>JARDYH010000001.1:21557500-31557500 GCA_029215795.1 Anniella stebbinsi | reverse complement strand
GGCTTTCGATACCATTGACCATGGTATTCTTCTGGGACGACTGGCTGAGTTGGGAGTGGGAGGCACTGCATTGCAATGGTTCCGCTCCTACTTGGGGGGTCAGCTCCAGAAGGTGGTGCTTGGGGAACATTGCTCGGCCCCGTGGATTCTCCAGTATGGGGTTCCGCAGGGGTCAGTTTTGTTCCCCATGCTGTTCAACATCTACATGAAACCGTTTGAGTGCAGTCATCCGGAGTTTTGGAGTGCGTTGTCATCAGTATGCTGATGACACGCAGCTCTATTTCTCCTTTTCATCTTCATCAGGTGAGGCTGTGGATGTGCAGAACCAGTGCCCGGCTGCGACAATGGACTGGATGAGGGCTAATAAACTGAAACTCAATCCAGACAAGACTGAGACACTGTTAGTGGGTGGTTCCGCTGACCGGATGGAGGGTGTTCAACCTGTTCTGGATGGGGTTGCACTCCCCTTGAAGGAGCGGGTTCGTAGCTTGGGGGTTCTCCTAGAACCATCTTTGTCACTTGAGGCGCAGGTGGCCTCAGTGGCACGGAGTGCCTTCTACCAACTTCGGTTGGTGGCCCAGCTACGTCCCTATCTGGACAGGGATAACCTGGCTTCAGTTGTCCATGCTCTGGTAACCTCCAAGTTAGATTACTGCAATGCAGTCTACGTGGGGCTGCCTTTGAAGATGGTTCAGAAGCTGCAGCTTGTGCAAAATGCAGCGGCCAGATTGATAACCGGAACCAGTAGGTTCGAACATATAAGACCTACTCTGGCCCGCTTGCATTGGCTGCCTGTATGTTTCCGAGCTCTGTTCAAGGTGCTGGTTTTAACCTATAAAGCCTTACACGGCTTGGGACCACAATACCTGATGGAACGCCTTTCCCGACATGAACCTACCCAAACACTACGTTCAACATCTAAGGCCCTCCTTCAAGTGTCTCCTCCGAGGGAAGTTCGGAAGTCGGCAACAAGAGAGAGGGCCTTCTCTGTGGTGGCTCCCCAATTGTGGAACGATCTCCCCGACGAGGCCCACCTGGCACCAACATTGTTATCTTTTCGGCGCCAGGTCAAGACTTTCCTCGTCTCTCAGGCATTTGGCAATATCTGAGGAGTCTGGGTTTGTTTTGTTTTGTTTTTGTAGCTTTTTTGAAGTGTTGTAGTGGTTTTTAAATGTACAATTGTGTGTATGTTGTATGTTTTTGCTGTTTAATTTTTGTATATTGTTTTTAATTGTTTTTAATCCTATGTAAACTGCCCAGAGAGCTTCGGCTATGGGGCGGTATACAAATGTAATAAATAAATAAATAAATAAACTGCCACTGGTCTACTCCCTTTGTTATTGAGAGATTCCCATAAAAGCAGCTGGATGAAAGCTGTGAATAAGAGGCTAAATTTAGCAGGCTTTTCAGCTCAATACTTATTAGGACTAGGTTTCTTTAAAGCTAAGGAAGTATTGAAACAACGGTTATCAGACATTGAATTACAAAATAGCTTGTCCATAATGAGGAAATTGTGCCCTTACCTCAAACAGTCTACATTCAGTTCCTCAGATAAGACACCAGTCTACTTACAGCAGCTTACATACCCTAAACATAGAGCGGCTTTCTCAAAAGCACGTTTTAATGTACTTCCTTCGGCAGTACTCGAAGGCCGTTATAAGAGAATCCCATACCAAAACCGGGTCTGTGTTTGTGGAGATGGAAATATTGAAACCGTTGCCCATGGGCTGCTATTTTGTTCCTTGTACAGACATACTCGTGAAGAGTGAATTACCCCCTTACTACTGCCATATCCAGGGCGTTCAACTGATTATTATGTGAACTTCCTCCTTGAGGATTCTAATAGATTGGTTACAGCAAAAACTGCAAATTTTTTAGCAACTGCTATTAAAACGAGGGATGCAATCACATCCGGAGCTCCGAATTGAATAAATCCAGTTCTAACTGTATTTAATGCTTTTATTTGCTTGGTGCCACCGAGTATATTTATGTTGAGGATTCCTACCCCTGAATATGGGACATTTTACTGTCTGCTTTTTGTACCATGTTTATTTTACTGTTATAAATTGCAATGGCTATTTGCTCGATGCAAATAAAATTTGATTTGATTTTATTTTTTTGGTGTGAGAATGCCCACTGGATCAGGAGCTGCGCTGCCAGTTCAGAGGATAAGACACAGCTTGCCTTTTCTTTTGGGAAGGACGGGCAGGAGCAGCATTCTCCTTCAGGGGCAGCCCGGGCCGGTCCCCGTGACCTTGTGGCAGCCTGAGTTGATCTCCATTTTCCTGCTACCTTCTAGGAGCAAATAATAAGAGAACCTCTTAAGATGAAGCATCAAACTGGGGCGAAAGGAGCGTTTGACAAGGATAGTTGCCTTTTGGCCTTCCCCTCCCACCTCATCAACAATGAATAAAGTGAACAATGGTGAATTAAAACAAATGAAAGCCTCCTCCTCTAAACACCAAATGGGAAGGAGGGCAGTAGCTGAGAGAACACTGAAATGAATCTCTTTAACTGATATTAGTTGCAGGTCAAAGGTGACAACGTTTATTGTGGGTTTATTTGCAATAATCAGGCCAAGAGAGCAACCTCTTGGAGTTTGGAGGGTGTGTGTGTGTGTGTGTGTGTGTATGTATGTATGTATGTATGTATAGAGAGAGAAACAAGGGCAACGTATTTGTTCCTGCTATCAGAGAAGGTTGTTTTAAAAGCATGAGAAAAAAAGGCTCTCCAGGGGTCTCTCCCCTGTGCCACCCCCTTGCTTTCTATCAGGGACTCTGGGCCTTGATCCTGAAACCTCCTGGCTTGTGAGTTGCATGGGCTCAGCCTCCAGAGACACAGAGATGTGCAGTCTCTGCAACTGGCAACTCACATGAAGGCTCCCAGGCCTGGTCCTTGGACTGGAGTCAAGAACACCTGCTGCCATTTTGGACTTGGGTTTGGCTGCCCATGGCTCCAGATTGGCCTGAAATCTTCTATTCCTGTCTCTGTGCATCTCTTTAAAGAGTGGGCGAATTCTCACATTTGTCCAAAGAAAGCCCCACCTATAGGACATATAAGGGCCAAGTGCAAATTGATCCCAGTTGCCCCCACTTTCTGCCTATTGTTCAGCTTGGGGCACATTGGAATGGAAGCTCAACTATTCTGCTCGAGGCTCTTTGTCGGAACAATGTTATTATTGGCAATGGGTAGGAGGACCACTGTATCACAGGGCTGGACATGGGTCCGAGGATACCACATCATTCCATCCATCCATCCATCCATCCCCCTTCCCTCCCCCCTCTCCCCCCCCTCTCTCTCTCTCTCTCACACACACACACAGAGTGAAGCAGGAACATCTTCCATCCCTCTTCCAGGCTTGCCAACTAATCAGGGAAAAATGCCTGGAATGAAGACATGAGACACTACAGCCACAGGCAGATTGAACTAAGGGCCACAACATGACTCATTTGACATGGCTGCTCTGCAATATGATGACTGGCTACTTTCCTCTGGCCCCACGCTGGAGCGAAAGCTAGGCAGTGGTGTCTCCTGCTACCTACCTTGCTGCGGGGGAGGGGGGGTTCACCCTGCCGTCACTGATGACAGCTTGAAGGCCCTTCTTCTCCATCGCCCTTAGTGCTGCTGCTGTGCCACAGAGGCCCCGTCTGAGTCGGTGTCCTAAACTCTGGCTCATTGGGACCCAAAGGTTCTCCCTTCCCCAGGTCCCCTCAAGCTAGTGAGCCATGATAGGTGGAGTTGGGCCAGCCTCTCTGCATCACCCTCCCTAGCTGTGCATGACTGGGGGAAGAATAGGGAATAGGGAAGAGAACGTACACCACACTGAAAGCAATGCAATGCAGATTGATAGGCACTCCAGCTGATTTTCCTAGAGCTGCTCGGGACCCTGAATAAGGTTGATCTCGTTTATTTGATCCATACAAGACATCTCTGCAACTTATTCACCTTTAAGGAGGGGACGGGCGGGGGAGAAAGAGCCCCTGAGACGTCTTCTGTGGTATCCCAGCAGCCGAGCCCCCCCTCACTGCAGCGCCTGGGCCCCTCGCCAGCTGCTGCTGCTGCTTGGCCTCCCGGCCAGCCCCCATTCTCCACCCTGGGGCTCCCCCAGACTGGTGACAATGTCATTGACATGCGACCAGAAGCACAGACCCCAGCACCCGTTGCCTTCGTGACAGAGGGAGAGGTGCCATGGGTGGCAATTCTCAAATGCTGTGCCGCTGCAGCAGATAGAGTGTTTCTGGCATGTGCAGAGTGCCTCCCTCCCTCCCTCTTAAGGAGCAAGGCCCTTTGAGATGGAGGCAAATTCTAAGAAAACAGCGCTATCAGGACAGGGTGCCTTTGATGTGGTATTGGGTTGATTGCTCAAGACCGACCTTAGGAAACTGGCTAGTGAAAAGTACGCAACAGTCACGTGCCCACACACTCACAATGGCCACCAAAAGCCCGTAAGGTCCCCTCTACAAGGATTCGCTTTTGCGCCTGGTTAGGCGATTATGTGCATAATCACTGAAGCGCATTTACGCCTATTACCTCTGCACGAGAGGTGGTGAGAGGCGGCAAAGCGCATTAACGGATGACCAAAATGCGCTTTACAAGTAGTTAATGCGCATAAGCGCTTGTTCACATAGTCAAATGCGCTTTAATGGCCGGAGCAAAATAAAACTCGCGATTTAACACGCATTCGATAATGCGCATAATCGGAGAGATAACGTTGTAGAGGGGACCTTAACTGGCTTTAAAGAAATAAATATTCTCAATGCTACCATTTCCACATGACATGGCTTAGGCAGATGAGGCAAGGCTATTTCTTGCCTGTGCCAATGCATGGGGAAGGTTGTGTGAGAACTGACCCTTAGCCAATCCAACTGCATGGAGGTTGCTGAAGGAGTCCTAACTCCCGCACAGTAGCAGAGGCCTCTTGGCAGCTTGTATTTTTGCTCTCTACAGTTTTGGGATTTCAGCGTGCTGGAGGAAAGACAAGATGGGAAGGAAGTGCTGCTCCCTGTGGCCCAGCTTTCAAAATGCAGTGTTTTAGTTTGTAGCGGAATATGCATTGCAGTGGGTGGAACGGATAATAATTTATTGTATCTTGTGAGCAATGGACTGTGTTCTTGGAATTGAAGGAATGCTGCCACAAGTGGGTCAGTCAAGTTCTGGAAGCAGCACACTGCTTAGCTTAGCCAGGACACCATCCTCTGGGTGTTGCTGGGGTCAGCGGCAGGCCTCACCTGGCTCCATTGAGAAGAATGGGAATAGTGGCATGCGCAGGTCCGACACTATGGATGAGGTGATCGATACCATGCGGTTCATGAAAGGTTTGCCTTCTTTGAGAGACAGAGAGATCCTGAGAGAATGAGAGACCCTGCCATACGTGCTTTGTCTGGCTTCGTCCACAGGGCCTTCCACGTAGGTAAATATGAAATGTTGATCTTGACAGTTAGATTGAGAAGAGCCTAGGTTTTCCTATGTTAGCAATGTGCTTGCTACGATTTTCATTATTCGTTTAGCAATTATTACTTGTGCATATTTAGGAATGTTTGTAACCTGCCTCATCCTAGCTAAAGTTTGCTGTTCTCGTGAACTATTGGAGCAATAAAAATGCATTCTTTAATACCAAATTTGTATTGTCTGGCTTGAGAGAAGTTTCAGGGACCACTATCCATATACTTTAATTCTTGAAGCCCAAAACATTTGGTAAAGGTTTGCAAATCTATCGCTGAGTGGGGTTTGCCCTTTAAAGCCATTGTTTTTTCTCTTGATCTGGTGAATCTCAGATGTACTTGTTAAACGTTGAGAATCAAGCTTGTAAGGTGCTCGCCTCAAGTTTACATTGCATTCCTGCCATTGAGCCCTGTGTCAGCGTGTCCTTGTGGGAAAAGCTCTCTCTAAGGCACCTTGGGTGTCCAGTGACGGATTCTACCAGGGGAATCCAGACACCACTTGACTCTCCGTACTAGGGATGTGCACTGGATCGGACCCGATCCACGATCCGAGTCCGGTCCAGTGGGAAATCGGATAAATTATCCGATTTCCGATCTGACAGCTGGATCGGCCGATCCAATCCGAACCGGTCCGAAAAGGCTCCGAACCGGTTCGGCGGATCGGCGGATCGGCGGGCGCCCACTGGCGCCCACCGCCGCTTCCATTGGCGGGCGCCAGCGGGCGCCCGTCGATGAAAGTGGACAGCGGGGGGGGGGAGGAGGGGGGCGCTTACCTTCCCGGCCCGGCCGCTCCCGTCCAGCGGCGGCAGCTACTACCAGCGGGCTCCGCGGCCTGTTCCAGGGTGGCGCGCCGGGTGATGTCATCACCCGGCGCGCTACTCTAGAGCAGGCCGCGGAGCCCGCTGGTAGTAGCCGCCGGCCCCGGACGGGAGCGGACGGGCCGAGAAGGTAAGCAGGGGGTGCGTGGAGGGGAGGAGGGGGCGCGCGGAGGGGGGGAGGGGGGCCCTTACCTTGCCGGCCCGGCCGCTCCCGTCCGGCGCCGGCGACTACTACCAGCAGGCTCCGCGGCCTACTCCAGGGTGGCGCGCCGGGTGATGTCATCACCCGGCGCGCTACTCGAGAGTAGGCCGCGGAGCCCGCTGGTAGTAGCCGCCAGCGCCGGACGGGAGCGGACGGGCCGAGAAGGTAAGCAGTGGCGGGGAAGGGGGCTTACCCCCCCCGGAGCCGTCCGCTTCTATCCGCTGGCGCCCGCGGGCGCCAGCGGATGGAAGCGGACGGCCCCAGGGGGGGTAGGGAGCGCTGGGGAGGGGGCTTACCTGCCGGGGCCGTCCACAGCGGACGGCCCCGGGGGAGGGAGGGAGTTAGGCCCCCCCTCACCCACCCGCCGCCATTTTTTCCTCATAGACTTGCATTGCAATGCAAGTCTATGGGGAAAAAAATGGCGGCCGATCCAAAAATTTACGATTTTTGGGTCGGGATCGGACTCGATCCGGTCCGGGGGGCCTCCGATTTTGTCCGAACCGGTCCGGGACAAAATTGGAGGTCCCGATCCGGGTCCCGATCCGATCCAGGGGGTCCGTGCACACCCCTACTCCGTACTACTTCGGCGGCGTGGCTGTGGCTGCTTCCACACTAGAGGTGTACTGTGGAATAACCACGATTTGTTCACTCACTTTTCAGAGGGCAGCCACACAAAGTCATTAAATCATTGTTCCCCTGGTTTTCCCTGTGCTTCGTCCAGCTTTTTTCTTATTGCAAAATAAAATTTAAAAATGACTTGGGCAAAAGAGTGGAATAGCAGCGCAGTCTCTCTGCTCGTGTGGACAATAAGAAGTGTGGTTGAGGCTCCTGGTGGGAGGAGCACTCCATGAAGCCGGGATGAGAAGCTGGAGATGCCCCACCTGTTTCTGCAGCTTACCCTGCAGTTCATCCCCTCCTTACTCCCCAGTATGGGGAGCAGCAACGCTGGGGAAGCAGGGAGTGAGGGGAGACCTGAGCTGTTTCAGGCTCTTTTAAACTTCTCCATCCAAAGACAACAGAAAGCCCAAATGGCCAGGCCTTTCCTCTTCTTGAAAACAGTAGCAGCAGCAGCAACAACAACAAGGCTTCTTTGAAATGCAGTTTTCTGTTCAAAGTAAAAAAGTACAGAGTGGTTAGTGGCTTTCACTCTCTCTCCAACACTCCTTTTGCGTAAAGTAGTAAGTTCCCATGTCCTTCCTTCCTTGCCAGGAAAACCAGCAGAACCTTCCCCCCCACCCACTCCTTTGGACATAAAACAGTAAAACAACAACAGCAGCAGCAGCAACAGCAGCAGCAACACATAGGCAACATTCCCGTTTGCATATTTCCCCCCTTTTACAAAACAAGCAGCCAAGAGCTCCAGCAGCCTCTCCTCTCTCTGCCCACATGTCCCTTGGCTCTGTCCCACCCACATGTGGGACTGAACGTCGTATCCAGGACATGTACGGTGCCACGGAAGGCTTCACTGGCCCTTTAGAGCAGAAGAGCAGGGGCTTGGGAGCACTATGAGCCCCCCCCCATCTGTACCCTGCCACAGGAGGGAGATGCTGCTCTGCTTCACTGCAGTGCCACAGCGCTGCGAATGGCCTCTGTGTGTGTGTGTGCGTGATATTGCACTTACAAGCGCAGCAGAGATCAGGTGACACACGGGGCTAGAAGGGCTTCCCCTGGTCTTAGAATGTGTTGGATTCCAACCAAGATCTTTCGACTGGCCAATGTGTCTCACAGGCCTGGCTGCAGTGTGGCTGACTCTGATCTTCTTGATCGCCAGCGTGTTTCCCAGGTGGACTATTTGCCTGGCCAAGAGGACCTGCTTTCCTGCCCTGACATGTACTGGGGGTGAGCGGCCCTGGTCACACAACTGAGACCTCCATCACACCTAACCCCCCCGCCCCCTGGGTTGCCTCCACTTTTTTTTACCTCTGAGGCAAAAGTGTGTCAAGCTGATGATCCCTTTCACCTGAAGAGCTGCTCTTTCGCTCCTTTGCTCTTCCACTCCGCCCCTCCCCTTGTCTTTCTCCCTCCAGTCAGGTCCTGGCAGATGAGCACTTCAACCAGACCTCCCTTCTGCAGGGCAAAAATGGAACAACCCTTTAGCCTGGCTCTTTGGGGGGCATTGAGGGAGTACAATCCTGTCTCTGCAGAGATTCAGGTGTTGTATGATTTTAAAAAAGGCTTTTGAGCCTGGGATACAAGGTTTAGGTTTTATATTGAGGCTTAGAGCCTGCTGCTGGGAGAGATCGCTTTTCCCTGCCAGGACCTGATGCAATCCATTCAAGCCCCCAGTTCCTTTTAAACTACACAGAGATTTAGGGTGCATTAAATGTGCTTAGGGAAAATAATGCAGACTTTTAGCGTTCCAGGAAAGGCTGTGGAAGAGGCAGGGTGTCAGCAGGACAGGCACAACGTCATGTGAGTACTGTGCTGCAAATCCACACACCAGGCATGGCGAAAGTGCACTAAATTGCTGGTGCGATGGAGCTGAGTCGCACTCCATAATTCTTGACTTAGTTGATGCCATTTGTACATGCAAAAATCTAATTGATTCCAGAGCTGGCCCTATCATTAGACAGAGTGAGGCAGCCGCCTCAGTGGCAGATGCTGGGGGGTGGGGGTGGAGGGCAAAGAGCAGAGATGAGGCTTTTGAACTACAGGGCTGTATGTGCTGTGCAGGCTGCCATGCGCCTCCTGGACTATCCTCATGTGCGGTGGAGGAAGAAGCATGACCGGCCACATCAGCTTCTGTATGTGGAATGGAGGAAGCATTTTGTCCTTCACCTCAGACAGCAAAATGTCTTGGGCTGCCCCATACTGTTTTCCTCTGGACTTTGTGTCCCACTGGCTCAGAGAATGACGTGAGGAATAAATCCAACACTTTCTGTGGAATTGTGCAGAAACCAGGGTGCCTGTGTGCATCTCTGCTTGCTTATATCCTCTCTTGCTTCACTAGCTTGTATAAAATTCATACCTACCCTGCGGGATACTAGGAAATAAGAATATCATGTTGTGAGTGGTATGGATTGGAGAATCATAAAGTGGAACTGAGTGGTCTGGCATTTGTACCAAAATCAAGAGGGCTCTCGCACGCGCTAAGATGTACTCTCCCCTTGCTGGCAGGAAGGATTAATCTATTTATGAATCATCCTAAAAAAGGCTCTGCCGATACTGTATTTTAAGGTTACTGCATGTGCTGAATTTGTGGGAGTTATGAGCTCCATCACACCAGCGGTTTAACGCAATCTCACCACATCTGAGATCTGGTTTTGTAGTGCAGGACTCACATGATGTGGTCCCCTGTCCTGCACACATCTCACCTCTTTTCCTCCATTTTGCGTAGTATTTTGGTGTAGGGAAAGTCTAGGGCCGCCTCCATACGACGTCTGTTTCTCTGAAGATTCCTTTATTCGGATCTGCGTGATGTCGATTTACTGGCTTTGTATACTGCTCTTCACAATTGTTTATATGCAGAGTTTCACAGTAGAGTCGGATAAGAGGTGTAGGGTTGATGGAGGAAAAGTTATTGAAAGGACCGCCCTAGAGGCTGTTGGCACCTCCCACCTGAATTTCCCGCCCTTGGTTTGGATTGCTTTTCAAACTATTATTTAGTAATAAAGACACATTCTGTTACCTTCACCCCCAGTCACTCCCTATTCTCGATGCTGTTAGCAGAACTCAGGCTATAGGTTACTGAACCTGGAGCTAAAGGATTAAGGTGAACCTGAACAAGGTGGGAGGGGGTTACTGGGATGTTTTTGCTCCGCCCTTTCCTGTTTCCTCTCTCTACTTCCTTCTTCTTGTTCCCTGCCTTATGAGCGGATGAGTGGATGGCTGACCTGAACCATCCTATCCCAGGATGGAAAGTTACCTGCTCCTAAAGTACAGTTTCTTTTAAATCACCACTGGAGTGCTTCTTTTCATCGAAACACATAACTACTCACAGGGAGCTGGTTCGAGGGTGACAATAGATGTCCCTGCCTATTCACAGATTGGCCGCTCACATGCCATGCTGATGCCATGACTACCCGATCCATCCCCCACAGCCCTCCCCATTGCCATCCGCTGCTGAGAAAGGCAGTGCTTGCCCAACGTTCATGCAAGCACCGGCCAAATTGCGCACGCGGGTGACAAAGCCCCACGCATGGCCACCCCACCCCCAATCACTCTCTATCCCTCTCCATATGGGCTGCGCAGCACCAGCGAGCCCTCCCCACATCCCAGACACTCTTCACCCCATCTCAAGTGGCCCATCCCAGACACACAGGAATGATGGAAAGTGAGGGGGCAATGTCAACTATCTTTATTCTGGAAGTATCATAGAAATGGTTACATGATGGGTACTGGGGCTTTGCAAAGCATTGACAGATTAATCAGAAAGGCAAGAGACTGTCGCCCTGGGTGAAGGCGACCAGTAAGACACAATGGTTAGGTCATCTCAGAGCATGTGTCGTGACTCTGTAAGTTCTAACGAAATGGTGAGGACAATAAAGAGACCCCTTGGAGGGAAAATACAATCCTTTATTATACAAAAGACGATCCTTCTCTCTCCTCCAGCAAGTCAGAGGAAAACAAGGTTAGCCAAAAAGTCCTTTTGCCCCAAGGCTTGTTAGATAAGCAAGCGGTTCAGTTGAGTTAACTTAGAGAGAAAAAGAGAGAGCAGAGTCACATAATTAAGACGAATTAGCCTGTAGGGCTTTGTTTGCTAGTCTCTCTGAGCGGCGGGCAGTTTTAAGTTTGAAGTCCTTTCTCTTTGCCTTTCTTCGAGCCACTGCATTCTTTAGACCCTTTGTCTCAGAAGAGAAAGTACTCTCTGGCCAATTAGGGTCGTCTCCTTGGGAATTATCTCCCGCGTCTGCCGTGGGAAAGAGTTCTCCTTCTGGCACCAACTCCTCCGCCTGTTGCATTCCTTCTCCAGGATCAGAATCGCTGTCTGAGATTTCATCTCCTTGAAGCAGGGAGTTGGACATAGACACAACAGCATGGCACTTCGAAGCCCATGTTGCAAAGGGAGGGTTGGAAGGAGAGGGACTTCTGTATCTGTGACCGCACGTTGTCTGAACACACAATCAGCCGGCATGGCGTTCCAGAGCACAGCGAAAGCAGAAGTCCACTACACACCTTCCAGAGAGGGATTGCGAAAGCACTACTGGGGTGGGGGAAGGATGCTGCTTGGCCACTCTGATGGCATGTCTTGTGGACATATGGGGACTGCTAGGCGGCAACACCAGACGGTACACTCCGGGCGTGCAATGCGACGCAGAGCCACACACATGGTTTGTTCCATAGCACTGATGAGCCGTGCCAACTTTCCCTGCTGCCTGCTGAGAATAGCTACATGGAAGGACAGCAGTTTCACAGGGGTGGGGAAGAGAAGGAGAGGGGGAGAGGAGAAAAAGCAGCCATCAGTGTCAGGGAGTTGTTAGGGGTAGCCGTAAACCCCACTCCCACCTGCCTATTCACCCACCTATTTGCCGCAGAGCCCCGTAGCGGTGTCGTTGGGCAATCGTCTCCCTGAGAAGACACCGCCTTCCACCGAAGTGCCCAGCATAACTGGAGGATGGTGTCATCTCGACAGGCTGGAACTTGACTGAAGGGCACTTTTGTTGAAAATGGGACATCTCTATGAAGAGCAACATTGTAACAGAACAACGTGGCCTTCGGCGGGCAGATGTACTATATGGAAGCTGTTGCTACAGCAAGAAAAACCGATAACACAGCTTTGAGCAAGCAAGGGGGGGTGTACTGAGGAGGAATCGCAGCAGATGGGATAAGAGATCTAATCAGAAACAACAAAAAAACAGTATTTAATGTAAATCCAGATTACTTTATTTTTAACTGAAAACAAATTAATTGTTAAACAACAACAGGAAGTGCTTTTAAAAGAAAGATGGAAAGAACATACAGTGCATGACATAGATCCAATCGGAAACAAAAACAAAAAAACCACTGGTTACTCCTGTGTAAATGGCAAGAACATAGAAATTCCTCTTCCTTTTGCAGCCATCATGATGGTCAATGATGTACCAAGAAAAAAAAATCTAAAGAATGAATCTTCGCAAAAGCTCAATACGTGAAATGGGAGGGGTGGCCAGGTAGAGGAAGAGCAGCGGCAGTCATTCACTCATGACATCACCAGCCCTGCCCTTCAAACTACGCTCACTATTAGCATTAATCCAAATGGTTACTACATTGGTCACATTAAGAAACTGCGCTCTAACTGTGGAGAAAAATTTAAAATTGTGGTAAATCGACACCTTGAGAATGCGCATTATCCTACACTTTAAACTGGCTGTATGTCTGATTTGCGCCCTGCTCGTCTGTCCGAAATGCCTCCAGAGCGTATTCAATGAGGCGCAAATAAGCCGTCTAGAGGCACCCTAGATTATTTCCCCCAAGCGGATTTAATGCACCCTTAAGCCTCTGCATAGTGCTGTTCTTTCGCTTTTTCCTTTGTTGGGGGGGGGATGTGCTTTGAATGGAGTCTTGCTGACGAAAGGGGAGGGCGGGGCGATTCTCTTCCTCCACCATGCCTTGTTGAACGAACAGACTTATGCTTATTTGATTGAATGGACTTTTTACTGCTCCAACCCCACCCTCATTGCCCACAGAAACGGAGCTGAGACGATGAAATGTCAAATCAGTAAATCACCAGACAATAAAGCCAGAGCGAGGGGTGGAAGGGAGCCCATGCCCATCAGAGTACCACAACCAATGAACTGGAGGTGGAAGGAGAATGGGTGTGGTGGAGTGGAAGAGCAAACAAGTGAAAGGGAGGTTTTACAGTGCAGGGCAATACCACAAACCCATGTGAAAGGGACCATCAGCTTTACACGCTAATGAAACGGAGGTAAACAACGCGGAGACAAACCAAGGGAAAAATAGGTGTGATGGAGCCCTATGTTTTTGAACACAAACAGAAATATGTGCACGGTCATCAAGAATAAATAAATAAAATAAAACAAAAAACCCAAAGGCTGCAAACTTTCATCTGTTTAATAGGGACTTTACAGTATGGATAAAATTAGCTCCTCTGATCAGTGAACTTTAAAGAGGCAAAAGCGAAGATTAACAAATGGGTGAAAATTTAAGGCATACATGTTGATTTTTTGTTAATGATGGGCAAATTCACTTCAGATTGATTCAGCATGATGGGATTAGTAAACTGAGCAATTCCCCATCCCCAGCTGGAAAATGCCTCACCCTCTGCCAGCCCAGTTCCAAATTTGGAGCTGTTGCACTTTTGATGATGTGATGAGGCAGGGTGGAAGTGCAATAGGATCTGAATACCTCCCTCCCTGAATTCCCTGAAAGCCCATAAACCTCGCCTCACTGCCCCCCCTTTCCTCATCTGGAAGCCTCCTTCCCTGGAACCTAAATGTTTGCCCTGCCATGGCAGAACCCAAGGCACCAGGGAGCTGGGAAACGTTATCCCAGGACGCCTGAATCCACGCTCCTTGTGACTGGGGGCATTTTCAGACGGGTTTTTTTGTGTGTGATCCTCATGGTTTGGTCACTGGTTTTCCCCAGAGCTTCACGCGAGGCGGTCGCCATGCAGTTGTTGTCTCATGTCTCCCCTCTCCCTTTTCGCGTGTGATTTTGCTATGGGAAAAATAATACAATACTTTTGGTGGTCATGCGATGAAACTGCCATTGTTTCCCCATGTAATGCTTCCAATGCGCTATGTCCTGCTTTGTGTGGACGGGTGTTGGGCGGGGCAGCATTGATGTCCGTACTGACGAGGATCAGTTGGGAGTGTCTCCTCTCGCCCCTTCACCCCATCCACTCCCGCTTGGCTCCGTATTTGGTCCCCTCTACAAGGATTCGCTTTTGCACCTGGTTAGGCGATTATGCGCATAATCTCTGAAGCGCATTTACGCCTAATACTTCTGCATGAGAGGTGGTGAGAGGCGGCAAAGCGCATTAACGGATGACCAAAATGCGCTTTACAAGTAGTTAATGCGCATAAGCGCTTGTTCACATAATCAAAATGCGCTTTAACGGCCGGAGCAAAATAAAACTCGCTGTTTAACGCACATTCGATAATGCGCATAATCGGAGGGATAGCGCGCCTCTATGCCCGATTTGCGCTCCGTTCTTGTAGAGGTAATTTTTTAATGCACCTTGAAAGAGCTTTAAATGCCTCTTGTAGAGGCAGCTTTACAGGAATGCCTAAGCAGATGGGCAGTGGGGAGGGGGACGGTGGTTGCAGCGGACGTGAGCGCAATCAACCCGTTTCCCTTTAATCCCCCTACTCAAAGGAGAAAAATGTCACTGTTGCTTTTAGAGTGTTTTCAGACGGCAGAGAAATCTTGTGGCTTGGAAGCATGGTCGTAGCTGCAAAGACGCTCTTACAGGGACAATACTGATTTGCACGTGGGGTCGGGGCAGGCCGGCCTCTGAAGATGCAGACTTCTGATCTTGAAAAGTATCAGTGCTTAGCAATGGGATGGGGGCTGCTCTGCACATGCCTCCAAGAAAACTTTTGGCCCTTTCTATTCAATCTCAACTCACGCGCACACAGGAGGGAAGTGTTACCCCCTTCAATACAACCCACTCTCCCCATTTATATACACAATGTCCCTGTTGCTTTTGCAGGGACAAAACTGACTTGCATGTGGGGGGCGGATCTCCAATGACACAGACTTCTGAAGGTCTGAGGAAGGGTTTCATTTCATGCCAAGAGAGGGGAGGGGCCACGCCAGGGGATGGACAACCATTAACACCCTGCCAGGCTCCACTCACCCTTGCAAAAGGAAAACTGGCTGTATAAAGACCCTATTTAAATTCCAAAAAGAACTCAGAACAGGAAGTAGGCACTTCTAAGGTCACCATCAAAGAACTCCCCTCATTTGGAATTTCATCACTAATTAGCATTATTCATCTGATGTCTTACTTCAAATGCAACAGAAAATACTAAAACTGGTATTTCCTTCTACCAAGTGGTAGATGATCATTATTTATTAACTGAAATTACTTAATAATTTCCTTCAATATTACAAAAAAGCACCTGTATTGTGGTTTTGGTAATATGCAGTTCATCTAATTTGAATTGATAAAGTAATTGAATCAATATGTCAGTTAAAAGCTAGTAAATTAATTAATTAATAGTTAATAAATTGGCATCCCTAATTATATGTCATTAGATATATGTTATTTATGTTTAATTGTTAGCGGGGTTTTTTATTTCTTCTTTGAAGCAACCCTGGGAATATGAGGGTAATATAAAATACCTAAAATAAATAAGATTTAAAATATATAACAAGGTTTACAAGGCTAATGTGGTGATAGTGGTTAGAGCGTTGGACCCTGGGAAGACCAGGCATCACCCCTCTGCCTTGCCTGACATGCAGGGGGATTGGAGCAGGAAATGGAGAGGTGGGATCATGCTTTGCTCCTTGAGGAAAGGTGAGATATAAATTTCGTTAGTAAGCCCAAGGGCCTGAATGAAAGGTTTGTGGTAGCAGCTCTGAGCAAAAGGTGGCAATGAGGGAAGGAGGAAGCCCCCCCCCCAATTCCTCCCAAGTAGGGAACTTCCCCCAAATTCACCTCACATGTTTGCCTTCCCTGAAATTCAGTGGCCGCTCTTGCCCCAGGTGGGCTTTCGCTCCCTTCACGAGCTCCAGCCTCACCACAGAACATCCAGTGCCGGTGAAAGGTGGGTGAGAGAACAGCCTCAGTCGGCACTCCTTGTCAAACAGGCTGTGTTCATGCTTTTCTGTGGGTCCCAGGAACCGGCAGGGATTTCTCTATGGCCTCCATTGGAATTCATTCGATGTTTCTTCTGAGGAGATGACTCTACCATTGCCTTGAAATTGTACTTTTGGCAAAATTCAGAGATGGTTCTCATTCCCAATATTGGCTGCCATTTCTTGTGGTCCTTCCTCCCATTCTTGTGCTACTCTTGCTATAAATCAGGATTTGCAACTTCTGGAGGTCCAGGGGCAGTTTTGCCTCTCCCCCAACCCCTGGCAAAGGCTGCAGTCCGTGGGCCACCCACCCCCAAGAGGCAAAACCATCAGTTTGCCATCAACATTCATTGGCAAACTGCTCTATAGCTCTACAGAGTGCTATAATTGTTAAATTTAGCTTGTTTCCAAGGTAAAGTTACCCCTCTTGGCTACAAAGCACCCAAAGGGTCAAATTTATCTTGTAAACAACTCCCTACGGACGTACTGTTTTCCTGGAAAAAAAGGCATGTTTTATTAAAAAAAGGATGGGGGGAGCAATGGGGCAGCATGTGATCTGCAGCCCATATGCTGCCCAACTTAGGGTGACCAGATAAAATCCAGGTCAGGGCTCATGTAACTTTAACAGTTGTAGAGAAAAGGGAATTTCAGCCAGGGTCATTTGTATGCAATTAGTCCCTGGTTAGGCTGACCATATGAAAAGTTGGACAGGGCTCATGTAACTTTAACAGTTGTAGAGAAAAGGGAATTTCAGCCAGTATCATTTGTATGCAATTAGTTCCGGGTGAAATTCCCTCTTCATCACAACAGTTAAAGTTGTAGGGGCCCTGACTTCTTTTGTATATGGTCACTCTAGTATAGTGCCTGCAACTTTAACTGTTATGATAGAATTTCACCAGGAACTAATTGCATACAAATGACACCAGCTGAAATTCCCTTTTCTCTACAACTGTTAAAGTTACAGGAGCCCTGTCCTCCTTTTCATATAGTCAGCCTATCCCTGGTGAAATTCCCTCTTCATCACAACAGTTAAAGTTGCAGGGGCCCTGCCTTCTTTTGTATATGGTCACTCTAGTAGAGTGCCTGCACCTTTAACTGTTGTGATGAAGAGGGAATTTTACCAGGAACTAATTGCATACAAATGACCCTGGCTGAAATTCCCTTTTCTCTACAACTTAGGGCGACCATATTTTGGAAACCAAAAAGGAGGACAACATGGTCGGCCCGCAAGGGAGCGTCACCACCAACATGTCCGCCCCCAGGGGGCATGTCCAGCACCAAGGGGGAGTGCCCACCTGAACATAGCCTTGGTTAGATGTCTGATTTTACAGCATACAATTAAGACAAATCTGTTCTACAGAACATCTTAATCTTAAAATCACTGAAATAACAAGTGAGACATCCAATGTATCTGAAATTAACTTCACCTACTTTTGTAGCTTTTGCTGTACTTTGTTGCTATATTCTGTGTGATACATTCTCCCCTTCCCTCAAATATCTTTTCTGATTGTATCCTCACTCCACTGCAAGCTGCTGCTTAATAGGGCTTGTTGCCGGCTGGCCATTTGGCTTTTTAAATTTTTTTAGTTTTAAAGTTCAGTTTTGAGAAAGACTGCTTCGTGGTTCTTGTGCTCCTCCCGGACACAAATTTGGCAAATGAACTTGCCTTCCATTTTGCAGAACAGCTCCAGCAGCCTTCGATGTTTCAGGCACATATTGGCCTTCAGGTCACTGAGAGGCTCTATCAGCTGGTGGTTCTTGAAGGTTTTGTCTTCATAGTGGGACCAGATGTGGTTGTCGCACAAGGCAGCCATGCACTGCAGGCAAGACTTGACCGCCTTGAACTTCCTGGGGAAGCAAAAGTCGCACTGGACATCTCTCGAATCTGCTAGCTTCCGGGTGTCCTGAGTCTCCTCTCGGGTGAAGCTCAGGGCAATTTCTCCCAGGGTTATGTTTTTGCGGAGTTGCGGTCTCGAACTGAAGAGCTTGTGGCACTGAGGGCAGTAGGGGCGTTCCCCAATCATGGCTTGGTGGTCCCAGTAATCCTGAAAACAGTCCATGCAAAGGTTGTGCCCGCAGGCTGTGGTGACGGGGTCTGTGAACACCTCAAGGCATATTGGACAAACAATATTGTCCTCGAGGAAAAGAAAGCCAGCTTTCTTCATCCTAACAGGGCACTGTTTTTTTGGCTTGGACTCAGCCAATACGTGTAGGCTTGCAAAACTCAGGAAAATGTTAAAAGTAGGGCTGTCGCCTATTTTTTAAAAAGATGAACCATATGAATTTTGATTGCTTAAACTTTACAAAATTATTGGGGGGAGGGGAATTAATGCTATCTTTTCCCCACAACCTGGAGATCTCCAGATGCATTGGACTCTCTAACTTGCCTCATTGCCAATGGCCCTGCTGGCTAGGAATGGTGGAGATGCAGACCAACATATCTGGAGGGCATCAAGGTTAGGGAAGGCTGTTTCAAATGATAGATATTTTATTTCATGTTTTATTTATTGCATTTATATCTCACCTTTTTTCCTCCAAAGAACCCAAGACGGTGTACATAATCCTCACCCCCTCTATTTTATCCTCATAATCCTGTGAGGTAGGTTGGGCTGAGAGCCTGTGACTGGCCCAAGGTCACCCAGTGGGATTCCATGGCTGAGTGGGGTCTAGAACTCAGATCTCCTGACTCCCAGTCCGACACTCTAGCCATTACACCACACTGGCTCTCAGTGTGTAGCAGGAACATCATAGAAAAAGCAACCCCTCTAGTGAGAGAGACAAGGGGCAATGCCTACCCCTTGCATTTACATTATGAATTTATATTAACAATAAATAAATGTTTAAATGTGTAGCCAGGGTAATAGGCGGGGTAGTCAATGATTATTTTTTACTCAATTAATACAGCCATTACACTATTGCAGTTCCACAGTTAGAAGATACAGGTTAAACGATCACCCAGTATTAAATAGCACACATTGTAGAAAATTTGAAGCATTGTTATAGATATACATGGATGTTAAAAGCCACAAGACACTGCTCAATATAATCCGGTCTGGATGTATTACAAAAAAGAATTTGCTTTGCAAAATTCACAACCCTACATATATTTACTCAGAAGTAAGTCCCATTGTGGTCAATGGAGCTCACTCCCAGATCAATGTCTGCAGGTGTGCAGCCCCAAATTCTTTTGACAAGGACAGATAGCCAGGAGCTAGGCAGCATTAGGAACAGCTGGTGGATCAACTAGGTCTTCCAAGGATCTGTTTAGCTGAATCCTTTAATCAACACTCTGACAAATCCTTTACACATATACACCCTTGCATTAGTTCAAGCCTTTCTCTTCCAAAAAGAAGACTGGAAACCTGGTTTAAAAAGGCAACCTTCCCTGCAATAGTGACTGTGCCAGATCACAGGGTTGGCTTGCAGCCACACAGAGGCAGTCCATGCTCAGCCCCAATGACCATCTATTTTGATGTGCTGCATGACATTAGCCATGAAGTATGTGTTTACCTATTTGGGCACCTCCGGGTTCGGCCTTCCGAGGCCTGGCGAAGCCAGATCTGTTGTGCTAGAGGGTCGTTGCCATGGCAACAGCCTTCTAGTACCCCAGGGCTGGCTTCATCAGACCTCAGAAAGCCCGTTTCTTGCAGTTCCGGGTTCTGCCTTCTAAGGCCTGGCGAAGCCAGATCTGTTGCCTTAGAGAGCCGTTGCCATGGCGACAGCCCTCTAGGACCCCAAGGCTGGCTTCACCAGGCCTCAGAAGGCCCGTTTCTTGCACTTCCAGGTTCGCCCTTCTGAGGCCTGGTGAAGCCAGCCCTGGGGTCCTAGAAGACTGTCGCCATGGCGACGGCCCTCTAGCACAACTAATCTGGCTTCACCAGGCCTCAGAAGGCCGAACCCAAAAGTGCACAAAACGGACCTTTCCCGGGGGCTAATTTTCCGGATTTGGGGCCTAATTAAAGGATTTCCCCCCCAGACCCGGATTTGCCCCCCTTTTCCCTGACATGTCCGGACAAAACCGGACTGATGGTTACCCTACTACAACTGTTAAAGTTACATGAGCCCTGATCTGGATTTTATCTGGTCACCCTAACCCAACTCTGCTACAAATAATGCAATTGAAGTGAACATTATCTTCCAGCTCCACTTTGATTCTATCCCCTGGCCCATATTGGCTCTCATGTAACTCTTCCAACAGACCTTCTCTACCGTGGAGTATTCAGGGTTTGATAAATTATGAGCTGAGATAAGGAGATTTCTGATGGGGATTACTGACAAACAATGAACACATCAACAAGCAGAGGTGCTATCGAGGATGGCATGCTGGGTAAAACATCACCACCTTGACCTGCCAATTTACAGAGTGGTGCACAGACAAGACACTGTCTTTTGATCAGTGATTTCACATTCCGAAGGAACAGATTAATGCATGCAAACGCCTGAGTGGAAGCATTCAAACATTAATTGGTAGTTGCAAGTAATTGAAGTAATTTACTCAGATTATAAAGAAATTTCTTAACAGTGATTAAGCAACTCTGGGATGTGTATAGTTGTTTGTAATGATTACCCCTGTGGAATTAAAGCTTTGTATGTCTGTAACAGGAACACCCTATGTTACATCCTTTTGGTAGCAACAAACGGTTTGTTGCAGGAGATATAAATCAGATTTGCAGAGCCACACAGGATACACCACATGAAGCCATGGGAAAAATGGAAACTTGGGAAAGAATTTAAAAACAAGCAATACTTATTTTAAGTGGGTTTTTTTTTTACAGACCTAAAGTCACTTTATTGCTTTAGGGCAACCTTCCCCAGCCTCCAGATGTTTTTGATTTCAATTCCCATTATCCTCAAGCAGCATGACCAATTGTCAGGAATGCTGGGTGTTGTAGTCCAAAATATCTGGAGGGTTCCAGGTTGGGGAAAACTACTTTAGGAACATAAAATATATTACATATAACTAGATTTGCTCATAAAACTATCATTAGCATTAAAAACTTTTAAAAGTAAACTCAGTAAATTTGTAATTATTGTGGGAATAAACTATGCTTAAAAATTTAATATACCAAATATGATAATTTCATGAGCAAACCAAATTATACACCTCATGCTTCTATTTCAGGTCCTACGAGTGGTACTTCAGCAAGAAGGTCCCTAAAACATCTGAATCATCCAAGAAACCAGAAGAACAGAATCTGTTTGTAAGGAAGTTTAGGAAAATCCCTAAACCTGCTCCTGTGCACAGGGTGGAGTTAACAAGAAGGAAACAATATTGAGATTTTATTTAGCTGGGAAAGACTCTCCTTAGGAATGGTGAGCAACCCTATTTAATTTAAGAACCTTTAAACGATCTCAACCTATTATTTGAAGAGAGACATGGTATTCACATTTGTAAGTACTTTCCTTTAATGAACATATTATTTTTGGTTCATTTTGAAAGGTTGTTTCTAGTCGTAATGTCAGTCCCATCCCTACGCCATAGGAATCACGCTGCTGAGTTTCTTTTAGCTAGACAGGGCCCAGATCTACAGCAAGCAGGATATGACACTTTGAAAACGTTTTGAAAACTGTATATGGCGCATGTCCTGGGCCCCAACCGTTGTCACTACTGTTATAAACCATTTTAAAGTAGTAGTGTGGATCCTGCCAGGGTTTATTCTACTGGCAGCAGTTAAAAAGTTTTATAGGTGAGGCAGCTTTATTATATAGCTGAGAACTGTATTAAAAGCTGTGGCAGTGAGTTCCATAGACCCAAGCTTCAAAGTTAATTTAAAAGAAGTAGAAAAAAGAAACTTAGGTTGGATAAAATACATGCTGTTCCATTGCATCTGGTGGTAAGTGCCAGAATAACCTACAGCGGGGTATTTGTTTGTTTTTTCACATGGGGTTTTAGATTAGGACTACATTAATTGACTCCTACAGCATCTGAACTGAACAAGACCAGAAATACACACAAAGAACACATATTTTCTTCCATATTGTGATATGGTGACTGTGCTCACATGATGGGAAATTGAGCATAACCTGGAGCATCCCTGAATGTCAATCAGCATAATATACATTAGATCAATAAATTTAATAACAAATGGAAGAAATACCTATCCTGGGAATCTTACAGAGAGGATTAAAAAACATTTCCACCCATGGGTTTATTATTTCCAAACATTTTACCTCTCCAGTCTTTCTTTTATTCAAAATAATTTTATTTTATTTTGAATTAAAGTTAATTTTAAAACAAGACAGTAAAAAGAAGAACATGCATAATAACAAATCAAGATCAGTAAGGAAATATAGAGATTGACTTATTATAATTCTTAGTCTATAACCGGTTTGCCTTTGGAACATCTACAGTTAAATGACCTAAGTAGGACTTCAAGACCTAATAATGAAAGAGCAAAGTTACAATTTATATCAATTTGTATATGGGCAGTATGAAATTGGCAGTTTTCCCTTACCATTCCTGTCACCAATACAGAATTGCCTTTTTCTCAGCCGCTGCACACTGGGTTGATCTATTTCCGTTGAGCCGTCCACCACAATCTCAATATCTTCTTCTTCTTGTTCAGTCACCAACCAGCTCAGCCTCCATCAGCATATATGTGAAGTTAGGATTTTGTGCATCACTTTACCCTTGCCTAAGCAGTGGCAACTCCAGACCATTTATGAACAAATTAAAAAGCACCGGTCCCAATACAGCACAATTGGGCAGTGTTTGGGCTTGGGCGCATGGGGCGCATGGGCAGAGCCATCCTGATGCTCTCTCTTCCCCAGCATGATCACGCTGGATGGGACAAAGGGGATGGCCTTAGGCCCCTGTGATGGGTTTCACATGTGGCCCACCCGTGTGATACAGAGAGAGAGAGAGAGAGAGAGAGAGAGAGGACTTTGATATATGTGAACTGTAGACATAAAGCAGGGGTGGGCAACTGGTAGCCCTCTGATGTTGTTGGACTCCAAGTCCCATCTTCCTCAGCTAACATGAAATTGTAGCCCAGCATCTGGAGGGCTACAAGTGACCCACCGCTGACAATAGAATGCAAGAACTGAACAGATGTAATACGTGAAAATGAAGCAAATGCTTCAATATTCATTTTAGGAGAAAACGTAAGTGGGGTATGAAAGAAAGTTATTCATTCTTCCTACACTTTGAAATTTAAATTCAATGGGAAATTCAAGTATTCGAACTGACTTAAGAGAACACTTAGATGCTGTAAAGCAAGATGGAAGTCTGAACTGAGGGGGCACCATGGATGTTGCATTTTCTTATGGACTAGCCTCATATTGTTTATGCACATGGCCCCCTGGACTACTACTGTCAAAACTCAAACTTCTGTTTATGCAAACCTCACGGCGAGCAGCTGACACTGTTGACTGCCTCTGACGCAGAGCAGAGTGATGAGCAGTTGTGAGGCTGTGAGGATCAGCAGCAGCGGGGCTGGGGTGCTTGCACACGAAGGGGCAGCAGCGCTCACACTCAGGAGGCTTTGTGCAGCTCGTCCACCTTTTCTGCGATGGGGGCCTAGAAAAGCCTCACCTGGAAGCATCCTGGCAGTTTCTGGCACCTGCTCTCCGAGACCTTGGAGAACCGCTGCTGGTCAGAACAGGCAATGCTGGGTGAGATGTTTAGAGGCACTTTTTGTTATTATTTTGTATCACTTTGCATGTCCTAAAGGGCTGAATGTCTGCCAAGCTGCTAAACCTTGCTTAGAGGACAGAAATGCATTTCGGGTTGAACTGCAAAATGTTACTGGAAAAAGAGAGAGACAGACAGATAGGGAGAGGGAGAGAGTTTGGACCCATTCTCTGGGTACCTCTAGATGGCTTATTTGCACCTCCTTGACTTTGCTCTGATGGCATTTAGGACAGACAAGTGGGGCGCAATTCAGCCATCTATGCGATGTATAGCCTCCATTAATGCGCATTCTCAAAGTCACATTTTACCGCGACTTTAATTTTTTCTCTGAAGTTCGAGCGCGTTATCGGCATGTAACCAATCTACAGACCATTTGAATTAATGCTAATCGTGGGCGTAGTTTGGAGGTGATGTCATGACTGAATGACTGCCCTTTCTCTGGCTACCCCTCCCAGTTGTGGACAAGGTGGGAGCGGATTGACCCAATGCTTGCTTTGTCATTTCCTGTCTCCTCCCTCCTACTTCCTTCTTCTTCTTCCCTTGACTCATGGACTGTTCAGTAATGGCTGACTTTAAGTTACCGGTACTTAAAGTAAAGTTTCTTTTAAATCCCCACTGGAATCTTTCTTTTGTCGAGACGCATGGCTACTCACATGGAGCTGGTTCTACAGGAAGCAAGGGGGTTGGAATAGGGATGTGTGTGCTTCATTTTGATTATAATTTGTGGTCCACTAAGGCTTCCCTTCCCTCCCCCACTGCTCCCTTGCTGGGATCCTGGCTGAAAAAAGGCAAGGAAACTTCTCTCCATGCAGTGCAAGCAAGTTCCTGCCATTGAGCTGTGTTCTTGTGTGCTGTTACTCGGGAGTAAGGCGCATTGAGCAGGTGGGGGGACTAGCTCCCTGGGAAGCATGGTGCAGGATCGGGGATCAGGCTTTGTATCTACTCCTATTACCTCCTTCTGTCATTGCTTTACTGGAAAGTTGTGTGTTTGTGTGTCTGTGTGTGTGTATCGCACCAAAAAGACCATTTAGTACTGAGGAACCACTGCAATATCTTTATTCTAGAAATGGTGATATGTGGGCACAAGCCCATTGCAAAGCGTAGTGGGAGTAATCCAAAAGGCAAACGGCAGCAGTCACATGGGAAGGAATGTCAGTCCACAGCCGCCACGTCACAGCCGCCACTCACATGTTGGGGTGGCCCCTGCCAGCCCGGTCATTCCAATGGCACAGCCAGTTGGCGGAGGGGTACCGGAGGGTGGGCACGCCAGACTATACGCTCCAGTTTCCTCATGTGATGCTGAAGGAAACGCAATGAATGCAACATACCACAAAGGTGCAGCTGCAAAAGCCCCTTCTGTCTCTTGAGTACAGCTAGGTGGAATAACATCACCCGTGCTGTGTGGGGAATAGAGGACAAAGAGACATCAGTGCTAGCCAGGGTTTTTCTTGAGGGCAGCGGGCAGCCCTCCCCCACTCCCGCCTGCCCAGTCACCCACCTCTGTGACGCAGAGACCTGCTGGAATGACGAGGTTGCCCTCTAGCCCGCTCAGCATGGGGCAGACCAGACAGAATAATTGGCAGTTTGTATGGAACTGGGGACATCAGTGCAAAATGCAGCATTATAACAGAAAGGCTACACAAAAAATTGCCCTTGAAGCAGCACATTTCCAAGATGGCCGAAGTTGCTAGGGAACAGGAGATAAGGGGCAGCTGCCGCTAGCACGGTGGGGTGGGAGTGTCCAGCGGTGGATTCTTGGCGGGAGGAATAGGGGGGCAGATGGTCCATGGGCATGGCCGTTCAGTACCTGGAAAAATGATGCTTTTATGGTTTTACATTTGGTCCAAAAGCCAATGCTGCCCTGCTAAAAACACTAATTGTAGGCACATCCAATGTTTAGAAATCATACCCACATGCGAAGTAACGCGCGATCATGATTGGCCAGGGGATAACATGTAATCAACGGCGAGACATTCAGATGGGCGGGGTTAACGAACGGTGGGAAAGTCTGGGGGAGGTACCATCAGGAGACAGGGTGGTGCTTTCATCAAATTTTCCTCGTTCAACCATAGACCCCTGATCCGACTCTGCTGCGAAACTCCACATATAAACTCCGCATATAAAGCGCATTGTATGGAGCCCATAATTAGCCTTCACGGCTCTCGTCTACTGCTATTAGACGTAAAATCGAATATAGGGAAAAGCGCATATTCAGAGAAACAGGCGCCAAAGCGAAGTTTATAGAGGGACCCTCTGTCTTATACTTGCCTTCTTCTAGTCTAAGTGGGGATTTTTTTGTTTTTGTTTTATGTTACTGTACATGCTAACCAGTGAATTTCATGCTGAACAGGCAGTCCAGCAGCTTGGGCCTGAAAGACCCACACCAAACACACTTATCCATAACATTACACTGTATTAAGCTGGATTTCCCACATTAATCATTGGGCGAGGCCCTGAGCAACATGGGGTGCTGAGTGGAAGGCAGTCCTCTTGCTGCAACTTGCCCGGCTGCTCCGAGCCCTACGGTTTTTTACCGAAAGGGCTTCCCTGAGGCTCCCCCTCCCAGGCAATGGGCAGTGGGCTGCTCCACGTCTCTGATATGTGAGTCACAGTTATCTCCCCCCTCTCCCCCAGGGAGCAGAAGCAAGTCAGAGGGTCAGGACTGACATCTACAATCATTCCATAGCACATACCTTCAGCTGTCCCCAGGGTCACACTTGCAGCAAGAATGTGACTGGGATTGTCAACTGACAGCGCTGTAATCTCAGCAGGTGGAAACTCGGCTGTCACAATTAAAGAAATTGGCACTGGGAAGCTACAGCAGTCTCCATGAATAGCGCATGTGGCTGATCTATGCCCATAGATAATTGGGGTGCTTCACCTGGATAGCATATGAGTGGAATGGCAAGATGAGCTGGATATAGCAACAGCTTTTACTTAGTTGGAGACTTGTGTCTTGGATTTAGGAGGATTGCAGTAAATCTTGTTTCTTTGTTAATTTGCTTTGTTAATTTTCAAATAAACTTATTTTTACAAACACACTATTTTCCTCTGTCCACGCATGGAGGCAGAGAATGAATTGAAGGTGCCACACACAGTCAAGAACTTGAGAAGAGCCCTGAGGCTGGATCAGACTAAGGGTCCATCTAATCCAGCACTCTGTTCACATGGTGGCCAACCAGCTGCCGACCAGGGACCCACAAGCAGGACCCATAGCACTCTCCCAACCTTGTTCCCCATAAACTGGTGTATATAGGCTTACTGCCTCTGATACCGGAGGTAGCACATAGCCATCAGGACTACTAGCATTGATAGCCGTCTCCTCCATGAGTTTATCCAACCACCATTTTAAACCATCCAAATTGGTGGCCGTCACCACATGTTGTGGTAGTGAGTTCCATAGTTTAACTATGTGCTGTGTGAAGAAGTACTTCCTTTTCTCTGTCCCGAATCTCCCACCAATCAGCTTCATGGGATGACTCCACTCTGTTCTAGTAGTATGGGAGAGGGAGAAAAATGTCTCCCTATCCATACCCACTACATTAGGCATAATTTTGTGCAGCTCTATCAGGTCTCCTCTTACTCACCTTTCTTTCCCTCAAGCTAAGCAATCCCAGCCGTTGTAACCTTCCCTCGTAGGGAAGATGCTCCAGTCCCTTGATCGTTTTGGTTGCCGCTTTCTGCACTTTTCCCAGCTCTTCAGGTCAGAAGCAGGTCAAAAGAGGGTGGTGGGATCTCCAACCTGATGTAGCCTCAGGGGGAGAGCCCAGGGCCTCAGCAGGCTGGAGCCTAACAGAAACTCTCAAGCCAAGCACCTCTCACCTTGGAATTGTTCTCCCTCTCCTGCAAAAAGAGGATGTGGAAGTCTTGAGCCTCTAGGTCAGAACCTGAGACCTGGTGGCAACCCAAGTTCAGCATCTGGACTGTACCTTAATGGGAGGCTCCTCGAGAACCCCATACCTCATGCATACCATCCTGTACATTTTGGGAAAAGAACAGGATATAGTCATGTAAATTTTTTGGATGTATGTCTCTATTGGAAACTGACAATGTATTTAATTTTTAAAATCCTGGAGAAATACTAGCCAGATCACATTTTGATCTGGGCTAAGATGTCAGGTTGATTGGCCAGGAGCAGGTCAAACAGTGGCTTCCTGAAGGCTGTGCTGGAGCCCCGATCCCCAAATCTTTGCATTTCTGGGAGGTTATAGGCCTCCAGGCTGCATAGGGCTTGCTTAACCACCCTCTCTCCAGCCAGCAACTGGCTCCTGCATTTCCCGGGCCCTTTTCCTTTCCTGTTCACAGACTTTCTGTGCAACGAAGCAGCTTATAGCCAGACACTGCTTTTGCTCTTGTTTTGCTTCCTGAAGTTGCCAGCATTTCACTATTTTATCCACCTTGATTCTCTTTCAATACCTACCTGGGCTGCTGTCGCTGTTTACGGAAGGCAGTGCTGATGGGCTAGTCCCTGCCCTAGGACCTCGCCAGACCTCCGCTTGTCTTTTGGAAGCATCTTGCCCACATTCACAGTTGCTAGAGTTGCCAGCACAATTCTTCAGGCTTCAGCTCCCTCCCCTTTTCCTAGAAGTCAAACCTCAGAAGAATGGATGCGTGACTGAGTAGATGCATCTTGCCTCTAGCACACATCCATGCACAAATGCATGCACGTGAACATGAAGGCAGAATGCTGCGCACAGACTGCCATTTCACACCCTGCAGCTGCTGAGGTATATCCTGAAGTGTTAACATAGTGCAGGATTATTATGTTCTTGTCATCTTATGTGTTTGTCATATTATTTATGTACAGGAGGGTCTGTCACTGCCTATGTATGGATGAGCCTCAGGGTGCCCTCCTGACCAACAATTTCATTTGACCCCTCAACCCCACTCGCTTGCTGTTGGCAGCTAGTCTGCCTCAGTTCAGGCAGTGTGGACATGAAACAGCCATTCCCCAAATATTTTCCCCAGCCAATCGAAACTCTTCAGATTAGCATGTGTAGGTTTGCTACAGTGCCTCAGGGAAACATTTTGAATTGCTTGTTGGTTCTATCGAGATGTTCAGAAATATATCTAACAAGACTGTTGAGCAGATCAAATCTTTGGTGGCAGGTATGGTAAGGGTTCCCCTGTGAACATTTATTATGCTTCTCAGGCCGAAATGTAAATGCTTCCCTGGGTGTAAGGCATGCAGAAATCCCGATGTTTCGCTCACGGTCGTCTATAAATAGTTCCGCCCACCCTCCACTTTCAAGTATCTCTGACTCATGTTGGAAATGAGATTCTTCCCCTCCTTGCTGTGGAGGACAATTACCAGGCTTTTGTTCAAAGAGAATTAAGAAGCAGGAGGGCCGAATCCACCCAGAGCGGAGCTGTCACTCTCCTTTGTTTTCGGCTTGCAGTAATTACCCTGCCAGCCGCCTGCTCTGACATCCTCAGACCTGCTGCAACCTCCTCCAGAATGTTTGCTCCAGCTCCAGTTTGCGAGTTTACTTTATGCTGATTAGCTACTTACTCACAATTTGTCTGTCTCCATCAATCATGTCTCATTTCTTTTTCCTACTGCTTTTGTTTTACTAGCCATGTGGGAGTTTTATTGTCCTCTGGAAAAACTGGGACATCTCATTACCTTGCCACTTCAAAAGGAGCCTCAACCATGTAGGCCAGGGCTCCATACAAGGAGAGGGGGGGGGAAAGGGGAGGCAGGGGGCTTGTCTCAGCATGGCAGGTTCCCAAGCGGGCAGCCCCATGCTTGCTCCAACATTTTGCAGACAAAAGTTAAGTCATGTAACAACCAAGGATGGAGCCCACAGCGCAAGCAGGGAGTGAGCAGGGGTGTGGGTGTGGCGCAGAAATCCCACACAGGCAGGAATGGGTTACAACATGGGTTACATCTCACAACGGTTGGTGTGGCAGAGGCAAGGATCCAGTACTCAAGCAAGGGGAAGGAGACCAGGGCCCACCATGGCATAAACCAAGCAGATGTACCCCTCTTGTGACATGGGAGCATGGTAGGTGTGATCTAAGATCCCTCATGGGGCCAGCCCCCTCCCCCCTCCCCCAGAATAGATCCAGCTAAGTGCCTCCAGCACCTGCAAGAAACAAGTTGTGACAAAAAAAATAACAAAAGGATCAAGACTATTGCTAAGAGGAAGGCAAAGCCCGCATCATGCCCAGCCAAGTTGCGCCAGCAGTAGCTCACGTTTCAGGAACACTGGAAATAGGGGGAGGGAGGGTTGGGCAGTCAGCAACGGCTGAAGCCACGTTGGGGCCTCCTATTCATGCCCCAGGAGCAGACCAGAGAGGGAACACTCCCTGCCAGGCCAGGCCCACAAGCTCGACCCCCAGTAGACAAGCAGCACTGCTGACTGCCCCCCCCCCGGATCATGCCCATCATGCCCATTCTTCAGCGCAGGTGCATCTCTGGGCAGATGATCCGTGCCACACAAAGTGGACTCTGGGTACACCCTCTGCCTCCTGCACCCCCCACAGTGGCGCCAACTGAACTCCTGGTCAGTGGGAACCCAGGCTGACTATCCCAGCCCTCCAGCCAACCTGCCCCATCTTGTGGGAGGCCTTATTCCACCTTCTGTATTCATTGGCTCCACAATCGGCAAAGCTGGGCAGATGGTTGCTCTTTTGTATACTAGAACCCCATAGCTGTCAACAGTTCAAATGATACCCCTGAAGCTCCAGCATGTGATACGGCAGACTGTGCTACTGCGTAGTGCTTCGTGTTGATGGCATCTGCAGGGTCTTTAGGAGTTGAACCTCTGAGTGAGGAATGGATGTGCAGAGGAGGCACGATGCATCCGTTCCTCACACAGAGATTTAACTCCCAAAGACCCTGGGGAGGGAGCTCAACACTGAAGAGCAACAACTACAGGAACCCACTGTGGGCATTTTCCTTCTAAGAAGCCATCTCCAAAGACAAAAGATAGGCAAGTTAACCCCTCAACGTCATGCCTCCCCCCACCCTCAACTGCCCACAAGCCGTATCAGCAGGAAGCCATTTCACCAAAGCCATCGACACCCATCCTTTGAAGCCATTTGTCTCTGAGGGCAGAGGTCCTTCTAGTATAAAGCATGGAAAAGAAGGAGGCAAAGGCTTTGTGTGTTGCAATGTTGGAAGGCCTTCAGGAGGGGGCACATTTGGTTATTATTTTTTAAAGCAGAAATAGCTCACCATTAAGCATTCCATTCATTTTTTCTTGACATTTTGCCATAGATCTCATGAGCAGGGAGGCTAAGTCAAAGCGAATTGGGTGGATATAATCAACAGTGTGCCCTGAAGCTATAATAACTGAGGTAAGAACATTTTAAATCATACCTTGGATCAAAATGATTTCAGATTGATCAGCAACCAAAATTGCCCCCCAGTTCCAGTTGATTGTCTCTGTCACACAGGTTCATCTAAACCAGCAACCGCCTATTATCATTATTTTGAGAACAGGATATCTATACTCCATTCTTCCAAGTAGCCATTATTTTAAGCGTTTCAGAAGGAGGCAAAGCAGCCTTTGAACTTTAACAGCCCCAGCTTGAAGGATGTGTGTGTGTGTGCGTGTGTGTGCGTGTGCGTGTTGTAGCAATGTGGTGTTTGGTGAAGTTTACACAATAGAAGGCCTTTGCACACCAGACTTGAGAAGCTGAACTGCAAGAAACACAGACTGTCTTTATTAAATTTTGCACTGCATTACATCCCCCATACAAAATTACTGTCTTTAAAAAACCAGAAATCTGTTTACAATTCTTTGTGTGTATGGGGGGAGGGGGAGGGAGAATTCAAATGTAGCTTTCAGAAAGAAAAGCCCAAAGTATTTTGATCTTATTGCTTATTTGTTTTGCTTTACCTAGTTAACGATCATTTATATTATGGGATAATTGGAAGGCTTATTGAACATTTGAGTTTCATCAGTTCATAGTGTTGTGTTTTGTTTTTACTTTTTCTTCTTTTACTGTGAATTTAACAAAACAGAACAGAAAATAAATCATGAAAAATAATAATCAGACAAACATTACCTACATATATATAAAAGGAAAGAGCTATGCAAAGGTTTCAAGAAAAGCAGACCAAATATCCATGTACTTATCCACTTGCAAGTGGTGTCTATATAACACCCATTCAAATGTCGATAGCGTTGTTAAGTCCTCTGTCCATTGCATTATGGGAGGTAAGCATTTATCCTTCCAACGTACTAGTATAAGTCTTTAGCTGTCATAAAGGCTCTAAAAAAATCATTTGCGCTGACCCTGTGTTAACTTCCAAGACACCAGTAGGTAGTTTAAGGAGACATGCCTGTCATTCCATATTAAAGACTATTTCAGTACAAAGTTTATCTTTATTATGACCTCCTCCCAAAAGGGGGCAACTATTGGGCATTGCCAAAACATATGAATAAAAGAAGCATTGGGTGCATTGCATCTTCAACCGTTATGCAAATTAGACAAACTCTTATTAAAAAGGTGTTGTGGAGTCCAATAAACCCGAAACTTATTTTTGCTGTATGCGGTGGAGCCTAAGATCAATAGAAGTCTCAGATACAGACGCTAGGGCATCAATCCATTGATTAGGCAAAATAGGACATTCCAATTCTCTATTCCATTCCTGTCTTTGACCTTGGGTATCATATTTATTTACTAATACTAAATGCTTATATAATATATATATATATATATATATATATATATATATATGGATCATAGGTTGACATGCCCAGTTATAGTGTTGTAATGTCCTTCCCGTTGATTATTAATGGAGGCACAGCCGTTCCTCCATTGTTAAGGGCTGTCAGTAAAAAACACATTCCGCCATGTTAAAGTGATAATTGAGGGGGAGTCATTCTAACAACCATAAAATCGGAAATGTTTCACCAATCCTTCTGAAATTTTCAGGTGCCAGAAAGAAATGTTTGTTTTACATTACCTGAAAATTTCAAGAAGATTGGTGAAAGATTGAGGGAAGGAGAGCAGTTTAAGGTAGAAAAGGAACACAAACCTGTCTCCCTGCTTTTGTCAAATGACTTTCGGTTTGCGAGTTTTGTGCTCACGATTTGCATAATTTCTAGAGCCTTATTAATTAATCCATTGGTGGGGTCTTCTTCCTCCTTCATTGTAGTTGGTGGAAAGCTTTTCATTTTTAAAAAAATCCCTTCAGTTGACTTTTAAGGACTATTTTTACTTCTCATTCAAGTCAATGAGAAGGCCATCTTCCCTCATAGCGCGAGGCATGCTCAGTAGCGTCGCTCTCTCCCTCCCTCCTGCCTTAGAATGTGGGGTGGGTGAGTGAAATGGCCACTGCCTCTAGCACAGACCTTAAGAGTGAAGAAGAAGAGTTTCTCTTTTATCTTCTGCAACATGCTTTCCTTTGGCTCTGAGAGGAATTTGGGCTATCTTCATAAGGCCAGTTTGCTCTTTTGCTCCCTGGTGAAGCAGGGTGTGGTTCCTCTGGATCCATGATAACCTGATCTTCAGATCTCTCCTGGGAATAGGTGGCTATACATTCCTTTCTATCCATCCCCACCCCAAACACACACAGTGTGCTCCTTCCCTCTTTTCTAAGAGTTTGGTCCATACTGAAAGCTTCAAACACTTCATTTAATTAGTTTGGGCCGGTGTTGAGTTTTAAGTACAACGTTGAAACCTTTCAAAGTGCTTCTGGGCCTACAACGTTAGTTTTGGCCTAGTCACCCTGTTTTTCTAATAAGGTTTAGAAACAGTTGAACTGTCGTGTATTTTGCATAGTGTACACACATGGATTTTCTTTCTAATCCTTGCAGTCTACACTGGCTCCCTCCTGGATGTGTTTTTGGAGGCAGGCAACCCTTTTTTTGTTCCAGCAGGCCTTTGGCTAATAATCTGGACCTCTGTCTGTACCTTTGACTTTTAAATTATTATGTATTTTAAATGTTTTAAATACTTTAATATTGAAAAGTATTTAATTATATTTTTAACTTTTGTATATTTCTATTTATAGGTTTTAGTTGTATATGTTTTAGTTTTGTAAGGCTGCCCTGAGGCCCAGCATTGGGCAAAAGGCAGGATACTACTACTACTACTACTACTACTAATAGTAATGTTTCAGATTTCACTTCTGTATCTGATGTTCTTTTGCATTTACTTTTCTTTATAAACCATTCATATCTTAAGACTTCTTGTGTGGCATGTTTTCATTGGTTTAACAAGTTAAAAGGGGTATTCACTGTTTTCATGCTTATGTTATAAAATCTATTTTCAACAGGCCTAGTAACTTCAAGAGTAACAGAGTTGGGGGAAATCCTCAATCTCTTTGCTATCAGAGGCATTGAGTAAGGGACCCCTGGAGATAATTTAGACTGACCCCAACCACAAAACACTATTCCCCCTTCTGAAGAGATCTGGACCACAGACTACTAAAGACAAACAAAGTAGCAGGCCATAATAACAGTTTTCATGTAGCCATTTGCCTTATGAGGCAGGTGCTCTGCGGGCTACCAAATGGAGGGACTAACAGGCCATAAAGTTGCCTGGCTGGGTCTGCCAGAAATCCAGCCTCAACACTCCTGGAAGGTCCACGTTCTATAGCACCTGCTGTCAGATGAACTTGAGGGAATCCCACCCTCCACCCCTGGGTTTCATTTACTGGCTTCTCCTGGCTGGACCTTGCAGGAAACTATAGGGACAGACAGAGCAGGCATTTATAGCACACATAGAATGCTGAGACTGGCAAATCTAAAAGCAAGTGTGTTGCTTTTCAAGAACCAAGGAAATTCAATGGGTCTTACTTTTGAGTAAATATCTAGGGATGGAAATGCATCCTGTGCAAGAACTGAGTAGGGTGACCATATTTGGGAAACCAAAAAAAGAGGACACCTAATGGGGGGCAGAAAATGGTTTTCTGGGGCCACCTTAAAGTCCCCAATTGGAGCGGAGGAGGGGAAAGCATGTCATTCTCACCCCTACCCCACTGCTCCAATCAGGCCCTTTTCTATAATGTCTGGGAATGACACGTTTTCCCCTTTTAAGGCCTTGATTGGAGCAGTGGGAGAGAATGACACACCTCCAGAAAGCATGTCAGTCCCCCCTGCCACGCTAATGGTGGCCTTAAAGGGGAAAGTGTGTAATTCCAGGTCATTATAGACTATTGCATAAAATCCCCCCTGACACCGAGGATAGAACAAAAACCAGGAGAAATCTGGGGAAATCCTGACAGTTTATTATTATTATTTATTATTGCATTTATATCCTGCCTTTTTTCCTCCAAGAAACCCAAGGCGGCATACATAATCCTCCTCCTCTCCATTTTATCCTCACAACAGCAACCCTGTGAGGTGGTTTGGGCTGAGGGTCTGCAATTGGCCCAAAGTCACCCAATGGGTTTCCATGGCCGAGTGGGGAGTAGAACCTGGATCTCCCAGCTCCCAGTCCAACAGTTTAGCCACTAGGCCACACCCTAGTGGTCACCCTAGAATTGAGCCATGCCAAGTTGGAAGTAGATCGGTTCGTGCCTTGAATTTTAGGATATTTTTTTTAAAAGTTTGACTTCAAAAAAATTCCTAAAATTCAAGGCATGAACCAATCTGCTTCCAACTTGGCATGACTAAAGCCTTACTTAAGAGGTACCATGGTGCCAAGTTTCATCTCTTCATCTTTAATTTCATTTTTTAAACTTGTACTGCTCAAGGTCCTAGACCCCAAAGAGATTTCTGTTTGAACTTTAAAAAATTCCTAAAGGCATGAACGGATCTGCTTCAAACTTGACATAGTTATATCCCTACTTAAAAGCTACCATGATGCCATTTATCTTTAAAAATGAGGGAGATGCAAGCATTTTGCTTGATTTATTCATTTTAAAAGTGAGTTCAACACGTAACACTAGCTTTGATTTTATATTGGATGTCAAGATGGTGTAACATCCTGGCTGACACTGGCTTGGTTATCAACTGTATAATATCCAGTCATCCATTACACAAAGCCATGAAATTCATTATACAAAAAACCTACGGTTTACAAAAACAATGTTAAGGCTCTAGAGTTTCCAACCAAGCACCAAAAAGCAGGGAAATTGGGAGTTAAGGCTCACAAGCCTTAACGCCACATCCTCCCTAAGGAGGCAGAAAGTGCAAGTGAAATTCTCATTCTCCCAAAGCAGATAAACCATGAGGACAGGATGGAGAATATGATATGCAGAGGTGACTGTGGGGTTGTGGAAAACTGATCACGAACAACTTTTTTGTTTAGAGCAGCCCTTCCCCAACCTGGTGCCCTCCAAAGGTGTTGGACTACAACTCCCATCATTGCAAGTCAGTATGTCCCATGGTCAAGAATGCTGGGACTTGTCATCTCAAACACCTGGAGGGCAACAAGATGGGAAATGCTGTTCCATATCCTTACCAAATACAGGGTCTGCCCAATACTTTTCTCTTAAACACATCTCGCATATAGCAGCACGCTTGATAACAAAAGGGGAACTATTCATTAGAGATCTAGAACCAGAGCATGTGCCAGGCACTTCCAACTTTTGGTCAATATCCTGCCCTTCAAAGAACCAACGTTTTTTTTTTTTCTTAAAATGTATTTATACAAAATATACTGTTCACTCCCCACAATCCCTCTACAATACATCATCTCATCAAAGCGACAGAGAAGCAGAAGAGGTTTAGTTTGGCTGTCTTGAACACCTTTCAGATGAGATTAGTTTGCAATCCTATACCTCTTGGGAGTAAGCCCTAGTGAATTCCGTGGCACTGGCTTCTGAGAAGAAATGTATAGGAGTCAACCTTCTCCAGCCTGGTGCTCTCCAGATGTGTTGCACTGTAACTCTTATGTTATGTGTTATGGGGAAGACAAAAATCATTTCATACTTAATATTAAAATAATACTTACACATGAAAGTATTAGGTGGTAGCTCTGCCTTTGATTTCACACTGCTGAACAAGTAAGAGAAATCTTATATCTGATATTCAAGAAACAGACATCCTATGCCATGCGTTGAAAACTAATGTTGATGTCTGAAGGGCTATCCGGATTAGGTATTCAAGATTCATTCATTGTTGTTTCATTTGGTTTAGATAGTTAATTTAAAATGATGCAGCTCTTTTGTAGTTCCTTTATTGATCACATATCTTAATGCTGGAAAACATCATACTTTAGTACAGATGTGGGCAGAAAATAGATCTATCCTGATGTTTGGACATCAACTCGCAGCATTCCTGATAACTGCCCTTGCTGATAGGGGCTTTTACAAGTTGAATTCCAAAACATCTGGAGATCTACATTCTGCCTTCCCTTGTTCTTGAACAACATTCTCCAACCTGGTGCCTGTCAGATGTGTTAGGTTGCAACTTTCGTCATAAGAATCTCTAAGAAATGGGAAGTAGCTGGTCCTAAGTTGTTCATCATCATTTCCCACAACCCCACAGTCACCTCTGCATATCAAATTGCATATCTAGATTTTTGAGATGACAAGTCCCAGCATTCTGACTTGCAATGATGGGAGTTGTAGTCCAACACCTTTGGAGGGCACCAGGTTGGGGATGGGCTGCTCTAAACAAAAAAAGAGAAGTAGGTGGCCCTAAGTTGTTCGTGATCAGTTTTCCACAACCCCACAGTCACCTCTGCATATCATATTCTCCATCCTGTCTTCATGGTTTATCTGCTTTGGGAGAATGAGAATTTCATTTGCACTTTCTGCCTCCTTAGGGAGGATGTGGCGTTAAGGCTTGTGAACCTTAACTCCCAATTTTCCTGCTTGTTGGTGCTTGGTTGGTAACTGTAGAGCCTTAACATTGTTTTTGTAAACCGTAGGTTTTTTGTTTAATGAATATATAAAAATGTTCTGTCTTTGATGCCCCATAATTGGTAGGGCACTTGGCCTACTGGTTAGCAGAGACTATTCAAGATGAACTTTAATATCTGCAGATCTAATTCCATTGATAAATACTTCTTAAGCTTCTGATTCTTCTGCACGTCAATGATTAGAAACCTATTTGTTAGACACAGACAAGCTTAATTGATTCTTGGGAACTTTAGACAATTCAGTTAAACAGTGTTTGAAGGTCTGCAAAATGGTTTGGTCAGGATTGCAGAGCTTCTGAGAAACTGGTGAAGCAAGCAGTGGGTAGTTACTGAGGCTATTCACTCAGTGAAGCGACCAGTGGTCACTGCAAGGTGGTCAAGGGGGAGAAAGAGAATACTCCTCATCCCTCTCATTAAGTGCTGCAATGCAGTGGAGGCAAGAAGCACTTCAGCCAGCAACCTTTGCAAGTCTACACTTGCTGATGGAGTGTTATCTCTGCTGACATCTACAGTAGGGGTGTGCACGGACCCCCCGGATCGGATCGGGACCCGGATCGGGACCTCCAATTTTGTCCCGGACCGGTTCGGACAAAATCGGAGGCCCCCCGGACCGGATCGAGTCCGATCCCGATCCAAAAATCGGAAATTTTTGGATCGGCCGCCATTTTTTTCCCCATAGACTTGCATTGCAATGCAAGTCTATGAGGAAAAAATGGCGGCGGGTGGGTAAGGGGGGGCCTAACTCCCTCCCCCCCCCCGGGGCCGTCCGCTGTGGACGGCCCCGGCAGGTAAACCCCCTCCCCCGCGCTCCCTACCCCCCCTGGGGCCGCCTGCTTCCATCCGCTGGCGCCCGCGGGCGCCAGCGGATAGAAGCGGACGGCTCCGGGGGGGGGGTAAGCCCCCTTCCCCGCCACTTACCTTCTCGGCACGTCCGGCGCCGGCGGCTACTACCAGCGGGCTCCGCGGCCTACTCTCGAGTAGCGCGCCGGGTGATGACATCACCCGGCGCGCCACCCTGGAGCAGGCCGCGGAGCCTGCTGGTAGTAGTAGGCGCCGGCGCCGGACGGGAGCCGCCGGGCCGGGCAGGTAAGGGCCCCCCTCCCCCCTCCCCCCTCCGCGCGCCCCCTCCTCCCCTCCACGCACCCCCTCCTTACCTTTCCGGCCCGGCGGCTCCCGTCCGGCGCCGGCGCCTACTACTTCCAGCAGGCTCCGCGGCCTGCTCTAGAGTAGTGCGCCGGGTGATGACATCACCCGGCGCGCCATCCTAGAGCAGGCCGCGGAGCCTGCTGGGAATAGTAGGCGCCGGCGCCGGACGGGAGCCGCCGGGCCGGAAAGGTAAGGGCCCCCCTCCCCCCTCCGCGCGCCCCCTCCTCCCCTCCACGCACCCCCTCCTTACCTTTCCGGCCCGGCGGCTCCCGTCCGGCGCCGGCGCCTACTACTTCCAGCAGGCTCCGCGGCCTGCTCTAGAGTAGTGCGCCGGGTGATGACATCACCCGGCGCGCCATCCTAGAGCAGGCCGCGGAGCCTGCTGGGAATAGTAGGCGCCGGCGCCGGACGGGAGCCGCCGGGCCGGAAAGGTAAGGGCCCCCCTCCCCCCTCCGCGCGCCCCCTCCTCCCCTCCACGCACCCCCTCCTTACCTTTCCGGCCCGGCGGCTCCCGTCCGGCGCCGGCGCCTACTACTTCCAGCAGGCTCCGCGGCCTGCTCTAGAGTAGCGCGCCGGGTGATGACATCACCCGGCGCGCCATCCTAGAGCAGGCCGCGGAGCCTGCTGGGAATAGTAGGCGCCGGCGCCGGACGGGAGCCGCCGGGCCGGAAAGGTAAGGGCCCCCCTCCCCCCTCCGCGCGCCCCCTCCTCCCCTCCACGCACCCCCTCCTTACCTTTCCGGCCCGGCGGCTCCCGTCCGGCGCCGGCGCCTACTACTACCAGCAGGCTCCGCGGCCTGCTCTAGAGTAGCGCGCCGGGTGATGACATCACCCGGCGCGCCACCCTAGAGCAGGCCGCGGAGCCTGCTGGGAATAGTAGGCGCCGGCGCCGGACGGGAGCCGCCGGGCCGGAAAGGTAAGGGCCCCCCTCCCCCCTCCCCCCTCCGCGCGCCCCCTCCTCCCCTCCACGCACCCCCTCCTTACCTTCCCGGCCCGGTGGCTCCCGTCCGGCGCCGGCGCCTACTACTACCAGCAGGCTCCGCGGCCTGCTCTAGAGTAGCGCGCCGGGTGATGACATCACCCGGCGCGCCACCCTAGAGCAGGCCGCGGAGCCTGCTAGTAGTAGTAGGCGCCGGCGCCGGACGGGAGCCACCGGGCCGAGAAGGTAAGTGCCCCCCTCCTCCCCCCCCCCGCTGTCCACTTTCATCGGCGGGCGCCCACTGGCGCCCGCCAATGGAAGCGGCGGTGGGCGCCAGTGGGCGCCCGCCGATCCGCCGATCCGCCGAACCGGTTCGGAGCTTTTTCGGACCGGTTCGGATTGGATCGGCCGATCCAGCTGCGGGATCGGAAATCGGATAATTTATCCGATTTCCCACTGGACCGGACTCGGATCGTGGATCGGGTCCGATCCAGTGCACATCCCTAATCTACAGCCAGGGCACATGCAAAGAGCCAGTGTTCTTGGCAGAAGATTCAGGACAGACAAAATAAAGTCATTTAGATTATGTGTTTTCAATGTATTGAATTTTCTATAACACAGTATGTAGTGATAACCACTAGTTTAGACAGCTTTGGAAGTAGATTGTATGAATTCATGAGGGATGTATCAAATAATGGCTCATGATGGTTATATGTTACGTTCAGTATTAGAGGCATTCTACTGAATACCAGAGGTCAGAATATCCTCTCCTAGGGATGGGAATATCTGCCAAGGCCAGTTCTGTGGGTCTCCTCCTTTCCCCACCTCCATGTTTGTTCAGTGTGATTGGGGGGTGGGGCAGAAACCCTTGGACTGAAAGAGACTTGGCCCCTTGAGCTACAGGATAAGGAATGTTTTTCCTGGCACGTTTCCTGTTTCTAGAAAATCTGGATGAGTTTCCATTCCCTGCGTTTCACCACCTGTTGAATTTCTGCCCATTAGGCACAGGAGCTCTGCCAGGAAAAGAAAAGATGCCAGTGTTACCTGGGAATAGAAGCTCTAAATGTATAATTAGGAGCTGAGAGAAAGGCTCAATGTCACAGTACTCTGCATGATGGTATCCAAGAAGAAAACATGAAATGGCTTTCTATGAACTAGGCCTCTGTGACAGACTGACAGGCAGGCAGGCATTCAAATGCTGGGGACAGGATGGGGATTAGCATGTTAAGTAACACAAGAGTAAAACTAAGATGGGGGTGGGGTGGAGGTTACACCTGCCCTGAAGCCCCCATCTGCTGTGTGTTGTTGCTGTTGTTGGGGGGGTTGTTTTTTGTTTTAAAAAAAGAAAAATCTTGCAACGAGAGCTATGTTTTGCATGTGTCTGCATAAGCTGGTGACGACTGATTGGCCAAGATAAGAAGCTTGTTGGGAGCAGACCAAATGAGTGACACATTTAAAACTTCATTTGAAGGAATTTTGGCTCACGCCTGTGGGCAGGACTAGCTTCTGCCTTTGCTTTAGCCTATTTTGTTACTGTTGCTCTCACTGTTACCGCAGACCCCGAGTGAGTGGTGGGATACGGTAAGAAACATGCACCTCCCCTCAGATCTGCCTTCTGACACTGCACTTTAATCCAGAATTCTCTCTCATATTCCTTTTGAATGTCAGCTGTGCAGCCTACCATACCTCAGTCATGCCCCAGGAGCAACAAGCTGCAGCAAAGCCACAGGCTGTTGTCCGGGTGGCTCCTGTTGATTTTTCTAGCGAAGCCCCGAATGCTTTCCACAACTGCATGACAGGCAGGTTCAGCTCTGCCAGGCAGAGACTGATAGGGATGCCTGTTGAATTTCCACCTGTCATAAGGACACAGCATAACCCTGCTAGGAAGAAAAGAAAAGATGGAACCCCTACGGTGGGGGTGAGGGTGGGGAGCACACTTCAGGCTTGCAGGACCTACTTTGTTTCTTTACTAGAACCATGCAGCCCACCCACCAGAGCCCGATACAAAAGAGTTAGAGTGAAAGAGTTCTGAGCCCAGGAATTTCTTTTGAGGATGAGAACTGCATTGAGCTCACAGATATTCTGCTCACAAAACGGCTCCTGCTCACCCCCCAGCCCCCCCCCCCACTGTCTTCTTTTTACTGATGCCATGTTTAAACAATTGGGTGTCAGAAATCTTTGTCAATCTACTGCAGACCACCCAGACTCCCAGTAGATGGCAAGCTACCTTCTGCCCACCCCAGTTTAGCCCAGCAGAATGGGCCCGACAGGCAGCCTTTGAGACTGCTGGTGTGTTTCTCCATGTTTTACAAAAGCGATCACAGAGGAGGTGGAGGAAGCCCTTCTCCACTGAGTCCTGTTGACAAAACTCTCACTGATCTTCCATGTAGTTTTAAAGGCTTCCGGCAATGAACCAGTTAATACTATTGCCTTATACCAGCGGCGCAGGACCTTCAGCCCATACAGCAGCTCAGTTCAGCCTGCAAAGCCACCCCGGGCTCCTCCATGGGTGGGGCTTAGCCTCCAGACCTGCAGGAATCCCCATGGAGTGCATCAGCCCTGTTATCTCCAGTCTCAGATGAGAGAGAGCTGCTGCTGCTGCTGCTGCTGCTGGTGGTGGTGGTGGTGGCTCAGGGCCATCCCCACTGTTATCTCTGATCTCAGAGTGGAGATAATAGCGGGGTGGTGGGTTTTGTCATCATGGCAGCAGGGGAGGAATCCCCATGATGCAAAGTGAATTTGAAAGTTGGGGAGGTTGTGTGTAGTGCTCCTCAGCTAAAATGTCCGATGTTTCTCTGAGCCAAGGTCAAGTGGAGCCAAAAGAGCTTCAATGGGGTTAGAGCAATTTCTGGGGTGGAAACAGAAGGGATTTGCCATCTTTAGCAGGACCTCCCTCCCATGCTACACACACACACACACACACACACACACACACACTTCCTTTTGGCTGATGCTAAAAGTGATTGAGCAGGTAGTGCATAGTGCAGGTTTTATGCAGCAGGGGCTCTTACTGAGGTCCATCATGTTGAACTGAGTTGCTCCCTCCTTTCTCATGTCTTCCAAACCTCTCCAAAGCAGAAGCCATGTTCCAAATGCTGGAAACGTTTTCTTATTCAGCATAGACCACCGCTTAAACTCAAAGAGATACATAATGAAGTTACTGTGCTCTTGATACCTCCCAGGGCTGTGACATGTTCAATACCATCACAAATTACTGCTTGGGTAATGCATGATTAATCCAGCACAAAGTGCCTGCCAGACGACTGAGCTCTTCTCAAAAGTGTTGCCCACAGTTAATATAGAATGTTAACAAGAAGGGCAACACACTGGATCCTGGAGCAAGGAGGCAGTGAAAAATCAACTGCTGGTGGAAAAAACACCAAATACATCCCCCCCTCTAGCTACTGAACAAAAGAGCAATAATTTGCTTTCCTGGATTCTTGGAAACCCTGAGAGTCATCACACAGAGGAAAATCATGTTTGCTTACTGATACTTCTCCACCCGCACATTTGTCCCTCATTACTTCCTCTTTTGAAAGAGGAAGTAAATTACTTGCAAGTGGCCCATTCAGTGGGCTGTTTTGATCACGCTGCTTCTCCTGCACACAGCAGGAGATAGCGGCAACTTCCATCTTGAAAAATAAGTTGGTCTTACTGGAGTGTTTTTGTGGCACGAAGAAGGCTAGAAGGAGCAGAAGGCGCCCGGGAGGCAGACGACAACATGAGAGGAACCCGTGAAAATCCAGGAGTGCCCAGTAATGAGCGTGCAATAAAACACTGGTCCAATGGAGCTCCAGTAATTTCTTCTTCAGATTTCCTTGGCAGTAGAGTTTTTCATCAAACTCTGCCCAAAGCAGAATATGGTTCAAAGTAGGGCTGCGCTCTGGATCCTGAATCCAGAGTGGATCAGGCTGATCCGGGCCTCCCGGATCTGGATCCGAATCGGATCGGACCCAGATCGGGCTGGATAGGATCTGCAATCTAGATCTGATTCAGTTCCGGTCACAGCACTACCTCCTGCTCTCCCCCTCCCTCCCCCCACTCTCCCTGCTTACCTGCTGCCTCCTCCACGTTGTCCTGCCATTGTCCTCTCTCCTCACTGTGTGCCGCCGCATTTCCCACTTATGTTGGGTGATGTCATCACCTGGCGCGAGTGGGAAATGCAGCAGCACACAGCAAGGAGAGAGGACGATGGCAGGATGACACAGAGGAAGCAGCAGGTAAGCAGGGAGAGTGGGGGGAGGGAGGAGGAGAGCGTGAGGGACTGCTGTGCATGGATCCAGATCAGATCTGGATCCAAGTCGGATTGGGCCTGATCCGGACCTGACAGATCGGGATCCGGATTGGATCGGGGGGGGGGGTCAGTGCACAGCCCTAGTTCAAAGTGTGACATTCTACTTTAGCAGGGTCTTTAGCTATGTGCCTGGGGGAAGTATTTACTTATTGGGGGAGAATTAGAGTGCTCACATGTAGGGGGAGGTATGGCATTGGGTGTTTAGCAGGCCAGCTGAGGAAAGGCAGGTTGGACAGTTGATATCTATTCCCTGTTCTGGTTTCCAATGCCACCCATCCCCCATCTATAGGACCCACAGTAGTCTTACCAAACTTCACTGGGGCCTTCTGGTGCTGACTGTCACTGAATACCAAGCCAGTCTCTAACAAAATCTGCTTAAGAACAGAAGAAGAGCCCTGCTGGATCAGACAGCCTTGGTCGCCCTGTATGATGACCTATGTTGGGAGAAAGACAGGGGGAGTGTGACTCTGTTGATTCTCCTTGATCTCTCGGCGGCTTTCGATACCATTGACTATGGTATCCTTCTGGGACGACTGGCTGAGTTGGGAGTGGGAGGCACTGCATTGCAGTGGTTCCACTCCTACTTGACTGGTTGGCTCCAGAAGGTGGTGCTTGGGGGACATTGCTCAGCCCCGTGGATTCTCCAGTATGGGGTTCCGCAGGGGTCAATCTTGTCCCCCATGCTGTTCAACATCTATGTGAAACCGTTGGGTGCGGTCATCCGGAGTTTTGTGGTGCGTTGTCATCAGTACGCTGATGACATGCAACTCTACTTCTCCTTTTCATCTTCATCAGGTGAGGCTGTGGATGTGTTGAACGGGTGCCTGGCTGCGACAATGGATTGGATGAGAGCTAATAAACTGAAACTCAATGCAGATAAGACTGAGATGCTGTTAGTGGGTGGTTCATCTGACCGGATGGAGGGTGTTCAACCTGTTCTGGATGGGGTTGCACTCCCCTTGAAGGAGCAGGTTCATAGCTTGGGGGGTTCTGCTAGAACCATCTCTGTCACTTGAGGCTCAGGTGGCCTCGGTGGCACAGAGTGGCTTCTACCAACTTTGGCTGGTGGCCCAGCTACGTCCCTATCTAGACAGGGATAACCTGGCTTCCGTTGTCCATGCTCTGGTAACCTCCAAGTTAGATTACTGCAATGCACTCTATGTGGGGCTGCCTTTGAAGGTGGTTCGGAAGCTGCAGCTTGTGCAAAATGCAACTGCCAGATTGATAACTGGAACCAGAAGGTTCGAGCATATAAGACCTACTCTGGCCTGCTTGCATTGGCTGCCTGTATGTTTCCGAGCCCGATTCCAGGTGCTGGTTTTAACCTATAAAGCCTTACATGGATTGGGACCAAAATACCTGATGGAACGCCTTTCCCGACATGAACCTACCCGAACACTACGTTCAACATCTAAGGCCCTCCTCCGAGTGCCTACTCCGAGGGAAACTCGGGGGTTGGCAACAAGGGAGAGGGTCTTCTCTGTGGTGGCCCCCCCAATTGTAGAATGATCTCCCTGATGAGGCCCGCCTGGCGCCAACATTGTTATCTTTTCAGCGCCAGGTCAAGACTTTCCTCTTCTCTTAGGCATTTGGCAATATCTGAGGAGCCTGGGTTTGTTTTTGTTTTTGTAGCTTTTTGGATTGTTGTAGTGGTTTTAAATATATGTGTGCATTGTGTGTATGTTGTATGTTTTTGCTGTTTTAATTTTTGTGTATTGTTTTTAATTGTTTTAATCCTATGTAAATCGCCCAGAGAGCTTCGCCTACGGGGCGGTATACAAATGTAATAAATAAATAAATAAATAAATAAATCTAGTCCAGCATTCTGCTCACACAGTAGCCAACCAGATGTAGATGGGAAACCCGCAAGCAGGATATGAGTGCAACAGCACCCTCCCCAGCACATGTCCCCCAGCAACTGGTGTATATTGGCACATTGTCTCTGATACTGCAGGTAGCATATAGCCATGAGGACTACTAGCCATTGATAGTCTTCTTTTCTCGGAATTATGTTCTTATGTTTTCAATTTTTCTAACCCCCTTTTAAAGCCTCATCTGATAAGGGAGATGCTCCAGTCCTATGAGGAGAGATGCTCCAGTCCCCTGATCATTTTAGTTGTCATTTTCTGCCCTTTTTCCAGCTCTACAATATCTTTGTTTAGGTGTGGTGACCAGAACTGTACATAGTATTCTAAGTGTGGCTACACCATAGATTTGTATAAAGGGAGTATGATCCTGGCAGTTTTATTCTCAATTCCTTTTCTAATAATGCCTAACATGGAGTTTGCCGTCTTCACAGTGGCAGCACACTGGGTTGACATTTTCATCAAGCTGTCCACCACAATCCCAAGGTCTATTTCTTGGTCAATCACCACCAGCTCAGATCTCATCAAGTTATACTTCAGGATGGGATTTTTTTTTGTCCCAATGTATATCACTTTACACTTGATTACATTGATCAGCATCTGCCATTTGGTTGCCCGTTCTCCCAGCTTGGAGAGATCCTTTTGGAGCTCCTCACAATCCCTTTTTGTTTTAACCACCTTAAATAATTTGGTGCCATTGGCAAAGTTGGCCACTTCACTGCCCACTCCTAATTCCAGATTATTTATGAACAAGTTGAAAAGAATTGGTCCCAATACAGATCCCTGTGGGATCCCATTACTTCTCAATGTCGGGAGAATTTACCATTTATTCCTACTCTCTGCTTTCTGTTCTTTAACCATTTACAGATCCATAAGAGGATCTCTCCTCTTATTCCATGACTGCTAAGTTTGCTCAGGAGTCTTTAGTGAGGGACTTTCAAAAGCCTTTTGAAAATCCAAGTAAACAATGTTCACTGGAAAACCCTTCTCTACATGTTTGTGCACACTCTCAAAGAACTCTAAAAGATTAGTGGACAGGACTTATCTTTATTTATTTTATTTATTTATTACATTTGTATACCGCCCCATAGCCGAAGCTCTCTGGGCGGTTCACATAGGATTAAAAACAATTAAAAACAATATACAAAAATTAAAACAGCAAAAACATACACCATACACACAATCTATACATTTAAAAACCACATCAACACTTCAAAAGATATTGTCTTTAAAAATGGTTTCAACGAATTTACCTGGATCAGACGTTAAATTAACTAACCTGTAATTTCCCAGATTCCCCTGGTTCTCTTTTTAAAAATTGGTGTTACGTTGGTCATTCTCCAGTCCTCTGGTACAGAGGCTGAGCTTAGGGACATATTGCATATTTTGGTTAGAAGATCAGCAATTTCATATTTGAGTTCTTTGAGAACTTTAGGATGGATACTGTCCGGACCGGGTGATTTATTTCCTTTCAATTCATCAGTAAGGTTGAGAACTTCATCTTTTTCACCATTATTTGCCTCAGTTCCTCAGACTCCCTTCCTGAAAACATCAGTTCAGCCACAGGCATCTGTCCTGTATCTCCTTCAGTGAACACTGATGTAAAGAATTCATTCAGCTTCTCTGCAATCTCCCTGTCCTCCTTTAATACTCCCTTAACTCCATTGTCATCCAATAGTCCAACTGCTTCCCCTGCTGGTTTCCTGCTTCTGATATATTTAAAGTATTCTTTATTGTTGGCCTTACATGGTTAGTGATATGCTCTTCAAAATACTTTTGTGCATCTCTTATTGTCTGCTTGCATCACCGTTGTGCAAATTTGTGCTCCCTTTTATTTTCATCAATTGGGCAAGACTTCCATTTTCTATAATAGCTTCCTTGACACTGTTAGTTAACCATGTTGGTGACCTCTTGGCACTTACCTTTCCTTACGTGTGGTATACATTTTAGCTTAGCAGCCTGGACCAAGGCAGGTTGCCACCTCAAGCACCAGGGACCCGCTGTGCCCCCATGGCCCCCCTCCCCTTTGCCCCTTCCATTATCTCTCCTTCTGTGGCCTATTTTGTCCCCTTCCATGTGCACAAAAAAAGCACCAGCCATGCGCCTCGCTGCCCCTTGCCTCCCGACCCTGCCCGCTGCTGGGACAACTTAATTTTCTATGTGTGGCATGCACACCTGCATCACTGGTATGCTGCCTCTGTCATGCCTTTCTGCTTTCAGGATCCCCACAAATCCTGCGCTCCTGTCCAGTGCAGCTCCTGAAGGCAGAAAGACCTTACAGAGGCAGTGTGCTGGCGATGCGGGTGTGTGTCCCCACTAAGGAAAGTATGCCAGCTGGCCAGCAGGGTTGGGAGAAGGAGGAGCTACGTCCGCTTCCTTCCGCTTGATGGTAAGACTGGCTCTGGGCACAGGGGCCCTATTAACCCTTGCCTTGCATTGCTGAGGCTGCCTTGCCCAAGTCAACTAGGTGAGCCCTCCTGGCACGGGTGTGGGCATGGGGGGGTGCACAGATTCGCCACACTGCCTCATGAAGGAGCTTCGCTTCACATAAGGCCATTTTTGGAGCTGAACTTCTGTTATTGTGGTTTTGATTAACTTCCATGCATTTTGAAGGGATTTAATCCCTTTGACTCCCACTTCAACTTCCTTTTCAACAGTTCCTTCATTTTAGAGAAGTTTCCTCTTTTGAAGTCAAATGTGACTCTGTTGGACTTCCTGGGCAGTTTCCCACTTAAATATTTATTGCGTCTGATAGCACTGTGGTCACTGTTCCCAATTGGTTCAACAATATCTACAACTCATTCTAAGTCCTGGGCGACGCCATTTAGGATTAAGTCCAGGGTTGCCTCCCCTCTGGTCGGTTCCACGACCAACTGTTATAGAGCACAGTCATTGATGACATTAAGAAATTTAACCTCTTTATCATGACTGAAAAATAGATTTATCCTGTTAATGTGGGGGTTATTGAAGTCACCCACAATTACAGCACTTCCTCATTTGGAGGCTTCCCTGATTTCGTTTTCCATCTCAAGGTCACCCTGAGCATTCTGGTCTGGGGGACAATAGCACTGTCCTAGCACTAAATTAGTTTTGGGACCCTGTATTGTCACCCACAGCGCTTCTGTGGGTGACCCATTTAGGTTTTCTTGGCTAGTCAACACTATGCCTTTTCTGATGTACAGAGCAACACAGGCTCCAGGACGCCCTTCCCTGTTCTTCCTGTAGAGTTTATATCCAGAGATGATCATGTCCCAATGGTTCTCTCAGGTCCACCAGGTTTCTGTAATATCCACTATGTCCAGTTTCTCCTTTAAGACCAAGCATTCCAATTCTCCTATTTTGGCTCGGAGGCTTCTAGCATTTGTGTAGAAACACCTATACCCGGTGTCCCTCCTGAGATGTCTCTGGCATGTGTGTTTTTTTCACTGTGGCTCTTACACCTCTTTGATTGGCTATCTTGTACTATCATGTACGCATCGCCTATTTGCTCCCCTTCTACATTTGGACAATCAAAAATGTTTCCATCTTCATCCCCTTCGGATGATTTAATCTGAACCGGATGCTTCCCAGTTCCTGTCAGCTTTCTCCCAGGATTTAATTTAAAAGCTGCTCTGCCAACTTTTTTATGTTTAGCACCAGAAGTCTCATTCCATTTTGGTTTAAGTGGAGCCTGGCTTGTCCCAAAATGTTCCCCAGTGCCTAACAAATCTGAACCCCTCCTCTCTGCACCACTGTCTCATCAACGTATTGAGACTTCTCAGCTGCACCTGTCTAGCTGGCCCTGCATGTAGAACTGATAGCATTTCAGAGAAAGCCACCTTGGTGGTCCTGGATTTCAGCCTCCTACCTTGCAACCTAAATCTGGCTTCCAGGACCTCATGACTAAATTTCCTCACATTGTTGGTACCAACATGGATGATGACAACTGACTTCACCCCAGCACTATCTACTATGATATCTGGACGGTGTGTGATACCCACAGCCTTTGCACCAGGCAGGCAATTCTCCATGCAGTCTACACACCCATCACAAACCCAGCTGTCTGTGTCTAATGATCGAATCTCCAACTACCACAACCCTTCCCCCCAGAGGCACATCCTTGGTGCGAGAGGATGTTTGCTTGTTGTCTGAGGAATGGTTCCCTTCTAAGGGATCATTTCCATCTTCCTCAGAGTGACGCCCTCCTTCCTCAAGATCTCCATAACTGCAGATGAGCTGTCACCGATGGAATAAGATGTGGCTGTTAAGTCCCTGAAGGTCTCGTCTACCAACCTCTCTGCCTCTCCTAGCTTCTCTAGGTCAGCAAGCTTGGCCTCAAGGGAATGAACTTGTTCCCTGAGAGCCAGGAGCTCATTACACCGAGCACACACCCATGACTTCTGTCCAGCAGGCAGATAGTCGTACATGTGGGACTCAGTGTGATACACTGGGAAGCCTCCATACCCCTGCTGCCTTTCTACCTTCATAACTGCTTTTGTATTGTTATTATTGCTGTTATAGTTTTTGTTTACTAGGAAATTGTTACTGGGAGATGGTGGGAGTGAGGTCACCCCAGTTCTTCTGTTGTCTGATTCACTGTGGTCAATCCTGACTTCCAGGTTGCTGGAAGCCAGGAAGAGGGCAGGGGACAGCTCCAGTACCCAGATGACCTCCGGAACATTCCCCCACTCCCTCCTTGGCATGGGGATTACCAAGTACAACCTCGCAGGAGCAAAATCACAGGGTTTAGGGAGACTGTGGCACCAGAGCCATGCCATCAAGGCAGCCCCAGGGAAACTTATCCCAAAGCTAGCACATTGACTTGGGAGCCATGAGTTACATGGCCAGTGATATAAGCTTCTTTACAGAGATAGACCTAAATAATAAAGAAAAGATCTTCTCTGCAGATGGAAGCAGTATCACTGCAGAAGGAATTAGACAAGGATTTCTAAACTGCAACAGAATCCATGGAGGTATGCTGACTACCCCCAAAAAAGGATGTGTTGTATGTTCCTGAGTTAGAAGTATGTGTGGTGGGAGGGTGGCTCCTATTGGTTAAGCACATAGCACAGCAGCCATGTACTTAACCCCCATCATCAAATTCCAGGGTGATGGAGATGTACTTCAGAAAGGGATGAGAATCTTAGCCGGAGCAATCACAGATGAGCACTTATATTGCTTAAGCACCAAGAAAGAACAGGTGAGGTTCACTGCACACAAGCCACATAATGCCTGCAATTACCAGTGACATTGATGCCTGGCTGCAGTTGCCCAGAAAGTATAAAAGAACAGTAGAGAGAAAATCATTAGCAAAGGATCTTGAAATATCAGCATGCCCCATGGCCGTGAGATGTGACTGCTGTATCAGAGCCAAAGCTATAAGAGCATCACACCCCAAGTCAAGCCAGACAGGAGCCTCAAATCCACTTGCATGCAGTATACATGCAGCATTCAATGTGTTCCCCAACTCTTATTGACATCAAGAGCATTTCATGACATTATCTAGAACAACAAGGAGAGGGGCCTATGACCTAAGCAATTGAACTTTTACAAATGGTTTAATTATAGCAACTATCCTCCCTAGTAAATTGCTCATAGACTCAGCCTTTGAAGATACACAATTAATATTGTCTTTGGCCCCATGCAGCATAATCCCCTGTGAATAAATAGCACGCCAGGAAAATTGCATCTGTCCTCCAATTTGAACCAATTATGAGCTTTATGTACTGCACGTAGGCCAGCCAGAGAGGTATAGAGTAGGCAGAGTTCAAACAAACTGCTTTATCCTCTTCATTCAGTCAAATGAAAACACCTGGGGTTCTCTCCTAGTGAGGTAGTCACGGTAGGTCAAACTTTTAGTGGCTCATTCCAATTCCTCCTTAGTTTGTCAGGGCAATGAATGGTTATTTCGGCATCAAAGAACTCAGTATTTATCCAATATACCAACATTGGCCTAGATTCTTTGACACACAACGGATATTTATTTCCTTCACTTCACTGGCTCTTCAACATGTGGAATTACATGTAAACCAGGATGTGTAATGCAATCCTGTCCATAATGTATGATTTTATCTGTGCGCCACCCTGAGATGCCAGTGATATAGGGTGGGATACAAATATTTTGATAAACAAACAAATAAATAAATATTTACTCAGAATTAAGCCCTACTGTGTTCAACAAGCCTTACTTCCTAGTGGTGATAATACTGTCAGGTGGATTTACAGCTGGTTGGAAAAATGTACTCATAGAGTGTTCATTAAACTGGAGGGAGGTTTTGAGTGAAATGCTGCAGGCCTCCTGGGCCTTATACTCCTCAATATTTTTATGAAAAGGGAGTAAAGGGAATCCTTATTAAATGACATAAAACTTGGAGAGAGAGCTGTCATTTCAGAAGATAGGAATAAAACTTAAGATGGCCTTCAGGCTGTCTATATGTTTAAAAGTCCCATGGTGGTTGTGTGGTGGTACTGCATCGGTTACACGATGCAGCAGCCACCTCATAGCCACCATCGTTCTTTCCTGCAAAGTTGTGCACTGGAAAAGTCAGGGACTTACCCCAATTTTTCCTCCTGGAGTGAGGTCACTACAGCTCTTCTGCCATCTGACCTTGCTCTGGTGTAATGCTAGGGGCGTTCCCTGGCAGAAGGTGACTTCTGATTGGTCACTGGAAGCCAGGTAAGGGGCAGTCCCGGTGAGCCAAATGGCTACTGGAGAACCCACTCTACTTCCTCCTGTGAAGATTACTCTCCACCATCCTGCAGCAGCGATACCACAGGGTTTGGTGGCAGAGCGGCACCAACGCAGTGACATGAAGTCAGGGTTCTTGTATAATATGGGGGATACTTAGCTCGGAAGTGGTACATCAGAAAGTGATCTTGGGATTGTAGCTGATCACAAGCTGTGCATGAATCAACAGTGGAATGATGAGAATGCAAAAATGGCTGATATAGTTTTAGATTGCATGAATGAACCACAGTTTTAAAGTATGATGAAGTAATACTTGCAATTCATCCTTTTCAAGTCTGATCTCATCTTGGCTACTATGTCTAGTTCTGGGCATCACATTTCAAGAAAGATGCAAAGTAACTGCAGTGAGTCCAGAGGAGGGTAATGAAAATGGTTAGTGGTATAGAAAGCAAGTGCTATGAGGAAAGATTGAAAGGATTTGTTATATATATCCTGGAGAAGAAAATACTGAGGTAGGGAGGACATAATAGCCCTCTTCAAATATCTGAAGAGCTATCACACAGAGAAGTGGACAAAAACTTGTACAAGATATGTACAGGATTCAAGTGTGAACCAACCTTCTCCAACCTGGTGCTCTCCAGATGTGTTGCACCGCAACTCTCATGTTTTGTGTTATTGGGAAGACAAAAATCCTTTTCATCATTAATTAAAAATACTCTTTATGCATGGATGTATTAGGAGCTAATACTGAACACATGAGAAAAATCCTCTATGTTAGCCCCCCAACACCATATATCTGATATTCAATAAACAGACAACCTATGCCATGTGTTGAAAACTAATTTTGATGCCTGAAGAACTATCTGCATTAGGTATACAAGTTTCATTCATTGTTGCTTCATTTGTTTTAAGACAGTCTATTTAAAGTGATGCACCTCTTTTGGAGTTCCTTGATGGATCACATATCTTAATGATGGAAAACATCATACTTTGGAACAGATGTGGGCAGAAAATAGATCTATCCTGATGTTTTGGACATCAACTTGTGTCATGACCAGGCCTGTTCCCCTTTCAATCAGAATCAGATTCTGAAGCTGAAGAAACAGGACTAGAAATGTCCCATCTTACACAGGAAGTCGAGGTGATTTTCCCAGGCTCTTCACCTGCCAGGGATGAATCTTCACAAGACCTTATAAGTGAGAACATAAACAACACAGTCTGTGGGAACTCAAGAATCCTCTGAGGGGGAGGGGACTTCAGAGCTTACCAATCCCAGAGTACTCCATATGTTCAAATGGTTGGAGCTAAAGGTAGGCGAGAGGTGGCCAGCTCGGCTAGTCTCTCGCCAAAGGCTTCTTCAAAGAAAACTTCCTTGAAGTGAAAGGGACTCAGGGAAAAGACCACCACCTTTGTTGAAAGAACAATTGTCTCACTTAGTTTAGTCAAGTGTTAGCCTGGAGTAAGGTTCCTAGTTTTAAACTCTTTTGAGGTGCAAGGACATGTTTATTTACTGAATAAAGCTTTGAGGATTACCTGGCAGACCTCTTTATTGTCTTGCACTCCAGCGGGAGGGCTTGGAAACACAACAACTTGCAGCATTCCTGATCACTGCCCATGCTGATAGGGGCTTTTAAGAGTTGAACTCCAAAACATCTGGAAAGCTACATTCTGCCTGCCCTTGCTCTAGAACAGTGTTCCCCAACCTGGTGCCTATCAGATGTGTTGGGTTGCAACTCTCAACATGAGATGCTCTAAAAAAAGAGAAGTAGGTGGCCCTAAGTTGTTTATGATAGGGGTGTGCACGCCAAAAATATCGTCATTTATCATTATCATCATATCGGACCAAAAAAAAATATCGTCTTCATTCATATCGTAGGTGAACCGTATCGTCTTCACAATAATTATCATGAAAAAATGATATTTTTGGCAGCCCTATTTTTAAAGAAAAAAATGCCTATAACTTATGTATTTTAAAAGTTAGAGGCTTGAAACTTGGTCACAGTGCTTATGGGATATACCTAAGTAGTGTACGAAATTTGAGATCGATCCCTCCAACCCTCGATTTTATATGAATTTTTAAAAGATAGTTTCCATTCTGACAGGTCTAAATGAACGCACGTGGTGAGCTGTCATTCTGATCTGTCAGAACTGAAACGATCTTTAATAAATTCATATAAAATCAAGAGTTGGAGGGATCGATCTCAAATTTGGCACATATGTGTAGCACATGTTGCTATACATATGTCTGTCAAGAGGTACCCTAAGGCAATGTCTTTGCTAGAGGAGGCTGCCATTTCCCCTCCACATTCTAATCTTGCTGAGGCAGGAGGGAGGGGAAGGGAGAGAGAGAGAGAGAGAGACACTACTGAGCATGTGTGATACTATGCCTGAAAATGGCCACCACATACATTATAATGGGATAAACAAATATTAATTAAAAATCAACTAAAGGGATTTTTTTAAAAAGAAAAACTATTCCACCAACTACCATGAAGAAGGAAGAAGACACCACCTCTGGATTAATTAATAAGGCTCCAATTACTTCACAAATCAAGAGCGCTGTATTGTTGAGAGGGAAAGGACACAAACCTATGCAAGAAGTATCACAATTTTGGAAAATGTAATGAAGAAGAATTGGTCCTGGTGAGGGGTGCACTTGGTGTATAAAGAATGGAAAAGAATGGTATAATTGTAGTTAAGAGCTGAAATAAAATAATAATAATAATAATAATAATAATAATAATAAAAACAAGAGCGCAAATCCTCGCCAACTCTTTCTCAGCAAGCACAATGAGTGAGAGAGGTTTTTTTCCCTACTTTAAACTGTCCTTGTTCCCTCAATATTTCACCAATCTTCTTGAAATTTTCAGGTTATGTAAAACCAACATTTCTTTCTGGCACATGTAAATTTCAGGACGATTGGTGAAACATTTTCGATTTTATGAATGTTAGAATGACCAATCTCCAATTACTCATTTAGAATGGCAGAACGTGTTTTTCCCTGTCGGGCCTTAACTAAGGACTTACAACTGTGAGTTCCTAAGTAATATACAGAGCAAACCAAAGTTGCGTATGTGCTGGTAGAAGGGGGGGTTGATTAGGCAGAAGTACTCCTCCTCCACTTGAAAATGTGCCTGAAAAATACCCACCCATCTTAAATGCCCCCCAACCCTTAAAGCACTTTTGAGGTCCCTGCCTCCTCCCACCTCTGGGGCAACTGCTTGCATAATCTGCGTCCTTGTCAGGAGTGAGGCTGGGAGGCTGATTGTGCCCACTGCAATTCATTGTTTATCTACAAGTGAGCATGTTTTGTGGATGTAGAGCAATCATACAGGGGGCAGCCAGTCTCATTCTTCAATCAACAATCGCACTCCAGCTCCCCAGAATCAGTTCTGCCAGCCAGAATCCCCTTCGCAACCTTTTCCATGAAGCTAGGAGTGCAGGCACTGTGCTTTCCTCTGGCCAAATCCAAGACTGCAAAGACTGCTCCTCTAAGCTTCTGCCCTTTCCAGGGGGGCAGATTCCTGCAACTCCCCTTTACCTGCCTTGTAGGAGAGCCCCTTTGTACTCTTGCCTTTTCCTATGTCTCTTGTGCCAAGCATTCTTCTAAAAGACACCTTCCTTACACGCAATTCAGGGTGAAGCACTTGGAAAAGACCCATGCCTAGTAAAAGACCCATGCCTAGTAACTCGCACATCCCTCATGCATATTAATCTCATTGTCTTCTATAAATCCTGCTGATTAGCTCTTACAAGTTTCAGCTGTGGTCACCATGGCAAACTCTTACATCCTGAGCTTTGATCAGGCCCTTTAGGGAAAATAAGCTCCCAGCATGTCAGCCTGGGGCTGCTGCTTCAGCAATCAGTCCCCCACTGGCCTAACCTGGCAACCAGCAGAACAAGCCTGTTTTCCTCAGAAGTGCAGAAAACAGAAGGCCACCCTGCACATTTGCCATTTGTGGCATTAAGTAATGACTTGTGTGAAGCAACCATCACAGATAGAGCCTCAAGAAGCATGACATCTTTTGGCCAAGGCAGCTCACACTTTCAGGTGAGTCATAAGTCATAAGCAGGTAGATAAACACCATCCAGTTAAAACAATTTCCTATTCAATTTCTCTCCCAATACTGGAACAACTTTTGCATCCTTCTCAATATATTCATGAAAAGCGTTCTAACCTCCCCTTCTGTTTAATATAGTAGTACTCCAGTATCAGCAAGCCTATTACAGACCACCATTTGTTTGGCTGTTACCAACGTGGGATACTTGCTTGGTTTTCCAGCTCCTTACAATCACTACTCTTGTAGCAATAAACGAATTAAACATGTTCAACGTTTTTTTCTGAATAACCCACCACTACTGCCACGGAGGTGATCCATTGATGACTGAAGTGATGTGCAAGGAATTCCAATGCCAACAAATTCCTTTGCGAATTCCAGTATGGACTGGCTTGCTCCACACCTCCTGGATGAATGTATAGATTAGGACTTTATTTATCTTTTTTAAATGCTGATTTTTTTTGTGGCTGCATTTAAGAACAATACTTTTTAATGTGTTTTATTATGTGGTTTTATCATTGGTTATATTTATGCTTTTCTTCTGTATGTCACCCCAGCTTCGGCTATAGGACGATTCATAAATTTGATAGATGAAATGAAATGAACCAGATTTCACACATCCTAGGAAAATCAGAAGCTGCCTTATACTGAGTCAGACTATTGGTCCGTCTAGCCCAGTATTGTCCACAGTGACTGGCATCATTGGCTCCCCAGTGTTTCAGGCAGGATTCTTTCCTAGCCCTCCCTGGAGATGCTGGGGATGGAACCTGGGACCTTCTGCATGCCAAGCAGGGACTCTGCCACGGATCTACGGCTTCTTCCTGAACATTTTGACACCATTCTCAGCTCAAAAACTAATCAAAATATTTTTATAATGCATATTTTGAGAGAAATTGTGCATTTAAATGCAAATGTTCCTGTATTTTGTTTGATAAAAAAAATAGCAAGTTACTGCGGAAGTGGGGTAGAATAGACCGCGGGTGAAAGTGGCCATGTTCCCTCCCTCCCTTACTCTTGTTATTTCATACATTATTTCACTTGTACCCAGAATATGTGCTAGAACAGCTTTCTAAAGGACTGATGTTTTAGAGACAAGAAGATGTTGTCTGTGCCTGCAGAATCCCATGGCAATGGGGCCTGCTCTGTGGTGATGTCCCACCGCTGCCATGACTTCCCTTCTGTGATACACCATGGACCGAGAATCATGTTTGCGCTGGCTTTTCCCAACCATTAACTTGTCTTAGGCTGCAATCCTAAGGGATTGCCGCTCAATAAAGAGAAGCCTCCAATCTGTGAGGCTGCCGAGAATCCAGCGTTCTTCCGGGATGTTGCCAGAGGGTGGGGGAAGCAGCAGAGACGTTTTAGCCTCTCTGTCTTCTCATGGGCCCATCTAGCAATGTTGCATTGCTGGCAGTGGGACCAGGGCCGAGAGGCTTGTGGGTATGGCACACCCATGGCCTTTCCTCCCCCCTTCCACTGGCAGGCCCCTTTAACTTCCTCACCGTCCTTTTCCCAAAGTGGGGACACCAACGCTGGGAGGGAAGCCATCATGGAGCTGTGAGGGGCAGTGGGGGATGGAACCCACAATTATAACCCCAAATTAGTTCATCCTCTAGACTGTCTGGATTGTCTCACCATGGGAATCTTTAAGCCCAGGTCTCCAGGGCACAGCCATTACCACCCACGTAATAAACAGCACACACAACTCTCGAAGAGCTAAGCCACTGCAGGAAGCAGCTGACCACAAAGTCATTAGCTTGAATCTTCCCTAGGCAGGAAGTTGCTAGTCTGGGAATGACACCATTTAAATACAATTTCTCTCTGTGTGTTCTTTATGGCCAGACTACATTTGCATGATTTTGTTTCCTAATGTTTGGGGGGTTTAGGGGAAAACCCACTGCAGGAGGCTGGAATCAAGTAGATGACTGGTTGGGAGGAAGGGGGTTTCTTACCTTAAACCTTTCCCACCTAGTTGTTTTCCCTGCTCATAATTACCCCCCTCCCCACCTCCCTTCAGGCTTCAGAAAGGATTTGGAGAGCCATTTCTTCCCTACCACAACTATTACTGGTTAATGGCACTCACATCCCATCCTTCCTCCAAGGAGTTCAGGGTGGTACTCAGATACTGCCCCCCCCCCCCCCGGCAAGGCCTTGCTGGCTTGCACGGGTGATAAGGCAGCATTGAGGGGAAAGGTTGAAACAGCCCCGTCCACACTCCCCTAGTCCTCTTCTCAAGATTGCAGCCTCGTATTGGCACTTGTCTTTATAACCCCCCCCCCCATTTTCTATGAAAAGAACCACAGAGTTCCAGCCAATGTGTCACCTGGTTCTGCAGAAATGAGCTCACGCCCCCCCCCCCCCCGCCATGATTCAGCACAGAAGTCAGCAGGCCCAAGAGCAGCTGAGATGTTGGCTATCATTCCACATCTCCCCCCCCCTACAACCTGCATGGAGATTTCATGCCTCAGAGGTACCCTACACACACACCACCACCACCACCACCACACACACCCAGGGCTGTTTGACAAGAAATAAAACCAGGGGAGGTGGAGACCTGCTGGCAGTTCATTGTGTTACTGAAATGGAAATACAGCTCATGTTGTCTTTCTGAAGAAGCTTCCTTGGCAGCTGCCAGATGCACACCTGTTGTGTGAATTAAAAGAGGGCCTCCTTTCCCCGTCTGTCATCCTGGTACAAAACTTCACTTAGAATATTTCCCAGACTCTGCTTTAAATGAAATGAAATTTTCTAGTTGAGCAGATTATCTTGGTGGTACCAGACCAGACATTTCCCCTCAGCGTATGCAGTTCTCAGTTACCATTGGAGTGCAAAGTTAAGAAAGAGAAAATATTTTACTCCAGAAAACAGAATGAGGAGCTTAAAAAAGGGGGGTGGGGGTGGGAAGAGCCACATAAGAAAATAGCAAACAAAGAACAACAAATAAAACAAAATAAAAGGCAACATGTCAGAGAGAGGTACGGGAAAAGGCTGTGACAAGCATGTGTTGGCGCTACTAGGCATAACAGAATGGTGTGCTTATGTGTGTGTGTGTGTGTGTGTGTGTGTCACCGAAGTGGTTTTTTTTTTTTTAACATTTACTCTGAAACACCTGCTCCAATGTGTATGTTGCCTTTGAAATAGAGGTTAATTGAAAGAAACGGCACCAGGGCTTTCAAAGACGTCATCTTGAAATATCACCTAAAGAGCAAACATTATTTTGATGGGAGGAGAAATAGCAGGTGTAAGGCAAGGGGCATTAGAGCAGCGGGGAGGGAGCCAAGATGGAAGTGAAACATGTCACTCACCTCTCAAGTTATTTCACGACTTGGCCTAATCTCACTGCAAGTTAGAAAGGGAAGAGGGCTCGTGCGCAAGGAGGGCCCTTTGAGCCACTGCCAGCGCAATCCGGTGCAGGTTTACTCAGAAGAACTAGAGATAGGTGAGAATTTCACTGTTTCTCATAAGAACTGACCCAAACTTGCAAAATTCTTCATCAACAGGATGGAATGCTGTTGAGAGTAAATGTAGGAGTTTTGCTTTCTCCCGCAATCCGTTTTTTTTAAGTCTCAAGTTCTTTCTATTCCATATATGAAGAAATGTGTGAATGTTTCAAAATGGTCTGAAACAAAATGGTACGATGGTCCAACACTCCCAGAAAATCTTGAAATGGCCACAGAAGAGGATAATGAAAAAGAAGACGAGGAAAGTGATTTTGACAGTGATGATGGCAGTTCCAATGAAAGTGAAGAGGACATCTAATTAAATTTATTTGTTAACCCTTCCCACAGAACATAGTTCTTATTTTGTAAATTGTAAATTTTTGCTGAAGATTTTAAAACATTTGTTAAAAACAATTCTACCTCATAAATAGTCTTTTTATATATATCATCATACTTGTCCTGTTTGAAATTTTGTTAAGAACATTTGAACATGTTAAACTGTAAAAATCACAATTGAACATGTTCAAAATGATCTGTGCATCAGATTGAGAGATATGATGCACAGATACCTCAGCATTGTCATGGACAGACCATTTTTTGGTCAGGGTTAGTATCACGGCTACCACCCACCCCTGCAGGGGTGGCGGACCTATTAAGATGGTCCGCCCTCGAAGGCTGATGGATCCTTCTGGATTCCAGAAGGCCTTGGAGGGATCTATGGCTGGTATCGTCGACGATCCTGTAGAAGCCCTGGTCAATAAATGGAATCAAGACCTAACTAGGGCTATCGACACGATCGCCCCCAAACATCCTCTCCGACCCGCTTCTAATTGGGTGGCCTGGTATACAGAAGATCTCAGGGAGTTGAAGTGGAAAGGACGACGACTGGAGCGCCGATGGCGGAAAACTCGACATATATCCGATAAGACACGACATAGAGAACATCTTCGTTCCTATGGGGTGGCAATACATGCAGCGAAGAAAGCTTTCTTCTCTGCACGCATTGCGTCTGCGAATTCACGTCCAGCAGAACTGTTCAGGGTGGTGAGGGGTCTAACCCGGGCACCTTCCCCCCTGAATCCGCTCTTAGAGCCTTCAGTAGTTCGCTGTGATGCCTTTAACGATCATTTCGCAGATAAAATCTCTCGGATAAGAGCCGACTTAGATACCGTCGTTATAGCAGAGGCTGACAATGGAGTGTCCAGCAACTCTGCGAGTAGAATTACACTGGATCAGTTTCAGTTGGTGAGTACCGAGGACATGGACAAGCTGCTTGGTCAAATGAGGAGGACGACTTGCCCTCTCGATCCCTGTCCTTCTTGGCTGGTCGCCCAGGGAGGAGCTGCAGTTAGATCACAATTACAATATATTATTAATGCATCTCTCAGGGAGGAGAGTTTTCCATCATGTTTAAAAGAAGCGATGGTACGGGCGCTTCTAAAAAAGCCCTCCCTGGACCCTCTGGACCTTAATAAATACAGGCCAGTATCAAATCTTCCATTTTTGGGCAAGGTGATCGAGAGGGCGGTTGCCTTCCAACTGCAAGCAGTTTTGGATGACACTGATTTTCTAGACCCATTTCAAACTGGCTTCAGGGCAGGATATGGAGCTGAGACTGCTATGGTCACCTTAGTGGATGATCTACGCTTAAGTATTGACAGGGGGAGTGTGTCCCTGTTGATACTTCTGGACCTCTCAGCGGCTTTCGATACCATCGACCATGGTATCCTTCTGGAACGCCTGAGGGGATTGGGACTTGGGGGCACTGTGCTTCAGTGGTTCCGGTCCTACCTCTCAGGAAGGTTCCAGATGGTGATGCTTGGGGATAGTTGCTCTTCAAAGAAGGAGCAGGTATGTAGTGTATGTGACTGCCAGGAATGCCTACTATCAGCTTCGGCTGATACGCTAGCTGCGCCCCTTCCTAGAGTTGGAAGACCTAAAGACGGTAGTGCACGCGCTGGTAACTTTGAGGCTCGACTTCTGCAATGCGCTGTATATAAGGCTACCTCTGTGCCTAGTCTGGAAACTTCAACTAGTTCAAAATATGGCAGCCAGGTTGGTCACTGTTACATCTAGAGGTGACCACATTACACCAGTTTTAAAATCTCTTCACTGGCTGCCAATCAGTTTCCGGGTGAAGTACAAAGTGTTGGTTATTACCTTTAAAGCCCTACATGGTTTGGGGCCAGGTTACCTACGGGATCGCCTTCTCCCTTACAATCCGACCCACACGCTCAGGTCCTCTGGGAAGAATTTACTACAGTCAGCAAGAACTAGACTGACAACCGTTACCCAGAGGATCTTCTCTTCTGCCGCTCCCAGATTGTGGAATGACCTGCCGGGAGAGATTCGCCAACTCACCAGTCTTCAGGAATTTAAAAGATCTATAAAGACTGATCTCTTCCGACAGGCCTACCCAGATGAATTTTAAAGTGTTTTATTGATGTTTTATTGGTATTTTAATGATGTATTGGTTTTAAGTGTTTTAATCAGTTTTGTATTTTATGTTTGATGCTGTTCCCCGCCTCGATCTGTTGGGAGAGGCGGGTAATAAATAAATATATCATTATTATTATTATTATTATTATTATTATTATTATTGGTGAATACTTTTGATGTGAACAAATGTGAACACTGATTTTATACGTTCAAATGAAATTATCTCAAAAACTAATGGAGTTAACAAAAATGTGTAAATACAAAAGTATTTGTCATTAAATTTGAAACATTTCTGAAAGAAATCATTTCAGTAGCATAAACGGGTGAGAAGTTATGTGTATTTAAATGTGGCAACTATATAATAACATGGCAGCCATATTGATGATGTCATCAAGTAGCCCCCTACCACTAGAATTTTGTAAGACTCACTTTTCCGCGATACTTCTGTCATATATAAACAAAAAATATTTACAAAGCTTTTGCACTCTTTGGGTAAATAAATCCTGGTCTGACTCTGGGACTATTAGTTGGACAATGGAGTTAAAGGAGTATTAAAGGAGGAGAAGGAGATTGGGGAGAAGCTGAATGAATTCTTTTCATCTGTCTTCAGTACAGAAGATGTAGGACAGTTACCCATGCCTAAATTTATGTTTACTGAAAGGGAATCTGAGGCAAATAGTAGTGTCAAGATATGAAGTTCTTATTGACAAACTGAAAGCCAACAAATCACCAGTATAGCAAACAATGAGAGATCATGGGCATTGTAGGCCAAAACACCTAAAGTCCCATTGATGCACAGGGAGTCCCGGGGGTGGGGTGGGCACAACCTCAAATATCCTGATTCTTCTGTGGTCCCAGGAAGTTCCCAGGACCACAGAAGAATGTGCCCGCCAATCTGGGATGCAGCTGCACTTACTCACGAGTAAGCGCAGCTGCAAACTGGGCACGGAGCCACACAGCGCGGCTCCGTGTCCAGCAGGGGAGGGGGTGGCACCAGTTTCACCACCCCTGGGAGGGCAGGGAGGGGGTGGGGGCCTTTGGACAATTTTTTATTGTTTTTAAAACTCACCCTTGCGCTGGAGCGCTCGTGCGCTCTTCTCCAGCAAGAAAACAACAAAAAATGGTGGACGCGTGATGTGCGATGACCGGGCAGGAGCTCAGGTCGTCGCACTGGTGATGGGGAGTGGGTGTGCCGATCCCAGAAGTAGCAACTTCCGGGATCCCCCATCCTGAGCCCTCTAAATCACTATGGTATGGAAAGGGCCCCTGTCTCACACAACTCAAATATGAAATTGCAGATCTTCTAACAAAAATATGGAACATGTCTCTACGATCAGCCTCTGTACTGGAGGACTCCTAATTTTAAAAAAGGGATCTAGGCAGATCCGAGAAATTACAGGCCAGTTAGCTTAACATCTGTTCCAAGTAAATTGGTAGAGAGTGTTACTAAAGATAAAATTATCATGCATATAGAAGGGTATGTCCTGCTGAAAAAGGATAGACGTGGCTTTCTAAAAGCTATGTCTTGTATCATTAACTTTTTAGAGTTCTTTGAGAGTCTTTATAAATATATGGACTGGGATGATTCAGGAGACATGTCCTATTTGGACTTCCAAAATGGTTTTGACAAAGTCCTTCACCACAGACTTCTGAGCAAACTTAGGCTAAGAGGAGAGGTCATCTGAACAGAAAGCAGAGTGTAGGAATAAATGGTCAATTCTTCCAATAGAGGGGTGTAAAGAGCAGGTTGACACAGGGATCTGTGCTGGGGGGGAATGGGTATTTAAACGGTAAATGTAGTTCAAGGTAAGCAAGTGTGAAGTGATGCACACTGGGGCAAAAAAAAATCTAACTTCACATATATGCTGATGGGCCCTGACCAAGAAAGAGATCTTGGGGTTGTGGTAAACAGCTTGATGAAAATGTGGCTGCTGTGAAAAAGGCAAATTCCATGTGAGACATCATTAGGAAAGGGATCATATCATACGGCCTTTATACAAATCTAGGGTGTGACTACACTTGGAATACCGTGGTCACTACACCTCAAAAGGATATTATAAAGGTGGAAAAGGCGGAAAAAGAGGCAGACAAAATGGGCAAGCAACTCCTTTATGAGGAAACATATGAGAATATTTAGCTTAGAGGGGGAAAGCAAGTAAGGGGAGACATGAGAGATGTGTACAAAATTTTGCATGGTGTGGAGAAAGTAGACAGGGAGACATTCCCCCCCCCTTTTTATAATACTGGAATCCATGATGTTGAATGGCGTGGTATTCAGAACAGATCAAGAGAAGTACTTCTTCACATAATACATAGTTAAACGATAGAATTTGCTACCAAAAGGTGTAGTGATGGCCATCAATATGGATGGATTGAAAGGGGGACGAATTCATGGAGGAAAATACTAGGGGTATGCATGCCCAAAAATATCGTATTTTATCTTTATTGGAATTTCGGACCAAAAAAATTATCGTCTCTGATAATATCGTAGGTTAATCATATCATCTTCACGATAATTATCGGAAATCCGATATTTGATTTGCAGCCCCATTGTGCCCTATAGAGCTGAATTTTTAAAGAAAAACCTGCCTGTAACTTCTGTATTTTCAGAGTTACAGGCTTGAACCTTGGTCACAATGAAATTTGATATTGATCCCTCCAACCCTCGATTTTATATGAATTTATTAAAGAACGTTTAAGTTCTGACAGGTCAGAATGACAGCTCGCCACATGCATTCATTCAGACCTGTCAAAAAGTTGCACGATCTTTCAAAAATTCATATAAAATCGAGGGTTGGAGGGATCGATCTCAAATTTCATACACATACTTAGGCATATCCCATAAGCACTGTGACCAAACTTCAAGCCTCTAACTTTTAAAATACAGAAGTTATAGGTTTATTTATATGGCAGTCCGATAATCCGATATAATGGGGCTGAAAATTTTCGGATCGGATATTTATCGGAGGTTTTTCTATCGTAGCATTATCGTTAATTGGCTGTCCAATAACGACCTTATCATATCATTATCGGTCATTTTAACAATTTGATACACATCCCTAGAAAATACTATCAATAGCTACTAGTCCTGATGCCTGTATACCACTCCCACTATCAGGAGCAGTGTGTCTATATACACCAGTAGCTTGGGAACATGGGCAGGAGGGTGCTTTTGCACTGCTGTCCTACTTGTGAGCTTCCCACAGGCAGCTGGTTGGCCATTGTGTGAACAGAATGCTAGAGTAGATGGACCCTTGCTCTAATCTATCTTTCTTTCTTTCCCCTTAATGCTGCGAGAGTAGGCTGACCAGATAAAATCCAGGTCAGGGCTCATGTAGCTTTAACAGTTGTAGAGAAAAGGGAATTTCAGCCAATGTCATTTGTATGCAATTAGTCCCTGGTGAAATTCCCTCTTCATCACAACTGTTAAAGGTGCAGGCACTATACTAGAGTGACCATATACAAAAGAAGGCAGAGCCCCTGCAACTTTAACTGTTGTGATGAAGAGGGAATTTCACCAGGAACTAATTGTATACAAATGACACCGGTTGAAATTCCCTTTTCTCTACAACTGTTAAAGTTATATGAGCCCTGTCCTCCTTTTCAGATGGTCAGCCTATGCAAGAGTCCCACAGAATGAAAAGCAGTACAGGAAATAAACAAAGCAATTGACACTAGTGGCAAACACACAGCGCACATCCTAGGAAAAGGAAGCCATCCTCGAAGCGAAATATTTGCTTTCCAAGAGAAGTTAAATGAACAGGGCACAACAGGAACTGCTGAACTCAGGTGTGAAATGTTTTCATTGCCTGGAACCTGTCTAAGATATAACATTTCACACATTTTCCTCCAGACAGTAGCACTGTGCAATAGGAAGTCTTTTGAAGGGGGTGTTTGTTTGTTTTTTGACAATCCACAGCATGGTGGTTTTGTACACAAAATGGAACCAAGGAGTGACTGTTGTGCATCTCTCCCTACCTTCCACCAGTTTTCCAGTCAATAGGAGCAGCAGAAAGGTTTTCAGTAAAAGTAGCAAAATGAGAAAATACACAGCTTATTATCTGCAGTCCACGGAAAACACCAAAGCAGGATGTTAGTCAAACAATGTCATCATCTGCCTTTTACCAGCTCTGGATAGTCTGTTGGAAGCATGAGGCCATTATCACATGCGCGGTTTTAAGCACACTCACCGCGATTTTGATCTACTTCTTCAGCTCAGGACTCACATGATGTCGTCGCCCTCACGCTGTTCTCGTGCCCTGAGTGCTCCGTTTTTAGTTTCTGTTTCAATTTAACCCTGAATGGGCAAAGTCTATTTCAGGCAACTCTAGGCAAGTTCAACAGGCAGAGCTGAGGTATCAGTGAAAAACCGACCATGCGTAATTCAAAACGCTAGATTCGCGTAGGAAACGGAGTGGGAACCTGCAGAAGCAATCGGGTGGAAAATGGTACGTGTGATAAAGGCCCAAGATTGGTGGACAAGGCCCGAGCGTAATATTTGAAGTCCAGTACAAGCTTGCAATGTAGGTAAGCTTTCCCACACACTGTCTCATGAAATAAAGGTTCGGTTTTATCTCTGAAATTACATTGTCTATATTTCTGTAATTACACCGTGGTCCATACTGGGGCTTTTCTACCATGTGCCACAATCCCTGAACCCCAATTTGATATTTTCAAGCTGTGAATCTCAGAGAGACTATTGTTTCTTCCAGTACCAATATCTCACAATCTTGTGGGACTTTTGCTTCCCCCCACCTCTGTGTTTTATTTAGATCTTTCCAGATCCATGAATTTCCCTGCTCCCACATCAGCCTTGAATCATTCACAGCTTAGAGACATGCACACAGCTAGCCATTGCCAGCATCAAGGGCATCTCCTTTGCAATGCTATTGGTGGAAGAGATAAAGGTGGGTCTGAATCACCCCACTGGGCCATCTAACCCAAAGGCTGAGAGAAGACGGCCCATCAAGTCCACCACCCTATTCTTAGATGGTGAATGTGGAGGGCCAACATACGGAAGAGATAAACCTCTAAGGCTGGGATGGGGAAATTGTTTGCAGGGGAGGGGCAGATGACCCACCCCAGCCCTCCACAGCCCCTCTCGCTTTCTGAATGCTATCACTGCACATGGACTTCTCCTACTGGGGAAAACCTAAGAAGCTGCATGCCCAAAGTGCTAGGTGGATGATCCACCTGGTACCTTGGCTGGGATGGCTTCAACTGCCCCACACCTTCTCGCATTGGGGGGAATGCAGGGCAGGCAAAGTCGAACCAGCTCAGACCCCCTTTCTCTAGCCAGAGAAAGCCTGGGCAGAGCAAAGCAGCTCCCTTTGCACCCGGCTTTAGTGTGTACGTGCTTCCCTTGGCTAGGGAAAGCATATGCGCACTTAAGGCTCCTCAGCCAAGGCACAGGGGGCAGGGAGGGGCTTCCACCCATTGCCTTTGGCCTGGGAAGCACTTAGCGCTCTGCTTGCCCTCCTGGTTGCTAGGTGTCTGTAATGGGGATCCCTGCTGTTATCGCTAATCTGCGATTGGAATAAAGCAGGTGATTCGCCTCAGCATTGCTCGGGGCTTGGAGGCAAGGAAAGGAGGCCTGCAGAGGAAGCCTGAGACTCCATGGGCTGGGATAGGGAGCCTTCACAGCCTGAATTACGCCCATGGCAGGAGGATGCCCATCCCTGCCTAAAGCCATCTCTTTCACCCCAATGAATAGGGGAGCCCATTGTTCCATGACCACATCCCAGATGGGGCTATGGATCTGGGTGAATGCGTTTCAGCTTTTGAGATAAGGAACATCTGTTCGAGATGGAAGCAAGCAGCAAAGATGAAGTGACTGAAAGAGGAAGGAAGGGAAACCATGATGGAAGAAATGGAGAAGACAAGAAAAATGAGGCCGTTCCATGCTTTTAGGGGAACAGTTTTGTTCCAATGTGATTGTATTTCCCTGGCATCTCTCCCAGAGCACTGAATGTTTTCTGTGTTTCTATTCTGGGGGGAGGGAGGTGATAGCAGAATGTTGTTGCCGAGGGAAATTGAGTCAATTTGCTACTCATAGTTACTGCTGGGCATGTAACTAGGTTAATGGGGCATGTATTTTTAGAGCTGGCTGGCCAAGCAGGGCGGTTGCTTCTAACCTAAGTGCTTGAAAACAGGGGAAAGAGCTTTGCTCAGCACAGTAGTTCGTACAACACACCCACCCACCTACCCACCTGTCTTCTGTTTTCAGCATGGTGCAGAAGTAGAAAACCTTTTTAGATCACCCCAGTGAAATCAGGACACTTCTAGGCATTCCTTTTTTCTTTCTTTTTTGTCTGAGTCCTGAGAATAGCATAACTCTCTAGATGTAATGAATGGTCCTTGTCTCCTTCTAACTATTTCATTTACTGGTTTGGGTTTTCTGTTCTTCATTGCATAGAGTTGTTTTTAGCTGTCACATGGAAAACCTCTGCAACAGCTAATGTGTGAGTGTTTGTCAGGTGCTAGTAGAAACATGTTTCCAGAAAGAACCCCTTGGAATGGGTACCCTGGAAGCCACAAGCAGCCCTCCACTGCCCTGGGTGCAGCCCATCAAGCCCAGGCCCCCACCTTCTTTTTCCCACTGCTATGTGTAATGCCAGGAAAAGAGCAGGCTTGCTGGGATTTGAGGAAAAGGCTTAGCCCCTGAGCTTCTCTGCATGAGTGATTTATTGCACACTTGTCATAGGCCACTCAGAGAAGTTTGCAGGTCCGTTACATGATGCCGTCAACCTCCAGGATGTCTCCTGAGCTTTCCACCCTTTATCCCGCTTCAAAAAAGATTGGAGATAAGCTGTAATAAAAGTTCATTGCACCATATAGGCAGTGTGTAATGACCATGCCATGCTATAATAGAGCCACTAGATGGTGCTGTTTCTTTGAACGTATAGGGCCCCCTCCACAAGGATGCGCTTTTGCGCCCGGTTCGGGGATTATGCGCATTTTCGCGGAGGCGCATTTACGCCTAATCCCTCTGCACGGGAGGCGGCGAGAAGCGGCGAAGCGCATTAAAAGATGCCCAAAAAGCACTTTACAGGTAGTTAATGCGCATAATCGCTTGTTCACACAGCGAAAATGCGCTTTAACGGCCGGAGCAAAATAAAAGTCGCTATTTAACGCGCGTTCGAAAATGCGCATTATCGGGGAGATAACGCGCCTGTACGCCCGTTTTGCGCTCCGCTCGTGTGTAGGTAAAATTTATAATGAGCCTTCAAGGCTCATTAAACGTCTCGTGTGGAGGAGGCCTAGAACATTGCTGAGAAGGGAAATTTTCAATTCCAAATAACACGTTTGCCATGTTTCCCATCGTGAACCCAGAAAGAATCCAGAAGAAGAAAGCCCAGTAAGAGTGCAGTTTCCCCCCCCCCCTTTAATGTAGAGACACCCTCTGGCAGAATACCACTGAGAGAATGCACTCCTCAACAGGAAAAAAGGGGTCCCCATACTTAAAATAATAAAAACACTAGTGGGTGGAAGAGAAGAGGGAGGCGTGGACTGTAATGTGTGAAAGTGGAGGATTCCTCACACACTGTAATAGTGAACCCCACCACCCATTTACAAATGGAGGAGCGGGCAGTAGATGGCCATTGCTACACTCCCTGCCCACCAAGGGATTGCACTCGATGGCCTTATAGGCCCCTGCCAACTCTATGATTCTGTGAAAAGATACAAGGTACCCATTTAAATCTGTGCGCATCCAACTCCTTCACATGAGGTGGAATCTTGGGACAATCAGGATTCCCCCTTGCATGGAGGAGTCCTGTGTGCATCCATTTGTATAGAATCATAGGATAGTAGAGTTGGAAGGAGCCTATAAGGCCATCGGGTCCAAGCCCCTGCTCAGTGCAGGAATCCCCCCTTAAAGCATCCCTGACAGATGGTTGTCCAGCTGCCTCTTGACTGCTTCTAGTGTGGGAGAGCCCACCACCTCCCTAGGTCATTGGTTCCATTGTTGTATTGCTCTAATAGTCAGGAAGTTTTTCCTGATGTCCAGCCGGAATCTGGCTTCCTGTAACTTGAGCCCATTATTCCGTGTCCTGCATTCTGGGTTGATCGAGAAGAGATCCTGGCCCTCCTCCGTGTGAAGAGTGCTGTTATGTCTCCCTTCATTCTTTTCTTCTCCAGGCTAAACATGCCCAGTTCTTTCCATCTCTCCTCATAAGGCTTTGTTTCCAGACCCCTGATCATCCTCATTGCCCTCCTCTGAACACGCTCCAGTTTATCTGCACCATTCTTGAAGTGTGGTGCCCAGAACTACATGCAATATTCAAGATGGGTTCTAACCAGTGCCGAATAGAGGGGAACCAGTACCTCATGTGTTTTGGAATCTATACTTCTATGAATGCAGCCCAAAATAGCATTTGCTTTTTTTGCAGCCACATCACACTGTTGGCTCATATTCAGCTTGTGATCTACAACAATTCCAAGATCCTTCTCGCTTGTCGTATTGCTGAGCCAAGTATCCCCCGTCTTGTAACTGTGCATTTGGTTTCTTTTTCCTAGGTGTAGAACTTGGCATTTATCCCTATTAAATGTCATTTTGTTGTTTTCAGCCCAGCGCTCCAGTCTATCAAGATCACTTTGGAGTTTGTTTCTGTCTTCCAGGGTATTAGCGATCCCACCCAATTTTGTGTCATCTGCAAACCTGATAAACATTCCCTGCACCTCCTTGTTCAAATCATTAATAAAAATGTTGAAGAGTACTGGGCCCAGGACTGAGCCCTGCGGTACCCTGCTCGTTACCTCCCCCCAGTGTGAAAAGGTACCATTGATAAGCACTCTTTGATTCTGTAGCCAACTGTGGATCCACCTAATAGTTGTTCCATCTAGCCCACTTTTCACCAGTTCGTGAATCAGAATGTCATGGGGCACTTTGTCAAAAGCTTTGCTGAGGTCAAGATATACTATATCCACAGCATTCCCACAGTCCACAAGGGAGGTTTTCCCAATCAAAAAATGAGATCAGATTAGTCAGACAGGATTTGTTCTTGACAGATCCATGCTGGCTTCTAGTAATCACTGCATTGTTTTCAAGGTGCTTACAGATTGACTTCTTTATAATCTGCTCCAAAAATTTCCCAGGGATGGATGTCAGACTGACTGGTCTGTTCCTCCTTTTTGCCTTTTTTGAAGAGAGGAACAACATTAGCCCCCTTCCAGTCGTCCGGCACTTCACAGAATTCAGGCTGCTATTAGGGTGGGGAAATCGCGTGCCCAGCCCACCCTGTGCCAGTCATGGCTGTAAAGGCCCTCTTAAGAACTTGGCAGGGGTGGAGGCAGAGCGCAATTACTGGAACATCTGGAAAGTGCACAGTTCCACTGGCACAGCAATACTGTTCAAGAAGTTGCGTGTTTCTATGAGATGAACAGCAGTGAGACTCTTTAGCAGTAGAGAATGGCAGGAGGAACCTTTTCCATGGCTGCTTCTTGACAGCGTCTTTTTTGTGTCTCCGCAGTAAGGTAAGTTTATTTATTTTTTAACATGGGTCTTTTATTTTTTAATGGGGTGGGGAAGAAGGGAGGGAGGTCTGTGGAAGAGTGGTTTTATTTTATGTTTTATTTTTTATTTATTTTATTTGTTAACGAAGGGAGGGAGGTCTGTGGAGGGTAGGAGGTGGTCCAGCGAGCTTATGGCTCGCTGGACCACCCCCTTCTCTGCCCAGCCCATGGCGACCAATCAGTGGTCACCATAGACTGGGCAGGCCTCCCAGAAGCGGTGGAGAAAAAGCAACAGACGGCAAATGCCATCGTCGCTTCGCTCCAAACTGAAAAAGTTGAGCTAAATGCCCAACTTTTTTAGCTCGGAGCATTGGGGCTTTGCCCCTAGATGGCTTCGCATGGACGGCATCATCATCTAATCCAACTGCCGTCCCTGTGAAGCTAATGTGACGGAAAGGGGCCATCTAGAGGTACCCCATGAGAAGCTCCAGTTCAAGGATTTCGGCCATTCTCTGTTCTCTCTGATTCGATGAATAAATCTGTAATGTCTGTGTTGAACAAGCAAGAATCAAAGGCAGCAAGTCTGGCTGGTAGGCACTCTGAATGCAAAGCCCTTGCTGGGAGTTGCGTGAGGCTCTCAGCCGACTGGAAGGGAGATAGCTTGCTGTCAAGGAGACACCTTGATGGGACACGTGCTTCCTGAGTCCTCTGGGCTTGAAGGGCCTGTTGGACACCAAGTCAGACAACTTGTCTGTCTCGTCCAGCGCTGCTGTCTCTAATAGGCCGTGACAGTCTGAAACCTCAGACAGAGATTTATCCCCAGCCCTGAGATCTTGGAAGGGCCAAGAACTAGACCTGGGTCTTCTACATGCGCAGCATGCGCTATACGACGGTACGCCCTATGGGCCCACTTTGCGACCCCCCAGCTTCTGCTCCGGGAACCAAGACCCCACTTAGTGGCTCTCTGTTGCTTTTTCATTTTAACCTTTCCCTCTCATTTGAATTATGTTTCTCGTAGTTCCTGAGAAAGTTTTCCCTTTTGACTTGTTAAATGAAATGCTCAAGGCTTGCTTCGTTTTGTGACCACTTTTGCCTATTTATCAGTTTGTCACGGACTGTTTTGCAACTGCTTCCTCTACCATATAATTTCAGCCTGTCACCGTATTTTAATTTTTTTTTATTTTTATTTTGCATGCTTGGATTCAGTTCTGTTCTTACTTTGAACAGAGTGGCTTGTGACACAATTTTATTAAATTGCGATCTGGATTTGACAGAGAAATTTGATTGATTTCCACCCTACCATTTTACAGAAGTATTCAAGGCAGCCTACAACCATATAGCAACTTCACAATACAAATAAGTAATATAAGAGAAATTACAACCAAATCTTAAACACAAAAACTCATGATAACAGCAGTAGTTAGTTAGATACTGTTTATAACAAAATTCCAAGAAGGCTGTCCTGGGTACCTCCCTGCCATACATCCAATGATGGAAGGAAGTGAAGTGGAGCAGAGGTCTTGGAAAGGCTCATGGGTGAGGGAAAACTTAGGACTTTAAACCAGCACCTTGAATTGAGCCCAGGAGAAAATTGGCAAGCAGCGAAACTAATCAAATGCCAGTGTAATCAAATGGCTCCTTAAGTCATCCCTGGGAGCTACATTATGAAGCAACTGAAATTTCTGGGCTTTCTTCAAGGGCAATGTCGCGTCAAGAACATTACCGTCATCCAGCCCAGCAGTGGCAAAAGCATGAATGCCTGAGTCCAGGCAGGTCTGGTTTCGTCAGGAAAGGGCGCGGTTGTTGCCAAGGCAAAGTAGATCAAAAGCATTCCAGGCCCCTGCTGCCACCTGAGCATGCAGGGGCTGAGCTGGTGTATTAAATCACCCCCACTGAGATGTAGCAGATGTTGAAAGCTTTGGTGGTGGTGGTGAGGCATTAAAGGCACTCCATTGCAATTTGACCTAAGGTCAAGGGAGGAAGCCCACTGCATCTCTGCATGAGTCCTTGCACTTTGAAAAACAGGGAGGCATCGTCAGATGAGTGACCAGTGAAGAAGCATTGGGGAAGTGCTGCACAGAGGTGAACCTTAATCTTTCTTAAATTCTAGCCAGATCTACAGCAAGCAGGATATGACACTTTGAAAATAGTTTGGAAATGGTAGGCTGACCATATGAAAAGGAGGACTGGGCTCATGTAACTTTAACAGTTGTAGAGAAAAGGGTCATTTGTATGCAATTAGTTCCTGGTGAAATTCCCTCTTCATCACAACAGTTAAAGTTGCAGGCACTATACTAGAGTGACCATATACAAAAGAAGGCAGGGCCCCTGCAACTTTAACTGGTGTGATGAAGAGGGAATATCACCAGGAACTAATTGCATACAAATGACACCGGCTGAAATCCCCTTTTCTCTACAACTGTTAAAGTGACATGAGCCCTGTCCTCCTTTTCAGATGGTCAGCCTAGGAAGCGGTATGTGGAGCTCTGTGGCCTGGGCCCCAACAGTTGTCACTACTGCTATAAACCGTTTCAAAGTAGTAGTGTAGATCCTGCCATAGTAAACGGAAACCTTTGGGGCAGGAAGAGTAAAGGATACATCCAGCTGGATTTCAGAAATAACATTGTGCCTGAACTACTGGATGTTACTAGATATGTAAATATACATATGAGTAAATAAATAACCCTCACCCCTCAGTTTTGAAGTTTATGCTAGGGCTTAGCTAAACGGTGATGGTGGGATAGTCCTTGAAAGTCTCCTGTCTTTTGGCAAGGGTCCCCTCTACAAGGATTCGCTTTTGCGCCCGGTTAGGCGATTATGCGCATAATCGCTGAAGCGCATTTACACCTAATACCTCTGCACGAGAGGCAGCGAGAGGCGGCGAAGCGCATTAACGGATGACCAAAATGCGCTTTACAAGTAGTTAATGCGCATAAGCACTTGTTCACATAGGCAAAATGCGCTTTAACGGCCGGAGCAAAATAAAACTTGCTATTTAACGCGCATTCGATAATGCGCATAATCGGAGAGATAACGCGCCTCTACGCCCGATTTGCGCTCCGTTCTTGTAGAGGTAATTTTTTTAAAGCGCCTTGAAAGAGCTTTAAACCTCTCTTGTAGAGGCAGCCAAGGTTTCAGGGAACAAAAGGGCTGTAACAGTATCCTTTCTGTTAGTGAGACCCACAATTGGCTAAGGCTGCTCATGTTACCTGAAGAGGAAGCACTGCCCTCACCCTAAATGGGTTTGCCATTAGTGACATCAGGAAATACCCAGATATGGTTAGATACAGAGGGCTTCTCTTCCCGGCCCCTGGATGGTTTTGCACTGGAGGCGGTGGAAGGCAGCGCAGCCTGCATGGGTGCTTCTTCCGGCCACCTTCACCGGAAGGAGCCTCAAGGTGGCTTCTCCTGCCGCCGTGCTGCTGCTGCTGTGCCCACACCTCCCCAGCGGCAGCTGGAGGAGCAGCTGGGAGCAATGGCTCCCCTCTGGTAAGGTTTTTTTAAAAAAAATCTTTTTTTTAAATGGGGGAGAGGTTCGGAGGTGCAGAGGTAATTTTTTAATTTTAGTTTTTAGAATGGGGGGGAGGTTAGGAGGTGCGGAGGTGGTGCAGCGAGCTTATGGCTTGCTGTTCCACCCCCTTCTCTGTCCAGCCCATGGTGACCAATCAGTGGTCGCCATAGACGTGGCATGCGTCGCAGAAGCTCCGGAGGAACAGCGATAGACGTCAAAAGCCATCACCATGTCGCTCAAAGCTAAAAAAAAGTTGGGCTAAATGGCTGACTTTTTTAGTGCGGGACTTTCGAGCTTTGCCCCAAATGGCTTCGGAGTGGCGGCAGCGTCATGTAATCCACAGGCTGCCACTCCGAAGCCACCGCAACGGAAAGTGACAGTTTAGAGGTACCCATAGTACCTTATTAGTATTTGCATGGTCAAGCATTGATTGATTATGAAATCAAACAATATGGATGAGAGAAAGAGGGGGAAACTCCCTGATATGCATGCATTTCTTGTGGTTTTTTAAAATTATTATTAACCTCTTAACTTTTCTTTGCAAGCATGTGTCTGGGCATATCTGCTCCCATCTTAGTTCAGTGTCTTCTCTGCTGGAAACTGCTGGGAATTACTATTATGCACATAAAACCAGTTTGTGTATCCTTGCATCAATCTATAGAAGTTTTAATGCACCCTAATTAGAACCCACATTCCTTCCCAGTCTGAAATTTCCCATGTTTTGTTATATTGTCCAACCCCATCATGATTCTGCGGTCTGTGGACTGGCAGGAATTGGAGGCTCTGCATTGTGTGTGTGTGTGTGTGTGTGTGTGAGAGAGAGAGAGAGAGAGAGAGAGAGAGAGAGTCAGTGAGACTGTATGTGTGAAGGAGACCTTCACCAAGGCTGGGAAAAGAACCACTTGGCTCGTGGAGTCCGCTGCGATCTGTGTCTGCTTCCTCTTTATTGATTGCATTAATGCAGGGGATTTGGAAAGAGTCAGGTCGAGTAATGGACTATAATTTGCTCCAGGTTTTCAGATCCATTGTTCATTATCAAGAATAAAAATCTGTGTTTGGAAAGAGGCTTCTGGAAATGGAAGGGGAGGCTGAGTGCACAGCAGGGAGTCTGTGTGCTCCCTTTCCTCCGGAGGTGGGCCGGCATCTCCTCGGGGCCTGAAAGCTGAACCGCCTCCAGTAGGATTGTGTACCAGGATTGTGCCTTTCCGAGGAACAGGGAATGACATCATGATGACACACACAGACAGGGACACCCTTGTCCCTTCTGCTGCTACCCAATGGGCAGACTGGAATTCTGAGCTCTCGCACATTTGCTATGAAGAGCAGCAAGTTTGCTGACCCTCCACTCGTTCAGGATGAAGGGTCAGTATCTTTTTTAAGGATGCATTAAAACAACCCCTGGCATTTTGGTTCAATTTCAGCTATTTCTGCAAACAGCACATTTTTTTCCCCTGGAATTTCCAAAAATGTTAATCCCGTTTCAGTTGGTGCACCTCCCGGTGTCAGCTGGTAGCCCTTGATTCCCTTGCAGTGTCTTCCGCTTTGAAAGAGGCAGTAAGAGAGAGGCAAGGGATGGAGGCAGCAGCAGCAGCACTGCCTTCTTTGGGGAAAGGGGCAGCAGTTGCGGGCCCTTTCCACACCATAGGGGTGTGGAGGGCCAGGAGAGGGGGAACCCGGAAGGAAGCGCTTCTGGGTTCGGTGCAATGAAGCTGCACCACAATGCGACGGCCCGGGCTTCTCCCAGGCCGTCACAACTCACTCCCGGCTTTATATTTTTGCTTTTGTAATGAAGAAGAGCGCAGGAGCACCCCTGCGCAACAGTTTAGTTCTTTTTTTAAAAAAACAACAACAACCCCGCACACGATTGTGCTCCCTCCTCCCCCGCCATCCTGGGGATGGAGAAATTGGGTCCCTCCCAATGGCCTCGGAGCCATGCAGTGTGGCTCCATGACCATCGGTGCAGCTGCGCTTACTCACGAGTAAGCACGGCTGCGCCATGGATGGGCGGCCACACCAGCCACCCATTTTGCTGCCCTCCCGGGAACGGGGAACAAAACAGGATAATAGCATTCCCTGAACTCCCGGGAAAATGGAAGGGCTGGCCCCTGCCGGCTTGAGGGATGCTCTGGGCATCATGTGGACTCTCCGCGAGCAGGTAGGGGCAGCTCCTGGGGAAATGGTTGGTGCGGAAAGGCCCCTGTGGTGTGTGTAGCTGGGATTTGAAAAGCTAACACTCTGGCTCACAGGTCATGTGCCTAACTGCTAGGCCAGCAGGAAGATAAGAAAATTCAGGGCTGAATGAGTACAGAATGTGGGGCTGGGTGTAGAAATTAGCTTCCTCTGAACATCAGCTTCTGCTTTTAGAAAGAGCACGTTTCTAGCTCTCATGCCTGCAAAACTATGTTGGAAATGTGAGCCCAGTGCTTGCTAACGTCTCCAAAGCCAGAGGGGAGGCTGAGCCAGGCATCCAGGGCTTGGGGATTAGTCCTCAGTGCTTCATGGAATTCCTTACCCCTTCCCATGAACACCAGAAGTAGGATGATCTACACAAAATGAAATACATCATGCAGATCTGCTCAGTAGGCATAATTTATGCACACCACAGAATTGATCTTTATTTTATTTATTTATTTTAGGAGGACTAAATGCTGACCCATCTCTATTCTTAAAGTGGCATTTTATTCTAGATTTAGGTCTCTGCTCCTGAGGGTCGCTTCTGCACCATTCACCAGGGATCATCTCAAGGCTATGGGAGCAGCTTCTGGAGGCTGGATTTTAAAATCCAAACCAACATACACACACACACACACACACACACCTCATTAAGTTTCTGAAAGGTCTAAAATGAGGGTGTTCTTTGAATGAGGGAGTCTCTAGCATTCCAAGAAGCTCTAATAGGAGCCGTGTGCTGCTTGCCCTGCCCCGAACCTGAGAAGTCTAGAGGCCAGGCAGAGAGCATCCCATCTGGAGGAGGATGTGATGCTTGGGGGCAAACTTGGCAAGGAAGCTTTCAAAGGCAGGAGGAAATGGACATGGCTGCAGACTGTAAATGGATTTCAAGGTCCTTTCAGCAAGCGAGGCCTTCAGGAAGCTCGGAGGTGCCTGGAAAGGGATTTCCCTCCCCAGCAGAACTGGATGGAACATGTTATCAAGGAGGCCCATCAGCTGCAATCATTTGGAGGTTACTGCAGCTTTTAAAGCATTTAAAGAGGATGCTGCTGTACTCCCTTCAGCACCACTTTGGAGATGCTCCGAAAAAAGGCAACGGACAAGAGAGGGTTGGGTGAGGTAAACCCTGTGTCTACGGGTGCCTCTAGATGGACAGTATCTGTCGCAAGGGCTTCAGAATGGCGGCAGTTGTGTTACATGACCATGGCCCATGGCCTCTGATTGGTGGCAATGGGCTGGGCAGGGAAGAGGGTTGTCCAGCGAGCCATAAGCTCACCGGACCACCTCCGCCTCTCCACAGACCTCCCTCCCTTCTCCCCATAAAATAAATAAAAAATAAAACAAACCCCCTTCTTCCCCGCCCCATGTTTAAAGAAAAATAAATACATAAAAAACGTTTTAAAAAAACACTTCCTGCTGCCGACCACCCACCCTACTTCCCCACTCAAGAAAAAATTAAATAAACTTACCTTAAAACTTACCGCTTGGCGAGCGCAGCGGCTACGATGGCTGGAAAGCCCGCCATCACACTCCTTGCTTGTAGAGGGACGCAAGGAGCGGATTTCACGTCGTGCCGCCTGCCAACGCTGGCATGACGTGGAAGAGAAGCCATCTAGAGGCGGCCTACATAGACCAGACACCCACGGAGCAGAGCAGACCAGAGCTGGAAGCTCTTCCAGGGTGTGGGCGATTGCTGGTGTCAGAAATGCTGGCACCCCCAGCTGCCTCTGAGCGAGTTGGAGGGCAGAGCCCACCTATGCGTTGTCACTGCAAGGGAGGATAAAAGAGGGAACCCATTTTCATAAAGAACGCAGATCTTAATTTATATGTAAATTTAAATAATGACTGTATTACTATACTTGAAATAGAAACACGGGAGAGGCTGGGACCTGGGGACCTGCTGCTGAGTTCTGCTGCCCAGGTGCTCACGGGGCATGAGGGGCCACCGCGTTCTGGCTGCTCTCCCTTCTCATGCTTCATGATCTGGGCAGCCCTTCTGAGGGAGGCCCTGTGCCCAGTGCAGTAGGGGCACATGGGACAGCCTAGCAAGTGAATCTGAGGGAGCAAAGTTCTTGCCACCACAAAAAACCTCGGGGATACCATCTATTTCTTGTTCTTGTTTTTTGGTTGTTGTTCTTTAAAACTATTTAAAATCATTGTTCCTGCTTTAAAATTATTTTGATGTGTTTTATCATTGTTTTGATTGCATTTGTTTTGATTATGTTGCTTTTGGGGAAGATTTGAAAAAGGATATGGTAACCCTACTTTTTGGGATGGTTTACACCAAGAGTCCCCAATCTTTTGGGTCAGCGGACACATTTGGAATTTTGAGACAATGTCATGGGAGCTCTCACAAAATGGCTGCCGTAGTGGCCATGGCCAGTCACAATTCACTCATTTTCCAGAAGTCAAACTGGTGAGACTAAAATAAAACTAAATTGCCCAAGAACCCAAGTACAAGGCAGAGGTGGGATCTGATCTCCAAATTAAAAAAGAACCAAATTAAAGTGAAACCAAATAAAGATGCTTCTGGAGGGCAGAACTTCACTTCCTGATTTAAAAAGAAGAAAAATCTTCAAGAAATAAAATAAAAACAAGGAAGGACAGGCAGCCTGGTGGGTGTCAAGACAGGTGTCTACGCAGGTACATCGGTATTCATAGGCAACAAATTGGAGACCTCAGGTACACACATACACACACACACACACGGATGACAAATTCCCTTCATAGAGTCATAGAATCATAGAATAGTAGAGTTAGAAGGGGCCTATAAGGCCATCGAGTCCAACTCCCTGCTCAGTGCAGGAATCCACCTTAAAGCATCCCTGAAAGTTGGTTGTGCAGCTGCCTCTTGATTGCATCTAATATGGGAGAGCCGACCACCTCCCTGGGTCATTAGTTCCATTATCATACTGCTCTAACAGTCAGGAAGTTTTTCCTGATGTCCAGCCGGAATCTGGCTTCCTGTAACTTGAGCCCATTCTGTGTCCTGCACTCAGGGATGATCGAGAAAAGATCATTCTGTTGTTTCAGCCCAGCACTCCAGCCTATCATGATCACTTTGAAGTTTATTTGTGTCTTCCAGGGTATTAGCGATCCCACCCAATTTTGTGTCGTCTGCAAATTTGATAATCATTCCCTGCATCTCCTCGTTCAAATCATTAATAAAAACTTAGACGAGCACTGGGCCCAGGACTGAGCCCTGTGGTATCCCACTCATTACCTTCCCCCAGTTTGGGAAGGTACCATTGATAAGCACTCTTTGATTCTGTAGCCAACTGTGGATCCACCTAATAGTTGTTCCATCTAGCCCACTTTTCACTAGTTTGTTAATCAAAATGTCATGGGGCACTTTGTCAAAAGCTTTGCTGAAGTCAAGATATACTATATCCACAACATTCCCACAGTCCACAAGGGAGGTTCCTCGATCAAAAAATGAGATCAGATTAGTCTGACAGGATTTGTTCTTGACAAATACATGCTTGCTTCTAGTCATCACTGCATAGTTTTCAAGGTGCTTACAGATTGACTTCTTTATAATCTGCTCCAAATTTCCCCATGGATAGCTGTCAGACTGACTGGTCTGTAGTTCCCAGGTTCCTCTTTTTTGCCCTTTTTGAAGGTAGGGACAGCATCAGCCTTCCTCCAGTCATCCGGCACTTCACCCATCTTCCATGATTTCAATCTGGTCTGGGGAAAATAAGGGGCAAAACGATTAACTGCGGATTTGTCCCATAGACTCAGCGGCTTCTGGGCGTAAAAGCCTCTTGACTTGCTGCACCCCTCCTAGTCTGGATCGAACCCTCCCTGCCATCACCCGCCCCTCTGCTCGCCCCACCTCAAATCATTCAGGGAGACGGAGTGCCCAAACTACCCCATCACAGGGTGCCTCATGGCCTCTAGAAAGGCCGGGCTCCTTTCAGATGACTTTGGTTATGGACTGCTTTGGGGTGCTGGGAGTTCTTCTAATCTAAAACCTTGATTATTGCAAGGAGATAGAAGAACACAATTCAGAGAACACAATGGAGAGCAACCACTCTCAGGAGGAAAGTCCTGCTATGTCAGGAGGCAAATTATTAGCAGTTCTTAAGACACGCTCCACACAACAACTGAGTGGGGAAATGGATGAGGATGTCCTGCTTTTCATGAGACAAAGTCTTGCACTTCCATGATTCAACTCATGTCGCTCTGTAATGGCTCATAGAGCACAAGGCTGCACCGGGGCTGTCAAGTGACTATCAGAGCCTCTCATTCCGCGAATACATTTGCCGGTGCTCTTTGCTCCTAGCAAAGAGAATCTGTGTTAAACAGATGACAATGGACAGTTTGTGTTTACCAGCACCTCTGACTTAATGGCTGCCGCCTGGTGGACATGGTCTATATGTCACAGGAAGTGTGGACATAAGAGGAAGTAAGTTAGAGAGAGATGGACAGATGGCGCCAGAAAGAATTCTTTCTGCTAGGCAGTGGATCAGGTTTCTTCCATTTTTATTATTGTTAAGTAAAAGCTTTCCACTTAATGCAAAAACAGCTTCCTGCATCTGTTAGAACTCTACCAGAATAGGCTAGGCTGAAAGAACCTTTTCCCTCCACCCAAGGCCTCTCGCTACATCTGGGCTGAAAGAGAATATGTGGTTGCTTGGCATGTCTATGAGAAGTTTAAGCTATGAATTACTAATCTTGTTTTTTTAAAATGATGATGATGATTAATAATAATAATAATGTGAGCTTTGATGTTGCAAGGAGTGGGAATGGACCAATGGGAAAATTTCTTTTCATCCTTGTGAGCAATGGATGGTGTGTGGAGTTTGGGTTCTGGTTCTGCCAGGCCCAAGCCATCAATCAGGTTCTTTCAGTTATCAAGATGAAACAAGCCACTTGTGCAAAAAGATGACAGTTTATTGATGGGAAATGGATGCAAAGGAAGTTCACAGCTCCTTCCAGCTAATCAAGCTCTCATAGCTGGGTGTCTATCGGGGCCCCCATGATAGATGGAAGCCATCCCTTTGAGCCACTGCAAGCTCTCCAGGCTGGTAGCATGCACAGTTCCTCCTGAAGCGAAGCCGAGGCATGAAGCTTGCGCATTGGATATTATAGGCTTCCCAGCTAGGCTCTCTGGAGCTACAGGCTGCATCCCTCCCCACTCTCAGAAGGAGCATGGGGGCTCCCTCTCAAAAGTTCTCAAAGCATCTCAGCTTGGGAAAATAATTGGCCTGGTTAGGAGTGAAAAACTCCCAGCTCATCCAGAGATAAGACTCTATGAGAAAAGGGTGACATAATTATGAGAAGCCCATCCAGGAATGATGCCTGCTCTTGTCAGCAAAAGCCTGCTAAAATCTACTCACTGTACTAGGCTACACAGATTTCTTAGCAGCATTTTGGAACTCTGTGAAGTCCATATTTCTGCTCATTAACAAACTCACTACAGATGGTTACGCTGAATTCAATGGATGTTGATTGTTATCCTGAGTGCTGATTTCAAAGGGGTGTGTCCTGATTGCTCTCAGCCGTGGAGTGGGCGGGGAAATGCATTCTGTTTCCTGACTCCTAGCTGAGCAGAGCAGAGCAGAGGAAGCTGCCCCAGCTGGTCTAGAAAGTACATAAGGAAGAGAGCTCCTAGAGAGTGAGCGAACAGGGGGAGCAAACAGGAGTTCAGCAGGGGAGGTTGTTAACAAATCAGAAGGCAGAAACAAAACAGAAATGGAGACTATGGCTGGAAAGGGGTCTCTAGTGGTGGTGACCTGCAAAGTGTGTGCAATGTTTGTGTTAATGCTTGAGATCAACATGGTGTACATCTGCAACACGTGCAAGCTGGTTGCACTATTGGAAGAAAATGTGAAAGCACTTGAGCGGAGAGTGTCCACCCTCCAAGGAATAAGAGAAGGCAAAGAGTTCTTGGGCAGAACAGTGGAACTGCAACAGGAACAAGAAGCACAAGAGACTGAAGAGCAACAGCAAGCCGAAGTGAAGAATGCTGAGGTGAGGAAAGCCAACGAAGAGGGAACTCCTTGGAAGAGGGTGACAGTTAGAAGCAGAAGAACTAGAAGACACTCTACACCAGTGGAACCAGAAGAGTTATGTAACTGCTTTCAGCTATTGGAGGATGAGACTGGAGGACAGCCTGCAGAGGAAGAATTACAGGGGCAACAGTGAGCAAGAGTGAGAAGGTGAATTGACCAAGAAGAAGAGAAGAGTAGTCATTGTGGGAGACTCTCTGCTGCATGGGATTAAAACACAATTAAGTCACAAAGATCCATAGACTCGCTGGGAATGCTGTCTCCCTGGAGCTCAGATTAGAGATGTGACTGAAGTATGGCCAAAGCTCATCAAGCCCACTGACACATATCCTTTTCTTCTTTGGCCACAGCATGAAGAACTTCATCTGGAGGGCTTTAAATTGAATCTTACGGGGGGCAGGAGACATAAACTTGGAAGCAACAATGTATGAAGGTTTATGCACCGTAAGAGAGAGAACAGCTCCAATAGTGCCCAAAAACAGTTCAGCCAGACTATAAAGCACATGGTCTTTGATGTCTATATACTAATGCCCAGAGTATGGGAAACAAACAGAACAAACTTGAACTCTTAATACATGAAGGCAAATATGACTTGATAGGAATAACTGAAACTTGGTGGGATTACTCCCATGACTGGAATACAGCAATTCTTCTGTGAGATGACTCCCATGACTGGAATACAGCAATTCTTCTGTTCAAAAAGAACAGAAGAAATAGAAAGGGAGGCGGAGTCGCACTATATGCTAAACATACTTATCCCTGCACAGAAATATAGGAGGATGAGCCTGGGAGCCCCATCGAAAGCATCTGGATTAAAATAAATGGGGCAAGGAATAAAAGTAACATGATAATTGAAGTCTACTACTGAACACCCAATCAAGCAGAAGACAAGGATAAAACTTTTGAAAAGCAAATTTCCAGTGTTTCAAGGAACTCCAATGTAGTAGTAATGGGGGACTTCAATTACCCAGATATCTGTTGGGAGACAAATTCTGCCAAATGTGGCCCCTCCAATAAATTCCTGACATGTGTGCCTGATAACTTTTTCCTACAGAAAATACAGGAAGGAATGAGAGGAACGGCTATCCTTGACTTGATACTGACCAATAGGGATGGCTTAGTGGATAAAGTGGCAGTTACAGGAACACTGAGAGAAAGTGACCACGTCATACTTGATCACATCATACTTGACCACATCATACAGAGAGCTTTGGCTATGGGGCAGAATGCAAATGTAACAAAATGAATAAATATATGAATAATTCTTGTTTTTAAAGAAGCAAAAGCTGACTGTAGCCATACACATACTCTGAATTTCAGGAAAGTCTATTTTAATAAACTCAGAACTATGATAAGTAAGTTCCCATGGCAAGTGACCCTAATGAGGAAAGGAGTCCAAGATGGGTGGGAGTTATTGAAAAAAGGAAAAAAGCTAGAAGACAACAGAAGAAACCAGTGTGGCTCCACAAAAAGCTTAGAGATGACCTGAAAACAAAAAGGGATACATATAGGAAGTGGAAGGAAGGCCAGGCTACAAAAGAAGAGTACAAACAAGTAGCAGAGAAGTGCCGAAATGGCATCAGGAAGGCTAAAGCTGAGAATGAGCTGAGAGTAGTCAGAGATGCTAAAAGCAATAAAAAGGTTTTCTTTAGGTACGTGAATAGTAAAAAACAGAGGAAGGAAATGGTGGTTCAACTGCATAATGAGGATAGCAAATTGATAGAGGACAAAGAAAAGGCCAAAGTGCTCAATTCCTACTTTGGCTCAGTCTTCTCTTATAAGTGGGTCTATCACCCCCCTGGAAAAAGTGAAGTACAAGCTGAAGGGACAGATAGAAACATAAAATAGTAGAATTGGACAGGGCATCAAGTCCAACCACCTGCTCAATTCAGGAATCCACCATAAAGCATGCTTGACAGATGGTTGTCCAGCTGCCTCTTGAATGACTCTAGTGTGGGAGAGTCCACAATCTCCATAGGTAATTGGCTCCATTGTTGTACTGCTCTAACAGTTAGAAAGTTTTTCCTGATGTCCAGCTGGAATCTGGCTTCCTGTAACTTGACCCCATTATTCTGTGTCCTGCAATCTGGGTTAATCAATAAGAAATCCTGGCCCTACTCTGTGTGACAACCTTTCAAGTATTTGAAGAGTGCTATCATGTCTCCCCTCAATCTTCTCTTCTCCAGGCTAAACATGCCCAGTTCTTTCAATCTCTCCTCATAGGGCTTTGTTTCCAGACCCCTGATAATCTTTGTTGCCCTCTTCTGAACATGCTCCAGATTGTCTCCATCCTTCTTGAAGTGCGATGCCCAGAACTGGACACAATACTTAAGATGGGGCCTAACCAGTGCTGAATAGAGGGGAACCAGCACCTCATGCAATTTGGAAGCTATACTTCTATTAATGCATCCCAAAATAGTATTTGCATTTTTTGCAGCCACATCACACTGTTGGCTCATATTCAGCTTGTGATCTACAACAATTCCAAGATCCTTCTCACTTGTCGAATTGCTGAGCCAAGTATCCCCCATCTTGTAACTGTGCATTTGGTTTCTTTTTCCTGGGTGTAGAACTTGGCATTTATCCCTATTAAATTTCATTCTGTTGTTTTCAGCCCAGTGCTCCAGTTTATCAAGATCACTTTGAAATTTGTTTCTATCTTCCAGGGTATTAGCAATCCCACCCAATTTTGTGTTATCTGCAAATCTGAAAAGCATTCCCTGCACCTCCTCATCCAAATCATTAATAAAAATGTTGAAGAGCACTGGGCCCAGGACTGAGCCCTGCTGTATCCTGCTCATTACCTCCCTCTTAGTGTGAAAAGATACCATTGATAAGCATTCTTTGAGTCCGATTCTGTAGCCAACTGTGGATCCACCTAAAAGTTGTTCCATCTAGCCCACTTTTCAGTAGTTTGTGAATCAGAATGTCATGGGGCACTTTGTCAAAAGCTTTGCTGAAGTCAAGATATACTATATCCACACAGCATTCCCACTGTCCACAAGGGAGGTTACCCGATCAAAAAATGAGATCAGATTAGTCTGACAGGATTTGTTCTTGACAAATACATGCTTGCTTCTAGTCATCACTGCATAGTTTTCAAGGTGTTTACAGGTTGACTTCTTTATAATTTGCTCAAAATTTTTCCCAGGGATGGATGTCAGACTGACTGGTCTGTAGTTCCCAATCCTCCTGTTTGCCCTGTTTGAAGATAGGGACAACATCAGCCCTCCTCCAGTTGTCCGACACTTCACCCATCTTCCATAATTTCACAAACATAATAGATAGTGGTTTTGAAAGTTATTCAGCCAGTTCCTTCATTACTCTAGGATGCAGTTTGTCAGCCCCTGGAGATTTGAACTCGTCCAAAGAAAGTAGTTGTTCCTTGATCATTTGTTTATCAATGTCATAAATTATGCAGTGTTACTCAAGAAACAGAGATACACATCCATAAATCAGTCCATGGTGAGGGCCTGAAGATTCTGTCTGAGCCAAGTTGTAACAATACTGGAATCAAAATACATTGAAGAGTCATCAGAAGTCTGGGCCAAAGGTTCAGGATACATCCAGGCAATAACAAGGTTACAGGGAAGTGCTGAAGAATGGTCAGGATACGGTCTAAAGGTCAGAACAAGACGAGGCATGAAATACAAAGCTGGGAAGTGCAAGGCACTACATATGAGAGTTGCTTCCAGCACTCTGGCTGAGCACTGGCCAGACTTTTATGGGAAGTGGACTAATGATCAATAGCTTTCAGCTGGATTGAAACTCAGTCAGTCTCTGCCTGCTTCCAGGCTCAGCTGTTTCCTCTCTCCTGCTGATTCCTTAACTGACGCTCAACAATCAATCTCAAACTGCAATCCTGCCCCTTCAGCTCATACTTCACTTTTTCCAGGGGGGTCATAGACCCGATTTTAGGAGAAGACTGGGCCAAAATGGAATTGAGCACTTTGGCCTTTTCTTTGTCATCTGTTACCAATTTGCCATCCTCAGTTGGCAAATTGGCAGTTGAACCACCATTTCTTTTCTCTGTCTTTTACTATTCACGTACCTGAAGAAAGCCTTTTTATTGCTTTTAGCATCCCTCGCTACTGTGGCAAAAGGCTTAACAGTTAAAATGTTGTAAAGTGTTTTAATGACAGCTGTTCTATGGTTTTAAATTTTGTATATTGTCTTTTTAATGCTTAATCTTTTTAATTTTTGTAAACCGCCCAGAGAGCTTCGGCTATGGGGCGGTATATAAGTGTGATAAATAATAATAATAATAATAATAATAATAACAACCCAGATAGCTGGGAGCAGAGAAGAGGCAAGAAGGTTCTGCCGTGGCATGCTGGGCAGGGCAGCCTGCAGACAATGGGACATTAAGGTCCCATGGAAGGAACAACTGTTGGCTAAGCAGTTGCATCCTGAGAAAGCTGTCTGTGCACTCATGATGAACAATGTTACCTGAATGGGAATGGGAGCTGCAGTTTGTCCTTTTCCAGTGGGTGTTCATGGGGCCCTGAGTCCAGGCCATTCCCCTCCAGCCTCTTCAGACACTACATTTGGCAACCTGAGCAAAAGCAAGCACTATGGGAGTCTATTTGTGGGGCAAGGTGGTGGCGAGTGCCCCATCGCTGACATTCATCTGGAGGAGCCCTAAATATATGAGAACAGAAAGCTGGGGAGGAGCAGGCAGCAGTCAAGGGGGATATTTTTGGTTTCTAGGGCAGAAATGATCTCATGTTTTGTCTAATCTAAATTCTGTCAAGCAAGCAGAGAGAGAGAGAGAGAGAGGAAGGGGGGCTACACATTTAATAAAAATCTGCCAGCCACATGTTCCCTTTACTCCAAGACAAGGAAGGGGAGGCAGAGGGGGGCAACAGGGGGGAGACAGCCTTACTTGCTGCAGGACAGAGTGGAATTGTGTTCTGGATTCCTTGAGCTTCCTTTTCATTTTACCCAAGGAGAATTTCACCTCATGTTGAACTGCATGGTGCCTCCTCTAGAAAAAACAGACAGTTTTATGGGAGCTCACCTGTCTCCCTTGAATGTAGGAGCAAAACTCTAGAAATGTGCTCATTTGGGACCTTTGGGCAGACCTGAAGTCCCTGCTAAAGCTCAGCTGGATATGTGTTAAAATGCAAGGCTAGCAAAGAGCCTGGAAGCCCCTTGGGCGGCACAAACATTCTGGACAGCCACTAAAATCCACTGGCATTTTGGTGTCTCACAAACGTATTCCTGAAAATTGTATTTTTCAGGTTGTGGTGCTGAGGGTGTGGGGTGAGGGGCAACAGCCAAACAGTACTTGGTAGTAAACCTGCTGAGAGGTTGAGAGCATCTGACTTCAAGACCGATGCTATTATTGTGGCCTATCAGATGGTTCTCTCTCTCTCTCTTTCTCTCTCTCTCTCTCCCTCACACACACACACACACACACACACACACACACCTTTGCCCTGTTTTTTGCAGTCCCTGGAAGGAAGGCAGAATAAGGTGCATTGCAAGATTCCGACAGGCCAACATCCAAGGCTGGCAGGCTGTTTTTGGCCTGATAGGTCATAGGTTCTGAAAGCTGGAGGCAAGGTGATCGATGTTTCATTCACATAGTGACATGGCAATACTTTGGTTCTCCCCCCACCTGCCCAGACAATGAGCTACGTGTAGTCTGCAGTTTCATGTTTGTACTGTGCTTCCATGAACATGAATGCAACATTCCACACCCTGCAAAGAACGCAGATGCCTGCCATATATATATATATATATATATATATGGAAGTTTCCAGCCCTTATTGCAAATGCACAGAAAATGGGTGTTGAGATCTCAAGATCTCAAAAACGATGGCGATGAGCAGAATGGACTGGCAGAAAAACATCATGACATGGCAGCCCTTAAGATGACTGGAGCTTTCGCAAAGAGGTCTGGCCCTCTCCTTGAGAACTTGCAGCAAACGTATCAAAGTTGTTTTTTTCTTGAATCCTTTGAAGTGCCTGCAGAGCTCTTACTCAAACATGTCTCCCAAAAATCACTTCCTGCAAAATTTGGTGGTAGCTGGAAAAGTGTGAAGAAAGCCTACATGCCTACATGCAGCCTTCAATGAGAACAATGTTCTTTTAGTTTCCTTGAAATTACCACCATTTTTCTCTCCAGCTCGCAGAGATGTCACTTGTCTCCTCGGTCCGGATAACCACGGAAGATAGTGGGAAGTCAGAACTGCTTGGGAGAGTGGTGAGACACCCATGGAAATGGCTGGAAAGACAGTTCTGTTCATGTCCCAGGAACTTTGCTCCTGACTGCTCTGCTCAGCCCTATATCCATCGACCCAAGGGGAGGGGCTGCCCCTCTTTCAGGATTGCTGCTGCTGGACACCAGTTCTGGCATCTTTCCTGGCTAAGTGCACATCCAGTACTTGTTAGCCAGCCGTCAGCACCCTGGCAACAGCTACTGCCTGTGCTTTTGTCCACCTTTGACTTTTTGCTCCCCTAAAACGACTCATTTTCAGCCAGTGCCTCTGTTCTCTGCTTTAATTTGAGCTCCCCGTTCTACGCCTGTGACTTAGCTGATGAGGGTCTTTGCATGCAAACGGGATGCATCTTACGGCATCCTATAAGCCCCAAGTACGATCTGTCTATATCTGTTTCCTCTGCAAGGTTCTGTGAGAAATCAATAAATCTGCACCTATTCAAGACCTCATGGCACTGCCATGGTCCAATTTTTAAATGAAAAGGAGAGGAAAAATGAAACACACTGCCTTTATTTATTTATTTACATACTTATTTGTTGTTTGTTTTTATTTTGCATCCTGCCTTTCTACCAAAAAAATGGCACTCAAGTACTAAGAATAAAGCAAAAAATTAAGACAACCATAGAAACAAGTAAAATAAAAGCATAATGAAAAACACAACAGTAAAAGAAATAAACATCACCCAACTCAATAGAACCCCCTCCAGCAACAGACCAGTTCACATGCCCAAAGCCCGCCTGAACGAGAATGTCTCTGCCTGCCAACATCAGGGCAACAGGAAGGGAATGAACCCAGCCTCCCTTGACAGGGAGTTCCAGAGCCTGGGAACCGCCACCAAGAAGGGCCTCCCTGATGTCCCCACAAAACGTGTCTCCAGAGGTGGCAGGACTGAGATGGTTTGTCGGGTCGTGCAGCCTCAGTTATTATTATTATTATTATTATTATTATTATTAACCTGCCTCTCCCTCCGGATCGAGGCGGGGAACAACAATAAATATAAAATACAAAGACCACAAAATAGATGAGATATTAAAAACAAATAAAAACCAATACATCATTAAAAACATCTTAAAATTCAACTGGATAGGCCTGCTGGAAGAGAGCAGTCTTCATGGCTCTCTTAAATTCATGAAGACTGCTAATTTGTCTAATCTCCTCCAGCAGGCCATTCCACAGTCTGGGAGCATTAGAAGAGAAGGTCCTCTGGGTAACACTCGTCAGCCTAGTTCTGGCTGATTGGAGTAAGTTCTTCCCAGAGGACCTGAGCGTGTGGGGCGGATTGTATGGGAGAAGGCGATCCTACAGGTAACCTGGACCCAAACCATATAGGGCTTTAAAGGTAATAACCAACACTTTATACTGTGCCCAGAAACTGATTGGCAGCCAATGAAGTGATTTTAAAACTGGTGTAATGTGGTCACCCCTAGACGTACCGGTGACCAACCTGGCTGCCATATTTTGAACAAGTTGAAGTTTCTGGACTATGTGTATGTATGTACAGAGATTGGGAAAGTTCCAGAGGAGCAGGGAAATGACTGCAAAATATCCGTTGTCTGCCATTCAAGTGGAGAGTTGGAAGTTCTGTGATAAGAGGAGCCTCCCAATGGAGAATTCCAAATCATGCGGCCTTTTCATAGAAACCGCACTGGAAATCTCCCCCTGAATTCCATGCCTGCAGAGCAGGGCATGAGAGGCTCAAGAGAGACCTTCAGTGCTGTAAATGGAGACAGGGCCTATTAGTACCTATTAGCAAAACTAACAAACAGCATTGCCTGAGATTCAAAGAGAGAGGAGAGATTTAAGGAGGAATGAAAATAACCCAGCCTTTAATTTCCCAGTTCAGAAGAGGAAATCAGGCTGGAGCTAGATCATACACAACATCACTTGCCACTGGAAATGCTGCTCGGCAGCCGCTACTTCGGAGATTTCCCCACGCACATTCGGTTCTATCTTGCAGTCTCACATCCAGTCTACAAAAGGGATATCCAAACCTTTTTGTTCCCACCACCACCACCCTGCCCTCCTCAGATATTTCTGTCTTTTTGAACCCTGCCATTGCATATTCTGAATAATTTCACAGGCTCGAAATTTGGCATATTGCTCTGATTTGCTTTTTTTCCATTTAAATCAGGTTTGGCAAAACCATTTTGTTGTTGTTCTAACATATCAGGAATGTAGACGCAGTTTTAAAGTATGGAACGGCAGCTGGAGATGGGGGAAGAAATGTCAGCCGTGTGCTTCACAACTGAAATGATGTGCATGAATGCCTAAATGGCAGGTGAGGACACCATGAAGTCCAGGGTCTAAAACTACCTTGCTGCACCACTGCCCACAATACATGGAGGTGGGTTATATTGCTTTCTATTCCAGCAGATGTTGAACAGTTCCAGGGCAGCCTTTTCACGTCATGTACAGGAAGGTTTCATCTTACACTTTCCAGTTCCTACTGGTGCATATGTAGGCCGTGCTACAATAGTCCTCTGTAAGGACTCTTCCTTTATTGACGGTGGGTAATGTGGAGAAGATAATGCTATTAAAACCCATTTGTACACACCCAGATGCACATCCACCTATGAGCAGAAGGCTTCCACTTCTCTGCCATGGTTGTAACAACACAAAACAAGTTTCAGAAGAAACCCAGTGAACTCAGGTCTGTAATGAAAGCCGTCTGCGATCGGATTGCTCCTTTATCTTCCTAGCTTTGTGTTCAGGGGGGCATATTTTTTAATTTGTGTTGAATAAACAATATGGGATTGTGTACGCAAAGAAGCTCTAATTATCCCCCCGGGTTGTGTTTCCTTAAAGGAAATGAACTGGGCATGGCATTCCTAGCTGAGAAATGCACCAGTGCAATCGCTCCCAGATTTCCCTTCATGCCACAACGAACCAAGGCAAACGTTTCGGTAAGATCCCAGTCTTGTGGAAACAGAGGGGCAGCTGGAGCGCTGAGCACATCCCACTGACTGGGGTGCCCAAGGACACTGCTGACGGGTGGACGGAGGGGGGCAGCTTCCAAGAATTGCAGGGGCTGCTTGTGATTTTAAGAAAGGAACCCAAGCAGTTCCGCTGCTTCCAAGTTGGGGAGGGACTGGATGGGGAGGCGGCGAGATTTCGGCTACTGTGATTTGCAACAGGCTAAGGAACTTTCAAGTGCTTCTTCTGCTGTAAGCCCACTTAATCCAGGGACAGGGGAGGGGTGCAGTGTGCGGAGGAAGGATGAAAGGAGCAGGGAAGCATGGCTTAGCATTTTTAATTCAAATCGGCAAGATCGCAGGCTTCCCATCCATGTTTGACACGGAGCAAAAGTCGGCTCATCGAAATTGTCTTCCAGCATCAGCTGCCAAACTCTTAGGCTGTGTCCATACACGGGATGGGACACACTCCCAGCCATATCTTTGGTTCCTCTTCATTTTGTGTCCTGTTGTCCCTTGCAGGTTTGGGCATTGTTCATACAGTACACATATTTTCCCTTGTCCATTTGTGATCTTGCAACTGTAAGAGTCATTTTGCGGGTGGGTTTAGATCCCCTTTTCATCTCAGACAGTGTTGCTGGAATTGGTGTTGGTGCTTTAAAAAGCCATTCTAAGCCAATTTAAAGTGAATTTAAACCTCTTTCATGCCAGTGGTGCCTCGTTGGGATGTTGTCAATGTCTGAGAAAATGTGGGTGGTAATAATGCTGTTTTGCATTCTAGCCAATGTAGATGGTACTATGAAAGATGGCAACAGAAGAAGTTCTTTGGCCTCATATTTGCAATCTTTTGAAGTATATGGAATGGGATTTTCCCATAGTGTTTATTTATTTATTTACTTATTGCATTTCTATACCGCCCAATAGCCAAAGCTGTCCCATTGCGGTTCCCAGTGCGACTTCTCCTTTTTGTCTGGGTTAGGTAATGCACTGCAAGTGTTGAACTAGAGTTTAGAACCAGTAATGAGGCTCAATCCAAATAAGATGCAGATTTTGTAAGTAGGTGGTTTATCTAACCAAGGAAGTAGTTTAATTCAACCCATTCTGGACAAGATTACTCTCCACCGGAAGGATCAGGTCCATAGCTTGGGAGGGTGCAGTGTCATTGCAGGTGCAACTGGCTGCTGTGGGGTGTGTGATGTTTAATTATTATGGCCATTTAGGATGTTGGTAAGTAGTTAATTCTAGTGGGAGGGGAGAGAATGAATAAAATGTGAGGTGAATGTTGATTGGCAGGTGGTTCAAAGGTCTGGATTGGCAGTTAGTAGTGGGTGGGAAGAGTTAAGGGAAGCAGTAAGGAATGTATGTGGAGAAAGAAAGAGTGAAACGTCCGGGGTTGTCTGTGGAAGGGTCTAGTGAGAGTGTAGGAACAACGTCTTTTATTATTTTGGGAACAGAGTGAATGGGAGGAGAGAGTGTAGTCTAGGGGGTAGCGTAGGCAGGATTGCAGTTGAAAGTGGTTTGAAACAAACACGTATTGAAACGGATGAGACCATAAGCTTTGTAAACTGCATAACCTTACGTATTGTTAATTAAAAGTTCTTTCTGTTTCATAAACTGGAGTGGATTCTTGGAGTACCTGAGATAGGGTGCAGTGTTCAGTGGCTGCTAGCGGTGAAGGCAGGAGAAGGGGGAAATAGAGAGTGCTGGGCTGGCTGCTGTGAGGCCAAAAAGGCCAGTGAGTCACAGTGAGCAGCATTCTGATGCCCATTCCGTAGTTGGGAGCCTTTGATTTAATAGGCGAAATACAGGAGGACCAAAAAGGGGCAGCGTCACAGGGTGGGTGCAGTGCCTTTCCCTGGGTGAGGCAATGGGACAACGTGTGTGCACCACAACTGCTGCATATGGCACAGGCCCTGCTAAATCCTTTTCGCCAGAGTAGTGCAGTTGGATATCCACAGAACAGATTCGCTCCAGCATGCATTTGGGGATCACTTATTTGCCAGCACCCAACATCAAAATCTTCTTGTACATGGAAAACAAGCATATCAGCTAGACTAAAATTTAGATTTATGCCTTGGTGTGATTGCATTCCACGTTCAGGGAGATTTCCCTGGAGAGGGGATTTCAGACAAGCAATCTGAAGACTATACCATCACATCAGGAACATCACATTTCAGTGGACTCTTAATACACCTTCAGCAAAAGGCCAGGAAGGAGATGAGCCATGAACCTCAGGCATTTAGCCTTTTCTTGCACGATGCTCAGTCAGCACTTATTATTTACACCACTGATGGTAGCTTGGGGCTATTTTTAGTCTTTTATTGCTGATTGTAGCTTCAATGATATGGATAGTTAACTTGGCAATAGTGGAGTCAATGCAGCAGACACTCACCTCCCTGGAGGCCTCAAATCAACTTTCATCAATGACAAGTGACAAGAAGCACGTTAGCATTTGGATCCCGGCCCTTTGACCTCAGAGGATCACGCTACAATTAAGCGAGCAGTGACCTCTCCTTGCTTCACAAGAAAAGAACAACGCTTAATGTGTGGCTCCCAACCCAAGGGGCAATTTAAAACCTCCCTGGCTCCCAGAGGCTGCGTTAACCAGTGGGGTGCATTAACTTTGCCAGCATTTAAATGGATCTACACACACAAAGGAACAATCGTTAGGTTGTTGTTTCTATGTTTAGTAAGACAAGTGACAACCCTGGCTGCACATGACCACTGGAACATTTCTACTTATGGCCAAGCAAACAATCGTAGGCATAAAGGATTTAGGCGGCCTACAAGACGATTTCCACTGGGAATGGGAATGAATGTCATTTTGAAGTGCTAGCAGAAATCCTGCTTAGCCCCCTCCCCCCAGCATCTTCACAGGCCTGAGGCCTAAAAACTTTGTTTGAAAAACAAAAATGGAAGTTGAGGTTCTCAGGATGCAGAGGCTGTAAAAAATTGAAAGAAGAATGAAGTGGCACAAAACATGACTAGCTTCTGGGGGATGTGCCCCCTCTAACCACAGTCCCTAGTGATCCCTTCCTTCCTTCCTTCCTTCCTTCCTTCCTTCCTTCCTTCCTTCCTTCCTTCTGTCCTAGGGTTTCCCTACTGCCTTTTTGGACCTGCCTTCTGAATTGCTTGATTACCATTGGTGACTTTCCAGTTTCTTATGAGCATCCCCCTTGTCCTTCCTTTGGGTACCTCTAGACGGTCACTTTCCATCTCAGTGGCTTCGGAGTGGTGGCAGATGGATTACATGACGCTGCCGTCAATCCGAAGCCATCTAGGGGCAAAGACCCAAAGCTCCGCACTAAAAAGTCGGGCATGTAGCCCAACGCTTTTAGCTTTGAGCGATGTGATGACTGCTTTTGCCGTCTGTCGCTGTTCCTCCGGAGCTTCTGCGAGGCGTGCCCAGTCTATGGTGACCACTGATTGGTCACCATGGGCTGGGCAGGGAAGGGGCTGGAACAGCAAGCCATAAGCTTGCTACACCACCTCTGCGCCTCCTAACCTCCCCCCCATTCTAAAAACTAAAATTAAAAAATTACCTCCGCACCTCCTAACCCCCCCCCCGTTCTAAAAACTAAAATGATAATAAAAAAATACCTCTGCGCCTCCGAACCTCCCCCCCATTTTAAAAAAAGAAATTTTAAAAAAATTACCAGAGGGGAGCCAATGCTCACAGCCGCCCCTCCAGCTGCCGCTGGGGAAGCATGGGCGCGGCAGCGGCGGCCGCAGGAAAAGCCGCCTTGACGCTCCTTCCAGTGTAGATGGCCGGAAGAAGCGTCAATGTGGGCCGTGATGCCTTCAGCCACCACCGCAACACTATCCTGGTGCCGGGAAGATGAGGGCTTTGTTGAAAAAACCTTCCTGTGATCCTCTTGAGCGTGTTAATTACCCACTCTCCTAAAGTCCAGGAGAGAGTCGCCCTCTCGCAATTGGCCCCTTATTTGATTTTACTAATCCATTTCTGTCTGGATTTAGGGCTGGACATTCAGCCAAAACGGCACTCTCTCATGTTCTGAATGACCTTCTGGTGGCCAAGGCTCAGCACCATGCTTCAGTGCTATGCTGCTTGATTTATCGGCAGCATTTGATACTCTTGTCCACCAGATTCTATTGTCACGGCTAGTTTCAGGCCTGGTTTTGGTACGGAAACAGCCTTGGTCGCCCTGTATGATGACCTATGTCGGGAGAAAGACAGGGGGAGTGTGACTATGTTGATTCTCCTTGATCTCTCAGTGGCTTTCGATACCATCGACCATGGTATCCTTCTGGGACGACTGGCTGAGTTGGGAGTGGGAGGCTCTGCATTGCAGTGGTCCGCTCCTACTTGGGGGGTCGGCTCCAGAAGGTGGTGCTTGGGGAACATTGCTCGGCCCCGTGGATTATCCAGTATGGGGTTCCGCAGGGGTCAGTTTTGTCCCCCATGCTGTTCAATATCTACATGAAACCGTTGAGTGCAGTCATCCGGAGTTTTGGAGTGCGTTGTCATCAGTATGCTGATGACACGCAGCTCTATTTCTCCTTTTCATCTTCATCAGGTGAGGCTGTGGATGTGCTGAACCAGTGCCTGGCTGCGACAATGGACTGGATGAGGGCTAATAAACTGAAACTCAATCCAGACAAGACTGAGACGCTGTTAGTGGGTGGTTCCGCTGACTGGATGGAGGGTGTTCAACCTGTTCTGGATGGGGTTGCACTCCCCTTGAAGGAGCGAGTTCGTAGCTTGGGGGTTCTCCTAGAACCATCTCTGTCACTTGAGGCGCAGGTGGCCTCAGTGGCACGGAGTGCCTTCTACCAACTTCGGTTGTTGGCCCAGCTACGTCCCTATCTGGACAGGGATAACCTGGCTTCAGTTGTCCATGCTCTGGTAACCTCCAAGTTAGATTACTGCAATGCAGTCTATGTGGGGCTGCCTTTGAAGGTGGTTCGGAAGCTGCAGCTTGTGCAAAATGCAGCGGCCAGATTGATAACTGGAACCAGTAGGTTCGAACATATAAGACCTACTCTGGCCCGCTTGCATTGGCTGCCTGTATGTTTCCGAGCCCGGTTCAAGGTGCTGGTTTTAACCTATAAAGCCTTACACGGCTTGGGACCACAATACCTGATGGAACGCCTTTCCCGACATGAACCTACCCGAACACTACGTTCAACATCTAAGGCCCTCCTCCGAGTGCCTCCTCCGAGGGAAGCTCGGAGGTCGGCAACAAGAGAGAGGGCCTTCTCTGTGGTGGCTCCCCAATTGTGGAACGATCTCCCCGACGAGGCCCGCCTGGCGCCAACATTGTTATCTTTTCGGCGCCAGGTCAAGACTTTCCTCTTCTCTCAGGCATTTGGCAATATCTGAGAAGCCTGGGTTTGTTTTGTTTTGTTTTTGTAGTTTTTTGAAGTGTTGAAGTGGTTTTTAAATGTACAGATTGTGTGTATGTTGTATATTTTTGCTGTTTTAATTTTTGTATATTGTTTTTAATTGTTTTTAATCCTATGTAAACCGCCCAGAGAGCTTCGGCTATGGGGCGGTATACAAATGTAATAAATAAATAAATAAATAAATAAATAAATAAATATCTTTGGATGCTTCTGGCAACACAATTTGTTGGTTTTCTTCTCATTGTCAAATTGTCCTTTCCCAGTTTCCCTGGGTACTGCGACTTCTCATTTCTCTCCCGTCACTGCCAGTGCCCTGCAGGGCTCAGCGTAGGGCCCAGTCCTTTTTTCTCTTCACAAGCTCCCTTGGGGGATGCCTATTTCTAGTTTGGGTTTTCTCTGCTGATGATGCCCAGGTGCACCAATCTTAGCCCGAGCTGAATACTGAGGTCTGGACCTCCTTGACGAGTTGCCTTTTAGACATCTCATCGTGGATGTCCTCTCACTGGTTAACGTTAAACATGGACAAAGTAGAAGCCTTGGTCTATTGTCCTGATCATTCTGCTCATCCCTTGAGTGTTCCTCCCCTTCTTCTCCAGGGCTGTCAGGTGACTCCTGTCTTGGAGGCCATGGATCTCAGGGTTACGGTAGACAATCGGCTGTCACTTTGCTCATTTGTGAATGTGACAGCCAAGGTATGTCATTTTCATCTTGCTAACATCTGCAGGATCCTGAACCCCGAGATTGCAGGGCTTTTTGTTCATGCCCTGATTGTTTCCTGCCTGGCTTACTGTAATAGCCTCCTGGAGAGTCTTCTTTCTTCTTCACTCCATCCTTTTATTGTAGTACAGAACAGTGCTGTATGTGCTATATTAGATTTGCCCCAGTATTCCCATGTTTCTCACTATTGCAGAACATTGCATTGGTCACCTTCCAGTGCAAGGACATAGTTCAAACTCCTTGTCTTGACTTTTAAGGTCCTGCACTCTTCCCTTCCCAGATATTTGGCAGAGTTCGTTGTATGGCAGACTCCTCTTAGGAGCTTGGTTCTCAGATTCTGGACTTCTGGTGGTTCCCTGGTGGCAAATTCTAGGCTCTGGGCATTTTCCTATGTTGTGCCATGATTGTGGAACTCTCTATTTCTATGCTAGCATTGGGGTGGAAATCCGTCCGGGCCCACAAGGGCAGCAGACCCCTCCGGGTCCAGGCAGACAAGACTGGCAGATTTTTGCCCCAACACTGTGATTACTACTTTTGAAGAGTGGTTCCACCTCCTTTGTCCTTTCCCCCCGCTGCGTTAATGGTGACTGCCATAAATGCAGCAGGGGGAAATTGCGTATTTTCTCCCTTCACTCTAGTAATGGGAGAAAATAAGCAATTTCTCCAGCCTCAGGGAAATTGCATTACTCTCCTCCCCATGCCAATTGTGTCCTTAAAGGCCCTCATAAAATCTTGCATTAAGTGGGCCTTTAAGGTGCATGGGGAGAGGCAAAGCGTGCTTTCTGGAGCCTCTGGAAAGTGTGCAATTTCGTCGGCCACCCTAAGTGTGATCCTTGCAGGTTCTCCAGTCCTTACTCTACACCTTCGTGTGTAACCAGAGTTGGACAGATTCAGACAAGGCCTGAAAACCTGTTGATTCAAGTTGGAGCCATAGGTTTTGGTGTGTGGAGTGAGGAACAATCCATTTGTTCTTGGGTTGTAAATGGTTTGGTAGTTTAAATTGCTTGATTGTGAATTTGTTTAATTTCTGGTTAGTAGTTAGCTAATGTGTATTTATTGTTTTTTGTTGATAGTGTTGTGTTTTGTATGTTTTGATTAATTGGAATGCGGTCTGGTAAAGAGCATAATTTATATTATTGTATCTCTTTCTCGCTCGTGGCAGTTTTTCTAGACGGACATGACGGGCTTTGCCAAGTCATGCTGTTTTTTATAGAGTCAGGAATTTCCTGACAATTGAGCATGTTTTAAGTATGTCTGCTTTCTGGATGTGGATGTATCTTGGTAGGCCCAGTTTCTGAAGGTTTTCTGTATAGTTTTTTTGATGTGATGCCAGTGACTAATGTGACTACTGGAATAATTGTGACCTTTTCCTGTTGCCATAGTTCTTTGACTTCCATGGCCAGTGGTGTATATTTCTCTCTCTTTTCCTCTTCCTTTTCAACAACATTTTTGTCATTTGGCATTGTTATTTTGATGAGTTTTTTTTTCTTTTTTGTTTATGACCATTATGTCTGGTCGGTTGCAAGGTATTGTCTTGTCCGTATGAATTGTTCTGTCCCAGTATATTTTATGACATGCATTTTCCAAGATTGTTTTTGGTGAGTATGTATAGTATGATGTAGGTTGTTTGATGAGGTTGAATTTGATGGCCAGTTGTTGGTGAATTAGTTTTGCAGCTGTATCGTGTCTGTCTGTACATTCCTGCCAGAATTTTACATCTTCCTATTATTATCATTATTAATAATAATAATAATTACATTTATATACCACCCCATAGCCGAAGTTCTCTGGGCAGTTTACAAAAATTAAAAAGCTTGAGCATTAAAAAGACAATATACAAAATTTAAAACCATAAAACAGCTGTCATTAAAACACTTTAAAACATTTTAACTGTTAAGCCTGGCCACAATGTCAATCAAAACCTCAACTTGAGCTATTAAAATGTTATATGGTCTATTGTTGCTTGGAATTGATGCCATTTCCTGCATAGATCTGAAGTTACGCTGTTATCTTTTATGATGTATTTTTGGTAGTTCTTGGTTGCTATAACTTGATCCTGTATAACAGTTAGGAATCCTTCTGTTTCAGGAAATAGCTCACCCTTCCTGAGCCATTCGTATGATTGTTCTTTGTTTATTTGTGGGTTCTGTATTATGTTGTTGTGCTTGCCACGGAGTAGTCGTATTTGGTCTTCGTTTTGTAGTGCTAGGTTGAGTGGGGTGTAATTTTTATCTGCTTTTACTATAGCTTGATGAATGGGGGTGTTTTTAGTGTGGAAGAATTCTCTGAGTGATTTTACCTGTTTAGCATGCATTGTGTTAATGTCCAGCAGACCTCTTCCTCCTTCTTTCCTGCTGATTGTTATCCTTTCAATACATGAGTTGGGATGGAGCATACGGTTTTTCGTGAGTTTGGTGCGATTTAGTCTATTTAGTTCTTCGAATTATTATTATTATTATTATTATTATTATTATTATTATTATTTGTAGAGAGTGATGGTTTGGATGGCAACGCTGCCCATCCAAGAGAGTGGGAGTGTGTCTCTCCAGTGTGGAAGGAAATCAGATGCCTCTTTCCGGAGGCTCTCCTGCAGCCCCCAGGGCCTGTGGCTTCATCCCTGCCATGATGCCAGTTCTGCTGCTCATATCCACACCCCCAGCGGCTCTCTTTACAATCTGCGCCTTAGAAGTCTTGTTCTTGTACAAGTGTTACATGTACTCATGGGGAAGTCAGCTTTAACAATGGATTTACATTCAATTTGTTTGATTGAAGTTCCTTTTCTCTCCCACACCAGTGAGGCTCTGGATGATCTCTCTGTTCTGGACTGACTCTGTGAGGCTGCCTTTTGCATCCTCTCTCCCAGCACCAGTTCCCCCCATGCCCTCACCTAACAAAGTCCCACCGTCTGGATGATCCCCACTAATTCTGCCTTCCCCTTCAAGCTTTCTGATGCTTCCTGAGGTATTAGCTGTAAAAATGCCACGAATTTCCAGGTTTAAAAGAACAAACAGCAAAGTGGCGTTGCTGGAGTTTCCAATAATCTCTGTGGTTTCTCTGTCAGACCTAAGTTTACCCTTTGCAATTCAGCATAAGAAAACCTAATAAAGGAGGCATGAGGCAATGCTTCCAGAGGACACCAGTGTGGTATTCTGCTTATTTATGTCTGAGAGAGTTCTAATGCTATTGAGTTATCCAAGATAATTCCCTTCTCCTTCGTCGTACACACACAGGCACACACAGACACAAAACACACTTTTCTTGCCGTGATACTCCTACAGAGGTTAGGCATCATCATTCCTCCCATTGTGTGATTAGAGGTGTGGGGCCAGAGGTGGAATCCCTCCCAGGACATCTGTGACCATGATGTACTCAAGGTCAAGAGGAAGAATAGGACCGGCATCATAATGGGGCTGTCTTTTGCCATGCCTTCATCCATCTTGCTTTTGGCCATGAAATGAAGCACTAGGTGGCTCATCCCCTGCTACATCATGTGGGACATACCGCAGATGGCGCTATAGTGTTGTCTGTGCATGATTGGGAAGTTGGCACTCCTGCACAATACATCTCATAGGAAATTTATAGTTATACAGGCACAGAAGTATCTGTTTCATTAAACCAGACAGATAATTCTACCATTATAAAGACTGGATGTTCTAAATAATATCCAGAGGATTTGTATAAACTGACTAAAATTTGGCGATAACCCTCCCCCCCCCCCCACACACAAAGGGCTACAGGGGCAGGCAGGTAGGCCATCAGGGCCTGCACCAGTTGGGACCCCCCCAGGGCTAATGGCCATCTTGACCCCATGGGGAAGAAGAAGGAACTGTTGGTCTTCCCCTCCTTGGGAGATGAGAGGAGGAAGCAGGGCCTTCCCACTAGCCCTGCTGAATAGTCTCTTTGATTTCTTTTTCATTTTTCCCTCTTCCCTCTTCCCTCCCCATCCCCATTTCCTTGTGTGTTATGTCTTTTTTTAGAATGTAAGCCTGAGGGCAGGGACTGTCTTCTTTACCGATTGATTGCTGAGGTGTGGGATAAAAACACTATAAAATAAAAATATGTATTAAGTACTGTCCTCTGACCACATTCGAGACAGATCTCTTGAGAAATGGCTGAGATACAGCTACTTTAATTGCATCCAAAAATTTGAGGGAATAGCAGAGGTGTTGTCCTTCCTGTTTGGATGAAAATCCATTGTGTATTTCTCAAGTTATGAGGTTTTAAAACCAAAATGCAAGTCAATGAATTTTCAGTAAGGGCAAATTGAGTCTCCTGGGAAAAGCCTCTTCCTTAAACAAAGACGGCCACCACAACATGGGGATGGAGGAGGAGGAGGAGGCAGCTGCATGCTCGCAAGAAGGCTGAGGAAGCCATTTCACTTTGTGTGTTTGTTTGTGGGGAGGTGAGAGAAAGAGGTGCTTGTGCATTTGTGAAGGTGTTGGTGTTGGTGGTGGTGGTGGTGTGTGTGTGTGTGTGTGTGTGTATGTATATGTGTATGTGTGTGAATAGTGCCTCAAAGAGGTTAGGCCAGCATGACTAAATCCAGGGGGGATCTTGATGGCGAAGGAAAGAGTTGAGGCTGCTGTACATCCAGCACATAACAACATCTTGATGGACGTACCCATAGCAAGCTGTTATGTGGGAAATGATCAGTATACTCATAAGTAGGCTCCGCTGTAGATGTTAACATTCACTGTACTCTTCAATAACAAATGGGCTGCAATTGTTAAATTATGTTTATCAGCATATTTTTTTTAAGTCAGACTTTTTGTGCAGAATTAGCCAGATAGATCTATGGGTGAACCTGGAGCTGAACCTCAATCTACCATGCCCAGATCTGCACTCCTTTCAGTGCATTGACTCACCTGATGATTACAATAACTATTCTAGAGTCACAGTCAAGTCAAAATGTTGTGCTCCTCCTGCTCTGCCCCAACCATTGTTTTTTTGCTGGCCTGTTCCTCTTTCCTTCCGTCTCTTCTGCAGTTTCTGTTCTTTGGAGGGCGGGTGTCCTCTGTTTCTTCTCCCACCTCCTCAGGTGCCCTCCCAGGGGCAGTTGAGGGTGGGAGGGGCCACCACCAGCGGATTCCATAGCGGACCATTTTTTCTGAGTCACCTGGATTCCATGGACATCCTAACTAGATTTTTTTTAAAATGGGTGGAGGGTGAGGGATTTGTGCAAATTCACAGCTGCACAAATGCGCATTAGTGAAAACAGAATAAAATTCTTGTACATCCTTTACAAAAATCCAATTTCGTCAATGAGCGGTGGAGGGAACAAAAAACTCCTGACAGTCTGCAGAAAGCAGAGGTCCATCACTCCCCTTGGCTAGGTGGTGGCTGGGGGATCAGGAAGGCATTGACAGTTCCCCATAGTTCTGTGGGATCATCTCTCTTTTATCTACTCAGTGGAGGAATTGAGGACCCAACTACTCTGGCTCTGCAGCAATCATCCAGGGCTTTAGTGTCATTCCTGGCAGGTTGCCATGTTGCTGCTGCTTCCAGAACAAAATGAATTCTTGAGCCAAGATGTCAGGATAATGGCAATGAAATGCACAGCACACAATATCCATGTCCGGAGAGACAGCATGCATGAGCTCCTCTGTAACACTGTGCACTAGCAGTTGCTCATGTGGATGGATTCCTTGGCAGGCAACTTCTCTTAACTAGTGGACAGAGCAGGGGCAGGGGCAGGGTGGGGTGGGGGTGGGGCGGAACCACACTAGTATGGGAACTCAAAACCCAGAACAGGGACAGAGGCCGCCTCTATACGACGTCGCTTTGGTGCCTGTTCCTCCAAATATGCGCATTTTCCTTTATTCAAATCTGCATCTTTAGCAACAGACGACAGCCGTGAAGTTGATTTACTGGCTTTATATACTGCGCTTTACAATTGTTTATATGCGGAGTTTCACAGAAGAGGCGGAAAAGAGGTGTAGGTTTGATGGGGGAAAAGTTCTTGAAAGGACTGCCCTAGAGGTTGTTGGCACCTCCCACCTGAATTTCCCACCTTTGGTTACCTGAGCGATCTCGCGGTACTTCGCATGTGAGTAGGACTTGACTGGTACTAAAGGTTTGGATTGCTTTTCAAACTATTTTTTAGTAATAAAGACACATTCTGTTAGCTCCACCCCCAATCGCTCCTTTTCTCGATGCCCCTGCCTATTCACAGATCGGCCACCTACATGCCATGCTGACACCACAACAGCTCAATCCACTCCCACAGCCCTCCCCATTGCCATCTGCTGCTGAGGAAGGCAGCTCGTACCCAACATTCATGTAAGCACCAACCAAATTGCGCACGCGGGCGACAGAGCCCCACGCATGGCCGCCCCACCCCCAATTGCTCCCTATCTCTCTCCATATGGGCTGCGTGGCATGTCTGAGCCCTCCCCATATCCCAGACGCTCCCCACCCCACCCCAAGTGGCCCATCCAAGACACACAGGAACGATGGAAAGCGAGGGGGCAATGTTAACTATCTTTATTCTGGAAGTATCATAGAAATGGTTACATGATGGGTACTGGAGCATTGCAAAGCGTTGGTGGATTAATCAGAAAGGCCAGCCACCCTCATCTCAGAGCACGGCACTTCGAAGTGGCAAGCGTCGCAAAGGGAGGGTTGGAAAGAGGGGTGGTCCTCTCTGTCAGGACGCTCATCATCCCAGTCCTCTAACTTCTGCATCTGTGAACACACAATCAGCCGCCATGGCATTCCAGAGCAGAGCGAAAGCAAAAGTCTACTGCACGCTTTCCAGAGAGGGAATGAAAAAGCATTACTGAGGGAGGGGAGGGGTGCTGCTCAGTCACTCTGATGGAGCAGCCTGGGACTGCAAGGCAGCAATGTCAGACGGTACACTCCAGGCGTGCAATGCGACGCAGAGCATCACACATGGTTTGTTCCATAGCACTGATGCGGCGCTCCACCTTTCCCTGTTGCCTGCTGAGGATAACTACATGGAGGAACAGCAGCTTGACTGGGATGGGGAAGAGAAGGAGGGGGGAGAGGAGAAAAAGCAGCCATCGGTGTCAGGGAGTATGTTAGAGGTAGCCCTAACCCCATTCCCACCTGGCCATTCACCTGCCTCTTCGTTGCAGAGCCCTGTGGCAGTGCCATTGGGCGAGCGCCTCCCTGAGAAGACTACGCCGGCGATTGAAGTGCCCAGCATAACTGGAGGGTGATGGCATCTCGACGGGCTGGACCTTGACTGAGGAGCACTTTGGCTGAAAACGGGACATCTCTGGGAACAGCAACATTGTAACCGAAGGGCTACACAACAACGTGTCCTTCAGCGGGCAGATGTGCTGGAAGGAGGCAGTTGCTAGAGCAACAAAAACCGATAAAGGAGCTTTGAGCAAGCATATGGGGGTGTGTACTGAGGAGGAATTGCAGCAGATGGGACAGGGGGAAGCTAACATGATTGGGACACTATGCATGAAATAGATCCAATCAGAAACAAAAAAACACAGTCTTTATTGTAAATCCAGATTACTTTATTTTTAACTGAAAACAAATGAATTGTTAAACAACAACAGGAAGTGCTTTTAAAAGAAAGATGGAAAGAACATACAGTGCATGACATAGATCCAATCAGAAACAAAAAAAAACACTGGTTACTCCCGTGTAAATGGCAAGGACATAGAAAGCTGGTTTGGAAATGGAGATGCGTAATATTGAATAAACGTACCTCCAAGAGCATTATCTGTTCCCAGGTAGTCCTCCACATCCACGGTTGAAAACTCATTGCTAAAAAGTTCCTCTGACCCTTCTGCAAGAGGCAGAACCAAGGGGGAAATAACAGCGGGAGCAGGAGGAACAGGGACCCTATGAATGTTGAGACTCCTGTTGACCCTTTGGGGCTGGATGGTAGCATCCCCGCGGAAGATGCTATGGAGCTGATTAAAACAAGGACAAGTGGCGGTATTGTTGCCGGAGTGGGAACTATGGTGAATGACCCACCGATATTCCTGCCTCATGGCCTTGGACTTTGTATGGCACTCTGTTGCCCATCTGTTGTGCCCTCTGCGCTGCATCTCCTTGGCAATCTGCTCATAGGAATCGAGGTTCCTGTGGCTAGCCCTGAGCTGATCTTGAACTTTCTGCTCCCCAAAGATGTCCAAAAGATGTAAAATTTCAGCCTTTTCCCAAGAAATTCCCCTTCCTTTCGCAGCCATCACGACGGTCAATGATGTACCAAGTCAAAGGGTGCCTCTACAAGAGAGGCTTAATGCTCTTTGAAGTCTCATTAAAAAAATTACCTCTACACCAGCGGAGCGCAAATGGGGCGTAGAGGCACGTTATCTCCCCGATTGTGCGCATTATCGAATGCGCGTTAAATAGCGAGTTTTTTTTTGCTCCGTCCATTAAAGCACATTGAACTGAAGCTGGGGAGACACGTGGGGAAGGCGGGCGACTATCCTCCGCCCGCCGGCTGTCCCTTCCGCTCGCCAGAGCAGCATGAGGAGGGGGCTGCCTGGCCGTGGTGAAGGAGGGAAGAGAGCCCGCTCGCCCACCCGCCTGCGGGGGGGGGGCGGCGGGAGGAGGAGAAGGAGGAAGAAGAGGTAAAGGAAGGCGAGGAGGAGCGCTTGCCTGCTGCCCACAGCCTGCCAGCCCTTATTGGAGACTTTAAATCGGCTGTACGTCTGATTTGTGCCCCGCTCGTCTGTCCGAAATGCCGCCAGTGCGTATTCAATGAAGTGCAAATAAGCCATCTAGAGGCACCCAGAAGTATGGCCCCACTCTTGCTTCAAACCATGGGTGCCCTACATGCGCGTAACGTATGAACAGGGCTCATATCATTTCCAAAGCCTGGTGAGGGGGGAGTGAATGGAATGGAAATAAGTGTGCACGCTGGGTGGGGGTGGGGAAGCTGTGTTTCACAAGTCATGTTATATTCTCTCTTAAAAGCTATTGTCTGTTCCCTGCATTACAAATGTCTTCGGTGCACCAATAAGAAATGCAACATGTCAGGTGGCCCCATGGATTGTATGCTGGACAAAAGGGGGTGCTGAGCAAGAGAACGGGCAGAGAACAGCACCCAGAGAGACAAAGGGAGCATAGTTGCCTGTCTCTCCTTGGGGGAGGCGTTGCAAATTATGCGTCCTCCATCGCAGCGGTGCTCCAGGCAATGGGCTCATGTGTTCATTTCCAAAGGGGAGAGAGAGGCGAATACCCTCCCTTGAATGCTGGGCTCCTCCATGATTTATTGTGCTGCTCCATAGAACCCGCCTGTTCCACGAGAGAGTCACTATATTTTAACAGCAGGAACAATTATGTTTTCCTTATGAAGGCAAATTAGGAGGCTGCCTAATCGACTTTATTAAATACCAATGAAAAGTCCCTGGGTGAGAGCAAGCAGGATAGGAGGCGGGGTGGAGGAAAGAAAATCCCACTCTTTGGGTGCCAGAAGGAGGCTGTCAGTGGGTGGTGTGTGAGTCTCCGGCAGGCATTCAGGTGCCAGGCACTCCAAGGAGCAAGGCACAATCACAGAGGCAAGAGGGACTCTGGCGCCCATAAGATGCTTTCCTGGTTTCCTGCCACTTATGTTCTTATAAGGGGGTTGGATAAATTCCTGGAGGAGAAGGCTACCAAGTCCTGATGGCAAGGTGCTATCTCCATTATCAGGGGCAGCAAGCCCATATACACCAGCTGCTGGGGAACATGGGTGGGAGGGTGCTGTTGCATACCATGCCCTGCTTTTGGTTGACAGCTGCTGAACTAGATGGACCCTTGGTCTGATCCAGCCTCAGGGCTCTTCTTATGTTCTTACTGAGGTACACACAGGGCTGACTGTGATGCTGGACAAGACGAATATCCTCTCCTGGGTGTCCTGTTCTGGGGAGTGGCTGGAAACCAGATACTGAATGCAAAAGTGTCCTGCCCCTTTTTAATGAGACACAAAAGTTTCAGTAATCTCACTGCTCGTTCAACCTACTCAAGTCCTTGTGGCATAGAAGGCAAGTCCTAGCGTGGTTCCAGAATGTCCACTGGGCAGTATAGAAAAGTAATGAATAAGGAGGAGGAGGAGGAGGAGGAGGAGGATAAGGATGTCACTTCCTCTGATTCATGTGTCCCTATTAGGGATGTGCACTGGATCGGACCCGATCCACGATCCGAGTCCGGTCCAGTGGGAAATCGGATAAATTATCCGATTTCCGATCCGACAGCTGGATCGGCCGATCCAGTCTGAACCGATCCGAAAAGGCTCCGAACCGGTTCGGCGGATCGGCGGATTGGCGGGCGCCCACTGGTGCCCACCGCCGCTTCCATTGGCGGGCACCAGCGGGCACCCGCCAATGAAAGTGGACAGCGGGGGGGGAGGAAGGGGGCGCTTACCTTTGAGGGACGTCCGCTCCCGTCCGGCGCCGGCGGCTACTACCAGCGGGCTCCGCGGCCTGCTCCAGGGTGGCGCGCCGGGTGATGTCATCACCCGGCGCGCTACTCTAGAGCAGGCCGCGGAGCCCGCTGGTAGTAGCCGCCGGCGCCGGACGGGAGCGGACGGGCCGGAAAGGTAAGCAGGGGGCGCGCGGAGGGGAGGAGGGGGCGCGCGGAGGGGAGGAGGGAGGCCCTTACCTTTCCGGCCTGTCCACTCCCGTCCGGCGCCGGCGGCTACTACCAGCGGGCTCTGCGGCCTGCTCCAGGGTGGCGCGCCGGGTGATCACCCGGCGCGCTACTCTAGAGCAAGCCGCAAAGCCGGCTGGCGGTAGCCTCCGGCGCCAGACGGGAGCGAACGGCCCTAAAAGGTAAGCAGTGGCGGGCAAGGGGGCTTACCCCCCCCCGGAGCCATCTGCTTCTATCCGCGGGCGCCCGCGGGCGCCAGCGGATGGAAGCGGATGGCCCCAGGGGGGGTAGGGAGTGCGGGGGAGGGGGATTACCTGCCGGGGCCGTCCACAGTGGACGGCCCCGGGGGGGAGGGAGTTAGGCCCCCCTCACCCACCCGCCGCCATTTTTTCCTCATAGACTTGAATTGCAATGCAAGTCTATGGGGAAAAAAATGGCGGCCGATGATTTTGTCCGAACCGATCCATGACAAAATTGGAGGTCCCGATCCGGGTCCCGATCCGATCCGGGGGGTCCGTGCACACCCCTAGTCCCTATGTTCTCCAGTCTTCAGCATTGGGGTTTGTGGAACAGGAATGTGCCATGCGCTCACATGCTCTTGCTCCTCCTGCTCCTCATCTTTGCTTCCCTCATTCACCTGGCCTGCCTTCCCTGCCCTCCACCCCAACAACCCAGGTGGGCCCTGGCCATCACTGTTTGATCCAGCAAGGCTCTTTCCTGTTTTTATGCTGCATGCCCCCTCTCTGCATTATAGATAGATAGATAGATAGATAGATAGATAGATAGACATATAGATATAGATATAGATATAAATGATATTGCCTTTCTGCTGATGGTATGACTGAATTGATTCCTTGTGTCTGACCGGATGGATCAGAGGAGTGGTGAATGCATCACTGCATGTGGGTTTGATCCCTACTGCCCTGAAGGAGGCAGTGGTGTGACCACTCCTGAAAAAAAACCCTACCTTGAACCAGAGATCTATGCCAACTATTGTCCAGTCACAAATATCCCACTCCTGGATAAGGTGCTCGAGGATGTGGTGGCTTCTCAGCTGCAGCAGCCTTGGATGAAACTGATTATCTGGATCCGTTCCAGTCTGGGGTTAGGCCAGGTTTTGCAACAGAATTGCCTTGGTCACCATGACAGATGACCTCTTTCAGGAGAGGGACAGGGGGAGACCGACCCTGTTACTTCTTGATCTCTCAGTGGCTTTTGATACCACTGTCCACAGTATTCTCCTGGGCCGTCTCTGTGGATTAGGAGTTGGGGACACTGACTTCCAGAGAATAACTTTAAGGTGTCTGTGCCTTGGCACCTTAACTGTTGAAATGTGAGGTGCCAGAGGGCACCATCTTGTCCCCTGTGGGTGGGTGGTGCTCAGGTCCAGGAATTGGCTGTTTGCCTGTTCTGGATGGGATTGCACTGCCTCGGAAGGAGCAGGTACACATAGTTGGGGGGGGGGAGTTGCTCTTGGATCCATCATTGTTACTGGAAGCCTAGATAACCTCAGTAGTCCAGAGCTCCCATTACAACCTCAGTCAATGTGCCAGCAATGCCTGTTCCTGGATATGGACAGTTTAGCCACGGTGATCCATACACTGCTGGTAACCTCATGATTAGACTGCTGTAATGTGCTCTATGTTTCCAAGTGTCTTCCCAAATATCAAGACAGGTTTGCTGTTCTTTTCACTGAAAAACTGAGTCAGATTTCAGTTTGGTCACTATGACGACTTGTTTTTTGGATTGGTTCTTGGTGCGGCAATTAGCCCCCCTCTTCTCTCTCATTTTCTTTTAACAAAGTCTCTCTTCATTGTGTTTGGCTTGAATGCTGATATATTAATATCAGAAGGACTTGACAGGTGCTGTGTTAAGCAGCCTCATGCCATATATTGGATTATGACAGCAAAGAGCTTGCAATACAAACGCCAAGGATGTTGAAGGTCTGGTGAATTGTGGCTCTGAATGGTCCTGCTGGGGATCAGGGTTCAACCACTAGACATTGATTTTTCATGGGATCTGTATTGTTGCATGGTTTGACTTCCTTTTGCAAAAGGAGACCGAGGCCTAATCTGCACCTACAGCCCTTTTGCAACGGAGGAGGGATAATTGAGAGGTTTTCCGCTTCCGTGATTGTTGCTCAGGGGGACACGCAAAGGAAGTTTCCCACAAGTAAAGGAGCGCCATTGTGGGAGGATGTGTGCCCCGTGACAGTGGTTCTGTTCTGGATGTGCATTGGCAGAAGTGGGCGGGACTGGACAGATGGGTATGGGGCATGGATTTTTTTTAATAACTTCTCTGAGATTCGCACCAGCAATGCAGAGGGAGATAGGTATTGTGTTGAAGAAGCACTCCTGCGCATCAATATGTTTGTGTTTTTAAAAATTACACACGGTCGGTGCCAAAATACGCTGAGAACCACTCACAAAATGTGCCGCAAATGGCGGACGGCCACTCCCACACACGTCTGAAATAGCTGGACACGCCCCTGACAGTGGGTTGGCTGTTCGCCGAGCCGGGAGCTCACACCAAACAGCAACAGCTTTGGGAAGAGGGACCACACCAGCCATGGATGTCAGGATTGTAGCGAGAGAGCCGGAAAAGCCGTGACAAATCCAGTCAGTGATATTCCTGAATACCTGAGGGGTCAACCCGAGATCATCGCGGGAGGAGGTGAACATCATGTGGCCCGGTAGGGACGACGGCGATATTATTCAGGAATAAACGGCTGGTGCAGACACGGCCCAACTGGCTGGACATAGACGAGGGAAGCGTCCCAGGGCTTGAGGAAAGCCCAAGTGTGAGGGGAGTCCTGCAGCTGGAGATCCCACTTGCCCCATGTTCTCTAGGAGCATGCAGCTGCAGCCCAGCTGGGAGTGTGTGGAGGCACCCAGGATATGAACAAGCTCCTTCATGGGGAGAGAATGTGGGGAAGGGGGAGAGCGAAGCACCTGGCAGACCATGATAGGTGGCTGGTGGGCTGCGTTCAGCTGGATAGGTCACCGTTTGTATAGGCCTGCCTTCGGCAGATGCACTTTCAAATTTCTCACCCCTTATTTAGATTCTTAATCCAATGCGATGATTCACTTCCCCCTGCGTCTGCCAGATTTAAAGTTCGTGGCTCTCCGTGACATTTCCTGGCTTTCCCTTGTCAAGGTTGTTTCTCACATAGCCAAGTGAAAAAAAGAAAAAGAAAAAAGGGCCAATGGGCCACATCAGGTGTGAAGTATTTATCCGTATCAAATGCACCGTTACCATAGGGGGGGAAGGAGCAAAGAGAAAGGAGCAGCTCCACTGGAGAAAGAAAGGAAGGAAGAGCCACAAAAGTTGGGCCACAAAAGTTTGTGGATATTTTAAACCCCAGGTCTTGTTGTCATTTTCCCCTCCAAATCCGGAGGATGGTGTGAGGTTGTTGTTTTGTTTTTAAAAGGCTTTTATCTGCTGTTTAATTTTTTTCCTTGCATGGTTCTTTTTCCCCTTCAGGTAGCCACTGATAGCAATCCATCAGTACTCTATTCTGCTGCATAACTAAATCCATCTACCACCCCTTTCAAAAGTAATTGTCATCTAAATTCCCATTTATGCTTCTGGTGGATTTTACTTGCGAACAGAAGTTAATTCTTTAAATTTGGGATGGGGGAGTTCAAACTATATTACACTAGGCTGACCAGATAAAATCCAGGTCAGGGCTCCTGTAACTTTAACAGTTGTAGAGAAAAGGGAATTTCAGCCAGTGTCATTTGTATGCAATTAATTCCTGGTGAAATTCCCTCTTCATCACAACTGTTAAAGGTGCATGCACTATACTAGAGTGACCATATACAAAAGAAGGCAGGCCCCCTGCAACTTTAACTGTTGTGATGAAGAGGGAATTTCACCAGGAATTAATTGCATACAAATGATACTGGCTGAAATTCCCTTTTCTCTACAACTGTTAAAGTTACAGGAACCCTGACCTGGATTTTATCTGGTCACCCTATATTACACCTGGTCCCTGATTCAGCAGAGCCAGCAGCAGTTAAGGGAGGGGGCGGAAGAAAAGAAAAAAGGATTGTACTTGTGTGTACAGGTACGAATGGATGGGAGAGAAAGAACAGAGCCTGGGGGGGATTGATGAGAGAGAGAGAGAGAGAGAGAGAGAGAGAGAGAGGTTGCAATGTTCTTAAAAGAGAGATTTGCTTGTAACGAGGAGCCACTGTGGGTGAATTTCCCTGTGGGATGTTTTTGTCTCAACAGCTGCCATTTTAAATATTTGGGGTGCGTCAAGAGGGCACCATAGCTTCTTGTTACATGGGAACTTGGAAAGGATGGGTCATTGGGATGGCCACCCTAAAACAGCCCATGGGTTCTAGGTGGCTTGTCAATCACTCCTCACCAGGTTCACCCATAATGACAAGCTGCAATGTGCCCCTGCGTGGCTCAAATAGTTGAATAGGGTGGTGCCCATAGCAGTGAGAAGCCCAGTGTGGAAATTCACCACGGTGGCTTCTCTTTACGTGCAAAACAGGTCAAATGATGTGGGCTGGTTGGTGACAGGCTGTGATTTCCACTTTGGGGACTAATCCATGGATCAAAATGCAGTTATCCTTCAGGCAGCAGAATGTCTTGAGCCTGCTCTGTAAATAAGCTGCAGAAATAGTGTGTGTGGATTTTGAGACCAGTGAATTTGGGATCCTCAACTACAAGCTCCCTTTAAGTCCATTTCAAACACCTTCCTGTACTGAGCAGGTGCTCTCCCCCCTCCCCCCTCCCCCCTCCCATCCCAGCCACTTAGGGAGATTGGAGGACTCAAGTCCTTCCACGTGTGAGTAAACTGAGGTAAGCAGCTGCAGTTGCAGCTGCAGCCGCAGCAACCTGAAGCGCAGTTACAGGTTGTTGGAAGGAGCAGAAATCGAAGCAGTCCTTTGGCTCTGGGCCTACTGCATTCACCCATGCTGGATGCCAGGGCCTCATGTGGGCACATATGGAGGAGGGTGCGGGTGTGCGTGGGTGGGTGGCTGGGGCAGTGTAGTCATCTTTGCTGCCCCTGAAGAAGCCACCTGCATGCCTCTTCCCAGGTTGAGCCAAAGTGGTGCCTCATACCCTTGTTTAACCACTAGGTGTAGATCTCGTTTAAGGAGTCGCCCGTTTTCTCATATGTCTGTGGTTTTATTACTGAGATTGGTAAGAACCACCAAAACGGAGAGCAAAGAGGAGAGGGGAGACCGGGTGGGGGGCTGGCAGAGAGAAATACAACTCCCTGGGCCCTTTGGAGGAACAACGAGATCACGGCCTCACTCTCATTTAGGGCAAAGTTCAGGCATAACAGGCCTGAATCCTGCTGTTCACCTGTAAAAGGATTTCTCCTCCTTTTCTATGAGAAACACCCAGGAGAATTCTGCCGGGCTCCCCTCCTGTCTCCTCCTCTCCCTCTCTGGACTGGCCACAACAGCAGCAGCAGCCATGGGCGTCTGGAGAGGTCTTGTCAAGCCTGCAGTGCAGCAGCCGCTGTGATCCATGGAGCCACGGGAAGGCTTGTGGCTGCTCGCTCAGAGGTACGAAGATGGATGGGTGAGATAACTGAGGAGAAAGTTCCTTGCTGGCCACACACTGACAGAATAGAAGCCTTTAGCATGGCATACAGTAGAGCAGCAGCTGGCAGCCCTGGGGCCAAACCCACCTCTCCCCACAAGGAATGGTGCCCCCTTTTCCCCGGACCAGATCCTTTGCCTTTAACACAAAGAGATTTAACAAGGGGGAGCTTTTCTCAGACACTTATGATTTCCATATGAAGAAAGAACTTCATTTCTGGGTATCTGCCCACTGTTAAAGGCAGAAGAAGTAAAAAAAATAAAAATAAAAGTGGCAAACCTCTCCTTGAAGGGTGTTGGGCCCCACAAATTGTGGTCCAGAGAGAACAGTGGTTGCCCGAACGGGGCTTGGGCATCGTGGGGTATGAGTCCCCCAAACATGCCTGCATCTGCACGCCAGGCAGGAGCTGTTGTTGCTGTTGAATACAGAGGAGTGTTCGGTCAGTCATGATCCTCCAGTCTGAAATGGCCTCAGTGAAGACCGACAGCTCATCTTCGGCTCAGGGGGTCACCAGAATCGCCTTCTAGGGTAGAAGCTGCCACCGCCTCTTTGGAAACTGGGGGACCAGGGCCCAATTTGCACAGAACACTTCTGCGTCCCCCCCTAGGAAAGATTCCAAAACCCTGGAGTACCATGCAGTCAAGCAGCACTGAAGGCTTTGCCAGAGAGCAGAAGAATTCCAACCCCCTGTCCTTTGACACAGGTTCTGCTATGAAAAGCAAAAAATAAAAGAAAGAAAGAAAATAAAAGAAAATTGGATTCTTGGGAGGAACCAGAAATTTACAGGCATTTAGAAAATGGGAGAAATAGAACAAAAACATTCCAAAGGCAAAGACAGTAAATTGTATGATACATAGTCTTTTAGCTGCCATAAGGGCTTAGAAAGTCCATTTGCACCGACCATGGGTGTGGATTGACAAACTGGGCCAATGAACCTCCAATTACACAAGAGCAGGCAATCAAGTACGAATATCCTCAGTATTAATTCAGTTTGTATACATGATTCAGACATTTGTCAATATTAACTCGCTCGTGCCAGTTAGTATTATCTGGATATTTCCAACAGGTTGGAGAATGGAAAGGTCTGAGACTCCTTGGTGGCTTCTATATGTCGCCACGTTTGCTACTGATTTCTCCTCCCCCCCCCAACCCCCCGACAGCATCACTGCTGCAAAGCGGCAATGATAGCATTATGTGGCAGAGGTGAGCAGGGGCCATCCAGGCAGGAAATTTCACACCATGTTAATGCACAGCAAATATCAAATGACAGAAAACCTCCAAAATCATTTTTTTGTTTTCTGACAACTCTGTGCAATATTGTAGCTTTGAAAGCCTTTAGCTGCACTACTACAGTTCATTGAATTTATGTGTTGTACATAATAACTGTCCATACTTTTGTTCCAGAATATGACTTTAATGTCACATTAAACACATTACTAAACGCTCTCCAGGAACCTTCCACTGCCCTGTATTCTCACGCCTTCCCTGCACTCAGATCCACCCCCCAACTGTGCTCACTCTCTTAATCCAAAGTGAAGCAACCATTGACACATGCACAAACGACCATGGTGACATTGCAGCAAAATAAAAACTTGTGGTAAAACAGGATTGCAAATGCTCAGCTTTGCAGGGAATAATACGATGTGGCTGTGAATTGGTGGCTGCATCATATAAACAATGGAGCACAACTGCACAGCCACAATGGAGTGTATACAGTGTATAGATAAGCCCCTAGTCATACAAGAAAAAAACTTTTTTGCATTGGTGCTTTGTGTGATTTTACTGTCCCTTTGAGATGGCTTCCATTCCGGGCTTTATTTTTCTCACTTAAGGATTTATTAAAGATCATTTCAGTTCTAACAGATCAGAATGATAGCTCGCTACGTGCATTCATTCAGACCTGTCAGAACGGAAACGATCTTTTAAAAAATCATATAAAATTGAGGGTTGGAGGGATCGATCTCAAATTTCATACACATACTTAGGCATACCCCATAAGCACTGTGACCAAGTTTCAAGCCTCTAACTTTTTAAAATACAGAAGTTATAGGCATTTTTTTTCTTTAAAAATAGGGCTGCAAAAAATATCATTTTTTCATGCTAATTATCGTGAAGACAATACGGTTCACCTACGATATGAATGAAGACGATAATTTTTTTGGTCCAAAATGACGATAATGATAAACGATGATATTTTTTTGGCGTGCGCACCCCTACTTCAGATCCTGCCCTAGGGTCCGTATAAGCCGGCTTTCTCTGTTTCCTGAATGCCCATAATTTAGTAAGACAACACTGAAACAGTTAGAGAGAGGTACTCTGCGCACATCTCTGAAAGAGGAAATGCAGCCACTTCTGGGGTCAAGCAACTATACAACTTCATACATGAAGGAGGAACTTAGACAAGGGAATCTTGATGCAAAAGATCTAAACTGGTTTATGGCCAGGTATTCAAATTCTTAATGCTCTGGGATAGAATTTCCAGGTCAGTGGCTTCACAAAGAGGGAAACAGTGTCATGTCATGGCCAGACATCTGGGCAAAAGAGGGATGGACTTTTGTACACACAATACACTCAGCCTAATGGAGTTAAGCAGCGGCAGTGGCAGCAGCAACAGGAGAAGGAGGAGGAGGAGGAGGAGGAGGAGGAGGAGGAGGAGAAGGTGAAGGAGGAGAAGAAAGGGGAGTTCCTCGGGAGTTCAATGACACTTCAGTTGAGCTTGTGAGTTGTTCCAATTTGGGGGGGTTTGTTTATTTGTTTGTTTGTTTTTTAATGGCGAGGGGTTTGTCCCTCCATTTTTTTATTTCACACAAGATTTAGATTTCATTTCAAATCCTGGTAAAATGTAGCCCCTTCATTCCCACTCTCAGATAATTCAGTTTGTAGGATGTGGACAAGAAAACATTTAGACAGCCAGAAAAAACAAAGTTCTACCAAACCGTACCAGGGGATCTTGGGCAGAAAAGCCATGTAAGCAAATGGCTCAGCCACGTCTTTCACCTCCAAGTCTCTGCTTCAAATCCAACATTCAAAACAGGAGCAGGGAAATAGCCGGGGAGGGTTCTCCCCCCCTCCCCATTTTCAGGTCAGGAAATGAAAACCACAAAGTGCTGCTGACACCAAGGGGCTGAGCTAGAGACCGTGGAGACAATGACAAAGAAGAACATTCCCAGAAATCCCAGTGGGTTGGAGCAGCCCTGCCATTGGACCCAGAAGGCTTGGACCGTTGTCCAGGCATTTAACTTCCCTATGTTAGCCCTGAATGCCTAAGGCTGGAGCTATGCATCGGGCGCTGGCTTAAGGAGAGGCATCAAGCCCTGAAGCTCCATCCTGTTCACAGATGAAATCCATTGTGCTAGAGGTCTCAGGGCAGAAACCTGGATGCTTCTGTGCACTCACGAAAAAGAAGAAGAAAGGAAACACCCAGGAAAAAAGATCAACAGCTGGGATCAACATCTGGATTGTGATAACTCTGGATCGCTGTAAAAGATTCCTGCGGAATAGGATTTTTCATGGAGTAAGGTGGCTGGAACTGGTGAATGGGACATGAGATGACATCGTACCGAACACCTAATGTGGATTTCTGGATTCAAACCCCGGTGCCCAAGTGCAAGGCCAGCTCCAGCTTTCAGGAGTCCCTTGGCAAGCTGCCTTCCATGGGCTTGCAGATTACCCTTACTCCCTCCTCCAGGCTTACCAGGCAATAATGGGTGGGGGTGATGGAGAGGAGTGCTGTCAACTGGGTTACTCTGGACCCTGCAGCACCTCTATTATTTTTTTCCTTTTCTGGTGCTCCATTGAGAGTAGTGGGAAAGGTTTTGTTTAAGGGACCAGGGCTCCAGATTAATCCCGGCAGCATTCTCCTCCTTCACTGCTGCCTGGCCACCACCACTTATGCTGAATCAGCCCTCCCTGAGCAGTAAAAACTAGGGATGTGCAGGGACCCAGATCAGGACCTCCAATTTTGTCCTGGATCGGATCGGACAAAATCGGAGGCCCCCCGGACCGGATCAGGCCCGATCTCGATCCAAAAATTGGACATCCGATTTTTGGATCGGCCGCCATTTTTGTTTTCCCCATGGGGAAAGTCTATGGGGAAAAATGGTGGCGGGTGGGTGAGTGGGGGCCTAACTCCCCCCTCCCTGTCCCTCCCCCCCATGGTTACCTCCCGGGGCCGTCCACGGGCACCCGCAGACGGCCCCAGCAGATAAGCCCCCCCTCGCGGTTCTCCTTACCTGCCGTGGCCGTCCTCTTCCTTCACCTGCCGGAGATCTACTGAGAACTAGGCTTCACGGCCTAGTCCTCAGTAGAGCGCCAGGTTACCTGTCGCTTTACTGAGGACTAAGCCATGAAGCCTAGTTCTCAGTAGATCTCCGGCAATGGAAGAAGGAGGACGCCCCCCCCCCCCAGGTAAGCCACCCCCCGCGATCCCCACCTGGCCGGGCTGTCCACTTCCATCGGCGGCCAAGTTTACAGAGAGCGCAACCTGGCGCTTTCCTGTAAACTAGGCCGCGAGGCCTAGGTCACAGTAGTTTACCGGCAATGGAAGGAGGAGGACGCCCCACCAGGTAAGCCCCCCCCCCCCGCAATCCTCACCTGGCCGGGCTGTCCGCTTCCATCGGCAGGTGCCTGCTGGCACCCGCTGATGGAAGCAGACAACCTTCTCAGGTAAGCCCCCCGCTGTCCACTTCCATCGCCCGCCAATGAAAGCGGCAGCGGGCGCCAGTGGGCGCCCACCGATCCTCCGATTTTTTCTGAACCGGATCGGGTCCTTCTAGACTGGTTCAGAAAAGATTGGATGATCCAGTGGGGTGATCGGAAATCAGATAATTGCATCCGATTTCCCCTGGATTGGCTCCGGATCGTGGATTGGAGCTGATCCAGTGCACACCCCTAGTAAAAACCAAAAGGAGGAGAGCATCCACTCAAGGTAAAAAAAAAGGAAGAGAAACAGGTTCTCAGAATGCTAAGATACTTTATTGTTCATGCCCAACGCGTTTTGGCCTGTGGTGTTTTTTTAAGGCCTTCTTCAGGGGGTTGGTAAGAGATGTCTGCAGAAAACTCTTAGCAGGATGATAGTCTTCTATGATATTCACTGGCCACTTCACATGCATAAGGAGTAGCGTAATTACTTTTGGCAATGCTGTGTCCAATGTTGTGCGAACCTGGCCAGGGTGGCTTGTTGCCATGGTTAACAAGCCACCCCAGAAATCTAAAATAGCCCACGGGTTCTTGGCAGCTTGGTAACTATGACAACAAGCTACCATGGCCGAGTTTGCAGAACACAGGAAGCAGGGCTGCCAAGGACAATTATACTAATCCCCTGGCATATGACAGGCATGCAAATGGTGGTTAACAAGCCATGTTGGCTTATTAACCACCCTGTGATGGTGCAAAATCGGTCTTTGACATGTATATTGTTAAAAACTCTTACACACGTGTCATGCTCCTTCAAATTATTCCATCTAGAGTGTTCTTAAAACTGTCACCTTGGCTCACAGTATTCATTTGAAATCCCAACTGTGTTACTAAGGAAGGCAGAAGCTGAAAGGTTTAACTAAACATTGCTAAATCTATCTCTGAATTCATAATATATTACTTGGAGTTTGACAGCATCCTTCCAGGATCCATTTCCCAAGTTTTTGCAGTGCTATTTGGAAGTTTTAGTGTATGTGAGTATATACATACACTGTATGTGCTCTGAAGTAAAATTGGACACATGAGGGGAGGAATCCAGTCACAGCCCAACACACCTCCTTGAAGTGACAACCAATTGACCAGTCCAATATATGATATATGAATTTAGATAAAAGCGGCAGTTTCTGGTCACACTGAACACTTCCCACCACAAGGTGGTGGCTCTTCATGGCCCTTTCTACACCAGATGGGTATAGAGGGAGGGAGGGGCGGTGATCCCGAAAGTAGCTGCTTCCGGGATTGTCGCTGCAGCGCACATGTCAAGTGCAACAACCCAGCTTCCTCCCATGTCGTCGCGCTGTTGCAGACGCCATTTTCTTTTCTTTTTTTTAATACCTCGGAAAGAGCGCTCTTGCGCTCCATCGCAGAAGGTAAGTTTTAAAAAGCACGCATGAAAATGGGGGGCCCTCCTGGACTTGCTCCCCCCTCCCCTGATGGGCACAGAGCCACGTGGTGCAGCTCCATGCCCATTTCTGCTGCCGTGCTTACTCATGAGTAAGCGTGGCAGCAGCCGGGATGGGTGGCCACATCTCCCCCGGTCTCGGGCCATTCCTGACTCCCGAGACCATGGGAAGATTTGGGTTTCCCCAGGGCTCCCGTATCCCAGGGGAAACCCGTGCCCCCTGCTCCCGGGACTCCCTGTGCGTCATTTGGACTCACAGGGACAACCCAGGGGCTATCCCACAGAAAATGGCTGGTGTAGAAACCGCCCATGTGTCTGCAGCAAGGTTCCTCAGATTACCTCCATGGCTAGGTTCAGTTCAGTCTGGACAAGAATAAAAAGCACCTAACCATTCGTTAAGCAGCCCCATGACATAGCCTGCACGGTGCCCTGTTCGCATCCAGCCTCTCTCTGTGATTCATTTGCTTCCTGTCCCCCTTTGCTGAGGCCCCATAGTCCAGCCGCAGGTGTTCTGTCATACACCTACCAAGCAGATATTCGAACAACGGGGCTCAGGGACAGACCTCTGCTGAGAAATCGCTGGAAATCCTCAAGTCTTCTTGGTAATCTGAAAGGGAAATTAAAGTGCCTGATAGCATCCAGGTGTGCCTCAGGCATCTCTAAATGGGAAGTTCACACCTCGTAATTGTCATGGAATATGGGTGTGGGGCAAACAGCGGGTAGGAATGGGGCACAGGAAAGGCCCAGCCCGTAAGGTTGCTTTTGTGGGGTGGATGCTTTTTATTCAGGTGTGGACATGGGGTTTTAACTAACGAGTGGTATTTGCATTCTCCTTTTGTTCCCATCAAATGTTTGGCACAACAAGGCACAGTAATTTCAAGAAAAAGCTCCACTAAATAGAAAGAAGATACTTTATAATTTCCCCCCTCTGGACTTACCTCAAGAGATTATGGTTCGCATGTGCAACTCTATCTTCCCACCCAGAAATTTCACTATCCTTATTGGGACTCTTTGGTTTCCCTCAAAACTTCTCAGATGTTTTGCCTGCTGAGGAGCTTCTAAAATTGCTTTGAATTTTGCAATCAGCCCTAGAGTCTGTAGGTGTGGGTGTCCAAATGGTGTGGCCATCTGGTCAACAACACAGTCCCATGGACCCTTCTTCTTACGTAGGTTCTACATGTGGAGAATGACCAAACAGTGTTTTAAGATTAAGGAATGATTGTCACAACAGTTTAAAGAGCTACGGGACCCTTTTCCTCTTGAAAAATGTTGCTAGTCTTAAAAGGAAACTGATGTGTTTTTTTTTACAGAGAAGGTTCAGATGCTCTGACAGATGCATTGTGCATTATGGGTTGAATCCAGGATCTGCCTTCACTCCTGGAAGGGGTCTCCCCTTGATTTCCAGGGATCTCCCTTTCTCCCTGCAGCACAAGCGCCCACACTCCAGAGGCTCCCAACCCTCTGTAGCACTTGGGGGGGGGGGGGTGCCATAGGGAAGACAGGATGAGGGAACCTGCTTCAGTTAAAGTTGCAGGGGCCCTGCCTTCTTTTGTATATGGTCACTCTAGTATAGTGCCTGCACCTTTAACTGTTGTGATGAAGAGGGAATTTCACCAGGGACTAATTGCATACAAATGACACTGGCTGAAATTCCCTTTTCTCTACAACTGTTAAAGTTACAGGAGCCCTGACCTGGATTTTATCTGGTCACCCTCGTAGATGCCTCCTCTTTGATGGTTAAAGAAAGTTGTTCCCCGCCTCGATCTAGACGGAGAGGCGGGTAAGAAATAAATCGTTATTATTATTATTATTATCAGGGAAAACATGCAAATGCCTCTCTGATTGCCACACCACCTCCCAGTTGGCTAACCCACAAGGGTGCTTTGAACTGGCCCATCAAGAGCCCTGGCCCAATCCTGAAGCTTCCCCACCTCCCAGCCAGGTCAAGCATTAATTGAGCACCTTTGATGTCACCTTGTGTTTTGAACATTGTACTATGCTCCTCTGTATAGCCAGATACATGTAAAATTAATCAAGGGGCAAGGAACTTCCCAGTACTCTCTGTTCAGTTGCCAGGTCCAAACTATTGTTCCCTTTGTTTTGACCCGTTCCGGGCCCAGCCTCTGAGCCATCGAGCTCTATGTTCCCTTTGTTTTGAACCTTAAAAGTGCCTTGGAGATTGGGTGGTCAGTGTTCATTCTTTCTGTTTGGTTATCCTTCAAGCTGGTTTGTCTCAGCTCTGAGAATAACCTGGGGGTCTGATTGGTTTTATTATTCCCTAGCACAATTCTCCAGTCTACTCTGGCACTGAACCCACATTTCCGGAGCCAGAGTCCCCAGGTTGTTTGCCCCAGATAGATCTGTTTGGCTCGTATCACCAGAGAGAGGAAGCTTCACCCCCTTGAAAAGCTCCTCATTGAGTCCAGAGTTGGGTTCCATACATAAGGCCGCAAAATGTCCCAGCTCCATCCAAGCATTTGATGCTTTGTAGCAGACTGTGGCTTCTATGCAAGTTTTCAGTTCTGCGTCCAAAAGTGGAATAGGCCTCTCAGGGAACACAGAGCACAGCTACCAACAAGCCTTGAGTTAGGGTGTCTCAAGACAAGAGCGATTTAAAGCTCTTTCAAGGTGCATTAAAAAATTTACCTCTACAAGAGCGGAGCGCAAATCGGGGGTCGAGGCACGTTTTCTGTCCAATTATGCGCATTATTGAATGCACGTTAAATAGCGAGTTTTAATTTTCCAAGGCAGTTAATGTGCCTTATGACCATGTAAACAAGCAATTCTCCGCATTTCAACCACTTTAAAGCACGCTTCACTGCCTGTTGTTTATAGGAATTAGGCGTAAAAGCGATGGTGAGAAGATGCGCATAATCGGGCAACCAGGCATCAAGCCGAATTCTTGTAGAGGGGGCCTTAAATGCACAATCTTTGAATTGGACTGGTAACTCTAAGGAGAGGCTCCCTGGTCAAGGGTCTCCACTCAAACTTATTGTCAACCAAATGGTAGTGGCCCCGGGTCCCTAAGAGCAGCTCAGCCTACGTTCGGTCTCTCCATCATAGTCACCATCGCAGGTATTAAGTGATCTCAACCATTCTTTTGGCTGTTTCTCCATCATTTGGTACTTAACAAAGTCAGAGAGGTTTGAGGCTAGTTGGCCCATTTTTGAATTTGGAACTAAAACTGAGAAATTTTTTTAAAAACCTTTTGCAACGGACCAGGAACTGAAGTCCTTTGAGTTCCCCTTACTCTGAAATCAGGTGATTATAGCTGCTCCTACTCGATTTTGTTCTTTTCCTCCTAAATCTGTCCATTTCTCTTCCCCCCTCCCATCATGGCCAACCATTGTCACCAGCACCCAAACTCCCTTGGCTACACAGCCCAATCTCCCGCCTTGCTATTTCCATGGCTCCACCTTCCCTCCTTATTTAGCAAGCACAAATTTGCCAGTCTTCATCTCTCGCTTTGCTTAGTTAGACCTTTTAGAATGTGTGTACTGTGCCATGTGCTACGGGGCCGGTATGCTAACCAAGCTACTGTTCTCTGAATGTGCATGTGTGTGTGTTTTTAGAATATAAATCTGTAAAAATCATGTTCATGTGTCTGGAGTTCAAATAAGTGTCTGAGAGAATCCCCCCATTTCAGAAGTAGCCGTGCCCCGTTTGTAATGACAAATGTTGCGTAAGTGCCATAGAATCATAGAATAGTAGAGTTGGAAGAGGCCTGTAAGGCCATCGAGTCCACACAATGTGGTATACATTGTGTGTACACCACAACTTTGGCTAAAGGCTCCCTTAAGCCTACACTGATTGTTACATGTGTATGCACACACCTTGTGAACAAGGGCACATGACACATACACACACCTTGTGAACAAGGGCACATGGCAACAGCTTAGGCACATAGGAAATGACATTTTGCTGAGCAGAGGCGATGGGATGGAGGGAGCATGGTTCAGTGACTTAACAGATTCAACTCCTAATCCTAGGGCACATTTTACCCTGGGCTCCAAACACTGGGAAAGGGCATGGTAGGGCCATGAGATGGCCAGTCTTCCAACGCCACCAGGCTTTACTATGGAAAAAAATATATCCTTAAATTGGTTTTCAAGCATCATGGCTCCATAGCCCCTGCACCTGCCCTTCTGAAATTCTGTAGTTCTTGCCTAGGGACACTTCTATGATGTGTAACATTTACATATAACATTGCTCCAAAACACGGGGAGACAGAAGGGGACACAGGTTACTTTTCCTCCCCCCCCCCCGCAAAATTGGGTGACTCCCCTTCCACATGAACTGCTGCACCTTATCCTTCTTAAAACTTTGCAGGTTTCTTACTTAGGTACAGCTCGATGTGCCTGACATTTTCAGAACAACAATCCACAGGAAACATAGGGGGATAAATGCTTCCTCTGTTGGAGACCCTCAAAATGCCAGGCCTGTGCTTGCATACAACCCCCCCCCCATTCATCTAAAATTTGGCAAGCTTGCGGGGGGAGTTATAGTCTTTTTCTGATTTCCCATGATAGTCAAAGGGAAGCATGACGCCTCAGATTTCTGAATCTCAACCCAGGTTCGGCACCAAGTTGAAACAGACAGACTCTGAAACAGTCCAAGTTGAATTGGGGCATTTTACAATTCAAGCCTTGGGGTATAATATCAGCCCTTCAATGTATCCTGGAGAGCAGAGGTCTAACGTTTTTAGGCCATTTTCAGACAACAGGCTAAACCATGATGGGTATGTGTTTTGAGCTAAATATTATGGCTTTGCATGTTGTGTAAAGAGTTCCTAACCACGGTGGCTACATAACCACAGTTTAAACATGCTCACTAACAATTTACTGGAAAAGGATTAGCAGCAGCCTAACCATGGCTTAGTGTCTTGTCTGAACAGGCCCTCAGTCCCATATGTCCTAGGGCCTTTAAGTCCCATTGGCAACACCACCAGCACTGCCTGCCTGCTGCACCAGGGAACGCCATCTCCCTGATCATAACTGCGCTTCGTCCTCCTTCCTGGTGCTAGATCCCCTTAACTCTGCTTCAGTCTGTGCATAAGACTTGCCTGCAGGAACCATGGAAATCTGGGACGTGTAGTGCTCAACAGGCATGCCATGTAGGCCTCCACACTTCTCTCTGTGCCTCAAACTGCAAGATTTCCTGGGCAAACTCTCTCTCTCTCTCCCTCCCTCCCTCCCTCCCTCTCGTTCTCTCTCTCTCTCTCTCTCTCCCTCCCTCCCTCTCTCTCTGAACAGACTGGAGCTAGCATTAGCTCATTGTTCATAATGCTCCCTTTTCTGTTTTAATTCTACCTCTGTTTAGCTCTTGCAAATCTTACATGATCTTTCAGGAAATTTACAGTGTTTTTTTTTTTTTGGTTTGTTTGTTTGTTTATAGGAAATATAGAATTTGATTGAACATAATGAGAGATTCAACCCAGCTTTAAAATAAGTTTGCATAAGCATCTTCAAGCATGTGAGCTCATTTTTTTGGCCCATGGTGATGGGCTGGAAGCTTGGGATGGATTCCTCTAGGTCCTGGTAAACTGTGTCCACTTCATTGCTGGTCCCAGTTAATCTCACCTCTCTCTGTTCTATCTCCATTGCCAAAGTTCAGACTGTAAGTCCCTGAGGACACGGAGCTGACCTGTTTTTGTTTTTTACTGATGGTGTAAAGTGCCATGTATGTTGATGGCACTATGTAAATAATGAACCATCATCCTGTGAAGTTTCTCCCAGGATGCTGAGCCCTGGAAGAACCCGAGGGTGGGGAGGGGAGGGAGTTGTTCCTCCTCCTCTATGGATTTCTCCTGCCTTGCAAAGAGCATGCAGTAGGATTTCCTTTGCATCCTCCTCCAAAGATGGATCCCAGCAGCTATTCTTCAGCTAGAAGAGGCTGTTCTCCCCATGGTCATGCATAAAAGAGATCTGCAAAGTTAGCAAAGCCTTTAAGTCATCAGCGGAGTTGCAAGCATCCAAATGGGTTAAGAGATGAGAATGTCAAGGGGATCAGCAGACGGTTGACAACAAGTATGGAAAATGGAATTGTCACAAATTCTGTCCCTTCCTGTAGCAGTTTCCAGCCAGACGACAGTGGAGCAAACTGCAATCACCAACTGCAGGATCTTGACTCATTCTTGTGCGATGGGCTCCTGACTGATATTGCGAAGTAAAGACTTTACAAATACCTCTCATGTACAGCTAGTACAATGTCGTTGCTAAGACACTTGAGTTTCAATTTGAATCTCACCTGGTGGTGGCCTTAGGCAAGTTACTACAACCTCAGAGCCCCTATCAGCAAAAGCTGAGTGTAGCCATACCCGTACTCTGGATTTCAGGAAAGTCAATTTTAATGAACTCAGAACTGTGATAAGTAAGGTCCCATGGCTAGGGTGACCATATGAAAAGGAGGACAGGGCTACTGTATCTTTAACAGTTGCAAAGGACAGGGAATTTCAGCAGGTGTTGTTTGTATGCATACATAACCTGGTGAAATTCCCTCTTCATCACAACAGTTAAAGCTGCAGGAGCCCTGTCTTTTGACCATGTACAAAAGAGGGCAGGGCTTCTGCAGCTTTAACTTTGTGATGAAGAGGGAATTTCACCAGGTTCTTCATATATACAAATGACACCTGCTGAAATTCTCTTTTCTATGAAACTGTTAAAGATACAGGAGCCCTGTCCTCCTTTTCATATGGTCAGCCTACCCATGGCAAGTGACCCTAATGAGAAAATGAGCAAGATGGGTGGGAGTTTTTAAAAAAGGAAATTTTAAAGGCACAATTACAAACAATTCCAACAAGAAAAACAGACAGAAGACAACAGAAGAAACCAATGTGGCTTCACAAAAAGCTTAGAGATGACTTGAAAATAAAAAAGGATACACATAGGAAGTGGAAGGAAGGCCAGGCTACAAAAGAAGAGTACAAACAAGTAGCACAGAAGTACTGGAATGGTATCAGGAAGGCTAAAGCTGAGAAGGAGCTGAGGCTAGCGAGGGATGCTAAAAGCAATAAAAAGGTTTTCTTCAGAGACGTGAATAGTAAAAGTCAGAGGAAATAAATGTTGGTTCAACTGCTTAATGAGGATGGCAAATTGGTAACAGATGACAAAGAAAAGGCCGAAGTGCTCAATTCCTACTTTGGCTCAGTTTCTCCCAAAAGTGGGTCTATGACCCCCCTGGAAAAAGTGAAGTACAAGTTGAAGGGGCAGGATTGCAGTTTGAGATTGATAAACAAATGGTCAAGGAACACCTAATTTCTTTGAACGAGTTCAAATCTCCAGGGCCCAATGAACTGCATCCTAGAGTAATAAAGGAGCTGGCAGAAGAACTCTCAGTACCACTGTATATTAACCTTATGAAATCATGGAAGAAGGGTGAAGTGCTGGATGACTGGAGGAGGGCTAATATTATCCCAATCTGCAAAAAGGGCAAAAAAGAGGAACCTGGGAACTACAGACCAGTCAGTCTGACATCCATTCCAGGGAAAATTTTGGAGCAGATTATAAAGAAGTCAATCTGTAAACACCTTGAAAACAATGCAGTGATGACTAGAATCCAGCATGGATTTGTCAAGAATAAATCCTGTCAGACTAATGTGATCTCATTTTTTGATCAGGTAACCTCCGTTGTGGACTGTGGGAATGCTGTGGACATAGTATATCTTGACTTCAGCAAAGCTTTTGACAAAGTGCCCCATGACATTCTTGATTAAATATTTTTATTCTATTTCACTATTAAAAAACATAAAAACAAAACTTACAAGACATGCAACAATTAAAAGGACCCCCTACCTTTCCCACAGCAAATTTAAAATTATTTTAAAAAGAAAGAAAATGTTTTTAAAAAACATCCTCCCCTTTTAACACAACTAAATGTTAGCATTCTTATTCCCCTAATATTTAAAGTTACAAAAACAGACCACAAGTAAAAATAACCCCCCTATTCTTCTCTTATAATTTTTTTCATTCAACATAAGAAAACCCTCTTCTCTTCTCTTACAAATTGTAAAATTAACCAAACCTTTCTCCCTTTCTCCCTCTTATTTCTCCCTTATTACAACATAAAACTTCACACAATTTTCTATCTGCTTCAAATATTTCAATACTTCATTGTTTAACTTGCCTAATTACTATTCCCCTTTTCAATTCCAACCAATAAAAAAAGAAAAAACTCAAACCCAACAAGTCCAAAACAATTCCACTTGTCTCGAAGATAGCATCTCCAATCTTTCGATGTTAGTCCATCTCAAGAAAAACAAATTCCAAGCCTCTTACCAGTCTCCTGTAAATTCACCTTTCTCCATCACAGTTCATCTAAAAATGTCCAATTCTTCTCTTATAAAATTTTTAAACTTAACCCAAACCTTTCTCCCTTTTTCCCTTTTATTTCTCTCTTATAACAGTATAAAACTTACCCTTAAACCAATCTTAAACCCCATGACATTCTGATTCACAAACTAGTGGAACAACTCTTAGGTGGATCCACAGTTGGCTACAGAATCAGACTCAAAGAGTGCTTATCAATGGTACCTTTTCACACTGTGGGGAGGTAACGAGTGGGGTACCGCAGGGCTCAGTCCAGGGCCCAGTGCTCTTCAACATTTTTATTAATGATTTGGAGGAGGTGCAGACAATGCTTATCAAATTGGCAGACAACACAAAATTTGGTGGGAAAGCTAATACCCTGGAAGACAAAAACAAACTTCAAAGTGGTCTTGATAGACTAGAGCGCTGGGCTGAAAACAACAGAATGAAATGTAATAGGGATAAATGCCAAGTTCTACAACTAGGAAAAAGAAACTAAATTCACAGTTATAAGATGGGGGATACTTGGCTCAGTAATACCACAAGCAAGAAGAATCTTGGAATTGTTGTAGATCACAAGCTGAATATGAGCCAACAGTATGATGTGACTGCAAAAAAAGTAAATGCTATATTGGGCTGCATTAATAGAAGCATAGCTTCCAAATTACACAAGGTATTAGTTCCCCTCTATTCGGCACTTCTTAGGCCTCATCTTGAATATTGTGTTCAGTTTTGGGCATCACACTTCAAGAAGGATACAGGAGGGGGGTCAGAGGCAGTCAAAGAGGATGATCAGGCGTCTGGAAACAAAGCCCTAAGAGGAGAGACTGAAAGAACTGGGCATGTTTAGCCTGCAGAAGAGAAGACTGAGGGGAAACATGATAGCACTCTTCAAATACTTGAAAGGTTGTCACACAGAGGAGGGCCAGGATTTCTTCTCGATCAACTCAGAATGCACGATGCACAATAATGGGCTCAAGTTACAAGAAGCCAGATTCCAGCTGGACATCAGGAAAAAACTTCCTGACTTTTAGAGCAGTACGACAATGGAGCCAATGATCTAGGGAGGTGGTGGATTCTCCCATACTAGAGGCCTTCATGAGGCAGCTGGACAAGCATCTGTCAGATATGCTTTAAGGTAGAATCCTGTATTGAGCCAGGGGTTGGACGTGATGGCCTTATAGGCCCCTTCCACTAGTTTGTGATGCTATGATGCTATGATCTGCAATATGGGGATAACCATATTGAACTCTTTATAGGACTGTTGAATGGGTGACAACAGAAGAATGACAGCTCCATCACACCAGCGATTTAATGCACTCTCGCCGTGCCTGGTGTGCGGATTTGCAGCATGGTACTCACATGACACTGTGCCTGCTCTTCTGACACCCCGCCTCTTCTCCAGCCTCTCCTAGAATGCTAAAAGTCTGGATTATTTTACCTAAGCGCATTCAATGTGCCCTAAGTCTCCATGTAGTTTGAAAGAAACTGGGGGCTTGAATGGATTGCATCAAGTCCTGGCAGGGAAAAGTTATCTCTCCCAGCAGCCAGCTCTGAGCTTCAATATAAAACCCAAACCTTACATCCGAGGCTCGAAAGCCTTTTTAAAATCATACAACGAGGGATTGTACTCCCTCGATGCCCCCAAAGAGCCAGACTAGTCGTTCTATTTTTGCCCAGCAGACAGGTGGTCTGGTTGAAGTGCTCATCTGCCAGGTCCTGACTGGAGGGAGAAAGAGAAGGGGGTGGAGTGGAGTGGAAGAGCAAACGAGTGAAAGAGCAGCTATTCAGGTGAAAGGGATCATGGGATCATAAGCTTGATACGCTTCTGCATCAGAGGTAAAAAAATGCGGAGGCATACCAGGGGGGAAGTTAGGTGTGATGGAGGTCTGAATGTACGAAGCCCTTTTCAAATGCTAAGAGCATCACCACAGGGGGAAAATTGTGTTTCCTTACTATCGCTTCTCCGCACTTCCTCATTCTTCCCGGAAGGGAAAGAGGAAGTGAACAAAGACCATGTGGTCTATTCAGAGGCTGTTTTTATTGCGCCGTTTTTCCTGCACACAGCAGGAGATTGCAACATATTCTTTTCTTTTTTTTTTAAGTTGAGTTAAAAGGGGTCTAGTTTGCTATTGAAAATGAGCTGAAGGATTGGGAGCCGGACGTCATCATCTAAAGGATGTGCGCACATCCGTAAGTGGGCATTGATGAACCTCTAAACATTGTCATTAGAACTGACTAGGTAGTAGATAGGATCTTTTCCATGAGCCCACCCATGGCAAAAGCAACGATAGAGGTGAAGGAGGGGCTGGGAAAGGTTATGCTGAAACTGTTCCATTTCTCACTTTTTGTCGTCGTCATCAGCATCACCACCACCACCAGCAGCCACAGCAGCAGGAGCAGCTTGGCCATAGCTGGCCCCTCTTGCCTATCGTGGAAGTGCTGTCCCTCCGCCTGGCTAGCAGTCACCGTTTCCATTTCCCATCAGTTCCAGGGAACATATGAGGCCTAAACATGATGAATGGTGGCTGATGTGGACCATGAGTGAAATTCCCTGCATGAGATGAGGACACACACACGCATCCCCAACATGAACTTCGTACATCACCGACATAAACTCTGAAACTAAATACCATTTATATATTACTGTGTTTATTTTGCTTAAGGGTTCATTTTCATGCTTGGCAATTTACTTTACAAGAAGGGGTGAACTGGCAGGAGAAGAGATCTGGGAAAGTGAGGCGCAGTAGTGGGATATAGGCTAAGGGAATAAATAGGAATGACTTTTATAGGCATCACTTAGTTTGTTTTTCCAAACAGGCTTTCACAGCAATGAGTGCTAGAAGCTTATTTTGAAAAGAAGAAAACGCTAATCCAAACAGTATGCGAAATCTGGTGAGATACCGCAAGACATTGCTGCATAAGCTGAATTACAGCAATGCCCCCTGGAGAAATAAAGCTTACAGTTCCCAAAAATCACACTGCAGGTAGGCGAAGGGGGATATGATCAAGGTGCATAAAATTCTGCATGGTGTGGGGAAAGCAGAGAAGTGGAAGCATGCCTCCCTCTCACATAACACTAGAACATGAGGCGGCCATTTCATGAAGCGGAATGGTGGGAGACTCAGGACACACAAAAAGAAGGACTGTAGCTGAAATATGGAACTCACTACCACAAGATGCAATGATGGACATCAACTTGGATGACTTTTGAAGGGCTTTGGAGGATAATGATATAAAAGGCTACTAGTCACGATAGCTATATGTGTGCTCTCACTCTCTCGCGTTTTCTCTCACCCAGGCAGGCACTCTCTTTCTCATGTGTGCACAGAATGCACACAGGCAAGTACAAAGTTGTCAGCTGCTGCTGCTTCTCTCCATTTCCCCTGAAGCGCTCTAAGGCTGCTGCCTGTCAGCTTCCCCAGTGGAAAAAGGGGAGGGGAGATATCCAAGGGAAAAGGGCTGTGCTTACTGGCAGTATGCATCCTGATGACCACCCTCTTCACCTACCAATCGCTTGGTCCTGATTGGCTTTGGAGAACTGGATCAGGACCAGATGGAGGAATCAGTCAGAGGCTGGGCTGAAATATGGAGACCAGCCTCCTGGATGCTCTGCCTGCCTTGCCATGCACTGAGAAGGGGAAGAGAGAGCCGGCATGCAGCACACTGGAGTTGGAAAGAGCATGTGTGAAGCAGCAGCCAAGAGCCGACAAGAGCCATTACCAGCCCAGAACATAAAACAGAGGCATTCACGGCTACCTAGAGAAATAAATTTGCTCTTGCCAGAGTGGGGGATGTGGTCCTCTGGAGATGTGGGGTGGTGGCGGCTCTGACAGGTAAGTGGTCATTGGCCTGTTTCCTTGAACCCTCTAGCCACCTGAGAGTCCATCTGGGCTCACCAAAAATAATATATTATTTTTATTGGCTGTACCAGATTTAACCTGAAATGAATGAAATAGTGACCCTGTTCAGACAACACGCTAAACCATGGTTAGGCTGCTTTCCTTTTGCAGCAAATTGTTAGTGAGTGTGTTTAAACTGTGGTTGTGTAGCCACCATGCTTAGGAATGGTTCACTTGATACGCTAAGCCTTAATGTTCAGCTCAAAATGCTTGAGCACCATGGCTTCGTGTGTCTTCTGAACAGGGTTAATGGTTAGTAGAAACCAGACTACAATCGAAATTTTCATACCTAAATTTCACAAATGTTATTATAGGAACAAAGGAATCTGCCTTATACTGAGTCATCTACCTTACACCACCAAGGCTGGGCAACTTTGGGAAGCCCAGGGGCCAATTCCCTCCCTCACTCTGACCCACCACAGGCCACACTCCCACTGCCCCACAGCCAAAAGAGGAGAGGAAAGTTTTTTTAAAAAAAGTTGAAAATTGCACAAATTTATAAACACACATGGACATATAACCCACATCCTCATTGGAGGCTTTACCCTGGCTCAATCCGGACAACACGCTGAGCAATGGTTGTTGACTCACCTACTGACGGTTGTTGAAAAAGGTGGTGATCTACAGACAACACGCTGCAGCAGGCGCTGCAAGGAAACGGCAACCACACTGGTTGCAGATTGCCTACTCGGCTCTGACTGACAGCTCGGCCGCCATTTTCCCCGCCTACCAAACCCCGTTAGTCCTACAGCAGGCATCCCAGAAGGCACTGCGGCCGAAAACCATGGGCGCCGCCATTGAAGCCAATGCAGGACACGCCTCCCAAACCCCATTGGCTGCCTCAGTCAGTGGGCGGAACTCAGCAGCCTCGGGCAAAGAGGCAGCCAGGAGGAATGGCATCACCAATACAACAGTCGCACCCCGTGCCCAGCCCTGCAATTCCAATGTTGGCACCCACGCCCCAACCCCCCCACCTCCCTCCTAGAGCATCTTCCACACACACAGCAAAGAAGGCGAGAGTGGGGTGGCGTAGAAAACTTTATTCAGCAGGGAGACCAGACATGGGCAATAAGGCACATGGGCACCACTATGCCCGGGCAGAACCTACAGAAAGGACAGTTGCCCTGGGGAAGGGAGGAGGCGGCTGGAAGGCACAGCGGTGAAGAGGGGACGGCCGAGGCCACACCCCTAGGGAGCCAAGCACGGAACGTACCAAGGGGATGAGGTGGAGAGGGGCGACATGCCAGGGAGGGTTGCCAGTCCACAGATGGAACTCCACAGCCGACGCTCACAGGGGGTGGGGGTAGCGCAGCCAGATCCAGGCACTGATGCTCTCACGCACCTGGGATGCCTCTGCATAGGCGCGACCCTCCCCAACGGGATTCTCGGGGCCCGGCAATGGCTCGCTGTCCAGCCATGTTGGGCGGATGAGGGGGGGCTGTCGTCGCCGCTTCCCCTGCCCTCGTCCTTCTGGGTGATGCGAGGGTGGAGGTGGCGGTGCAGTGGGGGGTCTGCTTTGGATGGGGTGTTCTCCCTCTTGGTGTGTGTGTGGGGGCTGCCTCTTGCTCCAGGGCACCTGGGGTTGTTGCTTATTCCATCTCCCCCTCCCCCCCTTTGCTGTAGTGCCCTTCTGGTGCGCTTCCCTGTCCGTTTGGGTAGCTGACTGGTCAGCCTGCGTGAGTGCTGGCAGGAGCAGGCCCCTTGTTGAGCTCCGTGCCGGCTGCCTGGTGGGGGAGACAGGTGTCCTGGTTGCTATGGCGGCAAAGCCAGGTCTCTGTTGTGAGCGTGCTTGAGCAGCCACCCACTTTCTGCCTCTCTTGCCGCTCTGCTCTCTGATTTTCCTTGCTCAACAACTCACGGTTGTTGCTTCAACAACGCCCCAATTCGGACAACACGTTTGTCAGTTGTAAAATCCCCCAACAACTCGCAAATGAGTTGTTCATCTCAGTTGTTACTTTAACAACTGTGGGTTGTTGCTCCGTTGTGTGGCTGAATTCGGACAACACGGTTAACAACGCAATGGGTTGTTGAAGCAACACCCTACGGTTGTTAAACGTGTTGTCCGAATTGAGCCTCTGTGTCCCTTTGGCTGAAAAGACATGGCTCATTAGGACACAGGACAGCAGGGCTGGGTAATGCATTAGGCCCAAACATCAGCGTGCTGGGGGCAGGGCCTTCTCCAGTGCATGTCAACTCCCTTTCCCGGAGAGCTTGCTTGGATCCCTCTCTTTCATCCTTTCATTTAAGCAAATGGTCAAGCTAGTCTTATTACAGCAGGCAGTTTTGAATGTTACAACGTTGCAACCTGCTGCTACAAAAGTATTTAGTGTCACTCTATGTTTTTTTGTTTTTTGTTTTTTTAAAACTCTCAGGTCTTTTGTAGAGCTTCGGCTATGGGGCGGTATATAAATGGAATAAAATAAATAAATTTTAATGTGATGTTTTTGTGCTTGTTTGTTTCTATTTGTTTTTAATCTCTGTTGAAAGCTGCCTTGGGGGCTTGTGCAGCCAAAAGGAGGGATATGAACCTTCTAGACAAAGACCTAAATAAATCAACCCAATGTCAGAATCCCAGAACAATTATTGAAAGGGGTTACTCCATTTTGCTCATCCCTAAGTGTGAGTAGATACAACATTTCTATTATCCATCACTTCATCGTAACAGGGCTGTCATCATCAAAGACATAATAGGGAGCATGTAATGAGACGGATGTTCACCATCAACACATGATCTGAATGATTTTCTCATGAGGCTATCTGTGATGTTAGGAGAGGAACCAAATCCCAAGACAGAAGTCCTTTGAGAGAGCAGGGCAAGAACAGATAGGTTCATTGAATGAGCATTTCACCTTTCGTACAGCATCTTCATTTTGTACAGTTTCTAATTGTTTCAGCCCTGAGAAGACCGACTACAGTTACGAATGGCGATCTATTCTATATGTGATAGTTTAGAATGGAAGCCTTGGAATTTAGCCAATCAGACTGGGCGTTATTACCAGCCAATCCAAGACAGGAGTGAAATTATGTCAGATAAGACCAAGCATGCATGAGATGGCCAGGGCTTCCACAGTTAACCGACCGAGCTCTTAAGCTTCTTATATCCCAAGAACAAGATAGGTTGACAAAATAAGAAAGAAGGAGCTTGAAATCTTCATGACCTGTCCTTACTTTGCAGGAAGTGTCCTCGGGAAATTGCCAAAAGAACAAAAGCTGAGAATACAGGAGCATGTCAAAAAAAGTCCATAGCTTTCCCCTGAATGTTCAAGGTGATGTGTGCCCTGCTCAGCCTCTCTCCACAATCCCACCTCCCACTCCCTTAATACCCATTCCTCAAACTTGCTAATTGCAATAAGGAATCTTTCCTTACGTGTAAGTAAGCAGATCAGGAAGTGAGTGAAGCATACATCCAGGGTGGGGGAAGTTTACATGGGAAAGCATTAAAAATGGTCCTTCCAAACTAAAATGGTACAGAATTTTACCAGCTCCACCAACCACTCATTCTGTATAAAACCAGCCTAGTTAGTCCTCACATGCAGAAGAATGAGGGGGTTGAACAGACTTTACCACATGATCCTGGTAAATCAACAGACCCATTGAAATCAATGGGACTTTGGTTAGTCATGACTACATCCCATTGCTTTATATTGGTCTGTCCTCAGTATGACTCAGTCTAGATCGAACTTATTGTCTGCAACTGGGCTCACCTTCTTCTAATTCCTGCTTTGTGACACAGTTGGCTTATGTACGGCTAATGTATGTTAGCCCGGTATAATTTAGTGCTTGGGAAAAGAGAATTTACAAGCACATGAAACAGTTGTACACTCTTTACACAGTAAGAGAAGCATGAGAGAAACAAGCAAGCAACAATTCTTGCTCATTGAGTACTCTGAAGCTTGAACCAACAAGTTTGCTACTAAGAATCTAATGCCTGGATTTGCTTTTCAGAATGATAGGTCCAGGCATGTGGTGGCAAGGTGTCTGCACACACCACTTTGAAGACTGTAGAAAATTTCTCCTGTAACGATCCCAGCGAGAGAGAGTGATCCTAGGCTCAGCCGTTCTGCTTCAGTAAAAGTGAAAGTATCAAAGCAGACACGAGCCAAGTGCTACTTTGTTTCTCCTTTTGTAATGGATACTAGCTCAGTTGCAGCCAAGCGTGCAAGGATCAAAGAGATGAGAGAAAGTGTTTCCTTCTTCTTCCCGGGAGGCGGGAGGGTGCAATTGACAGCCCCAGCCTCTGTGTAAAAAAGGTTAATAACTTTTAATCTAAAAAATTTGTAGCCACCAAATGCCTAGACCTATCATTCTGAAATTTTACACACATATCAAGTGAAGTGTTCCCTGTAATGTGCCCATGTTTCCTGTTTGTATCTTTAAAAATAAAAAAATGGGAGGCATAAATGTATTTACCCCACTACTACCCATTTTTCTAAAATTAATTGCCATACAAGGCAAGCACCTACGTTTTTGAAATTTTACACACATAGATCCCAAGGTACCACCTACAATGTGGCAAAGTTTCATGTATGTAACTTTAAAAATGACAAAGTTATAGGCATTCCTGGGTATTTATTAAAAAATTAATTGCCACAAAACGCATGCACCAATCTTTCTGAAATTTCTCACAGATAACTATCCCTAACCAGTCTACAATGTGCCCAAGTTTCCTGTTTGTATCTTCAAAAATAAAAAAGTGGGAGGCATAACTGTATTTCTCAATGGGAAAGTGCTTTCCAATGATTTTCTATGGGCAAGTGCTTTCCAATGATTTCCTATAGGCAAGTACTGTCCAATGAATCCCTATGGGCAAGTACTGTCCAATGAATCCCTATGGGCAAGTGCTATCCAATGAATCCCTCATTGTTTCAAAAATTAATTGCCACACAATACAAGCACCTACGTTTCTGAAATTTCACACACATAGGTCCCAAGGTACCGCCTACAATGTGGCAAAGTTTCATGTGTGTAACTTTACAAATGACAAAGTTATAGGCATTCCTGGGTATTTATTAAAAAATTAATTGCCACACAAGGCAAGCACCTATGTTTCTGAAATTTCACACACATAGGTCCCAAGGTACCACCTACAATGTGGCAAAGTTTCATGTGTGTAACTTTAAAAATGACAAAGTTATAGGTGTTTCTTTCCTCATTGTTTCAAAAATTAATTGCCACACAAGGCAAGCTCCAATGTTTCTGAAATTTCACACACATATCAAGGCAAGTGGTACCTGTAATGTGCCCAAGTTTCCTGTTTGTATCTTCAAAAATAAAAAAATGGGAGGCGTAAATGTATTTACCCCACTACTACCCATTTTTCTAAAAATTAATTGCCACACAAGACAAGCACCTACGTTTCTGAAATTTCACACACATAGGTCCGAAGGTACCACCTACAATGTGGCAAAGTTTCATTTGTGTAACTTTAAAAATGACAAAGTTATAGGCATTTCTGGGTATTTATTAAACAATTAATTGCCACAAAACGCATGCACCAATCTTTCTGAAATTTCTCACAGATAACTGTCCCAAACCAGTGTATAATGTGCCCAAGTTTCATCCTTTTATCTTTAAAAATGAAAAAGTTATAGGCGTTTTTGTAAAACAATACTTGGCTATGGGAAAAAGCATTCAAAATGGCGTCCGATCCGGATCGGACCTCGTCGGATCGGATCGGATCGGAGGTTGATCGGATTGGATCAGATCGGATTTTCCTGATTTTGGGGTGGATCGGATTCGGATCGTGGATCGGATCCGATCCGATGCACACCCCTACAAATTAATACCTGAACAAACAAATAAGTACCTGAAAGGTATGCTCTAATACTGCGCTGAGCTCAGTACCCTTCAGGTACTGAAGGAAATTGGGCCCCACAGTGCTTGGCAGCTGTAGGAAGCCTTGTTATAAAGAATGACCGCCTGTCCCTCTGGCCTCACCCAGTGCCCAGCACAGGGATTTCTGCTTGCAACATCTGGCAGAGTTTCTGCAGCTTTAGCCACTAGCCTCAGGGAGCCTGAGCTGGAGTTGGAGAACAGATCACCTGGGTCCAGATTCAGGTATGATAGCCAATGTCAGCCCAATTATGTTGCTGCCTACAGTGGAGCCCAGTCCACCCACCACCACCTCCCTTGCTAGGACCAACACCTGGGAAAGTGTTGGTGCACCATTCTTCATCCTCCCTAAAGCAGGTGACTTCACCCTATTGCATGGCAGGGCTGGCCCAATTTAGGCAGGAGGAGATGCCGTCCCCGGCTCCTTTCCAAGTCCCATCTCTCTAATATCCATTCCTCATCCCATAGAAAGAGATTCTTCAGCTCTTCTGTATTTGCCAGTTTGTTTGATCTGTGTGATGAACATCCCCAGTTGCGCCAGTTGGAGCCTCACCATCCATCATCCAAGTCATTCGAGTTTGTGTTTTCTAGGCCGTCATTCCCAATCATGCTTCACCAGTCTCAGCATAATGAAGGGAGGCGGTGGGTGAGGCTGCCTGCTGCCTCCAGCATCCCAAGATCAGAGCTTAGCCTCTTGCTCTCTCCAAACCTTATAAAAGTTGTCTGATGTTCTAGTGCAGCTGCATAACATCTCTTTGTAAGGAAGTGAAGTGTCAGGCACCCAGCTGTGAAATATATGCCCAGCTTTCCCTAATTCAGTAGTGAGTGCCAGGCAGGGGCAAAAAGATAGATAGAGATGCAGAGAACACTCAGTTCCTGATTGGGTTTTTGGTTACTGCACTGCTAAAATATTTATTCTGGATGGGTGTTTTTATCATAGACCTTTCCCAAGTCTAAATATTTGGATGATCAAGGAATTGTGGCCGGATCTAACTCAGCAGTGGAGGCATTCTTTCGCTCCACTCGTAGAATTACATGATGTCTCAAGCAGTTCTTGTGGTGATCTCAGGGCCGATCTATGTAATGTGATCCACAGGAATTATGGGTGAGCAGCCCATAATCCCATAGTGGGCGGATTCCTATTAGTTGCTTTGTGCTCAATCCAACGGTGGCCTGGATTGTCCTGCTCAAGCTTGGGACTCAGGAGGACTCACGCAGCGGAAGCCTCGCCACCGCCAGCGGTGCCAATGACCACCTCTGTTCCTGAAGCTTCCCTGGTGAGGGAGGATGGTGTTGAGAAGGCCTTAGGCTGGACCATGGGGCTCCCATTGCCGTTGAAAGCGCAGGAAGGTTGTTCTCAGTGTTCCTGGCTCAGGCCATTGATAAAGACGGACATGATATAGGGGAGGGGGAAAGGAGTACTGAGTCAAACCCATTACAGAATTAGGGCTCCATCACACCTATTCCCCCCCCCCCATTTGCCTCTGTGTTTTTTACCTCCCTTTCATAAGCGCGTAAAGCTGATGGTCCCTTTCACGTGGGTTTGTGGTATTGCCCTGCACCGTAAAACCTCCCTCCCGCTTGTTTACTCTTCCACTCCACTCCACTCCACTCCACTCCACCCCTTCTCCTTCTGCCTCCAGTTGTGGTACTCTGATGGGCATCAGCTCCTTCCCCCACCTTGCTCTAGCTTTGTTGTCTAGTGATTTACTGATTTAACATTTCATTGGCTGGGCTCTGTTTCTGTGGGGCAATGAGGGTGGGGTTGGAGCAGTAAAAGTCCATTCAATCGAACAAATGCAATAAATAAATAAATGAATAAAGCACAAGTCCTTTGTTCAACACAGAGTGCTGGAGGAGGAGAACCGCCTCTCCCTCCCCTTTCGTCAGCAAGACTCCACTCAAAGCACACAGACCCAACAAAGGAAAAAGTGAGAGGACAGCATTACACAGAGGCTTAAGAGCACATTAAATCCGCTTGGGGAAAGTAATCCAGACTTTCCCCCACACTAATATGCAAAATGGAGGAAAAGAGGCAAGATGGGTGCTGGACAGGGACGACGTCATGTGATAGCAGGCGTGGCGGAAGTGCGTTAAACCACTGGTGTGATGGAGCTCGTCGTTTGCAGAAATCTGAGTAGGTCATGTGGAATGTAAGATTTCTGATAAGAGGTGAGGACAGATGTTTTTAGGATGTTTTTAGGATGTTTTAATAATGTGTGTTATGTTTTAATCAGTTTTATGTATTTTATCATATTGTTGTTCCTTGCCTCGATCCAAATGGAGAGGTGGGTAAGAGATAAATTATTATTATTATTATTATTATTATTATTATTATTATTATTTTGGAATGCTCCCCTTTGGGGAAAAAATGCTCTGCAAGTACAAGCATAACATCAGGGAGAAAAGGCAAGCTCAGCTCAGTCCATGCTGTGCTAGTTTTCTACTTGCAGCTAATAAATAAAAACATAATGCAGTGAGCATTACAAATGTGATTCAACTACCTGTAGTCTCAAATAGGGTTGAGTAAATCTATCAGTTTTTCTTTCTCCTGCCTTCATTATTTTATTTTATTTTTAAATCTCAAGTTCTTTCTCTTCCAGATATGAAGAACTTTGCAAATTTGGGTGAATTCTTATAAAAAAAATGAACTGAAACAAAATTCTGACCCAACTGCACTAGCCAAATTTTTCTAGGCATAGCTGTTGTCAGCATGGAAATGACCATGCTATACCTACCTGCCATGTCACTGGAAAAGACAGGGAGCTTGAACACACAGGGATTCAAACCCAGGCCTTTTAGAGCAAAGCACCCAGAACTGTGGATCTGGATGGATGAATACTTCAGTTTCGATTTCTCCCAGATTCAGCTTTTTAACTTATCCAGTACTTCTTGTTGGGCACATGGAGAATTTTGTGAATTTTTGTAACTACTAATCAAAACCAAAATAAAATGATTTTTTCACACACACACACATATATATATGTGTGTGTGTGTGTGTGTTTTCTTGTAAAAAGTGGCCTTTGCCTGCCAGCAGAAGGACATTAGGAAGGGAGTGAACCTAGCTTCCCTTGGGAGGGGTTTTTATAGCCTCATGAAGAAAATGGGCACCCAAAAGACCCTCTCTTGGGTTGCCACCAAACATGCTTCTGAAGGTGGTGGTCTAGAAAGAAGGGCCTTTCCAGAACAACTTAAGACGCAAACACGGTTATATGGGAGAAGGCGTTCTTTCAGATTGCCTGGTCCCAAGTTATACAGGGCTTTATAGGTCACAACCAGCAAACAGACTCTAACTATGACTAAGTCTGGATCCAACCCTATAAGTCACCACATGCATAGGCATGTTGAGGGTGGAACTCAGCAGGTTTTTGCCAGCTTGGCCATCCAGATGCCAGCTCACGGATCCCTGAGGTGGCTCTAATAGGCCCACACTGAGTTGGGCAAGCTTGTAGTATCCTGCTTTGGTGTGAGTGGCACTTTCCGCACTATACGGGTGGAGAGGATGGGAAACTGGGAAACCCGGAAGTAAGCACTTCAGGGTTCAGCGCGATGAGGCCGCACCACAATGCAACGGCCTGGGCTTCTCCTGGGCCGACGCAAGTCTGGGCGGCCATTTTTTAAAAAATGATCCGCGGAGGAGCACAATCCAGCTCCCCTCCCCCCCACAATCCTGAGGATGGTGATTTCATTGTCCTCCCCCCCCCCCCGATGGCCTCGGTGCTTCACAGTACGGCTCTGTGGCCATCTGTGCAGTCACGCTTACTCACAGGTAAGCGCGGCTGCGCCTGGGATGGGCGGCCACACCAACCGCCCATCTCGTTTCCCTCCCGGGAGCAGGGAATAAACCAGGATAATAGTGTTCCCTGAACTCCCAGGAAAAAGGAGGGCTGGCCCCTGCCTGCTTGTGGGATGCTCTGTGTGTCATGTGGACTCTTCGCAAGCAGGTAGGGGCAGCCCTGGGAAAAATGGCTGGTGCAGAAGGGGCCTGTGTGTGCAAATCCTTATTTGCACAAATGCAGATTTGCAAAAATTCGCAGCTGGGATCATTTATGGAAATTGTGATTTGCACAAAATCGTGTCCATAAACAGTGCAATTTGCACAAAACTGCAGGCATAAATGGACCGAGGAAAAAACCCTCAAGCTCTGGGCAGGCACCCACAGATTGCCTGGCACATGCATGCTGGGTTGAAGCAACTGGTGGGAGTCCAGCCAGCAATGCGCAAACAGGACTCAGGGAAGTTTGCCTAGCCCTGTACAATGGCAAATTAGAACTTAATGAATTTAAGCTTAAAGAACGTGATTCAAGGACAAAGCGTATTATCGAGGAATGAAGCATATTGACACGCAACATCCTTGCACATAGAACACTGTTTTTTCCTTGACGTGTTCTCTTCTTGCTGTTGTGCAGGTCAGGCTGCTCTCTGCAGAGGTTTGCCTCCAACCTGTGGGAGGCAGTGAGGGGGGAGCAATGGAGGCTGTGGGAGGCAGTGAGGGGGTCAATGGAGGGATGAGCTGCGCATTGGTCCCCACTTGTCCTCAACGTGGAACTGAAACACCTGAACAAGGCTTCTGTCCCTCACTTGGATGCTTGCACAGTTCCCCCTGCCTTGTCACTGTGATGAGAGAGCGGTCCTGTCCACACAAGAGACCAATCAGATTGATGGACACTTTTTGCTAGCATGAAGATTGGGCTATGGTGCCTATTTCACCTGCTTGCTCGGCCTCTCGCTCCTTCCTCCCACTCCCCGCGTCATCACAAACGGATCTCTCCTGGCCCCTAAGAGAAAGGAATAAAGGGGAAGAAGAAATGAGAGCAGATGGGTGCTCATGGCGGACTCCTTTGTTTCTACTGCATTCGTTTCATAGTGAAAAGTCGATGCCGCTCATGGGCCTGATTCATTTGACTTTTGGCATATTCATTATGAAACAAATTCACATCGCGAGTCCACATCATAATCTGCTGTGCTGCCAACGTGGTAAACGGTCCTCATCAACTGGCTGCTGAGTTAGGGAGAAAGAACCCCTATTCTCACTTGGGCCACATTTACATCATTTGCCATTAGGGATCTTCACATGCAAAAACTTCTCATTAAAAACAAACAACTGTCTCCTCTCATATAAATCTCGCCAGCTCTTTTGATTCTAAATAACTTTAACGCACACCGTTTTCCCGCTAATTCCTCCTCCCCCCCCGCCCCTTGAGTATCACGTATTGGGAGAAATGCTGGTCTGTACCGTGAACATTTGATTTTATCGAGTTTAAGAGAAAAATCCCATGCTGAGATGGCGCAGATAAATATTCATTGTCACATCTGCTTTGTTTTAAGTTTGTTGCCTAAAATGTTAAAAATACAAACATGCAGGAAGGGTGGGAAAGGGGGGGAGGTAGGTGAAGGGGGAGCTTGCGGGCTGCAAAGGCAGGAGCAGTTTGGGCTGTTTATCAAGGGTTTTATTGCCACAGCAAGACATGAAATCAGAGTGGGAGTAAATCTCCAATCCAAAAAGACAGACAAGACAAGAAATTCAGTGGGATTTGCACCAGTGTGTTTATATATCTTGTAGTAGGCTAGTGGCTTGCCAGGAAGCCAAGTGGGATGTGGCACCGAAGTTCATTAGGCCTGGCCTAACATGCAGCATAATGAAGTGGTGGAATCCTGTCCACCGCCATTCTTGTCCTCATTACCTCCAGGATGGATTACCGCAGCATCTTCTCAATGGCTTTGCCTTTGAAAACCATTCAGAGGTTTTAGTGCAGCTGCCAAAATGTCTGCACTGAGGCATCCTGATCACGTTGCTCCATTTTGCTAGCTAGCAATTTGTTTCCGGGTTCAGTTTGAAAGGCTGGTTTTAACTAAAGCCCCAGTGGGATAGAAGAGTTTCCTTTCTAGCAGTATCCCAGGTTTTCAACCTCTGGTTGGTTCTTCTCTGCTTTAATTCTGGTTGGAAATCCAAATTTTGGAAATATGTTGTGGAATTATGTGTACGCACCATTTCTGGAAAAGCAGAACTAACTTTCTTTATTTCTTTTCCTTTTCTTGTCTTTTTCTTTCTTTCTTTTTTTTTAAAAAAAATCATCTTTCCCAGACTTGTGCAATTGGCAGAATATCTGAACTGAAATCAACAGGGAGATTCAAAGTGGCTGCAGGCCAGGAATGTCTGGTGGGGAGCAAAAACCAATTCACTGCTGAAGAACGGTGGGGCAAGAGGGCCTTCAGCATGCATGGCTGTTTGCCACCCAACAGGCATTTTCTAGGCTGGAGCTTCCTTCAAACTCCCAGTTGATTTCAATTGTGTTATTGCAGCATTAAAAACAAAAGCAAGCAAGCAAACAAAAATGGGCATGCGATGGACCCCTCTTCTTAAAAGAGTGTGTGTGTGTGTGAGAGAGAGGGGGGGTTCTGCTGGGGAAAAAGACAAGGGGAGGAGCTTCATTCTAGGTGCATTCTGGGAGAGAGATAATAGAATCATAGAATAGTAGAGTTGGAAGGGGCCTATAAGGCCATCGAGTCCACCCCCCTTGCTCAGTGCAGGAATCCACCTTAAAGTATCCCTGGCAGATGGTTCTCCAGCAGCCTCTTGAAGGCCTCTAGTGTGGGAGAGCCCACCACCTCCCTAGATCATTGGTTCCATTGTCGCATTGCTCTAACAGTCAGGAAGCTTTTCCTGATGTCCAGCCGGAATCTGGCTTCCTGTAACTTGAGCCCATTATTCCGCATCCTGCACTCTGGGTTGATGGAGAAGAGATCCCGGCCCTCCTCTGTGTGACAACCTTTCAAGTATTTGAAGAGCGCTATCATGTCTCCCCTCAATCTTCTCTTCTGCAGGCTAAACATGCCCAGTTCTTTCAGTCTCTCCTCATAGGGCTTTGTTTTCAGACCCCTAACTATCCTCGTTGCCCTCCTCTGAACATGCTCCAGCTCTGGCAGGGCCCGGCTGAGGACCATCAAGGGGAGCTATGCTGCCTTCCATGATGTCAGGGCTCCAGCCCAAAGTCACTTCCACAAGTTTGATTTTGGAGATTTAAACATATGTTAGTGACCTGATTCTCAGACAATTTCATATGCCTGCTGCTGCTGCTGCTGCCCTTCTGCTCATGGAGAGCCAGGCTTGTGACGTCCATGCTCAGGGCCGGATGGATGGTACAGAGTTATTAAGACCTTGCCTTGGGCAGCAGCACAGTCCAAGAGCTCTCCACGCTGTAGATAGCAGACAGTTCATGGGCTACTCTCCATGTGAGCTACTTGCGGGGGATTCAGGCATGCCTTCTCAGTCAGAATCCCATGGATCGCCACCCCTGCTGGAAGCTGTGCGTGAGCCTAAATATAACATCCACGTACACAGCCTTGAGCTCTTTGGAGAAAAGGTGGAACACCAAGGAATAAATTAAATGCATACCTTCCAACTCTACTATTCTATGATTCTATGATACAATCCGGGGATTTTAAGGTGGTGGTGTTGCAAATGAGTGCGTTCCAGAGCAATACAGGTAACAGAGTAAGACGTTAATTTGGGGGTGCAAAAACATTACCAATTGAAATGAGTAGGGGAACAATTGGAGGGTGGAAGGTGAGGCATTCCTGGTTTGGGAAGAAAGATAAGTCACAGAAAGAGGAAAACACGAAGGAGAAATGATCTGGCAAAGCTTTTTTAGAGACTTCAGATTTACTGAGTACATATTTGCTTTGACTTGGAGACAGCCTTCATTCTTGAGTTACTGAAAGGAGGGGTGTCTCTTTGGGAACAGTTTTCAAATAGCCAAAAGAAGGCCCACATTAAAGAAAGAAAGAGTCCCCAAAGCCTTCGTAAAAAGTTAGAAAATCTTGATAAAATCTTAGGAAAAAAAGTTTCCAGAGAAAAAGTGCCAGCTAGCCAATACACCACCTGAGGAGGCAATGGGAGTGAGTTAAAAAGACGTACGTCTCCTTTTAGTCCATGCAACTGGGGTATGAAGGATGGTACCAAGTTGGCTCTCCAGGAATGGAAAGGGACGTGGAGAGACAGAGAGAGACCGTGCAAGATTTCTCCTGCAGCGTGCAATGAGGTCTCTAGTGTTGCAAAGGTTACAAACACGGGCCTCCTGTTTGGGGGGGGGCAGTGCTTACCTATATGTGTACGCCCACAGCTCCCCCATCTTTCTTGTAATCTATAGTATGTGCCCTGCCACCCCTGCATGCTAGGGGCCTCAGTGTCTTATCCCCTCTCTCTTGTCCATCAGGGCTTCTGAGCAGGCAAGTTGTTTGCAAATGCTCAAAGGTTTCCCCATTCTCCAAAGTGGAGTCAACTGGTATTCATGGAAGCCACATATGGAAGAGGGCACCTGGAGGGAACGGCTCCCCTCACCCGCACGCTCGCACGCCCACATCCAAATATATATTCTTATTCCTGAACTTCCTAGCCAATCCGGACCTACTAATTGCCTTAGGAAAGGGGTATTGATGAACGCGCCCGGTAGCCAATCGTTTTTGTCCTCAACAACAAAAGGCATTATAATAATGAGAAATAAGGAGGACAGTAATTTTAAATAATAATAATAATAATAATAATAATAATAATAATAATATACTTATTTATTACCCGCCTCTCCCTCCGGATCGAGGCGGGGAACAACACCATCATAAAACACACAAAACTAATTAAAAATACGTAAAACCAATATATCATTAAAATACCAATAAAACACCAATATATACTGCACAGGAGGAATTGGGGCCCTCTTTTCTGCCTGTCTCTGCCTCGCCATTTCCAGTAACCAGGAATCCCACCTGTGCTGTGTGTTTGTCCCTTGAAAATGTGACTTGGATGGCTTCCCCCACCCCCACGACATCTTTTCTATTTAATCCTCTCCCTTCACTCACTGCATGTTTGCTGTCCCTTGAGTGAGGCACAACCATCCCTCATTTTTTGTGGGGGCTCTTTGCCTCTCCCCCTCCCCGCTTTGATTCTTGGCTTCTCATCTATCTCCTACCTCCACCCACCATCCATATTCGAGACCCCCCCCCCACACACACACTCACGCCACCTCACTCCCTTTTCTCAAAGTTGGAGTCCAGAACTGCCTGCCCCCTCCCCAATATCATCATCATCATTATCATCATCATTTTATTTATTTATTTATTACCTGCCTCTCCCTCTGGATCGAGGTAGGGAACAACATCAGATATAAAATACATTTACTCTCCTTCCCCCGTCAAATCTTTCTGTCTTGTCTTCATGTCTCTTTCCCCTTGGTTTGTCCCACCGCCATGGTTTGTCTCTTGGCTGCCATCGCTTCCTTAGCTCCATCTTGGTGGGTTTGGCATATTTTTGTGTCTTCCTGCCTTTTTTAAACGTAAGGTTTTAATAGTAGCTGCAAAAACAGAAAGAAAAATTGTACCATTTTATCAGGTTGCCAAATGTATTTTGTCTATAATAACCACCAGATGAACCTGGGGCTATTTTATTTGTGTTGCATAAATAATCTCATGGGTGCAATAAACCCTAAATATAATAATAATAATAATATTTATTTATAACCCGCCTCTCCCTACGGATCGAGGCGTATATGTTTTAAATGATATAGTGTTCTTGAGGTTTTTTCCCCCCTCCATAGTTATTTTTGTTTAAATCTGGGATATAGTGGAAAAATGTTAATCCTGAAGTAATGAACTTTAAAATGAAATGAAAACAAGATATTTTTTAAAGGTGGAAATTGATTTACTTTCAACCTTTTCTCATAGTTCTGAGAATAAATTTCCATAAATTTCCTCTAAAAACAGTGGATAAACTTTTCTTGAAAGGATTGCTTCAAGTTAAACATGGCACCTGGGTATGTGTATGAGTAGAGAGTAGAAGATGGGCAAAGGTGCTCGTAGCAACCGATGGCATCTACGGCGGAGAGTGTCCTGCATCCAGATGTCATGGAGGTCTTGCTGAGGGAGAGGTTCAGCCCTGCTGGCCCTGTGCTTTCCACCTGGTCTGCAGGGCTATGAACACCTGGTGCTCCCTCTGGTATGTTTGTGTCATCTTTCTGTGGCCAGCTGAGTGGGGTGGCAAAATGAGGTCCTATTTTGTGCCAAAGGATGGGCAACTTATCCCAGCATCCATGTTACATCCCACCTGGTTAAGCATAAGTATAATTCTCATTTGAGATTTTCCCACCCAATTATTAAAGCTTGGGGTGAGTTCCAATATAATGTTATTTTGACTTTCAGTGGGTTGAGGGAGACTTTGGCCCATTGTGGCTGGATGAGGGATTGAGACATGAGTCTTCAGTGTCTGAATCCAGGAAACTGCCCACCATGTGGCAATTTAGAATTCCCAGAGGGATCGCAGCTGTGCTAGTCTGTTGCAGTAGACACAGCACCTTATGACACCTTAATGACTAACACATTTATAATGGCATAAGCTTTGTGGCTGCTGTCCACTTTGAATGACTTCAGCCATGCTTCCTTGAACTAGGGAGCTTGCATCTAACAGCGAGGTAATTTTTCTCACTTAATATGCATTTTGCAAGCTAATTTCAAGAAACCGAGCCCTGGAAAAGTGACATACTTTGAGAAAGAGTTGGCAGGATCTCACCTGCGCATCTTTAAAGAGAAACGTTAAGCACACTTCTGTGTGTTGCAGGCAGGCCCATCTCTCCGTATTTTGGCACCCTAGGCAAAAAGACATTTTGGCGCCCTGGCGGACGTGCCACCCCCTGCCACCCCCCTCTTCTCCCCCTGAATCATGGCTACTGCCGCCCTCTTCCTCCAATCCAACTTCCTCCTCTTTTCCAGGCCTCTCCTCCTTCCCCTGTGCCATGACAGCACAGGCGATCTTCATAGCCATCTCACTCAGAACACCTCACTTTAAGGACAGAACCCCTCAGAGCACAGCGTTTGGGCCTGGCTGGATCTCTTGCGAACCACAGCAATGTCTCTCTGCAGAGCTCTGCTCTGGGAGATCCCGTAGAGTGAACAATCAGGCAGGCGGGCTGGCTGGCTTTCCGGGCAGCATAGGGAAGGAACTGACATGCTGCCACCATCTTCAGTGGGCCATTTTGGCACCCCCAGAATCTGGCACCCAGCAGCCACCCTTCCCCACAAGAAACAGCCCTCATTGTAGGTATACAAATGCAGAGCTCCTGGCCTCAGAAGCAGGCAATTAACTCAGCCAACTGGAGCCAACTGGCCATTTCATGGGGGTGGGGGTTATGCAAGGGGGTCGTTTTATAGCTTCTGCTATCCAAGCTTATAAAGCTAAGACTTTAGCATCCCACTGAAAGAGTCCAATCTAGTTTTCTTGGGCAGATTCTGGGTTTGACCTCCCTGTGGGGGGGAATGCTGCTATTTGGAAATAGTGAGTGCATGCAGATATGAAGCTCTAGCCACTCCAAATACAGCTGAGCATGTATGCTTGCTCATTTCAATGTGCTGCCCTTGCACTGTTAAGTGAATGCTTTAATAAGATTGTCTGTGTCTGTGTGGAATTGGAATAATAGAGCCTGTGGATCATGTATTCCTGCATCATTATTTGTACAGAGACTGCAGAGAGAAGCTGATTCTCCTTCTGCCATGAAGCCTTCTGGGATGATCTTCTGAAGATCTGGTATTGTTCGGTTTAAAGGATGATTCAACCTACATTACAGAAAGGGTGGCTATTTTTTTTTCTGTATAAATTGGGGGGCAGGGATGTCATTATGTTGGTTTTAAAAACCCAATTGCTTTGTCTGTCTCTTCTTAACAAGCTGTAATTTGTTGTTTGTATCAAAGTTCTTATTGGTCTCTGACTGCAATAAATAATTTGTTCATTCACTTCTATATTTGAAAGGACAGGGTTCCAGAGGGGGTGGAACCCTGTCTCCCAGCACAGAACAAAATACGACAGTGTACAGCCCTTCTGAGCCAAGAGAAGAGACTATTTTTTAGATTACACAGATGATAAATGCTTGGGTTAAGTGTTCATGGGTCTTTGCTCCAGAGGAGGGTGGGTAGCGAAGTAGACATGGTTGACTCTGCCTCTGGCCGCTGACCCTCTGGGTCTGTGTCCTCCAACGGTGACCCTGCCCTCCAGCCCAATAGACCCAGACCCCACTGAAAAGAGCCCTTCTAGCCCCACTCCTTCTGCTCCAGTTCTGTGGTTAATAATGAAAGACAACCCGGATGTCTTCATCCCTGAACTCCCATCAGACCTACGTTAAGAGGTTTAAAATGTGACAATCAGAGATAAAACTAATTCTGTGACCTTTTTCAATGAGGTTTTCTTGTATAGGGGAAAGAGTAGCCCTGATTTAACATAGCAGGGAATGCAGTCCTGACTGAGCATTTCCATGGTGGGTACCTGGAATATATTAGAACTTTGCTCAGGTGACATGGAGGGAGGGAAGACAGGATTAAGTCAAGAAGACAGACAGAGAAGTGATGCAAAGGTGATCACACACAGAGGCCTTGGAAGACATGCCAAGTTTGAACCTCTGGAATAGCCGACTTCTCCCCAACTCCCTCTGAAGCTAAAAAGGAATTCCTTTCATCCCTGCTCTGTTCTGACATAATATTGGGGGTTGAATCCTTAAGCAATAGTTTGATAGCAGGAAAAGAAGTGGCCACACAGAACTGTTCCAGGTGTAAAGGGGCAGACAGGGAGAAAGGGTGGAGTCATTCCAGGGAGCAGGGGACAGAAGCTTCCCGAAGGCTATACCCAAATGACGTTAGAAAGGAGAGCTGCAGGCCCAATAGCCTCTCAAATGTCTCCACCCTGTTTTTGGGCAGAGGAAAAGTGTGGACAATTTCACTGAATTTCTCCAGGGGGAGGAGAAATTCACCAATAGTTTCTCACAGGTGGGGCTCACAATTGCCAGGGCTTGTAGCACAGCCTCCTCCTCCTCCTCCTCCTCCTCCTCCTCTTTCCTAAGGGTTTTGGGGTTTTTTGGTGCTGCCACTGCAAGGAGCAAGAGTATCAACTGTGTTGGCAACCTGGTCCCCATTTTGCATCCTCCACAATGCCCCATATCTGGCATTGTTGTGGGGCATTGTGTTGGTGTGTGTTGATGGGGGCTGGGGGGAATGGAAGCCAATCACCACCAAAAAAAATGGTGAAGATTTTTTTGAGAATTTGTTTTTGCAAACTATCCTTTTTGTTTCTATGGATATGGAAAGAAAAATCTCACAACTTTTCTGAGGAAAATGCCTTCTGAGAATTTTTGGCTTAGCTCTAGCAGTCATTCTGCAGGGTTCAGCACCTTCCCCATGGTCTTTTGAATGTTAAATATCTGAGGGCTGACTGTGGATATATCTTGTCTCAAATGCAGATGCTTATAATGCCTATCACTACTTCTCTGAAAGTCCTGTAGCGGGTGGGAAGGGGGGCCGTATTGTGTCCAGTTATGGGGAAGAGGTAGAGCTAGTGCTGTGCCAAAATTGGACCTCCAATTTTCTTCCCCCAAGAAAGAAGTTTCCATTTTTCTGCCTCATTCTCAGGGCATTTGATAATTCATTTCGAATTCCTTTTGGTAGTGTTTTTGAGCTTACCTAATCACTGTGAGGCAGCCAAGAGAGGGCTGTATGTGTGTTTTTCTTTCTATTTCACATCTCCCCATTGCTCTACACTCTCCCAGGCTGCCTGCATTTCCTAATCTGAAAAAGTCCTATGGAGGAATTCTCTCTTGATGTGTCTTCCCCTGGGCTTTCATTGAAGTGTGGGAAGCTGTGGAGGCTACAGGCAGCAGAGAGGTGATTGCACAATGAAAGAGAGGACGCTCCCACACACCTTTTACCTAAGTAAGGTAAGCACAAGAACCCAACCCATGATAATTTCCCCCAAATTTCTTCTCCTTTGAATTTCTTTTCAAACGCAATTTCTTTTCTATCAAATTGATTGTGAATGGTTGAAAAAAATGCGGAAGACATTTCAGGCACACCAGTAATTTGAATTACAAATTTCTGACTCACATCAGGCATCTTAGGAGCAACTCTAACCATCTGGTCACCTTGGATACAATCAACTCACACTGCATTCTACACCACACCGAAATAATGAAAAGAAACAAGTAAAGTAAAGCACTTACCAGAGAGTAGTGGAGCTGATGCTCCCAGCTGCCCCTCCAGCAGGCGGCGCGCCGCACCACCAATGGTGGCGCGGCCGGTGCCAGGAAAAGCCCCGTCACGTCAAGAGGTGTTGATTTGCGCGCGATGCGGGAGCTGCTGGGAGGCACCACGGCGCAGCGCTCCCAACGTCGTCAAGAGGCCCCCACAGTCTGTAAACAAGGGCTATTCTCCTCTGAGTACCCCCCCCCCCACACACACACAGTCTGAGGTGAGGTAGGTGCCGACTGGGATAGGGGCGCTTCCATTAGCAGCATCTTATTTGTGGAACTCTCTGCAATTATCTCTCAAGCACCAAGCCACGGCCATTCTATTTTTAAAACCTTTTGAAATTATTTTAGACTGCTTTTGATTGCTTTGGTTTATTGTATTTTAGCTGTTATTTGTAACTTTCTAAACTGTTCTGGAAATGTGTTGACAGACAAGATAAAATCTAATGAATAAGTAAGTGGTTCATGAGTATCCTATAGTACATATGAAAACTGCATGACACACAGTACTTGCCTCTTAACACATTAAATCAGTGTGTTGAACTTAATGACCTGGGTTTCCCTACCTTTTCTGCAGGCTAATCTAGTGCATATGTTCTGGAGTTCTCCAGCAGTGATGTCCTTCTGCCTGGAGGTCCTAACCAGGCTCAACGTGGTCCTGGAAACCTCCCTCAGCATAACGATGCCTAGGCCCTCATGGGATACACCCTGGGCAGAGGGCTCTGGCCAGAAGGGCACGCTGCAAGATTTAGGAAGTTCATGCTGACAGCTCAGTGCATTAGTTTGCGACAAATAAAACCCCGAATTTACACAGCTGGATTCAGGATCTATTGACCTTAGTGGCCCATGAGAAGGCATATTATGTCAAATTACAAAAAGAAAATAAATTCCAGTGAATATAGAGAAGTTTTCTTGAATTATATGCAGAGTAATGTGATCCACCACATAACCATTACAGGCCAACAAAGAGACATTCTTAACAGAACCCTTTTATTTCGTTTTGGTTTATTTTCATAATTTATTTTTCTGTGTAACTAACAATGTATTCAATTGTTGCATATTTTACTTATATAATAAAACATTTACTCACTGAATACAGAAGGATGGTATGAAGAAGGGAAGAGAAATGTAAAGGGGAAGGAGGGTGTGGGTTCAGCGTGTATTGTATTGGGAAATGGGAAAAACTAATGAACTGTGAATAACAAAAACTATCAGTTCAACAAACTGGCAATAAACAAATAAATGTTCCAGAAGAAGAGGAGGAGGAAGAAGAAGAGGAGGAGGAGGAGGGCTATATATTGTGTGCAATGTAAGGGTCAAACAGGATGAATGGTGGAAGACCCATGATTGGATCAACAGATGTTTCCTCCCCCTCTCTTTAACAGCAGCCATTGGGGAAGGGGGGATTGAATGGGACTCTGGTGTTGATGGAAGAAGGTTGACACTTTTCCTCCTGCACCATTTTCCTCTTTGAATTTCCCTTCCTCCAAAGCTGCCCCATGGGGAGAAACACACATATTACACAGTAGGGTAAGCTACAGCTTAGGGAGAAGGTGAAGTAGATCAAACAAATAATTCCCCAGGAAAGAATTAACCTTTCGTTTCTCAGCACCATAGCTCTAATCCATTTGCTTCTCTCTCACCCCACTATGGCTGCTTCTAAGGAAGAAAAAGGGAATGAAAGGACCAGGCCACGTTGGTTGTTCCATTCACAGGTCTCCAACATGAGATCTATTTTGTCCCTAAACCATGTTAGTGATCGGAGGCTGCATTTTTTTTTCATAATGCAGAGTACAATGATGTGTGTGCATCTACATGAAGGGCAGAACCCCCTTAAGAAACTTCACTAATCTTATTGAAGAGTCCTTATATTCCTTGGATAGATCTCCTGAACAGGAATGTATAAAATTTGCTGTAGGCGGCATTAACCACTTCCTCCTCACCCGAAAAATGTTGTTAGTTTTATCACAACTCCTGAGCAAGAAACTTGACTTTCGGTGGCAACTGTACACTGGTGGGAAGGGACACGCTCCACTTGGGTTGGAGTCACTACTCCCAGCTCTTCTTTCAACCCAGCACGTGACTCTACAAATCTCTCCAGCCCTGCCTCTGCAGCTGTCAATCCACTTATTATTTCTCAGAGGCACTAATCATTTGGGCATTTGTGTCACATTTCAGAAAAATAAAATGCATTTCCTTAGCTTCTGGCTTTTCTTTTTAATGCTCTTGTGGCTTTAATAATAATAAAAAAGCAGGAAGAGAATCCAAGATAGCATAATAGGCAAGATAATGTTTCCCACTTACAGCAGGGTACTATTTGGTATTCTCCCATCACTGTATAAACATTGCCTAGTTAGCAGAGCAGAATGTGATGGCGGCTGCGCATTCTGGTGCAAGGCTAGGGAAAGAAGAATCCTCCAAACCGATGTGTTAATGCCATCCATGTTTCACTGACTTGCATCTGGTATCACTAGAAACTGTCTCGGGGTCTCCAGGATAGCTTGCAGGCGGCATTTACAAACACTCGAGAAATGGGTATGAAAAAAGGTGTTTGACTAAGAAGAAAACTGATCAGTTGGCAGAATTGCCCAAGTAGAGCCCAGTGCTTAGAGCCTCCCCCTTTGATCCTCCGCCTCATGTAGACTGCATCTCCATCTCACATGACAACTCCAAGAAGAACTCCTCCTGAGTGCCGGCATCTTCATTAAGAACTCACATACAGGGACAGATGTTTCCTGTTAAGGATTCACACTGTGGCGTGGTAGCATTCCTAATTGTGGAGACCGTAATGGCCCCAATATGAAACACATGGGCACGCACAGATGGATCTCTCGTTAGTCACCCTGGAGCTGTGCTGCCCCCAGGCGCTCTGCCACCTAGCCCTGCGAATGCCACACGGTGTGGCCCCTGTGCATCAGGAGAGGCTTGGGGTGAGCACAGTCACTTCCAGGACTGTGGAAGGACAAGGGCAGGTTAGCAATGCCTAGGGGGGCCCTGAGGATTCATCGTGCCCCAGGACCCCCAGCCCAGTACAAATCAGGATAGGTAGGAAGGGTCCATAAAGAGAGGAGGAGGCAATGACTGGTGGCAACAGGCAAGGCAAGAGGAGGCTGAGACGGACGCTGCCAACCAGAAGGAAGCAGGTGGCTGTGAGGGACGCAGCTTGGGGCCTCTTTGGCCAGTTCTGCCAGCTGATCGGATCTGTTTCTGTAGAGCCGCCATTTGCACTTCTGACTCTGGACCAGTGGAGAGCTGCTCCCTTTCTCTTCTTCAGAGGAGCCATGTTTCAAGCGAGGGTGACCTTCTCTTTCAGATTTAATGAGTTAAGTGTTTTACAGTTCTGATACACCTTGGCAGTCCTCCCACCATCTTGTTTTTCTCTCTCTTCTCCTGGGTCTGTTTATATGTTCTATGTGAGGCCTTTAAAAGACATGGGCCCATATTACTCAATATTTCTATTGGCTGTCTGAGTATCCATCCATCTATCACCCCAAATAGCCAATTACAGTGTAGCCTGAACCAACCAAAAATGGGGATGTGATCTTCTGAGACCTCCAGTTTATTTATCTATTTGATACATTTCTAGTAACATTTTCTCCAAGGAGCCCAAGGCAACATAGACAATCCTCTTCTTCTCCATTTTACCCTCATAACCCTGTGAGGTAGGTTAGGGCCAGAATCAGTGACTGTCCCAGAGTCCACCCTGAGTTTCATGGCCTAGTGGGGACTAGAACCTGGGTCTCCTGAGTGGGGACTAGAACCTGGGCCCTTTCTACACCTAAGGGTGTAGAGGGAGGGAGGAGGATCGCAGACTTAACTGCTTCTGCGATCCTCCCCCAGCATCCAAACAGAAATGTGACACCCTGGAAGGGAAGAGGGACGTTGCGCCTGTCACGCCCACCATTTTTTTTTTAAAAAGATCGCAGCCAGGAGCACAATTGCGCTCCAATGGAAAACGTGAGTTAAAAAAAGGAGATGCCTGATCCCCACCCCATGCCCCTGCACTCCCCCGGACTGGCTTCTTCCCTCTTGCTGACTCCCGCTACTCACAGGGAGGAGGGGAAAAGCCCGGACAGGCACCCATACCAACCATGGTCCTTGGGATAGTCCCAGGACTGTGGGGAAAATTGGGATAATTGGGCAACCAGTTCTCCCGGTAAAATGGAGGGGTCATCCCTTCCATTTCCTGAAATCCTCTGTGCATCATTTGGATGCACAGGGACGACCCCGGGAAAAAAGGCTGGTGCAGACATGGCCCTAGTTCAACACTTGGATTGCTACACCCCCAGCTGAGCTCAGGGCGAGCAAGACTAACACTAACTAGGCCTCAAAGGCCTGGAAATGCTTCTTGACAAAAGAAATAATAATCCTGACTATCTCAGATAAAACATCTGGCTACTGTCTGGCTATGGATGCAACATGCTGTTTGATGTGCATCTTTTCCTTCTACAGTTACAACAGGGACGAGTCACAAAGAGAGCCGCGCAGGGTCCTGGCCTGTTGGTTCCGAGGCAAAATTGCCCTCGATTCCACAAGCCTGATTCCTTCTCTTGTTCTTTGGCAAACCCAGTTGGCCTTTTCCTGACTTTCCCTTATGCTGACACTGTCCCATTTATCACCCAGTGCCAAACTGCATCACTCTGGGAAAAGGTCACCTGAGCAGGCTCTGTCTCTTCCTTTTGAATTTATACTTGGGCCAAGATCATTCTTCATTATAAAGCCAAATACCCCGAGTGCAATTATTCCATCTCTTCACAAATTATTTAGCTTAGAAATTCCCTCTCTTCTGCATTCTGCTGTGAGGGAGAACAACTGCTGTTGGACCGAGCTTTTGCTTTGATGTCCGTGAGTGACATTTGGGGTAAGGATGGAGTTGCCGGTTGGAACTTTCATAATGCCTATTTTGGTATCTAAATATCTTTAGATTCAAGAAAGCCTTGGGCATGTCTTCAACATGTTTGTCACCTGTAGACGTCCTTAATGCCACAGTCACTCTTGTCTTAGATTTACAACCTGCCCCAACAAACTCTGGGATATGCCCTTGGCCCCTTCCACCCTCACATCCATTCAGGGTCTTCCGCATGAAGCCCATCTGTAATGTAGGCTAGGCCGAGAGAGGGCTGGAGGAGAGATCTGTCCCAAGGCCATGCACTGAAACTCATAGCATAGCAAGAGTCTCAGCAGTTCATCAGGCTCCCATTTTCCCTAGCCCATTTCTCTCCAAGATCCTTTCCTGTGCTGAATCGTCTGCTTGGAATGGAATGTGCTGTGAAGATTCCAAGCAAGGTTGGAGGACAGACTTTTCAGAGCTGTTCTTTTGATTCTTCAGAAGAGCCACAACCAGGAAGCAAAGAGCACCAGAGCATGCAATTAATTACTAGTTGTTATTATTAGACAGCTCTGTGATGTGGGCTGGGATTATTTACAGTCTTTGTGAGCGCCAGACTAGAGCATTCCTTTGGGAAGGGGTTGGGATCAGGATGCATGGTGCGTTTGCAAAGAACCCCCAAGCTGCTCTACGTACAATCCTGGAAGATGATCTGGCCTCACTCACATGCCAGTCTTTGGGGTGGGTGGCAGGGGTGGGCGTGGGGAGCATCTTGCTGGGGAGCAAACCTCTTACATTGCCCACTGGGGTAGCAATGGCCATGTCACCTGTGATGGAGCCACCCAATTGTCTCTTCACTGGTAAATGTCAGCCACCTTGATCTGTGCACCTGAAGCAATTGCCCACATGGCACAAGTGTGTGAAGTGGATGTGCGCTGGGGGAGGGGGAAGCATGATCACCCATATTATTGGCATAAATTGTGACGGAGCCAACTAAGGACAGAGTGCCTATTCAAATGGGTGGGTGGGGCTTCAAATGCACCCTCCAACAATAATTGAGCCCTGTTTGGGATTGATCCAGAGACCCGTGACTTGATTGATCGTCAAAATGGGTCACAACTGCCAATTCTCCCCCGACTTCTCAAGGGACGGAAACACCTTCCTATTGCAAGGGGGATTAGCAGCAGGAGGTAGCCCACCTACCTACCTGTTAGTGAGATGCCAATCCCTCCTTTTTGCAACAGTAAGGGGGGGGAGAGTTTCTTGCAAAGGGTTTGTTGTTGTTTGTTTAAATATCATCTCAGGTTTTGGGAGCACTCCTTGTGTGCACTCACAACCCTGCTCAAAAATTTCTGGGTCCTTCCAAGGAATGCTTGCCAAACCCAATATTGTCAGCCAAGGAAAAGGTGGCTTGTACAAACCCACTTATGTCAGAGAGTTCTCAGTTGTGCTGGGAGACCCTACATAAACACACACATGAATGCATTCATTTGTATGCACACAGGCTATGTCATATGTGGGTCATGTGTAGGAAGGGGCCAGTGGGTATGTCCCACGCTCTCTGGACACGCATTCACTGGATACATTTGACACATATATACCTTCCTGAAATGACATCCATTCCCAGTCCCCCCCCCCTTTTTTTTTCATAGCATGCACAAGGAGACAGGAAGTTAGTGCCAACTGAAGTGTCTTCCACCAATGACAATGTTGCTTCATGGAAAGTCTGGTCCTGCTCAATAGTTATGCACCCAGCTTCAGGTGACACACAGTCACATGTAACTTTCCTCCATTTATTAAAAACAAGATGGATTACCAGTAGGCTGTAATCTTGTGCAGAACACTGCCAGAAACAGGGATTTAATAATGCTTTCCTGAAAAGCAGTTTTTCACTCAGGCAGCAGCCTGCCAATATTCTTTTCTCTCTGTTTGGGAGAAAATGTTTTCACCAGCTTTTTGCATTGGATCACAATACTGTTAAAGGCGCAGTTACAGGAACTGGTTGAAAAGTTGGCAGTCCCATTTGTAAGCATTCATTTAGTCCGCCCAAAACTTACAATGAATGCACTAGGTTTAGAAAGCAGGGCCTGCCAGTCAAATGGCCATAAACGTTTGCTTTCCGTGTTGAGCGCATTAATACATAGTGAAGGAAAGCCATCATTCCCCAGAGACAAACTAGGGCTGAGTGTGATGAGTGTTGGCTGACCCTGGGGTTGAGGGAGTGATCGGGATTTGTAGTGCTGTCGAGGCATCATCGGTAGCACAACAGGGTCTGAAATAGGATCAGAATTAAGTTCAAAAGAACCAAGCTATTTTCAGAGTTTGGGGAGCAGGGAGTGTTGGAGCCCAATTCTGAGCGTGATTGGGGGAGTTCACCCATCCCTACCTTGTCCAGCTCTCCCTCATTCTCTGACTTTCGGACTTGTTTGAGCATTCTGACTAGGGATGATCATTGCAGGGAAATCCTGTTTGCTTTCGACTCAAAGGATCTCTGCAGCGCCCCCGACTTGGCAAGCATTTGTGAGCCAAGAGGCGGGTCAGTTCCTGAAACTCTGGAACTTTCCCATTTAAAAAAAAATAGGCACGAGCCGCAATTTATGCAAAAATGCGGATATAACTATTTACGGAAATCACGATTTGTGCAAAATCATGGCCATAAATGGTGCCATTTGCAAAAAAAATAAGCAGAAAACCATGCACTGCCTGACTCGCAATGAGTCGGGCAAGCTCAGGGACGCATGAGCCAGAGTCCAGGGGCTCTACCCCTCCCAAATGGATTTATCCAACATCCCTAATTCAGACGTTACAATGGCTAGCTCCTTAAAGCGCTGGGAGGTGAGGTCTTCTATGCCCCCCCAGAGTTTCCCCCCCACCCCAGTCGTATCCCAGATCTTTCCCTTGCCCCCCTTCTCCCTCTCATAACTCCAGCCAGGGGCTGATTTGGGCTCAGCCACTGCTTTCAGAATGGGCAAGGTCTTTATTGCATCAGCTCTGTTTTCTGCTGGAATTCAAACCTCATTCATGACTCAAGTAGACTCTCTCTAACCGTGACAGCTGGTTGCCCCTCATTATCCCACAATGGCTCCCCCAACTCCTCTCCCATCTTTTCTCCCTACTGCCCACCCCTTTTGGTTTGGAAAAGTAAAACCTGGCAGTTGGGCTTGTTTTCTGTTTCCCCTGTTATTTGAGAGAAGGAAGCAATTGGAGATTTTCAGGAGAACAATGAAATGCCATGGTCAGCGAAGCCTAACCAAGAATTCCTTGTGTTATTTTACTCAGATTAAGATCTCAATACATTTCTTTGCATTGGGATGGAACTTCCCCCAAGAATTCATCCCGAAATAACCACGACAGCACCCTTAGAGTCATGTGCTGGACATGAGCCAGTATCCCCACATTTTATTTATTTATTTATTTATTTATTTATTTATTTATTTATTTATTATCTGATTTGTATACCACCTTTCTGGGCACAATGGTCCTTTCAAGGTGTTGTACAAGAGTTAAAGAATATAATTGAAAGCATCATAAAACTATAACCACATCACTCTCCTTAAAATCATCTGATGAAATTAACAAATGCATAAATCTATCTGAAATAAACATGTTTTCTTTGTTTCTTATATGATTCCAAAGATGGGGCCATGAGGGAGAGTCTTCCATAAGGGCAGGGTCCACCGGCACCTCTTTCTGGACCCGTCCCTGCAGTCCATCCCTGGGACCGACAGGCAAAGAGGAGATATTATTGCTATGAAGGCAGTTCCTGCTACTGAAGGAGCACTGTGAGTCCCCTGCTCCCCTGATCGGCTGTTTCCACCGGGCTCGGGAGGAGGGGGGCCCTGACTGACTCCAGCTACAACAGTTACTTCTGCTGCTGCATTAGGGGTCTAGAGACCGTCAGAGTTAGTGGTTGTTCCTAGGGTAACATTTAGTCTGGAGAAGTTATTCTATTTTTGCTGTTAGTTGGGTGATAGTTTTGTACGTCTTTTACCAAGGGCCATCTCGAATTATTGTTTTATCTTAGTTATCTTTGCAGGACATAGTTTCCCCTTCTGCGGGGACCAAGCTTGCCAAATTTAAGATGAATAAATGGGTTCCCCCCCCCCCCACACACACACATGAGATGTACTTTTCCTTTTATTTTTTTTTTGTTGGGCAATTCTTAAGGAAATCATATACACCATAGAAACGGCTCTAGCTAAGGAACCTGCACAATTTCAGAAGGCACAGCAATTTTTGAGGAAGAGGAAGTCTTCAGATTTGGGGGTGGGGGAAAGAAGAGAGGTTTGTTTCCCCTTCTGTAGTGTTTCTGGCTAATTGGATGAAAGTGGCATGCCTCACAGAGGTGTCCCTAGGAAGGAAAGCTGAAACTTTTCAGAAGGGTAAGTGCAAGGGCTTTTGAAAACAGTTCAAGGCTTTTTGTTTTGTTTTCTGCTCACTTGCAACCGGAGAGTCACAGAGAGTGCCATAGGGCAGGGGTGGAGGTGGATGTGAAGCACCTGCGGAGTTCAGAAGCACCTGAACGTCCAGCGTTTTCCAAGCAATCCTCTGATGCGACACCCTCCAAAGTTCCCTAGGCTCTACAAGGCTCTCTTAACATGCCCTGGGTTTGGGAGAGAACTAGCAAGAAGCACTAGATACTGACACAACCCTGAGATATTTTATATCCCTCCCCAAAGCACTGTGATTGGAGAGCTGTCCACTGGGATTAGAAGCTAGAGCTGTCATTTGGAAAACCACACCCATCTCCTGCCCCCCCCCCCTTTTCCCGCCACTGACATTTTCCTTATATGGAAAGCTTTGGGAGAAAAACTGCTTGTGATTTGCAGCCCCCAGTTTACATATTTGGAAAACAGCGCAATTCACCTCAGAGCAATGCAGAAGCTGCCCAATGCAATTCGTGGCCAAAGCAGATCTCTGCATAGGAATCCAAATCTTCATGTCTTCTTTGGACTATCATTGGACATAAACAAACAGCCATAACCCCTCCTCCTCCTCCTCCTCCTCCTCCTCCTCCTCTTCTTCTTCTTCTTCTTCTTCTTCTTCTTCTTCTTCACAGAATTTGATGAAATTCACAGGCAGAGCTGCCCCATGTGAGAAGATGAAGTCTGCCAAATTTGCGGGGATGTTTGTTCTAGACATATTTCAGTGGCAATTCTTTTCTTTTTTTTAAAGCGAACTGCCAATAACCTCTTTATTTATATTCATGTCTGAATATGCTAGGGTGACTAGATAAAATCCAGGTCAGGGCTCCTGTAACTTTAACAGTTGTAGAGAAAAGGGAATTTCAGCCAGTGACATTTGTATGCAATTAGTTCCTGGTGATACAAAAGAAGGCAGGGCCCCTGCAACTTTAACAGTTGTGATGAAGAGGGAATGTCACCAGGAACTAATTGCATACAAATGACATTGGCTGAAATTCCCTATTCTCTACTACTGTTAAAGTTACATGAGCCCTGACCTGGATTTTATCTGGTCAGCCTAGAATATGCCTATTTCCGTGTTGTAGTCTTGTCACTGTTAGTGAGCACCTTGACATGCTATGTTTCATTACGTCAAGCCCTTCTGGCATTGTGAACTGCATTGAGGCAGGTTGAGCATGGAAACGCAGAAGGCAAAAAAGTGCAGTTGCACCAGTGCAATCTGCCAGCCAAAGAAATGCTTATAAAAATCGGTGTATTACTGCAAAGTACACACAACAATATGCAGATGAGTGAAAATAGCATACAAAGGCAGGCAAAATTGCACATAACATCTGTATTTGAGGAGAGATTCTTACAAAATGCATATGCATTTTCATATAGAGGTTTGTTTTATTTTATCTGTTTAAAAAAACATTACAAACTGATGTGGAAATGGGACAAAACAAAGGTTGGAAAAATGGGAAACGGGTTGAAACCAAACTTGCCAGATCCACCCATTCCTAGCCAGCAGGAGCCCCTGGGTAGCAGGCTGGGCAGGGCACACCAGTTGCCTGATCCCAGTCGTTCCCAGTATGGCGCAATGCATCTCTGTTTAAAGGGTGAGCACTTGCTAGCTATTGCTGGGATCAGGTGCTCACGTTCCAAAGCTTTCTTGGGCCAACAGGAGTCACGTCTGCCCTGGATCAGACTTTAATTCGCCTGATCCATTCTTCTGGGGTGCGACGTCTCCCTTTGCTCTTGTCCTAATAATTTAACAGCCTTCTTCACTTCCATCTCTGGGTCTTGTCTGAACTAGGAGAGCGTCCAGGCCAGTTAACTTTACAGACCCACGCATGATGCTTATCAATTATGCACAAACCAAAGAGCTCCTGTCATGCACAGTCAAACGACCCTCCAGCCCAGGCCTTCCCCCTTTTATTGCTGTCCCATAAACCAAGCCAGCGATATCGCCTTGTTGTAAACTGCTCCATAAAGGGATACACATTGCACACTGCCTTCTCCTGGCCTTTAAGTGCTGCTTCCGAGGTCCTGACAGCTGGGTTCATATGGGAGCTCTGATCAATGCATTGTTATAATTTGCTTGCAGTACAGGGCAAGGAAAAAAGCAGTTCAGCAAATAGGTGAGAGGCGAGTTGCCACCAATGTATCCTAAAGTCTTGGGACACTTGCCATCTCTCTCTCTGTCTTATAACAAGATAAAAGGACTGCTAGATTTTACCAAGATGGTGTGTGCTTCCTGAGAGGAGACAGGAAGTAGTTCTGCTGCTTCTGGCCTGAGGAGAGAGAGGCCACAGCATCAGAGAGCTCTGCGGAAAAGGCTATAATTAAATAAAACTTATCTGGATCGTCCAATCTGATCTGAATCGGTCCAGTTCGGATAAGATCGGAGGATCGGACCTCCTCCTGCCCCTCCCGCTCCTTACATGCCGGGGCTGTCCGCTGTCATCCGCTGGCGCCCGCAGGTAAGGAGTGTGAGGGGGGAGGTGAGAGGGCCCCCCACTTACCTGCCGGGGTGACTGCTTCCCTCTGGTGCTTGGATTTACTGAGAAACAGGCTTTGTGGCACCTGGCGCACTACTGAGAGGCAGGCCGCGAAGCCTGTTTCTCAGTAGATCCAAGCACCGGAGGGAAGCAGCCGCCCCGGCAGGTAAGGAGTGCGAGTGGAGGGGAGGGACAGGGAGGGGGGAGTTAGGCCCCCACTCACCCCCCCACCACCATGTTTTCCCCATAGACTTGCATTGGGGGAAAGCTTTCTTTCCCCCAATGCAAGCCTATGACGAAAACACCAAAAATGGCAGCCGATCCGAAAATCGGATGTCTGATTTTCGGATCGGGATCAGATACGATCTGATCCGAGGGACCTCCGATTTTGTCCAAATCGATCCAGGACAACATCGGAGGTCCCGATCTGGGTCCCGATCCAATCCGGGGGGTCCCTGCACATCCCTAATATATATATATATATATATATATATATATATATATATATATGGAATCTAAATGACACTGATCACAGACACACTCTTTCTTTCTCTCTCACACACACCAGTCCTTGCAGGGAAATACTGAAGTGACAAAATGATGCCACTACCTCCCAAACCCTATGAACCGGTGGCAGCCATTGGTGATTCATGTGCGCTTCCCTGTGCTACTGAGGCGTATGCATTAACTTTGAGCAGCTAGAGCAAGGATGGAATGTGTGGGTAATTGTGTTGTCTCACAAATGGAGCTATAAATCCCTCCCTGCAATGTTCACCATGGGAGTGATGCCCCCACTTTCCCTCCGGAGTGCCCATGGTGAGGGTGTATGAAGAGAGAAAGAGAGAGACAGAGAGACAGAGAGAGACAGAGAGGGACAGAGAGACAGAGAGAGGAGCAGGAGGAACTGCGTTTCCACACAGCTCGACCTTTCATGTCTAGTCACTTCTGCTGCCCCAAATGTCTGCAGTGGCAATTATTGGTGGGAAGGATTTGGGAATTGCATGGAAACTCCGTGGGAAAGAGGTGCAGAAGACTCTATATCTTTCATCCCCCTTACTTCCCCCTTTTCTGCAAATGATTGGTCAGTCCCGGGTAGTAAGGGGGCAAAGGAATAATGATAGTCCTTTGTCCTGTCCCTCCTCACACACACAGTTCACCCCATGCTGTCCCACGAATTTTGTTGGCCCAACTTGCGCTTTCTCTTTGGTCATGGCAAACGTATATGTGCTGGTGATTTTGCTCTCCCCCATTTCCTGCTTTGGTTTCTCTGGGGGCTCCTGGACAGGGAGACAGAGTGGACCTGCCCAAATGTTTACTTTGCTGTGCTAAGGAGAAGAGCGCTGTCTGGGATGCCCTCCAGCAATGCCTGTTTGGAGAGGCATGTCCTCACCTGCAGTGGCAAAGCACCACAATGTGGTAGAATCATAGAGTCATAGAATAGCAGAGTTGGAAGGGGCCTATAAGGCTATCAAGTCCAGCCCCCTGCTCAGTGCAGGAATCCATCTTAAAGCATAGCTGACAACAAATGATTGTCAGCTCAACAAATGATTGTGGCACTGGCTGCCCAGCATGGAACAATGTTGGAACAGGCCAGTTAAAAACAACAACAATCAAAAGGCATATTTCTGAAGTCAACATGAACAAGCATCCTGGTGCTGATCATATTCCCATTGGAGCTTTGAGCTGCAACGTGATTGGACAAGCAGCTCATCTGGCCCAGGCCAGAGAATGAAACAGGCAATCCCTTTTTCTTTCCTATCTGTTTTAAATCCCCAGCCCCCCAAAGAAGCCCCTCTGCACCCACTCCAGCCCTATAAATATCCTGATACCAGGCAGAAGTGTGGGGTGTTGTGTCAAAAGACAGCATTTTCTGGTTGCCACAATGGTGCATGGAAATATTATCCAGTGCAATTTGAAACTTTGATGGGAAACTTGCCAAAGTGGGAGACTTGCAAAGGAACCAGACTGAGAAGAACTGGGAAGTCCTGAGGAGGCAGGAACGGGGCGGAGGGGGGAGGGAGGGGGGCTCTTGTATAATGGAATAAGAAGCTGAGGAGGCCACAGGGGTGGAGGGAGCAGAAAGCCTTCTGAAGGGGATCCTTTATATGAGAATCGGTGTTAATGCTATCAGGTCACAGAAAGCTTGGCTCGAGTAATCTGAGAGCTGCCTTATCTTCATTCATGTCATGCAGACGGCCTGTGGCTCCCATCCTGTGTTTCGGTAGGAATCATAAAAGTGTCAGGAGCTGGATGGTATGTGAGTGTATGTGCGTGCACATGTGTGTGTGTGCATGTGCATGCAGGAGTGGGGGTGGGGAGAATTCCCCCACTAGGCAGAGATGCAGTCCAGTCCGCAACTCTGAGTCTATCTACACTACTGCTTTAAAACAGTTCAAAACGGTTTATAACAGTTTTGAGAATTGTTGGGGCCCAGGACACACTCCATATACACTTTTCAAAATGTTTTAAAAGTGTTTTATCTTGTGTGTATAGATAGGCTCACTGTCTGTTGCTTGGAGGAGAAACTGGCGTGTGACTGCTGGAGTGGACCTCTTCAGTAGGGGTGTGCATGGACCCCCAAAATCGGATCGGAATCAGAATCGGAACTGGAACTGGTGCCTTGGATTGGATTGGATCGGAGGCTTCCTGGTTCACTTTGGAGCCGATTCCGATCCGAAAATCGGACATCCGATTTTCAGATCAGACACCATTTTAGGTGTTTTTGCCATAGGCTTACATTGGAGGAAAGCAAGCCTATGGAGAAAACATGGGGGCGGGTGAGTGGGGACCTAACTCCCCCTCCCTCCTTTCCTATCCCTCCCCCCCCACTCATGCTTCTTACCTGCTGGGGCACCCGCTTCCATCCGCTTGCATCCGCTGTTCCAATCTACTGAGAACTAGGCTTTGCGGCCTAGTTCTCAGTAGAGCACCAGGTGGCGCTCTACTGAGAACTAGGCCGCGAGGCCTGTTTCTCAGTAGATAGGAACAGCGGACAGAAGGGAACAGAAGTGGGCACCCCGGCAGGTAAGTGGGACCCTCCCCCCACTCACGCTCCTTACCTGCCAGCATCCCGCGCTGCCGTCCGCTGCTTCCGTACTACTAATAAGCAGGCCTTGTGGCCTGTTTATCAGTAGTACGGAAGCAGCGGACGGCAGCGTGGGATCCTGGCAGGTAACGGGGGACGATCCAGCTACGGGGGATCAGAATCGGATAATTTTATACTATTTCAGCCGGATCGGGTCCGGATCGTGGATCGGACCCGATCTGGTGCACACCCCTACTCTTCAGGCAGTGGCTGCTGTTGCTGCTGCTGCTAAAGGATCTCAAGAGTCTGAACATTCCCCCACATGAATTGTTTAAAAAACTCTCTGTACAGAGATACACACGCACATCATGGTGGGAGAAAAGTTTCGGCCTGATCATTTTCCTGATGTGCTTGTTTTTATTTGTAAGGATTTCCTTTACTTTCTTTTCATTCTTTCTTTCATAAAGAAATGTGAAAAGGTGTAAGATTATGACAGGGCAACGTTACCACCTGTAGCTTAAAGCAGCACAGCCCAGGAACAAGGGGTTTTATTACTGCTGTTGTTTTGCTTTAAAAAAAAATCTAAATATTTACTAAGAAAATGGAAATGTCTGAATTTTGTGCATTAGGAAAGTGTGCATTATATAAAATGGATGCTATTTCTTCTGGTAGAGGATCAGCAGGGTGGCAGGTCATGATGGCAGCCTTCTAGCCTGAGCGATGCAGGCAGACAATAAGAGTTGCAAAAAAAGCATTTTGAAGAGCACATCACTAATGATACCAAGGCCATCAATAATGAATTCTTTAAATATATTAGAAGCAGGGGCACATCTAGATGAGAGATTTGCCCTCCAGTGGCTTTAGAACGGCGGCATCTGAACTATATGATGCTGCCACCATCCAGGTGCAAAGCCCCAAAGCTCAGCTTTAGAAAAGTCAAGCACTTGCCCCGGCTTTTTTAGCTTGGAGCGAGATGACAATGGCATCTGTTGTCTTTTGCTCTTGCTGCGGAGCTGCTGCGAGGCGTGCCACAGCCTATGGCGACCACTGATTGGTCCCCATTGGCTGGGCAGGGAAGGGGGTGGACCAGCGAGCCAAAAGATTGCTGAACCACCTCTACGCCTCTGCTGACCATAGTTAAAAAAAAAGATTAAAAGGGGGGGTGGATATTCAGAGAGGGAGCATCCCGTTCCTCCCCCACTTGTTGGTCCCCCCCCCCCGTTTAGCTGTAAATGCATTTACAGCTTTTGTTTTTTTTTAAGAACAAAAACAAAACAAAAAGTAGCCGAATAATAATAATAATAAAAACCCCTAACCGTAGTAGAGGGGGCACAGATGCTCCCAGATACCCCTGGATTGCAGCATGTGTGCTTTGGTGGGCAGGTGTGGCAGTGACGGCGCCTTCAGGAAGGCCTGCAATGGTGCTCCTTGCGCTGTAGATCACCAGAAGGAGTGCATATGCATGGTGGGGGGCACCTTGCACACTGCCTTCCCGACGATGTCAAGATGAGCCCCGCAAACCAGATAGGAAAGCAGTTGGACCACTGGATGGCAATGGCATTTAGGGAGTACTAAAGGAGGACAGGGAGATTGCAGAGAAGCTGAATGAATTCTTCACATTGGTCTTCACTGCAGAAGAAATAGGACAGATACCTGTGCCTGAACTGATACCAAAGTTCTCAAGGAACTCAAATACAAAATTGCCGATCTTCTAAATATGCAACATGTCTCTAAGTTCAGCCTTTGTACCAGAGGACTGGAGGATGGCCAATGTAATACCAATTTTAAAAAGGGATCCATGGCCAGGGGTATCCTGGAAATTAGGCCAGTTAGTTTAATGTCTGTTCCAGGTAAATTGGTTGAAAGCATTATTAAAGACACAGAGGATCATCAGACATGTGTTTTATTGCACTCCTGTTTCAGCCCACTCAAGGTTTTTCGCGCATCCTTTGGATGTCTATATCTGCCTCCATTGCGCTTCCCAATCTTTCCTCTCATTTTTTCGTCACAAAAAAGACCCAGAAAATCCCACTTATTTTTTAAAAACAAAACTTGCCGCCATTTCCTGCTGTGTGAAGACAAGTAACACAATAAAAACACCCAATGAATGGTCCACGTGGTCATTGCAACTTTCTCTTTCCCTGTGTAGAGATCATCACTATTGTGGGACAGCAGCAGGAGGCCACAGTGACAGAAGGGAAATGTGAAAATGCCCCCCATCTGATGGCACTCACAATTAGTAAGCATATAGAAGGAGAAGTCCTTCTGAAAAAGGACCAACACAGTTTCTGCAAAGGGAAGTCCTGTCTCACTCATCTTTTAGAGTTCTTTGACAATGTCAATAGACATGTAGACAGAGGAGATGCAGTGGACATTGTTTGCTTGGGTTTCCAAAAGGTTTTGGAAAAAGTCCCTCACCAAAGACTCCTGAGCAAACTTAGCAGTCATGGAATAAAAGGAGAGGTCCTCGGATGGATCTGTTCTAGTCATCACACCTAAAAAATGATATTGTAGAGCTGGAAAAAGTGCAGAAAAGGGCAACTAAAATGATCAAGGGACTGGAGCATTTCCCCTATGAGGGAAGGTTGCAACAGCTGGGATTGTTTAGCTTGGAAAAAAGGAGGCTAAGGGGAGACCTGATAGAGGTGTACACAATTATGCATGGTGTGGAGAATTTGGATAGGGAGACATTTTTCTCCCTCCCCCATAATATTAGAGCCCTGGGTCATCCCATGACACTGATTGGTGGGAGATTCAGGACAGATAAAGGAAGTACTTTTTCACACAGTGCAGTTAAACTATGGAATTCACCACTACAAGATGTAGTGTTGGCTACCAGTTTGGATGGCTTTAAAAGGGGGGTTGGATAAATTCCTGGAGTACCAATGGTGATGTGCTACCTCCAGTATCTGAGGCAGTATTCCTATACACACCAGTTGCTGGGAAACATGGGTGGGAGGGTGCTGTTGCACCATGTGCTGCTTGTGGATCCCTGGTTGACAGTTGGTTGGCTCCTGTGTGAACAGAGTGCTGGACTAGATGGACCCTCGGTCTGATACGGCAGGCTCTTCTTATGTTCTTATCCCCGGGGACTCTGCTCAGTGACCTGCTTTTTAACTTTTTCAGTGAATACTGAGATTCTCAAGAAGCCCAATTCTGTGCCTGGCACAGGCAGGGCTGGGATTCTGCCCTGTCATGCCCCTGCCAAGACCCACCCTTTCACAGCTGTGGCCCCTGACGCCTGTTTAGCTGCTCCTGTCCTGAGGGAGAGTGTGACTGAGGGCAGCGGGGGGAATTTGGCCCAAGGACAGAAGAAGGTGGTGGGAGGGGCTCTGATGGCAGTTGGCCCAAGGGCAACCCGGATCCTGGACATGGCAATGTTGCCCCCAATGCAGCTGCATCATATGATCATGAAGAGGGACAAAATAGGGCGCAGACACCTCTGGGGGCCATTGGAGTAATCAGGGCTGAGGCTGGGGATGGTCCAGCTCCTGTTGACTTAGGTTTGTCCAGTTTAAGGCCCCACAGGGGGATCTGCCTCACCTGCCCGCAGCCCACATAGAGATATTCCTTTTAAGTTCAATGGGGACTTGATCGGCCTTCCTTAGAATGTCCATTGGCATGGGTCTCTGCCCGTGGGGTCAAGGGTCTTCCTGCCCCCTCTGGTCTCCTCTTCTCAGGCCCTGTCCCCTGCCCCCCCCCCACCATTTCATCTTGTGGCATGCTACAATTTGATGCAATCAGCGGCTATAATACTGTGAAATTATTTAAAATTTCTATGTAATTGCATTGGCTCTAGTTCACATGACATCCTTATCCAGATCTTTCCCCCTCCCCTGCTGCTCCATCCCTTTCATTGTTTTCCCTTTGTCTAGCTTTTAGATGGTAATCTTTCATCAGGGATCTGTTTTATTTAACCTTGTAAAGCTCTGAGAGCACGGAGGATGCTCTATAAACAGTATTACTCACACCACTAATAATTTTGAAAGTCTGAGCGATGGTGGAGCAAAAGAACAGGGCTTTCAGGGCTCCGTGCCTGGAAATCTGAATGCGGCTTTGGGCCCTGAAAGAAGAGTTTGCTGTAGATATTTCTGGTGAACAGGAGAGGCATTCTGCATATGCCCAGAGGTTTGTTATTTCACGTTTCATTTTAATGGGCCAGCTAGAATGTCATCCTACTGGCCATTTGCCAGGAAGCCAGAGGTTATGAAGTGGTATTGTTGGTGTCATTTCTTACTTCCCTACTTAGCTCTTCAAAAATAAAATATTAGGGACTCTGATGAAACTGAATGCACTTCTTGTCCAAAGGAAAAGGGATTCTGCACAGGTTCGAAGGCCTTTAAAATATCATCTCCCTCTGCAGGAAAGGTACTCTGCACATTCTCAGAGATGGGAGGATTTTAAAAACAAAAAAAGGTGGCCCTGGGTTCCTCAGGCATGGCTCTCTACCTCCTCAGGCTCTGCAGTCAGGAGCTGGAACTCAGAGCCTCTAACGTGATGAGACCTTAGAAACTGCCTGGTGAGAAACAACGCCATATATGTGGCCCCTCCAGCGCTCATCCGCAGGGTGAACTTTTGTCTGGATATTCTGCCTGCATCCCTCCCCCTGCCCTGGGTATCACTTCTTGTGCAGTGGTTGCTGCAAGATGCACACACTGTCCATCTGTTTCCTTGGCGCTTTGCTCAAAACTTCGTCCCCATGTGGGCTGGTATTTTAGCATTCCAATCCCATCGGTTTGTGAAGAAGAATGTTTTCTAAACTTGCTTTCCCCTCTGGCCCCTGATCCCCTCCCCCGCTGTTCTCAGAGCCAAAGCTTCACATTTGATAGAATGGTATTTCTGGATTCTATCACCCCCCCCTCAATCCCCCTCCCCCCCAGCATTGTCCTTACACCTTGAGAAGCTGGAAGATTGCCCAAAAATGTGAGCGATTCCTCCTGATATTGTCAGTCCCACACTTTAATTTCTTCCCAAGCTCAAAGCAAATCATGAAAAGTGAAAACACTTAAAGTAAAATAAATATGTGTGCAATGCATGATGAATGGGCCCTGCTCTGAAATTCATCTTCATGAAAGACCCAGACTGAAACAGACTCACATGGAGGGATGTGTGAATCAGCAAGACTCGAGCTCAACGACGTTCTACGAATTCCAACTCGAGGCTCCGCCTGACTCAGTTCCGTATCAGAAACTGTTAGCTGTGTTTTTCTGTTTTCACATGAAAATTAGTGTGTATTTTGGTCCGTATTTTCCAAATCCATTGTGCACATCTTTGAAATGTTGCATTCTAATTCCATTGATTAAAGACATTTGTTCCAATTTTTCAACAGTACACGTCTTTCATGCACATTTTTTTTTCCAAATATATCCATGCTGTTGAATGTCCATGAATCACACTGTAAGCTCAAAAATGTATGGACTTTGACTGCAGATTATGTCTGACTGAGTCTGTGTTCGGTCTGGAAGGTGCAAATTGGGTAAATCGTGATTAAAAAAACCCAAACTGGAACAAATTTCTCATACATCCTCCCTCACAAGTGGTAGCCCAAGACACAAGGAGCTCATTCAGGGGTAGAAGGAAGTGTCGTAACAGAAATCTGACTTTGCATCTGAAGCCCATTTGGTCCTGTTCCTGGCTGAATTTGGAACCACCTCAAAGAGAAGGATGGGGGGCACTTTTACTGAAGATGCCCCCCCTCCAAAATGATGTCACAAACATCTGGCCCAAAGCAAAATGGAAAGGGGGGGTCATCTCAGTGCTGGCTCCAGGTTTTGGAGGGCCCTTGGGCAAGCCGTGGCCTCCCTCAGTGAACCTACCTGCTCATCACCAGCTGTGCTCGCTCCTCCTTCCCTTTCTCATCATTGCTTTGACTTGCTTGGTTGACACACAGAGAGCCAGGGAGCAAGTCAGCTGTGGCATCTGCTGCTCCTCCTTCTCACCACTATGGTTGTCTAGGTCTGAGCAAGAGACAGGTGAACAAGCAGGTTGCAATGCTGAAGAGGAGGAGACTCTCCAGGGGCTCTTGTCAGTGGGAGGTAGGCCCTTGGCAGGCACCCAACTAGGCCTACTCTTGAAACCAGCCATGATTCACCTACCCTTAGATGTTGGATGTCAATCATGAGTTTGAGTAGAGGACGTGTGACATGTGGAGCAAGGACTTGATACTGACCAATAGGGAGGACTTAGTGGATAAAGTGGCAGTTACGGGAACTCTGGGGAAAAGTGACCACCTCATACTTGAGTTCTTGATTTTAAGGAAACAAAAGCTGAGTGTAGCCAACCATGTACTCTGGATTTCAGAAAAGCCGATTTGAATAAACTCAGAACTATGATAAGTAAGGTCCCATGGCAAGTGACCCTAATGAGAAAAGGAGTCCAAGATAGGTGAGAGTTTTTTTAAAAAGGAATTTTTAAAGGCCCAATTACAAACAATTCCAGCAACAGAAGACAACAGAAGAAACCGATGTGGCTCCACAAAAAGCTTAGAGCTGACCTGAAACTAAAAAAAAGGACACATATAGGAAGTGGAAGGAAGGCCAGGCTACAAAAGAAGAGTACAAACAAGTAGCACAGAAGTGCTGGAATGGTGTCAGGAAGGCTAAAGCTGAGAAGGAGCTGAGGCTAGCGAGGGATGCTAAAAGCAATAAAAAGGCTTTCTTCAGATACATGAATAGTAAAAGACAGAGGAAAGAAATGATAGTTCAACTGCTTCATGAGGATGGTAAATTGATAACCAATGACAAAGAAAAGGCCGACGTGCTCAATTCCTACTTTGGCTCAGTCTTCTCTCAAAAGCGGGTCTATGACCCCCCTGGAAAAAGTGAAGTACAAGCTGTTGGGGCAGGATTGCAGTTTGAGATTGATAAAGAAATGGTCAAGGAACACCTAATTTCTTTGAACGAGTTCAAATCTCCAGGGCCCGATGAACTGCATCCTAGAGTAAAAAAGGAGCTGTCAGAAGAACTCTCAAAACCACTCTCTATTTTCGTTGTGAAATCATGGAAGACGGGTGAAGTGCCAGACACCTGGAGGAGGGCTAATGTTGTCCCTATCTTCAAAAAGGGCAAAAAAGAGGAACCTGGGAACTACAAAAGAGTCAGTCGGACATCCATCCCTGGGAAAATCTTGGAACAGATTATAAAGAAGTCAATGGCTGAATTTGGACAACACAATAGTCAATGGTGGGGGTAATAATCAACTTTACAGTTGTTCATCTAGGGGGTACTCCCGACACAACATGGTAATAAATAATCAACTGAGGTGTGGATTAGGATCAGCGCTGAGTTGACTATGGCAGCATTCGGACAACACGATAGTCAATACAATTGACGATTGTTCCCCCCCCCACACACACAGTTGCTTATTGTGTCGTCCGAATTCAGCCAGTCTGTAAACACCTTGAAAACAATGCAGTGATTACTAGAAGCCAGCATAGATTTGTCAAGAACAAATCCTGTCAGACTAATCTGATCTCATTTTTTGATCGGGTAACCTCCCTTGTGGACTGTGGGAATGCTGTGGATTTTGACAAAGTGCCCCATGAAATTCTGATTAAGAAACTAATGAAAAGTGGGCTAGATGGAACAAGTACTAGATGGATCCATAGTTGGCTAAAAAATCAGACTCAAAGAGTGCTTATCAGTGGTACCTTTTCACACTGGGGGGAGGTAACGAGTGGGGTACCGCAGGGCTCAGTCTTCAACATTTTTATTAATGACTTGGATGAGGAGGTGCAGGGAATGCTTATCAAATTTCAGACAACACAAAATTGGGTGGGATCGCTAATACCCTGGAAGACAGAAACAAACTTCAAAGTGATCATGATAGACTGAAGCGCTGGGCTGAAAACAACAGAATGAAATTTAATAGGGATAAATGCCAAGTTCTACACCTAGGAAAAAGGAACCAAATGCACAGTTACATTTGGTTCTTTGGCTCAGCAATACGACAAGCAAGAAAGATCTTGGAATTGTTGTAGATCACCAGCTGAATATGAGCCAACAGTGTGATGTGGCTGCAAAAAAAGCAAATGCTATTTTGGGCTGCATTAATAGAAGTATAGCTTCCAAATCGCGTGAGGTACTGGTTCCCCTCTATTCGGCACTGGTTAAGCCCCATCTTGAGTATTGCATCCAGTTCTGGGCACCACACTTCAAGGAGGATGCAGACAATCTGGAGCATATTCAGAGGATGATTAGGGGTCTGGAAACAAAGCCCTATGTGGAGAAATTGAAAGAACTGGGCATGTTTAGCCTGGAGAAGAGACGATTGAGGGGAAACTTGACACCCATCTGTCAGGGATGCTTTAAGGTGGATTCCTGCATTGACCAGGGGGTTGGATTCGATGGCCTTATAGGCCCCTTCCAACTCTACTATTCTATGGTTCTATGATAGCTCTCTTCAAATACTTGAAAGGTTGTTACACAGAGGAGGGCCAGGATCTCTTCTTGATCAACCCAGAATGCAGGACCCGGAATAATCGGCTCAAGTTACAGGAAGCTAATTTCCAGCAGGACATTAGGAAAAACTTTCTGACTGTTAGAGCAGTAAGACAATGGAACCCATGACCTAGGGAGGTGGTGGGCTCTCCCACATTAGAGGCCTTCAAGAAGCAGCTGGACAACCATCTGTCAGGGATGCTTTAAGGTAGATTCCTGCACTCAGCAGGGGGTTGGACTTGATGGCCTTATAGGCCCCTTCCAACTCTACTATTCCATGATTCTATGATTCTAAGGGGGGGGGTGCAAGCAGGGCAAAGGGATGGCAAGCATTGCTCCCAGTGGGATGCACTGAGCGTGAAGTGATCTTCAGTCAGGTTCGGGTCCAGTTGCCTCAGGAACCGGCATCTCTGCTGACATCTGTACTGTTACATTCTTTGAGAGATCTGCATCCTGCCAAGCAGGCAGGAACAAGAAACAATAGAGATGATGAAATGGTGGCACACTTCCCATGATGGAGATCCACCGAGCTCACTCCCTTCTTATTTTTAGGCATAGATTGCAGGGCTTTTTGTATTATCACAACAAATATCTGCTGCATTTAAGAATCTTTATGCCAGTGGCACTAGTTCAGCGGCCATCGAGGGAGAAGTGAATCCCCCCCTTTCCATTTTGCTTTGGGTGAGTTCAAAGTGCTGGTTCTGACCTTTGAAGCCCTAAATGACTTGGATCCAGGTTATTTGAAGCATCACCTGTACTAGTTTGTACCGGCCCACCTGTGAAGGCCATCTTCGGGAGCCTGACTTAATGGCCTTCTGCCACCAAGGTCAATAGGGCTGATGAGCACGAGAGTGGGGTGGTGGTCTTCTCTGGCATTTCCTCCAGAGTGGCCCCATCTGTGGCTGCTTTCAAGAGAGTTTTGGTGTTTAATTGAAAACTTTAATTTCATTTAGTGTTGGCAGTTAGTTTGAAATTACTTTTTATTGAAATTTGTTTTTTTTATTTATAATGGATCATATTCAATATAATTTTATTAATATTATTGAAACTCATTTGTATTATTTTTGTTGAAACTGGTATCATTTAAAATTGTTCTTATTTAATATGATTTTATTATGTTGTTTGCATTGTTTTTATGCTGTAAGCCACCTTGGGAAGGCTACAATTTTGAAAGGTAGCTAAGAAATGAATGAATGAACGAAGCTGCTGCTGCCTTTAGTATATTATCTATTGTTTTTAAACCATATTTTGTTTCTTGGTGTTACTGTTTATTTTTGTAAGCAACTTCCAGGAAAGTGGACTCCTTGGCCAGATCTACACCAAGCAGGATATAGCACTATGAAAGTGGTATATGGTCTGTGTCAATGGGCTCCAACAGTTGTCAGTGCACTTCAATACCGCTTATGAAGCAATAGTGCGGCTCCTGTCTCTTACATACCGCTTTCATGCCGCTATATCCTGCTTGGTGTAAATTGGGCCCTAGCCCCACTGCTGCTCCCAATGTTGCCCCCCAACCCCAGCCCCTGTATTTCTGGCCAAGTGTCAACTTGGCCTAGCACAACCACATGCAGCTCCCCACCCCATGACAATGGAGGCAGATTCAACAAGCAACAGAAGCGATCAGATTCACAAATATTGTAATGGGCAGGTGTCCCTTGAATTCTCCAGACATAATTCAAAATTGGGAAACATTCAGAATTTGAATCTGCCAGTTTTATTATTCATTCATTTATTCAATTTGTACCGCACCTTGTGTACCAAAACAGGCACTCAAGGCGGCCATTTAAATATAAAATCATTAATTTTTAGATTCTCCAATTTAACCATGTTGTTGTTGAGGGGTGCTTTTTAAAAAATCTAATCTTCAGTCTCAATAAAGCCAACAGAGGGCTTGGTAAGTTAATATTTAGCAAATCCACTAGGAGCTAATATTATTCCTAACTTGGGAATTAATAAATATCAATTTAAAAGTATATGAATTCACATTTTGGTTAGGCATGTTTTCTTGAAAATTATTGCTTTGCACTTACTTATTCAGGTGTTATAACTCTGAGTATGCGTCCTGCAGAGTTCTCCAAAGTGCATCCAGTTCTTTCGAAATCCACTTTGTCCAGCTATTACCTTTAAAGCAAACAAAAGCACTCAGGCCAAAGGCAAGGGTGAAATCTCTCACTGATTTTAATGGAGCTGTCCTTGCTCATACATTGCTGCTCAGAGTCCCATAGTTTAAGTGACCCACAGACTCCAGATGTGTTTCTTAATGTGTGGATATATTAGGAACACTTGGAACAGAGATCTGAAATTTCCAATTTAAAATCTGAAAACCATGCAGAAAAAGCAGAGGTAAGTAGCTGTTCCTTAAATGTACTGTGCAACTTTTATCACTTGGGGAAATACCTTGCCCATTCACCGTCACCTGACATGCATTTTCAATACAGATGACCAGCTCAATGAGTGGTAAATGGGGAAAGTTTTACTGATGGATAATCACCCCACTCCAAATATTACCACACATTAAAACAGGTGGCAGGAAAAAACAACCACCACACTATGTGTTTGTTAATGAGGGTGACTGAGCAAATCAGTGGTAGAAAACTTCCCACTTGGTAAGATGGTTATCGGAATTGAAGACTTGTTGCATTACCAAGATGACCATGCAAAGCTGTAATATAAAATCTGACCATGTAGTAAGCTGATTATCAGTGTGTAGTTCCTCTTGGCCTCATCCTGGCCAATTTTGGATAGACCACCTAATGGATGCTGGGATTTTTGCAAACAATCTTGGATAAAGCAGAGCATATTCTTATCCAGAAAGATACTTCTTATGTTCTCAAGGAAAAGTAGATACCCAGAGGACCTTCTCTTCTGTCGCTCCCAGATTGTGGAATGGCCTGCCGGAGAAGATTCGACAAATTAGCAATCTTCTTGAATTTAAGGCTGATCTCTTCTGGCAGGCCTATCCAGTTGAATTTTAAGATGTTTTAAATAATGTATTTGTTTTCATTTATTTTAATGTTATATCTGTTTTGTGAATCTTGTATTTATTTATTGTTGTTCCCCGCCTCGATCTGGATGGAGAGGCGGGTTAGAAATAAAATAAATTAATAATAATAATAATAATAATAATAATAATAATACATAGGATTGTTCATCACTGATTAGTTATGACTTAACTCCCTAAGAGATCCTGAATATCCACTCCTGTGTTTCAATTTTAAAACCTATCAGTCCACCACAGGGATTCTAGTTAAAAAACAAAAGGACATTGATAGCCCATTCTACCCTTTGGTTTTCATCCAGGGCAATCATCATTACAAGTTGTGCCCCACTTTAAATATGGTTATTCCTACAATTGTAGGGGAAATAAGCACATGATATTAGGAGCTTAATGTTCTCTTCTCTTTGTGTTCTAGAGTATCTTTTCATATTTTGGGCAAGCATGCTTTCTTCTCTTAATCCTGAATGACCTCCAAACCGATCCACCATCCAAACTGGAGCAAGCCACAATTATGTATAAGAGAGAATGAGGGAGGAAGAAACGTACAAGGTAACTGGAATCCCAATTGGATTATCTTGACAAATTTCATCAGGGTTTGGATTCTAGTCAGCACGGCATGCAGCCCTAATCGAAAGCACACCCCAGTCCAGTGCGAGTCCATGTCGGCATGTCTTCCATTAGTAACTAGACCTTTTTGTTTTCAAACATGACATAGTTAATGCACCACAAAAAACAAACACGCACACAAGAAATGAGCTGCCAAGCATAAACAAAGAAAGACCACTAAAATATGAGAAGCAGTCCAAGGGGAAACGGGAGGCAGCACCGAGCTGAAAGAATGCAACTGGAGGAGAAGGAAGAGAAAGAAGAGCAGGGAACATCTGGATCTGTTGGCAGATGTTTTGGCTTGCTGTGATTGTCCTGGGACACACCTTGGTGTGATTAATCCAACCCCACTCTCAGTGCACGTGTGTTAAGAAGCTCATGTTCCTTCCTGAACACCTCATAGCTTCAAAGCTGACACCTGTGATGTGCCAAGATGAAGAATGACGGGTGGACTGTTTTTCCCAACTGTGTCACAGTATGACAGAGGCTGCTTGTGAATTGTGCTGAGGTTAAGTTAGTGAATCTTCCAGAATGATGGCAAAACTGTTGTCATTTTTCTCCAAGTGTGGATATAAAATTGACAGCCTTTGGATAGAGATGGCTGTGGGCTTTGAAGTTTTCTCTGCCTTTGGGAAACTCAGAAATAGAGAAATAAATGCTGTCTAGACGTACACAGCAGCAACCACCCTGCAATCAGCAACAATCACTCCACATTTGGGAAAGAATGAGACTTGCCATTAAATTCTGCCTAAAGTGATTTTTTGTATGCAGAGGTACCTGTTCAGGGTAAACAGCTAAGGAATTTGGGGGAAGCAAAATGAGTTTTCATAAGACTGGCAACATCTGTTATCTATCCCTACCTGGTATTGAGAGAAAACATGAATGTAGTCTATGAGTGTTTCTACATGAAGCATTTATTGTGTGTTCACCATTCCTTACTTAGGGTTTTTTATTGGTTCTTTGACCATGTTGTGACCCTCCAGTTTTTAAAGAGCACTCCCCCTTTTTCTCTGTAGAGCAAGAAAAATTGAGTCTCATTTGTAAAAGTGAAGGGAAACATTTTTCCTACTTGTGTAATGGTATTATTCTGCTTCAGCCCAAGTGCCACCTAAAGGTTATGTAGAAGGAAAGCAGGAAAGGCAAACCTGTTTGTATAGAGCCTGAACCTTAATTCTGCAACAAAACTGAAAACAGATGCAGCGGATGAACAGCCCTGTGTAGAAAAGTCCCATGAGATGTTAGTCAAATTGACCTGAGTCTCTCACCAGCACTGGTGACAAAACTCTGCATGCAGCAGCTGGGGGCAAAGACCTGAGACTCGAGTTGCAATGAAATGTCACCCAACGTGGAACTGAGTTGAATAAAGAAATTGTGGTTTTGGAGAAATAACTGATGGCTTCTGAGGGGAGCAAGAAGATTATTAAAAAGAGGTTCTGCACACCCCAAGGAGGAACCTGAGCTGTACGTTTCCTCACAAAGAACAGAAGACCCGTCCATTCCAGTTTTGACTGTTCAGATCATTTCATAGGTATAAGTCCTATTCGAGCATTTTGTGTGAGACCATGGGGCAACACCTTTGGCCTGTCCCCAAAGTAGTGCTGCTCCTGCTGACCTGCCATGTTGTGGCTGTTGCTGTGTTTGGCATGTCGGGAGCTGCTGTTCATGCCAATGGATGCTCCTTTCCCAGGGCTCATAACAAGTTAGAGAAGGGATGTTTTTCATTGTCCCTCCAGTGGCATGGAAAGGAAGGCTTAACCAATTCCTCCTCGCTGTCCCAATTCTGATGGCCCCCATCTCCCCCGATGGCTATTTACAGCTTTAGAGACATATACACATAACTAGAAGAAACTCTTTGTTCTTTTGATGGAACAGACCTAGACGGCTGCCACTCTGGAAATGGTCAGAGCCAGAAGTCACACATTTGGGGGTGCGGGGAGAGAGCCATACGATGGCAGAAGCCAAGCTTGACTTCAAGGCATCCTGGTTTGCCACCAAGATTGGCCTGAGGCAGTTTGCTAATGTGATCAAAGGGCTGGCACGTCTCACCTATGAAGGAAGGTTACAACAGCTGGGATTTTTCAGCTTGGAGAAAAGCAGGCTAAGGGAAGACATGATAGAGGTGTACAAAATGATGCCTGGTGTGGAGAATGTGGATAGGAAGACATTTTTCTTCCTCTTTCAAAATACAAGAACCCAATGGGGTCATCCCATGAAGCTGATTGGTGGGAGGTTCAGGACAAATAAAGGGAGTACTTCTCCACACAACACATAGCTCAGCTATGAAATTCACTACCACAAGATGTAGTGATGGCCACCAGTTTGGATGAGGTTGGATAAATTCTTGGAGGAGAAGGCTATCAATGGCTACTAGTTCTGATGTCTACATTCTACCTCCAGTATCCAAGGCAGTAAGCCTGTATACACCAGTTGCTGGGGAACATGGTCAGAAGAGTGTCCTGCTTTGTTGGTCCCTGACCGACAGTTGGTTGGCCACTGTGTGAACAGAGTGCTGGACTAGATGGACCTTCAGTCTGATCCAGCCTGGCACTTCTTATGTACTCATGTTCTTATGCTCAGGAAGCAAAGAACAAGATGGCAACCCCATGACCAATCCAACTGGATTGGCAGTTGAGTTTTACTTCAACATTGGCAGTGGGACAGCATCCTCTACTGTACTGGAGGGCAGCAAGCTAGCTGAGATAATGCAGGGCAAGTATCTGCTACTTGAGGTGGCTGCTTCACTCTGCCCAACAATAGAGAGCCAGTGTGGCATACTGGTTAGAGTGCTGGATTGGGACTTGAGAGACCCAGGTTCCAGTTCGCACTTAGCCATGAAGCTTGCTGGTGTCTTTAGGCCAGTCACTGACTTTCAGCCTCACCTACCTTACAGAATTGTTGTAAGGATAAAATTGAGAGGAGGAGGAGGAGGAGGAGGAGGAGGAGGAGGAGGAGGAGGAGGAGGGTCATGTTTGTTGCCTTGGACTCCTTGGAGGAAAAGGCAAGACATAAGTACAGCAAATAAATAAACAATGGTATGGCCGGCCATGGTCACAGCTTAGTAAACCATGAGATGCTAGTTGGCTACACATGGGGACTGGAAATTGAAAGATATTGATACATATTTGCACTGGAAGAAGTAGGACTTAAAATTGCTCATCCATTGGGTGACAGTTGTGCTCAGGTTTTGGTGTAAGTATCTAGTTACTATGTTCTTTTGTCTGTCTTTTCAGGTCAGACTATTCTTTTGCTGCCAACCACAAAGTCCCTGGAGTTGTCCTTGACCTAATATTATACTCTTTCCTCCCTCCCAGTTTCTGTAAGAATGCCTGCTGCCATCTCTGGATTTTTTTCCAGATTTCATCCTCATCACTGTCCCATCTCTCTGCTGAAATCATCTTGCTGTCTTAATCTCTTCCTGTCTTGACTGACGCAGCTCCCTCTGTTCTTGTCTTCCAAGAGCTCTTCACTGTGCCAGGCTTAGCAGGGAGCAGCAGAGCAGTAATGCAAGCCAGAATCCAACATTCCCCTCTCCATCTCCATGGAGAACTTAGGCAAGGCACTGGGAGCAAGGATGGAGGAACAGAACAGGGGGAGAAATGGAGCGGTAGCATGGGAAGGGGCTGAGAGGCCATGGAGCCGACCCCCGCATCTAAACGGCAAGAACATTTGAAAATGGACCAGCACAGATCAAGCTGTGCTGTAGAAAGTTGACTGCAGTTTTAAAATCTCCAGGCAGTTCACACATGTCCCAAGTTCACTGTTTATATGTATTTATCAATAGAAACATTGTATACTGCTGTTCTGCCCCCCCCCCATTTAGGCCACTAAACCACTGCAACTGGGGAGGTGTGTGTGTGTGTGTGTGTGTGTGTGTGTGTTGGGGGCGGTCTTAGTGGCTGGTGAGATTGAACCACAGTTGGGCAATCAGCCCGCTGCTAAACTCTCTTGAGAAGGGCTGAAAACAAGTGAGGTTCTTTTGTTTGGTTTATTAAATTTATAGATCACTTCACACAACCAGAAAGTGTCCTGAAGTGATTTACACACACACACACAAAGGAATAACATAAAAAAGCAGTACATAACAGCATCCTTCAGGTGTACTTGATGAATTGTTCATAACCTCATAGGGCATTTCACCCAATTCTTTTGGAAGCTCTGATGTGCTGTGCATGACGGAGGACTACTTTCTGAGAAGGCCAAAGTCCTCTTGGGCACATGGAAGGAGCCATACAGCACTTTTGATCCTGGACAAAAATATTGTGTTGCTGGGTGTGTCCAGAGCTGGGTGGGGGCACTTCTTGAACGCCACTTCTCCAGCCTGCTCAGTTCAGATTGAATCCAGGAGTTCTTTTATATTGTTACCATTTGCTTGAACCCAAGTAGAACTCTCCGCACAGTTTCCCCCGGCTTGCTTCTGCGGGTTCCCTCTCCATTTCCTATGCGAGTCCAGCATTTTGAATCACACGTGGTCGGTATTGCTGCAATACCTCAGCTCAGCCTGTTGAACTTTGCCTGTTTTGGACTTTGCCTGTTGAGGGATAAATCGAAACAGAAACTAAAACCTGCGACCTCAGGGTGAGAGAGCAGCAGGCTTTACCTGGACTCCCCTTTTTTTTACTTCTAAACACAGGGCTTTGCGGAGGGGGGACGGGACATGTAGAAGGAAGTTCCAGTGTTCTTCTTGCGTTTTGTGCCGGGGGGGAGGGGGCAGGCAACTGCAGCATCCCAGAAATGGCTCCAGAACCACCACTAAGGTCCCCTCTACAAGGATTCGCTTTTGCGCCTGGTTAGGCGATTATGCGCATAATCGCTGAAGCGCATTTACGCCTAATACCTCTGCACGAGAGGCGGCAAGAGGCGGCGAAGTGCATTAACGGATGACCAAAATGCACTTTACAAGTAGTTAATGCACATAATCACTTGTTCACATAGGCAAAATGCGCTTTAACGGCCGGAGCGAAATAAAACTCGCTGTTTAACACGCATTCGATAATGCGCATAATCGGAGGGATAGCGCGCCTCTACACCCGATTTGCGCTCCGTTCTTGCAGAGGTAAATTTTTTAATGCACCTTGAAAGAGCTTTAAATGCCTCTTGTAGAGGCAGCCTAACTGAGAGCTGCCTGGAGTTCAACTGCAGCAGGGGGCTGACACCAACTCCCCAACTAGACAGGTGGAGTTAACCAGCGGATTCTACCTTCACTTGCACTCCAGCACTTTCTTCCTGGGTGCCAGACCAGTAGGTGGAGGGCAGAGCACCACCTTCCTATTAAAGGTGGAGGCCACGAGCCCCAGGCATAGCTGAAGGAGGGGAGAAGCACAACGATTCTGTGATTCTATGTTCTTGCTCTTTATGCAAACCCATATGCTGGGATTGTCAGCTCTAAAAGGAAGTGCAAGAAGGGGCTGCCCACCCCTCTCTGCCTGAAAGAGAGGGCTGCTGGGGCTCTGAGGGCTTGACAAGCAGGGCATGTTTTATCGTTTGCATCAAGCAGTCACACCACACACACAAGAAAGACCACTGCAAAGTCCCTATTCAAATTTGGAGAGGGGGGAGGAGGCACCACTTCGATCTGGACATCTCCCAAATCAATGCAAATCAGTGTAGCTCACTTCTGGATTAGCCAAAACTGAAGCACGCCATCCAATTCTGCCAGATATGTTACAGAGACACTTGTCTATTTCCCCATTGTAGTCAATGGGGAGCCATCCTAAGCTTCAGAAAAATGAACCAAAATTAGTCTCCGCTTCAGAACTGAATGGAAGTATGATGCCAACACAGTACGCTCTCCAAGGCTCTGAAGTGGGATCAAAGTCTTTTGTCTGTGCACACCTTGGCATCTGATATGATCACCCTGATTAATATCCATAAGGGTCAGACAGGCAGGAGCACTTGAGCCATGCCTGTCCCCCATGGACCAGGCCCGCCACCCATTCCATAGGCAGGATTTGAAGGTGGCAGCTCTCTCCGGCTATTGCTCTTCACAGGTAGACTGCTTCTGAACATGGAGGATCCATATCACAACTAGGAGCCACACATGGGCCTGTGCTCCTCCATGAATTGGCCCAACCCCCTTTTAAAGTCATCTAAGCTAGTTGCCATCACCACAGCTTGTGGCAGCAACATGGATACATTAACAAAGTCCTGTGTGGAGACACCCTTTCTTCTGTCTCAATCCAGCAAGCCCAATCAGTGCCAAAACTAAAGAAGGAAGACAATGACATCTTATCCAGCAGCTCAATGACACCTGTGGAACCTGCTGCCATAGTCACCCTCCCTATGCATGCATCGTGCGCCAGACACTGGTGGAGATGCAGGCATGGCATAGCATGGCACGAGGGTGCAAGTGTATTGCCAGGTCAACAGCTGCTGTGCTTTGGAGCTTTGGCTTCCATGCATGCATGACTACAGGTTTCTTCTCAGAAGGACTTTGGTTCACACATGCATGTACGTCAACCCTTGATAGCTTCTAGTGAGAAATTACTCTGCTGAAGAGCATTGTTTTCATGGGGGAGCAACAGCAAGGTGATATAAACATTCAGTATTGCATGTGTGAATCACAGATTAAAGGAACACTGTACAAATTTATTTGTTTTATTTTTGTAACAGAAGCAGCAAAAGTGGAGCAATAAATATTCAGCAGAACAGCTAAAACTGTAGTTACCATTTCCAGCATACATTACCTGCTGGAATGTCTCACCAATTTATTCATTTTTAAAAAAGAAGTCTTTGCCCAGCAGGGCAGCCATCAAGCGAGAGAGCAGGGTAGGATCATCAAATGAGCTTGCCTGGGTACCATACATGGGGTGCTATAGCTGAGAAGGCCCCACTTTTTCACCAGCCACCTAACTGCAGGTGGTTGTGGTAGTGGAGAGGACTCGAATAAAAGACTATCGAGTCCAGACAGGCTCATGGGGTGGATGGTGGTATTTCAAAATACCCCCTCCTACCCCCACCTAAGACCTTAAGCCAGAAATGAGGAACATAATGTGTGAACTGCCATCCCACCATGGGTGTTCCTGTATCATTATTCTAGTGGTCTAAGAATTTCCTTCCCTTTTTCTAAACTGGATGTGTTCTTCAAGGGATTACTAGAGGAGGAGGGTTGAGTTACCTATTCAGACTGAGATATATTTTTATGGAAGAAACTGATGTGTAAGTGTGATAGTGGCATAAAATTAAATGCAGCTTTCTTGAACCAAATGGCCCTGGGCCATTTAAGCTATTCAGATAATCAGAAGATCAGTGACAGAAGGGAGCTGTTTACAGAACAGATTTGTTTACAGTGACCGGCCTGTGGAGGATATAGAGAGATATTTTTTTTTCAGAATTTCTGGGAGATCAAATTACAGGGCTTCTACGCTAGATAGATGTAAGTAGGCACCAGTAAACCATTCGGGAAATTATTTCATTTGGTGAAGGGACACACTAGAACTTTGAGGGGCCAAGAAGGAATTGGTATTTGAGAGCCATTCCTCATTTAAATGTTTGTCCCTGTAATAATATTACTTCCAACCATACATGGTGAGAGTGGAGTTATCCTCAGGTGCTGTTGCACCTCCACTTCATGGTGAGCCCACACATATTTCATGTGATTGGTGGGGGAGGCAGGTGCAGGCGTGGGTGTCTGGATTTGGCTCCTGGGGCAGAGCTGCACCATCTCCAACATGGCCTCACCAGGCCAGAAGAGATGAAGGGAAGACTCCACTTTGAGCTGCTCCAATTGGTCTGAAGGAAGAGAGCCACTTGGGGACTTTCATAGAATCATAGAATAGCAGAGTTGGAAGGGGCCTCTAAGGCCATTGAGTCCAACACTCTGCTCCATGCAGGAATCTACTTTAAAGCATCCCTGACAGATGGTTGTCCAGCTGCATCTTGAAGGCCTCTAATGTGGGAGGTCATTGGTTCCATTGTCGTATTGTTCTAACAGTCAGGAAGTTTTTCCTGATGTCCAGCCGCAATCTGGCTTCCTGTAACTTGAGCCCATTATTCCATGTCCTGCATTCTGGGTTGATCGAGAAGAGATCCTGGCCCTCCTCCGTGTGACAACCTTTCAAATATTTGAAGAGTGCTATCATGTCTCCCCTCAATCATCTCTTCTCCAGGCTAAACATGCCTAGTTCTTTCAATCTCTCCTCATAAGGCTGTGTTTGGGCTGGTGCCTCCATAACACGCTTTCCCCTCCGGAAGGAGAAGGGGCTCATGAGGATGATAGAAATCTTGTTCCCAGGCACAGGGCGGGAGCAGGACCAAAAGCTGCTTGCCACTACCACTTGCCCCTCAGCAGCCTCAGTTCCAAGGGGAGCAAAGATGTACCTTGAGCCAGGGGTTTGTTCCAGCTGTGGGTGGGGGGTGGGGGGCATTGGGGAGACAAGTGCCTTGGCCTTTTGCTTAAGGCTCAGGAAAGGGGCCCACATTCCTCATCATGAGGGGATTCCAGGGGGAAGTGATGGTGCTAGGAGGGACGCAGGCACATTCTGTTTCTTCAGTTTCTTCCGAAGAATTTGTTTCTTTCCCAGGTTGCAAGAGCACTGAAGTGTTGTTATTATTAAAATGGTGGTTTCAGCTATGAGCTCCTTTAAAGTCCTGCTACCAGGCAGTGCTGGTCTCCCTTACCTGAGTGGGACAGATGCTGGAGTCTCCTGGGACGTCTGCCGACTGAACTTTTGGCCTTCGAGGTGAGAGCAATAAAAAGCCCCGGGCCTGTTCGGCCGGCACTCCTTGAGGAGTGAGCAGCCCTGACTTTCTGCTCCTGTTGTTTCTCCAGACTGGAGCCTTCCTCCATGACACTGCATGGCTTTAAATGCTTCTCGTCTGTAGAGGCTGTCAGGGGTCTGCAGAGTTGATCTCAGCCAAATAATGTTTCTTTTGAAAAACTGTCTGGCAAACATAACACTGCTCAGCAGGTGGGTGGAAGTCTCTGGGGAATGAATGCAACAGAGCCTCTGCTCTGTTGTTGTTGTTGTTTTTAACTATCCAGCTTCAAGAGTTCTCATGTTTGTCAAGATCTGGTGCATCTGAACATCAGCACCCGATGAATGCATATGACAACAACTAAATGCTTTTGAAAACAAGTCCCCTGCAGGAAGCATGCTCTGAATCATGGCTCCTGCCACATTCACACCTTTGAAAGTAGAATGTAGACAAAACAACCAAGTTATTTGGAAAGAGAACTACTTCCTTTCTCTTCCTCCCCTTAGCAGCCTTTAATTCATTTTCGTTCTCACTCTCCCCTCTTCTAGCAAATCCAAGAGAAACGCTTGCAACAGGAATGCTCATGAAATATTCATGCGGAACAACAGTGAACACGAGGAGGGTAATGAGGATCTGTGGGATGCGAGGTGGGTCCTCATTACCCTCCTCGTGAGAACGGCAAAGGCATTGTCAAGAAGGGAACAAGCAGTGGAGGTCGTTAGTGAGATCTGCTTTGGTCCTTACTGTCCGGGAATTTAGTGATCCCGGTTCACTTTCCACAGAGTAAGCGTGCTCTAGAGATCCATGCAAGGAAAAATACTCACACACCAGCGGTTCCCTTTAGTAAAAACTTTACTGAGATTCAGTATTTCCTTCAATATATTTACAGCAGTTTGGTCATCAATATAACACAGGTTACCAGGAAAATCCACATCACATCAAATCACCGTCAACCATCTAACACCAGCAGTCTAATAACTATGAGACATTTATATATATATATATATATATATATATACATTTGAATGGACAATGACTATGCACAAAATATAGAAAAAACTCCAGGGGAAAAACCCACTATCTCTTTGACCTTTAAAAGAAGTAGATAGAAAAACACTCCCCAGTTAATTGACAACTGGGTGCAATAATCAGTCCTCTGGACACTCTGCAACTGTCCAGTACTTTTTTATTCATCTGATGAGAAATTGTACCTCAACACAAGAAGATGCTTTGCAAGCAGGCATGGGAGGGTTGGGCCTGGTTTCCCCCCTTCTGGCAGTTTGAAACAGCCTATTCTGAACATTATTTCTAATGACTGGCCACAGCTCTTTCAGCTTCTGATGGGTGGGATGGAATCAGAGAAGTCCACTTATCAGCAATTCGTTTATTCATTTATTTATTTATTGCATTTATATACTGCCCCATAGCTGAAGCTCTCTGGGCAGTTTACAAAAATTAAAAACACTGAACATTAAAAAACCAATATACAAAATTTAAAAAGCATAAAATGCAAAAACAGATTATAAATGCAATTAAAACAACTATTCTGGGTCAAACAACAACAACAACAACAACCACAACACCCTCAACATACGCTGTTAAATGCCTGAGAGAAGAGGAAAGTCTTGACTTGGTGCCGAAAAGATAACAATGTTGGCACCAGGCAAGCCTCGTCGAGGAGATCATAATTGAGGGGCCAGCACTGAAAAGGCCCTCTCCCTTGTTGCCATCGTCCGAGCTTCCCTCGGAGTAGGCACCCAGAGGAGGACCTTTGATGTTGAGCGTAGGGTATGGGTAGGTTTGTGTCGGGAGAGGTGTTCTGTCAGGTATTGTGGTCCCAAGCCACGTAAGGCTCTATAGGTTAAAACCAGCACCTTGAATCGGGCTTGGAAACATACAGGCAGCCAATGCAAGCGGGCCAGAGTCGGTCTTATATGTTCGAACCTTCTGGTTTCTGTTATCAATCTAGCCGCTGCATTTTTCATAAACTACAGCTTCTGAACTGTCTTCAAAGGCAGCCCCACGTAGAGCACATTGCAGTAATCCAACCTGGAGATTACCAGAGCATAGACAACTGAAGCCAGGGGCATAGCTGGGCCCCCAATCGAAGTTGGTAGAAGGCACTCCTTGCAACTGAGCCTACCTGAGTCTCAAGTGATGGAGAAGGTTTTAGGTGAACCCCCAAGCTATGAACCCGCTCCTTCAGGGGGCGTGCAACCCTATCCAGAACAGGTTGAACACTCTCCACCCGGTCAGAAGAACCATCCACTAACAGCATCTCAGTCTTGTCTGGATTGAGTTTTAGTATGTTAGCCCCCATCCAGTCCATTGTCGCAGCCAGGCACTGGTTCAACACATCCACAGCCTCACCTGATGAAGATGAAAAGGAGAAATAGAGTTGTGTGTCATCAGCGTACTGATGACAACGCACTCCAAAACTCTGGATGACCGCACCCAACGGTTTCATGTAGGTGTTGAACAGCATGGGGGACTGACCCCTGCGGAACCCCATACTGGAGAATCCATGGGGCCGAGATATGTCCCCCAAGCACCACCTTCTGGAGCTGACCTGTCAAGTAGGAGTGGAACCACTGCAATGCAGTGCCTCCCACTCCCAACTCCGCCAGTCATGCCAGAAGGATACCATGGTCGATGGTATTGAAAGCCGCTGAGAGATCAAGGAGAATCAGCAGAGTCACACTCCTCGTCCTTCTCCCGACACGGGTCATCATACAGGGCGACCAAGACTGTTTCCATGCCAAAACCAGGCCTGAAACCCCACTGAAATGGATCCAGATAATCAGTCTCATCCAAGAATGCCTGGAGCTGGCTCACAACCACCCGCTCAAGGACCTTCCCCAGGAATGGAACATTTGCCGCCGTCAGTTTTGTCCCCCATGCTGTTCAACATCTACATGAAACCGTTGGGTGCGGTCATCCGGAGTTTTGGAGTGCGTTGTCATCAGTATGCTGATGACACACAAGTCCACTTCTCCTTTTCATCTTCATCAGGTGAGGCTGTGGATGTGTTGAACCAGTGCTTGGCTGCGACAATGGACTGGATGAGAGCTATTTAGAAAAATATCAGATCAGAAAAATTGGAGATCCATCGTATCGTCTTAGACCTGGTACCGATATTAAAATCGGCCATCCGATTTTTGAATCAGACACCATTTTGAATGATTTTCCCTATAGCCTATTTTTGTGTTACAAAAATGCCAATTACTTTTTATTTTAAAAGATAGAAGGATGAAACATGGCCACCTTGCAGATGGGTTTGAGGTACTTATCTGTGAGAAATTTCAGAAAGATAGCTCCAGGCATTTTGTGGCTATGAATTTTTTTACTAGAGAACCAGGAATGCCTCTAACTTTTTTATTTTTAAAAATCCACACATGAAAGCTTGCCACATTGCAGATGGCATGTTGGGACTCATGTGTGTGAAATTTCAGAACCATGGGTGCTTGCCTTTGCTGGCAATAATCTTTTTGAAAAATGGGTAGCAGGGGGAAAGACAGTTATGCCTTCAACTTTTTTATTTTTAAAGATCTAAACATGAAACTTGTCCACATTGGAGATACCACTTTGGTTGACATGTGTGACAATTTTCAGAGCCATAGCTTCAAGCGTGTAGTGGCAAGGTATTTTGAGAGAAATGAGGAGAGAAACCCATTTAACTTTTTTATTTTAAAAGATAGAAGCATGAAACTTGCCCATTCCTGGTTCTTTAGTAAAAAAAAATCATAGCCACAAAATGCCTGGAACTATCTTTCTGAAATTTCTCACAAATAAGTGCCTCAAACCCATCTGCAAGATGGCCATGTTTCATCCTTCTATCTTTAAAAATAAAAAGTTACAGGCATTTTTGTAACACAATACTAGGCTGTAGGGAAAATCATTCAAAATGGCATCCGATTTTCCAATTTTATCCGATTTAAATCAGAGACAAAAATATTTAATTGGAAAAAATTGGATCTCCGAATTTTCATATCGGAATTGGTATCGGATGTCCAATATCCTCCAATTTTAATCAGAATCGGATATTGGATCCGATGCAATGCACATCCCTAATTTAAAATACAAATTTAAACAGCAATGTTAAAAATCAAACTGAAGAATTGTTAAAATTCTATGAAAATAAAAAGGTCTTCACCTGGCGACTGAAGGAGTATAATGTAGGTTAGGCTGACCAGATAAAATCCAGGTCAGGGCTCATGTAACTTTAACAGTTGTAGAGAGAAGGGAATTTCAGCCAGTGTCATTTGTATGCAATTAGTTCCTGGTGAAATTCCCTCTTCATCACAACTGTTAAAGTTGCAGGGGACCTGCCTTCTTTTATATATGGTCACTCTAGTATAGTGCCTGCAACTTTAACTGTTGTGATGAAGAGGGAATATCACCAGGAACTAATTGCATACAAATGTCACTGGCTGAAATTCCCTTTTCTCTACAACTGTTAAAGTTACATTAGCCCTGACCTGGATTTTTTCTGGTCACCCTAATGTAGGTGCCAGCCAAACCTCTCTGGTGAGCTCATTCCACAGACGGGGTGCCACGGCAGAGAAGGCCCTCCTCTTGGTCATGCAAAAGTGTTTCTGGCAACCATTTGTGCCTGCCTCTGGCTGGGCCATGATGGCCATTTCCAGACTCCCTTTCTATTCTACTAGGTGGAATGGATTTTCATTTTAAAAAAAGACTTTCATTTTGAAATATTTTCTTCACTCTCTACCTGGATTAATTTCCCCTACATGGACTTTGCTGAGTTCTACACCCTCAACTGTAGGAGAGATCTCTTTTAACCTTTCTCTGGATCCATGATAACCTAGTTTTCAGATCTCTCCTTGGAATAGGTAGCTCTACATTCCTTTTAATCTCACACACACACACTGCTCCCTTCCTTTTTTCTAAGAGTTTGGACCTTACTGCTATAAAGATAGCCCTAAGTTGTTCGTCATCAGTTTCCCACAATCCCACAGTCACCTCTGCATAGGCTGACCATATGAAAAGGAAGACAGGGCTCATGTAACTTTAACAGTTGTAGAAAAAAGGGAATTTCAGCCAGTGTCATTTGTATGCAATTAGTTCCTGGTGAAATTCCCTCTTCATCACAACATTAAAGGTGCAGGCACTCTACTAGAGTGACCATATACAAAAGAAGGCAGGGCCCCTGCACCTTTAACTGTTGTGATGAAGAGGGAATTTCACCAGGAACTAATTGCATTCAAATGACACTGGTTGAAATTCCCTTTTCTCTACAACTGTTAAAGTTACATGAGCCCTGTCCTCCTTTTCATATGGTCAGCCTACCTCTGCATATCATATTCTCCACCCTGTCCTCATGGTTTATCTGCTTCAGGAGAATGAGAATTTCACTTGCACTTTCTGCCTCCTTAGGGAGGATGCGCCATAAGGCTCGTGAGCCTTAACACCCAATTTCCCAAATGTTATATAGAACAGATTTGTCTTAATTGTGAGCTGTAAAATCAGACATGTGACCAAGGCTATGTTCAGGTGGGACACCCCCCCCCCCCCCGGTGCTGGACATGCCTTCTGGGGGCCGAGCATGTTGGTGGGGACGCCCCCCTGGTGGACAACCATGTTGTCCTCCTTTTTGGTTTCCAAAATATGATCACCCTAGCTACTTAAAGGCTTGCATACTCAATGCATTATCTGTTACGGCCAATTCTTCATCCTAATTATTGGCAGAGGGAAGATATGGAAGGGGTAGGAGTTGTGGTCCCTGCTGCAAAGTACAGGCTCTTTGGAACTTTTCTCTCGATAGCTCTTTAAAATAAACTCTTCCTATAACATTTAATTTTATAAATCTGGAGGAAACACCCACCTCCCACTCACACAAGCGCCCTCCTTCGCAGGACCTGTAGCACAGCAAACCACAGAAATGCAGGCCAGGTCAATTGCCACCAGATGGTCCATCCCCTCTACTCACTTGTATTTGCCTGGGATTAAGTGTGAAAATAGGCCGTATGAATAGGATACAGCAGAGACGGATTGAAAGGCAGTGGGAGATGAAACAGAGGCTTCATATATGGGTACAGGGGGTAGAATAATAGAGCTGGAAGGGTCCTCGAAGGACATCTAACCCAACCCTCCACCAATGCAGAAAATCACCACTATTGCAGCCCCCCCCCCCCTCATCTAGCATCTGGTTATGAAGGAGAGTCCACCACTTTGCCTCCTCACCAAGAATTCCTGTGGAGTCTGTTTCATGCCTCAGGCACTGACAGTGAAGAATGAGCGATGGCAACGAATGAAATCCTGCATCCTATCAGTGCCTCCTCCTCCTTCTAGGCAACTCACCCTTGGTGGTGTCTGGAGGTTATTTGCAGTGTGAGCTACATACAGCTAAACCTGGAAAACATGCATTTAGGCCCAAATCTACATCCCATCCCAGCTGAAGCACCGATCCAGACATGGAGTGAGCCACAGTGCACAGCACCAGCTAGAGACACATGCCCTGGAGCAGGGCTATGGCCATCCCTGCCCTTGACCAATCCAGGAGAAGCATTTACTTCTTGCATCTTTGCCCCATCCTTCCTCCAACGAGTGGTATAGAAGGCGCTGTCCCCTGTTTGTATCCTTGCAGCAACCCTGTAAGGAAGGTCAGGCTGAGAGTTGGGGACTGCCCAACGTTACCCAGTGAGTTTCATGACTTGAACCACCCAGCTCTCCCTAGATCCAACACTTTATTTATTTAAAACATTCCTAAACATTCAATTCAACAAGCTTCATCACACCTCCTGATTTGCCTCCGCGTTTTTTTAACTCTGAGGCAAATGTGCGTCAAGCTTATGATCCCTTTCTCCTCAATAGCTGCTCTTCCGCTCCTAAGGTCTTTTGTTGCTCTTCCACTCCACTCCACCCCACCCCACCCCACCCCACCCCTCCCCTCCCCTTCCCATTCTCCTTCCAGTCAGGTCCTGGCAGATGAGCACTTCAACCAGACTGTCTTTCTCAAGGGCAAAAATGGAAGGAACATTTAGCCTGACTCTTTGCGGGCATCAAGGGAGTACAGTCCTGTCTCTGCAGAGATTCAGGTGTTGTACGATTTTAAAAAAGGCTTTGGGGCCTGGGATGCAAGGTTTGGGTTTTATATTGAGGCTTGGAGCCAACTGCTGGGAGAGATCGCTTTTCCCTGCCAGGACCTGATGCAATCCATTCAAGCCCCCAGTTCCTTTAAAACTACATGATGCCATTTACAATCCAATAGCACCGTATCACACGTAGTCCGTTCTCAGTGCCTCAGCAGAAATGTTGCCACCAAAATTCACTCAAAGCAAAGCCTCAAGGGAAAAATGGGAGGGATCGGGAGGATTTTGATGGAAGCCAATTGGATGCCAATAAGATTTGTGAGATTTTTTCAGAGGATTCAGCCTAAAGAGATTCTATCTGAGCCGTAGGGTGTTTAAGTTATGGAAAGTGGTTCACCGTATCTTCCTTGGCCAGTCTTTTGCAAAACTGACAAAAGCAGCAATTAGCTTCTGACTTGCTTTAGTCCTCCATGAGAAGGAGGGTTTCCCTCTGGGGTGCTCAGAAGAGCCCCTGTTTTCTCCATCAGCTCTTTGAAACCCTTGCTTTTTTATTTCCATTCCCCCCAAGTGGATTTCTCACCACAACTTTTCCCCCCATTAAGTCTTTGCAATTATTTATTCCACCTTTCCCATCATGAATTTTGAGGAATAAAATGCTTCCAGTGGGACTGAAGTGGGAGATAAAAAGTACAGAACAGAGGCTCATAATAAACAGAAAATGCAGGAACATTAAGAAGTTTCCATGTGTATGACATGTGGTACTCCCATAGTTAACACAAGCAGTAAGAAGCACACAAAGCGGTGATTGGCTCACTCAGCATTGTAGAGCCTCCACATGCAAATGGGCAAGGAGGAGGACCCCGAGTCTTGGAATGGAGGCCCTGACTATATGACTGAAATTAGTGCAGGCATGTCAAGTTTTTGTAGACAACTGGTGGGCACCAGGATTGTTATTTTGGAGTCCAAGGTGCTCTCCTTGGCCCTGGTGTTCACTGGTCAACACACGACATGGTTTAGAGATGTCTACTTCTCCAGCCACTTCCAAGGTGCAGTTTGGCCCTGCCTGCCTGCCCGCCCTTGCCCCATGTGGGTTTGGGATCACAAGGTGGGCCCCGCCCGGTCATGGCATGCAGCAGACCACAACTTATACAGAGACCCTGCCTGCCATTGCTTAGGGTCACTCTGTGATAGCCAAGCCAGGATGCCTGCTGCACTCAGGCTTTCCTATCATCATGGCAATTGCAGTTTGCAGGGGCATCAACCCTGACCTCTTAGCCTGCTGCAGCTTCCAAATTATGGTCTGGACGCTCCACAACAGTGGCTCCATCCATAGGCCAACAGAAAGGTCTTAATTCATACATTAAGCAGCGTAGATCAGTTTGGTGCATTGAACTATTCCCTACTCAATCACAGAATCATAGAATCGTGGAGTTGAAAGGGACCACAAGGATCATCTAATCCAACCCTCTGCAATTGCAGAAAAACTAATTAAAGCGTCCCTGAGAGGTGGCTGTCCAGCCTCTTCTTAAAAACCTCCAGAGATGGAGAACCCACAACCTCCGTAAGTAGACCGTTCCACTGTTGTACAGATCTTACCGTCAGGAAGTTTTCCCTTATGTTTAATTGAAGGACAAACTTCCTGACAGTAAGATCTGTACAATCATGAGAAAAAAAAGGGGGGAAAGCACCAATTTGCGTAGGCACGAAAGAGAGATGAGCTCTGGTGCTGTAAATATTCCTGTTTCTTTTTTTTTTTAAAAAAAAAAGAACAATTTTCTGTATTTATTACGAGAATTTTTTATTTTGTAGTCTATCCAAAATGCTCAACGATATTGCGGAAATTATCCTTCATCAGGAGCTGATATAAGTCACCAAAGCTTAGTCCTTCTAAAGACTTTGGTGAAGGACACACAAACAGAAAAAGACCTATATCAGTTCCTGATGAAGGATAATTTCTGAAACGTCACTGAGCATTTTGGCTAGATTACAAAATAAAACATTCTCGTAATAAATACAGAAAATTGTTCTTTTTTTAAAAAAAGAAACAGGAATATTTACAGCACCAGAGCTCATCTCTCTTTCGTGCCTAAGTAAGATCTATACAACAATGGAACAGTCACATCCCCCATGGAATTTGTGAGTCTTCAGTCCTCTTCATGCGCAACACATAGCTAGAGGGCAGGACTGCCCTTCTTGCCCCTGCCCATGACATTGTGCACACCTCTGCCATGTCTCCTGGATTGCCTTGCACTGAGCGCAATGCTTGCTGGCAGAAAGCCTACATGAGTAGCACGGGGGGAGTATCAGTTCCCATGCAATGGGAGACTTGCACAGCCAGGGCACCTGTAGGATTCCCTTTGCAGACATGACTCTCAGGGTACAGGCATCTGGGACTCGTGATGGGCCATGTTATCAGGGCAAGAGCAAGGCCAGGAGGCACAGTCCTGCTCCTGACCCACCTGCACAAGAGGGCATCTGGCTCATGAATAACTTTCTACAGAATTTATTAATACCCCCTCCCCCCTGCGCCACACACACAAGTGACAATCATGTATAATTCCTGTTTTCTACAAAGACTCTCCTGTTTGGTGCTTTTTCCTTCTTCACCTGTTAAACACATCAGCATAGACACATAGATTTGCATATATAGGCATTCCTTAAAGAGGGTGAAGACGGATATTGGAAGCCTACCTCAGGCATGGAAAAGAATGGATAGGGTCCTGGCATGCCAGAGGCCAGTTATATTTGCACGCAGAACAGTCCATGACTTAAAGGGGATCCATGCTATTGAAAGAGAAGAATGGGCAGCAGAAACATCGAGAGCACAGGGGAGAGACTAAACACACACGCCCTTGTCTCTGCTGGAAATTCGCAAACTTCAGCAGAGTAAGAGAGTACAGCGAGGTAGAGATCAGCTGCTGCAGGTGAAATCTGGTTGCTGTTTTCTGCACTTTGTACTCCTGTTTGCAGTTTGTGTGGTTGATGAATGTCTCAATGCATTGGAAAGCGTTGGTGTAGTTGGCTCTGGCTTACACTGTACTGATGAGTGATAATAGACATTGTCTTGTAATGGCTGATAGTGCATCTTTTGTAATTCATTTAAAATGTCTGAATGGAACTATTAGCGAAATGAACAGTTTGGGTCATTTACTATTGCAATGATGTGCCATTGCAATGGATGTATTGGCTTGCTGTTTTGATTTTGTACTACTTTCATGTTGTTAGCCACTTTGGGCACTTCTTGTGGAAAAGCAGCCTATAATTAGATGATGATGATGATGACAATGATGATGAATAATCTAGCCGTGGGACATACTGTCGATAGCGGCATCATTTCCCCTTCATTCTCTTTCCTGATTCTGTTATGATGCCCTTGTCTCATTTTCTCCCACTCTCAAGGCCAGTTTGTGTGAAGATGAATTCCCTGATTGCATTTCACTGACCAACGAACCAGTCTGCTCAGTGCATGAGCGAATCCCACTGAAAAGCATTTTGCGTCCTACAGTGATGTGTGTCTGTGGAGGGATGATATGAAAGTTGTGCCTGTGGCGTTTGACTGACTTCCACTCACCCACTTGTGTGCTTACATACTTTCCTGTGGCTCTCTTCAGAAGTGCCCCATGCATATAGTGAACACATTGTGTGTGTGTGGGGGGGGGGGCTGCTCACTGGCCTTGCCCCACTGTCAACATTTCCACTGCACCTTCAGCAGAATGCACAGAAGTCGGATAGAGCCAGCAGAGATGATGGGGCCAGGAATTGAAGGCCTGGAGGAAACTTCTGAAGATGGCTTATAATAGCCTGACCATCTGAAAAGGAGGACAGGGCTCATGTAACTTTAACAATTGCAGAGAAAAGGGAATTTCAGCCAGCGTCATTTGTATGCAATTAGTACCTGGTGAAATCCTCTCCTCATCACAACAATTAAAGTTGCAGGCACTATACTAGAGTGACCAGATACAAAAGAAGGCAGGGCCCCTACAGCTTTAACTGTTGTAATGAAGAGGGAATTTCACCAGATACGAATTGCATACAAATGATGCCAGCTGAAATTCCCCTTTCTCTATAACTGTTAAAGTTACAGGAGCCCTGTCCTCCTTTTCATATGGTCACCCTAGGCCTTATAATCCACTGTGGAACTCCATTTCCAGAAGTTGTCTCTACCCTTGAATGCTGGTTAGCTCTTTTTTTTAAAGAAAACAAAACAATGCTTGGAAAGAGGGCAATAAAAAGTAGTTGAATGTTAAGCTACGGAATTCACTACCACAAAATGTGTGATGGCCACCAATTTGGTTGGCTTTAAAAGGGGGTTGGACCAATTCCTGGCAAAGGCTATCAATGACCACTAGTCCTGATGCCACAGTGCTACCTCCACTATCAGAGGCAGTCTGCTTATGTACACCAGTTGATGGGGAACATGGGCAGGAGGGTGCAGTTGAACCTGTCCTGCTTGTGGGTTCCTGGTCAACAGCTGATTGGCCACCGTGTGAACAGAATGCTGGACTAGATGGACCCTTAGTCTGATCCAGCAGGCTCTTCTTATGTGGGCAAAATATTTCATTGCTGACAATGTAGTTGTCCAGTGTGTAGAGCCAGTGGGTTGGCCAGACCTACAGGGATACTGGGGATACCTGCACATGCTCTAAAACAGGTGAGCAGGAGGTGCTAGCTCCTTCTTGCTTTCAATAAATGGTTCCTCTGATAAGAGCCCTATGAAATAAAACAATGACCTCAGGTTAAGTTGCGGTGTCCAGAACAAGGGCCAGAGCTGAGGGACAGAAGCCATGCCTCAAATTCAGTCCCACGTCATGACTGGTGGGTTCCTTCTCTGTTTATCCTCCTCACTGTGAGCCTGACAGCAGATGGTGCTTCAAGTGGGAGACAGGCTGATCTGTCAAGCAACTCCTGGGCACCCAGGAGGCCCGAGCACCACTGCTGCAATGTATAAAGTACTCACAGAGCTGCCTGGCACTGCTGATTTCACAGGGAGCTGGTGTATCTTGGAGGGTTGCTAAGTGACAGACGGCATCATGAGGCAGAGTCATGCCAAAGGCTGGGATTGCGAATGCTACATGATAGTTCCTGTTTAATGAGCTCCCCCCCCCCCTTAAAACAAACAAACAAACAAACAGGACACTGGGGGACCTATGGAGACCTACTCGAAAGTGGATTTCCTGCTGGGACCTCGTTGTCCTTCTTCATTGCCCTGGTGTTGCACCAGCAAAACTGTCAATCAAAGGTATTTCGAAGAGGCTTAAATTGCCTTTGCAGCTGATCTGTTTCTTGTTTATCTTTGTAGCAGGAAATGGATAGGATGCAGAACTTGGCTGTCTACTACCAAGTACTACCAAGTGGTTGTGCACACATGCGTCCTTATAAAGGGCTGTCACTGAACGTTGCCTGAGGCAAAATTTCAAGGTAAATTTGGGTGTTCTGCTCTTCTGGCGTTTCAGAGGAAGCAAAGAGAGTTTTGATGAGACAGGCAGAATTGGGTGTCCTTACAATTTAAAATGTTCAATTTTCAAGTTTTGATTTAAAGGAAACTTTGGTGGGGGGGAACCACAAAATATTTTGCGTGATAAAAAGGATTTTTGTCATACTACATGTGTGAAATACTATACCCAGTGCCCGGATAACTGTGTTATCAGCAGCATTTGTTTTGTGAGCGGCCACTGTCAATAATGTGATTATCACTAGTGGTACTGAGTACATTTTGACCTCACAGTTTACAATTCCCCACCCCTTCCCCACTGTACCAGAAACTCTTGATACTACGTCATGAGTTTGCCAATTAGTTTGGGAGGCGGAGATCATGTCGGTTTACATTGGAATTCAGAAAGAGCCACTTCCTCTAGCATCCCTACCACAGTGACACACAGAAACACGTGTTTCTTGCTCTACCATGCCTTTTAGGTCACACATTAGCATGTGACATGAGTCATACACAGGACACATAGGGACAACAAATAGGGACACACAGTGTGCAAAGCACGGAGGGGGAGCACAGGCAGGTTGAGTGAAGATGTCGGAACATACCTGCTCCGTGATGGAAGAAAGGGGCTCAAAAGGCATGTAGACGATTGGACAGCCCAAGACTGGCTGAGACCAGCTCTCGACTTGCTTGTCACGGCACCCTTTCCTTCCATTTAATGAGGGTTTGCTTTCACTTACTGTTTCCAAAGCTGAAAATGAGTTCATTGCAAGGACTTGAAATCTTTGTCACTTAAAGCATATATCGAAGTTAGCCAAATAAAACATCTTGCTAGTCTTACAGCTGGCCTATTTTGCCTATTTCAATAATTCATGAGAGGACTTTTATTTTAGATTTCTCCATCATCATTATATTCTTCTCTGATCCCTTCCAATTTGTCTAAGTCATTTCATTTAAAGAAAATTGCCCATACATCACTGGATGTGGTTCAGTGTTTTCACATGTGGCTTAATCAGAGTTGAGGTGAGCAATTCCTTTGCTTGTTTTACACATAATGCGGTCATTAATACCAGCTCAAATTCTGCCCCCTTTCTCCCTCAGAAGAGCGCCTCCAGAGCTGCTTAGTGTTTCTAGCTTTTCATGGCCAAGGCATCGCACAGCCACCCAAAGAAAGAGGCATGACCCAGCTCTTGGGTAAATTGGGGCCACAACTTTATTTAACTATTTACAACCAAGGAGGCTTAGAAACTGTGCAAAAATGTAGGGAGGCAGTAGTCTGTGAAGAGCCTCCTCCTCCACTTATGCATGAGGCCGACCCGGTCCTGCACACAAGCCAGAAGCCTACAGCTAGGTGCAGAAAAGGGCAATTAAAATGACCAAGGGGCTGGAGTGTCTCCCCTAAGAGGGAAGATCACAACAGCTGGGATAGTTCAGCTTGGAAAAAAGGAGACTAAGGGGAGACCTGATAGGGGTGTATAAAATTATGCATGGTGTGGAGAATGTGGACAGGATGACATTTGTTTCTCTCCTTCTCTCCTAATGCTAGAATCCACTGGAGTCATCCCATGAAGCTGACTGTGGGAGATTCAGAACAGATAAAACAAAGTACTTCTTCACACAGAACATAGTTAGAAGATGTAGTGAGGGTGAGCAATTTGGATGGTTTTAAAAGGGGGCTAGATAAATTCCTGGAGGAGAAGGCGATCAATGTCTATTAGTCCTGATAGCTATGTGCTACCTCCAGTAGCTGAGGCGTTAAGCCTATTGACACCAGTTGTTGAGGAACATGGGCGGGAGGGTGCTTTGCATTTGTGTCTTGCTTGTGGGTTCCCAGTTAACAGCTGCTTGGCCACTGTGTGAACAGAGTGCTGGACTAGATGGACCTTTGGTCTGATCCAGCAGGGCTCTTCTTATGTGCTTACTTTGAGTCCAGCTGAAAAACCAAAAGGAGGAGGAGGAGGAGGAGCATCCAAATCAGGACAAGAAAAAGGGGAGAAGCAGGTTCTCAGGATGCTACGAGAATTACTGGCGACGGGGAAAAATAATCATTCCAAGGACCTCCTTATATTCTAATTCATTTTTTTTCCTTATTTTTTTCTCATTTTGGGGGGCTCTGCCAGGTGCTTCCACATAGCAGTGATAAGTGCAAGGTCTCAAAAATGCCATTACTGCTCTTCTTATTGCTATTATGTGGGAGTCACTGCAGGTAATTGCTGAGTCACAGGAGTGGCAAAAATTCAAGATCTAAGTTCAAGCCACTGGGATTCAGAGTTTTAAATCTCAGGATCCGTTCTATTTCCTTTCTTAATAGCAGTTCATTGTCATGTATATACGGTGCTTCCATTAGGGATGTGCACTGGATCGGATCGGATCCACGATCCGAATCCGATCCAGGGGAAATCGGATACAATTATCCGATTTCTGATCTCACCGCTGGATCGGCCGATCCAATCCAATCCGATCTGGAAAGTTTCCAATCCAGTTCGGATGGATCGGCGGATCGGCAGGCGGCCGCTGGCGGCCACCACCGCTTCCATTGGCAGGCGCCAGCGGGCGCCCGCTGACGGAAGCGGACAGCGGGGGGGCTTCCCTAGCAGGGCTGTCCGCTTCCATTGGCAGGTGCCAGCGGGCGCCCGCCGATGGAAGTGGACAATGGGGACAGGGGGCGGTGGATGGGAGCAGAAGGCCAGAAAAGGTAAGCAGGGGGCAGGGGGGCGGGGGGTGGGGGGAGGGGGGCACGCGGCGCGCTTACCTTTCCTGGCTGTCAGCTCCCGTCCGCCGCTGGCCGCTACTGCGAGCAGGCTTCATGGCCTGCTCCTAGGTAGCGCGCCAGGTGATCATCACCTGATGATGATCAGGTGATGATCACCTGGCGCGCTACCTAGGGGCAAGCCGTGAAGCCTGCTTGCAGTAGCGACCAGCGGTGGATGGGAGCGGATGGCCACGGAAGGTAAGCAGGGGGAGGGGGAGGGGGCTTACCCCCCCCCAGAGCCATCCACTTCCATCCGCTGGCGCTCGCGGGTGCCAGCAGATGGAAGCGGACGGCCCCGGGGGGTAAGGAGCGCGGGGAGGGGTCTTACCTGCCGGGGCCGTCCTCAGCGGACAGCCCCGGAGGAGGGAGGAGGGAGTTAGGCCCCCCTCACCCATCCGTCGCCATTTTTTCCTCATAGACTTGCATTGGGGGAAAGCTTTCTTTCCCCCAATGCAAGTCTATGGGGGGGAGGGGAAATGGCGGCCGATCCAAAAATCGGATGTCCGAGTTTTGGATCAGGATCGCACTCGATCCAGTCCGGGGGGGCTTCGATTTTGTCCGATCCGGGACAAAATTGGAGGTCCTGATCCGGGTCCCGATCCGATCTCAGCATGACCGCCCCCTACCACAAGGAAGCTATGGAATTGACTGGGAGTGAAACTTTAGTTCATAAGCAGCCCTGGCTTTCCTTGAGGGCAGAGAGTTTTGCTGCCTGAAGTCTGAGAAGCAGAGTCAGCCTGGTTCTTGCCTCCCTTTTGAGAGAAGAAGAAGACTCCTCTTTTCTCTTTTGGAACATGTTTTCTTTTGGCTTTGAGACTATTTAGGGCTATATTTTCCCAAGCCGAGTTCCTCTGACCCAGGCACCTGGCTCCTGAGACGTTTGGTGCATTTTTTGTCCCCATTTGCTTTTGCTCACTGGTGAAGGATGGGCTTTGCAACACTTTTCATTGTAAAATATTTTCTACACTCTCTACCTAGATTGATTTTCCCCACTTGGACTTTGCTGAGTTCTCCTCTGGATCCATAACCTGGTCTTCGGATCTCTCCTTGGGATAGGTAGCTATAAATTCCTTTTAATCCCCCTCCCCCCATACACACAGATGATTAGGGGTCTGGAAACAAAGCCCTATGAGGGGAAATTGAAAGAACTGGGCATGTTTAGCCTGGAGAAAAGAAGATTGAGGGAAGACATGATAGCACTCTTCAAATACTTGAAAGGTTGTCCCACAGAGGAGGGCCAGGATCTCTTCTCAATCATCCCAGAATGCAGGACATGGAATAATGGGCTCAAGTTACAGGAAGCCAGATTGCGGCTGGACATCAGGAAAAATTTCCTGACTGTTAGAGCAGTATGACAATGGAACCAATGACCTAGGGAGGCGGTGGACTTTCCCACACTAGAGGCCTTCAAGAGGCAGCTGGACAACCATCTGTCAGGGATGCTTTAAAGTGGATTCCTGCATTGAGCAGATGGTTGGACTCGATGGCCTTATAGGTCCCTTCCAACTCTACTATTCTATGATTCTATGCTCCCTTCCTTTTTTCTAAGTGTTTGGACTATACTGCTATAAAGTTGAAAGCTTAAAATACTTCATTTAACTAGTTTGGGCTGGTGTACATTTTAAGTACAACTTTGAAACCTTTAAACATGCTTCTTGGCCTACAAAATTGTTTTCGGCCTAGTCACACTGTTCTTCTAATAGGTATTAGAAGCAGTTAGACTGTAGTGTAGGGTGACCAGATTTTAAAAATCAAAATCCCGGTCCCCCCCCCGCTCCCCCCCACCCAAAACAACCCCCCCACCAAGCCACCCCCCCAAAAAAAACCCAGCCTGCATCTACCACCGGGTTCCTCGGCCGCCCGCGCGGCCGCACCGGGTCCTCCGCCGCCCGCGCGGAAGAGGCGGGAGAGGGCCGGATCCGGAAGTGACGTAACCGGCCCTCTCCCGTCTCTTCCGCGCGGCCTCTGGCCTTTCTGGGGCTCGTCGCGATGGTGACGAGCCCCGAGGAGCCCGGACGCCCGCGCGGAAGGGGCGGGCGCGGGTGTCCGGGCTCCTCCGCCGCTGCCGGGCTCGTAGGGCCAGAGGCCGTGTGGAAGAGGTGGGAGAGGGCCGGTTACGTCACTTCCGGATCCAGCCCTCTCCTGCCTCTTCCGCGCGGCCTCTGGCCTTATGAGCCCGGCAGCGGCGGCGAAGGCGGCGGAGGAGCCCGGGAAGCGGCCGTAGCAGGTAAGTACCCCCCTTCGTGCTTACCTGCTGGGCGGCCGCTTCCCGGGCTCCTCCGCCGCCGGGTCTACTGCCGCTCCTTGCTTGCTGCCACCGCCGCGTGACCCCCCGCCACCCCGGTTTGCCCCCCCGCCCCCCGGTTGGGCCGGTTTGCCCCTGGATTCCCGGTTAGGACCGGGAAATCCCGAGCCACCTGGTCAGCCTACTGTAGTGTATTTTGCATACTATGGACATGTATTTTCATATCATTGCATTTTTCACATTTCACTTCCATATCTGATGTACTTTTATATTTACTTTTCTTTATAAACCACTCCTGTATGGCATGTTTTCATCGGTTTAACAAGTTAAAAGGGTCATTCACTGTTTTCCTGCTTATGTTTTAAACTCTGTTTTGAACAGGCCTAGTAACTTCAAGCATTACAGAGTTGGGGGAAATCCTTAGTCTCTTTGCAATCAGAGGCACTGAGTAAGGGACCCCTGGAGATAATTTATACTGACCCCAACCACATAACACTATTTCCCCTTCTGAAGAGGTCTGGACCACAGACTACTGAAGACAAACAAAGTGGCAGACCATAATAACAGTTCTCATGTGGCCATTTGCCTTATGAGGCAGGTGCTCTGCGGGCTACCAAATGGAGGGACTAACAGGCCATAAAGTTGCCTGGCTGGGTCTGCCAGAAATCCACCCTCAACACTCCTGGAAGGTCCATGTTCTATAGCACCTGCTGTCAGTTGAACTTGATGGAATCCCACCCTCCACCCCTGGGTTTAATTTACTGATCTTCTCTGGCTGGGCCTTGCAGGAAACTATAGGGACAAACAGAGCAGGCATTCATAGCACACATAGAATGCTGAGACTGGCAAATCTAAAAGCAAGTGTGTTGTATGTTTTTGCTGTTTTAATTTTTGTATATTGTTTTTAATTGTTTTTAATCCTATGTAAACCGCCCAGAGAGCTTTGGCTATGGGGCGGTATACAAATGTAATAAATAAATAAATAAATAAACCAAGAAAATTCAATGGGTCTTACTTTTGAGTAAATCTCTGTGCATAGAAATCTATTACAAACATGATCACAATCTGCTACTTTGAGATCCAAACAGGAAGAAAAAGCATGTAGCATAAAACAAGCTATACTAATTAACATAATAAACTGAAACTTATTCTAATATAAAATATTTTCTTGTATCACCTTGTGTGCTTCTAGAATTAATCAGGGATTTTTAATTCCAGTAGAAAAATGTTCAAGTTGTCTCCAAATACAGACACAAAACATGAAATGCTTCCTTTTCATGAGGCAGTCATAAAAAGCTTTTATCTCTGGAACTGGCTACTGAAAAGTTCAAATGAGACCCCCTCAGATTTCAAGTGACAGAGCATAGCTTCCGGGGCTCATTTATTAATTTGAAAACTGGGGTCAACACATAACACTAGCTTTGATTTTATATTGGATGTCAAGATGGTGTAACATCCTGGCTGACACTGGCTCAGTTGTCAACTGTATAATATCTGGTCATCCATTACACAAAGCCATGAAATTCATTAAACAAAAAAACAATGTTAAGGCTCTACAGTTTTCAACCAAGCACCAAAAAGCAGGGAAATTGGAAGTTAAGGCTCACAAGCCTTGACACCTCATCCTCCTTAAGGAGGCATAAAGTGCAAGTGAAATTCTCATTCTCCCCAAGCAGATAAACCATGAGGACAGGGTGGAGAATATGATATGCAGAGGTGACTGTGGGGTTGTGGAAACTGATGACAAAAACTTAGGGCCACCTACTTCTCTCTTTTTTGTTTAGAGCAGCCTTTCCCCAACCTGGTGCCCTCCAAAGGTGTTGGACTACAACTCCCATCATTACAAGTCAGTATGTCCCATGATCAGGAATGCTGGGACTTGTAATCTCAAACATCTGGAGGGAACGCTGTTCTGTATCCTTACCAAATACAGGATCTGCCCAATACTTTTCTCTGACAAACATATTGCATATAGCAGCACAATTGATAACAAAAGGGGCACTATTCATTACAGATCTAGAACCAAAGCGTGTGCCAGGCAGTTTCCATTTTTGGTCAATATCTTGCCCTTCAAAGAGCCAATGCTTTTTATTAAAATGTGTTCATAGAAAATATACTGTTCACTCCCCACAATCCCTTCACAAGACATCATCTCATCAAAGTGACAGAGGAGCAGAAAAGATTTAGCTTCGCTGTCTTGAATTCCTTTCAGATGAGATTAGTTTGCAATCCTATACACTTGGGAGTAAACCCTAGTGAACTCAGTGGCACTGACTGGATTTAAGTGTAAACCAACCTTCTCCAGCCTGGTGCTCTCCAGATGTGTTGCATTGCAACTCTCATGTTATGTGTTATGGGGAAGACAAAAATCCTTTTCATCATTAATTTAAAATACTCTTTACGCATGAAAGCATTAGGAGCTAGTTCTGCCTTTGATTGCACACTACTGAACACACAAGAAAAATCCTCTATGTTAGTCCCCCAACACCATATATCTGTTATTCAATAAGCAGACAACCTATGTGTTGAAAACTAATTTTGACGCCTGAAGAACTATCTGGATTAAATATTCAAGATTCATTCATTATTGCTTCATTCGTTTTAAGACAGTCTATTTAAAGTGATACACTTTGGAGTTCCTTGATGCACTTTGGAGTTCCTTGATGGATCACATATTTTAATGTTGGAAAACATTATACTTTAGAACAGATGTGGGCAGAAAATAGATCAACTCTCAGCATTCCTGATCACTGCCCATGCTGGTAGGGAATTTTACGAGTTGAACTCCAAAACGTGAAGATCTATAATCTGCCTGCCCTTGGTCAAGAACAGCCTTTCCCAACCTGGTGCCTGTCAGATGTGTTGAATTGCAACTCGCAGCATGAGGAGATGCTCTAAAAATAGAGAAGTACGTAGCCCTAAGTTGTTTATTATTAGTTTTCCACAACACCATAGTCACCTTTGCATATCATATTCTCCATCCTGTCCTCATAGTTTATCTGCTTGGGGAGAATGAGAATTTCACTTGCACTTTCTGCCTCCTTAGGGAGGATGTGGCGTTAAGGCTTGTGAGCCTTAACACCCAGTTACCCTGCTTTTGGTGCTTATTTGAAAGCTCTAGAGCCTTAACATTGTTTTGTAAAATGTACATTTTTTGTTTAATGAATATTACTTACTATTGTTTGTTCTTTTATTGCTTTGATAGTTTGTAACAAATAAAAGGTGGAATAATAATAATAATAATAATAATAATAATAGGAAGAGGGGGTTCTGTAGAAGAACTAATGAGGGAAAGAGGAGAGGACCAGGAAGAGGCGGGAATGAATAGCTGGAAAAGATAATGGGAGGAGATGAGCAGACCTACACATCGCCTGGAATTGCAGAATGCCACAAGGCTAATATTATTTATTTATTGATTTATTACATTTGTATACCGCCCCATAGCCGAAGCTCTCTGGGCGGTTTACATAGGATTAAAACAATTAAAAACAATATACAAAAATTAAAACAGCAAAAACATACAACATACACACAATCTGTACATTTAAAACCACTACAACACCCCAAAAAGCTACAAAAAACAAAAACAAACCCAGGCTCCTCAGATATTGCCAAATGCCTGAGAGAAGAGGAAAGTCTTGACCTGGCGCCGAAAAGATAACAATGTTGGCGCCAGGTGGGCCTCGTCAAGGAGATCATTCCACAATTGGGGGGCCACCACAGAGAAGGCCCTCTCTCTTGTTGCTGACCTCTGTGCTTCCCTCGGAGTAGGCACTCGGAGGAGGGCCTTAGATGTTGAACGTAGTGTTCAGGTAGGTTCATGTCGGGAAAGGCGTTCCATCAGGTATTGTGGTCCCAAGCCGTGTAAGGCTTTATAGGTTAAAACCAGCACCTTGAATCGGGCTCGGAAACATACAGGCAGCCAATGCAAACGGGCCAGAGTAGGTCTTCTTCACAAATATTAACATCTTCTTCACAAAATAAGCAGAAAAATCTTCAACTGGAGACAGCTAGGATTGTTTGTATTTTATTCTGGAGCTATTATTGTTCATTGTATAGAATGAAAACCTCTTGAATTATTTGCAAATGCCTGGGCTTTGGTAGAATTCTCAAGGAAGTGCATTCCAGATGCATCTCCCGAGCAAGCCCATCCATGTGAGCCACTTCACAAACATACATGTTGCATGGAGGGCATGAAAAAAGGGGTGTTCTGAGTGGCATGGGCTGCCTCTACAAGAAAGGTTTAAAGCTCTTTCAAGGCGCTTTAAAAAATTTACCTCTACAAGAACGGAGCGCAAATCGGGCGTAGAGGCGCGTTATCTCTCCGATTATGCGCATTATCGAATGCGCGTTAAATCGCGAGTTTTATTTTGCTCCATCCGTTAAAGCGCATTTTGACTGTGTGAATAAGCACTTATGCGCATTAACTACTTGTAAAGCGCATTTTGGACATCTGTTAATGCGCTTCTCCGCCTCTCGTGCAGAGAGATTAGGCGTAAATGCGCTTCTGCGATTATACGCATAATCGTCTAACCAGGCGCAAAAGCGAATCCTTGTAGAGGGGACCTTGGAGAGATTGGAATCAGGCACAGGGAAGCTGTGTACAGCGTGGGGAGATTTAACTATGAAAAAGATCTAACAAGGCAGAGTTATGAGATGGGACTTGTTTACATGTTTCCAAATGATAAAACAGGCAAGTCAGTGTATCTACAGCTGCATTTTTCCATTTAGGAAAAAAATGAGAAGGATTTGGAAGGATTAGTGAGCTGGGAACCATCCAGTGATGGTACGTCTTGCCAATGAATGTTTAGCCGCATATGTTTAGCCATGCTGTCTACCACTGATCCCCTGCCATGTTTTATTGGTATGCTGCTCTTTCAGAAAATGAATTGCAAAGCATTTTACAAGCAATAACATTTGCTCTTCAAACTAGCACCTGCATAAACAAAAATGAATTCATTTCATACTCTGTTATCCATTGGCACAGTATTCTGGAGCCTGAAAAGCAAATAAATGAATATACAAGGCACACTGACTTCCACCCAAAACAGCTAAGACGAGGAAACCTGTTATACTGAATGGCCTGATGGATAAGGATCAGAAAGCAATGCAGGGGGTGGCAGGGGCAGAGGGCTTGGGTCATCTACTCAGCTGATTCCCTGAGAGGCTGGTCCATGGAAGAATGGCTGCAAATAATTCTTCCTACTTGTGCTACTAGAATCTGCAGTCTGTTTGTTCAGCCAACCTTTTCCCCGCCTCCTATCTGTTTTAGGAGGACACCCATTTGCATTTTGAATGGCAGTCCAAACATTCAGCACTAAATGCAGTAAGAACTTCAGAGGCTGGTGGCTTAACCTCCATGCTCTTGCTGCTTCGATTGACTGCTCCTGCAAAACTCTGCATGCTGGTGCTGCCCAAATAGCAGGGACCAGCCAGAATCACCAATCTCCCATGTTCTTCTTTCCCACCAATAAGGGTGTCAGAAAAACCCACAACAGAGTCAAATGTTTAGATTTCTATGAGTATGAAAACATGAAGTAAATTCTCATACATCCCTAAAAACAGAATAACAACAAAAACTGATTCTGTCAATGGATGGAATGGAACATAAGAACATAAGAAGAGCCCTGCTGCATCAGACTCTGACACTGCACTCTGTAAGTACAGTCACCAACAAGCAGGACACAGTGCAGCAGCACCCTCCCACCCATGTTCCACACCAACTAGTGTATATAGGCTTACTGCCTACATAACTGGAGGTAGCATGTAGCCATCATGACTAGTAGCCAGTGATAGCTTTCTCCTCCAGGAATTGATTCAACCTCCTTTTAAAGCCATCCAAATTAGGGCCCATCACCACATCTTGTGGTAGTGAATTCCATAGTTTAACTATGTGCTAGGTAAAGAAGTGCTTCTTTTTATCTGTCTTGAATCTCCCACCAATCAGCTTCATGGGTTCTAGTATTACGGGAGAGGGAGAAAAATGTCTTTCTCTCCATGTTCTCCACACCATGCATAATTTTGTACACCTCTACAACCCCAGCAGTTGTAACCTTCTCTCATAGGGAAGATGCTACAGTCCCTTGATCATTTTAGTTGCCCTTTTCTGGAGTTTTTCCAGCTCTACAATATGTGGGTTGATATTTTCATTGAGCTGTCCAACAGTACCCCAAGATCTCTTTCTTGGTAGGTAACTGGCAGAAGAACTCTCAGAACCACTGTCTATTATCTTTGCGAAATCATGGTAGATGGGTAAAGTGTCGGACGACAGGAGGAGGGCTAATGTTGTCCCTATCTTCAAAAAGGGCAAAAAGGAGGAACCTGGGAACTACAAACCAGTCAGTCAGACATCCATCCCTGGGAAATTTTTGGAGCAGATTATAAAGAAGTCAATCTGCAAACACCTTGAAAACAATACAGTGATTACTGGAAGCTAGCATGGATTTGTCAAGAACAAATCCTGTCAGACTAATCTGATCTCATTTTTTGATCAGGTAACCTCCCTTGTGGACTGGGAATGCTGTGGATATAGTATAACTTGACTTCAGCAAAGCTTTTGACAAAGTACCCCATGACATTCTGATTCACAAACTAGCTCAAAGTGGGCTAGATGGAACAAGTATTAGGTGGATCCACAGTTGGCTACAGAATTGGACTCAAAGAGTTCTTATCAATGGTACCTTTTCACACTGGGGGGAGGTAATGAGTGGGGTACTGCAGGGTTCAGTCCTGGGCCCAATTCTCTTCAACATTTTTATTAAAGATTTGGACGAGGAGGTGCAGGGAATGCTTATCAAAATTGCAGACGACACAAAATTGGGTGGTATAGCTAATACCCTGGAACACAGAAACAAATTCCAAAGTGATCTTGATAGATTGGAGTGCTGAGCTGAAAACAATAGAATGAAATTTTGTAGAGATAAATGCCTAGGAAAAAGAAACCAAATGCACAGTTACAAGATGGGGGATACTTGACTCAGCAATTCGACAAATGAGAAGGATCTTGGAATTGTTGTAGATCACAAGATGAATATAAGCCAACAGTGTGATGTGGCTGCAAAAAAAGCAAATGCTATTTTGGGCTGCATTAATAGAAGTATAGCTTCCAAATCGTGCGAGTTACTGTTTCCCCTCTATTCGGCACTGGTTAGGCCTCAACTTGAGTATTGCGTTCAGTTCTGGGCACCACACTTCAAGAAGGATGCAGACAAGCTGGAGCATGTTCAGAAGAGGGCAACGAGGATAATCTGGGATCTGGAAACAAAACCCTATAAGGAGAGATGGAAAGAACTGGGCATGTTTAGCCTGGCGAAGAGAAGGGAGACATGATAGCACTCTTCAAATACTTGAAAGGTTGTCACAGAGAGGAGGGCCAGGATCACTTCTTGATCAACGTATAGTGCAGGACACGGAATAATGGGCTCAAGTTACAGGAAGCCAGATTCCGGCTGGACATCAGGAAAAACTTCCTGACTGTCAGAGCAATACAACAATGGAACCAATGACCTAGGGAGGTGGTGGGCTCTCCTACACTAGAGTCACTCAAGAGGCAGCTGGACAACCGTCTTTCAGGTATGCTTTAAGGGGGGATTCCTGCATTGAGCAGTGGGTTGGACTCGATGGCCTTTACAGGCTCCTTCCAACTCTACTGTTCTATGATTCTATGATTCAATGATCTCTTTCTTGGTTGGTAACTACCAGCTAAAATCCCATTAGTTGGGATTTTTTGAAATTGGGATTTTTTTGTCCCAATGTGCATTACTGCACACTTTCTTACATTGAATCACATCTGCCATTTGGATGCCTACTCTCCTAATTTGGGGAGATCCTTTCAGAGCTCTTCATAACCCCTTTCTGTTTTAGCCACCTTCAGTAATTTGGTGTCATCGGCAAACTTGGCCACTTCACTACTCACTCCCAATTCCAGATAATTTATGATCAAGTTGAAAAGAATTTGTCACAATACAGATCCCTCTGGGACAGCACTATTTAATTCCTTCCTTGGGGAGAATTGACCATTTATTTCTACTCTCTGCTTCCTGTTCTTTCCTGTTGTGAAATAAATTATTATTATTATTATTATTATTGTTATTAAACCAGTTACTGATCCATAAAATGACCGCTCCTCTTATTCCATGACTGCTAAGTATCCTCAGGAGCCTTTGGTAAGGGACATTATCAAAAGCCTTTGGGAAGTCCAAGTAAACAATGTCCACTGGATCACCCCTGTCTACATGTTTGTTGACACTCTCAAAGAATTCTAGAAGATTAGTGAGATAGGACTTACCTTTACAGAAGTTTTGTTGATTCTTTTTCAGAAGGACTTGTCCTTCTTTATGCTTACCAATTTTGTCTTTAATATTCTTTCAACTAATTAAACTGGAACAGACTTTAAACTAACTAGCTTGTAATTTCCCAGATCCTTCCTGGATCCCTTTTTTTAAAATGGTGTTACATTGGCCATCTTCTAATCCTCTGGTACAGAGACTGAGCTTTAGGGGCATGTTGCATATTTTGATTAGAAGATCAGCAATTTCAAATTTGAGTTCTTTGAGAACTCTAGGATGGATACCATCCGGGCCTGATGATTTATTTGCTTTTAATTTTTCAGTAAGTTTGAAAACTTCATCTTTTGTCATCACTATTTGTTTCAGTTCCTCAGATTCCCTTCCTGAAAACATCACTTCTGGCACAGGTATCTGTCCTATATCTTCTGCAGTGAACACAGATGCAAAGAATTCATTTAGTTTCTCTGCAATCTCCCTGTCCTCCTTTACTATTCCCTAAACGCCATTGCCATCCAGTGATCCAACTGCTTTCCTATCTGATTTCCTGGTTCTGATATATTTAAGAATTCTTTATTGTTAGCCTTAATATTGTTAGAGATATGCTCTTCAAAATGCTTTTGTATATCTCTTATTGTTTGCTTGCATCACCTTTGGGCAAGGCTGTGGTCCCCTTTGTTTTCCTCACTTGGGCAAGACTTCCATTGTCTGAAGGAAGCCCTCTTTTCTGTAATAGTTTCCTTAATACTGCTAGTTAACCATTCCAGTGGCCTCTTGGGCTTGGTGCTACCTTTCCTAGCCTGTAGTATACATGTTAGCTGAGTTTCTGTTATTGTGGTTTTGTGTAACTTCCACACATTTTGAAGGGATTTAACTCCTTTGCCCCCTTTTCAACTTCCTTTTCACCAGTTCCTTCATTTTAGAGAAGTTTCCTCTTTTGAAGTCAAATGTGATTGTGTTGGACTTCCTGGGCAGTTTGCCCCTTAAATATAAATTTAGTCTGATAGCCCTGTGGTCACTGTTACCAATTGATTCAACAACATTTACATCTCATACTAGGTCCTGGGCAACACCATTTAGGATTAAGTCCAGGGTCGCCTCCCATCTGGTCAGTTCCATATACATTGATCCAGTCAATGTGGGGGTAATTGAAGTCACACATTATTACAACAAAAGATGCCTTACAATCCCCGAAACACAAACGGAACGAATGGAACCGAATCTTCACTTCCTGAGCCATTAGCACTATTTTTTGGCTCCATAATCCTTTCAGGTTTAGGCTGCAGACAGAAATCTATGAAGGATCTGCAAGGGGTGACGTTCTTATCAGGATGAAAACCTGTTATTTTTATGTATCACTTGGAAAACATGTATAATTTATCCACACTGAAAAGATCACATCACATAATTTAATATGATTTCTATAATTGGCAATTTACATTTTTATACCTGGCTCCTGTTTCGAAGCCAAATCTAGCTTGCCCCTATCACCACCTCCAGGTTAGTCAGCATGGGGGTAACTGTGTGGATTTTTGTTGTGTGTGTGTGTGTGGGGGGAATAGAAAGAAGTTCTGCGCTGTGCAAACTCTGCCGTGGATTGCAGAAGATGGAGCAAATTCCCCTATTCACTTACCAGTTTCTAGGGCTAAATTGAAATACTCCCGATTTTGCTGCCCCCTTCTCCTGTTCCACAAACAACTCCCACTGCACAGAAGATCAAGCGGCTTTGAGAGAATGAGTACAAAACAGTGGGGTGGGAATTCGCACGCGGTCACAAGGTGGTGGTGGTGGCGGCGGCTGCATCCTCACACAAGAACAGCCTTTGGAACCTAGGGGCATCCCATGACAAATGGAGACACTGAGGTCCCCTCTACAAGGATTCGCTTTTGCGTCTGGTTAGGCGATTATGCACATAATCGCAGAAGCACATTTACGCCTAATCCCTCTGCACGAAAGGCGGCGAAGTGCATTAACAGATGTCCAAAATGCGCTTTACAAGTAGTTAATGCGCATAAGTGCTTATTCACACAGTCAAAATGCGCTTTAGCGGACGGAGCAAAATAAAACTCGCGATTTAATGCGCATTCGATAATGCGCATAATCGGGGAGATAACGAGCCTCTACGCCCGATTTGCGCTCCGTTCTTGTAGAGGTAATTTTTTTAATGCGCCTTGAAAGAGCTTTAAATGCCTCTTGTAGAGGCACCCTGAGAGATGATGATAATGATAATGATTAAAAAAATGATCAGAGCCAAACCAAAAAGCATCCAAGATCCCTCTCTTTCACTCAGCATCTTCATACCCCCCCCCCCCGTCCATCACTTTTCAGAAGTAACAGCAAGAAGCAGCACAGTACAAACTTCATCTCTAGCCACAAGTAAGACGGACTGGATTACGGAGGAGGAGGAGGAGGAGGAGGAGGAGTTGCCCAAGCAACAAACAGAGATAAAAGAGCACCCCCAGTACCCCCCCAAAAGGAGACACACACACACACACTATAATATAGGAATGCAACATTCCTATCTTCTGCCTGATGCTTTAGCTTTACTCTCTCAGCTTGGGCCTGGTGGCTTTGTTTGCCCTTCTATCCCTGCTATGTATGAGAATTTCTGTTCAGTTCACAAAGCATCCAAACTTATCCCATTTGCAACCCTGAATGCAAATGGGAGCACTTTCCTGAACTTGCATTCACATTCAGAAAATATGTATTCTTTGAAAAATGGGCATGTTTCAAAAACTGCACATTTTCACACTTTAGTCAGTGGGGGGTGGAGTGCACATAGCTAGAAATGTGCACTTTTCTCATTTGAATGAACCAAAACCAGGCCACAAGCAAAAATGGCAGTGTTCCGAACCGAACTTCAATGTGAACTTTGGAAAATGTTGGTGAGCTCAGACCTCCCTGGTTCTCCCATTCCCATGACAGCCAGCCAGTCAGCCAGCCAGCCAGTCAGTCAGTCATTCACTTCCCTCCCTCCTCCCATCATGTAGGAGCAGGAAGGGAACAAATGGGTCCCATTCTTTAAATAATTAGGGGGGAAAACCCATTATACAGAGATTGTCAGAGCAAAGCTCCAGCACACCCAACAACTTCTGTACACATTTATTTTGGGGTGGAGCTGGGGTTGGAGCTGGGGGGGGAGTTAGGAAAGGGGAACTGTTTGTTCCCTTCTAGTCTCTCCCTCCACCCCTAGATGCACACAGCTCTTCTGCACTCTTACCAGAAGCAGGAACAGGGGTCGGTGGCTGTGGGGCAGGGCCCCTAATGGCCTCAGGTAGCCCACAGGTGTGGCTGGGTGCAACTTGGCAAAGAGCAAAGGACGGAGAGCGCTGGCTTGGCCCATCCTGGCAACAGCCATGCCCCCTTTTGAATTACAAGGGTGAGCGCCTGTCAGCTCCATTTGGAATCAGGACAGTATTAATGAGCTCTTTCAGAGAGCATCCAGGAAAAGTTCTCTCCCAGCCTGCACACTGATGCCACACACACACACTCTCACACACACAAACACAGTCATCCCTTGATGGAACACTTGTTTCTTGTCGCCTGCCCTGCATCTACACAGTAGTGCCACACTTGGTGGAGAGCCATGGAGAAATTCAGTCTTTCCCTCCCAACTGACAGACCCATGGGCAAGAAGATGGCCCCTCACACCTGGAAAGTCTCACATCCAGTGAGGGGAACGCTTTTTTCTTTTTATTTATTTTTTGCACGCCTCTTACCTGGGCAGGGAACAACATGCACGTAGAAGCTTGTAAGACAGAATGGAGAAATTGTCCCAAGTACAGAGAAAGTTCTCAGCAATCAAACAGGATGGGTGAGGTGGTCTGGTCACATAGCCCTTTACAGCAATTAAAGAACGTTCCATTGAGCCTTAGGATTTAAAAATAAAGAACATTTGTGCATCTGGCTTTGGTCACCAGAACGTGGACTGCATGTGTTCAGATGCGTGTTTAGTATTCCAAGCTGGAGGAGAAGCATGGCTGGGGGGCTGGGAGGGGGGGGTGCTCCATCCATCATGCAGCTGAGCATTATGACCTGAACAAATTTGTTTACCAGAACAGGTCATTTCATACTTTGGTGACCTCAATAGTTATACAACTGGAGTGGACCATGAGGACATCTAAGAGCACCTTACCTTTCAAAATACTTAAAATTGCTTGGCTTAGCTTTTTCTTGTACCTCCTTTCCATTCCAAGTTGTAAGCAAAAATTCACAAGGTATATAGTGGCCATTCACATTCCCTGAAGCTTACAGCATTATCAATTTCAGTAGCTCTCTATTCCAGGAATCTGTCAGCACATTTGTAATCAGCATCCTCATGAAATATCCTCTGGGGCATCTGCCTAGACTTTAACTCCTCTCAATCAAAGCTGTGCTAGTCAGGACTTCTTTTAAAAATGTAATGGGCTCAGGATGCTCGCAGCGGCAACACCTTGGTCTGGTTCATATTAGAGTTGTTGTGGAAGATTCATGAAGTTAAAGTTGGCTGATAGGCACAAATGGGGATGTTCACATAACCTGTGGACAGTAGTGGTTCTGTGCAAAAGTAGCCAACAGGTGTTAGGTCACAGAAGGTATCCCTGCCCCTATTTAAAGTAGACTCCAAAAAAGCCCTTGATTTTTATTATGTTGTGGCGGGTGGGGGGAGTCACAATTGCCACTATTTTAGGTCAGACTACTTACTGTAGGAAAGCATACCTTTTGTAGTTACTAAGGATACATGGTTTTTGAATGGTGATTTAGAGTGTTCAAAAGACTTCTTAGCTATCCCTAGAGAGTAGTTTGCCCAAGGCCATGGAGTGAGGTTATGGTACAGGTAAGTTTTGAGCCACAGACTGCGGGATTCAAAGTTTTGTCTTTTGCCAAACAAATCAGCAGGCCATTTATGTTGCTGGATTGTGGGTGAAGCATAACTGACATTTTATATTCTCCCAGCAAAAAAGTAAGGAGAGAAAAAACAGAACTGCAAATGGTACCCTATCTGCTGTGCCCTACTAACAAAGAAATGGCACATGGCAAAGTGAATGCCTTTGCTGAACGGCAACAGGAACCGTGTGTGGGGAGCTGGCGGGGGGGGGGGGGCTTCTGAAAGAAAAGATCCATGGATGGGGTTGCCAAGTGGATGCCCCGACAGGGCTCCTGTAGCTTTGACAATTGCACGAGAGACAGCAGAGCAGCAGCTGTAATGTTCTTCATGGCTCCACCATGCTGGGTACACCTGCACCCAGCCATGAGAAAGTGATAACTCAGGATAGCTTATTTACTCACATATCTTCTAGGGCCTGTAAATTTAGCAGCAGAATGAGCTCCCACTATTATTTGGATCAATGTCTCTGCTTGTACCTCTCCTGCAGCCAGTTGACTGCCCAGTTGACTTCTGCAAGGGTACAGAAAATGCCAACATACACTGTGGAACTCTGGGACAGGTAGTTCTTAAGAGCCCATAGTTCATGAAGGGCACACTACTTTTTCTCTCATACAAGATCCAATAGTTTCAGTGAAGAATTATTATTCCATTTAGAATCCTAGAATGGCTGCGGCAGGGAAAACGCTAGGAAGGTTTTCTCATTGTTGTAACTTTTCACTAGTTGTAAAATGTTTTACAACTAGTAACAGTTAAAAGTTGACAGCTAAAAATGGACTAGTTAAAGTTAAAAGTTAGCAATTTCTTTAACTTTTTAATGTGTTAATTCACTAGTTAATTCCCATGACGGCTGACCTGTTGCATAACTGTCTGCCATGCAACTATCAAAAGTGCAGCAGGAGCTTGAAGGTGCAGAGCACAGACTTCCTTCCTAGTTTGGCTCAGCAAAATGTCCCCTCCCTGCATGCCAAGGTTAAGGTGTGGAGTTTTGTCCCTGCACCTCTAGAAATGAAGGGCTACATGTCAAGGGAAAGGCTGCCCTGTGATGCTAGCCCCAAGGCCGTGTCACGTGATTTTGTGGAAACAAATAGGTGAGAGCACTTTGTGCCATTCAGGCCCTAGTGGGGGCTGAGGTCAGAACTTCCTTTCTCCTGTCCCCTCCTCTGTAAATGGCCTTCCCCCTCCCATGGTCTTTCTTTGAAATCTGTTTTGAGAAATCTACTGTAGGAATTGTGGTGCTCAGTGATGAATTCTGACCATGAACTGCTCCTTTCCCTTGTCAATATTTATTTATTATTATTATTATTATTATTATTATTATTATTATTATTATTATTATTATATTATATTTAAAAAGAATGTGCTGTGAATTAAGATGTCACTTGTAGATGCTCTCCTTTTAGTCAGCAGCAGCAGCTCAGCCGAGCATGAATGGCAGGTCTGCAGGCAAAGCTGTCCTGGAAATGCGATACTATGGAGAACGAGAGGTGACCTGCTTATGGGCGAAACAATGTGATGGGAAGGAACAGGGTGCAGCAACACCCACCCAGCTGTGACCCTCGTTGCTCATTTTCCTTCAGGGGCTCTTGACAGGTGAAGGAGAACAAGAGCCTGGACAGACTTACTCCCAAGTGAAAGCACAGCTGGGAGAGGAGAGGTTGGGGGGCTTGTAAATGCTCATGAGCTTCTGCCCACATTCTGCTGGGCGCTGGGAGATTTACGATCCAGAGCAGATTTGAATCTATTCAGCAGCCAACAGAAAATCTCTGACTCAGCTCCCTCTTATGAATCCAGCCAGGTAGGGCTATCATGGTGCCAAGTTTCATCACTGTATCTTTAAAAATGGTGGAGCTGTAAGCATTCATGTTAATTCCTATTGACTATAAAGTAGAGCTACCCTTTGGGTGGGAGGAGGATGGGAAAAATCCATATTTTTCGTCAAATTTCATAATTTCCCACCCTTCCCCGATTTGTTACCAAAAATCCTGATATGTCCTGGTTTTTCCTGACATATGGTCACCCTAGTTGGGGGCAGCTACCAGTGTCATCAGCAACATGGAATGGGCCCTTTCCACTCCCAACCACTGCCCACCGATGTGCAATTGCGAAGAATTAACGGCTGTGCAGTTTCGGCTCAAGAGCTGTAAGAGCGGGCTTTTCTTCCCAGGCATGCTTAGCTGTGTCATTTCATAGGAGCAATGGCGGAGTCCCAAGCCAGAGGCCATTGGAAGTCTTGGAGATGGGGGGAGATCTTGGACCTCCCGAATTTCTGGGGGGAACAGAAAATCCAAGAGCAGCTGTGGTCCAGACATAGGAACATCAATTCCTATGAGATAATTCCCCAGGAGATGAGGCACAGGGGATATAACCATGGGGCAACCAAGTGCAGGACAAAGGCTAAAGCCCTTCAACAGGAGTACAGGCAGGTCATTAACCACAACTCCTGCTCAGGTAACAATGCAGCTACCTGCCCCTATTTTGAGCAGCTCTGTAGCATCCTGTGGGTGGATGCTACGATCCAACCCAAATGGGTGAGCAGAAGCCTCCAGATTCATCAGGTGCCTGTTGCTCCTGTTGTTTCAGGTTCTGAAGAACTTTTCAGCCACGACCTGAGCTTACTGCTTCTGATCCTGGAGGTAGCACATAGTCATTAGGACTAGCCATTGATGGCCTTCTCCTCCAGGAATTTATCCACCCCCTTTTAAAGTAATCCAAACTGGTGGCCATCACTACAACAATTGACCATGACACAACTGCCTTGTGAGGTGGGCCAGTTGTGCATGCATTTATCTGATCAGTAGGATGCTGCCACTGCTCCTTTCCTTCTAAGGGGGGGCGTGGGGGGGAATCCCAGAGATACAAGCTCATTGTCTGCCTGAGATGATGTCATGGCAGCCAGGCAGCCTGCTTTCCTCTTATTTCCTTGTAGGTGCAAATAGGTAAATACAGGTAGGTGAGCCAAGTGGCTGGGCAGGAAGGAGAGAAGCTTCTCTTGAAATCTCCAGAAACTTATGCTTCAACCTCAGGTCCAAATTGAAAGAATATATTCATTAAGGGAAAAGAATAAGAAACAAAAAGGAATTATTATTATTTCATATCTTTCTCGCTCATGGCGGTTTGTCTAGACGGACATGACGGGCTTTGCCAAGTCATGCTGTCTTTTACAGATTCAGGACTTTCCTGACAATTGAGCATGATGATGATGATGATGATGATGATGATGATCTTTATTTGTACCCCGCCTTTTGCCCAATACTGCTACCCTGTGCTAATTGAGGTAAAATACAACACAGAGGGTCAGACACAGCATCTTCAGGTGGCCAAAGTAGGGGCTGCCGAGAGTGATGGACTTTCAAAGGAATGAAACATATTCCATTTTATTATGTTTGGCCAGAATTGCATGCAAACAAGAAGATCCTCTTCTCACTTTGTGGGGTGGGTAATAAATGGCCCATCAAAATGTTAATTAAAAAGGAGATGACATTAGCTATCTCTGGCAGACTTGATGCATCAAAAGAACTCCTGTTTTCTGAAGCTGGAAGCCCTGTAAAAGATGTGTGTTATTCCAAGTGGGCTATAGCTAAGCAGCGGCACCCTGATCAAAAATGTTTGCCGCTCAAGAGAAAGGGGCACTGAAGAGCAGCCCAGCAGCACCGGCTTTTTCAGCAGTTGTTCCTCAACTATGGGAAATAGTCTCCTAAGAGGTTCACTGGATGCAACGATTTAGGCACCAGACATTTTTTTAAAAAATTACCCAGGCATTTAACTGGTTAAGAACTGGTAAGTTGATTTTTAGGCTTTATCTGCTGCTTTTTCAGCTTCTGATCCTTGTGATTTATTGTATTGCCTTTTATGCTTAGAAGATATTATGAAAGGTCTTATATTTTTGCTTCAAATAAAGAGATGAACAAACATACAAATTTTAAAAGTATCACGAATTTCCTTAGTTCCCATTCTTGGGCTGAATTTGAAAACTGCCACACCTGCAGTTGTGAGAGGGTTTTTAGAAATGAAACCCTATGAATACTGAGACTGCAGCCATGAGAGTTTCCTGGTCCTTGCCCTGGGAACTCCAGGAAAGCTGAAGGCCCCACCACAGCCAGGGGTGGCAGCCCTCCTACGTGGCCTTGCCCTGACTGTTCGCCCTCATCACTCCGTGGTTCCTTTATTGTCCTTCTTCTGCCCTTCCATCCTCCCCTCAGGCCTCAAAGCAGAGTCCGTGACCACAAGCTGTGGAAATCTTTAATTGCCTTGAAAATGTTTCTCTCACGTAATTGAAACACAGACTAAGCGGTACAACATAACTCATGGTACTCGGTCCCAGACAGTAATTGAGCCACAAAAGACAGTAAAGCAGTCAGTGGCAGGAGGAATGCTTTGCAGGAACATACATTACCCACCAGCAGGTTCCAGGCCATTAACGGCCGAGATTTACCAGAAATAACCCAGGGAATAAGCCTGGAATTTAGGGGGAACATTCTCCTCTGATTGCCATCAGCAGACAGAGCTCTCTGTGCATCACCACCACCCAGATGGACCATATTTAGCAGGAGAAATAACTGCAGTACCTTGAAGAACTGCATAGAAAACAAAAGGATTATTTTGAGGTTGATGCTTAATAACCAACCTCTCATTTTTTTTCCTGCATGTCTTTTGCCTTTTTAATCTGTTCCCCCCCCTCTCTCCTGAGACTTGGAGGAGAGCAAAAATTATGTGGAACCAAATTAAATAATAATCATCATCACATTTAAAGTGCTTTGGAACCCATAGGGATGTTAAAAAATGGTATTTAATTCAGGAAAGCTCCTACTGGGGATGATTTTCAGCATCTTTCTTGCTGTCACGCTCACTTAAAAACAGAGAAAAACAGGCTTGAAACACAACAGCACTGCTGTACATTTAACCAAGAATCATACGACTGTAAAGTTGAAAGGAGCCATGATTTATCTAGTCTAACTCTCTGCCCCTCTTCTATCCAACAGCTTAAACTTTGTAGTCCGGACCAAGGGATGTCACAATCCGAGAGGAGGTGGAGAGCAGCACAACTGGCTGGCATTCTACTGTTTTACACTGATCTGATGAATAAAACTGTGTTTTAAAATTCTGTTTAGGGTGAACACCTATGTGTCTCCCAAAAAGAAGACAGAAGAGGATACTGGTTGGCATAAAATTTGCATATGCAAATAAATACAAATTATTAGAAATAATTACTACTTACTTTTATACCACTTAATATCTTAAAATCCCTAAGGGGTTTAAATTTAAAACAACAAAATAAAAATATAGAAACAAAATAACAAATAAGAGTCCTTAACAACATTTTAAAACATTATAAGCAACATCATTATGATAAATATGGTGGCATAACTGAGTCCCTCACACATCAGGGAATTTAAAACTTGCCACCTTTTCTGCCTGTCAAGTTATACATGGGAGAGTATTCCAAAAGGTGGGTGCCACCACTGAGAAGGCCCATTTATACACCACTACCTGGTGACATTCTATAGGCCATGGAATTACCAGTTTTCTGGGCATGTTTAGGGTGACCAGGTAAAATCCAGGTCAGGACACATGTAACTTTAACAGTTGTAGAGAAAAGGGAAATTCAGGCAGTGTCATTTGTATGCAATTCGTACCTGGTGAAATTCCCTCTTCATCACAACTGTTAAAGTTGCAGAGGCCCTGCCTTCTTTTGTATATGGTCACTCTAGTATAGTGCCTGCACCTTTAACTGTTGTGATGAAGAGGGAATATCGCCAGGAACTAATTGCATACAAATGTCACTGGCTGAAATTCCCTTTTCTCTACAACTGTTAAAGTTACATTAGCCCTGACCTGGATTTTTTCTGGTCACCCTAATGTAGGTGCCAGCCAAACCTCTCTGGTGAGCTCATTCCAACTGAAAGCTCCCTGCCTGGACAGATAAATAAATCCGTCTAAGTTCCCACAATTCATTTATTTTAAAATCTCATGTTCTTTCTATCTGAATTATGAAGGAATTTGGAAATTTTGGTAAGTTCTAGGGATGTGCACTGACCCCCCGGATCGGATCGGATAGCGGATCGGAATCGGACCTGGGGGGTCGGATCGGATCGGATCGGAGGATGGTCGGATCGGATCGGACCGGATGTCCGATCCGGATCGGACGCCATTTTGAATGCTTTTTCCCATAGCCAAGTATTGTTTTACAAAAACGCCTATAACTTTTTCATTTTTAAAGATAGAAGGATGAAACTTGGGCACATTATACACTGGTTAGGGATAGTTATCTGTGAGAAATTTCAGAAAGATTGGTGCATGAGTTTTGTGGCAATTAATTGTTTAATAAATACCCAGAAATGCCTATAACTTTGTCATTTTTAAAGTTACAAACATGAAACTTTGCCACATTGTAGGTGGTACCTTGGGACCTATCTGTGAGAAATTTCAGAAACGTAGGTGCTTGCCTTGTGTGGCAATTAATTTTAGAAAAATGGGTAGTAGTGGGGTAAATACATTTACGCCTCCCATTTTTTTATTTTTGAAGATACAAACAGGAAACTTGGGCACATTACAGGTACCACTTGCCTTGATATGTGTGTGAAATTTCAGAAACATTGGAGCTTGCCTTGTGTGGCAATTAATTTTTGAAACAATGAGGAAAGAAACACCTATAACTTTGTCATTTTTAAAGTTACACACATGAAACTTTGCCACATTGTAGGTGGTACCTTGGGACCTATGTGTGTGAAATTTCAGAAACATAGGTGCTTGCCTTGTGTGGCAATTAATTTTTTAATAAATACCCAGGAATGCCTATAACTTTGTCATTTGTAAAGTTACACACATGAAACTTTGCCACATTGTAGGCGGTACCTTGGGACCTATGTGTGTAAAATTTCAGAAACGTAGGTGCTTGTATTGTGTGGCAATTACTTTTTGAAACAATGAGGGATTCATTGGACAGCACTTGCCCATAGGGATTCATTGGACAGTACTTGCCCATAGGGATTCATTGGACAGTACTTTCCTATAGGAAATCATTGGAAAGCACTTGCCCATAGAAAATCATTGGAAAGCACTTGCCCATTGAGAAATACAGTTATGCCTCCCACTTTTTTATTTTTGAAGATACAAACAGGAAACTTGGGCACATTGTAGACTGGTTAGGGATAGTTATCTGTGAGAAATTTCAGAAAGATTGGTGCATGCGTTTTGTGGCAATTAATTGTTTAATAAATACCCAGGAATGCCTATAACTTTGTCATTTTTAAAGTTACATACATGAAACTTTGCCACATTGTAGGTGGTACCTTGGGATCTATGTGTGTAAAATTTCAAAAACGTAGGTGCTTGCCTTGTATGGCAATTAATTTTAGAAAAATGGGTAGTAGTGGGGTAAATACATTTACGCCTCCCATTTTTTTATTTTTAAAGATACAAACAGGAAACATGGGCACATTACAGGGAACACTTCACTTGATATGTGTGTAAAATTTCAGAATGATAGGTCCAGGCATGTGGTGGCAAGGTGTCTGCACACACCACTTTGAAGACTGTAGAAAATTTCTCCTGTAACGATCCCAGCGAGAGAGAGTGATCCTAGGCTCAGCCGTTCTGCTTGAGTGAAAGTATCAAAGCAGACACGAGCCAAGTGCTACTTTGTTTCTCCTTTTGTAATGGATACTAGCTCAGTTGCAGCCAAGCGTGCAAGGATCAAAGAGATGAGAGAAAGTGTTTCCTTCTTCTTCCCGGGAGGCGGGAGGGTGCAATTGACAGCCCCAGCCTCTGTGTAAAAAAGGTTAATAACTTTTAATCTAAAAAATTCGTAGCCACCAAATGCCTGGACCTATCATTCTGAAATTTTACACACATATCAAGTGAAGTGTTCCCTGTAATGTGCCCATGTTTCCTGTTTGTATCTTTAAAAATAAAAAAATGGGAGGCGTAAATGTATTTACCCCACTACTACCCATTTTTCTAAAATTAATTGCCATACAAGGCAAGCACCTACGTTTTTGAAATTTTACACACATAGGTCCCAAGGTACCACCTACAATGTGGCAAAGTTTCATATATGTAACTTTAAAAATGACAAAGTTATAGGCATTCCTGGGTATTTATTAAAAAATTAATTGCCACAAAACGCATGCACCAATCTTTCTGAAATTTCTGACAGATAACTATCCCTAACCAGTCTACAATGTGCCCAAGTTTCCTGTTTGTATCTTCAAAAATAAAAAAGTGGGAGGCATAACTGTATTTCTCAATGGGCAAGTGCTTTCCAATGATTTTCTATGGGCAAGTGCTTTCCAATGATTTCCTATAGGAAAGTACTGTCCAATGAATCCCTATGGGCAAGTGCTGTCCAATGAATCCCTCATTGTTTCAAAAATTAATTGCCACACAATACAAGCACCTACGTTTCTGAAATTTTACACACATGGGTCCCAAGGTACCGCCTACAATGTGGCAAAGTTTCATGTGTGTAACTTTACAAATGACAAAGTTATAGGCATTCCTGGGTATTTATTAAAAAATTAATTGCCACACAAGGCAAGCACCTATGTTTCTGAAATTTCACACACATAGGTCCCAAGGTACCACCTACAATGTGGCAAAGTTTCATGTGTGTAACTTTAAAAATGACAAAGTTATAGGTGTTTCTTTCCTCCTTGTTTCAAAAATTAATTGCCACACAAGGCAAGCTCCAATGTTTCTGAAATTTCACACACATATCAAGGCAAGTGGTACCTGTAATGTGCCCAAGTTTCCTGTTTGTATCTTCAAAAATAAAAAATGGGAGGCGTAAATGTATTTACCCCACTACTACCCATTTTTCTAAAATTAATTGCCACACAAGGCAAGCACCTAAGTTTCTGAAATTTCTCACAGATAGGTACCAAGGTACCACCTACAATGTGGCAAAGTTTCATGTTTGTAACTTTAAAAATGACAAAGTTACAGGCATTTCTGGGTATTTATTAAACAATTAATTGCCACAAAACGCATGCACCAATCTTTCTGAAATTTCTCACAGATAACTATCCCTAACCAGTGTATAATGTGCCCAAGTTTCATCCTTCTATCTTTAAAAATGAAAAAGTTATAGGCGTTTTTGTAAAACAATACTTGGCTATGGGAAAAAGCATTCAAAATGGCGTCCGATCCGGATCGGACCTCGTCGGATCGGATCGGATCGGATCGGAGGTTGATCGGATCGGATCGGATCGGATCGGATTTTCCCGATTTTGGGGCGGATCGGATTCGGATCGTGGATCGGATCCGATCCGATGCACACCCCTAGTAAGTTCTTTCCAAAGAACAAGCCAAATGAAATTCCCACCCATTCCAACCATCACTGTTAATTTTCATGTACTGTCTGCTGCTTCAGGGGCCTGTTGTCAATTTGGCAACAGGCCCCTAATCTATCAATTCGGCTTTCTCCAAAATTTGAATATTTAAAATCGCAAGTTCTTTCCATCCCAAATATAAAGAAATGTGTGAATTTGGGTAAATTCTTAACAAAACAAACTGAAATCAATTTCTCAGCCATCTATAGTAGCCAAATTCAATCGATACTACTGTTAAAAATAAGGAGATTGCCAGAAAAAAGAGAGGTAGCAGCCCTGATTCAGCATTGCAAACATGGTTGAATACAATGGGATTCAAACCCAGACTTTTAAAAATAAAGCATTCAAAGCCTGGATAGATGAATTTGTCAGTTTTGCTTTCTCCCACATTTCATTTCATTTTTAAAACAATAATAATCTGATGCTCTTTTTGTCCTGTTTTAAGAAATCTGTGAATTTTTGTATGTTCTTGTCAAAAACAATGGAGAAAATTCCTCACGCATCCCAAGGCAGAAATGCAGGCTATAAATATTATACATAAAGAAGTAGATCCAGAGAGCATAAAGTGAAGGCTTTTATACCTTCAACTGCATTCATTCATTATTTCATTATATTTTATACCACCTTATAGCTAAAGCTCTCTGGGCTGTTTATGAAAATGTAATTGTCCACCCTCTACACTGGAGGGTGTTGCCCTAGCCTGAGCTTCAGGAGAAGATGCCAGTCAGAGGCCTGAGCTGGAGCTACTGTGACAGGAGAGGCGGTGGGACTGCAGGCTTCTCTAGTCGGCTTAGGATGAAGGCACAGGCCATGATTTCAGAGCCGTGAGCCCGTGTTAGGGATGTAGGAGAAATTCATTTCAGTTTGGTTTTGACCAGAATTTGCCAGATTGGTCCTCCTGAACTTGAATGTGGGGTCAAACACAAGCTGTGGTCAACGTCCATACATTCCCAACCTAGTGGTGTGATTCATAGACCTCCCTCCCCAAAAATGCATTTGAAAACTACATAAAGACACATTTTGATCAAGGAATACTTTTCAGAAATGTGCACAATTGGTGCATGCATTTGGGGAAATGTGCCCTGTAATATGCAAAATGGTTGTGTGAATAACAACAAAAATGAAGGTTGCAATCTAATCCGGACATGAGTTGGATCAAGCTTAGAGGTGAAAGTGGCTCAGGTTTTGCTGATCCACATATCCAAAGATGACATCCCATGTCAATGTACCAAATGTGCCACTCCAGCTCTGAAAATAATGATTTGATAAATCTTCAGCAGAAAGCAGAAAGCAGAGATTCCACCCCCCCCCCATAATCCATGAGCTATTTAATTTTAAAAATTGAAATGAAATTCATTTAGACTAGATTCAGGACAGACACAAGGGCCTCATCTACACCTAGAGCCCTTTCGAGAGAGGGGAGGGATGATCACGAAGTTTTCTGCTTCAGCGATCATCCCTCACGGGGCACACGCCAGCGAGTTTGCCCATAATTTAAGGAGAGCCATTCCGGGGCATATTTTTTTTAATGACTCCTGACTCTTGCACCAGAGCAAAGTTGCGATCCTGCGCAAAGTTGAGTAATTTTAAACACGCACACTTGGCGCTGAAAGCCCCCGAGACCCATCCAGAATGTATTGACAATACTCTCCCCCTCACCCCCGATATCCATGGGCTCACTCTGCACAGCTGGTTGCCTGTTCGCTGAGCCCCACTACTTACAAGGAACAGGAGCAGCTTCGCGAGGGGAGGACACACCAACTGTGCACTTCGGGAGTTTTGCAAGAGCATGGAAAATGGAACAAAATGTGTCATCGATACCCCGGGAAAACTGAGGGGTTGTCCCTATATCACAGCAGGATCAGGTGTGCCTCATGTGGCCCCGTAGGGACAACCTCAATACTATTCTGGAATAAATGGCTGTTGTGGATAAAGCCAAGGAAGTAGTTCTTTACATACCACATAATTATTTTGTGATAGTAGGTGCCACAGAATGGGGTGATGGCCACAAATTTGGACGGCTTAAAAAGGAAATTCTATACATTCATGGAGACTGAGGCTGCCCTTGGCTCCTGGTGGTTCTAGGCAGCTTCCTCCAGGTTTAGTGGCAGATGGCTATTGTTCTTGTGGGGAGGGCAACAGTGAAGACATGGCAGTTGTCTTCATGTTCAGAGGCATCTGATTGTTGGAAACCAGAAGAGCCCTGGACTGGACAAAGAAGACCCATCTTGGTCTGATCCATCAGATGTCTTGCATGTAACACTGGACTAGATGGGCCTGGTCCGATTCAGCCAGGCAATTCCCTCCTCAAATGGCAATCCTGAGAGGCTACCACAATGGGACAAGTGGCCTCCTAATCCTGCCCCTCTCCCCAAAGCAGACCCCCCACCTGCTAACCCCCATGATCAGCCTACACAATGGAGACCACAGTGTGATACAGTTCAGGCCCAGTGCCAGCAGCCATATGTGTGTGTGTGTGTGTGTGTGATGGAATTAGGACATGTAACATTTCCCATAGTATTCCAGAGTGACACTGCATTGGGGGCATTCTGGGACATTGTTGGGGATGTAAAATTGTACTGATAACTGCCAGCTGCTGCTACTAGGTAAGACTGTGGACCCGGGGGACACTGACATGGAAGATGGCCCAGGGAGGGTGCTGGAGCTGGCCCTGCTATAGGTAGAAAGAAGGTTTCCTTCCGAGTGAATAACTTGATCTGCCATTTGAGGCGATCCATTATGGCTACTTTTAAAAATAAATGTAAGCCAACATTTCTGCTTTTAAATTTTTTTGTCTTCATTAAAAGGCTCAGGAGCTTTTAAGACAAAGTGTGAGTACTGCCATGAATAATGCAGAATCCATTCAGATCTTGAAGGGTTCCCTGTATCCATAATATATGCAAGACAGCCAAGGAGCCGTCACTAATGCACAGATATGGAGCTAAAGTGGACAACTAGCTCCCCCCACCCTTCCTCCTGCAAAGGGGGTGCTGGAGGAACTGAATGAGGAGCTCTGAAGACACCCCAAGCGGGGGTGAGGGGACTCACCTGAATAGCTTTTACAGGTGCCCCTTAGGCCTGAAGTCAATTTTGCTGTCACTTTGGCAAGATGAGCCTGGATCTCAGAAAGCAAGATATGCTACTGCTTTGCACTCCTATGAGAAGCTGGGTGCCTTTACAAGAGCGATTTAAAGCTCTTTCAAGGCGCATTACCAAATTTACTTCTACAAGAGCGGAGCGCAAAAAGGGGTCCAGGCGCATTTTATCTCTGATTATTCTCATTTTTGAATGCGCGTTAAATAGTGAGTTTTAATTTACCGCAGGAGTAAGAGCGCCTTATGTCCGTGTAAAGAATTTTGTGAGGAAGCGCATTATTGATCAGATGGTCTTGATGTCATGCATAGAACTGCCCCTTCGCTGGGAAAACCTTCCACTTTTTCATTTAGTTTTGTTTCCTGTCTCCTCCTGGCACTTCCTCCTTGTTCTCTGTCTCTCCAGATGGAAGCTCCAGGAAGAGGGGACCCAATGTGAACTAAAAATAAAGTTTATTTTAACTCCCCTAAGAGAACATTTTGTTCATGGAGACACGGGGCCAGATGGAGGTGGTTTCACGAGAAGTAAAGGGGGTAGGAAGGATGTGCGGATGTGCGCAAAAGTAGTGATCATATGGTCCCCTCGTTTTACAATTATTGAGCTCGCTGGGAAGTGGAGGGGGAAGGAACAAAGTAGCATCCCACTGTCTGTTTTGGCGTGTGTGTGTGTATGTGTGTGTGTGCGAGGCACATTCCCATTTACTCCTGAGCAGGTCACTTCAAATGGCACAGGCGAAAGGGTGGGGGGAGACAGGTAGCCAAACATGTTAATCAGGTCATTCCCGGCAGGTAACCTAGGAAACCAAAGGTGGGAGATTCTGGTGGGCGGGGAGAATAAAGGGTGAAACAAAGCGCATTACTTTCAGCAACATGTCAACAACTTTAAAGCGCCTTTCATACAGCCCGTAATGCGCTTCAACGTCTCCCGTGTATAGGGATTAGAAGACATCTACGTGGAGTTGGGGCTTTTGCTGTCCTGGTGGAGTTCAGCATCATTAATTTTTTCTGTTTGTGTGATTTCTTTGATAGCTAGTATGTGAGGCCACCTACCAAAGAGAAGCACCAATGTTAAAACAATGTCACTTGCATGTCAGAGTGTTCAGACATTTCACATACATTAATCTTTACAACAACCCTCTAAAGTAGGTCACTGTTCTTATTTCCATATTGTAGATGGAGGAGGAGGTGGGGCGAGGTGAAGAGAGAGCAAGCAGCCTGCCCAAGACTGTCTAGCATATACTACACAGCTGAGCAGGCGTTGCATTCAGCTCATGTCTCTTCACCATGCCATGACACCAGCTAAAGGATTGCTCCTTTGAAGGTGTGCATCATCACCAAGCATCATCTGGGATTAGTGGGAGGGGCTCGCAGGTCCCAGGACATTGATATGGCGCAAATGTGAGCTCAGGAACCCCCGTTGGAACATTAATCTCTGCGCTTCTTCAGAAACAGTTTCTTAACAGCTCAGGCACAGCCATTATCTGCAAAGTCAGACTAAGGTGTGTGCATTGTGGTGCAATCAGACAAGCCTGTGCATGCTATTTTTGAGACTTTACATGCATATGCGCTGGCAGTCATGGAGCAGATCTAAAAGATGCTTTCAATGGAAGAAACTCCATTGACTTTATGAAGCCTCCCATGAGAATTCATTGTATATAATTTTGGGTGAAGCAGCTAATGCATAAAACATGAAACTGGGGTGGGGGTGGGTGGGAATCCAACTCTTGACAGCACAGGAAATAGATTTTTCTGTAATGTTTATTCACATAATATTTGGTGGCTTTTCCCTCCACCTTCTGAAGTTATCTTGCCTCTCTGCAATTTAACTCTGCAGAGAGTATGTTCACTAGTATCTTATCATTTTAATAGTGCTTTCCTTTTTGACTGGATGTATCAGAGGGATATGCTGAAACTCAGGTTACTTAAATGTAAGCTGCTGCTGCTAGCAAGACTGTCACCCTTGAAGAAAAAGCCACTTAGACCCATAAAATCAACCTAACAAATTGTGTGGGTCTTCATAGGATTCTTTCTTCTTCTAAATGGTGAAGAGTGGGGTTTTTTTTTTAAAAAAAAATCTCATTTTTTTCCTGCTTCTGATCAAGAAAATTACAATATAATTAGAACACTCTTCAGAAATCCACCAAGGACAGACAGGTCCCCTCATCTACCTTGTGGGAACTCGGATGCACCGCTGAACAGGCTGCAATCTGCACGGCACAGGTGGTGGGCTGGTATTGCACCAATTCAGCTCTCTGTCACCTTTGTGGAACTGAGAGCTATGGGGTGATAGGGAGGACGTGAGGGATGCAGTGTAAGCCTCAGCCCAAACTCTTGTGCAAGCACACACAAACACAACTCTGAGCCCCGTTCACAAGCAAAATGGAACAAGTTCACACATGCAGGCACTTTTTTAGGGGTCTTGGCCAATGAGGACAAGTCCCCCGGACCTCACACCCAGAGGTAGCCAGTCGCTCACCACTGACAACGAGCCCACTCCAAGGAAGGACAAATGACACGGACAGAGGGAGTGGGCCGCTAAGGAGCATTTAGGCCTTGGCCATCTCATAAGAAGAAGGACCTGGACTCCCCAAAGGTATAGATGCTCAGCAGGCCAAGGAACCCCTGGGTTAAGTCAAGAACTCAAGAGAACACACTGTTGGAGTGCAAGGAGCCCTAGCTGGGCATGGCTGGACCTGGCATAAACTCTTTGAACCTACCAACAATGGTAGGTTGGAACTTTACCATTTGAACCATTTTTCCACCCCCCTGCCCAAAATAAATAAGAAGGGCTCAAAAGAATCTAGATTCTATCCAGCAAATGTCAAGTTCCCTTTGTGGGAATTCCCAGAAAACTATAAAAATAATGTGTCTGTGTGCAGAGGGCCCAAGACATATTCCGATTCAAAGCTGAAGCAGGAAAAAGGACAACTGTTCATATATCACCAAGCCCTGGAAAGGCACAGGGCAGAAGCCAGGAATATATCCTGAGTTGCATTGAGTGCCTGACATCTCCGGCTGAAACACAGTAACTTAAGATGCCGCTTTGATTGGTTCTGCTCTGAAGAAGGCAAAGGAAAGCTTGACAGAATCATAACCCAATGAGAGTTAGCAACATGATGAACCTTATCTCAGCTTCATGTATCTTTGTATATGATGTTGTGCGGCAGAATCCAGAAAGCTCTAGTTCCCCAAATGAAACTCTCCTGCTCTTTGCTCTCTGAAATGTCGGACCCCCACCACCACCACCATCAGCCACGGTTGCTGTGATCTTGTCATAATCATATCAAGATGTCACATGATAAATATAGTGCAACTTTCACACAAACACTGCATTTTCTGGTTGAGACTTGGAAACAGCTATGATATTAAATTGCCTAGGAGGCTAAACATGCCTTGTATTGTGTGAACTCCTGGGACATGGTTATTTTATGGAAGTAGAAAATGGCTTCCTAGCCTGGCCTCTGCTGCGGTTTCTTGTGAAAGCTGGATTCCCTCCTCCTCCTCCTTTCCTCTGCACCCTTGAGCACGCTCCAGTTCACAAGCTCCTTTGCTCCCTTCACATATTTTATAAAGCCTTAATGTGAGTGAGGTATTTCTGTTAGGAAAACAAGAATAAAAGCAGCCCTCTGGGTGTGTGTGGGGGGGATGGGGGGAAGCTGCTCATTGTGTTTTGCGGAGGAGGTGGGGTGGGGCCCCTGCTGCAGAGGAAAGCAGCTCCTTCCTTCCAGCATAAGGCTGGCACTGCAGACCCGGGAAGGGAAGTTTGTGGCCTCGGCTCTGACGTTCCCTGCTTGCTTTGGTCAGACGTCTGTGTGTGCTCTTTATGGCTCCCGTCAGCATTTGGGGGTTTCAGGAAAAGATGCTGCTGGAGCTAGTCCAAGGACTGATTCAGGAGCCCAGCCAGAGCCTTTTAGATGAGCTCATTTGCCAGCCAGCCAAGGTGCCTCCCACTGTGGCCTAGGTGGATGCAAGGTTGGTGCTGGGGAGAGGTTTCCTTGAGTACTTCAGGCTCCTACTGCTGAAATGACAGGTCAAGGTTGGCTAGTGGCCCTCAAAGCACCGGTCTGGATTATCTGAGCCATTCCATCCCAACGAGATGCCCCATCATTCAAGCCACAGTGTCATGCACTGCTCCGCCGGTTTTCCTCACTACAACACCAGCCTGTGCACAGAGACATCAAGGCATTCCAGAGCTAGTGAAAAGGAAAACATGGTTTTCCAGAAGCCATGTCAACTGGCTCAGCCAATTGTTTAGCTAGGAAAGATAAAATTCTCCTTGTCACGTGGTAGGGAGAATTGCCACCCAATTGCGCCCAAAGGGAAATATGGAGGGTGTATTTAGAGATTTCTGCTCCTGTAAAAGAAACATCTGAGGAATTTCAAGGGAAGCAACAAGTGTTTCCAAAACTATCTAGTAGGGCTGTGCTTTCTGCCCTGGAATTATCTGGTAACCATGAACATCCACAAAGCATTTGATCTTCCAGAGCGGAGATTGGCCACTTCCAAACCCATTGATTAATGTCAGAGTGGAGATGTACCCAATCGGAGCTTCTAATGTCTCCAAAAGTATCCAACTGTTTTTCAGGTGTCAATGCTATGTGTATGTGTGTGTGTCAATTGAATATCTCTTCTGTTACTGAGCTATGCCCCCTCCCTCCCTGCTTCATGTCATGCTGGCGTAGGGAACAGGCAGAAGCCATTTGGAAGCTGGGATGCTTCTGACTGGCCCCTCTCCTCTTCAGCATATGTCAGGGGACACCAGAGATAGGAGGAGGAGGGAGCTCTTGTCTTGGGCTGAGCTTTGGAGCAAGAATAAGCTTCTGCCTGCCTACTCCAGAGATCAGCCTGCCATGAGATAACCCAACCCCAGGTCCCTGAAATTCACTGGGATCTCAGGGAAGGAGTTTACGTGCTGTTAGGCATCTTGGCTATGGGATCTGTGGAAGCCTTAGTCTGGCCCACCAGGGAATTCCAGTGATGAGTTATCAGGCACTGCTGGGGGGCGGGGGTCCTACATGATCTTACAGTGTGTGGCTTCGCTTGCCTGCACAAATCCTCATGAGCAATGTGCTCCTAAAGTCATAGTGTGCCTGCTTCCTGGTTGTGATCTGGATTCTGCAAACAGATCTGTAGGTAGATGACCCTGCCTGTTCATGTGTGCTGTGTGAGGCCTATGGGATGGAACTCAGCATGTGGTTCCTTTTTACTCTATCATTCTGTATCTTTCTCTGCAGATTGACAGAGAGCAACTGATAAAATCCAAACCTTTTTTACTCTCTGTACTTACAGGATCAGATATCTGGGGCTGGGGGCTGGGGAGATGAACATCCAAAGACAAGGCTGAATTCGATGAACCTGCAACATTTTGCATGAAGATGACCACCACTTTGCAAAGAGGGGAAAATATGATCTCTGGCACCCAGAGAGCTTCAACATATTTTGCCTAGTTGTGAATAAATAACAATGAAGCATAAACTGAAAGAAGAAATGTTGTAAATGGTGGTGTGACAAATTGCATCAGTACCAAGATGCTCTGGACAGAGCTGAAAAGTGTTATTTAAAGGAAGGTGGGGGCAGAAAAAATACCCCAACCCAAAGGCAGTCATTGGCCGCCATGGGTTGGGTACAGGGAAGATCAAAACGTTGCCCTCCTTTCTGCTAAGCCAGACATGGACCTCCAATTTTGAGACACTTGCAGCCTCCCTCAGAGTTGCCACTGAAGGTTGCCTAAAGGAATGTCGAAGGAGGCAAAAAGGCTACTCTAATTTCTCAGAGAGGTTTTGCGCATGTCTGCCTGGAACTTCTCGAAATTATGAATGCATCGGCTGTCTTGGTGGGAAGATGAGCCAGTGAAGAGAGCAGTGCTGCATTAGTGGGGCAGGGGCTGCTTGAATTGCTGAATGTATCCAAACCCAAAAGTTCAAGGCAAATGTGGAGGCAGAAGCACTCAAAGAATTTTGAGCAAAACACAGACGGTGCAGTCAAGATTAACAAAATGCCTCTGCTGTGGTTGCTTTGTTGGGGATCCATCCCAGTTCTTTTGTCCAAGGCTTCTAAAAGGCTCTGACACCATCTAAGAAACTTAGATTTGTACAAATAAATGAAACGCATATGCATCTAAAATCTGACCCTCATCTCAGCCAGATAAAAACCCAAATGTTCCTTCACTCCCCTGTGCAGGGCTTCTGGAGTGCTGTCATGGCAGGCAGTGAAGAGGGATGGAAGGTTTGGGCAAGGAAAGGGTGTTGCAGGACTTTGCCCAAGCCTGGCTTGCCTAGGAGGAACCCTGGGTCTTCAGAAAACCTGGCCCAGGATAAGATCTGAGTCTTCCAGCTCCAAAACTTCCTCTCCTGCTTATGAGCCCTCAGAGAGGGAGTCACACCCTTCCCAAAGTGCCCAACGCAGACCCCCTTGGCTTCCCTTCCCATCCCATCCCAATGGTGGTGGCAATAGGCATGGAGAAGAGAGACTTCTTCCCCCATTCCCCTTTCTCCTCTATCTCTGCAATGTGCTGAATGTCAAGACGTCAGGCTTGGTGGTTGATCGAGGGAGTTCTCCACTGCAGTTGTCCATTAAAAAGAGTAGACAAACATCAATTCAAATTCCTCGTAACATTTCGTTTTGAAGATTGAAAATCCCATGGAACATTCTGTCATTCCTCCTCAGGGTGAGGGAGGGGACGGGGCACACAGCCCACTCCCTCATCTTGCTCCTAGTCTTGCTGCTGGACAGGTATGTTTAGGAAAAGTGAGAGGGTGTTTGGGGAAATGGGGAGCTCATAGAGATGAGGGAAGGGAGGCAGGAGGCAGGCTTTTCCTGCTCCCCCCCAGTTCTTTTCAGTTTGGTTCTCAGGAGGCTTTTGCTTAGGGTGACCATGTAGGTGGAATTCCCCAGATTTGTCCAGGTTTTTGCTGCATCTTGGCTGTCAGAGGGGTGTTCTATAAGTTTCTGTAATGTTCGGGAATGACACGCTTTCCCCTTTAAGACCCCGATTGGAGCGGAGGAGGGGAAAGTGCGCTCCACTCCAAACAGAGACTTTAAGGATTGGATTGGAGTGAAGGAGTGGACAGTGCGCTTTCCGGGGCCTCCCAAAAGTGCATCATTCCCCCACACCAAGCTCAAGGCAGCCGCCCCCACTGCTCCAATTCAGCCTTAGTTGGCAGGCGTTACTGCTGCTGCTGCTGCTGCTGTGCTGCTCCTTCATGTCTGGTTTTGATGGAAAGGAGTCCTTGGACAGCTGCGTGGATGCTGGCCAGGTGACTGAGCTGTAGGCTGCCACTGCTGTGGTGACTGAGGGAGCGAGTAGCTGGCTGGTGGATCAAGCGCCTTCTCCTGCACCTGCCATTAGGGAGGAAGCAGGGGGGAGTGGCCCAGTGAAGCCCCATCATCACTAGCTTTCCCTGCGCCTTTTGCAGCACGTGGGAGGGAATTGGGGTGTGCAGTTGGGATCTGGGGACAAGGCAGACGAGTCTCTTATGCTAGAGTGAGGGGAAGCTGAGGGTTGAAGTTCAGGTGACCCTATGGAAAGGAGGGCAGGGGGGCTCCTGCATCTTTAACAGTTGTATAGAAAAGGGCATTTCAACAGGTGCCATTGTTATGCAGGCAGCACCTAGTGAAATTCCCTCTTCATCACAGCAGTTAAAGTTGCAGAAGCCCTGCCCTCTTTGGTATTTGGTCACTCTAGCTGTATGAGAGGGACTTGTTTGAGTGTGTCTGGAATAGGGTGACCAGATAAAATCCAGGTCAGGGCTCATCTAACTTTAACATTTGTAGAGAAAAAGGAATTTCAGCCAGTGTCATTTGTATGCAATTAGTTCCTGGTGAAATCCCCTCTTCATCACAACAGTTAAAGGTGCATGCACTATACTAGAGTGACCATATACAAAAGAAGGCAGGGCCCCTGCAACTTTAACTGCTGTGATGAAACGGGAATTTCACCAGGAACTAATTGCATACAAATGACACTGGCTGAAATTCCCTTTTCTCTACAATTGTTAAAGTTACATGAGCCCTGACCTGGATTTTATCTGGTCACCCTAGTCTGGAACTCCTAGGCTCTGACTTGAGAGTGACTCTGAAAGCATCTTTCTGGAGTGTACTTGCTGGCTGCATGATCCACAAGGCCAGGTTCTGGTGGGTGCAGAGTCCTCCTTGACAGGAGGACTCTTCACTTGCTAGAGAAAGGTGAACAGATGTGAATAAGCAGAGGGAACATGTCCACTTTGCCAGGTGGATGGTTACCCTAAATTGGCAGATGTATGTGTATTCGGGTGACCAGATACAATCCAGGTCAGGGTTTATGTAACTTTAACAGTTGTAGAGAAAAGGGAATTTCAACCAGTGTCATTTGTATGTAATTAGTTCCTGGTGATATTCCCTCTTCATCACAACAGTTAAAGGTGCAGGCACTATACTAGAGTGACCATATACAAAAGAAGGCAGGGCCCCTGCAACTTTAACTGTTGTGATGAAGAGGGAATTTCACCAGGAACTAACTGCATACAAATGACACTGGCTGAAATTCCTTTTTCTCTATAACTGTTAAAGTTACATGAGCCCTGACCTGGATTTTATCTGGTCAGCCTAATGTGTATGCACTCTGGTATAGAGAAGTGTTTGGGTGTGGGAGTCTGAGACACAGTGTGGCACAAAATTGTATGAATAAGACAAGATCTCACCTTTTTATTCCATGTTAAATAAACCACAATTAGTGTTAAGCTCTTCTTATGTATTTGCAACCAGTAATGCAGTATTACTGCTGTTATAAATGGTCACTATACTTACCTTAAGTGTCATACGATGCTGCCACAGTCTGTACTTTTTGCACTTGATTGCAATTTGGTCTATTTTTCTTTTTCTTTATGTGTGTGTGTGTGTGTATGTGTGTGTGTGTATATATATATATATATATATATATAATATTTCATGCATTGGATGCCAGGGAAGATTATTCTGCAATAAATTTGTTAGCCTTTAAGGTGTCACAAGACCCTATTGTTTTTAGGCCATAGAAAGGGAATTGGGGTGTGTGGTGGGGGAGGTTCTGCAATTTGCACCAATTTCTGGGCAGTTTTTGCCAATTACAGTTGAATTTGCATAATTTGTGCAAATTTGGCTGTAATTTCTGCAAATTTGCTCAGAAAATGTGCTCAGAAATTTGCAGAAATTTCCCAAACAAAATGCACAAAAAAGCTCCCAGGGTTTAGGTAGGCTGACCATATGAAAAGGAGGACAGGGCTCCTGTAACTTTAACAGTTGTAGAGAAAAGGGAATTTCAGCCAGTGTCATTTGTTTGCAGTTAGTGCCTGGTGAAATTCCCTCTTCATCACAACAGTTAAAGGTGCATGCACTATACTAGAGTGACCATATACAAAAGAAGGCAGGGCCCCTGCAACTTTAACTGTTGTGATGAAGAGGGAAGTTCACCAGGGACTAATTGCATACAAATGACACTGGCTGAAATTCCCTTTTCTCTACAACTGTTAAAGTTACAGGAGCCTTGTCCTCCTTTTCAGATGGTCAGCCTAGTTTAGGGGACAGCCCACAGCTCTTTGCTATTTTTAGGCCATAGAAGTGTGAGTTGGTTGAGGGTACTTAGCACTGAAAACGCAATGTCTGCTGGGAATGACGAAGGGATTATTGGGCTGGGAAAGGAGGAAAGGAACATGTGACCCAGGCCATGTGGGGGTGAGCATGCCCCCTTGGGGGCCAGCCATGTTGAGGTGTCCTCTTTTTTGGTTCTCAAAATAAGGTCACCCTATTTTGGTGGCACCCACAACATTGAGTGTGAGCTTTGACAATCATCCAAGAGGAGGGAGAACTGCAGTTGCAGGGTAGTCTCTTACTGCATTTGCAGAACATGTCTCAAGCCCACAGGTACCTACAGATTTCCAACTGCAAATTCTGTCCATTTCCATGTTTTGTTCCAGGAGGTGTAGATTGTTGTGAAAAACAACTGCTTTCGGTTTAGTTGAAAGAAAGAATACTTAAGCTGTGAATTAAACCACGCCTTTAATTCCAGCTAAACAAAGCTGTGCAATTCAGAAAACACTTAAATGAAGCAAAGTAAACGAAACGTTGAAATTAACAATAACTAACGAACTAGCTTCTTCGTCAAATCTCCATCTCTGAGGTCTGCTTGTGCTTTAATCGTAATCTCTCTGACCGACGTAGTCTGTCTCTCGTCTCTGTTCTCCTCCTCAGACGCCGATGTTCCTTAGCGTCTTTTAAAGTGTGCTCTCCCTCTTCCTCAGAGGATACAGGCGTGGTTACACCTGCTGGAGAGTCAGTGAGATCAGTACTCATTTCAGAGCATTGATTCTCATCAGCTGGAAGAGAGGGACTGTGAAGTGCTTCCTCTTCAGCACCAGGATCCGGATCAAACTCAAGTTCGCTGTCTGCTTGTGCTAAGCCTTCTGACAGCTGCTTCTCCTGCTCAGAAACACGAGGGTTAAACACAACATAGATATGCAAAACACTCCTCAGTGGAGGTAATGTTGCACCCATTCCTACTGTTGTTTCATTCTCTGGCCTTATCCACACCAGCCGTTTATTCCAGAATAGTATCAAGATCATCCCTACCGGGCAACATGATGCACAGCTGATCTTGCTGTGATCTAGGGATGACCTCTCAGTTTTCCCGGGATATTGATGACAACTTTTGTTCTGTTTTTTCCCCTGCTCTCGCAAAAATCCTGAGGTGCACAGCCGGTGTGCCCTCTCCTCGTAAATCTGTTGTTCCTCACAAGTAGCGGGGCTCAGCAAACAGGCAACCAGCTGTGCGGAGTGAGCCCATGCATATCGGGGGTGAGGGGGAGAGCATTGTTGATACGTTCTGGATGGGTCTCGGGGTCTTTCAGCGCTGAGTGTGTGTGTGTGTTTTTTAAAAACTAATCTTTGTGCAGGATAGCAAATTTGCTCTTGCGCAAGAGTCAGGAGTCATTAAAAAAAAATCACCCTGGAATGGCTCTCTTTAAATTGTGGGGAAGCTCGCTGGCGTGTGCCCCGTGAGGGACCATCACTGAAGCAGAAAACTTTGTGATCATCCCTCCCCCCCCTCGAAAGGGCTCTAAATGTAAACCTACACTGACTACAACATGCGTTGACTGATACCTCTCAATAAACAGAACACATGGGACTTCCTTTTGTATCTCAACGACACACTGTGCAGAGAGAGCTCTGTAAGGAAACATTATACCATGACAAAGAAGGACATGTATACCAGTCTCTCAAGAAATTTCCTATTTTACCCTTGGAATTTCCATCTAGTGCCAAACTGCGAGGGCTCAACTCCTCTGAGAGAGGAGTTATTTATCCTGCTCTTCTTCTAGGCAGAGAGCCTGCTGGGTTTCCTCCTCTTCAACTGACAGCAAAATAAATGCCCTGTTTCATTCTTTTGCAGGAAAAAAAAAGTGTTCCAAGAAATGTGCAGTTACTTTGCAGGGACAACACTCAGTTGGTAGGGTTGCAGCCAAATGCTTGGAGGATTTCCCCGTTTCAGTGCATTAGTTTAAAAATAATAATGACTTTTCCCATTTCACTTTGGTAGTCAAAATTAGCAACAACTTCAACTTGAAGAAAAAAGAATTAGGGCGTACTTTACTGTAGTCATAGCATGTGTTCTTCTGCTAATTGGCTATTATTATTATTATTATTATTATTATTGACTGAAAGTTTCATAAATTGTTTGACCAGACCTTGAAGGAAGATCTCCCAATTGATTCTCCTTAGGGTTTTCTTTTGAAAAGATTTTTTTCCCAATGGAATTATGGATTTGAAAATAATAATAATCACAGCATATCTGGAAAAATGTGCATTTTGGAAAATGCATATTTTTCCCAACTGAAAAGCAAGATATAATTTTCCCAATCAAATATGTGCATTTCCACCCTAGGGGAAAATGTGGGTTATGGCAGGATTTGCACAAATGGACACATGTAATTTCAAATAGGAACACCAGTTTAGGAAATTCCTGTGCATTTGTGTCCCTCTGCTCACATTCACATTCAGGGTTGTGAACGGAACTTCAGGGCTGCGAACAGGAATGAAATTCTTGTACATTCTTGTACATCCCTATGCATTTCTTTTACAAAGTGCATAACAAAGTTTGACAATGCACAGATTTCAGCCGCAGACTGCACTCAGGTTCATGTTTAGGGGTATGTGTTAGGGATGCGTATCGTATCATTAAACTCGCCGATAACAATATGATATGCTCTCTATCGTGTCTCCATTTAACGATAACGATACGATAGGAAAGCATAGGAAATCCAATGATAATTATCGGAAACGATAGAAAGTCCAACGATAAGTATCGTATTTTATCGTTTTATCGGAAGATGCTTTCTCTTTAGCTGCCACATGGACGGAGCTAGAAGGTGGGGTGTGCTTGATGAGACTGACAGTTTCAATGACCAATCGTACAGCAAGGATTCTAGCAGGCTCCAATCACAATGTTGGAGAAGGGCTAAGGATATCCCCACATCAAACCCCCACCACCCTTGGGTTCTCCATTTTTGTGGAGCGTAGGAGTTGGAAGGAGAAGGAGTATTTTGGCGGAGGTCTGTGCGTAGTAGTAGTATATTACTAGCAATTGTAGATTCTTCTATCTATTTTTCTTCTTGCTTCTTTCTGTTCCCCTCTGTGTCTCTCAGGTTCATTCCTTGTGTGTGTGCTGCTTCTTGGTTTGATTGAGGGTTAGGTTAGCGTGACTGGGGGGGGGGTTTCTGTGAATGAGTGTGTTGTTCCCTTCCGTGTTTCCTGTTATAAAAAAAAAACCAAAATACAAAAAAAAAAATCTCTGTGTTTGTGTGTGTGTGTGTGTGTGTGTGTGTGTGTGTGTTTGCTTGCTTGCTTGCTTGCTTGCTTGCTTGATTGATTGATTGATTGATTGGCTGTGAGTGTGCTGGTGTGTCCTGTAGCCTGCTAGTGCTACACAGGAGCACTGCACACATCTGTGGCCAAAGCAGCACACCTTTCAAAAAGTGTTTTGGGCAAAGCATATATTGTTTGTGTGACATAATGAAACACGGCTCTAAGGCGCGCCTTGGGCGAGGTGGCTCCTCTGGGCGTAGGAGAGTGGCTGCTGCTGGGGCCAGTTCTGGGGTGGCTGTCTCTCCCCCCATGAAAATGAAGCGCATGGCTGCCTTTTTTGCACTTAAGCAGGCAGAGGCACCAGCAGCGCCTCCTGAAAGCTCTGCTGCCCGCAGGGCCCTCTTTGAAGAGCCACTTCCAGAGGCTGGTGGCAGCAGCACTGGCCTTGGACCAGGAGTACCACCATCTCCTGCTCCAGTGGTGGAGGCGGGGGGGAGCCTGGTGCTCAGGGATCTTTTCCCTGATGTTGCTGAGGTGAAGCAGCTCGTTGAGGAGGAGCAACAGCAGCAGGCAGAAGTGGCTCCCTCACCACTCTCCACCCAAACCTCTTGTTCGAGGCCTTCCACCCCTGCTCCTGTGGCAGCACCCCAGAGTCCAGGCACTGGTGGTGATGATGAGCAGACTTGCTCACCCCAGAAGCGGAGCAGCATGGTGTGGGACCACTTTGAGGTGGCTGCAGATCCCCTCTTTGCTGTATGTCGGCATTGCAAGGCTGCCATCAGTGTGTGTGTGGGGGGAACTGGCGCACCTCACCACCTCCAACATGCGCTACCACCTCCTGGATTGACTCCGTGGGATTGAGGGCACTGTGTTAAAGTGGTTCCAGACCTACCTGGGCGGTTGTTTTCAGAAAGGAACATTGGCTGACCCTTCCTCAGCCCTCTGACAGTTGGGCTATGGGGTTCTGCAGGGTACCATCTTTTTTCCAATGTTGTTTAACATCTATATGAAGCCTTTGACGGTAGTCATTAGGGTATTTGGAGGCAAGTGCCATCAGTATGCTGAGGACATACAGCTCTGTCTCCCTGTGAGATCTGAATCAGGTGAGGCTGTGCAAGTCCTGGACCAGTGCCTAGACTCAGTAATGGGCTGGATGAGGGCCAATAAACTGAAGCTGAATCCTGGCAAGACGGAAGCCCTGTGGGTGAGTGGTTCCCCAGTCCGGGAGATAGGTTCATTGTCTATTCTGAATAGGGTTGTACTCCCTCTGAAAGATCAGGTTCGCAGTTTGGGAGTACTCCTAGCTCCATCATTGTCGCTGGAGGCCCAAGTTCACCGCTCTGGAATCTGTTTTAGAGATGGAGTGGTCTATAAATATTGTAAGTAAGTAAGTAAGTAAGTAAGTAAATAAATGAAATGAAATGAAATAAAATTCAGTGGACTCTGGTCCATGAATGTTTCTGCCAGAATAAATGTGTTAGTTATTAAGGTGCCAGAAGACTCCATGTTGTCTTTCTTGCAAGAGACTAACATGGCTGCTACCCCCCCCCCCCGGAAATATTACACAACCCCCTTAAATGTTCACAATGTACAATGTTCACAAATGGAACCCAGTGAGAGAATGCTGGACCCCAGGGTAAACACTCAATCGATCCGTGACATACAGCTATTTCAGGGTCCTGCATGTCTCCTTTCATCAACGTTCACATACCCTTTCTCAGGCTAGTCCCCTGTTGCTTGGCTCTGCTGCTGGAATTTAGGCTGCCTCCTCAGCAGGCAGGTTGGCTTGAGCAGTTCCTGTAGCTCCTGTCCCTGCTGCTACACCAGACTCAACACTGCCCCCTTACTGTTGGTGGTGGTGTTCCAGGTTAGGGAAGGGAGAGAAATGAACTCTGTGGAGGTTTGTTTTATCCCTTTATTCAATTCACATCACCCAAACCTTTCAAAGAGCCAAGACACAGTTGCGTTCCAAAACCAACATTTTTGTTAACATTCTGATGCAGATCATCCTGGCAAAAATGCACACAGCATTTCAGCATGAAATGTACATACATTAATGGGTACGTTATGAAAATGAGCACAAAAAGTCCCTGCATATTTTTTTAAAAAATGCAGGTTTGTGCAGAAATAGAACAGAATGAGCTTGGTAAAACTGATAATCTTAGGCTGAGATTGAGAGATCTGTCCAGCCCTTGCATATGTGGGTGCATGGGTGGGTGCGTGGGTGGGCGAGTCTTAGTACTGTTTATCATTTCCTTGATATTAAACAAGCTAATTGCCAAACGTCTGGACTCCAGTATCCAAAGGAGAGCAGGCACTAAACCCTTTTCTTTCTCAACATGGTTCCCACCCCCACCCCCACTTGCCTTTCTGTGCATAACAGGGCTGCCACAGGCTAGCACTACACACATTTACACACTTGTGCTTGTTATACCTGCACCTGGGGCATAGCCTGGTGAGCTCCATGAGCAGAACTATGGAACACAGTCTGTGTAGCTGAGAGCAAGCATGAAGCCTTTGGATTGCATAAAAAGAGGACAAACCCCCCCCCCCACTTGCCTGCTCAAGAGAGCACTTTCTTCTGCTTAGAGAGTTATGGACCCTTTCTACATCTAAGGGTGTAGAGGGAGGGGAAGGGGAGGACCGTGGACTTACCTGCTTCCGCAATCCTCTCTCAGCGTCCAAACGGAAGTGCAACATCCCAGAAGGGAAGAAGGACATTGCACCTACTTTTTTTTTTTAACAGCCGGAGCTGGAAGCGCAACTGTGCTCCAGCGAAATTAGGGTGACCAGATCGCCTGGGGCGATCTGGACCAACAGGGGGCGGTGGGGGCAAACTGGGGCTGCGGGGGGTCACACGGCGGCGGTGGTGAACGTCGGTAGACCCGGTAGGTCCGGGCTGGGTTTTGGGAGGGATGGGTGGCTTGGTGGTGGGGTTTCGGGAGGGGGGACCCCCCCCCGCCACCACCTGCCGGGGTGTCCACTTCCCTCCGGTGCTCGAATCTACTGAGAAACAGGCTTTGCAGCCTGTCCCTCAGTAGCACATCGGGTGATGATGTCATCACCTGGCACGCTACTGAGGGACAAGCTGCGAAGCCTGTTTCTCAGTAGATTTGAGCACCGGAGGGAAGCGGCTACCCTGGCAGGTAAGCGGGGGGGCCTCCCGCCTCCCTCATTGCGCTTCTTACCTGCTAGGACCGTTCGCTGGCGCCCATGGACGCCAGCAGACGGCAGCGGATGGCCCCAGCAGGTAAGCCCCCTCCCCCCTCACTGTGTTTTTTTGGGGGGGGGCTTGGTGGTGGTGGGGTTTGTTTCAGGTGGTGGTGTGGTGGTGGTGGGTTTCAGATCTCACATGGCGGGTGGCCTTTTAAATATATATATATATATATATATATAATGTTTTTTGGGTGGGTGGGCACACCCCCTTTGGGCGGCTGTTTTGGGTGGCCATTTTGGACCGGGATTTTGGGTTCCAAAATCTGGTCACTCTAGCGAAATGTAAGTAAAAACAAACAAATAAAAAGGCCCGATCCTGCTCCCCCTCACCCCCAATGCCCCTGGACTGGCTCCTTCCCTCTTGCTGACCCCCAGTACTTGCGGGGAGGAGGGAAGAAGCCAGCACAGGTGCTCACACCACCCGCGGTCCTCCTCGGGATAGTCCCATGACCACGGGAAAAATCGGGATAAATGGAGGGGTTGTTCCTGCCTGCCCCCAGGATCCCCTGTGCATCATTTGGATGCACAGGGACGGCCCTGGGGAAAAAGACCATTGTAGACAAGGCCCTAGAGATATAGAGTAGTAGAGTTGGAAAGGCCTCTAAGGCCATCAAGTCCAACCTCCTGCTCAATGCAGGATCCACCTCAAAGCATCCCTGACAGATGATTGTCCAGCTGCCTCTTGAATGTCTCTAGTGTGGGAGAGCCCACAACCTCCCTAGGTTATTGGTTCCACTGTCATACTGCTCTAACAGTCAGGAAGTTTTTCCTGACGTCCAGCCGGAATCTGGCTTCCTGTAACTTGAGTGTCATGAGGCAGTCTGAAGAATCTTCCTCTGAGGAGGAAGAAGGGACAGAAACTGCAGCTTCGCCCATTCCCCAGGACTTACCGGAGGAGGAGGAACAGCAGGGAGATTCCTCAGAAGAGCCCCAGGAAAGCCACCCTCTCCCACCCCCTGATTCTAATGAGGAAGATTCGGGGCCTGAAGGGGTTTGTCCAGTAACTCCCCAGCAAAGGCGGCAGCTCAAACGGGCAGAGCAAGCTAGGCCCACAAGACGCAGCATGAGATTGCGAAAACAGAGCACAGCTGACGCAAGCCTTAAGTAAGATAACGAAGAGATTGCACGCAGCTGTGGACAGGCTCAAGCAACTATAAAGGGGAGAGGAGGCAGAAGCTAAGATTCATTGAGAACAACCGACGTATTCGGCTCTTGACATCCTGCGTAATTCTGGATCAGAACCTGTGGACTGAACACCCGGCTTGACTGTTTGCTTTGGACCCTGAACTCCTGTAAAATCTGGTTTGACCTTCGGCTTCGACATTTGGACGGATGGAACTACTGGCGTGACCCTGGCTATGGAAAACTCATTCTCAATCAAGCTATGGTAAATGGACTTTCTAAATACCAATAAAACCCTTTAAACAAATAAGTACTGGCATCTTTCCCAGACATTCCTAGATAAGGAAGTTGGCTGGCTTCCCAGACCAAGAGCTTAAAAATACGACAATTTGTTCTCAACCCTAAAAGGAAAAACATTTTTTTCCCCCTCAACAAGGATGGAAGCTGCGCTCTCCCAAGAAAATCAGGTGCTCAGGGAGCAGGTGGCTCTGCTGACTGAGGCCATGAAAGCATTTCAGACCCAATTAAACCAGCTCACTGGCCAGCCACAACAACCTTCCCTGCCTCTCATGCCACAGAAACGGAAGTGCCCTGTAGCAGCTCCGGAGAAATTTGATGGCTCCCCAGATAAGTTTGCAACATTTCTGGCTCAATGTGAGTTGTATATGCAGCTACATTCTGAGGATTTCCCCACGGAGCAGATGCAGGTGGGATTTTTGATAAGTTTGCTTGCTGGATCTGCTGCAAAATGGGCGACGCCTTATCTACTGGACCGCAGCCCGCTTCTGCACAACTATGCCAATTTCGTGGCTGAGTTCCGGGCTGCCTATGAGGATCCTCAAAAGGCTGCTACTGCCAACAGGAAAATACGGCGCCTTTGGCAAGGAAAAGACCCTGTGTCTGTTTATGCCAGCTCTTTCCGATTGCTGGCTCAAGACCTGAAATGGAGTGAGGCTGCACAGATGGACCAGTTCCAGGAAGGGTTGGCAGATGAGATTTTGGATGAGCTGGCAAGAGTGGAACAGCCAAAATCCCTGAAGGATTTGATCCAGCTCTGCCTGCGGATCGATGGAAGATTAGAAAATCGCAGGTCGGCACGACATGCAGGCCCTGCCAGGGGGGGCATAACCGCTACTTTTGGCCAATCTACTCCAGGTTTTCAGGATGGGAGGCCCCAGGAGAGTTCCATGCCTATGGGGGAAGAACCAATGCAGTTGGACTGGGTTAGACCTCGCTTGACAGCACAGGAAAAAGACCGTAGACGGCAAGGGGAATTGTGCCTGTATTGTGGGAAGGCAGGGCATTTTGCCGCCACCTGCCCTGCCAAACGACCTCACCCTGCGGTGTCAGGAAATGGACAGCCCCAGTGATAAATGGAGTCGTAGGACTGGGAGGGGAATCCTGTGTAATACCCAAGACTCCCACCAGAGTTTCTTGCCATCCCCTAACCGTGACAGTGATGTTGCAATGGGCAGGGCGTAACCCCATCCAAACTACCGCCATGATTGACTCAGGAGCTTCTAGCACCTTTATGGACTTGACCTTTGCTAGGAAATATGGGGTAAGATCGAATCCTTTGGTTTCTCCCCTGGCCATTGAAACGATCGATGGGAGGTCTTTGGTCTCAGGACTGGTGACACATGAGACCGAGCCTGTGACTGTAGAAATCCAGGGTCACATGGAATCCCTCCAATTTCTGCAGGCAGCCATTCCTCACTTCCCCATTGTACTGGGGATGACCTGGCTGAGTCTCCATGACCCCTGCATCACATGGCCTCGGGGGGAAGTGGTTTTTTCCTCAGAGTATTGTCGATCACATTGTTGGCTTGAAAGAGTAAATGCCACCATACCGCATCTCCAAGACTCTAGTCCAGTCTCACTCCCTGCCAAGTATCACGAATTTCAAGATGTCTTCGATAAGGGAGAAGCAGATCAGTTGCCACCCCACAGGCCATATGATTGTGCCATCGACCTGCTTCCAGGGTCGAGGGTCCCAGTAGGGCACATTTATACATTGTCCGAACCTGAGCTGGCAGCCTTGCGGGACTTCTTAGAAAAAAATTTAAAACGGGGATTCATTTGGCCCTCCACGTCACCTGCTGCAGCGCCAGTGCTTTTTGTAAAAAAGAAATGTGGGGAATTGCGTCTGTGTAACGATTACCGGGCCTTGAACCAAGTCACCCGTCACAACCGCTATCCCTTACCTCTCATCCCGGAACTACTGGAGCGCCTCCGAAGTGCTGTCATATACACCAAGCTAGATCTGCGAGGAGCTTATAATTTGGTGCACATCAAGGCAGGGGATGAGTGGAAGAAGGCGTTCCGTACTCGATACGGCCATTTTTAATACACGGTAATGCCTTTCGGGCTTTCAAACGCTCCCACTGTGTTCCAGCACTTCATGAACGACATTTTTAGAGACTATCTAGATCACTTTGTCATCATTTACCTGGACGACATTCTGATTTACTCATCCACACGACAGGCGCATGAATCTCATGTGCGAGCAGTACTGCATCGGCTACGGGAACATCATCTGTACGCCAAACTAGAGAAGTGCGCTTTCGACCTGGAGACCGTGGAATTCCTGGGACATTGGATATCCCCCAAAGGCGTGAGCATGGATTCGGCAAAAGTGGCAGCAGTGGTCTCATGGCAGGCTCCAAGGACCGTGAAAGAGGTGCAACGGTTTTTGGGCTTCGCCAACTACTATCGCCACTTCATCCCGAACTTCGCTCAGATTACTGCACCCCTGACTGACTTATTACGTTCACGCAAAACATTTCAATGGGGATCTGCGGCGCAGCAAGCCTTTCAAAAATTGAAAGAACAGTTCATATCGGAACCCATTCTGCAACATCCTGATCCACAGACTCCTTTTGTGGTCGAGACCGATGCCTCAGATGTGGCCATTGGGGCGGTGTTGCTTCAGCCCATTGCTGACGGGGGATTCTCGTTACCCTGTGCATTTTACTCCCGCAAGCTCAACTCCGCCGAACGTAGCTACACTATTTGGGAGAAAGAGCTACTGACAATCAAAGCAGCTTTTGAGACTTGGCGACATCTGTTGGAAGGGGCCCGTCATCCCATAGTGGTTCGCACCGACCATCGGAATCTGGAATTCCTACAGACCGCTCGGAAGCTCAATCAGCGACAAATCCGGTGGGCCTTGTTTTTCTATCGCTTCCATTTTATTGTGACGTATATTCCTCGTTCCCAGAACCGGCAGGCAGATGCGCTGTCTCGGAAGCCGGAATATGCTTCTCCTCAGGTGGAGTCCAGCTCGACGGTTCTACGCCCTGAGAATTTTGCGGCAGCGCGGACGGTACCCAACCAGTGGGCCCAGCTGCAACAGCAACAGGACCAAGATTCGTTTGCACGGGCTCGGCTACAGGAGCTTGCAGAGTCTGGGGGAACCGGGTCTTCTCCTTTTTCCGTGGAGGATGGTGTTCTCTACCACCATAACCATCTTTATGTACCCCCAGGGTCTGTTCGCATGGAGATACTCCAACAATGCCATGATAGCCGGCCGGCGGGACATTTTGGGCTGTACAAAACATTGCAGCTGGTGACTCGTGAGTTCTGGTGGCCCAGGGTTCATGCTGATGTAGAACATTATGTAGGGTCTTGTACAACTTGCCGCAGAGCGAAACACTCTGCAGGGAAGCCCGCAGGGCTCTTGCATCCTTTGCCCACACCTTCTGGTCCCTGGAAAGTCATCTCGATGGACTTTATCACAGACCTCCCTCCTTCAAGGGGTTGCACTTCGATACTGGTCGTGGTGGATTTGTTTTCCAAAATGAGCCATTTCATACCATGCTTGGGAACCCCCTCAGTGAAGGAGACTGCTGATCTTTTCCTTCAGCATATCTTCCGGTTGCATGGGCTGCCTGAGGGTATAGTCTCGGACCATGGATCTCAGTTTACTTCACGGTTTTGGAAAAATTTGTTCCGGCTTTTGGAAGTCAAAATCCATCTCTCTACAGCATACCACCCTCAGTCCGATGGCCAGACGGAGCGAACAAATGTGACGTTGGAGCAATACCTCCGCTGTTATGTGAACTTTCAACAGGATAACTGGGGGGACTTGTTGGCTCAGGCTGAGTTTGCTTATAATAACTCTGTTCATTCTTCCACGCAACAGACACCCTTCTTTGCCAATTATGGTTACCACCCTCAATTTTTTCCAGCTCCAACGATCTCCTCTCCTATCCCTGCCACAGATCACTTGACTCAGGAACTTCAGGCCATACACTCCATTCTCAAGGAGCAGTTAGACCTGGATAAACAAGCTTATAAATCAGATGCGGACAGCAAACGACAGCCAGGCCCCGGGTTGAAAGTTGGAGATCAAGTGTGGCTGTCAACCAGACATCTACCAGCATCGCAACCCTGCCGGAAATTGGCTGCCCGCTTTGTAGGACTTTTCCAGATCACAGCGCAGATCAATCCAGTGGCTTTTCGCTTGCAGCTCCCTCCATCATGGCATATCCACCCCGTGTTTCACCGATCACTTTTAGCTCCGGTGCAGCCGACACATCCTCTTCGTCCCAAGGCTTTACCCCCTCCACCTCCGGTATTAGTGAACGAGGAAGAGGAGTACGAGGTGGCAGATATTCTAGACTCCCGGATTCATCGAGGATGCCTGCAGTATCTGGTTGACTGGCTGGGTTATGGGCCTGAGGAGTGGGCCTGGGAAGATGCCTCTCATGTCCATGCTCCAGTTTTGGTTCGCCGCTTCCATCGTCAGTTTCCCAGGAAGCCAAAACCCGGTGGTCCCTCGAGAGGGGCGCCTGGGGAGGGGAATAATGTCATGAGGCAGTCTGAAGAATCTTCCTCTGAGGAGGAAGAAGGGACAGAAACTGCAGCTTCGCCCATTCCCCAGGACTTACTGGAGGAGGAGGAACAGCAGGGAGATTCCTCAGAAGAGCCCCAGGAAAGCCACCCTCTTCCACCCCCTGATTCTAATGAGGAAGATTCGGGGCCTGAAGGGGTTTGTCCAGTAACTCCCCAGCAAAGGCGGCAGCTCAAACGGGCAGAGCAAGCTAGGCCCACAAGACGCAGCATGAGATTGCGAAAACAGAGCACAGCTGACGCAAGCCTTAAGTAAGATAATGAAGAGATTGCACGCAGCTGTGGACAGGCTCAAGCAACTATAAAGGGGAGAGGAGGCAGAAGCTAAAATTCGTTGAGAACAACCAACGTATTTGGCTCTTGACATCCTGTGTAATTCTGGATCAGAACCTGTGGACTGAACACCCGGCTTGACTGTTTGCTTTGGACCCTGAACTCCTGTAAAACCTGGTTTGACCTTCAGCTTCGATATTTGGACGGATGGAACTACTGGCGTGACCCTGGCTATGGAAAACTCATTCTCAATCAAGCTATGGTAAATGGACTTTCTAAATACCAATAAAACCCTTTAAACAAATAAGTACTGGCGTCTTACCCAGACGTTCCTAGATAAGGAAGTTGGCTGGCTTCCCAGACCAAGAGCTTAAAAATACGACATTGAGCCCAATATTCCGTGTCCTGCATTCTGGGTTGATCGAGAAGAGATCCTGGCCCTCCTCTGTGTGACAACCTTTCAAGTCCTTGAAGAATGCTATCATGTCTCTCCTCAGTCTTCTCTTCTCAAGGCTAAACATGCCCAGTTCTTGCAGTCTCTCTTCATAGGGCTTTGTTTCTAGACCCCTGATCATACTTGTTGCCCTCTTCTGAACACACTCCAGCTTGTCTGCATCCTCCTTGAAGTGTGGTGCCCAGAACTGGACACAATAGTCAAGATGAGGCCTAACCACTGCATTCCAATTTCCACCTCAGGCCCACCAGGTATACATTTGGATATGGGCACAGCCAACCCTGGCTTTGGTCTGCTAATGTTCAATGGAGGCTATTCCAAGGGAAGCGTGCATTGCATTGCAGCAAACCTGTCTAGGAGAAAGTCACACTGGACACAATGGAACTTCACTTCTACTGCAACATGGATAAGTTTGTGTGATGAATCTATTTATAAACCACCACAAACATTAATACTCACCTACCTTACAGGGTACCTAATCTGCATGTAGTCTAATACAATGCTTATTTACTTATTTATTGTTTACTATTTATTATTACATTTATAACCCACCTTTTCCCCTCTTGCATGGGATCCAAGGCAGCTTACTCCTCCTCTCCATTTTATCCTCACAACAACCCTGCAAAGTAGGTTAGGCTGAGAGTCAGTAACTGGCCCTAGGTCACCCAGGGCTGAGTGGGGTTTAGAACCCAGATCTCCCAGGTCCCAGCCCAACACTCTAACCGCTACACCACATTGGCTCCTTTACTTGGCAGTAAGACCTACTGATTTCAGTAAGGATTAATCACAAATAAGCATGCACAGGATTGTACCAAGTGCTTTGAACACTCAGAAGTGCAGTCATTACGATGGAGTCAAAATTTCCCACTATTTCATTTGAGTAATTCTGGCATTAGTGAGGGAAAAAATTAAATGGCCAACCCAGAAGCAGCAGCCAGGCAGAAAGAGGTACGATCATCCAGCCGCTTGCCCTGAAAGGGGTTGGGCAAGTGTTCCAGTCAGGTGCTCACAAAGGCTCCTGCTTTTGGGGACCATTCCACACACATGCTTGCCAATGGCCCAAGGTCACTCAACCATCTCCTTCACTGCTGCCTCACCCTTTCCCTGGCCCAAGGCAGGCCGGAAACGAACGTTGGGTCAGGCCTAGGGTGACCATCCGCCCGGATTTGTCCGGACATGCCCGGGAAATGGGGAGCAAATCTGCATCCGGGCGGAAAAACTGTTTTGGGGGGCCAAATCCGGAAATTTAGCCCCCCAAAAGGGTGACCAGATGGCCCTGGGGTGATCCGGGCCAACCAGGGGGTGGCGGGGGCAAACCGGGGCAGCGGGGGGTCACGCGGCGGTGGTGGGAGGCTGGCGGCATGAGGCACTTACCTGCTGGGGCGTCCGCTTCCCTCCGGTGCTTGGCTTCTACTGAGAAACTGGCTTCGCGGCCTGTCCCTCAGTAGTGCGCCGGGTGATGACGTCATCGCGACTAGCCCTGACGAGGCCAGAGGCCACGTGGAAGAGGCGGGGGATGGCCAATTATGTCACTTCCGGATCCGGCCCTCCCTGCCTCTTCCGTGCGGCCGCTGGCCTTACGAGCCCAGCGGCGGGGGACCCGGCGGCGGCAGGGGACCTGGGGGGGCGGCGGACATGGCGGGGGTGGCAGCGGCAGCGAACCTGGTAGGTCCAGGCTGATGTTTTTTGGGGGTGGGTGGCTTGGTGGGGGGGTTGTTTTGGGTGGTTGGGTGGCTTGGGGGTTTGTTTTGGGGGGGGTGGCTTGGTGGGGGGGTTGTTTTGGGTGGCGGGGGGGACCGGGATTTTGGGTTCCAAAATCTGGTCACCCTACTGGTGGAGCACTTTTTCCATGGGGCACTGGGACTACCAATCCCCAAATCATTGGTAGGAAAAGGTTCTTGGCCAGAGCCTGGGGACTGACTTCGAATGCCTCTGATGCCCCCTTCCCATGCCCCTTGGGAAGGGGGAGATGGCAACTCACTGGGCCCAGGTGAGCATAGCCCTGTTCACCCTGCTGGCTTCAAATAAGCCTTCTCTAATTCAAGAACCAAAACAAAGATTGAAGCTGAACAGGATGAAGGTGAATATCTCTGCACAACTAAGGTAGCAGTCCAGTGAATACTTCCCTGGGAGTAAACACAAGTGGACTGGGTTTGAGTAAGCATTCATAAACTTGTACAGTACACTTCTTTTAAGGGGAAAGTACAGAACAGATCTCCTTCTCGTCCTCCTCCTCTCGTCCTCCTCCTCCTCCTCCTCCTCCTCTTCTTTAGTAGCAATAGTAGTAGTAATAGTATTCTACTTCAGATAGCAGAACCTTGCTAACTGCAAACAGATGTGTGTCTGAAGAACTTTAGTTAGTTTAGTTGAGATGGACCAATTTGAAACAACAATGAAGCTGGGAGATTTTTCCTCCTTTCTAGGAAATCAGACGGTGTCCTTACAAAGACTGAAATCCCCAAAGAAGTAATGGAACAACTGAAAAAAGTCAGGTGCAGTAAATCTCCCAAGACTGGATGATATTTATACAATGGTTCAGAAAGAATAAAGTGTGAACTCTTGGATTCTCTGACAAGGACACACAATATATTACTTTTTTGTTTTAAAGGCAATTATTTCTGGAGACTGGAAGTTAAAGATGACACCAAGCTCAGAGCAATCAAATCTCATGCGCTTGGGTTGTGTGTGGGGGTGGGGTGGGGGTGGGGGTGGGGGGGTTGATTGCCTTTTGGCACTGAGAAAGGAAATGCTTCTCCTGCCTACAGCACGGTTTATTTTGCTCGTTTAATCATGGCAGGATTTCCGTAAGCATCTGGTAGTGGGCTCTGCTGCATGTGGGTGAGTCGATGTGAGTACTGTTCTGGGAGGGGTGGCTGGTCTGGAGAGGGACTGACTCAGTGCAGGCTGGAGGTTTGCCCCTAAACACTAATTGATCTAGTACGTGTAAGACAAAGAAGCCAGAAGGCACATGGCCTCTACTCACAAGGATGGAGGTACGAGTTCGCACATTCTGAGGCAGGCATCCAATATTGACAAATGAATAGCGGAGGATGCTCCGAAGGAGAATCACATAACAAAAGTCGAGCTAGGTTGCTCAGGAAAGACTTAGCTAAAAAGGCAGATTGGGATATTCCGGATGGGAAAAAAGAAGCACTTGTTCACACAATGCATAATTAAGGCTGCAATCCTAAACATACTTACTAGCAAGTAAGTCCCACTCGCCTGTGTGGTTGGCATGACCAAGCAACCAAACTCCACCATCTTTGAACATGCTCAGATATTAACTACTTAACTTAATGAAAGAAATGAAAAACTCCCGTCAAATCCATAGAATTATTTTAATGCTTTAGTTACTAAAGGTTTAGAAGTTTGGATATAATAACCAATTGTATTTAAAGAAACAAACATATTAATTTATATCCACACATTGTTCAACTTTTCTTTCTCTTTTGTGGCTGAGCATTCATTTCCCCTCCAGCTAGTCAACTTATGGCTGATATTTTGAGTATCAGACATTAGCTGTTGCTGCTGCTGCTGCTGCTGCTGCTGCTGCTGCTCCTCCTCCTCCTCCTCCTTCTGGTAGCACCAGAATAAAATTCTGGGGGAGGGGAGCACAGGAGGAGAAAGTATATTTCTAGATGGGCAAGATGTGTCCCATATGTTAAGATCTCTGAAAGAAAATATTGGTATATTAAAAATTTCCATCCTAAGCATATTTCTGAAATAAATGGGGAAAAGGTTAGTTTAGGCCTATATCAGAGTACGGAAAATTAATTTTAATTTTTTAAAAAATAATAATTTGTGGTTAGAATTTCTTTTTTACTATTAGGCAACCCATTTATCTTCTTCCTATAAAGCAGAAAGTATGTGTGTGTCACGTATATCCAGGAATGTTTATCCACTTCCAGATGAGTTAGAAACTTGACACGGTGACACAGTGATAGGTCTGGCTCTACAATGTACCAGAAAAATATAAAAACACGAATTTTGGGGTTTTAAGTGTTTTTTAAAGAATTTAATAAAAATCTAGGTTTATGCCTACAACTCCCAGCATGCCTTGGGCGGAACTCCCAGCGTGCCTTGGGCAGGAGGCCAGACTTACTGGCCTTTGGCAGCAATTGTGAGTGCACAGGCTGGTGGCTGCTGTATGTCTTTTACAACCCCGACTCCTAAGGTTGATCTCGAGCAGTCAACCCAATTCCACATAAAAGGAAACAATACACATGAATGGGCTGCATCCATTTGCAGTGCCTCCTCCCACCCTCTACATGGTTTTACAATGTAACTAGATACAACAGCATGGCTTTGAGGGACCAAACATGCTCAAAGGCACTCCATCCTGATATCGTTGTTTTCTCAGAATCTGGGGGAAGTAAGTGTGTAGCCTTTGCCCTTAAGAGGGAGGAAGGGGAGGCACTCTGTGTATGCCCAGAACGACTTGCCCTCTCGATCCCTGTCCTTCATGGCTGGTCGTCCAGGGAGGAGATGCGGTTAGATCGCAATTACAATATATTATTAATGCATCTCTCAGGGAGGGGAGTTTTCCATCATGTTTAAAAGAAGCGGTGGTACGGCCGCTTCTAAAGAAGCCCTCCCTGGATCCCCTGGACTTTAATAACTACAGACCGGTATCAAACCTTCCATTCTTGGGCAAGGTGATCGAGAGGGCGGTTGCCTTTCAACTCCAGGTAGTCTTGGATGACACTGATTTTCTAGACCCATTTCAAACTGGCTTCAGGGCGGGATACGGAGTTGAGACTGCTATGGTCGCCTTAGCGGATGATCTACGCCTGGGTATTGACAGGGGGAGTGTGTCCCTGTTGGTACTTTTGGACCTCTCAGCGGCATTCGATACCATCGACCATGGTATCCTTCTGGAACGCCTGAGGGGATTGGGAATCGGGGGCACTGTGCTTCAGTGGTTCCGGTCCTACCTCTCGGGCAGGTTCCAGATGGTGATGCTTGGGGATAGCTGCTCTGCAAAGAAGGAGCTGCTGTGTGGCGTACCGCAAGGTGCCATCCTTTCCCCAATGCTGTTTAACATTTATATGAAACCGTTGGGAGAGATCATCCGGAGGCATGGGGCGGGGTGCTATCAGTATGCTGATGACACCCAAATATATTTCTCTATGCCTTCGACAACATCGTCAGCTAAGGATAGTGTGTCTCCTCTGAATGAATGCTTGGAGGCGGTAATGGGCTGGATGAGGAAAAACAAACTGAAGCTGAATCCAGACAAGACGGAGGTGCTTGCTGTCAAAGGCCGCAACCTGGGTTTGGAGGTGTGTCAACCGGTTCTGGATGGGGTTACACTCCCCCTGAAAGACTGTGTTCGCAGCTTGGGGGTGCTCCTGGATCCGTCGCTCCAAATGACAGCTCAGATAGATGCGACGGCCAGGAGTGCCTACTATCAGCTTCGGCTGATACGCCAGCTGCGCCCCTTCCTAGAGTTGGAAGACCTAAAGATGGTGGTGCACGCGCTGGTAACTTCGAGGTTTGACTTCTGCAATGCGCTGTACATAGGGCTACCTTTGTGCCTAGTCCGGAAACTTCAACTAGTTCAAAATATGGCAGCCAGGTTGGTCACCGGTACATCTAGGAGTGACCATATTACGCCAGCTTTAAAATCGCTCCACTGGCTGCCAATTAGTTTCCGGGCGAAGTATAAAGTGTTGGTCATTACCTTTAAAGCCCTACATGGTTTGGGTCCAGGTTACCTGCGGGATCGCCTTCTCCCGTACAATCCGCCCCGCACGCTCAGGTCCTCTGGGAAGAACTTACTGCGGTCGGCCAAGACTAGGCTGACAACTGTTACCCAGAGGACCTTCTCTTCTGCCGCTCCCAGACTGTGGAATGACCTGCCGGAGGAGACTCGTCAACTTAACAGTCTTTTAGAATTTAAGAAAGCTATAAAGACTGTTCTCTTCCGGCAGGCATATCCAGTGTAATTTTTAGAATGTTTTTAGGATGTTTTAGGATGTTTTAATGATGTTTTAGGATGTTTTAATGCAGTTTTAATAATATTTGTCATGTTTTAATTAGTTTTATGTATTTTATCATGCTGTTGTTCCCCGCCTCGATCTAGATGGAGAGGCGGGTAAGAAATAAATCGTTATTATTATTATTATTATAACAGACCCAACAAATGGGGGGAAGTGCCCAGCCCAGCCCCAGCCCTTCAGTACAGGCTACTAATGTAGCACTTGGTGGGTGAGAAGCACAGGCCAAGGCAATCCCAGCAAGATTGGCTGGAGCTGGGTGCATCCATTGATAGCCGCTTACCTCCCCTCCTTGGCGATACTACTCCTCAACGCTCTATTGAGGAGCAGCATCGGCAACAAGAAGATGTCTTGGAGGATGCAGGCACCTGTGGGAGGCCACAGGCATGCTGGGAGTTGTAGTACTGGCATGTAGAGTGGCTGATTTAAAATAAAGTATAAGTGAGCAAACCCTGACCTCTCGCTAACTGTCTTTGTTTTCCTACCTGACTTCCTCCAACTGCCACTAACCCTGCCCACCATTCCATTCTAGCCTCAGCTTTATCAGTCAATCCTCCATTCACTCTTCTGTCTCAATGGTATAGTCAGGCTTTTACATAAAATCATAAACTTTATTTAGAAATCCACAAGCAGGGCGCCACAACCAAAATGGCCTGCTCTCCAGTTAAAAGGGCAAAAAAAGGAGAGAAGCAGGTTCTCAGAATGCTAAGATACTTTATTTCCAAGCCAAAAACGTATTGGCCAATGTTGTTTTTTAAGGACTTCTTCAGGGGGTTAATAAGAGATGTTGCAGAAATACTCTTAACAGGATGATAGTCTCATATGATAATTACTGGTGACTGCCTCAGTTGCTAGGCCCCATCGGGAGCAGGCTTGTTGCCAACGGCAACCAAGCGGTCAGTCAGCCAGCCAGACTTCACTTCCCATGAGCTTCAGCAGCAGGACTCCCATTGGACAAGTTGGGCACCACAGCAAAAGGCATGCCAGGAGTTGTAGTTTTTGTTTTCTTTGGAGACAAAGAAAATTATGGTGACAGCAGCCCTGTCCATGATTGAAGGTGAGACAGAGTGGTGCGGGGGGGGGGGGAAGAAACTAATTTGTTTTAAAGTTACCTCACAGGCCTAGGACTGGCCTACCTTGAAGGGTTGTCATGAGGGTGAGAGAGAGAAAAAAAGAAATGAATTTTATTTATTTATTTATTTTATTGCATTTGTATACCGCCCCATGGCCGTAGCTCTCTGGGCAGTTTACATAAGATTAAAACATTTAAAAACAATATACAATATACAAATATATTTAAAACCATTATGATAACTTTAAAAGCTATAAGCTTAAAAACAAAACAAACCACATCCAGGCTCATCAGATATTGCTAAATTAGGCTGAACATATGAAAAGGAGGACAGGGCTCATGTAACTTTAACAGTTGTAGAGAAAAGGGAATTTTAGCCAGTGTCATTTGTATGCAATTAGTTCCTGGTGAAATTCCCTCTTCATCACAACAGTTAAAGGTGCAGGGCCCCTGCCTTCTTTTGTATATGGTCACTCTAGTATAGTGCCTGCAACTTTAACTGTTGTGATGAAGAGGGAATTTCACCAGGAACTAATTGCATACAAATGACACTGGCTGAAATTCCCTTTTCTCTGCAACTGTTACAGTTACAAGAGCCCTGTCCTCCTTTTCATATGGTCAGCCTAGCTAAATGCCTGAGAGAAGAGGAAATTCTTGACCTGGTGCCAAAAAGATAATAATGTTGGTGCCAGATGGGCCTCATTAGGGAGATCATTCCACAATTTGGGGGCCACCACAGAGAAGGCCCTCTCCCTTGTTGCCAACCTCCAAGCTTCCCTCGGAGTAGGCCCTCAGGGGAGGACCTTAGATGTTGAATGTTGTGTTTGGGTAGGTTCATGTCGGGAGATGCATTCCATCAGGTATTGAGGTCCCAAGCCATGTAAGGCTTTATAGGTTAAAACCAGCACCTGGAATCAGGCTCGGAAACATATAGGCAGCCAATGCAGGTGGGACAGAGTAGGTCTTATATGTCCGAATCTTCTGGTCCCTGCTATCAATCTGGCTGCTGCATTTTCCACAAGCTGCAGCTTCCAAATGGTCTTCAAAGGCAGCCCCACGTAGAGTGCATTGCAGTAATCTAATTTGGAGGTTACCAGAGCACAGACAACTGAAGCCAGATTATCCTTGTCCAGATAGGGGCATAGCTGGGCCACCAACAGAAGTTGGTAGAAGGCACTCGGTGCCACCGAGGCCACCTGAACCTCAAGTGACAGAGATGGTTCTAGGAGAACCCCCAAGCTATGAACCTGCTCCTTCAGGGGGAGCGCAACCCCATCCAGAATAGGTTGAACACCCTCCATCAGGTCAGAGGAACCCCCACTAACAGCATCTCAGTCTTGTCTGGATTGAGTTTTAGTTTATTAGCTCTCATCCAGTCCATTGTCGCAGCCAAGCACCGGTTCAACACATCCACAGCCTCACCTGATGAAGACGAAAAGAAGTAGAGTTGTGTGTCATCAGCGTACTAATGACAATGCACTCCAAAACTCCAGATGACCGCACCCAACGGTTTCATGTAGATGTTGAACAGCATGGGGGACAAGACTGACCCTTGCGGAACCCCATACTGGAGAATCCATGGGGCCGAGCAATGTTCCCCAAGCACCACCTAGCACTGGCCTGCTACTTTAAGATGATTATCTCGCAGACATATATTTTAGGGGGCCCAAGCAACACCGGGTAGAAACTTGAAATTTGGCATGCTGACAGGTCTGGCTATCAGAAAAATCTGAAAATATGAAATTTTGGGTTTAAAATATTTTTATGTCAGATGAAAAGCCCAAGTCACCAGTCTGCCAAAACCTGTTAAATGTAGTATTATATAGTAAATTATGCCAATAAAGTATTCTGTGTCCTGGCTGCTTTCCTTTTTTCATAATAATAACTTCATAGCACATGCATACAACAGTTCCCCGCGTCCACTGAGATCTGCTTCCCTACTATATCTTATTCAGATATCTGGGCAATGCTGGGTATATTTTGAAAACATATTCTTAGTTTGCATCTTTTTTAGCTGGTAGAAAGGGTGTTGTGTGTCCTGATTGTTTTTGAAGTTTAGACAGCTGCTCTGGCCAAAGCACAATGGGAGGTGTAGGCATTTCAGAAAAAACAAAAAATGTGGTTTATCACGAAGCTCAAATTTAAAATACAGTTCTTATTAACACAGTTTCCCATTGATTCTAACAAGGCAATTTACGAATTCAACGAAACTAAAAACAACCAACCAACCTAAAGATGAATAAGTTGCAGAGCAATTTATTATTTATCAAATAAAAGTCATAAACATTATTCACAGACCCAAGCAATGCTGGGCATAACAACTAGTAAATAATAAATTAAGTTAATTTTCTTTCCTGCAGGCCAGGTGTTTCCCCTTTCCCCTCAGTAGATGGTCACTGTTCTATTGTCATCTTGAATAGAGAGCTTCGGCTATGAGTGGTATATAAGTGTAATATATAATAATAATAATAATAATAATAATAATAATAATAATATGCCAATACCAGAGCATTGTGTGGCCAAAAAAATAGGGAATTCATAGGGATGAGAGAACCAAGGGTGTTCAAACTCATTACGATTCGCCAAACTCTTCTCTGAAGCTCGGTTCACCTTGCTCCCATTTTTATTTGCGACCTGTTTTTCTTTTCTTTGAATAGGAAAGTGCAGATTTTTAATGGCAAAAGTGTGCATTTCTGGGTGCATTTCACAAAAGTGTGCATTTTTCCTCATTAACTAAAAAAGTGCATTTTAAAGTGGACATTTAGAAAAAATGCATTTTTGAGCATGATTACAAGTTTTGGAATATGTGAGCTTTTCCTGAAAAACGGGTGAAGCTTTGATGATTTGCAAACTGAGACAAAATTCTTGTACATCCCTAGAAATACATCAAAATGTTGTGATACTGGAGAACCTTTTTCTGAGTTTAGAACATTGGACTCGGAACGTAGGTAACAAATTATGAACAATGACGGGATGAGTTCACCCACCACTACATATTACAGATGGGACCTGAGAGACTATTGTTTTCTTAAGTCCATCCAGTAAATAATTGATGGCTGAGCTGGGATTCACAAGTTCAGCATTCACACTCATAGCTTCTGTGCTATATCATCTCTCCAGATAGCTTAGAATTAGATAAATCATGCAAGAAAGCTGTGCTATATGTCACAGGCAAGGTGATACTCCTGGAATCATGAGCCACAGAAATCTGGGGCACAATTCCTCCCTGAAGTCATTTATAAGAGGCAGTCCTTAGCCCCCTATGTGCTGTGAAGTTCTGCATGGTGGCTAATTCCGCTGTGTCTCAATGCCACCGCTGGACATTTTGATAGTGCTGGAAGTGCTATGGACACTCTCCACTCTACACATTCTAGCCATCTTGTGGGGGTGTTTCAAGGTGCTTCCATGTGGGAATCATAACATGTAGCAGATGGAGTGGTGAGCTATCACCTGAGAGTTCTGAGTTTAAATCTCTGCACAGCCATGAAGCTCACTGGATGATCTTGGTATTTCTCAGCATAATCTATCTCACAGGTGTCATGCCCTAGGTTGAGCACTCCGACGACGATGAGCTAGAGCTCCCAGAGACAGATGATGCCAAGGAACCACCCTTGTTAGGAGACCCAGAGAATCCTGGTCCCCCAGGGAGCTGATTGCAGGTCCATCCCCACAAGAGGAGAAGAACTCTGCCTCTGAAGCAAAGGTTGGGCAACTTCCTAGACCCTAAGAGCACTATCCATTCGAGAGACAAGTTGTTCAGGAGCAAAGCCCTCCTCATGAGTACTACTTTTGCCAGAGGACTTATTATGAACTGCAGCTGAGTGTAGGGTGGGGCTGTAGAAGCTTGGGCTATTGTGGTCAGTTCACTTGGGTCACCCATTGTTATGGTTAGGAACACCGTCTTATGCAGTTTCCCATAGATACAAAAACTCTGTTGTGAGGGGGGGGAGTTCAAATCTCCAGGGCCCAACAAACTGCATCCTAGAGTAAAAAAGGAGCTGGCAGAAGAACTCTCAGAACCACTCTCTATTATCCTTGCGAAATCATGGAAGACGGGTGAAGTGCCGGATGACTGGAGGAGGGCTAATGTTGTCCCTATCTTCAAAAAGGAAGAACCAGTGAACTTTAGACCAGTCAGTCTGACATCCATCCCTGGGAAAAATTTAGAACAGATTATAAAGAAGTCAATCTGTAAACACCTTGAAAACAATGCAGTGATTTCTAGAATCCAGCATGGACTTGTCAAGAACAAATCCTGTCAGACTAATCTGATCTCATTTTTTGATCAGGTAACCTCCCTTGTGGACTGTGGGAATGCTGTGGATATAGTATATCTTGACTTCAGCAAAGCTTTTGACAAAGTGCCCCATGAAATTCTGATTAGCAAACTAGCTAAAAGTGGTCTAGATGGAACAGGTGGATCTACAGTTGGCTACAGAATCAGACTCAAGGAGTGCTTATCAGTGGTACCTTTTCACACTGGGGGGAGGTAATGAGCGGGGTACCGCACGGCTCAGTCCTGGGCCCAGTGCTCTTCAACATTTTTATTAACGATTTCGATGAGGAGCTGCAGGGAATGCTTATCAAATGTGCAGACGACACAAAATTGGGTGGGATCGCTAATACCCTGGAAGACAGAAACAAACTCCAAAGTGATCTTGATAGACTGGAGTGCTGGGCTGAAAACAAACAGAATGTTCTACACCTAGGAAAAAGAAACCAAATGCACAGTTACAAAATGGGGGATACTTGGCCCAGCTATACGACAAGCGAGAAGGATCTTGGAATTGTTGTAGATCACAAGCTGAATATGAGCTAACAGTGTGATGTGGCTGCAAAAAAAGCAAATGCCATTTTGGGCTGCATTAATAGAAGTATAGCTTCCAAATTGCACAAGATACCGGTTCTCCTCTATCTGGCACTGACTAGGCCCTATCTTGAGTATTGCGTCCAGTTCTGGGCACCACACGTCAAGAAGGATGCAGACAATCTGGAGTGTGTTCAGAGGAGGGCAACGAAGAAGATTAGGGGTCTGGAAACAAAGCCCTATGAGGAGAGATTGAAAGAACTGGGCATGTTTAGCCTGGAGAATAGAAGATTGAGTGGAGACATGATAGCACTCTTCAAATGCTTGAAAGGTTGTCACACAGAAGAGGGCCAGGATCTTTTCTCGATTAACCCAGAATGCATCACACGGAATAATGGGCTCAAGCTACAGGAAAACAGATTCCAGCTAGACATCTGGAAAAACTTCCTGACTGTTAGAGCATTACAACAATAGAACCCATGACCTAGGGAGGTGGTGGGTTCTCCCACATTAGAGGCCTTCAAGAGGCAGCTGGACAACCATCTGTCAGGGATGCTTTAATGTAGATTCCTGCATTGAGCAGGGGGTTGGACCCGATGGCCTTAGAGGCCCCTTCCAACTCTACTATTCCATGATTCTATGATTCTATGAACTACGTTCCCCTCACCCAATCTGCCCCACATTTTGCATGGCTATGGTAATTTGCTAGTGGATTAAATAGATTTGGTGCATAACAAAGCATATTATGGGATGGTATAGGGAGAAAGGAATACTGCTCCCCCCAATTGTGCCCCTATGAATGGATGATACAGTTGCCTTTTGAGATATAAGTCCATGCGGAGTTCTTCTAGTACATAGGCTCTGGTAGACATGTTTTTTTATTAGTGTGAAATTTTAAGAAAAAAGAGTGAAAAGGCGCGACTGTGGTTCTGCAGTCGTGTGGTGGGCCCACTTGCAGTGGTTTCGCTAACCCGTCTCCGTAGTTTCCCTAACCACTTCCTGTCTTTGCACATGTGAATGGGGGCAGAGTCTGACCCAACTACAGCAGGACAACAGTACCAGAGGTAATATGCCTATGTGTACCTGTTGCTGGGGAACATGGGTGGGAGGGTGCTGTTGCACTCATGTCCTGCTTATGGGTCCCTGGTTGACAGCTGGTTGGCCAATGTGTGAACAGGATGCTGGACTAGATGGACCCTTGGTCTGATCCAGCCTCAGGCCTCTTCTGATAGTCTTAACAGGGATGTTGTCAGGATCAAAGAGGGGAAATTAAGAACTACCTTTGCCACTCTGAATCCCTTGGAGGAAGGATGGGATAAAATAGAACAAACTCAAAGAAGAAGCAGGCCAGGGCACTTTTCTTCTGTGTTGACTACTCCTATGCAGATCAATCCACCAGGGAGGCGTCACTGGAATAAAGGAAGTTGCGCAACCGCTGGGTCTGGTGCCTCTTATGGTGCTTGAGTATGTTGGTATTATCTTTGATTCAGTTTCTACAAAAAGGCTACTTCCAAGTTTAATGAAGGAGCAGATGTGAATCAACCATAGGACCTCAGGAAATGTTTAAAAAATGGGCACTCAAAATACAACAGAATATCAACCTGTAAGATGGCACAGGCACTCCAGTTACCGGTAGCATTTGGCACCCAGGCATGTTCTGCCACAGGTCACCACATTTATTAGGGCCTGGAATGTTATTTTGGCTGTTATAGACTGGGCCACTCACTAAAAAACTCATCAGCTTTTGACAGAACTGCAACCGGGTGAAATCATGCTTTTATTCCTGCCTAATGAAGCATTAAGCAGCCAACACCATGCAATTATCTTTGGTCTGTGCTAAGCGAAGAGCTGCAGCAGCAGAACGGACACCCTCCAAGGTGTGGGGTTCATTCTACTCTCATCCCTTTAGCTTTCATGGCGATGGGCAAGGGCCCCATGAGCGTCACAGTCTTGGAATGTCAGGCACATATATCAGCCCATGTTTCCCCTCGTCCTCTGATTGCATCCAAAGGAATAAAGATGCCCTGAGAAGACCAAATGCCTCCATTCAAGGCCATAATGGGAGCTGACAGCTCCAACAGACAGCCAGAGCAGAGGAGAAATTGTGCTGTGCTGCATACAAAACAGCCTCGCTCCGGCTGTCACCGTGACAACAAGTTGTGGCAAAGGCATCAGCCAGCCCTGGAAAAGGTTCGCACTCTGCACTCTCTTTGACAACACTCTATTAAGAGAGATCCTTGTTTCAAAGAAGGATGGCCCATTACAGAGCAGCCTAAGCAAAATGACACTTCCCTGCCCCAAGGAGTTTGCCATCCACATCTGGTACAGAGGGGCAAAGAGCGTTGTGTTCACCCTGAAAAGCATTTGCATTCCTCAAACATCGGAGCTGGATGCCCAGAAAGCCTGGAGGGCTTTTCCTTCTGAGCATCTTACTTGAGGCTTGAATGGCACAAATGCCAGCTCTCCTCAGGCTGTTCCCTCCCCACTCCCATACCTGTTGGGAGGAGGATCGACTGGCAGCGAGTAGAGGGTTCCAGTGAAGGCAGGAGGTTGCTGGTGAGCCTCTTGTCTGGATGAAAACCAGGCCCAAGACATGCTTTCCTGCTCCAGAATCCTGGGGCTTGGAGTCCAGGCCATGGTGACCTGGTGGGAAAAGACCTCTGCAAGGCAACAGGTGCACATGAGCAACCCGCCAGGATGCTCCAGTCCCTCTTGGCCCCCTCCACCAGCTGCTATTTCGTCCCACTTCCTCCAGGGTGAGTGGGCTCATCATTGGGGATGGGGTAGCAACCACCAGAGGCCTGGGATGTCAGTCAAAGAGGTGGCAGGGGGCTGGCTCAAGTGAACTGTTCAAACGGTTGCCTGCCTGGATTCTGCAACCATTTCTGCAACAGGGGTAGGGACTAGAGAACTCGCAGGGTGCTCGCCCCACGAGTTCGCTGAGTGCCGCTTGCTCAGCTCACTTCTGGGAGCCGGCACAGGCGAGCACTTGGCAAAGAACACTTTCGGGGGCCCACGGAAAGTGTGGCGGCCACAGAAAATGCACTTTGCCTCCCCCCAATGCCAAGTGTGGCCTTAAAGGCCCTTGGATTAAAGAGGCCTTTAAGGCCCCAATTGGCGCAGGGGGAGGGAGGCAAAGCACACTTTTGTGGCTTCGGGAATGTGCACAATTCCCCAGCCATGCTAATGGCATGCCAGGAGCATTGCACACTTTGCAGAAGCCTCGGGAATTGAGCTTTGTCTCCCCTGCCCCAAGCCAAGGAAGGCCGCAATTGGTGCGTGCGGGGGAGGGGGGACGCAATTTCCCCAAGACTGGGGAAATCATGTATTTTTCGCCTCCACTCTAATAGTGGCTGTTGGGACCCTTAAAGACACAGTTAATAGGGGCTTAAAGGCCCCCATTGGCAGGGGGGAGAGATAGAAATGCAATTTCCCTGTGGCTAGGGTGGAGGGACAAAATACGCAATTTCCCTAGCCTTGGGGAAATTGTGTATTTTCCACTGTTGCATTAATCGCTGCTGCCATCAATGCAGTGGGGGTGGGGAGAGACATAGGGCACAGGTCAGGGCAGAACAGTTCCCTGCAGGCCTAGGTGGATTTTCGCTCCAACGCTAAACAGGAGTGCTTATTTATTTATTTACTGCATTTTTATACCACCCAATAGCCGAAGCTCTCTGGACAGTTTACAAAAATTAAAACCATAAAAATCACTCAAAATATAAAACAACAACAGTATAAAAATATAATTTAAAATACGGTATAAAACACATATGAACATCAGAAGAGCCCTGAGGCTGGATCAGACCAAGGGTCCATCTAGACCAGCACTGGCTTCACACAGTGGCCAATCAGCTGTCGACCAGGGAACCACAAGCAGGACACGGCGCAACAGGACCCTCCCCACCCATGTTCCCCAGCAACTAGTGTATACAGTATAGTGCTTACTATCTCTGATACTGGAGGTAACACATAGCCATCAGAACAAGGAACTATTGATAGCCTTCTCCTCCAGGGATGTATCCAACACCCTTCTAAAGCCATTTAAATTGGGGCCCATCACTACATCTTGTGGTATTGAATTCCATGGTTTAACTATGCGGTGTGTGAAGAAGTGCTTCCTTTTATCTGTTTCCCTATCCAAATTCTCCACACCATGTATAATTGTGTACACCTCTATCAGATCTCCCCTTAGCCTCCTTTTTTCCAAGCTAAACAATCCCAACTGTTGTAACCTTCCCTCATGGGGAGATGCTTCAGTCCCTTGATCATTTTAGTTGCCCTTTTCTGCCCCTTTTCCAGCTCTACAATATCTTTTTTTAGGTGTGGTGACCAGAACTGTACACAGTTTTCTAACTGTGTTCACAGCATAGATTTGTATAAAGGCAGTATGATACTGGAAGTTTTATTCTCAGTTCCTTTTCTAATAATGCCGCACATGGAGTTTGCCTTCTTTGCACCGGCCACATACTTGGTTGACATTTTCATTGAGCTGCGTCCACCACAACCCCAAGATCCCTTTCTTGGTTGATCACCACCAGCTCAGATCCCATCAAGTTATACTTGAAGGTGGGCTATTTTGTGTCCCAACGTGCATCACTTTACATTTGCTTACATTGAACCGCATCTGACATGTGGATGCCCACTCTCCCGACTTGGAGAGTGTCGGATGTCAGGTGCTTCATGGATAGGCTGACCAGATAAAATCCAGGTCAGGGCTCATATAACTTTAACAGTTGTGGAGAAAAGGGAATTTCAGCCAGTGTCATTTGTATGCAATTAGTTCCTGGTGATATTCCCTCTTCATCACAACAGTTAAAGGTGCAGGCACTATACTAGAGTGACTAGATACAAAAGAAAGCAGGGCCCCTGCAACTTTAACTGTTGTGATGAAGAGGGAATATCACCAGGAACTAATTGCATACAAATGACACTGGCTGAAATTCCCTTTTCTCCACAACTGTTAAAGTTATATGAGCCCTGACCTGGATTTTATCTGGTCAGCCTATTCATGGACAATTCACTAGGCTGGCCTAGTGAATTGTGAGTTGAAAGCTTGGCAATTGTTGTGAGAAAGTCTGTCTCTGTTCTGTGCTTATCTGTTACTACTAGCCGAGGCCTTGAGTTCCTTGAGAACAAATGTATGTTTTGAAAAGGTGGGGGGCTATCTTGCAAGCTGTCTCTCACATGGTGTCGTCATCAAGAGGAGGTTGAACTGTGCTGCCCTGTTGGCACATGAGTTTGGATTACAGGCCTGAAATCCTGTCTGTCAATGTGGCTTGGAATTAGTCAACCTTCACCCTATATAGTGGAACGAGCAAAGGAGAGGCGCTTTGCTAGGAATCATCTGTTCTACTGCTACCATCTGTTTTATGGTTACCATCTGTTCTACACTTGCCAAGAAACTCGTGTTTGGGATTCTATCTAGTTTGGAGATGTTGGATGCACTCTGTACATGTTTTGTTGCTATTTAGACTTGAGATTTCTAAGAACTGTGCCATGAAAGGTGCTCTGAGGCTTTTAATAGGTTTGGACCTGCAGATTACTGTTCTGGATTCGTGTTCTATGGCCTGACAGAGAGCCTTCCCTGCATGGAGCCGAAGTACGGGCACAGGGAAGCGAATAGGCTGACAGTTGCTGTTCTGGAATTGTGTGTGTGTGTGTGACCTGTGAGAGAGCCTCCTCTCAGAGCCTTTGTTACAGGCAGAGGGGTTTCCTAGGTCGAAGAGGTTCATGCCCTGACATCTTGCTTACGTGATCAGCTCAGTGTTTACCGTCAGGTTGAGTCTGGTTCCTGCAAGACAGTTTTGTCTTTGCCGGGCTTCATGCATCTCTGTGCTGGAGTTTCTCCTTGAGTTTGCTCGTGTTCCTGATGAGTCAGTGTGTGTGGCTGCTGCTGACTGTTCGCATGGGACAGGGGCAACTCTACATGTCTCCCCCTGAGTGATTGCTGTTCGCATCAAGCCATTGTACCTGAAAGCTATCTGGTCCGTCTTCAGCTTCAAGTGTATGTATGCAGAAATAAAACCGTTATGCTTGAATTCTGTGTGATTTCACAATAAAAGAAGTCTCAACGTTTTGGAGTGTGTCAGTTTGCCTAAAGTTCATGAGCAGAAGCCTGGGGTGGGTTTGGGTCACGACAGAGAGATCCTCTTGGAGCTCCTCACAATCCCTTTTTGTTTTAACCACTTTAAATAATTTGGTGCCATCCGCAAATTTGGCCACTTCACTGCTCACTCCTAATTCCAGATTATTTATGAACAAGTTAAAAAGGATTAGCCTCAGTACCGATCCCTGTGGAACCACTCTATTTACTTCCCTCCATTGGGAGAATTTACCATTTATTTCTACTCTCTGCTTTCTGTTCTTTGACCAGTTACTGATCCATAAGAGGACCTCTCCTTCCATGACAGCTAGGTTTGCTCAGGAGTCTTTGGTGAGGGACTTTATCAAAAGCCTTTTGGAAGTCCATGTAAACAATGTCCACTGCATCTCCTCTGTCTACATGTCTATTGACACTCTCAAAGAACTCTAAAACGTTAGTGAGACAAGACTTGCCTTTACAGAAGCCGCGTTGGTTGTTTTTCAGAAGGGCTTGCTTGTCCTTCTATATGCTTACTAATTTTTTTCTACCAATTTACCTGGAACAGATGTTAAACTAACCAACTTGTAATTTCTTGTATCCCTCCTGGATCTCTTTTTAAAATTGGTGTTGCATTGGCCACCCTCTAATCCTCTGGTACAGATGTTGGGCTTAGGGACATGTCATATATTTTGGTTAGAAGATCAGCAATTTCATATTTGAGTTCTTTGAGAACTCTAGGATGGATACCATCTGGGCCTGGTGATTTATTTTCTTTCAATTTGTCAATAAGGTTGAGAACTTCATCTTTTGTCACCACTATTTGCCTCAGTTCCTCAGACTCCCTTCCTGAAAACATCAGTTCAGGCACAGGCATATGTCCAGTATCTTCTGCAGTGAATGCTGATGCAAAGAATTCATTCAGCTTCTCTGCAATCTCCCTGTTCTCCTTTAGTACTCCCTAAACTCCATTGTCATCCAATAGTCCAACTGCTTCCTCCTGTTTCTGATATATTTAAAGAATTATTTATTATTGGCCTTGATACTGTTAGCAATATGCTCTTCAAAATGCTTTTGTGTGTCTCTTATTGCCTGCTGGCATTGGCTTTGTGCAAGCTTGTGCCCCCTCCCATGCACCCCCCAATTGGGTAGGACTTCCATTTTCTGAAGGAAGCCCTCTTTTCTATAATAGCTTCCTTACAAGTGCCAGTTAACCATGCCAGTGACCTCTTGGGCTTAGTGCTACCTTTCCTAATCTGTGGAATACAATTTAGCTGAGCTTCTGTTATTGTGGTTTTGAGTAACTTCCATGCATTTTGAAGGGATTTAACTCTCTTGATTCTCCATTTCAACTTCCTTTTCACCAGTTCCCTCATTTTAGAGAAGCTTCCTCTTTTGAAGTCAAATGTGGTTGTGTTGGATTTCTGGGGCATTTCCCCACTTAAATATATATTTAGTCTAATAGCACTGTGGTCACTGATTTCAATGGCTCAACAACATTTACATCTCATGCTAGGTCCTGGATGACGTCAGTTAGGATTAAATCCAGGGTTGCATCCCTTCTGGTAGGTTCCATGACCTGCTGTTCTAAGACACAGTTGTTGAGGGCATCAAGAAATTTGACCTCTTTATCATGATTAAAAGATAGATTTATCTAGGCAATGTGGGGGTAATTGAAGTCACAAGTCCTCATTTGGAGGCCTTCCAGATTTTGTTTTCCATCTCAAGGTCACCCTGAGCATTCTGGTCTGAGCGACGATAGCATGTTCCTAGCACTAAATTAGTGTTGGGGCCCTGTATTGTCAACCACAGTACTTCTGTGGAAGAGTCTGACCCATTTAGGTGTTCTAGTCTAGTCAACTTTCCCCCAGGTTTTCATTTAAAAGCTGCTGTGCCACCTTTTTTATGTTTAGCACTAGGGATGTGTATCGTATCGTTAAAATGTACGATAACGATACGATAAGGTCGTTATTGGACATCTGATTAACGATAATGATACGATAGAAAAACCTCCGATAAATATCCAATCCGAAAATTTTCAGCCCGATTATATCAGATAAACCTATAACTTCTGTATTTTCAAAGTTAGAGGCTTGAGACTTGGTCACTGTGCTTATGGTGTATTCCCAAGTACGTGTATGAAATTTGAGATCGATCCCTCCAACCTTCGATTTTATATGAATTTTTTAAAGATTGTTTCTGTTCTGACAGGTCTGAATGAATACACGTGGCGAACTGTCATTCTGACCTGTCAGAACTTAAACGTTCTTTAATAAATTCATATAAAATTGAGGGTTGGAGGGATCGATCTCAAATTTCATACACATACTTAGGTGTACCCCATAAGCATTGTGACCAAGTTTCAAGCCTCTAACTTTGAAAATACAGAAGTTATAGGCATTTTTTCTAAAACAAAAATCAGCTCTATAGGGCACAATGGGGCTGCAAATTAAATATCGGATTTCCAATAATTATCGTGAAGACGATACGATTAACCTATGATATTATCGGAGACGATAATTTTTTTGGTCCAAAATTCCGATAAGGATAAAATACAATATTTTTGGGCATGCACATCCCTATTTAGCACCAGCAGTCTGGTTTCATTTTGGTTTAAGTGCAGCCCGTCCCTCTTGTACAGGCCCATCTTGTCCCATAATGTTCCCCAGTGCCTAACAAATCTGAACCCCTCCTCCCTGCACCACCATCTTATCAACACATTGAGACTTCTCATCTTTGCCTGTCTAGCTGGCCCCATGTATGGAACTGGTAGTATTTCAGAGAAAGGCACCTTGGTGGTCCTAGATTTCAACCTCCTACTTAGCAACCTAAATTTGGCTTCTAGGACCTCACAACATTTCTCCACATTGTTGGTACCAACATGGACCATGATGACTGACTCCACCCTGGCACTGTCCACTATGCTATTTGGGCAGTGTGTGATATCTGCAACCTTCACACCAGGCAGGCAATTCACCATGTGGTCTTCACATTCATCACAAACTCAGCTGTCTATGTGCCTAATGATTGAATCTCCCATTCCCCCCTCCCCCCCCCAGAGGCACATCCTTGGTGCGAGAGGATGTTAGCTCATCTTCTGAGGGATGGTTCCCTTCTAAGGGATCATTTCCATCTTCCTCAGAGTGACGCCCTCCTTCCTCAAGATCTCCATAACTGCAGAGGAACTGTCACCGATGGTGTAGGATGTGGCTGTTAAGTCCCTGAAGGTCTCGTCTACCAACCTCTCTGCCCCTCCTAGCTTCTCTAGGTCAGCAGGCTTGGCCTCAAGGGAATGAACTTGTTCCCTGAGAGCCAGGAGCTCTTTACACCGAGGGCACACCCATGACTTCTGTCCAGCAGGCAGATAGTCGTACATGTGGCACTCAGTGTGATACACTGGGAAGCCTCCACACCCCTGCTGGCTTTCTACCTTCATAACTGGTTGTTGTTGATGATGATGATGTTGTTGTCATTGATGTTATATGATTTGTTTACTAGGAATTTGTTACTGGGAGATGGTGGGGAGTTTGTTTAGAGCTTATTTATTTATTTGTTTGCACTTTCTGAGTGTGAGTAGGGAGGGAAGAGTTTCCTGCCCTGGCTTCCTTGCCCAGTTACTTAACTTGCTTGTTTGCAGAAAGTTTGTCACTGCCTGGGGCTTTTCCTGCTTAGAGAGCTTGGAGAGTTCAGTGCCTCTGGTCAGCGTCTTGCTCCCTGCCTCATATTGTGGTGGTCTATAGAGACAGAGAGAAGGGAAGGGGCGAATGGGAAGGTCTGATAGGGAGCAATTGCAAATGCTGCTGCATGGCCTGAGGCTTCATTTCAGTTTGGAGTGAAACTTTGGACGCTCTGCACAGGCTAGGTTCGAGTATGTCACGTTTCCAGAGGCTGAGACCAGCAGCTGCATGTTCAAGAGTCCAAGAGTTCCAAGGTCGTCAGCACAAACAAGGATCAGGCAAAAGGCAAGGTCTCAACAATCCAAACAGGATTCACGACAGCACTACAGGAGCAATGAGATGGAGGGACTGAGTCCAATCCAGAAGTACTCACACCAGGAATCAGTCAAGGCCAGGGGAACTGGATTCAGGGCGGTCTGGCCAACACTCTTTCCAGCAACTCTTTGGGCCTTCCACTGCTGTTTTTATTAGGGATGTGCACTGGATCGGACCCGATCCACGATCTGAGTCCGGTCCAGTGGGAAATCGGATAAATTATCCGATTTCCGATCCGACAGCTGGATCGGCCGATCCAATCCGAACCGGTCCGAAAAGGCTCCGAACCGGTTCGGCGGATCGGCGGGCGCCCACTGGCGCCCACCGCCGCTTCCATTGGCGGGTGCCAGCGGGCGCCCGCCGATGAAAGTGGACAGCGGGGGGGGGAGGAGGGGGCGGGAGGAGGGGGGCCCTTACCTTTCCGGCCCGTCCGCTCCCGTCCGGCGCCGGCGGCTACTACCAGCGGGCTCCGCGGCCTACTCCAGGGTGGCGCGCCGGGTGATGACATCACCCAGCGCGCTACTCTAGAGCAGGCCGCGGAGCCCGCTGGTAGTAGCCGCCGGCGCCGGACGGGAGCGGACGGGCCGGAAAGGTAAGCAGGGGGCGCGCGGAGGGGAGGAGGGGGCGCACGGAGGGGAGGAGGGGGGCCCTTACCTTCCCGGCCCGTCCGCTCCCGTCCGGTGCCGGCGGCTACTACCAGCGGGCTCCGTGGCCTACTCCAGGGTGGCGCGCCGGGTGATGACATCACCCAGCGCGCTACTCTAGAGCAGGCCGCGGAGCCCGCTGGTAGTAGCCGCCGGCGCCGGGTGGGAGCGGACGGGCTGGGAAGGTAAGCAGGGGGCGCGCGGAGGGGAGGAGGGGGGCCCTTACCTTCCCGGCCCATCCGCTCCCGTCCGGCGCCGGCAGCTACTACCAGCGGGCTCCGCGGCCTGCTCCAGGGTGGCGCGCCGGGTGATCACCCGGCGCGCTACTCTAGAGCAAGCTGCAAAGCCGGCTGGCAGTAGCCGCCGGCGCCGGACGGGAGCGAATGGCCCTAACAGGTAAGCAGTGGCGGGGAAGGGGGCTTACCCCCCCCCGGAGCCGTCCGCTTTTCTCCGCGGATGGAAGCGGACGGCCCCAGGGGGAGTAGGGAGCGCGGGGGAGGGGGCTTACCTGCCGGGGCCATCCACAGCGGACGGCCCCGGGGGGGAGGGAGTTAGGCCCCCCCTCACCCACCCACCGCCATTTTTTCCTCATAGACTTGCATTGCAATGCAAGTCTATGGGGGGAAAAATGGCGGCCAATCCAAAAATTTACGATTTTTGGATCGGGATCGGACTCGATCCGGTCCGGGGGGCCTCCGATTTTGTCCGAACCGATCCATGACAAAATTGGAGGTCCCGATCCGGGTCCCGATCCGATCCGGGGGGTCCGTGCACATCCCTAGTTTTTATGCCACATCTCAGCCTCAGCTGTGAGTTGTTGCTGATTGCAGGTGAGCAGGTCCTCCTAGGTCCCGTGTTGACCGCACTGTGCTGGCGCCAGGAGGCCTTGGGCTCCCGCATTCATGCTCCTTCCGGGGGAGGAAGGAAGGAAGGAATGGGGCAGCCAGGGGGGAGGAATAGAGGGGTGCGCAGTCAGTGTTTCTTCCCAGACTTGGGGGTTTCTCTGCCTCCACTTCTGAGACAGAGCTCTTGTCTCGCACAGGTGATGCCCATATGGTAGTTGCCTCTGAGGGCCCTGCCCTCCTTCTGGTCTCCTGGCAGATCCTGGGCATTGCTGGTGGTGGGTGGCTTCTGGTCCGCCAGCTCGTCCTTCTCAGGGGCATCTTCCAGCAGGGGCATGACAGAGTGATCCATCATATCATAGAATCATAGAATAGTAGAGTTGGAAGACGCCTATAAGGCCATCGAGTCCAACCCCCTGCTCAGTGCAGGAATCTACCTTAAAGCATCTCTGACAGATGGCTTTCCAGCTGCCTCTTGAATGCCTTTAATGTGGGAGAGCCCACCACCTCCCTAGGTCATTGGTTCCATCGTCATATTGCTCTAACAGTCAGGACATTTTTCCTGATGTCCAGCTGGAATCTGACTTCCTGTAACTTGAGCCCATTATTCCGTGTCCTGCACAAGAAGAGATCCTGGCCCTCCTCCGTGTGACAGCCTTTCAAGTATTTGAAGAGCACTATCATGTCTCCCCTCAGTCTTCTCTTCTCCAAGCTAAACATGCCTAGTTCTTTCAATCTCTCCTCATAGGGCTTTGTTTCCAGACCCCTAATCATCCATATCAGTAATCCACACCATATCAGTAATCTAGCTAAGCTAGCTAAGCTAAAGACAGGGTAGGACAATGGAGAATTCACTTACACGGAGGTGGAGAAGTGGTGGCGATGGTGAGAGTCAGCCAGAACCCAACAGGCACCTTGGCATAGCCTTATGCATAGTGTTGACTGTAGACTATGCCAACTATTTGCATAATGTTGTCCAAAAAGAACCCCTCCAAAACAAACTGAGTGCACTCAACTTGGATATCCGTGGACCAAAAGAGACATTACTTTAAATCCCCCCCACACACACCTTTTACAGTAGGTAGAAAGGGCTCAGTCCAGATCTTAAAAGCATCCCCCCTACATACACTCCCCAAACTAGAGTCCCAGTCTGGATTACATCCCTGGGCCTACTCTAGAGTATTAAAGTGTGTGGGGGGGAGAGAGATGTAGCTGCTAGATATGGATTTTAAGTAATGTCTGTTTTGGCCCTACAATATGGGAACTGCAGATCCCCTGCGCTGCCTTCTCTGCCTCCTCCTTGGAAACACACAGCACTACAGAAGATGTGATGTGTCGTCACTGACTGTGCTGTGTTTCCTACCTCAAATCTTCTTCAATGGCTGCCCCTTTCAGGGCTGCAACAGTCCTAGGAAGGTTGCATCACATGGTACGCATGGAGGCTGCCTGCAAAGGAAGGAAGATGAGCGCAACCGTCTGCTGCTTTTGGCGGCAGCTCCAATGGCCTCATAAAGGTCTCGCTATAGCTGGGGTTAAACCCAGCAAGGCAAAGTGAGTCCTCTTACACATAATGCTCTGGGTGTGTTTTTTTCTGCCCCATTTCATTTTTACAGTTGTGGTTTTTCATTCACCTTATCATGAAACCCATTTTGGCTTCCCTTTCTCTTTTTCAGATGTCAGAATACTCTCCCCCCTCCCCCCTCCCCGGGAAAGCCTTCTCTCCAGCATCTCCCATCTTTGGCCTATTTATTCATGGTATCCCTCTCTGCAGAGCTCAATTCCGGGAGATGAGTGAATTATTGTTCCAGGTGACATCATGAAGTGGACTTCATAAGGGGTCCGGGAGAGGGAGGGGGGCGGGAGCAGCCCTGAAGGACATGATGGAGTGGGTGAGACATAAATTTCTTAGGACAGCCAGTAAGGGGTGGGGTGCTGCTTCCCAGTCCTCTTTTCCTGAGTCTGGTTTCAATCTGCATCCCAGCGAAGCTTCTGGCTAAGCACTTGCTCAGACATATATTTTATGTGCTCGCCCAGCCTTGTTTTATGTTATTTCCCTCTATTTAAAAGGTGATGATATATATAATATATCAGTGCAGTGTTGCTTATAGAACCCTAAGGCTGCCAGCTCCTCTATAAGCCAGCACCTAAAAGGTACCCTACTGTAAATAAAGTTTCCGTGTAGACCTGGATTGGTTTTGAAGAACGAAAGTGGATAGCAGGGTTGATGTGAAGGAATATCACAATCTCAGCCTTCTTTACAAGTAACATGAATGTGGGCATTCATTAAAAGGCAGCACTCTGTGTCTTCTTCCTTGAATAGAAAGTTTGAATTGTTTGTTGCATAATAAAAGTAAAAGAATCCCAGGGATGGACAGACTATGACCCCCTCTAGATGGATTCCGTTTGACGCCTGGTTAGCCGATTATGCGCATAATCGCTGAAGCGCTTTATCATAAATGCTTGTATGCAGGAGGTAATTGAGCACTCAACTGGTGACCTTACCGGTTGTTTCAAATGCGCTTTACAAGTAGTTAATGTGGAGAATCGCTTGTTCACATAGTCAAAATGCGCTTTAACGGCCGGAGCAAAATAAAACTCGCTATTTAACACGCATTCGATAATGCGCATAATCAGAGAGAAAACGCGCCTCTACGCCCGATTTGCGCTCTGTTCTTGTAGAGGTAAATTTTTTAATGCGCCTCGAAAGAGCTTTAAATGCCTCTTGTAGAAGCATGCCTACATGTTTCCTGCTGGTAAAATGTGCCCAGAGTATCAGTTCTAGCCAATGAGAGAAGCCTGATCGGCCTTTCCTGTCTTTGGGGAAGAGATCCACCTGCCCTTCAACCAGAGTGGGCAACTTTTTTCTATCAAGGCCAACATTCCCTAATCTCTTGGGGTCCACACGTTGTTGGTGGTGAATGGGGCCAAAGCCGGTGGTGGGCAGGACCAGAACCAAAGGTGAGCGAGCAAGCTCCATGTCTCTTCTCCAAACCCTCTCCTCTTCCTTCTTGCCCAGGTCTCGCCAGAGGTCTACTCTGCTCACACGCAGAGGGATTTTGACATTAGGCTGATGGACGTTGCCTGAAGTGGAGCAATCTATTTCCCCTTGGGGGAGAGTGATGTTCAGGGAGGGCCAGACATCCAGGGCCCCCTGCCAGTCTTAAGTCCAATGCATGGAGAATTCCCTCTGGGGTTCCCAGGCATAGGAAAAGAACGCTTGAGGGGTGCAATGGATTTCTGGGTGTTCATCCACCCCCTCCTTCTTGCTATCCCTCCCCCTTCCACAAAGTTTGTTTCTTGTTTTGCCTTGGAGAAAGGGTGGGGGCGTTCTGGCTGGAAGGCACAGATGGGTTGCAGGCCAAGGCAAGGCCCTGGTGGCGGTGCTGGCTGGGGCACATCAGAATTGATTGAATCCAATGTAGGACATGGTTTTGTGTAAAACATAATGGCAAAGAAAAACCGTAAGCCACTTTGAGAACGTAGTTTCAGGGTGGCATGTAAATATTTTAAATAAATAATAATCATGCCATAACAATATTAGTAGCCAGTTCCAGAAGAGAGGCAAGATTTTAACTAAGGGCCATAGAAATAAATACAGAAATATCTAAGGGAAAACAACCGGTTGAATGAATAGATCAAAGGAGAGCCTAAATAACAGCCCATAGTTCCTACCTCACATTTTTTCAAGAGGATTTTTATAATTCCTTTACATGAGAAATGGGTGTGGAGAAGCCCACCAGCTGCAATGCGTTTCCAACTCTCCGATTGCGGCCACCACCCGACTTTTCTACTCTCAGGCTTGAGCAAGGGGGACCCCACTGCCTGCCTCTTTGATATGGGTGGAGAGCAATGGCCAGGCAAATTCTCCATCTCCCCTGGGCAGTTCCACCTGTTTTCACCTTTGTTAAAACATGTAGCATGGAAGGACCTCCTGGCATGCAGGGGACAGATCCCTGCAAATCTAAATATACAATAAAACACTAGATTAGGACTGGGTGATTCAGCAAAAAATGAGCTTGTTGAGGTTTACCTATTTCCACCTTGAAGCTCGTCCTGAATTGTGTCTGCATCAGATTGCAAGTGTTTGCAATTTTTCCTCTCAAACATTTGTACATGTTTTTGATGCATTTGTTTTCCAAATGTACACATCAATTGTGTGCGTTTTTTAAACTTTTTTAAAACACTTTTTCTACTAACTAAAGTATAGTGGTGCATATTTTTCCAAATGTGTGAATTTTTAAGCATAATTTTTAAATGTACACATTTATTAAACACTTTTTTGTTGCACTGCAAGTTCAGACCGCAGATTGCTTGAGTCCACATTTGGTTTCAGTAGGTACAACTGAATAAAACAAACTGAAATGAATTTTTCACCAATCCCTGTACCAGATTAAAATTTATTAGGACTAAGGACAAGAGGTGATGGAGAAATCAGGTGATATGGGGGGAGGGGGAACACAAAGCAAATTTACTCTCTAGATAATTTATGAAGTCTCAAAGAGAAGGTCCAGAATTTATGTATAAGGTGCACATATTCCAAAGAAGGATCGGGCAACTTGTGGCCTTCCAGTTAAGAACATAAGAAGAGTCCTGAGGCTGGATCAGACCGAGGGTCCATCTAGTCCAGTATTCTGTTCACACAGGGGCCAACCAGTTGTCAAGCAGGGACTTACAACCAGAACACGGTACAACAGCACCCTCCACCCATGTTCCCCGGCACCTGATGTCTGTAGGTTTACTGTCTCTGACCCTGGAGGTAGCATATAGCCATCAGGGCTAGTAGTCATTTTGTATTCTCAATTCCATCAGGACAGGAGTGAGGCCAGCAGCAGATGAGGTGCCATTAATATGCAGATGATACCAGCCGTATTTCTCCTTGTAATTTGAGGCAGTGAGGGAGCCCATCCAGATGTCTGGGTTTGATAAGGACCAGTAAACTGAAACTAAATCCTGACAATACAGAGACCCTGTGGGTAGGTGCTTCTCATGCCCGTGAATTGGGTGTGCAGCCTGTTCCAGATAGGACTGTACTCTTCTTGAAAGAGCAAGTGCTTGTGAGTACTCCTAAGAACATTGAAAGCATAAGAAGAGCCATGCTGGATCAGGCCAAGGGTCCATCTAGTCCAGCACTCTGTTCACACAGTGGCCAAACAGCTGTCGACCAGGGAACCACAAGCAGGTCATGAGTGCAACAGCACCCTCCCATCCATGTTCCCCAGCAACTGGTATATATAGGCTTCCTGCCTCTGATTCTGGAGGTAGCACAAAGCCATAAGGTAGCACATAGCCATTGCTAACCTTCACCTCCAGGAAATTATCCATCCCCCGTATGTGGTAGTGAATTCCATAGTTTAACTATGCAATGTATGAAGAAATATTTCCTTTTATCTGTCCTGAATCTCCCACCAATCAGCTTCATGGGATGACCTCAAGTTCTTGTATTATGGGAGAGGGAGAAAAATGTCTCCCTATCCACATTTTCCACACCAGGCATAACTTTGTACATCTATATCAGGTCTCCCTTTAACCTCCCTTTTTCCAAGCTAAATAATCCCAGCTGTTGTAACCCATAGGGGAGATGCTCCAGCCCCTTAATCATTTTAGATGCTTTTTCCTGCACTTTTTTCAGATCTACAATATCTTTTTTTAGGTGTGGTGACCAGAACTGTACACAGTATTCTGATTGCACCATAGATTTGTATAAAAGCAGCATGATAATGGAAGTTTTATTCTCAATTCCTTTTCTAATAATGCCTCACATGGAGTTTGCCTTCTTTAGAACAGCTGCAAACTGGGCTGATATTTTCATTGGGCTGTCCAGTACAACCCCAAGATCTCTTTCTTGGTCAGTAACCGCCAGCTCAGATCGCATCAGGCTATACTTGAAATTGGGAGTTTTATTTGTCCCAACCTGCATCACTTTATACTTGCTTACATTGAACCACATCTGCCATTTGGATGCCCACTCTCCCAGCTTGGAGAGATCACTTTGGAGCTCCTCACAATCCTTTTTTGTTTTAACCACTTTAAACAAGTTGGTGTCATTGGCAAACTTCGCCACTTCATCGCTCACTCCTAATTCCAGATCATTTATGAACAAGTTAAAAAGGATTAGTCTCAGTACCGATCCCTGTGAGACCACTCTATTTAGTTCCCTCCATTGGGAGAATTTACCATTTATTCCTACTCTCTGCTTTCTGTTCTTTGACCAGTTACTGATCTGTAAGGGGATCTTTCCTCGTATTCCATGACTGCTAAGTTTGCTCAGGAGTCTTTGGTGAGGGACTTTATCAAAGGCCTTTTGGAAGTTCAACTTTGCCATTGGAGGTCCAAGTGGCCTTGATGGTTCAGAATGCCTTCTACCAGCTTTGGCTGATTCACAAAATATGACTATTTCATGGGGAGATTCTGGCCATAATGGTCCATGCTCTGGTTACCTCTCAATTGGACTGGTGTAATGCATACATTGTATGTTGGGTTGCTCTTTATGATGGCCTAGAAGCTTCATCTGCTGAAGAATGCAGCTGCTAGAATGTCAATGGGTTTTGCCAAATGGGAACATGGTACAGCAATTCTGTGGGAGCTGCATAAGATGACTATTTGCTTTTAGGCCTCGTTCAATGTGTTTGTTCATATCTATAAAGCCATAAAAAGCTTGTGGGATCCAAATCTCTGAAGGATCATCTCTTTCTATACCAGTCTTCCTGTGTCTTAAGATCTGCAGGGGAGGGTCTACTCAAAGTGCCTTCTGTCCATTGTTGTGGCGGCCCATTTGTAGAATACCCTCCCCATGGAGGTGTGACCATCCTTTGTTGTATTTATTGTCCACCACCATGATATCTTTTGATGAGGGGCAGTTTATAAATATCCAAATAAATAAACAAATTAAATAACAAGATGGCCCTATGTTAATAGGATTGCTCTGTGCTGTGCTTGACTTGGGCATTGAGAACTTGACACTGACATTTGAGAGCCCGCCCCCCCGTGCTCCCATTGTATTCAATGCCTTATACATGTGTCATCTTCATGATGACAAATTTGTCCTCTAGATTAGTGCCTTGGGCTGCTGCTTTTATTGGTAATCTGGTTTTGTGGATTTTTTTTATTTGTAATCTCTGGATGTTTATTGAATATGTAGTTATTGATTTATATTGTATCCATTTTGTATGGTCCTTATCTTGTATGTTGCCTTGAGGCGGTTCCACCATTAAAGGTGTCCTAAACATAATAAAAAAATGAATAAAAATAAACAAATTGTTGAATTTCCTCCTGTACCATTCACCCAAATAATAATAATAATAATAATAATAATAATAATAATAATAATAATATGTTTATTTCTTTATAACCCGCCTCTCCCTCTGGATTGAGGCTGGGAACAACAATAAATATAAACACAAGAACCACAAAATAGATAAAATATTAAAACAAATAAAAACTAATACATCATTTAAAACATCTTAAAATTCAACTGGGTAGGCCTGCCGGAAGAGATCAGTCTTCACGGCTCTATTAAATTCATGAAGACTGCTAATTTGTCAAATCTCCTCCGGCAAGCCATTCCACAGTCTGGCAGCGACAGAAGAGAAAGTCCTCTGGGTAACACTCGTCAGCTTGGTTCTGGCTGATTGGAGTAAATTCTTCCCAGAGTGTGCGGGGCAGATTATATGGGAGAAGGCGATCCCGCAGGTAACCTGGACCCAAACCATGTAGGGCTTTAAAGGTAATACCTAGGGGTGTGCACGGACCCCCCGGATCGGATCAGGACCCAGATCGGTACCTCCAATTTTGTCCCGGATCAGATCGGACAAAATTGGATGCCCCCCAGACCAGACCGGATCGGGTCCGATCCCGATCCAAAAATTGGACCAATTTTTGGATCAGCCACCATTCCCCCCCCCCATAAACTTGCATTGGGGGAAAGAAAGCTTTCCCCCAATGCAAGTCTATGAGGAAAAAATGGCAGCGGGTGGGTGAGGGGGGGCCTAACTCCCTCCTCCCCCTGGGGCTGTCCACTGTGGATGGCCCCGGCAGGTAAGCCCCCTCCCCCGCACTCCTTACCCCCCCCAGGGCCATCCGCTTCCATCTGCTGGTGCCCGTGGGCACCAGTGGATGGAAGCAGATGGCCCGGGGGGGTAAGCCCCCTCCCCTTGCTTACCTTCCGTGGCCTTCCGCTCCCGTCTGCCACTGGCCGCTACTGCGAGCAGTCTTCGCGGCTTGCCCCTAGGTAGCGCGGCAGGTGATCATCACCTGATCATCATCAGGTGATGATCACCTGGCGCGCTACCTAGGGGCAGGCCGCGAAGCCTGCTCACAGTAGCGGCCAGCGGCGGACGGGAGCGGATGTCCCTGGAAGGTAAGCCCCCCCGCTGTCCACTTCCATCGGCGGGTGCCAGCTGGCGCCTGCCAATGGAAGCAGCGGCGGGTGCCCGTGGGCGCCCCCTGATCCTCCGATTCATCCGATCTGGATCGGGACCTTTCCGGATCAGATCGGATTGGATCGAACGATCCAGCGGTGAGATCGGAAATCGGATAATTGTATCTGATTTCCCCTGGATCGGATTCGGATCGTGGATCGGACTCGATCCAGTGCACACCCCTAGTAATAACCAACACTTTATACTTTGCCCAGAAACTGACTGGCAGCCAATTAAGTGATTTTAAAATTGGTGTTATGAGGTCACCCCTAGGTGTACCGGTGACCAACCTGGCTGCCATATTTTGAACTAGTTGAAGTTTCCGGACGAGGCACAAAGGTAGCCCTATGTACGGCGCATTGCAGAAGTCAAGCCTCGAAGTTACCAGTGCGTGCACTACCGTCTTTAGGTCTTCCAACTCTAGGAAGGGGCACAGCTGGCATATCAGCTGAAGCTGATAGTAGGCACTCCTGGCAGTCGCATCTATCTGAGCTATCATTTGGAGCGACAGATCCAGGAGTACCCCCAAGCTGCAAACACAGTCTTTCGGGGGGGGGGTGTAACCCCATCCAGAACTGGTTGACACACCTCCAAACCCAGGTTGGGGCCTTTGACAGCAAGCACCTCCATCTTGTCTGGATTCAGCTTCAGTTTGTTTTTCCTCATCCAGCCTATTACTGCCTCCAAGCATTCATTCAGAGGAGACACACTATCCTTAGCTGACAATGTTGTCGAAGGCATAGAGAAATATATTTGGGTGTCATCAGTGTTTTGATAGCACCCTGCCCCATGCCTCCAGATGATCTCTCCCAGCGGTTTCATGTAAATGTTAAACAGCATTGGGGAAAAGATGGCACCTTGCGGTACACCACATAGCAAATCCTTTTTTGAAGAGAAGCTATCCCCAAGCATCACCATCTGGAGCCTGCCCAAGAGATAGGATCGGAACCACTGAAGCACAGTGCCCCCGATTCCCAATTCCCCCAGGCGCTCCAGAAGGATACCATGGTCGATGGTATCGAAAGCCGCTGAGAGGTCCAGGAGTACCAGCAGGGACACACTCCCCCTGTCGATACTAAGGCGTAGATCATCTACTAAGGCGACCAAAGTGGTCTCAACTCCGTATCCTGCTTTGAAGCCGGTTTGAAATGGGTCTAGAAAATCAGTGTCATCCAAGACTGCCTGGAGTTGAAAGGCAACCACTCTCTCGATCACCTTGCCCAAAAATAGAAGATTTGATACTGGCCTGTAGTTATTAAGGTCCAGGGGATCCAGGGAGGGCTTTTTTAGAAGCAGCCTTACCACCGCCTCTTTTAAACATGATGGAAAGCTGCCCTCCCTGAGAGATGCATTAATAATATGTTGTAAATGTGATCTAACTGCATCTCCTTCCTGGACAACCAGCCAGGAAGGACAGGGATTGAGAAGGCAAGTCGTCTTCCTCACACATCCAAGCACCTTGTCCACATCCTCGGTACTCACCAACTGAAACTGATCAAGTGTAATCCTACTCGCGGAGTCACTGGACACTCCACTGTCAGCCTCTGCTATAACAATGGCATCTAAGTCGGCTCTTATCCGAGAGATTTTATCTGAGAAATGATCGTTAAAAGCATCACAGCGAACTACTGAAGGCTCTAAAATCGTATTCAGGGGAGAAGGAGCCTGAGTTAGACCCCTCACCACCCTGAACAGTTCTGCTGGTCGTGAATTCGCAGACGCAATGCGTGCAGAGAAGAAAGCTTTCTTCGCTGCACGTATTGCCACTCCATAGAGACGAAGATGTTCTCTATGTCGTGTCTTGTCAGATATAAGTCGAGTTTTCCGCCATCTGTGCTCTAGCCGTCGTCCTTTCCACTTCAACTCCCTGACGTCTTCTGTATACCAGGGCGCCCTATTAGAAGCGGGCCGGAGAGGACGTTTGGGGGCGATCGTGTCGATAGCCCTAGTTATGTCTTGATTCCATCTGTTGACCAGTGCTTCTACAGGATCGTCGACGATACCAGCCATGGAACTCTCCAAGGCTTTCTGGAATCCAGAAGGATCCATCAGCCTTCGAGGGCAGACCATCTTAATAGGTCCGCCACCCCTGCAGGGACGGGTGGTAGCCGTGATACTAACCCTCACCAGAAAATGGTCCATGACAATTCAGAGGTATTCAATACCTCCGCCCACAGATCCGTCTGTTCGGAACTGAAAACAGCATCGAGGGTGTGACCTGCTGAATGTGTGGGTCCAGAGACCAATTGGGATAGGCCCATGTTTGTCATGGATGCCATGAACTCCCGAGCTCCTCCTGACAAACTGGCCTTGAATGGGATGTTGAAATCACCCAGGACAAAGAGCCTGGATGAATCCAACACCAGCTCCGAGACCAGTTCCGTGAGCTCAGCCAGGGAGTCTGATAGGCAGCGGGGTGGCCGGTACACTAACAGAATCCCTAGTCTATCCCTGGCCTTCAGACTCAGGTACACACACTCGATGTGATTCAGTTCCCGGACAAGATGTCTGGTCAGGTTAAGATTGCTTTTGTAGACCACAGCTACTCCGCCCCCCCGCCCACGTTCCCTCACCTGCTCATTAACACAGTACCCAGCTGGGAGAGCCTGAGCCCATGTTGGGGCACTGTCATCTCCCAGCCAGGTCTCTGTGAAACATGCCAGGTCGGCCTCCTGTTCTTTGAGGAGGTCATAAATTATGTTTGTTTTGTTTTTAACCAACCTGGCATTACATAGGAGCAAGGAAAGGTTCTGTGGGTGGTCTGGATGTCCAAATGGGAGAGGGCCTTCTCTGTGGTGGCCCCAAACCTCTGGAACAAACTCCCATCAGAGGTCTGCCATGCACCATCCTTGCAGGCCTTAAAACATTTCATTTTACCATGGCCTTCCCATGCTGCTATTGCTGCTATTGTTGTTGTTGTTGCTGGCCTTATTGTTATTAATTGCTATTTTATTGTGATTGTGGTTTTATTGCTTTGAATATTTTAACTGTTTTTATGTATTTTATTGTTGCAAGCCGCCTTGTCAGGACTTCTGCCCTGAAAGGCGGCCAAGAAATGTTTTAAAAAAAGAAATGTACATACACATGCAAAGCATTTGGCAGACTTGCAGTTCAAGGAGAAGGAAGATTTATCAGCTTGCCCCTACAAGATGTCCTTGGATTGGACAGCCTGGGACTCTGTAACGGAAACCTGGATTCTTTCCTGAAAGCTCAATAAAGACATACAGGGCCTTTGAAGTCCTTTTTCCCTCCCCCTGCTCTTCCTGCCATTAATGTGAAGGTCCCTTCTGAGCTCCTCAAGGCAGCTAGTGCAAGATCCAGTTCAAACTGCCCCAGGCTATGACTTTCGACAGAATGCAGCAATGTTTGGATGATTGTCATTAGGACTCTGCACTCAGCAAACATCATTTTAGTAAGAAAATAAATCCTGTGTAATTAAACTCTAGATTCCCTTCTATCAAGAAAAGGTTCTGGTTTTGGCCCCATTAAGGTCCCCAGGCTTCCTTCCACCCAGGAAAAAGAAACCAGCCTAGATGAGTTGTGAGTTGAGACATCCCTACTTCATGTCACCCATGAATTCATTCACTTGCTTTAGGTAAAACCCTGCCTCTCAGACCCCCACCCAACTAAAATATCAATCCAGGGGCATTTTATGTATGGCACTTCAAAATATTATTGCTATTGTGTTCCCCATCTACTATGGGTCTCTTCCCATTTAACATTATTAATTAGGAGGATGCCATGAAGTGTAGAGAGTGCAGCTGGTGTGTGAGGTGGGGAGGCATAACCTAAAGATCTGTGGGCAAGACTAAAAATGGCAGTTGAGTCCCATTCAAGGAAGTTATAGGGATGACTAACAGTGCCTTTCTCTGCTCTGCATCTCCTCTGGTCCCTTCACCTGGAGATGCCACCAAAATTTCAACAGAAGTAAAACTTGAAGTGAATTTGGAGGATTCTCCTCAGATAAAACATCCAGGGAATGTCAAGAGAAGCCATGAGGGCCGAGAGATAAGTGGCAGAATGGCTGTTTTGTGTGCGGAACGTCTCCAATGTCTCCAGTGAAAGGGATCTCCTGTAGCCCCTGGGATAGGGAGGAGTCTCTTTCGGAGCCCCAATCAGCAATTGTGGGCCAAGTGGCCTGACACAGGAAGGAAGCTTCACACCCCCATCAAATTTTGGAGGAAACTAGCAAAACTTTCCCAAAGGGGTTGTCCATCCCTACCTTCATTTGCTGGAGCACTCTGCAAGTTGGAGGCGAAGGTGGGCAGAAGGACCAGAAGAGCAGTCAGATGAGAGAGTTCACAGATGCAGAGCCCTTAACCAAACGCAACAAAAGCAACAACAAAAATGAGCTTCCCAAGTCGGAATCTCTCTAGCAACCCGCCTTTCCATCTCATTTTTAAAAGAAGGGAAACATCTCGCTGCCTGAAGGCATTGCAGGAGGCGTGCCCTGCTTGCTGAGCTCAGTTTGTGCAGTTGCTGCTGGGCACACACCAGGAGGCTCCAAACGACTTAGCAGAGTGGCACGGGACCCAGGCATTCTGCAGAGCATTAGCCCCCCACAGCTTGCAAGCAGCAATGCCAGCCACTCTGTCTGTCTGTCAGCCAGCCAGGCGGAATGAGTTACAGCTCAGAAGGATGAGATGCCTTTGCCTCCCATTACAAATGGAGGTGTGACATTTCCCTCTGTGGAAGGGCATGGACTCTTGCAACAGGTGCCCGTCCTCCTCCTCAGCTCGGGCCAATTTCCCCAGGGCCCATTGATGCTCCTTCACAATGCCCTCAAGTGGAGCCAGCAGCTGGGGAGGAGGACACCGCTGGTGATGAGACAACTCATGAGAATTTTCTATTTCCCCCCCCATAAACAGCTAATAAAGCTCATTTATCATCTCTAACGCACAGCATATTCCCAGCACAGAGAAGAGAACAAGGAGACACATAGCTGGAAATGGCACAGGGAGAATTTGCTGCTCAATGGCAGCATGGCCACCTAATGAGGCTTCATAGCTCTTTTAAGAGGAGCAACAACAGCCACGGCCTTGGCAAGCGAGGTGAGAAATCGAGGTTACCTCCCCTTGCTGGAAGGGAAGGAACTGGGACTCCTGACCATGCCTGGAAAAGCCATTCTGCGTGTGGATGATGCTTGCAATTGCAGCAATGTGCAGTCTCCATTTCCAGGGAAGGAGAATGACTTCATCTGTCATAAAAGCCAAGGAGTTTTGGCCATTACCTTTTTAGGAGGACATCAGCAAACTAGAAATGACTCCAAGGACAGCAGCAATGATGCTTAATCAGGCTCAGCAAGCAGCTTCAGATAAAACCCAGTTCAAGCTGCATCAGACCAGATGTCAACTCTGCTGGTGGAACTACAGTTCTGGATCCAACCCCTTAGACGAGAACAAAGGGGTCCATTTTATAGGAGCACATTAAAAGGCTTCCCTGGCACAACCTGACTACTATCTTAACTTTATGGAGCTTTCCTCTCCCTCCCTCTCTCCACCGCCCCGCACTCCACTGTCTCCCTGTGACTTTTCTGTGGACTAATGGCCCTCGCCTAGTTCTTCAATAAACTGCTTTAAAGTGCTTTATAACAGTAGTGACAACTGTTGGGGCCCAGGACACATTCAAAAACAGTTGTCACTACTGTTATAAAGCGCTTTAAAGCTCTTTAAAACAGCAGTGTAGATCCGGCCCTATATTTTTTGTGCCATGTCCTTAGGATTGACAGTTGGGCCGCTCCAGTGCCCCAAACTGTTGCACGATGAGCAGGATTTCAGCAGGAAAATCATCTCATTGGTTTGTTGTACTGGTGAGAAAGGAGGAATCAGCACCTGCTTAGTTCGTTTGTGCCTTGCAGCTGGGTCAAAGGCAGTGGCCACTGAGAAGGTGTCCCCCCCTTCTCAATTCCCAATGGGAGTCCCTGATTAGCAGTTACCAGTTGGAAATGATGAGCAGGGATGGGGTGGGGGCTGGGCCAATGGGGGAAGCTCTTTCCTCCCAAGTTGCTCGTTCATGATAAAGCTCCAGGGTTTCTCCCACTACCTTAGAGATTAGGGTAGGGAGAGAAACCCTGGAGCTTCATCATAAGCCTCTGACCCCACGTGTGGTTCATGGAAGTGTGTGTTTCCCTGACTAGGCTGGCAGAAGCACTCTTTGATACCAGCCAGCCATCTACACTTCAAATTCCATATATGGCTCAGGAAAATTACATGTCCTTCTAGATTACAATTATCTTTAAAGCTGCAGGGGGATAATTATCATCATGTCAAGAGGCTGATGATGATCTCACCATACCACGCATTGCTCCTGGAGATTTTTCCCCCTCTCTTTTTTTAAGAAAGAAAGAAATCACACACACTAGATAATTACCCATAGAATAATTACATGACGCTGGGATTGCTACAGCATTTATGGAGGGATGAGAAGAGAATGGAGCTGAATTACTTAAGATAATGTCTGCAAAAAGGGAGTTTGGCTTTGCAATGTGAAGTGCAGGAGAAGGTTGTGTCTTGTCACACATTTCCAGAGAGAGGAATTAAGAACATTTAAACTGATACTGGAATTGTTACAGTTACTTGGATGCATAACCTGTGCTGCCCCAAGGTGGTCCTAAGATCACCAGATAGATGTATGGCCCCTATTCAAGTCTTCTTTTTCTCAGGCAGTTAGAATAATGTGACAGGAGAGCTGTTGCCTCCCTGCTGCTGCCCCCCCACCCCCATCCCATCCTGTGCCGGAAGGCAAATGTCTTCAGCACAGAACCTGCTGTCGCCACGTAGGCTCCCCACAGCCTTGGGTGGAGAGCAAGGTCCATCAGCCCAGGGGCACCTGAGGCAGAGAAGCTGGGAAGCAGCCCGCTGCCCAGCATCATTCCCATCCAATTGGGGGGCCTCGATCCTGGAACTCATGCAGTGAGACCTCTGGAGTGCAGACACGCAGAGCCCCACATTCCTGAAGAACCCACCCCCTTCACCATGCCTACATTATGAAATGCTCTCCCCAGTGGAATATGGATTGTGGAAGGCCCTTCCCAGTGAAGCCCGCCTGCCATCAACGTGGCCATCTTTTGGGTGCCACGTTAAGTCTTTTCTCTAGTCCCAGGCTTTTGATGTTGTATGATGGTGCATCTTTAGGTTTTTTCCCTCTTCTTTTTTAATCAGGTCCCGGTAGTTTTATTGCTAACGCTTTTTAACTTGTTTCAAACTTTTAAATGTTGTATGTTAAAAGTTTTATATTATGTTTGTCCATGTTGTGAGTCGTCCAGGGTGAGTTGGCTATTAGGCGGTATAGAATGAGGGATTATTGGCCAACCAGCAAGCCTGAAGGGGTGTGTCAGGAAAGAGTTGGTGAGCTTGGCTCCCAGCTAGAGCCCCCCCCCAGTCAAGGTGGAGCCTGGGGGGGGGGGTGATCTATCCTTGAGAACAGGTGCAAATTTGGAAAACTTGTATAAATTTGAAGGGAGCAGATTTTCCACCCATCTCTAAACCTAATATCCAAAATGCCTCACAATCTATGTCCAATTTCAAATTGCCAGAACTTGTCAGCAAGACAGGAGAGGCTAGGATGAGAGGGATGAAAACATTCAGAGGTTAAAAACATAAATCTGCAAGTGGTTGTGGCAATAAGTGGCTTGTGGGCACATGTGCATACTAGCCATGAGTTCCCTCCCCATATTTTGTGCTCCTGGAAATGGCATCATCAGAGAAAAGCTTTAAAAGACCACCTGATTTATTGGACTAATTGCTGCTAAGCAACCCAGTCCAATTATGTACAGTGGTATCACTTGCAGAGCTAGGAGCAGAAGCAAATGACATGCCCAGAGCACCTTCTGTAGCAAAAAAAAAAAGAGAAAATTTGCAGCCTCTTTTTGTAGGATGAATTTGTGAGGTAGATTTGTCGAGCAGAAGTGATAATAATGCATTTAGCCTGAAATGACATGGCACTTACTATGTAATAACCTCGATATTGCATGGAAATTGCTATGTAATCCAATACTCAGGAGTTGCCATATTGTTAGTGTGGTTGCTTGGTGATTTGCTGCCTATTCATTCAAAATTGCTGCTGCTATTAACACAAAGGCAGCAGATTTTCTAACTTGCCAAAGGGAGAAATCCTCAGAGGCAGTTCAGGAATAATTAGGGAGCTCTGGGACTTGTGGGTAACATCTTTGCTTTGACTCCATTAGCGCAAACATAACAATGGCCTCCTTGCCTCCAACTGGCTTCCACATTGTTTAGACATTCCGCATGCTGATAACAAGGAACTAGCCCAGCTGTGTCCTGACGTGTCTCACCTCTGTTGAGTTGTGCAATGCAGTTGGATTTGAGGTCTTATGAAGAAGGAAGGTTTGAGCAAAGTGCTGCTGCCATATTCAAAATTATATGTGCAGATAGCGAATGGTGTGCTTGCTTCCCTTATTTCCGGGGTCGGAAGGAAGTTCCAGGGCCGGTTTCCTGGTAATTAAAGGGTTGTGGAATCCAGTGGTGTTTTTGTGATGTCTACTAATTTAATAATGCACAAGGTGACCATGAAAAAGCAGCTAAACACCTAAAGAAGATGATGCTCATCTTTAAAGCACTCTCAGGTCCCCCTATATCAGACAGACAGAATGCATCCATCATCCCCAAAGTACTGCTTCTTGCCAGACTCAGACTTCTGTTTCCTTTCCTGGCTTCTAGCTGCTAACAGGTAGGGATGTGTATCGTATCGTTCTGATGTCCGATAACGAACGGATAAGGTCGTTATTGGACATCCGATTAACGATAACGATAAACATTCCTGGAGGCCCTATCTGATCAGATTCGAGATCCATATGTCTGATAACTATCAGACATATTGGATTATCAGACTGCCAGTTTAGGGCTGGCCCTCCCTCCCTCCCCCCCCACTTGCACTCCTTACCTGGGCCTTGTCTGCTGCCCCCCCTTCCCCCCGTACTACTGCTAAACAGGCTTTCTGGCCTGTTCGTCAGTACAGAGCTGCGGCGAGTCAGGGGAGGTGGTGGCGGGTAAGGAGCATGAGTGGGGGGGAGGGAGGGAGTGCCGGCACTGTGTTTTTCCCCATAGACTTGCATTGGGGAAAAGCTTTCTTTCCCCCAATGCAAACCTATGGGGAAAAACACTGTTATCATATCGGAACCTGAAATTTTTTTATGTTGGAATTTCCGATAATGATACGATACAATAATTTCGGGCATGTGCATTCCTACTAACAGGTTTCAGGGTGAGTGGGTATGTCTCCATCTGAAGCTGTTGAACAACAGCTACTATAAGAACTCTCTGAAGATATACACTTAGGTCCTATTAGTTAAGCAAATAGTATAAAGAAAATGTAATTGCTTCATGCACTAAGGCATATTCACATGTTACAATGAACATGCATTCATAGAATAGAATCATAGAATAGTAGAGTTAGAAGGGGCCCATAAGGCCATTGAGTCCAATCCCTGCTCAATGCAGGAATCTACCTTAAAGCATACCTGACAGATGGTTGTCCAGCTGCCTCTTGAATACCTCTAGAGTGGGAGAGCTCACGACCTCCCTAAGTCATTGGTTCCATTGTTGTATTGCTCTAACAGTCAGGAAGTTTTTCCTAATGTCCAGCTGGAATCTGGCTTCCTGTAACTTGAGCCCATTATTCTGTGTCCTGCACTCTGGGCTGATCGAGAAGTGATTCTGGCCCTCCTCCGTGTGACAACCTTTCAAGTATTTGAAGAGTGCTATCATGTCTCCCCTCAGTCTTCTCTTCTCCAGGCTAAACATGCCCAGTTCTTTCAATCTCTCCTCCTAGGGCTTTGTTTCCAGACCACTGGTCATCCTTGTTGCCCTCCTCTGAACATGCTCCAGATTGTCTGCATCCTTCTTGAAGTGTGCCCAGAACTGGATGCAATGCTCAAGATGGGGCCTAACCAGTGCCGAATAGAGGGGAACCAGTACCTTGCACGATTTGGAAGCTATACTTCTATTAATGCAGCCCCAAATAGCAATTGCTTTTGTTGCAGCCACATCACACTGTTGGCTCATATTCAGCTTGTGATCTACAACAATTTCAAGATCCTTCTCGCTTGTCGTATTGCTGAGCCAAGTATCTCCCATCTTGTAACTGTGCATTTGATTTCTTTTCCCTTAGGTGTAGAACTTGGCATTTATCCCTATTAAATTTCATTCTGTTGCTTTCAGCCCAGCGCTCCAGTCTTTCAAGATCACTTTGGAGTTTGTTTCTGTCTTCCAGGGTATTAGCGTTCCCACCCAATTTTGTGTCATCTGCAAATTTGATAAGCATATCCTACAGCTCCTCGTCCAAATCATTAATAAAAATGTTGAAGAACACTGCGCCCAGGACTGAGTCCTGTGGTACCCCGCTCGTTACCTCCCCCCAATGTGAAAAGGTACCATTGATAAGCACTCTTTGAGTCCGATTCTGAAGCCAACTGTGGATCCACCTAATAGTTGTTCCATCTAGCCCATTTTTCACTAGTTTGTTAATCAGAATGACATGGGGCACTTTGTCAAAAGCTTTGCTGAAGTCAAGATATACTATGTCCACAGCATTCCCACAGTCCACAAGGGAGGTTACCTGATCAAAAAATGAGATCAGGTTCGTCTGACAGGATTTGTTCCTGACAAATCTATGCTCGCTTTTAGTAATCACTGCATTGTTTTCAAGGTGTTTACATATTGACTTCTTTATAATCTGATAGCTCCTTCGTGTGGGGACAATGCGAAAGAGTGCAAATACGGTGGTTTGAGGGCTTGTGGCGCTGTCAAGACTCCCCCCTGGATGGCTTTAAAGGGGGAATTAGACAAATTCATGGAGGATAAGTGTATGAATTAGGGGTGTGCACGGACCCCCCGGATCGGATCGGGACCCGGATCGGGACCTCCAATTTTGTCATGGATCGGTTCGGACAAAATCGGAGGCCCCCCGGACCGGATCGAGTACGATCCCGATCCAAAAATCGTAAATTTTTGGATCGGCCGCCATTTTTTTCCCTATAGACTTGCATTGCAATGCAAGTCTATGAGGAAAAAATGGCGGTGGGTGGGTGAGGGGGGCCTAACTCCCTCCCCCCCGGGGCCGTCCGCTGTGGACGGCCCCGGCAGGTAAGCCCCCTCCCCCACGCTCCCTACCCCCCCTTGGGCTGTCCGCGGGCGCCAGCGGATAGAAGCGGACGGCTCCGGGGGGGTAAGCCCCCTTCCCCGCCACTGCTTACCTTTTAGGGCCGTTCGCTCCCGTCCGGCGCCGGCGGCTACCGCCAGCTGGCTTTGCGGCTTGCTCTAGAGTAGGGCGCCGGGTGATCACCCGGCGCGCCACCCTGGAGCAGGCCGCGGAGCCCGTTGGTAGTAGCCGCCGGCGCCGGACGGGCATCCCTAAAAGGTAAGCACCCCCCCTCCCCTCCGCGCACCCCCTCCTCACCTTTCCGGGCCGTTCCCTACCGTCCGGCGCCGGCGGCTACTGCCAGCCGGCTTTGTGGCTTGCTCTCGAGTAGCGCGCCGGGTAATCACCCGGCGCGCCACCCTGGAGCAGGCCGCGGAGCCTGCTGGTAGTAGCCGCCGGCGCCGGACGGGAGCGGACGGGCCAAAAAGGTAAGGACCCCCTCCCCCCCTCCGCGCGCCCCCTCCTCCCCTCCACGCACCCCCTGCTTACCTTCCCGGCCCGTCCGCTCCCGTCCGGCCCCGGCGGCTACTACCAGCGGGCTCTGCGGCCTGCTCCAGGGTGGCGTGCCGGGTGATGTCATCACCCGGCGCGCTACTCGAGAGCAGGCCGCGGAGCCTGCTGGTAGTAGCCGTCGGCGCCGGACGGGAGCGGACGGGCCGGAAAGGTAAGGGCCCCCCTCCCCCCCTCCGCACGCCCCCTCCTCCCCTCCACGCACCCCCTGCTTACTTTCCCGGCCCGTCCGCTCCCGTCCAGCGCCGGCGGCTACTACCAGCGGGCTCCGCGGCCTGCTCTTGAGTAGCGCGCCGGGTGATGACATCACCCGGCGCGCCACCCTGGAGCAGGCCGCGGAGCCTGCTGGTAGTAGCCGCCGGCGCCGGACGGGAGCGGACGGGCTGGAAAGGTAAGGGCCCCCCTCCTCCCCCCCCGCTGTCCACTTTCATCGGCGGGCGCCCGCTGGCGCCCGCCAATGGAAGCAGCGGTGGGTGCCAGTGGGCGCCCGCCGATCTGCCGATCTGCCGAACCGGTTCGGAGCCTTTTCGGATTGGTTCGGACTGGATCGGCGGATCCAGCTGTTGGATCGGAAATCGGATAATTTATCCGATTTCCCACTGGACTGGACTCGGATCGTGGATCGTGTCCGATCCAGTGCACATCCCTAGTATGAATGGCTACTAGCCCTGATGGCACAAATACTACCTCCAGTATCAGAGTCAGTATGCCTCTCAATGCTGGTTGCTGGGGAACAACTGTGGGAGGGGCTGTTTCACTCGTGCCCTACTTATGAGTTTTCCACAGGCAGCTGTGAACAGAATGCTGGACGAGGTGGACCCAGGGAAGTCAAGGGACTCCTCAGTGAAGTCAAATGTGTTCAGGTATCTATGAATTTGGCTTGTGGATTCTGCAATGGAAAGTCTTTTTCTGAGTCATGTGGATTCTGTGGCCTTGTGGACCAGTGTCTTGCTTTTTAGGGGGTCAATGCACAAATTAACATTGGTGCAAGTGTGACTGGTGGTAATGCCCATTAGTGCAAATGTGAATTTGCTAACAGGTATGAAATTCTCATGCATCCCTAAAATAAATTCTGATTCTGTCCATGAGCAGATAGCAGAATGAAATATGCCTGAAAATCTGTGGCACACAGAGAGAACGGACCTTACAAAATCTGTACATTCCTGGATGGATCATTGATTTGATCCAGTGTGGCTCTTCTTATGTCCTTATATCTTGAGGTGTCACCACAGGAGATTCCGAGGGAGAGAAGAAGATCTGAGAGAGGACAGAAACTGTGTGTGTGTGTGTGTGTGTGAGAGAGAGAGAGAGAGAGAGAGAGGGCATGAATAAAAATCACCAGTGGAGGGGAGACAACTGCAACCCAAAGTCCTCACACAGCATTCATCTAGCAGCAGCTTAGGGGGCAGAGGGGGGCAGATGGAGACCCACAGCAGCATTCTGGCCCAGGGATGTATGGCAGCGGACTAAAGGCACTGGAGAACTGATTTATTGGACACCAACAGTCATGTTGGTTGAGGATAACGAGAGCTGCAGTTCCATATATCTGGAGTGCACCAAGTTGGGGAAGGCTGGTGTAGGCCTTGCGGGTTTCCCGGCCCAATCAAGTGGTACCTTCAGGGCAGTTTGTACAGGTCATGATTTGTCTACAAGTTGACTGATGGCAGCAACACTAATCAGTGGGCAGGAACTAGGGAAACAGGAGGGATAGTTGGAGGGAAATGGGAGTAACATGGAAGAAGGAACTGGCAATATGCAAAAACAGGAGGAGTCAGTTTGCAAGACAAATACGTGCATGGTCCCAGAACACCTGATGAATGAATGGCACATGCTTCTCTTGGATATGTCTGAGTAGATCAGAAACAAGGAAGAGTCTTGTGGCACCTTAAAGGCCAATTTATTCTAGCATAAGTTGTCACAGCTACCCTCTGGAAATTAAGTAGATCAGGAAATTGTCTTATGTTGTGGGGCATTCTGAGGGAAAGTGGCATCCACCATAAAAATATGCCCCCACTTCCAGCCACTGAGAGGAGCTCCTCTTAAAAAGCAAGAACTGTTGCTGCCACATTGCCAGCAATGGGCGGCCTGCCCCATCATGAAGGCTTAGGAAAACTCCTCCTGAAACACCACCCCATTTGCAGGGCCACCTTCCCTCCCAATTTGAGATAATATTTTCCATTGAGAACGTTTGGCTCAGATATTGTTTTCTTGGTTGGCTTCCGGATCCCTAAAGGATAAGAGAGAGATCAGAAGTGGCTACATATGTAGGTATGTCCACCTATCTCTTTGTGAGTATCTGGGAGGGAGAACGCCAGGTCTGGTAAATTATCAGTGCTTTAATGTTGTGTATCCTATGGGGAAGATGGCAAAGGTGGCAAAGGGTGCCTCTACAAGAGAGGTTTAATGCGCTTTGAAGGTTCATTAAAAATTTTACCTCTACAAGAACGGAGCGCAAATCGGGCATAGAGGCGCGTTATCTCCCCGATAATGCGCATTTTCGAATGCGCGTTAAATCGCAAGTTTTATTTTGCTCCGGCCGTTAAAGCGCATTTTCCCCGTGTGAACAAGCGATTATGCGCATTAACTTCTTGTAAAGCGCTTTTTGGACATCTATTAATGCGCTTCGCCGCCTCTCGCCGCCTCCTGTGCAGAGGGATTAGGAGTAAATGTGCGTCTGCGATAATGCGCATAATCGCCGAACCGGGCGCAAAAGCGAATCCTTGTAGAGGGAGCCAAAGGCTGATGAATATTCTTCCCAGTATATGAATGCTGCCCTTGCAGTGAAGATGGAGGAAGGAAGAGGTGCCCATCATGGGATGGTTTCACAGAACTTTTCTTGTATCACTCCCCAACAATACACAAGCAAAGGAAAGGAAGTACTCACTTTATCGCTGGGTGATGGCAGATGGCTTGCATAATTCTGTTGTCCCTTGATAGCACTTGTTAATGTTTCTCATATGTCCATCTGTGTTCTTTCAGGATGGGACATGGTTCACCTACTTGATTATCTCCAAAAACAACTAGTAAAAAGTGTCTAAATTAGTAACAGATGAATCAGTAACCATTAAGGCAAGGTGGCTGGATACAGAGTCATTGTTACTCTTTACCAGGCCATATTGATGCCTGCTCATGTGCTGCCCACTTGTGCTCTGTTTGCAGAATTATCCATAACAAGAAGAGTAGGGACGCTCTTCTCTTTGGAGACACTGGTCATTCTGAGCAGAGGCTGAGCACGTATTCAACAGAATTGGAAATGGTTAAGGTTGGATTCAACTGACCCAAATATGACCCCTCCTCCTTGCATGCAAGCTGAGCTTCCCCCTTGTGTCATATAGTCTGGTGAATCCTAGATAAATAATATGTTAAATCTGCCAGAGAAATTTTGATATCCTTACTGAAATTCTTCTTGCTCTCCTTGAAAATGCTTCCAGATGATAGCAGAACCCTCAAATTTCACATCAAATTTTGCTTTGGATAAAGTTCAATTGCAATTTTAATATGTGTCACCCTTCCCATCAGCTCTGGCTGAGAAATTTCTTAATCTTGCTGAAATTCTTGGCATCCCCATGGACAGATTTCACCTAGGCAATAATCAGTGACAAGAACTTTGATCCCAACCTCTAATGCCAGTCTTGCTGCAGTTCCTGCAACATGCATATGGTGACACTTAATAGTACTAGAGTCAAAACTAGGGAACTTAGTTCTTGTTTACCCAAGCATGCGGTTCTTGCTTCCCCAAGCATGCCAAAGAATACTCAAAGGGTTGGGTTCCAGCCATTATTTACTATCCTGTCCTATCCCTATCGAGGAAAAACATACACCTTACCTTGAGGGCCAGGGTGGGAAAGAAGGCAGCAGCAGCTCGTTTGAGGAAGGGAGAGCCCCCTGTAGCTCTTCTCCTTCCCCCTCTGTCTGTAGAGTGAAGACTCTTCCATTCTAGGGATGATGCATCAGTTTCACCCAGAAACATGGGCTTGTAGTTCAACCCTTCCCCACCCCCATCCCCAATCCCTGGCCGAAAAAGATGCTGTTGCCCATCCCTCATCGAGGGGCATCGCCTCCTCTCTTTGCAAAGAGCCAGTGGTGGCTTGCTCAGTGCCTATCTACACTACTGCTTTAAAACGGTTTATAATAGTTTTAAACTGGTCAATAACGGTTATTAACTGGTATAAAACTGTTATAAACTGTTTTAAAGCTGGCTATGCCTGCACCGATCCTTTGCACCAGATTCAAACAGGAATGCTTGAACCTCTCTTCAAATCCTCATAACACTCCTGCTATAAACACAATTTTGCACATGCTAGAAGTTGTGTGAATTGTAGAGATTTAATTTTTAAAGTTTGAGAGTCACTTCAAAAATTTTTTTTGTCTTAATTATGCATTTTGTCTTTGTCTCTCCCCACCCAAATGCCACCTAGCAGTAGTAGCCAAATTCCCCCCAGGTTGGACTGAGCTGTGCCTCCCATCCCCCAACACTTGTCATTGTAGAAATGTACGTTTAAGGAGTGATGCCTAAGCTTGCTTTTCCCCTCATCTCCCCTCACCCCCACCCCAATTCCTTTTCTCCTTTTGTGTCATGTCTTTTAGATTGTAAGCAAGGCCGGTCTTATTACTACTTGTCTTTGTAAGCTGCTGAGGGAACCTTTTTGGCCAAAGAGTAGGGGAAAACGCTTTACAACAGCCAATAAAGTAACTTCTAAATTAATAACAGTAAATTCAAATAGTTAGGGGAATTTGCTGTGAACTCCTCCAATCATTCATTTAATTTTGCTCAAACCAACAGACATTTGGAAGTCTTATTGTCCAGGGTGGAAATTCCTTGTATGAATCCACTCTGGGCATAATCTACAAAGGGTTTGGACCTTAGCAGAAGAGAACGATCTTTTCTAACTCAGACTTTGCAAACACTGCCTTCCTGCATGACCTCTTCCTCTCTTTTTCCAATTGCAAGGAAATGAAAAGATTACTTTTAACATTAATATTTGTAACTGTAGTTTCTCTCCATTTATTGCCTCCTTCAGGCAGCCTCAAGGCAATGAACTAGCCAGAGCTGGCAGCATCCAAGTACACATATTTCTCAGCACAGCAGGCCTGAATTCACCAACCTCTTGGCGGGGAGGACCTTTTTCATGTGATGCTACATTATTCAAAAGCTGTCGTGAAGCATCCTGGCCCTTTCATTCGGTACTGCCCGTGTCCTTCCCCTGGCTCCTGCTGTTAAAATGTGGGGAGGGTGTATTCAAAATACACACTCACACACTCCTGTAAAGACCGAGCCTTGATGGTTCCGATACATGACATCACGGTGCTCTGCAAAACCCTCACAAGATTTCTAGGATTTGTCAACGAGGGGAGTGATAATGGCAGACACGCCTGACGGACCACCACCACCACCGATCTCCCCCTGACTTGCTGAGGGTGTTGTATGATGCAGTCTTAGCTCCTGAATCCGACTAGGTAGCATCATCTCTTTAGAAGGCTGTGTTTCAAACTGAAGAGTGATTCTGTGCCCATCGCCCACTCGGGCCCTGAGGGGCACTAGAGGGCTTGTTCAGCCCTGTTCTCCAGAGGAAGTTCCACTGAGCTCAGGCACACTCCGGCTTGGGGAGAAGGCTGATGAATGCCTCCGAGCCATGTTAGTCCTTTTGCAGCCTGAAGTGGAGCTCAAGGCTGCCCCAGTCCCACCGGGGTCCAGCACCTTAACAACTGCCCCATTCAGAAAAAATCCTTGCCTTCTAACTGCCCCCCTCCCTCTTCATGGAACTGCCTGAGGCGGGTTGCTTTACCCTGCTGCCCGGCACGGCCGAGGTCATGATCACAGGAGCTCTGTAATGTCCCTCAGGCAATGTGGGCAATGTGGGGGTGAGCTCACCTGCTCAGCATGCTGCTCACCTTAGGCCTTGCTTGCCAAGTAACGACTCTGAAGCTTCCACAACAGTGTCCTTTGTTGCTAAATAATTGGGAGAAGATGAACTCCAGAGGAGCCACATGCCAGGCTGCCAGGCTGCCAAGCCCACACACAGAGAGAGTACAATAGATGCCCAGCCCAGGCCTCCAGAAAGGAAAGGGAAACCAACAGCTGCGGGCCTCTTACAAGCTCCATCAGCATGACCGGCTGCACATGCTTACAAAGCCCTGCTTGGACCTCCGAGCTCACCTCACAAATGTCTTACTGGCAGCTGGACATGTGTGGACATTAGGGTGGGGATTACATGTGTGCCCACGTCCCCCATTCCCACAAGCAAGCAAACACCTGCATGGGACTACTGTAATCACATTCAGATGACTGAACAGCTGCTGTTTAGTCATTCCACGCCAATATGCGGAGGTTGGAGTCGGATGAAGTGGGGATGGAGTACATCTTCCCATCTCTCATCCACGCATGGGATTTCCAAATGCCTGAAAAGGGCTTCTGTCCGTGTTTGTACATTGTACACATGTACTAGGATTCCATCTAATCCAGGGTGCAGCTCTTGCATACCACTGTAGCTGGGTTGAATGAATGCACATTTAGCTATGTGAACCGATGAATGCCCTATAATTGGGGTCCCCAACCTTTCTGGACCTGTGGGCACATTAGGGAATTTGAGAAACTGCTGTGGGCACCACCACAAAATGGCTACCATGGAGGATAGTTGCTGTGTAGGCCTGGCTAGTCAAAAGGAATTGAGTACAACAGAAGAAGGTTCTGAACTCCAAAGCCAATCCACATGTTTGACCCCACAGAAACACAAGTAAATACCCATTTAAGTTGCAATGCATGAAACTCAATGGGAATTATTTTTGAGTAGGACCCTGTTCAGATGAAACGCTAAGCCATGGTGGTTAAGCATTTTGAGCTAAACAAAACCAGGACATATCAAGATTTTTGGTAACAAATCTGGGAAGGGAGGGGGGATTAGGAAATTTGAAGAAAAAACAGATTTTTCCCATCCTTCCCCCACCCAAAGGGCAGCTGTACTTTATACTCAATGGGAATTAACTAAAATGCTCACAACTCAGTCATTTTTAAAGATAAAGAGATGAAACTTGGCACCATGATAGCCCTTAGGTAAGTCTTTAGCCGTGCCAACGTTGATGTAGATCTGTTCATCCGTTGATTTTTAGATTTTTTAAAAAAAAATGAGGTTTAAAATTTTTTTTTAAAAAAAAACTTCATTTTTAAAGATAAGGAGATGAAATGTGGCACTTTGATAGCTCTTAAGTAGGGCTTTAGCCGTTCTACGTTTCAAGCATATTTGTTCATCTGTTGATTTTTAGCATTTTTTAAAAAGTTTGAGGTTTTATTTTTTATTTTAAAACAAAACAAAACACTGAAGCCATACTCTTCAAACTCAGGTTGTCAAACCTCCTCTTTGGGGTCTTGCACCTTGAGCAGTTTCAGCTCTTGGCAGCACGGCACCCTTCCTGCTGCAGATTTGATGAGTAGTTGGGCACCTGGAGCTCAGCAGAGGTGAGGCATCCACAGATCACAATGTGGGAAAGGAGAGGTCAGTCAAAGCAGTCAAGTGTTTGCACAGGAAGTAGACAGGAGTTCAAAGCCTGGGTGTAAAAAGTGGTGCCAACACAACAGCCTAGAGAAGCTAATGTATATAATTGAGAACTGTGAATGGGCGAAGTACTGGCTGCTGCCCACAACACCCACCCAAATGTTATGGGATATTGCGCTTAATGATAAATTAACATGTAATTTAAAAGCAAAGAGGAGATTATCCAAGAAGAATGATTTTGAAAGTATATGGGGGCCATTTTTGGAGTTTGTATTAATAAAGGGGAAAAGTTGCACACCTTTTAAAGAATCTTTACAATTTTGGAAAAATGTATAATATAAATGGGAAAAAAAATAAAATGAAGGTCTCATTGGGTTGGGGGAGCACGGGGGGGTTGTTAAGGTTTTGTTAGTATTTTATGTTATGATTATGTTGTATTTTATGTTGAAAATAAAAAAAATATAAAAACCAAAAAAAACCAAACACCCACCCAAATGTTACAGTAGAGAAACTTGTGACAATCATACACAAGTTTCAAAAAACCATATTGAACTTTAAAAATAAAAAAGCCAGCCAGCCGGCAGCAAGCCCTGTTGACAGCATCTTGCAGCGGATTGAGGATACAATTAGAAAAGGTATTTGAGGGAAGTAGAGAATGTATCACACAGAGTATAGCAACACAGTACAGCAAAAACTACAAAAGTAGGAGTGAGTGAAGTTAATTTCAGATACATTGTATGTCTCACTTGTTATTTCAGTGATGTTAACATTAAGATGTTATGTAGAACAGATTTGTCTTAATTGTGTGCTGTAAAATCAGACATGTTACCAAGGCTACGTTCAGGTGGGTACACCCCCACCCACCCCGGTGCTGGACATGTTGGTGGGGATGCCCCCTTGGGAGCTGACCATATTGTCCTCCTTTTTGGTTTCCAAAATATGGTCACTCTAACCATGGTGGCTACATAACCACAGTTTAAACACGCTCACTAACCATTTGCTGCAAAAGGGTTAGCAATCTAACCATGTCTTAGCATGTCTTCTGAACATGCCCTAGATCTTCATACAATTGTTCTGTTCATCCTATCAACACACACACACCTTTCCCCAGACCTAAAGAAAGTTCCCAGCCCCCAAAGGGAAAAAAATGTTCTCCCTACCTCAACCCCTGGCTCAGCAGCCACTCTGTTCCCCACCTGGTGCGCCTACCTTCTCCTCTGCTATCAGAGCCCCCATGAGGGATGGAGCTCTGTGTGCATGCACATGAAGAATGAGGAAGGGAGAGAAAAAGAGCAAGGGTAGAGGTTGGGAGGAAGAAACGGCAAGACACAGGGGCAGATGGGAGAGGAAGAGCAAGGCCAGAGGCTAGGAGGGGCAGACATTCTAAGGCATGTTTAGCCTGGAGAAGAGAAGACTGAGGGGAGACAGGATAGCACTCTTCAAATACTTGAAAGGTTGTCGCATGGAGGAGGGCCAGGATCTCTTCTCGATTAACCCAGACTGCAGGACGCGGAATAATGGGCTCAAATTACTGGAAGCCAGATTCCGGCTGGGCATCAGGAAAACCATCCTGACTGTTAGAGCAATACGACAATGGAATCAATGACCTAGGGAGGTGGTGGGCTCTCCCACATTAGAGGCATTCAGGAGACAGCTGGACAACCATCTGTTCTAAGGTAGATTCCTGCATTGAGCAGGGGGTTGAGCTCGATGGCCTTATAGGTGCCTTCCAACTCTACTATTCTATGATTCGGGGTTGGACTCGATGGCCTTATAGGCCCAACTCTACTATTCTATGATTCTATGGAACAGTGGGGAGAGAAATAAGACTATAGGCCAGGAAGGGGGAGAATATTTATTTTCCTTAAAATATATTTTTATCTCAATTATACATTTGAGATATTTTTACATATATATAAATTGTACACTTATCTGAATTGTTCCTATTGCTTCCTCCCCTCCTTTTAAAATAAATTATTGTCAGCAAAGATTTTTCACTTTTATTAATATGTTTTATTCATTTTTCATAGTGTCATCATAGTCTTGTTTTTGGTGGGCAGATAAAATAATAATAAAGTACACCTATACACAACTGGGCTACTAATATTTATAATGGTTTACATAGAATGAGGAATTTCCAGAGAGCACAACCCTAAGCAAGCTCCAGTGAACACATTAGGACTGATTACTTTGTAAACTAGAGTAGCAGCAGTATTTTTATCAGTGCTTTCTTGGACAAGAAGAACAAAAATAAACCATTCACTCCAGATCCAAAAATTCCTTGTTTCTACTATCTGTTAATCAAGACGCATGACTACCACAATAGCAATGTAAGGGTTACTATATTTTGCCATGCTTTCTTCTATGTGAAGGAGAAATGTCCTTTGATGGGCAAAATGATGCTGTGATATAGGCTCCCTCTACAAGGATTCGCTTTTGCGCCCGGTTCGGCGATTATGCGCATTATCGCAGACGCGCATTTACTCCTAATCCCTCTGCACAGGAGGCGGCGAGAGGCGGCGAAACGCATTAATAGATGTCCAAAAAGCGCTTTACAAGAAGTTAATGCGCATAAGCGCTTGTTCACATGGGAAAAATGCGCTTTAACGGCCGGAGCAAAATAAAACTCGCGATTTAACGCGCATTCGAAAATGCGTATTATCGGAGAGATAACGCGCCTCTACGCCCGATTTGCACTCCGTTCTTGTAGAGGTAAATTTTTTAATGAACCTTCAAAGCGCATTAAACCTCTCTTGTAGAGGCAGCCATAAAGAAACTCCTATAAGAACACATGTACTCTCCATTACATCTGAATACCCATACCTGTATGTACAGATCAGCAATCTGTACGCAATACAGATTGTGAGACTGTTGACTTGAATGTTATATGTGAACATCCATATTGTCACACACAGTTGCATTGCAGTAAGGCAAATCACATTGTTTTCAAGTGTTCTGGGAGAGAAGGCGAGAGAGATCTTACCCTTCAGGGTTATATCTCTTTGGAGGTTTTGTACGCAATGTCATGCCAACTGTTGGATCTCTCCTTCACAACCATGAAGCTTTGAAGGGAGCGGCTCGTTACATAGTTTAGATATTCCTCCAGCCTCCAGATTGCTGTCTGGAGAGACTCACCCGCCAAGAATAGAGAAATTGACACAACCCCCACCCCACCCTGATACCATTATGCTGTAGGGATAAATGACGGATCTGGTCTCAGCACGAGCCTTTGAGTACACTCACTCACTTAAGTACGCCTGATGTGGCCTTGTGATAGCCACAAGAAATAGAGCATCTTGTAACTTGTTCCACTGCTGCAGATGGTTTGAGTTTCTTTTGGTGGGAGGATGTGAAATCCTTCCTCCCACCTGTAGTAATGCAGCACTCTTAACTCCTGGTTGCCTCATTTCTTCCAATCTCTTCCTAATTACAGACCCAAGCTGGGCCACTAGTAATATTTGAAATTTGGTTACAGTTGATGGGACAAATTTGGCTTGTTCCTCATTGCCCTTCCCTCTCAGCCAGCGAGTGCTTCCTGGGGCTTTTATGCATCTTACAAAGCAAGTTTCTCATCTCTCGCCATCCAGCCTCAAACACCCTGAGGTTTGGGTCACATCTGGGCTGGAGGAACAGCTGGAAGCCTACTCAGCCAGTCATTCCTCAACCGGACGGCAATTGGAAGGTTACAATATAAACTAAATGGGATCTTCGCTGCCAAAAATTTTCCACAAATACTTTTATTGTTTTTGCTTTTGAAAACAAAATGCTCAGCATGGGTTTCAGTTGAGGAAAAAGCATTGATGCACGTGTGTGTGTGTGTGTGCATGATGTGTGCATCAGCAGATGTTGTCAAGCAGTCAGGCATCATTGGCCATCTATTCTCGGCCCAGCAGTGGCCCCATTGCCAGTTGCTGGCGCTTCCTGCCCCCCCCTTCACTGCCCTTCTCTTTCTCCTTGCTGTTTCTGCCCTCTCCAAGCAGCAGAAAAAGTGAGACGGATCAGCTCCCTCCACGTCCCTTGTGTTCTCCCTCTCAGAAGTTGTGTGAATCAAAGAATCTCAGTTGGAAGGGGCCTATAAGGCCATCAAGTCCAACCCCCTGCTCAGTGCAGGAATCCACCTTAAAGCATCCCTGACAGATGGTTGTCCAGCTGCCTCTTGAAGGCCTCTAGCGTGGGAGAGTCCACAACCACCCTAGGTCATTGGTTCCATTGTCGTATTGCTCTAACAATCAGGAAATTTTTCCTGATGTCCAGACGGAATCTGACTTCCTGGAACATGAGCCCCTTATTCCGTGTCCTGCACTCTGGGATGATCGAGAAGAGATCCTGGCCCTCCTCCGTGTGACAACCTTTCAAGTATTTGAAGAGTGCTATCATGTCTCCCCTCAGTCTTCTCTTCTTCAGGCTAAATATGCCCAGTTCTTTCAGTCTCTCCTCATAGGGCTTTGTTTCCAGACCCCTAATCATCCTCTTTGCCCTCCTCTAAACATGCTCCACATTGTCTGCATCCTTCTTGAAGTGTGGTGCCCAGAACTGGATGCAATACTCAAGATGGGACCTGACCAGTGCCAAATAGAGGGGAACCAGTACCTTGTGCGATTTGGAAGATATACTTCTATTAATGCAACCCAAAATAGCATTTGCTTTTATTGCAGCCACATCACACTGTTGGCTCATATTCAGCTTGTGATCTACAACAATTCCAAGATCCTTCTCAATTGTGGTATTGCTGAGCCAAGTATCTCCCATCTTGTAACTGGGCATTTTGTTTCTTTTTCCTAGGTAGGCTGACCATCTGAAAAGGAGGACAGGGCTCATGTAACTTTAACAGTTGTAGAGAAAAGAAAATTTCAGCCAGTGTCATTTGTATGCAATTAGTCCCTGGTGAAATTCCCTCTTCATCACAACAGTTAAAGTTGCAGGGGACCTGCCTTTTTTGTATATGGTCACTCTAGTATAGTGCCTGCAACTTTAACTGTTGTGATGAAGAGGGAATTTCACCAGGGACTAATTACATACAAATGACACTGACTGAAATTCCCTTTTCTCTACAACTGTTAAAGTTACATGAGCCCTGTCCTCCTTTTCAGATGTTCAGCCTATTCCTAGGTTTGGAACTTGGCATTTATCCCTATTGAATTTCATTCTGTTGTTTTCAGCCCAGCACTCCAGTCTATCAAGATCACTTTGGAGTTTGTTTCTGTCTTCCAGGGTATTAGCGATCCCACCCAATTTTGTGTCATCTGCAAATTTGATAAGCATTTTCTGCACATCTTTGTCCAAATCATTAATAAAAATGTTGAAGAGCATTTGGCCTAGGACTGAGCCCTGCAGTAACCCGCTCATTACCTTCCCCCAGTGTGAAAAGGTACCATTGATAAGCACTCTTTGAGTCTGATTCTGCAGCCAGCTGTGGATCCATCTAATAGTTGTTCTACCTAGCTCACTTTTCACTAGATTGTGAATCAGAATGTCATGGGGCACTTTGTCAAAAGCTTTGCTGATGTCAGTATATATACTATATATCCACAGCATTCCCTCAGTCCACAAGGGAGGTTACCCAATCAAAAAATGAGATCAGATTAGTCTGACAGGATTTGTTCTTGACAAATACATGCTTGCTTCTAGTAATCACTGCATAATTTTCAAGGTGTTTACAGACTGACTTCTTTATAATCTGCTCCAAAATTTTCCCAGGGATGGATGTTAGACTGACTGGTCAGTAGTTGCCAGGTTCCTCCTTTTTGCTGTTTTTGAAGATAGGGACAACATTAGCCCTCCTCCAGCCATCTGGCACTTCACCCGTCTTCCATGATTTCACAAAGATAATAGACATGCACGCTTTAAGGTAGAGTCCTGCACTGAGCAGGGAATTGGACTAGATGGCCTTGTAGGCCCCTTCCAACTCTACTATTTTATGATTCTCTGTGTGTGTGTGTGTGTGTGTGTGTGTATCACAAGCCACCTGACAGTAACAAGCTTACACTCAGCCAGGACAAAATACACTTTTTTATTCAGATAAATGGACAGGAGTCAAATGCGTTCCTTGGGTTTCCCTTGTGTCCTATCCAGTTTCCTAAACTGCTTGCCCCAATTTTTAAGTTAGCAAAACATCTACATTTGAATTATTGATTTATTGTCACAGAGCCAGGAGTTTTATATCCAGCTTCTAATGGGATTGTGTCAAGAATAGTTAGGCCTAGAAAAATTGCTGTAAAACCAGCCTTTGGTTGTTGCCCAGATCTGCTCTCTTGAGTTTTCCTTCCACCCTTGATGCTAGGGCTACGGACATAAACAAGTGGCTTTTCCTTTCCTTCTCCCCAGCTATGGAAGGTTAGCCTCACATCTCTTCTGCCCCATGCGTGAGGAGCAGCTGTGTCAGAATCTACTCCCTGGATGTGTATTCCTAATGGTAGGCTGACCATCTGAAAAGGAGGACAAGGCTCCTGTAACTTTAACAGTTGTAGAGAAAAGGGAATTTCAGCCAGTGTCATTTGTATGCAATTAGTTCCTGGTGATATTCCCTCTTCATCACAACAGTTAAAGTTGCAGGCACTATACTAGAGTGACCATATACAAAAGAAGGCAGGGCCCCTGCAACTTTAACTGTTGTGATGAAGAGGGAATTTCACCAGGAACTAATTGCATACAAATGACACTGGCTGAAATTCCCTTTTCTCTACAACTGTTAAAGTTACAGGAGCCCTGTCCTCCTTTTCAGATGGTCAGCCTACCTAATGGTGACAGCTGAGTGATGGTCTGGGATGGAGAGAAAGCAAACACAGCTAGGCAGCTTTGGCGCAGCAGCAGATACAGAGCTCCATCACAGTAGTGTTTTATTGCACTTTCGTCCTGCCTTGTTTGCCGTTTTGCCCTGTGATCCTCACACGTCATTGTCTCTGTCCTGCAGTCATTTCGCCTCTTCCTCTCCATTTTCCATGTTTGTCTAGGGTGTGGTATTTGTTCTCCATGCGGGATAAAACCGCCCTTCCGTCCCTGTGCATTGCCATCCTTGTGCTACATCGCAGAACGTCCCTTCTTGGGTGGCGGGGGGCGTTGAAGGGCGGTCATGCTGACAAAAGAGGAAGGCGGGGTTTGTAGAATTGCTCAATCGGGAAGGGAGAGAGAGAGACAGAGAGAGAGAGAGAGAGAAGGTGCACGATGACCCCACGCAGAAGGGCACTTCATCTCACCTCTAAAGGCAGGAACGTAAATTGCTAAAATGCCAGATAACAAAACCAGAGGGAGGGGAGGCACCCATGCCATTGCAACGTCCATCAACTGCAAGAACCAATGAACTGGAGGGGGAGGGAGAAGGGGATGGGGTGGGGTGGGTGCAAACGCAGAAGAGCAAACAAGTGGAAAGAGATTTCGGCGATACAGTGGCGATACAGGATGGCACATGAAAGGGACCAGTGCTTCACACGCTAATGAAATGGAGCTGGAAACTGTAGATTGTACTTGGAAAAGAAAGTAGGTGTGAATGGAGCAATATGTTCGTACATCTGTGAGCCAGGAAGGAAAAGAAACAGTGTGGAACTAGGAGTTGGTATTGAGATAGTGGGGGGAGGGGGGGTTGTTCCCCTCTGCCTGCAGAGTCATTTTTCTGACTATATTTGTGCTTTAATGTTAAAATAGAGGCAGCACAAACTCTTTATTTCCCAGTGTTGCAAAGTTAGTGTGTGAGCAAGTGAGGGCTTTGTGGCGGAACAGTTCTGAAAGCTGACAAGGAACTTACTAAAGGGAAATAGGGAAAGTTCTCATAGGAAGTGTGATTTCGTTTTGAAAGATCAGCCACATTTTGGAGAAATATGTGAAAGCTGGTCAATCACTGAACATTCACAGCCAGGCCTTTGTGCATGCAGCTGGCATTCACAAATCGAAGGCTTCCTTATTACCTTTTCTTCTTCTTGCCTCTAGCCCTGTACTTACCTCTGGTCTTAAATTAAACATTGAGATATTTGAAAGGAGGGAGGCAGGGAGGGAAGGAAGGAAGGAAGGAAGCCTTTGCTACAAGATTCATGATAGCTTACAGGTAACCTAGAACCGGTGGCGGTGGCAGCAGCAGTGGAGAATTGGTGGTGGAGAAGCAGCAGAGGAGGACACTGAAGCAGTGGAGCATGAAGAGAGAAGCGGCAGCGGAGGAGGTAAAGCAGTGGCGGTGCTCGTGGCTCACCTTGCACCTGCCCGGGCCAATTAGGGCGCCTCCTCCCCGTTTTTATGAGCACATGGCGATTTGGTTGCTCTTTGTTCAGCTCCCCTCCGTTTTCAGCCTCCGCGTGCACTGCATGCGGCTCGCCCAAACTTGCTTCCGCCGGCGCCTGGGCCTCCAGCCAGCGCCACCTGCCCCGTCCTCCTCCTCGTCTTCCAAAGCTGCGCCTTGATTCAGCCACTGCTCGGGCTTCTTCTCGGCGCTCGGGCCTCCAGCCAGCATGTGGGTTATTACGGCTGCAGCCGCTGCCTGGGTTCGCTTCCACCTGGGCTGACGTGGTCCCTCCCTGTTTGCTTAGCCAGGGCCTGGCCAGTGGGGCTGCTGGGGCGGCTGATGGTATTTTATTTTCCTGCTCCCTAGACCTAGAGAGAGGGGGGCTTTACACTGAGGGTGCTTCATCCCTTCCAACCACCAGGTAATACGGTTTGGCTTCAACTGACTTTTTTAACCTAGTGCGCTACCTCAACTTAATCTCCCCCCTTTTTAAAATAGAAGGACTGGCACGTTCCTCCGCTCTGCGCCCACCTGGGAATTGCTGCTCCTGTGTGCGCCTGTGTGTGTGGTGTAGGGTGACCAGATAAAATCCAGATCAGGGCTCATGTAACTTTAACAGTTGTAGAGAAAAGGGAATTTCAGCCAGTTTCATTTGTATGCAATTAGTTCCTGGTGAAATTCCCTCTTCATCACAACTGTTAAAGTTGCAGGGGGCCTGCCTTCTTTTGTATATGGTCAGTCTAGTATAGTGCCTGCAACTTTAACTGTTGTGATGAAGAGGGCATTTCACCAGGAACTAATTGCATAAAAATGACCCTGGTTGAAATTCCCTTTTCTCTACAACTGTTAAAGTTACATGAGCCCTGACCTGGATTTTATCTGGTCACCCTAGTGTGGTGTGTGTGTGTTAAAGTAATGCAGGCCAAATGAACTGTCTCTAGCTGCAATCTAAGTTTAGTGGGGTGTTGGGGGTAGATTGGATTTTATCTCTGGCTGCAATGATGAAATAAGTTGTTACTGATTTTCTATCCATTCTTTGGGTACTGATTTTGATGAATTAGAGCCTATCTACACACGCAGGATAAAACACTTTGGAAACTTTTTGAAAACTGTCTGTGGAGCGTGTCCTGGGCCCCAACAGTTCTCAAAACTGTTATAAACCGTTTTAAACCATTTAAAACTGTTTTATAGCAGTAGTGTAGATAGACTCTTAATTGGGTGAATGTGTGTAGAGAGTGGGTTGCCTTGGGTGAGTTTAAAAACTATTATCAGTTTTGCCATGGGTGAGTATGTTGGTGTGTGGTGGATTTGTATTCTATTTTTAGCCATTATGATTATGATTATGATTATTTTGCCTTGGATGAGTGTGGGGTGGATTTTTATTCTCCCCCCCCCCCGGTTAAGTGTGTGTGGGGAGTTTTTTTTTTAAATTGCCTTGGGGAAGGGTGGGGTTTCCCCCCACTTTGGGTGGGTATGCAGGGGTATGTAGATGTGTGTGAGGTCTCCAGTTTGTCTGCATCCTTCTTGGTATGGTGCCCAGAACTGGACAGAATACTCAAGATGAGGCCTAGCCAGTGCCGAATAGAGGGGAACCAGTACCTCACACGATTTGGAAGCTATACTTTTATTAATGCAGCCCAAAATAGCATTTGCTTGTTTTGCAGCCACATCACACTGTTAGCACATATTCAGCTTGTGATCTACAACAATTCCAAGATATTTCTCGCTTGTCGTATTGCTGAGCCAAGTATCCCCCATCTTGTAACTGTGCATTTGGCTTCTTTTTTCTAGATGTAGAACTTAGCATTTCTCCCTATTAAATTTCATTCTGTTGTTTTCAGCCCAGAGCTCCAGCCTCTCAAGATCACTTTCAAGTTTGTTTCTGTCTTCCAGGGTATTAGCGATCCCACCCAATTTTGTGTTGTTTGCAAATTTGAGAAGCATTCCCTGCACCTCCCCATCCAAGTCATTAATAACAGTGTTGAAGAGCACTGGGCCCAGGTCTGAGCCCTGCAGTACCCCGCTCGTTACCTCCCCCCAGCGTGAGAAGGTACCATTGATAAGCACTCCTTGAGTCTGATTCTGTAGCCAACTGTGGATCCACCTAGTACTTGTTCCATCTAGCCCATGTTTAGCTAGTTTGTAAATCAGAATGTCATGGGGCACTTTGTCAAAAGCGTTGCTGAAGTCAAGGAGCCTATCTACACTACTGCTTTAAAACGGTTTATTTATTTATTTATTTTATTCCATTTATATACCGCCCCATAGCCGAAGTTCTCTGGGCGGTTTACAAAAATTAAAATCATTGAACAATTAAAACACCGATATACAAAATTTAAAAGCATAAAGCATAAAAACAAGTTAAAATTACAATATCCTTCTGGGTCAAAGCACAACAACAACACAACAACACAAAAACCCTCATCTTATGCTGTTAAATGCCTGGGATAAGAGGAAAGTCTTGACCTGGCGCCGAAAAGATAACAATGTTGGCGCCAGGCGAGCCTCGTCGGGGAGATCATTCCATAATTGGGGGGCCACCACTGAAAAGGTATATAACAGTAGTGACAACTGTTGGGGGCCAGGACACACCTCATATACAGTTTTCAAAACGTTTTCAAAGTGTTGTATCCTGCTTGGTGTAGATAGGCTCAAGATACAGTATCTTGACAGCATTCCCACAGTCCATAAGGGAGGTTACCTGATCAAAAAATGAGATCAGGTTAGTTTGGCAGGATTTGTAATCCATACTGGCTTCTAGTAACCACTGCATTGTTTTCAAGGTGCGTACAGACTGACTTCTTTATAATCTGCTCCAATATTTTCCCTGGGATGGATGTCAGACTAATTGGTCTGTAGTTCCCAGGTTCCTCCTTTTTGCCCTTTTGAAGGTAGGGACAACATTAGCCCTCCTCCAGTCCTCGGGTACTTCACCCGTCTTCCATGATTTCGCAAAGATAATGGACAGTGGTTCTGAGAGTTCTTCTGCCAGCTCCTTCATTACTCTAGGATGCAGTTCATCGGGCCCTGGAGATTTGAACTCGTTCAAAGAAATTAGGTGTTCCTTGACCATTTCTTTATCAATCTCAAACTGCAATCCTGCCCCTTCAGCTTGTACTTCACATTTTCTGGGGGTGAGAGTCATAGATCCACTTATGGGAGAAGACTGAGCCAAAATAGGAATTGAGCACATCAAACTTTCCTTTGTTATCTGTTATCAATTTGCCATCCTCATTATGCAGTTGAACCACCATTTCTTTCCTCTGTCTTTTACTATTCACGTATCTGAAAAAAGCCTTTTTATTGCTCTCAGCATCCCTTGCTAGTCTCAAGTGTGACATGGTCATTTTCCCCCAGAATTCCTGTAACCGCCACTTTATCCACTTAGTCATCTCTGTTGGTCAGAATCAAGTCAATGATAGTCAATCCTCTAGTTTCTTCCTCCATTTTCTGTAGGAGAAAGTTATCAGCCACACATGTCAGGAATTTCTTGGAGGGGCGGGAGACACACGGGAGATGTGCGACATCGTCAAAAGGGCCCGTGAACATCCGTGAGTGCCCAGTTATGAGCATGCAATAAAACACTTGCCTGATGGCGCTCTGTGGGGAACCCCATCAATGTGCTTGTCGCCTCTGAATCCTGCAATTGCTCCAAGGAACTCTACCTAGCAAATATGTGTTGAGCCTACTTTATTGTCTACATTACTGCCTGCAAAGGCAGGCAGGCTAGAACGTGAATCAGTCACTGCCCCCAGATTATTTTATTTTATTTATATATTTAAAATATTTCTTAGCATCCTTTCAGGGCAGAAGCCCCACCCACCTCAGGGCAGCATACAGCAATAAAACATATGAAACCAGTATGATATTAAGAATGATAAAAACACAATAAAACCAGTAAGAAGATCCTAGAAGGGGGGGTCTGTCTTTTGCCAATTGGGAGAGGAACTTGCATATTTCAAACTAAGTTTGGCTTCTTAATTTTCTATTTGAAGCTCAGAGTTGGAGCAGAAGGTCCCAGATTCAATCCCAAGCATCTCAAGTTAAAAATAATAATCATCTAGCAGGAGATGGGGGAAGACTTATGCTTCAGGACTTGCACAACCTGCAGTTTTTAATGTCCTTTGGAGGTGAAGAGGATGGATGGAGCCCTTCGCTTTGCTTAGGAATGGTCTTTCCTACTTTGGCAGATCACCATGCTGCTAACCTCCAGCCCAGCCTCCAGCCCCTTTCCTGGCAGGCTGAAAGGGTGGGTGGGGTGATGTCTTGGTGTGACATATCGCTTGTTGGAAAAGGTCTGGACCATTTTCATTAGCACTCTGTCAAAGGGTGGTGAAGCGCCCTGCAACCTGCATAGTATTTCCCCATCAACACGTTGTCTTCCAGTCCTTTGGCCGGAACACTTCACTTCCAGCTTGTGATCTGCAAACTTGGCTATGGCCTTGGGGTGTTAAAGATGGGCTTGTGTTGAAGGTGGGTCCTGAGAGGGAAAAGGATGGGCAGCTAGGGATGTCGGAGAAATCCACAGCAGCTTCAAAGGAATTTGGATTTCTATGCATCCAACCTGCAGATTCCACAGCAGACTGTCTCTTTCCAAATCACGTGGATTCCACAGATGTGCGGACCACTCTCTTCACTTGGGGAGGGGGGGGCTCTGTGCCAATGAACATTTGCAAACAGGAATGAAATTCTCATGCATAGAATCCAATTCCATCAATGACATCACAGAAGATGCTTGACAATCTGCGAAATACAGGCAGAAGAGATCAGACAAAATCTGTGCATCCCTGTTGACAGCACCGGGTGCTGTCTGTGTGGGGCTGTTTTTGACGGCACTTGATCTCTCTGGGACTGTAGTCACAGCTGTACACTTCAATGAGGCACGTGGCTAATTAACCACTAGGCCATTACAGGGAGGGGGTTGACATTAGCCAGCTAGTTTCTTTCTGGTGCACACAGCAACGGCCCTTCTCCTCACTCACTTGTACTGTTTTTTAAAATAATAATAATAATAATAATAATAATAATAATAATAATAATAATCCAAATCCAGGAGGGTGGGAGAATCATTTTCTCTCTTGCCTCTCTGCCAAATATTGAGTTGCTTTTGGGTAATGATTTCCAGAGTGGTAGCCATATCAGTTCATTCCATTGCAGCAAAAACAGCCAAGTCTTATGGCCCCTTAAAGATGAAGAAATTTATCCTGGCATAAGCTTTAAGGTGGATTCCAGCATTGAGCAGGGGGTTGGACTCAATGGCCTTAAATATCCCTTCCAACTCTACTATTCTATGATTCTATGTTTCATCCACAAAAGCATCTGCTAGAATCAATTTATTAACTTTTAAGGTGCCATAAAACACCTTGTTCTCTCTTCTCCTGGCCCTCCCCTCTTTTTCTGTGTGTGTCCAGCATGTATCCTGCTAGCTGATTTGGTAGAAGAGCTGATGAAGCTAATCAGTGGTAGGCTGACCAGATAAAATCCAGGTCAGGGCTCATGTAACTTTAACAGTTGTAGAGAAAAGGGAGTTTCAGCCAGTGTCATTTGTATGCAATTAGTTCCTGGTGAAATTCCCTCTTCATCACAACTGTAAAAGTTGCAGGGTCCCTGCCTTCTTTTGTATATGGTCACTCTAGTATAGTGCCTGCACCTTTAACTGTTGTGATGAAGAGGGAATATCGCCAGGAACTAATTGCATACAAATGACTCTGGCTGAAATTCCCTTTTTTCTACAACTGTTAAAGTTACATGAGCCCTGACCTGGATTTTATATGGTCAGCCTAATCAGTGGACTCTCTTCTTGGCTCAGGGTTGGCACTGTCTCTCTCTTCAATGCCACACTGTCCCTCTCCTGGGGCAGCATCGGGTAATCCCAGTGCTGAGGAAGGAGCGTGGGGGTTTTGGTTGGCCATCAAGGTACCGGAGCTGCCCCTGCCCTCTTCCTGGTGGAAGGCAACCAATTGCTGATCCCCTTCCACCAGGCTCCGCCCTTGGGTTGACCCCAGATTGGCCCTGGAATGACATTACATGGTGGAAACCCCGTGTTGACTTTGCTGCCTTTGGAAAAAGTTGGGGTAAATCCTCAACTTTTTCATATTGCAGCATTGCGGAGAAACTGCAGTGGCTGCGAAGCTGTGCTTGCATCGTCTAACCAATGTGGCACAGATCCACAGGAACTGCAGGGCTTTCCCTGCGTGTAGACAGCTCCCAGGAACAAAGGAGCTATTTTCAGTGAATAAGATAAAGAACCATAAGATGGGATCCTGAGAGGCTCCCCCACTCCCACACACACACAACAGTGAGCATCCGACAGCCGACTGAACAGACACAGAATCACAATCATCCCCACTATGGTGAATGGTTTCTGTTTTTAATTCTACTAATGATGTGATGACATGGACATTAGTGTCCTCATATCTCTTCTTTTTTTGGCAGTGGCCACCCTGAAGACAAGATGACCCTCCCACCCTCAATCAGAGGCTAAATTTCCAGAGCCTTTGAGGAGAAGATTCAACCCCAAAGAGGAATGGCCAACCTATAAACTTCACTAAAAACATTTCAAGAAAGCTTTCCTAGAAGGCAAAAAATAGGGGCCATGGTTTTCCAGGACAGCCAGAGTCAGAAAATAGAAGACACCTCTGGTAAATAGCTTGTTTGCACTCTTTTCACAGCAGTCATAATTTTATAAAACTCTCTCTCATTGACTGCCCCCCATCACACACCCATGGCTGTTTTTTCTAAACTAAAAAAACCCACTACATGTTCAACTTTCCCTCTCCTTGTAGTGAAGGTGCGCCCACCCCTGGATCATTTTGACTGTGCTTGTCCATGCCTCTCCCATTGCCAAGATAACCTTTTTGAGATGGGGCAACTAGAGCGGTACCTGGATGTAGAAGTTCAGAATCCTCTCATGCAGACGTTTAGCTGTCTTTTGGAGGCTTCTGGAAGGAGCCAGTTTTAGCATCTGAGCTATGGTGTCTCCTTGTGCTCCAGTACACAACAAATGTTCTCCTTTCTCCTGAACTGTGGGCATTGTGAGCCTGGGTGGTTTGTATCTGGATTCCTAGTATAACACTGTTAACACGGTGTCCTTTTCAACTTAGCATTAATATCAGGAATCGTTTTCTTTCTTTCTTTTCTTTTATAGCAATTTCAATTTTGGGGACTTTTGTTTGCCTCACTCCCGAAAGACATAATTTCTGAATGCCTGGTTGTGTGATGCCATCACATTTGTATAACATCACACAAGACCATCCTGTTTCCTGCATGGCATCTGGCTGACTGGGCTGCTCAGATCCACATGATTTTGCTTATTAAATGTCAGCAATGTCATGACATTATCTGTTATGATCATCATGGCCGCCTCTATGCCACATCGCTTTGGCGCCTCGTTATCCAAAAGCCCGCATTTATACTTCTCCAGAGTAGTACACACTAAACAAAACGCCAGTGTGGGCTTTTGGATAATGAGGCGCTGCACCCCCCATGGACAATTTCGCCAGCACGAAGACAGCCCTCCCCTCCCATTGCGGCCGTGTTGGGGTCAAGCAGGTTCCTCAATTACCCCCTCCCCATTTCTCTTTAACTGTGCAATTTCGCAGATATAGGGGGTGTGGAGACAAACCACCACCTCCCTACTACCCCGGTGAGCCCCTTGTTAGTATCTTTAAAATGTACACCTCCGCGTGGAGGCGACCCAGTGGCCATTTGGCTTGCTAGCCCGCCTCATGTCGCTGTCCAGCCAATCCGACATAGATTGGCATAGGCTGGGGCACTCATCCAATGCAGTTCTGACTCAATGGGACAGACAGCAGATGCCGTCGTTGCCTCCTAGCAAGCCAGAAAAGTCGTGGTAAGTCCACGACTTTTTAAATGTGGAGCTTCAGGGGGAGGAGCGCCTAGTTGGCTTTGGGATGGTGGCTGCGTCATCTATCCAAAATGCCATCACTGCGCATTTCCTGCGGGGCAAACAAGCCATCTAGAGGTAGCCCATGTCAGTGATGGCTGCAACAATCCCATGCAGAGTGAGGCACACTTTGCTCCATCGAATTCATGGGTTCAAGTAGGCCCAACCCTCCATAGGGCTACTTGGCCATTGCTGACATGGCTCAGTGATGTGATAGTAAGAAATGCCACTGAGTGATATCTGATTGGCTGTGCAGTGTCCAAAATTGCACTACACGATTTTGAACCAAACATCAGTTTTTAAGTAAATACCAATAAAAAAACCTGCCCCCCCCCACAAAAGACCACCTAATCAGTATAGCATTCATATTCTCATGTAGAGGTCAGCAACTGGAAGGGCCACTTCCCTCCACCTCATTGCCAACACATAAGCAAAAGAGGCATGGTGGGAGTGGCATCTGTTGGGCTGAGATGATAGGTCAGCCTGCTTCTCGCGCTTCTCCAGGTGGAATTCCAGGAAATATAATTGTTGCCCAGCATCCTATTTCACATTGGATGTGTGGTGCAGGTAGACCTCCAAGGCATGTAACTATTCTGAAGTTCAAATAAACAAGGCTTCTATTCTGGATTCATAGCTCCAGATTAATTTCTTCTGTGTGTGTGTGTGTGTGTATGTCTGTCTGTCTGTCTCCCCCCTTTCTCTCTCTCACACAACAAGAAACAAAATGAAAAAAGCAACAAATACATTAAAGGGACTTATTATGGCCTCTTACACACATTGAAAGATTTATCTGTATTTTGTTTCTGCCTCCTATTTGTGCGAGAACTTTCTCCGTCCCTTCTGTTGCCCACAGCTTGGAGGCTCAGTTCCATATCCCAGACTGTTTGTGGGATCAACAATGTCATGAAACAGCTTATGAGCTGGGAAAGACGGAATGAATGAGGAGGAGGGTGGGAAGAAATGGCAGCATGAAACAAAGGCAACATTGTTATCTCTTCTAAAAACACACACACACACCCCAAAAACTGTACTCACTTCTTCCAAGTGGAATGACTAGCTGGGATTGTGGTTTGGTTTTAAAATATGTGTTTAACCTTGTGAAAGAATCAACAGTTTGGAAAGAAAACATCGGAGTCAAAGGCGGAGGCCCTCTGTGGTTCCCCAAGAACAGGCTGGCTTTGCAGGCTGTAGATGTTTGGCTGTAGCTCAACCCAATTCTTGTTGGTGCCATGGCAGCTGGGTCCAAAGCAAGGAACAGATCTCAAAATCCATAGATGATACAAATGTATTTCCACTGGCCAACAGGAGCAGCACTTGCAGCTTATCAGGTTTCTGTCTTATCAGTTCCCAGCAGATCCAGGGCATGGGAGATGTGTCCTCCAAGGCCCAGCACACTTTACGGTGGCCAGACAGACACACGAGGGACTGAAATAATCCCCACCACCCCAGCCAAGAACAGGATTAGGAATGGAAGCAGCAGGTCGCCTGTATTTAGCAACTAACCCTATCCAGGGAATAGCAGCACTCCCTTTTTCTCTAGAAGAATGGCAGAAATGAAGAGGCGTTGTAAACTCCGTCCTTGTTCTATTGAACCTTCTGTACTGGAGCTGCCTTTCCCATTGAGAACACGCGGGCATTTGGGGTCTTCTTTTTCTCCATCAGTGAACTCGTTACACACCATTGTTCACTCAAGAGTCAGGATGGAAATGCTAGCTTGTGCCAGGGAGCCTAATCACATTTCCCTCATGCCAGCCTACATATTCTTTTGAAAAGCAAAAGGAACCATTTTGCTGTTTTAGGGCACATCTAGAAGAGAGGTTTGGCCTGTAGTGGCTTCGGAGTAGTGGCAGCTAATCTACATGACGCTGCTGCCATCACAAATCCATCCAAAAGTAAAGCCCCAAAGCTCCGCTTTAAAAAAGTCAGGCCACTTACCCCGACTTTTTTTAGCTTGGAGAGAGGTGACGACGGCATCTGCCGGCTGTCACTCTTGCTCCGGAGCTGCTGCAGAGGCGTGCCTCAGCCTGGCGACCACTGATTGGTTGCCATAGGCTGGGCAATGAAGGGAAGGACCAGCAAGGCAAAAGGTCTCTGGACCACCTCCATGCCTCTGCTGAGCATTGTTAAAAGAAAAAAAAATTAAAGGGGGATAGACACGAGGAGCTGGTGTGCTCCATTCCTCCCCCTTGTTTCCTCTCATCTGTAAATGCGATGGATCACATTTACAATATTATTTTTTTAAAAAAGAATACCCCCAAAAAAACAAATGATGAAGGGGAGGGTGCCGATGTTTCCAGGTACCCCAGCACGAACGAGGGTGGGCTGAGATGGACGGGCATGATGGTGGTGGTGGCAGCTTCTGGAAGTCACGCAATTGTGCTTCTTCCGATATAGATGTCTGGAAGGAGATCCAAGGCACTGGGGGGGGGGGGGCTGCTGCATTGTTGCTGCGACGCAGTGAAGTTGAACGTTTAGTCATGAGCCCTTTGGATAGACTGGACCATGTTCCTCTGCCCCACCATCATGGATTTTCTTTGCTTTCTTCCATCCCTGGGCTGTGTATGTGTGTGTGTGTGAGAGAGAGAGAGATCAATAGGTTACAGACCCAATTCCTCTCCCTCAGTCACAGGGCCAAGTCACCCATGCAGATGTAACTTGTGGAAAGATATAATTTATGAAAAGCACCACTTCAGAATGGCAGAGGGTGGGGGGGGGCATATGTTTTCCCCATGTGTGTGTGGGGGATCTGTCTGAAGACAGAAAGCTACCAGGTGAAGTGGTATTAACCTTCTCCATGGCATGCTAGCTTTCCAGGGAGGCCATTTGAGCTAATAATACCCAAAGTGGTTTAGAACAGATTACAATAATCCAGAACAAAGCATCTTTCTTGATGGAGGGATTTCCAAGGGTGATCAGTTGATTCTTATTTGAAGGGAATCACCTTAGTCAGAGAGACAACAGTTAGGTCTTTATCACACGTACCATTCCCCCCCCCCAGATTGTTTCTGCGGGTTCCCCCTCCATTTCCTATGCAATTCTAGCGTTTTGAATCACACGTGGTCGGTTTTGCTCCGATACCTCAGCTCAGCCTGTTGAACTTGCCTGAACTTGCCTGAAACGGACTTGGCCCATTCAGGGTTAAACCGAAACTAAAAACAGAGCACTCAGGGCATGAGAACAGCGTGAGGGGGACGACATCATGTGAGTCCCATGCTGAAGAAGTGGATCAAAGTCGCGGTGAGTGTGCTTAAAACCATGCATGTGATAACGGCCTTATATAGGACATCTGGAATGTTTCTTAGAGCATCATATCATGGGGGAAAACCCATTTCCTTACTGCCTTTTCTCCACCCATGCTTTTGTCCCTCATTACTTCCTCTTTTGAAAGAGAAAGTAAACAACATGCATGTAGCCCATTCAGTGGGCCATTTTGATTGCGCTGCTTCTTCTGCACACAGCAGGAGAGAGCGACAACTTCCATCTCAAAAATAATTCGGATTTACCCGGGTCTTTTTTTGTTGTGCAAAGAAGGCTAGAAGGGGCAGGAGGTAGGTGGAACGCAGACAACGTCATGAATAGGACTTGTGAAAATCCGTGAGTGCCCAGTAATGAGCATGCAATAAAATGCTCATCTGATGATGCCCTTAGATTAGAATAGTTCCAAGTTGCTAGGTGAGATGAAACTACCAAGAGTCAGTGTCTAATTTATTCTTTCTTTAAACTTGAGAGATCTTCATTTGTCTCAGAGGCCAGTGGAACATAAAGCCACATTGCCACATTTGTCTCAGAGGCCAGTGGAACATAAAGCCACATTGCAGGGCTGTTTCTTCATCTCTTCTTAAATCTCTTTTGAATTAATAATTAGGAAGTAATAAATATGTAAAAAAAAATGTGAAGTAACGGATACAAAATTTCATGTAATTTTTCTTCCCAGCTGCAGTGCAGCAGTCAGCAGGTGGGTCCCCCTCACTCCACGAGCCCTGGAGATTTATAATGTGTTTCAGAATTTCTAAACCAGGCTTCAGTTTGGACGTATGTTCTGTACACAAACAAAGGAATTTGAGCCAGGGAGTCCTGGAGGGATATGCAACAACTGGGGATGAAAACAATAAATGCCTCTTTCTTCTAAAGCAAACAAAAGGCACTCGCCCACCAGCGGCAGAAAAGCAGAGTCTGTCCAGTATGCAAGACTAGGGAAAACAATTTGCTGTTTCATTACTTTCTTGAACAGGATTTCTCCTTCTCCGTCTTTACAATCAGAATGCCATAGGAAGTGATTAGGAAAAGGGCTGCTTCTGAGCTGCGCCATTTGTCAGATTTACTGAAGTCGGGAACAAATCAATTCACGCCTTTCCTTGGCTTCCTTTCTTTCCCTTTGGCTTCCTGTCATCCTCTGTTTGCCAAATCCATAGCATAGTTCTAGCATCTGGATTTTTTTGTAAAGGAAAATGAGTTATGTCTTTAAAATAGACCACGGGCTGTTCGGAGAGGAAAAGCCATACGAAGAAGAAACTTCTAGGGGGGTCACACATCGGCTCTACAATACTTGGAATGGAATTATGGTAAAAATATATTTAATTTAGTTTGACATGGGCACTGGGGAATGTCATGCAAATTTGCTGTGAGTGTGTGTGTTTGGGGGTGGGCTGGGGGAGTTGGCTGTACCCAAATCCAACCCTGGAGGGAGTTGTGTTTCCTTATGTCATTTTCTGGATTGGGGAGGGGGTGTCGAACCTAAAGTTGTAGATTCAGACAGACGATCAGGCCAGGTGCCATGCTTGGACCATCCAGGGAACACCTGTTCCCTTCCAGGCAGCACACTACGTGAACGTCAAGCCCCAACCCATGAGATTCTCAGTTCAATGCATCAGGTTCCTAACCTTTTTCATAAGGAGAGCCATGCTGGATCAGACTAAGGGTCCATCTAATTCAGCATTCTGTTCACCCAACATCCAACCAGCTGCTCATGGGAAACCCACAAGCAGGACATGAGTGCAACAATATCACCCTCCCACCCATGTTTCCCAGCAACTGGTAGGCATAGGTATACTGCCTCTGATACAGGAGGTAGGACGCAGCCATCGTGGAAGCCTTATCCTCTTCCACTGAAGTTCAGCCACCCATTACTCAACACTTCTCCCTGCCCCCATGCTTCTTTACACTTTTCCATCTCTACCACCTGCAACATGCTAGGACAATGTATTGGGATTACACCTTTTCCCTTGGAAAGATGACACACTTCTCACTGGAGAATCATTCATTTTGCTTAGCCCCCACCTCCACCCCCCCCCCACTCTCATTAAGGGTTGAGACTGTCAGTGAGTATGTGGCTGCTCAAAGAATTGCCCTGCAAAAAACGCACGAGGCGTCAGTATATTAGCCCCGGCCAGGTCACTGGCCTTGGAGGCAGCTAGAGATATGTCATTTTGTCACCATCAGCTTGGAGCTCAGACATTCTTGCTTAGTGATGCCCTTCGAACAGTACTGTGCCGAAAGAGGCCACTTGCCTGATCAGGAATTGTTGGTGGCCAACTGGCAGAGTACAGGCAGCTACTCCCCTGGCATCTTGCCGAAGGGACAGCTCAGGAATTTACTGGTGGGGGGAGGGAGATCTGGCATGGAAAATATGGGACTAATGTGACTTATTTATTTTACAAAGTCTAATGTGTATAGCTTCATAATCTGGCAATAGGTTGCTGGAGTGAATTCATTTAAGATAGAAATGCCATATCTTCAATGTATTGACACACCCAACTAGGTGTGCCATAGGCCAGAACTACAGCTGGAGGTTTTATAGCTACATGCAGCTGCTCACATCTGGCCTAGGGCTTTAACATGGAGTATTAATGCTGAGCCACAGACAGCAGTTTTGGAAGAGAATCCCCAATAGCTGTTTGAAGAGAAGAAAGAGAAAACAAGTACTACTACCCAGAGGAATTTCCAGGTGCCTGGCAAAAATGCTGAATGTACCGATTCCAGTGGTTGTCAATGGCAATCTCCATTAACCCCAGACATAGAAGGCTTGAGCCACTGAATACTTTTCATGAAGAAATGAGGAGTTTCTCCTTAGCTGCCCTCAGGCATGCGACATGTGGGAAAGCAAACATATTGTGCAAGCCATTCACTCATAGATCCTGAGGGCAGCAAATTCCCTGGCCTCAGTGGCACTGTTTCCCACCCATGAACATGCTCTGTTCTCTGTGAAAATGCTCTAGACCTTGATTGCCAGGCTGGCATGATAGTTTCCCCCATTTGAACGGCTCCCCAGAACTTCTCACACGTAGGAAAGAAATGTAGTGTTTGAACGGGCCAAAGCCTCCACATTCCTCACTTTCATCTTGGCTGCCTTCTTCAGCATAATCGTCTTTGTTGTCTCCGTAGTGGTCAGCTCCTTCTTCACTGTGTTTGTCAGTTTCATTTTCCCCTCCATCATTGTTTTCCTCATCGGATTCCTTGTCAGCTTCTTTGTATCATTCTTTGTCACCTTCCTCATTAGTATTCCACTCCTCTGCTTAGACAGCACCTAGCCTGGCTTTACGGTATAATAATAGACTGTACAATAACATCCAACTCAACCCAATGCAATAGCAATAGCAAAAGGAAAGTTAAAGAGCAATTTCAGTCTAAAAGCGAAGTATAATTTAAACTCAGAGAGCTGCAAAGTTATACATTAAACGCCTATCAAAATACAACATCTTTCAACCTCACTCTCAAAGAAATCCAAGAGGGAATTTGATGGATTGCCCCTGGGAGGTTATTCCAGAACTGCAGCCACGGCAGCAGCAGCAGCACCAAGAAGGGCCCATCTCTCATGTCCACTTCCCTCGCACATGATTAAGGACATGGCCTCTTCTTCTTTTTCTCTTTTAAGCAGCGCACCGATCCCTGAAATGATCCACAAATCCCTCTGCTCCCCCTCCAGAAACCTGACTCCAATTTTGGCACTGTTTAGGGATCAAAATGGTTTGATCGTACAGCATTTTGTATAACAAGACACTTCCACACACATTGTTTACATAGACTCATGACTAAGTCTTTGGAAATGCACTGCTGTATTCAGGGTGGATGTGTTGCTCTGCTGTGTGGCAGGCAGTAGCTCTATCCTCAGTAGAACCCTCTACCCGATAGTAGAACCCTCCATTTGTGCATTGCAAGGAAAGAGCACTTTGCAGGCTCTCGCCACATCCTGTTCTTTGCCTCCACGAGGCCGCCACAGCCCCTGCTGTCCTGGAACAAGGGCGTCTATGTCCAGTGCATTTGCAGACGTCCTCAGATTAAACCGAAGGGAACAAAGCATCTCAGTGGCCCACTCATGCAGAGAGGGAGTTTCCAGGCCTTCCTCACTCAGCACGTTATTCCATCCCACCAAAGAAAAATGACCGAGTCTAAATAAATAAATGTCAATAAATCGTGTGATGGGGAGATGTTGAATGATTTGGGAATAGAAAAATCTGTCCAAATAGTGCGGTATTTTCTGAGGTGAAAATTCAGCATCACGTTCCTGAGCTGGAGGGGGACACTAATGGAAAAGGAAAAGAAATAAATACACATTTCCCACCTACATGAGGCAGGCATCCAGAAGGCGTCAGCTGGTGGCCCCGGGTGAGTTCTCTGGCCCACTGCATTGGAGATGTAGGCCAGCAGAAATGCCACATTATGCAGCTCAGTGGGACTCCTCCGACTTAGAGAGAAGCCAGCAACATCCGAGTCTGTTAGAGCCTGTGGGACCTTGGGGGCTTTGTTGAGGAAGAGGGGCATTAATGCAGATTTTGTGGTCAGAAGAAAGCCATGGAAAAACCGCAGACCTCCCACACAGCTTGATCTGAAACCCGGAGTCTAAGACACAGTCTCCCTGGCCTTTGAGATATTTGCAAACACTCTGCTTACAGAATGGCTGAGATTTGTCTCTGAAGAATGCACCTCAAATCAGACTACCTTGGTTTCTATGTGATTGCATCACAGGTCACAAAGAGATGACTTCATGATGGTCCCAAGTTTCTTCCTCTAGTGAGCAGCGACTGAAGCAACCATATGTTGCCTCATGGCACAGAAGCAGGCAACAAAACCTTCCCTTCAGACATCACTGGTGTCTGTCAGTGATCTCCTAGAGCTGAAAGAAAGCTGGCGCAAGGGGGATCTTGGAAGGAAGCAATTGGAAGCACAAACCTTCTGCACAAACCTCCCCTTGCTAAAAATGCCATCGCTTTCCCAGAGAATTATAGGAAGTATAGTTTTGTGACAGTGACATCCTATTTAAAGATCTTTACTCCCCCCCCCACACACACACACACATGCACAGACCCCCATCCCCTGTCAGGATTTGTTGGAGAGAAAGAGAATTAGAGGGACAGAATAGCTGTTCTACAAGTTTGAGCACAGATCTGTCCTAAAATGGCCTCCGGGCTTCAGATTTGGGATTCCGAGGCCTGAGGCTTGTGCAGGCCTAGTTCTGGACAAGCTGAAGGGAGTTCAGAGGAGGGCAACAAGGATGATCAGGGGTCTGGAAACAAAGCCCTCTGAGGAGAGACTGAAAGAACTGGGCATGTTTAGCCTGGAGAAGAGAAGACTGAGGGGAGACATGATAGCACTCTTCAAATCCTTGAAAGGTTGTCACACAGAGGAGGGCCAGGATCTCTTCTCAATCATCCCAGAATGCAGGAAACGGAATAATGGGCTCAAGTTACAGGAAGCCAGATTCCAGCTGGACATCAGGAAAAACTTCCTGACTGTTAGAGAAAGACGACAGTGGAACCAATGACCTAGGGAGGTGGTGGGCTCTCCCACATTAGAGGCCTTCAAGAGGCAGCTGGACACCCATCTGTCAGGGATGCTTTAGGATATATTCCTGCATTGAGCAGGGGGTTGGACTCGATGGCCTTATAGGCCCCTTCCAACTCTTCTATTCTTTGATTCTATCGTCTTGCCCCTCTTCCACCTCAGACTCATCAGGTTCGGGCACCAGTGGGTATTGCCACACCCATGGAACTGCAATCCCCTTGGGTCAGTCAGCAGTTGACAAATGGAAGTGTTGGTTGATATGGAGGTTCAAAATCTGACAAATGCCTCACATTTACATACAGATATGCAACTCCTCACCCTGAGACATTTTGTTAATCTGTTCAAAACTCCTTTACCTTTCTGCAACATTCACAGGATGTTTCTCCCCATCAGAAACTTGTACAAGCTGTTCGACATGAAATTTAGTGGCTGATGTGCATTCCCAATGGCTGAAAGTTGACCATGGGGATGATGATAAGTCCTATTTTGATGAATGCTCAGACATAGCCCTTAAAAATTAGTTTTAGGGAAATATATGACAACATTATAAATAAGGCTATTAAAATGAAAACATATAGAAATAAATATATCCATAAGAATGATGTGATGGATAAGGTCTCAGCCATGTGCACAGTCCCATATTTGGAGTACAAGCTTCCTCTCTTAGAAAAGACAGGGGTCCCCTCTTTTATGTTCCCCCCTCCCACTGTGTATATTTAGGAAAAGATGCACACATTTTCATGAGAAAAGAAGAAAAACAAAGCTCACCGTCTGATATGGACATGGAATGAGGTCTGAGGTGGGATTTGAAGAACACCAAAGAAACTTGATGCTTGCTGGTATGCGCATCCATACTTTGCTTTTCTGGCAGAGATGTTATCCAGCATCCCTGGGGTCTGGGACAGAAACAGTGTGTCTCTCTTTGGTTCCGTGTTTGGTGAAATGTAATCTGGGTCTGGAGTGATAAATCCCATTTTAAGTCTGCAAAACAAAGATCGAGGCATCCTTAATTTTGAATTAACATGCATATTTCATGAGTTCCCACCCCACAAATTTATTATTTCCAATGCTCCTTATGGATTTATAATTTTGAATTCAAATTCATGTGCACCAGATCCACCGAATCTAAGACGCCATTGATTCTAAAACGCACCTTAATTTTAGGGCCACCGTCAGGAAAAAAGCATTGCGTTGATTGTAAGACCCCCCCCCCCGCTGCCCCAGTCCTCCCCGCCCTGGTCCACCAGCACCAGTGCCGGGGAGGCCACTGCCAGTGAGGAACGGCCTTCCCCACTCACCTCCATTGCCGCCCTGGTCCTCACTGCCAGCGCCGCTGGCAGCAGCCTCCCCGGCTCATCCACTGCCAACCCAGCCGTCGCCCCGGGCCAAGATCCGCCTCCCTCCCCCCTTTGCTGCCCCATTGCGGGTGACCCTCCTCAGACCCCCAGCCAGGCGCTGCTTCCGTCGTCATCATCGTCGTCCCCTCAGTCTGTCCAGGGGTGGGGTGGGGGAGACAGGCAACAAAAGAAGGCGGAGGAGAAAGAAACGGAGGGGCTGAGGGGAAAGGAATCAACCGAGGGGAGGCCGCTGCTGCCTCCGCCTCGTGCCCGCCCCACGCTGCACGTGGCAGCCGCTCCGTTTCCTCACAAACAGTAGCACCCCCCCCCAAAAAAAAGGAGGGCAGAGGCTGCACCAACCACAGCAAAAGTGACATCGAAGGAAAATAGCCCCTGAGGAGAGGCACTCTGGCCGGCAGGTTTGTGTCGACTTTGTAGTAACTCCCGGCCTGGAAACGCGGCATTGCTACAAAGTAGACACAAACCTGCCCGCCGTCGCTTTTGCTGTGGTTGGTGCAGCCTCCACCCTCCTTTGTGTGTGTGTGTGTGTGCTGCTGTTTGTGAGGAAACGGAGCGGCTGCCACGTGCAGTGAGGGCGACGAGGCGGCAACGGCGGTGGCCTCCCCTCGGTTGATTCCTTTCCCCTCAGCCCCTCCGTTTCTTCCTCCTCTGCCTTCGTAATGTTGCCTGTCTCCTCCACCCCACCCCTGGACGGACTGAGGGGATGACGATGACGACGACGGAAGCAGCGCCTGGCCGGGGGTCTGAGGAGGGTCGCCCGCAATGGGGCAGCAAAGGGGGGAGGGAGGTGGATCTTGGCCCGGGGCGACGGCTGCGGTGGCAGTGGATGAGCCGGGGAGGCTGCTGCCAGCGGCGCTGGCAGTGAGGACCAGGGTGGCAATGGAGGTGAGTGGGGAAGGCCGTTCCTTGCTGGCAGCGGCCTCCCCGGCACTGGTGCTGGTGGACTGGGGTGGCGCAGACCGGGGCAGCACTGGAGAAATCTGGTGATTCGTAGACGCCATCAATTCTAAGACGCACTCCATTTTTACAGACGTAAATATGGGGGGAAAAGTGTGTCTTAGAATCGAGGAAATACGGTATATGTAAGATTGGTTCCAGCTCTGACCTTGGTGTAGCTACCATATCTGTTTGCACTGAATATTCTCTCGTAGTTGTTTAATCAGCAAGGCATGTTCCTTTCCCAGGTTCTAGACCCCAGCAGGGGGGAAAGGGCTCCTCTGACAATTACCGTAATAGAGTCTGACCTCCCAGACCACAGGCCAGTCAAGTGTATTGGTTTAAGGCCATAAATGCAACCTCACTGGCTATGGAAACAAAGGGTTTCAGGTGGCTCACAGGGCAGCATAGGAGCACAGCTCAAAAAGGAAAGAGAATTCGGAAACAGCCTCTTGATAGGCTCTTCTGATCTTTGCATTACTTATTTTGATGCCAAGAGAAACAAATAAATCATATTTAAAGGCATCTGCCCATAATAGGACTGCAGTAACAAAACTACAAGAACAACCAAACACCATAAAAAAAAGTCATTGAGGTTAGAGGTCACGATTCCTGTTAGATACAATGGCTTTCCCCTGGTACTTTCATCTCTTTTTATTGTCTTTCCTGCTGCTTGTTAGATCAGCACAATTATTCATATTGCAACTTCCCAACAGCTCCATTTTGCTGAGACAACTTTGCAAGACACTTACGCGTTTCCATGTTCGATTCATCGTAGCTTTATTTTAATTCCTGTAAGAACAGTAGAGAGTGCTTCCCTCGCCATGCATCGTGCTACATAAGACTTTCCTTATATTCTCCATACCACTATCCATCAAGAATGCAGGTTCCCACAGTAAAAAAGAGCAGCAGTTCCCATAAACCATGTTTTTGAAAAATTAGTGCAACAACGTTTACAGCAGGTGAGTGGGGAGAGCTGGGAGAGGGAGGTGAGTCCAGTGGACTCACTGCCATCTTTCCCGGGACAGTGGGAGGGAGGGCCTAGCGCCATTCCAACGTGGCCCAAGGTGCCCCGAAGCTTTGGTGCTGATGTGCTTCAGCTTAGGAGCGCCTCGGGCTGACCCGGAACCAACTCGGAACCAAGGCGGGCCAAATCAGCCCGCCTCACCTCGGTTTCGGGGGTTCGGCCCAAGGCGGTGCACAGCACTAATTATTTTTATTCATTTATTTATTAACTCTGTAGACACTGATGCCCTGCTCTGTGTTTGGCTTGCCTGATCATGGAAGGCCTGTTGCAAGTGGTGGTGGTGGGGGGGGGGGGTGAGGAGATGCTCCTCAAGCCTCAGCATTGGTGGGGTTTTGTGGTGACATTGGCCAGAGGATGGGTTTATGAGGCAATATTAGCCTTTGGGGGCCCTCCTCCTGGCCTCTTTGAAGTGTGACTCCCAGCAGAAAGACTCCCAACAAAGTGATCCTTTTTGCTCCTGCTGCCAGGAGCAACGGCACACTGTTGGGGGAGGCAGCAGTGGAGCAGCCGTGGGGCCGTTCCCACTGTATCTGGATCCTCCTCTGGATCCCTCCTCAATGGACCCCTCAATTTAGCGCATATTGCTTGAGACATTAGAATACACCTGGTCACACCTGGCACACCCCCAGTGCACACCTATGGTGCAACCAACTTCAGCCATGTGTCTTCCAATTTTCCGAACAAAGCAAGCAAACCCATACTACAGCTGCAATCCTAGGTACGTTTACCTAGGGATCAGCTCCACTGAAATCTGCAAAGGGACTTTGTGGTTTTACTGAAGCCTCTGGCAGCAGTTGGCTAAACAGTAATTCCCTCAGGCTGCAGCAGAGGGAGAGAAGGGACTGCAGGGCCCCCTCCATGGGCTCCATTGGACTCCTCTGCTTCCTGAATGATTTCTATTTAAGCTGGTTGTTATAAGAACATTTTAACTTTAAAAGCTACCTGAGATGGCTCCCCCCTTTCCCTCCTCATTCCTTTCGTGTTGTGCCTTGTGTGGTTGTTGTTGTTGTTGGTCGCCATGTCATGAAAGGTGCTTTGGAGCCCTTCTTGACTGAAGAGTATTTTTCTATGGCTGTTAGCTGCCCTGTACTCCTTGCAAAGAAGAGAGGAATAGAAATATGAATAAATAAATAGATGATAGATAGATAGATAGATAGATACTTATTTTAAAATTTTAAAATAAATTTGATAATGGGCAGGCAAACCATCTCTGGTTATCACTGACTGAGTAAACTGTTCCAACCGATTAATAATAATAATAATAATAATAATAATATATTTATTTCTTACCCTCCTCTCCCACTGGATCGAAGCGGAGAACAACATCAAATGTAAAATATATAAAACTGATTAAAAGCACATAAAACTAATACATTATTAAAATACCAATAAAATATCAATAAAACTCTTAATATTCAACTGGGTAGGCCTGCTGGAAGAGATTGGTCTTATGGCTTTCTTAAAGTCAAAGAGACTATTAAGTTGACGAATCTCCTCTGGCAGGCCGTTCCACAGTCTGGGAGCGGCAGAAGAGAAGGTCCTCTGGGTAACAGTTGTCAGCCTAGTTTTGGCTGACTGGAGTAAATTCTTCCCAGAGGACTTGAGTGTGTGGGGCAGATTGTATGGGAGAAGGCAATCCCGCAGGAAACTTGGACCCAAAGCATGTAGGGCTTTAAAGGTAATAATAACCAACACTTTGTACTTCGCCCAGAAATTAATTGGCAGCCAGTGGAGTGATTTTAAAGCTGGTGAAATATAATCCCCCCTAGGTGTACCAGTGACCAACTTAGCTGCCATATTTTGATCTAGCTGACGTTTCCGAACTAGGCACAAAGGTAGCCCTATGTACAGTGCATTACAGAAGTTGAGCCTCGAAGTTATCAGCGCATGCACTACCAGCTCTGTCTTTGAGGAGCAGCTATCCCCATGCACCACCATCTGGAACCTGCCTGAGAGATAGGACCAGAATCACTGGAGCACAGTGCCCCCGATTCCCAATCCCCTCAGGCGTTCCAGAAGGATACCATGGTCGATGGTATCGAAAGCCGCTGAGAGATCCAGAAGTACCAGCAGGGACACACTCCCCCTGGGATAACCAGCACTTTGAATTGTGCCCAGAAACAGACTGGAAGCCAGTGGAGCTGTTGTAATAGGGGAGTTTTGTGCTCCCTGTAACCAGCCCCAGTCAATATTTCTTAATTCTCTGGTTCAATATCTACCATTTTTTAGGGGGTTGCACCACTCTTTCAGGAGAGAAATCTAAGCACCTTGGAGGGATTTTTTTTTCTGAAATATTTTTAGCACATCATTAAGTAAAGCACTTCCCATAATGCACTGTCTTTTTATTCTACATGGTCATCCTTTGTGAGTTGTTGTGATAGTTCCCTTCTGATCCCATTTGCTTCTATAAATAGAATCACATAAATTTATGCAGCCAATGAGACAAGATGTAGGAAATGGGATGTTGTATGCTATTACAGTAATCATGAGATCAATGAATATAAGCAAATGTATCTACATAGCCAATAAAGTAAGACATAGGAAACAGTGTGACATATTATTACCCATTGTAAATATTACACAGTGGTGCATTATATAATTACATTAATTAATCAATCTTGAAGCAGTAAAGGTGATGATGATCAAATTGGGGATGAGCACCTACATGATTTCATGTTGATTGTTGCAGAAAGAACCAAAACAATTTCTAAAAATTGGATGGGTGAAGCATCATTGAAGAATTTTGCCTCAGCTCTAGTTTCTAATGTGCTGTGCTGTGGCCATGACCATTATTTCTGGTCTGCATATGGCCACATTTAAGAACAACAGTTCAAAATTTCTGCAACATGAAACCCATGCTATAAGAATAACGAGTAGGAACTTACTCTGGCCGTTATCACATGAGCGGTTTTAAGCACACACCACGACTTTGATCCACTTCTTCAGCGCGGAACTCACATGACGTCATCCCCCTTGACACCTGTTCCTCTGATTATGCGCATCTTCTCGGAAGCGCTTCATCGTAAATGCTTGTATGCAGGAGGTTATTGAGCACTCAACAGGTGACCTTACCGGTTGTTTCAAATGCGCTTTACAAGTAGTTAATGCGGAGAATCGCTTGTTCACATAGTCAAAATGCGTTTTAACGGCCAGAGCAAAATAAAACTCGCTATTTAACGCGCATTCGATAATGCGCATAATCAGAGAGAAAACGCGCCTCTACCCCCGATTTACGCTCCGTTCTTGTAGAGGTAATTTTTTTAATGCGCCTTGAAAGAGCTTTAAATGCCTCTTGTAGAGGCAGCCTAAGTGCACGGCTGGGGGGCAACTATTACTCTTTCACTGTTTTGCCAAAGGTCTCCTGAGCCCTTCCTGGCAGCTCAGAGTTTTGACAGGGCAGGGCAGGGCAGGGCAGGGCAGACTAGAGCGCCAGGCCTTCCTTTGGTGACATGTGATCGGCGAACCTGGACTGTCTCTCACCATCCTGCCAAACCCTCCATTTCATGTCCTCTTTTTGCTCTTGCAAAAGGAGTTGCAACAACTTCGTAGAGACGCTCTTGCTGGGGAACCCCCTGATGCCAAGACTTCCAAAGTGAGGCACATCCAGGGGAAAATGCCGTCCCCATTCGAGGATATCTACATTTGCAAACTCTCTCATTTTGCCTGATTGAAAGAGTGCTTGTGGAAGACATTGTGAGAGATAGTGCCCTGGTATTTTAAAAATCAACCCTCCATACCATCTGTCAGTTTCTATCAGTCACAAGTCATGAGGGAGTGCAGTACATTTGCTGTGATTTGGGGGGTCAGGTTTTTTTTTAGTAACCACAAGCTAAACATGCCTCAGCAATGCAGCACAAAAGCTAAAAAAGGCTAATGCAGTTCTAGGCTGTATCCTCAGAAATGTAGTGTCCAGATTATGAGAAGTAATGATATAGCTCTGTTCTGATTTCTGAACGTGTTTTCTGTTGCTCCACAGAGAAAGACCTGAACCAGTGGGTTTAAATTACAAGGGGACAAATATGTTCTTATGAAGTCCTTCCTTATGCTACAACCTGTTTGACAGTGGAACAAGATGGTGGAGTCCTTGTAAGATTTATTTATTTATTTATTTATTTATTTATTACATTTGTATACCGCCCCATAGCCGAAGCTCTCTGGGTGGTTTACATAGGATTAAAACAATTAAAAACAATATACAAAAATTAAAACAGCAAAAACATACAACATACACACAATCTGTACATTTAAAACCACTACAACACCCCAAAAAGCTACAAAAAACAAAAACAAACCCAGTCTCCTCAGATATTGCCAAATGCCCGAGAGAAGAGGAAAGTCTTGACCTGGCGCCGAAAAGATAACAATGTTGACGCCAGGCGGGCCTCGTCAGGGAGATCGTTCCACAATTGGGGGGCCACCACAGAGAAGGCCCTCTCTCTTGTTGCCGACCTCCAAGCTTCCCTCGGAGTAGGCACTCGGAGTAGGGCCTTAGATGTTGAACATAGTGTTCGGGTAGGTTCATGTCGGGAAAAGCGTTCCATCAGGTATTGTGGTCCCAAGACATGTAAGGCTTTATAGGTTAAAACCAGCACCTTGAACCGGGCTCGGAAACATACAGGCAGCCAATGCAAGCGGGCCAGAGTAGGTCTTATATGCTTGAACCTTCTGGTTCTGGTTATCAATCTGGCCGCTGCATTTTGCACAAGCTGCAGCTTCCGAACCACCTTCAAAGGCAGCCCCACGTAGAGTGCATTGCAGTAATCTAACTTGGAGGTTATCAGCTCATGGACAACTGAAGCCAGGTTATCCCTGTCCATATAGGGACGTAGCTGGGCCACCAACCGAAGTTGGTAGAAGGCACTCCGTGCCACTGAGGCCACTTGCGCCTCAAGTGATAGAGATGGTTCTAGGAAAACCCCCAAGCTATGAACCCGCTCTTTCAAGGAAGACTCTCCTTCCTCAGAGGTTTATTAACAGAGGCTGGGTGCCCACCTACCACCAAGGTGGCTGTGGTAGATGTGTCCTTACAACAGCCAGCACTTGCTCCAGAGAACCTCTGCTTCTCTGACTCTGTGAATGACTTCCTGCCAAAGTGTGGCTTTGCACTGCTCTGGTCTTTAAATTTTTGGAAGCCTTCCTGTGTCTCAGTAGTGATGAGGGGATTGTCACCCTATTTCACTGTGGGAGAAAATGCCCAAATTGCCACTGGCTCTAGCTACTGTTTGCTTTAGAAGGTAGGTGGTGTGTTACGGTCCTCTTGCACAGACGGCCAGAAGAGAAATGAAATAAAACCAGAACTCTTGGGTTTCGTATGGACACCCACTTACTCAGCCACCGCTCCAGTGATTTTGAGCTCCCCAGATCTGATTAGGCTCTCCATTACCGTCTGCCACGCATTAGCCTGCCAGGAGTCATTTAACAGAGACAGGCTGGAATGCTTCTGTGAAATGAACAGTAAGAGCTTTTTGGTGTACTTTCCTCTCCCCTCCCTCACTAAATCCCCCCCCCCCATTTCTTCTATATCCAGGGCATGTTATTACTATTAGAAATATCAGACGTTTCGACTCAAATTAAAGTCAGTTTAAATATCTCAAATGCAAAAATTCCACACGGCTCCAGCTGGAACGTGGTTCCTTGAATTCATATTGGGAGGGGGGGAGTGGAAATAAATAAATAAATAAATAAAAGAGGGAAGCATTTCAGGCCCGTGACTGCTCCCCAGTCAGTGGCGAGGCGGAGAGCCACCCTGAACATGAGAACGTTGAAGTTGTAATTTGGTTGGGCTAATGCAAAGCATGACGTGATGCCTGGGAGTATAAACAGCCACCTTTGCCAAGTAGCACTGGGTCAGTGTGCTGTACCGGTTGCAGCCAAAGCACAACCATGTGTCTCCGCGTGTACCCACAAGTACTTGCACACGTCACATGAACACACATTGGGGAATTACAAAGATGGGTGAAATGTTTGACTGAAATAAAAATACAAAAGACTAGATTAAGCTATGTTTCAAATTGATGTGAAATGAATACAGTTTAAGTGAGAAGGAGCTTAAATATAAACTAGCCCAGAGCTAGCCTCCAAGAAATTAGCTCAGGGGAGCCCCCTTGACCTAACTGAGATGAAGCCGCCTCCGCCACCTCTGCCTCTGTTGTATGTATAGGCCACACATTACCAACCGACTGCCAGGCCATGTTACGGGTGGCAGCCCCCCACCCCGGCACCCAGAATCACATTGGAGTCCGGCCCATATGTGCTAGCTCAGGGGACACACAGCTTCCTAGGAGTATGTGTTATCAAAACCACAATACAAAAGAAGTAAATGGTTTTGGGCTTTTTAAATTATTTTGGCAATTGCAAAACTGAAAATGGGACTGATAGTTTCTGTTTTTCCCTAGATACAACATAGTTGAACAGAGGTTCACACAAACGCCAAAATAATAAACAGGCAAACAAATATTTCAGGGTAGCAACTCCTGGCCTGTTACAATTGGTTATGTGGGGGTTTATTATCAAGGCAAAGCAAGGAGTTTACAGCTACTAAAAGCAATATGACAGATAAAGCAGTATATTCAAGGCCTCACTTACTCCTGCTTCCCTTGGGAATGTGCTACTTGATATGTACCCTTGTATTCCGAATGTCCCACTGACTTAGCAAGCAGCAGTTTTCTAGAGGAATATCTTGGTTCCTCTCACCTGCCTTGCCTAATGTGATGGGCAGTGGCATTGCTTTCCACTGGCTCAGACAGAAGTCTTTCCCATCACCTCCTGCTATCTGATCCTTAACCTGAGATCTCTGCCTGCTGATCATATGTTCTACCATTGGATGTTGGTTCCTTGCCTAACTTCCAATCCAACGTTTTAGAGATCGTGGAAGATGTTTCATTGCATTGTGTTTCCCCCCTTTCTCCCCTCCTCACCCCCCAAAAATGGGTGTGAGAATTGAGCTGATATTCAGGCTTGAAATTGTGACCTGAGAGTGTTTACCGAATTTCATTCTGATATCAACAGAGTTATTGCATTATGGCAACTTGAGAAACTAAATGCTGTATGTTTAGGGTGACCACATTTGGGAAACCAAAAAAGAGGACCCTCAGTGGGGTGGGGGGTGGGAAAGTGGCTTTCTGGGGCCTCTGGAAAGCATGTCATTCACCCCCACTGCTTTAAAGGACCCAATTGGAGCGGAGGAGGGGAAAGTGTGTCATTCCCGCCCTCCACTGCTCCAATCGGGTCCTTTTCTATAATGTCCAGGAATTACATACTTTCCCCTGTAAGGTCCTGATTGGAGCAGTGGGAAGGAAATAACCCACCTCCAGAAAGCTCGTCATTCCCTCCAACCACGCTAATGTGGCCTTAAAGGGGAAAGCTTGTCTTTCCAGGACATTATAGAAAATTACAGAAAATCCCCCCTGACACCCAGGATAGAACAAAAACCAGGACAAATCCGGGGAAATCCTGACAGTTGGTCACCCTATGTTCAAGTTAAAGCAAAGGCCTAATTTCTACCAGCCAGCAGCTACAGTCCTTGTCATGATGTGGAAGTGAACATCTGGAACCTGAGGCTGAAACTCCCCCTTGTTAATCCTGTTTTAAGAGGGTGAATGCCTCTGAATGCATCAGGCTATATTTGAACCTCATTTACCATGTGGATGCCCAATCTCCCAGCTTGGAGAGATTTTTGTTTTAACTACCCTAAATAATTTGGTGTTATTAGCACACTTGGCCACTTCATTGCTCACTCCTAATTCCAGACCATTCATGAACATGTTGTAAAGAAATGGTCCTAATACCTTTCCTTGTGGGACCCCACTATTTACTTCACTCTATTAGGAGAATTTATCATGTATTCCTATCCTCTGCTTTCTGTTCTTTAGCTAATTATTGATCCAGAAGAGGAGATGAGTAAACCAACCCCAAATAGGCTCCATTGTGCTTCTACCAGAACACAAAAGCCTCAAGAAGGGGGTATCTTCTTCTGGTTTTAAGTGGCCTTTGCATTCTGCTTCTCTGTTTTGTTCAAGTGATATTTGGTAGTTTGTTTCAAGCCACCAAACTAGAAAATTTAGCATATTTTTCTGTGACAAAGCAGACAGCAAGAGATCACACACACACATACACACATCCATGTTTCACAAATACATGGCTCAGTGGAAGCTCTGGTCCAGGGCATGGGCCTTTCAGGACTTTCATGTTAGAAGGTACTAAAAGTAAAACCAATTTCCCAAACTGACACCATTCTTTGGATCTAAACTCTGGTGCTACAATCCCCTCCACTGACGAGGTGGGGAAAACTGCAAGCTTGGGTTTACAAGGAAAGGAGAGAATGTTACTGACAAGAGGTTGTGTTTGAACCCTGTCAAGTGCGGCTGGCTTTGGGAACTGCCCAGGTGGTGCCAGAAACCATGAAATTGGAGATAGCCTTCCCTTTTCCAGCCAGTCATGGTCATTCAAGGCCATTGCTCAGCTTTTCTAACCTGGCATGCTGAAGATGAGATTGGATGTATTGGGTGAACCCCACAATCTGGAATGTCAAAGAGTTAATTTATTTATTTATTTATTTCCATTTATATACCACCCCATAGCCGAAGCTTTCTGGGCGGTTTACAAAAATTAAAAATATTGAACAATTAAAACACCAATATATAAAATTTAAAAGCATAAAGCATAAAAACAAGTTAAAATTACAATATCCTTCTGGGTCAAAGCACAACAACAACACAAAAACACAAAAACCCTCATCATATGCTGTTAAATGCCTGGGAGTGCACACAGACCTTTTGTTGGTTCAATCCAGGAAATGGAAATAAGGAAAACAAAGGAACAACTTGAAGTAAAATGTCACACCTCTTAACATATGGGCAGAACAAGAATTTAAGAAAGCTATGAAGACTGATCTCTTCCAGCAGGCCTACCCAGTTGAATTTTAAGACTTGGTTGATTTTAATAATGTATTAATTTATATGCTTTTAATCAGTTTCATGTATTTTATATTGTCTGTATGATGCTGTTCCCTGCCTCGATCCGGAGGGAGAGGCGGGTAAGAAATAAATAAAATTATTATTATTATTTATTTATTTATTTAAATATGTAGATTTGTAGTCATCGCATTCTGTGTAAGCTATGGGTGGATGACAAAAGCATAAACTCCTGAGACATGGAACAATAGTCCAACACTGAGAAGTATCACCAAATGTTCCCCAGCATATGTTTATGTGACCATGATCCCCAAAGACATCTCAGACAAGTTGCTGCTTCAAGGAAGCATTTTAGCCTTGGATTTTTGTGAGCCTCAGTTTGAAGCGAGTCCCACAAACTAACAACAAACATGGACCTTTCAGTGGCACTCAGACCTGCAGTGCACACATATAAAAAAGAAGGACTTGAAGGTCTTTGTATCGCTTAATCCTGAGCTTCTCTGGTCTTGACAGAATAAGGTGGCAGAACATGGGCAGGTTAGAGGATGGCAGTAATTTGCGAAGTCATTCTTACACGTTTACTAGGCAAGTTTCAATTTGAATTTTCTGTGTCATGTACCAACATATTTTGGTTTAGTTCAAGCAATCTATGCCCCATAGCCTCTAACTGCTTGTTTCAATTTTAATAATGTGTGCCATGTTTTTAATCAGTTTTATGTATTTTATCATATTTTATATTTACTGTTGTTCCCCGCCTCGATCCACACGGAGAGGCAGGTAAGAAATAAATTTGTTATTATTATTATTCATCTTTTTTTGTGGAGTGGGTTTTGATGTGTACCAAGTATTTTGTAATTTGCATCTCATTTAGGGGTGATTCCCACAAACTGCCAGTCATCCATCCAATGAGCCAGACTATTCATCCAGCTAGCTCAGTAGGGTCTGGGTTAGCTGGTAGCATCTCTCCAGGGTCTCAAGAAGAAAAAAAGGTATTTTCCAGTCCTGCTGCCTGGGATGCCTGGGAATGAGACACATTGATGGAGGGCAGGTGGGTCTGTCCATAGGTAACCATCATGATAGCTCTGTGTTCAGTGAATACCCATGGCCGAGAAGCAACAGCGAGAGTGGGCCACGACCTTCAGGCCTTGCTTATGGGTTTCTGATTGGCTACTTTGGAAAGCAGGATAATAACGGGCCAGACACATGCTTGGCCTCATCCATTGAGGTTGTTCTTATGTAGGGTGTCCAGATGGCCTGGGGTTTCCCAGTCCTAACCGGGAAACCTAGGCCGATCCGGGCCAACCGGGGGGCGGTGGGGGAAAAGCGGGGTGGCGGGGGGTCACGCGGCGGTGGCAGCGAGCAGCGACAAGCGGCAGTAGACCCGGCGGCGGTGCCGGCGGAGGAGCCCAGGAAGCGCCCGCCCCAGCAGGTAAGTGCCCCCCCTCGCGCCTCGCTTCCAGATCCGGCCCTCCCCCGCCTCTTCCGCGCGGGCATCCAGGCTCCTCGGGGTTCGTCGCCATCGCGACAAGCTCCAAGGAGGCTGGAGGCCACGCGGAAGAGGCGGGAGAGGGCCGATTACATCACTTCTGGATCCGGCCCTCTCCCGTTTCTTCCGCATGGCCTCTGGCCTTACGAACCCGGCAGTGGTGGCGAAGGACTTGGCGGTGGTGGAGGAAGACCTGGCGGTGGCGGGGGACCTGGGGGCGGCAGCTGACCCAGCGGAGGCGGCAGCAGAGGACCTGGCGCAGGCGGTGGAGGAAGAGAACCCAGTAGGTCCAGGCTGGTGTTTTTTTGGGGGGAGGCTTGGTGTGGGGGGGTTGTTTTGGGTGGTGGTGTGGTGGTGGGGGACCGGGATTTTGGTTTCCAAAATCTGGTCACCCTATTCTTATGGGCATGCAAAGCATGCACTCTACCTCTGAGCGAAGGGGTGGGCATTCATGTGGTAGTGAATGAAAAACAGAAATAAATGGACCCTGTTCAGTTCAAATTCCATTTGTTACAATTTTTACATACAAATGGGGTTCATTAATTTCATGATCCCATTTGTATCCATTCAGCACTCATTTGGTGGGGGTGGCGGGAGGGGAACATCTGAGGTGATGTTGATGGCCACCTCCTGTGGGGGCCTTGGATATTGCATGGATCCAAGTTGTTCCATGGGAACGTAGCAACCACCAGAGTGGGTTGCCGTTTCCTCCTAGAATGTCATGGAATGACTGATCCCCTGAGGAATTCTGGGAAAATAAAATAGCAGTTGTTAGGAAGCAGTCATCAAGAGAAACAAACTAAAAGCAACAAAGAGGACCCCTTCCTACACAAAGACATGTGAGTTTAACACATGAACAATGAAATTAATGTGATTTTAATGAATAAATAACACATCAAAGTAAACTTTAAATAATGGAAACAAAGGCATGCACCCTTATGGAGCCAAAAGCCTTCCAGTGCCAGCTTTACTGCCACAAATGCTCAACAAGGAAGTTCCCTTCCCCACTGATTGACCATGGCTATCTCTGGTGTTTCCTGTGGCTACGGCTGCCTCTACAAGAGAGGTTTAAAGCTCTTTCAAGGCGCTTAAAAAAATTTACCTCTACAAGAGGGAGCGCAAATCGGGCGTAGAGGCGCGCTATCCCTCCGATTGTGCGCATTATCGAATGCGTGTTAAATAGCGAGTTTTATTTTGCGGCGGGATGTGCTGCTGCTGCTGCTCGCTCCCCCGCTCGGCTCCTGGCTTCCCTAGCCGGCTCCTCTGGCTCCGTCTTTTGCCTTCCTCGCCCGCCCACAGCCCTCGACAGACTTCCCTCCCTCCGGCGGGGGAAGGCAAAGCAGCCAGGCACGCAGGCAGGCAATGGAGCGGAGCGCTGAGGCTGCAGCCAGCGCGCGTGGGAGAGCTTCGCGTGGCCAAAGAAGGGGTCACCCTGCCGCCGCCCCCCCTCTCCCCGCCGCCGCTGCTGCTGCCCCCGCCGGGAAGGAGACGCTCCCCATCCAGCAGCAACAACTCCTCCCGGCTCCCCTGAGCGCCCCCCCACCCCTGGTTTCTTGCCTTTGCAGAGAGAAAGGCCGGCGGAGGACTCTCGCTGCCCCCTCCGCTGCTCCCCGGGCGAGATCGGCTCCTGCCTCCGGGGGTCCCCCCTCCCCTCTCCCTGCCTGCCTCTCGTGCAGAGGTATTAGGGGTAAATGCACTTCAGGGATGAAGCGCATAATCACTTAACCAGGCGCAAAAGCAAATCCTTGTGGAGGGGGCCTACCATCCCTGTGTGTAGCTAAGGTCCCCTCTACAAGGATTCGCTTTTGCGCCTGGTTAGGCGATTATGTGCAGAATCGCAAAAGCGCATAATCGCAAAAGCGCATTTACGCCTAATCCCTCTGCACGAGAGGTGGCGAGAGGCGGCGAAGCGCATTAACAGATGTCCAAAATGTGCTTTACAAGTAGTTAATGCGCATAAGCGCTTATTCACACAGTCAAAATGCGCTTTAACGGCCGGAGCAAAATAAAACTAGCTATTTAACGCACATTCGATAATGCGCATAATCAGGGAGATAACGTGCCTCTACGCCCGCTTTGCACTCCGTTCTTGTAGAGGTAATTTTTTTAATGCGCCTTGAAAGAGCTTTAAATGCCTCTTGTAGAGGCACCCTAAGTTGGTGAATAGCCCTGTGTCTTTCTGTTAGAAAAGGCTCGTGGTCAGTCCAGTTGAGAGAGGCAATGATTTTGCTGAGCTCACCTGGTGGGCAAAGCAGTGCACCAAAGGCTGCCACCCTGGGAGGACGTCCAATTGAACTCAATGAGACGTACTTATGCAAAGACATGTGATCGGATTGCACTGCAAGTCTCTCATGTCTGCACCCAACACATTCTACCAACTTCAGCTGCCTCTATGATCTGATTCAAACGAATCGAAATCTCTGATATTTTGTCTCATGTAAAGCAAATGTTGAGAGGATTAGAACCTCCCTCTTGTTCTTAACTGACCAGAGGGTGATATTTTTAAAACATTTTCTTAAAAGTCAGAATCTGCCCCCCCTCCTTTCAGCTTCTGCTACATTCCAGCTTCTGCTGCATTCCCCACAGCAACCTCACTCTTCGGTGAAGTTGCCTTAATAATGGAGATTAACAGCTCTTTTAAAAGGGCAGCTTAATTAGCTCCAAACTCCCCAATTGTCTGCCTCAGCTATTCTCCCCAGGATGGAGCCAGGCAGGCAGGTGGGAGGGAGGGAGCATTGCATTGAGAAAAGGCAGGAGTAGCTCCTGCTGCTGCTGCTGCTGCTGCTGAGACCCAAACAAACATCACAGATCCCTCGACTGGTATTGCTGTTCGTGGGGTTAAGGGGAATGCACATGCACATTTCTCTCTGTGGTCACACCAAGAGCAACCTCTGGCTGATCTCCCAACAATCAACCCTAGTAGCCAAGTGGCTCAGGGGCCCTGATTAATAGTGCTGTTAAGGGCAGAAGGTTTTGCCTGCCTTGGCTGTGCGAGAGGCCATGGGATCCCACTGACGCCGGACCACAGGCTACCCTTCCTCTTGGTGAATGTGTTAGGGAATCCCAAGGAGACACCCAGCTTCTTTTGAGGAAATAAATACTGTACAGGGTTTATTAAAAGTCAACAAGGACACTACTGGAAAGAGGGCCCATTCTTGGGCAGGGGGGAGGAGGGGTGCGGAACAGACCTTCCCAACTCGGTGATCTCTAGATATTTTTGACCAGAACTTTCAGCATTCCTTGCCATGCTGTCTGGGGTTGATGGCAGCTGAAGTTCTAACATCTGGAGGACACAGGTTGGGGAAGGCTGGTGCAGAACCCATACAACCATAGCCTGCAAACTGATGAGATGCACACAGACTGCATCAGAGGCTGCCTCTACAAGAGAGGTGTAAAGCTCTTTCAAGGCGCTTTAAAAAATTTACCTCTACAAGAACGGAGCACAAATTGGGCGTAGAGGTGCGTTATCTCTCCGATTATGCGCATTATCGAATGCGCGTTAAATAGCGAGTTTTATTTTGCTCCAGCCGTTAAAGCGCATTTTGACTATGTGAATAAGCGCTTATGTGCATTAACTACTTGGAAAGCGCATTTTGGTCATCCGTTAATGCGCTTCGCCGCCTCTCGCCGCCTCTCGTGCAGAGGTATTAGGTGTAAATGCGCTTCAGCGATTATGCGCATAATCGCCTAACCGGGCGCAAAAGCGAATCCTTGTAGAGGGGACCAGAGAGAAAAGACCCACTGGATCACTAAAATGTTCAGCACGAGGGCAAAAATATTCCTGTTTCAATGGACACTTTTGTTTTAAAAGCCAGAAGCCAGGCTCTTAAAACACTACTTGTTTCAATTCCATTTAGCTTGATTCAGATGTTTGATGAATGCAAGTTGGAGGGCTCTTTGATTCCAATGAAGTGAATGAGACCAAACTATTTTAGAACAATCGGCAGTTCAGATGGAGACACTTAATGGGTGGTTCCTCAGTCCTACTGAAGAAGCAGTTTTGCAACCTGAAAGTACTCTTAGACCCATTATTGCCACTGGAGGCCCAGGTGTCCTCTAGAACATGGGAAGCTTCTATCTGCGTCAGATGGTGGCCCAGCTCTGGCACTATCTGGATGGGGATAGCCTGGTTTTGATGGTTGACACTCTGGTAACCTTTAGGTTACATTCCTGAGATATGCTTTATGTTAGGCTGCCTAATAAGGCAGCCAGAGATTTGACCAGGCAGAACTTGACATTCTGGACATATCATTGTAGTTCTGGTTTTGACCGCTACAGTGCTGCATGGGCAGGACCCCAGCACCTCATGGGCCACTTTTCTCCCTGTGAACCTGCCCTGAGATCAAAATCTGAGGCTCTTCTCTCCATGCCCCCTCTGAGAGATTGTTGGAGGGTGATGATAAGAGAATGGGCCTTTCGGTGGAAGCGCTCTCCCCCCACTCCAATTATGGGATGTTCTCTCCTAGAAGGCTCTTTCAGGCACCAGGCACATTTCCCTTTCCCAGGGCATTTGGAAAGTTTAATGGCCTGGCTGCAGTGGTTACTTTAGTTGTTCACTCCTGTCTTGGACAGGGGATGTTTTTTTTGTCCTTTAGGTGATCTTTCAGATGGATGTTTGTTCATTAAAGTCATGCAACTGGAAAGTCATGGAGGAACTGCAGGCAGACCATGAGTAGGGGGGACTGCATGTGCTGTTGATGAAGATAAGATGATGATGATCAGACGGGGGGGGGGGACTCCACAGCAGCAGAGTCAGAAATGCAGCAGTCATTGTAGTTTCCGTGGGGAGAGGGGAGGCAAGTAGCTGGGGGGATGGAAACAAGAAAAGATCAGGGTGGGTGATTGCTTTCTGGGTGAGGAAGGGGCAGTTTTGCCTGGGCTTTAGTTCCTGGATCATGACACTCAGTTCTCTCCCCCTCCTTTCCTGTGTCCTTCCCTTGTTTTCCCATCTCATATAACATTAAAAAGTGGATTAATGCCAGTTTTGACTCCCGTTCACTGAAATCCTTATCCTTCACCATGAATCTAGGAAACAAAACAGAACAGGCTGTTTCCCAGGGCAGCAGCTTAACTGTTTATCCCCTTCTCTTGTACCCCGCCCCCCTGCCCACATCTCTCCCCCCATCTTTCTACCTCTGCATTGCAATTTCAAATTTTCCACCAAGCTCCAACCATAGCTACCTCTTTTCTCACACTTCTGATCCATCTCCTCCCCACTCCCCTCCCAAAAGGCTTTTCAGTGCCCCATTAACTTGGTCATTGGGCCCTCTCCAGAAAAAGGCATGGCTCTTCACGGAGCCTCCCAATCCCGTTCCCTGGGCTTTTCCAATCTCCATTTAATTTCCTCCTCCCTTGTGAAGTCTAATGAGCATTCCTGCTGCCCCCATGGGTCACCCTCATGGGTATCCAAGACCTCGCGCCCGTGGGAAGCCATCAAAGCAATCTGTCCTCCCTTCAGAAGGGGGGAAGGAAGGGGCTGAGAATCGCCACCTCTACCACCATGAAAGGGCCATCATTTCTCTCATCTACTCAGCAGCTCTGCACTGCGAGATAAAACTTGTCAACTGTCCAGAAGATTAGTAGTTAAATACTAATCCAAGCCTGATGGGTGGGGAGGGGGGCTCAGGTAGATTAAAAAAAAAAACAGAAAAAAAGATGGAGCCAAAACCTGAGGAGATTCCCAGAATATCAGTATGTTAGCAGCCTCCCTGAAAATTTGAGCAGAAACTGCATTAGTTAAACAAATGAAAGTCTGTGCAGATCAGTGTGTGTGTGTGTGTGTGTGTGTGTGAGAGAGAGAGAGAGAGAGAGAGAGGGTGGGGGAGGGGAGGGGAGGGGAGGGGAGAAGAGATTTCTTTGGAGTACACTTGCAGTGCAATCCTATTGACTCAGAAGGAGGTCCCACTGAATGGGTACAGGATTGCAGCCTTATTATGATGGTTCTGAGAATGTACAAAGAACCTTCCCCTCCCACACATGTTCCAGTATTTACTCATGAGGGCTAGAATGGTTTGTTTTGCTAAAATGGGTCTGCTGCAGCTTCAAGTAACCAAGCCACCTAGTTTATATAAGGCAAGATGTGCACCTGCCAGTCAATAACTTTGTTGAAGGTAGCTGTCAGTATTTTAGGGTGACCAGATAAAATCCAGGTCAGGGCTCATGTAACTTTAACAGTTGTAGAGAAAAGGGAATTTCAGCCAGAGTCATTTGTATGCAATTAGTTCCTGGTGAAATTCCCTCTTCATCACAACAGTTAAAGTTGCAGGCACTATACTAGAGTGACCATATACAAAAGAAGGCAGGGCCCCTGCAACTTTAACAGTGGTGATGAAGAGGGAATTTCACCAGGAACTAATTGCATATAAATGACACTGGCTGAAATTCCCTTTTCTCTACAACTGTTAAAGTTACATGAGCCCTGACCTGGATTTTATCTGGTCACCCTAATTCAGAAAGAGTATAAAATACTATTACCCTACAAACAGTCATGGAACAAAATGGACTAAAGGCTTGTTGCAGTCAATCCAGAGCTATTGAACAGAATCCAAAAAAGGTGCCAGATTAGTTTCACATACTCAATTGTGGATTTCTAGGTGTAAGGAGACGACAACAACAACAACAACAACAACGACAACAACAGACATAGATATAGTAATAGGCTGACCATATGAAAAGGAGGACAGGGCTCCGGTAGCTTTAACAGTTGTAGAGAAAAGGGAATTTCAGCCAGTGTCATTTGTATGCAATTAGTTCCTGGTGAAATTCCCTCTTCATCACAACAGTTAAAGTTGCAGGGGCCCTGCCTTCTTTTGCATATGGTCACTCTAGTATAGTGCCTGCACCTTTAAATGTTGTGATGAAGAGGGAATTTCACCAGGAACTAATTGCATACAAATGACCCTGGCTGAAATTCCCTTCTCTCTACAACTGTTAAAGTTACATGAGCCCTGACCTGGATTTTATCTGGTCAGCCTACAGTATTCAGCATTTTTAGAGTGAAGCTTATGCCTTCGTAGCAACAGTTTGACCTAATCCAGGTATCTCTTAAATGACCAAGCATTGCCAAAAGTCTGTCATCTTCCTATTTGTACCATAGAAACTTCTGGCTAGCTTAACCACCCTGGTGCTGAAAGATGGGAGTGGATATCACACAGAGCATAATTCTTTGCTCAGTCACAGGGGAAATGATGCATTCACACCCCCTCCCTCCTCACAGACAACGTATAAAGCCAGAGAGGCATTGGAAGCAGACCCAGATGGAGGCCACAGGGATCTGTGGGGTGCTTGGAGCTCATGTAGGTTCACTGAAGGATCGGCCATGCCCAGGGCTCGGTCTTCTTTCTTTGCCCTTCTTTTGATGTGATTTTTTTCAAGTCAGCTTAGAATGGAAAGTTCAAAAACCTCTCAAAATCACAAAATCACAAACAACTGGAACTATAAAACTAATAACAACGTTTAAAAGCTTCAGAGAAAAACAAGAAAACACTGACCGCACGTGGCGTCTGCACGCAACAGAAGCAACGTCCTCTTACAATGACTCAGAATAGGAACCAGGTGCCCAGTTCTCAGGAGGGCATTGCACAGCCAGGACTCAGCCCTAGCGAGACGTTCTAATGCTGCCCACCTCATCAAAAGAAGGGTGACACCAATGAGTCAAGCTCATTTGAAGAGCAGTCTGTCTCCCACAACCTATTCCACACGGCTTTGGGCATTCCTGCCCTTTCCAAGGTCATTTGCCAGATGTCGTAAGGAGCCGTTTGAGAAGCCGGAGTCAAAAGAACCTTTGGGTGCAAAGAACTAGTTGTCACGCAGCTGTTGGAATCCTAGTCGAAATGTATTTTGAAGCTGGTTCAACTTGTAACATTGATTTTGTTTCCTGAGATAGCTAAAAAGTGGCCATCTTCCATTGGCTCCATGCACAGTGTGTCACCCACTATACAGAAGCTATAGACTCTGAATGTGGGTTGCCAATAATGACTCAGTCGAGCTTCATGAACACATGAACAATGTTCAAGGAGCTTTATAGTGTTCAGTAGAGCGCCTCGAACACTTGTTCTCCTGATGACAAGTTATGATATGCCCCCTCTATGAACCACAGGCAACTGGGAATGGACAAATCTGTTAGTTTCACTGTTACAGACCTTAGATTTTTTGTTTTAAGTCAAGTTCTTTTCTTCCAGAATACAAAGAAATTTGCCAATGTTGGTAAATTCTTATACAAAATGAAATACACTGGCCGAATTCAATAAGTACACTATTCTCAGCATGGAGAGAACCATGTAGGACCTGCCTGCCATATAATTGTTAAAGTCATGGAGCCTCTCAGAAATAAAGAGGTGGCAATGCTCGCTCAGCATCACCAACACAGGGATTCAAAGCAATCCTTTTAAGAGCGAAGCGCTCAAAGACCTCGGCTTGGAGAGGGATGTCGGAGGAATCCATTCCGGAGGTGAGTTAGCCAAGCTTTCAGCAGCTCGGCACCCAGTCCTCTGGCTCGCTAACCTGTGAGCTGGCCCAATTACATCTGCATGACCCAGGGCAGCTTGCGGATTTTGATTTTTTCCAATCTAAAACCACAAATTCTGCAAATGTTTGCTGCAAATTGTGTAATTTGCCCAAATTATGGGTGTAATTTGTGCAATTTGCACAAAATTAAACAATTTATGACTAAAATTTGCACAAATTGCACGTGCAATTTGTGTAAATGGTGATTTTAGGGGGGAACCCCCAAGAAATTTTCCAGATCTGATAAAATGCCTGCAGTTTGGCACACAAATGCAAGCCAAAGTAGGAGCTCCAGGGAGGTCCACTGAGCCCCCAAAGGGCCAGATTTCCCCATGACGACCATCCCTAGGCCTGAATGGATGATTGGTTTGATATATTGTGTTAAGGTTTTGCTCCCTCAAGCTCCAAGATGCTGCTAATGGTCACACCCTGAACATGTGTATTATTAGGCAATGTGCAGAAGGTAAGTTATCTTGCTGTGGCTTGTTCCAGATACCTTGTAGCTGGATGGCTTTCAGTCGCAGCGTGGTGGTCCTAATTCCCAGATTGGCCTCTTAGCTGAAATAGACACTATGCAATTGAAGCTCCTTCCCCAACTGGCAGCCAAGACCATCCCTTTAGAATGCTGCATTTGCAAGGTGCCCCCCCCCCCTGTCCTTTTGCTAAAGCATTAGGAAAGGAACATATTTCCCACTTTGGGGCTCATACTTTAGGGATGTAAAAGAATTTCATTTCCATTTGCAAATCACTCAAAAATGCTCCAATCCCTATCAGCCAATGCATGCCAATTACACTGATGCCATAGCTTAGCATACCTCTGGGTCTGCCTTCCGGGCAAAGTAGAACTTGGCTGTGCCTGACAACTCATGACAACACTGCAGAATAGGGCTATGCATGGACCCCCAGATTCAATCCGGATCCGGATCCCGATCTGTCAGGTCCGGATCGAGCCTGATCCAACTTGGATCAGGCCCGATCTGATCCAACTTGGCTCCGGATCCGATCCAGATCTGTGCACAGCACTTCCTCCCGCTTTTTCCGCTCTCCCTCCCCCCACTCATCACCCGACACGAGCGGGAAATGCGGCGGCACACAGCGAGGAGAGAGGACAACCAGGAATGACGCGGAGGAGGCAGCAGGTAAGCAGGAAGAGTGGGGGAGGGAGGGGAGAGCAGGAGGGAGTGTTGTGACGCAATTTGAATCGGATCCGGATTGCAGATCCGATCTGGCCTGATCTGGGCCTGATCCGCTCTGGATTCGGGATCCGGATCTGGACCCATGCACAGCCTTACTGCAGAACCACAGGAACAATGTGGAAAATGAATGTAGGAGACATATAAAGACGGCCATATAATCTCCCTGTGCAAAACTCAGTGACTGAAATGTTTGGTAGTTCCCCCCCCCCCCAAGAGTCTTTAAAAGTTTCATCCAGATATGACCCTTGAAGTATTAGCTGAATCAATAACAAATGATGTTCAAGCCCAGACTGGAAAGCAAATACAATGGGTAGAAAAGTGTGTGTGTGTGTGTGTGTGTGAGAGAGAGAGAGAGAGAGAGAGAGAAAGAGAGAGAGAGAGAGAGAGAGAGAGCACATTGTATGTGTATGTGGGGGGGATTTCAATAGATCAGACACTTCTGCCAAAAGAGCATTTCCAAAGCTGCAGCTCCCTGATAAACCAAATATCATTGCCCATAAATTGTACTAAACAAACAGCAGCTGCATATCAAGGTATATTATTCATCAAGAACCTCCTCCTCCCTTATTTTTTATGAATGGCTGAAGACTCTAGGATGCTATTTGCCAATATTCTGTCAGCAGAGTCTGAGTTTAAAATCAATCTGGTAATTCCAATCCTGACTCTGAGCCACTTTTTTATTGTAGTTTTTAAATGGGAAAAAACAGCTCTTCGGAATGTCTTGGAGCTGATAACTTACATATTTAAAGCCAACTTGGGAACTGGAAATCAAGAGATGAAAAGCAATCTACTAATTAAAAGAGATGTTCTGAATGGGCTGGATCCAGACTAACAATGTTGCTCTATACTTGTCTATTCGGAAATAAACTCTATCAATTCAGTGTGGCTTACTACCAAGTAAAAGCTGTTAGTTGCACTTAATTCCCATTAAAATCAATGGGAACATTGACTTATGTCATGACTAACAAGTCTTATAGATGTTAATGCAACTCAATTTCAACTACCTTTAATCTAAATCCAATGTGGTAGTCTAGAACCAGAAAGCTGGGAATGCTGTGGACATAATCTACCTGGATTTCAGCAAAGCTTTTGACAAGGTTCCACATGACATTCTCATTGACAAGCTGTTAGAGTTTGCCTTGGATGGCACCACAGTGAGGTGGGTCCCAACTGGCTGGCTAACCACACTCAGAGAGTCAGCATTAATGGCTCTACATCAAGTTCGAGAGCAGTAACCAGGAGGGTACTACAGGGTTCTGTCTCGGGGCCAGTATAATTCAACATTTTTATTAATGACCTGGATGATGGGATTGGGGATTGATGGACTTCTTATCAAATGTGTGGATGACACAACACTGGGAGGTCTGGCCAACACCCGTGATGACAGAATGAGATTGCAATCTGATCTGGACACCCGAGAAGACTGGGCTGAGAGGAACAAGATGTCTTCTAACAGGGAGAAATTTAAGGCATTACACTTAGGGAGGAAAAATGTAGGATACACATACAAGTTGGGAGATTCATGGCTTGGAGGCACTACATCAGAGAAGGATTTGGGTGTGGTCATTGACAGCAATCAAACATAATTGATAGCTGCTAGAAGGGCTAATGCGGTTCTGGGCTGTATTAGAAGAAGCCTTGTATCAATGATGTGTGAAGTCCTTATTTCTCTCTACTCAGCGCTAGTGAGACCACACCTGGAGTATTGTGTTCGATTCTGGGCACCATATTTCCAGAAGGACATTGACAGGGTGAACAGGTTCAGAGGAGGGCAACAAAGATGATACAGGGACTTGAGGACATGCCCTATGAAGAGAAGCTGAAGGAACTTGGAAAGTTCAGTCTGGAGAAAAGGAGACTGAGGGGAGACATGTTAGCAGTGTTGAGGTACATAAAAGGGTGCCACAGGGAAGATGGTCAAGAATTAGGTCTCAAAATAATGGGTATAAGTTACAGCTACCGTTTAATTGGTATTCTTGCACATTGCAGAGGGTGGAGTAGATGATCCTTGTGGTACCCTCCAACTCAAGAATTCTATGATTCTATGAAACCAGGAAATATCTGCTAGAACCCTAAATATTTGTTTGTCTTTTATTTCCTCAAGAGGCTTTTGCATGCTTGGAAATTTATGACGGATTCCGTGCCCATTGCTTGATAGCAGCAATATCCAGGGGCAACTTGCATTTATCAGTGGATGGTGGCAAGTCTTACACCATGGGTGCAAAAAGTATGGCCCCCAAAACCTGTCTGGTGGCCCCTAGCCTCTGTCACCAGGAAGAAAACTGTGGTGAGACTCCACTCTAGGTACGGGCTCGGTAGTTTTTGCCACAGAAGTCTTAGTTCCCCTATTCCTCCTGCTTGCTTCCTAAGACACTCTGGGGATGCCCTAGGAACAGGGCCTCTATGGCAGGAACTACTGCCTAAACCACTGGCATTTCCCACTTGAAGCAGCAAGTGGGAAGCTGAGATTAGTTCGGGGTGGTGGGGGTGAAGAGCAGCCTTCAGCCTCCTCCCTCCCCAGCAGTCCTGTGAATGAGGGAGTGAGGGAGGGAGGGAGGGAGTGGTGTGTTTGAATGAGTGGTGCATGTGAATAGGCGTGTGTGTGTGTGTGCATGCACACGTGTGGCAGACACTCCATGTGCCCCTTAGCACTGGAAAGAAGCGGCTGGGTGTCTTGCCTAGTTGGTTCTGATGTTGGGGGAAGAGGCATTATTGTCTGAGGGAACCATTTTGTTAGGTCAATTTGGTCACATTCCATATAGTTGGCAGGTAGGTTATGGGACAGGCAGGTAGGGTATAGGGTAGGTGAGCACCCTGAGTAGGCTGACCATATGAAAAGGAGGACAGGGCACATGTAACTTTAACAGTTGCAGAGAAAAGGGAATTTCAGCTGGCTTCATTTGTATGCAATTAGTACCTGGTGAAATCACCTCTTCATCAAAGCAATTAAAGTTGCATGCACTATACTAGAGTGACCAGATACAAAAGAAGGCAGGGCCACTGCAACTTTAACTGTTGTGATGAAGAGGGAATTTCACCAGGAACTAATTGCCTACAAATGACACTGGCTGAAATTCCCTTTTCTCTACAACTGTTAAAGTTATATGAGCTCTGTCCTCCTTTTCATATGGTCAGCCTAACCCTGAGGCACCTTTACCCTAAACATATAAACAAATCTGTTCTGGGTTCAAGAGCAAGGAATTCTCCAAGTTTTACATCCAAGCCTGGTTCGGCTCTTTTTGGTTCTCATTTGTGCACTTGCCTCCCGTTGCTTAAAGTGTGAAAATGCACAACTTAAAAAAATATACCATTTAAAGTGTGCATTTTTAAAAGTGCACGCATTCCCCATTAAACCATGAAAATACAAATATTTAAATGTGTAGTTTTAAAAGTCATCGTTTTTTAGAATGCTCACTGTTGATTGTGCATTTTTCAAAGTGATCATTTTGCAGATGCAGATGCATGTTTGGGGACTTGTCTCAGCATTCCCGGAGAGCTTGCCTGCCTGCCCACGTTCATGGTTCAGAACGGAGCATTTTCGAGTGATCTGCAAATGGGAACTAGCTTCTCGTACATCCCTGGTTGCCGCCGGCCCCTGGGAGCCGAGGCTCCTGCCTCACACCCATCTCCCTCCTGGTGTAGTTGGACTGCACCTCCCCTCACCCCTCACCTTGGCTATGCTGGCTGGTGCTGATAGGACCTGCAGTCCACCAAAAGCAACTGGAGAGTCACACATCCCTCGCACCTGGCTCGGCCTCCAACCCTCAGCCTGCCTGAGCGCCAGCCCCCAAGTAGAGACGGCAGAAGAGTTCTCCTGACGATGCCTAGTTTGCTTAGAGGTGTTCAAACAATGCCTTCCAGATCCTGCCAGAAGATCCCTGCCAGAAGCCCAGAATTCTTGACTCCTGCTGCATTCTTCCGTCTCTGCTCCTTTGTTGATAGCCCACCCCTGCGCAATTCCGCCTACAAACCATTTATTCACAACAATCACAAGGGTCCAGTGAGGTCTGCTGCCCCATGGATGGAGGAAAAGGCCTGGAGACCTAAGTCCTTTCTACACTTAAGGGTGTAGAGGGAGGGGGGCCGATCCCGGACTTAACACATCAAAAATGTTGTTGTGATCCATGGAATGGCGGATTGGGGAAGAGAAGGGAAACTGTAGTTTTGTGCTTCACAACTGAAGTAATACACATTTATTTTATTTATTTATTTTATTCCACTTATATACCGCCCCATAGCCAAAGCTCTCTGGGCGGTTTACCAAAATTAAAAACATTGAACATTAAAACACCAATATACAAAATTTAAAAGCATAAAGCATAAAAACAAATTAAAATTACAATATCCTTCTGGGTCGGAGGAATCCAAAATGGATTAGAATGATTTTGGATTTCTATGAACTCAACCCACAGATCCCATGGCGGACCAGCGTTTTCTGAGTCACATGGATTCCAGGGACTTGTGATCCGTGTTTTGTTTTTCTTCTTTTCTGGAATCGTATGCCAGTTATTTGTACGAAAGTATGAAAATACACTGATATATGCATCATTAAAAGAAAAAAGAGAAAAAAGCGTTATCTCTCTCTCTGCTCTTTCTTCATCTCTGCAGCATTCTTTTTTTTATATGCTCTGCTCATTGATTGTACTCTGAGCAAAGAAAAATGGGGCAAACTGTGACATCACTGAAAAGTTATGTAAATTGTGGTGGACTTTTTTGCGGACTTTTTCAAAGGGGGGGAATCTGATTCTGTCACTGAGCAAATAACGGAACGAAAGACGTTTCAAAGGCCTCCTGAAAATGCACTTCCTCACCCAAGCTTTCTTTGGCTTGTAATTAATTGCAATTAATCAGATGCTGTTGCTTCTTGCTGTTCCTTGAATTGATTTGTATTGTTACTATAGTTGCAACTGTTTTTAATAGTGGATTTAAATGTGATTCTTTATATTTATATGTGAATTGCTTCGATATTTTATTATATCGAGCAGTATATATACCGCTTGATATAATATCTGCTGCTGCTGCTGCTGTGCTACTACTAATTCATCCTATCCCCAATGCTGTTTAATATCTACATGAAACTGCTGGGAGAGATCATCCAGAGGCATGGGGTGGGGTGCTATCAGTATGCTGATGACACCCAAATATATTTCTCAATGCCTTTGACAACAGCGTCAGCTAAGGATAGTGTGTCTCCTCTGAATGAATGCTTGGAGGCGGTAATGGGCTGGATGAGGAAAAACAAACTGAAGCTGAATCCAGACAAGATGGAGGTGCTTATTGTCAAGGGTCACAACCTGGGGTTGGAGATGTGTCAAGCAGTTCTGGATGGGGTTACACCCCAACCCCCGAAAGACTGTGTTCGCAGCTTGGGAGTACTCCTGGATCCGTCGCTCCAAATGACAGCTCAGATAGATGCGACTGCCAGGAGTGCCTACTATCAGCTTCGGCTGATACGCCAGCTGAGCCCCTACCTAGAGTTGGAAGACCTAAAATCAGTAGTGCACGCACTGGTAACTTCGAGGCTCGGCTTCTGCAATGCGCTGTACATAGGGCTACCTTTGTGCCTAGTCCAGAAACTTCAACTAGTTCAAAATATGGCAGCCAAGTTGGTCACCGGTACATCTAGGGGTGACCACATTACACCAGTTTTAAAATCTCTTCACTGGCTGGTTTCCGGGTGAAGTACAAAGTGTTGGTTATTACCTTTAAAGCCCTACATGGTTTGGGTCCAGGTTACCTACGGGATCGCCTTCTCCCATACAATCTGCCCCGCACGCTCAGGTCCTCTTGGAAGAATTTACTACAGTCAACAAGAACTAGACTGACCACCGTTACCCAGAGGACTTTCTCTTCTGCTGCTTCCAGATTGTGGAATGACCTGCCAGGAGAGATTCGCCAACTCACCAGTCTTCAGGAATTTAAAAGATCTATAAAGACTGATCTCTTCCGGCAGGCCTACCCAGATGAATTTTAAAGTGATGTATTGGTTTTATGTGTTTTAATCAGTTTTGTATTTTATGTTTGATGTTGTTCCCCATCTCGATCCATTGGGAGAAGCGGGTAATAAATAAATATATTATTATTATTATTATTATTATTATTATATACTGGAAATGGAGATGTTGCCTTTATGGGCTCCATCGAACGAGCGTTTTATTGCATGCTTGTTATTGGGGCACTCACAGATTCTCGCAGGTCCCTCTCACGATGTCGGCTGCCTCCCACGCAGTTCCTGCCCCTTCTAGCCTTCTTCGTGTGACAATAAAACACCCCAGTAAGTCTGACTTATTTTTAAAGACGGAAGTTGCTGCTCTCTCCTGCTGTGTGCAGGAGAAGCAGCGCGATCAAAACGGCCCACGTGCAGTTTGTTTACTTCCTCTTTCAAAAGAGGTAGTAATGAGGGACAAACGTGCGGGTGGAGAAGCGACTGTAAGCAAATGCGATTTCCCCCTGTGTGATGACGCTCTATGTCAAGTATTGCACTTGATGGCCATTTCCACAATTGCTTTAAGTGTGTCCATTTAAAGAGATAGCCAGAAAGCCATTCCAGGTCACATCAAGGAGGCAGGGTGTCACTTCACTTCTCCAGGCAGTATCTACCAGGATGCCTACGCCCCCGCCGATCACCTTCTTCCTCACTTATTGGCCCTGGTGATTCCATTGCACAAGCGGGACCCACTGATCACACTTAGCACCTCCTGGAGGAAGCCCCCAAATGAGCAGAAATCCTTGTTTCTGCTGGTTTGGGAGATTTGCAGCCTGGTTCCATCTGCGTTGCTTGGATCAGAAGAGACAAGAGTAGGCTAAAGCGCAGGAATGGATCTATGCTCCAGGAAGAGAGCAGTTGCCTCACTCCTGCCTTTGCTAACACTCCTTAAAACCTGTCTGTCTGTAGCCTCCTCAGAGGAAGGGGTGGTGTGTATGTGTGTGTGTGTGTGGGGGGGGTGATGGGAGGAAAAACGAGAAAGGATATTAAAACATTCAATCAAATGTTACTGACACGCTGTCAGGTTTATGGACTGAGTGTGGAACAAAGGTTTGCATTTCCAAATCAATAAAAACAAATGTGGAAGAAAGATCCATGAATATTTTAACATAAATCTGCATACGCCTGCATGTGCCCTGTAAAAAGCCATAAATATGTCGCCACTGACTGCTCTTCTTCAGTCTTATAGGAGAACTAGAATAGGGAGCTAAGTTAAATGAATCAAGAAAAGTAAGTTTTGCCAATAAATACTGAGGGGCAGTTTGCACAACCAAATGTGCTCCTTGCAGAGGAGAACACAGCCATGGGATTGCTTCATCATGACTCTGGCGGGAATCGGTTTTCCATGTTAGGGCGTCATACTGGACAATGGAAAGTAGTACTAAAAAAGCAAGCACGGGTGTCTGTGGTGTGGCTCACATGAGGCACTGAGCCAGGTACACATGTAGACGTCGCTCAGTACCTTGATACAGATAAGGACCTTCCCTTCAATAAATATGTTGGATCCAGTCATTTGGAGAGTTGAAATCAATTTGTGTTAGTCATGACTAGTAGGCCTCGTTGATATCAATGGACCTATTCTACGTGGAACTGCATACATTTAAACACCAGGTTAAGACCTTCTTCTGTAAGAAGGAATTTAACCTTTAATCTGTTGCTTTATGAATTCTACTGCTGGTTCCTCAATGTTTTAAATATTTTTAAAACATCTTTTTAATGTTCAATCATTATTTTGATACTTGGATTGTTGTCTCATTATATTTATTTATTTTTGGTTATGTGGTTGTTTGGTTTTGTAAACAGCCGCAGGGGCATTTGCCAGTTCATTAGTAGACAAATCTAATAAAATAAATAAATAAACTACATCTGGTCCAATCCATCAACGCCCAGTAACTCCCATTGTAATATAAGTGATGTTAGTTTTTTTGTATTTCTTGAGTCCTTTTCCAACTTCTCCCGAGGATGTGGACTTGCCACTTTGTCTGCCTACCCGCCTATCTCTTTGTTTGTTAGCAGTATTTATAAGCTGCCCAATTGCAGAGTTCTCAGGCATCATACAGCAAATAATAAATCAGATTATAATTCAATAAGAATAAAACAAAATAACAATGAAACATAATGCAGCATAAAAAGGCATGTAGCAGAGACTAAACAGAAATTAAAAGCTGGAACAGATTTAAGGGCTGGGGGTGGGTGAGTGTTAATGAAAAGATCCTTCCCTGGCTCTGAAATGAAAGCAGAGCAGGCACCAGGCAAGCTGCTCTGGGGAGGGCAACCAATCCAGAGCTGGAGCCCCACCACTGAGAAAGGTCCTGCTCCTCACTGTCTCCTCACAGTTCTGTCCCTCACAGCTCCTGTTTCCTTTAGCCCAGGGTAGGGGGGCCAATCCAGCCCTCTGGGGTTGACCAGATGGCCACGCCCCTTCCCCTCGTCCCATGCTTTTGCCCCAGACACTGATTGTTGGGGGGTTTCCTGGCTTTGTTGCAGTTTTCTCCCTATTCTAAAAGGCTGAGATAAGGCCTAGTTAATGGCAGTAAGGGCTTTGAGGTAAAATACGCTGGGTGTTTTGGGGCCCACCTCTTTTCTCTTCTCCCTCCTCCTCCTCCTTCTGTTAATTCTCTCCCCCTGCCCCAAGAGCTTCTTTGAAACAGACTTCAGCCCTTGGTTGAACACCCTGCGATAGGCCATGTCAGAGGGGTACCCTGTCAACAAGGAAGCGTGGAGGCCAGGAGTTCCTGCCCTCATTCACTGCCAGCTTAGGCAGACACTCGCCCTATAAAGGCCACCGGTGTGGTCAGCTTCTGCCTCCCTGCTCAACAAACATCCTCTCAATAATGGCCCTGGGCCCTCACGGATTTGTTGCCAGACTATCCAGTCACTGTCATCTCCATGGCCACACTAAAGCCCCAAGCCCAAGTGACAGTCTCCTAAAATAGTGTCTCTCAGTCCAACATTGACTGCGCCTCGGACAGTCCTCTTGGCCCAAAGCCAAGCTCTCTCTGCCAGACATTCCCAGACTTACTCGCTTACTTTACTCTCCCTCCTACACTCACTCCAACCAGATGGTTGCTAACACCCATAGAATCATAGAATCATAGAATAGTAGAGTTGGAAGGGGCCTATAAGGCCATCGAGTCCAACCCCCTGCTCAATGCAGGAATCCACCTTAAAGCATCCCTGACAGATGGCTGTCCAGCTGCCTCTTGAATGCCTCTAATGTGGGAGAGCCCACCACCTCTCTAGGTCATTGGTTCCATTGTCGTACTGCTCTAACAGTCAGGAAGTTTTTCCTGATGTCCAGCCGGAATCTGGCTTCCTGTAACTTCAGCCCATTATTCCTTGTCCTGCACTCTGGGTTGATCGAGAAGAGATCCTGGCCCTCATCTGTGTGACAACCTTTCAAGTATTTGAAGAGTGCTATCATATCTCCTCTCAATTTTCTCTTCTCCAGGCTAAACATGCCTATTTCTTTCAATCTCTCCTCATAGGGCTTTGTTTCCAGGACCCTAATCATCCTCGTTGCCCTCCTCTGAACACGCTCCAGATTGTCTGCAATCCTGCCCCGACAGCTTGTACTTCACTTTTTCCGGGGTGTGTGTGTGTGTCATAGACTCACTTTTGAGCGAGCACTTCGGCCTTTTCTTTGTCATCTGTTACCAATTTGGCATCCTCATGAAGCAGTTGAACCACCATACTATTCATGTATCTGAAGAAAGCCTTTTTATTGCTTTTAGCATCCCTCGCTAGCCTCAGCTCCTTCTCAGCTTTAGCCTTCCTGATACCATTCCGGCACTTCTGTGCTACTTGTTTGTACTCTTCTTTTGTAGTCTGGCCTTCCTTCCACTTCCTATATGTATCCTTTTTTATTTTCATGTCATCTCTAAGCTTTTTGTGGAGCCACATTGGTTTCTTCTGTTGTCTTCTATATTTTTTCCTTGTTGGAATTGTTTGGACGGTATGCACACTTGTTTATTTTGCCCATTATTGCCACTAACTGCTGGCAACAAAATACCTTAAAAGCAAGGAATGCTAATCTGAGTTGTGATGTTGTTTCCTCCCTACAAACGTAGAATCAGAGTCCTGTTTCAAGGCTCTTGGACTGCACCCCACAGATCATAGAATAGTAAAGTTGGAAGGGGCCTGTAAGGCCATCGAGTCCAACCCCCTGCTCAGTGCAGGAATCCACATTAAAGCCTAACCAACAGACGGCTGTCCAGCTGCAGCTTCAATACCTCTTTGGAAGACTCTGCTTCCAAGCAAATGTACATTTAAAAAAAAAACAACCACAAAGACACCTATACAGAGCTCTCTCAAACTGTTGCCACTCTTTCCTCAGGCCAGGAACAGTGGGTGTTGCCTCCAACTACTTCCTGGATTCTCCCAGGAAGCACAATCTACTCAGGTTGAATCCAGCAGGGTTTTTTTATATTGGTACTAGGGGTGTGCACGGACCCCCCGGATCGGATCGGGACCCGGATCGGGACCTCCAATTTTGTCCCGGACCGGTTCGGACAAAATCGGAGGCCCCCCGGACCAGATCGAGTCCGATCCCGACCCAAAAATCGTACATTTTTGGATCGGCCGCCATTTTTTTCCCCATAGACTTGCATTGCAATGCAAGTCTATGAGGAAAAAATGGCGGCGGGTGGGTAAGGGGGGGCCTAACTCCCTCCCCCACCCGGGGCCGTCCGCTGTGGACGGCCCCGGCAGGTAAACCCCCTCCCCCGCGCTCCCTACCCCCCCTGGGGCCGCCTGCTTCCATCCGCTGGCGCCCGCGGGCGCCAGCGGATAGAAGCGGACGGCTCCGGGGGGGGGGTAAGCCCCCTTCCCCGCCACTTACCTTCTCGGCACGTCCGGCGCCGGCGGCTACTACCAGCGGGCTCCGCGGCCTACTCTCAAGTAGCGCGCCGGGTGATGACATCACCCGGCGCGCCACCCTGGAGCAGGCCGCGGAGCCTGCTGGTAGTAGTAGGCGCCGGCGCCGGACGGGAGCCGCCGGGCCGGGCAGGTAAGGGCCCCCCTCCCCCCTCCCCCCTCCGCGCGCCCCCTCCTCCCCTCCACGCACCCCCTCCTTACCTTTCCGGCCCGGCGGCTCCCGTCCGGCGCCGGCGCCTACTACTTCCAGCAGGCTCCGCGGCCTGCTCTAGAGTAGCGCGCCGGGTGATGACATCACCCGGCGCGCCATCCTAGAGCAGGCCGCGGAGCCTGCTGGGAGTAGTAGGCGCCGGCGCCGGACGGGAGCCGCCGGGCCGGAAAGGTAAGGGCCCCCCTCCCCCCTCCGCGCGCCCCCTCCTCCCCTCCACGCACCCCCTCCTTACCTTTCCGGCCCGGCGGCTCCCGTCCGGCGCCGGCGCCTACTACTTCCAGCAGGCTCCGCGGCCTGCTCTAGAGTAGCGCGCCGGGTGATGACATCACCCGGCGCGCCATCCTAGAGCAGGCCGCGGAGCCTGCTGGGAGTAGTAGGCGCCGGCGCCGGACGGGAGCCGCCGGGCCGGAAAGGTAAGGGCCCCCCTCCCCCCTCCGCGCGCCCCCTCCTCCCCTCCACGCACCCCCTCCTTACCTTTCCGGCCCGGCGGCTCCCGTCCGGCGCCGGCGCCTACTACTTCCAGCAGGCTCCGCGGCCTGCTCTAGAGTAGCGCGCCGGGTGATGACATCACCCGGCGCGCCATCCTAGAGCAGGCCGCGGAGCCTGCTGGGAATAGTAGGCGCCGGCGCCGGACGGGAGCCGCCGGGCCGGAAAGGTAAGGGCCCCCCTCCCCCCTCCGCGCGCCCCCTCCTCCCCTCCACGCACCCCCTCCTTACCTTTCCGGCCCGGCGGCTCCCGTCCGGCGCCGGCGCCTACTACTTCCAGCAGGCTCCGCGGCCTGCTCTAGAGTAGCGCGCCGGGTGATGACATCACCCGGCGCGCCATCCTAGAGCAGGCCGCGGAGCCTGCTGGGAATAGTAGGCGCCGGCGCCGGACGGGAGCCGCCGGGCCGGAAAGGTAAGGGCCCCCCTCCCCCCTCCGCGCGCCCCCTCCTCCCCTCCACGCACCCCCTCCTTACCTTCCCGGCCCGGTGGCTCCCGTCCGGCGCCGGCGCCTACTACTACCAGCAGGCTCCGCGGCCTGCTCTAGAGTAGCGCGCCGGGTGATGACATCACCCGGCGCGCCACCCTAGAGCAGGCCGCGGAGCCTGCTAGTAGTAGTAGGCTCCGGCGCTGGACGGGAGCCACCGGGCCGAGAAGGTAAGTGCCCCCCTCCTCCCCCCCCCCCGCTGTCCACTTTCATCGGCGGGCGCCCGCTGGCGCCCGCCAATGGAAGCGGCGGTGGGCGCCAGTGGGCGCCCGCCGATCCGCCGATCCGCCGAACCGGTTCGGAGCTTTTTCGGACCGGTTCGGATTGGATCGGCCGATCCAGCTGCGGGATCGGAAATCGGATAATTTATCCGATTTCCCACTGGACCGGACTCGGATCGTGGATCGGGTCCGATCCAGTGCACATCCCTAATTGGTACAGGACTCAATCCTTCCCTGATTTTCCCTTCCTTGCATATTGCATGGGAAAGGGCAGGTGCTCTATCAACAACTGAGAGGCCACTTCCATGCATATTTTGTTTAGTACCTGTGTGGGGCAGGGGCATAAGGTGTGCCTTGGCCTGCATGTTCCTCTAAGCCTGGTGTTAGGGACATATTCTTGAGGCCCTAATTTCACAGTTCTGCTCCTGGCCTTTTTGCCCATCGGCTGTGTGGCACACGAATCAAGCAAAACTCCTAATTGCCTAAGCCGGCTACACAAACACAGGAAAAACCCAAATGGAGGCCACAGAAGTTTGGGCCTCCACTGATGACTCTCATTACACACACCTGGATGAGGTAATAATGTTCCACTTGCTCTTGTACCTCCCGTGTTCTCTGCTAATTAATTGCCTTCTCTCCCTTTCCTTTTCTTTTGCCTTAATTGGGATGAAGACATCTGGCAGAGATTTGTTCGTGCCGGCCTTCGTCTTTAACTTCTAGGCACATCCCACTTGTTTGAGAAGTTAAAAGAGAAACTCCCTTGAGCACAGATTCCGTGGGATCTCTCAAAAGCTGTTACACCATCACAGGATTCCTGGGCCTCTGCCACAGCATGTGCCCAATTGAAAAGCCAGGCTGCTGCTTCTGGCGACGGGCTTGATGAGTGCTGCAGGCCTCCCACTGAGCCTTGGAGGCTTAAAAGGACTTTGGTTTGGGGTGCCAACAGCAGAGTCAATGGATTAAGGGCAGGAGGAGAGCAAATCCTTCTGCCTCTTGAGGTGGGCAGGTCTTCCTGGCTTTCCTGTCTTAAGTATTTTGCCCCTGCTGTAGCCGCTGCAGCACAGCTAGCATTAAGCTTCCCGGGGTGGCAAATATTTATGGATTGGTTTGATTTCTACACCCCTTTCGACCAAATTGGCAGTGTACAATCACTAATAAAACTTGATAAAAACAACAATACGCAAATACATTTAAATGATTAAAAACACAGCAACAGAGTAAAAACAGCATCCAGCTCACACACTAGAGGCCCACTTGAATAAAGCAGTCTTTGCCGCCAGCAGAAGGACAGACGAGAGGGAGAGCACAGGGAGTTCCTCAGCCAGGGAGCAGCCACCAAGAAGGCCTTCTTTTGCGTTGCTAACCAACACACCTCTGAAGGCAGAGGGTCTCAAAAAAGGGGCCTTTCCTGAACATCTTAAGAACCAGGCAGGCTTGTATGGGAGAAGGAAGACTTTCAGGGAGCTTTAAAGCCATATAGAGCTGTAAATGTCATAGTCAGCATTTTGACTTCTGTCTAGAAACAGACCAGTAGCCATTGAAACTGTAGTAACAAGGGAGTCATGTGCTACCTGTAACTAGCCCCGGGCAAGTCTAGCCACAGCATTCTGGACCAGCTGAAGTTTCTGCATAGTTTTCAAAGGCATCTCAATGAAGAACATGTTGCAGTACTCCGAATGGGATGTAACTAAGGCATGCATGACGGTGGCCAGATTGGACGCCTCTAGGAATGGGCACAGTTGGAGCACTAGCCTCAGCTATGCAAATGCACTCCAGGCATCCGGGTTCAGGACTGAGTCCAGAAGTACAATCAAACTGTGAGCCTGAGTCTTCAAGGGAAGTGTAACCGCATCCAGCACAGATTCAATTCCTATTTCCTGATCCTTTTGGTTGACCAAAGGCACCTCTCTCTTGTCTGGATTAAGCTTCAATTTGTTTGCCCTCACACAGTATATTATTGACATCAGTCACCAACTTAGAGTCAGAACAGCTCCCTTGGATATAGATGGAAAAGAGAGATAGAGTTGGGTGTCATCAGTATACTGATAGCACCGAACCCCCAAACTCTGGAAATCTCTTCCAGTGGTGTCATGTATCTGTGAAATAGACTGGGAGATGATGGAACCCTGAGGGACACCACAGGCCAATAGCCACAGTGTTGAACAGGAATCCCCCAGCATCACCTTCTGAAATCGCCCCTACAGGAAGGACTGGAACTACTCAGTGTCTCTCAGTCCCACCTCAGACAGACACCTCAGAAGATCAATGGTATTAAAAGCCACCGAGAGGTCCAGCAGAACTTATAGCGAAACCTTCCCTCTGTCCAGTTCCCGATGTAATTGTCCACCAAGGGTGACCAAAACAGTCTCTGTTCCATAACCAGGTCTGAAGCCAAATTATTATTATTATTATTATTATTATTATTATTATTATTAATTACACTTATATACCGCCCCATAGCCGAAGCTCTCTGGGCAGTTTACAAAAATTAAAAAGCTTGAGCATTAAAAAGACAATATACAAAATTTAAAACCATAAAACAGCTGTCACTAAAACACTTTAAAACATTTTAACTGTTAAGCCTGGCCAGAATGTCAATCAAAACCTCAACTTGAGCTATTAAAATGCCTGGGAGAAAATAAAAGTTTTGACCTGGTGCCGAAAAGATAACAGTGTTGGCGCCAGGCGGGCCTCATCGGGGAGATCATTCCATAATTGAGGGGCCACCACAGAGAAGGCCCTCTCCCTTGTTGCCGTTCTCCGAGCTTCCCTCGGAGTAGGCACCCGGAGGAGGACCTTTGATGTTGAGCGTAGTGTACGGGTAGGTTCATGTCGGGAAAGAAATCCATTGAAATGGATCCATTGAAATGGATCCAGATAATATGTCTCATCCAGAAATCCCTGGAGCTGAGAAGCCATGACACACTTCAGCAAAGGTCTTACTAGTTTCTCCTTTAGGTAAGATGGAATCACATCTTGCCATAAAGAGACGTTCACCACTATCCTTACCCACTCAGCCAGTCCCCCACCCCAGCTGTTTCACCTCTCCAAAGATGCAGTCCACTTCCTCAGGCTGTACAAATCCATTGTAACTGGGCAAGCAGGAGCCAAAGTTACATCCAGCCGACCTGTATCAGCAATAGCACCCGAGAGCCTATCCACATTGTCCTTAAAACGACTTATATTCTGTTTAAAACGTATTTTTTTAAGTTGTTTCATTATGTGGTAGAACACACTGAGCAATACTTACATTTCATAGTGACTGCTTCCTCCGTACTCAAAGTGTTCACAGGGTTAATTCTTTGTCTCTTCTTCTTTCGTTTTTGTTTTGCAGGCTGCTTGACCCGGCCACTTCTGTCTCTGTAACTCAAGCAGCCTGCAAAACAAAAACGAAAGAACAAGAGACAAAGAAATAACCTTGTGTGACACCATTGAATGCTTTGAGAACGGAGGAAGCAGTCACTATGAAACGTAAGTACTGCTCAGTGTGTTCTACCACGTAAAGAAATGACTTAAAAACCACTTTTTTAAACAGAATATAAGTTGTTTTAAGGGCAATGTGGAGAGGTTCCAAGTGAGTACAGATACAATCAATTTCAACTGCAAAGCATCATGCAAATTGGTCACAGTGGTCAACCTCCTCTTCTTGTGGGCCAAAGCATAATAGGCCTCTGACAACCTGATAAAGTTCTGCTGGGCAACTCTGTGCAGGCACAGTGCTAGTAGGGAAGTGTGCTTTCTACATCCCCCCCCAATGCCTGGAGTAGGCTTTTGAATGTTCTGTAGCCTATGTTTGGTCAGCATCTTCCGGGTTCTCTCCCAATGTCGCTCTAGTTGATGTCCTACTCATTCCATCCCCCGCAATGCCTTGGAAAGCCAGGGAGCTTGTTGGGCTCCACTCTGAGGGAGAAGATGCTCAGGACACAGAGCAATTGTGTCAGTCACTTGTGTCATTTCTCCATTCCAGAGATCAACCAGGGCTTTGACAGAATCACCTGCCAAGATGACAGGAAAATCCCCAAGAGCTGCCAGAAAAACATCCAGATCCACCAGGCGGACAGCTTATTTGGCTCCAGCAAGTGTAAACCCCACCAGGTAGTGATCTGACCATGGCCACAGAATGATTGAAAGTTCCTGCACCCCCCAGATCAGCATCATCCCATCCTATGTAAAAGACCAGTTGTAAAGTGGGGCTAGATGCTAATTGGGGCAGGCCCATGGTTGTCATTGAGGCTACGAATTCCTGAGCCACTTCCCACAAGGCTGCCTCAGCCAGTCTGTTGAAGTCACAGAGACTCCAGCACCAACCATGAGACCCCTTGGCTCGCTCACAAAGGGAGACTGTTGAGTAGCGGGGGCGGGGGGTGTACATCAAGAGAATCTCTATTCTGTCCTGAACATCCATCATCAGATATGCACACTCCAAATGGGAAGACTGCAGGATGGGTACCTGGACAGGGGGACAGAATCATGAGAGATCAATGGGACTCCTCCTCCCAACCCCAACCCCCCAGGTCTTGCCTGCTGGAACACGGAGAACCCAGGTGGGCAAAGCTGGGAGAGATTTACTTCCCCATTCTCATCCAACCCAGTCTCCGTGATACAGGCCAGCTCAGCACACTCATCCAGCAGCACGTCTGTTGAATACTGTTCAATACCGTGTCAAGTAGCATTAAACTTTAAAGCTGCCTTCCCCAACCTAGTGACCTTCATATGCTTTGGACTTCAACTGCCATCAGCCCCAGTTAGCATTGCTAATGGTAAGGAGCACTGCTAGCTGTAGTCCAAAGAAACTGGAGGGTATAAGGTTGCGGGAAGGCTGCTTTAAGGTAGGCCTAAAGTTTAAAGTAACTGTCAAGAGCATTGGCTGCCATCGTGGCAAAGCAGAGGTGCTAACCTGGCCACCTCAGCCGCAAGGCCTTGTTCTGACGAAACAAGTGAGAGGTGGGGCAGGTGTTCCAGGAAGCCCACGGAGAGCCCTGCCACACACACACACACACACATGGCCCTGGCTTTAGTGGATGCCCCAAGGAGCCGGGGAGGATCCCGATTGCTGGAGAAGGGACTGCAGAGCGCAGAATGAAGTATGTGACACTCCATCACCCTGTGAGTAACGAAAGTACAAGAACCTTGCACCCCTCCCATGAAAATGTCACAAACTATATTCTCCTTTGAATGTTTTCTTTAGAAGCACTTCCTTTTCTATCAAATTGAATTGAAATGGTCAGGTGTGTGTGTGTGTTGGGGAGGATTTTGGCATAGTTTTAATAAGACTAGTGGGAGTTTTCCGGGCGAGGTTCACTGAAGCCCCAGACTACACAAAAAAGACCTCTAACCCTGCCATGAAACCAGGGAGTTCTGGCTGGCTCAGGCCAGTGAGGTACCCCCACTTATACACCCAGGTTAACCCCACAAATATCCCCCCACTGCCCCTGGCTCCTTTGGGCTTTCTGTCCCTGAGCACAATAAATGTACCTTAGTGCTTATAGGTGAAGGAACCCCAATCCCCTCCTCTTCCTGGATAAAAGAAGAGGAACGTGATCTTGGCTCATTCTCAGTCCAGCAGCCCGGTCCTGTGCCAACCCCACTTCCCACCACCCCAGACAAGGCATTCATTTTAGACATGATGTGACCCCCTCCCTCTCACTCCCCATCATTGGCGGCTGCTGGCAAGGGATGGGGAATCAGAGAATATCATGACACCACAACACAGATCAATGTGTACAGGGAGCAGGAAGAGGTTGTAGGCAGATTTGTGACAACAGTAATTCTGCCCAGAGAGGTGTTTTTGGTTTTTTTAAGCGTTTGTACCACAACAGGCACCTGCAAATCTTATTTTGGAGGCTGGACTGGCTACAGCCTTAAATTGAACTAAAGGTCATCTGTCAGTCATTTGACAGAATCTGGCTGCTCGGATATGGCTGAGCTTGACATTTATGCTGTGTATTTCTTTGGTTCAAACAAACACTAGATAAAGGATCCACAAATGTGTGAATCTTTATCTTCACCAATGGCAGTCACTCACTATAAGCACACAGTTCATGAAACGAAGGTCATAACAAGGCTAAATTCTCCCCTTGCCAGATTATGTCTGAATGTGCTCTGCCTACATCATCATTGGCAGAGATTATTTTTAAAAAATGGGCATGAAATGTTGCATGTAAATACATATTTAAATGCACATTTGATACATCTTTTGAGCTGAGAATTGTATCAGAACATGTAGCAATTAAGAAAGCTGGTGGATAACTAAGTTCTGATTTGTACCTTCCTCCAGGAGGGAAGAGGCAGGTCAGTTTGTCTCACAATTCACAAAGACCTCTTTGTGGGCCATGGCTGTAGCTGCCTCTTCCATAAGGACCACCACCTTTTGTTACAATGCAGCCATGGTATCAGAGGCCATTTGAAAGGCTCCCAAATTAACATCCAGCTACTTCTATATCCCAATGCAGATGAATAGAATATCCATTTCCTATGTCCAGGGAGGCTTTTCTTTTTAATGCATTTCGACATGAGGTCCCCACACCTGCACTCTGAAATGGTCATAATTTCCCCTTTTGGTAGGGAAGGTACAACTCTAAATGCCTTTAAATACTATATTACATGGGTGGGCGGAGCATTCCTGGAGCTACCAGTGATGTGTGAACGTTGTAAATACCCCTTCAGGGCAGTTCAAAAAAGGGAATGGAGATTTAGGTTCGCACTGAATATTTGTCCAGCAAAATGTCCTCCTATAGCAATTGAGATGGACTCTGGGACCATTGAACAGGAGAGAAGAGTCAAGGAAAAAGCACAATACTTTATTATCTGAACACCAAAGAAATAGGAATTTAACAGCACATTAAAAAATTACAGTCTGCAGTAAAGACAACTGTATGCTGTTTAATGTGTTATGAAAAGTCCTATTTATTGGAATATTTGTGTTCAGCTAATATATTTTTGTGCTTTTCCCATGACTCCCATGACTCCTCCCCTCACTTCAATAGACCCAGAGTCCATCATCTCAGTCACTGAGGAGGGGCATTTTACTAGGCAAATGTTCAGTACAAACCTAAATCTCTATTCCCTTTCCTGAACTGCCCCAGGAGGGGTCCTTGAGCTGTTCATGAGCCACTGATGGCCAGGGAATGCTTTGCTTTCCAACATACTGTTATGATGCTCTTGCAATCATACTGCATTGAAATCTCATCTAACTCTCATTTCTCAAATACATTTATTCCCGTGTGCAACACATCTTAAGGAGATTTTCTTATCCTGTCAATAAAACACATATTCAAAGAAGAGCTTTTGCTAAAGCAAAAAACTAACAAAAACAGAAAGAACTGTATTTGAGAAATTCCAGCCCTTTTCACCTCGCAGGGCATACTGGCACACAAAATTGGAAGAGCTTCAAATTCAGCACCAATCTTGCCCTAATAATGTCTGCATTTGGCTTTTGAGATACATGATGTTATTGGGTGTGTCTGCCCACACAGTGTGGCATCCAGGCTGTTTTGGTGTGTGTACGCAAGCACGTGCAAGAATGCACACTATCCGAGGGGAGGGCACAATGTTAATGAAGACAAGGTGGGAACTGCAGCAGGAGTCAGAATTTCTGACCTTGTCTGCTCCTGAGATAATATATCTCAGAGACCTGGTTCAGGTTTCCTGGCTCTGGCGCTGCCGTTTAAAATTTACGGTTTGAGAAAGTGCTTATTGCTTGAATTCCCTTGACCTCTTGCATTTTCAACCTTGTGTTTATCAAGATACAGGTTCCTCTCCTTTGTCTCCTACTCGCTACAATCTCAGTGGGCCACTGCCACTGCTGACTTGCCTGACATCCCAACTCTGCTCATCCTGCTAGGGCATACCGTTCTTCATTTCTGTTCTCTCCTTTGGGATCTCTTTCCCTCCACAGAGCCTTTTGTTTATTTGTCTACACTTGGCTTAGAAATGTACCTGGCAGAAAGCCTTTTTTTCTGCCTGTATTGATCTGAAGTCAACTTTTGACCTGGTCCCACAGGAATTACTGTGGTCCCAATTGAACAAACCATAAATGTTTGCAAAGTTCCAAACTTGCATTTGCAAACTATACACCTTTAAAAATGCTCAACTTGAAAAATGCACAACTTTTCCTGTTCAAGGGGATCAAAAAGTAGATTGCAAACAAGAATGGAAGTGAGCGAAATTGAGCTTTGAAGTAAAGTTTGGAGAATTTCAGTAAGCTCAAGCAATCTTGGTTCCCCCGTCGCTAATTATAACAAATCCAAGGTCTGTGAAAATGGACCTATAAATGGACATTAAATAGAAATGATATAGAGTGAGTCCTACCTATAAGATGCCTAGGTATATAAATGCAGAGCATTGGCTCCTGGCCTGAGCAACAGAAGCAGGCAATTAACTCAGCTAACTGGAGCCAACTGGCCATTTCATGGGGGGGTGGGGAGGTTATACAAGGGGGTCATTTCGTAGCTTCTGCTATCCAAGCTTATAAAGCTAAGATTGTGGCATCCCAATCTGAAAGAATCCAATCTGTTGAAAGAAGGCATAACTCTTGGTTATACAGGTATTCGTAGATCTAGGTCTTTGGTAATTGAGACTGGCAGCTGATAAATCCTGTTCCCCATGATTCTTAAATAATCCTTCAAAATATGGAATTGTTAGAGCTTCATGTCTGCATACGCTAACTGTTTTGAAATACAAGGATGCATTTATGCTCATTCATTTCAATGTGCTGTCCTCTGCGCTCTTAAGTAGACAATTTAATAAGGCCCCAATTAACAAATGCCTGTGTGGAATTGGAACAATAGCATCTGTGGACCATGTAGTCCTGCATGGTTATTTGCACAGAAACTGCAGAGAGAGGTTGATTCTCCTTCTACCATGAAGTATTCTGGGATGATCTTCTGAAGATCTGGTAACGTTCTGCTTAAAGGATGATTCATCTTATATTACTGAGAGGGTGGCTATTTTTTTTTACTTCAAATGCAAATTAGGAGGAGGGAAATGCTGGCTTCCTTTGAAAACCCAATTGTTTTATCTATCAGTTCTTAACTAGCTGTATTTGTTCTTTGAATCAAAGTTCTTATTGGTCTGTGACTGCGATAAATCATTCATTCATTTTATGTTTGTTTGGCTTTACTCTTCTCTGTCTTCAGTCCCCTAGATCTGCACATCCTCAAGGCATTCTCAGGGCAAGGAGTGCGTGTGAAGTTGCCACAGAGACAGGAAATTGCCAGTGAGCGACCCTGAGGATGGGGAGTCAGAGGCCCATCCTGCACTGGTCGCCTGAAGAGAACATTGCTGATCAATTTCAAAGACCTTTCCAGGCTGTCAGGTTTAATAATGAGCCATGACACTTTCGGAGACAGGCACAGAGAGATGTCCCTCCACACCTTGTTTCAAGCAGCTGCTGGAGCGACAGACAGAGGTGCATTTCAGACAGAGAGGGTTTTTTTTAAAGAGCCAGGTATGCTGCCTTCCAGAGGAAGCTCCCCTGAACTGCAGAAACCATTTCAGGAGAAAGAGGTGGGATTCTTCTGGTGTGTAGATTAGTTCTGTGTTAGAAGGAGGAGGAGGAGGAGGAGGAGGAGGAGGAGGAGGAGGCAAGGGTGGGCAGAGCTCAAGAAATGGTCCTGCAATACTCTAATGCCTTGATTGGGCACCAGATGTGTTGAACAGCCACTTTGGGCTCCATCACACCTGCTTTTTTTCCTGGTTTGAGTCTGCCATTTCCCCTTCCATTTCCTAAACAAGTCAAGCCCTGGGCACTTTCATGTCTGTGCGTTGTTGCACTCATGTATCTTTTCACCTATATTGCTACTCTTCCGGCGAAATCACACACTCCACCCCCTACATTCTCCTTTCCCCTGCAGTTAATGTGTGTGATATATGCCTAAATACAATAGCACAGCAGCCTGAAACCTCACAATTACAGTAAAACAATACACAATGCTTTCCCCTAAGATCATATTAAACAATATAAGTGAAGAGAATGTATTACAATTAGTTTTTGGAGAAGTTTCTGGTCAATGTTGGCATGGCAAGGGGTAGCCAACATTGTTCTGGTCAGGAAACCTGGACATGCCTATTCAGGGGTAAGAAACATAGAGTTGAATGGGACCGAATGGCCTCTCTCACCTTCTCAGGTGGGTGTTCAGGTGCCATCTCTCCCTCCCCCTTCATGGTTGAGCACCCTCCTCTTTTGTCAGTGAGATCGCCCTTCGACACACACGCCCCCAACACAAAACGGAATGGTCCGATATAGCACAAGGACAGCAATACTTGGGAGGGAGTAGTGGCTTTATTGTGCATGGAGGGGGAAAATGGACTTTCCCCCCTTTCCAAAATGAGATGGAAAATGGAGGGGAAGAGGTGAGATGAGCACAGGACAGGGATGACGTCATGTGAGTATCGCGCTGCAAAACCACATGCCAGGCATGGTGAGTGCGATAAATTGCTGGTGTGATGGAGCTCTTTCAGAAAGAAGTAAGAGGGGCAAGTTCAAAGGTTCATCTTTCCTCTCAGAGGGCAGCAGATGGCCCAGGGGCTGCCAGTTGCTGGTTTATATTTTAGACTGAGCAAGAATACATTGAGGAAGTGGGGAGGAGGGGAGCGCAAGCAAAGCACATCAGCCAGAGCGCCAGGATAGCTGGAGCCCTGCAACATCCTATGGCTCTTTGGCCAACACTATTCCTGGAAATAAGAGTTTTCAAGCTGACCAAAAGGGATTCCATCAGAATCCCTCACACTTAGCATCATGTAATCATTAGAATGTGGGATGTGCAATGTTAAGGGTGGGCAAAGGGGCACAGCCAGTGGGAAGGAGGTGCTGAACTTCCTGCACTTCTCATCCCTCCCACAGTTTTATGCACACACACACTTTTCTCCCGATGGAGATTTATTCTGGTCATGGAGCCCAGTTGGGAGAAAAGCAGTTATAGGGGAAGGGCGAAGGGAGAGAAGAGCTCAGCCTCCCGCCAGCTCCCGCTCTGCATGGAATCACAGCACCCTTGAGTCCGCCAATCCCTGTCATTACTGCCCTTGGAGGAAGCCTAAAGACTCACCTGGCCTATCATTGAGTTTGGGGCCATTCTGTGTACGATATTTATTTTTATTTCATTTCATTTCATTACATCTCTATACTGCTCTCTGGGCAGTTCACAAGCAGACACTGTCTAGTTTTAATTATTAAGTCTGGTTTTCTCATTATTTTTATTGTTGATCTTATTGTTTTATTGTGTTTTGTAGTTTTAAGTTCCACTGTACACTGCTTTGGGAGGGTGTACTCTAAAAACTGGTTTACAAATCTTTTAACTAACTAAGCAGTTTTCAATTATTCCCAGTTAGGGATGGGCATATGTGTCAATTTCAGTTTTGCTCAATTTCTAATTTTCCAACCATCAGTTTGTTTCATTTCCCCATCAGTTTTTGCAGTTTTTAAAGAAGATAAACATGTGCATGTGTTGTTATGCACATTTCTCCTAATATACACAGTTTTGTACAAAATTTCACCTATATGCATGTTTGCTAGCAATTTTCTTTAATATAATGCATTTTAACATTATTTCCACTAATGTACATAGTTTTATTTTCACTTTTCCCTAACATTTGCATTTTTGTAAACAGTTTTTGACTGGGAAACTGTATTGCAAAATTTGGAAAAGTGCAAATATGAAAGTATACCTGTTCTTTGGTTCATGTATTGTTTCAGGAAGTGTGAATTGGGCAAGTTTACATCAAATGCAATCAAACTAATTTCTCCTCCATCCTTGCTCCCAATCCATAGTGAATGCAAAAGTTGCTGTGAGTTGGCCTTTTAAGTCCAGCCTCATCGTTTTGATATGGTCAATCTCATTCTGAAAAGTAAAGCCCCACAGAAGCCGGCCTATGGAGAGATGAGGCTACTGGAGATCAAGTTAAATCATTTAAAAATGAGAAACGTTAATCCCCAGTCCTTGATTGTGGGAAGCAGCTGCCCTTCCATTTGAAGGAGGCACCAGGCACCAGGCATCCATTGGCTTCCTTTAAGCCTGCCTATTAAAGTCACTTCCCTCAGCATTACACGCCAAAGAGAACGGAGTACACCCCAATAAAAGCAGGTTGCTGCTACAGTCACAGAGCTGAGAAGGAGGGGGGTAGGGGGGTAGAAACATATGGGGAGGAGTGATGGGATGCTGATTCAAGTGAGAGCTAGGAAACAGATGGGTGCCCATGTGCAAAGGTGGGCAGGAGGGGGGGGAGCCATTGGCTGAAGAGGGAGACATATGGGTGCCCCAAGCTGCAGGAGTAAAACACCAGCCTGGAGTAGAAAGAAGGACTCTGTTGTCATCTTGGCTGATGGCCTTACCCAAAGGGAGAAGACGTAAAGCTAATAGCCCTACTTGAGCATGGGATGGAACGGCAAAGCAACTGCCACACTGGCTGCCTGAGCAGGAGGAATCCTTGCCTAAATGCCTCCTCCGCCTCTTTCACCACGGAACTCTCAGCCACACATTTTGCCCTTCTTTGCCCAGCCCCATCAGTATTATGGGTGCTTTCATTGCCCATCTTGCCTAGAGAGCAGCTGCCACCAAAACCAGCTACGATCCTGATTAGGTAAATGAATTACGATCATTATGCCACTTTTTTTCTGGGGATTTCATGGGGAAGGGATTGGAGATTGCATCAGCATGGGGAGAGGAGGGGAAAGGAACTGATTTGGCATGTGCCCCAACAGCAGGGAACTCCCCGGGTACATCAAGCGTGGACACGGGGGATGCTGCAGCCTGCAGCTTAGCTCCACGGGAGCCGTGTCATGGAGAAACAGGGACATTTGCAGCTTTTGAAGCATTGCTTGGAAGAGCTTCCTTTGGCACCAGGCTTTAAGTCAGCTGGTGGAAGGAGGCTGTTTTAAGCCTGGCTGGCTGGCAGGCAGCCTGAGGAGCACCACCTGCTGTCAGTTCTCTTTGCCTACTGTAAATATCAGCCTGCCAAAAGTTGAAGACCAGATCAGTATCGGCAGAGATGAAGTCCAACAGGCCTTGGATGTTTTGCCTCGAGGGAAACCATCGAGGGGATTGTGTGAAAGAGCTGCAGGGTTAAACAGGAGAGGGATGTCTGGGATTCTGCATGCCCCACCCCCAAGCATCCCCCGAGCTCAGCCAGCTCAATGCATGGAGGTCTGCAAAGGGGCCGGAATGGGATTGCACAGCTCGTGTGACCCCAAACACCCAAAGTTGCCGATTGGGGTGCTGGGTAAGGGTGTTCAGCTGAAGGCACTTTCAAGCCCCTTGGCACAGGTCTTGGAACTAACAGGGATGCTTGGGGCATGGCATGAATCCTTGCATACATCCCATGCCCAGTTTAGCCCTAATCCTGATGCATGTGACAATAGGGCTTTTCGAACTCAAAGCCTCTAGTTCCACTTACAGTATCCGATAAAATCGGTTGCAATCCCTAAAAGTTTGTACAAATTTATTAAAGCTTCTGAACAACTTAAACAGTTTATGTGCATGCCCAATTTAGTTCTTAAATTTGTAAACAAAAGGCTAACATGGTTCTACTATAAAATTATCTACCTTATAGGGTTATAGAATTTTTCTTAGGTACTAGTGTATCAGAACCATCACAATGAATGTGTGGCACAGGTTATGCTATCAATAACACACCCTGAGAATTTGTTTCAAGCTGTCTGAAAATGTTGTGACACTCTTAGGCCTCAGCTTGACAGCGCCTCTTCCAGCACGTGGCGGCGGTGGCAGTGGTGGCAGCAGGTGCCACGCCACACATTGACACTCCTTTCGCGAGTCTTCACTTAAGGAGTGCCACGGCAGCTTTTCCTGTCACCGCTGCCGGGGCCACACCTGCCCAGCAGTAGCTGGAAGGGTGGCTGGGGCGGTGGCCCCTCTACTCTAAGATAAGTTTTTTTTTTTAAAAAAAAATTAAAATGTGTGTGTGTGGGGGGGAAGACTGTGGAGGCAGTGCAGTGAGCTTATGGCTCGCTGCTCCACCCCCTTCCCTTCCCAGCCCGCTCTGCTTTAAAATAAAGTCAGGGTAAATGCCCAACTTTTTTTAGAGCGGAGCAAAGGGCCTTTGCCCCTAGATGGCTTTGCACTGGCGGCAGCGTCATGTAACCCAACTGCTGTCAGTGTGAAGCCAACTCGATGGAAAGTGTCCGTCTAGAGGTACCCTTAGCCCCAGAATTCATTTCCTACCCACAGGGAATCAACTTAACAGGCCAAAGCTGGTAACATCCCATCCCCATGAGCAACAGAGTTTAGCTGATACTATTTCATTTATATTTGAACAAAGGGGAGTGTTAGTCAGCAGAATTCACTTCCATGAGAGATGACTGAATCTCTCAATTTAGGAGGATTTAGAGAGGAGCCTGTCATGTCAGGATGAATTGAGTGTCAAGAGCTACGCTCCGATCACAGACAGCAGATTAGTCCAAGCAGAGGTGATTTCAGACCTTATTGCCTTTAACACCCTACTCATTCTGGTGATCTCCCTGCAAAGGAGGAGTTTAAAAGCAAATCCCATTTCTATGCTAGAAAAAGAAAAAAAGAGAAACTTAGAAGGAAGCCAGGCAAGAGGCTGGCACAGTGCAGGTAGCAGTGGCAGCAGGAGTATGCAAGAATGGCAGGTGGTCACCCAACGTACAGACCATCAGCCTGGGGTTCAAATGCAATTTCAACAAAGGCTCACTGTATGTCCCTCAGCAACTTTTTTTAAAAATATATTTTTTATTTTTCAACATAATACAACATAAAACAACATAAAATACAATACATACCGCACACACCCCCGTGTTCCCCTCCCCCCAGGAGACCTTCAATTATACATTATTCTTCTTTCCAAAAGTGTAAAGACTCTTTTGAAGGTATTTGCCCCTTCCCCGTTCTTAATACTATTCCAAAAATAGGCTCCATACATCTCCAAAATCATTCTTACTGGACATTCCCCTCTTTATTTTCATTTTACACGTTAGCTTGTCATTAAGTGCCATATCCCATATTTCTTTATACCATTCTTCTATAGTATATATCCCTTGCCCTTTCCAGTTTTTAGCAATCATTATTCTGACAGGAGACAGGAGGTTGTTTATTAATTCTCTCTTATTTATATTCTCATTTCCTTTATCCCATATTGCTAGTAGAGCCAGCTTTGGGCTTAATTCCAATTTACTTCCAATTATTTCACTTATTTCTTTGAACACCCTTTCCCAAAATTTATGTACATGTTTACAGCTCCACCACATATGGAAATAAGTTCCAACCTCCTGACATCCCCTCCAACAATTCTTGGACACTTTTTTATCTATCTGATGAAATCTTACCGGCGTTAAATACCATCTCCATACTGTCTTATAATAATTCTCCTTAATTCTAATCGACAAAAGCTTTAACATTCTTGCATCCCACATCCTCCCCCAGACATGTTCATTAATTTGTTCCTTTAAATCATCTTCCCAAATCATTTTAAGAGAGTCTCGATATTCAGCCTCCTCTGTCAGGATTCTATATATTTCGCTAGTCAGACCTTTTCTAGTTTTAATTACTTCCTTCTTTCCTCTTGATTCAATTAAAACTTCAAATCTTGTATTATTTCTACACTTCTTATTTATCTTTTTCCATTCCTGTGTCCATTTTTCCAATTGTAAGCATTTGAACCAAGCTATCTTTTGTCCTTTTACTAACTCTCTAATTTGCACCTTATCTATCATTCTTTCCATCCAGTTCCTTAACTTAATAATTTCCTGATCCTTCAGACTCCCAACTCTACTTTTAAATTCCTTGGGAAGTTTCCCACTACTACCACTGGGGCGAGTGGAGAGTCTCCTGGTATTAACTTTCCTTTAACTTTCTCCCAGATCTCTAGAATGTTTTTCAGCAACGGGTTGTCCAGTCCCCTCAAATCTTTCTTTTGAATTTTATTATTAAAAAAAAAAATTGCAATTTAAAATCTAGTTCCCCTGTTTGCGTTCCTAGCCATTCTAAGTCTTCCTCCCCTAATATACTATTTATAACATATCTTAACTGATTAGCAATATGATAATTCTTTATATTTGGAAGTCCCAAACCTCCTTTCTTTTGTGTCTTATACCATAACCCTTTGTTAATCCTAGCTCTCTTATCTCCGTTGCAATAAGCATTAATCATATTTTGCCAGCTCTTTAACTCTGCATCCGATATTTTAATCGGTAGCATTCTAAACAAAAAATTAATCTTAGGTAATATCTTCATTTTTATAACCGATATTCTACCAAACCAAGAATGTTTTAATTTTCTATATACCTCTAACTTCTCCCCTACCTGTTTTTTCAAACTTGCAAAATTAATTTCCTCTAACCTATCTAAATCTTTTGCAATATTAACTCCTAAATAACGTACTACATTTTTAAGCCTAAGACCTAACTTTACTTTACCTTCCTCCATCTCCTCTTTGTTATAATTAAATAACATCATTTCTGACTTCCCCCAATTAACTTGTAAACCAGTAATCTCCCCAAATTCTCTCAAATGCTCTTTAATCAGCTCCCCAACCTTCAGGGGATCTTCTAATGTCAGTAATGTGTCATCCGCAAACATATTCATTTTAATCTCCTTCCCTCCTATCCCCTTCAATCTTACATCCTCCCTTATAACATTAGCCAAAATTTCTATCACTATCGCAAATAAGATCAGTGAAAGTGGGCAACCTTGTCTTGTTCCTCGAGCTAGTATAATCTGTTGCGTTAACCCATCATTAACCATTATTTCTGCTTTATTATTTTTATACAGTTGATCCATCACTCCCATAAATTTTACTCCAAGCCCAAATGTTTTCAAAATTGTTTTAAGTGCTGGCCATTCCACGCAATCAAAGGCTTTGAATATATCCAATGCTAACAAACCTGCTTTTAAATTCCTTTTTTAAATAGTATTGATTATATTTAAGGCTCTTCCAATTAAATTAGGCATTTGCCTTCCTGAGATAAATCCACATTGATCTTTTCTAATATATTTATGTATAAACGTACTCATCCTTTTTGCCATTATTGCTGTAAATATTTTTGAGTCTTGATTTATTAAGGATATTGGTCTATAAAATGCTGGATCAGTCAGATCCTTTCCTGGTTTCGGGATTAATATAATCAAGGAATGATCCCACGATGGTGGGGTCTTTCCTCCTTCTATTATACTATTAATTTTTTTTTTAATCTTGATATTAAAATTCCTCTAAAAACCTTATAATACTCCGGCCCCAAACCATCCAATCCCGGAGATTTCCCTCCTTTTAATTTAGCAATAATTCCTTCTATTTCTTTCTCAGTAACTAATCCTTCCATATAATCCCTATCTTGCCCCTGTAATCTTATTTTCCAATTCCTCTCTACATATTCCAATACCTTAACCTGTGATCCTATATCTGATGTATATAATTCTCTATAAAACTCCTGAAATATATTTAATTTATCCTTCATTAAGTTACAACTTTTCCCTGTCTTATCTCTAATTGTCCCTATCATGCTCTTAGCCTTTTTTGACTGAGTGGACCTAGCCAGCATCTTCGAATTTTTATTACTATATTCAAAAAAATCCCTCCTTAAATATAGCAAATCCCTTTGGACTTGTTCTAACTCTTCTCTCTCTAATTCTTTTTTCTTAGCTTGGATTTGGGCAAATAGGCGTTTATCTTTTGTCTCTCTTAGCTTCTCCTCTAAATCCCTTACCTCCTTTTCAATCTTTTTATTTTGTGTTTCTTGTTGTTTTCTTAGGGTACACATTTCCTAATACAAATCCCTCTTACTACAGCCTTCATAGTGTCCCATATTAACCCCTGCGAGTTTGAGTCCTTTTCGTTAATTTCCCATATTTCCTGCATTTCTTTTTTTATGTTCTCCACTATATTTTTATTATTTAATAGCCTTGTATCAATTCTCCATCTCTTAACTTGTTTATAATCCTTCTTCATTTTAATATCCATCGTCATTAATGCATGGTCTGTGACTTTAATTACCCCTATAGCACAATCTATAAGTTTAGACATCATATTCTTTGACACAAAAATATAATCAATCCTGGAATAACTCTTAAACCTGGGTGAGTAGAAAGTATATTTCCTTTCTTCCCCTTTTAATACTCTCCAAACATCCATTAGTTCTTTTCTCTCCATTAATTTGCTTAACCCCATCCTCCCACCACTCTTAAGAACTCTTAATATATTATCCCTGTCTTTCCCTTTGTCTAATACCATATTGAAGTCACCTGCCATCACAATATTCTTTTTACCCACTTCACCCACTGCATTAAAAACTTCATCGAAAAATTCCATTTGTTTTCCATTTGGAGCATATACATTAATCAATACATATTCCTCCTCCCCTACCATGCAAGAAATTCTCAGAAACCTTCCCGCTTCATCCTTCTTCACCCTTTGTATAGTAATACCACATTTTTTTGAAATTATAATCGCTACTCCTCTCACTTTAGAAGTGCCAAAAGACTTTTCGTAAACGCCCACTTCCCTCATCCGAAGCTCATTGACACCCTCCTTTGTTTGATGAGTTTCCGTCCCTCAGCAACTTACCATCTTTTAGTTTCCATCTGCAACTAGGGATAGTGCAAGAATTTGAAAAGGGTGGGAGCCAAAAAAAAAATGTGACCCCTCCCTATAAAAAATCTTGCACGTCATTTTGGGAGAGACCCAGGCTATTTCCACACCAGCCATTGTTCCTGGGGCTGCCCCTGCCTGCTCGCAGAGAGTCTGCATGACGCACACAGCATCCTGCAACCAGGCAGGGGCCAGCCCTCCATTTTTCCAGGAGTTCAGGGAATACTATTATCCCGATTCGTTCCTTGCTCCCAGGAGAGCAGCGAGATGGGTGGCTGGTGTGGCTACCCATCCCGGGTGCAGCTGCGCTTACCCCCGAGTAAGCGCGGCTGCACCGATGGCCATGGAGCTGCACCATGCGGCTCTGAAGCCATCGGGGGGGGGGACGGAGAAATCACCATCCCCAGGATGGCGGGGGCAGGGGAGCTGGATCGCACATGTTTTTGTGGTTTTTTAGGGTACTTACATTTGTGCGGGAGCGCTCGTGCACGCCTCCTTGGATCTTTTAAAAAAACAAAAATGGCTGGCGCAATTTGCGATGGCCCGGGCCGTCACTTTCTGATGCGGCCTCATTGCACTGAACCCAGAAGTAAGCACTTCCGGGTTTCCCCGCTTCCCGCCCTCTCTGCCCCTATGGTGTGGAAAGGATCCCAGGTCCATGTCTATTCTGATCCTCAAAAGGACAGGTTTCCTCCCACTCTGCTCTTCTGCCAGTTCCCTCTTGCTCAGAAGCAAGGAGAAGGAGAAGAATTCTTGCAGGAAATGCATCACATTCCCTTTAACAGCTGTGGAACAGGACAGAAATTCCAGGCTACTGAGTTGCACTTGCTCCAGCTGTTGTCTCCCAATGCCAAAGGTAAAGGTTTTGTGGATCCCATTAGTCCTTTTATATTACTGTAGCTTGTGAAAGTGGTGTGTGTGTATATATATACACACACACACACACACTCTTGGAAGCCCTTGAGGTTTTTGTGAGCATTAAAAGCCAATGCTCACCAAAACAAACAAACAAAGCACTGCCATTGAATTAAACATGAAGGTTGTGCATCCCGATCTATAAAGTGGAAGCAAATCTGGCTTACATAGCTGGTTACTCACTAGAGGCTTACAATGATCTCAGCTTTCTCATTGTAAAAGAAGCATATAAGAACATTGGGATTCTCTACAACAGGCATTTTGTCCCGCATCTTTACCAAGACTTCTGCTTCCAGATTCTTTGCGGGGTTAAACGTAACGATTTCAACACGCTTCCCTCCCTCCACACGGATTTCATTTCTCTGCAAGTTCTGTATCATAGAATCATAGAATAGTAGAGTTGGAAGGGGCCTCTAAGGCCATCGAGTCCAACCCCCTGCTTAATGCAGGAATCTACCTTAAAGCATCCCTGACAGATGGTTGTCCAGCTGCCTCTTGAAGGCCTCTAATGTGGGAGACGCCACACCTCCCTAGGTAATTGGTTCCACTGTCGTATTGCTGTAACAGTCAGGAAGTTTTTCCTGATGTCCAGCCAGAATCTGACTTCCTGTAACTTGAGCCCATTATTCTGTGTCCTGCAGTCTGGGTTGATTGAGAAGAGATCTTGGCCCTCCTCCGTGTGACAACTTTTCAAGTATTTGAAGAGTGCTATCATGTCTCCCCTCAGTCTTCTCTTCTCCAGGCTAAACATGCCCAGTTCTTTCAATCTCTCCTCATACGGCTTTGTTTCCAGACCCCTGATAATCCTTGTTGCCCTCCTTTGAACACGTCTGCATCCTTCTTTTTTTAAAAAAAAAATATTTATTTTTTTCAACATATAATAAACATATAATAAACATAATACATAAACAAACCTTAACACCCCCCCTGTGCTCCCCTACCCATGAGACCTTCATTACTCTAATATATTATACATTTTTTCAGAATTGCAACAATTCTTTTGAAGGTGTACATCCTCTCCCCTTTATTAAAACATCTTCTATAAATGGTCTCCAAATACTTTCAAAATCATTCTTCTTGGATAATCCCATCCTAACTTTAATTTTACATGTTAGTCTATCATTAATCGCAATATCCCACACCCCTTTGTACCATTCTTCTATACTATAATTCCCTTGTATTTTCCAATTCTTAGCTATCATTAATTTGGCCGGTGTCAGGAGGTTGTTAATCAATTCTCTTGTGTTTTTATTCCCATATTCTTTATCAAACATCGAAAGTAAAGCTAGATTTGGACTTGCTTCCACATTATTACCCAGTATTTCACTTATTTCTTTAAAAACTCTTTTCCAACATTTTTGTACATACTCACATGTCCACCACATATGGAAATATGTCCCCACCTCCTTACAGCCCCTCCAGCATAGCATTGAAATTTTCTAATACCATCTCCAAATTATTTTATAATGATTCTCTTTTATCCTTATTGATAACAACTTTAATGTTCTTAGTTCCCATATCTTCCCCCAGTTATATTCAGTAATTTGTTTTGTTAAATCTTCTTCCCAGAATGTTTTCAAAATATCTTGTTGCTCTCCCTCCTCTATCAATATATTATATATTTCACTTATTATACCTTTTTTACTTTTATTTTCCCCCTCCTTTTCTCTTGACTCAACTTTTCAAATCTTGTTTCCTTTCTACAGTCCTTGTTTTTCTTTTTCCATTTCTGTGTCCATTGTTCCAATTGTATACACTTAAACCATAAGTTTTTTTGTCCTCTTAAAGCTTCTTCTATTTGCTTTTTATTAACCATTCTCTTCAGCCAATCTTTCACTTTAATTATTTTTTTCCCCACAACAACCCTTCCAATTCTCTTCTTAAGTTACCTGGGAAGTTCTCCAATAAAACAACTGGGGTTAGAGGAGAAATTCCTGGTATTAATTTCTTTTTATACTTTCCCCAAATCTCTATAATATTTTTTAGGATGGGATTTTCCATATCCTTCAATTGGTTATTTTGTATTTTACTATATATATATATATATATATATATATATATATTGTAACTCTAAATCTATTTCTCCTGTCTGCGTCTCTAACCATTCTAAATCCTCTTTTCCTACTATACTATTTATGACATATCTTAATTGATTAGCTATATAATACATCTCTATATTCGGGAGTCCCAACCCTCCTTTCCTTTGAGTCTTATACCATTTTGTTTTTATTAATTCTTGCTTTTCTATCTCCGTTACAGTAGTTATTTATCATGCTTTGCCAACTTCTTATTTCTACTTCTGTTATTTTAATTGGTAACATTCTAAACAAAAAAATAATCTTTGGTAATATTTTCATTTTTATAACCGCTATTCTACCAAACCATGAATGTTTCCTATAAGCCTCTAACTTCTTCATTGGCTCAGTTCGGACGACACAATAAACAACTGGTGTGGGGGAAACAATCGTCAGTTGTTTTGACTATTGTGTCATCCGAATGCTGCCATAGTCAACTCAGAGCTGATCCTCATCCATACCACAGTTAATTATTTATTACATTGTTGTGTGGGGAGTGCCCCCTAGGGTTAGGGTTAGGGTTAGGATTAGTCAACCCACCATTGACTATCGTGTCGTCCAAATTGAGCCATTATCTGTTTTTTTAAACTACTAAAATTAATTTCTTCTACTTTTCTAAATATTTCATAATATGAACTCCTAAATAGCGCACTATATTTTTAATCTTAAGATCAAGTTTTGAACTACACTCCTCCCTATCTTCTTTATCATAATTAAATAACATCATTTCTGATTTCCCCCAATTTACCTGTAGTCCTGTATTCTCTCCAAATTCTCTCAAACGTTGCTTTATTTCTTCTATGCTTTCCCTCGGATTTTCTAATGTCAATAAAGTATCATCCACAAACATATTAATTTTTATTTTATTTTCTCCTTCTATCCCCTTCAGTCTCTCATCATCCCTAATAACATTTGCCAGTATTTCTATAACTATTGCAAATAATATTGGGGAGAGAGGACACCCTTGCCTTGTTCCCTGGGCTAAGGTAATTTGTTGTGTTAATCCATCATTTACCATCACCACCACTTTATTATTTGCATAAAGCTGATTAATCACTCCTATAAACCTTTCTCCAAAGCCAAATATCTTTATAATTGTTTTTAACGCTGGCCATTCCACATAATCAAAGGCTTTAAAAATATCTAAGGCTATCAACCCTGCTTTTAAGTTCCTTCTTTTAATAACATTTATTATGTTCAGTACTCTCCCTATTAAATTAGGCATTTGCCTCTCTGGAATAAAACCACATTGATCCTTTTTATATACTTATTTATAAAGGTATTCAATCTTTTTGCCATTATTGCTGTAAATATTTTAGAATCTTGATTAATTAAAGAAATAGGTCTATATGAAGCTAGGTCTGTTAAATCCTTATCTGGTTTCGGGATTAATATTATCAACGAATGTTCCCACGATGGCGGGGTCTTCTCTCCCTTTATTATATTATTATACAATTTTTCCATTTTCGGTACTAAAAGCTCTTTAAATATCTTATAATATTCCGGCCCCAACCCATCTACTTCTGGAGATTTCCCTCATTTCAATTTATCAATAATTCCCTCTATTATTTTTCTGTCATTAATGCTTCCATATAATCCCTATCCTTACCTTGTAATCTTATCTTCCAATTCTTCTCTACATATTCCAGTATCCTTGCCTGTGGGCCCGCTTCTGATGTATGCAATTTCTGATAAAAATCTTCAAATATTTTTATCTTCCATTAAATTGCAACTTTTCCCAGTTTTATCTTTGATTGTCCCTTTTATATTTTTTTCCTTCTTTGATTGCGTGGACCTTGCCAGCATTTTAGAGTTTTTATTACTATATTTGAAGAAATTTCTTTTCAAATATATTAATTCTTTTTGGACTCTCTCTATATCCTTTTCCTCAAGTTCTTTCTTTTTTGCTTGGAGTTGAGCATATATATGCTTATCCTTATTTATTCTAAATTGTTCCTCTAATTTCTTAATCTCCTCTTCAATCTATTTACTATGTGCTTCTTGTTGTCTTTTTAATTTACATGATTCTCTAATACCTATCCCTCTTACTACCACTTTCATCGTGTCCCAAACTATCCCCTGCGAATTTACCCCTGTTTCATTTATTTCCCATATAGTCTGTATTTCTTTTTTCATTTTTTCCACAATATTTTTATAATTTAAAATTTTAGTATCCAATCTCCACCTTTTTGCTTCCCTGTAATCTTTCTTTATTTTAATATCCATACTTATTAATGCATGGTCTGAAACCTTAATTACTCCTATTTCACAATCCATAATCTTAGAAATCATATTCTTTGAAACAAATATATAACCGATCCTGGAGAAACTCTTATATTTTGGTGAATAAAAGGTGCATTTCTTTTCCTCCCCTTTTACTATTCTCCATGCATCCTTCAATTCTCTCTCTTCCATTACCTTAGCTAAACCCGTTTTCCCAATACCTTTTATATTGTCTTTATCTTTCATTTTATCCATCACCATATTAAAGTCTCCGGCCATTACAATATTTGCTTTCTCTACATTCCCCATATTTCTAAACACTTTATCATAAAATTCTGTTTGCTTTTCATTTGGAGCATAAACATTAACCAATACATATTTTTCTTCCCCGATGAAACAGTGTAAAATAATATATCTTCCCAAAACATCATTTTCCACTTTAACCACATTAAATGCACATTTTTTAGAAATTATTATCGAAACTCCTCTTGCTTTAGAAGTCCCATATGCTTTCTCATATACACCCACATTCCTCATTTTAAGCTCATTTATGCTGTCTTTCATTTGATGTGTTTCTTGTAAAAATATTATATCAGCTTTCCTTTTATTCAACATCCCTTCAATCCTTTCTTTTAACAACATTACCCAGCCCATTAACATTTAAAGTTATCAATCTTACTTTATTTTCCATATCTCCAATCTTAATTTTCTTTGTAGGTCTCCTTGTGTGATACATTTACCCCCTCCTTTCCTCCCCCTCCCCCCACATATAACCCCCATTTCCCCCCCTCAACCCCAGGTTCCCCCAGGCAGTGGCTCCTTTTCTCCTCTTCTTAGGACCCTTCGGGGGGGGGCGAACAGCCTGCCTGGAACCAAAGCCGAGCCTCTCCTCCTTTTACTCTTCTTTCTTTCCCCCTTTGATCTATGTCTCAGTCACAAACTGCTTCCTTCTGCTGCCCCTTCTTCTTCTCCTTCTTGTTCCCGCCTCCCGTTGGTATCTTTCTCCATCAGGCCCAGGTTCCGCAGAAGATCCATTCCTTGCTTGCACAATGTTATTCTGTGTTGCTTCCCCTGATACGTAAATCTCAGAAATACTGGGTTAAGTTTAAGTTATTAATTAAGTTCTTCCGTAGGGTTGTTGTACACAGCTTTACACTTTTCCTCCATTGAATCATTTGAGTGCATAAATCATTGTAGACCTGTATCTGCGAAGACTGGAACATCAATTGACCAGCACGTCTAATTGCTTGCATCAATTTTTCCTTTTTGTAGTAGCTGTCAAATCTTACTATTATGTCCCTTGGGACCATCCCATTCCTTTTAGGTCCAACTCTGTGGATCCTTTCAATATCTGCATCATCCCAAGCCATTTAAGGATCCATCTCCTTAATCCATTCCATTATCTTGTCTTTCAGAATCTTTGAGTTTCCCCCCTGCTGTTCCTGGAAGGATCTGATGCAAATATTCATTCTTCTGTCTCTGTCTTCCATAGAAATTAGGCGTAGATCCATATCTTGTAAATTTGTATCTTGCTTTTGTATATTATCTTTATACTGATCTATTTGCTATTACAAAGATACAAGTTTAGCATTGATCATTTGAAGACCATTTTGTAGCTCACTTTGAGACTTTTGAAGCTCCTCCTTCACCTCCTTCATCAGATCTGTCTTTTGCTTATCCATCATGCTTTGAATGCTAGCCAGTAAGTCTGCAGAGAACATTCGCTTTTTCTGAATCCTTTCTAGTCAGACGGGCCCAACTCTTATCTGATGGGTGAGTTTTTGATCTAATCCACCTCGGTGGTGAGATTTTCCTGCTCCTTCCCCGTTCTCTGCTCATCTGGCATCTAGCCAGCGGTTAAGGAGCTCGGTTCGTTCTACCACCGCTTGAATCTTTGCTAATTAATTATAAATGTCTCAGTAAATATCCACTTATGCTTTACTTTATTTTAGAGTAGTAGCCAAAAAGATAACCACGCTTCTGCCGCGTCCTTCCGTTCAGTTTCCGAGCCTTGGCATCCCTCCCAGAATCATTAGGAGTTTAATAACACTACTGTTTATTTTTAGCTCAGCATACTTCTCTCCCTTGTACTGTGAAGAGACCCATAACTGAATCAAAGTTAAAACTCACACTTTGATCATTTTGAAGATTGGTTATTTTTCTTTTTGTTGCTTCTTGACCGGGAGGAGAAGCATTCCCAGCCTTTCTACTCCATACCAGATATCCCGCCCCCTGTCTGCATCCTTCTTGAAGTGTGGTGCCCAGAAGTGGAAGTAATATTCAAGATGGGGCCTAACTAGTTCCAAATAGAGGGGAACCAGAACCTCGTGCGATTTTGAAGCAATACTTCTATTACTGCAGCCCAAAATAGCATTTGCTTTTTTTGCACCCACATTACACTGTTGGCTCATATTCAGCTTGTGATCTACAACAATTCCAAGATCTTTCTCACTTGTCGTATTGCTGAGCCAAGTATCCCCCATCTTGTAATTGTGCATTTGGTTTCTTTTTCCTAGGCATAGAACTTGGCATTTATGCCTATTAAATTTCATTCTGCTGTTTTCAGCACAGCGCTCCAGTCTATCAAGATCACTTTGGAGTTTGTTTCTGTCTTCCAGAGTATTAGCGTTCCCACCCAATTTTGTGTCATCTGCAAATTTGATAAGCATTCCCTGCACCTCCTCATCCAAATCATTAATAAAAAATTTCAGTTTCAACTTTTTTATTTTCATGACACCAACAAGCTAAAAAACACCTTCTACATAACCAAAGAATGACAGTAACCAACACATAACCAATACACACAAAAAAAAATCCACCGAGTTACAATAAATTTCTGATTGTCTCCCCAGCAAAGGTATTTTACCCTAATTTCTCTTGCATATAAAAAGTTAACTAGTTTCCCCACTTTCTGTTATTTTAACCATTTCTTCTTATTCATTGTATCCGCAGACAAACAGATCATTTTTTCTTGTCCCTTCACATAGTCTATAAGAGGTTTCCATTCAGTTAAAAACACAGATATTGACTTTTCTCCCATTAATGAAGTAAGTTTTGCCATCTCTGCCAACTCCAATATCTTAAGCATCCATTTATCCATTGGTGGTAATGTTGGACTTTTCCACTTTTGTGCAAATAGTAATCTCGATGCCGTTATCATATATAAAAATAAAGTTCCTTAGTTCCTCTTCAGCTGGTCATCTATTAGGCCTAGAAGGTCATTAATAAAAATGTTGAAGAGCACTGGGCCCAGGACTGAGTCCTGCAGTACCCCACTCGTTACCTCCCCCAGTATGAAAAGGTACCATTGATAAGCACTCTTTGAGTCTGATTCTGTAGCCAACTGTGGATCCACATAATAGTTGTTCCATCTAGCCCACTTTTAGTGAGTTTGCTGATTAGAATGTCATGTGGTACTTTGCCAAAAGCTTTGCTGAAGTCAAGATATACTATATCCACAACATTCCCACAGTTCACAAGGGAGGTTACCCGATCGAAAAATGAGATTTATTTATTTATTTTATTCCATTTATATACTGCCCCATAGCCGAAGCTCTCTGGGCAGTTTACAAATATTAAAAACATTGAACATTAAAAACACCGATGTACAAAATTTAAAACCATAAAGCATGAACACAAGTTATAATTACAATATCTTATAGACCAATATCTTTAATAAATCAGGATGCGATAATATTTACAGCAATAATGGCAAAAAGAATGGGTACATTTATCTTTAAATATATTAAAAAAGATCAATGTGGATTTATCTCTGGTAGGCAAATGCCTAATTTAATCGGGAGAGTGATAAACATAATTAATTTAAAAAAGGAATTTAAAAGCAGGTTTATTAGCATTGGACATATTCAAAGCCTTTGATTGTGTGGAGTGGACAGCGCTAAAAATAATATTAAAAACATTTGGGTTTGGACATAAATTCATGGGCGTGATTAGCCAGCTGTATAAAAATAATAAGGCTGAAATAATGGTTAATGATGGGTTAACGCAACAGATTACAGTAGCTCGAGGAACTAGGCAAGGATGTCCACTTTCACTGATCTTATTTGCAATAGTGATAGAAATATTAGCAAATGTTATAAGGGAAGATGAAAGATTAAAGGGGATAGGAAGAAAGGAGAAAATTAAAATGAATATGTTTGCGGATGACACATTACTGACAATAGAAGATCCCCTAGAAAGTGGGGAGGTGATTCAGAAGCACTTGAGAGAATTTGGGGAAATTACGGGAGTACAAGTTAATTGGGGGAAGTCAGAAATGATGCTGTATAATTATAATAAGGAAGAGTTGGAGAAGTGTAAAGCTAAGTTAGGATTAAGGCTTAAAAATATAATACGATATTTAGGAGTTAATATAGATAAAGAACTAGAAAGATTAGAGGAACTTAATTTTATATTGTTAAGAAAATAGGTAGGGGAGAAACTAGAGGCATATAGAAAATTAAAGCATTCTTGGTTTGGTAGAATAGCGGTTATTAAAATGAAGATTTTACCAAAGGTTAATTTTTTGTTTAGAATGTTACCGATTAAAATTTCAGTAGTGGAGTTAAAAAGTTGGCAAAATATGATTAACGCTTATTGTAATGGAGATAAAAGAGCTAGGATTAACAAAGGGTTATGGTATAAGGCTCAAAAGAATGGAGGTTTAGGACTTCCGAATATCAAGTATTATTATATTGCTAATCAGTTAAGATATGTTATTAATGGTATTTTAGGGGAGGAAGATCTTGAATGGTTGGAAATGCAAACAGGAGAAATAGATTATAAATTGAAAAATGTATTCTTTATTAAAATTCAAAAAAAAGATTTGAAGGTACTAGACAACCCATTGTTGGGAAATATTTTAGAGGTCTGGGAGAAGTTTAGGGAGAAGTTGATACCAGGAGACTCTCCACTCGCCCCAGTTGTAGTAGTGGGAAACTTCCCAAGAGTATTAAAAGCAGAGATAGAAGGGAGACTGAAAGATCAAGAAATAATCAAGTTAAGGAATTGGATGGAAAAGATGAAGGATAATGCGCATATTAAAGAGCTTTTAAAAGGACAAAAGATAGCATGGTTCAAATGCTTACAATTGGGAAAATGGACTCAGGAATGGAAGCTGAAAAATAAGAAATGTAGAAATAATACTAGATTTGAAGATTTAATTGAACTAAAAGGAAGAAAAGAAGAAGTTGGAGTTAAGAAAGGGCTGACTAGTGCGATATATAAAATATTGATAGAGGAGGAATTTCAGGACTCACTCAATGTTATAAAAAAGATTTGGGAAGATGATGTAAAGGAAAAAAATTAATGATTATAACTGGGAGAGGATATGGAATGTAAGAATGTTAAAGCTGTTGTCAATTAGAATTAAGAAGAATTACTATAAGACAACGTGGAGATGGTATCTAACACCTGTTAGATTTCACCAGATTGATAAAAAAGTGTCTAAGAATTGTTGGAGGGGGTGTCAACAGGTTGGAACCTATTTTCATATGTGGTGGAGCTGTAAACAGGTACAAAAATTTTGGGAAAGGGTGTTTAAAGAAATAAGTGAAATAATTGGAAGTAAATTGGAATTAAACCCAAATTTAGCTCTACTAGCAATATGGGACAGAGAGAATGAGAATATAACTAATAGAGAATTGGTAAACAACCTCCTGGCACCTGTTAGAATAATGATTGCTAAAAATTGGAAAGGACAAGGAAGCTACACAATAGAAGAATGGTATAAAGAAATATGGGATATGGCTTTGAATGATATGCTGACTTGTAAAATGAAAATAATGAGGGGAATGTCCAGTAAGAGTGATTTTGGAGAAATATGGAGTCCCTTTTTGGAATATGTTTTAAGATCGGGGAAGGGACAAATACCTTCAAAAGAATCGTTAAAATTCTGGAAGGATGAAGAATGATTAAGAGAAGGTCTCATGGGGTGGGAGAGCACGGGGGGGATTGTTGAGGGTTATGTTGTTTATGTTTTATTATGTTGTTTATGTTTTATTATGTTGAAATAAATAAAAAAAAATTAAAAAAAGCATAACAACAACACAAAATCCTCATCATATCATGTTAAATGCCTGGGAGAAGAGGAAAGTCTTGACCTGGCGCCGAAAAGATAACAATGTTGGCACCAGGCGAGCCTTGTCGGGGAGATCATTCCATAATTGGGGGGCAACCATTGAAAAGGCCCTCTCCCTTGTTGCCACCCTCTGTGCTTCCCTTGGAGTAGGCAACCAGAGGAGGACCTTAGATGTGGATCGTAGTGTATGGGTAGGTTTGTGTCGGGAGACCAGCACCTTGAATTGGGCTCGGAAACGTATAGGCAGCCAATGCAAGTGGGCCAGAGTAGGTCTTATATTAGTCTGACAGAATTTGTTCTTGACAAATCCATGCTGGCTTCTAGTCATCACTGCATAGTTTTCAATGTGTTTATAGATTGACTTCTTTATAATCTGCTCCAAAAATTTTCCCTGGGATGGATGTCAGATTGACTGGTCGGTAGTTTCCAGGTTTTGAAGATAGGGACAACATTAGTCCATCTCCAGTCATGCGGCACTTTACCCATCTTCCTTGAGTTCGCAAAGATAATGGACAGTGGTTCTGAGAGTTCTTCTTCCAGCTCCTTTATTACTCTTGAATGCAGTTCGTCGGGCCCTGGAGATTTGAACTTGTTCAAAGAAATTACGTATTTCTTGACCATTTGTTTATCAGTCTCAAACTGCAATCCTGCCCCTTCAGCATGTACTTCACTTTTTCCAAGGGGTCGTAGACCCGCTTTTGAGAGAAGACTGAGCCAAAATAGGAATTATATTCCTTCTAGTCCAGCTGGAGCAGCTTCCACTTCTCTTCTCTGCTCAGCTTGGAGTGAGGAAACAGAATGAATCTCCCCACCCACTGAGACAATCAGGCAATTGCTGAGACAATCAGGCCACACCCTTCCTGGCCCAGCAGCAGCTTTTAGCAGCTTTCAGGACACACCCCTTAAATCAGCACTCAGGAACACATGGCAGCTCTGAATATGCAGCTTCTTGGATTTACTTGAGGCCTCTCTCCTCTTTGCATTGTTCTCCTCTTCCACTACACTACACTCCCCCTGACAAACTCCTGTTTGCTCAACCTGATCGCTTGCCCTGATCGCTCGCTCTCTGGGAGCTCTCTTCCTTATATTCCTTCTAGTCTAGTTCCTTCTAGTCCAGCTGGGGCAGCTTCCTCTTCTCTTCTCTGCTCTGCTAGGAGTCAGTTTACCATGTTTCATTTTACAGCCACTAGATGGCACTGTGGTTAAATTGCAACTCTGTAATTATAGGAGAATTCAAATCAGCATTATTAAATACCGTATTTTCCCCCATTACAAATAAAGCCATGGAAATGGTCACAAAGCATGGGAAAGGCCCTGGTAGTTGATGTCATCATGTAACTCACAAACTTCTATGAGTAAACAATCTTGATTTCAGAATAAAAGACTGGTGTACAGAAGCCTATTAAATCAAATGCAAATATTAAATAGAAACTATTATAGTCATTTATTTGGTTTATACCACAACTTCCCACCCCAACAAGGGTGCTCAAAGCTATCCTCCCGAGTTTACAGATGCCTAATATCTTGGTACTGCAAAAAGAATAGCACTGTCATTCAACCAGAAGGAGACAGTGTCTAGCTGCTGTTCCCATTACCCTGAACCTACCAGCTCATGGAGGCTTTTGAAATATGCCCTCTAAGGCACCCATCAGTGCGGGGGGGGGGGGGGAGAGAACCTAGAATGGAGGGAGAAAATACTCAATCGCCCCCACCTTAGGGAAATTGCATATTTCCCCCCACTACATTAATAATGGCCGCCATTAATGCAGTAGGGGGAAAAGCAAGGGGTGCAGATCAGGGTGGAACTGTGTCCAACTGCTCTTGAAGGCTCAAGTGCAGTTGGGGTGCAGGCCTGTCTCACCCCTTCTAGCATTCTTCGTGTGATGAAAAAACACTCCAGTAAGTCTGACTTATTTTTTGAGATAAGAAATAAAAATGCAATACATGAACAGATACCTTAAAAAACACCAAGCTCACAACTGCCCTATTAGCTAGGGTAAACGGACGGGCAGCTACAGGCCCAAAGTTGCCCAGTGCGCTTCAAGGCAGCGTGAAGACATCAACCTGGATTTCCTCAGTCAATATCTACTATTTAATTTGTCTCATTCCAAATGGCCATGATATTCCTTTACGAGGCTTCATGGTTTTTCTTTTTGCAAAAATAAAATGTGACAAAATATTAAGCCCACTCACACTTGGGTGGATGGGTGTTTTTCTTTTAGAATATGCATTAGAGACAACAACATTCCCCTATTTGGGCAGTCTAGTCCGGCACAAGATTAGGATTGCATAAGGGTTCTGGATGGACAGGTCTGCCACATTCAGTCCCATTCAGTTTCCCATTTTTCTAACATTCGTCCCGTTCTGACCTTGTTCAGCCAGGGGCAGAGGTCCTTTAGGATTCAAACGCGACAATAATCACACCAGGTGGGTTCTTTTGCCAGGAGTTATTTAGAGGGAGAGACAAGATATTAACAGCAGAGAAAAGCATGGGAAGGATCAGGCGTGTACAGCACACATATACCCCTTCCGTTACCAGGAATCCCACCTTGGGATTATTCAGAGGGGTAACAGACGGGCTCCAGAGCCGATCTGCCATGGCACAGGTCATGATCCTTGCCCATGGAGAGCTTTGTCATGATGAGCTCCCTGGGGCTTTTTGTATTGTATTTCTCCCATAGGTCCCAATACATTCTGCTAACTCATGCTCAATTCACTAATTAGCTAATGAGTACACCTGTGCTCAGGCTACATTCTAACAGGTCTGGCAAGCTATCAAGTGAATACAGGGTTCCAAGTTTATGTACGTTAATCATCAGTGATCTGTTGTTACATGCAACTGGAATCCCCAATCAGTTCATCTGCTACATCTGGCAATCTTGCCCTGACACCCTCCCTAACCCCCCCTCTGAACGTTCAGGCACAGAATGAATGGGGATTTGAGGATGGGGAAGCCATTGCCATACTCCATGGTCACCCTCCTCGTGATCAGAATAGTCTTCTGGAATGGGTCCCGCTACAGTCCCGTTACCACATCAGATGGCAATTTATTTATTTTTAAGTATACATGGAAATTTGTATATATTTTTCTGTGCATTTTTCCTAATTTCTGTGCATCTTCATACACTTTTACGAACAGACACATTTTTGTGTGCGTTTACATCGTAAAATTCCGAACATTGAAAATATCATCATATTTTCATGCCTAGGCCCAGAAAGTGAAAGTTTTGTCAGTTTGCAGCAAAATATGAACCCTCACCCATCCCTAGCAGAGAGAAGGACCGGCTACCTCCAGCCCTCAATGCTCACTGAATGAGACAGGCTTTTTTCCCCACCCCGTCCAGGCTCCCTGCTGCTACTGCAGTATTATGAATGGAAAGTAAGTAATTCGCAATTCTGAAGGCTAGAAACAGTGCTGTAGCCCTTTTATGAATGATGAAGGCAGGCCAGATGCCTGCTTGCCATTAGAGCAGCCCGCCAGTGGCTGTTTTAGGATTTTTTTATGCAGTTTTAATAATATGTGTCATGTTTTAATCAGTTTTATGTATTTTATCATGTTGTTGTTCCCCGCCTCGATCCAGTTGGAGAGGCAGGTAAGAAATAAATTGTTATTATTATTATTATTATTATTAGGCCTGTTCCAGCAACAGTCATGGAGCCATAGCTCCCCCACCCTTTTTAGGGCCTTGGCCAGTTCTCCCTGAAAAGGCGAAGTCCACAGTCCATGACAGGCTCCCTTCAGGAAGGTCCGTGCTGACCGGCTGCCCTGCTGGGGATGGCAGCCTCCCCTCAAGCCTAGAGAAGCAGCGAAGTGATGCAAGCATCACATGATCATGGCTCTCAATGGGGAGGGGCTGGTGGAAAGGAAATTCCCACTGGCGGAAAGGAAGTACAGCGCAATTCTGAAGGATCGAAACAGCACAATAGCGCTTTGGTGAGTTGGAAAGGCAGGCTAGTTACTGTAGTTACTCTCCCTGGGGACAGTAGTACCCAAGGGGGAAAAGAGTGAATGGCAGGGAGGGGCAGCCCCACCCCTTGACCCCATCACAGCTAGGTCACAGAGGCAGGCCCAGGATTTAAGGTGGAGGAACGCAGCATACTGCAGTCCCACTGCCTGGGAGCCACTTGAACTTAAAAATGGGCATGACATGACTTTCTGAAAATGTGGCTTTTCAAGACAGAAGCTACTTGGTTGGCAGTGCATAGGCCATGATGTCATGTGTCACAAATGACCTCAAAACATTCCCAATTTGCAACACTTCTCCGTTGAGACAGCCCCAAATTGAGAGAGAGAGAGAGAGAGAGAGAGAGAGAGAGAGAATATTGGTGGCTGCCTGCTCGTGCTGTGCAGGCAGATCCTCCCTGCCATGGTGCCCAGAGAGGGGAAGCAAGAGAGAGGAGGCAGGCACAGCCACCACCCTCTCTCACTTGAACATTTCCCTGCTCCCTCCCCAAAATGGCAGCAAAAGTCAGAGGCGGGGGCTGGGGGAGGCTCCAGGGAGCTTTCCAGCCTCTGCTGTGGGGTAAGGTAAAGGAGGAGAGATTGTTATTCACCAGGATCACCTCCCAAGCCACCCACCTGCTGCCCCCTTAAAACAGAAGTGATCCTTTCTGAATTCTTTTCTAAGAATGTTTGTATTTGTTTTATTTTTAACTTGGTTATTGTTGCATTGGCTTTTATTTTCTATTGGCAGTCACTCTCAGAACTTGCAAAAAATAAAATCCACAAATAAGGCCATCCAGAGCCCCAACCTGGTTCTGACCCTGTGCAGACACATGCGCAGGCACATCTCTGAATACATACAGAGAGGAGGCACCATCACGGTGTTCTCTGCACAGAGGGCCTGGATGTTGGCAGAGCACCCCGAGCCCAGCCAAAGAAGGCCCCTGGCCCACCTTCTCTGCAGCAGTCTGGAACCCAGAGGAGAGGGTGGATGAAGGGTGGTCTATGTGGAGAAGCCTATGTGGGGAAGAGGCGGGTCTCTTGTCCCATGTAGGTGGGCCAGGGTACCACAAGAACTGCAGCATCATTTGAGTGAGAGTGCGTGGACTCTCTCTCTCTCTCTCTCTCTCTCTCTCAGAGCTGCTGCTACTAGGGAGAAGAGCTGATTGAAGAATGCAGTGAGGCAGAAAGAGCTCTGAACAATCAAAAGGAAGCAGCCACATGGCTGATGTACAGTGCTTACTGTGCGCCTCATGGATGTGGCTGGGAAGCGAGAAGGAGAGAGGGAAAGCATTTGTTCTTTCTTTGCCGCTGCTTTCCTTCCTTTAATCTTTGATCAGGAAAAAAGATGGTTTTAATTAAAAAGCACTTCAATTAATGCCTCCGTGCTGCCTTCATTTCCTGGGCTGCCATGATTCCCAAAGCCCAGGTTGTGGGAGGCAGCCTGGGGGAGGGGGGGGAGAGGGAGGCACTGGTGTCCAGGGAGCTTTTGTCTTGTCTCCTCCTTATTGAATAAACTTTAAAAAATAAATAAACATAAGTGGGGGGGGCGACCTCATGAGGGTGGTTCTTTTTCTAGAAGTGACGAGAGAACAATGAGCAGGAATGGGGGGGGCAGCGCCTGCCTGTGTGAGTGAGAGTGGACCTGGAAGAACCTCAAAGCTCAGATGGAGGACGGGGAACATGAAGGACCAGCAGCATCGTAGTGAGTCTTTACATTCAGAAGGATCTTCATCTTCAAAGTCTGGAGCGAATATTAAAGGTCCCATTGAAAGCCGAGGCAGTTTTGCCATTAACTACAAAGAGAATCAAGATCAAGCTTTTCATTAATTAATTTCACCTCTCACCCCCTAGTGTTGGTGGGAATAAACCAGCTGGTCCAGATCCTACCTGGATACACTTTATAAAACTAATCTGGGAAGATTCTTAACACATTTCGCAAGTGATTTGAAGTGCACCATTTTTCTCTGCTAACATGGCGCAATTCGGGCTGAGGCGAAATTGTTGTCCCGGTTCCCTACCTCTCCCATAGGGGGTGAATTTGGGGTGGCCATTTCAACTGTTTTCAGTGGTTAATCCTGAGTGGTTTCAGAGAGGTGAGGGGCACCCACTGTAGCAGTGGAGGGATCGCCCTCCTTCTTTCCTCTCCTTAATGTTTAGGAAAGAAATGGGGTGGGGGGGGGGTTTGCTGCCACCGCAGCAAAAGCAGCACTTTCTCCCCAACCCTCCCTTCCTTACCGTTAGACAGTTTAAAATTGCCACCTCCTGCAGCGCAGTGGGTAGAGCAGAGCTCCATCCACCATGCCCCCCCCTCCACTGAGAACACCTCTGGGAAAATGCCTGTGTCTGACCGGGGTGCCATTCCAGAGATGGTTCTGTAGGACAATCAGGCCTCTGCTCCAGCTCCGATTCCACAAGAGGCAGGATTTTTAAACATTTAAAAGGAAAGTGGGAAAGCCACGACCACCACACAGCAGCATTTCCTTGGAGAACTGAACAGGAGGGCCACCTTGTGTGGCAGAGTCTGGGCTGCCAAAACTACCCTCCCCCCCGGATGGCAGCAGGGTTCCAGCTCCTCCCATGTGGTGGCTGCCCATCCACCAGTGCTGCCCAGAGAGTGAGCCCGCCCGCCTGCCCGGTCTCTCACTCCGAGGAATTCCCAAAGCGAGAATGCAGGTGGGCTCTCTGGAGAGCTCAGAGGGTGCACAAAATGGCCAACACAGTTCACCAGAGAGCTGCCAGGCCCATATGCTACTTTTGTGGACCCTTCTTTAAAACAAAGCATTCTGGGCAAAGTGGCTCTGAAGGTGGCCTGTGGTACCATGGCACAGCCATCTCCAGGGACACCTCACCCAGAGCGTCATCACATGGGGGGAAATCACGTTTCCTTACTATCGCTTCTCTGCCCACATGTTTCTCCCTCATTACTTCCTCTTTCGAAGGAGGAAGTAAACAACATGCGCGTGGCCCATTCCGTGGGCTGTTTTGACCACACTGCTTCTTCTGCACATAGCAGGCGATAGCGGCAAGTTCCAGCTCCAAAAACAAGTTTTTTGTCAAGCGAAGAAAGCTAGAAGGGGCAGGAGGCGCATGGGACGCAGACAACATTGTGAGAGGGACCCATGAAAATCTGTGAGTGCCCAGCAATCAGTGTGCAATAAAATGCTTATCTGATGATGCCCCCAGAATGCCTCACTTTAAGGAAGGATGCCTTGAATCAAACAGTGGAGGAGGAGGCAGGTGGCAGGGAGGGGAAAGAGGAGGGGAAAGAGGAGGAGGAAGAGGAGGAGGAAGAGGAGGAGGAGGAGGGGAGCTGGAGAAGAAGAAGTCGGATTGAAGTCAATGCTGGTGGTGGTGGTAGCTGGGGGGTGCTAAGAAAGGTGATGAGTGGGCTTTGGTAGTGGCATGCCCATCAGGGTGCAAAAACACCATCTTGCCTCAGGCACCAAATTACCTAGAGATGGAGCTGCCATCACAGAAAAGCCCCTTCCCCAAAACCATTTGAAATACCCCAGGCTTCTACCCCCAAATCACACCCTCATTTGTGGCATGTACAAACCTTACCTCGAATTGAGTGAGCAAGTGGTTTTGGGGGGGTGTCAGTGAGGGGTCTATGCTCACACGTGTTGTACTCGTCAACTATTCTTCATTCAGCAAGCACTGTAGGATACCAACATCGAATGCTGGAGTGGAAGTCCATTTCCTTGGTATATACGTGGAAGTGAACTTAAACAGATGCTCAGACATTGTCAGTCAAGGAGAGCTCTTTCTTTTTTTAATGTTTTGACCTAGTGAGGCAGCTTCCAAGGATATAGACCAGCCTTCCCCAACCTGGTACTCTCCAGATATTTTTGACCCCCAGCTCCCATCAGTTCAAGCTAGCATGGTAAATGCTGGGAATTGTAATTGAAATGTCCGCAGGAGACCAGATTGGAGAAGGCTGGCACCCACCTTTAAACCATGGGTAGGCATTGTAGACAGAGATGTTGCTCCTAAGAGACAGAAAACATTCGCAGGTGAACTGGGTCGCTGAGCACCAGCCAGCAGCTGCTGCACTGTGTGGAGCTCCTGCATGCCATTGGACTACAGGTGCCGCTTCTCAGAATGGCCCCTTCTGGCCCTGGACTGATTCTGCCTACTCAGACTGGCCATTGGGTCCTGCTGAACAGAAAGGAGCATCAGAGGGCTTTGAGTTCTAGCAGAGCCTTGCTCAAGCCACACAGCCGTCCTGAGCTCTGGTGGGCTCCTGCCCACGGTTATGCTTTGGCGCTGGCTTCTGGCTTCTGGCTTGCTGCTTGGTCTTGTCCCCTGGTTTGCCCTCCAGCCCTGACTTGCTCGTTGGTGTGGACAACCCACTGCTCCTGGACTGCTCCAGACTGTTGCCCACGGTCCAGCCCTGACAGTGTGATGCCATGATTCTGCAGGCGCAAGAAAACAAAAATGGATTGAGGTGTCTTTTGGGAAAAATACTTGAGAGAAACACTTATTTCTCATATTTCCATGCTAGGTGCTGCTTCATGGTATCAGTAGGAATGGAGGAGGAGTTCGTTATATTTGCATTTTAAGGCAAACACCTAATTCAGCCCTGTTGAATCAATATACAAACCAGAACTTCCTTTGAAATTCACATTTCTTTGAGTTGTGCAATGCAGTTTTCTAATACAAAATGTGTAGGAAAAATGCCAATATTAGGGGAAAATGCACTCAAAAATGTATATATTCATGAAAATAACATTAAAATTCATTAGAGAAATGACTTGCAAAAAATGTGTATATTTGGCAAAATGGCATACAGAAATGTATGTATAGAAATGCAGACAAAAATGTGTGCAAATGTTTGTGTGAACTTTTTTTAAAAAATTGAAGTTCAGGATTAACTGAATTTAAGACTAGAAAAGTAACAATCTAAGAAAATCTACAACTGAGAGATTCATCCATCCCAGGGAAGAAGAGGAGGAGGAGGAGGAGGAGGAGGAGGAGGAGGAGGAGGAGGAGGAGGAGGAGGAGGAGACCAGCTGGAGGTAACCATGGCTGTGCCATGACAAGAGCTCCAGGCTGCAGCTCAGAGTGATTGATCCCTGGATTGAGATGTGTTCTCAGGCTCCAGAGCAACTCCTCCTCCAGAGCCATTCACAGGCTCTTGGTGGACTGGGAGGACCACTAGAGTGCACCCTTACTTGTTCTAGGACTTGACAGGGCAAGCACAGTCTCAGTCATGCTGGCTACTCAAGTTGGAGCTGCCTTCCTAAGTCCCAGCCAGCAGTGACAAATGGTGATGATGATGATGATGATGATGATGATGATGATGATGATGATGATGATCTCCAAACCAAACTAATGTCTTCCTCATCCCTACTGTTGAGAATATGCAGGGTGCCATTCCCTCACTGCTGTGTAACCACAACAAGCCTGCTAAATGTCTGCATTTAGAGAGAGGAGTAGCTGGAGTATCCAGGCTTACACTCAGGATGCTTGGTTGCTTAGAAATCCAATACACAGAGAGACAATTGAAGGCTGCTGTTGTGTGATGGAAGCAGCCCAGCCCATCTGGAAACAATAGCAACCCCACCGTTTAGTCCACCACTCCCTCCTCTCCATTTACAGAAAGAGGAGACCCTCTGGAGACGCTTCGACCATTTTTGTGGTAGAAACTTCAGACCACAGGTCTGTCCACATGGACAAAACATCTGCTGGCGGATGGTGCATCAGTTGCTTACAAATGGACAAGCGGCCGTTAGATCCCTCGGTGAGGTGTTGGTGCCAGATGTGCATTCATCATGAGCTGATGAATATCTGAACATGGAATTTCAGAGAAGAGATGAACGGGCAACCTGGTGTGCACCCAAAGATCCATCAGACTCTTCAGGCATTCTTTCCAGATGTTCAGAAAACTTTGGGGAGGTCATGAAGGGCTCAAAGGGCTTGACTGAGGCCTTTTGCTACCCATAACAATCCCCTTCTGAGGGGGGGGAGGTTACTTTAGAAAGGGGTGATGTAGGATAATTAAAGTATTTCACAAATGAAAAGGAATGAATTTATGTTTGTTTGTTTAAAGCATTTCCACTCCACGTTTTGCCCCCCAAGTCTCCCAGAACAGCTTACAGATTAATTTTTAAAACTACGGGTGTCCCTTCCTTCAAGCTTACAATTTAAAAGACATGACACTAAAGGGGAAAGGGTTGGGAAAGAAGGGGGGGAAGCAAACTCAGGTACCAGTTCATAGAAGTCACAGCTGAGATGGAAACAGACCAGGTAGCCTGATGGCATGGCTGCCATTTGAGGCCAGGCGAGGAAGAAGAATCAAAGGCCGCTGGTCTATCAGCAAAGCCAGTGGAACAGCCCTGACTCTCTTCTCTGGCAATATGGAATTGAACACCAAATTGCATGATCCCTGGCAGGAAAAGATCCCGCAAAGGTCTTTTCCCCGGGGGCGGGGGGTGAGTGGCCAGCTCAGCCTCTCCACTCTTCTTGAGAGCTCTCCACCACCTGCCACCTTGACCCTCTTCCCAAAGTGAGCATCCTCCAGATCGCAGGTGAATCTGGTGAGGAATCCAGAGCACAGTCATGCACAGTTTTCTTGGATGAGTTTCAGTTTGTACAGCTCAAGAATGTTGACAAGGTACTTGGGCAGGTGCGTCCAACCACTTCCATATTGGATCCTTGCCCCCTCTTGGCTTATAAAAACCAACAGGGAAGGAAAAGCCAACTGGGTCAGGGAGGTGATTATCACCGCCTTGCGAGAGGAAGTGGTCTCACCCCCCCTGAAAGAAGACGTGGTGAGGCCACTCCTGAAGAAACCCTCCCTGGACCTGGAAGATCTTAATAACTTTAGACCTCTGGCAAATGTTCCTTTCCTGGGCAGATTCCTTGAGTGGATGATTGCCAATAGGGGTGTGCACGGACCCCCCGGATCGGATCGGGACCCGGATCGGGACCTCCAATTTTGTCCCGGACCGGTTCGGACAAAATCGGAGCCCCCCCGGACCGGATCGAGTCCGATCCCGATCCAAAAATCGGAAATTTTTGGATCGGCCGCCATTTTTTTCCCCATAGACTTGCATTGCAATGCAAGTCTATGAGGAAAAAATGGCGGCGGGTGGGTAAGGGGGGGCCTAACTCCCTCCCCCCCCCCCGGGGCCGTCCGCTGTGGACGGCCCCGGCAGGTAAACCGCCTCCCCCGCGCTCCCTACCCCCCCTGGGGCCGCCTGCTTCCATCCGCTGGCGCCCGCGGGCGCCAGCGGATAGAAGCGGACGGCTCCGGGGGGGGGGGGTAAGCCCCCTTCCCCGCCACTTACCTTCTCGGCACGTCCGGCGCCGGCGGCTACTACCAGCGGGCTCCGCGGCCTACTCTCGAGTAGCGCGCCGGGTGATGACATCACCCGGCGCGCCACCCTGGAGCAGGCCGCGGAGCCTGCTGGTAGTAGTAGGCGCCGGCGCCGGACGGGAGCCGCCGGGCCGGGCAGGTAAGGGCCCCCCCTCCCCCCTCCCCCCTCCGCGCGCCCCCTCCTCCCCCCTCCCCCCTCCGCGCGCCCCCTCCTCCCCTCCACGCACCCCCTCCTTACCTTTCCGGCCCGGCGGCTCCCGTCCGGCGCCGGCGCCTACTACTTCCAGCAGGCTCCGCGGCCTGCTCTAGAGTAGTGCGCCGGGTGATGACATCACCCGGCGCGCCATCCTAGAGCAGGCCGCGGAGCCTGCTGGGAATAGTAGGCGCCGGCGCCGGACGGGAGCCGCCGGGCCGGAAAGGTAAGGGCCCCCCTCCCCCCTCCGCGCGCCCCCTCCTCCCCTCCACGCACCCCCTCCTTACCTTTCCGGCCCGGCGGCTCCCGTCCGGCGCCGGCGCCTACTACTTCCAGCAGGCTCCGCGGCCTGCTCTAGAGTAGCGCGCCGGGTGATGACATCACCCGGCGCGCCATCCTAGAGCAGGCCGCGGAGCCTGCTGGGAATAGTAGGCGCCGGCGCCGGACGGGAGCCGCCGGGCCGGAAAGGTAAGGGCCCCCCTCCCCCCTCCGCGCGCCCCCTCCTCCCCTCCACGCACCCCCTCCTTACCTTTCCGGCCCGGCGGCTCCCGTCCGGCGCCGGCGCCTACTACTACCAGCAGGCTCCGCGGCCTGCTCTAGAGTAGCGCGCCGGGTGATGACATCACCCGGCGCGCCACCCTAGAGCAGGCCGCGGAGCCTGCTGGGAATAGTAGGCGCCGGCGCCGGACGGGAGCCGCCGGGCCGGAAAGGTAAGGGCCCCCCTCCCCCCTCCCCCCTCCGCGCGCCCCCTCCTCCCCTCCACGCACCCCCTCCTTACCTTCCCGGCCCGGTGGCTCCCGTCCGGCGCCGGCGCCTACTACTACCAGCAGGCTCCGCGGCCTGCTCTAGAGTAGCGCGCCGGGTGATGACATCACCCGGCGCGCCACCCTAGAGCAGGCCGCGGAGCCTGCTAGTAGTAGTAGGCGCCGGCGCCGGACGGGAGCCACCGGGCCGAGAAGGTAAGTGCCCCCCTCCTCCCCCCCCCCGCTGTCCACTTTCATCGGCGGGCGCCCGCTGGCGCCCGCCAATGGAAGCGGCGGTGGGCGCCAGTGGGCGCCCGCCGATCCGCCGATCCGCCGAACCGGTTCGGAGCTTTTTCGGACCGGTTCGGATTGGATCGGCCGATCCAGCTGCGGGATCGGAAATCGGATAATTTATCCGATTTCCCACTGGACCGGACTCGGATCGTGGATCGGGTCCGATCCAGTGCACATCCCTAATTGCCAACCACTCTTGGATGAGACTGATTATATGGATCCGTTTCAGTTGTGTTTCAGGCCTTGTCCTCCCTGTATGATTACCTATGTCAGGAGAGAGACAGGGAGAGTGTGACCCTGCTGAAACCTCCTTGATCTCTCAGTGCCTTTTGATACCATTGACCATGGCATCTTTCCAGGACTACTGTCTGAGTTGGGAGTGGGAAGTACGGTATTGCACTGATTTTGCTTCTAATTAAATGCTTGGCTTCAGAAGGTGATGCTTGAGGAATATTGCTCGACCCCACTGTGGGATTATGCAGGGGTCATTTCTGTCTCCCATGCTATTGAACATCTACATGAAACCATTGAACGGAGTCATCCATAGTTTTAGAATATATTGTCATCAGTATGCTGATGAGACACAGTTCTATTTCTCTTTTTCATCTTCATCAAGTGAGGCTGCAATAATGGTCTGGATGAGGGTTAATAAACTGAAGCTCAATCCATACAAGACCAAGATAGTGTTATTGGGTGGCTCTTCTGGCTGGATGGAGAATGCTCAACCTTCTCTTCTTGAAGGAGCAGGTTTATAGCTTAGGGGTTCTTCTGAAGCCATCTTTGTCACTTGAGGCTCAAGTGGCCTCAGTTGCACAGAAAGCCATCTACCAACTTTGGTTGCTGGCCCAGTTATCTGGACAGGGATAACCTGGCTTCAGGCATCTACACTCTGGTAACCACCAAATTAGATTACTGCAATTTTTTTGTATATGGGGCTGCCCTTGAAGTCTGTTCAGAAGCTGCATGTTGTGCAAAATGCAATGAGCAGATTGATATCAGGGACAAGAAGTTCTGAACATATAACACTGATTCTGACAGGCTTGCACTGGCTGCTTGTATGTTTCTGAGCCCAACCTAAGGTACTCTCCCAGTATGAACATACTCATGGACTACACTCATCATCTAAGGTCCTCCTCCTGGTGCCTTCTCCAGAGGAAGGCATGGAAGGCGGAAACAAGGGAGAGGGACATCTTGTTCCATCAATTGTGGAACAATCTCCTCAGTGAAGTTCACTGGTGCCAACCTTGTTGTCTTTTCAGCAGCGGGTTAAGATCATCCTCTGCTTTCAGGCATTTGGCAGCATATGATAAGGTTTTAATTTGGTCATGGGATTTCTTATTGTTGATTATTAAAACTCTGTGTGTGTGTGTTTATATGTTTGTATGTAATAGGTTTTATTAGGTACAAAATTGCATTTTAAAAGTTATTAATCTTGATAAATGACCCAGAGAGCTTTCGCTCTTGGGCAGTATAGAAATATCATAAATGAAAAGAAATGAAACGTCTCCCTTGATTCTGCTCAGCTCACTTCTGCTTCAAATTCCCACCCCATTTCTATTTCATAGACAAGAGATGTACGTATTATTAGACAGGATGTGAGAGCGACTGCTGGACATCATCTGACCAGGCTTCAGAACAATCATACTTCTGGGATCTTCCATCTTCTGGCATTCCTTCATTTTAGGGCTGTCACTCCCTAAGCCCTCCTGTCACAATGGAGAAGGGCAGATACCAGTGCAGGATCCCACCCCCAAAGATCAATTCATATGAGGCATGGTGGTGGTTAGGGTAGCCACGTGTCCTTTAAAAAACAACAACAGGTGACAATCTTCTATTTGAAGGGCTGCCTTGTCCAATTTGGGTTTAAAGAGAAAGAACTAGGCCTACCCAGTTGAATTTTAAGATGTTTTTAATAATGTATTTGTTTTTATTTGTTTTAATGTTTTATCTGTTTTATGATTCTTGTATTTATATTTATTGTTGTTCCCCGACTCGATCTGGATGGAGAGGCAGGGTAGAAATTAAATAAATAAATAAATAAACAATAACCTGTTACCAGTTAAGACCTGGACAGCAGGATGATCGGCAGGCAACCCAAGCAGCTGGTTTCAGTCTTCCACCTGATGGAGAAATGTGCTCCATTTCTATTTAAGTAACAATTATTTCTAAATTTGCATCTAAACATATAAATTAGCCCATGCAAATGCCATACAAATCACTGTCATACAAATAAATTGCCCCCCTGGCCCACTGAGGCACTGTCAGATGTTGATTCTCGGAGTTTGGGCTCAACGACCATTCTCCAAATCTCTACACATGTTTGATGCTAAGAGCCTTGTATAATCTACACTGCTGCTTTAAAGCGCTTTATAACAGTAGTGACAACTGTTGGGCCCAGGACACACTCCAAAACAACTGTCACTACTGTTATAAAGCACTTTAAAAGGCTTTAAAACAGCAGTGTAGATCCTGCCTTAGTTTCATGCCAGTCCCTGCTTCCCAAGCGAGTGCAAATGTAGTTTAGCTGTTACAAGTGGGTGGCCAGGGAGGTTTCAAGAGCTGTGGCTATCTTTGGCGGTGTTACAACTGGATGTTTGCTACAAAGGCAGGGGCAGAAGCAGACTGACTGGTAGGCTGACCAGATAAAATCCAGGTCAGGGCTCATGTAACTTTAACAGTTGTAGAGAAAAGGGGATTTCAGCCAGTGTCATTTGTATGCAATTAGTTCCTGGTGAAATTCCCTCTTCATCACAACAGTTAAAGGTGCAGGCACTATACTAGAGTGACCATATACAAAAGAAGGCAGGGCCCCTGCAACTTTAACTGTTGTGATGAAGAGGGAATTTCACCAGGAACTAATTGCATACAAATGACACTGGCTGAAATCCCCTTTTCTCTACAACTGTTAAAGTTACATGAGCCCTGACCTGGATTTTATCTGGTCACCCTACCAGATCACCCTTGTCCACATATTTATTGACACTCTCAAATAACTCTAAAAGGTTAATTAGAAGGGGCTGACTTTTACAGAAGCCATGTTTCAGCAGGGCTTGACCTACCAGTTGGTTCATACAGGGAAGCTTTCAAGTAACCTTGAACAGGTGTCACATTGTGCCTCCCCCACCTGAGTGAAGGCATGCTGGCTTACACCCCTAGGCATGGTCCCTGCCATTGTCCAACCCTATAGAGGGAGAGAACTGTTCACTCCACCCCTTGAAATGGAGGTGCCCCACAGCAGAGGGGAGGGGGGCAGGACAGGACTATAACTTAGCCTACTAATCTTCCCTGCCTTTAGAATCATAGACTCATAGAATAGTAGAGTTGAAAGGGGCCTATAAGGCCATCGAGTTCAACCCCCCTGCTCAATGCAGGAATCCGTGCTTGTTCTTTTTTTCATACTTTAACATGGAGTGTCTTCAGACTATTGGCTAGGCTGATGGGAGTTCCAGTCCAACATCTGGAGAGCCACAAGTTGTCCACTCCTAGCCTGAACCTTTCAGCAGCTACGCCCATGACCAATGGCTACAGATGCCTCCTTACTGGAGCACTGTAACAACTTACAGCCTATGCTTACCTTAGAGTGCCTCTACAAGAGCAATTTAAAGCTCTTTCAAGGTAGGCTGAGCAGATAAAATCCAGGTCAGGGCTCATATAACTTTAACAGTTGTGGAGAAAAGGGAATTTCAGCCAGTGTCATTTGTATGCAATTAGTTCCTGGTAATATTCCCTCTTCATCACAACAGTTAAAGTTGCAGGGGCCCTGCCTTCTTTTGTATCTAGTCACTCTAGTATAGTGCCTGCACCTTTAACTGTTGTGATGAAGAGGGAATTTCACCAGGAACTAATTGCATACAAATGACACTGGCTGAAATTCCCTTTTCTCCACAACTGTTAAAGTTATATGAGCCCTGACCTGGATTTTATCTGATCAGCCTATTTCAAGGCACATTACCGAATTTACCTCTACAAGAGCGGAGCGCAAATGAGGAGTACAGGCTCTTTTTATCTCCTATTATGCGCATTTTTGAATGGCGTTAAATAGCGAGTTTTATTTACTTCGGGCATAAGAGCGCCTTATATCCATGTAAACATTTGCTGTTGAAGCGCATTAATGATCAGAGTGGATGGACTGTGGTTGTGATGTCATACATAGAACTGCCCCTTCGCTGGGAAAACCTCCCATTTTTTCGTTCAGTTTTATTTTTTGTCTCCTCCTGGCAACTTCCTCCTTGTTCTCCGTCTCTTTGGATGGAAGCTCCAGGAAGAGGAGACCCAATGTGAACTGAAAAGAAAATTTATTTTAACTCCCCTGATGGAATATTTTGTTCATGGAGACACAGGGCCAGATGGAGATGGTTTCACGAGAAGCAAAGGGGTTAGGAAGGATGTGCGGAAGTGTGGATGTGCGCATAATTAGCGATCAGCTTAGACATATCGTCCCCTCGCTTCTTGCTGGGTTCCTGACATGAGCTGTGTTTGTGTGTTTGTGTGTGTGTGTGTATGTTTTACAACGGTTGAGCTTGCTGGGAAGAGGAGGGGGAAGGAACGAAGCAGCATCCCCCTGTCTGTTTTGGTGTGCGTGTGTGCAAGGCACATTCCCATTTACTCCTGAGCAGGTCACTTGAAATGGCAATTGGGCGAAGTGGGGGGAGAAGCAGCTCTGACAAAAAATAAGTTTTCAAAGAGTGCTGGAGGGGGAAACTTATGAGGCACATTCCCATTTACTCCTGAGCAGGTCACTTGAAATGGCAATCGGGCAAAAGGGGAGGGGAGAGATGTGGCCGAACAGGTTAACCAGGTCATTACCGGCAGGTAACCCAGGTAACCAAAGGCGGGAGATTCTGGTGGGCGGGGAGAATAAAGGGAGGGGACCTGTTTGGGCAGTTCCAATGGAATAAAGCGCATTACTTTCAGCAACATTTGCATGCAATTCTCAGCATGTCAACAACTTTAAAGAGTGTTTCATACAGCCCGTAATGCACTTCAACGCCTCTTGTGTATAGGTATTAGGCGTAAATGCGCTTATCAGGAAATACACATAATCAGGGAACCGGGAGTCAAAGCGAATTCTTGTAGAGGGGGACTTAGATTGGATTTATTTGGGGACAAGTGGATTTGTCTATTTTTTAAATACATTGACAAAAGCAAAATACATTCTCCTGCAAATCTACATGCTTTGTGCTTTAATCTGACACATTATTTGTCTCTTTAGAACAGGGAGGGAGCAACCTTATGGCTCCTAGATGCTGCCTGAAGAGCCATAGGAGAGTGGGGATTCTTGTCCTCAAGGTTAGAGATCCGGCCCTTCTCCCATGCCCCCTTGCAGCCAGCATAGAAAAAACTGCCCTCCAAGTTCACAAAATCGACTTCAGGGGAGAAGAAATGGGGGGGGGAGTTCTGGTGGGCAGGGAAAGGAGGAAATTGGCCTGGCAAGGATATGAGTTATTCTGAGCCTCTTCCAGTCTCCTTTCCTCCTCACTGAAGCACTGTTGCTAGATGGTCGAAAAAGCCTATCTAATGACAAACTCAACAATCAGTGGACAGGGAGGCAAAGGTCACCTCTGCTCCTCCCCCAACCCTGCCAGCTTCAGCCCAGCAGGGCACTAGATACATTGAGGCCTCCAAGTTCCGAGGCTTATGTATCATGAGAGCACAGCCTGTAGGATTGTGCCTCATGCACCCTAAAGATCATTCAAGGTGGCTTATATTTACAGAATTCCAAGTTGTTTTAAGATGGGGAATGGCCTCTGTGGCCGTATATCACTGCAAAGAGTTCAGAAACTATATGTTCCTGCATACGTTCCTCCACCTCAATTGACCATGAGGAATTCCGTTTTGAAGGTTCTTTTTCCCCTTTAAAGTTGAAAAATCCAGAAGAGATGGGTGTCTGCTTTCGCTCCCTTCCTGGTAGATGAATCCATTGCATGCATTCAGACTTGCATGCCTTTACTCGCAATGTACCGGTGGCTCCAAACAACTTGAGGCAGCACCAGAACTGTGCCTGTCTGATCACTTCTCCAGAGAAGCAGAGGCGGATGTTCATGTTTACAAGAAGGGATTGTGCAACTCTGCAGACATTAACTAGGGATGAGCAAACCCGTTTGGCTCGTTTAAGACTTCGCTGAAAATTGGAATCCATTTTCCATCAGAACAGAAAACTAAGTTTACAGATTAAATGAATGTATTAGTTGTTGTTTCTTTTTTAAAAAAAGAAAAGAGTTATGCCGTTTTATATTCTTAATGCCATAATAGGCATTCTCACGACCCAGAATTCATAACCAGCTGGAGATACAACAAATGCTGGAAGGACTTGTGTGAAGCTTTCTTTTCACTACATTTGCACACCAGAAAGCAGGCAAAGAGGGATGGGCCGGAACATCCTGAAACTTTCCCAAATTTTGCAATGCAATTCTTCAATTTAAAAATGCATATAAAAAGGTGCACCTCAAAATGCATATAGAAGTGAAAAGAATATACAAAAACGCATATAGGAGGGATTTTTTTGGGCAAAAATGCATATATTAGGAAAAAGCATATATAAAAATGTGTGTATTAGAGAATATGTGCACAGAAATGCATACAGACTCTTATGCGGACTTTCATCCATCTCTGTTCAGATGATATTGGGCAATGTGGAGAGGAGCCATTCTGGTAGATCTTTAAGGGCATGCAGGAATAGGCAGTCTAGGGGCTTGTCTACATACCCTATATGCCCTGTCATGGCTGCACAATGGTGCTGTGTTGTTTAAATGATGCAGCCGCCAAATCGTAGACACATTGGGCTCCCCCCACCCAAAACTGCTCTGTCTCACAGTGTCTTTTTACCATGACCTTTTCAATTGCTCCAAAGCATCCCTGGCACCCAGCAAGTGGCAACACATCCTTGACATCACAGCATGCTTCTGCTCACCATTCAAAATGGGGCAAAGGTTTTAGGAACATCCATGACAACCCTGTGATGTCCCCCTGCGAAACATGATTCTTTTCCCCTTCACTGGGGGGGGGGGGAAGGACGAGGCCTTCACCTGAAGACGGCCTCCTGCCAGGTAGGTTTATCATTACCTCTTCGCAGCAGTGATGCTGCCAGGGGTTTGGGGAGAGGGGGAGGCAAAGCAGCAGCGCCTAGACACAGCCCAGACATAAACCATGCAGGCTTTAGAAGTATTGGCCAGCATTGCGATGAGGGATGTGCAAGAATTTTGTTTCAATTCATGCATCATCTGTCGTTGCCCCATTAACAACCCCGGACATGAATGGGAGAGCACTTCTCTTTTTTTAAGCTCACACATTCCTGAGCTTTCAGTTGTAGGTGAAAAAAAGTCTGTGGTTTTCTTTTAATGTGCACTTCAAAATGTGTTTTTCAAAAGATATGTATTTGCATGCTTTAGTCAATGGCGGGCGGAGGGGGGAGGAAGTGCACTTTTGAAAAACGTGTACCGAAACGTGCATTCCTCCCATTTGAAACGCACACTTTCCCCATTCAAATGGAGGGGGGGGGGGAAACACAGCTTGCAAATGGAAAGAGGAGCGAGGCGAACCAAGACTCCAAATGGAGTTTGGAGACGCCCAGCGAGCTCAAGCGTGCTCCTTCTCCCATCCCTAAGTCGTCACATCATTGATGAAAAGCCACGCCCTCCTGCCAACGGGCCCAGGTTTCAGGGCCTGCAGGAATGGGCCTTCTCTCCTTTACCATCAGAGGCGCCTTTCATGGGCCCGCCAAGGCAATGGGAGCCTCCTCAGTGGCCTATCCAAGGCTCTGGAACTCCCTGTCAAGGCTCCCACCCTGTTGGCCTTCCAGGGGCAGGCAAATGTTTTTTATTCAGGTAGGCCGACGACATGTTGGCTCATCTGTTGCTGGAGTGGGTTCTAACGGGTTGAGGGCTGTTTATTTGCTTTATGGTTGCGTTTTTACTTATTTTTTGTAATGCTTTCTTTAAGGTTTGTTTTATTCTGTTTGTTACCTGCCTTCCTGTTTTTGGTGTGAAGGCAGGATATAAATGTAATAAATAAATAAACAAACTCCTGTGGGGTTTACCGCAATCCATAGGATTAAGTAGTTGTGTGGGCAAAGGAGTGTAAGCTTGGTAGGGTTCCACAGTCAAAAAACGAGCCCTGAGTTTTCCTCTTTCTCCAGATCCCCTATCAGGATGAACCTTGGGATTGCCTGGGCCTGGTGGGTGCACACAGGTGCAGTTGGGCTCTGATTAGTTACATTTGCAGCAGATCAATGCCTTGTCGTGTTTTAAATGACTCTCACACACTCTTTCCAGTGGTTTTATTACTTGCGCCTAAGACCACTTTCTCCTCTAAAATGTCCCTGGGTAATGATGATTCATTTACTAGGATTTAGGTCTGTTAATGGTTCCACTTTATTTGATATAACTTGAATGAGGCAAGGAAAATGCTAAGTAGAGTATTAGCCCCTCCCCCATACATGTGACCAGGATCAAGGGTCCTAGGATGAAACTTGGAAAGGCTGATAAAGTTTCCAAAGCATGTCGAGTGTTTGACAAACGAGCTATAGGGGTGGAGTGGAAATCCCAAGACATGCTTAATTTTTTTGGAAAGAGGTGTATGGGCTTCAATGCCCTTACTATACATGTATTGATGATACTCTCTGAAAACTCCAGGGGGAGTCAATTCCACAAACGTTTGGTCAAATCAGTTCTTCTGCCGGTACCATGACCATTTATCCTGATCAGTTGCATACTTTGTTTGCTGAGGACTGTAGCTTATGTGGATTTATTCTGCAGTTGCCTGTGGTGTTTTCAAAGCCAGGTGTAGCAATGCGTGAAAGAGGGGGCTGTGGGGATCATGACAGCTCCTGCAGGATTTGCAAAATTGCAAGCATGACCTTAATTCCATCTGTGAAACATTGGTGGGTTTGTTTTTAGGGACATTTTAATTGTTTATGGAAAAGCTTGTTTTTAATTGGTCCTTTTGTTTTTGTTTTTATGAGCCACCTGAGGCTTGCCTTCATGGCTTTCGCTGCTGTGGGGTCGCGGCAGGTAATCCTGATAAAGGAGGCAGCGGAGGCTTTCTGGTGGCCATTTGGTTCATCAGACCTGCCCCTTGCTGCTTGCCCGGCTTCAAGTGACCAATCAGAGGTCACCTTCTGCTTGGGAATGCCCCTGGCTCAATGCCTGAGCAAGGTCAAACGAGCCATGGTGACCTCACTTCAGCAGGAAAAGTTGGAGTAAGTCCCTGACTTTTTCAAAACACAGCTTCATCTATTTGCCCCACAGTGGCTGTGAATCAGTGGCTGCATCATATAACCAACGCAGCACTGATTCGCAGCCACCACAGGGCAAAAATGACGTTTAGACAGCCCTAGGGTGACCTTATGAAAAGGAAGACAGGGCTCCTGTATCTTTAACAGTTGCATTGGAAAGGGAATTTCAGCAGGTGTTATTTGTATACGTGCAGCACCTGGTGAAATTTCCTCTTCATCACAACAGTTAAAGCTTCATCACAACAGTCACAGTGACCAGATACAAAAGAGGGCACGGTTCCTGCAGCTTTGTGATGAAGAGGGAATTTCACCACCTGCTTTTTGCATAGAAATGACACCTGCTGAAATTCCCTTTTCACTACAACTGTTAAAGATACAGGAGCCCTGTCCTCCTTTCCATAGGGTCAGCCTAGACAGCCCCCTGGAGAGGTGGGATACAAATATTTGAAACACATTTCTTAAGCTGTTGTACACTCCTTTTCTCCCCATGGAGCTCTGCTGCCCTCCTCTCATCCTGGTACATGATGGCATATTTTATGGAGAGCCCAAACCAGCAACTCTTTGGCAACAATATCACTCCCTGTTTGGTAACTTTATTCCTAGCTCCAAGTCAGAATGCAGATATAAACACTTTTTCCAGTGTGTGTGTGTGTGTGTGTATGTTTTGAACAAGTCTGAATGCTGAACTTTGAAGTAGAGTCTTGGCTCTACTTCAGTAAGACCCTTTAAACTTGAATAGCAGCTGCAGGTTTGCAGGGCATCTCCCAAAGCTGGTGCATCAATCAAGAGAGCCGAGTATTTATTTAAAAATCCAGGCATAACATCCTTCTAACACCTAAACTGCAGAGCTGTCCATCAAGCTGTGACAGTCAAAGTGAAGGAGACTGCAAAAGAAAAATGTACTGAGTGAGCATTTAAGTGTCACATTGCAGCACAAATCTTTCCTCACAAGGGGCTCTCGAGGCTGTTTTGAAATGAAGCCACACGAGAGGAGGGGGTTACCTTCCCATGTGAATGGTGCTTCCTGGCCCCAAGAAGGCTGCCATCCGAGACACAACTGCTTTGTGATCAGACCCCTTAAGACCTATGTGTACTTTGGGTCCATCTGCAAATGGGCTCCCCCTAAGAAAGTCACCTTTGAAGACAAAAGCATTGTATCACAAGTACTATCCCTGTATTTTGAGGGAAACGCCTCATCAGTTCGACAGCTACTTTCCACTGAGACCACTTATTTTTGCAGCTGGAACATGTGTATGCATAAGAAAAAAGGATTGAGAATGAAGAGAAAGTAAAGTAATATATTTATACTGCTCTTTACTATCCCTGCATTTATGTCATTGAAAAGCCTTCCCATGTTCCAGAAAATCATGGAGCTGTAGAAAATAATGCATAAATTTTAATTACACACCACACTTATTGAAAATTCAGAACAGGGGGATTTAAACTTTTCTCCTTGATGTAGAAAGTCCAAGCTAAGAGATAAAAGTAATTCTGAGGAAAACTAGGGCAAATAATTTAATATTTGCATTCACTGAAATAATATAAGATGCTTTCCTACTGCCATGCCATGTTTTAAGACTGATGTGCATTTGAGTCTTCTAGTCTGTTATGTCAGTTCTGAGCTAGACAGCTTCTGCAAGTTTTGTTTGCAAGACCTTAGATCTCAGCTGTCTAACAGTCCAGCATCAGCACATTTCGATTTGATTTGCCAAATAGTAGCTCACATTTCACCACTCATAGCCACTTTGGGGGTCTAACAACTTACACTGGGTTTCATTATTCTTTTTTATATGTCTGGGAAGGCTGCACCTCAGAGAAAGAAGGGCAGGTGGGGCTAAACTACTTTACAGTGTAATGTTAACAGGACATTCCTTGATCCTGCCCAGGATGTCAGGATAATATCCTTGGAGAAATCAAAGTTAGGGTGACCATCTGCCTGGATTTGTCCGGACATGCCCGGGAAATGGGGAGCAAATCCGCATCTGGGCGGAAAAACTGTTTTGGGGGGCCAAATCTGGAAATTTAGCCCCCCAAAAGGGTGACCAGATGGCCCTGGGGCGATCTGGGCCAACCGGGGGACGGCGGGGGCAAACCGGGGCGGCGGGGGGTCATGCGGCAGTGGCGGGAGGCTGGCAGCGCGAGGCACTTACCTGCTGGGGCATCCGCTTCCCTCTGGTGCTCGGAATCTGCTGAGAAACAGACTTCGTGGCCTGTCCCTCAGTAGCACGCCAGGTGATGATGTCACCCCAGCTGGTAAGGAGCGTGGGGCGGGCGGCGCGGGGGTGGGCGGCGCGGGTGGGGGAGGCGGCGTGGCATGGGTGGGGGGGCGGCGTGGCGCAGGTGGGGGGCGGCGCAAGGCATGCGGGTGGGGGGGCGGCGCGGGGCGGGGCGGAGCGGCGTGGGCGCGGGGCGGGCGGCAGCGCAAGGCATGCGGGTGGGGGGGCGGCGCGGGGCGGAGCGGCGTGGGCACACGGTGGGGGGGTTGTTTTGGGTGGGTGGGGTGGTGGTGGGGGTCCGGGATTTTGATCCTCAAAATCTGGTCACCCTAATCAAAGTCTAGTCCCCCTACTTCCCCAGGACTTATATTAAATTTCAGGGCAAGGATTCCGGAAGGATCTGCCTGTGAGCAAGGAATTAAGGAATGGTACTCTTTGTCTCCTAAACACAGGGCTCCATCACACCTACTTTTTTTTCATGGTATGCACCCGTGATTTTGACCTCCATTTCATTAGTGCAACAAGCACTGGTCCCTTTCACGATTGCCGTTGTTGTTTGCTCTCCTGCTATTGTGCATGCCCTACCCCACCCCTTCTGTTTTCCCCTCCAGTTCATTGGTTCTTATCAGGTGATGGACGTGATTGCCTCCCCCACCCGCTCTGGTTTTGTTGTCTAGGGTTTTACCAATTCAGCATTTAATTGGCTGCGTGCCATTTCTAAGGACAATGAGGTGGGGTTGGAGCAGCAAAAGTCCATTCATTTGACCGACAGACTCAGCAAGCTAGAGGAGAACTGCCCAGCCCTCCTCTTTCATCAAAAGCAACATAGCAACATAGAGCGAGTTTGGCAACATGGGAGGGAAGGACACTTTTATTTTGCATGGCAGAAATAAATCGCACTTTCCCGCCCTAGAAAATGACAGGAAATGGAGGGGAAGAGGCGAGGTGACTGCAGGACAGGCACGATGTCATGTGAGTATTGCGTTTCAAAACGGCAAACCAAGAAGGACGAGAGTGTGATAAAATGCTGGTGTGATGGAGGCCACAGTCAGAATACAGAGTCTCATTTCTAAGTGTCCCACACCCTGGAACCCAACAAGCACTTTCCACTCAGATAATTTTTTCCAGTGAAATCATTCTCCTCCAGTTGCTTTTTCACCCACAGAGGAAAGTTGACTAGACTCTACATGTCCTACCAGGCAGCTGGATGGTCACTGTATTAACAGAGAGTGCTGGACAAGATGGGCAATAAGTCCATACAGGGCAGCTGTTCCTATGTTCCTATGGCCCCAATGCCTTCCCCCTCATTGGTGAAAAAGCCGTTTAGGGAGTATGATTTGAGCTAAAAAGTGATTGGGAGTGAAGATTTAAACAGCCCCGGCCTCTGCTCACTAACCTGCCCCAAGTTGCTTTGAGTTAAAGAGAGAGAGAAGACAGGTTTACAGAATTTTGAGTAACATTAATTTCCATATCATGATCCTTTACCCACAGTGGTCAGCCTATGTAGAGCAGTGGGTGGGGACCATGGGTGGGAGGGTGTTGTTGCACTCGTGTCCTGCTTGTGGATCCCTGGTGGACAGTTGGTTGGCCACTTTGTGAACAGAGTTCTGCACCAGATGGATCCTTGGTCTGATCCAGCCTCAGGGCTCTTTTGAAGTTCTTATGCACTTATGTTCTGATCATCAAAAGAGTCCTCCTCGCCTCTTGACTGGTTGGTATGACAGACTTCCTGCGACACTTGCTGCTGCTTAGGCATCCATGTCCTGTTAGACCATATAAAGTCAAGGGAAGAGACACGTGTTGTCTTAGTCTTCTTCTAAGGTTGGTGACAATGTTGCCGATGGTGGAAAAAAGCCTTTCGGAGGACACACCGACAATGAGGAGGGCAAGTAAGACTTTCCACACAATGCTGCTGTCTGTGGCACTGGACAGACCTCACTATTCCTGTTGGTGAAATTGCTGCAGCAGCTATTCTCTTCGGGGAAGGTAGTAGTGCCCTCTTTCCCCTATGCTGCCTCGCCTCGCACATGCTTCTCGCAGAACTCCACAATTTTCTCAGTTATATAGTCTTGCAGACGTAGGATGTGATGGTCCTTTTTTGGTGCACTTCTTTCCTCATGCTGCCCTTGAGCCTTCATCCAAGGAATAAAGCAGCAATGCATTCCATATCCTTCCTTATCAAAGAGATGGGCTTGTTAGTAGCAATCTCCTGCAGAAGGAATTTAGAAAGCCCATCTGCAAGTTTGGGGATTTGGATATGTTCAGTGGCACTGTGCTTACCCAGCCCAGTACAGCATCTTCCCAGTGCTCCCTCTGTTGTGGGTGTCCTGCTCGGGTGGGGGGAGCACCCAGAGTTATTGCTGGGAACTCTATTTTGCATGTTCCCTTCCCCCCCCCCCCCCCGTAGGGACAAATAATCAGTTTTGGTGACATAGCCAAGCTCCCCTTTGTCTGATCTGCCCCATATTTTGCACATAGATAGCGATGTAATTTGCTAGCAGATCACCCCTCATGTAGGGCCTTATGGATGGAAGTTAGCATTGCCCTTTGAGATACTGGTCTGTGAAAAGTTCTACTGCCAAAAAAAAAAAAATGAGTGTGAAACTTTGAGAAAAAAGAGTGAAAAGGCATGACGAATTGCCTGTCGAGCAAAATATGGATGGGAGATAATGATTTAACTAGCAACAAGGTTGTACTCCAGCAAGATTGGTCTAGGATTAAGGGAGATATGAACCCTCCCCCAAAAAACCTCATTTGTTTGTATTCAGGGAAGTTGGTTGGAGGCTTCAGAATGTTTGCACTGAGCTGTGGAATGCAGCGAGGGGGGATTTAAAGGGGCCTCTGGCACGGCTCAATGGCAGAGCAACTTGGCCCAGGTTAATCCATCAAGGTCATCAGGGAAAAGGAATTAAAGGGGCTATGCCCACCTTTGCAGATGGCTGGTTGTTTCCTGACTCCAAGCTGAGCAGAGCAAAGACGAGGAAGCTGCTCCAGCTGGACTAGGAGGTACATAAGGAAGAGAGCTCCCAGAGAGCAAGTGATCAGAGTCAGTGAACAGGGAGAGCAAACAGGAGTTTGTCAGGGTGAGTTCGGCAGGGGAGGTCAAGGGGAAGGTCCCTAACAAAAATTTGTTCTCGTAAGACACCCTCATATAGTAGGGGACTTTGTTATTCAGCTTCAGAGATGACAGGACAAAGCACAGGCAATTCCAATACTATCAGATATGCAGACGCAAAATGGAATAGAGATTATGGACTGAAAGGAGTCTCTAGAGGTGGTGACCTGCAACTTGTGTGCAATGTTCGTCTTCCTGCCTGAGATCAACATGGTGTATACCTGCGACAAGTGCAAACTGGTTGCACTATTGGAAGAAAAAGTAAAAGCACTTGAGTGGCGAGTTTCCACCCTCCAAGGAATAAGAGAAAGCGAAGAATTCTTAGACAGAACGGTGGAACTGCAACAGCAACAAGAAGCACAAGAGATTGAAGAGCAACAGCAAGCTGAAGCAGAAGTGGAGAAAGCTGAGATGAGGAAAGCTAATGAAGAGGAAACTCCTTGGAAGAGGGTGACAATTAGGAGCAGAAGAACTAGAAGACACTCTGCACCAGTGGAACCATTAGAGTTATGCAACCACTTTCAGCTACTGGAGGATGAGACTGGAGGACAGCCAGCAAAGGAAGAATTACAGGAGACCCCGTTCAACAGTGAGCAAGAGGCAGAAGGTCAGTCGACCAATAAGAAGAGAAGAGTAGTCGTTGTGGGAGACTCCCTGCTGCGTGGGATTGAAACCCAACTATGTCACAAAGATCCATGGATTCACTAGGAATGTTGTCTCCCTGGAGCACAGATTAGAGATGTGACTGAAGGGTTGCGAAAGCTCATAAAGCCCACTGACACATATCCTTTCCTTCTCATCCATGTGGGAACAAATGATACTGCCAAGTGAAGCTAGAAAGAAATCACATCAGATTTTAAGTGCTGGGATGGCAACTCAAGAACTTTGGGGCCAGATCATTTTCTCGTCCATCCTCCCAGTTCATGGAAGATTATTAGAAAGGTTCTTTGATCAGGTAACCTCCCTTGTGGACTGTGGGAATGCTGTGGACATAATATATCTTGACGTCAGCAAAGCTTTTGACAAAGTGCCCTGTGACATTCTGATTCACAAACTAGCTAAAAGTGGGCTAGATGGAACAACTATTAGGTGGATCCACAGTTGGCTACAGAATCGGGCTCAAAGAATGCTTATCAATGGTACCTTCTCAAACTAAAGGGAGGTAACGAGCAGGGTACCATAGGGCTCAGTCCTGGGCCCGGTGCTCTTCTAAGTTTTTATTAATGATTTGGACAAGGAGGTGGGATAGCTCATACCGTGGAAGACAGAAACAAACTCCAAAGTGATCTTGATAGACTGGAGAGCTGGGCTGAAAACAACAGAATGAAATTTAATAAGGATAAATGCCAAGTTCTACACCTAGGAAAAAGAAACCAAATGCACAGTTACAAGATGGTGGGGGTACTTGGCTAAGCAATACGACAAGTGAGAAGGATCTTGGAATTGTTATAGATCACAAGCTGAATATGAGCCAACAGTGTGATGTGGCTGCAAAAAAAGCAAATACTATTTTGGGCTGCATTAATAGAAGTATAGCTTCCAAATTGTGCGAGGTATTGGTTCCCCTCTATTCGGCACTGGTTAGGCCCCATCTTGAGTTTTGCATCCAGTTCTGGGCACTACACTTCAAGTAGGATGTAAACAAGCTGGAGCATGTTCAGAGGAGGGCAACGTGGATGATCAGGGGTCTGGAAACAAAGCCCCATGAGGAGAGACTGAAAGAACTGGGCATGTTACACAAAGGAGGGCCAGGATCTCTTCTTGACCATCCCAGACTACAGGACACAGAATAATGGGCTCAAGTTACAGGAAGCCAGATTCGGGCTGGACATCAGGAAAAACTTCCTGACTATTAGAGCAGTATGACAATAGAACAAATGACCTAGGGAGGTCATGGGCTCTCCCACACTAGAGGCATTGAAGATGTAGCTGGACAGCCATCTTTCAGGTATGCTTCAAGGTGGATTCCTGCATTGAACAGGGGTTTGGACTCGATGGCCGTATAGGCCTCTCCCAACTCTACTATTCTATGATTCTATTATTTGCATTTTTTGTTTCCATGGGGTTGTAACTAGGGGTGTGCAACGGATTGGGTCCGATCCACGATCCGGACCTGATCCGGGGGAAATCGGATAAAATTATCCGATCTGATCCCCAGCACCTGGATCGGCCAAGCCAATTCGATCCGATCCAAAAAGGACCCAATCTGGATCATATTGGATCGGAGTATCAGATCCCCTCCCCCCACTCACACTCCTCACCTGCTGGGGCCGTCCACAGACAGCCCTGGCAAGTAAGGCGGAGTATGAGGGGGGCTTACCTGCCACAGCCATCCACTGCCACCCGCGGGCACCAGCAAGCGCCAGCGGACGGGCCTGGCAGGTAAGGAGGAGCACGAGGGGGAGGAGAGAGGGGGCCTCACTTACCTGCTGGGGCGTCCGCTGCCTTCACCTGCCATAGATCTAGTGAGAACTAGGCTTCACGGCGTAGTTCTCTGTAGAGCGCCAGGTGATGATGACCTGCAGATGCCAGCCTGACGTGGAATCCATGGACTTGAGCATAAGGAACCTGAACTAATTTCCATTCATTTTGGACTTCTCTGACATCTCTCACAGGGATTGGGCCTCACAGGCAGGGTGGGTGGGGGGTATTCACACGTGACTCTACATTCAGATGTTCTGAACAGGGCTATTAGCAGTGAGGAAACAGTGATCTCAGCTGCATCTGGTGCACTGAGGGTGGCAGAGCTTAAAGCTTCCACTGTCTGTAGTGGGAAAACCCAGCCCTTTTAAGGCGTGACAGATTCCTGCAACCCCTGGCTTGTTTTGCCTTTGCCAGTCAAGCTGGGGGTTTGGTCCTGAAATCTGGGAACATTTTTTTTTCTGTTTTGTAAATGTGGTGTAATTTGTGAAACACTGTGTCTACGGAAAAAAAATGATTCCCACCGCCCCTGCTGTGCAACCCTCCCTCAGTCCCTGCTGGTGCCAACACCAGGAGGAAGAGAGGGAGGGTTGTGTGGAGGTGGGGTCACACCTCCCTCCCTCCTGGCTGGTATGGGCATGGGACAGTTGGAGAGGGTGCACGTGCAGCGGTGGCAAACTCGCCTGGTGGCCTGACTCGTTGCAGACTGTGTTGGGCCACCTGGCAGATGTTGGACTGGCGTCTTGAGGGCCGAGCTGGGGAAAGCTTGCTGAGCTCCACCCCCAAACCAATTCCTTCCACATCCCCAGCTTCTACCCCTGCCACCACTGCAACAAGCCCCACCAAGGTCGCTGTCCAGGTGCTGCTAATAGCAGTGTTGCCCACATAGTTCAGCCATGTCAAAAATACCTCGAAGGTACCATCATTATTATGTTAAAGATCAGAAACTTGCTTGCTAAAACAAGAGGGAAACAAGAAACAAGGACATCTGAGCTTTTTGCTTATCAGCAATTTCTGTGCTCTTGCCAAGAAGACACAGACTAAAGCGCTAGATGATGAGTGTAGGGCCAGACTTGCAGGAATCCTGTGTTCAAGGGAAGTATTCCATGCCAGGTCTCATCATTTATTCTGATCACAGAGCTTGAAGCTTCCCTGGATGATCTCGCCTGCTCTTCTTGATTATCCAGCTCATAGACCAGCAAACAGCTGCATTAGCTAACTCCCAGAAAGTTTCCTCCTGCTGCTCTCCTGGGAGGGAGTCGATGTGCCACTCTCCAGCTGTTACATTGCAGGGGCGGGAACATCTTTACACTCCAAACTGCATTAGCAAGGGGACGGTGGCCAAGCTGCCAGCACCATTCCAGGGCTGACAAGGCCACCGAGGTCAACGGTGATCCTGCAAGCTTGGGAGCCACTAGGGACTTGTGATTAGCTTCCACAGCACTCAGAGTTGTTATCTGGGCATTCTCTTGATGTCCTGTGGGAGGCTTCTGTTAAAATCTCAACTCCTCATGGCACAGTTTCATTTCTCAGTGGAGAGATACTGCAAGTGTTTCTTGGCATTCTGTGGCTTGTCCATCAACATTTGAGTCTCCATTCCAGTGGAAAACATTCTCCAGTCTTTCACTTTCTGATGGAATGCTGACTCCTCCTCCGACTCCTAGCACTTATAGATCACTTTGAGCATTCAACAGCATTTTACCTGAATCATCTCAGTAATTTGTACAACCACTCTGTAAAATAGGCTATCAGCAACAGCAGCAAGAAGAGCAATAACAATAAGATATTCCCACAGTATAGATGGGGAGCTGAAACGGATAGATTCAGACGCAAAAGCAAAAGCACCTTATTTTTCTTTCCTCCCAGAAGCACAAAGCTTGCTATTTAGAAGGATCACAACCCTTACCTGGGTTCTAAGTAAGCAGCAGTAGTGGCAGTGATAGCAGTGTACTGAGGGAGGGGCAAGAGCTGCTCCACTCTTTGAAGTAGGACATTCCCTCTGGAGCCAAAGCCGCACCCCAATTGCCCTCTGACTGGGCTGGTTGCTTAGCCTGGAGAAAGTTGAATGCTCATGCAAGGGATGGACAGACTCAATCCCGTCTACGCCACCAGGCATTTGCTGAGCTGCTACCATCCATCCAGTCCTGTTCAGTTCCCTGCATGAGCCGCCACGCCGTCTGCGGGCAGTTCATGAGCACCCGGCAGTGGCCTGACCTCTCAATGAGCCCCCATTTAACAAAACAAAAATGGTGGCTTGGGTTTCCCCATAAAAGTACTGTTGTGTAAATGGCGGCAGCCACCAGGCACATGTAGATCACGCCGGCTTGGTGAACGGGTCCGATAAGTACGTGGTGGCTTGGCGAATGGGGTCCAGGAGGTGAAGTGGGGGGGGGGGAGTCTGCTGGACTCCACCCCATCTTAGATCCCAGTGACATCCCTACTTGCACTGGGAGAGGTTCACTTCTGAGGAGTTGATGGCCGTTCTTTCAGTGGAACAATACAAGAGCAGCAGGACTTCCAGGTTTTACCTTCAGAAATATGCAGGGTTTGATTTTCTTCCAGTAGAGTGATGCCACTTTCATGTGTGATTCATTATCCCCCCCACCCCCCGCTCCATCTTTTCCCTTATTCTGGTCTCATAGTTTTTCTAATTACTGTTAGCTTTGCAACTGTGAACATGTAATGTTCCAGAAATTTAGATGTGATTCGCCAAAGACAAGAAGCTCAATTGCAGCCAGAAGGGTCTCTGAGCAATTTTGACATCTTTGTGTAATGGACAGGAGCCAAAGAGATGCATCAAGGTCAGGTTTCTTTCTATTCTTCTCCCATTCTGTCCCCTTTCCTCCAAAATGATTGGCATTGTTCTGTTATTAGCCATTGTCAACCACTCTGCTAATGCTTTTCAGGTTTTCCCTCAGTCATGACAGCAGCTGCCTGCTTTGATGACTATACAGAAGGGACATTCAGAACCATCCCCCACAAAGATGCCTCCACCCCCAAGTTATATCCCACTCCATCCTAAAAATAACGATGGCCACCCCACCCCCACGCCCCACTTCACTGATATTTCCTCAAGGGTCCCCAAGCAAATCCCCCTCAGGGCCATGAGGGCCTTGCTGTCATTCTGCATGTTCATACTTGGGGTGGGGTGGTGAGGCTGCCCTCACTCCTGAAGCCACAGGACCATTCTCCGTGGCAGAGGAGTCTTTGTAGAGGAGCAAGGAGAGGAAGAAGGATGGGTGGGACTGTGCCGGCTGTTTTCAAGAAGCAACTTCAGCATGTGCAGAATCCCGCTGAAGAAGTGTGACTCGTCTTGCATCCCTTGAAATTCATCAGGTCTTTGGCCTGAACAGGAGGCGTCCATTGCAGATTTGTTCCCACATTTCACTTCCACCAAAAGCATCCATAACTCTGAACTGGGGCTTGGCAGGCACAACAGCGCTTGCTCCAGAAATGAATTGTTCCCCACATACATTATTGAAGGGTGCAACAGGCATTTGCAGCATCCTCACTGGGAACTATTTCTGGCCTGCCCTCTGCAGCTTGCTGCTGCTGCTGCTGCCCCCCTCCCTCCCTCCCTCCCTCCCTCAAGGAGCGAAAAGGGTCACTTTGGGGAAAGGAGAGCAGGTAGCAAGAAGCAGGAGGCTCCCTTGTGTGGAAGGCATGCCCTGGCCCTCTCTGGCGGCTCTGGTCCTGCTGGGGATGATGATAGACTGCCTACGAATCCATCATCCCCGGAGAGAACAGAGTGGCTGGAAACAATGTTTGGATGGGGCTTGTAGTCTTTCCCCAGCAGCTGGAAAAGTCTCCGTGTAGCCTCCTTGGGCCTTCCCTTTTGTGCCATATAGCCACCCGGGGCCCGCTACTGCCCCCCTCCCCAGGTTGTTTGTCTCTCTGGGGGGGGTGGGGGGGTGAGGGCTGGGTGTAGGGTGGCCATTTACATGTGGCCAAAATAAAGGAGACTAATTTGCATAGTATTATTACTGTTCATGTTATCTATACTGCTTTTCATGTGAAACAAATAGCATTGGCATGTACTAATTTACATGTGTAGAGGCAAATTTATAGGAAACATTGATAGGAATACAACACAACTCACCACAGTGCCAAAGCGAGGTGTGTGCAATTCTTATTTTGCTACCCTTGGGAAGGAGGATTGGATGGTTGTCACCGCCCCCCCCCCCCCCAGATATGGGTCTTTCCTTAAAAATGGACTAAAGTACCTAATCAATAACCAGTTGCTTATTAATGTTATTCTATTTTATGCATACTTATTTATACCATCTAAGTGACATTTGTTTCATGTATAGTTTTTATACTAATCTATAGATAAGATGTGTTAATGGTGTTGGTGGATATAATTTTTATGATTTTGGGAGGATTAACTCATAATGCCACATTGGTTTGGGTGATGGGCTTTTGTGTTTGTTAATATAGACATGTGACGCTTGATGGTAGTGTATGATTTGAAAATAAAAAGTATTTTATTTTTTTCTTTAAAAAATGTCAAAATTGAAAGCCAAAGTAGTTAAGGCATTGATGTGAATGTGAACCCAAGGGGGGGGGGTTAAGGAGGACCTGATTTTACTACCCCCCCCCCACACACACACACACTTTCCTTCTGGTAGCTGCAAGGGACTTGAGAGTCTAACGTAATCCTATGCATGCCTACTCAGAGGTAGGGATAGACGGTTCTGTCAAGTTCAGTCTTGCTGAGACGACCACTTCGTGAGGTCATGCTCCTTCCATCCCACTTCTGTGCTGTTTGTGATACAGCAATTTGCGCACCCTTTCTCGGAGCCTAGGCTTTAATAGACACATTTGTGAACACATGCATTTGGGGATTGACTAGCATGTGGTTGTGTAAAAGTGTGTGTGTGTGTGTGTGTTGTCAAGCACATTTTGTTTTTGTTTTGTATTCAGGTTTCTGTTCTTGCCTAGGAGGTGCAACTGGGTAAATCTATATATTCAACACACCCTCACACACACTCACACACACACACTGGAATGAATTCCTCACATATCTCAGCTCAGACATAAACCCCATTAAGTTGAATGAGAGTGACTCCCAGATGAGTGAGTACAGGATTGCAGCCCTAATACAATTCAATATTCGATAAGGAGGCTAGGATAGAAATGACCCACATCCACGGTGGAGAACAAGGGCCGTGGCTTCCGTCCGGGCCCTCGGCTTCCTGGCTTTCTAGGTGCACCTCAACACCATAGCCCTTACTGCCAGGACTAGCTGGGTCTGGATTTCTTTAAGAGGAAAGGCTGCTGCTGTGGATGCCTCCTCACCTGCGCAGGTGCTGAGAGAGATGCTTGCTGCTCACTCGCTCCTGTTTGCCCGTCCTTCCTCTTCTCCTCCCACCAAACCTGATGGGGTGTGCAGCCACTAGGAAACTCACTCATTCAACCAGCCAAGCAGCTGCCTGCCCCACTGCCTGCTCCTGCCCCACGGCTGCTCCCAACAGAGCCAACATCACCACAGACAGCAGCCAAACCTCACAGACAAGCAGTCCCGGATTTCTACCACATGGGCAAGCAGGCCACTGGATGTGTCTCTGGAAACAGGCTTGAAAAGAGGACAGTTCAGTGGACACCTGTCTGGCCTCACAAGGTATGTGTGCGGGGGGAGTGGCCTAACGGGCATGGAGTGAAGTCAGAACTCTCTCGCTCTCGTTAAGAAGTGATCAAAATAATTATAAAATCCCTATTTGGAGAGAATGGATTGTTAATCAAAGATCTGATTTTGGGTCTGGAAGCTTTGCTGTATCTGTGGAGAACGAAACTGCTGGATTGCTGCGATATCAGCAGAGAAAGAACTCTGGCAGGCGATCAGTAATGGTAATTAATGGATTTTAATTGGGAGAAGTAAGACTGACTGATAAGACTGGAGGGAGAGACGGAAGCGATTATAAGTGGGAAAAGAGACATTTAACCTCCAGCCGAAAGTGTTAGAAGCCAAAACGTACTTGTTTGATAAGAGCCGAGAGGATATCTGAGGCGGAGAGCGAAGATTTAGGTGAGGGGTGCGGATTTATGAGTTTAGCTTTATGAAAAGAAAGCAAAAAGGTGAAAAGTCCAGTGCCCCCGTCTGGAGCAGGTTGTCGAAAGATCATCCTTCAGATAGGAATTGGCATCAGCTCACAAGAGTTTCTGGAATCTTGCCAAACAAAATGCCGGACAAAACGCAGCATTCAGACAAGGCTGGAAAAACATCTCCAAGTCACTCCGGAAGCTCTAAATCTGGCGTAGTTCTTAAAGTGGCAGGTGCAGTTTCTAAAGTGCCCAAAGAGAGTCAAGCAGAGACATCAGATGATTTAATGGACAAATTTCAGAAAGTGTTAGAGGCGGCCTTGCTGATGCAGGAGGAAAGATTAATGCAAAGAATTAAGGACTCACAGATTGAATTTATGTCGGACCTTCAAACTGTGGTGGAAAGTGCGGAGAAATTGGAGAGGGAGACTGGGAAGCTGCAGGAAGATAGCAAGCAACAGGGGGAGCATTTGAAGGAGATGGACTTGTGTTTAATTGCCTTGGAAGATAGAGACAGGAGAGTCAACATTCGAATTAGATCTTTTGGAGAGAGAGAGGGGGAGAACCCTAAGGCTTTAAGAGATACAATTTTGGCATGGATTAAGGAAGTGGAACCTCAGGAAACTTGGGAGATGGCGGATATCGAGAGGCTCCACAGAGTGGGTTATAAGAAGAAGGAGATGCTCCCAAGGGATATAATTGTTAAATTTGCCAATTATTACAAGAAAGAAAAGTTGATGCAAGCAATTAGACGTCAAGGCCAGCTGATGCTACAAGCAACTCCAATTGAGGTTTACCAGGATCTATGCCCTCAAACCGTGCAGTGGCAGAAGAGTGTTAGACTGTGTACAGTGGCTTTGCGGAAGAGATCGATAACATTTAGTTGGGGGTATCCAGTCTTCTTGAGATTTATGTGGAAAGGGAAACAACATAGAATAACATCAAGTGACCAAGGGATGGATCTTTTGGAGAAGCTGGGTTTAGTTGATCCCACGGATGTTGGAGAAACAAAGCAGGATGAAGGCGCTGCAGGAGGAAGCAGTCAATGAAGAAATATTATTGTAATAGGGATAAGAAGAGATTATAAAGGAGGGGAGGGTCAGATTTTTGCTCCGGGAATGTTGGGTTGCTTCTCCCCCCCCCCCCCCCCGAAGAGTTCTAATAATATTTGGGGCCACTGCCCAGAAAAGTCTGGTGAGGAGGGGGGTGAAGATGGGGGTAAGAGTGGGGGGGAGGGGGAGGGAGGGGGGTATGTGTGTCACAGAGGGAGACCAATCTAGAGATTTGTGTGAAAGAGACAGATGGAAAATAAATTAAGGGTTGCAACTTTAAATGTTAAGGGGCTAGGAACTGTTATAAAAAGGAAGAGAATAGAAATGTTATTAAAAAAAGAGAAAGCAGATGTAATTTTTTTGCAGGAAACTCATCAAACAAAGGAGGGCGTAAATGAGCTTCAGATGAGGGAAGTGGGCGTTTATGAAAAGTCTTTTGGTACTTCTAAAGTGAGAGGTGTAGCGATAATAATTTCAAAAAAATGTGGTATTACAATACAAAGGGTGAAAAAGGATGAAGCGGGAAGGTTTCTGATAATTTCTTGCATGGTGGGGGAGGAGGAATATATATTGATCAATGTATATGCTCCAAATGGGAAACAAATGGAATTCTTCGATGAAGTTTTGAATGCGGTGGGAGAAGTGGGTAAAAAGAACATTGCGGTGGCAGGTGATTTTAATTTGGTATTAGACAAAGGGAAAGACAGGGATAATATTTTAAGAGATCTCAAGAGTGGTGGGAGGATGGGGTTAAGCAAATTAATGGAGGGAAAAGAACTAATGGATGTTTGGAGGGTATTAAAAGGGGAAGAAAGGAAATATACCTTCTACTCACCAAGGTTTAAGAGTTATTCCAGGATTGATTATATTTTTGTGTCAAAGAATATGATGTCTAAACTTATAGATTGTGATATTGGGGTAATTAAAGTCACCGATCATGCATTAATGATGATGGATATTAAAATGAAGAAGGATTATAAACAAGCTAAGAGATGGAGAATGGATACAAGGTTATTAAATAATAAAAATATAATGGGGAAAATAAAAAAAAGAAATGTAGGAAATATGGGAAATTAACGAAAAGGATTCAAACTCACAGGGGTTAATATGGGACACTATGAAGGCAGTGGTAAGAGGGATTTGTATTAGGAAATGTGTACCCTAAGAAAACAACAAGAAGCACAAAATAAAAAGATTGAAAAGGAGGTAAGGGATTTAGAGGAGAAGCTAAGAAAGACAAAAGATAAACGCCTATTTGCCCAAATTCAAGCTAAGAAAAAGGAATTAGAGAAAGAAGAGTTAGAACAAGTCCAAAGGGATTTGCTATATTTAAGGAGGGATTTTTTTGAATAGAGTAATAAAAATTCGAAGATGCTGGCTAGGTCCACTCAGTCAAAAAAGGCTAAGAATATGATAGGGACAATTAGAGATAAGACAGGGAAAAGTTGTAATTTAATGAAGGATAAATTAAATATATTTCAGGAATTTTATAGAGAATTATATACATCAGATATGGGTTCACAGGTTAAGGTATTGAAATATGTAGAGAGGAATTGGAAAATAAGATTACAGGGGCAAGATAGGGACTATATGGAAGGATTAGTTACTGAGAAAGAAATAGAAGGAATTATTGATAACTTAAAAGGAGGAAAATCTCCGGGAATGGATGGTTTGGGGCCGGAATATTATAAGACATTTAGAGGAATTTTAATACCAAGATTGAAAAAATTATTTAATAGTATAATAGAAGGAGGAAAGACCCCACCATCGTGGGATCATTCCTTGATTATATTAATCCCGAAACCAGGAAAGGATCTGACGGATCCAGCATCTTACAGACCAATATCATTAATAAATCAAGACGCAAAAAATGTTACGGCAATAATGGCAAAAAGAATGGGTACGTTTATATATAAATATATTAGAAAAGATCAATGTGGATTTATCTCAGGAAGGCAAATGCCTAATTTAATTGGAAGAGTTTTAAATATAATTAATATTATTTAAAAAAGGAATTTAAAAGCAGGTTTGTTAGCATTGGATATATTCAAAGCCTTTGATTGCATGGAATGGCCAGCTCTTAAAACAATTTTTTAAAACATTTGGGCTTGGAGATAAATTTATGGGAGTGATGAATCAGCTGTATAAAAATAACAAAGCAGAAATAATGGTTAATGATGGGTTAACGCAACAGATTACACTAGCTCGAGGAACTAGACAAGGTTGTCCGCTTTCACTGATCTTATTTGCGATAGAAATTTTGGCTAATGTTATAAGGGAGGATGTAAGATTGAAGGGGATAGGAGGGAAGGAGAAGATTAAAATGAATATGTTTGCGGATGACACATTACTGACATTAGAAGATCCCCTGGAGACTGGGGAGCTGATTAAGAAGCATTTGAGAGAATTTGGGGAGATTACTGGTCTACAACTTAATTGGGGGAAGTCAGAAATGATGTTATTTAATTATAACAAAGAGGAGATGGAGGAAGGTAAAGTTAAGTTAGGTCTTAGGCTTAAAAATATAGTACGTTATTTAGGAGTTAATATTGCAAAAGATTTAGATAGGTTAGAGGAAATTAATTTTGCAAGTTTGAAAAAACAGGTAGGGGAAAAGTTAGAGGTATATAGGAAATTAAAACATTCTTGGTTTGGTAGAATAGCGGTTATTAAAATGAAGATATTACCTAAGATTAATTTTTTGTTTAGAATGCTGCCGATTAAAATATCGGAAGTAGAGCTAAAGAGCTGGCAAAATATGATTAATGCTTATTGCAATGGAGATAAGAGAGCTAGGATTAATAAAGGGTTATGGTATAAGACACAAAAGAAAGATGGTTTGGGACTTCCAAATATAAAGAGTTATTATATTGCTAATCAGTTAAGATATGTTATAAATAGTATATTAGGGGAGGAAGACTTAGAATGGTTAGAAACGCAAACAGGGGAACTAGATTTCAAATTGCAAAATATTTTTTTAATTAAAATTCAAAAGAAAGATTTGAGGGGACTGGACAACCCGTTGCTGAAAAATATTCTAGAGATCTGGGAGGAAGTAAAAGGAAAGTTAATACCAGGAGACTCTTCACTCGCCCCAGTGGTAGTAGTGGGAAACTTCCCAAGGAATTTAAAAGTAGAGTTGGAAGGGAGTCTGAAGGATCAGGAAATTATTAAGTTAAGGAATTGGATGGAAAGAATGATAGTTAAGGTGCAAATTAGAGAGTTGTTAAAAGGACAAAAGATAGCTTTGTTCAAATGCTTACAATTGGAAAAATGGACACAGGAATGGAAAAAGATAAATAAGAAATGTAGAAATAATACAAGATTTGAAGATTTAATTGAATCAAGAGGAAAGAAGGAAGTAATTAAAACTAGAAAAGGTTTGACTAGTGAAATATACAGAATTTTGATAGAGGATGATGAATATCGAGACTCTCTTAAAATGATTTGGGAAGATGACTTAAAGGAACAAATTAATGAATATGACTGGGGGAGGATATGGGATGCAAGAATGTTAAAGCTTTTGTCAATTAGAATTAAGGAGAATTATTATAAGACAGTATGGAGATGGTATTTAACGCCGGTAAGATTTCATCAGATGGACAAAAAAGTGTCCAAGAATTGTTGGAGGGGGTGTCAGGAGGTTGGAACTTATTTCCATATGTGGTGGAGCTGTGAACATGTACAAAAAAATTGGGAAAGGGTGTTTAAAGAAATAAGTGAAATAATTGGAAGTAAATTGGAATTAAGCCCAAAGTTGGCTCTACTAGCAATATGGGATAAAGGAAATGAGAATATAAACAAGAGAGAATTGATAAACAACCTCCTGGCTCCCGTCAGAATAATGATTGCTAAAAACTGGAAAGGGCAAGGGATATATACTATAGAAGAATGGTATAAAGAAATATGGGACATGGCACTTAACGATAAGCTAACTTGTAAAATGAAAATAAAGAGGGGAATGTCCAGTAAGAATGATTTTGGAGATATATGGAGCCCATTTTTGGAATATGTATTAAGAACAGGGAAGGGGCAAATACCTTCAAAAGAGTCTTTACAATTTTGGAAAGAAGAATAATGAATAATTGAAGGTTTCCTGGGGGGAGGGGAGCAGGGGGGGTATGTGGTTATGTATTGTATTTTATGTTGTTTATGTTGTATTATGTTTGAAAATAATAATAATTTTTTAAAAAACAAACCAAGGTGTGTGTGGGGAGGAGGGTGCTGCTGTGTCTGCATCGATTCTGCCTTCTCTCTCCTATGAGCAGCAGAACAATCCATCCACCTCTGTATTTTATATGAATTTTTTAAACATCGTGCACCTTTTTTGACAGATCTCTGAACGCACGTGGCGAGCTGTCATTCTGAGCTATCAGAAGTTAAATGATCTTTCAAAAATTCATATAAAATACATGGTTTGAGGGATTGTTCTGAAATTTCATACACCTACTTAGGCATACACCATAAGCACTGTGACCAAGTTTCAAGTCTGTAACTTTGAAAATACAGAAGTTATTTTAAAAAGTATTAGACAATAGACACATACACTTTCCTTAAAGAACTTAAATGGGTGTAACTTTTTTATTTTAAAAGATAGTGACATAAAACTTGTTGGACTTTGCAGATGGGATGTTTCTAGTCCTGGCTCCCCAAGTTTCATGTCTCTATACGGGGTCCCCCAAAAGCCCCACCCCCTGTAACTTCGTAATTTAAAAGTCTGAAACTTGAAAAAAAATCCCCAGTGCAGCTTGTCTATTGCTAGTCATTTGTGAAAAAAAAATTCAGAGCAATTGCTCAAACCCACAATTTTATATGAATTTTTGAAATATCATTGTAGTTGACTGAAATTTGGCACTTGTGTGTAGCAACATATGCTACACACGTGTGCCAAATATCAGATCAATCCATCCAACCCTCTATTTTATATGAATTTTTTTAATGATCGTGGTACTTTGAAAGCAATTGGGAGGCCCGGTCAACCACCTGTCAACTAGAACGATCTTTTAAAAAATCATATAAAATACAGGGTTGGAGAGATTGAGCTGAAATTTGGCACATGTCTGTAGCAACATGTGCTAGACATATGTGCCAAATTTCAGAACAACCCCTCCACCCCTGTATGTTATATGGATTTTTTTAAACTTCGTGTACCTTTTTTGACAGATCTCTGAATGCACGTGGCGAGCATTCATTCTGAGCTGTCAGAAGATAAACAATGTTTAAAAAATGCATATAAAATACATGGTTGGAGGGATTGTTCTGAAATGTCATGCACATACTTAGGCATATTACATAAGCACTGTGACCAAGTTTCAAGTCTCTAACTTTTAAAATACAGAAGTTATAGGTTTATTTATATGGCGGTCTGATAATCCCAAAAAAATCCGATATTATTGGACTGAAAATTTTCAGATCTGATATTTATTGGAGTTTTTTCTGTGTATTGTTATCGTTAATCAGATGTCCGATAACGCCATTATTGGATCATTATCGGACATCGGAACGATACGATACACATCCCTAGCCATCAGTACATCTTGTGATGGTGAATGCCCTAGTTTAAATCTGCACTGTGGGAAAAAGAAAATTCCTTTCATCTGCCCTTAATTTTCCTCCAATCAGCTCTAAGGGATGACCCCCGGTATTATGAGAGAGGGATAAAAGCCTCTGCATGTCTGCTCAGAGGTAAGAGGAACTGAATCACTCAGCAACTTCCTCCTGTCCTGGCCAAAGACACATCTTGACATAAGGGAAGCCATGTTTTGACCGATCAGGGAAAGGTCAGACAGCAAGCGTTCTAAAGTCAAAAGGGCAGGGTTTTTTTTGGTTTTTTTTAAGTGTTCGCTTTTGCATTTTGCCACCTTCCTATCTCGCAAGTCTCATGTCGAAAGGCTTTGAGGTTAAAGCATGTATTTTTTACCCCGGTTGCTTGAATACGGGAAGTTAGTGGTTAAGCTAGAAATTTCCACTCTGGTTTTTGTTTAGCAGGGAATATTTTGCACATGCTCCGTTGTTTCATGTCTATGTGACCAGGACTTGCTAAAAACAGCTGTCACGCCCAGGCAGGGCAGAGTCGCACTTTGAGCTAAAGAGTTTTGCTTTGGCTTAGGTGGGCTCTCCGTCCGACATATCCTTTCTACCAAAATAAAGGTGTCTTTGAAACCAGGAAAGCATCTCTGTTGTGATTGGGCCACGACACTCCCCATGCCCCACCTCCTCTACCCAGCTCTTATGTCCCCATAGGGATGTACCAGTGTTTCATTTATGTTCACAAATCACGTGAAAAATGTCCCAAATGCAAATGTGAGCAGGAGCACGTTTTTTCAAGAGATGATTGTAAATTCCCGAATTTGCTATTGCATTTGAAAAATGTGAATTTTAAAAGGATATGTGCACTTTGAAATATGCATGACTCAGAGAAAGGTTGAAAATGAAAATGGGAGGAAATTGAAATAGGCTTCGAAGGGACTGCTGGCCCTCCCACCCCAGTCTCCACCCAACTGCTGATTAGAGACAAGAGCTTTTCCCTACTGGGACGTGGGGAAGGAGCTTGATTTAGAAGGCATTGGTCCCATTTTACAGCTGAGGGATACTGAGGCAGAGCAAAGTGACTAACACAAAATTGGTCAGTGGATCTCCATCTCTAAACACAAATAATAATAGAGTGATCACACAGAGACATTTATCATTGCACATGCACTCCAGCAGCCCCATACAAAAGGAATCTAGTAACATCCATGATCACGCCAGGGTTGCCTTTTTGCCGTATTTCTGCAATGGGAGCTCCCCCCTCCCCCCCATTTGTGTTATGCAGTTCTGTGGGCAGGGGACACGTAGGTGTGGAGATGTCTAGAGATCTCTAACAGAGAATCATTCTTGGCACACTTCCCGAAATAACAGTTTCCAGGATTCTTTGGGGGAAGCCAGCAGTTTAGCTGATAAGAAACTGGTCCAAGTTTGTAAACTCCTGGAGACATACCTGAATTGTTAGGCTTTATTCAAGGTTCAAAGCAGGAAAACATCTCTGACACAACTTTTGCAGACAGGAAAGATGCTGAGCTGGGCCACAGTATGACATCCCCACAGTCTGGCAAAAGAATGACATCCAAGCTCAGCCAAGGCAAGCTCTTCTGCTGCCAGTTCCTGTTCCCCACCACAAGACAGTGGGTCTTCCAGACCACAGGGGAGGTGAGTCAACTAGGAATCCAGCGGGTGGTCAGATGGAAACCTCAGGGCTTCGTCAGTATTCAGCCTTTGGCTCAGATCATCAAGGGCTTTAAAATAAAGGGAAACAAGAATGGACTCAAGGAGCTGCTGATGTGTGTTTTCTTTTTTAAGCATACTTATTATTGGGAGTGACCTCACATGGACCTCACATGGCCCAGAAGCCTGAAGTTCAAAGAAAGACCTCTGAATGTGTGTTGAAGCATCTGGACACTGAGTGGGATGCAATTTTAGGAAACACAGCCACTACAGCATTTGTCCATTTTTGGTTTGGGTCAGACCAGCTCTAAATGCCAGTGGCTTCTGGAACCATGGTAGCCTTGACCAAGGGTCCCCATTTGCCGTGCTGTGCTCAGGGATCTGCTCTCAAGATGTTTACGCTTCAAAAATGACTCAGGGGAGGCAGTCCAGCTATTTAATTTTTGGCAACAGGAACAATCACTCAGCATGTCTCTGTGTGAAGAACCCTGGGATATATTAAATCTGGGTTCTCATGAAAGCATTCCTGTGGTCCTTCTGCACATGAGCTGCACACAACATGTCAAGGTCAGACTCTGCTGCACACAGGCTGCTCAGGGGTCCCAGCAAGCCCCGATTGGCTCTCCCAGATCTGCCATAGAGGCGAGATCCTCAGGGTTGTTTAGTATTTATTATGTGCTCCATGATTTGATAAAAAGTTATCAAAGCAGCGTGCAACAATTTAAAACAATAAAACCGTAACACAGTAACAAAACAATAACATGAAAAACAGGAAATCATTTTGTTGATGTTTGACACAACAAACTCACAACAAGGCTGTCATGTTTCAGGTTGAGATTAGAACATGAGTGCACAGAAAGAGTCTGACTGGGCCTGAGGAGCAAGGGCCACCTATCTTAGCATCCTATTTCCAACAAGGACCCACCTGATGCCTCAGGGAAACCTAGAAGGGGGGCAGGAAGGCCACCATCCTCCCCCAGGGTTTGTCCCAGCACCTAATCTGTTCTTTCAGGACAGCCGCCCCCCACTCCCTTACTACCATGGCTAATAGTTAGCCACCCATCATCCATGAAGGTGTCTAATCTTCTGGGCAAGTCATCTGAGCTAGAGGCCACCAGCACATCTGGCAGTGTGAATTCCATACATTATATTTGTTAGTTTGTAGAGCTCCAATGAAAGCTGAACTTCTCTCAAGTCTCCCCCTCTGTGGGGACATACAGACATGAAAATGGCAGAATGTGGCTTAGTGCTTTGGGCCTGGTGCTCTTCCTACCATTGTGTCATGGATTCAGATCCCATGGTTAGCATGCATGTGAGGGAGCAGGGCAGGGTCTGGATCTTTGTGATAAGAGTACAGTGGGATGAAAGGTCAGGGCTTGGATGCTGAGGTCTCAGGTTAGATATGTTGGCTCTCAGGGAGCAGGCCTGATAGGGGCCCTTCCTGAAGACTTCAGTGAGCTATTGGCCATCAGAGATAGATGGGGCCCTGTTCTGATTCAGGATGTGGCAACCTCTCCTTCTGGAAGGGCTCATTGATCATTAGGCAGAATACACACGTGACATGCAGGAGGTCCCAGGTTCAGCCTCTAACTTCTCCAGTTAGAAGGATCTTAACAGAACTCCTCCTCCTCAGAGTAGACCGTACTGGACAAGATAGACCTGGGAACTCCAACATGGTGCCCAAATCAGCTCACAGGCACTTCTTTTGATGCCTGCCTACTCCCTGGCCCTCCTAGTTTTAATTTTAGTTCTGAAGTATTTTATGGTATTTTTTTTTAACTGGGAGGCAGGCATGCCTGAAAGCAAAGTGCTGTCCTCCAGCACCATCTATATTTGGGTTCAAGTGAGAGTTTTTGTCTCTTGGAGCACAGATCCCATCTGTGACATGAACTTCACTTCTTGGGTCAAGCTCCTATTTTAGGTATTACCAGTTGCCTTCTGGGAAATGAGAGTTTTGTGACTGGCCATGCCTTCTATGGCAGTCATTTTGTGAGAGCACCCATGCCATTTAAATTTTCAGAAGTGCCCATGAAGCCAAAGAGGTTGGGGACCCATGAGAGAGACCAATGGCTGGGCTCTGTAGAAGGCAGCTTCCAGTGACAGTAAAACGTCACGTCCCATCAAAACAGAGACTTGGAATGCAGCCTTGCCACCGCCAGCCAGTTCATGTTGCCTTTGGACAAAGAAGGTGATGGCAGATGGGTGCTTGGCTTGCAGCCACAGGCTCGAAATCATTCCCCAATGGCTTCTGGGTGTTTCTGAATCTTTGAATCAATTGAGGAAGTGGCCAGTGCAGTAAGAGGAAGGGAAACAGCCCCTAGAGAGCAGGAGCCATGGTCCATCTTGGAACAGGCCATGCTGGTGTCTAACTTCTGTGCCCAGTCAGCCCAAACACTTCACCAAGGGCAGCTGGATCCTGCAGCCTAAATGCCAGGGGCGTTCAGAGCACCAGCAAGGAGAACAGACCCCAACCCTGTTAAGCATGTCACAAAATGGCCCAATTGGCCTTTAACTGACTAGGAGCTGGAGGCCATCTTGTTTGACTCAGGTCCTGAGCCTGATTTGAGATTCAGAAATTTGAGGCTTCCTGCCCTCACTGACTATCATGGGACATCAAACAATGACTAAACTTTTTTTTCTCTGTCTCTTTCTCAGAATTGGGTTAAATGTGTAGACATAATAGCCCTTTGAGACAGGACAATGCCTGCCATATTTCGGGGGGGAGGGTAGGTAAAGGGGTTTTCATGCTACACATCTACATATTTTATTTTAAAAGAAGAAAGAAAAGCAATTATTTTTATTTATTTATTTGATTTATTTATTTGTTTGTTTATTACATTTATATTCCATCCAATAGTCAAAGCTCTCTAACTTTTTTATTTCATAGAATCATAGAATAGTAGAGTTGGAAGGGGCCTATAAGGCCATCGAGTCCAACCCCCTGCTCAATGCAGGAATCCACCTTAAAGCATCCCTGACAGATGGTTGTCCAGCTGCCTCTTGAAGGCCTCTAATGTGGGAGAGCCCACCACCTCCCTAGGTAATTGGTTCCATTGTCGTACTGCTCTAGCAGTCAGGACATTTTTCCTGATGTCCAGCCGGAATCTGGCTTCCTGTAACTTGAGCCTATTATTCCTCAACCTACACTCTGGGTTGGTCAAGAAGAGATCCCAGTAGTGATAATAATTTCAAAAAAATGTGATATTAATATACAAAAAGTGAAGAAGGATGAATCTGGAAGATTTTTGATAATTTTTTGTACAGTGGGTGAGGAGGAATATATATTGATTAATGTATATGCTCCAAATGGGAAACAGATGGAATTCTTTGAAGAGGTCTTTAATGCTGTGGGAGATATGGGGAAAATGAATATTGTGATGGCGGGTGACTTTAATATGGTGATAGACAAAGGAAAGGATAAAGATAACATACTAAGAGATTATAAGGGTGGTGGTAAAATGGGTTTAAACAAATTGATGGTTGAAAAAGAATTATTGGATGTTTGGAGAGTATTAAAAGGTGAAGAAAGGAAATATACTTTTTATTCACCAAGGTATAAGAGTTATTCTAGGACAGATTTTATTTTTGTGTCAAAGAATTTGATATCTAAGATTATAGAATGTGATATAGGAGTTATTAAAGTCACGGACCATGCATTAATGACAATGGGTATTAAAATGAAGAAGGATTATAGAGAAGCAAAGAGATGGAAAATGGATACAAGGATTTTAAATTATAAAAGTATAGTTGAAAAAATGAAAAAAGAAATTCAGACAATATGGGATATTAATGAAATAGAGCAAAACTCTCATGGGATAGTGTGGGACATGATGAAGGCAGTTGTAAGAGGGATTTGTATCAGGGAATTGTGTACCCTAAGAAAACAACAGGAAGCACAAAACAAAAAGATAGAAAAGGAGGTAAGGTACTTAGAGGAACAATTAAGAGGGACAAAAGATAGACGCCTATATGCTCAACTTCAAGCTAAAAAGAAGGAATTAGAGAAAGAAGATATAGAACAGGTGCAAAAGGAATTGTTATATTTGAAAAGGGATTTTTTTGAATATAGTAATAAAAATTCTAGGATGCTGGCCAGGTCCACTCAGTCGAAAAAGGCAAAGAATATGATAGGGACAATTAAAGATAAGTTAGGGAAAAGCTGTAACTTAATGAAGGACAAATTAAATATTTTTCAGGAATTTTATAAAGAATTATATGCATCAGATAGGGGCCCACAGGCAAGAGTAGTGGAGTATGTAGAGAGAAATTGGAAAATAAGATTACAGGGAGAAGATAGGGATTATATGGAAGGCTTGGTTACAGAAAAAGAAATAGAAGGAATTATTGATAAATTAAAAGGAGGGAAATCTCCGGGATTAGATGGATTAGGGCCGGAATATTATAAGATTTTTAGAGGAATATTAATAACTAAACTGAAAATATTGTTTAATAGTATAATAGAGGGAGGGAAGACTCCACCATCGTGGGATCATTCTTTGATCATATTAATCCCGAAACCAGACAAGGATCTGATGGACCCAGCTTCTTATAGACCAATATCTTTAATAAATCAAGACTCAATTTTTTTACGGCAATAATGGCAAAAAGAATGAGTACATTTATAAATAAATATATTAGAAAAGATCAATGTGGATTTATTCCAGAAGGCAAATGCCCAATTTAATTGGGAGAGTGTTGAATATAATTAATGTTATTTAAAAAAGGAATATAAAGGCAGGGTTGTTAGCATTAGATATTTTCAAAGCCTTTGATTGTGTGGAATGGCCAGCACTAAAAACAATTATAAAAATATTTGGGTTTGGAGATAAATTTATAGGAGTGATTGATCAGTTGTATGCAAATAATAGAGCAGTAATAATGGTTAATTCATTAAACAAAAAACATACGGTTTACAAAAACAATGTTAAGGCTCTACAGATCTGATCCGGAAAGGTCGCGATCCAGATAGGATGGATCAGAGGTTCGGCGGGCGCCCGCTGGCACCCACCGCTGCTTCCATTGGCAGGTGCCAGCGGGCACCTGCCGATGGAAGCGGACAACGGGGGCAGGGTGCGGCAGACGGGAGCGGACTCCCCGGAAGGTAAGCAGGGGGAGGGGGGAGGGGGGAGGGCGGCCCACAGCCCACTTACCTTCCATGGCCGTCCACTCCCGTCCACCACTGGCAGCTATTGCGAGCAGGCTTCGCGGCTTGCCCCTAGATAGCGCGCCAGCTGATGACATCACCTGGGGCGCTACTCAGTAGCAGGCCGCAAAGCCTGCTTACAGTAGCGGCCAGCAGCGGACGGGAGCGGATGGCCATGGAAGGTAAGCAGGGGGCAGGGGGGAGGGGGGCCGCGGTACGCTTACCTTCCATGGCTGTCTGCTCCCATCCACCGCTGGCCGCTACTGCGAGCAGGCTTTGCTGCCTGCTCCTAGGTAGTGCACCAGGTGATGTGGGGGCAGGGGGAGGGGGGGAGGGGGGGCCGCAGGAAAAAAGTTAGAAGACAACAGAAGACACCAATGTGGCTTCACAAAAAGCTTAGAGATGTCCTGAAAATAAAAAGGACACATATAAGAAATGGAAGGAAAGCCAGGCTACAAAAGAAGAGTATAAAAAAGGAGCACAGAAATGCCGAAATGACATCAGGAAGGCTAAAAGGAATGCTAAAAGCAACAGGTATGCGTATAGTAAAAGACAGAGGAAAGAAATTATGGTTCAACTGCATAATGAGGATGACAAAGAAAAAGCCGAAGTGCTGAATTCCTACTTTGGCTCAGTCTTCTCCCAAAAATGGGTCTGTGACACCACTAGCAAAAGTGAAGTACAAGCTGAAGGGGCGGGATTGCATTTTGAGATTGATAAACAAATGGTCAAGGAACATTTAATTTCTTTGAACGAGTTCAAATCTCCAGGACATGATGAATTGCATCCTAGAGTAATACAGGAGCAGGCAGAATAACTCTCAGAAACACTGTCTATTATCTTTGTTAAATCATGGAAGACGGGTGAAGTGCCGTACGATTGACAGAGCGCTAATGTTGTCCCTATCTTCAAAAAGGGCAAAAAGGAGGAACCTGGGAACAACAGACCAGTTAGCCTAACATCAATCTCTGGAAAATTTTTGGAGCGGATTATAAAGACGTCAGTCTGTTAACACTTTCAGAACAATGCACTGATTACTAGAAGCTGGCATGTATTTGTCAAAATAAATCCTGCAACGCTAATCTGATCTCATTTTTTGATCAGGTAATCTCCCTTGTGGACTATGGGAATACCGTAGACATAATATATATTGACTTCAGCAAAGCTTTTTGACAAGTGCCCCATGACATTCTGATTCACAAACTAGCTCAAAGTGGGCTAGATGGAACAACTATTGGGTGGATCCACAGTTGGATACAGAATTGGACTCAAAGAGGGCTTATCAATGGTACCTTCTCAAACTGGTGCAGGGGATGCTTATCAAATTTGCAGATGACACAAAATTGGGTGGGATCGCTAATACCCTGGAAGACAGAAACAAACTCCAAAGTGATCTTGATAGACTGGAGCGTTGGGCTGAAAACAACACAATGAAATTGAATAGGGATAAATTCCAAGTTCTACACCTAGGAAAAAGAAACCAAATGCACAGTTATAAGATGGGGGATACTTGGCTAAGCAATACTACAAGCGAGATGGATCTTGAAATTGTTTTAGATCACAAGCTGAATATGAGTCAACAGTGTGATGTGGCTGCAAAAAAAGCAAATGTTATTTTGGGCTGCATTGATAGAAGTATAGCTTCCAAATCGTGCGAGGTATTGGTTCCCCTCTATTTGGCACTGGTTAGGCCTCATCTTGAGTATTGCATCCAGTTCTGGTCACCACAATTCAAGAAGGATGCAGACAATCTGGAGCGTGTTCAGAGGAGGGCAACAAGGATGATCAGGGGTCTGGAAACAAAGCCCTATGAAGAGAGACTGAAAGATCTGGGCATGTTTAGCCTGGAGAAGAGAAGATGGAGGGGAGATATGATAGCACTCTTCAAATACTTGAAAGGTTGTCACACAGAGGAGGGCCAGGATCTCTTCTCAATCAACCCAGAATGCAGGACACGGAATAATGGGCTCAAGTGACAGGAAGCCAGATTCTGGCTGGACATCAGGAAAACCTTCCTGACTGAGAGCAGTATGACAATGGAACCAATTACTAGGGATGTGCATGGACCCCCCGGATCAGATCGGAACCGGGATCAGAATCGGGATTGGTGTGTTGGATCGGAGGCTTTCTGGATCAGATCGGACCCGATCCCAATCTGAAAATCGGAAGTCCGATTTTTGGATTGGACGCCATTTTAGGTGCTTTCACCATAGGTTTGCACTGGGGGAAAGAAAGCTTTTCCCCAATGCAAGCCTATGAGGAAAACATGGGGGCGGGTGAGTGGGGCCTAACACCCCCCCCGTCCCTCCTCCCCACTCGTGCTCCTTACCTGCCGGGGCCATCCGCTGCCTTCCGCTGGTCCCGTCTACTGAGAAACAGGCTTCGCGGCCTGCCTCTCAGTAGCGCGCTGGCCTTATTGGCCAGCTATTGACTCATTGGCCTTATAGGCCCCTTCCAACTCTACTATCCTATCATTCTATGATACTAAGAAATCACAGATCCATGTAAAGGCACATCTGTGAGCAACTTGCGCGGCTGTTGCTGGGGTGCAAATAGCAGCCATCGCCTTGAACGTTCGCCTCTGCGGATGGCAAATTGGTAACAGATGACAAAGAAAAGGCTGAAGTGCTCAATTCCTACTTTTGCTCAGTCTTCTCTCAAAAGAGGGTCTATGACCCCCCCCCCCCGAAAAAGTGAAGTACAAGCTGTTGGGGCAGGATTGCAGTTTGAGATGGATAAACAAATGGTGAAGGAACACCTAATTTCTTTGAATGAGTTCAAATCTCCAGGGCCCGACGAACTGCATCCTAGAGTAATAAAGGAGCTGGCAGTAGAACACTCAGAACCACTGTCTGTTATTTTTAAGGTGGATTCCTACATTGAACATGGGTTGGACTCGATGGCCTTATAGGCGGCTTCCAACTCTACTAGTCCATGAGTCTATAACCAGGACTGCTTCCTCTCTCTCAGCCAAGCCCTTCCACAGCATTGTGGTGAAGGCAAAAGAGAGGCATCCCATGTGCCCTGCTGTGCTCCTTGGAAGAAGGGTGGAGTCAGCATGATGTTGAAACTGTTTTGAATATTGGGCATTGGAGATGTCCTTGATTCATCTTGGGAACTTGGCTGTTTCTTACTTAATATCACAGAAGTGTATTTTCCTTCATTATTATTTGAGTGTATTGTTTGTGTTCCTTTGATCAATTGCTTATTAAGTTACTTAATTCTCTGTGGCTTTCTCATGATAATCAGCTACTCTATTTTAGTTTTATTTATTATGTTAGCAGGCTGAATGTTTTATAACTTTAGCTGTTTCTTGATGAATTTGCTTTTGATAACTAATTTAAATAGCCATGGATTAGTGCTTAAATTGTTGACTCCAGTAAGTAATCTTGTTATTTATAGTGGGTCTAACAAGAAAACAGAGATCTGAAAGTTCTGAATTTCATGGCAGTGTATTATCTTCCTATTTATGAACATAGGTTTCATACCATTGTCCTGATACAATCTCTGATACAATACAGTGCTCAGGGACAAATGAAGGATCTCTGGGGGCTGCCTTCATGGTGCCGAGCTGATGCGGCTCTGCCACCAAACCTGGCAATATCACTGCTGCAAGGTGGCAGTGAGCAATCTTGATGGAGGGCAGCAGCTTTCTGGCAGCCATTTGGTTTGCCAGGCCCTCCCCTTCCCCTCCCCCCAGCTTTCAGTGACCAATCCAAGATCACCTTCCTCCAGTGCAGTGCCAGAGCAAGGACAGATGATAGAAGAGCCATGTTGACTTCGCTCTCACAGGAAAAGTTGGGGTAATTCCCCAATTTTATTCTTGCACATCTTTACCTCTTTGCTCCTGCAGTGGCTCTGAATAGGTAGCTGTTTCATAAAACTCACGCAGCGCCGATTTGGAGCCACTGCAGGACAAAGATGATGTTTAGACAGCTTTCTGGTTTACGTAATGAAAAGAACATTAGTTTTGATATAAGTATAAACAAGGCTGCTAATTTCACATGGGTAATCATTACCCAAATTTCCAGTTATCACCTGAAAGCTCCAGGACTGGAAACTAACTACCCTCATTCCTTTCCCCAGCTAACAGCACAACTTTTGGCTTCCTTTCTAACTCAGGCTCTGCAGATTTATTTGGAACCCAATGTTTGCTGATGATGACGAGTGATATCATTGAAATTCATAATTACCTCACATCATATACACATTCATGCAGACTGTAATGCTTACAAATCAAGCACCATTTCCTCAGATAAGTTATTCTCCAAGCATGGGGAGATCTCCTTGAAGGTCTCTTTGTAAAGCCTCCTCCCATCCCTGCCTACCCCTGTTCCAGGTCTTCTTTTGCATTGGGCACTGTATGGGCCTTGTAGCATGGGGGTGTGATATGGGGGTTACAGGCCCCCTGGAAAATCCGTATCCCAGATGTCCTTGTACCTATTGGCACGGTCAGCAGCATTCCAGACACAAGGACACCAGGAATATGGAGTTTCTGGGGAGGTAGAGTCCATGCTATGGAGTCAGGCACCCTAGAAAACAACAGTTCCCATAATTCCTGATGCCTGGGACATTGTTATTGCTCCAGCATTGAAGCATCCAAAGAGGGAGATCAGGAAGAGATCAGAGAAGTCACTAGCAAGATGTTGCCACTACCAGGTACCTGAGATGGGATGGAAGAGGCAGCTAAGGATTCAAGGGCTTGCAAGGGGTGGGCAGTATTTGGGCCTGTCATACACTCAATGATGTCATCAGGAATGTGAGCATCTGCATAGTTTGGATTGGGCTCTGGAAAACATGAGCTCTCTTTTGAATACATTTCTGGGAAATAGCTTGGTTTTCTGAGCCCAAACGCAAAGCAAGCTGAAGTCAGATCTTTCAAGGATGAGTGAACCGAAACAGGACTTTGGAGTCAGACCAAAGGCCTATCTAGTCCAGCGTTCATCATAATTCTCTAGCTGCTGCTCCTACAACCCTTGTCTAGAGACACCTATGATGCGTGGCATTTTCATACACATTGCTCAAATACCATGGCAGAAGGAGGAGGGTGAAAGAGGAAACAAATCACTTCCTGATCACCCAAATGTGAAGACTGCCTTTCCACAAAAAACACTTTGCATATCCTTCCAAACTTTTGCAGGTTTCTTAGCAAGATCCAAATCTATGCAATTTTCATTAAAAAAAATTGCCCACAGCAAATGTAGTGGGAAAACCGCATCTTCTTTGAGAAGCCCCCTAAGTATTTGTTGACTTCCTTCATTGTTAATGGAAAGCATGAAATTTCAGATTTTCGAACTGAGATTTGGGTTCAGCCCCAAGCTGAATTGGTCAGGGTTGCCTCAGTATGAGGCAAATGGGTCTGTTTTCCAAATCGCCACATATTTTGTGGTCAGTGCACATCTCTACTTCTGAGTTATTTTCTCACAAATTATGTAAACTGGCTGAAAACTCTCAAAGTTATACAAATACCATGGCCTTTACTGCCAATGGAATGATCCTCTTTGTTCTTCCTATTGGTCAGGTTGTCAGAATCCACAGTGTGCCATCTAGCAGAATGTAAATCATTTCTTTTTTTCTAGCAGAGACAGTATTGATATTCTCCAGTTTATAAAAGTTGGGAAAAATCACGCCCTCAAACTATTGGAAATGGGAAGAATTATTCCCTTCAAATTCACTAGGACAATCTCTGCCCTCTTTCTTTAAACTTTGCGAGATGAAGGCAGTCCAGTTTGGATAATGATAAAAATGATCGTACAGATCCCAGCCTTGTCCCAATTTCACCCTGGAGTGTATCTGAAAAAATTCTCCTGGTTGGTCCCCCAGTGCATTCCCTTGTTAGGTAGAGTCTGACCTCCTCTTAGGCTCTTCCCATGCACTCATCACTAGATTTGGATGAGCAATGCATAGGAAAAAAGCTGAGCCAAATTGCCAGCAGAGGGGAGTAGGCAAAGAAAGATGGCACCCAGAGCCAATTGTGGGTGCCCCACCCAAATTCCTACACAATCCCCCAAAGGGTGACTGGCTTAACCCACACTGCTTAGGGATTGGAGGGCAGGATGTTGCACTGGATCCAAAGAGGGTGTGTGAGGGAAGGAACAGTAGTATTGGACACAGAGCCATGCTCTGATGTTGACGTGGCTCTTGTAGGGCTTCAGCTTTTCATAGGGTGGGGCACTCCTGCCCCTGCCACAAACTGGGCAATTAGCCTTCTCTAAAGTTTAGCCAAATTCTGCTTCCCTTCAATCGCCACCTAGAGAGAACAAGTCTGCTCCTTCTTCTGCATGAAACCCCTTTATGTATTTGAAGATGTCTATCATGTCTCCTGCTACGGTAAAGGCAGCTTACAAAGATTGTGGTTTTATATTGTGGTTTTAAGCCTCTATATTTTATATTTTAAGCTGTACCTTGTGGTTTTAATTTTTGTGAGCCACCAGAGAACTTTGGCTATTGGGCGGTATTGAAATGAAATGAAATAAATGAAAGAAAGACAGAAAGATCACGTGTGAATGTGTAGTAGAGAGAAAGAGAGAGGGGGGGATAGATGTGGTGTGGTGCCCAGAACTGGATGCAATACTCAAGATGGGGCCTAACCAGTGCCAAATAGAGGGGAACCAGAACCTTGCGCAACTTGGAGGCAATACTTCTGTTGATGCAGCCTAAAATAGCATTTGCTTTTTTTGCAGATACATCATACTGTTGGCTCTTATTCAGCTTGTGATCTACAACAATTCCATGATCCTTCTCACTTGTTGTATTGCTGAGCCAAGTATCCCCCATCTTGTAACTGTGCATTTGGTTTATTTTCCCTAGGTGTAGAACTTGGCATTTATCCCTATTACATTTCATTCTGTTGTTTTCAGCCCAGCGCTCCAGTCATTTTGGAGTTTGTTTCTGTCTTCTAGGGTATTAGCGATCCCACCTAATTTTGTGTGGTCTGCAAATTTGATAAGCATTCCCTGCTCCTCCTCGTCCAAATCATTAATAAAAATGTTGAAGAGCACTGGACCCAGGACTGAGACCTGCGGTGCCCCGCTCGTTTCCTCCCCCTAGTGTGAAAAGGTGCCATTGATAAGCACTCTTTGAATCCAATTCTGTAGTCAACTGTGGATCCACCTAGTAGTATTTCCATCTAGCCCACTTTTAGCTAGTTTGGTAATCAGAATATCATGGGGTACTTTGTCAAAAGCTTTGCTGCAGTCAAGATATATTATGTCCACAGCATTCCCACACTCCACAAGGGAGGCTACCCGTTCAAAAACTGAGATCAGATTGGTCTGACAGGATTTGTTCTTGACAAATCCATGCTGGCTTCTAGAAATCACTGCATTGTTTTCAAGGTGCTTACAGATTGACTTCTTTATAATCTTTATAAATTTTCCCAGGGATGGATGTCAGACTGGCTGGTCTGTAGTTCCCAGGTTCCTCCTTTTTGCCCTTTTGGAAGATGGAGTTCCCATATTATTATTGTGCAGTATCTTGGCGCTTGTGTTGTAATGATACTGAAATGATACTGAAATGGTGTGATTTGCACTGGCTAATGTGCAAAGCCCTTCGCTCATTTGTCTGTTCTACTGGCAGAAGGCAAATATTAAACCCAAGCCACTTAAATGCCTTTTGAAAATGCTTATTAAAATTTAGCTTCCAGGATCATTCATTCAAGCAATTTAGCATTGCTGAGGTGATCAAATCACAAGGCACAAATATCACCAAGCACCCTCTGTAATTAGTCACAAGCAAGCAAGGCACAACATGAACTGCACATTTCAAGGAGTAACCAGCTGGAGCAGAACAATATTCTGAAAGTGTTATCAGATACTGAAGAAATCCTAGATAATCCAGAGGTCCCTGTTGACTTTGTTGATTAAATTATTCTTGGCCCATCTCTAGACACGTGTTTTCTGTGCCAAATTACACATTGCTGGGTGTACGCCAGAAACGGTTTGCAGCGCTTCAGTCTTGTTGAAACCAACAGGGCTTAACTGCATAATTGCACAGTTATGTTCTTCCAGTGATTGCAAAAGGACTTAGGTGCCACCCTCAACTTTCTCTGAATTGCATGGCCTCCTTGTGGCTTCAGATTGGCCTCCATGGGAACAGAATGCTGGGATACAGAGGCTTTTAGTTGGTTATGTTCGGGGGGTGGGCATTTTGGCCAGTAGGTACTACTGTATTCTCCACAGTGGGGAGTGATGGCCTGGACACAAGTTGAAACCGAAGTGCAAACCCAGTCCGGATTGGGGCCTGTGTGGCTGGAGCACAAGGGCAGGTCCTCAGAGTCAAGGCAGAGGCAGAGATAAAGGCAGCCCATTGCTTGAATTGAAATGTCCATCTGAAAAGCTGCTGGAATGAGGATGCAAGGCAGGAGGATGCAAGGGGGCAAGGAGGTTGCAGCTGACTGCAGGTGTGAGGGGCTCTGGATGCTGCCTGTTCACTTGGGAAGGAGCTGGTGGGCAAGAGAAGGAGTAAGCCACCTCTCTGCTGCCTTCGCTGTTTGCTCTGTTGCCCAGCCAATCTCTTGGGAGAGGGCCAGGGCTGACGGAGCTGCCATGGCAGCGAAGAGGAGGAGCCACCACGGCGCCCTCTCTGGGCAAGGGTGGGAACTGCAGCTCCTTCCCCAGCGGCAGGCACAGGAGCCTGACAGTGGCAGCAGCAGTGGCAGCAGCAGCTCACTGCCCCATTTAGGCTTTGGGGTCCAGGGAAGAGGATGGCCAATGCAGCAATGGGAAGGAAGAGCAGGGGGTGGGGGTTCCCTTGTGTGGGTGTGGATTATGCTGAGGAGAGACAAGGCAAACAGGCAGACACCTGGGGCACATTGGGGAACCCACCCATTGGCCGTTGTCCAGGCACAGATCCAGAAGCTTTTCTGGCCTGTGGAGGGTGGAGCACTGCTGGAAGCCATGGTGCTGGCCCTGCTCGTTCTGCCTCCACTGTGCACCCTCACGTGGCTCCCACCAGGTGGCACCAGGACACAGAGCAGGCCTGGGAGCCCTAGCTGGCCAGTGTGGGGAGGTGTGTGGCACGTCGCCTCCCTTTTTCACTGAGCATATGGGATGCATTTGTGCTTTATGTGTGTTGTCTGCAGCTGTGCATTTGCCAAGGGAGAATACCTCGAGATGCCTCGCTGCTGCACAGAGTCTGCCTAAACGCTTTACCTCTGAGATCACAAATCAAGGCAGAGCTTACATCAGTGGCCAAATCTTTGCTTCACAATCCTCAAGCAAATCCCACCAAAGCCTCCTTTGGGTATGAGCAGATTAAGTGGCTCATGATTTTTTCCCACCAAGCGCAAGGTGTCCAGGGTGGGTTTAGGAGCAAGGCTCAAGCCAGGACATGGGAGATTTGAAGGAAAAGCTTCACAAGCATCAAGCCAAGTGATCTGCTGCAGTGATGGACTCACAGCATATCAGACCTAGCATTTAGGGACATGGAGCTGACATATTTTAACATGCATTGGAGCAGGTATTGTGGATAAGTTTGGTTAGAAAGATGCCTGTTTTTGCAGAGTTATACTGACTTTTAAAGCCAGCTGGTGTATTAGCTGCTGCCATTGGTTTTATGCCTTTAGTTTGAATTGGTTTAAATTTTGTTTTAGATGTTGTATATTTCACTGTTTCCTAACTTTGTAAGCCACCTTAGGAGGTGTAATATATAGAAATAGTCAAGGATGCATTCTCTCAGGCTACCAGAGGGGGCAATAGAAAGCACTGCACACTGTGGTAATGAAGGTACTGGAAGGCTGAATAAAGAGGTTGTTGCTACAAAGTGGCCTCAGCCTGTTTATGAGAGACAAGAGATAGAACATGGTGTCAGAAGTAAAACACAACTAAAAGCTGAAAATATCTCAACAGAGAATAAAGATGGCCTCCAGCACCAGGCAAGTACCTCCTATTAGGGATGTGTATCATATCGTTAAAATGTATGAACGATACAATAAGGTCGTTATTATGCATGTTTTTAATGATGATGATACGATAGAAAATCCTACGATAATCATCGGAGATGATAACTTTCGGGCGATTTTATCGTTTTATCGGACTGCCATATAAATATACCTATAACTTCTGTATTTTAAAAGTTAGAGGCTTGAAACTTGGTCACAGTGCTTCTAGGATATGCCTAAGTATGTGTATGACATTCAAGATCGATCCCTCCAACCCTCAATTTTATATTAATTTTTTAAAGATCGTTTCCGTTCTGACCGGTCTGGCGAGCTGTGATTCTGATCTGTCAGAATGGAAACGATCTTTAATAAATTCATATAAAATCGAGGGTTGGAGGGATCGATCTCAAATTTCATACATAGGCATACCCCAGAAGCACTGTGACCAAGTTTCAAGCCTCTAACTTTTAAAATACAGAAGTTATAAGCATTTTTTCTTTCTGCCAAAAATATCGGGGTTTTACCATAATTTTCGGGAAGACAATACGGATCACCTACAATATGAATGAAGATGATATTTTTTTTGGTCCAAAATGACGATAACAATAAAAAATGATTTTTTGAGCATGCACACCCCTACCTCTTATGAACATTGCTGAAAATTGGGCCCAGTGGAAGGAGCTCATGGAACTTATTTTTGCAGGCCCAGAAGCAGACAAATGATTTGAAGAACAAAAGGCTGCACGGTTCCAGATCAGCATTGAACAGAAAGGCAGAGATATCTGCAGGGCCTGAAGTGCTAGTGGGAAACTATCTACAGAGCATGGAAAGAAAACTACAGCATTGTTTGCATTGTTTGAGCATACTGCACACGTAGAAGAAATGTCTCCATCAAAAACAAATTGTTTTATGAAATGCAGCCAGCAAGGGGCAACAGCTGCAATAGATGAGTGGGTCACACAATTATACTTAATGGCTAAAGATTGTGCTTTTCATAACAGTGAGGATATGATAAAGAACTGAATATTAATGGGATCTAACTCAAAAGACATCCAAGAGAAATTTCTGCAGGAGGAAGATCTGATCCTAGAAAAAGCATTCAAAGTAGCAAGCACACCTGAGATGTCCCAAGTACAAATGAAAATATTGCAGAGCAAATCCCAAGAACTGTATGGTATTAATAGGCAAGAAGCAAGCCACAAACCGGCAGGAAGAGAGAGTACTAGGCCTCACCAGAAAACTACTTCTGCAAGGGGGAGGTAAAAAACTTGCAAAAGGTGTGTAAAGAAACACAGCAACAAGGAGGAATGCCCAGCATGGGGAAAACAACAGAATGAAATTGAATAGGGATAAATACCAAGTTCTACACCTAGGAAAAAGGAACCAAATGCACAGTTACAAGATGGGGGATACTTGGCTCAGCAATACGACAAGCGAGAAGGATCTTGGAATTGTTGTAGATCACAAGCTGAATATGAGCCAACAGTGTGATGTGGCTGCAAAAAAAGCAAATGCTATCTTGGGCTGCATTAATAGAAGTATAGCTATTAATAGAAGAAGTCGCGTGAGGTACTAGTTCCCTTCTATTCGGCACTGGTTAGGCCCCATCTTGAGTATTGTGTCCGGTTCTGGGCACCACACTTCAAGAAGGATGCAGACAAGCTGAAGCGTGTTCAGAGGAGGGCAAAGAGGATGATTAGGGGTCTGGAAACAAAGCCCTATGAGGAGAGATTGAAAGAACTAGGCATGTTTAGCCTGGAGAAAAAAAGACTGAGAGGAGACATGATAGCACTCTTCAAATACTTGAAAGGTTGTTACACAGAGGAGGGCCAGGATCTTTTCTCGATCAGCCCAGAGTGCAGGACATGGAATAATGGGCTCAAGTTACAGGAAGCCAGATTCCAGCTGGACCTAGGGAGTTCATGTGCTCTCCCACATTAGAGGCATTCAAGAGGCAGCTGGACAACTATCTGTCAAGGATGCTTTAAGGGGGGATTCTTGCATTGAGCAGGAGGTTGGACTCGATGGCCTTATAGGCCCCTTCCAACTCTACTATTCTATGATTCTATGATCTTACTTCTACAAAACGATGACCTGAGAATCAGATATAAACCAGGGAAAGAAATATCTGTAGCAGAATCAGGGCTCCATCACACCTACTTCCCCCCCCCCCCCGGGTTGCGTCCACGATTTCCCCCTCCGTTTCCTTAGTGAGTTGAGTGCTGGGCACTTTCACTTCTCTGTGTTGTTGTGCTCATGTATCTTTTCACCTACATTGCTACTATGCCGGCAAAATTTCCTGCCCTGCCCACTATGTTCTCCTTACCCCTGCAGTTATTATTATTATATATATATATATATATATATATATATATATAGTCTGTGCAAATACAATGGTACGGCAGCCTGAAACTGTGCAATTATTGTAAAACAACACACTATGTTTTCCCCTAAGATCAAATTAAACAATATAAGTGAAGAGAAAGTATTACAATTAGTTTTTGGAGAAGTTTGTGGTCAATGTTGGTATGGCAAGGAGAAGCTGACATTGTTCCGACCAGGAAATGTAGACATGCCTATTCAGGAGTAAGAACCATAGAGTTGAATGGGACAGAGTCCCGGGCCTGAGCGGTGGTGGCCTCTCTCCCTCCTCCTTCACGGTTGAGCAGAAAACTGCCCCACCCTCCTCTTTTGTCAGCGAGACTGCACGTCAACACACACACACACACACACACCAAAAAACGGGATGGTCCGATATAGTGCAAGGACAGCAATACACAAGAGGGAGGAGTGGCTTTATTGTGTAGGGAGGGGGGAAATCAGACTTTCCCCACTCCAAAATACAATGAAAAATGGAGGGGAAGAGGCGAGATGAGTGTAGGACAGGGATAACATCATATGAGTACAGCACTGCAAAACCACATACCAGGCATGGCGAGAGTGCAATAAATTGCTGGTGTGATGGAGCTCTCACTATCCAGAACATTCCTACCAGGAAAGAATGCCAAAAGGAAGAAGGTCTGGAGGAGCAAGTACATATGATACTAAGGAAATTTTCAGCAACAGAAGAGAAACTGGAGGAAATAAGGCTTGGGGTAGATAAAGATGAAGCTATGCAAAAGTTGTCTAAGATGATAAAAGATGGGTGACCCAAAACCAAGCCTAAAGTACCATGGGAAATTAAAGACTTCTGGAATGTCAAAGAGGAATTAACGATAGAGGAGAACAAATTGTCATTCCAAAAAACATTAAGATAAAGCATGCAAGAGAAGTTTCATACAGAACATTTTGGCCCAGTGTTATGCAAAAGTTGAGCACGAGACATACTATATTGGCCAGGGGTGAGTGCTCATATAGAAGATATGGTCTCCAAGTGCTCCATGTCTTTGGAATATTAAAAGGGAAATGCCAAAGAACCAATGACACTGAGAGACATACCTTACAGACAATGGCAGCAAATTGGGAGTGATCTATTCAAAAGGGAACAAAATAACTAATAATTTATTGTGGACTATTATAGCCAGTATTCATAGAGTGTACAGTTACTAGATACTAGGGCAAGCATAGTAGTCAATGTTATTAAATCAATTCTAGCAAGACATGGAATATGTGATGAAATTATATCCAACAATGGGCCACACTATACGTCAGCTGAATTTGCAACTTTTATCAAAGAGTGCAATTTTAAAGACACACCCACAAGCCACAAAGACACTACCCACAGTCAAATGGGCTAGCACAAAAGTATGTACAAATTATGAAAAACATGAAGAAAAAAGCAAAACAGATCAATCAAGATGTATACTTAAGCTTGTTGAGCTACAGAAACACACCAATAGTGGGAAATGCATCTCTAGCTCAGCTCTTAATGACTGAGCAGTCGACTAAAATCCAATCTTCCAGCTATGAGTAGACAACTTCAGCAATCATCCAGAACAGAGATGAGATCAGGGAAAACATAATAAACTGAAGGCTCAATTAGAAAATATATTATGGCAGAGGTGCAAATTTACTCAAACCACTGAAGGTAGAAAATTGTGTTCAACAACTGAGGAATGTGGGAAGAGAACAATAAAAAGAAGGTTATACACTTACAGGCAGTTGTGGAGATAGATTCCAATAAAAATTCCAAGAGCCACAATCTACCACACAGTCTGAACTGATGAGTGTACCAAATGAATCAGAAGATAGAGGGGAAGATACAACAAATTTCACCAAAACTATGGCTGAGAAAGATGCTCAAGGATCAGAAGCAGAATCTGTTTCAAATGCACAGCAAGCAGTTCAAAGACAATATTCCAGATATGGCCAATGATTGAAGCCAAAGATTTGGAAGGATTATGTACCAGTATGAGAGAGTCAGTTAAATGGCATTTTTTTCAGATAATAAATAAGGGGTAGTCTGTTTAAAAAGAGGGGAATGTAATCTATAGAAATAGTCAAGGATGCATTCTCTCAGGCTTCCAGAGAGGGTAATGAAAGTACTGGAAGGCAGAATAAAGAGGTTGTTGCTACAAAGACAAGATGGTGCCAGCTTGTTTATGAGAGACCAGAGGTAGAACAGAAGGGTTTTTACCCTGAAAGGTGCAGAATACATATAAAATGAATATGAAATGCTTCATTGTCGGGCTGACAAGGACCATAGGAGAGCAACCTTCTCTCACAGAGCAATTAGGGATGATGAGAAAGAGGTCTTTGGGTTCCTCACAAGAATGCTGTATCACCTAGACCTGAATGCATCTTGCTGAAATGTCAGGTGAAAAGTGTTTGCTTTTTATCGCTCTGCCACAACAGGCAATCCTACAGGATAGAATTTTATAGTTTTAATTTTCATTCCCCCCCCCCCCCCGGAAGCCTGGGAACAGTAGTACTGGGGGAAGGAGGCAAAGGGCCCTTTAGCAAGGAATTCCCAACACCTCCGTCAAATCACAGCTTCCAGACTGCTGATGTGGCTGGGGTGGGGAGAGCTTGGACAGTTGAACTGGTATCAAACTCATATATATTGTACTGCAGTCAGGGTGGTGAAGCCTCTGCCAGCTGGTGGCTGAGCTGGTGCATTTGGCTCAGAGAAATCCAGACAGGTGGGGAGCAAAGTGGTCAGCCACACATAAGAGCCACTGTGCAGCTTCTGTGAGAAGGGAAAGCTCTCTGTTTGGGCCTTTGGAAGGTAGGGCTCTTTGTGGATAGGACTGGAAAGCCAACTGGGTGGAAGCCCTGGATAGTAGAGTAAAGCACCCAGTTGTCTCTCTGGCATTGCCCGGCTTGGCTTCCCAAGCTAGCAGGAACTTGGGCTGCTGAGGCAAACTCCCGGCTGAAATGGGAGGAAAAGTGAATGAACAAAGGACGGCTTTGCCTTAAAAAAAGGGGGGGGCTAGAAGTGGCAGAAGTAATCTGATGAAAAACCCATTGCTGTATCAAATGCCACCCTGGAGAATAGAGGCAAAGCCAGACCTTTGCATCTCCAAATGCCCTCTAGCAAGGGCAGAATATTCAGTGGAATTCATGGTGCACTGGTTAGTAGGAGAAAGTAAGAGCCCAGACAAACCCATGAATGTGGAGGAGTTGGACGTCCTCCTTGGAGAAGGGGGTGTCCTTTGCCGCCTTCTGCTGGGTTATGATTTGTGTCCTATTGATCAGTTAGTGAGCACTGCATGGACAGGTGTAAACTGAGACTTTAAATCAGTCCACTGCCTGACAGAAGAGAGTTATGCTTCCAATTTGCTTGTTAATGTTAAGTTTTCATATAAACCTGACATGAACACGGGTTTATATGTCTTTGCTTATGGAGGAGGAAGCAATTTGTGGGGCTCTGTAAATCACAGGTTTCTTTTCTGCCATGGTCTAGATATATTAATGCCTTGGAGAGTACATGGCGGCGGGTGGCTTCCTGCCAAATCTGCATATGTGGTTTGCAAACCTTTTATTGAGAGGATCCATCAACAAAGTTTGGTTTTGGTTCAGAGATCACTTGGTGCAAGGACACACCATTGCCCCCAACACTTTTCCCTTGTCCTTCCCTTTTGTGACACTTCAGTGCTCTGAGAAACATAGAGTAGAGAATGGCTATCAGCAAAATCAGGACTGTGATATGAAAGTCTTTGCATGAACTACAGCTGCTGCTGCTGGCAATTTCTGCAAAATGTGCATTTTAAACCTTCTTAAAAGAATGCAACAGGTTGGCAATTACATTGACTGGATTCTCCATAAAAAGTGAGTGAGTTGGAGTCCAGGGGGCTGTTTATACGTCCTGTATACCCTGTAGCAGCTGCGCAGTGGTGCTGCATGGTTTGTACGATGCAGCCACCAACTCACACCCACCACAGGCTTTTCCCCCAAAGCTGCACACTTAAAAAGTCACTGATGTACAGCAACTTTTTCATTTACTCCGAGGTCACCACCATTTGCCAATGGTGGCCTCGCTTTGCATTGAGGCTGGGGGTGTTCCAAGGACTGACCGAAGCCCACTGTTGGTCAGGGGGACACACTGGAAGGCCAGGCAGAGGGCAAGGGGAAGGGCTGGATGAGCATTCCCTCCAGCCATGGGGATTTGCTGCTCCCACCCCACAGCTGCAGTGCCACAAGGGTTTGAAGGAAGGAGCGGGAAAGCAACTCCAGTGTGATGTAGTGGTTAGAGTGTTGGACTGGGAGTTGGAAGATCCAGGTTCTAGTCCCCACTTGGGTATGGAAGCTCACTGGATGACTTTGGGCCAGTCACAGACTCTCAGCCCAGCCTACCTCACAGAGCTGTTGTTGTGAGGAGGATTATGTACGCCGCCTTGAGTTCCTTTAAGGAAAAAAGGCGGGATATAAATGAAATAAATAAATAATAAAGCAATGCTGAGCATCCACAGGACATGGAGCAAATTAATCCATTTTCTCCAGATTGATTTTGAATCAGATTTGAGGGCGGGATCTACCCACCCCTAATCCAAACCGTCTACATCTGACTGCCCATGTCACACAAACGTACACACACATACACACATTTGTCTTTGCCCAAGACTTGAGCATAAGGAGTGTTTCAAACACATCCACAAAATGCACAATGTTTTTATTTCTGAAAGGACGATCACATCGTTTAGGCATTCCAAGCACAACATGCAGTTTATTTTCCCTTACTGTGTTATCCAAGGTTACAGTGTGAATCTGTGCCATTGGAAAGAATTTTTAAAACAAACAAAATGAATGCAGAACCCTTGCAGTTCTTTTTTTTTTTTTAAACCATAAGTCACACTTCCTTCTTCCACAAGCAAAAGAATCTCTTTCTCTCTTAAAGAGGGCCTGGAACACCAACTAGCCTTAGCAGTGAATAAAACTGTCTGCCTGACTTTCAAGCACTCTTGTCAGAGCAATCGATCGGGTTCTTTCCCCCATCAGTCCAGGGAAGACCTTTTATCGTAAATAGACTGTCTAAGGAGAGTGGAAAGCAGTTTAAATGTTATTTAAAGAAGTGCCAAAGCAGCCAGAGGAAGGAGGGGAGTTTTGATTAAGAGCGTAACAAAGAGCTGAAAAACAGGGGGTATAAGAAGCTCCTGCAATAAAATAAAAGGTTGTTATCACTGCCAGAGTGGAGTGATTGAGCAAAAGTAAACAGGGTTGGGCAGAAACAGAGTATTACATTGCTAGTATCATCAACATCCTTTTTCCTTTCCTCAAACTTCCTCTGATATTCCTTCCAAGCAGGAAATTCTAAACCCACCTTGAAATTTTACTGCAGCTGAAATTCAGCAGAGGCACTTATTCTGGTGTACCTTGAGCCATTGTGCAATACTGAATCTAAACCAAGGAGACGGGGATATGAATCTCTGCTGAGCCATGCAGTCCCCTGGGTGACTGGGTGCCCATCACACTTTGCCCTCATCTTCAATGCGTCAAGGCGGCAGTGCAGTGATGGCAGCAGGCGGTGCACCCTGCATTGATGCTCCTTCTGCCAATCTACAGAGGAAGAAGCGCCACAACGGGCTTTCCTGTTGCCGCTGCCGCCACCACATCTGCCCAACAGAGCTTGAGTGGCAGTTTTAGGGGCACCTGGGAGCATCCGCCCCCCTCTTGCAAGAGCGGAGGGGTGAAGGGGCAAGAGGAGACACTCCCAACTGATCCTCGTCAGTACAGACATCAACGCTGCCCCACCCAACACCCATCCACACAAAGCAGGACCTAGCGCATTGGAAGCATTACATGGGGAAACAATGGCAGTGTCATCGCATGACCACCAAAAGTATTGTATATTTTCCCCATAGCAAAATCACACGCGAAAAGGGAGGGGGGAGACATGAGACAACAACTGCATGGCGACCGCCTCGCGTGAAGCTCTGGGGAAAACCAGTGACCAAACCACAAGGATCACACACATAAAATGTCCGTCTGAAAATGCTCTAAATAGTTCAGCCAAACACAGTTATTAATTAAAACCAAAATATTTCACTTTTGGTAAACTAAAATATGTTTACAATAGATTTTCATAAGAAAAATCATGTACCCTAGAAAATATATTAAAATACTTTGGTATACAGCATTAGTAGGATTTTGAATTTGTTTTATGTAACAAAAGCCTAACTCCAACCCTTCCCAACTCCCCATTTTTAATCTTCAAGATCTTTATATTGAAGTAGGGGTCAGAATCAAAGAGAAACTGTTCCCATGTAAAAACATGTCCTATATTTTTGACTTGGATCATGGTCATGATCAAGTTAAATGTCAAATGTGGCTTCTTTTATTTCCCATCCATCAGATAGCCAGCCAGGCACTTTGGAATGATGCTATCAGCCATGAACTTTAGCCAGTGTCTAACAATGGCAGGCGTGAGTCACTCCAGGCCAACAAACAATGCTATCAGCGTGAGATGCTTGGGTGACGTTGCTCATGTTCTTTTAGCTACTGTTCAAGTTCCTTCCTCATCTTCCTCTTAAACAAAGCCATTATCACAGCACTGATCTCTCCTCTTGGCAGAAGGCAGGGTAGGCGTAGGCTGTCGTGACCCTCTGGTCTACCCCATCCTTGCATGCGGAGATGCTGAGCCCACAGGGACTTTCCCTCACTCCCCCTTTTTTTTAAAAAAAATACTCATCAGCAAGGAGAGGGGATGCCACTGGGTTGCATTCTTGGGAGGGGAGAGATTTCTGACTTTGCAACAGAACATTGTCACTTCTCCAAAACTATTAGAAACTGGGGATGTCAGAGAAATCTGAAATAGGTTAAAATGAGATTCATATGAGCTTACATTTCCCTGAATTCCAAGGCCTATTTTTGTTGTCTCAGCCATAATTTGCGTAAATAGCACATATCACACAAATTTGCATAATGTTTGCATAATATGCAAATTTGTGCAATTTGCAGCTGTAATTTGTACAAGTGTTTGTTTGTTTTAGCTCCCCCCCACCCAAATGATGACAATTCCACCAGCTTGCCCAACTTGTTGCATGCTTAGAGTGTCATTAGATGAGCACTTTATTGCATGCTCGTTACTGGGCACTCACACAGTTTTGCGTGTCCCTCTCATGATGACGTTCACCTCCTGTGCATCTCCCACTCCTTCTAGCTTTCTTCCCATGATTAAAAAAAGACCCCAGTAAGTCTGAATTATTTTTAGAGATGGAACTCGCCGCAATCTCCTGCTGTGTGCAGGAGAAGCAGCGCAATGAAAACGGCTCACTGAACAGGCCACGTGAACATTGTTTACTCCTCTTTGAGAAAGAGGAAGTATTGAGCAACCAAAACGAGGGTGGAGAAGCAATGGTAGGGAGGTGTGATTTCTCCCCATCTGATGGAGCGCACAAGTCAGGCCAGCTGGCAGAAGACAGACATACATCACAGTGGCTTTTTAAACATACTTTTTGGAAACAAAAATGAATCAGTTGAATTCCATTGGCTGAATGAACAACAGAACAGGCAACTCCTTCCAAATCGTGCAACTCATGCCGAACAGATTCAACAAAATTCGGGCATCCCTATTAGACACATTGAAGGAGAATGGCTACTCATGCCCCATTTGGGGGAACAACAGAAGATACAGTTGAACAGAAGAACACACAAGAAAACCAAACCCAGGGTAAAACAATTGCACCCCTGGAGTTCTCACCACTTGGAGAATTGAGGTACAGAGGGCAAACCTATCAAAATTTGCCCATAAGCCCCTTTCCAGACATACCTAAAGCTAAAGATGACGTGGGCATTGCCCAAATTAAACGATGTGATGAATTTTCCAAACTGAAATCTTGTTTATTGAAATAAATCACTATTACTATATTTGTTATGAATGTAGCATGGCTATTATTTTCTATTTGTTGTTTGATATACTGTTCTTTTAGCATTTATCCACCCCATCCCACCCCAGCCCCCGCTGAGAGTATTGTGTTTCCTTTTGGATGAAAAGCTGGATTATAAATATGAAATAAACTTCAACTTCCAGTAGGCAGAGAGAAAGAGACCTTGTTCACATGACCAAAATAAGCTAAATTTTTAAATATCACTGTTTGCCAGTGTCCATAATCTGAGCATATCATCCTAACCCAGTTGGCATGGCTTGCTGGAGGGGGAACAATCCTCCCAATGATCCATGCGCTGTTGTAGGGTTATTGGAGGGTTGATTCCCCCTGCAACGACGTGCCCTATTTAAATCATGGTGCATGCTGGGTGCATACTGGGTCCAATTTCCATAATCACCACCCAGCTTGTTGTGTCATCAGAACCCACCAGACATGGCTCTTTGGAGGGGGAATCAACCCTCCTATAACTTAAATAGGCCATGGTGTCTTATTTGCTAGTATAAACCAGCCCAGTGACTGAGTGGCCAAAAGTCACCCATTGAGCTTCAGAGCAGAGTGGGGGTTTGGACCTGGACCTCTCTCCCTGCTCAAAGTCAGACACTCCATCCACTGCACCACATTGCCCCTCAAAGGGACTGAGGGAACTGAAAACTGCCACACTCTGGGCATGCTCTGATTCCAACATTTAATGTTAGCAATTCTCCTGAAACTGGAATTCATCAGGAATGGGACTGAGGGCAGAGCAAAGCCCCTGGAGCAATTCTGGAAGAGAACATCCCTAATGGCAGGTCTGTAGACCGGTTGTTGGCTCCATGTGCAACTCCTATCTCTCCATTAACATTCAGAAAAAGAAAAGAAGGGAAAGGAAATGACTGGGGATGTGGGGTTCAGAACCAAAGCCATTTCTGAACAGGATGTGCTGAAAGCCTTCTCGGAGGCATGCGCTGGTTCCTTAATCCCCATCAGTTCATTTTTACCTAGTCATGTTTTCATGGCCACCACGCTCAGGACACAGCTGGGACTGGAGGTAGAGGGAGGAGAGCTTTTTGGAGAGGTGAGAGAACATCAGGAAGAGGGAGTGCATGATCTACTAATACTCCAGGAATTTCAGAATGAGCTCAACAGCCCCACATGCCTTCTTGAGTCTTAATAGAGAGGAGAGCTCCGAGAGGCCAGGCTAGGAATCCACCACTAAAACATGCTGGACTCTTCTCTTCCTCCAGCGAGGGTCAGCTCCACGGGCTCACCAGATTCTGAATCCTTCTTCTCTCATGTCCCAACATTGTGCCCTTGCCAGCTCCAAAAGTCTCCTGCTCTCCCTCCCCACATTCTGCCTCCATACCCATCAGGGCGGGAACTCCCTCCCGGAATCCTTACACTGTCTGGAGGCCATCTACATAAGGGGAAAACCAGGCGGTGGCTGTGGATCTGTATCACATCAGTTAGACTATGCAGGAGCAACTTTGCAGCCACTGCAGGACTTCCCCACAATGCTGCATTTTGAAAAAGTTGGGGATTTACCCCGACTTTTTCAAATAGAGTGATGTCAACACGGTGCTTCTGGCATGTAATGTTGGGGTCAACCTGGGGGTATAGCCTGGTGGAAGGCAACCAGTGATTGGTTGCTTTCCACCTGGAGGAGAGCAGGGGCGGCTCTGGGACCTAGACGGCTGCTTAGAAACTCCACGCTCCCTTCCTGCCACTGGATTACCTGAAGCTGCCCCGGGAGAGAGAAAACGCAGGGTTGGAGAGGGAGGTGGTGCCAACCCCACACCATGAAGACAGCCCCTGAGCAACTGTCTCCCCCATCCTGTGGTGGGCAGAGCCAGCGCCAATTGTGAGTGGGACCAAGTGATGTTCGGAGTTGTCGGTGTTTCATAGATTGTCTGGCTTCTTCTTTCCTGCCATTATCCATTATCACTGATGGAATCAGGAAGGTTTGTTTGTTTGTTTGTTTGTTTGTTTTAACAAGGATTTCTTTCCTCTTCGCAGTTGCATAAGTGCAACACTCACGCAAGCGTGAACTGTGCTCATGTGCATTCACACAAATGTGCACTTGTGCACGTGCACTTTTGCGCAAGTACTCCCCCTCCCAAAGTAAAAATAACATAAAATAAAAACTAGTCCATAAGCCTGCATGACTTGGAAAGAGCTGTGGAACCCACAGGTCAGGTTCATAGAAACCGGAACACCTTTGAATCCGTTGTGACTTTCTCCAACATCCCTAATGGAATCAGAGCCCATGGTGTGCTAAGCCCCCCCTCCTCTCTCTCCCCCCTCTTCCCCCTCTTTTTCTTCCCCCCTTTTCTCTCTACATTTTGCCCAGAAGTGGAGCAGCTCCATACGCTTTAATGCGCTTTTCATGAGATACAGGAGAGCGGCAGTCTCTGGGAGTGGAGGGAGTACAACCTCCCCAGGCATACCCCGTGCTGCAGCCCTGGTCTGGTTCGGCACTTCCTGGAGCTGCTATCAATGCATCAATCCTACTCATGGCGCATCCAGAAACATGTCTAGTTTGGCCTCAAACACAGTGTGCATTAGGAGAAGGGGGGAACCACCCCTCTCACCTCTCCACACCATCCCGTCATCCCCACCCCCACCCCCTGATCTTCTTCCTCCACTAAAGCAACCCTTGAATGATTTTGGCTTCCCAGAGAGGGAGATCTTTGAGGAATGTGCTGACCCAACAGCTTTGCACTTTTCCTCAAAGGTCACTGGCCCAGTTCTGGGCAGGAACACACTTTCAACACAGGGACTTGGCCTTTTCTGCCCTTTCAAATGGCTGTGTTCTCCCAGCTCATGGAGGGAGGAGACCCCCCTCCCCACCCAACCAGGGATTTCTGTGGAAAGTGTGTTCCCAGCTGTTCTTTCCTGCTCTGGTAAAGAGGGTGCTTGGGTGCTTGGGCAGGAATGCCCACGCAGCTGACACTGCAGGCTGCATGAAATGCAGCCATGGGCCACTAATTCAGCTTACCGTGGCATTGACACACTGAAGGCACATCTCTCAGTCCTGCGAGCCTCCCCCTAGGCCACCGTCCTTTGCAATGCCCAGGCCTCTCCTCTGTGTGTGTGTGTGTGTCACTTGCTACACAGTCATAGGTTTATTATGCCTGTTTCTTTCATGGACCTTGTGTGTAGTAATATAATAGTAGATATAGCTAGTTCCCAGGATCTCTCTTTTCTGCTCTGGATTCTCATCCGTGTTTGGCAGAAAGAGTTGCAACCATCAGAGGTCAGAGTCACAAAAGGGAGGAGGAGGAGGAGGAGGAGCTTCCATTCCATCAGCCTTCAACTACAGCCCCCTCTACAAGATTTCGCTTAGACATCCGGTTCCCCAATTATGCACATCTCCTGACAATAGCTTTTATGCCTAATACCTATATATGAGACGTGTTGAAACGCATTACTGGCTGTATGAAACTCACTTTAAAGTTGTTGACAAGCATGCAAATGTTGCTGAAAGTAATGCGCTTTGTCCCGGGAAACTGCCCAAACAGGTTTTGCACCCTTTATTCTCCCCACCTACCAGAATCTCCCGCCTTTGGTTACCTAGGTTACTTGCCAGGAATTATGTGGTTAACCTGTTCGGCTACCTCTCCCCCCAACCTTTGCCCAATTGCCATTTGAACTGAACTTCTCAGGAGTAAATGGGAATGTGCCTTATAAGTTTCCCCCTCCAGCACCTTTTGAAAACTTATTTAAAGTCAGGGCTGCCTCTCTCTCCCCCCTGCTTCGCCCAATTGCCATTTGAAATGAACTGCTCAGGAGTAAATGGGAATCTGCCTCGCACACACACACACGCCAAAACTGACAGGGGGATGCTGCTTCGTTCCTTCCCCCTCCTCTTCCCAGCGAGCACACACACACATACACAGCTCATGTCAGGAACCCAGCAAGAAGCGAGGGAACGATATGTCTAAGCTGATAGCTAATTATGCACACATCCTTCCTGCCCCCTTTACTTCTCGTGAAACTACCTGCATCTGGCCCCGTGTCTCCATGAATGAAATATTCCATCAGGGGAGTTAAAATAAACTTATTTTCATTTCACATTGGGTCTCGTCTTCCTGGAGCTTCCATCCAGATAGACCAAGGAGAAAGTTGCCAGGAGGAGACAGGAAATAAAACTAAATGAAAAAGTGATAGGTTTTCCCAGTGAAGGGGTTGTTCTATGCATGACATCAAGACCATCTGATTGTTAATATGCCTCCTCACAAAATTGTTTACATGGACATAAGGCGCTCTTACTCCCGTGGTAAATTAAAAGTTGCTATTTAATGCACATTCAAAAATGTGAATAATCGGAGATAAAATGCGCCTGACCCCCTAATTTGCGCTCCGCTCTTGTAAAGGTAAATTTGGTAATGCGCCTTGAAAGAGCTTTAAATCGTTCTTGTAGAGGCATCCTACAATGGACTGCCTCCAAGCTCACTCTGTCATGGCTTGCAGCGTCTTCTCTGACATTTGGTCAGAGAGCTGCTCCAAGGGCAAAGAACACACAGTCAATCCTATGCATGGCAGAAGAGCAAGAGGGGCTTGCACATGTTATTATGGTGCCAAGGAAGAGGCTCGGAAAACACATTTCTCTAAAACTGTATGGAAAGCTGTCTGGTGGAATGAACTGTCAGCTGAACTATGCTCTCAGCTGAGTGGCGCATGGGAGGGGCAAAAGGCACAAGGGGGAGATAGGATGTGGAAATGGTTTGCTCTCACCTCTTGAATGACCAGGATATAAGAGGATTTCATTTTGATTTGTGTTGTTTGTAACTCTAAATGTGAATGGAAGCACAGTTTTAGGGAAAAGCTGGCTCGTTCCCAAGCTTGCATTCACATTTGCAAAATGCATACCTTAGAAAAGCACATTTTCCACCAGCAGCAACAATAAAAATACATTCATGCCTTAGTCTATGAGCTCCATCACATCAGCATTTAATCTCACTTTCATCCCGCCCTGTTTACAGTTTTGCCTTGCAACCCTCACATAACGTTGTCCCTGTCCTGCAGTCACCTTGCCTCTTCCCCTCCAATTTCCGTGTTTTTCTAGGCTGGGGAAAGTGCGGTGTTTTTTTCTCCATGAGGGCTTAAAACCGCTCTTCTGACCCTGTGTATTGTATTGCCATCCTCGCGCTATGTCGGAACTCCTGCTTTTGTGGGAGCATCTTCATTGAAGGGCAGTGTTGCTGACGAAAGAGGAGGGTGGGATGGTTTGGGTGAACGAACGGACCTTCACTGCTCCAACCCCACTCTCATTGCTCTCTCATCCACTCTTTTCAACTTCCCAGCCAATAAAACGCTAAAACGCTAGATCACAAAACCAAAGCGAGGGGGGTTGCCCACGTCCATCACAATGTCCATCAACCACAAGAACCAATGAACTGGAGGGGGAAGGAGAAGGGGCAGGGCAGGGTGGGGCAAGTGCAATAGCAGCGGGAGAGCTGGCACAGGTGAAAAGGTGAAAAGATAAACTAGCGCTTGATGCGCAAATGAAACAGAAGTGGAAATCACAGATGCAAACCAGGCAAAAAGGGTAGGTGTGATGGAGCCCGATGAGGGAAAAGTGTACATTTGGGATGGCACTTTCAAAAAACGCATAGTTGAAATGCATACATTCCCCATTCGCACAAAAAGAAAAACTTGTCATAATAGAAGCCAGCAGTGAGGTGGTCGAAGCTTCAAGGTGGAGCTCAGGGAAGCTTGGTGAGCTCAAGTATCACTGATTCCTTCCCATCCCTAATGTGATCATCATACGTTCGCCAAATGGAGGGAAGTAAATAGTGGGGCCCCACAGGGCCCTGTATTGGGACCAATGTTTTTCAACTTCTTCATAAATAATCTGGAATTAGGAGTGAGCAGTGAAGTGGCCAAGTTTGCGGATGGCACCAAATTATTTGAGGTGGTGAAATCAAATAGGGATTGTGAGGAGCTCCAAAAGGATCTCTCCAAGTCGGGAGAGTGGGCATCCAAATGGCAGAGGCGGTTCGATATAAGCAAGTGTAAGATGATGCACATTGGAGCAAAATATCAAAACTTCAATTATAACCTGATGGGATCTGAGCTGGTAGTGACCGACCAAGAAAGAGATCTTGGGGTTGTGGTGGACAGCTCAATGAAAATACCAGCCCAGTATGTGGCTGCAGTAAAAAAGGCAAACTCCATGTTAGTTATAATTAGGAGAGGAGTTGGAAATAAAACTCTCCGTATCATACTTCCTTTATACAAACTAGAATCTGGGATCATCCCATGAAGGTGATTGGTGGGAGATTCAGGACAGATAAAAGGACTTCTTCTCATAGCATATAGTTAAACTATGGAATTCACTGCAACAAGATGTAGTGATGGCCACTAATTTTGATGACTTTAAAAGGGTATTAGATAAACTCCCGGAGGAGAAGGCTAGCAATGGCTACTAGTCCTGATGGCTATGTGCTACTTCCAGAGGCAGTAAGCCAGTGTATACCAGTTGCTGGGGAACATGGGCAGGAAGGTGCTGTTGCTCTTGTGTCCTGTTTGTGGTTCCCTGGTCGACAGCTGGTTGGCCACTGTGTGAACAGAATGCTGGACTAAATGGACCCTTGGTCTGATCCAGCAGGGCTCTTCTTATGTTATTATTATTATTATTATTATTATCATCATCATCATCATCATCATCATCATCATCATCATCATCATCATCAATAGAAGATTCATGGCTGCATCTTTCATGGACGTTTTAAAAGGCTAAATGCATCCATTAGGGACTCCAATCTGGAGCAAGAATGAAGTGCTAGAGAGAAGCCTCCCCACCCAATTTGTCTAACCTGAATTGCCTCTTGGAGCTGCTATTTCCCCATGGGTCAAAACATACAGGTTTTAGTGGAGGAGACCTGGCCCCCAGTGGCTCAGGGTGTTGTGTAATGAATGTGGGAGCAGAGCAAGTAGCCAGTAGCATCAAGCAAAGCAGGCAATCGCTTGGGTGCTGTCCAATGGTGGTGGAAGAGCCTGAAGAGCCTGAGAAGGAGGCTAAATCCTTGAAACTCTGTCCAGACTTGACGTTCAGAACTTCTGTTGCTGACCGCTGGGCAATCCCCACCTTTCTAATTTATGGTCCTTGATATGAAAACATTTAAGAACTTTTAAGGGCTTAAATGCAAGAAAATTAAAAAAAAAACCACCCATGATACCTCAGTTGAGCTCATCAGGAGATAAATGTTCTAGCAATACAGGACAAGTTCTTTCTCAGCCAAGACTCAAGCTGGGATTTTCCTGGCATATAAGCAAAAACTGCTGTATAACTCAAGAAGAAAATAAAGCTTTTCATATCTGATTTAGTAGGTCTGGCTAAGTTGTTCCATTGAGGATTTGTTTCAAGGCAACTTGTGAAAAGTGCCGATTTTGTTGAGACGCAGTTTAGCAATTGGGCTTTGCCCTGCAGGCTTACACCGTCCTCACCCTTCCTTGTTCCTACCCCACATGATGACCCCCCCCCACACACCCACACACTATTTCCATTTGGGAAATAACTATGCTTCTGTATAGTTAGCTCAAAGCACAAGTTGTTAACTAACATCTGACCATGGGTTCAACTTCAAACCATGATTTAGAGCAGGGACACACAACTTGTGGCCCTGCAGATGTTGTTGGAGGACTGCAATACTCATCACCCCTAACCAGCATAGCCAAAGGTGAGGGGTGAGGGGAGTTGCATCCAACAATGCTGGAAGGCTAAACGTTGCCCTACCCTGAATTAGAGCTAACTATGGCCAGGCAAAAAAAGCAAGTGTCCACGTGATGCGAATCATATTTGGGTCCAAGAACAAGGGAAAAGGATGAGAGTGGAATAGGGATGGAGGGGAGGGGGGAGGGGAAGGGAAGGGACGGAAGGGGAAGGGAAGGGAAGGGAAGGGAGGGAGGTCACAGTCACCTCTTCCCAAGATAATCAAGTAAATACCCTGGAAGTGACCAGCAGTAGCAAGGCTGAGTCCTGCCATCTGAAAGACTGACCTAGAATATCAATTTATCTACCTACAAAACAAGCTTCTCTTCCCCCCACCTGGGCTCTACTAACAATGAACTAAAGTTTTGCAATTGGAAAAAAATGCAAATGTTGTAAGGCATTGCAATATCCCCCACACTGGTTATATTTGTCTTGAAAGGGCTTGTGTTTATTAGTTTTCATTTATTTTCAGGATTTGTATCCTGCCTGCCTAGTGCTTAAGCCTTAAGGTAGCTAGTAATATAACCTGCCCCCCTCAATCACATTAAAAAGCAAAGAAATAGCAAAACCAACAAAGTAAAAAAGTAAAAGCAGCCCATAATATTCAGCTACAGGGTAGGGGGAAATACCTTAAAAGCTTAAGTGCTATTAATTATGTATTTATTTATTTATTGCATTTTTATACTGCCCCATAGCCGAAGCTCTCTGGGCGGTTCACAAAAATTAAAACCATGAAATCATTTTAAAAATATAAAACAAGCCACAATCTAAAAACACAAAATAACATACAATATAAAAACACAACCAGAATAAAACCATGCAGCAGGAATTAATACAGATTAAAATACAAATTTAAAACAGCAAGGATTAAAATTGAGTTAATTTAGCTGTTAAAATGCTGGGAGAACAAAAAGGTCTTCACCTGGCGACGAAAAGAGTACAAAGTAGGCGCCAGGCGAACCTCTCTGGGGAGCTCATTCCACAGCCGGGGTGCCACAGCAGAGAAAGCCCTCCTCCTAGTGGCCACCTGCCTCACTTCCTTTGGCAGGGGCTCATGGAGAAGGACCCCTGTAGATGATCTTAGGGTCTGGGCAGGTACATATGGGAGGAGGCGTTCCTTTAGATCACCTGGCCCCAAACTGTTTAGGGCTTTAAATGTTAGTACCAGCACTTTGAATTGGGCCCAGACCTGGATCGGCAGCCAGTGAAGTTGGAAAAGGACTGGCGTAATATGGTCTCATTGGCCAGTCCCCATTAACAATCTGGCTGCCCTGTTTTGTACCAGCTGAAGTTTCCGGACCATTTTCAAAGGCAGCCCCTTGTATAACGCATTGCAGTAATCCAAACGAGAGGTTATGAGAGCATGGATAACTGTAGCTAGGCTATCTCTGTCCAGATAAGGGCGCAGTTGGTATATCAGCCTAAGCTGGTGAAATGTGCTCTTTGCCACCGAGTTCACCTGTGCCTCAAGTGACAGTTCTGGATCCAAGAGCACCCCCAAACTACGGACCCGATCCTTTAGGGGGAGTGTAACCCCCTCCAGAACAGGGTGAACATCACCTCGCCGGACAGACGAACCACCTGCTAACAGTACCTCCGTCTTGTCTGGATTGAGTCTCAGTTTGTTAGCCCTCATCCAGTCCATTACCGTGCCCAGGCACTGATTCAGAACAGCCACTGCCTCACCTGGGTTTGTTGAAAAGGAGAGGTAGAGCTGGGTGTCATCCGCATATTGGTGACATCTCAGCCCACATCTCCGGATAACCTCTCCCAGTGGCTTCATGTATATGTTAAACAGCATAGGGGATAAAATAGAGCCCTGTGGAACCCCATGGCTTAAATGCCACGGCACAGAGCAATAATCCCCCAGCACCACCTTCTGAAAATGGCCATCCAAGTAGGAGCGGAACCACTGCAGCGCAGTGCCTCCAACTCCCAACCCAGACAACCTATCCAGAAGGATACTATGGTCAATGGTATCGAAAGCAGCTGAGAGGTCCAAGAGAACCAACAGGGTCGCACTCCCCCTGTCCCTCTCCCGGCAAAGGTCATCCCACAGGGCGACCAAGGCAGTTTCTGTTCCAAAACCAGGCCTGAAACCCGATTGAAATGGATCTAGATAATCCGTTTCATTCAAGAGTGTCTGGAGTTGTCCTGCAACCACCCGCTCAAGCACCTTGCCCAAGAAAGGAATGTTCGCCACCGGCCTATAGTTGTTAGCATCTTCCGGGTCCAGGTTAGGCTTTTTCAGGAGTGGTCTGATTACCACCTCTTTTAACGAGGCCAGCACCACTCCCTCTCTCAAGGAGGCATTTACAACCTCCTGGACCCAGCAGGCGGTCCCATCCTTATTTGATGTAATTAGCCACGACGGGCAAGGGTCAAGCACACAAGTGGTCGACCGGACTTGGCCAAGCACCTTGTCCACATCCTCAGGCCTCAGTAACTGAAACTCATCCAATAAAACTGGACCAGACGGTGCTCTGAACGCCTCTACTAGCGGAGCTGCATTAATCGTGGTGTCCAATTCAAGACAAATCTGAGCGACTTTATCTTCAAAGTGCCATGCAAACTCATCACAGCATGCTACTGAGGGATCTACCGTCTCTCACCCTGGCCCAGAGTGTAGCAGGCCACGAACCACCCGGAAAAGCTCCGCCGGACGACACTGTGAAGATGCAATGCTGGTGGAGAAGAACTGTCTCTTCGCCACCCTCACTGCCACAGAGTAGGCTCGATAATGAGCTCTAGCCCGTATCCGATCAGACTCAGCACGAGTTTTCCTCCACCTGCATTCTAGCCATCTCCCCTTTTGCTTCATTGCCCTCAGCTTAGGTGTAAACCAAGGAGCTGGCCGAGATCTGCTCAGAGGGAGGGGGCGCTTGGGTGCGATCGTGTCAACCGCCCGGGTCATCTCTGCATTCCACAGAGCGACCTGGGCTTCGACAGGAGCACCGGCCATATAAGCAGGAAAATCCCCCAGAGCCCTCTGGAATCCATGGGAGTCCATTAGCCTCTGGGGGCAGACCATTTTAATAGCCCCCCCACCCTTGCAGAGGGGAAAGGATGCCGAAAGTCTAAACCTCAATAGAAAGTGATCCGACCATGACAAGGGGGTAGATGTTAGTTCCCCCACTTTCAGATCATCCTCCTCCTGTCCACCTGAGAAAACCAGGTCAAGAGTGTGTCCTTTTACATGCGTTGGGCCAATGACATGTTGAGACAGCCCCATGGTTGTCATGGCAGCCATGAAGTCCTGAGCCGCTCCGGATGCAGGAGCCTCCGCATGGAAGTTGAGATCCCCCAGGACCACCATCCTGGGGGTCCTCAACTCCAGGTCTGAGACAACCTCCGTCAGCTCAGGCAGGGAGACTGTTGGGCAGCAGGGTGGGTGGTACACCAGCAGAATTCCTAATCTTGCAACAACAGAGAAAGTTGTGGGCAGTGCCTTGGCCTTGCCCAATCACATTTGCTCAGATTGCAAGGGGGCAGCAAAACCTATGCTGAGGAATAGAAAGGCCGTTACCAATACAGAAGCTGGACATTCCTGAACTAGAGGAAATTTACGGTGGTGGTGGTGGTGGTGGTGGTGGTGGTGGAGGGTGTTGATGCCATCTTGTTTAAAGTGGATCTGTAGAATTCAATCATGCAAAGTGAGGTGGTGGTTAGTAATACAACTAGCTCAAAACAAAGACAGCACAAAAGTCAAAAGCTGTCAATGCAGCTGCATGTGGAGGGATTCCCTGAAACTTAAAATACTCCAAGAATACTTAGAATGCACTTCTAAAGCATCTGAAAAGAGATGTTGTCAAAAACAAATTCCTGGAAAAATGGCCCAGTGTTCTAACTAGTGCTGTGCCAAAAATTTCTCCCACGAATTTTTCGACCGTTCTCATCCACTTTGATAAAACAGTGCAGGCAGCCTGGGAGACTTTGGAGCAATGATGAGATGTGCAATAGAAAGAAAAATATAGACAGTGCCCTCAGCCACCTCATTAGGTAAGGTCAAAAACACCACCAAGACACATGCAAAATAAAGTCTAAAATGCTCTGACAGTGAGGCAGAAAAATGGAAGCCCCTTTCAATAGTACAGAAAAGTTTATTAAGGAAATTCATGAGATTTATCTTTTGTTACCCCTTAGAAATAAAAGGACACTTTTCAAAATCTTCTCCATATTTTTTTCACCATTCTTTTTTTGTGATGGCTGCATTCCCTTCTCCACCCCCTGCCACGCCACTTGCAGTAGCACGGGGGGAAAAAACCTTCAGAAAAGAAAGAAAGACGCTGTGCTACCACCCTTGCCAATGGTGATGCCTACCTGTGAGAAATTGTTGGAGAATTTCTCCTCCCCCTGGAGAAATTCAATGAAATTGTGCCCTAAATTTCTCCACCCACAAATGGAGAATTTTGTGACACCACTTGTGCACAGTTCTAGTTCTAACCCAACAGGAGCCAGGACAAAACCAAGCCAGTGAAAAGGTTCGGGTTCAAAGCTTTAGCGATAAACCGTGAACATGAGACTGCTTAAACAATCAGAGAAGGCATCGACCAGATTGGATCTATAGAAGATCAGATCTAAATAAAACACACTCTTGCACTGGACTGGCAACTCTACGGTCTTTAATGAGGCATTGTATCCCTGAGCTGACTGAGCATGACGGACAAAGAGAAGAAAGCCCCACAGTGGTGATTCCAACCTCTTGCAGCCACAGCACACACATCAGGTGCTTTCTCCCACCTGCAGCGCATGCTCTCCACAAACTTTCTCCTTCCAGGCAGAAATAGAGCAGAAGCAGCCAGCAGTCCATCCTCAGGGCTCAGCTGTCTCTGAGAGGCCAGTGCAGGGTTGTTTGAGTGTGTGTGTGCGTGTGTGCGTGTGTGCGTGTGTGCGTGTGTGCATGTGTGCGTGTGCAGGGGAAATTCCCATATCATCTACTTCTAAGAAAAGAGCCGTGCTTGCTGGGAGCCACACTCACACATCATAAATCGCGTCAGCTGCTATGCTGACAGTCTTTTCCATGGGACAAAAAAGCTATTTATTTTATATCTCCAGAAATGAAAATGGCTGCAGACATGATGAGAACAGATGCAGGTATTTCACCTTTGAATCCCAGCCTTGCCGGTTCGGGAGGAGCTGGGCAGGAGGCCGATGAATTGCAAACACATTTTGCTCCACTCTACTTCACTCTCTGGCAGCTTCTTTGTGCTGGCTTGAGGAGCCGATGAGTTGTTTAAGTGGTCTTTTTACTATGCTTCATTTCCAGCCCTGAGCCCCTCTAATCGCTGCATGCTACAAAAATGCACAGTTAACGGTGACCAAAATGGTCCAAGAAATGGAACATCTTCATTACGAAGAATTGTTTAAACAGTTGGGGCTTGTTAGCTTGGGGGGAAAGTTGATGACTGAAGACCTCAAAGGAGGGGATTAAAATCATGAGCGGAGTGGAGAGACTGAGTGGAAAAGGAAAAGCGATTCGCTCTCTCAAAGAACCAAAACCGTCCACTAAACGTATGGCTGGCAGGATGGGAATCAACAAGAGGAATTACTATTTCCATGCCAAACAACAAGGTCAGCCTCTGGAACCTGTCCTGGCTGCAGAATGTTTGGATAGATCCTGGCCTGAGGGGATTACCAAAAGAAAGGGCCAAAGAGGCAGGGGTCCCTGGCGGGCCACTCAGGAGGATCTCCATATTTTCAGGGACAAAATTACTCTCAGCGCCAGCAACAGCAGAGCTCTTCTCGGTGGCTGCCACCTCTCTCCCCCCCCCACCCCCCGCCACATGTCTCTAGAGTGGCGCTTTGTCATGATGTAGCGTTCTTCTAGGGGCATTTAGTCAGGTTGGCAGCCACTGAGAAGGGCACTTGTCACTTTTGCTGCTGCTGAAAGTGAAAGCAAGAAAGCCACTGAAAGGTTTTTTAAAAGAAGGGGTGTGTGTAAAACTGCTTATGCTGCTCACTGCCATGGTAATTGCCCCCCTGAAATGAAAGGTTGTTGTCCCTTGAACTGCCCACCAGTTTTGGGAGACTGAAAGATTCCCTTTCCCACATCACCTTCAAGCCAAAAGTACAAACTCTGAGCTGAGCCCTGCCAGTGAAAAGTGGTTCTATAATTCTAAGGGGCTCTAGGGTAGTGGGCCATCACCACCTCTTGTAACAAAGGCCTTTTAAAAGAATTTTGAAATGTTGTTTGTCTTATTTTTAATCATATGTTCAATGCTGGAATTTAATCTTGCCTTTTCTTATGTTTTAGCTGCTTGGTTATTTATCTCTTACTTTAAAATTATTTCAAATTATTTTTGCTACTTTTAAAACCTTTTTATTTTAATGTGTTTGATAATTGGTTTTATTGTATCTGTTTTTGGAACCCATGACCAAGGGAGGTTGTGGGCTCTCCCACGCTAGAGGCCTTCAAGAGGCAGCTGGACAACCATCTGTCAGGGATGCTTTAAGGTGGATTCCTCATTGAGCAGGGGGTTGGACTTGATGGCCTTATAGGTCCCTTCCAACTCTACTATTCTATGATTCTGTGAGATTGTTTTTTACCCAGTGTGCATGCAGCTTACACTGACCACATTTGCCATTTTATTGCCCATTCACAGTGGAGCTCTTAACAATCCCTTTTTGTTTTACCGCCTAAATAACTGAACACCTCATGCTCACCTCTAATTCTTGGTCAACCCAGTGGATGACTTCCTCTGTAAGACAGATGGAGGCAATGGGGCAGCCCAGTTGAACCTCCTGGATTTTATAGAATTTGATACCACTAACTATGGCATACTTCTGGGCCACCTCACAGGGATGGAGCTGTGTAAGCCTGGCCTGGCCATTTAACAGTAGGGTGAAGTGACCTGCTTTAAGCAGCCCCATGACATGGGATAGAGGAAGGCAGGTAATGGTGTCTGAATGCTGCAACAAGATGATTTAAAGGCTGTTTCCACACTGGCCTTTCCCCCAGGATTATCCCTGGGTGCTCCCAGTCCATCCACAGGGACTCTTGGGGGAAGGGGGGGATGGGCACAGGTTTTCCCAGGGATGAAGAAACCCTGGGAAAACCCAATTTTTTGAGCGGTCTTGGGAACGTCCCGAGACCATGGGAAGTGTGGGCACCCATCCCGCTTGGTGCCCGCTTACTCAGGCATAAGTGCAGCACCTGAAATGGGCATGGAGTCACACTGCATGGCTCCGTGCCAATTGGGGTGGGGGGAAGCAAGTCCACCATCCCCAGGATGGTGGGGTGGGTGGGTGGGGCATGCGAGGGGGTTCCTTACTTTCTCCGCCACACTCTGCTCCTTTAAAGTAAAAAATGGTGCCCTCGATGATTGCGACATCCTGGGATGCCGTACTTCTGCTTTGGATGCCCAGGGATGATCCCAGAAGCAGGTACGTTGGGGATCATCCCCCTTCCCTCCCTCTATACCCATAGGTGTAGAAAAGCCCAAAGCGTCAGCCAAAGCTTGTGTGTTTGTGGCAGAGGAGAAGTTGTTTTGGGCCAGCTTTTCATCTGTTCCTTAGGGTAATGTAATATCATTTTTATTTAAAAGATGTATAATCTGCCTTCTAGGGCAAGCTCCTTCTCACCCCCAACAGAAGGCAACACACGATATTTAAAAGCCCAAAACATAATAAAACAATGATAAAAACAATAATGAAATTAAAATAATCAGTACCAGATAACAGCATATTCTCAATGGCACACAATAAAGTTCTGACTCAATTATAGGCCAGGGAAGACAAATAAAACTTTAGGGCCTGCTAGAAGGCTTGCAATGATGGGGTCCGGCAGGCATCAATTGTAAGAGAGTTCTACAAGGGGGGACATAGGTGAAGTTGGACCCTTAAGGAAGCGGGACAGACATCCCCCAGCCCCAGCCATAGGTTTGGAATTGGCTTCTCCTCTCCACTGGGGTTCCTGCTAGGAATAGCTCCTCTGCATCCCATGGCTATGGGTAGCCCACTTACCCTGTGTGGATGGCATGGCCTGCTCACCACACAGGCACACTGAGCTCCCACAGTGGTCTCTGTCCTCTTCCTCCTCCCCATGTCATCCCCCTAGCCCTTATGTAGAGATTGTGCATGCATACGTGGGCCCCTGTGGCTCACTGGTCAGGTTAACTTCCAACTGGGTCAATTGTGCCACACAGATGCTGACTGATGGGGGTGCCACACCAAATATATATCTCACCATCATTTCGCATGTATTTATTGATTTGATTTGTGCCCCACCTTTCTACCAAGAAAAATGGCACTCGAGGCAGCTTGGCACTTTACAGAATACAAGAGGACAGGCCCCTGCTTGGGGAGCTAACGATTTAAGCAGAGGCAGGGGAGGCAGGGGTAATACCCTACAGGGAAAGAATGTCTCAGTTGCTTGTTGGCTTCGTCTTCATTACAGGTTGAATTCCAGTTGGGAGGTTGGAAGGAGCCATGCATGTTTCCTGGGAAACAGTTCCAAGCATACGAGGCTGTAAGGGGAAAACTGTGGAGGGAGCAGGAGATCTTTGGTCAGCTGAAGGCCGTGGCATTGGATGAGCAAAAGACATGTGTCAAGATGTATCCGCATATATGAGCGGAGAGATTTGGGGGTATCAGGCCATGTAGGGATAATATCCTTAGTGAGGGCAAAGTATTCTGCACAACTTCAGAGGCAAGCTCTTCTTCAGAGAGGCGCTTGCACATTCCCATCTGAAGTCTAGGCATTGGAAGAAACTCTAGGGTGGAGACATGGCTCACATGAAGCCCTCTCGAGCAGCTCTTGCAGTTGTCATGCCTGCCTGGCCCCTCCTGAGTATTTATGCACCATGTTGCCACTGAGTATTTATGCACCATGTTGAGGACCAGGAAAAGCGAAATGGCTTTCCCAGCCTTTGGAGCAATCCGATTACACCCTGGGAGGAGGTCGGGAGCTCCGGCTGCCCTGCTTCATCAACGTCACACGCCAGCAAGAAGGAATTCTTAGGCAGAGTCTTGGCCAAGCTTAGCCTGAGATTTCCATCAGGGATTCGGGTTGGCCAGACGACCGGCCTCCCAGCTCACAAGGCCTGCTGAAGTCATCCTATCTAATAAGGCCAACAGAAACCCCAAAGCCCCAATTCCACTGAGACGGTTTCCTGACTGTATCAGCACTGTTACCTGCAGGAAAAAAATCTCCAGATATCCGCTGGGGTGAAGGAAGCCAGACAGAGCAGCTTACCAGCTGTTGATGGTTACAGCCCTGTGAGTTTTTGGAGGGTCCCTCCCACCAAAAGCACTTTCTACTCATATATTGCAGGAGACAGTTTGACTTCTTGAGCCAGGAATAGGGAAAGTGGGTAGAGTTAGAGAGTGAGACAAAGGAAGGGGAGAATGGAAGAGGAGGGCAGCCCCGATGTGATTACGGACAGAAACCTTAGCCACCCCAAACCCTGCTACAGTTTCTTGGGCAGGAGCTTGGCTGGCGCAGATCTCACTTGCAAGGCAAACAAAGAAAGGCTAGTTTTAGTGCTAGAAAGGAACAAACGAGGAGGCAAATGGGTAGGCTGACCAGATAAAATCCAGGTCAGGGCTCATGTAACTTTAACAGTTGTAGAGAAAAGGGAATTTCAGCCAGTGTCATTTGTATGCAATTAGTTCCTGGTGAAATTCCTTCTACATCACAACAGTTAAAGGTGCAGGCACTGTACTAGAGTGACCATATACAAAAGAAGGCAGGGCCCCTGCAACTTTAACAATTGTGATGAAGAGGGAATTTCACCAGGAACTAATTGCATACAAATGACACTGGCTGAAATCCCCTTTTCTCTACAATTGTTAAAGTTACATGAGCCCTGACCTGGATTTTATCTGGTCAGCCTACAAATGGGACCATATTCAAGTGTGCCGTTTCATACGGACATTCTCTTTTCTAGGCTTGGCAGCACCAGGTAGGGCAGCTGCTGAGGTTCAGGCCCCCTTCCTCACAGCAGCCCCCTCTTACTTCTGAGCAACAATGCCACTTTTGCTTCCTCTGTCAGCACTGCTCATGGCACTGCTCATGGCAGTGCCACATCCTCCTCCTTCCTACAGCAGCTTTGGGGCAAGAGGGGTGGAATTTGTACTGAAGGGAAAAGAGGAGAACAATCAGGGAAGGGAATAACAGAGCTTAGGGACACAACGGTGTGTGTGTGTGTGTGTGTGTGTGTGTGTGAGTGAGTGTGTAAGAGAGAGAGAGGGGGGGATCTGTGTGGGGACTGGAAAAGAAGGGGGATCACCAGCCAGCCTTCCCGGGAGGACCAGCAGCACATGGCCTGGCTCCGGCAGGTGTGCTGCTGCTTTGCATCTAACTTGCGCTTTGCAGCCCCCTCCCTATGCCCATTTCTTTACCTGAGAGTAAATCCAGCATGGAGTCTCTGGGGAGGCACTGTCGCCTTCTTCTCTGGCACCTTTGTGAGGCTCCGGATGATGAGAGAGGTGAGAGAAGGGGCAGCAAAAAGGGAGAGGGCAGCAGCTCCTCTCTCTTCATCGGCCTCAGCACATGTGAGGCACAGGAGGCAGGCAATGGTGACAGCTTGAGTGCAGGCAGATCCTGGAGTGGCACATCTGCCTAGCACTGTGTCCCACTGTATCCTGAGCCAGCTCAGGAGGCAGCGGGTCAGAGCACTAGGCAGATGCGTTGCTCCATGACGACCAGGAGAGGCGGGGAAGCCAGTGAGTAAGCCGTGGCTTCCCCACCTCTCCCAGAAGTCTTGCAAAAAGGGGGCTTCTGGGAGTGACATATTAGCCTAGCACTGGACCCCACTGTCTCTTGAGTCAGCTCAGGAGGTGGAGGGTCGGAACACTAGGCAGACACGTTGCTTCATGGCTTCCGAGAAGCAGGGAAACCAGTGAGCGAGTGACAGCTTCCCCACCTTTCCTGTGAGATGTCAGACACCTTATCCCAGAAGTCTCACGAGACACATGATTTCCAGCACAGTTGGGACATTGGGAATTTTCCCAGACATTTTAATTTTTTATTTTTTAAAATGGACTTCCCAGGAGGGGTCATAAATCTGGACAACTCTGAGGAAAACCAGGCAAATGGTCACCCTAGACTAGCTGGACCATGGGCCTGATTCAGCTTCAGGGCTCTTCTTATGTTCTGATATTCAAGCATTCTTGGGGTGGGGCAGCACAAACTTATAACACAAGTCCCTTCCTAGACATTTACCACACTCTCCTCCTCTACATACAATTTCATAAGTCATGAAAGAAAAGTTTTGCTTTTATATTGGGAATTATATTTTCTACATTTCTGAGTGTACAATGCTCCCAAGGAGCTCTGTGTAGTTCTTGAGCACATGTCACTAAGCGCAAATCTCTGTTTCTGTAACCACAACTCCTTTATCACTGCTTCTGATTGGATTCAGCAGATCTCACAAGATTTGGACAAGAGGTGCATAAGCAGGGATAGGGATTTTTTTCCATGAATATCCTCAGGCACCATCAACAATTTAGCTCCCTTTTTTCTTTGTTCCAATGGGATTATCACCTGGGCCAAGTTCCTCTGGATCTCTGGGCCCCAGTAATGTGCAGACTCCAAGCTTGGGCCTGGTCTTTGTGTTGAATTTTGCAAACAGCTCTGGAAACCGAGCCAGGTAAAATGCTGCAGAAAAATAAATGCTAAATATTGGGCCCCACTGGTGCTGGAATGTATTCACCTTCCACTGGATTCCAGCCCAGCGATGCACATGTACCGATGGCATCCTGGGGCTAATGGCAAGGTGAGTCATGTTTTCCAGTGATATTCAGCTGCACATTCAGGGGTTCATGTGAGTCAACTCAGAAATGAAAAGTCCTGTGACAAGGAGCAATACTACAAACCCCACGCCATGGAGTAGCAGAGCCTTGAGGAAGTGAGATTGCAGGGACCAGTGAGCAGACTTCCCTATATACACTCATTCCCCATTTCCTCCATTTCCTCTAAAATTATCTGAGATTATTTTCCCTCCTCTTCCCTGCCTTAATATTTAATTGAAAGCACAGATCTGTAGCCCAGAGAGGTGTTATTTTCAGCACAGAAAATAAAATGATCTCTGAGCAGCTGTCAATCCCGGTGACCTTAGCTTCTGTGCAAACTGCATGGGACTTTTCTTGCTCACCAGTTCTTTTCTGTTCCGCCCCTCCCCCTCCTCCTTTTTTTCTTCCCTCCTCCAGCCGAGTTACTGTTTCATTGCACTCCGCTGGGACTCCAACAAGAGTCGAGTTCCTTGTAGATGACACAGAATAATTGAAATGTCCTTCTGGTGACCTTCAGTCTCTGGCAGCATAGACTTCCCTTGTGGTAATCAGGGAGAGCTGACAGATGAGTGGCACACACTGGCTGTACACCCTCATGCAGCCACACACAGGCATCGAGGCAGTTGCACGCACGCACGCACACACACACACACACACACACACAAAAGCGGGGACAGAGGCCACCTTTATGCAGTCACACACACAAAAGGGATAAAAAGCACACAACCTGGGCAGGCAGACAGAACAAAGTGACACAGAGCCATATTGTGAAGACACAGAGAAGGCACGGAAACAAGGACCCCAAAAGTGCCGTGAATGACAAGTCCCCCTTCACAGAATCTCCACCCCGCAGCCTCATAAGGATCCCTTCTCCCATGGGGCAATTGATGGTAGAAAGCATTGCCGGGGAAGTGAAGGACAGGCCAGCCGGAGCAAGTGCTGGAGGGGACCTTCGCTTACCTCCCCTCCTCTTTCTTCAGGTGCAGCCATGGCCCTGCTCCACATGCCACCTTCCTCTGAGTCTCACCCTCCTCTGAGTCTAACCTCCCCAACCCCAACACACACCATTGGTGGAATGATCTTCCCTTAGAAGGCCATGAAATTAGTTCCCTCCATGACATTAGGAGGGACATTACAGCACCCCCCATTTTGTGAGGTCTATGTAAACGGTGTGTGTGGAATACAACAGTAAGACTCTGTCACTTCTAGCTGATCTTTATATCTTGTAAATATTTTAGGTTATGGTACTGATATGCTCTTATTACATTTTTGGTGTTTTAATATTGGGGTGTTTAGGGTGATTATTAGGGCTCCTTCACATGACTTTTTTTGTGCAATTGTCGTTCTTTGGACACAATGTTCCCCATGTGCTTTACATGACATTGTGACCATGAAGTTGCTGTTTTGTGTCTTCCCCTGTTTCTCCCCATGTTATTTTGGAAGGGGGGAAATGGGGGGGGGTTGTGGCCCCACAATGAAATCTCCATCGCCTCCTGGTGTATTCCTACCTTCGCACTAAGTCCACAGGTATTGGGTGATGCAGGGTTGATGTCACTACTGATGAGGATCAGGTAGGAGTGTCTCCTCCCACACTTCCTGTCCCTCCACCATTCCGCTCCTGGGAACATCAGAGGTGCAGCATAGAGCTAAGCCCTGCTCAGCACTTCATCTCAGGGATGCCTAAACAGATGGGTGGTTTGCAATGGCCCCTACATGATACACGCGGAACGTGAGCACATGCAACCCCTTTCCATTCAGTCCCCTCTCCCAGTGTACACACAAACTAGAAAAGTGTTTCCGCGTGCTTTTACAAGGGCAACACCGACCTGCACAAGGGAGCAGGGGCGGACTTCTGAAGTTGTGAAATTTCAGCACTTCACAATGGGATTGGGGAATCACTCTGCTCTGCAACAGCTGCCCAGAAAACTTTTAACTCTTTCTATTCAATCATCAGGTACACACAAATGAGAGAATTGTAACTGCCTGCTTGGGCAGGGGTGGAGGAGCAGATTTCTGACATTACGAAAGTACTTTGTAATACAGTGGCCGAGGTAGGGATTATTAATATTATTACAATGTAATAAAGAACCCATAAATATACAAAAACCAATCATATGAATGGCTCAGGAAGGGCAAGCTATTTCCTAAAACAGAAGGATTCCTAATAGCCATACAGGATCAAGTTATAGCAACCAAGAACTACCAAAAATGCATTATAAAAGATAATAGCGTAACAACAGATTCATGTAGAAAATGCCATCAATTCCAAGAAACAATAGACCAAAACAGTGTAAAGAAAAACTTTAAAAAATAGGCCTACCAAAATACATCCACACCAACATCCAGAAAGCAGTTATACTTAAAACAATTTCAATAGTTAGGAAATTCCTGAATCAGTAAAAGACAGCATGACTTGGCAAAGCCCATCATTTATTTATTTATTGCATTTGTATACTGCCCCATATCCAAAGCTCTCTGGGCAGTTTACATAAGATTAAAACACTTAAAAACAATATACAAAAATTAAAACTGCAAAAACATACAATATACACATACATTTGAAACCACTATAATAACTTAAAAAGCTTATCCATCTAGAAAAAACTGCCATGAGCGAGAAAATAGAGATGATGATGAAGATGATGATGATGATGATGATGATATGTGTGTGTGTGTGTGTGTGTGTGTGTGTGTGTGTGTGTACCGTCTGTTTATATGTTTGTATGTCAATACTTTTGTATTATGTGCAATATTGTATTTGAAGGTTTCAAATCTCTGTAAACGGCTCAGCGAGCTTTGACTATTGGGAGGTATGTACGGAATGTAAGACATGAAATGAAATGTTTTGGATCTTGCTTCTGAACTCTTCCTATGTCTGCTGTTATACTACTGTATGACTGCTCAGGGGGCATAATAGTCTTCCTAATATGTAGCAACTACCCATGTGCATCAACTACCAATGTTAGAATTTGGAAAGTGAGATGTCTCTTGGCAATAATATGGGTGCATTTAGGACTGCTCGGTTTCATAGTTTGCTTTTTAAGATCGCATGCAGTGAATGTGCCTAGGAAGCTATGGAAAGTCCATGGCGTGTTTCAATCCACCTCTGCCCCATTTCCTTTCAGACATGCTTCTCTCCTTCACAGCAGATAATGCTCACTGTACATGCCGATTTTCTGAACACTCCATTGTCTCCTTTCACCCAAACTCTGGTGGCATACTCCTTTTATTATAGGGATGAATTGCAAAGGAGGTGATAGGCACTTATGTGGGTGAGAAAATATTGGCTTTAAAGTACTTATTAAATGTTAGTTGATGTCAGATGTATTGACAGCAGGTAATGCAGTTATTATTTCTTTCCTCTGTGTTGGATCTACAAAGAAATCTTTAAAAATGGCAACATTTGGAGCAACAGCTGACATTTACTTCATTTCCATGGTAATATCATCTCTCCTATCATCTCTCTCTCTGTCTCTCTCTGTCTCTCTCTCTCTTTCCTCAGCAGAAGTATTAGTGCTGCAGGGATATGCCACTTTTGTACAAGACATGAAAGAGGAAAAGGAATATTTGGCACAGATGAGACAGAGGTTACCATGAGTCTAGGAACAGAGTACTTGGAAATGGGAAAAGGATGCAAGAATATGTAGTTCAATGATAACGGGATACTTTGTGGAATGCTAATAAATGAAAAATAGAAAAACAAAAATTAAAAACTCAGCTAGACAGTAACAAAATGAATCAATTGTCATTAATGTGTAGAACCAGTCTACAAACATTTATTTATTTATTTAGAATATAAAAACATATGACGGGCTGTACTGGATCAGACCAAAGGCCTATCTATGTATTAAAGGATGAGCAAAATAATGCACATCCTGGAACTATGATTATTCAATCTTAAAACTACAAAGTCTGTGACATAGCACAATTGTGAATGAAATACTCATTCATGATAATTCCAGGCCCATTGTTCAAGTGAGACATTCCTAATTTATGAAGTTTGCCACTACATATTCCAGCATGGAAGATACAGGAATTGGCTGCTCTGAGCTGATAAAGCAGGGTTTTAGATGGATTTTTTTCTCTTGTGATTTTCCATAGTCCAACTATCTTTTAAGTAGGGATGTGCACCAACTACAGATTTGGTTTGGACACTGTTTTAATGATCCGGAAAACATCCCAACTTATCTTGGACAAATTCAGAGGCTGCTCGATTTGACTTGTAGTCCAATATGAATCTCAATTCAGAAATCTTAAACTGTGTGTGTTGCATTTAGGAAATCAACAAATAACTGTGAACTTTTTGCTGTTTGACATTGCATGAAAGTTGGAGGCATGGTAGCCTCTTGTGAGGGGATGAAACCTGTCAAATTTCAGGCACAGATGCAGGTCGGTTTGTTCTAGGCACCTTTGTTTCATTTTTAAAGTGAAGATAACACTTTTATTACTTGGCTATTTGTTAGATGAAATGTGCAGACATAGTTGCTTCTTCTAGTGGGAACGGGCATGCCAAGTTTCAGATGGATAAGTTATTTTGGCGGGTGTGTGTGTGTGCAAGAGCAGTTTTAAAGTATGGTTGTTGGAGTTTGTTTGTTTTTTAAAAATGTGGTTGTCCCCCTACACTGTTATGTGTAAAATTGTTATGTAAAACTAAACAGCACATAGATAGCACTAGCAAGATTTTGAAAGGCGGGCTACAGTGGTCTTTGTGGAAGGAGTGTCTTCAATTTCAGCAGGGGATATTTATTTCCCCTTCCCCTCCTCCATTGTTAACTCTCTGAATCAGTTGGATTTGGTTCAGACTTCTCCACATCTGAAGTGCAACCCTACGTTTGATTCCACCTCTGCTCACAGAAATAGAAGGAAGTTGGGCATGCTCTAGATCATGTGACTGTAAAAAACAACAACCCCATTTCTAATCAATACGATATAATTTTTAAATGGTGTGTTTCTGGTGCTACTTGCCATATTCATCACATTCAAAAGTTAAACCACACAAACTTTCAAGATCAAACATTTTCCTCAGTATCACTTAGAAAACACTCAAGAATACACCCTCATCTGGAATTTGTCACTAATTCTAAAAAGAAAGAAAGAAAGAAAGAAAGAAAGAAAGAAAGTGTTAGTCTTCTGCAAGTTCAGCTGCTGGCATCTCTAGCTGAATGGAGAGGAAGACTGGAAAAAGCCTTTAAGAGCTGCTGTCAGTCAAAATGGAAAACATTGGACTAGATTAGAGTTAGGGCCCATGGAAGTTGTAGGGTAAACAAATTGCCCATACCTGGTCTAGAGATCCAATTCAACATAAAGCCACGTTGTATGCCAAAAGGCAGTTTTAACTGGTCAGAACCCAAGCCAGCTTTGCAAACATAACATACCCTGCTGTCCACTTGTCCAAGAGGGACCCAAGTGATGGGGCTTCTGTGCCTCCATCAGAGGTGATAAATGCCAGCCTAATTTGCAGTTGCTGCTTCTTGGTGTGGCTTCCAAATCATGTGGTGCAGCAGGCAGAGTGGGCACTAAAGCAACGCATCCAGCATGGGCCTCATGAAGCGTCCTTCTCCTGACGCACCAAGGAAAGAGCCAGAAGGACATTGGAAGGGGTACTTCTGGGGTGGGGGGTTAGCAAGAAACAGCAAGGCTCAGAAGAGAGCATTGGGAAATAGTCTGCTGGGGTCTCTGCCCCTCTCCGCCAGAGTCCCAACCTGACATGGCCTAATCACCAAGGTGAAGCTTGGTCCTCCCCCTCAGGCACAACAGAGGCAGACCTAGAAGGTGGACCTCCTCCCCTGCTTGGGTTTCTGTTATTTTCTGCCCACTGCGCCAGTGACAAAACAGGGCCCAGCATATTGCTGTTGTTCCTGTCTTCTTCTGTGTTTCCTCCCTAGATACAAAGCAGAGGCATGACTCTGCCAGGACTCTACCAGGTCCCCAGCATCCTCCCAAACTGGGACCCCCCACACAGAGTCCTACGGAAACTCCAGGCCACTCCAACACTCCACCTCCTCTGCTTGTGAGGCCGCTGGTGGACAGTGTAGTGTGTGCCCTGCTCCAGCACAATCAAGGAGCTACTACTGAGCACGTATGAGGAGGGCTGTTGTCCATTAGTGCCAGAATTGCATCTCTTAAGGTGGATATTATTTAGCACTTTGCAACAGCATTCCAAGGGAAATACTGCTCTGAACACTCTAACCCTAAGCTCACTCTGGCCATTGCAAAGCTTCAAAGAATACAGAAATGTTACAACTGGTCATAAATTCAGTTTCACATAGTTTCCTAATTTCACATTCATCTGTTTGCCTTGTGGTCAGTTTAAATATCTGAGGCAGGACATTTATTCAGGCATGTGAAAGGACATGGGTTCAACTTTAAGCAAGTCACTTTTACCTTTTGTTTGTTTGTTTTTTTACATAAATTGCCATTTGCTATTAGGTTTACTCTCAAGCTAAGAGGGGAAAGGAACCTTGGACTTTGAGACAGTGCATGTTACAAGAGATAATATTTGGGTTTTGGTCAGGGACCTCAGAAATGAGCAGAAATGTATTTTTAAAGGACAGAAGAAAGGAACTGTGCACATACCAAGCTCCTAAGAGTCAGACATTGAACTAACAAGCCATATTTATAAGAGGCATAAGTTGAATAACAATGCCTTAATTGCTGATGCAGATAAAAATCAAGTACATAGCTAACATGTCTCTCCACAATACAGCTGTTTTAAGAAGATTAATGGGGATTGAATAAACTATTTGGCAAAACGTTTTTCAACTTATCTATAGTCAATAATTGAGGCTGTTCCTGCAAAATAACATTTCTTGGCAGGAGAGAGGGGTGGAGTGGGGGGGTGGAGAAAATGAGATGGATGCAATTTCTAAGGGCCTCACCTCATGTGAAATTAAACACACTGCTACCTCTTTTGTGTGCCCCCTTTTCATATAAGTATAGAGTTGAAAGGGGCTTTGAATGTCATATAGTCCAACCTCCTACTCTGTACAGGGAACTACAGCACCTCTGACAGATGGCCATCCAGCCTCTGCTTTAACTCCTCCAGCAAACTCCTCAGCAGTGGGAAGAAGCCTGTGTCTCCTACCGCTTTTGCCATCAGGAAATTTCTCCTAATGTTGATCCCAAAGCTGCTTCCTCCCAGTTTCCACCCATTGGCTCTAGTCCTGTCCTCTGAGCAACAGAGAACAAGCCTGATCAATCTTCTGCATAACATCTTTTAATCAGCAGTAGCAGGGAGGTCTGATCTGGATCAGGACCATGGCAGGGTAGTTCATCCTTCATTTCCATGTTGTTTTCCCATTGGAAACACAGACTGCCTCTACAGGAGCGATTTAAAGCTCTTTCAAGGTGCATTAAAAAAATTACCTCTACAACAAGAGCGATTTAAAGCTCTTTCAAGTCTCATTAAAAAATTACCTCTACACCAGCGGAGCGCAAATGGGGCGTAGAGGCGTGTTATCTCCCCAATTGTGCGCGTTATCGAATGCGCGTTAAATAGCGAGTTCTTTTTTGCTCCGTCCATTAAAGCGCATTTTGATGGGAGGGGGCTGCTGCTCCGGCGAGCGGAAGGAAAAGGCTGGTGCCTGCGGAGGCGGCTCCTCCTCCTCCCTCTATTGTCAGATCTCACCCCCTTCTCCACAGGCAGCCAGCCAGCCAGAAGGAAGGGGAGGGGAGGGAAGTGCCTTTTGACAGCTGCCACCGCCGCCACTGTCAAAAGTTGCGGCAGGCTCAAGCTGCCGAACTGAAGCTGGGGAGACACGTGGGGAAGGCGGGCGACTACCCTCCGCCCGCCGGCTGTCCCTTCCGCTCGCCGGAGCAGCATGAGGAGGGGGCTGCCTGGCCGCGGCGAAGGAGGGAAGAGAGCCCGCCCGCCCGCCCGCAGGGGGGGGCAGCGGGAGGAGGAGGAGGAAGAAGAGGGGGTAAAGGAAGGCGAGGAGGAGGAGGATCGCTCGCCTGCTGCCCACAGCCTACCAGCCAGCCAGCTGGGGAGCGGCGGGGAGGGAAGGGGAGGGGAGGGAAGCGCCTTTTGTCGCCGCCTCTCGTGCAGAGGTATTAGGTGTAAAGGCGCTTCAGGGATAGTGTGCATAATCTCCTAACCGGGCGCAAAAGCGAATCCTTGTGGAGGGGACCACAGACACCTCCAGCTGCAGGGTGCCCCAAAGGTGCCACTGCAGTCAGAGGAGCTATAAACTGAAGGTTATTTTTTCATAGGGAGGTGGTAGTCCCATGTAGAGCAGACCCATTGAAATGGGTGGGCCTTTAGTTATGAGTATTCATTTCAGTGCATCTACACTATGCAGGGCATTGGATATTACCAAATGCACTGATTGCTGGGAGTCACCATGTATTTGTCAGGAAGAAGTCATGCCAGACCAAACTTATCTCCTCTTTTGACAGAGTTACTAGTATGGTAAATACAGGAATTCTGTTTACATAGTATATCTTCTTTTCATCAAAGCATTTGACAAGGTTTCCCATTATATCTTTGTTAATAAGATGGTAAAATGTACACAATACTACAATTAGGTGGATCCACAGCTACCGTACTAATTAATGGGGCAACATCTTCCAGGAGGGAGGTCTTTAGCAGAGAGCCACAGGGGTCTTTCTTAGGCCCTGTGCTGTTCAACATTTTTATAAATGACTTGGATGAGAGTGTAGAAGAATTGCTTATCAAATTTGCAGTTGACACAAAGCTGACAGGGATAAGCCAACACCACAGAAGATAGGATCAAGATTCAAAAGGATCTAGGCAGGCTAGAACACTGGACCAAATCTAACTTGATGAGATTCAACAGAGAAATGTAAACTATTGCATTTAGGTTCCAAAGTATAGGATGAGGCATGGCTTGGTAGCAGTACATGTAACAAGGATCCAGATGTCTTAGTGGATCACAATCTGAATATGAGCCAACGGTGTGATGCAGCAGTTTAAAAAGCTAATATAATCATGGGCTGCATTAACAGAAGCATAGTGTCCAGATCACAGGAAGAAATAGTAAAGTTGTATTCTGCATTAGTCAGGTTTGATTTGGAGTAGCATGTCCTGGGTGCCCCATTTGAAGAAGGACTTTGACAAGAAGGAGCATTTCCAGAGAAGAGCAACCAGGATGATGTGGAAACCCCCTATGAGGAATGTTTGAAAGACCTGGGTGTGTTTAGTCTGGAGAAGAAAAGATTAAAGGGAGACATGGGGCTCCATCATACCTATTTTTTTCCCTGGTTTGCCTCCTCATTTCTTACCTCCATTTCATAAGCGCTCCTCCCTTTCACGGTCATAACTATTCCAGCGAACTCTCTTTTCTCTTGTTTGCTCTCCTGCTGCTATTGCGCTTGCCCTACCCTGCCCCCTTTTCCTTCCCCCTCCAGTTCATTGGTTCTTGTCGTTGATGGACATTGTGATCCACGTGGCAGCCTTCCCTCCTCCCTCATTGGAGCTCCTATGGGAATTAACCAAAACACTTACATCTGCATAATTTTTAAAGATAAAGAGATGAAACTTGGGACCTTGAGAGCTCTTTAGTAGAGCTTTTGGCATGCCAAGTTTGAATCAGATCGGTTCATCCCTTGACTTTTAGGATTTTTTAAATCCCCCCCTTTAACCCTTTTCCTTATAGTTCACCAGTGCGATCTTCCACCTGTTTGCATTTGTGAAGGATCTATTTTCCTTTACTTTGATAATGTAAAGCTGTGCATCTCCAGTTCATAAAATAGAGATCTGCTGTTCCCTTACTCTAGAGTAAATCCCATTGATTTCAACTGCATTTACATGCAAGTAATACTAAAATCCAATGCATGCTTACCTTTGAGTAAACCCCATTCAACAGAGAGTAGGTTGACCATATGAAAAGGAGGTCAGGGCTCATGTAACTTTAACTAGGATGTGCACTGGATTGGACCCGATCCACGATCCGAGTCCGGTCCAGTGGGAAATCGGATAAATTATCCGATTTCCGATCCGACAGCTGGATCGGCCGATCCAATCCGAACCGGTCCGAAAAGGCTCCGAATCGGTTCGGCGGATCGGCGGATCGGCGGGCGCCCACTGGCGCCCACCGCCGCTTCCATTGGCGGGTGCCAGCGGGTGCCCGCCGATGAAAGTGGACAGCGGGGGGGGAGGAGGGGGCGGGAGGAGGGGGGCCCTTACCTTTCCGGCCCGTCCACTCCCGTCCGGCGCCAGCGGCTACTACCAGCGGGCTCCGCGGCCTGCTCCAGGGTGGCACGCTGGGTGATGTCATCACCCGGCGCGCTACTCTAGAGCAGGCCGCGGAGCCCGCTGGTAGTAGCCGCCAGCGCCGGACGGGAGCGGACGGGCCGGGAAGGTAAGCAGTGGCGGGGAAGGGGGCTTACCCCCCCCGGCGCTGTCCGCTTCTATCCGCGGGCGCCCGCGGGCGTCTGCAGATGGAAGCGGACGGCCCCGGGGGGGGAGGGAGCGCGGGGGAGGGGGCTTACTTGCCGGGGCCGTCCACAGCGGACGGCCCCGGGGGGGAGGGAGTTAGGCCCCCCCTCACCCACCCGCCGCCATTTTTTCCTCATAGACTTGCATTGCAATGCAAGTCTATGGGGGGAAAAATGGCGGCCGATCCAAAAATTTCCGATTTTTGGATCGGGATCGGACTCGATCCGGTCCGGGGGGCCTCCGATTTTGTCCGAACCGATCCATGACAAAATTGGAGGTCCCGATCCGGGTCCTGATCCGATCCGGGGGTCCGTGCACACCCCTAACTTTAACAATTGTAGAGAAAAGGGAACTTCAGCCGGTGTTATTTGTATGCAATTAGTTCCTGGTGAAATTCCCTCTTCATCACAACAGTTAAAGTTGCAGGCACTATACTAGAGTGACCATATCCAAAAGAAGGCAGGGCCCCTGCAACTTTAACAGTTGTGATGAAGAGGGAATTTCACCAGGAACTATACAAATGGCACCGGCTGAAATTCCCTTTTCTCTACAACAGTTAAAGTTACATGAGTCCTGTCCTCCTTTTCATATGGTCAGCCTAAACAGAGAGAGACTTACTTCTGAGTAAACAGAAGTAAGACCTCAGCACAGGGTTGCAGGGCACTTCTTTCCAATTTGCTGTTTTATACTTTTTTTAAAAAAAAGCTTCTGAGTAGCCACAGTATTAAAGGTCAGTTCTATATGTGTTTACTCAGATTCTAAGGGTGAGATGGAGCAAGATGGGTGCAGGACAGGGATAATGCCCTGTGAGTACCGTGCTGCAAAACCAGATACCAGGCTTGGCGAGTGTGCAATAAATTGCTGGTATGATGGAGCTCATTGTCGCGGTCTTCAAATATCTGAACGGCTGCCTTGAAGAAGATGGATCTCACTTGTTCTCTGTCATTCCTGAGGGTAGGCCTAGAACTAAGGAAAGTGCAGGGAAGCAGATTTTGGCTAAGCATGAGGAGAAACAGTATTTAGCTGTGGAAAAGACTGCCCCAGCTGGTAGTGAAGTCTCTTTCACTGGAGGTATTTAAAAGCAGAGGCTGCCAGGAATACTGTAGCTGCACCCTGCAGTGCAGCGCCTGCCTTGAGCTGGAGGAGGTGATCTCTAAGGTTCTTTACAATGCCATGATTCTATCAGTCAACAAACAACATTGTAATTTTCAATCTTTCCAATGAATCTTTGGTTTTTATTAGTGCTGTGCCAAAAATTTCTTCCACATTTTTGGGGCCATTCTCATTCAATCTGATAGAAAAGAAATTGCTTTAGAAAAGAAATTCAAAGGAGAAGAAAATTTTGGAGAAATTCTCATGACTGGAGTTTGGGGTTCTTTTGCTTACTTATAAGTGTGTGTGTGTGTGTGTGTGTGTGTGTGTGTGCCTATCCCATCTTTCATGGTACAATAATTTCTCTGGCAGCCGGAAGCCTCCTTGGATTCCCGCACATTACTTAAATACAAGGGGAAGACATCATGCGGAAGCTGCTCCCATAGGGCTTTTTCAGACCAGGAAGTGCAGGCAGCCTGGGAGACTGTAGAGCAACGGTGAGATGTGTAACAGAAAGAATACACACACACACACACACACACACACACACAGTGCCCTCAGCCCTCTTGTGCCATCAAAGTAATTCAAATTAAATTATGAAACCCCCTGACAGTGAGGCAAAAAAATGGAAGCCTATTTCATGGGGAAGAAAACTTTCAGGAAATTGGAGGTCAGATTTTGGCACAGCACTACCTCCACTTCTTCCCATTATGGAATATGCAAACTGGGGGCTGTCTTCATGGTTTTTTCCGCCTTTGGTTGTGTGCATTTTTATGTGCTTTATTTTGTAAGCCCCTGGGTGTCTCCTTCAGGAGAAAGAGTTGACTACAACAAGGAGACAATATTGTGTATCCATGATCGTGGTTCAAATCAGCAAAACTTTTGTTGATGTAAAGAAGCTTCCCTGATTTATAAATGGCTGGACTGTCCACAAGATAAGCATGTGTGATCTCTCCCATCTGTTCCCCCCATTTCCCCTACCCTCCCAACTGTTGCAGCCAGCAAAATTCCAGGTATGATGTACAGCAGGCATGGAAAGTGAACAGACAAAAGGACGTGGAGCAACAGAAGCCTCCAGTTTCCTCCTGCAGAAGATTTCTGGGTTGCACTTTGGCAGCCCTAATTTCTAGTAATCTTGTGATTATAGGAACAGTTGGGTGTATTTATTTATTTTAGTGATGCGTACTGCATCCTTCAGCAGTTGATCTCACAGGTGTATACAATATGATAAAACAATAAAATATAGCAGGAGAATTGGAATAAATAACTGAAGAGAACTTCAAAATGAAATAAAACAGTGTTTAATCCATAGTATTTAAAAGACTTGACACACTTAAATTGAAAACTTAAAGAATAAAGGAAATGAAAGCTGGTGCCAGGCAGATCTTCCAGTGAAAGGTGTTCCCCTTCCTAGTGTTGGAAGATCTAAAGATGGTAGTGCACGTGCTGGTAACTTCAAGGCTCGACTTCTGCAATGTGCTGTACATAGAGCTACCTTTGTGCCTAGTCCAGAAACTTCAACTAGTTCAAAATATGGCAGCCAGGTTGGTCACCGTTACACCTAGGGGTGACCACATAACACCAATCTTAAAATCACTCCACTGGCTGCCAATTAGTTTACAGGGAAGTATAAAGTGTTGGTTATTACCTTTAAAGCCCTACATGGTTTGAGTCCAGGTTACCTGCGGGATCGCCTCCTCCCGTATAATCCGCCCCGCACACTCAGGTCCTCTGGGAAGAATTTACTCCAATCAGCCAGAACTAGGCTGACGAGTGTTACCCAGAGAACCTTCTCTTCTGCCGCTCCCAGACTGTGGAATGGCCTGCCGGAGGAGATTCGACAAATTAGCAGTCTTCATGAATTTAAGAGATCTGTGACGACTGCTCTGTTCCAGCAGGCCTACCCAGTTGAATTTTATGATGTTTTTTATAATGTATTTGTTTTTATTTGTTTTAATGTTTTATCTATTTTATGATTTTTGTATTTATATTTATTGTTGTTCCCCACCTTGATCTGGATGAAGAGGCGGGTTAGAAATAAAATAAATAAAAAATAAAATAAATAAAAATAGACAGGATACCACTCGCAATGCTCAAGGATTTGGTTTGGCTGGCATTTTTAAGTTAGTCAGCCTGATTTGCACTTCCTGTCATAATATGCAGATTAGTTATCCTTACGTTTTCGCACTTCTCCAAATACTGTGATATACTTTACAGCTCAAAATACAAAATGAAAATATAAATACATATTTAGATTCACATGCATTTAAAATTCATATTTTTCCAATAAAATGTGTGCAAAATGCATATTTGCTGGAAAAATACAACAAAAATTATGCAAATGTCCACGTGTTGTTTTTTTTTAAAAAATTGCAGTTTATATGAAAATGGGATGTAATAATCAACACATATGAAAGTGGCACAGACCTGAAATCTGCAGATGTTTCCATCACCTCACTTAGCAGCTGCATACAGATGTTAAAAAAGGGATAAGCAAGAGCATGGAACTCTGAAGGACCCCATAGCAAATGGAGCAAGGGGTCAAGCAGAAATCCCTTAATGCCAATTTTTGGAACTGACATTGCAGATAGAAGCGGAACCACCACATCACCATACCCAATCGACAGAGTTGATCCAGACGGATACCATATCAGGACACTGAGGGGTCCCTCTGCCTTTCTTTAGGCATCAGGGTGTTCAAGGCAGTCTATGTGGTGAAACAAGGTCTCAAAAGGAGTTGAAGGGGCTCCAGATAAACATTCTCATCCAAGTGATCTTGGGTTTCTGGAGCCACCCTACGCTTGAGCATTATCATTTTTTTATCTATCCACTGGGGCTGCGATGAAATGGTGTCTGAATTTCACAGCCCTATTCAGTGTCAAGCCACCAGGAGTGCCATTTTTCTTGGTAGAGAGGTGGGATGCAAATCAAATAAATAAATTTCACTGGTTTTTAGGGGGTGGGGAAGACTACACACTGAATTAATTCACCCCTGTTGGGCTGGGGTGCTTGCCTTTTCAAAACCATTTGACCATGTCCTTTTCGCAGAGACAAGAGCAGAGCTTGCAGAGACCTTTCACCTACAACTTTATTTCCCCCAGGCTGCCCTGGGGCTCAGATGTATCAATCTTTGGGAGAAAGTGTCAGTAACAAAGATGTGGTGGCTACCACCATTTCACGGCTCCATTTACTCTCCCCATCCCCCCAGCGTAACATCATCCTAATCTCAGTAATCCTTGATTCAGCCTTCAAGCACACCCGTGTATGCTTGTCATTGTTATGTTTTCATTGGTGAATTGTCTTGGATATTTGTAATGATGGCAAAGCACTATAGAAAATGTAAACAAACCGATAAATAAATACATTTAGAGGCCTCCCAAATTTTGCTGTGAATATTTATGCATAGCTCTCTCCAATACTTTGATAGAAGGGTGGAATTAGACCTCAGCTGTGGCTATTTTGTCCTTTCTGTTAGACCGTAGTGAAGGTAACAATAATTTTGTTAGCAAAAGGGAAGATGGATTGTTCCAATTTTGCTGGGAACTGATTTTTTTTTTTTTTTTGCTGAAACACATCTCCAGTTACCTAGCGATCAGAAAATTGTACACAGAGGAAAAATGGTATATTGTTCTGTCCCAGCCTGACTGCTCAGCTCAGAGGAGGGACGTGTGCTTCCAAGATGCACACTCACGTACACACACACACACAAAACACTAACTCTGCATTTTACTGCCTTGAGCAACTCTTTTTAAATATCAACCCCCCATGCACCCCCAAATCATGAATTTTAAAATGTGCTAACTTTCAAGCCATCAAGATTCAGAGGCTGTTACCCTGTGCTAACACCCACCAATCCACATTGTTAAATGGTCTGCTCTGGACTCTTCTGCTGTGTAAATAGGTATGAGGATGATTTCTCGATCCCTGAAAGGATGCACTTGCTTTTTTTGTTGGATCTGTTTTGTGATTAACTATCCTGGGAAAACAACTTCTGAACTCCCTCAAACTTCCTCTTTGTTTACGCACTGAAGGGGTAAATCAGAAGATGAAGTGAGCTGAAAAAGAGTCAGCAAACAAACACCAAGGCTCATGGGCTTTCAGTTTGTCCCAGAGAAGTGACCATGCAACAGGCATTTAGGGCTATTTTTGCTAGTGTGTCAAGTTCAGTGTTCCCTAGTGAAATGCAGTGTCGATCCAGACAAGCACACTGTTCGCGTAATGTGACGTTGGCCTAATCCACACCAAGCAGGATACAGTACTATGAAAGCAGGATGAAAATGATATTTAAGAGGCAGGAGCCACACCAAGCAGGATATAGCACTATGAAACATGTCCCATTCATGTTTTATATATGTTTAGTTCTCTAATTGAAAATTATTTAATTTTGCATTGTCTGAGGCCTCCTCCACACGAGACGTTTAATGAGCCTTGAAGGCTCATTATAAATTTTACCTACACACGAGCGGAGCGCAAAACGGGCGTACAGGCGCGTTATCTCCCCGATAATGCGCATTTTCGAACGCGCGTTAAATAGCGACTTTTATTTTGCTCCGGCCGTTAAAGCGCATTTTCGCTGTGTGAACAAGCGATTATGCGCATTAACTACCTGTAAAGTGCTTTTTGGGCATCTTTTAATGCGCTTCGCCGCTTCTCGCCGCCTCCCGTGCAGAGGGATTAGGCGTAAATGCGCCTCCGCGAAAATGCGCATAATCCCCGAACCGGGCGCAAAAGCGCATCCTTGTGGAGGGGGCCTGATTCATGTTTTATATACATGTTGCTACAGCCCCTTGAGGAAAAGGCTTAACGAAAAGCAAAAGGCCAAAACGCATCAGAGGCTTTTCTCCAATAAATTCATTTTATGCATCCTGAGACTAGTCTCCCTTTCTGTGTTCATCTTTGATGCTCACCTACCTTGCACCTAACCTTTAAAGTTGGCCTAGAAATCATTTTAGAGAGATGATAGATGATAGATGATGAGGCAGACAGACAGACAGACAGACAGATCCATAGCCCCAAAAAAGTCCAAGAGGATTAGCAAGGGGTTGCGGCTGAAACACTCTGGGACTTTGCCTCAGGTGAAATTTGAAGTGATTTGAGGGGATTCCTCCTCAAGAACCATCGTAAAGTTTTCGAAAGAGAAACCAAAAGGGTGCCAGTAAGATCACAACATTTCTTCTGGGGATTTCTCTCCTGAAGTTTCAAGTTGTTCGTGTAGCCCGGAGTTGTCCTTCAGGATGGCAACCCTGGGATACCAGCCCCAAACTGCTGCGCCTGAAAGGGTGTTGTAAAGCGGCCTCATGGGGCTTCGTGGCATCCCACTGGGCAGGGCATCCATCCCCTCTTCTTCCGCTGGGTTTCTTGCCACGAGTCGCTCTCGCCTTGAGCGCATAAACCTAAAGCGGAGATGCTTGGGGAGCCATTAGAAGTTAAACATTAGCTTAAGTAGTACCTCAGAGGCCGCTTGGCTCCCAGGAAGAGAAACCAGAAACAACCCCACCTCCCACTCGCCATGCGGAGCCTTTATCAGCACTTAATTAAAACTTGACAAGAAGATTAACACACAGAGGGCAGTTTTAATTAACTTAATATCACATTCAATTTTCCAATTCGCTGTCGCATACCAGACACCTGCAGATCTGAATACAAAAGCAAACAAAACAGAGAAGCGGAGGATGTGGTGGGCGGGGGGGGGGGGGGGAGAGGCTGAGGTAAATGAAACAAGTTATTTTTGAACTAAACTTCCCCATTGACCCTCCTTACTCATCTGTGATTTCAAATTCAGAGTGGGAATATTCCCAGACCTATTGAAAGCTGCTCCCTTTTTTCTTTTTCTTAACCGTTTGATGTTTGTCTCAAGATTCTCAGATTAATTGAGGATTTTGCCACTAATCCCAGCGATATGCAGAAAAACTCTCCAGAAGCTCCTTGGATTTTACTTTAAACAGAGGAAAGGCCCTCTAAGGACAGACGTTGCACTGTGCCCTGTTCAACGTACTTCATGTTTAGTAGAGTTGGAAGGGGCCTATAAGACCATCGAGTCCAACCCCCTGCTCAATGCAGGAAACTACCTTAAAGCATCCTTGACAGATGGTTGTCCAGCTGCCAGGGATGCTTTAAGGTAGATTCCTGCACTGAGCAGGGGGTTGGACTTGATGGCCTTATAGGCCCCTTCAAACTCTACTATTCTATGATTCTATTATTCTATTATCGCAACAGTCCCTGCAGCAAGCCTGCAGGCAAGTCAGCATTATGATCCCCATATTATCCCGAAGAGCCTTGAATGCCATTTTTGGGTAGAAAGGCAGTGTATTCAAGAGCAATAAACCCCGTTCCGGGAATGCTGACATTGCTCTCTGAAATAAGTGGAATCTCCCATAAGTTTAGCTGCCTCCCCTGACTAAAAAGACCTTCCCACCCCCACCCCCCACTTCCAGTACCTTGAACGATGATAAAACCAAAACCAATAGAACACGGGTAGCTCCTACTTCATATGCAGCAAGAGTTGCCTGTCTGTTTCCAATGAAACACTACATCTGCACCAGCAAGTGTCATTTTGTAAGATCTTAGACCTGAGTTATCTCGTGGTTCTGATTTAGCAAAGTTCATCTTGCTACATTTGCAACATCACTGAAATCTTAGAAAGAGTCCTGCTTTGACCTAACCAGTTGGCTGGTTGGTTTTTAACAATCCTACAAATCTGTGCTTGCTGGGTCAAAGAAAAACATTTTGCAACACAGTTCAGTTCCTTATCTAGTGACACCCAGGTGCCGTCAGTGTAGGAGAGGACTCTTAGGGATGAATGCACCAGTGCTAGAACCTGGTGACAAATTGCCCCCCCACTTTCTTGTATAGTTCAGCTGTGCCATGTGAGGGAGGAGCCCAGAGTCGGTGGTGACCCCTGACGATATTCATAGAATGGGGGGGAGAGGCAGCAATTGTTTCTCTGTGTTTCTTTCTGCTTTCTATTGAATGTTATTTATTTTATTGGCATTTATTTGCTTTATGGTTCTGTATGTATTTGGATTATGTTGTGAGCTGTTCTCAGTGCCTGTGGGATATAGTTTTTTAAATAAATCAATATGAGCCATTTCTTCTCCTTGGAACTCAGAACAGAAACATGAATCCAAGGAAAATATTCCCCTGGACTTCCTATTGTAACAAACATTCACACACATATAACTGTGTGGGGCTTTGCTTGTGGAATCTAAACTTTTGCCCATCACAGGCTATCTCGAAATCTTTGAAAAATTAATCTTTGCAGGAAATGGGGAACTCTCAACTGTGACAGCAACAGCAGCCGCCTGAGCTCTGGGTTTTGTGGATAAAAATGCAACATCAGCAAATGGCAATTTGTAAGTTCCTTCAGGTCAGTGTTTTTCTCTGTCCATTTCCCTGATGGTGCCCAGAGGGGTGTTTGTAAGGAAGGGGAATCAACACCCAAGGGTGGGAGGTGTCCTAGGATCTCATCAATGTCAATTTCAACATGTGTTTAAAAGGACACAGAGAAAAAAGGGAATACATACCCTGAATATCTGTTTTCCAGGACTCATAGAGGGGATTTTGATTCCTGTATTTACTGGGGATGCTCCTCCTCCTTGACTTACTAGACCAAGCCAAAATGTTTGGATGCATCTCTCCTGGGCGAGGGGTGTCCTCCCAGACCAGAACCGAAAGCAAAGAACCCCAAACATAAAACATGGTAGTGAAAAATAGGGATATGCACTGCCAAAAATATTGGAATCAGATCGGAATTTCCAATATTAAAAATATCGGATCTGATCATATCGGGGGGTACCTGGATTTGATCGGATCCAATATCCGATAAATATTGGAAGTTCTGATCTGATTACGGATTGCCATTTCAGGTGTTTTCCCCATAGGCTTGCGTTGGGAGAAGAAAAGCTTTCCCACAATGCAAGCCTATGGGGTAAACACTGGACCAGTGCTCCCTCCCCCCACTCGTGCTCCCTCCCCCCACTCGTACGCCTTACCTGCCGCTGCCTCCGCCTCTGCCTCTACCAACGCTGCCGCCTCCGCCTCCAGTCCGTACTACTGCTAAACAGGCTTTTCGGCCTGTTTGTCAGTACAGAGAAGTGCCGAGTGATGTTGTCATCACTCAGTGCGGCTCTATACTGACGAACAGGCCGGAAAGCCTGTTTAGCAGTAGTACAGGGTGGTGGCAGTGGCAGGTAAGGCCACAAGTAAAGAGGGACCCCTGGGGACCCCTCCCTCCCTTTCCTCCCCCACTCACGTTCCTTACCTGTGGCCTTCCTCACCACCACCGCCCCGTACTACTGCTAAACAGGCTTTCTGGCCTGTTCGTCAGTACAGAGAAGTGCTGAGTGATGTCGTCATCACTCGGCGTGGCTCTGTACTGACAAACAGGCTGGAAAGCCTGTTTAGTAGTAGTACGGGGTGGCAGAGGCGGGGGCAGTGGGGCAGCAGATAAGAAGCACGAGTGGTGAGAAGGCGCGTGAGTGGTGGGAGGGAGGGAGTGCCGGCCCAGTGTTTTTCCCCATAGGCTTGCATTGGGGGAAAGCTTTCCCCCAATGCAAGCCTATGGGGAAAACACTTGAAATGGCGGTCCGAATATCCGATATGTCCGATAGCTATTGGACATATGGATATCGGATCCGATCAGATAGGGCCACCTAAGGAAATTATCGTTATCGGTCATCGGATGTCCGATAACGACGTTATCGGTTCGTTATCGGACATCAGACCAATACAATACACATCCCTACTGTTTTTCAGTGAAAAACAGTGAAAGCCTGCATATAAAAACTCTGAACAAGGCTTCTTGTGGACAAAAAAACCACCCCACGCCCCATCATCCCACATGTCCCTGTCTACCATCCCACATGTACACCGATGGCAGAAATGCAAAACAAGGCCCACCTGGACTGGCGAGGTGAGAAGAATCCCTCCACCACACCACCATCACCACCATGGGTCCTGGAAAAGAGGAATGCATAATAAGAATTTCTCTTTTCCCTCAGGGCTGCCAAATGGCACGTTGATTCATTTATTTTTCAAATGTCTAGGTGCAGTGTCACCGCTGGATGGGAATCAATCACCCTTCCTGACAAACGCTGGGTCTGCAGAAGAGTCTTTGTCCATTTTGTAATGCTTGTTAAAGTGATGGGAAGAGACCCATGTGGCTGCTTACCAAACCTCCTTGCCCAACCCATTGCAGCAAGATACAAAGGCTTTCCAGTGCTGGAACATACCTTCTTAGTTGAAGCCTTGTGGGAAAATAACAGGGTCTGCATTACCCATTCCACATACCCAGCCCCCTGAGACTGCTGCACAACCTCCAGGCTGTCAGATGGAACACGTGAGGCTGAGGGTGAAACACTGGTCCCTGTGAGAGAAGATCCTCTCTGGTGGAAAGTTTCCAGCACTTCTATGTGGACAGAGCAACGAGACCCAGAAACCAAGACGAGCATGGCTAGTAGGGTGCCGATAAGATTACCACTGCTTGCAGGAGCTGAATCCACTGAAGCACTCTAGATAGTAACGGGATGGTCGGGAAGGTGTAATAATAATAATAATAATAATAACAACTACTTTATTTCTTACCCTCCTCTCCATTTGGATGGAGGCGGGGAACAACAGTAAATATAAAACACGATAAAATACATAAAACTGATTAAAAACATGGCACACATAGCAATAAAATATCATAGAAACATTCTAAAAACATTCTAAAATTCCACTGGATATGCCCGCCAGAAGAGACCAGTCTTTATAGCTTTCTTAAATTCTAAAAGACAATTAAGTTGATGAGTCTCCTCCGGCAGGTTTTTCCACAGTCTGGGAGCGGCAGAAGAAAAGTGTAACAACCCTTGTGGCCATATTGTTTTGAGAACATCATTTCCCATTGCCTCTGGGAATTTTGCATTTTCTAGACTGGTAAAAAGATCCAGAATTGGTCAACCAAAACAAAACTGATGAAGAGTCCACTCCCCATCCTAGATGGACTTCCAGCTGAGCTAGCCCACCACAGAATTGGACCTCCTCCACACCAGATGCTTGGTGGAACATAAGGTGTTTCTCTGGGGTTTTGGCTTTCAGAGTGTTCCAGAATGTGTTTCTGGATCTGCCTGAGAAGCCAAAGACACAGCCCTTCAAAACTGCCCCTAGGGCCCAGGTATTCAAAGTGCTTGCATCCATGAATAGGCAAAGTGGTGTAGTTTGTCCCCTATAGGACCCTGGAATTCCATTAGCTTGGAGTCAGGAAGAAGAAGGTTTCTTTGACCCTTGGAAGAAGTCAGTGAGGCTGATGCCATTGAACTGGGTTTCTTGAATACTTCTCTGGAGTGAAACCACTTAGATTTGTATTCTGAAAACCTATTTGGTGCCTTATAAGTGTGCAAGGTCTCCTGTCTAGCCCTGTGGCCATCCCACTTTGTAGGGGAGGGGCCTTCTTCTTTTCTTTGCCTTCTATGAGAACCACTTCTAGAGGTTCCCCAAAGAGCTCCCAAAAGGCCCATGCAAAAGGTGAATTGGCTAGTCTTGTGTGAGAGCCTAGATCCAACTCCCAGGAATACAACCAAATATTCTGTTCACTCAGTGGCCAACCAGCTGTCAACCATGGATCCGCAAGCAGGACATGGTGCAACAGCACTCTCCCACCCATGTTCCCCAGAAAGTGGTGCACAGAGGCTTACTGCTTCAGATACTGGAGGTAGCACATAACCTAGGCTGACCAGATAAAATCCAGGTCAGTGCTCATATAACTTTAACAGTTGTAGAGAAAAGGGAATTTCAGCTAGGGTCATTTGTATGCAATTAGATCCTGGTGAAATTCCCTCGTCATCACAACAATTAAAGTTGCAGGGACTATCCTAGAGTGACCATATACAAAAGAAGGCAGGGCCCCTGCAACTTTAACTGTTGTGATGAAGAGGGAATTTCACCAGGAACTAATTGCATACAAATGACACTGGCTGAAATGCCCTTTTCTCCACAACTGTTAAAGTTACATGAGTCCTGACCTGGATTTTATCTGGTCACCCTAACATAACCATCAGGGCTAGTAGCCATTGATAGCTAGAACAACCTAGAAGTGAAACCCTTCCCTTCCCCTTCCTCTGAAACAGTCATTCTAGTTCTCGTTCTTTCTCTCCTTCTTACTGGTAATGCCTGATTCTTCTGACTCTGTCCCATGTGTGGCCAACCATGTAGCACAGAAACATGGGTTTTCCCTGTTGCCACCTCACAAAAGCCTCCCAAAATAAATTTCCTGTCTGTGTCTTTGAGCAAGACCCATGATTAGATTAGGGTGGGCTAACTCCAGGCCAACAGGAATAAAGCTTCAGACGAGCAGTAAAGTTATACAGTCCATGAAAGAAGATGTCCAACACTTGAATGGCAAAGGTTTCACCAGGAAGCTTCCTCGTGGATCATATACCTTTACGGTTTGGCTGCCGTGCCGTTTCATGGACTCGGAATAGCCTGTGCTCGTTTCATAAGCCATTGCTTTCTGCTTTCCCCCTTGAGAGCTGCCTTTGAGCTTGGTTGGAGATGAGGAGATGGGATGATGGAAGGATTTCTCTGGGGCACTGTGTTAATATGACCAAATCCTGCCTCTTTGCCCTTTTTATGAATCAAGTCATACCGCAGAAGCTTTTGACAAACGGCCTTTTGAAATCGCATGTGTTCTCCCCTCCTCACGACTGAAGCGAGGATACATTTAGGACTGTCCTTCCTTTGAAATCACGTCTGTACTACACCAGACACTGGCCGCAGTGGGAGCCCCGCACTACTGTTTGGATTGCTGGCGCTGCGTACTAGGTGGCTGTTGTGATAAAGGCCTTTGTACTAAGTAGGTTATGCACAAGGCGCAGATCCCCTGGCTTCAATCATCCCCTGGCTTAAATCCTTTGGGTTTTTTGGGTCAAACACATGTGTTTTTTTATATAATCCCTTTACTTTTTCATTTATTGTTGCATGTTATTTCATCTTGATGATATTGAAGGTCATTTGAACCACACTGAGAATCTACACACAAACACACACACACACACACACACACACACTGAGGGAATTCCCTACACACACACACCCAATCAGCAAAGATTCCGCTGTGTGCAGAGCGCTTTGCCCTTCTCATCACGTGTCTTTATAGGTGGGCAGCTCTACTTCCATCTAATTCAGCGGAGTCCTTCTCCAAGCCCATCCCAAGCTGGTTTCATGCGGATGTCAAGGCTTTTACAAAGCATTCTGTGAGCACTTGTCAAATTGTACACATTTTTGTACATTGCACATCCATCTCTATAAAAGTTTGTTTGTATGCATTTTTAAAATGTATTTTTCATTGCATAGTTTTCAAATTTGCACATTTAATTGCTTTTTCCTGTTCTGCCGAACACTTTTCAAGTCTTGAAATGTACTGATTTCCAAATGTAAAGTGCATCTGGATTTAAGTCTGTTTCTAGATCATCTGGAGTTGGAAAATCTGCAAAAGAAAAAAAATCCAACAGAGCAGATCCCTCACACGTCCCCATTTACTGTGTCTGCTTGCATCATGTTTGGAGCGAACAGTGCATTAACATGTAAAGACTGAAACATCAAGAACTTTGTGGGCTGGAAGTGGCGCAGCAGCAGCAGCAGCACTTGACCACCTAATGCTCCCCTGTCCTCGCTGCCAGCATGTGAGAGCAAGAAGCAGCTGGCAGAGAGAAAGGCAGCTGCAAGGAGGTTAGTGCAGCTGAGCAGTCAAGGGAGGCAGAGGACAGGAGGACATGGCCAGAGCACTGGTGTGCCCAATGTCCTTCACACCACAGCTAGCCTTTGAGAGAGAAGGGACGGGAATGCTAGTCTTCAGAGCCTCCATGGTTAGTCCAAACCAGAAGGAAAAGCAAGGGCAAGACAGGAGCTGCATAGGCCTAAGGTGCAGCAACAGACCATCTCCAGGGGTACAGCTTGACGAGGGGAAAGCCTGTCACAGCTGCCATCGCGGAGCCATCCCAGGGCGTTCCTCTGAAATCTGATTTTAAAAAGTTGGACACTTACCCTGACTTTTCCCACTTGGAGTGAGGTGATTATGGCATCTGCTGTCTGTCGCCTTGCTTCAGAGCTGTGGCAGGGACGTGCCCCAGGCAATGGCGACCCCTGATTGGTCATCATCAGCTGGACAGGGGAGGGGCAGGCCAGTGAATTGTATTCTAAACCATCTTAGAGCAGTAGTCCAAACCAAATGCAACAGCAGTGGTCTTTTATGCTGGCCTAGGCACTCGACGGTACAACCATTTCCCAAACCAATCGCCATTTGCAATGCCCAGCCATTTCCCCCCAGGCCCACATGTTTGTGTTTCATTCCATGGAGTAAAAGGAGTGGGGGGAAAGAGAGTTGTGAAGCTTTCAAATAAACCAGAGCCCCTCAAATAACCCCTCCTTTTTTTAAAAAAAGGCAAAAATAATATATTTTTAAAAATAACCATGGGGGACTTGTGGACGTTACACGCATGGAATGACACCTCCGCAGAAGGACGCCACGCTGGAGAGGTGCATAAACATTGAAAAAGTAAAAAAAACCAAAATCTTTAAAAAGTGGGGGTGGCGCAGACGCACCCAACGCCCGTGCAATGAAGCATGGCGGTGCATGGGCGCGGTGGCTCCATTCTGCAAATCCCACACTTGTGCTCCTTGCCATGGGGATAATGGGAAGGAGCACAAATACAGGGGGTCGAGGGGTCACGACACCAATGCACTGCTGTCAAGACACAACCCAGGGCTGCTTCTCCAGCAGAGTCTTGTTCTGAAGCAGGCCCCTTCAAAGCGAGGCATTTGGCTGGGTGGGCTCTGTGGAAAGCCATGCCAGGCACTCTCTTTGCTGCAGCAGGGGAGTGGCCAGTGTGGTTCTGCAACATGTCCACCTGCCTATGCCATGCTTGGAGTGAGGTACAGGGTGGTGGGTGGTGGGAGCAGTGCTTGTTCTCAAGAGCCACAAGAGCTGCTTTCCCACGGTAGCATGAGAGTGGCCAGCAGGGCTCCCCCCAGCAGCTACCCAAGCTGCGCCTCACTCTGAGGGGAAGGGGTGGCATGGGGACCCATGGCTCGCCTGGTGACAGGGTGTGGGGGATCTGCTGCCCTTCTGGATCTGCCACCTTATGTGGGGAATTCACCCCACCTCATGGGAGGGCCAGCCAACACATGGGATCCAGTCCAGTGGGACTGGCTTATGGGGGGGGGGGGGCGGGGAGGATGGCTCTTGTCTAGTTCTAGAGATCAGCCAGTATCACTATAGGCTCATGGACACCCCCCCCCATGACATTTCATTCAGTGATAAGTGGGACCAGCAGCAACCTGTTCAGTGTGACAGCCAGCCAGCAATGCTCATTAACAGGATACCTCATTGCATTTGCCCGTGTCCCCGCAGTTTTCCAGCAGGCAGTCAGCATTCCAACACCACTGTTCTCATTGGGTTGTTTTGGGAGTTCCCACCACCTTACGGGGTTTCCCCAAAAGAGCTTTAAAAATAAGACGCCTTCTGCAAACGTTGGGTTCTGCCAAGCCTGCTACTATTAGTATACAGGATTTCAGTAGAGGAGACAACTCTATCTTCAAAGTGGAGAGGAACAGAATCAGTAAAGTGTAAATATCTGTTCTTGGATCCTTTCAAATAAAAGGGGGTGTTTTAAGAGCATTAGCTGTGACCCCTATCTATCATCTGTCTGTCTGTCTGTCTGTCTGTCTGTCTGTCTGTCTATCTTAGGCTGACCAGATAAAATCCAGGTCAGGGCTCATGTAACTTTAACAACTGTAGAGAAAAGGGAATTTCAGCCAGTGTCATTTGTATGCAATTAGTTCCTGGTTAGGGTGACCATATTTTGGAAACCAAAAAGGAGGACATCGTGGCCAGCACCCAAAGTGGCGTGCCCACCAACATGTCCACTCCTCTAGGGGGGCATGTCCAGCCCCAAGGGGGTGTGCCCATCCGAATATAGCCTTGGTCACATATCTGATTTTACAGCGCACAATTCAGACAAACCTGTTCTACACAACAGCTTAATGTTAAGAACACGTGAGACATTTAATTTATCTGAAATTAACTTTACTCACTCCTACTTTTGTAGCTTTTGCTGTACTTTGAAGCTTTTGCTATACCCTTTGTGATACAGTCTCCTTTCCCTCAAATATATTTTCTGACTGCAAATCCTTCACTGGATGACATAGTCTCACCTTTCCTAACATTTAACACTTTTTCTCCATCACCTTTCTCGTATCCATACTCACAGATTCAGCATACTGCTACCACTGAACAAATGAAGCAGTTGACAAGCGCAGAAAAATCTAGTACAACAAACTAGCAACCTAGCATTAAAAAGAGTATAAAATACTATTACCCTGAAAACATTAGCCATGGAACAAAATGGACTAAAGGCTTGTTGCAGTCACTTCTCACTAGCACCTCATTGATAAACTTCTGGTTTATCAATGAGAAACAAATCTAAAAATTTATCATACCTCTGGTTCATTAGCCGTGTAGCTGTTCATTAGCTGTTTTTACATTTTATGTTATGTTTTATGGTTTTAAATTTTGCATATTGACTTTTTAATGTTCAACCTTTTAATTTTTGTAAACCGCCCAGAGAGCTTCGGCTATGGGGCAGTATATAAATGTAATAAATCATCATCATTATCATCAGCATCAAGACCATGGTCAGTTACAATACAAAGAAAGGCCAAAATGGATGCCCATTATCACCATGCTAGACAAGGATCTTTCCCTCACTTTATTCAGGTATCTCCTGTATTATCCAAGTATCTCAGTGTGCAGAGAACAGAAATTCCAATCAGGGACCCAAAGTAAACTGCCCAAAGAAACCTCAGAAATAAGTCTCACTGATTTCAATAAAGCTTTCTCCGGGATAAATGAATGTAGGATTGCAGCCTCTTCACATTTGCTCACCTTAGTCTAGCAAATGCAAGCCCCTCCTGTCAAGGTCAACTATGCACTCACCAGAACCTGGTCTCGTGGATCATGCAACCAGCAGATACTCTCCAAAAAGATGCTTTCAGAGCCTAGGAAATCCAGACACACTCAAACAAATCAAGCCAAGCCACGCTATGCACTCATATTATTTTGCTGGGAGAGAACAATTCTGGGACAAGACAATACTTTGCAACCAACCAGATATAACAGTCATAAATAAAAAAAGAAAAGCACACCTACCTCATTGACATATCAATACCTAGTGATAAAAATGTTGCAGAAAAGGAAGAGGAAAAGAGCGGGAAATATACACCCATGGCTATGGAAGTTAAAGAACTATGGCAACAGGAAAAAGTTACAATTATTCCGTTAGTCACATCAGTTACATCAAAAAAAATTTTGTTACAAAAAATACAGAAAACCTTCAGAAACTAGGCCTACCAAAATATATCCACACCAACATCCAGAAAACAGTCATGCTTAAAACATGTTCAATAGTCAGGAAATTTCTGAATCAGTAAAAGACAGAATGACTTCGCAAAGCCTGTCATGTTCATCTAGAAAAATGACCACAAGCAAGAAAAGAGAGATAATAATAATAACCTTGTTAATTTTTTAAAAGTTTTTTTGAAGGATAAAAAATTATCAGCAATTGTTACAAAATATACATCATGCCAATTATATCAAACAAATTGGAGAGGAAGATGAACTACTATCTTCTAGCACCAGCTAGAGACCCACTTCTTCTTTTGAGCTACGGAGCCAGTAGGTACATAAATAGCTCAAGCAAGTGAGCCAAACCACATACCACAGAGGATGGCTAAAAACAACTATCTATGTTGGGAAAGAATTTCCTTCATGACTCAAAATTCCTGATGACCCAGCAAAGGTTTTAGGAAATCTTGCTCATATTGGCATAGGTCGAGATATTTTGCTGGTCAGAATTTTCATCAGTAGAACTCCAATGGAAACACCTTCTTGGGAGACTTGCCAGTGAGATACTATGGCAAAGCTAGAGTGACCAGATACAGTGCAATCCAAAACATGTCTACTCAGAAACAACTGCATTGAGCTCAACTGGACATACTTCAATTGGCTAACAAACTTTGGAAACAATTCTATGCATGTTTAGACAGAAAGAAGTCCTACAACTTCCGGAATTGCCCAGCCAGACAAGGGAGTTCCCCCCAAAAGATCTGACACATAAGGAAATGCTCCAATGCCTAGATAAAACAATTGTTCTGATGAAGAATATTATTTCTTTGATTTTAGGTAGTGCACACAGTTGTTGCAACAGTGTGCCTTATTAAAAGATGCATTCCCTCTACCATGAGGAAGGTGGAAGAGTATTCCATTAAAATGGTTCCGGCCATCCATGGGTTTTGTAAGTAGCAGTATTTTTTCAAAAAAGAAAAAGTTCACAGCTGGTGCAGTGTAATGCCTGTGAAACTGAGCAGCAAACCAGAATGCCCCTAGATTAGCTCTCACAACTTGTATGAACTCATGGCATGGCCTTAGGCAAACCACTATTTTTTCAGCCTCCACTCTGCAATACTGGCCTGCCATACAGGGTTGTTGTAATGATTATATTCTAATAATGTCATGCATATGATGCACTATGAACTATAAGTTTTTTATTTAAAAAATCAGCTGCCTGCTTAAGCTAAGCACCTTGGCTTAAGTTTTTGATAGATTTAAAAAGTTTTAGATCTATTGAAAGCCTAAACATTGCATCCCTACTTTTTTTTAAAAAAAAAATCAACCAATATAGATTTCATGACAATGACAAATAGCAGTTTGATTTAAACTCCTGGTAAGCATATAAAAACACAACCCACAGTCCAGTACTTCATGTATGCTCAGATGCTTACATGAAGCAACTATGCACATGGGGTCATTTTTAATTTCAATGAAGGGATCCAATTGGGGTGTTCAAAGGAAGGTGTATGTGGATCTAGTCCCTCCTTTGAAATGAATCAGTATGTTCTTGTAGGTAAGAATATTCCATGCCTATACTGGAGCATTTGGATGCATAAGCAAGCTTGAGACTCAGGCCTCCTCTATTCCTTCTCATGAAATTAATTTACCTTTAATACTAAAAGCTGTGCATTTTTTTTCTTGTTGCCTCTATTTTGAACACAAAAGGAAAAAGCTTTGATATAAGCAGCACAAACCTATGCATATTTATTCAGAAGTAAGTTGCATAACAGGAAGGACAGGGCTCCTGTATCTTTAACAGGGGTGAAGAAAAGGGAATTTCAGCAGGTGTCATTTGCATGCAACTAAACAAACAGGAGGCAGTGGTTGACAATATTATACAAGAACACAGGTGAATACACTTAACCACCTGAATAAACAATAGGACCAGCAATACTACGTTTAACAATATTTATATTTGTGTATTAGTGCAGTTTATACCCACTTCAAATATTTCAAATCCAGGGACATTGCCATGGCCTTGTATGTGGGGACAAAGCCTCCACCTGAAACCATTTGAAAGTACAGCGTTCATTTCCAAACTCGTGGTCGCAGCTGGATTAAGCAATTTCTGAAGAAGCACAGAGAAACAGATGTATGATACCAGATTTCTGTTAAAAAGTTTGCTGATAGAACTTGGAAAGAATTATACACTAATGGAAGAAAACATTACAGATTCATTGTAATATTATTGAAAAAAATATTTGTGTACTGTATTTATGACTAGTATACTATGCTGTTTTAATTGTGGAGTTTGTTAATTTTGTGTGGCATTCTGAAGCATGAATTGTGAAAAAAGTTTGATTAATAATATAATGTGCTTGAAATATTTGAAGTGGGTATAAACTGCACTAATACACAAATATAAATATTGTTAAATGTAGTATTGCTGGTCCTATTGTTTATTCAGGTGGTTGAGTGTATTCACCTGTGTCATTTGAATGCATGCAGTACCTGGAGAAATACCCTCTTCATCACAACACTGAAAAGCTGAAGGAGCCCTGCTTTCTTTTGCATCTGGTCACACTAGCTAAAGAGGGCAGGGCTCTTGCAGTAACACACTGGTAATGCTTATACCTAACAATCATCAGATTCTTACATCCTCTGTGACTATAAACCTGTACAAAAAGCACTTAAATTGGAAATAACACCTACATTCAATTCAAATTATTCATTTCAAACTCTATATTTCAGACTATATATAAGTGAGAAAGGGGGGGGGGAGGATTTTGTGCAGCAAAAACAGCCTACAACTTCCAGCATGCACTGCCTGGAAGGCTGCACTTACCGGAGCCAAGGAACAGCCAGCACTTGTGGCCAGCACAGACAGCAGCATGAATGCCTGCTGGCATGATGCAGGAGGGGCAGTCCATGGAGGTGTCGCTGGCACCACACATTTCCCAAAAGCCCCGCAGATGCCTGATTCCCCAGAGAACTCTCCGAGTCCTAGACTTCTGTAAATACAGCCCCTCCAGGCACTGCATGCTGGGAGTTGTAGGCTGTTCACTGCCTGCTTCCCCAGAAAGCTCTGTATGATGAACAGCCTACAACTCCCTGCATGCTGCACGTTAGGAGCAGGTGAGAGATGGCGTGGGGGGGGGGGGCTTCTCCTGGCCTCCGGAACCCCCCCCACCGCTCCTGCCCCTGCATCGCTGGACTTTAGAAAGGGCCTCACAAAGTGCTTGTTTGGTCGGATGTCATAGGGAAGGGTTTTTTTTTCTTCCACTCAAATGGCGGCTGCCATTTGAGTGGAAGAAAAAAACTCTTCCTATGGCATCTGACCAAACAAGCACTTTGTGAGGGCCCATTTTGGGGGTGCGCTAGGGATGGTGCTGGGAGCTTGTGAGAGAGGGAGGGGGCTTCTCCGGACCTCCAAAAAAGCACCCCCCCCCCGCCCCTGCATCGCGGGGCTTAGAAAGGCCTCAGAAAGGGCCTGTTTGGGTGGATGTGAGGGAAGCCTTTTTTCTCTTCCTCTGGGGGGGGCGTGAGGGGGTGCAAGGACGCGCAAGGGGGGGCAGGAGGTACAAGGGAAGGCCTCCGGAAAACTCCCACCGGCGCATCGCAGGGCCTGTTGGGCAGATGCCACCGGTAGCCCCTTGCCTTGCCTTGTCTCATGCTGCTGCTGTCTGCCGGATTGGCCGGGGGAGGGGCTGGAAGTCGCATTTTGGACGCGCCAAAATGCAATTTCCTGCCCTTCCCCCAGGCTGATCCGGGGCTTCTCCTTGGTGTCCGTCCACCGAGGGTAGTGGACGGACGCCCCAGCAGGTAAGTCCCTCGCGCGGCCCCCCCACACCCGCGCGGCCCCCCACCCGTGCGGCCCCCCCGCACGGCCCCCCCACACGGCCCCCCTGCGCCCCCCCGCGCCGCACCGCCCCCACGCCGCGCCGCCCCCTCGTTGCCCGCCCCCGCGCTCCTTACCGGCTGGGGCGTCCATCTGCTTCTCTCTGTGCTCGGAAACTACTGAGAAACAGGCTTCCTGGCCTGTCTCTCAGTAGCGTGCCGAGTGATGACGTCATCACCCAGCGCGCTACTGAGGGACAGGCCGCGAAGCCTGTTTCTCAGTAGATTCCGAGCACCAGAGGGAAGCGGACACCCCAGCCGGTAAGTGCCTCGCGCCGCCAGCCTCCCGCCACCACCGTGTGACCCCCTGCCGCCCCGGTTTGCCCCCGCCGCCCCTCGGCTCGCCCCAGGGCCATCTGGTCACCGTTTTGGGGGGCTAAATTTCCGGATTTGGCCCCCCAAAACGGTTTTTTCCGCCCGGATGCGGATTTGCTCCCCATTTCCTGGACATGTCCGGGCAGATCCGGGCGTCTGGTCACCCTATTCCTGGTGATATTCCCTCTTCATCACAACAGTTAAAGGTGCAGGCACTATACTAGACTGACCATATACAAAGGAAGGCAGGGCCCCTGCAACTTTAACTGTTGTGATGAAGAGGGAATTTCACGAGGAATTAATTGCATACAAATGACACTGGCTGAAATTCCCTTTTCTCTACAACTGTTAAAGTTACATGAGCCCTGACCTGGATTTTATCTGGTCACCCTAGTCTATCTATCTATCTATCTATCTATCTATCTATCCATCCATTTTATTTCTTTCCAGTGAGTTCTTTCTAGTGATAGCCTCTTTGTATTGCCAGATGCCAGGGACAGAGAAACCTGGATGTTGAGCAAGTACTGGGCAAGTGTGAGCCTAGATAGGCCTCTTGAACAAATGACCCAGCAAAGCCGGCTTGTACTTTTATGCTTGAGCACTTCATGCAAAAGGCTGGCTGCAGGGAGGAAGGGCTGTTGCTGTCTTTCCTTGATTATAGTGACATCTCTGCTTGCATGTGGATGTTTAGGTTCTGGGGTAGTCAGATCAATGCAACTTTAACAACTTTAATGCTGAGGAAGAGATTGAAAGCCAGGAAGACAACATGCAATTCATCTGTGCCAAAACACACAGAGAGAGAACAGAAGAGGTGTATATTTGTGTTACTCACAGGGCCAGAGAAACCAGTGAACCTGAATGTTCAAATGGCTGCTGGCATATCTGAGAAAATGTCAGTGCATCCCATAAAATCCATTTATTTTCAGCATATGTTCCTCTCACATGGCCTGATTCACTTTTAATTATCCACAATTTGCATTTCTCTTGCTTAGGAAGTTTCAGTCTGCCAGGAGAAAACAGTCACCTGGTGTAAAAATCCAATAGCTGAACCCATCCTGATGCAGGTCACCAAGAGAATACGATGGTGACTTGGACAAGCAGTTCCTGTAGCTCATTCCAGTAGCGCAGCTGGGAGATTCACACAAGCAGAGCCCCAGGATGACAAGGGCTGAGGCTCAGGGAAGGAACAAAGTATCTCTTCACACAACTTCTGGACTTCACTACCATGCAGTAATGATGGGCACAGATGGCTTTTGAGAGGAGAGGAAAGAGAATTAAATACAGTCTAATTTATCAATGGTACGCATGAAACTTTGGATTGTCAAACTGAAGTTCAGATTTGGCCTGAAGTCAAATCAGGCCGTCTCCAATTTGGACTGTTTTCCACATTGCTAAATCAGGCTCTGAACAAAATCTTATGATTGGGGCACACCCCTAAAATTTAACTTGAAGTGCTGGAAATAAAATGCAAGTCATTGTGTCACAAGCTCAGGAAAGAGGCAATAAATAGCTATTTACTGGCAGATATGGTTAGAAATCATCATCAACAACGACCGGACTTTGGTTAGAAATCTGTTATGCAGTCCAACCCTCAGCTTAGATTGAGTAAAATGGAACCTGCTTCCTGCTATTTGCTGGATTAGGCCAAAGTTCATCTTGCCCAGTGTTTGGCTATCGACAGATCCCCTTGAGAAGCTGGTGATCACAATATGAACGTGACGGCTTCACCAGGTTTTGTTCCCAACACTTCAAGGTATATTTTAGGGCTGCGGACCAATAACAAGAATTGGCAATTTGGAAAACAGCCTGAATTGTCTTAGACCAATTTGAAGGCTGCTCGATTTGACTCTGGGCCAAATCTGAATGACTTGCATTTACCACACTTTCATTGTCAGTTGGACGAGCACATCTTCCAATTGTCTGATTTTGGTCCATCAGAATTCCAGCTGAGATGTTGGGATTCTGTCAGGCTGCTTTTGTTTGGTATCATCATCATCATCATCATCGTCATCGTCATGTTGTTCTTGACAATAGCAGCAGTAGCAGTAGCAGCAGCAGCAGCAGCAGCAGGAGAAACAATTAAAGCTGCTTAGATTGCTTTGAGCACACCGTTTCAGTCTTACCACAACCCAGCAAGGCAGTCCTGGTTTACCTTTATAGTGTAAATGCTGGAGACTGAGCTGAGAAGGCAGAAAGAGCAAGAAAATGAGAGAGGGTGGATGGAGAGAGAAAGCAAGCAAGCAGGTTGTTCGTAGCCCCAAGTGACCTAATGGCCCAGGCAAGGTTGGTAAGCCTAATCCAGATCTCAGGTTCTTTTCACCTCCACTACCCAGCTCCTTCCTTAGTTCACAGGCAAATGGATCACACCAAATTTCAGCCTGAGAAATGTGTGTGGGGGGGTGTTGTTTCAAGAGCCCCTCTCATGCCACTACTATTTCCCTCTTTGGCTCATTGGACAGCAGTTACCTGAAGGGCTGCCTAGACCCCATGACTTTCCCCCAAAGTTTTGATTTTCCATAGGAAGTGGGGCTGACCTGTTGCTGATTTTCATGGACAGCTTCCTCAAATGCACTCCTGCCTTTCCCCTGCTTCTACTCCCCCCCCCCGCCAGTTTCCATCAGGAACAAGAAAGGGACTGGAACAGCCCCAGGCCAGTGGCAAGGAGGCCCCTGGGAAACAGGGAAGGATTTAGAATGGGTAATTGACAAGGGGCAGGTCAGATTTTAGTGGGGGGTCTGAAGCTCTTAAAACCTTCAGAAGGAGAGCGGGGGCCCTCCTCAGTCTTTGCTTTCCCCACCCCTCGCCAGCATGGTGTAATGTTTAAAAGGGGGCACCCTATAGAGAGCAGCTTCAAAGCGTTGCTGGTCTCTCCCACTGTGTGTCCTCCTGGTTCAGTTCCACCCTCCACATTTCAGGGCCTTTCATCATTTGTCTTCCTCCTCATCATTATTGCCTTCTCACCCCCGCCTCCAAGTCCCCCCATCTCCCTCTCACGCCAGGCCCTTGCTACACAAACTGCCTTTGGTCCTCAGCCCAATAGGAACCAGCTGTCAGCTCAGGCTGGCTATCCGGAAGAAAAGAGCTGTTGAAAAAGAGCTACTTCGTCTTTGGGAGGGCAGAAGGCCTCCTGGAAAACAGCCACGTGGAAGGGAAGGGAAACGAGGCGCTGCCACCGTGTTTCTGGACCTGGGCCAGATCTTCTTCACTTCTGTAGCCTGATCTGATCACTCCAAAATCAGGCAACCCACCCCCTCCCCCACTGCCCCCATGCACCCACTTCTCTGTATTGAAACATCTCACGAGACAAAGGCTCATGGCTTCTTTCATTTGACTTCAGTCCTCTGGGTCAGTGTTGCTGTTTCTCTCCATCTCTCCATCTCACTCCAGCACAATTGTACACTAGTGCCCCATAGAATCATAGAATCATAGAACAGTTGAGTTGGAAGGGGCCTATAAGGCCAACAAGTCGAACCCCTGCTCAATGCAGCAATCCAACTTAGAGCATCCCTGGCAGATGGTTGTCCTCTAGTACCTCTAGTGTAGGAGAGCCCACCACCTCCCTAGGTCATTGGTTACATTATCGTACTGCTCTCAGTCAGGAAGGTTTTCCTGATGTCCAGCCAGAATCTGGCTTCCCGTAACTTGAGCGCGTTATTCTGTGTCCTGCATTCTGGGTTGATCGAGAAGAGATCCTGGCCCTCCTCCGTGTGACAACCTTTCAAGTATTTGAAGAGTGCTGTTATGTCTCCCTTCAGTCTTCTCTTCTCTAGGCTAAACATCCCCAGTTCTTTCCAACTCTCCTCATAGAGCTTTGTTTCCAGACCCCTGATCATCCTTGTTGCCCTCCTCTGAAACCCCTCCTGCTTGTCTGCATCCTTCTTTAAGTGTGGTGCCCAGAACTGAATTCTCAAGTTGATGCCTAACCAGTGCCAAATAGAAGGGAACCAGTACCACACATGACTTGAAAGCTAGGCTTTTATATTTTGCTTACATTGCTAGGTGATCTCTAATTGGAGGGAGCTTGGAATGCAGAGAGATGGAGCCATTTGCTTAAGCTGACTAGTAAGGATGGGGCAAGCTTGGTCTCTTCTACGAATGTGCAATAAGCAGAATTTGCACTCGTTGAGGTTCTCTGAATTCCACCTCAAAGTTCATTCCAACTCATGTCCAAATCAGGCTGTGAGCTTTGGGTTTGTTTTTTTCAACTGCTTTTTACCAAATGCACACATCATTTGCATCTAGTTTTGCAATGTACACATTTTCTCCCGTTTAGGAAAGCCTGTTTGTGTGCATTTTTCAAAAACATTCATTTTTGTTCCACAAATCACATTGCAAGCTCAGAAATTTAGTCTTCTACTAGAGATCACATTTGGGTCTGTGCTCTGCTCCAGGAGGTGTGTGAGCAAGCCCCCCTCTACAAGATTTCAGTTTGACGCCCGGTTCCCCGATTATGCGCATCTTCTCTCATTTGCTTTTACGCCTAATCCCTATACATGGGAGGCGTTGAAGCGCATTACGGGCTGTATGAAAGGCATTTTAAAGTTTTTGACATGCTGAGAATCGTGTGCAAATGTTGCTGAAAGTAATGCGCTTTGTCCCAGAGAAACTCCCCAAACCAGTTCCCTCCCTTTTTTCTCCCCGCCCACCAGAATCTTCCGCCTTTGGTTTCCTAGGTTACCTGAAAGGAATGAGCTGATTAACATGTTCGGCAACCTGTCTTCCCCCCTCCTTCACCCGATTGCCATGACCTCCTCCGTAGCAAATGGGAACGTGCCTCGTGCACACACACACACACACACACACACACCAAAACAGACAGGGGGATGCTGCTTTGTTCCTTCTCCCTCCACTTCCCAACGAGCTCAACAATTGTAAAACATACGCACACACACACACACACACACACACACACACAACTCAGCTCAGGAACCCAGCAAGAAGCGAGGGGAAGTTATGTCTGCTGATGGCTAATTATGCGCACATCCGCACATCCTTCCTACCCCCTTTCCTTCTCATAAAACCACCTCCATCTGGCCCCGTGTCTCCATGTTAAAAATATTTCATCAGGGTACTTCAAAGAAACTTTATTTTTGGTTCACGTTGGGTCACCTCTTCTTGGAGCTTTCATCCAGAGAGACGGAGTACAAGGAGGAAGTTGCCAGGAGGAGAGAGGAAATGAATCTAAACCAAAAAGTGGGAGGTTTTCCCAGTGAAGGGGCAGTTCTATGCATGAGATCACGACCACAGTCCAACCCCCTGATTGTTAATGCGCCTCCTCAGAAAGTTGTTTACATGGACATAAGGCGCTCTTACTCCCGCCGTAAATTAAAACTCGCTAATTAATGCGCATTCGAAAATGCGAATAATCGGAGAGAAAACGCGCCTGGACCCCTGATTTACGCTCCGCTCTTGTAGAGGTAAATTTCCTAATGCACCTTGAAAGAGCTTTAAATCGCTCTTGTAGAGGCACCCCAAGCTAAAGTCTGGTCAAAAGTAGGAATGTGTATCGTATCGTTCCGATGTCAGATAATGATCCAATAATGGCATTATCGGATATCCAATTAACGATAACAATATGATACAAATGTCTCCGATAATTATCGGGTCCAATAATTTTTGGTCCGATAATTTTCAGATTTTATTGAAAATATCGGACCACCATTTTTCAAAAATGTGTTCCCATGCAGATTGTCTATTGCTAGTCATGTGTATTAAATTTCAGATCAATTGCTCAAACCCTCGATTTTATATGAAGTTTTTAAAGATCATGCAACCTTTTGACAGCTAGTTGACCAGGCCACCCTGGTGCTTTCAAAGTACTATGATCTTTTTAAAAAATCATATAAAATTGAGGGTTTGAGCAATTGTTCTGAATTTCTTTCACACATGACTCGCCAGATCCCATCTTCAATGTCCCACAAGTTTCAAGTTTTTATCTTTAAAAATGAAGTAGTTACAGCGGGGGTGGGTGGGGCTTTTGGGGAAACCCCATAACTTTTTAATTTGAAAAGATAGAGACTTGAAACTTTTTGGACATTGCAGATTGGATCTTGCTAGTCCTGGCTCCCCAATTTTCATGTCATTATCATTTAAAATAAATATATATACACACGTTTCCTCCAATGCAAGCCTATGGGGGGGAAAAAACAGACAACAAGTCTTTTGACAGCAGGGCGACCCGGTCAACCAGCTGTCAAAAGTAGAATGTTCTTTTAAAAATTCATATAAAATACAGGGTTGGAGGGATTGTTTTGAAATTTGGAACATATATGTAGCATATGTAAGCTTGTGGCAGAGGGGAGGTTTAAACCTGGGACCTGCTGCTTAGGCTGTTTCTGCACCAGGCTGTTTGCCTGGCATGGCCCCTGGCTGGTCCCTGTGCTCCAATGGTGTGTATTAGGTACTTCCAGGATCACCCTCCCTCTACACCCAGGGGCTATCGCAGGCAAAACCCCAAGTGTGGAAAGGGCCTTAATCATTTCATCCCACAACTGGTGGTGGAAGGTTGTGGGGAAGAGAGTCTTGGGGAAAGGATGGTACCCCTCACCCCCCCCCCCCCCGCCCCAGATCACTTCAAAGTGGTCACCTCCAACATTTTAGTCTTTGCGGGACACTCCTGCAGATTTCTTTCCAAACATGACAGCACAATGGCCAGTTCTTGGCCTCACCTACACCTACACCAACCCTAACCCTAACCCTCACCTTCTGGTGTGCAGAAGTGTGCCCATTACCCAATCTTAAAAAGCTGCAAGCAGCACCCCACCCCACCACTGCCCTACCAACACACTCTGCAGCCAGGCCTTCCTTCCACCATCCACTATGTGGGACAAGGCCTCATCTACACCAAGCAGGATATTGCACTATGAAAATGGCATGAAAGCGGTATATAAAAGGCAGAAGCCACACTACTGCTTTATAGCGGTATTGAAGTGCACTGACAACTCTTGGGTCCTATAAGACAGATACCGCTTTCATACAGTTACATTCTGCTTGGTGTGGCTCCTGCCTTTTATATCCCACTTTCATACCATTTTCATAGTGCAATATGCTGCTTGGTGTAGATGAGGCCTTGTCCTACATAGTGGATGATGGAAGAAAGGCCTGGCTGCAGAGTGTGTTGGTGGGGTGGGGTGCTGCCTGCAGCTTTTTAAGATTGGGTAATGGGCACACTCCTGCACACCAGAAGGTGAGCACTCATCTTGCAGGAGGAAATGACTCTGTGACACCTACCTGGATCCATGGTTGAGCTTTGGACCAGGTTGTTATTTGCTGGAAATTGGACACAACTGGATGAGATAATAGCCTGGAGGGGCTGTACTAGATGCCTGCCTTCCATGCTCCAAGGCACTGAAGGAAAGAGTCCTCTCCCTGCCTGCCTCACACACCTTCCTCCTCTGTGTCCTGGATGGGCCCTGAATGCACCACAAAGCAACAGGTCCTGGGACTGCCCAGATAATGTGTCTACTCCCACCAATGGACATGGTACAGGTATGATTTTGGTGGGGATAGGACCTTTCCCGAGGGACAAGGCGGATGATCTGAAGTCTCCTTAGTCCTTGGGATGCACAAAAATGGTTAGGTCTGTAGCCCCGTTCCAGTGTTCTGTCTGATTACTTGTATAGCTGCCAACTAGGGATATATGGATTTCGATAAATGTGGTCTATTTGTGTCGTCGAGCATCTTTTGCTCCATTCTCTGCTCATTGATGGATTTGGATTCTCCTCACCCCTTAGGAAAATATGCAAAACAGATAACAATAAAACCCAACACATTTTATAGAACTTTCACTGGCATGTAACACTTTGCATATTTTTCTTAGCTCAGCATACAATCAATGAGCAGGGTGCACAAAAAATTGCTACTCATCAGAGGCTGAAGAGAGATCAAAGATGTATAAAACATTGTGTGTGTGTGTGTGTGTGTGTGTGTGTGTGTGTGCTTTAAAAAGTAGGTTGTATATAGCAGCCTATTTTCCAGCAACTTTTATATTTCTGTACAAGTAAATTTTCCAACTATTCCAGAAAGTAAAAACCAGCCTGCAAGTCCACAGAATCTACATGTCTCAGGAAAAGCCAGTGTGCCACAGAACCTGCAGTTTGGATTCATAGAAATCCAAAGTCATTTCAATTTGTTGTGGATTCCGCCAGCATCCCTACTATGAGCTACACCTTCTAGGTAAGAAGGGGCAGGTTACTCAGCAGCCATAGGGTAAGGGCCATAGCTCAGGGACAGGGCACCTGCTTTGCATGCAGAAGGTCCCAGGTTCAATCCTTGGCTTCTCTAGGTAGAGGTGGAAAAAATCTCTGCCTGACATCCTGGAGACCTGATGCTGCCAGCCAGTGTCGGTAAAGCTGGGCTCGGTGGGCCCATGGCCTGACTCTGTATAGGGCAGCGTCTGATGCCTTCTATGTTCCATAGCCCTGTCAAGTGTTTGCCATCAGTGGTCAAGATCCTGGCTTGGGAGGCCTGTTGAACTATCCTACAGCAGATGCTAGGAGGAGCAAATGTCTCCATGGATGTCAGCATCCATAATCAAAACACTGTGCTAAGAAAAATCCAGACTAAGGGAATCATTAGAAGAATGAATGAAGAATGACGGAGGGAGGCAAGAGGGAGTAGCTTGATGGGTTTTGAGGCAGCCTTTCAAGGATCAGTGCTTGGATGAAAGCCAACATATCAGCTCTAATCTTTGCCTTTTTGTTGGACTTAACAAGAGCCTTAAAATGAATCCAGTCGCAACTGACAGGCCCCATATGGATCCCAGTTGGAAACCTCCACAGCTCTGAATCAAACAGTCTGGGAGTGTGAAGAGTTTGTGAAGGAACTTCAGGCAAGTGAAGCAAACTAAGGCTCCACCTCCCTCCCTCTCCCTTTCACACACACACACACACACACACACACACACAGGGACAGTTGCATGCACAGTGGATGAAAACATGAAATTTGCCATCAGCCTGCAGTGACTTTTGGCCAAGAGACTCTGAGGCTCCACAGATGACTGTCTGGCCATTTGATTTCCCCTTGATATTCATTTTGAGACTGAAGTCAACAGTTTTTAAGAGAACTGAAGATAGCATTCTTGCTGTTTCCTGGCCCATTTCATTTCCCCCCCGTCATCTCTGCTCAAACATGGCTTGTAGGTTTTTGAAGCACTCCAAAAGCCTGCAGAACCTCTACACTGCAATGGTGGTGAGATGAATATGCACATCAAACGGCATCAGGGTTTCTGCCATCATGACACCACTTTGAACTCTCTAAAAGCACTATCATTTGTCTCCAGCTTCCGTGGAGATCATCCCTAAACACTAGGAGTTCAGCCTCCCACACACTTCTGTAGTCCCCTTCATTTTGTTTCAAACATTTTGAGGAGAAAGGGATAATATGCTCCTTCAAGCAAGCCCTAAAAAGTAAAATAATCCCTCTGTAAAACTGGTGTTTCTCTTCTAATCTCCATAAGCTGTATCACAATGAAAGAACAAAGGCATTTGACCCGTAACCATAGCAACCTTTAAATTCTGCACCTTTGTCTCTCACAGGCATTCTTTTCCCCAACTCCACCCCGACAAACATACACATTTGCAGAAAATCACAAGATAATAGACATGTTTTACCAGGAACCCATCATTCTGCTTGCTCACAAGACAAGGCAGCATCTCCTATTTATGTCGTGGCTGGTCTGTGCTGTTGATTCTTACCATGTTAGGACAGTTCTGGTTGTACAGTGGGGAATGTAAGGACAAGCTCTTGGGCTCGGAGAACTCTGCAAGCCCAACTGGGTGGGCACAAGAGAAGGGGTCAGCCGGCATATGGCTTTCAATGTCATTGGACTAATAAGTCTCTCTTGCCTCACTGCACTGACTGTTACCTCTCTGAAGAGGACACGTAAAGAGCACATAATGGCCACAGGAACAACTCTGGGATGGTGCGCTATATGTGTTTGGTACTCATTTCCCCCTGGGCAACCTTATCATCTGGATGACAGAGGGAGAAGGTTTCAGATTCCATCCAGCCCCTGAGGACAGTGGGTGCAGGCATCCTTGCTGTATCAGGCCCACATTTCCAATGCATCCCCCCCCCCCCAAGATCGTTCACACAGTCAGCTTTGATAGTGCTGCTGACCACCTGTCTGTAAGAGCAAAAGGATCTGTTTTCTCCCATTCCTGATGTAAAAATTGCATATTTCCTGTTGCAAAATGCAGATACATGTCTTGAACAAGAAACAGGTTTGTAAATAATATTAATGGATCCAGAGGTTTGTGTCTGCGAAGAGAAATTCAGTGCACATCTCTTTTGCAGGGAAGCCAGTTGCACAACATCCTGAGATGGAGTATGTCTGTTTAACTGAGGATAAATGGCCAATTATGTCAAGCCTGTGTTCAGTTTTGAAGGGGATACAACAATGTGCAATTAAGTCAATTGTGCATGCATCGTACCACAACGCGTAATAACTATTCGGGAACAGAGAGGGGGAGGGGCAATGTGAAAACAGCATATCTATTTTTGCAGACAAGCGTTTAAAAGAATGATCCCATGCATGTCTCCTCAGAAGTAAGTCCCAGTAAATTCAAAGGAGTTTACTCTTCAGGAGGTGTGAATAGGAAACAAACAAACATGTAATGTCAGTATTTAGAGGGTCAGAAATATTTGTGAAAATGAATGGGAAGTTTTACATATCCTTACAAAGCCTTCTTTGCATCGCAACAGGCAACTTGCATTGCCAAAATCTATGGATGGGTGAGCTCCCACTGGCTTGCTTTGAAATATATGTAACCTTTATAATCTCTCTCTCTCTCTCTCTGTCTCTGGGTACCTCTAGGCGGGCGCTTTTCCCCGCAGTAGCTTCGGAGTGGCGGCAGGTGGATTACATGATGCTGCCACCACTTCGAAGCTCCTGCAGGGAAAAGCCCCAAAACTCCGCTCTAAAAAAGGTCAGGCATTTACCCTGACTTTTTTAGCTAGGAGCGAAGCGACAACGGCATTTGCCGTCTGTCACTCTTGCTCCAGAGTTTCTGGGAGGCCTGCCACAGTCTATGGCGACCACTGATTGGTCACCATGGACTGGGCAGGGAATGGGGTGGACCAGCGAGCCATAAGCTCACTGCACCACCTCCGTGCTTCTGCTGTCCTCCCCCCCATTTTAAAAAGTAAAAAATAATTAAACTTACGATTGAAGAGGAGGGCCGATGCTCCCATCTGCTTCTACAGCTGCCGCTGATGCTCTGCTGGGCAGGCGAGGGCGTGGCAGTGGTGGCGGCAGCAGGAAAGTCCACCATGGCACCCCTTCCACTGTAGATGGGCGGAAGGAGTGCCAATGTGAGGCATGCTGCCTGCCGCCGCTGCTGCACGGCGCCAGCGGTGCAGTGAAGATGAGGTCTCTCTCTCTCCCTCTCTCTCTCTCTCTCTCTTACTGAGAGTTCTCTTCCAGCAATTAATGTTTGTGCATTATTAGGGTGACCAGACGCCCGGATTTGTCCGGACATATCCGGGAAATGGGGTGCAAATCCGCATCCGGGCGGAAAAAACCGTTTTGGGGGGCCAAATCCGGAAATTTAGCCCCCCAAAACGGTGACCAGATGGCCCTGGGGCGAGCTGGGCCAACCGCGGGGCGGCGGGGGCAAACCGGGGCAGCGGGGGGTCACGCGGCGGTGGCGGGAGGCTGGCGGCGCGAGGCACCTACCGGCTGGGGCGTCCGTTTCCCTCCGGTGCTTGGAATCTACTGAGAAACAGGCTTCGCGGCCTATCCCTCAGTAGCGCGCCGGGTGATGACGTCATCACTCGGCGCCCTGCTGAGAGACAGGCCAAGAAGCCTGTTTCTCAGTAGATTCCAAGCACGGAGGGAAACGGACGCCCCAGCAGCAGCAGGCAAGGAGCGCGTGGGGGGTGGGGGGGCGGCGCGGGTGCTCGCGGTGGGTGGGGGGCGGCGGGGCGGGTGCTCACGGCGGGGGGGCGGTGCGGGTGCTCGCGGCGGGGGGGGCGGCGCGGGTGCTCGCGGCGGGTGGGGGGCCGCGCGGGTGCTCGCGGCGGGGGGGGGCGGCGCGGGTGCTCGCGGCGGGGGGGCGGCGCGGGTGCGCACGGCGGGTGTGGGGGAGGCACGGGGGCGCGGGGCGGGTGGGGGGGCCGTGCAAGGGCGCGGGGCGGGGGGGGCGGCGCGGGGGCGCACGGCGGGGGGGGCACTTACCTGCTGGGTGCTCGGAATCTACTGAGAAACAGGCTTCGCGGCCTATCCCTCAGTAGCGCGCTGGGTGATGACGTCATCACTCGGCGCACTGCTGAGAGACAGGCCAAGAAGCCTGTTTCTCAGTAGATTCCAAGCACGGAGGGAAACGGACGCCCCAGCAGCAGCAGGCAAGGAGTGCGTGGGGGGTGGGGGGGCGGCGCGGGTGCTCGCGGTGGGTGGGGGGCGGCGGGGCGGGTGCTCACGGCGGGGGGGCGGTGCGGGTGCTCGCGGCGGGGGGGGCGGCGCGGGTGCTCGCGGCGGGGGGGGCGGCGCGGGTGCTCGCGGCGGGGGGGGGGCCGCGCGGGTGCTCGTGGCGGGGGGGCGGTGCGGGTGCTCGCGGCGGGGGGGCGGCGCGGGTGCTCGCGGTGGGGGGGCGGTGCGGGTGCTCGTGGCGGGTGGGGGGGCCGCGCGGGTGCGTGCGGCGGGGGTGCTCGTGGCGGGTGGGGGGGGCCGCACGAGTGCGTGCGGCGGGGGTGCTCGCGGCGGGTGGGGGGGCCGCGCGGGTGCGTGCGGTGGGGGGCGGCGCGGGTGCGCACGGCGGGTGTGGGGGGGGGGCGGGTGGGGGTGCCGTGCGGGGGCGCGGGGCGGGGGGGCAGCGCTGGGGCGCACGGCGGGGGGGGGGCGGCGCGGGGGCGCGGGGCACTTACCTGCTGGGGCTTCAATAGGGTGACCAAGGAGGACAGGGCTCCTGTAACTTTTAACAGTTGTGTAGAGAAGGGAATTTCAGCTGGTGTCCTTTGTATGCATGCAGCACCTGGTGAAATTCCCTCTTCATCACTGTAGTTAAAGCTGCAGGAGCCCTGCCCGCTTTTGTACCTGGTCACTCTAGTATAGCTCCTGCAGCTTTAACTACAGTGATGAAGAGGGAATTTCACCAGGTGCTGCATGCATACAAAGGACACCTGCTGAAATTCCTTTTCTACGCAACTGTTATAAGTTACAAGAGCCCTGTCTTCCTTTTCATATGGTCACCCTAATTTAAATGGAATTTGCTTCCTTCCATGCACTTAAGCATGCCTAAGGAACGTTAGCAAGTGTTCCTTAAGCATGCTTAAGTGCATGGAAAGAAGCAAATTCCATTTAAATTAGGGTGACCATATGAAAAGGAAGACAGGGCTCCTGTAACTTTTAACAGTTGCGTAGAAAAGGAATTTTAGCAGGTGTCCTTTGTATGCATGCAGCACCTGGTGAAATTCCCTCTTCATCACTGTAGTTAAAGCTGCAGGATAGCTAGCTAGTACAGCTAGAATGATCAAATGCAAAAGAGGGCAGGGCTCCTGCAGCTTTAACTACAGTGATGAAGAGGGAATTTCACCAGGTGCTGCATGCATACAAATGACACCAGCTGAAATTCCCTTCTCTACACAACTGTTAAAGATACAAGAGCCCTGTCTTCCTTTTCATATGGTCACCCTAATTTAAATGGAATTTGCTTCCTTCCATGCACTTAAGCATGCTTAAGGAACGTTAGCAAGTGTTCCTTAAGCATGCTTAAGTGCATGGAAAGAAGCAAGTGTACCTGGTCACTCTAGTATAGCTCCTGCAGCTTTAACTACAGTGATGAAGAGGGAATTTCACCAGGTGCTGCATGCATACAAAGGACACCAGCTGAAATTCCCTTCTCTACGCAACTGTTAAAGTTACAGGAGCCCTGTCCTCCTTTTCATATGGTCACCCTAGCTTTATTGAAATCAATGGGACTTGTTTCTTGAGGTTTCTTTGGGCAGTTTTCTTTGGATCCCTGAATGGGATTTGTGTTCTCTGCACACTGAGGCAGTGTAAATTCAGGAGGTATTTGGTAAAAAGAGGGAAAAGTCCTTGTCTAGCATTGTGATAATGGGCATCTGTTCTGGCTTTTCTTTGTATTGCTACTGACCATGGTCTTGTTTACATGGCTAATGAACCAGAGGTGTAATGATACATTTTAGATTAGTTTCTCACTGATAAACCAGAAGTTATTTTTACTGCTCTAGCATCACAAATGTAGCAGCTGTGCAATGTGGAATTGAAATGATTCATTTTAAGTTATAAAGGGGGCTGTACGACCATTACATCCAGCATCCAAAATTGCGTCACAACACTATTGTTAGCTGGTGAGAGGCGCCCAGCAGCCAAGCACTGCATTTTGCCATTGAAGACTGTGAGGCTCCTGGCAAGGGTTGAGCAGGTACACTGGCTGCTGCCATGTTCACAGGAGTGCCAGAGGCCTTCCTCACCTGTTGCTTCTTTCAAGCTGGCCCAGGTCCCTTATCTGGGATGGGACAGAAGTGGTTTTGCAGCCAAACAGGGATGTGAGCAGCAATGTCTGGACTAAGGGGCAAGGTAATATGTGAGTGCATAGGGTGGCTTGTTTGGGCTTATATGTCTGGATTTCCTAGGCTCTGAAAGCATCTTTCTGGAGTGCACCTGCTGGTTGCATGAGCCACGAGGCCAGGTTCTGGTGGGTGCATAGTTCTCCTTGACAGCAGGAGGGGCTTGCACTTGCTAGAGAAAGGTGAATGGATGTGAAGAAGCAGAGGCACCTCTTGTTCTTTTGTGCTTGAAAGCCACCAAAGTGTCTTGTGGCATCTTGAAGACTCACAAATTATGCAAACTATGTTCATCTTGTGTGTGACAGACAACTTGCTCCACAACTGCAGAAACTTCCCCTTCCTAATTCTGTCCTGTTTTGTGTTTGTAATTACGTTTATGTTAACACTTTAGGATTGCAGGCCCTTTGCTGTCAGTGGGACTTACTTCTGAGTAGACATGTATAACGTTGCACTGTTCAACTTGCTTAAATTCTATCACAGTGAAGATTTATCACGAACTACAATAAAATAGTAATGGCCCTGTAAGCACCTTCATTTAAGGCTGCATCCTATATTCATTTATCTGGGAATAAGCTTTATTGAAGCTTTATTCTGAGGTTTCTTTGGGAAGTTTTCTTTGGGCAGAGCGCTCTGATTGGGATTTGTGTTCTCTACACACTGAAAACAGAATTTCCAAATATTTCTTGAATCCAAATATTCAAGAGATTTTTGGATAAAAGGAGGAAAGGATCCTTGGCAGGCATTGTGAGAATTTCTCATTGATAAACCAGAAGTATTTTTGTTCCATAGCTAATGCTTGCAGGGTAATTGTATTTTATACTCTTTCTGAATGCTAGGTTGCTAGTTTGTTGTACTAGATTTTTATGTACCTGTTCAGTGGTAGCAAAATGATGGATCTGTGAGTATGGGAATGAGAAAGGTGATGGGGAAAGAGTGTTAAATGTTAGGAAAGATTAGTTTATGGTATCATCCAGTGAAGCATTTGCAGTCAGAAAAGATATCTGAGGGGAGTATGTATCACACAGAGTATAGCAACAAAGTACAGGAAAAGCTACAAAAGTAGGAGTGAGTGAAGTTAATTTCAGATACGTTGAATATCTCACTTGTTCTTTATCTCAGTGATTTTAACGTTAAGATATTATGTAGAACAGGTTTGTTTTAATTGTATGCTGTAAAATCAGACATGTGACCAAGGCAAGTTTGGGTGGGTACGCCCCCTTGGGGGCTGGACATGTTGGTGGGCACGCCCCCTTGGGGCGGCCATGTTGTCCTCCTTTTTGGTTTCCAAAATATGGTCACCCTATGCATTATGAGCCCAGGTGATCCCTCTGCCATCCTTCCCTGCCACCTCACCTTCTCAGAACGGTGTGGGGCATGCATTGCCACTTGGAACCATGGGAAACATGGGCCTCCTGGTGGAATCCTTTGTGCGGGGAGATATGGAAACCAAGATTCACAGCATTAATGGACACTCAATAAAAGTATCGAGACTTTAAAGGCCAGGCCTTACCACTGCCCCCATCTCCCCCTGTGCCAGTCCCCCCTCCTTTGCAAAAGTAAGCTTTGGGAAAGGGGGAGGCACGATGGTGGCATGGAGAGCTGGTTCCAGGCAAGCCCATGAGCAACAAGGACCAAACTGGGACAGGGCTTGGGGCTTGGCTTGTAATAGGCTTAGCTGCTCTGAACTCCCCCCAGCTCATGTGATTCCAGACTTCGTCATCCACATCAGTCAGAACTGAAAGCAGTGGCCCTTTGTTCAGCACATGAAGATCCTCGGACTCAGCTGCATGAGCATGTCCAGCTGCTAAGATTTATGAATTATGGCCAATACCTACAAATTCCTTTTAAAAATGAAATCTACATTTTTATGACAAATTGTTTCAACTAAATGCTAGCTTATCAACATCATGAATCCTCTTCAATTTTTAGATAAATTTCCCTAAATTATGTGCTGTATCCATATATTCCATATATACCCCAATGCAGATACATAGCAGCCCAGTGAATATCATTTGCATTCTGCAAGCCTAAAAGCTCAGCTGAAATTCTGCCTTGCTCAATTTGAACTGTTAAAAGAATTTTAAGACTTGGGGAGACCTATGTGTGTGCAAAGCACTTGTCTCACTTTCAGACTTACATTCTCTGTTGCCCACAGCAAGCCCACAGCCCCAGTCTTTACGGGCAGGGCTTTAAGAGCGGGGAGGGGAAACTCCCACAGCCCCAAATCATGGTTTATCCATGCCTTGGCTTTGCTCTCCACTGGCTGCAGTACATGCTTATTCTTTCATATTCTGATATTCAAGGTAGAGAGACTATGTTGTCCCATTTCCAGAGTTGTAAAGTAGTTAGGGTGTGTTGAACTATACATGTATCAGATTTCAGCTCTCCATCCATCTATGGTGAAAGCATCTTTAAAATCATGGCAGTCAGGAAAAGGAATAAATGTGAGAACATTGTTTCCGTTTGCAAATTGTCTGAACATGCCCCATTTGCCACCCTAAACACGAACACATTATTCAAAATTTTGCACATTCCCAAACCTGTGGTCACATGTGAAAAATGTGACTTTGAAATGTGCATTTAAAAAAGAAAGAAAAGTATGCATTCTTGTGCTTCCCCTGTCCTCCAACATATGCATTTTCATGTTTTAGTCAATGGGGAGAAATGCACACTTTTGAAAAATCTGCACAGAAATGCACACTTTCCCTGTTCTAAATGAGCACTTTTGTTCTTCAAACTTCTTCTTCTTCAAAAAAGTCACAAAGTTGTTGAGCTGTGAAGTGAAATTCAGAAAATTTGGGGCAGATCAAACACCCTCAGTTCTCCCATCCCTACTCAGGAACCATGTGAGTGAGGCTGAAGCATTCCATGCAGCTAGATTAACAGCACATTTTATCTTGGTCGGTGTGGTGGGAAATGGTATTGCAGCTATTCAAAAGTTCTCTTTATGAAGGAACTATTAAGTGTCTATGGGAATCTTGAGAGTCTCTCTTATTGACAAAGAGACCTCAATGATAGAGGCTTCTTATTTTAGAAGGCTCTCAGAAGTTTATTGACTTCATAAATGTGGGCCTAATAATTTAGTTAATTAAGAAATTGCTTAACTGTAATTAATTCTAATGAGGCCTAATTTCCCACCAAACAATAGCTCGAATTAGATGGAAACCAGTCACTAACATAAAATATACTCACAGCACTCAATCCCTTCAGTAAAGCTTTATTTGATACAAACAGCTGTTGGAGCCAGAACATGGGTTCTGACTGACTTTAGTATACAGGGTATTACTCTTATATAGGAAACTGGAAACATCAGAATTAGCATAATAAGATCCTTGTACAGTATAACTTTTGTACTAAGGGAAAGTTTACAATAATACAGGGTATCACACAGGAATGATGTATCTTGTCTCTGTCAAAAATAAAGAAAGGCGCCACATAAGAATGATGGATAAACTAAAACAAACAGAATGCATATAATTGCTAATAGAACAAAGTTCATTATGGTGAAAGTTTGACACAACTATACAAGAAGGCAGCTTCTTCTCATCTAACTAGTGCATTGCTGGTTCTGCCTTACAGAAGAACTGTTACAAGTATCTATTAATAATATGAAATCAATATTAGTTTCTGAGTTATTTAAATGCTCATGATCAATTTCTCGACAGTCGGGATCGACTCTTGGATGCTAACATGAAGATGCGAATCAAAGCAAATGAATAAGCAGGAGGGTGTGTTCTACACCCCTCCCCCATTTGATCTGATACAGCAGCTTCAGTGTAAATGTGGAGTCTGCATCATCCATGTCGAGCATCTTGAACACCGCGTTGAATGGGTCATAGGCGGGTTCAATGAAGTTCCACACACACGTTGGAGGGTTGCAGAAAAGCGGCCTCGGACCAAACTACACATTACACTTCAAGTGCAGCATGTAGCTGTGCCTCCCTGTTTTACTTTTAATATTACAGGTCTGTTCGCTGGGGTTCTTACCTGGAATGCAGCACACAAGCTTATCTTCCTTCCTCAACCAAAATTTCCCCCTCCCCCATCGCTGCATTGCTAGAAAAACTTCCCATTGGTGAGGCACTCCCTACTTCTTGTGTTTCTGGTGAGGATCACCCCAACCCAAGCCTGTAATTAAAGAAAGAAAAACAGGATATGTAGCTTCATGTTACAGATTAAGTGAACTTCTAGATAGGCTCTTAGGTCCATAGTATGCACATGAGAACAGTGTGCATGATCTTAGAGGTGTGCACTGACTAACAGATTCAGCTCAGACCCGGATTTATCTATTTGGAAAATATTCCTATTCTGTTCAGATCAATTCGGAGCCCGATTTAACTCAGGGTCAAATCTGAATCTCCCATTGATTATCTTGGGGAATCAACATATACTTTTTTCTGTTTGACAAAATTGGGTAATATGTGCAAAAATATTAGCCACTTACGAGGGGATGAAGCCTACCAAATGTCCAATCAATGGTGCGGGGGGGGGGGGGGTTGTGACAGCCAGGTGTCATCAAATACCCTTAAAAAGAGGGGAGGCTTCTAACAATTTCTTTATTCCTAAATACAATTGGATTAAAATTGCATATGTAGTTGCTTATTCTGCCTGCCAAGTTTCATAAGAATAGGTGCAGGGGCTTTTATGAAAGAGCACACTTTACAGCTTCGGATCTCCAAAAATGGATGTGCTCATCCCCTTATGTTATTTTAGCAAAATGCACTGGACACTGGATCAGTTCTGTGACATCGTACTTCAACTTCCCTCCCCCAAAGCACTGTGATTGGAGAGTCCTGATAAAACCTTTCACTGTGATTAGAAGCTAGAGCTGCCACTTAGAAAACTCTATACCTCCTCCCCCACCCTTATTACCTAGGCTGACCAGATAAAATCCAGGTCAGGGCTCATGTAACTTTAACAGTTGTAGAGAAAAGGGAATTTCAGCCAGTGTCATTTGTATGCAATTAGTTCCTGGTGAAATTCCCTCTACATCACAACTGTTAAAGTTGCAGGCACTATACTAGAGTGACCATTTACAAAAGAAGGCAGGGCCCCTGCACCTTTAACTGTTGTGATGAAGAGGGAATTTCACCAGGAACTAATTTTCACCAGGAACTAACCCTTTTCTCTACAACTGTTAAAGTTACATGAGACCTGACCTGGATTTTATCTGGTCACCCTATCATTACCCCGATATTTTGCTGATATGGAGAGCTTGGGGGGAAATGTTTAGAGATGCACTGTCTGTGTCTTTATGCCCCTCCAAATCCAAATAGCTAAGAAATCTTCAGGGGTGCTCAGATGCGGATCTGGTCATCTTCAGAGGAGCCTGGTTTATGTTTGGACATCTCCTGAATCTCTCAAAATCAGTCTAATTCAGTTCAGGATTTGGCTGTACTTGTTACATGAGGCGAAGGCCCAGGCACTCTGCCTTCATTCAATAGTTATCAAATCCTATGAGGAAAAGTTGAAAGAGTTGAGTTTGTTTAGCCTGGGGAAGAGAAGGTTAAGAGGAGCCATGAAGGCTGTGGTCTTCAAATGTCTGACAGGCTGTCATGCTGAAGATGGAGCAGACTTGTTCTCTGTTGCTCCAGAGGGCAGGCCTGGAACCAACAGGTGGAGAGTGCAGGGAAGCAGATTCCGGCTTTATCTTAGTGTTAACAGTGAGAGCAGTTGAGCACTGGAACAGACGGCTTTGGGAGAGGGTGGGTTCTCCTTCACTGGAGGTAATGAAGCAGAGGCTGGATGGACACATGTCAGGGATGCTATAGCTGCAACTTTCCTGCACTGAGTAGGGGGGTGGACTAGATGAACTCCAAGGACCCTTCCAACTCTATACTTCTTTGAGATAAGCAATTGCTCTCAATTTAGCCCTTTTCAAACAGTGAACAAGAGAATATTAGGACAGGGCAAGCTCCCCTGGACAGACAAGGGGGATGAGCACAGCTTCTTTTGATTGCTCTCAGCGGTCCAGGGGATGCCTTCCTGGCCCTACTCCAGGACCCTCTGAAGTCAACGTTGACTCCTCTTTGTTTAAGAAGTGTTTGGATTTGTTCCATCCTGTCTGCGAAAGGCTGAAAGATTAATGCATTAGGAGACTGAAGGACATGGCTGATTTTCGTATAATAGTGGGAATTGTAGTCACATTTAATTTGAAACAAGAAGAGCAGTTGGCCGCTTCTCTGGATGAGGCAAATGAGGGATGCAAAAGAGAGCAAGGAAGATACAAAAGAGGGCAGGGCTCCTGCAGCTTTAACTGTTGTGTTGAAGAGGGAATTTCACCAGATGCTGTATGTATACAGCTGAAATTCCCTTTTCTATACAAACGTTAAAGATATAGGAGTCATGTCCTCCTTTTCATATGGTCTCCCTACGGTTGACAGCTGGTTGGCCACTGTGGGAACAGAGCAGTGGACTCAATGAACCCTTGGCCTGATGCAGCCTCAGGGCTCTTCTTATGTTCTTATCTAGTCCAAACTTCTGCAATGTACAGGAAAACCAATGAAACTATCCACAACCTCCATAGGTAGACTGTTCCACTGTTGTACAGATCTTACCGTCAGGAAGTTTTTCCTAATATTTAATCAAAATCTAGGTAGCTGTAACTTATACCAATTATGTTGGGTCCTAATTTCTGTGGCCATGAAAAATAGTTCTTAGCCAACTTGCCTGTGTGGCCCTTTTATGTACCTCAACACTGCTAACATGTCTCCCCCCAGTCTCTTTTTCTCCAGACTGAGCATCCCAAGTTCCTTCAGCCTGTCCTCATAGGGCATGTCCTCATGTCCCTGTATCATCTTTGTTGCCCTCCTCTGAACCTGTTCTAACCTGTCAATATCCTCCAGAAAAGTGGTGCCCAGAATCATTCACAATACTCCAGGGGTGGTCTCACTAGTGCCAAGTAGTAGAGAAGAATAAGGACTTCAGGTGAGGAAGCCCAGACAGGTGAGGAAGGTCTCTCTTCCCTCTCTGAGGAGCACCTAGCCCTGATCGGTGGCCTCAGCCCCCAGCTGAGGCAGAATGGCTTCCCACTAACATCTCTCTGTGTACATAGTCATCATACAAAGCAACGGTCCTTCCCAGGCATGAGCCTAAATGGGGAGGGGGCTCTCATTGTACAACAGCTTGCCCACAGCCCCACCCCACAGTCCTCCCTTCTGGAGCTGTGCCCAGAAATGTGGGAGCCTGTTGACAGGAAACACAGGATTAGGATTGAGCCAGGGACCTCCCTGTGTCTGCAGATGGCACCTCCCAGCTTTTCAGGGCTGCCAAGGAACACAAGTGGGCAGGATCTGCCTCTGCAGTGGGCAGGCACTACCAAGCCTCTGGCATAAATTTGGGCAGACCACCCTGGCACATCCTGGCCTTCTGTTTTTGCCTGGTCAGCAGAGCAGGAATATTGGCACTTCTGCTTCCAGCCTCTCTGGTTCCACTCAAAGACCCTGAAACTTTCTCCCTACAACTCCACCTCTGGTCCATAGATCTTAGCCACACCAAAGGAGCTGCCAAACAGACGGACACACATAGGGAGGGAGCCAGAATGCTAGATAAACAACCCTGTGTGCCTTAGTTCCTTTCCTCCAGCTGGGAAGATGCTTGGATCTGGACGTCATGGCAAGAAAAAGAGACGTCTCCTTGTTGGTCCTTTGCCCTTCAACCTTCCTGCCGCTTTTGGTGGCCCCCTCCTCCTCCTTCGCGCAAAGTCCAAAATCAGCAGGTTTCCAAACCTCCTGCTTGGGTCATGTTTACACAGTGTGTCCTCTTCTCTTAATTGCTCAACAACAGATTTAGAACAAGAAGAAGAAGAAGCAGAGAGGAGGAATGAGCAGCTTGATTCTTTTGGCCTCAAGACAATGTATCTTTGTTGCTATGCTAAAGTAAAGGAAATGGAGCCTCTTAATGGCCATCCATTCCCAGCCTTCGCCTTTGAAGGGTAATCTGGACATGCGGGTGATAAATTGGATCTTGGTTGTGCTCCAATTTTTATGAGATTACAGAGCTGATTAGGGTTAGTGAAAATAGCTTTTGGGTGTGTTGGTTCATAAAATGAAATAAAATAAAAACCTGCACTTTGCTTAATAATAGTAATAATAATAATAATATTAAGCAAAGTGCAGGTTTTTATTTTATTTCATTTTATTTCAAGAGATTAATATCCCACCTTTGAATTTGTCAGCATTCTCAAGGTGGTTTTCAAGCCAAAACCTCACAAGTGGGCCTGTAGTTCATAAAAGCCTCTGCCATAATGGGTTTGTTAGTCTTTAAGGTGCCACAAGTCTTTGTTTTGTTTATTCCTGCAACAACCTAACATGCCTGCCAAAACATAAACATAATTTTTTTTAAAAAAATGCAAGAAATACCCCCCCCCCCAAAAAAAGGGCAGGAGAGACAATGGCATGAAAAGCAGAAGGCCAGCGTAAGAGCAATAATAAATTATAAAACACAGTGGAACACAAGAGCAGCAGCAAAAAACAAACAAACCAAAACTTTAGGGGAATGAATATTTCCAGATGAATGAAAACACAATGGATGAGACTCTGTCATTCCGTTTGTAATTTATCACAAGCTGAATACCAAGGGAAAATCTACACTGGAGCTTCTTTGGTTGGTGAGGCATGGTTGTGCCAGGATTTATTTATTTATTTATTTATTCATCCATTCATTTCTAAATGCAATTGCTGCTCTGTGGGCACATTGCATTCATGAATACAGTGCAGTATCTGCTGTAGCTATAATACATCTATGTACAAAAAGCCTCACAACTAGATTTATGGAAAGATAAATTAAGAATTTAACTGAATTTCTCTGGGGGAAGGGAAATTCTCCATCAATTTCTCTCCAATAGGGCACGCATTAGGACGGATTTCAGCACAGCTTCTTTCTTCCCCCCTCCCGCCCCACTGAGGTGGTGGTGGTTGTTTTTGCCCTGCCACTGCATAGGGCAACAGCATCAACTACATTGGCAGTCGGGCCCCATTTTGCATCCTCCACAATACCCAGTATACCCGATATAATTCCAGGACAAGGCAGGTGCTCTTGAATGGAAATGATTTTCTACAACTACTACAGTCTTGGTTCAGGCCCGGTTCAGGGATGGAATCTATCTTGGATGAGGAAGTGCAGGTAATGCTTATCAAATCTGCAGACAATACAAAATTGGATAGGTTAGCTAATACCCTGTAAGACAGAAACAAACTTCAAAGTGATTTGATAGGCTGGAATGCTGGCTGAAAACAACAGGATAAAATTTAATAGGGATAAATGCCAAGTTCTACACCCAGGAGAAAGAAGCCAAATGCACAGTTACAAGTTGAGGGATACTTGGCTCAGCAATATGACAAATGAGAAGGTTCTGGGCACCACACTGGGCAGACAAGCTGGAGAATATTGAGAGGAGGGCAACGAGGATGATCGGGGTCTGGAAACAAAGCCGTATGAGGAAAGACTGAAAGAACTGGGCATGTTTAGCCTGGAGAAGAGAAGACTGAGGGGAGACATGATAGCAAACTTCAAATACTTGAAAGGTTGTCACACAGAGGAGGGCCAGGATCTCTTCTTGATCATTCCAGAGCGCAGGATGCAGAATAATGGGCTCAAGTTACGAGAAGCCAGATTCTGACTGGACATCAGGAACCAATGACCTAGGGAGGTGGTGGGCTCTCCCACACTAGAGGCATTCAAGAGGCAGCTGGACAGCCACCTGTCAGGTATGCTTTAAGGTGGATTCCTGCATTGAGCAGGGGGTTGGACTCAATGGCCTTATAGGCTCCTTCCAACTCTAATATTCTATGATTCTATGATTCCTTGTCCTTATGGACTACCTTTTTGGGGTGAGGGAAACAGGGATTGCGACCCTCTTCCTTCTTCTCCCTCTCTTAGTGGCTTTTGATGCAGTTGACATTGATATCCTCGTGGACCACCTTCGTGAGTTGAGAGGGAGGCACGTTCTACAGCTCTTTGACTCATAGTCAATTGGAATTGTTTGTAATTGTGCCTTTAAAATTTCCTTTTTTAAAAAACTCCCACCCATCTTGGACTCCTTTTCTCATTAGGGTCACTTGCCATGGGACCGTACTTATCATAGTTCTGAGTTTATAAAAACCAGCTTTCCTAAAATCCAGTGTACTCGTATGGCTACACTCAGCATTTGCTTCCTTTAAAATCAAGAACTCCAGTATAACATGGAGCTTATCTACACTACTACTTTAAAACAGTTTATAACAGTTTTAAACTGGTTAATAACTGTAATTGACCAGTTTAAAACTGTTATAAACCATTTTAAAGCAGTAGTGTAGATAGGCTTGTGGTCACTTTCCCCCAGAGTTCCTGAAACTGCCACTTTAACCATTAGGTCATCCCTATTGGTCAGTATCAAGTCAAGGATAGCTGATCCTCTAGTTTCTTCCTTTACTTTCTATGGGAGAAAGTTATCAGCCACACATGTCAGGAATGTCTTGGAAGGGCTACTTTTGGCAGAATTTGTCTCCCAACAGATCACTACTTCATCACACTTCCTTGAAACACTGGCAACTCATACTTGTGCGGTCAGTTCCAGAAAATAGCACTGGGTGACTGCACCTCAGACCCATGGCAGCTGAACTGTGTGAAACCACAGGGCACCATGTGTCCTCAGTGCTGTTTAATATGAAGCTGTTGGGAGCGGTCATCAAGACATTTGGGGCAAGGTGTCACCAGTATGCTGACAACACCCAGCTCTATTTCTCTCAGGAGAGGCTGTGCACATTCTAAACATGTGCCTGGATAAATTTATGGCTTGGATGAAGACTCATAAACTGAAGCTGACTCCTGCTAAAACAGACACCCTATGGGTTGGCAATTCTCAGGTCGGGAATTGGGGTGTTTGCCTGTTCTGGATGGGGTTGCACTCCCTCTGAAGGAGCAGGCCAGTAGTTTGAGAGTGCTATTCCTGAATCCATCATTGTCACTGGAAGCCCAGGTGAGCTGGGTGACCAACTTTGGTTAATACATCAACTATGCCCATTCCTGGAAAGGGACAGCCTGGCCACAATGATCCATGCACTGGTAACTTTATAAGTAGCCTGGTCCAGAAGCAGCAACTTGTACAGGATGTTGTAGTTTTTATAATGTATAATGTATTTTTGCTGTGTATTTTGTGGTTTTAATTGTTATGAAAAACCAAAAGGAGGAGAGCATCCAAACCAGGACAAACAAACAAACAAACAAAAAAAGGGGGGGGGGGAAGCAGGTTCTTCTCAGGATACTAAAATACTTTATTTCAAAGCCTTTTAACGTGTTTTGGCCTGTGTTATTTTTAAGGCCTCCTTCAGGGGGCTGTAATATTAAAATACATTAAATTATGTTTACAGGGATAACACATAACATAAATTAATATATATATGTTTAGAGGTTAGTTAGGTACATTGCCACAAAGGCCTATGCCCATATGTAAATATATATATATATATATATATATATATATATATATATCAGTATGAAGGCTCTGGGGCCTGTCCACATTACACATTAAATCTTGTATAAATAATATAAAAATATTTTTAACAACAGTATAATGTTATATACAGATTCTTACTTGATAAGAGATGTCTGCAGAAATACTCTTAACAGGATGATAGTCTCCTACGATAATTACTGGCGACGGGGGTGGGGGAATCATTCCAGGGCTCTCCTTATATTCTAATTCATTTTTTCTCATTGTTTTGTCATTTTGGGGGGGCTCTGCCAGGTGCTTCCATGTAGCAGTGATAAGTACAAGGTCTCAAAATACGTGGGTATAGAAATGCAATAAATAAATAAATAAATAAATAAGAATGCTGCAGCTGGGGTGCTCACTGGGACACCCAGCTATGCTCACGTATCACCTGTGTTAAAAGAAGTGCACTGGCTGCCTATTCGCTACTGAACTATGTCCCAGGTTATGCTGTTGTCATACGACGCCTTACATGTCTTTGGACTAGAATATCTAGCAGACCACTTCCCCTATACATGCCCTGCCAACCTTTACAATCTCCAGAGGAGGTCTGCTGCTTCCACGATGAACAGAGTGTCCCCACGTAACACATCAGCAGTTGCCCTCCTAGAGCTGTCAGAGAAATCTGTTTGGGGGTTGGATTCATGGGGTTTTACTAAGTTTGCCCCAGCAGACTTTGTTCTGGTTCCTGCTGCACCACCGACTTCGGTCTGCAGCAAGTGGGGCCACTTCATGGATTTTTCAGGGGATTTGAACATTTTTTTTCAGGTTCTGCAATTTGCACAAATTTCTGAGCAATTCGTGCAAACTGTGGCCGAATTTGCTCAAATTGCTCAGAAATTTCTGCAAATTACAGAACCTGTGAAAAAATGTGCAAAAATAAGTTCCTGGAGTTCAGGGGAGAACGAACAGCTCAGCTTGCAAATGCAGAGGAGTTAGTTGTATATGCCACAGAACTCCATCGAGTCAAAGAAGAACCAGATTTCCTTGCAACAGCCACATCCCTCTGGCCTTCCACATGCAGTTTGGGAGGCAGACAATGTGGCATGTTTTAAATGCCTCCTGAGAACACACTTGTTCACCCAGCTTTCTCTGGTTTGCAATAATCCTATGCTGTTCCGTCTTGCTGCTTCTTGTATTACCATATTTCACCGAATCTAAGACATCATCGATTCTAAGACGCACCTTAATTTTAGGGCCACCATCTGGAAAAAAGCGTTGCATCGATTCTAAGAAGCACCCCATTTTCAGACACGTTAATATTGGGGATAAGTGCATCTTAGATTTGAAGAAATATGGTAGGGCTGTGCATGCCCCCCCTTGACTCGCCACCCAGGGACCTGCTGGGCCGGGCCGGGCATGAGTCCCCCTCCTCCCTTCCCCACTCACCTCCATTGCCACCCTGGTCCTCACTGCCAGCGCCGCTTGCAGCGGCCTCCCCGGCTCATCCACTGCCACTGCAGCCATCACCCCGGGCCAAGATCTGCCTTCCTCCCCCCTTCGCTGCCCTGTTGCGGGCAACCCTCCTCAGACCCCCGGCAAGACACTGCTTTCATCATCGTCATCGGTCCTTCAGTCCGTCCAGGAGTGGGGTGGGGCAGGCAACATTACGAAGGCAGAGGAGGAGGAAGAAATGGAGGGGCTGGGGAGAAAAGAATCAACCGAGGGGAGGCCGCTGCTGCCTCGCCGCCTCGTCACCCGCCCCGCACTGTGCATGGCAGCCATGCCGTTTCCTCACCAACACACCACAACAATGGTGACGTCGAAGGAAAAGAGCCCCTGAGGAGAGACGCTCAGGCGGGCAGGTTTGTTTCTACTTTGTAGTACACCACGTTTCTAGGCCGGGGAGGCCGCTGCAAGCGAGGAGCCACTGCCGCAGCAGCGAGGACTGGCCCTCCCCCATCGCCGCTCTGGTCCTCACCTCCAGCGCCGCTGAATTGTGTAATTGATAAAGTGTCTTCTCTGCCCCCAGTATTCATTTGCTGAGCACTAAATGCCTGTAATTCTTGAGGTAACAAGCTTGTTTTTCCTGAACACATTTATTCTGGGGCATCACCACTACTACCGTTTATGAATTAGATTTTTCCTTATTTAGGGAGAAAGAGACGTTATGTCATAATGTCTCTCAGGACAGAGTGTTGTACTGATTATATTATTCTGTTATCCTGTGATGTTGAAGAAACTTAATTTTAAAAACAGCAACAGGGTCTGTAGCTGCTCTACTGAAGTGGAACATTCTCCTCTATGATTCAATGAGTTTTATCAGGTGGTTTCCCAGACCTTTTGCATAAACTGATGCTTAGGTGACATGCAAGGGAGGAAGAGCAACTGGCATAGCATGAACTGTGAGCCAGGAAGTCCCCTGTTCCAGGGCTGACCCTACCATTAGGTGGAGTGAAGCAGCTGCCTCAGATGGCAGAAATGGGGAGGTGGGGAGCTGCTGCTGCTGCTGCTGCTGCAAGGTCTTGGGGAGAGAGAGCTGTGTGTGTCACACAACCCGCTCTGCACCCCTAAGCTCGTCCGCTGCCCTCAGGCATGGTGGAGGATCCTGTCTCAGCACCAGTGTTGAAGGACGACGACTCAGCTGCTGGTCTGGTCAGTTTTTGTACATGGAATGGGAGGAGGCACCACCCACCTCATCCATTGCTTCAAGCAGTGACATAAGTTGGGCTGGACTGGCCCTGTTCTTATCTTGGTTCATCCATGAACTGACATGATGAATTTAGGCAGGAGCTTCGAGATTAGCAGCTTTCTCCCCCTCCCCCCCACATGCATGTTACTGTATGTAAAATCAATGCATCTTCTCCCCCTTCCCCCACCCCAGGGCCCCCATTTCCCTTCCCGCCTTCTGTTGTCTCCCTTATATTGGATTTCCAGATTGTGTAATCCACAAGAGGGAAGAGACCTTTCCTCTTTTCCTTTGCGAAGTGCCATGTGCATGGATGCTGCATGAAAGCGATGATGACATCAGCTGCAATAGCCTACCTTGCAAGGTTGTTGTTGTGAGTGCTGCTGAGAAACTCTTTGAGCACTTAAGGAAAAAACTTCATAAATATTGTTATCATCACATCAAGTTATTCTATTTTTGGTTTTGATTCCCCACATGTGCTGTTATCTGCCCGAATCACTAGAAGAAACAAGTAAAGTATGTCTGTACATCTCATAAGTCCTCCGGTGCCAAGGGTCCTGGGGATGGACTCTCACTCAGAAAGAGACACTGTCAGGGCAACTTTGACTGCTTCTTGCGCCTCCTCACTCATACATGAAAAGGGCTAATTAAATGCACACCCGGGAAAGCCAGGCTGAAGGGAAGCGGCACCTTGTTTCAATTACCCTCTCTCGAGGTGCAGAGAACACCTCATGGATACTCACAGGCTGGAACTTTGGGTCAACCAGGGGCTTCCCTTTCAAAATTTTGGGTGTGAATTCCAGCACTGAGATGAGTTATGAGGTGAAGCTGATGACTGATGGCACCTTGGGAGATGGCCAGATGGAGGAGAGGGGTGCAGGCGCCCCCCCCCCCACTATGGCTGTCAGTGCATAACTTCAGCTGCCCTGCTCTCTCCGCTCAGCCTACTGCAATGAGCAGAGAAGAAGAGTGATCTTATTGCAAGGATGATTAAGGCAATTTGTCTCAGTTCACTTCTGATCAGGATGTTACACCGTTTGCACCTTCCGGACCAAATGATGCAATCTGTGGTCAAAATCCATACATTTCTGAGCCATGTGATTCAGGGACCAAAACAAAACAATAAAAACAGAACAAATAAAAAAACACAAAGTGTGTTTGACAGCAAACGGACATTTCAAAGTGAGTACATTTCATGAGCGAAGAAAGTGAACATTTAAAAAATGTGCACAATCGATGCGTACATTTGGAAAAATCAATACAGAAATAGGGTTAGATTTTCCTGCAAAAAGAAATAAAAACCCCTCACAATGTGAAATGGACTCGAGTTGGACCGAGCTTCAAAATAGACTTTGTTGCACTTTTGTGAGTTCTTTGGCATTTTGCTGATTTGCCCATCCGCAATCTGAGGTGTTCCGAACACTCCCCCCGCCCCATGTTCTGAACGAATGCCCAGATGCTGAGTCTTCCCCAAGACCCTCTGAGATGAAGGGGCCGTCCCCCCACTCGGGGCCTTCAGGAAGGTTCCTCACAATGCTGAGCATGCAAGTTCTTAGGGACTTGCTTCTGTTCTGAGACACCATTTCCTAAGGGGATTAGACATGTGCATGGAGAGGGAGGCTATCAGGATCGTGCTCATTGCAGTAGCTGAGGAGCAGGGGGAGGCAAGCTGCTCAGACCTGCGGCCGCATTGGACTTTTTTTCTTTTTCCAGGCCTAAGGGTGCATTTGCCCTGAAGTCATTTCTTTGGGGAATTCTCTGTTTTCTTGCCCTTCTTCCTCTTCCTCCTCCTCCTCCTCCTCCTCTTCCTCTTCCCTGCCACCACTTTTCCTTTTTCCTTCTTCCTCCCACTTCCATTGCATACCACCATTTCCCTTCCCACAGCTTCTGCCAGCTTCCCCAGATTTCCATGCCAAGGCCATGCATTTCCTCCGCATTGAGAGCCTCACTACCTGGGGATTCCTGGTGTCCCACTGCTGCCCCTCACCTGAGTCAAGCTCTCTCTGGCTGCTGCTGCTGCTACAAGGGGGTAGGGAGTGCCTGGCAGTGGCTGCCACATCTCACTGGGGTCCAGGCAGGAGCTCTGCAGCTGGAGAGGTGGGGGAAAAAAACTGATTTGTCTCCCGCCCCCACTGAATAATGTGAAACCACAGTGATGAGCTGCACTGCTCTGAAGAAAAGATGAAGGATCCTCACTAGGGCTGTGCATCACTTCGGATCCAAATCCCAAATCCGAAGTGAATCGGGGAGATTTGGACCTTCCTAAAATAGATCTGAAGAGGATCGGGGGAAGTCTGAAGCAACCCAAATTGAATCGGTTTGTCCGAATGGATTTGGATCGATACAGCGATTCGGATGCCATTTTAAGTGTTCTTCTCCAAAGTGTTGTATTGGGGGAAAGAAATGCCTATAACTTTTTTATTTGAAAAGATAGAAACATGAATGTTGGAGGCCTTGCAGATGGCTTGGAACTACTCATGTGTGACAAATTTTAGAAACACAGGTGCAGGTGTTTACTCGCTAGGAATTTTTAAAAATGTGTTTTTCCTAAGTGCTATAACTTTCTCATTTTTCAAGATACACACATGAAAGTTGGGAACCTCACAGATTGTCTGTAGGTACTCATGTGTGACAGGTTTCAGAAACATAGGTGCAAGTGTTTACTCACAAGGAATTTTTAAAAATGTGATTTCCCAGGCAATCCAAAATGCTATAACTTTCTCATTTTTCAAGCTAAACACATGAAAGTTGGGGACCTCACAGATGGGCTGTAGGTACTCATGTGCAGCAAATTTCAGACACAGAGGTGCAGGCATTTACTCACAAGGATTTTTTAAAAATGATAATTTTGCCCATGCGGTAGCCAATGGGGCATAGGGTTGCATTGGGGGAAAGAAACACTTATAACTTTTTTATTTTTAAAGATAGAAACATGAAACTTGGGCACATTGCAATTGCATTGCACCTACCCAGGTAATGTGTGTATTCCAGGCAGCCTAACTTTAACTCCCTATTTCTGTCTGAATGGGAAGCTTAGAACACACAAAAGAAAACTGTAGGGGAGATTTGCACTTGAATGGATAGTGTGATCTTCTGAATACCACCTTCTTCTCAAATGGCTCTTGGCTTTGAGTGGCTGCTTTAACTGTTCTCTTGAAAATCAACTTTTAAAGTAAAAAAAATCCTTGTGAGTAAACAGCTGCACCTCTGTCTCTGAAATTTGTCAACTGTAAGTACCTACAGCCCATCTGTGAGGTCCCCAACTTTCATGTGTGTATCTTGAAAAATGAGAAAGTTATAGAACTTTGGATTGCCTGGGAAATCACATTTTAAAAAATTCCTTGCGAGCAAATGCCTGCACCTAAGTTTATGAAATTTGTCACACATGAGTAGCTACAGGTCATCTGCAAGGTCCCCAAGTGTCATGTTTCTATATTTAAAAATGAAAAAGTTATAGGTGTTTATTTCTCCTAATGCAAGTCTATGGGGAAAATGAGTCATCTGAATCTCGATTTGGAGGTCTGAATCTCACTTTGGATTGGGATCCAAAGTGTATTGGGAGGTGGTCCAAATCATCCCGAAGCTAATCAGGCCCAATTCAGAAGTGACAGATTGGGATCCGAACTGAATCGGGTGGTCCACGCACAGCCCTAATCCCCACGTCCTCTCTGCCACAAAGAAAGAGGGGGAGGGGTGCTCTGAGGACTTTACTGGCAGGTCAGGTTTTTTGTGGTTGCACCAAGCACAGCTCTAGCACTGCTGGTGTGTGTCTGTGTACATATGTAAGAGACACACAACAAAAATCAGAGCAAATTGCCCAGATAAACAGTGTGTGTGTGTGTGTGTGTGTGTGAAAGCCATAAACTGTAAAGGCTGATCCAACACAAAACCCAATGAACCTTTCTCCTACAGAAAGTAGAGGAAGGAACTAGAGGAACTGCTATCCTTGACTTGATACTGACCAATAGGGATGACTTCGTGGATAAAGTGGCAGTTCTTTCAAGGCGCATTAAAAAAATTACCTCTACAAGAACGGAGCTCAAATCGAATGCCCGTTAAATCGCGAGTTTTATTTTGCTCCATCCGTTAAAGCGCATTTTGACTGTGTGAATAAGCGCTTATGCGCATTAACTACTTGTAAAGCGCATTTTGGACATCTGTTAATGCGCTTCACTGCCTCTCGCTGTCTCTCGTGCAGAGGGATTAGGCGTAAATGTGCTTCTGCGATTATGCGCATAATCGCCTAACCAGGCGCAAAAGTGAATCCTTGTAGAGGGGACCTACGTCATACTTGAGTTCTTGATTTTAAAGGAAGCAAAAGCTGAGTGTAGCCAACCACATACTCTGGATTTCAGGAAAGCCAATTTTAATAATCTCAGAACTAGGATAACTAAGGTCCCATGGCAAGTGACCCTAATGAGAAAAGGAGTCCAAGATGGGTGGGAGTTTTTAAAAAAGGACATTTTAAAGGCCCAATTACAAACAATTCCAACAAGGAAAAAAGATAGAAGACAACAGAAGAAACCAATGTGGCTCCACAAAAAGATTAGAAATGACATGAAAATAAAAAAGGATACATATAGGAAGTGGAAGGAAGGCCAAGCTACAAAAGAAGAGTACAAACAAGTAGCACAGAAGTGCCAGAATGGTATCAGGAAGGCTAAAGCTGAGAAGGAGCTGAGGCGAGTGAGGGATGCTAAAAGCAATAAAAAGGCTTTCTTCAGATATGTGAATAGTAAAAGACAGAGGAAAGAAGTGATGGTTCAACTGCTTAATGGGGATGGCAAATTGGTAACAGATGACAACGAAAAGGCCAAAGTGCTCAATTCCTACTTTGGCTCAGTCTTCTCTCAAAAACGGGTCTATGACCCCCCTGGAAAAAGTGAAGTACAAGCTGTTGGGGCAGGATTGCAGTTTGAGATTGATAAACAAATGGTCAAGGAATACCTAATTTCTTTGAACAAGTTCAAATCTCCAGGGCCCAACAAACTGCATCCTACAGTAATAAAGGAGCTGGCAGATGAACTCTCAGAACCACTCTCTATTTTTCTTGTGAAATCATGGAACACGGGTGAAGTGCCGTACTACTGGAGGAGGGCTAATGTTGTCCCTATCTTCAAAAAGGGCAAAAAGGAGGAACCTGGGAACTACAGACCAGTCAGTCTGACATCCATCCCTGGGAAAATCTTAGAACAGATGATAAAGAAGTCAATTTGTAAACACCTTGAAAACAATGCAGGATATGATCTAGAAGGAAAGACTATGAATTTGTAACAAAATCATTAATAACAATGTTGAAGAGCAGTGGGCCCAGGTCTGAGCCCTGTGGTACCCCGCTCGTTACCTCCCCCCAGTGTGAGAATGTACCATTGATAAGCAAGGAGAATAGCAACCTCCTTGTGGGACTCTTGAGATCAACAGGCCCTGCAGCCAGGTTCCTTGTTAGTTGGGGCAGCCACATTTCTAGGTGGGGTAATTTTTCTGGGGGTGGGGGTTAGTGTCAGCCAATTCCCTCCCCTCCAATTCACTGGTGGAGAGGATGTGAGGGCCAGACCTGGGGGAAGGAAAGGCAGTGGCCTCTCCCCTCACTCCTCTTGCATGCAGAGAGTGTGGGCTAAGCAAAGGTCAAGTTAACAGAAATTCAGCATGAACACCAGGAATTTAATGACTGGCATATTTTTTTCTATTTCATAAGATAAAGAAGACTGCTAAGGCTACAGTGACCAAAGACATCTTCAGATGGGTGTTTTCTCCCATGATTTATCGCTTCTTCCTGTTCTGGATTCTTTTTGGGATTCAAATGGGGTCTTTATACAGCCATTTTTTTTATGCATAACAGTATATGCTGTTTGCAAGGGTGGGTGGAGCCTGGCAGAGTGTTAATGGTTGTCCACCCCCTGGCGTAGCCTCTCCCCTCTCTTGGCGTGAAATGAAACACTTCCTCACAAGTTCAGAAGTCTGTGTCATTGGAGATCTGCCACCCACATGCAAGTCAGTTTTGTCCCTGCAAAAGCAACAGGAACATTGTGTATATAAACGGGGAGAGGGGGTTGTGTTGAAGGGGGTAACACTTCCCTCCTGTGTGCACATGAGTCGAGATTGAATAGAAAGGGCCAAAAGTTTTCTTGGAGGCATGTGCAGAGCAGCCCCCATCCCATTGCTAAGCGCTGATACTTTGCAAGATCAGAAGTCTGCATCTTCAGAGGCCAGCCTGCCCCCACCCCATGTACAAATCAGTATTGTCCCTGTAAGAGCGTCTTTGCAGCTACGACCATGCTTCCAAGCCACGAGATTTCTCTGCCATCTGAAAACACTCTAAAAGCTACAGTGACACTTTTCTTCCTTGAGTAGGGGGATTAAAGGGAAATGGGTTGCATGCGCTCACGTCCGCTGCAACCACCGTCCCCCTCCCCACTGCCCATCTGCTTAGCATTCCTGAAATATGGAGCCAGGTGGGGCAAAATGACAGAGGGACGGAGGCGAGGAAGGAGACACTCCCAAGTGATCCTGACGTTAACGCTGCATCTGCCCACACAAAGCAGGACATAGTGTGATGGGAGGGCTACACGGGGAAACGAGGGTGGTTTCATCACATGACCGCAAAAATGACTGCATTTTCCCCATAGCAAAACAATACGTGAAGGGGGGGGGGGAGACATGAGACAACAACTGCATGGCGAAGGCATTATGCAAAGCACGCAGGAAAACCATGGCGATTGCATGAAAAAATGCCCATCTGAAAACACCCCAAGAGGGAACCAAAAGGTGTAAAACAAGCAAACAAAATAGTTTAAGCCATAACTAAGAAGCTAAAAACTGGTGTGATTTTGTTTTATCAAAAAATAAATTTAATTTTAATCTTATATCGCTACAACACGAATTTTAAAAAATCAGGTTTAGTAACAGAGTTAGAGCACATTATAATGTCGCCATAGTCAAGCACGTAGGGAGATTGGTTCTGAGAACATTATTTCTTGTTGAGAGCCTTAACTTCCTAAAATATTTACTGCATCATACACTTCCTTTTGCAAATTTATAAAAATTCTTCAACATACAAGAAAGCTTTCTGAATCATGGTAGGTTCGCAATGCACCTTTTCAGAAAGAAAGAAAAATGCATAGCACTTAAAAATCATACTTTAGAACAGTAGCAGCTTTTGGTATTTCCTAGAATTAAAGTAATGTTAAAAAAAATCAAAAGGTCTTTTGCCAATCTGCATACATTGGGAAAATCAGAAACTCAGCCTGAGTTACAACCTAGGTGACCGGCCAGCCAGCGAACTGTAGTGTGCCCAGGGGTGTTTTGATTCCACTAGGAGCCTATCTACACTACTACTTTAAAATGGTTTATAACAGTTTTAAAAGCAGTAGTGTAGATAGGCTCTAAGACTGTTTTCATCCTTTGCCATCAGGTACTCAAGAAAAAGAAGCAAAAATAGCCACCATGATTGTGAGCAGACTGTGGCCTTTAAAAGAGTAACAGGCAACTTTGGGTAGATTTTTTTTCAGATCATTTTATAATCTCTTCATTTCACCCTTTAGCAAGAAGCACCCAATCTTGCTCTACTCACCATAGTTACTGCAGAATAAAATAAAACTCTTACTTCTCACTGCAGGCAAACAAACATGCTTTTTTATTGCTGGTGGGTTAGAGAACCCAACTGGAACAGAAAAGCAGAGCAAAGGAAAGGAAAGTCCACATGGTGGAGTCTAAGGGCTCCATCATACCTACTTTTTTTCCTGGTTTGCCTCCACGATTTCCACCTCTGTTTCTATAGCATGTCAAGCTAATGGTCCCTTTCACGTGCGTTTGTGATATCACCACTGTACCAGTGAAATCTCCTTTCACTTGTTTGCTTTCCCACTCCACTCCACCCCATCCCATCCCAACCCACCCCCTTCTCCTTCCCCCTCCTGTTCATTGGTTCTTGTTGTTGATGGACATTGTGATGGACGTGAGTACCTTCCCCCTTGCTCTGGCTTTGTTGTCTGGTGTTTTACCAATTTAACATTTCATCAGCTGGATGCTGTTTCTGCAGGCAATGAGAGTGGGGATGGAGCAGCAAAAGTCCATTCAACTGTCTCAGCACAAGCTCGTTTGTTCCACATGGCATGCTGGAGGAGGAGAACCGCCCCGCCTTTCTCTTTCGTCAGCAAGACCTCCCTTCAAAGCACATGCCCCCAACAAAGGATATAGGTGAGGATGACAATACATGGGGCAGAAGGGCACTTTAATCCCACTTGGAGGAAATAAGCTGGACTGTCCCACTCTAGGAAAACATGGAAAGGCAGGGGGAAGAGGTAGGGTGATGGCAGGACAGGTATGGCATCATGCGAGTACCGCCCTGCAAAATAGCAAACCATGCATGATGAGAGTGTGATAAAACGCTGGTGTCATGGAGCCCTAACTCTAGCCCATAATAAAGTCCTAATATTTAACCCTTCAATGGTCATGTTTATACAGGCTGTTTTTTTCAGGAGCACTTGAGTAACCATAGGGTGCCTGTAATCATGAAAACCCCACCCTCAGTCAAGGGAAGTCCTGAGGAGGGGGCTCTTCCAGATGAGGCTTTTGTTGTGCATTTGCCTTGCCTCATTCACTGAATTTCCCAGAGGGTCTACTCTTACATTCCTCCTATGCTTAAAACAAGCTGTCATTCTTTAAATGGAGGCTGTCATTGTCTGTCCTGTCACAAATTAAAATTACAATTTTATAAAATCCTGGGGGCAAAGCACAATTCCAGGGTGTGTGTGCAACTATTGCCCCACCTTGGCTACAGGGCTGATGCCAGGATGATTGAACAACTTTCCTAGCCATGTGCTCCATTTTAAAAAAACAAAAACCAATGCAAGCTGCCTTGCATGTAGAAAACTAGGTTCCCTGAGGTGCTAGTTTTCTAAAGTAGGAGTCAATCATGCAATTCTCCACCTTCAATGGAACAGAGTCACCACATCAGTATGATTAACAGTTTGGCTACAGGGGGTCAATCAGCAGCTTTTTCTGTGAGATGCCCCGTGCTTCTCCACGTTCTCCCCTCTTCTGAGAAAGCAAAACCCTTTTACTTGGTCCAGCTCAAACAGCAGCAGAAGTTATTTATTTATTCATTTATTTATTGCATTTTTATACCACCCTATAGCTGAAGCCCTCTGGGCGGTTCACAAAAATTAAAACCATGAAATCATTTAAAGAAATATAAAACAACCACAATCTAAAAATACAAAATAACATACAATATAAAAACACAACCAGAATAAAACCAAGCAGCAGGAATTAATACAGATTAAAATACAAATTTAAAACAGCAAGGGTTAAATTGAGTTAATTTAGCTGTTAAAATGCTGGGAGAACAAAAAGGTCTTCACCTGGCGACGAAAGGAGTGCAAAGTATGTGCCAGATGAACCTCTCTGGGGAGCTTATTCCACAGCCGGGGTGCCACAGCAGAGAAAGCCCTCCTCCTAGTGGCCACCTGCCTCACCTCCTTTGGCAGGGGCTCATGGAGAAGAACCCCTGTAGATGATCTTAGGGTCCGGACAGGTACATATGGTATGGTATGGGAAGGCTGCATCCACCTTCTCCAGAGAAACGGATGGCTTTTGTCAATTTCAGCCAAGGAGAAAAGTGGGTGCTGATACCTCCCAGGATTGGAAGAAAAGCTCTATCCCTCCCTCTCAACAGTCTTCTCGACTGAGAAACTTCTCCATTCCAGTTCAGGTTGGACATCTAGTCTGCTTCACTCCCTACAGGAGAACAGACAAGAGTGCACTATACAGGAAGGACACTGTGACCCAGAGCTGGTGTCATGGGTAGGCATGGTTGTCCACAGCCCAGTGGTAAGACACACACACCCATCTTCCTCTTCACCAGCCGCCTCTTTCTCTGTGGCCCAGACCATGGGGCTCATAGGAAGGAGGAGAAGTAGATGCCGCGGCCTCCTTGCTCCCTGGCTCTCTGCCTATCAAGAAAGCCAGTGGGAGCAATGATGAGAAAGAGGAGGAGGAGGAGCAAGAGCAGTCGGTGACCATGGCGGCAAGAAGGTGGACTCACTTAGGGAGCCCCCCCCTTGCAGGGTGTCTTGTTCAAGGGCCCTCCAAAATCCGGAGCTGGCACTGATTTGTGACTGGGCTATATCTCTGGTTCTATGCTTCACAAAATCGGCTCTGGATTCAGGATGTCCTGAGCTTTGCTGGGGAGAAACTCATTCGTTATCCCTCTCTGCACAAGATTTTCAGGAAGGCGGGAGATACAAATGAGGAAAAAAACTGTTAACAACACAGTTTGCAAATACCAGAGTGCACCCAGCGGCCTGGAAAATGAGCCAGTGAGTGAGATGAGAACTTCTTCCCCTCCCCACTTCTTCCAAAGCCTACTCACACACAGAGACATTAATTTCTTCTTGAAGCAAAACAAAATAAGTTTTGTCTCATGCTGATGGAACTTTTCTACACGAGGCATTTATTGTATGTTCCTCATTTTATACTCATGGTTTACGGATTATTTAGAGGGTGTGACTGTATTATTTCTGAAAGTAAAAGAAAATGCTTTTTCCAGTTGTGTAATTATGCTATTCCACTATAGCACAGTGCCACCTAGAGGTTGTGTAGCAGAAAAGCAGGAAAGGAAATAGATATGCACACCTTCCTGAGTGTGCATTTAAGTAGATAAAGCAGATTAACAGCCTCATGTAGAAAACTTCGGTGTAAATATTGGTGTTCAGAAGCGTTGACAAATATTTGAGATATGTCTGTTTAACTCCTTGTCCCTCTATGGGCCCTTTGGTAAGCTTATTAGCTTACAGGAATTTTCCTAGTATTACTGGGGCAGGAGGGTGTGCGTGCAACCATTTGCACATGGATCCTGAAACCTAGAGCCTATCTACACCAAGCAGGATACAACACTTTGAAAATGTTTTGAAAACTGTAAATGGAGTGTGTCCTAGGCCCCAACAGTTGTCACTACCATTTTAAACCGTTTTAAAGCAGTAGTGTAGATAGGCTCCTAGAAAGGAAGGCTCACAGCCTCCAAGACCAACAGCACACCGTTGGTTGGCCTGGTGGTGAACAAGAGTTAAGTATTCGATACAGAAAGGCAAATTAAGTCATGTTTACCCAGTGATGAAAGAGAGTGAGGACAGTCAGCTATGGTACACCAGAATTTGGTGGTAGTATTCTCCAAATACACACCTGCCATTTGGACTGTGCTTGCAGAATACTGTCAAGAGAAGATGGGCCGCATTCTGCTTCTTGTTTAATAAGTTCCCCCCCCCCAACACACACATACTCACACACACGTGGGACGTGGCAATAAGACCCTTAATTCTCAGAGGTAAAGTAGACACAACCAGTGATGCATGAGTAATTTTCATCCTGGCTGCCTCTACAAGAGACATTTAAAGCTCTTTCAAGGCGCATTAAAAAATGTACTTCTACAAGAACGGAGCGCAAATCGGGCATAGAGGTGCGTTTTCTCTCCGATTATGCGCATTATCGAATGCGCGTTAAATAGCGAGTTTTATTTTGCTCTGGCCATTAAAGCGCATTTTGACTATGTGAACAAGCGATTCTCCGCATGTCAACAGTTTAAATCGCGTTTCGGTCGTCCAGTAATGCGCTTCACCGCCTCTCGCATAATCGCCTAACCAGGCGTAAAGGTGAATTCTTGTAGATGAAGCCCCTTTCTCCCCCTCCTGTGGTCCTGATCAAGATAGCCGTTCCCCCAACACCTGCAAAATATATTGCCAAATAGTGACCCACTTGTAGCCAGCTGTAATTTTAAATGTGTGCTTGGGTCTCAGTCACTTGCAAATGGCTCACTGCTGCTCAAAGTATCTCATAGAGTAGTAGAGTTGGAAGGGGCTTATAAGGCCATTGAGTCCAGCCCCCTGCTCAATGCAGGAATCCTCCCTCTTCCTCTCCCTTCCCCTTCCCCTGCCCAACCTAAACAACTTACCTAGGGGCCAGGGAACATTCACTCCCAAATTTTCAAAAGAAACATTTGAAATTCTTAAACATTTAAAAAGTTGACTTTAAATTCTGAAATACCAGGATTTCAAATGTGCTTGGATCAGCCATCTGAGGCAGGTAGAAATGGAGGTGGGGACAGTCTCAGAATCCAGACTTCTGATAGACTTGGGACCTTTTTACACCAGAGGGGTGTAGAGGGCCAGGAACAGGCGAACCCGGAAGTAGCCACTTCCGTGTACTTCCCTATAAATACACATCAGCAGGCTGTGATGTCCCGGGTCATCGGACGTCTCGCCAGCCATTTTGTTGGGGGGTTTTCCAAGGAAGAACACTCCTGCGCTCTAGTGCAAAAGTAAGTATTAAAAAACAAAACGCCACACACAATCAATCCCCCTCCCCCTGCCATCCTGGGGATGGGGATTTTGGTTCACTGCTCTCCTGATGGCCACAGAGCCGCATGATGCAGTTCTGTGGCCATCAGTCCAGAGGCGCTTACTCGCGTGTAAGCACGGCAGGACCGGGACAGGTGGCCACATCTTCTGCGGTCCCAGGACCACGGAAAAATTCAGGATTTTTCTGGTTCTGGGGAACCAGGAGAAATCCTGTGCCCATCTCCCTGCCCCCGGTACTCCCTGTGCATCATGCAGACTCACAGGGAGCAGCCGGGGTCTATCCCAGGCGTTTTGCCTGCTGTGGAAGGGGCCTTGCTTTCACTGATGATGCCGCATGAAACCTATAGTAACCATTTCACATGACCATCACCACTATCACTTGATAGCTATGGTTTCGCTTGAGAAGCCTAGCCTTTTGAACTTGCCCAAAAGAAGTTGGGGTGGGGAAAAATCAAGCATCTAAGAGAAAAGGCATCTGGCACTTGTGTCATGGATGTGATTCCATATAAAGCAAAAGGCCTTCCTCACCCTCAAAGTTGCTGGTTCAAGACCAGTGAGGTCTGACAAACTTGAGAAAATCCAGGCTAGTCAGCAAGAAAAGTCTGTCTGGATAGGAAAGAAGTAGCTGGTTTATTTCAAGTTTTTCTAGAACCAGCCAACTCTGATTGGTGGATCTCTCTGTAGCAGGCTGCCTTCTTTGTGTTACTTTCTAATCAGTTTTGGGCCCTATGGAAAACTGACTGCTGCTTTTGTGGAGCAATGTGAGGACTTTGAAGAATGCTCTTCCCTTGCTGGGCCTAGTCTTATTTGGGATCTTGCTGTCACTGCTCATCTTGTAGGGCTGAGAGTGATGCTGCCTTCGTATGGAACACGCTTCCCCCACATGTCTGGTTTTGATCTTCCTGTGGTTTGCACTGGAGTGAGCCAGGCAGCTTTGATTGAGATGGACCTAAAAAATTGTGAAGGATCTTTTTGTGTCTGGAACAGCAGAGGGACTGACCCTGAGGAGCACTGGTGCATTAATCAATGTGAATGGGCATGGTATGACTTCTGAACTCTGGAGAAGGGAGCCCTCTCAGGCACCCCTGCATGGGCATGAAAACTTGACCTTGAGAGGTGGGAAGTTCAAAGAAAGAGACATCAAGGAGGCTCTGCCTCCCACTCTTCACTATTTTATAGAGCATTATCATCTGAGGCCACACAGAGGTAGCTGTGGCTGTTTTCATTGAGGGAGGCACTCGAAGGAACCAGGAAATGCCCTCACCTTGGAGATAAGGGAGACCCAAAACCACCCACGAAGTACCCACCACTTCCATGTGCAAAAATGAGGGGTGTGCACCGGATCGGGTCCAATCCACGATCCGGACCCAATCCGGCCGAAATCAGATAAAATTATCCAATTACGATCCCTGCATTTGGATCATCCGATCTCATCCGATCCGAAAGGACCTGATCCAGAGCAGAAGAGATCGGAGGATAGGACCTCCTCCCCCCACTCGCGCTCCTTACCTGCTGGGGCCGTCCGCTGCCATCTGCTGGTACCTTCTACTGAGAAACAGGCTTCACAGCCTGCCTCTCAGTAGCACACCGGGTGATGACATCACCTAGCGAGCTACTAAGAGGCAGGCTGCAAAGCCTGTTTCTCAGTAGATGGGAGCAGCGGACGGAAGCGGATGGCCCCGGCAGATAAGGAGTGTGAGTAAAGGGGAGGGGGCTTACGTGCTTGGGCCATCCGCTGCCATCCGCTGCCACCCGCGGGCGACAGTTGATGGTAGCGAACGGCCCCGGCAGGTAAGGAGTATGAGTGGGGGGAAGGGACAGGGAGGGGGGAGTTAGGCCCCCACTCACCCGCCCCCATGTTTTCCTCATAGGCTTGCATTGGGGAAAAGCTTTCTTTCCCCCCAATGCAAGCCTATGGCGAAAGCACCTAAAATAGCATCCGATCCAAAAATCGGACTTCTGATTTTTGGATCGGGTCTGTTCTGCTCTGGAAAGCCTCCGATCCGACACACTAACTCCGGTTCCGATCCTGGTTCCGATCTGATCTGGGGGGGTCCGTGCACATCCCTAGCAAAAATGGCAGGAAGTGTACTTTAGCTAGAGTTGTGCACAAATGGCCTCTCCAAATTCTCCACCCTATTTGTGGGCAAAAAATGTTAAGGAAATAATTCCACTGAATTTTTCCAGGGGGAGGAGAAATTCTCAAAAGTTTGTCATAGGTAGGGCTCATCACAGCTTCTTTCTTTTTTCCTATGGGCTTTTTGTGTTTTGCACTGCTACTGCATTGCTTCTCTCCATTGCTCTGCAGCCTCCCATGCTGCCTGTACTTCCTGACCTGAAAAAGCCCTATGGGAGCAATTTTTTTTTTAAGTTTTAAAAGGATTGTGGGAGAAGTGAAACTGACAGAGGATGCTCCAGTGGCCTCATTGGCTGTGTCCCCCTCAAAGGCAATGTCTTATTGGTTGCTGCTACCCAAAGTTAAGAAAGAAAAAAAGATTTTCATGGAAAATGGTGTGCCATGAGGCTGCAGCCTCACCTGGCCTGCTGCCACAGCACTTCCTTTTGCCAGCAGGCGAAACAGAGGAGAAGGGGAGGAGTCACCATGCAGCCACTGCCACCCCACGGGCCCTGGGAGCCAACCCACGGGCCCTGGGATTGCCCCCTGTGGTCCAGCCTGGGCAGCGCCACAGCCATGGTGATTATCTCATTGTCTGGAGGAGCGGCCAATGTTTCTCAACAAAGAAGAAGGCCTTGTGCAGCTCTTATGAACTATTCCTCTTACCACCATCCTTTGGGGCTTAGAGGCAGTCAAATTAGAGCAATAATGTGGACCGATTATAACTGTGCAAGGAGTGAGGGCAATAGCTTGGCAGGGGTTGATTAGTGCTTGCTAAGGAATGCCTGGAGTGAAAAAAGTCTAAGAGCAGAATTGGATGGATGTGGAATCTACACTGTTCTCATGTGCAGCAAATAAAGCAGCTTGGCCTGGCAGCCTGAATCTGTGGCATTGGCCATTTCCCAAGTTCACTGCGCTCCCCTCAAGAAGAATGACAAGCTTAATATACAGAATAAAGGACATCTCGCTTTCTCGACAGTGCTGTGTGCAGCCAGGTTGACTGGACAAGCAAGTGCCTGGATTTCCCCATGCCTTCTCCCAGGCTCTGATGGCTCGTTTGCTGGTTTGGCTCAGTGGAACACTTAGCACATTTAGCAAGGGTGACCAGATAAAATCCAGGTCAGGGCTCCTGTAACTTTAACAGTTGTAGAGAAATTGAATTTCAGCCAGTGTCATTTGTATGCAATTAGTTCCTGACGAAATTCCCTCTTCATCACAACAGTTAAAGGTGCAGGCACTATACTAGAGTGACCATATACAAAAGAAGGCAGGGCCCCTGCACCTTTAACGGTTGTGATGAAGAGGGAATTTCACCAGGCACTAATTGCATACAAATGACTCTGGCTGAAATTCCCTTTTCTCTACAACTGTGAAAGTTACATGAGCCCTGACCTGGATTTTATCTGGTCAGCCTACATTTAGCACCAGCTCTCTGCAGCTCTAGAGCATTTTGTTCTTGGCTGAACTTTCCATTTCCCCCTTCCTCTGTTTTCTCAATAGGTTTATAAGCCTGGGCGTGTGAACCTTTACAAGCAGGTGAGCAATAAAACATTATGTCTATGAATGGGGGAAGGAGGTGGCTCTGGAGTGGAAGCGGCCAGAGTGTGGGGGATCCATGGAATTGTTGTCAATAGGAGTGTGCATGGACCCAAAAAATCGGATCGGAACCGGAACTGATGCCTTGGATGGGATCGGATCGGAGGCTTCCCAGTTCAGTTCTGAGCCGATTCCAATCCGAAAATCGGATGTCAGATTTTTGGATCGGATGCCATTTTAGGTGTTTTCACCTTAGGCTTACATTGGGGGAAAGAAAGCTTTCCCCCCAATGCAAGCCTATGGCGAAAACACGGAGGCGGGTGAAGAAATAATGAAGAATTATATTATGAAGAAATTTGTAGATTTGAGTGAGTCCTCATCCAAGAATGAACCGAAGGAAATTCTCACACATCTACACGAACCCAACATTTGTCAGTTGTGTTAGGTTTTATCAAATGATTGAATGGAACAAAATTCTCCGCATTCCCAGTGGGCCACTGCCCCCTCCCTGAGGTTGCACATGGCTTCCCCCCCTCAGATGTCTGCAAATGACATGTGGGCAAAGAGGGAGAGCGGAGGCAGTCCTGCAGCCAGGGACTTTAAAGCCCAGGCTGGAGGAGGGATGCGGTGGAGGCTTTTGACAGCCAAGTATATTCCTTCAATTGTGGAGCACACAGATAACTTTTCTCCCCACCCCAACTGCCATCCCAATGCTTTACAGCTGTGTCTACATTCCTGACATGTTAGTCATAATAATAATAATAATAATAATAATAATAATAATAATATTTATATAGCGCTTTGTTACAAAGCATTGTACATGAAATAAAATAGGTCAGCAGTTTACAAAAATGCAATAAATACAATCATTCTCATAAAAGACCTTAACTGGATTTAAAAGAATATAACAACAAAGCCTTAAAATAAAACCGATATAAAATGTGTAGACACCACCACAAGGACCATCAGCATGCTTTAGTTTAAGGCAGATTCCTGCACTGAGCAAGGGGTTGGACTCGATGGCCTTATAGGCCCCTTCCAACTCTACTATTCTATTATTCTATGCTCTACTTCAGGAACAGCCAGCCAACCCGCTCTGTTCAAACAGAAAGGTTTTCAAACCTTTCTTGAACACTTCAAAACTCTCGGTCAACCGCAGTGGCAGGGGGAGTGAATTCCACAGCTGAGGGACGAGGTCCTGGAATGCACGATACTGGGACACCATGATCCATGAGGTAAAACGGGTCAGGAGGGCAAAACCCTTAGCCAGGTTTGGCCAAAAAAAAAAAATCTTTGGCCAAGCCTGGCTAAGGATGCATGATGCTTCAAGGCCCAGGAGACAGCTGAGGAAAGGCAGGGTTAGCACAAGTAGGGCAGCAGGGCTAAATTTTGTGGGGCTTGTGTGTTGAATGCTAGACTTTTTTAAAAATTACGTTTTGAAATGTGGCTTTCAGGAATGCTTTTCAAAACTCCATCTAAGTTGGCAGCTTTATGATGATGTTTTAAGTATCACTCATCCTATTTAATACTTTGATAACTTTACCTAGTTGAAAAGATTCTGTAACTAAAAAAAAGTGTTTTTTTTTTCAAATTAAGAATCTGAACATTTTAAAGCAAATTTGAGTGAGGAAAATTTGCTTAATAACTTATTTAATGCATTTATATCCCAATTTTGAATATAAACATTTCCAGCTTTGCTTACAGCACTGAAACAATGAAAATTAGTATGATAACAATTTCCCCCTCTGATACGTTTCAGCTGTTCTCAGCATCTAGAATCAGCATCATTGTTAAAATTATTCTTAAAGAAAACAATTTAAACAATGTCACTGATTAGGATTTTTCAAATATATATTCTATCTATCTATCTATCTATCTATCTATCTATCTATTTATCTATTTAATTTATGCCACTTTAGTTTAGGGAGGCCATGTAGGAGTTTCCTTGCTTATCATATCTACAGGGCAAAGGTTTACATTTCTAATCAGAAGTCAACCTCACTGAGTTCATTGGGACTTATTCCCAAGAAAGTGAGTATAGGATTGCAGCATTAGACTGAAATCCTATGCACAGTTATGTAGAATTGCTTTGTTAATTGGCTATATAAAAATACATATATACAGCTAGAACTAAATCAATCCCCGCATAACCCAGATTGCAACAAAGAAAGAGAAAGACAACAGAAGAGACCAAGGGATACTGCCACTACTACATAGACAGCATCTCCAGACTCATAGTATTCTAAAATCATAGAATAGTAGAGTTGGAAGCAGCCTACAAGGCCATCAAGTCTAACCCCCTTGATCAATGCAGAAATCTACCTTAAAGTATCCCTGACAGATGGCTGTCCAGCTGCATCTTGAAGGCCTCTAAGGTGGGACCTCTCTAGATAATTTGTTCCATTGTCATACTGCTCTAACAGTCAGGAAGTTTTTCCTTATGATCAGCCGGAGCCACTGAAAGAACTGGGCATGTTTAGCCTTGAGAAAAGAAGACTGACGGGAGACATGACATCACTCTTCAAATACTCTGCTTGATCATCCCGGAGTGCAGGACGGATCATCCCGGAGTGCAGTTACAGGAAGCCAGATTCCAGCTGAACATCAGGAAAAACTTCCTGCCCTGTCCCTTGCCAGCAGTCCATCTTTCCAGTAGTGTAGCCCATGGCCCCAGAATCCAAATGTCTCATCTCGGCACCACCTTGGTCGCCCGTTCTATTCCTCTTCCAAGAATAGTACTCCAGCAAGTACTATTATGCTTTCCCCCAACAGCTTACTCAGTGAATATATCATATGTGTGTGTGTATAGAGCCAATTAACAGTGCAATCCTACCATCTTCTTATTCTGTTTTGAGGAGGATCTGGAATGTTCAGCAGTGCCGGAATAGGCTTGCTTCTGGCATGACTTGCATGAATACAACAACCATCAACATTATAACAAAGAAAAATATTTATGTCTCCGCTAGTCCTCCACAGGGTCAAGCAGCACCCATTCCTATAAAAAGAACTGAGAAAACAGGGGGGACCAAGATTCAATGGATATGCATGAAATTGAATCAGACTCATTTTCTGAGCTATAGCTATCACTATCAATTTCAGTCTCTGCTTCAATGGCAGTGCCCCCTAGAAGCAGAAATGCATCTTGCTCTTGCATTTGAGAGCTGTAGTCTCAGTTTGCAACCTAGGACTTGCTTGTCCTCAGTGCACAGAAATTGTAATAATCTGATACTGTACATAGTTTTTAGAAATCATTTGGAGAAGCAAATTTATGAATGACGTGTCTTAAACATTTTATTCATCATGCTAACATATAACATTCCATAATCAATTTTTCTTCATTTTTTCATTTTTTCCAATTTTTTTGGACCCCCCCCCCCAAATAAGGCTTTGGGATTTTTTTTAAAATCCAATTCTTTCTGGGCCTTCACAGCTTAAATTCTATCTATTTTAGGACTGTGCATGGTCCCCCAATTTGCCTCAGAGGCATTTTGGATCCTCCAAATTGGTCCCAATTCACCTTAGAGTGCTTTGGGGGTTGCCTGCCCCACCTTGCCTTGGTGACAAAGCTGGGGCAGGATTCAGGGCCCCCAAGGTGACTCAGCCTTGTGGGTCCCTGGGTGCTGTCCATGAAGCCGGCACCCCAAAAAAGCCGGGAGCAAGTCTGGATAGGAGTCCATTGGACTCCTGTCTCTGTGCTCCCTCCCTCACCCCCCTCACCCCCTCACCCCCAAACCAGAGCTGCTGCTGCTGCTGGGACTTACCCGCTCACCTGCCACAGCTGCATCACCACCACTGCATCGCCCCATTGCTTCCACCATTGCCCCATTGCCACCACGACCAGAAAATGCTGGTCCTCCTGAGAGCCAGGCTGCGATTTCAAGATATCACAAGTGCTCTATTTTAGTACATCTACAGCCACAAACTACGGTGGCCACAAAGGGGCATTTTCCCTTTACGGCTGCTGTAGTTTGTGGCCCAGAGACCCCATAATATCTTGAAATCACAGCCTGGCTCTCAGGAGGACGCTGTGTTTTCCTGGTCACAGCAGCGATGTGGCGGTGGTGGTAGTGATGCAGCGGCGGCACCCAAGGTGCCCCAAAGCTTTGGTACCAATCCGCTGCCTCAGGCCACCCCAGAAACAACTCAGAACCAAGGTGAGGAGGGCCGAATCAGCCTGCTTTGCCTTGGTTTCAGGGATTTGGCCCAAGGCAGTGCATAGCCCTTAATCTATTTATATATTCTGATTGTGTCCTCCATGCTTCACCTAGTGTGGCTCTATGGGACAAAAAACAAAGAGATTCCTGGCACCATAAGACATTCAGAGTTATGGCTCACAGGAGACCGGCATGGGCATGTGCAGTGTTATGATGCGTGCTCTTAGGTGGCAACCCTAACCCTATACTTATTAGGAAGAAAGCGCTATTAAACATTGGTGGACTTCTGAGGAAATATGCATGAGGATTGCATGTGAGTTAAACAATACTTCATTTATTTTCAGGGAATGATATACCTGTCTGCAGCAAGGAACCCTCTTGTTTGTTTGTTTGTTTATTTATTTTTAGAACATTTTTAGAACAATTCCCATTTTTTAAATCCCAAATTGGTTCACAACATATTACAAAACAATACATCATTAAAAGTGTGAATGCATTTAGATAATGGTTGGGAAAAGCCAAGCTAAATCTTAGAAGAGGAATTCCCTCTCCTGTGAGAGAGGAGGGGGAGAACCTCTTTTAAGGTGGTGCCCACCACCGACAAGGTGGCCAGCGTGCAAAGCAGTAACAGCCTGTCAAGGGGGCTTTTTAAGGGCTCCATCATACCTATTTCCTCACCCCTGGTTTGCCTCCGCATTTTTTACCTCTTTTTCATAAGCGCGTCAAGCTAATGGTTTCTTTCACGTGGGTTTGTGGTATTGCGCTGCACTGTGAAACCTCCCTTTCACTTGTTTGCTCATCCACTCCACCCCTCCCCTTCTCTCAAAGCAGAGGCCCCCAACAAAGGAAAAAGCGAGAAGACAGCAATACATGGAGCCTTAAGGGCATATTAAATCTGCTTGGGGGAAATAATCCAGACTTTCCCCACACCAAACTAATATGCAAAATGGCGGAAAAGAGGTGAGATGAGTGCAGGACAGGGATGACATCATGTGAGTCCCGCGCTTCAAAACCAGTTACCAGACGTGGCGAGAGTGGTGTGATGGAGCTCTAAATCTGTTTTGACTTTTGAAACAGACTCTTAAGACTATTTTATTCCAGTAGACTTGTTTTTTGTAACTGAAAGCCAACAATGTCTTAGCTCTGCACTGTGATGCCTTATAATACTGATGCTGCTATTATGGTTTTTTTGTTTTTATGGTCATGGTTATATTTCAACTCATTTCATGATATATCGTTTTGAACTGTAAGCTGCTTTGCATGTGCAGGTCACAGAAAGGTGGGATAAAATACGAGTTCAAATAAATACATGCATACATACATAACCATAAGCCAAGGGCAATGAGGAAAAGGTATAGCAGGGCTGGAATTGCATCTCTCTGCCAACACTCTGGAGTCACCAGCAGTCATGTCTTGTGCAACTGTGAAGTTACAGATGTCTCGCAATTGCAAAACACTGCCGCTGGCTCTGCCCCTCCCCTTCCTTTCTGGGTATCCCTTAGTTGGCGGCGTGTTGCAGGGCAGCAGGAGCACTCGCAGGGTGAGCACTCCCCGGTTCACCAACCCCTCTGCTTCTGGGTATCCCTTAGTTAGAGGTGCATCATTACTGTGAAGTTGCAGCTGTCTCACAACTGTGAAATATCGTGGCTAGCCGCCCTCTCGACTTCCCCTCTTTGTATAATTTTTTTTAATGTGCACTACATATAAACTGGCTCCACTACTGTGAATGAAACAGTGTCTGCTATTATGAATGGGAAAAGGAGGCTACTTATTGTGAAAGCAGCCCTACTGCAAAGCTTGTTTCCCGCTCCTCTCTATGCTCCCCCTGCTCCTCCTCTCAACCAACTAATGGGAAAGGCAGTGGGAGTAACTAGCCTGCCTTTCCCATTTATAAAAGCAGGTTAGCTACTCTCTCTTTCTAGAGCAGTAAGTAAATGTGAAATTCCGAAGGGGAGTAAAATTGCTATTGTGCATTTATGAATAGGAATGGCAAGCTCATTACTCTCACTGCCTTTCCCATTCATAAATGTGTGATAGTGGTTTTACTCCCCTTTGAAGTTGCTCGCTTGCTTACTGCTTTAGAAAGAGAGTAGCTAGTAGAGAGTAGAAAGGCAGGCTAGATACTAGATACTCTGGCTGATGAAGGGGGGGACAGTGAAAGGGGGGAGGGGGCAGCCCTTGATCACATCACTTCCAGATCACAGCCAGGTCGCAGAGACAGGGGCAGAATTTAACACAGAGGGACGATGTATACTGCAGGGGAACCTCCGGAGAGGCACTTTACGTAAAAAAAGATTAAGTAAAAGGACTTTCAGAAAATGTGGCTTTCCAAGAGGGAAGCGTCAGGTTGGCCTGTGCAGAGGATCTGAAACCATGCTCTCTTTACACCAGCTTGCTTGTGTAGATTGCCCTCTGGACATAGCCTGTGACTGAGAGTCTCTCCCTACGTGACCTTCCTGCAGCTACAACACTCAGCATCCTGAAACCCTTTTCAGGCCCCCTCCACAAGAATGCGCCTTTGCGCCTGGTTCCGCGATTATGCGCATTATCGCGGAGGCGCATTTACTCACAATCCCTCTGCACGGGAGGCGGCGAGAAGCGGCGAAGCGCATTAAAAGATGCCCAAAAAGCGCTTTCCAGGTAGTTAATGCGCATAATCGCTTGTTCACACAGCGAAAATGCGCTTTAACGGCCGGAGCAAAATAAAAGTCGCTATTTAACGCGCGTTCGAAAATGCGCATTATCGGGGAGATAACGCGCCTGTACGCCCGTTTTGCGCTCCGCTCGTGTGTAGGTAAAATTTATAATGAGCCTTCAAGGCTCATTAAACGCCCCGTGTGGAGGAGGCCTCAGTTATGCTCCCCCCCAACTTAAGCATGCTGTATTAGAGGCAGGCAGCCTATATACACCAGTTGCTTGGAAACATGGGTGGGAGGGGGCTGCTGCACCATGTCTAGCTTGTGGGACCCTGGTCGACAGCTGGTTGGCCATTATGTGAACAGATTCGGCAGGACTCTGCTTATGTTCTTATGCATGTGAATGTCTTGCACAAAGTCCCTCATAGTTCACATGCTTCAGCAAATGCTTTCCATTTGATTCCAGGTACTATACCAAATATGTGGGGAGCTTTTTCTTTAACAGTCAAATCTAGCATCTCCTCGATCTAACTTTCTGTGGCTGGGGACAGTGTGTGCTTGAATGTGAGTACAGAGGTTTTATCAATTAAACAGTTTTGCACTTACCTGGCAGGGGAGTCCAGAGTGACAAAGTGCTGCTGCAAGTGATTCTGGAGGTGCTGCTCTTTTGGTATGAAGCCATGAACCTAGCACCAGTGAAAGAGAACCCAAGCACATCTGCCTTTTCCAGCATTTGAGAGTTGTGTTGAGACAGATGGGGGCCCAGAGTTGCCCAGTGTTATTTCTCAGTCATTTATTCATGTATAATTGCCTGTCTGCCTGTCTTCAAGCTAATGACTGGATGTGAAGATTTCCCGTTAGGGTTTGTGAAGAGATAATTATGTTGCAATTTCACTACCCAATCATTTCCTCAAATGGAGACAAATTTGTTGAAGTGGGTTTGTGCATGGCCAGGAATGGGCCACATTACAGCGTGAAGAGACAGTGCAGGATAAGAGGATGTTTTCATTGCAGCTTAAAAAAAGGAGGGGGAACCCAGTAGTTGTACCCTTAAAAGCTTTCCTTGGAGAAGCATGCCTGAGTTTAATGGACCAAGTTCCTAGCAATGGAGAAGTTCTCTTAACCCCACAATGGGTATCCAAACACCCCTTCAACCTTCTTTTCTGGGGTGGATGTTCCATGTAGTTAGCAATCTCTTGGAATTCAATGAGACCCCATACAGTCAGTGAGGAAGGAATGAAGAGCATCAGCCCACTGGGTGCCCGACTTTTAGAACTACAATGGCAAAGAGGAACCACATAAGAGAGGGAAGGAGTATTGGGCAAAAGGCGGGAAACTAATAAAGATAATAATAATAATGATGATAATAATAATAATAATAATAATAATAATATACTGGAAAGGTTGGGTCTGAGGAATTGTGTGTGGGGTGGAGAGATTTCTGTGCTCTTTTGGCCTGTGTGGTTGGTTTTGTTTCATTTTTAATTAGTCTTTGGGGGGGGCATTATATAGAACCTTAAATATTTTTAAAAAATATTTATTTATTTATCGTAAATGTTTTAATCCTTTTTTTCCGTTGAAAACACTGTAACTGTATAATACAATCAATGATAAGCAGAATGAAAATAATAACAATAATAAACTAATGACACAGCAGTCAACAGAAGAAGAAAAACCTACCAGTAACAATAAAGTAAGCATCAGCACAAAGATGAAAAAGGGACCCTGATCTTCTCCAGTATTTAGAGCCTTGCCACGTTTGGGTGCCCCGTGGTGCCCTGGCATCGCCTAAGACCATCACCTCCCTACTCCGCTGTCTATGAATGCTGCTGCTTGTCTTTCTTTAGTCAGCATGGATAGTTATTCATAAGCAGTGTGACAGAACTCCCTGAATCCAAAGATGATCAACCTACTGAGCATTCTCTCTTGAAACCAAATGCACAGTTACAAGATGGGGGATACTTGGCTCAGCAATACCACAAGCGAGAAGGATCTTGGAATTGTTGTAGATCACAAGCTCAATATGAGCCAACAGTATGATGGGGCTGCAAAAAAAGCAAATGCTATTTTGGGCTGCATTAATAGAAGTATAGCTTCCAAATTGTGTGAGGTACTGGTTAGGCTGACCATCTGAAAAGGAGGACAGGGCTCCTGTAACTTTAACTGTTGTAGAGAAAAGGGAATTTCAGCCAGTGTCATTTGTAGGCAATTAGTTCCTGGTGAAATTCCCTTTTCATCACAACAGTTAAAGTTGCAGGGGCCCTGCCTTCTTTTGTATATGGTCACTCTAGTATAGTGCCTGCAACTTTAACTGTTGTGATGAAGAGAGAATTTCACCAGGAACTAATTGCATACAAATTACACTGGCTGAAATTCCCTTTTCTCTACAACTGTTAAAGTTACAGGAGCCCTGTCCTCCTTTTCAGATGGTCAGCCTAGACTGGTTCCCCTCTATTCGGCACTGGTTAGGCCCCATCTTGAGTATAGTGTCCAGTTCTGGGCACCACACTTCAAGAAGGATGCAGACAAGCTGGAACGTGTTCAGAGGAGGGCAACGAGGATGATCAGGGGTCTGGAAACAAATCCCTATGAGGACAGATTGAAAGAACTGGGCATGTTTAGCCTGGAGAAGAGAAGATTGAGGGGAGACGTGATAGCACTCTTCAAATACTTGAAAGTAGGGATGTGTATATCAGTCCAATGTCCGATAACGAACCGATAAGGACATTATCGGACATCCGATGACCAATAACTATTATTTTCTAAAGAGGCCCTATCTGATCAGATCTAATATCTATATGTCCAACAACTATCGGATATATCGGATTTTTGGATCACCAGTTTAGGTGTTTTCACCAATGCAAGTCTATGGCAAAAACATGGGGCAGGCACTCCTTCCCCCACCATGACTCGTGCTCCTTACCTGCCACCATTGCCACTGCCATCCAGCGCTGCTGTCCACTGGCTCCGTAGTCCTGAGAAAAAGGCTTTCCCAGCCTACAGAGACGACGCGCCAAGTGATGATGTCATCACTCAGCACGGCGCTGTACTGAGCAGGCCGCAAAGCCTATTTCTCAGTACTACGGACCAAGCGGGCGGCAGCGGATGTCTGCAGGTAAGGGGGGGACCCCTCCCTCCCTTCCTTCCCTCCCATTCGCGCTCCTTACCTGCAGCCTTCCCCGCTGCCGTCTGCTAGCTCCGTAGTACAGAGAAATAGGCTTTCTGGCCTACAGAGACAACGCTCCGAGTCATCTCTGTAGGCCGAAAAGCCTTTTTTTCAGTACTACGGAGCCAGCGGACGGCAGCGCTGGATGGCGGTGGTGACAGTGGCAGGTAAGGAGCACGAGTGGGGGGAGGGAGTGCCAGTGGGGGGAGAGAGTGCCAGCTCAGTGTTTTTCCCCATAGACCTGCATGGGGAGAAAGCTTTCTTTTCCCCAGTGCAAGCCTATGGGGAAAACACTTGAAATGGTGGTCCGTAATTGGATCAGAACTTCCGATAGTTATCGGATATCAGAGCTGATCAAATATGGGTGCCCCCCCCCCGATATGATCGGATCCAATATTTTTAATATTGGAAATTCTGATCCGATTCTGATTCCAAAATTTCTGGCTGTGCACATCCCTACTTGAAAGGTTGTCACACAGAGGAGGGCCAGGACCTCTTCTCGATCAACCCAAAATGCAGGACACGGAATAATGGGCTCAAGTTACAGGAAGCCAGATTCCGGCCAGACATCAGGAAAAACTTCCTGACTGTTAGAGCAATACAACAATGGAACCAATGACCTAGGGAGGTGGTGGGCTCTCCCACATTAGAGGCCTTCAAGAGGCAGCTGGACAACCATCTGTCAGGGATGCTTTAAGGTAGATTCCTGCATTGAGCAGGGGGTTGGACTCAATGGCCTTATAGGCCCCTTCCAACTCTACTATTCTATGATTCTATAAAACCAGGACATTGCTAGTAAATGTCAGAAGTAAAAAGCATTCTCCAAGGCAGACACAAACTACACATTCCTGTTTAAGAATTGTTGTTACTTCTTCAAACAACAGAAGCATATGTTAATGAGGCTAAACTAGGGCATCTCACTTTTTGAATTTTCTTTTTCCCCTCTAGACCTTCTTTACTTTCTGGGATCCACCTCCACCTACTGTTGGCAGGCAGGATTTTGATACACAGCATAATATGTCCTGCTGTGGTGTGCAAAAGTCTGCAGATTGGGTCCAATAGATGGTGGACTCTATTTTTAATAGAAGTGGTGCTCTCTTCCCCTCATGCAGTTGTGCCATCCTCCACTCACTTTTGTGGGGCTGAAGGAAAGTTGGACTTTTTTTGCAGCTGTCTTGGAAGAAGCAGACATGTGCAGTGGGAGGGAGGGGAGCAAAATAGGTCTGCTTCAGAGGAGAACTGCATTCATCTGAAGGTGCATGTGCCTATTCGCTCTCTACTGGCAAATATGGAAGTTCAATGAGCTCTGGTGCTGTAAATCTTCCTGTTTCTTGTTTTTTAAAAAATTGTTCTGTATTTTTTTAAAGGATTTTTTAATTTTGTAATCTATCCACTATGCTCAATGTTTCGGAAATATATCCTTCATCAGGAGCTGATATAGGTCTGATATATATTGATCCAGCACTATCACTGGAGGCACAAGTGCCTTTGATGGCTAGAAGTGTCTTTTCCCAGTGCCAGAGGGTGAGACAATTATGCTCATTCCTGGACAGGGATAGCCTGACCAGTGTGGTCCACGCAGCAATAAACTCAAAATTGGATTATAGCAATGTGCTTTATGTGGGGCTGCCCTTAAGTTAGTCCAGAAGCTGCAACTGGTGCACAATGCTACAGCCAGGTTGATAATGGAGGAGCTTATCATCGGGCATATCACACCAATGCTGAGGGAAGAGGAGTGGTTTCCAATAAACCGCTGAACGAGGCTTAAGGTTCTGGTACTTGTTTACAAAGCCCAAAACAACTCAGGACCAGGACACTTAAGAGACTGCCTGATCCCCAGCAGCCTGCTCCAGGAGATATCTTCCAGGTGGTACCCAAATTTCAAGAGGTCCATCAAAATAGAGCCTTTAGCATAGCAGCCACTTTTTGGAACTTCCCACCACAACAAATTAGGCAGGTGTTAGCCCTTCTGGGTTTTCATACCTTTTCCAAACCACATTCCAAGGAAGTTAACCTTGTCTATTGATTTTGTACATTGGTAAGAATTTCTTTACTGTAAGCAATTCATAAATAAACAAATGTGAATAACAGTCAAAATATTTGCTGTCAAGAATTTATTTCATGAGCAGGGGAAAGTAGGAAGTAAGCAAGGAAGAAAGTCAGGTAGCTATAGAAAGTCAGGTGTGTCTCGTTACAAAACAAAACAGAAAATAGGAGGAGCTGGAATCCACTCATGAGTAGGGATGGAGAGACTCACCCGCGTCCATGCTCAGCAGGCACTTGAGCAGGCACCACTGCCACCCGGCCACGTGAGCCGGGCGAGCCCCTAGATGCTGGGGAACATGGGTGGGAGAGTGCTGTTGCACTCCTGTCTTGCTTGTGGGTTTCCTGTGGCCAGCTGGTTGGCCACTGTGCGAACAGAATGCTACCCCCTTGGTCTGATCCAGCATGGCTCTTCTTATGTTCTTATGCTGTTCTTACCAAAAACCCTTGTGGCTCGGTATCCTAATATTTGACAGGCTTCATACCTCCCAACAGGATATGTATCCCTGCAATTTTCATCTAGTTTTGCCAAGGAATACAATATTTATTGCCTGTTCCCTTTGAAAAAATTCAATAATCATCGTATACCATGAAGACCCTTGTACCTAGTTTTCTAACATTGGGCAGGCATTATCCCCTCCTAAGGGGGCTATTATGCCTGCAACTATCTTCCTGTTCTGACCAAGAGAAACAAAGCTATAGCCATTTTAAAATATCCATGAAAATTTCCATGAAAATTTTGAGGAAGCAAGAAGCCTCTGTTTTCTGAACCTTGGCTCAGTTTTGGTACGAAATTGAAACAGACTGACTCTGAATGAGTCCAAGTAGAAGTGGCCACGGACCCCCACTTTTCCTTGATCTTTCAAACTGGGCCTAGAGAAGTATGAGACTTTAATTTCACTTCATTTATGATCAGGATTTACCCAGTTCATAGTTCCTGGACCAAACATGGACTCAGACGCAACCTAAGGCTGGTGTCTGTACATTTCCGAACTTTGCAATCTGATTCACAGACCAAAGAAAATGTGTTTGGCAGCATGCATACATTTGAAAAACGTGCATTAAAAATGTGCCATTTGGAAATGTGCAGAAATACAATTGAATCAATGGGAGAAGAATGCATAGATTTATTTTATTTCATTTATTCACAATATTTATCTACCATGCCCCATTCAGAATTTCAGAGCGGTGGACAAAATAAAATATAATAAAAACAGAATAAAAACATATTAAAGGTACATTTTTAAAAGAAACAAGGGGCAGAATAAACCACGTCTGGTCATTAAGGGAAGGCTTCCTGGAGCAATGACGGTTTCAGGAGGTGCCAGAAGGAATACAAATTCCTTAAAGATTTCAAAGATGTGCACAACTGATACATACATTTGGAAAAATACACATGAGAATGCACATGGATTTTCATGCAAAATGAAAAAAAAAAGCTTACAATCTGATACAGACTTGATTGAGAATGAACTTTGGCTGATGTGCACATCCCTATGTGGATTTGGCCCTGAAAGATCAAAGAAAGTGTGGGTTGTATGGAGGGTAATTAGTTTGCTTTCTCCTGGGGCGTGACTGTCAAAGTTCCAGGTTCTTAGCTTTGTGGAGCTTGTGCTTAACTCTGAGCTTATACTGGCACTGAATATTATAGAATCATAGAAACATAGAATTATAGAACAGTAGAGTTGGAAGGGGCCTATAAGGCCCATTGAGTCCAACCCCCTGCTCAATGCAGGAATCCACCTTAAAGCATACCTGACAGATGGTTGTCCAGCTGCCTCTTGAAGGCTTCTAGTGTGGGAGAGCCCACCACCTCCCTAGGTAGTTGGTTCCATTCTCGTGTTGCTCTAACTGTCTGGAAGTTTTTCCTGATGTCTAGCCGTAATCTAGCTTCCGGCTGGACATCAAACAGATCAAATTGTATTTATCTGTTTAGAAATATGCAAACTTTTGAGTTACACAGATCCCCTTAGGTGGAACTTGGATAATATGACATCATGCTTTAAGAAACATTGCCTTCTGGCATTCCAAAATTCCCACCCTCTAATTTGAGGGCCTTTGATTGATTGATTGATTGATTGATTCATGTACAATATTTCTATACCTCTCTCTATCCAAGGATTTCTGAGGGGAGAACAAATGAGGTGGATTTGGCTCTCCCTATTTGAAGGCTGTTGTTGCTTTAACTCTCACATTGTCTCTTCTCAAGGCAGAAGCCGATGTACTGAGATCATCCAATCTAGCTGTAAACCCTCTAAAATATTTCTCCTTCGGCAGCACTTCATATAAATCCAGTAATGTGAAGATCACTCCAGCTGCCAACTAGTTTTTAAAAGAAATAGGGATAGGGTGGGATGGAGGGTGGGTGATGGTTACTTTTACAGACCTCATTCGGTCTCCCTGGAGGGCTCAGCAGGCGGCCAGGAAATGTCTCAAGGGTTGAAGAGGCCTGTGTGAAGAGCCCTCAGGAGTTCAGCTGGCAACTGTGACACAGAAGGAGAGTAAAGGATTAACAGCCTATTAGGAAAGGTGTGTTGGCCTCCAGCCCCAAACCTTCTCACTGTGGCCTTTGCAAATGCCAACAGGTGAGAGCAAATGCAGCTCCTTTGCAGCACTTGGGAGGCAGCCCAGGCCTATTGAATATCCACAGCGACTTTAGGGCATCATGTTGCACTTCCTTAAGGGAGACAAATTGCTCTCTGGGATGAGCCCAACTGGCCCGCACGCTCTCCTCCATTGGCTTGATGTGCACATTCAGCCAAAAGAGCACTTTTTTGGCATCGATAAAACATGCTTCCTTAGCAGCAGCAGCAATAGCAGCAGATGCTTTAATGGTGAAAGTGCCTCCACATGGCACAGGCTACTCCTGGGAAGGAGCCTCTGCCTAAGGTAGGCTGACCAGATAAAATCCAGGTCAGCGCTCATGTAACTTTAACAGTTGTAGAGAAAAGGGAATTTCAGCCAGTGTCATTGGTATGCAATTAGTTCCTGGTGAAATTCCCTCTTCTTCATCACAACAGTTAAAGTTGCAGGGGCCCTGCCTTCTTTTGTATATGGTCACTCTAGTATAGTGCCTGCAACTTTAACTGTTGTGATGAAGAGGGAATTTCACCAGGAACTAATTGCATACAAATGACACTGGCTGAAATTCCCTTTTCTCTACAACTATTAAAGTTACATGAGCCCTGACCTGGATTTTATCTGGTCACCCTAGCCTAAGGCTGCTGCAAGAGACCTAGACCTTACCTAGGGTGACCATATGGAAAGGAGGATGGGGCTCTTATATATTTAACAATTGTATAGAAAAGGGAATTTCAGCAGGTGTGATTTGGAGAAGCCCTGCCCTCTTTTGTATCTGGTCACTCTAGGGCCTTTATCACACCTACCTGGTTTGCTTCTGTGGGTTCCTCTTCTGTTTCCTATGTGAGTCTAGCCTTTTGAATCACATGTGGTTGGTTTTGCTTCGATACTTCAGCTCAGCCTGCTGAACTTGCCTGAAATGGACTTTGCCCGTTCAGGGTTAAATCTAAACAGAAACTAAAAATAGAGCACTCAGGGTGTGAGAACAGGGTGAGCGGGACGACATCATGCGAGTCCACCGTTGAAGAAGTGGATCAAAGTCACGGTGAGTGTGCTTAAAACCACACGTATGATAACGGCCAAGTAGAGCTCCTGCAGCTTTAACTGTTGTGATGAAGTAAGCTTTACCTGACATCTACTCAGGGTTGTAGGGAGAGGCAACTTCAGAAGTGTCTCTCTTTCTCTTGGGTAATGCACAGGGGCCGTTTCCCACACAGTGTTCCCCATGGTGAATTGCAGCTAAGAGCAGAGCAACACACTACAAGGACTTTGAGGCTGACGCCAAAAATGTTGGGTCTTTGTTGAACCTCCATGTTCACTGGCAGTGTCCTTCTTCTAAAGACCAGAGACTGGGACAGCTAATGGTGCCGGGGGGGGGGGGGGGAATAACCGTGACTTGCAGGCTCTTGAGCTGCTTGGAGTTCTCCTGATAGCCAGTAGTAGAAATTATCCAATACGATCCCCTGCCCCTGGATCAGCCGATCCAATCCGATCCGAAAAGGACCCGATCTGGATTGGATTGGAGGATCGGGTGCCCTCCCCCCCTCACGCTGCTTACTTGCTGGGGCCATCTGCTGCCATCTGTTGGCGCCCGCAGGCACCAGCGGATGGAAGCGGACGGCCCCAGGAGGTAAGGAGCGCGGGGGAGGGGGCTTACCCCCCCATAGCCATCCGCTTCCATCCACTGGCACCGGCGGGTGCCAGCAGATGAAAGCAGACGGCCCCGGGAGGTAAGGAGTGCCGGAGACGGGGCTTATCTGCCAGGGTGGCCACTTCCATCTGGTGGTGCCACTGGAGGGAAGCAGCCGCCCCAGCAGGTAAGCAGGGGGAGGAGGAGGGGGCCCACTTACCTGCCTGGGACGTCCGCTCCCCTCCGCTCCTGATTGCTACTGTGAAGCAAGCTTCGTGGCCTGCCCCTAGGTAGCACGCCAGGTGATGTCATCACCTGGCCTGCTACTTAGGGGCAGGCCGCAAAGCCTGCTTCGCAGTAGCAGCCAGGAGTGGAGGGGAGCGGACGTCCCAGGCAGGTAAGGAGTGCCGGGGATGGGGCTTACTTGCTGGGGCCTGTCCGCTGCCATCCGCTGCCACCCGGGCAGCAACGGATGGCCCAGCAGGTAAGGGGGATCGCGAGGGCGGAGGAGGGGGTCGTCTGCTGCCTTCCACTGGCGCAGGGGGAAGTTAGGCCCCCACTCACCCCCCCACCGCCATTTTCCTCATAGACTTGCATTGGGGGAAAGCTTTCTTTCCCCCAATGCAAGTCTATGGGGAAAAATGGCGGCCGATCCGAAAATCGGACATCCGATTTTTGGATCAGGATCGGATCCGATCCAGGAGACCTCTGATTTTGTTCTGATCTGATCCGGAACAAAATTGGAGGTCCTGATCCAGTCTGGGGGGTCCGTGCACACCCCTAGTAGAAATAGACTGGCGGACCTGACAGACATTTGGGCCAAGACAGGCATTGCTTTAAATATGTGTCTAGCAACTTGATTACTACTACTACTACTACTACTATTGCATTTTTACTTTAGAGTATCTGCAGGGTCGTGGGGAGGCTTTCAAGTTCCAGCTCCCCCCCCCCCCCATGCCTACTGTAGAGTAAAAATGAAAAGAAGACAGAGCTGCTAGAAGCAGATTTAAAGTAACATCCATTTGGCCCTACGTCTAATCACCAAGGCAGTTCTTGTGCTCTTACACAGCATAATGTTCATGACTGTGTCTATCCGAGCCCAGGTAACATGGCATGTTTACGCCATATTTAGATCTCAGGGAAAAAGCAGAAAGCTGGACTGAAATGCCTTTCTATCTAGGATTGGTATAGAATCTGTATAGTTGTGGTATCGTTCCTCAAATTATCAAAGGCTTCATCTAACTGGAACAATTCTGGCGAGCGTAAACATAGAGCCTATCTCATGGACCCCATTAAAAAGATCGGTAACCACAAAGCACAGCCCTGGAAATGAACGAAGGAGGACACTGGTCCTCCCCCCATGCTTGCGTTAAGCAGTAAAACCTACTTACAGAAGCAACAATTTATTGCTACAGTAATTACACAATTACTTTATTACATGCCAGCAGTGTGAAAAAATATATACTAGAAAAATCACTTATGCCTAAACCTGAACCAGCCACTAGAGAATTATTGAGGGCAGTAAATAAATATGACATGTAAATTATTTACTGGCATGACAGCTAGAATTTCAGAGTTTAAAAAAATACTGCAGTTGGTGAGGTTCTCTTTGGAATCTTTGATCACTTGAAAATGAAAACTAGAATAGATTTCCTAAAATGCACATCAGGGAGGGGGGGGGTACTTCATTCATTTTTATAGCTGAGAGGGATCAATTTATGAGGATGATTATTGTCTGATGAGTTTTAATTATGAAGAAATGAACTTGTTGTCAAGGGGCTAAGGAAAGGGCACCTTCCCAGGGCAAATGCATTTTGACAAAGCACAGGGAACCAGTGTGAACACACAGTCACTCCCAAATGGAACGTGGGGCAACATGTGAGTGGAAAGAGAGCCAAATGTGAGAGTACAGGATGTGCTCTTGCACTTGCTGAATAAGCACTCAATGCTGGCCACAAATAGGTCCCGATCCCGAATATGTACACTACAGTCTGAGCAGAGACCTGCACGATACTGCCTTGGCCTTCCTCCTTGTAGCTGCTGAGGAGATATTCATTTCGGATATCTATCCCTGTCATCCCCAGTGCATATTATTTCACCTCCTCCTCCTCCTCCTCCTCCTCCTCCTCCTCCTCCTCCTCCTCCTCCTCCTCCTCCTCCTCCTTCTCTTCTTCTTCTTCTTCTTCTTCTTCTTCTTCTTCTTCTTCTTCTTCTTCTTCTTCACCCTTTAAAGGTGGTCTGAAAAATCCTTGTTCAGTAGCAAGCAAGGGGTGCAAATGTAAGTCCTGGCCGGTGGGCTTAAAACAGATTCTGTTAAAAAAGACAAAGGGGGCAGGGGAGTAAAGACAGAAGGGGCTTCAGCTGGCTCTTTGCCCTCACACTGCTGCTTGCTTTCATGTTTTACTTCTAATGGTGCTTGCTAAGCCTCTCGATTAGTCTGGCCCTTTTCCTAGTTAGGGTTTGTTTGTTTGTTTTGCCTTGCTAAATTCATGTTTCTATCTGGGAAATTTCTGCTTAAATAGTGCACTTGTATACATTTCTGCTCATTGCCCAGAAAAAAAGGCTTTTTAGGGCAGGCATGTGGACAACATGACACATCCGGTTGTCAACAAGGCTGGTGTGGTGTTGGCCCCATTTTTCAATCCATAACTAAAAGCTGAGAAACTTAAGAAAGTCTGTCTGTGCCCACCACATTTTTCGGCCGATTTGGAACTAACCAGGATGTGAATGCTGCCTTAAATTATATCCCTGGGATAAACAGATGGACAGCAAAAGTGGCTACTGAGAGCCCTTAAAGTAACAAAGATGCTTAAATGAACATAAGAAGAGCCCTGCTGGGTCAGATCAAGGCTCCATCTAACCCAGCACTCTGTTCACACAGTGACCAACCAGCTGTCGACCAGGAACCCACAAGCAGGACATGGTGCAACAGCACCCTCCTGCCTATGCTCCCCAGCAACTGGTGTACATCAGCTTTCTACCTCTGATGCTGGAGGAAGCACATAGGACTAATAGCCATTGCTAGCCTTCTCCCCAAGAAATTTATATAACCCCCTTTCAAAGCCATCCAAATTGGTGTCCATCACAGATTTTGTGATAGTGATTTCCATAGTTTAACTATGTGCTGTGCGAAGGAGAACTTTCATCTGTCCTGAACCTACCACCAATCATCTTCATGGGATGACCCTGGTTTCTCTTATTATGGGAGAGGGAGAAAAATGTCTCCACATTCTCCACATCATGCATCATTTTGTACACCTATACCATCTTTATCATGTCTCCCCTTACTTGCTTTATTCTAAGCTAAATAATCCCAGCTTTTGCAACCTTCCCTCATAGGGGAGTTCCTCCAGCTTCTTGATCGTTTTAGTTGTCCTTTTCTGCACTTCTTCCAACTTTACAGTGTCCCTTTTTAGGTCTAGTGACCAGAACTGTACAGTATTCCAAGTGTGATTGCACCATAGATTTGGATAAGGGCGATAAGATATCAGCAGTTCCATTTTCAATTCTTTTCTAATGAATGTGCCTTTTTCACAGCAGCCGCGCACTGAGTAGGGATGTGCACTGGATCGGACCCGATCCACGATCCGAGTCCGGTCCAGTGGGAAATCGGATAAATTATCCGATTTCCGATCCCGCAGCTGGATCGGCCGATCCAATCCGAACCGGTCCGAAAAAGCTCCGAACCGGTTCGGCGGATCGGCGGATCGGCGGGCGCCCACTGGCGCCCACCGCCGCTTCCATTGGCAGGCGCCAGCGGGCGCCCGCCGATGAAAGTGGACAGCGGGGGGGGGGAGGAGGGGGGCACTTACCTTCTCGGCCCGGTGGCTCCCGTCCGGCGCCGGCGCCTACTACTACTAGCAGGCTCCGCGGCCTGCTCTAGGGTGGCGCGCCGGGTGATGTCATCACCCGGCGCGCTACTCTAGAGCAGGCCGCGGAGCCTGCTGGTAGTAGTAGGCGCCGGCGCCGGACGGGAGCCACCGGGCCGGGAAGGTAAGGAGGGGGTGCGTGGAGGGGAGGAGGGGGCGCGCGGAGGGGGGAGGGGGGCCCTTACCTTTCCGGCCCGGCGGCTCCCGTCCGGCGCCGGCGCCTACTATTCCCAGCAGGCTCCGCGGCCTGCTCTAGGATGGCGCGCCAGGTGATGTCATCACCCGGCGCGCTACTCTAGAGCAGGCCGCGGAGCCTGCTGGAAGTAGTAGGCGCCGGCGCCGGACGGGAGCCGCCGGGCCGGAAAGGTAAGGAGGGGGTGCGTGGAGGGGAGGAGGGGGCGCGCGGAGGGGGGAGGGGGGCCCTTACCTTTCCGGCCCGGCGGCTCCCGTCCGGCGCCGGCGCCTACTACTCCCAGCAGGCTCCGCGGCCTGCTCTAGGGTGGCGCGCCGGGTGATGTCATCACCCGGCGCGCTACTCTAGAGCAGGCCGCGGAGCCTGCTGGAAGTAGTAGGCGCCGGCGCCGGACGGGAGCCGCCGGGCCGGAAAGGTAAGGAGGGGGTGCGTGGAGGGGAAGAGGGGGCGTGCGGAGGGGGGAGGGGGGAGGGGGGCACTTACCTGCCCGGCGGCTCCCGTCCGGCGCCGGCGCCTACTACTACCAGCAGGCTCCGCGGCCTGCTCCAGGGTGGCGCGCCGGGTGATGTCATCACCCGGCGCGCTACTCGAGAGTAGGCCGCGGAGCCCGCTGGTAGTAGCCGCCGGCGCCGGACGTGCCGAGAAGGTAAGTGGCAGGGAAGGGGGCTTACCCCCCCCCCGGAGCCGTCCGCTTCTATCCGCTGGCGCCCGCGGGCGCCAGCGGATGGAAGCAGGCGGCCCCAGGGGGGGTAGGGAGCGCGGGGGAGGGGGTTTACCTGCCGGGGCCGTCCAGAGCGGACGGCCCCGGGGGGGGAGGGAGTTAGGCCCCCCCTTACCCACCCGCCGCCATTTTTTCCTCATAGACTTGCATTGCAATGCAAGTCTATGGGGAAAAAAATGGCGGCCGATCCAAAAATGTACGATTTTTGGGTCGGGATCGGACTCGATCCGGTCCGGGGGGCCTCCGATTTTGTCCGAACCGGTCCGGGACAAAATTGGAGGTCCCGATCCGGGTCCCGATCCGATCCGGGGGGTCTGTGCACACCCCTAGCACTGAGTTGTCCACCGAAGTCTCTTTCTTGGTCAGTCACACTGTTGGCTCCTCAACTTTGGGTTCCTCTCCAGCAAGGTTTTGCCTGGTGCCTTCTTTATATGTGCTCAGGTCTCTAAGCTACTGGGTCTTATATATTATGCTGGCAGTTCCACTGTTCTGCTTTGGATATGTTTTCTTGTTTGGAATTTTATTGTGTCTTCCCTGTCAGTTGCCTTGGAGCCTCACTACTTCAAGCATTCTGGGAAATGCAGATGGTGGCATCTGTCACCACGTCACCCAGTGTGTCTCTTCTCAATGCTAGTCTGCGTGTGCCCCGCCAACCCTGCTGCTGCCCACTGCCTCCCATCAGGACCTGGGAAGCTTCCACTGGCAACTTGCCTAGGGCCCCGTCAAAGCTGGCATTTCCCCTGCCTCAGCACGCTGCATTTGAAGCTCCAGGCAGCAGCCCAGAGAGCTCTTGCTCTCCTGCTTCAGTACAGTGGCCTCCCTGGCTTCCAGCTTGCACTGAGCATCATAGGCCCTTTGCATGCCAGGCATTTTGCTTGAGGTAGCCCCTGGGTGCTCTCTGTGAGTCCAAATGATGCACAGGGAGTCCTGGGGGCAGGGGTGGGGGGCACGGGATGTTTCTGGGAAAACACAAACCAGAAAAATCCCGATATTTCCACGGTCGTGGCAAGTTCCTGGGACTGCGGAAGATGTGCCCCTCCCGAGTGCTGCTACACTTACGAGTGAGCAGGGGAGGGGGGTGGCACCAGTTTTGCCACTCCCGGGAGGGCAGGGAGGGGGTGGGGCTCCCCATGTGTACAAGTTGTTGTTATTATTATTGTTATTATTACCTTACCTTTTGTGGTGGTGCACAAGAGCGCTCTTCCTCATGTTAAAAAAAAAATGGCAGGAGCGACTTGCGAGAGCCCGGGAGCAGCCCGGGCCGTCATACAATTGGTGTGCATTAGAGCGACGAACCTGGAAGCAGGCACCTCCAGGTTCACTGCCCCTCTGGCCCTCTACATCCCTCTGGGGTAGAAAGGGCCATAGCCTGCAGGCACCTGATGGGGTTCTGCTGCTGAGCTAAGCCACCCTGACGGGGGACGGCCTGACTGCCAGGCATCGGATGGAAGGAAGTTGCTCTGAGCCCTTTGCAGAAAGAGCAGTATAAGGAGGAACATCAAAGGCTATTCCCAGTTATTCAGCCGGCCCTTTTAATTGTCAACTTCAAATGGGATAAAAAAAAAAGAACAGAGCCAAGGATCCCTCTGACAACAGGGACAAAGGAGAGGCTGGATTGGGAAGTTTTGGCACGGCAAGGCAAGGCTGGATTCTAGCAAGGAGATGTTTGCCTGTAATCAGAAGGAACAAATATGCAGAATGCTCCACTTATGTTGATTTGGCCCAGCTGCTTTCATATGTACAATGTCCTGTCAAAAGCAGGACAGTCCAGGGACCAGGACGGAGTCACGTCAAGGTTTGCGGAATGGGAATCTTGAATTGCGCCAGCTGCCCTCGGGATCCCTAGAGGCCCAGAGGCAAACTACTAATAAATGGTTCTGCAGAGTAACTTTTCTTTTGCCAGCAAGCTGGAATAACAAAGGGAGAAATGTGAAAGTCCCTGAATTCCCACAGTGTTTTTCGTTCATTCAGATTTTTGTAATTTGGCTGGCACAGGTCAGTGGCAAATGCATCCTTGCCAAATGCATCCTAGAAACAGCCAAAAAGTATTCTGCAAGATTCCAGGTACTGTAAAAAATGCAAACCACAAGTGCTTCTTTTTAAATAATTATAATAATGAAATGAAATCCTTAAAGATTAGGGATGTGCACTGGATCGGACCCGATCCACGATCCGAGTCCGGTCCAGTGGGAAATCGGATAAATTATCTGATTTCCGATCCCGCAGCTGGATCGGCCGATCCAATCCGAACCGGTCCGAAAAGGCTCCGAACCGGTTCGGTGGATCGGCGGATCGGCGGGCGCCCACTGGCGCCCACCGCCGCTTCCATTGGCAGGCGCCAGCGGGCGCCCGCCGATGAAAGTGGACAGCGGGGGGGGGGGAGGAGGGGGGCGCTTACCTTCTCGGCCCGTCCGCTCCCGTCCGGCACAGCTACTACCAGCGGGCTCCGCGGCCTGCTCTAGGGTGGCGCGCCGGGTGATGTCATCACCCGGCGCGCTACTCTAGAGCAGGCCGCGGAGCCTGCTGGTAGTAGTAGTCGCCGGCGCCGGACGGGAGCGGCCGGGCCGGGAAGGTAAGCAGGGGGTGCGTGGAGGGGAGGAGGGGGCGCGCGGAGGGGGGAGGGGGGCCCTTACCTTCCCGGCCCGGCCGCTCCCGTCCGGCGCCGGCAACTACTACTACCAGCAGGCTCCGCGGCCTGCTCTAGGGTGGCGCGCCGGGTGAATGTCATCACCTGGCGCGCTACTCTAGAGCAGGCTGCGGAGCCTGCTGGTAGTAGTAGTCGCCGGCGCCGGACGGGAGCGGCCGGGCCGGGAAGGTAAGCAGTGGCGGGGAAGGGGGCTTACCCCCCCCGGAGCCGTCCGCTTCTATCCGCTGGCGCCCGCGGGCGCCAGCGGATGGAAGCGGATGGCCCCAGGGGGGGTAGGGAGCGCGGGGGAGGGGGCTTACCTGCCGGGGCCGTCCACAGCGGACGGCCCCGGGGGGGGAGGGAGTTAGGCCCCCCCTCACCCACCCGCCGCCATTTTTTCCTCATAGACTTGCATTGCAATGCAAGTCTATGGGGAAAAAAATGGCGGCCGATCCAAAAATTTACGATTTTTGGGTCGGGATCGGACTCGATCCGGTCCGGGGGGCCTCCGATTTTGTCCGAACCGGTCCGGGACAAAATTGGAGGTCCCGATCCGGGTCCTGATCCGATCCGGGGGGTCCGTGCACACCCCTATTAAAGATCACACCATCTTGATAAAAAACAAAACAAGCAACAATGTCAAATATTTACTTGCAAAATTCAATATTATAAAGCCATCAGGATCCATAAACAAGGATGGTATTAATTAATTATTTCATTGCAAATACTGCAAATCTGAATATTTGTCAGCAAAGTCCAGTGGGAGTGAGCCCCATGGATGGACCCACCTGCTGGGCCACAGAGGGGAGGGGGATATTTGCATCTGGGGATTGGAGAGGAACATTTTAAGCTTTTAAATGACATTTTGGGGTTTTTTCAAGGGTACTTTTGAAGCCCACTTTGTCTTTGGGATAAGCATATATAGAAATAAAAGTGTAAGGAATTGGTGAGGGGTGAATGTGCCTCCGCTTAGTTCAGATTTGGACAAACTAGTATTTTCATAAATAAATATATCATAAAATAGTGATTTTTTCCAAGTTCAAGTCCAAATCCAAATCCAGGCCCTTTCCTGCTCTTGACAGGGCCAGCCTTACTGTTAGACCAAGTGAGACAGCCATCTCAGGTAAGAGATGCTGAGGGCTGGAAGCAAGCAGCCACACAGCCCACCTGGCACCTCCACTCACCGTGAAGAGGACCCCTTTTAGTGTGACCATATTTTGGAAACCAAAAAGGAGGACAACATGGTCAGACCCCAAGGTGGCATCCCCACCAATGTATCTGTCCCCAGGGGGCGTGTCCAACACAAAGGGATGTGTGTGCCCACCTGAACATAGCCTTAGTCACATGTCTGATTTTACAGCACACAATTAAGACAAATCTGTTCTACATAACATCTTAATGTTAAAATCACTGAAATAACAAGTGAGATAGCCAATGTATCTGAAATTAACTTCACTCACTCCTACTTTTGTAGCTTTTGCTGCACTTTGTTGCTATACTCTGTGTGATACATTCTCCCCTTCCCTCAAATATTTTTTTCTGATTATATCTGCAAGCTGCTGCTTAACAGGGTTTGTTGCCGGCCGGCTGGCTGGCTTTTTAAAATTATCATTATTTTTAAAGTTCAATTTTGTTTTGAAACTTGCTAAAATCAACAGATGAACAGACCTGCTTGAAACTTGGCATGGCTAAAGCCCTACTTAAGAGCTATCATGATGCCAAGTTTCATCTCCTTATTGTCGTCATGCGAGCTCACCCCAAGGCTTCTGCTCACGAACTTTAGGCAAACTGACACACTCCAAAACTGTGAGACTTCTTTTATTGTAAATCACATGGAATTCAAGGCATAACGGTTTCATTTCTGCAAACACACACTTGAAGCTGAAGACGGACCAGATAGCTTTCAGGTACAACGGCTTAATGCGAACAGCAATTAACTCAGGGGGAGACATTTTGAGTTAGCCCCAGTCCCTTGAGATCAGGAGTGGCCACACACACTGACTCATCAGGAACATGGGGAGGCTCAAAGGAGAAACCCCAGCAGGAGTGCATGAGGTCTGACAGTGGACAAGATCATCTTGAACTAAATCAAACTCAGCCTGTCAGGGAACACTGAGCTGATCACGTAAGCAAGATGTCAGGGGACGGACCTCTTCGACCTAGGAAGCTTTCCCTGCTCATAGCTTTGGCTCTGAGGAAGGTTCTCTCGCAGGTCACACACACACACAATTCCAGAACAGCAACGATCAGCCTCTGAGTTCCCCTGTGCCCGTACTTTGGCTCCATGCAGGGAAAAACAGGCTATAGAACACGAATCCAGAACAGTAATCTGCAAGTCCAAATCTATGAAAAGCCACAGAGCACTTTTCATGGCATAGTTCTTAGACATTCCAAGTCCAAATAGCAACAGAACATGTACAGAGTGCATCCAACATCTCCAAACCAGATAGAATCCCAGACATGAGTTTCTTGGCAAGCGTAGAACCGGATGAAGAGGCAAACAGTCAAACAGCAAACAGATAATTTCTAGCAAAGAACCACCTCTTTGCTCGTAGCTATATAGGATGGAGGCTGGCTAATTCTAAGCTACTTTGACAGACAGGGCTTCAGGCCTGTAATCCAAACTCATGTGCCAACAGGGCAGCACGGTTCAACCTCCTCTTGATGACGACACTATGTGAGAGACATCTTGCAAGATAGCCCCCCACCTTTTCAAAACATGCCTTCTTTCCCAAGGAACATTCAAGGCCTCGGCCAACAACTACAGATAAGGACACAACAGAGACAGACTTTCTCACAACAATTGCCAAGCCTTCAACTCCCAATTCACTAGGCCAGCCTAGTGAATTGTTTATGAAGCACCTGACATCTGACACTTATCTTTAAAAATTATGTTTTTGTAAAAACAAAAAATTAAATCTCAATTGTTTTTTTAAAATCCTAAAAATTAATGGATTAACGAATCTGCTTCAAACTTGGCATGACTAAAGCCCTACATAGGAGTTATCGAAGTGCCAAGTTTCACCTCTTTATCTTTAAAAATAATGTTTTTAAAAAAATATTAATTGAAACTTCAAACGTTAAAAAAATCCTAAAAATCAACAGATGAACGGATTTGCTTCAAATTTGGCATGGCTAAAGCCCTATATAAGGGCTATTATGTTGCCAACTTTCATTTCTTTATCTTTAAAAATGACAGACTGTAAAGCAGAGCTGCCTCTTGGTTGGGGGGAGGATGGGAAAAATCTGGATTTTTCTTCAAATTTCATAATTCCCCCCCCTTTCCTGGATTTGTTGCCAAAAATCCTGTCATGTCCTGGTTTTTCCTGACATATGGGTCCCCTCTACAAGGATTCGCTTTTGCGCCCGGTTAGGCGATTATGCGCATAATCGCAGAAGCGCATTTACACCTAATCCCTCTGCACGAGAGGCGGCGAGAGGCGGTGAAGCGCATTAACGGATGACCAAAATGTGCTTTACAAGTAGTTAATGCGCATAAGCGCTTGTTCACATAGGCAAAATGCGCTTCAACGGCCGGAGCAAAATAAAACTCGCTATTTAACGCGCATTCGATCATGCGCATAATCGGAGAGATAACGTGCCTCTATGCCCGATTTGCGCTCCGTCCTTGTAGAGGTAATTTTTTTACAGCACCTTGAAAGAGCTTAACCTCTCTTGTAGAGGCAGCCATGGTCATCCTACACCCCCTCCCATGACAGAGCATGGTGATGAAGATTGAGGAGGGTGTAGAACAGGGGTGACCAACCTCTTTCAGCCTGCAGGACAGATTCCATTTTGGAAACATTCGGGGGGGGCACATTCCTGTGTGCTGGGCAGAGCTAGAGGCAAAGGGCCAAAGTCCCTAGAAGACCAGCCTATGGTAGCTTCAAGCTCTTCCTGCCACTAAAACAGGCCTCAGGGGAGGTATTTCAGCCTTTCAGAATGGGGTGATGACGATGACTGTGCAACTGCTGGGAAACCACCAAACAATCATTGCAGGGGGAAAGGGGTTAGCGCCAGAGGAAGGGGACCCCCGGAGGGAGGGATTGTGCCCCTGACCCTGATCTTCTGTACCCCCAAGACACAGCCACATTCAGCAACTAGTTTCATGGGGAAAGAGACTCTGAGGAGGGATGACAAATAGTGGGGCACCTTCCCAGCTCCCTGAAGGAGGAACCTCAGTCTCACTCTTCGGAACCTCAGTTTTCTCTTTCATTTTGCAGAAGGCAAACAGATGAGGCTCCGAGCCATGTGACGTGGCAAAGGGACTAAGTACAAGGCTGAGCCCCAAATGCCATGGCTGAACAAAGAAGAAGGTCTGGGACCCAAATACCAAATCATGTATTTGACCCCCAAAAGCCACCCATTGTTTTTATTTTCTAAGAATGCCTCTGGGGCACTTCTTGGAAGTAAAGATGCCCAGGAGGGCAGCAGGAAAAGCCTTCATGATGGTCTCTTTTCCCTCCTTCCACGTTAGTTTTTGACTCATGTTTCTCCCTGCAAAGGCCAGAAACCCCCATCTACAGATTGGGCTCCCACTTACCTCTGCATCCCATGAGAGAAATGCTGGTTGCAGTGTTTTTGTGCCTGCCTGCCTGCCTGCCTTCCTGGGTCCTGGAGGAGCAGTGGTCTTCATGACCAATACAGGTAGGACCCAGGCAGCTTAACTCCCACAAACTGCTAGTGCTCTTCTTCATGGGACATCACTCCCTCCTGGAGCAGCTACACCCACCCCATAACAATCGCCCCCTCAGGATTCTTTACATGCAACACCACACCAGTGGGTTATGGTGGACGTTGGAAGCCTGGGAAAACAAGCTCATTGGGCTGTCAAACGACTGTCTCACTGCCTTACCCACTTCACAGTATTGTTGGAAGAATTATTTCTATGAGTTTCAAAAACCTTTAGAGACGGAGAAGTTTTATAGAAATATATAAATCATGATTGCCATAAAGCTTACAATCATGTGAGCTGACTACACAAAAAAATTCTTATGGTAATCCAAACATCTCAGGGTAAAGTTTTCTGGCCAGGTTTTCTTCACAATATGTCCAAGTGAATCCAAAAGGCCAGGCCCATGTCTCTTGTGTGGCTGAGTTTAACCTGGCATTTCCTCTCAGGCTCAGCCATTGAGCGAATATATTGGCAGTTGTTTCATAAGCGCTTCAGTTACCTGCAAGGAACAGATGCACTGAAGGACAGACTAGAACGGAGGCATGTCCTCTCACTGACATGGCTTTCATTATTTTGGACTGATCACAGGGAAGTAACTGAGGTGATTGTGTCAGATTATGCCCTGGAAGAATGAGGAGGATTAGATTATAAGCACCAGTGAGGTGGCCTCAGGAGTAGGCACCATCCAGACAGAATACATGAACATACACACAGGAGGAGTCAGGGGCTTCATGTACAAAGGTTGGGGGTGGTTTCTATTAAGGATAGGAGAATCAGCAACATTCGAGAACATTGCAACTCTCCTGTTTTCACCTCTGAGTTTGATTCACCTCATTTCCATTCCCAAACACAACCTTTCTTTTTCTTTTACTTTTTGTTCCAAAAAAATAAAATAAAAATAAAATAACAATGTGCATTTTGGTGTGCATTTTTTAAAATGTGCACCTTAAACCTGCATTTTCTCCCCATAGGCTAAAGCATGAAAAACTATGTTTCTAAGCATGAATGGTTTTTTTTTCTTAAAATGCACATTTTTCAAACATGACTGCAAGTTCAGGAATTTGCTAGCTTTTCCAGAAAATTATATTCCTTTTTGCATTTAAGGTTGTGAACTGGACAAATTCAAAGAAAAAAATAATCCAAATGAAATTCGTATACATCCCTAGTTTCTATCAACCAACACAATATTGCAATTTACCCAGCTAGCCAAAACACTAAAACTAAAATGAAATATTTTAGTGGTAGAAAGAATAATTCTAATATCCTTAATGAAATCAAAAATAAAACTGAATGCACTAAATATAAAAAGAAGCAATTGTATAAAATATTAGGGTTGTGCATTGCTTTGGATCCAAATCTGAGGTGAATTGGGGTGATTCGGAAGGCTTTGAAACAGGTCTGAATCGAATTGAAATAGGTCCAAATCAGTTTGAAGCGAATTGGCATGGTCCAAATTGATTCCGATTGATTCAGACCTTTTTTTTCAAGCACAGACAACCTGTCTGTGCTTGCAACATTTCTTTTGTTAGAGTAGGGAGGGGGAGAAGAAGTTTGGAGGAGGAAATTGGCTGTTAAGTGACAGCTTCATTTCACAATCCGCCTGAAGTCTCCAAATTCTCTCCAGCAGCCTCCAATCACAGTGGTGGAGAAGGGCTTAAGGACAATCAGAAGATCAAGCTTCCTCCGTCCTTGCTCAATGTGGGTTAGGAGTAGGATGTTTTGGGCTGGCTAGCTTAGGTTTCGTGTTGGTGTGTGTTTTGGGGCATAGGTACTGGGATCTTTCTTGAGCCTTCTCCCTTCTCTCACTGTTATCTCTTGCCTCTATTTCTCGTTCTGTTTGTCTTTTTTTAAAAATACAAAATTAATATATATAAAACATTATTCTAGTTGTGAGCCTTTAGTGTGTTTGTGCCAATCCTTCCCCCCTTCCTTTCCCTTCCTCCATTTTTCCCTGAAAAAAGCAAATGTTACCAGTTGATTACACCAATACCACTGCATCAATCTCTCTGAAATTTGGAAGACATGAGCACTTCCACAGTGTCTGTAAGGTATCCAAATTTTATGTTTGTATCATGAAAAATGAAAATGTTATAGCACTCTACTTTGAGTAGTTTCCCTAAAAAAAGAGAGCAAAATTTACCAGTTGATTGAATCAATACCACTCCACTAATCTGTCTGAAATTTGGCGGATATGATCATCTCTATAGGTTGGTCAGTGGTACATCTAGAGGTGACCACATTACACCAGTTTTAAAATCACTTCATTGGCTGCCAATCAGTTTCCAGGCGAAGTATAAAGTGTTGGTTATTACCTTTAAAGCCCTATATGGTTTGGGTCCAGGTTACCAGTGGGATCACCTTCTCCCATATAATCTGCCCTGCACACTCAGGTCCTCTGGGAAGAACTTACTCCAATCAGCCAGAACTAGGCTGACGAGTTGTTACCCAGAGGACCTTCTCTTTTACCGCTCCCGGACTGTGGAATTGTCTGCCAGAGGAGATTCGACAAATTAGCAGTCTTCAAGAATTTAAGAAAGCCATGAAGACTGATCTCTTCTGGCAGGCCTACCCAGTTGAATTTTAAGATTTTTTAATGATGTATTGGTTTTTATTTGTTTTTAATATCTCATCTATTTTGTGGTTTTTGTGTTTTATATTTATTGTTGTTCTCCACCTCAATCCGGAGGGAGAGGCGGATTATAAATAAATATATTATTATTATTATTATTATTATTATTATTATTATTATCGTTTTCTATAAGGCCTCCATAATTCATGTTTGTATCATTAAAAATGAAAAAGTTATAGGCATTTCTTTTTTCCAATGCAAGTCCATGAGAAAATGGGATATCTGAATCTTGATTTGGAAATCCGAATCTCAATTCAGATTCAGATCCAAAATGAATCGAAACAGGTCCAAATTGGTCCAAAGCGAATCGGGCCCAATTTGGATCCTCTGAATCAGGAGCCAAAGTGAATTGGGCAGTCTGTGCACAGCCCTATGAAATATAAAGGTGTGTTGTGTCATGGGGAGCAGGTGGCTACATAATTTCTCAAATATATGTGAATGCCGGCCATCCACGTATGGAAGAGACTTTGCATATTGGTGCAACATACAGACCACACCTGCGTCTCTACACACAAATGGTGGCTATTTCACTAATTTGTTGCTGGGCAATGATGCTTATACATAACTGCGTTATTAAAAATAAATAAATCTGGACACACACCCCCCAAATATTTTTATGCATTTGGAGGCACTTTGGAGAGGCTCCAAATTGTTTACATAAATTGTTCCCCCCCACACACACATATCCCAATTCAGCTCAGAACTGGGCCAAAACTTGCTCTCTGTTTCACGCAGCAGGCAGATACCCTCAGGGTGTTCAGAAGTAAGGTACGATGGAGAGGAAATGCCTTAGTAAAACAGTTGTTTTTATCATTTACACTGTCCTGCTTCTCATCTACCATCTGTGACACCATGTAGCCCAATCTGATTGACAATGTAGCATTTTAAAATTATTTTTATGGCTATTTTAACAAATAATAATAAGACAACTTGGGAATATATTGAGTACCACTGTCACCAATGTCCTACATCGCAACACAGAGATTGCCTCACCAAAACTCTATTCAGTTATCCTGCCCCGGTCATGTCCTATTATCCTAACAAATCTTTCCATGATTGACCATGAGTCTGTGGTGGTTTTAATGTTTCCTTGTGATTGCATTTTGTCAAGACCTTTTTGTCCTTTGGATGCCCATGTGTCGGTGTGCCTACTACAGGAAAGGGGAAGCAGAAAGCGACAGCCGAGGAAGGAACGGCACCGAAGCAATGGCAGGTGGAAGAGAAGCAAGAGCATCGAAGAGGGGATTTGAAAAGTCCAGTTGGTCCCTGAATCCAATTGGTCCCTGAATCACCCAACAATATGGGGTAATTTATCTGAGATGCACTTTATATTGCAGAATTTACATAGCAGTAGACCTACAATTCAGTCCTTCTAGGAGAACATCACCTGCCCGGCAGTAAACATGTCAATTGCTTGCCACTTAAAATTTCCTTTTTGTACACAAAAGGGACACACACACACTGGCAAAACAACAAAATTAGTGGTTTGGGGATATTTTTGTCCCAGCCAAAACTTATCCAGGGAAGCAGATTTAAGTTCCCATATAGAGTTTCTGAGAACCAAAAAGATCCTGAGGTTGTTTTTTTTAAAAAAAAAATGCACCAAGAAATCTATTGATTTTTGCCATCAGCATACCTTTTTCCCCCAGCCAAGTGAAAGGATTGGGGCAAAAATGAAAAAGGGGGGGGGAATCCCATTGGGATTAAAATGCTGCATTATACAAGTGAACAGAATTAGGTGTGCTCTTTCTGTAAGCACATATAGATTTTGTTTTGAAGACATTTTACTATTCCAAGCTTGGGGTAGTAAAGTGCCCCATAAACCATTTATGTCGCTTTCATTTAGTTTGTTCCGTGCGTGGAGCCCTCCCTAAAGCATGGCTCACTATTTGCAGAAGGACTTGGCCAGCGGTGGGAAAGGAGGAGCTGCCCATGCGCACCAAGCCATGCACAGGCCATGGGGGTGGGGGGCGGGGGCAGGTTGGCACTTGAGTGTTTGGGGAAAGGGAATTTCCATCCCACCAAAATGGCTCCTTTCTTTCTACCCCAAAATCAAAACTGATTTTTTTTGGCAAAGCTATAATCACAAGTGACTAAAGCCATTTGCAAAACTGATGTGAGCACTGATATTTATAAAACTGAGCAGGTCTGCATAGTCAGATATTTTCAGATCTTGAGTGCAAATAGAGGTTGCAGAGATTGACTTGACAATTGTCTGTGCAGTGTTAGTTCCACAGTCAGAATCTTGCCACATTTGCTTCACTGAAAAGAGATAATTTTCCCAGCGGGAACCTCCCAATTGTATTGTAAACAGGGTTGTCGAGAGATGATACCTGGTAATATAACTAAGAGGGAAGGGCTGGAATGTTCCTGTGTGGATTAAGTGATATCATCCTCTTCCTCCTCTTTCTTCAATCCCCCCCCCCCCCTTTCAATTCCATATGTCTGTTATTTTCATTTCCCGCTTGGGCTTTCAAACAGGAATAACAACTCTAGCGGGGGAGATTTCTGGACGAGTTACAGATGGACCGAGGTGCCTCCATCCACTCCATCAGGAGTTTGATGCCCTTCTCCATCTTCTTTCTGTGCAGCATAAAGCTCTTGGAAATACCACGTTTCGGAATGGCTATTGCTTCAATAAAAAATCACACACCATTTCAGTAACATTAAAAATCACCCAGGTGTATGGTATTGTAAGCACAAATTATATATAGTATAAGAGGTGGAAGCGAATATATTCTTTGAAAAAAATGTTTAAAATAACAGAGAATATCCGATAACATTTCAGCTGTGTGACACTTGAGTATTGCATTGTAAACATAACACTTCAACCCGTTTAGTCTTCTTTGGACCGATCCCCATCTCAAATACTATCCTGATTTATACGCATGTGCTGTAAACCTTATGAAATATATATCTGCGCCTCTCTTGGAGCCATCAATATCTTTTCCATATGTTCCCTCTTTGCGGAGCGAGTTGCAGCGATGGACGACAAGGAACCCTGGCACTGTATTCAATTACTAAAGCATTCCAGGCACATTTTTGCCCACAGAAGAGTCTGGGCTCCTTTAAAAATTAAAACTGCTTGACTCCTTTTTTTTCCATTTTGCTTCCCCCCCCCCCCCGCACGCACTCTCACACACACACACACCAGGCCCTAGCCATTGGGACATGGAGCTGTGGAATATTGCTGCCAATTGTCCTCATCAGCTAATGATACAATAGGCAAATGACACGTCTCTCCTCATAATGAATTGGAATTGATGGCCGTGGTGAGCTAAGAGCTCAAGAGCCGCGCGAACCCTGTCAAGGCTTGCTAGACTCCGGCTGTCACTACTACAACATCACATGGCCATGCCTTGTGGCCTTTGGGGTCACCTTTTGGCCCCTGACATCAGTCATCAGGGCACTTGCATATTCAGAAACCCCATTCCGCTCATTCTCTTGCTGCCTTTCACTCCCTCTCTGCCCCCTCCCCATTCCACACCACATCTTAATGCTCCTGGATGATGATGATGATAATTATTATAATTATTATTGTTATTATTATTATTTATTCTGCTGGGGGTGGGGTGGTATAATAGAGGACAAAAAAGAGGAACTTTGCACATTTCGTTCATTTCCCTGCAGATCCTATTAGGCAAATAATCTGCTCCTTTTTAAAGACACTATTTTTGCTGTTAATTAAGAATTTTGCAATTAAGAACTTGATTTGCATTTTCAGAAGTTACATACACCTGCCTCTTTACACAGACATTTACTTTCTTTCTCTCACACAATACACATATGTACACCTCATTTATTCCGTTGCATTCCCCATTTGCCCTATGTTGCCTGTATCACGACGCTCTCAGAGGATTTGCTCTGAATTTATTTCTTTGATATCCAGATATGTATTTAATGTCAGCTCCCCTTTATCTGCCATTTCCTCCCCTGTTCCTCTAAAGAACATGGCAAAGGAAGACATCAAGTGCTATGGAGGAGGAACCAGGGCAGCTCCATCGTTTGGGCTGATGAGGCTGATGATGTCAGTGCTGGGGAGACGACTCACAGCCACCTAGACGACTATCGCCCATGCAAGGCTTCTTCACAGCAGCATCCATCCAGCATTTCTGTTGGGTTCTGTTAATCTGTATCCCAATTTGGATCCCATGCTCACCATGCTATTGCCATTGGGGGGCATTCGCCTTGGTTGAAGAGAGATAGAAATCAGGTGATTTGCCAGAAAGGGTTATTATTTGCCCACTATGCCAAAACAGTTCACAGTAAGTCATAAAACGAGCCAAATTAGGGAGCACGGGCACTGCTTCCCATCTCCTCAGGGCCATCACAGCAGCCCTACCAACAGCCTGCAGGCGCGGAGCAACACACAGCACAGATATGCCTTGCAGAGAGCTTGACCACTTTGGCCATTGTATTGCAGCAGCTGGGCAGCAGGAGATAGGAGCAGTCTGCCAATTGTTAGGAGCAATAGCCATCTGGGTGAGAAATGGAGATAACCAAAATTGATAAATTTCTCATGCAAAAATTGCTTGCAAAAATATGTTTATATTAGGCAAAAATGCATTCAAAACCATTTTGTTGAATTGACAGAGAAGAACAATTAAAACTCATACTAATTTGTTTTAATGTGAAAGAATAGAACTGTCAATTTTTGTATTTAGTTGGTTTTTATTATGGAGTCAAATATTATGTGCATTTGTGTTAGTCAGCGTCCTTTTTTAATTTTTTTATTGTGAGTTTGAACAAAACAAAGAAACAAAAGATCAACAGATTTTTTAAATCGGACATCCTCCCCCCTCCCTCCACTCACGCTCCTTACCTGCTCCCTCCTCATTGCCATCCGCTGCCACCCACTGCTTCCATACTACTTTGAAACAGGCCTTGCGGCCTGTTCCACAATAGAGCGACAGCGCGATGGGTGACGTCATCACTCGGCGTGCCCTCATTCTACTGTGGAACTGGCCACAAGGCCTGTTTCACAGTAGTACTGAAGCAGTGAGCAGCAGCGAGGAGGCAGCAAGTAAGGAGCAAGAGTGGGGGGAAAGGGGAGGAGGTGGAGGTCCCCCGTTACCTGCCGGCATCCCACGCTGCCATCCGCTGCTTCCGTACTACTGATAAACAGGGCCTGCTTATCAGTAGTACGGAAGCAGCGGATGGCAGCATGGGATGCTGGCAGGTAAGGAGCACAAGTGGGTGGGAGGGGGAGGGAGAGGGAGGTCCTCACTTACTTGCCGAGGCCATCCGCTGCCGCCTGCTGGTCTCTTTTACTGAAAAACAGGCTTCGCAGACTGCCTCTCAGTAGCTTGCCGGGTGATGACGTCACCCAGTGCACTACTGTGAGGCAGCTTGCGAAGCCTGTTTCTCAGTAGAAGGGACCAGCGGGCAGCAGCGGACGGCAGTGGACGGCCCCGGCAGGTAAGTGGGGACCTCCCTCTCCTCCCACTTGCGCTCCTTACCTGCCAGGGTCACTCGCTGCCGCCCACTGCCGCCCACTGCCACCTGCTGCCACCCGCTGATCCCTTCTACTGAGAAACAGGCTTCGCGGCCTGCCTCTCAGTAGAGCGCCGGGTGACATCATCACCCGGCATGCTACTGAGAGGCAGGCTGCGAAGCCTGTTTCTCAGTAGAAGGGACCAGCAGGCAGCAGCGGACAGAAGCCGATGGCCCCGGCAGGTAAGGAGTGTGAGTGGGGGGGGAGGGACAGGGAGGGGGTAGTTAGGTCTCCACTCACCTGCCCCCATGTTTTCCGCATAGACTTGCATTGGGGGAAAGCTTTCTTTCCCCCAATGCAAGCCTATGATGAAAACACCTAAAATGGCGTTCGATCTGAAAATCGGACATCCAATTTTTGGATCAGAATCGGATCCAATCCGATCCGGAAAGCCTCCGATCCGATCCGAGGCATCACTTCCAGTTCCGAATCCAATCCGATTTTTCCTCCCATGCACACCTCTAATGACAATGTCATGTAGAGCACCTGCAAACTACCAAGAATGAAGAATCACAAGTGCACTATAAATGCCTTATGGAAAAGCTCCTAGAGTTCACCTGTATTGAAGCAATAAGAAGGTGCAGCTCTGAGCTGACATACCCTGACCAAGTGGAAGACCAGCATGGGCCTCCCATTTCCAACCGCCTTGGATGCTCAGTACCTGGGTGTGTATGGGGCAAAAGTCCAGCCCGAATCTGGCTGCCTGTATCTTGAGCCCATTATTCCGTGTCCTGCACTCTGGGATGATGAAGAAGAGATCCTGGCCCTCCTCTGTGTAACAACCTTTCAAGTATTTGAAGAGTGCTATCATGTCTCCCCTCAATCTTCTCTTCTCCAGGCTAAACATGCCCCGTTCTTTCAGTCTCTCCTCATGGGGCTTTGTTTCCAGACTCCTGATCATCCTTGTTGCCCTCCTCTGAACACACTCCAGATTGTCTGCATCCTTCTTGAAGTGTGATGCTCAGAACTGGACGCAATACTCAAGATGAGGCCAAACCAGTGCCAAATAGAGGGGTACCAGTACCTCACGCGACTTGGAAGCTATACTTCTATTAATGCAGCCCAAAATAGCATTTGCTTTTTTTGCAGTCACATCACACTGTTGGCTCATATTCAGCTTGTGATCTACAACAATTCCAGGATCCTTCTTGCTTGTCGTATTGCTTAGCCAAGTATCCCCCATCTTGTAACTGTGTATTTGATTTCTTTTTCTTAGGTGTAGAACTTGGCCTTTATCCCTATTAAATATCATTCTGTTGTTTTCAGAGCAGCGTCTCAGCCTATCAAGATCACTTTGAAGTTTGTTTCTGTCTTCCAGTGTATTAGTGATCCCACCCAATTTTGTGTCATCTGCAACAGGGGTGCAGAACCTCAAGTCCAGGGAAATCCAGCCCTTCTGGGGTCCAAATCCAGCCACACCCCTTCCACTGGCTCCACTCTCCTTCCCCCAACAACTGGTTATTGAATGGTTTCCCAGTGTTTGCGCAATTTTCTCCTCTTCCTAAAAGGCTGAAATGCCTCTTGGGAGGCTCAGGAGTGAATGCTTTTGGTGGTATTTTTGTTTTGTTTTTTAGCTCTGCCTCTTTTGCCCTGTCCACCTCTTGGATGTGCCCCCCCCCCAAAGTTTCTCCAAAATGGAATTAGGCCCTTGGGCTGCAAGAGGCCCTAAGCGGACCCCTCCATGCATGGGCACTGCACCCGGGATGGACTGGATGAGCTGGATGCAGCCTTGTTCCTTTTACTTTGGAATTTTGTGTCCCTCTTCTCCACCTATTAGGTCTTCACCGCAGCTTGTTTTGGTATAAAATGACAGTACCGTACAGTCAGTGAAGAATTTATAACAAGAAATCAGTTAATTGTTAATAAAACCAAGCAGCAACAACAGCAACCACCCCCTACCCCCTACGGGGAGGTGGGGGTGGGGTGGCGGAGAGAAAGCTGGCCCCAGTTCCTCAGACTGACCCTCCAAGGGTCAGTTCTCCTGATCTTCTGAGAATGCTGTTGGTTGAGCAGAGCGATGCTTCCCCTTTAGACTAGCTGGACCTGTGCATGGTTCTCACTCCCCCCACCTCCACGCCTCCCCCTTCTTCCACCCCTGCCCCTCAAAAGCCCTTCTGGATCATCCAGGGGGCATTTGGAATATTTCCAGCAAACGGCTGGGCCAATTAGATGCCCTCCATCTACCCAGGAGGGAGAAGGAAGAGCTCAGGAATTAAGACTGACAAGCTGATGAGATAAACTGGTCAGATGAAAGGATGACAGAAATAATTTTACACGGCATTACTGTGAAAAGCTAATTTATACACAGATGAGTCCGTGACAGATGCAGTGGAGGGTGGCAGATGAGTGTGGTGGTGGTGATGGTGTTGGGGATGGGAAATAGCGCTTCATTTATTCTGTACAACAGGAGAGATTACAAGCCCAGACGACTGAGGGGTTTGGTTTTTCATCTTCTTCCTGTCTTTTTCGTTTCAAAGTTATCAGAAGTTTATCAGGTTGTTTTGAGAATTTGTCCAGCTGAGAAGGAGAGAGAAACAATCAGGAGAAGCTTATATTCTGGCATTTTTGTGCTGGGAGATGTGCATGAGGGGATGGGTGTGAGGAGGAGGAGGAGGAGGATGATCAGGGAACTAGCAGTTGTCATTTTTTAAAAAGTAAACAGCAAATGCTCTGCCATCCCTGCCCCTAAGAGACTCTACTTCAAAGAAAGGCCAGCCACCAATATCCACAGATTGCCAACAGATGTGACATGTATGATTTCTCTTGAGAACACATTCTTAAATATTCTGAAAAGAAAATGCAGCCTTTGGAAGAGGGCATCTCTCCCTTCCATGCCTCATGCACAAGTATATACTTGAGTTCTCATATCTGACCTTGCTGGTTATTCCACTACCACCAACACCATTTGACATTTGTAAGAGCACTTCTGTTGTTCATCATCTCCTTGATCCCTGCAAGAATCCCAGCTTTATCCCAACACTACTGATGAGCAATGGCTTGATTGAGACAACCTTCCCAGTTTGTGAAAGGACTTCCTACTCACTGTTTTAGCCACTGTGCTACACAAGCTCTAATGCAAAGATCTTATTAAAAACAGCTCTAAAAATATTGCAAACAATTAAAAATATACTTATAACTATGCTGACCATATGAAAAGGAGGACAGGGCTCATGTAACTTTAACAGTTGTAGAGAAAAGGGAATTTCAGCCAGTGTCATTTGTATGCAATTAGTTCCTGGTGAAATTCCCTCTTCATCACAACATTTAAAGTTGCAGGGGCCCTGCCTTCTTTTGTATATGGTCACTCTAGTATAGTGCCGGCAACTTTAACTGTTGTGATGAAGAGGGAATTTCACCAGGGACTAATTGCATACAAATGACACTGGCTGAAATCCCCTTTTCTCTACAACTGTTAAAGTTACATGAGCCCTGACCTCCTTTTCATATGGTCAGCCTACACAAATAGAACATGTTGTTGGGGGAAGAAACAAGCGCTGCCTGCACTTGAGTAAGCAATAAAGTCCAGTAAAATCCCAGCAGTTGAAGAAATACTCACACTCAGCAAATGGTGTATAATACAAGTCCTTTACTTGTGTTCCAATATATAAATATATACAAGGCACAACTGGTTTCTCCAGATATATACAGGCTTTTCCATATGGCTATAGCGCAGCCTAGTCCTTCATCAAATCTTTCATACACCAGTCTCTGTTCCACATAACTCCAGCCTGACCCACCACAGCCATTATTAATAATGCTGTCTTATATACATTTCTGAATTCTAGCTCAGCACATTCAATTATCTTATCCTAGTAGAAACATTCCCACTATCAGATTGACCTTTCCCTGTAGCATAGAAAAAACTTTCTCTCTCTGCTCATTGATTTCAGCTGGCTTGTTCAGTCCTTCTGGACACTCAAACTTTTGTCCAATCAACTTTTAGACAACTTAAACTTAAATTTTCCCTGACACATGTAACTGATGGCTCCAACACACCTACTTTTTTCTGCCTGTTTGCATCCACGGTTTCCCCTCCATTTCCTTAGCGAGTTGAGCACTGGGCACTTTCATGTCTGTGCATTGTTGCACTATTTCAGCTCATGTATCTTTCACTACTCTGCCGGCGAAATCAACCACCCCACCCCCTACGTTCTCCTTTCCCCTGCAGTTAATTTATTATTATTATTATTATTATTATTATTATTATTATTATTATTTCTGCACAAATACAGCCTGAAACTGCACAAATACAGCCTGAAACTGCACAATTATGGTAAAACATCACAATGCTTTCCCCTAAGATCATATTAAACAAGTTAAGTAAAGAGAAAGTATTACAATGGATTTTTGGAGAAGTTTGTGATCAATGTTGGCATGGCAAGGGGAAACCGACATTATTCTGGTCAGGAAACCTAGACATGCCTACTCAGGAGTAAGAACCATAGAGTTGAATGGGACTGAATGGCCTCGCTCACCTTCTCAGTGGGGTATTTAGGCGCCCTCTCTCACTTCACGGTTGAGCAGTTGAGCGAAGAACTGCCCCACCCTACTCTTTTGTCAGCGAGACCGCCCTTTGACACGCACACCCCCAACAAAAAATGGGATGGTTTGATATCATGCAAGGACAGCAATACACAGGAGGGGGGAGTGGCTTTATTGCGCATGGAGGGGGAAAAAAACCAGACTTTCCCCTCTCCGATATAAGATGAAAAATGGAGGGGAAGAGGTGAGATGAGCACAGGACAGGGACAATAACGTGTGAATAGCACGCTGCAAAAACACATACCAGGCATGGCAAGAGTGTGATAAACTGCTGGTGTAATGGAGATCTGAGACATATGATCAAAAGACATGGATGCTGTGAAAGTGCATAGTTGCCCCTTAAATTAGGGTGACCAGATAAAATTCAGGTCAGGGCTCATGTAACTTTAACAGTTGTAGAGAAAAGGGAATTTCAGCCAGTGTTAAACTATTTCACAACAGTTAAAGTTGCAGGGGCCCTGCCTTCTTTGGTATATGGTCACTCTAGTATAGTGCCTGCACCTTTAACTGTTGTGATGAAGAGAGAATTTCACCAGGAACTAATTGCATACAAATGACACTGGCTGAAGTTCCCTTTTCTCTACAACTGTTAAAGTTACATGAGCCCTGACCTGGATTATTTCTGGTCAGCCTACCTTAAATACAATCCATGGAAGCTACTAGGCTCCCAGTGACACAGTGAGCATTGGCTCTGGAGGAAGTTTCTGGCTGGCATGCTTCCCCCTGTCCAGTTTTCCACCACGGCTCCCCTTTCAAAGGACAGTGGTTATGAACCAGGTGAGAAGTTGCTTGGGGAAAGGTCAATGTGGCTCAGTGGAGAAGCCCCTGCTTTGCATGCAGAAGGTCCTCAGTTCAACTCCTGGCAGCATCCTCAGGAGGACTGGGAAAGGCCTGAAAAGCCAGGCGAGCCACTGCATGTTGGAGTAGGTGATGCTGAGTAGATGATGCTGAGCAAATGGACCCGTTACCTGACTCAGTCTTGTGGTTGTGGGCTTTGGAGAACTCATGTGGAGGGCAGCCCCACGGGTTCACTGAGCTCTGCTCGTGTGGCCCCACTTCAAGTAGCTGGACCGTGTGAGCCTTTGGCGAGCTCTCGGGAGGCTGCATGAGCCTCCTGAGCCCTTGGCAAAGTGCACTTTCTAGGGCTTCGAGAGCAGTCGGGTGCACACCTGTCCTAGTGCTGGGCGCGACCACTGCCCTCATGAGCCCAGGTGGATTTTTGATCATGGCAGCAATGGTTCATCGGGTTACCAACACAGCATTACAACGCTTGTGGATACAGTCTACCATACCAGCATTTTTTCCTCATTACAACGTTCCCACTCCACTGTTTACTGGAACTGCTACTAGGCACATCTGAGAAATCCACATGGAATCAAATCAGTTTGGATTTCTATGAATTTGGTCTGTAGATTCAGCAACAAAATGGCTTTTCTCGAGTTGCACGGATTCCACAGATGTCCAGGCCATTTTTTTAACTTTCTGAAATTTTAAACACATTTAGTTATGAAAAATATGCAAAATATAATAATAATAATAATAATAATAATAATAATGCTAGCCAAAAATGCACATTTCCCCCATAGGATGAAAATGTGCATTTTGTGCATGGGGGAGCGATTTGTGGATTTTCACAAGTGCAAATTCGCACAAATGTGAATTTGTGAAAATTGGGAAATTGGAAAAAATCCGATTCCATCAACGAAAGGCACCTGACAATCCACGAAATGCAGATGGAACAGATTTTCCAAAATCCATACATCCCTAACTGCTCACTGTTAGCCAGATGTGTAGCACTAATCATCACTTGAGAAGTCCTCCAAGTTGAGAGCTGTAGCTGTTGACAGGTCCTGTAGCTACACATTCTCAACAAACAGAGGTAAAATGGAATGAACATGCTGATTAGACTTTTTATGCAACAGACTGCAAACAAAATGGCCTTCTGGTTACTTATCAGCCATGAGTAACGTCTTCCTAAGAGGAGCTCAACATGGCCCACTAGGTGCTTGGCTAAAGATGGAGATTGCAGCTGAGACCAGCTCGTTGCTGCTGAGACCTGCTTTGGCTAGGCAAGGAAACTGGGCTTTTATTTCTCTAGGACAGAGATGGTGGTGAGTTTGTCATTCAAGATGGAAGGAGTCAGGTGCAGGAATTTATTTATTTATTCATTTATTTATTTTAGCTGAAGCTCTCTGGGCTGTTTACAAAAATTAAAACCATTAAAACCATTCAAATTAATAAGAGATTCTCTGAAAAGCAAGAATAATTGAGGCTTTTAGAGCTTTGGAAAGGCTCTGTTCTTCCTTGCAGCAACATGGAGCAAGCAAGATAAAGTTCCTAAAGTTCTTTTTGTTCTTGTTTGCAGCAGCTAGGGACTCTTTGCAAAGAGGCTTCCAGGAGCATGATTTCACTTTAAAACAAGATGCACCCTCCCTGTGCACCTTGTTTTACAACAAAACCACTGGGGGATGTTGCCAGAGACATTTCAGCAGGGTGGGCTGTGTGTGGGAGGCATGTAAAGATGGCCAGGAGCTCACATGTGGCCACTCTGGATTAGGGTGAAGAGCTCCTGGGGAGCAGGGTGGGGCTCACCCCGCTCCCTGGGACCTTGGCCTGGGCCCCTCACCTTTCATAAATTCCTCAGTGCCACCCCATCCAGCCCACTCTGCAAGAGCCCCTTGCTGGAGTTAAGACTTCAATTTGTTAGCAATATGAGGTTGGGGTAGCAGGAGGCCAGGAGATGAGGGCAAGGGGAAGCTATTCCAACGCTCCAATGCCATCAAAAGGATGCCAAGAACGACCTGCCAGACCCACCAGTCTGAAGTGGAAAGTGTGCTTCCACCAGGCAGCCTGGGAGCCCCTGCTGAGACACACACATTTCTCCCACTGTTGGAGATCAAACAGCTGGACCCACGTTCAATTAAGGGGAGCATATAGCACAGGCGGGACCAGTCACACAAGGCTTTGCATTTAAAGGGTGTTTGAATGAGAGAATGGGAGTGACTCAGGGGGAGGGAGTTTTGTTGCTGCTGTGGTTTGAACACAACTTGGTTTGTAATTTGTGACCAAGGCTTGGGAATCATTACATGTGAGTGTATCATTGAATACCCTGCATTTCTATTGTTTGTGCACAAAACAATAACAGCTCTTACATTTATCCTTTTTCTGCCCGCTGTGGGAAATAGCCTCCCCACCCCCACCCCCACCCCCTGGTCTTCCCATGTGAAAAAAATGGCAAGAGGAAAATAAAATTGCTCTGGTTGTCTCCTAGGGAAGATCCCACCATTGGGTTCCTTGGGGTCACAGCTGCTTGCACATGTGGAAAAGAAATGTATCTCTCTTATGCATTGGACATACATGTAATTCAATATATTACTCCCATGTGCAAGGAATTGACCAAACTGGCTGAATTTCAAATCACACACACACACCCTTACAGAGAGCTGTGCTGGGGAAGGCAGAGGCCTGATCTGGTTTCGTTTTTCAGCTTCTCTTAATGCTCAACATGTTGGCTGAGAGCCAGCAGAGCAAGACTAACACCCTTGCTCTGGGGGAAAGTGCCAGAAGGTTGTTACGATGGCCAGGTGTGCAGGAACAAGGCACAGCATTGGCTTCTTATGGCATCTCTTGTCTTTGTAGCATGGGACACAGGTGAGGGCAAAACAGGCCAGGCAGAAAAGGAAGAGCTCCCGTAAATACACACCCAGGAGTGAGTGGGTTTACGGTGATGCCATGTACTCTGCAGTGAAGGTATTCTGCCAAATGGGGTCTCACGTGCAATTTAACCCCTTCCCCAAACTTTCCAGTGTGTGAAGGATGCTTAGCTGGGAAGCAGTGAAGGGTTTTTTTTCCAGGTCCAGCTCTGCCATTATTAGGTTATAGGAGTATACATGCTATTTTTGTCTCAGGCTTCTTTAATGGCACTTACATTTTTCACATTTGGGGGGTAAGAAATAATTTCTGAAAAAAATATGTTTGTGCTGAAGTATCGCCTATGTGCATACTGTGTTTATGTGAACATTTCAAATTGCAGTGTGCGAAGTGACACTGAAGTAGAGCGTTCAGCTTAGCTTGTACAGGTGGTGAGGAAAATTTACACGACTTCACCTTCACAATATAAATTTGATATAAAATGCAGTTACCACATTGGAGCATTAAAGAGGGGTCTCCTCACCCTCCAAACACGTTTTATTGAAAGTAGATTCAGTGTAATGGGCTCTTCTGGTCCTGTCCCTCCCTCCCCCACACAAACATGTACACTCACTTCCACTAAAGTGGGGGGAAACACTTATTAGAACAGTCACCCTCCCATGTGTAGAAGGCACCAAGGACAGTGAGGGAGTAGAGGGGAGCAGAGCTAGTGGATTCATTCTCACCCTTGAACTGACATTTAGGAGCAGAATGATTGAATAAGGCTAAATCCTCACAACCATCTCACAATGAGTGTACACAGAGTGTGGACACATGCTCACTGTACTGTGTGACTGTCCCTAGTGTACAAAGGACCCCTGCATGTCTTTTTCCTACCACACAGAAAAGAACAGCAAAGATTGGATCTCTTAGGCTGTCTTTCTATGTTAAGGTAGGGAATGAAATTAAAAAAGATCTAGTAAGATGGGATAAGGTTTTAGTGTCAATTGTGATGAGAATTGTTACTATTAAGAGGAATGTGTTACTAAGCACGTTGTTTTTATTTCAGATAATACCTATTGTGGACATGAATTGAGATTTGGGTGGTAGGGATATGTGGTATGATGGCGAAGGTGAATATAGAATTTAATAATAATTAAGTGTGCTGTGTTATTTTGAGCATAGATATAAACCTAGGCTATGTCAGAAAATTCCATTGTATTGAAGTCAAGATAGGGGCTAATAAAAGAAGGTTATAAATGTTAATGGTTCTCTTATTTGTAAATTGTGGAAAGGTTTAAAAATAGTTTTAAAAATGTGGGGGTTTGAATAAACAAAGTCTGACTTTGAAAGGGCTCTATGTATAAGTGATGAAAAGGTTATCTCAAAAGTATATAAGTTTTTGTGGAAGTTCAAAATGGAAGATGAATAAGTATAAAGATCAATATATAACTGAAACCAGAATACCTTTTTTGGGCCTAGCAGATGATCAGATGAAAAAGAACTGGGGCACTTTATTTTTATATATGACAATGGCAGCGAGATTATTATATACACAAAAATGGAAAAGCCCAACACTATGTACCACGGATGAATGGATATTGGAGTTATTGGAGTCGGCGGAGATGAAGCGAAAGGAAACCTCTTACAGACTTTGTGTAGGATTGTGTAGACTTTATCTCTGGATTCAACCAATAGGAAGAAATTGTTAAGATAAAAGACAGAGGGGAAATGTGTTTTTACTTATTAGCAAGAGAAAATATTGTTACATATTGTTGCTGTGGAGAAAATAGTATATCTTCTGTATATCTTTTCTTTTCTTTTTTTAGTTTCTGTAGATGTTTGTTTGTTGAGTTTGTTGGTGTGTGAGAAAAATAATAAAAAAATACAGCAAAAAAGAAAAGAAAAGAAAGACAGCAGTTGGAGCCCAGTCATGACGTTTTCTTTACCTACAACGTGGAAAGCAAATTCAGTGACTTGTGCACCCATATGCTGCATTTCTGCTTTCAGAAAGGTGATGAGAGACCATGACATCTTTTGCTTCCTCCACCTGCACATTCTACCCCTCCCAACATTTCCTCCCCTAAGGTGCAAACTAAATGTTACTTTAAAGGTGCAACTAGTTTTTCTTTTCTTTCATACTCAAAAGTAAGCCCATAGGACCAAATATGAAGCCTAGAGTGGAAGGTAAGGAGCTTTAACCCTTTCCCTAAATATGTCACTTACATAACAAATGGATGCCTTTTTGGCAATGTGAATTGGAAGCATGGGAGTCCTTAGGCAGATTGAGATCATAGCGTATGGTGTGGGCAGGGTGGGGGAGCATTAAAGTTCCCCCAAGCACACCCATCCATGCTAGCATCCCGGTCTGCGTAATGATGTGTAGCCGGACCTTGTGAGGTTACATTCCACAATGAAACGTACCATGCTGTAGCTTTTCTCTGCAAAACCCTTTGACAACAGAGGAGTCATGGCAGTATTCTAGCTTCAGCATGAACCTGAGCAGGCACTGCACAACTTTGCAGGTAGTTGCTGCCATAGGCTATAGTGGGGGCAGGAAAACCCTAATAAATCTTGAATTGCTGCTCAGAACTTCACCAAACCAATAAAAGCCACGGCTCCTCGACAAGCCTGAATACAGTTTTGAAATAAATATATGATCCACCATGCTTCAATTTTTTTAAAAAAATTAAAAGGCAAATGTGTCAATTTTCAGCACTTTTTAACTTGCTGTGTTCCTTTTACAATGTAGCAGCATCGCTCCGATGACGACTTCTTTTTCCCGCAAGTCTCCACCATAGCTATGCTATGTCCTCCTCTGGTATTATCCTGTGGTGGTTGGAGGGAAATGGTGGCCACCAAAAGGAGAAGCATGTGCGTGTGTTATGTTTTGTCCACAAATTCCTTGCACTGCCAAAATGTAATGGGGGTTCTACCCCCTTTCTCTTACACCCCAAAAAGTGGAAGTTCTAAAGAACACGTGTTCCTCTCACCATCTGTATTACTCCTATTCATTTAATTAAGGTGAAGCTGTGGAGCTCTTTAACCATTATTTGGAGTCCATCATGGAATGAATGAGAGCCAGTCAGCTGAAAGGCAGTCGAGAGAAGGAGGGGGTACTGTTGATAGCTGCTGGCACGGATGCATGAGCATCTCACCATTCATCTTGAAAGGGGCCGAACCGTTCTAAGAGTTCTAAACAATGGCCACCGAGGATGGAGACCTTGCAAGTGTTCACGTCAACTCCATTGCAGTCCTAGGGTGACCATATATGGAAAGGAGGACTGGGCTCCTGTATCTTTAACAGTTGAATAGAAATAGGAATTTCAGCAGGTGTCATTTGTAAACATGCAGCACTTGATGAAACTATCTCTTCATCACTATGGTTAAAGCCATAAAAGTTCTGCCCTCTTTTGAATCTGGTTACTCTAATCACTGAACTGGCATCCAGTTCTGGTCACCACACTTCAAGAAGGATGCAGACAAGCTGGAGAGTGTTCAGAGGAGGGCAACAAAGATGATTAGAGGTCTGGAAACAAAGCTCTATGAGGAGAGATTGAAAGAACTAGGCATGTTTAGCCTGGAGAAGAGAAGATTGAGGGGAGACATGATCACACTCTTCAAATACTTGAGAGGTTGTCACACAGAGAAATCATAGAGTCATAGAATCATAGAATAGTAGAGTTGGAAGGGGCCAATAATGCCATCGAGTCCATCCCCCTGCTCAATGCAGGAATCTACCTTAAAGCATCCCTGACAGATGGTTGTCCAGCTACCTCTGGAATGCCTCTAATGTGGTAGAGCCCACCACCTCCCTAAGTAATTGGTTCCATTGTCATATTGCTCTAACAGTCAGGAAGTTTTTCCTGATGTCCAGCCAGGATCTCTTCTCCATCAACCCAGAATGCAGGACACAGAATGATGGGTGCAAGGTACAGGAAGCCAGATTCCGGCTGGACTTCAGGACAAACTTCCTGACTGTTAGAGCAGTACGACAATGGAACCAATGACCTAGGGAGGTGGTGGGCTCTCCCACATTAGAGGCATTCAAGAGGCAGCTGGACAACCATTTGTCAGGCATGCTTTAAGGTAGATTGCTGCACTGAGCAGGGGGTTGAACCCGATGGCCTTACAGGCCCCTTCCAACTCTACTATTCTATGATTCTATGACTCTAGCTATAATCCTATTGGTTTACCTGTGGTGATGAAGAGGGAATTTCACCAGGTGCTGCATGCATACAAATGACACCTGCTGAAATTCCCTTTTCTATTCTACTATTAAATATACAGGAGCCCTGTCCTCCTTTTCATATGGTCACCCTACTTAGTCCCCTTCTTTGCACCAAAGACCCCACACACACACACACACACACACAATGTAAACTGGGAAGGGAGAAGGCAGAGCCATGCTAGTCTTTGGTGGAGTTCTTGGCCAAATCCCAACAAGAGAAGGTGCTCCATGTGCCAGCAACACTGAGAAGAAGGCCCTCAGGGATCAGTTCTCCCTGCAAAGAATCAGTCAGAGGAGTTCATGTTTGTGAGCTCTCATGATCAATTTCTTGCAACATCCCTAGTGGCTGCTTGATCAGACCTGGGAGGTGGCGTTCAGCCTTCACTCCCTGTGAACTCTCAGGTTTACAGTGATGGGGATGGGTGGGTGGGTACTGATATCTTTGCTACTGAATGCCCAAGTGGCGTCTGAGGCTTGAAGGAGCTCCCATCAGCTAAAGCTGGTGTTGCAGCTGTGAGTCTTTCAGGACAGTGATAGCCTAGCTGTGTTATCCATTTAGGTTATAGCAACACATTATATGTGGAGGTACCTTTGAAAATTGTTCAGAAATATACATTGGTACAAAACAGAGTGGCTAAGGGGGCAATCCTACACCTAGACAGAAAAAAGTCCTATAATTCCCAACTTTCCCCTATGCATGTTTAGGCAGACTTTTTCCCCTCTGTCTAAACTTGCATGGGACTGCACCCTAAACTGCTGACTGGGACCAGACAAATGCCAGTCTTTAAAGTCTTTTGTTTCTCATTACTGCCCTGTTAACTCAGCCAAGAAAGGCTTGTGCAACCAAGGAAATGTATTTGGAAAGGAAATTAGGCTTCATACCCCGATTGCTTGTGGATACGGTGATGTGGACAGATTTTAGTTTCATCTCCTACTCTGGGTACATCTGCAGAGCATTGCAGCCATAGTTTGGTTTGGGTCAGAGATGAGATGTTGGAGAAATGAGCAATGGAATCAAATGAGTTCGATTTCTGTGAATCAGACCCATGGATTCCACAGCAGGCTCACTTCTCCCAAGTTGCAGGGATTCCTCGGTCTTGTGAATGGGTTTTTTAAAAAATACTTTTCAGAATTTTATGCAGACATAGTTGTAGAAAAATATATTAAATAAATATATAAATATAATAGTAAAAATAACAAAACAAAACACCATCTGAAAATGCACATTTTCCCCATAGGCTGATACATGGAAATATGCAGGGAGGATTTGCACATCTGGGGGGTTCTGTGCATTATTGCAAGTGTGAATTTGCATAAATTTGGGAAATTGGAAAAAATCTGATCCTGGCAGTGACTGGATGACACTCGTGAAATGCAGGCAGAACAGCTGTCACAAAATCCGTACATTCCTAGTCAGAGGGCAACAAAGGAATTAAGTTTCAATCTAGCTGCGAAGTATTTTCTTCACATGAAGTACTCTCATTTAACAGAAACAAGAATGTAACAGAAACAAGAATGTAAAAATGCCTAATATGTGCAGAATCCATCTTTTCTTAGCTCAGAAAATGGATTACCGGGATGGAGGTTTCTTCTCTCTGTCTTAGACTGGCAGAGTCCTGTGTACAGAAGAAAGGTTAATTCTGCTCTGGTATAGTCCAGTATCCCTGAGAGATTGTGCATAAAGGTATCCACAGTTCAGTATGTTGAACCAGATTAGTATGCAAAACCAGAGGCCAGAAGGGAGTGCTTATTGCTAAACAGATTGCTAAAATGGATGTTCAAAAAGTATTGGCTTTAGAGCCCTGGGGAGATCCGGCAAGCTTGTTGAACAGATTATTATGAGGCTCCATTTTAGCAGTCAGTTTAGTCAAATGATGGTGAAAGGTCAAGAACCTGCCTAGAATAATGCCAAGGTTAAAGCCAGATTCTATATACCTGCGTGCCAAATGGAATTGGCATTTGTGGTTGATGAGGCACTACTACTCTCTGACTCCCTGACGGATGAGTTTCAGAACATATTTTAAATCGATTCCTTTACTTAATTCTCTATGACAATTCTAAAATGGCCCCCAAAGATGGGATTCCCATTTACTCCCCTTATGAGTAAAGGTTTAAGGGCCTCTTGCCCTTAAAATGCACGTTATTAAAAGGTCCCTTTATTAACAGCTTAGACCCCGGAGCAGATTTCCCAATAGAATGAACTCCTCGTTCACTCCAGCCCATCCTTGTGCAGAAGGGGCAGCAGGACGGTGCCTCCTTGCCCTGTGCCACCCTGACATCACAAAAGTGGAGCCTTTTGGAGTTGATGAGGCATGCTGAAAGGCACACTGATGATGCCCAGCCCATGTTCTGTATTGTCCTCGAGTCCTGCTGCTCATGCATTCCCAGCCACAATGCTGCAAAGGATTTTTTTTTCATTTGATAATGGAGGTGGTATTGATTAATCTTGGGTGTGGAATTAGATAAAGAATTCATGATAAAGAATAGGCAGGGGGACAATATCTACTCTTTCCAAGGCTTCATTGAAAATTGCTATGAAATTTGCAGCTATGGAAAAGTGTCCCACATAATGCAACAGATCATGCAGAGTTAGCGAGGAGTAATTAGTGCAGAACTAAAGTGCTGGTTTCAGTCTTTAAAACCCTAAATAGTTTGGGACAGAGGCCAGTTCCTTGAAGAACTGCCTGCACCTGCCACTCATTGAAACCTGGCTGAGCATTAGGATCTGCTGCAGGGCCATCATTAGCAGCAATTATACTGGTGGCACACGGAATAGGGCCTTTTCAGCAGTGGCCCCTTACTGGTGGAACTCCCTTCCCCAGGATAAATGTTTATTCACACCCCCTTTCATCTTTTAAATGAGCCCTTGGGTGCCTCCACACGAGACATTTAAAGCTCTTTGAAGGCTCATTAAAAAATTTACCTCCACACCAGCGGAGCGCAAAACGGGCGTACAGGCGCGTTATCTCCCCGATAATGCGCATTTTCGAATGCGTGTTAAATAGCGACTTTCATTTTGCTCCGGCCGTTAAAGCGCATTTTCGCAGTGTGAACAAGCGATTATGCGCATTAACTTATTGTAAAGCGCTTTTTGGACATCTATTAATGCGCTTTGCCGCCTCTCACCGCCTCCCGTGCAGAGGGATTAGGAGTAAATGCGCGTCAGCGATAATGCGCATAATCGCCGAACCGGGCGCAAAAGCGCATCCTTGTGGAGGGGGCCCTTGAGACTGTGTTATTTCAGTCCATCTTTATTTAGGAGATCTTTAGTCTTTTATTCTGAGGTTTTCTAGCTGGCTGATCTTTGAACTAAACTTTGAATTCATTCTTTTTCTGATTATAAATGTTGGTGTTTAATCGTTAGTGCTTCTCTACTGAATCTTGTGGTTTGTTTAAATATTTTGGTTTTGTAGGATGCCTTGGAAACATTTTAGTTTGAAAAGTGACCTTCAAGTAAATAAAATAAATCAATAAAACCATGAACAGAAAACCTTAAAAGAAGTGGTGATTTGTTACACACACGTATCACGAATCAACAAATGACCTAAAAGGGGGTCATGGGCAGGAGTCCGTCTTTGGATTAACAGCCCAGCACCGTGTGTGATAGCGTGTCAGTCAGCATGTTGAACAGGGCATCATGTACACTCAGATGGGAGCTAACCACTCAGGAAAGGCACCCTTCATAAAAATTATGTTTCTGTCTTCATGGATAAATGTCCCAAGCATACAGTGTCAGCTTTTGGCGAGGCAGAAATGTCAACACAAATGAGAAGGGAGTGGCAGAGCACATGCTTGGCAAACGAAGGGGCCCAGTTCCAGTCCCCAGCACCTCCAGTTAAAGGCGCTCAAGTAGAAAGGCAGGCAGAAGCCTCCCTCTGGCCAAGAGCCTAGATGGCTGCAGCCAGTCATAGTAGGACATACCAGGTGACCTGGTGTAAGGCAGTTTCCTTATCCCGCAGTAAAAAAAAAAGTTCAGTGTTCATGTTTGATATCTCTTTTCACCATCTCCTCAAACGAGAAGTTGGAATTCTAAGAAGCTAGGCTGACCAGATTTTAAAAGTAAAAATCCCGGTCCCCCCCGCCCCCCCCCAAAACAACCCCCCCACCAAGCCACCCCCCCAAAAAAAACCAGCCTGGACCTACCGCCGGGTTCCTCTGTCGCCCGCGCGGCCGCGCGGGTTCCTCTGTTGCTGCCCGCGCGGCTGCGCCGGGTCCTCCGTCGCCCGCGCGGCTGCGCAGGGTCCTCCGCTACCGCCCGCGCGGCCGCGCCGGGTCCTCCGTCGCCCGCGCGGCCGCGCGGGGTCCTCCATCGCCGCCCGCGCGGAAGAGGCGGGAGAGGGCCGGATCCGGAAGTGACATAACCAGCCCTCTCCCGTCTCTTCCGCGCGGCCTCTGGCCTTCGTGCTTACCTGCAGGGGCATCCGCTTCCCGGGCTCCTCCACCTCCACCGGGTCTCGCTGCCACCGCCGCGTGACCCCCCGCCACCCCGGTTTTCCCCCGGTTGGCCCGGTTGGCCCGGTTGGCCTCTGGATTCCCGGTTAGGACCGGGAAATCCCGAGCCACCTGGTCAGCCTAAAGAAGCACCAACCATGGTGAATAGAGAAGCAGGGCCAGGGGTGACTCTGCAGTGATTCCTGTGGACTACCAGGATGTCGTGTCAGTGACATCCAAGATTGTAACAGGGAACACGTCTGCATGAACTCATGCAGAGTGCACTCCAACCTTTCCATCCATACCATTGCTATCTTTCCCCATCACCCATTTCCTCAGCATGACCAGGCTCAAGAAGGCATAAGGCTCTGATAGCGGTGACCCAGGCACACCTGTCAAAGCATGATAAGGATGATGGTGGTGATGCATTTACTACTATGGTCTTGATACTGAAGAAGGAGAGAGGGGGGAGGCTTCCATAAAACCATTCAGGGTGTCCATGGCAGGAGCAACATTTGAAATGGGGACTTCCTGATTTGTAGCTCAACCTCTTAGCTTCTCTGCTCCACTCCCAAGTTCCTGCTGTCCTGCTTCTCTCCATGTATGTTAGATTCAACTTCGCACAGAGAACCTGGACATTATTACTGGACTTGTTTGCTGTGTGCATTAATTCAGTATGAGTGTAAAGAGAGAGAAAACCCAATGGGTGGCTGCTGTTTTATTATTGCTAGGATGTAGTTTTAAAATAATCTTCTTGTGGAAATCATGTCCTCCAGCTCTTGGTTTAGTCCCTCATCTCTTCTCTTCCCTCAACATTTGAGGGGTCTGTCGTATCTGGGAAGGACTCATTCTCCCGGCTTGTGGGTGGGCTGAGCCATCAGAGTGAAACATTTAGAGAAAGCCCAGTGCCCGCAGCACTCCCTCCTTTGCCGCTTTGCACAAGGTCACGATGCACAAAAATCTCCACTCCCCAGCCCTGTTTGTGCTTCCATCCGTGCCACCTGCCAAAAGGTGAACTTGCCAGTAGAGCAGTGCCTGGCTCTGGCTGCACGCTTGCAAAATGATAATGTTTCCCAAGCAATTTCAGACAATGCTTTGACATTAACAGCCTCTCCGGTTGCTCTGTCGTTTCCCATTAGAGGCCTCTGTGACTAGCACTTTGCAAAGCTCTGCAGCATAATTTGTATATTTAATACACCTCGGAAGCCCATGGTGGGATGCAATTAAGACAAGGGGAGGGGTGATGGATGATGAATGGCAAGGGGGCTTCACACCCCCTCTCACTGGTTGTGTGAAGCCCGCTGCTCTTTGCAAAGTGGGTTGTTACAGTTGAGGATGCCAGGAAAGATGGAATTTGAAGCAAAACCATAATTTGTTGTTTGCAATCATAAGATGGGGAGACGGAACTGGCAAGAAGAGGAGTGACACAGAAGCCTCTAGAGGGAAAGTGCAGTGAAAAGAATGGAGCTACCAAAATGCTGGGGTCAGGTGGATAATACTACAGAGGCCAGAAGTCCTGTTTAGGGAAGGCCGTCACTCAGTGGCTGGACATACATATAGGCAGCATCTATAGGTAGCACTGAGTAAGACTCTTTGCCTGAAACAGAGAGAGAGAGAGATGGTTGCCAGTCAGAATAGACAACGCTGAGCTGGATGGACTGAGGGGGCCTTGGCTCAGTGGGATAAAGAGGCGATGGTCGGGCAAACAACTAGGGTGACCATATTTTGGAAACCAAAAAGGAGGACCACATGGTTGGCCTCCAAGGGGGCATCCCCACCAACAGATCCACCTCCAGGGGGCGTGTCCAGCACAAAGGGGTGTGTGTGCCCACCTGAACATAGTCTTGGTCACATATCTGATTTTACAGCACACAATTAAGACAAATCTGTTCTACAGAACATCTTAATATTAAAATCACTGAAATAACAAGTGAGACAGCCAATGTATCTGAAATTAACTTCACTCATTCCTACTTTTGTAGCTTTTGCTGTATTCTGTGTAATACATTCTCCCCTTCCCTCAAATATCTTTTCTGATTGTATCCTCACTCCACTGCAAGCTGCTGCTTAGCAGGGCTTGCTGCCGGCTGGCTGGCTCTTTTATTTTTAAAGCTCATTTAAAAAAAAAAAAAGAACTTGTGTTTCTCTACCAACATTAGTGTGAGTGTTGTGGGTGGCTTTGCCCATTCACACTTATCACTTATATACATTAGCTTCTCAAGGCTTTTGCTTTGGTTCCACTTTGCACATTCAGACGTTGAACTCCAGCACTTCTTAACTAAAAACTTGAGATCCCCTTGATGCCAAGGTCTGAAATGGCTCAAGGTGCAAGATACCAAAGAGGAGGTTTGACAACCAGAGTTTGAAAGTTATGGCTTTTTAAAAAAAAATAATTTAAAAAATTCAAACTTTAAAAAAATTCTAAAAACCAACAGATCTACTTGAAACTTGGCATAGCTAAAGCCCTACTTAAGAGCTATCATAATGCCAAGTTTCATCTCCTTGTATTTAAAAAATGATGTTTTTTAAAAAAATAATAATTTTAAAACCTCAATTTTTTTAAAAAAACAAATCCTAAAAATCAATGGAAGAATTAATCTGCTTCAAATTTGGCATGGCTAAATCCCTACTTAAGAGATATCAAGATGTCAAATTTCATCTTTTTCTCTTTAAAAGTGTCGGAGCTGTAAGCATTTTTGTTAATTCCCATTGACTATACAGCAGAGCTGCCCCGTGAGCAGGATGTGAAAATCCAGATTTTTCTTCCAATTTCATAATTCCCCCCTTCCTGGATTTGTTGCCAAAAGTCCTGGCTTTACCTGACATATGGTCACCCTAGAAACATCATGATGGCAGGTGGGGGGAAAAGTACCACCAGTAGCAATGTTTTAGAATGGGATGGACACGAGGGACTCCAGTCGTGAAATGAGCTTCCTATGCTCTTTCCACATCAAGCTGTTTGCCTGGGATGGCCCCAGGCTGATCCCTGTGCACCAATGGTGTGTATTAGGTATTTATTTATTTATTTTTATTTATTAATTACATTTGTATACCGCCCCATAGCCGAAGCTCTCTGGGCGGTTTACATAGGATTAAAAACAATTAAAAACAATATACAAAAATTAAAACAGCAAAAACATACAACATACACACAATCTGTACATTTAAAATCCACTTCAACAATCCACTTCTGGGATTGCTCTCCCTCCCTCCCTCCCTTACACCCTATGATGTAGAAAGGGCCCTAGAGAGACTCACCTGGTGCCTCCGTTGTGCTCTTTCTGCTGCCAGGAGAAGACTTTTTTATTATTATTTCCCAGGCATTTTTGTCTTTGGACTCTGTTGTTTTAAATCTGTTATTGTAAAACTCTGCATTGCTGCTAGGTTGTATTGTGGTTTGTACATTTCTATTGTTATTTAAAGCTTTTACATTTTATATTGTATTTTATTATGCATTTTGTGGTTTTCATTGATGTGAACCGCTCAGAAAGCTTCAGCGGTATAGAAATGTAATCAATCAATCAATGAAGGTAGGTCAGGATGTGCTGGTAGATGGCTGGTTGACTGGCAGTAGATCAACCAGCATTTCTGTTCAGGAAGGTGCCCGAGATGGAGACAGGGCTGCCTGCTGAAGGCAATTTGCTTTTTTATTTTACCATTTTGCCATTATGGAGCCTGTGAAGGCCAACACCTCTTTTTTGGTGGATGTTGTGGTAGACCAGGGTTCCAGGCCCAAGAGAGAGAGAAAGAATTACTCCCTCAGCTTTGCCACTCGAGCCTCATGGAAATTTGCATACATTCACCCACAACTCTTTGCCATTTCCTTGCTATCCAGTGACACTCTTGGCTGTTTGCCTGGTCTGTAATCCCTCAAGGTAAGGGTAATACTGCTATTAGCTCCTTAATGCGTTTGGCATATAGCTTCTAATTAAACTGGGACTCGTAAATCACAGGCTCAATATTATCCCTTTGCCTAATCAACACTCTCCTCTACCTTGAAGACCCAGTTTTGCACCTCTTGCCTTAAGCAAGCAAAAATCTTACTCACTCAAACAGCTTTGTTGCATTTATTGGGCCTTGTTAAAGAGGTGGCCATAAACCAGTCCTGCCCAAGCTGAACAACACCCATATCTAATCAATATGGTATCTGTTTCTAAGATCAAACATCCATGATTTAAAAGAAGTGCTTACAAATTACACCCCCCAAAACCCAACCCTGTGTACATTGTATGTGAAGGCCTTAATTTCTGCACCATGTAATCAGTAAACATATCCGACAGCCTTGTCACTTGGGCTCCCTTATTTATTTATTTATTTATTTCATTTCTAACCCGTCTCTCCATCTAGATCGAGGCGGGGAACAACACCAAATATAAATATAAAACAATAAAATAGATAAACCGTTAAAACAGATAAAAACAAATACATTATTAAAACATCTTAACATCCCTTGCCACTGACCTTCCCTGCACACACAATTTATCTGGATCTTTTGATGTCAGAGGCTTTCCTCTGCACATGCTTATTACTTCCCTTATTTGAATGACTTCTTGAAATGGGAACTTTGACATCTCGTAACTTTCGGAGTACACAAGAGATATCCCACAAAGCTGTGAAACGGAGACCCCTGCAATATATATAAGAACTTGTGACATAATCAAAACTGCCAAATGCAGACATGGAAGGTGTCTTTTGGTGGGAAACGGTGGATTTCTGCACTTCAAAGCTGTTGCCATGGGATCAAGTTCCACTGCCATGCTGGAACATGTCCTTTGCAGTGTGGATCCATTTTGCCTGGAAACGGGAGTTATTGGGGTTCACTGGACAAACGTTTTATTGCACGCTTGCAACTGCTCACTCAGTTTTTTCACACGTCCTTTAGACAACCTCCACCTCCTGTGCACCTGCCGCTCCTTCTTGCCTTTTTTCCATTACAAAATGGACCTGTTTTAATCGGACTTTTTCTTTAGGAAACGGAATATGCTGCCATTTCCTGTTGAGTGAAGAAAAAGCAGTGTGATAAAAATGCCCCCTGAATGGGCCACGTGGTCTTTGTGGGACAGGACTGGGGGCAGAGAAGTGACAGTAAGGAAACATGATATTCCCCTGTCAGATGACACTCATTATGGGACTGGCCACACATGGCACATTAGACTGGAGCTGAGTATAAGCTTTCCTCCACTGCAAGGATGGGGAACCTCTGACCTCTGAGCCTAATCTAGTCCACAGAGTTTCCCCATCTGGCTGGTGGAACATCCTTGGATACTCTCCCAACGGTTTCATGTAGATGTTAAATAGCATTGGGGATAGTATGGCGCCTTGTGGTATGCCATACAACAGCTCCTTCTTTGAGGAGCAACTATCCCCAAGCATCACAATCTGGAACCTGCCCAAGAGGTAGGACCAGAACCACTGAAGCACAGTGCCCCTGATTCCCAATCCCATCAAGCATTCTAGAAGTATACCATGGTTGATGGTATTAAAAGATCCAGAAGTACCAGCAGGGACACACTCTCCCTGTCAATACTCAAGCGTAGATCATCCACTAAGGTTGACCATAAGTCAACTCCGTGTCCTGCCCTGAAGCCAGTTTGAAATGGGTCTAGAAAATCTGTTTCATCCAAAACTGCTTGGAGTTGGAAGGCAACTGCCCTCTCGATCACCTTGCCCAGAAATGGAAGATTTGATACTGGTCTGTAATTGTTAAGGTCCAGGGGGTCCAGGGAGGGCTTTTGTTAGAAGTATTGAATTGAGAAAGCATAAGTATTAATTGATTGTATTAAGATTTCCCACTTTTGGAATTGTATTTGCTCTTCTGTGTTAAATGATATCATAAATAAAATGTTGACAAAAGAATAATAATATTTATAGCAAAGAACAACGACCAGCACTTCTGGTGCTGAAGAAGCAATTGAAAGTGTCGTCCAGAGAACTCAATGAATAGCAAATACATAGTATTAATATCCAACCTCTTCCAAAAGGTCTATGTAGATGCAGTTTCTATGTAAGAAAGGTTGAGAAGGGAAGCGCAGAAAACAATTTGTTATGGGGGTTGTGCAGCCCAGTCAGGGAATTTGTATGAGGCTTATCAAGGTTTCTTTACTTCCCACAAAATTCCTCGGATGTTTTGCCCAAAAAGGAACCTCAGACTAGGGATGTGCACTGACCCCCCGGATCGGATCGGATAGCGGATCGGAATCGGACCTGGGGGGTCGGATCGGATCGGATCGGATCGGAGGCTGGTCGGATCGGATCGGACCAGATGTCCGATCCGGATCGGACGCCATTTTGAATGCTTTTTCCCATAGCCAAGTATTGTTTTACAAAAACGCCTATAACTTTTTCATTTTTAAAGATAGAAGGATGAAACTTGGGCACATTGTAGACTGGTTAGGGGTAGTTATCTGTGAGAAATTTCAGAAAGATTGGTGCATGCATTTTGTGGCAATTAATTTTTTAATAAATACCCAGGAATGCCTATAACTTTTTCATTTTTAAAGTTACACACATGAAACTTTGCCACATTGTAGGGGGTACCTTGGGACCTATGTGTGTGAAATTTCAGAAACGTAGGTGCTTGTCTTGTGTGGCAATTAATTTTTAGAAAAATGGGTAGTAGTGGGGTAAATACAGTTACGCCTCCCATTTTTTTATTTTTGAAGATACAAACAGGAAACCTGGGCACATTACAGGTACCACTTGCCTTGATATGTGTGTGAAATTTCAAAAACATTGGAGCTTTCCTTGTGTGGCAATTAATTTTTGAAACAATGAGGAAAGAAACACCTATAACTTTGTCATTTTTAAAGTTACACACATGAAACTTTGCCACATTGTAGGTGGTACCTTGGGACCTATGTGTGTGAAATTTCAGAAACATAGGTGCTTGCCTTGTGTGGCAATTAATTTTTTAATAAATACCCAGGAATGCCTATAACTTTGTCATTTTTAAAGTTACACACATGAAACTTTGCCACATTGTAGGCGGTACCTTGGGACCTATGTGTGTGAAATTTCGGAAACGTAGGTGCTTGCCTTGTGTGGCAATTAATTTTAGAAAAATGGGTAGTGGTGGGGTAAATACAGTTACGCCTCCCACTTTTTTATTTTTGAAGATACAAACAGGAAACATGGGCACATTACAGGTACCACTTGGCTTGATATGAGTGTAAAATTTCAGACAGCTGGGTCCAGGCATGTGGTGGCAAGGTATTTTTGAAACAATGAGGAAAGAAACGCCTATAACTTTTTTATTTTAAAAGTTAGAAGTCTGAACATTGCTCACTTTGTAGATGGGTTAGGGGTAGATATGTGTCAGAAATTTCAGAATTATAGGTCCAGGCATTTGATGGCTATGGAATTTTTAAATTACATGTTTCAAAAAAATTTCTACAGAGGCCAGGTCTTCCCCTCCCGCTTCCCGCGAAGAAAAGGAAACACTCTCTCGTCTCGATCCCTTTGATCCTTGCTAGTAGTATCCATTACAGGGCTCGTGTTTCCTTTCCTACTTTCACTTTTCAAGCAGAACGGCTGAGCCTACCTGAGTTTTGCAGCCATGCGTGCAAGGAAGGATCACTCTGGTCTCGATCCCTTTGATCCTTGGTAGTATCCATTACAGGGCTCGTGTCTGCTTTCACTTTGTACTCAAGCAGACACGAACCCTGTAATGGATACTACTAGCAAGGATCAAAGGGATCGAGACCAGAGTGATCCTTCCTTGCACGCATGGCTGCAAAACTCAGCTAGGCTCAGCCGTTCTGCTTGAAAAGTGAAAGTAGGAAAGGAAACACGAGCCCTGTAATGGATACTACTAGCAAGGATCAAAGGGATCGAGATGAGAGAGTGTTTCCTTTTCTTCGCGGGAAGCGGGAGGGGAAGACCTGGCCTCTGTAGAAATTTTTTTGAAACATGTAATTTAAAAATTCCATAGCCATCAAATGCCTGGACCTATAATTCTGAAATTTCTGACACATATCTACCCCTAACCCATCTACAAAGTGAGCAATGTTCAGACTTCTAACTTTTAAAATAAAAAAGTTATAGGCGTTTCTTTCCTCATTGTTTCAAAAATACCTTGCCACCACATGCCTGGACCCAGCTGTCTGAAATTTTACACACATATCAAGCCAAGTGGTACCTGTAATGTGCCCATGTTTCCTGTTTGTATCTTCAAAAATAAAAAAGTGGGAGGCGTAACTGTATTTACCCCACCACTACCCATTTTTCTAAAATTAATTGCCACACAAGGCAAGCACCTACGTTTCCGAAATTTCACACACATAGGTCCCAAGGTACCGCCTACAATGTGGCAAAGTTTCATGTGTGTAACTTTAAAAATGACAAAGTTATAGGCATTCCTGGGTATTTATTAAAAAATTAATTGCCACACAAGGCAAGCACCTACGTTTCCGAAATTTCACACACATGGGTCCCAAGGTACCACCTACAATGTGGCAAAGTTTCATGTGTGTAACTTTAAAAATGACAAAGTTATAGGTGTTTCTTTCCTCATTGTTTCAAAAATTAATTGCCACACAAGGAAAGCTCCAATGTTTCTGAAATTTCACACACATATCAAGGCAAGTGGTATCTGTAATGTGCCCAAGTTTCCTGTTTGTATCTTCAAAAATAAAAAAATGGGAGGCGTAACTGTATTTACCCCACTACTACCCATTTTTCTAAAAATTAATTGCCACACAAGACAAGCACCTACGTTTCTGAAATTTCACACACATAGGTCCCAAGGTACCCCCTACAATGTGGCAAAGTTTCATGTGTGTAACTTTAAAAATGACAAAGTTATAGGCATTCCTGGGTATTTATTAAAAAATTAATTGCCACAAAATGCATGCACCAATCTTTCTGAAATTTCTCACAGATAACTACCCCTAACCACTCTACAATGTGCCCAAGTTTCATCCTTCTATCTTTAAAAATGAAAAAGTTATAGGCGTTTTTGTAAAACAATACTTGGCTATGGGAAAAAGCATTCAAAATGGCGTCCGATCCGGATCGGACCTCATCGGATCGGATCGGATCGGATCGGAGGTTGTCCGGATCGGATCGGATCGGATCGGATTTTCCCGATTTTGGGTCGGATCGGATTCGGATCGTGGATCGGATCCGATCCGATGCACACCCCTACCTCAGACTTTTACTTGAGGCAAAATTCAGTGGAACCGTATGAATTGCTGAAGTCCCCTGGGAAATTGTAATATACATATCAAAAATCCATTTTCTTCACTTTCTCCCCAAATTCCTTGGATATTTTGCATAAACATAAACCTCCAAATTTGGACTGAAATTCTGCTTTAAAACAAAATGCAACTTTCAAAACCTTTTAGAGTGCTTTGAAGGACTCAGTGGATAGGGGCAATCTGGGAGGCATAAAGCATCATCAGACAGAGGAAATTGCATTTCCCTACCGTCGCTTTCCCCCTGCTTTTGTCCCACAGTACTTCCTCTCTCGTCCCATGGGGGAAGAAAGAGGAAGTAAACAATGACCACATGGCCCATTCAGCAGGAAATGGTGACACATTTTTCTTCCTCCCCAAAATTGGATTTACCATGGTCTTATTTGTGGGGGAAAGAAGACCAGAAGGAACAGGAGATGTGTGGGAGGCAGACAGCATTGTCTAAAGGACACACACACCAACGTGAGTGGGCAGTAACCAGTGTGACGCTCATAGTTTACTTGGACTTGCAAAAGGCTTTTGACACAATCCCTCGCAAAATACTCCTGAGTAAATTTAGCAGTCATGGGATAAGAGAAGAGGTCATTGTAGGGATTAGCAAATGGTTGAAAAACAGAAAACAGGGAGTAAGGGTTGCTTCCAGAATAGGGAGCACTAACCGCTAGAAGACATTATGCAACTATGCAGCTATCCTCCTCCTCCTCCTCAGATTTTTCTGCAGTAATAATATAAATGGAAGAAGTGGTGTGAAAACACAGGAGGGTTATGAGTGGCCGATGATGATGATGATGATGACGATGATGACGATGATGATGATGATGATGATGACTGAGTCTCCTATAATATTCTGTGAATGATGCATTGTGATGGCACCATAAAAGTCCAATCTGGAAGCAGTATGTGAATGAATGTTCAGTTTTTGCAACACAGGGATGTAAACAAAGAAGTCCCACAAAGAACTGCATTGGTATTGGACATAAAGTTATGGGTGACCACACAGTTCTGCTCACCACACCTCAAAAAGGATATTGTCGAGTTGGCAAAGGTGGTGCAGAAAAAGACCACCAAAACGACCAAAGGGCTGGAGAAGCAGCCCCTCTAGGAGGAAAGGTCACTTACATTGGGTGCTTTGTAGCTTAGAAAAAAGGCAAGTGAGGGGAGACATGACTGAGGTGTAGGAAACTAGGCATCCCATTGAGAAAGTGGATAATGCTAGATTATACATAATTCTAGAACCCAGGATCATCGCATGAAGTTAAATGGTGGGAGATTCTGGACAGATAAAAGGAACCACGTCTTCACACAGCACGTAGTTAAACTATGCAATTTGCTACTGTATGATATACTGATGGCCATTAATGAGGACAGTTTTAAAAGGGGATAGATAAATCCATGCAGGAGAAGTTTATCAATGGCTATCAGTGGTGATGACTATATACAACCCCTGGTGTCAGGTGGCTCCAGATGAGGCTGTTATGGTGCAATAGTCTTGCCTCATCCAGAGAATTTTACAGCTGGGACTATATATGACATGGGGTTCCACTTGCAACCCTCTCTGCTTTTCCCACCACTTCTACCATCTCCTCTCTCTCTCTCTCTCTCTCTCTCTCTCTCTCTCTCTCTCTCTCTCGTACTGAAAACCCATTACTGACAAAAAGGTGCAATCGCTGCCTAATGTCTTCTACTTGGTAGTGCTAGTTGGAGCCTTCTGTTTGGGAGCACCTTCAGAGCCAGTCTGCCTAGGCTGACCATATGCCTGCCGCTATACGTCAGGTGCTGGGAGCACAAGCAATGCGCTGTTGTGCTCACGTTCTGCTTGTGGGCTTTCCAGAGGTTGTCCTGGTTGGCCGCTGTAGGAAACAGTCTGCACTACTTAGTAGGCATTTGATTTGATCTAGCACAGCTTTTCTTGTTTGCTTATAACAAATGTCAGAAGGGAAATTCAGCAAACGGCGAACAATCATAGATGGCCATGTGTGACAAAATGGCTTGAGTCTTTGGTTAACCTGTTGTTGTTGTTGTTTTGTAACATTAATATGAATTCATTTCATTTTTCAGGAACTGTTTATACAGGTAAGGAAGGGGTGAACCGTAGGTAGCAGGAGAGGGCTTGTGTGTGATTGGCTGGTTTGGTTCTAGCTAGGGGAAGGGGGGAGTGAGTGTAGTGGAAGGAGGGATTTTTCAGCGTAGTCAGTTTAGTTTGGAGAGAGATGGGGGTTTAGGGTTTGGCAAGCCATCTTTTCTGATGGGGGATTTAGAGGGGTAGTGAGGTGGGCTGAGCCTATTTGTTGAACATCCAAGGAAATAATAGTAACATCTATAGCACTGAAAAACCATCTTGTCTATAATAAACTTTGTGTGTGTGTGTGTGTGTGTGTGTGTGTGTGTGTGTGTGTGTGTGTTAAATCTATGTGCCAGCTTGGTCTCAGATTATGCTACCGCATACAATAGCACTTTGCGGCTAGCACCCACTCCCCCATGTTAGAAATGATAACAACAGTGACAGTTTTGACACACTTTGGGTGTTGACTGAGGGGGGGGTTGTAGGTTGGCAAGGTCAGTGTATACAGCTGACTTGGCAGTGAAGTCCCACTCCATGGACTTGTTGTCCCAGGCGTGAGGGGAGCAAGTGAAGGAGGAGCAGACAGAGCAGACGTCACACCAATCCAGGAGAGAAAGGCCAGCTTTGGCCCTAGCGGTCCCTGCTTGGAGCTCACAGGTGTTTTGGGAAGCTGAATGAACGTTGCCTTCCCTTTGTGCGGATACTGGGATCCAGGGGACACTTTTAGGGGTTTGCTGAGGACAACAGTATCTTCTGGGCTATCCATCGGGCACCATCCTTCAGCTCTCTCTTAATTTTTGCTATTGTTTCATGTGAGTTCCTTTGCTTCCTGAATCTGACCAGACTTTTGTTTGCACACTTGTTCACAACACACAGCCCACATCCAAACAAAAGGTGTGAGGACATAATTCCTTCTTAACTGCTTCTTCCTCTCCCTCTCTCTTTTCTGCCAGACTTTGCTGTAGATCGTTCTGATGTGGGAGGTACACATCTGCATATTTGGTATTTGTGGGCTGCTGGAAAAACCTCCTGGTTCAGTGGCATATGGAAAACGTTCATGTCAGCTTTGATCTTGGGGGAGCCATTCACTTGAATGGACTGGATGTTCCACAGAGACAACCCTCCTTGCGCCCTCATAATAGTTTTTCTGCTCTTTCATGGGAAAAAAACATGATCAAAGTACTCCTACTGCAGTCCATTGCCTTTCTCCAAGTGCAATTGAAAATGGGCTCAGAGCATATTGTCATGAACGTGTTCATTCAATATGCAAAATTCTCTATTCACTCTGGGCTTTTGCTTAGAGTTGGTCCAAAATATATCGGAAAATAATTTTCAAATAAATTTCTTGAGAGTTTTATTTTTCAGACTCCCCTGTTGGAAAAATCTGTCTCCACTATCAAAATAGGAACCCACAAATTGGGTGGATAACTGATGGGAGTGGGGGGGGGGTGATCCATTCAGCCCTATATTTCATTGTTGTTGTTGTTGTTACAGGCGGGCCTTACATGGTCAACAGTGTCCAGATCAATGGCTTTTGATGGCCAGTGGCTTCTCCAAACCACTGGAATTTGGCCCATCCCTTTCCACCCTATCCTGAGGGGTGGAGCAGTTTTTGCAATCTTGAATTTGGTAATAGCTGAAAAAAGTAAGACAAGATGACAACAACGATGTTTCTTTAATGCAGTAAAGTAGGAAATGTGGGGATATAATTTCATCAAAAGCTGCACCTTCCCCATCGTATCTCTCTCCATTCCGTAGGGATGAACTGATCTCACCCACACCCACCTCAGCCTCAGTTCTGCTCCATAGTTATTCATTCATTCATTGGGCTACTGTGGTTATTTTCCAACAAGAAAAGAGAATTCTGGAATGCTAATTACAGAATTGGCACAGGTGCTCTCACTCTTTGCTCACAGGATATTTAAATAACTTCCCCCAATTTTTCTGGGTTTTTGCAAGCACACCAGCAGAAGGAAATAATAATATTTGACTGTGTGTGTCTTGGGTGGGGGGTAGGGATATTGGAGGAATCTGTGGGGGGGGGGGTCACTGAGCTTTAGTCAGCTCAAACCCCTGCCCTGAACTTTGTCTTTACCGCAAGCTGGCCAGCCTTGATCTGCACAGAATTGGGCCAGCTCACAGATTTCATGTGTGTGTGTTTTTTATCTGTTTAAAATTTTTTTTACAGAAATTGTGGCTGACACAATGCTCCCCCTGGATGCAGTGATTCTGACTTTCAAACAATTGGAGTCGACTGCATTGGATCAGTAACCGACCAGAATCAAATCCTGGGACATAAATCAATAGCGAGTGTGCAAAATCCTTCCTTTGAGGCTGTGGGGTGTTGTTGTTGTTGTTGTTGTTGTATTTTGCACAACGTGCAACCTGCCCAGGCTGGGGATGCCGGATGCAGAAGCTACATGGTGACAATCCCGGGAGCCTGGGGGCAGTTGGCGCCTCCCTCTGTGGCCACTTCCCCAGGCAACTTCCCCTATCGCCTAGGCCTCACAGCAGCTCTAGCAGTTGCATCGCCAGCCTCTGTGCTGCATGTTTCCCATTTGGGCCAAGTATGAATCATTTGTTACGAAAGGCACCGTAACCAGGACATGCTCTTCACAAGGGATTCACATGGAAAGTTTGGCCTTTCTTTGGTTCGTATTTCAGTTCAGGTGAATGACCCACTACTTGAGGTCACACACACACCTCATGGACTTCAGCCACAATTAGCTGGTGTCCTCGGGAAGCTCCCACATTCCTTCAAGATCACCAGTGTTGCTACAGCTACTGCCTGTGAGTTGCTGGTTCACATGTTTCTCAGCTCAGACAAGTAGATATCTTGTTGCGAGAAGGGTCCTCAGATTGGTCCTCAGATTGACATCATCTAGGGTGGCCATTTATTTCCTTTTACAGAGGACAGTCGTCTGTTTGAAGAGCTGTCAGAGGACTTTCCCCTATTCAGAACCTGAAAGCATCCTCTGTTGGAAGGGCTGTCCAGACCAAATCCAGTTTAAAGGTAAAGCGCCATCAGAAGGAAGAGTTTGGAAGCACCTGGACAGCTGACTAATCAAGGAACACAGGTCACCTGGTGGTCACAGTCTTCCACACTATGGTGAGATGTATTATATTTCAATTTAAATGATAATAACTTCTAACTTTGCATCTATACATATTAATTACCACATGCAAATTTTATACAAATTAGTTTCCTCTTTTGTCCTCCTTTTCGGTAACTCATAAGTGGCCACCATTTTGATGAAATCTCATTGAAACTCGCATCCCTTTTGTTTGAACTTCTACTACAAATCCCACTGCACCATAACATGCCATATTCACATGCATAGTTTTGCATCTGGTTAAAAGAAGAGAAGTTCATCTGTCATTCTTTGCAGGTGAATGACAGAAACATGAGTCATTGCTGTCCTCAAACTGAGTTGGAGGCATCTCCTTTCCTGCCAGATTGCTGAAGATTTCATAAGAAGGCCAATGGGACCCCAAATACAGTTGAAGTTTAGCAAACAAGCCCAATCCACTTTCGTTAGGAATCCTGCTTCTGTAATGGTGGAACTCAACTTATTGAAAGTGCTGGAGTGGTAGGATGAGCATGATGCGACCCACAGAAAATGGTGGACACCTGGTGGGGCCTTAACTTCATACACATGAGCTTCTTTTAATTTTGAGAGGGGAGAGAGTATTTGCTGCATAGTTTATAAGTGAAGTTGAGATGTAAGAGAATTTTGTATCAGTTTGCAAATCACTCAAAAATGCCCTGTTCACCACCCTGAATGTGAATGGGGGCATGCTGTCTCCGAAAAAGTGTGCTAATTTTTGAACTTGCCTTCACATCTGCGGAATGTGCACATCTTGAAAAATGTGTAACTCTCTCAAACTGCACAGCTGCCTCAAAGTGTGCACATTTCAAATCACCTAGACTTTAGTCTATGGGGGAAAGTTGCACAATTTTGGAAATGTGTACACCTTTTGCATTTGATAGCTGTTCATTTTGTGCAATTTTCCTGTTTGTGCAAAGTGTACAGTGTTCACAAATGCGAGCAGAAATCGAGGAGAGATGAGCAGTGAGCTGGTGTCCGGAGAATCGTAACGAGCGCGGACATCATCGCTTGTTCAGAAGTGAAGGTGGTGCCGTGGCGTTGCTGATTCAGGGTTGTAACGATCCACTGAGCAAGGGAAGAACCCTTCTCCTCTGTTCAGTAAGGTGGATGTGGGGAGTGGGAAGGTGCAGGCAGGCAGGCAGGAAAGAGGGGACTGTGCTTGAGGTGAGGCCTCGCTTGTGCATCCCAAGGCAAATCCAGCAGGATCTGGCTTGAGACTTGAAAAAGTTTTCTGTCATTGCTATGTTTGAGTGTTAGAAAGGCATGCAGCCTCTTAAAGCTGCTGCACATTCTCAACTTAAATCAAGTGGACTGAAATGAATGGCTTGAACTGCAAGATGAGTGTTCACACACACTTTGTTTTATGTGCCAGTTTAAATAAATCCAATTTAAATAACACCTTAGGTTAAACTGGTGTAACCCTATGTTAAGATAAACCCGTGGACTGCTCCTGACATAGCATACACATATGTGTGCCTGTATAAGAGAGAGCACCGTATACAGGTCAACTTAAACGTTGCATGTCCACAGCCACGTGCATGCATATTTATCATTTATGCAAACACAAGGCTCCATCACACCAGTGTTTTATTGCACTCTCATCATGCCTTGTTTGCGGTTTTGCAGCCCAGTACTCACATGGCATCGTGCCTGTCCTGCAGTCACCCCACCTCTTCCCCTCAATTTTCCGCTACACATATGTGACAAATTTGATCCCTCCAACCCTCGATTTTATATGAATTCATTAAAGATCGTTTCAGTTCTGACAGATCAGAATGACAGCTCACCACGTGCGTTCATTCAGACCTGTCAGAGCGGAAACGATTTTTAATAAATTCATATAAAATTGAGTGTTGGAGGGATTGATCTCAAATTTCATACACATACTTAGGCACGCCCCATAAGCACTGTGATCAAGTTTCAAGCCTCTAACTTTTAAAATACAGACGTTATAGGTTTATTTATATGGCAGTCCAATAATCTGATATAATCGGGCTGAAAATTATTGGATTGGATATTTATTGGAGATTTTTATCGTTATCGTTAAACGCGTGTACAATAAAGAGCATATCGTATCGTTATCGTACATTTTAACGATACGATACACATCCCTACCTCCAGCACACCTTTTAAAGTTGGAATAACTGCTTCATTATGTCTATGGAACTTAACAAAAATGCTTACATCTCCATAATTTTTAGATATAAAGAGATGAAACTTGGCACCATGATAGCTCTTAAGTAGGACTTTAGCCATGCCAAGTTTGAAGCATTTTAGGTTAAAAAAACCAAAAACCTTTGGATATGTGCATTTGTGGAGGATTGGTTTACCTTTACTTTGATAATGCGAAGCTTTGCATCTCCACTTTATAAAAATCGAGATCTGTTGTGTTCCCTGTTCTCACTTTTTCTTTTCACTGCTTTGTTTTAGGAAGCTATGGGGATAGTGTGTGTATGGGGGGTGTTGAGGGGATTTTTAAAATAAAATTCTAAAACTCAAGGGATGAATGGATCTGCTTGGGGAAGGAGCCCATAATGTCACAACCAATGAACTGGAAGGAGAAGGCATTGGATGGAGTGGAGTGGAGTGGGGTGGGGTAGGAGAGCGAACAAGTAAAATGAGGTTTCACTGCTACAGTGGCGATACCACAACCCCACCCCACATGAAAGGGACCAATTAGCTTGATGCGCTAATGAAATGGAGGTGGAAATTGCGGAAGCAAACCGGGGGGGGGGGATAGGTGTGATGGAGTCCACACTCTCAAGAACTTTTGTACAGTTGTGTGTCTGGAAGGGTTTGAGTTGTCTGTCTCAGATGCTCTGAAGACTGAGTGTCAAAGCTTTCCTATCTAAATGAAAGACCAACAGGTACCTCCCCTGTTATGACTCCCTTTGAAGCTAACAGCTTCCACCAAGCAGTCTTCCTCATAAATCTACTAACCATTCTTTTTGAAATCTAGCCCATCAATTATGGGTGTACTAGAGATGGTAGTGACTGCAGAGCCCATGCGACACAGTGTACCTTCCTCTCCCCCTCCCTCAGGCTCCACAACCCCCTTCCCTGAAATCTCTCTCTCTCTCTCTGTCACTCTCTCTCTCTCTCCTTCCCTCCCACCCTCCTTCTGCCCCTTTTCTCTGCTAAAATTTAGGGACACAGCTGTGAGAAGTCAGCAGTGGCTGCAGCACTATGAATGGGGTGTGAAAGTCATTACCTGCTGCGGCCTTCTGCTTCTCTGTGGGAAGGAGCACACCTTTCGCGAGGAGGAAGTGCTGGTGGCTGGGGACTTGAAATGGGGTGGGGGGGAGGCAGGGGTAAGAGGCAGAAAGGAGCCATGAACAGGAATTCCCTGACTGAACCAAGGGGAGGGCCTTCTTTCCATGTAGACTTGGGGAGCCTGAAATGAATTACCTGCCTCCAAAAAGAGTGCATTAGGAAGTATAATCGATTGAGTATGCCACACACTTCTTATTTTACAGCCCTGCAACTGAGGCCAAGAGTAAGAGGCAGGACTGGTCTGGGGTGTTGTTGTTGTTGTTGTTGTTGTTGTTTTACACAGTACAAGCCCTCCTCTCTCATTCTCTCTCTACTTGGTGGGTTTTTTTTCTTTTAGAACAGTGGGTTTTTTCCTCCCTCCCTCCTTCCCTCTCTGTCTCTCTCCTCCCCTTTCTCCTTCTTCTTTTCTAAAATCTCCCTGGAGATTCCTCCACCCATCCCAGGTTTGAAGGAAGGTCAAAGAACTTCTACTTCTCCCATTCACAATATTTTTTTTTCTTTTTCAATCCACCATATTTTGAAACAGGCTTTCACTTTTTGTGGTTTCCCTCTCTCCTTTGAATTTCAACAAATTTGAAGAAATGGTTAAGGCACATCAAAGATGAGGGGTTTGGGCTAAAGGGAATGAGAAACGATACCCCCCTCCCTCCATGCCTGGAACGCGATGCAGCCACCTGTGTGAATGTCAAGAAGTTCATCCCCCACCCCAGTTGTGGCACACACAGGCATATGCCTAGGGCAGCTCTTGAACCTCCTCCCGTGGAACTGTGTCACTGCAGTTGTTTTCCGCAAGGGCAACTCCCCAAAGTTCACTACTCTTCGCCTGCCACATATAGGTCTTCTTTCTTCTTCATCCCAAAATATGAAACTGTGATAATCCAGGGGCTTGTCTATAGTGGCTGCACAGTTGTGCCCTGTTGTTTATATGATGCAGCCGCCAACTTGCAGCCACTTCATGCTATTCCCTGCAAAACTGTGCTTTTTCGGTGTGTTGGTTTACCATGACTTTTTACATTGTTCTGATGTCACCACGGTTGTTTGTTGTCTGCCAGTAATGGCTTCAGTTCAGATTAAGAGATAGGTGTAGTTAGAGGTGGATCCCAGTGCAGGAAATCCTAAAATTAAAATTTCCAGATTCTATGCCCAAGACAAGTGTGAAGAAGTACAAAGTTGTTTAGTTGTCTAATGGAGGATTCATAGTTACATTTAAATGCCAGCATTTCTTGTCTTTGAAGGGAACACATGGGGACTGAGAAGTTCCTGTGTGTCTCTGAGGGGGCCGCATCAAGCCACGACTGTGGGTGCTTTGCATGGTGCTGGTGAGAGCAGGTTCTGGCCTCCTCCTTTCTGGCTATGCACTCCATGCTTCCATCTCCTTTTCTCATTGACCTAGTCAAGCTCTGGAAAAGGAGCCCACAGTGTGGGAGCGGGTGGATCTATTCCTTTATTTTATTGCACTGCTATACCGCTCAATAGCCAAAGCTCTCTATGCAGCTCAAAACATTTAAAAACATCAAATATCAGATAATAAAATACAGATGATAAAATAAAATACTTTTTTTATTAAAAAAAAAAAAGAAATTAAAACTACAGTATAAAAATAACTGAACACTCCAGCACTCTGCTTAAGGGCGAGGGAGGTCTCTGCTTATTCAGAATCCCCCCCCCCCCAGACTATAACAGCCCCTTTCATTCATTCCTCCCTCTCAAGGTGGCCATTGCACACCATTCCTGCCCCCCTCCCCACTAGTGCAATGCTGCCTTGTCTTCCAGGTCAGGGTGACTGGCAGCAACACAGCAAGGCTGCTGCAAGCTCCCACGGCGCATGACCCTCCTCCTCCTCCTCCTCCTCCTCCTCCTCCCCCCTGCTTATGGTTTAGGAAGCATGGTTTAGCCCACCAGGTCATCCTGACACTCACTTAGCATTTCTCTGTCCATTCCTTGGATAAAGGGCTTCATCCTCAAGGCTTCATGCAACTCCAGGCCTGCCCCCAGGCCTCTTCTGTCCTCCTCCTGCCACCCCACCCCACCCCTGGCCCCTGCCACTGTTCCATTTATCTCCATTCATATTAAAGGCCTGAGGAATACCATGACCCTATGGAAAGGAGGACAGGGATCCTTTATCCTTTAACAGTTGCATAGAAAAGGGAATTTCAGCAGGTGTCATTTGTATGCACGCAGCACCTGGTAAAATTCCCTACCCTGTTTTGTATCTGGTCAAGAAGGCAGGGCTTCTGCAGCTTGAACTGCTGTGATGAAGAGGGAATTTCACCAGGTGCTGCATGCATACAAATAACACCTGCTGAAATCCCCTTTTCTATGCAACTGTTAAAAGAAACAGGAGCCCAGTCCTCCTTTCCATAGGGTCACCACACTGAGGAAGCCTTCAGCCATTCATTTGCCTCTCAGCCCTTCTGCTGCTGTTTTGCTGCACTTCTCTAAAGAAGCAGTTTGTGCCTCTCCTCCTCCTTCTAGAGTAAGGAACTGATAAGAATCGTAAGAAACAGAAACGGGAAAACTAATGGAGCAAGTGGAGTCATTAAAAGACAGTTTCCAGAGCCACAACAATCATAATAACAATAATGCATGAAATATGAGGATCTCTGACAAACCTTTCAGGCTAATAGTGATATTCAGCAGCAGGATTATTAACATGTCACAAGGGAGGTTCACCGGCTGGCACTGAACCCGGCAGGTTAATGCTTGCTGCCTTTGGGGCTTGGTTCGTTTGATAGCGTGGCGCCCCCTGTGGGGAACTCTGGAGCAGCTTCTCTTGTAAGGCAGACTGCCTTGCCATCCCCAGCCGGTCATTTCGCAGTCAATTTGCTCAAAATGTCTTGCACACAGCCCCTGGGCTCTGATGGGCAGAAGTTAATGAAAGTGCTTTTCAAGGCACAGTAAAGGAGGAGTTTACATTTGGTGCAGAGTCTGAGCAGACGATATGTGTGCTTATACTAAGAGGAGAGACGGCCTGCCGTTAAATGAAGAAATAAGGCACTGTTGATCTTGAATGCTGCTCAGAAGGACACAGGAATTAGAAGCAACAGCTGAAGGAAGCCAAAGCAAGCTCCATAGGCCTAAGAGAGCGATGGAGGCATGGCGCATCCAACCCCAGAGCCTAGTGTCCTTACAGGTCGATAAGGCCACAATTGCTGCCTGCCAGGGATGGCTGCCTCATGCCAAGCTGCTGGCAGCACAATCATTACACCTCCAAGCTGCTTCTTCATTCGAGGGCCATCTGGGCAATTATGGGGCATTTGTCTTGGCCTGGATGGCATTTCCAGAAGCCAGCCTGGGCATGGTTCTTGGGGATAACAAAGGCAGGCAGGCAGGCAGGCAGCAAAGAGAAGCAGGAAGGCTTGCCAGTTGTAGAATCCATCCATGCCAGTGACTTCCATCTGCTAAAAGGAGCCTTTTGGGCTGGCCACTCTTAGAATACTGAGTTAGACGGGATAAGAGCCCCAGTGGGCATGGCCTGGAGCCCCAGCGTGTGTTCTTATGGCCCCATGTTCAATACCCTGAAAAAGTGTGGATGAGAAGATGGATTAATTACATTTTGGTCCCCAAACAAATCCCCCAGCCTGATATAAGTGAAGGAAGGGGCTCTTTGGGCTTATATCCATCTTTCATAGCTAAAAACAATTGACATAATGAGGGAGTTTTTTCATATTGCTTATTTATTTCTTTTTATTTTATTTATTTCATTTCTAACCCGCCTCTCCATCTAGATCGAGGCAGGGAACAACACCAAATATAAATATAAAAACAATAAAATAGATAAACCATTAAAACAGATAAAAACAAATACATTATTAAAAACATCTTAAAATTAAACTGGATAGGCCTGCCGGAAGAGAGCAGTCTTCACGGCTTTCTTAAATTCCAGAAGACTGCTAATTTGTCGAATCTCCTCCGGCAGGCCATTCCACAGTCTGGGAGCGGTAAAAGAGAAGGTCTTCTGGGTAACAACTCGTCAGCCTAGTTCTGGCTGATTGGAGTAAGTTCTTCCCAGAGGACCTGAGTGTGCGGGGCGGATTATATGGGAGAAGGCGATCCTGCTGGTAACCTGGACCCAAACCATATAGGGCTTTAAAGGTAATAACCAACATTTTATACTTCGCCCGGAAACTGATTGGCAGCCAATGAAGTGATTTTAAAACTGGTGTAATGTGGTCACTTCTAGATGTACCACTGACCAACCTATAGAGATGATCATATCCGCCAAATTTCAGACAGATTAGTGGAGTGGTATTGATTCAATCAACTGGTAAATTTTGCTCTCTTTTTTTAGGGAAACTACTCAAAGTAGAGTGCTATAACGTTTTCATTTTTCATGATACAAATATAAAATTTGGATACCTTACACTGTGGAAGCACTTGCAGAAAAAAACTCCTCGTGAGCAAGGCCCTCCTCACGAGTAAGACTTTTTCCCCAGAGGATCTGCAGTGACCTGCTGCTGAGCCCTGGGTGGGGCTCTGGAAAGTCTGGCTATATAAGCTTTCAGGCAAAACTTACTAGCTACTGGAACAATGCCTCACCTCAGCTCCTAGTGCTGCAGATCCTGTTTTCCTGACCATGGTTTATGATGGATCCTCTGTGCTACTGACCTCTAGACTCCTGCTGGATGCTGCTTTTTGGGCCATGTTTCTATTTGACTGCCCTTAGCTGTGCCTCAGGCCTGGAAATCACCGACTTGCCTGGTAATACTGTTCTTTGACCATTTGCTAGCTTATTTTATGTGTATTGGGTTTGGCCCTGTACTTGCCTGACATAGAGCCTAACCTAGCAGGAGACATTATGGATCCTTCCCATTCTGCTTGGTAATGTTGGGAGCCTGTGGTCATCAGGGAGGTATCCTTGCCATGTCAGCATGGCTCCAATTTCCAGAAGGGACAAAGCTGGCATGAGAAGGAGCCCTGAGATGGTCTCCTGCCTGTGACTGCTGACTGTAATATCCCTGGAGCAGTGCAGATGGAGCGCCTAGATGGGGCCGTGGCATTCATGGTGGTCAAGGGATGTTAGAAAGGCCCCAGCATACATTGCATAGGATGTCACAGCAGCTGCTATGGAGAACAGAGTCATTCCTGGGTCTGCAATGCTTTTTCTGCAACCTTATTCCTCCATCCACAGAAATTGCCTCAGAAAATCTTTATATTTCGCAAGAGAATAGCTAGAGTGACCCAATTATGTTACATCTCAAGTTGTACTAAGATAACCATAATCCTTTGATTATCAAGGCGTCAAGCAAGCGACATCAATATTTGCTGAAGTGAATGTATATTTGTTTTAATTAGCTGTGAATGCCAAATACCTGTGAGCTGGCTCTGTGCATGATGAGGCAGCAAGAGGCGGCCAGGAGAAAACTCTCCAGCACTGGCCAATCAGCCGATGTGAAAATCACAGGCCCTGTCAATCTGTCTCCGTTGATGTTGATCCATAATTAAAGTTTCTTTGAGAGAATAAATCTTATTTCCCAATGAACGTTATGTAGCAACATGTTTAAATGATGGTTCTGTTTATCACATGATTGCCCAATGCAGCTTCCTCCGTAATAACTTCTGACAATATGTCATAACATGATTTGCGAATTAATACCTGCTGGGTGATGCAGTGATGAATGACCATAATGTGTTTCCTAATAGAAAAGGGGAAGTTTTGTTTCAATGTTGTTTTCTTAACTGATAATGTTGCCTTGAAGAGGGCAGAGAGACTTATATAGCAATGCCAAATAAGAGGCATTCAGAAGGTTTGGCAAAATCCATTCTCAGATAGGAATCTCTTGGGGATGCTTTCGGAATATTTTCCGGACTGAGCCTGAGTAGGCAGCTGATGAGTCCACCTCCAAGGACGAAGGGCCCACAAGGAAGGGTGGGCAATGCCAGGGTTGCCTTCCAAGCAGACAGAGGTCTGGACTAAGATGGAGCGCAGTTCCAGTATTGTTCCTGTGTCATCTCCTGGATCCAAAACTTGCCACCAATAGGCACGCTCCATGGTGGAGAAAGGCCCCTTTAGCTAGGCTGACCATATGAAAAGGAGGACAGGGCTCATATAACTTTAACAGTTGTAGAGAAAAGGGAATTTCAGCCAGTGTCTTTTGTATGCAATTAGTTCCTGGTGAAATTCCCTCTTCATCACAACAGTTAAAGTTGCAGAGCCCTGCCTTCTTTTGTATATGGTCATTCTAATATAGTGCCTGCACCTTTAACAGTTGTGATGAAGAGGGAATTTCACCAGGAACTAATTGCATACAAATGACACCTGCTGAAATTCCCTTTTCTCTACAACTGTTAAAGTTATATGAGCCCTGTCCTCCTTTTCAGATGGTCAGCCTACTTTAGCACAGTGGTGTTGAGCCCCTTTCAGTCTGAGGGTCAAGTTCTGTTTCAGAGAAGTCCTGCTTGGGGTTGCATTCCAGCAGCAGGTGGGGTCGAAGGCCAAGGGGCCGGGCTCAAAAATACCAGCATATTTGGACTTAAAACTCCTAGTGACTAAGTCTTAGTGAGGAGAGGGTTGCACAAAACCTTGGAAACTGCCAAAAGAGGGGAAGGAGGGGAAGTGGACATGGCCGGGGGTGGGGCTGGATCGGGGTCCCATTAGAGCTTGAGGTTCCACATCCTTGCTAGAGCAGCTCAGGGTTTTCCCCCTTTCTGGCAGCCAATCTTCCTGGCATCAAGTCCCAGACTGGCAGTCAAATGAAGGCTATTCCCAGCCCTCGTTGGGCTGAGAGAGGGCGGAGTAAGACAGACCCAAAAGCCACAATTGAGGCCCAGCCCTTGCTAGCAGCACGCAATGACATCTCCCCAAAAGCTCCGTCAGGGCTCCAGCACTGCTTTTGCTTCGCCAAGCTTCTAGCAAGAGCACAACCTGCTCCTCGCCTCCTAACTTTGACCCAGCCCTGCTCACTGCCTGCCCAGCACTCAGACTGTGACAGGCTTCACAAACGGCCTCAGACTGGATGGGATCGGGCCAACTCTGCTGCGATGCTGCAAGTGTTGTAGTTTGCAAGGCTGGGATTGAAAAAGGTTCCAAAGCTCAGCTAGGGTTGGCAGACAAACATGGATACACCTTTTTTGTGGCTTGTGCTACTTCTGCATTGATCCACATGTACTGCCGTTCTTGAAAACAGCTTGAAACCTACTGTTACTCCAAGCACACAGAATCGAGGTAAAGAACCTGAAACATCTCCATTCATTGCTTTATTATTTGCACTGTTACTAGTTGTGAGGTGACCATATTTTGGAAACCAAAAAGGACAACATGGTCATCCCCCAAGGGGATGTCCCCACAACATGTCCGTCCCCAGGGGGCATGTCCAGCACCAAGGGGGGGGGGGGTGCCGCCCACCAGAACATACCTTGGTCACATGTCTGATTTTACAGTGGACAAATCTGTTCTACATAACATCTTAATGTTAAAATCACTGAAATAACAAGTGAGATGTCCAATGTATCCGAAATTAACTCCACTCACTCCTACTTTTGTAGCTTTGGCTGTACTTTGTTGCTATACTCTGTGTGATACATTTTCCCCTTCCCTCAAATATCTTTTCTGATTGTATCCTCCACTGCAAGCTGATGCTTAAGAGGGCTTGTTGCTGGCTGGCCGGCTGGCTTTTTTATTTTTTTATATTTTTAAAGTTCATCTCCTTATCTTTAAAAAAGATGATGTTGTTGTTGTTTTTTAAATAATAATTTAAAAACCTCACATTTTTAACAATTCCTAAAAATCAATTGATGAACAGGTCTGCTTGAAACTTGGCATCGCTAAAGCCCTACTTAAGATCTATCATGATGCCAAGTTTCATCTCCTTGTCTTTAAAAATGTTTTTTTTTTAAAAAAAATGAAAACCTCAAACTTTAAAAAAATCCTAAAAATCAATGGATGAACAGATCTGCTTCAAATTTGGCATTGCTAAATCTCTACCTAAGGGCTATCATGGTGCCAAATTTCATCTCATTATCTTTAAAAATAAAATAGAGCTGCCCTTTTGGGGGGGAGGATGGAGAAAATCCAGCTTTTTCTTCAAATTTCATAATTCCCCCCCTTCCCGGATTTGTTACCAAAAATCCTGACGTCCTGGTTTTTCCTGACACATGGTCACCCTAATTGCGATGGCTATGTTGTGCAGGGGGAGGGGACTTGAAGCCCAGGAACCAAATCCAGCCCTCTTGAATTCCCCCAGATGAGAAAATTGCATGTGTTTGACAGTCACACCTCTCTCCACTCTACTGCACATCCTGGTGAAATGGGTCAAAAAGATCCCTGTGCCGCACATCCGGGGGAGGGGGAAGGCTTGGGCACCCCCTGCCCACAGGAGCTCACTAGGCTGACTCTCAGCTTCAACACTGAGGTTCTAGGTTTGAGTCCCAGCATTCCTGACAAACGGCAGCAAGGCTACACCTCAAGCAAGTCATCCCCATATGCCATGGGGTGGGGTTGCCCCACGCACTCTTCCTCAGCAACGGTGACTTTGCTATGAAGCTCAAATCCAGACTGAGCTGAAAGCTTGGGGAATGGATGTACTGACACATTAAGTCCTGTTAATAAATGAAGGCAGACACCGTAGTTTCCACCTTCCTCTCACTTGGAAGCATTTATGAGCAGTTGGAGGGTTCTTTAAAAATATCACACTCAGGAGACACCAAACTGAACTCAAAAGATAGGAACAAATTAAAATCATGGGTAGCGGTGGGGGGAGGGGTGGGGGAATAACTGGAAAAATATTTCTCGCTTACATGGGTCATATTTGATTATCTCCTCTGGAAATTGAGCTCTCAGCAGGAGATGTAACTTTCTTTTCACGGAGCAAATCTGCTGTCAAACGCGGTGCGGATTTCCCCTAAAGAGTCCTATAATTGCAGGCTCCACTCGTGCACCTCATGAAAGCTATCTGAGTGGCGTGCACTGCCACATGATGTTTATGAACACTCGCGCATGTTAACCATGCCCACACCCATGCCGATCCCAGACAGGCGGGAAGGCGATGGCCCCCCCCCCCCCCCGGCAGTAGAGATAATGGGGTAGCCACTTGATAGACACATACCCTTCAGGGGGTGATGGGTAGACAGGTTTCCTGTTTCCTGACCATCTGGATAAAATGCTCCATCCTTTAAATTGCAGAGGGAATATGAGGAGGTGGTGAGGAAGGAGAGAAGGAAAGGAAGAAGGTTGCTTTCCTTTGTAAAATCCCAATTCTCCGAAGGGGCCTGCTTTCTGTTTCCCATCATTGCTGCAGAAGAACGGTTGAGTGTCATTAGGTTACATCCACCTCTTCCCTATTTCTGGTCACCAGATGTAACAGGATTTCACACTGGGGAATGGCCCAGGCCTGGAGCAAGGTGGGTCGCTAGCCAGGGACACATCCCACCAGTGCTCAGGGGCCAGCCTGGCTCTCAGATATGGGGCTGATAGGATGTGGGGGATGGCTGTTACAACTCTTAACGTTTCTTGTTCCACACTGGACCCAACTCCCAGTAGCTCCTTCTGTGGCCCTGGAATGCCACATTTCCAAACTCTGGTGCTAGGGTTCTTTTCTCCTCCCTCCTTGTTACTTCAGAGTAAGGGAAAGGGGTGTAGCTGCTTCCTACTTCTTTAAGGACTAAATTAGACACTACATTCAATGTGAAGTGTGCAGGTTAGCCTCACTTACCTGTTTACTTCCAAGTGTGTATATGGGACCCAGATCCAGAGCCGTAGCACCATGAATGGGTAGGAGAGAGCTAAACTCTCCAATCAAGCCGCTTCCTCCCCCCCCCCCCAAAATCACCTCTGTTGGTAGCAAATTGAGCCACACCTGCATGCTCTGTGTTTATTGTAATGTCTAGGTTACTTGCAACAAACTTTTAGTTTGACCCTGACAGGAAAAAGCGCCTACTGCTAGCTCATTGTGGGGCAGGTCGCGAAGCCTGCTCTCAGTAACGGCCAGCAGCAGGCGGGAGCGGACGTCTCCGGAAGGAAAGCCCCCTGCCCCCGTTGTCCGCTTCCATCAGCGGGTGGCCACTGCTGCCCGCCAATGGAAGCGGCGGCAGGCGCCAGCAGGCACCTGCCAATCCTCCGATCCATCCAATCTGGATCGGGACCTTTCCAGATCAGATCGGATTGGATCGAACGATCCAGAGGTGAGATCGGAAATCAGATAATTGTATCCGATTTCCCCTTGATCGGATCCAGATCGTGGATCAGACCTGATCCAGTGCACACCCATAATTTAAAGTGTTTTCCGCCATAGGGTTGCATTGGGGGGGAAACCGCCTATAACTTTTTCATTTTTAAAGACAGAAATATGAAACTTGGGCACTTTGCAGATGGCCTGGAGCTACCCATGTGTGGCAAATTTCAGAGACAGTGGTGCAGGCGTTTTGGGGCTATGAATTTTTGAAACATGATCATTTTGCCCATGCGGAAGCCATTTGGACTGGATTGCCTGGAAAATTGCATTTTTAAAAATTCCTTGCGAGTAAACACCTGCACCTATGTTTTTGAAATTTGTCACACATGAGTAGCTCCAGGCCATCTGCAAGGTCCCCAACTTTCATCTTTCTATCTTTAAAAGTGAAAAAGTTATAGCCGTTTATTTCTCACAATGCAAGTCTATGGGAAAAATTAGTCATCCGAATTTCGATTCGGAGGTCCAAATCTCGCTTCAGATTCAGATCCAAAGCAAATCGGGGAGGTCCAAATCGACCCAAAGCAAATCGGGCCCAATCAGAAGTGACAAATCGGGATCCGAAGCGAATCAGGTGGTCCGTGCACAGCCCTAATGCAAAGTGCAGCAGAATAACTGCAAGTTGAGCTGTTCAGAGTAGTATTCCAGCAGCAACAAGGACCCTTCCAACTCTGCATCCAGGTTGAAATGTCCCTAGGGGTACCTCAGTATAAGGGAATGGGAGGGAAGGGAAGATCAACCATGAGAGGAGAATCCTGATGTGAGCAGGACACTAAAACTCATAAAGAAGACTGAAACAATTAGCCAAGGACAAAACTATTTGGTTTTACTCCCCAAAATTTTGGAAAATGTGCAATGGTGCCAGGATGACTAGAGTGGTCTGCAGAATCCAGTTTGGCTGCTAGAGTCCACAAACCATTCTATTCAGTCAAAACCTGGGAGCAGATTTCAGAAGCCAGAAGACTCATCCCAGCTCGGCCTTTGTGACAGTCAGGTGGTCACATTGAGCCCTTGCCAAGTTCGATGCATGGGAGCAGGGGATCCATGCGCCCATAGGTTGCCCCACTTCTCATCAGATTGACCATATTCTTAAGAGCATTGAAGTAAGAAAAATAGGTGTGTCATTGCCTTTAGAGACATTTTTGTTTTGTTTGCCTCGCTGTTGTCTGTGATCAAATAAATTTTGATGGTTTTTGAAATGCTACAGAGACCTTCAAAACATGTTTCAGCAGAAACAATAGTGAGACAAAAGCACGCACGCTTCACATGCAGCAGATCCTCTTTTTCTTTTTTGCCATCTTCAGTACTGAAAAGAAGCAACAATTTTCCATTTTGATTTTGAAAATGGATAATGAAACTAATGTCAAATCCATTATGGGATGGCTGGAGAATTGAGTAAAGAGCCATATTGTAATTGCAAAGGAAAATATAGGTGCTTGTTGCTGGCACAACTTCTTTCTGGAGGGGGAATCCCGGACTTTTGCCAATTCTGAGACTAGTTGGGCTATGAAGTGGCAAAAGGAGCTCCACTCGAGCATGAATCTCTCCATCGCACCTAGTCAGTTTGTAAGGCATTACTGAAATGTTGACGGTGCATATGTTAGTGTTAAGTCAAGTGGAAGGTATGCTCAAAATGTGATATAAATGGAGGCTCTGGGAACAGAGGGGGAGAGAGAGAGAGAGAGAGAGAGAGAGAGAGAGAGAGAGAGGCTGGGGGAGAGAGACTCTGTCCATTGGGTCTATCATCTCATCCAACTTTTAGTGTCTGCAGATAGCATGATGGGAAATTCCACTTGCAGAGAGGGGTGGCGAGGGAGAATGGGGAGGCTATTAGGAGGAGTGACCTCATTTCTCATGTGTCTACTGTGTTCTTACACACCCATTTCCCTTTGATCCATAATGTGTTCCAGACAGTCACCTCTCTCCCTCACCCACCCCACATCCTGAACCTCAGAGGATCAGCCTTAAAAAACTTCCAGCTGCCAGAAAAAAAGGATTAAGTAAGAAACAAGAAGGCGGTGTTATGTTTTGTCCCCAGTAAGGAAAAGTATTGTGTGGAGCTACAGATACTTCCATCCATCCATCCATCCGTGTGTGTGTGTGTGTGTGTGTGTTGGTTTTCTGTTCCAAGTCTGTTTACACAAACATCCCCCAGTTGAACAACAACTTTGTTTTTTGTTTTAACTTTGGCAGGATCTACACTACTGCTTTAAAATGGGTTAAAATGGTTTATAACAGTAGTGACAACTGTTGGGGCCCAGGACAAAGAGCGCCATAGGCAGTTTTCTAAACGTTTTCCAAGCGTCGTATCCTGCTTGGTGTAGATCTCAAAGCCTGAGGCTTGTCTCAGCGATGCCCAGTTGTGTTTTTGTCCCATTTCAGGGTTACTAAAGGAGCTGTTGCAGTTTACAGTGATCCTGGCTCCCACTAGATTTCCCATGCATCTGGTGTCACTTCAAGTGTGTGGGTGTGTTGTGGCGTGTGCACATGTCACTATCGCCATGCAAATCATTTTACATAGCAGGAGGAACACTGCCCTGAAGAGCTTAGAAGCTGCAATTCAATCCAGGAGAGAAAGCAGAGGAAGGGAAGGGAGTTGGTGGTGGTGGTTGGGGGAGGGGAGGGGCATCCCATTTGCCCAAATGCAACTGAAGACGCTGTGCCAAAAGGCTTCACAGAAAAGTTGGGCGTGGAAAGAGCAGTGGGCCAAATATCCCTTTCCTACATTTGCAGGGCTTTCTGTCCCTGGTGAAAGGGAGGGGAGGGATTGTTGGCCACTTTGGGGACATGAGGTGAATTCTAACATCTTCTGAGAGGTGGCTTGCCATGGCAGATGAGCTGGCCAGGAGTTTCTACATCTTTTTCCCCTTTTTTTCTCACTCGAAAGCACTGCTGTCTCTTCACATGCCAGCAGAGAGTGGCCGTGAGCAGCCTGTCAGCAGCACTCCTTCCTAAACTGGACCCAAATGGGCCCCATGGGACTTGTAGCTGCCGTTGTTTTTCTTCAAAGAGCTTTTGGAAACAACCAAACCAAATCAAAAACCAAGACCTTGCTCAGCTTTCCGGACCTTGGCAAGCAGCAGCACTGGAGAGCCCCATGGGAGGAAGTCCTGGATAAGTCCTCAAAGGGCTTTTCAGAAAGCTCAAGCAGACAGAGAGGGTGCAAGGAGAGAACAGGGGAGATGGTAAAATAAAGAGCACACAGATAAACCCATCAGCCATCTCCTGAACAGAACGTAAACACACTGAAGCCCTGCAGACAGAGAAATGTCTCTGAAATTCTCCCCCCCACACACACACACACAAATTTGGGGCAATTTCTTTTTGCTCCTCACCCTGATGAGAGGAAGAAGAAGAAGAAGAAGAAGAAGAAGAAGAAGAAGAAGAAGAAGAAGAAGAGTGAAAAAATCGACACAGTGCTAATGGCAATATTCTGAATGGTTCTGAGACTGTTGCGAACTGCTGTACAGGAGCATCAGAGAGTCCAGACAAACATGTGCATATCAGAAACTTAGCCTAGCAGCAGCTTGAGCCCACTCCAACAGACCTGCCATTGGAAAAAGGGCCATTGACAAGACCAGCTATCCTTTTTCTCTTGCAATCTGATGGGCAATTACTCTTAGGACGGCTGTTGCAGGGAAATGAGGCGCTTTTGGGACTCGCTGCATTTCCCCTGAGACCCTGGCTCAGTTTGCATTTGCAAGCCAAGGCATGGGCTTTTCCCCGAAATCCAGGAACTTTCTCGGGGCGCCACCCTTAAATTGCCTTTTACGCAAATTGCAATTTGAATGCTTTGTGTGTATTTTTGCTGTAATATGTTTAATTTTGCAAATTGCAGGAGCAATTTGCAGAAATAGAGCATATTATGGCCGAAATTTGTGCAACAAGCAAATTAAGGCTGAAATTTGCATTAATTACACAAATTGTGGCTGGAATTTGTAGAAATGGTGATTTAAGAGGGGGAAAACCTGATGACCCAGATTGAGTTGGGCCAGTTCACAGGTTAACAGGCAGGAGTCTGGAGTATCGAGCTGCTGAAAGGTCAGTGAACTTCACCCCCTCCAGGAGGAGTCCTCCGATATCCCTAATGAATCTGCATTTGTCGCTCTGGTCAGCTTTGGCTGTGTTGCCAGCCATCCAGCCTTAACTTCTTTTAGGAGAGAAAAACCTTTCACTGCCTTCCAGTAGCTGTCGTGATGTTGCCACATGGTTGCCACATTAGTGATTGCTGTTTAATATTTGATGTTTAGTCTTTTCATCTGTGTCTTTTCTTTTTATAATCAAAAATGTTCCCAAACAGAGGAGAATTGAGTCTTAAATAATAAGAATCAGGTTCCAAAGAAAAGGAAAATTGAAATCAGACTGGTGAAGCCACTGATACTTTTCCCAACTAAGCTAAGGATTTGCTTCTTTCTCTTCTCCATTTAAAGTGTGATCCAATGTGGGCATGGGGTGAAAATCACAGAGGAAATTCCACCCACCACCTTCACCTTCACCTTCACCTTCACCTTCACCTTCACCTTCACCTTCACCTTCACCTTCACCTTCACCTTCACCTTCACCTTCACCTTCACCTTCACCTTCACCTTCACCTTCACCTTCACCTTCTTCTTCTTCTTCTTCTTCTTCTTCTTCTTCTTCTTCTTCTTCTTCTTTTCTGCAGACTTGCACAACAGACTTCAATGTGACATCAATTTGCCATTATAATAATCTGTGCACTGAGGTATTTCCTGGTCTCACTATTATTATTATTATTATTATTATTATTATTATTATTATTATTATATCCCACCTTATTCTCATTAATGGGGCCCAAGGCGGCTTACAAATTAAAACATGTACAGTTAAAATTATTAGTATTGCTTTCATAGCAGGTCCCAATAGTGTCTGTATTTGAGCATTTTTCACACAGTCTCACTGCATCATAAAGATTCCAGTCTTGCTGCAGTCTGAGTAGTTTTCATGTAGTGATATGAAAAGAACATACCATACTTGTAACTAAAAAGAATATTTCCTCAATGGATATGCAGCAGATCCCATGAAAACCAAGTAGATTTCCATAAGTTTTCCCACTATGGATGAGTAAATTTCTTGGTCTTTGTATCACATTTTTCCAGCCTTCAGATTACTCTAAAGTAGGCCTCTTGAAATTCTCCATCTTATTTGGGAGACTATTTCATGAAGTTGTCTCCAGGGGGATGAGAAATTCTCCAGGCATTACCAGTGGTTGTATTACATCTTCAAGGTTTTTTGCTTTTTCGCTACCATTGCAGGTGGCAATAGCAGCAGATGTGTTGGCAGCCAAGCCCCCATTTTGCATCCTCCAAGATGCAGCCGGGGGGGGGGGGGGTGTTGTATCCAGCTCCAAGGAAGAGATGCAGCAAGTCCTGTGCCAAAATCTGTCCTCCAATTTCCTGAAAGTTTTCTTTCTTCATTAAAGAAGCCCCATTTTCATCCCCATAATGTTCCACAACTAGTGTTTCAGATAATTGTATTGTCATGTGGGGTGCCTTGTGCTCTCCTCCTAATCAATTAAGTGGATTGGGCCCAAAGAAAGTGGTGACAGTAGCAGGAAGGAGGTGGGCCCACTCAGAGATGGGGGGGGGCATTGCCGGCACTGTAATCCAGAGTAAAATGGGAGGGGGTCTTGTCTTGAGCTGCTGCCGATCTCTCCTTGCTGTCTGCCTTGGGGATCTTGTGGTCTTGTCCAATTTTGAGTTCCCCCTTCTTATTATCAACCCAATCCTATAACTCAGAAGTATGTCCCACTATACTCATTAAGGTGGGTGGGCTCCAAGATGGCTTTCTATATTAACCAATGTGTTGCTGGCTTAAAGGGGGGGCTGTTGGTCAGTAGTAGCAAGTTAGATGGGCATGATCCTCATGTTTCTCATTTCACCTGAAACTGCATGAGAGTTTGTGAAATGCATTGCATCAACCTATTCAGACACAGTTAATGCAACTGATCTTCCAAACAGTATTTGAAATGTTCTCTCAAAATTCTCCACACTATTTGTGGACCAAGAAATTGGGGAAACCATGTCACCAAATTTCTCCATGGGAGGAGAAGCTCTCCAGCAGTTTCTCACCAGTAAGGGGTTGTAGCACCATTTCTTTCTTTTGTCTTAAGGGTCTTTGTTTCTCTGCTGCCACAGCAGCCTGGACCCCATTTTGCATCCTCTACAATGTCCAATAGCTAATGTCATTCCAGGGCATGGGGCAGAAGGGGAGAAGGCAGGTACCTCAAAACCAAATGGTGCATTATATTCTATAGGGTGGCCTTCCATTTCTAGGGCATTTTAAAAAAAGAAAATTCTCAGGAAGTTTCTCAGAAAAAGGTGCCTAATGCAGAAGCTTATAATACCCTTCCTTTCCTGAAAGCCCCATAGCAGGACTGTGTGTTTGGGCATGAGCGTGTGTCCAGTTCTGGTGAAGAGGCGGAGCTAGTGCTGTGCCAAAATCTCTCCTCCAATTTCCCAAAAGTTTTCTTCCCCTATGGACAAAGTTTCTGCTTTCCTACCTCCTTCTTAGGGGGCTTCAGAATTTATTTTGAATTCTTTTTGGTGCTCCTTTGAGCTTACTTTATCATTATGAGTCCCTCCCCAGTTCCCCCCTTTTTACCTGGGACAAAAGTTTTTTCCCCCACAGGGAGGAGGAAGGGCCACTGCTTCCCCCGCCACCCCATTCACCCTGTTCCTCCATTTCCCCCCCACGCAAACGTAGTGGGGGATCGAGAGGGAGCCCTCACTTAATGTTTGCAGAAGCTGTCTGTATTCTTGCACTAGTCGAGAGAGTAAAATGTTCCTTTAAGGGGAGGGTAAGACATATTGATAGAAGGGAGCAAGGTGAGCCCCGAGGGGGTGCAAGGAGATTAACTATTTATTCTGAGATCAATTATAGTATTGCAATGGTAAGTAAAGCTTACTCCACGCTTCACTCTCCCTGTCTGATGATAGTAACCAACCAGGGGCTGCCATTGGCCATTGGCCAGGACACACCTCCGAAGCAAAGCCGGAGAATGGTGACAGGTGGCAGATGCCATCGTCTCCTCGTTCCAAGTGGAAAAAGTCAGGGTAAGTCCCCAACTTTTTCAAATCAGAGCTTCAGACGAAACCCCTGGGATGGCTCTGCAATGGCTGTTATGTCATATAAATGACCTAGCGCCACTATGGATCCATCCCAGGGCTTTCCCCTCATGAAGACAAGCCCCTGATCTAAAAAAGACCCAAGGAGGAGGAGTTATGTTATGATGTCTTCCATTACCCTGGCCATTAATTGAATTGTGGGAAGCTCCGGAGGCTACAGGTTGCCAGTGAGATGCTTGAACATGAAAGACAGGACAGTCACAAACACATCTCCCAGCCACCATATAAGTAACAAACCTGCACCCCATGTATGAGAATTTCTCTGAAATATTCTGCTTTTTAAAATTTCTTTTCAAAACCAATTTCTTGTGTCAAATTCAATGAAAATAGTTGAAAAAAATACAGAAGAATGTTTCAGCACAGACTTAGTTAATTCCATCCTGTTATGTATCATCATCATTTCTATACTGCTCCAATGGAAAATTTAAAGACAGAGACAACATACATTTATATACATCTTTGAGCAATCATCTAAACCATAAAAATAAATCTGGGATAGATTAAAACTCATCATGCACTGCTAAATGCCTGGGAAAAGAGAAAAGTCTTGACCTGGTGTCAAAAAGATAGCAGTGATGGTGCCAGTCAGGCCTCATCAAGGAGATCATTCCATAATTGAGGCCCACCACCAAGAAGGCCCTCTTCCTTGTTGGCATCTTCTGAGTCACCTAGGGTAGGCACCCCACAGGAGGACCTCTAGCAGTTTGCAATTTTTTAAAAATGCATGTCAAATGGTTGCCAATGGGTCTTGCCCATTCCTAAAATGGCTGCCAACAAGGGGATAGCTCATCACAGAACACTCCTTTCTCAGAGGCAAACTGGTGAGACTAAAAGAGAATTAACTTGCCCAGAAATCTAAGCCGAACGCAGAAATGGAAGTTGAGCTCTAACACACAAAGCCACTGTTTGGAACCCAAATAAAGATGGCACTGGAGGTCAACCCTTTGCAGCCAGCCAAACCCCCAGTTAATAAATAATTTTTAAAATCTTAAGGAACAAAATAAAAAGCAGGGTGAGGGCAGGGAGCCTGGCAGGCTCCGAGAGAGATCTGTGGGCACATTGGCCCCAGCCTTATAGCATGCATTGTTTGTTCATTTGTTCCTTATTTTTTATTTGTTTCATCTCATCTATGCATTTTTTCTGTGCACTTTTGCCTAATATATTTACACTTGTATGCATTTTTGTTTTGCAAAATCTGGAGAAGTGGGAATTATGTTCCAGTTTGCATGTCAATTCAGTAAGTTCATATCCAAATGGAAACTGATTGAATTCCTCCCCCATCTTTATGTCCCACATTCTCAGAAGTAGGGATGTGTATTATATTGGATCTGATATCCAATTCCAATTAAAATCTTAGAACATCGGCCATCCGATACTGATTCCGAATTGGAAATTTGGAAATCCGTGTTTTTCCGATCCGATTTTTTGGTCTCCGAGTTTAATCGGAAAAAAACGGAAAATCAGATGCCATTTTGAATACTTTTTCCCATTGCCTATTTTTATGTTACAAAAATGCCTATAACTTTTTTATTTTTAAAGATAGAAGAATGAAACTTCTCTGTGAGAAATTTAAGAAAGATAGCTCCAGGCATTTTGTGGCTATGATTTTTTTTGTAACAAACCAGGAATGCATATAACTTTTTTTATTTTTAAAGATCCACACATGAAACTTTGCAACATTGCAGATGGTATGTTGGGACTCATGTGTGTGAAATTTCAGAGCCATAGGTGTTTGCCTTGTGTGGCAATTAATTTTTGAAAAATGGGTAGCAGTGGGAGAAAGACAGTTATGGCTTCAACTTTTTTATTTTTAAAGATCCAAACATGAAACTTGTCCACATGAAAGGTACCACTTTGGTTGATATGTGTGAGCAATTCCAGAAGCATAGCTTCAAGCATATAGTAGCAAGGTATTTTGGGAGAAATGAGAAACCCATTTAACTTCTTTATTTTAAAAGATAAAAGCATGAAACTTGCCCACATGGAAGATGGGTTTGAGGTACTTATCTGCGAGAAATTTCAGAAAGATAGCTCTAGGCATTTTGTGGCTATGAATTTTTTACTTTAAAAAGTTCCAAAAGTTGAAAAACAGAGGCTTTGACAGCTAACAGAGGGGGGAAGGGTGCAGTTTGACAGCTGTCAAAGTCTCTGTTTTTCAACTTTTGGAACTTTTAAAGTAAAAAATTCATAGCCACAAAATGCCTGGTGTCTCCTCCCGGTTGGCTTAGACCTTACTATTTCCAGTGGATGCTAGTAACAGATCAGAGTTCAGTTTGCATATACATTTGGATATATTTTCAACCAACTATCATTCAGGAAGATCTATTCCAGTGGCTCAACCATGGGGTTCAGAGTCTGAAAGTCTAAAGACAAGCCTGTTTGCTTATATTGTGAAGAAACTTTATTTTGAAAACATTCTCTTACTGATGAAGAGTGAAACGGTGTCTATATCCGGAATTACCATTTAATTGAATGGTTTAAACGTTTTTCAAACAAATTTCTTAATGTAATGCTGTTATGCCCTGCATAAATTTTCTGTCCTACATGTATTGAGGGCATTACTTTGTACATCTTTAAAACATGCCCAGTATAACGTTTCATATTGTGTCATGTGAACTGATACACTCCAGGTCTTATGCAATTACCAAGAATTTCTTCATGTATGTATGCATGTTTGTAGTCCATGAGTTATTAATTTGGGGCTTAAAAATTTCCTTGATCTTTCTTGCCCCATAGGAGTGTCATATTTCCAGTACAGCACGCATATGCAATTTATGAAACTTTACGGTATATTAAATTACTGTTGATATTTCTGCCTGTTTGATAAGGTTGTATATATGTTAATGACGTTTAACAGTACACAGGGGAGTTTGGTCACTGCATCAGGCACTACAGGCCTGTCCCTATACGTTGGATGCACTTCTGTTTTCCTTGGTCTTCCAGACCTCAGCATTTAAAACAGAGGCTTAAGTCATCACCCAGCTGAGCCTGCAATCTTATTGGGTGTTAAAACACACCTTGAACCTGATGCTTACTCAGGGAAATGCCAGCAATGGGAACATTGCCTCTGATTCAACACATTATTTCTTGACGCTTCAAAACCATGTAACAGGCGCCAAACATTTGAATTCTTGTCCAAGAGCATTTATTTCTCTTTATGGGCTCCCAAGGAATTCTCTTAAGCATTGGCAAGGACCAGCCCAAGCTGAAAACGTGAGATGGGGAGGGACCTCAAGCCCAATTTCATGCTGCTAATGCTAGAGACTTTCCACATCAAGGGGTGGCAGTCTTTCCTATATAGACTTGTGAGGAGAGGTCCTGGCGGCATCTCAGCTACTGAACCTCCAATGGATCTTTGGGAATCTCCTACCTCAGCCCAGCAGGGCAGCCTTTGGAAGAGGAGGAGGAGGAGAACACTGGTCTATTTATTGACATGGGATGCGTGACAATTGTATTTGGTTCATTTTTTGTTAAAAACTTACCAAAATTCACACATGTATTTATAAATGGTTGGAAAGAAGTTGAGATTATTGTGGATGAAAGCAAAATTAACAGATTTGCACCTGCATAAGGTGAAAAGGCAACTCTAATTGAAGGGGAGGGATACACACTCGAGCAGAATTACTAGTCTTTGTGTTAAGATGTCACCCCTTGTTGAATGGCAGCAATATGGTGGCATTAAGTCTAGGACTGAAACTTTCATGCTACAAGTAAGCTGGACTCAGTGTTGCCAATTTCTATTTCTTTTAACATATTTGTGGCTTTCACTGAATGGAAGTAAGGACTGAGCTCAACACCCCACCTTCAAGACTACTATTATCAATGATAGCATCAAGGATGAAGCTCCATCTCTTGTACCAGGACAGCCCCGCCCTGCTTCTCCACCTGGGCCCAGTTTGTGGACTTTCCCAGCATCGGCATGCTTGGCTGAGGCACAAAAGGTCTGAACTGCTGAGCCATTTAGGGTTCTGCTTCCCTTTTTCCTCCTACTTGGCTACTGCCCAGTGAGAAAGCATGGCATGCTGAGACCAGAGGGGCATCTTCAGGACTCCTGGGGGCTGTCTATACATGGGGAAAGCCCCAGGGTGGCTCTGTGGTGGTGCTGTGGTGCTTATACGATGCAGCGGCCACTGCAGAGCCATCCCAGGGCTTTCCCCTGAAGCTCCAAAGTAAAGAAGCCAGGGACTTACCCTGACTTTTTTCTCTGGAACACGGTGAGGATGGCACATTCAATGTCTTCTGCCACTCTGGAGTGAGGCAGAGGCATGGCTGAGCGGATGGCAACCCTGATTGGTCACCATCTGCCCAGGCAGGGGGGAGGGGATGGGCTCGTAAGCTGAATGGGCGCCAGAACACACTGCTTCTGGCGTGGGGAGAAGAGTCTCTGTTTTTCTGGGGTGAAATTCTTCATTCCCTTGGCTTCAATATGTGGGGAAAGCCCTGTGAGGTAAGGGGGGAAGCCAGGGAGGGACAGGTAGTGGCGGCAGCAGTGGCTCCTGCTCCCCCGATGATCCATATAAACCCCCCACACTTGATCCTTGGCATCGGGATAATGTGGTGCAACCCCGCAGGAAGGAAACCACTGGGTTTTGGGGGCTCACGGCACCTACGCACTGTCATCAAGTCAGGCCCCTGGGCTGGTCTCAGCCAGATTGCCCCACTGACAGTTCTCTGGGTCTGGCCCAGGACTGACCCATGCATTTGTCTTCACCTGATAACCTGCTTTAAGATGTCCAGTCTTTTATTCTGGACCAGCAGCCAAAGTTAGAGTTAAAAAGCAGGTGGGGCATTTGAAAACCAGCCGTGTGGTAAACTGGCTGGTAAGTACTAGATAAAGGATGCTCACGATTTCCTGCTTTGCCTTGGAAGCTTTTAGGACAGTTTGGAGGAGAGCAATTTGCATTTCCGAAGAGCAGAACTATGGCAATCTGCCTCATTTCATTTTCCTTCTGACTTTTACAACTAGCATACAAGCAAGTAGTTCTCACCTGGAAATGCTGCAGCCGATCACGTTTCCCCACCACCACCGGCAACTTCCCAGCTCCTCCTGCTCACTCTCCTCCCCCCACCCCCGAACGTTCCCTCGCCACCTTTGCTTTCCTCTTTAAGTGGAGGCAACAGCAGCCCTCGCCTGACCCCCCAAATGCTTGTGCTGACCTCTTCACCCAGTGAGCCTATCAGAGCAGCTGTTAAGCAAGAGCTTTGCATCCCTGGCCAGACACCCAGGAGCCAGAGGTGGCCGGGGAGGATTAGCAGGCAAAACCGTTTCTGATTCCTTAGGAAAGAACAATAAGGCAGGGAGGGATCTGAGCCAGAAGCTCTACCAAAAGGCTACTCTGTTCTGCATGGCCTGTTCCAATTCTTCCACGTTGCCACAATATCAGCATTTGGATAAGAACAAGACATGAATGTGGTTGCTGCATGATTGGTCCTTGTTCTGGGATTCTCCTGGGACTGTCCCAATGGGCTGTTCCACATCACTGTGGCTCTAGAACGAAGCAGTAATGCAGGGACTGAGCCACTTCTGACATCCCAATTGGATGAACAAGAGCCCAACTTTTTCAGTTTGGCCAGCATTTGCCGTCTGTTGTTTTTTCTCCGCCACTTCTGGGAGGTGTGCCCAGACTATGGCGACCAATGATTTGTCGCCATGGGATGGGCTGGGAAGGGGGTGGTCCAACAAGCCATAAGCTCACTGCACCACTTCCGCACCTCCCCGGATCTACCCCACCCCCCAATTTACAAATAATATTAAAAGAAAAACTACCCTCCACACATCCCCTTTGTGCATCCCCGGACCTACCCTCCCCCCACTTTACAAATAATACCCTCCATGCCTCTGCAGGGCTTCCCCCCCATTTTACAAATAATAATAATAATAATAATAATAATAATAATAATAATAATAACAACAACACTTACCTTAGAAGCGGACACGGCAGCAGTGGCGGTGGCAAGTAAAATCTGGCGTGACGCTCTTTCCGCTGTAAATGGGCGGAAGGAGCGCAAATGCACATCAAGCCGGCTACTGCTGGCACAACGCCAAACAGGCACCATGAAGAGGCTGCCATGGCTATTTTACAAATAGTGGCCAGGAGCAGCCATGATGTAGGAAGTGGTCATTCCAGTACAGAATGGGGGGGGGGGCTCCCTTCAGTCCCCCCTTCCTATCCATGTCTCAACCAAAATGACATGAGTTGCTCTGTTAGCAGCACTCTAGGGTTGCTGCTGCTGCTGCTGCTGCTGGATGCCCGGTGAGTGGGAAGAAAGCAACATCCTTTAGGGTCCATCCAGGGTTTGATCCAGGCTGGGTGAGAACGTTGACCTGGCTTCTACCAAGGAGACCTACTTGCTGGAGGCTTCCCAAATTTGCCCTCCAGGATTCTTTGTGCAGCAGCAGACAAGACCAGGTTGGGTGGGGGCAGGGGGGTGAGGTTGGAGTGCCCCATCTGGCAACCTTCTAGTGTTTAGTGTGTGTCCCTGGCTTCAAAAAGCACTCTGACTTTTTTTGGGGGGGAGAGGTTGAGACTAGGCTCAATTGAAGGAGCACGTGGCTCTCTTGTTCCATCAGATTCAGTTCCTTGATTGGTTAGGAGCTTTTTCTTTACCGTAGTCCACACTTTTGTGATGGCTTGTGTGCCTTTTTGCTTTGGTGGCAGTTTGCCATGCTTTCCTAAAAACGTGCTGCAATTCCTTCTTTGGTTTGGTGTCCAAGCCTCTCTGACCTTCAGGGACTGCCTCTGCTTCTTTCCTCTTGCCCTTTCTCTGCCCTTGAAGTGCCTCCCTCTTCACCAGCCTCGGCCTTGATCAGGGGCATCTTTCAAAGGACCGCAGAGCATTCCTGAAGAGGAGACTGGGTTGCAGCAGGGAAGTTGTCCCCCTCTAACAAGTCTCCCCTGTCAATTAGCTGAGCCGCCAAACTTGGAATTCTGCCAGCCGAGGGCTCAACACCGACCAGACATTCCAGAACATGTGCCAACTCTTCATCGAGTGGGAGGTCAGCTCCAGTGATGCTGCTCCAGGGAGGGAAACAAAAGGGTCTTAGCTATGAAGCTGCCCCTTGGTTCCTGTAGCAGCTCTCCGGGGGCCCAGGTCTAAAGCACGTCACCACCGACAGACAAGTCAGTACGAAAAGATGGAGAACTTTTGCTCCAAGCAGCTACTTCTCAAAAATGTTGCTGAAATGATGTGGAATTGCTAAGAAGCCAATGGGACGATTTCATGTAGTCAGCCAAATCCAACATGAGGTTGCCACTTTTCTTTTGTGGCAGGGCTCCTGTGCCTTCACCAGCTACAAGGCAGGCAGAATGACACTCCCAGGCCTTGCAGCCAGAGTCATTTTGCCTGTCCTGCTCCTCAGGCAAGGAAAGCACAGGCACATTGTGTCCTGCCCCACGTGAAGGGAAAGAGCCAGTCAGGACCAAGCATCCAGTACTGGAACAGGCCATGCCTCCTTCGGGCCCACTTGCTTGGCATGGCAACCTCACCCCACCCCTCCCGGTGGGGTGGAGCACTCAGATGATCCCTCCCTGCCCTCATGGCAGTGCATGGCGGATCCACTGCCCAGAACCAAGGTGGATCTGCCCATTCAGCAGCTGCAGGATTTTACCCAGTAGCCTGCTTCAGTGAACATGTTCCCTCACGCAGCTCTTACCATTTTGCTCACTGCCCATCCTTTTAAAAGTTAAACAAAGAGCTGGCGCTTATACGCCAGCTCACGCATTTCTTGTCTTCCTTCAGGAAGGGTGGGGATGGCACACTCAATGAGTGGGACCTTTTTCCTTTCAGACCAGATGCAAAGGTAACAAACAACGAGGGTGGCCACTTCTGGATTACCTAAAAAGAGAATGTGCATCACTAAAAAAAATTGGACAAAAAGCATTATTTGCATAAATTTGCATGTGCTAATTTATATGTACAGCTGCCGGGGGGGAAATGTAGGTGGGGGAATCACAGTTCCCTATCATTGCTTCTCTCTTCCCCCCTGCTTCTGTTGCACAATACTTCCTCTTCCTTACAGAGAAGAAAGAGGAAGTAAACAATGACCACGTGGCCCAATCAGTGGGCGTTTTTATCACGCCACTTTTCCTGCACACAGCAGGAGATCGTGGCAAGTTTTGCTTCTAAAAATACGTCAGACTTACCATGGCCTTATTTTGTGACGGGAAGCAGGCCAGAAGAAGCTGGAGATACACGGGATGCGAACAGCGGTGTCAAAAGGACCCATGAAAAACTGTGAGTGAGCAGTAATGAGCACACGATAAAACGCTTGTCTGATGATGCTCTACGTTAACGACATGCTGTGCTTAAGCCAAAATGCGAGACACGTCTCTGCCTTCACGGTTGCAGTCTAAAAGACAGAGGGAAGGGTCAGGGAGGGGGTGTCAGTCTGAGCATCCCAGAATGGAGTTGCAGCACATAAGCAGGTCAGTCCAGTTGGGCCTAAGCTGGTGCTCTTATTGGGATGCAGTTGGTGCAACTAGCCAGCCAGCAGCCCTGGCCCCAATGTCCGTCCCCTCGCCTGCAAGACATGTGCCATGCGCAGGACTTTCCCTGGAGCATGAGAACTTTCCCCGCTGGCTGTGCTGCTGCCTGCCTTGCAATTGAGCTGATGGAATTCTTCTCAAGAAAGCGTAATCAGCCTGCTATTTAAGGCTTATGATCTCAGCTCCACTACAAGTCACTTCCTGATAATTCCCTGCATGAGAGGGACGAGCCTTTCTTCCCTGTTGGCTCCCCACGTCCACCCCTCTCCCTGTCAGATATCTCAAAGAGCACCATGAAAAGATGGGGGAGTGTCTGGAATCGGGGGGGAGGGGGAGGGGCAAACTGAGAAGTTCCATGTGCTGGTGCTGGAAAGAACCATAGGCAGGAATTGCAAAGCTAATTAATTTCTCACTTTTAAAAAAAGAGTAGAAAGCTAAGACAGACGAGCAAGTCTTGTGTCATCTAGGAGAAAGGTTCGCTCTTCTTCTTCTTCTTCTTCTTCTTCTTCTTCTTCTTTTAAGGGATGGGCATTCTAGTTAGTTTTACATTGAAATTACCGATGTACCCAGGACAATTTAAGCCTGGTGGCAGAGGAAAAAGCGTTGAACTCTCTCTCGCCACACAGGTCCCAGTGCTGTTCAGATTCATCCACAGCTGCTATTTACATTTTTAGCAATGCACATATTAATTACTCTCTGCACAATCAATGCCACATCAAGTTTAATCCTTCATCTGCTTGGAGTCATAGTAGTCGCAGCATAGAAAACATCCACCACCCAGTGCTTACTTTGAATTTGAGTCCCAGAGAAAATGCTGGGACACATATCCAGCTGCAAGGGCTGCCTGCAATCCCAGATTTATGGAGAAGAGTCTGTGTGGTTTGTTTTAGGCAGTACCCACTGCCAAATTTCCCCATGTTAACATACCTCAACATACAGTGCACCACTTACAGTGTGGTGTGATCTGAGCCGTACATGTGGGAACAGAGAGTCACTCCAGTGATGGCAGCTGTGGCTGTCCTCCCTCCCACCATCATACAGAAGCCTGTTGGCATTTGAGAAATTCCAAATATGGGTCAGAACCATTAGCAGGGCCCTGTGTGTGTGAGAGAGAGGGATCATTCATATTCGAGCTTTAACAGTTGGAGATATCATGTGAATATCTGCCGGGGATGGGGTGGGACTAGGAAAAAAGATAGGGGTGTTGGAGTGGGACAGGGAGAGACCTGCCATATATTAGGGATGTGTATCGTATCGTTAAAATGTCAGATGACAATACAATAAGGTTGTTATCGGATATCTGATTAATGATAACGATATGATAGAAAAACCTCCGATAAATATCCGATCCGAGAATTTTCAGCCTGATTATATCGGATTATCGGACTGCCGTATAAATAAACCTATAACTTCTGTATTTTAAAAGTTACAGGCTTGAAACTTGGTCACAGTGCTTATGGGGTATGTCTAAGTATGTGTATGAAATTTGAGATCGATCCCTCCAACCCTCAATTTTATATGAATTTATTAAAGATTGTTTAAGTTCTGATAGGTCAGAATGACAGCTCGCCATGTGCGTTCATTCAGACCTGTCAAAAAGTTGCAGGATCTTTTAAAAATTCATATAAAATCAAGGGTTGGAGAGATCGATCTCAAATTTCATACACTTGTCTAGCACATATGTGCCAAATTTCAGATCAATCCCTCCACCTCTGTATTTTATATGAATTTTTGAAAGTTTTTATGTTCCATGAGATGGGGCTCTTGCATATGATTAATGACTGTAGGCAACTATCTAGACATCTTTGACACAAACCCTCTTTCACTGTAGACGCTCATGATAGTCTTCTAAGTTGGCCCCCACAGCTGGAGAAAAGACCAAACTACCAGCAGAACTTTACACTCACCAGTCCAAATGCCAGAAGTGACCCTATGAAAAGGAGGACTGGGCTCCTGTATCTTTAACAGTTGAATAGAAAAGGGAATTTCAGCAGGTGTCGTTTGTATGCATGCAGCACCTGGTGAAATTTCCTCTTCATCACAGCAGTTCAAGCTGCAGGAGCCCTGCCCTCCTTTGTATCTGTAAAGATTTGCAGGTTTAACTGTTGTGATGAAGAGGGAATTTCACCAGGGCCACATGCATACAAATGACACCTGCTGAAATTCCCTCTTCTATTCAACTGTTAATGATACAGGAGACCTGTCCTCCTTTCCATATGGTCACCCTAGTAGAAGTGGATGGCGTTTTTCCTTGACCACAAAACCAACAGACAGCTCTACAGAAGAAGAAGAAGAAGAAGAAGAAGGAGAAGGAGGAGGAGGAGGAGGAGGAGGAGGAGGAGGAGGAGGAGGAGGAGGAGGAGAAGGAGAAGAAGAAGAAGAAGAAGAAGAAGAAGAAGAAGAAGAAGAAGAAGAAGAAGAAGAAGAAGAAAGGGCTTTTGCTTGTGTCTTAAAAGGAGGCAAAGTACACATTTATCTTGCAGATTGCAAAGCTGCATGTGCTGTTCAGAATATGAGACATGACACAACTCGTTTGGAGAGACATATTTCTTCCATATGAAATTTCCCCCGTTCCATATATTTTAAGAGTTTTGAACATTGGCCCATTTGGGAGAATTTGACATCCAGCCTATTTTATACAGATACATTGTCTAAGATATTTTAACTATGCAAACAGTATATTTCAGCAGGCAAACAATAGATGCAGCCTTATTGGATATATATTTCTCCCATATCATCCATGGAGTACATGGCACATATATACATGTCAGCCCCCTCCTACTCAGCGAGTTTATTGTTACATACGGACATATTCTGGGGCTCCCTTCGGTGCTGGTTGGGAAGGGATGAAAATGGGAGAAATGCCTGGGAATTCCAAGCGGGAATTGCCATGAGGTAAGTAATGCTTACCGGCAAGGGTGTACGGCAATAGTGGTGGGCCCATTCATTTGCCCTCTGAGTTTTCTGTCCACCAGGTCTGAGGGGCAGGCAAGGTGGGCAGGGAGGGCTACGTTCCTGGCTGCCACCTTTGAGCAGCATCCAGGGTGAAGGACTTGACTGAGGAGTCGTTCAGAATCTATTGGGGAGAAAACGTGCTGCTGCCTGTTGGTCAGTGACACATTTCCAATTGTCTTCTCCAGCAGCCACAGTCGCTGGACACATCTCAGCTGTTGCAGGCAGAGGAAGCATCAAAGAGGAACTGCAATGCTGTCCCTCTCAGCAAGAGGACATAGCATCATTTGACATTGTTTTAATAACTGCCCATACATTACAAGATCTGAGATGTCTCCGTTGTGCACCCCTGTCCAGGCTGCACCCAGGGCTGGTGCCCCTTATCATGCCGTACAATGGGATAAAAGGGAGATTGTACAAGTGGTTTCCCCTTCAGGCACTAGATTTGACTTCATTTCTCTCCGGTGCTTTATCACCAGGGTTCTCTCTGGCCATTTCATTGCTCTCAGGACCATTTAATTGGAGTGTCTCAGCTTGAGTTCAGCCTCAAACGCTGAGGAACATCTCATTAGCCACACAGATAATAAATCACCTGCACTGGAAATAAGCCGTTGGGGGAATCTTTCTTCTCCATCTTGTCCTTATGCAGAGCCAATTTAGCACATCTGTGGTTGTTTTAGAATTGCAGTTTAGATGAAATCTCAGCAAGAGAAAAGCTATTAGCAGCTTAACAGCCAAGAGAAAGAAAGGTGAGGCTGGGACTGCCATGAAAATTAGATCTGGCTCCAAAAGACTCTAAAAGGGATGTTTAAGGATCAGTCATATTTACTGGCAATGGGCTTGCCAGATGTCTCTTATTTTAAGGGTATCCCTTATTAGTCTGCAACATCACAGTCCCATAAAACAGTTCCCCCTTACTATATGTTGGAGGCCTAATAGGTAAGACAAATAGCTCAATAAATATAACCGTGTTTATTGCCTTTATTTTCATACTTAAAATTTCCACAATGCATAATAAGATATCCTCTATTAAACCCCAGAGATTCCAAATGTCTCTTGATTCTGAAATGTTGCTCCTGCAGTCCTAACACATGAAACATAGGTTCCCTGACGTGAAAAGAATCATGATGTTGGTGAAATGAGAGATATTGAGCATCTCTACATTAAGGAAAATTGTGTTGTTTACCCAGGGCTTTTGTGCTTCTTGGTTCTTTGGCACGATTGATAGAGGCTGCATTACATGGGAAGAGAGGAGCGACAAGGCAAAAGATCTTGCTGTTTCCTGAGGCTCCTTTAAATAGCAGACATGTTTCGAGGGAGCTCCTCCCTCCCTGGCATGTGTGCAAATGAGCAGGGGGGGTATGTGCTGTAAGTCTGCAACCCTTGGCACACTTTCTTGGGAGTAAGCCCCATTGAACACATTGGGACTTATTTCTGAGCAGACACATGGGGAACGTCTAGCACAAACTAACAGAAAGAAGAAAAAAAATTAAAAGAACCACAAGCACAACTCTAGCATAATGAAGGATCTCCCTTACTTGGGAGTAAGCCAGATCTCTTTCCCTTTGTTGCAGAGAGGCATTTTACCCTCTTCTCCCTCCGATAGCAGGGACAGTCCTTGCTCTGCAGTCCTTCCTGTTTACAGTGTCATGTAATCCATCTGGAAACGTCCGTGAGTGGCCAACCATGAGCGTACTATAAATACCAGCTCATTTACAGAAGCCCATTGATAGCATCAACATTGCATAACATGTTAATCTATTTTAAATTGTTGTTGTAAGATGACTCAAGTGCCATTTTTTTAAAATAAATGAAATAAATGAAATAAATAAATTCTGTCTCATCATGTAAATTTACCTAAGTTTCAATGCACCGATCTATTTCAAAGCAAGTTCACATGGCCCTGAAAATGACCTTCTGCTCACTATTTAAACTGAGAATATTATGCACTTTCCTCTGACAAGGAAAAGGCCGCTGCGATGCTCCTAGTGGCTGCCTGGTCCAGTTCATTGCTGAAAGTGGTGTGAACTTTTAAAAATGAGCTTGTACTCTGTTCCTCACTTATGGCACATCTCGTGTGTCTCTGGGTTTTCTTGTGCATTGTAGTTACTTGCATACTCTTTTCCCACCTGCTCTTCTGGGGAAGGGAGGGATAATGTGCCAAGTTGCCTCTTGCTCCTGCTTGAGCCCTACTCCAAGATTATTGTCTTTGTTTCTGTAATGGTTGAACATAGATATGCTTTGCTACTGGGCAAAAGATGTCTCTAAGGCCCCAGGCTTCCCTTCCAGCTCAGAACTCTAAATATTTGAGTTTTTGAATATCCCAAATCTATAGTATGTTTTTTAACCATCCATTTTTTTCTTTCCAAGATATCATAACTTTCACAATTGTTAAACTCAGAAAAGCCAATAAATAATTACATAAATAAAAACTGTGGTCTCTTACCTGCAGTGATTGGACATGCTCCAATTTTGCTGTTAAACAAGGCTGTTTTATTGTTACTGTTGCCTGATTTCTCCCTTTAGCCATAATCTTAATAAAATGGCTAAACTGGAACCTTGGGTTGAGCTGTGTACTCTGATGTCTCAGGGAGAGTTCCCCTGCGTGCCAGACAATTCATCTTGGTTAAATGCTTGATTGAAAGCTTCAGGGGGGGGGGGGGGGCAGTCCCTGCTGCTTTCACAGCAAAATCACACCTTTTCTGCCAACACTGCTGTGACACTGAATTTTAGTAGCAGCGATTCTGGTGCGGAGGGTGGCACCTGCTCGGTTTGGGGGGTGGATTTGAGTGGGAATTAGCCCCTAGACCAGGTAATATTAAAACATGCCATGCATAATTGTATATGTCTCTCTCATGCCCCCCTTATTTCCCTATTTTTCCTAAACTAGTTCCAAATGTTACAAATCTTTCTTATAGGGGAGTTGCTCCTGCTGCCTTCTGACTATTTTGGATTTCCTTATTCCAGCTCTACAATTTCCTTTCTGAGATGCATTGACCAAATCTAGACACAGTAGTCCAAGTGTGGTCCCATCATCCCATTGGCCATAGATGATATTAGCAGTTTTATTTTGACCCCTTGGTTAATAAGAATGCCCTATATCAAGACTGATTTTTGTGGTGTTTTATCCATGCTCACTATTTTGTCCCAGTTGGGTGGGTCCTAATAAAGATATTGCCAAATGTGGGTTGCAGATTTTGTTTTTGTTTTTAATGGCTCAAGGAAGCTTCATTTGCTTTGCTTTTATACATCTACTAGCTGATATACCCGGCGTTGCTCGGGCCCCCTAAGATATATGTCTGTGAGGTAATCGTCTTAAAGTAGTAGGCCAGTGCTAGGCTTGTGAGTTAACTTTTAATTGAATTATATTTGTTTCTTTTTTCCTCTCTCCCTCATGACAACCCTGCAAGGTAGGCTGATGTTAGGCCTGTGAGGTAACTTTAAAATGAATTAAATTTGTTTCTTCTCTCTCGCTCTCGCTCTCTACCAAAACATGGCCAGAGCCAACTTAAAGCTGCCACCATAATTTTCCTTGTTCCCACAGAAAACGAAAATTACAACTCCTGGCATGACTTTCACCATGGTGCCTGACTTGCCCAATGAGAGTCCTTCCACTGAGGCTCACAGGAAGTGAAACCCCTTCATTGGACCTGTTTCTGGGCATGCACAGAGTGCTTCCCCTTCCTCCCTCTTAAGGGTGAAGGCCATGCATGCACTTCCGCCAGATTCTCAGAAAACAGCAATATCAGGAGCATGTTCAGAGTTCAGCCTCTCAAAGTCATGCTGTTGTATCTAGTTATTATTTTAAAAGCATGCATGCCAGGTGGAAGGAGGTACCACACATGGATGCAGTCTATTTATGTGGGTTGTTCCCTTTTATGTGAGATTGGGTTGACTAGTCGAGACCAACCTTAGGAGTCTGAGTTGTGAAGGGCATGCAGCAGCCACCCATTCATGCACTCACAATGGCTGCCAAAGGCTGGTAAGGCTGGCCTTCCACCCAAGGCATGCTGGGAGTTGTAGGCATAAGCCATGGGTTTTTTTTAATTAAATTCTTTAAAAAATACTTAAAACCCAAAATGTCGTGTTTTTAGATTTTTCTGGTACATTGTACAACCTGACCTATCAGCATGCCAACTTTCAAGTTTCTAAATCATCCGGAAGTGGGTAAACATTTCCGGACATACATCACAAACACATACTTTCCATTTACTCACATGCTGTATATTTTGGAAATTTAAAAAATGAAACAATTGAGGATTTTTAATGAATTGGGAAAACAAAACTTGGTAATTTGGAGCTCCAAAATACAGATGAGAATTTGGGAAGCATTCATTCCCCACCCACCCCAGCTGCACCAAAGTTGCTTTTCTATGATTGGGCCCTGGGTGAGACCATCATGAGGATGGAAAACCCGATGGCAGAGGTCTTCCCTGTGGAATCAACCTAAGGGGAGAAACTGGCATGATCAGGCCCACCAGCATGGCTGCATGGTACACATTCAGCCCCCAGTCATGTGGGATTCACTCATAAAAAGCAGGTCCATCTAATGGAAAGGGCATTTCTAGGAATTACTTTGTCCTCAAGAAACCTTTCCTTAGCTTTGAGCTGCTTAAGGCTTGCTGAGGCAGACTTCCAGAAATCCCAGCAGTTGTTAGTTTAAGAAGCCGATTTGCCTAAGACATGCAGATGGAAGCCCCAAGGAGCAGGCGTTGGAGCTGCTGCTGTGGCAATTTATATTTCTAAGCATTTAAATTTAAAGTGCCAATCACTGAGCCCAAAGCCTTTGACAATAATCAGGAAGAAACAACTTAGATATTTTTAGTGTGTTAACCTCCTAAATTCCATACAGAGCCTTGCCAAAAATTGGAGTATGGACCCACGATTCATGTTTACAAATACTTATTATCAGTGGCTAAATATGATACACAGGGTCTTCTGAAGGAATGCAACAGGGAATTAGAATGCCCTATTTTACCAATGGACCACCGTTCTGGCGTCGGTATGCCTATGGACCTCTGGTTCTGACTTATTCAACAAAAACTTTTGTTTGGAGTCTATTGGATGCCACAATGTTTTTTAAACAAAGGTTTGTCTAACTCGGCTAATTGTTGGAGGTGTAATACAGCTAATACTTCTTTGAAACATATGTTCTGGAACTGCCCAATAGCTGACTGCTTTGGGGAGGAAATCATCAGATGCATAAACTTTGTATTGGAAAGCGCTTTAATATTTTCTGATGTACATGTTATCTTAAATTATGCACCTGCTTCTTGGAATGTAACACACGGTCAGGGCAAATGGATTTTTCACACCCTCTTGACTGCTAAAACACTGATACAGCAACATTGGAAAGATAAAAGCTCAAAGCCTATCATGCCAAGGACTGAAGACCTAACAGCACTAGCAACATTTGAAAGAGTGGTGTATATAGGCGCCATTCATGAATTGACTTACATTTGGATATTTGGTTTGTCTTTACTGAAGTTTATGTGTAATTTACGCCTACCCCCCCTTTTTAGAACATTGTAATATTTTAAAATGAGGCTTTTGAAGTATGTGGTTACACTTGCATCTTTTTTGTTTGTTTTCTTGTTTAGGTTTTCTTGTTTTGTTTTGTTTAAACTTACAATAAAAATTGTTTAAAAGTTAAAATAAATAAATAAATTGGCGTTAAAAGGAGTTTATTTTCAGCACTTTTAAACTTGCTTTGTTGACTTAGTTTGAGATTTTGCATAATTGTATGTCTCTTTAGGTTGATCATGGATGTCAAGTTTCAGATTATTAGCTCAAAAGTGCCATTTTTATAAGCAATAGAATTTTGAGGCTAATGGTGGCGTTGCTTTTTTTGTTTTTGTTTTTTGATGGCTCCCATGCCTCTTTCATTTCTATTGTACCCTATCTCCTTCCATTTGTATGTCACTTTATGAGGGCACAGCCCTAAAAAGTAGCTAAGATACTTTAAAATGAATACGTTAGTTTCTTACGGCATTCCTGTGTGGATTTTCCTCTCCCAACTGGCTCTTTTACTCAACAATGTCAGCTATTCTGACCCTGCCAAGCACACTCAAGCCCCAAATGGAGCCAGACCTCCATCCCCACATCAGACTCTCAGACCCCAAGGATGTCACTACACAGACAGCTGTGCACTTGTAAGATTTCCTATCTGGACTTCTTACTCCTGATAGCCGTCAGGCTAGCTCCTCAGATTTTATTACTCCCATGCTGAATCTCACTTTAGATGATTGTGCTCAATTCTCCAGAGTGGCATTGAAACTGCAAATACCATAGAGACACCCATTTCCTGCCTGCTTCTGTCCAACAACCCGTTGAATATATGGCTGGTTGTGTCGCATCTCAGGATGTCCCATCACTTTCCCCACTGACAGGTCCCTGCAATGCTCCATCTCTTCAGTGCACTAATCAAAAGAGATTTATACTTCATTTGTTCTCAGTGCCCAATATGAGCCTCTTCCTCCTTTTAAAATGCCGCAGTGTTACAAAGGAACCAGCAGAGCAACATTCACCATCTTTTTAGCCATCCTGTGAGTTCAGGTGATTCGTTCATAGAACAAAAATGAATGTGATTCAAATCTTAGGGTTTAGCATATATGTTTTTTCTTTAATATGTTGAGCTACATTAATTATGTTTTTTATTATATTACCAGGACTAGGAAAATACAGCATGGATGGAGGAGGAACTTTTGACATGCTTCACAGCTACACTAGAGGATCACATGTACATAGGCTTGCTAACTGGTGAAGTCTGGTAGCCAAGCTTGGGCTCTGAAACTCCCCAGTCTGCCAGCTGTGATTGGCCAGCAGCATGAAGCTGCTGGATTGGCTGGGCTTGGCATTGATGCCAAGACCCAGGTGCCTTCTGCCTTTTCCTGGTCAACAGAGCAACACTTCTTGCCCAGGGTCATCTCCAATGTTTGCAATTACCTGGTGGGAAATGCAAGTTAGTCCTGGTTGTAGTGTTTGAAATGTAAAATTAGAATCTGCTGGTAGTTTTAATCAGGGCTGGCTCAAGACATGCTCCCACCTGAGGTGGGCATGCAAACATCCCACCAGACTTCAGGATGGAGTCAGTTGCTAATTAGGCAGGAAGGGGTGTTGCAAGTAACTCTTGGCGGTGATGGTGGGTGGGGAGCCCGGGGTCTGAGCACCTGCCCCCCTGGCTGCCCCCACTCACTCGCAACATCCCCCAGCTGACCTGGGATTAGTGGGGTGGCCATGTCATGCCAGGCAGTGCATTTTGAAGGGCTGAGAGAGCAGATGCCTGCTGCCACCTGCCTGGGGCTAAGTCAGATGGAGACCACAGGCAGACAGGCAGCAGGAAGTGGGTCCTGCCACCTTTCTCCATCTGCTGTCTGAGTCCAGTAGCCTCAGTCCAGGCCAGATCTTTCATACATGCACACTAAGTCCTGGCACTAATTACAGCTCGAACAATTGGAATTCTCAGAGGGAAAGTGATATTTTCAACGCATTCTCCAATAAATAAAGTATGTTATTGGGATATCTATCTATCTATCTATCTATCTATCTATCTATCTTCCCAAGAATATTTCAAAAATTAGCAATTTGGCTTTTACAAATAAAATAAAATAAAATTATATTCCACTTTTCTTTAACAAAACATTAGTAAAACATCATAAACTACCTTGCCAAAAGTGTTTTAATTCAACACTTTTGGTCAATTAAAAATTAAGGTGATAAAAGTGGTTCCCATTTCAAAGGGCATGGTAAATGTGAGCTGAGCTGTGGTAGGTCATTACCCACGTGGAAGTGCACCCCTTTAAAAGAAGAATGGTACTAAGGACACTTGTGTGGACAGAACGTAGTGTGTGTGTGTTTGGGGGGGAGGGGTTACATACACAAAATGCACCGGATCCCCAGAGAGTGTGGACTGTCCATTGCAATTCCAGTTGTGATCTACAGCAGAAAAAAAGCAATGATTTATTATCGTTAGGAGTTGTTTTTCTGGAACTATCCTTCCATTCATGGGATGTCAAGCATGCTTCACAACCCAGAGAGACAACCCCCAATGCAACCAGGGGACAATAAACACACCCCTGGATCTGCGGCCTTCAGGATTGAAGAGAAGGTGTAGCTCCATCCAGAAAGCTGTGCCAAACCCCAACCTTTCCTCATCTCAAAATCTTCCATCTCTGATCCAGTGAATGGGAGAGCTGTTGCCATTGCTGTCCTCACCAGAACACAGAACTTTCCTCTAGGGAAGCAAAAGATATCCTATGACTTGGGATGGAATCTCTGCAATGCAAACAATGGTTAGTGAAAAGAACATGGCAGAAGCCAGTCCAGCACTCATCGTCTATCTGGGACTTTTGACAGGAGGAGGCGACTCCTTCTTCTCTCAGTTGCGTTCATGGAGTAGAACTGGGTTATTCTGCCCACCTATGTCCAACCCTTTGGTCTCCCTGGGCAGCTTCACAGACCCTGAGAAGTAGGTCTGTATGTGGACTTGCTTTTGCAGGATGAGATCCAGGCTCTTGTGGGGCCGAGGAAAGTGACCTGCAGTGGCCCTACCACACCCAGGCAGACAGAAGAGCATTCCCACAGACATCTTCTCCCATGCGCTCACACATGCACAGAGACAGTCTTTCCTTCAAAAGATAAGATGCAGCACACTCCTTCACCCACTTACACCCCCACAGACAGGGTACACTTGCAGGCTACTCCTCTGCTCCTTTATTTATCTATAACATTTCTTGACTGCCTTTCAGGGCAGAAGCCCTCACAAGGCGGCTTACAACAATAAAATACATAAAATAATGGCAAGGATGGAGAACCTCTGCCTCATGGCCTGGATCCAGCCTGTGGGATTCCCCATCTCAGTGGGTAGCTTCTGTTGTTGGCCTTTCCCCCTTTCCCACATCATGCCTCCTCTCCCACTAGCACTGGGAAGGGGAAGTTCACTCTTATCTCCAATCAGTAATTGGAGATAAGAGTTGTGGTTTTCTCATAGAATCATAGAATAGTAGTGTTGGAAGGGGCAGGAATTCACCTTAAAGCGTCCCTGACAGATGAATGTCCAGCTGCCTCTGGAATGCCTCTAGTGTGGGAGAGCCCACGACATCCCTAGGTAATTGGTTCCATTGTCGTTTTGCAATAACAGTTAGGAAGTTTTTCCTGATGTCCAGCTGGAATCTGGCTTCCTGTAACTTGAGCCCATTATTCTGTGCCCTGCACTCTGGGTTGATCATGAAGAGATCCTGGCCCTCCTCTGTGTGACAACCTTTCAAGTATTTGAAGAGTGCTATCATGTCTCCCCTCCATCTTCTCTTCTCCAGGCTAAACATGCCCAGTTCTTTCAATCTCTCCTCATAGGGCTTTGTTTCCAGACCCCTGATCATCCTCGTTGCCCTCCTCTGAACACGCTCCAGCTTGTCTGCATCCTTATTGAAGTGTGGTGCCCAGAACTGGATGCAATACTCAAGATGGGACCTAACCAGTGCCGAATAGAGGGAAACCAGTACCTCGCATGATTTGGAAGCTATATTTCCTTTAATGCAACCCAAATTAGCATTTGCTTTTTTTTTTTTTTGCAGCCACATCACACTGTTGGCTCATATTCAGCTTGTGTTCTACAACAATTCCAAGACCCTTCTCACTTGTCGTATCGCTGAGCCAAGTATCCCCCATCCTGTAACTGTGCATTTGGTTTCTTTTTCCTAGGTGTAGAACTTGGCATTTATCCCTATTAAATTTCATCCTGTTGTTTGTGCTTAGTACTAGGGCAAGGAAAGTGCTGAGCAAGGAAAGAGGGCCCATTCTCTGTGCACAGACTCAGATGCTGTCGAGGAGTGGGGCTTCAGGAGGGAGGGGAGGAGACCAGGTGCTGACATCACCCAGTTCCCAGGGAGACAATCCAGCTCTGCAGCTGGAAAAGCCCCTCACCCCTACTTTATGGGCTCCTGCTGCAGTTGTCCCCTTCTGAGCCTGACCACTACCCAGCAGGCCAGCTGGGCTCCAGCCAGGCTGGCCAAATAGGTCTTGCTGAGGCCACGGAGGCCACGTGCAGGACCTGCTGAGGAGGGCAGGAAGCCCACCTGAGCTCCACAATGGTGATGAGGAGGTTGCAAGGGACAGGGTGGGCTCAGAGCCCCTGCAGCAGCACCTGCACGGAGTCTGGCCAAGTGCTGTGGCTGTGGCAGCCTGAGGAGGAAGCATCCAAGCAGCTCTTGCCCCTTTTTCCTGCTCCTCGTAGCTCCAGCACCACATCTGCCTCACTTGCATACCTGCAAACATGCACACACATCCCCAAAGAGGAAATGTCGTCAGAATTGCCCACCTCTGGTGCAGTCCTGAACTTTTGCTCATCTGGGGTTGTTTGCAAAGCAGAGTGTGGCACTGCAGTCCTAAACATGTTTACTCAAAAGTAAGTCCCACTGAGTACTGAGGTACTTACTCTGCAGTAAGAGTTACAGCCTTTGTCCTTACATGTTCAACACCACTTCCTTCGAAGGAAATAATAATAATAAAAAAGAAAATGGTATCAAGCCGTACTCAGGATAATTAAAATCCCACTTCCCCCTGCCACTTAGAAAGGAATACAAATAGTGTTAATATCTCTCTGGTTAGTAGAACAGGATTCCACTGCACCCTTTAATTGCCCAATTAAATCACCAAAGGGTTGGCTACCGATAAAGGCAATCCTGAATAGCATCTCATTTGTAGATTTATATCAGGCACATTACAAGACTGTTGTTTTATCTAATTAATCCCCAGGGTCTAATTCAAAGATGCTTGTTTTAAGATGGTGTAACGTATATTGGATTAGACCTATTTATTAGGGATGTGCACTGGATCGGACCCGATCCACGATCCGAGTCCGGTCCAGTGGGAAATCGGATAAATTATCCGATTTCCGATCCCGCAGCTGGATCGGCCGATCCAATCCGAACCGGTCCGAAAAAGCTCCGAACCGGTTCGGCGGATCGGCGGATCGGCGGGCGCCCACTGGCGCCCACCGCCGCTTCCATTGGCGGGCGCCAGCGGGCGCCCGCCGATGAAAGTGGACAGCGGGGGGGGGGGAGGAGGGGGGCACTTACCTTCTCGGCCCGGTGGCTCCCGTCCGGCGCCGGCGCCTACTACTACTAGCAGGCTCCGCGGCCTGCTCTAGGGTGGCGCGCCGGGTGATGTCATCACCCGGCGCGCTACTCTAGAGCAGGCCGCGGAGCCTGCTGGTAGTAGTAGGCGCCGGCGCCGGACGGGAGCCACCGGGCCGGGAAGGTAAGGAGGGGGTGCGTGGAGGGGAGGAGGGGGCGCGCGGAGGGGGGAGGGGGGCCCTTACCTTTCCGGCCCGGCGGCTCCCGTCCGGCGCCGGCGCCTACTACTCCCAGCAGGCTCCGCGGCCTGCTCTAGGATGGCGCGCCGGGTGATGTCATCACCCGGCGCGCTACTCTAGAGCAGGCCGCGGAGCCTGCTGGAAGTAGTAGGCGCCGGCGCCGGACGGGAGCCGCCGGGCCGGAAAGGTAAGGAGGGGGTGCGTGGAGGGGAGGAGGGGGCGCGCGGAGGGGGGAGGGGGGCCCTTACCTGCCCGGCCCGGCGGCTCCCGTCCGGCGCCGGCGCCTACTACTCCCAGCAGGCTCCGCGGCCTGCTCTAGGATGGCGCGCCGGGTGATGTCATCACCCGGCGCGCTACTCTAGAGCAGGCCGCGGAGCCTGCTGGAAGTAGTAGGCGCCGGCGCCGGACGGGAGCCACCGGGCCGGGAAGGTAAGGAGGGGGTGCGTGGAGGGGAGGAGGGGGCGCGCGGAGGGGGGAGGGGGGCCCTTACCTGCCCGGCCCGGCGGCTCCCGTCCGGCGCCGGCGCCTACTACTCCCAGCAGGCTCCGCGGCCTGCTCTAGGATGGCGCGCCGGGTGATGTCATCACCCGGCGCGCTACTCTAGAGCAGGCCGCGGAGCCTGCTGGAAGTAGTAGGCGCCGGCGCCGGACGGGAGCCACCGGGCCGGGAAGGTAAGGAGGGGGTGCGTGGAGGGGAGGAGGGGGCGCGCGGAGGGGGGAGGGGGGAGGGGGGCCCTTACCTGCCCGGCCCGGCGGCTCCCGTCCGGCGCCGGCGCCTACTACTCCCAGCAGGCTCCGCGGCCTGCTCCAGGGTGGCGCGCCGGGGGATGTCATCACCCGGCGCGCTACTCGAGAGTAGGCCGCGGAGCCCGCTGGTAGTAGCCGCCGGCGCCGGACGGGCCGAGAAGGTAAGTGGCGGGGAAGGGGGCTTACCCCCCCCCCGGAGCCGTCCGCTTCTATCCGCTGGCGCCCGCGGGCGCCAGCGGATGGAAGCAGGCGGCCCCAGGGGGGGTAGGGAGCGCGGGGGAGGGGGTTTACCTGCCGGGGCCGTCCACAGCGGACGGCCCCGGGGGGGGGAGGGAGTTAGGCCCCCCCTTACCCACCCGCCGCCATTTTTTCCTCATAGACTTGCATTGCAATGCAAGTCTATGGGGAAAAAAATGGCGGCCGATCCAAAAATGTACGATTTTTGGGTCGGGATCGGACTCGATCCGGTCCGGGGGGCCTCCGATTTTGTCCGAACCGGTCCGGGACAAAATTGGAGGTCCCGATCCGGGTCCCGATCCGATCCGGGGGGTCCGTGCACACCCCTACTATTTATACCCACAGTTCTGCTCCACTTAAAAGGGCTCTGCCTTTTTGAAAAAGCATCTGAACACACACACACACACACAGACACAGACACACAGAGAGAGAGAGAGAGAGAGAGAGAGAGAGAGAGAGAGAGAGGAGCATGGACGGTGTGGGGAGTTGGAGGGGTTCCATTTGGAACATGTCTTTCCATCTATTTTGTACAGTACGTGTACATTTCACTGGCTTGTCTGCTAAGCCAAGATGCATCTCGTGAGAGCTGTCTATACGCCTCTTTTGCCCCGCGGTTTATTTATTTATTTATTTATTTATTGCATTTTTATACCGCCCCATAGCCGAAGCTCTCTGGGCGGTTCACAAAAATTAAACCATGAAATCATTTTAAAATATATAAAACAAGGCACAATCTAAAAACACAACCAGAATAAAACCAAGCAGCAGGAATTAATACAGATTAAAATACAAATTTAAAACAGCAAGGATTAAAATTGAGTTAATTTAACTGTTAAAATACTGGGAGAATAAAAAGGTCTTCACCTGGCGATGAAAAGAGTACAAAGTAGGTGCCAGGCGAACCTCTCTGGGGAGCTCATTCCACAGCCGGGGTGCCACAGCGGAGAAAGCCCTCCTCCTAGTGGCCACCTGCCTCACTTCCTTTGGCAGGGGCTCACGGAGAAGGTTGCTGCGAATCGGTGCCGTGTCAGTTAAACAATGCATCTGCTAATTCACAGCTACCCCCAAAGCTGCGTGTTAGAAAAGTTGGGGATGTATCCCACTTTTCCCTTTAAAGCGAGGCAACCACCGCCCTTCTGCCATGTGCCCTTGCTCCAGGGTCAAGCTGGGGGCATTCCAGGGCAGATGGAAACCACTGATTGGTCACCAGAAGCCAGGCAGGGGGCGGGCCCAGTGAGCTGAATGGCTGCCGGAAAGCCCACGCTGCCTCCTGCAGTTTAGATGGCACGACGCCATTTTTCAGCAGCGAAACTGCGGGGTTTAGCAGCAAAGCAGTAGTATCATGGCAACGAGAAGGCAGGGTCCTGGTTGCCAGTTTCCCATCTGTGAGTCACACCTGCCTCATATTGCCTTACATGTGAAGGGGGGGGGTGTAGCTCTATGCAGGCATTGAAAGGTCTTCTTTGTGGGACGGGGCTGTGGCACTGGGCCCCCTGGCCCCCGCTTCATCACTCAACCTTCCTGTATTGAGGGGAAGAACAAGAGAGAGTGTGGTCCTGTGTGGCCCATCTGGAAGCCTGATAGCCTAGAGCTCAGTTCATCTAGGACCTGAATGTGAATCATTGACAGCATGCCATACTCCTGAGTAGGGGGTGGGTTGCATCACATCCAGGGCACTCTGGTGCAATCAGCCCCCCCCCCCATCTCCATCTCCATCTGAACTGCATCTCTAGCAGCTGAACCCTCCTGCTCTTCAGATAAGTGACATCACCATCCATTTGGACTCATTCTCACATTACATTGAACACATCAAAGTTGTGATTAGATGCATCTATGAAATCCTCTGAGAAAGTGTGAGTAGCTCAATGCCTGAAGCTGCTTTCTGCTTTCCATCTTTTGCTCTTTCTACCCTTCACGTTTACACTTATTCCAAGAGGGAGAACTTCCTTCAGGGGATAGAATTGCCCTCTCCCAGCTGCCTAGGAAGTGTCTAGGATGTGCCTAGGATGGGTGTGTGCATCCACACATCACTGCATGGGGATGATGGGCTCGGTCAAAAGCAGGGATGAGCCTTTATAAGGTGGCCCCACCTACTCCCCCTCCCAACCTCTTTCCATTGATAGAGCAACCAGCCCGCCCACCCTCCCTCCCTCCGGGATAGTGTGAGCGGGATTTATTTTGGGTGTATTCCAATTAGCTAGGATGCATCTCACTTACTCCACAATGTCAATGGAAGGATGAAGTGTTGATTACGCTAACTGGGGGGGGGGGGAATTGTTACCACAACTGATGGGCAGTGTGGGCAGTGGGGGGGTGAGAGTTACTAACCCGGTGAGCACCCTGAGGCACCTATAGGCCTATGCAGGATTGATTGCCAACCAGAGGCAACAGCCTGGAGTCATCTTGCATCCCTCGGTCCAACTTCACAGTGGACAAGCAATGAAAAGCCCAGTTTGCCAACTTGGCTTTGGGTGCTATCACCCAAAGGGAGGCCAAAAGAGGCTAACTGAAGTCTCCTGGTTTTAGCCAGTGCCTGAACTTAACCCGTGCAGTTATTTGCCTTGTTATAGACAACTTTTAGCTCTTGATTCCACATTTTGTATTCTTAATTCCGGTGGTGGTGGTGGGGTGGGTGGCTGTGCATGTGTGTGTGTGTGTGGGGGGGGGGGGTTAGGGTTTTATTCTATGTCCTGGGAGGGGGGATGGCATGGTTATTGCACTCCCACTATTCATGCATCTCCACTTCCTCAACACTTTTGTCCAACTTTTGAGTGGTAGCTCTTCTTTTGGCTTTCACACATAAACCCTTGATTAAACGCATCTCAAGGTGCTTTTGATACATTCACCATGATTAACTATGAAAACTATGAACAATGCTCCTCAGACAGGTTGTTGTTGTAGGTATTAATATTATTATTTCTTTACTATTGTGAAGTACATCAACAGTTTAGAAGGGGAGAAACCCCTAAAACACACCTTGGAGTGTACAACCCTGATTCTGATCCACAACACTCCCACCTCAAGGCAGCCAGAGATGCCCACTGAGATACGCCCAGATACGAATCCCTCCCCTATTAACTCATGCACAGGGCTTTAGCCTTTATTGCACCTACTATTTTCCCTCCGGGTTGCTTCTGCGGGTTCCCCTCCCGTTTCCTATTCGAGTCCAGCGTTTTGAAGCACACGTGGTCGGTTTTGCTGCGATACCACAGCTTGGCCTGTTGAACTTTGCCTGTTTAGGACTTTGCCCATTCAGGGATAAATCGAAACAGAAACTAAAAGGGCGGGAGAGCAGCAGGACAGGGATGATGCCATGAGAGTCCAGCGCTGAAGAAGTGGAGCAAAGTCACGGCGGGTGTGCTTAAAACGGCCCGTGTGATAATGACCTCAGTCACACCCTATTCTTAACATACTGTGGTAGAGGGCTGTCGTCTGAAAGGATCAGGCATCAACTCATCAAAAAGGAAATATTCTTCACACACACACACACACACACACACACATCCTTCTCTTTTTCTAGTCCATTTTATTTTCGGATAGTAACTATTATTTCTGAATTCCTCGGCAAGCTGTCAAGTTGTCACAGAGTCTGTATGTGCAGAGTCGATGGTTTTCCATTGTCCACAAATCAGGAGCAGATGTGGATGCCCCGACAGCCGCAGACAGACTCCTGCTGCAGGCGGCGCTGGAGGGAACAGAGAGAGGGAGAAGCCGGACTCCTGGCAACGCCGTGACATGGGCTTTTCCTTCAGACATTTGCAATGACATATGCAAAATGGAATCGTGGTGGAATTAAGATGTGCAGCTGGGCACAGTGAGCCATGCCTTAAAACAGACATGGGGAACCTCCAGCCCACAGTGGGACTCGATGGCCTCATAGGCCCCTTCCAACTCTACTATTCTATGATTCCACCCCACGCCTGCCCCTCTCCCCAGGTGGGAAAAAGCTCTGGTCTCCAATCCGGAGAGCTTTTCCCTGCTGTGTGGAGAGGAAGGGGCTCCCTTTGCCCGTCAGAGAAAAGCACCACAGAAAAGCAGCACCCTGTGTGAAGGGGGTGAATGTGTTTGTGGGGAAAGCAGCACGTATGTGTGGGGTGCATGACAGAAGTGGTGCTGGCACATTTTGGAATTATTATTATTATTATTATTATTATTATTATTTGAATTTCTATACAGCCCAGGAGCCGAAGCTCTCTGATGGGCTTGCCTGGGGTCTATGTGGCCCTTTGGACGAAAAGGTCTCTGCCCTTGTCTTGAAGGCAACGCTCCCGCAATGCACACACACACACACACACACACACCAATTTCAAAATTATTTTCCCTCCCTCCCCCTGAACCGTTTGAGGTTTTCTTCTTGTCTTGTCCCTCAGGTGCCATTTATTTTCAGAAAGAAAATCTCTTTGTGAAAATCTCATCTCAGCCCTACTCCCTCCCTAAAATGGTCTGCAACGATTCTAGCTCGTATCTGGGGTGTATCTGGGGTGGGGGGTTGTTGAGAAGAATGCCATTGTTGTTGTGGCTGACCTAAAAAGAGAAGAAACTGCTGCAAGGTCCTGGTTCCCTTCTAGTCAGCAGTGGTTAGTACGGATGTGTATCTTATTGTTACAATGGCCGATAACGAACCGATAAGGTTGTTATTGGACATCCGATTAACGATAACGATCACATTCCCTCCGGCCCTATCTGATCTGATCCAAAATCCATATGTTCGATAACTATCGGACATATTGGATTATCAGACCTAGGGCCGGCCCTCCCTCCCCCTCCCTCTCGCACTCCTTACCTTGGCCTTGTCTGCTACCGTCTGCTGCCATCCACTGCTAGGAACTACTGAAAACTAGGCTTTGCGGCCTAGTTCTCAGTAGAGCGCTGGCACGCTGGGTGATGACATCACCCGGCGCATCATCACTCTACTGAAAACTAGGCCGCAAAGCCTAGGTCTCAGTAGTTCCTAGCAGCGGATGGCAGCGGACAAGGACCAGGTAAGGGGGACCCCTCCCTCCCCCCTCGCACTCCTTACCTGGGCCTTCCCCACTGTCGCCGCCCCCTAGTACTGCTAAACAGGCTTTCCGGCCTGTTCGTCAGTACACAGCCGCACCGAATGATGACGACATCACTTGGCGCTTCTCTGTACTGACGAACAGGCCGGAAAGCCTGTTTAGCAGTACTATGGGACGGGGCGGCAGCAGGTAAGGAGCACGAGTGGGGGGAGGGAGCGCGAGTGGGGGGAGGAAGGGAGTGCTGGCCCAGTGTTTTTCCCCATAGACTTGCATTGGGGGAAAGCTTTCTTTCTCCCAATGCAATCCTATGGGGAAAAACACTGTTATCATATCGGAACTTCCAATATTTATCAGATTTCCGATCAAATCTGGGTTCCCCCCGATATGATCGGATTAAAAAAAAATTATGTCGGAATTTCCAATAACAATACGATACGATAATTTCGGCCGTGCACATCCCTACTGGTTAGGCATCCTGAGTACTTTGTCCAATTCTGGGCACCACACTTCAAGAAAGATGAAGCCAAACTGGAGCATGTTCAGAGGAGGGCAACAAAGATGATCAGGGGTCTGGAAACAAAGCCCTATGAGGAGAGACTGAAAGAACTAGGCATGTTTAGCCTGGAGAAGAGAAGACTGAGGGGAGACATGATAGCGCTCTTCAAATCCTTGAAAGGTTGTCACACAGAGGAGGGCCAGGATCTCTTCTCGATCAACCCAGAATGCAGGACATGGAATAATGGACTCAAGTTACAGGAAGCCAGATTCTGGCTGGACATCAGAAAAAACTTCCTAACTGTTAGAGCAGTATGACAATGGAGGTGGTGGGCTCTCCCACACTAAAGGCATTCAAGAGGCAGCTGGACAACCATCTGTCAGGGATGCGTTAAAGTGGATTCCTGCTTTGAGCAGGGGGTTGGACTTGATGGCCTTAGAGGCCTCTTCTAACTCTACAATTCTATGATTCTCTCCCAGCACTGCCCAGCACCAGTGGCAAGCCCCCTCTGCCATAAACCCTCATACCCATTTATCTGCAGGAGGTACTTTCACATCAATGGTGTAGCAAAAGGCAGGAGGAGCTTGTGGGTGAGAAGGGCAATAGAGGGTGGGGGGCATGAAGGCCCTTTCCTCATGATAGGGCCACGTGGGAAGCTTCTCCTTTCTGACTGTTCCCTCAGCTCCAGTGGTTCCCTTTCTCTTGCCCCATGGAAGGTGGCCGCTCTTCAGCTCGTCATCATGCCAGGGTCCCTAGTGAATGCTTCCTTTAGCAGGACACTGTGTTTGCAATGCGCTACAGCAGGTGTGAGTAAGTGCCAGACCCTGCGCTGAATTCGGCCTGCAGTCTCTTTGGATCTAGCCCAGGCCCTTCCTTCCTTCCTTGACCAGTCCATGCAGAAATTAGGCTTTATATATGTGTGGGGGTGGGGGGAGCTTCCACTGGCACCAATGGGGGAGGTTTCAGAAGTCTTATAGCTAGAGAGGGAAGGGAAAACCAATTCTGTCTCTGTTAGCTGTAACTCCCTCTAAAATCACCCCATCACCTTTCTGCACAAGCTTGCTAATAAAGAAAAAAAAATCAATTATATATATATATATATGTGTGTGTGTGTGTGTGTGTGTGTGCATTTTTAAATGCATATATTGTTATTGTTATTATTGTTATTGTTATTATTATTATATTTATTATATTTATTTATATCCCACCTTTTTCCCAGGGCTGGGACTCAAGGCAGTTTACAAGATTAAAACATGTACAATTAAAACATATAAATATAAGTTTACAAAAGTTAAAATAGAATTAAACCTACAGTAAAATTAAAAACATTTTACAATTTAAAAAACAGCAACAGATTAAAAACAACAACACCTAATGCATTAACGCAGGTCCAGAGTATTTCCAAAAGCCTGCTGGAATACAAAAGTTCTTGCCTGCCTCCGGAAGTGTAGCACAGGGGGAGCCAGCCTGGCCTCCCTAGGAAGGGAGTTCTAGAGCCTTGGAGCAGTCATTTTAAAGAATCCTTAATGTTGCCGAAATAATGTTTTGTGCCCACTTTTCTCAAATGTGTGTATTTTTGCATATTTCCTCGTGTGCACATTTTTGCAGCTCAGAAAAAAATGTGGATTCTGAAACACGTCTCTGTCTCAGCTCGCTGAAAAGCTCCAGTAGTGAGAATTGAGTAAATATTTTTTTTAAAAAAATAAAAAAGCAACTCTTGATGGAGAGAATTTCTCACCTATCGCTAATCCTACGTTGATAGGTGCAGCTAAACCCTTGAGCCCAATTCCTGAGCAGGATCAGAGATTTATTCCCCAGGGATTACAATTACTCTCTTAGCACGTCTTTCTTTTCCGAAGTGGTGAGCAGGGGGGAGTTTTAACCTACGTGCAAAACCTCATTGAAGCCCCTCTGCCTTGATGATGACATATATGACATGATCTGCCCTTGCAGATGGCCATTAAGGCTAATGGTTATTAACAAAGCCATTTGTTTCAATGAGTCCCATTCTCCATAACTGAGTGTCTCAGAAACTAAGCCAACAAAAACTATGGAAAATCCAGTGTTTCCAGGAGTCATGATGGCACAACACCGCTTTAGCTCTACTAATCCTATACTCTGTGAAGCTTGTCTTCCTTCTCACTTGCACACATGTGTAAGAGAAACCTTCCAGCAGCCAGAAGAATTATGGGGTGAAATACTTGTTGACTTTGGGCAGAAGGAAGCTTTGAGCCCTTTTAATGCAAGACATAGCTGAGTCTGTAAATTATCCAGAAATAAGATCTGACTTCAGGTGATCATCATTTGTGTGGTATTCCAAAAAGGACAAATGGTCATTGCAACAGAAAAAAATGAGTGTAGTGTTAAATACAGACTTATTGTAGAAAATGTATTTCACTGGAATGAAAGTGCCTTTCAAAATGCCCATTTATTTGTACAATCTCAGGGCTGGCCACCTGGGCACCGTGGTCTATCCATTTTTCTCCCAAATTGGGGCAAAAACTTTCCCCACAGCTTCACTTGTAAGGAAGTTTTTTAATGGCTGCAAGAGTCTGAAGGTGCCATCATTCAGCTGGAGGGCATGTACTGAAACAGCATTTTGTGGGGGTCACCCTGGCTAGATGAGGAACTGCCCTGCACTATACTGGCAGACATGTTTCTTGATAAGAAAAGGGCTGATCAAACAGCCAAGGCTGCATGCACATCACCCCAGTAAGATCATGGGCACATCTAGACAAGAGATTTGCCCTGCAGCGGCTTTGAAGTGGTGGCAGCTAATCTACATGATGCTGCCGCCATCCTGAAGCCACCCAGGCGCAAAGCCCCAAAGCTCTTCTTTAAAAAAGTTGGGCACTTGCCCCAACTTTTTTAGCTTGGAGCGAGGCGATGATGGCATCAGCCGTCTGTCGCTCTTGCTCTGGAGCTGCTGCGGAGGCATGCCACAGCCCATGGCGACCACTGATTGGTCCCCATTGGCTGGGCAGGGAAGGGGGTGGACCAGTGAGTCAAAAGTTCGCTGAACCACCTCTATGCCTCTCTGACCATAGTTAAAAAATAATAATTAAAGGGTGTGTGTGGATATTCAGAGCTGGTGAGCCCCGGTCCTACCCCCCTTGTCGTTTTTTTCTCGTTTCTCTGTAAATGCGATGGATCGCATACACACACACACACACACACACACAAGAATACAAGACAAAACCCAACCTTGAGGAAGGGGGGCACGGATGCTTCCAAGCGCCCCAGCACCAACGCAGGCGGCTTGAGTGGATGGGCAAGGCGGCGGCGGCGCCTTTTTGAAAGCCCGCAATTGCGCTTCTTCCTATGTAGATGACTGGAAGGAGCGCCAATGCCGGGGTGATGCTGTAAAGATGAGCCCCATCTCCCACCAGGTATTATTTGCCCTACTGCTAATGGCATGCATACAGAGACCCAATTACTTAATCACACCTGCATGCCTGCATGCACAGACGTATACGCAACAGCTTGCTTCTGCTGTGTGTAACTACAGTTGGATCAGGCCCAAACATATTTCACACTTGACTTGCACATCCTTCTATGCATTTTCTAGAGAGTGTCCTAAATCATGAGCTCCATCACTGCAAAGCCTTAACTGCTCAGTGCTGTGCTGAATTTATTGTTAGCCTGACTACCCATGGCAGGTTTGGGCTTTATGGCAAAATGCACCTTCAGTCTTTGGGTGATTATCTGCTCTTCCAGCTAAACTGCCCTCTCATTCTCACAGGCTCTGCTTCCTTAAACAACTTCACCCAGTCTCCCTTCGCTGCCACAAGCTATGGAGATGGTCTGTATCTTAAACTGCTGTGAAAATGAATCCATGGAGGGCCAGCTATTACTGACAGCTATTAGCCATGCCAGATCGACGCCTCAGAATTCCCATTGCTTCGGAGGCAACCTAACGCCTATTCATGCCCTGCTTGTAGGCTTCCTTGCTTGTAGGTATGATCCCACAGGAATCGTCTCATACCTGTATATCCGTTGCTCTAGAATTCCCTCCTGGAACACTTCTGCAAGGTGCAGCCTCATTTTCTTCCTTCGTAGACCTTCCTAACTCCACATTTTACATGGGGCTTTGGCTATGGTCCTTAGTCAGGCTGTCATTGTCTATGATAATAATGAAGTCTAGGGCTCTGGTATTGAAAATGTATAAATAAATAAATAAATAAATTTGTGACAAAATATATGCCTAATGACTTCAAAAAGCCATCTAAGTCATGACCATCCCACCACTACATCTTTTAGTAGTCAGTCATACTAGTTCATTCCATATTATATGTACCTCTTCCGGTCAGTCCTGAACTTAATACAATTCTGTTTCACCAGGTAATCCTAAACTCTAGCACAATGCACAGAGGAGAAAAATGTCCCTCTCTCCCAGTCATCATTTTATAAACCTCTATGATATCTGCTCCTCTGAAGCCTGGATATCTTTTACCCTAGAATGCCTTCCACACCCCCACATCCCAGGTAGTCCTTTCTCCTTTGAATGACTGTTTCACACAATTCTGCCTCTGAACTAAATGCCATTCCAAATCCGAAGCACGGGAGGCTCTTGCACATGTGTGCTGTATTCTCCTGCCTTTCTCCATGAACTGTAGGAAGGAGGGAACCTCATCAGTTGTCAACAGAAAGAAGTACAGAGCCAGGCAGCAGCGATGCTCCCAGGCGCAACCCCACACACTCCAGATGTGGAGGAAGAAAGAAGGCCAAAGGTATCGTTGGCAGGAAAACTTGGAAGAGCCTGAGAGAACAGTTCTGCTGTGCAGCTGGTTGAACATGCTAAAACTCAAAGCATGACAGCATGAGGCGGAGGGGAGCTTCTTCCGATGGGACGGGAGAGATGTGTCTTCCTCTAGTGTGGTTTCCAATTGCTCTGACACACAAGTTTTATTATAAAGTGATTGTGGGATCTAATTCTGCCTTGGTGAGATTAGATCTTTGCAACCAAGGCGGTTCCACATTCTTCCACCCTGATTTGTCACTCTTGTGTTCTCATTCCCCATAAACACAAAACAGGCCAGCTTAACCACCTCCAGCGTCCTAGAGCCCTGCTCCATTTTCAGCTTTGTAATCACTTGCAGCCTAGGCTCAGGCAAAAGCCCATTTCCAGTGAGTTTGCCTTGATTTAAAGCTTTGATTTGAAAGTTATTTTTTACAATAAAAGAAAGATGGGCCTTGCCAAAAAAAGCAGTTTCATAAAATGCTGAACATGACTTGCATTCTGTAATTGCAAACCTAAGAGACTTGGAGTAATTGACATTTTGGACGTATAGCTGGGTATCATATTTAATCTTGAAAAGCAGGTTCCAGGCAAGGGAGGAGACTTGCCAAGCCAAACTCAGACTCCTTGCTGAGCGCCTACCATAACTCATTTTCGAATCCATTCAACACAGCCCAAAACCTAAATGTTTACATTTTTGATTTACTAAGATAACATTACTGGGTCACCAAAACTGTTTGTCAAGGAATGCCTCAAACAGACAGCCCGAATTAGTGATGTACTAGTTCAGGTTTCATAGATGTGCAAGATGGGATAGGATTTTTTTCAAAGCTGAGGATGCAAAAAAGAGTAATGCCGTGGGTTTGTGCAACTTCAGAAACAAATGGAAATCAAATAAAACTTCATAGCTGCACGACTCTTTGTGAATATAATTTCATAGCCATGTGGCTACACACCTGCAACTAGCCAACAGTCGTTCCATAATGGCATTGAGCATTGCACAAAAGAAATCTCTTAAATGTGTCAAATTGGGGGCAGGGGGGAAAATAGAGGGTGAATTTCCAGTAGAAATAAGACCACGGAATACCAGCACCATTGTGCTGTTTCCAAATTACACTTCAGAGATAACATGCTGTTATGTTTGACCCTATCAGACTTGGAATAGTCGTGGATGCATGACTTCATTGCAAGGAGAATTCTATGGACAAGTTAGGGGTAGCCAAATGAAAATATAATAAATAAGGGATGTTGGCATCTAACTGAGGGTTGTCAGCAGAGAGGTGTGATGCTCTGAAGGCACACCCACGACATCCAAAAGGGCCATGCCAGTCTGGAATGCAGACCACCCTTCTATTTCAGGGAGCTGTGTTGCAGAAATGCCAGCAAAGCTCCCCAGGCTTAGCCCCAGACCGAAGTGGCGAGCATTGCATGGCCCCTACATAGACATCGTGCAGCATCAGATGAGCTTTTTATCGCACGCTCATTACTGGCCACTCATGGTTTTTCACGTGCCTTTTGACAGCGCCATCCACCTCCCGCACATCTCACGCTCCTTCTGGTCTTTTTTCTGTCATAAAATAAGACAGAGAAAATCCGATGTTTGGGGCTGTTAGCTCAAAGCAAAGGAAAAGTAAAGGTTGGTGCAGGCAGGTTTTTACTGTTTATCTCTGCAATGGGAGCTAATTGTGTTGATATGTAGACAGTAAATCTATGGTTACTTTTGTATTATACAGCTTGCAATTTGGCAGATAAAGGACATGCCCTAATTAAAAATAAGAGAATGGTTTGCCTCCTATAAATCCACCGTATTCATGTATATATGGAAGTGAGTATTATGTATAGCACTTTTAATGTTTTGAGAAATAAACTGAGTCTTGCTACACTGTACATTTTTGTGGAACACTGTCAAGCCCCTGTTTGTTCCTTTTCAGATAATTATGCATATTAATACTTGAAGAAGAGAAATTCTCGAAACGGGATTAACAATCCGGATACCTGTTGTGTGATATGTGATAATTAGCTTAGATACAATTGTTATAACGAGGAGTGTTAACCTTATTGGAATTTATTGATTTGTGACAATTAGCACAGATATTTTTGTTATATTAGGAGCGTTTATGTAATCATCAACAGTGGTAATTATTGGCTTAATTGATGTAATCATTAGTAGGTGATAAAATAACAGACAAATAGTCATATATGTGATAAAATAATTTACTATTATGAAATAAACCTCATTAGTCTTTGTAAAAAAGTCATACATTCAGCAGTTGTGTGCCAACGGCACCTGTTTGTAGCTATAGTGAACCTTGCCACCATTTCCAGCTGTGTGCAGGAGAAGCAGCATGATAAAAAAAAAAACCCACTGAATGGGCCACGTGGTCATTGCTTGCTTCCTTTGTCTTCCACGTGTGCAGAAAGAGGTAGCTGTTCATCGCTAATTTGGGACTGCAGCAGGAGGCAAAGCGACGGGAGGGAAACGCGATCCCCCTGCCCCATCTGATGACACTCATATATTTTCTGCTTTGGATTAATGTCTGGGCTGCAGAAGAATTCCTGACTGAACCCTCCCCTCCCCATTATGCTGCGTTGCCTAAGGCACTGTTGCCCCAGCCCAGGTCTGAAACTGGAAGTGCAGAGAGTGGCAGAAACTGGGGAGGGAGGGAGTCATTCGGCTTCCTTCACCCACGTGTCCCTTTTCCAGTTAAAGTGAGCCCCCCCTCCTTGCTTTAGAGGTGTATTGGGAAGCCTGGCTGCCTGGCTACGCGATGGCTTCGTGTTCCCCCCTGCCTGGCATGGACAGTGCACCTGCCTTGCAATTCCCCAGGCTGCTGCTCACTCTCCTGGGCATCCAGTACAGATGACATAACAATGCTCTGGGCTGGCAGAGAGGGCATATTCCCATCAGCACATCAGAGCTGGAGCAGGAAGGGACTTGACGTACCTGCCAATCAGCAGTAGCAAAATAACGGCAGGATATGTTTAACCTGGGAGTCCAGATTTACACCAAGCAGGATATAGTGGTATGGAAGCTGTATGAACGTAGTATTGAAAAGGCAGGAGACACACTAAGCAGGATATAGCAGTATATCTGGTCTTTGTCACTGGGCCCCGAGAGTTGTCAGTGCACTTCAATACTGCTCTAAAGCAGTAGTGTGGCTCCTGCCTTTTATATACCGCTTTCATACTGTGTTCATACTGCTATATCCTGCTTGCTATAGACCTGGCCTAAGGGTTGGTGCACAAGGGACCTCTAAACGGTATCCTAGGAACATCGGAAGCCACCTTATAGTGAGTCAGCCCATTTGGTCCGTCTAGCCCAATGTTGTCAACACTGACTGGCAGCCATGGCTCTCCAGGTGTCAGGCAGGATATTTTCTTCACCCTACCTTGAGATGCTGGGGATCGAACCTGGGACCTTCTGCTTGCAAAGCTGGTGCTCTATCATACTGAGCTATGGTCCCGATGGGGCTAAATGTCCCACCACTGGCCTTCAGAGGAGAGGCAGGGATTTTCCTTCCCCTAGAGGCCCAAACAGGCAGTGGTTGGCTGCAGCTCTCTCTGCCCTCATTGCCACGCAGACTGTGCTCAGGGATGTAGCCGCCACACACAGTCCCAGGCTTGGGCAGACTTTGGCAGCAGCGTCTGGCCCCCTTTCGTTCCTGTGCCAGCTCTTTTCCCTTGATAGCACTGAGGGGAATGAATGCAGACACCAACCTGGGTGAGCAAATCATTTATGGAACAGGGGAGGGGAAGGCTCAGGTCAGCTGCTGGAAGCCTCATGAACTGGTGGTGCTGGTGGCCGAAGTGGCAGCTTGTTGTCAGCATGGCCATGGCACGAGCTTACACACAGTTGCCTGCATTGAGCCCTGTGGGGGAGGAAGAACCCAAAAGCCACCTCGTCTTCTGGATGTGCTCAGGTTGATGCATAGACTGTTTCCAGCACCAGCAGACTCCCCAGACATCACGTTCAGCAGTAAAGAATTTCACTTCTGAACTACTGCAAGTACCATTTCACTTTGCTTTGCCTGCAGGGTGAGAAGGAGCAACAGTGATGCCATCGTGCCCTATCTTGGGTCAGAATGTAGCCTCCCTAATCTAAAGATTGCTGCTCAGGAAAACAGAAGGAACAATCTAGGATCTAGGATACCAGGATTATTTCTGCACTCCCTTGTTCCCAATTTTTTCTCATAATGTTTCTTCAGCTAGATTGTTTATTGGTAATTTAACATCAGCCTCCTGTTATCTTCAGAATCACGTGTCTGGGTTGTTCCACTTCCAACTGCAGGTGGGAACTAACATGATGGAAGTGCTACCCAAAAAACTCCCTCCACATAGAGAACTGGCACATCAATGACAAGAAGGGCTCTCGCATACCACTATCCCTAACATGCTAGTTTTCTGTCTGCAGGGACTATTGTGTACCATGGAGCATTTAATTATATGAATCCCCATCTGCAGTCTGAAGTGGTACAATCCAGACAAAAATGGTTCACCTCAGAGAGACCTAGCAAAGAATGGGCTCTGTCGGTAGGGTCGTCAGATGCAAAAGAGGGCAGCAGGGCTCCTGCACCTTTTGATAGTTGAGTCGGAGAGGGAATTACAGCAGGTGTCAGTTCAATGGCAAGCGACTCCTCCTGAAATTCGTCTTCTACACCTCTACTAAGGGTGCAGGGTCCCTGCTGACCTCTTCTGCATCTGAGTTATGGCCCCTCCTCTTGCAAGGGCAGGTTGGGATTAGTTACAGTGAGCTGTCATTCCAGCATCTTTTAGTACTCTAGAACAGCATCTTCTGGGGGAGGGAAGGAAGGAAGGAAGGAAGGAAGGAAGGAAGGAAGGAAGACATCCCACTTGTCAAAGGTCGAAGGAGAGGAAACTGGGCTAGATGTAAAGGGAGGCATTTCAAGGCCAAGCACCTGCCACAAGGTTTGTAAAAAGTGTAAGCAAGACAGAGAGCACTACTTGGTCTAGCTGGCAGGGATAGTCTTGGCTGCTCTCTGTGCACACATTGAAGTCCCTCCCAGGATATTGCTCTGAGAAAACAGGTGCATGGCATTAAGAGGCCATTTCCTGTTCATGCAGCAGCTTTGGGGGAAATGGACTTACCATGAGTCCCCACCAGCCCCATCCTTATTAAATGGGCAAGTCAGGGGGGGGGGGTGTAAGTGAGTGTGTGACTAAAGATGGTTCCCTCCTACCTTTCTTTTGAAAGGAATCGCTTCCATCAAACCAAGTGCTGCAAATGGGCTCCATCGAAAAGTATTGACAGCAGAAAAAGAAATGTTGGTCAATGCAAAAAGAAAAAAAGAAAGAAAAAGGAATCTTGAATGTTAGAAGGGAGAGTGGAAATCACTCTCTCCCATCCTCCAAACTCTGCAGAAAAAAATGTATCTTTACTTGCTAATCACATATGCGTGATCTGCATAGTTACTTTAAGTGGGGGAGTTGCTTCTAAACACCTGCAAACAGCAACTAGTACAATTTAGGACCGGGAAAGAAATTTGATCAGTTTGCATTTCAATGTGAACTTAGCAAATTCACACTTCCCAAACCTCAATGTGAACCATAGCACAGTTTTCCACCAATATCTGTACAATTTTGAAGTTTGTGATGCAGTTTGCAAAGTAAAGAAAAAAAAGAAAAACAGAAAGAAATGTGTGCATTTCAAAAAACGTACACAAAAAGTGAATATTTACAAAATGCACACAAAACTGTTGTTTCAGTGGGCTGATATGCATACATGCAGATTTTTATTTATTTATTTATTACAAAAGTGTACACATTTTTGTGCAGATTTTTTAAAAAATCATAATCCGATGTGGAATCAGGATGCAATGAAGTTAGCATTGGAAAAAATGAGAACTGAAGGAAATGGAACTTGACAGATTCCTAGTGCAATTAAATGCTGGACCTGAGGAAAGGGTTCCTTCTGGAGGTGAGATGGATGGTAGCATGCTGTTCTCAGAAGTTGAGATAACCCCCTTCCTAATCGCACACTGAGCCTTGCCCTCTGCCCCTCTCATTCATCAGTGTGAATCGTTGGGGAAACTGTTGCAGTGGAGGAGATAGCTTTTTCTTACAGAACTCTTGAGTCCAAATCACAAACTGTATTTTGGTCTGCGCTTTTCACTTTCTTGGGTGTATTTTTATTCATCCCCTGGCTTTGCTGCATTACATCCATCTATCCATCTCAACTGTATACTGCCCAATTGTAATTGTATACTGCCCAATAGCCAACACTCTCTTGAGGGTTTACAAACCCTGAAAATACAATATGATAACAATACAAATACAATATAAAACCATTAACATTCAAAAATATAAAAACAATTTTAAACAATTAACAATAAGAATGGCAAGACCTGTTAAAAAGCCTTATCATATGCTGGCAAATGCCTGGGTGTAGAGGAAAGTCTTAACCTGGCACTAAAAGATGGAAATGTGGGCATTTCCTAGGCTTCTCTGATTTATGGCAGAACTGTGCATGATGGATAGCACTAAAAATGGCACCCCTGCGTTGAGTTCTCTCCGTCCCCTCTTAAATGTATTGCATCACAATTACACACACACTGTGCATTTCCCACTCTTGCCACTGACATTAAGCAAGTGGAACCCCTGGAGGCAGCAGGCCTGTAGACATGACTCCAACCCTCCAAATAGTAACTAAGTGGGAAATCATAGAATCGTGGAGTTGAAAGGGACCACAAGGATCATTTAGTCCAACCCTCTGCAATGTGTAAGACAACCAATTAACCATCCATGAGTGGTGACTGTCCAGTCTCTTCATAAAAAACCTCCAGAGATGGAGAACCCACAACCTCTGAAGATAGACGGTTCCACTGTTTTGCAGATTTTACCGTCAGGAAGTTTTTCCTCATATTTAATCAAAATCTAGGTAGCTGTAACTTATATCCATTATTTTGGGTCCTCGTTTCTGTGGCCATGAAAAATAGATCTTCACCATCTTCCCTGTGGGGCCCTTTTATGTACCTGAGCACTGCTAACATGTCTCCCCTCCTTCTTCTTTTCTGCAGGCTGGACATCCCAAGTTCCTTCAGCGTGTCCTCATAGGGCATGTTCTCCAGTCATCTTTGCTGCCTTCCTCTGAACCTGTTCTAATCTGTCACTGTCCTTCTGGAAATGTGGTGCCCAGAATCATACACAATACTCCAGGGGTGGTCTCACTAGTGCCAAGTAGTAAAGAGAAATAAGGACTCCATGCATCTATCCAAATCAGGGTGTGGTCTCATTCTGTCATCATTAGTGTTGGCCAGACCTCCCAGTTTTGTGTCATCTGCAAATTTGATGAGAATCCCATCAATCCCATCATCCAGGTCATCAATAAAAATGTTGAATAATACAGGCCTCAAGACAGAATATCGCTGGTTACTGCTCTCCAACTCGATGTAGAGCCATTAATGCTGGCCCTCTGAGTGCGGTTAGCCAGCCAGTTGTGGACCCACCTCACTGTAGTGCCATCCAAGGCAAATTCTAACAGCTTGACAATGAGAATGTCAAGTGGAACCTGGGCTAGATCTACACTACTGCTTTCTAGTGGTATTGAAGTGCACTGATAACTGTTGGGTCACAATCCACATTCCATATACCACTTTCATAGTGCTATTTCCTGCTTTTTATTCCACATTCTTAGTGATTTGAACCAAGGTGTAGATCTAGCCTTTGACATCCTCATTGACACGTGGAAGGCAGGCAGGCAGGCAGGGAGGGCCATCTGAAAACCTAAACCCCAGCACCTCCTTGCACAGCAACTGAGACATCTGATGCCCAGCCTGACTATATTTCTCAATGCATTTCCTAAATAATCCCAGCGGTTGGTCAAGCTGCAGTTGCTCGTGAGCCATAGGCGGGTCTGAGACATGAAAATGAACAGGGTTGGAGAAAGATGCCGTCCTGACAGTGTGCTCAGTTGAAACATATTCAGAATAGATAAAACCCCTCCCACAATTCTGGCTGCTAGAGAAGTGTGGTGTATAGTCTCATGTCAATTACAGTTTGATCCATTCCCTCATGCTAAATTGACTTTATTGGGAAATCCAGATTTAAAAGTTGGAAAGAAAATGTTTTTTGTGGAGGACATGGACAGATAGGATAGTTTTTACTTTGGATCAATTAGTGTGTCCGGATGATGAGTTTTTGTCATTTTCTGATTTACGTGCTAAACACAATTTACCCATTATAGCTTAATGGCAATACCTGCAGTTGCAACACTTGGTGGAATCTAGATACTGATCCACAATCCATGTATATAAATACCTATTATCAGTAAACACATATGATACTCAGGGTCCAAGACAGGAATGGAATAGAGAATTGGAGCATCCTATTTTGCCTAATCAATGGATTATTGTTTTAGTATCTGTACCTGAAGTTTCTATAGATCCTAGGCTACAACATATTCAGCAAACCAAAAAAAACTTGTTTCGGGTTTATTGTACTCCACAAAGCCTTTTCAACAAGGGCTTGTCTAATTTGCATAATTGTTGTAGATGTAATGCACCTAATGCTTCTTTTATTCATGTTTTGGCAATGCCCAAGAGTCGCCTTCTTTTGGGAGGAGGTCATAATATGGATAAAGTTTGTATCGGAACAGTCTTTAAAATTGAATGATATCCATGTCCTCCTGAACTCCTTGGAAGTTAACAAATAGTCAGCGCAAATGGATTTTCCAAGCCCTTTTGACAGCCAAAAGACTGGTATTATTACACTGGAAGGAAGAACACCAGCTGCTTTTGTCCCCTCCTTGTCCAACCCTGGCTCTGTTCTGCCTTTTCCAGTCTTTGTCCGCTTTCTGGCCAAATGAATAGGGATGTGTATCGTATCGTTAAAATGTATGATAACGATATGATAAGGTTGTTATCGTGTATGTGTTTAACGATGACAATACAATAGAAAAACCTACGATAATCATCGGAGATGATAATTTTCAGGCGATTTAATCGTTTTATCGGACTGCCTTATAAATATACCTATAACTTCTGTATTTTAAAAGTTAGAGGCTTGAAACTTGGTCACATGGCTTATGGGGTATGCCTAAGTATGTATATTAAATTTGAGATCGATCCCTCCAACCCTCGATTTTATATGAATTTTGTAAAGATCATTTCAGTTCTGACAGATCAGAATGACAGCTCGCTATGTGCGTTCATTCAGACCTGTCAGAATGGAAACGATCTTTACAAAATTCATATAAAATCGAGGGTTGAAGGGACCGATCTCAAATTTCATACACATACTTAGGCATACCCCATAAGCACTATGACCAAGTTTCAAGCCTCTAACTTTTAAAATACAGAAGTTATAGGCATTTTTTTCTTTAAAAATAGGGCTGCAAAAATATCATTTTTTCACGATAATTATCATGAAGACGATACAGTTCACCAACGATATGAATGAAGACGATATTTTTTTTGGTCTGAAATGACGATAACGATAAACGACGATATTTTTTGGCGTGCACACCCCTACAAATGAGGGCCCTTTCCTCCTGTGAAAGTCAATGGCAGGAGTCCCATGGAAGAGAAGGATTGGGCCCTGATTGTGGTCAACTGCAACAAATGGTCCAAACTGTGAAGAGGATCATTCTCTCTAACTAAGTTGTAGAACTTCAGCCAGCTTGTGTGCGCAGCCCCTCTTTCGTAGCAAACGGCTTGAGGTCATCATGGTAAACTAAGCTGCACTGAGAGGAAACTAAAACCCACCAGAAAAAAGCATTTGTTATCTCATTAAAATGCAGCCCTTTAGCATGACACTCCTCATTGAGCCAATGAGATTTGCATGTGTGTAACAGGAGGATTCCAGCCCCCCCCCTCTCTGCATGGAGCTATTTGGCACTGACAAAAGAAGGCAGATTGCCGGGGGGGGGGTGAGGGAGGGAGGTATATGGACTCCCATTGGTATCGGTTGATCAGATATAGCACTTACTGGCTTAGGTGTATCAAAACTTCACATTGCAAACAACACAGGCATTCGCCCTTCTCCTTCTCTGCAATGTCCAGCTCAATGGAGCCAGTGTGGTGTAGTGGCTAGAGTGTCAGACTGGGAGTCAGGAGAGCCGGGTTCTAGTCCCCATTTGGCCATGGAAGCTCACTGGGTGACTTTGGGCCAGTCACAGACTCTTAGCCCAACCTACCTCACAGGGTTGTTGTGAGGATAAAATGGAGAGGAGGAGGAGGATTACGTACGCTACCTTGGTTTCCTTGGAGGAAATAAGGCGGGATATAAATGCAGTACTTAAATAAAATAAATCCCACCATGTCCTCAGTCAGGAATGCTGTGTGGCCTCCTCAGGCCAGAGAGGTGCCAGCAACATGGGCTCCTCTGGCATGGTAGCTTCCAGGGCAGCCACAGTCTGGGTCTCTGGGGGCTCCTTCGTAGCACTGGCTGCCATGGGTGGAGCAGGGAGGCATGCACCACGATTACCTCAGGATGAGCTGAATTGAGCCCGGCAGTACAAAGTAAGAACAGGTGGTCCCAGCGGAGCACCGCCACATTCTTTATCACATGCCCAGAAAGAGCCTTTCTCTTTCGCTTCATAATGTTATGGCCCTAGGCTGACCCTATGAAAAGGAGGACAGCAGGGCTCATGGAACTTTAACAGTTGTAGAGTGTCATTTGTATGCTATTAGTTCTTGGTGAAATTCCCTCTTCATCACAACAGTTAAAGTTGCAGGGCCCCAGCAACTTTAACAGTTGTGATGAAGAGGGAATTTCACCAGGAACTAATTGCATACAAATGACACTGGCTGAAATTCCCATTTCTCTACAACTGTTACAGTTACATGAGCCCTGCTGTCCTCCTTTTCATAGGGTCAGCCTAGTTATGGCAAAGAACAGCTTGGAAATGACAAGGGTGGGCAGGTTTCCTGTGATTTCAGCATCAGCTTTTTACACCCCCAGAAAGCCAGTGTGGTGAGCGTGACACGGTAAAACACTGGCCTGCATTGGCAGATATAGTCAGCCTACCACTCCATCCACCTCAACGCCTACCTGTGGTGGGCTGTGGGGTTAAGTCCCTTCATTGTATGTAGGATGTCCCGTGTGATTGCTACACGCATTCCCCTGGTGTGTCTGCAGACTACCTATACAATCTGTTTGCACAATCAGTATGTACTGAGCAGCCTGACTGGAAACTCCACAGGATTCTATCCTTTCACCCTGCATTATGTCTCGTCTGGTCCTAATTAGGGGTGTGCACGGACCCCCCGGATCGGATCGGGACCCGGATTGGGACCTCCAATTTTGTCATGGATCAGTTCGGACAAAATCGGAGGCCCCCCGGACCGGATCGAGTCCGATCCCGATCCAAAAATCGTAATTTTTTGGATCGGCCGCCATTTTTTTCCCCATAGACTTGCATTGCAATGCAACTCTATGAGGAAAAAATGGCGGCGGGTGGGTGAGGGGGGGCCTAACTCCCTCCCCCCCTCGGGCCATCCGCTGTGGACAGCCCCGGCAGGTAAGCCCCCTCCCCCGCGCTCCCTACCCCCCCTGGGGCCGTCCGCTTCCATCCATGGGCGCCCGCGGGCGCCCGCGGATAAAAGCGGATGGCTCCGGGGGGGGTAAGCCCCCTTCCCTGCCACTGCTTACCTTTTAGGGCCGTTCGCTCCCGTCCGGCGCCAGCAGCTACCGCCAGCCGGCTTTGCGGCTTGCTCTAGAGTAGCGCGCCGGGTGATGATATCACCCGGCGCGCCACCCTGGAGCAGGCCGCGGAGCCCGCTGGTAGTAGCCGCCGGCACCGGACGGGAGTGGACGGGCCAGAAAGGTAAGGGCCCCCCTCCTCCCCTCCGCGTGCACCCTCCTCCCCTCCGCGCGCCCCCTGCTTACCTTCCTGGCCCGTCCGCTCACGTCCGGTGCTGGCGGCTACTACCAGCGGGCTCCGCGGCCTGCTCTAGAGTAGCGCGCCGGGTGATGACATCACCCGGCACGCCACCCTGGAGCAGGCCTCGGAGCCGGCTGGTAGTAGCCGCCGGCGCCGGACGGGAGCGGACATCCCTCAAAGGTAAGCGCCCCCCTCCTCCCCCCCCGCTGTCCATTTTCATCGGCGGGCGCCCGCTGGCGCCCGCCAATGGAAGCAGCGGTGGGTGCCAGTGGGCGCCCGCCGATACGCTGATACGCCGAACCGGTTCGGAGCCTTTTCAGATCGCTTCGGACTGGATCGGCCGATCCAGCTGTTGGATCGGAAATCGGATAATTTATCCGATTTCCCACTGGACTGGACTCGGATCGTGGATCGGGTCCGATCCAGTGCACATCCCTAGTCCTAATCCCCAGGGCAAGTGGAACAATAAAGGGAAGGCTTGTGAATCAGGGCACCATGACGATACCTACAACTAGTCCTGTACAGCAGGCACTAAGGGGTGGACATCTAGGAAAGAGACTGTGCTGTCAAGGCAGGGTTGGGCTTGTGAACTTCAGCCTCAACGCTCTCTAGGTCCCAGCAAAATGACCAGGTGGGAGCGTAACAAGAAGTGGTGGTGATGTCGGCACTGGGCCACATCGGACGAGATGGGCAAGGTCTCCCACATTCTTCTCAGATTAATCATCCAACTTCTCCCCCCAAATTAGGAAAGAACCCATATCCAGTTCTCTGAGCCAATCCAAGGGTCAAACAGAAGAAAAAAGAAAGAAGTAAAAATCTAGGCAGAGTTAGGGCCAGAGCTCAAGTGACGGGGCTGATGCACAAGGGAATTGATCCAGAGGCAGCCATTGACAGACCAAGGTCAGAGCAGAGACTGGAAGTGGGGCTGGAACAAGTCTGTGGGCAGGCAGAAGGGCAGGCAAGCAGAGCAGGGAGCTTCAGGGGCAGACAGACAAGGAAAGCCAGGAGCAGGAGGCACTGGCCAACTGATTGGCAAGCAGGCCCCTACCATCTCCCCACACGCAAGGCCACAGCCTGGCTGCTGCCCATGCAAAGACCCAGTCATGATCTAGATGGACTTCTGTTGTCAAGGCCAGGTCGGAAGGCAGCCATGGCTGCCAGTGTGGTGTAGCAATGATGGGACTGTTGGGAGAGCAATGCTGCCCTTCCTGCCTCCATTCTGAGCGGTGGAAACTGTAGGCTTGGAAGAGGGTTGGGGGGTTTCAAGACACTGGGGTCCAGCTCCCCATCTTGGGAGAACAAGGCCAGGATTCAGAAGATGTATCTGGGTGAGGAGTTGACCACAGAACCAGCCCTAGTGTTGCTGCTGCTTGGAAGCTCCACTGCAAGAGGACCTGCACCTCTCTGGCCTGAGGAGCTCACATTGCATCCCTGGACGCCAGAGAGCCCAGAGCTGAATCCCCAACAGGATTTCTCCAATGCCATCATGGTCAGTGGCTACTGTAGCAGGACAGGCCTCTTTAACTGCAGTGAATTCCTTGGCTGGAAGTCCAGTGAGTCACCTGGATGCAGATACTAGGGATGTGTATCGCATTGTTAAAATGTACGATAACGATACGCTCTTTATCATGCATACGATTAACGATAACGATATGATAGGAAAACCTATGATAATTATCGGAGACAATAAAAAATCCTACAATAATTATCGTATTTTATCATTTTATCGGAAGTCTCTTTCTCTTTTGCTGCCACATGGATGGAGCTAGAAGGTGGGGTGTGCTTGATGAGACAGTGACCAATCGTGCAGCAAGGATTCCAGAAGGCTCCAATCACAATGTTGGAGGAGGGCTAAGGATATCCCCGCATAAAACTCCCACACTTGGTGTTCCAGCTCTGTTGGGAGTTAGGCGTTGACGGGAGAAGGGTGGATTTTGTTGGAGCTCTGTCCTGGCTCCTGGGTCTTATAGTTACTTGGTGGCAAATTGTTACAGATTCATTGTAGTCTTGCATCTTTGTGTCTCAGGTTCATTTGGCTGTTCGTTGCTTGTGTGTCTGAGTTTTAATTTTTATTTTTTTATACGTTTTCTGGTTGGTTTGATTGAAGGGTAAGGTTAGCATGAGTGGGGGTATTGTGACTGAGGGAGTGTGTTTTGTCCTCTTCCCTGTTTAACTTTCTTCTATATATATATATATATATATATATATATATATATATATATATTTCTCTCCCTCTCTCTCTCTGGGTGTGTGTGTGTGTTTGCTTGATTGACTGTGAGTGTGCTGGTGTGTCCTGTATCCTGCTACACAGGATAACACTACACAATCTCTGGTCAAAGCAGCACACAAACTGTTTGCAAAGGATTGTTATTAATATAAATAATAATTTCATTTTCAATCACTTTGTACCAGTATGAAACACGGCTCTAAGGCACGCATTGGGCGAGGTGGCTTTGGCTCTAGGAGAGATGCTGTTGCTGCTGGGGGCAGTTCTGGGGTGGCTGTCTCTCTTTCTCACACATTTTATTTCTTTTTGAAAGATGCTGCTCCAGCCAATGTTTCCAGTCTGGAGGGACTGCTATAAGGAGCCTTCAGTTGAGAGATTCCTGTACTATTATTTTTCATCACTACGTCTCTGGGGCCCCCTCCACAAGGATGCGCTTTTGCGCCCGGTTCCGCGATTATGCGCATTATCGCGGAGGCGCTTTTACTCCTAATCCCTCTGCACTGGAGGCGGCGAGAGGCGGCGAAGCGCATTAATTCATGTCCAAAAAGCGCTTTACAAGCAGTTAATGCGCGTAATCGCTTGTTCACACCGCGAAAATGCGCTTTAACGGCCGGAGCAAAATAAAAGTCGCTATTTAACGCGCGTTCGAAAATGCGCATTATCGGGGAGATAACGCGCCTGTACGCCCGTTTTGCGCTCCGTGCTTGTGGAGGTAAATTTTTTAATGAGCCTTCAAGGCTCATTAAACGTCTCGTGTGGAGGAGGCCTGGGTCATGGAGTCCATTACTGAGGGACTGCAGAAGCATCCCCCTCACCCATTTCCTTTTTTATTTTTTTTATTTTTTGAGACTCTGGTCCAGGCAACGTGCCTACCTCTACCCTGAACGTGACTTATATTAATTTGGCAAAGTGCCTACCCTGAACGTGACTTTTATTTGGCAAAGTGCCTACCCCAAATGTGACTTTTATTTACCACTGCTCCAGCCAATGTGTGCAGCTCTGACATGAAGAACTACCCACCTGCCTTCATGGGGATGGCGGGCAGACTGGGTCATTTTAATTTTCAAGCACAATGGGGTCAAGGCGGTGCGTGAGGGTTGTTTTGATGGGATCCTCCAGGTTTCCTCGCCACCTGGGGTATCTCCTGGCCCAATGAGGCCCTGCCTGCTAAGGCTGGCTAAAATAACTGTAATGCCCATGCTATTCCCCTACCTCCGATCCTTTTATTATTTCATTTGTACTTAGACATGCATGGCCTAATCTAGAGTCAAGGCAGCAGTTCTATTGCAGCGGAATGCATCCACTCACTATGCCACGCATAGGTGCTAGTGGGATTCTGCAGGTTTCCGTGCTTCCGGGGTATCTCCTGGCCCAATGAGGCCCTGCCTGCTAAGGCTGGCTCTAAAATAAATGTAACACCCATGCTATTCCCCTATCCCCAATCCTTTTAATTTGTAAACATGCGTGACCTAATCAATGAGACAAGACAGCAGCAATTCACCATCTTCTGATTAACATATTTTACTTTTATGTCTGCATATGGAAGGCACTGCCTAGGTTTATCCACTGGTTTTGAAAGTTCATTGTATTCATAAAAATATACCTAAGTCTCAGCAGCAGCAGCATGGAGTGCATTACCTGAAACATTAATTTGCCAATGTGATGCTTACCCAGAACGTGACTTTTATTTATTTGGTGAAGTGCCTACCTCTACCCCAAATGTGACTTTTATTTATTTGGCAAAGTGCCTACTTCTACCCCAAACATGACTTTTATTTGGCAAAGTGCCTACTTCTACCCCAAACGTGACTTTTGTTTATTCGGCGAAGTGCCTACTTCTACCCCGAATGTGACTTCTATTTGCCACTGCTCCAGCCAATGTGTGCAGCTCTGGCATGAAGAACTGCCCACCTGCCTGCACGGGGATGGCGGGCAGACTGGGTCATTTTAATTTCAAGCACGATGAGGTCAAGGCGATGTGTGAGGATTGTTTTGATGGGATCCCCCAGGTTTCTTTGCTACCTGGGGTATCTCCTGGACCAATGAGGCCCTGCCTGCTAAGGCTGGCTAAAATAACTGTAATGCCCATGCTATTCCCCTACCCTCCAATCCTTTTAATTTGTAAACATGCGTGGCCTAATCAATGAGACAAGGCAGCAGCAGTTCACCATCTTCTGATTAACACATTTTACTTTTATGACTGCTTATGGAAGGCACTGCCTAGGTTTATCCACAGGTTTTGAAAGTTCATTGTATTCATAATATACCTATAAGTCTCAGCAGCAGCAGCATGGAGTGCATTACCGGCAGAAACAGTGCATGTTGTTGAGAGCTTAGTAACACCTGCAGCTGTGCATCTGAAATTGGGCACAGATGAGTCCCCTCAAGGCCATCTGTGAGATGCCCATGAGTACTGGATGATGTCTCTTGAAAAAGGACCACATTTCAGCCACCTGAAACAGTGTATTTGAAAGCTTACTTCTGAGTAACGCTTGCACCGATTGTTCTAAAATTTGGCACACAAGACTAGCAACACTCAGTCTACACTGTGATCAAGTTTCAAACTTGTAACTTGGAAAATTAAGAAGTTTTAGGCCTTTCTTTGACTCAAAAATCAACTCTCTGGGGCAAAATGGAGAAATGATATAATATCGGATTTCCAATAATTATCGGAAATACAATACGATACGGGTCACCTACGATATTATTGGAGACAATAATTTTTTTGGTCCAAAATTCTGATAATGATACGATATGATATTTTTGGGTGTGCACATCCCTAGTGGATACAGCTCTTTTGGCAGATCGACCCGCCTTTGCTAGTTGCTGAAGCAACATCTGAGTCTGCTTGGATGACTTGCCAGCCAGAACGTCACACAGAGTTATTCAGGATGCTGCTGGCTTTGCTTGGGCACTGTCTTCTTGGAACATGAGCTGCTTTGCTTTACTCTGCCTTATCTGAACCCATCTTGCTTCATGCTGCCTTACCAGAAGCAGGACTTGCTTGACTTTGCGTTGCTGCCCTTGTTTGAATCCAAACCCATGGCTGGCAATCCCCTTGCTCAGGCTTGAACTCTGATTGGCTGGGACTGCTCCCTGGAACAAAACAAGGGGTAGACAATGAACGTTGGGTGCTGAGCACCTCCTTTTAGGGAAGAGACCAGAGCATGCAACCCTTGGCTTTCTGCATGAGATCCAGAGCATCGCTCCATTTTCTCTTCTTTGCAATCCTACTTAAATTCTTAGATGCAATTCAATGGAGACTGTCTGATGCTGACTGCACAGAGCAGACATTCTCATCAGTTGGGCCCTCCTTAGTCTGCTGAGAGGGTCTTTTGAAAGCAGTCAATGAAATGACATGAAATGACTTTTATAGGCCCATATAAGTTGAAGCTGGTTTAGAAGGTTTGCTTTGCTGTTTTGGCAACATATATCATTCCTCCTTGGAAAGCATACTCACCTGGAGCTTGATTTTGGTTACTTATGATGTAGTAGAGAGTAGGGTGACCAGATTTTGAGGATCAAAATCCCGGACCCCCCCCCGCCACCCCACCCACCCAAAACAACCCCCCCACCACGTGTCTGTGCCGCCCCGCCCCGCCCCCCCGCCCGCATGCCTCACGCCGCCGCCCACCCCGCGCCGCCACCCGCCCCGTGCTCCTTACCGGCTGGGGTGTCCGCTTCCCTCCGGTGCTCGGAATCTACTGAGAAACAGGCTTCCTGGCCTGTCTCTCAGTGGCGCGCTACTGAGGGACAGGCCGTGAAGCCTGTTTCTCAGTAGATTCCGAGCACCGGAGGGAAGCAGACGCCCCAGCAGGTAAGTGCCTCGCGCCGCCAGCCTCCCGCCACCGCCGCGTGACCCCCCGCTGCCACGGTTTGCCCCCGCCGCCCCCCGGTTGGCCCAGATCACCCCAGGGCCATCTGGTCACCCTTTGGGGGGGCTAAATTTCCGGATTTGGCCCCCCAAAACAGTTTTTCCGCCCGGATGTGGATTTGCTCCCCATTTCCCAGGCATGTCCAGACAAATCCGGGCAGATGGTCACCCTAGTAGAGAGGACAAATAAGGTCTGGGGTCCTACATTCTTGGTGTTGCTCAATGAAATGGCTACTGGAATCTGGGGTCAGAGGCCAAGTCTCTAAATCCCAGCATAGTTCCCTCCCAATAAAATTAATTTACAGCTGACCCTGAAATCCTCAAAGGGTCCACCTCTGCCTTCGGATGGGCCATTTGGATGTGTGGCCTGCTTCAGCATCATGCAGGAAGGCAGGAGTGCAACATGGAAAACAAGGTATGAACTCTTAGCAGAGTTACTGACAGTAGAAACGGGATTCAAGACAAGTTTTTCTTGGGCCAAACAAATCTTACCAAAGCTAGAACTCAAACATGGCTGTTACTTTCCACAGCTAAGGGTAGGCTGACCATATGAAAAGGAGGACAGGGCTCATGTAACTTTAACTGTTGTAGAGAAAAGGGAATTTCAGCCTGTGTCATTTGTATGCAATTAGTTCCTGGTGAAATTCCCTCTTCATCACAACAGTTAAAGTTGCAGGCACTATAACCATATACAAAAGAAGGCAGGGCCCCTGCAACTTTAACTGTTGTGATGAAGAGGGAATTTCACCAGGAACTAATTGCATACAAATGGCAATGGCTGAAATTCCCTTTTCTCTACAGCTGCCTCTACAAGAGAGGTTTAAAGCTCTTTCAAGGCACTTAAAAAAATTTACCTCTACAAGAATGGAGCGCAAATCGGGCTTAGAGGCGCGTTATCTCTCCGATTATGCGCATTATCGAATGTGCGTTAAATAGCGAGTTTTATTTTGCTCCGGCCGTTAAAGCGCATTTTGCCTATGTGAACAAGTGCTTATGCGCATTAACTACTTGTAAAGCGCATTTTGGTCATCCGTTAATGCGCTTCGCCGCGTCTCGCCACCTCTCGTGCAGAGGTATTAGGTGCAAATGCGCTTCAGCGATTATGCGCATAATCGCCTAACCGGGCGCAAAAGCGAATCCTTGTAGAGGGGACCTACAACTGTTAAAGTTACATGAGCCCTGTCCTCCTTTTCATATGGTCAGCCTAGCTAAGGGTAACCTTGGGCTTGGGAGGAGTCATCAGTATGGGGAAAATTGACGCAAAGGACACTTTCCAAAGGACAGGATCCAAACAGGGTTGCAAACCTTTATTTTTCATCATCGTTATTATTTACTTATTCATAGTATTTTCATCTTGCTCCTCAGCCAAACAAAAAAGCTCCCGGAGTGGCTTTTGCACAATCAGTTCAGCAAGACTGGCCCTGTTCGTAGGCTTACAGTCTAAAAAGACAAGGCACCCAAGGAAAAAGGGGTAAGGAGCAAAAAGAGAGGACAATTCATTTGGCCAGGCTGGTAGAGTAGCCCTGCTTGCCACTCTCATTTTCCTCTGTGCAGCCTGTGGCCGATCCCTGGGCAAAAATGGCACCAGGGGACATTGGTTGTGCAGGTGATTATGCTGACCTTGAGCTGCATGGCAAAACCCCTCCATAAAAAAGGGAGAGAAGTGGACCAGGCCAGGCGGGTGGAAGTTGTTACCGCTGGCCACCTGGCGCCTCTATTTCCAGCAATATACCATGATGTATTGCCATGACTTATTGTAGGTAATACATGGTATAGAGCTTAGAGTATTGAACTGAGACTTGAGAGACCAGAGTTCTAGTCTCCACTGAGCCATGAAACTCACTGGGTGACTTTGGGCTGGTCGCTGACTCTCAGCCTAACCTACCTCATGGGGTTGTTGTCGTGCGGATAAAATGGAGAGAAGGATCATGTATACTGCCTTGAGCTCCTTGGAGAAAAGGTTGGGACATAAAGGCAATGAACAAATAATAATAATAATAATAATAATAATAATAATAATAATAATAAATTTATTTCTTACCTGCCTCTCCCTCTGGATCAAATATAAAATTCATAAAACTGATTAAAAGCACATCAAACTAATACATTATTAAAACACCAATAAAATTCTTATACAATTATATACACGGTGCTCAACAGAGTAAACTGCTGGTCCCTTCCCAAGCAGTTTTCAGTCTTGGGAGAAGGAAGGGCAGCAAGGGATGGGTGTGAGCCACTGCACCTGGCACAGGGATGGGCATTGACTTCACTGGCATGAGAGGCAGTGCTGGGCCGATATTTTCCATCCCTTTTTCCCCCCTCTTTTTTTTAAAAAAAAATCATTCGGCGTGGGGAAGGTTGAAAGTGTAAGACTTTTCTTGAGACATTCTCGGGGTTTTGGCCTTTGAGACTTCCCTTGCTCTCCTGCAGCTGAGTGGCATGTGTGTTTTCTCCCAACTCAAGCAGGGAGGTGGTGGCTGTGGCGCCCCCTTCCTCCTTATCTAGGACAGCGCTTTGCAAGTGCAGGGTGCGCTAGCTGTGAACTGGTGCCCATGGGCGTGCAAAGGGACTTCCCCCCCCCCTGCTATGATGTCAGGGTGGTTGCTGCTGCTTCCCTCCTGAGCAGGGAGAGAGGAGTCCCTGGAAGCATGGGGGCACTGGCCCACAGCTTTGCAAGTGCAGGTCAGGCCAGCTGGCAGCCAGTGCTCCCCACACTTGCAATGCCTGCTGACTTCTCTCCCTGCCAGGAAGGCTGCCTGTGTGCAGCACAAAACTGGGCAATTTTCATTTTCTGTCCTTTTCAAATGATGCCTGGCCTTTAGGCATTCCACAGGCAGCCTCCCCTGGGCCTGGGAATGCCCAAAGGATGCCCTCCAGCCAGACTGTCCGCCCCTGAGCATATCCAGGAAGAGCAGGAAGCTGAGCCAAGGAGCAAATCGCTGAGGGAAAATCATGTCCATGTGTGTATATATATATATATATATATATGAAAGAACACCAACATCCTTAGCCAGGATGGTAAGTGGCTCAAAAACTTCAGAAAAATGACGACCTCTTACACAAGAGAGGAAGACTTTCTCAAAATTGGATTTGGCACGGCACTAATGTTAAGACTACTTTCTGTGCAATGATTCACCCTTCAGGGGGTGCTCAAAACTGCCTTCCTCCAAGAACTAGGGGCTGCATGCTTGATCACTTGGGAACAGAATGACCTATTTGTGCCTAATTATCCTTTACTCCCCTTGAAAATCCAGTTTAAGGGAGAGTTCTATGTGACTCTGAAACGTCCATCCAAAGAAAGCCAGACTCTCCCTTGTCGTTTCTTGTTCTGTGGGATCAGCAAAGCTGAAACATCTAAGTATTTTGTGGCCATCGTCTTTTCTCAATGAGCCAGATCTCCTCCTCTGTTGGAAACATGTGCCTCCTCCGTCTTCAAGTTCAGGTACTTGTTAACTGCAGTAAACCCACATGCGCGATCGTCACCCTAACTGCGCTCTGCCTGGGAAACAGCGGCTGCTTCCCTTTTGTAGCACACTGATCTACATCTCTTTGTGTTCCTCTGTGCAGGAATCACAGGCCGCTGTGTGAAAGCCACTCCTTCTGCCTGCAGCATCAAAATTCCAAACTAAATTTCATTCAGCAGAAGCAACAACAAAACCCAGCAACCTTCAAACCATCTAATTGGCAACAGGACTTCAGGAGATGCTGATCTCTAGGACCGGCTGCATGAGATTCCTGGGAAGCTTTGCAAGACAGGAGAGCCGGTACAGCCAATTAACATCACTTCCTCTTTTCATGCCAGCCAATTAAGTTCTGTATAGCTGTCACCAACAATCAGGAGCTTGAGGAGGGTGGAGATGCAAGGACAGATGGAGGGGAAGGCAAACAGCTGATCCAGGTCCAGAGTAGCCTTGTAGATATAAAGGCTCCTTCATTTATGGAGAAGGCAGGGGGTTGAAGCAGGCGTGCCAGTGCACTCATGCAAAAGGGGACCTGATTAATGCCTTGGCTAATTTTGGAACCACAGGACTCTCTTGACACAGTGAGCCACCATTTAACCAAACATAGCCTGGGACCAGAAAGAAAGAGCAGCTTAGCAATGCTAAAAAAGCAACCGATGAGCACCTTAGTGCCCACGCCAGACAGTCACCAAAATTGCTTCCTTGTAAACTCTTTCCCTGAAATCTCCTGCAGAAAATGTGGTGGACAAAAGAGATTGCAAGAGTGAATCATCATCATCAATCATCATCTGAATGCATTATTAGTTCTTAGGGGATCATTGGCTGGTGATTCTGTGGAGTGTCATGTTGACAGCCATGGAGCAGGAGGAGAACCACTTGCTGGGTCATGAAGTTCTCCTCAAGACAAATGGATGATAAAAACTTATTGAACTTCCTCTCAGTCATCAGCTTCCATGCTGCGGTCCGCTCTACGATGCTTTCAAACTGGGAAATGCCCCCCAGCATCAGGGGAGCAATGGAGAAGTATTCACGGTTTATAAAAACAAAGAGGCCAAGCTAATTCTAGCTTCAGCGAGATGGGATTTTGAATCTTGCACAGACAATCCTTTGTGACCAAAACCCCAAATAAAGGTTGGGTAAACTGGGGCACAATTTTATCCAATCACATTAACTTAATATAACCTAATCCAGTGTGGGATCCATTCCCTTAAAGGGCGAGCACACCTGGATCTAGGGTGGAGCCGCCTGAGCTGCCAGCCCTACCTCTGGCACACCTCAAGGGTGTTGAGGGGGACCCTCCTGAGTCACTGCCCCAGATTCTAGGTGGTCAACCCACTCAGGCCTTCAAGGAGGGTCCTTCCCTGCTCCAAGTGCCAAGACCCTGGGTGGCAGGTGCCTGGAGCCCCCTTTTCACCCTTCCTGATACCTCCTTCCAGCTTCCTCTGCCCACACTGCCTGCCCCAAACAAGGGACAAACTTGTTTATTCCATTCACCCTCATATGTGCTGAATTAATTCCCACAGGCACCATTGCAAATCTCCCAAAATAGGTCATTGTTTGTGTCCAATCAGTGGACCTCATCACCTCTGCAGGAGTGGGGCAATGAAAGCAGAATCTCTGGGGGAGGCAGATACTCTCACAACCCTCTGGTTATTGCATTTCCCAATTCCCTACTGATACTACACCTTGCTGCATCCAAGTGTAACGTGTCACCTTTCCCGCGCTATGCAGAGCAGGAGCTCAGACGTCACCATGGAGATCCCAGGGCTACCTCACTATACGGCAAGACACCAGGCTATAGGTCAATGGGTGCCATGCCATGTTTGCTTTTGTGCACCCTGCCACACTTGTCGGCATGCAGTTAGGGGCGAAGTCTGCTGAGGCATGAAGCACCTAAGCAGGACTCCTGCTGCTGACTGGGCATTGCCCCACCCGCTGAGCATGGCCAACAAGGCAGATTGCCTTGGGTTCCATACTGGTGGCCACACTATCCCTGTACTCAAGATGCTGGATGTGCTGGACTCACCTGAGGGTGTTGCTGCCTCCAGCTCCCATGCCATCTGTTCAGGCTGAGCTTCCTCCATTTGCTGCCAGTGGCTGCAGTTATGCTCATCCTTCCTATTGCCTCTAAGCTGAGTCGGCACGCAGGCCACAGTGCCATCTCCTCCTGGGCTGGTCACAACTACTGCCCCACCTACAGCCACTGCTCTGCACCAGTGGGGAAGCAAGCAACAAACTCCATGTAGTCCTCCTTTAGGGAGCAGCATTTCTGCAGCTATCTCATTCACTGCACTTTTCTGCTCTGTGATTGGTTTATGCTGAGCTGAAAGGTCTGATTGGAACTCTACTGTGACTTTGGCAGGGGGCAGAGAAAAAGCTAGCAGCTACCAGTGTGAGCAACTATTTCCCCCCTCCTCATTGCCCCTACAATAATGCTACATCACAATGTAATGTCCTTCCATATGGGAGGAAATGGCTGCAAAACAACAAGCGTCATTGCACAGGGGGGAATCATGTTTCCTGACCATCGCTTCTCCACTCTCCACCCCCACTTTTGTTCCTCATTACTTTTAGAGGAAGCCAGATTCTGGCTGGACATAAGGAAAAACTTCCTAATTGTTAGAGCAGTACGACAATGGAACCAATAACCTATGGAGGTGGTGGGTTCTCCCACATTAGAGGCAGTCAAGAGGCGGCTGGACAACCATCTGTCAGGGATGCTTTCAGGAGGGATTCCTGCATTGAGAAGGGGGTTGGATTCAATGGCCTCATAGGACCCTTCCAATTCAACCATTCTATGATTCTATGACTTCCTCTTTTTGCCCGGAGGGGAAAGAGGAAGTAAACAAAGACCATGTGGTCCATTCAGAGGCCATTTGTATCACAATGCTTTTCCTGCACACAGCAGGAGATCGCAGCACATTCCGTTTTTTTAATTTAAAAAGTTGGATTGATTTTGCGATGGAAAAATGAGCAGAAAAAGCAGGAGATGCGCAGGAGGCAGACAATGTCGTCTAAAGGATACGCGCACTTCCGTAAGTGGGCAGTAGCAAGCGTGTGATAAAATGCTCATCTGATGAACCTCACATATCACGACAAGGCAGATCAGGCCATGGAATACTATGAAATCTCAGAGGGGGAGTGAGTCTGCCAGGAGACAATGGGAACTTTGCCTCACGGTGGCTTCGAAATGGCAGCAGTTGGGTTACATGATGCTGCCGCCAATTCGAAGCAATCTAGGGGCAAAGGCCCTTTGCTCCACACTAAAAAAGTCGGGCATTTAGCCCAACTTTTTTCAGAGCAGGAGCGGGTTGGGCAGGGAAGGGAAGGGGGTGGAGCAGCGAGCCATAAGCTCGCTGCACCGCCTCCGCTGTCCCCCCACATAAATTTTTTTTAAAGAAAACCACTGATGCTGGGCAGGTGCGGGTGCGGGCATGGCACTACAGGAAAAGCCGCCATGGTGCTCCTGCCATGAAGACTGGCGGCAGAAGCGTCAATGCGTGGCGCGCCTCCTGCCGCCGCCACCACTGTGCGCAGGAAGAGGTACCGTGAAGAGGCAGCCAATCTCTTTATTAAACAGTAGTTTCCATTTGGGGGCAGATGAGTCAGTAATAGCGGACAGAGCAGAGCAGGTTCCTCCATATCGAGAGCATATATAGGAGCCATAAAACAAATGTTAGCCAGTGAGTGCCGCGGAGTCTTGCCAAGTCTCGTTAGGAATTGCACCTGGTAGAGCTCTGCAGTGCCAGCTCCAAAGTAATCCATTCGCATCGGAGGCTGCAATTAGAGGAGGGGGACGTAGCATACAGGCACAGACCCTCAAGTGATGGATGGCATTAAAAACTCTTCAGTAGATAAAGGGAGAAATTACCCCGAACAATGTCAAAAATCTTGCTTTCCTCCCATTCTGCAACAGCTATTTTTCATACTTTAGCACAAACATCTGGAATATGCAAAATTACACCTGGCATTTCTTTACCTGGATTATCATTCATTATGATGATTACTATTAACTGTAGTGCTTAGTAGCCCTGGAGCTTTGGCTGTTCTGGGCTCTGCCCACAATATTCCAGAAGATAGCCTTTGTCCCTGAAACAAAAGACTCTGATCTTGGCTAAGGCAGATAAACCTGATTGTTGCAATTACAATGAAACTCAGCACTGAAAGTGAGTGTTCACTTTCCTTTGTCTTCTTGAACCACTCTGGGTTGGCACATTTGTCTTCCAACTTATGTTCACTTTTTCACTTAATATCCTTGAAGGGAGCGCATTTCCTCATGTTGCTCAAAATGAGGGTCAATTCGCTTCAGACAACCACCTCATTCTATGGGGTGATCTCATAGGGGATGTGGGAAGTGACTCATTAATTTGAAATCATCCTAAGAGCTCACTTGCTCAACAGCTGGCTGTCCTATACTTGTAACCCAGATGTGTGAAAGGTGCCTCAACTCCCAAAGACAATTTACTACAAAGTTGATGTCTCCCTCCCAGGAGCCTTTCTGTTGGCATGCGTAAAAATGTCTGCATCGATTGAAACATTGTGACTTAATCATGTGGTGAAAGTCAATTCACCATCACGTGGCATCCTCTGACTCAGCTACAAGAAACCATCAACCACACATGCAGATATGGGCATCCTGCTTTAAAGATGGTGAGCCAGGATCTTAATATATGGTGGGACATTCACAAAAATATTTTTGTGAGAGATGCCATTTAATTTAAGAACATAAGAACATAATAGGCATGCTGAATCAGATCAAGGGTCCATCTAGTTCACACAGTGTCCAACCAGCTGTCAACCAGGATCCCACAAGCAGGACATGGTGCAATAGCACCTTCCCACCCATGTTCCCCAGCAACTGGTGCTTATAGGTTTACTGCCTCTGATACTGGAGGTAGCACAGAGGCATCAGGACTAGTAGCATTGATAGCCTTCTCCTCCATGAATTCATCCAACCCTGTTTTAAAGCCATCCAAATTAGTGGCCATCACCACATCTCATGGTAGTGAATTCCATAGTTTAACTATGTGCTGTGTGAAGAAGTCCTTCCTTTGATCTGTCCTGAATCTCCCACCAATCAGATTCATGGGATGACCTCGGGTTCTAGAGTGAGAAAAATGTCTCCCTATCCACATTCTCCACACCATGCATATTTTGTACACCTCTATCAGGTCTCCCCTCAGCTTCCTTTTTTCCAAGCTAAACAATCCCAGTTGTTGTAACCTTCCCTCATAGGGGAGATGCTCCAGCCTATGCTCTATAAGATCTTTGTTTAGGTGTGGGAACCAGAACTGTACACAGTATTCTAAGTGTGGTTGCACCATAGATTTGTATAATGGCAGTATGATACTGGCAGTTTTATTCTCAGTTCCTTTTCTAATTATGCCTAACATGGAGTTTGCCTTCTTTACAGCAGTCACACCCTGGGTTGACATTTCCATTGAGCTGCGTCCACCACAACCCCTAGATCTCTTTCTTGGTCAGTAACTGCCAGTTCAGATCACATCAGGTTATACTTGAAGTTGGGATTTTCTGTCCCAATGTGCAACACTTTACACTTGCTAACATTGAACCACATCTGCCATTTGGATGGCCCAATTTGGAGAGATCCCTTTGGAGCTCTTCACAATCCCTTTTTGTTTTGACCACTTTAATAATTTGGTGTGATCAGCAAACTTGGACACTTCACTCCTCACTCCTAATTCCAGATCATTGATGAACAAGTTGAAAAGAATTGGACCCAATACCTATCCCTGTGGGACCCCACTATTTACTTCTCTCCATTGGGAGAATTTACCATTTATTCCTACTCTCTGCTTTCTGTTCTTTAACCAGTTACTGATCCATAAGAGGACATCTCTTATTCCATGACAGGTAAATTTGCTCAGGAGTCTTTGGTGAGGGACTCTATCTAAAGCCTTCTGGAAGTCCAAGTAAACAATGTCCCCCAGATTACCCCTGTCTACACATATTGGAATTCTCAAAGAACTCTAAAAGATTAGTGAGACAGGACTTACCTTTGCAGAAGCCATGCTAATTCTTTATCAGAAGGACATGTCCTTCTATATGCTTACTAATTTTGTCTTTAATAATGAGTTCAATCAATTTACCTGGAACAGACGTTAAACTAACCATAATGCAATTTCCTGGATCCCCCCTAGATCCCATTTTTAAAAAGATGGTGTTACATTGGCCATCCTCCAGTCCTTTGGTACAGAGGCTGACCTTAGGGCCTGGTTTGTTTATTTAACTTATACCCCACTACCCCACTCTTTCTTTGAACAGCTGATATAGGGCTTCTACTGGTTTCCTCTCCAAGCTCCATCCAGGCCCATGTGGACTTAGCCTCAACAATCAAAGACTCCTCCTACAACCAACAGCTGATCCATCTTCTTTGCTTTCTTACAGGCTGAAAGATTAACTGTTGCCTTAGCTGCGGGGACTTGTGTGTGTCTGTCCGTATGACCTGCCAGGTTTTTCAGTAATAGTTATTTTATTGCGCATGCACTAGGTAGGTTGTTTTCAGCAGGGATTGATCTGGACATAACAAGCTCTGTAAAATGAATTTCTGTGATTTATTTAACTGCTGTCTGTTCCATCATGAATGGCTTATTAAAGGGCTCTGTACTGTTTCTATCTCCATGTGCACAGTATATTATGAGTGATTTATTAAAGTGCTTTAACTTGTCAACAGCCACTTTGAAAGTGTTCCTCCCCGCCCCCGCCCCCCAGTTTTCTTTCTAGGGCTGCAAATTTCTTTTTAAATGACTGAATAAATAGCTCTCCTACACTTTCATTGGACGGTCACTCATTTGAGGCATAATTACTCCTGGTTCAAGTCTGATGTAAAGCTTAAATCCTTGCTTTTCAAGTTGTCCCTTGCTTGCATATAAATGGTGAATGCCTGTCTAATCTCAAGGCCTGAGTTCAGCTTCATGCCAGACGAGAGAACTGCAACCAAATATTTGAACTTCATCTGCCACTGCCATTTCTTTTCCCTGGGTTCCCAAACCCCCAGCTTCTAAAGCTCCCTGGCCTGCTGAGAGTTTATTGCCTCTGATATCATGGAATAGTAGAGTTGTAAAGCCCAAGCCCCTGCTCAATGCAGGAATTTACCTTAGAACATCCCTGACAGGTGGTTGTCCAGCTGCCTCTTGAAGGCCTCTAGTGTGAGAGAGCCCACCACCTCCCTAGGTCATTGGCTCCATTGTGGTACTGCTCTAACGGTCAGGAAGTTTTTCCTGGTGTCCAGCCAGAATCTGGCTTCCTGTAACTTAAGCCCATTATTCCGTGTCCTGCACTCTGGGTTGATTGAGAAGAGATCCCGGCCCTCCTCCGTGTGACAACCTTTCAAGTACTTGAAGAGTGCTCTCCTGTCTCCCCTCAGTCTTCTCTTCTCCAGGCTAAATATGCCCAGTTCTTTCAGTCTCTCTAATCATCTTCATTGCCCTCCTCTCTGAACGCCCTCCAGCTTCTCTGCATCCTTCTTGAAGTGAGGTGCCCAGCTATATCCTGATGCTCTGTGTGAGTCCCCCACGCGACACCGCCCTGAGCCTCGATATTGCCTTTCCTTTCCTTCTGCCTCCTCGATCTCCTTCTTGTCCGTCAGGCCTCAGCCTCCTCCCTTCAGATCCTCACCTACGCTCTGAGCTCATGGACCGCTTCCCCTCTAGCACTGCTGCGCCTGATGACCCCGATTCCTTCCAAGATCACATGTCTGCTCCTAGGCCCAGGAGCTGGTCTTCACAGAGCTGCTGCTGCACTGCTCCTTCCCCTAAAACTCTACTGTATCCCTTCTGCAGGATAAGGGTAAGAAATCCCCAATTCAAAAGGCAGCACAGGGGTTTTCAGCGGCAATCCAGGTGCTCGAGCCATCTTCTTGGCTTCTAGCGAACAAGCAGTGGTCGCCATCTGTCCCAGAACACCCCTGGCTCAATGCTGAAGCAAGGGGTGCCTCTACAAGAGCGATTTAAAGCTCTTTCAAGGCGCATCAAAAAAAATACCTCTACAAGAGTGGAGCACAAATCGGGTTGAGGCACTTTATCTGTCCAATTATGTGCATTATCAGATGTGCGTTAAATAGCTAGTTTTAATTCTCCGTGGCCGTTAAAGCACATTTTTACCATGTAAACAAGCAATTCTCCGCATTTCAGCCACTTTAAAGTGCGCTTCATACTGTTGGTTATGCGCTTCACCGCATGTCGTTTACAGGATTTCGGCATAAATGCAATTGTGAGAAGATGCGTATAATTGGACAACCAGGCGCCAAACCGAATTCTTATAGAGGGGACCAAGGTCACATGGCGGAAGGGCTATGGTGACCTCACTTGAAAGGAAAAAGTTGAGGTAAGTCCCTGACTTTGTGAAGGCACTCAGCTTCAGGGAAAAGCCCCGTGTTGTTGCAAGTTGGTGGCTGTGTTGTACAACTGATGCATCACCACTGCACAGCCACCACAAGGCAAAGAAGACTTATAGACATCCTCCAGCCTCCTTGCTTTCTTTGCCATTGATCCATATTTTCCCACATTCCATGTAAGCTAAGCACTGATGTTTAAAGTACACCATGGGGTTGAAATGAGACACTAGTTATTGGTGATGGCATAAGTACTGTCCAATGGGTGCTGGTAACACTCATGCACTACATTTGAGAAAATACTGCAAGTTACAAAAAAAAAAAAGAATAAATAGCATAAATAGTTTCTAGGATGCCAGTCATCCATACTAAAGATACAACTGTACTGGAAAACATTTAAGACCACGGTTAAAATTGTCTTATGTTGGCTCCACAAAGCCAGGAAATTGGAAGCTAAGGCTTCTGCCCTAACAGAATTACCTCCTGTCTAGGGGATTGAGGGCTCATGGAGGGAGGCACTTTGACCCAGTCATCATGATCCCAAGGAAGGCACCGGGAGCATAACAAATTCTTGAGTCTGGAAATGGGCAGTTGGAAAAATAAGATGATGATGATGATGAAGATGATTTCATTTATTTATTATTCAAATGTATATACCAGAAAGGTATCAAAGTGGCGAACATATAATACAATAACATAAAAACAACAACAAACACAACAATAAAAACAACACAATACACATTAATTACTAATCAAACCACACACTCTACTGTGTGCTACAAACCGTAGTTGTCTGGGTCACATTTAGGGAAAGCCGGTGTAAAAGAGATGGGTTTAAGGAAGGTGTCTCAATGCCAGAACTGTCGGAGAAAGTCTAATGTCAATTGGTAAAGCATTCCAGAGGGTGGAACTAGATGCTGTACTGGAAATGCTCCTGAGGTGAACCTCAGGAGCCACATGGCACCCTCAGAAGTGCTCCTCCTGAAGATCACAAAGATCGGGCAGGGACATAAATAACAAGGTGGCCCCTAAGGCAACCTGGTCCCAAGATGTTTACAACTTTATATGTTAACAACAGCACCTTGAACATGGCCCAGTAGCTTATTGGCCACCAGTGCAGATCTTTTAGTAAGGGTGTAGCTTGCTGTTGGAAGATGGTCTCAGATAGCAGCCTTATTGTTGCATTCTGCACCAGCTACAGCTTCTGGACAGAGTGCATTACAGTAATCCAAAGTTGAGGGTACCACCAATGCCATGTGGCTAAGCTATCATGGTTCAGGAATAGTCATAGTTTACCAGCCAAAGTTGGTCAAAGACACTCCTAACTTCTGAAGCTACCTGACCCTCAAGTGACAACGATGAATCCAGGAGTATCCTCAAACTACATACCTGTAACCTCATCCAAAACAGTCCATTTATCTATTTCCCAGACTATTTTATCCTCACAACAAGTTAAGAAATGTAGAGATGGTCAGCCACTGAGCTTCATGGCTAAGTACAGATCTGAACTCACCCTGGTATGTCTCGCTGGCTGCTACGCCACACTGACCCTGAGGGGGTGATGATGGGAAAGGCAATGTATGCAGGGAACTGTTTCATGTAATAGTGTGAAGTGCTGGTGGTGTTACCTATATGATTACGGCTCGTGCTGAACAGCTGCTCAGCAACACTGCAGCAGGGGCTACTGGACATTGAGCTGCTTCCAGAAATCTGCCTCCAGCACTCCAGGCCAAGAGGAGTTTCTCTGATAGGCAGTTTGCCTCCTTCATGGAAAGTGACGGCCAGCAGCCTCGCCATCCATTCTCCTGTCAGGGTAATTAAGCTCAGAGTTGCAAGCCATATGCTTGGGATGCCGCTCTCTCGGCTCTGACTCCAAGGGAACTCCAGGGAGACACTCTTCAAGAAGCCATGTTTAATTTGTAATCTGATTAAGCCATTAGAGGCGAATGGAGCAGTAACTAACACAAATTGTCGATCGTTTCCCCCACCGGCAAATCCTCCCAATTAATCCTAAGATTAACCCTGATTATATGAGGGGACGGTGATCAATGGACACTAATGGAGTAAATCCTCCCACTCAATTTTCTTCCACATCCCAGAATGATCAATTCTAAATGTGTGGTTAGCATGCAAGGATCCAAGGAGATGCTGGAGGTGGGAGAATTTCATGCATCTCCAGGGACAATTGCCGGATGCATTTGTTCATTGAACTAACTGGTTCCCAGGGGAGGGAGGGAGGGGTGGGGAAACAAGCAATGTAAAAAAGAGGGATTTGTGAAGCAGAAAGAATAGAATAATGGAGAGTGGTGATTGGGCAGAGGAATAGACTGTGGAGGCCAATTTCTCATTGCCCTCCCATAGCAGGTCTGGCCCAAGGCATTTCGCTGCTTAAGGTGGAGCAGCAAATGGCACCCCTCACCCACCCAAGTCAAGCTGCATAGGATGCAAAGCCAGTCACGTTATTTGGGCACATGAAGCAGAAAATCCCACTCATACCTTTCCTCATTTGTAGCAGTAAACATACAATATTAACAAATTAAATAGCTAATGATTTGCTGCCTTTTAAAATCTGCTGCCTGAGGCAGCTGCCTCACTCTGCCTAATGTTAGGGCTGGCCCATTCCTGTAGTGTGTCTTTCTCTGAGCAAATCAATGACTAAAGGAATGGATACCAATACAATAGGAGCTCCATGGGTGGAACCATTTACCCATAAGCAACATGCTGGGATAACCTGCATATACAAATACAGGTTCCAATTCCAGTTTTCAGTGTAGAACGTCTCCTCCGTAGGCCAGAATTCAGAAGGAGTGGAAGGCAGAACGGAGCAGAATGGAGGAAATCTGCTCATCTCAGGATCTGAGCCACTTCTTGGCTGTCACTGGGGCAATGGAGAGCCTTGCTCCAATTGACTATGAGTCCAGCACCCCTGATGTTATAATAATAATAATAATAATAATAATAATAATAATAATAATATTTATTTGTAACCCGCCTCTCCCTCCGGATCGAGGCGGGGAACAACAACAATATAAACACAAAAATTCACAACAGTTAAAAATTTTAAAAACAAGAGAACAACACAACATTAAAAATATCCTAAAATTCATTTGGATAGGCCTGTCGGAAGAGGATAGTCTTCATGACTCTCTTAAATTCATGAAGACTGTCAATTTGTCTAACCTCCTCCGACAGACCATTCCACAGTCTGGGAGCGATGGAAGAAAAGGTCCTCTGGGTAACACTCGCCAGCCTAGTTCTGGCTGGCTTGAGTAAGTTTTTCCCAGAGGACCTAAGTGTGCGGGGCGGATTGTACGGGAGAAGGCGATCCCGCAGGTACCCTGGACCCAAACCATGTAGGGCTAACATGTTGAGAGATAACACCCAATCCCTACAATCTCATTAATGATTGCTTCTTCTTCACTGCCTTGAATGCATACTCCTCCCTCCCTAGCCTCAGCCACAGAAGGCCTTACAGAGCTTACATTGCAGTAAAATAAAGTAGCCCTGAAATTAAGGTAGCTGAGGCAGCATAGTAATTCAATCAAATCCACAATATCCAGCTCTCCTCCTTGCAGAAAAGAGTGCTTCCACCCATTTCAGGGCTTCCCCTCAGAAGCACTAAATCTCCCTTGTGTAAGCGGTAAGGCCTGCTCACACAATGGAATCGATTAGATCCATGGTTAGTGGAAGAGAATTGGCAGGGCACAGAGGAATCAGGGGGCGTATAATGTCCCTTTGGATTTTGCCCTGACACTCAGGTTCTGAAATAACTCAGATGTGGAATTGCTGATCTTCTAACAGAAATATGCAACTTGTCCCTAAGATCCCCAAAGCAGCCAGTATTCTACAATATTTAAAAAAGGATGCAAAGGTGAGTCCAGGAAATTACAGGGTGGTTAGCTTAATGTCTGGCCCAGATAAATGGTAAGAAAGCAATATTAAAGTTAAAATAATCAAGCACATGGAAGGAGAAGTCTTGCAAAGGAAGGTTCAATGCAGTTTCTGCAAAGGTAAGTCCTGTCTCACTAACCTTCAAATGTTCTTTGAGATTGTCAACATACATGTGAATAGGAATGATCTGAGAGGCATTTTTTACTTGGACTTTCAAGAAGCTTTGGACAAGGTTCCTCACCACAGGCTTCAGAGTAAATTTAGCAGTCATTGGATAAGAGGCCAGGTCCTCCTATGGATCGGTGATTGATTAAATACTGATATCAGATAGGAAGAAGCGGACAGTTCTCATAATGAAAGGGTCCAAGAACTGCATCTGTATTGGGACTTGTGCTTTTTAACTTGTTCATAAATTATTTGGAATTATGAATGAGCAGTGAGATGGCCAAGCTTGCTGAAGACACTAAATTATTGAGGGTGGTTAGCACAAAAACGGACAGCAAAGATCAGATGGAACAAGGAGGGTCTTACCGATGCCTCATTTAGGCAAGACGCAATTGCACCTAGACGTGAAGCAGCGTTCCCCGCTACTCTTACCAGACCCCCTCCCCTGGCTGCTTTTATAAGCCAGGAAGAGCAAGGTTCCAGTGCAGACATGGAAGGCCTCACCTCTCCAGGTACTCTCCCGCATCCTTGGGCAAATGGAAAAGTATCCATTATAGCTGGAGAAGCAGGGGGCAAAGCTTGGAATGCTATACACAGTTCTGGTCACCAGCTCACAGGAAGGATGTTGAAGAGCTGGGAAAGGTGCAGAAAGGGTCGAACAAAATGATCAGTGGACTGGGGTAACTCGTCTTCAAGGAAAGGTTGCAATGTCTGAGACTTTTTTAGCTTAGAAAAATGGTAAGGAGGGATGTGCTAGATAGCATTTGCTGAGCTGCAACAGTGGTGGTGGTTGAGGAGGGCTGCTGCTGTGGTGCCTTGAATGTGGGCTTCCCAGAAGCATCTAGTTGGGCCATAGTGGAAATCAGGATGCTGGACAAGATTTGCTTCCTTTGATCTGCTCCAGCATGGGGTTTCTTATGTCCTTAGATTCTTAGAGAAATACTGTTTCTGGATTTTTTAAAAAAATCTTCAAAGCCTATTCCACTAGAGAACAAATGAAGCTGGCACAGGCATGCGCAAAGGAAGGTGCCAGGTGTGCCGAGGCACACCCTAATGTCTCAAGCAATAAGCACCAAATTGAGTAGGGGTCCAGAGGGGAATCCAGACACAGTGGGAATGGCGCTCCGGCTGTTCTGCCACTGCGCCAAAGAACTACTGCCTCTGAGAGAGCACCATTGCTCCTGGCAGCAGGAGCAAAAAGGAATCGCTCTGCTGGGAGCCTCTTTGTTGGGAGCCACGCTTCAAAGAGGCCAGAAGGAAGGGACCCCGAAGGCTAATATCGCCTAGTACGTCCCTCCTCTGTCCAGTGTCACCACAAAATCCCATCAGTGCTGGGGCTTGAGGAGCATCTCCTCATTCCCCCCCCCCCACCACCTGCAATGGTCTATGCTGGAGCAGCTGTGCTGACTAGGGATGTGCACTGGATCGGACCCGATCCACGATCCGAGTCCGGTCCAGTGGGAAATCGGATAAATTATCCGATTTCCGATCCCGCAGCTGGATCGGCCGATCCAATCCGAACCGGTCCGAAAAAGCTCCGAACCGGTTCGGCGGATCGGCGGATCGGCGGGCGCCCACTGGCGCCCACCGCCGCTTCCATTGGCGGGCGCCAGCGGGCGCCCGCCGATGAAAGTGGACAGCGGGGGGGGGGAGGAGGGGGGCACTTACCTTCTCGGCCCGGTGGCTCCCGTCCGGCGCCGGCGCCTACTACTACTAGCAGGCTCCGCGGCCTGCTCTAGGGTGGCGCGCCGGGTGATGTCATCACCCGGCGCGCTACTCTAGAGCAGGCCGCGGAGCCTGCTGGTAGTAGTAGGCGCCGGCGCCGGACGGGAGCCACCGGGCCGGGAAGGTAAGGAGGGGGTGCGTGGAGGGGAGGAGGGGGCGCGCGGAGGGGGGAGGGGGGAGGGGGGCCCTTACCTTTCCGGCCCGGCGGCTCCCGTCCGGCGCCGGCGCCTACTATTCCCAGCAGGCTCCGCGGCCTGCTCTAGGATGGCGCGCCGGGTGATGTCATCACCCGGCGCGCTACTCTAGAGCAGGCCGCGGAGCCTGCTGGAAGTAGTAGGCGCCGGCGCCGGACGGGAGCCGCCGGGCCGGAAAGGTAAGGAGGGGGTGCGTGGAGGGGAGGAGGGGGCGCGCGGAGGGGGGAGGGGGGCCCTTACCTTTCCGGCCCGGCGGCTCCCGTCCGGCGCCGGCGCCTACTATTCCCAGCAGGCTCCGCGGCCTGCTCTAGGATGGCGCGCCGGGTGATGTCATCACCCGGCGCGCTACTCTAGAGCAGGCCGCGGAGCCTGCTGGAAGTAGTAGGCGCCGGCGCCGGACGGGAGCCGCCGGGCCGGAAAGGTAAGGAGGGGGTGCGTGGAGGGGAGGAGGGGGCGCGCGGAGGGGGGAGGGGGGCCCTTACCTTTCCGGCCCGGCGGCTCCCGTCCGGCGCCGGCGCCTACTATTCCCAGCAGGCTCCGCGGCCTGCTCTAGGATGGCGCGCCGGGTGATGTCATCACCCGGCGCACTACTCTAGAGCAGGCCGCGGAGCCTGCTGGAAGTAGTAGGCGCCGGCGCCGGACGGGAGCCGCCGGGCCGGAAAGGTAAGGAGGGGGTGCGTGGAGGGGAGGAGGGGGCGCGCGGAGGGGGGAGGGGGGCCCTTACCTTTCCGGCCCGGCGGCTCCCGTCCGGCGCCGGCGCCTACTATTCCCAGCAGGCTCCGCGGCCTGCTCTAGGATGGCGCGCCGGGTGATGTCATCACCCGGCGCGCTACTCTAGAGCAGGCCGCGGAGCCTGCTGGAAGTAGTAGGCGCCGGCGCCGGACGGGAGCCGCCGGGCCGGAAAGGTAAGGAGGGGGTGCGTGGAGGGGAGGAGGGGGCGCGCGGAGGGGGGAGGGGGGCCCTTACCTTTCCGGCCCGGCGGCTCCCGTCCGGCGCCGGCGCCTACTATTCCCAGCAGGCTCCGCGGCCTGCTCTAGGATGGCGCGCCGGGTGATGTCATCACCCGGCGCACTACTCTAGAGCAGGCCGCGGAGCCTGCTGGAAGTAGTAGGCGCCGGCGCCGGATGGGAGCCGCCGGGCCGGAAAGGTAAGGAGGGGGTGCGTGGAGGGGAGGAGGGGGCGCGCGGAGGGGGGAGGGGGGCCCTTACCTTTCCGGCCCGGCGGCTCCCGTCCGGCGCCGGCGCCTACTATTCCCAGCAGGCTCCGCGGCCTGCTCTAGGATGGCGCGCCGGGTGATGTCATCACCCGGCGCACTACTCTAGAGCAGGCCGCGGAGCCTGCTGGAAGTAGTAGGCGCCGGCGCCGGACGGGAGCCGCCGGGCCGGAAAGGTAAGGAGGGGGTGCGTGGAGGGGAGGAGGGGGCGCGCGGAGGGGGGAGGGGGGAGGAGGGGGCGCGCGGAGGGGGGAGGGGGGAGGGGGGCCCTTACCTGCCCGGCCCGGCGGCTCCCGTCCGGCGCCGGCGCCTACTACTACCAGCAGGCTCCGCGGCCTGCTCCAGGGTGGCGCGCCGGGTGATGTCATCACCCGGCGCGCTACTCGAGAGTAGGCCGCGGAGCCCGCTGGTAGTAGCCGCCGGCGCCGGACGTGCCGAGAAGGTAAGTGGCGGGGAAGGGGGCTTACCCCCCCCCCGGAGCCGTCCGCTTCTATCCGCTGGCGCCCGCGGGCGCCAGCGGATGGAAGCAGGCGGCCCCAGGGGGGGTAGGGAGCGCGGGGGAGGGGGTTTACCTGCCGGGGCCGTCCACAGCGGACGGCCCCGGGGGGGGGAGGGAGTTAGGCCCCCCCTTACCCACCCGCCGCCATTTTTTCCTCATAGACTTGCATTGCAATGCAAGTCTATGGGGAAAAAAATGGCGGCCGATCCAAAAATTTCCGATTTTTGGATCGGGATCGGACTCGATCCGGTCCGGGGGGCCTCCGATTTTGTCCGAACCGGTCCGGGACAAAATTGGAGGTCCCGATCCGGGTCCCGATCCGATCCGGGGGGTCCGTGCACACCCCTAGTGCTGACTGACCTCGTGCCAATAGAGGCACATGTGAATGATACCAGGTGCATGCCACACCAAAATGTCACCCATGCAACTGGAATGGCCCTCCAGCTTCTCCCCTGTTGATACCCCTGACAGTGTGTTGCTCCCGGCAGCAGGAGCAAAAAGGAATCGCTCTGCTGGGAGCCTCTTTGTTGGGAACCGCGCTTCAAAGAGGCCAGAAGGAAGGGCTCCCAAAGGCTAATATCGCCTAGTAAGTCCCTCCTCTGTCCAGTGTCACCACAAAAACCCACCAATGCTGGGGCTTGAGGAGCGTCTCCTGATTCCCCCCCACATACCTGCAATGGCCTTCCCACAGTCAAGCAATCCAAATGCAGAGTAGGGCATCAGTGACTACAGTGTTTAAGAAATGAATGAATACAAATAATGTCCTTTATGATTGAGTATTCAATAAATGTTCATTAGGATGCACACCCTAACGAAATGTGTTATCCATGCCTAGGGAAGCTAGTTGTTGGCCAGAATAGATCCTTCCTCTTATTTAAGGTCACTTCTATTAGTTCTTTATTTAAGGTTCACAAAGTTTAAAAAGTGACACATATCTTTAATGTATCTTTAATGTATGATTGTAATAAATGGTTTAAGAAAACAATCTAGATATTCTGATAGGGGTTCAAATATGGATCCGCATCCCGAGATAATTGAGCAACCTGGTACTGGTACAATATTTTGTGGACCAGTATTCTATGCTGGTATGCTAATAAAAACTTATACATTTTCCTGTCAAGGTAGAATCTGGACTATTTCCTTTTTCACCCTCTCGGAAGAATAACCCTTGCTCTCATCTCCTTAGAGACACTGCCTGTGTGGACTTCTCTTTGCCAGGGCAGTTCATCTGCTTGCATGGTCACCACCCGCTATTCCGCTCAGTGGTAATTGCTACTATTTTCTGCTCCGTGTTTCGCTCTCTACACCCTCTTCTCTCCATAAGAAATATTGTTAGAGAAAGGAGAAAAACGGTGTGAAGCCATGTAAATACCAATCATTGTTACTGTCCCCTGGGGAGGGAAGGTTTAGTTCCCCTGTAGGAGCAGCAGTCAATAAACACGGCACATGCTTTATCTCCTGCCAAAGCTGCCCTAGCCTATGGGCAGAACTGACACTGCTCCCCCACCCACCCACCCCACCCTGCCCCATCCAAGAGTTGGGAAACGCGAAGAGAGAGTGCTCACACAAGGGACAGCCTCCACTGCCTTCCACACCTAGCTGAGCCAGCCAAGCTGCCAACTCCCACAGCCAACCCTGGCCTTGGATTGGCTGAGCTGGACTCGGCCTAGAGTGGTGGTCTAACTTCACACCACCACTTCAGGGTTAAGCAGGACTTGGGCAAGAGAGAACCGGTCACATCTGTGTCTGTCTGCCCCCCAACCATGCATTTTGTCTGCATCTCAGAGAAGCCTTTCCACCATAGGAAAGGGGCTTTCTTCTATGGTGCCCAGAATGTGGTGCTCCCGGCTGCCCCAGGAGGAAGGAGGGACAAAACTGACCCTTTCAGCCTCTCTCATTTCCTCAGTTTTCCCATCCTGAGTCCATTCCATCCTGTTTCCACATCAGTTGGCAACTCCTTTTAAAAGTCCTCATGAATGTTTGGATGCATATTTGAGCACATTTCTCCCAATAATATACACAGTTTCATAGACATGTTACATCTTATTTTGCAAGCAGTTTTCCCTGACACAGTTCTTTTTTGTATGTCCCCCACCACCACCACCACGGACATATGCGCTTTTGTGTGCACTTCCCCCCAACGTAAGCATTTTCATAGGCATTTTTTTTTTGGAGAACTGATTCTCAAAGTTAGGAGAGCTACGAATCCTGATGGGGAACTGCATCCTGGTTCATATATTGATTCGGGAGGTGCGGATCTGGCATGTTCTAATCAAAATGCAAATGGGGGGGGGGAATCTCCCCTCTCTCTGCCAGTAAAGCTGCTTTGCCTCCTTTCCTTTGCCAGTGCTCGGCCACCAAGGAAAGATATTGCTTTTTAAACAAGCTTTTAATTGATTTGCTCTTTGACTGATGTGCTGATTCTCCGCTGGTTTCTTTTAATGTGTCCCATTTTCTAGAGCATTTTTTAATATTGTTTCTATTATTGATCTGATTGTTGTGTTTATTATGTATGTATGCATGTATGTGTGTATGCCACTGCCTCCATTTTGAAGCTGGGAAGGCAGGGATGAGACCCTTTTAAAAAGAAATGCAAGTAAACTTATTTGCCAAAGAGCATCACTGCATTTTGAAACAATCTGTTCCGTGCACCTTGCTGAGGGCTCTGCGACATGCCACTGATGTGCAAAGAGTGCCGTTAGGCCCCCCTGGCACTGAGAATGCGCCTTCACCCCTAGAAATTCCAAAATACAGTCCTTCCAGATTAAATGGAGATGCCCCCATCTGACAACACTGTGTGGAACTGAGCAATGCAGGCTACTATATCAGTGGAGGACATATCGATTAACTCAGTCTATCAAAGCAGTGAATAAATCACCCATGGTTCATCATTCATGTGAAAATAACTTCGTCCACTGGGATGTCTGTTCTTATGAGAAACAACTGAAATGCAACCAAACATGCAGCCACCTCCAACCACAATACATGGAGGCGAACAATCTATTACAATTTATGGAGGGGAAGCTGTGCCAGGTGCCTAATCTGAGGCAGGGCGATGGACACAGGAGCCAGAGCCATGGCAGTGCATGGGCTGACCGTCACCTGCTGGATCAGGGGCTACTTTGGGGGTTGTAAGCCCCTTCTGCCCTAATGTTCTCCTTCAGGTTCACATGGAACCTCTACCCCATAGGAAAAGAGGAAAGTTAGAAATAGGAATATATATATATATATATATATATATATATATATATATATATTACATTCACCAGATTTTGTGTATGTTGGCATGCTCAGCACTCCTCACTACTGGAGAAGGGTTCTTCAGATTTCCCCTCGTTTTGTACCTGGCTTTCTGTAGTCTTCAGCAATTATTTACAGAGACACCCTCTGTTCTATATGCACTCTAACTACACACACACACACACAGCAAGAGGGAAAAGGGTGCCAATCTGGTGTGATATACACAAGTGTAAGCCTATGTCCTGAAAGGAAGAAGCCATCCATGTATTATGAATAGGAGAAGCTCATATTGCCTTGAACCAGGTACAGCCTACCACATTTTCACACCACAAAGACAATTATAAAACTTAAAATAGGATGTTTGGGACTTTAGCCCATGTGCTCAGGTATGGATGGAGGCGGCCCAAGAAGAGGAGAGTAGGCTGTGCTGGAATGGGAGGCATTTGCACCCGAGTTCCAGAGGCTGCCTTTTCATGGTATATGTGAATGTTCTATCCTGAGAACTACAACATCAGACAGAGTAAGAAAGAACAGAGAAAGTAAGTCATTGGCCCCCTCCACAAGGATGCGCTTTTGCGCCCGGTTCGGGGATTATGCGCATTTTCGCGGAGGCGCATTTACGCCTAATCCCTCTGCACGGGAGGCGGCGAGAAGCGGCGAAGCGCATTAAAAGATGCCCAAAAAGCACTTTACAGATAGTTAATGCGCATAATCGCTTGTTCACACAGCGAAAATGCGCTTTAACGGCCGGAGCAAAATAAAAGTCGCTATTTAACGCGCGTTCGAAAATGCGCATTATCGGGGAGATAACGCGCCTGTACGCCCGTTTTGCACTCTGCTCGTGTGTAGGTAAAATTTATAATGAGCCTTCAAGGCTCATTAAACGTCTCGTGTGGAGGAGGCCATTTTGGCAGAGCAGATCCTGTCCCTTTGGCCAGCCATCTGCATGAAAATCCTCTCCCGCTTAGAGACTCTCTGAGGCTAGGAGGAATAAATTCCAGCTCTTCCTGCAACACCGTGAGCTGTTATAATAATAATAATAATAATAATAACAATATTTCTTACCCGCCTCTCCGTTTGGATCGAGGCAGGGAACAACAGTAAATATAAAATATGATAAAATACATAAAACTGATTAAAAACATGGCACACATTATTAAAATAGCAATAAAACATCATTAAAAAAAATCCTAAAAACATCCTAATGGACAGAGCTGCCCACTGGGCACTGAACTGAAAGGGGAGATTTTTCTCTCTCAGGCCTCCTCCACACGAGACGTTTAATGAGCCTTGAAGGCTCATTATAAATTTTACCTCCACACCAGCGGAGCGCAAAACGGGCGTACAGGCGCGTTATCTCCCCGATAATGCGCATTTTCGAATGCGCGTTAAATAGCAACTTTTATTTTTCTCCGGCCGTTAAAGCGCATTTTCGCCGTGTGAACAAGCGATTATGCGCATTAATGTCTTCTAAAGCGCTTTTTGGACATCAATTAATGCGCTTCGCCGCCTCCCATGCAGAGGGATTAGGCGTAAATGCGCCTCCGCGATAATGCGCATAATCCCCGAACCGGGCGCAAAAGCGCATCCTTGTGGAGGGGGCCTCAGTTATTAATGACAGTGGAAGTGCTGCTTTCTCTGTATTAGACCCTCCCTCCTTATGCTTTCCCTGAGTCCTGGAGCCTCATGGAAGGAATCCGGCTTGTTTTTAGTATACAGGTGATGAATTATGCTTCTGTCACAGCCAGCAACTGTCAATTGATTAACACTACTCCTCTGATGCATTTCCAAACAGAAGCCTCTAGAAGAAGGAAGTGGCCTCCATTCTCCTGCTTTTCCTCCCCACCTAGCCCCACCCCAGTTCTTCATTCCCGGAGTCATCCATAGAGCTCCTGGTCTAGAGCCTCGGTGATTTTGTCCTGGCTAGGATGGCAAGCTCGGCTCTTGCTCATGGGGCTCCATCAGCATGCTTCATGCAGCACAGTGGGTGCAATGCCTCCTCACAGACAGCCCCACAGGATTCCTGGCAGTCCAAGAGGGTGGAGTTTAATCTGCTCCTGTCCTGAAGGGTGGCAGCCGTGCCTGGGTCATTTGTTACATGCTGGAGAAAGTCTGGCAAAAATGGGCTGGCAACTGCCCATCAGATTCTCCTAATAAGGGCACTGCTAAGGGATTGCACAAGAGGCAGCTGAAGGGAAAGAATGACCCTCCCCAAAAAAGACCGTCCATCAGGAGACTGAGCCAGATGTTTTATAAGGGTCACACCAATCTTGAACAGAGCTTCAGAAAGAAGCTGCATCCAAATGGCTCATGGGCCACTACAAATGGCCATCCATTTCAAGCCCTGGTGTTCATCTCCCAAGGATGGCCAGTATTTCATGTGAGCTGAGGCTTCACATGCCTTGGAAAGAAACATCCATTGTCGGGCTTAGAGGGGCCGCCCTCAAAGGCTGTTTGTAAACTTCAATTGGAGCAGAATGCAGCAGCAGCCAGAATGCTGGAGGCCAGGGGTGAGCTTTGCAGAGTGTGTTATCACTCTGATATAACGTGAGCTGCATTGGCTTCCAGATTGTTTATGTGTGCAATCTAAGGTGTTGTTTGTTGACTACCTGCAAATCTCTCAACGTTGGCTATTGAAGGGCCATCTTCTCCCTTATGAGTCTGCCCACCCACACTGCATCCAGCATGGCATTCCTTGCTCCATGTCCATTTGCTTCACTGGCTGGGACAATGGAATGAGCTGGAATGTAGGACAAGACATTTTCTGGGGTGGCATCATGATTTTGGAATCCCCTTTCTTCGGAAACCCAGTTGGCTTCCTCTTTTAGCCTTCAGGTAAATCATGAAAATGAATTGTCTAATTATACCCAACATGGGATTTGCCAGGCATTTGGCTTGTTCTACCTATTTCCTGCCCTTGTGGCATCAGTCTGTTATTACTCCAGTTGTTTTAGCTCTTTGTTATGTGATACAAGGCATAACCTTGCTTAAGTTGCTGTAAGCCACCTTGGGAGCCTTGTTCTTAAAAAGCAGGAAAGACTATTTTGAATAAATACATAGGTATGAAGGCCAAAGGCTTTGGTTGAAAAGGAGGAAGGAAGTCATCCCTTTATCCATATATATATATATATATATATATATATTGCTATTGCTATGAAACATAAATAAATGAAAACAACAACAACAACTCTTAAAATGAATGTCCCTTTTGCAATGAATGGTTTTATATCTAACAGCAAAAGCCTTTGAACCACTGCATGGGAATGAGGATGAGCTGCTGATTTTTTATTATTATTTTTTTTGGCAGAACCAGGTTGGGATACTCCACCATTAATCCATGGATAACAACCTCAATAGGTCTGAGAGTCAGCCAATCTGATGAACTCCTGGATCACTATGAGTCTTTGAGAAAGAACTCTATTTAGATCCCCTCATCTCTGGATTCGGTAAGCACCTGCTCTCTAATCTTGATTTCTTCTTTATTTTTTCCAATTCCTCTCCACTATTTCCACATTCTTTCCATTCTGCTCCTCACATTATCCAAAGCCCATGTTGCTTATATTTTGAATTTGCCCTGTTGTTTCTAGGCTTCTAGCACAGCTTGCTGGACCCCCTAGCTTCCACCTGATTTCCTGATTGATTGATTGATTGATTGATATCCCAGCTTTTCCTCCAAGGAGCCCAAGGTGGCATACATGATCTTCCTCCTTATCCTCACAAAAACTCTGTGGGCTAGGTTAGGGTGATAGTCATAACTGGCTCAAAGTTACCAAGAGAGCTTCATGGTCAAGTGAGGACTTGAACCCTGGTCTCCCCAGTCCCAGTCCAACAGATGCTTCTACACTGCCATGGCTCTCAAGTCCTGACTATGAACTGGATCCAATGGCCTTGGCATGGAAGTTGAGGTCCCCACCATTACGCTGTAAAATACTTGGGAATATTGTATCTTCATCTGCAAGTTACAGGAAGAGGTCAGTATTGCACTTAGCTAGTTAATGCATGGGAATTTGGGGCATGACTAGCCTTAGGAACTCTATTGCCGACAGTGTGGTTTCCTGATCCTCCCCTTCCCCCCCCCCATATTCTCCATTGCTGGGAGCACATGTGTATGCTCTCTTTCCTACCAGTGTTATAGAACACAAAGTAATTGAATGAATGGACTATATGGTGTGTCTGGAGGGGAGGTGGTTAGGGGAACCTCAGAGAGGGGAGGGGTAATGGAACCATGACAAGCAGGCCAGCCACATGATTGCAGAACCACGCTGCACCCTGCGGTTCCACTATGCCCCGCTGTGGTTATTTCACTTACTTCTGCACACTTTAGCCACATATCCTGCCATCCTCTGTATGCCGAAGAGGCAGCTGGCATCCACTCCATTTGGAAAATGGAAGAAAATGGACGCCAACCATAGAGAAGGCCTGCAACAGCAAGAAAGTTGCTGGAAGTGGTGGTTGCTCTTGCCAGCAGACTCTATGGTCAGTGCCAGTTTTTTTTTGGGGGGGGGGGGTCCCAATGAAATATCCACAAGGTTCCCATCAAATGACACAGGAACTACTGTGGAAGTCCACTAACTATCTTGCAGAAGGTGGGTGGTGGGCATGGGTACTCTGTCCACCAAAGGGAGTGAATGTTCTCACCACATGATACACTAACCCACTGTGGCTTGCATTTTTGGGCAATCCACAGTGGCTTTGTGTGTTGTATGAACAGGCCCCATGAGTAAACCATTTTACTTTTCTTCATTAAAGAAGAATCATAGAATCGTAGAATAGTAGAATAGTAGAGTTGGAAGGGGCTTATAAGGCCATCGAGTCCAACCCCCTGCCCAATGCAGGAATCCACCTTAAAGCATCCCTGACAGATGGCTGTCCAGCTGCCTCTTGAATGCCTCTAATGTGGGAGAGCCCACCACCTCCCTAGGTCATTGGTTCCATTGTCGTACTGCTCTAACAGTCAGGAAGTCAGGAGTGTGTCTCCTTTTTTTTGTTTTTTAAACTAAGTTAGCCTTGTGTGGATGTGGAACTGGCAAATGCTCATTCTGCTCTGCTTATTTCTCTCTCTCTCTCTCAGCTGCCTTTTTAACAGGAGGCAACATTACCAGATATTTTCCATCCGGTTAGCCTGGGCAGAGAGACCGATGGGCAGCAGGGTGGGCAATATGCAAACCGAATCTCTAATCTGTCCTAACTACCCAACACAAGATACAAACTTCCAAGATTGGCATTTGAATGGACAGGAAGCCTAGAGAGAGAGAGAGAATTCCCTCCCCTCCCCAAGCCATGAGCCAGTGCTGGTGTTCCACAATATCCAGCTGGACACAGCTGGGCGAGAGAGACAAGCATCCACCCAGCTCCCTCAACCAGGTCTTGGCAAAACATACTGGTCGGTCCCCGCATCTATGATTAAACCATGGATGAGGGAGATTTTATTTTGGACTGACCTGGCAATATTACCCCTGAACAGTTTCTTTAAACAAGGGACTCGATCAAGGACATGAAGGAGCTGCTAAGCGTGGGGGGCTGGGGGCTAAGGAGGAGAGGCTGGGCTGCCAATCCAAGCCCAGGCAGGCCCACCAGCGGTGTTTGACTACTTACAGCTGATGACTGCTGCAGGCATGCTGACGTGCCGGGCTCCCCAGCTGCAGTTGCGCCACCTTGATTTTGGCACAGCCTTTGACAACTACATGACAAACAACAATTCAGCAGGTGAAGCTTTTTCCAACATGCAAAAAGTTGACAACATGAACTTCAGCATTTGACAATTGAAAAGGGGGACTCAGTGCATGACAGCAAATAATCCCATTGAGCGAGTCTGTGTGGGGATTGAAGCCATGACGCTCACCCCTCCCCACCACCATGGTAGAATATGGGAAGTATTCACCTCAGCGAATGGATCTTCTCACTGAAAGATGGCCCTCAATGGGTTCCACCTGATGTTCATGGCACATCCACCCCCAAAGAGCACTTTGCTTTTTCACTAGTGGGCATTCAGGTTCAAGTGTGCCCTTTCAAGTGTGTGTGTGTGTGTGTGTTGGGGTGTGGAAAGAGCCACTTTTGGATATGTTAACAACGGTCTTGCAAAAAGCAGGGCATTTACAGGGAAGTTCGGTAGTCCAGAGGAGTAACCACAGAGGGTTTGAAATAGGATGCCCTTTCAATGGGTCTGCCTTGGGTTCTTCTGTATGTGAGTGTGTCCAAGTGTTTCAGTGAGCTGTGCCTTCTCTTTCCACTGGAGAAAGAGGGATTGCCTAGCTGCAGTTTGCATTCCAATGGAACAGTCTGGGAATTGTGTGGTGGGGGGGGGGAGGGATGGAGAGAGCTGGGAATAAACATGATCAAAGGGCTTCCTGGGGCTTTTCCTTCCCCCATGTGGGTTTGCTGGTGTAGGGAAATCTAGCTGGCTGCATGCAAAGGGGATAAGGAAAGGGCTTCTGGCCTCCAAGTGCTTTTCCCCTTCCCTCTTCTAATCCCGACATTTCATGTTTTGCTGGAGGCATCTGACAATGAAAAGAAATGGAAAATACCCTTCGACAGCTGGGCATCCCAGATAGACACACCTCACCTGCTTTATTTCAACCAGAAGCTGAAGCTGCCCGGGAGGGCAAAGAGGGGCTGATCCCTCTTCTTCCGGTTTGACTGTGTTTAGAAAGAACTTGCTCCTAACAAATCTCTCATGTGGTGAGAGGGGCCGCTGCTGCTACTGCTGCTGCTGCTGCTTAGAGCTCATCAGAATACTCAGCCTCAGTAAGCTGGAAGAAGGGGATGGTGGGGAAAGTACTGAAGGAGCACCAAAGTGGAAGGAGGGGGTTGGGGGACGATGGATGGATGGATGGATGGATGGATGGATGGATGGATGGATGCAGTGTGTCTAATGCTCACGTTTAACAGGCATCCAGTTCTTGAATCTTCAAAGTGCTCCTCTTGTCTAGTGATGGGCAAGTGCTTCTCTTCAGTTTGCTGTTGTTTCATCCTTTCTGAGCATTGTCAGTGAGCACTCAGAGAAAGATCCGGTTTCTTCGGAAAGTTCTGATTGATCATGTTGGGACATGTGCTCTGACAGTAACTTGCATATGGATGCAAGTAGTTGTATGTTATTTTGCATTACATCTTGGAAAAGGCGATCCACTTCCTATAGTTCCATCAGCACAGTTTGCTGTCATGTAAAGACTTATAAGTTGGGCCTATATGATTTCAAATGTAAGGTGGAGATAATTGTGACTATTCTTTTCACCCACCTCTTTCAGAGCCTTTGCACGAGGGGTTTCCCTCATGATAGAGCAACATGGGAGGGCTATCTCTATAGGATCCAGGAGCAAAAGCTGCTGACTGCACCTAGCTGGGCACATCCACCAGATATACAAGCTCCTTATTTTTCAGGTGGCTGGTTTAGTTGTGAGAACATGCACTTGCCTGGCCAGCAAAGCAGCCCGGAGAGGACCATGAAGAAGGTGTGTGGGTCGATCATCTTGAATCAAATGGTTGTCAGTGATGCACTTCAAAAAGCAGTTACAAGCAGGTTTGGAGGAAGAGGAGCGTGAGGTTGATACCCAAGAAGCAAGTGACCCACAGAGCAGGGCACTGTGGAGTGCATGGAGAGGGCAAGGATCAGGCCATGAGATGGCAGTTTCAATGCCACCACAGAACACCAACCCCATTGGTAAGAGCCAGTGTGGTGTAGTGGTTAAAGTGTGGTTAAAGGGAGTCCCAGGTTCAAGTCTCCACTTGGCCATGAAACTCACTGGGTGACCTTGGGCCAGGCACTGGCTGTCAGCCTAACTTATCTCACAGGGTTGTTGTTGTGAGGATACAATGGAGAGGAGGAAGTGGAGGAGGAGGAGGACCATGTGGGCTGCCTTGGGCTCCTATGGGGAAAAGGTGGGATATAAATGTAACAAATCTATAAGGAAGATGGATGACCGGAAATTCAGTCTGGTGGAGTCCATGGGGTTCAGGGGCCTGATGGAGCTCATGGTCCTGTACTGCACACTACACACCTTCAGCGTGTCCGTGGTTCACTCCGTTTTCCAGGTAGCCAGAGAGGAAGTGTTGATTCAGTTCCAGAGTGCAGAACTGCAGATGTTGCTCTAGAACCAATGGGTAAATATGGAAGGGAAGCAGATTTTGGTTAAACATTAGGAGAAACTTCCTAATGGCAAGCACTGTCCAACAGTGGAACAGGCGGCCTCAGGGGATGGTGGGCTCCCCTTCACTCAGTGTTTAAGCAGAGGCTGGATGATAATCTGTCAGGGATTCTGCAGTCATTTCCTGCATTGCAGATCCTACATTGAGCAGGAGGTCGGACTAAATGACCTCTAAATTTCCTACCAAGTCTATGATTCCATGAATCTAATTCAGGATGTTGCAGTTGTGGCCCACCGTTCAGCCTATTTGTTGTTTCTTATCTTCAATGTAAGAGCTTCAAAAGAACCCATGAAATTTGTCTAAAACAGTGAGTAGTGCTGGTGGTTTGCACACCTCCAGTTAGTAAGGCGCATCACACCCGAACACTGTAGTGGCTCTTTTATTGGGTCACTGCTCTCAGGCAGTCACTGAACTTCTTGAGTGATATTGGGGCTGCGTCCGACTCAGCCATTTTCTCAACTAACAGAGCTGTCCAGCCACATATCAGAACTCAATTCCATTCCTACTCGCTCCCTGTTTGAGCATTTAGCAGTAGCAGATAAATAAACCAACATCAATCACCCGCGTATGGCAGCACGATCACCTTACGGGACTCATTTCCTCTCAAAATACACAGGCTTCATTTCCTTGCATCTTCCCTTCAATGTTAATGTCTGCATTTTACATAAACACTGTTTGTACTTGGGGAAGAAAAGGATAGACTCGGATGGCTGTAGGTGCCATGGGAATTCCAACCAGCTGGCCTGCATTCCCTGCCGTTCCGTGCAGTTAGGCCTGATGCTAATGGATCAGGTAGGTTGGGATATCAGCCACACTGCTGGGAAGATGCCGTCGGCTGCTGATACGGATTAGAATTTCCACCAAAAGTCCACCTAAAGCAAAATTCAAAGCAAACGCAGGATGGGGCTCTGCCACAAGTGGAACATCTGAAGAATTTTGGAGGGAGTCCAAAACACTTTCAGGGAACAGCACTTTTGCACAAAGAGTCCCACACATCCCTTAGCTGCTGCCATCACATTTTTCCAAAAGGAAATTTCAAAGTGAATTTGGTGATTCCTCATCAGTTGAGGGAGTACTACCTTGGAGTAACTTGTTTGCGTGGCATTCTGTGTTTCTTCGTTTGCTTATCCTCCTTACACACACACTGAGGTATCCAAATAAATTTTGGTATACATGTTCAGGACCTAATTCTACATTTTGAGATCAAATATCAGGTCAACATTAGTATGCAGCCTTGAAGCACTGTGACATTTGAGTTAAGCATGCATATAGTTTGCAAGATGCTGTATAGCCAGACTTTGGGTTTTTTTGCCAGAACCTTGAGATCGACCTGCCAGGGCCAGTTGTAAAATGGTTGCTTGATGGTGGAAACAGACACAAAATGGCAGCTTGAGGAACAGCATGTCACAAAATATGCATATGCTGATTTATGCGTATAGCAAATATTAAAATAATTACTAGAACAGGCAAGCCAATTAGTTTCCCTTCCAAATGTAATCCTCCAATAAATCACCTCTAAATAAACTAAATTCAACTTATATTTATTCCCCAAATATCCTACCTAATAATCCAGTTCACTCACAAATGCATCACTCATCTAATTACCCCTCAATCTACTCAGTCTACTCATGTCCTCTGTGCCCTCCGCTTCAGAGGAAAGGGGGCACCAAATGTTTATTAAGGGTTCCTCTAGACGATCGCTTTAAGGTTCATGCACGGTGCATTAGCGGTTTGACCTCTATAAGAACAAAGCGCAAATCAGGCATGCAACCAACTTTTATCCTCATTAATGCGTTTTTTTGAATTCGCTTTAAAGAACGACTTTTAATTTTCTCTGAAGTTACAGCACCTTATCTTAGTGTAAACAATTTCTGAGCATTCGCATTAGCGATGATAGTGGGCAGACTGTGGTGGTGATGTCATGCATGAAGAACTGCCCCTTTGCCCCTTTGGCGGGAACACCTCCCACCGTTGTGTTTTGTCATTTCCTGTTTCCTCCCTCCTACTTCCTTCTTCTTCTGATGGATGGTCAGTAATGGCTGACCATACCGGTATTTAAAGTAAAGTTTCTTTTAAAACGCCTCTGGAATCTTTCTTTCATCAAAACGCGGGACTACTCACATGGAACTGGTTCTACAGGAAGCAAGGGGGTTGGAATAAGGATGTGCGCATAATTTGAGATCCGCTAAGGCAAACCCTCCCCCTCGCTCCTTTCTTCTTCTACTCAGGAGGAAGGCTAATTGAGCAGGTTCCCGGGGCTTGCTCCCTGGGAAGCATTGCGCAGGAGATGGGATCAGGCTTCATATCTACTCCTGTTACCAACCACCTCGTCCCTTCTGTCATTGCTTTACTGGAAAGTTGTGTGTGTGTGTGTGTCTGTCTCTCTGTCTGTCTGTCTGTCTGGAGTATCGGACAAAAGCGATCATTTAGTACTGAGATACCACTGCAATATCTTTATTCTACAAATGGTTACAGGTGGGCACAAGAAGCCCAACGGCTGGTAACCCAGGTAACCAAAGGCGGGAGATTCAGGTGGGCAGACTTAACAAACGGCAGGAAACTGAGGGGGCAGTTCCACCAGGAAACAGGGTGGTGCTTTCGTCAACATTTCCCCGTTTGATTATCGCTACATGCTTAATTGATAATGTGTTTAAACGCATGTAAACAAATTTAAAGTGCATTGTATGGAGCCCGTAATTCGCCTCCATGCCTCTTATATATAGGTATTAGGCGTAAACTCGACTGTAAGTTAATGTGCAGTTTTGGAGAATCAGATGTAAAAGCGACCTCTTCTAGAGGGGACCTAACTCATTTGCTTGTACCAAGAAGTACACGCACACACACATACACACCATAAAGGCAGTACAAACAGGGAGGCAGCAAAGGGACTTTCCACCCACAAAGCTGAACATAGGAGTAAGAAATCACACATGCACACACACACACACACACAATTATCCGATTGCTGATCTCACCGCTGGATCGGCTGATCCAATCCGATCCAATCCGGAAAGGTCCCAATTCAGATCGGATGGATTGGCGGATCTGCAGGCGCCCGCCGATGGAAGCAGACAATGGGGGCAGGGAGCTTACCTTCCGGGGAGGTAAGCAGGGGGGAGGGGGCAGGGGGGCCACATGCCGCTTACCTTCGGGGGACGTCCGCTCCCGTCCGCCACTGGCCGCTACTGCGAGCGGGCTTCGCGGCCTGCCCCTAGGTAGCACGCCAGGTGATGACATCATCTGGCGCGCTACTCAGGAGCAGGCTGCGAAGCCCGCTTGCTGTAGCGGCCAGTGGCGGATTGGAGCGGACGTCCTCCGAAGGTAAGCAGGGGGGAGAGGGGGGGAGGGGCCCCTACACGTGCCGCTTACCCTTGGGGGACATCTGCTCCCGTCCGTCGCTGGCCGCTACTGCGAGCAGGCTTCGCGGCCTGCCCCTAGGTAGCGCGCCAGGTGATCATCACCTGATGATGATCACCTGGCGCACTACTCAGGAGCAGGCCGCGAAGCCCGCTCGCAGTACCTGCCAGCGGCGGATGGGAGTGGACAGCCATGGAAGATAAGCAGGGGGAGGGGGAGGGGGCTTACCACCCTGGGGCCATCAGCTTCCATCTGCTGGAACCCACGGGCACCAGTGGATGGTAGCAGACGGCCCCGGGGGAGTAAGGAGCGCAGGGGAGGGGGCTTACCTGCCGGGGGGGAGGAGGGAGTTAGGCCCCCCCTCACCCACCCACCGCCATTTTTTCCTCATAGACTTGCATTGGGGGAAAGCTTTCTTTCCCCCAATGCAAGTCTATGGGGGGGGGGGGGAATGGTGGCCGATCCAAAAATCAGATTTCCCATTTTTGGATCGGGATCGGACCTGATCCGGTCCGGGGGGCCTCCGATTTTGTCCGATCCGATCTGGGACAAAATTGGAGGCCTAGATCCGGGTCCCGATCCGATCTGGGGATCCATGCACACCCCTAGTTCTTGCAAAGGACCTGAAGTCATGGCCCTTTTGGGAAAGATGGGGGGGGGTGTTACAGGGAGTGTTGAGGGAGCCGCTCACAGGAAGGCCACACTTTCCTTATTTTGGGAAAGGTGAGGAGGACAAAGCATTGGAAGCCACTGCTTTAAGGGCCACCAGCACCTCAAGGCACAGGTTTGCGCTTTCCCTCCTCCCTCCTCCTGCCTTCCTGAGGAGGGGGAGGGAGAGGAGGAGGAGGAGGCTCCCTGAACACATGGACCTCCATCACACCTAAGTCCCCCATCCCCCGGTTTGCCGCCACGTTTTTTTTACCTCTAAGGCAGATGCGCGTCAAGCTTACAATCGCTTTCACCTGAAGAGCTGCTTTTTCGCTCCTTGGCTCCTTAGCTCTTCCGCTCCACTCCACTCCACCCCTCCCCTTCTCTTTCACCCTCCAGTCAAGTCCTGTCAGATGAGTACTTCAACCAGACTGCCTTTCTGCCAGGCAAAAATGGAACAACCCTTTAGTCTGGCTCTTTGGGGGCATTGAGGGAGTACAATCCTGTCTCTGCAGAGATCCAGGCGTTGTAGGATTTTTATAAAACACTTTCAAGCCTGGGATGCAAAGTTTGGGTTTTATATTGAGGCTTTGAGCCGGCTGTTGGGAGAAATTGCTTTTCCCTGCCAGGACCTGATGTAATCCATACGGGGGCTTAGGGCGCATTAAATGCGCTTAGGGAAAATAATCCAGACTTTTAGCGTTCTAGGAAAGGCGGGGGAAGAGTCGGGGTGTCAGCAGGACAGGCACAGCTTCATGTGAGTCCCATGCTGCAAATCCACCCACCAGGCATGACAAGAGTGCACTAAATCACTGGTGTGATGGAGCTCAGCTTTTGGAAGTGAGATGTAGGCTGGGAAATAGAGCAATCGCTCTGCGCAGCAGCAGTAGTTTTACGTGCTTTCTCTCATTACATTGCAGAAGGACGTGAGCTCTATGCCAGCATTGGCCTGCTCGCATGTAGAGCAAAGTTGGGGAGGGGTATGTAGTGTGCCTGTGAGCCTCACCCCAATGTCCTTGTGCACCCAGCTGCCGGATATTGCACATTGAACAGGAAGGCCTGAAAAGGACCCTGTAAATGTGTTGAGCTGATCATACTTACCGAGCTCCCATGAGCGGGGGGGGGGGGGGTTCTAACTTGGCTGCGAGCTTTGCAGGGACATCAGGGGCGGACTTATGTGCAGCCCATGTCCCCCTCCCCACTTTTGCCTTAAACATGAGCAGATGAACACTGGCCCAGGGCAACAGTTAAGTTGCAGAATTCGGCTTTCATGCTTTTCAGTGAGTGACCATTGTAGTATTCTCCATAGGACAGGAAGCAGCAGTTGTGGCAAGAGGGTTAATAAATCACTATTTATTAATTGGGGTATATCAGCTGGTGATCTTCTACTAAGAACTGGCCTCAGCCAGGCTTGGACTGCACTGAGCTCCCTCCGAGCTTCTCGCTGTGCGACTAGCTGGCTCTGTTAACTAATAAGAATGCCACAATCCCAAGTTTTGTGCCACCACCCACAACTTGAGTTACAGAGACAGAAGTGGGCGGGTCAAGCAGCCTGCAAAACAAAACTGAAAGAAGAGTCAAGGAATTAACCCTGTAATACACCACTGAACACTTTGAGGACGGAGGAAGCAGTCACTATGAAACATAAGTACTGCTCAGTGTGTCGTACCACGTAATGAAATGACTTGAAAAAACACATTTTTAAACAGAATATAAGTCGTTTTAAGGGCAATGTTGATAGGCTTAGGGCCGATCTACACAGTCCTTTGGAACGTTTTAAAAAGTATTTTAAAACGTTCCAAATAGGTGCATTCTAAAACGTCTTAGGCCACATTACTGAGTACTCACATTACAGGAGATCAGTCTTCAGTCTTTAAAGCGATGTGTGCAGTCACACACTGTTCTGCCCTGTCTCTTTCGTTTTTACAATGAGTTTAGGGCAAGGCATTGTGGGGGTTGTAGTTCAGTTACCCACTTCCTTCTTAGTTCCGCTGTCATTCCCTAGCGAGTATAGTGCTAAGAATTGTGGGTGTTGTAGTTCACTGGCCCACTTCCTCTTTCTTCCCCACCAATCAACTGCTAAGCATTTGGACACCAGTAAATGAAGCACTGCCACCATGAATCACAAACGGTAAGGAAGGACACATTATTTTACTTAAAATGATTTCTTAAAAGTGAAACCATTGTAGATAAAAAAGTGTCCAAGAATTGTTGGAGGGGGTGTCAGGAGGTTGGAACTTATTTTCATATGTGGTGGAGCTGTGAATATGTACAAAAAAAATGGAAAAAGGTGTTTAAAGAAATAAGTGAAATAATGGGAAGTAAATTGGAATTAAGTCCAAAGTTAGCTCTACTTGCAATATGGGATAAAGGAAATGAGAATATAAGTAAGAGAGAATTGATAAACAACCTCCTGGCTCCCATCAGAATAATGATAGCTAAAAATTGGAAAGGGCAAGGGATCTATACAATAGAAGAATGGTATAAAGAAATATGGGATATGGCACTTAATGATAAGCTAACGTGTAAAATGAAAATAAAGAGGGGAATGCCCAGGAAGAATGATTTTGAAAATATATGGAGTCCATTTTTGGAATATGTATTAAGATCGGGGAAGGGACAAATACCTTCAAAAGATTCTTTACAATTTTGGAAGGATGAATAATTGAATAAATGTAGGTCTCCTGGGGGGTGGAGAGCACGGGGGGGGGGGATAATGTAGGTTATGTATTGTAATTTAGGTTGTTATATGTTGTATTATGTTGTTTAAGTTGAAATAAAATATTATAAAAAAAAAAAATTGTACTGCCTCAGATATACAACATTATAAGGAGTGCATCATGTGGCCCAAAGAGTTTTCATAACCCTTATAAAACATCAAAAACCTCATATGTAGATCGGCCCTCACTGTCACCATGGGATCTCTCTGCAGGGCCTTCTTTTGGTAGGTTAGTACATTGTCTGAGTGAGTGTGTGTACACAAGTCTCACTAGAAGCAACCAAACAATCAAATTGCTATCACAAACTGCCTCTTTTCTACTTGGCTACATCCTTTTTATGCTCTATTTATGTATTTATTTATTTACTGATATTTATGATATTAAATGATTGTGAATTGACCAGTGCAATGATGATGATGATGATGATGATGATGATGATGATAATGATACTTTGCTCATACAGGGCTTTGGTCAACTGGTGATACCTTGTATCTCCTTCTTTTTCCATGTGTTCTTAGGCTTTGGTATCACCCTTGATTGATCAATTGATTGATTGATTGATCAATTTAATAAATTGCACCCTCCACCTACAAGATGCCCAGGGCAATGTACAATAAAAGCATTAGAATGTTGCATAAAACCATAAAACATAGGATGAAATAGACATAAAATAAGAGCAATATTAAAATTAAAACTGAAAACATTATGCAACATACAAGTCTGACAGAAAAAAACAGTCTTTGCTGTCCATCTAAAGTGAACTAAGGAAATAGCCAATCTCACTTCCTTTGGAGGAGCAATACCATCGGGGGGGGGGGGGGGGACTGCTACCAAAAAGGCCCTGTCTCAAGTACCCACCAACTTAGCCTCTCTAACTGATGGAACATATAACAGGGCTTTTGATGATGTTAATCAATTATGGAAAGGTTCATGTGGAAGTACATGGCCTTCAGATATCCTGGCCCCAAACTGTGTAGGGCTTTGTAGGTCAAAACCAGCACCTTTAGAGGTTCATCAGATGAGTGTTTCCTCGCACACTCGCTACTGCCCACTTACGTATGTGTGCGCATCCTTTAGACATTGTCTGCTTCCTGCTCCTTCTGCTTATATTTCCATCACATAAACCCCTTTTAATCTGACTTTTTTAAAAAAACGGAATGTGCTGCAATCTCCTGTGTGCAGGAAAAGCGTTCCGATTAAAATGGCTCCTGAATGGCCCACATGGTCTTTGTTTACTTCTTCTTTCCCCTCAGGGCAGAAGAGGAAGTAATGAGGGCCAAACATATCGGCAGAGAAGTGACGGTAAGGAAATGTGTGATGACGCTCTGAATTGTGCCAAGAAACAAACTGGAAGCCACTGAAGTTGTTCCAAGGCCAGAGCCACTTTCTAGGAGAGGACCTGATTCTTGGGCAGCCTCTACAAGAGAGGTTTAATGCTCTTTGAAGTCTCATTAAAAAATTTACCTCTACACCAGTGGAGCGCAAATGGGGCGTAGAGGTGCGTTATCTCCCCGATTGTGCGCGTTATCGAATGCGCGTTAAATAGCGAGTTTTTTTTGCTCCATCCATTAAAGCGCATTTTGATGGGAGGGGGCTGCTGCTCCGGTGAGCGGAAGGAAAAGGCTGGTGCCTGCGGAGGCGGCTCCTCCTCCTCCCTCTATTGTCAGATCTCACCCCCTTCTCCGCCTTTGGTCGCGTCAATTTCAGGCAAAGCCGGGTGCCTGCTTTCTCCCATTCTCTCTCCCCTCCGTTCCCCTTTACTGCCAAGAAGCAGCTTTGGATACTAGCAATCAGACCCACCCCCAGCTCCTGGCTTTGCTTCCTCCCTCCCTGCTCGCTTTTTGGGGTGGGGGTGGGTCTGATTGCTAGTATCATGGACGGGGCGCGTGGGGCGCTTCCAGGCAAAGGCCGGGGCCGGCAGCCCCCTCCCATCACCGGAAAGGCACTCTGCGGCGCCGCCGTCTCCTCAGCCGATTTCCTGCAGTCAGAAGCACGGAGCACTGGGACGCCGCGGGAGGAGGAGGAGGAGGAAGGCCAAGCGTGCTGGAACGCCGCCTTCCCCCCGTGGCCCCCCCGGCATTTCCCCATCACTGCTTCTCCCCACCCGAAAAGTCCCCGCCAAGGAGGGCGCGGCGAGTGGAAGGGACAGTTCGGCAGCTCGAGCCCGCCGCGACTCGCGAGGAGCGGCGGCGGGGAGGGAAGGGGAGGGGAGGGAAGCGCCTTTTGTCGGCACCTCTCGTGCAGAGGTATTAGGCGTAAAGGCGCTTCAGGGATAGTGCGCATAATCTCCTAACCGGGTGCAAAAGCGTATCCTTGTGGAGGGGATCTTGGACTCACCAGGGAGATGCTTCAGCTTTGCAATTGTCCTGATGTTTCAGCCTTGCAATTGTCCTTCCCAGACACTGGAAAGCATGATGTCATTCCTAAAGGAGGCAAATCATCATGAAAAGGAGAGAGGCTAGCAAAGGTATGTCAGTTTGTGAGGTCACACTCCTGCATTCACGTCTCCAACAAAAACTTTTAGCACATCAGTCTTTTCTCTCTTGTTTTTCTTCCTTTAAAGAACAAGAGAGGGGGGAGGGAGGCAGGGAGAGAACACTGCACAATTGGTATCATTCCCAACACATGGTGTGGAAACTCTTTAGCAAAAACTGCTTGGGGCAACTTTTCTACTACAGCTCACCTTGATAAAGAGTTTACTCAAAATTGTTGGGAACCATATCTAATTGTTCCACTCCCTCTTTTGTTCTTGGGGTTTTTTTGGGGGGGGGGGTGCCTGTTATTGTTCTTTATTATCTTCGTTGCTTTCCCTTAATGCCCCTCGTTTCTTGTTTTTCCATGACCCCTCTCCCTTGACTCATGCCATCTGAGCGTCTGCACTGCCTACACTGAACAGTTCTAAAGCTAGTTTCCAGACTTTCATGCAAGTAGCACAGATCACCCCTGTTGGTCTCAGCCATGATTGGAAGGTGGCTAACACAAGCCTTGTCTTTATCTTGGAGGCTCAAGGTGAGGGTGCAGATGGTGGGGGGAGAAGGATCATCCAATTAGCTGTGCCCCAAATCTTTTGGATGGGACTTTAGTGAGGTTCATCACATACACAGAAAAAGATTAGCCACTAGCCCTTGACAACACCGAGGTAGATACAATGAGAGGTGTAAAGGGACAGATTTCCTGTTCTCTTCTGATAGGAGAAATTGGAGCAGGGTTGGGGGGGGGGGAGAATCTCATCTTGTGTATGTCTGGGATATTACCTGACAACTATCCTACAAGGCAGTCCGGGTACATGAGGTTCTCACAGGAACAGGAATTCTAAAATCAAGCTTTCTCATAGTTATAGACACAATCATGTGCGTCAACATAGCCAACAAAGTTTAATGTCAAAGGGTCACTCAAGGTGAAGCAGAGGCAGCTGCCAGGGAGAGCAAAGTGCAGCACCAAAATGGCATGAATGTTGGAAAAGTGAGGAGCATATCCTCAGCATTCTCATCAGGTGCGTAGAATGAGCCACTTTCAGAGTGAACATCAAAACGAGAGAACTTTTTATGCATCTCCCTAGCAACAGCAATCCTTCACATTTCTATATTGCTGAAAGCACTTTATGTACATTATCCCTCTGTAATGATCAGTCAAGATCATCACCCTTATATGCCAATTGGCAGCTAAGAGATGGCTGACTTGTTCCGTGTAAAACCCGATAAAAACAAAATCAAAGTGTAACATTCTTTTGGGCCAGTCCCAGGACCGCTTATGCCAACATGACATCCCATTCCCAGTTGGTCCCTCACGAGTGCTAAGCAGCTGAGCCAGCCCAGGTGTCAGCTGTCCCCATGGAAAAGAAAGGAGAGGAAAGGCCCGCGAGGAAAGGTCCGACCCCCAGCCGCCTCCCCAGCCCAGCCCAGCCCTTGCCTCAGCACCAGCCGTTAAGGAGAAGCTGCAGCCCCTATAACTCTACTTAAGAGGCTCAAATCAAATTTAATGAATGATCATTAACCAGGGACATTTCAGATGAGAAAATTGTTTTAGGAACGAGCAATTAAATTCTAACACTTAGATCACGTAACTCATTTCTAATTAAACTCACAGTAAATTATGGCAATGGTATTTATTTTTTAATGAGAAATAAAACCGAGGAGAAATTACAGCCCTTCAAAAATAATAACGAAAGATTGGGGTGGGGAGGTGGGGGTTAAGGTAATATGCAAAGGAAAAAAAAGAAAAAAGAGGGTATAAGCAAATAAAAGAAAGAGTAAAATGGCTATGTATCTTCTGGGAAGAAGGACCAATCAATCCATTAGCCAATCAATGGCTTATTGTCTTGGCTGTGGGGTATACTCTCTCTCTCTCTCTCTCTCTCTCTCTCTCTCTCTCTCAAAATAAGTAAGTATACAAAACAGAGATCCTTAAGCAATCACACATCTTTCAAGCCATCTATCTCCCACTTGGATGTTCATACAACCTCTTGCTCTGCACATAATATCTTCTCTTTTTTAAAATAAATAATAGTCTATGGTTTTGATCAGACATAAGAACTCGGCAGAATTGTGTGTGTGGAGCTGAGAGACCTGCCAACTTTAGGAACAAAACTTTATAATAAATACGATCAGCCCTTGAAGTTCTACTGAAGTTCATGGCCATGAAAATAACTCAATTGGCACCAGGCACAAAGGACAGGGCTCTCCCACAAGGGGCCCCACTTTTGTGGGACAGAAGGCTGAATGGAGTGTGCCAAGCCAAGCCCCACCTCTGCAGACATCAAGAGGAGCCTCAACTTGGACCACTTTATTTGCTGTGGCTTTTCATAAACAAAATTTATGGGGCTGCTGATGGTTTTAGCTATAATTATTCATTTTATTTTCTTATTTCACTGGGCTGGATGTTTGCTGTTTTGTTATTATTGCTGGTTCTTAATTGTTGTTCTCTTTGAAGTTTATTGTTATTTTACCTAGGAACCACCTTGAGAGAGTTTCTACGGGATGTATGCACAAATCACACAATTCGACTGGGTCCCCAATTCAGTGATTTGGAAAATGGCCCAATTCTGCTTGGATCAATCTGGATGCCATGCGCTTTGACTCAAATCCATAAACCTGAAGCTTTGTGCCTTCCATTTTTTTTCTGTTTGTCAGGGGTATATGGAATTTGCAGGCTTTGTGCCCTTTGGGAGGGGATTATGCCTGCCATGTTTGTTTGTGTGTGTGATAACAAATCCAGGAAGGAGGAAAATTATGAAATTGAAGAAAATCTGGATTTTTCCCATCCTCCCCCACCCAAAGCGCAGCTCTACTTTATAGAAAATGGGAATGAACAAAAATGCTTACAGCTCCGTTATTTTTAAAGATAAAGAGATGAAACATGGCACTATGATAGCCCTTAGGTAGGGCTTTAGCCATGCCAAATTCATTTTTAAAGATCATAATGATAGCTCTAAAGTAGGGCTTTAGCAGTGCCAAGTTTCAAGCATTCTGTTTGATTTTTAGCAATTTTGTTTAACGTTCAAGGTTTTAAAATTATTTTTTTAAAAAAACTGAAGCCATACTCTTCAAATTGAGGTTGTCAGACCTCTTCTTTGGAATCTTGCACCTTGAGCAGTTTCAGCCCTTGGCATCAAGGGGATCTTGAGTTTTTAGCTAAGAAGTGCTGGGCGAGCACAGCACCTTTCCTGTTGCAGAGTTGGTGGGCAGTTGGGCACTTGGAGCTCAGCAGAGGTGAGGCATCCTCAGATCAACATGTGGGAAAGAAGAGGTCAGTCAAAGCAGTCATGTGTTTGTGCAGAAGGGACAGGAGTTCAAAGTCTGGTGCCAACATGCAAGCCTTGAGGAGCTAATGTATATAAGCGAGAAGTGTGAATGGGCGAAGTAGTGTCTGCAACCAACAACACACACCCTAATGTTAGAGCAGAGAAACTTGTGACGATCATACACACATTTAAAAAAAAAAATTGAACTTTAAAAATAAAAATGCCAGACAGACAGCCGGCAACAAGCTCTGTTAAAAGCAGCAGCAGTTTGCAGCAGAGTGAAGATACAATCAGAAAATATATTTGAGGGAAGAGAAGAATGTATCACACAGAGTACAGCAACAAAGTACAGCAAAAGCTACAAAAGTAGGAGTGAATGAAGTTAATTTCAGATATGTTGTTTTTTATTTCAGTGATTTTAACATTAAGATGTTATGTAGAAAAGATTTGTCTTAATTGTGTGCTGTAAAATCAGACATGTGAACAAGGCTATGTTCAGGTGGGCACCCCCCTTGGTGCTGGACACGCCCCCTGGGGTGGACGTGTTGGTGGGGATGCCCACTTGGGGCTGATCATGTTGTCCTTCTTTTTGGATTTCGAAATATGGTCACCCTAGACAAAGGGGGCACAGGTCCTGTGGCAGAACTCACAGAGAAGATGTTCAAGAGGACCACGACACTGAGAATTGGAGCGCAACTTCCTCATTCAGTAATCCAAGTTGCATGCCAGCCTTTCCCCTTCCCTCCTCCTCCTCCTACCACTTACAAGGATGCTGGGTTTGGAGCCACCATCTTTCCCAACCACTGAGATTCTTCCTAGTTTTAGGCAGAAACTAGAGCTGCTGCATCCAACCTTGTTTACAGGGGTAGGCCTCTTCCTCATGATACAGGAAGCAACCGTTCAGCTTGAGCCTATGGCTTACAGCTCACTCAACCAATTTCTCAAGTATACAGGTTGACAATGCAATCAGGCCTTGGGCCTATGGCTAATCATAGGGGTGGGGGCAGATTTTTGGCTTTTTCCCCAAGAACAGGAGTTTACTCAAGTCTGCACAAGGGAAATTTCACTTAAATGTGTTTCAGGTAGAGTGAAGGCAGGAGAGACGATATCATGTAAGATTTCTTTTGGCTCCTAGCAGCACTGCCCTCCAATGTGTAATACTGCAAATGAACTGTTACGAAAGGGGGCAAGTTCTGGGACTGAGCCCTCCTTCTTGTTGCTGTCACATGGCGATCTTGCACCATGATCCCACTGGGACAGGATGTCAGCCAATCCAGCTGGACCCTGAACTGCCAGTACAAAGGGCTGTTTCACAGCATCCAAGGCTCTGCAAATAGTCCTTACCGCTTGAGGAGGAAGTGCACTTTTAGCACCAAACAGATGGCTGGTGTTGTCACCATTGGCAGAGACAATCACCCTCCCATCTCCCCGAAACAGGTGATTGGCACTGTCGGAGATGAAGGTGCCAGCCATCTGCTTGGTGACATGGGGCACAGGCAGCCCACTGCTGTGCATGGATCTCACTGGAACTGATCAATCGGGTGTGTGTCTAAGGAGGGATATACAGGAGGAGGAGGAGGAGGAGGCTGGTCAAAGCAAATAGGGCGATAAAAACCCACACACATCCTCCTCTTTCATAATCCACAAACTGATTGCCCCACCTATTTTGAAAAACCCTAAACAAAGCCTATGCAACTTTTGGGGAGATCCCATTAGGAGCCTTCTCTAGCCTGTGTTTCACACCACTTAAAGTGGTCTGAAGGTGGGAGGGGTTAAGGTCTTGTTTCATGGAAGAATTCCCACAAAGCCCTGTGGGAGCCTTCTCCCTCGCAGTGGTGCTGTTTACACAAGCCCACTGGTTTGGCCCAGGCAGGCATCCCCCACTCTCCAAACGCCGTACTAATGACTTACTAGAAGAGACCCACTCAATGCTGTTCAGTCAGCCTAGGATTTAGATCAGAGAGTGGGGCTTGCCAGCTGTCTGCACATGGATTTAAATCTGATCTGCATGGAGCAACAGTGCTTATGCTGCTGAAGTCCAGGACAAAAGTAATGATTATTCTGTTCCCCATTCCAAGAGAAAAACTTGCCGGGTCCTCAAGTTCCCTAGCAATGAATCCTTTGCAGCTTCCAGCTTCTCCTCCTCGTTTCTATTGGCTGGAATTTGGGATGCATTGAGCTTTGCACTTCAAAAGCTTGTTCCCATTCTGAATATGTTCTCCATGCATTGAGTCACTAGCATCCATTTCTCTCAGGAAAGTAAAAGGGGGATGCTAAATTAGCTTGGGATAAAGAAAGACAACATACCTTTGGCCAGGCTCAGCGCACTGCTTGTTGTATTCATCACATTTTCAGGCTTCCTCCTGCTCTCCACCTGCTCAGATTGGAAGGGGAGGACTTGTCCCACATTCCACAGTTGCAAGGTGGGCTGGGACACAAGCGCAATCCCACCTCCTGCCTGGATTTCCTGCCTAGAGAGATCTGTGGGAAAACCCACACCCTCTCGTTTTTCCATCAAGAGGGGGAAAATACAGCACACTTTCCCCCGTTAGTAGTAAATGACTGAATTGTTGCTCCTAATCTGTTTCAGCTGTATATCTGAAGAGTTTCTAATATGTGTACTGTGTCATTAACAGGATTTTGAATTTGTGTGTTTCACTTTGAGATCTGATTCTGGACTGTGCCAAGTTAGATTCCAGGAGCATTCAGGTTGCATGATGGAACATCCCTTCATGTGAAAAGCAATGATAAGAAAAACTCTCCACATATAGAAAATGGGTGACCAGGGAGAGGTGTTCCAAGGAAGGGAAAACTCGCCCGCTTGACACAGCGCCAGGCTCTCCCGCATGAGACCAATTATTTGGACTAGCGCAGTGTGCAAATGGCCTCTTGAAATTCCTCGCTCGATATGTGAGGAGAAGAAATCCTCAAACATTTCTCAGAGGCAGCTCTCACCACTGGAAGGGGCTGTTGTCGCACAGCTTCTTTCTTTTTTTCCTACGGGTTCTTTTGGGGGGGGATGTGTGTGCTGTCACTGCAAGGGGCAATAGCGTCAACTGACTTGGTAGGCTGGCCCCCATTTTGTGTCCACCACAATGCAACTGTAAAGGGGGCAGTGTTGTGTCTGGCTCCAGGGGAGACCCCTTCACCAGTCACCATTTCTCAGCCTAAACCACCTCACAAAGTTCATGTGAGACTAAAAGGGGGGAACGAACTCTGCACGCCACCTTGAGCTTGTTGGAGGGAGGATGGAACAGAAAAGGGATCACACACGGACATGCAGCCCCCAGTTGAAAACAGCCCCCTCCTCAGCTGGTTGCATCCCTTTGTCCATATATTACTTACCTGAAGGGGGCATCTTGCAATGAGTGTCCTCCTGGCCGGCCTCCCAGGGTGGGGCGTTCTGCCTGGGCTGCCTCTGTTCTGGCAACACCTGTGGCTGTGTGAGGAGAAGAGCTGCTCAATGGAGCCTTCCCTGCCATCCAGACACCCCGTTGTGCCATCGGCCCACCATGTGGAAGCCTGGATGTGAGCAGCTGCTGGCACAAAGGCCTCTTCATGGTGGGTCACCTCACGAAGTCGCGAGTTCTGATGGTGGGTCGGGTCAACAGTGTGCCTAACACCAGGGGCAGACCGGAGTGCCCCAGGTATTGCAGGATGCGTCCCTCACGCAAGCAACATGGGGGGGGGGGGAGAGATTAAATGTATTCCCCAGTCTCTTTAGAGTTCACCCTCACAAGCTTGCACCTATGAAATCAGCCACCATTTTCCCCATTTTACACAGTGATAATTGAGGCCCCCTCTACAAGATTTCAGTTTGACGGCCGGGTCCCCGATTATGCGCATCTTCTCTGAAGCGCTTTTACGCCTAATCCCTATACATGGGAGGCATTGAAGCGCATTACAGGCTGTATGAAAGGCATTTAAAAGTTGTTGACATGCTGAGAATCGCATGCAAATGTTGCTGAAAGTAATGCGCTTTGTCCCAGAGAAACTCCCCAAACCTGTTTCCTCTCTTTATTTTCCCCGCCCACCAGAATCTCCCGCCTTTGGTTTCCCAGGTTACCTGAAAGGAAGGAGCTGATTAACATATTCGGCTACCTGTTTTACTTTCTCAGGAGTAAATGTGAATGTGTGTGCGCGCGCACACACACACACACACACCAAAACAGACAGGGGGATGCTGCTTCGTTCCTTCCCCCTCCCCTTCCCAGCGAGCTCAACAATTGTAAAGCATACACACATACACACACACACACACCAAAACAGACAGGGGGATGCTGCTTCGTTCCTTCCCCCTCCTCTTCCCAGCACACACAACTCAGCTCAGGAACCCAGCAAGAAGCGAGGGGAAGTTATGTTCGCTGATGGCTAATTATGCGCTCATCCGCCCATCCTTCCTACCCCCTTTCCTTCTCATAAAACCACCTCCATCTGGCCCCATGTCTCGATGTTAAAAATATTTCATCGGGGTACTTCAAAGAAACTTTATTTTTGGTTCACGTTGGGTCCCCTCTTCTTGGAGCTTCCATCCAGAGAGACGGAGTACAAGGAGGAAGTTGCCAGGAGGAGAGAGGAAATGAATCTAAACCAAAAAGTGGGAGGTTTTCCCAGTGAAGGGGCAGTTCTATGCATGAGATCACGACCACAGTCCAACCCCCGATCATTAATGTGCCTCCTCAGAAAGTTGTTTACACGGACATAAGGCGCTCTTACTCCCGCCGTAAATTAAAACTCGCTAATTAACGCGCATTCGATAATGCGAATAATCGGATGTTTAAAGCGCCTCAGCTCCCAATTTGCGCTCCTCTCTTGTAGAGGTAAAAAATTTAATCAGCCTTGAAAGAGCTTTAAACCTCTCTTGTAGAGGCAGCCTGAGACTGATGGTGGGTGGGTTTCAAAGCAGAGGTTGCCTTGAACCCAGGTCTACCAGTGCTAGATTTTGCTGGCCACTTCACATGAGCATGGATGCATCCATCCTTGTACGACACAAACTAACTGGGCAGCAGCTATCCAGGGACTTCAGGCATTGTTGTTTCTTCTCCGGTGAGGGCAGGACAGAGGCAAGAGATTTCCAAAATAATTCTTTCACCAAACTAGATTTCCCAGGATTCTCTGGAGGAAGCTATAAGTGGTGTAAAAGCCAAACTAAGATAGAAGTGTAGATACTCCCTGTGTGCGATTCACACGAGATGTGGAACCCTGAAGAAGTTCCTGGGAGCTGCCTCAGTGAAGGTCTTGTATGCACCATTAACTTTCCAGCTTTATGAAGAGGCTTTCCTGTCCACTGTCTTGTATGTGGAAAAAGGAAGAGATAAAGCTAGAAGCTGCCATCAGAGAAGGTGCTCCCAGGTGAGGCTTTTGTGGTGCCATCACCCTGCCCATTCATGGAGTTGGACTGGGGGCTCCAGACATCGCTGTTTTCCATTTGTAGCATAACCTGTTTCCCCCTGCTGCTTTTGAGCATCATCACACGGGGGAAATTGTGTTTCTTTATTGTAAATTCTCCGCCTGTGTTTTTTGTCCCTCATTACTTCCTCTTCTTCCCTGGTGGGAAAGAGGAAGTCAACAAAGACCACATGGCCCATTGAGGGGCTGTTTCTATCGCACCACTTTTCCTGCACACAGCAGAAGTTTGCAGCACATCCCATTTTAAAAAAAGAACTCATCATTTGGGGGATCTATTTTGCGACAGAAAAATGAGCGGGGGGAGCAAAGAAGGCAGAGGTCATCGTCTAAAGGATGTGCACATGTCCGCAAGTGGGCAGTAGTGAGCATGCGACACAACAGTAATCTGATGAACCTCTTTGTCTTTTTCCTACCAGGAAAAAAGAACTGTTCAGGAGAGAAAATTTCAAAGATAGAGTAGGTGCACAATGCTTTTGACTAGGAACCCTCCACGAGTTAATTTCCTCTCATCTTCTCTCTCTCTCTCTCTCACACACACACACACACACACACGCACACGCACACATATTCTCTGCTGGTTCCAAGTCGAAGGAGAGCATTTAGAGCCATCACCTGACTCCTTTGTACAGTCACCGCTTCTGCCTGCAGCTGCTGAACACAGGCCCTTTCTGAAGCGTGAGGCGGAGGCCCCGGCTGCGGGCTGTGCAACCAGGTCAATGTTAAACACATGCCCCTTTTGAAAGATTATACGGGACGCGTTTTCCATGGCTTCAGACAGCTGTGCTCCGGCAGTATCATCTGTCTTTTAATGGTGCCCTGCAGAGTTCTAAAGTTGCCATGACTTAGGCGAAGGCAAAACGAAACAAAGGGGGGAAATGAGCGGTGGGGGAGCGGCCTGCCTTGGAGGGAATAGAGACGTATGGCACCAGCCGGCCAACTGGCCAGGCTGCATTCCGCCAAGGGAGTTTGCAAAGGGCTTTGCCCTGCGTGGCTTAGGCCAGCTAAGGGCTGGACCTGCTCCTGCTTCATCAAGGCAACCGCTTTTGGAGCAGCCCAGTTCCAGCCCCTCGCCTGAGACTTGGAGGCGAGGAAGGCCTGCCCCGCAATGTGGCACCCTCCCCTCCCCTCCCCACCAGGAGCCGTAACCCGAGCCGACGAAGGACAGTTCAGGGGTGGAGGTTTCATGGCTTCCGACTCCAGGATGAAGGAGGCGGCAGTCAAAGGGCCGGCGGACAGCAGCAAGGGCTACTGTGCTGATGTGGCACCTGCCCTCCCGGATTGCTTAATCACCTGCTGGGGCGGCTCTCCGCACCTGTGCCGGATTGCACGGTGTCTGCGCTCCCCCTGTGCTGATCCTGAGAGTCTGTCCTGCTTCTTCATCCTGCTCCTCATTCGAGTAGCTCTGCTCCTGGGTAACTGCTGTGTGTTTGCCAGGGATGTGCATCAGATCGGGTCCGATCCATGATCCGGAGCCGATCCGACCAAAATCGGATAAAATTATCCAATTCCGATCCCGGCATCTGGATCGTACGATCTTATCCGAGCCGGTCTGAAAGGACTCGATCTGATTTGGATAAGATTGGAGGATCGGACCTCCTCCCTCCTCACACTCCTTACCTGCTTGGGCTGTCCGCTGGCATCCGCCCCCTTCTACTGAGAAACAGGCTTCGCAGCCTGTTTCTCAGTAGAAGGGGGCAGCGGACGCCAGCAGACGGCCCCAGCAGGTAAGGCACGCGAGGGGGAAGAGGACGAGGGCCCCACTTACCTGCTGGGGCGCCCACTTCCCTCCGCTGCTCCGATCTACTGTGAAACAGGCTTCGTGGCCTGTCTCTCAGTAGCGCGCAGGTAAGGAGCACAAGTGGGGGGGAGGGACAGGGAGGGGGGAGTTATGCCCCAACTCACCCACCCACTACCATGTTTTCCATATAGGCTTGCATTGGGGGAAAACTTTCCCCCAAAGCAAGCCTATGGCAAAAAACCCAAAAATGGGGGCCGATCCGAAAATCGGACGTCCAATGTTCGGATTGGGATCAGGATCGGGTCCCATCTGATCCAAGGGACCTCCGATTTTGTCTGAACCAATCCATGACAACATTGGAGGTCCTGATCAGGGTCTCGATCCGATCTGGGGGATCAATGCACATCCCTAGTGTTTGCAGCTTGCTGTTCAGCTCTGAACTCTTTGCCATGCGATGACAACAGTGGCCCTGGCCAAAAGGGAAGGCGAATCCCTCCCAATGGACGATGACTCATTTGCCATTCGCCAGCCATGGATGGCTAGATCAGCTGCCCGGGTCGAGCAGATCTCAAGCCAGGGTAATCGGAGGCTCCTTGGGCAGAAGGAAATGTGTCGATGCACAGGACACTGATAGCTGGTGCAATAACATGTGCAATTGCAGTCAGGGTATGATGATCTTTTAATAAATGCATTCAAATTAAATAATGAAAAGTTAACAATGGGACTTGATCGCTAATGTCTGGGGTGAGTCCTGAAATTTGTGGACTAAGAATGAAGGTGAGAAAGACTTGGTCTTGTATAAAATGTATTTCTCTCACCACTGGGTAGATGCTCTTGTTCCATAGCTCATCTTTTCTCACCCTTGACATCAGGGGATACGGCTTTCAGGACAGGGCTACTGAACTACTGAATGAAATCTATTTATTTGTTTATCTGTTTAGTTGCTACATTTATATCCCTGCCTTTCCTGCACAGCGGCATACATGATCCTCCTCCTCTCCATTTTATCATCACAACAGCCCTGTGAGGTAGGCTAAGCTGAGAGACAGTGGCTGAATTCGGACAACACAATAGTCAATGGTGGGGTAATAATCAACTTTACAGTTGTTCATCTAGTACAACTGTACATCTAGTACAGTTGTTCATACTCCCCACACAACAAGGTAATAAATAATCAACTGTGGTGTGGATTAGGATCAGCGCTGAGTTGACTATGGCAGCATTCGGACGACACGATAGTCAATACAACTGACGATTGTTCCCCCCCACCCAGTTGCTTATTATGTCGTCCAAATTCAGCCAGTGAGTGCCCAAAGTTACCCAATGAGTTTCGTGGTCATGTGAAGAATAGAACCCAGATCTCCTGAGTCCCAGTCCAACACTCTAACCACTACACATTTCTCTCTCTCTCTCTCTCTCTCTCTCTCTCACACACACACACACACACACACACACACTTGTATCACCTCCTTCTTCCAGAATAGCCTGAGTAAGTTAAATAAAAACAAGGCCTTCGCTGCCCTTAGGCCTTCAGTCTGAAAGACGGGAGACAAAAGGAAAAAAGGGATGGGGAGAGAAGAGGGAAGTTGCAACTTGCCCAACATCATCCAGTAACATTCACGCATAAAGAACGTTTGAATGAGGAAGTAAATGGATTTCCTTATTCTGTTTCTTTATTGTTTGTCTTGTGTTCCTCTGCTCTTAAATTCTGTTTTAACTCTAATGATTTCTGCATTAATTTCTGGAAATGGATCCGGTGCAGTTTGCTGCAGCTATCAGTTACTTCTCTTTAGGGATGTGTATCGTATAGTTAAAATGTACGATAACAATACGGTAAGATCGTTATCATACATGTGTTTAACGATGATGATACGATAGAAAAACCTACGATAATCATCGGAGATGATAATTTTCGGGCGATTTCATCATTTTATCGGACTGCCATATAAATACACCTATAACTTCTGTATTTTAAAAGTTAGAGGCTTGAAACATGGTCACAGTGCTTCTGGGGTATGCCTAAGTATGTGTATGAAATTTGAGATCGATCCCTCCAACCTTCAATTTTATATGAATTTTTTTATGATCGTTTCCATTCTGACAGGTCTGAATGAATGAACATGGCGAGCTGTCATTCTGATCTTTCAGAACTGAAACGATCTTTAATAAATTCATATAAAATCAAGGGTTGGAGGGATCGATCTCAAATTCCATACACATACGTAGGCATACCCATAAGCACTGTGACCAAGTTTCGAGCCTCTAACTTTTAAAATACAGAAGTTATAGGTGCATTTATATGGCATTCTGAAAAAATGATAAAATTGCCCAAAAATTATCGTCTCCAATGATTATCGTAGGATTTTCTATCGTTATCATACATTTTAACGATGCAATATACATCCCTACCTTTTACCCTTAACATAAAACAAGCACACTCATCCAGGCATCTGCAGGCAGGGATGGAAGGGAGGATGCAATTTCGCTGCAATGTTTGCCATGAGAGAGCTGCCTTAGAATTTCTCCAGCTTGAATCCAGAGTTGAGGGTCCTGTGTGAGTCCAAAGTGCCGCCTTTTACGGCAGCATCCAAACTGCCGTCTAGTTCAGCGAGATGGCTCGAGCCCTCCATTTGCTCACTTCAAGTCCCCTGTGTCATGAACCAGGGGGTCTTACACAGCTGGATGGAGCTGCCCCAGATAAATGCTGGACAGCTGAGCCAGCGGGGGGGAGGGGCCCCCTGGCTCTTTAACTGCCAGCACAAACTGCTCCATCGCGTCGGCCCTGGCAGGCACCTCTTTTCAGCAAGGAATCAAAGGGCTCCTTTAGTGAGAAGGGATGGAATGACAGGTAGAAAGGCCAGAGGATAAATCCTGCAGCCTACTGGGACTGTTAAATATTAGGAGAGATTAGTGTCTGACAGGGGAGAGGAGGGCAGGAGACCCTGCTAAGCAGCTGGAGAAATGCACGGAATTCCTCCTCTTTTGTCAGTACTCTAAGCGGAACACTGTGCTTAGGGGGGTGGGGTGGAAATTGAGTTAAATCAAGAAGGATCTTGCACTCCAATAAGGTAAGTTACCACATTGCTTCCTAGAATTAGCGCCTACTGGGAGCCTGTGTGCGCATGTGTGCTCTCCACAAAGGCTTGCAGGAGGTGCTGTGCCTGCCACTGGTCCCTTGTCCAACCACGCAGAGGCTGCACAATAGAGCTTTGCACTCCCCCTTCCCCAGATGCTAGGAACTAGAGCAGCTTTTCCCAACCTGGTGCCCCTCAAGATGCTTTGGGCCAACTCTCATCACCCACAACCAGCATGGGCAGTGGCTAGGAATGCTGGGACTTGTAGTCTGAAGCAACTGGAGGGCACCCAGGTGGGGAAGGCTGGACCAGAGGGAGAACTTTGAGGGGAACTGAGCAGGGTGCTCTGTCCCCCCCCCCCCGCCACAACAGGACTATGAAGGGTGGGGGGTGGCAGCCGCAGTGCTTTCCCTGATGGTTCTCTTCTCTGAGAGCTGCCCATCCTGGCTGCAGTTGTGCCTGGCTGCCCCTTGCCGCCCAGGCCAGAATCACAGGCTAGGCGGCAGGTGGGGGCAGATGGGGATGCCAAGCTGAGTGCAGTGAAGACAAGAGCTGGACAGAGCAGCTGCTGCAAGCACCGCCAGTTCTCTGAAATGCTGCTGGGCCAAGATGGCGGCAGCTGAAGCCTCACCTGGCACTTCTCTTCATGGCAATGGGCAGAGTGCCTCTGCCCTTCGTTATTACTATTTTTTAAGGGGCGAGATTTGTGCCTGCACCCATTGTCAGACCTGGTGGCCCTCAGGGGTGGGGACAGCATTTGCCAGACCACTAGGGGGTGTGCGAAGTGGGTCTGCTCGAAATTCAAAATGGAGCTCCATCAATCGGTTTCTCCACTTTGATTTTTGGAGCAGCTTCCCTGCTCCGCTTCATCGGATTATCCATCAAAGAACTGCTCCATTTTTGGATAACCGCTCTATTATAGTCAATGGAAATTAACAAAAATGTTGAAACTTGGCACCATGATAGCTGTTAAGTACCACTCCATTGTAGTCTTAAGAGCTACCGTGGTGCCAAGATTCATCTCTTTATCTTTAAAAATGGCGGAGATGTGAGCATTTTTGTTAATTTCCATAGACTGTAATGGAACGGTTATCCGAAAATGGAGTTCTTTGACGGGGTTCCTCTCTACTCCGCGGGTATTCGATGGGTTTTTAACCATCCCCGCTCTACTCTGAAAACTTGACGCTTCATCGAAGCCTTGAATTTTCGGAGAGGAGTGCACACCTCTACTGACCACACACACAGAGTGCCAAGGCCTGCCTAGTCGTGACTACGGCTGTGGACCTGCCTGGGAACAAGTCTCATTGACCTCAGTGGGACTTATAGATGAGTAACACTGTGAGCCAGAACATGGTTCAGCTCTGTTTTAAGCCAGGAAATCATCTTTGCAAACCATCGGGACAAACCACTTTGTCCAGATGTGTGAAATAGGGGTAGTAATACAGACGTATACTAAAGGACTATTGAAAGAAACACTGATTTACTGTGTAATTAATTAATTAATTAACTATTTCTATCCTGCCTTTTGACCATATATTTTCCATGGATTACTGACATAACACATGGGAAGTGCTTTGTACACTGCAAAATCTTAAACTGGTTCAATAGTTCTGCCTTCCTTGGGAATTGGATGGGATATAGAAGTGGTGGCAGTGGTGAAAACGGACTAAGACCACAATCAAGGAATTTTCAGCATTTCATCCCAAGACAATTCCCAAGATTCATGGAGGAAAGAAGACATAATGTCTAAGCTGCCATAAAACTAATTTATGCCCATTCTATTTAGCTGTATGCATGCATGCTAAAGCATACAGGGCCAAGCTGGAATTTGTTGCTCAAAATGTTTTGAGCAAAAATGGAGGGAATCTCGGCGAGGGTGTTAAAGGATTCCCCAACTGCCCCCACCCCCAGCCAATTTTTTCCCATTGCTTGTTTCATGATCCTGGTGGCTGCCGCTGCTTTGTTCCTAGCAGGCTGCAAAGTAAAGGAAGGAAGACTGGCTCAAATAGACTTCTGTCACCGCTACCTCATCACATGGCAGCGGTGGCATCATGAAGCCCATCAGCATGGGCACGACACATCCTGCCCTCCCCCACAACCTGCTAGGAACAAAACAGTGGCACCTGACAACCATCAGGGCCCTTGGCTGGGTGCTTTGCCACTGCTAGCAGTAACTTCGCCACCAGGTTCTACCCAATGCCCCCACCCCACCCCCACCAGCATGCAAAGAGGCAGCATGTTGGGTCAGGCCCAGTGATTAGGGGACGGCAAGCGTGCTAGAGATGAGGCCATTGCCTCTGGATACAGCACGCGAGGGATCCGTGTGATTCCACCAAGGACAGCTTTCCCCAACCAGGCATAATGAGAGTTGCAGTCCAACACCTCTGGAGGGCAGCCAGTTGGGGAATTTGCTGCACTCCCCTATTGCAATCTGTGAATGAAACTTTGCTCCCCATCTTCAACCTCTTTCACACACACCCGTCCCCCAAGCCATGCTCATTAGACTGATGAGATGAGACATGGGGGCTAAGCAGGGAGCCCAGGATAGATTTGGGGGCAGATCATTGGCACGGTGGCTTTCAAGATACCAGAAGGCACTTTGCACAGAACAGTGAAAACGCTTGTGTCAGGGTTTAAAACGTTGCAGGGGGAAATGGTCCAATTTTCATACTTGAAATGTCTGGCATGTCACAGCTTATTAAGTAACTGGAGAACATATTTCGTTGGGACAAGTGAGGGAGGGAGTCTGAGCAAGTGCGAATGGCCTGGGAAGGCACAGCTCAGGAGGCATTTCTAAGTCCAGAGGACAAAACCCCGGGCCTCAGAGATAGCAGAGTTGGGTAGAGGCAAGAGTATTGGGCTTGCAGTGGGTGGGGTGGGGGGAGTTGGGTTCAAGCTCTCACGTTGTCCTGAAGCCCCTTGAGTGGCCTTGAGGAAATCGCTCTCTCCCAGTCTTACCTGCCTTAGAGGGTAGTTGTGAGGGGGGATTGGGATAAACCCCCTATGTGCTGCAGGGCACCAATATGTTAGAGAGAAGGCAGCAGCAGCAGCAGCAGCCCATGTATGCGATTTCTTGTATAAGCGTGTGTGCAGGAACAAGTGTGAAAAGGTGGGGCATGGATTGTGAAGTGCCCTTGGAACCATTTCGGCTGAATGGTGCAATACAAGCATACATCTGCGTATTACAGGGGTGGAGAGAGGCCAAGGGCTCGTCTAGTGCCATGATCCAATAGTTAGTACTGAAGGCAGCTGCAATTTGTTAAGCAAACTCTAGAAAAGTGTCCGCGGCTCCCTCTACAAAGATTCGCTTTTGCGCCCGGTTCGGCGATTATGCGCATTATCGCAGACGCGCATTTACTCCTAATCCCTCTGCACGGGAGGCGGCGAGAGGCGGCAAAGCGCATTAATAGATGTCCAAAAAGCGCTTTACAAGAAGTTAATGCGCATAATCGCTTGTTCACACGGGGAAAATGCGCTTTAACGGCCGGAGCAAAATAAAACTCGCGATTTAACGCGCATTCGAAAATGCGCATTATCGGGGAGATAACGCGCCTCTACGCCCGATTTGCGCTCCGTTCTTGTAGAGGTAAAATTTTTAATGAACCTTCAAAGCGCATTAAACCTCTCTTGTAGAGGCACCCCGCGTGTAAAAGCTCAAATGCACCTTTGAGCCTCTTGCACATTTCTGCTGCTTGTGCAAACAAAACGGCATTGGAATCTATGTTTTAGTCCAGGTAGATGTGGAATACTTTGAAGGGACCAATTTGAGTCTCACGCCACGTGAAACTCTTCCAAATCCAATCCTGTATTGCAAACGAGAAGACTAGTGGCGGCTCCTTTAATAGGGTGCCCAGTGGTGGGTTAACCCATCTTGAAGGCACAGAAAAAAAATATCCATGTCACTAGAATGTTTGCTGTGATGTCTGGCCCTCGAAATGTCAGTGGGAAGCAAAAACCCTGAGCCCCTGGTACCAGCATGCCAGTGCTAAAGAGGGCACAAGAAGCTGTGGCCTGGGCTGAGCCTGCCTTTACCCACGGAATAAGCAGCCCATCACCACGCAGGCGCCTGGCTACAGGGTGGCACAGCGGGAGGGCGGGGAAAGGCTGGACTTCGATTGGCCACCGGTGGGGTGGCTGCAGCAGCAGCTGCTCTTTACGCCCCTTTGTCGAGCCCTGCCTCTTGAAGCTGGACAGGGGGATGAGAGTCTCCGGCTGCACAGAAGGGGGGTGGGATCGAGCGCAAAGGAATAAGCCTAAATGGGGTTCCCCCCTTTCTTTTGGGTGGGGCAAATGGGAAACGGGTGCTTAGGGATGCTAGTCCTCAATGACTCAAGGAGAAGCGGAATGAGGATGTTACACCCTGATACCAGCCATTCCTCGCCCTTTCCACCTGACCCCTGGCATGGGCCACCCTCAAACTGACCTCTCCCACACTGCAAGCTTTCAGTTCAGTTTTTTGACCTGAGTATAAGCCATAGAACCTGCTACTACCAAGCGCCCCCCCCCACTCCCCACCAATCTCTGGTTATTCATCTGAGGCCCCCTCCACAAGGACGCGCTTTTGCGCCCGGTTCGGCGATTATGCGCATTATCGCGGAGGCGCATTTACTCCTAATCCCTCTGCACGGGAGGCGGCGAGAGGCGGCGAAGCGCATTAATTGATGCCCAAAAAGCACTTTACAGGTAGCTAATGCGCATAATCGCTTGTTCACACAGCGAAAATGCGCTTTAACGGCCGGAGCAAAATAAAAGTCGCTATTTAACGCGCGTTCGAAAATGCGCATTATCGGGGAGATAACGCGCCTGTATGCCCGTTTTGCGCTCCGCTCGTGTGTAGGTAAAATTTATAATGAGCCTTCAAGGCTCATTAAACGTCTCGTGTGGAGGAGGCCTGATTCACCCTTAAGATAGGGCTGTGACCATTGGACCCTGAAGAAAGGACAGCACCGCTGTTCTTACAAGGCCGAAGTCCCGTTCCTCCTCTTGGCTTCCTGGGCTATTTGGTCAGCTTATTAATGTCTCTTTGTGGGGGGGATCTATATATGGGTGGCTGCAATGCATGTACAAATCCCAACTTTGGGACTTAGGCCTGAGTAACTGTTGGCTAGGCTGACCATATGAAAAGGAGGACAGGGCTCCTGGAACTTTAACAGTTGTAGAAAAAAGGGAATTTCAGCCAGGGTCATTTGTATGCAATTAGTTCCTGGTGAAATTCCCTCTTCATCACAACAGTTAAAGTTGCAGGGGCCCTGCCTTCTTTTGTATCTGGTCACTCTAGTATAGTGCCTGCAACTTTATCTGTTGTGATGAAGAGGGAATTCCACCAGGAACTAATTGCATACAAAAGACACTGGCTGAAATTCCCTTTTCTCTACAACTGTTAAAGTTACATGAGCCCTGTCCTCCTTTTCATATGGTCAGCCTACTGTTGGCCCTTCTTTGATGACCATGTTTGGAAGAAAAGTGGTGGTGGGGGGGGGGGCTTGAGATAATGGGAGGATAGCAACATATCCAGGTTTGTACAATGCCAGAAAGAAATGGGGAAGGAATCAAAGGAATCAGCAAGCGAAGCAGGTGTTTGCTGCGGAGGGTTGCTGAATGGCCATGCACAAGTCAGGATTGCTGAAATAGTTGTAGCTTCTAGGACAAACAGGTTTCCCAGTGGCAGAGCCGGCATCAAAAGTAGGCATGCTCAGGCACCTGCCAAGGGCCTACAATCCATCAGCCCCCCCCCCCGACCAGAGGCCCCTGCAGTTGCTGCTCCTCCTTCCCCATTGCAAGCTGCTTGGTCACCTGCCTCTCGCTCTGGCCCAGGCAACGGAGGGGCGAGAAGGAGCAGCAGACCCTTCAGCCAACTTGCTCCCTGACTCTCCGCCTGCCAAGCAAGCAAGTGGTGGTGAAGACTCATTGAAGGAGGGGGCCCCACTGAGGGTGTCTTGCCCCTCAAAGACCTGGAGTTGGCACTGCCCAGTGGCTCCAGGGGGCTTTCCCCCAGGCCCAATACTGCATCCTGGAGAGGGAGGGACCAAATCACCCTCCGTTCTTCTTCCCACAGCTGGAGCACCACCAGTACTACAGCGGCGGCAGCGGTGGTGGCAGTGGCCCCAGCCAGGAAACGGTTGCTTCAAGAGGTTGGGGATCAGTGGGGATCACAGGGTTTGGGAAATAAGCTGAGCTCCTTCCAAATGAGGGAGGGAGACGGTCAGCTTATTTCCTGAGCTGGACAGGAGATATCCATTGCCAGTTAGGATTTCTTTAACGAGAGCCACTTCCACAGGATTTTTTAAATGCCCACAGCTAAATCTTTCCAATATACGCTTAAAAATGTAATGTGGGAATGAAACCAGAGGTGTATCATGCTTCTTTGAGAACTAGAATTGGTTGCAGCTCCCTGCCAAGCCTACAGTGTGAAACACAGAGAGCGTCATCAGACTGGGGGGGGGGGGTCGCATTTCCCATCCATCGGTCTGGCCTCCTGCTGCTGTCCTACAATAGTGACAATCTCTTTACACGGGGAGAGAAAGAGGAAGCCGCAACGACCATGTGGCCCATTCCATGGGTGTTTTTATTGTGCTTCTTTTCCTGCACACAGCAGGCAACGGCAGCAAGTTTTGCTTCAAAAAAATAAGTTGGGGTCTATTTTGTTATGGAAAAAGGACCAGAAGGGGCAGGAGATGTGCAGGAGGCAGACGTCATCGTCAAAAGGACGGGCGAAAAACCGTGAATGGCCAGTAATGAGCGTGTGATAAAATGCTCTAGTGATGACGCCCAGAGAAGCCATTAAGGAGTGGAGCAGCAAGTATGGCTAGAATCATGGAAAAAGTCACGGAAGGGACAATGTTTTTTGTTTTGTTTTAAGGAACAGTTTAGGCCACAGAGAACAGCTCCTGTGTGCCATGCCTGTGCTGGGCACTGGACCAGCACCTGGGTCATTTTAGGAACTTGCGATTTTGGAATTGGATCCCCTCAAGATAAGGAACCCTCTCTGTTCTCTTTCTCCAGTTCAGATGTATTGTTCTGGCTTCTACACAAGTTGCATCAGTTTTGGCAAATGCAGCACCATTCTCTGCACATGGTTCCAATACACATTCTCTGCACATGGTTCCAATACACATCCTCAGTAGCTGCAGGCTGGCAGGTGCTCTTGGCCGTGCCCAGGTGATTGTTGGATGCAACTCCTAAAGCAGAGGGGAAACAGGTCTTGAAAGAGGATGGCCTCTCATGGGTCATATTAATCATTCATCATTAGAAAAGTCCTGTTGTTGGGTTCTTTGTCTCTCTTGCTCTCCTGCAGATCCAGAGATATATTTTTTTCCAGTCCTCTTTGTCCAGTCAAATAAAAGATAACTGCAAAGTGAGAGGATTAAAACAGCAGATCATTGGGTGTTGTCTTTGAACAGAATTTCTGGTAGAAAGGGGGGGGTATTTCAGAGAGAGAGAGAGAGAGAGAGAAGGAGGAGGAGGAGGAGGAGGAGGAGGAGGAGGAGGAGGAGGAGGAGGGATATCAAGGCGGGAGATGTCAAGGGTCTTGCGTGGCAAATTGCAGGAAGACAAAGAAAGGGAGGAAGGAACAAAGGGGGTGAACTGCCCACTCAGCTCACTTGGTGGCCCTTGGATAAATACTTGTTTATCAGCCTAGCCCAGAGTTCTGAGCCGAAGGCGGTTGGGGAACTACAGCCCCCATGTAGCTCCATGCTGCACCGTCTGGAGAAAAACACAAAGGTGTGGACGGAGCAAGGGTCTTTGGTTTTGCAAGTCGAGCCTCCTCTCAAAGGCACTATATCGGTGGCAGGGATGGTGACGGAGATGGCAGCGAAGACTTTGAGGCAGCAGCAGACAAGGAAAAGAAGAGGCTCTAGGAAAAGCCAGGTTTTAAAACGTGGGGAAAGAGGGATGGAGGTGGGCTTGCGGCCTGAGGGGAAGAAGTGAGTGTCATTCACCGGCAATGGATGTGAAGACGCGAGGGCCAAAAGTCCTTGCTTGTGTTGAAAGAAGTATCCTCCATGCCGCTTCCGGAGGACTGAAGCAGGAGGTTGGACTCGATGGACTTATAGGCCCCTTCCAACTCTACGATTCTATGATTCTATGATATGGCGGAAGTCAAGGAACAGTATGTTTTGCCCTCAGCGCTCATGGCAACATGGGCTTTACACTAGTCTATATACGAATATGGTAGTGCAAAGCTTGTTATTCAAGATTTTTTTTTATTTTAAACTGAAGCATAGCAGTGTAGATGCATAGAAAATTTTGAAAGTTCAAAAAAGTCAAAGCTTGAGCTTTAATAGCAATTAATGTGCTATTACAGCAAATTAATTGCTTTAGTAGCTTTTTTTGACTCCTAGCCGAGCAGAGTAGAGCAGAGCAGAGCAGAGGAAGCTGCTCCAGCTGGTCTAGAAGGTATACAAGGAAGCGAGCTCCCAGAGAGCAAGCAATCAGAGCGAGAGAGCAAAGTGAGCAAACAGGAGTTTGGCAGGGGAGGTCAAGGACAAAAAAAATGTTTTCTTGTAACGCACAAAGAAAAGGCCGAAATGTTCAATTCCTACTTTGGCTCAGTCTTCTCCCAAAAGAGAGTCTATGACCTCCTGGCAAGTGTGAAGTACAAGCTAAAGGGGCAGGATTGCAGCTTAAGATTGATAGACAAATGGTCAAGGAACACTTAATTTCCTTGAACGAGTTCAAATCTCCAGGATCGTATGAACTGCATCCTAGAATAACAAAGGAGCTGGCAGAAGAACCCCCAGAACCATTGTCGAACCATTCACCGAAGACGGGTGAAGTGCCCGAAGACTGGAAGAGGGCTAATGTTGTCCCTATCTTCAAAAAGGGCAAAAAGGGAAACCTGGGAACTACAGACCAGTCAGTCTGACATCCATCCCTGGGCAAATTTTGTAGGAGATTATAAAGAAGTCCATCTGTAAGTGCCTTGAAAACAATGCAGTGATTATTAGAAGCCAACATGGATTTAAGAACATAAGAAGAACCATGCTGGATCAGATGAAGGGTCCATCTAGTCCAGCACTCTATTCACACAGTGGCCAAACAGCTGTTGACCAGATATCCACAAGCAGGACATGGTGCAACAGCACCCTCCCACCCATGTTCCCCAGCAACTGGGATATATAGACTTTGCTGCCTCTGATACTGGAGGAAGCACATAGCCATTATGACTGGTAGCCATTGATAGCCTTCTCCACTAGGAATTTATCTAACACCCATTAAAAGCCATCTAAATTGGTGGCCATCACCAGTCCTATGGTAGTTAAACTATATGCTATGTGAAGAAGTACTCCTAAATCTGTCCTAAATCTCCCATCAATCAGCTTCATGGAATGACCTCAGGTTCTAGTATTATGAGAGTGGGAGGAAAATGTCTCCCTATCCACATTCTCCATACCAGGCATAATTTTGTACACCTCTATTAGGTCTCCCCTTAGCCTCTGTTTTTCCACGCTAATCAATCCCAGCTGTTGTAACCTTCCCTCATAGGGGAGATGTTCCAGTCCCTTGATAATTTTAGTTGGCGTTTTCTGAACTTTTTCCAGCTCTACAATAACTTCTTTTAGGTGTGATGACCAGAACTGTACACAGTATTCTAAGTGTGGTCGCACCACAGATTTGCATAAAGGCAAAATGATACTGGAAGTTTTATTCTAGTAATCTCCAAGTTGGATTACTGCAATGCGCTCTATGTGGGGCTGCCTTTGAAGATAGTTCAGAAGCTGCAGCTTGTGCAAAATGCAGCAGCCAGACTGATAACAGGAACCAGAAGGTTCTAACATATAACACCAACAATGACTGCCTGTACATTTCCGAGCCCAATTCAAGGTGCTGGTTCTACCCTATAAAGCCTTACATGGATTGGGGACCACAATACCTGATGGAACGCCTCTCCCGACACGAACCTATCCGTACACTATGCCCAACATCTAAGGTCCTCCTCCGGGTGCCTACTCCAAGGGAAGCTTGGAGAATGGCAACAAGGGAGAGGGCCTTTTCAGTGGTAGCCCCCGAATTATGGAATGATCTCCCCAACGAGGCTTGCCTGGCACCAACATTGTTATCTTTTCAGTGCCAGGTCAAGACTTTTCTGTCCTCCCAGGCATTTAACAGCATATGTGGAGGGTTTTGTTGTTGTTGTTTGACCAAGAATAGTTGTTTTAAATGGATATTGTGTTTATAATCTGTTTTATTCTTTTTATGCTTTTAAAATTTTGTATATCATTTTTTTAATGTTCCATCTTTTTAATTTTTGTAAATCACCCAGAGAGCTTTGGCTATGGGGGCGGTATATAAATGCAAATAATGATAATAATAATAATGATAATAATAATAATAATTATAATTATAATAATAATAATAAATCTCAATTCGGTTTTTAATAATGCCTAACATGGAATTTTCCTTCTTTACAGCAGCCACACCCTGGGTTGACATTTTCATTTAGCTGTCCACCACAACCCCAAGATCTCTTTCTTGGTCAGTAAATGCCAGCTCAGATCCCGTCAGGTTATACTTGAAGTTGGAATTTTCTGTTCCAGTGTGCATCATTGTACACTTGCTTACATTGAACTGCATCTGCCATTTGGATGCCCACTTTCCCGACCCGGAGATATTGTTTTGGAACTCCTCACAATCATGTTTTGTTTTAACCACCCTAAACTATTTGGTGGCATCAGCAAACTTGGCCATTTCACTGCTCACTCCTAATTCCAGATCATTTATGAACAAGTTGAAAAGCATTGGTCCCAAATACCGATCTTTACAGGACCTCACCATTTACTTCCTTCCATTGTGAGAATTTATCATTTATTCCTGTTCTCGGCTTTCTGTTCTTTAACCAGTTATTGATTCATTAGAGGACCCTCTCCTCTTATTCCATGACTGCAAAGTTTGCTCAGGAGTCTTTGGTGAAGGGTTTTATTAAAAGCCTTTTGGAAGAAATCCTGTCAGACTAATCTGATCTAATTTTTCATTGAATAACTTTCTTTGTGGATTGTGGGGATGCTGTGGACATAATATATCTTGACTTCAGCAAAGCTTTTCACAAAGTGCCACATGATACTCTGAATAGTAGACTAGCTAAAAGAGGGCTGGATGGAACAAGTATTAGGTGGATCCACAGTCGGCTACAGAATATAACTCAAAGAGTGCTTATCAACGGTACTTTCTAAAACTGGGGGGGAAGTAATGAGCCAGGGTACCGCAGGGCTCAGTCCTGGGCCTAGTGCACTTCTACATTTGTATTAATGATTTGGATGAGGAGGTGCAGGGAATGCTTATCAGATTTGCAGATGACACAAAATTGGATGGGATCGTTAATACCATGGAAGACAGAAACAAACTTCAAAGTGATCTTAATAGGCAGGAGCGCTGGGCTGTATATAAATAAATAAAATTAATAGGGATAATGCCAAGTTCTACACCTGGGAAAAAGAAACCAAATGTACAGTTACAAGATTGGGGATACTTGGCTCAGCAATACTACAAGCAAGAAAGATCTTGGAATTGTTGTGGATCACAAGCTGAATAGGAGCCAACAGTGTGATGTGGCTGCAAAAACAGGAAAATGCTTTGGGCTGCATTAATAGAAGTATAGCTTCCAAATCACGTCAGGTACTGGTTCCCCTCTATTCGTCACTGTATAGCCTCACCTTGAGTACTGCATCCAATTTGCACAATTTTAGCTGCAATCACACATTTTTGTGCAAATTACACTTGCAGTTTGCACAAATCTCTATTTGCACAAATTGTGGCCCTGACCCCGTCCCCTCACAAAAAAAGCCAGAACAAGTCTCCAGGGTTCAGAAAAAATCCACAGCTCACCTTTGGAATGCAAGCCGACTCAGGTAAGCAGCAGAAATCTGTTGAGCCTAAAGGAGCCGGATTTCCAAATGACAGGCATCCTTATTTGAGGCACAAGGCACTTGAGCCTGTAGGTGTACTATGGGGATTATACTTTGAGCCAGAAGGCATGAATTTAGGATGAGCCTATAGACACACACTACTTGCAATTTTACTAGGGCTGTGAATGGACCCCTCAATCCAATCTAGATCCCAATCTGTCAGATCCCGATTGGACCCGAACCAATCTGACTCGAATCCAGGATCCAGATCCAATCCGGGTCCATCCACAGCACCCCCACCCCCCACCCCCCACTCTCCCCGGTCTCTTCCTCCTTCCCTCCAGTCTCCCTTCTTACCTGCTGTCTCCTCCGCGTCGTCCTGCCATTGTCCACCATCATCCTGCCGTCGTCTTCCCTCCTTGCTGTTGGCCGCTGCATTTGCTGGTCACGGCAGGTGATATCATCACCCGCAAATGAGGCGGCCCACAACAAGAAGGGAAGATGATGGCAGGATGATGGCGGACGACGGCAGGATGACGCGGATGAGGCAGCAGGTAAGCAGACGTACTGGGGGGGAAGGAGGGAGAGAGAGGGGAGAGCAAGAGGGAGTGCAGTGACCAGATCCATATAGGATCCAGATCGTGGATTCAATTTGGCCCGATCCGGGCCTGATCCAATTCAGATCTGGGATCCAGTAGTCCAGATCACCCAGATCTGACTCGGATTCGGGATGTGGATCCGGATCCGGTCACAGCCCTAAATTTTACACTGAAATATATGAGAGACACTATAATAATTATGTATCTAATATTTAAAGATTTAAGGAGAAGAATGTGAAACACAGAAAGAAAGACTGAACAAAACTGGATTCCAAGTAATCATCACTTTTCTGAATGTGAATGGCATGTTGAATTAAACTACCTGCCTCCCATAACTACACAAGAAAGGAGCAGCAACGCAAGACACATGACAAACTGGGTAAGGTGTGCGTGCGTACACACAACCACAAGACACAAGGAGTGAGGCTTAACTCTATTCTTGCTCAGGGAATAATAGTAAATGCATTGTGTTGGAATTAAAAGGTAAAAAATTTGTGAGAAAAGCTTGTGGGATCATAGAAACATAGAATAGTAGAGTTGGAAGGGGCCTATAAGGCCATCCAGTCCAACCCCCTGCTCAATGCAGGAATCCACCTTAATCCCTGACAGATGGCTGTTCAGCTGCCTCTTGAAGGCCTCTAGTGTGGGAGAGCCCACGATCGCCCTAGGTAATTGGTTCCATTGTCGTACTGCTCTAACAGTCAGGAAGTTTTTCCTGATGTCCAGCTGGAATCTGGCTTCCTGTAACTTGAGCCCATTATTCCGTGTCCTGATGATGATGATGATGATGATGATGATGTCATGCTTTATGCAAAATTAGTAGCAAAGGGAAGCCAGTACTTCTGATTCAAAATTTGTAAGTTATAACTGGGAATTTCAGAAAGACACACCCAAGAGCACAGAATTTAAGGAGCAAAGCTAATAAAGTACAAGGGACTACTAACAGCAATGGTGATCTAGATTAATTTATTGCATGAGCTGAATCATTTCAAAATTAACAACTGGGGGAACTTCAGACACACCCAAGAGAACAGAATTTTAAGGAGAAAGGCTTTTTTAAAGGACTACTTTAAAGAAATGGTGATCTAAATTAATTTACTGATTGAACTGAAGCACTGCAAAATTCATTACTGGAAGAATTTCAGAAAGACACACCTAAAATAATAATTTTAAGGATAGAACTACTGAAAAAAAATTTTTTTGAAATTTTAATGAATAAAGGAAGGTAATCTAAGTAAGGGTTGATGCAAAGGCAATGCAACGATGACAACAACAACAACAACAACAACAACAACCAGGAGAAAATAGGGAGAAAATATAAAAGTTCAGTGGTGTACATGAGTCAGTGATGAAGTCTCATTCTGGATTGCGGTTTGGTTCTATTCAGTTCATCGATTCCCCCACTTCAAATTGAAACCCACCAGATCTAGACAATAGCTGCCTGCTTCTGCTCATGATTCATCCACATCTGATGTACATCCCTAGAAATAATCACATCCTGAAATTGTCACCTGAGGATGCAAATCAAGCCAGGCTACAATGAAGATACAGGAGGGACGATATTCTAGATTGGTGCATCTCCCAAATAAATCAGTGGAGGATCTATTTGCAAAAGCACATCACACATTGATCACAGTCATCATTTAGAGCTCCATCACACCTAATTTTCCCCCTACTTTGCCTCTGTATTTTTTTACCTCTGATGCAGAAGCGCATCAAGCATATGATCCCTTACACCTCAATAGCTGCTTTTTCGCTCGTTTGCTCGTTTGCTCTTCCACTCCACTCCACTCCACTCCACCCCTCCCCCTTTCTTTCTCCCTCCAGTCAGGTCCTGTCAGATGAGCACTTCAACCAGACTGCCCTTCTGCCAGGCAAAAATGGAATGACCCTGTAGTCTGGCTCTTTGGGGGCATTGAGGGAGTATAATCCTGTCTCTGCAGAGATTTGGGCATTGTATCATTTTTAAAAAGGCTTCGAGCCTGGGATGCAAGGTTTGTGTTTTATATTGAGGCTTGGAGCCGGCTGCTGGGAGAGATCGCTTTTCCCTGCCAGGACCTGATGCAATCCATTCAAGCTAACAGCACGACTCCCATCACAGCACACACACCCAATTCCTTTAAAATTATGTGGAAGCTTAAGGGTGCATTAAACGTGCTTAGGGAAAATAATCCAGACTTTAGGCATTCTAGGAAAAAAACAGAAAAGGCTGGGGAAGAGGCAGGTTGTCAGGAGGACAGGCACGGCGTCATATGAATATTGTGCTGCAAATCCACACACCAGGCATGGTAAAGGTGCACTAAATCACAGAATCATAGAATAGTAGAGTTGGAAGGGGCCTATAAGGCCATCGAGTCCAACCCCCTGCTCAGTGCAGGAATCCACCTTAAAGCATGCCTGACAGATGGTTGTCCAGCTTCCTCTTGAATGCCTCTAGTGTGGGAGAGCCCACAACTTCCCTCGGTAATTGGTTCCATTGTTGTATTGCTGTAGCAGTCAGGAAATTTTCCCTGATGTCCAGCCGGAATCTGGCTTCCTGGAACTTGAGCCCATTATTCCGTGTCCTGCATTCTGGGTTGATCGAGAAGAGATCTTGGCCCTCCTCTGTGTGACAACCTTTCAAGTATTTGAAGAGCGCTATCATATCTCCTCTCAATTTTCTCTTCTCCAGGCTAAACATGCCCAGTTCTTTCAGTCTCTCCTCACAGGGCTGGTGTGATGGAGCTCTTCATCTAGTTGTCTACACAAAATTATCTGTTTGCCATGTATAGTGATAGGCAATGGGGTGAAAACTCAAAAGTGATGACAATATGATTGTCACAGAATCAGGTTTTTCATTAGCTGTGTGAATAGTGGCTTGTACATTGCCTAAAAGAGTCACCAGCCAAATGCACAAATACATCTGCATGCAACTAGGGCACTTTTTGTGGCATGCAAAGGGAGAAACACACACATCTCTTTCTGCATTGGTAGCTTGACCATGGGTGGGGCTGCACAATCTCCCTTTCCAGTGTCACAAGAGGCAATACCAGCCAAATGAAGTGATTGTGCATCCAGGTAGGTAGGGGTATTTCTTAAGTAATGTCTGAAACCACTCATAATGTGGGGAGTTCTACAATCATGAGTTGCAAGAAACCCCAATAAAACCCTCACTGATCTTATCAAAATTATTTGACCTTACCTTGATATTTTATGGCAGTTTTGCCAGAAGAGCACCCCTATCCTCCATAATTTCCTTTGAATATCATTTTAGGCAAAATCCTGTGACAACCTTGGAATTTGCAGTAGCCTCTTCAGCTTGAAGGCTGAACCATGTTCAGCCCAAAGGCCAAATTCCTTTGGGAGGGGGATGCTTTCAGGTTCCACATTCCTAGGGTGGGCACGAATGGAGGCAAAGATATGGGTGCAAAAAGAACAGCACTGAAAATGCCAGCCTTTCTTAGCATAAAGCTCTCACTACCCATCACAAAGCTTTAGGAGAGGCATTTTAGAATAGCGGGAAAATTGCATGAAAGTCAAAAGCAACAACAGCACCCAAATGAATGGGAACCCAGGCCTGAGCATCTGCACTCTTGCTTGTGAGAAATATTGCTAGTCTTATCAAAAACTTTAGATTTGCTCAGAATTCTGTAGACATTGTGCCTGAAGTCCCCCCCACTCCACCCCCACCCCCACCCCCACCCCCAAATCACTTTAAAGTTTACTTTAGGCAAAAAATCACATGCAGCCCTAAAAAAGAGCATTTTATACATATTTCTTTTTAAAGGAATACTTATTTGGATTTCTTGGATCCACCAAAACACAGCCCTTCTTATTTTTGTGAACTGTGGAGTTTGGACCAAAATGAAACTGCCCAATAAACGAATGGCCAAGTAACCAAACAAGACTCCCCAAAGATCAAGCCAAATAAAGGGGAATTAGTAGCTCCAACAGGAACACAGGCTGTGATTGCTTGGTGATATCGTGGTCATGACACATCATCACATGCAATGGTGAGTGAGACAAAATCAGTCCAGAAGATGTTCGCCAAAAGATTTGACCATACTAATCACTTTTGGTAATCAAAAAAAGCTGCATTGATGCTGTGGGCATGGACTTAATCAAATAGGCCTTTTCTTAAGAAAGGAATGAACTTCTGTTTGCTATTGCTCCCTCAGTTTTTGCTGACTTCAAACTTGCTTGTTCCAGCTGGGTCTGGAAGCAAAAATATACCACCACCACCACCACCTCCGGCATCATAACAGCCTATTCTAGCTGATCAGAAGCAGGGGGCATTTGGAATTTCAGGCAAGTGAGCTTCCATTTGCATGGAAGTCCAGACTGTTTGTGTTCTTGAGCCAAAAAAAGTTCAGAAAACTGTCGGCCTGGTCAGAGGCTCCATCTTGGAGCAATTAATAAGACAATCCTGTCAAATTAAATAAACATCAAAGGATACTGGGAGAGGTGAGGTGGACAGATCCAAACTTCTGACATTCTTCTGTTTCCTAGTCCTTGACTGCAGCTGATTAACACCATCAATGAGAATATGATGGGATGTCTTGGCAGATTACAGATTCCTAGTTATGAAATTGTCATGCGAACCTCCACAACCAGCCCAGTTTGTTGCTGTGTAAACACTACAGTTCTTACAGATGTCTGAAGCCCCAGGGTGGGAGGAGGCCAATCTAGATGGTGTCTCTAAAAAGAACCATTGTCACCTACCATTTGGACCTTTAAGAGCCTCGTCACATGTACACATTCGACACACGATGACTGCAAAATCATCTGATAACTTGTGAATATATCATCAAAGATCAAACAGTATGAGCAGAACTTTCCTATTGGTCCAGATCCCAAGGCTTTTCAGTCAAGTCAGTCAACACATTCAGCTGCAAGTAATTAAAGACATACTGAATGTGCACAGTGTATGTGCACATCTGTGTGTGTGGAGCAGGATTTTGCATCCTGAATGATCATAATTTTATTGAATGTTGAAACTAGGGGTGTGCACCGGATCGGGTCTGATCCACGATCCGGACCTGATCCGGGGAAATCAGATACAATTATCCAATTTCCGATTCCTGCATCTGGATCGTCCGATCTGATCTGAACCGGTCCGGAAGAACCCGATCCAGTTCGCATAAGATCAGAGGATCGGACCTCCTCCTGCCCCTCCTGCTCCTTATCTGCTGGGACCATCTGCTGCCATTGGCAGCGGACAGCCCCAGCAGGTAAGGAGCACAAGGGATGGGAAGGGGCTTACCTGCTGGGGCTGTCCACTACCATCCACTGCCACCTGCAGGCGGCAGCGGATGGCAGCAGACGGCCCTGGCAGGTAAGGAGCGGGGGGCGGGAGGGGCCCCCCATTTACCTGCCAGGACAGCCGCTTCCCTCTGGTGTGCTGATCTACTGAGAAACAGGCTTCACGGCCTGCCTCATCACCTGGTGTGCTAATGAGATACAGGCAGCGAAACCTGTTTCTTAGTAGATCTGCGCACTGGAGGGAAGCGGCTGCCCCGGCAGGTAAGGAGCGCAACTGGGAAGGCAGGAGGAGGGCCCCACTTACCTGCCGGGACAGCCGCTTCCCTCTGGTGTGCAGATCTACTGAGACCGCGAAGCCTGTTTCTTAGTAGATCCGTGCACTGGAGGGATGCAGCTGCCCTGGCAGGTAAGGAGCACGAGGGAGGGGGAGGGGGCTTACCTGCTGGAGCGCCTGCTGCCATCCGCTATGCGGATCTACTGAGAAACAGGCCTCGACAACTAGGCCGTGAAGCCTGTTTCTCAGTAGATTGGACCAGCGGACGGCAGCAGGCACCCCGGCAGGTAAGGAGCATGAGTGGGGGGGAGGGACAGGGAGGGGGGAGTTAGGCCCCCACTCACTTGCCCCCATGTTTTCGCCATAGGCTTGCATTCGGGGAAAGCTTTCTTTTCCCCAATGTAAGCCTATGGTAAAAACAGCTAAAATGGCGTCCAATCCGAAAATCGGACATCCAGTTTTCGGATCGGAATCAGGTCTGAACTGAACCGGGAAGCCTCCAATCTGATCCGATCCGAGGCCTCGGTTCCGGTTCCGATCCCGGTTCCGATCCGATCCAGAGGGGCATGCACATCCCTAGTTGAAACAGACCACATTTGCATGCATCTGTACAAGAGGAGGTTGTTCTCTCTCTCTCTCTCTCTCTCTCTCTCTTCTCATTGGTTTCCCAGTTATGGATGTTGTGGCAGTGAAGTGGCCCAGGTTTGTTGATGACACCAAATTATTTAGGGTGGTTAAAACAAAAAGGGTGAGGAGTTCCAAAAGGATCAAACTGGGAGAAGAGGCATCTAAATAGAAAATGTGGTTCCGTATAAGCAAGTGTAAAGTGATGCACATTGGGGCAAACTATCCCAACTTCAACTAAAACCTGATGGGATCTGAGCTGATGAATGTGGGGTTGTGGTGGAGAGCTCCAGGAAAATGTTGACCTAGTGTGCGGCTGCTGTAAAAAAGGCAAATTCCATATTACGCATAATTAGGAAAGGAATTAAGAATAAAACTGCCAATATCATACTGCCTTCAGACAAATTTGTGGTGCAACCACACATAGAATATTGTGTTCAGTTCTGGTCAATGCACCTAAAAAAGTTTTTGTAGAGCTGGAAAAGTTTCAGAAAAGGGTAACTAAAATAATCAATGGACTGGAGCTTCTCCCCTATGAGGGAAGGTCACAACAGCTGGAGTTGTTTACCTTGGATAAAAGGAGGCTAAGGGGAGACCCGATAGAGGTGTACAAAATGATGCAAGGTATAGAGAATGTGGATAGGGAGAGATTTTCCTCCCTCTCTCATAATACTAGAACCTGGGGTCATTCCATGAAGCTAACCATTAGGAGATTTAGGACAGATAAAAGGGAGTACTTCTTCACACAGTGCATAGTTAAACTATGGACTTCACTACCACAAGATGTAGTGATGGCCATCAATTTGAATGGCTTTAAAAGGGGGTTAGACAATTGCATGGAGGATAAAGCTATCAATGGTTACTAGTCCTGCTGGCTATATGGTAGCTCCAGTATCAGAGGCAGTATGCCTATGTACATCAATGGTTGGGGAACATGGGTGGGAGGGTGCTATTGCACTCTTGTCCTGTGTGAATAGACTCCTGGATCCTTGGTCTGATCCAGCAAGGCTCCTCTTCTTATGTTCTTATGATGTTGAACATTTTGACCTTCAAGTGGATGCATGTCGGTTGGATAAAGCCTCCCAACAACATTCTGCACACTCCTTCAGTATAAGCACTAATAGGGTCTGAAAAGAAATGAAGCTCTGAGAAATCAAAAAGAAACTGAAAGGTGATCACATATATGTATGCGGCTGGCCAAAGTTTTCTGAAGCTGGGAAAAACCCATTTTCTCTTCCAAGTTAGGATTAAGCAGTTACCTGGGAAGCTAGCATACCGGGTAGGGGGAGTGGGGATGGGGGTATGTGGCGTTGATCCCATCCCACAGCTATAGATCACACACACACACACACACACACACACACAGACTGTGTGTGCCTGCAGCTGATATAGCCGAATAGTGATCCATTAAATAGATTACAAGCTGGTGATATAAATTGCAGGCATGCGGGTACTGATAAGATTGGGACCAAAGGGGAAAAGGTCCCCCACACTAGGGTCCAACATGGATTGGGACCTGTGTACTTACTCTAGAGTAAAACAAAAAAACACCATAGTTGCTAGTTATGTCTTGGATGGAGCAATCCAATCCCCCTACATGGCGTCTGGGGAGAGGGCAAAGGCTTGTTCGGGTTCCTGGCTCCAAGGTCAGAAACCATGGTCCCTACCCCTTGCCACCTCACAGCTGGCACAGAGAAAACTGCACCGATTGGCTCTATGAGCTCGCCAACGCTGGTCCCAGCCTCTCTCCCTCCCCTTTCCTGAAGTCTCTGCTAGACGAGCAAAAGTGCCCATCTAGGTACAATGCAGAACGGGAGGTGTGAGACACCTCCTCACTCTGCATTGCATACTTGGATACTCAGAGGCCTCCAAATTTGGAGGCCAATAAGTACCCAGGGTGGATCTAATAGGATTGGGCCCTAAGGGTGCTATCTCCTGCATGCTTAGACAGAAAAAAGCCCTACAACCCCCAGCCTTCTCCAGCCAGCCATGGGGCTTCTTCACAGCCCCATTACAATTGTGCAGGAGAAGCAGGAAGCAAAGTCCCAGTAAGGAAATGCGATTTCCCCTTAATCTAATCTAAAGAAGCCCATGTTGGTGGGGAAAGCTGAGAATTGTAGGACTTTTTTCTGCCTTAACAGGCATAGGATTGTTCCCTAAAGTAATGTGTGCTTTGGCCCTAAGACCTCTCCAGGCACAGAAACTGGGAAGAGGGGTGTGAAACGTCTGCTCTTCCATTGGGGGCAAGCGGGATTTTATGAGACTGTATTTCTGCCTTGCCTGTCCTGGCTGTGTATTCCAGCACCAGCTCTTGCAAGTGGCCTCTGGGATGCTGTGCTGGAGCAAGACCTTCCCATGGATCAGTCTGGGAGACATCATTTGGAAATGTCCCAGAAGAAGCAATTTTAATTCCTGGGGTACGCATTTCTCAGAAAGAATCTGACTTTGTTATCTGTGCTGTCAATTCTTCCTTATGATTCGTAGCAAACCTGCGATGGGAAGGTAGCATAGTAGGCAACGCCTTCTCACTAGACTGAAAGAGCAGTGAGTGGTTTTCGTATGGCCAGAGGCAGCTCCCCCCCCCCCCATGGATCCTGCCTCTCCCTTTAAGCAGCTGAGGAGCTTTGCAGACACAAGCTAGGGTTCGCATCTTAAAGAGAACGGACATCTGTAAGTCACCTGGGGACTGGGAACACCGGCCTTTCCATGTGTCCAGACCCCCTCTGAGTCTTTGTGGAAAACCTTCAGTCTACAGGCCGTCTGCAACCAGGCTGACCCATAAACATGGGCTGTGTTTGAACTGGAAGCAGCTGGCGACTAAGTGGCTTGAGCTGAGGCTCCTTTTTTGCCATTGAAAGCATTTTGTATTTCAACTTATTGCTACTGTCTTCTCTGAGACCATGGGATAGGACATGATACAACTCCAGTAAAAGATTCAACAAATGGCTCTCTATACACGTTGATTATATATGGGTTTTATTATGAAACACATGAAAGACCTTTTTTCTTTTTTTACAGCCCTACAGTTGATGCTATAAACAGCTGTAGAGGGGAGTGCTGGAAGCCATCCCAGGTTCCCTGGGAATCCTGGAAAGGTTTGGACTTCATAAATGACCCCCAATGAAAGAAAAATCTTGATGGGAAGAAAGACGAATGCTCCATCTCATCTGTGGCGACTCTTTGCCTTGTCATTCCCACCCTACTCCATTGTCATTAGCGTTACCTACGGCAAGCATTGAAGCACTGAAACAAACTCATTCCTGCCCAGTTTCATTTCTCTACAGTTATTTGCACATGAAGGAGCTTTCCAGGCCTCTCTTCTCTCCTCCTTCCACCATGATTGAGTTTGGCATGTGTTGTTCCACTCCTGATGGATCCTGGCCACTGGAATATTCATCTGATTATGCAATAACATCCCTGAGTCCTCCCCTCCCCTCCCCTTGTGGGCTACATATTTCATACCCAGTTCCCCAACTTCCATTGTTTCGCATTGCCTAGGCTATTAGTCAGAACAATCTGACATCCGATCCATACAGCCAAGTGGGATTATTAAACCCACTGCAGGAGAATCCACTGAATCCACTGTCCACTGTATGAGATGGACGATGCAGTAGAGCTGACCACAGACACAGTTGATAGTAGCAGCAGCAGCAGCCGCAGCAGCCGCCGCCACCACCACCACCAGAGTCATTTGGCAAAACCATTCCTTATAGGTCTATTGCTCTCAAGGACCAGCTGCCCTACTTTTTCTCCACCACCTAGACATTGTTAAATCTGAATGCCCGTTCAGGGATTCTCCCCGAGCTCTTTTTCCATAGACAAAGATAAACTACAGGGACAACTACGGACACTCCATATGGTCATTTTAATGCTGAAATGGAGTTATGTGATGCAAGTCCTGAGCAACAACAGAGAATCCTGGAAATGCTGGACTTCAGCCTTCCAAAGGATTGAGGACCACTTGGCATTCCTGACATCAGAACTCTGATCTGGTGCACAAGATGAGGATTGGGCCTGCCTACCACCTCCCAGCTCTGGTCAGAAGGGGAAATCCCAGGAAACGCACCAGACCAGTCAAAGAGGCTTCCTGGTACCAAGACGCCCCAGCAGGCCAGGTGACGTGATCTGAAAGCACTCCTGCTTCAGAGCCCTGGAGAGCAGCCATCGTGGACTAGCCTACGGATCCACTTCACCTAGGCTGACCAGATAAAATCCAGGGAAGTTGTAGAGAAAAGGGAATTTCAGCCAGTGTCATTTGTATGCAATTAGTTCCTGGTGATATTCCCTCTTCATCACAACAGTTAAAGGTGTAGGCACTATACTAGAGTGACCATATACAAAAGAAGGCAGGGCCCCTGCACCTTTAACTGGTGTGATGAAGAGGGAAGTTCACCAGGTACTAATTGCATACAAATGACACCGGCTGAAATTCCCTGTTCTCTGCAACTGTTAAAGTTACATGAGCCCTGCTGTCCTCCTTTTCGTATGGTCGGCCTACATGAATGGGCTGGGTTTGCATGATGTCATTCCCCTCCTGCTGCTCTCTCTCCCTGAGGTCGCAGGTTTTAGTTTCTGTTTCAAAACAGGCAAAGTTCAACAGGCCAAGCTGAGGTATGGCAGCTATACTAGGCTGACCAGATAAAATCCAGGTCAGGGCTCATATAACTTTAACAGTTGTAGAGAAAAGGGAATTTCAGCCAGTGTCATTTGTATGCAATTAGTTCCTGGTGAAATTCCCTCTGCATCACAACAGTTAAAGTTGCAGGCACTATACTAGAGTGACCATATACAAAAGAAGGCAGGGTTCCTGCAACTTTAACTGGTGTGATGAAGAGGGAATTTCACCAGGAACTAATTGCATACAAATGAATGCAGGGCTGAAATTCCCTTTTCTGTACAACTGTTAAAGTTACAGGAGCCCTGACCTGGATTTTATCTGGTCATCCTATGGGTGGGGGAGAGTCAAGGGGGCAGGCAGAGTGGTGAGCTGCATTCCAGGCAGAGCCTGTGCTTCTTTTCCCAAGCGCCAAGTGTGTCTGCATGAGCACTTGAACTGCCAACTCAGATGGGAGCCTGAGTCTGGTGACCGTGATGTGAGATGACTGGTCCTGGCAGCCCAGAAGGGTCTACTTTGACTGCCAGTGGCTGTCTGGCATATTGGGCAGAGTGGGGCCTTTCTTTCCCACCAGCTGCTCCCGGCGTGGGCCTTTTCCAGCTGGAGGTGCTGCTGGGGATGAGGCCCAAGACCTTCTGCATGCCCAGCATGTGCTCTTTCACTGCTCTGATGGCATGTGAGCAAGCCAGGACCACAGGCCGTGCCTTCCGCAAAAGCTGCTGCTGTGGGAGTGTGTGTGTGCGTGTGTTGGGCAGGGTGGAGCAGATGCTTCGCACAGCACAGAGTGACCCTGAACACAGCCAGAGCCCTTTGGCACAACTTTAATTAGCCCAAAACAGCAGTGATGTCTACAGATGAGGCGGAGTGCCTTTGGGGTCTGTGTATGTATGTACTGCTTTGTAGGGAGGAGAAGCTGCGAGTTTCTTTTCTACTTTGGTTTGGAACATGTCTGGGTATTTTCAATATTAGCAACATTGCCTGCGGCTTAGGAGAGGCACTTCTTAATAAATGAAAAAGTGGTTCAGGCTTAGCCCCAGCTGGGGCTGCTGAATACCCAGGACCCCAGACAGAGCGCTTGCCTTGCACCCTAGCTTAGGCTGACCAGATAAAATCCAGGTCAGGGCTCATGTAACTTTAACAGTTGTAGAGAAAAGGGAATTTCAGCCAGTGTCATTTGTATGCAATTAGTTCCTGGTGAAATTCCCTCTTCATCACAACAGTTAAAGGTGTAGGCACTATACTAGAGTGACCATATGCAAAAGAAGGCAGGGTTCCTGCAACTTTAACTGCTATGATGAAGAGGTAATTTCACCAGGGACTAATTGCATACAAATGACACTGGCTGAAATTCCCTTTTCTCTACAACTGTTAAAGTTACAGGAGCCCTGACCTGGATTTTATCTGGTCACCCTACCCTAGCTGAAACCAAATCCTATGTCTCAAAAACAATCTGATTCCAGATCCAGCGGAAGAGGCAATGTGCTCGGTGCTGCCCAAGGAATGGAGCAATAAGGCCAGGAGACTGGGGGTCACACTCCTCCTCCTCTGCTATGGACTCTCTACGTGACCTTGGGCAATTCATCATCTCCTGGGCTTGTATTGTATTTTATGTTTGTCGAAGCAAGAGTAGTCATTGCTGTGAAGACCACAGCAAAATATATCACAACCAACCAGCGTACTGCACCCAGCGCTCATATATTATGGGTTCAGCACAACTCATGGCACCTGCATACCCTGGCAAGGGACACGACAGGTGCCAAGCGTCAGTCTGTGGACTTGCTCTGAATGTCTGCATTATTTTTTATGAACCGGTGTAAAAACCGTAAAACTTTAAATCAGACATGGCACTCAGGGGTGGGTATTTCTAGGGGCAGCCAGAGTGTATCCACGCTTATGAAGTGTGTGTGTGTTTCATCATCTATGTGCTCCATCCTACTCCCGTTGCTCTGACCTGTCGAATGCTGGAGCCAGACAACTGGGAAAGGCTCTTTCAGCCTCACACCCTACTCGCTGGAGGCCTGTGGCGTAGGTGGTTTTATAGACAGAAGGCTGGACGCAGAAACACATGCCAGCCAGACCCAAAGGGCTACAGTTGCCCACACGTTTCTTTACTGTGGCCATTATGGGTAAGGGACATGGCAAGGCTGCACTTGAGGTCTGGAATGTGCATGATATCTCCATGAGTGGATGTGAAGGAGGAATACAGCTCTGTCCTTCCTTTGCAGTCAATGGGTGCATCTTCCAAACCAGGTGTTCCATTTGGGATCCTGTAGGGGCTTTAATTAAAAGCATTAAAGTTGAGCAGCTGACGAGGGTTCACTTTTGTTATTCTGAAGAACAACCATTCACCTGGCAGGCAGAGCCAGGCCTGGTGATGCTCAGAGGTACATCCCAGGCAAACTGAAGCGGAACAGAACCTTTCCTGGGCTGGGCTGGTGAAAAAAGTTCCCATTAAAACATTGAATGGAAACAGAAGTTTGTGAATACACACATACACAGCCCGACCGAAGCCCACGTCATAGAACAAGTGTGTCTTGCACCTGCCACATGCTCTGTTGCATCACTTTGAAAGCAGTGAGCAACAACCCATGACCTGCCCCCCCCCTTCATCATTCCCGGTTGAGATCTAGTCTTTCTCTCTCTCCCACCTCCGTCTTCTCCTCTTTGTGCAGAAGTAACTCTAAAGGGTTAATTCCCAGCAGCTGCACCCCAGATGCTTGTTCTGAGATTCACATTTGGGTAATAATAAACCAATGGTGGGGTGGAAGAGGGGGGGTGTTGCTTTGACCCATTGCTTTGACGCACTCCTGCTGCCAGAGGACCATGGCTGGGGGGTGGGGAAGGCTAGGACAGGACAGGACAGGAAGGGTATCTCAGGGGAAGTGGGATGTCTTCCAAAATGGGTGAGTCACTGGGCCACTCTAGAACCATTCCAATTGTTCTGAACCGGCCATGTTAACAGGGTCGCGGTGCTCTTGAGCAGGAGCAGGCTGCCTGCAGGACAACAGCTCTGTTTCTCTAAGAGGGGGATGGGTGGGAAGGTGGCGGAGACTCATTTCATTGAGGGGGCTTCTCTGGCTTTAATAGCTCTCATTGCATGGCAGGGCTGCCCACCTGCTTCCAATCGCTGGCCTCCTCTTACTGCTGCCCAGTCTGGGTTTGGAAATAAGAAAGGGCTGCTCCATTACCACGTCTGGCGTTTCCTTTCTTCCCTGAAACACTTCACGGGGCACCAAACGTGAGGGGGGGGGAGCAGGGGAGGAAGAGAAGAGAGGATGTTCTTAATTCAAAAGGGATGCCAGCAAATGTTGTGTGAAATGAAGCACTTTCCTCCCCCCCCCCCAACCCCGCAGCAGGATACATGTCTTCTGAGCAGGTTAGCAGGGATGGTTGGTGGGAGGATGCAGAACAGCGGCTGCAAAGATCCTCATCAGCAGCCCAGCGGCTCCTAAACTTGGAGCATTGGTACATTTTCAGGTGGTCCCCGACTGGCCTGGCCCATCTGGCCATCTGGCTAACTGGAGTGGATGCAATCTGCTTCTCCGTAACCCTTGTTCAAATGAATGGGAGAAGTGTGCATTCGTGTCAGTACAGCTTGCACAGTCAGATGTTCCCAGTGGATTGGGCTCTGCAGCGGATCCAGCTTGAGATGTGCCTGAGTTCTGCTGTCTCTTGAGGCTTTGTGATCTCTGGAGAGCTTCGGAGCATCTGAATTTCCCCATCCTTTTGGAGGGTGGGGGTGGAGGGGAGAGTTGGCTTCGTCTCCTTTGATCCCTCTTATAAGGAGGCCCCATCTGTTGTTCCCACTGTTTGGCAACTTCACACACACCGCAATAACACAGGCAGCCATCGCAGCGGATGGCATGCAGGAAGTGCTTGGGAGGGAGGGAGCGATCATGCTGGGGGATCCTTCTAACATAAACAGCTGGTTGCTCAGGCTTGACACCAGGCACTTGCTCTCCCTCGGCACAACAGGACTGCGGATGCAAAAGGACCGTCCTTCAGGCCTTGGCCTCTCTCTCTCTCTTCTCTCTTAGAAAGTGCGCAGACAGATGGCAGAGATTCACCAGCTAGCTCTCCACATCTGACAAAGCCCCTTGTAGAGGCTGGAGGGGGAGGGATTCTGCTGACATAAAGGGGCCCAGGAGAAGCCCACACATGAGGCAGATGAAGTGACAACGGCTCAATTCAGATGACACGATAGTCAATGGTGGGTTGACTAACCCTAACCCTAGGGGGCACTCCCCACACAACATGGTAATAAATAATCAACTGTGGTGTGGATGAGGATAAGCGCTGAGTTGACTATGGCAGCATTCGTATGACACAACAGTCAAAACAACTGACGATTGTTTCCCACACACCAGTTGTTTATTGTGTCGTCCTGGGTCTGCTGAAGGAAAGTGGGCACAAAGGGCTGGCAGTGCCCTGAGCTGGTGGTGCCATTCTCTCCCAAATTTTCGCCTGCATGTCTGCGAGTCATTCTGTCTCTCCATGTCCACCTTCTGAGCTGCTTTGCTGGTGTGGGCAGAGAACCACTAGCAGAACACTGACAGATATGGAAAGGTCATGTATCATGTTTGGGGAAACGGCGACCTTTGCTTGCAAAGAAGCCTTCTTGCCCCCTCCCCTCTGGAACTGCATGGCCTCCCTGAGGTTCAAGAAGCCATGGGTGGGGGGACTTTGGAAGTCCACTACTGCTATGCCAGTCCGCACCACAGAATGCTGGAATCTGCTCCGGACTGGTGGTCTGGCTGTAAGCAAAGCAGCCTGGTCCTGAAATTTATGGTGGTGGAGTCGATGGTATCGTGGAGCCAGGGACAGCTGGGTCGAAGCCCCAGGACTTTCTGAAGTCATCTACCACCCACCCACCAGCCCCTCAGACTCCCTTGTTCCTTCTGGGTTTGGCTGCAGTCCTCACAGATTCCTCCCCCCCACACACACACACGATAACATATTGTTGTGAGCTGTCCTCGTAATGCAAACTGGTAGTTAATTGTTTTAAACTGTTTCAAATGGTTTAACATCTTTGTATGTTAAGTTTTATATTATGTTTTATCATATATAATTTTAAACTTTTAATTTTTGTGAACCGACTAGAGAGCTTTGGCCATTGGGCAATATCGATAAGGAATAACTGAATGACTGAATGAAATGAATTCTGAGTGGCTTGGTCATGAACAGCAATGAAGGGCAGCACTGTGCCGAACCTTATTCTCCAGTGATGCCCCAAAGCAACATCTCTACGTTCTCAGTATAGTGTTGTTGCATTCACAGAAGCAAACTTGTTCACTCTGCACCCTTGAGGGCCTGTCTGGCCACCTAGCATAAGAACAGCCTACGGCAAAGCCAGATCATGAGTGCAGCTGCCCCTTAAACCTGCACAGTTCAGGAAACTGGAGGGGGCTGTCTGAACAGTGATTGTATGACGCCGCTGCAATCACGTATCCACCCCGGGACTTTCCACCAAAGCTGTGGAGAAAAAACGTTGGGGACTTACCCCACTTTTTTTCTCTGGAGCGAGGTGAGGACATGCAAGACGGCATCAAGTCAGCCCCTCGCCTCCCTCCGGATTCACAGCAGAGGCATGGCTGGGAGGTGCCTGGTGGAAGGTGACCTGCTATTGGTCGCCTTCCACCAGGAAGAGGGCAGGGGCAGCTCTGGTCCCTGAATGGCTGCCCAGAAACTCCGCCCTCCCTTCTTGGCATTGGGATTACCGGTCATCCCGGGGGAGGGAAAAGCCCAGCGCTGTGAAGAACGTCCCCCCCCCCAAGTATTGCCCTTTTGATGCCTGGACTAGGCCTGAATCCTGTCCTGAAGTTGGCTTTGCCATTAATGAAAAGTGTTTATATATTTATCAGTTTATTTGGTCTGAGTTGTGCTTCACCATTCCAGCCAATGGTGGAAAGCAGCTAAGACTCGTAGGGTGACCATGTTGAGGAATTGGAAGTAAAAGGGCCAAACGCAGCTAGCATTTGTGTTAGCACTTGGTTCAATAAGAGTCTCTGATTCAAGGAATACTCACACGCCAACTTCTTGTGTATAATACAGAGTTGTTTACTAGTGGTCCAATCTATTTACAGCACAACGGTTTTCCAATCAGATATTTACACAATTCTCTTCTTGTCTAAAATCATCTAGTCTGACCTCTTCTCATCAAACGTCTCTCACAAAGTCTTTCAAATTAGACTCACTTTTATACGTTCTACATACTAGCCCCACTTTGCACAATCTGCCTTATCTTATGCTGGTGCTCAAGCAATAATCGTCTGGCCTCCAGGATACTCTCTCAACATATTGCTTGCAGCTAGCTGTGTCTTTCAGACCTAGATTTAATAACTTTCTTTTAATCCACTTTGTATCTAAAATTTTCCTCAACAGACCATATGTCAGGAAAACCCAGGACATGTCAGGATTTTTGGTAATGAATCCAGGAAGGGGGAGAATTATGAAATTTGAAGAAAAATCCAGATTTGTCCCATCCTCCTCCCACCCAAAGGGCAGCTCTACTTTATAGTCAATGGGAATGAATAGAAATATTTACAGAGCTGTAATTTTTAAAGATAAAGAGATGAAACTTGGCAACAAGACAGCCCTTAGGTAGGGCTTCAGCCATGCTAAGTTTGAAGCAGATCTGTTCATCCACTGAAATGTCATTTTTAAAGATAAAGAGATTAAACTTGGAACTTTAGTAGCTCCTATGTAGGGCTTTAGCCATGCCAAGTTTGAAGCAAATCCATTCATCCATTGATTTTTAGGATTTTATTTTTAAAAATTGAGATTTTAAAATTATTTTTTTTTAAAAAAAGCATAATTTTTAAAGCTAAGGAGATGAAACTTGGCAATATGATAGATCTTAAGTAGGGCTTTAGCCATGCCAAGTTTCAAGCAGATCTGTTCATCTGTTGATTTTTAGCAAGTTTCAAAACAAAATTGAATTTTAAAACTAAAAAAATATTAAAAGCTAGTTAGCCGGCCGGCCGGCTGGCTGGCCGTAACCCCTGTTAAGCAGCAGCTTGCAGTGGAGTGAGGATACAATCAGAAAATATATTTGAGGGAAGGGGAGAATGTATCACACAGAGTATAGCAACAAAGTACAGCAAAAGCTACAAAAGTAGGAGTGAGTGAAGTTAATTTCAGATACATTGGATATCTCACTTGTTATTTCAGTGATTTTAACATTAAGATTTTATGTAGAACAGATTTGTCTTAATTGTGTGTTGTAAAATCAGACATGTGACCACACCCCCTTGGTGCTGGACATGCCCCCTGGGGGCGGACATGTTGTCCTCCTTTTTGGTTTCCAAAATATAGTCACCCTAGCTAAGATCAACAATGCAAATACTGGGAGTGTAGGATCTCAATTCAACAATGTGGAAAACAGTGTGATTCACCTCAGACTGACTCAGGGGCTTCCTGAATTGACCTGGGGCTGAATCCAAATCTCACTTCAGAAATCTGAAGTTTCATTCCTCCCACTGCCTATCATTGGAAAGCAACAAATGACTATACCTGTCTTGCTGGATGAGATTTGCTAGCATAGCAGCCCCTTGAGAGGGGATGAAAGCCGCCAGATTTCAATCAGATCAAAGGTATGGAATTTTGTGCTAGATGCCATTCAGATTTAGATTTTGTTTAAAGTCATCTGCCTAAAATCTTTTATTTCATAGGAGAAATGGATGAGCAACTAAGGCATAGTTTCCCTTTCTGAAAGGATGAGTCTTCCGTGTTTCAGACAAATAAATTAAGGGGTCTTTGTGCAGGAGCAGCCTTTACAGTTTGGAGATTTCAAACAACAACAACAACAACAACCCCACCAAAAGGATGCACTTAGCCTGCACTCCTCCCCCATACCCACACATGTTCTTAATGAGCAGTTGAATGAAACTGGCATACTGCATAGAGACGGCCCTCAATAAGAAACCTGCAGCATTTTGGAAGAATGGGTGGGAGGGCGTCTTCCCATGGGAGGTGATTTGTTTCCCATTCCTCCGCCATGCTTTTTTGTGCATGAAAGACATCATAGATGTGCCTCTAGGCAAGAAACCTGCAACATCTCAGAAGGATGGGTGTGGTGGAATAAGCACCAGCCATTAGCTCAAGTCCACTGTATGGAGGGGGAAATAACTGGTTGAAAAGCCCCTAAATGATTCATGCCTGTGAGGAGTTGGGGGTGCTGGTTTCGGTTTCACTTTTGCCTATTTATTTTACAATATATCATTTCAACGTGCCTCCCCTCAAAGCTCTGGGGTTGAAGAGCCCTGATAAAACCATTCACTGAAATTAGAAGATACATCTGCCAGTCACAAAACCACAAAGGATTCTTGGCAGCCTCCTGACCCCATTGGATTCCCTGGAATGCCGCTGTCAGAATGTAGAACCATAAGGATGTAACAATGCTATGAGCCCGTGTGGGCATTCCAGGAGATGTGGCAGAACTGTGGCTGCAACAAGGACCTGTGAGGCTTTTTTAATTTGCAGAGAAAGTGTGTGTGTGTGCGGTGGGGGGGGGATCCTTGGCCAACACACACACACACACACAGCCCATTTTCTCAGCAGATAAATGATCCACAACAGCAAGGTTTTTCAGCCCACCAGTAAAATAAAATAAAACACTAACAAAATATGAAGGGGAAAAACAAATGCGAAAAGAAGGCAGGTGAAGCATTTGATCCACTTGCCGGTAACGTCACTGCTCCCTATCAGCTCACAGCATCACCACGTTCCCCAGGCAGAACCTGACTGGATAGGAGCATCACATGGCACCAGTTACAAAAGCCATGGAAAACTCAGGCAAGGCAGCATTTGTGGGCAGCTCCTTGACATGGAGAAACAGTTTCTGGGAACTCCTGCAGTGCTACACAGTGCAACACACCCAACGACACAACACAGGAATTCTGTACTCCTTTAAATGGAATGCAATTGGGGCTGGAAGATGTGATACTGTAATGCCGGGGAAGACTCCAGAGCACTTCGGAACTGGGGTAGAAAAAAAGAGAGAGAACACAGACTATTTAAACTAAGAGCCACCAATGTTTATATGAACATTTTACTTTTATTTTATTAAAAGTGCTGGACATTTGTCAAAACATTGCATTGCAAAACATTCAAAAACCAAACATTGCAGAAATCCAGTAAAGTGCCATATGGAGTGGACTGTAATGAAAACGCTATTTTAGTTAGGGATGTGCACTGACCCCCCGGATCGGATCGGATAGCGGATCGGAATCGGACCTGGGGGGTCGGATCGGATCGGATCGGATCGGATAGTGTGTCGGATCGGATCGGATCCGATTCCGATCCGCGGATCGGATTTTCCGATCCGGATCGGACGCCATTTTGAATGCTTTTTCCTATAGCAAATTATTGTTTTACAAAAACGCCTATAACTTTTTCATTTTTAACGACAGAAGGATGAAACTTGGGCACATTGTACACTGGTTAGGGATAGGTATCTGTGAGAAATTTCAGAAAGATTGGTGCATGCAGTTTGTGGCAATTAATTTTTTAATAAATAACATGGAATGCCTATAACTCGGTCAATTTTAAAGTTACACACATGAAACTTTGCCACATTGTAGGTGGTACCTTGGGACCCACGTGTGTGAAATCCCAGAACCGTGGGTGCTTGCCTGGTGTGGCAATGAATTTTTGAAAAATGGGTAGTAGTGGGGTAAATGCAGTTATGCCTCCCATGTTTTTATTTTTAAAGATACAAACAGGACACTTCGGCACATTACAGGGAACACTTCCCTTGATATGTGTGTAAAATTTCAGACAGCTAGCTCCAGGCATGTGTTGGCAATGAATTGTTGAAAATTGGGTAGCAGTGGGGTAAAATACAGTTTTGCCTCCCATTTTTTTATTTTCAAAGATACAAACGGGAAACTTTGGCACATTGCAGGGAACACTTCACTTCAAATGTGTGTGAAATTTCCGGAAGCTAGGTGCAATATTTTAGTGGGAAACGAACGTTTATTCATGGCATTTCACATGGGATTTATGGGTTGGTTTGAAGAGCTACCAAGCTCTAACTCGCTCACATGGCAGAGGACCTATGCCCGCTCATATGCTGAAAATTTCACAAACTTTGGTGCAATGCTTTAGTGGGAAAACAAAGGTTTATTCATGGCATTTCACATGGGATTTATGGGTTGGTTTGAAGAGCTACCAAGCTCTAACTCGCTCACATGGCAGAGGACTTATGCCCGCTCAAACGCTGAAAATTTCACAAACTTTGGTGCAATGCTTTAGTGGGAAAACAAAGGTTTATTCATGGCATTTCACATGGGATTTATGGGTTGGTTTGAAGAGCTACCAAGCTCTAACTCGCTCACATGGCAGAGGACTTATGCCCGCTCAAACGCTGAAAATTTCACAAACTTTGGTGCAATGCTTTAGTGGGAAAACAAAGGTTTATTCATGGCATTTCACATGGGATTTATGGGTTGGTTTGAAGAGCTACCAAGCTCTAACTCGCTCACATGGCAGAGGACTTATGCCCGCTCAAACGCTGAAAATTTCACAAACTTTGGTGCAATGCTTTAGTGGGAAAACAAAGGTTAAACTTTATTATTTTAAACCTTCAGGAAGGGGACATTGCCTGCCTGGTGTGGAATGGTAATGAGGGAAGAAAGTTTCACTTATTCATTTGTAAAATGTAAAGTGATTGTAAATTGCTTTAGGGACCCATACATTTACATGACAAGACAGGTGTTGGTTGCAGGAATGCTACCAAATGCACTAGTAGCTAATCAGATCCCAGCTAATAGCTATTCAGATCCTAGCTAATAGCTATTATTCAGATCCTAGCCTGGGAAGGGATCTTGCAGGATAAATGATTGTTCTTTTCTTGTGTATGTAATTCTAAACCAGAAGGCTGCTTTGATGTAGAGCCAATCCACATGGTCTCTTGCAGCACCTAGTATTATTTATTTCTCCTTCCACAGCAGAATCTGGAAGGCGGGCAGCCAGGCAGGCATTTAATGGGCAAAGTCCAAACAGCGGCGTTGGGGACTGGGTGACATTCTCCTTGAGGGCGAATGCCAAGTCCCATGGCTTGTGCGAGGAAGGCGGCTGGCCCTCCTCACAGGAAGGATCTGGAAGGCGGCAGGCGGCATCAGCAGCGGGCGGGCAGGCTGGCATCCAGGGCAAAGTCCAACAGCGGCGTTGGGGACTGGGTGACATTCCCCTTGAGGGCGAATGCCAAGTCCCATGGCTTGTGCGAGGAAGGCGGCTGGCCCTCCTCACAGGAAGGATCTGGAAGGCGGCAGGCGGCATCAGCAGCGGGCGGGCAGGCAGGCTGGCATCCAGGGCAAAGTCCAACAGCGGCGTTGGGGACTGGGTGACATTCTCCTTGAGGGCGAATGCCAAGTCCCATGGCTTGTGCGAGGAGGGCGGCTTGCTCTCTTCGCAGGAAGGATCTGGAAGGCGGCAGGCGGCATCAGCAGCGGGCGGGCAGGCTGGCATCCAGGGCAAAGTCCAACAGCGGCGTTGGGGACTGGGTGACATTCCCCTTGAGGGCGAATGCCAAGTCCCATGGCTTGTGCGAGGAGGGCGGCTTGCTCTCTTTGCAGGAAGGATCTGGAAGGCGGCAGGCGGCATCAGCAGTGGGCGGGCAGGCTAGCATTCAGGGCAAAGTCCAACAGCGGCGTTGGGGACTGGGTGACATTCTCCTTGAGGGCGAATGCCAAGTCCCATGGCTTGTGCGAGGAGGGCGGCTTGCTCTCTTTGCAGGAAGGATCTGGAAGGCGGCAGGCGGCATCAGCAGTGGGCGGGCAGGCTGGCATCCAGGGCAAAGTCCAACAGCGGCGTTGGGGACTGGGTGACATTCCCCTTGAGGGCGAATGCCAAGTCCCATGGCTTGTGCGAGGAGGGCGGCTGGCCCTCCTCACAGGAAGGATCTGGAAGGCGGCAGGCGGCATCAGCAGCGGGCGGGCAGGCAGGCTGGCATTCAGGGCAAAGTCCAACAGCGGCGTTGGGGACTGGGTGACATTCTCCTTGAGGGCGAATGCCAAGTCCCATGGCTTGTGCAAGGAGGGCGGCTTGCTCTCTTTGCAGGAAGGATCTGGAAGGCGGCAGGCAGCATCAGCAGCGGGCAGGCAGGCAGGCTGGCATCCAGGGCAAAGTCCAACAGCGGCGTTGGGGACTGGGTGACATTCTCCTTGAGGGCGAATGCCAAGTCCCATGGCTTGTGCGAGGAGGGCGGCTTGCTCTCTTCGCAGGAAGGATCTGGAAGGCGGCAGGCGGCATCAGCAGCGGGCGGGCAGGCAGGCTGGCATCCAGGGCAAAGTCCAACAGCGGCGTTGGGGACTGGGTGACACTCTCCTTGAGGGCGAATGCCAAGTCCCATGGCTTGTGCGAGGAGGGCGGCTTGCTCTCTTCGCAGGAAGGATCTGGAAGGCGGCAGGCGGCATCAGCAGCGGGCGGGCAGGCAGGCTGGCATCCAGGGCAAAGTCCAACAGCGGCGTTGGGGACTGGGTGACATTCTCCTTGAGGGCGAATGCCAAGTCCCATGGCTTGTGCGAGGAGGGCGGCTTGCTCTCTTTGCAGGAAGGATCTGGAAGGCGGCAGGCGGCATCAGCAGCGGGCGGGCAGGCAGGCTGGCATCCAGGGCAAAGTCCAACAGCGGCGTTGGGGACTGGGTGACATTCCCCTTGAGGGCGAATGCCAAGTCCCATGGCTTGTGCGAGGAGGGCGGCTGGCCCTCCTCACAGGAAGGATCTGGAAGGCGGCAGGCGGCATCAGCAGCGGGCGGGCAGGCAGGCTGGCATCCAGGGCAAAGTCCAACAGCGGCGTTGGGGACTGGGTGACATTCTCCTTGAGGGCGAATGCCAAGTCCCATGGCTTGTGCGAGGAGGGCGGCTTGCTCTCTTCGCAGGAAGGATCTGGAAGGCGGCAGGCGGCATCAGCAGCGGGCGGGCAGGCAGGCTGGCATCCAGGGCAAAGTCCAACAGCGGCATTGGGGACTGGGTGACATTCTCCTTGAGGGCGAATGCCAAGTCCCATGGCTTGTGCGAGGAGGGCGGCTTGCTCTCTTCGCAGGAAGGATCTGGAAGGCGGCAGGCGGCATCAGCAGCGGGCGGGCAGGCAGGCTGGCATCCAGGGCAAAGTCCAACAGCGGCGTTGGGGACTGGGTGACATTCTCCTTGAGGGCGAATGCCAAGTCCCATGGCTTGTGCGAGGAGGGCGGCTTGCTCTCTTCGCAGGAAGGATCTGGAAGGCGGCAGGCGGCATCAGCAGCGGGCGGGCAGGCTGGCATCCAGGGCAAAGTCCAACAGCGGCGTTGGGGACTGGGTGACGTTCCCCTTGAGGGCGAATGCCAAGTCCCATGGCTTGTGCGAGGAGGGCGGCTTGCTCTCTTTACAGGAAGGATCTGGAAGGCGGCAGGCGGCATCAGCAGCGGGCGGGCAGGCTGGCATCCAGGGCAAAGCCCAACAGCGGCGTTGGGGACTGGGTGACATTACCCTTGAGGGCGAATGCCAAGTCCCATGGCTTGTGCGAGGAGGGCGGCTTGCTCTCTTTGCAGGAAGGATCTGGAAGGCGGCAGGCGGCATCAGCAGCGGGCGGGCAGGCAGGCTGGCATGTAATGGGCAAAGTCTCTCCTTTCCCGGGCACTGTGGCAGTGAGAGTTCCATAGGCTGCAAAAGAAGAGGAGGGGGAAAATGAATATTACATGAATACTTCTATACTGCAAAAGAAGAAAGGAAAATAAATAAAGATTTGTATTAAATTAATACATGCAAGTCCTAGTAGTCTCCCACCGGTACACTTCTCTTGTTTGTGATGCAATCCTCCTTCTCCTGCTGCACCCCTCCCTTTCTAAATCACTCTTCTGAGTCCATTGTTAGAGAGATTGGCTATCCTTTTGTGTCTGGCAGGACACAGCTTACCGGAGCATTAGAGAATCACCATTTCTTTTGTCCTTGGGTTATTCATTATTCACTCCTAATAGCACCCTACGTTAGGCTGACCAGATCAAATCCAGGTCAGGGTTCCTAACTTCAGCAGTTGTAGAGAAAAGGGAATTTCAGCCAGTGTCATTTGTATGGAATTAGTTCCTGCTGAGATTCCCTCTTCATCACAACAGTTAAAGGTGCAGGGGCCCTGCCTTCTTTTCTATATGGCCACTCTGCCTGCACTCTTACCTGAGTCGTACGGGTGACGTGAATCGATGGGCCACCTCCATGCGGCCGTGGCTGGGGCAGATGGGCAGTCTGGAATCACGGGTGCGCTTTGCGCAGTGGCGAAGAGTTCCATAGGCTGCAAAAGAAGAAGGGGGGGAAAAAAGAATGAATATTAGTTGACCACTTCAACACAACTAGCTCCCTCCCACCCAGGAGTGGCCGTTCCTGAGTGCCCACGCCAAAGTAGGCACACGGGGCTGCCTGCTTTCTCGGAACTTAGCAGGCAGACAGCCACCCTTTAGTTAGGTGGAAGGTGCCCCCCCCATTCACAGAACACTTACCATAGTCCTCCTGAGGGCGTTGTTGATAAGATGCCACTTCCAGGTGGGCAGTGACGGGCAGGTGGGCAGTCTGCATTACCGTCTCTCCTGGGCACTGTGGCAAAGAGTTCCATAGGCTGCAAAAGAAGGAGGGGGGGGAAGAATATGAGAAAAATGATACTTTTCCACAACTGGCTCCCTCCCACCCAAGACTGGCATGTGCCCGGTCCTGAGTGCCCACGCCCCAGCAGGCACACGGGGCTGCCTGCTTGCTTACTCGTGGGTAAGCTCTCTGACAGGCTCTTACCAGAGTCGTGCGGGCGACGTGAATCGATGGGCCACCTCCATGCGGCCGTGGCTGGGGCAGATGGGCAGTCTGGAATCACGGGTGCGCTTTGCGCAGTGGCGAAGAGTTCCATAGGCTGCAAAAGAAGAAGGGGGGGAAAAAAGAATGAATATTAGTTGACCACTTCAACACAACTAGCTCCCTCCCACCCAGGAGTGGCCGTTCCTGAGTGCCCACGCCAAAGTAGGCACACGGGGCTGCCTGCTTTCTCGGAACTTAGCAGGCAGACAGCCACCCTTTAGTTAGGTGGAAGGTGCCCCCCCCATTCACAGAACACTTACCATAGTCCTCCTGAGGGCGTTGTTGATAAGATGCCACTTCCAGGTGGGCAGTGACGGGCAGGTGGGCAGTCTGCATTACCGTCTCTCCTGGGCACTGTGGCAAAGAGTTCCATAGGCTGCAAAAGAAGGAGGGGGGGGGAAGAATATGAGAAAAATGATACTTTTCCACCACTGGCTCCCTCCCACCCAAGACTGGCATGTGCCCGGTCCTGAGTGCCCACGCCCCAGCAGGCACACGGGGCTGCCTGCTTGCTTACTCATGGGTAAGCTCTCTGACAGGCTCTTACCAGAGTCGTGCGGGCGACGTGAATCGATGGGCCACCTCCATGCGGCCGTGGCTGGGGCAGATGGGCAGTCTGGAATCACGGGTGCGCTTTGCGCAGTGGCGAAGAGTTCCATAGGCTGCAAAAGAAGAAGGGGGGGGGAAAAAGAATGAATATTAGTTGACCACTTTAACACAACTAGCTCCCTCCCACCCAAGACTGGCATGTGCCCGGTCCTGAGTGCCCACGCCCCAGCAGGCACACGGGGCTGCTTGCTCACTCGGAAGTTAGCAGGCAGACAGCCAACCTTCAGTTAGGTGGAAGGTGCCCCCCCCCATTCACAGAACACTTACCACAGTCCTGAGGGCGTTGTTGATAAGATGCCACTTCCAGGCGGGCAGTGACGGGCAGGTGGGCAGTCTGCATTACCGTCTCTCCTGGGCACTGTGGCAAAGAGTTCCATAGGCTGCAAAAGAAGAAGGGAAAATAAGGATTACACACATAACACTTTAACAACTAGCCCACTCCCACGTTGGACTGGCATCTGCCCAGTCCTTAATGCCCACGCCCAACCATTACGCACATGGAGCTGCCTGCTTCCTCGCAGGTCAGCTCTTAAAGAGAGCCTCTTACCTGAGTCGTACGGGTGACGTGAATCGATGGGCCACCTCCATGCGGCCGTGGCTGGGGCAGATGGGCAGTCTGGAATCACGGGTCCGCTTTGCGCAGTGGCGAAGAGTTCCATAGGCTGCAAAAGAAGGAGGGGGGGGGAAAAAGAATTAACATGAGATAAATCATACTTTTCCACCATTGGCTCCCTCTCACCCAGGACTGGCATCTGCCCGGTCCTGAGTGCCCACGCCCCAGTAGGCACACGGGGCTGCCTGCTTGCTTACTCGGAAGTAAGATCTCAGACTGCCCCACTTCTGGACACCCTCAGGTGTCCCTGCGTTGACTGCACACACTTACCTTATTCGTGCGGCCGCTGTGGATCGGAGGACTCCAGTGGCACATAGGCTCCTCCAGGCAAAGTCACATTGGCATAGGCTCCTCCAGGCAAAGTCACAGTGGCATAGGCTCCTCCAGGCAAAGTCACATTGGCATAGGCTCCTCCAGGCAAAGTCACAGTGGCATAGGCTCCTCCAGGCAAAGTCACATTGGCATAGGCTCCTCCAGGCAAAGTCACATTGGCATAGGCTCCTCCAGGCAAAGTCACAGTGGCATAGGCTCCTCCAGGCAAAGTCACATTGGCATAGGCTCCTCCAGGCAAAGTCACATTGGCATAGGCTCCTCCAGGCAAAGTCACATTGGCATAGGCTCCTCCAGGCAAAGTCACATTGGCATAGGCTCCTCCAGGCAAAGTCACATTGGCATAGGCTCCTCCAGGCAAAGTCACATTGGCATAGGCTCCTCCAGGCAAAGTCACATTGGCATAGGCTCCTCCAGGCAAAGTCACAGTGGCATAGGCTCCTCCAGGCAAAGTCACATTGGCAGGCAGGCAGAGGCGGGCATGATGCCAGGCGCTTGCGCATTGCACAAGTAAGCAATAGAACCGTGAGACCAGCCCACGCATTCCGGCTACTTCACAATGGCGGCAACCTAGCAGGTGGGCAGGCGGGCAGGCAGGCAGGCAGGCAGGCAGAGGCAGAGGCAGAGGCGGGCATGATGCCAGGCGCTTGCGCATTGCACAAGTAAGCAATAGAACCGTGAGACCAGCCCACGCATTCCGGCTACTTCACAATGGTGGCAACCTAGCAGGTGGGCAGGCGGGCAGGCAGGCAGGCAGGCAGGCAGAGGCAGAGGCAGAGGCGGGCATGATGCCAGGCGCTTGCGCATTGCACAAGTAAGCAATAGAACCGTGAGACCAGCCCACGCATTCCGGCTACTTCACAATGGCGGCAACCTAGCAGGTGGGCAGGCGGGCAGGCAGGCAGGCAGGCAGAGGCAGAGGCAGAGGCGGGCATGATGCCAGGCGCTTGCGCATTGCACAAGTAAGCAATAGAACCGTGAGACCAGCCCACGCATTCCGGCTACTTCACAATGGCGGCAACCTAGCAGGTGGGCAGGCGGGCAGGCGGGCAGGCAGGCAGGCAGAGGCAGAGGCAGAGGCGGGCATGATGCCAGGCGCTTGCGCATTGCACAAGTAAGCAATAGAACCGTGAGACCAGCCCACGCATTCCGGCTACTTCACAATGGCGGCAACCTAGCAGGTGGGCAGGCGGGCAGGCGGGCAGGCAGGCAGGCAGGCAGGCAGAGGCAGAGGCAGAGGCGGGCATGATGCCAGGCGCTTGCGCATTGCACAAGTAAGCAATAGAACCGTGAGACCAGCCCACGCATTCCGGCTACTTCACAATGGCGGCAACCTAGCAGGTGGGCAGGCGGGCAGGCAGTTTTTTAAATCATATAGCCAAAATAAACACAACACACAGTGACAGCCCTGCAAGGCTGCCACATAAGTCCAAAAGACACAGTCAGAAACAGTGTGGGATGCTGCTTGTCATCCACTCAATGTAGGAGCCTGGAAGAGGAATCCTATCGCGTCCTTCGTTCATAGTCAGAGAGGTGCATGCGTTCCTTGGCGATAAAATTAAGCCTTCTTCTTATCCAAAGTTCTCATGAGCCTCTGACGTGGTCTTACAAGAAGAAACGCCCATGGAAGTGTGGGACCTTACAGAAGGCCTGGAGGGAGCCATCGGAGTCCAATTTCAGAGGCACACGTGCAAGCACATTGGTTCAAGTCAAACAACATAGAATGTGTGAGATGCTTGTGCATCCCCTCAATGTAAGAGGCTAGGAGAAGAAACTAGATCCCTTCGGGATCCATCGTTCAGAGTTGAGTTACTGAGCTGTAAACAACACAGCCAGTAAATTAAAGTAAAGAAAATTAATTAACCGAAAATAAGAATTAAAAAATCAAGGGCCTGCCGGTGCCTGCCCAAAGGTGTGGGATGGATGGGGGGTGCCTGCCAATTACTCCCCCGCGGGCATGAGGGTGGGGTATCCCAGCAGGGGCAGATTGACCTTGAGGAAGACCAGCTGCTCCACAATCTCAGCGTCCAAGCGAGAGCGGTGGGGTGTGACCACGTCGCCCGCCATGGAAAACACCCGCTCGCTTGGAACGCTGGACGGTGGGCAGCTGATTCTGTCCATGGCCACCCGCGCCAGATCAGGCCACATCTGGCGCTGAGATGACCAGTAGGCCAGGGGTTCGATGGAGCCGTCCTCCATCTGCTCCGCCAGGTAACGCTGCACTGCTGCTGCAGCGTCATCCTGGCGGCGGCTGGGTTGAGTGCCTCTATGCCCAACCGCAGCCTGCAAAGCCTTGTCCCAAAACCCCTGGCCTGTCCTCCTGCTGGGTGTGGTGGTGCTGCTGCCGCCGCTGCTGGTGGTGCTCAGCGGACTTAGCGCCTGGGCTTCGCTGGCCTCCTCCTCTGCCTGCCCAATCCTGGCATCCCGGGCCGCCCGAACGTCCGTCACCAGCATTTCCACCCAACCTGCCCGGGAAGTCTGCCCACATAACCCATCCTTGATGCGTGGGTCGCACATGGTGGCCAACATGTACTGCCTCTCGTTGTAGAGAGGCTGGACCCGGCGGGATAGGCTTTCCCTCAGCCTCGTCACCACTTCCCGCACCTCTGGCAGGAAGCGCCTGCCGGTGACGGCATCCCCGGCCTCCAGAAACTCGCCCATCTGATTCTGGAGATGCCTGGCCACGGGGAACACCTGGCTGAGAAGGGCAGTGCTGCTGCTCAGGGTCTCGGTGGCCTCAAGGAACGGCTTGAGGACCACCAGAAGCTGGGACATGGCCTCCCACTGCTGCCTGGACAGTGGGGCCTGGATGCCAATGTCCCCGACCCTGAACATCTCGTGGACAACACGCTGTTGCTCCACCATACGCTCGAGCATGTGGTAGGTGGAGTTCCAACGTGTTGCCACGTCCTGCACTAGCCGGTGCTGCGGAAGTCCCAGCTCCTGCTGCTTCTCCCGCAGCAACCGACTGCCCTTCACGCTGTGGTGGAAATGCCCAGCCACCTTCCTGCAGCTCTCTAGGAGATTACGGATTTGGGGAGGGAGAGGGGCCTTGCTGCCTCCAAGGCCATCCCTGACGACCAGGTTGAAGACGTGCGCGATGCAGCGGATGCCCTCAAATCCGCCATCGCGCACCACCTTCAGCATATTGGCTCCCCCGTCCGTGACCATGTAACCGCGGGTGTGCTGGTGCCCGCCCAGCCACCCTGCCACCATGCGGTTCATGGCCTCCGTAATCTCCTCCGCCGTGTGGGACTGGTCCATGACTGCGGTATGAAGGAGGGCCCAGCGGCAGCCCTCCTTCCCAGTCCCAGAAGTCCTGGGTGCTTCCTGCCCTGAGGCTCCCCACCAGTGAGCCGTCAGGGACAGGTAAGCGTGCACTCCTCCTTCGCTGGACCAGATGTCCGAAGTGAAGTGCACCTTCTGTGCCTCTGCCTGGCACAGACAACCCAGAACTAACTCCCTGCATGCCTGGTACAGGGAGGGCACCACACGCCTGCTCAGGGTGGTGCGACACGGCGGCTTGTAGTATGGAACCACAAGAGCCATCAGCCTCTTGAAGCCTGCGTTCTCGACGAGGCTGAATGGCTGGTCATCCAACGCCACCATCTCACCGATGCAATTGGTGATCTGGTTGGGCGCTGGAAAACGCCACCTTGTGGCTCCATACTTCCCCCACCCCATCTCTTCCATGGTGGCCTGGCGAAGCCTCTTGGGGATGGGAGGTCGAGAGCTGGCAGAAGTTGCAGGAGCCTTCTGCTTGCCCTTGCCGCTAGCACCAGTCTGCTGCGAGGTGCCCGCCTCGGTCCCAAGCAAAACAGACTGGTGGTGCCTCTGCATGTGGCGGCTGAGGTTCGTGGTGGTGAAGTGGCCTGGCATTTTTCCCCTGCTCACTGACATCTTGCAGTGGCGACAGACAGCAAAGCGGGAATCCACTGCCACCTCAAAGTGGTCCCACACCTTGCTTGCCTGTCGCTTCTGGGGTGACGCAGACGGCCTGCCGGCGCCTTCGCTCTGTGGTGTCACCTCAGGAGCAAGGGAATGAGTGGAAGAGAGGACAGATTGTGGAGAGTAAGTCTCTGGTGCTGCCTGCTCTTCCTCTTGCCCCACATCAGAGTCCTCCTTCTCACTCTGAACCTCGCTGACTTCCACAAGATCTGGGAAAAGATCAGTCAGCGGGTTCACAGGCTCACCCACCAAAGAAGGAGCTGGATATAGTGCTCCTTCTTCATGCCCACTGCTGCTCCCAGCACCTGCCTCATGTTGCTGAAAGAGTGCCCTGCAGGCACTACTTTGAGTTGCCTCTGCCTGCTTCTGCTGCCCCAGTGGAGAACGCCTCAGTTTAACTGGGGGTGTGGAAGTAGGCTGCCTGCTGCTGGTCCCAGCAGCAGCAGCAGCAGCGCCATGCCCAGAGCGGCCTCTCCCAAATGCTGCCTTGGGAGCACCCCCCCTTTGAGTGCCACGCTTCATTTTATTTTTATTATTATTTATTTTTGTATAAGTGTGTGCTTTGCTGACTTTTTTTGTGTTTGTAGCAGCAGGCTACACAGCCCAGCAACACACACTCACTCACAAGCGCGCACACACACACACACACACAGAGAGAGAAAGAGAGAGAGAGAGAGAGAGGATAGAAATATTTTTTTATTATTTTTTTGGGTTTTTTTCAGAAAGCGAAAGAAGAACAAACACACTCACTGCAAAGACAAACTGAACTCACAGACAAACAAACGTGCTATCTAAGAAAGGAAAGGCAAGAGAGAAAGGAAAGCCAAGAGAGAGAACAAGAAAAGCTGAAGTAAAAGATCAGAAAAACTCCTCAAAACCACCTCCAAATACAATCAATAATACAGTCTCTCCAACACAGCTCCAAAACACTCCCTAATCTCCTCCACGTTCAACCCACAAAGAGCCAGAAGGGCAGGGCTGAGAGAATATATACTGGTGCCCTCCTCCAGCATTGCGATTGGAGGCTGAAGAAAGTCTTCACAGGATTGGGTGATTCAGTCATGTATTCTAAAGCACAATTGGTGGATCAAGCTGTCAAACACACACACACAAACACAGCCTCCCCCTCCCTTTCCTGAAGGTTTAAAATAATAAAGTTTAACCTTTGTTTTCCCACTAAAGCATTGCACCAAAGTTTGTGAAATTTTCAGCGTTTGAGCGGGCATAAGTCCTCTGCCATGTGAGCGAGTTAGAGCTTGGTAGCTCTTCAAACCAACCCATAAATCCCATGTGAAATGCCATGAATAAACCTTTGTTTTCCCACTAAAGCATTGCACCAAAGTTTGTGAAATTTTCAGTGTTTGAGCGGGCATAGGTCCTCTGCCATGTGAGCGAGTTAGAGCTTGGTAGCTCTTCAAACCAACCCATAAATCCCATGTGAAATGCCATGAATAAACCTTTGTTTTCCCACTAAAGCATTGCACCAAAGTTTGTGAAATTTTCAGCGTATGAGCGGGCATAGGTCCTCTGCCATGTGAGCGAGTTAGAGCTTGGTAGCTCTTCAAACCAACCCATAAATCCCATGTGAAATGCCATGAATAAACGTTCGTTTCCCACTAAAATATTGCACCTAGCTTCCGGAAATTTCACACACATTTGAAGTGAAGTGTTCCCTGCAATGTGCCAAAGTTTCCCGTTTGTATCTTTGAAAATAAAAAAATGGGAGGCAAAACTGTATTTTACCCCACTGCTACCCAATTTTCAACAATTCATTGCCAACACATGCCTGGAGCTAGCTGTCTGAAATTTTACACACATATCAAGGGAAGTGTTCCCTGTAATGTGCCGAAGTGTCCTGTTTGTATCTTTAAAAATAAAAACATGGGAGGCATAACTGCATTTACCCCACTACTACCCATTTTTCAAAAATTCATTGCCACACCAGGCAAGCACCCACGGTTCTGGGATTTCACACACGTGGGTCCCAAGGTACCACCTACAATGTGGCAAAGTTTCATGTGTGTAACTTTAAAATTGACCGAGTTATAGGCATTCCATGTTATTTATTAAAAAATTAATTGCCACAAACTGCATGCACCAATCTTTCTGAAATTTCTCACAGATACCTATCCCTAACCAGTATACAATGTGCCCAAGTTTCATCCTTCTGTCGTTAAAAATGAAAAAGTTATAGGCGTTTTTGTAAAACAACAATACTTTGCTATGGGAAAAACGCATTTAAAATGGCGTCCGATCCGCCGATCCGATCCGATCCGGATCGGACCTCGTCGGATCGGATCGGATCGGATCGGATGGTGTGCTGGATCAGATCAGATCGGATCGGATTTTCCGATTTTTGGGGCGGATCGGATTCGGATCGTGGATCGGATCCGATCCGATGCACACCCCTAATTTTAGTCTGCCCAGAATCAAGGGTCTTCCTTGATGCTTCCTTGAAATTACAATGATTAAGAGTTGGAGGGGACCTCAAAAGTCATCAGATTTGTCCCCCTGCCAATGTTGGCAGGAAATCTACCACAACAGCACCCCTGGTTGCTGGACATCCAGCCTCTACTTAAAAACCTCTAACAGGGAATCCATCTTTCTCTGAGGTGGCCTAGTTCACTGTCAAAAAGCTTATACTATCAGCCATGCTTCCTAGGGACCGTCTTGACAATGGCACATTGGTGCCTTGAGCCCCCAAACCCCACGTTTTTGCTCCTGCAGGGTTGTGCCACGTCATCCCCATGCCACGGACCAAAGGTGGGGGTTTATATGGATCATCACCACTGCCACCACCTGTCTCTCCCTGGCTTTTCCCCCCTAACCACGCAGGGATTGAAGCCAAGGGAATGGAGAATTTTCCCCCCAGCAAAAGGGAGACTCTTCTCCCCATGCTGGAGGCAGCGTTGGGGCATTCCAGCTGGCCCCCTCCCCACTGCCCAGATGGATGGAAACCAAATAGAGGTCGCTCTGGAGAAAAAAGTCAGGGTAAGTCCCCGACTTGTTTACTTTGGAGCTTCGGGGAAAAAACCTGGGATAGTTCTGCAGTGGGTGCTGCATTGCATAAGCACTACAGCACCACAGCAGAACCACCCCGGGGCTTTCCCCACATATAGACAGCCCCCTAATTTTTAGTCAAAAATATTAATGGAACACTCCGTTTCCCTACTCCTTTTTTGAGAAATGGCTGCTCTTACCTCACTTAATTAATTGTCAGTTAATTGTCTTGGAAGAGGAAGAGGAAGGGAAAGAAAAATACTCTGGGTGAACGACTGGCTACGAAGGTGGTGCCGACGTGAGGGATTCAGATCCTGCGACCACAGGCTACGTTACATGGAAGATGGACTGCTGGCAAGAAATGGGCTGCACCTCACAAGGGCTGGGAAGAATGTGTTCGGCCACAGCATGAAGAACTTCATCAGGAGGGCTTTAAACTGAATCCTATGGAGGTGGGAGACGTAAACCTTGATGCAACAACGGATGAAGGCTCATGCACCATAACAGAGAGAACAGCTCCAATAGTGCCCCAAAATAGTGTTCACAACAATGTAGGGAAGAAGTCAGACTATAAAGCACATGGTCTTCGATGTCTTAGTATATACTAATGCCCAGAGTGTGGGAAACAAACAGACTGAACTTGAACTCTAAATACATGAAGGCAAATAGGACCTGATAGGTATAACTGAAACTTGGTGAGATGACTCCCATGACTGGAATATGGCAATTGAAGGACACAACTTGTTCAAAAAGAGCAGAAGAAATAGTAAGGGAGGCGGAGTCGCACTATATGTTAAAATACTTATCCCTGCACAGAAATACAAGAGGATGAGCCTGGGAGCCCCATTGAGAGCATCTGGATTAAAATAAATGGGGAAAGGAATAAAAGGAGCGTGATAGTCAGAGTCTACTACCGACCATCCAATTACGGAGAAGATGAGGACGAAACTTTTGAAAAGCAAATTGCCAATGTTTCAAGGAAATCCGATGTAGTAGTAATGGGGGACTTCAATTACCCCGATATCTGTTGGGAGACAAATTGTGACAAAAGTAGCCCCTCCAAGAAATTCCTGACATGTGTGGCTGATTATTTTCTCCTACAGAAAGCAGAGGAAGGAAGAACGGCTATCGTTGACTTGATACTGACCAATAGGGATGACTTAGTGGATAAAGTGGCAGTTACGGGAACTCTGGGGGAAAGTGACCACTTCATACTTGAGTTCTTGATTTTAAAGGAAGCAAAAGCTGAATGTAGCCAAACATGTACTCTGGATTTCAGGAAAGCCGATTTTAATAAACTCAGAACTAGGATAAGTAAGGTCCCATGGCAAGTGACCCTAAGAAAAGGAGTCCAAGATGGGTGGGAGTTTTTGAAAAAGGAAATTTTAAAGGCACAGTTACAAACAATTCCAACAAGGAAAAAAGATAGAAGAGAACAGAAGAAACCAATGTGGCTCTACAAAAAGCTTAGAGATTACATGAAAATAAAAAAGGATACATATAAGATGTGGAAGGAAGGCCAGGCTACAAAAGAAGAGTACAAACAAGTAGCACAGAAGTGCCGGAATGGTTTCAGGAAGGCTAAAGCTGAGAAGGAGCTGAGGCTAGTGAGGGATGCTAAAAGCAATAAAAAGGCTTTCTTCAGATATGTGAATAGTAAAAGATAGAGGAAAGAAATGGTGGTTCAACTGCTTAATGAGGATGGCAAATTGGTAACAGATGACAAAGAAAAGGCCGAAGTGCTCAACTCCTACTTTGCTCAGTTTTCTCCAAAAGTGGGTCTATGACTAGAAAAAGTGAAGTACAAGCTGTCGGGGCAGCATTGCAGTTTTAGATTGATAAACAAATGGTCAAGGAACACCTAATTTCTTTGAACAAGTTTAAATCTCCAGGGCCTGACAAACTGCATCCTAGAATAATAAAGGAGCTGGCAGAAGAACTCTCAGACCCGGTCTCTATTATCTTTGTGAAATCATGGAAGACGGGTGAAGTGCCGGATGACTGGAGGAGGGCTAATGTTGTCCCTATCTGGCAATAAGGAGGAACCTGGGAACTACAGACCAGTCAGTCTGACAGCCATCCCTGGGAAAATTTTGGAACAGATTATAAAGAAGTCAATCTGTAAACACCTTGAAAACAATGCAGTGATTACTAGAAGCCAGCATGGATTTGTCAAGAACAAATCTTTTCAGACTAATCTGATCTCATTTGATCTCCCTTGTGGACTATGGGAATGCTGTGGATATAGTATATCTTGACTTCAGCAAAGCTTTTGACAAAGTGCCCCATGACATTGTGATTCACAAACTAGTGAAAAGTGGGCTAGATGGAACAACTATTAGGTGGATCCACAGTTGGCTACAGAATCGGACTCAAAGAATGCTTATCAATGGTACCTTTTCACCCTGGGAGGTGGTAACACGCTGGGTACCGCAGGGCTCAGTCCTGGGCCCAGTGCTCTTCAACATTTTTATTAAAGATTTGGACGAGGAGGTGCAGGAAATACTTATCAAATTTGCAGACGACACAAAATTGGGTGGGATCGCTAATACCCTGGAAGACAGAAACAACCTCCAAAGTGATCTTGATACACTGGAGCATTGGGCTGAAAACAACAAATTGAAATTGAATAGGGATAAATGCCAAATTCTACACCTAGGAAAAAGAAACCAAATGCACAGTTACAAGATGGGGGTTACTTGGCTAATCAATACGACAAGCGAGTAGGATCTTCGAATTGTTGTAGATCACAAGCTGAATATGAGCCAACAGTGTGATGTGGCTACAAAAAAAGCAAATGCTATTTTGGGCTGCATTAATAGAAGTATAGCTTCCAAATCGCACGAGGTACTGGTTTCCCTGTATTCGGCACTGGTTAGGCCCCATCTTGAGTATTGCGTCCAGTTCTGGGCACTACACTTCAAGAAGGATTCAGACAAGCTGGAGCATGTTCAGAGGAGGGCAACAAGGATGATTAGGGGTCTGGAAACAAAGCCCAATGAAGAGAGATTGAAAGAACTGGGCATGTTTAGCATTGAAAAGAGAAGATTGAGGTGAGACATGATAGCACTCTTCAAATATTTGAAAGGTTGTCACACAGAGGAGGGCCAGGATCTCTTCTCGATCAACCCAGAATGCAGGACACGAAATAATGGGCTCAAATTACAGGAAAACAGATTCCAGTTGAACATCAGGAAAAACTTCCTGACTGTTAGAGCAATGCAACAATGGAACCAGTGACCTAGGGAGGTTGTGGGCTGTCTCACACTGGAGGCATTCAAGAGGCAGCTGGACAACCACCTGTCAGAGATGCTTTAAGGTATTGAGCAGGTGGTTGGACTCGATGACCTTATAGGCCCCTTCCAACTCTACTATTCTATGATTCTATGATTTTACCTCCCTTTGTAACTGAGAGCAAATTCCCCTTCAATCTTCCAGTTTGATTTCAGCCTTCTCTACAGATATTGGGCTGCATCTGAAATCCTCTTTCACCCTCACTCCCAGCAAATTTATGTCTACTGCACTTCGAATTGACATGGGTTTGGTTGAGGAAAGTGATGCAAATTCATCAACCTGTTACCATCCTGATGAAGAGCATGTATGGACAAAGGAATATTTAACCTGAAGAGTTTTGAAATTAAACACACACACAGAGAGAGAGAGAGAGAGAGAGAGAGAGAGAGAGAGAGAGAGACTCTTGGGGTTGAGTTGCTGGGGAACAGCTAGAGGAATTTAATGCTTCATATTACTTTAGCCATCAGAGGGCTCCCATATTGTTCTACAAGACAATAGAAAGCTTGTAAGAAATCATTATAAAGATGTTTTAGAAGCGCTACATATTTCATATAATAACAGTTCCCAAGTGTACACACAGGCTTTATAGTATATTCAAAAGTTTAGTTACAAAAATGGACAAAGTTGTCCATGCTGTAAAATCATGTACCCCTTCTTTTCAAGCGCACACACACACACACACACCCCTGTAAATCCAGCCTAGTTAATGCATTTGGTACCTTTTAGACAAGGTGGTCGTTGTCTGTCAGAACATTGCTCTAAAATATTTTTGTGTACTGTTCACAACACAAGAAAGGTTTGATCGCATTATAACAACTGCTCCTTCCTTCAAATTCTTGAACCCTTGTGTACATTACTTGCATTCACACAAACAACTTTAAGTTGGATGTGGTTATTTTGGGTTCCTGAAGGGTGTCTCAGTAGGGGCCGTAGTGGAAGCAGAGCTGCTGCTGATCTGATTCATTGCAGCTTAACTCCAAGTATCTTTCCCTATGCACACAGCCAAGATCTTCATGAGAATTCCATGGTTGTGATCAGGGCTTGCTGTGTGCTACCCTTTTAGAACAAACAAACAAACAAACAAACAAACCATCACTCACAGATTTTGTTTTTGCTCTGAGCCCCATTTGGATGATATACTCTTTGAATACTCTTACACTAGTGATTTCTTTGACATAATGGAACTTTGTCCCTTGATCTCATCATTTGGTGCCTGCCCACTATTTTCCTGTGAGCGATCCACCTACCGAAATCCCCAGTTCCCTGGGGGAGGGCTGAGACAGGATCCCATGATCTGGATGTGAAAGGAGAATGGATTTCTTTTGGTAAGCGCTGGCAACTGGCATGAGAAAAGAATGCAGGCCTCTTTCTTAAGGAGAAAACTCTCTGAATCGCACTGCACACTAAAGTAGAAACACTTCTCTGGATTGCACAAGAAGTGCCAGCTTTTCAGCACACGTACAATCAGTGGTTTGGGTCAAATTCATCCTTGGGATCAATCCCAGTGGGAAAGCAGCGTTGCACATGGGCTGGGTGGGCCATTCCTTTCCATAGCCAGGGCAGACTTGGCAGGCCTCATGCAACCTGAACCCCCCCCCCTTTTACTCCTTGCACGGATGCCTTGCTCTCTCTCATCGGGCTGGGCTTCTTGGTCGTTAATAACCCACAAAAGGACTGTGCACACAGTAATACATGTAGAGTGAACATGTGTAGAGTAAGCATGTGTTGTCAGCTCCCCACACAAACACTGCCCTCCACAACTCCTATGCATTTAACCAGACTTATTAACAGAATCCACATATGCATTGGTTTTGTTTACAGATTTGGGAGAATGTGTAGAAGTCAGAGGTAGAGGCCAGTAGGTCTGATCCCATTCTGTGCCCTCCTCCCCTTCATGCATTCATTCTACTGCAGGGTGTATGGGAGTTTGTTAGACTTTAAGGTATCACACTGTGCTAAGTAGGGCTGTGCAATGGATCAGATACGATCCACGATCCGGACCCAATCCGAGGGAAATCGGATAAAATTATGTGATCCGATCCCCAGCACCTGGATCGGCTGATCCAATACGATCCGATCCAAAAAGGACCTGAACTGGATCGTATTGGATTGGAGGATCGGACCCCCTCCCACCACTCACGCTCCTCACCTGCCGGGACCATCCACAGATGGCCCCGGCAGTTAAGGAGGAGCGCGAGGGGGGACTTACCTGCCAGGACCATCCGCTGCCATTCGCGGGTGCCAGCGGGCGCCCGCGGATGGAAGCGGACAGGCCCGGCAGGTAAGGGGGAGTACGAGGGGGGAGGGGGGGCACTTACCTGCCAGGGTATCCAGTTCCTTCACCTGCTGTAGATCTACTGAGGACTAGGCTGCGAAGCCTAGTTCTCAGTAGATCTACGGCAGGTAAAGAAACCGAACGCCCCGGCAGGTAAGGAGGAGCGCGAGGGGGGGGGCTTACCTGCAGGTGCCATCCACTGCCATCCGCTGGCACCCGCGAGCCCCAGCGGACTGCAGTGGATGGCCCCGGCAGGTAAGAAGCGCGAGAGGGGGTTTACCTGCCGGGGCCGTCTGCTTCCATCTGCTGCTGCCCTGGTGGCAGTGGATGGAAGCGGACAGGCCTGGCAGGTAAGGAGGAGCATGAGGGGGAGGAGGGAGGGCCCCCCACTTACCTGCCAGGGCGTCCAGTTTCTTCTCCTGCCATAGATCTACTGAGGACTAGGCTTCGCAGCCTAGTTCTCAGTAGAGCACCAGGTGATATCATCACCTGGCGCTCTACTGAGGACTAGGCCGCGAAGCCTAGTTCTCAGTAGATCTACAGCAGGTGAAAAAATTGGATGCCCTGGCAGGTAAGGAGGAGCACGAGGGGGGGCTTACCTGCCAGGGCTGTCCGCTGCCATCCGCGGGCACCCGCGGGCACCTGCAGATGGCAGTGGATGGCCTGGGGGAGGAGGGGGTTTACCTGCCGGGACCATGGACGGCAGTGGACAACCCCGGCAGGTAAGAAGCGCGAGGGGGGAGGGATAGGAAGGGAAGAGTTAGGCCCCCACTCGCCCCCACTCACTCCCCTACTGCCATTTTTCCCCACAGACTTGCATTGGGGGAAAGCTTTCTTTCCCCCAATGCAAGTCTATGGGGAAAAATGTCGGCCGATCCTAAAATCGGACATCCGATTTTCAGATTGGGATCGGGTCCAATCCAATCCAGGGGACCTCTGATTTTGTTCCGATCCGAAACAAAATTGGAGGTCCCGATCCAGGTCCGGATCCGATCCGGAAGTTCCGCGCACATCCTTAGTGCTAATTCATGTCTTTAAGATGCAACAAGACTCTTTGTTGGCTTTGCTGCAACCAGCTCACCTGGCTCCATCTCTGGGAATTGTGCTGGGGAGAAATCGCTTGTCCCTCAAACTGGCCCAGAGGAGAAAGGGGGAGGAGCTGGACCTCTTTGGCAAATTACATACTTTGCATGGAGAACGTGGCTCTGACATGTCCAGCTAGGTTTGGGAAAGGCTCTTGCAAGGAGCCAGATAGACCAGGGATCTGGCTGAATACAAGGCAGTCGGATTCCAATCTTCCTAATGTTCACAGCAGTTACCAACATAAACAAACAATAAAGAACAAAAGAACAATTGGCCCAGTCATGAAAGCAGCCCCACATAGAAAGATGCAGCCTCTCAGGTCTTGGCAGATTTGGCATGAGAATTCTGCTCTGCTGCTTTAGCCCATCTCTTGTTCTGCCTCTTGTTCTCCTGTCTATCATTTCCTCTAGATTTTTGATGCCTTGACATGCCTTGTGTGTTGCTTTTATGCTGATTTCTAGGCTGGCTCAGATTTTCTATGAGTTGTGTTTATTTGATTTGGCTTTGTATCGGTTGATGAATGAATGAATCTCTATTCCAAACCTGCAGCACGTCCCACTGCAACTTGGTTGCAACTCAACTGGGCACTTAGGAAGTGAGTCCCATGTAAGTCAGTGGACCGACTCCCAAACAGAAATGCTTGGGAATGGACTGGAGGAGTCCATCATTTGCAGGAGCAGGAGCAGGAGCAGGAGCAGGGCAGGAGGGAAATGTGATTCAGGATCAAACTAATTAATACAGATGCTGAAATCCAGAATGTCGGTCTGTGAATGCTGGGTAAAATGAGAAGTAGCTCTACCATGTGCAGAATTGTACAATGATAATATGACCCAAGCCCACACTGGTGCCTGGATGCTCCATAGGCTCTTCTTTGCAATAGGAAGAAGAGAACATTCTGGGACAAATGATGATTAATAGAAAACAGGCATGGGGATGCTGCAAGCAACCCTAATGGAGAGCCAAATGCATGTCTAGAACTGAATTCAGACAAGACAGAAGTGGATTGATCAAGCTCTCTGATGGGAGTGGAACTGCTTGTGATCACCAGGTCCTTTGCCATGTCAGATTTGATGCACAGAATTGTGATGCTCATGAACCCAGCATTGCTACTACAAACCCATTGACTGTGTTGGCCAGGAGCAGAATTTTCTGTACTCTCCTGATGGATAATTGATGATGATGATGATCACTTGTATGCTACCTGATGTGCTAAAAAAAAAACCCATCAAGGTGGTGCCCCAAAATTTGGGGGGGGGGGGGGGGGGGAAACAAAGCCTTTATATGATGTTAAAAAAACAACAACAACAAGCATTAAACATAGTAAAACATCTATATAATTTAAAAGGCTAAATTAAAAAAGATGCATCTTCACACTCTTTCTAAAAGTCAAGAGAGTGGAGAGCTCTTAAAGGGGCGCTTCCCTCAGTAGGGAGCAAGCTCTTTCACATGTGCTCCCCAAATGGGAGAGCCAGCTCCTAAACCATTTAAAGCAAGGGTGGGAAACTTGCATATGGTAGTGAGCCAAACTGCCCCATTGGGCCCTCCTCTGCTAGATGATGTCACTGCCAATGGAGAAGCCAACTGTTCCAATCTCCCAATGAGGCTGTAGAGAGGCAAAGGAAGTATGGGTAGCACTGAAAGTGAGGGAGAACTCTTGCTTCCCTTCTCCCTCCCCCCTTCCACACAGTTTTTTTGGGTCAATTTGTATGAAAATGGCACATAGAATCATAGAATCGTAGAGTTGGAAGGGGCCTATAAGGCCATCAAGTCCAACCCCCTGCTCAATGCAGAAATCTACATTGTCATTGAGGTGTCCCCAGGGCAATAAACCTGCAAAGTTTCAGAAGGATAGATGCAGGAGCTAGGGGGTTATGATGCTTGAAACCTACCTTTAGGCTTTTTCCTAATGAAACATAATAACATTGGAAGAATAGCCATCAACCTTGCCCTCCCCCAAAATAGACTGGTTGGAGCTAATGGTAAAATGTGTGTGTGTGTGTGTGGGGGAAACACCCAAACTTTTAATAAGTTAAAGAGTGGCTGCACAACCACCTCTTTCAAGGCATATGGGAACACTCCAGCTGAATTCAGACAACACGATAGTCAATGGTACGGTAATAATCAACTTTACAGTTGTTCATCTAGGGGGTACTCCTCACACAACATGGTAATAAATAATCAACCATGGTGTGGATTAGGATCAGCACTGAGTTGACTGTGGCAGTATTCGGATGACACGATAGTCAGTACAACTGACAATTGTTTCCCCTGCCCCAGTTGCTTATTGTGTCGTCCGAATTCAGCCTCCCTCTCTTAAAGAGGCATTCATTACCTCTTGGACCCATCCATTCAGTCTTCTCACTGGTCAACTGTCAATAGCCAGGATGGGCAAGGTTGTGGGCAGCATCTTTCCAAGGGCTTTGTCCACATCCCCAAGGGACATCATCTGAAATTGAGTGCATTAAATCAAACTAAATGGTGCTCTGGTCACCTCCACTAGAGCTCCATCAAAGTGGCATCAAGGTGAATATAAATAACTATCCTCAAAGTACCTTGCAAATTTTTCACAGCAGATCTTGAAAGGATCCATTGCTACCTCTGTAGGGCCATGTGGAAAAGTTCTGTTAGTCAGCTACTCAAGGATGCGATGGAGGAGGACAAATACTAAGTCTTCTCCACACCCATTATACCAACTGGATAACCCTATAAAACAAGCATAGGTTATAGTCAGTACAAGAATGTACCCAACTGAAGTGCAAATCGATTGAATAAAATGCAAGAACTGCAGTAAAATGCAGTACAGTACAGTCAAAGTTAATTAAAGTGCAGAAGTATGTTACCCACGTACCTATTAAAATATTAAAGTGCAATCACAAAAATACGTTAAATTGAAAACCTATTTTCCTCATAAACACCTCTTCAAGTGCTACGTTGGCATAGCACAAAATAAGCTCCAATATTAAAACAAGGTGGCTACAGTGCTAATTCAACCACCTGCTAGAAAGTGCACAGGATCTCAATTCCTTGCTGTCCTGCCTCCCAGTCAGGTGAACCACTTCTCCTTCCAGCCACCTGGCTGGCTCTCATCCAGGAAGACCTCCCCAAACCTAGCTGGCTTCCATGTCTTGTTCCAAAATTCAAAGGGGTGGGCCCTCCAGGCCACCTGAGAGGAGCAGCATCCAATGGCCAGGCTACAATGCCCTTACCCACAGCCCTCCCAAAAAGACTTCCCAAAGATGGGGTTAACCCACCACCCTAAGCATGTCTGAAAGAAACACCCAACCCCAACCAAAGGCCCAGCTGTGATTGGCCGAACGTCAATGTCTACTTGGGGTGTTGTTAGATTTTCCAGCCCTACCTGGAGATGCCAGAGAGTGAACCTGAGACCTTAGTATGTGCTCTACCACTGAGATATGGCCAGACTCCTCTGATGCAATCCTCATCACCTTCACAATATAGAAGCCAGAAGCTGCAGACTCAGACAATGGCCCTTTAAGAAGGAGGCAGCTCCTCAGAAGGTGTGAAATTAACAGCAAGTTCAGACCTGCCAAGGCCTCTGCATGTTGCTGAAACAACAGCTCTTCTTGACTAAGTTCCAGTCCATACTTGCTACAATTATCTGTTCAGGTCCTGACAGCTTCTGCCTAGTTTGACCTTGCCTTGCCATTCTGCTTAGCCAGAATTGACACTGCATCATTTCAGATCAGCTCTTTGGGAAGCTTGGGCCAAGCTAGGCAAGACCCAGGCCATTGTTCCTGGCTGCTCTAACCACCTCCTCTCTATAACTGCATAGTCTTCCTGGCTACTTTAGGCCAGCCACATGAGGTCTATGGTTCCTGGAGTTGCAAGATGTCTGAATTTGCCACCATCACTGGTTTCCTCATAGCTCTCTCCAATGGTCCAGGTGTTGGTATTAACTTTCAGAGCACCTCACAGCCTGACATCTTTGCTTATGGTCAAAGCAGCCTTTTCTTGTATTTATTATTTTGACTTTTATACTCCCATTCAAATACCTTGTCAGGGCAGCTTATAATAAAATATTAAAAAACACTTTAAAATAAGCAAAAAACAGAAACTGTATAAAAGCAGCATCCCAATTAAAGAAATCAGCCAAGGTAAAAAGGCCTGGGGAAATAAAAAGGTCTTCGCCTGGCACTGAAAAGACACTGCAGTGGGTGCAAGGCACACCTTGCATCCTAAAGCTGGGGTACCACTCCTCTCGCAGCACCTCTGATGCTGGGGGACCCTGGACGAGGGTCTCTGACCAGGATCTCAATGTAGGGGAAGGCACACATGCAGGCAACCATTGCAGTTCAGGAAGCTGTCGGGGAGGGGTGGTCAAGGCATCACCATCAAAGGAGATTAAAGAAGGGGAAGAAGGAGCAGCCGTAGCCTTTGGGGAAAGTTACCATTTCCAAGGGCTACTAGGCCTTGCTTCCTGGCATGCTAACATTGTGCTAGAGAGGGAAAAGAGGGGGGAATCTGTTGGGCTGTGGGAGGGTGTGATTCGGAATTGGGGTGGAGGTGAACCTGGGAATTCTTCTCCAGCTCAGTCCTTAATCTGAACGGGAGAAGAATGTGGGGCTTGTAACCCTCCCTTCTTCTTTGACATGAGCTCTGCTGGCATCTCTAGGGAGCAACTGGGCCTATAGACACCTGAGTGCCATGTGACACAGTGCTTGAAAGATTCAAAGAAACATTTTGAAGATTCAAAGAAACATTTCGAATTGGGCTTGGAAATAAACCAGCAGCCAGTGATGCTTTTTATGGACTGCCAATGATGCCAGGCAGTGAGCAGCCTGGCATTTTTACTTTGAACTTCCTGAGCAGACTTCACACACAGTTAATTGCAATAGTCCAAACTGGAGGTTGCCAGAGCATGAAAACTGTGCCAAGGCTCACTCCGGGGGGGGGGGGAGGAGCATTACTGTTCCAGCAGCTGGAGCTTGTTCCAGCAACCCCACCCTGAACAGGTTAAACATCACTTCCCTGGTCCCCACAGTGCCTCTGTCTTGTCTGAATTGAGCATCCCCTGTCCTGGATGTACTATAGCATTCCTTCAAAAGACTCTGTCTCTTACTCTGACCTCAATGAGTGGGTTCCAATGGCCTGTATAGCCACGACCGCTCTGTGACTTTTACAGGAGTTGCTCTTGTTTTGGAATAATGGCCAAATGGGACATTCTACATTGCAGCAGTTCCTTTGTGTGTAGGGTTTATATTAGGGATGTGCACGGACCCCCCAGATTGGATCGGGACCCAGATTGGGACCTCCAATGTTGTCCTGGATCGATTCGGACAAAATCGGAGGTCCCTCGGATTGGATTCGATCCCAATCCGAAAATTGGATGTCCAATTTTTGGATCGGCTGCCATTTTTGGTGTTTTCGCCTTAGACTTGCATTGAGGGAAAGAAAGCTATCCCCCAATGCAAGCCTATGCGGAAAACATGGGGGCAGGTGAGTGGAGACCTAACTCCCCCCTCCCTGTCCCTCCCCACCTCGCGCTCCTTACCTGCCGGGGCCGTCCACTACTGTCCGCTGCCACCCATGGGTGGCAGTGGATGGCAGCAGACGGCCCCGGCAGGTAAGCCTCCTCCCCCCTCATACTCCTTACCTGTCGGGGCCATCTGCTACCATCCGCTGCTCTGATCTACTGAGAAACAGGCTTCACAGCCTACCTCTCCGTAGCGCGCCGGGTGATGATGTCATCACCCAGCGTGCTACTGAGAGGCAGGCCGCGAAGCATGTTTCTCAGTAGATAGGAGCAGTGAAGGGAAGCGGGCACCCCGGCAGGTAAGTGGGGCTCTCCCCCTCCTCCCCCTTGCGCTCCTTCCCTGCCGGGGCCTTCTATTGCCATCTGCTGTCCCCTTCTACTGAGAAACAGGCTTCGTGGCCTGCCTCTCAGTTGTGCACCTGGTGACATCATCAACCAGCGCGCCACTGAGACGCAGGCCGTGAAGCCTGTTTCTCAGTAGATGGGGGCAGAGGATGGTAGCGGACGGCCCCGGCAGGTAAGGAGCATGAGGTGGAGAAGGAGGTCCTTTCTGGCTGGTTCGGATCAGATCAGACGATCCAGAAGCCAGAATCGGAATTGGATATTTTTTTCCGATTTTGTTCGGATTGGCTCCGGATCGTGGATTGGACCTGATCCGATGCACACTCCTAGTTTATATACTGGCCTACAGCCATGCTTCCAGGGCAGTTTGCTTCAAATAAAACAATAAAATTGCAAAGTACAAAATACAAATCCAGAGTCATAACCTTAGTAGCAGCTGAAAGCACTTAAAACTTTAAAAACTTGGGAGAATAAAAATGGCACTAGAAAAAGAACAAGGTGAGGCTCCTTAAGAAGAGAACCCGTAAATGAGGTGCCACCATAGAGAAGGCATGGACTCTTTCAGTCACCACTAATGTAAGAGGTCCCTGGAGGAGAGCTTTCAAATATGACCTTTCTGCTTGGATGGGCTAATACAGTGCTATAAAGAAAAAATGTGGCCCATTTGGGTTCTGTGGGTTCTGTGGCAAGGGTCACTACAGGCTTGTGCAGGCTAATGACATCATTGGTTTGTGCTATAGAGAGGCCTCTGCTTAGGACACCATTTCAGAGGACTTTGTAGCCTTTGCAGCCTTGCCCTTGTTCTATGAAGACCAAGCAAGGCCAGCATCAAGGGTAGGCATGGTTAGGCAGCTACCGAGGGCCCACACCTCAGCAAGGGCACATGGACGAAAGCCCCCTGGAATTGCTCCTCTTTTTTCCCTTGCAACCTGCTCTTTCACCTGCCTCTGTCTCCATGGCCCAGACTGTGGGGCTCATAAGAAGGAGGAGGGGCAGATGCCACGGACTGCCAGCTCACTGGCTCTCTGCCTGTCAAGCAAGCAAGCAAGTAGAATCAATGATGACAAAGAGGAGCAGGAGCAGCTGGTGACCATGGCAGAGAGGAGGCAGATTCTCTGAGGGAGGAGGGATTTGCCCAGGGGCCACCGGAAACCTGGAGCTGGTCCTGCCAACAGCTGCCCTCCTTGCCCATCTACTGCAGCCCTTGGCAACGGGAGTCATTCATTGGCCACTCATAGCCTGGCAGCACTACTACTTCTACTACTTCTCTGCATGATCTCCTGAAAACCATGTTCTAATAGCCTCTAGCTGAATAAAACCTTGAATTTACACCAGCAAAAGGGCCCTGACTCTGAACCACCTTTCCATGAGCACTAACCACAGCCTGCATGAGATGAGAATGGGACAAATGAGCAAAAAGCCATTGTGATTATTGAGGATTTATTCTCAGAAGTTTGAACAAGTCAGTAATAGACACAGATAGATCTCATTGCATGCAGCATGAACCCATGCTAGAAATATACTTTCAATAATTTACCAGTGAGTTAATAATTCAACAGTATTTATTAACAAATTCATGCCAGAGCAGCCAACTCATGTCTGCCTCTGAGAGGGAGGGAGGGGGAGGAGAGAGAGAGAAAGAGAGAGAGAGAGTTTAGGAGTATGTTTTTCCAAGGCATTTTGACTTTATTGATCCTACAAAATCTGGACAATTATCTTCAGTAATTATCCCCCACCTCCCTGCTGCTCACAGGCCTCCCTTTGCTGCCTCAGGTTCATGTCCATGGGGCAGGGGAGCTGCTGGGGCTATCGAAACAAAGGGCAGTATTCAATGGAAGTCCTACATAAACTAGGCCCATTCACTTCAGTGGGTCTACTCTATGTAGGAGTATCATTGGATACTGCCCAGAGGCTCAGAGCTCTTGTCTTATGCCCACAATAGATCATGGAACCCTCCAGGTCTGCTTTACCATATGCATTCATGCAATATTACTTCACGGGCTTGCCCAGAAGATGCTCCCAGTGGGTCGCAATTAAGATTGGAAACCTGACTTTGGACCTTCAGCTGATGCTTCCTTTCCTCTCCTGCAGGCCTCATAGCAATATGAAAAGGGCACGATACTGGACAAAACCTTCACAACCACCTTTTGCTCAGATACTTTTCCACAATCTTGAGCAAAGGTAAATTAAATGCTTATTATCAGCACCACCCAAAATGTACATGTTCCATACCCTTGGGGATGTTAATTTTTTGCTGATCATATTTTATTTTGATGTATGTAATAAAAGTATGCAGATAATTTGATCCTCACTGGCAAGTTCCATGCTTCATGTTGCCAGCTGAAGATGCTTAATGACGGAAATTATCGTGGGACTTTACATTTCTGGAGTTCTTCTGCCAAATCTCCATGAAAACTTTAGAAGGTGTCCAAAGCTGGGATCACATTGCTTTTTTCTGAAAACACCAATTCCACTTAAAGGCCACTGTAAAGTGAATTCACACATTCATGTTCATAACTTAGATGGCCTTACATGTACAGCTCTTACATATCCAACACTTGGACACCCACCACTGAATGTGTGATCTGACTGATTCCATTGCAAGGACTCCTTTGAGGTCACGTTGGATAATATGGAACTCTCTATGGCACTAGAGGTCTCATTCTTACATAGCAGTCATCACTTGATCTTGCAGTCAGACCAAGAAGAAAGTGTGAACTAGCACTCAAGGACTACAACAGTGAGCATTGTAACAATGCAGATGTCCTGGATTTTGGGGACATCAGTACAGAATTGCTAGCCATTGCTACTCTGCCATTGGACCCCTCAAGGACTTATTTGCCAGTACTCTGGACTCTTTATTTCAGTTTCTAAAACAGAACATTTATATAAGCTCCTTGGATGGCTAATCTGAAAAGCAGATGGGTTATTTTGTCCAAATGGTAATGACGTGTTATGTGTCTCTGAGCCAGTTACAACCCACTGAGTGACTCATACCTTGGCAAACAAAGAAAGAATTCTGAAGGCAGTTGGAACACGTGTGGCCTCATTATGGCACCTGTGGGCCTGTCCTTTGGGTGCTACCTGATGGAGAGCGCCTAGTGCTAATGATAGAATCATAGAACCATAGAATAGTAGAGTTGGAAGGGGCCTATAAGGCCATCGAGTCCAACCCCCTGCTCAATGCAGGAATCCACCTTAAAGCTGTCCAGCTGACTCTTGAAGGCCTCTAGTGTGGGAGAGCCCACCACCTCCCTAGGTCATTGGTCCCATTGGTAACTGATTCGAAGGCACGGCACAACTGTTCCTTCTTCTCTTCCTTAACAGAAGTAAAATGGTAGAAGAAGCAACAAATGGAAGACAACATCATTGGGACTTCTGTGAAAGAGACAGTGTCTGGCAGCACCTTAGATCTATAACTTAATTCACACAAGCAGTGGAAGAGTCAATAAATTTGGACTCTGCAATTTGACATTGTAAGTGGGTCATTGTGTGACTTCTCCATTGTTGGTTTAGGGCTTTATCTCACCTATTTTTCTCCCGGGTTGCTTCTGCGGGTTCCCCCTCCATTTCCTATTAGAGTCTAGTGTTTGAATCACACATGGTCGGTATTGCTGCGATACCTCAGCTTGGCCTGTTGAACTTTGCCTGTTTCGGACTTCGCCCGTTCAGGGATAAATTGAAACAGAAACTAAAAGGGCGGGAGAGCAGCAGGACGGGGATGAAATCATGCGAGTCCAGCGCTAAAGAAGTGGAGCAAAGTCGCGGTGGGTGTGCTTAAAACCCCCCGTGTGATAACAACCTTAGTTGGAGACTGGATAACAAAGCGATGTGCTGGATTTGTTTGTGCAGGAAATTGTTTCATAGGTACACATCCAACCATGCAATCTGAAAAAGCAATACCTTTACTCCTTCTCTGTTGTTTGTGTGTACTAGGTCTAAACGTACAAATAAATGTGTGAATATTATATGCATAAATAAGCTGGGAACAATCAAGCAGTGTGTACAGTGCAGAAATGTTATAAAATTGTTAAAAATCACAATTTAAGCAAACTGGCCACTTTGAATTTGGGGCATTCATGCATTCATCTCCATGATGACAGATATTCAGAATTCACATTTTTAATTATTATTTTATTTTTTCCATTTTAAATATACATACATGGATTTGTATGAAATGCATACAACTTTCTAGCAATTATGCATGGGGTGCAACCAAAGTGGACCAAATAAATATCCAAATAAATACCCATTTGAAGGATATATATATATATATATATATATATGCCACTGTCATGGTTCCACCTTTATCTGGACCCCTTGATCAGCTCCTTAAAGATACCTTGCCTCTTTATGAGGACTGGGCCAGTTCCAGCAACTTTAGCCGGAATTCTTGCGGTACCACCAGTTGCTTTGAAGGTTTCCTGTTTAGCTCTTGGGTTTTTGGTAACCGGCGTCCATACAGCAACCCATTTTTCAAAATAATCAACTCCCTTTCTTCCTCAGAGAAAGGCACCCCTTGAAGGAGAGCAATTCTTTTTAAAGGCTCCAGACTAGGATCACTGAGGACTTCCTGCTTGAACTCCTCTTTTCCACCTAAATCAGAGAATGGGGTTTCTAGAACCTTTTCCTCTACAGAACCACCTGCCTCAGATTCCATAGGGTTTGTTCTGCTTCTTCTACCTGGGAAGGTTCTGGGGTTTGGTTTAAAACCTCAGGAATCACTACGGATTGCATTTCTGCTTCTTCTTTTTCCAGAGTAACTTTTGCCTGGTCCTCCCTTGAAGCTTCCTCCCTCTTCTTTTGCCTGCGAGTTACCACACATATTTGAGCATCTGGACCCATTATATATTTTCCCACAAATTGGGTTTGAGTTTCCATCACACCAACCTCATACAACCTTCGCCATCCTCTCTATTCTATGGATAACCTTGCCACTAGGACATCAAAAGAGGGACCTTTCATTCCCTGGATTTCTATGTACATTCCTGGTACCAGATCTTCAGGTGACACCAAATCAGACCAGATCAGAGAAACATCTGCCCCAGAATCCAACAAAGTCATGATGGTTTTATCTTTAACATAAACAGGTTCTTTTAACTGATTATTAACCTCTTCCCAGTGTGTAATCATGAATCCACAAGTAGATGGCTTTTTCACACTTGTTACTCCTTGGGGCTTGTTTTGTTCAGATTTAGGAACACCCAATTTAGCTGTCAATAGGAGTCTGTAACTTGGGACAGTTGCTCTTGATATGGCCTGTTTGACCACATTAATAGCAGGCTCTATCCCTGGAGTAAAAGGAATCAGAGGTTTTTAAACTCCTTTTTAACTGGAGTTTCTCCTCCCCCTCCTTTCTTCTTGGACTCAACCCTGGGCCTAACCCTTCCCAGTTTTTAATCAGTTTGTCTGCCATTTCAGCAGCTTGGCTTACATTTTCAGGATCTTTATCCTTAACCTTCAGCTTTATTTCCCTGGGCAACTGAAAATAAAATTAATCAAGAGCCATTGCCTCTAACACTTTTCCACTGGTAACAGCCATTTTAGTAGCAGTTTTTTTTAGTTTTGTTCCAAACCCTATCATAAATTTACCATTAACCCTCTGAACTTTTTACTAAAGTGCTCAGGATCCAACCTGAACCTTTTAAACACAGTTCTTTAAATTGAGCATAGGTAACAGCCCCACCCTCTGGCATGCTGTTACAAATTTCTGCCAGCTCCCCTTTGATCAAATTAGGCACAAACTTCATATATTCACCCTCCTGTAGTCCCCACTTCTGTGCCGCCCATTCAGATGTGGTAAGGAACACCTGTGGGTCTTTCTCCTTGGGTGTATGCTGTAACGTCTTTGGGGGTGACCTGGCCAGGCTGCTCCTGTCTCAGCTGCATCATCTTTTCCTCATGTCTCCGTTGTTCCTCTTGGGCTTTAAGAGGCTCATGTTGCATCTGGATCCGCTCCCACTCTAATGTGGTCTCTTCTTCCTTTTGCTTGGCCAACATCTGCAGTTCTTTTTCTCAGAGCTCCCATTCTTTTACTCAGGAATCCGCAGAACTGGTGGGCCCTGCTCTTCTGGGGTTTGGAGAAGTGGCTCCTGCTACTGCCACATGAGAGTAGCAAATTGTCCTTTTTACATTGCTCAATCAGAGCAGCTTTGTTCATGGAGAGGTAGTGGCCCATATTGCTAGCCTATCTGTTTCCCTACTCCTCAGGCCTGAAATTAAAATATATACTTACTGCCTTTATCAGCTCTATTAGCAAAATCCTAAATACTTTTTGGAGTGCCAAATTTCACCATGATCAGAATCACAGCGATACCACCATATGTCAGGGTTCCACCTTTACCTGGACCCCTTGATCAACTCCTTAAAGATACCTTGCCTCTTTAAGAGCTCTTCCATTGATCAGGAGTCAGGTTCCTGACTTTTACCTTCCCCTCTCAGTAACTAGGCCTTAGGCATGGTGTAAATGATACTCCAGACAACGTTTTAACAACAACAAACAAACAACAAACAAACAAACAACCACAACAACTGTTTACTGTGTTAAATAAGATATGGCAAAATCACATAAACTTAAGGCATTTACACAAATTGATCTGTTAGATTTCAAAAGGCCTTTACAATTAAAATAAATCAAGTAAAACTGCATTTTCCTCTAGTCTAGCTACACTTCCACCTGTAGTTCTGTCTTAGAGTCCCCTCCAGTCTTCACCTGGCTATTCTCCTTCAGAGCTTTTCCTTGTTCCAAAGTCTCTCTCTGTCTCTCTCTCTCTCTGCAGTTCATTCTGCTCCCTGTACATTTAACTCCACTTACTTATCACTCACACCGACACTGAAACATACAATCTGGTGACCTAAATCTGGGGAAATGAACCTTAACTAATTTAGGGGGGGGGGGGAAATAAAACTCAGGAATGCCCCCCTCCCATCAGAAGATGCCCAGGCCTTCAGGCTTAAACCAAAATTAAGCCTGTGTAGGCCTTAAACCTTCACACCCACACATTCAAATATTGATAGCGTTGTAAGGTTCTCAATCCAATGCATTATAGGAAGTGAGTGTTTAACCTTCCAATGCTGTAATAGCAGTCTTTTAGCGGTCAAAATGGTGCAGAGAATCCTTTTATGCTGACCATTTGTCGATTTCCATGAGGAAGGTAAATAATTTAAAAGAGCATGTACATCTGTGATTATTTTGTATTCCAGTAAAAAAAAAAAAAGCAACTACTGGACATTGTCAAAACATATGTTTGAAGGAAGCATTAGCTGTATTGTACCACCAGCAATTGGACAAATTTATTTGCGAGTAAACGGAAGAGACTTGAAAATCGCTGACAGTGGAGTTGGAAGGATGTTAGGCACATGTGTTAAATTTCAGAACAATCCCTCCACCCCTGTATTTTATATGAATATTTGAAAGATTGTGGTTCTGGTTTCAGCTGTCAGTGTCAAAGATCTGTCAAAGCAGCCAGAACCATAACAATCTTTCAAATATTCATATAAAATACAGAGGTGGAGGGATTGTTCTGATATTTTGCACACATGACTACCAACAACCAGTCTGCACTGTAACTGAATTTCAAGTTTCAAACTTGTAAAATAACACTGTTGCAGCAGGGGGTGGGGCTTCTGGGGGACCCCCTATAACTTTTTTATTTTAAAAGATAGAGACATGAAACTTGGGGAACCAGGACTAACAACATCCCATCTGCAAAGTCCAAAAAGTTTCATGTCTCTATCTTTTAAAATAAAAAAGTTACACCCATTTATTAAGTTCTTCAAGTCTTTGACACTATGGTGTCTATAACTTTTTAATATAACTTCTGTATTTTATAAGTTGGAGACTTGAAACTGGCCCACAGTGCTTATGGAATCTGGGTAGTCATGTGTGTTAAATTTCAGAACAATCCCTCCACCCTGTATTTTATATGAATTTTTGAAAGATCATGCAACTTTTGACAGCTCTGAATGCACGTGGCTTTAGCTGTCATTCAGAGCTGTCAAAAGTTGCACGATCTTTCAAAATTTATATAAAATACAGGGATGGAGGGATTGTTCTGAAGTTTAATACACATGACTAGCCAGATTTCATAAGCACTGTGGGCCAGTTTCAAGTCTCAAACTTATAAAATACAGAAGTTATAGGCGTATTTAAATGGTAGTCTGATATTCCAATAAAATCCGATATCGAACCAAAAAATTATTGGATCTGATCATTTCAGAGTTTTGTATCGTATCGTTATCGTTAGTCGGATGTCCGATAAAGCCATTATTGTATCGTTATCAGACATCGGAACGATATGATACACATCCCTAGAAGTAAGTACTTTCTATCAGTACAGCATCTGCAGGAGAACATTTCTGACACCTAAGCCCATTGCTTGTGAGCATTGCTTCAAAATAAGAAAAAAAGAGGGGGGAAATGCTGGTTTTATTTTCCTTGTTTGGCTCCAGCAGAGGCCAGTCAAATGCCTCTGGGGACGCAACATCTGAGGAAGGGCATAAAAAAGATGGCCATGCCCAAGCATGACTTGGCCCCAGCCTGTTAGTGTTCCGAGATCTATTTCCTCTGAAGATGGAGATTGCATTTACCTTCCATGGCTACTAGTGGTTGATAGGCCAATCTTCTTTGAAATTATCAATAAGATCTCTGAGGATAGAAAGGAAAAGAAAGACACAGAAATGAATTTGTCAAACAAAGAAAATAAGTTTGCTGATGATCAAACTAAAATAAATGTGGGGGTCCCTTCAATTAGTCTTTTTAGTAATGATGAATTGATGGTGGTGCACTCACATGCCCAGAAAAAAAGGTTCCTCCCTCCTCTTGAGCAGCGGAAAGCAATTAATCACAACCCCAGAATCCCTATTCATGACTCACCAGTTAGCGGCTTCCCATTATTTCTCTAGAGGACTTTATTCTTATTTATCACATTACCTCTCCTCCTTACGTTCCATCTACCGTAGAAGCATCTCTTGCCATGAATGTCTTCATGTACCCATGAATCTTTTGCAAGGATTGAATTAGTGTCACTGAGAAAAGATCCCTTTTTTGTGCAAATTTCTATAAACGACTGTGGAATCGTGCGGTAAATGATCCTGAAAATACAAGAGCAAAAGATGGACAAAATAATGGCCACTGAGGGGGGAAAGAGGCAGCAAGCCACTTGGGTTTAAGACTGTCAAACAATGCATTCAAATAATTCAATTTGTAAATGTAGAAAAAAGAGAGAACAAAAAACCCTCCAGCCTTTTGCACCAACCCAATAAATAACCACAGAGAAAGCAAGAGCCTGGGAGTGTGACAAGGAGATTGGCCTCCTCCCATTGAGAAGAGAATTCATTTGAAACATCAGCCAAGAACTATTTGGATAAATCAAGGTTGTAATTTCAGTTTTAATTCCTTCATTCCCCCAGGGACTAGCCTGCATGGTGCCCTCATATCTGTTTTGCTTTAAACAGATATGTGTGCTTTAAAACAGCAGGCATGGGGTGTGTGTGTGAGAGAGAGAGTGTGAGTGTATAAAGATTGGGATTGCAGCATGTGGGGATGGGTGTATTTACCTTCCCTCCCCTCAGTTCCAGTGGATATAAAACCAATGCCTGTTAATATAACTGTTGTATGTATTGCTATGGAGTAATATACTACCCCACACACACACACGCACACACATTTTTTTTACAAGGTACTCTTTGTGGAGTCATTGTGAGACATCATAGAGGCACATATATCGAGTATGTCGAAATTTGGCTGCTTGATATGTGATAGGTAACTACTTTGATCCTGAGGAAAATAAATATGTAAAACAAAAATGTATTGGCGTTGATGTCCGACTTCTGTTTTGTAGCAGCATAAGCAAGCTCATCACTTAGGTTCTTTGAATCCCTCCCACAATGTTCCTGGTTTTATAACTGGCTTGCTATACAAATGACATAATCAGGTCACTTATGCTAACATGTGTGGGTGTGGCCCGGATTCTGATTGTCGAGGCCCTGATCCTACCTGTAACTCAAATGCAACTCTGTGCCATAAGCGATGAGCGCTAGATGAGTGCTGGTTGTTGACATATGCCCTGCATAAGCTGCACTGACACTTCATCATCCTGTCAAATCAATTACATTCCCTTTAGATAAACATCTGCCAAAAACGCATAGATGATGGCACTCGCTTGCGTGCGGATCAGGGAGCCCAGGCTCCACATGAAAGGCCCGGTGAATCATTTGCATCAAACAGACTGTGTGATGAACTTTGTCTGGGTCTTTTGCCTGATGATTTTTCCACAAGCAACTCAGGATTTTTGCTGACTCTGAAAAGTGAAACTACTAGGCTTTTGACTCTTCTCTGTGACTGCCTCCCTTGCAAAGATTCAATTCTCAAACTCCAAAATCAGTGAAAGAGAATTTTGAAAGAAGCAAATGGTCAGATTGATCTGGACCAAATATTGACGGGAGTTTTGGGTGGTGCATGGGACACAGAAGCCCTGAGGGCCAAAAGTGGGGATGGGTCACGGGGGTGAGCACAGAATCCTGAAGGAGGCTTTCACACACATTTGAATAAACGAGCTTAGACGGTCTCCCCACAATCAGAAGCTTCAAAGTGACTTCACCTGAATGAGTGTTCAACCCCCCTGCAGATCTTGGAGCTAAATGCAGGTTGAGTATGTATGTACCCCCTGTGCCCATCACCACTTTTAGGTCTCATGCATTCTGTGAATGACTGAATAGGGCTAGTGTGGCAATCTGAATCTGAGGTAGGAGTCACAGCTCAATATCCATGGACTTCAAATTGCTTTCGGTTCCAAGACCATGCAAGTGTCTATGTGGCTGGGTGTAGATCTCATCAGAAACCATGATGACCAGAAGGTTCTTAACATGTGAGCATCCAGCAGCAAAACAAACCCTTGAGAGGGCACACATTACTGTGTCCTGCAGCATCTGCTATATAATATTTTATTGTTTATGAAGAGGCCTTGTGCCTCGCCTGACAGGAAAGAGTTAAGTCAGCCTGAGCCTGGAAATATTCCAAGGTTGCATGCAGGGTAGTTTGATCTGAAGGCCAAACTTATTGCCATTGAGGATTAATTGGTCTGTCATGTACATAATTCTATAATTAACAACAGAGTTGTTGTGAAGAGGAGTAAAACCTTGCTCTGGCAGCAGCCTATGCAGTTCCTACTGGGGCATACAAGGAATACCTAGTCTTCTGGGCCAGCTCACCATTCAATGACAAAAACATCGTGAAGAGGGCTGGCGTACGTATCTGAACCATCCAAGGGGCACCATGATAAGGCGGTTGTGTCTCCACTGCAAAGACCAGCACCTTTCAATGGAGCCACTTCACACACCCAGTGAAAAAGTCCTTAAACGCTGAGCAATGAAGTGAGAAGAAGAGATCGAGCATGTGTGAAGGAGCCTAAAGACTTGCGACATTTTAGTTGATCAGGGAACTTTAACCCTGTCCAGTGAAAATGGCACAGTCCTGTTTCCCACCACTTCATGCAATATGACACTGTCAGCCTAGCTCATAGAGGCCCTGGAATGCCACTCTTGCTTTAGATCGCCAGATCCCATAGAAGTGGATCCCCTTTCTTGCACTGACTTTTCTGAGATTCTGTGCAAAGGAGAAAGGGCAGCTTCTTTGTGAATCCAGGATGTTTGTGTGTCAGTGTCTGTAGAAGAACTATTACCACTTCAAGTGTGAAAGTCTCTTCTTTGACTACTGGTGGAATGTCTTTGCATGCTTAATAGCAACTTCTGTTTAACCATAATTAATACTCCCTGCTCCATCCCTGTGCAGAATTAATTAAAACTTTGCAGCCAACGCCTCTGGGATTTCTATCACACCAGGCTCCACATTCCCAGGAGACATACATGCTACAGCAAGTTGGCTCTGCGTTATAGACAACCAGCCTGGGAAATATGCTACTTCTGCAAAGGTTTTTCACCTGCACTGTAGAAGAGAGGGATGTGGTGAAGCTAAAGCAAGAGGGGAGGGGAGGGCAGACTACAGGAGAGGGCTTCTCAATACAAGCACTTTTCTTATTTATGATATGACTACAAAGAGCTGCATAGTCATACATGCTGAAGCCCAAGTGGAATCTATGGGCTTTAAGAGTGATTAACTGTGCATTGGATTGCAGCCCATAGAAATGCTGCCAACTCTTGTGTTGGCATCCCAGAAGCATTGGGGTTTCTGCTTCTGCCCAGGATGAAGAGCAGATGAACGACGAGTGTAATGAATGGGGATTTTCTGTTACCAATTGTGTCAGGACTATTCAAGCTTTCCCTACATGTACGGTAAGCTGGGGTGTAGGTATTATGCACATGGAACTGTAAAACTGCAGGTACATTTTAAGCAGCACTTTCACCCTTCAAGGGGTAGGAGAGGACGATGCAAATTCAGCCTACCTGCATCACGCCCACATTACACATTCCCGTATACTGTAGGTGTGTAAGGGGGTGAGGCTTTTCACCCTATCATGCAAACTCAGAGGAATGTGTGAGCCTGCCTACAGAACACATAGCCCATTAGATCGGGGCAGCCAATATGTGCATCATTTGAGGCCATGGTGTTCTGCAGATATTGGGCTCCGTCACAGCAGCGTTTTATCGCACTTTCGTCCTGCCTTGTTTACCATTTTGCGCCGTGACCCTCACATGACGTCGTCCCTGTGTTGCATAAATTATGCTATTCCCAAGTGTCCAAAGTCCAGATATGAAGCACTTGATGAAAGACCTCCTGAAGCTTTGGAAACTAATTTATTATTCTGCGCAGAATAGGTGACCACTGGGCGCTCTCGCTGCCTTCCAGAGTCACACCCGCCAAGGTTCAAACAAGTACTTTTATACATCAGATGTCACATGACATTAGCCCTCATCCCTTTGGTTTACAGCCCCCAAAACATCATTTCCGGCTACAGCTACTCTTGAGTAGACCCGAGTAGTGGCCAGACGTGGCATTGCATTGCCATGTGCTATTTTACTTGTACCCAGAGATGTTTTGCAACGGCCCTCCACTTCTATCATTCCCTTATATGGGCATTTTGTCTCTCCAGGTGTGCCAAGGTCACATCTGGATGAGTCACACTCCTGGTTACAATGGAGTCTGACCTGGAGAAGAAGGAGCATTGGCAATATTGACAAGCTCCTAGTTCTTGTGCCACCAAATCACTTGCAAGCAGCTTGACTTTTGCAGAAATGGATACAACGGACAGGCAGTGAGGAATGGGGCTTTGGGGTGCTGTGTGTGGACGGTTTGGGTATGCATGTCAGCGAACACATGTAGGATGCGTGTAAGATGCGTGTCAGGGGAAATGGACATGTTTTGTGGTGAAAATCATAGATCTGTTCAGATTTTTACAACACCTGTCCTACAGTTACCTCACCATTTCCCCTCCATTTTCTGTGTTTTTCTAAGACGGGGAAAGTGTGGCATTTTTTCATTATGAGGGATAAAGCCGCTCTTCCATCCCCATGTATTGCCGTCCTCGCGCTATGTCGGAACTCCTGCTTTTGGGGGGGGGGGGGTTCACTGAAGGGCGGTCTTGCAGACGAAAGGAGGGTGGGGTGGTTCTCCTCTAGCCTGCTCTTTGCTATGTCAGTCAAACGAAAGGACTTGTGCTGCTTCAACCCCACTCTCATTGCTCTCTCATCCACCCATTTCAACCGGGAAGGGGGAAGGAGAGTAGGTGCATGAACACCCCGCACAGAAGGGAGCATTATAGCACCTTGATAGGCAGAAACAGTGCCTAATCTATCAATGTTAAATCACTAAAACAGTAGACCACAAAATCAGAGCAGTGGGGGGAAGGCACCCACGTCCGTTACAGTGTCCATCAACCACGAGAACTAATGAACTGGAGGGGGAAGGAGAAGCGGCAGGGTGGGGCATGTGCTATAGTGGGAGAGCGAACAAGTGAAAAGAGATTTCGCCAGTACAGTGGCAAGACCAGGAAGCACGAGCCAGTGCAGATAAAAAGGGTCATTAGCTTGACACGCTAATGAAATGGAGGTGGAAGTCGCAGATGCATACCAGGAAAAAAAGTAGGTGCAATGGAGCTCATTGATTCAGGTGCTAATAGTACATTTGCTCAGACATTCTAAACCACCTAAGGGGTATTCAAGTTGTTTCACAGAATGAAACTCCATTCAGGCATTGTTATTATTATTGCCCCCCCTTCACCATCCGCAACTGCAGCCTCAGGCCTTCATACATGGATTGGAAGGTCCTGCTTTGCATGTTCAGCTCTACACTTGCAAATCCTGCATGTTTGGGCCCCACAATGGCATGGAAAATTCTTAAGGTGAAGGTTCTCCCTTCAGACCCACTCAATGGGCCAGTTCACCATGGCACCTGCTGGGCACGATTTCCATAATCACTGCCTTGGCACAGTTTGTCATGTCGTCCAAACCTGGGGATGCATGGCTTGTTGGAGAGGGAAGCAACCTTCCAATAACCCCACAACAGTCTGTGGGTTATTGGAGGGGTGTTTCTTTCTCCAACAAGCCATACCACCTAGGTTTGGATGGCATGACAAGCCACGCCTGGATTATGGAAATTGTGCCCTACACACATCTCTATCTAAATGAGCCATTATGCCTTAAAGAGGCCATAGCATGCTGGTTTTTCTCTTTTTATCATGTGAACCCTGAGGCTGCAGCCAGCATGCTCCTCCCTCCATGCATTCTTAGCAGAAGCATGGTGAGATGGCCACAAGACACCAGACATCCAGATCCTACTTCAGCTGGGTTGGTCTTGTTGTTCAATTTCCTTTTTCTTTTCTTGTGGTTGCACAGATTATAATGCATTGATTGAATGTTACTAATATTGTGGGCTTGTTAGAGGGTGGCATACAACTCACCAAATAAAGAAACAGACAAACAAGTAAGGACTGCTCTTCTTACTGCATAGGCTTCCTCCCCCTTGCCTGCTATGAATACAAAGAGTTCCTTTCCAAGAGTGGCTTGGACCTAGAAATCTTCTTTGTCAGTTCCATGACACCCTCTCCCACTTTTGCAATCGGCAGACGATGTGTCTGTAAATATGCCAAAATGCCAACCAGGTTATTATGACAAGGGAAAGGTGCGACATTGCACAGAAGCGGCATGTTTCCTAATGATCTTCCCTGCTTCCAATTAGTAAAAATGAATAAATAATGTTTTTTTTAAAATAGTAACCATAAGTGGTGGGCTGATTTGTTATCCGTTGGTGCCCATCAACCCCCTCCCTGCAAAGGCATTTTGTGGGGATGAAGGAGGCAGAAGCAGGCTATGGTGTGGCTCTGAGTAAAATGCTGGTGGCAGATGCTACTCCTCGGCTCTTGCCATCCTGGCTCCGTGGTTCAACCCTTCTGTGTATGGGAGAGGGGTTCCACTCCGGAAGGCTGAGACTATGGCCCAGAGGGCACCGCCACGTTCCTGGTTGTAGCAGAGCGGATCTGACCGAGGACAGGACATGAGAGCTGCGCAGGACCTGTGGATCTGCAGGAGACGGTCACACCCGGCTTCAGCCTGGAATGACGGCATGACAAATAGTGTGAGATTCCTCTTTGGAATAAAGCCATTCCTGCCTCACTTGCAATTGCTGAAGCATCTGGAGGAGCAGCAAGCAGCAGAGAGAGGAAGGACAGGAGGAAGGCAGCGCTTTGCAAGACACATATGGTGGGTGGAGAGGAGGATGGCGCAGTACTGCCTTTTCCACCGCAGCTCTTCCCTTGGGCAAAAGTACCCATAAAGAGGGCCTGGATACGAAGCACCATTCGGGGCCTCACCTTTTTGACAATCATCAAGAGGGTATTCTGATATTTTAGTTTTCTGTAGTAGATAGGGTGACCATATTTGGGAAGCCAAAAATGTGCCCACCCCAACATGGCCTTGGTCACATGTGCGATTCTACAGCTCACAATTAAGACAAACCTGTAATGCATTATCCATATGGACAATTCTAATTAGTGGAAAAAGTGGCCCCACCGGCCCCACTGACAGTAACATTCTGGGCCGCCAGTGTGATCTTATTGCTCTTGCAATATCTGAATTCCCTGTTAGGGTAATGTTTTTATTAGGCCACCTCTGAAGTCACAAAATAGCACGCATGCCTTTGGGTTCTCCACAACTCTTCATCAGGCTGGGTGGTAAACAAAGCAAAAAATAGATAGGGGGAAAGTGGCTGAGACTGAAGCCCTGAGTCTGCATTTAGCCACAGCCTCAAGATAGAAAGGGGGGGGAGGTTGCAGATCCTCTACCAGGTGTTGTGACGGGTTTCAGGTTGCACCTGCAGCGCTTGCTAGGACTGGTGAGATGAAACAAACAAACAATGGTTGATATCCCATTTTTTAACTGTCTCTGTCCTTAGGTGAAATGCACAGGTTCCTTTGTAGGTAGAAAGCAGAAATAGAGAGACAACAGACATCTGTTAAGTTACCAAATCTGAAGATAACTTTACATGATGTTCTATGTTAAGAAAAAAAAGTAAATAAAGCCAAAATGGGCAGCTTTACCTGGTAGTTGGTGGGGATGAACCCTCAGAGAATAAAATTCCAGCTTCAAGTGATATATAATCTTCCTCCAGTTAGGATCCCAGTGTTGCCTGGCCCAAGTCACATACAAGCACATACATACACACACAAGAACAACAACAACAACAACAACAACAACAACAACAAAGGTAGCTGTGTAAGCCATAAGAAAAATGCCAACATCTATATTAAGGTAATAACTTTTTTAGGCTAATGTCAAGGTCACAAAACAGGATGCAAGCTTTGCTTCTGTTAACTTTTTCTAAAACCTGATTTGGATATTGAATGTGTTACCTAGGCTGACCATATGAAAAGGAGGACAGGGCTCCTGTATCTTTAACAGTTGTAGAGAAAAGGGAATTTCAGCCAGTGCCATTAGTATGCAATTAGTTCCTGGTGGAATTCCCTCTTCATCACAACAGATAAAGTTGCAGGCACTATACTAGAGTGACCATATCCAAAAGAAGGCAGGGCCCCTGCAACTTTAACAGTTGTGATGAAGAGGGAATTTCACCAGGAACTAATTGCATACAAATGACACTGGCTGAAATTCCCTTTTCTCTACAACTGTTAAAGTTACAGGAGCCCTGTCCTCCTTTTCATATGGTCAGCCTAGTGTTACCTCACAGGGATAAATGAAATGCCATTACCAACCTTGAGTTTGAGGATTACAAGCCCAATAAATAAAATCTCATTCTGCATCCACACAATGTTGTAGAGTGGCTTTGCCATCTCATCTGGCACTAGTGCAATTAGCCAGAGTTATTCCCCCGATTAACCTTTTAGCAAATGGCAGGTTTCTTTTGGAGAGGGGGAGCAGGAGTGGGGGGGTGGGGGGCATTCTCAGATTGGTTGCCATGGCCATGGCTCCTGCGCTGTCATTCACACATGTGGAAGCTGAGCAGCCGCAGGTGAAACAAATACCCTTCATTGTCCTTCCGATCCTTTTCGCATGCAAATATCCCTTGTGATCTAGAATAAAGGCAGCGAAGAGCTGAAACAAAAGCAGGATTGTCTCTAAAACAGAGCACCGCTTAAGGTTTTCCAGACAGTGTCAGCTGGGAAGGATCCCTAATGAGTGCTACATAGGAAATTAATTGCACCATTAGTGGAAGAATGCCTATGTAATCCCGGTTTGTGGTGTGTGTGTGTGTGTGTGTGTGTGTATATATATATATATATATATATATATATTCCCTCCTATTATTTCTTAACAAGTGGAAGGACATGCAGTTGGGCCTTTTCTTTCTTTTTCATATTGCTCTCACTGTCCTCTGAAATGCTGGGAACTGTGCAGAGCCTTACCTTAGGCTCAATTCCTTATAAATATTCAGGCCCTGCTACTGAGCCACCATCAGGGTTGCTTTTTCTTCCCTGGGCCTCTGTAAAGCAGGTCACCTTGTGGAGCCACATGGCCCCTCAGTGGGGAAATGCACAAAGGCAGGGGAAGGGAAGCAGCCGCAGCCATCTCACGGAGCGGGGGGGGGGGGGACCCATCTTAAAACCCAGCAACAGGAGAAAGCCAGAGTCACATTCTACAGTGATAGCACTGGTATTTCATTTCATTTACCTATTCATAGCCTCAGTTTTCTGTAATACCCAGGGCCCTGTCATTAGCCGTAGTTCAAATGCAACGTTTGAAAATCCTGAGCCCGTTATGAGCAGAGCCTAAACCCCTCCAAAGTTTTGAGCCGGCTCTGAATTGGCTTGTCTGGCTCCACCCATGCTTGCTGCCTGCCAGGCCTGCCTGCCTGCCTGCCTGCCAGCAGTGCCCCTTTCTCCCAGGCTTCTCCTTGGAGAGAGGGGCCCTGGTGGCGGGCAAAGCCAGTGGAGGCACTGGAGGCGCGCCCTCAGCCCAGAATACTTGTGAAGAATTCCTTGCCAAAGTTCACCATCCACAAAACCCGGTTTTGAATTGGCTTGGAAAAAAGGGGGCAATTCTGCATGGCGTGGAGATTGTGGAGCACGAGACATTTTTCTCCTTCTCCCATAATACTAGAACCCATTGGGGTCCTTGTCCCATGAAGCTGATTGGTGGGAGATTCAGAACAGATAAAAGGAAGGACTTCTTCACACAGCACATCAACTATGGAATTTGCTACCACACGATGTAGGGTGTCATCAGATGAGCTTTTTATCGCACGCTCGCTACTGCCAATTACGGATGTGCGTGTGTCTGTTCGACGGCGACGTCCACCTCCAATGTGCCTCCTGCTCCAGCCGCTCATTTTGCCATCAGAAATAGACCCCTTTTAACCCAACTTTTTTTAAAAAACGGAATGTGCCGCGATCGCCTGCTGTTTGCAGGAAAAGCACAATAAAACTGGCCCCTGAAAGAGCCACGTGGTCTTTGTTTACTTCCTCTTTCCCCTCTGGGAAGAATGAAAAAGTAGTGAGAATAAAAGTGGGGGCAGAGAAGCGACGGTAAGGAAACACGATTTCCCCCCATGTGATGACGCTCGTAGCTATGGCCACCAATTCATAGTCATGGCTTTAAAAGGGAATTGGATAAATTCCTGGATGAGAAGGCTATCAATGGCTATGTGCTACCTCCAGTATCAGAGGCAGTAAGCCTATATACACCAGTTGCTGGGGAACATGGGTAGGAGGGTGCTGTTGCCATGTCCTGCTTGTGGGTTGCTGCCCCCTTGCCCTGTGTGCCATCAGTAGTTGTGGAGCTCCAGCCACACAGAATGCCACACTAGAGGAGGACAGGGACACTCTCTCAACCCGTTCCCAATAGCTCTTCATGCAGTTCGAGGAGCACAGCATCAGCATGAGTCAATTCCATCTTCGTCATGACTTGGGTCCCATGGAGAACTGCGGGACACGGCACTGTGGTAGCTTCTTCTTTATTAGGAAGACATGTTGCTTCCCTGATTGCTTGCTTTGGTTTGCACTGGCCAATGCCCCCGACAGGCCGGACATAGAAAATGCAACACACATGGCAGGTTTCCACCCAGCATAAACTTGAACAAATTAAAACAGCTACTCAAAATGACAAGAATTTCAAGACGTCTTCTCAGTACTCCAGGAATGCATCACTGTGTGTTGTATAGTTCCAAGGCATGAAGTCCCACGTGTGGGGGGAGCCCCCCCCCCCCATGGAGCCAGGGGATGGTAGCCAGTAGAATAGGGGAAATCATCTCTCGGCCACTTTAAAAACCAAGCCAAATGACAGTGTATGTCTTTTTAATAAATATAAATGTTATTTTTTCAAATCCATTGCTTGACACTGTTTTTCTTGAAATGTAATACTAAGGAAGTCTAATTGAACTCATGGAGATTTACTTCTGAGTAAACATGTTTAGGATCAGGCTGTCAAACAACATCTTCTATAATTGAGAATTTTGTAAACAATTCCAATTAGAAGGATGTGAAGTTGGCTACAATTCTGAGTTTGAAGTGTTAGCTCAACAATCCTGACCTCCAAATTCCTAACCAGTGCTCCCTTCCCTTTGCAGCCCTCACCTTAAGCTCCTTCTGCAAGTCTCCTGCCCACGAATGAGCCAGGATTTAGCCTCTGAAGAGTCTGCCAGAGCATAACCTTCCTTCATATGTAACAGGATTTGCATTCTGGGCTAATGATGTGCCAACTGCTTTTACAACAAATCCAGGCGGAGGTCTCCCAGACGGCTGGCCAATTCTTGTGGTCTGCTCTGTACATTACATTCTGGAGCTGCTGCTCACTTGGCTATAAATATGTTTTTAATGTTTCATTTGCATCTCACTCACATCCAATAACTGCTTTGGGAAATCTAAAGTGCATCTTAAAAATTGAGTTACAATAATTATTGTATATTAGATACCATCATTGGAGTATTAAAAACATATTTCTGTGCAGAAATAGTTGGAAAGCATAATCTAGGGTTGTGCTGTGCATATTGTACAGGCAGGGGAAGGGAATGGGCAGCTTCCAATTATGGTAATGACAACAATGGGCATCTCTTTAGTGATTTAGGACAAAAGGATCCACCTTAAAGCATGTGACAAATATTTACATTATTTATTGTAGCAATGGTCCCATAGAACCACCACAGAGCCCAAATTCTAGGCCAAGAACAAGCAAATCCTGCAAATCTTTTCTATATAATTCAAAGTCGGGAGATGGTTCGTCCTCCACTAGTTAGCATGTCATACAAACCCGGACTGTGGAAGAAACCATAGTTGGTTAGCAAGTTGTGCAAACCTGACCATGCTTCTCAGGGTGGGCTGTTTTCCAAAACAACCCAACTTGAGAACCCATGGTCTGCAGAATGAGTTTTTTTCCATGGGTTGGGGTGTCTCTTGCCACTCCATCGTGGACAAAGGGCAACAGTCAGTGAGCCCCTGGGCAAGAGCGGCAGAAACCCTTGATCCTCTTGCCCAGTGGGGCCGCTGCCCATGCCTCTTTCCCCTTGCCAGAGAGATCTCCTCCAATGGTACCCAAACGGCACCTGGGGGGGGGGCTAACAGCCACTCCCTTCGCCCCACCTTTCCCCGCTCCAATCGTGATTGTGGGTTGGGTCCCTAATTTCTTTAAATTTCCTTGGTCTCGTTTTTGCTCAAAAACGAGTCTGGGAAATATTTCCCACACTTCCCTACAACCCTGGAATCTGCGCAAATATTTTTCCCTCTTTGGTTTCTCAATGCTGCGCAGGTACTTCCTATTTGTCCCCCCTTGGACCCCTGCATGTTGCCCAAACAAGCAGAGCTGCTGGCAGGGAGAGCCAGGATCTGCCTCACAATTGCATTCTCTACTTTGCTGTTGTCAGCTGTCAAAAGTGCATGGCAGAGATACCCCTCCCACACCCCTCCCAACGCCTGACACCCCCACTTCTCCAAAAGAAATGGAATGCATTTCCCCCCCCTCATTTCCTCGTTCCAATTTTGTGCAAGTTCAGAATGAAGCAATGAGAAAGAACTATGGAAAGGAAGGGAAGTGGGGAGGGGGTGGATGGCCAAGTGTGCCCCCCTCTAGGGTATCCCCCCATGCTGGCAGAAATGGGGAATCCATAGGTAAGTGGGTGTTTGAGACCCTTCCGCGAGCCCCCATTTGCCCCCATTCCCTGGTTACGAGGAACTATGGGAAATGCTTCCCGGTCCCCTTCTTGTACAAAAGTGGGGCTGGGGGATTTTTAAAAAAGAGGGACCCAACATGATTGGAGCTGGGAAGGGGGAGTTGATGGCAGGCAAGATGGATCTACCACCAGTTTCCCCAAGATGCTGAAGGGGAGGAAGGGAAAGGGGCAATTGGGCAAACAACCCACCCACCATGGCTTGTTTGCCTGAATGTGTGGTGGGTGCACTAGCCACCCACAATGGGTTGTTTGCAAAACAATCTACCCTGTGTGGCTTGCCATGGGCTGCTGTGATGTATGATGATTTGCAGGGGGAAAATTTGGTTTTGTCAACTTACCCTCATAGCAGAAACAAAACAAAACAAAGGGGGAACAAAACCTGAGGGAACAGTCGCCTGCAACCTTTGAAATCTCTGTAACTAATGGTTGTCTGTGAGAGTTGTGTCTCGAAATGAGCTTTTCCTGGCTACGTTGCAGTGATGTTATGGCATGTTTATGACATCCGACTTTGCAAATGCTTAAACAATTCCCAGGCTGTAGTCGGTGGGGGGGGGGGGTGCTGCAGTTGGGCTGCTGTGGCATCCTGTGCAGGAATCCAGTTGTGTAACCAGGATCTCCGGTAGAAAGGGCTTAAAAAGATGGGTGGCTGTCGGTCAGGACAGACAGGGCTCACTGACTCAAGCCCCAACTCTTTCCCTCCTCAATTCTCCTCCTCCAGCCAAAGGTCCAGCTCAGTTATACTCTCCAGGTCAGTAGGGATTGTGTTCTTTTGTTTTGCCCCAATGTGTAGGAAGTGTCTGGGAGGGAAGGAGGGTTACCTCAAATTTGCACCTCTCCATGCACTTCCAGGAATTCAAATCTGTAGTACATATACCAATCTGTGTGTGTGTGTGTGCGCGCACGCACGCACCATGATTCCAAGCCCCCTGCCAGTATGAGACAATAAAGACATCTGCTGTGTAATCCACAAATCTTTATTCAACAAACAAGCATCTCTTCTCACCTAAGGGTGTGTGAATGCAAGGAGCTATGCTCTAAGCTTAATTTGACTAGCAAAGCCAGGCAGTTGCCTTCAAGTCAAGCAGGGCTGTTCCCAGGATTCCAGCAGACACTTTTCATCAGGGAAGGTCTTTCCTGAGAAACCTCTGGCAAGCTGCTACCCAAAGAGATCACCTCCCACCTCCTCTCAACTCTGCCCTCTTGACCCTGCGGCAAACTCTGGGATCTGTCAACTCCGGTGTCCCATCCCCCTCAGACAGAGGATGAGTTCACAGGAGTGGGGGGATGGTCTCTGGGCCATCTGCATTCTTGCAGATAAGCTGCTGGAAAGATTCATCCGTGCCTCCTGAAGAGTCTTGGAGAATTTCTTCCCCCGCTGCCTGTGCTGCCTGATAAATTTCTGTTCCTCCTCCTCTTCCTCCTTCTCCTTCTTCTTTGAATTCTGAGTCTGATTGATACCCCCCAGACTAGGGAGAACAGGCCTGATTGTGTGTGTGTGTGTGTGTGTGTGTGTGCACGTGCCTGTGTGTGAAAACTGATACAATCAAAATTCTATCTGATTGTATCATTGTTTCTTCCTGTCACCCCACAGTTTGTTTCCATTCTCAGCAACTCAGACCAAAGTTCTCTGAGTGTTTAACGCCTTCCACTAATGGAATCCAGTGGCTCTGCATAAGAACATCGAACATAAGAACAGATGTGCTAGATCAGAACAAAGCTCCATCTGATCCAACATCCTGTTCACTCAGCAGTCTGTGGAAAACCCATAAGTAGGACATGTGTGCAACAGCAGGCGTCCACTCATCCTGTTCCCCAGCAACTCCTGTTCCCCAGCAACTCCTGTTCCCCAGCAACTGGTGCACATAGAGATAATAACTCTGATACTGAAGGTAGCATATAGCCATCAGGACTAGTAGCCATTGAAAGTCTTTTCTTCCAAGCATCATGTCAATCCCCTCTTAAAGCCATCTGAAGTGGTGGACATCTTTTGGAAGTGAATTCCAGAGTTTAACTACGCAATGTGTGAACAAGACCTTTCTCTTCTCTGTCCCGTATATCCCACCAATCAACTTCATGGGATGATCCCATTGGCTTCTAATATTATAAGAGAGGGAGAAAAATGTCAACCATTCCACTCTCTCCATGCCATGCATAATGGTGTATACCTCTATAATGTCTCCCTTTACTTGTAATTTCCTCTAAGTTAAACAGTCCTAAATGTTGTAACCTTTCCTCATACTCAAGATGCTCCAGCCCCTTGATTGTTTTACTTACCCTTTTCTGCACTTTTTCCAAGCCTACAACATCATTTTGTGATGTGGTGACCAGAACCAGTGATCAGTATTGTTGTCACACCATACATTTATATAAGGGCAGTATGATATTAGGAGTTTTATTTATGATTCCTTTCATAATTATGCCCAATGTAAGTAAATGCTAGTTCGTCAATGTTTACATTTTCTTTTCTTTAAAAACCTGACTCATTTCTCTCTCTCTCTCTGTTTTAACTCTTTAATAAATTTACCCTAACTGGAGCTGCTGGAAATTCCTGGTATGTTATAATCAGTGCTGTGCCAAAAATTTCTTCTACAAATTTTTCAACCATTCTCATTCAAGTTGATAGAAAAGAAATTGCTTTCGAAAAGAAATTCGAAGAAGAAATTCTGGAGAAATTCTCATGGGTTTGGTTCAGGGTTCTTGTGCATACTTTGCTTATGAGATGGCTGAGGAGTGTGTGTGAGTGCCCTGTCTTTGTATTGTGCAGTCATCTCTCTGGCAGCCTGGAGCCTCCTTGGCTTCCCCCACTTCCCGCCAGGAGAAGACATCATGAATGTATTCCTGCCATAGGGTCTTTTCAGATCAGGGAGTGCAGGCAGCCTGGGAGACTATTGAGCAATGATGAGATGTGCAATAGAAAGAAAAATATACACAGTGATCTCAGCCACCTCACAGGGATTAGTTAGGGTTAGAAATACCACCCGCACACATTAAAAATAAATTATAAAATGATCCAAGAATGAGGCAGAAAAATGGAAGCCTTTTTCATGGGGGAAGAAAACTTTCAGGAAACTGAAGATCAGATTTTGGCACAGTGTTAGCTCCACCCTTCCTGTAGAGCTTGAAACCACACTGCACCCCCCCCTCACACACACACACACACACACACCTCACACCTAATACAGGGCTTTCAGAGAAGGAACCATGTTGCCAGCACCTGCATTATCCACAATGTCCCGTGACAAATGTAACATTTGGAAGATACCAGAGAAGGGTCTTTTGCAGTGGCAGTGCCCCCCCAGAAAGGGGGGACCCATAGGAAAAAAGAAAGAAGCTGTGCTACCACCCTTGCCAAAGGGGATGCCTACCTCTGAGAAATTGTGGGAGAATTTCTCTTTCTGGAGAAATCCGGTGAAATTGCCCCCCCCCCCCCCCAATTTCTCTACCCACAAATAGGGTGGAGAATTTCAAGAAGCCCCTTGTGCACAGCTCTGGTTATAATGCAGAATCTGTCCTACATAACCACCTTGCTAGCAACTCTTGCACTCTGCAAAGCTGTTTTAGAGAGGTATTGGGAACACGTAGCCCCATCGCCTAGGAGTGTGCTCCCCATACCCCAATCTCTCAAACACTGCAAGTCAGGTTCTCTTTCTCATCCAGACCTCCGTGGTTTAAAATGGAAAGTAGTGGCAGCTACTCTGGTCTGTGCCCTGCTGCTCTACATGGCTTGGTGTACAGGATGAGACACCTCCGCTACCAGCTGTATAGAGTCTCCTTATGCTCTTGCATGCGATAGCCATATAATTGAATGGAAATGAATGCCAGCCTGTCGGAGTCAGTTGGCAAAGCTGTCAGTGAGGCCGAGAGATCTTAGCATAGCATCAGCATGTTTCACAAGACAATGGGCACAGACTGCTGATACACTGATCACATACATCACCAGTCAGCTGGGAGGCAAACACATCTGAAAAGTGTTCAGTTTTCCATGTTTGACTTGTCAGAGAAATTTGCTTGCCAACCCATTTAATTTATACCTTCAACAACAGGCACAATTCAATCTTTCATGGATGGGCTTCCATCACATCAGAGCAGTGATAGAAAAGACAGACACAGAGAGAGAGAGAGAGAGAGAGAGAGAGGGAGAGAGAGAACCATATCGGAAAAGTCCTTGGCTGGGAATATTGCTTTTGTTCAGGTGACTCTTCCTGTCATTTGTACCATTGATTCTGATTCTGATACAATATGCGTTTGCACTGCTGTGTTGGAGTTAGTTAGTCCCATGATTAGAACTCTCAACTTAATTTTCCTTTTAAAAAAAAGCAGACGGGGGCTTTTGGATCATGGTTACAGACAGAGTAGATCCAAGCTCCACCTTCCAGCAGCTTCTGGGAACTCACAAGCAGGTCATGAAAGCTATGGCCTCCCCCTCTTTTACCTCCAGCACCATTTTGCTATCTTAGTTAATAGCCGCTGTTACAGCTAGCTTTCCTGAATGTAGCGAATTATTTTTCACGGACAGAGCTCATTGTGAAGAAACATAAGAACCACCTGTCAGGCATGCTTTAAGGGGGATTCCTGCACTGAGCAGGGGGTTGGACTCAATGGCCTTATAGGTCCCTTCTAACTCTACTATTCTAGGATTCTATGATACTATGATTCTAAGGATGTAGGAAGAGCCCTGATGCTGGATCAGACCAAGGGTCCATCTAGTCCAGCATTCTGTTCACACAATGACCAAACAGCTTTCAACTAGGGACCAGCAAGCAGGACACGGTGCCATAGCACCCTCCCACCAATGATCCCCAGCAACTAGTGTACATAGGCATATTGCCTCTGATGCTAGTGGTAGCATAAAGGCATCAGGGCTCGTGGCTGTGATAGCCTTCTACCCCAGGAATTTCTCTAAAATCCTTTTAAAGCCATCCAAATTGGTGGCCATCACTTCATCTTGTGGTAGTGAATTCCATAGTTTAACTCAATGCTATGTGAAGATAAAACATTATTTTATCATTTATTTTATTTAAAAAGAAAGAATCCCAAATTTCCCACCAATCAATTTCATGGGATGACCCTGGATTATGAGAGACAGAGAAAAATGTCTTGCTAGCTACATTCGCCATACCATGCATAATTTTGTACACCTCTATCATGTCTCCCCTTAGCCTCCTTTTTTCAAAGCTAAACAATCCCAACTGTTGTAACTAGGGGTGTGCATGGACCCCCTGGATCGGATTGGGACCGGATCGGGACCTCCAATTTTGTTCCGGATCAGATCGGAACAAAATCGGAGGTCCCCTGGATTGGATCAGACCTGATCCCGATCCAAAAATTGGCTGTCCGATTTTCGGATCAGCCACCATTTTTCCCCATAGAGTTGCATTGGGGGAAAGAAAGCTTTCCCCCAATGCAAGTCTATGGGGGAAAATGGTGGCGGGGGGTGAGTGGGGGCCTAACCCCCCCCTCCTTGTCCCTCCCCCCTCACGCTTCTTACCTGTAGGGGCCGTCTGCTCCTGCGGGTGCCAGCGGATGGCAGCAGATGACCCCAGCAGATAAGCCCCCTCCTTCCCTTCGCGCTCCTTACTTGCTGGGGCCATCCGCTGCCATCTGCTGGCGCCCGCAACGGCGGACGGGCCAAGCAGGTAAGCCCCCACCCCGGTGATCCTCCTTACCTGCTGGGGCGTCCACCACCTTCACCTGCCATAGATCTACTGAGAACTAGGCTTCGTGGCCTAGTCCTCAGTAGAGTACCAGGTGATGACAGGTGAGGGGTGTGAGTGGGGGGAGGGGGTTCAATCTTCCAATCCAACACAATCTGGATCGTGTCCTTTTCAGATCGGATCATATTGGATCAGCCGATCCAGGTGCTGGGGATCAGATCAGATAATTTTATCCAATTTCCCCTGGATCGGGTCCGGATCGTGGATCGGACCCAATCCATTGCACACCCCTAGTTGTAACCTTCCCTCATAGAGGAGATGCTTCAGCCCCTTGATCATTTTAGTTGCCCTTTTCAGAACCCTTTCCAGCTCTATAATTTCTTTTTTAGGTGTGTTCACCAGAACTGTACATAGTATCCTAAGTGTGGTCACACTACAAACTTGTATAAAGGTAAGTATGATAAGGCAGTTTTAATCTCAATTCCTTTTCTTACAATGCCTAACATGGACTTTGCCTTCTTTATGGCTGCTGCATACTGGGTTGACATTTTCATCAAGCTGTCCACCACAACCCCAAGATCTCTTTCAGTCACCACCAGCTTAGACCCCATCAGGTTATACTTGAAGTTTGGGGGGGGGGGGGTTGCCCCATGTGCATCACCTTACACTTGCTTACATTGAACTGCATCTGCCATTTGGATGCCCACTCTCCCAGCTTGGAGAGATCCCTTTGGAGCTCCTCACAATCCCCTTGTGTTTTTAACAACCTTAAATAATTTGGTGTTATCGGCAAACATGGCCACTTCACTGCTCACTCCTAATTCCAGATCATTTATAAACAAGTTGAAAAGAATGGGTCCCAATTCTGGTCCCTGTGGGACCCCACTATTTACTTCCCTCCTTTGGGAGAATTTGCCATCATAGAATCATAGGATCATAGAATAGTAGAGTTGGAAGGGGCCTATAAGGCCATTGAGTCCAACCCACTGCTCAATGCAGGAATCCATCTTAAAGCATCCCTGAAAGATGGTTGTCCAGCTGCCTCTTGAAGTCCTCTAGGGTGGGAGAGCTCATGACCTCCCTAGGTAATTGGTTCCATTATCATACTGCTCTAACAGTCAGGAAGTTTTTCCTGATGTCCAGCCGGAATCTGGCTTCCTGTAACTTGAGCCCATTATTCCGTGTCCTGCATTCTGGGTTGATCAAGAAGAGATCCTGGCCCTCCTCTGTGTGACAACCTTTCAAGTATTTGAAGAGTGCTATCATGTCTCCCCTCCATCTTCTCTTCTCCAGGCTAAACATACCCAGTTCTTTCAATCTCTCCTCACAGAGCTTTGTTTCCAGACCCCTGATCATCCTCATTGCCCTCCTCTGAACACACTCCAGCTTGTCTGCATCCTTCTTGAAGTGTGGTGCCCAGAACTGGATGAAGTACTCAAGATGAGTATTCCTACTCTCTGCTTCCTATTTTTTTAACCAGTTACTGATCCATAAGAGGACCTCTCCTCTTATTCCACGACTGCTCAGTTTGCTTAGGGGGTAAAAGGAAACCCTTTTTCTCCAGCAACTCCATCTATTCAAATACTGTCTCTGTATAATGTGGCTTGCATCCTTTCTATTATGCACTCCAAGCCAATGGCTACATCTTGCACCAATGGATTCAGAGTATTGTTATACAACCTGTGAAGCACCCTGTTGTGAACATAGTATCATTCTTCTTCATGAGTTCTAGTATGTTGAGCAAAGGAGAGAGCCCTGTCCATGCCTTTATGAGCCTTGGTCCTGAGACCCCTACCATGCTGGGGTCTGAAGATACCAACTCTTCTCCAGCTCAGATGTGCTTCCCTTCCACCTTTGGCCAGTCGATGTGTGACACCAAAGAGAGCCACAGAATCGCCCCTGGCCTTGACCTGCATTGCGGGTCCTAGGTGCCATGCGCATGGAAGGATCAGCCCCTGCTCTCCCTTCCTGCTTCCCTTCCTGCAGGTGCTTGCTGGCCTTTCACTTGGAAGTGCCTGCCACAGGCCACCCTGCAGTCAGTCACCACTAATGTAGAATGATCAGCTCCCAGCTCATTCATTTTCCCTATTAGGTGCTCCTCAGAGAGAAGGGGAATCTGGGTGCAATTTTTCTTTCGGTCACATGTGATGAATAACACGTGCCCTCCAGCCCCTCTCCCTTCATCATAATCAGCATTTGGCTCTGAACCATTTCTTTAATCGCAGTTTTAAATATACATGTAATAAAATTGGTCACTGAGTTCCTGTCATTCTTCAGCTTGTAATCCACCTCGCTGTGTGGTTGAAAGAGCCAAAGAAAACAGAATGGAGGAAAAAGCAGACGGGCTTTTTGCCGGACTCTTTTGGGCTGAAGTGCAATGCGTGTGTGGCTTGCCTGCTCAGCCTTCAAGCTGGTTGGTTGACAGATGACCCCCCCCACCCCCCACTTCAGTTCCAGGGCCACATAGAGAGATGGGGTGGAGTCCAAGGTGGGCTGCTTCTTTACTGGTGTGCCTGGGAGGGAGAATGCAGAAGGACTCAACTGGCTGGACTTTAGCTGACATTTTCCTTGCAGCTGCACCATATTCCAGCTTCAAGACAATGGTCTGATCCCGAAGTCCTCATTCATACATGCAGCTCTTGAGGTGGTAAAACTTTTCTTGAACCTCTTCAGACTGCAGGTGGGAGAGTCTCATTTATGTATTTATTTAAACATTGATATCCCACCTCAACCAAGGTGTTCTAGGTGGTCAACAGTCCACACCAGATTTGAATGATTTCAGCTCTAATAATAATAATAATAATAATAACAATAATAATAATTTATTTCTTACCCGCCTCTCCGTCTGGATTGAGGCGGGGAACAACAATATGATAAAATACATAAAACTGATTAAAACATGACACATATTATTAAAACTGCATTAAAACATCCTAAAACATCCTAAAAACATCCTTAAAACATTCTAAAATTCCACTGGATATGCCCGCCAGAAGAGAACAGTCTTTATGGCTTTCTTAAATTCTAAAAGACTATTAAGTTGACGAGTCTCCTCCGGCAGGCCATTCCACAGTCTGGGAGCGGCAGAAGAGAAGGACCTCTGGGTAACGGTTGTCAGCCTAGTCTTGGCCGACTGCAGTAAGTTCTTTCCAGAGGACCTGAGCGTGCGGGGTGGATTGTATGGGAGAAGGCGATCCCACAGGTAACCTTGACCCAAACCATGTAGGGCTTTAAAGGTAATAACCAACACTTTATACTTTGCCCGGAAACTAATTGGCAGCCAGTGGAGCGATTTTAAAGCTGGCATAATATGGTCACCCCTAGGTGTACCGGTGACCAACCTGGCTGCCATATTTTGAATTAGTTGAAGTTTCCGGACTAGGCACAGAAGTAGCCCTATGTACAGCGCATTGCAGAAGTCGATCCTCAAAGTTACCAGCATGTGCACTACCATCTTTAGGTCTTCCAATTCTAGGAAGGGGCGCAGCTGGCGTATCAGCCGAAGCTGATAGTAGGCACTCCTGGCCGTCATAGCTATCTGGGCTGTCATTTGGAGCGACGGATCCAGGAGCACCCCCAAGCTGTGAACACAGTCTTTCGGGGGGGTGTAACCCCATCCAGAACTGGTTGACACACATGAATTCAACCCTCAGATGCGTGGTGGAGCAGATCTTCTGAGTCACTGATTCCATGGATGTTTGTAGACTTTGCACAATTGTATGCCAATTAAATCAAACAACAGTACAAAAGTTACTGGGGAAATATTCTAATATAAAGCCTTTGAAGAAAGTTTTATACATCATTGATCTCTCTTCAGCTTCCGCTGTGTAGCACTAAGAAAAACACAAAAAATATTGTGTACGAGTGAAAGTTACCCAAATTGTGGCAAACTTTTTTGGCATATTTTTATGAAGTGGGAAATGCCAGGTTCTGTCAATGAGTGGATGATGGAATGAAAGACACCTGACAATCTGCAAAATGCAGTTGGCAGGGATTAAACAAAATCCATGCGGGCCTACGCACAAAAGCACATAATTTAACAATTAAAAACATCCCTCTATAATATAAAACACAAAAATAGCAGCAAGAAGACACAATACACTACAATAAAATATTTATTGTATTTATTGTATATTTATTTATTTCATTTCTATGCTACCCAATAGCCAAAGCTCTCTAGATGGTTCACAACAATTCACATATAGGAGAAAAATACAAATTACAATATACAACACTCCAGCATTATAGTAAAACATAGCCTAAAATTGTTGAACAAACAAAATGTAAAAACAATGTAAATAGCTACAAACAATTTCAGTAAATTTCAGTATCATACCTGGCACTGAAAAGGTGAGAGTGCTGGTGCCAGGCAGCAGGGGGCCACCACAGAGAAGGCCCTCTCCCTTGGAGGAGACACTCTGTGGAAGGCTCCACATGTTGATTGTAGTGTCCAGGTCGGTTCATGTCGGGAGAGGCACGACATATCCTGGTCTTAAGCTATTCTGGGTGTTTTAGGCCCTCGTGGCGCACAGAAAGTGGCTGTCAGGAAGAAGCGTTCAAACCTCACCTTCCCTCTGATATGTTAGCTTTGCCTGCACAGTGGATTTTGTGTTTTTACTTTTGCATGGGGAAGCATTCCGCCATCTCAGCATTCCACCATGCAATTCCCTCACCCATCATCTGAAGTGGGGCAGCCCAGGAACAGTGTGACCACTGCACCTGCTGCTCGTATGCACTAGATATGAGCCACCTCTTGTTGAGCGCCACCATCTCCTGGGCTGTTGTGAGATGTTGATGCCCTCGAGGAAGCTGCTGAGGCCCCTGCTCTCAGGAATGTCCCACTTCTACTGAGCAGGAGAAGGCGCACTGCAGCAGCAGTATCTGCCACCACCACCATCACTGCCGAGGCGAGGTTTCACCCATTCTCCAAGGATCTGTGACCCACTGTTGAGTCCATCGCCTTGGCATTGCACTGTGGCCTGAAGCAGAGTTCCCACCCCCTGCCTGCCCTCTCCCCTTCCTCACACCCCACATAGCTATTGGCGTGGCATGTGGGACAGCTCTGTAAAAGGCAGAGTTCACAGGCAGACCCACCTTTTATTTCTCCCTTTACCTTCCTTTATGGTTTGGGAGCAGGGGTGACTTTACCTACAAAAGAATTCCTGAAAAGCAGTTGTCAGTCGGGGGGGGGGGGGAAGGGGGATGGCTCAGCGGTGGGATTTCAGGGGTGGCAACCATTTCTCCTGGCAGCTACTACCACTGGTGGCAGGGGAGGGAAACCCTGCAGGGTTCCAAGAGCGGTGATGTGTCTGCTTCCACCAGAATGGGAAACACTCATGAGAACAGCTTGACTTCCAATTCCCCCAAGCAGAAACTGCCACACACCCCTCCCCACCCCCACTGCCCAGCAAAACCAAGGACAGCAGAGCCCTCCTGCAATGAGCACGTGACCTGCCAACCTGCAGATGTCTCCTCCCACTCTACATCTGGGATGAGCTCGTCAGGATTTGCAGACAAGGTGTCTTCACCATCTAATCACCTTCCCACCCCAGCCCACCCTGCCGCCTTTTAAACTTCTTGCTGAAAGAAGAGATCTGGCAATCTCAAAAGCTTGTACATTTTTGTGTGGGGAGGGGGGAGAATGGTCTTTGGGTTGGCCTAATAAAGGTATTATAGCAACATGGATTTTGGAACGTTTCCTAAGAATGTATCTGTGCCCCATCATGTAGCCCAGAACTGGGATCCATATGGGAAATGAAGAGGGGGCAGCTGGTGGCCCCCACTTTGCTTAGAGGTGATTCCAGCTGCAAGAAAGAAAATGCATTAATTTGTTTGTTTTTAAGTATGAAGGGTAGGGCACCAAGAAAGGTGGACATATTGCCTACCTCTGCATTAGACTGTGCATCCCACAATCTGGGGGGGGGGGGGACAAGAATAAGCAGAAAGAAGGGAATAAGCCCTGCCCCCCCATCCAAAAAGTAGAACCTTGAGAAAAACACACCAGCACATGAGTTGGGAGGGAAAATGTTCACCTAGCTGGGTCAGTTTAAAGGTTTAAAGTCTTATGTGGAAAACAGACAAATAAACTGGTATGCATTAGCTCTAACTAAGAGCTGATCTACATGCTAGGTTTTTAACGTTTTATAAGGGTTATGAAAACTCTTTGGGCCACATGACGCACTCCCTTGAACATTGTATATCTGAGGTTTTTTAAAACTCACTTCAGCTATATACAACGGTTTCACTTTTAATAAATCGTTTTAAGTAAAATAATGTGTCCTTCCTTACCATTTGTGATTCATGGGGGCAGTGCTTCATTTACTGGTGCCCAAATACTTAGCAGTTGATTGGTGGGGAAGAAAGCGGGGCTAAGGAGGAAGTGGGCGAGTAAACTACAACACCCACAATTCTTAGCCCTATACTCACTAGGGTATGACAGAGGAACAAAGGAGGAAGTGGGTGACTGAACTACAACGCCCACAATGCCTTGCCCTAAACTCATTGTAAAAATGAAAGAAAAAGAGACAGGGAAGAAGAGTGTGTGACCGCACACACCACTTTAAAGACTGAAGAAGTTTTCTCCTGTAACGTGAGTACTCAGTAATGTGGCCTAAGACGTTTTAGAACGCACCTATTTGGAACGTTTTAAAATACTATTTAAAATGTTCCAAGGGACTGTGTAGATAGGCTCTATGTCTACGAGTCTGTTACGTCACCCTAAGAAACACCTTGATGGTAGGCAAGCCTAGATAGAAAGCGTCATCACACAGGGGGAAATCGTGTTTGCTTACCATCGCTTCTCCGCCCACGCGCTTGTCCCTCATTACTTCCTCTTTTGAAAGGGGAAGTAAACAAGGTGCATGTGGCCCATTCAGTGGGCTGTTTTGATCATGCTGCTTCTCCTGTACACCGCAGGAGATAGTGGCAACTTCCGTCTTTTAAAATAAGTTGGACTTACTGGGGTGTTTTTTTGTGGCACGAAGAAGGCTAGAAGAGGCGGGAGGCAAACGAAGTCTTGAGAGGGACCTGTGAAAATGTGTGAGTGCCCAGCAACTCGCGTGCAATAAAATGCTCACCTGATGGAGCTCAGAGACTCCTCTCTTTCCCCCTCCCTCCCATTAAATCTCAGAAAGAGCATTGTGTAAGTCCCAAAAGTGACATATATTAATATTTATATAACTAAATACATAGTTAAATACAATTTAAAGAATTAATGTCATCATTAAGGGGGGAAGCAAAGAAGGATGTAAGACAATGGAAATTTTCCTTCAGTCCCCCCAGCTCCCCTCTGCCCCCTCTCTGTTTTCTTGGCTCTTGAGCAATTGTTTACTTAACAGTTCTGTAATTAAAGCTCATATTTTCATGTTTGCTTTTGGGACTCCATGGAATAGGGCTGGAGTGTAGAGCAGTATCGAGTGTACAGATAAGGGAGCGGGACCCTCTTCATGTACATTCCATTCCTACCAGGGCTGAGCAGAAACAGAGATTCAACCAAGAGTTTTTAAAATTGGCCCAGTAATTAAAAGAGAAATGGTTTCATGGAATAGCTCCTTCTTCAAGTTTGTTTCTCTGAATCATGTTGCTCCTTCTGTAGCACATTGACTTGGAAGTGGGGCTTAGTTCTGATTAGGCATGTATAGGAATACACTCTTAATCTCCGGTCCCCCCACCCTCACCCACAACCCCCCAGCATAGGGTGCCATTTAAACCTCCTGGGCCTGCTTCCAAATAAAGCAGCCGGGGCTCTCTTCCCCCAAGGCATCCATTCATAGACACACTAATGATGGGAGAGAAATCCATTTGGTTTGCAATTTGATGTGAACTCACCCAGGGTTCAAACCAATATGCAAACAGAAACTCAGCTGAATTTAAGACTGGGCAAATTCGCAAAGTTTGGGATGAACCAAATTTAAGATTGGAAGAATGAGAAATTGATAGAAACTCCAAATTAACACATTTGTTCACACACACCCCACACCGTTTTTTTAACATGTGAAATTTCTATATATTAAAAGGGCACAGTGCTCTTTTAGTTAAGATGAGTCACACACACTCATGAAGTTTTGCCATGGTAAGCCTCAGTATTCTATCGCTTACAAATGACACCTGTTGAGCTAACAATGTGAAACTAGGCAGCTATGGTCTGCATGATGAGGACCCCCTCTACAAGAATTCAGTTTGATGCCTGGTTCTCCGATTGTGCGCATCTTCTCAGAAGCGCTTTATGGTAAATGACTGTACGCGGGAGGTAATTGAGCGCACAACTGGTGGCCTTACTGGTTGTTTGAAATGTGCTTTAGAAGTAGTTAATGTGGAGGATCGCTTGTTCACATAGTCAAAATGCGCTTTAATGGCCGCAGCAAAATTAAACTCGCTGTTTAACGCGCATTCGATAATGCGCATAATCGGATAGATAACGCGCCTCAACTCCCGATTTGCGCTCCACTCATGTAGAGGTAAAAATTTTAATGAGACTTGAAGGAGCTTTAAACCTCTTGTGTAGAGGCAGCCTAAGTCTACGAAGCTGCCAAATTTCCAATTGATCTGGTGAAATGTGCTAAAGATAAATCAAGTTACAAAGTGCTGAAAATTGATGTCTTTATTAGGGATGTGCATGGCCAGAAATATTGGAATCAGAATCGGATTGGAATTTCTAATATTAAAAATATCAGATCCGATCATATCAGGGGTACCCAGATTTGATCAGATCCGATATTTGATAAATATCGGAAGTTCCGATCCGATTACGGACCGCCATTTCAGGTGTTTTCCCCATAGGTTTGCATTGGGGGAAAATTTTCCCCCAATGCAAGCCTATGGGGAAAAACACTGGGCCAGCACTCCCTCCTTCCCCCACTCGTGCTCCTTTACCTGCTGCCACTGCTGCTGCCGCCATAAAGCCTGTTTAGCAGTAGTACGGGCAGGCGGCAGGGAAGTACGCAGGTAAGGGGGGACCCCTGGGGACCCCTCTCTTCCTCCTTTCACTCCCCCACTCACGCTCCTTACCTGTGGCCTTCCCCGCCACCATCGCTGCACCGTACTACTGCTAAACAGGCTTTCCAGCCTGTTCCTCTGCACAGAGAAGTACCGAGTGATGTCGTCATCACTCGGTGCTTCTCTGTACAGAGGAACAGGCCGCACAGCCTGTTTCGCAGTAGTATGGGGTGGTGGCAGTGGTGGGGAAGGCCGCAGGTAAGGGGGAACCCCTGGGGACCCCTCCCTTCCCTCCCCCACTTGTGCTCCTTACCTGCGGCCTTCCCCGCCGCTGTCGCTGCCATCCCATACTACTGCTAAACAGGCTTTTTGGCCTGTTCTCTGTACAGAGAAGCGGTCTTCTCTGTACAGGAGAACAGGCCAGAAAACCTGCTTAGCAGTAGTACAAGGGGGCGGAGGTGGAGGTAGCGGTGGCGGTGGCAGGTAAGGAGCGCGAGTTGGGGGAGGGAAGGAGTGCCGGCCCAGTGTTTTTCCCCATAGGCCTGCATTGGGGAAAAGCTTTCTTTCCCCCAATGCAAGCCTATGGGGAAGACACCTGAAATGGTGGCCAGAATATCCGATATGTCTGATAGTTATCGGACATATGGATCTCGGATCTGATCCGATAGGGCCACCTGAGGAAATTATTGTTATCGGTAATCGGATGTGCGATAATGACCTTATCGGTTCGTTATCGGACATCGGACAGATACGATACACATCCTTAGTCTTTATCCTTTTTACTCCAACTTTTCAATAGGCACATCATATATTTCTTTCAAATTTTGGTGAAAACTATTAATGTACCTTATTCAAGCTTCTTGAAGAATACAATCCTTCATTTAGAGTGACCAGTTAAAATCCAGGTCAGGGCTCATGTAACTTTAACAGTTGTAGAGAAAAGGGAATTTCAGTCAGTGTCATTTGTATGCAATTAGTTCCCGGTGATATTCCCTCTTCATCACAACTGTTAAAGTTGCAGGGGCCCTGCCTTCTTTTGTATATGGTCACTCTAGTATAGCTCCTGCACCTTTAACTGTTGTGATGAAGAGGGAATATCACCAGGAACTAATTGCATACAAATGACACTGGCTGAAATTCCCTTTTCTCTACAACTGTTAAAGATACATGAGCCCTGACCTGGATTTTATCTGGTCAGCCTACCTTCATTGATTCAGTGAAATTCTAAGCAGTGATTCAAAAGTATTAAGCTGTCAGCAATTGCTGGCAAACTTATGTTGAGCTTGCTTAATTTCAATCTGAAATGTTGATATTGATGAAAGACTCTCCATATACTTCTGAACATATATCTAGAAGGTACCAAAAAAAAAAGTGGCAGTAAATAATAGGGATGTGCACTGACCCCCCGGATCGGATCGGATAGCGGATCGGAATCGGACCTGGGGGGTCGTATCGGATCGGATCGGATCGGAGGATGGTCGGATCGGATCGGACCGGATGTCCGATCCGGATCGGACGCCATTTTGAATGCTTTTTCCCATAGCCAAGTATTGTTTTACAAAAACGCCTATAACTTTTTCATTTTTAAAGATAGAAGGATGAAACTTGGGCACATTATACACTGGTTAGGGATAGTTATCTGTGAGAAATTTCAGAAAGATTGGTGCATGCGTTTTGTGGCAATTAATTGTTTAATAAATACCCAGAAATGCCTATAACTTTGTCATTTTTAAAGTTACAAACATGAAACTTTGCCACATTGTAGGTGGTACCTTGGGACCTATCTGTGAGAAATTTCAGAAACTTAGGTGCTTGCCTTGTGTGGCAATTAATTTTAGAAAAATGGGTAGTAGTGGGGTAAATACATTTACGCCTCCCATTTTTTTATTTTTGAAGATACAAACAGGAAACTTGGGCACATTACAGGTACCACTTGCCTTGATATGTGTGTGAAATTTCAGAAACATTGGAGCTTGCCTTGTGTGGCAATTAATTTTTGAAACAATGAGGAAAGAAACACCTATAACTTTGTCATTTTTAAAGTTACACACATGAAACTTTGCCACATTGTAGGTGGTACCTTGGGACCTATGTGTGTGAAATTTCAGAAACATAGGTGCTTGCCTTGTGTGGCAATTAATTTTTTAATAAATACCCAGGAATGCCTATAACTTTGTCATTTGTAAAGTTACACACATGAAACTTTGCCACATTGTAGGCGGTACCTTGGGACCTATGTGTGTAAAATTTCAGAAACGTAGGTGCTTGTATTGTGTGGCAATTAATTTTTGAAACAATGAGGGATTCATTGGACAGCACTTGCCCATAGGGATTCATTGGACAGTACTTGCCCATAGGGATTCATTGGACAGTACTTTCCTATAGGAAATCATTGGAAAGCACTTGCCCATAGAAAATCATTGGAAAGCACTTGCCCATTGAGAAATACAGTTATGCCTCCCACTTTTTTATTTTTGAAGATACAAACAGGAAACTTGGGCACATTGTAGACTGGTTAGGGATAGTTATCTGTGAGAAATTTCAGAAAGATTGGTGCATGCGTTTTGTGGCAATTAATTTTTTAATAAATACCCAGGAATGCCTATAACTTTGTCATTTTTAAAGTTACATACATGAAACTTTGCCACATTGTAGGTGGTACCTTGGGACCTATGTGTGTAAAATTTCAAAAACGTAGGTGCTTGCCTTGTATGGCAATTAATTTTAGAAAAATGGGTAGTAGTGGGGTAAATACATTTATGCCTCCCATTTTTTTATTTTTAAAGATACAAACAGGAAACATGGGCACATTACAGGGAACACTTCACTTGATATGTGTGTAAAATTTCAGAATGATAGGTCCAGGCATTTGGTGGCAAGGTGTCTGCACACACCACTTTGAAGACTGTAGAAAATTTCTCCCGTAACGATCCTAGCGAGAGAGAGTGATCCTAGGCTCAGCCGTTCTGCTTAAGTAAAAAGGGAAAGTATCAATCAAAGCAGACACGAGCCAAGTGCTACTTTGTTTCGCCTTTTGTAATGGATACTACCTCAGTTGCAGCCAAGCGTGCAAGGATCAAAGAGATGAGAGAAAGTGTTTCCTTCTTCTTCCCGGGAGGCGGGAGGGTGCAATTGACAGCCCCAGCCTCTGTGTAAAAAAGGTTAATAACTTTTAATCTAAAAAATTCGTAGCCACCAAATGCCTGGACCTATCATTCTGAAATTTTACACACATATCAAGTGAAGTGTTCCCTGTAATGTGCCCATGTTTCCTGTTTGTATCTTTAAAAATAAAAAAATGGGAGGCGTAAATGTATTTACCCCACTACTACCCATTTTTCTAAAATTAATTGCCATACAAGGCAAGCACCTACGTTTTTGAAATTTTACACACATAGGTCCCAAGGTACCACCTACAATGTGGCAAAGTTTCATGTATGTAACTTTAAAAATGACAAAGTTATAGGCATTCCTGGGTATTTATTAAAAAATTAATTGCCACAAAACGCATGCACCAATCTTTCTGAAATTTCTCACAGATAACTATCCCTAACCAGTCTACAATGTGCCCAAGTTTCCTGTTTGTATCTTCAAAAATAAAAAAGTGGGAGGCATAACTGTATTTCTCAATGGGCAAGTGCTTTCCAATGATTTTCTATGGGCAAGTGCTTTCCAATGATTTCCTATAGGAAAGTACTGTCCAATGAATCCCTATGGGCAAGTACTGTCCAATGAATCCCTATGGGCAAGTGCTGTCCAATGAATCCCTCATTGTTTCAAAAATTAATTGCCACACAATACAAGCACCTACGTTTCTGAAATTTTACACACATAGGTCCCAAGGTACCGCCTACAATGTGGCAAAGTTTCATGTGTGTAACTTTACAAATGACAAAGTTATAGGCATTCCTGGGTATTTATTAAAAAATTAATTGCCACACAAGGCAAGCACCTATGTTTCTGAAATTTCACACACATAGGTCCCAAGGTACCACCTACAATGTGGCAAAGTGTCATGTGTGTAACTTTAAAAATGACAAAGTTATAGGTGTTTCTTTCCTCATTGTTTCAAAAATTAATTGCCACACAAGGCAAGCTCCAATGTTTCTGAAATTTCACACACATATCAAGGCAAGTGGTACCTGTAATGTGCCCAAGTTTCCTGTTTGTATCTTCAAAAATAAAAAAATGGGAGGCGTAAATGTATTTACCCCACTACTACCCATTTTTCTAAAATTAATTGCCACACAAGGCAAGCACCTAAGTTTCTGAAATTTCTTACAGATAGGTCCCAAGGTACCACCTACAATGTGGCAAAGTTTCATGTTTGTAACTTTAAAAATGACAAAGTTATAGGCATTTCTGGGTATTTATTAAACAATTAATTGCCACAAAACGCATGCACCAATCTTTCTGAAATTTCTCACAGATAACTATCCCTAGCCAGTGTATAATGTGCCCAAGTTTCATCCTTCTATCTTTAAAAATGAAAAAGTTATAGGCGTTTTTGTAAAACAATACTTGGCTATGGGAAAAAGCATTCAAAATGGCGTCCGATCCGGATCGGACCTCGTCGGATCGGATCGGATCGGATCGGAGGTTGATCGGATCGGATCGGATCGGATCGGATTTTCCCGATTTTGGGGCGGATCGGATTCGGATCGTGGATCGGATCCGATCCGATGCACACCCCTAGTAAATAATACAGAATGCAAATCTGAAGAAATAATGGTGTATCTGCTGGCATCTCTATCTCATCTCCATGAATTTGCAAAACGCAATGAGGCATGGAATGGTTTGGTCTGACGCGGAGCGTTATGGGTCCATACATTCTACTTCGTCATTGTCCGTAAGGCTTTCTGACACCCTATGAACTGTAGAGTTACAGACTCTACAAGCAAAATGTCCCTTGCCTTTTTTAAAAAACTGCATTTCTTGAATATTGCTCCCTTAGCAGGACAGCCTTATGATTAGGATTTCCACTCTGGAATACTGGCAATCAGTTTGTGGGTGCAAAGATACAGGTGCTGTGTGCATTATCTTGGCATTCATCTTTCTTGCTAGCTGCCTTATGTTGTACGTCAAGTAACTCAAGTGGGTCTGAGACATCTAGTCTAGTGGAGAATAATTTAGCACATTGGAGGACAAAATCCACCCTCCATGCAATTTCACTTGGTTTCTCCTCTCCCTCCCCAGTCAGGTCCTTTTTCATTAGAGTTTTCCACAGATTTTAGGGTTATTTCTTTTCATGACAACTTGATCCCTGACCATCTTCCCTGCAAAGGTTGCAAAAGCCCACAAAGCACTTGATTCGCACAGAACAGCCACATTCTGGTCAATGGGCTCTTGAGGCAATTGAAGATAGAATTTAAAGCATTCTGATACAACATCCGGTGATGGATTAAAATGGTCATCCAGGACATCATATGGAGTAGCATCTGGTGACAAATCAGAGAGAGGAAGTAGATATCAGAGGAGCCTTTGGCCTTTGGAGCCTAGCGTGACAGTGTAAAAGGACAGCTTCTTTTCTGATGTAAAGGTCACTACTCTCTATAGCAAGGACATAATTATTGAAATATGACATCTCTGCTCCCATGGGAGTGAACATTTTCTAGGCAGGCATGCACTCAAAACACTTGGAGAAATGAGAAAGGGAGAAGCAGCACAAAGGGAGGTCCTTCACCTTCAGAGGTGGGGGCCTGCAATCACTCCAGGCAGAAAGGGAAGTAAAAATTGCATGCATGCTTGCAGGGCCCAGAGTCTCATTGCTTTGTCTTTTCCTCTCAGTAACGAGGACTCAGAAACAAGGCCTGATTGCAAAAAGAACTTCACTGTATTTCTAAACTCTTGTTGGGCATGATTTTCCTTCCACTCATTTCCTCCTTCGTTTTCCCTCCTTCTCTCTGTCCACTGCCTGTCTCTGCCTCCACTCTCCTGGGGTCCTCTGGGGTCAGACAACTCAACACAGAGAAGTTCCAGTAAACATGTGCTACACATATGTGCCAAATTTGAGATCGATCCCTCCAACCCTCAATTTTATATGAATTTATTAAAGATCGTTTCAGTTCTGACAGATCAGAATGACAGCTCGCCACATGCATTCATTCAGACCTGTCAGAACAGATGCAATCTTTAAAAAAATCATATAACATCGAGGGTTGGAGGGATCGATCTCAAATTTCATACACATACTTAGGCATATCCCATAAGCACTGTGAACAAGTTTCAAACCTCTAACTTTTAAAATGCAGAAGTTATAGGTATATTTATATGGCAGTCCAATAAAACGATAAAATCACCCGAAAATTATCGTCTCCGATGATTATTGTAGGTTTTTCTATCGTATCGTCATTGTTAAACACATGCACGATAATGACCTTATCGTATTGTTATTGTACATTTTAATAATACGATTAGGGGTGTGCATCGGATCGGATCCGATCCACGATCCGAATCCGATCCGCCCCAAAATCGGGAAAATCCGATCCGATCCGATCCGATCCGATCAACCTCCGATCCGATCCGATCCGATCCGACGAGGTCCGATCCGGATCGGACGCCATTTTGAATGCTTTTTCCCATAGCCAAGTATTGTTTTACAAAAACGCCTATAACTTTTTCATTTTTAAAGATAGAAGGATGAAACTTGGGGACATTGTACACTGGTTAGGGATAGTTATCGGTGAGAAATTTCAGAAAGATTGGTGCATGCGTTTTGTGGCAATTAATTGTTTAATAAATACCCAGAAATGCCTATAACTTTGTCATTTTTAAAGTTACAAACATGAAACTTTGCCACATTGTAGGTGGTACCTTGGGACCTATCTGTGAGAAATTTCAGAAACTTAGGTGCTTGCCTTGTGTGGCAATTAATTTTAGAAAAATGGGTAGTAGTGGGGTAAATACATTTACGCCTCCCATTTTTTTATTTTTGAAGATACAAACAGGAAACTTGGGCACATTACAGGTACCACTTGCCTCGATATGTGTGTGAAATTTCAGAAACATTGGAGCTTGCCTTGTGTGGCAATTAATTTTTGAAACAATGAGGAAAGAAACACCTATAACTTTGTCATTTTTAAAGTTACACACATGACACTTTGCCACATTGTAGGTGGTACCTTGGGACCTATGTGTGTGAAATTTCAGAAACATAGGTGCTTGCCTTGTGTGGCAATTAATTTTTTAATAAATACCCAGGAATGCCTATAACTTTGTCATTTGTAAAGTTACACACATGAAACTTTGCCACATTGTAGGCGGTACCTTGGGACCTATGTGTGTAAAATTTCAGAAACGTAGGTGCTTGTATTGTGTGGCAATTAATTTTTGAAACAATGAGGGATTCATTGGACAGCACTTGCCCATAGGGATTCATTGGACAGTACTTGCCCATAGGGATTCATTGGACAGTACTTTCCTATAGGAAATCATTGGAAAGCACTTGCCCATAGAAAATCATTGGAAAGCACTTGCCCATTGAGAAATACAGTTATGCCTCCCACTTTTTTATTTTTGAAGATACAAACAGGAAACTTGGGCACATTGTAGACTGGTTAGGGATAGTTATCTGTGAGAAATTTCAGAAAGATTGGTGCATGCGTTTTGTGGCAATTAATTTTTTAATAAATACCCAGGAATGCCTATAACTTTGTCATTTTTAAAGTTACATACATGAAACTTTGCCACATTGTAGGTGGTACCTTGGGACCTATGTGTGTAAAATTTCAAAAACGTAGGTGCTTGCCTTGTATGGCAATTAATTTTAGAAAAATGGGTAGTAGTGGGGTAAATACATTTACGCCTCCCATTTTTTTATTTTTAAAGATACAAACAGGAAACATGGGCACATTACAGGGAACACTTCACTTGATATGTGTGTAAAATTTCAGAATGATAGGTCCAGGCATTTGGTGGCTACGAATTTTTTAGATTAAAAGTTATTAACCTTTTTTACACAGAGGCTGGGGCTGTCAATTGCACCCTCCCGCCTCCCGGGAAGAAGAAGGAAACACTTTCTCTCATCTCTTTGATCCTTGCACGCTTGGCTGCAACTGAGCTAGTATCCATTACAAAAGGAGAAACAAAGTAGCACTTGGCTCGTGTCTGCTTTGATACTTTCACTGAAGCAGAACGGCTGAGCCTAGGATCACTCTCTCTCGCTGGGATCGTTACAGGAGAAATTTTCTACAGTCTTCAAAGTGGTGTGTGCAGACACCTTGCCACCACATGCCTGGACCTATCATTCTGAAATTTTACACACATATCAAGTGAAGTGTTCCCTGTAATGTGCCCATGTTTCCTGTTTGTATCTTTAAAAATAAAAAAATGGGAGGCGTAAATGTATTTACCCCACTACTACCCATTTTTCTAAAATTAATTGCCATACAAGGCAAGCACCTACGTTTTTGAAATTTTACACACATAGGTCCCAAGGTACCACCTACAATGTGGCAAAGTTTCATGTATGTAACTTTAAAAATGACAAAGTTATAGGCATTCCTGGGTATTTATTAAAAAATTAATTGCCACAAAACGCATGCACCAATCTTTCTGAAATTTCTCACAGATAACTATCCCTAACCAGTCTACAATGTGCCCAAGTTTCCTGTTTGTATCTTCAAAAATAAAAAAGTGGGAGGCATAACTGTATTTCTCAATGGGCAAGTGCTTTCCAATGATTTTCTATGGGCAAGTGCTTTCCAATGATTTCCTATAGGAAAGTACTGTCCAATGAATCCCTATGGGCAAGTACTGTCCAATGAATCCCTATGGGCAAGTGCTGTCCAATGAATCCCTCATTGTTTCAAAAATTAATTGCCACACAATACAAGCACCTACGTTTCTGAAATTTTACACACATAGGTCCCAAGGTACCGCCTACAATGTGGCAAAGTTTCATGTGTGTAACTTTACAAATGACAAAGTTATAGGCATTCCTGGGTATTTATTAAAAAATTAATTGCCACACAAGGCAAGCACCTATGTTTCTGAAATTTCACACACATAGGTCCCAAGGTACCACCTACAATGTGGCAAAGTTTCATGTGTGTAACTTTAAAAATGACAAAGTTATAGGTGTTTCTTTCCTCATTGTTTCAAAAATTAATTGCCACACAAGGCAAGCTCCAATGTTTCTGAAATTTCACACACATATCAAGGCACGTGGTACCTGTAATGTGCCCAAGTTTCCTGTTTGTATCTTCAAAAATAAAAAAATGGGAGGCGTAAATGTATTTACCCCACTACTACCCATTTTTCTAAAATTAATTGCCACACAAGGCAAGCACCTAAGTTTCTGAAATTTCTCACAGATAGGTCCCAAGGTACCACCTACAATGTGGCAAAGTTTCATGTTTGTAACTTTAAAAATGACAAAGTTATAGGCATTTCTGGGTATTTATTAAACAATTAATTGCCACAAAACGCATGCACCAATCTTTCTGAAATTTCTCACAGATAACTATCCCTAACCAGTGTATAATGTCGCCAAGTTTCATCCTTCTATCTTTAAAAATGAAAAAGTTATAGGCGTTTTTGTAAAACAATACTTGGCTATGGGAAAAAGCATTCAAAATGGCGTCCGATCCGGATCGGACATCCGGTCCGATCCGATCCGACCATCCTCCGATCCGATCCGATCCGATCCGACCCCCCAGGTCCGATTCCGATCCGCTATCCGATCCGATCCGGGGGGTCAGTGCACATCCCTAAATACGATACACATCCTTAGTTAGAGCTTATTATTGAGGCTATTCTGTGGCGGCAAGGGTGGCAAAGAGACAGTTCTTCTTCACCAGCATTGTGTCTTCTCCATGTTGCCCAGCAGAATTCTTCTGGGTAATTCATGGCCTGCTACACTCTGGGCCAGGGAGAGAGACTTTGGAACCCTCTGTAGCATTCTGTGAAAAGCTTGCAGGGCACTTTGAAGACAAAGTCACTCAGACCACCCATGTGCTTGATCCTTGCCCTTCAAGACTGCTAATGTGGACTGGCCAACTTGTCCACATTATTAGGGATGTGCACTGGATCGGACTCGATCCACGATCCGAGTCCGGTCCAGTGGGAAATCGGATAAATTATCCGATTTCCGATCCCGCAGCTGGATCGGCCGATCCAATCCGAACCGGTCCGAAAAAGCTCCGAACCGGTTCGGCGGATCGGCGGATCGGCGGGCGCCCACTGGCGCCCACCGCCGCTTCCATTGGCGGGCGCCAGCGGGCGCCCGCCGATGAAAGTGGACAGCGGGGGGGGGAGGAGGGGGGCGCTTACCTTCTCGGCCCGGTGGCTCCCGTCCGGCGCCGGCGCCTACTACTACCAGCAGGCTCCGCGGCCTGCTCTAGGGTGGCGCGCCGGGTGATGTCATCACCCGGCGCGCTACTCTAGAGCAGGCCGCGGAGCCTGCTGGTAGTAGTAGGCGCCGGCGCCGGACGGGAGCCGCCGGGCCGGGAAGGTAAGGAGGGGGTGCGTGGAGGGGAGGAGGGGGGGCGCGCGGAGGGGGGAGGGGGGAGGGGGGCCCTTACCTGCCCGGCCCGGCGGCTCCCGTCCGGCGCCGGCGCCTACTACTCCCAGCAGGCTCCGCGGCCTGCTCTAGGGTGGCGCGCCGGGTGATGTCATCACCCGGCGCGCTACTCTAGAGCAGGCCGCGGAGCCTGCTGGAAGTAGTAGGCGCCGGCGCCGGACGGGAGCCGCCGGGCAGGGAAGGTAAGGAGGGGGTGCGTGGAGGGGAGGAGGGGGCGCGCGGAGGGGGGAGGGGGGCCCTTACCTGCCCGGCCCGGCGGCTCCCGTCCGGCGCCGGCGCCTACTACTCCCAGCAGGCTCCGCGGCCTGCTCTAGGGTGGCGCGCCGGGTGATGTCATCACCCGGCGCGCTACTCTAGAGCAGGCCGCGGAGCCTGCTGGAAGTAGTAGGCGCCGGCGCCGGCCGGGAGCCGCCGGGCCGGGAAGGTAAGGAGGGGGTGCGTGGAGGGGAGGAGGGGGCGCGCGGAGGGGGGAGGGGGGCCCTTACCTGCCCGGCCCGGCGGCTCCCGTCCGGCGCCGGCGCCTACTACTACCAGCAGGCTCCGCGGCCTGCTCCAGGGTGGCGTGCCGGGTGATGTCATCACCCGGCGCGCTACTCGAGAGTAGGCCGCGGAGCCCGCTGGTAGTAGCCGCCGGCGCCGGACGGGAGCGGACGGGCCGAGAAGGTAAGCAGTGGCGGGGAAGGGGGCTTACCCCCCCCCGGAGCCGTCCGCTTCTATCCGCTGGCGCCCGCGGGCGCCAGCGGATGGAAGCGGGCGGCCCCAGGGGGGGTAGGGAGCGCGGGGGAGGGGGCTTACCTGCCGGGGCCGTCCACAGCGGACGGCCCCGGGGGGGGAGGGAGTTAGGCCCCCCCTTACCCACCCGCCGCCATTTTTTCCTCATAGACTTGCATTGCAATGCAAGTCTATGGGGAAAAAAATGGCGGCCGATCCAAAAATGTACGATTTTTGGGTCGGGATCGGACTCGATCCGGTCCGGGGGGCCTCCGATTTTGTCCGAACCGGTCCGGGACAAAATTGGAGGTCCTGATCCGGGTCCCGATCCGATCCGGGGGGTCCGTGCACACCCCTACACATTATGGCAGTATTTTTCCAGCTGCACTGGTGCCGGAAAGAGTACAACGTAGGTGCCAGGTGAACCTCTCTAGGAAACTAATTCCACAGCCAGGGTGCCACAACAAAGTAGGCCCTCCTCCTGGTAGCCACTTGCCTCATTTCCTTTAGCAGGCGCTCATGGAGAAGTCCATGTCTGGGCTTGATTCAAAATGCTGGTATTAACATTCAAAGCCCTAAACAGCTTGGGACCAGGACATCTGAATGATCACCTCCTCCCATATGTACCTGATGGACCCTAAGGTCATCCTCAGGGGTCCATCTCCATGAGCCCCTACTCTTTCCGACACCACACAAAGACGTTTTTATTTTCCCAGTATTTTAGCAACTTACTATCTTAGTCTTTTAACTCTGCTGTTTTAAATCAGCACTTTGAATCAGTATTTTAAATCTCTGCATTGTTGCTCAGTTTCATTCTGATTGTAATTTTGTATTGTGATTTTATATTGTGGTTTTAAGATTTCATGTTATATTTTATGCAGTACTTATGGTTTTAACTTTTATGAACTGACCAGAGAGCTTTGGCAATTGGGAGGTATAGAAATTAAATAAATAAATAAATAAATAAATAAAGGTGACTGACCAAGAAAGAGATCTTGGGGTTGTGGTGGACAGCTTGTTGAAAATGTCAACCCAATGTGCAGCTGATGTAAAGAAAACAAACTCCATGTTAGGTATAATTAGAAAAGGATTGAGAATAAAACTGCCAATATCCTATTGCCTTTATACAAATATATAGTATGACCACACTTAGAATATTGTGTACAGTTCTGGTCACCACACTTTGAAAATATATATTATAGAGCTGAAAAAAGTGCAGAAAGGGGCAATTAAAATGATCAAGGGGATGGAGCATCTCCCCTATGAGGGAAGGTGACAACAGCTGGGATTGTTTAGCTTGGAAAAAAGGAGGCTCAGGGGAGACCTGATAGAGGTGTACACAAGTATGCATTGTGTACACCTCTATCAGGTCTATAATATTAGAACACGGGATCATCCCTCGAAGCTGATTGGTTGGAGATTCAGGACAGAGAAAAGGAAGTACTTCTTCACCAATGCATAGTTAAACTATGGAATTCACGAGGGACGTGTATCATATCGTTAAAATCGCTGATAACGATACGATATGCTCTCTATCGTGTCTCCATTTAACGATAATGTTACGATAGGAAACCATAGGAAATCCAACGATAATTATCAGAAACGATAAAAAGTCTAACGATAAGTATCATATTTTATCGTTTTATCGGAAGGCGCTTTCTCTTTTGCCGCCACATGGACGGAGCTAGAAGGTGGGGTGTGCTTGATGAGACTGACAGTTTCGGTGACCAATCGTGCAGCAAGGATTCCAGCAGGAGCCAATCACAATGTTGGAGGAGGGCAAAGGATATCCCCGCATAAAAAACCCACACTTGGTGTTCCAGGCTCTGTTGGGAGTTAGGCGTTGAGGGGAGAAGGGTGGATTTGTTGGAGCTCTGTGCTGGCTCCTGGGTCTTGGTGCCGAATTGTTGGAGATTCTTTGTAAATCTCTTGCATCTTTGTGTCTCTCAGGTTCGTTTGGCTGTGCGTTGCTGCCTGTGTGTTTGAGAGACTTTGAGTTATATTTTTTATTTTTATAGTACGTTTTCTGGTTGGATTGATTTGAAGGGTTAGCATGAGTGGGGGTACTGTGACTGAGGGGGAGTGTTTTGTCCTCTGCCCTGTTTAACTTTCTGAAAAAAAACAGAAATATATTATATTTTACAAAATTATATTTATCTCCCTCTCTCTCTGTGTTTGCTTGATTGACTGTGAGTGTGCTGCTGCTGCTGCTGCTGCTGCTGTTTCTAGCCTGCTACACAGGATCTGTGTGGTCAAAGCAGCACACAAAGTCACAAACTGTGGGCAAAGCATACTTTTTTGTTGCAATCATTTTCTACTTTGTCCCGGGTATTCGTATATTATCAATTTGCCAATGTGCACTGCCTACCCAGAAGGGGACTTCTATGAACTGAGCAATGTGCCTACCTGACTTCTATGAACTGGGCAATGTGCCTACCTCTATCCCAAACGTGACTTCTATTTACCTCTGCTCCAGCCAATGTGCGCAGCTGTGGTATGAAGAAATGCCAACCTGCCTGCATGGGGGTGGCAGGCAAATTGGGTCATTTTTTAAGCATGATAAGGATCCTGCAGGTTGGCATGCTTCCGAGGTATCTCCTGGCCCAATGAGGCTCTGCCTGCTAAGGCTGGCTCTAAAATAACTGTAACACCCGTGCTATTCCCCTACCCCCCAATCCTTTTAATTTATAAACATGTGTGGATGAGACAAGGCAGCAGCAGTTCACACATTTTACTTTTATGACTCCATATGGAAGGCACTACCGCCTAGGTTTATCCACAGGTTTTGAATGTTCACTGTATTCATAAAAATATACCAAACTCACGTGACTTTTATTTGGCAAAGTGCCTACCCTGAACATGAGTTTTCTTTTATTTGGCAAAGTGCCTCCTTCTACCCCAAACAAACATGACTTTTATTTGCCACTGCTTCAGCCAATGTGTGCAGCTCTGGCATAAAGAAATGCCCACCTGTCTGCACGGGGATGGTGGGCAGACTGGGTCATTTTAAAAAAAGTTTTAACTAAGCACGATGAGGTCAAGGCTGTGCGTGAGGGTAGTTTTGATGGGATCCTCCAGGTTTCCTCGCTACCTGGGGTATCTCCTGGCCCAATGAGGCCCTGCCTGCTAAGGCTATACATGTTACATCCATGCTATTCCCCTACCCCCCAATCCTTTTAATTTGTAGACATGTGGCCTAATCAATGAGACAAGGCAGCAGCAGTTCACCATCTTCTGATTAACACATTTTACTTTTATGACTGCATATGGGAGGCACTGCCAGTGCCTAGGTTTATCCACAGGTTTGGAAAGTTCATTGTATTCCATCCAGGAATGCATCCACTCACTCTCACTGTGCCACGCACGCACGCATAGGCGCATTCCCTCCACTCCAGCCAAAGAGCCAACCCTCTATCCTGAACGTGACTTTTCATTTATTTGCCAAAGAGCCAACCCTCTATCCTGAATGTGACTTTTCATTTATTTGCCAAAGAGCAATCCTGATTCCTGAACGTGACTTTTCATTTATTTGCCAAAGTGCCTACCTCTATCCTGAACGTGACTTTTTATTTGCCTCTGCTCCAGCCAATGTTGTGCACAGCTCTGGCATAAAGAAATGCCAACCTGCCTGCATGGGGATGGCAGGCAGACTGGGTCATTTGAAGCACGATGAGGTCAAGGCGGTGTGTGATGGTTGTTTTGATGGCATTCTCACAGTTGTAAAAGCAGCACATGATATGATTCTGCTGGGATCCTCCAGGTTGCCCACTGCAGGGGTATCTCTCCTGGCCCAATGAGGCCCTGCTAGGCTATGGCTGACTAAAATGACTGTAACACCCATGCTATTCCCCTACCCCCCCCCCAATCCTTTTATTATTTTATTTGACATGCGTGGCCTAATCATTGAGACAAGGCAGCAGCAGTTCACCATCTTCTGATTAACACATTTTACTTTTATGACTGCATATGGAAGGCACTGCCTTCCATATGCAGTCCATATCCATATCCACAGGTTTGGAAAGTTCATTCATTGTATTCATATAATACCTATAAGTCTCAGCAGCAGCATGTACATGTAGTGCATTACTAGAAACAGTGCATGTTGTTGAGAGCTTACTTCTGAGTAATGCCTGCAGCTGTGCATCTGAAATTGGGCACAGATGAGTCCCCTCAAGGCCATCTGTGAGATGCCCATGACAAGAGTACTGGATGTGGACGACATCTCTTGAAAAGGACCACATTTCAGACACCTGAAACAGTGTATTGAAAGCTTATTTCCTAGTAACGCTTGCACCTATTGTTCTGTAATTTGGCACACGTGACTAGCAACACTCAATCTGCACTGTGACGAAGTTTCAAACCTGTAACTTGGAAAATTAAGAAGTTTTAGGCCTTTCAGACTCAAAAGCAACTCTCTCTAGGGCAAAATGCAGAAACGATATAATATTGGATTTCCAATAATTATCGGAAATACGATACGATACGATATGGACCACCTACGATATTATCTGAGGCGATAATTTTTTTGGTCCAAAATTCTGATAACGATACGATACGATAATTTCAGGTGTGCACATCCCTAGAATTCACTACCACATCATATACTGACAGCCATCAATTTCGATAGCTTTAAAAGGAGGTTGAATAAATTCCTGAAGGAGAAGGCTTTCAATGGCTAGTAGTCCTGATCACTATGTGCAACCTCCAGTATCAGAATCCGTAAGCCTATATGCAGCAGTTACTGGAGCAGACGGGCAGGAGAGTGCTGGTGAACTCATGTCATGCTTGTGAGTACTTGGTTGGCCACTGTTAACAGAGTGCTGGTCTAGATGGACCCTAGGTCTGATCCAATAGGGCGCTTCTGATGTTCTTATGTTCTTAAATGCAAATTAGTGCTAATGAGCAGTAGCATGAGTGTGAATTAGAGATAAAATGCAATTTGTCCAAATCCCCCCAAAAGTTAAAGTTAAAAAAGTCAGCAAAAAAAATTTTTTTTAAAAAAAAACCTTTCTGAGTGACTCAGAAGAAGCTGATTCTTTGATTTATAATGCCTGAATAGTGCTTCAGATTCAAAAACAGTTGGCTTCCTCTCCTGAATCTGGCCAAATCAGACAGATTTGGTTCTGGATGTGTGATTTGGCTGGACCCTTTGTTTTCACACTTCTCTCCCTTGGATCCAGAAAATCATCAATGCAAGTTCTTAGTCAAGCTGTGTTGAGGGTGTCATCATCTCCATTTCACCAGAACAGCGGGGCTAGTGAAGAAGTTCTCTATTGAGAATACAAAGCTGCTAAGGCCTCAGTCAAGAGTTGCCACCACATTTCACCTAAACCAAAATATTGAGACCATTTGGGAGAAATATGCAAGGAAAGAATGTTTAAAAAAGCAAATGGTTTCCACCAGATAAGCAAAAACAAATTAAGGTATCTTCTGCACAATTCTGCACAATTTAGCAGTTCCAGTATCCTAAGAACTACAGCTTTGAGGTAACTCATCCATATTTTGAAATGTGACTTTGGAGACAGAATTATCCCTTACTTTCACCAGAGAACTGTTCAACCATTCATAAGCCTAACAGCCCATTTCTGAGGTACCTGATGAAGTCTCTTATCTAAAACTCAGAAAAAAAACAGGCTACAGTTGAAACTGATGAATATTATAAGACTGCCTTGGCATACAACTGTATAACATAGACTTTACCCAGTCCTGCTTAAAGAATTTTACTAACCCAAAATTTCAGAAAGCAGCTTGCTAATCTTATAGTTGGGGACAAAGTAATGTGTTGGTTAGCCTTAGGAGATTAAAGAATTGGTACGTTCAAACCAACACCTTCATAACTGCAGCGCTAGTGTGGTGAAATCACTATATTGTTATTCTGATGAAGTCTGACATCAGTACGATGAAACAAGGAGGCATCCGGACTCTCGTTAAATAATGTCATTATAACCAAAAGGAATTGCATATCCTCATTGCATTTTGAAGAATTCTCAATGTATTTTGAAAAATAATTTCGATAGCCTCATTGTACTTTAAATACTCTATTAGTTTACATCATTTGTATCAATTTGTGAGTGAGATTATATCTAAATATAAACTACACTAGTGTGACTATTTTTGAATTAGTGAAAATTCTATAAGCAGGACTGGGTAAAGTTTGTGTTGTACAGTTGTATGCCAAGGCATTCTTATAATATTCGTCTCTTATCTAAATACATGTCAATAGCACCGGAGGTAAACCCGAGTGTGTTACAAAACTACTGTCAAAACATGGTCAGAGGCAGGAGGTGTGAGACACTTCCTGAATCTGACTGGGTGAAGGAACAGCAAAGAAATTAATATTGACAGGAGGGTCCTGGAGGCTCTTGTAGAGATTTGGGCAGGAATGCATGGTGTGAGCCAGATATGGAAAGTGATAACAGTTCTAGAGGTCAGAATGGGGCTGATGCTATGGGTTCAAAGGCCAAACCTCTATCAGGTGAGTGAAGGTTCTGCACCTAACTCAATGAGACAGCCTTGGTTGGTGTCAATCAACAGACTGCTTTCCCCCATCACCCCATTGCAAGACTTGCTCTAGAATCTTGGAGCCAGCTAGCCAGCCAGCCTGCATACCGGAGACTCTCCCAAGCATGTCATATTTCAGCATGCCAAATCCTTATCCATGGCCCCTCATTTATGCCCTGCCCTGCCCTGCTCTGAGAGAGCTTGCCTGCCACCTCCCTCAACATCCTTTTGGCACCAGGCAAAAAAACTGTAATTCTCACAGGCTTTGAAAATCTAACATTTTAGCTTTGTACTAGGCTATGTTCTAAATGTGGATCTCCTCCTCTCTGAAACTTTTATGTATATATTATTTACTGCTTGGTGTGATTTTTAAGCGTTTGTCACTGTTTTATCATTGTTTTAGCAATGGTTGTTTTAATATCATTGAATTGTATTTTGTGGATTTTTGTGATTTGAAATTACTTTTATTTATTTTTTCATCACAGACAAAAAACATTCATTAGGCACCTGCCAAGTTGAGTAAGTAAGTCATTCTCTAAGTATGCAAAAACACGGCTCAAGTGACCAGCCTTTCAGGCTTTTTTTTTTTTTTTACCATTTTCTTAAACCCTTGCACTCTCAGTAATCTTGCTCCAGAATAAAAGGAAATTGTCAAACAGAGTTCAATAATTATACTCATTAAGTTGCTCCTTTTTACTGTTGGTGATATTGCAACTTTGTTTGCAAGTTATAGGAAAGGGGGAAGTATTCCAGTTAGCTAGTTAATGCATGGACATTTTGGGAATAGTTATCCTTAGGACCTCTATAGCCTACAGTGTGGCTTCCTGCTCCTCCTCTTCCTTCCCTCACACCTCTCTGCCCTTCCTCCATTGCTGGGAGCTCATGGCTCGCTCTCTTCCTCGTTGCCCACGTAAAAGAACACAACATGGACTGAACAAAGTCTCTTGAAATCCTACGCTGTGCCTACATTTGTATGTGCAGGGATACTTGTGAGTAGGACTGTTTCTTTTCTTCACTAAAGAAAGGTGTAGTCACTTCTTTTTAGCCCTTGTGTGCATATTGGACTAGTAAATGTTCATTCTGTTCTGCCTTTTGATTTTTCTCTGCTAACTGCCTCTTTAACAGAAGGCAGCAATTCCAAATAAATCCTAATCACTTATTCTAATGATTAAAGAAACACTTTTCTTGCAAGAGGCTGAATCTTCCTGTTATGTTTTACATTTGTGTCTGGCTTGTGTTTCCAATGTAAAACATAACAGGAAGATTCAGCCCTGAAACTACCCTTCAGTAGGCTTAACTGAAAGTGAATACCTTGCCCATGGCTGCCTGCATATTGAGGATTTGAATGGTAGTTTCCTATAGCCAAAAGCAACATTCTAGCTACTGTACTCTTGAACAAAGTGCTTTCTTCTTTCTTTGATTTTTTTTTTAAAATACTTTTTGGCTTGTCACTCTTATACCCCCACCAGTCTGGAAGAACCTCAGAGTGTCTCATATTGTCCAGGCAGGTTTAATTTCAAGACTGCAACTGCCGCTATAGGCCTGGGCCCAAGTCTTTGCCTGGAATTATTTGAGCCCTTTACATCTTCTCTTGTGCTTTAAAAAGCAAAGACAGCTATTATTCTTACTTCATTTTTCTTCTGACACACACACACCATTCCCCCCGTTGTGAGTGTGTGTGTGCGTCTGAGAACTGGACAAACAGTAAATGCTAAACACAAATATATGGAGTTACACATACAAGCATGCAAGGAAATAGGAGTATCTGAAAAGAAAGAAAAATAATTGTGAGAAAAAGGGAGAAAACCCCTTGGTGATTTGGGACTTTTCCCACATGTTTTATGGAAAATTCTTTCTTCCCCCTGCCCTAGTCAACCCTAATCTACAGCATATTCTGCAACTTTTGGCATTGCTAGGCTAAGATACTGTAGAATTTTAAGGCACTTTTATTTCATTTTCCATGGGAACCTCTTTTCCTTTTGTCTGGTTTATTCCTCCCTTCTCGCCTCTGATGATTTTATTCAAATGCAACAGCAGGAGAAGTGGCTGAACAAAAGGCCCTTTTCAGTTTTTTAATGTGTCTTGTAATCTTTGTACTCTGAGGCATGTAGTTGTGTTAAATGGACTAATTTTTCCAGCTGTTCAAGTGTGTGTGTGTGTGTGTGTGTGTGTGTGTGTGTGTGTTGGAGGGAGGGAGGGAGAGTGTGGTTACAAATACAACCTACAGAAATACAATCACAATTAATACAAAATCTTGGGATAACAGGCAAACTACGCATTTAATTGTATTTCACAATATGGAAGTAATAGGATGACACATGAAGAAGCAATCCCATGAAAGCAAGTCTACTGAGGAAGGAAGGAAGGAAGGAAGGAAGGAAGGAAGGAAGGAAGGAAGGAAGGAAGTTCATTTCTCAGGTACTTATTGCAAAATGAGATTTTTGCTGTACCATGTACAGCATTGACTCTTTGTGTGCTTCCAGGCAGACAACTCCTAGTACTTTAAGACGCAAGTCAAATGGCAATTGAATTTCCATATTATCAGAGGATATTGTTTTTCCTCAGTATACATCCCACACCATTGCCCTTGGCACTAACCTTCTGTCTTTTAAGGGGTGTGGTTTTGACATAGTGATATAGTGATGTGTCAGGCAGCTCAGCCCACATTCACTATACCCTTTCAGATGGTGACATTTTTATCACCCATATATAAAAGATGTATGGAAAAATAGCAAAATGAAGGAGTGCTGTAACCCTTATGATTCTCTCTCTCTCTCTCTCTCTCTCTCTCTCTCTCTCTCTGTGGTTGTGTATAGAGAGGGGGTGAACCCTTTCCAATTGCCTCCATTTTAGCAAGGAAGTTGATGGAAGAGATTGGGGAGAACTTTAAAAATTATATTTTTAATGAATCATAGAATCATAGAATAGTAGAGTTGGAAGGGGCCTATAAGGCCATAGAGTCCAACCCCCTGCTCAGTGCAGGAATCCACCTTAAAGCATCCCTGACAGGTGGCTGTTCAGCTGCCTCTTGAATCCCTCTAGTTTGGGAGAGCCCACAACCTCCCTAGGTCATTGATTCCATTGTCGTGTTGCTCTAACAGTCAGGAAGCTTTTCCTGATGTCCAGCCGGAATCTGGCTTCCTGTAACTTCAGCCCATTATTCCGTTTCCTGCACTCTGGATTGATCAAGAAGAGATCCTGGCCCTCTTCCGTGTAACAACCTATTTGAAGAGTGCTATCATATCTCCCCTCAATCTTCTCTTCTCCAGGCTAAACATGCCCAGTTCATAGAATCATAGAGTCATAGAATAGTACAGTTGGAAGGGGCCTACAAGGCCATCGAGTCCAATCCACCCTAAAGCATACCTGACAGATGGCTGTCCAGCTGCCTCTTGAATGCCTCTTTCAGTCTTTCCTCATAGGGCCTCGTTTCCAGACCCCTGATCATCCTTTTTACCCTCCTCTGAACATGCACCAGCTTGTCTGCACCCTTCTTAAAGTGTGGTGCCCAGAAATACACACAATACTCAAGATGAGGCCTACCTAACCAGTGCCAAATAGAGGGGAACCAGTACCTCATGTGATTTGGAAGCTATAATTCTATTAATGCAGCCCAAAATAGCATTGGCTTTTTTTGCAGCCACATCACACTGTTGGCTCATATTCAGCTTGTGATCTACAACAATTCCAAGATCTTTCCCGCTTGCCGTATTGCTGAGCCAAGTATCCCCCATCTTGTAACTGTGCATTTGGCTTCTTTTTCCTAGGTGTAGAACTTGGCATTTATCCCTATTCAATTTCATTCTGTTGTTTTCAGCCCAGCGCTCCAGTCTATCAAGATCACTTTGGAGTTTGTTTCTGTCTTCTAGGGTTTTAGCGATCCCACCCAATTTTGTGTCATCTGCAAATTTGATAAGCATTTCCTGCACCCCCTCATCCAAATCATTAAGAAAAATGTTGAAGAGCACTGGGCCCGGGAGTGAGCCCTGTGGTACCCCACTTGTTATCTCCTCCCAGTGTGAAAAGGTACCATTGTTAAGCACTCTTTGAGTCCAATTATGTAGCCAACTGTGGATCCACCTCAGTCGGCTGGTGGCTGGAGAGACATAACATAGCAAGTGGAGGGGAAAGGAAAGTGCTGGCAAACCTCGTCGCTTCCCTCCCCCACCTTCTTCTTCTGAGAAGCTGAAGCTGACCGGCGGCTGGAATGTGTCAGGGAGTGGCAATATGTTTTGTGCAGGGCAGGGTGAAATGCCATTACAGGGGAAAGAGAGATAGATATTTAACACCCATCTTACCTTCCGGTCACCCTGCTACCCCGGGGATCTTGGGGAACGAACCAGGCCACCCACAGATCCTCATCTTGCTCCTATGCAATGCCAGGTTGGTTAAAAACAAAACAAATAACATCTATGAGCTCCTTACAGATAACGAGGCCGACCTGGCATGCTTCACAGAGACCTGGCTGGGAGATGACAGTGGCCCGTTATGGGCCCAGGCCCTCCTAGCTGGGTATTGTGTTAGCAAGCAGGAGAGGGAAAGTAGGCGGGGTGGTGGTGGAGTAGCTGTGGTCTACAAAGACAATCTTAACCTGACCAGACTTCCTGTCTGGGAATTGAATCACATTGAGTATGTGTACCTGAGTCTGAAGGCCAGGGATAGACTAGGGATTCTGTTGGTGATACACTGCCTATCAGACTCCCTAGCCAAGCTCACAGAACTGTTCTCGGAGCTGGTGTTGGAGTCGCCCAGGCTTCAACACCCCATTCGAGGCCAGCTTGTCAGGTGCAGCTCGGGAGTTCATGGCATCCATGGCAAACATGGGCCTATCCCAGTTGGTCTCTGGACCTACACATTCAGCAGGTCACACCCTCAATGCTGTTTTCAGTTCTAAACAGACAGACCTGTGGGCAGAGGTGATAAATACCTCTGCATTGTCATGGACAGATCATTTTCTGGTCAGGGCTAGTATCACGGCTACCACCTTCCCCTGCAGAGGTGGCAGACCTATTAAGATGGTCCACCCTCGGAGGTTGATGGATCCTCTTAGATTCCAGAAAGCCTTAGAGGGTTCTATGGCTGGTATTGTCAACGATCCTGTAGAAGACCTGGTCAATAGATGGAATCAAGACCTAACTAGGGCTATCAACACGATCGCCCCCAAACGTCCTCTCCAACCCACTTCTAATCGGGCGCCCTGGTATACAGAAGACCTCAGGGAGTTGAAGCAGGAAGAACGATGACTGGAGCGCCGATGGCAGAAAACTCGACTTGTATCCGACAAGACACGACATAGAGAACATCTTCGTTCCTATGGTGTGGCAATACGTGCAGCAAATAAAGTTTTCTTCTCTGCATGCATTGTGTCTGCGAATTCACGTCCAGCAGAACTGTTCAGGGTGGTGAGGGGTCTAACTCAGGCACCTTCCCCTCTGAACCCGATTTTAGAGCCTTCAGCAGTTCACTGTGATACCTTTAACGATCATTTCACAGATAAAATCTCTCGGATAAGAGCCAACTTAGATACCGTCGTTATAGTAGAGCCTGACAATGGAGTGTCCAGCAACTCCGTGAGTAGCATTACACTGGATGAGTTTTAATTGGTGAGTACTGAGGACGTGGACAAGCTGCTTGGACGAGAAGAACAACTTGCCCTCTAGATCCCTGTCCTTCTTGGCTGGTCGCCCAGGGAGGAGATGTAATTAGACTACAATTACAACACATTATTAATACATCTCTCAGGGTGGGGAGTTTTCCATCCTGTCTAAAAGAGGCAGTGGTACTGCCGCTTCTAAAAAAGCCCTCCCTGGACCCCCAGATCTTAATAACTATAGACCAGTATCAAATCTTCCATTTTTGAGCAAGGTGATCGAGAGGGCAATTGTCTTTCAACTCCAAGCAGTCTTGGATGATACAGATTTTCTAGACCCATTTCAAACCAACTTCAGGGCAGGATATGGAGTTGAGACTGCTATGGTCGCCTTAGTGGATGATCTACGCTTGAGTATTGATAGGGGGAGTGTGTCCCTGCTGATACTTCTGGACCTCTCAGAGGCTGTCAATACCATCGACCATGGTATCCTTCTGGAACTCTTGAGGGGGACTGGGACTCAGGGGCACTGTGCTTCAGTGGTTCCGGTCCTACCTCTCGGGCAGGTTCCAGAAGGTGATACTTGGGGATAGCTGCTCCTCAAAGAAGGAGCTGCTATGTGGTGTACCACAAGGTGTCATCCTATCCCCAAGCTGTTTAACATCTACATGAAACCACTGGGAGAGATCATCCAGAGGCATGGGGCAGGGTGCTATCAGTACACTGATGACACCCAAATATATTTCTCTATGCCTTTGACAACAGCGTCAGCTAAGAATAGCATGTCTCCTCTGAATGAATGCTTGGAGGCGATAATGGGCTGGATGAAGAAAAACAAACTGAAGCTGAATCCAGACAAGATGGAGGTGCTTGCTGTCAAAGGCCCCAACCTGGGTTTGGAGGTGTGTCAACTAGTTCTGGATGGGGTTACACTCCCCCAGAAAGGCTGTGTTCGCAGCTTGGGGGTGCTCCTGGATCCGTCGCTCCAAACGACAGCTCAGATAGATGCAACGACCAGGAGTGCCTACTATCAGCTTCAGCTGATACGCTAGCTGCGCCCTTTCCTAGAGTTGAAAGACCTAAAAATGGTAGTGCACGCTTTAGTCACTTCAAGGCTCGACTTCTGCAATGCGTTGTACATAGGGCTACCTCTATGCCTAGTCTGGAAACTTCTTCAAAATATGGTGGCCAGGTTGGTCACCTATACACCTAGGGGTGACCATATCACACCAGTTTTAAAATCGCTCCACTGGCTACCAATTAGTTTCTGGGCAAAGTATAAAGAGTTGGTTATTACTTTTAAAGCCCTACATGGTTTGCGTTCAGGTTACCTGCGGGATCGCCTTCTCCCATACAATCCACCCCGCATGCTCAGGTCCTCTGGGATGAACTTAGTACAGTCAGCCAAAACTAGGCTGACAACCGTTACCCAGAGGACCTTTTCTTCTGCCTCTCCCAGACTATGGAATGACCTGCTGGGAGAGATCCACCAACTTTCCAGTCTTCTAGAATTCAAGAGAGCTATGAAGACTGATCTCTTCTGACAGGCTTACCCAGTCAAATTTTAAGATTTGGTTGATTTTAATAATGTATTAATTCTATATGGTTTTTAACCAGTTTTATATGTTTTATATTGTTCGTATTGATGTTGTTCCCTGCCTCAATCTGGAGGGAGAGGCAGGTAAGAAATAAATAAATATATTATTATTATTAATAATAATAATAATAATAATAATAGTTGTTCCATCTAGCCCACTTTTCACTAGTTTGTGAATCAGAATGTTATGGGGCACTTTGTCAAAAGCTTTGCTGAAATCAAGATATACTATATCCACAGCATTCCCACAGTCCACAAGGGAGGTTGCCCGATCAAAAAATGGGATCAGTATCATAATACTATAATACTATCGCAATATTATTACACTTTAAGTCTGTAATTCTCATTTATAAAAGTAATTACAAAAACCAAACACCTTTCCAGTCAAATCATTAACCACTTTGCTAAAATGGCAGTATATGGAAAGTATTCTTTTTCCTGCTCACACAATGCTTATAACACTCACAACCACCAATTGTTATAGGGGTGTTGTGCTACAGGACTCATTTAGTTGGTATAACTATTCATCTACGAGATATTAAATGAATGGTATTTCTATCTGACTATGTATCTATCAAGAATGATACCCATGGTGATTCCAAAAGAAATGCCTTGTCTGAAAGTAGCCTTTGTGAGCACAAAGTTTTGACAACCCCCCTACCTTTACTTCTACAAGGACTCCTAATTATGGCATCTCCTCAGGTGATGTGTACTACAGATTTCCTTATGAAGATTGAAAGACTAAATCAGGAATGTCGATTTAATAATTACACAATCATCACAACTTTCGATGTTGCTTCTGTATACACTAATATACCCTATAGAGTTGGCCTCTCCACCTGAACAAACTTCTTAAACAGCAGAACCTCTAATGAACCAAGTACTGGAGTCTTGTAACCATTTCATGCTCAATGGCAACCATTACTTCTTCACACAGCGCATAGTTAAACTATGGAATTTGCGACCACAAGATGTAGTGATGGCCACTAATTTGAATGGCTTTAAAAAGGGCTAGACAGATTCCTGGAGGAGAAGGCTATCAATGGCCACTAGTCCTGATGGGTATATTTTACCTCCAGTATCAGAGGCAGTAAGCCTGTGTACACCAGCTGCTGGGGATATATGGGCAGGAAGGTGCTGTTGCACTCATATCCTGCTTGTGGCTTTCCCATGGGCAGCTCATTGGCAAACAAAATGAACAAAATGTATGAACAAAATGCTGGACTAGATGGACTTTTGGTCTTCTTATATTCTTATTTACAACTCCAAGTTACAGCAATGGAAACGTGTATGGCCCTATCATGTGCCAATCTATTTATGAGACAACTCAGAGAAACTACCAGCAGAACTATCCCCTACAAACCTAGCATATGGTCGTGTTACATAGATGACATTTTTGTCATCTAGTACTATGGAAGAGATAGCTTGGAGAATTTGTATCAACGATACCCACCCAAAGATAAAATTCACTGGTAACACCACAACTGAAAACCCGGAATTAACTTCCTGGATGTTCTCTTAACCATTAAAACCATCAAATTGTCACAGACTTATATTATAAGTATATAGATTCCTACCTTTACCTTAACTTTAAGTCATGTCCTTCAAACCATCTAAAGAAGAACATTACATATAATTTGGCTCTTAGGATAAAATGCATTTGGAATTTAAAGAATTTCTCTAATAATGTGGATACCCTAGTCATATTATTTACTGCAATGCCAGTTGGGCATCAGTAATACCCAGGGGTAGCCTCCTTTATGAAGGAAAAGCTAATTCTTTGAAAGAAAACCACATTCCATTTGTTGTGGACTATCATCCTTCTGCCCCTAATTAGCACAAGATAAAGAAGGACAGTTACAATATTATATCCTATTGTGCTAGTTTAACAGTAGCCATTAATTCTCCACTGTGCATCACATTCAGAAAACCATCCAATTTGTTAGTTAAAGCTGTACTTAAACATGATATTTGCAAGCCAGGATCACACCTATGTAAATCAGCGTATTGCATTAACTGCAGTTACCTCCAAGAAATCATTTCTTTCAGGAGTACAATTATTAACAAAACTTATTGCATTAGAGAATTGGTAACATGCATTCCCACTAATGTGGTTCATTCAACTGAATGTAAAAACAAAACAAACAAACAAAAAACCTACAACAGAACCAAGAACAAGGTTCCATACCTACAAATCTACGATTCTTACCAAAAAACAAACCTGGAGCAGCCTTTTGCAAGACATTTTGAGGAACATCAGATGGGGGGATTGTGTTTCCCTACTGTCATTTGCCTCCTGCTTCTGTCCCACAATAGGGGTGAGCAGCTTCTTCTTTCTTCACATGGGGAAGAAAGAGGAAGCAATCAATGACCACATGGCCCATTCAGTGGGCATTTTTATCATGATGCTTCTCTTGCACACAGCAAGAAATGGAGGCAAGTTTCACGATAGCCCCCAAAATCGGATTTTCTGTGTCTTATTTTAAAGACCAGAAGGAGCAGGAGACAAAAAGCAGGAGGCAGACAAAAGGCTTCATCAAAAGGACCCGTGAAAAACTGCGAGTGGCCAGTAACAAGCGTGCTATGAAATGCTCACCTGATGATGCTCTTCAACTCACCTGCTCATTGTCTCTCTCTGATTGACAGTTGCTTCCAATAGAACAAACAAAAGACATATGGACATATGCTTGAGAAAAGGGGAAACTTCTGGATTTCCAAACCTCCAAATGGCCTCAATCGGGAGGACAATTTGTCAGCATTATACCAGCCATACCTCTGGTTTTTTATTCATTTTTCCAGGCATTCCAAACTGCCACTCCTGAATAGCACAACTACTGATGAGGGCAGAAACTGAAACGTTTAGCTCAAAGTATATATATATATATATATATATATAATATTCTGTTGTTAGTTTTTCTATCTTTAGTATATATATGAAGATACAGGTTTCTAAGAACTATACAACAAAAGCAGACCAAATATCCAAAATAAGTACCCATTCAAAGGAGGTGTCTACACACAAACTGTTCAAATGTTCAAAACACTGTAAGGTTTTCAACCTATTGCATTATAGGCAAGCATTTATCCTTCCAATGTTGTAATATCAGTATTTTAGCTGTCAGAAGGACACAGAGAATCCATTTGTGCTGACCATGCATTAACTTTGAGGAAGCAGTTAGATCATTTAAAACAGGATGTACATCAGTAAATATTAAAGATTAGGCTGACCAGATAAAATCCAGGTCAGGGTTTATGTAACGTTAACAGTTGTAGAGAAAAGGGAATTTCAGCCAGTGTCATTTGTATGCAATTAGTTCCTGGTGATATTCCCTCTTCATCACAACAGTTAAAGGTGCAGGCGCTATACTAGAGTGACCATATACAAAAGAAGGCAGGGCCCCTGCAACTTTAACAGTTGCGATGAAGAGGGAATTTCACCAGGAATTAACTGCATACAAATGACACTGGCTGAAATTCCCTTTTCTCTACAACTGTTAAAGTTACATGAGCCCTGACCTGGATTTTATCTGGTCACCCTATTAAAGATTGTCCCAATTCAAAATTTATCCATATAATGGCCTCCTCCCCATTACATCATTACATCTCCAACAATTATCCAACTTAGACTAACCCTCCTTAAAGAGACATTGCGACATCCAGTAGACACAAAACAAAAGTTTTTGCGGATTAAGATGCAACCTGAGGTCCATAGATGCATCAGATACAGATGCCAAGGCAGTGATCCATTATTAAACAAAATGGGACAATCCACTTCCTTATTCCATTCCCACTTAAAACCCTGTGTGTCATAGTTATTCACCAATAATAAGTATTTATACACAGGGATCATAGGATCATAGCTCAATAAGTGCTTCCAATAGTGAGGGAGATGTTGAAGCTGTAAAAGCAGGAGAGCCAAACCTAGATACTAACACATGTTGCAACTGCAAGTCTTGCCATCATCCAACTGGAGCTGGTAAATCATATTTAGCCCACAAAATAGAGAATGACAAAAACTCACCAGCAGATCCAAGATAAAAACCATCTTATCTGCCCATGTTCACTGCAAAAACATTTTCTTAATAATTTTTAAATATGGATTTTCCTATAGCGTCAATTTAGCATGAGAAAACTGAACAAAATTTAATTGATGTGACATTATGTGCCACACATCGCTAACAGTAGAAACTGTGGGAGGAGCCCTGTCTGTTGCAATGTGCCTAGACCCTAATGCCATCCATTTGAAAGAGGGTCCAGACAAGAAGATTCCGAAACTGATGAACATAGAAAATCTGATCTAAATGGAAAAGACCAAAATGTAGTACAAGTCAACAAATAAGCCTGCTGATATAAAGCTGGTATCTTCATGATACATTTTAAAGCAATAATGTTAAGTGTCAAGTTGGCAAATTCAGTTTGTTTGTTTTTTTAAAAAAAATCTGGGTTGATCCAACAACCATCTATTACTGGGAAATTCTGATCACCCAAATGTATTAAAGGCATCTCTTAATGGATCATAACATCTAAGGTTCTTGGTTTCATTTCCTTTCTCCCAGTATTGAATTCTACTCACATCTCACCCTCCTCCACATGTCCAGCTTCCGACTGCTATCTTAGTCAGCAAAGAGAAACTGATACAGTCCATTAGCTGATTCCTTTTTCTGCAGTTACTTACCACCCCTCCAACAAATTTGCACACACCAAGGGAAGATGACAGTCCACAGCCAAGCACATATGGAAGTCATCTGTCATGACAAACATGGTTTGTTTGTTTGTTTGTTTGACAAGGTTCCATATACAAAGTTAGACCTCTTTGGTTGAAAAGCTAAAGATAAGCTAAAATGATATTGTGCATCATGGCAGAAAGGTTAGAGAAGTAGGGGGTCTTCCTCTGTAAGAAATCCCTATGAATATACTTCACATCTCTGGGAATAGGCTACAGGCACCGAGAAGAATATCAGAAACACATTTTCCCAGTTCAGAAATGTCTGAGCCAGGGGAATTCACTGGAGAGAAAACTTGTTTCAGGGATTTCCTTGAAAGGCATGGAAAAATGAGGACGTTTCTGCCAAAAGGATATGAGCTTCACTGAGAGAATTCCACTGCCAGGCACCACCACTGAGAAGTCCCTCTTCTCCTCAGTCACCGCCTGCTTCATTTTAGATGTCAGGGGCTCCCAAAGGAAGCCCCCAGCAATGACAGATGACGTGACAAGTGATGCATGAAGCTGGATTCCTCCCAATTTGCACAACTTGGGAACCAGCGCACTAGGGGGAACCTCTGCTGTACTTTCAGATCACAGAACAGAGAAAACAGTGGGGATTCCTCTAGGAGGCCATGTTCTGCTCCCAGGGGGCTCCATCTAAGGTGGGGTCCATGGGTCGTATGGGGAACCTCCATGGGCTGGATTAGATCATCCCTGCACTAGAAATTGAATATTTAACACCTCAGTTGATGTGCCAACTGCTACAGCTGCCTTTAATTATCTGCTCTGAATGTGTAAGGAGAGAGAGGGGGGAAATACACCCTTCTCTGTGCAAGGAAAGGCAAAATGGGTGGGGTGGATGATGTCAGCTGGATGGGCTGTGTAGTGTGCCCCTGCCCCCTGATGTCAGCTGGCCCTCCTAACTGGTCTAGTGTGTTGCCTGCCCTCTTTGTCTGTGCAGCAGCTCAATCCCCACCTGTTGCTGGTATGCACAATGTCACAGGGATGTGGAAAGAGCCATGTGAACATGTTCAGCCTCCCACTTTTCTGTGCTTCAGTTCAATTAATTAATGTGCTCTTGCTTCCGGCATCTGTACTTGAATTGTATTTCCTGTTTTGACTCAGCTAAGTGCTGGATGTGTCCACTTTATATCCCGCCCACCCTCACCCAGCCCTCAGCTTGATGGTGCCTCTTCCGCTGTGCAGCGGTGGCGGCAGGTGGCGCACCATGCATTCACGCTCCTTCCGCCAGTCTTCACGTAAGGAGTGCCACGGCGGCTTTTCCTATCACCACCGCTGCCGCCGTGCCTGTGCCTGTCGCTGTCCCTGTCCAGCGGCAGCTGAGGGGGTGGCCCCCCTAATCAAAGGTAAGTTGTTTTTTTAATTTATTTTTAAAAATTAAAATGAGGGGGAGGATTGCGGAGGCGGTGCAGTGAGGTTATGGCTCGCTGCTCCACTCCCTTCCCTGGCCAGCCCACTCCGCTCTAAAAAAAGTCAGGGTAAATGGCCGACTTTTTTAGAGTAGAGCAAAGGGCCTTTGCCCCTAGATGGCTTCGCACTGGCGGCAGCGTCATTTAACCCAACTGCCGTCAGTGCGAAGCCAACTCAACGGAAAGTGTCCGTCTAGAGGTACCCCCACCCTCACACATACACAAATGCACATGCACACTTTCCAAAGGATGAAGCATTTGCTTTAGAGGAAGAAGAATTCTATACTCCCATGCAGATATCACAAAAGGGATCAAGAAAGATTTTGCTGGAAATACACACACACACTCACACACACACACACACACTAAACATGAAATAGTGGATAAACTCTGGATTTTGCTACTGAAGAGCTTTTCCACATCACAGCCCCTGGTTCGACCTTGAAAACAAAAGGCTGACACCATGGGGCGCTGTAGCAAGAGGAAGCGGTGGAGGCTTTGGAGATGTCTGAACTGTGGGAATGCTGCAAACCCTCTCAGCAGCGGCCTGCACTGGAATGCGATGATGAGGCTCACGTTTCAAAGTTGTTGCTTTTGCACTGAATGTCCTCCTTCTCCTCCCCTTCATACGGAATACAAAGTTATGATAAAAATCTGACACAGAGCTGAGAGCCAAGAGGTCACATTGTGCTTGGGCAGGGAGGGGGCCCTTCCTGATGGCTGCAGGTGGCACGTTGCCAGAGGACAGGACCCAGGCATGGAAGGGATTAGGTTTCTCTGGGCTTCTTTGAGAGTGCCAGGATGGTGCAGGCATGTAAAACCCAGCCAGGAAGGCCTTCGCTTCTGGTAGACGAGAAGAGTGCAGCATGATTAGGCTGACCATATGAAAAGGAGGACAGGGCTCCTGTAACTTTAACAGTTGTAGAGAAAAGGGAATTTCAGCCAGCGTCATTTGTATGCAATTAGTTCCTGGTGAAATTCCCTCTTCATCACAACAATTAAAGTTGCAGGGGCCCTGCCTTCTTTTGTATATGGTCACTCTAGTATAGTGCCTGCACCTTTAAGTGTTGTGATGAAGAGGGAATTTCACCAGGGACTAATTGCATACAAATGACACTGGCTGAAATTCCCTTTTCTCTACAACTGTTAAAGTTACAGGAGCCCTGTCCTCCTTTTCATATGGTCAGCCTAAGCATGATGAATTCTTCCCAGTGTGCCAAGGGACAAAGCAGCGCCCCCCCCCCCCTCCACCTGATGTGCTTTCTCTACTCTAGGGCATTTGTCTCAATGGCTTTTAGCTGTACCATTTGTATGTTTCTCTCTCAGCGGCTGGCTGCTGTGGTGGGACCGGTCTAGCTGCAGAAGGATGCCTCTACTTGCTTCCCAGTTGACAACCTGGAGATAAAAGGATGGTGTCAGCCCCATTCAGGCTGGTTGCTAGAACATGGGTGAGCTAAAACTGTGTAAGGGAGAGGGGCGCCCAAGCAGGACCTGCCCCGAACATCCCTATGCGCACAGGCTCCTCTTCAGCCCTTTTTACACTGAGCACAAAAGTCTGAAAAGGGTTTCTAAGCATGTTCAGCTGTTTGCGCCTTATCAGCATTCCTGATTGCATTAAGGCTCCAGCCAAAACCACTTAGAAACCCTTTGGGCTCCTTTACGTTACACAGTTTTAGTCTGCCTGAATAGGGCTGTAGGCGGAGGGAGGTGCAGCAGTTGCCAATTGCCAGGATGTGCCCGGGGGTGGGGGGCTTTAGGGGCCTTGGTCCTTCATCACATTCTCTTCACAGGGGCGCTTCCCTCTTCCCCATTCCCTTCTCTTCTGTTCCTTCCAAAGGGGCTGAGACACACTGCTGTTCTTGCTTACATGCCTGCACGGGACTGAGCCAAGACACTCCGTTCTCCTGTCAAAGGGCTTTAGTCCCTGGAGTTCAGCAGAGGACCCTGTCATTCCTTGCAGCAGTTGAAGTTGAAACAGAAATAAAACCACTTTGAGATAAAATTGGCTTTGCTTATCCAAATCCTGTGAATGCAAAAGGGGGGGGGGGAATCCTTTTGAAAATTTAAAAATTCTGCACTATCCCTAAAAGATTCTTGGCCCAGGAAAGCCATGGTGGAGGCCGGTCAGTGCATAGCTCTCAGTGGGATGGCTGGAGCTTTGAAGGGGGTTCCTAAACGCTGCAAGTGTTCCTCCCTTTCATGATCGTAGCTGCACTGGTGAACTCTCTTTTCACTTGTTTGCTCTTCCGCTGCTACTGCGCCCTCCCCTCCCCACCCCTTCTTCTTCCCCCTCCAGTTCATTGGTTCTTGTCGTTGATGGCAGCCTTTCTCCTCCCTCATTGGAGCTCCTATGGGAATTAATGCAAATGCTTACATCTGCATAATTTTTAAGGATAAAGAGATCAAACTTGGCACAGTGATAGCTCTTAAGGAGTGCTTTAGCCATGCCAAGTCTGAATCAGATCAGTTCATGCCTTGATTTTTAGGAATTTTTAAAATGGAAATTAACCAAAATGCTTACATCTGTATATATTTTTTAAAATAAAGACATGAAACTTGGGACTTTGAGAGCTCTTAAGTCAAGCTTTTGTCATGCCGAGTTTGAATTGGATCGGTTCATCCCTTAATTTTTTAGGATTTTTTAAAATCCCCCCCTCTTAAACCCTTTTCCTGATAGTCCACCAGTGTGAACTTCCACCTGTTTGAATTTGTAAAGGATCGGTTTTCCGCTGGTGTGATGGAACTCTAAATGGCATCTTCTCCATGGATGGGAACCGCAGGAGAAAGGATGTCAGAGAAGCGACACCCAAAAAAGTTTTGTCTGGGCTACAGAAAAGATATGAAACCAAGTATCACAAATAAGGATGTGAAAAATGCTTCTGAGAAATGTCACAAGGTTTTACTGAAACTCTTTTGTTTGCCCTCAAAACCCCTCAGACACTTTGCCTGTTCAGGAACCTCCAGTTTGCTGAAGATTTTGCTTCAGTTTAGACAGAGAGGTTAACATAAGATGCCAGAGACTCCTTCAGGTGCTTTCTTTGGCAGGAGTCGCTACACTCACCTTGGTCTGGACTCTAATAATAATAATAATAATAATAATAATAATAATAATATATTTATTTCCCACTTCTCCCTCTGGATTGAGGCGGGGAACAACATCAAGCATAAAATACACAATCTGATTAAAAGCACATAAAACCAATACATCATTAAAATGCCAATAAAACACCAATAAAACACTTAAAATCTGGTGGGAACTCTAGTCATGTCCAGTTTTCCTGGAACCACAGTTACACCCATAATGGGCAAGAGGAAGGATCCAAAATAGTGATCACTTACCTTCTGATCAAGGTAGAGCTTGTGGCAATGCCATACTGTAGAACTGGAAAAAGTGAAGAAAAGGCAACTCAAATGATCAAGGGGCTGGAGCACATCCCTATGAGGGAAGGTTAGAACAGGTGGGATTGTTTAGCTTGGGAAAAAGTGGCTAAGGGGAGACCTGATAGAGGTGTACAAAATTATGTCTGGAGTGGAGAATGTGGATAGGGAGACATTTCTCTCCCTCTCCCATGTTACTAGAACCCAATGGGATCATCCCATGAAGCTGATTGGTGGGAGATTCAGGACAAAAAAAAGGAAGTACTTCTTCATACAGTGCACAGTTAAACTATGGAATTCACTACCACAAGACGTAATGATGGCCACCAATTTGGATGGCTTTAAAGGGGGTGGTGGGTTGATAAATTCTTGGAATAGAAGGCTATCAATGGCTACTAGTCCTGATAGCTATGTGCAATCTCCAGTAGCAGAGGCAGTAAACCGATGTACACCAATTGCTGGGGAACATGGGCAGCAGAGTGCTATTGCACCCATGTCCTGCTTGTGGGTCCCTGGTTAACAGCTGGTTGGCCACTGTGTGAACAGTGTGCTGGAGTAGATGGACCCTTTGTCTGATCCAGCATGGCTCTTCTTATGTTCTTATGGTCAAGATATAGTTTCTGCACTGTACCATGTACAACCCAACTGCACCATCTGGGCAGCCTGATGTGCTGTTCCAGTGGAATCCCATCCCCATCCCTGGAGAACAAACCAGAGATAGCAATTCCCCAAGACACAAGATGAAGGAGACCAACCAAATTGTCTCCACTGGTCGTGGCCATATTAGATGTCACTGCGCATATATAGAGTGGTGGATGGCCACATCAATGGTGGATGCCAGAAGACACATGAGTGGGGACAATTTGGATGTGGCTGCACTGCCTCCACATAGCTGATGAGCAAGTTCCTCAGCGTTGGATGGTGCCAATCAGCTTGTTTCATTATCCAAGGGCTGTCTAGACATTGTCTTTGTCCTGCAGTGGCTGCAAATTGGTGCTGCGTCAGTTATATTACAGAGCCACAAATTTGCAGTCTCCACGGGACAAAGAGACAATGCTTCGCTTTAGAAAAGTTTGGGACTTACCCTTTTTCTTCAGAACGAGGTCACCACAGCCCTTCTGCCATGTGACCTCGCTCTAGCACTGAGCCGGGGGGGGGGGCGGTCTGGGTGGAAGGTGACAGCTGGTTGGTCACTGGAAGCCAAAGAGGATGGGAGGCTGGGCTCTGGTATCCAGATGGCCACTGGAAAACCTTGCGCTCCCTCCAGTAGTCTGCATTATGTGCTGCCACCCCACAGCAGTGAAACCGCAGAGTTTAGCAGCAAAGCGGGGCCAAAGCAGCACTGTGAAGGTAGGCTCCCAGACTTCTTCTCAAGGTAGTGCAGAGAACAATCAGGAGTTCTGGAAGCCCAGGTGGTGATGTGGAGGGTAGGGAAAGAAGAGTCCGAATCTGACAAGACCTGAGTTGGGTTCTAACTTGTGCAAGAATTTGACTCATCTGTAATTTGAAGTCACACCCCTCTCCTCACCCAAGAAATTTGGTTTGGCTCTCATATCCGATCATGTGCATTCCAGGGGACTGAAAACTGGATGGCCGCCAACAGCTTCTGATCTTGCCACGTAGCCAATAATATAAAGCACTTCATAGTTTCCATATGCAATTAGCTAACAGCAGCTCAGTAAATATTTCATACTTTATAGCAAAAGACTGTTTAATTTTTTATTATTTTAAACTTGCTCATTAATGTTTTACTGAGATGATATCTTCTTTTGGGTGGTGAGTTGAACGGGAATCATGATAGGAAGATTTCATGCTTGATGTTGGGACGGAAGGCATATAATACCTGTGGTGCCTGCTAATTTATCCTGCTAATGAGGATAACTGGCAAGGATGTTGTACAAAGCAAGTTTAGTGGATATGTTGCTTGGTGGAATACACATCGCCCTCTGCACTGCTACGACCCCTATTTATTGCCATAGTAATTAAGTAGCCTCCAATATATTGGTCTGTAATCACTGGATGAAAAACAAAACAAAGCAACTCTGCCTGTTGGTTGTTGGTTCCAATCCAGCTTGTGTCAGTCATTAGTACATGTTATTGCCTTCTGGTAATTGGGCTCCTCTTAAATGAGCAATTTCATAGAATCATAGAATAGTAGAGTTGGAAGGGTTCTATAAAGCCATTGAGTCCAACCCCCTGCTCAATGCAGGAATCCACCTTAATCCCTGACAGATGGCTGTTCAGCTGCCTCTTGAATGCCTCTAATGTGGGAGAGCCCACCACCTCCCTAGGTCATTGGTTCCATTGTCATACTGCTCTAACAGTCAGGAAGTTTTTCCTGATGTCCAGCTGGAATCTGGCTTCCTGAAACTTGAGCCCATTATTCCATGTCCTGCATTCTGGGTTGATTGAGAAGAGACCTGGCCCTCCTCCGTGTGACAACCTTTCAAGGATTTGAAGAGTGCTATCATGTCTCCCCTCAATCTTCTCTTCTCCAAGCTAAACATGCCTAGTTCTTTCCATCTCTCCAGCTTCCATCCTGCCAGTGAGGGGTCCTGTGCTTTCCCATCAAGACAGTGGCTTCCAAGCTTTCACCCTCACCTTGTCTGTCAAGGAGCCCCTGCCCACCTGCCAAAGGTATCTGAGACTGGAGCACTGGGACAAGCACTGGAGAAGAAGATGGGCAGCTCTCATTCATGATTGTCTCACTGAGAAACCCCTATAAGTGTCTGAATAACCCCAAGGTTTCTTTATTAAAAGTCTTTCTAGACCACTATTCATTAAGATTTCATTGTGGTTCACAGCCTGAAAACAAATGAAAAAAACCTCCCCCAAAACTTGTCTAGCCCCTCTCTGAAGCTTCATACTTTAGGAAAAGTGAGGAAAGCCATCTTTAGCAGGACCCAGAACACCTTGAGACGGTGGCATCACCCTTTGGTCAGTTCAGCAGTGGAGAAGGAGGGAGGTGTACAACCCACCAAATCTTCCCACCCCCACTGCTCAGCTGATTAGGAAACAGCTGATGATTGTGGGAAAGGGGGGCTGTTCCTGAAGTGGTGGCCCCTCCCTGCTGAGCTGTGTGGGGGTGAATGGGGGAGGAGTGTATAGGCTTTGACCCTGCCCACTTGGAACTTGTCCACTGCACCAAGGGGGGAAAGCCCCAATCAAAACCCAACCAGATCACACTGTTCTCATCACTGAGCATGAAGCCTGTGAGCCCTTCAAACAAGGAAAGGCTGGTTTGTGCCAAAATGTAAAGCAGGACTATCGGGAGAGAAAAAGAAATAAACAACTGGAACAGAAAGTATCAGTTCACTCCATTATTGCAGGATTTATCTCAGTAATATTCTCGTGAGTGTTGCTTAGCAACAGTCTTGCCACACAATTGTGCAACCTATGCCCCCACCCCCCACCCCCAGCACTGGCCAAACAAAGGTTGCCTTTTCAGGCACCACTATGAAAGAATTTCATGCAAGCTGCATTTGGACAACACGATAGTCAACAGTGAGGTAATAATCAACTCAACAGTTATTTATCTTGGAGGTATTCCCCAGACAACAAGATAATAAACAACTGTGGAGAGGATTAGGATCAGTGTTGAGTTGACTATTAGTCCATGCTGAGTTGACTCTCCCACCAGTCCTCCTGCTAGTATCCCATCAGCCATTGCTGCCAAAAAACTATCCTGCCAGGTAGACTAGAGCGGCATCTGCCACTTTGACCATTCTTCCCTTGCAACTCAGTGGCCAATGAAAATAACCAACAGTGGCCGAGGAAATAACAAACAGTGCTTTCCACACAACACGATAACCAATGGTGTTTCAAAAAGCCAACTCTGCACAGCGCTGGTTCTTTGTATGGGTTATTTCAGTCAAATAACCAGCTGTTGGTTAAAAAAATCCCTCCACACAACACGATAACCCACAGTGGGTTAAATAACCAACCATTGACTATTTAAACCACCGATGGTTATCGCGTTGTCTGAACCCAGTCACTGGCTGAATTCGGACAACACGATAGTCAATGGTGGGGTAATAATCAACTTTACAGTTGTTCATCTAGGGGGTACTCCCAACACAACATGGTAATAAATAGATTATTTATGGTGTAGATTAGGATCAGCACTGAATTGACTATGACAGCATTCGGACGACACGATAGTCAATACAACTGATGACTGCCTCCCCCCCCCCTTGCTTATTGTGTCGTCCGAAGTCAGCCACTGACTTTGTTCTCCTCACAGTTAGATTGTTCCATCTCTCAAGCTCAACATCCACTCTTCTTTTTACAGAAGTCCGGTCTTTCTCACAGAAAGTCCTTCACTGAAAACCTTGCTGATGCTTCTGCAATTTTATGATGTTATGACAGCCTAGTTGTCTCAGAACAGAATACAGAATACAGTCAATTCAGGAGGGATGAGATTGCACCCACCCCCTCCATTCCCAGCCTCCACACCTTGACCTGACCTGCCTCTTCTGCACAGAATGTGCATATGTTCAGGTTGTTTATAGATAGCCTCTCCTGCGTTTTGCATGTGCAACTTGTACGTGTATAGAGCCAGATCAATCTATGAATGTTTTAAGGGTGTTTTTAGGATGTTTTAGGATTTTTTATGCAGTTTTAATAATATGTATTATGTTTTAATCAGTTTTATGTATTTTATCATGTTGTTGTTCCCCGCCTTGATCCAGACGGAGAGGCGGGTAAGAAATAAATTATTATTATTATTATTATTATTATTATTATTATTATTATTATTATGGAAGAGGGGCTAGCTAGGGAACTTTGTCCCTACCTTCATTAATTGACTGTATCCTGTTAAGTCAACTGAACTGGGCTAATGCAGCATTTTAGAGCATGGGAAACAACTCATCTTTAACTCCATAGGATATCTCCAAAAGGAAGGAAGGCTACTGTAACTTTTGAAAATAGTGTCTATAACATTTTGTAAGAATGGCTGCAATAGAATTGGTAGAGATAGAGGTCCCCTCTACAAGCAGTCGCTTTGACGCTCGATTCCCCGATTATGCGAATTACCTTGCACGTGCGTTTATGCCTAATACCTACACACATCTCTGCATGGGGGCAGGGGCGGATGTTGCAGTGTGCGAAGCCAGCGAGCGCCGCGGTGGCAGCGGCGGCGGCAGTGGCTAAGCGTGGCCTTCCTTCCCTCTTCCCTTCTCCCTCCTCCTCCTCAGGTGCCTCTCCTTGCCCATGTGCGGCCGCGGAGCTGAACTCCCCCGCTCTCTCCTGGCAGGGAAACAGGACTGGCTAATCCCCCATTTGAACAAGCAAAAATAAGCAGAGGACAGCAAGGGAGGGAAGGAAGGTGGGTGGAGAGAGATTCTTTAGGTCAGGGTGTGTGTGTGTGTGTGTGTTTAACCGAGCCCTTCCTCGGCAGCAAAAGAAAAGAAAATCATCCTCTTTTCAACGCCCCTCTCCCCACTTTCCTTGCCTCCCTCCCCCCCTTCCCCGCCCGTAGGATAAGGCAGCGTAACTCCGGAGGAAAAAAATACTCGCCATTTAATGTGAATGTGAAAATGCGAATAAAAGGAGCTAAAACCCGCCTGTACTCCTGATTTGCGCTCCTCTCTTGTAGAGGTAATTTTTTTAATGTGCCTTGAAAGAGCTTTAAATCGCTCTTGTAGAGGCAGCCCGAGACACCCTCAAAACTGCCATCTTTTGGTGCCACCAAATTAAACCAGCAACAACTGACTTCTTGGTCGACCCAGATATTCTGTGAGACTACCATTCCATGGTAAAAACATTTCCAAATTTGACCCTGTTCAGACGACATGTTAAGCCACAGTGGTTAAGCATTTGGAGTTAAACATCATAGCTTAGTGTGTCACGTGAACCCTTCCTAACCATGGTGACAACGTGCACTAACCATTTGCAGCAAAATGGCTAGTGGCCTCATCATAGCTTGGTGTATTGTCTGAACAGGCCCATTGTGTTCCATATGAGTTCACAGAGTCACATTGCACATGTTGCTGCTCTGTGGTTCACAAAACTTACTGTTCAATCCTGTTGCTGTTACCGTGATTTTTATTTACATAAAGTGGTTAATTCAGAAGCTTGAGATAGCTTGGATGTTTTTATTTACATATGAAAGAAGGTATGAAACATATCCTGAATCTGACAAGCAATGAGAGGTTTGCATTTTTGCTCAACCAAAAGGACTTTAAAATATTTCCAAGTTTGTCTTTCTGCCTGACTTTCTCCCCAGGGGAATGTTGTTATGGCTTAAGACCAACGGCAGCTATGAATTTATCTACCAGGTCAGAAGCTATCATCAATAATCTTCATTCTAAAGCATTTTGCTTACAGAGAGTCCAACTGGCTTGAGACAAATTAGAAAAGCAGGCACTGTAGCTGCTCTGAATCCTGGCCACACACAATTAGCCAAGCTGTCACTGAAATCACACCCTTTGCCATCTTTCTAAGTGGCTCCACATTCCATTAAAAAAGCTGTGTATATCAGCTCCTATCAGTGGGGGATTACCTAGATTCTCAGAGGAAGTCTGCATGTTGACAATAAAAATTGCTGAGCTCAAATACTTGCATGCTTTCAAAATGCTATGATTTGGACCACTCAGACAAGGAGTCGGTCAGACTGAGGTGTCCGGCCAGAGCCGATGCTTTGTAGCTGAACAACCATCTTTCCTGCCAAGGGCCACATTTCCTTGTGGGCAATATGTCAGGGGCCACACATTGGCGGTGAGTGGGGCCAGAGGCAGTTGTGTGCATGGCCAGAGCCAAGTGTGGAGGGTCCACCCTTTCTGCCCCTCTCTTTCTGCCCCCCCTTTTCTCCCTCTCCCTCCCCGCCCAAGAGGCTGCCCCAGGAGGGACAGGCTTCTCTTGCCGGAAGACTGATGATCATACGCAGAGGGAATCTGAAATTATGCCAGGAGCCACCATGTACCATTAGGCTAACCCTAGGGCTGTAGGTCGCCCATCCCTGCTTTATTGGGAGGTGGAATCCCATTGCTCCTTGTGTCAGATGACAACTGCTGCACTAGTAGCTGCCACATCACCTTCTGGCATGCTGTAGAGGTGAGGCCTCCGGGCAACAGAAAGGAGGCTTGCAGCTCCTTCTTTGGGCAAGCTTCCACAGTGGCACAGAGCAGAAAGCACAGGGGGGTCTGGCTGATGCTGACCCTGCTGGCTCAAGGTCCCTGGCCATTTACACCAAGTAACCAACATGTGCAGATCGTTGCCATGCATCATACCAGTCCCGTGGGTCTGTGACTCGTGTGAATGGGTGTATCTGTGGTGAAGGGGCAACAGGGCTGCCCCTTCAACCCCGCCCCCAAAGTTGTGCTGCTTGTCTCATGTCCTCGGCTGCTGTGGTCTCCTAAAGTTCTGAAACAGAGGGGTCGGGTCTCTTGGACTGGTAAAGGCTCCCACAGAGCTCCAGACCCTGCATAATCAAGGCACGCTGCTCAATCATCGCATGAAGAGCCATCGTGGGCAGTACTCTGGCTCTCCAGTGCAGAAGCGATGGTGAGGATAAGAGGAGCAGTGAGATGTTGGGGACAGGGCTAAATCTGCATCCCCCCTGCCCCCTGTCACCCCAGATGTCCCCCTCATGCAAGTAGCAAGGGAATCGGCTACTGCCTCAATCTGAAAGGTATCTGGAAGCCAGTCAGGTTTTCAAAGGGCATTGCTTCTGTATCACATGGCATTCGGCAGAGAACCAGATTACATTCATTCAAATATTTATTGGTGATAGCTCCATCTGTGAGAGCAACGTATACATCTCCTTGGACATTAACTTGATCCTTGGTCTAGGAGAAAGAGACTACACACGCGCACACACGTTCTCTCCTTTCACTCCCTAGGATCTGGCAAAGGCAGAGTTGGCTCAGAGTCCATAAATTCTTTTCCAGGAATACTTAGATACTTAATCAAGGGCTGCTCTGTTACCCAAGAAGTTTACATTATTAAAATGAAAATACCCAATCCTAACTAAAGAGATAAAGAAGTCCAACAGGACAGCAATAATGTCTTTCAGGTGTGTGTTTTGCGTAAGGGTTCCAGGCAGTTGGCTGAGTTAATGGATTCCCTTAATCTTCCAGCTGTCAGTCTGCGATATGTAGTCTACTGTTCCTTCCGCACTGTATTTATATGGACAAATTCAAACTTGTGTAAACAGACAGGAGTACCTATTGTTGCGTGATGGCAGGACACGACAGGCATTTGTTGTTAATATATCACTGCTGTCAGGGAAGCAGCATGCCTTAGAAACCTGAAGTTTGGGAGAAGGGGATGCATGTCTGAATGGAGACCTGCTTTGGATGTGAAGGGAGTCTGGAATGCAGTGTAGGTCTCACTCTTGGTGATGGAGCAGGGGCAGATGGCACAGTCAGACAAGAAGCTTCAATTGCTCCACCGAGTGCATGAGCTTCAGCTATTGGGCAGTATAGAAATGCAATAAATAAATAAATAAATAAATAAATAAATAAATAAATAAATGCCGAGCCAAGACAGTTCATGAAATGTAGGTCCCCCCCTCATTGTCTGGAAATTTGGAAAAGGTTTCTGGAGATCCACATGGACTGTGTTTTTGCTGCTTCCAGCTATTTCTTGGCTTCCAGGCTCCATTTTAAGGATCTGCAGTGCTTGGGTTGATGATTGCAAGATGATGTTATTACTCCCGTGTAGGGCTGGCATCAGCAGATGGCATCCCCAGATAGCTGCCAAGGGAGGCCTCCTACTGGTGCCACTGCCCTGAGCCCCCTTACCAGCACTCTGATGAGCAGAGATGGGAGAAGACTACCAGGCTCTTTTCAGACTGATCCAGAAATGAACCAATTTGGTTCGCCAGAAATCAGAAGCAATTTGGTTCTAGTAACTGACCAGAAAGCTCCATGTAACATCTCTCATCACAGGAGCAATCTTGCTACTGCTACTACTGGCTTTTTTCTCTGGTAGGCCCATTCAAAATAAGTAATAATGACAATAATTCAGCCTCCACCTCCCAAGACAGCAAGTCCCAAAAATTAAGCATCACCATCAAAAACTTCTAGCTCTGGGGGTCGGGGCCTACATTCCCTTGGGGGAAAGTGGTTGCAGGTCACATATGAGTGGTGGATGGGGCCATATCAAGAAGTGGATGGGGTCAAAGTGAAGAGTGGGCAGGGACACCCCCTGCTCTCTCCCTTTCATCCGTCATCCAATCATTCTCCCTTCCACTCCTTTTCTCTCTTTCACACACACACACACACACACCCATCCATACACACTCACTCATTCACTCACTCACACACACCCATTTCCACCACCACCACCTCAGGGAGGAAGAGCCACGCGGCCTCAAACATGCCGTCTTACTTCTTCCTCCCATTCTCTCTTTCACACCCCTCTGCGCACACATTCACACCTGTCCAGCCATCCATCTATGCCCATTCCCACGCTTTCCTTCCATCCACATCGCCTCATGGATCCTTTCCTCCCATACACAGAGTTTCTTTCTCCCTTTTCACATACTTTCTCCCACTCACACAACTATTCAGCTTTCCTTCTATGCTTAGTCAGGAAGATAAGGTTTCTCCTGTGCCTACCAGGGAACAGAAAATATTGCAGAGGAAGCAACATTTGGTGGAGAGTGATTCCGCAAGGGATGGTTTGGGCACCTGCTGGTGCTGGCCACACTGAAGGCCTCCATGGCTTTTTGTGGTCCATGGGTTGCACATGTGATCTTATGGCCTCCCACCATCCTTAAGAGAGCCCCCCTGGATTATGACCCCAATGGGCTTGATATAGTATGTGAGCAGAGGTGTGCTTTCAGATGGGCCATATAAAGCTTTATAAGTCAAAACCAACACTTTAACTTGACCTGAAAATAGATCATCTCCCCATGTCATCCAATCTAGAGGATGCATTGCCAAGGCATGGACTATGGAGGCAAGATCCCAATAGTACTTTAACATCTCCCCAATACTATTCAGTATTGAGCTGCTAGTCATCAAGTATTAGGTGATAAGGTAATGAGAAATCCAGGGATGCTTACACATACTAGAGGTAATCGTACAGCTGCATGAAACAGCTTGGGGAAACTTTGCTTAGGCTGCAATCCTACAACTTCCAGCATTCTCCAGCCAACTTTTTTACGTCTAAAAGAGCTTAGGGTTGCAGCCTTAATCTTCCTGAAACTATTGTAGCTTCCCTTGGAACTACTCAGATACTTATTCTGAGGAGAAACTACAAATATTCACTTTCTACCATCACATGTGGGTAACCCATGGCCTTGGATTGCTTGCAGCCCTTGAAGGCTTTTCGTGGCCTGCCTGGGTGTCCAGCCCCCTTCCACCCCCAAATGCCATCCTTCACCCATAAACTGTGGTCCCCTCAGCCTGTGTGATTTAAGAAGGGACCCATCCATTGTCTGTAATGTTCCATGGCTTTAATTGCACTCCAGGATCATACAATGGAAAGTTAGGTACAAAGGAAAAATTACTTAGGGAAACATGCACAAGTTCCAGATCTGACTTCACTGGACAGGTGGATAGATTGGCCCTTTGTTTGAAGGGAGAGAAAGGAAGGCAAAATGAGATCTGGTCATTTGCAGGGTGGGATATTATTCCTAAGCAAGAGATTCTTTGGTTATCTCTTTCTTCCCCACCCAGAGGGTTCACTATAATTTATCATAGAATGTGCAGTGCCACTTCAGGATAAAATGACTATGGGTAGAAATGAATCCCAAAGTTTTAGTGTCAGCAGAAATAACCAACACTCTTCAGCTTATCTGGAGATTTCACATGTTAAAGCCCAGTAAATTTTACGAAGAGGTGTTTATTTGCAGACCAGGGTTCCGGCACCTTGGTTTAAAAGACTGAAATATCATAAAAATATCGCTAATGGTTTATTCAAAGTCACTCTGAGGGGGCCAGTAAAAGGTTTGCACAACTTTATGGAAGATCTCTCTCTCTCTCTCTCTCTCTCTCTCTCTCTCTCTCTCTCTCAAATCAGTTAGGGCCCTCCCTCCCACCAGAGGTTTTGTATGATTGGCCTCTTCTGAAAGCTTGATGGCACCAACTCAGCTAAGCGATCTGTTTTGTATCCAATTTGGGGAAAGACCATGTAGAGAGAGGAGCAGGTGAGATGTTGAATACAGAGCAGACACAGATGGCCACGTCATTCATGTGCTAACTGCAATTATCACATGATGGCCCAGCAGCAGGTCTGGCCCAAGACATGCTGCTACCTGAAGCAGAATAGCAAATAGCATCTTACCCACCCAAAGCGAGTACAGAGACCCCAAAGCCATCCAAGTTATTTCAGAACACAAGATAGAAAATCCCACACCTCTCTCCCCATCCCCGGCAGTAAAACTACCATAACAACAAATTAAATAACAATACGCTGCCCTTTCATAATACCTGAATTCGGGCAACTCAGTATCTGTCTCTGTGTTCAAGAGGGACCTAAGTGGCACAGACAGTTATGTTTGGATGGGGGGGGGGGTTGTCTTGAGCTCATTCCCCAAAGAGGAGTCTTCCAGAGGGGACATGACATGGCCATCTTCTTTTGCGCCTGACTCTGATGGTGCTGGGAAGAATGGCTGCTCCTTCAGAGCCAGTTGGGTCCCTTTCTCCATGCTGATAGAAACTCGGTCTCTCTCTCAGCATGGGGAAAGGCAAAATGGGTGACGTCTTCCAGTCTGCGGAGGGCCAATTGTGGGGCAATTCAGCCCCCCACCTTGATCTAGTTCTGCACTCCTGTGCCCTAGACCAGTTGACCTAGGAGTCCCCTTCACCTTAATAATTCAGTGTGACATGGACTTGGTTAGTTTTGACTTAACAACACAGATTCTCACTTCAAGATATGTACTTTTTAATTATGTTGTTCAGAATGCATCTTTCTTGAAAATGATCTGATCCTATACAGTCCATTTCCACCACCAATCTTTGGCACTGTGCAGATCAAAAGAATCACATGGAGCCTTCTGGCCTGGGCCCATCCGCTCAGTGCTTGACACCTCTTTCCCCGATGGCTGGAATAGATAATAGGGATGTGTATCGTATCATTAAAATGTACGATAATGATACGATATGCTCTTTATCGTGCATGCATTTAACGATAACAATACGAGAGAAAAACCTCTGATAAATATCCGATCCGATAATTTTCAGCCCGATTATATCGGATTATTGGACTGCCATATAAATAAACCTATAACATCTGTATTTTAAAAGTTAGAGGCTTGAAACTTGGTCACAGTGCTTATGGGGTATGCCTAAGTATGTGTATGATATTTGAGATCGATCCCTCCAACCCTCAATTTTATATGAATTTATTAAAGCTTGTTTAAGTTCTGACAGGTCAGAATGACAGCTCGCCATGTGCATTCATTCAGACCTGTCAAAAAGTTGCAAGATCTTTAAAAAATTCATATAAAATCGAGGGTTGGAGGGATAGATCTCAAATTTCATACACATGTCTAGCACATGTTGCTACACATATGTGCCAAATTTCAGATCAATCCCTCCACCCCTGTATTTTATATGAATTTTTAAAAGATCATGCTACTTTTAACCTGTCAGAACTTAAATGTTCTTTAAAAAAATCATATAAAATCGAGGGTTGGAGGGATCGATCTCAAATTTCATACACATACTTAGGCATACCCCATAAGCATTGTGACCAAGTTTTAAGCCTGTAACTTTAAAAATACAGAAGTTATAGGCATTTTTACTAAAAAAAATTCAGCTCTATAGGGCTGCAAATTAAAATATCGGATTTCCGATAATTATCGTGAAGTCGATACGATTAACCTACGATATTATCAGAAAAAATTTTGGTCCGAAATTCCGATAACGCATTCACAGCCCTAATAGATAAGATTGTCTGAGTGCATGACTGGCAGCAAAAGGGCAGCAGCTTCAAACTCCCCAGCTGCTGCCGTTGCTACTGTGATTTGAATATATATTGAAAACTTCCCAACTCGTTAAATACTCTGGAGCGGAAAAGCAGGGAGATGGTTGTTTGCTCATCTCAGTTGCAACATCTTATTAAATAAATAGTAATTGTCCAAAGTATTACGTGTCGCCCAGGGCTCCAGAGCGCCGCAAGGACTGGTGAGTCAAAAGAACCAGAAGGAAATGCACATTTATGCCCCCAGGTGACTTTACGAAGATGTAGCTGCTGCTGCATTTGTCTTCAAGGAGTTGCAAACTTACCATGATAGTGATTCCTACGAGATAAAGTAAAACCCACCCCACAGCTCATCTGATAAGAAGCACCACAGCATAAATTCTGCAAAAGCATAATCCTGTGAATATATTGGGAGGCTGATAAATATCTTGTTGCATATGGGTCTCCTGTAGCTGTGAGTAGGCAGCAGCAGTGTGGGGGCTTAAGGGCAGGCAGTGAACTTTTGGCTGAGGTGATATTTGCACTTCCTGCTTCCTTGTCCACATTTGTAGCCACGACATCACTTCTACAAATGGTCCAGACAAAAGAGCAGCCAGGGAGTGACCAATAAACAGCAGAATAAAAGGCTCATGCAATATTATCATCATCATTCAATATTTATGAGATGTTTATATTAAAGCAATATATTAATCAACATATACAATAATTATTTTGGAAATCTGTACATTTTTAGTTCATTGTAAGAACTCAATTTCTTTAAAGTGCAATCCTAGATTCTGAGTAACCATTTATAGGATTTTTGCGGGCTCCAAAGTGCCCATTTGAGTTCATTCTCCACCAGTGAAACTCATTCCAAAGAAAATCCCCCACTCCACCCAGGAGAACGGAAAGCAATGCTTGATTCCTTTCTGGATAGATGGCTCTCAGTGGAGCCTTTGTGTAGGTGAGGTTAATTATTTTAATAAATAAAATGTAAGGATAAATAAAGCTCCAGATGAATTGTGATTAATTAATTATTAATTGCTGTTGTTCTACTTACCATGCAAATGTGCTCTTATAAAGTGTTTTTAATGAAAAGAAGCAATATTTGTTTATATGAAAAGCACAACAAAGCTGAGGGTTCTCATTCAGATACACTTTAAAGAAAGAAGAGAACAAGCTCAAATTTATTTTGTTCCACTGTGAGAAAGTTCCTTCCAGCTGCCCTAAATCATTATAGCAGAGGGCCCCAGCCTTTTTGGACCTATGGGCACATTTGGGCATTTGAGAAATTGCTGTTGACACTACCACAACATAGTTACTGCAGGGGATGTGGCTAGTCTTGGAGGCCTGGCTAGTCAAAGGACAAGTAATTCACCTAAGAAACCAAGTCCAAGAAGAGAAAGGTTCTTAACTCCAAAGTCAATCCACATATTTGACCCAACAAAAGCACAGCAAAATACCCATTTAAGGCTACAATCCTTATGCAGGTTCACATGGAACTCAATAGAATTATTTCTGAGTCGTCCTTCATAGGATTGCTCTTAGGGTGACCAGATGGCTCGGGGTTTCCCGGTCCTAACTGGGAAACCTGGGGCCAACCGGCCCAACTGGGGGGCGGTGGGGGCAAACTGGGGTGGCGGGGGGTCACGCGGCGGTGGCAGCAAGCGAGGAGCGGCGGTAGACCCGGCGGCGATGGCGGCGGAGGAGCCCGGGAAGCGGCCACCCCAGCAGGTAAGTGCCCTCCCTCGCGCCTCACGCTCCTTACCCGCAGGGGCGTCCGCTTCCCTCCGGTGCTCAAATCTACTGAGAAACAGGCTTCGCGGCCTGTCCCTCAGTAGCGCGCCGGGTGATGACGTCATCACCTGGCGCGATACTGAGAGACAGGCCGCGAAGCCTGTTTCTCAGTAGATTCGAGCACCGGAGGGAAGCGGATGCCCCTGCGGGTAAGGAGCGCGGGGCGCGGGGCACTTACCTGCTGAGGCGGCCGGGTCCGTCGCCGCCGGGTCCTCCACCGCCGCTGCCAGGCTCGTGAGGCCAGAGGCCACGCAGAAGGGACGGGAGAGGGCCAGATCCGGAAGTGACGTAATCGGCCCTCCCCCGCCTCTTCCGCGCGGCCTCTGGCCTTGTCGGGGCTAGTCGCGATGGCGACGACCCCTGAGGAGCCCAGACGGCTGCGCAGAAGAGGCGGGGGAGGGCCGATTACATCACTTCCGGATCCGGCCCTCCCCTGCCTCTTCCGCGCGGCCGCTGGCCTTACGAGCCCAGCGGCGGGGGACCCGGCGGCGGCGGAGGAAGACGTGGCGGCGGGGGACCAGGCGGCAGCGGAGGAAGACCCGGCGGCGGCGGCGGGGGACCTGGGGGGGGTGGCGGACCCGGCGGGGGCGGCAGCGGAAGAGAACCCGGTAGGTCCGGGCTGATGTTTTTTGGGGGTGGGTGGCTTGGTGGTGGGGGGGTTGTTTTGGGTGGCGGGGGGGACCGGGATTTTGGGTTCCAAAAGCTGGTCACCCTAATTGCTCTGCTAATCCTATCAACAAATCCTATTGTTTTTAACCTGCTCATCCTATAAGTTACATGGCTTGGAACCACAATACCTGACGGAACGCCTCTCCCGACATGAACCTACCCTACCCTACACTCAACATCTAAGGCCCTTCTCTGGGTGCCTACTCCGAGGGAAGCTTGGAGGTCGGCAACAAGGGAGACAAGGGAGAGGGCCTTCTTTGTGGTGGCCTCCCAACTTTTGAACCATTTCCTGATGAGGCTCGTCTGGCGCCAACATTGCTCTGGCCTTTGTTCTCGCCTTTTCCCTGCTTCCAAATCCATATTGCTCAATAGTCTCTCAAAATTAACGATGGATCATTTGTGCTAATCCCTCATCTGCTTCTGCAATTCTGACAGGCTGTTTAAAGCCATGACAATTTTCATTTCAGCTCCTTGGAATGTTTTAATAACAGTGTCACGAAACTTCTGGTGGAAATGGCTCCCAGCTGGACCCACTGATGGCATCATGGCAGACCACATCTTTGTTCTGACAACAGAAGCCTGAATGCTCACACTCAACCGCTGGGCTTCCCCTTCCCTCACCCTTCAGTCTCTGTGCTCCTGGCCCCCGCTTGACACTGTCCTGTCTCATTTGTATTCATTCTCTGATTCATTCTGCCATATGGTTTCAATCCTATTCTCTCTCTCATTGTCTGAACATTTCTTCCACACTCCTATCTGTCACTTTCTCAATTCCCCCAAATGCCTATATAGTGACACATTGGCACAGTTTAGGGTTTACTGGACCTGCTCCTGTATGTATGTATATGGTTTTATGGCATTTCATGAGAGTTACATCAGTACAGATTTTGTTTTTAAATCATTTTATTGTGACATTTTACCCCCCCCCCCCGTTATAAAAATAAAGAAGGGGAAGAAAGAAATATAGACAGATGATAGATATGTAAATGAATACATACGAAATGCATATATGTGTAAAAAGCAAACCAGATAGCCAAATAAGTATCCATTCAATGGTGGTGCGTATATGCCATGCATTCAACTATATTGAAAGCCCTATACGGTCCTCAATACATGAGCATTTATCCTTCCATTCTTGTAATATCAGCCGTTTAGCTGTCAAAAGAGCACAGAAAATCCATTGATGCTGATCATTCATTAATTTCCAAGAAGCAGGTAGATAATTTAAAAGAGTGTGTACATCATATTAAAGACTGTTCCAGTACAAAATTTATCCATATAATGACCTTCTCCCAAAAAGAGGCAACTACGGGACATTACAAAAATGTATGTTTAAAAGAAGCATTACTTGGATTGCACCACCAGCAATTAGCCAAGTTAGGCAAAACCTTATTAAAAAGTCATCACAGTATCCAATAGACATGAAACAAAGATGTGTTTTTTCTGTATAAGATGCAACCTAAGATCCATAGATGCAACAGATATAGACATCAAAGCAGTGATCCATTGATTAGGCAAAATGGAACATTCCTATTCCTGCCTAGAACCCTGTGCATCGTATTTATTCACCAATAACAAGTATTTATAGCCATGGATTGTGGGTTGCTTTGCCTGACTAGCCTCAATATTTCCAATGACGAGAGAGAAGTTGAAGCTGTGAAATGCTGCAATTGCATGTATTGCCATTCAGGCATAGCTTGCAAATTGTATTTGGCTCTCAGAATAGAGGAGGACAAGAACTCATTGTCAACGCCCACCACTTGATCCACACTACAAATTGCCTTATGTGTCCAAAACATTTTCCTGCCAACTTTTAGATCTGGATTGACCCATAAAGTAAATTTAGCATGAGAAAATGGATCAATGTGTAACTGATGTGACATTATACCCCACACATCTCTCTGGGCTCGGGATGGTGCTGCCCTGCAGCATGCCCAGGTCCCATCAGCAGCAGGGCAGGGGTGGCTGGGGGCAATGCCTTTGCACACACCCTTCACTCCACTCACAGCTCTGCAGCCTTTCCCAGTTCCAGGAACTGGACTGGCCACCACCACCCATCACAGTGGGCATGGGAACCCTCATGACCTTACCCAGCACTGAGCCCTTGTGGGAGGTCAGCTCTGGCTGTTTGGGCTTTGAAGCATTAATCTGCCCACACCAGCAAGCAGACTGTTGCAGGAATATTTCAGGTATGATCATACCAATAGCTTGTAATAAGAACATTCAAATAACTGAGAAACTAATATTGATTTCATGCTTCTAATAAATACATGTATCTGTTCTCCTGTAAGATAGAACCAGCAATGTACTAGCTAGATGTGTTAAGCCCTCACCATAATGAACTTTGGTCCACTAGCAACTATATGCATTCTGTATTGTTTAGTTTATCTTGACCTCCATCATTCTTATGTGGCGCCCTTCTTTATTTTGACTTAGAGACAAGTTACATCATTCCTATGTGCTACCCTGTATTATTGTAAACTTTCCCTTAATACAAAAGTGATTCTGTACAAAGAGCTAGATATGCTAATTCTGATGTTTCCAGTTTCCTATATAAGAGTGATACCCTATATACTTAATTCACTCAGAGTCCCTTCTCTGGCTCTATCAGCTGATATCTTCTCAATAAATCTGCCTTTAAGAAAACATATGTGAGTATCTTTGGTCTCCACTGTAAAACCGAGTCTAGTTGCTTGCATAAATATAACTCCTTTGAGTTATTGGGAGGGAAGTCACTGATCTATGGGAGGTCCCTTCCCATCTTAGAGTTATTCATCCCTAGTCTACATTTAAGCCAGTTACTGTATCAATGCATTATAAAGAATTAGAGTAAAGATCTTTCTCATAAGAGATTTGTGACAATAAATGACCCCTTTCTCATAAGAGGGAGTCATAGGCCTGCCTGGGGGACTCAAATTCCCGCGACACAGACCTATAGACATGATCATTGCATTGCTAAATGTGGGGTGGGAGTCAGGTGGAGACGTAGCTTGGGGTGTGCTTTTTGCCTTATTCACCATGGTTAAAGCCATGGTTTAAGGTGTCTTCTGAACAGGGGCTTTAACTAATCTGCCTTCCTAGGCTAGTGGGTGGGATGGTGGAGCAAGGGCCAGCCAGTTGACCTGAGCAACTGCTGGAGATAGGACCTGATCATAGCTTAACCTTGCAATGCTTTCAAGCTGTTCAATGACCTAGGGAGGTGGTGGGCTCTCCCACACTAGAGGCATTCAAGAGGCAGCTGGACAGCTATCTGTCAGGGATGCTTTAAGGTGGATTCCTGCATTGAGCAGGAGGTTGGACTCAATGGCCAACTCTACTATTCTATGATAATTTTATGCAGGTGCTGAGGCTCAGGGACGAGCTTAGCATGTGGTAGAAATTCCTGACAGTTGCTTCAATGCAGACAATGTTGGGAAGGGCCTTAACTCTGTTTGTGAATCCCAACTACTCTTTTTGTAATAGTATATGGTGTGATGTGCTTAGGCTTCAGCAGGTTTAACTTGGCTGTAGCGTCTCCTCCCTCCCCCCTCCTCAGTCCTCCAGCCATATCCCAGCATGCACCGCAAGTTCTGCCGGCTGTATCAGAGCAGCTGGGGGTTTTCGGCTGCTCCGGCCGGCAGAACTCTACGCCCATCCGGAATAGTACACGGAGAGAAGGTGGTTCCCTCCACACGACACTTTAAATAACGGAATTCGGGATAAACAACGTGCAAGCCCATTGTCTTTCTCCATTGCTTAATTCACCAACATAGCGTACCGTCAGTTGTGTGTGTGTTGTGTGTTGCCCTCCACATGACACAATAAGCAACACAACTGACGGTTGCCTCTTCCCCCCTCCATTGATTAATGTGCTGTCTGAAATCAGCCAATGTCTAAATGACCTTCCAGCCCAGTGCCTTTGATTGCAAAGAAATTAAGGATTCCTCCAAATTCTGGAACTCTTGCTTCTACGCTCTCAGATGAGTTATCAGTCACCTGAGGCAGCCCCACTCAGGACCCAATGGTAGGCAGCCCACGCCCCGTCACTTTCCACTGATGGGAGCTGGGATGGGTCAAGACAACACAGGTGATGGGGAGGGACAACGTGTCCTTCGGATCCTACTACGCCAAGGGAAGGGGGCAAGCGAGATCTGCCAGTTCGGCAGGAGGCCAGTGCATGCTGGGAGGGGATCTGAGGAGGTGGCAGAGAGCTGACTCTGCTCCCTGCAGGAAATCCTACAGTATGAAGGGCTCCCCTGGACATCGGATGAGGAGGAGCAAGGTTGTGTTGTGGTATTGATGCTGTGAACAACACACAAAACAAAAGGGGTTTAAGAACATTAGTATAACATAGGATTCAAATGGAGCTACCACCATGCATGCTGAGATAAAATTCAGTGAAATAACTAATATACATACAATTGAACGTATACAATAACAATAGACACCAAATAATATCAAACATTAATGTTTTAACGGATAACATAAAATTTTGCCAGAATAAAAACTAAAGAGTCCATAAACACTAGATTGAAAACTAGATGCCATGGTTATAATTCCGTTCCTATGTCCCTATGTTTAGAACTATATAATTCTGTTCCTATGTTTAGAACTATATTTTGAACTGTATGTAGTTTTTGCTTGCCATTGTTTTGATATGCGTTTTTACTTGTATCTTTAATAGTATAATAGGCTGATTGCATATTACCATATTTGGAATAATAGCATATGTGTTGGATTGTAACAGTCCACTTTGTGCCCTTAAGGGGTTTGCATATGTTGGGAGAACGGGGGTCACAGGCTCTAGAACCTTGCAAGTAGTGCAATGAGGAGCAGGTTTCTGTGATTGTCTCCTCTTTAATGACTTGATTACAGCTGCACAAGGCTTTTGCCATGACCAGAACTTAGTAAATAAAATCCCAATGAACGGCACTAAGGCACCTAAGCCTTCCGTGCATAGGTCCTTTGCATGCAGCACTTTACTGAAAGCCTGCGTTGACTGTAGACGCAGTTTATGGATGCTTCAGCTATACCTTAGCAGCTATGGTAAAATTATGTTCTCCATCTGAATTACCTCCAGATAGTTTGTTCTTGACTAAGCTATTTGGAGAAAATAAACATGGTATTCCCCCCACCCATTTTTTTTACATATTTCAGAGATAGGAGGGAACGCCAAGTCCCCCTTCCTTTCCTGATGCATCCATAAACTGAGGGACACAGATAAGCTGCACAAGAGTTAATGTTTGGTAAAACAATTGCTATCCGTTTCAATTCTTGTGTTTAGTTTTGAGAAAGGACCAATAAGCTACTTTTGTTTTTGATTTTGCCTTCCAGATCTGAATGGAACAATCTAGTTAATGAAAATTTTCTCTGTTTTGGGCTATAATATTGAATAATTTCTTATCCCACTGACAAAGACACTTATGGTTGAAACGCATATGGGACAGGTGGATGTACCTAGTCCCCCACATGATCAATAGAAAAAGTGATACGTGTAGTTTCTATCTAGTGTTTGTGGACTATTTAGTTTTTATTCTGGCAAAAATGTATGTTATGCATGATATATGTTTTTATATTATTTGATGTTTATTGTTATTTTATATGTTCAGCTGTATGTATTAGTTATTTTATTGAATTTTATCTCAGTATGCATAGTGGTAGCTCCATCTGAATCCTGTATTATGCTAATTTTCTTAAACCTCTTTGGTTGTGTATTGATTTTGGTTTAAGACACCAACTTTTATAATATTGTGTTACTGCTTCATGCTATGCTCAGCCCATATAGATATACATCTACAGATATAGATATGCAAATAATCCTTATAGGTCAGAAATCCCACAAGTCTCCAGTGACCTCCTACTAAGGCAACTGAACCCTGAATAAGTCCTAGAACCCATTTAAATTCTCACTGCTTCGAAGTGGGATGAACCCATGTAGCAATTATTTCTCTCAACAATGGGTGCCTGGTACTGGAACCCCTGAAATTTCTCACTGTTTAGCAATCCATGATCTAATTTCTCCATGTGGTTGATGAATGAGACGTGGGAGGAAGAGATCACAGTGCCTGACTGAAGGTCTTCCTGCAAACAGTGGGTTAAGAGTCCTGCTGAACCTTCTCCATTCTGATCATGCCATTCATCACATCACAAAGCCATTAACACTGTGTAATTAAGGATCAAAGGGAGACCCTTGCAAAGGTTGCACATGGAGCTTAGAATGTAGCTTCAGAAATGGGCTTAGCTTTGTGCCAAGAACTCAGGACAGAGGTATTGCAAATGACTGCGGAGGGAAGGGGAGGGGGGACATGCAGGAAGGGGAGGCTGGGTTTGGGCTAGAGGTGCAGGCAGATGCAGCTGGTGAAAGGGCGTCTGGCCTCTGCCTCCACCTGCTGCCACCCTAATAAAAAAACAGCTTTCTGCAAAGCTGGAAGCAGCCAGTGAACCAGGCCTGCACTTACCTGTGGCCCCTGCCAGGGGGTTGGTCTGCCAGGGGCTTGGCCTTCCCCCCCTTGTGCCCCCCTGCATGCACACATTATTTTTGAAGCCCCAGGCAACCCTGTGGGTTGACTCTTAAAATCATGGACTAGAAGAATTGTTCAGATTAATTCCAGAATTGGAGCATGTGCAGTCTGCAGCAGCCTTTGGCTCATTTGCATCTCCCCCATTCCCTATTCTACATGAGCCTGCATACACTGATACAACGCAGCAGCAGCCCCACCCACCCCTGATGTGATCATGTGAGTGATTGCATCAAGATTCTTTCTGTGTGGTGTTTTACTGATGCACAATTATGCTCCTAATCATTAAAACATCACACAAAGTCACTTGATGCATGCTCAGGTCCTCTGGGAATAATTTATTACAGCCGGCCAAGACTAGGCTGTCAACTGTTACCCAGAGGTCCTTATCTTCTGCTGCTCCCAGACTGTGGAAACGACCTGCCGGGAGAGATCCGCCAACCTACCAGTCTTCAAGAATTTAATAGAGCTATAAAGACTGATCTCTTCCGGCAGACCTACCCAGTCGATTTTTAAGACTTTGTTGATATTTTAATAATGTATTAATTTTATATGCTTTTAATCAGTTTTATGTATTTTATATTGTTTGCATTGATGTTGTTCCCCGCCTTAATCCGGAGGGCGAGGCGGGAAAGAAATAATAATAATAATAATAATAATAATAATAATAATCAAGACTGCTGTTTTATGGTGTTCTATTGAATGAGCTGAAGGAACTGAAAACTGCAGTGAAGTACACATCCACTGGTACACCTAGGGGTGACCATATCACACGAGCTTTGAAATCTCTCCACTGGCTGCCAATTAGTTTCCGGGCAAAGTACAAAGTGTTGGTTGTTACCTTTAAAGCCCTACATGGTTTGAGTCCAGGTTACCTGCGGGATCGCCTTCTCCCGTACAATCCGCCCCGCATGCTCAGGTCCTCTGGGATGAACCTACTACAGTCAACAAAAACTAGGTTGACAACCATTACCCAGAGGACCTTTTCTTCTGCCGCTCCCAGATTGTGGAATGACCTGTCGGGAAAGATCCGCCAACTCACCAGTCTTCAAGAATTTAAAAGAGCTATAAAGACTGATCTCTTCCGACAGGCCTACCCAGATGAATTTTAAGCGTTTTATTGGTGTTTTATTGGTATTTTAATGATGTATTGGTTTTATGTGCTTTTAATCAGTTTGTGTATTTTATGCTTGATGTTGTTCCCCGCCTCGATCCGGAGGGAGAGGCGGGTAATAAATTTATTAGTAGTAGTAGTAGTAGTAGTATTACAGAAATCAGAATCTGAAAAATTGAACAATGTTGTATCAGTTCTAGTTTAGAAACACGACCATGTAATACAACACTCCAACATCAGTTTAAATGTGGGTGAGGAAAATTCTGCAAGCATTCCTGGAATAAAAGAGGTTGCTTAGTGCATCCACACCCACGTACCAAATCCAAACCCCCGTCAGGCCTTTGTTGCTAGAGCAGAAGCATGGAAGTGGTGTAGATGGAAGGGAAATAAGTACGCCAGCTCCAGGGCTGGCATACTCCCCCCACCCATCCTGGGGTGTCAGGGGGACAGGAGGGTTAGGGACTGAGAGAATCCGAAGCCCTGGCACACGACCATTGGAGAACTAACCATGGGAGGAGACAAAGGGCAGCAGCAGAGGTTCCCTTGCTCCCCACAGGGAGGCCTGTGATGGCAGCCACCCTCCTCCCTCTCCTATGGGCAGTGGTTTAATTAAGGATTGCAGTCTTAGATAAATGTATAATGGAAATCTATCATGTGAATGAGTCCTAGCTTCACTCAATGGGGATTTCTATGTGTGGGTTTATAGGGTGGAGCTCTCATGCAAAAGGCATAATGCCCCATTTGAGGGGGTAGAGACTCTACAAGTAAGGAGGTGGAGCCACTGACTCACCCAAACTTGAGCTAGCAAGTCCCGTTGCTGAATCATGTCAAGGCTTGACTTGTACACCCTGGCTAGGAGCAAAGCATGACCTTCCCCCTTCCCCCTTCTGCTCTTTTCCTCTAGGAATCTAAGCATGCGGCTCCTGACGCTGTTTTGTAGAGGCTTCGAGCTGGCACTAAGCAAACACTGGAGCAGTTGCTACACACCTTATAATTAGATAGCTCCACTCTGCAATTATTACATTTTCCAAGCTACAGCTGCTTCCTACTCATTATCAGGTTAAGAAACTTCTTCTGATAGTAACGTCCCATTAACCCTGTAATTAAGAGGTAGACCACCCAGAGAGTGCTGTTGCACTTTCTACAAGCAAACACTGAGCCTCAAGGAGCTCTGAGTGACAGCTGCAGCACTTCTTTGGTTGATGGGCTTCACTCCCCTTGCAATAGCACAACAGCAGGACCCCTTTGAAGATTGCAATGGAGAAAAGATCAGCCAAGCTAATGGGCTGCTGCCTCCAAAGCCCTACACCTTGGGAGCATATGAAGTGGGCCTTTGGACTGGAGGGAGCTTTTCATTGGGTCCAGCTTGTCCACTCCCATCCACTCCTGGCCAGCAGTGGCTGGCAAATTCTGTAGCAGAGAGAGCTCTTCTTCAGCCCGGTTACCACCAAGATCCATTCTTAATTAGAATTGCTGGAGATGACTGATCCTCGGGGCCTGCTGGAAGCAAAACACAAGCCCTACCCTTGAGCTAAGGCTCAACTTGGTTCTGATACATACGTATCTTCATGTGGAGCTCAGTGGCCACGTTTCTCACTAAGGAGAAACGTGGCCACTCCAGTTAAAGAATTTCACTCTGTGGGGCTGGGAAGGGCTCCTGCCTGAGACTGTGAAGAGCTGGTGCAGCCACAGTAGACAATACTGGGCCAGATGGATCAATGGTCTTGTTCAATCTAAGGTACCTTCATATTGTTTCACACACCCCACCTCCTTGAGGCCAGAGACAATGGCCAGAGACAATGTTTCCTTTCCTGGAGATTTCTGGCATCTTTGCAAACATGCAAGCAGAGCCTGCTGTTCTTGCATGATTTATTTATTTGGTAGATTTATGTCCTGCCTTTTGCCTATAGTTCTCCAAATGGCATATAATAGTACACTGGTTACAGTAGGAATCACAGAATCAGAAGTAAATAAAACAACCATTTCCACTGGAACAGGAGCCAGCACCTGACATGCCCTCTTACATGGCACTTGGTGGTAGAAGGTGATGGTGGGAGGAGACAGTCCAGGTGGGGCAGCTCCAAGATCTTCTCCGGCTCCTTTCCTTTTCTTCTTCTAACAGATACCCAAACTTTCAACAGTAGTCCAAACATGCCGCTGTTTTTGCCAACTCCAGCTAAAAGAAACCCCAGCCCTCTGTGCCTCTGCCCACCCAAATTCAGACAGCAGTACCCCTTCTGCTATCTGTCTCCACAATCTAGGCTGACCAGATAAAATCCAGGTCAGGGCTCATGTAACTTTAACAGTTGTAGAGAAAAGGGAATTTCAGCCAGTGTAATTTGTATGCAATTAGTTCCTGGTGAAATTCCCTCTTCATCACAACTGTTAAAGGTGCATGCACTATACTAGAGTGACCATATACAAAAGAAGGCAGGGCCCCTGCAACTTTAACAGTTGTGATGAAGAGGGAATTTCACCTGGAACTAATTACATACAAATGACACTGGCTGAAATTCCCTTTGCTCTACAACTGTTAAAGTTACATGAGCCCTGACTTGGATTTTATCTGGTCACCCTACCACAATCTATTATTCATAATGGATTGGCATGACAAAGTTCATATACAGCCGTCTGCTGCACGTCGTGAGTTGTCTTCACTGAAATAAAGATTTTTTAAAAAAACAGAGATGGGCACTTTATGCCTTTGAGATTTCCAACAAAGAAGGTCTCAACATTCTCACAAAACTACATGCTCCAGAGTTCAGTGTGGAGAGCTGTGGCAATTAAACTGGTTAACAGGTTTTGCAAGCTGATTTCAGTTGCTTGGAGTGCATCTGCCCTTTTGCGGTGACAAGAAATGAATTTAGTCTCCTCAGGACAACAGCTAACTAGGCTGACCAGGGCCCCCTCTACAAGGATGCGCTTTTGTGCCCGGTTGTGAGATTATGCGCACTATCGCGGAGGCGCATTTACGCCTAATCCCTCTGCACGGGAGGTGGCGAGAGGCGGCGAAGCGCATTAATTGATGTCCAAAAAGTGCTTTACAAGAAGTTAATGCGCATAATCGCTTGTTCACACGGGGAAAATGCGCTTTAACGGCTGGAGCAAAATAAAACTCGCGATTTAACGCGCATTCGATAATGCGCATAATCCGGGAGATAACGCGCCTCTACGCCCGTTTTGCGCTCCGCTGGTGTGGAGGTAAAATTTATAATGAGCCTTCAAAGAGCATTAAACCTCTCTTGTGGAGGTACCCCAGATAAAATCCAGGTCAGGCACATGTAACTTTAACAGTTGTAGAGAGAAGGGAATTTCAGCCAGTGTCATTTGTATGCAATTAGTTCCTGGTGAAATTCCCTCTTCATCACAACTGTTAAAGTTGCAGGGGCCCTGCCTTCTTTTATATATGGTCACTCTAGTATAGTGCCTGCAACTTTAACTGTTGTGATGAAGAGGGAATATCACCAGGAACTAATTGCATACAAATGTCACTGGCTGAAATTCCCTTTTCTCTACAACTGTTAAAGTTACATTAGCCCTGACCTGGATTTTTTCTGGTCACCCTAAGCTAAACAGACCTACCACCAGTCAGGAAAACTAAACGAAAAAGGAAAGTGGGAGAATGTGAAGAAATATAGTCCAAGGTAGCGAAAGGTCAGGACCGCTCCAGAGCTAAAACAGCTTGGGGGGAAATGAAACATGAAAAGAACCTTGTGTGATAATTAGAGCTAATTTATTCTTGCAAGTCATGAGGTCACCATGATTTGTCATTGTTTTTAGGTGGGTGATAAAGTACCTGGAAACTGGAGCCATCAGAATAACACAGGAAATGTCCCATTAAAGGGAGCACTTCTGAAGGGTAAGCTACCCACAGTCAGTCAAGCCCTATAAAACACCCCTGGCCATGAGAAGAAGGCCCTAATAAAGGCTCCTCTGGCGCTGGAGAAAGCTGCACGGAGGCCTCGCATTGGCTGAGCTTTGGGCAAAGTCCACAAGAAAACCTCGATTTAAATGCTGGCAGTTCTTAGGGAAGCACAGCAGAGGGACATGGATGTGGCAAAGCTAGAGGGGCAAAGAAGCTATGTGGGCTTCTACCATGAGGCAATTCTAGGTGGCTATACAGGACCACACCGGCTACAGCCTTTCAACGACAACAGTAGTAGATGGAAAGGAATCGATCCCATTGCCTCGACACAGGGAGGAGGAGGGTCTGGCCTGACCTGCTTGGGGTAAGGAAGAGCCAGGTCATAGGGAACAGAGGCAGCCTGGATTCTGTAGTCTAGTGCTGAGAAAGACAGGAGAGTGACAGGGAATCCAGCAGACTACAGCTGCTAATTACCCGCAGTGGGCGTTCACACGGAGTGTGACTTGCCTTGCTGCCCTTGGACGTTGCGGACTATACAGAAACATATTGAGGCTGCTCTTATGGGGCTCAAGAGGCCATTAGGCTAAGCAGGATAGCTGCAGTGGGCCTGCCACATCCAGGAACTGTCGGGCACAGGCAAGAGTGATGGTGACGGCCCAGCTTAGAGGTGGGAGTGTCATGTTATGGGCAAAATGGCCAAAGGCAGCTGTGGACTACAGGCCAAAGCATGGAGCAAAGAATCCTTGAATGCCTTCTGATGGACTTACATCTCTTGAGTTCCGAGGGTCCCTTCCATGAGGCAAAGTGCTGCACTTTGAGTGCTATTAGGTATGGTATTCATACAGATGTTGACCCGGGGCATAACCCACCAAGAATGTTCTCCTCCTAAGCAAGCTGCATGAGAGCTTGTTGGATCAGAGTATTGGTTAACTTTTGAATTTTCCTCCTTGGGCACCAAAATGCCTGCTTGTGTCTTTCCACTTCTATGCTTCCATTTTTAAAATGGGAGTTTCATAGCCATGCATGAGTAATGGATGTGGATGACATGATTTGAGCTGCTCAGATGAAAAAGAAACTTGCCATAAAAACAGCACAAGTGCTGATCAAAGCTTTAGATAAGCACCTTCAATGAAAGGCCTTTAGTTGATGACTGGGGAATAGATGAGAAGGCATGGGATGTGTTCCTTTCCCCTCTGGCCACTGCAATGCAAACAGCATTCCTGCTTCTCAATGTTTATTCAGGGCTAGACATCATCCAAGGTAAACTTGGAGCACCCATCCTGCCACTTCTCACCAATGTAGTTGCTGGGGTATATGTGGTAAATCTGGTAAAACTATTCATCAGCCACTCCTTTCAGTGGAGTGTGGCATTGTAGTTCTTGCTTAGAAGAACAGACTTTATTAATGACCTGCAAGTTAAACCAACAGCATAAACTTCCAGCCTAGATCCGATCTTTCGAAGAACTTCCCCAAAACAACAAACAACAACAAGACAAGACACAGAACCAGAGCTGAACACTCTGTGTTACAGATTGGGAAGGAGATAACTTTACCTACAGCTGGAGCTCTTCTCTAACCCCCTCCCCCCACTCGGGATGAGCCTCCTGGCACACCCTCGTCTGTCCAGCTGCTTGTGGAGCTTTTGAACCCAATTACCAAGGGCCCTCCCTGCAGCCCAGCCCTGGGGGTGGGGGGATAAAGAAAGGTCCCAGCCCAGAAATTCAAAACTTTACAAAACATTGTGAGATCTTAAGAAGATAACAAGTGATAGCTTTGTAACCATGCAGAAAAGTTAGTGAGAATTCCCTTGCAAAACAATGCAGGTATTTTGAAGGGTTGGAGGTAGGTCCCTCTCTCCTTCTCTCTCACACACAATCTCTACCTATAAAGCTGAAAGTATGTGTGTGTGATGTATGTCCGGAAATGCTTACTAACTTCCAGATAATCTAGAAACCTGAAATATGGCACACGATAGGTCAGACTATACAATGTACCAGAAAAATCTAAACACATAAAATTTGGGGTTTAAAGTATTTTGTTAGAATTTAATAAAAAATCTAGGCTTATGCCTACAACTCCCAGCATGCCTTAAGCAGAACTCCCAACATGCCTTGGACAGGAGGCCAGACTTACCGGTCTTTGGTAGCCATCGTGAGTGGGTGTGGGCCATCGTGAATAATGCATTATTCAGGAACCAAGGCTTACGCCTACAACTCCCAGCATGCCTTGGGCAGGAGGGAAGACTTATCAGCAGAGCTGTGCAGAGGGGTCCAGTGGGGCCCACGATTTTGAGGGGGCACTCCAACGAGGTGGTCCCCTCCTAGCTTACGCTACTGCTTCCATAGCATAAGCAGCCCATCGAGAAGCAAGGATCCCACCTTATGGAAACAGCGCAGAAGCCGTTCATTGTGAATACCACGGTCAGACTACAAGCTCCAGAAGGCCATATGCCGCATGCCGGGTGCGGATATATGTGCCTTGAGGTGTTGTAGAACAGGTTTAATATGAAGGTGTTATGTAGAATGGACATATTGGTGGGCACACCTCTTTGGGGCGGCCATGTTGTCCTCCTTTTTTGAAATGGGGGGGCACACACTTCCCATCCGGCCTGGGCATATGACCAGCTCTGCATGGCCCTGCTTGTCAGGCTTTGGTGGGCATCATCTGGAAGTGGCTCACCATCCTGGTCCTGAAGGGAGAGCACCTGGGGCCAGCTGCCTTGGTTGCTAGGCACCATCTCATGAGTAGGAGGGAAGGAGGACACAGCTCTAGGCCCTTCCTTCTTTTGTATCTGGTCACATTCAGCAGGGCTTCTCCAGCCTTAATTGTTGTGATGAAGAGGGAATTTCAACTCTTAAAGATAAAGGAGCCCTGTCCTCCTTTTCATATGGTCACCTTGACCATAGAGAGCTACGGCTTCAAGGCAGCCCTGGCCTGCATCGTGGGAGAGAGAGAGAGAGAGAGAGAGAGAGAGAGAGAGAGAAAAGAAACAAATTTAATTCATTTTAAAGTTATTTCACAGGCCAAGCACCAGCCTACCTTTGGGGTTGTTGTGAGGGTGAGAGTGGAAAAAAGAAACAAATTTAATTTGTTTAAAAGTTAATTCACAGGCCTAGAACTGGCCTCCTACTTTAAGATGACATATAGCTTTGGGGGCCCAAGCAATGCTGGGTATATCAGCTAGTTCCAGATAAAATTAAAAAGTCAATCTAATGTTACCTGCATGACTAGAGTCTTGGTTTCCAAAGCATATGCAGCATGTTGGCCTCCAGTTAGATGGTATGTAAGCAGCTCCTGAGGAGTGAGCACAGTCTTTTTATGGGAATCCAAGTTCAGTTAAGGCAAGCCCCTTAGCAGAGATTGATTGTTGTTTTGTTCAATAATGTGATAGCCTCCGTTTTTGATGTTAGCTAATCAGAAAATTACTCAGTGGTTGGACCCAGCTTCTGAACAATTGCAATCAGAGCAAGCAAACAGGAGTTCATCAAGGGCAGTGTAGAAGAGACCAAGGCAAAGAGGAGAGAGGCCTGGAGTAAATCCAGGAGACTGCCTATTCAAAGTTTCCATGTGCTCACCATATGCTCCTGAGTGCTGATTCAAGGGGGGGGGGGGGGGGGGTCCTGATTGCTGATTGTGCTCCTGAGTGCTGATTCAAGGGGTGTGTCCTGAGAGCTGCTGCTGCATCTGAAGGGGTGTGATCCTGAGTGTTGATTCAAAGGGGCGTGGCCTGATTGCTCTCAGCAACTGAGTGGGTGGGGAGATTCAGTGGCTGAATTCGGACAACACATTAAGCAAATGGGGTGGGGGGAAACAATCGTCAGTTGTGTTGCTTATTGTGTTGTGTGGAGGGTAACACGCTGCTCACAAACTACTGACGGTACACTATTCCGCCCAAATAAGCAACTGAGAGAAACAACTGGCTTGCAAGTTGTTTAGCTCGAAGCCAGTTGTTTAAAGTGTTGTGTGGAGGGGTGAGTGTGTTAATGGCGTGTGGTGAGTGGGTTAAAACACAAGCCCATAGAGGCAGGCAGCAAGAGCGACCAAAGTGGCGGCTGCCACTCTGCTACAACTGGTACAACTTGCAGAGGCTGCTGGGATAGAGCTGGGAGGACTGAGGGAGGAGGGAGGGTGGGGAGAGGGGCGGGGCTGTGTCAGTCAAATGCTGGGTTGACTATTAGTCCACTCAACGCCAGCCCCAACCACCCACAGTTGTGTAGGAATATGTTGTGTGGGGAGTACCCACAAAATAACCAACTGTGAGTTGGCTACTCAACCCACCATTGACTAATGTGTTGTCCGAATTCAGCCAATCTGTTTCCTGACTCCTAGCTGAGCAGAGCAGAGCAGAGAAAGCTGCCCCAGCTGGTCTAGAAGGTACATAAGGAAGAGAGCTCCCAGAGAGTGAGTGAGCAGAGTGAGCAAACAGGGAGAGCAAACAGGAGTTTGGCAGGGGAGATCAAGGGGGAGGTCCTTAACAAAATTCCAACACAGTAACAAAATAGAAACAGAGATTATGGACTGAAAGGAGTCTTTAGTGGTGGTGACCTGCAAAGTGTGTGCAATGTTTGTGCTCCGGCCTAAGATCAACATGGTGTAAACCTGCAACAAGTGCAAGCTGGTTGCACTATTGGAAGAAAAAGTGAGACTATTTGAGTGGTGAGTGTCCACCCTCCAAGGACTAAGAGAAGGCGAAGAGTTCTTAGACAGAATGGTGGAACTGCAACAACAACAAGAAGCATAAGACATTGAAGAGCAACAGCAAGCCGAAGCAGAAGTGGAGAACGCTGAGGTGAGGAAAGCCAATGAAGAGGGAACTCCTTGGAAGAGGGTGACAGTGAGGAGCAGAAGAACTAGAAGACACTCTGCTCCAGTGGAACCACTAGAGCTATTTCACTGCTTCCAGCTATTGGAGGATGAGACTGGAGGACAGCCTGCCTGCAGAGGAAGAATTACAGGGGACCCCGTGCAACAGTGAGCAGGAGGCAGAAGGTCAGTGGATCAAGAAGAAGAGAAAATTAGTTGACTCCATATAAAAAAAGGACTTATGGTTTTGGATGTGTATTGGCAAACATGAAGGTGAGATAAACCTATTCAGGTATCCCAGACATTATAGTGTATGGGGGGGGGGGGGGATTCCTAGTGTTGAGGGGGAAATTTCCCACCACTGGAAACCCCAATTGGCTACACACACACAAGCCCACTGCCAAAACTGACGCTGCAAAGTTTCTGCCAAAGTCCTGTGGCAATTCAGCAGTGGCAAAAACTGCATTCTCACTTTAAAGGAGGGCTGGGAAACAGATGTGGCCACGTGTGTCCCTTCTGCCCTCCAAATTTACCCACATTCAGGCCCCCTCTACAAGGATGCGCTTTTGCGCCCGGTTGTGCGATTATGCGCATTATCGCAGACGCGCATTTACTCCTAATCCCTCTGCACGGGAGGCTGCGAGAGGCGGCGAAACGCATTAATAGATGTCCAAAAAGCGCTTTACAAGAAGTTAATGCGCATAATCGCTTGTTCACACGGGGAAAATGCGCTTTAACGGCCGGAGCAAAATAAAACTCGCGATTTAACGCGCATTCGAAAATGCGCATTATCGGAGAGATAACGCGCCTCTACGCCCAATTTGCGCTCCGTTCTTGTAGAGGTAAAAATTTTAATGAACCTTCAAAGCGCATTAAACCTCTCTTGTAGAGGCACCCTCAGTTAAAAAAAAAAAAAAAGAAAGGAGAGAAGAAAAATGCCTCCATAACAGGTATAAAGCACCCAAAGTGTCAATATTAGCTTGCAAAAAAGCTCCCTTTGACCCTTTTCATGCTCTGTAGCTGCTACAGATGCCATATTTTTTTTTATGATCCATTGTTTTTTGTCCCCCACAACAGTTTGGCCCAGGGTGGGGGTGGGGGTGGGGGTGTTCTGGGAAGTGAAAATGGCCCCTGGACCTCCCAGCCCTGCTTCCAAACAAGGTGCATGAGGATAACGCATCGTGTTGTAATGCATGATTTTGCTACCAGAAGCCCTAAAGGAGCTTTAAAACAAAGTGTGTGCTTTAAAACAAAGTGGGAAGTTTGGCTTTGTTTCCACCATTGCATCACCAAATTGCAGCGATTCAGGGGTGGTGTCTTCGGTGGGGGGGCATACGGACTGTGGGTCACATGTTGCCCACCATATAGGGGGCACTGTTGAGCTACATCAGAATATATGGGTTTCTGACAACATGGGCCTCCTCCACACGAGACGTTTAATGAGCCTTAGAGGCTCATTATAAATTTTACCTCCACACCAGCGGAGCGCAAAACGGGCGTACAGGCGCGTTATTTCCCCGATAATGCGCATTTTCGAATGCGCGTTAAATAGCGACTTTTATTTTTCTCCGGCCGTTAAAGCGCATTATCGCGGTGTGAACAAGCGATTATGCGCGTTAACGTCTTCTAAAGCACTTTTTGGACATGAATTAATGCGCTTCGCCGCCTCTCGCCGCCTCCCGTGCAGAGGGATTAGGCGTAAATGCGCCTCCGCGATAATGCGCATAATCCCGGAACCGGGCGCAAAAGCGCATCCTTGTGGAGGGGGCCATGGAAGAACACTAGCAAGGGACTGGAAGTGTTGCTTATATTGTCATTACAATATGTAAGATGAAAAGCCTTGCAGGCTTTTAAGAAGACCTTAAAAACATTTTATTTCACCATGGCCTTCCCATGACGTATACTGTTATTGCTGCTATCGTTGTTCCTGCCGGTTTTATTGTTTTAATTGCTATTTTATTGTGAACATGTTTTATTGCTTTTAATGTTTTAATATTTTGTCGCTTTTAATATTTTATGTATTTTATTGTTGTAAGCCGCCTTTGAGGGCCTCTGCCCTGAAAGGTGTCCAAGAAATGTTTTAAATAAATAAATATTTATACCACTTGCTGGGGAACACAAGCGGGAAGGTGCTATGGCATTCATAGCTTGCTTATGGCCTTCTCATCGGGACAACCGTAGGGATAAAATGTTGGACTCCACAGGAGGGTTCATCTGATCCAGCATAGCTCTCTTCTTATTTTTTCATGGTGTACACTGAAGACAAGATTTGGTTGTGACCATGCTTTGGCACTTTGGAAAGTGGACTGATGATGGCCACTTACATCACCATCTGCGTAGCCCAAAACTAAGCCTTGCTTCAGAGAGTCCGAAGCTTCATCTGTCTACCCATTCACTTACATATGAAAATGAACAAATGTTCTAACCTTTTAACTTTTTGACATAATTGAATGGAATTGCAAGCAAGCTATCCCTTTCTGAGGGAAAGAAGCTTGTCAAATTTCAGACAAATAGGTGCAAAGTTTTGTGTGTGTGCAATTTAAGCCTTTAAAGGCTGTCAGGGGGCTTTGCTTCCCTGCCTCATGGTTTTTTGGGCAATTTATATGAATACAGCCCATGTCATAGAAATGCCCCTAAGTTAATAGCAGTAAAATGTCATAATTACAGATGCTCGGGCTAGGGAGTTATGCTAAATGAAAAGCAGTCTGAGGCTTTACTTTTGTTCTCTGCTCTATTGACACCAGCTGATAAGTTCATTCTTCTACATCCCTCCCAAAAGTTCTGAGATAGGAAAACAGAGAAACTTGGCAAGGTTATTCCTTGAATGGAAGCTAGAGGTGTCAAGTCACAAAACTCCCCCTTCCCCTTTTATGGAAAGCTTGGGGAGGTGCTGCAATCATTTTTAGCAGAATCTTTGTCTGACTCTCTCTGCATCCTTTAAATCTCCGAAGCCAGACCCGAGTCTTTGGGAAGAGCCTGATGAGCTTTAAGTTGCTCCAGGAAGCTTTGCTTAATCTTGGACAAAGCCTGAGGGGGCTCCCAGATGTACATTTTATTGTTCAATTGCACTGCTTCATTCACTGAATTTTACAGGGGTCCAGATAACATTGCCTTTACTTTGAAGCCCTACTGTGTGTATTCTTGTTTCTTACCAGAACAAAACTGGTGAAAGAAGGAAAGGTTATTAGCACTAGAAGCCTGCCATCTGAAAGCACCCAAAATAACCCCAAAGCACTTCTGGATCTAGGCTTTCTCCAAAGTGGATGCACATCCCTCCTCTAAAGAAGGTGAAAACTCTGGCCAGATTTACACCAAGCAGGATATGACACTTTGAAAACGGTTTGAAAACTGTGTATGGAGTGTGTTCTGGGCCTGTCACTACTGTTATAAACCACTTCTAAGGAGTAGGGTAGATCCAGCCTCAGACTAAGAATGTATGTTTCCCCTACACGTGTCTTCTGGCTTAGGTATTCTTCCCATAGTCTTATTTGGACAGTTGGAATGATTTGTGCCTATGCAATTAGGTTCTCTCTGTAGCAGCCTTGCTACATCAAAGAAGGAAATACTGGCTCCTTCATGAGTGGAGGAATCCACAGGTGGAAACTGAGGTAGAAGGCAAAACAATCGATGCTATGAGTCGTTGGGATGGCCCCTCTCCCCCAGAGTGCTCCATTGTGCCACATTGTTTCCCTCACTTACCCTAGAGGAGCTGGGATTGTGGGCTCCTTCGCCTGTGTATATCTACACTACAGCCTCTATAGCTTTTACACTGATTTTGCCCCAGAGAATTTTGGGAACTGTAGTTTGGTAAGCATGATGGCACTTCTGCTAGCAATCTCTAACACTCCCAGAACTACAGTTCCCAGGATTCCCTGCAGAGACGGGATGAGTGTTCAAAAGTATCAAGTGGAGGTAGATTATAATAATCCCATGTTCTTTATGGTGGTTTCCAGCAGAGTGGAAAAAAATACGATATTTGAAAGCCCCCATTCCTCCTTTCAGTGCCCTAACAATACACCCTCTACCTGCTCCATTATTGGAAGCCTTTGTTCTTTAGCTCTTTGGGCACAAGCTTTTTTTATTATTATTCCTGCACTCTGGATGCTTTTAAATGGGGAAGAAAATGGTTACTTCAGTCTGCACTTCTCTGCAATGTTTTTGTCCTCCTTGGGCATCCAGTAGAGGGGAGCTCTTTGTACTTGAGACGTGGAACTGCTTCTGCAGCAAGACCTTTCAAAGGGCAGCCTCCTGGGGTGACTCCTCCCTCCTCCTCCTCCTCCTCCTGGTTTGACAAAGGAAAAGAAAATGCAAGAAGCTGGCTGGCTGGCTGACACGAGCTGGGTTTCTTCCCCTTCCCTCTCACTGGCAAAGGTTAGAAGTGCCATTGTGGGAACAAAGGAAGACTAATTTAGTCAGAGACGGCACTTCCCTGGACATACCAGGCACGGGATGCTGGGTTGTGGGGTGGGGGAAGAAGGGACACCTGCACTGAGGATGCCTATGTAAAGAGCTCTTCAAGCATCCATCAAAGCCAAGGAGAATCCCTGGGATTTTCTAAAGCAAATCTCACCACAAGCAAGAAACTACAGAAGATCAAGTGATTAAGCGAATCCCTCCCTGGGGGAGGGGGGGGGGGGGTTGTGCTGTCAAATCCATTCTCCAGGCCTGGATGCAGAGTTGCCAATTCTGCAAGTGAGGAAGCAGATTCTGGGTGGAAACAAATGGCAGCCGGGATGGAGGTGGGGTAATAATGGGAAGGGCACCAAGCAGAGCAATATCTCTATGGCCACCATTTCGAGACCTGCCAGGAGACAGGTCCAGAGGCACACGTGCTGTAGAGAGATGCTGGCAGCCGTAACATGGATCCCACCCTCTTTTCAGGGTGAAGAGACAGACAGGCATAACACAGACCAGGAAGGAACGAGTCGGAATGGCCGGATGTGACCAGCTCAGTCAAGGATATGATGCGAAGATGGTGCAGTTGACGCCACCGTTACACTCCAGCCACCCCTGCTCTCTACTCTGCATAATGCAGGTTGGGGGATTGGGGGTGGGAGGGGGCTTCTGCTTTGGGGGCTGGTGAAGACGGCTTTCAACTGCGTGAAAACAAGCCTGATGGGGGGTTGGGGGAAAGACACAGGAGCCACGCCTCAAGACTCCACGTTGCTATAGGTCTCTGGCATTTGGAAAATGGCAGCGCTTTCCACAAATGGAGCCTAAGCGCTTTATCACACCTACTATCCCACCCACCCCCGTTGCTTCTAAGGCTTCCCCCTCCATTTCATATGTGAGTCTAGTGTTTTGAATCGCAGGTAGTCAGTATAGCTTAGGGTGACCGGATAAAATCCAGGTCAGGGCTCATGTAACTTTCAGTTGTAGAGAAAAGGGAATTTCAGCCAGGGTCATTTGTATGCAATTAGTTCCTGGTGAAATTCCCTCTTCATCACACCAGTTAAAGTTGCAGGGGCCCTGCCTTCTTTTGTATATGGTCACTCTAGTATAGTGCCTGCAACTTTAACTGTTGTGATGAAGAGGGAATTTCACCAGGAACTAATTGCATACAAATGACACTGGCTGAAATTCCCTTTTCTCTACAACTGTTAAAGTTATATGAGCCCTGACCTGGATTTTATCTGGTCAGCCTAGTATAGCTGCCATACCTCAGCTTGGCCTGTTGAACTTTGCCTGTTTTGAAACAGAAACTAAAACCTGCGACCTCAGGGAGAGAGAGCAGCAGGAGGGGAATGACATCATGCAAACCCAGCGCTGAAGAAGTGGAGCAAAGCCGAAGCGGGTGAGCTTAAAACCGCCCGTGTGATAACGACCTAAAGCACGAGCTCCTCTAAAGAGTACAAAATGCTAAACGTGCAGTTTCAAAGCCCTCTGACAACAGGAGGGGGTGAGATAAATGTGTCTGGGGTGCATTTCTGGGGCTTTTGGTGGGCAAATTAGGAGCACAGCTCTTCCCCAGAGTCCCATCGCGGTGAGCAAAACATTGGAGCACAATAGAAATTGGGTCATATCCCTCGATTGTCTGAGTAAATGGGACAGTGTGTACATTTTATTTACCTTCCTACAGGGCAGATGTAGCCAGCATGTAATAAATCATTTCTGCAGCTGCCAGGCGAGCCTCCTGCTGCAGACCCAGCAAAATTCATGCATGCTAAACCTGCCCTAATTACAATTTCCCTCGCTATCTTTTTCTCCTTCCAGCTTTGCTTCCCTCATCGTCATATTTCTCTCAAACCACACTTGGCCTTTTATGTCCCCACCTTCCTCTTCTTGTCATGGCTTATGGTGTGTTGCCAGCATGCACAATGCTCCCCACCCTCACACATGCCCATGCGCAAGTTTCCCCACCATGGCAGCACACAAGTGAAGCAAGCACAGGATGCGAGACCAGGAGCCAGCCCAGGCAGCTGTTCCCCCTGAGGCCAAAGGCAATTAAAGAAAGCCAATGACAGGTTTTAGCTAGGGAGCAACTTGGGAGACTCAGAAGATGGAGAAGAACAGGAAGACCAAGCAATGCAAGACTTTTGCCCAGGTAAGTATCCTGGGTAGTTTTGAGCCAATCTTGGACCAGAACTCTGGAATTAAAGTGCTTGAGTCATTTTCCAGTGTTACAGTTCTCTACTATTGCCCTAAAACTGCTTACAGGAAAACTATGAGAAGTCAAAAATGTGTTGTGTGAATGCCATGAAAATGTATTTCATACAAATATACGAGGGTCCCCTCTACAAGGATTCGCTTTTGCGCCCGGTTAGGCGATTATGCGCATAATCGCTGAAGCGCATTTACACCTAATCCCTCTGCACGAGAGGCGGCGAGAGGCGGCGAAGCGCATTAACGGATGACCAAAATGCGCTTTACAAGTAGTTAATGCGCATAAGCGCTTGTTCACATAGTCAAATGCGCTTTAATGGCCGGAGCAAAATAAAACTCGCGATTTAACACGCATTCGATAATGCGCATAATCGGAGAGATAACGCGTCTCTACGCCCGATTTGTGCTCCGTTCTTGTAGAGGTAAAAAATTTTAAGCGCCTTGAAAGAGCTTTAAACCTCTCTTGCAGAGGCAGCCATAGAAAAGAGCTGAGATCGGCAGCAACTTCCTATCAAGACTCTCTTTTTGAGCCAGCTTGCATTTCCTGCCATGCAATGTGTGAAATGGCCCTGAGAAGAAGAAGCCCCAATGGTAGAGATGGTCTTGGGGATTTTGTGAGCCGGATCTTCTTTACTGATACATGATATACTACGCGAACCTTTTCTACTGGGCATGCCATATAATTCCACATGGAGCCTGGTAAGGGTCAGTCAGCTTTCCTCATCCCTCCCCATCTGCTTTTCCTTTTCCTTTTGTGTCTTTTTAAAACTGTAAGCCCGTGGAGGGCGGGTGTGTGTCTACACCAGCTGTTTATTGCAGGACTGTATCGAAGTCGTCACTTATGGGCCACATAACCACCCCCATAGCGACATCATCTGCCTATCCCCGCCCACTTGTCCCGATCCACATGCGGAAGCACCGTTATGGGGCACACATCCTCCCGCAATGGCACTCCTGTCATTGCGGGAAACTTCACTTGTGTGTGCCCCATGAGTGCCAGTCGCAGAAGTGGGTAAAGTCGCAACCACCCCTCCTCCCTTGCGAAAGGGCTGCAGGTGTAGATTAGGCCAGGGACTGTCTTTTTTGCTGACTGACTGTAATTTGCTCTGGGAGCCTTTTTTGGCTGTGGAGCAGCATAAAAATGCTTTAATTGATTAATTGGACTACTCTGCTACAATAACTGGCCTATGAGTCACCCAGCAATGGGTGCCACTGCATTTCAAACTGGGAACCATATGATCTTAAGAAGCAAAAACCAGTTCATCACCAGGACCCTGGCTTAAAGCGAGGAGTCACTGCAAGCTAGCCACAGGTCTGTCCTGGGGCAGAGCCATTTTGACTCAAGAAGTCTGGGACCACAGAAAACTCATGATACGACAGCTGTTGCTTCTGTGGCTTGAGCCACGTGTCATGGAGAAAGTTTGCTTGCTGGACCACATGCCTCTCTCCCTTGCTGCCCACCTTGTGCTTATCAGCCTCACCTGAAGCTCGCATTTGTCTTTGTCAACTAATGGAAACCTTCCTCTACTGCCCTGAATCGGGATCTCCAAAGAACTAGTACTAGGGCTCTGGGCAGACGATGACGACAATGATGACAACAACGACAACAACCACCTTCAAACCCATCTTGCTGGCTTGGATAAGAGGTTGCTTTAGCTTGCTGGCTCAGATTAAGGTTGCCCTTCACTCCAGATCCAAGGCAAGGGTTCACCTTCATCGTTTTCTGAAGCCTCAAATGTCTTCTCCGTTGATTACAAGGTAGTGGTGGGGAGAATCAACAATGCAGGCACAGTAGCCCCTTCTGGGGGAATGAAGCCTGCCAAATTTCAGACATATTGGTGCCTGGGCTTTTATTCTGGGGGCCTTTCAGGTTTGATGGTTTTGTGTTCTTGTTTTTTAAACAAGGTTTGATGCCCTTTCCTTTTGTGGAAGATTTGCGTGAAAGCGATATAGAGCTGCCCCTTGATAAATTTCCTGCAAGATTTCAGACGGGAGCAGAGGCTAGTAGGGAGTTATGAATAAAAAGCAGTGCTGGAGGCTTTAAAAGGTTTTGCTCTCTGCTCCACTTGCACAAACATCACCAAAATTTCAACACTGATTAGGGTGGAGCTGGAGGTGGGAATGAGGTAGGACTTACAAGGCCAGCGCTCCAAGGAAGCACCAAGCCCTGCTACACCCTCCCAGTCCTGGCATTAAGAAGGAGGGTGGGCAGAGAAAGGGTACCTTTATGCACCTTTTGCAGAAGACACCACCGCCTGATCAGAGAGGCAGTCAGGTAGCAGGTGGGCATTTCAGGAGATAGGCAGACTCAGGTGCACAGTGTGGACATTGCCAGCCACAGTCCCTGGAGAAGAGCCTTCTCACCAGCTAAACTGAAAAAGAAGCAGGTGGGCAGGGCTGGTGTCAAGGGTCAACATGGTGAGGGCCCACACCCCAGCAGGGGCTCACTGGCAAGAGCCCCCTGGACTTGCTCCTTCTCACCATTGCAGCCTGCTTGTTTGCCTGCCTCTTGCTCTGGCCCAGACAATGGTGGTGGCGAGAAGGCGGAGAAATAGACGCCACAGCCTACTTGCTCTCTGGCTCTCTGCCTGTCAAACAATCTCGTGGGGACAGTGATGGGGCAGTGGGGCAATAGCAGTTGGTGACAATGACATTGAAAAGGGAGGCTCACTGAAGGAAAGAGTCCAGGGGGGGGCTTGACCAAGAGCCCTCCAAACCTGGAGTTGGCGCTGCAGGTGGGCAGGGGTGGCAAGGGGAGGCAGCCTTGCTGCCTCCCCTTGCCACCTTGCTCCCCTTGCTCCCCTTGCTCCCCTTGCTCCCACCCCAAACTCACTGGGGATGTTTGGGGTGGGAGATCTCAGGTGCTCCACCCTCCATCAAAAGCACCCCTTTGTTGGGAATGGGATGTTGGATGGAAGGCAAGACAGGTGGTCCTGGGCAGAGTGTTTCATGCCCAGGTGTCAGCTAGTCTCATGTTGAGCAGTCTGCCCCACCTCCTTCAGGAACATTCCATGCATCTTCTCTTCTCCCATCTCCATGGCTTTGACGCCCTGGCCTGAGGTGGACAGGGCAGGGTGGGGCACTGTGTGGGTGGCTCTTGACAGCTGGATTCCAGGCTCCTGGTTATGTTGTGAATGATACTATCAGTGGGGATAACTCAAGTTTCCCCAAGCACCTTGTCTTATGTTCACAGCTCATTTGTAGCAGGCACTCTGCCTCTTTCTAAGTGCCACCTTCTCCACCTGGAATGAGCTTGGAGTGTACATTCTCCAGTCCAGGGTCCCTGAGGCCCAGTTGCTGGAGCTGGAAGCTTAAACTGGAGCAGCAAGGAGGCGATTTGCCTTGGTCTGTCGTTTAGGCAATGGCCAAAGGTTGAGGCTATGCCTTGCCTTGCCAGCCCAGAAACAGACTTCCACCCACAGGAGCTCACATTTTTCTTCTCCAGTGCTTGAAGGCAGCCATCAAGAGGCCTGCCTGAGTGTACACAGACCACAGCAACAGGCGACAGGGCCCAATATGCCAGTCTCCACTCATGCTGTTCCTGGTCCAGGAAGCCCTGAAGCAGGGTTATCATTTGAAGGCCAAAGCTAGTCAAGGCAGCTTGAAAGCCAGAGTGCAGAAAATGCCAGCAAATACTCTGTGATGAACGGCAATTCATGTGCGATGCTGTAGAACATAGAGCTAATTGCGTCAGTTTAACTCTGTGGCTTTTACACACCTTTACAAACAGCTGCCAGAAAGTGTATGAAATTCTGAACTACCTCTGCCCTACTTTCCCACTGCAAAGCAGGGACCTTTCCTTTCTTGGCATGCCAAAGCTCACATCTTTGGAGACTGCACCACTGCTACCGACAGAGCACGTGATAAAGAAAGGAGTTTGAAAAGGGAGTTGTTGAAATACATCGTGGAGTAGAGAAGGAGTTCTTGGCACTGAAAAAGAGAAAGGGAAACTGTGGAAGACTTTCTGATGTTGGGGGGGGGGGGGGGTGGCTTCCTGTCTCCCTGGGATGAAGGTGTACAGCAGGGCATAGTGAAAACTGCCAAGTCCCTGAGCCTCACCACGACTTTTGCCTCCTCTCTCATGCCTGCCTAAGCTCTATGTTGAGCCTGACTCCCACTAATCCATCCACGGCATGAGAGAGCTCATTTTTAATCCTTTCACTGAAGCTCTCCTTCTCTATGCTCCCAATTCTGTCTCCTTGCCTTACGCTAGAGGGCTGTCAACAGAACAGCTCTTTGTAGAGCAAGGGTGGGGAATCTCCAGCCCATGGGACTCCCCAATCCAGCTGTGGCACTCTCCCAGGCCACGCCCCTCCCCTGGCATGATCTTAATCCCCATAGCAGTATGCTGGAGGGTTTAAAACCCTCTGTCCATAGGCGTGATGGGGAAGAACATGGAGCCTACACCGCTCCTCAGCTGGTCCACACCAGTCACTAGGAACAGAGAGGGACCAATCTTCATCCTTATCATGATGTGCTGGGGCGGAGAGGGGAGATCTAAAGCTCTTGGTTCAGAGTGCATGAAAAAACAGCCCTCCTCATCTGATCAGCATGGATTACTTGAGGATGGAGAAAATGAGAAGGGTGTGTGTGGATGGTGTGTGTGTGTGTGCATGCATCTGAGTGTGAATGGTGTGTGTGGGACAGAGTGGAGTGCTCCTGCCTACTGCTCACCTGTGGCCCCTGAGAGATTTCCCAGTGGGAACCCTAACCCTCGACCTGAAAAGGGCCCCACCCCCTGTTTCGGAGGGTCCCCTGCTCTGTGAACCACAGTTGGCCATAGAGAGCAATCGTAGCAGAGGACAGTCAGTCAAAGTGCCTGCAGAGCAGGTAGCTCCAGATGACTCCAAGAAGCCACACAACCCAAACCCCTTATGGTGGAGCCAAAGCCAATGAAGGATTTTGTTTTTAAACCCAGAGTCAGTTAATCTAAAATAAGGCAACATTCATTGCTGTTATAGGTCATTCTATGTACCCAAATCCTGTCTAAGTTATTGTATGGCCTGGTAGTGGGTGGTGACCGCTGCCAGATATTTCCTAAAAGGCTGCAAATTGCCCATCAAGCTAGCATTTAACTAAGAAGTCATTATGGAGCTAAATCAAATTATAGCTACCTGCAGGCTGGAAAATAAGTTTGTCCTGTTTGAATTTGCCTAGAGAAAAAAGAAAGAACTTGCATTTGGGAGCTATCGGAACAAACTGGGCTCCAGAATCACAAAATCATCAGCCTGAGGATGACCTGGTAATTCCAAACAAAATCAAATAAGGTTTAGGCTTTCCAAATTTGTATCATATGCCATCTCTGTACAAACTGAAAACTAAATGCGTGAAGCGGAACTTACAATTGGGAATTAGGACAGACTTTTTGGTCCTTCATACAAGTGAGGTCTTGAATTGCCCAGCAATTACATCCCTGTGGCAGGAAATGTCTGACTGGAAGAAAACTGCTAAGCAGCAGGCACCTTCGTTCTACTGAAGAAGACACCCCAAGGTGAGAGGAATCCATGGCAAAATGGTCAAGCCAGAGTTGCAGCTGGTGCTGGATGCCTCTGGTGCTCTTCCAGTTTGCTAATAAATACTCTGCTCTCTTCCTGGTTTAAAACAAGACAGCATTTTCTAAGCCTCAAACATCAAATGTGTAGCTCCCTTCCTCTACTGATGAAAGGGAAAGAGACCTATGAGGGTTTTTTTAGGGGTGTGCACGGACCCCCCGGATCGGATCGGGACCCGGATCGGGACCTCCAATTTTGTCCCGGACCGGTTCGGACAAAATCGGAGGCCCCCCGGACCGGATCGAGTCCGATCCCGACCCAAAAATCGTAAATTTTTGGATCGGCCGCCATTTTTTTCCCCATAGACTTGCATTGCAATGCAAGTCTATGAGGAAAAAATGGCGGTGGGTGGCTGAGGGGGGGCCTAACTCCCTCCCCCCCCGGGGCTGTCCGCTGTGGACGGCCCCGGCAGGTAAGCCCCCTCCCCCGCGCTCCCTACCCCCCCTGGGGCCGCCCGCTTCCATCCGCTGGCGCCCGCGGGCGCCAGCGGATAGAAGTGGACGGCTCCGGGGGGGGGGGTAAGCCCCCTTCCCCGCCACTGCTTACCTTCTCGGCCCGTCCGCTCCCGTCCGGCGCCGGTGGCTACTACCAGCGGGCTCCGCGGCCTACTCTCGAGTAGCGCGCCGGGTGATGACATCACCCGGCGCGCCACCCTGGAGTAGGCCGCGGAGCCTGCTGGTAGTAGTAGGCGCCGGCGCCGGGACGGGAGCCGCCGGGACGGGAAGGTAAGGGCCCCCCTCCCCTTCCGCACGCCCCCTCCTCCCCTCCACGCACCCCCTGCTTACCTTCCCGGCCCGGTGGCTCCCGTCCGGCGCCGGCGCCTACTACTACCAGCAGGCTCCGCGGCCTGCTCTAGAGTAGCGCGCCGGGTGATGACATCACCCGGCGCGCCACCCTAGAGCAGGCCGCGGAGCCTGCTGGTAGTAGTAGGCGCCGGCGCCGGGACGGGAGCTGCCGGGCCGAGAAGGTAAGGGCCCCCCTCCCCCCTCCGCGCGCCCCCTCCTCCCCTCCACGCACCCCCTGCTTACCTTCCCAGCCCGGCGGCTCCCGTCCGGCGCCGGCGCCTACTACTACCAGCAGGCTCCGCGGCCTGCTCTAGAGTAGCGCGCCGGGTGATGACATCACCCGGCGCGCCACCCTAGAGCAGGCCGCGGAGCCTGCTGGTAGTAGTAGGGGCCGGCGCCGGGACGGGAGCCGCCGGGACGGGAAGGTAAGGGCCCCCCTCCCCCCTCCGCGCGCCCCCTCCTCCCCTCCACGCACCCCCTGCTTACCTTCTCGGCCCGTCCGCTCCCGTCCGGGGCCGGCGGCTACCACCAGCAGGCTCCGCGGCCTGCTCTAGAGTAGCGCGCCGGGTGATGACATCACCCGGCGCGCCACCCTAGAGCAGGCCGCGGAGCCCGCTGGTAGTAGCTGCTAGTGCCGGACGGGAGCGGACGGGCCGAGAAGGTAAGCGCCCCCCTCCTCCCCCCCCCCGCTGTCCACTTTCATCGGCGGGCGCCCGCTGGCGCCCGCCAATGGAAGCGGCGGTGGGCGCCAGTGGGCGCCCGCCGATCCGCCGAACCGGTTCGGAGCCTTTTCGGACCGGTTCGGATTGGATCGGCCGATCCAGCTGCGGGATCGGAAATCGGATAATTTATCCGATTTCCCACTGGACCGGACTCGGATCGTGGATCGGGTCCGATCCAGTGCACATCCCTAGTTTTTTTATTTCAATAAATGTTTCTGTTGGCTCTTCAAACACAAGTAAAAGGGAAGCCGTGGGGTGAGTGGTTCTGGAGTCTGGGAGATAGTCTCATTGTCTGTTCTGGATGGGGTTGCACTCCCCCTGAAAGATCAGATTTGTAGTTTGGGGGTATTCCTAGATCCATCATTGTTGCTGCCCAAGTTGCTGCGATGGCTCAGAGTGCCTTTTACCAGCTTCGTCTGGCCCGCCAACTATGGTCTCTTCTGGACAGGGGTCCCCTCTACAAGGATTCGCTTTTGCGCCTGGTTAGGTGATTATGCGCAGAAGCGCAGAAGCGCATTTACGCCTAATCCCTCTGCACGAGAGGCGGCGAGAGGCGGCGAAGCGCATTAACGGATGTCCAAAATGCGCTTTACAAGTAGTTAATGCGCATAAGCGCTTATTCACACAGTCAAAATGCGCTTTAATGGACGGAGCAAAATAAAACTCACGATTTAACGCGCATTCAATAATGCGCATAATCGGGGAGATAAATCGCCTCTACGCCCGATTTGCACTCCGTTCTTGTAGAGGTAATTTTTTTAATGCGCCTTGAAAGAGCTTTAAATGCGTCTTGTAGAGGCACCCAGGGATAGCTTGGCCACAGTGGTACAGTCGTTAGTAACCTCAAGACTGGATTACCACAATGCACTCTATGTAGGGCTGCCCTTAAGGCTTCTCTGGAAACTGGAGCTAGTGCAGAACACAGCAGCTCAGCTGTTGTTAGGAGAAGCCTCTTTTCAGTCTATAAGTCCTTTGCAGAGAGAACTGTACTGGTTGCCTATTGGGTACCAGGTCAGATTTAAGGTTTTTGGTACTAGCGTACCAAGCCTTAAACAACTTGGAACCAGGATACCAGAGAGAATGCCTTCTCTCTTACCAACCTGCCCGGTCACTGAGGTCATCGGAGAGCATGCTCCTGTTGGTTCCACATGGATGTTTGGCCCGATTGAAGAGCCTTTAGTGTGATGGAAGTCAGGCAGGCACCAAAACTATGCTTCTTCCAGTGCCTCCTGAAAACAACTCTGTTCCAGGAAGCATTCCTTCTTCTGCTTCTGTTTCTGCTTTGTTTTGTTTTATTCCTGTGTTCACTGCTCTGGAGTCTATTTTAGTCATGGAGCGGTATATAAATATTGTGGATAATATTAATAGTAATAGTTTTGTTCCTTCCAAAAAGATGTTTTGCACAAGCTAGGAGGAGAGAGCTTGGAAACTAGGGCAGACCCATATTTAATGAAGGATGGATAAGGCAAGGTGGAGAGATGCTGACACCTAAGATGCATAAACCCAAAGGTCTTTTCTCCCCCTCCCCTGGCAAAGTGCCCCCAAGTATTTTGAAGGGTAAAATCCCTTCCAAATCTATGGGGGTTAATCAAAACCACAATAATAGCACCAAGTCCAAGAGGTCACTGGTATGGCTAACAAGAAGTGTCACGGTAGTTATTATAGAAAAGAGGGCTTCCTTCAGAAATGGAAGTCTTGCCCAAATGAAGAAAATAAAAGGGAGCACAAGCTTGCACAATGGCGACACAAGCAGACAATAAGAGATGCCAAAAAAAAAAAAACATTTTGAAGAGTATATAACACTAACAATATTAAGGCCAACAATAAAGAATTCTTTAAACATATCAGAAGCAGGAATCCAGCTAAGGAAGCAGTTGGACCTCTGGATGGCAATGGTGTTTAGGAAGCAGTAAAGGAGGACAGGGAGATTGCAAAGAAGCTGAATGAATTCTGCACATTGGTCTTCACTGCAGAAGAAATAGGACAGATACCTGTGCCTGAACTGATGTTTTCAGGAAGGATGTCTGAGGAACTGAGGCAAATAGTAGTGACAAAAGATGAAGTTCCCAACCTTATTGACAAATTAAAAGCAAATAAATCATCGGGCCCAGATGGTAGCCATCCTAGAGTTCTCAAAGAACTCAAATAAGAAATTGCTGCTCTTCTAACCAAAATATGCAATATGTCCCTAAGCTCAGCCTCTGTACCAGAGGATTGGAGGATGGCTAATGTAACACCAGTGATATTACAGGCCAGTTAGCTTAATGTCTGTTCTGAGTAAATTAGTTGAAAGCATTATTAAAGACAAAATTAGTAAGAGTATAGAAGGACAAGTCCTATTGAGAAAGCACCAACAGTAGTAGGGTGACTATATGACTGGATTTGCCTGGATTTGTCTGAGTTTGGGAGCCTGCCTGGGGGCCCTGGGGGGATTTTTAATATGTCTGGGGAAACAAGGCCACTGCCGCTGCTAGGTCCTGCTAGCTGCCTGCACTGCCAGCCATGCAGGCAGCTGGCAGGACCCGGTAGCAGCAGCAGCCTCCCTCTCACACACCTGCTCATGCCCACCTCATCATGCACAGCCACGCCACAACTTGCATCTCCCTGCCAGCAGAGGCCACACAGTGCGCCTCTCAATCCTGCATACTTACGTGTCTTTTGCTATCGCGAGACGCGTGGCTGTGCACTGCCTGTAAGGAGTTTCTTCTCCCTTCAGGAACCATGTGTCAGCTTTGCAGCTGACAAGGCATCGCGGGATCTCTCGCAATACCTTGTCGGAAGCGCAGGCACCACATGGATCCTGAAGGGAGAAAAAAGCCCTTACAGGCAGCGTGTGGGCTCTTGCCTCACAATAAATAAGCATGCAGGGTTGAAAGGCATGGCGTGGGAGCATTTGGCACAGTTACAGGGGTGTATGTGTGCAGAGGAATGGCAGCGAGGATGGAGAGCTGCAGCGTCAACCAGGAGTGCCCTGTGCTCTGCCTTCCTTCTGTTGAGGATTTCTGCATGGGGATGTGCAGTGCCCATGCAGCTACAGGGCCTAGCAGGCTCACGGTTTCTCCGGGAAACCACTAGGGCCTTCCCCATCCCCGTGTCCGGGCGTGCTTCATGTAGTTTGTGTGACATCGGACTCCATGCTGGGCCCTATTTCTTTCCTCACCCTCCCACCAGATCTGGGCACAGACTCCTCCAGGCTGGGCCCCTACAGGGTTCCCTGCCACCCCTAGAGGGAGGTCCTGTATGGACCTCCCCACCCTCCACTCTTCTAAATGTCCAGCATTGGGCATGGCCATGCTTAAGAGGCAGGGGAAGCCCGATATCTGCGGACAGGTCTCTAGGCTTTCTAGCACCTTTCCCAGTCTAAGTGGCCGCTACGGCCCTTCCCTGCAGAGCCAGCCAAACTGTTAAGTGAAAAGAACCATCCGCATGAGGCGGCGGAGCTGGAAAAGAGCAGAGAATTCTCATCCCCATGGGCTCTGGGATCGTGATGTCTAGGCTCCTCTCATTCAGTCTTCTCCTACCCACCCCCCTTCTTGGTGATCTGAATCCCTTCACTGACTCTCTCCCCGGCTGTTCTCTCCTCCTCCTGTGCTTGTTTGGGGATTGGACAGGGCTCCTATATTAGCAATGACAGGTGCAGGCACATAGGCTTGCCCTGCCACAAATTTACAAAGACAAGCAACATGCTTTCTTTGAGGGAGCACTGCTGGCCCATCAATGAAATGCAACCCTGCTCCCTCTAAAACAGAGGGGGTCAGAAGGACGGTTAGCATTAGGAGCACTTCTGGGCAAGGAAAGGGTTAATGTAGTGGGCTGGCTGGCCCAATCAACCTTTGCCTGCCTGGCCAGCTCAGTCTGAGCAAGCTCCATGGGAGTTCTTGGTGGGGGCGGCAGCAGCATGTGCTAATTGATTCCTCTAGGCTCATTGTGTTTGGCCGGAGTTGTTCAGACAGCTTCAAGAATATCATCATCCCGGTATCATCATGTTTCCTTTTGCTGGTGGTGGTTGCTGATCTCCTTTGTTAATTTCTGGGTGGGTAGGGGATCATTTTCCTGCAGCGGTGGATCATTTCCCTCAATACAAATACATTTGTTTTCACAAAATCCATTCCCATCAGAGCCCAATTAATTTATTTAAAAATATTTGCATGGGGTTGTGACTGAATAAATAGTGGTTAGGGGAATGAATTTACATCTCTGCTGCCATGTGTAAAATGTATTTTGGCTTGGTGATTATATATATATATATATATATATATATATATATATATATATATATTAATGGAGGCACAGCCATGCCTCCATTGTTAAGGGCCGTCAGTACAAAACACATTCCGCCAAGTTAAAGTGATAATTGGGGGGGGGGGGGTTCATTCTCACAGCCATAAAATCTAAAATGTTTCATCAACCTTTCTGAAATTTACAGGTGCCAGAAAGAAATGTTTGTTTTACATTACCTGAAAATTTCAAGAAGATTGAAATTGAGGGAAGGAGGGAAAGATTGAGGGAAGGAGAGCAGTTTAAGGTAGAAAAGGAATACAAACCTCTCTCCCTGCTTTTGTAAAATTTACTTCCGGGTTGAGACATTTTGTGCTCTCAATTTGCATAATTCCTAGAGCCTTATTAATTAATCCAATGGTGGGGTCTTCTTCCTCCTTGACTGTAGTTGATGGAAAGCTTTTCGTTTTTTAAAAATTCCCTTCGGTTGACTTTTAAGGACTATTTTAACCTCTCATTCAAGTCAATGAGGCGGCCATCTTCCCTCATAATGCGACACTGACACACGCTCAGTAGCATCGCTCTCCCCCCTCCCTCCTGCCTTAGAATGTGGGATGGGTGAGTAAAATGGCCGCTGCCTCTAGCACAGACCTTTTGAGTGAAGAAGAGTTTCTCTTTTCTCTTCTGGAACATGCATTCCTTTGGCTCTGACAGTATTTTGGGCTATCTTCATAAGGCCAGTTTGCTCTTTTGCTCCCTGGTGAAGCAGGGTGTGGTTCCTCTGGATCCATGGTAACCTGATCTTCAGATCTCTCCTGGGAATAGGTGGCTATACCTTTCTTTCTATCCCCCCCACCCCATACACACACAGTGCTCCTTCCCTCTTTTCTAAGAGTTTGGTCCATACTGCTATAAATTGAAAGCTTCAAACACTTCATTTAATTAGTTTGGGCCGGTGTTAAGTTTTAAGTACAACGTTGAAACCTTTCAAAGTGCTTCTGGGCCTACAACATTGGTTTCGGCCTAGTCACCCTGTTTTTCTAATACAGTTTAGAAACAGTTGAGCTGTCGTTTATTTTGCATAGTGTACACACATGGATTTTCTTTCTAATCCTTGCAGTCTACACTGGCTCCCTCCTTGATGTGTTTTTGGATGCAGACAAACCTTTTTTTGTTCCAGCAGGCCTTTGGCAAATAATCTGGGCCCCTGTCTACACCTTTGACTTTTAAATTTTATGTATTTAAAATGTTTAAAATGCTTTAATATTGAAAAGTATTTAATTATATTTTTAACTTTTGTATATTTAGGCTGACCATATGAAAGGAGGACAGGGCACATGTAACTTTAACAGTTGTAGAGAAAAGGGAATTTCAGCCAGTGTCATTAGTATGCAATTAGTCCCTGGTGAAATTCCCTCTTCATCACAACAGTTAAAGTTGCAGGCACTATACTAGAGTGACCATACACAAAGAAGGCAGGGCCCCTGCAACTTTAACTGTTGTGATGAAGAGGGAATTTCACCAGGAACTAATTGCATACAAATAACACTGGCTGAAATCCCCTTTTCTCTACAATTGTTAAAGTTACATGAGCCCTGTCCTCCTTTTCATATGGTATATAGTATATACCACAGCCTGGGAGCGGCAGAAGAGAAGGTCCTCTGGGTAACACTCGTCAGCCTAGTTCTGGCTGACTGGAGTAAATTCTTCCCTGAGGAAGTGTGCAGGGCGGATTATACGGGAGAAGGCGAAACCGCAGGTAACCTGGACCCAAACCATGTAGGGATTTAAAGGTAATAACTAGGGGTGTGCACGGACCCCCCGGATCGGATCGGGACCCGGATCGGGACCTCCAATTTTGTCCCGGACCGGTTCGGACAAAATCGGAGGCCCCCCGGACCGGATCGAGTCCGATCCCGACCCAAAAATCGTACATTTTTGGATCGGCCGCCATTTTTTTCCCCATAGACTTGCATTGCAATGCAAGTCTATGAGGAAAAAATGGCGGCGGGTGGGTAAGGGGGGGCCTAACTCCCTCCCCCCCCCGGGGCCGTCCGCTGTGGACGGCCCCGGCAGGTAAACCCCCTCCCCCGCGCTCCCTACCCCCCCTGGGGCCGCCTGCTTCCATCCGCTGGCGCCCGCGGGCGCCAGCGGATAGAAGCGGACGGCTCCGTGGGGGGGGTAAGCCCCCTTCCCCGCCACTTACCTTCTCGACACGTCCGGCGCCGGCGGCTACTACCAGCGGGCTCCGCGGCCTACTCTCAAGTAGCGCGCCGGGTGATGACATCACCCGGCGCGCCACCCTGGAGCAGGCCGCGGAGCCTGCTGGTAGTAGTAGGCGCCGGCGCCGGACGGGAGCCGCCGGGCCGGGCAGGTAAGGGCCCCCCTCCCCCCTCCCCCCTCCGCGCGCCCCCTCCTCCCCTCCACGCACCCCCTCCTTACCTTTCCGGCCCGGCGGCTCCCGTCCGGCGCCGGCGCCTACTACTTCCAGCAGGCTCCGCGGCCTGCTCTAGAGTAGCGCGCCGGGTGATGACATCACCCGGCGCGCCATCCTAGAGCAGGCCGCAGAGCCTGCTGGGAGTAGTAGGCGCCGGCGCCGGACGGGAGCCGCCGGGCCGGAAAGGTAAGGGCCCCCTCCCCCCTCCGCGCGCCCCCTCCTCCCCTCCACGCACCCCCTCCTTACCTTTCCGGCCCGGCGGCTCCCGTCCGGCGCCGGCGCCTACTACTTCCAGCAGGCTCCGCGGCCTGCTCTAGAGTAGCGCGCCGGGTGATGACATCACCCGGCGCGCCATCCTAGAGCAGGCCGCGGAGCCTGCTGGGAATAGTAGGCGCCGGCGCCGGACGGGAGCCGCCGGGCCGGAAAGGTAAGGGCCCCCCTCCCCCCTCCGCGCGCCCCCTCCTCCCCTCCACGCACCCCCTCCTTACCTTTCCGGCCCGGCGGCTCCCGTCCGGCGCCGGCGCCTACTACTTCCAGCAGGCTCCGCGGCCTGCTCTAGAGTAGCGCGCCGGGTGATGACATCACCCGGCGCGCCATCCTAGAGCAGGCCGCGGAGCCTGCTGGGAATAGTAGGCGCCGGCGCCGGACGGGAGCCGCCGGGCCGGAAAGGTAAGGGCCCCCCTCCCCCCTCCGCGCGCCCCCTCCTCCCCTCCACGCACCCCCTCCTTACCTTTCCGGCCCGGCGGCTCCCGTCCGGCGCCGGCGCCTACTACTACCAGCAGGCTCCGCGGCCTGCTCTAGAGTAGCGCGCCGGGTGATGACATCACCCGGCGCGCCATCCTAGAGCAGGCCGCGGAGCCTGCTGGGAATAGTAGGCGCCGGCGCCGGACGGGAGCCGCCGGGCCGGAAAGGTAAGGGCCCCCCTCCCCCCTCCGCGCGCCCCCTCCTCCCCTCCACGCACCCCCTCCTTACCTTCCCGGCCCGGTGGCTCCCGTCCGGCGCCGGCGCCTACTACTACCAGCAGGCTCCGCGGCCTGCTCTAGAGTAGCGCGCCGGGTGATGACATCACCCGGCGCGCCACCCTAGAGCAGGCCGCGGAGCCTGCTAGTAGTAGTAGGCTCCGGCGCCGGACGGGAGCCACCGGGCCGAGAAGGTAAGTGCCCCCCTCCTCCCCCCCCCCCCCCGCTGTCCACTTTCATCGGCGGGCGCCCGCTGGCGCCCGCCAATGGAAGCGGCGGTGGGCGCCAGTGGGCGCCCGCCGATCCGCCGATCCGCCGAACCGGTTCGGAGCTTTTTCGGACCGGTTCGGATTGGATCGGCCGATCCAGCTGCGGGATCGGAAATCGGATAATTTATCCGATTTCCCACTGGACCGGACTCGGATCGTGGATCGGGTCCGATCCAGTGCACATCCCTAGTAATAACCAACACTTTATACATCGCCCGGAAACTAATGGGCAGCCAGTGGAGTGATTTTAAGATTGGTGTTATGTGGTCACCCCTAGGTGTACCGGTGACCAACCTGGCTGCCATATTTTGAACAAGTTGAAGTTTCCGGACTAGGCACAAAGGTAGCCCTATGTACAGCGCATTGCAGAAGTCGAGCCTTGAAGTTACCAGCGAGTGCACTACCATCTTTAGGTCTTCCAACTCTAGGAAGGGGTGCAGCTGGCGTATCAGCCGAAGCTGATAGTAGGCACTCCTGGCCATCGCATCTATCTGGGCTGTCATTTGGAACGACGGATCCAGGAGTACCCCCAAGCTGCGAACACAGTCTTTCAGGGGGGGTGTAACCCCATCCAGAACTGGTTGACACACCTCCAAACCCAGGTTGTGGCCTTTGACAGCAAGCACCTCCGTCTTGTCTGGATTCAGCTTCAGTTTGTTTTTCCTCATCCAGCCCATTACCGCCTCCAAACATTCATTCAGAGGAGACACACTATCCTTAGCTGACGATGTTGTTGAAGGCACAGAGAAATATATTTGGGTGTCATCAGCGTACTGATAGCACCCCGCCCCATGCCTCCGGATGATCTCTCCCAGCGGTTTCATATAAATGTTAAACAGCATTGGGGAAAGGATGGTACCTTGTGGTACACCACATAGCAGGTCCTTCTTTGAAGAGCAGCTATCCCCAAGCATTACCATCTTTAACCTGCCCGAGAGATAGGACCGGAACCACTGAAGCACAGTGCCCCCGATTCCCAATCCCCTCAGGCGTTCCAGAAGAATACCATGGTCAATGGTATCGAAAGCCGCTGAGAGGTCCAAGAGTACCAGCAGGGACACACTCCCCCTGTCAATACTCAGGCGTAGATCATCCACTAAGGCGACCATAGCAGTCTCAACTCCGTATCCTGCCCTGAAGCTGGTTTGAAATGGGTCTAGAAAATCTGTATCATCCAAAACTGCTTGGAGTTGGGAGGCAACTGCCCTCTCGATCACCTTGCCCAAAAACAGAAGATTTGATACTGGCCTGTAGTTATTAAGGTCCAGAGGGTCCAGGGAAGGCTTTTTTAGAAGCGGCTGTACTACCGCCTCTTTCAACATGTTGGAAAACTCCCCTCCCTGAGAGATGCATTAATAATACATTGTAGATGTGATCGAACTGCATCTCCTCCCTGGACAACAAGCCAAGAAGGACAGGGATCGAGAGGGCAAGTCGTCGTCCTCACTTGTCCAAGCAGCTTGTCCACGTCCTCAGTACTCACCAACTGAAACTGATCCAATGTAATTCCACTCACGGAGTTACTGGACACTCCATTGTCAGCTTCTGCTATAATGATGGCGTCTAAGTCGGCTCTTATCTGAGAGATTTTATCTGTGAAATGGTCATTAAAGGCATCACAGCGAACTGCCGAAGGCTGTAAAATCGGGTTCAGGGGGAAAGGTGCCTGAGTTAGACCCCTCACCACCCTGAACAGTTCTGCTGGACGCGAATTCGCAGACGCAATGTGTGCAGCGAAGAAAGCTTTCTTCGCTGCACGTATTGCCACTCCATAGGAACGAAGATGTTCTCTATATCATGTCTTGTCAGATACAAGTCGAGTTTTCCGCCATCGTCGCTCCAGTCGTCGTCTTTCCCTCTTCAACTCCCTGAGATCTTCAGTATACCAAGGTGCCCGATTAGGAGCGGGTCGGAGAGGACGTTTGGGGGTGATCATGTCGATAGCCCTAGTTAGATCTTGATTCCAACTGTTAACCAGGGCTTCTACAGGATCGTTGACGATACCAGCCATAGATCCCTCCAAGGCCTTCTGGAATCCAAAAGGATCCATCAGCCTTTGAGGGCAGACCATCTTAATAGGTCCGCCACCCCTGCAGGGGCGGGTGGTAGCTGTGATACTAACCCTGACCAGAATGTGGTCTGTCCATGACAATGCGGAGGTATTTGTTACCTCCGCCCACAGATCTGTCTGTTCGGAGCTGAAGACAGCATTGTGGGTGTGACCTGCTGAATGTGTAGGTCCAGAGACCAATTGGGATAGGCCCATGGTTGTCATGGATGCCATGAACTCCCGAGCTGCACCTGACAAACCGGCCTCAAATGGGATGTTGAAATCGCCCAGGACCAAAAGCCTGGGCGAATCCAACACCAGCTCCGAGACCAGTTCCGTGAGCTCGGCCAGGGAGTCTGATAGGCAGCGGGGTGGCCAGTACACTAACAGAATCCCTAGTCTATCCCTGGCCTTCAGACTCAGGTACACACACTCGATGTGCCTCAATTGCCGGACAGGAAGTCTGGTCAGGTTAATATTGTCTTTGTAGACCACAACTACTCCGCCCCTCCGCCCACTTTCCCTCACCTGCTCACTGACACAGTACCCAGCTGGGAGAGCCTGAGCCCATGTCGGCCCACTGTCATCTCCCAGCCAGGTTTCTGTGAAGCATGCCAGGTCGGCCTCCTCATTTATAAGGAGGTCATGAATGATATTTGTTTTATTTTTAACCGACCTGGCATTGCATAGGAGCAAGGAGAGGTTCTGTGGGTGGCCTGGTTCATTCTCCAAGATCCCCGGGGTAGCAAGGTGACTGGAAGGTAAGATGGGTGTTAAATATCTATCTCTCCTTCCCCTGTAATGACACATCACCCTGCTATCGCCATATCTCCCCTTGCCCTGCACAACAGATATTGCCACTCCCAGACACATTTCAATTCAACTGCACTCCCAGCCACCTCAAGCATGTCAGAGGGGTGGACTAAACCAGTGTTCTCCACCTCTCCGCAGGAGGGCCGGGGCTGCACTGGAGGAGATGCTGGGAGCCCCTACGCGCAGCTTTCTCTCTCCCTCTCCAGCCGGCACTCTCGCCTCTCCGCAGGTGGGCCGGGGCTGCGCTGGAGGAGAAGCAGGGAGTCAAGATGGTATAACATCCTGGCTGATGCTGGCTTGGTTGTCAACTGTATAATATCCAGTCATCCGTTACACAAAGCCATGAAATTCATTAAACAAAAAACCTACGGTTTACAAAAACAATGTTAAGGCTCTACAGTTTCCAACCAAGCACCAAAAAGTAGGGAAATTGGGAGTTAAGGCTCACAAGCCTTAATGCCATATCCTCCCTAAGGAGGCAGAAAGTGCAAGTGAAATTCTCATTCTCTTAAAGCAGATAAACCATGAGGACAGGATGGAGAATATGATATGCAGAGGTGACTGTGGGGTTGTGGAAAACTGATCACGAACAACTTCGGGCCACCTACTTCTCTTTTTTTGTTTAGAGCAGCCCTTCCCCAACCTGGTGCCCTCCAAAGGTGTTGGACTACAACTCCCATCATTGCAAGTCAGTATGTCCCATGGTCAGGAATGCTGGGACTTGTCATCTCAAACACCTGGAGGGCAGCAGGATGGGGAATGCTGTTCCCTACCCTTACCAAATACAGGGTCTGCCCAATATTTTTCTCTCACTCACATCTCACATATAGCAGCACGCTTGATAACACAAGGGGCACTATTCATTACAGATCTAGAACCAGAGCATGTGCCAGGCACTTCCAACTTTTGGTCAATATCCTGCCTTTCAAAGAACCATTTTTTTTTCTTTAAATGTATTTATAAAAAATATACTGTTCACTCCCCACAATCCCTGCACAATACATCATCTCATCAAAGCAACAGCGGAGCAGAAGAGGTTTAGTTTGGCTGTCTTGAACACCTTTCAGATGAGATTAGTTTGCAATCCTATACCTCTTGGGAGAAATCCCTAGTGAATTCAGTGGCACTGGCTTCTGAGAAGACAGGTATAGGAGTCAACCTTCTCCAGCCTGGTGCTCTCCAGATGTGTTGCACTGTAACTCCCATGTTATGTGTTATGGGGAAGACAAAAATCAATTCATACTTAATTTTAAAATAATATTTACGAATGAAAGTGTTAGGTGGTAGCTCTGCCTTTGATCTCACACTGCTGAACAAGTAAGAGAAATCTTTTATCTGATATTCAAGAAACAGACATCCTATGCCATGTTTTGAAAACTAATGTTGATGTCTGAAGGGCTATCTGGATTAGGTGTTCAAGATTCATTCATTGTTGTTTCATTTGGTTTTGACAGTTTATTTAAAGGGATGGAGCTCTTTTGTAGTTCCTTGATTGATCACATATCTTAATGCTGGAAAACATCATACTTTAGTACAGATGTGGACACAAAATAGATCTATCCTGATGATTTGGACATCAACTCGCGGCATTCCTGATAACTGCCCATGCTGATAGAGGCTTTTACAAGTTGAATTCCAAAACATCTGAAGATCTACATTCTGCCTTCCCTTGTTCTTGAACAACATTCCCCAACCTGGTGCCTGTCAGATGTGTTGGGTTGCAACTCTCAACATAAGGAGATGCTCTAAGAAATGAGAAGTAGGTGGCCCTAAGTTGTTCGTGATCAGTTTTCCACAACCCCACAGTCACCTCTGCATATCATATTCTCCACCCTGTCCTCATGGGTTATCTGCTTTGGGATAATGAGAATTTCACTTGCACTTTCTGCCTCCTTAGGGAGGATGTGGCGTTAAGGCTTGTGAGCCTTAACTCCCAATTTCCCTGCTTTTTGGTGCTTGGTTGGAAACTGTAGAGCCTTAACATTGTTTTTGTAAACCGTAGGTTTTTTTGTTTAATGATATATATATATCCTTTTCAATGTATGGTGCTTCAACTTAAGATGACACGTCTTGTAATTGTGATAGAATCACATATTGGCATTGATTATTTGCTTGTGTGTGCGAAGTGTTCTATGTGCTTTTAAATGATGGGATAAATACAGCAATCCTATATAGGTCTGCTCAAATGTAAGACTCACTGAATTCTATGGGACATACACCTATGTAAGCATGCATGTATGTGTGAGAAATGGTCCCCCCCCTTGCTTTCAATGTTGCAGTGGGGGAAGAGGGCTTGCTGGGTTGAACTATTTGTAAATTTGGGCCTAGAATCTATTTTGTTTTGCTGCATAATGCACCTCAGTCACATTGTGATGATATGTTTGTTTGTTTTTAAATTCTTTCTTTCCGTTTGGAGGTGCAAGTTAACACTTATTTCTGGCCAAGTTCCTCCTGTTTAATGTTTGATGGGGCATACTATTTTTCTAAAAAATATATTATGTAACTCAAACTCTCTCACTTCCGGTCATTGACTGTTATTTGCCTCCTGCCTCTGTTTGCCTATGTGTGAAATGGGTTTCCTGGTCTCCCATCTCCCTTTATTTTAAATCTTGGAGAAGTGGGCCTGTCTATAAATACTTTTCTCTGTGTTGTGACATACCCTGGATCAATTGGGTTGTGTGTGTTTTAAAGAAACTTTTTTTAAAAAAAAGTCTGCTCTCGATTGGTTCTGTGAATTTAGTATGCTGCATTTATGTAATCCAAACTCTCTCTCTCTTGCAGTCATTGACTCTTATTTGTCTACTGCCTCAGTTTGCTAGTGTGTAAAATGAGTTTCTTCCTTTCCCACCTCCCTTTGCTTTCAATAAATAGGCTCTGCCACAAACTGCTTTCTCTGTGTTATTCTGGAGAGGTTTCTGGGAGGGAAATTGCCTTCTACCATCTTTGGCTGGTGGCCTAGGTATGCACCTATATGGCTTCAGTAGTCTATGCTCTGGTGGTAATCTCCAAGCTAGATTACTGCAATGCATTCTATGTGAGGCTGCCCTTGACAACTGTTCAGAAGCTAAATCTTGTGCAAAATGTGCCAGCCAGATTAATAACAAAATAACAAGGACCAGAAGGTCTGAGAGTATAACACCAATTCTGGCCCAATTGTACTAGCTTCCTGAGCCTGATTCAAGCTGGTTTTAACCTATAAAGCATTATTATTATTATTATTATTATTATTATTATTATCATCATCTTTATTTGTATCCTGCCTTTTGCCCAATTCTGGGCCTTAAGGTGGTTTTACTAAATTAAAACATACAAAAGTTAAAATATAATTAAATAGATTTCAATATTAATACATTTCCATATTTAAAATACATATTAAATTTAAAAATTCTTAACATAAATGGAGGTCCATATTATTCACCAAAGACCTGCTGGAATAAGAAAGTTTTTGCCTGCCTCTGAAAACATATCAAGGAAGGAGCGAGTCTAGCATCCCTGGGAAGGGAGTCCCAGATCCTTGGAGCAGCCACCGAGAAGGCCCTCTCCCGTGTACCCGGGATGTTGGAGGGACTGAGGGAAAGGCCTCCCCTGAAGATCTTAGAGCACGGGCAGGTTCATATGGGAGAATACGGTCTTTCAGATAATATGGACCCAAGCCATATAGGGCTTTATAGGTCATAACCAGCACTTTGAATTGTGCCCAGAAACAGACTGGAAGCCAGTGGAGCTGTTTTAACAAGGGAGTTGTGTGCTCCCTGTAACCAGCCCCGGTCAACAATCTGGCTGCAGCTCTTTGAACCAGCTGAAGTTTCCGAACACTCTTTAAAGGGAGCCCCATGTAGAGCATATTACAGTAATCAAATCAGGATGTGACTAAAGGATGTGTCACCATGGTGAGATCCGACATCTCAAGGAATGGGTGCAGCTGGCGCGCAAGCTTTAACTGTGCAAATGCACTCCTGGCCACCGCCGAAACCTGGGCATCCAGGTTCAGGGCTGGGACCTCAATACTTGATGACAAGCCTCTCCTGACATAAACCTACATGGAAAATAAGATCAGAATCTGAGGTCCTCCTCTTGGGGAGACTTGGGGTACAACTTGATGAGCTGTTTGCCCCAGGGTGGATTTGGACTGGTGGCAGGTCATCTACATCAGTGGTCCCCAACCTTTTTGGCACCAGGGACCGGTTTGTTGAAGGCAATTTTTCCACGGACCTGGGGGGGGGGGGTTGGGGGTTTGGGATGGGTTTTTTGGAGGGGGAGGTGGCTTGGTGGTGGGTTTTGTTTCGGGTGGGGGGGTGGGGGGTTGTCCCCCACCCGAAACAAACCCCACCACCAAGCCACCCCCCCCCCACAAAAACCCAAGCTGGACCTACCGGGTCGCCCGCTCTCCACTGCTGCACTCCTCCGCCACCGCATGACCCACTGCAGCCCTGGTTTGCCCCTACCACCCCCCGGTCTGCCCGAATCATCCCAGTTTTCCCGGTCGGGACCTGGAAACCCCGGGCGATCTGGGCAACCTACACTGGTGAGAACATGGCCTGGTTCCTAACAGGCCACGAACTGGTACCAGTCTGTGGCCCGGGGGCTGGGGACCCCTGATCTACATGACGCAGCCATTGCTAGTAGCTAGCCATATTATCCCCCGCTGCTGCTGTGGCTGCTTGGCCTTTTGGCAGGCCCCCATTCTTCACCACGAGCTCCCTCAGACTGGCCACAATCTCATTGGCATGTGGCCGGAAGCACAGACCCGGTGGCTGGAAGCACAGGTCCTGGTACCCATTGCCTTGCTGACAGAGGGGTGGCACAGGTGGCCGTTTTCAAATGTTGTGCTGCCGCAACATAAGGGATGTTTCTGGGCATGCGCAGAGAGCCTCCCCTCCCTCCCTCCCTCTTACGGGCCAAGGCCGCATGCATGCTTCCCTATTCAGGTTGGAGGCAGATTCTGAGAAAACCACAATATCAGGATGGGGGGGGGGACTTTGACATGGAATTGGGTTGACTGCTCGAGACCAAACTTAGGAGACTGGCTTGTGAAAGGCACACAGTGCCCAGTGCTCACAATGGCCATCAAATGCTGGTAAGTCTGTCGTTCCACCCAAGGCATGCTGGGAGTTCCACCGATGGCATGCTGGGAGTTGTAGACATCAGCCTATGTTATTTATTACTTTAAAATACTTAAAACTCCAAAATTCAGTTTTTGAGATTTTTCTGTTACACTATACATGAAGACCTATCAGCATGCCAAATTTCAAGCTTGTACCTCATGTGGGAGTGGGTAGACATTTCCGGACATACAAACCCACACACATATTTTCAGCTTTATAGGTAGAGATTCCTTTTCTAACAATGCCTAACATGGAGTTTGCCCTCTTTACAGCAGCCGCACCCTGGGTTGACATTTTGATCAAGCTGTCCACCACAACCCCAAGATCTCTTTCTTGGTCGGTCACCGCCATCTCAAATTCCATCAGGTTATAATTGAAGTTGGGGGTTGTTTGTGTTTGTCCCAATGTGCATCACATTACAATGAGCTCCAAAGGCCTGCCTGGGCTCCATAGGAAGGCAGGGAATCCCATATGTATGTGGCATCGGCCTTGAGCACTTACATCGGTACGCACATCGACCTGATTCATATCCTTTCTCCCTCAGTGGAGGCAGAGGTCACACAAAACAGGTTCATGCATACAGACCCCTGTCGTTGCCATACCACATTTCCATGATCCATGGGGGTGCTTCCTTCCACTCAGCAGGCCAGGCTCCCAGCTGGCTGAACGGAAGTGTAAACCGCCTCTGAGAAAAAGCAGGGGTGTGGGTTTGGCAGCTGGAGGCTTTCTGGGCATGGGTTAGTAACAGAAACAGACCCACTGCTTTTGACAAGTCTCTGGGTGCTGATTCTGGAACTCCTTTGGGAGAGAAAAAGGGGAGGGGCAGGGAACCAAAAACAAAGATGTTAGAGAAATGGCCAGACCCATTGAGGGAGGAGGGGAAAGGGTGGGACAGCCAGCTTCCCAGCCAGTCATTTTAGCTGCGGTTTGAACCTGCAGATAAGCATATTTATTTCCATACTGTGTGAAGTTTCACCAGACCAGATCGTTGTATATCTCTTATCATTGACAACCAGAGAGGGAGGGGGTGGGGCTTCCATAGCTAGCAAGGGATGGGGCTGGGGGTAACCATTACTACCACTTGGTTTAGATTCATTGCTTGCTAACATATCATGATTTACTTAATTTACTGAATACAGTTTTGGGTGAGAGGGTTGTTGACATTTTTGTTTTGTTTTCTTTCCTTTTTATGACTAACCACAGCAGTTTTAGTTTAATAATTAACGTTCATTGGACTCTTCACACAATGGCTCCCAGCTTTGCTGAGACCTGTTTTCTTTCAATTAATGAGATACTTAGCAGTTAACATCTTATGAGCTCTTGGCACTTGAAGCTTTTGCTCCTAAGTTCCTCCAGGCAAAGCTATTATTGTTATTGTAGAACTTCCCCCGCTTTTTTCCTCCTGTGATGTTGCTGGCATGGATACTCCCCTGTTGCTCTCTTACCCCTTCCTCCCATTTTGAAGGCTTTAATAATTACCCTTTTTACACACTCTTTCAGAGTGCCCTGATTAGAGTAACTCCCATTAGTTTGGTCTAATTAATTATATTTTTGTACCAGCCTGAATGAAGATTAAAAAATAAAAATAATAATCAGGAACTAAGGGCTCCATCACATTTAGGGTCATGGCACTCTCGTAGTCCGTCCTTTCCACTTTTGGTGCTATGGACTCGCATGACGTTGTCCTTTTCCGGCACTATTCTCGCTTTTTTCCTTCGTTCTTGCGGCTTATTTTGCACCTGGAAAGTCCATTTAATCTTGGAAGTGTGCAATAAGAACCCAAATGTAAACCAGTAAATCCGTTTCTGTGTTTGAGGGTATTTTTTTTTGGGGGGGGGGTCTTGAAGGCCATTTTCAGTGAGGAAAGAATAGGGTGTGCTTTTAATCCGCCAGGGCAGTTTTAGAACTTACTTCCTCCTTTTCATCTTTGGACACGTTAGGAGTTGGAAGGAAGGTTTCAGTGCTCCAACTCCCTCTTTGTTTTTGGCTCCCTTCCTTGTTTTGCTGAACCCCTGTCCTGTTGGAATCGCAGAATCTCATGGGAGGCCTTCAAGCAGAGATTGGGAAGCCATCTGTTGGGGCTGCTCTAGCTTTGGCTTACCTGCATCAACCATGAGACTGGACTAGGTGGCCTACAAGCTCCCCTCATCCCCACTGGCCAATTCTCAATGATTCTATGCAATATTAAGAGACCCCTTTCAAAGCCAATGTGATTCTACACATCATGTTGCACTGTGGCCCACATACCTGCCACATTACCTTTGTTAGTGACTTGTGGAATGTCTTCTGAAAAGTGGTATTGGGGTAAGAACTCGTTCTGTTCCAGTTAAGAAGCTTTCCTGTCTTACCACCTGGAAGTGGTGGTTCTTCACCACAGGACACCAGGGGAGTGACAATTCAAAAACATGATATAAAATGGGAAACTGCCCATTTTTAATTTGGACAATCTAACAAGAAATGGGGAGATCAGACATCAAAGCAAATGGAGGCAGAGGAGGCTGGCCTTGCCCTTGGGGGGGGGGGGGGAGGGCAGGCAGAGTGCAGTTTGATGAGCAAATCCTGCTCCAAATGAGTACAGGTGGCAACCCAAATGCCAGGCAAATTCACCCCATAGAGAGGAGGGCTTAGAGTAACTCCCTCTATTGGTGGCAGCTGGTTCTCACTGGGACAGGGACAGCAGAGGCGAGGCAGCCAATGGGGGGGGGGGGCTGAGACACAGCAACTTAGTTGGGAGTTGCCCCCACCTTCCTCACTTGCAATGATCCTAAGAACACTCAAACACACCAATATAATTCTTTCGCATTTAGCATCTAACTGTCTCTTGATCCAGTAGAGGCACTTACAGGCCACTGTGCGATGATCCTTGATTCTCTTCTGGCAAGGGGGGGTTGGCCCCCTCCACCCCCTCCCGTGCCAGTCATCCCTCTCTCATAACTGGGACCCCATTCCAGGGTCTGCAATGGCAGGCATCAGAGGAACATGCTCAGCTTACCCGGCTGCATGCCCCACCTTGCACACTGGCACAGAAAGACCCATCCAGAGAGGCCTCTGGAACAGGGCAAGGCAGCCTGGTGCTCTCCAGGTGTTTTGGAATAACTCCCCTCCTCATCTTTCTCCCAGCTCTGTCTGGGGAGGGAGGGGGAGGGGGGAGCCCCAAGCCAGAACAGCCCAAGGGGGAGGCCAGAGGCCACTTGTGCATCACCTCCACAGAGGGCAAAACATGGCGCGGATTTGCCCAGAAAGGGCATAGGCTAATTCATATGTATTGATGCACATGTAGAAAAATAATGCCTCTACTTTCAACAGAAATGTAATGCACCTCATTCCAGTGAGGAGGCCTGTGTCCGGGCGACCTGTGTGTCTGTTCAGCCTGCTGTCCAAAAGCTGTTGGTGGACTACTTCAGGGCGCCTTCTTTCTGGAACTTCATTCAACAGGGCAGGAGTGGACTGGCTTTGTGGGTGTTGTGGGTGGGTGTAGGGGGCAGCCTGAGCCAGGGTGGGCAGTGCCCCATTCACCCTAATGAATGAGCCACAGTACCTTATCTGTAGCATGATCCTATCATCGAAATGGCAACTTCCAAATGAGAACAGGGAGGAAGGGCTCTGTACTACTTACTCCTGGGTTATTTTTCTGTCTCTATGGTGACTCCTTTTTGCCCACCTTCCTAGGCAACAGAAGAACTTGTTCTGGAATTCAAATACACCCTTAGCATTTAATTAATTAATTTAGTTATTCAAAACATATTTTTACCAGACTTCCTTCATCATATTAGATTTTAGGGTGGGACAAATGTCTGCATCTGTTAAAATGTTCATATTTCTGATAAAGGAAGGCCATCGTATGGGCCTCAGCAGAAGATCTTAAAAAGAATGGGCAGGTCAATATGGGAGCAAGTGCTTTTTCATGCATTAAAATTCTGGCAGCCTTGTTCCGTGAGAACTGAGGCTTCTGAACATCTAGGGATGTTAGGATTGCATAAGCTCCGCAGCCTGGGTTGATTTTGCCTGAGCGTCTTTCAGAGACAGAGGAAAAGGGCACTTTCCTTGAAAGGCACAGGCAGTCTTTTAGCCAGCAATCTTATTGGAATGGCCAAGAAAGGACCTCAAGTCCTTTTGTGGCTATTCCAGGAATTGCAGCAGCGTGGAAGGCTTCATTCTAAAAACACCCCCACCCCAACAATGCTCCCTAAGTTACCAGTCAGCACACTACTGTCCCCCCTCTAACTTTCTGAAATTGAAAATTGGGGGTGGGGGGCACATGTCTATGGAATCCACTTGACCTGCTACTGCTGATCTGCCATGGAATTTGAGGGCCAGACTCTAAGAAATCCAGACTCAATTGAGTATGCTGTGGATTTCTCTGGCATCCCTAGTTACATCCTGTTTGGCCTCAATGTTCCCAACCATTTGGTGGAAACTCAAGAGAGGGCCTTCTTGGTGGTCACTCCAAGGCACCTCCCACTCCCTATTTTCACATTCAAATGTAAGTTGTGAGTTGTATGGTAGGGCTTCCTGTTAAGGCAGAATAGAATTTGCAGTTCAATTTGCAATCCACACCCTTCCGTATAAACTGCAGGAAGGGGTTTCACACCCATAATGCAATGGACTGAGGACCTAACAATGCTATCAACATTTGAACAGATGGTATATAGGCGTCACTCATGAATGGATAAATATATGGATATTTGGTCTCCTTGTCTAGAAATGTATGCATAATCTCCCCCCGCTTTTTCCCCAGAATGCTGTACTTGATGGCATATTGATATTTCTATGCATGTAATTTTCTGTTTTTCCCTCTATTTTTCTTTTCACAATTCATTTTCTGTTTTGTTTTGTTAAAATTCACAATAAAAGAAGAAAAAAGATTAACCAAAAAAAAGAAAGAAAGGAAGGGGGTTCTAGTAAAGAACTCTAAACTCTCCCTTTTTAATTCATAACTTAAAAGCTGACTCCCTGGTTTGTGAATTTTGGTCATTCCTAATAATAATAATAATAAATTTATTTCTTACCTGCCTCTCCATTTGGATCAAGGTGGGGAACAACAGTAAATATAAAATATGATAAAAACATCCTAAAAACATCCTAAAATTCCACTGGATAAATAATAAATCACTCTACCATTATGTTTTTGATTTGTTCTAATTAGCAAACAAGTATGGCAATTGCAAGACCACGATTTAGTTTTGTGACTTAGGAATCGAATTCAAAACCAACCCAAACACATTAAGGGCACAATCCTATGACCTGTAGACATTGTCTGAGAGACCATAGGATACTGAGGATTCTTCCTTCTGAGGCCCCAAGTACAGTTATGACTTCGGAGGTGAAAATCCCCTCATGTATCTTCCCCCCATCCCAGCCACCAGAGAAAGCTCCATGGCAGCTCCTTTTCCAAGGTCAGATCACAACCTCAGATGAGGACAAGGAAGAAAAAGGGAGCGTACCAGTGAGCAGGGAGAGGAGAGAGAAGGAGAGGTCAGGGTATGCTTTATCCTGTGGTCTCTCCAACCCTGGACCCTCCCCCACCAGCATGACTCCCTCAATGGGCTCAGGAGAGGATGGGGAGGCAAAAATTGCCTCTGTTGCTCCTCTGGCCTTGCCAGCCACAGAATTTAAAGAATTTTGAAAGAAGAAAGAAAGAAAGAAAGAAAGTTCCTGTCCTTCAATTATCTATCAATCTATCTATATCTTTGTCAGTGTTGCATGCTTTCCTTAATAACTTCAGTCCTTTTTGTTGACTAAGTCCTCAACAGTGCTGCAATGCTGCCTGGGTACCTATTATTATTATTATTATTATTATTATTATTATTATTATTTATTACATTTATATACCGCTCCATAGCCAAAGCTCTCTGGGCAGTTTACCAACAAGGTGTCATGCCCGTGATTGCCTTCCAGTTAAGCCCCAACCTCCCAGGAAGTAGCTGCAATTCAGCAGGAAATTAACAGTCCTTGCTGGAAGGTGCAGATCCTTCAGGCCTTTCTTTTCTCAAGTCTCCTTCTCCTTCTCTCAACCTTCAGCAGCAGCCTCCTCAGCTTCTCATTCTGCACTGTTCCGGCAGAAAGTGATACAACCCTGTGCCTAAGATTGGATTTAGGTGAAGGCAAGGAATATTTATACAATTCTATGAAAGGGGGGAAAGTTTATTGGTTTCCCTCCCTTCATTCTTATTCTTTGCATTTTTACCACACATCAAAACAACACACATACACACACACACACAGAGAACAGGGATGAGGTGAAAACTCTTCTCTGTAGATGGCTTTGAAGCCTGCCCTGAACACAACAGCATCAATCCACATGATGTGAATAATCCCAGAGTGAAAGTGACTATGATTGTTTCCTGCATGCCAACAGTTTGCTGTGGGCTGGAGCTTCAGGTAAGACCTCCCATAAAACCAGAGAGAGGTGGGAGAAGCTGAGAGCTGTCAGAAACTTGACAGCCACACTGGCATTTGAGGAGGTATGGAACATTGGGGAAGGGGACTTGTATTTATTGTGTACAGACAAACAAAGCTCCCCCAACCTCAAAGTTGAACTGCAAATGCGCAATGTGAAAACAATTGCAATTCGAAGGTTGAATTTAAATTTTAACATTTTGTGAAATTTAGAATTTATGCCAAATTTTCTGTTCTCAGCTATTCCCTTCCACTTTTCATTTTGAAGCACATCTCTACATCTCATCCTAATTGAGCCAGGGGAAGTGAATGCTGAAGTAGAATCCCAAGGAAAAGGAATTTGTCCTCTCTGAGCAAGGGATCTCTGTGAACCTAACACCTTAAATCATCCCCTACATGTGGTCATGACATGATCCCTTAACACTTCAAAGCCTTCACAAGTCTATAGAAATGAAATCCTTACCAGGAGAATTTGATTAATCGGGTTGATTTATTGGCTGCTAATGTCTGACCCACAGCTCCATTAGTCTCTACTGGACGTCTTTGAGGATAGAGAACCACTACAGCTTTATGATCATGAATGTGGAGGAGCAGTGGGGTGCCTCCACTTTCCCCTTTGGCTGGAGGAAGAGAGTGAAAAGGGGCAGTCTTTCCCATGGGGGTTTCAGGCAAGCAACTTCACTCAGATGAAGTGGATTTGTGGAATCCACATTAGACATAGACACTTGGTGAGGCCACTCCTGAAGGGGTCATCTCTGGACCCCAAGGACTGTAATGACTATCGTTCCATGCAGATATCCCATCCTCTTCTTGGGCAAGGTGTTTACGCAGTGAACTACCACAATACTCTGGGCTTCTATGGTAGTAGGATACCTCTGGGAGCTTGTGGTGTGTCTACCAAGATTGCCTGAGTGAACTGTCCTATTGACTGGAAGGCTGTGCAGGTGGAAAGGAAAGAAGCAATCCTCAGGTTGCAGGAAGTGAAATTTGTTTAGTAAAACAGGACCAGCTCAGCCCCATGACACTTTCCTGGACTGAAGTGCAAAATTAGTTACATCCAAGCCAAGGTGGGGAGGCAAAATTCTATCCTGGAAATCTTTGGCATATGGTGACCAGATAAAATCCAGGTCAGGGCTCATGTAACTTTAACAATTGTAGAGAAAAGGGAATTTCAGCCAGAGTCATTTGTATGCAATTAGTTCCTGGTGAAATTCCCTCTTCATCACAACAGTTAAAGTTGCAGGGGCCCTGCCTTCTTTTGTATATGGTCACTCTAGTATAGTGCATGCACCTTTAACTGTTGTGATGAAGAGGGAATTTCACCAGGAACTAATTGCATACAAATGACACTGGCTGAAATTCCCTTTTCTCTACAACTGTTAAAGTTACAGGAGCCCTGTCCTCCTTTTCATATGGTCAGCCTACACATGATGCAAGAAATGTGGAGTTAGAGAGCACCTAAAAACCCACTTTCACAGGTCACATGAAAGCGCTTCTTACTCAGGGTGGGTGGGGCATAACTGAACATCATTAAGCCCACTCAGCAAACAAGAGAAGCTTGTTTCCTGCCCTTCTCCTTGCTCCCCTCCACAAATGGGAAGGGCAGTGAGACTAACTAGCCTGCCATTCCTGTTCTCAAAAGCAGGCTAGCTGCGTTCTCTTTCTATAGCAGCAAGTGCGCGATTTCGAAGGGGAGTCAAATTGCTATCGCACATTTATAAATGGGAAAGTCAGTGAGAGCAACCAGCCTGCCTTTCCCATTCATAAATGTATGGCAGCAATTTCACTCCTCTTCGAAACGGTGCGCACTTACTTAGGGTTTTAAAGTGTTTCCTTATTGTCGCTTCTGTGCCCCACTTCTGTCCCACATGACTTTCTCATTCTTCCTGGCCGGGAAAGAGGAAGTAAGCAAAGACCACGTGGCCCATTCAGGGGCAGGTTTTATCACACTGCTTTTCCTGCACACAGCAGGAGATCGTGTCACATTCCGGGTTTAAAAAAAAAAAAAAAGTTGGATCTTTTTGGGGTTTATTTTGCGATGGAAAAATGAGCAGGAGGAGCGGGAGGCACACAGGAGGCAGATGCCATCATCTAAAGGACGCATGCACATCCATAAGTGAGCAGTAGTGAGCATGCAATAACATGCTCATCTGATGACACCCTTAGAATGGGAGAGTAGCTAGCTTGCTTTTATGAATAGGAATGGCAGGGAGTTACTTTTGCTGGTGACAGTAGTGTCTATGGGGGAAAAGAATGAATGGGCAGGGGACGGGGGCAGCCTTTGACCATGTCACTGCCAGGTCACAGCCACATCACAGGGGCCACGCCCAGGATTTCATGCAGAGGGATGGTGCATACCGCAGGAGAACCTCCTAGGAGCCACTTTAAGTAAAGCAGATGGGAGTAAAAGGACTTTCAGAAAATGCAGCTTTTCGAAAGGAAAACGGCTGGTTGGCTGCAGACTGGTGACCACGTCATGTGTCGCAAAGGACCTCCAACTGCTCTCCCTTTGCACCAGATCCGTCATGTAGATTCCCTCATGGTTGGCTAAGCAGAGCTCTTTGGGGGTTTTCGGAGTGAAGGCAATGGCTTCCCTGGGCTACAAGCCCTGCCAGTTCTCTGCACTCTTTCCAGGGCCAGATCTACACCAAGCAGGATATGACACTTTGAAAACAGTTTGAAAACTGTATATGGAGTGTGTCCTGGGCCCCGACAGTTGTCACAGACTGTGTAATGGCCTGCCGGAGGAGATTCGACAAATTAGCAGTCTCCTTGAATTTAAGAGAGCCGTGAAGACTGATCTCTTCCAGCAGGCTTACCCAGTTGAATTTTAAGATGTTTTGAATAATGTATTAGTTTTTATTTGTTTTTAATGTTTTATTTGTTTTATGGTCCTTGTATTTATATTTATTGTTGTTTCCTGCTTCGATCCGGAGGGAGAGGCAGGTTAGAAATAAATAAATAAATTATTATTATTATTATTATTATTATTATTATTATTAAACCATTTCAAAGTAGTAGTGTAGATCCTGCTCAGGATTGGTTGTAAGAGCTCCTGTTTAAGTGAACCAGCCTCCCTAAAAATGAGCAGAGATGGGTGCCGTTTAGCCTCCCCTATAACCTGTTCCATTTTTAAAGAGTCCTTTTGCTGCTAGGTTTTAGCATTTTCAGGAGCACTTTCCATTTGTGTTGTACAAAGCCAACCGTAGCCCTTTAAAGGCACCGAAGGGTGAACTTCAGCCTGGCTGTCCCTCAGTGTCAGTCCCCTACCATTTCAGAACCGCTGCTCATGATGGATCGTTTGTTTGTTTTCTTTTAGGGATGTTTTTCCTCTCCTGCTCCAAGAAAGAGGGCCTCTCCTGATTCCCTCCCCCATGGGCGCACAGGTGGGTGTGGGTGCATGGGGATGGGGGGTGTTTTAAGAGGTAAACAGGATCCCTGTCCCTTTCCCCCAGAGCAGCCTTTCCTCCCTCATCATGTTTGAGTGGTTTCTAAAATGCTTGTGACATTTTGGTAAAGTGGTGACTGAATGTATCAATGAATAGACGCTGCTTTAAAAAATGGGGAGAGAGAGCGGGCTGAGACTATTGGTGAACGAAACCTCTTTGGCATGGATGGGAAAGAGGTTGCTGATCCAGCATTTGAGCTGCTGATATGTTTGTCTGTAACACAAGCCACAAAGCTGGGTTCACACCACAGGTGAAGAACATCCCCCCCCCCGCCCCCTGCCCCAAATTACTGCCTTAGAATGCTCTTAAAATGCTCCATCTGTCTTCACTCAAAGAAAATTGAATCTTCCCTGCTGAAAAAAGAGTGACATTTATCCGGTGCTTCCCACTGCCTGGCTGACCACAAAACATAGCAGCAAAACCTACTGGAGTTTATAATTTGCTGCGATGAAGTTGCCTTGGGCAGAGAATGCAGTGATGGCCACAGCTGACTGAGCTATTGATGGGACAGGCTGTGCACTCCGGCACTGGGATGCCAGCGCACCCACTGCATTCCACTTCTGTGCCCGAATAACAGAGACAATCACACACACACACACACACATACACCCCCCCCCAAAAAAAAGAACAGCCAGGGTGAAGCTGCTCTGAGTTGTCAAAATGGCAGCTAGAATTTAGGGAGCTCAAAATGTTGTTTTTCTCCCAGTCAATGGATCAGACAAAGACCCTTTGCACACCCAAAAGCTGCTCCATCAGCACTGCTCTACTGCCGCACTGAGAACACAATGGATTATGAGGCTGGGATGTGTTGTTCCCCCTGCTGATCCATGGGATGGGAAGTGTGCAATGAAAATGGATCAGGGAAAGTACCAGGAGGGAGAGAAGGAGGAGGAGGAGGAGGAGGAGGAGGAGGAGGAGGAGGAGGAGGAGGAGGAGAGAGAGAGAGAGATTGTTAACAGAAGCAGTAGAAAAAGTGAAGGGCTCTGCACAGCTTTTCCTTGAATCTCTCCTCATATTGATGGTTCGTTCCTGCTCCCATATACTTACTGATCAACTTCACCTATTTATCAGAAATGTTATTACGAGGGCTGTGCACTGCCTCGGCCTGAATCCAAAGTGGAACCAGGCTGGCCAGAGGCACCTTGAGGCTGAAGCAGATTGGTACTGAAGCCTCGGGTCAATTCTGGGCAGTGCTGAGTTACTCCCCCCAACCCACCTGCCCACCTGGGAAAGCCGGCACAAGGCCTGCCATGAGTCCAGGTGAATCCATTGGACGCACTTCCCTCTCCTTCCCCTCCCTCCCCAGTCACCTCCCACCAACAACAGGATTTACATTCAGGTGCGTCCTCTTACCTGAGAGCCAAACCACAATTTAGCAGTAAGATTACGGGGCTCTCCTTTTTTAATAGCTCTATGGCTGCAAACTATAACCGTAAAAGGCCATAGAGCTATTAAAAGAAGAGAGACTCTGTGATCTTACCTTTAAATCTTGGCGCGGCTCTCAGGGAAGAGGCCACAAATGGAAGTAAGTCCTGGTGGCGGTTCCAGGTTTGGGGGGAGTGAGGGAGTTGGGAGTCCAATGTATTCCCAGTCAGGATTGCCCCCAGTTTTCCTGGCTTGCCTGCCACACAGCTAGTACCCAGGAAACCTGCAGAGGCCAAACTGCCTCATGGGGGTGGGGATCTCATTTTGGCTTCAGTGCCAAAGTGAGGTGGGCAAGTCCCAAGGCGGCCCAAGTTGAATTGGGTCCATTTTGGAGCCTCCGAGGTAAGTCGGGGGTGCTGTGCACAGTCCTAATTATTACTCCAAACCAAATTTCCACGGGCAAACTGTTGTCCATGTAGAGTAGGGATGTCACATGAATCCATCGTGTGTGTGTGTGTGTGTGTGTGTGTGTGTAGCCCTCCTGTTTCAAGTCTGGATAGTTGCAGACATCTGCTGAGTTGTCCAGAGCAGGCAGTGGGCAATAGCGGTGGTGGTGGCGGCTGGGAGGGAAGGAGCCAGCCACTGTGCGCAAGTCTCTGATTCTCTTTGGTGGGCCCTGATGAGTAGAACCAGAGACTTGGATACAACAATTGGTGCTGCAATAGTCCACCACCACCACTGTGCGCAAGTCTCCCTTGCTGGGGTCTGGCAGGGAGAAAGAGATTTTTGCACAGCTTTTGCTGTATCTAAGAGTGTGTGATTTCCGGTGGGAAGCCTGTGGCTTAGATCACGAACACAAGCCAAGCTGAGGACTCTGGGGAAATCCCTCAAGAGGGCCAGATTTCCCTGTGCCAGACATCCATAATGTAAAACTTCTACTTGCACTTCTACTTACTTATCGAAGTAAGGAGCCAGCCTATGAATGCAAAGGACTGCATCCTGCCCCAAAAAGTCTTCCAGAGCCTCTAACATCTGCCAGAGTTCAGTAGGTTTTCAAGTGTCCAGAACCCCAGAACATTTTCTGGTGGAGCAGCTGGAAGTGCAGGTTAGACGTGGGTAAAAAAAAATCCCAAGTCCACAGAACCTATTTCATGGAACAATGTCACCTATTTCTACAAGCTGGGCCAGGTGTGATGTTAGACAAACGTTTAACTTAGGACACACAGGACAATGGGAATTTGTGGCTGCTGATACTATGACAACAACAACAACAACAACAACAACAACACCATGCAGGCATTTAAAAGATTTTGATGAATCTAAATTTTACATCTGAAAAATTCTGGTCACTGAAATCACACATGTTCACATCGAAAATTAATGACAAGCCTGATCTACAGTACTTAGAAAAGAAAGTCTTGCTGCAAAATTATTGGACTCCTAGCTGTGGATCCCTCTATACGATGTCTATATGTGTCTATGGAGTTGGCATAGATAGACCGGCTGGTGCTGATATCATTTATGAAGTTCTGCTACTCAGTTTACTTATTCTGGTGAGACAGATCAGAGATGTTGCCTTTGGAGGCCTGGTGTTCATGGGCAAGCAGTGTCTGCTGTGCACGTGATCAGCATTGAAAGCCAAGCCACAGGCTGCTCCCACACCAGAGTCTCTTGGGAGCATTGCCCAAAAGCTGGGCAGCTTTTGTATCCTTATAACACTTACCTCATTTTATTAAATTACCGGTTGTTGAATGTTTTACATATAATAAATGGCACTTCATCAGTCGCTTATTGGAACATGGAGCATCTCATACCATGAGTTGGGTGATTAAGGAAGTCCCTCACTCAGCAGTTGTTCCATGCACCCTCAGACTATTTCCCTCCACCCATTTGTTTCTGACTCTTCTTGCTACTGTGTTCCCAATAACCTGTACCCAAATCCATCTTCCTAAACCCTTACATTCATTGGATGTAATTCTGTAACCAAGGGGCTAATCAGAAGTTGGAGCAAGTTGGAAGGTTTGGCCTATGGGCAGAGGTGTGCCTGATGACAGTCAAATAACTGATGTGGTTAAGGCATGCCTGCACCATCACTCACACAGCCCGCCACTCCTCTGGAAGAAGGCAGGTTGCTTGGCTATATTCCCTTAATTAGCAGGTGCACAAGGACTCTATGGCCACCTTCCTCCTCCTCCTCCTCCTCCTCCTCCTCCTCCTCCTCCTCCTCCTCCTCCTTCTCATGTGCATTTCCTGCTCTTAGTGGAACAAAATGGGCAAAAGAGTTGAGTGCTCTGGCCTAGAAGGGCTGGACGTCCACCCTAGGCACATCCCTGTTGCAAAATGTTTCACTGAGTGAAATTCCTGTGTGAGTTTGGAGATTCCCACACAGTGAAACTATGATGTGGGGGAACCCACAGCAGACATTCATGAAAGTCTTTAGTCCAGGCTGATTCTACTGAATAGGCTGCTGGCAATCTGCAGCCAGGGAATAAACTCTCCACACAGCTGGCAAAGTTGATGATCAAAAAATTTCAACTAAAGCAAAAATTCTAAAGAAATGTGGAGGTTCCTTTTTAGGTGAAACCTCCAAGAAATTTCAAGGGAAGCAAAAATAGTTTAGACAAGTCTCCAAAGATTTATCAGAGGTTTCAGTACATTTCTAACAAAAATCTCATCCATGGGCATCTTCTCTCACCCTCCCTTCCTGTACCCCCAAGCTGCATAACCTCCATCTCTGGCAACATGAGCCAATCATGTTGCAGGCTCTGGGCACAAGGAACACCACCCAGGTGTCCTCTTTTCAGACTTCTTCTTAGAGAGCAGAAGAGCAACCACACTGTTACTCAAAGATAATTATTACAGGAAATGAAGAGATGGACATGGACCATTTTGCAACCAAGAGATATGAAGAATAAATGAACACCTTTATTTCAGAAAGCCATAGACTGGCCAGCTATCTTATTAGAATTCGGTTTCTTTTTTTCTTCTTTTTAAAAAAGTAATTATTTTAGCATGATGTTTTATTCCTTTATTTTATTTTGCATTTTATTGTTCGCCACTCAGGAATCTGTCGAGATGTGGAGTGGTATACAAGACTTGTAAATAACTAAATAATGGATAAATAAGTGGACAAGCTGGTGTCGTTGCCTGGTGGCTGCACCTCCATTGAAACACACATTGCTCCTTGGCACTTAGGCCTCCAAACAATGGAGGCTGTAATTATCCTTTGGCCCTCACACAAATTGTTAATTTGATTTCAAGTGCCAACCACTGACTCTTTAGCACAGCTTGGAACTAAAACTTAAATCAAATGCTTCCCTCAGGGAGATGCTGCAGAGGGACGAGGAGGAAGGAATGGCAGGGATGTAGTCAATTAAGTTGAAGCCCTGTAGTTTTACAAGCCAAATAAATATTCTGGTAGCCTCAGGCTGTCACTGAACTGTGAGAAGCAGTTCTGGTGGATGGAAAAGTCAGATTGCTCAAGAGAGGGAAAGTAAGCAAGATGGACAAAGACCAATGAAACATTTAAAATGCTGCCTCCACACTTCCACACTCCCACCCTGCCCATCCCTACACACCTATCAAAGCTGCTGAGTGGATGGATAAGGCCTTAGAATAAGTGAGCGAATTTCAGCCATTTCTCTCCCCACCCCCAAATAAAAGGATTTGACTCTGACTGGCCTTGCTCTCCAGCTCACCCAGGCCGTCCAGCCCAAGGAATCACTCTAAATCCATCCCAGCACAAATGAGCAATGTCATCAACTTCTTCATTCTATCCTCTTTCCTTATTTAAACCTGAGGTGCAAAGGCCGGGTTGGGAGCAGCCCTTACTGTCTGAGCCTGGCACTTAGATGGCTCCACTAACATGAGACCAACCTTCAGCAGCAGCCAGATCTACACCTTGTGTCAAATCATTACGAAAGTGGAATAAAAAGCAGGATGTGGTATATGGAATGTGGATTGTGCCCCAACAATTATCAGTGCACTTCAATACCACTATAAAGCAGTGGTGTAGGTCTAGAGCCCCATCAGACAAGTGTTTTATTGCACACTTGTTACTGGGCACTTGCGGATTTTTGTGGGTCCCTCTCACAACGTTCTGAAAGTCCTGAGATGGCCCGGCAGTGACATTGCGTCACTTTAATAACTATAGGCCAGTATCAAATCTTCCAAGGTGATTGAGAGGGTGGTTGCATTCCAACTCCAAGCAGTTTTGGATGATACAGATTTTCTAGACCCATCTCAAACAGGCTTCAGGGCAGGATACAGAGTTGAGACCGCTTTGGTTGCCTTAGTGGATAATCTATGCCTGAGTATTGACAGGGGTAGTGTGTCCCTGTTGGTACTCCTGGACCTCTCAGCGGCTTTCGATACCATCAACCATGGTACCCTTCTGGAACGCCTGAGGGGATTAGGAATCGGGGGCACTGTGCTTCAGTGGTTCCGGTCCTACCTCTCGGGCAGGTTCCAGATGGTGATGCTTGGGGATAGCTGCTCCTCAAAGAAGGAGCTGCTATGTGGTGTACCACAAGGTGCCATCCTTTCCCCAATGCTGTTTAACATTTATATGAAACCGCAGGGAGAGATCATCCAGAGGCATGGGGCGGGGTGCTATCAGTACACTGATGACACCCAAATATATTTCTCTATGCCTTCGACAACAGCGTCAGCTAAGGATAGTGTGTCTCCTCTGAATGAATGCTTGGAGACGGTAATGGGCTGGATGAGGAAAAACAAACTGAAGCTGAATCCAGACAAGACGGAGGTGCTTGCTGTCAAAGGCCACAACCTGGGTCTGGAGGTGTGTCAACCAATTCTGGATGTGGTTACACCCCCTCCCCTGAAAGACTGTGTTCGCAGCTTGGGAGTACTCCTGGATCTGTTGCTCCAAATGACAGCCCAGATAGATGCGACGTCCAGGAGTGCCTACTATTAGCTTCGGCTGACATGCCAGCTGCGCCCCTTCCTAGAGTTGGAAGACCTAAAGATGGTAGTGCACATGCTGGTAACTTCGAGGCTTGACTTCTGCAATGCGCTGTACATAGGGCTACCTTTGTGCCTAGTTCGGAAACTTCAATTAGTTCAAAATATGGCAGCCAGGTTGGTCACTGGTACACCTAGGGGTGACCACATAACACCAATCTTAAAATCACTCCACTGGCTGCCAATTAGTTTCTGGGTGAAGTATAAAGTGTTGGTTGTTACCTTTAAAGTCCTACATGGTTTGGATCCAGGTTACCTGTGGGATCGCCTTCTCCCGTATAATCCGCCCCACACACTCAGGTCCTCTGGGAAGAACTTACTCAAATCAGCCAGAACTAGGCTGACAAGTGTTACCCAGAGGATCTTCTCTTCTGCCGCTCCCAGACTGTGGAATGGCCTGCCAGAGGAGATTTGACAAATTAACAGTCTTCATGAATTTAAGAGAGCCATGAAGACTGCTCTCTTCCAGCAGGCCTATCCAGTTGAATTTTAAGATGTTTTTAATGATGTATTGGTTTTTATTTGTTTTTAATATCTCATCTATTTTGTGGTCTTTGTATTTTATATTTATTGTTGTTCCCCGCCTCGATCTGGATGGAGAGGCAGGTTAGAAATAAAATAAATAAAAATAATAAAAAAAAAATTATACGATGCAGCAGCCACCTTGACGCCATGGTGGGGCTCTCCGGAGAAGCTCTGCATTTTAAAAGTTGGGGACTTCCCTCGACTTTTCAAGATGGAGCGAGGTGAACATGGCCCTTCTGCCATATGACCTCACTCCATCCTCGATGCAGAGGCGTGGCCAGGTGAATGTTGACTTCTGATTGGTCGCCATCTGCCTGGGCAGAGGGTAGGGGACAGGCCTGGCCACCAGTCTCGTTTCTTTGCATCAAAAATACCCAAAACAAACAGAAAATCTGCTTTCCTTCAAGTGGATTTTTCTTTCATTTCTATTAGATGCCAATGGGAATTTACTAGGGGGAAATCAGCAGGGGTGGTACCGGGGGGGCACGTGGCAAGCCCCCCAAACCAGGGCTTGCCACCCCAGTTGCTGGCAGAGCTGGCTTTACCAGGAGGGCTCAAGGCAGCCTCTGCCAGGAACAGCAAGGGTGAACAGTTAACCTTGCCCGAAGTCTGTCGCCTTTGTTGTAGCTCTCCTGGGTTTCAGAGAAGGAGTGAGAAGGAGCCACGTGGGCCAGGCTTGTGGCTGCCTTTTCGAAGGCAAAGCATTGGCCTCATCTACAAGAATTTGCCTTTATGCCTGGTTAGGCGATTATGCGCATATTCACAGAAGCGCATTTACGCCTAATACCCCTGTACGAGAGGCGGCGAAGCGCATTACTGGACGACCGAAACGCGATTTAAACTGTTGACATGCAGAGAATCACTTGTTCACATAGTCAAAATGTGCTTTAATGGCCGGAGCAAAATAAAACTCGCTATTTAACGCGCATTTGATAATGCGCATAATCGGAGAGAAAACGCGCCTCTACGCCCGATTTGCGCTCCGTTCTTGTAGAGGTAATTTTTTTAATGCGCCTTGAAAGAGCTTTAAATGCCTCTTGTAGAGGCAGCCTTAGCTGCTTTAGAGGAGAAAGAGGCAGCCTCTCCTCATCAGCCCCTGAGCCCTTTCCCCTCACGCAGCAGCAGGGACAGGGAGCCAGGCAAGCCCAGACGCCGGTTGATTTCTGCTGATAATCACCTACAGTTTCCAGGTACTGGTAACAGTACTTTTTATATATTCCATCATGACTTGTTAGGGCTATTTGCCGTATGCAGACTTTTTTATGTTGTTATTAAATCCCTGTAAGATCCTAGGCTGAAATTAAGAGTGGGGGAAGAATTTGTGGGAAGGGGATGTTTAAAGCTTTCCAGCCATTGCCGCTCTCACCCTCCTTTGCCCGAAACTCTGCTTTTTGCCTTACCTCGGGAAAATACAGAGGCTCAGTTTGGACGACACGATAATCAACTGGGGGGGGGGGGGGGGATCAACCATCAGTTGTGTTGCTTATTGTGTCATGTGACAGGCAACACACAACACACACACAACTGACGGTATGCTATTTTGGGGGATTAAACAATGGGGAAAAACAGCGGGCTGCTCAGTTGTTTATCCCGAAATCCATTGTTTAAAGTGTTGTGTGTCAGGAACCCCCCTCTCTCCGTGTACTGTTCCAGTCAGTCATAGAGTTCCTGGCAGGAGCGGTGGAAAAATCCCCAGCTGCTCCTATACAGCTGGCAGAACTTGTGGTGCATGATGGGATATGGCCGGAGGACTGAGGGAGCGAGGAGCAGCCCAGAAGGATGCCGGAATTTTCAGCCTTGTGATGGGGGGGAGGGGCAACATGTCGTTTGGCAAGCACTGGAAACATAACGCACGGTGAGTGTGTTATTAACCCCTCCGTTGCCTAAAGTGTCTTCCGAACTAAGCCAGAGTGGACTAGTTTCTCTCTTGCCCCCGCCCCCTGTGCATTTGCTGGGTTGGTTGGGTGTAGCTGCTAGAGAATGACTTTGAAAGCAACCATGCACAACCTGGCACTGTCTAGATGGGTTGGACCACAACTCCCAGTATTTCTGACTATTGACCATGCTGGCTGGGGCTGATGGGAGTTTAAGTTCAAAACCTCTGGAAAGCACCAGGTTGGGGAAGACTGGTTAAGAGGAAGAATAGCTGGCAGTGTAAACACCCCTTACCAAGATTCCTTTCCTCTCTTCCTAATTGCAGCTTTCCACTTTTTTTTTCATTTTAAATAATTTAAAAGGTAGAACTTTGGGGGAGACTTTTATGCTTTTACATTGTATATTGTAATCTATAATGCACTATGTGGTTTTAATTGTTGTGAACTGACCAGAGAGTTTCGTTGTAAGAATTGGTTTGTGCAAGTTTTTAGGATTTATCACACAATCCTTTGCATATTTACTCAGAAGTAAGTTACTGCCAATGGGTATTGGGAGCCCTTCTGGGCAAGGAAAGAGTTAATGGGTGTTTTTCCTGCCCTCTTTGCTTTCAGTTCCTCCAACAGTCGTTGGGTTCAACTGTTTATAAATATGGCCTAGAATCCATTTTGTTTTGCTGTATTTCAGTCATATTGTGAAAATGTGGTTTTAAAATGTGGTTTCTTTCCTTTTTGTGGTGAAATTCCTTCTGTTTTATGGGGCATACTTTTTTCTTCTTCTTAAACCTGTGATTATGTAATCCAAACTCACTCACCGCCACTGATTCTTATTTTCCTGCAGTCTCAGTTTGCCTATGTGTGAAATGGGTTTGTGGTCTCCCACCTCCCTTTAATTAAAATCTTAGAGGAGTGGGCTCGGCTATAAATACCTTTCTCTGTGTTGTGATATACCCTGGATAAAAAAAAAAAAATTAAGACACTTAAAAAAAAAGCCTGATCTCTGTTGGTTCTGGTAATTTAGTGTGCTGCAATTATGTAACGCAAACACACACTTTTATTTGCCTGTTGCCTCAGTTTTTCAGCAATGTCCAGCCAGCAATTATTTATTTATTTATTTATTTTATTCCAATTATATACCGTCCCATAGCCGAAGCAATGCTCCAGGAAATATTTTTACGGGACTGGTAACATGCTCCAAATGAAGTCAATCCACTTCAACAATTGTATCCAAGGTCCCCTCTACAAGGATTCGCTTTTGCACCCGGTTAGGCGATTATGCGCATAATCGCTGAAGCGCATTTACACCTAATCCCTCTGCACGAGAGGCGGCGAGAGGTGCTGAAGCGTATTAACGGATGACCAAAATGCGCTTTACAAGTAGTTAATGCGCAGAAGCGCTTGTTCACATAGTCAAAATGCGCTTTAACGGCCGGAGCAAAATAAAACTCGCGATTTAACGCGCATTCGATAATGCGCATAATCGGAGAGATAACGCGCCTCTACGCCCGATTTGCGCTCCGTTCTTGTAGAGGTAAAATTTTTAAAGCGCCTTGAAAGAGCATTAAACCTCTCTTGTAGAGGCAGCCCAAGTCTTCCTTCTGATTTCCCAAGACACAGCAGCTGGATGTAGATGCATGGGTGATGAAGGATGGCAGAGTTTGCTTAGAGGAATTATTGGTAGTAAGTAATGCAATCTGGTGTGGGTCCAGGAATTCATTGCAATCCAATCCAAAGTATAAGAATTGTGACATTTCTGCTTCGTGGGAGGGGTTTCTGCTACAGCAGAAGTGCTTACAGATGAAACAGACATATGCCCTCACACTCCATCAAAAATAATCAAACACAGTTTATTGTATCTTAGCAAATTGTCATTGTATACAATTACAGCCCCCCAAAAATCACTATACAATTTAAAACTCTACTAATGGACTATTAAGAGTTGAATAATTTTCCATGCAGCCTTTAAAGTTTATAGCACGTATTTGTAGAGCATTGTCAAGAAATTTAGATGTTCTGAAAGATACATACTGCTTGGCAACAGACAATAGAAAACAAGCCTTTACAAGGGATGGCCTTCCCTTCAACGATCTTAACAACAGATGAATGTATTTTGTTCAAAGATCATTATAAATAGAGCATCCTAGCAATACATGAACAGTATCTTCAATTGAAACAGAATCGCAAACACATGCTCTATCCTTCTTTGGAGCCCCCTTATGCCAACACACCCAATCTGCCAATGGGAGAACATTTAATCTTGCTCGAGTGAAGACTACCCTCATTTTAATATTTGGTAAATCTACCAGGTATTTTGGAAAAGGTAAATACAAAGGAATAAAGAAGGCATAGAAGTTATTATATTGGCAAGTCTTGATCTCAGATTGCATCTCAGTATCCTTAAGCCTTTGGAGCAGTAATACTTTAGCTCTCATACACATTACCACAGGATCCAGTCTAGCCTCTCTGAGAATGGCGTTCCAGAGCCTTGGAGCAGCCACCAAGAAGGTTCTCTACCTCATTCCCACCAGGAGTGCCTGTGATAATTGTGGGCCTAAGAGAAGGGTCTACATACTCTGGTTCTAGATCTGCAACAAATAGTGCCCCTTTTGTTATCAAGCGTGCTGCTATATGCCAGATGTGAGTGAGAGAAAACGACTGGGCAGACCCTGTATTTGGTAAGGATATAGAACAGCGTTCCCCATCGTACTGCCCTCCAGATGTTTGAGATTACAAGTCCCAGCATTCCTGACCATGGGACATACTGACTTGCAATGATGGGAGTTGTAGTCCAACACCTTTGGAGGGCACCTGATTGGGGAAGAACTGCTCTAAACAAAAAAAGAGAAGTCAATGGCCCTAAGTTGTTTGTCATCAATTTTCCACAACCCCACAGTCACCTCTGCATATCAGATTCTCCATCCTGTCCTCATTGTTTATCTGCTTTGGGAGAATGAGAATTTCACTTGCACTTTCTGCCTCTTTAGGGAGGATGTGGTGTTAAGGCTTGTGAACCTTAACTCCCGATTTCCCTGCTTTTTGGTGCTTGATTGAAAACTGTAGAAACTTAACGTTGTTTTGTAAACCATAGGTTTTTTTGTTTAATGAATTTCATGGCTTTGTGTAACAGATGACCAGATATTACCCAGCAAACGTCAGCAAGAATGTTACACCATGTTGACATCCAATAGAAAATCAAAGCTAGTGTTATTTGTTGACCCCACTTTTCAAAGTAATCATAGAATAGTAGAGTTGGAAGGGGCCTATAAGGCCATCGAGTCCAACCCCCTGCTCAATGCAGGAATCCACATTAAAGCATACCAGACAGATGGTTGTCCAGCTGCCTCTTGAATACCTCTAATGTGGGAGAGCCCACCACCTCCCTAGGTCATTGGTTCCATTATTGTATCACTCTAACAATCAGGAAGTTTTTCCTGATGTCAAGCCGGAATGTGGCTTCCTGTAACTTGAGCCCATTATTCCGTGTCCTGCATTCTGGGTTGATCAAGAAGAGATCCGGCTCTCCTCCGTGTGACAACCTTTCAAGTATTTGAAGAGTGCTGTTATGTCTCCCTTCAGTCTTCTCTTCTCCAGGCTAAACATGCCCAGTTCTTTCCATCTCTCCTCATAAGGCTTTGTTTCCTGACCCCTGATCATCCTCATTGCCCTCTTATGAACGTGCTCCAGTTTATCTGCACCATTCTTGAAGTGTGGTGCCCAGAACTACACGCAATACTCAAGATGGGACCTAACCAGTGCCGACTAGAGGGGAACCAGTACCTCATGTGTTTTGGAATCTATACTTCTATGAATGCAGCCCAAAATAGCATTTGCTTTTTTGCAGCCACATCACACTGTTGGCTCATATTCAGCTTGTAATCTGCAACAATTCCAAGATCCTTCTCGCTTGTAGTATTGCTGAGCCAAGTATCCCCCATCTTGTAACTGTGCATTTGGTGTAGAACTTGGCATTTATCCCTATTCAATTTCATTCTGTTGTTTTCAGCCCAGCGCTCTAGTCAATCAAGAACATTTTGAAGTTTGTTTCTGTCTTCCAGGGTATTAGTGATCCCACCCAATTTTGTGTCATCTGCAAATTTGATAAGTATTCCCTGCACCTCCTCATCCAAATCATTAATAAAAATGTTGAAGTGCACTGAGACCAGCCCTGCGGTACCCCGCTCGTTACCTCCCGCCAGTGTGAAAAGGTACCATTGATTAGCACTCTTTGAGTCCAATTCTGTAGCCAACTGTGGATCCACCTAATTGTTGTTCCATCTAGCCCACTTTGAGCTAGTTTGTGAATCAGAATGTCATGGGGCACTTTGTCAAAAGCTTTGCTGAAGTCAAGATATAATAAATGAGCCCCAGAAGTTATGCTATCTCACTTGAAATCTGAGGGGTCTCATTTGAACTTTTCAATAGCCAGTTTCGAGATAAAAGCTTTTTATGACTGCCTCATGAAAAGGAAACATTTCATGTTTTGTGTCTGTATTTGGAGATAACTTGAAAAATTGTTCTACTGGAATTTAAAATTCCTGATTAATTCTGGAAGATGATACAGGAAAATATCCTAGATTAAATTACAGTGTACTGTGTTAATTATTATAGGGCTGTGTGCTCCGGCCTGAAAATCCGAGGGTCCATTGGAGATCTAATGAAACTCTAAGTTTTTGGAGCAGAGAAGGAATCATTTCAAAACCATCAAATAGCCAGGGTGTGGGGATGCGCGGATCAGAGCTCCTTTCTGTTTTTGGATAACCGCTTCATTATAGCCTATGGGGATTAACCAAAATGCTTACATCTCCATCACTTTTAAAGATAAAGAGATGAAACTTGGCACCATGATAACACTTAAGTAGGGATTGATCCATGCCAAGTTGGAAGCAGATCTGTTCATGCCTTGATTTTTAGGATTGTTTTAAACTTCAAACTCAAAGCTTCTCTTTGGGGTCTAGGACCTTGAACAGTACACAAGTTTTGTTTTGTTTTTAAATCAAATTAAAGATAATGAGATGAAATTTGGCAGCATGGTAGCTCTTAAGTAGGGCTTTAGGCATGCCAAGTTGGAATCTGAGCAGTTCATGCCTTGATTTTTAGGATTTTTTTTAAAGTCAAACTTTTAAAAAAAATAATCCTAAAAATCAAGGCATGAACCGATCTGCTTCCTAATTGGCATAGGTCAGTTCTTGCACAGGCTGCATTTCCATCCCTTGATATTTACTCAAAAGTAAGACCCACTGAAATTCCTTGGCTCTTGAAAAGCAACGTACTTGCTTTTAGATTTGCCAGTCTCAGCACTCTATGTGTGCTATGAATGCCCTGCTCTGTCTGTCCCTATAGTTTCCTGCAAGGCCCAGCCAGGGGAGGCCAGGAAATTAAACCCAGGGGTGGAAGGTGGGATTCCATCAAGTTCATCTGAGAGCAGGTGCTATAGAACATGGATTTTCCACACAGCCAGGCAACTTTATGGCCTGTCTGTCCCTCCATTTGGTAGCCCGCAAGAGCACCTGCTTCATAAAGCAAATGGCCACAGGAGAAGTGTTATTATGGTCTGCTACTTTGTTTGTCTTTAGTAGTCTGTGGTCCAGACCTCTTCAGAAGGGGGAATAGTGTTATGTGGTTGGGGTCAGTCTAAATATCTCCAGGGGTACCTTACTGTTTGCCTCTGCTTGCAAAGAGATTGAGGAGGATTTCCCCCAACTCTTTTACTCTTGAAGTTATTAGGCCTGTTGGAAATAGATTTTATAACATAAGCAGGAAAACAGTGAATTCACTGCATGTTTGATAATTCAGGGAGTGAGAAGTTCCAGGTTTCCCTGCCTGGATTATCCCTCTGCCCTCTGCTAGGTCTGTTCCTTTCAAAAATGGTCCCTGCAGGAGATACATCTCCAGGTGAACATATGAACAGCAAACTTCTTTAGTCGCTCAGGTATGGTGGAAATCACGTCGGAGTTCACTTCCTCTTCCAGTGGCCAGGCTGAGGAAGAGAATGTTGGCAGAAGAGCAAGAACCTGGCAAGGGCAGAGCTGTGTGGAGTCCTGGCTGAAAGAGTATGCTTTACCCTGGATAAATCACACTGGAGACTTTGGAAGTGTCATCAGATGAATGTTTTATCCCACACTCACTATAGCCCACTTACAGATATTTGTGCATCCTTTAGACAATGACGTTCACCTCCCATGCGCCTTCCACTCCTTCTGCTTGTTTTTCCATTGCAAAATAGACCCCTTTTTATCTGTCTTTTTTTAAAAACGGAATGTGCCACCATTTCCTGCTGTGTGCAAGAAAAGCGACGTGATATAAATGGCCCCTGAATGGGCCACATGTTTGTTGCTGCTTCCTCTTTCTCTCCCCATGTAAAGACACCATCACTATTGTGGGACAGCAGCAGGAGGCCATAGCGACAGTAGGGAAACACAAAAATCCACCTGTCTGATGACTTTCATAGTCAAAGGAATAAGAGAGCTTGCATTTTATTGCGGGAAATACATGCTGGATAGGAGGGTTCTCAACTCAAGATGGAAGTAGACCCAAAGAGATGTCTCCCCCCTGAGGAGCAAGAGCATTAGGCCTCATCTACAAGAATTCGCCTTTACGCCTGGCTAGGCGATTATGTGCATATTCGCAGAAGCACATTTACGCCTAATACCTCTGTACGAGAGGTGGTGAAGCGCATTACTGGACGACCGAAACGCGATTTAAACTATTGACATGCGGAGAATCGCTTGTTCACATAGTCAAAATGCGCTTTAACGGCTGGAGCAAAATAAAACTCGCTATTTAACGCGCATTTGACAGTGCGCATAATCGGAGAGAAAACGTGCTTCTATGCCCGATTTGCACTTCGTCCTTGTAGAGGTAAATTTTTAATGCGCCTTGAAAGAGCTTTAAATGCCTCTTGTAGAGGCAGCCTTAAAAAGAAGAAGGAAGTAGAATCAGCAACCCTGAGAGTATCAGTCTAGGACCCAAAGAAGGGTCAGCCCAGATCAGAGGGCAGTCTAGGAAGCTTGGAGACCCCCTCCCCTTCTCTTTCCATGCACACACATCAGCCTTTTTCTTTCCTTTTGGAAGCTAGCTGAGTTGCACCCACATTTCCAACAAAGAAGACGGGGAAGGAAGGAAGGAAGGAAGGAAGGAAGGAAGGAAGGAAGGAAGGAAATGACAGTTAAATGGGATCTCTGGAAAAGTAATGTACATCTTATCAATGGGGGCGGGGGGAATACCAGACCAGGACAGAGTCTATAAACATGTGTAACTAATTAAATGGTACAGAGAGAAGAAAAACACAGATTTTGTAGCAACTTTGAATTATGTCTGGAGGTGAAAAAGTCAGCATGCTCAGGGGATAATTAATCACCCAGAGGTGAGATGCCCTGGTGAGCCAAGGGCCGACGCATTTCCTCTGCATGCCAACGGGGCTGGCCCCGATGCAAAACAGTGAGCTGACACCCTTGCTTCAATGCAGCCAGCAAGGTTGGGACTTGAAGTAGGAGTTGGAAATTAATCACTACCCCCAAATTTAAAAAGAGAAGGAAAAAGAAAAAAAGCCCCCTCCTAATAAGGAGGTGAAATGATTGGATGGAGTTTGATACATGGGGGGCGGGAACTCTAACGAGGCCCTGGGCATGTGTAGAAAGTCTCTCTGGGCCAATGGCATGGTATGGGCAGCTACCTCAGAAAAGTAAACATTGCTCTCCCCCACCCCCACCCAATGTCTGTGAGCACATTCTCACTCGCATGGTTCATATGAGAAACTCACCTCAACTTGTATTTTCACCCAAACTCTGATTACTATTTCTTTATTGTATTTTTACATTGCCCAATAACCTAAGTTCTCTAGGTGATTTTACAACTTAAAAACACAGAAATACAAAATAGCAATAAAATAATAAAACAAGTCAGATAAAGTGAGATAAAACCATCAAATATAAAAGAATGAAGCAAGTTGATGAAACCCAAGATAAACCAGCAGCAGCACATAATAACAACAGACGATATATGGAAGCGTGTCCTCCTTCAGAGCTGGCCTCAGAGATTCTGGGTGTGCTCTCTACATGCATGCGTGCATTCCCTTTCTATAGAGCCATTATATCCAGAGTGGATTTCAAGGTGGTCCATGTTGTTCATCGCAAGAAAATATAAAGAATGCTAAACAGTTGAAAACTCAGTGAGGCAGGCAGGCTGCAGCAGCCACAGGGGTCGTCAGAGTCGCTCATTCCAGCTCCTCATCTCAAAGGCTTCTTGGAAATAGGAGCATCTTCGTCATCTTTCCAAGAGCGAAGGGCTTTATCACACCTACTATATTCCCCTGGGGTTGCTTCTGCAGCTGCCCCCTCTGTTTCCTATGCGAGTCCAGCGTTTTGAATCACATGTGGTCGGTAGAGCTGCAATACCTCAGCTTGGCCTGTTGAACTTTGCCTGTTTGGGACTTTGCCCATTGAGGGATAAATCTAAAAAGAAACTAAAACCTGCAACCTCAGGGCGGGAGAGCAGCAGAAGGGGGACAACGTCATGCGAACTCAGTGCAGAAGAAGTGGAGCAAAGCCGAGGTGGGTGTGCTTAAAACCGCCCCGTGTGAGAAGGACCTCAGTTAGACTGGAACTGGGAGAACAGTATGTCTCAGTGGGGTCCCTCCCGCCACGGCCACCATTGCCCCTGTGCCACACTTCAAAAGAAAGAAAAAGAATCAGCAGCCCCATGTCAGGACAGCTTTGAAGAGCTGGGAAGTGGTGATTTGAGAGAAGGAGTTGAACTTGTTCTCAATGGTCCTCCTCAAAATGCAGCTGTTAATTGTGTTGTGTGAGGGGCGCGTGCACGAAAAGCCAGGGACAGATGTTGTGCCTGTCTGCCCCCAGTCCTGTGACCAACAGCAACTTTGGGGAGGGGGTGGCAATCAAGGTGCGTAGTGTCCGGTGGGCCTTCTCAGAGGACTTATTCCTCCATGGGATTATGTGACTGTTTGCCCAGGGTGGCCAGGTGTGCTGCTTCAGCACACATATTCCTCGGGGACAGTCTCCTACTTGAACACATCCTCCCCTGTTTGAAGCCTGTCCAGACCAAGTCAGTTTTAAGAATAACCATCAGAAGGGAGAGCAGAGCAGGCGGCAGGTTGGTCACACTACGGTGAGACGAATTGCAATTCTATTTAAATTAGAGTCATTATTTCTAAATGTGCATGTATTCATATAAATTGGCATGTGCAAATGCTATGCAAATCTATGTCTTCTTTTGCCTTCTGTTTTGGCGATGTGCAAGTGGTTACCCCCATCTTTGCTTTTAAAAATCCAACAAGCAGCATTCAGACGTGGTGAGTAAGAGCAGCAGTTGGTAAACTTCAGGTTTAAAGGCTCTACTGCATTTTTCACTGAAATCTGGCCCAAAAGAGATGCTGTGATACTTTATCCTAGTCCCTTGCTGCTGCTGCTCCTGTCCCGCCTTTACTATTATGCCCCACAGCTCTACAGCCCAGAAACCTGGCCTCAGACAAGCCTCTATTGTTCCCGCTGCCACCAGTACCTTCGTCAGGTACACCTTAAATGACCACACCAGTTGGATGAAATTAACAAGATTTATTAACACAAAGTATATTGAGTACACAGTAAGCTTATTGGTTTCAAGTATAATGCTTCTATGTTTCAAAATGTTTCTTAAGCTAAACTGTTCCCTCTCAATATCAATCAATCAAAACACTTCACTAGATACTCTTTCATTCTCTCTCTCTCTCTCTCTGCTCAACCCACAATCAACCCCTCTCCTCAATTCATCCCAAAACTACCCCCTGTCAGCTTTCCCTCTGTCTGACATATATATATTCCATTCACTCTCCAGCTCCTCCCATTCTCACACACTCCACTAATCCAGGCACTCCAAACAACTAACCAATCAGCACTCACTTACCACTTATTCTATACTCACCCAGACTTGCAACTCCAAATAATAACTTTTGTAACACATTCTTCACATTTCTAAACTGTAGAACATCACATCCCCCCCCCCCCACTTAAATTGAAGCAGAGTATGCCTCTTTGGTCCTAAGTGGCATACGCAGCGTCCAAAGCCTATGTGTTCTTGAACATGTGCAAAGTTCAATGTTCCAAAGTCTGTGCTCTGGGGCATGCACAAAGTTCAAAATCCAATGGGTTGTGTTCCTGGGCACTCACAAAGTCCTTGCCTCACCGGAACACTCTGGAAAGCTGTCCTTCTTCTTTCTTCTCACCTGGGCTTGTTGGTGTTACTGCTCTCGTCTTTGCCACACCTGGAAAGTCTATCTGCAATTATGTGATCTTTGCCTCTCATGTACTGGTACTCGACCTGGAACTCCTGTAGAATTCATGACCACCTCTGCAACGTGGTGTTGTGGTTGCGCATGGTCTCCAGCCAGATCAAAGCTCGGTAATCAGTCATCACGGCACACTTCTGCCCCCACACGTAGGGTCTTAATTTGTTCAATGCCCACACAATCGCAAGGCACTCCTTCTGAACTGTTGAGTAGTTCTTTTCATGGAGAGACAGCTTCCCGCTTAGGAAGGCGATGGGGTGTTTGATTCTATCCCTCTCCTGCATTAATGCTGCTCCCAGCCCAATCTCTGACACATTAAAGCATTCTGAGCCCAGGAATCTGTTTTGAGAAGAGTCCTTCTCCTTCCAAATTCATAATCCTCCTCCTCCTCAAGTTAAGATACCTCTGGAGGAGAAGGGAGATTCAAAGATGTTCATTGCTTACAGCTGGCAACTTTAGTCCAGGGGGAGCACAGCTGGAGCCACCATGCACATCCTCTCTCTCTCTCCATTTGCTCTTCCTCCACTCAGACTCAGGCCGTTTTTACACCAGCCTTTTTCCCTGGGAACATCCCTGGCTGCTCCCTGTGGCCCCAAATGATGCACAAGGACTCCCAGGGGCAGGAAGGGATGGGCACGGGTTTTCCCAGGGATAAAGAATCCCTGGGAAAACCCAATTCTTCCTGTAGTCCCGGGAACATCCTGATACCACAGGAGGTGTGGGCACCTGTCCCACCTGGTGCCCGCTGTCATGGCCCAAACCACAACAGAGACACTTTCCAGGTTTCAACAAGCCTTTATTTTGATAGAAAGGGAATGTTGCACCGGACAGCCCACCTTAGCCAAGGTGCAACTCTGACTCTCACTGGGTGGGCCAGCTGTTTTTATTAGCAAATTCTGGTCATGGAGGCATAAAACAACTGAGTATGTGCAAAGTATGTTGTTGACGCAATAGGAAAGTTAGCCGACCACTAGTTCCTGTAATTTCTGTGGTTAAGCTAGCTCTTTCCTGTAGCAGGCCAGTTACCTGGGCAACTAGGAAATCTGCCCCAACTACTAGGGAAAAAAGGAAGTCTGGCCCTACCACAGATTCTTTCAGGTTGCACATATGTGGATGTGGGGGTGTCTTGTGAGACATAGACAGACAGCTTTTAAAAGTCACTACTCAGCCATGTCTGACTTTTCTATTCAGATTGATCAGATTGATCAAAACATGGCTTCCCTTATGTCAAGATAAGGCTCAAGGTAAGCAGGCACAGAGTAAGTAAGCAGGCACCAGAAACAGGCACAGACCCACACAGGGTGGCTCTGTGCCCATGGGGAGGAGGAGACATTCTGCCATCCCCAGGATGGCGGGGAGGTGGGGGTGGGTGAGCAGGGTTTCCCTACCTTTCCGCTGCACAACACTCCCTCCTGTCCCTTTAAATTTAAAAAAATGGCAGGTGTGATGGTACGACAACCCAAGGGGAAGCTGGGACATTGCGCTTCCTATTTGGAAAGAGGGGGGATGATCCCGGAAGCTGGTAAGTCTGGGATCAGCCCCAGGCCCCAGGCTCAGCAGCCTACTTTGGACTAAAAAAAGAATCGCAGAGGAAAGAATTGCAGAGCCCCACAGAATGTGTCTTTTTAGCTTCAAAAAGCCCCCCTGCTCCTGGCAGACAACCTCTGTCCGAGTGTAGAGGCCCCTTGAGCTTCCTAATCAAGCCTGGACCAAGACATTTTGCTGTCCAAGGCCAAGGGCACTACCCCTTCTGTAGGCTGACCATCTGAAAAGGAGGACAGGGCTCCTGTAACTTTAACAGTTGTAGAGAAAAGGGAATTTCAGCCAGTGTCATTTGTATGCAATTAGTTCCTGGTGAAATTCCCTCTTCATCACAACAGTTAAAGGTGCAGGCACTATACTAGAGTGACCAGATACAAAAGAAGGCAGGTCTCTGCAACTTTAACTGTTGTGATGAAGAGGGAATTTCACCAGGAACTAATTGCATACAAATGACACTGGCTGAAATTACAGGAGCCCTGTCCTCCTTTTCATATGGTCAGCCTACCTTCTGTCTACAGTAACTGGCAGGACTGGCAAGTCAATCTGACTGCTAACGGGATAGCATTCTCTACCACACCTGAGGCTACAGGCTGGGACAGGTCCTTTGGCATGCACAGCTCTGTCCTCTACTAGAGGGCAACAGCTGGGGGTATGGGGAGCTTAGGAGGAGCAGTAGAGGAGGTCTGCTACTGCTGCCCCACCCCAGCATCTGCCGTTCAAAGCTACCACTTCAAAGCCAAATGGTAGGGGCAGTCCTGCTCTGCAGATGATTTCAGGATTGGGCCCAGGCTCCCTGATTTGGTTTTTGACTCTGATTCAGATTTGGAAGCAGAGCTAGAAGAAGCCTAGCCAGGACAGGGTCAAGGGAGGAAATTCCTCAAGGCTCTCCAGGAGTCAGCAAAGAACCTTCCCAGGGGCTTATCGAGCAAAAGGGCTCGGTTCAGAAACCGTCTCCTCCTCCGAACCCATGGGAACCTGTCTTCTGTCAGAGGGGGAGGAAGCACTGGAATTGACCACTGTGTTAAGCAAGTAGAACAAGTGTTCCGCCAGATTGGCTGCCCATCAGAAGTTGGGTCAGGAGGACCCTCCGTGGTAGGAGGAGACCAGAAATGGCGTGTCAAGCCTGGTGAGAAACCCATCCATTAGTTGAAAGGCAACTGCCCTGCTTAGCAGCTCTCTTTACAAATGCCCTATTTAGCTAATGAGGTCCAGAGGACCACTCCCAGCCTTTGTGGAAGATACACGTATGAAGAGGTGCTATTAACTGAATAAAAGAATTTGTGGATTGTGCAGCGAGTATCTGTTACCTTGCTACTCTGCAGGTGGGATTGGAATTCCTGACACATAACTGTTGTAAGGCGTCCCAGGTAACAGTTAGGCGCCATGTTTTGAACCAGCTGGAGACCCCAAATTGTTTTCAAGGGCAGCCCCACCCAGTGCAATACAGTAATTGGGAAAGTTACTTTGATAAGGTATTGATACATAGGTGTGACAAATTAAATAGGCAGTAAATCCAGAGATGGATAGATATCTCCATTTTTTCCCTCCTTTCTCTGTGAGCTAAGAAATACAGAAATTCAGATCACTGGGCAGATTGTAGCTGTGCAGGGGCTCTTTAAAGTAGTTTTTCAGTCTTCCTGCCATTTCTTGGAGGTTTTGGTATTTTTCATGTACAAGAGAAAGAAAAGATTCCTCACACGGAGGCCCTCGGGAGCTCATCTTTGAATCTGCCGTGCAAGGCTGACTCAACAAAAGTGATGAGGATGTCTGGATCGTGGGTTGACTGGCCCTTGGGATTGCTTGATGTGCACGGCAAGGTGGAATGGAAAAGAGGGAGCTTTGGACCAGAGCAGAGAGATGCAGCAGGCATATGAGCTCATTCCTCTCCATTCCTAGGGGCAGAGGGCTGTTTTTCTCAATTTGGGGCCAGTTTTCTTTTGTTTGATCAGGAGATGGAGTTGGAGTTTAGTCAACTTCTCCAGTCACAGAATCTGTTCTCCAAGTTTTACAATGAAAATAACAGTTATAGTTGTTTTCTCTCAAGTGAGGCCCAGCTCACACATACAATCACCATCGCTTAATGGTAGCAGTCTCCAGTGAAGAGCTAATGGGCCCAAACAGCCCAAGCTTTTCAGTGGAGTCCTGGCCAGACATTCAGCTGTCAGGCTTCAAGTGTACAGAGTGATGGACATAGTCGTGTGTGAACCAGCCATGAAAAGAGAGCTCATTGTGGCAGAGCAATGACAAAGGGGCTGTCAATGTGGCTTATTTGCCCCGCAGTGGCTGTGCAGTAGCACTACATCAGTTATATGACGCAGCCACCAATTCGCAGCCACTGAGGAACTTTTAAGAAGTCAGGGACTTACCCAGACTGTTTCCTCTAAAGCGAGGTCACCACTGTCCTTTTGCCTTAGGACCTTGCATCATAGAATCATAGAATGGTAGAGTTGGAAGGGGGCCTCTAAGGCTATCAAGTCCAGCCCCCTGCTCAATGCAGGAATCCATCTTAAAGCATCCCTGACAGATGGTTGTCCAGCTGCCTCTTGAAGGCCTCTACTGTGGGAGAGCCACAGTTTCAAGCCAGAGGTGTTCCAGGGTGGATTTTTGTTTCAAACATTGCCAGTTTGGATTCCAAAAAAAAAAAAAAAAAAAAGAACATTGGCAGAAGCAATTAAATTTGTTTATACTGGGCACAAAAAACTCTAGGATATGTAAATCACCCATATATAAACAGCCTGGAAAATCCTTTTGGAGCTCCTCACAATCCCTTTTTGTTTTAACCACCTTAAATAATTTGGTGTCATCGGCAACTTGGCCACTTCACTGCTCACTCCGAAATCCAGATCATTGATGAACAAGTTGAAAAGAATTGGTCCCAATACCAATCCCTGTGGGACCCCACTATTTCCTTCCCTCCATTGGGAGAATTGACCATTTATTCCTACTCTCTGCTTTCTGGGTTTTTTAACCAGTTACTGATCCGTAAGAGGACCTCTTCCCTTATTCCATGACTGCCAAGAATACGGCAGGGCGTGCGCCTGACAAGCTGAATGACCACTGGAAAGCCCGTGTTCGCCCCAGCATGGGGATTTCCTGCCCCCACCACGCGGCAGCGATACCATGGGATTTTACTGGGAAGGAGCGGCAAAGCGCACCCTAAAGACACCCCCTAAGTTGCTTCCCTTGACTCGTACCAAGGGAATTTTAGCTTTGCAACTAGATATTGGGGGCTCCGGGATAGCTTCACCCACCTTCTGCTGATCTGATTGTCCCAAACCTTCTGCTGCTGCCGCTGCTGCTGCCACCACCATTACCTGTGCATTCCTTGCTTCCCTCTCTTCTGCCAGGACAGAGAAGGGGAAGAAAGCAAAAAGTGCTGCCTGTGCAAGGTATCCTGGATGCGTTTCCCTAGTTCACCTGGGTCCTCCTCACTGCTTGGAATCAGACATGCAGATTGGTGCTGATGGGGGGCACAGGAACTGCTGGCACAGGAGAGATACCTCAGGTATGTTCTGGCCCATATCTGAGGACTCACTCAGTTGCACCAGAGGTGGGCAAGTTTTGAACCACCTCTTCATCAAAAGTTGTCATTAAAGAAATTTCTGAAATTTTACAAAAAAATCTGAATTTCCACACATTTGCACCATCATTCATAGCATTTTGTTTAGTGGTCGAGGGTTTTCAAGCATTGTGCATGCTGGCATTGTTCTTTTGTTCCCCAGATCCTTTATCAGCTAAACCAGCATGTCTGGGGTTCATAGCAGCTGAAGAGGAGGAGTGAGAGGCCTTTGCTAATAGCCTCAGAGCTTCATCACACCTACTCCCCTCCCCCCCATTTGCTTCTGCAGCTTCCCCCTCCGTTTCCTATGCAAGTCCAGCGTTTTGAAACACACGTGGTCGGTACCTCAGCTTGGCCTGTTGAACTTTGTCTGTTTCGGACTTTGCCCATTCAGGGATAAATCGAAAGAGAAACGACCCAATTGTGCTTTAACGGCCGGAGCAAAATAAAACTCGCTGTTTAATGCGCATTCGATAATGCGCATAATCGGAGAGATAACGCGCCTCTACGCCCGATTTGCACTCCGTTCTTGTAGAGGTAAAAAAATTTAAGCACCTTGAAAGAGCTTTAAATCTCTCTTGTAGAGGCAGCCAAAGACACTCCTCAGCCATCTCATAAGTAAGGAAAGCACAAGAACCCTGAACTAGACCCATGAGAATTTCTCTGAAATTACTTCTCTTTTGAATTTCTTTTCTATCAAACTGATTGAGAATGGTCGAAATTTTCATGGGAGGATTTTTCTGGACAACGCTAGAACGAATGCATCTCCTGTTCGCACCGAGGAGTCTTTGCAGTGTGCCAACTGACAGTGCGGCAGAGACACAAGCCTTTCGGAATGGCTGGCTGGTGAACCTCACATTTCCCCCAAGAGGCCTTATTTCCTTTGCACTGGTGCCATCTCCTTCCTCTACCTCACGAGTGAGCATTGTTGTTTTTGAGGGCCACATTCCCAGGGGCCGCCTGTCAGTGGTACCCAAAGTCCAAACTAGGGTGGGGCAAGGCCAGAGGCAAAGGTGGGTGGGTGGGTGGGCCACCCCTGTTCTCTTTCTGCCACTCTCTTCGCTCCCTCCCAATCCCTCTCTTCCTTCCCATCTAGCAGGCTGCCTAGGAGGAGACACATAGTTCTTGCCAGAAGCCTGAATGTATCACATGCGGTGGGCGTTGAAATGAGACTGAGGGCCACAGGTGCCCACCCAGCTCTACCTCATCATGATATGGTGAAGGACTCTGGGAAAGGAAATGCGAGCCCACCAACCATAAACAGGAATTTTCAGCCACAGTTTGTGCTGTTCACAGTTCCCTAGAGAAACACAATGAGATGAGAATGATCCCAGACACGAGCCTTATTCAGCAGTTAACCATGTGTTTTCCCTTGTGATCAGGACTCCTGTGTCATCAGGATTCCTAATCGCATGAAACACCCATGCATGCTCAGCTGAACATGCACAGGCGCCCCTTTCCAGACATCCATGTTAGGCATGCACACATTTGGGGCAAAGCCGGAGGCACATGAGAGATCAGGCATGGGGGCAAGAAAAATGCATCCTTGCCCCTCTTTATCCACACTTACATGGTTGTGTGTGGATAACCTCTGAAAAGATCAGTCAGCAAGGGATAGGGGGCTGAAGCAGCTTCCCAAGCTCCGTACACAAGGACTGGGTAACAGCCCTGGGAAAACAACCTCTGAATGTTGATTGTCTAAATGGAACTGCCAGCATAATGCAAACGAAGAGGTGCTTACATGTTGCAATGTCCATACAATCTGTGTATGTGTGTGCACAGATGGTTGATCTGTACATATGTAGGTTATATACATGTAATGGAGTGTACATATGATCTTACAGAGTTTCTGGTTGATATACACATTGGAGGAGCTTCATTCACCTGGAAGAACATGTGACAGAATACCCTTATATTACTGCTTCAATAGTCAAGCTTCTTCATTAAGCACACATGCCCACATAGACACACCAATTTTTGGATTTGATTCTGCAGTAAATTCTGTTGTTTTAATTCAGAAATCACTCATTAAAATACGGGCATTTTCATTTTTAACAAAAGTCTTAGTGCATTTAGTGGGGTTTGCATAGGATTCTGCTCTAGTTCTCTCTCTCTCTCTCTCTCTCTCTCCCAGTTGCACATAGTTGCAAAGAAGGATTTTGAAGAGCATATCACTAATAACAGTAAGACCAATAATGATTTTTGTAAATGTTAAATGTAGCAGAAATTAGCTACGGGGGCAGTTAAACCATTGGATGACAATGGCGTAAAAGGATACCTCTAGACGGACACTTTCCATCGAGATGGCTTTGCACTGGCAGCAGTTGGGTTACATGACGCTGCCACCAGTGAGAAGCCATCTAGGGGCAAAGTCCCTGAGCTCCACTCCAAAAAAGTCGGTCATTTACCGTGAATTTTTTTTTTTGGAGTGGACTGGGCAGGGAAGGGGATGGAGCAGCAAGCCATTAGCTCGCTGCACCGCCTCCGCAGTCCTCCCCACTTTAAAAATAAATAAACAACTTGCCTTCGAGTAGGGTGGGCGCTGCCCCAGCTGCCCCTCCAGCTGCTGCTGGGCAGGTGCAGCGGCGACGACAGGAAAAGCCGCCGTGGCGCTCCTTACATGAAGACTGGCAAAAGGAACATCAATGCACGGCACGCTGCCTGCCGCCACTGTTGCGCACCAGAAGAGGCGCCATCAGGCTGAGGCCAAAGGAGTACTAAAGGAGGTTAAGGAGATTGCTGAGAAGCTGAATGAATTCTTTTCATCTATTTTCACTGCAGAAAATGTAAAGCAGATACCTGTGCCTGAACAGATATTTTCAGGAAAGGAGTCTGTCTGAGGAATTCAGGCAAATGGCAGTGACAAGAGATGTAGACCTTACTGATAAATTGAAAACAAACAAATGAACGGTCCAGACAGTACCCATCTGAGAGTTCTTAAAGAAATGTGAAATAGTTACATATTTTTAAAGAAAGAGTGGCTAATGTTTAAACAATGTTTAAAAAGGGGCCTCGAGGGGGTCAGCTAGCTTAATGTCTGTTTGAGGTAAATTGGTGGGAAATTGTACTCATGATAAAATTAGCAAGCACATAGAAGGCCAAGTCCTGCTGACAAAGAATCAACACAGCTTCTGTAAAGGTAAATCCTATCTTAGTAACTTTTTACAGTTCTTTGAGAGTGAAAAGGGGGTAATGTGGTAGACATTTTACTTGGACTTCCAAAAGGCTTTAGACAAAGTCTCTCATTGAAGACCCCTAAGCAGTCATGGGATAAGAGAACTGATCCTCCTATGGATTGATAACTAGTTAAGAACCGAAATAGAAATGGTCAGTCATCTTAATGGAGGGCTCTAAGCGGGGGGGGGGGGGGGGGGGGTCCCACAAGGATCTGCATTAGGGCCAAGGCATTTTAATTTGGGGTGAACTGTGAAGTGGCCCAGTATGCTGGCAACACCAATGATTTAGGGCGGTTCAAACAAAAAGGGATTGCAAAGAGCTCCAAACGGATTTCTCCATTCTAAGGGAAGGGGCATTAAAATGGCAAATGCAAGGAAGTGTAAAGCATTCCATGTTATACTGCAGGTATAAGCTGATGGGATCTGTGCTAGCTGTGACTGACAAAGAAAGAGATCTTGGGGTTGTGGTGAACAGCTCAATGAAAATGTCAACCCCTTGTGCAGTTGCTGTGAAAAAGGCAAATTCCGTTTTGGAGATCATTAGGGAAGGAATCAAAACTAAAAGGGCATGAGGACTGCTATCATGTGTCCTGGCTAAACATACCCAGCTCTTTCAACCATTCCTACCAGAACTTGTTTTCTAGACCCCTCACCATTCTAGCTCTTCTGTGGGTGTACTCCATTTTGTCAATGTCTTTTTTAAAATGGGGCAGCAAGAACTGGACAGTACTCCAAAGCTGGCCTAATGCAAAATAGAGCAGAACTATTACTTCCCGTGATCTGGACACTATGCTTGTGTTAATGTAGCCCAAGATTGTATTAGCTTTCTTACCTGCTGCATCACACTGCCTGCTCAGATCCATGAAGATACTTAGGTCCTTTTCACATGTACTGCTAACAAGCCAGGTCTCTCTAATCCTGTACTTGGGTCTTTGACTTTTTTTTACCTAAATGCAAGACTTTATGTCTGTTGTATCTCATCTTGTTAATTTGGCCCAGTGCTCCTTTTGAAACTTGATCCCATTTTTTTATCCCTCCTCATTTTATGTCATCTGCAAATTTGATAAGCAACCCCTCTCCACTCTCATCCAGCTCATTTATACAAATACTGAACAGCACAAGGCCTAGGACAGGGCCCTGCAGCACCCCACTCAAAGCATCCCCCAGGAGGATGTGCAGCCATTAATTAGCACTCACTAAGTACAGTTGCTCAACCAGCTGTGGATCCACCTAATTGTAGTATTTTCCAACCTACATATAACCACCTTATCCACTTGGACAACCTCGTCAAATACTTTGTTGAAATTAAGATATACTATGAGCCTATCTACACAGTACCTTGGAACGTTTTAAATAGTATTTTCAAACGTTCCAAATAGGTGTGTTCCAAAACATCTTAGGCCACATTAAAGAGTACTCACGTTACAGGAGAAAATTTCTTCAGTCTTCAAAGAGGTGTGTGCCGTCTCACACCCTTCTGTCCATTTCTTTCTGTTTCATTTTTACAATGAGTTTAGGGCAAGACATTGTGAGCACTGTAGTTCACTCACCCACTTCCTCCTTAGTTCCCCTTTCATTCCCTAGCTTTCAATGAGTATAGGGCTAAGCATTGTGGGTGTTGTAGTTCAGTCGCCCACTTCCTGTTTAGCTAGGCCGACCATATGAAAAGGAGGACAGGGCTCATGTAACTTTAACATTTGTAGGTCCCCTCTACAAGGATTCGCTTTTGCGCCTGGTTAGGCGATTATGCGCATAATCGCAGAAGCGCATTTACGCCTAATCCCTCTGCACGAGAGGCGGTGAGAGGCAGCGAAGCGCATTTACAGATATCCAAAATGCGCTTTACAAGTAGTTAATGCGCATAAGTGCTTGTTCACATAGGCAAAATGCGCTTTAACGGACGGAGCAAAATAAAATTCGATAATGCGCATAATCGGGTAGATAACGCGCCTCTATGCCTGATTTGCGCTCCATTCTTGTAGAGGTAATTTTTTTAATGCGCATTGAAAGAGCTTTAAATGCCTCTTGTAGAGGCACCCGTAGAGAAAAGGGAATTTCAGCCAGTGTCATTTGTATGCAATTAGTTCCTGGTGAAATTCCCTCTTCATCACAACAGTTAAAGTTGCAGGCACTATACTAGAGTGACCATATACAAAAGAAGCCAGAGCCCCTGTTGTGATGAAGTGAGAATTTCACCAGGAACTAATTGCATACAAATGACACTGGCTGAAATTCCCTTTTCCCTACAACTGTTAAAGTTACATGAGCCCTGTCCTTCTTTTCATATGGTCAGCCTATCTTTAGCCCCTCTTTCTTCCCCACCAATCAACGGCTAAGTATTTGGGCGCTGGTAAATGAAGCACTGCCCCCACAAATCACAAACGGTAAGGAAGGACACATTATTTTACTTCAAATGATTTATTAAAAGTAAAAAACCATTGTATATAGCTGAAGTGAGTTTAAAAAAACCTCAGGTATACAGCATTCAAGGGAGTGCATCATGTGGCCCAAAGAATTTTCGTAACCCTTATTAGGGTGACCAAATAAAATCCAGGTCAGGGCTCATGTAACTTTAACAGTTGTAGAGAAAAGGGAATTTCAGCCAGTGTCATTTCTATGCAATTAGTTCCGGGTGAAATTCTCTCTTCATCACAACTGTTAAAGTTGCAGGGGCCCTGCCTTCTTTTGTATATGGTCACTCTAGTATAGTGCCTGCAACTTTAACTGTTGTGATGAAGAGGGAATTTCACCAGGAACTAATTGCATACAAATGATACTGGCTGAAATTCCCTTTTCTCTACAACTGTTAAAGTTACATGAGCCCTGACCTGGATTTTATCTGGTCACCCTACCCTTATAAAACATTACAAAGCTAGTGTGTAGATCGGCTCTGAGTCTACATGCTTCCCATGATCTACCAAACTGGTAGTTCCATCAAAAAGGGAGGTAAGGTTGGACTGGCATGATTTATCCCTGTCAAACCCATGTTTATTCCTAGTAAACAATGCATGTTTTATAGATGCTCACAGACTGATTGCTTAATCTTTTTTTTCCAGAATTTTGCCAGGTATTGATGTTATGGTCTGTAGTTTTATGGATCTACCTTTTCCCTGTCTTGAAAATGGGGGCAACATTTGCCTGTCTCCAGTCTTCCAGCACTTGTTCTCCAAGAGTTCTTGAAGATTACAGATCACAGCACCTTCAGCAGCCGGAAATGTAATTCATCTGGCCTTTGAGACCTGAATTCATTTAAAATAGGAAAGTGCTCTCTAACCATGTCCTGATTTATTTTGGGCTGAAAATCCCTCTGTATATCAAATGACCTAGGTTGAACACAACTCCCCTTGTGGGAGAAGACTGAGGAAAAATAGGAGTCTGCCTTTTTTCCATCACCTGTTAACGATTCATGATTTCCCCTAAGCAGAGGAGCTACCCCTTCCCTGATGTTCTTCTTGCTCTGACATTGTCAACGAAACCCCTTTTCTTGCACTTAGCTTCCCTTGCTAGACTCAACTGATTCTGAGCCTTCACCTTCCTGACTTGCAGCTTCTGGCAGCTCAATTGTCCTCCTCCTTGTTTATATGTTCCTCTTCTGAGAGCTTCCTGAGCACCCACAGGCTTCTTTAGAACTTTCCCATTTTTACTTCTCATGGGAATTTCACCCCTAGTGAAATTCTGAGAAGGAATCAATTCTTTCCTCTACAGTTTTGCCAAAAAAAGTAGAAAACCTCTTTCCAAATATCAAGACTTGATGGCCTCCTCTCCCCGACCCCAACACAGTCATTTGCTCCCAACCAGCTGGAGGCTTGCAGTAGAGAGCTGCAACGACCTTGCTACGTTGGGGCCTCAGACTGTGTCGAGAGGTGATGGCCATTTTGTTTGCATTATTGTGAAATTAAGCACCTGTTCACTTCTGAACAAGCTGTTCCATGGCAGCAGTGGTCAGGGTCTGTAATCCCTGAGCATTTTTAATGAGCATTTATACTTCCTGCTGTGTTAACTGGCTATTCAAGGTGTGTGTGAATGGCACCAAAGAGCCACCCCATCTCAAACATCATTTCCAGTTCTGGCCAAAGTAACAAATGCCCCCATTTCCTGCTCATTCTCACACAGAAGCCTGGCTGGGGAGATTCAAAATACTTCCATTTCTTGTAAGCAAGCAGGGCATCACTGCTAAAAATGAAGTTGCTGGGGCCATGCTCCCTCACCCTTCAGATGCTCTGATGCTTTGGTACTCTTGTCATTAAGGTGGGTAAGCTCAGCTTGTCACCTGCCCAGTCAAACACAGTCCACCAGCCATGTCCAGGTTCTTGCCATCTAGTACCCCAGGCAGGCAGCAAGAGCAGAGGCTTTATAAGCTCACTAACAGGCAGGCTGGGCTCAGCTTGGTCAGTCCTAGGTCATGCGGGAGAAAGGGAGCCAGTGAGCAGAGCTGCTCCTGCCCAATGCTTCTCACAACCTGACCAAGACATAAGCAGCATGGGGAGAAGGAGCCTGACTTGGCCAGGCCTTGGAGCTCCTGGCTGCATCAGGTTCCGTCTTCCTGACTGCTTGTGTCCCAGGTGGGGTGCAAACAGCATGGGAGGTGGTGTTCCTGATGGTTTTCCTGCCATGGAACCCTACTTATAATTGCTCTGTGCTTATTACAGTAGAATCAGCTTTCCTGAAATCCAAGGTGCACATTTGACTACATGCAGATTTGGTTTTCCTTAAAAGCAAGAACTTGAGCATGGCATGGTCACTTTGGCCCAAAGTTCCTGCTACTTCTACCTCAGCAACAAACTCTTCCCTGTTGGTTAGAAACAAGTCAAGGATGGCTGATCTGCTTCTTCCTTCTTTCACCCTCTGGAAGAGTAACTTGCCAGCAAGGCAAGAATTTCCTGGAGAGACCATGCTTGGCAGAGTTCCCCCACACAATATCAGGATAATTAAAGCCCTGCCCCGCCCCACCCCATTACTATTTCCTGGACATATCTGCAGTTTGCTTTTGGAAAGCTTTATCCAAAGCTTTCCAAAACCACAGTACTGTTTTTATTCCTTCCTCAAATTTCTAGGTTCCAGAGGGAGAGTTGAGAGTGTTGCTCCTGTTAGCTAACCCACTTGAGCTGGCAACAAGTTTCCTTGACCTCAGGAACGGATCTTCTTTGACCTCAGGAAAGGAAACCTGCAGTTGAAAGGAGCTGTCAAAGGGTCGCACCACTGTTTGGCAGTCACATCACATGGGCACTCCTTATTCTGCCTTCAAAACTGAGGCTGAACCATATCTCCTGCCTGCAGTTGGGCTGTTGAAGCCTTCTGTCACTTGGAAAGGGAAAAAGCCAGAGGGAAGGTGAAAATGCGACTCCCTAGACTGCATCCACATGCAAAGCTTTCTATGCTCCCAGTCTATTCTGTAATATACAACTAGGAGGGAAAGAACCATCCTAAAAATCACCATTTGGCCATTATCATACTGTTCTACCCAGGAAGCCATGTTTTGATTGGAAGGGAATCACTGTTAAGAAGCCAGGAATTCTCAGATGTGTCCCGATAATTGGTCTTCCTGTTGACCTCATACCCACCACAATCTACCCTGCTACTCCCTGACCTGCCAGGCTCTGCCAAGCTCTTCCAGAATCTAGCAAGCTTGGTGCATGGTACACCATTTTTTTTCTGCTGGATGTGGTGAAGCCAAGATCCTCAGGAAAGCCTATGCTTGGATATATTCAAGTTTATATTACAATGGGGAGGGGGGAGGGGGGGAGAGACTACAATGTCGCTTTGCTTATATTATGGATATTTACTGTGGTTATTTTTATTCCTATTTGTATCATATTTTATTGCATTTTAGCAACTGCCCAGACAGACAGGCTATACATTGAATAATACTTAAATAAATAATAGTATCCTATGATAATACCTAGAGATTGAAAATGCTCATGAGGAACAGGAACATGTGGTTTGAAACCCAGCATACTACACACACTTGATCTTAGCCAAAAGGCCGAGAAGCGATAAACCCAGCATAGGCAGAGTCTCCCACTCTCTCTTCCAAGATGGTCCATTGAGAAACTCACTTGCATTTTTCCAAGCACATCACCTGGGCACAGCCTTGGCGTCCAAGCCATCTCTTCAGGTCTCCAGTTTGAATCCACTCAAACGTGTACTGCCCAGAAGAGTACATGGGAAAACAAAGATTAGTTTGGATAATGCCGTTTATGCTGTTACTTGGATAACATCATTAGACTGAGACCTGTCCAGTCAAGGAAAAGAACACAGCGATGAAAGGCAAAGCCTCCAAATATGGCACCTAGAGAGCCCAGGATGGGGGAGGACGGGGGCAGAAGGAGAAGCCAAAACTGTTGAGACTCACTCTGGACTAGATGTGACATGCAGACAACTTCTGAGTGGGAAATAGCTGAAGGGCAAGAAAGGGTTAAGCTGCCCAACCCCTAACCCCACTCCTCCACTCCACTCAAAGCCTTCTAAGGCTACTTTTCATTAAAATGGAAAGATACCCACCACTGCAGGTCTCATCTAGTTTGCCCTCAGACCTGAAACAGTCATTCAGATGAATGGTAAAAGCCTATTTTAAAGTCTCTGAAGCCCTTTTGATGAAGAAGGGATTTTTCCTGTGTGTTTGAATGAGGCTTTTAACATCGTACTCACCAGGCTTTTGAAATCTCTCTCATTTAAGCCCTCACAGCATGAGCGCCCTGGGAAGCGCTGTAGTCAAGCCAAGCAACAGCTGGGGGGGGGGGGGGGGACGCCTGTGGGAAAGGGAGCCATGCATCTTAAAAACAAAAAACCACCTCTGTCATAATGGGATAAAAAATATCATTTGATACGCCCTATTTCTCATAAGAGGAAGGGGGGCACCAGAACAGTACGTTAAAGGAGTGGAAAGACATGATTGACTCTTCACACAGCAAAGGGCACTCTGCCCGGAACCCATCATGGGAGAACATGTATGTATGTGTTGTGAGGGTGCTCAGTGGGCCATTCAAAGCTGTGGAATTCAGTTCCACTGCTTCTGACGTCGGCCCGATGTTCTCATGGCCAATCCAAACTCCACCTTGGGATCCCCCCATCTCTTTCTTCTTCTCCACTGCCTCGTACGGGCTTTAAGTCCTGAAAGACAGTTTAGAAACCTGTTCCTCAGTCAGTCAGTTAATAAATTGATTGACCATATGAAAAGGAGGTGAGGGCTCCTGTATCTTCAACAGTTGTATGGAAAAAGGAATTTCAGCAGGTGTCATTTGTATGCATGCAGCACCAGGTGAAATTCCTTCTTTATCACAACAGTTAAAGCTGTAGGAGCCTGCCTGCTTATGTATCTGCTCATTCTAGTATCGAGAAAAGATTGAGAAGAGATCCTGGCTCTCCTCTGTGTGACAACTTTCAAGTATTGGAAGAGTGCTATCATGTTTCCCCTCAATCTTCTCTTCTCCAGGCTAAACATGCCCAGTTCTTTCAGTCTCTCCTCATAAGGCTTTGCTTCCAGACCCCTTATCATCCTCGTTGCCCTCCTCTGAACACGCATCCTTCTTGAAGTGTGATGCCCAGACCTGGACACAATACTCAAGATGGGGCCTAACCAGTGCCGAATACAGGGGAACCAGTACCTCATGTGTTTTGGAAGCTATACTATTAATGTAGACCAAGATAGCAATTGCATTTTTTGCAGCCACATCACACTGTTGGCTCATATTCAGCTTGTGATCTACAACAATTCCAAGATCCTTCTCGCTTCTCGTATTGCTTAGCCAAGTATCCCCATCTTGTAACTGTGCATTTGGTTTCTTTTTCCTAGGCGTAGAACTTGTCATTTATCCCTATTCAATTTCATTCTGTTGTTTTCAGCCCAGCGCTCCAGTCTATCAAGATCACTTTGGAGGTTGTTTCTGTCTTCCAGGGTATCAGCAATCCCACCCAATTTTGTGTCATCTGCAGATTTGATAAGCATTTCCTGCACCTCCTCATCCAAGTCATGAATCAAAATGTTGAAGAGTACTGGGCCCAGGATTGAGCACTGCGGTAGCCCGCTTGTTACCTCCCCTCAATTCAAGAAGTTACCATTGATAAGCACTCTGAGTCCAATTCTGTAGCCAACTGTGGATCCACCTAATAGTTGTTCCATCTAGCCCACTTTTCACTAGTTTGTTAATCAGAATGTCATGGGGCACTTTGTCAAAAGCTTTGCTGAAGTCAAGATATAGTATGTCCACAGCATTCCCACAGTCCACAAGGGAGGTTACCCAATCAAAAAATGAGATCAGATTAGTGTGACAGGATTTGTTCTTGACAAATCCATGCTGGCTTCTAGAAATCACTGCACTGTATTTAAGGTGTTTACAGATTGACTTCTTTATAATCTGCTCCAAAATTTTCCCAGGGATGGATGTCAGACTGACTCGTCTGTAGTTCCCAGCTTCCTCCTTTTTGCTCTTTTTGAAATTAGCCCTCCTCCAGTCGTCCGGCACTTCACCCGTCTTCCATGATTTCGCAAAGATAATAGACAGTGGTTCTGAGAGTCCTTCTGCTAGCTCCTTTATTACTGTAGGATGCAGTTCATCGGGCCCTGGAGATTTGAACTTGTTCAAAGAAATGAGGAGTTCCTTGAATATTTGTTTCTCAGTCACAAACTTCAATCCTGCCCCTTCACCTTGTACTTCACTTTTGCGAGGTAGAATTATAGCATTGCTATATACGTCAATTGATATGCCCCTCAAATGATGCTATATGAATCAATAATGCTTTCTTCCTCTCCTATTCCCCCAGTGACTTTCCTTGTACAAAATCAAACCATCTGTTTGTCTATGTCCATGTTGTTTTTTCAGACTGACACCGGCTCTCCAGGGTTCCAGACAAGAGTCTTTCCCAGCCCTACTGGGATGGAGCTTAGGACCTTCTGCATGCAAATCATGTTCTCCACCACTGAATTATGACTTTCCCCCACCTTCTGAATGCACGTTTTTCATAGAATCATAAAGTTATCAGAAAGGACCTCAAAGGCCACTTGGCCCAACCTTCTGCCTGTGCAGGAAATCTGTTTCTGCAGCATAGCTGGTGGGATGAAGAGATTTGGTGAATTTGAAAAGAAGGATGCTAGGTTGCAGAAGGAAAGTCATCACTGCATGACAGGCAGTAAGGAGGGGATGGTTCACAAAGATGACGAGAGGCAATGAAAAATGGATAGGGTCTGGGGATAAGAGCTGGGTCATTGGTCCCTGGGTTTTCTCAAATGCTCTCCTTCCCCCAGCTATACCAACTTTTTCCCTTTGGATTTTTTTTCCCCTTTCCAAACCTCAAACAATGAGAGCCCCACAAATCTAGATTTCTGCTGCAGAAAGGGGAAGGTACACTGGAGGAAGGTGAGCCCTGGCAAAGCACTCCATGCACATGAACCCACTGCTGGCTTGTCTGTGTTGCGGAAACACTCCATAAAAATGAAAGGCTCCCAAACCCCAAGGATGTTAAGTCTGAGTGACTCTGAGTGTATCGGGTGAATTTGATCCTGGCAGATTAGGGAAAGCATTAGCAAGGCTTTGAGTCCTTGAATGGGCCTCAGTTTTAGATGTATAGACAGTCCCAGTTATGAAAGTGACATTGTGATGCCTCACACCCACCAGCCACAGCCAGGCTCTCCTTGGCACTGAGCCAAGCAAAGGTAATTTTGTGCTGAGTGATATCAGAAGTTAAAATGAGCCCCACATACTTTGTATATTTCCCAGAGGCCATAAAACACCTCAGCCCTCTCCCATCCAACATTTATGTGTTTTGCATTAAATTTCCCCCAAATTAGTGCTAAGTGCATTAAAGTTGCAAAAATAGCCTGCCTAAAACCCCATTAAATGCTTAAATTTACAGATCCTGTGCACTGGGAACTATAATTTAGGTTTAAGATTGGGAGCCCTGTGATTCATCAGCCGTGCCCTTCCGTTGTCTCGTTTTGAGGAAGAGGCTTAATTATTCTGCATGTGGAGGTAGCAGGAAGAGCTCACACCAGGGTGAGGAATTATGCCTCACTAAGAGCAGGCTGAGAAAAACATGCCAAGTCCATGTCCAGAACCATTTTAAAATGTGACCGGGCTCAGGGTGATCTGGAAGACTGAGATTATATCTACACTACAAGTGTTTAAAGGTTTTATCTTATTTTAGCAATCAACGAATCCTGGGAATTGTAGTTTGGTGATGTAAGATACATAGAGCTGAGCAGTGTCTTGGTTGGTTGGTTGGTTGGTTTTGGTTTTTTTGCCAACCGCTGATCTTTGCCTGATGCCCTCAGACAGCTCATTAGTTAATGAACGTTCATACGTTCATTAACTAATCATACTCTGAGGGCATGATTAACTAAATCATACTCTGAGTGATTTTTTCGGCTGATAGAGCTAGCGATTCGGTCGAGGCTTTGGTCTCACTATGGAATGGTGAGATGGGAAAGGCCATCGATGCAATTGCTCCTGAGCGCCCACTCTGCTGCTGTGGAGCCCATAATTCACCTTGGTTTACAGAAGATCTGCGGGCGATGAAGCAGGCTGGATGATGGCTAGAGTGCAGGTAGCACAAATCCTGGAGTGAGTATAATCGAATCTAAAACTCTTTGGCGTGCCTATTATGTAGCAGTGAGGATGGCAAAAAAATCTTATTATGCCTCTTCTATTTCAACCTCAAAATGCTGCCCAGCAGAACTATTCCAAGTGGTGAAGAGCCTGTTCGGACGAGGCTTGGGATCAGAGAAATGGGGACTGGAACCCTTGATCATCTGCTGTAATAAATTTGCTAGGCACTTCGAGGAGAAAGTTGCTTGAATTCGCTCAGAACTTAGAAGCATCGAATTATAGAATAGTAGAGTTGGAAGGGGCCTATAAGGCCATTGAGTCCCAACCTCTGCTCAATACAGAAACTGGGGAGGTGTCAAGTGCCCCATCTAGTCATGTTCCAGTTGTTGCAGCCTGATGATGTGAACAAGATGCTTGGATCAGTCCATTCTACCAGATGTAAGCTTGACCCCTGCCCATCTTTGCTAATATGATTCAGCAGAGTTGGATTGATTGGATGGGTCCAGGGAGTGGTAAATGCCTCACTCTGTCAGGGGGTGGTGCCTGCTGCCTTGAAAGGTCCTATAGTGCACCCTCTCCTGAAGAGGACCTCCCTGGACCCAGAGGTATGTGAGAACTACTGCCCCTTCACTCATATCCCCTTTTGGGGCAAGGTGTTTGAGTGTGTGGTGTCTGGGCAGCTTCAGACATTCTTGGAGGAAACTGATTATCTGGACCCATTTCAGTCTGGTTTCAGACCAGGCACAGCACTGAAACAGCCTTGGTTGCTCTGACTGTGACGACCTACTCTGGGTGAAAGACAGAGGGAGTGCTACCCTGTTGATCTTCCCGGATCTCTCAGCAGCTTTTGATACCATTGATCATGGTATCAGCTTTGCAAGATGGGAGTAGGGGGCACTGTGTTACAGTGGTTCCACTCCTACTTGCAGGGCCGATTCCAGAGTGTGGTATTGGAGGATCCCTGTTCCATCCCATGGCTACTAAGCTGTGGGGTGCCATAGGGCTCTAGTCTATCTCCCATGCTGTTTTACATTTATATGAAGCCACTGGGTGATGTCATTAGGGGTTTTGGGGTTGGGTGCCATCAGTATGCTGAAGATACTCAGCTCTACCTCTCATTGTCATCAGAGTCAGCTGGAGTGGTGAATGTGCCTGGAGGCTGTAATGGGCTGGATGAGGGTTCGTAAACTGAAGCTGAATCCTGATAAGTCAGAAGCTCTGTGGATGGTGGTTCATGAGTCCAAGAAGTAGATAAGTGACCTGTTCTGGATGGGGTTGCACTCCCTCTGAAGTAGCAATAGTGTAGCTTGGGAGTACTCCTAGACCCATCTCAAAGACTGAGGTGGACTGACTCAGTGGCCCGAAAGCACTTGGGGTCAGCTTCACCTGATCCGCCAGCTATGGCCTTTCCTGAACAGGGACAACCTAGCCACAGTAGTCCATGCACTGGTAACTTCCCAATTAGACTACTGCAATTGCACTCTACATGGGGCTGCCCTTGAAGATGACTCAGAAGTTGCAGCTAGTGCAAAATGTAGCAGTTGGACTGCTGACTGGTAAATCCCACAAAGATCACATAACACCAGTCTTTAAGGAATTGCACTGGCTGCCTATATGCTTCTGGTCGGAATTCAAAGTATTTGGCAATGGCATTTAAAGGACCATGATTCCTGAAGGAGCTCCCATCACGGTATATGCCTGCCTGACATTTGAGATCCTTTGGAGGAGCCCTCCTCTGCGTCCCACCAATGCGAGACATACGTTATGGAGGGACATGGGAGAGGACTTTCTCTGATGTGGCACCCCGGCTGTGGAATGCCTTCCCCTTGAAGGCCTGACTGGTACCGGCACTGGCTTCATTTTGGCACCAAATTAAATCATGGGTTTTTATCAACGCCTTTGAGGAATAAATTCACCAAATTTGCACATAGTTTAAATTGTTTAAATTGGTTTTTATTGTTTTTAAATTCTATATGGGTTTTAGCTTGATTAATGGTTTATTTTGTTTTTAGCTATATATATTTATTGTTTTATATTATTTGTATGATTTTATCCATATGCTGCCCTGAGATCCTTGTGATATAGGTTGGGATACAAATGTTTTAATAAATAAATAAATTCCAGGGTGTAGTTAAAAAGCTGCTTTGCCATCTTTTTTATGTTTGGCACCAGCAGTCTGGTTCAATTTTGGTTCAAGTGGAGCCTCGTCCCTCTTGTACAGGCCCGGCTTGTCCCAAAATGTTCCCCAGTGTTGAACAAATCTGAACCTCTGCACGACTATCTCATCCACACACTGAGACTTCTCAGCCTCGCCTGTCTAGCTGGCTCTGCATGTGGAGCTGGTAGCATTTCACAGAAGCCATCTTGATGGTCCTGGATTTCAACCTCCTACCTGGCAACCTAAATTTGGATTGCAGGACTTCATGACAAAATTTCCCCACATCATTGCTACCCAAATAGTTCTTGATTTTAAAGGAAGCAAAAGCTGAATGTGGCCATACGTGTACTCTGGATTTCAGGAAAGCCAATTTTAATAAACTCAGAACTATGATAAGGAAGGTCCCATGGCAAGTGACCCTAATGAGAAAAGGAGTCCAAGACGGGTGGGAGTTTTTTAAAAAGGAAATTTTAAAGGCCCAATTACAAACAATTCCAACAAGGAAAAATGATAGAAGACAACAGAAAAAAACAATGTGGCTCCACAAAAAGCTTAGAGATGACATGAAAATAAAAAAGGATACATATAGGAAGGAAGGCCAGGCTGCAAAAGAAGGGTGGGTGTGAAAGAGATACACTCTGGTACTGTATAAATTCTTTTGAACTCTTTTTGTTGTTATCACTCGAATATCCACAATGCTCGACGTTTCGGAAACAATCCTTCATCAGGAGCTGGATATTTTTCAGTACACTGCCAAAGAGTTGTTTTTCTTAAGAGATAACCGTTGTAATGCTTTCTCCATTTGTATGTAATTCCTAATACACAAATCTTTGAAGCAAAGCCCTATGAGGAGAGACTAAAATAACTGGGCATGTTTAGCCTTGAGAAGAGAAGACTGGGGAGACACATGATAGCACTCTTCAAATACTTGAAAGATTGTCACAGAGCGGAGGGCAGGGATTTCTTCTCAATCATCCCAGAGTGCAGGACACGGAATAATGGGCTCAAGTTCCAGGAAGCAAGATTCCAGCTGGACTTCAGGAAAAACTTCCTGACTGTTTGAGCAGTACGACAATGGAACCAATTACCTAGGGCAGTCATGGGCTCTCCCACATTAGAGGCATTCAAGAGGCAGCTGGACAACCATCTGTCAGGGATGCTTTAAGGAGGGATTCATGCATTGAGCAGGGGGTTGGACTCAATGACCTTATAGGCCCCTTCCAACTCTACTATTCTATGATTATATGATTCTATGACTTCTGATTCCACTCCAGCACTAACTACAAGGTTGTCTAGAAAGTATGTGATATCCACAACCTTTGCACCAGGCAGGTAATTTACCATGTGGTCTTCATGCCCATCACAAACCAAGCTGTCATGTGTCTAATGATAGAATCTCCCACTACCCACTAACCCCCCTCCCCGGAGGCACATCCTTGGTGCGAGAGGATATTTGCTCCTCTTCTGATGAATGGGTCCCTTCTAAGGGATCATTTCCCTCTTCCTCAATATGATGCCCTACTTCCTTGAGACCTCTATTGTCCCATGGAACAGCTGTCACCCATGGAGTGGGAAACTGCTGTTAGGTCCCTGAAGATCTTATCTACCAACCTCTAAGACTTTCTTAGCTTCTTCAGATCAGCAACCTTGACTTCAAGAGTATGATCTTGTTTCCTGAGAGCCAGGAGCTCATTAGTAGGGCTACACACCACCAGCTCTGGATCCAAATTTTGAGCAGGCTGATTTGGACTTAATCAGTCCGGATCTGGAGTGGGACAAATCTGACCTGAAGTGGCCTAAAGCAGGTTGGATCAGGCTTAAAGCACTTCAGAGTGCTTTGGCCCAATCTGGACTGACCTCCTGCTCACTCCTCTGTGCCTGCTGAGCCATGCGGGCCCCTGCTCCTTAAATGGACCTGTTGCAAGTGCCAGCAGAAGTGCATGCCTCTTCAAGAGTCACCATTTTAAAAATGGCTATTGGTGTTGTTCTGTAAAATCCTTCAGAAATAGTGGCCATAATAGCTGCTTTATGGCTACCATTTCTGGAAAATTTTACGGAAATACACGTCACCATTTAAAAATGGTGACACTTGAAGAGATGTGGATGGCAGGCAGCGCTTCCGACTGGTCCAAGTAAGGAACAGGGAGTTGTGTGGCCCGGTGGGCTTGGGGGGGGGGAGGGGGACGACAGCCCAATCTCACTTTAGCTCCATAAAATCATAGACCCATAGAATAGTAGAGTTAGAAGGGGCCTATAAGGCCAGCTGCCTCTTGAAGGCCTCTAGTGTGGGAGAGCCCACGACCTCCCTAGGGAATTGGTTCCATTGTCGTATTGCTCTAACAGTCAGGAAGTTTTTCCTGATGTCCAGCCAGACTCTGGCTTCCTGTAACTGGAGCCCATTATTCCGTGTCCTGCAGTCTGGGTTGATCGAGAAGAGATCCTGGCCCTCCTCTGTGTGACAACCTTTCAAGTATTTGAAGCGTGCTATCATGACTCTCCTCAGTCTTCTTTTTTCCAGGCTAAACATGCCCAGTTATTTTAGTCTCTCCTCATAGGGCTTTGTTTCCAGACCCCTAATCATCCTCATTACCCTCCTCTGAACACGCTCCAGATTGTCTGCATCCTTCTTGAAGTGTGGTGCCCAGAAATATTCAAGATGTGGCCTAACCAGTGCCGAATACAGGGGAACCAGTACCTCACACGATTTGGAAGCTATACTTCTATTAATGCAGCCTGAAATAGCATTTGCTTTTTTTGCAGCCACGTCATACTGTTGGCACATATTTAGCTTGTTGTCTACAACAATTCCAAGACCCTTCTCGCTTGTCGTATCGCTGAGCCAAGTATCCCCCATCTTGTAACTGTGCATTTGGCTTCTTTTTCCTAGGTGTAGAACTTGGCATTTATCCCTATTCAGTTTCATTCTGTTGTTTTCAGCCCAGCGCTCCAGTCTATCAAGATCACTTTGGAGGTTGTTTCTGTCTTCCAGGGTATTAGCGATCCCACCCAATTTTGTGTCATCTGCAAATTTGATAATCATTCCCTGCACCTCCTCATCCAAATCATTAACAAAATCCAGAGCAGATTGGATCTGGACCAAAGCAGCCCAAGGCAGAATGGGGCAGATTTGGAAGCTCTGTATCAGCCTCCAAAGCAGGTATTGGGATCCCTGCACAGTCCTACTAATTGCACAGAGCACATGCCAACATGTTCTGTCATGCAGGCAGATAGTCGTACATGTGTTACTCAGTGCAATACACTGGGAAACCCCCACACTCCTGCTGGCTTTCTACCTTCATAACTGTTTTTTTGGATGTGTGTGTTTTTAATTGGGCTTGTTTTACCTGATAAACATAGTTCTTACTATAAAAAAGTGGGGAATTTATTTATAGGGGTTTTTTTCTGTTACTTACTATGAGTAGGGAACATGTAGAGAGTGGGGGGCGGGAACTCACACACATTTAAATAGACCTAGCCTAAAGGTAAGGCTTTGAGAATGTAGAACCCCACATTTCTCAGGGGTGTTATTTCATCCTGGTTTAATATACCCAATTGTCTTGTTTATCTCTCTTGTTAAATAGAGTTTTCTCTTTAGGTTTAATGACGTTTTCTAATTGGGGCAATTCTCTGGAAGGGCATCCATGTCATGCCTAGGCATGCTGGCAAAATGATGAGATTAAGACTGCTATTCCATGCACATTTACCTGGGAGTGCGCTTTGTTGAACTTAATGCATAGGAGTGTGCTGGTAAATAAGTGACTGGAACTGAAAGTACAGCCTGCATAGAGCTGCATAGTTTACAAGAGTTTGGCTCAGTTGCTTCCTAACTGAGGAAAGGCAAGAAGAGAAAGAAGGCAAGAAAGCCCACTGTGCTTTCACAGAATACAAAAGCACCTGGTGCCAGACCAAGAACAGCCAGAGCAAAGGCCAAACAATTCCTCCAACAATTTCTCACAGGTAGCCATCATCATTGGCAATCGTTGCAGAACAGCTGCTTCTTTTTTCCTAAGAGTTTTTCAACAGCATTAACTGTGTTGGCAGCCTGGCATCCATTATGCATCCTCCAGAATGCCTGATTGATATACCTAGCATCACTCCAGGGCACTGACGGGAGGGAATGCAGCTACCACAAAAAATAATGGTGAAGAAAATGTGGAGAAAATTCTAGAAAATGTCCTTTTGTTTCTATGAAGTAAGAACAAAAATCTCAGGGATTTCCTGAAAGTTTTCTTTCCCCATGAAAGGGGCTTCCATTTTTTAATATTTTTTTTGGCCTCATTCTCAGGCAGTTTATAATTTATTTTGAACGGTGGTGTTTTTGACCTTAACGAATCACTCTGAAGTAGCTGAGGGCACTGTCTATAGTTTTCTTTCTATTACACATCTCCCCATTGTTCTGCAGTCTCCCAGGCTGCCTGCACTTCCTCATCTTAAAACACCCTATGGGAGGAATAAATTTATGATATCTTACCCCGGACAGAAAGTGCGGGAAGCTGAGGAGGTTACAAACTGTCAGAGAGGTGTCTGTACAATGAAATACAGGACAAACATGGACACTCCTTGACCACCTTCTAAGTCACATAAGCACAAGAACCCGGAACCAAACCCATGAGAATTTCTCCAAAACTTCTTCTCCTTTGAATTTCTTTTCGAAAGCAATTTCTTTTCTATCAAATTGAATGAAAACGGTCGAACTTTTCGAAGGAGAAATTTTCGGCACAGCACTAATTCCAGGCATTGTCTTTCAGAGGGTACACAGCTGGCTTTATTACTGTCACCTCCCCAGCCCCTGGAATTCTTCCCAAGATGTACTTAGGGAACTACTTTGTCTTCTCTGAAAGAGAAAACAGCTAAAGCCTTGTTATAACTCCTAAATGTTAACATCTGAATGGAGGGATTATCCTCCCAGAACAAGGAGCTGTGTGCTTGTTTCATGCTGCTTCCTGTTTGTTTCAATGCAAAGCCCCAAGCTGCTCTCCCCTGCCCTCCTTCACAACTTTGGAGGGCCTCTGCCACAGTTCCAACTCAATGGACGGAACGGATGGAATAGCAAGCCTCAGCTATTCCATCCATGGAGTTGGCCCAATGCATCCTCGTTCAAATGAATCATCCGGAGTGCCTATAAACACGTGAGAGCTGCCTGTGCATCTTGCACATATCTGCATGGCATGGAAGCCATTTCTCCTTGGAATGGCCTGAACTATCACAGAGCATTGTCCATAACATTGTGAAAAATGTTTTCCCCCCTCCAGCCCTCATACAAGTCCTCCATGAACCTGTAGGAATGCAAATTGCATGGTGGGATAGAATCCAGGAAGTGCTGTGCTTTCTATCAAGCAGAAGGATTAGCAACTGTTTACTGACTTGATGTAAGTGGGTGCAAAATTCTCAAAAACCCGGTTATCTTAGGAATCTCTGCTGTTGTACAGAGAGGCTTGAAACTGAGTGAGCAATTCCCAGAGCCATCCGTGATGCTGGGTGTGAGGCAGAACTGAGCAGGCTTCCCAGTGATTTGGAAGAGAGCTTCTTGCCTCTCCATATAAGGAGCATAACAAAGTTACATGATGCACAGTAAGGAAACACAGTAAACACACACACACACACACACACACACACATTGCACAGCTGACAGAATTCAACTTCACTTGCCTGCTTGGTTGCCTGTTTGTTTAGTGAAGTTTCTTGTTTTTTGGCATAAGTCCAGTCAGGCCATAAATGCATTATAGAGAGAGAGAGAGAGAGAGAGAGAGAGAGAGAGAGAGAGAGAGAACCAAGAAAAGAGTGCAAATGATAAATGCTTACATACTGCATGAACAAGGGATATTAAAATTAAAAGGTCTGAACAGCAGATTAAAAAATACATACAATCTCCTGATATAAATCCGGGATGGAGGTAGGGGAGCCTTTAGTGTGATGCGCTCTGCACACATGCCTGTCACTTTGCAGTTGAAGGTGAGTGACAGTGTGGCACAGTGTACTGACTACAAGCGTGAGCTATGAGCAAGGAAGCCCCCAGTTCAGCTCTTACTTCAGGCACAAACCCACTGAGTGGTCTTAGAAAAAGCCAGTTCTTTCAGCCTTACCCCCCACCCCTGCTCCCTCCTCCATTTAGAGCACAGGGGTAAAAGCAATAGCCTGCCTACAAATATCTTGAGTTTTGAACTCTCGAAAAGAACTCCATAAATTCTAATTATCAATGACAAAAAGGCAACAGTAACCAGCACAGAAATGGCAAGACTCCATTGATACATTCTGGGACAAGTTCATTGTTTCCCAAATGTTCTAAAATCAGGCCACGTCTTGACTTAACCCGCCATCCAAGACACCTGCCCAGTACCAGCAGCCATCTTCTTTGCAATCAGACATGTGGCCTCCGTGCACAGTGACATAAGAAGGCTGGGCTGCTTTGTATGCAGAAGGTCCCACATTCAATCCCTGACATCTCCGGGTAGAGCTAGGAAAGAATCCTGGGGGCTGTCTTCACAGCGCCGGGTTGGCACCGCCTCCCTCCTCAACCCCGCACGTTCCCTCTCCTGGGGCATCATCATGTAATCCCAACACGGAGGAGGGAGTGTGGGTTTCTGGACAGCCATCTGGTTCCAGAGCTGCCCCCACTCTCTTCCTGGTGGAAGGTGACCAATTGCCAGTCGCCTTCCACCAGGCTCCGCCCCTGGGTTGGCCCCATATTGGCCGTGGAGTGATGTTACCATGTTGACGTTGCTCCCTTTGAAAAAGTTGGGGTGAATCCCCAACTTTTTCAAATCGGAGCATCACGGGGAAGCCCTGCGGAGGCTGTGAAGCTGCGCCTGCGTTGTGTAACTAATGGAGCACAGATCCACAGCCACCACGGGGCTTTCCCCACATGTTGACCGCCCCCTGAAGAGCCTCTGCTGCCAGTCAGTGGTGACAATACTGGACTTGATGGACCAAGGGGGATCTGAGCTCAGTCGATGGCAGCTGCTGATGTTCGTCCTATTACACAACCAGCTGCGGTGCATATAAGGAATTGTGGACTGAGGTGCTACACCAGCACAGGGTAGAGGAAGGCCAGAAGCAAGTCTCTCATGTGACTCCTTCCTCAAAGCAGCCAGCCTGGGAAGGAGGCACAAGGGGCAATACGTGTCATGATTCCCTGCCTTTCTGGAGCTCCCACACTTAGCACTGCAGTTTGGGTGCCTGCAATGCTAAGTCCCTGATGCAGCAGGCTGGTGGGGGGTGGGGTGGAGGAAGAGTACCACTGACTGCACTAATGCAGGATCCTTCTCCTCCTTGCCAGAAGCTCTGCAGTCCCCTCTAGATCTCTTGCACTGCGCAATCTGAAAGCCACCATGCTGAGCACACATCTGCCCAAACCTAGCCATTTGTTGCAGGAGCAGAAACACTGATGCTTACAAATCATTCCCTGTTTCATCACCCTATTTTAGGCTGCTCTAGAAATGCATCCTCTGAAATGAATGCAGAGGAATTCTATATACACATGAAAGAAGGTCTGGGATCATATTGGAATCTCTTGGTGTCACAAACGAGCTGAAGAGCCCAATGCCCCCGGAGTTTTTATTCAAGGTATGGGATTTCCTCCTGTGCAAGTCCCTTTGAACAGGATCGAGGCTGCTCCTCTTGGCAAAGTGCATTCGGAGAGATGCATGAGGAGAAGCTGGCTTCCTCTTCTGCAGGCTGCCTTTATTTGGTCACGTAACTTTTCTTTGACCCAAGTTTCCCCTCTTGGAAGAATGGTTCCAATATATTCATTTAAAGTACAGATCTTCTAAAGTTTTGACCAAGAGTGTTAAACTTTTTTAGCAGTTACAATATTTATACTGCGGTTGGTAAAATATTTATATTATGGACCAGATTGCCTTGTTGGTTTTAAAAATTAATCTAACATTAACGCTGCCTGGAAAAGTTACCTTTTTTAAAAAAAAAATTGAACAGACAATTAAACAATAGTTAAATTTGTAGTGAGGGTAAAGTGCCAAAAAGGGCATTTATCACACAGAAAAGCAAATACAACTTTCAGTCCTCTGCCAAAGAAATCAGCATTTGGAGATATTTTAATGCACTGGATAAATATTCTACTTCTTTAAGAATTAAAATAATAAAAATAAAAGTTGGTAGTTAGGAAAATCCAAATGAAGCTGAAAACACTCATGTCATTACAAAAAATAAAAAGACTTTAAGATAATCTTTTACACTAGACTGATATAGAAAGTATTAATTAAGCTACAGCCTTCCTTGTAGAGAATGTCACAGAAATGACTGGATGTGTTTGTTAGTTTTTTGATTGTTTGATTTTTCTTTGAAGGGCATTAATACTTTGTGGAAAAGGAAGGAAGGAAGGAAGGAAGGAAGGAAGGAAGGAAGGAAGGAAAATATCTGATTCACAGGGTTATCTGAGTACACAGTGGGAGCAGGAAAGCCCTGTGCATCCCAACCCAGGGCAATTTGGTTATGTGAATTCAGCCTCGCATGATTCACCATAGGATAGGGTAGGATATTCCACAGCCTTCATGTCAACACTGTCATGGTACTCCTCAATCTGGTCTTATGTGAGGGAGGGATACGAGCAGAGCCTAAGATGTGGATCTTAACTGACAGACAGATTCATATGGGAGCAGACCATCCTGGAGATAAACTGGGCCCAAGCGAGTAATGTATTTCTTACATTTATAGACTGTCCAATAACCAGAGTTTTCTGGGTGTTGTACAAGTAGGGATGTCCGGCATGGGAAAATTCATCCCTCTTGGGACTCAATGTCTGGAAACAGATAGGCACCCCAAGGAGAGGACAGAAGACTGGAGCAACATAACTTTGAGTTCCGGGTGGTGATCTGGTTATCACATTCTGCACCAGCTGAAGTTTCCAGGCTGTCTTTAGAGGAATCCCCACATAGAGAGCTTTGCAATAATCCATTGCAGGGAGTAACCAGGTTGTGGATAGCTGACGCCAAGTCTTACCTCACTAGATATAGCACCAACTGGAGCAATAGCTGAAGCTGGTAAAAAGCAGGATCTCCAGAGGAAGCACTGGGTCAAGGAGAGCTCTGAAGCTGCATGGCTGGTCTTTCAGGGGCACACCAACTCCATCAAAACCAGGCTGAATAGCCAAATCGGCAGGTCTCCTAACCTAGGCTGACCATATGAAAAGGAGGACAGGGTTCCTGTATCTTTAACAGTTGTAGAGAAAAGGGAATTTCAGCCAGTGTCATTTGTATGCAATTAGTTCCTGGTGAAATTCCCTCTTCATCACAACAATTAAAGTTGCAGGGCCCTGCCTTCTTTTGTATATGGTCACTCTAGAATAGTGACTGCAACTTTAACTGCTGTAATGAAGAGGGAATTTCACCAGGAACTAACTGCATACAAATGACACTGGCTGAAATTCCCTTTTCTCTGCAACTGTTAAAGTTACAGGAGCCCTGTCCTCCTTTTCATATGGTCAGCCTACCTAACCACAGCAGCCCCATCTTATCTAGATTCATTGACTCTGCTTGTATCCTACCTTCCCACCAAGATCTCAAGGTACCATTTCAGCTAGTTCTTCTCATCTATTCCTGAAATGATAGCAAGCACTAGTCACCTCTGCTACCTCTTTGGGATCAGAATTTGGGGACAAATTCACAGTTCAGCTCAAACTTTCAGATGGCCCGGTTAAGAGTTTCCTGCATCTTGGGGATAGACAACATGTGCTTCCCCATGAGCTTTAGTGTGCCCACCACCACCTGTGCTGCCACCCCCACACTATTGAAATTTGGCAGTGCAACAGCAATAAATACATATTTGAACTATTTAATATTACATTTATATTCTGCCTTTTTTCCTCCAAGAAAGCCAAGATGGCACACATAATCCTCATCTCCATTTTATCCTCACAACAGCAACTCTGTGAGGTAGGCTGACCATATGAAAAGGAGGACAGGGCTCATGTAACTTTAACAGTTGTAGAGAAAAGGGAATTTCAGCCAGTGTCATTTGTATGCACTAAGTTCCTGGTGAAATTCCCTCCTCATCACAACAGTTAAAGTTGCAGGGGCCCTGCCTTCCTTTGTATATGGTTACTCTAGTATAATGCCTGCAACTTTAACTGTGGTGATGAAGAGGGAATTTCACCAGGAACTAATTGCATACAAATGACACTGGCTGAAATTCCTTTTTCTCTACAACTGTTAAAGTTCCATGAGCTCGGTCCTCCTTTTCATATGGTCAGCCTATGTGAGGTAAGTTGTGCTAAGAGTCTGTGACTGGCCTAAAGTCACCCAGTGGGCTTCTATGGCTGAGGGGAGACTAGAACCTGGATCTCCCAACTCCCAGTCCAACACTTTAGCCACTACACCACACTGGCTTGCAACTAAGATTCAGAAGCAAACCACTACAGAGACATGAATGTGCAAAACGTAGCTTCTTTTTAAAGCGATAATCCCATGATTTTCTGCCACTGTGGGTGGTGTAGCAGCTAGAGTGTGGCCCCCAGGAGAGACTGGAGGCTGAAATTAGTACCAGGTCTGCCCAAAGTTGCCCGCCCCTGATGTAAGTGTTTAAAAGCATGGAATACAAGATGGATCATGTAAGTAAGTGCTATTTAGTATTTATTCATTAATTTCTCTCAGGTGATTACTTATAATGCATTTAGACTTACGAATCATCAGCTGAAGCCAAAATAGGGGCACAGCAAAGAAGAGGGCTAAATGCCAGAACAGCAGAACCCTTTACAAACCTACAGTTGGGACCTAATCCCAGGGGGGAAATCCAGCAGATACTTAAAGCTCTCGTAGCCCTGCTGTTATAGGCTGCCTCTACATGAGACATTTAAAGCTCTTTGAAGTCTCATTAAATTTTTTACCTCTACAAGAGCGGAGCGCAAATCGGGAGTTGAGGCGCTTTTTCTCTCCGATTATGTGCATTATCGAATGCGCGTTAAATAGCGAGTTTTATTTTGCTGGGCCGTTAAAGCACCTCATGACCATGTAAACAAGCAATTCTCCACATTAACTACTTCTAAAGCACATTTCAAACAACCGGTAAGGTCACCTGTTGAGTGGTCAATTACCTCCTGCATACAAGCATTTACGATAAAGTGCATCAGCGATTATGCGCATAATCAGAGAACCAGGCATCAAACCAAATTCTTGTAGAGGGGGTCATAGAGATGTCTGAGTGGTTTCAGTGAACTTTCACCACACACGTAAATTAAAGCGAAGTGTGGAAAGGTAGGGTGACCAGATAAAATCCAGGTCAGGGCTCATGTAACTTTAACAGTTGTAGAAAAAAGGGAATTTCAGCCAGAGTCATTTGTATGCAATTAGTTCCTGGTGAAATTCCCTCTTCATCACAACAGTTAAAGCTGCAGGCACTATACTAGAGTGACCATATACAAAAGAAGGCAGGGCCCCTGCACCTTTAACTGTTGTGATGAAGTGGGAATTTCACCAGGAACTAATTACATACAAATGACACTGGCTGAAATTCCCTTTTCTCTACAATTGTTAAAGTTACATGAGCCCTGACCTGGATTTTATCTGGTCACCCTAGGAAAAGGGCAGTAAAAGTAATACATAGCTCTATATTAACAAGGGTCACTGTGCAGTCCCAGCTAGTGGAAGAGTCTGCTTATAAATAAAAAGTGTAGGCTAGCTTCAGTTCAGGCTCAGTGTAGACTCAGGTTTTAGGCAGCTCATAAGCTAAAGTACAGAAATAGATTCATCCAAGTTTGAGAGTTCAGATTTCGATTTAGTTTAACAAACAGACAAACAAAAACAAATCAGAGTTTTCAAACAGTGCACAGTGCTTATGCACGCAGAGCCATGCTCAGTGACCCAGCCCCTCCTCACATGCCCAAGGGAGCTCTAACCACATCCTTTTCTTAATCACCTACTCATTGGCTCAATTCGGACGACACAATAAACAACTGGTGTGGGGGAAACAATCGTCGGTTGTTTTGATTATTGTGTCATCCGAATGCTGCCATAGTTAACTCAGCACTGATCCTCATCCACACCACAGTTGATTATTTATTACCATGTTGTGTGGGGAGTGCCCCCTAGGGTTAGGGTTAGGGTTAGTCAACCCACTGTTGACTATCGTGTCATCCGAATTGAGCCATTGTCTATTGTTCCGTCCAACAACACATTGGCTGAATTCGGACAACATATTAGGCAACGGAGTTGTGTTGCTTATTGTGTTGTGTGTAGGGTAACACACAACAGACACACAACTGACAGTACACTAAGCAGGAGAATTAAACAACGGAGGGAAACAACGGGCATGCACATTGTTTAGCCCGAAGCCCCATTGTTTAACATGTCGTCCAAATTGAGCCCCCCCGTCTCCGTGGACTATTCCGTTTGGGAATAGAGTTCTTCCGGCCAGAACAACCAAAACCCCCCGGCTGCTCTATACAGCCAGCAGAACTCATGGTGCATGCTGGGTTACAGCTGGGGGACTGAGGGAGGAGGTGGGAGCAGATGCTGCAACCAAAATGGCCACCGTCCGTTCTTCGCAACTGAGGCGTTTGCTGGTGCCGAGCAGTGCTGGCTGCAGTGTGTCGTCTGTGGAGCTCTGCCTAACGCACTGTCAATACGCTATTTACCCTTCCGTTGCCTAATATGTCATCTGAATTCAGCCACTGTCTATTGTCCTCACTCCTGAATAGAAAGGCTCTATTCCCAGGGGGCTCAACTCATCTAGACATCCACTCACTAGAAGCAAGTGCAGGCCAGTACTTGATTGATTCCCTCTCTTGCTTATTAAACGAGGCCATCTAAGCTGATTGGCTGCAGCAGTAGTTGGGGCAAGCTAGCTAGAGTTATATAAGGAAGCAGGCTTGCACGGGAGCCCAGCTCACCAAGTGCAAGGAGCCCCACAGTGCAAGCATCACAGTAAAAAGAAGTATTTTCGCACACAAATGAGTTAAGTACTTGTGTGGGTATAGCAACAGGATGAGGAAGCTAGGGCAGTCAACCCTTCTCTGCCTTCTAATAAATAACTACAATTAATACATTCACTGCCTTCTCCAAATAAATTATCTAGTGTTCCGGGTAAACCCCCCCCCCCCAAAAAAAACAAGTTATGAGGGCAAAAAGCCAGCAGAGGTGTGGGGCTATCCAGTATTTGGATATGTGCCCAATGCTAGCTGGACAGAAGTCATGGTTGTGTGCTCAGTATAATAAGCTCTTGACTCTTAGAGCCTATCTACACACGCAGGATAAAACACTTTGAAAACATTTTGAAAACTGTATATGGAGTGTGTCCTGGACCCCAACAGTCCTCAAAACTCTTATAAACCATTTTAAACCATTTTAAACTGTTTTAAAGCAGTAGTGTAGATAGGCCCTTAGAGAACAAGTTTGTTTCCCTGAAGCCAGAATTGTTGACCTGGAAGATGCTGCATGAGGCAGAGAGGTTGGTGGGCAAGATCTCTGTGAACCTAAAAGTGGTGTCCCAATCCCTGGCTGACAGCTCCTCTGCTGTCACAGAGAATGGAGGTCTCAGGGAAGATGGAAGATGGAAAAGATCCCTTAGAAGGCAGCAAGGGCCCCCTCTACAAGATTTTGCTTTGACGCCCAGTTCCCTGAACAATCGCTTTTACACCTAATGCCTATATACGAGAGGCATTGAAGCACATTACTGGCTGTATGAAACACACTTTAAAGTTGTTGACATGCATGCAAATGTTGCTGAAAGTAATGCGCTTTGTCCCGGGAAACTGCTCAAACAGGTTTTGCACCCTTTATTCTCCCCGCCTACCAGAATCTCCCATCTTTGGTTACCTAGGTTACCTGCTGGGAATGACGTAGTTAACCTGTTTGACTACCTCTCTCCCCTCCCATTTCGCCCCTAGCTGAAGTTGTCCCCCCTCCCAGAACTGCTCAGGAGTAAATGGGAATGTGCCCCATAAGATTCCCCCTCCAGCACCCTTTGAAAACTTACTTTTAGTCAAGGCTGGGCTGCCTCTCTCCCCCCACCCCTTCATCCAATTGCCATTTCAAGTGAACTGCTCAGGAGTAAATGGGAATGTGCCTCGCACACACACACGCCAAAACAGACAGGGGGATGCTGCTTCGTTCCTTCCCCCTCCTCTTCCCAGTGAGCTCAACTGTTGTAAAACATAAACACACACACACACAGCTCATGTCAGGAACCCAGCAAGAAGCGAGGGGACGATATGTCTAAGCTGATCGCTAATTATGCGCACATCCTTCCTGCCCCCTTTACTTCTCGTGAAACCACCTCCATCTGGCCCCATGTCTCCATGAATGAAATATTCCATCAGGAGAGTTAAAATTAACTTTATTTTCAGTTCACATTGGGTCTTGTTTTCCTGGAGCTTCCATCCAGAGAGACAGAGAATAAGGAGAAAGTTGCCAGGAGGAGACAGGAAATAAAACTAAACAAAAAAGTGGGAGGTTTTCCCAGTGAAAGGGCAGTTCTATGCATGACATCAAGACCATCTGATCATTAATGTGCCTCCTCACAAAATTGTTTACATGGATATAAGGCGCTCTTACTCCCACGGTAAATTAAAAGTTGCTATTTAACATGCATGCGACAATGCGAATATTCGGAGATAAAACGCGACTGGACCACTGATTTGTGCTCCGCTCTTGTAGAGGTAAATTTGGTAATGCACCTTGAAAGAGCTTTAAATCGCTCTTGTAGAGGCACCCTATTTCTCAAGAAATAAACAAATATGTATCATCTCGCACCACTGATTAGTCCAGAAAACCTACTGCATAGATAAGGCCTAGCCATAAACAAATTCCACCCAAAATTATTTCACTTGCACTTTGTTCAGGACAGTATTCTTTAATAAATATCCAAAACTTAGAACCAATGAGGTGGGTCTGAAAGAATTGTGACCTTTTTGGTTTTCATATAATACTTCAATGAAATTCAAATATCATAAGAGAACTGTTTAAAAATGTGCTCAACATGAAACCTAAAGCTATCTACTGTATATCTAATGTCTGATCACACCAAATATAGGCAGATATAGGTGATGTATCAATATTGTCATTATATTATATGGTAAAATAGTTATTATAATCTATTATATGCAAATCTGAACACTGAAGCAATTGACAAGAATATTCAAACAGTATGCATTGGATATTCACAACCAATGTTCCTGCTTAATCTTTTTCCTCCTTGGTAAGACCTGGCAAACCACAGTACAAACAAGACCTTGAAGTTGGCATGTCCATTATCAACTGCAAGTTTTGTTGACTCTGATTTGAGCGGTGCGGAAAGCTGCCTTTAGTAATTTCTCTGGTGCTGGTGCTCCTTTTCTGTGGCTATTGGTTGAAGATATCTCTGTCAATGTTTCTATCCTCATTGTTAAGGAAACACGTTGTAAACTCAAGGTATTTTCCATACCAAACACTGGAAATGATCCCTGTACAGGTGGTACATCACATCAAATGTTGGAGGGAGACATGTAGTATTATGCTTTCTGTAGACAGTTTCTTAATGTACTTCATTGTAGGCTGTGTGGCTCGCAATGCATAAGGCTTTTGGATACTTGCTTTTAAGTTCTATCATCTGCTGAATGTATAGCCCGGCACATTTGATGTAATTGTTGTGTCCAGCCCCTGGGAAAAATGGAAGCATTAGTTCAATACAAATGTAATTTCCAGTTTCAAGGCATTCCTGCCCGTATAAATGCCTTTGCTATATCAAGTTGGGCTGTGCACGGTTCACCTCAGAGGGCGTTTGGAGCCCCCGAAATAGCCCCGATTCGCCTAGGGGCGTTTTTGGGGTTGCCCGCTTCTCCTCAGCACCGAAGCAAAGGCAAGATTCCCCCCTTCCTCGAGGTGACTTAGCTTTGTGAGTTCCTGGGTGCTGGCCTCCTGACTTCCTGCTTCCTCCCTCACCACTCCCTCGTCACCCCCTCACCCTCTCACCCCCCAACCCACAGCCGCTGCTGCCAGAACTTACCCACTCATTGCTAGGCCATAAAGGGGCCATTTACACAATATTACAGGTGTGAATGAACCATTTGTGCCTATAATACTGTGTAAATTGCCCCTTTATGGGCTACCATTTATGTAACTTTATATTTCTGGAAAACCCTGAGCTTCCGTTTTTATGCAAAATGGCTGCTCGCTAAGGAATGGGTGGCCAATCAGCATTCGTGGACCATGCCACACTCATTGGCAAAAAATTAATTTATCTCTCGGTATCTATGTAATTTACAGATGCACCACTAAGAAAGGCCTTTATAAACCTGTGTTTTCAACCTATGCCTTTGACATATCTTGAGGGCAGATTTTGCAAACTTTCCAGGGAGCAGGCCAGAGCCAGGTGGAGGACATAAAACATCCCATCCTACATTGCCCGCTTTACAAAGCAGTTAGAGGTAAAACATTGGGTCAGATTGTTGCTAAATTCACAGGCTCTAAAATGGAATGTATTCATTATCTTGTGGCAGATGCACTTCCCTATGTCAGCTACCAAGAGGCCATCTTTACCCTGTATGCCTTTTTCCTGAAAACCACACAATTATCATCTTCAAGAACACTGTTACAAAGAATCGTGTTCAGCATCTTTCTGAATTTTGTTTTTGAAATGTTAAAGCAGAAATAAAAGCTGCATTAGTTCATTATCAACATTTTGTGTCTTAAGTTAATATATCACATATGGAAATAACAGGTAGAATTGACATAAATAATTGCAGGAAATAGATAGCATCAGGAAAACAGTCTTCCCTCAAGAACAAAGCTCTAGATGTTTTATTTTTGGCCTTTGCACAGATAGTTATATGTTTTGGGTGAAATCAGTTTATGGTCAACTTCTACATCTACTTTACTAGATGTACCTCTGGGGGGTAGGGTGGGGCTTGTAATAGTGGGAGGTTCAACACACTTACAGCTGGGTTTGTAATAGGTGTGTAAATCACATGCTAAATTACCCACCTGGTGCAAAGGTTGTGGATATCACACGCCATCTAGTTGGTTTTGTAAATAGTGCTGAGGTGGAGTCAGTGGTCATGGTCCATCTTGGTAACAATGACATGAGGTTTCGAGGTGACATATTGGTTGCTAGGTAGGAGGCTGAAATGCTATCTGTTCCATGTACAGGGCCAGCCAGACAGGTAAAGCTGAGGAGTTTCAATGTTCAGATACCATTTTCCCCCGGATTGCTTCTGCGAGTTCCCCCTCTGTTTCCTATGCGAATCTAGCATTTTGAATCATGCATGGTCGGGATTACTGGTATACCTCAGCTTGGCCTGTTGAACTTGCCTGAAATGGACTTTGCCCGTTCAGGGTTAAATAGAAACAGAAACAAGAAATGGAGCACTCAGGGCACGAGAACAGCGAGAGGAGGATGACGTCATGTGAGTCCCACGCTGAAGAACTGGATCAAAGTTGTGGTGGGTGTGCTTAAAACCGCCCGTGTGATAAAGGCCTTTGGGCAACTTGGTCATTCTAACCATGGTTAATGTGGTTATCACTAATCATACCTAGTGCTGTTGCCACATGACCATGCAAATATACCCTACTGCCTAACCATACCTTAACCATATATTTCTCCGCTGATCCCAGTAGTCCTCCGACTGGTCCGTTCCACATCCCAGCATCCCTTGCAAGATGCACGCCCTGAGCAGCCATTTCCTGGCTGTTGGCAGCCATATTGCGTTCTGTCCCCACCTCATAATACATTCATCCTGGTGGCTCGAGTACAGGTGTACAGGTGTGTCATGTGCAGGGATTTCAGGTGATAATGCGAAATGGTGGCTGGTGCATTCAGTGATTCTATGCAGGTCTTGGCAGTGAAGATTCCACTGGCCAGACAATGCATCCTGCCCAATTTCAGCCATTCTTGCAGCAGAGCTCTATGGTAGTGTTGATTTAACCACAGGGGCCTTACAGATGACACACTAAGTCACGGTTAAGGCTGCTAACCATGTTGCAGCATGTTGTTAGTGAAGGTAATTGAACTGTGGTCAGGTAGCAACCATGGTTAGGGGAAATGCCCTACACAAGTCACACTACATGGTTAGCTCAAAATGCTTAACCGCTGTAGCTTAGGCTGCCTCTACAAGAGAGGTTTAAAGCTCTTTCAAGGCGTTTAATTTTTTTTACCTCTACAAGAACGGAGCGCAAATCGGGCGTAGAGGCGCGTTATCTCTCCGATTATGCGCATTATTGAATGCACGTTAAATAGCGAGTTTTATTTTGCTCCGGCCGTTAAAGCGCATTTTGCCTATGTGAACAAGCGCTTATGTGCATTAACTACTTGTAAAGCGCATTTTGGTCATCCGTTAATGCGCTTCGCCGCCTCTCGCGCAAAGGTATTAGGTGCAAATGCGCTTCAGCGATTATGTGCATAATCGCCTAACCGGGCGCAAAAGCGAATCCTTGTAGAGGGGACCTTGGTGTGTCATCTGAACAGGGCCATTGTGTAGTTAAAATGATGGTGTAGGGAGGTCCAGATTTGTTAGGAATTGAGGACCATTTTGGGCCAGGCCAGGCCTGTACAAGAGGGACAGGCTCCACTTGAACCAGACTGTTGGTGCTTAACCTTAAAACGTGACAGAGCAGATTTAAAATAAGCCCTGGGGGAAAGCCCATAGGAGCTAGGAAGCATCTGGTTTGGTTTGAATCATCCCTAGGAGATGAAGCAAAAAAAATTTCTGGTTGCCCAAATGGAGATAGGGAGGGCCTAGACCATGAGCATATGGTGAAACAGGCCTAAGGGCCATAGCAGATTATGCTCCTGTCAGACCCATCTGTGGAGGGACAACCTCTTTAGGTGTTCCGATGCTGATGATAGAGCCCTCCAATTCAAGAGGGGAGAGTTAGAGTGTTTGATTATAAAGGAGAACCTAGATAATATAGTGGGCATAAGAGAAACATGGTGGAATGGAGAGAACCAATGGGATATTGGATGGCATACTGAGGAGGTGTTGCTCTGTACAGTGTGAAGCAGAGTAGAAAATTTTAAAGGGGCAGCCTCCTCCACAGTAGCACTGGGTAACAATTAGGGGTGTGCAGAGCAGGTCTTCACCCCAAAATTCAGAGCGGAGCTCCGATGAGGTGCTTTTCCATGCCAATTTTCAGAGTGGCTCTGTCTCTCCGCACCATCGGATTACCCCTCAGAGAACCATTCCATTTTCGGATAACTGCTCTATTATAGTCAATGGTAGGGTGACCATATGGAAAGGAGGATGGGGCTCCTGTATCTTTAACAGTTGTATAGAAAATGGAATTTCAGCAGCTGTTATTTGTATGCATACAGCACCTGGTGAAATTCCCTCTTCATCACAACAGTTAAAGCTACAGGAGCCTTATCCTCTTTTGTATCTGGTCATTCTAGTATAGCTCCTGCAGCTTTAACTAGTCAATGGAAATTAACCAAAATGCTTACAGCTCCCTCATTTTTAAAAACAAAGAGATGAAACTTGGCACCGTGATAGCTCTTAAATAGGGATTTAGAAAAGCTTCTGAGTGACCACACTATTAAAAGTCAGTTCTATACGTGTTTACTCAGAAGTAAATCTCTCTCTTTGTTCAATGGGGTTTACTCAAAGGTAAGCCTCCATTGGATTTTAGTATGAGTTGGATGTAAATGCAGTTGAAATCAATGGAATTTACTCTTGAGTAAGGGAACCAGACAATCTCTATTTTATGAACCAGAGATGCACAGCTTCGCATGATCAAAGGAAAGGAAAATCGATCCTTCACAAATGCAAAGAGGTGGAAGATCACATTTGTGAACTATCAGGAAAAGGTTTTAAAGGGGGGAATTTAAAAATTATTTAAAAATCAAGGGATGAACTGATCTGATTCAAACTTGGCATGCCAAAAGCTCTCCTATCACTATGCCAAGTTTCATCTCTTTATCTATAAGAATTACACAGATGGAAGCATTTTGGTTAATTTGCATTTTAAAAAACTCCTAAAAATCAAGGCATGGACCTAACTGATTCAAACTTGGCATGCCTAAAGATCTACTTAAGAGCAAGCAAGACCTTAAGTTTCATCTCTTTATCTTTAAAAATGAGGGAGCTGCAAGCAAGGAGAGGGGTTGGAGCAGTAAAAAGTCCATTCATTCGAACGTTCGACATCGAGGAGCGCTGGAGAAGGAGAAGCACCCCACCCTCCCCTTTCTGCTTTTGTCAGCAAGACTCCATTCAAAGCCCCCAACAAGGAAAAAGCAAGGGAACAGCATCAGACAGAGACTTAAGGGCACTTTGGGGAAATAATCCAGACTTTCCCTGCGCCAAACTAATAGGCAAAACAGAGGAAAAGAGGTGAAATGGGTGCAGGGCAGGGACAACGCCATGTGAGTCCAGCGCTGCAAAACTAGACACTAGGCATGGTGAGAGTGCGTTAAACCGCTGGTGTGATGGAGCTCGTCGATGAGGCCTCAACCTGAATAAGGCAAATGTGAGGAGAAGGAGTACTCCACTTCCTTCATCACCCCTCTCTCACTCAGCTCTTTGAGGGTGACAGTCAGAAGAGGGGAGTCTTCTGCATCCATGGAGGCTCTCCACATGAGCCAGAGCCTGGATTTTTCAGCATACTGACTCACATGAAGAGCCTCCTTGGATATGGGAGATGCCTCCTCTTCAGACCATCACCCTCCATGAGTTGTGGGCAGCAGATGCGATGAGGCAAAGGGGTGTTTGCCTTATTTGGGTGGAGAATGGCTGAAGGGCTAGTGACTCCTGCCTATCCAAATAAAAGTCTGTGGATGTCACCTGCTAGACACAGGAGTCCTGGTGGGGATGACCTTGCCGACTGCAGCAGTTGGGGGTGGGAACTGCCACAAGAGGAAGATGCATGACTCCTTCAGGACGGACCACAGCCCCCGTCCATTAGATGCTGCCTCTTAAATTGCTTTCATTTAATCCATTGTTCAGCTCACTACATTGAAAATGGAGCATATAATTGTTCCCATGAAGAGTGCTGAAGACCATTAAATGACAGTTCTGAAGCTTTGCCATCAAGCAAATATTCCAGGGATTGGCTCTACATCACCATGGTTTGGGTCCACATCACCATGGTTACTGACTGTCCATGGATATATATTTTTGTATGGTTAATTAAAAAGCCTGTTTTATCAGGCTGCTATGCCCAGAGGTACACTGGAACATTGGCCCAACTAATTCCCATCAAAGAACTTAACAGTTGGCACCATCAAACTGTAAGAGCTTCACAGTCCTTCCATTGCAAGGATAAAAGATAAAAGTAACATTGATGTTTGGAATATCTCTCTTTCTTGCAACGGCATCCTTTTTCTTTTCCTTACAAGTGAAACTGTGCGAAGTCCCTTACTGTACCTTGAGCCTCATCAGAATGTTTTCTCGCAGGCTCTTTACTAGCCACTCACGGTTTTTCATGGGTCCTTTTGACAATGCCATCTGCCTCCTGTGCGTCTCCCGCTCCTTCTGCTCTATTTTCTGCGACGAAATAAGATCCGGTAAATCTTTTGTTTATGTTTTGAGGCAAAACTTACTACCATTTCCTGCTGTGTGCAAGAAAAGCAGTGTGCTAAAAATGCCCACTCCACGGGCCACGTGGTCATTGCTGCTTCCTCTTTCTTTCCCATGTGAGGAAAGAGGAAGCTGCTGGTCCCTATGGTGGGACAAAAAGCGAAGGTAGGGAAATGCGATTCTCCCTCCCCCCACCTGGACAGCAATTTGGTAGGATCAGCAGGGCCCAAACATGGGAAGGGGGGAAGGGGGCGCACTTTACCAGGGCCTGGGGACAGACTGCATAATCATGAAGGGGATGGGGGAATGAGGCTAACTAAATTGTAGGTCATGGTTGAGGATAGTTATGGAAACTTATTTCCCTGTATCTATTTACCGATTGTTCTGATCCTATGAGAAAACAGAACAAGCCATTTATTTTGAAAATAAGGCAATCTAGTTCACAACGCTATGAATACTTACCTGGAAGTAAGACCCATTGAACTCAGTGGTTTTTACTTCTGAGTTATTATGCAAGAATGTACTTCAGATGTTAGTCCAACCATTCTGTGGTGCTATGCCGCCCTCCCACCAATACAAAAAATACTTTACTGAAGACAACCCAGAGCCTATCTACACTACTGCTTTTAAAGCAGTAGTGTAGATAGGCTCCCAGTATCTGACAACCCTTCAGGGAAGGAAGGCCAGGCTGAGTTATGTGGGAAATTATCTAATTAGTGTAGCAAATGAAAGGGCAACTGGGAAATGCAAACAAACAATGGTCTAAAATGGCCGGGTGCAAATTACTGGAATCAGTGCAATTAAGGGAATGAGCCCCTTCAATATGCTTGTTACAAATGATAGCAACAGAAGGAATGGCACAGATGGATTTTTAGTCTTGTTTTTTGTTTCTCTAAGGAGTGAAGCAAGCCAAAGCACAGCAGATGAAGACCAGGTCTCTCCCTTGAGCATCTAGAAGTCTGTAGAGAAGGTGGAGGAAAGAGAACACAACTCTCCTTGCATTACCTCTGTTTCATGGTCTCAACAGGGATCCCTTGCCAAGGACGGCGGCTGTTTTTAGTGCCACTTGGAGCCCTTCCAAGCCCAATTCCCAAAGGCTCATCTAGTGCTAGTTCTCTGGGCCTCAGCTCTTCCACGTGAGTAAGATCCAGGAAGAAACATCAAGGTCCTGGTTTCTTCTGCCACACCTGGTAAGCCGAACTACAAAGGTATGTGATCTTCAGTGAAGATCATACCATCAAAGACACGACTTTTCCCAGAAGGGGAGCTCATAATTCGCTCCTTTCCCTAAATTGTTCAGTTCCGAGCCCCAAAGGACTCACCCCCCCATATGCCATACAGTATATGGCCATTATCACACACGCAGTATTAAGCACACTCACTGCGACTTTGATCCACTTCTTCAGCACGGGCCTCGCATGACGTCGTCCCCCTCGCGCTGTTCTCGCGCCCTGAGTGCTCCATTTTTAGTTTCTGTTTTGATTTTATGCTGAACGGGAAAAGTACGTTTCAGGCAAGTTCAACAGGCTGAGCTGAGGAATCAGAGCAAAACCGACCACGTGTGATTCAGAACACTAGATTCGCATAGGAAACGGAGGGGGAACCCGCAGAAGCAATCTGGGGGGGGGAATGGTAGGTGTGATAAAGGCCTATGCCTCCTCCCTAATGTTTTGTCTTGGAGATCAACTAGGAATGCATTCTTGACTGTAGCATGCAACCCCCTAGGAACATGTGATGAGCAAGCCATTGGCCAATGATGCATATGCCAAGGATTTATTAATCGATGAGGATTTCAAAACTGTAATTTCAGAACATGCAGTTTTCCCTCAGGTCAGAAGAAGGTGAGTTGAAGCAACTCCAGAGCATTCCTGGCAGATTCTTTGCTTGAGCCAGATCATACATAAAGGAAAATACTCCTGCCCCATTTGGAGAACAGAACCAAGCCCTTTAGGACCACTCAGGCTGCCTCTACAAGAGAGGTTTAAAGCTCTTTCAAGGCGCTTAAAATTTTTTACCTCTACAAGAATGGAGCGCAAATCGGGCGTAGAGGCGCGTTATCTCTCCGATTATGCGCATTATCAAATGCGCGTTAAATCACGAGTTTTATTTTGCTCCAGCAGTTAAAGTGCATTTTGACTATGTGAACAAGCGCTTATGCGCATTAACTACTTGTAAAGCGCATTTTGGTCATCTGTTAATGCGCTTCGCCGCCTCTCATGCAGAGGTATTAGGTGTAAATGCGCTTCAGTGATTATGCGCATAATCACCTAACCGGGCGCAAAAGCGAATCCTTGTAGAGGGGACCTCAGAAGCTTTCTGGTACAGAGAGGTATTTGATTCCTAGTAAGGTCTCTGCCCCTTTGCATCTCACAAGGCCTATTTTTGGGCTGAAGCCAGAACAAGATATTCTTACTGTCCTGGTATAGAGTGGTTCAGTTTGGCTTTGCACCTGGCAGAGCCATATCACAGCATTGAGTTTTAGCTGCTAGGATTCTTGTGCCTGGATTCTCCTACTTCGGGTTCTGCAGGAAATTGGATTTATAGTGGTCAGACACACCCACGGAAGAGAAACGAAGCATTAATAAAGAACCTCTAAGCATGTGCCGAGTGCCTTTCTAACCACTTCCAGTGGGATTGGGATTAGAAGGGAGAGAGCAAGATCATAGGGGGTCACTTATGCCCCCTGGCCTTCCCTTGATGAAAATCTGATCACTCCACCCTTCACAATGCTAGGAGACGAGGCATGCCAAGCGACCCATATCCAGTAAGAGCAATATCCCTCTGCCAAATTGGATGGGGTATTTCATATTAAAGCTCAGGCCATGTGTGCTATATTATCTTCTGGGTGATGCTGGTAGGAGGTCCTGCTTCTCTACAGCAGCAGAGAAGAAGAAAAATCTGAAAAACAAATGAGGCTTAATTGTCATGACTGTATGCAGCTGATTATCAAAGCAACCATTTAGAGCACAGGATCAGTTGCCATCTGTGATGCCTGCAGCAGGCTGGGGTGTGCCGAATGAAAACAAATGTGGGTTAAATTATTCACAGCAGTAAACACGGGGAGTGGAGCAGGAGCTGAGTCACAGGGCTCCAGGCCTGGCAGGTCCTGAGTTCTCCTCTGCTGCCCTGAGCAGAAATCCTCCTGGCAAATATACAGTGAGCCAAGCCCTCAGTCAGCCCTTTGCCTGCATTCACCCTGCACAGGAGCCCCCAAGGGAAGGCAGCGGCCAGCAGCCTGGCATGGCCTCGTAGTGGAAGCCAGCTGGCTCCTGAGTCCCGTAGGTGGGGGCTGTTTATCACAGGAGGCTGGAGATCTGGGGGAGAAGCCTTGCAACACCTTTGCCACCAAGGCGTGGCCTGCTGTGTGCATCTCCCCACACCTCTTCCAAAGCTTGGAGGTGATGAAACTTCTCTGTGATCCACTCACATGGGTGGGGACCAGCAGCAGCTCACACAGCTCTTGGTGAACATTGTTCCACACCTCTCTTCATGCTCTCCTGCCCAAGGAAGTTTAATGGGTGAGGTGCATAACATCCAGTAGTTTACCCCACACCTCTCACATTGATCAGGGGCTCATCTTGATGACTTTGGGAAGGCAGCGTGGTGGCGCAAGGTGGCACACTCCCGCATTGGTGCTCCTTCCGGCCATCTACAGCACAAGGAGCGCAATTGTGGGCTTTCCTAAAGGTGCCACCACAGTTGCCACCGCATCCACTCACCCACCTGAGCATATGTGCTGCAGTCCAGGGGCACCTGGGAGCATCCACACCCCCTCTACCAAGGTTAGGGTTATTATTATTATTATTATTATTATTCGGCTACTTTTTGTTCTTTGTTTTTGTTTTAAAAGCTACAAATGCGACCCCTCACATTTACAGCTAAACAGGGGGAACCAACAAGGGAGGGAAGAGTGGGGTGCTCCCTCTCTGAATATCCACCCTCCCATTATTATTATTATTATTATTATTATAAAAAACAAGGGTTCACAGAAGCGTAGAGTTGTTTCAGCTACCTTTTGGCTCGCTGGTCCACCCTCTTCCCTGCCCAACCAATGGGGACCAATCAGTGGTCGCCATGGGCTGTGGCACGCCTTGCAGCAGCTCCAGAGCATGAGCGACAGACAGCAGATGCAGTCATCGCCTCACTCCAAGCTAAAACAAGTCAGGGCAAGTGCCCGACTTTTTTAAAGCGGAGCTTTGGGACTTTGCACCTGGATGGCTTCAGGATGGCGGCAGCTTCATGTAGTTCAGATGCCGCCTCTCCAAAGCCACTGCAGGGCAAACCTCTCATCTAGATGTGCCCCAGGACTCTGAAGCAGCAATATTGAAGCCCTGATCCTGGCTTGTGTTACTAGTAGCCATCGTGTAACCTCCTTTCTAAACAGGAATGACTCTTAAGCATTAACCAGCCCCTGAAGTACTGAAACAGTGTAACTGAGGAACAGCGCAAAGTAAATAATAATAAAAACTAAAGCCAAATAGCATTACTGCTAAGTAGGAAAAGACGCCTGTGTCCAAAGCCTTTTCTCCGTGCTCTGACTGCCCTGCCTTTTCAGCTAGACAGCGAATTTTGGCTTCAGAGCAGGGGGGAGGCAGGCTGCACAGTGCTTAGGAAGCTGTCTAAATGAGCTTCACAGTCTCCTCCACTCCCCGCCCCCGGACTGTCCCCTTTCCGCCCTCTCTGCACGTGGTTTACCAAGCCTGGAGAGGCTGCTGCTGCTGCAGTTCAGGCTGCCTCTACAAGAGGCATTTAAAGCTCTTTCAAGGCGCATTAAAAAAATTACCTCTACAAGAACGGAGCGCAAATCAGGCGTAGAGGCGCTTTAAACATCCGATTATGCGCATTATTGAATGCGCGTTAAATAGCGAGTTTTATTTTGCTCCGTCCGTTAAAGTGCATTTTGACTGTGTGAATAAGCACTTATGCGCATTAACTACTTGTAAAGCGCATTTTGGACATCTGTTAATGCGCTTCGCCACCTCTCGTGCAGAGGGATTAGGCGTAAATGCGCTTCTGCGATTATGCGCAAATCGCCTAACCAGGCGCAAAAGCGAATCCTTGTAGAGGGGACCTTTTTTGCAATGCAACGTTGGTGCGATCTGGGAGCTGTTTCATCATGCTGTGGCTCTACCCTTCATGGGTCACAGGCAGAGGTTTTTATCTAGGGATGTGCACGCCCAAAAATATTGTATTTTATCGTTATCGGAATTTCGGACCAAAAAAATTATCGTCTCTGAAAATACCATAGGTTAAAATTGTATCATCTTCAAGATAATTATCGGAAATCCAATATTTAATTTGCAGCCCCATTGTGCCCTATAGAGCTGATTTTTAAAGAAAAAAATGCTATAACTTCTGTATTTTCAAAGTTACAGGCTTGAAACATGGTCACAATGCTTATGGGGTATGCCTAAGTATGTGTATGAAATCTGAGATCAATCCCTCCAACCCTCGATTTTATATGATTTTTTACAGATCCTGCAACTTTTTGACAGGTCTGAATGAACTAGGGATGTGCACTGGATCGGACCCGATCCACGATCCGAGTCCGGTCCAGTGGGAAATCGGATAAATTATCCGATTTCCGATCTGACAGCTGGATCGGCCGATCCAATCCGAACCGGTCCGAAAAGGCTCCGAACCGGTTCGGCGGATCGGCGGATCGGCGGGCGCCCACTGGCGCCCACCGCCGCTTCCATTGGCGGGCACCAGCGGGCGCCCGCCGATGAAAGTGGACAGCGGGGGGGGAGGAGGGGGGGGAGGAGGGGGGAGGAGGGGGGAGGAGGGGGGCGCTTACCTTCCCGGCCCGGCCGCTCTCGTCCGGCGGCGGCAGCTACTACCAGTGGGCTCCGCGGCCTGTTCCAGGGTGGCGCGCCGGGTGATGTCATCACCCGGCACGCTACTCTAGAGCAGGCCGCGGAGCCCGCTGGTAGTAGCCGCCGGCCCCGGACGGGAGCGTACGGGCCGAGAAGGTAAGCAGGGGGTGCGTGGAGGGGAGGAGGGGGCGCGCGGAGGGGGGGAGGGGGCCCTTACCTTGCCGGCCCGGCCGCTCCCGTCCGGCGGCGGCGACTACTACCAGCAGGCTCTGCGGCCTACTCCAGGGTGGCGCGCCGGGTGATGTCATCACCCTGCGCGCTACTCGAGAGTAGGCCGCGGAGCCCGCTGGTAGTAGCCGCCGGCCCCGGACGGGAGCGGACGGGCCGAGAAGGTAAGCAGGGGGTACGTGGAGGGGAGGAGGGGGCGCGCGGAGGGGGAAGGGGGCCCTTACCTTGCCGGCCCGGCCGCTCCCGTCCGGCGGCGGCGACTACTACCAGCAGGCTCCGCGGCCTACTCCAGGGTGGCGCACCGGGTGATGTCATCACCCGGTGCGCTACTCGAGAGTAGGCCGCGGAGCCCGCTGGTAGTAGCCGCCGGCGCCGGACGGGAGCGGACGGGCCGAGAAGGTAAGCAGTGGCGGGGAAGGGGGCTTACCCCCCCCGGAGCTGTCCGCTTCTATCCGCTGGCGCCCGCGGGCGCCAGCGGATGGAAGCGGACGGCCCCGGGGGGGTAGGGAGCGCGGGGGAGGGGGCTTACCTGCCGGGGCCGTCCACAGCGGATGGCCCCGGGGGGGAGGGAGTTAGGCCCCCCCTCACCCACCCGCCGCCATTTTTTCCTCATAGACTTGCATTGCAATGCAAGTCTATGGGGGGAAAAATGGCGGCCGATCCAAAAATTTACGATTTTTGGGTCGGGATCGGACTCGATCCGGTCCGGGGGGCCTCCGATTTTGTCCGAACCGGTCCGTGACAAAATTGGAGGTCCCGATCCGGGTCCCGATCCGATCCGGGGGGTCCGTGCACACCCCTAGAATGAACACAAGTGGCGAGCTGTCATTCTGACCTGTCAGAACTTAAACGATCTTTAATAAATTCATATAAAATTGAGGGTTGGAGGGATCAATCTCAAATTTCATACACATACTTAGGCATACCCCATAAGCACTGGGACCAAGTTTCAAACTTCTAACTTTTAAAATACAGCTGTAATAGGTTTATTTATATGGCAGTCTGATAATCCGATATAATCGGGCTGAAAATTTTCAGATAGGATATTTATCGGAGGTTTTTCTTTCGTATCGTTATCATTAATCAGATGTCCAATAATGACTATCGTATCATTATCGGACATTTTAACAATATGACACACATCCATAGTTTTTTCCACATCACCTGCTGATACCTGATTTTTTTAAAACAAGAAAGAATTAGGGGGGAACTGGAATCAATGGGGATTGAGCCTGAGTCATTCCACATGCAACAACTGTACACTACCACTGAGCTCTAAGAAAAAGCAAATATGTGTTTGCCATTCAGTTGTGACCCAGTTTAGCAGAAAGAAAATGTAGTGATGGCCACCAATTTGGAGGGATTTAAAAGGGGGTTCGACAAATCCATGGAGGAAAAGGCTATCAATGACTACAAGTCCTGATGGCTATATGGTATCTCCAATACCAGAGTCAGTATGCCTATGTACACCAGTTGCTGGGGAACATGGATGGGAGGATGCTATTGCATTGCTGTCCTGCTTGTGGGTTTCCCATGGGCAGCTATTTGGCCACTGTGAGCAGAATTCTGGACTAGATAGATCTTGGTCTAATACAGAACAACTCTTGTTATATTCTTAAGGAAGTTTGCGAGGCTCACTTAGGTTCATCAGCATCAGGCAAGAAATCCTGCAAAGAAGATGCCAACAAATATAGCCTCCAGAAAAATAAGATCATTTAATTCAGAGAGTCCATGCCTCTGACTGTAACGTGGCCTAGGTTTTCAAACCAACCAATCAGAGAAACTGGGTTACCAGTTCCAGCACAAGTCCTTGAAATGGCGAGTGTGGGCCTGAGAGGCATTGAGACTTATCTGCTCCAGGTCTTTGGCTGTGTTGTGAACGAACTGCCCAATCAGGAAAGGGAAGGAATGCTGATCTGATGGACTCCTGAGTCCTGAGCCCTTTCCAGAAAGCCATATGCAAAAGGGGGCTACACTGATTAGCCCTGCCTCTTCCTGTCTACATGTATAGTGCAAACATTTGCAGAGACAGAGCCTTTGTGCCTAAACTCTGTAGGTGAAGGCTTCCATGCAATCTGGAACCCCAATTGTGTTGTGTTCGAGATTGCATGGAGGCCTTCAGACATACAGCAGTATGCACAAAGGCTCTGAAGGTTGATGAAGAGTCAGACTAGGCAGTGGGGAAAGTATCTCAAAATATTTAATGTAAACCCTATTCTGTACTTCAAGGCAACCAGGCTATTTGAGATAGAATTCAACTTCTAGTGTAACAGATTCACAAAATGTAAAAAGAACAGAAATGTTTCGACATATAAAAATGCATACTTTTTAAATATGAAAATATTTGTTTGAAAGCAAAAAGTATTTATTCTGCAAGAAAACAAAAAAAGGTATTTTAGAGCGTTTTCACACTACTTAAAACAAAAATCACTATATATTTTTAAATGAAAGGGCACGTGGAAACTCAGCAAACTGCAAATCTAGCAAAGTCTATCCCAGATTTTTTTAAAAAGTTCATCTTTCTCCTTTCACAGAGGTACTGGGAAAGTGAGGAAAGGCCTGGCAAGAACCTGGCATTTTGGCTGAAACAACCCAAAAATCAGATTTATTTTCCATTGGTCAAAGATAATCATGAATGTAAATGTAGAGTTTCAAATATATATCTATTCTAAAGTATATAAGAAGGACTATGAGCCAGGAATTTGACATTTTCTTTATGGAGCTGGTCCTTCCACAAGTAGGTTTGCAATAAAAGGAGCTGCTTGCAGAGCCTTTGAGTGTCATCAGATGGGGGGAGGGGGAGATTGTGTTTCCCTACCGTCACTTTCTCCCCTGCTTCTATCCCACAATACTTCCTCTTCACGGGGAAGAAAGAGGAAGTAAACAATAATCATGTGGCCCAATCAGTGGGTGTTTTTATCCTGCTGCTTATTCTGCACACAGCAGAAAATGGCAGCACATTTCACTACAGCTGAAAAAGCTGGATTTTCCGGGTCTTTTTTCCTGTGGGAAAATGAGCAGAAGGGGCAGGAGGTGCATGACGTCATCAAAAGGCCCCACGAAAAACTGTGAGTGATAAAACACTCATTTGGTTAGGCCCTTTGTGGAAGAAAGAGGTTAAGCATTTTGTTGAGAAAATGAGGAATGGAAGAGCTCCAGGTCCAGATGGTTTTCCTATAGAGTGTCACAAGGCATATTTAGACTTTTTGACTCCTAGACTTTCCTATCTTTATCGTAGGTCTTTTGAATTGGGAACCTTCTTTATAACCTTCTTCAGTTATCCCTAAACCTGGCAAAGATCATAACAACTGTGCAAATTGTAGGTCAAGTGCCTTAATGTGGATGCTTAAATATCAACATAATTTTTAATTAATAGAGTTCAGTGTGTGATACACACATTAGTCCATCCTGATCAAGTGGAATTTATTCACTAAAGACAGGGAGCAGATAATTTAAGGACACAAGTAAATCTGAAAGCCTTGAATTCTAAAAGATTATTTCAGTTGAAGCTGAGAAAGCTTCTGAAAAATTATATTGGCTGTTTATGTTTGTGATTTTGGGAGGGAAAGATTTCCACAGGGATTTTTAAAATGGATTAGAATTTTATCTCTCTCTTCTCTGTCATAAATGTGTACAAATGGAATTATTTTAAGGTTGTTGCTGTTTGCTTTTGTTTAGAACAAGGTACAAGGCAAACCTGTCTTCTATTTCTTTTGATATTTGATTTGTGCTTGGAACTCTTGGTGTTTATAGTTAGGCAGGACAGATATATTTTTGGCTTTGTGAATGAGCAGGTTGAGTATAAGACAGCTTTATACTCAGATGATTTGTTGTTCTTTATAAATTGGTTAGAATCTTCCATACCAAAATCAATGAGATAGCTTTAATATACTTTCAGTTTATACTATTAATTGGTCAAAATCTGAATTAATGCTTCTAGGTGGTATCAAGATACCCAAAGTAATTACTAATTGGCAATTTTGTTGGTTGCCAGAAGTGATAAAAAATCTTGGTATATTGGTGCCTTGAGATATTTCAGAAATTACTGGTGGAAATATGTCTTGTTTTTGGAATGATGGGCATCACTTAATTTAAGTACTTGGGGCAAGGTTAGCATACTTCAGATATATGAATTGCCACAGGTATTCCTTTATTTATTACCCCAACATATTTTCAAAAACTTTATGTAGCGTTTCAGAAGTGTATTGGGGGGCGAGGGTCTTCTCCACAATTTTAATTGAAGAAGATACAGGGTGCCTCTTCACGGCTTATTTGGGTCACCTTTACTTCGCTGTGACGGCATTTTGTACACACGAGCAGGGCGCAGAACTGACGTCTATGCGACTTATAGCCTCTGTTAACGCACTTTTCCAAGGTGTCGATTAAATGTGACTTTTAATGTTTCTCTGATGTTTGATCGCATTTTGGTCATGTAAACCTCCACTGCCCATTCGGATTAATGCTAATCGTGGGTGTAGTTTGGTGGGCAGGGCTTGTGATGTCACAAGCCCTGCCCACCTGCCCCCAAGTTTACCGCCACTTTTCCCGCTTTCCTCGGGGGATGGTACTTTCAGGATACAGAGGGAGGTACTTTAGTCAAATTACCCACATTCAACCCTATGGCTGTGATCCTGCTCTGCTGTGAAACTCCTCCCTCCCACTTCCTTCTTCTTCTCTGTTCAGTAATGGCTGATCTCAGGTTTCCTGAACTAAAAGTAAAGTTTCTTTTCAATACTCACTGGAATCTTTCTTTTGTCAAGACGAGAGGATACTCACATGGAGCTGGTTCTACAGGAAGCAAGGGGGTTGGAATAATGTGTGTGCTTCATTTTTAGAATAATTTGTGGTCCGCTAAGGCTACCCTTCCCTCCCCTGCTCCCTTGCTGGAATAACGGCTTGAAAAAGGAAGGGAAAGTTCTTTACGTACAAGGCTGTTCCTGCCATTGAGTGTTGTTACTCTGGAGTAAGGAGCATTAATCAGGTGGAGGGACTTGCTCCCCGGGAAGCTTAGCACCTGAGAGTGCATCGGGCTTCATATCTACTCTCCCTTCTTTCATTGATTTTCCAGGAAGTTATGTGTGTGTGAGTGTGTGTGTGTGTGTATTGCAACAAAAATAACACTTTTTATTATCATAAAGCAATGCAATATCTTTATTCTACTAATGGTTATTTGTAAAGGCCATTGTGCCATATGCAAATAAACTACTACTATACTAATGGTTACATGTGGCCAAAATCCCATTGAAAAGTGTGGCCAGAATAATCTGAAAGGCACAGCGCAAGTGGGGAAAACACAGGGGATTGGTCGGAAAGCGCCAAACAAAAGGGAAACTGCAACAATTGTATGGAAATTAATGTCAGCCCACAGCTGCAACGTCCGAGCCGACTCTCCCAAGTTGGGCTGTCCTCTGCCATGCCTGTCATTCAAATGGCACTGGTGGTTGCTGGAGTGGTACCAGAGAGCAGGCACGTCAGACTATATGCTCCAATCTCCTCATCCTGTGCTGAAGGCAACGCAATTGGTAGAATAGCAAGCGGACTGTGTGAGGGGGAAAGGGAGGACATCAGTGCCATCCAGTTTTTTTGTGTGTGTGTGGGCATCGTTCATCCCCCCTCCCACTCCCACATCACCAGTGACCCACCTGTGCGACTCAGAGACCAGATGGCATGGCAACATTGCACTCTAGCCCACTCAGTGTAGGGCATCCCAGAACCGTTGTGAGCTGGCATCTCGGGGTCCGTAGACAGACAGAATAATAGCCAGTTTGTATGGAACTGAAGAAATCAATGCAAAATGCAACATTGTAATAGAAAGGATACACAAAAATTTGTCCTTGAAGCAGCACATTTCCAAGACGGCAGATAAGGGGAAGCTGCTGCAAACATGGTGGGGTGGAAGTCCAGTATCCGATTCTTGGCAGGAGCAATATGGGGGCAGATGCTATGTGGTGGCCGTCCAGTACCTGGAAAAAAATGCTTTTATGGTTTTACAATAGGTTGTCCAATGATGCCCTGCTAACAATTATAATTGTAGGCACATCCCTTGTTTAGAAAGTGTACCCACATGCAAAGTCACAAGCGATTGTGATTGGACAGGCAACGGCGAGAACGTCAGGTGAGTGGAGTTCACGAACAGCGCGAAAGTCTGGGGGAGGTACCATCAGGAGACAGGGTGGTGATTTCGTCAATTTTTCCATGTTCAAGCATACACCCCTGAACCGACTCTGCAGTGAAACTCCGCATATAAACAATTGTAAAGTACATTTTATGTTGCCCATAATTCACCTTAGTGGCTCTCTTCTAACGTTATTAGACGTAAATACGAATATAGGAAAAAGTCCATATTATCAGAAACAGGCAACAGTTGTCAATAAACTGAGGTGGATTTAATTTTCCAGATCTTAGTTTATATCTTAAAGCTTTTTTGTTAGCCCGCAATAATGACTGGAATACACGGAGTTAGGCTGATAATGGAATTTGGATGATGATTTCATTTACCGTCTAGTGCTAACTGGCAGTACATTCAGCTTCAGCATTTCTTAGAGCCTCTATACGGGCTATCAATGATGGATACTTCCATGGTTCCTGCATTGCTGAAGGAATTAATTGTTTTCTTACAGAAAGTTAAGCCTACAATGGCTATTTATAAATGTCTTTTAGAATGTAGCAAAGTAGATATTCAGAAGGACAGAGATGAATGGAATGAGGATTTGGAATACTCTGTCCAGTCTACTCAATGGAAAGTTGCTTTAGCTTCCTTATGTACTATTTCTGTAAATTTAAAACTGACTGATTCAACAAAAATGAGGTTTTGTGTCTATTGGCTTGTTAAGAAGAAGTTGGCACCTCAGCTAGACGTTGGTGATGTGATGAGGACAATGCCTCATGCAGGCATATGGTGTGGGGATGTCCCATAGTGCCTTCTTTAGGGTTGGATATAAAAAATTGTTCTCAAAAAACCTTGTGATCGTGGCAGATGTCCACATGCTTTAAATAGCATCCCTGTGATGTGGGGATTAACAGATGGACAACAAAAGTGGATACTGATACTGAGAGCCATTAAAGTTGCAAAAAGACTTATGCTTCAAGAATGGAAGGAAAAACACTCACCACAACGGACTGAACACAATTGTTAAAGCTGTATGGAGGCTTATTTAGATATATGGCCTGTATATATTAGATATGATGATAGGAATTTTCCCCGCCCCCTTTTTTGCTTTTGTTTTCATTGTTGTTGCTATTGCTGCATTGCAAATGAAGTGATTAAGAATGCACAAAGGCTCTGGGGGCTATTCAGCACACAACCTCAAGAGCAGGACTACTTGGTGCAGCCCCATTCCTTGGTTCTGAATGGGCTCCAGTCATCACTCCCACGTGTTGCAGCTGCCCATGTTTGACACATTTCAGCTCAAATGTCAGAAGTTAATGCTCTGTGGCAGCAGATGCATCTTGACCCCTGAGCACATGCATCCCCCTAACCTGTCCAGATAGATAGGAGATTGAAGGCAGAAGCGCCTCCAGCAACCACAGGAAAAGATCCTTCCTGTGAGGCTGCAAGAACACAAGAAGTGTTGCAAGGGGGGGATGATAGCTCTTCATGGTGTGCCCCCAAACCTTCATCCACTCCGACATAGGAGGTGCGCATGTAACTGATCACCCTGCATAAGTATTATTTTTGAGCCAAAGGCAAAGGTGCACCATGGGGAGGTTGTGCTTCGCACTTAGCTGTGAAGCACACACACAGGCTCAATTCGGACGACACGATAGTCAGTGGTGGGTTGACTAACTCGAACCCAAACCCTAGGGGATACTCCCCACACAACATGGTAATAAATAATCAACTGTGGTGTGGATGAGGATCAGCGCTGAGTTGACTATGGCAGCATTTGGATGACACAATAGTCAAAACAACTGACGATTGTTCTCCCCACACCAGTTGTTTATTGTGTCATCCGAATTGAGCCTAAGACTTACATAAAAGCTTTCTTAGTCAATTACTACATATCTGCTATCTCACAGTATTGGTTTTATTTTAAGTTATGTTGTTGCTGTTTTTCTTGCTTTTCAGATGTTGTGTTTGCATTTTACTACTTTTTAACACTTTTACTGTAAACTGCCCAGAGAACTTTGGTTATTGGGTGGTATATAAATATAATTGCTAAATAAATAAATAATTAAAAAGCTTCAAATGGGGATCCACCAGGATGCAGCTGCCTGGGGCACTTTATCTTACTGGAGGTGAAAAGCTTTGTAACTGGGTCATCTGATGACATCTTTCCATGCTCCACTACAGTCTTTTGGCCACCACAGACTGAGCCAATGTCATATTCTTTCCAGGGTCACTTCTTTCTGTCCTTGGGAGTAAGGTGGAGAATCTGCTGCTCTTGTGGACTTCTGTTAAGATAATGCCGTCTGATGGGGAAAGACATGTGTCAGATGATGCTCCGTGTCATCCCTCAATCTGGTCATTTCACAACAGCATTGTCTTACTTCATATTGCACACCTGCATTTGGAATTTAGATCACACCAAAGTTTGTGCACCAGGTAACTGCTACCACCTGCAGACAAGAGAAAGTGTGCAATTCCTCTAGAACAGTAACGGAGCAGGAAAACCTGTCAATTTGGCTCTTATCTCATGAGTTTTGTTTTTATATTGATAAGAAGAGTGGGGGAACCCTCTGAGCTGCTCTAACATTGTTTACATTGCAGTGGTGTTATCTAAGGACATGTTGTAAAGACTGTATAGTTTTCTGAAATTCTAGATTAACAACTGTGAATGCACACATCCTCAAAACTAATCTTGGGGGACAGGTGTTCTCTTCATTACTTCTTATCCTTACAATCCACTCTGATCCCTGAATAATGCTGTGGCTATGGCCACTCTAGTTCCTGAATGACCACATGGCTCTACACCGGGAGGGGGGGCACATGCAGCCCCTGCAGGAATCTCTCATATTGCTCCTTTCCTTAGGAGTGTGTCCACCTTGGCCCAAAGAACAGGAGAAGGGTTGGTAGTTCTTATTCCCAAAAAAGGAGGAGGGCTGTCGAACTTGATTTTGCATCCTTCTCTCATGATCCATTCTGAGGAAGAGGGAAATGACCCCATAGAAGGGGCCCATTCCTCAGAAGATGAGCAAATAGCCTCTCGTGCTAAGGATGTGCCTCCAGGGCAAGGGGGGCTTGTGGTAGTAGCCAATTCAGTCGTTGGACACATGACAGCTGGGTTTGTGATGGGCATATAGACTGCATGGGAAATGGCCAGCCTGGTGTGGCGGTTGTGGATATCACGCGCTTTCCAGATAACATAGTGGACAGTGCCAGGGTGGAGTTAGTCGTCGTGATCCACGTTGGTACCAATGATGTGGGAGAAATCTTTCATGAAGTCCTGCAATCCAAACGTAGGTTGTCAGGAGACTGTAAAGCAATGGTGAGATGTGTAATAGACAGATAAATGCAGACAGTACTGTCAGCCACCTCACAGGGATTAGGTAAGGTCAGAACACCACAAGCACTCATTCAAAATAGATTATAAAATGCCCTGAGAATGACACAGAACAATGGAAGCCTTTGCCCAGTTTGGCCCTTTGCAGAGGCCAGATGAGCCACAGATCCATGTAAGACCCACTATCATCCCTTGCCGTGGTGGTGACAGGGAGTGTTTTCCTTTAATTGTGGCTGTTTTTGGTAACTGCACTTTCCTCTCTGAACCATTCCCCCCCCCCCCATATATCACTTCTTTAAATGGTTTTGCAGAGATCCTTCAGATCCAACCAATCAATAATGATATCACTTGAGTACAGGAACTGGTGAGGGGACCAGGCAACCACTTTTGAACTCGCTCTGGGTCTTTATCCCCCCCTCCTCCCCACACTGAATTTCTTCTTTGGGGTGGGTTTCAGATTCCATTTTCCAGGGGCTGCCTTCCTTCCTGAGCCTGGTTGCAGCGACTGGGAATTAAAATGAGAGAAGAGCTTCTGTCCATTCTAATACTAATGGCCCCATTTTTAATAATGATGTTTTTGCAGCAATTTCAGCCCATCATGGTGTCACAGGGGTATTGATGAAAAAGCCTCTAATCCCTTTTAATAGATTCCATTTGACAGCGGACGTGTCTCGTTGTTCATTTCCAAGAGGCCTCCGGCTGTTCCAGTGTCACTCATGTCTGACCTTGGAGGGTAGCTCAGACCCCTCCTACAGAAGAATGGCCCAGTGTCCACCTGAAGGGGTGGGCTCCTCCCCCCTCCTGAGATAACATGCCAACTCTGCTCCAAGGGAGATGTTTAGGCCGGTAGTCACCCTACACTAATGCTCATTGCCTTTGTGGTTGCTGTTGTTCTTGCTGTCATTGAGAACGCCATCGCTATGTGTGGTAAACTTCATGCAAAAGAAATCTTCAAAAGTGGCTTACAATCTAAAGTCCGCTTTGGACAGCCCCAATGATCTGAAGGTGCAGAAATCACCCCATTGTCCCTACATAAAGACCCACACATGGATTCTCCTTTCCTCTGCCTCAATGAGTCGCAGGTCCTCTGGATAGGACTCCAAGAGGCCCCATGAAAGGGGACCCATTGCTTTGGTTAGGACCCTGATTTGCATTTTGGAGGCATGTGAGATTTAATTGCTCTCATTATATTACAAAGCCATAGTGTAAAATGTTTGCTGCGCCAGTATGGAGAAATACAATGTGTATCTCTGAATGTGTTTCAGAAGGTACTGAGATCACAGTCTTGTCAACTACCAGCATTTTACACGTTTTTGTTCTGGGGCTGAATGAAAGAGGGACGGTCCCTCCCAGGGTCACTGCCAGGCATTGTGCCTCAAGAAATACATTCAACTATTTGAGTTTTCTGAGAGGCTCAGGGAATATTGCCCACACTGCATTGCTAGTCCTCCTCACCTTCCAAACTGCCTTGGCTAACTCTGACTCATCTCTCCAGTGGCTGTGATTAGTTCATTCAGTTCCTCCTGTTGCAGGGACCCCGTGGCATGACCCAACCTTCGAAGAGGTGCACCATTGCAGCTCTTCATGAGCAACTCTTTCCAACATAGAGAGGGCAGCACTTCTTGGTATGTGTGTGTGTGTTTTACCCTGAAATTCCCTAAAAGTTTCTTAGTGTTTCAGAACTCTCACTGTGGGCTGCCTCCAATTTTAACAAAGAGAAACATTCCTCAGCTAGCAAAGGTTTGGGAAGTGTGAGTCTACTCCATGCTCTTTAGAAACAACAAACACCTTGTGGTGGCCCATGTGTCCAGCAGGGATGGGAGCAGTCAGTCAGAGGAGGGCCCCCAGAAAGCAGTACAAAGCCCTGCTGTAGCTCATGCCTAAATGTGGCCTTTCATGCTGACATTCTCAAGAAACCTAATGAGAACAATTAAAGGTAATTTCACTTATTTTGATCCCTGAATAGACAAGGGACCAGCCAGCAGATGGTGTTTGACTTTTCAGAACAGGGAGTTCCGACAGCAACGGGTAGCGTGGGTGTGGGGAATGGAACCAGGAAAGGCTCACAGGGACCTCTCTGTTGTGTGAAGTCCAATGGCTGTCTCACTGGTGTTGGATCCAAAAGCCGGTTCCCAACATCTTGTCTCACTCAAATGTGACCACAACCAGAGCCCAGGACAGAGTTAGGCAGTGCAGACAAGGGTTCGCTTGATACTTAGTGGGTCCCAGTCCAGTAAATGGCCTGCTTTCTGGAGCAGTTCTGGAGCCACTGCTGGCAGGAGGGATAGGGTTGCCTAAGTTAAGTCCCATTCATTTCAGTGGGTCAGCTCTAAGTAGGACTAATGCCAGATACAGTGCAGGGCTAGCCCTCCACCCCAAGAGCATCTCAAAATGGACTCCCCAGATAAACAAATGAAAGGCAACCAACCATAAATGAGGAATAAATGAACAACCGACTTCCATGAGGGTTGCCCATGCTGTTGCCCCCACAGCCTGGAATGAAGATGTGGGCCACACTGGGGGTATTTGTTTAATACAACTCATTGATCTGTAACAAGAGAAATGCTGTGCCTACCCAAGCCCTGAAGAGTTCCTTAACTATCAGGAGAGGAGCTGGGATTGACCTATGCCTTCCCTAGCTGGCTCAACTTAAGGCAAGCCAAAGGGGGCCCTGCCTGCTTCCAGCCTCCTGGCCAGCATTTAGAAGGATGAAGCCTCCAGGCCCAAGGGCCACCGCTCTTCCATATCCCCACAAGTGGGGTAGTCAGAGCCAGCACCACTTCACCATGAAGGTGACTCCTGCTCTAAGAGATCTCCTCCCCACTGTGGCCAGTAAAGCAACCATATCCAGCACATCTCAGGCCTTTATCACACTTACCATACCACCCCTCCCCCTCCCAGATTGCTTCTGCGGGTTCCCCCTCCGTTTCCTATTTGAATCTAGCGTTTTGAATCACACATGGTCAGTTTTGCTCCGATACCTCAGCTCAGCCTGTTGAACTTGCCTGAACCTGACTTTGCCCATTCAGGGTTAAATCCAAATAGAAACTAAAAACGGAGCACTCAGGGCATGAGAACAGCGCCAGGGGAACAACGTCATGCGAGTCCCGCGCTCAAGAAGTGGATTGATGGCGTGGTGAGTGTGCTTAAAACCGCGCATGTGATAACAGCCTCAGACTCTGAACAGTGTGGAGCAGGCCAAAAAGGTGAGCCCTGGGCCAATGGTGGGGAAACCCCTTTCCCCCATCCTATTCAGTCCCTGTAAGAGAGTGGTTAAAGCCTGTTGCCTGGTGAGATGGGTGGATGGGATGCCATAGGAAGTCCAAAGACTTCCTGACATGGCCTGCTCATGACTCCATCTCCTCAGCCCGCATTTCTCAGCCCACTGACTTCCATTCTTGTGTGGCTTCATACCGACTAGGGATTGGGACAAATACTTCAAGCTGGAGGAGTAGGCATCTCTACATCAGATGTGTTAAATTGTCTTGCCAATTACATTTTGCCATGAGAAAGAGGAGGAGAAGGAGAGGAAACATTTCCCTAAAGCCCCCTCCCCCTCCTCCTCTTACTATTTCCATGCCAGTTCATGCTGCTTGCATTTTAGCGCCTGGAAGGTTGTCGCCCAGAAAATCAAATTTGTCAAAGTGACCATGTTGCTGATGAGTTCACTAATTCTTCTGATGATTAGTTCACTAATCATCAGAAGTTGCCCTGTTCAAAACCCTGAACAGGAATTCGAACAGGGGCGCATCTTTCGTTGGGGAAAAGCTTGCACATTCCTGAACTTGTGACCACATTTGAAAAATATGTTTTGGGTTTTTTTTGTAAAATGCACACTTTATGCATTTTTACACCTTAGTCAATGGGTGGGGGAGTGCACCCTTTTGAAAAATCTGCACAGCAGTAGATACCTTTCCCTTCAAAATGCACACAGAAATGCTTACTTTTCCTTTCAAAATGTGCACTTTTCCTATGCAAATAAAAAGAAACAATGGTTGCAAATGAAAACAGGAACAAGCAAAACCAAGTAACGTTCTAGGACTGCTGCCCTTTTCTAGACTAGGGACTACACTACAGGTGTGCACCAACCTCTTGTTCCGACTCAGATCCTGATTTGGCACTTTGGAAAATGGCCCATTTCTGCTCAGATCAATTCAGAGTCTGTCTGCTTCTGTTCAGTCATTTGCATATGTTTAGTAATTTATTCCCCTTCTGCTCACCGTGGCAAGGAATAAAGTCCTAAACAAAGCAGATTTCCTCACTACTTTCCACCCTCTCCAGCTTTCACCCAATTTTTGAAATTGCACCACCGCTGCCCGCTCCCTTTTCAAAGGCAGGTGTGTAGCCCAGAAGTTTAGGTCTCTCCCCCGCCGCCTCCGCCACCCTCCCCAAACTCCTTCCCAGCATAACTAGGGGCAGCAGAACCTTCCTGCAATCATCACATGACCTCCAGACCCCTCCCCACAAACTACATCTTGGGACTAGATTGAGCTTGCAGGCAATGAGACTTCACCATCTAGTCACCTTTCCCCCCCATGCCCCCCCACTTGCCTTTTATAACATCTTGCTTGAAGAAGAGATCTGGGGCTTCTAAAACTTGGACATTTTTTATTTTATTTTTCGGGATCTTTTGGTTGGCCGAATGGGTTGGGTCTGCTCTTGGGGAAGATTTGTAGCTCAGAAGAGCCGCTGCCTGCCAGGTGCTGCTGACCGGGGTGGGGACTGTTCTAGCCTGGGGTCAGATGGACTCCTGGGACAGCCCCCTTGGTCTGGGTGACATTGAGGAGTATAACCCTGCCCTAAATCCTCACTAACCTTTCTCGACGCTCCACCCCTTCCCCTGACGGCCGCCTGCCTCTCGATGCCATTGGAGTCAGCACAAGAGAAGGGTTTCTTTAAGGCTGATGAGGAAAAGCCCACTCTCATCGCAGTTCACCATTTGGTGACCAGAGTGGCCTTTCCCTTGCTAGGACTAGAGAAAGGCGCAGGGAGGGGAAAGGCGCTGGGTGGGCTTGGGTGGCTGGAGAACCCCATCCATCCAGCGGGCTGGAAGTTGCTCATCCCTGCTGTAGACAATACAGAGCCAGATGAACCAATGGGATGACTTGATCAAAAGCAGCTTCCTGTGTCCCTGTGAGGCACGGCATTGTCTCTGATCAGTTAATACTATGACTTCAGGGAGATGCTTGGTTCTAAACATGCCCATGTTCAAAGGCGCCCAGGATTTGACTTGTATGCTTGTCGGAACTGGCTCAAATTAAACCCTGGAATGTTGAGGTTTTCTATATTACATGTCATTTTGTGTTTTTAGATTGTTGTCTGTTTTATATTTTTTAAAAATAATTTCATGGTTTTAATTTTTGTGAACCGCCCAGAGAGCTTCGGCTATAGGGCGGTATAAAAATGCAATAAGTAAATAAACAAGGCAGGCAGGCAGGCACCACCTTTGCAGGAATGCTCATGGATGCAATAGAATGCATGAAGGCCTACGTATAAGAAGGGCAACAACTGATATAAGCCTGGCTCTGGAGAAATGGTTTGGGGAGGAATTTGCAGGGGAGAATTAAGCTCCCTTCCCACCAGTTCTGCCCAGAAAATGCACATGCATCCGGCCCCTGCATTAGCATCCCCATTAACACACAGTTGCGAATAGGGGCTTGCAGCGGCCAGGCATCCTGCCACCCTACAGTAGATCCTGCTTAGAACCACTCCCTGCCAGCCCATTAACCGTCTTCAGCTTTCATGTGTCCCGAGAGCTGGTGGAGAAGTACATATGTGCTGCATCACAGAAATTGTTGTGACTGGAGGCCTCTTTGACTTCTGCTGTCTCCCAGAAATGCCAGGAGACCCAGCTCCACAGTTGCCCCCATTTGATGTTTGACCTGCTCTTGGGCTCCTCTCTGTCTGCTGCATGAGCCATGCTGCCCCTTCCCAGTGTCCCCTACCCCACAGAGCTTGCCTGCGAGGCCCAGAAGAACTGGCATCCGGCCAGCTGTGCCCCTCCATTCCAATCAACTGCAATGGAAGCCACCCCACACCCCTGAGTAGAGTCCTCTGCATTTCCCCCCTCCACATTGAACCATGAATACCCATGGAATCTGCAAGCCATTAGTTCTCTGTTATCTTTCTGGAGATGCTGAGGTGAGCCATATGGAAGCATTTACTCGTCAACAGCCTGGGACCGAATTTGGTGGGGTGGCCAGAACGTAGCCCTTTGTGAACTGCAGAGAAGTTGGAACGGGTCCACTGACCCATTTAATGAGCTCCGGCAAGGGGAATTTCACACTGAGCCTGGAGCGGCAGTAACCTTATACGTAGAGAGGGTTGGCGCGGGGTGGGGGGAGCGTAACTTCTAATCTTGTCAATCATGCCATTGTGAAATCTGCGGCAAGGGTCCACAGGGTGTGAAGGCTGAGGAGAAGAAAGAAAGAAAGAGTCCTGGCCCAATTTCTTGGGGAGAAGGGTTGCACCAGAAATGCTTGGTGAGTTTTTTTCCCCCTTCTTCTTTGCAGCCTCTTCATTTCCTTACTGAAAGAAAGAACAACAGCTTTATTAACTGTGCAAATATTTAACCAACACTGTGCTGAAATGTAAGCTGCCGAGAACTGAAACTGTGCCTTCCTTCTTGCCCACAGGGGACTTTCTCGCCTGGCAAAGTCCTCTTGACCCCTCTTTTCAACCACCCCATTCCTGTCAAGTATGAACACAGTTGATTCCCTGAAAAATACACACTTTACCTAACTAGGCTGACCATATGAAAAGGAGGACAGGGTTCCTGTAACTTTAACAGTTGTAGAGAAAAGGGAATTTCAGCCAGTATCATTTGTATGCAATTAGTTCCTGGTGATATTCCCTCTTCATCACAACAGTTAAAGTTGCAGGCACTATACTAGAGTGACCATATACAAAAGAAGCCAGGGCCTCTGCAATTTTAACTGCTATGATGAAGAGGGAATATCACCAGGAACTAATTGCATACAAATGACACTGGCTGAAATTCCCTTTTCTCTACAACTGTTAAAGTTACAGGAGCCCTGTCCTCCTTTTCATATGGTCAGCCTACCTAAACTGCTACTCAGCACCGAAGCCACCAGCTCTTGCAATATGGAAGACCTTGGGGCCTATTTCAAGAAGGAGCTTACTGCCAGGTTCTCAGCCTATCCCTTTAATGCAGGGGTGGGCAGCTTGTGAGCCTCCAGAACCATTGGCCTGCAAGCCCCCTCACCCCTCACCATTGGCTGTTCTGGCCAGGCTGGTGTAGGGTGACCATATGGAAAGGAGGACAGGGCTCCTGTAGAAAAGGGAATTTCAGCAGGTGTCATTTGTATGCATGCAGCACCTGGTGAAATTTCCGTTTCAATACAACTGTTAAAGATGCAGGAACCCTGCCCTCCTTTTCATATGGTCACCCTAGGCTGGTGGGAGGTGAAGGCCAAAGTATCTGGATGGCCACAAGGTGCCCACCCTGCTTTAATGAAATTGTGGTACTGGATGTGTCTGGGTTGATATTTATTGCATCAGGGTGGTTGATTTAAAAGAGAGGAAAAGCATAAAGTTGCCCCAGAAATGTTCACACTACCACCATAGTTTTTTGCCATATTTCCTAGGTTTGCATGGTGTGAACTGCTTGAATTAACATCAACCCCTTGATGCTACCAGGTGTTCAACATCATCAGTGAGGTCTGTCCCTACCACCATGGAAGCTGATCAACAAACATAGTCCAGATGTCCCAAAAGGCAGCCAGATTATCAAACAGTCTGTCTCTCTTGTTCCCTTATTGCCAAATGCCAGGTATCTTGTAATTGCATGAAATCTGCCCAAACCTGTAGTTGCTCTGAAGGAGAGGATTGGAGCAGGGAGTTGGACTCAATGGCCTTATAGGCCCCTTCTAACTACTGTTCTATGATTCTATGAATCCCAAATTTCTTCCTAAACCCCTGTTAGAAGCAGCAGTCCAATATATGCCTTAAACTGATGTCAAGGAGCGTCTACACGGTGGTGGTGTTGTTCTCATGCCCTGAAGACACACTCCACCTCTCTTTTTCCATGGACAATGATAAGAAGAATGTTTTTCATCACAAACTGGTCACAAATGTAAAGCCGTCTATCTTTGCATGCATCCCTCTTTGGCCCTGGGAGATGCCTTGCACCCTCTGGAGGAGGAGGTGGGGGGGGGGGTGACTTGTTTGATCCCCTGAGCCAAACGTCACAGAGGAGCTGCCTGTGTCTGGGTACCTTGAGTCAGATCAGGAAAATCCTGAGCCAGAGAAAGTGACTGCCACCATCGCCCTAACCCTCACCCTCAAGGCACAGTTAGCTCCCTCTCAGATTCAGAAGCAGGCACCAAGCAGGGATTTTTAAAAATGGATTAGAATTTTACATCTCTCCCCTCTGTCGCAATGGCATATATATTTTTTTACTTTTTAGAATTGTACACAAATTTAGTTGTATGAAAATTAGTGGAAAATATGGTGATACACATGCCTTTCTTTTAACCTCCCCCCCCCACACACACACGTTTTATACATCTTTAATCTCTCTGCAATATGGCTTACCAACAAAAGTTACACAAATTGTGGTGGATCTTTTGTGTACTTTTCCAAAAGGGAAAAATCCAATTTCAGCAATGCGTGGATGTCAGAACGAAAGATGCCTGACAATCTGCAACACACACCCAGAAAGGATTAAGCAATATCCGTGCATCCCCAACCACAGCTAATTTATGAATTGCATAATATTCCTTATATATTCCCCAGACGCATTTTGAAAAACTTTATGCTGTGTTTTGGAAGCTTATTGAGTGGGCTGGGAATGTGTTTCCTCCCCATTTTTTCATTTAAGAGGATTCAGTTTCTTATCAGGGAGGGGAGATTTAATTTTCCAGATCTTAGTCTATATACCATAAGGCTTAATTGTTACCTCATACAAATGACTGGAAGATTTCATCCACAGTTAATACTCCTTCGCGGGTTGTTCTGGAGCCAACTTCTTTGACTCTTCTTTTTGGCTTGTTGGCACAAGGATCTAGATATATGAGGTAGAAAGGAGTGGTTCCACTAGCAGTTTCGGTGGCTAGAGAGATATGGAGAATAATGTTAAGACAGCTGCAATTTGATCCACACTCTCATACTAAATCAACTTAATGAGGTACTCTTTTCTTCAAAACAGAGAAGCAGTCTTTTTTGTCAAGGAACTAGGATGATACCTGCCCAAAGCCTAAGATCACCTTCAGCAATCCTCCTCCAGGAGCCCTTGCCAAAGGAAGCGAGTTGGGTGGCTACTCAGAAGGGCGGCTTTTCTGCTGTGAAACCTTGGTTGTGAAATGAGCTCCCCAGAGAGGCTCGCCTGGCACCTCCACTGGGCTCTTTTCGGATCTTTTCTTATTTTCCCAGGAATTTTATTTATTTTGTTTATTGCATTTATATCCCACCTTTTTTCCTCCAGGGAGCCCAAGGCAGCGTACATAATCCTCCTCCTCCTCTCCATTTTATCCTCACAACAACCACCCTGTGAAGTAGGTCGGGCTGAGAGTCTGTGACTGGCCCAGAGTCACCCAGTGAGCTTCCATGGCCAAGAACTAGAACCCGGATCTCCTGACTCCCAGTCCAACCACTACACCACGCTGGCTCTTTCATTTTCTGTTGTTTAAAATCTGTTACTGTATTTAAAATCTTTGGACTGCTGCTAGATTTTATTGTGTTGTTATTTTTATTTTATACTGTAGTTTTAAACTTGTAAATTTTTAAATTGTTTTTTACAATGTTGTATTTTATGGTTTTAATTGTTGTGAAACTCCCAGAGCACGTTGGCTGTTGGGTGATATAGAAATGAATTAAATAAATCCATAAAATATCAGACAACACAGCAGCTTGGTAAGAAGAAGCTGTCTAGCTCTGCTAGATGCTGGAGAAATAAGAAGGACACTGCCTCGTTGAGGCATATCATTTGGACATGCCCTGTGGTGGCTCCTTTCTGGTGAGAAATTATTGCTTGCCTGCATTTTGTTCTGGAAGGATCTGTGTTAATAGCAGGTGCTCATGTGCTTCTAAACTGCTCCTGTGATGTGGGGATTCATAGATGGGCAGCAAAAGAGGGGTTGAGAGCCCTTATAATTGCAAAGGGACTCATACTATAAGCTTGGGAAGATGAGTAGCCACCACTTGTCATCCAATGATGTGAAGATCTTACTGCAGTTGAACCTACATCATACAGTCATCAGTTTCATGTGGATGATTTCTTACATTAACGTATATATTTGAACCAAGTGTCGAATCCTCCTCCTGTTTTGTTCTTTTCACCCTTTCTGCTTTTTTAATTGTGTTGTAAAATGTTATTGTGAATGGATATGCTTTTTTACTATGTTTTGTTGTTGTTGTTGTTGTTATTGTGTCCCTGCCTATCTTTGTTTTAAGTCTGTTATAACAAGGGATGTTCGTCATTTGGAAATCCAGCACACTTTGGGCTAAACCTGCCGGACTCAGCTTGAATTTCTGAGCTGCGTTGCAAGTTTTCCCCAAACTCTGGGGCCTTTTTACAGCTGGGGAGGCGGGGGTCAGGGTCACAATTTGCACAAATTATGCAAAATTGCATCAGATTTTGGGTCTAATGAAATTTCTGAGAAGGGATGTACAAAGCCTCTAAGCAAAGACACAACTTTTTGAGGCTCCTGGGTATTTGAGAAAGGGTTACGAATCTCTTAGAGAATAACGGAGACTGGAAATGAATAAGGAGATGTTGCGATCCATCTCTTGCCTGAGGAGGCAATAGAACTGGTCTTTCTGGCACGATGGGGGAATCAAGTTGGGTTTCCAGTGGCTGGGGATGGCTGGGTGCTGAGCTTCAATGCCCTGTATAGCTCCTGATACCTTCCCATGCAAATTACTCAAATTTTGCAGATTTGCATCATTCATGTTGTCACAGAATTCATCTTTTCTTGATGTGAAATTTAGTTACCTTGCTTGGAAATTTTGCATTTTATTTTTCTTTTCTTTTAAAGCAGAGACTCTGCACAGACACAGGCTTACCCCCATCCTTGCAACACTGAAGTCTTGTTTTACTTTTCTCTTTTTTAAAGAAGTTCATAGCCTGATTCAAAGGTCATAATGTTTATCTCAGTCATATTGCTAAAAGGGCCCTTTCTGTTATCGCTGTTCTTTTTTATTTACATATTAGCTAATCCCCAGTGGGGGACACCTACAAAATGGGATTCCAGGTCACACTTTCACCCATGCAGCCGAACTTTCTCTGCTGGGGTTTGCCGGCACAGTGAACCACACGGTACAATCAGTCGCCTCACCATTATCCTCCACATAACACAGGGGTGTTTTCAGTGGGTCCCCCATCTTTATGAGGTGCGATGAGAAAGGAATGCTGTGTGCAGTTTCATTAGGGCCTAAGTGCCTCGAAGTGGAAGTGGAGAGCAAAGCTTGGACTGGGACATGCTGGCCTGAACACGGAGCAGCCTATTAAAGCCATGTCTTTGATGTTCGGTCGCCAGACGGCTATAAAGTCAAGCGCCACCAGTGCCCCACAGAGAGCCAGCTGGAGAGGAGAGGTGGCCGTGCAAGAACTCGAAGGGAGTTTACAGGGGAGCAAGCTTGTGGCTACACAGAGAAGTAGCAACTGAGCTGCTCAGAAAAGCCTGGGAAGGGAGGCAAGGTGGTTCAGCAGACGAAACAGCAGTATGACCAATTTGCTGGATTAACAGATGTTAAGTGGGAAGGAAAATTGGAATGTGCTGGATTGATACTGTTGCAAGCATGATTCCTGCTTAAGCACATACACATATGCAGGAATATTTATTTATTCATTCATTCATTCCTTCATTTCTGTATAACTTGGCACTTTCTGATAGACAGTGTGGTCATGACTATGATGATTAGTGGCTACCCCAAGTGGCTGGAATTTATGTCACACCCCACTTGCCTGAGCGGGGGGGGTTAAAGGCTTTTGGAGATACAGTATACAGTATGGAGACACAGAGAGAGAGGCAGAGAAACAGAGAGAGACCTGGCTTGCACAATGGCAGCCACAGTGACCTGCAACAAATGCTGGTCATGTGACAACCAGATTTCCCTAACTACCCCCACTGGCATGGCCTGCCTGGGTGGCATGGCTTGTTTGATGAAGCAGCAATCCTCAAATAACCCATAACAAAGAGCATCATCACATGGGGGGAAATGATGTTTCCTTACCATCGCTTCCCCACCCACATTTTTGTCCCTCATTACTTCCTCTCCTGCCCGAAGGGGAAAGAAGAAGTAAACAAAGACCATGTGGCCCATTCAGGGGGCATTTTAATCAGGCTGCTTTTCCTGCACACAGCAAGAGATAGTGGCAAGTTCCATTTTAGAAGGGGGTCTATTTTGTGAAGGGAAAACGAGCAGAAGGAGCAGGAGGCACACAGGAGGTGGGCGGGAGGCAGTCATCGTCTAAAGGATATGTGCACATCCGTAAGTGGGTAGGAGTGAGCGTGTGATAAAAGGCTCGTCTGATGAAACTCTGGGTTATTTGGGCGTTATCAGACGAGCGTTTTATTGCATACTCATTACTGGGCTCGCACAGATTTCGTGGGTCCTATTCATGATGACACACCTCCCACCCCTTCTAGCTTTCATGCGACAAAAAAAGACCCCGGTAAATCTGAATTATTATTAAAGATGGAAGTTGCCGCTCTCTCCTGCTGTGTGCAGAAGCAGCAGCACAATCAAAACGGCCCACCGAATGGGCCACTGCACCTTGTTTACTTCCCCTTTCAAAAGAGGAAGTAATGAGTGACAAAAGCGTGGGTGGAGAAAAGGCAGTAAGGAAATGCTGTTTCCCTCCATGTGATGATGCTCTTTGAGGGCTGCTTCTCCAGCCCAGAAACAAGCCATGCCACCCGACATGGCCAGATGCCCCAGAGAAGCTAATTAGGAAGATCTTGTCGTCACATGGCTGGCATATGGGCCAGGGAAATAAGCCACTCACTTTATTTCCCTCACTGCAATTGCATGAACCAGCAGAGAGAGCGAGAGAGGTGTGGGGGGAGAGAGAGGACTTGAGTGATGGAACGGTCTGCCAGCTGCTACAGTGTGCAGTTGTATGGGGAAAGTGATGCTGCCTGTCTGGAAATTTCTCTGCTTTACTCTGCTCAACGTAGTGAAGGGGCGTGGGAGGGAGAGAGGGAGGGAGGGCTCCTTTAGTTAAGGTGAGTTGCCAAAAAGAAAAAGGGGGGGAAAGTACTGTATAATAAGCATCAAAATTCTATTGTTTATTAAAATGACACCAGTTGAGCTCATAACACGAAACTTGGTACCCATGGACTACATGATGAAATCTAAAATCGTGCTATAGATAAGGTAAGAATTGCCACAGGTACAGCAAGTTAAAATGTGCTCAAATGGATGCATTTATCTTCTTTACTGCAATTTTAAAACACCTATATCATATATTTCTTTCAAATTCTGATGAAAACCACTCATGTGCTTTATTTTGGCTTGTTGAGGAGGGTGATCCTTCATTGGCATGGTGAATTTCTGGGTAGCACTTCAAATATTGTTAAGGGGTTTCTACCCCTTTAAAGCTTATGGGAGCAATTGCTGGCAAGGTCACGCAAAGCTATAATGCTGCAAGAACTCCAATGTTTTCAGAGGGGTTCTATATTCAAGAGGGAAACTAGTGGATTCAATGCACAATGTGTATCTCTTTAGTTATGGAGTATGACTTCTTAGGGTCAAACTTCACATTAGTTAGGGTGACCATGTGAAATGGAGGACTGGGCTTCTGTATCTTTAACAGTTGCATTGAAAAGGGAATTTCAGCAGGTGTCATATGCAGGCAGCACCAGGGGAAATCCCCATCATTACAGTTAAAGCTGAAGGAGCCCTGCCCTCTTGACCAGATGCAAGAGAGCAGGGCTCCTCCAGCTTTAACTGTTGTGATGAAGAGGGATTTCCCCAGGTGCTGCACGCATACAAATGACACCTGCTGAAATCCTCCTTTCAATACAACTGTTGAAGATACAGAAGCCCAGTCCTCTTTTCCATATGGTCAGCCTAACATTAGTACATCAATTGAGACTAGGACTGTGCCAAAAAATTATTATACATTTTTTCAACTGTCATTTGATTTGATAAAAAAAAGAAGTTGCTTTTGAAAAGAAATTCAAAGGAGAGGAATAAACTGCAGACATTCTCGTGGATGGGGTACAGGGTTGTTACTTATGAGGGCTGAGAGGCATGTTTGTGAGTGTCCTCATTGGCAGCCTGTAGCCTCTGCAGCTTCCCACATTTCAATGACAGCCCAAGGGAACGGAAGGCATCATGGGGTTCTTGTGCTCACTCACCTTTACTTATGAGAGAAAGAGAGAGTCCTGTCTTTTGTTGTACAATCATCTCTCTGGCAGCCTGAGGACTCCTTGCCAAGCAGGGAGAGATCATGTGGAAGCTGCTCCCTTGGGGCTTTTTCAGATCAGAAGTGCAGGCAGCCTGGGAGGCTGCAGAGCAATGGAGAGATGTGCAATAGACAGAAACACACACACACACACACACACAGCACACTTGACTGCCTCATAGTGATTAGGTAAGCTCAAAACCACCACCAAAATAAATTTCAAATAAATTATAAAGCACTGTGAAAATGAAGCAGAAAAATGGAAGTCTCTTGTATGGGGGAAGGAAACCTTAGGGAATTTGGCTAGCAGAATTTGGCACAGTACTGGCTTCTTCTCTTCCCCAAAGCTTTCCCAAATATGCCTATGGGTCCAAGAAAATTGGGGGCCCTGATAGAGTTGATGACACAGCATGTTCAACCTAGCAATGAACACCACAACAGCATTTTCATGTCAGGAAATCTTCATGGGGGAAGCAGTGGCAGATATCACGTCTTACTGCTTTCTTATACAAATGAATATGGTTGCAAAAGTGGTATTATGAGGAGTGGTATTATAAGCATCTCCATTAGAGACAAGATGCACCCAAAATCTCCCCTCAGAAAGTTAACATTTGGAAGAGTCTGGGGACAGTCCTGAACTCTGAAAAATGGCAAATGGAGCTGAGCCAAAACTCCTCAGAAGACATTTTCCTGATGAAGGTTCTGAAATGTTTCTTCTCTTCTTCCCCCACCTGAAACTGAAGGGCCACTTTGCAGAAATACCTCCGCCATTTTTTGTGACAAATACCAGCATCTTCTGCCGCCCTCCCCCCACACATGGAATAATGCTAGCTGTGGGGTATTGTGAAAGATGCCAGTCTGCCGACACATTTGCTACAATTGCTACCTGCAGTGGCAGCACACACACACACACAACACCCAGGGGGTGGGGGAGAGCAGCTGTGCTGCAGCCACTACTAATGGTGATCTCCAAGAAATTGCTCCTCGCCCTGCACACCAACTAGTGGCATGAGAGACTGTGCAAACATGGAGGAAGTATCTTGTTATTTTTATCCTGGCACCTCTTCCACCTTAGCTATACTTCTGGGGCAAGGGGTGGGGAGGAGGGCTGGAACTCTGCCTGTGTAATATAAACTTAGTTACACAAAGTGGTTTGGAAGAAGCTCAACATAGTACACTTGCTCCCTGACCAGCTGGGTTTGCAAACATTTCAAAAACCTAGACCAGGATCAATGAGGCACAGCTGGTTCATGTATCCTTTCCTACAGGTATGCACATGCAGAGCATTTCTACAACAGTTGCCCATGTGTGAACAGGTCCTAAGATGTTCTGAGGCCATATAAATATGTGACACCCTGCCTACTCTGCTTGCATTTACACATATACCCCAGAAGAATTTGGCAATGTCCATAGAACAGACCACAACTGTTCATGGCTCCACCCACAGCCTTCAAGAGGGTCACCCACTGCATTTACTTCACAGGCTGCGCCAATCTCACAGCTGTCTGACAGCCACCAGGGTTCCCGAGAGCTCATATTGTCCTTCTCTGGCTGTGCCCTGGACAGAGACGCTCCAGCTGCTGATGGAATCTGCCAGGGAAGATTTAAGTCAAGGGAGCATCATTGTTGTCCATAATTATGGCTTCAGGTGTCCTCATCAAGCAAGGAGGACAAATCATCCCAGCATTCAGGAGAAGGTCAGAAGGGCGGAGCTGCAAACTGGGAAGCCTCACCTCAATCATGGACTTGCTTGCCTACTCCCACCACTCCACAGCATGAGGACAATCATGCTGCCCAAGGTTACAAGAGTATGGTAAAGATTATGGAGACAATGAAGATGGAGTTTGTTGACTCCTTGAAATAGGCTATGTAGATGCTGTGTAGTGTTGGTGATGGTATTCATCATTTCCCTCCACTTCACCAGGCAGCAGCGCTTGGGAAAGGTTTATCCTCAGTCCCCAAGATGAACCAAGCAAAACAGAATAGCAGTTTTGTGTCCTAGAGCCATTGGTATTTTTAAAAAGGAACTCGGAATGTAAGTTTAGATGTTGTCTCTGACATTTTTGGATCCTCCTTGCAGGCTTTCCGAAATCAACCAGGCTTTCAGTAAATCTGTTTGCAAATCAGAATTACACAAACAAGCCTGACGAATTATCTATGTTCTGAGTTTCAACATTTTCATACCAAATGGTCAACAATCTTGTGATATATTAATGCTTTCTCACCAAGGGATATTTGAAGCATTTCATTCCAAGCCATGTTAATTCCCCTGAACAAAGCACACGTGTACAAAGGCTAGTTGTGCAACCTTAAGACCACATGGGTTGTAATGCCATGTAAGCACAAGTGCAATGCATGCGCAGGAGAACCTCCAGAGGCAAACGGCAATGGACAAGACTAGGAGAAGAATAGCAACGCAGGTGGAACTGGCAGAAATTCAAGCTGGGCAAAGGATGCTCTGAAGGAACACCAAAAGCAGACTGGATTCCAACTGCAGGGATTCGTGCCTACTTCGTCTCGAGTCTCATACCCTCCTGCTTTGCAGGCAGCTTTCTACCAGCTCTGGATTTGGTCTGGATTATCATCCTGTAGAAGAGAGAGGAGGGTCCTCATCTGGAAAGGAGATGATGGCCCGCTGTTTGCAAAGGCGGTTGCATGTCATGTTCTAACACAAGTAGAACAAAAGCAGTTAAGGTATTTTTCTTCACTCTAATGACTTCTCAGTTCAGACATCAGTATACTCACTTCCCAGGTGAAGGAGATGAAGTGAAGCCTGATTTTTCAGACATGCAGCAACAGCACTACAAGGGGAGGGTTAATCCGCTCCTAGCTGGAAGGCAGAACTAGGCTCACTTCAGGTATGATGCATCCATTCCCCTGTGCCCAGCGTCCCCAGGAAAGGGATGGTGGCCCAGCCTGCTCCTCTCTTTGAATTGTGTGGGATGAAGCCAGGCAGTGAATTCAGCCTGGGCTCCAGGTTTTAGAGGGTGAACAGTATTTTTGGCCAAAGCAGGTAGAGCGGGTGTCGGCCACTGTCTTCCACACCCTTGGAGAGGAGACAGCATCTCAAGGTGTGGCAAGAGAGGCAGACAGTCTCCTTCCAAGGGAGCAGCTGCCAAATGAAGATTGTTTGGAGGAGGAGGGATGCTAAGGGCGAGGTGGGGGTTCACAGCAACAAAAATCCTTTAATCCAAGTCTCTAGCACACCTTCTCCATGCCAATTTTTAAAAAAAAATTAAACGATATTTGATCAGATTTTTTTAAAAAAAAAACACTGTCTGTGCACACAAGAGATGAAAATGAAACCATCCACCTTTCCAGTAAATAGGACTTTTGTGGGCAAATACTGGGGGTTGGGGCAAGATGTTTACCGTGGAAAAGTAAATGCAAGCTCACTCCACAAGTCAAGGCACATAGTACCCCAAAGCCAATGAGGTAATTTTGGCATCTGGGAATAAAATCCCAAAAGCACCAGTCTCCTCCTTCCTGGTACTAAAAATGCAATAATAATAAATTAAATAACAATTAGTTGCCTTTTCATGACCTCAAATATCGGTTCCCTGTGGTAGCTGCCTTATTTTGCGTAATAATAGGGCCAGCCCTGGTGTGTGTGTGTTGGGTTGGCGAGGGATGAATTTTCAGCAGGCAACCAGCACAGGGCCCCCAAACTGGGTCATGGCCTGTTAGCTGCTTCCCCCCCCCCCAATTTTTTTTAAATGGCAACTTTAAGCATGTTACTTTTTAATAGCTTCTCATATGTCATGTATAGTTTGCCCCTAAATTAAAGTTGTCAGTTTAAAGTATAAAGACTTGCCAATTTAAAGTTCAAAACCCACGAATCCAAGGGCTCCTCATCAAGCATTAGTAGTTCCAGATCATGTTTCAGGAGAGTTCAAAGATAGTTGCCATGTTGGAGGCCCCTTGGGGCAGGGCTTTGTGTTAGAATGCAAATTAGTAGAGAGCTTAAATATAAAACTTTGGGATTCATCTAACACCACGATGAAACCAGATTTACCAATAGGAGAAATATGTTCTGACACACAATCTTAGTATGTTCTAAAATTGGGAAATTGGTTTCTTCTTTCACCTCCTGAGATGAGAAATCTCTTGGCCTCCTCTACGCAGATATTCTGACAGGCACTTTGCTCCCAACAGCAGTACTTGGAGTTGAGGTGTTAATGATTTGGAAGAGGCTACCTGCATCACTTACATAAGGTAGGCCTGTGCTCCAGAATCTTGGAAGATCATCAGACCGGGAAGGGGGGATCGTGTTACCGCCGCTTTGCCTCCTGCTTCTGTCCCACAATAGGGACAAGCAGCTTCCTCTTTCTTCACACGGGGAAGAAAGACAAAGCAAGCAAGTACCACCTGGCCCATTCAGTGGGCATTTTTATCATATAGCAGGAAATGGAGGCAAGTTTCGCATAGCGAGAACAAAATACGATTTTCCAGGTCTTTTTTGTGATGGAAAAATGAACAAAAGGCACAGGAGATGTAGAGGAGGCGGAGAGCGTTGTCAAAAGGACGCCTGAACATCAGTGAGTGGCCAGTGATGGGCATGCTATAAAACGCTCATCTGATGACACTCTTAATGAACAGGATCAGCATTTCTTAAAAGCAGAAGTAATTGTGTGGCTCTTTGTGCTAACTTTATACTGTGCTCCTTCATGTGATTTAACTTCCAAGTAGTGGTGTTTTGTTTTATTTTTTAATAATGTTGTGATCATGAGAACTAGGAATTGAAAAATAAAAGGACGCAGAGATTCCATTTCTTCCACATTTTTGCAAATGGTCTTACTGAATTTTTGTAGATGATGGGAAAGTAGGAAGGGGGGGGGGTGAGAGACCATCTCAGCAGAAACACCAAGCCCTGCCAGCTTCCCATTAGTCAGAAGTGTTAGAGTGGAGCAACAATGCTTATGATAAGTTATCTGAACCAGTGGGGGGTGAGAGACAGAAAGGGAACCTGTTTCTTCCTTCACTAGTTTCTTCTTGTAACCACTTGTTGATCATAGAATCAGAATCATAGAATTGTAGAGTTGGAAGGGGCCTATAAGGCTATCAAGTCCAACCCCCTGCTCAATGCAGGAATCTACCTTAAAGCATCACTAGGGCTGCCTCTACAAGAGGCATTTAAAGCTCTTTCAAGGCGCATTAAAAAATTTACCTCTACAAGAACAGAGCGCAAATCGGGCGTAGAGGCACGCTATCCCTCCAATTATGCGCATTATCGAATGCGCGTTAAACAGCGAGTTTTATTTTGCTCCGGCCGTTAAAGCGCATTTTGGCTATGTGAACAAGTGCTTATGCGCATTAACTACTTGTAAAGCGCATTTTGGTCATCTGTTAATGCGCTTCGCCGCCTCTCGCTGCCTCTCGTGCAGAGGTATTAGACGTAAATGCGCTTCAGCGATTATGCGCATAATCGCCTAACCAGGTGCAAAAGCGAATCCTTGTAGAGGGGACCTGACAGATGGTTGTCCAGCTGCCTCTTGAATGCCTCTAGTGTGGGAGAGCCCACCACCTCCCTAGGTCATTGGTTCCATTGTCGTATTGCTCTAACGATCAGGAAGTTTTTCCTGAGGTCCAGCCGGAATCTGGCTTCCTGTAACTTGAGCCCATTATTCCGTGTCCTGCATTCTGGGTTGATTGAGATTGCAACTCTTAGGCTTCACTTCCTTCCTCCTCTTTTTCAGTTAGTTAGCTTCCTCTTTGTCTGAGGGCTCCATCACACCAATCCCCCCCCCCCGTTTTTTACCTCCATTTCAGAAGTGTTGCAAGCGCTCTTCCCTTTCAATATCGTACTGGTTAACTCTGTTTTTGCTCTCCCGCTGCTATTGCGCCTACCCCACCTTGCCCGCCCTTTCTGCTTCCCCCACCAGTTCATTGGTTCTTGTCATTGATAGACATTGTGATGGACACAGCAGCTTTCCCCCCTCACTCATTGGAGCTCCTATTAGGATGTACAAAAATGCTTACATCTGTGTAATTCTTAAAGCTAAAGAGATGAAACTTGGGATCTTGAGAGCTCTCAAGTAGAGCTTTCCACATGCCAAGTCTGAATCAGATAGGTCCATGCCTTGATTTTTAGGAATTTTTAAAATACAAATTAACCAAAATGCTTACATCTACGTAATTTATAGAGATAAAGAGATGAAACATGGCATGGTGATAGGTCTCCAGGAGATATTTTGGTATGCCAAGTTTGAATCACATCAGTTCATCCCTTGATTTTTTTACAAAAATTCAATTTCCCTGCTCTTTAAATCTTTTGCTAATAATTCTTCCTCCTCTTTGCATTTGTGAAGGATCGCTTTTCCTTTCCTTTGATCATGTAAAGCTGAGCATCTCCAGTTCATAAAATAGAGATGGATGGTTCCCTTACTCCAAAGTAAATCCCATTGACTTCAACTGTATTTACATCCAAGTCATACCACATTTGCACACACACCCCATAGCTCCGGTTTACTTCAAAGTTACATTGCCTCCTATGTTCTTTCAGATGTTAATCTGTTGCCAAGGAGGGCCAGCAATTCACTGGTCATGACTAACTGGAAAGGATAGCCTTTTGTATTGCAAATTGGAAACATCCTGTGGGCTTGATTTTGTATTAAACTGCTTTGCCTAAGAAGATTTCAGGCAGTAAAAGGAGCTAGAACAGGAAATTCACTAGCACCAGGAAATGTTTTCTCCAGCCATATAGGATAATATAATATAGGATAATATAGGACAATTTAGGAGAAAGAATAATTACACAAAACAGAAAGGAACCACGAGGAAGGTTTACAGGGCACGTGGAGGGGTGATGGAAGCCGACAGAAATGGATGTTTGAGGAAGGATCAGAGTGGTTTGAAAGGTTAAGGTGGATGGGCGTCAGGGTGAAGTTCTGCGATTCCAACAGGACAGGGGTTCAGCAAAACAAGGAAGGGAGCCAAAAACAAAGAGGGAGTTGGAGCACTGAAACCTTCCTTCCAACTCCTAACGTGTCCAAAGATGAAAAAGAGGAAGTAAGTTCTAAAACTGCCCTGGCCGATTAAAAGCACGCCCTATTCTTTCCTCACTGAAAACGGCCTTCAAGACCCCCCCAAACAGCGCCCCAAACACAGAAGCGGATTTACTGGTTTACATTTGGGGTTTCATTGCGCACTTCCAAGATGAAATAGACTTTAACAGGTACAAAATAGGCTGCCAGAACGGAGGAAAAGAGCAAGAATAGTGCAGGACAAGGACAACGTCATGTGAGTCCACAGCACCAAAACCAGAAAGGACGGACTCTGGGGCCTCCTCCACACGAGACGTTTAATGAGCCTTGAAGGCTCATTAAAAAATTTACCTCCACAAGCACGGAGCGCAAAACGGGCGTACAGGCACGTTATCTCCCCCGATAATGCGCATTTTCGAACGCGCGTTAAATAGCAACTTTTATTTTGCTCCGGCCGTTAAAGCGCATTTTCGCGGTGTGAACAAGCGATTACGCGCATTAACTGCTTGTAAAGCGCTTTTTGGACATGAATTAATGCGCTTCGCTGCCTCTCGCCGCCTCCGGTGCAGAGGGATTAGGAGTAAAAGCGCCTCCGCGATAATGCGCATAATCGCGGAACCGGGCGCAAAAGCGCATCCTTGTGGAGGGGGCCTGGGAGTGCCATAACCCTAAATGTGATGGAGCCTAGCATGCAGCCATAATGGCTACACTCAACTCTCTCTCTGAAAGTACTTTTGTTTTCCCAGGAGCTATAGGCTCCCTTAACAATGCTATCTTATAACCAAAAGTACCAGTGTGAGTGTGTTTCTTTCTATAGCCTTGCACAAATTACACACTAAAGCTACAAAGTTGTAAATTTCCCAAACAAAATGTAACTCTAGCAAGGAGGGAAATCAAACACAACTGTTTGTTAAATCAACAGCTGGCAACTCTATGGAGTAATCCTTGGGTTTTTCCCAAGCCCTATTCGAGCGTTACACTTAAGAGAAAGTCCAACACATGAGTAGGGTGCAGGACCACACCGAGCAGCTCTGCCCTCCATGCTGTTGCATATACTAGGTAGCCTGGCATCTGCCCGTCCCACACAAACAGAGTGCCATCACACTCTGTAATAGCTGTACACACAAGGGATTCCACATAATCTGAACCCTGAGAGCACCACCAGTCCAGGTGGCAGGTCAGCCTCCAAAGGCCTTCTTCCAGCTGTACATGTGGGGACCAGGGGGAGGGGCTGCTTGGCATATCTGGCATCAGGGGCAGAGCTCCTTGGCATGGCCCTGCTCCACACTCGCATGTCAGACTTACTCCTGAGTATAATGCCTAAATAGGGCTCTTGTCTCTCAGTGCTAGCATTATCAATGGTTAATGAATGGCTCGCCATCATGAATTAAGGACATGCTATTATGAATGGAGTTTCTTTTCTTTTCCCTTGCTTCCTTGCTTCCATTTTTGCTTTCAGATTTCTATAGCCACAGGGGCTAGAAACTTACATTTAACTATTGAGAACTATTAAACTGCCTCAACTAGAGCTTGGCTGAAGTATTTGGACCAGACATTGTTTGGTGTGGGGAGAGCCCCTTCCCCAAAATGCTGAAGTCATCTTAATGGGCGAAATGGGCTCGATGAGGTGGCCAGGGCACGCAGCTTCTAACAGCGGCTTCGCTAACCTTGGCACTCATCCAGAGGCCTTTGGGACGCAAGGCTCCATGAGCAGAACACAGTCTCATGAAGCAGCATTATTCCCAGGCACGTTTGTGGGGAGGGGCGGATGGCTGCCCCAAGTACCCCTAGGAATGATGCTGTGTCATGACACCCCCAGGGCCTTGTGCCCCAAATGGCAAAGGGCCGGATGTTGCTGGACTGCCTAGATCAGCCAAGCCCTCTTGGCACCCTCCTGCTATGCCTCTCCTGGAGCCCTGGGCCCAATCCAGCCCTTGATCGGTGTCCCTCGACACAGTCCCCATGTGCATCCATCCTGCCGCAGTGAGAGGTCCAGTTCCTCCTCCCACCCCCAGCCTCCACCGAGCCACCCAGTGTCTTACTAATCCTCCTCCACAGTGGTTCTAACCCTCCCATGACACACATTTTTTTCTGATGAGAATCAAAAGAGGAACGATGACCTCTCACCCCAAGCTGTGCCTGTAATCAGACGAGCAAAGCATTCATAGGCCATGCCAGGTGCCCAGGCCCAAGGCCAGATAAACCCCAGCCCCAGCGACAATTCAATTTCCTTCCATGAGATGAGCTTGCAGCTTTAGCAAAGCTTCTTGTGAGCTCACGAGACAATCTGGGCAGGCAGGCAGGGCAACACAGGCATGGAGCACTCCGTGGCATGGCAGTGCCACCTACCTGTGAAGACAGATGTGCCCAGGTGGGAGTGTCTGGCCCCAACCCCTGGCTCCGAGGCGGCTTTGACTAAGATCCCTCCATCCTCAGCCTGTAACTAAGCCAAAGCACATGTGCAACCCAAACCAACCCCCTCTATTCTGTCTCACGTTACCGCTGCCTCTCCTTCCCTCACCTTCCTCTAGCTGTTTCCCATGTTGAATTCTGGCTCCTCAGGGCAGGGGACTTTGTGAAGCTCCACGCACAACTGATGACATTATTTGAACAACGTGTCTTACTGTGGCCATGATGTGCCTGGCTGGTCTCCAGCAATGCTTTGCTTTCTTTATGCAAGCTGTTGTCAATCTGTCTTTGCACCAGCTCTGAAAGCAGGATGGATGCGTAATACTCACCCCAGAACACACAGATATGTGGATTGCAAATTACAGGTCTCCCAGGCATCTGATGCACAAATCCAGGACATGGACCTCTTCTGCATGTAGTTTCCTTGCATTTGCAGATGTCGGGGAGGGGCAGAACCTGCCAGGCCCAAGGGGAGAGAAGGAAGGAAGGCAAAGCCCCCAAAGAAGGAAGCCAGCAGAACATGCTCTTGCAGACTCCTGATGCTCCAGGCATCCCATCACAGCGGACTCCCACACCAGCCAACTCTGCTTCAAATATGGCTTCTTCCACTGAGGGGAAGATGCCTGAAGGTGCTCGAGTTATTGCAGATGAGAACGATACTGACCTCAGGTTTTTCTTCTTTTCTTGCTGTTCTGTGGGCTTAGCTTGCGTTCCTTCATAATGCTCAATTCTTTTCTGTTATTCCTTAGGAAGGAGCATAGTCCAGCAGTTTCCTCTCTACTCTGTTACATGTGTAAACCAAGAAAAGGCCTGATGCTTTGAAGACTCTCCACTGGCCCTTGTCACCTGAAGAAGGCAGGCTCCTACAAGAGGAGACAACACCAGATGATCCACCGCCCACCCATCTTTACTCATGAGGGAGGCTCCTGACATACCCACAATGTAACAGACACATGCTCTGTCTTTAGGCAGGTCTTCTCTTGAGCAGGTGGCCAACTGGTTGGCCTGCCCCCTTAATCCCACTGCTCCCTGCTGTTGGTCAGAGTCTCTTCCAGGGTCCCAGCTGCCTGAGCGATGTATCCTGGGTGAGGGAACTTTTACTACCTGCTTGGAAACTCCCCATCTTCTTGGGCCCAAGTCAGGATGCCAAAGAACCCCGTCCCCAGAGGCAGGCGCCTTCTTGAATTCCAGCAGAGAGTGGCCACAGGGGGAATGGGGGAGGCCAACTCAAATGGCCATCACAGGAGGGCTTGGTTCTGTTGCTCCAGGCGGGAGAGAGCCAGCTGGAGCTGGGGCAGAACTTCTGTGGCAGGAGAAGTGCAGAAGCCTGGCCGGCCTCTTTGCTTTGTGAAGGTCCAGACTGGGGACACAGAAGCCGTGAACAAACTCCTGAAAAGGCCTCCCTTGAATTTAGGGGATGCCAGGAGGAGAGGGTCCAGCCCAGAGTGGGAGTAAGTGGTGTGTCTTATAGGGACAAGTAGGAGGGGCTAAAATTGACAGGGATCAGGCAGGAGGTGGGGCTTGTGGATTTCATTCAGGACCCATCTGACTCAATGGCTTTGTGTCTGTGCACTCTTGGAACTTACAATGTCAGCTCTTGGAGCAACAATCTCTCTCCAAGCTCTGTATTACACTGTAAAGCACCAGCACTCATTGATGGCAGGATGTCCATCAGCACAGAACCACATGACGTCTTTTCAGCCTCTGGCGTTTTCATATTCTCTCAGCTGTGCTCTACTACAAGATCTTAACTTGCCCCCCTCACCCTAGAAATCGGTGGGTGAGTGTTTATTTTTCTTGGGAGGCAGCTATGTCCCCAATCCCAATACTTCAGGACCCATAAAGGAACATCATAGTGAGGGGGGGGGGGGTGAGGGAGAGTAAATGAACAGAAAAATGGAAGGTTCTCTCTCCCTTCCCGCTGCCACCATTTTGGCCATGATGTGCAAGAGAAACTGTTGGCACCATTTGTATTTGTTCCTCTTTGACCTCGGTAACATGGCAGCCTGGCATAAGGAATGACAGTGGCAGGCAGAAAGGCCTACGGGGCTCAAGACTAGGTGTCCCTGAAGCAATGCTGGAAGGCAGGCAGACCATCAGAGGAGAACTCAGAAGAAGCCAAAAGAGCGTATCAACGATAGCAAAAGGTGATTCCAGACTTGGCTTTTCTGGTGCCATCACCCTGCCCCCTTCACAGAATTTTACAAGGGTCCGGATGATGTTGACTTCCATTTGTAACCCTCCCGTTTGTCAAATGGCTTCTTCCCATTTTTCTTACTGTGGAAAGAAAGACAGAATAGATACACCACGCTTTCTAATGCTTCAGCCTAAGACCCCCCTCCATCTGGAAGCAACAAAAATTTCAAGGTGAAATAGCAATCAGTTAGTGGTACTCGGCCCATTGTGAGACATTCATACTTCACTGAACACAGACACAGTTGTAACTGAGACAGCATGGCAGGAGTTGAATCGATGAGCTGAGAAAGCTACAAGCAGGAGGAAATGGAAGGAACAACTCCCTGGCGGTACGAAGAAAGAAAAGGAGCCGGGAAAAGAGAATGGTGTCGCTGGCACCAAAGGTTGCCAGGACTGGGTTGTTGCCAGGGGGCCAAGTGTAATGTCTCAGGTTTCTATAACTAGGACGAGGAGGGGCAGATAGCAATCACTCCAGAGACAAACAACTAAATATTTAACATTTCAATATTTCGCTGATTTGGCAGTCTTCAGCAGGAGACGGCAGGAAAGCCACCAGAATTACTGAGGTTGGGGGAAAGCACACAGATGTCTCAGTCGTCTTCCCTTCACCCAAGGTTGTCACTTCCCACCACCATAACATCCTCTGCCTAGCACTACATTTTATAATGGCCACAATGTCCTTCACTGCTAGACACATGACAAGGCAGGTATGGGGCAGGGTGCTATCAGTATGCTGATGACACCCAAATATATTTCTCTATGCCTTCGATAACAGCTAAGGATAGTGTGTCTCCTCTGAATGAATGCTTGGAGGCGATAATGGGCTGGATGAGGAAAAACAAACTGAAGCTGAATCCAGACAAGACGGAGGTGCTTGCTGTCAAAGGCCACAATCTGGGTTTGGAGGTGTGTCAACCAGTTCTGGATGGGGTTACACCCCCCCCCGAAAGACTGTGTTCGCAGCTTGGGGGTACTCCTGGATCCGTCGTTCCAAATGACAGCCCAGATAGATGCGACGGCCAGGAGTGCCTACTATCAGCTTCGGCTGATACGCCAGCTGCGCCCCTTCCTTCAGTTGGAAGACCTAAAGATGGTAGTGTACTCACTGGTAACTTCGAGGCTCGACTTCTGCAATGTGCTGTACATAGGGCTACCTTTGTGCCTAGTCCAGAAACTTCAACTAGTTCAAAATATGGCAGCCAGGTTGGTCACCGGTACACCTAGGGGTGACCATATTAAGCCAGCTTTAAAATCGCTTCACTGTCTGCCAATTAGTTTCTGGGCGAGGTACGAAGTGTAGGTCATTAGCTTTAAAGCCCTACATGGTTTGGGTCCAGGTTACCTGCGGGATCGCCTTCTCCCATACAATCTGCCCTGCACACTCAGGTCCTCTGGGAAGAACTTACTACAGTCAGCCAAGACTAGGCTGACAACCGTTATCCAGAGGACTTTCTCTTTTGCCTCTCCCAGACGGTGGAATAACCTGCTGGAGGAGACTCATCAACTTAACAGTCTTTTAGAATTTAAGAAAGCTATAAAGACTAATCTCTTCCGGCAGGCATATCCAGTGGAATTTTAGAATGTTTTTAGAATGTTTTTAGGATTTTTTTGGATGTTTTATTGCTATTCTAATAATGTGTACCATGTTTTTAATCAGTTTTATGTTTTTTATCATATTTTATATTTACTGCTGTTCCCCGCCTCGAGAGTAAGAAATACATTATTATTATTATTATTATTATTATTATTAATTATTATTATTATGGCTCATAATAACCCACCACAAACCCACCACAAGCTGAACCCCCCCCCTGCTGAACTCAGTAGTGACAACAATTTCACACACCCATTATATGTTACAGAGGGAGGGGGAAAGAGTGGCCCTTGGCCCACCCAAAAGAAAAAACCCCTTTGGCGGTGACCCATTACCAGTGGCTGCCTTCCAAATAAGCCTCACCTCCCAGGAAGTTCCTAGACTTCCAACAAAGAGAGGTAAGTCATCCCTGGTTGGGGCTGATTTTCTCTTGCTATTTTCCAAGGGGTGGCATTGATGGTTGGGGGCTGTCTTGGCACTGTGTTCCCCCTAAATGCCACAGTTTCAATTACCCGGGGTGGTGTCAGTAATTCCCATGCCAAGGAGGGATCATGGGGTTTCCGGTGGTCATCTGGGTACTGGAGCCACCCCCCACCCTCTTCCTGGCTTCTGGCAACCAATCGCCAGTTGCCATCCGCCAGAACTACCCCCCTCCCGGATCCGCCATGGAGCAAGGCCAGATGGGAGAAGAGCAGGGGTGACCTCACTCCCAGTAAAATGTTTGGGTAAGTCCCTGACTTTTTTTACCATGCAGCTTCACAGAAAAGTCTTGTGGTGGCTGCAAATCTGCAGCTGCCTCAAATAACAGACGCAACGCAGATTCACAGCCACTGCAGGGCTTTGAGCGTGTGTAGACAGCCCCTTGGTGTAGCTTTGTTCTGCAGCAGCATTTGCACCTTGGAGGAATACCTTCAGCCAGGAGCACCTATGGATACTCCATGATACGTATATACTCTGAATGTTTCATACTCAGTGGATATAGTACACCTGAAGTTTGTATGATGCCTTAGAGTAGAATTGTAGCAGCATGAGAAATAAATAAGACCATATTGTTTAAGGAATGTAAATGAAGCTGCTGGAGAGTTATCTGAAAATGTTGGATTTGGGCACTTCTGTTGTTACACAGATAGATAGATGATTAGATAGATAGATGATAGACAGACAGACAGACAGACAGACAGATGAGTACAGTTGGCCCTACACCTGTGTGCATGCTTAGAAAGAAAGCATTTTGAGCCGGAAGAACAGGGAAAGTGAGGGAGGGATAATGAAGTAAAAAGCAAGGTGGTGTGGCTTCCATGTTCTTCCAAAAGGTGCCTTCTATCCCACTGTTCAGCCGATTATTTACTGATGCTTAAGGGAAAACTCCAGGAGAAGAAAAGACTGTTTCAAAGTAAATGCAGGTAAAAGGTGCCATTAAAAACACTATCACTCCTTTACTATCTACTGTTAGCCAGAAACAACTGAAGATTTGCTTGGGGTCCCATTCAGAAGAAGAACTGAGGAGGTCTCATGTATTGTGAAGTTCTCTCAGTAACCCCTCCCACATTTTATTTCATAACAATTTGTGGTGAACTGATGTTAACAAATCTTGCAGTAAATGTTAAAATCATATCTACACCACAGATTTAAACCAGTTTATTGGCAATTATTTCTAGGAGCCAATCTACACAATTGCTTGAAACGTTTTAAAATCCTTTTTTTAAAAAAAAAATATTTTCTGCGTTTTTAAACGTGTTAGGCCACATTGTTTAGTACTTGCATTTTAGATCGTTCTCCCCAACTTTAATACGTTTTGTTAGGTCTCACTTACTCTTCTTTGAGTCTTTTTCTGTGTCATTTCTTCCTTGTACAGGAGGTTAGACAAATTGACAGTCTTCATGAATTTAAGAGAGTCATGAAGACTGTCCTCTTCCGACAGGCCTATCCAGATGAATTTTAAGATGTTTTTAATGTTGTATTTTTCTCTTGTTTTTAAATTTTTTTAACTGTTGTGATTTTTATGTTTTATATTGTTGTTGTTCCCCGCCTCGATCCGGAGGGAGAGGCGGGCTACAAATAAATATTATTATTATTATTATTATTATTATTATTATTATTATTCCACACCCACTTCCTCCTAACCCTCACTTCCTTTCCCTTGATTTCATTGTATATAATCTCTGCTAAAGCGAAACAGAAAGCATTTGGGCACCTGAAATGAAAGCACCACCCACACTTCTGTGACTGAATGCCAGGCATTAGAAATCACCTCCTCAGATACGGTAAGGAAAGACACATTACTCTATTTAAAACGATTTATAAAACTAAAATATTGTAACATAAAGTATTAGATCGTTATAATTCAACACTGCAATAAATCATTACAGTTAGAGTGTCATGTGGCCAAATGAGTGCTCGTGACCCTTTCTAAACGTAACTAACCTCAAATGTAGATTCCCTCTTGGCAGGAAATCTGGGATTTTCACTAAACTACAATTCCTAGGATTCTTTGGAAGGGGTTGTGACTGTTATAAGTAAATCTGTGTAGAAATGACACATTTATAGTGCAGGTATATTCCATCTGTGTTCTATTTCTCCAATTTTATGTCCTTTGCTGTACACTCTTTAGGGTTACAGAAATGTCAGAGGCATTATTTGTCTTCTCATCACTCCCATTTAGCATAAAAGAATGGAGTGGCCATGGATTGTTTCTTGACCTGAGAGGTGAGAGTGTGGGGAAAGGGGTCTCTTGAAAGCCAGCTATCTAATGGGGCACTCCAGTGCCAAAATAAGATACTTCCTAGCTTCTGCTATCTCCAGGGAAGGGAAGGAGGCCATTTGGGGGGACCAGCAATCTGGACATTATCCACAGCATCCTAGGAATAGGCTGTCCGGAGAGCCAGCAGTAACATCAACACCAGGCAGGAATTTCACTTTCTAACACTCCAGCTCTGGTCCTCAGATAACCTCTACTGGATTGTAAAGGCATTTTTGACCCTGGGAAAACATCCAGGTTGACACCAATTGCACACACCATCCACAGCTGAAGTGAGTTCAGCAGCTGGAAGAATTGCAGAAAGCTGGATCCCTGACCGGGATGCTCTGGGGTGCAGGAACAGGAACAATGGTTGCTTTGTGGTTGCTGAGGGACCCCTCCCAGCTTCTCCAATCAGGACAATTGTTTCAGAGCTGCTAACAGTGCCAGGGCAGCCATCTTTTCTCTGCAGCCCAGGTGATCAGATTGACCAGGCTTCTTCAGGCCACCTGAAGAGAGACCTAGGGCAGGTTGCCCCCCGCCACACTCACCAATCTAGACCTTTGATGGACAGAAGTTGTTCCAAAAGGGGGGAAAGTAGACACCATTCAGTCTGGATTGGATACCAGGGAAAATGCTAGGGGCACATCTTATGAGCAGTTTGCCCTGTGGTTGCTTCGGAGTGGCGGCAGGTGATCTACATGATGCAGCTGCCATCCCGAAGCCATCCATCCATCCATCCTTAGTTGAAGGTACTGGGCAAATGAAAGTGTGTGTGTATGTGTGTAATGCATCTGTCCTTTCTGAGGCAACCAGGCCAGTGTTCTCTATCTCCCCACACTATGGGCTGATCTACACAAGGGGCTTTGAAGAACAGTGCAATGCCTGGCTCACTGGCATGTTGCACATCACTCACCCCAAATTGTCCTCTTCACTTTATTTCACCTTCAATATTCCACTGTTTTTGAAACTACCTTTATGATGGGTTTTTGGTGCTTGTGGTTTCCATGTGCTGCGAAGACGCAGGTGTTCCAACCTAGCAGCATGATTAACTCTTACGAGCTCTAATGGCTTTAGCTTTCCCCCAGTCTTACCATGACAGTCCCTGCACTTTCCTCGCACTGATTTTAATGGAATTTGTGGGCAGGAAAAATCCTAACCCCCACCCCCATATCCTCTTCCTTTCTCACTCATTGCCATCAGTAAGGAAAGAGCAGGGGAGGAAAGGAGGAGGAGGAGGAGGAGGAGGAGGAGGGAGAGAGAGAGAGAGAGAGAGACATGAGACGGGGCCAACAGAAGCAGCAAGGGGACTGTCATGTGAGGGTAACTGAGAAAGGAAGAGGGCACTGGGGGTTAATGGGGGTCCCTTGTCAATTGGCATGCTGAAGACATTAGCAGAGGAGGAGAAGGAGGCTGAAGTAGCTTAGAGGCACCCGTTGCCACCACTGCCACCGCCACCTCCTCTGTGTGTGTGTGTGTGTGTGTGTGTGTCACTTGCTTGTTTGTTTGTGGGGTTTTCCAGGTCCTTTTGACTGCACAAATGGTGGTGTGGAACTCAGAATTACCATACAAGTTGTTTAAACCTCCATTGCTGTGCACCATGAAAAGAGCACATGCCGACAACTGAGTTTTTAAAAAGAAGAAGGGGGGGAACTCCTCCTACATTTCCTGCATTTGCCTGATCACCTTATAAATGTGGTGGATGCTGCATTGTATCCATCAGCATCTGCCACCATGGGAATGGTTTCATTCTGCAGAAACAGCAGCTTGGCAATGGCTGGTGCCCGAAAGGAGCTCTGGTGTAGATCCTGCCGCTCTTGGCAGCCAATGGAATGCAGTGAGGCTCAGAGCCAGACGGAAGGGCCACTTTGTAACCAGGCAGATGCGATTCCCTCCTCCCTTCAGAGTGAAGCCCTCACCGTTACCCTCAGTCTGAACAGAGGGGGAGAAAAGGGAGCATGTTGCTGTGTTGCCAAGGCAATCAGGCCAACAGCCTCTGCCTTCCTGCACTGGGCAATAACAAAAGATGGGGCATGTTTTCCACTTGCCTTGACAATGGGGTGCCATGTTCCTTCTTCACACACACATTGGTAGCAAGGCAAAGTTTATGTTTGCCCTAGGGATGCAGTATTTGAGCTCATAGGGGTGGAATGCAAACATCTTTTTTCTTTTTCAATTGGGAAAAATAATAGTCCAAATGTGCACCATTGAATGTGAACACAAGCTCCAGGAATTGCAAACCTTTCCCAAGCATGGTATTCCTCGCATTCAGGGTTGCAAGCGGGACATGTTCATAGAATGTGTGAAAAGGAACAGAAATCTCACACATCCCGAGTTTGTCCTCAGTGATGTTGCTGCAGAGCCAAATCGGATTGGCTGTGTGGCACTACGATGACATCATCCACTCTCTATGTTGTCATTAGCTGGGCTCATGAGAGAAGAAGAAGAAGAAGAAGAAGAAGAAGAAGAAGAAGAAGAAGAAGAAGAAGAAGAAGGGGAAATGGTGCGCATGCGGCCACAGTGGCTGCAAACCAGCTGTGAACAGACATGGAAAACCGTGACTTAGGACCAAGAGCCTGGAGGGGCCTGGAGTCACTCATCCCGCTGCTATCCTTGCTCTGAAGATGTTCAAGAGCGAAAATTCAGTGCAACATGAATCGTAGTGACTGGTGTTAGAGATTTTTTTACATAGTCTTCCATTGTCAGATATGGATTTCTATGTACTATTTCAAAATCTGAAAATTGATTGACATTTCTGGTAGGAAACTCATTTCAGTTCAATCTGAACATTAGGACCTTTGTAAATCACGCTGAAATTATCATTGTTTTCCCCCATCAGGATCAAAATATTCTATGATGCATTTCCTTGGAACATTTGGTGTTTAGAAGAGGGGTTCAATATATACATTTCAAATGCTGAAATTCCCACCTTATCACCAAATTCATGCACACTCACACAAATCTGCAACAGGTAAAATCTTCTCCCATGAATGGAAGTTCACTTTGAATTTAAAACTCTGATATTAAAGTTTAACTTCCACATGCTGCATTTTAAAACTTAAAAGTTTGGTTTAGAGGAGGTGGAATAGGGTCCTCTGCATTGCAAAGTATTATGGTATCTCCTCTATAGAAGAATGGGCAAGATGATGAAATAACTAAATGATATTTTCCAAGAAGGCACTGGATTTGCTGAAAATTTCTGTACGTAAGCATGAATCAGCCTGGTTGCACACTAAGCAGTAGTGCCAGGAACGTCTGCCTTGTGCATCTCTAAAGGCAGCACCTAAAGGCCAGAAAGAGTTCTGGAAACCTGAAAGCAGAAAGGGATATATGTGTGTGAAAGAGAGAGAGAGGGGAGGGGTTGAGAAGTAGGCCTGTGAAGTTATAGAAATTGGTCTTTGTTTTTGTACTCTGGAAAATAATCCGCCTGACTAAACTGCTGGAATATGATAAAAAGGGATACAACCATGCTTTATTTTCTGCAGGGCTTAATGGGAACCTAATTGGATAATTGGGGTGTGCAATGTAACCCTCCTCCAGTGAAAGGAGGCCTTCTAATGGGAACCAGGTGGTAGTGCCCCTCAAGGCTTGACCTTGGGTCTTTCCAGAACGAAGCTGTAAGCCTGACCTTGTCTTGAGGATGAAAGGAGCTGCCCACTTCCTCTGTGACACCCAAAACAGCTCCATGTAACACAAACAGGTGTGGGCAGGTTAGGTCCATCCCACGCTAGCAAGTGCTCCCTCGAGTCCAGACCCTCACCTCACAAGCATCTGTGTCCCGAGGCCTTCACCAAGCCCCTAATGGACTCCAGGACAGGCAAAATTGCGGAAAGGGTCACAGCAAGAAAAAGGCAGGAGGGTATTGCTGGAATTCCAAGGCCCAAATAGACAGACAGATGGTCTCTGTCAGTCACAGCAGTGAAAAGAAGCCATTGCTTTTCTGGGGCCTTCCCCCCCCCCCCATCTTTTCCCCCACACCCACACATACACATACATTTTTTAAAAAAGACAACCCACCATAGCAACTGCAAGTAACTCCAGAAACTGATAATAATTTATTCTTCTCATGAGTAGTTTTCATACATTTTACTGAGGAGATGCATCAGTTTATCCTGGCCCTTCGTTAAGGCTGCAATCCTATGTGAGCTGGAAGTAGAATGATTGAAATTTGGGGTGGGGGAAGGAGGCTTGTAGGGCACCCAGCCCAATCCCATGCTTGATGCAGGAAATCCAAAGCAGAGCATCCCCCAACAGATGGTGCCCAGCCTCTGCTTGCAGACCTCCAGCCAGAGAGAGCCCACCACTCCCATAAGCAACTGGTTCATTAAGGAGTTTGTCCTACTGTTCAACCAAAATCTACCTTTCCGTAGCTTCAGCTCCTTCAATCTAGTCCTGCCTTCTGGGACAGCAGATGACAAGCCCTTGCCCTCTTTGATGTGACAACCCCTCCAGTCTCTGAAGAGGAATGTCATATCCATCCTCAGTCTTTTCTTCTCCAGGCTCAACCAGTTCCTTCAATCTTTCCCCATCTGAGTTATTTTCCATACTTCTGGCACTAACCACCTCCATGGGCCTCCTCTGAACCTGTTCTAATTTGTCTACATCCTTCTTAAACTATGGCAACTTGAACTAGACATTGTATTCCAGATGACTTCTCAGTAGTGGAGAATAAAGTGGAAATACATTTATTTCCCATAACTTGGAAATGATCATTATTAATGTAGCCTGAAACTCTATTTCATTTTTTGGGGGGAGGGGTATTCCCCCCCTTTTTTTTCCTTTTTAATGATAGATACTAATTGGAAACTGGATAATGCTCATCCTTTAAAGAAATGGTATAGAACCTTAATGGCCAAGTCAACAGAATATGTCCTTTTAGGTGAAGGTAAACAAAACAAAACAAAAATACAAATTTGAGCAACTTTGGACGACTTTTAATGATTAACATAAGAAGAGCCCTGATGCTGCATCAGACCAAGGGTCCATCTAAGTCCAGCACTATGTTCACCCAATGGCCAATCAGTTTTCGACCATGAACCCACAAGCAGGACACAAGTGCAACAGCACCCTCCCGCCCATGTTCCCCAGCAACTGCTGTATATAGATTTACTGCCACTGATACTGGAGGTAACACGTAGCCATCAAGACTAGCAGCCATTGATAATCTTCTCCAGGAATTTATCCAACCCCCGTTTAAAGCCAACCAAACTGGTAGCCAACACTACATATTGTAGTAGCGAATTCCATAGTTTAACTGCATTGTGTGAAAAAGTACTTCATTTATCTGTCCTGAATCTCCCACCAATCAGTTTCATGGGACGATGACCCCGCTGGGGTCTAGTATTTTGAGAGAGGGAGAAAAACGTCTCCCTGCCCACATTCTCCATACCAGGCATAATTTTGTACACCTCTATCAGGTCTTCCCTTAGCCTCCTTTTTTCCAAGCTAAACAATCCCAGCTGTTGCAACCTTCCCTCATAGGGGAGATGCTCCAGTCCCTTGATCACTTTAGTTGCCCTTTTATGCAGTTTTTCCAGCAATACAATATCTTTTTTTTTAAGATGTGGTGACAAGAACTGTATACAGTATTCTAAGTGTGGTCATGCCATAGATTTGTGTATGATAGTGACAGTTTTTTCTCAATTCCTTTTCTAATTATGTCTTACATGGAGTTTGCCTTTACAGTGGCTGCTGAGTCGACATTTTCATTGAGCTGTCCACCACAACCCCAAGATCACTTTCTTGGTCAGTCACCACAAGCTCAGATCCCATCAGGTTATACTTGAAGTTGGGTTTTTTTCCCCTAACATGTATCACTTTGCATTTGTTTACATTGAACCGCCTCTGCCATTTGGATGCTCACTCTCCCAGCTTAGAGAGATCACTTTGGAGCTGTTCACAATCCTTTTTTGTTTTAACCACCTTAAATAATTGGATCCATGAAAGCCTCCACCTTTGGAAGTGTTCAACTTTGTCTCCCAAGGGCTCAACCTAAATATTCTAAAATATTCTGCACCTAAATATTCTAAATATTTAACAATTCAACCACTTTAAATAATTTGGTGTCATCGGCAAACTTGGCCACTTCAATGTTCACTCCTAATCCCAGATTACATTAAATAATTGTATGACATGGATATCAATAACTACAGAGCTTTGGGCCCTTTCTACACCGGAGGAGTGTAGAGGGCAGAGGGCAGAGGGCGATCCCAGAAGTACCTGCTTCTGGGATTGTCTTCTTCAATCCTCAAGGAGGAAGTGGAAATTTTTCTTCCTCCCAGGCACGACACACTCATAGTGCCCACCATTTTGAAGTTCCAGGGCCCCGAGGAGAGTGCACAAGTGCTCCTGCGCTGAGGTAAGTGCTTTTTTTAAAAAAGTGTGCAATCGGGGGGCACTCCCCCCACCATACTGGCGATGGCGGACTTTGCTTTCCCCCCTCCCCTAATGCGCACAGAGCCATATGGTGCAGCTCCGTGCCCATTTGTGCTGCCATGCTTACTCACAAGTAAGTGCAACAGCACCAGGACGGGCAGCCACATCTTCACCAGTCCTGGTAACTTCCAAGGACCGCTGAGGTTTGGGGATTTTCCAGGATTCCCTTATCCTTGGAAAATCCCATGGCCACCCCCTCGCCCCCGGGAGTCCCTGTGCCTCCTTTGGACTCACAGGGACCAGCCGGGGGCCATCCCAGGCAGGGTGACCATGTGTCAGGAAAAACCAGGACATACCAGGATTTTTAGTAACAAATCCAGGAAGGGGAAAATTTGAAGAAAAATCTGGATTTTTCCCATCTTCCCCCCACCCAAAGGGCGGCTTTCCTTTACAGTCAACGGGAATTAACAAAAATGCTTACAGCTCCGTCATTTTTAAAGATAAAAAGATGGACCTTGGCACCATGATAGCTCTTACATAGAGCTTTAGCCATGCCAAATTTGAAGCAGATCTGTTCATCTGTTAAGTTTTAGGAAGTTTTTAACATTTGAGGTTTTAAAATTATTATATATTTTTAAATGTCATTTTTAAGGGTAAAGAGTTGAAACTTAGCACCATGATAGCTCTTAGGTAGGACTTTATCCATGACAAGTTTGAAGCAGTTCTGTGCATCCATTGAGTTTTAGGAAATTTTTAAAATCTGAGGTTTTAGAATATTTTTTTTAAAAAAACACTGGAGCCATACCCTTCAAACTCAGGTTGTCAAACCTCCTCTTTGGGGTCTTGCACCTTGAGCAGTTTCAGACCTTGGCATTTAGGGGATCTCGAGTTTTCAGCTAATAAGTGCTGGGCGAGCACAGCACCTTTCCTGTTGCAGATTTGGTGGGCAGTTGGGCACCTAGAGCTCAGCAGAGGTGAGTCATCCACATATCAAAATGTGGGAAAGGAGAGGTCAGTCAAAGCAGCCCACAGGGCAAAACAGAACAGGCCAGAGGCCTTTTTCTCAGAGTTCCACATCATGGGTGACAAAGGGTCATCTTTAGAGAAAAACTCTCACGACCAACAGTGAGGTGTCAGTCGAGAGAGAGGCTCTCATCTTTGCAGATGTCCTGTTGCTGCTGATGTTGGAACCTGGCATGTCATTGCTTTGCTTGGCTATCTCTTCCCTTTCACTTCCCTTTGTTCACTTGTAAGCTAGGCTCTACTGCTAGCATGCAATACAGAACGTTTGACATGTTTGTCAGGGAAAAATAGATAGATTTGCGGCTTTGGCTGGCTGGACAGAAGACACAACTCAGAGATGTCTGTAGCTGAGCCCTGAGAGGCTTGCATGCCACAAAGAGCCTTTTAAGAGCATCTCCGAGTCTAGTGTGTTGGTGCAGGTGGAAGTGGGCAGTGGCAGCAGTGCTTTTTGAAGTAAGAGTCACTAGACATGACCAAGCAATAAGCTGGCACCCTTCCCCCCAGCCACAGGGTACAAGTGCACAGCCCGGCTGGACTGTTGGGAGACTTTGGAAAAGGGAGGGAGGTTGATTGTTTGAGGCTGGAAGCCTTGGTTTGGCTGCCGTGACTTAGAGAGAGAGTTAACAGAGGCTGCACAGACAACCCAGAGTCTCCTGTTGTAACTTAGCCCTACGGTGCTGGCAGGCAACGCAGGGCATTAGAAAGAGGGTCTCAGAGTCGTGTATTTGCACAGGAGGTAGACAGGAGTTCAAAGTCTGGATGTGCGAAGTGGTGTCAATGTGCAAGCCTTGAGAAGTGTGAATGGACAAAGTAGTGTCTGCCGCCCACAACACCCACCCTAATGTTAGAATAGAGAAACTTGTGACAATCATACTCAAGTTTTTTAAAAAATTGAACTTTAAAAATAAAAAAGCCAGCCAGCCAGCAGCAAGCCCTGTTAACAGCAGCTTGCAGCTGAGTAGAGATACAATCAGAAAAGAGATTTGAGGGAAGGGGAAAATGTATCACAACAAAGTACAACAAAAGCTACAAAAGTTGGAGTGAGTGAAGTGAATTTCACATATATTGGATGTCTCACTTGTTATTTCAATGATTTTAACATTAAGATGTTATGTAGGACAGATTTGTCTTAATTGTGTGCTGTAAAAACAGACATGTGACCAAGGCTATGTTGAGGTGAGCACCCCCCTTGGTGTTGGACTTGCCCCCTGGGGGTAAACATGTTGGTGGTCACACCCCCGTGGGGGCTGACCATGTTGTCCTCCTTTTTGGTTTCCAAAATATGGTAAACCAAAATGCCTGGTGTAGAAACAGCCATTGCAAGGTTTGTCACAAAAGTAATTGGTGATTGTTTATTGAGACACACCATCATTAGGCTGACCAGATAAAATCCAGGTCAGGGCTCATGTAACTTTAACAGTTGTAGAGAAAAGGGAATTTCAGCCAGTGTCATTTGTATGCAATTAGTTCCTGGTGAAATTCCCTCTTCATCACAACAGTTAAAGGTGCAGGCACTATACTAGAGTGACCATATACAAAAGAAGGCAGGGCCCCTGCAACTTTAACTGTTGTGATGAAGAGGGAATTTCACCAGGGACTAATTGCATACAAATGACACTGGCTGAAATCCCCTTTTCTCTACAACTGTTAAAGTTACATGAGCCCTGACCTGGATTTTATCTGGTCACCCTAACCATCATAAGTAGTGTTTGGTGCAACTGCAAAATCTCTCAAAAGTGGTTTGCTTCCATTCTGGATTTTATCATTACCTGAACTGGACAATGGACACCTGCACTTGATGTGGGATAGGGAAACTGCTAAGGAATATAGTATTTGTAGCAGGCCTCCTGCAGATCACATAAATTGCAGGTCTCAAGGATGTTCCATTAGTTTTCTCATGTTCTGGGCAGTTTGGTGTTAAGACATGCCATAGATGCAGGATCTGCCACTACAATTTCCATCATCCCTGTCTATTGGCAATATAGGTTGGGGCTGATGGGAATTGGAGTCCAACAAAATCTGGAGGGCCAGGGGTCCCCTATGCCTGTCATAGAGTTTTAGCTAAAATACATCCTAAAAGGAGTGGCAAATCCGGAATCTATGGTATAGCTGAATACCAAACTGCCCAGTATCTATGGGGTCCTGTTCCCAGGGAAGTGTGAGGGATGCTTTGGCAGTGTGGTGTACAGGGAAGTGTGAGGGAGGCAGTGTGGTGTAGCAGCTAGAGTGTTGGACTGGGAGTCAGGAGATCTGGCTTCTAGTCCCATTCGGCCATGGAAGCTCACTGGGTGACTTTGGGCCAGTCACAGACTCTCAGCCCAACCTACCTCACAGGATTGTTCTTGTGAGGATCAGATAGAGAGGAGGAGGATTATCTATGCTGCCTTGAGTTCCTTAAGGAGGGGGAAAGGGTGGGATATGAATGCAATAATAAATAAATAAATAAATAAATAAATAAATAAATAATAGCTGAATCATCCAACAGCAACTGGCAAATCCCCACTGTGGCCATTCCCAAACCAGATGGTATGACCAGAAGTTATGTTGATTACTACCAATTAAATGAAATCTCAAATGCCTACCCTGTGCCCAGGGTCCTGAGTTATCAGAAACATAAGAGGAAGCACAATTCCTTTTGCTACTCAGTCTAACAAAGAGATATTGGAAAGGGCATCTACCTCTGGAATCTCAAGACCAGTCTGCATTTGGAATGCCAGGGGGCAGATACCCGTTTTGTCGAGGCCTTCTGAATTGCATGGGTCCCTTGCCACTTTTCAGAGCCTGGTAGATAAAACGTTAGCCTTCCATTTAGTTTATGCAGTGACATACAAAGACAATATAAATATTTCTGTCGAAACTGGAAAGACTTTGCTGCGGTTTGTGCAAGTTTGAGTTAAGCAGGTATTTCAGCCAATCCAAAATGCGTTTTCTGGGGACTCACATAATGCGGACATAAAATATCAGGTAGGAAAGGGAATAACTCAAAGAACAAGCCTGGCACTACTGGCCCATGCTGCACACTAAGAAACAAGTGTGCCAATTCCAGGCGCTCACTGGATATTACCAAAGGTTTCAGCCTCAATTCGCCCCTCAAGCCAGTCCCTTGCTGATCTCTGCTAAGCAGTTCCTAATCAGATTAGATGTACACAAGAAGCTGAAGGAGCCGATTGAGAATTATGCACCAACCTCTGTGATCTCAAACCCCAAGGTAACTGGCTGTGCTGTCCTTATACAGGCGCATGCATACTTTTTGACTCACCCAATAGATCGAGGAGATAGAACAACCCATCACTTTATCAGCTCTATACTTAAACCAGCCAAAACAATGTATTCCATGATTGAAAAGGAAGTGTTGCCCATTCAATGGTCCATTACTACGTGCCATTACGATTTGGTCAGGGTCCCATTCACCGTGGCCACAGAACATGCTGCCCTCCAGTTTCTGGCATCTCTGCTGGGCACAAGCCCTCACCTAGCACACCTATGACCTATGCCTTCACTGCCTGGCATTGTGCCGGGCAGGGTCATCGAAATGCAGATTCTCTATCCCAAGAGGATGACGCCACCCTCTGTTAGAATCCTAAGGGGCAAGAGTCTATTGGGGAGACCAGACGCCCTCCCCCCCAAGTCCTCCCAAGCCACCCAAATTTCCTGACTGGCTGGTCTGCAGGGTTCTGGATCACAACAGACTCCAACTGCTGCACCCCAAGGGTGTCAAACTCCCAGGCAACAGCCACACAGCTGGGTTCATCATAGATCCTCCATAGCTGCCAGTGGCAACCAGCTCAAGGGAGAGCAGGGCAGAGATGGCCGGGCAGCAGAACACAGCTTCCAGGGACATCCAGACTGAAGTATCTTCTGTTCACAGGATGAGGCAGCTGAAGAGACAGGAAGAGAGGGCAGAGCCAGAGCCAGCACACAGCCTGAAAGTCTCTCCCTGTATGAGCCCTTTCCCACCAGGCTGCCTTCCCCAAAACCTTTGGGGGATCTTGGGAGTCCCATCTGGTTGGTCCAGGGCAGAGCCCAGGCTTCCTTTTTGCTTCCTCCATCAAGAGCATGTGCCCTGAGACATGTGCTGCTCATGCTGTGCCTCAGTATTTGCTTTGAGCCAGTTGTCTTTTCTACTTCCCTGCATGAAGAGGCCTGACTCTGCATGGACAAGCAATTGTTCCCATCACTCCAGACAGTGAGACTCCATAAGGCTTCCTCCTCCCATGAGAAAGGACCCAGCGTTGTGGCCTGAGTCCTCCCTCTCTATGGCACAGATGGGTGGAGCTCTTAACACAGTCATAGACCCCCTCTACAAGAATTCGGTTTGACGCCTGGTTCTCCAATTATGCGCATCTTCTCGGAAGCGCTTTATGGCAAATGACTGTACGAGGGAGGTAATTGAGCGCACAACTGGTGGCCTTACCGGTTGTTTGAAATGCACTTTAGAAGTAGTTAATGCGGAGGATCACTTGTTTACATAGTCAAAATGCGCTTTAACGGACCGCAGCTAAATAAAACTCGCTATTTAACACGCATTCGATAATGCGCATAATCGAATAGATAACGCGCCTCAACTCCCGATTTGTGCTCCGCTCATGTAGAGGTAAAAATTTTGATGAGACTTGAAAGAGCTTTAAACCTCTGGTGTAGAGGCAGCTTCTGAACAGCATCTATGCTCCTCTGCTGCAGGGGCTTATGATGCTGCTGTGAGAGGAAGAGGAGGCATGCAGGAGAAGAAGGCAAAGGCCAGGGCTGCCTCCACAGGACTTTTCAGCAAACACCTTCATTCACCTTTGAGGGTCTGGAATAAGGGTTCCATTTTGAGTATAAAGAAGGAGGTATCACAGCCCAGGCTCTGGCAATTACTTCAAGGGGGGGTGGGAAACCTTAGATGTATCTGAGGGTGACCCTGGATCTTGTCCACACACACTGCCATGAAACGAGGTCTCTGCTTCCAGGATCTTTTTCCTGGACTGCTAAACCTGACCTCCTCTCTTCATGGGGGCTGTGTGAATAAAGCAGCATGGCTGGAAATGAAATGAACCCGTCCTGTTGAAGGAAGTGACATCTTCCTGCAAAGACGCGCAGAACAATTATTTCTAGAGGCTCCATGCTGGGTTGAGTGCTCTGGTTCAGAGGCTTTGTGGAGCCAGAGTCGCTTTCACAACCCAGAGTTGCGGTAGCTGAAAAATGCTTCTTTCTTGCCACTAATCGTAGAGGCGTTCTGCTCCCAAGAACAGCATTTATGTATAAAATTGGAATCTGCTGTCTACTGTGTATAATAGCAGAGCAGCAACCATAGGCTGACCATATGAAAAGGAGGACAGGGCTCCTGTAACTTTAACAGTTGTAGAGAAAAGGGAATTTCAGCCAGTGTCATTTGTATGCAATTAGTTCCTGGTGAAATTCCCTCTTCATCACAACAGTTAAAGTTGCAGGCACTATACTAGAGTGACCAGATACAAAAGAAGGCAGGGCCCCTGCAACTTTAACAAGTGTGATGAAGAGGGAATTTCACCAGGAACTAATTGCATACAAATGACACTGGCTGAAATTCCCTTTTCTCTACAACTGTTAAAGTTACATGAGCCCTGTCCTCCTTTTCATAGGGTCGGCCTAAGCAACCAGGACTATGAATCAGGCCTCACAAACCTCTGATACAATGCAAGGTCGTCTCCCTTGCTACAAGGCCTATTTAAGGCAGCTTCACAGACAGAGAGGAACATGGCCTTATACTGAATCACACGATTGGTCAGTTGACACAGGGGATTTTCCCAGCCCTGCCCAGAGATGCCAGGGATTGAATCAAGGGCCATCTCCATGGAAACACAGAGAGGGAATGGCCATGGAGGGCGCACAACGTCCTTCTTTTTCAGCATCAGGCTGCCCCTTTCTGATAACCCTCCCAGTGGGGGCTCTGGAGAACTTCATCTCATTCATGTTGAGCTATGAGATCACCTCTTCACGGCCTTTAAAGCTCTATTGGGCAATATCTCTTCGTGTCTATCTTAGGGGTGTGCACCGGATCAGGTCCGATTCACGGTCCGGACCCGATCCAGGGGAAATTGGATACAATTATCCGATTTCCGATCCCCGCATCTGGATCGTACAATCTGATCCAAACTGGTCCAGAAGAACCCGATCCGGTTCAGATAAGATTGGAGGATCGGACCTCCTCCCGCCCCTCGCGCTCCTTACCTGCCAGGCAGCAAACGGCCCCAGCAGGTAAGGAGCGCGAGGGGCGGGAGGGGGCTTACCTGCCAGGACCGTCCGCTGCGCGGGTGGCAGCAGACAGCAGTGGACGGCCCCAGCAAGTAAGGAGTGCGAGGGGGGAGGGCCCCCCCACTTACCTGCCGGGGTGGCCACTTCCCTCCAGTGCACGGATCTACTGAGAAATAGGCTTCGCGGCCTGCCTCTCAGTAGTGCGCCAGGTGCTACTGAGAGGCAGGCTGCGAAGCCTGTTTCTCAGTAGATCCATGCACCGGAGGGAAGCGGACGCCCCGGCAGGTAAGGAACACGAGGGGGGAGGGGGGCCCACTTACCTGCCGGGGCGCCCACTTCCCTCCGGTGTGCTGATCAACTGAGAAACAGGCTTCGTGGCCTGCCTCTCAGTAGCGCAACAGGTGGCGTGTTACTGAGAGGCAGGCCGCGAAGCCTGTTTCTCAGTAGATCCATGCACAAGAGGGAAGCGAATGCCCCGGCAGGTAAGGAGCGCAAGGGGGGAGGGGGCTTACCTGCTGAGGCACCCGCTGCCATCCACTGCCGCCCACTGGTCGAATCTACTGAGAACCAGGCTTTGCAGCCTGGTTCTCAGTAGAGTACCAGGTGATGATGTCATCACCTGGCGCTCTACTGAGAACTAGGTCGCGAAGCCTGTTTCTCAGTAGATTGGACCAGTGGATGGCAGCGGACAGCAGCGGGCGCCCAGGCAGGTAAGGAGCGCGAGTGGGGGGGAGGGACAGGGAGGGGGGAGTTAGGCCCCCACTCACCCACCCCCATGTTTTCACCATAGGCTTGCATTGGGGAAAATCGTTCTTTCCCCCAATGTAAGCCTTTGGCGAAAACAGCTAAAATGGTCCAAACCGAACAGGGAAGCCTCCAATCCAATCCGAGGCCTCAGTTCCGGTTCTGATCCCGGTTCTGATCCGATCTGGGGGGGCATACACATCCCTAGTCTACCTTGTATTTTAAAAATAAACATGGGAGATTATGATGGTGGCTTTCTGTGCCATGTTGAGATGGACTTGTGGGACTAAATCTGGCTAGTGGAAGTAGCAGATTTCACTTGTTTATATTGCTTGCTTACTCTTGTATTTCTTTTGGCAGTTGTACATCACCTTTCCACATCAAACAAATGTGATAAAACAAATTCAAATACCAATTGTGCTTGGGAGCAGACCACAGGTGCTTCTATATGAACAGCTCCTGGCACTGCCAGTTAAAATGCTCTATGCTGGACCCTTGGTGTGATCCAGCATGGCTCTTCTTAAAATACATTGTCATTTCCTCCTTAATATGTTTTCTGTGGAAAGAAAAGAGACAGAAGTAGTGGGAAAACCTGAGAGGGTTACGGATGGAAGACTTCACCATTAGGCCCCCTAGTTCTGAGTATAAGGTGGGGCAATTCACTAGTAAAGCCTTGGGACGCCATAAAATTCTATTCCTGAAAGATGGCTCCAGTCAAAAGTCTTGCTGCTGTATACATACTCTACACACGCACACCTCCATCATGCCTAATGTTTCCCCTTTGTTTGCCTCTGCGTTTTTTTACCAGCGCGTCATGCTTAAGATCCCTTTCCCCTGAATAGCTGCTCCTTTGCTCCTTAGCTCTTCTGCTCCACTCCACTCCACTCCACGCCACCCCTTCCCTTCTCTTTCTCCCTCCAGTCAGGTCCTGGCAGATGAGCACTTCAACCAGACTGCCTTTCTGCCGGGCAAAAATGGAACAACCCTTTAGCCCGGCTCCTTGGGGGCATCGAGGGAGTACATTCCTTTCTCTGCAGGGATTCAGGCATTGTATGATTTTTAAAAAGGCTTTCGAGCCTGGGATGCAAGGTTTGGGTTTTATATTGAGACTTGGAGCTAGCTGCTGGGAGAGATGGCTTTTCCCTGCCAGGACCTGATGCAATCCATTCAAGCTTCCAGGCTGGGGAGGAGGCGGGTTGTCAGCAGGACAGGCACGGAGTCATGTGAGTACCGTGCTGCAAATCTGCACACCAGGCATGGCGAGAGTGCACTAAATCTCTGGTGTGAGGGAGTTCACATACACTGGGAAGGGAGAGGTACAAATGTGCAATTTGCAGATTTTTCTAGTGATTGTTACAGTATATATATATATATATATATATATAATATGGTTGTTTAAATTGTTTTACTTTTTGTGTGTTAAATTTTTTAAAACAATTTTTATCATAATGTGTTTTGTAATGCTGTTGTTGTATTTTTATGAATTGTTTTAAACTGCCCAGAGAGCTTTGGCTGTGGGGCAGTATAGAAATGACGTGAAATAAATAAACAAACAAACAAACAAATTGGGGGGACCTGGACAAAAGTTCAGAGCTTTAACATATGGAAAAGTATTCTAAGCATTTCAGTATCCCCTGAGTCAGTCAACAAGTAAGTCAGAAAGGCCTGAGCATTTTTGTGGAGATGATGCTACCTCCCCCACCCCACCCCCGCACCCTGTGCTTTCTCCATGCCTCTGCCGCTTTGCCTTTGCCCTTGCTTTAGCATTCTCTCTCCCTCCGCTCTGATTGCCTTCTGGGCTATTTCATGCCTTGAGGTCTTGTCCTTCATTCACAGCTGATGAACCAAGAGTGTGCATGGCTACCGTCCAGACAAAGCTAAGTCACTGTCAGCCCCCCCCCTCCCCCGCCTCTTCCTGCAAACATTTAAAGGTTATCCCAGTTTCCTGGCTGAATTCCAGTTTGGAATTCTAGCTCTTAAGTTCTCTCTTGCAATTTCTTTCGGACATGGGTGTCTCCTTCACTTCCTGTCTTCGTCTGCCATGTGCTATTGGCTGTGTGCTTTGGAAAAGGGATCATTTTCAAGTTAGAGTCAGGCAGCTGGGCTTCTCCTGGCAGGGCCGTGCAGAGCTGGTCATATGCCCAGGCCAGATGGGAAGTGTGTGCCCCCCCCCCATTTCGAAAAAGGAGGACAACATGGCCACCCCAAAGGGCCGTGCCCACCAACATGTCCGTTCTACATAACATCTTCATATTAAACCTGTTCTACAACACCTCAAGGCACCTGTATCCCCGCCCCGCATGCAGCACATGGCCCTCTGGAGCTTATAGTCTGACCGTGGTATTCACGACGGATGGCTTCTGAGCTGCTTCTGCAAGGTAGGCTCCTCGCTTCTCAATGGGCAGCTTACGCTACGGAAGCAGTAGCGTAAGCTGGGGGGGACCTCCTCGTCGGAGTGCCCCCTCAAAATCGTGGTCCCCAGGCCAACTGGCCCCACTGCCCCCCTCTGCATGGCCCTGTCTCCTGGGGCTGCAGTGGCATATGGTGGATTTGCACAGTCCCCCCACACACACACACACACTTTTTTTTTGGAGGTATGGATCAGATATCCATGTAGAGATTCTGTGTGAGACATGATATTATTATCTGTATGATGGAGTGGAAGGTGTATATGTTGTCCTCACCCTGTGATGACTCTCTTGCAGGCCCAAGTAAATGATCCAGCCCTCAGTCACTCCCTCCAGTGTCATGTGGCCTAGCTTTGCTATACTGCTCCATTAAAATACGTCAGGACTTTGTGTGAGAGAAAGAGAGAGACAGGGGCAGAGGGGCAAGAACACCCCAAAATAGGGCCATTTGCTTTTTCCAGGGGTTAGAAGTATACACTCTGGCTGTTCATTTTACTGATTTATTGACATCTCAGAGGAGAGAAATGGTTTCCTTGGGGTAGTAGCTGTTAAAAACCTACAGGACATTTCCTTAGTGTTCCAAAACACTGTGAAGGTAAGTCAATTTTACTGCCTCAACTACATGATGATAACCTCTTTTCAAAAGAAAAACACATTTTCCAGGGCATTTGAACTGTGCCACATTAGTTAAAAGAAATAATCTCTTTCTCATGTAGCGGCTGCAATCTTAAACACATCTGCTAGGGTGAAAGCCATACTGAACACACCACAACTGTCTCTTCCAACATGAATACCTGGATAAGCCCCCAAGTTCCCAAGCACTTCTTATGAACCATTTCCAGCTGTTTCTCTTCTAAAGAATAGCATTAATTACATTTTCTTCTGAGTTACAGGTCTGAACTTGAGATCGACAGACCTAATGGGATCGATTCAGAAACAGCTGTGCACAGATGGGGCTCTGCGTACGACAGTGGTCTTCAACTGGTGGGTCATCGCCAAATGTGGGTCACAAGATCAGTCCAGCTGAGTCAAAGCAAAGCTGTTGCCACCATGTTGGGCACTGAGAAATCCTGGGCACAGGTCCCATGTTGAAGGGTGGGACTCCGAGGTGGGTGTCGGGTCTGGACCAGTTGAAGACCACTGGTGTATGATGACCTGAGCCTATGATTCCCCCCCCCCCCAAATAATAATTCTCTGCAGCAATGTTTAGTGTCAAGTGTTCATGGAATATTTGCTAAATATGCTACATGTTGCATCGGATGATACCTCTGAGCATGTCATTGACTCCAGGGGCTTTATCACACCTACTATTTTTCCCCCGGGTTGCTCCTGCGGGTTACCCCTCCGTTTCCTATGTGAGTCTAGCGTTTTTTGAATCACACGTGGTTGGTAGAGCTGCGATACCTCAGCTTGGCCTGTTGAACTTTGCCTGTTTCAGACTTTGCCCGTTCAGGGATAAATCGAAACAGAAACTAAAACCTGCAACCTCAGGGAGAGGGAGCAGAAGGGGAACGAGGTCATGCGAGTCCAGCTGAAGAAGTGGAGCAAAGTCGTGGGGGGGGGAGCAAAGTCGCAGGGCTTGAGCTCAGCAGAAGGTTCAGTGAAGGCTGAATGAGGGCTAAGCCTGCCTCGAGAGCTGCTGCAAAGTGGATGAGTTCAGCAGGCGGCCCTCAGCACCCTCCTTCAAGCAGTATGTGGAAATATGGTTGTGCACCACCAGCCCTTATGAAAGCATCTCTGGATTGGGAAGGCCTGCAAGAATTACTTGGGAGCCATCAGAGCCTGGCCTGGCCTTCTGCCTGATCCACACAGAGCAGGATCTCTTGCCTCCAGCAACCTTCCCAACCCCCCAACCCCCCAATGGACCTCAGGGACCTGGGATGGAGAGCATGTCCTAAGAACATAACATAAGGAGAATCTCCTCCACAAGCTGCCTCCCCTCCCCCCCCTACACACACATTAAGGGGTGCAGTAGTGAGGTTGCGGAAACTGCAGAAGCAAAGGTGGAAGGAGAGAGAAAAAGATTGCTGGGCAGCAGTTCCAGCTCTTTGCTTCTGCCTCTGACTAGTGGAAGATTTATGAAAAATAGGCATATTTGTTTTCAAATTAGCATCATTAATACAGTTTGTAGAATATTTATTTTAAAACTGATTGTGGTTCTAATGATGCCATTTTTGTTCCTTCTTACTGAATGATGTATGTGTTGAATTTTCAAATATTCCTAAACATGGGGATCGTTGAGCAGAAAAGTAGTTTGCATGCATCTCATTGAAGTGCATGGGAGCTGTGTAAGAGCAGGATTGTGCCCCAGATTAATAGATGGACCAGCTTTTGTTGATGAAGAATTCTGGCTGTATTTGTTTGTTTGGATTTGTTTGTTAGTTTGTTTTTAAAGGCTGAGCTCTGAAAACGGTGAGGAAAACCTCCGTGGTAACGTTAGAATGAGACCTGCCCAAGTGCTTGCTGGGTAATGGGAACAAAAAGGCACCAAACCAAAAGTGAAGGGCTGGCAGTGTGCTATGGGCAAGAGGTGGCCACCTTCCGGCCATGCTCCTCTCCCATGGTGGATGGCTCTCCGCATCAGGCCGGGTGCAAGTTTCCAAACAGCTGAGAAACTTGGATGACATCATGAGGAGGAGAATGGAGCTCAAGGCCTAAAGAACCCTGGATAAAATTTCCCTGACTGTGGCAGCAGCATTGAACATTATTTGTTATTGTTCATAATGTGAGGTTAAACAGTTTTCATTTCAGATCCCCCCACCCCGCAAATTGCATTAGCCTTGATGGCCCATCACACGGGGGCTTCACACGCGACTATAGTAGGTGCTCATCCAGGAACCAAAGAGCCAGTAAGTCTGCAGTTACATCTGTGCATGTGCAGCTGAGCCCCATCCTTGGCATTTTTGGTAAAAACCTCTCATAAGTCTCTGCATGCGTAGCTGCTAGAGCTGGGGGGGGGGGATCCCCAAATGGTGTGAACACATGAGTTGAAACTTTCTCCAGCCAAAATAAAGCTTGTGGTGCTGAAAAGAGCTGCATACCTGCGCAGCTGCAATGCTGTGAAAGCAGAAAGTGGGTGTAGGCAGAGCACTCTGATCTCCCACAAAATCATAGTTGTCTTACTTCCTCCCTCACTGCCAAGAACAAGTTTCCAGAGACATACCTGAAGGTGAGTCAGCCATGCCTTTGCCTACTGAACTCTGAGGGATGCAGAATAAGATTCCCATGGGTGGGCGGGTGGGGGTCCAATGCCCCACTGAGCTTTCTGTTCCTCCCTATGCAGAAGTAAACTTGATGATGCAAAATAAATTGGGCAGAGAGCATCATCAGATGAGCTTTTTATCGCACGCTCATTACTGCCCACTTACGGATGTTCGTGGGTCCTTTTGACAAAACATCCACCTCCCATGCATCTCCCACTCCTTCTGGCCTTCTTTCCATCACAAAATAGACCCCGGCAAATCCTATTTTTTAAAAAAACAAAATGTTCCACTATTTCCTGCTGCATGCGATAAAAACACTCACTGAATGGGCCACGAGGTCATTGTTTACTTCCTCTTTATTCTCCTGTGTGAAGAAACATGGACACAAACAGCGATGGTAAGGAAATGAGATTCCCCCCTCCCCATCTGATGACACCCTAAAAGTTCCATCACACCTAATTTTCCACCTGATTTGCCTCCGTGTTTTTTTACCTCTGATGCATAAATGTGCCAAGCTTATGATCCTTTTCACCTGCATAGCTGCTCTTTCACTTGTTTGCTGTTCTACTCCCCTCCACCTCTCCACTCCCCTCCCCTTTCTCCCTCCAATCAGTTCCTGTCAGATGAGCACTTCAACCAGACCGCCCTCCTGACGGGCAAAAATGGAACGACCCTGTAGTCTGGCTCTTTGGAAGCATCGAGGGAGTACAATCCTGTCTCTGCAGAGATTCAGGTGTTGCATGATTTTAAAAAACGCTTTCGAGCCTGGGATGCAAGGTTTGGGTTTTATATTGAGGCTTGGAGCTGGCTGCTGGGAGAGATCGCTTTTCCCTGACAGGACCTGATCCAATCCATTCAAGCCAACGGCAAGACTCCTGTCACAGCACATGCCCCCAATTCCTTTAAAACTACACATAGGCTTAAGGGCGCATTAGACGTGCTTAGGGAAAATAATCCAGACTTTAGGCGTTCTAGGAAAAAACAGAAAAGGCTGGGGAAGAGGCGGGGTGTCAGCAGGACAGGCACGGCGTCATGTGAGGACCATGCTGCAAATCTGCACACCAGGCATGGCGAGAGTGCCCTAAATCGCTGTGGTGATGGAGCTCTAAATCAGAGAAATCATGAGCATCCCATCCGAGGATCTCCTCTACTTATAAATGCCCACCAGAGGCCCCACACCATCTCCCAGGCCCAACAAAGGTGGCATGAGGTGAGGGAAGGTGAGGGGTGGGTGGGACGAGGAGCAGGCCTTCTTGGGGCACTCTGGGGAGTTTGGTTGCCTCACACACACACACCAGCCATTTCCCATGGGAGAGTGGAAAGACCACTTCCAGGCGACCTTTGTTTGAGTAACTCCTTTCAGTTTCAATCTGCATTAGATGATTTTATTTTTGCTGCATTTGGGGGGTGTTGTATTGTCGGCTTTAATTGGACCTTTGTAGTTTTATCATGGGTGACTTTATTATAATTGTTAGCTGCCTTGTAGGGCCCATTCCTGGGACAGATGGACTAGATGCATATGTATATGAATTAATCACTTACATGATTTATGCAGGCTTCAGAATCCAGCTTTTCTGGTGCTAAGAGGGGCCTGCTGCAGCCCACTTTTATCCCACACTTCTTTCAGTGAGCTTAGGGTGGTGCTTGAGCCTCAAGAAGCCTGTGAGGGAGGAGAGGCTGAGTGGGTGAGGATTGCAACCAAAGCCTTCCACTGCAAGGGAGCAAGTTGGAGGGGTGGTGGGGCTGGGCTGGGCAGCGGGGGGGGGGGGTAGATCTGCAGAAAAGTGCAGGGCAACAAGCCAAGGAAGAGTCAATGTGCCGCCAAGTCTCCCTTTTTGTTAAAGACAGGCCGGCCCTACTGTCTGTTCAATAACATTTGTCCCTGTTGTTCAGGGTTCAATTCACTCCCCAGGAGGGTCTCTAGGTGTTACATTGGAGGGGGGAGAGTGCCTATATTTTGTCATGAATATGCATACATGCACATGTGAATTATGATTCAGTGCATACTCTCTCTATTGTACCCTACAGTTTGTGAGGTTATTTTTTGCATGTGAAAAAGTAAAACTTTAATGCAAATTTAGGGAGTGATTTAAACAATAAACATGCTGTTAAAATACTGCTGAACAAAAAGGTAATGGTGAAAATGTGCTGGAGGAGACAGCCATGACGCGACCACCCAAACATCTCTTAAAATGATGGAATAAGAGTATAGCTAAAGTGATTTACACCTGCAGGGATTGCAATTTTTGTTCCATTCTTTGAAATGGACAGATTTCTGATTTTGTGAGATTATATATATATGAATGATAGAACACAAAAGAACAATTTGATGATGGCATCATGTCAATTCCTTGTGAAAAGTAATCTAGCAATGAGCAATAATTGCAGAGCACCTTGATCAAAATGAGAGGCGGTCAAGGAGCTCTCAGGAGGACCTGGAAATGGCCTCTTCCTTATGGCTGCTTCTTCCCATTGGAGCTGCTAGAGCTCCCCAAAACTGACTGAAGAAACGTCCCTGTGAGCCATGGTCATGGCAATGTGGAAAAGGGGGCTGGAAATGCTGCACCTGCCCTTGTGATTCCAGCTCAGAATTTTCCACAAGTATTTGCCGGAACAACTCAACGACATGAAATGCTCACAAACTGTGGGAGTGGAGCCACAGCCTGCCCTGTGTGGATGGATCAGAGAGTGAACGCCCCAACATTTGATCTAGATAGGGCACCAAATCACTTCACATGTTGAGGAGTCCAAGCAAAAGGGACCTGGAATGGCAAGTGCCCCCTGCAGGGTTTCACAGGTGAACGAGAGGCAGGCAAGGACCCCTGAACGAGAGGCAGGCAAGGACGGCTCCTTTCCTTGGCCTTCGCCGGTCCACAGTTTTCAATGCCAACTTAAATGCTTGTCCTGCTGTTTGCTTTCAACAGGATAAGCTTCACACCTATGAGAAAGGGCAGAGTGCACATGACAACAGAGCCTTTGTTTGCCAGTGTGCATCCACAGGTGTACACATTAGAGGAAAGACACCCCTGCCTCACTCCCAACCACAGCCCCCACCCCAGAGCCAAATCTTCAACATCACGAGATCCTGGAGAAGAACCCGGGTCACGCAGAAGGGCAACACTCCTGGGCACGAAACAGGGGCCACCATTCCTCACAGGGAGCCAGAGGCAGGGGCTGTCCTTGCCAAATAGGGGCAGTTGGTGCACGTGGGGCAGGGAAAGCAGAGAAAGGGCATGTGGGGAGGAGGTCAGATAGGGGTGTGTTTATTATTCTCCCTGCAGGCAAACAAATGGACACTTGGAGTGTAAAATCCTTAGGAGCTCTGCCAGATGTGGCCCCATCCTTGTTATCATCATGCAATATTAATCAGAAAGGCCTGTGTGCAATTTTGGAGCTTTGATTAGAGAAATCTCTCTTACAACAATAATCAGTCTGTGGCCTGTGTAAATACCGGCGGCTCCAGGTTTGTTGGCTGGATAAAGTGGCCTGGTGATTGCTCCATTCGCCTCTTCATCAATCATCTGTCCCTGCCCCAAGGGAGTCCCTCCTCCTCCTCCGCAGTTCCCACCTCCAGGTCTGGCTGGTGGCCTGTCCTTGGGCAAAGAGTTGCCTGTGGTTTCCCTCTGTGGCTACTGTCCTCACTTTCCCTGCCATTTTCTTCCCTGCTCCTGGTGATCCTCGCATTCAACTCAGATTATATGAAGTTTGGCTGCCTCGGGTAAAATAAATTGTAGGCTTTTGAAGGGTTGGGGACCATGTGTATTTTTACAGCTAATGAATCTTCCTGTTTGAGTTGGGAGGATGGGAACTTGTTCCTTCTAGTGGTGGTGTTCAGCTCTGGCCAATTAAATGGGGGGGAGGGGGGAGAAGAACAAGAGGTGGAAACATCCCCCAGCTCAGGACTTTACTGGCCAATTATGGCCTCATGTTCTTACTAGGCAGCATTTGCAGCGGATTTGGCATTGCAAATCATCCAACCGCAGAGCAATTGTTTGATGCTCCATGCTCAAAACCACATTGAACTAAAATGAGAACCCTGGTAGGATGGATGGATAGAAAACAGAGAGACAGGTAGATAAATATCAGTATGGTGAGCACATGGGGGATCATTCAACCTTTTGTTATACATATATTATAATGGGAATGCTATTACTTTGTATGAAAAGAAGAAATAGCTAAAGATATTTCTACAAGGGACAGAAGGAAGAAGTTGTTTGCCTGAATGAGTATTGATGGCTGGTAGCTACTAACTACTAACCACAAGCTCAGTTGAGAACTGTTGAAATGAAACAATATAGTCTTGGGAGTGTAGTCAACTAAGGAGACACGATTCTGAGTTTTTGTAGCTTGCTGAGGAGAGGAGCTGGGTACATTACTTTAAAATGCTGCCGCTGGCATGAAGGGAGCATGAAGCCTTATAACAAGGATGGGGAACCTTCAGACTACAGTTTATCTTGGATTGGCAACCCCAAAACTCAGATCAGCATCTGATTCATGTACTTGATCATGTGTAGCGGTGTCAGTTTTATGAGTAGTAGGAGGACACCTCTACCTCCAGCAGCTTGAACAGGCAAAAGAGCCCTTAATATATGTACTAGGTGCAAGGGGGAGTGAGCATCCAAGATGGACACAAAGGGAGAGAATTGTCTCAGGATGCAGAAACCAATTTTACTTGATGAAAAGCCTGACACGTTTCGGACTCTTTCTTTACTGTTAAGCCTTCTTCAAAGCCCCACATGGTTTGGGTCAAGATTACCTGTGGGATCGCCTTCTCCCATACACTCTGACCCACACACTCAGGTCCTCTGGGAAGAATTTACTTCAGTCAGCCAAAACTAGGCTGACAACCATTACCCAGAAGTCCTTTTCTTCTGCCACTCCCAGACTGTGGAATGGTCTGCCGGAAGAGATTCGTCAACTGAACAATCTTTTTGACTTTAAGAGAACCATAAAGACTGATCTCTTCCAGCAGGCCTACCTAGCTGGATTTTAAGAGTTTTATTGTTGTTTTAATAATGTATTAGTTTTATATGTTTTAATCAGTTTTAAGTATTTGTATTTGATGTTGTTCCCCACCTTGTTCCAGAGGGAGAGGCAGGTAATAAATAAATAAATAAATTTTAAAAAAAAACAAATAAACTTCATAGCCATGACACGCTTGTATGGATTTTTCTGGAATTTGGTACACATGACTAGCAACATCCCATCTCCCATGTGCCCAAGTTTCATTTTGATCCCTTTTAAAATGAAGAAGTTATAGTTGGTTCTTTCCCCCAATGCTAGCCTTTAGGGGAAATGTTTCCCCATTGGGGGAAAGAATAGTGTACCACCACGCCAACTATATACTAGGTCCGGTCGTGAGCACCCCTTCTCAAGACAAGCGCCACCACTTGAATAAGCCTGAGGGAAGGGCAAAATAACACTTCTTCATTTTAAAAGATATAGATATGAAACTTGGGGAGACATGACTAGCAACATACAATCTGCAATGTCCCCAAGTTTCATGTTTCTATCTTTTAAAATTAAAATATAAAAGTTGCCCCAACGCAAGCCTAGTATTTTCCCCTAAAGGCTTGCGTTGGGGAAAAGAAACTGCTATATCTTTTTTATTTTAAAAGGTAGAGACATGACACTTGGTGACCATGCAGATGGGATGTTGCTAGTCATGTGTGCAAAATTCCAGAAAAATCTGTGCAAGCGTGTCGTGGCTATGAAGTTTTGAAAGATCGTACTTCTGGCTTTGACAGCTGACTTTGATAGCTGTCAAAGCCAGTAGTACGATCTTTCAAAACTTCATAGCCATGACATGCTTGCACAGGTTTTTCTTGAATTTTGCACACATGACTAGCAACATCCCATCTCCCATGTGCCCAAGTTTCATTTTGATCCCTTTTTAAATGAAGTTATAGGCGGTTCTTTCCCCCAACGCTAGCCTTTAGGTGAAATGTTTCCCCATTGGGGTAAAGAATCGCCTCTAACTTCTTCATTTTAAAAGATAGATACATGAAACTTGGGGAGACATGACTAGCAACATACAATCTGCAATGTCCCCAAGTTTCATGTTTCTATCTTTTAAAATAAAAAAGTTGCCCCAACGCAAGCCTAGTATTTTCCCCTAAAGGCTTGCATTGGGGGAAAGAAACTGCTATAACTTTTTTTATTTTAAAAGGTAGAGACATGACACTTGGTGACCATGCAGATGGGATGTTGCTAATCATGTGTGCAAAATTCCAGAAAAATCTGTGCAAGCGTGTCATGGCTATGAAGTTTTGAAAGATTGTACTTCTGGCTTCGACAGCTGACTTTGACATCCTAGAATGCAGGACACGGGACTAAAAGGAATTCATCCTCGAGCTTCCCTCACACTCGATGATTAAGAAGATCAGTGTTTTGAGCCATATTTGGTGGATATTTAACCCCAGACTGAGAGTTGTGGCTGTGTCTCCTTCAGACGTGAAGTTTCTCTGGTTATCATCTGAGGAACTAACTGGACAAGAAGATTGAGGTGAGACATGATAGCACTCTTCAAATACTTGAAAGGTTGTCACACAGAAGAGGGCCATAATCTCCCCTCGATCATCCCAGAGTGCAGGACGCTGAATAATGGGCTCAAGTTATAGGAAGCCAGATTCTGGCTGGACATCAGGAAAAACTTCCTGGCTGTTAGAGCAGTATGACAACGGAGCCAATTAACTATGGCAGTCGTGGGCTCTCCCACATTAGAGGCATTCAAGAGGCAGCTGTCACATATGCTTTAAGGGGGATTCTTGCATTGAGCAGGGGGTTGGACTCAATGGCCTTATGGGACCCTTCTAACTCTACTATTCTATGATTCTATGATCAATCCAGCTGCAAGTTTCTTCTGCTTGCAGTGATGGGAGGTAACAGGCCACTTAAAGGCACTTAAAATTTACATATCCTGCTCTTAAATAGCCTGCAGAGAACTGAGCTGTGCATTGCAGGCATGAAAGCTGTGGGATCGAAGTTTACTCCTGAGTAGACAGCCATAGAACTGAGCTGTGGCTTGTATGCATGGTGGGAAAATGTCCAAATTTGTATGAATTACATCTGACCCAGTCCCTATGTTTTGGCCCCACTCCCTGTGCTCTTATCCTTGCCCACTGCTGGAATGCAGCTCCTGAGTCCCTTCCCAAGTTGGAATTCAGCCCGCAGGCTGAAAAAGGTCTCCCCACCATCACCCTACAGGGTCAGGGTTATTTAAGACGGCCCTGATCTACTCCCCACAGATCAGGTTAGTTTCTACACCTCACTAGAGACCTCCTAACCCTTATAGTCTGAAGAGGAAGCAGTTCTTTAGGCAACACAATGTACTTCTGGTGATCACATTCTTCTCAGTGGCTAGCTGATCATGCTAGACTACTGGGCAGTGAACACAGCATGTGACACCCAGAAGAAAAGGCCATTTCAGCAGCACATTCTGCTTGAACAGGCGGCCCGGGGGGGAGGGGGGGAGAATCGCATTTGCTTCAATGGTAACATTGTTGAGAAACTCCATCAGCTGAGGACAGATCTTCAAAACGGGGGCTGAAGACCAGCCAGGCAGAGAGGCAGCAAAAGTGGGCTGGGTTGGGTTGAGCCGGGCCAGGCCAGGAATGTTAGTGGGAGATTGCTGACGGTGGCGTCCTCAGCTGCCAGCCACATGGAAGGAGGGAGACTGGCTCACCTGCCCACCTTCCGCCCACCACCAGATCTTGCAGCACCCCAAGGTTTTGTGTGGAGCTTGTGCGTGCATGCGTGTGTGCATGCATATTCCTCACAATAGCTATGGAATTGTGAACTACTTAAATAAAATAGTCACTTACTGTGCAGAATGAGGGAGTTGGTGCGCCTGCGAAAAGGTCTCATTTGCTCTAGGGAGCAGATGCCCTCTCATCCCAGCTCCATGTTGGCCCCTGACTGAATCATTTGCCACCTCATGAATTCAGGGGCAGGCTTTCCCCTTGCTTGTTACTACTCCTTGAGCATTTCCTAATTGCCTGTCCTTCAAGGGCTAGTCCACAACTAGCTACACATCTGGTGTCCTCACTCCTTATCTCACAGCTGAGCCTCTGAATGACCTGTGGTGGGATGTATGGTGGTCCAGGAGATTCAAAAGCTCCCTCCACCTTCAAATTCTGAACTGTGAAGACTCATCCACATGTGGTATCCTGCAACCACTCATTAAGCTGGCCATCCTTATTGCTGCCCAGAAAACGTTTTGTGGTTGGGTGGGATCTAAATCTCATAAATAAAACCCAACAAGTGCAAAGGCATCACTGCAGACCCTTGCTACCCTCCCAGTACTCAGGAGTCCATTGGCCAAGATGGAGGAGTCATGACGAGCACAGATATCAAAGAGCAGCTGCCTGGTTGGTTGTCCTTTTTCACCTGCCCTCCCCTCATTTTATCCTCACAACAATCCTGTGGGAATTGCTGACTGGCCCAAGGTCAATGTGGGAGCTTTGTAGCTGATGGCTCTTCACAGGCTGCTCTGGAGCCTCTAATCTTGGCAGCCCACTACTTTCAGGGCCCCACAAAACCCTTGCACCAGTGATGGGCCTGCAGGTGGGAGACCCTAACGAAAAGGAGCCAATCCCTCTTCCTAAGTCAACTAGGGTTCAAAGTGGAAGCACACAGGCCAGATCTACGCCAAGCAGGAGATAAGACTTTGAAAGCGGTATGAAAACTGTCTATGGAATATGTGCCATGGGCCCCAACAGTTGCCAGTGCACTTCAGTACTGTTATAAAGCAGTAGTGGAGATCATGTTATATTTGACTCCCACAGTTTTCCAGTGATGTATAAAGAAGGCTGATGTTATACAAAAGACAATGCTAGCCAAGAAATATGGAAACTGGGTTGGAAACTGCAGGCCTGGAGCAACCTAGGTGCCTACTGGCATTCTAGAAAGAAACAAGGTAAGTACAACATCGTGTTTTCTTTACAAGTCAGCAAGAAAATACAAATGGCCCCAAATGTATTCTGTGTCACCTGAAAGCTTGCTCTTTCAACTTCAGCTAAGCCAAGGTCCAGGCCCTGTGCTTGCTGCTAGACTTTTCTTTTGCGCAAGGCAAGAGCGGCACTGCTGCATCTGGCCCGGTAGCCCAGAATATCTCTTTTGCAGTTCCATGAGCGTCATCAGATGGGCGGATTTTCACATATCCCTACCGTCGCTCTGGCCTCCTGCTGCTGTCCCACAATAGCGACGATCTCTTTATACGGGGAGAGAAAGAGGAAGCCGCAACGACCACGTGGCCCATTCAGGGGGCGTTTTTATTGCGCTGCTTGTCCTGCAAACAGCAGGAGATGGCAGCAAGTTCCGTTTTTAAATAATAAGTGGGATTTTCTGGGTCTTGCTTTGAGAAGGAAAAATGAGTGGAAGGAGTGGGAGATGCACGGGCAGCGGATGGCGTCATCTAATGAGCGTGTGATAAAATGCTCATCTGATGATCCCCCGTGTGTCTATTGTGTTTCTCTTGAGGATAAGCCGAGAACATGGAAGCGTGGGGGTGGGGATGTGCCAAAAAATCTGAAGGTTGATATAATAATGGAATTGAGGGACATTCCCGTGTGCATCTAGGGAGACAGGGTTGCAGGATGACCCCTCAGTGGAAACCAAAAGTCCCTGAGCCAGCAGCAGCCTGGAACTCCCTGCTGTCTTTTAATTGTAGTTATTCTACCTCATTCATTTATTTGTTCTCATTTAAAACCACAATAAGGACAATAGCTGCAAGGGCCGGAGCACGTTCCTTGCACTTCTGAAGTCCTTAAAGGAAGACACTTTTAGCTCTGGCTGATGTAGCATCGCTTTATTTCGACTGAATCAGACAGACAGAAATGAAAGGAAGCAGGGGCATGACCATGGCAGCGAGGCTGGAGGAAGAAAGGAGAGTGAAAGAAGAAAGGCCTTTATATCTGATAGCAGCAGAAAATATGTATTACTTTTTCAGATGCTGAAGCAGAATTGCATCCAGATGGGTCCAGGGTCAGGCATGGTGACACTGGCTTCCTATTACATTGTGAGCACATGCAGATAGATCAGTATTATTATTATTATTATTATTATTATTATTATTATTATTATTTAGGTATTCAGTTTGGGATATGCACTTTTTTAGCTGTTTGCTTCCATGATTTCTGTGTTTCCTGTGACATGGGGCTCAGGCCCAGCTCTTTGGGGTCCTTTTGGCTCTTCCCTCACAAACAAGTCTGCCTTCTACCCAGGTGGCTAGTTTCATTTGGGAACTATTTCCTTCATGTTCAGATTGCCAGTCGGATGATTAGATAATGCTCAAGAGCAAAAGCTAGACATTGTTTTTCTTTTCTAGCCTTAGAGTTCCATCACATCAGCGATTTAGTGCACTCTCGCCATGCCTGGTGTGCGGATTTGCAGCACGGTACTCACATGATGCCGTGCCTGTTCTGCTGACACCCCGCCTCTTCCCCAGCCTTTCCTAGAACGCTGAGACTCTGGATTATTTTCTCAAAGCACATTGAATGTGCCCTAAGCCTCCATGTAGTTTTAAAGGAAATGGGGGCTTGAATGGATTGGATCAGGTCCTGGCAGGGAAAAGTGATCTCTCCCAGCAGCTGGCTCCAAGCCTCAATATTAAAACCCAAACCTTGCATCCCAAGCTCGAAAGCCTTTTTTAAAATCATACAATGCCTGAATCTCTGCAGAGACAGGATTGTACTCCCTCAATGCCCCCAAAGAGCCAGGCTAAAGGGTCGTTCCATTTTTGCTCAGTAGAAAGGTGGTCTGGTTGAAGCGCTCATCTGACAGAACCTGACTGGAGGGAGAAAGGGAAGGGGATGAGAGAAGGGGTGGGGTGGGGTGGGGTGGGGTGGGGTGGAGTGGAGTGGAGTGGATTGGAGTGGAGTGGAAGAGCAAACCAGCAAAAGAGCAGCTATTCAGGTGAAAGGGATCATGAGCTTGACGTGCTCCTACATCAGAGGTAAAAAACAAACAAACATGGAGGCAAACCGGGGAGGGGGGAATTGGGTGTGATGGAGGTCTTAATCTGGCACTTTGGTGCATTGGAAGTATTTGGGAGAATCATCACTGGAGAGAACACAGCACTTAAAACCAAACAAATTTTCCCAATCTCTGCACATTATTTGCCACATTTGAGATTATATATATAACATTAAAGATATAACATACACACACACACACACACACACACCAAGTGGCCCAAAAGTAAGTTTACAGTATAGTTTATTTGCATTTTATTACATTGTTTATTACATTTGCATTTGTTTAACACAGTTTAATCTCATAGGTGCTCGAAATGTATTCCAGCAATGTTGCAACATTCCTCGAACCTGTTCAGAATACTGTGACACACAGTATGACACAAATTCTGGTCTGCATCAATGTCCATAAATGCTTCCGAGATGAACTCTTTTAATTCGTTCACTGTCTGGGGATTCCTCTCAAAAAATGTATTCTTTACTATGCCCCCAAAAAAGAAATCCATTGGTGTTAAGTCGGGTGAACATGGCGGCCATTCAATGCTGCCACAGTGTCCGATCCAATGCTGTGGGAAGGTGTTGTCAAGATAGTTCCTTACTGCAGAAGCATAATGAGGAGGTGCCCCATCTTGTTGGAAGAGCAGTTCGGCGAAGTCAGCCCTGGTTCTGAGTTGTGGCACTACCACGTCGCGTAACATGTTTAGGTAATTGTTACTATCCACAGTTGTATGGAAGAAAACCTGTCCTACAACACCTTCGCTGGACAGTGCACCCCACACCGTGATGCCTGGCTGGTTCAGTTGAGATGTGATAGTGTTGCCCAAAAGTAACAGGCTCATTTTCCTAGGAGATATGCCAATTCCCACTAAGAAGCACAGACTCCAAAGATCCGGTCCAATGCACTTTTATTACGTTCAGCTGAGCGGGTGCACTCTAGCAAGCTGCCAGCCTACCAGAGCCACACCTAGGAGCACGCAAGCCCCCCTTTTATACTATACAACATAAGATCTACATCATTGCTTTATACAGCGCAAGCAAAACCCCATGCATTCCAACGAGAGAGTCTCTGCCCTTTGACACACTGTTGAAAGCTACTGCGCATGTTTCAATTGTTACTAGGGTAGATTCTGTAGCTTCTGATAAGGTGCGCTGACAGCCTTGCATTAGGACAAATGCTACAACCAGATGAAACCAGGCTTGTGGCAAGGCCTTCTGCATACACACTTTGAATTTTCCTTCAGTCTTGAGCAAGGTTCCCAGCATTCTGTACGTGTAAGCAAAGATGGCTACGCTTTGGCTATCAATAGTCAAATGAGGATTTTCATCTGCCCAATACACACAGTTATGCCTGTTCAGGTGGCCTGACTACTTGAAAGAAGCCTCATCTGACCAGATGATCTTATCAAGAAGGTCTGGTTCGTTAGAGATTTGGTTACGCATCATCTCACAGAATTGCAACCGACGGTCTGGGTTGTCCTCCAGAAGACCATGTAACAGTCTTGGACGGTACGGCTTCAATTTCAATTTATGCATTAAGCGTTGCAAGGACGTTCTAGGTATGGATAGCTGCTTAGACGCACGTCGTGTGGACTTTTTCGGACTGTTCACAAATGTCAGAGTGACTCTTATCTCATTTTCCTCTGTCATAGACGTCCTAGGACGTCCAGATTTCGGTGCATTAACCACTGCACCTGTTGCTTCAAATTTATCTCTAAGACGATAAATTGTCAGACGTTTTGGTGGAGGAGTGTCAGGTGCTTCTTGCTACGCTGTGTGCACTCGCTCGGCATTCTCAGTCTTCCAGTACTGCTTTAGAATCCACTTTCTTTGTTCTTCACTCAAGTTCACTGCCATCATTCACAATATCAGTAAAAAAAAATAACTAAACAACTAAACAACTGTAACTACTTTTAGGCCTCACTCCCCTCACTCTCCACACCTGTCACTCTTCCCAACTGTCATTCTGACTCCACTCCCACATCTTCTACTCACACATTCTCTCTCCCCCCCCCATCAACATTCTAAACAACTGTATGCTTACTTTTGGGCCACCCAGTATAACATTAAAGATATAACAATGAAAATATATAGCTCTTCATAGCATCATTCCACCTCTGATGCCATCTGGTGAGTCAAGATATACTCTTCAGCTTTTATGACATGGCCAGGAAACGATGGTGCAGCTATGACTCCTCTACTCTTGGGTCTCTTTTCAGGGTTTGCTGAATACTTTTCTTTTCAGGCAAGCATTCCTGACTACGGGCTAAATTCCAGCCACTGTTTTATTGCTGTTAAATGTGGGTTGTAAATTCCTTGGGGCAGGAATCTTTGTTTGTGTGTTTGTTTGTGCTTCTCTGTAAAGTGCCATTGTGTACATCAAGGGTGGTGCTACATTGTCTGTCGCCTGGCCCTTGCTCAAGCATCACTGTGCAATCAGGGGCAGCTCAAGAAAATAGTTTCCTTATTTTTTATTTTTATTTTCCAATAAGCTGAAAGTAGATTATCTATTCATGATACAGAGTGGTTTTGAGTCCAATCTAAAAGAAGTTGTTCTGCCAGGTCAAGATTCAGTCTTTATCTAGTAGATTTCTGGAAACCAGTCTTCCTCTGCATCACATTACAAACAGCTAACTAAAAAAACATCTAAGTCTGAGCAATTATTTTATTTTATTTACCATTTCCAATGGCAAGTGGGCAAGGATTCCATTTTTACTCTGTTCTTCTGTATGGCTCCGCCCCCAAACACACATGCAGGGCTCTTTCAGAGGGGGGGAAATCATGTTTCCTTATGGTTGCTCCTGCTTCCTGCTTCTCTTCCATGATAGGGATGAGCAGAATCACACAGGGAAGAAAGGGGAAGCAAGTAGTGACCACGTGGCCCATTCAGTTTAATGGGACAGCACCTCCTAGTGGGTGTTTTATAGAGAAACTTCTGCACATGGCAGGAAATAGCGACCAATTTCGCTATAGCTCAGAAGAGTTGCGTTTCTTGAGGACTATTTATGACGAAAAAAATGGTGGAAGGAAAGAGAGATGACCGGGGCACAGACAGGAGGATCACTACATAATCAAAATGATCCACAAACAACTGTAAGTGGCCAGTCATGAGACACACAGAATAGCAGCTTGCTCCCTTTGCTAGCTGATTGACCAAAAGCAACCATCAGTTGGGGCGGGGAAGGGGGTTAAGATCCTCAGGATAAGAACCAGTATAATGTAGTAGTTAGTGTTCAACTGGGACTGGAGAGTCCTGGGTTCAAGTCCACTCTCAGCCATGAGAGAGAGAGGGGGGTGTCTTTGGATCAGTTACTGATTCTAAGCCTAAACTACCTAACAAGGTTGCTGTGACAATTAGGATCATGTATGTCTTGGGCTCCTTGGAGGAAAAGGTGGGATGTAAATATGATAGATGGACAAGATAATAAAGTGCATCTATTTGTTTCTATGAACTGGAACAGGCAAAACTGTGATTTACAATAGGAGCAAAATATGCAAGTATAAGACTAAAGGGAATTGCTGTTGTCCTATTTACCTTGCCAATTCTCTGTCAATATTGTATATACAGTATTCCCTGTTGTATAGTCTAAGCGTGTTCCAACGCACCTCGGCTTCCTCACTGGGAAACTTCTCTAGGTGACTTGGATTTAGAGTGCACCGTCTGCTCATGCAGGACAGCAGTGACAATACCCGAAAGCAGGCCAGGCCCAGCTGAGCATCCCAGCTCACAGAGCAGCTCACACAAGTTCCAGAGCAGACATGCAGGGATTCTTCCACCAATAAATAACCATGGAAAAGGATGTCAGATGGAAATTTTTCTAGTGCTATATTTTTCTGCAGAAAAAAATGGTCCGTTTGTAAAATGCATTGACTCATCATACTAATAGCATTATGAATGAATGCAACACCAGTCACATCAGGCAGTTACTATTTTCAGATAACAATCCCTAGGAAGCACATATGCATATATAATACATTTCAGTGCATGGATCCCCGACATGCAAATCCAGCACATTCATTGTTTCCAACACCTTCATTGTGTGTTTCTTAACATTTAAAATAATGCACGAAAATGTAGGCTATTAAGTTGTCAAGTCTTAAAACATTTAGAAAGAAAGCAGGTATTCCAGAGGCATGTCAGAATGGATCAAGGGAAAGCATGGATATGCAGGAGCATGGGAACATGTAGGCTGGAAGTGGTGCACGTAACATTTCTCCTATTGCAACCAGTGAGAGGAAAATCATCACCATAAAGAAACAAGCACCTGAAAAGGGAGGGGGAAATCCCCCTTCCCACTTTTGTTGTGCTTTTATAGTGATGTAATTGATTCCCCACCCCCATTTCAGTTTAAACATTTTTGGCTATTGGAAAATGTTTACGATCTGTACAGCATATAAAATTCATAGAACACACACTCTTTTGTTAGTCTTGTTTACTAAACCTAAGTCAAATAAACATGGTAAATGTGGCTTGTTGTGTGGATTCCTCACCAAGGACAGAATGAAGCCATTGTCCAATCACTGTCAGTGGCATTTTCCCTGGACTTGCTGAGCTCAGTCCTCCATCACTTCATGGTTTCCAGAGAGAGAGGAATGGCTATCTCCAGGATCCAGTCCAGTATCAGAGGCAGTAAGCCTATGTACACCAGTTGATGGAGAATATGGGTGATAGGGTGCTGTTGCACTGTTTCCTTCTTGTGGGTCCCTGATCGACAGCTGGTTGACCACTGTGTGAACAGAGTGCTGGACGAGATGGACCCTTGGCCTGACCCAGCAGGGCTCTTTTTATGTTCTTATATTCTATTTGCCTTTGGGTCAAAGATGTGCTCAGTGGGAAAGGAAGCAGGGAGTCAGAAACATACAGCCACAGGCTTGGCCTTCGTATGGACTGCAGCCCCTATTATTTTCCCAGGTGCTTTACAGGTGCTACCTGCCCAGAGGAGCTCAGCATCTAAGCCTAGTTTCAGGAGAAACAATGAGGAGAGGGAAGGGAGGTGCCAGGGGAAGTAAATTGGGCCCCATTTACACCGAAGGGGTGCAATGATCAGAAGTGTTTGGAAGTGGCTCATTCCTAGATCAGAGAAGGGCAGACTCACTCTCTATCCCTGATGCTGGATCTATGGTGGCTTATTCACACATGTGGGGCTCCCTCATGTGCAGAAAATGCATGAGCAATAACCAGCTCTTTGGTTTTAAAACAACAGGGGCTGGGGAGGGATCAAGCCCACACAGATGCCATCTATGAGGGTGTGGTCATTTCCATCAATCTGAACATGAGTCAGCAGTGCAAGATAGCTGCTAGAAGGGCTAATGCAGTTCTGGGCTGCATTAGAAAAAGCATTGTATCAACAATGCATGAAGTTCTTATTCCTCTCTACTTGGGAGTAATGAGACCACACCTGGGGTATTGTGTAAGATTCTGGGCACCACATTTCCAGAAGGACATCAACAAGTTAGAACAGGTACAGAGGAGGGCAACAAAGATGATACAGGGACTTGAGGACATGCCCTATGAGGACAGCCTGAAGGAACTTGGGATGTTCAGTCTGGAGAAAAGAAGGCTGAAGGGAGACATGTTAGCAGTGCTCAGGTACATAAAAGGGCCCCACTGGGAAGATGGTCAAGAACTATTTTCCACGGCCACAGTAATTTGGACCCGAAATAATGGGTATAAGTTACAGCTCCCTAGATTTCAATTAAATAGAAGGAAAAACTTCCTGGTGGTAAGGTCTGTACAATAGTGGAACAGTCTACCTATGAAGGTTGTGAGTTCTCTATCTCTGGAAGTTTTTAAGAATAGGCTGGGCAGCCACCACTCATGGATTGTTTAATTGGTTTTTCTGAACATTGCAAAGAGTTGGACTAGATGATCCTTGTGGTCCTTCCAATTCCACAATTCTATGATTCTATAATCTCAGAGGCAGGACCTGCTTGGAGATTGTTCTGTGCTTTGAGCACAGACATTTTGATATTGTTGAAGCCACAATGGGATTTCATCAGGAGCAAACCTGCCTGCTCAGACAAAATGTCCCTATGAATTTTGAGGAAAGATCAAAGGTATCCCAAAGGACTGCCAGAAAATGTCAAGGGATACATCTGATAAAGCTTTCCAGCAAAGCTTTATCAGAAGCTTTATCAGAATGATACATAAATAAATAAATAAACATTCTGCAATTTCTTCCTTCAGGTAAAAGTTCTCAGGAGGCCTTTAACCAGGGTGGATAAAAATCAATGATTATTTTTTTTTAAAAAATGAATTTTTTAAATTCAAATCAGATTTTTAAAATTTAAATTGGATTTTTAAAAAAATTAAATGCTTTCTGAGGAAAAATCTATCTAAAATAGTTTTCTATTTAAGATACATTATAGTCCAAAGGTTATTCATCATGAAATAAGGATTAGTTTTTAATTATGTAGCATGAGGCTGTATATTCATGCAATGTTTAATATTTTTTTGGTAAATGAATTCTGTTAATCCATTCACAATGTCATGCTCTTCCAGAGGTTTCTGTACGATTATTGGGCAATTTTTCTATCTAGAAGATATTATCACAGATGCTTGGTTTTACAGGTCTCAAAACTGTGAATTTGTGTCTGCAGAGATCACAATCCCATTGTTCCTTTGCAAATCTATGTACACAGAATCAATCCCTTACCTCTTCAGTGCTAAGTTTCAAAAATATTCAATGAATAGATTGTTGGGAGTGAAATAGATCTGCACAAGAAGCTAAAAATGAAACCTGCATCTGCTTATAAATATTAAGATTATACCAGCAAGAATGAGTCTTTGGTAACTCTGAGTTGTGTAAAATATGTATTAAGCTTATAGCGAGGAAGAGTGCACTTTTGGGGGTAGGGAAGTCACATGATTAAATTGAGTCTTTCTGAGTAGTGATTTAAATTGATTTAAATCAAATCCACCCTGGTAGTGATTTAAATCGTGATTTAAATCATGATTTAAATCAAATTGATTTAAATCAAATCCACCCTGCCTTTAACATCTTTAATTGCTCCATTGCATGTCCCAGAGACCAAATCCCAGCATTAAAACAATTTGCAAGGCTGAGCTCCCACTCAATTTATGGCTTGAGAAACGATAGTGTTGGGAAATTTACAGCAGTCTTTTGGGGAAGGAGTGATTTTATTTTATTTAGCAATATGATGAAAAATGCACCCATTTTTAAAAGTTCCAATACAAAAGTCAAAATCTTTCTTAAACCAATGAACAGCCTTTGCCCCCCCCCCCAAAAAAAGAAGCAAACAAAATTAACCGAAGTCCATTCCAAACTGCAAAGTGATGATGGGGGACGTGCAAAAGCTAACAGGATGTGGATGTTGAAGTACAGGCAGGTCAGAAAGATATGCCAACAGTCCAAGCACTACTGTGTGTTCAGGGCCAGTCCTAGGATAAATAGTGCCCTGGGTAAGGAGCAGCATTGGGTTGAAAACCTGTCTGGGCCTGCAAGGGCAGCAGACACCCTTGTGACTAGGCCTCATGGGCCCAGGCAAATGCACCCAGTGGATTTTCACCCCAATGTCCCCTTTGTCCTTTTCCCCTACTGCATTAATGGTGGACACCATTAACACAGTAGGGAGAAATACACTGGGGAACTTGGCATCATGATAGCTCTTAAGTAGGGCTTTAGACATGCCAAGTTTGAAACAGATCAGTTCATCCGTTGATTTTTAGGATCTTTTTAAAATTCAAGGTTTTTTTTTTAAAAAAAATAATAATCATTTTTAAAGCTAAAGAGATGAAACTTGACACCAAGATAGAAACTAAGTAGAGCTTTGGGCGTGCCAATTTTCAAGCAGATCAGTTTGTTGTAAAAATCTGAACAGATCTGTAATTTCCACCCCAAAACATGTCCATTCCCCTGACACGCATCCTACATATGTCCACTGACACGCACACCCAAACCATCCACACACAGCACCCCAAAACCCCATTCCCCACTGCCTGTCCATTGTATCCATTTCTGCAAAAGTCTAGCTGCTTTTAAGTGATTTAGCAGCACAAGAACTAGGACCCAGATGTGACCATGGCACAGCTGGAGAGGGACAAAATGACCATATAAGGGAATGATAGAAGTGAAGAGACGGTCCCCTCTACAAGGATTCGCTTTTGCGCCTGGTTAGGCGATTATGCGCATAATCGCAGAAGCGCATTTATGCCTAATCCCTCTGCACGAGAGGTGGCAAGAGGCGGCGAAGCGCATTAACAGATGTCCAAAATGCGCTTTATAAGCACTTATTCACACAGTCAAAATGAGCTTTAACGGACGGAGCAAAATAAAACTCGCAATTTAACGCGCATTCAATAATGCGCATAATCGGGGAGATACCGCGCCTCTACACCCGATATGCACTCCGTTCTTGTAGAGGTAATTTTTTTAATGCGCCTTGAAAGAGCTTTAAATGCCTCTTGTAGAGGCACCCAACGTTGCAAAGCATCTCTGGGTACAAGTAAAATAGCACATGGCAATGCAACGCCACATATGGCCACTACTCAGGACTACTCGAGAGTAAAATAGAGTTGGCCAAATGATGTCACTGGGGCTATAAACCAATGGGATGAGGGCTGATGACATGAAACTTTTGGAGTATAAAAGCATTATTTGAACCTTGGTGTAGTGTGACTCTGGAAAGCAGCGTTAGCATCCGGAGGTCACCTATTCTGCGCAGAATAATAAATTAGTTTCCAAAGCTTCAGGAGGTCTTTCGTCAAGTGTTTCATATCTGGACTTTGGACACTTGGGAATAGCATAATTTATGCAACAAGTTTATCCATTGATTTTTAGGTAATTTTAAAAATTTGAGGTTTTAAAATTATTTTTTTCCAAAAAAATCCACATCATTTTTAAAGCTAAGAAGATGAAACTTGGCATAACGATAGCTATTAAGTAGGCCTTTAGCCATGCCACATTGCAAACAGATCTGTTCATCTGTTGAGTTTTCAGAATTTTTTAAAGTTTGAGGTTTTTTTAAAAAAAAATTAAACAAACACTGGAGCCATACCCTTCAAACTCAGGTTGACAAACCTCTTCTTTGGGGTCTTGCACCTTGAGCAGTTTCAGCCCATGGCATCAAGGAGATCTCAAGTTTTTAGCTAAGCAATGCTGGGTGAGCACGACACCTTTCCTGTTGCAGATTTGGTGGGCAATCGGGCACCTAAAGCTCAGCAGAGGCGAGGCATCCAGAGATCAAAATGTGGGAAAGGAGAGGTCAAAGCAGCCCACAGGGCAAAACAGACCCGGCCACAGGTCATCCTTAAAGGAAAATCTCTCACAACCAACTGTGAGGTGTCAGTCGAGAGAGAAGCTCTCATCTTTGTGGATGTCCTGTTGATGCGGATGTTGGAACCTGACATGTCATTGCTTTGCTTCGCTACCCCTTCCCTTCCACTTCACTTTGTTCACTTGTGAGCTAGGCTCTGTCTGCACTGCTGGCATGCAATGCAGAACATTTGAAGTCCACGTCAGAGAAAAATAGACAGATTTGTGGCTTTGGCTGGCTGGCACATCTCTTAGAGACAGAGTTAGAATGAAGACAGAACTCACAGACACTGTAGCTTAGTCCTGAGAGGCTGGCATGCCACACAGAGCCTTTTAAGAGCATCTCAGAGTCCAGTGTTGGTGCAGGTAGAGGCGGCTGGCAGCGACGGTGGTTTTTAAAGTAAGAGTCACCAGACAAGACCAAGCAATAAGCTGGCACCCTTCCCCCGGCACCAGGGTCCAAGTGCGCAGCCTGGATGGACCATTGGGAGACTTTGGAAGAGGGAGGGAGATTGATTGTTTGAGGCTGGAGGCTTTGGTTTGGCTGCAATGACTTAGAGAGAGAGTCAACAGAAGCTGCACAGACAACCCAGAGACACCTGTTGTAACTTAGCCCTACAGTGCTGGCAGGCAACGCAGGGCATTAGAAAGAGGATCTCAGAGTCGCGTGTTTGCACAGGAAGTAGACAGAAGTTCAAAATCTGTATGTGAGAAGTGGTGTCAATATGCAAGCCTTCAGAAGCTAATGTATATAAGTGAGAAGTGTGAATGGACAAAGTAGTGTCCGCCGCCCACAACACCCCCCCTAATGTTAGAATAGAGAAACTTGTGACAATCATACACAAGTTTGTAAAAAAATTGAACTTTAAAAATAAAAAAGCCAGCCAGCCAGCAGCAAGCCCTGTTAACAGCAGCTTGCAGCAGAGTGGGAATACAATCAGAAAATAGATTTGAAGGAAGGGGAAAATGTATAACACAGAGTATAGCAACAAAGTACAGCAAAAGCTACAAAAGTAGGAGTGAGTGAAATTAATTTCAGATACATTGGATGTCTTACTTGTCATTTCAGTGATTTTAACATGAAGATGTTCTGTAGAACAGATTTGTCTCAATTGTGTGCTGTAAAATCAGACATGTGACCAAGGCTGTGTTCAGGTGGGCACACCCCCTTGGTGTTGGACAAACCCCCTGGGGCCGACCATGTTGTCCTCCTTGTTGGTTTCCAAATTATGGTCACCCTAAGGAAGATCACTTTTGTACCCAAACAACCTGTAGCACCTCGAAAGAAAGTTTACAGACACTTACCTTCTGCCGCCCCAGCTCACTGCAAGCAGTACATTCAAACAACACGGCCGCAGAGCTCAGCTTGGCGCCCCCTTCAGCTCAACTTGGCACCTTTCTCAACTCAGCTCCCTGGGTGACCAGTGAACGGGGCTCATTTCTGAAAACTTAGGATCAATTGTAGCAAATGTTCATTAGCAGTACAGGGCTGTAGTCTTGGGTTTGGATATGCAAATTACCAAAAGCAGTTCAATTCTTCACACTGGGATTGAGCTCGAGGAAGAAAAATAGGAGCCAGAAACGATGGTTACTTCGTCCTGAATGAATATGTGATGCAGCTCCCAGTGTGAGGGAGGTTTCCCCAAATGGAAAATATATTCTAGGTGGGAAGGCTACTTTGTATAAGCCTCTCTTTGATTAATTTAATTCCCTCCTGAATGGTACCTTAAAGCAGTCTTTAGCCAGTAACAAAAGGCGCTTTAAGTCTGACGGAACAGTGAACCTTATGAGGAATGAGGCACCAGAGCTGGGAGAGGCCCAGGGAGTTCATGAGGATAATTATTCACCAGCTGCTGAGCAGCCAGGCTGGCCTCTTCCCAACAAAGATTTGCCATGAAACACCGACGGTAGCGTCTCCTTATTCCTGTACCTCTGTAATTCCCAGGATGTGTGTGAGAAGCCATGAGGCATCTGCACCAAGGTCTCTCTGGAAGCTTCCATGCCAAGAAAAGCTGAGTGTAGCCATACGCGTACTCTGGGTTTCAGGAAAGCCCATTTTAATAAACTCAGAACTAGGATAAGTAAGGTCCCATGGCAAGTGGCCCTAATGAGAAAAGGAGTCCAAGATGGGTGGGAGTTTTTGAAAAAGGAAATTTTAAAGGCACAATTACAAACAATTCCAACAAGGAAAAAAGAAAGAACAGAAGACAACAGAGGAAACCAATGTGGCTCCACAAAGAGCTTAGAGATGAGGCACATATAGGAAGTGGAAGGAAGGCCAGGCTACAAAAGAAGAGTACGAACAGGTAGCAGAGGAGTGCAGGAATGACATTAGGAAGGCTAAAGCTGAGAATGAGCTGAGACTAGCGAGGGATGCTAAAAGCAACAAAAAATGCTCTCTTCAGGTATGTGCACAGCAAAAGACAGAGGAAAGAAATGGTGGTTCAACTACTCAATGAGGATGGCAAATTGATAACAGATGACGAAGACAAGGCAGAAGTGTTCAATTCCTACTTGGCTCAGTCTTCTCTTGAAAGAGGTTCTGTGACGTTTCTCACAAATGTGAAGTACGAGCTGAAAGGGCAGGATTGCAGCTTGAGATTGATAAACACCTCATTTCTTTGAATGTATTCAAATCTCCAGGACCTGCTGAACTGCATCCTAGAGTAATAACAGATCTGGCAGAAGAACTGTCAGAATCACTGGCTGAATTCGGACGACACGTTTAACAACTGTGGGTTGTTGAAACAACAACCCGGTGAGTTGTTAAATGTGTCGTCTGATTGTAGCCACACAATGCAGTAACAACCCACAGTAGGTAATTCAACAACTGAGAGCAACAACTCACTTGTGAGTTGTTAAGGGAATTGTCAATTGACAAACCTGTCATCCAAATTGGTGCGTTATTGAAACAACAATTGTGAGTTGTTGAGCAAGGAAGATCAGAGAAATGAGTGGCAAGAGAGGCAGAAAGCGGGGGCCACTCAAGCACGCTCACAACAGAGCCCCGGCATCGCCGCCATAGCAACCAGGATGCTCGCCTCCCTCACCAGGCAGCTGGCACAGAGCTCAACAAGGGGTCAGCTCCTGCAAGCACTCATGCAGGGTGCCCAGTCAGCTACTCAAACGGACAGGGAAGCACACCAGAAGGACACTACAGCAAAGGGGGGGGGGGAGGGGGAGATGGAATAAGCAACAACCCCAGGCTCCCTGGAGCAAGGGGCAGCCCCCCCACACCAAGAGGGAGAACAACACCCCATCCAAAGTAGAACCCCACTGCACAGCCACCTCCACCCTCGCATCACCCAGAAGGACGAGGGCAGGGGAAGTGGCGACCAGAGAGCCCCCCCCCCCTTCATCCACCCAACACGGCTGGACAGTGAGCTTTTGCCGGGCCCCGAGAATCCCGTCGGGGTGCGTCGTGCCCGTGCGGAGGCGTCCCGGGTGCATGAAAGAATCAGTGCCTGGATCTGGCTGCACTACCCCACCCCCTGTGAGTATCAGCTGTGGAGTTTCATCTGTGGACTGGCATCTCTCCCAGAGTGCAGGATGCAGAATAATGGCTCAAGTTACAGGAAGCCAGATTCTGGCTGGACATCAGGAAAAACTTCCTGACTGATAGAGCAGTACGACAATGGAACCAATTACCTAGGGAGGCGGTGGGCTCTCCCACACTAGAGGCCTTCAAGATGCAGCTGGACAGCCATCTGTCAGGGATGCTTTAAGATGGATTCCTGCATTGAGCAGGGGGTTGGACTCGATGGCCTTATAGGCCCCTTCCACCTCTATTATTCTATGACTCTAAGAGGTTTTGCTTGCTCTTTGAACAGGCAGTATTTAGCACCGCAAAGGCACCACCATGCATTTTTCTAGGTGGGAGTAAGGATGGGATATTGATATGTAGTTTGTTTTTCTATTATTCTTTACATTTTGTGTATCGGTTTTTAATGTTTAATGTTTTAATCTTTGTAAACTGCCCAGGGAGCTTCAGCTATGGGGTGGTATATAAATTTAATAAATAATAGGATAGCTGGTGAGGCGTAGGTCGTTATCACATGGATGGTTTTAAGTAGGGATGTGTATTGTATCGTTAAAATGTATGATAACGATACGATATGCACTTTATCATGCATGCGTTTAACAATAATGATATGATAGGGAAGCCTATGATAATTATTGGAGACGATAAAAAATCCTATGATAATTATCGTATTTTATTGTTTTATCGGAAGTCTCTTTTTCTTTTGCCACCACATGGATGGAGCTAGAAGGTGGGGTGTGCTTGATGAGACAGTGACCAATCGTGCAGCAAGGATTCCAGCAGGATCCAATCACAATGTTGGAGGAGGGCTAAGGATATCCCCACATAAACCCCCCCACACTTGGTGTTCCAGCTCTGTTGGGAGTTAGGCGTTGACGGGAGAAGGGTGGATTTTGTTGGAGCTCTGTCCTGGCTCCTGGGTCTTATAGTTACTTGGTGGCGAATTGTTGGAGATTCATTGTAGTCTTGCATCTTTGTGTCTCAGGTTCATTTGGCTGTGCATTGCTTGTGTGTTTAAGTTATAGTTTTTAATTTTTTATACGTTTTCTGGTTGGTTTGATTGAAGGGTTAGGTTAGCATGAGTGGGGGTACTGTGACTGAGGGAGTGTGTTTTGTCCTCTTCCCTGTTTAACTTTCATATATATATATATATATATATATATATATATATATATATATATATCTCTCTCTCTCTCTCTCTCTCTCTGGGTATGTGTGTTTGCTTGATTGACTGTGAGTGTGCTGGTGTGTCCTGTAGCCTGCTACACAGGATAACACACTGGCTCAATTCGGACAACACGATAGTAAATGGTGGGGTAATAATCAACTTTATAGTTGTTCAACTAGGGGGTACTCCCCACACAACATGGTAATAAATAATCAACTGTGGTGTGGATTAGGATCAGCGCTGAGTTGACTATGGCAGCATTCGGATGACACAATAGTCAAAACAACTGACGATTGTTTCCCCCACACCAGTTGTTTATTGTGTCGTCCGAATTGAGCCAATCTCTGGTCAAAGCAGCACACAAACTGTTTGCAAAGGATTGTTATTAATATAAATAATAATTTCATTTTCAATCACTTTGTACCAGTATGAAACACGGCTCTAAGGCGCGCCTTGGGCGAGGTGGCTCTGGCTCTAGGAGAGATGCTGTTGCTGCTGGGGGCAGTTCTGGGGTGGCTGCCTCTCCCTCTCACACATTTTATTTCTTTTTGAAAGATGCTGCTCCAGCCAATGTTTCCAGTCTGGAGGGACTGCTATAAGGAGCCTTCAGTTGAGAGATTCCTGTATTATTATTTTTCGTCACTACGTCCCTGGGCCGTGAAGTCCATTACTGAGGGACTGCAGAAGCGTCCCCCTCATACATTTCCTTTTCTTTCTTTCTTTTTTTGGTTTGAGACTCTGGTCCAGGCAATGTGCTTACCTCTACCCTGAACGTGACTTATATTAATTTGGCAAAGTGCCTACCTCTACCCTGAATGTGACTTATATTCCTGAATACTCTGGGGGATTTATCTGGCTGATAGGGCTGGCGATTCGGACGAGGCCTTGGTCTCACTATGGAATGGTGAGATGGGAAAGGCCATCGATACAATTGCTCCCGAGCGCCCACTCTGCTGCTGTGGAGCCTGTAATTCACCTTGGTTTACAGAAAATCTGCGGGCAATGAAGCCGGCTGGACAACAGCTAGAGTGCAGGTGGTGGAGGTCTTGGAGTTCAACTGAAGATTAGCAAAGACTCTTTGTTGTGCCTATTATTATGCAGCAGTGAATATAGCAAATAAATAAATAAATCTTATTATGCCTCTATTATCTTATCCTCGAAATGTCGCCCAGCAGAGTTATTCTGAGTGGTGAAGAGCCTGCTGGGAAAAGTCTCAGGTTTGGAGGAACCAGGATTGGAACCCTCAGTTATTTGCTTTAATAAATTTACTAGGCACTTGTAGGAGAAAGTTGCTTGTATTCACTCAGAACTTGATACCACAGTTATTGCTGAGTCTGGGGATGTGTTCGGTGCCCCATCTGGTCATATTTCCTGGAATCAGTTCCAGTTGCTGCAGCCTGACGATGTGGACATGATGCTTAAATCTGTCCATCCATCATGCAAGCTTGACTCTTGCCCATCTTGGCTAATACGATCTAGCAGAGGTGGATTGATTGGATGGGTTCAGGGAGTGGTAAATGCCTGGAAGTGGTGCCTACTGCCTTGAAAGGGGCTGTAGTACACCTTCTCCTGAAGAGGACCTCCCTGGACCCAGAGGTATGTGAGAACTGCCGCCCCATCGCTTATATCTCCTTTTGGGGCAAAGTGTTTGAGTGTGTGGTGGCTGGGCAGCTTCAGACGTTCTTGGAGGAAATTGATTGTCTGGACCCATTTCAGTCAGGTTTCAGACCAGGCACAGCACTGGAACAGCCTTGGTTGCTCTGACTGTGAAAGACAGAGGGAGTGCTACCCTGTTGATCTTCCCGGATCTCTCAGCGGCTTTTGATACCATTGATCATGGTATCGGCTTTGCGAGATGGGACTAGGGGGCACTGTTTTACAGTGGTTCCACTCCTGTGGAACCACTGCACTTGCAGGGCTGATTCCAGAGTATGTTATTGGGGGATCCCTGTTCCACCCGATGGCTACTAAGCTGGAGGGTGTTGCGGGGATCTATTCTATCCCCCACACTGTTTAACATCTATATGAAGCCGTTGGGTGAGGTTGTTAGGGGTTTGGGGGTTGGGTGCCGTCAGTATGCTGATGATTCTCAGCTCTACTTCTCTTTGTCGTTGGAATAGCTGGGGCAGTGACGGTACTAGACCAGTGCCTGGAGGATGTAATGGGCTGTATGAGGGCAATAAACTGAAGCTGAATCCTGATAAGACAGAAGCTCTGTGGATTGGTGGTTCCCAAGTCCAGGAATTGGGTAAGCGACCTATTCTGGATGAGGTTGCACTTCATCTGAAGGAGCAGGTGCGTAGCTTGGGAGTACTCCCAGATCCATCTTTGCCATTGGAGACCCAGGTGGACTCTGTGGCCCAGAGTACTTGGGGTCAGCTTCCCCTGACCCACCAGCTATGGCCTTTCCTGGACAGGGACAACCTAGTCACAGTAGTGCCTGGGCTGGTAACTTCCCAATTAGACTACTGCATGCACTCTATGTGGGGCTGCCCTTGAAGATGACTCAGAAGTTGCAGCTAGTGCAAAATGCAGCAGCTAGACTGCTGACTGGAACATCACAAAGAGACCATATTACACCAATCTTAAAGGAATTGCACTGGCTGCCTATAGGCTTCCAGTCGCAATTCAAAGTATTTGGCAATGACATTTAAAGCTCTAAATGGCTTGGGACCCCAATACCTGAGGGTGCACCTTTCACTATATATGCCCGCCTGATATTTGAGATCCTTTGGAGGAGCCCTTCTCTGTGTCCCACCAGCGCAAACATACACTATGGTGGAACATGGGAGAGGACTTTCTCTGTTGTGCCCCCCCCCTGCTGTGGAATGCCCTCCCCTTTGGAGGCCGGACTGGTGCCTACACTGACCTCATTTGGGCACCAAATCAAAACATGGGTTTTTTTATCAAAGCCTTTGAAGAATAAAACTGCACATAGTTTTAACTGCTTTTATTGCTTTAAAATTTTCTACTGGTTTTAGCTTGTTAATGGTTTAATACATTTTAGCTGTGTACATTATTTATTGTTTTATACTGTTTAATTTTATCTGTATGCCACCCTGCGATCCTAATGATATAGGGTGGGATACAAATGTTTTAATAAATAAATAAAAAATCAATCAATCAATATTTGGCTGAGCTAATCTCAGGTCCCCTCTGCTTCATTTTTCATCTTAGGGCCGATACTTTCCACACACAGTCTCATCATTTGTGTCAAATATGGGAGGAACATGCAGGTCCCACAAATGTCCACCTGTGACTCAGCCTTCAGTGGTTTCCTTGTGGACCTGGGGAAGCTGGAAGTCTCCAAGGCTGAAATCCTTTGCCCTCCATTCAAAGCAGCTTTGCTGAAGAAGCAAGACACAACCTCTGTTCCAAAGACGGAAGCATCCCCTCACCTTCAGGGTGTTCTTTGGCCCAGCGGATGCTTGGACAGTATCCAAGAGCGACAAAAACTGGTTTTCCAGCCCCCTTTGTATTCTCCAGGATTCCATTGCTAGTTGCACCTTTAGCTTTCAAAACAACAGATGCTTAGCAAAACTAAGCCAGTTCTACCCCAGTTGAAATCGTTGCCCTGAAATCACTGAGCCAGGGGCAGCTTTCAGACAGCGGCAAACAGTGCAAGCCCACACAGAGACACATGTGAACCCTTCCTCCTGATCTAGAGGCGTAGGTGGGAGAAGCAACATTTTTCTTAATCAGTGCAGTTTCTTTTGTGGTTACATTTTGGCTTCATGATGCAATTGTTGGCAGCCATGAGCTCTCAGTACTAGCAGACTTTTGGTGAAGAGGTTGCAAACCTCACAGGAATTTCTGAACTTCATTTCAGGATTCACAGGGTTTAAGAAAATATACCGGCTTCCCTTCAAAGTTATGTTTGCTACACAAATGCTACAATGAAGGAGACGTGCTGAAGATGTTCCAGCAGTTGCCAAAGGGCAAAAACTCGACAGCAAATGTCAAAACCCATATTTCTTGAATTTTGCTTATGGTTCAGACAGCTACCTTCGTGTTTGTTTCTAACAGCAAATGTGACATTCCAGTCAATGGTGTTGCTCCATCATTTTCTGTAATCACTCTTGAAAGGAGGAAAGGTTTCTTGTTGCTGCCGTGGTCGTATTTGCCAGTGAGGTCCTTCCAGAGAGCTTTTATTTGGAGAAATCAGATATTCTCTTATTCCTGGCTGGGCTTTACCCTACCAGTGAGTTCTCAGCCATGCCTAGAAATGCTCATATGTGCTTGGGGTTGTGTGGAGGCAGGGAGGGACATTCCACATCTGAGCAGATTCAGTCTCCTCTGCGAATGCTGGCAGGAACTCCTCGTGCAGCTTTATCTAATGCTGACAGGACAGAGATCCTGTCAGCATTGGTGCAGCATAACCATGAGAGCAGGGGTGGGGGAGCAGGATTGTATCTGCTCCACCCTCAACCTCCATGCATTGTGTTCAGGCAAACAGAGTCTGTTTGCACAACATGAGGGTGGTTAACAAACCACCCAGCAATGCTACAACAGATGGTGGTTTCTGAGTGGTTTGTTAACCACCTCCACCATTCACCCACGCTGGGTTCAGAAGTCATGACAACCCGTGCCCAGCAAGGGCAATTGGGGAATCAGCTGGCACATGCATGTGCAGGGCTGATTAACAAGCCAAGCTGTTGTGCAAACCAGTTCATTGTGTCACTGTGTCCAACTGGACCTGGAACTGGGACTCATTCTTCCCAATCTCAGGGAAAGCCTATGCATTACATATGCAATTTGTCTGCACAGATGGTGTGTTCAAACCTCTGCATTAACATGTGGCGTTTGGGGAGCAAGGCAGGCAGGTGCGTCCCAGATCCCTTTCATCACATGTTCATGTCATATCATGTCCCACTAATTGCTCAGCCTAGCCCAGCTCACAGGGAGAGGGAATTGAGCTCTGGTCATGTAGCATGGACCCCTCCGTGGTGGCATCTTCCTTCTGAGTGACAACTGGAGAGAGACTGGTGGCCCGTGCTTTAAGGGTGTGGCATCAGTGCAGCACTCAGGGATGGCGCAAGTGTCATGGTGGAATGCAAGATGATGTTGCAGTGGGCCGTTTGGCTTTCCTTTGCACAGCCACAGGCAAATATGCACATCTCCCAAGAGTGCTCCCAAGCCTGCAGCCCTAGCAGCCAATGGGACTGCAGCACTACAGAATGGCTGAGGGTCACATGCCCAAATGCCTCCCACACATCCTGTATGTGGGAAGACGGCCAATCCTAGGCTTTTCCCTGGTCAGATGTAAGAGGGTTTTGACATGGGGGGTCTTGAGAACTATCGGTCCTCCCACATGTATTCTTACATGATGCATGTGCCCCTCCCAAACATTTGAATCTGTTCTCAAGCATTGACTTGGAGAAGTCCCACTAGCACAAAGCCTGAGCTACTTTTCAGGCTTCAAGTGGAAATAAAATGATTCTGGGAAATATTATGGCTTGCTCTCAAGCCATGGATGTACCATATTGGGAACGAAATCTAAAGAAAAGCCATCTAACAGTATATGAAGTGCCATATTTTTATTTATGCTGTTTCAACTTTCAACAGATTATGGGGAATATGTAGGCAATGGAGCAAACATCTCCCATCTCCACCCCACCCACAGCTACTGAGGAGTTCTACTCTCTGTGCACACACACACACACACACACACTGCAGCTAGCTTCTTCTAATCCCCTTCTAATGTTTTTAGCCTGAACTTTTGTTGTGTTTAGGATGTAGTCTTTACTTTACTTCATGAATCTCTACCTATAAAATGGAAAGTATGTGTGCGTCACGTATGTCCGGAAATGTTTACCCACTTCCAGATGAGTTAGAAACTTGACACAGTGACACAGTGATAAGTCTAGCTGTACGATGTACGAGAAAAATCTAAAAACACGAATTTGGGGGGTTTAAGTATTTTTAAAGAATTTAATAAAAGCCAAGGCTTATGCCTACAACTACCAGCATGCCTTTCACAACCTGACTCCTAAGGTTGGTCTTGATCAGTCAACCCAATTCCACATAAAAGGAAACAACCCACATAAATGCCTCCTCCCGCCCTCTGCATGGTTTTAAAATCGTGACTACATACAACGGCATGACTTTGAGGGGCCAAACATGCTCAAAGGCACTTCACTATGATATCTCTGTTTTCTCAAAATCTGGGGGAAGCAAGCACACAACTTTTGCCCTTAAGAGGGAGGGAGGAAGGGGAGGCACTCTGCACATGCCCAGAAACAGACTTGACAAAGAGGGGGGAGTGCCCGGCCCAGCCCCGGCCCTTCAGTACAGGCTCCGGATGGAGCACTTGGTGGGTGAGAAGTGCAAGACGAGGCAACCCCAGCATGATTGGCTGGAGCTGGGCATGTCCACTGACAGCTGCTTACCTCCCCTCCTTGGCGATGCTGCTCCTTCACACTCAATCAAGGAGCAGCATTGGCAACAAGAGGACGTCTCAGAGGATGTGGGCACCTGCAGGCTGCCAAAGGCATGCTGGGAGATGTAGTACTGGCATGTCCTGTGGCTGATTTAAAATAAAGTAGGGGTTAGCAAACTAGGTCGCTACCTCTCAGCCCCCACTTTCCTGACCTCTCACTCACTGCCTTTGTTTTCCTTCTAACTGACTTTCCCCAACTGCCACTCACCCCCCACCCCACCCCCATTCCATTCTAGCCTCAGCAGTCAGTCATTCCTCCATTCACTCTTCTGTTTCAATAGTAAAGTCAGGCTTTTACTTAAAAATCATAAACTAGGCTGACCAAATAAAATCCAGGTCAGGGCTCATGTAACTTTAACAGTTGTAGAGAAAAGGGAATTTCAGCCAGTGTCATTTGTATGCAATTAGTTCCTGGTGAAATTCCCTCTTCATCACAACAGTTAAAGGTGCAGGCACTCTACAGGTGCAGGAGGGAGGATACAGGGCCAGGTGAGGGGATCTGAGGGGAGCACAATCAGGGTAGTGACGGGTAGAGGGAGATATGGCGTTGTGAGGAGGACTTGCCAGGTTAGGGAAACAAGGCCCAGACAGTTAATGGCTGTGCCTTGTTCCAGTCCCCCTCACACCCACAGGCTTGTTGGTTGCCTTATCAGCCAGCCCTCAGGCCTCCGGGTGCTGCTTTTAAATGCCAGATCAGTGCATAATAAGATCTCCCTCATCCACGATTTAATTGTGGATGAGGCAGCCGATCTGGCATGTATAACCGAGACCTGGGTGGGAGAGCAGGGAGGAGTTAGTCTCTCCCAGTTATGCCCACCGGGGTACTTGGTTCAGCATCAGGGTAGACTTGAGGGCCGGGGAGGGGGGGTTGCTGTGGTCTATAGGAATTCCATCCCCCTCTGTGGGCTCCCTGTCCATGCGACTACTGGTCTGGAGTGTTTGCACCTTGTGTTGGGCCAACGGGACAGATTAGGGATTCTGTTGGTGTACCGCCCACCCCGCTGCTCAACAGACTCCCTAGCTGAGCTGACAGAGGTGGTCTCTGGTGTACTGTTGAGGTCCCCCAGACTCTTGGTTCTGGGGGATGTCAACATTCATGCCGAGGGCACTTTATCTGGGGCAGCTCAGGATTTCATGGTTTCCATGACAACCATGGGACTGTCCCAACATACCATCGGCCCAACGCATGTAGCAGGGCATACTCTAGACCTGGTTTTTTCAACTGGACATGGAGATGGGGATCTGAAAGTGGGGAACTTTACATCAACCCCTCTGTCATGGTCAGATCACCACCTGCTGAGGTTTAGACTTACAGTGGCTTCTCCCCTCTGCAAGGGTGGGGGACCCATTAAGATGGTCCGCCCCCGGAGGCTAATGGATCCAGATGGTTTCCAGAGGGCTCTGGGGAGTTTTCCGGCTGATAGGGCTGGCTCTCCTGTCAAAACCCTGGTCGATCTGTGGAATGCAGAAATGACCCGGGCAGTTGACACGATTGCTCCTGAGCGCCCTCTCCTGTGTAGAGCTCGAACGGCTCCGTGGTATACCCCAGAGCTGAGAGTGATGAAACAAAACAGGAGACGGCTTGAGGGCAGATGGAGACGAACTCCTGATGGATGCAATCAAACACTGGTAAGTGCTTATGGTAAGCTGTATTCAGGGGCAGTGAGGGCAGCAAAAAAAACAATACTTTGCTGCCACTATTCAATCATCAACCTGCCGCCCAGCGGAGCTTTTCAGAGTTGTCCAGGGGCTTTTACATGCTGGCCCCAAGGACATGGTAGAACCATCTAAGGCCCGCTGTAATACATTTGCTGGGCACTTCCAGAATAAAATCTCTGGCATCCGTCAGGACTTAGACTCCAGTGTTATAGCAGATGAATCTAGTGAGGTATCCAGAGCACAGGCTTGTCCTGTTTTCTTGGATGAGTTTCAGTTGGTGCAGCTCGAGGATGTTGACAAGGTGCTTGGACAGGTTCGTGCAACCACTTCCATATTGGATCCTTGCCCCTCTTGGCTAATAAAAGCTAGCAGGGATGGAACAACTGGCTGGGCCAGGGAAGTGATTAATGCCTCTTTGCAAGAGGGAGTGGTCCCAGGCCTCCTGAAAGAGGCGGCAGTGAGACCACTCCTAAAGAAATCTTCCCTGGACCCTGAAAATCTTAATAACTACAGGCCAGTAGCAAATGTTCCATTCCTGGGCAAGGTCCTGGAGCGGGTGGTTGCGAGCCAGCTCCAGGCACTCTTGGATGAGACTGATTATCTGGATCCATTTCAGGCGGGTTTCAGGCCTGGTTTTGGTACGGAAACAGCCTTGGTCGCCCTGTATGATGACCTATGTCGGGAGAAAGACAGGGGGAGTGTGACTCTGTTGATTCTCCTTGATCTCTCAGCGGCTTTCGATACCATCGACCATGGTATCCTTCTGGGACGACTGGCTGAGTTGGGAGTGGGAGGCACTGCATTGCAGTGGTTCCGCTCCTACTTGGTGGGTCGGCTCCAGAAGGTGGTGCTTGGGGAACATTGCTCGGCCCCGTGGATTCTCCAGTATGGGGTTCCGCAGGGGTCAGTTTTGTACCCCATGCTGTTCAATATCTACATGAAACCATTGAGTGCAGTCATCCGGAGTTTTGGAGTGCGTTGTCATCAGTACGCTGATGACACGCAGCTCTATTTCTCCTTTTCATCTTCATCAGGTGAGGCTGTGGATGTGCTGAACCAGTGCCTGGCTGCGACAATGGACTGGATGAGGGCTAATAAACTGAAACTCAATCCAGACAAGACTGAGACGCTGTTGGTGGGTGGTTCCGCTGACCGGATGGAGGGTGTTCAACCTGTTCTGGATGGGGTTGCACTCCCCTTGAAGGAGCGGGTTCGTAGCTTGGGGGTTCTCCTAGAACCATCTCTGTCACTTGAGGCGCAGGTGGCCTCAGTGGCACGGAGTGCCTTCTACCAACTTCGGTTGGTGGCCCAGCTACGTCCCTATCTGGACAGGGATAACCTGGCTTCAGTTGTCCATGCTCTGGTAACCTCCAAGTTAGATTACTGCAATGCACTCTACGTGGGGCTGCCTTTGAAGGTGGTCCGGAAGCTGCAGCTTGTGCAAAATGCAGCGGCCAGATTGATAACTGGAACCAGTAGGTTCGAACATATAAGACCTACTCTGGCCCGCTTGCATTGGCTGCCTGTATGTTTCCGAGCCCGGTTCAAGGTGCTGGTTTTAACCTATAAAGCCTTACACGGCTTGGGACCACAATACCTGATGGAACGCCTTTCCCGACATGAACCTACCCGAACACTACGTTCAACATCTAAGGCCCTCCTCCGAGTGCCTCCTCCGAGGGAAGCTCGGAGGTCGGCAACAAGAGATAGGGCCTTCTCTGTGGTGGCTCCCCAATTGTGGAACGATCTCCCTGACGAGGCCCGCCTGGCGCCAACATTGTTATCTTTTCGGCGCCAGGTCAAGACTTTCCTCTTCTCTCAGGCATTTGGCAATATCTGAGGAGCCTGGGGTTGTTTTGTTTTGTTTTTGTAGTTTTTTTGAAGTGTTCAAGTGGTTTTAAATGTACAGATTGTGTGTATGTTGTATGTTTTTGCTGTTTTAATTTTTGTATATTGTTTTTAATTGTTTTTAATCCTATGTAAACCGCCCAGAGAGCTTCGGCTATGGGGCGGTATACAAATGTAATAAATAAATAAATAAATAAATACTAGAATGACCATATACAAAAGAAGGCAGGGCCCCTGCAACTTTAACTGTTGTGATGAAGAAGGAATTCCACCAGGAACTAATTGCATACAACTGACACTGGCTAAAATTCCCTTTCCTCTACAACTGTTAAAGTTACATGAGCCCTGACCTGGATTTTATCTGGTCACCCTATCATAAACTTTATCCAGTAATTCTTGCATCTGTCTTGGAATGTTGTGGTTTTGTTATAACAGGGAAAAGACCCACAGCATAAAAAATCTCATCAAGTTAAAAGGTCCTGAATTTTTTAAAAAAAAACAAACAAACACTTGACACTTAAAAGCCATTAATGCAGTCACCAGGCCAGCCTGCCTGGGAAAAAGAAATCCTTAAGCCACAACTAAGAAGGCCCGCTCTCCCATGACACCTCAGATGTATTCAAAGATTAACATTATTCAGAGAGCTAGGCTTGCGCCTACAACTCCCAGCAAGCCTTGGGTGGGAGAGAAGACTTATCGGGCTTTGGCGGCCATCATCTGGAAGTAGCTCGCCATCCTGGGCCTGAAGGGAGAGTGCCTGGGCTGGCTGCCTTGGTTACTAGGCACCATTGGGAGCAGAAGAGCAGGAAGTCACAGCTCTGGGCCTGTCACCAACGGCAACGGCTAAGCTACCCGTGATTCCAGCCAGCTCCCTCAGTGTAGTGTGGACTGGCTCAGCCAGACTTCACTTCTCATGAGCTTCAGCAGCAGGACTTCCATTGGGCAAGTTGGGCACCACAGCAAAAGGCATGCTGGGAGTTGTAGTTTTTGTTTTCTGTGGGGGACAAGGAAAATCATGGTGACAGCTTTAAGGTGGCCCTGGACATGCGTTGAGGGTGAGGGCGGGGGTAAAAACTAATTTAATTTGTTTTAAAGTTACCTCGCAGGCCTAGGACTGCCCAACCTTGCAGGGTTGTTGTGAGGGTGAGAGAGGAAAAAAAGAAATGAATTTCATTTGTTTAAAAGTTAACTCACAGGCCTAGCACTGGCCTGTGTTCTGCCTGCTTTCCTTTTTTCATAATAACTTCAGAGCACATGCATACAATAGTTCACCACATCTACTGAGATCCGCTTCCCTGCTATATGTTATTCGGATATCTGGGCAATGCCGGGTATATTTTGAAAACATATTTTTGAGGTTTGCATCTTTTTTAGCTGGTAGAAAGGGTGTTGTGTGTCCTGATTGTTTTTGAAGTTTAGACAGCTGCTCTGGCCAAAGCACAATGGGAGGTGTAGGCATTTCAGGTAAAACAAAAAATGTGGTTTATCACGAAGCTCTAATTTAAAATACAGTTCTTATTAACACAGTTTCCCATTGATTCTAACAAGACAATTTACTAACTCAACCAAACTAAAAAACAACTAACCAACCTAAAGATGAATAAGTTGCAGAAAAAATTATTATTTATCAAATAAATGTTATAAACATTATTCACGGACCCGAGCAACGCCGGGCATATCAGCTAGTTGAATATAAACGGATAGGCAGTAGAAAAGACATCTAAGAAATAGAGGCACCATTCATCCTCAGATACCAGGGTGATCTATTATTTTCATTGCAGCAGCTCTGGAAAAGTTTCAAGAGAACACAGCAAGGCACCTCCTTCCCATAGGAAGTAGAGGGAAGGCGGCACATCACGGGGCGTGGGGGTGAGCGGTAGGGAGGTGTTTTCGCAAGAGCTGTTCAAGGCGTCCTGGGGGCGGTTCTAGGGGCAGGGGGAGAGGAGATAGCCCACAGTGGCCCCGCCAGCCTCTCTTTCATCTTCACTTCTCCAGATGAGAGCAAGCGGTACCTAATTGCCCAGTAATGATTAACCAGGCCTCTGTGTTTTGGCTTTAATTAGGCTCCTTTCCTTGGAGATGAATTGCCTCAACAGAATCTGCTCTCTCTGCAGAAGCCTCGCTGGTGCCAATGTACACAAAAGGAAGGGCTGAAGCCCTCTGGGGAAAAGTCTCTCCGCTTATTAGCCAGCCCCTGAACTGGGGGCTTCTGTAGCTGGTGACCATGTAATGACTAATGACGTAGAGATCCTGTTGGGCATCTCTGCTTCATCAAGTCCCTCATCTTTCCTCCACTGCAGAAGCAGCAGATAAATGTGCTTGCTGTGCCTCCGTGGGACTTCCCACCTTTTCTGTGAACGTGTCCAGCTTTGCCCTGGTCGTTCCTGTGCACCCAACCCACCAGCTACCAGGGATGGATGAATGTGGACATTTTGGTTTCTCTCCGTTTTGCATTTTCCAAAACTTACGTTCAGGTTGTTTCGAACTGTAAGAATTTCTCCAGTCATAAATTCAGTTCGTCCCACACTTTGGGGGGGGGGGGGGGGGGATTTAATGTCAAGCCTCAAAGTCCAAAACTAGGTAAGTTCTCATTAAAATGCAAACTGGACCACATTCTCTCCCACCCCTACCAACTACAAAACTCCCAAAGGGGCAGGTCTTCTTGCGTCCCTGTCATTAACTCCTTTCAATCCTGTTGAGCCACATGGATAGAAAAAGCTTGACGCCTCCTTTGAGTGATGTCAGAGCAGCCAGAGAGAAGGAGCCATCCACAGTGCTCCAAGAAGCATGTTGGCGGGCTTGCAGTAGGTAGAGTGACCCTATGGAAAGGAGGACTGGGCTCCTGTATCTTTAACAGTTGTAGAGAAAAGGGAATTTCAGCAGGTGCTATTTGTATGCATGCAGCCCCTGGTGAAATCCCCTCTTCATCACAACAGTTAAAGCTGCAGGAGCCCTGCCCTCTTTTGTAACTGGTCACTCTAGTATAGCTCCTGCAGCTTTAACTGTTGTGATGAAGAGGGGATTTTACCAAGTGTTGCATGCATACAAATGACACCTGCTGAAATTCCCTTTTCTATACAACTGTTAAAGATACAGGAACCCTGTCCTCCTTTCCATATGGTCACCCTAGCAGTAGGCAATGTTTCAACACACACACACACCAACACAGAGATACAATATCATTACCCCCACACTTCTGTCTAGGGTTGCCACCTTTTTTTCTGACATGGCTCCTCTGATGTAATAGCTGCATGATAGCTATCCAATCAACAAGTAACTTCATGTCCATGCCAAGCACTGGTGCGCCTGTGAGAGGCTGTGCGCATTGCTCAGAGAGCTGGGGTGCACTGGTGGTGGTGGTGAAACCTTTGGCAGCCTAGCTTTCATTTCATTTCGCTGCAAGCCCTCTGTGATGTTACCAATCTCACTTGGCTTCCTTCCTCTCATTTGCTCCTACCCCTGAGCGCTTCCCTATTCCCTCTTCATTTATTTTTCGGGCAACTTGGGCTAAGTAACCTGGCTAAAGCAAACACCCACCGTGGTCTCTCTCGCCCTCTAAGCCTCCCCTGAAATTGCTTTCAGATTATTTCCCCAGGGCCTCCTCACCACCACCTTTCCCCATTCCCCACTGAAAACAGGAGGCAGCCTGTTGCACTTACAATAACTAGTTGTTTTTGACCCCCTCTATATGGATTCCGTTTGATGCCTGTTCCTCCGATTATGCGCATCTTCTTGGAAGCGCTTTATCGTAAATGCTTGTATGCAGGAGGTAATTGAGCACTCAACAGGTGGCCTTACCAGTTGTTTCAAATGCGCTTTACAAGTAGTTAATGCATAGAATCGCTTGTTCACATAGTCAAAATGCGTTTTAACGGCCGGAGCAAAATAAAACTCGCTATTTAACGTGCATTCGATAATGCGCATAATCGGAGAGAAAAAGCGCCTCTAGGCCCAATTTGCATTCTGTTCTTGTAGAGGTAAATTTTTTAATGCACCTTGAAAGAGCTTTAAATGTCTCTTGAAGAGGCAGCTGAATATGGCTTTTGGGAAACTAATTTAGCCAAAATGAAACATACCTATCAGCAGCTGGGGTGGCGGCAGTGGCTGACGGGTGGGAAGTGGGGGTGCATGCAGGGCCCACTTTCATCTCAGCCCCCCACCAGCGGAGCGCAGCCTTGTTGGCTGTGAGGCAAGAAGAAAAGTCAACAGCTTTCCTTGGCCTTGGGAGACTCGTATTTGGGGGTAGAAATCCTATTAAAGAAAGCTCAAATTCCTTCCCTTTTGCTCCCAAGGAAACCCAGGCAGTTCTGACACAATGAAGGCAGGGTATGACCTGACAAGGAGAGGAAGGCAACCCAACAGCTGAGCTGACTTTCCCCTCCAGAGAAAGGTAGTAGAAGTGTCCTGGGCACAGCTGACGAGGGGGCAAAGGAGAGCCGGGGGGGGGGGGGTTCCTTCTGGGTAACTTCCTTTCTTAGAGGGAATGGAAGATGGGAGTTTAAAGGGAGGTGGATTTCTCAGGGAAGATTGCAAGGAACTATCAAGATCACAGCTCTTCCTGTTTGGTCATATCCATGTTGACTGTTAGCATATCTACACTGCGGATTAACACTGGCAATAGCTAATCTGGCTGCACTGGGAACCTTGGCGTCTGCAGTATTGGGTGGGGTGAATTGCAGGAATCTCTAGCACAGCGTGCCCTGAAGCTACGTGATATAGCAACCTTGCTGAAGCTAAGCCGGTTTGGTCATGGTTAGTGGCTGGATGGTAGACTGCCTACCTGGCGACTCCATGCAAACTGCCTTGAGGTCTGTTGCGGAAGGAAACGGACTGCACATGACCTGCCAGACACAAGGAGAACTCATCTCTGCTGATGGGCCCTTTCTGATCATCCATTTTTGTTTTTATTTTTTAGATTTTCAGGAACTGAATTACTGATCTTGTTTCTGACAGACCTGCTGCATTAGGAATCCTCCATGGCTCCATTTTTCAAATTGTGTACAGAGAGGGCTGTGCCTGGGGGGGGGGGGGGGGGGAGGGGAGTAGCTACAGCTTTCAGTTCCTTCAGTGGATTTATGCAAGATGATAAAACAGCAAAAAAAGCAATCTTGATGTGATCATATGGATTCTTTTTGTGTGATATTTTGCCCATGTTCGGGAATGCAAGTGCACATCAGAAACTCTGTTTTGTAAAATAATTCATAAATTTAAATAAATTTTCTAAATTTAACTTTATAAGTTTAACTAAGGGGGCCTCTATACGGGCACTTTCCCCTGTGGTGGCTTTGGAGTGGCAGAAGGTGATTTACATGACGCTGCCACCACTCCGAAGCCATCTGGGGCAAAGCTCGAAAGCTCCGCTCTAAAAAGTCAGGCATTTACCCCGATTCTTTTAGCTTGGAGCGAGGCGACAACGGCATCCCCATCTGTCGCTGTTGCTCTGGAGCTTCTGGGAGGCGTGCCACAGTCTATGGCGACTACTGATTGGTCGCCATGGGCTGGGCAGGGAAGGGAGCAGAGAACCATAAGCTTGCTGCACCATCTCCTCTGCACCATCTCCATTCTGGGCACCACACTTTAAGAAGGATGCAGACAATCTGGAGCGTGTTCAGAGGAGAGCAACAAGGATGATTAGGGATCTGGAAACAAAGCCCTATGAGGAGAGGTTGAAAGAACTGGGCTTGTTTAGCCTGGAGAAGAGAAGATTGAGCAGAGACATGATAGCACTCTTCAAATACTTGAAAGGTTGTCACGCAGAGGAGGGCCAGGATCTCTTCTCGATCCACCCAGAATGCAGGACGCGGAATAATGGGCTCAAGTTACAGGAAGCCAGATTCCGGATGAACATTAGGAAAAACTTCCTGTTAGAGCAGTATGACAATGGAACCAATTATCTAGGGCAGTCATGGGCTCTCCCACACTAGAGGCATTCAAGAGGCAGCTGGACAACCATCTGTCAGGGATGCTTTAAGGGGGGATTCCTGCATTGAGCAGGGGGTTGGACTTGTACAATTCTATTCCATTCTATTCTATGATTTTAAAATTCTATGACCTCCCCCCCCCCCTTGTAAAAAATAAAATAAAAGCCTAAACCTTACCTTGCAGGAGGGGGGCGGATGCTCCCAAGTGCCCCTAAAGCTGCCGCTCGTGCTCTGTTGGGCAGGCATGGCGGTGGCAGGAAAGCCCGCCATGGCGCTCCTTCCACTGTAGATGGGCGGAAGAAGCGCAAATGCGGGGGGCACTACCTGCCGCCACCACCGCGCTACCACCCTGACACCATGAAGATGAGGGCTAAGTTTAAACTTTCTAGGTCCAAACAAAAGGCTTTTCTACAGAGCTCTCTCAGGCTGTGGCCTCTCTCTCCCCAGGCCAGAAGCTGTGAGTGTGGCTCACACTGCTTTCTGGCTCCTCCCATTAAACAGTAACTATCCAGGCTGAACCCAGCAGTTCCTGCATATTGTTACAATCAGAGATATCTGTAAACTGTGCCTGCTCTGTTGCCAGAAAGAATTTCAATACTCTTCTAGCTGATCTAGGGCTCCATCTCACCTACTTTTTCCCCGTGGTATGAATCCGCGATTTCCACCTCCGTTTCATTAAGTGCTGGTCACTTTCACATGCATGCATTATTGCGCTATTTTGTCTTGTTTACCTTTTCACCTGCGCTGGCTCGCACTTCCGCTCTCCCGCTATTGCGCTCGCCTCACCCTGCCCCTTCTCCTTCCCCCTCCAGTTTATTGGTTCTTGTGGTCAATGGACATTGTGATGGACATGGGCACCTCCCCCCCCTTGCACTGGTTTTGTGGTCTAATGTTTTAGCGATTTAGGGTTTCATCCGCTGGGAACTTGAAAAGGGTGAATGAGAGAGCAATGAGAGTGGGGTTGGAGCAGCGAACATCCGTTCGACTGACTCAACACAAGTCCGTTTGTTCAACCAACTCAGCATGCGTCCTGGGTAAGCTGGAGGAGAACCGCCCCCACCCTCCTCTTTCATCAGCAAGACCACCCTTCAACGAACATGCCCCCCACAAAAGCAGGAGTTCCGACATAGCACGAGGATGGCAATACACGGGCACGGAAGAGTGGTTTTATCCCACGTGATGAAAAAACAGCACACTTCCCCTGCCCTAGAAAAACATGGAAAATGGAGGGGAAGAGGCGAGATGACTGCAGAACAGGGACGACAACATGTGAGGGTCGCAGGGCAAAATGGTAAACAGGGCAGGACAAAGGTGTGACAAAATGCTGGTGTGATGGAGCTCCTAGAATTCAAGGGAAGGGAAAGGGAGGCAGAGTGAATGCATGGAACAAAGAAAGGATGGAAGGAAACAGGGTCAACCCCTGTCACCCCTATCTGTTTGTCCTCGCCCTCCTTCCCCCCCACCCTCCAGTTTCCAGTTGGCTGCTGCCGCCACCCCTTCTTTATCCCCCCCGGCCATCACATACCTGGCCTGCATCTTCTTCTTGGAGTGGCGGCAAGGAAGACAAAATGCCCCCCCCCCCGGCAGCAACTACCTGCTTCCTGTGGCCCCTATTATGTCATCTCCTGGCAAAGAGACAAAAGAACTGCTGAGGTTTCGGTGCCAGCAGGCGCCCAGTTGCAGACAAGTCATCCCGGTGTGTGTGTGTGTGGCAGGGGGAAGGGGCGTCACATCTCTTTCAAGCTGCAGTATAAAGTATCATAGCCAGACCCATAAAATAGCAATTAGAGCTATCAGATGGATTGAGGCAGCCGCCCACATTCCTGAAGGCACAGACCCATCCATTTTATATGCCTGTAAAGTCTATGGTCAATTAGAGGATGGCATGAATAATAAATGTGTGTGCTAGGAGGAGGTTTAAAGCATAAGGGGCAGTGAGGGGGGATAGGTGACATCATTTCAAGGAGCAAGAGATTGACAGGTGGTGCAGGGTCAGATGTGGGAGATTTGCAGTCAGGATCCCTCATGTCACTGAGAGTTCCTCTACGCTTAGGAAAAATTCCGCAGCCTTACTGGGGCTTTTGTCCTCCGCAGTCTTTCCATCTTCACAATACGCTTCTTTACATGTGACCATATGATTTTGAATTGAAAACTTCCCTTCTTGGAAATACTGCATTGTATTTAATGAGACAGAGCCATCTAGGGGTGGGATTATAGTGCAACACTGCCTTTACACACTGGGGAGATCCTGCGATATCATAGTGATGAATTAAATACTACGTTATATCCGATCTTTTTTAAAGTGAGATTATGGAAGGATAGTGTGGAAGTTGTCCTGGAAGTTGACAACATCATGTAATAGATCCACAAACTTTCATGAGTGGCTAATTACGAGCAAGCAAGGTATGGCTCGTTTAAAGAAGCTCTGAAACTCCGGGCAAGACGTACTTCTTCATTGTCATGTATCTTTTTCTTTCTTTCTTTCATGACTCAGAACAGTGAGAGGAACTTTCCAGCTCACTTGGCTATGGTAGCAGAAAATGCAAGAGAGAGGGGTAAATGACTCACAACTTGCCTGTGAAGTAATAGTAAGGAAAGGAATTCTGAACATATGCAGAGTGCCTTTTCTCTCTACTGACCAACTGTGAGGACAAAAATCATGGTGGCTGCTTTAAGGTGGCCCTGGCCATGCATCAGGGGTAAGAGACAGACAGACAGACAGACAGATAGACAGAGAGAAGAAACAAATTTAATTTGTTTTAAAGTTACCTCACAGGCCTAGCATCAGCCTACCTTGCAGGGTTGTCGTGAGGGTGAGAGAGGAAGAAAAGAAACAATGTAATTTGATTAAAAGTTAACTTACAGGCCTAGCACCGGCCTACTACTTAAAGATGATTACCTCACAGACATATATTTTAAGGGAGCCTGGTCAACATCGGGTATATCAGCTAGAGCCTGAATAAAAGTGTTTGTCTTTAAGGTGCCACAAGACTCTGTTGTTGTTGTTGCAACCAACTATTTTGGCCACCCCCACCCCCTGTACAGGAATGGTAGAATAGGGGAGTTAAACTGGGCTGACCATCTGAAAAGGAGGACAGGGCTCATGTAACTGTAACAATTGTAGAGAAAAGGGAATTTCAGCCAGTGTCATTTGTACGCAATTAGTTCCTGGTGAAATTCCCTCTTCATCACAACAGTTAAAGTTGCAGGCACTATACTAGAGTGACCATATACAAAAGAAGGCAGGGCCCCTGCAACTTTAACTGTTGTGATGAAGAGGGAATTTCACTAGGAACTAATTGCATACAAATGACACTGGCTGAAATTCCCTTTTCTCTACAACTGTTAGTTACATGAGCCCTGTCCTCCTTTTCATATGGTCAGCCTAAGTTAAACCAAAGGCATCACTTCTCTTGGCCAGTTCCTAATTTTTAGCTCTTAATTGATTGCATCATGGTGTCTCCCTTGTTGGAATGGAATTTGGTATATGCATTCAAGGCATAATTCTACATTTTAGGTTTAAAGACAGAAGTGGAGATTTTAAATGTATATTGCAATTTCATTTTCACCGTTTTGTTGTGCTTCGTCCTGAGTTTCTCTCGCTTGCCATAAGCCAAACAGCACAAATTGTTGGCCTCTTCCTTGTTGCATTCACTGGGGCACTCCAGCTGGCCTTCTCATGTGTGAGCGAGGGCTCTCCTTGCAAGGCTCAAGCTGGCTGGTCACAGTTGTGATGGTGTTGGGATGATGAGGTGCCCCGTGGCAGAGAGGCCCCCTGTGCTGTGCTGGGCTCCAAAGAATTGTGGTTCGTGTTGTGCTATGAAGAGCAGCTTGTGTTTTTATGCCTTTGTTTCATTTAGGGAGTACCTTCCAGTGTTCGCATATGGCACCTACAGAAATGTATACTCAAAGAGACCCAAATTTAATATGTATCTTCAGTTATACTGTTCCTAAGTGTTGTGAACTCAGCACAAACATGATGCAGTTCCTCCACTGGAAAAGCAGACCAGGCGCTTTCTGAGTGCAGGAAGTGGGAGGAGGGTTCTGTATATGTCTTTTGAACACCATCTCTTAACCACTCTTGTCTCATCAGTAGAGGATTGGGCCCATTTTGTAAAATATTATTGTCCCATTCAGTTATACCCTAACTCACTTTCTACTTCTCACTATCTTGACATGCAACCAGTAATTCGTTGGCTGTTTCTGTACTTGGAGTCACAGGCACGTGTCCTGCTGCTTTGGTGGAAAACGAAAGAGGGCCAGGTACTATTTGACAGTGTGTATTTCTTTTCCTCAGTAGCTTCAGTAGGCATGAAGTCCAGATCAAAAGATGCATGTTCCCATTGCACAGCAATATCACTTAATTTCATGCTTGTTTACAATAAATACCCCGTCCCCCAACATTTGGGTACTTGTAACACTTGGATACCCATCTACATGATGAACTAGTTGCTTGGAGATTCGGTTCTCCAGAAGTCTTTTCTAAATGCCTTTGGCAAGTCTTCATCCTATTACATTTGAAATGTTCAAGAATGTTAGTGTTCAATTAAGCTTGGCAGGCAAGTCCCTTGAGAGGGATCAGGTTGATTCCCTCAGTGAAATGAATTTGCAGAGGAGATTTGGTCTTATTCTGCATGCTAATTTCCTTGTAAAATGATTAAATCATTAGCCGTTAGGGGGAAGAGAGTTTGTCTTGGGTGTGGCCCTAGGTGGTACAAACCTACTATGGGGAATAAGCTGGCAGGGAGAAGAGCATCTGCTGAAAACCAAAGCTGGATTTGCCCTCATGTAACTGGATCAGGTCAAGACAGAAACAGTGACCTGGAAAGACGTTCAGCACATAAATTATTAGAGCAGGAAATTTCAAGTGATATGGAAATAATCTTCTGGGTGTGCATTTATTTTGGAACCTTTGACTTAATCATTGAGAAATCCCAGGTTTTGGAAAGTGAAGGGACAAAGAAGAAAGACACATTGCCAAGTTAGGAGTCTTGTATGTTCAAGTCACTCTTACCCTTACATGCATTCCAAATGCAGCAGAACCTTTTGTGAGTTTCATTAATTTAAAAAGTCCATAATTCACATGCATGAAATCTCCATTCTCTCCCTCTCCCTCTTCATCTGCCTTGTTCCCTTCCTAATATTTAATGTAAGAGGTTTCGTGTTGCCAAAACTTCTTTCCTCCCCTCCCAAAATGCTCCAGAATATGTGTGAGTACATTACTAGTGAAATAATAAATTATGAAAAGCTTCGCTACACTTGTCAAATAAATGAACAAAGTACGTTTTGTGTGACAGGCCAAAGGGTTCTTCTTCTTCCCTTCTCTCTCTCTCTCTCTCTCTCTCTCTCTCTCTCTCTCTCTCCTCCACCTCATTCTATAGGTTGTCAGTCGTGGATGGAACTAGGCAGACTATTTACAGCAGTCACATGTTATTTCAGGAAACAGTTTCTCTCCCTCCTGCTTGTTCATTTTCATTATTCATGAGCAGATTTCAGAACTTTACGATGGTCCAGAAAGTGTGCTGGTAGAATAAATTTCAAAAGTGGGCCAGTGCAAAGAAGTGCCCACCGAGGAAGCAGCTCTTCTGCCCCTGACAAGGTGCTGGGCCTTGGGTTCAACCTCCCATTCAGAAGGGCCGCACTCTGCACAAGAAGAAAAAACAGCATTTGCGGGAGGCTTTCCCACTCCTGGGTTTGATGTTGCCACTCAAGGTGCTAGAAGTTGCAAGAGAAGTGGCAGCTGCTGGAAAAAGACAGAGCAGGAGAATCCTTAAGCTGAGGAGGAAGAGTGGGGGTGCCAAGGAAGGTGTCTGGGGCTGCATTGGTGCCTGCGGGCAGCTCATTGCTTACCCCTGGTGTAGAGAAAGACATGTAAACCACCATGTTCGGGTGGCCAGTATTGCATTATTATTATTATTATTATTAATTAATTAATTTATTTATTGTAAGAAAACCTAGGTTGGCCAGGTATCCTCTTTTTACAGAGGACAGTCTTCTCTTTGAAGGACCAATTCCGGTTTAAGGAGAATGGACCGCCAGAACTGCTTCCCATCCACAGCAAGCCTCTGGCCAGCAGGCTAAGCAGGTGGACACACAGGTCATCTGGTCACTGTTGGCCACAGCATGGTGAGAGGCACTGCATTTCTTTTTAAATTTAAGTAATTTCTAAATTTGCAAGTATATGTCTATGTTAGCATATGCAAATTTTATGTAAATTTACATCGTCTTTTGTTCTCCTTTTAGGTGATACATTTCTTGTTTTTTGGTGATTTGTAACTGCCCGCCCTGTTCATCACTGTCAATGGGATCATTTGTATGTTGGATGGAGCTGCACCAACGGTCAACAACGCGGCTGCCTTTGAATTCTGGACAGCACAACTTGAGACAGCTCTTGGGAAATCACCTACTCTTGTGGATGGTGCAAACATTGGACTCCTTTCCTTCCACCTCATGGCTTTAAATCATTTGTTAACTTGAATGCTTGTTTTCCTTCCTTCCCCCCTCTCCTTCCTTGGGGGACATGGACAGAGAGGATGATATTTACTTTGGATCAATTAGTGGATCTGGGTGATCAGTTTTTTGTTGCTGTTGATTTATGGTTTAAATGCGAAACGTAATTTAGCTACTATGGCTAAATGGCCATACTTGCAATTACAACATTTGCTAGTTTTGGGCTGCTTTTACAGCTTCAGAGCTCTCGTTATTACTGGGAACATTTATAGCGGCTGAACAGCCATGTTGATCCATAATCCACGTATATAAATACCTATTACCAAGAAATAAATATAATACTCTGTGTCTAAGACAGGAATGGAATAGAGAATTGGAGCATCCTATTTTGCCTAATCAATGGATAGTTGTCTGAACCTGAAGTTTCTATAGATCTTAGGCTATGCCATATTCACCAAAAAAAAACCTTGTTTGGGATTTATTGAACTCCACAACACCTTTTTATCAAGGGCTTTCTAATTTGCATAATAGTTGGAGATGTAACACATTTAATGCTTCTTTTATTCACATGTTTTGGCGATGTCCAGGAGTTGCCTCCTTTAGGAAGGAGGTCATAATGAGAATAAATTCCGTATTGGAGCAGTCTTTAATATTGAATGATGTACGTGGTCCTCCTAAACTATATATCAGTCTCTTGGAAGCTAACACATGGTCAGCGCAAATGGATTTTCTGAGCCCTCATGATAGCCAAAACACTGATATTACAACATTGGAAGGATAAATGTTCAGTGGACTGAGGACCTAACAACACTATCAACATTTGAACAGTTAGTATACTGTATATAGGCTCCACTCACAAGAGGATATATACATGGATATTTGGTCTGTTTTTCTTGGAATTTATACATAATCCCCCTTCGTTTTTCATTTTAAAGAAATAATGTTGCACTTGATGGAACTTTGATATTTCTATGTATGTCATTTTTTGTTCCTTTTTTATTATATTCTCACAATTTGTTTTCTGTTTTGTTAAATTCACATTAAAAGGAAAAAAGAGATTATTTTAATCGCTGTAACTCATGGTCAGATTATGAATTTTCAGTATAGGGTGATAATGTGGAACATTTGAATTTTTGTAAGTAAATCATGAAGATCCAAAGGACATAACAGATAGTAATACAGCGCTATTGAAAGATAATTAAGCTTTTTTTAGAACTCAGTGATGGGTTTTCTGGGGAAATCCTTTGCACCAGCAAGTACTATCGGTGTTGTGCTAGAGATAGTTTATGCTAACGCCATCATTTTTCATAGCAGTAGTGCTGTGTTGGATACTGTTCCTTGTAGTTTGAGGATATCCCCCATTTATCATTTCTGACATCCAAAAATGTATTCTAGTGGGAAAACTGTTAAATTCTGTTTCCGTCACCAGTCTCCTTTCCCTCAATCAGCCCCGTTGGAGAGTCTGTAATAAAGTTTCCTCTTGTGCAACAAGGTGCAAAATCTAGGAAAGAAAACACACAAAACCCCCAATGGTATAACACTATTCCTCTGATTTGATTTTCTTATAAAAATGGGGGTTTGTATAAAATAGAGAATATTAGTAATATATATGCAGCCCAAACAAACAGGAGGGGGAGTGGGGCTTTCCATATCTACCACAAATCTTACACTGGGACAGAACTAGCAATTTTATCCTAGAAAGGCAGGAAGCATATGTATTCTTTCCCTCTCTTCAGAGGACATTGTATAATAGAGAATTTTAATACCATCACCACCACCACCACCATTTCTGCCTTTTGGGGAAGCTGAAATAGTTATGTGGCCTTTAGAACATAAGAACATACAAAGAGCCCTGATGCTGGAACAGACCATGGTTCATCCAGTCCAGCACTCTGTTCACACAGTGGCCAATCAGCTGCCCATGGGAAACCCACAAGCTGATTACGACTGCAACAGCATTCTCCTGCCCATGTTCCCCAGCAACTGGTGTACATAAGCTTACTGCCTCTGTTACTGGCGGTATCATAGAGACATCAGGGTTAGCAGCCATTGATAGCCTTCTCCGTCAGGAATTTATCTAACCCCCTTTCAAAGCCATCCAAATTGGTGGCCATCACTACCTCTTGTGGCAGCGAATTCCATAGTTTGACTATGTGCAGTCAAAGAAAAACTGGTATCCAAAGGGAAGGTGAAATATTTTAATATATCCTTGGGTAGTACAGTCATTCTCAGTGGATGAATATTGAATAGGGTGGTTTTTAAAAGGAGAGGGAGGAGGTGGTGGTGGAGGAGAAGGAGGAGGAGGAGGAGGAGGAAACAAACCTGAAAAGACAAATAAAACTCAATCAGTCATGTGGGTAGTTGCTGGCATTTCACCATGTTGCCTGGAATGGTGACTGAAAAGAGCCTAACGAACTCACAGCCCAATCCTATGCATGTCTACTCAGTTCAATGAGACTTACCCTTAGGTAAGTATGTACAGGGGGGTGTCTATACACAGGCAAAGCCAGGCGGTGACTGTGGATCAGTGCTGTGTCAGCAACACAACGCAGGCACAGCACTGCAGCCACTGAGAGGCTTTCCCAGGAAGCTGTGGATTGACTTTTTCAATCGGAGAGACGTCAGTACAGCTCTCCTGCCATCTGAGGTTGGTCCGGGGCCAATGCAGTGTCAATCCAGGGGCAGTCCCAGGTGGAAGGCGACCGCCAATTGGTCACCTTCCACCAGAAAGAGGGTGGTGGGCGTCTCCGGTACTTGTATTTTTGGAACACCAATTTGATTGCTCATTGTTCATATATGAGTTCCAAAATGAAAAGAAAATGCAAGCATTTTTGTTTGACTAATGCCTTGATACTATTGCTGTGCTGAAAAATCTTCCCACATTTTTGCTACCATTCTCATTCAGTTTAATAGAAAAGAAATTGCTTTCAAAAAGAAGTTAAATGGTGAAGAAAATTTGGGAGAAATTCTCATGGGTTGGCTTTGGGTTCCTTGTACACAAGTGCCCAGGAGTATACACAAGTGTCCAGTTTTTCATTGTACCATCACCCCTCTCGGGCACCCTGTCGTCTCCTCTTCTACCCATGCTTCAAGCTCAGGGGAAGACATTGTGAGGTTATCCCTCCCAGTGGGCTTTTTCCAAATCAAGATGCACGGGCAGCCTGGGATGCTGCAGGACACTGGAGGGTTGTGTAATTGAAACAAAAACACACTCATAGCACCCTCAGGCTGCTTCGCAGTGATTGGGTAAGCTCAAAAAATCACAAAAATAAATTATAAAATGTAGTGATGTAGTGATGGCCACCAATTTGGATGGTTTTAAAAGGGGGTTGGATACATTCCTGAAGGAGAAGGCTATCAATGCCAATGGCTACTAGCCCTGATGGTTATGTGCTACCTCCAGTATCCAAGGCAGTAAGCCTGTGTGCACCAATTGCTGGGGAACATGGGTGGAACAATGGAATCCTTTTTCATGGTCCTGCTTTGTTGGTTCCTGGTCGACAGCTGGTTGTCCACTGTGTGCACAGAGTTCTGGACTAGATGGACCCTCTGTCATTGTTCAGAGAGACCCCTCTTACCTTAGTTGCAGCTGGCGCAAACAGAGCTACTCTATAGCTGAAGAATTTGCCTGCATCCACCAGCAGCCATCTGATCTTAAGGTCACCTGGGAGGACTTCTAATGAAGTCTGGAAAGGAAGGCTAAACGTGACCCTAGGGGAGTTATATAGATGACAATATAATAAAATACGGTGCACCACATCTTCAATTTGGCCTGCTCCACAAAATCAATCTCTTGCTGGGTTTTCAGAAAATCTGCCAGCCAGATTATTCAGTGGGCACCAGCTGGAATCTAAGTTGGGTAAAAGCACACCTTCCCGGGGAAAAAAGATAATTTCTTCAAGTAAGTGGCCTTTTCGCATACCAAATAGCAGACTTGCAGTTCTTTTTTTCCTCACTTGCCTTGGTTTCCCAATAATTTCCAGACACAATTCAAAATTCTGGTTGCTATCTATATAGCCCTAAGTGGCTTGGGACCAAGTTATCTGAAGGACCACCTCCCCTTGCATGACCCTGTTCATGGACTGCATCCGATTTCGGAGGCCCCGCTCCATGTTCCTTCACCCTCACAGGTGAGCTTGGCTTCTCCTGGTAGCTCAGGAGTGTTTTGCCTCCAAAGCTAGCAAATGACTTCAGCCTGTCCTCATGGCTGGAGTCAACCTGTCTCTGGTCCCCTCTACAAGGATTCGCTTTTGCGCCTGGTTAGGCGATTATGCGCATAATCGCAGAAGCACATTTACACCTAATGCCTCTGCACGAGAGGCGGCGAGAGGCGGCGAAGCGCATTAGCGGACGTCCAAAATGCGCTTTACAAGTAGTTAATGCGCATAAGCGCTTATTCACACAGTCAAAATGCGCTTTAACGGACGGAGCAAAATAAAACTCGTGATTTAACGCACATTCGATAATGCACATAATCGGGGAGATAACGCGCCTCTACGCCCGATTTGCGCTCCATTCTTGTAGAGGTAATTTTTTTAATGCGCCTTGAAAGAGCTTTAAATGCCTCTTGTAGAGGCACCCTCTGTGTTGTAGAGTGTCCTTTCCCTTGCCCTGCCTGTGGTCTATGTGCAGGGTGCCTGCTTGGGTAAGGAGGAGCATTCAGTGGCACATACACACATACATACAAACTCACACACCTGCTGTCAGTCCCGGCACAGGTTTGCTACTGCAATGAGGCGACGTTGCTGGAGACTCCACGGCTGTGTTGGAATGTCTGGAATGCTTCCTGCTTGGTAACTGGGGTGTTTTGCAGGAGCCTCTATTACAATCCCTCCCGCCAGTGAGTGTATAGCCAAAGGCAAGAAAACGAAGAGAGTCAACAGTATGCAACATGCTCAGGCGGAAACGATGGAGCTGCAGACATCACGGAGCTGCCTCACCCAAGGCCGTGGTTTCCCACTTGTGCCACACCCTGGCATAAACAAAGCAGTGGGAAAGGAATTTCACCTGAAGGCTGAGGCCTCATCATAGCATCGTCAGTCTAGGGCGGACTGGTGCCAGCGAAGATGAGTGTCCAAACAACTGGGGAAATTTCCCAGTGAGATTTACTGGGGGGGGGCACTCCTTTGCATTCCATAGAACGATGGGACAGAAAGGTTTGGGGACACTTTACACAAGACACATTTCCAATGCAAGTATGCCATGTAGGAAGCTGCCTTTGCCCTGCATGCCGACTGACCCTGGGTGCCTCTAGACGGACAGTATCCATCGCGGTGGCTTCAGAATGGCGGCAGTTGCGTTACATGACGCTGCCACCAATCTGAAGCCATCTAGGGGCAAAGCCCCAAAGCTCCGCATTAAAAAAGTTGGGCATTTAGTCTGACTTTTTTAGGATTGAGCGACTAGACAACGGCTTTTGCCATCTGTTGCTGTTGTTTCGGAGCTTCTCGGAGGCCTACCCAGTCTATGGCGACCACTGATTGGTTGCCATGGGCTGGGCAAGGAAGGGGGTTGTCCAGCGAGCCATAAGTTCGCCAGACCACCTCCGCCCCTGCACAGACCTCCCTCCCTTCTCCCTATAAAATAAATAAAAAATAAAACAACCCCCCCTTCTTCCCCATCCCATGTTTAAAGTAAAATAAATACATTTTAAAAAATTTAAAAATCCTATCCCCTCCACCGACCACCCGCCCTACTTCCTCAACCCAGAAAAAATGCTGCTTGGCAGGCACGGCGGTGGCAGCAGCAGCTGGAAAGCCCACCGTCGAGCTCATTGTGTGTAGAGGGACGCAAGGAGTGCAATTTCGCGTCGCAATGCCTACTGACGCCGGCGCGACATGGAAGAGAAGCCATCTAGAGGCGGCCCCTGAGGTGAACTGAGAACACAGATCATCATGCTTGTTTTATCATGTGTATGTGGTAAACCCTTTGCTAATCATGGGAACATGGGAGCCCTTTGCCAATCCATATATCTAAGCTGGCTATGGTCACTCATGCCTTAGTTACATCCTCTTTGGACTACGGAAACAGGCTCTACTTGGGGCTGCCTTGAAAATGATGCAGAAGCTTCAGCTAGGCCAGAATGCTGCAGCCAGACTCTTGACCAGGGCCGGTTACAGGGAGCACGCGACTCCCTTGCTATAACCACTTGACTGGCTTCTGATCTGTTTCCAGGCACAGTTCAAAGTTTTGGTCAAAGCACTAAACAAGTTGGGACCAGGCTGCCTGAAAGACCGCCTTCCCCATACAAGCCTGCCCAGTTTTAAAAATATTGGGGGAGGTTCTGGTACCACCACCATCAAAAGCGCATTTGGTGGGGACACAAGAAAGGGCCTTCTCGGTGGCTGCTCCCAGGCTCTGGGATTCTCTGCCAAAGGAGGCTCAGTTGGCTCCTTCTCAGCTGTCCTTCCACAGAGATGATGATGATGATGATGATGATGATGATGATGATGATGATGATGATGATTATGGCAGCTCTTTGGCATGGTAGCTGGTTTGTTGTTGCTAAAGTGGTTTTGTGTGGGTTTTTTAATTGGTTGGTGCTGCTTATTTTCTTTTATGGTTGTGTTTTAGTTGTTTTTTATTTGTTTGTTTTTATGTTATGTTTTAATTAAGATTTTGTTTTTAATCTGGATTTTACAGTTAGCTGCCTTGAGCACCTCTTGCTTCCCCTCCCCCCCCCCCCCCAAACTGGCTGCCTCTCTGCTACTGATCTGAAATCAGTGTGTTGGTTACCATGGTCTTTAAAGCCCTAAATGACTGTGGGAACATCTCCACCTATAAGAGGAGAGCAAGCCCATCTTGGCCTAGATCCTTTCATGGCATCCTTTCAAACCCCATGTGGTAACATCGCTCTAGAAGGAGATGGCCAAGGAGGTGCTGCCCTGGCAGCCACGCCAGGACATGGAACTCTGGTTGCTCAGAGGCAGGAGGAAAGGTTGAGCAGAGGTAGATGGATTTTGTAACGTGATTAGTGGAACCGAAGTTAAGGACAACAGGTTCCCTGGGGGAAACTATTCAAAGGGACAGCTCAGCCTTTCAGGGGAGTGTACCAGCAGTTTCAGTTTCAGTTTAAATAAAGCTTTGTTTGTAGACCTAGCTGTGGCTGCATCTTCTGTTTACCACATAAACAGATTTGGCCCCTGAAATCCCCTTGGTGTGTGTGTGGTGGGGGGGAGAGAGAGGTAGCGCACTTTGGTGTTCAGAGATCCCAACCATCAGGTGGGAGGTTTTTCTCACTCTGGCCCTCAGAGTGTCTCTTCATCCATAACACAAAACCTTTGCCTGCTGCATTGTACATAGACGCCTAGAATATTGTAAAGACTGCTTGAAGAATTTTAGAGCTTTTCTGTGCTCCCCGTCCTCTTCCTTAATGCAGAAAATGAAGAGGTACTTAAGACTCTGCTGTGTATATTGAAAGCTAAAATCCCTTTAGAATTTAATCTCTCACTGATGGATTTAAAACTGTTACAGGCAGCTGAGTTCTTATTTTATCCCAGGAATTGTGGTAACTCTTTGAAGTGGGCTATTATTGAAAGCTGCATTTTGGGTTCCAGGGCACTCGTCGCTGCAATGTCCATATATTGGCTTCTGTTTGACAGATATGTACTGACAGCTCCAGTGAGGGAAGCCCCCTCTCAGGGGAATTTTGGCTTGGTGGCATCAACCCGTGGGTGGACCCTTCCCCCAGGGGCAAATTCCAGCCAGTAATGAGATCATCTTATGGAAATATCTGTATCTGTTTACAAAAGCAGGAACCAGCACAGCACGCCTATGTGTGTGTGTGCATGTGTGCACTTGTGCAAAACAGCACATTCCAACCTATCCAGTGCTCGTCTTAGGGCTGGTTCACAAACTGGCCACATGTAACAGCACAATAGTCCCTCTGATCCTGTTTTTCCATGGTGTCAGCTCACACCTGCAGCAGCACAGTAATCAACTGAGGCACAGGCTTTAGAGCCTCATCGGACAAGGTGAAATCACATTTCCTTAATATTATTATTATTATTATTATTATTATTATTTTTAACCCGCCTCTCCCTCCAGATTGAGGCGGGGAACAACAACAATATAAAACACAAAAATCACAACAGTTAAATTTAAAAAAAAAACAATAAAAAATACATCATTAAAAACATCTTAAAATTCATCTGGATAGGCCTGTCAGAAGAGAGCAGTCTTCATGACTCTTCCCCCCTACCACACACTTCTGTCCCATGATGCTTCCTCTTTCTTCACATAGGGAAAGAAAGAGGAAAGAAACAATGCCCAAGTCGCCCATTCAGTGCCTGTTTTTATCACGCCACTTTTCCTGGACACAGCAGGTAATGGCAGCACATTTCGGGTTTTTTTAAAAAAAAGGATTTACTGGGGTCTATTTTGTGATAGAAAGAAGGCCAGAAGGAGTGGGAGACACATGGGAGGTGGACGTTGCCATCAAAAGGATCCGCAAACATCCTTAAGTGGGCAGTAATGAGCGTGCAATAAAACGCTCATCTGATGACGCCATTGGGAGCAACCCTGTTCAACATCTGCCACAGATCCATTGTCTGGCTATGGGCTAGTCACTGTTGGGAATATTGCAACCGCATCTTCAAGTTGCAGAAAGGGGACAGTGTTACAGTTAGTTAGTTAATGCATGGGAATTTGCACAGCTAACTTTAGGGGGTACCTCTAGACGGGCACTTTCCCCCGCGGTGGCTTCGGAGTGGTGGCAGGTCATTTACATGATGCTGCCACCACTCCGAAGCCATCTAGGGGCAAAGCCCCAAAGCTCCACTGTAAAAAAGTCGGGCATTTATCTTGGAAGAGAGGGGCCCATGCTTCCAGGTGCCCCTAAACCTGCTGCAAACTGCTGCTCGCGCTCTGTTGGGGAGGCACGGTTTGGGCAGTGGCAGGATGGGCGGGCGCAGCAGTGACGGCAGGAAAGCCCGCCGTGGCGCTCCTTCCGTTGTAGATGGGCAGACCGAGAGTCAATGTGGGGGGCTCTGCCTGCCGCCGCTGCGCTGCCGCCCCGAAGCCATGAAGATGAGGGCCCGATCTCTATAACCTACCATGTGTTTTCCTGCTCCTCCCCTTTCTCCCCTCTGACCTTCCATCATTGTTGGGAAGACATGTGCTTTCTCTCGCTCTCGCTCTCTCCTGCCTGTGAAATAGAACACAAAGAAATGGATTACACAAACTTTGCTTGAAACTCTACGCTGTGCCTGCAGTGTATGTGCAAGAATATTGAGAGTAAACCATTTCCCCTTTCCTTCACTAAAGAAAGGTGTGGTCTCTCTCTCTTTCTCTCTCTTTCACTTTCTCTCTATCTTAGCCCTGTGTCCATGTGGGTCTGGTAAACACTCATTCTGTTCTGCCTTTTGCTTTTTCCTCTGCTAAACTGCCTTTTTAACAGAAGGCAGCAATACCAAATAATTTCCATCAGTCACAACCTGTCAGACTCAGTTCCAGACCTGAATAACTGGAAGAGACAATCGTGTGATCCAGTGCTGGTCGTCTAAAAGGAAGAAGTGCCAGATTTTGATTTCTCTGTCAAAGTTGTTTGCAGCCACTACTCCATTGGTGGCTACTCGGGCCAACTGACATGCTGCCAGAGCAGATGCGGGAGCAGCTTCCCCATGGCTTTCTCCCCAGCAATCCAGCAATGTCTAGATGGACAAGCCACTTGGGTAGGAGAAATGATTGGCGAACGTGGCCTTTTTCCCAAGGAGAGAGATCCTAGCATGACAAGGAACCCAGTCTGTGTGGCTGTTCCATCGACTAATGACTGAAGGAGCATAGCTTGGAAGAAACCTCAGGAGAATGGGCTCTTACACGGCTCTGGAGGTAACATATAGAGTTCCCTGGTGGTAAGGGGAAAGAACTTAGCACATCTGGGTTTTGGGGGGAGGGGGGGTTCCTAGTCCTCCTCATGCTCTAGCATGGAACCCTGGCAAATAAGTTCCAGCAAGGCTAAGTGCCAGTGAGCCCCAGGTCAAGTTAAATCCTGTGTGACCTAACTCATAAGCTTTCTTTGAAGCCCAGTAAAATAAACATTGCAAAGCAGTTTGCAAATTAGAAGTTATATCGATGCAGTGAGGCCACATTGTAGTATCGCACTGGAGAATAGCAGCCACAAACTCAACAGCAGCAAACTTCCTTCTGGCAGGCAGATGTACATCCTGCATCTTCTGCAGACTAGCCTCTCTCTTTTCTCAGGCTCAGCAGCGCATCTGCCATGTGGGCCTACCTTGCAGGATAATTGGAAGCATGACTGAGCCCAGGCCTGTGTGGCATGGAGAGTGCTCCCAAAAGATACAATTGCCCCCTATATCTGTAGTTGAGGATGGCAGCATCACCAGGGTCACCCACCAGTCATCTCACATTCGCCCCATCTTCCATTTACAGAGAGCTACCTAATGCACAGCCTCTCCGCTCAAATGTCTTCCCACATTGTATTCATATTTTGCTCCTGATATTCTTTGCATATTCTTACTTAAATGCAAAAATGTCTACCTAGGAAAACGTTCTACACCTAGGAAAAAGAAACCAAATGCACCAAGTTACAAAACGGGGGATCCTTGGCTCAGCTTGTCTTGCAGCCAATGCACAGGACCCGTGTCGCGGAACATGTCTCTTTCTGCCAGGAATTCCACACTAGGCTGTGACCAGCCCACACATGAAAAGGATGAGGGGGCGGGAAGCCACATTCTGCTCAAACAAATGGCAAGTGTCTCACTGGTTGCGATAGCACTCTGTGGCATGTCAGATGATGCCATGAAGCAAAGATGCCTGCAGATGTTTTCAACCTCACCTGGCAACGAGGGCAGCCGCCGACTCAGCCAGGACAGCAAGCAGCGCTGCACTCAGCCTCGCCAGAGGGGCCTTGCTGGCCAAGCGTCGTCTTGCAGAGTCAAACCCTTCAGAGAAGGGCAAGTGGTTTAGATACTTTTGAAAGGTAGAAACCGAACAGCGAGGTCTCTGGGGCCATGGAAAGCGGGGAGGGATGAGGCGCTTCAGGCCCAGAGTCACGTGAGAGGCCTGGTGCCCTTATTTTATTTTATTTTATTTATTTATTTATTTCATTTCTAACCCGCCTCTCCATCTAGATCGAGGCGGGGAACAACACTAAATATAAATATAAAAACAATAAAATATATAAACCATTAAAACAGATAAAAACAAATACATTATTAAAAACATCTTAAAATTAAACTGGATAGGCCTGCCGGAAGAGAGCAGTCTTCACGGCTTTCTTAAATTCCAGAAGACTGCTAATTTGTCGAATCTCCTCTGGCAGGCCATTCCATAGCCTGGGAACAGCAGAAGAGAAGGTCCTCTGGGTAACACTCGTCAGCCTAGTTCTGGCTGACTGGAGTAAATTCTTCCCAGAGGACCTGAGTGTGCGGGGCGGATTATACGGGAGAAGGCGATCCCGTAGGTAACCTGGACCCAAACCATGTAGGGCTTTACAGGTAATAACCAACACTTTATACATTGCCCGGAAACTAATGGGCAGCCAGTGGAGTGATTTTAAGATTGGTGTTATGTGGTCACCCCTAGGTGTACCGGTGACCAACCTGGCTGCTATTTTTTGAACTAATTGAAGTTTCCGGACTAGGCACAAAGGTAGCCCTATGTACAGCGCATTGCAGAAGTCGAGCCTCGAAGTTACCAGTGAGTGCACTACCATCTTTAGGTCTTCCAACTCTAGGAAGGGGCGCAGCTGGCGTATCAGCCGAAGCTGATAGTAGGCACTCCTGGCCGTCGCATCTATCTGGGATGTCATTTGGAGCGACGGATCCAGGAGCACCCCCAAGCTGTGAACACAGCCTTTCAGGGGGGGTGCAACCCCATCCAGAACTGGTTGACACACCTCCAACCCCAGGTTGTGGCCCTTGACAGCAAGCACCTCCGTCTTGTCTGGATTCAGCTTCAGTTTGTTTTTCCTTCAGCTCTTTGTTCTCGCTCACGGCCTGAATCCTTTCTCTAGTCTTTCCTCCTCTGCCAGGTAAGTGCTGAAGTGCTGAAATGTAAACCTGTTGGCTGCCCCAGTCCCTCCCCATGGATAAAGTGGCTGTGGGCAGGAGCTGCTGACCTTGGCCCCATCTTTCAGCTGCCATTTCAAGAGACACGCCGTGGAGACACAAGGTCATTGTCTTTTGCTTGACACTGGCTGAGTGGCTGTTTCATCACGGCGGAATAGGCTGGTGCTGAAGAATGTCTTGGCTCTGGGAAAGGGTGGAGGAGGGCGGAGCAGCAGGCGGGGCTGGGGTGGGGTGGGGAGCAGGCAGGGGGTTCCGTGGGCCGAGGAGGAGGAGGAGGGGAAGAGGAGGGGGAGGGGGGAGCCCGTTCTCTGGCCAGCTCGCCTTCCTTCCTTCCTGACCTATTAGTGCTCCTGGACGACCTGAGAGACCACCCGGACTTTGGGCTCAAGGAGGGTTGGGTTGTCATGACAACATACCTGTCCACTGTTGGAAATCCAAGACGATGAGATTTAGGCTTTTAGGGGGACGGTAAGGGGGGCATGGAAACTGTCTGTTTGACAAAGTGGTGTTATGGAGATGGATTAGGAGCAAATATTCTCATGCAAACATCCCGAGGCGTGTTTGCTGACAAACATTCACATTTACATTCACCTCACTTTATTTTATTTCCTTCCCTTCAACAATTCCCAGTTATTCATGCCACTGGACGTAGGGGGCCTTTTAGAGAGAGAGAAAGGCAAAGTATAAATGATATTGATATTTAATGTACATTTTAATTTTAAAAATAATCCCTCAAAGTTTATATTCAAAAGCTAAATGTGAAAATTTTCAAAATTTGAAACTGCTGTATTGTTTTGTATTTGCGTGAGATTTCACAAAGTGCTGATTGGACTGGGTTTTGGACTTTCACCAGCTTCCTGCTCAATGACTGGAGTGGTCTATTGTATTGTAAAAGAGATCCAGGTCCTTTGCCAGGGCAACCTAGGTTGCGTTACACAACCTGAATCAACTGTGTACATTAAATAGTACTGGCATCTATATGCCCTGTCTTGAATCATTTCTTTTTCTACTGGTCCTCATGAGGAGAGGCAGGAGGATGCTGAAGTCCAACCTCAGGACCACCGGAGGTGCTGCTGCACCTGGCTCTGGATTCTGAGCAGGTGTCTTCCAGGGGGCTGCTGGCCTCTCTTTACAGCCACAAGGGCTGCAGGGGAGGCGGCTTCATTGTGATGGCAGCTGCTGAGAGCTCCCCCATGGCCTTCTCATGCCAGTTGGAAACATCGGCTGTGCATCGCTGCTCTCCCTGCTCCCCTGTCTGCGAAAGGAGCGAGGCACAGGCTTCTTGCCAAAAGGTATTTTGCCTCTGAGTTTGCAGCAGTCATTGTGACATTTTATTGTTCATGGTTTCTCTGAGATTGCATTATTCAGTTGCTGTGTTTGAAGGACGCTTGCTGTACATGAGTTGCCTTGAACCTGAGGAAAGCAGGATATGACTATCCCAAATAAATGACTTGTAGACCACAAAGCAAAGGGGCCTATGAGGAAAGTACTTCCTCCTCACCCCCCACTGCCCCTGTGGGCTCAATGGCGGCAGCCCAGGCCAGGTAGCCCTGGAGCTCTTGATCCCTGGGGCATCTCTCAGGCTGTTGGTCTTGGCTCTTCCTGGCGACAAGGGGCCCTGATGAAGAGGAGGAGGAGGGTCCATTGCTGCTGCAGTTGTAGTGCACGCTGCTTCCTTCCTAACCAAGGCCAGCCGTGTCCCTAGATGCACTGTGCATCTTCGCAGATGCCATAGAGATAAAACGGGGGAGGGGAGACTTTCTAGCTCCAGCTTTATGCTCAAGGAGGGCTGCCATTGGCACGTGTTGAACTGAAGTATCCACTTCTTTGGTGAATTCAGCAAGGTGAGTTTTTGAGAACCTCTTTCATACCTCATAAAGGCGGTGTGAAGTGTTAGGGGTTAATCATCAATTACCCCTGAACAGAAGTGTTCACACTTCAACTGAGACTCTGGGTGACCATATTTTGGAAACCAAAAAGGAGGACAACATGGTCGGCCCCCAAGGTGGTGTCCCCGCCAACATGTTCGCCCCAGGGGGCATGTCTAGCACCAAGGGGGGGGGGGGGTGCGCCCACCTGAATATAACCTTGGTCACATGTCTGATTTTACAGCACACAATTAAGACAAATCTGGTCTACATAACATCTTCATCACTGAAATAACAAGTGAGACATCCAATGTATCTGAAATTAATTTCACTCCTACTTTGTAGCTTTTGCTATACTTTGTTGCTGTACTGTGTGTGATACATTCTCCCCTTCCCTCAAATATCTTTTCTGATTGTATCCTCACTCCGCTGCAAGCTGCTGCTTAACAGGGCTTGCTGCCAGCCAGCAGCCGGCTGGCTGGTTTTTTTTTATTTTTATTTTTAAAGTTCAATTTTGTTTTGAAACTTGCTAAAAATCAACAGATTTGCTTGAAATTTGGCTTGGCTAAAGCCCTACTTAAGAGCTGTCACGATGCCAAGTTTCATCTCCTTATCTTTAAAAATGATGTTTTTTAAAAAAAATAATAATTTTAAAACCTCAAATTTTTAATTTTTTAAAAAAATCAACAGATGAACAGATCTGCTTCAAACTTGGCTCAGCTAAAGCCCAACTTAAAAGCTATCATGCTGCCAAGTTACATTCCTTTATCTTTAAAACTGATGGTTTAAAATAATAATTTTAAAACCTCAATTTTTTTAAAAAAATCGACAGAGCCTCTCTTGCCCTCCTTCGCCTGCGCAGCTGCCCGTGCCGACTGCAAGACCTCCTCCTCTTCTTCTTCTTCTTGCAAGAGAGATGGACCCTCAGGACTGCTCCTGCCCCACTAGTGGCTCTTGTTCCTGTGCTGGTTCCTGCAAATGCAAAAACTGCAAATGTACTTCTTGCAAAAAAAGCTGCTGTTTCTGTTGCCCAGCGAGCTGCAACAACTGTGCCAAGGGCTGTATCTGCAAAGAGCCGCTGTCTGATAAATGCAGCTGTTGCCACTAAAAGTGCAGTTTTCTGTCCTCTGTAAATGTTCTCTATGAGCAAGACAATTCTCAGAACACAATGAACATTTTGTAACTGATTTTTTTCATGCAGATGAAAGGAAAATAAAAAGTTGTGACTTTAGAAAAATAAAGCCTTTAAACTTGTAAAAAAAAAAAATCCTAAAAATCAACGGATGAACGGATCTACTTCAAATTTTGCATGACTAAAGCCCTACCTGAGAGCTATCATGGTGCCAAGTTTCATCTCTTTATCTTTAAAAATGACAGAGCTGTAATCATTTGTGTTATTTCCCATTGACTATAAAGTAGAGCTGCCCTTTGTGTGTGTGGGGGAGGATGGCAAAAATCAGATTTTTTTTCTTCAAATTTTATAATTTCTCCCCCTTCCCGAATTTGTTACCAAAAGTCCTGACATGTCCTGGTTTTCCCTGACAGATGGTCACCCTAAAACCCTTCCAAGCGGGATCAGCGCTGAGAGTCAGAGGAGAGCGCTTCCTCCCATCCACATACAAGGAAGCTGGATGGAGCCATTTCATAACTGAGACAGTCGGGCCAAATGGCCGTCAATCAAACGGTGCCATTTCAAATGCATGTTTCAAAAAACGAACAGGCATTTTTTCAGGCTACAAAGAGGCATCTGCTGCCTTGCAGCTGCAGATGAGCACGGCCTCCAGGCCCAGGATTCCCACCCGTGTGTGGCTCTAGACTGGGCCAACTAACCAGGGGCTGCACAGGCAGGCAGCATGGAAGCTCAAGGCAGCAGCAACAGAAGTAGCAGCTGCTGCCATGGGACAGGCCAGCGTTGCTTCTCAGGCCCGCCCCTGTAAGCCAGGGTACCCCCTCTGCCCAGGGTGCAGAGCATGATCTCCTTGGGGCTTCTCCGGCAGGACGGAATCCAGGGGTGGGCCTGCACAGAGATGAGACGGATTCTCCCCCTCCCTTGAAGGACAGGCAGCAGGAGCGGAGAGGAAGTGCTAGGCACTGCAGAAGGCATGGCAATGTTTGGAGTGGAGCTCTGGGTGAGGCTGAGCCAGAGGCGGGATCTGTGTTGGACACAACTGCCGTGGGGAGAGATTTTCCAACTGAAGAGCACAGTTCTGGACACACTTTCTAAGAGGACATTCCACCGTTTGAGACGATCAAGCCATGTTAAGCGCAGTTGAATTCAACTTCCAGTGGTTTTCAGTAAAGGGACCCCAGTATGGAAGCATCCCAAGGGTATCCTGATTGGCAGCAACCCTGAGTCTGTTGCCACCGATTGTCATGCCACTGAGCTGTAGTGCAGCCCTGCCTCTGAAGGAGCAGTCTGGCCAGGCCTCCATCTGTTGGTAGGCCGGCCCTGGCAGGGAGCATGTTCTGCCTCCTCCAAGCTCTTGGGCAGAGGCCATTATATCACCTTGCTGCACCTGAGCTCCTTTAGCTGGAAGTGCCCAGGGTTGGCCTCTTGCCCTCTTTCCTGTGGGATCTGCTGTTTCTTGGTGCATTCTGCCTTCTACCTCGCCCAAAAGACCCTTGCGCATGTGATAACACCCGTGGCTATTCCAGAGTGTCCGGAACATTTTCCATTGGCTGTGGCCAGTTGGGAAGGGGAGGGCTACTTGGTCGCATCGTTCCTTCTTTTGCTGAACATACAGACTCAGCTTTCTGATTTTGGTGATCATATGAACACAAGCCACACATGAATGGAACAATGGGTTGAAACAGGTGGCCATTTTGCTCCCATCTGGGGATCATGGATCCACACAGTGGCTACAAGTCCACCACACTACTCAAGGCAGGAGGGATGTGCCAGCCCCCCTCAGAGGGAACAAAGCAGTCACCCCTTTCGTGCCTTGGCTGCAGGAGTCAGAACAAGCCAGGGGAGCAGCACTTTCCCCATCATTTCGTTCTTCACGGGCGACTGGCTGGTTTTTAACATTGTTCTCCCGCCAACACAATGTCCTTTTGAGAACATTATGAAGCACAAAATAATTAACCACCTTCTTTTTCTTCCAACGACTGTAAATTCAAATTCACATATTGAGTGTTAGTTGTAAAAAAAAACACATTTTGGTTCTCACAACATGTTGCGTCTCACAACATAAAGCTGTGTAGGACCTACTGCACTGACCGGTGTTTCAAGGAATTCATGTAGTGCCATACGTGAGCTTATGAGGAAGGGACGGAAGGAGGTTTATAAATTGATGGTCACTTTCGCATTTAGTGAAATACCCAAAGAAATGTAAAGCCAGTTTTTTTAAAAAAAAAAAACAATAATAATAAACCCCATAAAAAGGATTAACGTTATAGAAGATCAAAAAGGACATATAGGTTTTCTTTGGTTTTCTTTTGCACAATTTATTTTTTGTTGTGTTTTGTTAAATTCACAATGTTTTTAAAAAAGAAAAAAGGACATATATGAAAACAAATGCAGAAAGAAGCAGTAAGTCTATATACACCAGTTGCTGGGGAACAATGTCTACCAGCCTTTCACAACCAGGTGTCCTCCAGATGTGTTGAGTACAATTCCCATAATCCTGGTCAAGTGGTCCAACACATGGCTATGTGCTTCCTCCAGTATCCAAGGCAGTATGCCTGTGTGCACCAGTTGTTGGGGAACATGGGTGGGAGGGAGCTGTTGCACCGTGTCCTGCTTGTGGATCCCTGGTCGACAGCTGGTCGGCCACTGTGTGAACAGAGTGCTGGACTAGATGGACCCTCAGTCTGATCCAGCCTCAGGGCTCTTCTGATGTTCGTATCAAATTTATTTTTTATAATAATTATTATTTATTTATTTATTTATTATCTGCCTCTCCCTCTGGATTGAGGTGGGAACACTGAATACAAAAATACTATTTATTTATTTATTATTTATAATTTAATATATTTGTACCCCAAAATATCAAGGCTGCATGGAAATTTCAAGGTGACAAATTTCAAGGCCCTCAATTATGGGGCGGTGGGGGGAGAAGAACCTATGAAAATAATAATAATTTTAAAAGAAGTCTCTATGGGTGGCTAATTCCACAGTGAGGAGGATGCTACTATTGAGAAAGCCCTGGCCCCATCCTACCCCTGAAAACAATGGGCCTTCCTTGCTCATCTCAATAGATGCAGGGGGGTGTCATGTGCCCAAAGTCACCTGCAGAGCCCAGGACCATTTGGCTCAATAAAACCCTTGTGGATTATGCTGAGAGGAGCGCCTTTCTTAGCTGAGCTGCCATTTGAACCCAGGCCTCCCCAGTCGACAGGCGTCCAACACTCAGTCCACTCCACTTCATGAGCTGAAGCCAAGAAATGTGCCACTAACATTCCAGGAAGGAGCACTGATGTGGCCCAGAGAAGGAGGGCAGACAGCGTCCAGTGAGCACTTGGCAACTCTCTCCTGGCAGAAACAGGGCAGCAACGGCAACCAAAGGAAAGGGGGCTCGAGTTGTCCCTTGTGCCCTGGCAGTGGATTCCGCCTTCTGCTCCACATGAGGAATGCTTGTCGAGAGAGACAGTCCGGGTGTTTTGATCTCCACCAGCAGCTGCTCACCTCTTATCTGGTTCCTGAAAGTGACTGCTAGACCAAAAACAGAAAGGAAGGTCAGCCAGGTATTTTTAGCCCTGCCTTCAAGGCAGAGAGATGAAAGGCCTGGTGAAGTTCCTGCCTGCTCTCCTCAGCAGTTGTTCACCATGCCAGAGCAGATGCCGTTCAGGCAGACCAGGCCCCATGAGATGATGGGTCCGCAACAGGGGAGACAAAGGGACTGCCCCACCCCTGGCATCCCCTTTGCAGCACTGGGGCTTGTCACTGCATCCCCCCTCCCTTTCCTGGCTGCTGATGCCTCTAACGCCCACTGTGGACACTCCACAGGGGCATGCACAGGAAGGAGTGGAACAAGGAGGGCAGCTGCACCCCCTGGATGAGCCATAATCCCAAGATTCCCAGCTTTCATTCTTAATATATATGAAAAAAGTTTTAGCCCTTGTAGAACCTGCAATAGTGATGGGACTTATTTGGTATTGCTTCCTCCTGTTAGGCAGTTTAGCAGAGAAACAATGAAAGGAAGAACAGTATGAGCATTTACCAGTCTCATGTGCACACGTGGCTAAAAAGAAGACACCATGTCCTTCTTTAATTAAGAAAAGGTAAAATGGTTTACTCACAATCTTCTTGTATTAAATATGCAGACAGAGCATAGCTTTTCAAACAGAGTTTGTTCATCCCATTTCTTTGTGTTCTATAACACTGGCAGGAGAGAGAGAGCAAACAAATCTGCTCCCAGCAACAGAGAAGGGCTGCCTCTACACGAGAGGTTTAAAGCTCTTTCAAGTCTCATAAAAAAATTTACCTCTACATGAGCGGAGCGCAAATCGGGAGTTGAGGCGCGTTATCTATCCGATTATGTGCATTATCGAATGCACGTTAAACAGCGAGTTTTATTTTGCTGCAGCCCGTTAAAGCACATTTTGACTATGTAAACAAATGATTCTCCACATTAACTACTTCTAAAGTGCATTTCAAACAACTGGTAAGGCCACCAGTTGTGCGCTCAATTACCTCCTGCGTACAGTCATTTACCATAAAGCACTTCCGAGAAGTTGCGCATAATCAGAGAACCAGGCGTCAAACCAAATTCTTGTAGAGGGGGTCAAGGTCAGGCGTGGGGGACCAACCACACTGTAGGCTACTCCTCAAGCTAATTATGTACTAAAACCCCATACATGAACTGCTTAACTGCCATACACTCCCTCCCCACCACCACCTTCCTGTAACATGCGGATGAGGTTACAGGATTTGGTGCAAAAGATTCCCAGTAGATATGAGGCAAGATGTTACACAACCACTATTCTACCCTTTCATTTTGCTAGCAAAAATAGTCTGTTCCCACCTTTCAAGGTTTTTAGCCAACGGATCAAGTCATAACAACATTTGAAACACTCACTGGCTCAATTCGGACGACACGCTGAGCCTCGGTTGTTGAATGAACAACTGACGGTTGTTGAGAAAGGCGGTGATCTTCAGACAACATGCTGCAGCAGGGGCTGCAAGGAATCGGCTACCACCCAGGCTGCAGATCGCCAACTCAGCTCTGACGGACAGCTCGGCTGCCATTTTCCCCGCTCACCTAACCCCGTTAGTCCTCCAGCAGGTATCCCAGAAGGCACTGCGGCCGAAAACCATGGGCGCCACCATTGAAGCCGATGCAGGACATGCCTCCCAAACCCCATTGGCTGCCTCAGTCAGAGGGCGGAACTCAGCAGCCGCGGGCAAAGAGGCAGCCAGGAGGAATGGCAGCACCAATACAACAGTCGCACCCTACGCCCCATGGAGCCACCCCCGCCCACCCTATATGGGAGACCTGGCAGCTGCAAGGTGCACACACCTCCCCCAGGCCCCAGGTCCCACCCACCTCCCTCCCAGAGCAGCCACCTGCACACACAGGAAAGAAGGCGAGAGTGGGGTGGTTTGGAAAACTTTATTCAGCAGGGAGACCAGACATGGGCAATAAGGCACATGGCCACCACTATGCCAGGGCAGAGCCCACGGTAAGGACAGTTGCCCCAGGGAAGGGAGGAGGCGGCTGGAAGGCACAGCGGTGAAGAGGGCACGGCCGAGGCCACACCCCCAGGGAGCCAAGCACGGAACATGCCAAGGGGAGGAGGTGGAGAGGGGCGGCATGCCAGGGAGAGATGCCAGTCCAGAGATGGGACTGTACAGCCGACGCTCACACGGGGTGGGGGTAGCGCAGCCAGATCCAGACACTGATGCTTTCACGCACCCGGGACGCCTCCGCACGGGCGCAACACTCCCCAACGGGATTCTCGGGCCACGGCAAAGGCTCGATGTCCCGCCCGTCCACAACAAAGGCGTTGGCGTCCTCGCCTGCATGGGGGAGGTCGGGGTGCTCAGCGAGTAACATGTCCCCACGGGACTCGCAGATGTTGTGCAGGATGCAGCAGCACACCATCACATCTGGAATGATGTCAGCCTGCAAGTCCAGCAAGCTGAACAGGGAGCGCTAGCGCTCCTTCAGACGCCCAAAGGCATGCTCCACGGGCAGGCGGGCACGGCAATGGTAGTAGTTGTATTTATGCTGGACGTTGGTGCGCGGGTAGTGGTATGGGGCCATCAGCCACAGCTGCAGGGTGAATGCCTGGTCGGCCAGGAGGAGCGGACCCACCGCACGCCCGCACACGGAAGCGGGCCCAGACTTCAGGAAGCGCCCCAATGCCAGCTTGGCAGCCAGGGGGGAGTTCCAGAAGACAGCTGTGTCGTGGCTCCGCCCAGATACGCTAGCATAGACGTCAAGGAAGCGGCCCTTGGCATCTACCACCGCCTGGAGAACCATGCTGTAGAAATGCTTGCGGTTGTAGTACTCCTCGCCATGGGTGGGAGGGGCCAGGATGCGCACGTGGGTAGAGTCCAGCGCCCCCACCGCCCATGGGAAGCCCAGGGCACGGAAACCATGCATGTTCTCCTTCTCATCCCCCACCCGGATGATGTCGGCCAGGTATAGCTCGTTCAGCACGCTCACTGTCTCACAGAAGATCTCGCACGCGGTAGACACGTCCACTCCGAAGATGGTCGACAGCGGCAAGTAGCCCACGTTGAACGCCAGCTTGTACAGCGTCAGGCCGAGCCGACGGGACACTGGAATACTTCTGTGCATATTTGTACACTCCCACTGTAGGACAGGGGTCACCTCGGCCACCAACACCTCGAACGTCGCACGAGACATGCAGAAGCTCCCACGGAAGCGCTCATCATCCCAATCCGCCAAGTCCTGCATCTCATTCCACATGGCATCCATCCAGGGGAGTACCCAGTAACGGACGGTCTCGTGCTCGGCGAGAAGCTCGGCCGACGTCGAGAGGGGGAAACGTGATGAAGGGCTCCCTCGGCCGTGCCTTTGGCCAGCTTCTCCATAATCATCGGGGGTGCCCCACGGGGATGAACCAGGGGCAGGATGGCGGCCCGGAGACAAGGCACGGCCTCCGTTGCCCCGAGGGGCCAGCGGAAGGACTCCATCCCAAACACTGGCTTCACAGGCATGGCCCCACTCATCCGCCTCAGCCGGGCATGGAACAGGTCCTCCTCGTCGGCGTCGGCGTGGTTCTGCGTGGCCACTTGGATCGCTCCTTGCAAGCAGGCCATTGCGAGCTCCCTCTGGGACATAGTCGCTGGGGGGGGGGGGCGCCAGGATGGGAGGAGCAGTGGGCATGACGGAGCAGGAGGGCAGAGGGAAGTGGAGCAAGGATGGGAATGTTGGACTGCCAACTACAGTAGCGTGGGAATGGGAGGGCAGGAGGATTTGTGTAGGCTGAAGCGCACCTGCTAGATAGTGGAGAGTGACAGGAAGCAGCCGGAGTGGGGCGTGCAAGGGGGGATCGACACAGCAGGCTGAGTCTACTCTACGGCTAGGGGGGATGGGCGTGAGCCTCCATGCTGGCGGACAGGCCTTCAGCTGGCCGTTGATCGGACGCCGGCAACGCAGGACGCTTCATTCCAGGTGTCTTAAGTGACGTATGACTTCTCCCAGGGCCACCTCCAGAGCATGGAGACACCGTGCCGTTTGGGGCCTACACCTTCTGCGGATGGCACGGCGGAGGGAGCGCAGTTTCCCTGGGGGACGAGAACAGAAGGGGGGAGAGGAGGAGAGGACTGCCATCAGTGACACGGAGGCCACAGCAAATCCAATGCATCCCGCCCAACACCCCGTAACTAACCTCCACGCTGAAGGGCCCTTCGGTGTCGGACAATGCGCCCTGCTCGGTGCCCGTGGGACCTGTAGGGTGCTACCATCTCGACTGGAATTGGCTGCAATGGGGGAGATAGGGCCGGGAACGAGAGGCATCCAGCGTGTGCAACAATGTTGCATTGGGATGCTGATGGACATCGCCTTGGGCGTCTAGACTGGGCCGAGGGAGGCAGCGGCCAGAGGGGGCCTTATCGCATAAAGGGGTGGGACCGAACCAACAAATGCATTCCCCTATGGTCCCATGGCGGATGAGTATAGGGACCTGTAGGGCGACCGTGCCTTAGGCCATGTCGCCCTGGAAGGGCCTTTCTGCCCCCTCTTCATCCTCGTCCTCCTCTGCCTCCTCCTCCCCCTCCTCCTCCCCCTCTTCATCGGAGTCTGGTGGGATGTCGCGGCCCCTCTTTGGGCGGCCGCCTACGCTCCGTTGCTCCTGCCCTCCGGCCGCCCCCCTCTGCCTTCCCTGAGGCACCTGCTGCTGCCGACGCCGAACGTGGGCCCAGTACTGTGCGGCCACTGGTGGGGGCAGATACTGCTGTTGCTGCAGTGGCGCCATGTATCCGTACGGCCCCATGTAGGGCACTGGCTGCGGGGGCCAATGGTAGGCGCCCCGGAAGGATTGGGCCAGCTCCCTGAGCACCTCGGTTTGGTGGTCGATGGCTGCTGTGCGTTCACGCATGCCTCGGTCGATGATGGCATCGGTGGCCGACATGGCCTCGGTCATCCCGGTGACATGGCGCTCAAGACCTATATGCATGTCCCTTCCCGCCTCCCGTATGGCTTGGGCACACTCCTCCACGGCTTGACTGGCTGTGCGTGTAGCCCACACGGTGAGGACGCACTCCTTGGTGCGCCTGGCCTCCTTCTCGGCAGCCATGCATGTGAACAGGTCGTGGATGCATTCTCCTGTCGTCTCCGTGACCGTGACCAACTCCCTCACCACCTGCAGCCGGTCTGCCCTGTGCCTGTTGCGCATTCAGACACACCTCTGCGCATTGGTCAAGGGACGGGCTTCTTCAGCCGCGGCTTCACCGTGCTTGGCTGCGGGCAGCGTTTCCTCCTCTAGGGGGGCCGCTCCCTCCATCAGCTCATCCTCCGGCTGTGGAGGCCCCTTGATTTGCTCCTCTAGCACAGCCACCCCAGCCTCGAGCTCGCACTCCGACGGCTCCTCCTCCTCCATAGCCGCCATCTCCACGTAGGTTTCGTCGGTAACCTGCGTGTCAATGTCCAGCAGCTCTTCCTCGGATGGTGACAGCTCTGGCTCCAGCACGTCGCCCACCTGTTGTTCCACGAGCTGCTCCATTTCGACCTGGTCCTCCTGTGACACAGCATCCAAGATGCTGCTAGTGAAACCCTGCACCATAGCTGCATGTGTCGAGGATCCCAGCCACGTACGGGGTGCTGGCACTGGCCATGGCGCCCGATCTGCGCTGACTCCCACGGTCCCCTTCGCGGGTGTTTTCCTCGGGAGCGACGGCCCTGGCTCGTCATCCTCCTGCTGGGTCTCCGGCACCAGGGGCTCGGGTGAGCGGTCCTCGACCTGCATGTCTGCACAGATGAGGCATAGAAAGGCAGTGGGGCTGCTGCTGCTGGATGAGGCCGGCGTCAGGGAGATGCTCCTTGAGGTGCTGGCTGTCCTGGACGGCATGGGTGGCATCATTGCCAGCAACGATGGGCTTTCGGATGGCGCAGGATGGCCCATTGGCTTCGCCTTGGCAGGATATGCTATGGCTGTAGCCTTCAGGGCCTTCTTGAGGGGAGGGGGGCTGCCTTCAGGGCCTTCTTGGGGGGAGGGGGGATGCTGCCAGGGCCTTCTTGGGGGGAGGGGGCTGCTGCCGGGGCTTTCTTGGGGGGAGGGGGCTGCTGCCGGGGCCTTCTTGGGGAGAGGGGGCTGCTGCCGGGGCTTTCTTGGGCAGAGGGGGGCTGCTGCTGGGGCTTTCTTGGGGGGAGGGGGGCTGCTGCTGGGGCTTTCTTGGGGGAGGGGGGGCTGCTGCCGGGGCTTTCTTGGAGGGAGGGGGGATGCTGCCGGGGCTTTCTTGGGGGGTGTTGGGTGTGGGGCGTCCTTCCGTGGGGTCGGCTCTGGTTTCAGTGCGTCGGGGCCCTCCTTCCGTTGCGCCCCTAGGTCCATCCGTGCTCGTTGTCATGTGCGCGGTGGCTCGTTGGTGGCGACCCCGCTGCCTGCCGTGTGTCCTGGGACGATGTCGTGGCACTCCAACAGCAGGCGTGAAAGTTCATCGTAGAAGGCCATGGTGCGTGGCTGGGCGCCGGTCATTTTATTGTGGGCAACGGTCTCCTTGAACTTTCTCTTGAGTCCGTGCAGCTTGTCCTTGCATTGCGTGCCATTGCGGTCGTGTCCCCGTTCCTGCATCTGCTTGGCAAGCCAGGGGTAGAGCTGATCATGTCTGGCAGTGGCCATGATCCTCCTGGCTTCCGGGCTCCCCCAGAGCTCAATGAATTGACCGGTCTCTGCGTGGGACCATTGCTTCGGTTTACGTTTTTCCGTGGGGTCTTGGCTGCCCCCCTCTCCTGGGGTTTGTGAGCCGGTCTCCTTGGCCACGTCGTCCCGTCCTCCTTCTCCCTCTGGCTCCATGTTGTCTGCGGATGTGTGTTTCGAAGGTGTTGGCAGTCTGTGCCCTGGGCTGCTTCCCCCCGTCCTGTGTGTTTGTATGATGGTGGGTGCTGGTGGGCTGTTTTACTTCCTCTGGATGTGCCCCGTGTGTAGGCGTTGTTGTCGTTGCTGGCCGGGGCCGCGTCGTGTCCTTGGGATTTTTGTGCATACCTCTGCCTGTTTCCCTAAACATCTGCAGGTGGCTGGCTGGTGCCCATGGGCGCCCTTTGCCTTGCAGTTTTGTGCGTCTTGGGGATGTACATGGCTGTTGGTTGCTGTCCGATCGTCTTGGGCAAATGGGGGGGGCTATCTGGTCACCGCTTCCCCATCCCTCGTGCTCCTGGGTGAAGTGAGGGTGGAGGTGGCGTTGCGGAGGATGTCTACTATGGGTGGGGTGTTCTCCCTGTTGGGGTGGGGGGGCTACCCCCTGTTCCTGGGTGCCCAGGAGTGTTGCTTCTTCTGTCTCCCCCTCCCCCCCTTGGCCATGGCTCCGTTCTGATGCACTTCCCTGTCCGTTTGGGTGGCTGACTGGGCACCCTGCGTAAGTGCTGGCAGGAGCAGGCCCCTTGTTGAGCTGCGTGCCGGCTGCCTGGTGGGGAAGGCGGGCGTCCTGGTTGCTATGGCGGCGAAGCCAGGTCTCTGTTGCGAGCGTGCTTGAGCGGCCGCTCGCTTTCTGCCTCTCTTGCCGCTCCGCTCTCTGGTTTTCCTTGCTCAACAACTCATGGTTGTTGCTTCAACAACGCCCCAATTTGGACAACACGTTCGTCAGTTGTAAAATCCCTCAACAACTTGCAAATGAGTTGTTCATCTCAGTTGTTCCTCTAACAACTATGGGTTGTTACTTCAACAACTGTGGGTTGTTGGGCTGAATTCGGACGACATGCTAAACAACGCAATGGGTTGTTGAAGCAACAACCCACAGTTGTTCAGCGTGTCGTCCGAATTCAGCCACTGTCTGAAGAAAGACCTTCCTGATTCATTGTAAAGCCTTTTGTGGGGGTGGGCGGTGTCTTCCCAGGTGGGACGTGATGGCTGCCTCAAAACATCAATCTAGATTTTAGTGTAGCCCAGATTGGATAGTAGTGCGGCTGCCCAAAAAGAAAAGAAAAAATAGGAGCAAATATCTTTGTAACTCAAGTCAATATTTTTTCTGAGTTTTTAAACATTTAAAAAATTACCCTTTCTATATAGGCCTTTAGGCAATTTGAAGTAAAACAACAAGTATTTCGAACAACCAATTGTTTAGCAATTGCAACAACAATGGCAACTGCCCCCAAATTACTGCTCAAATGAAGGAAGTTTTGGGCACCCAAGAATGGATTTTCTGTGGAAGGGCTGTGAGTGCTGTTCCATTCGGGTCCTCAAAACAAGTTCCTGGGCTCAGAATTCTTTCACTGGAAGCGCCTACCTTCTGCATCAGGCTCCAACTGGTGGATCTCAGGGTTCTCACAGAAAACAAACATATCCTGCAAGAAAGTCCAAACATTTCCCCCCCTGGTTCCATCCTTACAACTGACTAATTCATTCACACTGCAAATCTCCATTTTGAGACTGGGGCCAGATCTACACCAAGCAGGATAGGACACTTTGAAAATGGTTTGAAAACTGTCTATGGCGCTCTGTGTCCTGGGCCCCAACAGTTGTCGCTACTGCTATACACCGTTTTAAACCGTTTTAAAGCAGTAGTGTAGATCCTGCCCGGGTCTATCTAAACAGCAGACCTCCTGTCCAAGGCACCTGGCCAAATTTTGGAACTTGGTTCCCCCATCCCTTGCTTTTTATGCCACCTCGCCAGACAAAGTGCTGTGGAGAAGTTGAAAGCTTGCACAATTTTGTCAAATTTTGATAGGTCCTAAAGGAATTGCCGAACTCTGTTTTGGATTTTTTTTTCACATGGACCAGCATGGCTATTGTGTGTGTGTGTGTGTGTGTGTGTGTACGTATATGCACGCGCACACACAGAGTGTGCAACCACACACAACATGTGCAATTCCAGGAAAAAATATGGAATGTCGCTGCCCTGTGCAGTGCAGAGCCTGCACTGAGAAGGGGGTTGGACTAGATTATCCGAGGTCTCTTGCAACTCTATGATTCTATGATAAGGACAATGATGCCATTAAATATTCAATATGATATTCATAAGACTGCTGTTCTGTGATTGTGCATCTCTTTTTTCCTCTTGTTCTAACTTTTAAAAATAACCCTCTCTCCAAATAAAGTTTAGTTGGATGTCAATAACAGACTTGATGAGGCCAAATCAACTGAATCTTATTCCAGACAACACAGGTGCTTTCATCAGTAGAAATGCAGATCAAGGAATAGAGATTCAAACTGTGCCCCCCCAAAGGCTCAGGCTCATAGTTTGGGTGGACTCCTGGACTTGGCCCTGAACTTGGGTACCTTGATTTTGACAGTGGCCAGGAGTGCTTTTGCACAGCTGAGGCTGGTGCACCAACGTTGCCCATTCCTAAAGATATCTGATCTGGCCAAGGTCACACATGCCACATACATTTGGACTACTGTAATAAACTTTATGTGGCGCTGCCTTCGAAAACCATTCAGAAACTTCAGCTGGTCCAGAATGCTCCGGCCAGACTGTTGAGCAGGGCCAGTTACAGGGAGCATGTGACTCCCTTGTTACAGCAGCTTCACTGCTACCAGTCTGTTTCCAGGCAGAATTCAAAGTGTTAGCTATGACCTGTAAAACCTTATACAACTTGGAATCAGGCTACCTGAAAAACTACCTTCCCCCATATGAGCCTGGCCAGGTCTTAAGATCTTTGGGAGAGGACCATGTTTTGAGACTGCCACCTTCAGATGTCAAAAGCTCAGAGGATGGCAACATGGGAGAGGGCCTTTTCAGTCCCCCCCCCCCCGATTATGGAATGATCTCCCCAGCGAAGCTCGCCTGGTGCCACCATTGTTATCTTTTCAGCGCCAGGTCAAGGCTTTTCTCTTCTCCCAGGCATTTAATAGCATATGTTGAGGGTTTTGTTGTTGATGTTTGACCCAGTATAGTTGTTTTAAATGGATATTGTATTTATAATCTGTTTTTATGCTTTTTATGCTTTTTAAATTTTGTATATCGGTGTTTTAATGTTCAATGTTTTAAATTTTTGTAAACCGCCCAGAGAGCTTCGGCTATGGGGCGATATATAAATGCAGTGAATCATCATCATCATCATGAAGCAAACAGAAAAACAGAAAAGAAACCTCCACGCCTGCTACATAGACTATAAAAAGGCTTTCGACTCCGTCCCACACAGCTGGCTGAAAAAAAATACTCAAAATATACAAAATACATTCCTCAATCCAAAAGTTTCTGACAAGAATCATGGAGACATGGAGAATGGCAATACACCTAACAACAGACAAGGATCATATACAGACAGAAAAAATAAATATCAAACATGGCATATTCCAAGGTGATGCATTCAGCGCTCTATGGTTTTGCCTCTGCCTCAATCCACTATCCAACACCCTTAACAACACCGCATACGGCATCGACATAAAACACCAAAAACAAGCAAAGCACAGAATCAATCACCTCCTGTACATGGATGACATCAACATCTATGCTTCAACCTTGACACAGATAAAAGGCCTCCTGCGAATCACTGAGGAATTTATGACAGACATGAAAATGGAATTCGGGATGGGAAAATGCAAGATGCTACAGATAGAAAGAGGAAAATGGAAAGAAGAAGAAACAGCAGAAACACTAATTAATGAAATATTAGATAACATGGAAGAAAATGAAACATACAAATACTTAGGATTACAACAAAATTCAAAAATCAATCACTCCACAGTAAAAACTCAACTAAAAATGCAATATAAAACTCGCCTATCACAAATCCTAAAATCTAAACTCAACTCAAAAGACATTTTCAAAGCCATCAACACCTACGCAATACCCATTCTCACATACTCGTTCGGAACCATACACTGGTCGCACACTGAACTCGAAGAAATAAACAGACTCAATTGCACCAAACTCACAAAACACCGCATGCTCCATACCAACTCATGCATTGAAAGAACAACTATCAGCAGGAAAGGAGGAGGAAGAGGTCTGCTAGACATTAACACAATTTATGCTAAACAGATTAAATCACTCAGATAATTCTTCCACACTAAAAACACCCCCATTCATAAAGCCATAGTAACAGCAGATAAAAATTACACCTCACTTAACATAACACTACAAAACAAAGACCAAACACAACTACTCTCACTTTCAGAGAGAAAAGAAAAATGGGCACAAAAAGCACTCCATGGGAAGCACTACAACATAACACAGAACCCACAAATAAACAAAGAACAATCCTACGAATGGCTCAGGAAGGGTGAGCTATTTCCAGAAACTGAAGGCTTCTAATAGCTTTACAGGATCAAGTTATAGCAACCAAGAACTACCAAAAATACATCATAAAAGATAACAGTGTAACAACAGACCTATGCAGGAAATGCCATCAGTTCTAAGAAACAATAGACCATATAACAGGAAGATGTAAAATTCTGGCAGGAATGGTCTATATGGATAGACACAATACAGCTGCAAAATAATTCACCAGCAACTGGCCATCAAATTCAACCTTATCAAACAAACTACACCATACTATACATACTCACCTAAAACAATCCTGGAAAATGCAGATCATAAAATATACTGGGACAGAACAATTCATATGGACAAGACAATACCTTGCAACCGACAGACATACTGTTCATAGACAAAAAAAACCACACACACACATACCTAGGGTGACCATCCACCCAGATTTGTCCGGACATGCCTGGGAAATGGGGAGCAAATCCACATCCGGGCGTAAAAACTGTTTTGGGGGGCCAAATCTGGAAATTTAGCCCCCCAAAAGGGTGATCAGATGGCCCTGGGGCGATCCGGGCCAACCAGGGGGCGGCGGGGCCAAACCGGGGCGGCGGGGGGGTCATGCGGCGGTGGCGGGAGGCTGGCGGCGCGAGACACTTACCTGCTGGGGCGTCCGCTTCCCTCCAGTGCTCGGAATCTACTGAGAAACAGGCTTCGCGGCCTGTCCCTCAGTAGCGCGCCGGGTGATGACGTCATCACTCAGCGCGCTACTGAGAAACAGGCCAGGAAGCCTGTTTCTCAGTAGATTCCAAGCACCGGAGGGAAGCGGACGCCCCAGCCGGTAAGGAGCGCGGGGCGAGCGGCGCAGCGTGGGGGGGTGGCGCGGGGGGGCGGCATGGCATGGGGGGGGCGGCACGGGGCAGGGGGCGGCGCGGGGCGGGTGCACGGTGGGGGGGTTGGTTTGGGTGGGTGGGGTGGCGGGGAGGGTCCGGGATTTTGATCCTCAAAATCTGGTCACCCTAACCAATACCGAATGACAAAAACGTTGAAAAGGAAGAAGAAAAGAGAGACAAATATACACCACTGGCCATGGAAGTCAAAGAACTATGGCAACAGGAAAAGGTCACAATTATTCCATTAGTCACATCAGCCACTGGCATCACATCAAAAAAATATACAGAAATCCTCCAGAAACTGGGCCTACCAGAATACATCCACACCAACATCCAGAAAGTAGTCATAATTAAAACATGCTCAATAGTCAGGAAATTCCTGAATCAATAAAAGACAGCATGACTTGGCAAAGCCCGTTATGTCCGTCTAGAAAAAATGCCACGAGCAAGAAAGAGATGATAATAATAATAATTTGGTAGCGGCACAATAGAGGGCCTTTTCAGTGGCCACTCTCAGTCTGTGGAGCTCCGTCCCAAAGGAGGCCAGGTTGGCTCCCTCTCTGTTGTCCTTCCACCAGCAGGCAAAAACTATCTGTACGTGGCTCTGTTGGGCTGGGTGCGCTTTCTATTTTTTAATTCTGTAATTATAATTTTATTGCACTTAAATGGATTTTTGTTTTAATCAAATCTAATTATGCCTGTAAGCCATATTAAGTGCCATGTTTTGGCAGAAAGGGGGATACTACTACTACTACTAATAATAAAAATAATTGTCAACCTGCAAGCAGGGATGGTCTTTTCTGCTGATTCTAAGCCACTTCAGGAAGGCCTTTTTTCCCTTTTTCTGTTGGCTCAATGGGACAAAAATGTTATAAATAAATAAACAGGAGGGTGGTATTACAACTGGGGTATAAGCCTTTTTCTGGTTGCCCAGCTAGAAAAAAGTCTTTAGAGGGGGAAAAAAACTAATGGGCAACAGTGAAAAAACATCCCAGATAGGACTGTGCATGTTCTTTGGCCACAAAATGTGAAATGTATGTTGGAGGGAAGGAAAGAGAAGACCAGGAGGGAGGGGGATGGAATGGGACACATCTTGCCACATCTTGTTGCAGATCTAATTTCTGGAGGAGGAGGAGGAGGAGGAGGAGGAGGAGGAGGAGGAGGAGGAAAGAGACTGAAAGAACTGGGCATGTTTAGCCTTGGGAAGAGAAGATTGAGGGGAGACATGATAGCACTCTTCGAATACTTGAAAGGTTGTCACACAGAAGAGGGCCAGGATTTCTTCTCTATCAACCCAGAATGCAGGACACGGAATAATGGGCTCAAGTTACAAGAAGCCAAATTCCAGCTGGACATCAGGGAAAACTTCCTGGCTGTTAGAGCAATACGACAATGGAACCAATGACCTAGGGAGGTGGTGGGCTCTCCCACACTAGAGGCATTCAAGAGGCAGCTGGACAACCATCTGTCAGGGATGCTTTAAGGTAGGCTGTTTCTACACCAGGCTGTTTGCCTGGGCTGGCCCCTGGCTGGTCCCTGTGCTCTGATGGTGTGTATTAGGTACTTCCGGGATCTCCCTCCCTCTACACCCAGGGGCTATCCCAGGCAAAATGCCTGGTGTGGAAAGGGCCGTAGATTTCTGCATTGAACAGTGGGTTGGACTCGATGGCCTTATAGGCCCCTTCCAACTTTACTATTCTATGATTCTATGAATCACCTATGATAGTCTCCCATCCCTCTGGTACTCTGTCTCTCTTCCCTTCTTTTCCTGGGCTGTTTTGATAGCCTGGATGCCAGAGTGGAAAGTCCATGGCTATCTTTGGGGCTTTGTTAGGCTTTCAGAGACCTCCTCCAATGCACCTTCCTCCTTGGTAATAGAGGCAGCCATCAGTGCCTTTGTGACATCAGCAGCCATGACATCACACAACACGCACACGCCCAGCTAAGGTGATCTATTTGCCTAGGAAGCAGCTTAGAAAGTCCGGAAGCAAAGGATTAAGGATGAATGGAGATATACAAAGATGAGCCACAGCCAGACAGCCAGACAGCACTCATCCTCTCTGCCTGGCCTCTAAGGACTCCACCACATTAGAGAGGAGACATGTGCCGCACTCTCCTAACAGTTGTCAGCTCTGAAAGACTGTGCTGGATGACAGGAATGCTAAAGTAATTCTGCTCGAATTCTGCCATCCGGTCTTTTTCTTAGCAAGTGGAAAGGTGGCCGGGGTGGGGAGCAGCAAGGTGATTGTGAGGAGGGCAGAAATGACAAGAAGGGGGAGGGAGGTTTTGGCACATCTCCTTCTCTGCTGCTTCCCCAATCACATTCACAGCCCTGAGATACTTACCTTACAGGGTTTTTGTAAGGGTCTATGAGATAATATATATGGAACATTTGAGCACTCAAAGAAAGGGCTCTATGGATGCTAAGTATGGATTCTGTAATTATTAATTAATAACAGAGGCTGGATAAGCTCTATGCCAGAAAAGGCGTTGCTTCATGCTTTAAGACCCATTCGTTAAAAATGTACAAAATTTACATACTAGATACTGTGTGTTATAGAGATAACAGCTATTAATTGCTGTGTTAAACAAGACTGAACATTAAAAGAGACACCATGTTCCTCGCTTCAAAATAAGAACTGCACAAATACGTCTGTCATGTTAATTCCACAAATAGTAAAGACAACACAAGACATATAACATGTTCTTTGTTTGGATCTGCTTCTACTGACAGTAGAATGTGTAAGCTGTTGGATTTCACAGAGTTCTTCCCAATGATAGATTTAAGAAAAGAGCCATAGTTCAGCAGCAGTGTGCTTATCCTGCATGCAGAAGGTCCTGGCTCCAGTCCTGGGTTCCTCTGGGTCTAAGATCCTAGAGAGCTTCAGCAAGTCACTGTAGACAATCTTATGGCCCAATTTGGCATCTGAGTATTCATTGTCCGTAAGTCTGCCCAAAGAATAACTCTGTACACTGCAAATCCTTGTCTCTGTTCATCATCATATTCTAACTTCCTGCACCACAAAATGCCTCATCTCAGTTTTTCTGCCTTGGTAAGGTCAACCTCCTACTGATATGAATGAAAATGTCTCCTACCTCATACCTGTCAAGTGAGAGCCAGCCTTGAACAGGTGATCCCTGTGTGCCTCTCTGCAAAAACAATGCATACATCTCTCTGCATCCCTCTACATACGACAAAATGCAACGAAGTTCATATCAGATCTCACCGCTACAGTTTCCCATACAACCCACCGCAAATGTGGCATGATGTTTGGCTTTGAGGAAATTGTCCCGAAGTGGTGCCAGCAGCATGGAATAGGAATGCTGCCAGTGCTGAGGATGCTCATTGTTCATGCACACAACATTGTGAAAACAGACGCCACCCCACACACCCACCCCCGCCAATGGGCACCCTGCAAACAAGGCGGTGAAGTTGAGGTTGGAGTAGATTTCTGCTCAGCAGTACTAATATTTGGAAATAAATTTTCCCAGTATGCGATTTTCCAGGGAAGACGAAATATAGCCCAACAACAATCCAAAACACGTTGAGTACATAACAAACATGCACCACATTCAAGACAGTTGTACTCACATGACTTCCTCAAAAAATCCTGAGAATTTTATTTTGGGGGAGGCTGTTCAGGCATCTCTGTTGTTGTTGTTGTTGTTGTTGATATTTCTGTACCGCCCCATAGCCAAAGCTCTCTGGGCAGTTTACAAAGATTAAAAGCCATTAAAAATACAGTGTACAAAATTTTAAAACCATTTTCATAAAAACACACAGGTAGTTAATACATAGGCAACAAATACCTAAAGCGACTTTGAGCAATCAACCATGGTCATACGACAAACCCACAACTTGACTGAACTCATTGTATGTTGCCAGAAAATCTAGATGCCCTTCCCCCCACAGTAAAAGTTCACATGATTTCATATGCATGTAAAATGATGTACATCTAGCATAATATGAGACCCAAACTGTATCAAGAATTCTGTTGCGCTGTTTGGCATGAGAAATGGGCCTCCCCCACCCCCATTTACTGGCTCTGCACAGAGGCCATCCCATTTCTGAATAATACTTACAAGACCCAGAGCAAACACCAAGTGGCTGCCTGGATGGAGACACTCCCTTGCTTGAAAGAGAGTTGTCTTCCCCCGGCTCCAGCTCTGCATGCATTGCCATTTGCTCCGCACATTCTCTTGGCACAGCTTTTAAGGGCTTCCATGTGTCGGGATACAGCCTGGGCCTCTTCTACCTCCCCTAATCCAAGCCTTTTACAAGTCAGAGTGGTTTGGATGAAATTGCACACAATACCATGGGTTATGTTTACAGTCTGCAATTAAAAAGGCTGCGCACAATGGCATCTTTGTTCCATCCAATCTGTACAACATGGAAGGGGGGCTTGGAAGAGGTACACCATTGTGGAAGCCAAGCACTGAATCTCACTCTCTCAGCTCCAAGGCAGAAGAGCAGGGAGATGTTTGGGGATCGGCACAGATGGCTCTGCAGCCAGGAAATCTTCCTTTGTGTTTCCCAAACTCATCTTAGAGGACTGAAGAGTAATGGGAATGTCAATGGTTGTACAATCTTTGACTCAATCATGCTCAATCCCTATGTCCAAACTAGTATTTGAGATCATGATCATCATGATCATCATCAGTTTATACAATACTCTTTCTATATATGTGCTTTGCAAAGAACAAGTTTGACAAGTCCCTACATCTAGAGGCTTCTAATCTAAACTATGAATTGATTGTGACTGGGAAGAGTTGAGCAAATGATCAAAGGCAATTGTGATCACATGTGAGATCACACCTCAGCTTGCATTTGCCAGGCAACGTTACGCAATTCCTTTGAAGCGCTACTGATCATGGAAACATGGAAAGAGGGTTGTGCTAGTATTTCACATGTGCTGCCTCTACAAGAGAGGTTTAAAGCTCTTTCAAGGCGCTTAAAAAAATTTACCTCTACAAGAACGGAGCGCAAATTGGGCATAGAGGCGTGTTATCTCTCCGATTATGTGCATTATCGAATACGCGTTAAACAGCGAGTTTTATTTTGCTCCAGCTGTTAAAGCGCATTTTGACTGTGTGAACAAGCGCTTATGCGCATTAACTACTTGTAAAGCGCATTTTGGTCATCCGTTAATGCACTTCGCCGCCTCTCGCCGCCTCTCGTGCAGAGGTATTAGGCGTAAATGCGCTTCAGCGATTATGCGCATAATCGCCTAACCGGGCGCAAAAGCGAATCCTTGTAGAGGGGACCATGGACATGTTGGGAACTCCTGGGTGATTCCCAAAGGCAGCCCACAGACAGATGGGTGAGGTCAGGCATGGCCAGGCATTGTTGGACGAGCTGGTCTGGTCAGCGAAGGCCTTGATGATGTAGCTCTTGAGGAAGGATTTGAAGGAGGAGAAGAAAGTGGCAACCAAATCAACATGATCTACACCTTGAGGGTGTGTCTCTAGCCCAGAGCTTCAAGGTGAGCTTCTAGACAGACCCAACGCACAGCTAAAACTCATTAGGGAGCTTTTCGGCAAAGCCAGCTATAGGAGGAAGGCCTCACAGAGCCAAATTCCTTGACTGCAGCCTGATGCCTCTCCCACAAGGCCAGGACTGCTCTCTGCACTGCACACATCATTGCTTCCAAGGGCTAGGCAGTTACATCATTTCTGCCTTGGAACCAGAACCATCCAGGGAAGGAGGAGGTGGAGGAGGGAGCCCTCCACCAGAAGTTCCAGAGGGGCTTGCCTCCTCAGCTGCACATCCACTAACTTCCCAAGATGCTGCCTCTGGATCACCCCCAGGGGAAAAAGAGTTCCTGAGTTCAGGCAAGCCAAATTCCTCCTCCTCAGAAGACCCCTCAGGGGAGCACGGACACTGGGCTCACAGGCTTCCTTCCCCAGGCCACACCCCCTTTCCCCCGACCACTAATTTAATGATGGATTCCCAACTTTTCCAGTCCCCCCCCCCCATCCTAAACAGTTGAAATGCCTCTCTTACGGTTCAGTTGCTGGCAGCAAGAGATTTAAGGTAAAATGTGCTGGCATTTATTTATTTATTTGTTTGTTTGTTTGTTTGTTTGTTTGTTTGTTTGTTTGTTTGTAATTGGGCCCTGTCTCTGTTGTCTTCAGCTCCGCCCACCTGCCACTGGAATGCAGGCCTCGAGAGCTCCTCCGAAATGGGAATTGGTCCTGCTTTGGGGGTTTCATGCTGCCTGCCCATCACAGTGATTGATGCTGCACACCCTTCTCCCCTTCTATGCTCTGAAGACAGTGCTCACCGATTGGTGGGAGTCAAGGGTTAGAACATGGGGAGAGCAGGGGGAAGCTAAAGGGTGCTGAACATTTACACACACGTTTCACCTGGCCAGTCTGTGGTAGGGGAGAAAGTGGCAGGTGGAGAAGATCACTCTTCTGCCTTCCATCATGCAAGGTATTATTTTCCAGTGTTGACTCACCCCAGATTTTGAACGCCTTTAGGTCCTTAACTTAACTAATGAGATCTTCTTTAGAGATCTCTATAGAAAAGAAAACATTATGTCTAAAGGTCCAGTCATGGTTTGATAAGGAATGACTACCAGAAAGGAGATCTATTCATAACAGTGAAAACAAATTTTATTCCCCAAAATTTGGAAGTGATTCTAAAAATCTAAAAAGTAATATAAATTACTCTGAAGGAGGGGGAGAAGTTGCATTTCAAACCCAACTGTGGACAGATCTAACTCAGGCTATGGAGCGTAATGCTTAGGCAAAGTTTTGGTAAATACTCAATTTTGGTATGAGGCCAAATAGAACTGATTTGGCTCCAAATGTTCTGCAACATAAATGGGTGAGTCATATTCAATAATAATAATAATAATAATAATAATCAACCACTTCACAGTAAAAAACTCAACTAAGAATGCAATATAAAATCCACCTATCTCAAATCCTAAAATCCAAACTCAACTCTAAAAACATTTTCAAAGCCATCAACACCTTCCTGTAGTGAAGAAGAAAGAGCAAGGGGGACAGGAGCAGACAGAGGAAACATCAGGGCCTGCTCCAGTTCAACTCCCCTCCTTCAGGAGCAGGACAATCGCATCAGCCCTGTTGCCGGTCTACTTATTACTCTCTCTCTCTCTCTTTCCCCCACTTCCCTCCCCCACTCCTTTTCCTTGTGTGTCATGTCTTTTTTAGATTGTAAGCCTGATGGCAGGGACTGTCTTCTTTGCTAATTGATTGTAAACCACTCTGAGAGCCTTTTTTGACTAAGGACCGGGATAAAAATACAATAAATAAATATGCAACACCGATCCTCACATACTCATTCAGAATCATACACTGTCACATACTGAACTAAAAAAAATAAACATAATCAGTTGCACCAAACCCACAAAACACCGCATGCTCCATCCCAATTCATGCACTGAAGAATAACATTCAGTAGGAAAGATGGAGGAAGAGGTTTGCTTGACATTGACACAATCCATGCTAAATAGAGAATTCTTTTACATTAAAACATCCCATTCATAAAGCCATAGTAAAAGCAGATAAAAATATACCCCACTCAATCTAGCACTACAAAATGAAGACCAAACATGACCACTCTCACTCGCAGAGAAAGAAAAATGGGTACAAAAAGCACTCCATGGGAAGCACTACAACATAATACAGAACCCACAACTAAACAAAGACTAATCATATGAATGGGTCAGGAAGGGTGAGCTATTTCCTGAAACTGAAAGATTCCTAATAGCCATACAGGATCAAGTTATAGAAAGCAAGAACTACCCCACAAAAAATCATAAAAGATAACAGTGTAATAACAGATGCATGTAGAAAATGTCATCAATTCCAAGAAACAATAGATCATGTAACAGGAGGATGTAAAATTCTGGCAGGAATGGACTATTCAAACAAACACAATACAGCTGCAAAAATAATTCACCAACAACTGGCCATCAAATTCAATCTCATCAAACAACCTACACCATACTATACATACTCACCTAAAACAATCTTGGAAAATGCACATCATAAAGTATACTGGAACAGAACAATTCATACGGACGAGACAATACTTTGCAATCGACCAGACATAACAATTATAAACAAAAAAGAAAAACACATGTTCCTCATTGACATAACAATACCAAATGACAAAAATATTGTAGGAAAGGAAGAGGAAAAGAGTGAAAAGTATACACCACTGGCCATGGAAGTTAAAAAACTATGGCAACAGGAAAAGGTCACAATTATTCTGTTAGTCATATCAGTCACATCAAAAGAACCTATACAGAAAACCTTCAGAAACTAAGGTCCCCTCTACAAGGATTCGCTTTTGCGCCCGGTTAGGCGATTATGCGCATAATCGCTGAAGCACATTTACACCTAATACCTCCGCACGAGAGGCGGCGAGAGGTGGCGAAGCGCATTAACGGATGACCAAAATGCGCTTTACAAGTAGTTAATGCGCATAAGTGCTTGTTCACATAGTCAAAATGCGCTTTAACGGCCGGAGCAAAATAAAACTCGCTGTTTAACGTGCATTCGATAATGCGCATAATCAGAGAGATAACACACCTCTATGCCCGATTTGCGCTCCGTTCTTGTAGAGGTAAATTTTTTTAAGCGCCTTGAAAGAGCTTTAAACCTCTCTTGTAGAGGCAGCCTGAGCCTACCAAAATATATCCACACCATCATCCAGAAAGCAGTCGTACTTAAAACATGCTCAATTGTCAGGAAATTCCTGAATCAGTAAAAGACAGCATGACCTGGCAAATCCCATCATGTCCATCTAGAAAGACTGCCACGAGTGGGAAAGAGATACAATAATAAATCTCTGCCCCAACACAAATGGCTTAGAATCTTGCCTTGAGTTAGATAATTTGGATATATGGCTAAATAAGCAGGCATCATTTCAGCATCCCCAAGGGCAACACTCCAGAAGGGTAATATTCCAGAAGATGGAGTTGTGGGGAAGTATTTAAGGAGAACAGGCAGGTGCCCTTATTATGTCAGATTCTGCTAACCTGACAGGAATGATCCCAGCTGGTTAGAATCAAAGCATAATTCCCATGTATAAAAAGGGGGGATCTTCACTGACAAACTATAGGCCAATGATCTTGATTGACATTGTTGCTAAAATGTATGCTATTAGCTAAACTGGAGAACAGAAAATAACATTTTCATGGAAGAACAGGCAGGATTAGGAAAGGATATTCCACCCCAGATAACAGCTTTCTGTTGAGCCATCTAGTATATCAGTATACTCAACTTCAGACAACTATTTTGTAGTCCTGAAAACTGCTTTTGAGACCCTCGATCATAAGCTTTTGTGGTTAAAGCCATGGACATTGTTAGGTAAGTCCATCTGGGCATGTGCCCTGAATGTTCTGAGCTGCCCCAATTGCCATCAACTAATGCAAGCGGACTTCCTCCCTCTGAGCATAGTAGCCTTGCAGTTACTAGGAGACTTTAGGACTCGCTCCCTTAGCAGACCAATAGGGAATGTAGCATGAATGCACCAGCCGTTTAGAGTAGAGGGGAGACTGCCATCTTTCCTTCCACAGTCTGCTCATTTTCTCTCTCAGTCTCTCCCTCTCACTCTTTTTCTACTCTTACATATACCCACTGCTGGGAGCTTGCTTACAAAGAACTTTTGAAGAGAAAGAAAGAAGGGTACGATGAGCTCCATGTGAAATACTGATATTTCACATTATGTCTGATTTTACTGCTCCAAACTAGAACCTTTGGCTTCTGCTGAAATACAATAGCTTCAGCATAGCAAAGGCTTCAATCAGCCTCCACAAACCTTTTTCTCATCCCCCCCCCCTTTAATTTCTCCTAAATAGCTGCAGGCCTCAGCTTATACCAAAAAGAGGGTTAGGACAATGTGATGTCATAATCCAGGAAATGCTGTGGCTTTAAAATAGGTTTTACAGGTTTTAAAAAAACAAGAAAAAGCCCTTAGCCACCTCACCTCATAAAGTTAATTTAAGTATGTGCTACCTCCACGGCCTCCTAAATTCTTCTAAAATCTTACCTCTTTAAAAGGACCAATTTGGCTTGGAGAATTCTCTCCCCACTCCCTATTCCCAATCACAACTCTTCTTTTCCCCTTCCTACTCTCTAACAGTCAGGGTGTTTTTCCTGATATCCAGCCGGAATTTGGCTTCCTGTCACTTCAGCCCATTGTTCCGCGTCCTGCATTCCGGGATGATCAAGAAGAGATCCTTTCAAGTATTTGAAGAGTGCTATCATTTATCCCCTTAATCTTCTCTTCTCCGGGCTAAACATGCCCAGTTCTTTCAATCTCTCCTTATAGGGCTTTGTTTCCAGACCCCTGATCACCCTCGTTGCCCTCCTCTGAACCCCCTCCAGCTTGTCTGCATCCTTCTTGATGTGTGGTGCCCAGAACTGGATGCAATACTCAAGATGGGGCCTAACCAGTGCCAAATAGAGAGGAACCAGTACCTCACGCAATTTGGAAGTAATACTTCTATTAATGCAGCCCAAAATAGCATTTGCTTTTTTGCAGCCATATCACACTGTTGACTCATATTCACCTTGTGATCTACAACAATTCCAAGATTCTTCTCGCTTGTCATATTGCTTAGCTAAGTATCCCCCATCTTGTAACTGTGCATTTGGTTTCTTTTTCAGGTGTAGAACTTGACATTTATCCCTATTCAATTTCATTCTGTTGTTTTCAACCCAGCACTGCAGCCTATCAAGATCATTTTGAAGCTTTTCTGTCTTCCAAGGTATTACTATCCCACCAAATTTTGTGTCATCTACAAATTTGATAAGCATTCCCTGCACCTCCTCATCCAAGTCATTAATAAAAATGTTGAAGAGCACTGAGCCCAGGACTGAGCCCTGTGGTACCCTGCTCTTTACCTCCCCGTAGTTTGATAAGGTACCATTGATAAGCATTCTTTGGCTGAATTCAGACAACATGATAGTCAATGGTGGGGTAATAATCAACTTTACAGTTGTTCATCTAGGGGGTACTCCCCACACAACATGGTAATAAATAATCAACTGTGGTGTGGATTAGGATCAGCGCTGAGTTGACTATGGCAGCATTCGGACAACACGATAGTCAATACAACTGACGATTGTTCCCCACCCACCCACCAGTTGCTTATTGTGTCGTCCAAATTCAATCTTTGAGTCATATTCTGTAACCAGCTGTAGATCCACCTAATAGTTATTCCATCTAGCCCACTTTTAGCCAGTTTGCGAATCAGAATATCATGGGGCACTTTGTCAAAAGCTTTGCTGAAATCAAGACATACTATGTCCACAGCATTCCCACAGTCCACAAAGGAGGTTACCCAATCAAAATATGAGATCAAATTGCCATATGTCAGGAAAAACCAGGACGTGTCAGGATTTTTAGTAACAAATCTGGGACACGGGGGAAATTATAAAATTTGAAGAAAAATCTGGATTTTCCCCATCCTCCCCCCACCCAAGGGGCCGCTCTACTTTAGAGTCAATGGGAATTAACAAAAATGTGTACAACGCCACCATTTTTAAAGCTAAAGAGATGATACTTGTCTACATGATAGCCCTTAGAAAGGGCTTTAGTCATGCCAAATTTGAAGTACATCTGTTCATCCATTTATTTTTAGGATTTTTTTTAACTTTGAGGTTTTACAAAAAAAATTTAAACATCATTTTTAAAGATAAAGAGATGAAACTTGGCACTTTGATAGCTCCTATGCAGGGCTTTAGCCATGCCAAGTTTGAAGCAGATCCGTTCATCCATTGATTTAAGGATTTTTGTTTTAAAAAATGAGGCTTTAACATCGTTGTTGTTATTATTATTTTTATTATTATTATTAAAAACATCATTTTAAAAGATAATGAGATGAAACTTGGTAGCATGATAGATCTTAAGTAGGGCTTTAGCTATGCCAAGTTTCAAGCAGATCTGTTCATCTGCTGAGTTTTATCAAGTTCCAAAACAAAATTGAACTTTAAAAATAAAAAAAAAATTAAAAGCCAGCCAGCCAGCTGGCTGGCAGCAAACCCTGATAAGGAGCAGCTTGCAGCAGAGTGAGGATACAATCAGAACAAAAAATATTAGAGGGAAGGAAAGAATGTATCACACAGAGTATAGCAACAAAGTGCAGCAAAAGCTACAAAAGTAGGAGTGAGCAAAGTGAATTTCAGATACATTGGATGTCTCACTTGTTATTTCAGTGATTTCAACATTAAGAAGTTATATAGAAAATATTTGTCTTAACTATGTGCTGTAAAATCAGATATGTGACCAAGGCTACGTTCAGGTGGGCACACCCCCTTGGTGCTGGACACGCCCCCTGGGGGCGGACATGTTGGTGGGCATACCCCCTTGGGGGTCAACCATGTTGTCCTCCTTTTTGGTTTCCAAAATATGGTCACTCTAAATTAGTCTGACAGGATTTGTTCTTGACAAATCCATGCTGGCTTCTAGTAATCACTGCATTATTTTCAAGGTGCTTACAGATTGACTTCTTTGTAATCTGCTCCAAAATTTTCCCAGGGATTGATGTCAAACTAATTGGTCTGTAGTTCCCAGGTTCCTCTTTCTTGCCCTTTTTGAAGAAAGGGACAACATTAGCCCTCCTCCAGTCATTTGGCAGTTCCATGATTTGCAAAGATAACAGACAGTGGTTCTGAGAGTTCTTCTGCCAGCTCCTTTATTACTCTAGGATACAGTTCAGCGGGGCCCTGGAGATTTGAATATGTTCAAAGAAATGAGGTGTTTCTTGACCATTTGTCCATCAATCTCAAGCTGCAATCCTGCCCTTTCAGCTTGTACTTCACATTTGAGAGATACATCATAGATCCTCTTTCAAGAGAAGGCTGAGGCAAGTAGGAATTGAACACTTCTGCCTTGTCTTCATCATCTGTTATCATTATGCCATTCTAAATGAGTAGCTGAACCACCATTTCTTTCCTGTCTTTTGCTATGCACATACCTGAAGAGAGCTTTTTTTGTTGTTTCTTTTAGCGTCCCTTGCTAGCCTCAGCTCATTCTCAGCTTTAGCCTTCCTGACACCATTGTGGAACTTCTGTGCTACTGGTTTGTACTCTTCTTTTGCAGCCTGGGGGGAATCTACACTGGAGGTTTATAAAGTTTAGAATAGGCTGACCAGATAAAATCCAGGTCAGGGCTCATGTAACTTTAACAGTTGTAGAGAAAAGGGAATTTCAGCCAGTGTCATTTGTATGCAATGAGTTCCTGGTGATATTCCCTCTTCATCACAACAGTTAAAGGTGCAGGCACTATACTAGAGTGACCATATTCAAAAGAAGGCAGGGCCCCTGCAACTTTAACTGTTGTGATGAAGAGAGAATTTCACCAGGAACTAATTAAATACAAATGACACTGGCTGAAATTCCCTTTTCTCTACAACTGTTAAAGTTACATGAGCCCTGTCCTCCTTTTCATATGGTCAGCCTACTGTTAAAGTTACATGAGCCCTGACCTGGATTTTATCTGGTCACCCTAGTTTAGAAAGGGTTACGAGCACTCATTTGGCCACATGATGCTCTAACTGTTTTATTGCAGTGTTGAATTATAACGATGTAATACTTTATGTTACGTTATTTTAGTTTTATAAATCGTTTTAAATAGAGTAATGTGGCTTTCCTTACCGTATCTGAGGAGGTGATTTCTAACGCCTGGCATTCAATCACAGAAGTGTGGGTGGTGCTTTCACTTCAGGCGCCCAAATGCTTTCTGTTTCACTTCAGCAGTGATTGATACAATGAAATCAAGGGAAAGGAAGTGAGGGTTAGGAAGAAGTGGGCGTGGAAAAGACTGTACGAGGAAGAAATGACACAGAAAAAGATTCAAAGAAGAGTAAGTAAGACCTAACAAAATGTATTAAAGTTGGGGGAAAAGATCTACTGAAACGTAAGTACTAGACAATATTTAAAAAAGCATTAATTAAATACGTTTAAAAATGATTTTAAAACGTTTCAAGCGATTGTGTAGATTGGCTCCTGGTCTTCCTTCCACTTCCTATATGTGTCCTTTTTTGTTTTCAGCTTATCTCTAAGCTTTTTGTGAAGACACATTGGTTTCTTCTGTTGTCTTTTCCCTTTTTTCCCTTTTGGGATTGTTTGTAATTGTGCCTTTAAAATTTCCTTTTTTAGAAACTCCCACCCATCTTGGACTCCTTTTTGCATTAGGGTCACTTGCCATGGGACCTTACTTATCATAGTTCTGAGTTTATTAAAATCGGCTTTCCTAAAATCCAGAGTACGCATATGGCTACACTCAGCTTTTGCTTCCTTTAAAATCAAGAACTCAAGTATGACATGGTCACTTTCCCCCAGAGTTCCTGATACTGCCACTTTATCCACTAAGTCATCTCTATTGGTCAGAATCAAGTCAAGGATAGCCGTTCCTCGAATTTCTTCCTTCACTTTCGGTAGGAGAAAGTTATCAGCAACACGTGTCAGGAATTTCTCGGAGGGGCCACTTTTGGCAGAATTTGTCTCCCAACAGATATTGGGAGAATTGAAGTCCCCCATTACTACTACATTGCATTGCCTTGAAACATTGGCAATTTGCTTTTCAAAAGTTGTATCCTCATCTTCTCCTTGATTGGGTGGTCGGTAGTAGACTCCAACTATCATGTTCCTTTTATTCCTTGCCTCATTTATTTTAATCCAGATGCTCTCGATAGGGGTCCCAGGCTCATCCTCTTGTATTTCTGTGCAGGGATAAGTATTTTTAACATATAGCTCGACTCTGCCTCCCTTACTATTTCTTCCGCTCTTTTTGAACAAGTTGTATCCTTCAATTGCCATATTCCAGTCATGGGAGTCATCCCACCAAGTTTCAGTTATACCTATCAAGTCGTATTTGCCTTCATGTATTAAGAGTTCAAGTTCAGTCTGTTTGTTTCCCATACTCTGGGCATTAGTATATAGACAGCGAAGCCCACGTGCTTTGTAGTCTGACTTCTTCCCTACATTGTTGTAAACACTGATGTGATTTCTTTGTAGCTCCGCTGGGCAGTAACATTTGTTCCCACATGGATGAGAAAAAAACGAAATGTGTCAGTGGGCTTTATGAGCTCTGGACATCCTTCAGTCATATATCTAATCTGTCTGCCAGGGAGACAGCATACCTGGCGAGTCTATGGGTCTTCACGACATACTTGAGTTTCAGTGCACAATGACTATTCCTCTCTTCTTCTTGTTGTGGGCCTTGATATTGTTGCCCCTGCTCAACTAGCCTTCTGCCTCATGCTCACTGCTGCATGGGGTCCCCTGTAATTCTTCCTCTGCAGCCAGGCTGTCCTCCAGGCTCATCCTCCAGTAGATGAAAGCAGTTACATAGTTCTAGTGGTTCCACTGGTGCAGAGTATCTTCTAGTTCTTCTGCTCCTAACTGTCACCCTTTCCCAGGGAATTTCCTCTTCATTGGCTTTCCTCACCTCAGCATTCCCCACTCCGGCTTCAACTTGCTGTTGCTCTTCTACCTTCTGTGATTCTCTCTGCTGTTAAAGTTCCACTTTTCTGCTTAACTCTTTGGCTGAATTCGGACAACACATTAATCAATGGTGGGGTAATAATCAACTTTACAGTTGTTCATCTAGGGGGTACTCCCCACACAACATGGTAATAAATAATCCACCGTGGTGTGGATTAGGATCAGCACTGAGTTGACTATGGCAGCATTCGGACGACACGATAGTCAATACAACTGAAGATTATTTCCCACACACACACCCAGTTGCTTAATGTGTAATCCGAATTCAGCCAAAGTCTTCTCTTTTTCCTTGGAGGGTGGACACTCACCACTGAAATACATTCTGTCTCAGTCATGCTCCATCACACACATCTTCTTACACGATTCCCACAAATGCAGGACAAAATACAAGCCACAGTTTGATTGTACTAAGTGGTTGGCTCACCCCAACTGGTGCCAGTCAGAACAAGTGGGGGGGGGGGGATTCTTTGTGGCACATTTAGTATGTCACTCATTTCCCAATGATGGAGCTCTTTAGCCACTGAGCTGTGAAGTCTCAAGGGGAATAAAGCGGACAAACTGCAGTGAGCCAAGCAAGGGCTGAAAAGGTGATGCCATGGTGGATCAGTTCCCAGCAAAGAATAAGAGAAAAATCCAGCCACCCTCTGACACTGAGACTTAAGAAGCCCCCAAAGACTTCGGAGTGGGGACAGAGAGAAATAGACAATGAATCCTCATAGAAAAAGAAAATATTATATGTGGAGTGGGGAAATTTCTGGTATGGGTGAATCTTTGGCCAGAAGAGATGGCACATGAGGCCTGAGGCAGAAATGGAGGAGGGGGCACACTCCTTCCGCAGTAACTTGCTGATTTTCAAAAGTGGTGCAAGGCCTTTTGTTCTGGCTGGCTGGCTGATAACTGGGCTGGAGTAATGCATCTTCTTTAGTTTATCTTCATTTAAATGATGCACCTCAATCCTAACCACCTTTACTTGGAGGTAAATCTTATTGTTTTCAGTGAAGTTGGGGTCTCTGTTCACAAACCAAATGGAATCGGAAAATATATTTCATTACTTTATTTCAATTATTAGCCACTTCTGGCAGCTCCTAGCATTAAGCATAGGGTTGGACTTGATGGCCTTATTTGGCCCCTTCCAGCCCTACTATTCTATGATTCTATGAAGAATGGCATATGAATTTTAAACCAACTAAATAAAAATAAAATATGTCTGCTGAATGATTGCCAGATGTCCTCTCTTACAGAGGACAGCTCTCTATTTGAAGGCCTGCCCTTGTCTAGAAGAACTGCTGCCCAGTTTCATTCAGAGGGCCCGCCCCAGGAGACCGATGAATCCAGATGGTTTTCTGATGACTCTTGGGGATTTTCCTGTTATCTCAGCAGACAATTCTGTCAAAGCTCTGGTTGACCTATGGAGCAGAACAATGGGTGCAATCATTCCCAAACATCCTCTCCTGCCGAGTGGAGCCAAGCAAGTACCCAGGTTTTCCAGGGAGAGGGTTGTGTGTGTCAGTGAGTGTGCGTTGAAATGAGTGGGATGGCAACCAGAGCCAGGATGGGGGGAAACTCGGAATGAGTCTGACTGAACATGGGTCAGAGCTCATTTGAAAGCCTATTCTGTGGCAATGAAGAAATTGTAATTCTCCGCCACCATGGCATCTGCACAGAGACGCCCAATAAAGTGTTTTCAGATCATTAAAGCCCTATTTTTTATTTTTTTATTTGTTACATTTCTATACCACCCAACAGCCGAAGCTCTTTGGGATATTCACAACCATTAAAACCATAAAATACAAGATTATAAAATGCAGTATAGAAGTTTCATAGAATCATAGAATCGTAGAATAGTAGAGTTGGAAGGGGCCTCTGAGGCCATCGAGTCCAACCCCCTGCTCAATGCAGGAATCTACCCTAAAGCATCCCTGACAGGTGGCTGTCCAGCTGCCTCTTGAAGGCCTCTAATGTGGGAGAGCCCACCACCTCTCTAGGTAATTGGTTCCATGGTTGTATTGCTCTTAACAGTCAGGAAGTTTTTCCTGATGTCCAGCCGGAATCTGGCTTCCTGTAACTTGAGCCCATTATTCCATGTCCTGCACTCTGGGTTGATCGAGAAGAGATCCTGGCCCTCCTCTGTGTGACAACCTTTCAAGTATTTGAAGAGTGCTTTCATGTCTCCCCTCAATCTTCTCTTCTCCAGGCTAAACAACCCTAGTTCTTTCAATCTCTCCTCAAAGGGCTTTGTTTCCAGACCCCTAATCATCCTTGTTGCCCTCCTCTGAACACGCTCCAGATTATCTGCATCCTTCTTGAAGTGTGATGCCCAAAATTGGATGCAATACTCAAGATGGGGCCTAACCAGTGCTGAATAGAGGGAAACCAGTACCTCGTGCAATTTGGAAGCTATACTTCTATTAAAGCAGCCCAAAATTGCATTTACTTTTTTTGCAGCCACATCACACTGTTGGCTCATATTCAGCTTGTGATCTACAACAATTTCAAGATCCTTCTTGTTTGTAGTATCTCATATCCATGCTGTCTGGGATGCCACAGTTGATACAGGTTTTGTGGGTGAACCTTTTATGGCTGTCTACAGCCCCCCTCCCCCAACTCTACTCAGAGGTGGTTGTAGAGCCTCTGAATTGGCCCTGATTTGACTCAGGTGCTTCTGGGCTGGGCTACTTTTCTTCAGAACTGAATCTGAAGCGAGGTTCCGCCCTCCCTCCACAAAGTGGCTCAGCCCTTGCGGGTTCATGGGTGCTCACTGGGTGGCAGGCACCCAGAAAAGCCAGGTGCAAGGCCAATCAGGAATTCATTGGACATCCCCCTTGCCCCCCGTCCTTGCTCACCCACCCACCTCCGAATCTGGAGCCACCACCACCACCCACAGGACTTATCGTTGCTGTCCATCTTCCTCCATTAGTGATCTGATTACTCAGGGATAATTTGCATGTTCCTTTTGAATTTGGGGAAGGGAGTAGAAGTCACCACAGCCACCAAAGAAGTTGGACTGTCCATCTACTTTCATCACAAGAAGACCTGAATGTATCTCTGTTTCTACAAAGGCTTCTGCTCTCTCTGTCACAACAACCCTGTGAGGTAGGTTAGGCTGGCCCAAGGTCATCCAGTGAGCTTCATGGCTGGCAGTCAGGGAGTGGGGGTCTGACCCCATCCTAGTTCGGTCTGCGAGAGGGGGGAGAAGCACCAATGCTAGCAGAAAGAAAACAGACAAACTCTGGTGCTGCGAAAGGCGTCAGGTCTCTTTTCATGTTGCATCAAAGCGCAACGTTTCGGACAATAATCCTTCTTCAGGAGCTATAAAGGATAAAATACATACAGTGATAAAAACTGGACAAAAAAATCACCCATATCAAATGGTACATTCCCAAACTTTCTTTGAACGAACCTGTACATATATATATATATATATATATATATATGGGAATGTAGGATACAACACTTTGAAAACGTTTTGAACACTGCCTATGGCGCTCTGTGTCCTGGGCCCCAACAGTTGTCTCTACTGTCATAAGCCGTTTCAAACCGTTTTAAAGCAATAGTGTAGATCCTGCCCACCTCAGCCACCCTCAGCTACGCTGGGCTTCCTGCACCCATCTCCTTTTCTGCTTCTTATATGTGGAACCCCCTCCCAGAACAACTGCCCAGCACTGTGTCCTTTTTACCTTTAAATCCATCTGTGAACCCCGTTTCTAGCTCAACTCATGAGACCTCACCTCTGATCAAACCTGAGTATAACTATGTGGCTGCAGCTTTGTCCCTTGTTACCTGCCTTGTCTCTCCCTTCCCTCCTTCTGTAAGCTCCTTGGAGCAAGGTGCTGGGCTTTGTTTGGGTGGGGATTATTGAATTTGTACCACACAAATGCTAACTCAAAAGAGCAGTGGCCGGCATCTCCTGCAAGGAGCAATGACGAGGGCTGGAGTTTTCCACCCAGCAGCCTGTGGCTCAGAACAGAATTTGCTCCTGGAGTGGAGTCGCATGCAGACACATGGCTCACAGCTGCCATGGTTGGATGTCACCAGATCAAAAATCTGTGCATGAAACTGAGCCAGCCAGGGATGCGCCAAGCCCTGGGGTAGCACAAAGATCTGGTTTATTTACTTCCTTTCAGTGTTTAACAAGTGAGACATTGTGCAGCGTCTTGTTTGCAAAGGCTCTTGGCTTTCCAGGACTGGTGGCTTTGTTGCTTGCTTGCGTTTCCTCAACTTCTGCCGATTGGCTCTTTTCCATCAACAATGGGCTGAAACACCACAGCATCGCCGTGTCTCCCGTTCAGAAGGACTGGAAGCAGCAGGTCAGAAGACCCCTCTCCCGCCCCCTCCCTTGGGCTTGTCTACACACACTGCCACTTAGGGATGAAATGCAATGAAAGTGCCCCCAAGATTTTCTAAAGTCCATATTAAAACCATGGAAAGTGTGAATCATGCAACAAGTAGGCAGCTTTGCCCGTCTTGAATGGAGGCCACTTCCACACAAGGTTCATGGTTGGTGATGTATCACAAACACTTCTGAGGCCCAAACAGGACGAGGTTCCCCGATGGTGCTGTAAACCTGCTGATCTATCTGGCGGGGAGGATGCTTCAGGATTGAGCCATATTTCCTACCAAGGTTTTAGATGGGCCAGTTTAAATCACCCTTGTGTGTTTCTTGAAGGCAGCATGGTATTTGCAATGATTTGGAGCTCCCATTGTTTGCCAACTCACATGAGGGCAACTTCTGTTAGTTTAGTTCCAGTGCAGGACACACCTGAATGATGCACATTAGCTAGGGTGACCAGATAAAATCCAGGTCAGGGCTCATGTAACTTTAACAGTTGTAGAGAAAAGGGAATTTGAGCCAGTGTCATTTGTATGCAATTAGTTCCTGGTGAAATTCTCTCTTCATCACAACTGTTAAAGTTGCAGGGGCCCTGCCTTCTTTTGTATATGGTCTCTCTAGTATAGTGCATGCACCTTTAACAGTTGTGATGAAGAGGGAATTTCACCAGGAACTAATTGCATACAAATGACACTGGCTGAAATTCCCTTTTCTCTACAACTGTTAAAGTTACATGAGCCCTGACCTGGATTTTATCTGGTCAGCCTAACATTAGCTAGGCTGACCATATGAAAAGGAGGACAGGGCTCATATAACTTTAACAGTTGTAGAGAAGAGGTAATTTCAGCCAGTGTAATTTATATGCAATTAGTTCCTGGTGAAATTCACTCTTCATCACAAGAGTTAAAGTTGCAGGGACCCTGCCTTCTTTTGTATATGGTCTCTCTAGTATAGTGCATGCACCTTTAACTGGTGTGATGCAGAGGGAATTTCACCAGGAACTAATTGCATACAAATGACACTGGCTGAAATTCCCTTTTCTCTATAACTGTTAAAGTTACATGAGCCCTGTCCTCCTTTTCATATGGTCAGCCTACATTAGCAGCCCTTTGCCTAGGCAGCTTTTCTGGAACAATAAAACTTATTAGACGAAAGCCCTAGTCAGGCTTTCAGTCTGTGTAGAAGTAAATGCCTGAGGAGAAGGAGCACTTTAACCCCAATCCCTGGAAAATCAGTGTCCTGGCTCACCTGGAGAGCCTTCAGTGATACAGGAGTCCCTCCTCTCAAGACGGGCATCCTGCATGAGTGCAGAGCGATGGAGATGCATGAGGAGGGGGTGGGACTGCAGTGCTCCCTCTCCTCAGGCCCTTCCTTCCCCTACAGACTGGATGCCTGAATAGGGCAAAGGGTGTTACACATGTTCAAGCCATCATGGACGAGCTTCTTGCTGACAGGGTGTAGTATTGGAAGCGAAAGGGGCAGGATCTTGATCCTCTGATGGCAGCGGTGACAAGGAGTGCATTTGCACAAGGATGCTTGGTGTGCCGGCTGTGGCCCTTCCTGAATCCGTCTGACATGGCAAACAGTTGTTCATGCTTTGGTTATGTCATACCTAGATTACTGCAATATGCTGTACATGGGGCTACCTGTGAAGAGTGTCTGGAAGCTTCCATGGGTCAAACTGCGGCAGGCAGGCAGCCTGCTAACCAGTGCATTGTTTTGGAACCGTATCACACCTGCTGTCAGTGACCTGCACTGCTTTTCATTGCTTTCCGGGAACAATTCAAGGTGTTGATTTTAACATTTAATGCTCTAAATGGCTTTAGGATCTCACTATCTAAGGAACTGCCTTCCTTAGTACGGATGTGCCTGAATCTTAAGATCTGCAGGGGGGACGTTTTGAGGCACCATGCCCTACAGAGGCTCATTCGCTGGGCACACGTGACAGGACTTTCTCATAAGTCGCTACCACATTGGACTGCACCCCCTCAAGAGGCACAATAGCCCCCCACTCTCACGACTTTCAGAAAGGGTGTGAACACATATCTTCGTCATTTAAACGTTTAACTTATATAGTTGTTTTAATGTTTTAATGTTTTGTTTTTTATTGTTTTAAGGTGTTATTGTCTTAAATAGTTGTGCTTTTTAACATTTTTTTTTTTTACAAACAGCACCCACCCCCAGAACTGTAAAAGGTTAGTGAGACAATACTTACCTTTGCTGAAGCTGTGTTGATTCTTTTTCAGCTGGGCTTGTCCTTATATATGCTTACCAATTTTATCTTTAATAACACTTTCAAACTATTTACCCAGAACAGATGTTAAGCTAACCAGCCTGTAATTTCCTGAATCTCCCCTAGATCCCTTTTTAAACATTCATTTTACATTGGCCATGTTTCAGTCCTCTGGTACAGAGGCTGATCTTAGGGACATGTTGCATATTTTGCTTAGAAGATAAGCAATTTCATATTTGAGCTCTTTGGGCCCTGAGATTAATTTGCTTTCAATTTGTCAATAAGGTTGAGAACTTCATCTTTTGTCACCACTATTTGCCACAGTTTCTCAGACTCCCCTCCTGAAAACATCAGTTCAGGTCCCCTCTACAAGGATTCGCTTTTGCGCCCGGTTAGGCGATTATGCGCATAATCGCTAAAGCGCATTTACGCCTAATACCTCTGCACGAGAGGCGGCGAAGCGCATTAACGGATGACCAAAATGTGCTTTTCAAGTAGTTAATGCGCATAAGCGCTTGTTCACATAGGCAAAATGCGTTTTAACGGCCGGAGCAAAATAAAACTCGCGATTTAACGCGCATTCGATAATGCGCATAATCGGAGAGATAACACGCCTCTACGCCCGATTTGTGCTCCGTTCTTGTAGAGGTAAAAAAATTTAAGCACCTTGAAAGAGCTTTAAACCTTTGTGCAAGATTGTGCTCCCTTTTATTTTCCTCACTTGGGCAAGACTTCCATTTTCTGAAGGAAGCCCTCTTTTCCATAATAGCTTCCTTGACACTGCTAGTTAACCATGCTGTGGTACTCTTGTAGTTGTTGCTTCCTTTCCTAACCGGTGGTATACATTTTAGCTGAGCTTCTATTTTTGTGCTTTTGAGTTACCTCCAAGCATTTTGAAGGGATTTAGCCCTCTTGATTCTCCCTTTCAACTTCCTGTTCACCAGTTCCCTCATTTTAGAGACGTTTCCTCTTTTGAAGTCAAATGTGACTATGTTGGACTTCCTGGGAAATGTTCCATTTAAATATATATTGAATCTGGTAGCCCTGTGGTGACAGTTTCCATACACCTCATACAAGCCCTTAGGATACAAACACTTAGGATTAAGTCCAGGGTTGCCCCCCCCTCCTCTGGTCAGTTCCATGACTAATTGTTCTAGGGCACAGTCATTTAGGGCATAAAGAAATTTAACCTCTTTGTCATGACTGGAGTATGCATTTATCCAGTCAATGTGGGGGTAACTGAAGTCACCAGTTATTAGAGCACTTCCTCATTTGGAAGCCTCCCTGATTTCATTTTTCCTCTCAAGATCATCCTAAGCATTCTGGTCTTGGGGACAATAGCACATACCTAACACTAAATTAATTTTGGAGCCCAGTATTGTCATCTACAGTACTTCTGTGGAAGAGTCTGACCCATTTAGGATTTCTAGTCGGTTTGACACTGTCCTCTTGGATGTACAGAGCAAGGCATCTTCCAGTACATCCTTCTCTGTCCTTCCTGTAGAGTTTATATTCAGAGATGGCTGGGTCGCACTGTTTCTCTGCCTTCCACAAGGTTTCTTTAATGCTCACTGTGGCTTGGTTCGGATGTCATGATAAGCCATGATGGGTTAACTAAGCCATGATGGGTTTAACCCATCATGGGTTATCGTGTGTCTGGTGGGAGGGTTTTAACCCGCAATGGCTTATTTGGCCAAAATAATCCACTTTGATAACCAACAGTCTGCAAAGTGGGTTATTTAACCCATCATGGTTATTGTGTTGTGTGGTGGTCACCATGAGTTATTTTGGCTGGCTAGAGAGCTATGTGGCCAGAGTAGTCAAAACACAAAATTTTAAGTTATAAAAATATTGTGGAGAAAATGAAAAAGAAGATTAAGAATATATGGGAAATAAATGAAACAGGGACAATCTCGCAGGGGATGGTATGGGACACGATGAAAGCAGTAGTGAGAGGTATTTGCATTAGAGAAACATGTAAATTAAGAAGACAACAAGAGGCACATAGTAAAAAGATTGAAGAAGAAATTAAGGAATTAGAGCAACAATTTAGGAATACTAAGGATATGCATATTTATGCCCAACTCCAAGCAAAAAAAAAGGAATTAGAGGGGGAGGATATAGAAAAAGTTCAAAAAGAATTAAAATGCTGGCGAGATCAACACAATCAAAGAAGGAAAAAACTATAATAGGGACAATTAAAGATAAAATGGGGGAAAATGTAATTTAATGAAGGATAAATTTAAAAAATTTGAGGGATTTTATCAGGAATTATATACTTCAGAGGCGATTCCACAAATGAGAATACAAGAATATGTAGAGAAAAATTGGAAGGTAAAATTAAAAGATAAGGACAGGGATCATATGGAAGCTTTAGTGACGGAAAAAGAAATAGAGGGGATTATTGACAAATTGAAAGGAGGGAAATCTCCAGGAGTGGATGGATTGGGGCCGGAGTATTATAAGATATTTAAAGAAATTTTATTACCAAAAATGGAGAAATTATATAATAATATAATAAAGGGAGAGAAGACCCCGCCATCGTGGGAACATTCGTTGATAATCTTAATTCCGAAAGTGGACAAGGATTTGATGGATCCAGCTTCTTATAGACCAATTTCTCTAATTAATCAGGATGCTAAGATTTTTACAGCGATTATGGCAACAAGATTAAATACTTTTAGAAATGAATATATAAAAAAGGATCAATGTGGATTTATTCCAGGGAAGCAAATGCCAAATTTAATAGGGAGGGTTTAAAATATAATAAATATTATTAAAAGAAGAAATTTAAAAGCAGGATTGATAGCATTGGATATTTTTAAAGCTTTTGATTGCATGGAATGGCCGGCGTTAAAAACTATTATAAAAATATTCGGCTTTGGAGAAAGATTTGTGGGCGTGATTAATCAGTTGTATGCAAATAACAAGGCTGAGGTGATGATAAATGATGGCTTAACACAACAAATTACCCTAGCCCGAGGTACTAGACAAGGGTGTCCTCTCTCCCCAATATTATTTGCAATTGTGATTGAAATGTTAGCAAATGTTATTAGGGAGGATGAGAGATTAAAAGGGATAGGAGAACAGGATAAAATAAAAATTAATATGTTTGCGGATGATACCTTACTGACATTAGAAAATCTGGGGAGGAATATAGAAGAAATAAAAAAAAATTGAGGGAATTTGGAGAAGTTACAGGGTTGCGGGTAAACTGGGGGAAATCCAATATGATGCTTTTTAACTATGATAAAGTAGAAGGGGAAGAGTTAAGTTTAAGATTAGGTTTGAAGGTTAAAAATATATTAGGTTATTTAGGAGTTTATATTTCTAAAGAGTTAGAAACGTTAGAGGAAATAAATTTTAGTAGATTAAACATTAAAATAATAGAGAAGCTAGAGGCTTATAGGAAGGTTAAGCTGTCACGGTTTGGTAGAATAGCGGTAATTAAAATGAAGATATTACCAATGATTAATTTTTTGTTTAGGATGTTACCAATTAAGATAACGAATGTAGAAATTAAAAGTTGGCAGTGTATGATAAATAATTATTGTAATGGGGATAAGAAGATATTGGCTAGATCCACGCAGTCTGAAAAGGCTAAGAATATGATTGGGACAATTAGAGATAAGCTAGGAAATAGCTGCAATATAATGAAAGATAAACTAATTATATTTCAGGAATTCTATAAAGAACTATATACATCAGGGGTGGATCCACAAGTCAAGATTCAGGAATATGTGGAGAAGAATTGGAAAATAAGGCTGCAGAAGCAAGACAGAGATTATATGGAAGGTTTAGTCACTGAGAAAGAAATTGAGGGAATTATTGATAAATTAAAAGGAGGGAAATCTCCAGGGATAGATAGTTTGGGGCCGGAATATTATAAGATATTTAAAGAAATGTTAATACCAAGATTAAAAAAATTATATAATAATATAATAGAAGGAGGAAGGACTCCGCCATCATGGGATCAATCCCTAATTATCTTAATTCAGTTGCGTTAACCCATCATTAACCATTATTTCAGCTTTATTATTTTTGTACAGCTTATCAATCACACCCATAAATTTATCTCCGAATCCAAATGTTTTTAATATTATTTTAAGCGCTGGCCATTCCACGCAGTCAAAGGCTTTGAATATATCCAATGCTAATAAACCTGCTTTTAAATTCCTTTTTTAAATAATATTAATAATATTTAAAACTCTTCCAATTAAATTGGGCATTTGCCTTCCAGATATGAATCCACATTGATCTTTTTTAATATATTTGGCTATAAATGTACCCATTCTTTTAGCCATTATTGCTGTAAAAATTTTGGAATCTTGATTAATTAAAGATAGCTCGAGGAACTAGGCAAGGATGCCCACTTTCACTGATCTTGTTTGCAATAGTGATATAAATATTGGCAAATATTATAAGGGAAGATGAAAGTTTAAAGGGGATAGGAAGAAAGGAGAAGATTAAAATGAATATGTTTGCGGATGACATTACTGACAATAGAAGATCCCCTGAAGAGTGGGGAGGTGATTAAGAAACATCTGAGAGAATTTGGGGAAATTACGGGATTACAAGTGAATTGGGGGAAGTCAGAAATGATGCTATTTAATTATAATAAGGAAGAGATGGAGGAGTGTAAACTTAAGCTGGGTTTAAGGCTTAGAAATATAGTACGTTATTTGGGAGTTAATATAGATAAAGATTTAGAAAAATTAGAGGAACTTAACTTTGTAACTTTAAAAAAACAGATAGGGGAGAAATTAGAGGGTTATAGAAAATTGAAGCATTCTTGGTTTGGTAGAATAGCAGTTATTAAAATGAAGATTTTACCTAAGATTAATTTTTTGTTTAGAATGTTACCGATTAAAATATCAGAAGCGGAGTTAAAAAGTTGGCAAAATATGATTAATGCTTATTGTAATGGAGATAAGAGAGCTAGGATTAATAAAAGATTATGGTATAAAGCTCAAAAGAAAGGAGGTTTAGGACTTCCAAATATTAAGTATTATTATATTGCTAATCAGTTAAGATATGTTATAAATTGTATAATAGGAGAGGAAGATCTTGAATGGCTGGAAATGCAAACAGGAGAAATTGATTATAAATTGAAGAATATATTCTTTAGTAAAATTCAAAAGAAAGATTGGAAGGGACTGGACAACCCAATGTTGAAAAATATTTTAGAGATCTGGGAGAAATTTAGAGGGAAGTTGATACCGGGAGATTCTCCACTTGCCCCAGTTGTAGTAGTGGGAAATTTTCCAAGAGTATTAAAAGCAGAGATAGAAGTGAGTTTGAAAGATCAGGAAATAATTAAGTTAAGGAATTGGATGGAAAATATGAAGGATAATGAGCAAATTAAAGAGTTGTTAAAAAGACAAAAGATTGCATGGTTCAAAGGTTTACAATTAGGGAATTGGACTAAGGAATGGAAATTAAGAAATAAGAAATGTAGAAATAATACAAGATTTGAAGATATAATTGAACTAGAAGGAAAAAAAGAAGAAATTAGAACTAAGAAAGGGCGGATTAGTGAGATATATAGAATATTGATAGAGGATGAATATCAGGACTCACTTAAAGTTATAAAAGAGATTTGGGAAGAAGATGTAGGAGATAAAATTAAAGATTATAATTGGGAGAGGATATGGAATGTAAGAACATTAAAGTTGTTATCGATAAGAATTAAGGAGAACTTTTACAAGACTGTATGGAGATGGTATCTAACACCGTCTAGATTTCACCAGATGGACAAAAAAGTGTCTAAGAAGTGTTGGAGGGGATGTCAGGAGGATGGAACCTATTTCCATATATGGTGGAGCTGCGAACATGTACAAAAATTTTGGGAAAGGGTGTTTAAAGAAATAAGTGAAATAATTGGAAGTAAATTGGAATTAAACCCAAAGATAGCTCTACTAGCAATATGGGATTGAAGGAATGAGAAGGGAACTAAGAGAGAATTGGTAAACAACCTCCTGGCACCCGCAAGATTAATGATTGCTAAATATTGGAAAGGACAAGGAAGCTATACAATAGAAGAATGGTATAAAGAAATATGGGATATGGCGTTGAATGATATGCTGACTTGTAAAGTGAAAATAAAGAGGGGAATGTCCAGCAAGAGTGATTTTGGAGAAATATGGAGTCCCTTTTTGGAATATGTATTAAGATCGGGGAAGGGACAAAATCCTTCAGAAGAGTCGTTAAAATTCTGGAAAGATGAAGATTGATTAAGAGAAGGTCTCATGGGTAGGGTAGCACGGGGGGGTTGTAGAGGATTAGGTATTGTTTGTATTTTATGTAGTTATGTTTTATTATTATGTTTTATATCGTTGAAATTAATAAAAATTATTTTTTTAAAAAAAGAATAAATAAAACAAAATGGTATAAGAATCAAAGGGAAGGAGGCTTAGGTTTACCAAATATAAAGATGTATTATATTGCTAACCAATTAAGGCATGTTATAAATTAGGGATGTGCACTGGATCGGATCCGATCCACGATCCGAATCCGATCCAGGGAGAAATCGGATAAATTATCCGATTTCCGATCTCACCGCTGGATCAGCCGATCCAATCCGAACCGATCCGAAAAGGTTCCGATCCGGTTCGGATGGATCGGCAGGCACCCGCTGGCGCCCACCGCCGCTTCCATTGGGCGGGGGGGTGCGCGGCGGGGGGGGCGGCACGGGTGCTCGCGGCGGGGGGGGGCAGCGCCTAAGCAAATGCCAAAGGGGAAGAATAACCAGTGGGGCTCCCCAGAGCAGTCACCCGCCCTATGGCTTTCCTCAAAGATCCTCAGAAGGTGAGCGAGGGGGGCAGTCTCTATGAAAAAACTCCACTGGCTGTAAAAAGCAGCCTGTGTGCCTCAGACAGGCCAAAATGCCTGGCTCTTGGAAGTCTGTCCTTAGAGCATTGTGGGAGGGGGCAGCAGCAGCAGCAACAACAGTGCAATCTCAATGGGGAGGTAGGTGAGAGATGGGAGAGGCGGTCAGGGCAGGCACGGTAGGGGAAATGCAGCACATGGGAGGTAGAGGGAGACGTGGCACATGAAGCCCCAGCAGGTAAGTGCCTCGCGCCCGCCCCGCCCCCCCGCCCTGCGCATCCGTGCCGCCCCCCCACCCCCCACCCGCCCCTCTCTCCTTACCTGCTGCTGCTGGTCCTGGGGCTTCCCTCCATGCTCGGAATCTACTGAGAAACAGGCTTCCTGGCCTGTCTCTCAGTAACGCGCCAAGTGATGACGTCATCACCCAACGCGCTATTGAGGGACAGGCCGTGAAGCCTGTTTCTCAGTAGATTCCGAGCACGGAGGGAAGCCCCAGCACCAGCAGCAGCAGGTAAGGAGCGCGGGGCGGGTGAGGGGGGCGGTGCGGGTGCGCGGGGCACTTACCTGCTGGGGCTTCGCTCCGGTGCTCGGAATCTACTGAGAAACAGGCTTCGCGGCCTATCCCTACTGAGGGATAGGCCGCGAAGCCTGTTTCTCAGTAGAAATGGGTGCTCGTGGCAGGTGGGGGGGCGGCGCGGGTGCTCACGGCGGGTGGGGGGGCGGCGCGGGTGCTTGCGGCGGGTGGGGGGGCGGCGCGGGTGCTCGCGGCGGGGGGGATGGCGCGGGTGCGTGCGGCGGGGGGGCGGCGCGGGGGGGCGGGGCACTTACCTGCTGGGGCTTCCCTCCGGTGCTCGGAATCTACTGAGAAACAGGCTTTGTCTATGGAGTTTTCTTCCAGTTCTGCAAACTTCCAGTGCTTCAGAGGTGAAACAGTGCCACTGCTCAGGCTGGAGGACTGCAGCAAGGCTGCCTCTACAAGAGAGGTTTAAAGCTCTTTCAAGGCGCTTAAAAAAATTTACCTCTACAAGGAGGGAGCGCAAATCGGGCGTAGAGGCGCGCTATCTCTCCGATTGTGCGCATTATCGAATGCGCGATAAATAGCGAGTTTTATTTTGCGGCGGGATGTGCTGCTGCTGCTGCTTGCTCCCACGCTCGGCTCGTGGCTTCCCTAGCCGGCTCCTCTGGCTCCGTCTTTTGCCTTCCTTGCCCGCCCACGTCCCTCGGCAGACAGCAGGGGGAGACCCCGGCCGGCCTCGGCCAGCCACTCCTTCCCTCCCTCCAGCGGGGGAGGGCGAAGCAGCCAGGCACGCAGGCAGGCAATGGAGCAGAGCGCTGAGGCGCGCCCGGCCTTTTAAGGGCTGCCGGTTCCGGCACAGCCTCAGCTGCAGCCAGCACGCACGGGAGAGCTTCGCGTGGCCGAAGAAGGGGTCGCCCTGCCGCCGCCCCCCCTCTCCCCGCCGCCACCCCCGCCGGGAAGGAAACGCTCCCCATCCAGCAGTAACAACTCCTCCCGGCTCCCCTGAGCGCCTCCCCCACCCCCGGTTTCTTGCCTTTGCGGAGAGAAAAGACAAAGGCCGGCGGAGGACTCTCGCTGCCCTCTCCGCTGCTCCCCAGCCGAGATCGGCTCCTGCCTCCGGGGGTCTGCACACCGCCCCCCCCCACAGTCACTTTTTGGAAGCCTGCAGCAGTTTTCCGGGCTGATCCGCCCCCGGCCCCCGATGTAGCCGTCCTGCATCAGCTGCACCCCTCCCCGCTCCGTCCCTCCTTGGGATTCGATCTTGCCTCCCCCCTCCCCCCTCCCCTCTCCCTGCCTGCCTCTCGTGCAGAGGTATTAGGCGTAAATGCGCTTCAGCGATGAAGCGCATAATCACTTAACCAGGCGCAAAAGCAAATCCTTGTGGAGGGGGCTCAAGACAGGAGGCGGGGTGGGTGGGTGAGTGAAATTACACAGAATAGCTTAATAAGCTACTCACAGTAGCCTATTTGTGTGATCATGGTGGGGATAACAGTAGCTTGTTTTCAAAAGAAGCCACTGTGAGTTGCTTATTGACTCACCATGGCTTAACATAACGTCCAAACACAGCCTATCTCTAAGTTCCCTTTTAAAACCAAGGCCTCCAAGTCTCCGATTTTGGCTCAGAGGCTTCTAGCATTTGCAAAGACACTCCTATACCTTTCAGGAGCTGTTGGTCCAAGCTCCCTGGCTCCTTCACTTCTTCTATCAACGATCATAGGCAACTGGAATCGTGGTGTATTACATTCCTCTGAGCCAGATTTTATTCTCCTCTTTACAGATAACAAAAACACTGGTGTGTGGGCGGGGGGGGGGGGGAGGGGTTTGACTTAAGTCAGGGAAATTTGTGAGGGTTGGGGAAATATTACCCCCAACCCCCACAAGACAGCCTTGATCTACCTCCTCCATCCCCATGGCCCTCCTCCTCTTAGGGAACGGGAAAGGAAGAATGCCCAATGCCGAATGTCTCACATCCCATCTAGTTTTCTCCTTCATTCTGAGAAGTTGGGGACAAGCCACTGGGGTGAACCATGAGCACATTTAACACCTTTGCAATCCATGTGAGTTTCCATGGGGTATTTGACTGGAAGCAGGGATGCTGGACTAGATGGAGCCTTCAAGAATGTCATTCTTATATCTGCCAAAGTTGGGGCCTGATCTCCCCCTCCCTTTGTTTCCAAAAACACTCCCAAGTTTGATGGTCTTTGCTTCTCTTGGAAGCCGAGAATAGACTTGGAACTTTCAACAGGAAAGGTGATACTTCATCAACAAAGGCAGCCTGCAGGGCTGAGCAAAGCTTGCACTGTCTCCCTCAATGGACAAATTTCCCCCTGGAAGTGTGTTGTCCAGTGCGTGGGTCAAAGGGAAAGTAATCCTACACTGGGGTGGAAGAGTTAATAAACACTGGTTTCCCAAATATCGTTAGTATCATTCCCTAAACTGAGAGAGTTATTAGCCATCCACAGTTTTGTAGGCATTGCCATGTTGCAAAGGTGGGGAAGGGAAGGAATAGTTTTCCCAACTGCTCTTTAGCGCATCTTGGCCTCAGGCTTTGGGGCCTTGGAGACCCAGGGTTGGATGATGGAGGGAGGTGCAAACCAAATTGGCAGAGCTGGAAGAGTGAACGCACCAACAAGGACGGAAGGTGCCCTTGGGAGAAATTTTGGGTGGTCCTGGATTCCCAGTGGATTTCAGGTACAATGTTCTCCCTGAACCCAAACAGTCTCACTTCTTGATATTTGCCCAAAACTGTACTTTTTGGGGGGAGGATGAGGGAAGAATTGTTCAATGAACAATACTCAAATTACTTGGAAAATATATTTGTTTTTAAGCAGCCATGTACCAACGTTGCACTGCCTTTATTCTGCTACTCTCCTCAGCAGGGACAATAATATCGCTGGTGTGTGCATACTCATTAAAACGCACAAGCATCCAAGATGGTAACTCCTAGAGTGCAGACCCTCTAGAGAAAAAACTGAGCGCTCCCCCATTGCTAGCAGTTGAGAGACAAAAGAGTGGCTTTCATCAGTACCAGGGTGTCAGTAGCAGCCTCGACAGAATGAGAATGTCCAGGAGGACATTCACATGGCTTCCTAAAGAGCCCGTTGTATAGACAAAATTATCTTGGATACTAGGGATGTGTATTGTATCGTTAAAATGTCCGATAATGATACGGTAAGGTCATTATCGGACATCCAATTAACGATAATGATACGATAGAAAAACCTCCGATAAATATCCGATCCGAAAATTTTCAGCCCAATTATATTGGATTATCGGACTGCCATATAAATAAACCTATAACTTCTGTATTTTAAAAGTTAGAGGCTTAGAAACTTGGTCACAGTGCTTATGGGGTATGCCTAAGTATGTGTATGAAATTTGAGACTGATCCCTCCAACCATCGATTTTATATGAATTTATTAAAGATCGTTTAAGTTCTGACAGGTCAGAATGACAGCTCGCCACGTGCGTTCATTCAGACCTGTCAAAAAGTTGCATGATCTTTAAAAAATTCATATAAAATACAGGGGTGGAGGAATTGATCTGAAATTTGGCACATATGTGTAGCAACATGTGCTAGACATGTGTATGAAATTTGAGATCGATCCCTCCAACCCTCGATTTTATATTGATTTATTAAAGATCATGCAACTTTATTGAGAGCTGGTTGACCTGGTCTCCATGCTGTCATCTTGTCTGCTTTTTTCCCATAGGCTTGCATTGGCGGAAACGCGTGCATAATTTTTAAATTTGAAATGAGAATGAGAATGACATGAAACTTGGGGAGCCAGGACTAGCAAGATCCAATCTGCAATGTCCAAACAATTGCATGTCTCTATCTTTTCAAATTAAAAAGTTATAGGGGGTCCCCCAAAAGCCCCCCCCCATTGTAATTTCTTCATTTTTAAAGATAAAAACTTGAAACTTGTGGGACATTGAAGATGGGATCTGGCTGGTCATTTGTGAAAAAAAATCAGAGCAATTGCTTAAACCCTCAATTTTCTATGATTTTTTTAAAGATCGTGCTCGTTCTGAAAGCGGAGGTCAACCAGCTTTCAGAAGGAGCACACATACTTAGGCATACCCCATAAGCACTGTGACCAAGTTTCAAGCCTCTAACTTTTAAAATACAGAAGTTATAGGCATTTGTTCTAAATGATTCGGCTCTATAAGACACAATGGGGCTGCAAATTAAATATCGGGTTTCTGATAATTATCGTGAAGATGATACTATTAACCTACGATATTATCGGAGACGATAATTTTTTTGGTCTGAAATTCCGATAATGATAAAATATGATATTTTTGGGCGTGCACATCCCTATTGGATACAGAGTGAGCATGTATGCTGAACAATCCAAGATGGAGTTGCCTTCAGTGTGGCCAGACTAGAAAAACATTTCAATACTTCCTCGAGAAGGTACCATTCAGAATTCTGTCAAAATGTTGTTCAATCTAAGTGAAAAGGAAATGAACAAATAAGCTTAATTTTGATTAAGCTTTCTTTGTCTCATTCGCTAAAGGAATTAATGGTGCAACAAAGTGTGGGATTCCTAGTCCAAGGCCAATTCAGAAGATAGCATCCCTGGAGGGAACCTGGCCTGGAATGGGCTATCCTTGCTACCTTGGGTGGATTTAGCCTACAAGCTCCCTTTCCAGATTGAAGCAGGAGAACAATATTGTGGCTGTTGAATGGTTGCTTGAACCAACATTAGTCTGTGTCTAAAATATTTTCACAGCCCAGGAGGATGCCCTCCCTCCACCCCCAAACCTGACCCCAGCAGAAGAGTTTGGAGCCTCCTCAATCCCTTTTCCTTTGGAATCAACATCTCTCTTTCTTTTCTGGCTCAGGATCATCAGAGAAACCCTGGAGTCACAACAAGAGCCAACTTTCATCAAGAACCTGGCGTTCATCTTGCTCTGGGGGGATTACGCCAGCCTGCAAGAATTAGAAGAGGGGAAATCCAGTTGAAATCCTAGACGCCTGCACTGCTTCCCACCACAATCTCAGAAGGGCTGGGCCCAGTGGAAGAGCAGGTAACAACTGCTGCCCGAGCAACAGTGCGGGGGGGGGGGGGGGCTCATCAGTTTTTATGTCAATTTTGACCACAAGGTAGGAAAACTGGAATGGAATTCTGGGAGCTTCTGCATAGCTAATTGTTCTGCCCCAAGCTGCAAAGGTGAAATTGAGGTGGGAAAGTATGGCTGCCGGCTCCTCTGAAATCTAGGGGAAAGGGAACAGAAGGAGCCCTAGAACATGTTCTTTGCACTTTGTCAAATATTTACACTCCAAATGTAAACTGGCTAAGCTCTTACTAGAGACTCCAGGCCAAAGATCTGGCCATCTAATTCAAATCCATACGTGGAATTCAGCTTTGACACTTTATGCCACTTTGGCTCCCTGCCCCACTATCCAAAAATGTCCAATGTTCTCAGAACAAAAGAAAAGCCCTGGTGCTGCATCAGACCAAGGGTCCATCTAGTCCAGCATTCTGTTCACACAGTCGCCAACCAGATGCCCACCAGAAACCCACAAGCAGGACATGAGTGCAATAGCAACCTCCCACACATATTCCCCAGCAACGTACATAGGTACTGAATGTAGCATATAACTATAGGGACTAGAAGCCCTTGATAGCCTCCTCCAGAAATGTGCCTAACCCACTTTTAAAGCCATCCAAATTGGTGGTCATCACTACATCTTGTAGTAGCGAATTCCATAGTTTAATTATGTGCTGTGTGAAGTACTTCCTTTTATCTGAACTAAATCTCCAAAAACAGGGACACCTTTGGTTACACATTTCCTAGACAAAAAAAACATGGGCCAGAATTTTTTGTTTTTTGGGCAATAGAAAAGGGGAGAGGGGGTGAGACAGTATTCAGCAAAAGAGAACTTTTCTGGATCCTTTCCTTAAAAAGCCTGGAACCCAGCAGATTGAATGATTGACTAGATTTGTCCTCATATAAGCAATAGTAGAATTTCTAACAAGCCTCCAGCATGAAGAGCAGTAGATCGGTGAAATCTCTTGATATCAAACTCAAAAACCTAAAATAAAAAGAGATCAAAAAGAAAACAAAACACATTTCAAATAACAATGAAGTGCGTTGGTCATTAAGTGTTGACAGGATCATTTAGTGATAAGGCAATCAAGGCGGACAACTGTTTATGGAATGACTTAAATTGGTCTCAAACTGACCTTGGCTTCCGAGTTTTGAGACACGACTGAGCCCGCTGGGACGTTTAATGAGTAGAAAACATTTGTTTTCATATTTTATTCTGTATTTAGTTTTGTTTGTTGTACTGGATTAATGTTGTAGTAACAATCAGGAAATTACAGAGAAGTGCCTTTGTTCCTCTCAGGTCAGTGCATTTGTGAAATCTGTAGATGAATGTGCACATGTTTAGTATTCATGTCCGTTTGTTGTTAGCAAAGGAATGCAAAAAAGGTGTGTTTTATCTGATATGGGTGTTGTTTTGTGCTTAATTTTAAGAGATTGTACATCTTATCTTTCTTTGAGTTGTCTAAACTGTAGCTATACTTGTTTTCCATGTAGCTCCTGATGAAGGTTTTATCCGAAACGCGTTGAGTAGTCTGAGGATAAAATTAAAGAATAAAGAACAATATTTTTTATATAGCACCAGAGCTTGGCTCTCCTTTTTCTTCAGTTCGGTGGTGCTCTTTTCCCTCTTCCTTCCATCTACATTCACTCAGGAGCCTTTAATGAGGTACTTTGTCAAAAGCCTGGAAATCCAAGTGAACAGTATCTTCTGGATCACCCCTGTCCACCGGTTTATTGACACTCTCAACAAATTCTAAAAAGTTAGCAAAGCAGGACTTACCTTTGCAGAAGCCATATAGATTATTTTTATTAGAGCTTGTCTTTCTATATGCTTACTAATTTTATCTTTAAACTAACCAGCCTGTAATTTTTAAATCCCCCCAGATCCATTTGTTAAAATTGGTGTTGCATTGACCATTCCCCAGTCCTCTGGTTCAGAGGCTGATCTTAGGGGCATGTTGCGTAGTTTGCTTAGAAGATCAGCAATTTCATATTTGAGTTCTTTGAGAACTCTAGGATGGATACCATCTGGGCTTGGTGATTTATTAGCCTTCAGTTTGTCGATAAGATTGAGAACATCATCTTTTCTCACCACTATTTGCCTGAGTTCCTCAGACTCCCTTCCTGAAAACATCAATTCAGGCACAAGTATTTGTTCTATATCTTCTGCAGTGAACAGTGATGAGAAGAATTAATTTGTAATTCAATTTATAATTTAGGCTGAGAACTTCATCTTTTGTCACCATTCAGATTCCCTTCCTAAAAACATCAGTTCAGGTACAGGTATCTGTCTTACATCTTCTGCAGTAAAGACAGATGAAAAGAATTCATTCAGCTTCTCTGCAAACTCCTTATCCTCCTCTAGTGCTGTTTTAACTCTGTTGTCATCCAGAAGTCCATCTGCCTACTTAGGTCCCCTCTACAAGGATTCGCTTTTGCGCCTGGTTGGGCGATTATGCGCATAATCGCAGAAGCGCATTTACGCCTAATCCCTCTGCACGAGAGGCGGCGAGAGGCGGCGAAGCGCATTAACAGATGTCCAAAATGCGCTTTACAAGTAGTTAATGTGCATAAGCGCTTATTCACACAGTCAAAATGCGCTTTAACGGACGGAGCAAAATAAAACTCGCGATTTAACGTGCATTCGATAATGCGCATAATCGGGGAGATAACGCGCCTCTACGCCCGATTTGCGCTCCGTTCTTGTAGAGGTAATTTTTTTAATGCACCTTGGAAGAGATTTAAATGCCTCTTGTAGAGGCACCCCTAGCTGGTTTCCTGCTTCTGATACATAAAAATATAAATTTTATTGTTAGCCTTGATGTTGCTAGTGATATCCTCCACAATTTTTTTTTTTTTGCATTTCTTATTGTCTGCTTGCATCTCCTTTAATTCAATCTTGTGTTCCATTTTGCTTTCCTCATTTGGGCAAGACTTCCATTTTCTGAAGGAAGACTTCTTGTCCCTAATGGCTTCCTTGCCCCTGCTCATTAATCATGCTGGTGTCCTCTTGGACTTTGTGCTACCTTATCTTTCCTGTGAGATACATTCTAGCTGAGCATCTGTTATTATGGCTTTGAGTAGTCTCCAAGTATGTTGGAGAGATTTAACCCTCTTGACTCCCCCTTTCAATTTCCTTTTTATCTATTCCCTCATTTTAGAGAACTTTCCTCTTTTGAAATCAAATGTGACTGTGTTGGACTTCCTGGGAAATTTTCAACTTAAATATATAAATCTGATAACACTGTGGTAATTGTTTCCAATTGATTCAACAACACTCACATTTTGCACTAGGTCTTGGGTGGCACTATTTAGGATTAAATCTAGGGTCACCTCCCCTCTGGTCACTTCCATGACCAACTGTTCTAGGGCACAGTCTTTGTTGTGACTGGAACATGCATTTATTGAGTCAATATCAAGGTAATTGAAGTGACCCATTATTACAACACATCCTCATTTGGAGGCCTCTCTGATTTCATTTTCCATCTCAAGATCACACTGAGCATTCTGGTCTGGGAGATGACAGCATGTTCCTAATACTAAATTACTTTTGGATCCCAGTATTGTTACCCACAGTGCTTCTGTGAAGGAAACTGCCCCTCTTAGGTTTTCTAGGCGGCTTGACATAATGCCCTCTTTGATATGCAGGGCAACCCCTCCTCCAGTATGCCCTTCCCTGTCCTTCCTATAGAGCTTAAATCTGCAGATGAATGTATCCCACTAGTTCTCTCTATTCCACCAGGTTTCCATTATGTCCACTATATTCAGGTTCTCCTTTAAAACCAAGCAGTTCAATTCTCCTATCTTGGTCCAGAGATTTCTAGCATTTGCATAGAAATAGCTACACATGGTGTCCCTGACCAGATGTCTCTGGCTTGTGCAGCTTCTCCTGTGGCCCTCAGGCCTCTTTTGACTGGCTATCATGTTTCACCATATGCTCATGACCTATTCCCTCCCCCCTCCCCAACCAGAAGCATTTTCACCTTCATCCCCTAGGGATGATTCAACCCAAACCAGATGCTTCTCAGCTCCTGTCAGCTTTCTCCCAGGGTTCAATTTAAAAGCTGTCTTTTTATGTTTAGCACCAGAAGTCTGATTCCATTCTGGTCCCTCTTGTACAAGACCTGCTTGTCCCAAAATATTCCCCAGTGTTAAACAAACCTGAACCTCTTTACACCACAGCCTCCACGCATCGAGAGTCCTCAACTGTGCCTGTCTGGCATGGAACAAGAGCATTTCAGGAAGGCCACCTTGGTGGTCCTGGATTTCAACTTTGTACTTAACAACCTATGTTTACCTTCATTTCTCCACCACGTTGGTACCAGTATGGATCAAAACCACTGATTCCACCCAAACTCTAGCTACAAAGCTATCTAAATGGCATGTGATATCCACAACCTTTGCACTAGAAAGACAATTTACCATGGTCTACACTCCCAGCATAAATCCAGCTGTTTATGTGTTGAATGATCAAATCTCCCACTATCTCAAGCCCCCTGTCCCCAGAAACACATTCTCAGCACGAGAGGGTATTTGCTCATCTTCTGAGGATCTTAATGTTGAGAAAGCTATACAGGGTCTTACAATAACAGTAAGTAGCTCAGCTAAAATGTATTCCACAGGTTAGGAAAGGTAGCACCAAGTCCAAGAAGTCACCAGCATGGTTAACAAGCAGTATCAAGAAAGCTATTATGGAAAAGAGGGCTTCCTTCAGAAAATGAAAGTCTTGCCCAAGTGAGGAAAATAAAAGGGAGCACAATCTTGCACAAAGGCGACGCAAGCAGACAATTAGAGATGCAAAAAAGCATTTTGAAGAGCATATCTCTAACAATATCAAGGCCAACAATAAATAATTCTTTAAATATATCAGAAGCAGGAAACCAACTATGGAAAAAGTTGGGCTGTTGGATGACAATGGAGTTAAGGGAGTATTAAAGGAAGACAGGGAGATTGCAGAGATGCTGAATGAATTCTTCTCATCAGTCTTTACTGCAGAAGATATAGGACAGACACCTGTGCCTGAACTGATGTTTTCAGGAAGGGAGTCTGAGGAACTGAGACAAATACTGGTGACAAAAGATGAAGTTCTCAACCTTATTGACAAATTGAAAGCAAATAAATCACCAGGCGCAGGTGGTATCCATCCTAGAGTTCTCAAAGAATTCAAATGTGAAATTGCTGATCTTCTAACCAAAATATGTAATATATCCCTAAGCTTAGCCTCTGTTGCAGAGGACTGGAGGATGGCCAATATAACACAAATTTGTAAAAAGGGATCCAGAGGGGATCCAGGAAATTACAGGCCAGTTAGTTTAACGTCTGTTCCAGGTAAATTGGTAGAAAGCAATACTAAAGACAAAATTAGTAAGCATATAGAAGAACAAATTCTTATGAAAAAGAATCAACACGGCTTCCATAAAGGTAAGTCCTGTCTCACAAATCTTTTAGAGTTTTTTTAGAATGTCAATAAACACGTAGACGGGGTGATGTGATGGATGGACATTGTTTACTTGGTTTTCCAAAAGGCTTTTGATAAAGTCCCTCACTAAAGACTCCTGAGCAAATTTAGCAGTCATGGAATAAGGGGAGAGGTCCTCTTATGTATCAGTAACTGGTTAAAGAAGAGAAAGCAGAGAGTAGGAATAAATGGGAGAGTGGCCATCCAAATGGCAGATGCAGTTCAATGGAAGCAAGTGTAAAGTGATGCACGTCCGGACAATAAAATCCAACTTCAAGTATAACCTGATGGAATCTGAGCTGGTGGTGACCGACCAAGAACAAGACCTTGGGATTGTGGTGGACAACATGATGAAAATGTCAACTCAGTGTGAAGCCACTGTAAAGAAGCCAAACTCCAGTTAGGCATTATTAGAAAGGAATTGAGAATAAACCTGCCAGTATCATATTGGGCCTGTTCAGACATCAGGCTAAAACATGGTTAGGCTGCTAAACCTTATGCAGCAAATGGTTAGTGAGTGTGTTTAAGTTGGTTATGTAGCCACCATGGTTAGGAATGGTTCACATGACATATTAAGTCATAGTTCATATGACACGCTAAGCCATAATGTTTAGCTCAAAGTGCTTAGCTACCATGACTTAGCACGTTGTCTGAACAGGGTCATTGCCTTTATACAAATCTACGGTGTGACTACACTTGGAATACTGTGTGCAGTTTTGGTCACCACATCTAAAAAAGATATTGTAGAGCTGGAAAAACTGCAGAAAAGGGCAACTAAAATTATCAAGGGACTGGAGCATCTCTCTTATGAGGGAAGGTTACAACCGCTGGGATTGTTTAACTTGGGGAAAAAGGAGGCTAAGGGGAGACCTGATAGAGGTGTACACAATTATGCATGGTGTGGAGAATATGGATAGGAAGACATTTTTCTCTCCCTCCCATAATATTAGAACCTGTGGTCATCCCATAAAACTGTGAAATTCCCTACTGTGAGATGTAGTGATGATCATCAATTCAGATGGCTTTAAAAGGGGTTTGGATAAATTCCTGGAGGAGAAAGCTATCAATGGCTACTAGTCTTGATGACTAAGTGCAACCTCCAGTATCAGAGGTAGTAAGCCTATATGCACTTGTTGCTGGGGAACATGGGTGGGAGGGTGGTGCTCTTGTACCATGTCCTGCTTTATTGGTCACTACCCGACAGCTGGTTGGCCAGTGCTGCACTAGATGGACTCTTGGTATGATCCAGCATGGCTCTTCTTATGTTCTGATGGGCTGTTTTAGGGTTGTGGTTGTTTTGTTAACCAAATCATCAATTCACCCTTACCGGGTTCAGATGACACATTAAGCTGCAGTCACAGCTTGAATATTTAAAATGGCTGCCTGGAAATACCACAACGCACTGTGGCTTAAATAAGCCATGGTGGGCTGCTTGATTGTGTGAACTGGCCCAATCACTTGGCTTCTTGCCCTCCCACATATAGGCAGCACATTTGCTCTTAGTGGATGGCAAGCTCTGAAGTCCCCTGGTCATCTTGTGGGGGGAAATGACCTTGAGGCCCCCTGTTTTGAGAAGCTTTCTCTCTGGTTCCCTCTTCATTCCATTGTGATCAAGCTATTTTCTTCAATGAAGCTGCCTTGACACACAGGGTGAACTGGAGTCCCAATGGCTCCAGGAGTGAAGAAGAACTCTCTTGAAGAGGAAACCAGAGGTGGACTGTGCACAAGGCACTGGAAATTGGAGCGTGCCTGTGCAGAAGGTATAGGCAACCCAGTCCTGCCCTCCCCTTCTGTCACAGGAGCTGTGCCCCAGCACTGCCTGAGAGAAGCCTCCCTGAGCCCTTCTCTCCTCGGAGCTCTTGCAAGTTCACCCCGATCCCTTCGGTCTCCCTCTTGCAGGAGTGTTAGGGACCATTATTTGCTTAGCCTCAACCTCTGCAACTCCCTCATAGCCAGAGCCCATCCCTGTTCAACCTGGATGATGCCCACATGCCCACCGCCTGGTCTCCCTTGCATCACTGCCCTTAGTCTAACTGCCAAGTGGACTTGCTGAACCAATTTCTCTCCCATGCAGCCCTGGTGCATGGATAGTCATATTCTCCATTTCTGCTTAATCTGCCTAGATTTGTTGGTAATCTCTGAATTAATTGAACCCATCCTACAGCATGTATTCGTGCATTTTGCCAACCAAGCTAATTCCTCAGAATAATCCCTGTATAGTTTGATTCTTGGGTGTTTAATAAAATTCCCCCTATTTTCCAAGAGGAGTGTGTGTGTGTGTGTGTGTGTGTGTGTGACTGGATCACCCTTGCCAAAGTTGAAAGATCCTTTAATCGGTGTATCTCAGAATGTTTGTATTCTTGTACAGATGTCTGTAGAAGACATTTGGTAGCTATCACTTTCCTGCCTAAAATTGCCCCCTACGTAGCAGCTATTTGCCTCTGAGGGTGCTGTTTGCAGTAAATGTGGCGATTTCAATAGTGAGAATGCACCTGATAGGTCATGAGAACCGACCTGGATTTTTTTCTCATTGTTTCCCTTCATACCAAGATTGGCCTACAGACATTCCTGTGGGCTCACAGCCAGGTCTGGCAGTGGCACAAGGCAAATGGGCTTCAGGTATAAACAGGGATCTTTTTGAAAGAAAATTGGCCACGCTTTCTAGATATAGAAAACAGTATCTATCTTAGAAATAAACAAACAAACAAACATACACAGCAGAGATCCCTATTAGCCATAGACACACAGGGTTACACAAGTCTCTCTTCTATAGATCACTTGCCTCCGGTTCCTCCCTGCCTCTTTCCCACCTGCCCATGGAGCACTCCCTTCCCCGGGTTCTCTACTTCCCTTTGCCCACCGCCCCACTTCCTCTGCTGGGCTGACCTGACTCTCCATTGCTTCCCCGATTCCCACTGAATTGTGGTGTTCCATGACATCAGACATGTGCAGCCAACGGCTTCAGAAGGCCTTTGCAGTCAGAGGTTCCAACACACCTTCCTGCACATTCACAGCATCCTTTCCTTTGTGATAGATAGTATAAGCCTCGTAGAGGATAGACAGGGTTAATACACGAATACTACCTAGAGTATTATTAACTAAGTGGGATGAGATGCAATATCCCATTGCTGCCAGCCGTCTTGGGAATAAATTAATACCCAGAGGGAAGGGGGAGGGAGCAGGAGGAGAGGAGCAGAGAGCGTTAGAGTGGCCTGTTTTTGCACGACTGTGATGTTGTTTAAAACCGCCCAGAGTTACAAAGTCAAAAACTGCTGGTGGCATCTCAAGGGAGGGGGGTGCCACCCCAGAATGTGGACTGTGTGTGCGCATGCAGCAGGTGGACCCATAGAGTGGCACCAAGGGAGACTTGTGATGCCAGTGGAAACCATGAATCATTCTGGTGGATTTCCATTCACGGGGAAATGGGAATAGCTCACAGCTGGAGAAAAGTTTTTTCACAGCTCCTTCTGGCTTGACCAGGCAGGAGGAATCCTTAGAGCTTAGTCAGAACGTATTGAGCCTGGCTCACTAGGAGTCTGGAATTGCTGCTCTAAGACTTTGTAGTAATGTGGAAAGCTAGTGGCAGCTTTATTAGCTAGCTCCAGCCCAGGTGGAGATCTCCAGGGAACTGAGGAACAGCTCCCAAGGTTTCTCCTCACACTCAGCCTGACTTAGGGTATTGTGCAAAATCTGGGCTGGATTGATGGATCTGTCTTATGTGCTGCTTCTGAAAGACTTGCTCTAGAAGGTGGATGGACATCATTTCATGCAGCATTATGGAAAAGCAGTTGGATGAGAAGGAGCTCAGCTGGGAGTCTGTGAAGGTACCTGGCAGAGTGGGGGAGGAGGACATGCAGAGAAAAGAGATGCATTGCAAAGTGTCTCTGGGAGTGAGAAACCCTAATGAGCAGTCATGCTCTGCTGAATCAGCCTCAGGCGAAGGGGCAGGTTGTACAATCACACCAGCATTTGGCAGATGGGCAAAGTATGCAGGCTTGGAATGTTCCCTATGAGGATGGTTCCATTAGCAGAGGACACAGCTGCCAGAATATTCACTGGTACCACCCGGATGGTGCCTCTTATGCCTATTCCAAAGGACCTTCATTGGCTACCTGATCACCTCTGGGTCCAGCTCAGTACTGCTGCTACTTACCTCTAAAGCCCTAAAGCGCTTGGTGCCCAAATAACTAAAGGAGAGCCAACTCCCAGACCAACCTGGCCATAGTCAGGCTGAGATCTTCAGCTGAGGCCCTTCCTCACGTACCTCGTCCATCAGTGATGGCGGTCAGTAGTGTAAAGTTCGATTTGGAAGTGCCGGTGCACAATATGACAGTCCCCATGGCCACGCCCTCCCCATGGCCACGCCCTCAAGGATAGCCCAGAAATCCAAGCAGCTGTGTTGAGCTAGGTCAACGAATCAGTTCTCGTAATTTCCATCTCTGTCAAGAGCAGGTCTTTGCTAAAGCTAATGGGTCTTTATTGCTCACTCAAGACCAACCCAACCCAACCACTTTGCATTACAACAGGAAACAATATATTGTTGCTAGGAAAATTCATACCCCCCCCCACACACACACACACACTCACACACCTCCTGTGAGGATTTCAGCTAAGTTTAGAGGAAGCAGCTTCTGAGGGGGCTGGCAGATGACATCCGCATCCCTGCTAACCAGAAAGTGCTGGCAAGATGTCCCTGGGAGCCCTGCCCCCACTACACCTCTGTGGGTGGTATGCTATTCGTCTGCAAGAGAGAGATCTTTCTCTGCAACAGTGCTGTTAACGGAATGCTCTTTCCAAAGAAATCTGCCTGGCACCAACGCTACAATCTTTTTGGTGTGGGGCAAAAACATGTTTCTTCACTAGGCATTTTAACCTGCACAAACTTCAGTCTGTTGCTAAAGAACTTATCTGCTACTTTTATCATTATTGTGTTACTTTCGTTGCGATTTAATAATAATAATTAATAATATATTTATTTCTTACCTGCCTCTCTGGATCGAGGTGGGGAACAACATCACAGGATAAATTAAACAGGATAATGGGTGGTATACTCATGTTTACATAAATAACACATCCAAACAAGCAAAGAAGTGGCTACCTGGGCAGTGGCCAGAACACACCCTTGTGTCTGTGGAAGGATAGATGGTCACTCTCCAGCAGGTGCAGGTCCTACTTATCCATCCCCGATTTTCAGACATTCTACTCAATTTAAACAATAAATCTGCTCCTGAAAGTAGGAGTCAAGGGCCACCACCAGCATGCACAACAGCAGCACCAGGAGAGTCAGCAAAAGTGAAGGAAAATGGAGCAGCAACCCAGTTCCAGTGGGTAGCATTTCTGGGAAAGGGAATGGCTAAGTATACGCTGCATCAAAATGTTGCAGTGTATCCTCCCTCCTAATAGGAGGGTTCCTCTTCAGGGTCCCAGTCAACATCCCCACTAAACAGGGCATCCTACTCCATTGTACACCCCCCCCCCCGCTGTGTTCTTACCCAACTGGATCTACATTCCATGGCGACTGAGCATGCTGAGTCCTCATTGAGATTCTCCCCTCCCCCAGTTTTTTGTCCCCTTAGGTTTCCTTTAAAAAGAAACTTCTGCAAACCACAGACTCCCCCTAATCATGTTGACAGCCCCTTCATTTTCCTTAGTAGCCATTTGAGCTACATTCCTGGCAGCACCCACACCCTGAACCTGCAGCTGCTTGTGTGGCAACTTTTCTTTTGGAAGCCCATTTTAAACACAGACCTCTGAACCCATGTGGCTAAACACCTCTGCTGTAACATGAGAAACCTGCGGTTCACATCCCATCTCTGCCACAAACATACTTGCCGGCCTTGGGCAAGACACCCGCTCTAAGCCTCTGTGCAGCCCCCTTCCCCATGCGCAACATAGGGATAATAATAATCACGACTGGCCTTGCACGTTGGCTGTTCAGATCACTATGGAGTTTACACATGTGAAATGCTTTACAGAGTTCAAAGTGCCAGATATAAACTACTACTGATGCTGCCGCCACCGCCACCATTGTTTCATACACCCAGCAAATAGGGAACCCTACAACAGCATGAATGTCCAAGACCCACGATTGATCCGAGTGTCTCAGAAGAAAAACTTGTACACAGATCGCCCATCCTGCAGATGCGCAAGTAGTAAGCCTTCCACCACCACCACCACACACTTTGCCAGTCTTGTGGGGGGGGGGGGGGGGGGACAGGGCACATTGGCTGCTTCAGGCAGCCTCTCCGAGAAGGGAAGTGGGGGCAGCCGGTGTGCATCTTCAGGTTGAACGGGGTCGTGTTGCAGGGGGCTGGGTGGGAAACAGCATCATGAAGCCAAGTGGACAGACGCCGCTTCTTCGTGCAACTGTCGGTATGTGAGGCTGACCTGAGTGTGCAAAGGCGGGGACAAAGCTCTCCCGGGGCGTTCCCCTTTGGTTCGGTGGTTTTGGGCTCCCCAGCCCGAGAGAGGCCCCGGCAGCAGGTAAAGCGCCTTTGTTGCCTCTCACAGAAGCCGGTGCCCCCGCAACGTTGGCTGTGTGCCCAGGCGAGGCTGCCTTGCGCTCCAGCAGGTGGAGGCCCTTGCTCCCCCTCCCCTCTCGCCCCACAGGAGGGCTTGCAGAGGGATGGGGGGAGAGGGGGGCTCCTGCCTCAGTGGGAGGAACTGACAAGCACTGTTCCAGGCAGAAAGGTTAAGTAGGTCACCATAGCAACCTGCGCGCTGGCAACTGACCTAAAATGCTTTTCTAATCTCCAGTTAACATGAATGTTCAAAGCCCTCCTCCGCCCCCTCCTTCTCTCCAACTCTTCCCTGTCTCTGCTTTGTTTTACTCTCAATAGTATTCGGGGAGGGGGGCTTCCCAGTCCCCTATTGCTCCAGAGTAAAAAGACCCCCCCCAGCCCCCATTCATGCCCCCCTCTCCCAACAACTTCTCATTTGGGAGGTGGAGGTGGAGGAGGGGATTTCCAAACCTGCCCTTTAATTCTACAACAAGGCACATGAGAGGGAAGAAGCCCAAAGTGCATTAGATGATATAATAATAGCATTCTCTTCTAAGAACTCTTCCCTTGGCCAGCTGCTGCAATGAAGATTAGGGTGGCTGTCCTGGTTTCTCCTCTGGTGTCTGTTCAGCATGAATAACAGGCTCCATCAGTCTGGGCGACGACGTGCATCTCCCACACGCAACACAAGCCCTTCCTGACCCCCCCCCCCAACCCCTACACCCCTCCCACTCAGCTGCACCTGGCCATTTGGATGTGCGTGCTTGGAAGAACCTGGAAAACCCATTAGGCAGTCGCAAGATGCCACAAGCCCCGGAGGGCATGCAATTCATGCTGTGGTGCACTGGCAGCCATAGGGCCTTCTAAAAAATGCCACTTGTGTAAGAACTGGAGTGGAGTGGGAGATAGAGGGGCTATGGGGCAGCCTGAACCTGTGCTGAATGGCAAGAGCGCTTTCCTGTGCAAAGGTGTTCTGAGTCCTGGCTGGAGAGTGTCCTGCCGCTCCCAGCCATTCTCCTGAGGGCTGCAGGCTGTGCTTCCAAGGACAGAAAAACAGTCCTGAGGCTGGATCAGACTGAAGGTCCAACTGGTGTAGCAATTCTTGTTGTATAAATTATGCTATTCCCAAGTGTCTAAAGTCCAGATATGAAACACCTAACGAAAGACCCCCTGAAGCTTTGGAAACTAATTTATTATTCTGCGCAGAATAGGTGACCTCCGGACGCTAACGCTACTTTCTAAAGTCACACCACACCAAGGTTCAAACAATGCTTTTATATTCCAAAAGTTTCACATCATCAGCCCTCATCCCATTGGTTTATAGCCCCAGTGACATCATTTGGCCAACTCTATTTTACTCTCGAGAAGTCCCGAGTAGTGGCCAGAGGTGGAATTGCATTGCCATGTGCTATTTTACTTGTACCCAGAGATGCTTTGCAACGTCCCTCCACTTCTATCATTCTCTTATATGGTCATTTTGTCCCTCTCCAGGTGTGCTATGGTCACATCTGGATGAGTCACACTCCTGCTTCCTCTAAGTCAGGTAGCCTACATGTGTTTCTGATTGTGTATAATGGAGCCTGACCTGGAGAAGAAGGAGCAATGGCGATATTGACAAGCTCCCAATTCTTGCATGGCCAAATCTCTTGCAAGCAGCTAGACTTTTGCAGAAATGGATACAATGGACAGGCAGTGGGGAATGGGGCTTTGGGGTGCTGTGTGTGGACGGTTTGGGTGTGCGTGTCAGCGAACACATGTAGGATGCATGTAAGCCATTTGGCTTCCCTCTCTCTCCCAGACTCCCTCGATCCACTTCCTCTGGCCCGGCAGAGGCAGGGAATTTATTTATTTATTTATTGCATTTTTATACCGCCCCATAGCCGAAGCTCTCTGGGCGGTGGTGGTGCATGTGTGGGGGGCCATCCTCTTCCTCCATGCCACAGCATGAGGTCTGGTGCAGGCATCATGCTCTTCTAACCCTGGGAGGAAGGGAGGGAGAGCCTTACCTTTTAGCTCTGTTTGAAGGGCTGTCCGGTATAAGTTCGGTATAAAGGACCATCGAATGAAGGGCTGGACCTTGAAGTTGCCCTTATGAACCACATTATCCACACAATGGTGAAAGTTAGGGTGTGCACAGCAAAAAATATCGTTGTTTATCATTATCGTCATTTTGGACCAAAAAATTATCGTCTTCATTCATATTGTAGGTGAACCATATCGTCTTCACGATAATTATCGTGAAAAAATGATATTTTTGCAGCCCTATTTTTAAAGAAAAATGCCTATAACTTATGTATTTTAAAAGTCAGAGGCTTGAAACTTGGTCACAGTGCTTATGGGGTATGCCTAAGTATGTGTATGAAATTTGAGATTGATCCCTCCAACCTTCAATTTTATATGAATTTTTTAAAGATCATTTCCGTTCTGACAGGTCTGAATGAATACACGTAGCTAGCTGTCATTCTGATCTGTCAGAACTGAAACGATCTTTAATAAATCCATATAAAATCGAGGGTTGGAGGGATCGATCTCAAATTTGGCACATATGTGTAGCATAATTTGTCTTATTGTATTTCTATTGTGATTTTGCTGGTTTCTTCCTTGTAAGCTGCTCTGACAGCCTTGGATTACAAGCAGCCAATACATTCAAAAAGGTAGGAAGGTAGGCAGGCAGGCAGGATTCAGTTCTTGTGGTGAACTGTGTGGGCCTCAGACATTTCCACGCCTGAGCTGAGAAATTGAGATGCTGCTTCCCAGCTGCTTGAGACTCACTCTTCTTAATGGCACACATGGCTGGGGCTTAGAGGCAGGGAGATTCCAGGCGTGCTCTGGGATCACGTTGATCCCAGGTAATGCCAGGGATTTCCTCAAAGGATCTCCTACACATAGGGAGGTAACTAAAAACCTCTTTATTTCTGGTCTCTTGGACTACAAAGGACCCTCCCTTCTAATGTTTGGAGAAAGGACTTGGTGCCAGTGATGTTAGCGCATCCATGAAGTCCCTCAGTTATCCTCTTGGGAATGATGACACACAGCAGGAACCGGCTTCAAGGAAATTTGACATCTCACATTCCCGTGAATAATTTCTGTGACAATTGCATCTGACATAAATCACAGCCTCAAAAAAAAAAAAAAAAAATCTCAATGGTGACTGCCACCTTAATTTTGTGTATGAGAGCAATTAGGGGCAAAAGTCTCTCTCTCTCTCTCTCTCCCTCCCTCCCTCCCTCCCTCCCTCCCTCTCTGAGTCACCCAGAGCAGAGACAGTTTTGCAAAAGAAAACCTGAAACCTGAAACAGGGAAGAGAGTCATTTATGGACATCCCATTCTAAGAAAACATGCAAGTCTCCATTAGTGCATGGAATAGTGCATACATACATGTGTGCACAGTTACAACCTTTCTCACAGTAAGGCAGCAGCAGGGGAAAAATCCACATTCCACATGGTTTCCCTCACCCACTGGTTCAGGGTGTGTGTGGAAATCACGTTTGAACACTTTCCCACTTCACAACTTATTTGTTTATGGAAAACCAATTTATTAAGGAGATGATCAAGCATCCAACATGCATCTTGTTTTAGCACAGTGGAGGATTTAAACATGCATTATAGGGCGACCATATGTCAGGAAAAACCAGGACATGTCAGGATTTTTGACAACAAATCCAGGAAGGGGGGGGGATTATGAAATTTGAAGAAAAATCCAGAATTTTCCCATCCTCCCCCCACCCAAAGGGCAACTCTACTTTATAGTCAATGGGAATTAACAAAAATGCTTACAGTTCCGTCATTTTTAAAGATAAACAGATGAAACTTGGCATCATGATAGCCCTTAGGTAGGGCTTTAGCCAGGCCAGTTATGAAGCAGATCCATTCATCCATTGATTTTTAGGATTTTAAAAAAAAGTTTGAGGTTTAAAACTTCTTTTAAAAAAAAAAAAGTCATTTTTAAAGAAAAAGAGATGAAACTTGACACTTTGATAGCTCTTATGTAGGGCTTTAGCCATGGCAAATTTGAAGCAGATCTGTTCATCCATTGATTTTTAGGAATTTTTTAAAGTTTGAGTTTTTAAACTTTTTTTAAAAAAAATTAATTTTTAAAGATAAGGAGTTGAAACTTGGCACTTTGATAGCTCTTAAGTAGAGCTTTAGCCAAGCCATGGTTCAAGCAGATCTGGTCATCTGTTAATTTTTAGCAATATTTTAAAGTTTGTGGTTTTTTAATTTTTTTTTTTAAAAAAAGCACTGGAGCCATACTCTTCAAACTCAGGTTGACAAACCTCCTCTTTGGGGTCTTGCACCTTGATCAGTTTCAGCCCTTGGCATCAAAGGGATCTTGAGTTTTTAGCTAAGAAATGCTGGGCAAGCACGACACCTTTTCTGCTGCAGATTTGGTGGGCAGTTGGGCACCTGGAGGTTAGCAGAGGTGAGGCATCCACAGATCACAATGTGGGAAAAAAGAGGTTAGTCAAAACAGTCATGTGTTTGTGCAGGAAGTAGACAGGAGTTCGAAGTCTGGGTGTGAAAAGTGGTGTCAACACACAAGCCTTGAGAAGCTAATGTATATGAGTGAGAAGTGTGAATGGGCAAAGTAGTGTCCGCCGCCCACAACACCCACCCTAATGTTAGAATAGAGAAACTTGTGACAATCATACACAAGTTTTTTTTAAAAAAAGTTAACTTTAAAAATAAAAAAGGCAGCCAGCCAGCTGGCCAGCAGCAAGTCGTGTGAAGCAGCAGCTTGCAGCAGAATGAGGATACAATCAGAAAAAACATTTAAGGGAAGGAGAGAATGTATCACACACAGTATAGCAACTAAGTACAGCAAAAGCTACAAAAGTAGGAGTAGAGTTAATTTCAGATACATTGGATGTCTCACTTGTTAGGGTTCCCAGCAAATTCCCCCCCCCCCCCATGTTCTGAGTATTTCTGCCATTTGGACCAACTTCCTTTCTATATTGGACTTCTAAGGGTCTGCTACCTTATCACATGAGAGGGGCGAACACTGGCTGGCCCTACAAGTAGGATTTAAGAGCTTGATTTCCAGCTGGTATGGATGCTTTTGGTTCAGTACAAGAGGTGGATGGTGGGGGATGCTCTCTTGGTCAATGCAGTTTCTGCACTAGGGCTTTCACTGGTGTATAGGGCCATTCACTATGTAGCCCTCTTTTCATAAAGCTATAAACTAGACAGAGCACTGGTGATGGCAAAACCCCTTCCGAGGTGGTTCTGACTCCAGCTGTTTGGGATTTGCAAGTAAACTGTGACCATTTTCCCTCAGCTGGCTTTTAAACAACATATTAATGACGGTGTCCTACTCATTCCTTGACATAATCATGTCCCTTTCATTCCTTGTTTGTTTGTTCTTTAAACACTGTTATATAATTACAAACAGAAAACATAATAAGCAGCAAAAGGAAAGACTTTGTGGCATTTTAATTGACAGGGAGGAGGCACGAGGGGGCCCTCCTCTCGCCACTCGACCTCTAACCAAACAATCACCCTCTGCCTGAAAGTCCAGAAGACATTGTAAAAACAACAACTACAACCAAAGAAGAACCACTCTCCAAAAGCAAACTGGTTTGCATCTGGGTGGCTGAAGCCCATGATAGCTTCATGGACACAACAAAGGCTGTGGGAAAGGGGCAGAACGGCCTCTGACACAAGCCAAAGTTCCCTGTTGTGCTTCTATTTCTCGCCCCTTCCGTCCACCGTCTCTTCCCATCCCCAGCATCAACATTTAGATTGCAAGCTCCTTGGGGGCAGGGGCCTGCTATTTTGGTGTATAAATAATGTGTTTTGTTATTCCTCCATTTGAACTGTCTGCAGGTGGAACAGCACTAGTGAGGAGTTCTGCTTTCCCTCCACCCTAGTGCAATGTTTAGAGCATTAACAATTCCCATTGCACAAAATCCCTGGAAGCACCGGCATTTCTAGCAAGCATGGAAGGAGTCCAGGGACCGATCTACACCAAGCAGGATATACAACACTTTGAAAACGTTTTGAAAACAGTATATGGAGTGTGTCCTGGGCCCCAACAGGTGTCACTACTGTTATAAATCATTTTAAAGCAGTAGTGTAGATCCTGCCCTGGGCTCTATTCTGTATCATATTCTGGGATAGAGACATCTTCATTATGATCTAGTGTGGCTGCAGTTTTGTGGATTAGAGCTCTTCAAAAATGGAATTGCTCCAATTATATGGGTCAGGAAATGTGTGTGATAGACTTGAGTGGAAGTTCTCCATCCAAAATTACAGAGTCTGAGACTTGAGCTCTGGAGGTGCAGCTGTGGACCTAAGACCAACCTCCTGTTGTAAGTCTGAATGATTGTGCCACCCTCCAGAAGGAAAAGCCTCATGAAACTCGAGTCTAATTGTGAGAGAGCCCTGGGAGCCTTTAAAGTCTTCAACACCCTGCCAAAATGCAGGGATGGAATTCACAGAGACTAATATTATGGGGCTATAATGCATGGGGGAAAGCCTTTGCATTTGTCTATTATTCCTTGGAGAAAGCAGGTGGGCTCCTGAACTTTGAGCGGCAGCTTCTGCTGTGAGGGCAGAGAACTACTGAGCTTAGACTCAAAATGTCTGCCTTTTGCTGTGGATTTTTCATAACCTAAATCAGCCAGGGCAAGTATAAGCAGCTAGAACCATTTTACTTTAGCCCCAAAGTCTTGGTTAAGTAAGCCAGTGTGTTTCTAGCTAAACGTAACTTAGCTCACATTAAAAGTTTTTCTCCTTTTGACCCAGTTACTGCAGAAGAGTATATGAATCGTATAAGGTAGGTGGTGGCTGGTTAATGTGGAAACTAGCAGTTTTGCTCAGCAGCGATCGAAGTAGCTCTCTTTTCTCCCTCCTTAATCATTAACACAGAAGACTCCTACTTACTACTCTTTAACCCAGTTTGGGAGGGGGGGCAGCTCTTTGGTCCCTGCAGATTCATAGATGCCCTGTCAAATATGGTTTTCCTAATAGCCCTGAACTATAGTGAGGGAGGGATAAAGTCTCTCCAAAGGACAACTCTCCACCATCCCTTGGCTCATGGTGACCATATGGAAAGGAGGACAGGGCTCATGCACCTTTAACAGTTGTATTGAAAAGGGGATTTCAGTAAGTATCATTTGTATGCATGCAGCACCAAGTTAAATTTTCCTCTTCATCACAGCAGTTAAAGCTGCAGGAGCGCTGCTCTCTTTTATATCTGGCCACTGTAGTATAGCTCCTACAGCTTTAACTGCTGTGATGAAGAGGGAATTTCAGCAGTTGCTGCATGCATACAAACATCACTTGCTGAAATTCCCTTTTCTATGCAACAGTTACAGATACAGGAGCCCTGTCCTCCTTTTCATATGGTCACCCTAACTTGTGGAAATGTCCAGTTCCATGCTAAAAGAGAGACCCAGTATCCTTGAAGTAATTAAAGCACAATGACCTTGCCTTCCCCAGTCCACCCACCCCCCTCTCCCAAGGAACAGTACTCCATAAATCATGGGTATTTCTTGACCTTCCAGGCCTTCAAAGTAAGAAAATCATTCCCAAAGGTCTTTCTATACTAGAGGGAAAAGCACACGCGAGACAACCAAATTCCATAGGAAAAAATCTTTTATTTAACAATATATCAGGTTCCATCATGGCTCCAGGAAATTCAAATCCCATATTACTGATTACTGATGACAATCATGATATGGTAACTGGGTGAAAGCAGTGTATAAAAAGGAATCTCTAAAAAGTGACAGAATGACAACAACAAAAGTCACACTGTTCTGGTAAATTCTGCGCCACCAATAGGAAACCCCTGAGAGCCCTGAGAGCCCTTGGCAGAAAAACCTAACAGTGATGGGAAATGACTGGAAGCCAAAATGGGATCAACCAGGCAGTGACATCCTCAGCTGCTGCCTTCCATGGCAAGACACCCCCCACACCCCCTTGCATATCTTGCCAAAATCCGGAAGAAAGCGGTGTGTGTGTGTGGGGGGGGGGGTAATTTCTGCAATGGGGAATCTTAAAGGAAAGTGAGCTGCCACCTACCATGGAAGCCTTTGAGGGAAACGGGAAAATTGATACCAATGGAGGCAAACATTTGAATCGCCATGTCCGTCACTGGCATGTTGCAGATAGCCACTTGCTTCCAGGATGTGGCCAGACTATCGTAATACCGTCAGCAGCACGCAGGAGGGCAGAGTCGGCGGGGGGTGGGGTCAGCTTTGTGCCTGGATGATCCAAATGACTGGCAGTGTCACACAACTTACAGAAGAAAAATGGAAGGCATCTTCTTGCTACAATGCGGCATTGAATGAGGTGATCCAAGCAAGTGCCCATGGATGGCTGTGAGGGATGGTCTTCTCTTGGGGCATGTGTGTACACACAGTGTACATGCCAGGGCTGGGTAGCTCTCCAGAGGTTTTGGACCACAACTCCCATCATACCTCACCATTGGCTATGCTGTTTGGGACTGGTGGGAGTTATAGGTCAACACATCTGGAGGGCCACAAGCTGCCCACCCTGTTCTATACAGACGTGCTGAGCTACATCTCCAAAAGGCTAGAGGCACCAGGCTAGACGTGAGTGCGTGTGTGTGCGCGCGCGATCGTAGATCATGGCCACTCTTCAGCACACACTTCCCTTTTAACACGACCTCAGACACAGCTGTCATGAAAGAGAGTCTGCCTGCATTGAGTCAGCCAGGTGGCTTGCAACCACTTTGCCTGTTTCCATGCAGTGCCACCAGCCAGGGATGGGACATGAGTGGAAAGGAAAGCACCACCGAGGAAGAGTAGGTGTCCTGGCTGGCTCCTGGGCAGCTGGATTGTGGCCAGCACTTCCAGTGCCTGGGGGCTCAGGCAGCTGCACAGTGAGCTACTGCACACCCCAGCACAAGAACAGAGTAAGGCTGTGGCTGCATCCTTCGCTGCCCCAAGTCCAAGCTGGCAGGACAGGCCAAAGAGGGCCAGATGCCAAGCAACAAGGTGCCATCATGGGATGACCAGGCACCACCAGGCCAGTCTGCAGTGGGGTTGTAGCGCATTTATGCAGCTTGAGCGCAGCCACCCGCAGAGAGCCCTGGCCAGCTGCACTTGGGCCAGAGAGTTAGTGCTACAGTGGCCCCCGTGGTTTGATAGCACTGCATACACCGCCTTAAACCTCTTGGGGTGGTGATGAGTGAGCTGGGCCACCCTCCCCCCCCCCCGAAACACCCAGGCCAAGGGGAAGAGTGACAAGGTTTCCCATGTTTGAATAGACTCCAGAGCTGGAGTTTTTCCCAGGCTGATGGTTGCCTGAGCTCTTAGAAACACAGCCGGGGGGGGGGGGGTGGTTAAGGGTCATTCCCTCTGCCCAGGACCCCCTGGGAATCATCGTTCTGTGAGGGTCTCCAACAAAGTTCCCGATAGACCATCAAATAGCCCATTCCCAAGATTCTTTGGGAAAACAGCAACAGTGATAGAACCAATATCCGTTTGCAATTCAAAAGAGGGAGTGGGTGACAGTTTAGGGGTGAAACCAATAGTTCTAAAGCAATCCTAGCTGTGTGCGAGGCTGGGAATGTTCCCGAAGTATTACTTCAGCCCTGTTTGACTGGTCAACCGATTCCTGTCATTTTGGTCAAAACTATGAAGAAAGTGAGACTCTGAACTGAATCCAAACCCACTACTACTTCCAGCCGTTTTAGCTAGGCAGAGGTTTTGTTCTCCAGTGGCAGATAAGCGCAGAGATGGGCACTTTGCCCAACCCAAGTCCCTGCTCCTCCCTGGGAACGGCTGTTGCACTGGAACAGTTGGTTGAATTCCCAGCCTGGTTCTCAGGCGCCCACCTGCGCGCGCTCGCGCGCACACACACACACACACACGCAAGCAAGGAGAACCTCCCTTTGCTGATGGATGAACACTGCTTAGCATGACAAATGTTTTACACCCGTTCTTGTGGTGGTGGTGGTGGTGGTGGTGTTTCTCCCTTGTTTTTTTAGTTCTTATTTGTTTTTTTCTAAGAAAAAGCAACCAGAAAATAATTCAGAGTTTATACAAAACATCTTTACATTATATCTTTCAAAACAGACTAGTTATTTACACAAAATAAAACCTTAAAATAATAAAAAGTGTCTTTTGATGGGGGAAGGGGGCAGGGGGCAGGAAAACTCAAAAGAAACTGTTTTAGGACCCAGCAGAGAGAGGTGCTACAAAATACCCCACCCAAAAACATTTCTCATACCCCCCCATTTTACAAGTTTATTTCGCTGTCCATAGCTCAGTGACGTTGCTCCTTTCTTGATGGTAACCAAACCAACACACACACCTTTGGGCGGAGGTTCTGCCTTCTCAGGGTTTCTTGCAATTGAACACACCTGAGAGGACAGATGTGGCGTCAATGAATAGGAGGCATAAATCATACTGGGGAGAAGATTCACATCAAGGCAAACTTCCCGACGCAAAGTTACTTTGTGCAGGAACTCGCATAAATCCCATTGCCCCGTTATGTGTCATATATGAATCTGTCTTATTTTGCCCCATGCACATGCAGCAGGAAGCAAATTCCAAGTGGAGCTTCTCAAGTGTATGCAGCACATGGCAAAATGCGCAATTCTCATGATTATCAGGCCCCCTTTGTCTTTTTCAGTCACTTCCCCCCTCCTGACTTGGGAATAGCCCCACACCTCTTAGTGTCAACCTGAGTTTGGTACTTTTCATTTTCAAAGGTTGCCAAACGGGAGTGTCTATTACCCAGAGACTGGCAAGTTTAACTATTCCGAAGATTGGGAGGTGTGTGAATGAATATCCAAGACCAGATTATGAAAGGAACAGGTTTTGGGGGGAGGGGGGAGAACGACAACCACAAAACCACAGCGCTGTGAATGCGCCCCAAAAGCCTAAACCCAAAGGTCAGCATCATCGCCATCCAGCTGCATCTAGGCCAGGGGTGGGACGTTCCTGCAGATGCCACCCACTCAGATAAGGGATTCACACACACACACACACCCCGTTTTAAACAACCTGAATTATCCTACATTTGTGACTAGACACTAATGGCGGTGGGGGAAGTTCAAGAAGTTTTGAATTTGTTTAAATAATAACAACAACTACAAAAACAACAATAAAGGCTGTCAATGATCTGTGGGGCCCTGAGATACCTGTGTCCTTGGCTGACGCCACTGAACATGCCTCAAAGTGCATGGCTGCCAAAGCCCTTGCAGGGACTCCTCCCCCCGCCCTCCATATCCTGCATAGAGATCCTGATGGGGGAAAGAAACAGTGCATGGCAGGAGTGGGATGGGCAGAACACAGTTGCTTCCGATGGGACTGGCTCTGGAGACGGGCAACTGGATTGGCCAACGTGGGGCCCAAGAGAGCAACCCGGGGGGGGGGGGGGAGGGCATAAATCTCCTGCCCCTCCGCTTCACTCTTGTACAAGCAGCCCTGGCCAGTTTATTGCCTTGTGCAGGACCGAGCTTGTATCACAAAGGAAAGGCAGGCCGGAAGGTGTAAGAGCAGAGCACGATGCCAACGGAGAGGCGACAGCGACCTCCTGCAGAGTTCAGGCGCCTCTGGCTCCAGCATGCACAGACCTCTGGAGCCCTTCCAAGACTGGCTGCCAGGCCTGGTTGGTTAGGAAGAAGCATCTGGTATTAGCTACGAAGCAGAAGTAAGGCTTTGGTGCAGCAGAGGCTGGGGAAAGGCGGGCAGTCCCAGCCTTGGCGAGAGGAGAGTGCTGGGCCTGACTGCGATGGGGGAATGGTCCCCCCTCCCTCTCTGAGAAGGAAGGGAGGGAGGGAGGAGGGCAGGGGAGGAGTGGGGCTAGCTGAGCTAGGGCACAGATTCAGGTAGGCGTACCATCTCCTCCTCCTCCATGCCAAGTAAGGCTTCTGGCATGACAAATGTAACATGACAATGGGAGAGAGAACCTTCGCCACAGTGCTCCCGCACTTGCCACCCATGGGAAATGTGGTCAGTGTTCCCACCCGACAATGTGGGGGAAAGGAAGGGGCAGTGGGGGGGAGAGATTTAGGTTGGAGCAGGGTCTTTGATTGGTGCTCATGCCCTGATCGCAGCATCCGGCTGGGAATGCTGAAGCTATCAGAGGAGCAGAGCCCTGCGTCTAGTGCAGAGTGGATGGCTGGGCTCCCCGTGGCCAGCCAAGCACCACGTGGGTTTCCTCTCTTCCCCATGTGATTACTGTGTGAAGAGGCGCACAGCAGATAAACTTGCCTCCAGTGCTTCCAGAAACTGTGGAAGTCACACTTATGGTTCATTTCATGGGGGTAAAACCTCAGATTGGGGAAATTCTTTGCAATTGTAACTGCACAGGGCTTCAAGTGGCCAAATCGATAAACCCCCCCCCCCCAGTGCTATTGCTGAATGGGCCTGCAGGCTATGTCAAAGGAGAGCTGCCTCCCAGCCCCGGAGCAGGCACAAGGGAGGGCACAGCCAGGCTGTCTGGCCGTGCCCTCCTCGTTGACAACATCTCCTTTTCTGGCAGAACCTGGAGGGGTGGGGCCTTACAAGCAACTGAGCAGTATAGAAACCCAGACCTATTCTGGGGGGAAGAAAAAGCAGGAGAGAGTGGAGCACGGCCTCTTGGCCTGAGACAATTGCTTCTCAGCACAGATGTTCATCCGGCCACAATGTTTGCCAGCTGCTTCTGGGCAAACAGCTGGCCTTCTGTGCCGGCCCTCTGTGATCTTCAGGCCCAGCAGCGAGAAGTACTTTTGCACTTCTCAAGGCTGCCCTTCCCACCTTGGCCTCCTCCACCTGCTCCCCCCCCTCCAGGATCTCCTGCAAACAAGTAGAAAGCAGATGTCACCCTGTGGCCAGTCCAGTGCTGGCTTCCCCTCCTCCTGCCCCTCTAATCCAGCAAGAAGCCTTGCAAGGGGCCTGGGCTCAGCAGTCAGGCCCCTGCTTGGCATGCAGAAGGGCCCCGGCTCGGGCCCCAGCAGCATCTCCAGGCGGGGCTGCAAAAGAGCCCTGCCTGAGCCCCTGGACAGCCATGGCTGCCAGTCAGAGTAGTAGAACACAGTGGGCTAGATGGACTGGGGTGGAGTGGTCAGTATAAGGTAGCGGCTTCCAGTGTGGCTCCAACACCCAGCCTCTCTCTAGAAGAGGCTATGCATGAGCTATCCCTGCCCCATCCAACAAGAGCCACTAATCCACATGACTCCCTAGAGTGGCTAAGAAACAGGATGAGCAGGATATGCAGACGAACGGGAGGGCTTGTTTCTTAATTGCCAGGGCACCCCAGGCAAAGTGCAAACTCAAGGCCCTCCCCACGAGCCTATTCGTCCACTCCTCAAGGAGGAAACGAAAGTGCTGATCTCCAGGGATGCCAGCGTGGTGAGAGCAAAATTCGCCTTGCACCCCTGACACCGTGTGGCCTGCACTTCCTACAGGGAAGAGGGGATGCATCTCTGTGAGAGGAGCCCACCCCACACACACGGCCACTTTCACACCCAGCTTGTTACAGTGATTGGGACTTTGCTCCTATTGACCAACCAGAAAACAGCACTGCCTAGGGAGGGAGGGAAGGAGGGGGCAGCTCTGCCTGGTGGCTTCACAATGAGATTCTCTTTCATATTGACCACTGCAGACTTTGCAGTTTTACTTTTTGTGTTGTATAAAACAAACCAGAAACAAAGAAATGACTGCTATGAAGAGCGGACACAGGCCTCCACATGGCAAACACAAGAGCTGAGGGCGATGGGACTGTGCTTGCTCCCAGGGCCAGGTGCAGCCTCAGGGGGAGGTTGGGGGCTGCAGAGCAGAGCAGAGCAGGAGCAGCTCTTGCTGGAAAGCTGCAGGTGGCGGCTCAGAGTTCCAACGGTTCACCGTTTTAAAAAAAAAGGTACAAAAATATTTAAGATTTAATATAATTGTAGAAAGTTGGGGGTCAGGCAGCTTCCTCTTTCTCCAGGGCCTCCCCCTTTGCCACATCTGTGGCAGGCAAACGGCTCCCTTCCCCAACTCATTCTGGAACACCGAGCTTTGGGGCCAACTTGGCACAGCCCCCGCCCACCCCACCCCCAAGAATGCTGGAAATAATACACAAGCAGGAAGGAGGCCGACAGTCGGGGAGCAAAATGTAAACGAGACAAAAACCTGCAGCGATTGATGATGGGCGATGGCAGAGATGGCAGTGAGCCCTCTGGGCTTCCCCAGACAGGTTCAAGAGTGAGGAAAGGCACAGAGCCCAAGCCAGGGGGCTGCGGAACGTGCTGGCCAGCGACCGCCTCAGAGCACCCCAGAGGCCTCGGGCAGGAGGATGCTGGCAAACACCACCACCCCTCCTGAAGTCTTGGGATTACAAAAGCTCCAAACTACAAAACTAAATGCTAGAGGGGAGGGAGGTGAGCGAGAGAGGGTCCCGCCCTGCCTGGGTCTCGCGGGAAACTCCTTTGGCCCTCTCCTTCGCAGTGCAAGCACACCAGGTGTGTGTGCGTGGGGGGTGGGGGTGGGCTGCTCCCTCACCCCTCATTCTTCTAGTGCTTTTCTGTTGGTGGGGTGCCCACGCTGCTCCTCAGACCTTGTAGTAAATGTTAGCCGGGCTCTGCGGGGGCATCTCCTGGACAATGTAGACCGGGTGCCCATAGTCCCCGCTCACTTTCTCGTAGTGAGGGCAGTAGTTGTTCTCTGTAGTCCGCAAGGGGATGATGATGTCGCTGGGCTCCGAGCCCGCATTGCCGCTGCATTTGGGGCTGGCCAGCGTGCTGAGCGACAGAGCGGCTGCCCGCTGCTGCGTGTGCTTCCGGTGCCGCTTGCGGATCTTGATCAGGAGGACCACGAGGAAGATGATGATGAGGATGAAGACCACGCAGCCAGCACCGATCGTTGCAAACACGGCCACTTTGGAGCTGAAGAAACCGTCCGTGGGACTGTGAGTGTCCTGGTCATCTTGGTTAACAGGGTCTGGGATGGGAGGAGGAAAACAGAAAGACCAAGGTGGATGGCTTGGTTCTGCGATGCAATGCATTCATTTCATTATTAAAAGCTGACTAAACCGCTCTTCATCTTTACGGACACCAAGGCGGCATACAAACGCTTGAGCAATTAGACAAAGCAAAACAAAGCAAATAAAAATGACTAGAAGAGCCACATCAGTGAGGTCAACGATAAAGCAATCATCATTACCACCATCATCACCACCACCACCACCACTGAAGAGCAACAAAACTAGAAATGGCTAGCAGGCATGTCTAACTTAAAATGCTTGGGGCAAATAAAAAAAGTTTGACCTGGCACTGAAAAGACTGCAGTGTTGGCACCAACTGTACCTCTTGGGAGGGCTTGCCACAGTTGGGATGCCACTGCAGAGAAGGCGCTCTCCCTTGGGACAGCATACCACACATCCCTAATGCGTTTACATGGAAAAAGACCTCCCCTGATGATCTCAGGCAGCCCTTCAAGTATTTCAGGTCCCAAGCTGTTCTGGGCTCGGAAGGTCCGCACCAACACCTTGACCTGGGCTCAGAAGCAAATAGAGAGCCAGTGCAACTCCTTCAGAATTGGTATAATTCTGCGCCAGTTAACATTCCGGCAGCCGCATTTTATATTTCGTTGAAGCTTCCTGGCCATCTTCAAAGGCAGCCCCACATATAACCCATTACGGTAGTTCAGTCAGAAGGTTTTTGGAGCATGGGTCATCATGGCCATGCTATCCCTACCCAGGAATGGCAAGGTGGTGAACCATCCAGAACTGGCAAAAGGCACTCCAAACCACTGAAGCCACCTGGGCCCTCAAGTGACAAAGCCTGAACAAGAAGAACAATCCACGCTAGGTACCTGCTCTTTCTGGGGGAGTGCATCCCTATCTAGAACAGGCAGCACCCCAATTTTCTGGACATGAGAACTACAGTTCCTCTATCATTTTTGGATTCAATTTCAGTTTATTGACCCTCGTCCAGAGTTCATAACACTGGTCGACCTCACCTGATTCAGATGACAGAAAGAAACAGAGCTGGGTGTCATCAGCATACTAAAGACACTCCCCTTTGATGACCTCACCCAGCAGACTCATATAGATGTTAAAAACTTCATACAGATGTTAACTAAGAGGGAACTTTGTGGGACTGCCCAAGACAAATGACTTGGAGACAAGTAGAAAATCCATGCTACTTTCTGGAACTGACTCTACAGGTAGGAATGGAATCACCACACCACCATGTCCCTGATGCCCAACCCCCAGAGCCAGTCCAGTGAAATACCATGGCCAACGGTATCAAACACTATTAAGAAACCAAGGAGAATCAGCTATACTCCTCTTGTCTCTTTCCCAATAGAGGCAACCAAGGCTGTTTTGGTTCCAAAGCTAAGTCTGGAACCAGTATGAAATGGATCCCCCCCCCCAAAAAAAACACCTGGAGTTGACATGCCACCAATTTCTCGAGTGTCTTGCCCAAGCAGGTGATATTAGCAATAGTTGTTACAATCTCCAAGGAGGTCCAAGGAGCATTTCTTACGGGGTGATTGGCATCACACCCTCTCATAAAGAGGCACTAATGACCTCATGGGATCCACCCAGACAATCCCCTCTGGTTAGCTGTCAATGGACAAGGGTCCAGAACACAGGTGGCCAGCCAAACCCCTCTCCAAGGACTTTGCTTCAGCTAAAACTGATCTCACATAACCAGACCAGACACTTCAAGAGAGGTTGTGTCAATCATGGTGTCCATTTCAGAGATAACGTGACTAACTTTATTCTCAAAGTGCCTTGCAAACTGGTCACAGTAGTCCTCTGAGAATATCCCCCCTCCCCAGCCCTAGCTGAATAGCCTACTCACAACCCCAAACAACTCTGCAGAACAGTACTTGAAGATGCAAGGGGGTGGGTGGAGATGTAAGGCCACTTTGCCGTCATCATTGCCACAAAGCTGGCATGATGATAATAGGCTTTTACCTGCCTTCAGTCACTGTGAGATTTGTATCATCTGCCCTTAAGTTGTATCCAACCTGTTTCACAGAGCTAAACCGATGTCGGATGTCAAGTGTTTCATGGACAATTCACAAGGCTGGCAGGCCTTGTGAATTGTGAGTTGAAAGAGTGGGAATTGTTGTGAGAAAGTTTGTGTCTTTGTAAGCTTATCATGTGTTGCTGTTTCTCAAGGGAGGTTTGCTAGCTGAGGCCTTGAGCTGGTGAGTTTTCTTGAGAACAAGAGAATGTTTGGAAAAGGTGGGGGCAATCTTGCAAGCTGTCTCTCACATGGTGTTGTCATCAAGAGGAGGTTGAACTGTGCTGCCTTGTTGGCACATGAGTTTGGGTTACAGGTCTAAGGTCTTGTCTGTCAAGTAGCTTGGAATAGCTAGCTTCTAGGCTATAAGAGGAACGAGCAAAGGGGAGGACCTTTGCTAGAGATTATCAGTTCTACGCTTGCCATGAAACTCGTGTTTGGGATTCTATCTCTTTGACTATGTTGGATGCACTCTGTACATGCTCTGTTGCTATTTGGACTTAGAATTTCTAAGGACTGTGCCATGGAAAGTGCTCTGAGGCTTTTCATAGACTTGGACTTGCAGTTACCATTCTGGATCGTGTTCTATGGCCTGAGAGAGAGCTTTCTCTGCATAGAGCCAAAGTACGGGCACAGGGGAAGTTTCCTAGGTCGACTGTTGCTGTTCTGGATTGTGTGTGTGACCTGCGAGAGAGCCTCCTCTCAGAGCCTTTGCTACAGGCAGAGGGGTTCCTGGGTCGATGTTCGTTTCTCTGGCATCTTGCCTACTTGGATCAACTCAGTGCTTACTGGCAGACTGGGTGTGGTCTGTACAAGATGTATACTATCTCTGCCGGTCTTCAGGCACCCCTGTACTGAAGCTGTCCCTCACTTCTCTCCCCGAGTGATTGCTGTTCTGGTTCGCATCAAGCCATTTGAGCCTAAAGCTGTCTGGCCATCATCAGCTTTATGTGTATGTGTGTGGAAATGAAACCATTATGCTTGAATTCTGTGTGATTTCACAAATAAAAAAGTCTCACCGTTTGGAGTGTCTTGTCAGTTTGCCTAAGTTTGTGAGCAGAAGCCTGGGGTTGGGCAAGGGTCACAACAACCAGGGAGCAAAGTTGGTTGGGGAGGACATTTGAAAGCAATTGTGTCCCTAGCCTGCTCCATCTTACCATTCCATAGTGAGACCAGGGCTTCAGCAGGAGCGCCAACCATGTCAGCTGGAAAATCCTCCAGAGCATTCAGGAATCCCACAGATTCCATAAATCTCCGTGGTGGTGGACTGTCTTCATGGTCCACCCTCACCAAACGGTAATTGCCAATCTATACCTTACTGGGAAATGGTCTGACTAAGACAAGATGACTTCCTATCCATCTCCAAGGAATCTGGTCTTGGCTGTTTCCATTGTGTTGAACTTGTCCAATTGAGCTTTACACCACTTGGGCCATTTCTCCACCTACCTCTGTGCTCACACTGAAATATATGGATGTGCAGTGGTGTGCTCTTTGTGGCTTCTTACACAGCTGTGGAATGTCTTCCCACTACCCATGATTTAGCAACACCTATGCCTGAACATCATGTGGGAACCTCTTTGGATCACCTTTTAGTGGTTGGGATTGAGAAGGTGGTGATATTTTTTAATCCCTTCAGCAATTAAACAGTGTCACATGTTTCTGTTCTGAGCATGGGGATGGGGCAGTATGGAAGTTCATGGACGAATGTGGCTGCAACTATGATTAAAGGCGAAAGGTGCTGGCAAGCTTCTCTGGACTCTGACCCAGAAACAAGCTTCAGGGGCTCAAAAGAGAAGTGAGTATCAGATGTCCTTGAATTCTTCTCCAGCTTGGATTAAATTCCAATTCGTCTATCTTCGCTCATACCTAGCTTTTCTCTGATGCTTTTCTTAAACAAAGCCTCCCTCGGTTCCCCTTCTCAATGTCCTCCTACTAATAAGCCTTCAGGAGTTCCAAAGCTCAGCCTCCTCTGACCGAAGAGAGATTCTTCAGGCTGGCTACTATGGAGCCCTGGCTACATGCCCAGGGAAGCCCAAAGTCTGTGGAGCTCAAGCATGACAGGCTGGCAGCTTTCCCATGGTGCAGACATGGACGAGAGATGCTCCACAGGGTCTTGGAGCTGATCCCCCTTTCTTTCCCCCTCCTCTTGCTTTTGGCTCTTCATCCTTCAAAGATGTCAACTATACTGTGGGACAGAACCAGCCTGTGATGAAGGCAGACAGACCAAGGCAGTTAGACAACCTGGAGGGAGGGGGAAGGGAAGCCGCTCATCTCTCCCTGGCAGAGAAATTTTCTCCAGAGTCACTGAGTGTCTTCCTGCTACAGAGTTTGAAAGCCCCAGCATGGCATACAACAAAGGTAAGGCCCAGCAGCAGCAGCAGACACTGACTTGTGTGGCTCAATTTGCACTATGGAATTCTGATGAGCTTGGGGGGAGGGGGGGAAGGTTGTTTTTTTGTTTTTGTTTTAAAGGAAACCAAGTTACTAGTTCTCATTATTACAAAGAAAACTGTGAAAGACAGGCAATGTCACTTAGAAGCTTAGTAACTAGATTTGGAAGGGATGGGGAAAGATAAAGCAAGTACAAGTTTGTCAGTGGAGGGGGCTTCTCCATCTCATCCTTTCCCCCAAATCCTGCTTCCATGCTTGTAAGTGAGACCCTCTATCCTCACCACTAGATAGATAGATAGATAGATAGATAGATAGATAGATAGATAGATAGATGATAGATAGATAGATATAGTTTTTCACAGAAAGCGGAATCCCAGAGCTGTGTGTTATGCCACAGTCTCACCATGCACACAGACAAATTTGTAGCATATAAGGAATTGAGCAGTTTCTCCATTTTCATTTTCAAAGCACATTTCCAGCCCTTAATGCTATCAAGAAGGGTGAGAAGGAATGCCGGTTGTGCCTGCTGAAGAGAGATGCTGAGTGGGATCCCCAGCAGCCAGGGGTTGAGTGTTAGTGGTCAGCAAAACTTTCCTTCCCTCCACGTGAGTCGCAGCAGCAGGTGACAGGAGCAAGACTCTGCACTGCGTGATGCAGGCCACAGCAGTTGGTGTTTTTTGGAGCAGAATTCTGACTTCAGGTAGCATGGAGGGGGCACAGCCCTGCCAGGCTCACCACCATGATCCTCTTTTGCTTGCTACCCCTCATAATCCTGGCTAAAAAGGAGTCAAGGCTTTCAGAGAGCTTGGAAAGCACAGAACGCCTTAACCATCCTGGGCTAAACACACGGTTTTGCACACTTGTAAAATTTATTCTGAGTGAGGAATTCTAGTTCTTTTCATATTTTAAGAAGCTGAGGCAAAAACCCGATGCTGCACTGTAAGCCATCCCTGGATCCAGGCGTGTCTATATCTGAGGCCTCCTGCTGTTAGTTCCCCTCTCTGGGGTTCTTGCAAAACGCTACCTGGCTTCCCAGGGTCCTCCACAACAGGAGGGTGTCTGTTGCGTGGGCTTTGCGTGGCGATTTTCACTGTATTATCAGATTCCTTACTGGGACGGCTGGTTGTCAGCTGCTCAGGCATCACAGCGTTGGGATCTAGGAACAAACACAGAAAAAAAGTCCGTATAAGAAACCTGGGTCCGTCAGGGGAAGGAGGAGGAGGAGAGCGTCTTCTGTGGCCTGCTGGAGGCTGGTCTTTGCTAGGCCATATCACTTCATCATGAGCTTGAGGAGCATGCAAGGAACAGGTTGTCTGGTTGCTAGGTGTATGGATCAGGAAGCTCATGCAGGCAACATGCACTCAGAGGTAGAAGGAATCCATAAGGTGCTACAGGGCAGGGAACTAGATGGCAGAAGTCTCACTTCCCTGCATATTTCGCGCACTCCCCTTCAACCATCAGAGAGTGCCATGCATCCTGGCCCGGCCCCCAAGTCTAGGCAAATGGTGCACGCATGCACCTCTTCTGCAAATCAGCAGCTGCCTTCATTTATCTTGTCAATGCTTAGGACTCTTGGAGATCAGCAGCAGCTTCAGCCTTGGTTTGCTCCCGAGATACCTCTCTTAAGCCAGATGGTGTCCGACAGCTGCACAGGGCAACCTCCACATGCATGTTCCTGAGATCGCGCAGCCCAGTCACCCCATCCTAAGACCTCCACACATACAGATCTCTCTCCAGGACCAGCTACGGCATTGTCCTCACCAGCCCAAAACAGCTTTTACATGCAGCAAATGAACAAATTTTCTGTCAACCCAAAATTTGAGCAGTCAAGGAGCACCTGGAGTGTGGAAAACCCAATAATGTAGTTTTTCGGGGGGGGGGGGGGGGGCGGAAATGAATTACCAAATATCCTTGTGCAAATTAGTCTAATTTACATAGGGTCATTTCCACTGGAAAAATTTCAGTTTGCATCAGAAAATTTTCTGTTTGTCCTAAAGTGCCAAAAAGTTTACATTTAGCTTACAAACAAGCTCAATTTACTAACTGTAACACTCTGTAGCACTGCAGAGTGTTTGCTGCCGAAATTCAACAGCAAAGCAGTGATTCCAACTCCCACACACTTTTTTTTTTTTTTTGTGGGATACCCCACAAGCTGCAGCCCACAGGTGGGAGATCTGGGAGGATGAAAATGCCCCCAGCCTTCCAGAGTTGCCTTTCCCTGTCCTAGAGAATATTCTAATTTAACATTTTTATTTTACTTGCATTTTGTAAACAAAGCTTAAAAAGTTCCCCCTTTATTAATGCACATTTAATGCAATTTAAATATTATATTATGTAGAAATATATATTTGAATGCTTGTAAAACTTGAAAGACAACAGCGCAGACTTCCCTTGCATTGTTTAAATGCGAGGAAACCCCCAGAAGTACTACAAACTGCTGAGTCACCAATTCAGCCTTCCCCAACCTGGTGCCCCACAACATACATTGGACTACACTCCCAGCATCCTGCAGTCAGCATGGCCGGCTGGGAGTGCAAGGAGTTGCAGTCCAACATATCTGGAGGGCACCAGGTTGGGGAAGGCCACACTAATTAATGTCAGCAACCCAAAGAACTGTGCATGATATGCTGACCACCGCTCATCAAGCCCTTCCGCCAAGATCCGAGACAATAAAGAGGTCCGCTATGTAATTCACAAAGCTTTGTTCAACAAATAACCATCTCTTCACACCTGATGATAGTGTGAATGCTAGGAGCTATCCTCTAAACTTAATTAGCCTAACAAAGCTAGGCAGTTGCCTTTCAACTAAGACTGGACAGTTTCCTTGCAGTCCAACAGGCACTTTACCTTAGGGAGGGTCTTTTCAGAGAAGACTCTGGGGAGTGGCTAAGGGACCACCTCCCACCTCCTCTCAACTTTGCCCGATTGACCCTGCAGCGGACTCTGGGATCTGTCCCCTCCTCCTCCTACAGAGGCTGTGTTCCCAGGGGGTGAGGATAGGTGGGGAATGGTCTCTGTGCCTTCGGCATTCTGTCCGATAAGTTCCTGGGAAGACTCATTCTTGACTTCTAAAGAACCTTGGAGTATCTCCTCCCCTACTTCCTGTCTTGGCTGATATACTTCTGGCCCTGCTTCTCCTTCTTCTTCAGAATCTGAGCCCGATTCAGGGCCTGAAGACCCCTCCCCCACACTAGAGAGAACAGGTCTGATCCTGACAGTTCCACTGTCACTACTTGTTCATTCCATTTCAGATGGAGATGTATATATATTTCAAGGACAAATCATATGTATATGATTACTAGGAGTCACCGTAGATTTGTCAGGAAGAAGTCAAGCCAGATCAATGTCATCTCCTTTTTTTGAATAGAGTTACTAGTACGCTAGATCATGGGAATACTGTGAACGAACGATATCTTAGGTCCCCTCTACAAGGATTCGCTTTTGCGCCCGGTTAGGCGATTATGCGCATAATCGCTGAAGCGCATTTACACTAATCCCTCTGCACGAGATGCGGTGAGAGGCGGCGAAGCGCATTAACAGATGTCCAAAATGCGCTTTACAAGTAGTTAATGCGCATAAGCGCTTGTTCACATAGTCAAAATGCGCTTTAACGGACAGAGCAAAATAAAACTCGCGATTTAACGCGCATTCGATAATGCGCATAATCGGGGAGATAACGCGCCTCTACGCCCGATTTGCGCTCCGTTCTTGTAGAGGTAATTTTTTAATGCACCTTGAAAGAGCTTTAAATGCTTCTTGTAGAGGCACCCTTAATTTCAGCAAAGTATTTTACAAGACAGTAAATTGTGGGATAGACAATTCCATAGTTAGGTGGATCCACAGCTGGCTGTGTATTAATTGCATTCAATGAGTGCTACCTAATGGCTGGACATCTTTCTAGAGGGAGCTCTCAAGTGGAGTGCTGCAGGGCTCTGTCCTAGTGCAGTTCAACATTTTTATAAATGACTGGGATGAAGATGTCTATTTGTATGAAGGTCTATCAAATTGGCAAATGACTCGAAGCAAAGGAAGGGTGGATGTTGGCTCAGAATCCTGGTCCAGGTTCTACAGGAGCATCCCTATTTCTGGGAAGCATGGAAGTTGAAGGAAAATGCAGATGCTCAAGCAAATTTCATTTCCAGGGGTGGCATAAGTTGACGGCCTTGTGGTGCCCAGGCATTCGGAGGCGGACCAACTCAATGTGAGGTTTCCCACAATGACTCCACACCATTAAAATAAAGATGCAACACAAAGAACCCACAGCCTCGCCGTGCCCTGCCCTGCCCTGCCCCACCTTTCTCTGGAATGACTGAGAAATTTCCTGCTCCTGTCCTCACATTCCCACCATAGGACCAAAGTCCTGCTCTCTTCTTAGCCCTGGAAGGCATCTCAAGAGAACACGCTGACTCACCCTGGCCCACTTTCATGACGATCTTCATGGAGCGCGTCTGACAGACCCCGCCTTCTCTGTTCTCCAAGCCCTCAAGAGATCCGTTGGAAGTTGCTGCAAGGAGAGAAGGAAATTTTATAAGCGTCAAGATTGTGCAAAGAGATTAGTGCTGCCAAATATGTATCTATGGCCAAAGAATGCCTCTGTCAGAGACCATGTTTTCATTCTGCAGTGGACAGACATACCAAGGCTGCAGCTACTATCTGCAGGGGGAACAGACAGATGTGGCTGGTCACAGAGGCAGGGTGAGGCCAGGCAAAGGCGCTCCAGACACAGGAGAACTCCTACAACGCAGCAGAGCATCAGACTTGGGCTGGGGAGATGGTGGCTCAAAGCCCTGCACAGCCATTATGTTCCTGAAGAGCCTTTGGGCCAGTTCCAGAAATACTGGCACGGAAAATCAAATCTCTCTCTCTCTCTCTCTCTCTCTCTCTCTCTCTCTCTCTGTGTGTGTGTGTGTGTGTGTGTGTGTGTGTGTGTGTGTGTAATTCTCAATATTCTCTCCCGCTCTATCCAGCCTTCGGCACACGTTTATGCAACCAAGGAATATAGCCCAGCACTATACAGAATCTCACTCAAGGGCCAAAGATATAAAATCTACAGTTCATCATGACAGGACATTTTGTTTCCAAACAGGAAATCAAGGACTTGGGTCTTGAGGAAAGAGTTGAGGGGGAAGCAACGGAGCGACAGAGAAAAGGAAAACGTTGCAGAAAGGGAAAATGACTGGAAGCTTGTGAAGGAGCTGGCAGATTTGCAGACACAGTTGGAAATGTCTCCCATCTCGTTTCCTGATTCATTCCTATGAGGCTGTGAGCGGAAGCCAATGGCAATCCAATCCAACTGGTTTAGATGGGTTGTAGTACAAGCCAAGCTGGTTGCTACGTTCTAAAGTGGGACTGTGTTCTGTCACCAACACACAGTCCCCAAAGATCAGGCAGATCACCTTTCACGGATGGGAGGAAGAGTCCCCTTCCATTAAGTGCTTAGTGACTTGGAGTGGGGAGCCCCAGAGCTGAGAGTGGCTAATGTCCTCAGCTCCAGCCCCCCCCCCACCCCGAAAGTGATTAGACCAGTCCCTGCACGGGAGAAGAAGGCAGGCTGCTGAAAAGAACATTTCATGTTTTGTCCCACCGGGTTAACAAGCTCCCTATTAAAAGGGGAAACAAAAGGATCGGGGAAGACGCACTGGTTTAACAGCCCAGCCTCCGGAGCATTCCTCTTCTGGCGGCCTTCTTGCAACTTTTATGCCCATTGTGCCACGGCTGGGCAGCGGGAGCCCGTGCCTTTGTCAGCAGCCGCAGCCTCCCCTTCTCCCCCCAGAGCCCAATCTAATTAGCAACTCAGCAACCCCCGGCTCAAGCAGGAGCAGAACAATTTTAATGGGCCGGAGGCTAAGATGAATGAATGGAGATGCGGGGGGGGGGGGGGGAGAGCAGACTGCCGAAGGCTGGCAAACTGCTGAGCAGCACTCAAGGTTTCCGGTGCCACTTGGAGCTCCCCGGGAGGCAAAAACTGCCTTCCACCCTGACAAAAGTAATGGAGGGAAAACACCACAGTGGAGGGTGGAAAGGTGGTGATGGGAAGATCCTTTCAAAAAAATCCCCCCTCCCAGCTATTCTAAATTTGTTCAGGCTCCACATGCTATTCCAGTGCTGCAGTTATATAAAGCAGGATTTCCCCAATAACCCAGAGACTGCCGAGGTTTGAAGGGGGGGGGGGCGGCACTAATTTCTCCAGGCAGGACTCTAGACATCCGAGATGCTCAACGTTTGATTCTGGTATTTTGATTCTCCCCAACTCCCCTCCTGCCCCCAAGCCGGCCCAAGCTGGCTTTGGCTAACAACGATAGTGTTTATCTGGAGGAACTGGAGATTTTTCCTCAGGCCTCGGGTTAGGGTATTTTTGCTGCTACGTCCTCTAGTCTAGGGAGATGTCCACACAGATGCAGAATGCTGGGGAGAAAGAGAGTCTCCACAGTTGCCCAAAATCGAAGAATAAAGGTGATGGACTGTGCTGAATGGAAGGGTGGGAATGAACAGTCCATAGTCCATCCTGGCACCACAGGAAAACGTGCCTTCGCTTTGCTAGCTACAGAGAAAAACAATTTGGCCCGTTTGTGAGGAAGGATGAGAGGGTTTGCAGGCACCAGAAAGGATGCTGAAAGGCCTTCCTTTTTGTCTGCTCCAAGACTACTTCAGTACTGCTGACCTTGGGAAAGAACCTTATTTTAAGCTCCATAAATCCCTCTCTGCCCCACGTGCTCCATAACTTGCTGACTTTCATCGGACAGGAAATCGCCGCATGGGAACGAGCACACGGCTGCCATGCTGAAAAGACGCCCTTGGCAACCTTTTTGCTTTTGTCTTCAAAACCAACACAGACACCTGGAGTGCTTCACGGTGAGGCGAAGGGGACGTTTAAACAGAACATCCTACTTGGAGTGGGAGGGAGGAAATAAAGTGATGGGAAGTTGGTGGTGCTGGTGGAATTGCCACTGCTGATGTAAATATGTTAATTCGCTTCAGTAATGCAACTTTTAATAAGCCCAAGGATGGAAAGAAAGCTCACATGTATCCGATCACTTAGAAATGTGATGCTCATAATGTAGGACTTCTAAAGAGATTGCTGCAAAAGAGCCTGACTGGATCAGACCAAAGGCCTATCTAGCTGAGTATCTGGTTTTTCACGGGCACTAAGTAGATGCCCCTGGGAAGCCCACAGGCAGGACAGGACACCCACAGCCCCTTTCTGTTGTTGCCCCCAGCAGCTGGTATTCGGTGGCATTATATTGCCTCTTAACCTGAAGGCTGCAGACATAGAGCCATGATAACAGGTAGCCATTGATCAACTTACTCCATGAATCTAATTCTCTGAAGCCATTTAAGCTAGTGGCCATCACCATATCTTGTGACAGTGAAGTCCACAAATTAATTAATATACTGTGAAGAAGTCCGCCATTTCTTTTGTTTGTCCTGAATCCCTCAAATTCATCAGGTGCACCCAGAGTTCTAGCATTACAACTCTCTCCACTTTCTCCACGCTATGCACGCCCGGCTCACTCACCCCGTCTCTAAGCCAACCAGCCCCAAGTGTTGCAATCTTTCCTCATAAGGGAGTTGCTCCAGGCCCATGACCATTTGGCTTGCCTTTTTCTACACTTTCCCCAACTCTACAATATCCTTCTTGAGATGCAGCAACCAGAACTGTACCCAGTATTCCAGTTGTAGCTGTACCACAGACCTGTATAAGGGCAGGACGATATTGGCAGTCTTACTTTGATCCCTCTCCTCATAGTCCCTAGCACTGGATTCACCTTTTTCACAAGAGCCGTACACGGGGCCAATGTTTTCGTTTTGCTGTCCACTGCAACCCCAAGCTCCCTTCCTTGTCAGTCACTATCGACTCAGATCCTATCAGCATCTACGTGGTTAGAACTTTTGGCCACAATGTGCCTCACTTTACACTGGTTTACACTGAACCGCGCTTGCCATTTTAATCCCCATTCTCCCAGTTTGGAGAAATCCTTTAGAAGCTCTTTGCAACCCCTTTTTGTTTTAACCACCCTAAACAATTTGATGTCATCAGCAACTATGTCCACGCCACTGCTCACTCCTAACTCCAGATCATGATTGAACAATTAAAAAGCACTGGTCCCATTACAGGTCCTTGTGGGACCCACTTCCTATCCTCCAAATACATCTACTATGTACCCTAGCTACTGAATGAGCACCAGAGAATCACGATACGGTCTTACCTGACCACTATGGCATTTGGTGGAGCCCCTGCTTCATGTCCTACCATCATCAGAAGTGCAGCTGGGGAGAATGCAAGTCAGGGCCTTCTTTGTTATGGCACCCAGGTTGTGGAATTGCCTATCCCCAAGAGGCCTGACTGGCTCCTCCTTATTGGCATTCCGGGATGTTAAGACCGTTTTGTTCTGTTGTGCTTTTCGATATTTTGCTTCTCAAATTTCTTTGCCATGTTTGCCGCTTGTTTTAATTGTTTTTTAAATATATATATATATTGTTTTTAAACTATTTGTATGCCACTTTGGAGTCTCTAAGAGGCTGAAAGACGGATATTAAAACAACACAAATAGCACCGCTCCTACTATGAACAGGAATGAAATGAAAGGCATGGACAAATAGCAGAGGCACAAGAACATTTATCCAAACAAAAAAGGCAGGGATGGCTCTTCATCCTTACCAACAAGTGCCAGGGGAGGCCAAAAACCCAGACTGCCTGTCCAACATTGGGTAGGTTTCTCCATGGGTGCCTGACTGCTTCCCCCCCCCCCCCCGCACTGGTCTTTCAGCAACGTTGCCTCTCCCACCCCACTACCCAGACATGAAAGGGAGCACAGAGCTCCAGGACCTGACGAGTGTAATGGGCCCAAAGCTCTCTGACCAGACAAAAGTAATGTTCCTACTCAGCATGTAGATTCCAACATGTAATTACACGCAACCACACATCACTTTTGCCTTGCTGATTAACGTAAACTCGCAGCGCCAATGGTTTTCTGAAATGGCTGTAATTGCAGGGCAAATGCCAGTTCAACTCTCCTTAACCTCTACCTCCCCTCCTCACCCCTCCTCTCCAATCCAAACACTTGACTCTCCGCAGGTTTTCTGGTTAAGCCTCTCTCATTGCTGTCAGTCTAGAGGGAGCCACAACCCCGCAGACCTCCTAGTTTGGAGAGGGAGAAAAATGATACCAGGGTGGCCCCAAAAAGCCTGTTTCTCTAGCCAGGGCACTCTGTGGGGCTTCTTTGTGCCACATCCTGGGGTGTGGGGGAGGCTAGAGACGTGAGACATCACCCAATTGGCCTCTTCTTGTGGGGCTGGCAAGGACTGAAGGGAAATCTCAATGCAACACCCCAGGGTTGGGAGGCAAAAGGAACTTCCCAGTGGACGATGTCCTCAGTTGCATGGTGTAACAAGCGCCACCTAACTGTGTTGCTCCCAAAGTAAAATGGCACCCGAGGCAGCCCCTCCCCCTTACAAGCACAGGCCGTCCATCTTTGTCAGCAGAGTTACTAGGAGCAGCTGCTTTACAGACCTGGCCAGGTGGCACAAGTGGGGGAGGAGATCACCGAAACTGGTGGGGGATCAACCGAGCCTCTGATTTCCCTCCCCACACTTCAACTCCTACTGAATTCATGTTATGTTGGTGGAGAAAAGGTAGGACTCACCAAGTAAGTTTTGAAGTTAAGGGGACAAAGTTTCCCAAAGCCAGGTGAAGCATTTCAAGGTTACAGAGTGGGTGTGACATTCATTTTAGTCCCATCACAGGGGTCACTTCACTTTGCCTCCTGCACGTAGCTCTTCTTCCCTACTTTGTATTGCTGGGAAATAATTGTTCCAGACAGGCAAAGAGCACACAGTCTGCAGCAAGCATGAGTGCATTTGGCCATGCAGGCGTTGGCTAACCTGAGCATGGACCATCAACATGATGCTGTCAAGAATTGTGCTCACAGGCAAACGGCCTCTACATATGGGAAAGGTATAACCACCTAGCCAGTGCCTGACAGCAGCTATAGTGATTTAGTTCAACGCCAGGAGTGCTGACTCTCGTCGGGAGCACAACATGACCAAAGAGCAGGGAAGTCAGCAGCACATAACGAGCACACTGTGGGGTCGCAGAGTCACACCATGTCTGTAGTGGCACCACCATTCTTGCGCAACTTCCCCTGCAGGGAATCCAGCTCACTTAGAGTCCTGGGTTCTTTTAGCGGGCGTGTTGTGGAGACCTGTTCATTTTTCCTCCACCAGATGAGAAAGTCCGTCTCTTAGTAATCTACTGAAATGCAAGTTCTGGTAAGGCAGGAAAATTACTCTGCTTTTCGGAGGGCTGGAGCTCCGGGCCAGAGTCAATGGGGACCTATCCAAATCCAAGAACCCTCAGGAGGCATGGGGATGAACCAGCCCCCCCCCCTCACAAACACCCAGCCCAGGATAAACCAAATTCGGACATTATTGCAGAGAAATTATTTTATTCAGATCCTCCCCACCCCACCAAAGACACACACACACACACACACACACACACACACACTCCGTGCTCCCAGAATGATTGAAAGAAAGAACGAAAGGGTAAAGGTGCTGCTGTACTTCTCTGCCTAAGCAGAAACAATGGGATAAAGTGTCTTTCCAAAAGAGAGCCCTCCGCTCTCTCACAGAGGAACAAGAAGAGCAGCCGTTAATGGGAGCACAAGTTACCACTGCTTTAAAAAGTTGATGTCAGCACATGATTTGTGCAGTTGCGGCAGGGCTGGCACCCCCTCCCCCACTGTGGGTTTGGTCCCAATTCCCTCCTCCCTGTAACTGCTGCTCAGAGGAGGGAGCTGCAGCCAATTCAGTCCAGAACACAACCAAATTTCCCGCCTGGTCCTGAGTGCAGGGAGCGAATTCCAAGGCCGCTGCCCACCCTCCCTCTGGGCAGCCACACCAGGCCATCAACTGCCACCTGTACAGTGTCATGGAACAGGGTGGGAACTGGAGCAGACTCAGGGCCAAATCCTTGCTCACCCATGAAGCTCATTGGGTGACACTGGACACGGGATCTATCTCTCAGCCCTTCCAAGTTCACAGGGCCGCTCCTAGATACAATGAGTTAGGGGAGAAGAAACCATGTATGCCAACCTGAGCTCCTTGGAGGAAAGCAAAGTGGAGAAAGATAATAAACAATAAATCTCAGGGCACAACTGACTCCTCCAGGTCTTGGCTAGCACTGCACACGTGATGCCAGCAGCCAGGGTTACATATCTGCATGCATTCTCCCGGTGCACAGAAATGCCAGAGAATGCAGTCTTGGCTGCAGAATCCCCCCCCCTCTCTCTCTCTCTCTCTCTCACACACACACACACACACACACAAACACACACACCTCTTTCCAGAGATGCTTGAAAGCAGGGCCTGATGAGCCAGTGAGGGGACTGACTAATAGAATAGACCTTGAGCAAACAAAGCAGAATAAAATATGCAAAATGGCGAAAATGCAGAAAGGACATCATAGCAATGAGTCCTTTCTGCATTGAGTGCAATGTGCATACTTTATCCACACTGCAAATGTCAGAGAGTTCGGCTCCTCTGGCCCATAATTTCCATAAACACACGGCTCTGCCAGTAACGTGTATTTCACTTAAGAAAATCGTATGAATTGGGCCTCCCCATCTCATCTTTAAAGCTAGGAGTTCTATGCCAAATGACAAACCTGAGCAGAATGGCTCAGACCTGTATAGCCAGGAGGTTCCCTTCGCCTTCAGAGCCAACCACCCACAGTACTACACCAAGTCTACACCAAGTCTCTGCGAGGACACTTACAGCCGGGGCTCCACAGATTTGGGATTAGCCTACCACCCCGAAATCATTTCTGGTCACCGTGAACCCTTTCCCCAAATCCTTTGCACCCACCAGTCAACCCAGAGGTTCTCTTATGCTGCATATGGGGCTCCTCTCCTCTCTTCTATAGAGGCAGGGAGGGGAGATGAGATTTCTCCTGTCATGCTGAACAGCGGCTCTTGTTACCAGAGGTACCAGAAACCCCGGTGAGGGCACAAGTGGAAGATGGTTCTCAGTTATATCCATCGAAACCATGCCGCTGCCCCCCACTCCTCCGCCCCCCTCTCCACTGCACACACAGCTTCACTATATAACATGTGTTGTTTTTGTTTTAATTTTTCAAGCAGAATATGACTTTGGCAGGTTGGAAGGTTTGCAAAGCAAGCTTGGCATAAGATAAATGCAAGGGTCTCTTAAATAGTAAACTTTGGACGAAATTAAATCTTAGTGTTCCCTCCCAGATTCCCTTTAGCAGGTCTCTGTTATGATATAGGCCCCAATGCACAATTAACATGCTGGGGCTGTAGCAAATCCAAGACGCTCATCTTTTATTGTTCTTAATGACTCTTCCATCTGTGTGGAACAGCCACACTAAGGTGCACCTGAATGCTGTCTGGATACTTTAGAGACACAGGTAGGAATGAGCTGAAATTACTGACTTCTTTTTCTATTTCCTTTTCACTAAGATTAAAAAAAAACCCTCTCCTTTCAGGCAAAACCTCTGCTTTTCTACAGCAGAGCCCTTTCACATGTGCTGACCCCATCTTAAGCAGCTCTAGGGAGCATTCAAGTCCTGGACCATGTAGGCCTTACACCAAATCAGGTGCAGAAATACGTGGAGGCACTCTGTGGATGCTGCAAGCCACTGCCCTGCCTGTAAGAAGCTGCTTAAGCAGTGACAGCACGAGGCCGGCTGATGGAAGTGCAGCAAACCAGGTGAGTCGTATGTCTATGAGCCCACAGAACAGGAGCCCCCTTGGATGCGCTACAGCCCCAGCATGTTCATTGTCACGGGCACCTGGGCCTCTGAATATGCCGGCATGGATGGACATGATCTTGCTTGAGGCAGCAGAAACCTTAGGGGAAGGGCTCTAACATTTTAATGTTATTCTTTTGAACAATTGTCTTTCATTGAGAATTTATATATTTCAAGGTAAAAACCCAAGAATGATGAATATTCAGCAGCTCAGTCCTAATTGGCTGCTGAAGCTCACCTGGCCAGACTTGCATGCCCTGTCCCATTATTTAAAAAGGGTTAGAAAGACTCCCTTCTTTTCGTGAGCTGAAGTTTCCCCCACAGTGAAATTAGGCAGACTTATTTGGTTCAGGCCTCAGTGGAAGCAAAACGTCACATTGTATGGGACCCTTCTTTCAGCGAGCCCTGCTCTACCCATATTAAAAGGACATGGCATAATTTCCCAGACATTTACCTGACTTGGCCATTTTATAGTGTGCATTCTTCATTTTAGTTCCCACTGTAAGCCAAGTCAAGCATTTTAATAAAAAGGGATCGGCAAAAGATACATGAGAATTCTCTGGATGATTTCAAGTAAGTGGGCAAGGAATTCTGACTTCCAATTGTTTAAAAAGGGCAACCACAAAATGTGTGGAAGTACTGTGAGCTCAGTTCGATTCTGGTAACCAGAACTACTTCCTGGGCTCATGAGAACATAAGAAGAGCTGTGCTGGATCAGACCAAGGATCCATCTAGTCCAGCATTCTGCTCACACAGTGGCCAACCCCAGCTGCCCGCGGGAAATCCAAAAGTAGAACACGAGTGCAATAGCACTCTCCTGCCCATGTCCCCAAGCAACTGGTGGACAAAGGCATCCTGCCTCTGATTCTGGAGGTAGCATAGAGCCATCAGGACTACTAGCCATCCATAGTCTTCTCCTCCATGAATTTGTCCAATCCCTTTAGAACCATCCAAGTGGTGCCCAGCACTATACCTTGTGGATGTGAATTCCATAGTTGAACTATGCACTGTGTTAAATACTTCCTTTAATCTGTCCTTAATCTCCCACCACAGGATGGCCCCCGAATTCTAGCTTCCCTATCCACTTTCTCCACACCATGCATAATTCCATACACCTCTTACTTGTTCTTTTTCTAAGCTAAACTACACCAGACGTAACCTTTCCTCCTAGGGGAGTTGCTCCAGCTCCTTGATCATTTTAGGGGGTTTTTTTGTTTTGTTTTTTTTGCACTTTCCCCAACTTGAAAATATCCTTTTTTAGGTACGATGACTAGAACTATACACAGTATTCTAACTGTGGTTACACCATAGATTTGTTTAAAGGCAGTATATTGGGAGTTTTATTTTGTATTGCTTTCCTAATTATGTCCAACATGGAACTTGCCTTTTTCACAGTAGCCTCACATTGGGTCGACATTTTCATCGAGATGTCTTGAAATGCGCACAATATAGTGCTGTTGTTGTTGTTGTTTTTAATTGCAGCTCTTGCACAACTGCGCACCAACCACTCTAGTCAAAATCCTCGTCAGTTTCATCCTCTCTACATATTACTTTGTTTAGCCCAGCAGACATCTAGAACTCTCTCTGTTAAAAGTACTTGCCTGAGACTCAGGCAAGTGTGCAATGGAAGAAGCCCCCCCCCCCCACCACCACCACCATGTTTCAATTCCAACACTTTAAATCCTGAGGGTCAGGTTGAGAAGTGGGAGAGATGGCCCCCTTTTCCTGAGCACATTTTGACACTAACAGCTCAGGAAAAGGGGACCAGATCACCCACTTAGCGGGGGGGGGGGGGGGGAAGGAAATTTGCATATTGGCTTGACTCAACTGGAAAAAAATCCATAGAGTTTCAGACCCCAAACAGAATCGCTCAATATCCCTATTTAGGATCAAATGCAGGGTCACCTCCCCTCTGGCCAGTTCCATGGCCAGCTGTTCTAAGGCACAGTCATTTAAGGCATCGAGAGATTTAACCTCTTTGTTGTGACTGGAACATGCACTTATCTAGTCAACGTGGGGGTAAGTGAAGTCACTCATTATGAGAACACTTCCATGTTTGGAGGCCTCCCTGATTTCATTTTCCATCTCAAGATCATACTGAGCATTCTGGTCTGGCAGACGATAACATGTCCCTAGTACTAAATTAGGTTTTGGAACCCACGGTGTTTCAGTGAGAGTCTGTGTCTCTTAGGATTTCTAGTTTGCTTGGCACTGTGAGCAACACTTCCTGCAGTATGCTCTTCCCTGTCCTTCTTGGAGAGTTGATGTCCAGAGATGACCGTATCCCACTGGTTCCCTCCATTCCACCCGTTTTCCATAATGCCCACTCTATCCAGGGTATCCTTCAAAACTAGGTTCCTCCAACTCTCCCATTTTGGCTCAGAGGCAATCTAGTATTTGCATAGAAATACCTATACTGGGTGGTGCTTCTCCCCAGGTGTCTCTGGCCTGTGTATCTTCTTCTCCTATGGCCCTTAGGCCCCTTTGACTGGCTATCATGTTTCCCCATATGCTCCTGGCCTATTTCCTGCCTTCTACATTTGGGTGACTGGAAACTTTTTTACTCACTGTCATCCCCTAGGGATGGTTCCATCTAAACCGGCTGCTTCCCAGCTCCTGACGCCTTTCCCTCAGGTTCAGTTTAAAAGCTGCTCTGCCATCTTTTTTATTTTGTAATTCTTTTGAACCAGGAGTCCAGTAAAAGCCTGCAATATGCCTTCCCCTGTTTTAAATAATAAATGCATACACTGCATTTCCTTTGGCCAACTGGTATCCACACACACTGGGGGGCAAAGGCATGCCGTTGCCACCCCCCCCCCCCAATCAGCCTGCCTCCTGCCACTATTCAGCTCCTCTGTGCAAGGGCAACCATGTCTTAGTTGAGCTGTGTGTGTGTGTGTGTGCATGCGCGTGGCAGAGGGTGGGGGGGGGACGGGGGGTACAGTAAGGTTCAAAAGCCTTCTCTTGGTGATCTTTCTGCTCTTACTGTATTTCTGCATATTTTTCATTTGTCTCTTTTAAATTGGGTTTATGGAATTTTAAAATTTTGTATGTCAGACTGGAAATGTTATTTAACGGCGAGGCATAAATCCTACAAATATATAAATAAAATTTTCAATATGTCAGCTACAAAGAACGTGCATTTTTAGAGGACTTGTGGTGATGACTTCAGAAGGATCAGAGATCTCATACTCAGCACAATGGTTCTCCTTCCTTCTCTTTTTTTTTATTTGAATGGGTATAATAGCACAGTTATTCCCAACTAAGGGTGCCTCTACAAGAGGCATTTAAAGCTCTTTCAAGGCGCATTAAAAAAATTACCTCTACAAGAACGGAGCGCATATCAGGCGTAGAGGCGCGTTATCTCCCCGATTATGCGCATTATCGAATGCGCATTAAATCGTGAGTTTTACTTTCTCCGTCCGTTAAAGTGCATTTTGACTGTGTGAATATGCGTTTATGCCCATTAACTACTTGTAAAGCGCATTTTGGACATCTGTTAATGCGCTTCGCCGCCTCTCGCCACCTCTCGTGCAGAGGGATTAGGCGTAAATGCGCTTCTGTGATTATGCGCATAATCGCCTAACCAGACGCAAAAGCGAATCCTTGTAGAGGGGACCTAACTCTTTGGTCATAGCTCTAATACTGGGGCTGGGGGCGGAGATCGGAGATTCCTGAGGCCCATATTCTACCTCAGCCTTTAGCAGATGGACTTTTTAGTAGCAAGTTATTTTCCTGCAAGTTCTAAAACACTTGAAATAGTCATTGTTCTTTCAGCCAGATCAGAAAGCAGCAATGGCCATAGACCGCTGGAAAGGTTAAGAGAGGCTCCTAGCAGAAGAACACAAGGGAGGCGCTGAAGGCCACAAGAGGCTCCGGGGCAGCTCAACAAAAGGGGATGAAATGACAACGTGGCCAAGGAGAAGAGCCCGGATGATGCGAGGAGGAGGAATGGGGGGGGGGGGGGGGTCCCATCCCGCTGGTGCCAATCTCCTCTTGTTCTCATAGGTCATGTGTCCAACTGCTGTGCCACAGCAGCCACACAGCCCCATGGCCTCTCTACAGCTGTGCATCATTCTGTGGGACGCGCACACACGTCCAGGGGAAAGGTGGCCCTTGACCTCGAGGCCTCTGTATTCACATGGACAGGGCAGGAAGGGGCTGCGCAGGGGGAGCCTTCTCTGGGTATTGGGAGAAGGCGAGGGCACGGAAGGCATATTCTAACATTTCTCTCTGCTCTGTTTTCTGTTTGGATAAGGAGCAGCCACTCACTCAGGGTCAGCCTGGGATAGGGTGCTATGAAGCAGCTTTTTATAACTTTCACACTAACAATTCTGGATTAAGAAGTATGTACCCCTCCACTTTAAAACAGTAATCTACACTCCTCCCACCTTTCCCAGAACAGTTTTGGATGTTATGAACTAAAGAGGAAACAGTTATTTTTTTCTGGGCTCAGTTAAAAGGGGTTGTTTTGATTTTTAAAGCCCTTCATAGCTTGAGACTGGAATACCTGAAAGACTGCTCATCTCCACCTGCCCAGACGGCAAGATCTTCCAACAGGGGAGAGAGGGCCTTCTCAGTGCTGGCATCCTGACTTTGGAATGTCTTCCCCAGGAAGGCTTTTGCCTGGTGTTATTTTGGCTCCAGGTGAAGACTTCCCCAAGCTTTTAACCCCCTGAGCATTGCTTTTAAGCTGCTTTGTGTTTGTTTTCACAGTGGCACTGCTCTTTTATAATGCTGTGCTTGAATAGCTTTTATCTATTTTATTGCAATTTTAACTTCTTGTATGCTGCCCTGGGAACCTGTTGAAGGTGGGTGCAGCTCTCTCACATAAACAAAATCAAAACAGGGTAGGCAAGGGCTATAGAAGAGGGAGCCTTCCACAAGCTTTTGTATAGTGAAACTTTTGCAGAAGCCCAACACAGGGACAATCAGCACGTATCTCTGCAATCATTTTGTACAATATGGAGAAGGGCAGAAAACAGGGAAAGAAATCAATGTCTGCATTCTACTGCACTCTTTGTGGTGTCCATTTGCTTTGGATGCCTCTCTGGTCGCAGTCCCTACATAAAGGAGAATATAGAGAAGCTTCCAGTGAATTCTGGGTGCATGATTTAACTGGCCTTCTCTCTCTCCAGTTCTTAGATCAAGGTCACCAAGCCCAGCCTCCCATCTGGGCTTGTGGGATCACAGTGTCTATTTCTAGGTCATGTAAGGCAGAGCTACTCTCTCTCTCTCTCTCTCTCTCTCACACACACACACACACACACCACAATTGCCTGCCTGGAATGCAGCTTACAACTCTGCCTGCATGTGCGAAGGTTCCTCCCTTTTACTTTCCATCTCACAATGGGGTAGGGAGACAAAAGAGGGGCAGCCCTTCCTTTCCTCCCCTCCTGGCCCTTACAACATGCATCTACTTCTGCCATTTTGCTCCTAGGTGACAGGCAATCACTCCACGTCTTGCGCTTGCGCTCTCCCTCTCCTCCTCAGCTCTCAATAACATCATGCTAATGCTTCTTCCATCAGATCAGAAACATTTGTTCACGGGCCTGCCAGAGCAAGTGCAACGCGGTTTGCAAAAGGCCTGGCAAGCGGGGATTAAGGAGCCAAGCTGTCACTCAGCCAGTGAATTTATGAGCTACCTTGCAATCCAGAACGCTCAACAAGCGAGGCAGAGTACAAAGGCAAAAACAAGTGGAGGTATGAATGAATGCACACAGCCGGCTGGTATACAGACATAGGTGTGTGAGAGAGACTTAAAAGTCAACACACTTCCATTATGCAATCTGACACCGGTTGTGTTCAGATGCAATGATGCAAACAAGCAACAGCAGGCCTTGGGCTCTTCCATCCCTCCTTGAGCCCAGCCACCAAGGGAAGTTGGGTAGCTCCCACTTCTGTTTTACATTAAGAGTCCTGATCTCTGAAGTGGGTGTTTGAAGAATATTCTTAATCTAGAACTCTATATAGTTTCTTGATCTTTCAAGATGTTGGTGGAATAGTGGAGGGTTTAGACCATGAATCCTTGATCATGTGGATAACATGGGTATAGTTACCGGTGGAGTTACGTTGTACTGAACTTTTTCAAAGCCTGGGTCCATAACAGGGACTGAGGGAGCCTTCATCTCTAGGCCCAGAAATTTAGCCATCCTAAATACCTGTTCAGGCTAAGGCTTCACATCATCCATGGGGGCATTAGGAATGGTTGGTGTGCGAGTCAATGTTGGAGTGGCTGTCATGGGGGGCTGCGATACCATCCTGTCATGCTCAGGCACTTATTACAGGTTGGTTTGGACTCATTAGTCCTGAGGCTCCCTCCATGGAGGATAGAACTGGGATGAAGTATTAGGGAGACCGGTGGCACTAGCTTTGTGCAAATGGATGAGAAGGGCCGTTCTTTGCCTCTGAATCTGCAGCTTGCAGAGCCTGTTCCCACAACAGAGCACGAAGACAAGCCTTCCTGTGATGCCTGGCCTGTCTGAGAAAGGCCTGGCAGTGGGTGCATGAGTCAACTCAATGTCCTCATCCAGACAAAGGAGGCACAAAGAGTGACCATCTGTCAGTGGCATCTTCCTGCCACAGGCCATACAATTCTTGAAGGCCTTGGAGGCCATGCACCCTCTAAGACGAGTACAAAATAAAGTAAAAATTAAAGAAAACAATGAGGATAAAATTAAAAGGGAAGAATTAAAACTCTGTCCCAGTAGTCCCAGCATGGGACAACTGGAAGTTTTTGAGAAAGAAGAACTGTGCAACATGGAGAATGTTCCAAATGCTGTTACCATTGTGTTGGACAAAAAGGAACTAAGTGGGAGGAGGGAGCCATGTCCTGGAGTCCGCACTGAAGGGCTCCCACCTAAACTCTGCTCAATTCCATAATGTTCCAAATGACTGTTCTGCTCAGGTGTATAACCTATGAGTGAGTCACAGAGACCATGAAGAAGAACTACATCTCCACCAGCACCAAGAGGAGTAGATATCCATAGAAAAAGCTGGAACGGTCCAATTTTCCAGAGAAAAGACACCATTCTATTTTGACACAGTAATTTTGAGGATGAAGAAGAGGAGACTCCAATTTAAATCCCAAGCACACAAGGTTAATTTTGTGCTGATGGGTGGGGTTTCTTAACAGCTCAGTCCGAGGAGTTGCTTCATGGATTCCTTTTTCCCAACAAGGAGATTAAGTTACAGTTCTCAGGTTATGAAGAAGCGTGTGTGAACTCATCCTCCACTGCCCTGAGAGAAGCAGGCAAGGGAAGAGGGATGTGGCAAGGCTGGGAAGAGATGGTGGAAGCTTGAAAAAATGCAGGCAGTTGGTGCAGAGAAAACCAAGGTCTTGGTGGAGAAAGACTCATTTATTGACCACAGTGGGTGGGGTGGGTGGGGGTGGGGGTGAATCAGCCCTGAATGAAATGCCACCTCTATTAACACCCCCCCCACACACACACACACACCACCACCAAGGAAGAGGGTGAGGGTGAAAAACGATAAAAACAAAGCCAATGCTGCAAGTGTGTATCCAAAGCAGACATTCCGGAGGCAAGTCTTTTGTAGCTCCACCCTGACAAAAGGTACAAATATAGCCCTATTCAGTCTTTTCATGCCTGTGGGTACTAAATGCATGAAGGGGCTGGGGGAAAGTGTGGGGCCAGCCCTGTACCCTGATGACACCACAGGTGCTGGGCTCCATCCCCAGCCTTCAGTCAGAATGCAGCTGTTTCTATGGTCACATCTGGCCTCCTCCTCCTTGGCGATGGGAACCCTGACGTCGCCAGCACGTGCATTGCCATGGAGGTGATGAGGCTGGCTCCATGCGTGCCCACTAGCCCCTTCATGCAGTTGGCGATGAATGTTTGAATAGGGCTTTTACCCAATGGCGAAAAAGAGCATCCAGACAGTAGTGTGTGAGGGTTCTTAGAAGAGGCAAGACACCTCTGAGCTTGTAAATCTTTCCACTTCACCCTGAGCCTACCAAGCAACGAACTAGTTTGGCCAAGAAGGGCCTTGCTCTGAGCTTACTTCATTTGACCCTCCATAGATCCATTTGCCTAATATTTGGGGGTCTTCTGAGCCTGGCAAGGAGCTACCAGTCCATTCATCCTTCCTGACTCTCACTGCAGGCTCCTCTTGAATTACAAAGCCTTACCTCTCATTAAGTAAGCTTGATCAGAGAGATGGGACTGCTGCTTCCTTGGAAAAGAAAGGCTCCGTTGATGGTCAGGAAATGCAACTTATGTAGTACTTTTATAGCAACAAATGAACGAATTACAGATCTAAGGAGTTGCCTTGATACTGTAGTCTGCCAGTGGCCCATCAAGCCCAGTATTGTTGTCATTCTAGATCAATCAGAAAGTTCTTGTTTATAAGTAAGAGAGAATTGATAAACAACCTCCTGGCTCCCGTCAGAATAATGATAGCTAAAAATTGGAAAGGGCAAGGGATCTATACAATAGAAGAATGGTATAAAGAAATATGGGATATGGCACTTAATGATAAGCTAACGTGTAAAATGAAAATAAAGAGGGGAATGTCCAGGAAGAATGATTTTGAAAATATATGGAGTCCATTTTTGGAATATGTATTAAAATCGGGGAAGGGACAAATACCTTCAAAAGATTCTTTACAATTTTGGAAGGATGAATAATTGAATAAATGTAGGTCTCCTGGGGGGTGGGGAGCATGGGGGGGTATGTAGGTTATGTATTGTAATTTAGGTTGTTATATGTTGTATTATGTTGTTTAAGTTGAAATAAAAATATTAAATAAAAAAAAAAGAAAGTTCTTGCTGTCCCGGGCCCTTTAACTGAAGGTGCAACACACTGAATTCTTGACCTACATTAAAAACATGTGTTCAACCACTGAGCTGGGGCAGAAAGGATCCAAAATGGCATAGAGGACTCCCCCGCGCCCCCAGCAGCAAGCTCTCAGTCTGCAGGAAGGAAAACAAACTTCAGCTCCAAACCTTCCACCTCACTAACACAGACAATCCAAGGCTGAAGCCATTCTGGCCCTCCTCTACACAACCGACGGGCAGAGCAGCAACATCCAGAAGGCAGGCCCTGGTTTAGGGGCACTTGGTTGGATCCTATCTTTTCTAGAAAGCCACAACTGTGTTGTACTTGTGGATGCTCCTGTAACTTTCACCCAATAGCACACAGGTAGAATTGTGCAACTATGTACTTCGTTTGTCTTCCCACATTCAGACACAAAAATGGACTCCTTTATTGTCTTCTGCTCCTCCTTTTTTCCTTTGAGAAGAAAAACACCAGAGAAGAGGCAAACCCATCTGAAGAGGTTTAGCTGCAGACATTCTGTGGTGGCCCTGACTGGAGTGTCACATAATTCTCCTCCTGATGCTCCGCCAGTATTATTTGAGGGCCCCACAGGGGAAAAAGGGAAGAGGGAAAAAACACTTACTGAGTTTAAAAGGGTGCAAATCTCTCTAGTTTGATAACAAAACATCTGTGGCCACATAAGAATCAGCTATTAAGGGAACGGAAATGGATTCCTTAGGGGACGGAATCAGAGACCCAGTGAAGTTAACTATGTCTATAGGGAAGACTTAATACTGTGGGGTTTTTTGTGTTTCTTTTAAAAAACACTTTAAGGAGGAGACACAGATATGTCATTTACACGCTACAACACCAATCTCAGCTGAGGTTATCTAACTAGCAAGCAAGTTCCAAGCTGGGCTGAATAAAAAGAACCCTCATTACTGCAGGAGGGAACGGGTTTGCATAAGAAACCCAGTGCCTTGTACACTGAGAATGTGCTCTGAAGTACTTGAAAAATATCCAGCAATCTGTTTAGGTGGCATCTAGGTGGAGAATTGGACCTGAATGCCCCCTGAATCTAGCATTCAGGTGGAGTACTGGACCAGTTCAAAGAGATTGATTTCTCTTATTCAGTACACCAGTAAGCAGAAATACATGCAAACAGGACATCGCAAATGATACACCTTTTACTTTTTTCTCCTCCCCAAGTTTCTTCAATTCCTCTTTTGGGGGGTGGGGGGACCTGAACTGAGGTGCCATCAAGTTTTATCTGAAGTAATGTTGCAAGGCAAATGTGGAGTTTACTTACTGCTTGTATTAAATATCTGAGTAATTAGAAGGCAGGTTGTTTATTTCAAAAGAGTTTCATCAGACTAGCAAAGTGGCTCACACATCTCTATCTAGAACCCATCCATGTGGGAGGTAAGTCAAGCTGTGCTTCACTTCAGCTCTAGATGTCCCATCAGGAATCCAGGGTCGGTGAAGCAGCTCTTCGTCTAATAGTAAAAGGTGGGAAATGTTGGATTAGGCTTGCCACCAAATTTCTCTTAAACGTCAAGGCAAATTTCCTAGAGAAACAGCCAATAAAATCTGAAGAAAACAGGAAAACCTCTGTTGAGGCGAATAACATTCCTTAGTGTTTGAGTCCCCATCCATGTCCACACATCCCTAACACAGAAGTTCAATTGCTAGGTTATGAAAGATCCAGGAACAGCTCCCCTGCTAGCTCTGGTTGAGCTCACTAGAGCTTGTCACTATCGTTCAGCCTAACTGACTTCTGGAGGAAGGTAGACGTGATGTTTGGAGACTGGAAGTTGGTCTTGAGAGCTCATGACGTTCCTCCCACCTCTTGGATTTTGCACATAATGCCCCTGATTATTGCTGGGCAAATTCCAATGTGAGTATCCCTGGGATATCTACACTTCTTCTACTGTGGGCACACAACAACGGCATGAAAACAGTTCTCATTGCAAGTTTGGTGAGAACGCATTTCAAATTGATGCAACCATAGCCTTATTTTCTTGGCTGCAAGGGGGAATATCACAGGCATTTCCAGCCAGTTTTCATAAAGCTAAATCAAAAGGGCAGCTGGTAACTCTTTCACACAGTCCTGGAAGGCTCTCCAGCTAACATACACTTGTATGGATTCACTCATCAACTCATGATCTTCACTATAAATACTTTTGAGTTATGGCATTTTTGGTTCTCTCATAAATCAGCCATGAACAAGTGCCTGGGGAGTACTTTAGCTAAAAAGAGAGATCACCTTTTGCTTCTTGGGTCAAAAAATTAATAGGCAAGGGCTGAAGGGAAGCAATGGACCTTCCTCCCAAAAATTCCATTTGTTTTATAAAGCCTTTCTCCCCACTTTTGTCTGAAGATCTTCAGCATACACATAAATGCTTCAAGTGGAATATAACATTTCCCCACAAGTCAAGTTGTAGGCATATTAAGCCTTTAAGCCATCAGGCATACATACACACAGAAAGTCTGGTCTTAAAATGATTGACTCCATGATTGTCTAGTCAAAGACCCGTCATTTGAATTTGGCGCCTTAACGGCCATATGCTTCTTGAGTCCCATTTTATGAGCAAGAGAGGGTGTGAGCACCAGCCTTGTCCTCTCTGCACTCACTTGCAGAAGAATACAGCTTTCCTTCTCCACCCAACACCCTGTAAACCTTCCTTCAGACAGCCTGTGCTGCAATGCAATAACTGGCACTCAATTAGCAGTGTTAACACCAGCTCTGTACTTCAAGGCAGGATCAAAGTGCAGACTCATTACCAGCAAGAGATCAGAATCCAATCACTCCCAAGGCAAGGAAACTTTCAAAACCATCCAAGACTAATTTCTGAAAAGCAGATTTCTCTCCCCACCCCCACTTTTCTTTTTTTAACAGCACAGAACACAAACTGGGTTGATTAAATACTGGAGCACGCACACGCTCACACACGCACACGCTCATACACAGAGCAGTGGCACTAAGTGGAGTGACAAACTCTCCCCCAACCAGGGGTAACCTCCCCCCCACCCCCCACATTTGCCTCTCATGTTTGTTTTTGTGGGCTGGTTTTGAGTTGAGGCTCATCAAGGAGCAGACCCAGAACATGAGAGCAAAAGTGACACTGATCGCATTCAGAGTGCCATTCCCTGTCACCTCCTCCCTCCCTCCCTCCCTCCCTCCACATGGCCACTTTGTTCAGACCATCTAAGTGAGTCCACACATTCAAGGGCGCTCAACATGGCACAGATCTCCCCTCACTGAATCCCCCCAGGAACACGGGAGGCTGCCTTCTTTGACTCCAACCTTGGTCCATGCAGCTCCGTCTAATCTACTCGCACAACAGGTCTTCAGGGTTTCACAGGGGTCTCTCCTAGCCCTATTTAAAGATGCTGGCGATTGAGCCTGGGACCTTCTACATGCAAAGCAGGTGACTCTACCACTGAGCTACATACAACATGCCATTATACTGAAACGAGGGACATAGGCTCTAAATCTGCCTTTGATACATAAACCCTTAGACTGCAAGCCCTGTAGGTAGGAACAGGTCACGTCTAACTGCTTTACCAACCAAGAGCCAGCATACCCATTCCGGACACTCCCTTGAGTTATAAGAAATGAAAGCACAAAAAGCAAAATCTCCCAGGAACATAGAAGTGTAGAACACAGAAATTGCAACTGGAGCAAGTAGAGTTCTCATCAATTGGCAGCTACAAAGTTCAGAAGGGAGGTCAAAGAAAATGCAATGGGGGAGTGGGGGGGCAACAAAATCACGTTTACTCTGGTCATGGTCTTCAGACAAGCTTCAAAGACAAAGAGCAGTGTGTCACACAATTTGGGGCAATTATTTGGGTTCTGGCATGGTTCATCCAGGGGCCTTCAAAGTCCCAGAGGCTGCTGTGCTACAGAGTATGACGTTGTGGCAAGATATGTCACGTGGCGACAGGAAAGGTAGCTGAAAAACAGCCAGAGCTCCTTGGTGGCTTCCTCACTCAGCCAGAAAAAGCTCCAGCCCAACGAAAAGCAACTCAGGCAAAATATTTGACATTTGGAGTTGGAGGAGAGTTTATCTGAGCATGCAAAAGAGAGTCTGTTCAAGGCAAGGTGGAAATGATCAAACAGTCGTCCCTAAGCAACTCTTTGGGCAGGATCATACTTTTGTTCTGGAGGTAGAGACTAGAAATTACTTCAAAATCCATGGAACACTTTGTCTGAAAACAGGTCCTCACATGAAATTCAGAGTGACCTCATCAGATTCCCTCACATGGTTTTCACACCAGGTAAATTTCAAACACACTATTTACTCCCAACATGAATCTGACATGGTAAAGTCACTGCCATGTGAAGATTTTACACCCTCAGAAAGGATGACAGACAAAACATAAAATAGGGGATAAGTGACCATTTGACCTCCACTGGGCAAAGCAAAGCAAAACAGACAGAGAGGGGCTCTGTGAGGCAGCAGCAGGATGCTTGAAAAGGACCCGAAGGGTAAATGCAGGGAAACAAAAGGCAGGAGTGATTTCAGAGCAAACAACCCAATTTATAGTCTTGCAAGAGGCCTTAAAACTCCCTGCAGGCCTCTCTGAAACTCTGCACCACAAAGGGGGAGGGGGGGGGGAGAGAACAGCTGTCTTGGCAGGTGGATAAAAATAAATGATTTTTTTTTAAAAAAACTAGATTTGGAAAAAGAAATTAAATCAAATTTAGAAAATCAGGTAAAATACTGAATTTATTTCTCATTTAAAAATATCAGAGTTACAATTAAATCTCATCATAAACATGATAAACCTACACTTATAGCCTCATAAAATGATTGAATGACTCTGTTACACTCTCACATGTTGAATTAATATTTACCAGTCAAACGTGGGCATTCATTTTAATTTTTCATCTCATGAAAACGGTTCTGTCCAGCTTAGCTATGATTTCTTGCTTCTTGAATGCTTGGGGCTTTCAGTTGTTGTTTCCCAACCTAAAGTTGCACCTGCAAAGATGCAGCCTGGGCAGAACTGTTGTTGCTTTGTGCTCATGTGGAGGTGGGCCAAGCAAGGCAGGCGAGTTAGTGAAGAAAGGAAAGGAAATATAGCAGGGTGGATAAAAAATGATGAATAATAAAAAAAAACAGTTTCACTGAAATAATAGCTAGTTTAACTGCCAGCCTAATCTTATTTCATTTTTCAATCAGGTAACTTCCTTAGTAGATGGTGGAAATGCTGTGGACATAGTAGAACGGTTCACATGACACAAGGGTGGTTGACAAGCCAGGGAGGCTTGTTAGCCACCTTTTCATGTGTCATTTCCGTGTCCCTGATATGTGTGGCTCATTGTGACATCCAAACCTGGCACGGGTAGGTGGCTCGGGTGGTTAACCAACCACCCAGACCCATGGCCTGTTCTAGGGTTGCTGGTGGCTTGTTAACCCCCCTCCCCCCTGTGGGGCTCAGGTATCATGATAAGCTGTGGCTGGCGAGGGTATAGTCATCCAGAGTTTTGGAGAGCATTGTCATCAGTATGCTGATGACACGCAGCTCTATTTCTCCTTCTCATCTTCATCATGTGTTGAGCTGATGCCTGGCTGCGACAATGGACTGGATGAGGGCTAATAAATTGAAACTCCATCCAGTCAAGACTGAGATGCTGTTAGTGAGTGGTTCTTCTGACCGGATAGAGGGTGTTCAACCTGTTCTGGATGGGGTTGCACTTCACCCGAAGGAACAGGTTTGTAGCTTGGGGGTTCTCCTAGAATCATTTCTGTCACTTGAGGCTCCGGTGGCCTCAGTGGCACGGAGTGCCTTCTACCAACTTCGGTTGGTGGCCCAACTACGCCCTTACCTGGACAGGGATGACCTGGCTTCAGTTGTCTATGCTCTGATAACCTCCAAGGTAGATTACTGCAATGCACTCTATGTGGGGCTGCCTTTGAAGACGGTTCGGAAGCTGCAGCTTGTGCAAAATGCAGAGCCAGATTGATAACAGGAACCAGAAAGTTCAAACATGTAAGACCAACTCTGGCTTTCTTGCATTGGCTGCCTGTATGTTTCCAAGCCCCATTCAAGGTGCTGGTTTTAACCTATAAAGCCTTACATGAATCGGGGACCACAATACCTGACGGAATGCCTCTCCCGACACGAACCTACTCTACCCCACGCTCAACATCTAAGGTCCTCCTCCAAGTACCTTCTCCGAGGGAAGCTCGGAGAATTGCAACAAGGGAAAGGGCCTTTTCAGTGGTGGCCCCCCAACTGTGGAGCGATCTCCCTGACAAGGCTCGCCTGGTGCTAACATTGTTACCTTTTCGGTGCCAGGTCAAGACTTTTCTCTTCTCCCAGGCATTTAACAGCATATGTTGAGTTTTTTAACTGACCCCTGGATAGTTGGTATGTAGTCTGTTTCTATGCACTTTATGGTTTAAAATTTTGTATATTGGTTCAATGTTTTTAATCTTTGTAAACTGCCCAGAGAGCTTCGGCTATTAAGGCGGTATATAAATGTAAATAATAATAATAATAATAATAATAATAATAATAATAATAATAATATCAGGCTGCACATGACCAGCACTTGCAGGGGTGATTAACAAGACACTGTGGCTTATTAATCACCATCACATCATGCAAACCTGGTTCATAGGACTGGGTTCACACGTCACGCAAAGCTATGGTGGGCTGACATTGTGAGTGGTTGCACAGTGGCTTAGCATAATGTCTGAACCCAGAGCAGTTTCCCCATCATGGGCAGTTTTGTGCAAACAAACCACCCTGAGAATCCATGGCTTGTAGTAGGGTTGGTTTAAGGTGGATGATTCTCAGGGTGGCTTAGAGCGATATCTGAACTCAGCAGGAGATTTTTTCATGGGTTGTCAGAATGGCTGGTGAGCCAGCCGGCAAGAGCAGCACCCCCCGCCCCCAGGTCCCTTGCAATTTCCCCTCATTCCTTCTCAGTCTCAGGATGGATCTGATTTCTGTAGGAATCATGAAGAAGGGACACCAGAGAGTGCCTGAACCCATTCGCAAGGGGGGTTTTTTTGGGGGGGAGGGGAAGGTATGTTCCTGAGCAAGTGGAGGAACTGACCACCACTAAGAATTTTGCGCAAACTGAAGCTCCATTTTACTGCCCTGCCATGAAATTTACGCAAGTGTACCCTCCGTTGTACTGCTCTGCCATGACTTTTGTGTGAGTTTTGTAATTCTGCTCACTGCTCTTTAACCCTCCTGTATATCTGGCAGCTGACGTCTGCCGAAGAGAAAGCTCTTGGGGACAGGTGTGTTTACTTCAGTGTAACATGAAGCAGCCTTCTTAAAAAAAAAAAAAAAAAAGGAGTTTGTGAGCAAGGGAGGCAGCGAAGCAGAAGACATTGCTTGGCTCAATGGGATACAGCCACTTTTGCTGCCTTGCGCAAGAACGGAAGTTTGCAAATGCGTTCCTGCATTTGTAAGGGCTCAGAAAATCATTTCCTTTTTGCGATCTGATGGGGCGGGGGGAGTTTTGCTCAGCACAGATACTTGTGCAATTTCCCCCCCTTAGCCATGATTTTTGCATCCACTTTGTCTTTGTTGCTTTCCTCCACTGCGATCTGTCAGACATACATGGGGGTTCCAGAACAGTGTTGGGGATCAGTAAACATATGCAAATGTTAAGGCTGGACAGTAAACGGAGGGGAGATCTGCCCAAATGTAAAGGCTGGGGGCAGGGGGCTGAGGGGACTGACACAGAACGGCTGTGGCAGCTAGCAGTGGAAGGAAATGACAATATGACAGGAGGGGAGGATGAAATAGACCAGGATAGTGACAACATGGGGACTTGGCTCTGCTGGGCTAAATGGCAGACAGGCAGTCCTGCACCCTTGCACAAGACTCCCCCCCCCCCCCGCCCAAAGCAGGAGGTTGTCAACCTTTTTGGACTTGTGGATACATTTGGGAAATTGAAAAACTGCTGTGGGCACCACCACAAAATGTGGCTAGTCACATAATGGCTGCTATGTGGGCCTGGCTCATCAAAAGTGAGCTAAAGAAGTGGTGGGGTGGGGATGGAAGAAAGAGCAAGGCTAGAGGCCAGGAAGGGAGATAAAGGTTTCTCTTAAAACATTTTTTTTGAAGGGGGCAAGAAGGAGAGAGCTTCGTGATTTCCATTGGAGGTTCTTGTAGGCATTGCAGACCCTTCACCTATAGGGTTGTCACACTGAAGGGGGCTTAAGTTACAGGACAGCAGAATTTGGTTGAACATTAGAAAACTTCCTAGCAGTCAGATAATGGAACCAACTGCTTAAGGTGGTGGTGGGCTCTCTGCCCCTGGAGCTATTCAAGCAGAGCCTGGACACCCACCTGTCTGGGATGCTTTAAACTGGATTCCTGCACTGAGCAGGAGGTTGGACTCTGTGGCCTAGAGGGGCCCTTCCAACTCTAGGATACTAAATAGAAGTGTGTGTGAGCTCTGCAGTTCATCTCTATCGACACTGAATCAATGCCTCTGCCAGATACATTGAGACGAAACAGGTTCTCTATAGAAATGAAGAACCAGTCTGATCACTTCATAGATATGAGTATTTACATTCCACCTACTAAACACAGGTATTTCATTTTCACCTGATAAAAATAAATGATTAAACCTTGCTTTGACCTAGCGATCACGTCGTATTGTTGTGAAGGCAAGGCTGAGCCAAGACAAGCAGAAAGGAGCAACATTAGAAAGAAAAAGAGAAGACACGATCTTCTCTGCCTGCATCTGCCCGTATTCCCATATTTTGGTTGCAATCCTGTGGCCACTTGCCTGGGAGTAAGCCTCACTGAACTCAATAAAACCTATCTCTGAGGAGACGTGGAGAGGCCTGTGTTGTAAATCCCAAGTTCTCATGGGTGCTGGTCATAAGATAGACCTTATATGGGGAATATTGTAAAGACGTTTGCTCTACAGGACAAAAGGGAAAGCATGCAAAATACACACAGAGACACACTTTGCATACAACAGACAGCCCATGGTTGGTTAACCATGAGTTATTCGGCAGTGTGTGGGAATGAACAAGCTCATCTGCTTCCACTTTGCTAAACAACCCTAGAACAAACCATGGGTTAAAAATTCTGGTTGTTCCCCCCTCAGCAACCCAGGGATGAGGTGACCCTGGGTTGTTTAGCAAAGCAGAAGGGTGGTCAGGAGCCAATATGCTTGCCCGCTGCAGAACAACTTATGGGGAGACAAAGAGATGCAAAGCTTGCTTGTAAGAACTAAACTGTGTAAATAATGCTCTGTACCGTTGTAAATTAATATGGTTTAGTGGTCAGATTTGCACAATCATTCCAGAAATACATGAAAATCTGATTTAATCACTGCCTGAAAACATATTTTTCTTGCCTATTTCGATCATAATTTAAATCATGGGTTTAAATAAGCCCTAGCTCCAGGTTTTTGAGAGCCCTCGGGAAAGGCTCCCTCCATGGGCCCATTCCCTCACACATCCAGTTCACACAATCGTAGTACGGTTAACAAACCAGGATGGCATATTTACCCTGCTGTGCATGCTGGTCACGTGCTGGCCGGGTTTTCCTCACTACCCTCACTGACACAGATTGCCACGTTGTCCAAATCTGAGTGCCATGACTTGTTCATGGGGACAGAAACCCTCCAATAACCCATGGGCTGTTGCTGGAGTATTTGAGAGTGGCTGCTCACCCCCCCCCCCCACCCCACCCCCCGTCACGCCGCCTGGGTTCAGATGACACAGCAAGCCACTCCAATGAGGGTAATGAAGGAAATCCACATGGAATGTGAGGTGGGGAAAATCAGTCACTGTGGCTTATTTTCTTTGTTGTGATCGTGCAAACCGGCCCAGAAAGTTTGCACAATTTCATTACCATTGTCACCAGCCGCTCTTGCTCCTCCTTCTCGGGAGACATGATAGCACTCTTCAAATACTTGAAAGGTTGTCACACAGAGGAGGGCCAGGATCTCTTCTCGATCAACCCAGACTGCAGGACACGGAATAATGGGCTCAAGTTCCAGGAAGCCAGATTCCGGCTGGACATCAGGAAAAAACTTCCTGACTGTTAGGGCAATACGACAATGGAACCAATGACCTAGGGAGGTGGTGGGCTCTCCCACACTAGAGGCCTTCAAGAGGCAGCTGTACAACCATTTGTCAGGGATGCTTTAAGGTGGATTCCTGCATTGAGCAGGGGGTTGGACTCGATGGCCTTACAGGCCCCTTCCAACTCTGCCATTCTATGAGTCTATGAAAAACTTCCTGACTGTTAGAGCAGTACAACAATGGAACCAATGACCCAGGGAGGTTATGGGCTCTCCCACACTAGAGGCAGCTGGACAACCATTTGTCAGGGATGCTTTAAGGTGGATTCCTGCATTGAGCAGGGGGTTGGACTAGATGGCCTTAGAGGCCCCTTCCAACTCTACTACTCTCTGTTTCTATGTTTCTCTCTTGTCATTGCTACCACTAGCTTGCTTGACAGGCAGGGGCATCTGCTGCTCTGCCTTACCACCACCATTGTTTTCTGGACCAGAGCAAGAGGCAGGTGGCCAAGAAGCAGGCTGCAACGGCAAAGGGGAGGAGCAAGTCCTGGGGGCTCTTATCAGCTCACCCCTGCTGGGATGTGGGCCCTGGGCAAGTGCCCAACCATACCAAACCTTTAACGTCAGCCCTGATTTAAATCACCTTGACTTGAATCAATCGACCCTGCGTATCATATATGTATTCAATCCCACCCTGGGAATGTGCAGCTTTATTTCAAAAGAAGATTGGGGGAGGGGATGTTGACAAGGAAAACCTTTCAATCATATGGAAAGGATTTCAGAAAGAAAAGAAGGAACAATCGACCACTGATCCAGCTTTTGCAGCCCATCCTGCACTTATATTTAAAGGCAGCAGAACTGCCACCAGCCAGGTCTTTGAGAAGGCAAGAGGCAAACTGGTTAATCACTGGAATGCGTCTGTGTGGCAGCTTGGAGAAGCCACTTCAATGTAGGAATGGAAGAGAACCCCATAAGGGGGGAGCAGGGGGGAGCTGTAAAAGAAGTCACAGTACTACGCAGAATGAAAGCCAAGAGGTTTTCAGTTTCGAGTGGGATGTTTGATAGATGAGTACAATCTGCTTAGGAGACAACAAAAAGGAGTAGAAAGGCAGAGCTGTGCCAACTATTACTATTTTTTTGCAATGTGAAAAGAAAGATGCAGGTTAATGGGGCCTTTCCTGTGGCTCGGATGGAAGAATGAAACTTACACTAGGTTTGGCCATTAGGAAGAAAATGCAGGATCCCGGCATCACCGCAGTCCCCAAGCGCACCTCACAAGCGGCACGCTGATCTGTTCAGGGCAGCGCAAGGCAGGGTGCTGCTGCTGCAGCTGCTGCTGCTAAGGCCAAGGCAGGCACATCCCCTCCCCTGCACAGGGAGGAAGAGGGGGAGGCAGCAGCGGCAGCCTCTGAGGCCCTGCGGCTTAACGTTTAAATAGCATTGGCCACCACGGCAGCAACTGGCTGTGGCACAGGCACGCATGAGAACGTACGAAGGGCCCTGATGCTGGATCAGACCAAGGGCCCATCTAGCCCAGCACCCTGTTCACAGGGTGGCCAACCTGCTATCAACCAGGGACCCACAAGCAGGGCACGGTGCAACGGCACCCTCCTGCCCATGTTCCCCAGCAACTCTCTGGAGCCACCTCGCCCACAATGTCTTGCTCTGAGAACATCAAAGGGGCTGGCACCATTTGCTACCCAAGTCAAGTGCTCCAAAGCGATCTAGCTCGCTCGCTGGCTGGTGGCAGTAGCCCTGTAGCTTGTAGATCGGGTCCTGATCGTGGCTCATGATGGGGCCAGCCCTGCTTCTGCTCTACATGTTTGGCCAGATTCAAAAGTGTTGTCATCTGAAGACTAAACCATAATCATCATGATCTCTGCTTGGGAGCAGCTTGAAAGATTCAGCTGATATAAAAGGCAGCTGCCTCATCCTGTGGGGAGGGGCCACCCCTGTTCCACCACAGTTCCACGGCCTTTCTGGCACAATTCAAAGAGCAGCTGGTTTTAAGCACGTACAGCCCTAAAGCACACCAGCCTGCCACCAATTACATCCCATTACAACACACTACATCTTAATAGCCAACACCTGGAACACTATAAAGTCTCCAGCTGCTGAGGGTCCCATGCCTTGCATGCATCTTCCTCAAGGGCTCATCCACAGCCCAAGGTCCTTTCAGGAGCGCTGTGAGACAGTCGTCAATTTCATATGGAAACTTATACAGATATATGCACTGCTTAATATTAACATATATATTTGAAATGTAAGGTCTAATTCTCCCCCCTTCCTTCCCCCATTCTATATTAAGAGTGGAGGTGCAAATGATTATTGTGTGTTTCCTGTTATGGTCTTTTTTCTTCCTCACTCTCTCTCTCTTTATGTCCCCCACTTTAGTTGTTGGTTATTGTATGTTTCCAAGCCCGATTCAAGGTGCTGGTCTTAACCTATAAAGCCTTACACGGTTTGGGACCACAATACCTGATGGAACACCTTTCCCAACATGAACCTACCCGTACACTACGCTCAACATCAAACGTCCTCCTCCGGGTCCCTACTCCGAGGGAAGCTCGGAGGACGGCAACAAGGGAGAGGGCCTTCTCTGTGGTGGCCCCTCAATTATGGAATGATCTCCCTGCTTGGCACCAACACTGTTGTCTTTTCGGCGCCAGGTCAAAACTTTTCTTTTTTCCCAGGCATTTTAACAGCTCAAGTTGAGGTTTTGATTGATACTGTGGCCAGGCTTAACAGTTAAAATGTTTTAAAGTGTTTTAATGTCAGCTATTTTATGTTTATGGTTTTAAATTTTGTATAGTGACTTTTTAGTGTTAAATCTTTCAATTTTTGTAAACCGCCCAGAGAGCTTCGGCTATGGGGCGGTATATAAGTGTAAATATTAATATTAATATTAATAATAATAATAATAATGTTACTGTTGTATTTGCAATTTTTAAAAAAGAGTGCTGTAATACTTCTATATGGGCTGATTTGGGTGGCAAGTTTAAGAAGGTGATGTGTGATTGATGTGCATTTTAACAAACTGAACTTATATTGCTTTTTAATTGGTTATTATGCATCTCATAACTTGACTGGAGTCTTTGGAATAAAACAAACGTGCACACACAGTTTTCTCACCCTGAAGTTTAGCCTGTTTTGTGAATAGATTTTTGCTTGAGACTGAAACCATGTTTGATACGTAAAGTCAGTTGCAACAGTGGCTATTCTGCAACCTAGATTCATCCCGATCCATTCAGAGCACTAGTTTAATGCATTCAGCATCTTAGAACGAATCATATGAAGTTGGTCCCTGCAGGTAAGTAAGTAGCTACTGGCTTAATCACTCTGACCAAGAAAGGGGTGGGGGGTGGGGGAGGAATTGACAAAGCAGGGAGGTTTGCTCCCATGCACTCTACACCAAAATGATTGCCATTTTTACATCCCTCTGTTCTTCCTTTGTTTTTATTATCTTAACTGTTTAGCTTATATTTTTAAATTCTGTTTTCATTGATTTAAGTCTCTTTTCAACACTCAGACTGAAAAGCAAAAATGAAACAGGCATGTATGGGCAGACAGGTAGATTATACGGTATTTTGTGAGCTTTGCTGGACTCCTTGGGAAGGTCGCTTTAAACCAATTTATCTATTTATTACATCCTACCTCTCCCTCCAATGAGCTCAAGATGCAAATATGGCTCCCATCCATGTTATACTCAAATTACCAGTGTTGTTGGTTAGGTTCACGGTCATCCACGGAGAGCTCTGCAGCTTAACGGGTTTGGAGCGAGGTAGGTTCTCTCCAGCCCTAGTCCAGGTATCATTTGAGTAGGGCAATACACATCTATAACACGGGCTCTCCGCTCCCACGCAATGCCACAATCCTGCCCAACACTAGAAATGTAAAATTTTCTGAAATTTTAAAGCCATGGAAAAAGGCCTTTTTGATTTCCATTTTTTCCTGGAAAAAACTGAAATTTTTGGGAAAATTGGGGGGAAATGCATTATTAGCACTTTTTACAGCTTGAAAGTCACTTTGTTACTTTAGGAACATAAAATGTAATTATGTACGAGTTGGTCTGGCATAAAATGATCACATTTGGTATATTAAAAGTATAGTGTATTCAAGCAATTATTACAAATTGAATTTACTTCTTTAAATTTTTACTTTTTTTGTAACAAATGGCACTACAAGGTTCTGAACTGTAAGGAACCATTTTGGTTTTGCCAGTTTATGAGGAGCAGGCAAAAAACAATTAAAAAAACAAACAAACCAAAGGAACCATCAATATTAGTCACAAAGAAAATTATTGATGTCTCCGCTAGTCCTCCACAGTGTCAAGCAATGTCGTGTTTCCCAAAACCACCCATCTTCTTGGGAGACGATAAAGAGGTCTGCCACATAACCCACAAAGCTTTATTCAGACAATAAACATCTCCTCCCACCTGAAGAGAGTCTAACCTCTGGGAACTTTCCTCTAGACAAAACTATGCTAACTAAGAGAGACAATTGTCCTTTCAAGAAAAAGGGAAACCCTTTTCCCAGAACACTTTAACTTCAAGGAGGGCTGGTTCTTGCCTTCCTTTAGCTCCACCCGTTTGAGTCCTCCACAGTGTCAAGCAAACATAAAGCACCCATTCCCATAAAAGAAAATGAGAAAAAAGGTGGACCAAGTTTCAATGGGTATGCATGAAATTGAATCAGACCCATTTTCTGAGCTATAGCTATCACTATCAGTTGCAGTCTCTGTTTCCATGGCAGTACCCCCTAGAGGCAGAAATGCATCTTGCTCTTGTATTTGAGAGCTGTAGTCTCAGTTTGCAACCTAGGACTTGCTTGTCCACAGAAATTGTAATGATCTGATACTGTACATAGTTTTTAGAAATTATTTGGAGAAGTAAATATATGAACACCTTGTCTTAAACATTTTATTCATCTTGCTAAAATAAAACATTCCATAATCCTTCATTTTTTCCAATTTTTCAGAAAAAAACAAATAAGTGCTTTGGAAAAATCATCTCTACCCAATACATACAACCTCATGAGCCATGCATATTTTGGACATTTCTGAAAATACACTGTGGCCCACATGGGGGCTTTGCTATCGTGCCCCCCCACCTCAAACAACTCCCCCTTTTTCCTATTTTTATTTTACATCCAGCCTGAAGAAAAGTCCTACAGGCTTGATGGTAATTTTTGGATGGTCCTAAAAAAAAGACATTAAAGCCTGTAGAAGTTTTGATTTGTTGAATCACAATTGACAAATGTGGCTGCAAATGTTTTATAAATAGACAAACTGACTTTAAAGCATTATTTTTCTGGCCTTTTCATTGCAAAACCATGAATTTCCTTCCCAAAGTCAGTGCTAGCTTGCAGAAACATCTTTCAGATTCTACCATGGCCACTGGCAATGTGCAAAAAATCCACAGAACTATGAAAAACTTATTGAAAATTAGTTCAAAGGTTTTTGTGTGTGCGGTTTATAAATCTCATTTGATAAGATTAATGGAGACCATTCAGACTCTTTTACAACAGCAGACCTTGTCCTGAAGATTTTCTTGATTTTAGCAGTAAAATTCTCAGATTTGTAGGATATTTGGAATGTTGGAAGCTGCCTTATACTGATGCAGACCCTCCTTGTTCCATCTAGCCCAGTGCTGTCAACACTGACTGGCAGCAAAAGCTCTTCAGGTTTTCAGGCTGGAGGTTTTCCTAGCCCTACCTGGAGGTGCCAGAGATTGAACCCAGGACTTCCTCCACCACTGAGCCATGGGCCTTTTCCATTTATACATACATATTTGTGGCCTGTAAATCCTACCAGCAGTATTGGCTTCCACAGTGCCTGGGATCAATGTCCCTGATTATTATGGTGTTTTGTACCTCCTGTGAGCTGCCCCCTCTCCTACTTATGCCCAAGGAACTCTGGGATGGGTAGCTGTTGTGAGCAGATGCCACATAGACAAGCACAAATCTCTGTCTCTCAAACTTCTAGTTTAACTGAGCACACTCTCTCTTTTGGAGACAGCTCACTGCTCAAGATGTTGCTTCTTTTATTCTAATACTACTTCTGATTGACTCCAACAAACCTCACAAGTTCTGGACAATAGGTACAGAGATAACAGAAAAATAAAATTTTCATAAATATCCTCAAGCAGGACCTACAATTTCACCTCATTCTTCCCTTATGGTAAAGGGGTTGCGGCCTGGGATCATTCTGCCACCCTAGGGTTTCTGGACACCAGCACTTCCCCTCCCCGCAATGCTAGGTCCTGCCCAGTCTGACACTCTAACCAGTACACCACATTAACCACCTCTGACAGTTATGAAAGGGGGGATTTAAAATCAATTGGGGGAGAATCAGTAGCAGAGCTCCATAAGCTTCAAATAAGGAAACCAATACAAAGATGGATTCATACAGCCCAACAGAGGACTAACGGGAGAGGGAAAGGAGGGTGCCCTATGCTGAATCCACCCCACAAGCAACGCAGAAGGGGGCATGCAGCCCAAACAGCCAGAGTTGCTGGATTCAGTTGCTTCCCTCTTTGGCACACAGTGGGAGCGACCCACAAGCAGGAAACTCCTTTCTGGGCACTGATTGCTTCTTGGTGTGGAGGAAGCCTAAGTATTGTTGGAAGAAATGTACGAGACATTTACAGAGCAGGGAAATCTGGACCAAGGTAAGGAAACAGCACAAAGATGAGGGTGAGAACAACAACACCAGCAACACTTTTTAATAGGGATGCTACAGTTTAAGACTGAAAGGAGCCAATATATCCGGACATCTGCAAAATGTTTCCAAGCTTGCCTCACTAAACCTCACTGCTCAAAGTAATTTCAATGAATCAAAAGCCATTAGGAAGCCTTGAAGGCCTCATGTGCGCACACACTAGTGATCCTGATGCAGTGGCAGGGAAAGACATCTGTATGAAGAATTCAAGGGTAGGGAAGAGAATGGACCAAGGGGCAGAGGAGAGAATTCAGTGGTGGTGGGAGGGTCAGGGACTCTTTGGGGGCAGCATCAAAGGCCTTGGGGGCGGCAGAATGTGCCTTAAATGCGATATAGCAAATTTGCAGGGCATCAAACATCTCCTAGACATCACATTTTCAAGTTTTAATTGAAATGATCTGATAAGAATTAAATGCAGAAAGTCCTAGGTTCAATTCCCGGCATCTCCAGATAGAGCCGGAAACACTCCTGCATAAATTCTTGGAGAGTCTGTGCTGCCAGTCAGTGTCGACAATACTGGGCTGGATGCACCAAAGGTCTAACTCAGTATAGGGCAGCTTCCAATGTTTCTAAATCTAAAAGACAAGACTGTAATCCGGAGTGCTTCCAGGCTGAGCAGTCATTGTTTCTCTATTGCAACTGGCCTTCCACACTTCGAAGCACAAAGGACTTCCTTTCTACCCTGTTGTCATTGGAACAATCAGAAATGTTTTCACCTTTATCCCTTAGGGATGATTCACCCAAACCAGACAGCTCCAAAAGGACTTTCATTCGATTTGAAAGCTGCTCTGCAGCCTCTTCGACATGAAATGCCAGCTGTCTAGTTCCATTTTGGTTCAAATGGAGGCAGTCCTTTTTGTATAGTGCCCCCCATCCCATAACCTTCCCCAGCAATAAACCCAACCCCATCTTCCTGCCGCCACCATCTAATGCACGTACCGAGAGCCCTCAGCTCTTCCTGTACAGCTGGCCCTGCGTGTGCAAACTGGAATGTTGAAGAGACAACTGCCGTGAAGGTCCTGGGTTTCAGCCTCCTACCTGGCACCTCAGTTTTGTTTCCAGGATCACACAACTTCACTTCCCCATATCACTGGTGCCAACATGGCCCCTGACTGCTGACCCCTCCCCACCAGCCGACTTAGACCAAGGGCAATGCCATCCTCTACCGTTTGCAACAGGGACGAGAAGCAGAGCTTCGAAATGCATTGGCTGCAATGTCCTGGCAGGCTTAACAGTGGTGACTCTCTTTCAGGAATTAACCACTGCTTAGTGCTGGAGACACAGCCAAAGGCAAGCAGCCTCTAAAACCGGCTCATTTTGGCTCCAAGGAGCCCCTTGGCCTAAACACCGACACACAACACATGCCAGAACATTTGTATCTCGTTTTAAGAAAACAATTACAAGTCCTCTCTCTTGCCTAACCCCTTGGAGAAAAGATGCTTTTAATGAAAGTCTTTTAGTATTCAGGAGCTTGATGTTGTGGGGAATCCAAGAGCACAGAGAAAAGAAGCCACATTAGCTTCCAAAAGCCGTTTCGATTGTTCAAAAACCTTAAGCTCAAAGCGATGAAAGAGGAGGAAAAAAGTGGTGCAAAACAAATCTCGGCATACCTAAGGCAGCTGTGCTCAGGGAGGGGGAGCAAATGCGGCTTGAGAATGGGCCCCAGGAACCAGACACAGCCCAAACGAAAAGGGTCTCCCAGCTGGCTTTGGGAAACCCAAGCGACACCGGCCGGCCTCTTGTCTGTTTCACCGCAGCTTCCCTAGGACTTAAAGCTGCCAGTAAATAGGAAGGCAGGGAAGAAAGCGCATGTCTCTCAAGACAAGGTTTTGCAGGGTGGGAAGATAAAGTGTGGGTGGTCTGGACTTTGATTTTTATGGCAATTTCATGCCTTGGCAAAAGTGAGATCCGAGGGCTTCTTGCAGAAGGCAAACCCAGATCAGAGGAGCATCTTCAGTCCACTCAAAGGCCAAAGTTCAGTGCTTTAGTGACTATGTAGTCCTGGAGCCAAAGAGGCCATTTCAAAGTGGAGGAGGAGGAGGCAGGAAAAATCTAAGTCAGAAATAAGCCAAGCTAGAGACAGACAGCATAGCAGGAACGGGGCTCCCCCAGACTCTAAAGCTCCCAGGTTGAATTCTCCCAAGCAACAGCACACTCTTGGGGAAGAGGAGAGACTGGGAGGTGCCACCAGCAAGCCTAAATTCCCTGCCTCTCAGTCCCTCACGTTCATTTGCCTTTACTGAGCTCTGGAGCGGACAACAATATCTGTTTAGTTTCTTCACCTGTGCTATACAAAGGAATCAACGTCGTCACACACACAGACATGGCCCTGATACCAAAAGCCAAATGAAGCACAAAGGCCAAAGAAATCCGCGCTGGTATTGCTTACAGAGGAAGCCACTCTGTAGAAATAATTTTGGTTTTATCCTCTTACACAAAAGTCCTAGAAGAGTAGGAATTCGCATTCTGATTCTAGAGAGCGCAGGCAGTCGCAGGGATTATGGAACAGGCTGGGCTCTATTACCTCGAAATCCCCTGAGGACCACACAGTCGACATAGCAGAGCTTAAACTGGAGTTTTAGTAGCTCGTCCTTAAATGCAAACAAGGGGCCCAAAGACACCCAGGAGCTCATGACAGCCAGTCAACAGAACAAAAGAAGTCTGGACTAAGTGGGCACTTGGTCTGATCCAGCATCAGGGCTCTTCTTAGGAAACTATTCTGGCAGCCTCCATCTTAGCTGTGTGGGTCACACTTGCCAGTTCTAAGAGGTGCATCCTAAAAGCCAGCCAGCCTGCTGAAAGAGGCAAGGGCCAGCCATGACCAATCGTAACAAGGGAATGCTAGCAGAGCTGAGCCATTGGGGAAAAGGCCTGGGATGAAATGCAGATCTGGGTTCGAGGAGAAGCATCCAGGCAAGCTTAGTGGCAGATGTCCAGAGCCAGCAATCCTGCAGATCTGGGGTTCTGTTCAGCCCAGTGGGCGACCCCATCCCCACCCCGCTTTTCCCCAACAGGGAACACACAGACAGAGAAACATGAAATAAAGAATGAAGCATCTTGGATTGCTCTCTTCCTTCCTTCAGAACAGTTATATCCGGACTCCCCACCCTCTGCCCAATCATGGATATCAAAGCAGCACACAGGGCTTCACAGAGCATGTCCCATGCAAACATTAGAACCAGACCTGCTTAGTTTCGGCAAGGGGGCAGCATTAGGCACCCTCAGAGCATATCCTGGGACCATGGCCTGCCCCCAAAAGGGAGATACCTTTGTGTTTCATGAGGTGCGTTGGGGTTCAGCTCAAAAGAGGTCAAAAAGAAGAGAAATGGGTCTCAGGATGCAAAATATTTATTTTCAAAAAGCCCATCCTGAAAACCCTTTTCTCTTCTTTTTGACCAGTTTTGGTTGTTTACCTCCTTCTGTTTTTGGTTTTTCGTTCAGCTCATAAGAACCACATGCATGCCAGGAACAACAGTATTTTCTTTCTTTTGGAGAAAAAGGTTTGCCTTTCAACTTTATTCATACACAGTTACAGGAAGCAGCAAGGTTCTGGCTGCTGGACTGTTACAAGAACCCCATCCGCGACACCCCAAGGGAGTCTCACAGAACCCCCAGCAGGAATTCCTGCCTTTAATCACCATCAGCCGACCTCTGCGTGAATTTGACTGGCTACAACCACAGGACGACTGCCTGGGATGCGAGAGGCCAACGGCCACCTTCCCCTGCTCCTCACCCCTTTTGCTTGGCTGCCCTTGGACTGAAGCTGGGACCTTCGCATACAAGCAGGCATTCTGCCACTCAGCTCCAGCCTTTCTCCCTCAACTGTGATCTGAAGGCTCAAGGTTTCAGCCTCCTCCTTCTCAGCATCTCCATTGGAAACCAAGGCTGAGTGACAGAAGCATCTACCGTTTGCTCTGCCCACTCATGGCCTGGGACAAAGGTAGTTGAGAACGGTCTTGTTCTGTATGAAACTGCTTGAGAACTCTGCTCTACTTCTAAGACCCTTCTTTTGCCCCTTGGCCACCAGAAGTGTGGGGTCCTTCCAGTCACGGCATCCATAGGACGGAATGGCTTCCGAAAGGACGTACACATTCTTTGAGTGCAGAGAACATTGCTTCTTAAGGCAAGGTCTCTAAATGTGCTTTATCTTATAGCTGTGTTTACTCCTTCTTAAATAGCCATTACTGAGGACGTGCTTTGCTTTCTTTTAATAGATTGATGGAAAACAAAACTTGTAAGAGGCTTTAAATACATGTAATGTAGGAGAGTGGGGCATAAATTACACAAAGCTACTTCCTCTGGGTAAACATCCCTCCCACCCATCATGAAGGCCCTGGCAAAGTCCATGTGGGCCCAGTGTACATGCGTGGCCCAAGCGCAACTTCTCCCCCAGACACCAGGGCACGCCACGTCCTACCTGAGCCTGAGCCTTGCTTTCATCCCTCTCCATAAGAAGAGTTTACATGCTGGGCAGGTGGATGAACTCACTCTCAGGAAGAATGTGTCCACAAGGGTCAGTTACAATAGGTGCCCACCCCCTCCCCAAAGCCTACTCAAAAGATCCACAAGCAACGAAGAACAAGACAAACACTGGGAACGAAGGGCTTGTTTACACTAGAATCCCCAAAATGTCCAGGTGCCAAGGTCTGCCTGCTACAGAGACAGCTGTGGAATTTCTGCAGGGGATATTTAGAAGGGCGTGCCTTGTAAGGTAAGGATATCTCTTCTGCTTTTTTAAAAAATTCAGAATTTTGCAATTATTCAAATAAGCTACATACATAAACAATTCGCATAATATCCAAACACCTACTAATCAAACTTTCCTTCCAATACTGAATCCATGTGATCTAGTGTCTCATGATCTGAACCTTGCAGAGTTGCTGCTAGTTACAGTAGACGCCGCTGGGCCTGGTGGAACAATGGACCGCAGTCAAAAGCTTCTGTTCAGACCTGCTGCTAACGGTTCACATGAACCTGACTTAAGAAGCAAACTACCAGTAAAATATATCATGGGCCGTAACTTCCAAAGGTCCCTCTTGAACTCTATTCCCTCTTCCTGACCTCCCTGTTCTGTTGTCGTGGTTCAAGTGGCTTAGTTGCTGCTCGGATAATGCAGTGGGACCAAGGCAGCAGAGTAGTTGCAAAAGATCCTTTCAGCCCTCTAGGGAGCATCCCATGTGAAATACAGCACCCTCGTCTATGGTGGCACATCACGGATGTTTGAATGGCACCTGGCACGTGGGAATTGGAGAAGCCTTTCGCCAGGAAGGTTCAGGCCACACCTGCTGCTCCTACTTTTAGTTTGCTGCTGTGCAGACTGCCTTTAGAAGTGTAGACAACCATGGGAATTGGGGGGGGGGGGGGGGAGTTAGACACAGACCAATTGCTCAAGTCCTTATTTATCTAGAAACTACACATGGTCTTATCCTTACCTGCTTTATTTTTCTTTTTATACATTTCTATTGTCATTTTCAGCGCTCAAGGAAGTTTTATAATGATCACCCATTTGCCTTTATACAAACTGGCTTGGATTGCTCCAAATAACATTTTATGAACTCCATGGCTAAGCAGAGTGTTAAACTGTGGATGCACACATTCAAGTGCAATGCATGTAGCCATATGGCACCAGAGACAGTTTCCAGTAGGGATGTGCACAGCCAAAATTATCGTATCGTACCGTTATCGGAAATTCCAACATAAACAAATTTTGGGTCCGATCATATTGGGGGGGGGGGGGAGGGACCCGGATTTGATCGGATCCGAAATCCGATAAATATCGGAAGTTCCGATACGATAATGCAAGTCTATGGGGAAAAACATTGGGCTGGCACTCCCTTCCCCCACTAGCATTCCTTACCCGCTGCCCCCACCCCGTAGTACTGCTAAACAGGCTTTCCGGCCTGTTCGTCAGTACAGAGAAGCGCCGATTTATGTCGTCATCACCCAGCGTGCCCTCGCTTTACTGAGGCTGCAAAGCCTAGTTCTCAGTAGTTCCTAGCAGTGGACGGCAGCGGACAAGGCCCCGGTAAGGAGTGTGAGGGGGGAGGGAGGGATCCCCCTTACCGGGGCCTTGTCCGCTGCCGTCCGCTGCCATCCGCTGCTAGGAACTACTGAGAACTAGGCTTTGCAGCCTAGTTCTCAGTAGAGCGACGACACACCGGGTGACATCATCACCTGGCGCACCCTCGCTCTACTGAGAACTAAGCCGCAAAGCCTAGTTCTCAGTAGTCCAGAGCAGCGGATGGCAGCAGATGGCAGCAGACAAGGCCCAGGCAAGGAGCACGAGCGGGGGGAGGGAGGGCCGGCCCTAAACTGGGTGTCCGAAAATCCGATATGTCCGATAGTTATCGGACATATGGATTTTGGATCCGATCAGATAGGGCTTCCAGGAATGTTTATCATTATTAACCAGATGTCCGATAATGACCTTATTGGTTCGTTATCGGACATCAGAACAATACGATACACATCCCTAGTTTCCAGGATCTGAACTCCTCAGTTATGCTCAGTGCTTGAGCGCGTCTCATTATTCAGATGCATCACAGAGCAGAAATTCGGCATCCAGAAAAACTTAAGCTTCCTGAAAATTGCAAGCCATTAGGAATAGTATTCTACATAATGCTGCAGCACATCTGGCCAGCAAACTTTGACAAATATGTCCTCACATATCATTATTTCAGAATTGGAGAGGACCTGCATCTTCAGGCCAGTGGCATTACCATGGCTACTCACATGGCTCCACAGCATGTCAACATATTCATAGAACAATACTTTGGGCCTGTTCAGGCAACATGCTAAGCCCTGGTTAGGCTGCTAACCCTTTTGCAGTAACTGGTTGGTGAGCATGTTTTAACCATGGTTATGAAGCTACCATGGTTAGGAATGGTTCACATTACATACGAAGTCATGGTTCACACAGCACGGTAAGCCATAATGTTTAGCTCAAAATGCTTAACCATCCTGGCTTAGGATGTCATCTGAACAGGGTCTTTTTCAGCTCCTATCCCCAGAGGGATCACATCTAAATGGGATATACTGGTGGCATTTATGGGCAAGAAGCCCTTGAAAATTTCCAACATAACTTCAGCAACTTTCACCCCACTATTAATCTGAGCCTGGGAAACCACTGTTACCCATATCTGCACACTTGTAGCCAGGGGTTTACAAGAATGTCATGCCTTATGGGTGAATTGCACATTTTTAGTACACTTTTTTTTAAGGGCATTTTTCCTATTCTGAACGTGCACTTTTCGCATTTGAACGAAACGGGGGGAAAAGTGTGCGATCAAACACAGGAAACAAGATGATCCAAGCTTCAAGGTAAAGTTTGGAGAATCTAAGCAATTGTGAAAATCGTCTGTTTGCCTATCCCTACTTGTAGCTTCCACACAAGATCTACTGTATATAGCCAAGACCTAAGATACACTTATCTCAACTCATCAAACAAAGACTCACTTGAAAGTTTTACATCACCAGCTGTTTCTTAAACTATAATACCCACCCAATGAAGTGGGAAGCGAAACAAAAAGAAAACAAATCCTCCCAAAGGCCAGACTGGTACACAGAAGAGAAGGTGACCCAGACCACCGCTCGTGGTTCCAGCTACCGCTCTGAGCTAAAACCACTCCCAACAGATCATCAATGCAATACAGCCCATCCTGGACAATGGTCCTCACATTTTTATCTCTTGAACAGGGTCCCCAACCTTTTTGGGCCCCACGTGGGCATATTTGGGAATTTGTGGGCACCAATACAAAATGTCTCATCACTGGATTGCTGCTTTGGGATCTACCTTTCACATTTATGGATCCTGTGATGAGTGTATTCAGCAAAAAAAAACCTTTGCTTCATGTCTATTGGACGCTGCAACATCTCTTTAACAAGGGTTTGACTATTCAAGTTAATTGCTTACAGTGCAGTACAACTAATGCTGTTTTTAAACATATGTTTTGGCAATACCCAGTAAGTGCTTCTTTTTGTGGGGAGGTTATTACACAGAAATATTTTGTATTGGAACAGTCTTTAATATTCATTGATGGATATGCTGTTTTAAATTATTTTCCTGCTTCATAGAAATTTAGTAAAGGTCAGCGTAAATGGATCCTCTGCAACCTTTTGACAACTAAAAGACTGATATTACAACATTGGAAGGATAAACACTCATCTCATATAATGCATTGGATTGAGGGCTTTACGACACTTTCAATGTTTGAAAGGGTGGCATATAGACGCCACCTTCAAATGCATACTTATTTGGATATTTGGTCCACTTTTGTTGCAGCCCTTGTATAACTGCCAGAAAATTGTCTGCATTTCATACAAATTTATGCATGCATATTTTTTTAAAACGCAGAAAAAAATAAATATTAAGAAATAAAATTGGGTGCCTGTTGGCCCAAGGTTGAGGACCCATTCACGGGTGCCATTGGAGGTGCCCACGGGAGCCATGTTGGGAACCGCTAAGCTGGAAGGAGGATAACCAGGGCTTCCAAGGGTCAGACAGTTTCCATGCCCCTTTGCCCTTCCTCATGGCTAGCATAAGACATAAATCCCACGAAATAGCTACTTACATGCTGAATTCAGACAGGTCAGAGAAGTTAGTATTTGGTAGTGCAGAATTTTTGTTCTTCTCATATAAAGATTCACAACTCACAGCCATAGCAATGCAGAAGGCCCTATCCAAGATGAGTGCGTAGTTCACAGGACAGAGTTCTGTCTGCTGTGCCCTGGTGACATCCTTCTATTCCCAATGTGGGACTCCAGAAAATCAAAACAGATTTTGTGGAATGGGGTTTACGAGCCTGAGAAAAGCCCTCTGGCACTGCTGACTGCCCCAGACACCTGATTGGCACGTGAGCAGCATGTGACAGTCACCAAGCATTGGTGGCTCCCTCCCTCCCTGGGAGGGAGCCACCAATGCACAGAGGCAACAGAGGAGCTGGGGCAGAGCCGCCATGGTGCACTTTCCTGCAGTTGCCTTGTTCCTGCAGTGGGCTGCATGCCGGCAGGTGCGGGGGGGAGGGAGAACAAGATCCACAGTGCTAGCAGGTTGCTCAGGAGCAGGGCAGGCACCATGGACTCCTGTGAGAGTTGGCAGACATGGAGGCGGCCACTTCAAGATGCCTGAGTGGGGTAAAGCAGAAGTGGGGGAAATGACAGCGTGAAGCAGTCTTGCCTAGAAGCCTTGGAGGCTGCATGTGCAAGATCAGAGCTAGCAGCACCTGCACATATTCAAAAAGCCCCAGGTCAGAGTAATCCAGAATTAATCATGCAAGCATATGCAAAACCTTGAAGTGATATTTCCATGTATAAAGTAATTACCAATTCAGGTGTAAGACCAGGAATTTCTAAACATTTTGGAAATGCTAGGTGTTTTCCAATAAACAGAGGCTCGGCACTTTCTTGATTGATCTCCCCATCCCAATGAGCCTTTTTGCATGTGTAATGACTCTGGCTAAGACTTGTCACAACTCCATTGATTCAGCCTGGAGAAGCAATTGAGCCTTCTGGGAGTCGTTCCCTCACCTCTTTGACTGGATTCAGATGACACAATAACCCACAATGGATTAAATAATCCACAGTGGGTTATTTAATCCATTGTGAATTATCGTGTCATGTGGTGGGATTTTTATAACCCACGCAAATAACCAATGATGTGCAGAGTGGGTTATTCAAACCACCATTGCTTATCGTGTCATGGGGAGGGCACTGTTGGTTATTCTTGTCAGCTACAGAGTTGCTAGGCAAGAGTGGTCAAAGTGGCAGCTATCACTCTATTCAAGCTACCACTCTATTTTCGGCAGCAAGGGATGATGGGTTACAAGCAGGGGGACTGAGAGGAGGAGGGAGGATGGGGGCCAAGTTAGTCAATGCGCCATGGATTAATACCCTCCTCTTATAACCAATTTACGATTGGATATTTCTTTGATTGTGGGGGGAAGTATCCACAAAATAACTAACTGTGAGTTGACTATTAACCCACTATTGACTATTGTGGTGTCAGAGCACAGACCCTGTGTTTTTGTAATGTCAGGTATGACACCTTTTTGTGCCTTTGAAGCTTTTGTCTAAACCAGGGCCGGACAACTTCTGGAAGCCTTGGGTCTGTGAACTGTGGGGCACTGTGCAATTCACAGGGCACCCTCCACCCCAACGGATGGATGCCAACTATAAATACAATGCTAGGCAAGATTGGCAGTCCTGAAGTTGTGATTAATATTTTTCAGGTGATTTCCCCTAGCAAGTATGTGAGAGAAGAATACATATACATCATTGAAAGAAATATATGCCTCGGTATAAAATAGACCAAAACAGATAGAAACAGCGAAATTGAAGGTACCCCAACAACTTTAGTGGAAGAGATTGGATCTCTGGATTGGTTGTAAGCAATCTTTGGGTTGCTAAAATATTTTAGTGTGTTAACAGTTTTCAGTACCTGTGGCTTTTTCTCTCTTTTAAGTAAACAATGTAAGAGGAAATGCATGGTATTGTCTTCAAATTTTTACAAGTATTACAATAAAAAATGACGACATAATATAACATTTAAATCACATTTCAGGTCAAATACTTGTCATATAGTGGGGGGAACTAATGTGAGGTAGATTTTTTAATTTTGTTTACTAAAAGGGAAAGTAAAAGCCTTGAGAGGTCTAAAAGCAGGAAAGGCGAGGAAGAGGAAGGACACTCACATGTGATGAAGTAATCCTGGTGCCTTTTAAATTCCAAGCCCATGTAGTTGGGACTGAACTCCTGGAACTTGATGGTGAAACGGATTTCCTGCTCAGGCCTGTTGCAGGTCACCAACACATTTGGGTCCATGACGGTGCTGCAGGACTCGGCTTGGTCCCGCTTCACCAGGTACAGCTTGTAATACTCGTATGGTTTGGCCGGCTCTGTCTTCGGACAGATTATGTCCAGTTTATCTCCAATTTCTGGATAGATGACCAGCCCCTTCCCAGACATGAACCTGAGAGAGGGAGGAGAAGAAAAAAGAAATTAGGATAATGTTACTTAACCCCACAACCAGCATCCTCCATCCCAGATCACTGACGCTTCTTCCCTGAAATGCATTCAACCAAAGAAGATGCCATTTATAGCACATGACCGATCGGACCACCAAGGTAGTACTACCAACAAGCACTTCATCTCGAACAATTATCCAGAGTTTTGGGTAGAGGTATCTCTCCAAGTTCTGCAATACAAGATCCAGAGATTTTCTGACACCATGCATGACTATTGGGATCCAGAGATGTTTCCCCTGATGACTGCCATACATTCTGCATGCACAACATCTTCAGTGATGGGAATCAAGGGGGCAGAGTCCCTGAATTTGAAGACTATCACAGGACAACTCAAATTCCAAGCGAACTGAAGACCATGGATACCACCACCATGGCCATCACATGCTGTCAACTCCATTATCTGTGCAACTCAAGTAGGTCAACTAGCTACCATTCTGGAGCACAGTGCAGATTTTCAGTGTGATAGGCAGCCACTAGAGATGGTGAGGACATGTACCACTCCCTCAGTACTACCCCGCCAATACTTGTATTGAGTCAGGTTATTGGTCCATCTGCTCAAATGCTGTCTACTACTTCAACTGGCAGCCTCTCTTTGATGGAGAAGACGTTTTTCTCTCCCAGCTCTGCTACCTGAGATGCTTTAACCGGAAAGGTCATGAACCTGTAATATTTTCCACACTCAACATGTGCTCCAATACGAAGCTGACTTATAGGGAGCCAGAACATCACCCCACCAACCTCCATGCTGTCTACAGGGTTTCAGGAAAGGGTCCTTCCCAATCCTGATATTCCAGACCTTTTCAAGTGGAGATTCTGCAGTTGAAACTGGGACTTTCTGGATGCCAAAGGAGTGCTTTCCCACTTGAGAGCAGTGAAAAGAAGACCACAGGGGCAAAAACACACACAATGACCTTAACCTTTTTGCTCATTTTGGACTAGAAAATGAAGGAAGGTTCATCGTACTTGAAAATGATAGGACTGCACCACCAGTTGGAGAATATTAAAAGGGGGTGAAAGTAAGCCATTTTTAAGACGGGAGTGGAGATTCCTTTCTCCCTGCTCCCCTTAAACATAGGTTTTTGGACAGATCGCATTGGGGAAAAGAGAACAGAACGATACACAGCATTTAACTGGGCAGGATGCCACCATCATGGAGACTGGGGGTGGCAGGGAGTGTAGGAAACATGACTGGAAGGCAGGACATAAGGAAGGGAGAGGTTGGAAGGTACTGCAGAGATGATTAACACTCAGACTCCATTATTACAGGGCAATTACTTGACTGCATTTCTGAGCAACATGAATTAGAGGGACTGGGGGAGAGCAGCGGAGGAGGAGGAGAAGGAGGAGGAGCCAAACGTCTGCTTAGGCTAAGTAGCATAATCTGCTCTTGATGAAAGATAACTTGGGAACAGATGTTAACGCAAAATTATCCTGGCTGCATACAGCAACCACAATCCTCCCGGCACAAACTGGGGGCTCCACAAAACCAGTGGCATAAACCCAGCTGGTTTGCTTTTCACTCCCTCCAAAGCTGCAGCCATTCCCTCCTTCCCAACGAACGAACGAATGCTGCTCATGGAGGAAGCAAGGCAGAAATCCTTCTGTGGACAAGCCTGCTGCCGCCGTCCTCCTCCACCAGAAGTAACAACAATCCAAGAGTGTTTGGCTGCTCCAATACCTGCTGTGTTGCATGGACAACAGAAGCGACCAGAGTTGTGTTGCCTCTAAATCTGTAGGGGTTCTTCTGAAGAGCCCTTCTTACTTCTGCATTGTTCACACACTGCTTCAGAAAAGGCGCACATGAAACTGCTCCCCTTTCCGCAGAAATAACCATGTGCAATGAAGCTACAGGGAACAGACCCTTTTCAGTGCTCAAACATCTTCACACAAATTATCTCAGTAATCCTTACAGCAATCTTGTAAGGTAGGCCAGCCTTATGCTACAAGTAAGAAGCTCGATTGCTGAGTTCATAGCTGAGGTGGGATTTCAATCAGGAGGAGATGATGCAAAATGAGTCACCGCTGAAAAGAGCATGTGGTCAGATGGGGGCCCAGTGTGAGCCCAGACCCTCCCTTGTCAAGCTTGATCCCAGCTCGAATGTGTCTGCAGGCGTCAGGTCAAACTTGCCTATTCGCGCCTGCTCCAACAGCTCCGTGGACCCCCTGTGAAGGTGCTGGAGCATGGTGGCCATGAGCTTGACCCTGGAAGTCCATGAAGTTCAAAGCTCACCTCGGCCTAAATGATGATCGCCTTAGGCAAGCTTCCATGTAGGCATAAGAACACACCAAACACTGCCTTACAAGGATTACCATGATGGCTACTAAGTCTTTGGAACACTCTGAAGGACTATATAAGGCTTAGGAAGCGCACAATGGGAAAAACAAGAGGCAAAGTCAGCTTCTTCGCAATCGTTTCCAGAACTGCATTCCAGAGTTTCTCAAGCAAGCTGCTAACCTGCTCCAACTAGAAATAGCGGCTCAACCCGCAGAATGCTTCCGGCAAAAGCAAGCAGTGGCAGGTATTCCCACCCACCAGCCCTTAAGCCCAAGCTGCTGCTTTCCCGAAAGTAACCACAGTTTCTCTACACTGGAGCCATGACAAAACTCCAGCTGGCCCTCTTGCCTGGCATGGGAGGAAACTTGGCTTGTTGCAACAAGGATAAAAATTGTAATAGACATGCAAGCTTGGCTCACAAAATTAAGAATTCACCTTGGCACTAGACTCAGCAAGTCTTTTTAAATGGGGTGGTGGTGGTGGAAGAGAAGAGACTATACATCCTTCTGCTCCAAAGCCGTCTTAAAATTCCCACTTTCCTAGAGAGGAAACTTCAAGTGGCTCTAAAGATTCTTTTCTCCACCAAAGAGATTCCACACATACAGGAAGCCACCCATGGGCAGGATGCCCTGAGTGATGCCCTTTCCTGGACTGAGCCCATCTCCTCCTCACCTCTGCCTCCACTGCCTATTCACTTGCTGTCTTGCTCTAACACCAATCTGCACAACTGCCCAGAGGGAGAATGCAAAAAGGGGAGGATGTGACATGCCAGGAGAGGAAGGTGAACCAGGGGGCTCCAGGATTCAGTGGTGGGTCTCAGAGAACCCAACTATGCTGGCGCCTCTGATGCCAGCCAGAGCTGAAATGGAAGATGCAACCTTAATGGCGCATGGGTGATTTCACCAGCATTTCTTATTCCTCCATGGACATCCTTGTCTCTCCAAGTGTGCTTTATTTTTGTGTTCTCTAGCTTTAGAAAGCTTAACAAAAAGAAAAGCAGCTGATGCCATTGCCGCAGAGTAGAAAGGTAATTACTGCAATTTCTTAATGATTTCAGGCTAGCATGCCAACATGTAATTTCATCTTTTAATTCCATTTCATTCTTTGAGTTGTGTAATTTTCCCTTGGAAATTTCCTGTTTTTCTTTCTAAAGGTATAGATGAATAAACGAAGAATAAACCCAGAATGTTCAAATGCAATTGACACTGGATGCACAAACACACAGAGCCCAACCTGGTTTGTGGTTATTCCTAAATCAGCATTTAGAATCACACCCCACGATCCTATAAAGCTTCTCAGGAATAGAGAGAAACTGGCCCAACATATCATTTTGTTAAAACAGGGCAGCCGCCGCCGGGTCCTCCACCGCTGCTGCCGGGCTCGTGAGGCCAGAGGCCGCGCGGAAGGGACGGGAGAGAGCCGGATCCGGAAGTGATGTATTCAGCCCTCCCCCGCCTCTTCCGCGAGGGCATCCGGGCTCCTCGGGGGTCGTCGCCATCGCGACTAGCCCCGACGAGGCCAGAGGCCACGTGGAAGAGGCGGGGGAGGGCCGATTACGTCACTTCCGGATCCGGCCCTCCCCTGCCTCTTCCGCGCGGCCGCTGGCCTTACGAGCCCAGCGGCGGGGGACCCGGCGGCAGTGGAGGAAGACCCGGCGGCAGCGGAAGGCAACCCGGTAGGTCCGGGCTGATGTTTTTTGGGGGTGGGTGGCTTGATGGGGGGGTTGTTTTGGGTGGCGGGGGGGGACCGGGATTTTGGGTTCCAAAATCTGGTCACCCTACTATCTGTGCTGTTCATGCAGTGAGTCTGCTGAGCTCCTGGCACCACGGTCCCCTCGTTTGTTCTTACAAACACCCTTTGAATGGGGCACAATTACCCCTATTCTATAGACAGTGAACAGAGGCTAAGAAAATACACCTTCAGGCAGCTGCAGACATGACGGGAAGCATAAGGAAGCACGAATTTTGAGGCCGGTTCCGATTTCCCCTCCCCCAACTTCCCTTCAGTCACCTACATAACCTCCCTTCAACACCTTTCAGCATCCTGGTGACTCACCACAAACCCCCCACAGCTGATCAGTGGATTAAGGCTCCGTACCCAAACAGCTGATGACTGAGTGAGCTTGTGCCTGGGCTCATATGACGGAACATGACTCCAAAGAAAGAATGTTTTTTTAAAAAATCCCTGCAGATAGAAAAGTAGCCTGTCAAGCCGAACGCTAATCTTGACCCCTTCCCCTTGGCATCCTCACCCTCTATGCGCAGAGAACTGCTTTGTACTGAGGAGGAGGAGCTCTTGATGAACGACCTCCTGGTTTTTTAAAATTTCTACTTCTGATGTCAGATTTGTGGGTTATTTTGCATAGATAGTGCATTATTTTGCATAGATAGTGGCCTGTTTGTCCTATGTAGAAGGCAGGAGGGCACGGATGGCCACTGATGGCACATATCATATTGGGAGACACACAGGGTGCCTCTACAAAAGCGATTTAAAGCTCTTTCAAGGCGCATTACAAATTTTACCTCTACAACAGCGGAGCGCAAATCGGGGGTTGAGGCGCTTTTTATCTCCGATTATTCACATTTTTGAATGCACGTTAAATAGTGAGTTTTAATTTGCCATGGGAGTTAAACATGTGATGTAAACATGCGATTCTCTGCATGTAAACAACTTTAAAGCACGTTTCATATCGCCTATAATGCGCTTCACCGCCTCTCGTGAATAGGTATTAGGAGTAAATGCGCTTCTCCATATATGCGCATAATCGGGCAACTGGGCGTCAAACCGAAATCTTGTAGAGGGGACCACAGTGTCAATATTCAAAAAAGAGCAGGTAAACACTTCAACTTCCCGGGACGCTCTGTCAATGATCTTAAGGTGGCCATTCTTGAACAAAGTAACTGCAGAGGCAGATTTCAAATGTCAAAACTGCAGAACCACAATCCATCAATTCATTTATGATTGTAAACTGGCCTAAGGGCCAGGTGAGTGGCATATGAATCAAATAAATAAATAAATAAATAGAGTTTAACTTCATCTTCTGTGGTTTGAACAGGAACAAAGGGTTGGTTTTTTTAAAAAAAATCACATTAGATGCGTTAATCAGCTCAACAAGGCAAGGATGGCTGTTTTGTGAGGTAATTATCACTCTTGGTACTTTCTGCATTTCACTTCCATCTGACCTCACTTCCATCCATTTCATCCCCTACCCCTCAACCCCATGTATATAGAGACCTGCCAATTGAGGATAACACTTCATGCATCCAATGAAGCAGGCTGGGTCCACAAAGGCTTCTGTCACAACGTACTTGTTACTCTTGAAGACACCATGTTGTTTTTGCTACAGCAGACGTAACATGGCTGCCACCCTTCTGGAAATCACTACAGCTATTTCAAACAGCTCTCCGTACTTTCCCATCCTTCTCCACCTCCACGGTTTTGTCTAGAACATTTGAATTTCTACAATGGCAGCTGATAGTCTCTTAAAACAGCAATGGGAAAAATAGTGAAAATAGGTTTTCAAAAGAATTCTTCTCCATAGCACTAAGAAGCATACATTTTCACAAAGTACACTGGGATGAGATGTTTCTTGCATTATATCAGCATGTTGTCTTACTATTTTAGACCTTCAAAATGCTAATTGCTTTTGTTTGTTAGCATTGGTGCTAAAAACCAACAGCTCCCCCTTCCTCCAAGAACTCTCTCGCTTTCGCTCTCTCTCTCTCTCTCTCTCTCTCTCTCACACACACACACACACACACACACCCTTTGTGCTGGGACCAGCGAAGAAAGCCTCAGCAGGCCGGCTGGCCGTCCAGCCAGCCCTCAATGGCCTGAACACAAAGGAGAGTTTCTCCAGCCAGGGCACTTCTTCCGGGCCACATTCGGAAGCCTGTTTGCTCAGAGAATTCTTTGCTGGGCAGGTTCCTTGGGAGCTATCAGGTGGCAGCGTCCAATTTCCTCATTGTTTCGAGAGGTGTTTTCTGATGGGAAAGGTGAAAAGGGTACTTGTGAGGCCTGTAAACTGATTCCTCCGAGTTGGGTAAACAAGGAGGCCTCTGTTGGCAATGGGCCCCGGGGAGCAGCAGAGATGCCCTTGCAGAGAAAAGGAAAATTAAAGAGCAGCTCCTTTTCCAAAAAAGGGAGGAAGGGGAGGAGATCTCTACATCAAGGACAACTCAGCCAAGCCACAGCCCCTTCAGGCGCTGAAAGCAGCTGTGATGTCCAGGTACCTCACCGTTCTCTATCTCCTTTGGGTGCAAGCAACACCAGACCCAATGAATGTGGCAAGAGGCTTCAGAGGTGCCCATCGCAAGGTCCTTCAAGCAGCCCCCTCATCTCTCTGCAACCTTAAAGTCCCAAAGTTGTAGATGAATAGGGTCCCTCCCCAGCACTCAGCATCTCCCAATTCTTCCTCCTCCTCCTCCTCCTCCTCTTCCTCCTCCTCCTCCTCTTCCTCCTCTATCCAGGCTGAGGACCAATGCACTTGTGCACATGCTCAGTGTTTCATTGCCTGATGAATTACTACACTCAACAACTCTCAGTTGAACACGTGAATTGCCCCTGTTGACAAGCATTGTCTTTCAGGGGATACAAAGCAAATGTGAGAGCCTGCCTGTGATGCCTCTTGCCCACCATGGACTGCTATATGCACAGGTTCTGTTCAATAAGGGCGGGTGTTCTTGCTTCCCCAACCGTGCTTTGGGGAAACAGGAACATTTGCAAGCCCTTCAAGGAAAAGGGGCTGGTAGCCAGCAGCTTATGGACATCAGCTTCCTGCTGGGCTCAGAACGCCTCAGGAGGGCCGAGCACTTTAGCCTTAATCCTTGCTCACTCCACACAGGGTTTTAAGGATTCCCAAAAGGCTTCAGTGGAACTTGATCTCATGCCATAAGTGCCATGTCTGGCTTGATAATCCAGTGACTCCCAAGTACATGTGCTAATAGAGTGTGCTGAGACCATCTTGGTTCCATTCAATTTCTTTAGAGAAAAGAAAAGAAGGTGCTGAGTCGGTAAACAGCAATCCTTTAAAAGCACAATCCCAATATACAGTGAGCCAAATTTGAGGCTTTAAAGCCCTACCCAAATCCCCTAAGGCTCAGGGTAGGAAGCAGCCTCACACAATGACCCACAGTGGTGCAAGACATGCTTTCCATTTTAAGAATGGAGGACAGAGGCTGCGCATGGAAGTAGCCAACGGGTACCAAGGAAGTTCATTGCTGAACTTGCATTTGCTGAGGTTCCTTCCTCTAGACAACAAGGGAAAACATATGTTGTGTGCACACATACATACATATACACATACACACACACACAATATATATATATATATATATATATATATATATATATATAATCCCCTCAACTCCCCCTGCTTGTGATGCCTTAAGCAGGTCACTTCCCCTTGCTGCACGTTAGGGATGGCTTTGGGTAAGGTTAATATGGGTTGTGATTACACAAAAAAGTAGGACTGCTGTGGGTCGATTACCTATTTTCCATATCTTGGGGTGCAGACATGGCCAGAAATCTCACTCAATATTATTTATCACATATAGTAAGAATTTTAATCCTGGCTCATGGACTAAAAGTCAAAAATTTTAATCCTGGCTCATGGACTAAAAGTCAAAATAATGCATTTGTCACTCTCCTGCTCCCAGGGGGGCATTTCTTGCTGGGATCCATATTAAAAAATGTTTAGTATGGGTCAAGGTTTAAATGTGCCAAGTTTTATACTTTTAACTCTAAGAACATGGTTTAACTGCTCCACTATTAATAGAGGATACTAGATTTTGGAACCTCTCGTCTAAATCAACATAGTAGTACTATTTGTTTTACGGACTTCAATGTAAAATAGTATATTGGATCCAATTTAGTGGGGTTTCTGATTTAACTCAAGATTCGCCTAAACCAATCCTTATCCCCCTTTCCCACAAACTTCCTCCTTCTTTGAGTAACAAATAACAATGACATGATTAGATAAAGAATTTGTGGAATTATCAGGGCCTGCCCCTTTGTGTCAGCATGCCAGCTTCTGCTCCTTTTCTACCTAGGGTGCTATGACTGATGACTTGCATCAATACTCAGCCCTACTTGTTTCTTTTTCACCTTTTTTAATGTTCCCACAAATGAGCCCTAGACCACAATTACCCAGCAGGTGCTCATGTGGTTACAATCAGCCCATGAATATTAACCAGACCTATAAGCATAACTACATGGGTTATCCTCATAGGGAGGGAGGAATGTGGAATCTAATCGATGTCTTCAAGCTTGTCTAATGGGAAAGAATCAGTCCCAATACGGCCCTGCACTATCCACCATATTGTAAACAGCTTTCTGAACATGTCATTTCTTTGCAGGGTTGGTTGCAACCCCACCAACCCCCAACATCCGATTTGCATACAAAGAGTGACTGAAAGTTCCCACCCCAGGCCATATTTTTGGGATTCATTTCAAAAGCTACACCTCATGGATTGTACATTCACTGGAACAATGGCTAAATCTCAGTTACAAAGGCCAGGAGGTACACCTTTTGAACTCAAGACAACCAGGAGCTTCCATATATTTCTGAAAGCACCAAAGCGCTGGCCTATTCCAAGCTTAAACTTTTGTTCTGGAATGAAAATATTTCCTGCAATTGGAGGGTTCCACCATAAATGCTGACTGAAGAGGAGGACTCGCTCCAGTGATAGCTGTGTGTGTGTGCGTGTGTGACTTTCTCAGTACACCAGTCCTAAAGTATTAGAACCAGGAAACCAGCTGTTCTTTAGAGACAGAGAAGACAGGCCAAGTAAGGACATCACTGGGGTTCATATGCCTTCCCATGGAGTCTCAAAACACCTTGCCCTAGGTCAAAATTCAACCACCACTAAACTGAACTTATGGTAAGACAGTCACACAGACTGTCAGCTCACATGGCACCAGGCCAAGAGCAAGATTGGTAGACATATGCAAAATAATATTTTGAAGCCCCATGCATGCTCTCACTGAGGAGGGGGCAAAATATTCTCTCAACCTCTCACATGAAAAAACATGGGCATGACAGTAAGCTGTTTCTTGTAAGAGCAAATAGGGCCATGTTATTATTTTAAAAGATCCATATACAGTTTCTTAACACCATGACCCTCCCTTTCCCCAAGTTGGCTGAGCCCTTACATGAGTCACCCCCTTAACTCCCTCCCATCTGGCAGCACACTGACCAGTGTTATGCATCTCCCAATTCTAAAAAGTCCTTATGCTCCTAAAAATCTTTTAAAGGGCACCTTCTGTGCAAGAGAAATCCCAGATCTCTTTTTTCTCTGAGGAGGAGGACAGTGCAATTGATAATGCACAAGTTTTAAAAAACGAATAGCTCTTTCTGAGATTACATGTTCTATTTACCATACTCAAAGTTTTACATATATGAAAGAGAGGTGGGGTATTGTTAGAGTCACTTGTGAAAGCATCCTTAGTTTTAATTTTAGAAAACTGTCTCCTCTGTCCTCACCACTCCACTAAAAGTCATAATTATGTACCACATTCAAAAGCACACTGGTACAATTTTGTCTGTGCCACACAACCCACCTACTTCCGCGCGAAGTACAAAGTGTTGGTCATTACCTTTAAAGCCCTACATGGTTTGGGTCCAGGTTACCTGCGGGATCGCCTTCTCCCATACAATCCGCCCCGCACGCTTAGGTCCTCTGGGAAGAATTTATTACAGTCAACAAAAACTAGACTGACAACTGTTACCCAGAGGACCTTCTCTTCTGCCGCTCCCAGATTATGGAATGACCTGCCGGGAGAGATCCGTGAACTTACCAGTCTTCAGGAATTTAAATTAGGGATGTGCACTGGATCAGACCCGATCCACGATCCGAGTCCGGTCCAGTGGGAAATCAGATAAATTATCCGATTTCCGATCCAACAGCTGGATCGGCCGATCCAGTCCAAACCGATCCGAAAAGGCTCCGAACCGGTTCGGCAGATCGGCGGATCGGCGGGTGCCCACTGGCGCCCACCACCACTCCCATTGGTGGGCGCCAGCGGGCGCCCGCCAATGAAAGTGGACAGCGGGGGGGGGGGGAGGAGGGGGGCGCTTACCTTTGAGGAACGTCCGCTCCCGTCCGGCGCCGGCGGCTACTACCAGCGGGCTCCGCGGCCTGCTCCAGGGTGGCGCGCCAGGTAATCACCTGGCGCGCTACTCTAGAGCAAGCCGCAAAGCCGGCTGGCGGTAGCCGCCGGCGCCGGACGGTAGGGAACGGCCCGGAAAGGTGAGGAGGGGGCGCGCGGAGGGGAGGGGGGGTGCTTACCTTTTAGGGACACCTGTCCGGCGCCAGCAGCTACTACCAGCGGGCTCCGCAGCCTGCTCCAGGGTGGCGCGCCGGGTGATCACCCAGCGCGCTACTCTAGAGCAAGCCGCGAAGCCGGCTGGCGGTAGCCGCCGGCGCCGGACGGGAGCGAACAGCCCTAAAAGGTAAGCAGTGGCGGGGAAGGGGGCTTACCCCCCCCCCGGAGCCATCCACTTCTATCCGCGGGCGCCTGCAGTTGGAAGCGGACGGCCCCAGGAGGGGTAGGGAGCGTGGGGGAGGGGGCTTACCTGCCGGGGCCGTCCACAGCGGACGGCCCCGGGGGGGGGAGGGAGTTAGGCCCCCCCTCACCCACCCGCCGCCATTTTTTCCTCATAGACTTGCATTGCAATGCAAGTCTATGGGGAAAAAAATGGCGGCCGATCCAAAAATTTACGATTTTTGGATCGGGATCGGACTCGATCCGGTCCGGGGGGCCTTCGATTTTGTCCGAACCGATTCATGACAAAATTGGAGGTCCCGATCCGGGTCCCGATCCGATCCAGGGGGTCCGTGCACACCCCTAATTTAAATTATCTATAAAGACTGAGCTCTTCCGGCAGGCCTACTCAGATGAATTTTAAGTGTTTTATTGGTGTTTTATTGGTATTTTAATGATATATTGGTTTTATGTATTTTTAATCAGTTTTGTGTGTTTTATGATGATGTTGTTCCCCGCCTCGATCCGGAGGGAGAGGCAGGTAATAAATAAATAAATATATTATTATTATTATTATTATTATTATTATTATTATTATCTTGTCACAGATTTCCTCCAATGTCCATTCCTTCTACTTTGGCTAATTACAGGGGGATATCAATCCTTCAGGATTCCTCGAGGGTGTCTTTATTATTATTGCCACCAATAAAACAGGAGAGAAGCTACTCCCTGGAGTCTCAGTGCAAGGTGCACCCAGCAGCACAAAACTCTTGAGGCCCCTCCGCAGCCTCCTTCTCAAACCTCCCCCAATGGAGAGGAGGCTTAGGTCCCCTCTACAAGGATTCGCTTTTGCGCCTGGTTAGGCGATTATGCGCATAATCGCAGAAGCGCATTTACGCCTAATCCCTCTGCACGAGAGGCGGCGAAGCGCATTAACAGATGTCCAAAATGCGCTTTACAAGTAGTTAATGCGCATAAGCGCTTATTCACACAGTCAAAATGTGCTTTAACGGACGGAGCAAAATAAAACTCGCGATTTAACGCGCATTCGATAATGCGCATAATCGGGGAGATAACGCGCCTCTATGCCCGATTTGCGCTCCGTTCTTGTAGAGGTAATTTTTTTAATGCACCTTGAAAGAGCTTTAAATGCCTCTTGTAGAGGCACCCTTAGCTGGGATGAGCCATCTCCCTCCTCCAGCCAAAGAGATTCCCTTTCCTTAAATCATGTGAAATCCTGCCAGGTGTGACAAGCTGGCAAAATGTTCAGGAAAGGCAAGCTTGCCTCTCTTCCCCACCACCACACCAGGACACCACCAATGGTAGCCTCCAAGGGGAGCAGCCCACCACCTCACTTGCTGGGGGGTTAAAGGCCCCTATTAATAAAGTCCAAGAGATAAGCAGCGGCTTGAGGGCCTTTGTTCCTGACCTCTTCCACTTAACCCGGCCCCCCTCCGAGACACACTTTAAGGCCATTTTTAATGTTTTAGTTTTAATGAGGCCCATTCAAGCCTCCCAAAGACAAAGGCCCTTCTAGATTCTAAATGGATTTACATGATGCATCAATGAGGCATAAACAGGTTGCCTTGGCAACCTAAGCTCCCCCAACTAGCCCCCTCCTCTTCTCCTCAGCTTAAACACAAAACAGTTTAGAAATTTGGAAACCTCCCCATATAAAACCTTAGGTCATGGTTAACCCTGGAGCCCTGCAGGCTCCCTTCCCACAGGCCCTCCGCCCAAAGAGCAGTAACCGTTCTGTAACTTCATTAACCGACAATGCTGTCCACATTGCTTTTAGTTCTGCCTTGTAAATTGAAGTAGTCTTGTTTAAAAATAAAAATAAAAAAGTTACAATCTACCAGAACCATGGAAAGACACCCCCCCCCCCAAGACTCTAATTTAAATAAGTGTGAGGGAGAAAAAAGAACTGAAAATGAAGGTTGGGGAAGCAGCAAGTAACAGATGCTCCACTCAGACAGAAGCACCAGAGGGGGGAAAAACACACAAATGGAAGGTTCCAGAACACATCCCATACTTCTGAGTCAAATGCTCTCCTCGCCCCCGCCCTCCTCTCTCTCTCTCTCTCTCACACACACACACAGATTTCTATTTATTAAGGTGTTTCCACCCCATCAGCTTATTGCGCAATAAATGCACATGCCTGACTTACTTGCTGTGCACATCCTACTCAAGAGTTGCCCCTTTGTTTCATTGTCCACTGCATTGGCCCATTGTCTTGTCAGCCCTGACCGGCAGCTATGGCTCTCCAGGTTTTCAGACAAGGATCTGTTCTAGCCCTACCTGGAGGTGCCAGGGATTGAACCTGGGACCTTCTGCATGCCATGCCAGGGCCATTCCACTGGGATATGGCCTTCCCTCCCCTTCTATATAAGTGCATACATTGACCTTGTGAGTATCCATCTCTATCTATCGGGAGACCTTTTCATGTGCTCAAGTGCAGGTCTGGTCAGCGTTTTAGAAAGCGGTGGCAGCAGCAAACAAAAGCACTGCTATTGCTACCTCCCTTCCCCGCTGCAATGTGTTGTGTGGAGGCAGGATCTCTTACTACTGAAAAGGGACTCGGGGGTTCTTGGGCAAAGATTAACACATGTTTGGGCCAGCCTTTGACCATGCAGAGGGCCTTAGGAATTCCAACTCTACCCAAATTCTTCAACTGCAATCACATTCTTAAATTTGGCATTAATCTTCTTTCTACAGAAACTGGCTGCAGTGCCCAATTTGGAGCGGGGGGGGGGGGGGGAGGAGAACTGGGAGGATTCTGCTTTCCCATAAAGAGCTAGCAGAAAGAGCGCGATGAACTCCTGGGAAACCAAATCTGCTGCTTTCATGCCAAGAGCTCTACTGATACTGAACAAAAGGGAGAGTCTGCCAGAGAACACACATCAGCCTGTGAACGGGAATAATCCTAAAAAACACAGCAGGATATCTACCCCTATGCTTGTGGAGTCCGCTACAAGAGTTGAAAGGGGACAAGGTTCATCCCTCCGCCCCACAACCACCAAACAGAGCTCAACTTTTGCCTTTCTGATATTAAGAGATGCCAGAATGCTGACTGGGAAACCGGTTTTTGAAGAGACAACAAAGAAGGAAAGTGACTCAGCTCTGCGACCTGTAATATTTGCATTAACCTGCTCCAAGGTATCAGCCCCAAAGTCCATCAAATTTCCATGATTGCGTTGACAAGCCATGTCCTAGAACACAGCCATGAGTGAAGAACCTGGATAACTTCTGCAAAAGCCTGAAAGTTGCTGGTCAATTTAAGAAGGGTGTTCCTAGATCTCATACTTGCTTACACACACACAGAGAGAGAGAGAGAGGACAGACACTGAAATGCCAGTTCCTGTAATCCTATGCAGGTGTTTGCGGCCTGTGATTGACAAAACTGTGAAGGGGCCCATGGGAAAAGGCAGGGCTAGCTTTGCTGCCTCAATGGGTACGCACGTGCCCCAGTCAATGTGTGATCAGTCTGCTACAACGTAGAGTTTTCTCCATGGGAAAAATTGTTGGGGTTACTGTGTTGTGGCCCATGGAATGAGATGTGCTTTGTTTCCATCTTTTCTGGCTGAAGATTTCAGAGCTCAGGGGACGATCTCTCACCAGCTTCAATCACCCATGCTGAATTATTATGTTGTTGCTCTGCTGTATTTGTGCCCTTCAGATGCAACTCCCATCATCCCCAGGCAGCATGGACAAGGCTGGGCACCAGGCTGGAGAAGGCTGTGGTACGACATTATTGTAGATTTTTATCATTCTTATCACACACCATTTTGAAAGTTTTACTCAAGCAGAGTTAGGCAACCTGGTGCCCTCCAGAGATTTGGGGCTACAAATCTCATCGGCCCAGCCAGCAGGACCAAGAGTGGAATATTATCTGTGTTGTTCTCCAAAACACCTGGAAGGTCTAGCCATCTCCAAGCCAGCTATGCCCAAACCGATGGCCTCCAGGTGTGTTGGAATACAACTCCCATCAATCCCCAGCCACAATGGCCAATTGTCACACTGGTGGGAATAATGGGAGTTGTAGTACAACACATCTGGAGGGTGCCAGGTTCAGGAAGGTTATACTAAATACATAAAATAATAAGCTCAAAGAAATGCAGGGCGGGATCCCACGGTTAGACTTACTAATGGAGGAACTGATAGGTGGAAGTTCCTGGAGGCATAATTCACAAACAATTTCAACAAGGAGTGAAAAGCTGAACACCTGAAGAAAGTCTGTGTGAATGCCCAAAAGCTTAGCATGGATATAAATCAGAATAGTCCCAGAGCCAGGCCAGAATTTATTTACCCGAAGAGTGCAAAAGCTTAGTGAATATTTTTTGTTTATCTATGACATGAGTGTCTCAGAAAGGTGAGCCTTACAAAATTCCAGTTGGGGGGGGGGGGCTGCGTGATGATGTCATCAATATGACTGCCACGCTATTATGTAGTTGCCACATTTAAATATGCATAATTTCTCATTCGTTTATGCTACAGAGATTATTTTTTTCTGAAATGTTTCAAATTAAATGACAAATACTTTTTGTAATTACACATTTTCGTTAACTCCATTAGTTTTTGAGATAAAATCAGTGTTCACATTGGTTATGTGTGACATTTAACCATGATTTACTCAAAAACTAAGCTTTTGCACTCTTCGGGGTAAATAAATCCTGCCTGGCTCTCGGACTAGAAGTGGAAAGAAGGAAAGGTCTTCAAGGGTGACTATAGACAAGGAGCCCAGTCTTGTAGGAACAATTTTAGGAACGCGAATGCTCAGAATGAGCTGAAGCTGCTGAAGAAAGTTGAGAGCAGCAAAGGAAGCTTTTCCAGGCATGTTTGAATCAAGAGGCTCAGTAAGGAGGATGAACTACGAACAGATGACAAAGAGATCTTGGAGCTGCTCACTGCTCTTTTACCTTCATCTTCTCCCAAAAGGGAAAGCATGTGCAACCCTGCCTACATAACGTGACTGCTGAGGGTCAGGAATTACAGCTCCAAGACTGACCAGGAGTTTGTAAGGAAATACCTTACACAAGGTCAAGTGTTCAAGGCTGATTAAATAGCATCCTAGGATACTAAAGGAATTTGCTGATGTTCTCCCAGAACCTCTATTACTTTTGAGAAATCTGTGGAGAATGGGAGAGGTGCCACAAGACAAGATGGGCAAATACACGTAAGTTGAGGGCAGTGACTGTCTTATTACGGACCTTTGTAAACCATTCTGTGGCTCCTTTTTTTGTGGCTGAAGAGTCGGGTGGAATTCCTTCAAATAAATCAATGTTGTTCCAATCTTCAAAGAGGAAGATATGGAGATCTAAAGATGGTCGGTCTGACTTTGATACCATGGAAGAAAGGATTCAAGTTGTAAGCTTATTAATAACAACCAGGGCTGACATCAATAACAGGCACAGTTAAGCACCTGCCAAGGCCCACGCCCCAACAAGGATCCACTGGCAAGGGACTTGTGGACTTGCTCCTCCTCCTCTTCATCACTGCAAACCGCGTGTCCACCTGCCTCTGGCTCTGGCCCAGGCAACTGTGGTGATGAGAGGGAGGAGCATTAGACACCACTGCGAACTTGCTCACTGCCTGTTAAGCAAGCAACTGGCAGCAGTGATAGTGATATTCATGGTAAAAAGACTCATTGAGGGAGGAGAGGCATTGAGGGTGGCTTGCCCAAAGGTCCTCAAGAATGTGGAGCCAGCACAGCCAACAACAGAATTAGTCGAAGGGAGGTTTGGAGGATGGCAACAAGGGAGGAGGTCTTTTCAGTGGTGGCCCCCGACTGTGGAATGCTCTCCCCAGTGAGGCACTAGGGACACCAGTACTGTCATGTTTTTGGCGTTATGTTTAGACTTCCCATAATTCCACAGCATTTGATGATGTATGATAAGACTCTCTTTTTTTAGGATGTTTTTATGATGTTTTAATGCAGTTTTAATAATGTGTGCCACGTTTTAATCAGTTTTATGTATTTTATCATATTGTTGTTCCCCGCCTCGATCCAAACGGAGAGGCAGGTAAGAAATAAATTATTATTATTATTATTATTATTATTATTATTTAATGAATCAGTTGGAATATTGATTAGCTGTCACTGATGTTTTAGTTGCGGTGGTATACTGTATTTAGTTGTGTTTTATACTGTATTTTAAATTATGTTTTTATATTGTCGTTGTTTTATATTTTGAATGGTTTTTATGGTTTAAATTTTTGTAAACCGCCCAGAGAGCTTCAGCTATTGGGCGGTATAAAAATGCAGTAAATAAATAAACAAATAAATAATTTTTTTGTGGATATTTTTTTACCTGTATTAAATTTTGTATGTTTTAATTTTCTTGCACATCTTTTTTGTGAAATGCATCTAAGAAATCTAAATAATTAATACACCATCATCACCATCCAGCACGTATAAATCTAGATTTAGAATAAATCCTGCCGGAATAATCTAATCTCTTTCTTTGATCGGGTTTAGTGGACTATAAAAATACAGTAGACATAATTCATCTTCAGCAAAGCTGCTGACAAAGACTGCCGTGGTATTTTGGGACAACCTGCCAGCTAGATTAACAGCTGGTTGGACAGGACAACCAAACTCAAGGCTCACCAGTGTATCCTCCTCAAACTGGAGAGAGGATTCGCGGGTGACGCCGCATGTCCTGCGCCAATTCCATCCATGTCTTAGACCAGGTGCCCCAACCTGGTGCCCTTCAGGTGTTTTGGACTTTATTATCTTATTGATTTTATTTACATTTCTATACCGCCCAGTAGCCAAAGCTTGCTGGGCAGTTCACAAAAAATTAACTCAAATGAATGAACTCCCAGCAGCTTCAGCCAGCATAGTGAAAGGTTAGGAAAGCTGGATTGTGTAGTCCCAGATTTCCAGGTTGGGAAAGGCTGTCTTAGATAAAGGAGTAGAAGGAACTCTTATCAAATCTGTGGATGACACAAAACTGGGAGGGACAACAAACACCTCAGAAAACAAGAATAAAATGCAAAACAGCCTTGATAGAATGGAAAACTGGGCCAAAACTAGCCAAGTGTGTGTGAGCGCACACTCACAAACTGAGGGTACCTAGCTTAGCAAGACTGCAGTCAATCAACCACACACAAGGCATAAATCAGCAGTGCAGCAGAAAAAAAACCAAAAAGGAAAGGCAGGGAAAAGGATAATGCGATTTTAGGCGGCATTAACAGAACCATAGTTGCCAACTCAAAAGAGGTAATAATTGCTCTATTTCATTCCACACTCTCCTGACCTCATCTGGAGTTCCTTGCACAGTGTTGGCACCACACTTTAAGAAGGAAAGATGGGGGGGGACTGGAGAGGAGAAGACTGAGAAGGCACGTGGCAGAACTCTCCAAGTTCTGTCGAAAAAGGAGAGCAAAAATGTTTTCTCTGCTGCCCCAGAGGTCAGGACTAAATCAAATGGCCATAAAGTTCCAGGTGGGTAGATTCCGGATGAACATTATGTTAACTGCAACATAACAAAGGAGCTTATTACCGAGGTGGGAGAGGAGGGCCTCCCTCACTGGAGGTCTTCAAAGAAAGGCTGGCCAACCATCGGTTGGGATTCCCTGAACTGAGCAAGGAGTTGCACCAGGCAGCCTGCACGGCCCCCTCCCACTCCAGCATTCTATGGAAATATAGGACGGACTTCAAAGTAAAGACAGGAAATATTTCTAAATCAAACCCTAATAGGTAAAGCAAACAGCCTGCTGTGTTTGGACATCTCTGTCTTGTATGAATAAATAAAGCAGTCTGATGACTACTATTTCCAGTGATAGAGGAAAGGGTGAAGATATTTATAACATTCTAAGAGCAGCAGAAAAAAGGCCCTTTGTTGTAAGTATACCCTTTTCTGCTCCAGGCCGAATTTTGGACAACAGGGTTCTTTCTACAAGTTGTCAGCGTAGCTCAATTTGAATAGCCAAGACTCAAGCTGTGGAGGGTGCCTCAGATAATATCTGTAACATCACCAGCTACACAGTTCTATTTTGAAATGTCTGAGATGATTTTATTCCACCAAGATGAAGAACTACTGGTCGAAATGTACACCCTAATGCTACAGACCTTTTTTAAAGTAATCAGGTGAGCCCACCTGAAACATGAGGGGAGGAGCAAGACAGATGGAGAAGGAACAGGGTATGTTGCACTGCCGCAAGGGCAGCACCAACTCAGATGCCCTTGGCGGTTATGAGCGCTTCCTCACAAACGTACTTGCACTTTTGCCAAGTATGGTGACCAAACCCACATGACACCCATAGCCACGCTGACAGTCCCTAGGCTGCCACCTGCAACTGCCACAACAAACCCCCTGTGTTGGGGGGGGGGCTCCTGTGTTTGTACAATGAGCAGTTGCACCTTCCACAGATAGACTGGGCACTGCTGGAGAAAAGTGCCAATCGCATTGCACAAAAGTGAGAGGAGGAGATGCCCTGCCCTGCCCTAATTTGCCCCACCCCAGTCACTTGCAAGAACATGGAAGCACCTGAGGTCTGAAAAGTAGTTAGCTCCGTTTCCCAGGCCTTGACACTGATTCCCAGACACCACATGTCCTACGGTCCAACTACTTCACTTCTGTAAAACGCACACATTAGAGAGAAACCCACACCCATCTCTCCTCAGCAGATCCAGGTGGCTCCAACTGGGACATCCGCAACGGCAGCCCTCAGGGCCTTCTCTACAAAGGAGGAGGTCTAATACTCACCACAAGAAAAGATTCCCCGGCCAGCCTCTCCCCATCGTCTCACAAGTCCACATGCTCAGCACAGGACAGAACCTCCCTAGGAAATGGAGACGTGAGGAGGAGGCAGCTGCAGCGACACTGGTCCATTCCTCTGGACTCCTTGGGCACAATGAATTCTGTCATGATTAATCATGAAACTGGGACATGATGATGATGATGATGATGATGATGATGATGATGATAACCATGACGACACCAATGCTCCCGTGGCAGATAGACTGAGGGTTAAACTCGGTGAGATGCAGCACGTACAATCGGCAACTGTGTGAATGGTTTTAAAAAGTAAATTGCAGGTGTGAACTGGGAGTGCAGCGGAGGGGCGGGGTCAGAATACTCCCGAGTTCACACGATCACAGAAGGGCAAATAAGCCACTGGGGCTTATTTCCCCCAGCACCATGTGCCAGCAGGATTTGAATAATCTCCCTTGTCGACATGGGTTGCCATGTCATATGAACCCAGTGAGGGTGGCTTGTTGCCATGGTTAACAAGCAGTTTGGTCCTCCATGACTATGAACAGGTCCAATGGAGCTTATTTCTGAGTTGACACATATAGGATTGTGCTGTTAGCCTCAAATTGTCATAGGTGCTGGTCATGAGAAAGACCCTCTATGGGAATACTTTAAAAACTATCTCTCTATAAGTTAAAAAGGGGGGGGGGGGAGGAAAGCATGAGGGTGGGTTGTTGGGATGGTTAATAAGCCATTCAGAACCTATGGGCTGTTTTGGGGATGCAAATGGAACTACCCCAAAACCCCACTGTTGCTGAGTGCCTACATAACAAGAAGCTATGGTGCACCCCCATCACACCCAAATATTCAAAATGGCATATGCCAACACAAAGAAAAAAACCCATAGGAAAATTCTCGTTGTATGCGAACTGGGCCGCAGACTCCACTCCTTTAATGTGCTGCTTGTGGGAGAGAGAAATCGTAAAGAGTAATGGACAGTCCTGCAATAAAACCAACCTCAGTGATGAGAAGGTACAGCCATCGTTCAAAAAACTACATTCCGTCCCCCTTCTGGGCCAGAACTACACCAAGCAGGTATATTCAATGTGTCCTGAGCCGCAACAGTTGTCAATACTGTTATAAACCATTGTAAGGCAGTAGTGTAGATCCTGCCCTGGTATTTTCCTTATATGGAGAGCATAGGGAGGATTGTTTCCATTTTGCAGACACAGTTTGGGTCTGGGTCTCTCTGAATCACTACCAATGCTTTGGAGAGTTAAGTTTAGACAGGTAGAGCAGGTGCAGAACCCATTTACATTAACTACTTTGAAAGTCTGGAAATCAAGGATGGGAACATTATCACCAGGACTCTCACCGCTAATGCCAATTTATTACCACCCAGAGTTTGAAGAAAGACTTAGAGCCAGAGAAAAATTTAAGTGGAAATCCAAAGGACTATATCGTAGGCTGACCAGATAAAATCCAGGTCAGGGCTCATGTAACTTTGACAATTGTAGAGAAAAGGGCATTTCAGCCAGTGTCATTTCTATGCAATTAGTTCCTGGTGATATTCCCTCTTCATCACAACAGTTAAAGGTGCATGCACTATACTAGAGTGACCATATACAAAAGAAGGCAGGGCTCCTGCAACTTTAACTGTTGTGATGAAGAGGGAATTTCACCAGGGTCTAATTGCATACAAACGACACTGGCTGAAATACCCTTTTCTCTACAACTGTTAAAGTTACATGAGCCCTGACCTGGATTTTATCTGGTCACCCTACTATATCGCCTTAGGGATTTCTTCCAAAATGGGCATTTGATTAGGCAAGAACAATTGGCAGAGAAGTTAGGAGAGGAGTTATATGGTCATAGTATGATTTTATCACCAGATATCTCTTAGATTGTTTTTTAGCTAGCTGCTACTGTGGTTGTGTGTGTAGTTTTTTTTTTACTATTTGATGAATTTGGTATGAATTACTGCTCTGTTATTTTTATTGTTAGCCACCTTGGTGATTATTTGAAGATCAAGCAGGATATAAATCTCTTAAAATATAAATAAATAAATAAATAAATATCCTCTGAAGAATTCTGGGGAATTCACTAGTAAGACATCTGTAATTCCAACTCAAAAAAACAAAAACAAAAAAACCAACAAAAAAAACACACCACATTCCAGGAACAGGAAAGTGGAAACAGCAGAGGTTTGTAAAAGTATAGTCAGTATTGAGAAAGTGAAAGGCAGTAAGTTCTTCCCCCCTCTCCTCATGATTACAGAATTCCCAGTCTCCGAATGAAAATGATTAGCAGGAGATTCCGGACAGATAAAAGGAAGAATGGACAGATGAACCATTTGTTTCAGGCATCGCTAGTTTAAGGAACTCTCTGTCAAAAGATGTCATGATGGCCATTCGCTTGGTGGTTTTAAACGGGGAGAACTTTCTTAAGATTATTTTAAATCATCTTTTTAACCGAGGGATCACCATGCTGCAAAGCAAAATGTTGCACTTTATTTGGGTTCAAAATCTTCATCTGGGTTCAAAAGAGTGGTCCTGTAGATTGGAACTGAGAGCCACCACCTCTGCCTTGCCTTATACCTAGGTTCTTGGGATAGTCTCACCAGTTTGCCTAATGAGGAATGAGTGTTTTGTGACTGGCCATCCTCACAATGGCAGCCATTTTATGAATGAGCAAGACCCTCCATGGCAGCCATTTTGTGAGAATGCCCATGACAGCCTCAAAATTCCTAGTTTGCCCACTGACGCAAAAATGTTAGGGACTCCTTCTCTAAGCACAGAAAACTGATTATGTTATATTGTTTTTCTCCTCCCCCCACATGTCCCTCAAAGACTTCTTACTCATCTCCTATCATTCCTTCTTTCAGACTTAACTTGGACATTTCCTTATTGCTTTCTAACCAACACCTATGCAGCGTGAATGTTGTAGCCCTGGCAGTCTGCATTCTAGAGACCCACCCAAAAGGACAGCTGAGACCCACCATTTGAGAAACACTGATCTAGCCTATCTGTTGAGGGCAAAAATGCCAACCTTTGGCGGATGGGTGAAATATAAAGGTAACCGAGTAAGTGACCCAGGTGCTTCGTGATTGACCCTGGAGTCCCAGCGCATAGTGTGGGGGTTTCTATGGCAAACATCATGTTCCTTGGCTCTCTAACAAAACCAGCCTCTGGTCACCACTGAATCAGGCCAAAACTTCAGTCCCCCTCATTCATAGGAGGCAGAGAATATGTTTCCCTGCCCCCCCCAACCCGGATCCAGAAAGCAATGCACCAAAACTAAGAGGAGCAGCCAAGGGCACCTGAGGGTCAAATTTCCTGGTTGTGTTGCCATGAACGAGGGCTAATGAACCACCATTGTCTGCCTCAAATTCCCAACTTCCATTTGTTAAGTGTGCGCCCCTCCCAGTTCTTGGGAACCTAATTATTTTTAGACGAAATGAGGAGCTTTACCATTTCCCTGCTCATGCTGGAAACAAGCACAAGCCATTTAGAAGCATATATATGATAGAACACTGTGTATGCTCCACCCCACCCATCTGAAGCAAGCCCCACAAAGAATGATGGCTGCACAAACCCATCTAGAAAGAGGGAGAAAGGGAGTTACCTAGTTAACACTGTCAAGAAGGGAGGCTGAGCTGGCTTCCCAGGGGTCCACACACAATGAGAACCAGGGGGAGTGGCTGCCTGCCCCCCTCCCATCCCACCCCACCCCAGGGCATGTCAATGTGCATGTCTCCATCAATGGGCCCCCATGCTGGGAATGAAGTAAGACGCCATTGAAAAGGGGGGGGGGTTGTAAAAGGCTGTGTGTGTTGTGGTTTTTAAATGGGAGGAGGGGAACAGCTCTTGACAAGGACTGACAGACAGCTGCACAAAACCATAAGGGCCATGAATGGCAACACAGCGCTTTAATTGGCCGAGGAATGAAAAGAAAAGTGAGACAATGATTTGCCGATTCTGCTTTCAAGAGCCTAGCCTGACAGAGGAGAGCTGAGGGAGAAAGGGGAGGAGCTGTGCTGGGTTGCCCTGGATGGACACGGTGGCAGAGGAGCGTCCCTGTGCCCAAAATTAAACATGCAAGGCGCTACAGTTGGGCACTCACCCAAGGAAGGTGCTGCCACAGAGGATAAGGCTGGCTACGAGACCTGTTGGCTATGCAGTATGCCTCCGAATACCAGTTGGTGGGGAAGAAAAGCAGGAGGGTGCTATTGCTCTCATGTCCTACTTGTGGGCTTCTGGCTGGGTCAGCCTGATGGTCACCCTGCAAACAGAATGATGGAATAGATATGCTTTTGGGATAGCCTTATCCTCCATGGATTTGTCTAACTCTTCCCTTGAAGGCCATCCAAATTGACAGTCATCTGGTAATGGCAAATTCCATAGTCTTAACTATGTGCTGTATGAGGAAGTCCCTCCTTTTATCTGTCCTGAATTTCCCAGCCCATTGGGTGCTAATATTATGAAGGAGAAGGATTTCTACACCCTGGATATAATTTGATACACTTCGATCATGCCTGCCCTTACCATTTTTTCTAAGCTTAAGAAGTTCTAAAGTTGTAACTTTTCCTTGTCATGGGGGAGGCATTGCAGCTGCTTGATCATTTGGGGAGCTCTTTTCTGCACCTTTCCCAGGGCTACAATATCCTTTTTGTGAGCCAGAATTGGGGTCTAGGATTGCACATGTGTCCACACCATAGATTTGTATAAGGGCATTATGATATTGGCAATTGTATTTCTTTCTTAATGATTCCCAACACAGACCTTGATTTCTTGACTGCAGCCAAACATTGGATCAATGTTTTCATGGCGTTATCCACAACCCTTTTCCTGGTCAGTCATCACCACCTCAGACCTCTTTGGCAAATACATAAAGTTGCATTCGTGGCATAATTGGCCGTCGCCGTAAGTCGCATCCATATTGCATTGGTAATATGGAAAAAAAACCACCACTGATTGCATGGATACATCCCTCCATAAACCCACTGAGATGGCACCTACGTAATCTTACACAGGGACACTTACACAGAGAATATGGGAAATACCCACACTGCCATGGAAGCACACCACAGGCAAGAGGTTCTGGGGTGTCAATCATGCCCCAATGGGCTGGGGGAGCTGGCGTAAATGGGGATCAAGCTGGGTTAATTCCAGAAAAAACGCAGGCAGGCCGGCCAGCCACAGAGCCAATGAGGAAAGGACTATTTCCCCACTCTCCTCCTTCTTAAGCATCATCCAAAAGTTCTCATCCTCCAAGGCTTCAAAAGCTCAGTGGGACCACCTGACTACCAGACGGCTTTAGAATGCCCAGGGGGACAGTACATGTGTTAATTTGGTCCTGTTCAATTCCAGAACCTACATCGATTGAGCTCCCAATACCCTTGTGGGTAACCAAGCTAAGCCTAAACAGGAAAATATTACCTGTTTTGTCAATTAAAATTCTTTGGTCAATTATTTTGCCCATAATGTAATCACAGAAAAAACTTCTACCGGTTATATAACCACTATGCTTTATATTGTTTTGTAATTTTAATGGATTTCAATTTACTTTTTAGTCTGTGGTGATGTTTGCCTGCTTGGACTGAGCTTGGTTATCCACTGAAGTGTCTAGAACCAGGTTGGTGTAGATTCTGAAGCCAAACAGGACCAAATTAACAACACACACACACACACACACACACACACACACACACGTATGTTCTGGGTGGGGAGGGGGCTGCATCATGGCTCCTCTATATCTGCAGGATCCTCTTGCACAATCCCAGCCAGAAAAAAACCCACCAGGAATTCCAAAAGCAAAGATTCCTTTGGAAACGGCTTGAACTCAACCCCCACCCACCCCACCCCCGCCCAGTGCTTGGACACTGCAGACGTTAAATGATCCGACAGAAGCGGATCAGGTTGCCAGGCTTGGCTGAGCCTGTTTTTTCTATCTTGATTGGGGTTGTGAAGGCCCAGGCCTGCCCGCCAGCAGGCCAGCTTCCCAATGCAGCCGTGTCCCTCTCCATCCATTCCTGGGGAAGGAGAGAAGGTTGAAAGGGAAGAAGTCTCAATCCAGCAGGGCTCCTATTCCCTCTCTGACCCCTTCATAAACCAGTCCAGGGGCAGGAGAGAGGTTGCACTTCCCAGTTCCAAAGCAAAGAATTACTTTGGCACCAGACACGGTGGCTGAGTGCCCATTTGGAAAGGGGGAAAGTAGCGGCGGTGGCGGCAGCGGCAACAGCTAAACACTCTGCTAACTTGAGTGGGAGACCTCCCAGTCAAGCCCACAGATGGCAATGCAGATTAATCCCAGGTGAGAGCAAAGAGAAGGCAAATGGAAGCATATCCCACCATGCCAGAAGTCACACCCAAGCACAGGAAAGCGAGAGCAGGTGAGAACAGAGTGGCGAGAACAAACTGGATGCCGAAGCTTCACACAAGAAGGATCTCTCATTTATCCAAAAAGCTAATATCAAACCTGGCATTTTACCTTTTAATTGGGGCCAGCAAAATCTCGGGTGCTTGGTCACCCAGGTAGCTAAGCATGAGAGGGCAAGATTCTGGAAGCAACTCCCCATCCACCCACCCCCACCCCTCAATTTAACTTTCAGGAGGGTCTCTGTCCACCACTGCGTCAGAAAGGCCCGCCTCAACCTATTTTTAAATAAGTGTTCCTGCCCCAGGGAGATGTCAATCCCTCCTCCAGTCTGCTCCAAGAGAACTAAGACTAAAAGAAGAGGAAGAGGAGGAAGGAGGAAGGAGGAGGAGGGAGACAAAAGGACTTCAAACAGACCCCTAAAAGGATGGAGGGAATTAAAGGGGGGGAGGAATCTGCACATTCAACATTCAAAGATGTGGGTGGGAAAGGGTTAAACACTTAACAAAGTAGCATGAAATGCTACACTGAAAGTCATTTGCAGAAAGAAAGAAAGAAAGAAAGAAAGAAAGAAAGAAAGAAAGAAAGAAAGAAAGAAAGAAAGTCCTCATCAAGCAGAAGCAAGGAGGTGACCAAGCGCCCCCTCCCCCCAAAACCTCACTGCCATTCAACAGATGGTAGACACTGACATGCCAAGTGGCTCCCTCTTTAGTACAGACCATAATAAGCCTACCCCACCCCAAACACAAAAGCTGGCATTTTCTGATCTGGGGCCTCTTGGAGACTCTCTATATTATATATGTATATTACAGGCGTTAAAGACAACTCTGGGGAAAAGCCTCTCCATTGCTATGAATGGCTTGATAGATCCTGGTTCACACACATTCTTCAGGCATACAAAAAAACTGAGATCACCAAGAGTTCAAGCATAGCGTTGCTGTAATATCTGAACCCAGCCTATAACACCACGCCAACTCACAACATCAGGATGAGGCCAAGATAATAACAACTGGTGCAATGAGAAAAGTGGGAGCTCTATTTCTCAGCAGGAGTTGAGAAATAAGAATTGGGAAAACAGACAAGCAGAGATGTGTGTGATTTCTTCTAATCAAAGAATTTTGTTTCCTAGGTCAACAAGGCTGGATTCTTACATCGCTTCACAACAGAATAAAGGCACCCTACTCTGCATGCAACTAAGCATATCAGATACCTATTAGCTGCCTGGGCAGCTCTGTCACTCAGTCAGGAGATTTGTGGACTCTTCATCCTGCAAACAAATCATGTTAGACTATTTTGAAGGCAAATCCTAACACAAGTAAACAAATAAAAATGCACACATAGTTGGCAAATTTGCAGATGATCAGTCCAGCCAGGAAACATCCCCTGATTTTTGCTCCTAGTTCTTCCACCCAAGCAATGGAACAGCTCGCCTCTGGCACTTTTAAAGCCTCTTGTTTAAAGCCTCCTTGGACAAGAGCACTTGTTTTGTTAGGGAAAATGGACTCTGCTTCAGGCCCCTTCTGTGCAGGCTGTCAGGAAGGCTCTCAAGACCCACCTGCTTCCACTGGCTTACCCTAATCTGTGGGCTGCACATTTTAACGGTGTAGTTGCCTTTATAGTTTTATAATATTTTATTGTATATTTATTACCCACTTGTATAGTTTTTATTCTGTACACCGCCTTGACGGGGTTATATCCTTAAAGGTGGTCTAAAACTAATTTAAATGAATGAATGAATGGTGCCTCATACAAGGAAAGGGGTGGTGGCCCTGACAAAGCTGCACCATCTTATTCCCCAGGTTAACCACGGCTTTGGGGGGGGGGGGGGAGTTGACAGCTATTTAATGGAGTTTGACTTTAAGCGCTTGGCTTTGGACACCTAAGACCCAACCAGTGATGGGGAAAGAGAGCCAGTGTGACACAGCAGTAAGTCTGCCTGACCAGGACCAGGGGGACCCTGGTTCAAATCCCCCCTCCGTCATGAAGCTCAGTGGGTCAGTTGCTCTCTTTGCACCTAGCTGGGCTGTAATAAGGATGAAACTGCAGGTGGGGACAAGAGGACCGGGGATGGCCACCCTGATCTTGTTGAAGGGAGAGGCTGAACAACAGTAAGAGCAGCAGCAGCAGCAGCAACACCTGTTGCTTCCCCTGCCAAGCCCCAGATCCTCAGACCGCCAGTGGGGGGCGGGGGCACATTGCCCCTGCATGGCTTGAACAGGGGCTCTGTGGGCCAGGCATCAATCCCACATGCTCTCATCCACAAGGCTGCTAGTCAGAGGAGGGAACTGGGACACAAACGCCATGGAGTAGGCTCTGCTTGGCCTGGGGAGGGAGGCAAGAGGATCCCAAAGAAACAACAGGGACACCTGCTTTGCTGGGACTCAGTCCTGGGGAGTCCTAGCAGCCTATCTGGGAAGGAATTTAAACCAGGGCCACAACCTAAGGAAGCCGCACATGTTTGTGTCTTGAGCGTATGTTGTTCTTAAAGCACTCGAGGTCACAGCACACAAAGAGCTGATCCATGGAAGCCAGTGCCTGGTTTTGCACATGGCTCAGGTGTGTGAGGAATCACCCACGTCGGAGGGCGGACCTTGATGTCTCCCACGCTTTGTTTTTCTTGCAGGGTGGATTTGATTTAAATCAATTTGATTTAAATCATGATTTAAATCACAATTTTAATCACTACTCAGAAAGACTCGATTTAATCATGTGACTTCCCCCCCCACCACAAAGTGCACTCTTCCTCACTATAAGTTTAAAACATATTTTACACAACTCAGAATTACCAAAGACTTATTCTTGCTGGTATAATCTTAATATTTACAAGCAGATGAAGGTTTCATTTTTAGCTTCTTGTGCAGATCTATTTCACTCCCAACAATCTATTAATTGAACTTTTTGAAACTTAGCACTGAAGAGGTAAGGGGTTGATTCTGTGTACATAGATTCGCAAAGGAACAACGGGATTGTGATCTCTGCAGACACAAATTCACAGTTTTAAGAACTGTAAAACCAAGCATCTGTGATAATATCTTCTAGATAGAAAAATTGCCCAATAATCTTACAGAAACCTCTGGAAGAGAATGACATTGTGAATGGATTAATAGAATTCATTTACTAAAAAATTTAAACATTGCATGAATATACAGCCTCATGCTACGTAATTAAAAACTAATCCTTGTTTCATGATGAATAACCTTTGGACTATAATGTATCTTAAATAGAAAACTATTTTAGATAGATTTTTCCTCAAAAAGCATTTTATTTAAAAAATCCAATTTAAATAAAAAAAATCCGATTTAATTCAAAAAAATCCAATTTAAATTTTTAAAAATCCGATATTTTTTTTTAAAATCATTGATTCTTATCCACCCTGTTTTTTTGCAGAATACCGCAGAAGCCCCCTCTTCTCCCACCCCAGAGCTGTTTTGCAGGAAAGTGGTATTCTATCTAAAGCAGCTCCTACGTGCAGCTGAAAAATTATTTATTGACTAGCAAGGCAGCAGTCCCTAGGGTGGTGGTGGGTGTTGGCAGAAAGCCCCCATGCGCAGCACATGCATCCTTCGGTGTGCAGAGACTCCTTGCCTCCCTGTCAGGGAGGGCTGAGCTGCCCGGCAGTTCAAGCAGATCCCGTGGCCACAGGGCAGATTTCAGCGCCTGCTCTGCCACTTGACTCTTCACCACGATTCACACACACATTGGCACAATTTATGTAAGTCGCAGGAGAGCACAGGCCTGCAGAGTAGAATTTCCCACTATCCTCCCCTGTCCCCACAGTGCCCAATGGCATGATTTTACTGTGCACATGCAGTATAGGAGAGTGGGCAGCCCAGAGACCAGTCTCTGCGCATAGGCTGCTACACCCAGGCCATGCAAGTCCGGCCCTGGAGCACTGCAGAGAAGAAAGGCTGGGTGGAAGAAGAGCAGCAGAGTTATTATTATTGTTATTATTATTATTATTTACATTTATATACTGCCTCAAAGCTGAAGCTTTCTGGGCAGTTTACAAAAATTAAAGGATTGAACATTAAAAAATCTATATACAAAATTTTAAACCATAAAACACAAAAACAGCTAATATTTAAAACATGTTAAACTTTTAAGCCTGGCCAAAAATTCAGTTAAGAACCTCAACTTAAGCTGTTAAAATGCCTGGGAGAAAAGAAAAGTTTTGACCTGGCACCAAAAAGATAATAGTGTTGGCACCAGGCAGGCCTCATTGGGGAGATCATGCCATAATTGGGGGGCCACCACAGAGAAGGCCCTCCCCCTTGTTGCCGTCCTCCGAGCTTCCCTTGGAGCAGGCACCCGAAGGAGGACCTTAGATGTTGAGCATAGTGTACGGGTAGCGTTGGCGCTGGAATCTCATCTTCCTCCCCCCACCTGCATTCTTTCTCTTACATGTTCAGTTACAGATGTTAACACTGCTTCCAATCCCCTCTCCTAGGTCCAAACTGTTGAGGATTTATAAAACCTTTTGTCAGCAGCAGTTGCCACACTTGCTTCCATTTAAAAGTTTCACTAAAACCAACATTAGCGATAAAGACGGAAAAAGAATAAAAAAGAAGCCAACAACAGGAAAGCCCCATGATGACAACCTATTTGCCATTGACTGAATCATTCCTTCTCCCCCCACCCCACCCCACCCCCCACAGCGCTCGCCTGGGCTCAGTTACAGTTTAGAGGAAGCAGCAATTGAACCGCCAGGGTGCTTAAGTGCTCTGATGCAGGAAGCCAACTACCAAAAGACAAAGAAGGACAAGGGAGGCAGAGGCGACAGAACCTCAGCAACCAGCTCATCTCTCTGCAGCTAAAGCCTGGAGTCTTTCCCTACAGCAGCAATGCTGATTGAAAGTTCCAGCCAGCCTGCCAAGGGGACGAGGACAGCAGCAACCTCGGAGAACTGGCAGAAGCCAAACGACATGTAGTGACATCTCAGTCACAGCCTAGGGGGTAGCGGAGCCAGGCCTCGCAGGGACACAGCGCGGGCACTTTCGTATCAGCAGGGGCGCTGACATCATTCCCACTCCCCTCGGAATTCTAGGTTTCCTCTGAGCTTACTTGCAGTTTTCATGGTAGATGGGGCAGTGGCAACAATATATGATTCCTTATTGTAATTCAAAATATTTTGGGGAGGCCTGGCCTTAAGACCCAACAGGACTTGATCCAGGTGGAGGTAAAAACTGTGAGAACTGGTTTGCTGATGTGGATCAAAACAGCTGTCTGAATTTTTGGCTACTCCTTGAGGGGTGGGGGTGGGGGTGGGGGGTTAGGGTCTGTTATGATGATCTGCCTGCACTTCAACACTGCCCACAACACAGCTGGCTACGGCACAAGGAACATGAAGAAGTTCAATTCGCTGTGGGGCAGATTCTGGGAGGCAACACCGGGGCTGAAGTCAGCTATGGCAGATTGCAATGCAAACTGGCCCCCCCCCCCCAATTTTGAAAATGCAAGCCATGGTGGGCAAGTGGCCGCTGCAGATTTTCGTAACTTACAAACCTAGTCAAAATAGCTTTTAAAAAGACACCCTGGAACCCTACTGGAGCCCATGGGTTCTGGCTGGATCATAACCCGTGGTAACAAGCCATCATGCTTTCACAATGGCAGCCAGCATGCACCACAACCGATTGTGGCCACCGTGGGCACTGGAGACCATGTGGACCGGTCAATGGAACCTGTGCTCCCAACAGACATACAATTCTGCTCACTTCCCACAGCATACTTCAACTTGGTAGACCTCTCCCCTCCCCAGTTATTGCTTTCTTGGTCTCCCCACCTCTCCTGTGATTTACACTGGTGGGGGTACCAAAGACCCCCTTGCCTGGCCCTCCAAGCTACAACTGGTAGGAAGACAGACCCATCAAGGCAGCCCCTCCCACTCTCTCTGGTGGTGGATGGCAACGACCCTTCACGGCAAAGGTCTATCTTCCAAGGACAGAAAAATCACAAGCACCACAGCACTGAGTTGTTCTCAAGGTTTCCCGTATTGCCAGAAGGTTATGGGGACAGGTGGCCAGTTACTGGAAGCCAGAGGTGGGCTGAAGGTGACTCAAAGAAAAGCAGCAAGGATTTCAGGCTCCCAATTGTTTAACAACAGCAGCAACAAAATGCCCCCACCCCCAGTTCTGCTGAAATGAAGCAGAAAGCTTTGGGAGCAGTGTTTGGTGTGGCAGGATTGTGACAATCCACTGATTCCTAGCACTCAAAATAAATTCCTGAGACCAGAAGTTTTCAATTCACAGGCTCTGATAGCTCTCAGGAGTCAAGCAAAACACACACAAACCAAAGTAGATTTTGCAAGCCTGAAGTCTGTCCAGCCCTGCGAAGAGCAATATGATGGTAAGTGAGATCTGCTTCATCATTAGGCCAATTAAAGATCTACATACAGCCTAAACACACACAGCCCCAGGAGCTGGCCCAAAGGGCACGGGAGCTCTCGACAGGTGACAATCAAGCTCACTTAAACCTTCCTTCAGTGGCAGCCAGAATGGCTTTCCAAAGCCAGCAAGGGGCGGCAAGCCCATTGTCCAAAGGCCTGCCCGGCACCCTTTCAGATGCAAAGCACCAAAGAGGCAAAAGAGCAACAGCCGTTCCTCCATTGTCTGGGGGGGGGGGGGGGAGGGGGCTCCTCCAAGGAGGACATGGGGCACTGGGAAGAGTAGGAGGAGCATCTCAAAATCTTTAGGCACACCTGACAGAACCCCCCCCCTCCTCTAGCTAGGATGAAAGGACCCAGAGCTCAGAACAGAGCCCTGGGGAGAACTCCTCTCGGGGCCCCCCCCACCCCCCACCCCCCACCCCAGCGACACACACACACACACACACACACACAGCATCCTTTCTGAGGGATGTCTCTCAAGAGTCTGTGGCTCAATTCCGACAACACGCGGAGCAACGGTTGTTGAATTACCTACTGACGGTTGCTGAAAAAGGTGGCGATCTAAAGACAACACGCTGCAGCAGGCGCTGCAAGGAAATGGCTACCACCCCGGTTGTTTTCCCTGCATTTTCTTCAGCATCAGTGTACCTTCTATCCACATCATCTCATTTTGGGGTTCTTTATTCCAGCTGTCGGATATTCCAGCTGTCTAGAGATACCCTATGTATATGTCCGTTGTCTTCCTTTGATCTCTTACAGAAGGCATAAATTTAGAAGCAGAATTCGTTACAACTGACCTCTTCTTTAAAATTATCATTTGCAACTCTAAAGGCATCAGCTGACCTCCAGCCAATTGAATAATGTTTATTTCCCAGGGCTTCTTGGGTTACTCAGAGCTGTACCCTGAAAACAGCTGTTCTGCTTTTCAATGTTGTTGTTGCTATTGTTATTCAATTTATACCTCAACTATCTACAAAATACCATTGTTGTTGTTTTAATTCCTTTGTCTTGCTGTTCTCACAATCCTGTGACATTTGACCATTTGGGCCCCATCTGAAAGCTTATAGGTATGGAATTGTGTTGTAGCATGATGCGCCAAGCCCATAGGCTGGTCTCTTTCAGCAATCTGGGTGAAGGGGAGATGCCAGTTGCAACCCCCAGAGGTGGAGACAGACACTCACAGGCTGTGACATGTCCTCCCCTGCTTCTAAATTTCTTCCTTTATATGCGACTTCTGAATGCCAGCATATCCCTCTCCTCACAGCCACCCCCATGAAACCTGTGGGGAGTGGGAAGGAGAAGGAGGAGGGTCCTCTTGCCGGAGATAAATCAAGTGTGATTTCTGGTTTCTGGGTTTCTTTTAAGCTGCATTCTTTATGCTCCATTTCTTCAATTCAGACAGCTTGTCTTGGCCACGTCCTCCATGCAACATGCCCTAGAAATAAGAAGTCTAAATGCACAAAGGGTCTTGAAGATGGTGGAAGGGTTGGGGAAGTGAAAGAGAAAAAACAAAATTGAGTTTGTCTGGATGTGCATTTTGATGTAAATGGGGCTTTTCATAGGCTCAATTCGGACAACACGTTAAGCAACGGTTGTTGAATTACCTACTGACGGTGGGTGAAAAAGGTGGTGATCTACAGATAACACGCTGCAGCAGGCGCTGCAAGGAAACGGCAACCACACCGGTTGCAAATAGCATACTCGGCTCTGACAGCTTGGCCGCCATTTTCCCCGTTTACCAAACTCCGTTAGTCCTCCAGCAGGTATCCCAGAAGACACTGCGGCCGAAAACCATGGGCGCCACCATTGAAGCCGATGCAGGACACGCCTCCCAAACCCCATTGGCTGCCTCAGTCAGTGGGTGGAACGCAGCAGCCTCGGGCAAAGAGGCAGCCAGGAGGAACGGCCGCACCAATACAACAGTCGCACCCCGCACCCAGCACTGCAATTCCAACGTTGGCACCCACGCCCCAGGCCCCAACCCCCCTCCCTCCTAGAGCATCTTCCGCACACACAGGAAAGAAGGCGAGAGTGGGGTGGCGTAGAAAACTTTATTCAGCAGGGAGACCAGACATGGGCAATAAGGCACATGGGCACCACTATGCCCGGGCAGAACCTACAGAAAGGACAGTTGCCCCCGGGAAGGGAGGGGGCGGCTGGAAGGCACAGTGGTGAAGAGGGGATGGCCGAGGCCACACCCCCAGGGAGCCAAGCACGGAACATGCCAAGGGGATGAGGTGGAGCGGGGCGGCATGCCAGGGAGCGATGCCAGTCCACAGATGGAACTCCACAGCTGACGCTCACAGGGGGTGGGGGTAGCGCAGCCAGATCCAGGCACTGATACTTTCATGCACCCGGGACGCCTCCGCACAGGCACGACTCTCCCCAACGGGATTCTCGGGGCCCAGCAAAGGCTCGCTGTCCAGCCGTGTTGGGCGGATGAGGGGGGGCTCTCTGGTCGCCGCTTCCCCTGCCCTCATCCTTCTGGGTGATGCGAGGGTGGAGGTGGCGGTGCAGTGCGGGTCTACTGTGGATGGGGTGTTGTTCTCCCTCTTGGTGTGTGGGGGGGCTGCCCCCTGCTCCAGGGCGCCTGGGGTTGTTCCTTATTCCGTCTCCCCCTCCCCCCCCTTTGCCGTAGTGCCCTTCTGGTACGCTTCCCTCTCCGTTTGGGTAGCTGACTGGGCACCCTGCGTGAGTGCTTGCTGGAGTTGGCCCCTTGTTGAGCTCCGTGCCGGCTGCCTGGTGGGGGAGGCAAACATCCTGGTTGCTATGGCGGCGATGCCGGGGATCTGTTGCGAGTGTGCTTGAACAGCCCCCGCTTTCTGCCGCTCTTGCCGCTCCACTCTCTGATCTTCCGTGCTCAACAATTCACGATCGTTGATTCAACAACACTCCAATTCGGACAACACATTTGTCAATTGACAATTCAACAACCAACTCACAAAGTGAGTTGTTCCTCTCAGTTGTTACTTTGCCTACTGTGGGTTGTTGCTCCGTTGTATGGCTCAATTCAGACGACACATTTAACTACTTAACGGGTTGTTGCTTCAAGGTACTACACAGTACCATCCTTTCAAGGTACTACACAGTATACACCAGATCTTGGCAACCTGATGCCCTCTAGATGTTTTGAATGGCAACTGCCATGATCCCTTAGCATTGGCCATGGTGGCTGTGGAAGTTATACTCCAAAACATCTGGAGGATACCAGGCTGGCAACCCTTGGCATACAGTGACTTTTGTGCAGGTGCCAAAATTTGCAGGGAAGTCAAGTTTGAAGACTTGGCCAGTTCACAAGAGGATTTATAAATAAATAAAGATGTCACGTTTCCCCCGGCCTCAGACTACCCTAGGCACAAATGAGGGAGAAATGCTCAGCACATGAATATGGAGCCACAGCTGCACACAAGAAATGCTCTTTGCTCAACAGTGCTTGGGCAGCAACTCTCCAGTGAGCTGAACTCTTAGGAATTGTTACAAACAACTCCTTATTCCCTCTATTCTCTCCATATTACACATGAGAGGGGCTGAGAGACAGTGGCTTCCCAAGGCCAACCAAGGCATTTATGAATGACAGGAAATTCGAGGCTTTGAGCTCCGTGCTTATATGCTGTTTAAATCGGCCACTTCTCATCTTCCTCCCATCTTCTAGGGGTGCAAAGATGATGAGAAGGTCCCAGGTCCAGTCCAAGACATTTGGAATGGTTTTCTTCCTGAGACAAAGGACATGATATCTGTCCCGAATTCCATGTACACCATTCAAACGGATTGGCAGGTGAATCTGACTTCGATCCTGGCGATGGGACAGTGCCCTCCATTGCAACTGTGGGCAGCAGGCTAGCTTAGGGGTGCAAGGAAGCCCCCTTGGCGCACACCGCTCTGTTCCCCAACACGCCTCACCATTGCTCGTCCACGCTCTTGACTCGTGGCCTCTCAAACAAATGCGACAATGCAGGAGGAGTGGCACCTGAATGCGCCACACAATGTCTACTGGAACGCGTGGTCAGGGGTGGCAGCCTCTCTTCTGCCTGCTCACTCCATAAGAGGCCCTTCTCAACGGTGCCGTTTGAGACACGATGGGAAAGTGGGCAGCCAGTCCAGGACAGCAACAAGGATTGCATCTGCTGGCCCAGGAGGATGGGAACAGCTCAAGAGTTCTGGGAAAATGGCCGCCGGGGGGTTGCTTTTTGCCAGCCCCAGCACCCCCTGTGCCGAGAACGCCATCTCACTCGGCCCTGGGGCAAAAGAGCCAACATGCAGAAACAGAGGGCTGAAGAGGGCAGTCGGATGGCTTGGTCCTCTCCCTTCCGCTGACCTCTGGCCCAACAAAACGATCCAGACAGCTTCCAGCTGCCCAGATTATTTCAGCAATTAGTTATAGATGACAAACCACTAATGGCATGGAGCAGGCAGGGGGAGCAGAACTCAGCTGAAGAGCATTTCATTCCAGACCGTGTAGCTGAGCCACGGCACACACAATCTGCGGGTGCCTGAATGAGACTAATAGCAAGTGAGGATGCAACATTCATTTTGCTTTGTGAAACAGCAAGACACACACACACAGCAGAAGGGGAAATTCAAGCAACTTCCAAAGGCTTCTTTTTTTTTGGAAACTCTAGCCTGACTGGGCCCAGCTTCACCCCAGCCACCCCACCCATACACACACACAGACTCTTCCCATCTCAGCTGCTTTGGCCTCCTAGTCCCAATGAGTGCCTGCCTGCCTGCCTGCCTGCCTGCCTGCCTGCCTGCCTGCCTGCCTGCCGCCCGCCCGCCCGCCCGCCCGCCTCCCTCTGCTTGGGAAGGGAGCTGGATTAGAAAGCAGGGACCAATGCCCAAGCCCCCACCCCAATCCCACTACTCGCCTTCCACCACATTCAAGGCTTTGCACCAGCCCCACAAACCCCACCCTCCTTTCTTGCTTCCATGTGTTCCCCATGGCACTACTAGGATTAAGAGCTTTATGAACTCCTTTGTTCCGCGTTTTTATTTTTCCCTTCCTCTCCCCCCCCCCCCCAATCCCTCCTCACTGCTCTTTGTTCATCTGCAGCTCTCAGAAATCAGTCTGGGAAGAATGAACAAGCGTGCTGCTTGACATGAATGCCGAGGGCAGAGCTAGGCAGACTTCAGGCCTGTTGGATCTCTTTGGTTCTGCTTCTATGAGAACCTCAAGATCTACCAGCCAGGGCCAAGCACTTGGAATTAAAGAACAGGGTGCCTCTGAGCACATTCTGAGCCTTGGAATTTGCTTTCAGTACCAAACATGAACTGAGTTCACAGTCCTTTGCCATGGAAGTGCACCCCAGATTTTCCTAAGCCAGGAGGTCCCTAACACAGCACCCACGGATGCCATGGAGGCTGCGGGGGGAGCTCAAACGGCACCCGTAAAGCTATGCGCATGTTGCCCCATCCAAAAACCAGGCTCTCCTTCCTGAACCTGCTTCTGATCAGGTGGGCAGGAAGAGAAGAAAGGAGTTGTTTCCCGCTCAATCTTCTTCTGCCTACACAGACCATTTCCATTTGCTCCTGCTCTCCCCACTCCCAGCCTCGCTACTTCCCTCCCCACCTCGTCTGACTAGCTGGGCTCCCACAGCAGCCACTATGTGACTAACCACACCACCCATTTTGTGGTGGCGCCCCCAGCAGTTCCTCAAAATTCTCAAGTGTGTCCAGGGGTCCAGAAAGGTTAGGGACCCCTGCCCTAAGCTTCCTTCATTGCAGCATTCTAATTTAGGAGGGGGTCGGAATATTTTTGTTGATGCTATTCTTAAAACAATGGAAGTCAGAATGACTTGCTAATCTATGGCAAATTTCCCAGAGATCCACCAGTAGATTCTGAACTGCCATTTGCTCACCCCTGGGCTACAACATTTAACATAAATTTACCCACAGGTAGATGCTGCAGATTGCAATTTCTGGTGGCAAACAGGAAAGAAGAATTGTTCTTGCATCATCACTCCAGGATCTTACGGTCTTTTTCTAGGGTGACCTTATGGAAAGGAGGGCTCCTGTATCTTTTACAGTTGCATTGAAAGGGGAATTTCAGCAGGTGTCATTTATATGATTGCAGCACCTGGTGAAATTCCCTCTTCATTACAACAGTTAAAGCTGAAGGAGCATTGAGGGACTAGATTAGAGGGACTAAAATAATCAAGTTAAAGCTAAGGGCTAAGACATTAAGTTAAAGGTGGCTCTGAGGTGAGGCCTGATACAAGCCAGAGAAAAGTGGGGCTCCCTGTTCAGGGCAGCGAGGTGGAATGGCTGGAGTCTTGAGAAAGCCAGAGACCTCCGAGAAGTCAAGGTCATAAACAGGTTTTATATCAGGATATGCGGGCAGGGGGACTGGCCGAGGTAGGAAGCACTACCTTAATGAAGCATCACCCTGAGGTGGGTTCCTGCTCAGGGGCACTGCATAGGACCAGGTTTCGACAGCAAGAGCAGCAGGTCGCAGTCCGTCCCAGAACATACAAGGAACAATCAAGAGTAGATTAGGGTGACCAGATAAAATCCAGGTCAGGGCTCATGTAACTTTAACAGTTGTAGAGAAAAGGGAATTTCAGCCGGTGTCATTTGTATGCAATTAGTTCCTGGTGATATTCCCTCTTCATCACACCAGTTAAAGTTGCAGGGCCCCTGCCTTCTTTTGTATATGGTCACTCGAGTATAGCTCCTGCACCTTTAACTGTTGTGATGAAGAGGGAATTTCACCAGGAACTAACTGCATACAAATGACACTGGATGAAATTCCCTTTTATCTACACTGTTAAAGTTACATGAGCCCTAACCTGGATTTTATCTGGTCAGCCTACAGTAGCTCCCCAGCTGTCCGGATGATCTTCATGATCACCCATGGGTTCTAGTACCCAGTTGGTGGTTACTGTTACTTCGTGGGGGCTCAACATGGTGAAGTAGCAACTATGCCATAAAGAAAAGCACAAAGTGAACCCAGGACCCCCAAGCGCTTGGTATCAGAGCAAATTGATTTAAATCTAGGTGACTTAAATCAGCAAGGAAAAATGCCTTTTTAAATTCCATTGATACTTCTACAAATAATAATAATAATAATTTATTACCTGCCTTTCCCTCTGGATCAAGGCAGGGAACAACATTAGTATAACATATATTTCCTTTAAAAATGCTGCAAACCTGACTACTTAACAATGTTAATTTCCAACTAAACAGAGTATTAGCTAGACAATGTTACACCATAAAGAACATGATACTTCTCATATATTTTAGCTTGATTTTTATTAATTTGCTTAATGAATAATTTTTACACCTCTATAGGAAAATTCTTGAAAAGATTCCCATTAAGGTCTTTCTTAGACCAGCAGCCATGACAGGTTGGAAGGTGAAATAAATTGGTTACGCAGCACACAATTCTCTCATCCATTTCAAGTGTTGCTCCTTTCTGCTTCATCCTACCTTGATAGGTCAAAGTAAGGTCTGCTGGTTCCTGAGCAAAGCACTTCATTTTCATGCAGTGAAAATGAAACGTCTGTGGTTGGTATGGCAGGTAGAGTGTAAATATTCATAATTGAGAAATGTTTAAATTGGTTCTTCATTTACATAGAAACCCCTGTTTTAACTCAAGGCATCTGCTCAAGGCCACTCCTTCAGTTAAGAGATTGATCTGGTGCACACTGAATGCTAAAACTGCTGCAAGCAGATTGGAAACATTTGCTTCCATTTTGAACTAACAGCAGTTTGGCATTATGTCCAAACCAGGAACTGCAGTTAGTGTTAACCCTGCATTATCCAAACAAACCAGGATCATGAACCAAGGTTTAAGTTGGCTTCAAACCAATCATAATTAAAATTGAATCACTGTTTGTCTGAGTTTGGACATAATGACAAATATGGAAATAAGTGCTTCAAAGAAGCTTATTAATGGAAGTAAGTGCTTCCAACCTCCTCCTCGCCTCTATGTCAGAAAGAGTGGGGAAGTGGAAACAAATGAGCCCAAAGCTCATGCACGGAACGCTGACGTATGCTTTAGCATTACATGAGAACAAAATAATTAACTGTAGAGATAACATGTTATATTCAGATTATGTAATAGAAACCCATTTTTAAAAAATCAATGATTTTTATCTGTCCTGCTTTGTTTAGAGAGCAAGATATAGGAATCAGGAACTTCTTTTAGTGTGGTATATAAAATTTAATATTTTAATTGGGAGTTTGTAGTTTTATAGTCTTAAATGATTATTTATTGTTGTGTTGATGCTGTTGCTAAATTTACTTAGAAATACACAAGCAACACTGTCCATTTTCAAAGAAAGGTTAAAAAGCTGCTCAACTATTTGCCCCCCATCAAGGTCGCCCTGGTCGGCATACTTCAAGAGACATTGCATCCAACAGACACCTTCTTGAAATGTGCACTTGAAAGAACTTCACTATCTCTTTAAACCCTCACCTGTTCAAGCTCTCTGTGACATCAGAGCAGCTAAGCCAATGGCAGAAAGAGCAAATTCCCTCAGCCTGCCTACACAAGCCCACTGTGACATCACAGAAGATCACATACGATACATAATACAAGAATTTCAAGTCCATATGACATAAGCTGCCCTGTCTTTCTGGAAGGAAAATGCATATTATTCCTGCTTATCAGCTACTGCCAATGGGGAAATTGAGTCCCAACCCTACTTTCCATCCTAGAAGGATGGCCTGGAGATACCATTCTTAGCCTCGCTTTCTCAAACAGTAAACTGTGGGGCCTCCCTCCCAGCTTTCCTCTCACAGCAGGAAGTACACCAGCCATTCTGCACAGTGTAGAGAGCCGATTTCCAGAGCAAAGGAAGACCAGTTCCATAGCAGCCCACTCAGAGGCCAGGCCTCCCCAGGTTTCCCATGCCTGCTCTTTTTGGCCAGGATCACCTGCCACCAAAAGCACACACACACCAATATGTATTCCGGACAAAAGGCACCTTGATCCTCCCTTGGCTTTAGCCTCAGCAGATCCCCGAGGGAACAGCTGCTCACTGATGCATTTAGCTAGACCAGCCTCTTCCTGCCTTGAGGCAGGTTTTAATTTTTATTACTTATTCTAAAATAATTGACTAATTGGCTCAGGCCCAGCACTTATACTCAGAGCGAAGTCCAGGTTCGCTCTTGCATGAAACATTTATTAAATATAGCTGAGAACTGGGGATTAGAATAACCAAGAGCACTAACCATGCCACCAGGAATCAGGATGGCCTCACACCCATTGACTCCCCCCCATATGCCCCCCCATACAGGTTGCGCAGGGCTACAGCCTCAAAATCAGCTTTGCTCCACAAAACAATACAGAGCCAAGCCAAGTGCTGTTTCCTCACAAGCCCAGATCTGCAGCCCCAGCCTTGATCCCATTGTGCCACCTCCCAAGCTTCCTGCTTCGGGGTGGGGGTGGGGTGGGGGGGCTAGACCTGTAGCTCATAAGCTCTGCAACTGGCAGCCCATCAAATGAAGGGGGCTTGGAGTTACCCTATTATCTCTTGGTTTGGGGAGGGGCCAGGAGCACCGGGGAGCCCTCCATTCACATTTGTCTCAGACACAAAGGAAGGCTGAACAAACGCACACAAGTCCAGCACCACACAAGCTCGGTGCCTTTGAAAAGGCAGGGAGTTCATTACTTGGTGAGCCCATTTCAATAGGGCGGAATCTGGGAGGGCCTCCTTTTCAAGAGCCCATCCATCACCCTAGCAAGGGGGGGGGGAGAGAGGTGGGAGGAAGGGAGCCACATGCAGTCGGAGCAGCCGCACCTCCTCTCTCAGCTGTGGCTGGGGGCTGCCTCCCCCGATTCAGATCTCTCTCCCCTACGGCTTTTCTAATCCAGGAGGGAAAGAAAACACTGCTGCCCAATTCGCATGCGCTTCCTCCATGCCCAGAGCCTACAGCCTAGAAAGATGCCCACAGCACGGCCCAGGAGGCCCAGGTGTGCACTCCTCCTGCATCTTGCCAAGGACTGCCTTGAGTGTGGCTGATGCACAATCTTGAATTCAAGTGAGCTGCCTACAACAAGAATGAAGGAGCCAAAGCGGAAAGAATTGGCTGGATGCAGAAAGCAACCAAGGGGCCCAACAGGTGGCTCCATTGATGGGGAGGAGAGACACTCCCATCCTCCCTGGTTTTCTTGTCTTAACCAGCTAATTACGGAGGGGGCAGGAAAGGCTGGGGGGGGGGGCAGAAGGTTGGAGACTCAGAGAATCTGCCAGCTTCCCTGACGCAGCAATCATGGAGAAGAAGACTACCAATGGCTACTAGTTGATGGCTAGGGACTGCCTCCAGGATCAGAGGCAGGAAGCCTATATACACAAGTTGCTGGGGAACATGGGCAGTGGGGGCAGCTGCACCATGTCCTGCTTGTGAGACCCTGGACGACAACTGGTTGGCCACTATGGGAATAAAGTGATGGACTAGATGAACCCTTGGCCTGATCCAGTATCAGGGCTCTTCTTATGTTCTTAAGTTGGGGGAGTAGAGCATTGATGCTGTGCTTGTGGCTGGCACAGCCAGAGTGGTGCAAACCAACCAAAGGCAGGTCAGTTGGCTCAGGTTGGAAAACTCATCTTTTTCTTAGTGCAGAATGCTTTACTAGCTGATCCAGAACAATTACGATAACTGTGACAAAGGAAGAGTATGCACAAGAGCCTTGTCCAATGCCTTCTTGGTCGTCAGGGGGAGGGTCCCTAAAACATTACGGCTACGCGTGGGCTGTACTTGTAAAGTCGAGGCACTCCTCTTCACCATCTCATCCTCTTTCAAAATGTTGCCCCTCAGAACGGGTTTATGATAACCCCCAGATGGCTGATCATGTGGCACATGGCTGGGACAGCTCACTCATCCCTACATGCAAGTCATCACTGGACGTGGTGGGCCCTCAAGCAACGGCAGGCATCTTTGATCTGCCCCATAGCGCTCTGGCCTTTCTGAAGGAATCAATAGGCTCCGGAAGAAACCCAAAGAGGTTCCTCAGCTGGAACTTCCAAATAACGGCAGGAACAAGTAGAGAAAAGCGGACCCCAAGAGCGCCACGCAAGCTTCCACACTCCATTGCCAAGGCCTTTGCTACACCCCACGGGCCTCCAAGGGCAGAAATTTGCCCAGTTGCCACCCAACTGCTACTGCCACTGGGAAAGGACACTCAGGGACCCACAGCCTGTGGGCCAGGCTAGCAAGACCATAAAACCTTTCCCCACATATCCATGCATAGCCTCTCCAGCCTCTGTGGACTGCAGTGAGGAGACAACAGTGAAAAAGTACAACACATTTTTTCCACAGGAGGTTAAGTTCTTAACCAGAAATACAAAGTAGTTGGAAAAACTTGCATGAATAGCAGGGGCTTCGGATGGGGAGGGGGAGAAATAGAGCAATGCCTTGAGCAGACTAAGCGATCCAACAGGGACCATTAAAAGGAAACAATTTGTAATACAATAATTATTATGTCGTTTCTCTGGACCTTTTCCCTGAAAGTCCAGAGAACCTTCTACTTAAAACAATGAGAGGGAGTCTGGACATTCATGAATAAAGCAGCCATGATCTAGAGGTCTGGGAAGCTGAAGCACCCACATGCGCAGCAAAGGACAATCCACGGAGCGCCTGCACTGGAGGCTTCCAGAGAGTCTCAGGCTGGCCTAGCAGTGGAAGCCCTTCCACCCCCTTCACTAACTCAGCATCCCTCTCTTTCCTTATAGGCACAGAGCTGGACAAATATCTCACATTCCTAAATGACAGGATTAAATAAGGGGTAACGGAATTTAAAATCCCTCCAAGGAACGATTCCTTCTGAATTAAAGTGTCTCTCATTTATCACATTTAGATCCTGCCTATCTTCAGTGGAGTGTTTTGGGGGGGGGGGGGGGTCTCCCATCCGGGCACTGACCAGCCACATACCTGCTTTAACTACAGCAAGACAGCCCCATCCCATATGCCTTCAGTCCTGTAATTTCCTCCTGTAACACATCAAGAGGGGAGGGGGGGGTGCACCTGCATTTCTCAAGCAGCTAAACGATCAAAGGAATGTAACACTGCACCTGAGATGGACGGGCAAATCTGATGCAACAGCAGCCACTGCAGCTGGCTCAGGCTCCTGTCTCTCTCACGTAAAGGAGGGCTCATATAACATACAAGAGTCACGCAGGAGAAGGGAGCGGAACTCTCCTCCTCCATGTGACCCACACACACACACGGCCCACGGCTCAGACCGTCCGGCTCCAAGTGAGCTGTGATGGGACAAAGAGAGAGGCCAGGCCAGGGAGGAGAGCAAGGGCTCAGCAACCCCCCACCCTCACAGACATCCCCACTCCTGGGTGGCCCTGAACTGCTACCCAGAAAGCACCTAGTTCAAACCTTGCCTCGGCCACAACTCACTACACGGCCTCTCGACCGCTCCCTGACGGGAGGTGGTCATCCTGGGCAGCCTTCTATGGCTGTTTTAAGGACCACTGAGGCTGCCTCTACAAGAGAGGTTTAATGCTCTTTCAAGGCGCTTTAAAATTTTTACCTCTACAAGAACGGAGCGCAAATCGGGCGTAGAGGCGCGTTATCTCTCCGATTATGCGCATTATCGAATGCGCGTTAAACAGCGAGTTTTATTTTGCTCTGGCCGTTAAAGCGCATTTTGCCTATGTGAACAAGCGCTTATGCGCATTAACTACTTGTAAAGCGCATTTTGGTCATCCATTAATGCGCTTCGCCGCCTCTCGCCGCCTCTCGTGCAGAGGTATTAGGTGTAAATGCGCTTCAGCGATTATGCGCATAATCGCCCAACCAGGCGCAAAAGCGAATCCTTGTAGAGGGGACCTGAGAAAGGAAGGAGAGAAATGTGCCTATATAAACCAAGATTATGCCGGCATTTAGAGCAAGTCATGAGCTTTCAGAATTCTGGATTTTGGGGAGGTGACGAACTAACTCCTGCCATGGAAGGCAATGGCTCACAGTCCCCCTCCCCCTGCTCAGTCATTTGAAGCTTCTCTTTTCTGTCGAACCTCCTGGGCCTCTTGGCTTAGCTGCTCTAGAGGAGACTACATGACGGCCAAGGACCAGCCCTCCCATGGCAGAGAAGTGTGAGGACAGGTGCCGACTGGGGCAGAATCAGCCAAGGGTTGAACTGGATGTCTCCTCTGCTTGTGGGGAGAGCAGAAGAGGGGACACAGCTCTGATTCCAAACAGCCCATCGGTTTTCCCCAGACTAACCGAGCAAAATGCTTCCAGGGCAAGCCGTAAATCGAATTTAAGTCTTCCCGGCCTGGTTCATACAGTGCCTTGCATAAGTATTCTCTCTCTCTCTCTCTCTCTCTCTCTCTCTCACACACACACACACACACACACACACTTTGACTTGTCCAGTTTGTTGTGTTACAACCTGGAATTAATTAGGATTTCTTCTCACCTAACTACACAAAATACTTCATAATATTGAAGTGGGGAAGCAATCTACTTGTTTTACAAAATGATTTACGAATACAAAAACTGAGAGGTCTTTATGGCATACGTACTCACCTCCTGTGCTATGACACCCCTAAATAAGCTCTGGTGCAACCAACTGCCTTCAGAAATCACATAATTAGCTGAATGCAGTCCACCTCTGTGCAATTCAAGTGCCACATGATCCCAGATAAAACACACTTGTTTCTGGAAGGCCTCAGGGTTTGTTGAAGAGCATATCTAAACAAACTGCCTCATGAAGACCAAAGAGCTATCAAAACAAGTCTGGGATAAAGTTCTGGAGAAGCACCAATCAGGGTTGGGTTATTAAAACATACCCCAAACTATAAAGATCTCCTGGAGCACGGTTAATTCCATCATTACAAAATGGAATCAATCTGGCACAAGTGTGACTCTGCCTAGAGACGGGATAAGGAGGGCCTTAGTCAGAGAAGCAGCCAAGAGGTCAATGGTAAATCTGAAGGAGCTAGAGAGATTCACAGCTGAGGTGGGAGAAACCACACAACTATCACCGGGACGTTCCACAAAGCTTTATGGCTTTATGGAAGAGTGGTGAGTAGAAAGCCATTGCTGGGGGGGGGGGGGGGGGGAAATACATATCAAATCCTGTTTGGATTTTGCCAAAAGGCATCTGGAAGACACAGCAAACATGTGGGAAAAGGTTCTCTGGTCTGATGAGACCAAAATCGAACTTTTGGGCCTTAGCGCAAAATGCTATGTGTGGCACAAAGCCAGCAGTGCTCATCTCCCTGAGAACACCATCCCCATGGTGAAGCATGGTGGCGGCAGCATAATGTTGTGGGAAAGCTCCTCCTCCGCAGGAACTGGGAAGCTGGTCAGAACTGAGGGCAAGTTGGATGGAGCCAAACACAAGGGACCTGGGACTGCAGCGGAGGTTCACCTTCCAGCAGGACAATGACCCTAAACACACAGCCAAAGTTACACTGGAGTGGCTTAAAAAGAAGAATCCGAATGTCTTAGAATGGCCCAGTCAAAGTCCAGACCTCAACCCGAATGAGCATCTGTGGCAGGACTTGACACTTGTTGTTCCCTGAGGGTCCCCCATCCAACCTGGCAGAGCCTGAGCAATTTTGCCAAGAAGAGTGGGGAAAATACTGCAGGGTCCAGATGCGCAAAGCTGGTAGATTTACCCCAAAAAGACACACAGCTGAAATTGCTGCCAAGATGCTTCTACCAAGTATTGACCACAGGCTTGGGGGGGAGGGGGAATAGTTAATACTTATGCAACCAACAAATGCCAGTTTGTTTAATTAACTTTTGTGCCACAATAAAAATATTTTGCACCTTCAAAGTGTTAGGTATGCTGTGTAAATCAAATGGTAAACATGCCAATTAACTCCATTCTCATTCCAGATTGCGACACAACAAAAAGTGGACAAGTCAAAGGGGTGTGTGTGTGTGTGTGTGTGTGTGTTTTGAATACTTATGGAAGGCACTGTAGTCCTGGACATCTTGCATTCGACCTTCCCCTCTTCCACCTGTCCAATCCTGACTGCTGAGCGGTTGCTTCTGCAAGACGCTTTGAACCACCTGCTTCTGAAGCCCCCTTGCAACGATAGCCCCCAATCCAGTGGTTTCTCCACTCCGATTCCAGCTTGGTGAGTGCTTATTCACTCTCCACACCCATGTGCTATCACATTTCACCTACAAAGACTTGGAGCGTGGCTCACGTCCACACAGGACGGCCACCATTCCACGCAGAGCAGCGGCAAGGCTCAACTCTGTAACACCTGTGGATGAGAACAGGGTAGATTTGATTTAAATCGTAATTTATATCACGATTTAAATCACTACCAGGGTGGATTTGATTTAAATCAATCAATTTAAATCAATCACGATTTAAATCACTATTCAGAAAGACTCGATTAAATCCTGTGACTTCCCCCCCCCCAAAAGTGCACTCTTTCTCACTATAAGCTTAAAACATATTTTACACAACTCAGAGTTACCAAAGACTCATTCTTGCTGGTATAATTTTAATATTTACAAGCAGATGAAGGTTTCATTTTTAGCTTCTTGTGCAGATCTATTTCACTCCCAACAATCTATTCATTGATTTTTTTGAAATTTAGCACTTAAGAGGTAAGGGGTTGATTCTGCGTACATAGATTTGCAAAGGAACAATGGGATTGTGGATCTCTGCAGACACAAATTCACAGTTTTGAGAACTGTAAAACCAAGCATCTGTGATAATACCTTCTAGATAGAAAAAATGCCCAACAACCTTACAGAAACCTCTGAAAGAGCATGACATTGTAGATGGATTAATGGAATTCATTTACCAAAAAATTTAAACATTGCATGAATATATAGCCTCATGCTACATAATTAAAAACTAATCCTTATTTCAAGATGAATAACCTTTGGACTGTAATATATCTTAAATAGAAAACTATTTTTAGATAGATTATTCCTCAAAAAGCATTTTATTTAAAAAATCCATTTTAAATTTAAAAAATCCAATTTAAATTTTTTTAAATCCTGTTGTTGTTTTTAAAAAACCATTGATTTTTACCCACCCTGGATGAGAAGCAAGCAAGGGGGTGGGGTGGGGACCCAGATGCGGCAAAACCCCACCGCCAGCAGCGTGGAAGTCTCTGCACAGCAATGGAAAGAGCCCGGGTCTAAACTAGGGGTGTGCATCGGATCGGATCCGATCCACGATCCGAATCCGATCCGACCCAAAATCGGGAAAATCCGATCCGATCCGATCCGATCCGGACAACCTCCGATCCGATCCGATCCGATCCGATGAGGTCCGATCCGGATCGGACGCCATTTTGAATGCTTTTTCCCATAGCCAAGTATTGTTTTACAAAAACGCCTATAACTTTTTCATTTTTAAAGATAGAAGGATGAAACTTGGGCACATTGTAGACTGGTTAGGGGTAGTTATCTGTGAGAAATTTCAGAAAGATTGGTGCATGCATTTTGTGGCAATTAATTTTTTAATAAATACCCAGGAATGCCTATAACTTTGTCATTTTTAAAGTTACACACATGAAACTTTGCCACATTGTAGGGGGTACCTTGGGACCTATGTGTGTGAAATTTCAGAAACGTAGGTGCTTGTCTTGTGTGGCAATTAATTTTTAGAAAAATGGGTAGTAGTGGGGTAAATACAGTTACGCCTCCCATTTTTTTATTTTTGAAGATACAAACAGGAAACTTGGGCACATTACAGGTACCACTTGCCTTGATATGTGTGTGAAATTTCAGAAACATTGGAGCTTTCCTTGTGTGGCAATTAATTTTTGAAACAATGAGGAAAGAAACACCTATAACTTTGTCATTTTTAAAGTTACACACATGAAACTTTGCCACATTGTAGGCGGTACCTTGGGACCCATGTGTGTGAAATTTCGGAAACGTAGGTGCTTGCCTTGTGTGGCAATTAATTTTAGAAAAATGGGTAGTGGTGGGGTAAATACAGTTACGCCTCCCACTTTTTTATTTTTGAAGATACAAACAGGAAACATGGGCACATTACAGGTACCACTTGGCTTGATATGTGTGTAAAATTTCAGACAGCTGGGTCCAGGCATGTGGTGGCAAGGTATTTTTGAAACAATGAGGAAAGAAACGCCTATAACTTTTTTATTTTAAAAGTTAGAAGTCTGAACATTGCTCACTTTGTAGATGGGTTAGGGGTAGATATGTGTCAGAAATTTCAGAATGATAGGTCCAGGCATTTGATGGCTATGGAATTTTTAAATTACATGTTTCAAAAAAATTTCTACAGAGGCCAGGTCTTCCCCTCCCGCTTCCCGCGAAGAAAAGGAAACACTCTCTCGTCTCGATCCCTTTGAAGTTGCTAGTAGTATCCATTACAGGGCTCGTGTTTCCTTTCCTCCTTTCACTTTTCAAGCAGAACGGCTGAGCCTAGCTGAGTTTTGCAGCCATGCGTGCAAGGAAGGATCACTCTGGTCTCGATCCCTTTGATCCTTGGTAGTATCCATTACAGGGCTCGTGTCTGCTTTCACTTTGTACTCAAGCAGACACGAGCCCTGTAATGGATACTACCAAGGATCAAAGGGATCGAGACGAGAGAGTGTTTCCTTTTCTTCGCGGGAAGCGGGAGGGGAAGACCTGGCCTCTGTAGAAATTTTTTTGAAACATGTAATTTAAAAATTCCATAGCCATCAAATGCCTGGACCTATCATTCTGAAATTTCTGACACATATCTACCCCTAACCCATCTACAAAGTGAGCAATGTTCAGACTTCTAACTTTTAAAATAAAAAAGTTATAGGCGTTTCTTTCCTCATTGTTTCAAAAATACCTTGCCACCACATGCCTGGACCCAGCTGTCTGAAATTTTACACACATATCAAGCCAAGTGGTACCTGTAATGTGCCCATGTTTCCTGTTTGTATCTTCAAAAATAAAAAAGTGGGAGGCGTAACTGTATTTACCCCACCACTACCCATTTTTCTAAAATTAATTGCCACACAAGGCAAGCACCTACGTTTCCGAAATTTCACACACATAGGTCCCAAGGTACCGCCTACAATGTGGCAAAGTTTCATGTGTGTAACTTTAAAAATGACAAAGTTATAGGCATTCCTGGGTATTTATTAAAAAATTAATTGCCACACAAGGCAAGCACCTACGTTTCCGAAATTTCACACACATGGGTCCCAAGGTACCACCTACAATGTGGCAAAGTTTCATGTGTGTAACTTTAAAAATGACAAAGTTATAGGTGTTTCTTTCCTCATTGTTTCAAAAATTAATTGCCACACAAGGAAAGCTCCAATGTTTCTGAAATTTCACACACATATCAAGGCAAGTGGTACCTGTAATGTGCCCAAGTTTCCTGTTTGTATCTTCAAAAATAAAAAAATGGGAGGCGTAACTGTATTTACCCCACTACTACCCATTTTTCTAAAAATTAATTGCCACACAAGACAAGCACCTACGTTTCTGAAATTTCACACACATAGGTCCCAAGGTACCCCCTACAATGTGGCAAAGTTTCATGTGTGTAACTTTAAAAATGACAAAGTTATAGGCATTCCTGGGTATTTATTAAAAAATTAATTGCCACAAAATGCATGCACCAATCTTTCTGAAATTTCTCACAGATAACTACCCCTAACCAGTCTACAATGTGCCCAAGTTTCAGCCTTCTATCTTTAAAAATGAAAAAGTTATAGGCGTTTTTGTAAAACAATACTTGGCTATGGGAAAAAGCATTCAAAATGGCGTCCGATCCGGATCGGACATCTGGTCCGATCCGATCCGACCAGCCTCCGATCCGATCCGATCCGATCCGACCCCCCAGGTCCGATTCCGATCCGCTATCCGATCCGATCCGGGGGGTCAGTGCACATCCCTAGTCTAAACGACTGCTGACAGGATGGTCACACAAGCTGTGCTGGGCACCACGGGAACTCCCGGGAGGAAGCAAAGCCCAGCTTCTGCAAAAGCCTGGGAAAAAGCCTATCGTGAGGGATGGGAAAACCAAACTATTTTGCCAAGTGTTTGCCTGGGAACCTGCAACTAGCAACAGGTTCCTCGGTGCATTTATACACAATGCAGAAGTTACACACGTGACAGCCTTCACAAGCTCCTTCTCCACAAGTGAGGCTTGGCGGTTTAACTCGCCTGTTCAGTATTCTCTGGCTGCATCACAATCTTCAAGGCAGGTATCGAAATGGGCACAGCTTCACTGCCCCTCCCCCGCCAACATTCACCTTTTCAGAAGAGGGCCGAGGGGGGAGGAAAGGCAAAATACGCTGCATTTTGCTACTTGCCTTAAAGATCAACACTAGACAAGAGGCTAGTATGTGCGCTTACAACATAATTCTCCATTTGAACTCCACCACTTCAACCCATGGTTGCATTTCTCAGTAGAGCCAGAGGGAAGAAAATGCTGCAGAACAAGAGTGAGAACAATGCCGGAGGACGGCCTGTTGCAAGTGGTGATTTACTTACTAGCATAGGTTGGGAAAGTCGTCCTGTGTGAGGCAAGTCCCTCCACACCAGGAGTTGGAGCATGAAAGCTTTGCTAAACTTGCTAAACATCACTACTCACACCCAAAGAGCAACCTTGGAATTGTGGAGTTCAGAGGGACCTCAGAGACCACCCTGCCAATGCAGGAAACCCACCACGATAGCATCCCTGATGGGTGGCCATCCAGCCTTCGCTCAAAAACCTCCAACGAAATTAGGGTCCACCACTTTCCAAGTCGGACTCTACCCCTGCACTTAGCAGAAGGATGAAAAGGGACCATCTTACAGCTACAGCTGCCCCACACAACAGCCATGCATCTCTACCCCAAACAGATATCCAAGTGCCGCATCCCAGGACTTGGCCTTTTGTTCTGCCTCAGAAATGACCGTGTCACATCACATCGGCAAGTCAGACAGCATGCACAGTCATGCTATGTTCTGCCACAATACCACTAAAAACACATCCGTGCTACAATGGATGGTTTTCATTCATAGCCCACCCTCTCCTGGAATCTCAGGGCACATCACAGCTGCTGTAATGCTTGGCTTTTATAGGTACAATCCAGTGAGCAGAGAAAGGTTCCAATTTTGAGGGATGTTCTCCCTCTTCGGTCCTACACAAACGTAGGTAGGTGGGTGGGTGCGTTTTCGTTCTCTCTCTCACTCAGGCCCTTTCCGCACTTTGCCTGGGTTGGCCCCCAGCTGCTCCTTGTGCACCGACGGTGTGTATTAGGTACTTCTGGGATCGCCCTCCCTCCCTCTACGCCCCCCTATGGTGTAGAAAGGGCCTCATACACACAGACACACACACTCTCCCTACAGCAGTTTCCTTGAATTCTTCTCTCACCCCAACCCCATTTTTAGGAATTCTGTATTTGTTCTTTTTAGCAAAGCTGAAGACTGAACATACACATGGGGCAGAGATGCTTTTTAATGTGGGCAGCCTGTCTGGTGCATAAGAGACATAGTGAGTGGTGGGACGGAAAGCTCACCTAGGAAACTTGCTAAGCTGGACGCATATTAAAGGCAGAAGGCAACTCTTTGGCTGCTCTTGGAAGGAAAACATCTCTCTTCACACCTTCGGAGTCCCATCTAGATAGATAGAGATAGGTAGATGATAGATTGATAGATAAGACAGACAGAGATGGTTTAGCCATCAGTGCAAATGTACTGATGTCACCCACTCCTCCCAAAAAAATAAGTTGAGATGGGGATTTCATGATTCTTATCCAAAACTCATAGCCGATTAGTTTAGGTATTCTGATCTTTTTCATCTCAGCTACCCAGAAAATGAATAACTATTTTCATCATGGACTCTGCATCCAAGATCTTTTCACTTACACTTACTTTAAGTGTGTTTGTGTACTTTGAAGTCTCTGGCAACACTTACCCAGTGGTACAGGTTTTTTTATTGCATTTGCTATGAATCAATGTTATTGTGGGGTGGGGGGGGGGGTTGTAACCCAAGTAATTGCACACTTATCCTTTTTGAGTTTTCTTTTTTTCCCTTTTTTATTAGGGAACGTCTTTTAAGTTAGTTTTTTAGTATTGAGTTTCTTTCTCCCAGATACAGTATTTTATTGGCAGACAAAAAGATCAGATACAAGACAAACCAGATGTTAGACTCGTTACTTCAGCTCCCATAGTTTCAATGCCCTGTAATACACCTCCCCTGCAGGGCAGACCAGTAAGAACAAGAGGTGACGTATCCATACAGAGTCTTGCCCAGGTAGCAGCATCGTGCATCTGTCCTGACAGACTGTTCAAACGTAACAGGGACACTGCAGCAAGCCACATTTTGTTGAAAACTGAAGAGTGGTGTGGTCAGGCACACACACAACCTCCTGTCCCCATGAACTTGCTGGTTTCCTAAGCCAGTTTCCTATGACATGGGAGCCCACCTCACAGCAAGCCATGCTTTAAGGAAGCAGCTCTTCTGCACCCAGCCGCAAAAAGAGAAGGAGAGTGAATTCACCATTCCTTCACCAGCCCACAGACCGGACGATACGCAACTTTGGGAAGAACAGAGCCAGGACTTTTTGCAGTGACACAGTTACATCTAAGCCACTATCGGCTGTCTGTACATCACTTCCAGAGTCAGTCAGCATGGTGTAGAGCAGGGAAAGCCTGGGAGGTACTAGCAGCCCATTCATGATGGTAGCAGCCCATTTCACAATCACCCAGCACTGGAAACAGCCTGAGGGAGTAACTCTGGATATGGGCTAATGAACACCGTGGGGGGATGATAACAATAATTGGGGGGGGGGGGGGGAGAAAATTTTGGTTGGGCCTAGTAAAGGCATCGCCCAACTGTGGATTTTGGAATTGAGTTTTGAGATACTACATACCTCGGTGGGGACGCCCAACAAGCCGAGATCTGTAGCCTTTTGCATGTAGGTTTTATTGTTTTAATATTGTGGTAATAGCTGCAAAATTACAGTAAAGTGCGTTTTTCCTCAGGTCAGTTCATTCGTTGTGTTTCCGGGTGAATGTGTAAATGTTTAGTTATAGTGTTTGTTGTTAGCAAAGGATTTTTAAAAAGGTTGTTTTGTATCTGATATGGGTGTTGTTTTATGTTTAATCTTAAGCTCTTTTATGCTTTATCTTTTCGTTGCCGTTTGTCTAATTTGTAGTTATACTTGTTTTTCATGTAGCTCCTGATGAAGGATGCTTTTCCGAAACGCGTAGAGCGAATCAAAGAAGTGTTTTTTTAAAGATTAAAAAAAAAGATTGTTTCACAACACCAGAGCGTGGGTTCCCTTTTTTCATCCGCAGACGACCAACAACAACTTATGACTGCTTCTGGAAAGGCTCCCAATCGCACAACAGCATCTAAGAAGCAAAGAAGTTGGACTGGTTTTCTGATGTGAAATATGATTGGACCCAGGTGACAACTGCTTGTTTGTTTATTATATTTTTAGATACAACAAAATTTAATTACTAACAAGAAAAGTGGGGGACTTGTACCAAGGGGACGGAATTCAAATCCAGGGCTCAGCCTATTGGTCAGTCAGGCTCTCTCAGCCAACCAACCTTACAGGCTGAGGAGCAAGAGGAGTCAAGCATCTTGGGAGGGCTGGTGTGATAATAAGCAAAGGACAGCTAAACTGCAGTCATAGCTCAGATCTTTCATGCTAAAGATCCCCCACACACACACACACACCACTGCCAAGTCCAAATAAAGACGGCACAAACTCAAGGTTTGCTGCAATTTCAGTCATTCCTTATTTCAAAGAATGTCTGTGACTGTTCCTGCTCTGGAGACTTTTACAGCTGCCACATTGCAGCCACAAAGAGGCTGAGCCACAGATTGATTGATCTGATTGATTGATCGATTGATGCCCCCTCTTTTCATACACACAAAGCAGTGCCCTAGACAGGCAGAAGTAATAAAACCACGATTAAAATAAATTGAATAAAAACAATTATAACAACAAGTAGATTAAACACGCAGTTTAAAAAACACAAGAAATCAAAGACGCACCCAGCCCAACAGCACCCACTTCAACAGGCCAGTTTAGATGCCCAAAGCCCGCCTGGGAAAAGAAGTATTTGCCTGCTGAGGAAGGACAGCCGAGAGGCAGCGAGCGTCGCCTCCTCAGCAGGGCGTCCTGAACCTGAGGGTGGCCACTGAGGGAGCCAAGTGGGCCTCTGATGGCAACGGAAACAAAAAGAAGGCCTCCCCAGAAGTCCTGAAGTGCCTCGGCAGGCTCACAGGAGAGAAGGCGGCCTTTCAGGTAGCCTTGTCTCAAGCCAAAGAGGGCTTCATCGGTCATAACCGGCACTTTGAATTCTGCCCAGAAACAGACCACCAAGCCAGCGAAGCGCCGGTAAGAAGGGAGTCATAAAGTGCCATCGGACGGGGGGGGGGGGGGGGGGGGATTTTTGCGTTCCTTCGCTCTGGCCTCCTGCTGCTGTCCCACAACAGCAACAGCCTCTTTACATGGGGAGAGAAAGAGGAAGCCGCAATGGCCACGTGGCCCATTCAGGGGATGTTTATGTCACGCCACTTTTCCTGTACACAGCAAGAAATGGCGGCACATTCCATTTTTTTTAAAAAACAAAACAAGGATGGATTAAAAGGGGTCTGGTTTGCGATGTAAAAACAAGCGGAAGGAGCCGGAGGCGGACGACGACGTCTAAAGGACGTGCAAACATCCGTAAGTGCAATAAAACGCTCATCTGATGGCGCTCAAACACTCCGTGTCGTTGGCCCTGGTCAACACTTGGACTGCATTGTTCTGGACCAGCTGAAGTTTGTCATCACTTTTCAAAGCCAGCCCCACGTATAGTAATCAAAATGAGATGTAAATAAGGCCAGATCTATACCAAGCAGGATATAACACTCTGAAAGCAGTTTGAAAATGGTATATGGAATGTGTCCTGGGCCCCAACAGTTGTCAGTACCATCATAAAACCGTGTAGATCCTGCCTAAGGTACGCATGACTGTGGCCAGATCAGACATCTCTAGGAATGGACCCAGTTGGCGCACTAGTCTCAGCTGGTCAAGGCTCTCCTGGCCGAATCCAGGAGTCCTCCCAACTGTGAGCCTCCAGGCCATCCATCTCCTGGCTCAAAATCGCACCTGAGTGATGAACAAACTCGGTGGCCCTAGGGAATGGCCCCGACAGGGCTGTTGTAAGGATCGGCGTGGATGTTACCTTACTTGCCGCTACTCTAGTGTGACACATCTGAAGGTCACAAACCGGGCACGGCATGTTCTCAAGAGAGCGGCCTCGATGGCAGCTCTCTCCACAGCTTCTGCTGGGTGCCGTTCCACTCCACCGCCACAGGGGCAAAGGCCAAGGTTATTTGTCTGAGGGGCTCCGGGGGTGCATACTCTGGCACAAAGGGCCCTAGCAACAGGCCGCCTGCCAAATTGGCTTTTTCCCCACAGAGCTTCCATGCCCATCCAAGGAAACCAGAAGCCCCGAGCAGGAGAGCAAAAGTGACCAACCTCACAAGGAGCAGGCCCAGCGCAGAGGGGCAGCAGGCGCTGCTTGAGAAAGAAGCGCTGCTTTTATTGGCTAGGCCGAAAATGCCTATAAATCCTCCCATTCAAAGGCAAGCTCAAGCCCTGCTCTTTCAAGTCTGAGGAATGTCTGGGATGTGTCAGTCGCCGGGGAGGACTAACCGCCACGTGTCCCCTGCTGAAGTGGTCTCTTCAGCAACGCAGCTCTGCCGGGGCAGCAGCTGCCGGCAGATGCTTTGCATCTGCTGCAAGCCAGGTAGAAACTCAGCCTCACCTGAATCCCTCCTGTCCGGCAGCCAAGGGAATTCCACCCCTTTCACTTCGGCCTCAGAAACAGACAGGAAATAGGCACAAAGCTCTTTGCAGAACACTTTGAGCTGTTATTTTTAATGGCCACATTAGGAGAAAGTGGGCACAAGTGCAAGGCCAGGGCCGGATGGTGGCCTCACTGGCCCATCATGGCCAGCACCACAGGCATCCCTTTGTGCTCGGGGCCTCTGGTCAATCTGCTTCTGTTGGCTGAAGCGCTGCAGGCCCTACCCTGAAAGAACGCCTGTGCAACTGCGGTAGACACCTGGGGACGGGAAGCAGAGAGGGAGCCACCTGCCCCACGACTGTGCAACCATCCAAGCTCCTGCTGTGAGAGGAAGGTGAGGAGATGCTGCTCCAGAGAAAACTTCCTCTGGGCATCCCTGAAGCCGGCTGCACCGAGCCTCTCCCGGAGACCAGCTGCTCTGCCGCCGTCCGGAGCCACGCCGACTCTTTGGGGAACAACAGACTACCTCCCCCTAGTGGGCAACTGGGATTACTACAGCAGAACTGAACAAAGGAACTGCACTCAACCCTGAAAGCAGGAATGGGCTGGCATGCCTGCAGCCTCCCATTCCTGTGCAACCCTTGGGCACTCCTTGTTTTAATGACCACAGAGATTTAGAAGGCTGCCTTCTCCTACACACTATGCAAGCAAAGGTTCCTCCCTTTACAAACTACTTCTCAATCAAAGGGAACAGAAAGCACCAAGACTCCCAGCATCCACATCTGTTTGGTGGCCAGCCAGATCGTGCTTTTGTGCCCAGTAATTTTTGCAGAGCAAATGAAAAGGGAACATATAAACAGTCAGAGCCTGCTATTAATGGCACATGCATGAAAACATCTGATGCGAAAAGCACAAAACCAGCATAGGTCGGAGACACCTCAGCAAAGAAAGGGTCTGGGGGAGGGAATGGAGAAAGGGCTCTCGTGGTAGGGGCTGAATCATGTCTTCAGCCCTGAAGGCACCAGCATCAATCTGGGCCTTAGGGTCCAGCTGACATGAGTCACGTAGCAGTCCAAATCAAGACAGATCCATCTACTGCAAGAAACAATTCAAATAAAATAAACACACACAAATGCTCAGGAAAATGAGCTATCCCAGAGCACTCCTCAAAAAAAATTCAATGTGGGAAAAAAATCAAAGCACTCCCCCAATAAAAAGAGATTTCCCAGAATGCAATTTCAAGAGGCTGGTTATATATGAATCACGACAAAAAACAGGAGAGAAGCATGTTCTCAGAATGTTGTTTTTTAAGACCTTCTTCAGGGGGTTGATAAGAGATGTCTGCAGAAATACTCTTAACAGGGTGATAGACTCCTACAATAATTGGCCCAGTCGCCAGTAATTATCATAGGAGACTATCATCCTGCAGACATCTCTTATCAACCCCCTGAAGAAGGCCTTAAAAAACAACATAGGCCGAAACACGTTGGGCTTGGAAATAAAGCATCTTAGCAGTCTGAGAGCCTGCTTCTCTTCCTTTTTTTTGCCCTGAGTTGGATGCTCTCCTCCGGTTGGTTTTTTATATATGACTCAAGCACATTCCCCAAGCGTTCTAGTGGAAGAAGGGGCAAGTGATGTAGGCCTTATCCAGCATGAACAGAGCCAGGGCCTCTTGTGGCTTGTCTGTAAGCACACGAGCAAAGCCTGCTGGTTCATTTTCACAAGGAACTTTTCCCAGAATGGCCCCGAGTCTCAACTTTCCATCCAGGCAATTCTGAGTTTTAGGGCCTGTCTTTAAAATTGTAACTTTATTACCACTGTTTACGTACTTAAATGCTCCTGCACATCAGCTTGAGTATCTTTCAGACAAAAGGGAGAAGGCACATTTCTTAAAATATAGTGTAGAAAGTACATCACAGTTGATCTCTCTTTGAAATGTCAACCAAAGCTGCACACTTACTATGGAGCAAGCCCATGGAATGGAAGGGTACCAAGACGTCATGCAAACTGGCCAGCAGGACCAGGGCAGGATCAACACTCCTACTTTAAAACATGTTATAACAGCAGTGACAGCTGTTGGGGCCCAGCACACAATCCATATACAGTTTTCAAACCGTTTTCAAAGTGTCCTATCCTGCTTGGTGTAGATCTGGCCCAGGTTCAGCTGCCGTGTCCGTGGCAGGCTCCTGGAAAGCAGCTCCATGCTCAGCTCTGCCTGCATGGAACTGCCTTGCCACAGTCAGCAAGGGGTGCCTTTCTACCCTTGCCGACAGCTGCTACAGCCAAAATGGTCATAGAAATAACAACTGTCAGGGAAGGGGCGAGCTGGGGCACCCCTTCCCCTTTTCCAAAAGGAAGCTGCAAGCAGGAGGCGATGGGGTGGCCCTGCCAGAGATGGGGAGGAGAGCTGAAAGGCAGCCCTGGTGTTGCTGGCTCTGGCCTGAGTAAATGAAGCCTGAACGTGAGCCCAGGCTGCGCCACCACTTCGCCGCTCAACGTGGGCAGATAATTCAAGGCAGATCTGTGCTATTTTTAGCTTGCCCTCCTCATTCGGTAGAAGGAAATTTGCCTCAGAAAGGGGAGACAAGCACATTTCTGTTTAAATCGGTGCTCTGTGGGCTCAGATCATGGCATCCCTAATACACATTTTAACCTCTTGTGAATATAAAATCAAGGAATTTCTAGCAAAATGCGCATTCTGGTTCCTTAGGAAAACATCCAGCATTTTGCAAGCTGAATAGGGCACAATACCGTATAAAGAGCTCAAGTCCCATGCTCACTTCTGGCCCTGCTAGCCTCCCTTTAATTAAAACCCTCCAGCTCACCCCAAATGTTACCCCTGAGAAGGAATTTTAGGTGGACACATGTCCATTTCTACAGTATTGTAGAGGCCTCTTTTACCAGCCATGTAGCTGGCTCACAGGGCATTATTGCCATGAATAAAGCAGTGTTTGGGTGCTTGTGAAGGGCCTCCACTTCATCTTTACACTGTAAGCTCACGGGCAGGATCTGTGTTACTGTCAAGCTTTGTACAGAACCATTTTAGGAGACCTACAGATAAGGGTTTATGAACCAAAACAGTTTACTCAGAGAATACTTGGAATAATGCATACAGCTCTGGTCACATCACAAACAGGATATATTGGTGGAAAAGGGCAGCCGAAACGATCCAGCAGCTGGAACAGCTGCTCTGAGGAAAAGCTACTGGGAGTGCTTGTTTAAAAGCAAAGGAGAGCATGGGGAGACACGACAGAGGTGGACATAATTATGCATAGTGTGGAGAAAGTACCCATAGAAAGTCTCACAGCAGTAGAACTTAGGGGCACCCTTGGCTGCAGTTCACACAACGCAATTAATGTGTGGAATTTGCTGCCACTGGATGTGGCAACGGCCAATAGCTTAAAAGAGGATTAGGCAAGTTCACAGAGGGTTAATCAGCACCAATTAGCCACCACGAGTAAAATGGAACCTCTATATGCAGGAACGGTCCATGTGCCCATTGCTGGAGGCTGGGTCTGGGAGGGGGCTACTGCTTCCAAGCCACGCCAGTGACCTCCCACAAAGCATCCAGTTGGCCACTGTGGGACAGCAAGATTTTGGCCCAACGGGTCTGATTCAGCAGGGCTGCTCGGAAATCCAAGTGCTCTCTGCTGTCTTGTGGCATTTCCACATAAACACAGCCAAGAATTAGCAAGAGGGATATCTTGTTATGCGTTTCTTTCTATTCGTTCTCTTCTGACACTTTAAACATTTACACACACTCTTTCCACGGTTTGCAAGCGAGGAAGATGCATTTATGCTCAGTTGCATGAATGTTTTGTACATGTTAAGATGTGCTGAAACTTCAATTTTCCTTCCATATGTGATGTGGGAGCTGCCAGGCCATCCTGAGGGGAAAGTTGTTCATCTGGAGAAATAATCCAGTCCTTGAAGGCAAGCCTGTTGTCACTGAGGGTGCAGAAAGTTGTATTAGACTGATCAAAGTCCCTGTCAATATTTAAATTAGGATTTGGGGTGTTGTGTGAGTGTGAATATATGTCATATTCAAATCATGTTTGCTGTTTTGTGGCCCATTCACCCAGCTTGGATCCCATTGGAGTTCTTTGCAGTCCACCTGGTGTCCTGTAAATCAGGCCACCCCAGCGCTCCCCCCCCCCCAAGTCCTGAACATTCATGAAACAGTTAAATAGCACTGGTCCCAATATAAATACTTGGGGATCCTACTGCTTACTTCCATCTATTTGGGCAATTTACAATTTCTATCCGTTGCCCTCTATCCTTTATCAGCTGCCTATCCAAAAAAGAAGCAGTCCTCTTATCCCATGACTGTTTAAAAGTCCTTGGTGAGGGATTTTGTCAAAAGCTGTCCAGGAAGTCCAAGTATATTATGCCAACTCATCAACCCTCTAGCCACACGGCTATCAGCAGAGAATCCCAAGGGGTTCCCCATTGAATCACTCTAGCTGTAATGGAACTTTCCACCAATTTACCTAGGAACTCAGGGGCCAGGGGAATTGGGGAGTGTGACTAGTTTACTGCACTGGGGAAACAGCTAGAAGAAAAGGAACTTCTGAGGTTTTGGGTGGGCTGCATAAAGCCCAAACTTCCACAAAGCAGAAACGGTTCTAGCTGGTGGGGAAGAAGAGCATCGTCACTATGCCACGTGGATCGTGTGGACACGTGCGGCTAACCGCCTGTGGTGCTGTGCCATGCACTGCATTGGGACCAGTGCTCTTTAACCATCCTGGCTCTCAGATTACTACCTTCTGTAACAGGTAGAGAAGTCACTCTAGAAGTTCCTGGACAAACAAGTAGCCTATCCAGGTAAAGGCTTCTCCCCAACACACTAGATGCGTGACATCTATATGGCTGAACATTCAGCCCAGCGATGCTCCCCACACCCCTCCCCATGTAGCCTGAAGTGGTACCACCCAGAAACACTTGCAGTCAACACGGATCAGCAGCCTCCTGCGCCCATCTGATGCAGGTGCGCTTCCAAACGTGCTCCAGAGACACCTGCTGGTATCTAGCAGGGTTTGTTTCCTTTTGCCCACTGCTCTTTAGAACTGGGAAGAAGAACATGCAATGCTTTGGCCTTCTCCAGTGATCGGAGAGCCAGGATGGTTAAAGAGCACTGGTCCCAATGCAGCGCATGGCACAACACCACAGGCGGTTAGTCGCCCGTGTCCACACAATCCACCCGGCACAGTGACGATGCTCTTCTCCCCCACCAGCACTGCTACGGCTCATTTCTATGCCCAAAACAGACCCCAGGAGTTACCTGTGGACTGGCCCCCATTGGGGGCTGGTTCAGGAATTTAGTATGAGTCTATCATGGCTAGATGCTTTTAAAGGTGATGCTGCTGCTGGAGTTTCAAGCTCCCCTTCCTCAGATAGACTGCTTCTGCCATTTGACAAGGGGTGGGGGTGTCCCAGATGGTGGGCTCCTAGTGCTAACAAGCAAAAGGCAGTTTGCAGCTATGCTGTCTTTTCCTCCCTAGTAGATTCTTTCCTGTAAAAGGGGGGGCGACCATGGAAGAGCAGCGTGTGGATGTCAAGACCTCCCGTAAAATTCCGTGGATGAGGTAATGCAATTGCACGTTAAAAGCCTCGTCTTGAAGCAAAAATCTCAGCACAGTTGCTGCTGTGCAAAACCCACGCTAGTGAGTCGGCTTGTCACTTTGGCTGTGTATACTTAGATTGGTTGGTCTGTTTATAGCTAAAGACCTGGGTACAAACAATCACGGTATTAAACAAATGTCCCAGATTTTTTTCTCCAACACTGACTGTCCTCAGCAGCAAACAGTGCCCTATACTGCTGCATCCACAGAGGTAATGAAGCTCCAGTGCCTGCCAGGACCACTACTCACACTAAGCCTCTGAGGAAGTTGGGTTCTGTGTATGTGTTTTTCATCAATTTGAAAACGTATCTAATTATTATAAACTGGAAAACTGGTGGTCCATTTTGCATCCTGGCATGATTATGCTCAAGGTCAGGGGCCTGTTGGGTTTTTAAAGGTTCCCCGGTGTGCCTGAGGGCAAAGGTTATTCAAGGCAGCTGCTGTGCTCCAGGGCGCTGCTGTTCTTCAGTTTCCCACACAGGAACAAACCTTGCATAAAGATCCAAAAAGCTGACATGAAAGAAAAGAGACCATCTGCTCACGAGTAAACCATGTGCCCTCTTGTTGGGCAAGACACATTGCACGACTCAAAGAGAAACAGCCACGCAGGTCAAGCCCTGGGACTCTCAGGACCTAGAAGCCAACTTCACCTCTATGCTCCAACACAAATTGCTCTGGCCGCCTTAGCCAATGCTGAGCCAGATGGACCAATGGGATCAAGGATTTCCCTACTATCTATAGAAGGGTGGATCAAAAAGGAAAGAAAAAAACAATCTAAAATCGTCCAGTTTGGACTTTTATTTATTTTAATTCCAATTATGGCGTCTCCTTTTAAAAAATAACCTGGTTTAAAATGAAATCCTAATTAAACGTACTCATGTTGGACTCTACACTCATACCGTCTTATAACTACCACGACCAGACTAAGTTGAAAGGTACTTTTTCAACATCGAGAGAGAAGCTCGTATGTGCTTCCTGAGGCCTCATGTCCTCAATGCCAAAGTGGCTCACATGTTATTCCTGGGTGCTCCAATGGATCCAGGAAAACATCAGGTCTTTCAGAAGATGATCTCGTCAGGACCATCCACAGAGCCCACCAGGGTGATCCTGTTCTCCAACTCCCTGAGCTCTGAAACAGATTCTGCTCTCTGACTATGAATAGATGCCATTCACTAGATGGATCCCATGGAGAAGTGTTATTTTGCCAGCTTTGCTTATGGAAAGGTCTGGTCACGGCAGAGGCACAACCCAAGAAGAAGCGAACCTGCTTCATCAAATCCCAGGTGCTTCAAAATATGCTACAAAAGTCCTCACTCAGAAATAAAAACAACAACAGCCCCCTAACATCCGGAACAGTGTTAAGGGGCCGTCCAGAGCCCTTCCTAAACCAGCCAAAGTACAGCCAAGTTACTGCCTGGGCCGTCGGGGGAATTGTCACCCTTTCCCATGCTAGAAGTAAAGGATTCTGCACACCTCTAGACACACACAGCACATGCACCAGTGCCTGAGTGTAACATGCAACATGCAGACCATGGGGCAGATTCTCTTGTATCCCTGTCAAATCTCACAAGTAGGGATGTCAGAGGAATCCACAATGGATTCCCATGAGTTTGCATGCCTGTGAATTTAACCTGTGGATTCTGCAGCGCACGTGGCACTTTCTCTGAGTCACACAGATCCGGCAGATTTGCGCACCTTTTTTTATTTTACTTTCCAGAACAGTAACTCAAATTTAGTCATAGGAAAGTTTGAAAAATTGAAAGAACACTGACTTGAATGCACATTTCTTTCCCCCCCACACACACACAAACACATACCTAAAGCGTAAAAATGTGCATTTTGGGAGATTTGTGCATTTTCGTTAGTGCACATTTGTGCAAGTTTGGGAAATAGAGAAAAATCCAATTCCATGACTGAGGAGACAACAGAACTAAAGATACTCAATGATCTACAAAACACAGACAGAACAGAGTTAACAAAATCTGAACATCCTGACATCCAAGTTACACAAACCAAACTTGTTCTGCTGAGCCTTTCGGCAGTTGTACAATTTGTCCTTTGGGTTATGGAGAGGCTTTTGCACTGTGTCAGGAGGGTATGGAGGTAAAATAGGAGAAGACTTGCAGGAAAGGCACCGATGGCCCCACACATACCAAGAGAAAGGGGCTGGAGAGGCCAGAGAGACCAAAACATTCAGCACAACGTGCCCAAACTGTATCACGTTTTTAAACTGTAAACGCCATACAGCTGTTCGCTTGGTTTTTTAAAAGTGAAATCAGCAGTGGAAACTACTGAATTTTGAATTTTAGGTATCATTCCACCACAGGCCAAGTGAAGCAACACAGCTTCTCATCCACCACAATGTATGTATCTTAGCAAACCGGATCCCATTTTTCTGCATATAAAAGACAGAAAGCGTTAGTTCTGCGAGACTAGGGAACTCTGTCTGCTGGAACTCCCTGCTACTTCCAATTAGGCAGGTGTCTGCCTTCTCCATTTCCATACCTTTTCCAACAGGCTTTCTCAGGAAGGCAATTTTGTCCTTAGAAATTCCTTAGAAATCCCTTTAAAATAAACAATTCATAAATATCATTAAATAAACAACTCAAGAATAAGTAAAAGGGCCGCTTTTTAAGAGTCACCTGCGGCAGTCTTGCCTGGGACCTAAAAGCCACGTGAACCTGAGAGGGGGCTTGGGGGAGAAGTGCTCTCTGCCCTCCCCACAGCCTTTCCTCCAACTGTGTCCAGAGTCAGCTCACTGCCAGAGGGATTCCTTTCCGCTCAGCATGCACGACTCTTGCTACTCCAAATCAGCCTCAGGAAAACTAAGAAAAGCCCATTCAGATGTACCAGTCAACGTGCACACAAGCCATCTGCTCCCCTTCTGGATCCCCCAAGCCTGCATGAGAACAAAACAACCAGATCACCACTAGTAAATCCCAGCACTTGGAGGAGAGGGAAATCTCAAGAAGCTCAGCTGCCACCGCCACCACCAGCTCCCGTAAAAAGAAGGCAGGCAGGCGAACAACAGGAATGCAGCAGCGTTTCAGGACTCCTTATGCTCAGAGTTTGCATGTGCCTGTTAAAACCACCGAAGGCAGAAGGCATTCATGCTTCATCTGACGCAGAAGACAGAAGGCATTCAGGCAGAACACAAGCTGCCTTCAGCCAGACCAAGCCGGACCATCACTCCCATTGATTAAAAGAGAAAATTGTACCTTTCTATTTGGGTGCAAGATTTCAGACAAATGGTCTAGGTTATATAACCCTATGTGCTCTTACTTTGCAGCAGAGAAAGCCACATTCAACACAGAGGGACTCACTTCTGAGTAAACATGATCAGAATCATGCTGAAAGCAAATTATAGGATGCAACAAATCCTTTTCCTCACAAAAATGTTGTGATTTATTTTCATCTCATCCCTAATTAAATACTTTTGGGAGGGAAGAATTCCAACCTGACATTAATTTTCAAACCTATACTTTGTTTGGAATGTTTTCTTTTAGTGTGCACTACAGAAACCTACTGGGATTAATATTTTTCTAACCATACACCAAAAGAATTGCCACAAAATGTCATGGCATGGGCTGCAAGCAGCCCCTGCACACTGGAGAAGGAGTACAAAGATCACTGACGGACGTTGCCCAAGCATTCCCGAGAAGAATGCAAGCTTCTTTCCGCAGAGCCCATGGGACACCGCAGAAACCGTACTGGCTCACCAAGAGGCTGTGCGCATTCACACATACACTCTAAGCCCAGAATGGATTTACACAATTTCTAATCAACGGCTGTTTAAAATGCAGAACAAATTGAGTCCAAAGTATTCCAAGAATTATTTCAGTCATGTCTGCCCTCCAGCCAAACATAAAAATAAAATAAAAATGCTGTAAGCAAAGCTGATAAAAAAATGAAAGTGGGAAGTTCACTGTCATAATCTCTACTGAAATACAAAGGGGATGAAATATACAATTGACAGCTTATTGAGAAGCAACACTGTACATCTAAATTGAAGATTTAAAAGGCTATGACAGTGTGGTAATATCAGCAAAGGAAGTTGTTCCTTCCATCTGATATTTAACCTGACAATGCATTCCCCCGGTAGCCAAAGGGCTATTTTAAGCAAAGCTGCTTCTCCGCAGGAACAGCCCAAGATCAGCTTAGGCGACATTTGGATAACATTATATGCTTCTCCTTTGTCTGTAGAACTGAAGCAGCAACGACAAAGTGGGGAAAAGACATGCGGCAAGAGAAGCGGAGATTTTGGATGATTCAGAGTGACGTTCACAAGGCCATCAAGCCTAACGTTTGACACTGTTTCCAATGCCTTGGAAATTCCACATACTGTTCCTTTTTTAAGAGATTTAGTCAATTTATTCTGAAAGCAAATACTGAATCTCAGCACATCTGAGGGCAGTTGGGTGCAGACTTAACAGGGAAGAGCCACCATTGCAACCTCCCAAGAAACAAGAGAGGGGACTGTCATTGTCATTGTGCGTGGCCAACGTGGTCTTTTAAAGGTGTCTAAAGGGGGGGGGGGGTTGAATTTAAGAAGAAGCAAATTGGATGTATACCTATGACTAAGCGTGCCGGGACTGAAAGCTTATGGGTTGCTTCCTACATACACAAACACTTTCCTCTGTCAGATACATTTTTATTTCTAACCAACAATGTCTGGAAGCATCAATATTTAACACAACAGAAGCCTGATGTCTTCATTTGGAATTAACAAGCTCTCCAACACAAGCTAAGTCCACAGGCAGAAGGCCTCCCCACAGAGATCTCTGCTTCCAAAGCAACCGAGCTAGTCGTGGCAGGACATTTGGAGGGTCAGAACTTCAACTGGAGCATTCTTTCAAACCAACATCCAGATACAAAGGTGGGTGAACATATACAGTGTCAAAGGAAGTGATTTTTACAAACGCACAAAAAAAATGTTTACAGACACACACCAAAGCCAAAGAAAGGATGATGCGAATAGCTGATGTTGTTGAACAGCTGGGAGGGACGATTACCAGGACTGGACATGTAAAGCCCTTCTCACACTTTGAAGCACTGCATAAGTATTCTTCTGGGCTAACTGGAGAGTAAACCCCTTTCCCCCTTCACTACCAGTGCAGAGCCACACACTGCGCTCCAAGTGAGAGCGCAAACCCAAAACCGACACGAAATGCCCGTTACCACGAGCGAATCACTTGCCAATCTTTAATTCCGCCATACTTGGAGCTGTTTCAAGAGCAGGCAACGGGGAGGGGGAGCGGCAAGAATTTCTGCATTGTTCTCTGTTCACCATTGAAACCTTTCCAACAAAGCAGAGGCAGAGCCGTGTTTTTGGTCACCCCGTTCAGTTCTGAAAGGGGAAAGTGTTCACCAGCTACCTGGGGGAGAGAGGCAGAACACCGGTTAACAATGTCTCCTCCCAGGAACAAGCAACAAAGCGCCACAGCCATGATTTCAACCTGCCAGGAAGAAAAGGTCATGGCACAAGCCAAGGGGATACTCTGAGCTCACCAGATTTTTATCAGCTCCTCCACAGGATCCATTTGCCAGCGGGGAAGCAAACAGAGCCTTGGAGGCCTTCAAACTTCTATCTACTGGGTCACCCCTTCATTTCAGTCTGTGATCATAGAAGCTTCACTGTGGCAGATCAGGGCTTTGGAAGAGTTACGACCAAGGGAGGCTTGTTTGTTTTTGTTTTCTCCCAGGCCTACATACTGATGATGATTTGGTGTGGATGCCCACTTCACTTGGGAAGTGAGAAACAGTCCTCCCACAGGAAGGTTTGGAGGACACACCACAACGCATTCGTGTCTTGCAGAGAAGCACTCCCAGGAATTCAGCAATGAAGTATATCTCAATCAAAACAACCGATCTCAGATACAACTCCGACAGAAACGCAACTCTGACCTAGAAAAAGCCACCACCTTCCTGAGAGCCGCAGCCCCGTCTTTCATTGCCAAGGCCACCTCGCCTGGCAGCAGCAGCAGCAACACGGCCTGCCCTGAGAGCGCACATTGCAACTTCCCTAAGACGGCAGGCAATTCGAAAAGGTTTTCTTGCTTCCTCACGGCATTGTTTCTATTTTGTCTTCAAAGTTTATCCACAAAATCTATAAAATGAATGTTGCCATTTCTTCGGAAGGAAAGTTTCCTATTTCACTTGCACCTCACTCTCTCTCTCTCTCTAGATAGGCTTCTAACAACAAACTCGAAGCCTTTGCATTTGCTGCACATTCTGAAGACCAGAAGAGAGTTCCTCTCCCAGTCATTTGAGTTGACAAGAATAAGCAATGTCCCCCCAACACACCAGTCTCCTACCGAGGAGAGGTTTTGCTCTCCTGAAGGACAAAACGGGGGCAGCTTGGAAGGGTGAGGAACGGTTTGAAGTTACTTATCTCCTCCCCCACCACCACCCATCACAGCTTGATTCCCCCCCTTCCCTAAAGACAGCAAAGCTAAAGGGCTGCTTTAAAAAGAAGAGGGAAGAGATAAGATAAACAAACAGTCAGATTTACAAGATAAAGTCCAGGGAAACCGCTCCCCAAAAACATCCTGATGTAATCAGACTCCAAATGTCTACAGTTAATTAGCACTCAAATTGGGAATCTAAACATCTTTGAAAACTTTTACTTTCCCAGCTGATAGACCTGTTTGGAAAAAGCAGCTGCCATTGTTAATATTTTTCAGCTAAGCACACACTTGGTTTGGGACTGCCTTCTATTTATTCTAAATAAAACCGTAAATGCCACTTTCTCATGCAGGACTGAAAAGGCACATACAGGAGCTCTTCAGGATATGCAGAACGGAGCAGAAGCAAAGCATATGCACCAGCCGTGTTTTTGAAGGTTTCCAAAATTTTCTGGGAACGAATTCTAGACTCCTTGCTTTCAGACAAAAGAGGTGCAAAGTCAGAGACATCCTTCGTATCATTGTTATGTTTTGGAGGGGGGGAGAGACATGTCTTTCTCTATGCCTAAGAACATTCTGGGTAATTAAACATGATTCCTATGTCATGCCCATGGTACTTCACAAAATAGCACTAGGAAAATAGTCTCTGCCCCAAGAAGCTTACAACTCTGGTTTCAACAATGGGAAATGAGGAGAGACGAGGGAAACAGTCAAATGGCAACTCAAGCCAAAAAGACACCATAAGGTTGAGGTTTCATCCAAGAGGACTCTGCCTTCAGAAGCCCAACACAAACACAGAGAGGAACTGGGAACTTCTTGGGTGCTGCAAGGCCAGACAAAAATTAATGGGGAAATGGGAGCGAGGTCTGCGCCTCTCTTGTGCAGTTTCCAATCAAAGAGCCAGCAGGGTTTCCCAGCAGATTGAGTCTTGAAACAAAATGTACAACAGCTGCCCAAAGCACTTCATCCCAAGCCAATAGATGGCCAGTTTGGGGCAGGATGCCGCCCAATTTACAGTAAGCAAAAGTGTGTTTCCCCTATCTCACAAGAGTGCCTGGCCAGGCAACACACACACGCCCAAACGTGTGCTTTGAAGATCCTGCCCTAGCAGAAAGGAGCAGGCAGCACTTCCCTCTAACGTACATAAACTTTCCTGTAGCTTCGACTGATGGGAGATGCCTCCAACCAGGCGGATCTTTGGCCACTGGCAGATATAGGCGCAACAAGGTGCCCAACAGAGGCGGTGCTGCACAAGTAAAGCCAACGCGCATCCTTGGACTTCTTCTGGACTCTCCTCTGCTCCAACTGAAAGTACCAACGCTGCAGTTTGGTTTACTAAGAGTTGCCCCCACAGGGTGGGACTTATGGGAAACCACAGACACCAGGGAGAGGCAGAAAACCCTCATGCCGCAGTCGTGGAAACACAGGCTGGGAGATGTTTTCCAAAAGGGGGGGAGGCCCTGACCCTTTTCCTGCTCCCCCATTTTTCAAAGGCCTCACCAGGAACCTCCCTCCCTTTTCCCCAGTAACGCCCAATTCTTGTCGACCTGGACGCAGCAAACAGCCCCGAGGCAGTCCTGCCTGCACGCTCCACCTGCCCGCGGGGGAGAAAGGGCTCGTCGCTTCGGCGAAGAACTCCATTCGGCAAGCCAAAGGGACGCGCTCCCGACGAGCCTCAGCCGCCCGCCTTCCCAGCGAGCCTCTTCGGCTCCATCCAACTTCCCGCACCAAAGCGCGGCCCGGGAAGCCATCTGCCGGCAAGCCGAGGCCCACGTGGGCACTCGAAGCAGCGGAGGAATTCCTCCGTAGCCTATTTTTAAAACGGAGAGAAGCGCTCTAAATATAGTGGCTCCGCGGCGCAAGGCACGGGCAGCGCATCGGCGGCGCTGAAGTTGCGAGTCCACCTCCAAGGGGGCGCGGGGCGGCGCGGGGCGGCGCGGGCGGGGGTCGTCCATTCCCCCGGGGCTCTCGCCCCCTCTGCCGCGGGAGCGAGGGGCGCCAAGCGGGCAGGCCGGACCATCCGGAGTCGGCGGCCGACGAGCCCTCCCTTTCGCGCCCGCTCCCTCAGCCCACTGGCGGCGGCGGGCAGAGGCGAGGCGGCGTTTCCGAGCGCAGAAGAGGGGGCCCGAAGCCCCCCGCGTGCGCCCCTCCCTCCAAAGAGCGAAAGGGCCCGCCCGGGGGAGCGCCGCTGACGCCGACGCCGCCCGAGGGGGGGACGCGCTCCTCTCTCTGCCCTGGCCCCGGGGACGCCGCGCAGGTGCTGGGCCAGAAGCCGCCCAGTCTGGTAAGGAGGCGGCCGCCAGGCGCACAGGACGCGGCTGTGGCTCGCGCGGGCCCCTGGGGCGCAACAGACGCGCCCCGAGGCAGCGTGGAAAGGCGCCGGGCTCCCTCCCTCCTGCCCTCGCCCGCCCGCCGGTTCCAGACAGGCGGCGGGGCGGGGCGCGGAGCCCGCTCCGAAAGTGCCGAGCGGCTGAAGCCGGGCGCGGAGCGGCGGTAGCGCGGAGCCCTTGGCCAGCCGCTGCGAGGGGAGGGCAGAGCCCAGACGGGACGGTCCCCCTCCAAGCCGCCCCCTCGGCCCCTCCGCCCGCACCACCGCCCACCAGCCCGCGCGCGCCCGGCCGCTCCCCTGCGCTTCCTGGCCCGGCCCGCCGCGGCCGTCGAGGCTGGGGCACGTACTTGGCGTTGGCGGCGCTCCAGGAGACCGGCTCCAGGTTCTTGGCCAGCAGCGGCGGCGCCAGCCGGCACAGGGCGAGCAGCAGCCCCAGCAGCCCCCGGCACAGGCAGTCGGGGCGCCCCGCCGGCCGGCCCATCCTCCTCCTCCAGCGGCGGCGGCGGCGGCGCGTAATCCACTCCGCGGGCAAAAACAATCCTCCGGCGGCGGCGGCGGCGGCTTCACGCAGCTCCCATCATCGCCGCTGCCCGGCTGTGTCCCAGAGCGGCGCACGGGCGGAGCGAGCCTCTCGTTCTCCAGGGGCGGCGGCGGCTCCTCCTGCTGCCTCTTCGCTCCTTCCCCGGGCGAGCGGGCGCCGCCGCCTGGAAGCTCCGCTGCCCCGGCCGCGCTCCCTGCTGCTGCTGCCTTCGCTCCTTCCTTGCTGCTCAGCGCCGGCTCCTCCGCGGTCCTGGCCGCCTCCTTGGCGGGTGGGCGGGCCGCCTGTCTTGGGCAGGGGGAGCAGGCAGGCAGGCGGGCGATCGAGCGGCTCCTCCGGCGGCGGCCAGACGCGCACTGGGCTCCCTCGGCCGCGCGACGCGCTCTACTCCCCGCACAGGCGATCGCCGCGGACAGCCCCGGCCTGGCGCCCAATGGTAGCGCGGCTCGGAAGGGGCCTCGCCGGCCGGCCGGCCTACCTGCTCTGGGGAGGGGTGTGGCCAGCCGGCGAGGCCCCGCCCCTGCGAGGAGGGAGCGAGCGAGCGAGCGGAGCGTCTCGTCGGAGCCGGGCGGGCGGTGCGCTCCGAGCAGCCGCCTCCCTCCTTCCCTCCCAGGTAAGGCGGGGGCGGCCCAGCTGCCGCCCAGCGCCGCTGAGGGGGCCCCGTCGCTTGCGGGCTCCCCCCATGGCACTCCCAGGGACCGGACCTGACGGGTGGGGGTGGGGAGCGAGGGTCACAGCGGCCCTCCGAGGCAGGCGCGGCGGCGGCGGCAGGAGGGCTCCCCCGGCCCGCTGCGTTGGCGCTCGCTGCTCTGCCCGGGGCTTGGCTGGGGGCGCCGGCGCAGCCCCCCGACGGGACGGGTCGCGGCTGCGCCATGGCGACGGCCGTCTGCCGACCCGCTCGTTCGCTTCGAGGCCACTTCGCCCCGTGCGGAGAGATGCCGACGGCCCCGCGAGACGCGTGGGCTTCGCAAAGTGGCCCGGAGAGGCGCGCTCCGCGGCCAGGGCACCTGAAGGTGGGGAAGGGAGGGGATGGAGGAGGACCGCGAGGAGACTTGAGGTCCTAACCATGCAGGGCACCAGGTTTGGGAGGCTGCCTGGGGAGGGCGCCCGGTGTCCCCCGGACTCCGGAGGGGAGGTGTGGAGCTTCCCTGGGGAGGGAGTGGCGGAGGGAGTGGGGAGAGAGGCTGGCTGTGTCCTGTCTCTCCCCCACCCCGCGTAGGAAGCATGTCTCCTCCGGGAGGGCAGATGGCACGGGTGACACCTTCCTGTCCCCGGCCAGAGCTGGGTTTTGGCTTTCCTGGCAGGTTCTGGGGCCGAACCCCACTTCAGATGAGGTTCCCGGCCAATGTCCTCCTTTCTCTTTGCACTGCAGGTTCTTGGCCACCAAGGGGGGCACGACGCCTCTGACCCGCCTTCCTTTGCAGGCCTGTCGCTCTCCACCCCGTGAGCACAGGGTGCTGTGCGGCCGCCACCCCCATCCTGCCAGGCTGCAGAGGGTTTAGAACCAAACCTGCCTCCCCCTTGGATGATAAATGTACAGTCTTAAACTGGATTTGGAACGGGGATTACAGCCTGTGACTTGGAGGAGGGGGCAGCAGCTCCAGCATCTCATCCCGGGTGGCTCTGAATTCTCTCCTCTTTCCAAGCGAGCTTGTTGAGCCCACTCACAACCTGCAAACCTGCTCTTTTTGTCCTTAACTGGGTAGTTTTCTCCAAAAGTGATCTTTGAATATTTGGCTGGGAACACCTGAGAAAATGTTTTAAGTGCCTCATGCTTCTCAGGTGTGTTTTGCACAACTGTGCGCTGTATTATCTGTGCTTTTGTACCAATAATGTTCCATCTAAAAGGTTCTTGAAATTCACCCCACCCTGGCAGGCAGCTGAATTTGTGAAGCCTGGCAAATGTGAGCTCTCAAATGTGAATCAATACTTCCCCCTGCTGGCTGGTGACAGCAGTGCCTGCTTAGCGGCACTTAAGCACGAGCTTGTTATTAATAGGAAGAGATGAATAAGTCTTCTGCAAAAGGCACCATTCTCACCCTCTTCCCTACCTGCAGCCTGAGAGCCATCAATGTTGCTGCTGCTGCTGCTGCTCAGGGTGCAGTTTTTCAGGTGTTGCTGTTGCTGAAGGTGGAATTAGAAATGTTGGGCAGCTGTTACTTAGCCTATCTACACTACTGCTTTAAAACTGTTTATAAACCGTTTTAAAACAGTAGTGTAGATAGGCTCACTGTTAAATCAACTTTAGGGAGCAAAATCCTCTAGGAATGTTCTCTTTTAGATACTTTTTGAACCCAGAGAACTCTTTTGCTCCAACTGGGAGAAGCGACCACCCCCGGCTGGGAAAGGAGGGGTCAGTGGAGAGGACCCCTACCTAAAAAGCTATCCATGCACACTTAATCAAGAGCTTTGCCTCCTAACTGTCAGCTACAAAGAGAATGACAAGCGAAGGCAGCATTTATTCCCCCGTTCAAAAAATATATTTCTTTCTTACTCTTGAAACCCTATTACTTTGTGGGGTGGGTTTCACCTTGAAGCTAGAGGCAAGGCTCCAAACAGGCTTTGCAGCTTCTGTGTGTGTGTGTTTTGGAGGGGGGGAGGTTGTCCTCAGTTTGCTGCAATAAAAAGAGAGTTGCTTTTTGCATTCAATCATGGATTTCATAGCAGAATTGCATTTGCACCATGCATTATTTGCATAAATGCACCTTGTAAGCGAAAGATAATTGAGATAAAAATTGTGATAGGATGTGTATATTCAGCAAGAAATTTTACTCCAGCCTTAGGGCTCTTCCCAATGGGAATAGCTCTTTCGTGCAGCTCATTGTAGTTTTCTCTTATGCCTTCTCCTAATCTCAGGCAGTCTTGTGATATTGTAACATTTTCAGAAGGAGGATAGTGTCTGGATTAACCTTCTTTGGAAGCTTGACTCACCTCGAAAGCAAATCCTTAATTCTGGGAAATGTCCAACCTTTAGGCTTCAGAGTAGAGGGAAGAAGAACTTGGTCAGATGTATGGGTCATGAAATTGTTGTTGTTGTGGCATTTATATCCTGCCTTTTTTTCCTCCAAGGAACCCAAGGCGGCGTACAGAATCCTCCTCCTCTCCATGTTATCCTCACAACAACAATTCTGTGAGGTAGGCTGGGCTGAGAGTCTGTGACTGGCCCGAAGCCACCCAGTGGGCTTCCATGGCTAAGGGGAGACTAGAACTTGGATTTTCTGACTCCCAGGACTCCTGACTCCTTTAGCCACTACACCACACTGAGTAAATCAGCACGGAAAAATGTCACAATTGCCCATGCGAGACCGATCGGCGTGTCCCACAAGCCTTCTTTGGAAAGAGATAGGGCGAACTGAGGGAGGCCTATAAATGTGGGGGCTTTTCCCATCTCCAGGGATTCATCCATCAGCTGTGGTTCCTACAGCACTGGGAAAGCTGAGCCTTAAAGGGGAAATTGTTGCCCAGTTTCCCCTCATCATTTGTGTGTCTTATAAATCAAACATTCAGCATAGCATTGATTTTTTTTTAACAAATCTAAAAAAATAGAATAACATTTCTTTGCTTTAAAAGTGGGTGTGTTTGGCCTGTATTGATAACATTGCATGTGGTAGGAAAAAGTAGGTGTGAAAAAGAAGCCACATCAGATCTTGCTGGGAATCCTGTCCCCATGACTGAAAAATGTCTCAACATACATGTACGACAAATGTCTCAACCGACACCCCAAAGCCACACTCCAGAGATGACCAGAGTCTTGAATACACACACAGTGCTGCCTTACTAATTCTCTTACAAATAAAAGTTGCCAGTTCCCCCCTTAACTGACATCTTCATTCAAGAATAAAGGGGGGGAACTTAGAGGTGGGGGGGGAGAAGAAACGTTACTTTACTGTCCTTAGGTGGGAGGATTTATAACAACTTTTACCAAAATGAACTATATTGCAACAGTTATTCTAAGTAGGTTGGCTGGGAACTGGAAACCTAAGCCTGGCGTGAGGCCCTTTCCCTTTCGTGTCTTCCGTCATTTCTTCCAGTCAGAGAATTCATTGTTGAGAAGAAAGAAGAAGCCCATGAGAAGATACTTTTTATCAGGCAAGTTACAACAACCTTAATGACCCCTTAGCCCTTCCTGGCAGGATGGGGTTTACACCGTGCAGGTGGGGGTGGCCTGGTCTTTGCCTTCTTCCAACACTTTGCGTCTTTCTTACATAAGCCAGCCACCACTGCCAATTTTTCCCCTTGCTGTACAAATCTGCGTAAAGGAAAGTGACAGACACTTCTGCCAGGCAGGAAGGCAGGCACAGCCCCCCTACCAGCCAGCGGATGGCCATGCTCTGCCCCCAGAGAGCAGCTAGCTGGGCAGAGGGAGCTGGTGGCACTGGTGTAGCCTGGCAAGCTGGCAGAGTGCGGAGGCAGGCGAACGAGCAGGCAGGCAAGCCTGTGTGCACCAGTTCACAGTGCAGATGCAGTTCAAGGTAAGCAAGTGTAAAGTGATGCACGTTGGGGCAAAAGATCCCAACTTCTAGTATAACCTGAGCTGGCAGTTACCAACCAAGAAAGAGATCTTGGGTTTATGGTGGACAGCTGGAGGAAAATGTCAACCACTGTAAAGAAGGCAAACTCCATGTTAGGCATTATTAGAAAAGGAATTGAGAATACAACTGCCAGTATCGTACTGCCTTTATGAAAATCTATGGTGCAACTGTATAGTTCTGGTCACCACACCTAAAAATAGATATAGTAGCGCTAGAAAAACTGCAGAAAAGGGCAACTAAAAGGATCAAGGGACTGGAGCATCTCCCCTATGAGGGAAGGTGACAACAGCTGGAATCGCTTATCTTTGGGAAAAGCAGGCTAAGGGGAGATTCGATAGAGGTGTACAAAATAATGCATAGTGTGGAGAATGTGGATAGGGAGACATTTTTCTCCCTCTCCCATAATACCAGAGCCCAATGAGGTCATCCCATAAAACTGATTGGTAGGAGATTCAGGACAGATAGAAGGAAGGACTTCTTCACACAGCACATAGCTAAACTATGGAATTCTTTACCACAAGATGTGGTGATGGCTACCAATTTGGATGACTGTAAAAGGACATTGGCTAAATTCCTGGAGGAGAAGTCTATCAATGTATACTAGTCCTGATGGCTATGTGCTACCTCAAGTATCAGAGGCAGTAAACCTGTATATTCAAGTTGCTGGGGAACATGGGTGGGAGAGTGCTGTTGTACTCGTGTCCTGCTTGTGAGTCCCAAGTCGACGGTTGGCCACTGCGTGAACAGAGTGCTGGACTGGACGGACCTTCGGTCTGATCCAACATCAGGGCTCTTCTGATGTTCTTGTCTTATTTGTTTGGGTCGTAGACTATAACAAGATAACAAAACAAACTAAAACAACTGTGCAAGGTTAAAAACAACAATAGACTGAAACAAGCCTGAAGCGAATTGATACCCTTTATTTTGTGCCATGGTACCTTGCGCATGTCCAGAAGGAGAGAGGGGCCAATGGCAGCAGAGTTTTCGATACATTTCATTTCAGTCAGTGATTCTGTCTCTGTGGGCTACAAACCCCCAAATCTGAAATCCCCTCCAAACGAATGCCAAGGCTCTTTGCCTGTTTTGTATCACAAATTGTGTTTTGTTTTTTGTCGCCCCCCACAAGTTAAAACATTAAAAGCAGGTTCATAAAAACAACACAATATCCTCTCTAAAATGAGATCAAAGCCACAAAACCTGAGATTTGCGCTGCCACCAAAAGCTGAAAGAGGAAGCTGCTCATCCCTATTGTGGAAGAGAAGCAGGAGGCAAAGTGATGGTAGGGAAATGCGATCCCCCCCATCTGAAAACACTCCATGTGCAATTCAAAAGTGTTTCTACCTTCACACAGGAAGGTGAGAAGGTTGCTGATTCTCCTTTCCATCTGCAAACCCTTCATGTATCAATTGCTGCTCTGGGAAATAGGGTTTTTTTGGTGAAAATGACCCCCCCCCAAAAAAAAGCCCCAGTGTTTAAAAGGAACACTGCACACAATCTTTTGGATCTGAGGATTAAGGCCCATTGGGATGCATTTTGCTGTGAGCCTCTGCAAACTAATAAGGAACAGTTCAGACCTTACATTTTCACATGTGTGATTACTTCTGCAGTAACTTCTCTTGCTCAATATTCATGAAAATATAACACACTTTATGTATGCTACAAGATTTTCTATGCAGCTTTGTAATCCAACTTGGTTTGTAGGGAAGCAAGATGTGTTTCACTCACTCAGAATTTGAGTTTAAGACAGTCAGAATGGGCATTTAAAAGACACCAGTTATTCATGGAAATTCAATTTTTAGAAAATGTAACATCCTTATTAGAGTGATAAATAAAACCAATATCTATAAAACCAGGTCCTAGTAGGCACTCCATATTCCCCATCTGGATTTGGGTGTGAAAGACCAAGGAAATGTGTGGGAGAATAGAGGCTAAATTGTAAGAAAGCCCAATTTGTGACATTGCACAACGTCATCACCGATCACACAGCGTGTCTGTTAAGGCATCCCTCTTAGCTTCCCATTTCCTGGATTTTGAGAGTTTGGACCAATTTAAGATAGTCTTAACACTGGTCATTACTGATAAGGGGATGTTCTTGAAATGCCACTGATATCATAGGTTTGGTTAGGAAGGGTGTGGAGACTCTGGGGTTTATCAACGCTGGAGTTGTAAAAGAAGATTTCCCCACATTTAGAGCATGACAATCACCAGTCTGTCCCCCCCCCCCCACACACACACACACACAACAGTGTTGCTCTGAAGAGTGCGGTCATCACAGTAGATTCCCCTTCCAAGGCACAGTCCATGCTGGGGAGCGGTTGACTGGGCGCAAGGGCTCGGGCCTGGGGTGGGGATCTGGAGGTCGGGGCAGGGGGGGCAGTTGGATGGGGTGGGGGGGTTCTTCCCTAGATCTCTGCAGTGGAGGCTCATGGCCAATCTAACTGATGGGGTGGAAAGTGGGCGTCAGTGGGGGTGCAGCCCAGGGCCCCTGTTTTGCTATGCATAATAAGCCTTTTGCTACACAGTTCAACCTGTTCCGCCCCGGCCACCAGACATTTTCCCAGAATAACAACATTGAGAAAAAGTTTGTGGCAGAGCTCACTTATTGAAAGCAATGGGAGTGCAGGGGGAGGAAGAAACCCATTTCACACACAGGCAAACTAAAGCAGCAGGCAATTGAAGTCAATGACTGCAAGGGAGAGAGTTTGGGTTAAATGATCACAGCATACTGAGTTCACAGAACCAACAGAGAGAAGGCTTTTTCAAAAGTTGCTTGAAAAAGCCATCCCAATTTAATCCAGAGTATGTCACAACACAGAGAAAGGCATTTGTAGACAAGCCCATGTCTCCAAGATTAAAATGAAAGGGAGATGGGTGATCAGGAAACCCATATCACACACAGGCAAACTGAGGTATCAGACTATTAAGGCCCTTTTCACACCAGGCTGCTGGCCTGGGATGGCCCCCGGCTGATCCCTGTATGCCGATGGTGTGTATTAGGTACTTCCGGGATTGCCCTCCCTCCCTCTACACCCCTATGGTGTAGAAAAGGCCTAAGAGTCAGTAACTGTATGTGAGAGAGTTTGGGTTACATAATCCCAGTGTTGTTTTTTATGTGTGGCCCAACAAACATGAAACAGGAGGAATTTAACCAGGAATATGCACCACCAAAAGGAAAGAGGATTTTTAAAACTACATGTGTACAAAGTGACTCAGATGCATTATATAACTGTCCAACCCACCAAACCTTTCCTCCCCTGCAAATTTATCCAGATAAAACAATTTCTAGCAAAACCAGTTTCTCCAACACTGAAAGCAAAGTGGGGAGGTGGAGAGGGAAAAAACCCATTTCTCACACACATTCACATATTTACATGGGAGTGAGTCCCATTGAAATCAGTGAAACGTAATTCTGAGTAGACCTACATAGAATTGCTCTATATCCCTCTTTTGAAAGCAGTTGGCACACACGAGCAAATAATGCCAATGTATACTCTATCGTAATAATAAGGTTAAATGATATCCCTAATTGGACCCTCTTATGTTGACACAGAAGTACTGAGTTTCACAGAAACTTGAGCAGCAAATGGGAAAGGTAGCAAAATTCACTACCACAAGATGTAGTGATGGCCATGAATTTGGATGGCTTTAAAAGGGGGTTGGATAAATTCCTGAAGGAAAAGGCTATCAAGGGCTACTAGCCCTGATGGCTATGTGCTACCTCCGGTATCAGAGGCAGTAAGCCTGTGTGCACCAGTGGCTGGGGAACATGAGTGGGAGGGTGCTGCTATTGCACCGTGTCCTGTTTTGTTGGTCCCTGGTCGACAGCTGCTTGGCCACTGTGTGAACAGGGTGCTGGACTAGCTGGACCCTCGGTCTGATCCAGCATGGTTTTTCTTATGTTCTTATGTCAGGTGCATTATAGCAGCCATAGTGAAGGTGGTGAGTGAAAAATGTGTTGCACCATGTCAAATGGAAATCAGGGAGGTTGGTCATTCTTCTAACCGTAATAAAATCAGAAAGGTTTCACTAATCTTTTTGAAATTTACATTGGGCAGAAAGCAGTGCTGATTTTACATACCCAGAAATTTCCAGAAGATTGGTGAAAGGCTGAGAAAGAAAGGAAGAGCAGCTTAAAGAGGAAAGAAAGAAACCTCCATTTCACTCAGAAGTATCTTTGAAAAACTGACTGGCGACTTTGCATTATTATTATTATTATTATTATTATTATTATTACAAGACAGGTGGGTGTTCACAACTTTTCACTCCTTTTTCCTCCATTTTCACACTCATTTCCCCCACCACCACCACCTTATAGCTTATACACCAGAAGAACTCCCCATAGACCTGTATCTCAAAAGGCAACACTAACTTCTGTCCATGAACCCTTTTCCTTATAATATCCCATAATGTTTTATTATGCACCAAACATAGCTATCCACTAGCAAATTACCATAGCTATCTACATACAAACTGTGGGGCAGATTGGACAAGGGGGAGCTTACCCCAAAAACTGACTTCTTGCCCCTATGGGGAAAAACTCACAAAATGGTGTCCCCAAACACAACTATGGGTGGCCTGACTGCCCCACCCACAATATGAGTACATTATAAGCCGTATTCCTCCACAAACATCCATTTTCCTCTGTGATTTGGAGTCCAACATTCTGGCAATATTTTTTTAAAAGCCTGTTTCTGAGCCTAACGACTTTCAAAAAGGCTTGAAAATGTAGGCAGAATAGGTGATGCTAGAGGATGCTTACAGTAGACCAAGGTCCAGTCCAGTGCCTGAGAAACGAAGCCCAAAAGGCACTCCAACCACCACTAATTAAAATAGGGTGCAACCTTTGGGAAAGTCCTACATAGGCCTCATTGAATTAAACAGCAATGCTGTTGCTTCCCATTAATCTTGGGCAAGAAATTGCCCTGGTGGACGGTGCCCCATGAGTCAGACGTGTTTCTCACTCCACACCCACCCTATGCATGCCATCAATTCCACCACATGCAGCTGCTGCTGCTGCCTCTCCTAGTCTCATGTTAGGGTGCTCTCTCTCTCTCTCTCTCTCCCACCAAAAGTAATGCACAATAATCAAATGCATGCTACCTCATTTAATTTGCACAATTTACTCTGATCCTCAGATCAGACCTCACTTTTCTTCTAAGCAAGGCAAGAAACCATCACTGCAGCTGAGGGCGGCCAACCGACCTGCAGGGAGGACGTGGGCCTTTGGTTGCAGCCTCACCGTCTCCTAGTCTGCTTATTTGATTTAAAGTGTATTCATGCTTCCTTCCCAACCTGCACATGTTCAAAGGCTGACCTGTGATTGGATTACCTGCCTCTATTTCTCACTGTATGGGAAACAGATAAGGAGTTGATCAAATGCCTAATTAAACACCCATGATATCTAGACCTCTCAGCTGGATCAGTCTCAGCAGGCAGGGACCTCTGCCCTCTTACTTAACAATCGATGGGTGTTGTCCCAGAGTCACTGATTCAAGGTGCAGGTTTCCCATATCAAGCCTGAAAGAGCTTATTTGTTTTATTAAACATGTATATCCCATTTTTTGACATTCACCTAAAGTGACCTACAACATAACACAATCATAATAGAATATAGCAATAAGACATTAAAAGCACACACTGGAGGTTAGAGGTTGTTGCCATCCCTGAATCAGAAAACAGTTTGCATGCCTAACTGGGGGAGGGGCAGGGCAATTGAAGACTCTGGTGCAGTGGTCAGCCACAGCCAAGCATCTATCAAAGACACCTGACTGGGGTGCATGTGGCAATTTTGAGCTGTGAATCTGTATTTTATCTCATAAATACAGGAGACTGCCTGGGCACCAAGTTTCTCAGTCATCACCAAGCTCCAAGGTGGCCACTTGAAACAGACGTCCATGTCAGCTCCACAAACCTGGGCGTCCCCGTGGAAACCACAGTGAGCCACTCATGCGGATTATGGCTCATCCTCGGCAGTTTTATACCATCCTGACTTCCCCCAAACAATCCTGAGTCTGGTGAAGACATGCTGGCAATTCTTGGTTGGAGAGCACTGGCTCAGTTCTTTGGAGAGAGGAAGTGACCATTATTAAAGCTCCAGGCCTATAGCCACTGACCTGGGAATAAGTCCAACAGATCTCATTTGGCCAGACTATTGAGTAAACATATATAGGACTGAGCTGTACATCTGTCATATAAATATGTGGAAAATACTTCACAATATTGGGGGAGGGTGTTATAACAATAACACAATGATATTTTTAAATTGTGCACACCACCTGCAGCAACCTGTTTGGACTTGGAATTATGAGTCACAAACTTCATATATAAACAACTAGAACCTGGTGCTGTCTGTATGTTCTGTTAATCTAAGTATTCAGGGAAATGGACCTTGCCTCCATTTCGAGGCCAGCCCCTGGAATCTTGGCCTAGTAATTATCTGCATCATTTGCTGACTGGGAATCCCACGATTATACCTTTGATCTGCTGATGTCATGAGTGACGCTTGCTACTTTCACATTTTGTTTCTGTTACTTTGAACTAGGTCTGTGCAACAACTTGGTCCAAATCCCCAAATTCGGGTCGAGGCAAGTTGATTCAGCCTACCTCGGCCCGAATCCAACATGGTTCCAGGTCAGCCTGAGGCACCCCCAAAGCCAAAGCAGGTCGGTACCGATGCCTTGGGGCACCTCGTGTCAATTCAGGGTAGTGATGGGCTGCTCCCCCCACTCGCCCGGGAAAGCCGGTGTGCAAGTCTGGCCATGAGTGCAGGTGAGTCCATTGGAGGACTCACCTGCCTCCCTCTCTCCTCCCACCGCTGCTGGGAGTTACCTTCAGGTGACTCCTCTTCCCTGAGAGCCAAACCGCGATTTAAAGGTAAGCTTGCAGGGGCTTTCTTTTTTAAATAGCTCTATGGTTGCCTACTTAGGGAAATGGCTCTTTATGCAACCAGAGAGCTATTGGGGGGGAAAGAGCCCCTGCGATCTTACCTTTAAATCACAGCTTGGCTCTCAGGGAAGGTAAGTCCTGGTGGCAGTGGCTTCAGATTTGGGGGAGCAGGCAGAGAGAGAGAGAGAGGGCAGGCAGGTGGAGCGAAGAGTTCCATGGACGTCTATTTGGCCTCTTGTGTTCAGGTTTCCTGGGTTTCCCACCATGCGGCACCCAGCAACCCTGCAAAGGCCGAGCCACTTTGGGGAGGGGTGTGTGGAAATCTCACTTTGGCTTCAGCACCGAACAAGGTGGCCAAGCCCCAAAGCAGCCCAAGTCAAATTGGGGCTGTTTCGGAGGCTCCAAAACAGCCTACGAGGTGAGTCGGGGGAGGGGGCTGTGCACAGTCCTACTTTGAACCATCTTCCCCTTAAGGCCATCTGAGGAGTTTCTATTATCCTTTTCTCAGATGATCCATTTAGCTTCTTTTGTTTCTTTCCCCTATATTATTTTCTCTTCTAAACATGTTTTTGAAAATGGATTTATTTTTATTCATTTGTGGCAAATGTGCAATACTGGTGAAGGTAAAGCTTCCTTCTCTACCACCAGTGCTGTCCAGCAGAACTATTCTGAGTGCTGACAGCCTTTTACAAACTTGCCACTTAGGCAGCAGTGGCTGTTGCCCATTGGGGCTCGTGAGGAAGAGGGCAGGGAAGTCGAAGCACTGAAGCCAACTAGGACATGAATCCGGAGCAGAGCTGAGGGGGTTTCTCACCCATCAAACAAGACTCCTTTGAGCCCATAGTCCTCTGCTCCACCAGCAACCCATTGCACAGTAAAGGCAAATGTAGACATGGAAGTTAACTAACACTGGGAGTACAAAGCAGAGGGTTGGGAAGTGGGGGATCTCTGACCCATAAAACAACATGAAAACACTCTTTGGAGCTCGCATTTCTCTGCTGCATCAGCCACTCCTCACATATAAGGGGCAGGTGTATGTGCTGGCTGGGGTGCAGGGAGGACCTGAAATAGGGTGACCACATGAATGGGAGGACTGGGCTCCTGTATCTTTAACAGTTGTACAGAGAAGGGTATTTCAGCAGGTGTCATTTGTATACATGCAGCACCTGGTGAAATTCCATCATAACAGTTAAAGCTGGAGAAGCCCTGCCCTCTTTTGTATCTGCAGGTTATTTCTGCAGGTGCTGCATATATACACATGACACCTGCTGAAATTCCCTTTTCTATGCAACTGTTAGAGATACAAGAGCCTTGTTCTCCTTTCCATAGGGTCACCCTACCTGAAATCAGAAACTTGCCATTAATATGGAAACATTCAGAATTGCAAGCTTGTCCCTATTAGCATCTGCGAAATGTTCGAGGAGGATATAATTCACATCAGCTTTAATGGTGATAACACAATTTTCACAATGCAATTACTGCTGTTGTGGATTGTCATGGGTGGTGGTGGTGGAGAAGGAAAGGTAAAGGCAGCCTGGTAAAGGCCTAAATAAATAGTGGCCTGGTACCACCACAACCACATGCTTGAGCCTACATATGGTTATGTATATGATAAACAGGGTCAGGTGTTGGTTTCTCACAACAGCTTCCTTAAAGGCTCTTGGGACCACACCTTCTCTCCAGCAGGCCTTTATGACCTCTGCCACCCAGTCTGCAGTTCCTGATCTGAGTCACAATGGACAAGGTCTTTCTAGAGAAGCCCAGCCACAGGCACACCTGCCCTGTTCACTGCTAGAGTAGGCTACCCTCATGTGTCCTACGGGGGGCTCCTTTGAAGATAGTCTGAAAACGTCAGTGGGTCCAAACCGTAGCTGCCGGGGGGGCTAACTAACTGAAGCCTACAACACCAACATTGCCTGCATTGGTTAGCAATTGTGTCCAGGCTCAGTTCAAAATGCTGTTTTTCACATTTATAGCCCTAAACGGCCTGGAACCAGAGTATCTCAAGAGTACCCTCCTCCCATACAAATCCTCCTAAGCATCAAGTTCAACCATTGAGGCCAGAGCTGGGTCCCCTGCAGTTAAAATTATCCCAGGTGGGCATGAAGACTTGGGGCCTTTCTACACGTCATCCTCGATGCGCCCTCCCTGCGCCACAAGCTGCTTTGGAGCGCTGCACTTTGTCTAGTGTGGCTCAAGCCTTGGAGGCTCTGGCTCTCCCAATCCCTCTCCCAATCGCTGGCTTTTGTTTACAACCCTCCCCCCTCCCTCCCCCCTCCCCGGGACCAGCTTGGATGAAAGGGCAGCGGCCGCGTGGGCGCAGCCAGAGCCTCCGAGGCTTGAGCCACACTAGGCAGGGTGAAGCGCTCCGAAGCGGTTTGTGGCACAGGGAGGGCGCATCGAGGACGACGTGTAGATCCTGCCCAGGACTTCTCTGTTGTGGTGCCAATAATTTGTAATGTCCCCAGAGAATGCCTGGCGGCCCCAAGTGCTGCTCATGTACAATGGGAGGGGAAAAAATTGGACAGAAACTGGGAGGATAGGAGGAAGAAACCCACTCTTGCCCTCCCTTCCCCTTCCCCACCAGCTAGGAATCTTTGGGATTAGGGGGCAATAGAGGTGTATAAAATTATGCTTGGTGTTGAGAATGTGGGTAGGGAAACATTTTTCTCCCTTGCTTAGAATACTAGAACCCAGTAGGGTCCTTGTCCCATGAAGCTGATTGGTGGGAGATTCAGGGCAGATAAAAGGAAGGACTTCTTCACACAGTACATAGTTAAATTATGGAAGTCACTACCACAAGGCGTAGTGATGGCCACCAATTTGGATGGATTTAAAAGGGGCTTGGATAAATTCATGGAGGCTATCAAGGTCTAGTAGTCCTGATGGCTATACGCCACTTCTAGAATCTGAGGCTGTATGCCTATATACACCAGTTGCTGGGGAACATGGGCAGGAGGGTGCTGATGCATTCATGTCCTGCTTGTGAGTTCCTGCTCAAAACCTGATTGTTCACTATGTGAACAGAATACTTGACTGACGTGGCTCTTCTTACATTCTTATGGGATGTGATGGCATGGGAAAAGTTGGATGTTCCTTTCCTTTCTCTCAAGATGTCCTTGAGAACCTCCTTCTCCTGCTGCCTCCAAATCTGGAGCTAGAGAAAGAAAAGGGAATCTTCCCATAAACCTCCTCAAATGGTGTATAAGAAGGGAGCATTCCGGTCCAGTGCTATCTTCCAAATTCTTTTCTGAGGCACCGGACAGTGGGTTTTTGTTAAGCTTTTAGTCCTCATACTTTTGGAATTTTGGAAGATGCAGCGTGAAGCAGTGAGGTTACTGACTGGGATGCCTTGAGGTGCACACATTATGCCTGGGCTAAAGCACCTTCACTGGCTGCCACCTGCTCCTGTATACAAAGCCCTCTCCAACTCAAGGCCAGATTACCTCAGGGGACATCTTCTCCAACCTCCCAGACCACCATGATCTTCAGAGGGGGCCGTGTCGCCCATGCTGCAGCCTATGGATTTCCGCTTGGCGGTGATATGGAGATGGGTCCTCTTCTCTGCACTGGTGCCCCACCCTGTAGAACTATCCCCCCATGAAGGTATGTTGTCCCTCAACACCGGTGTGTTCTAGGCGCTTATTGAAAATGTATTTGCTCACTTTGGCTTTCCCCAGCCATGGGCTGTCTTGGTACCATCCTCACGGCACTTGTGCATGAGTGCGGCTTTGGTTTGTGTGCTATTATTCTTTTGTGAACTGCTCCAGGGGATGTTTCAAATGAGAAGTTGTACATGAATATTGCAAATAAATAAATGAATAGATCCTTACTGGGGAGTGAAAGGGAGGAGGCAGAATAGAGTCCACCTTCTAATGGGTCTCTGAAGTGAATTGGTTGTTTATGTAAACATCATGGCCTAGCTAGGAGTCTTTGCTCCCGCTTTTCCTCACGCCAGCCCCTCTGCCGCTTCCCCAAGGGAGAAGGAGGGAGGCGAGTGAGTGAGTGAGTGAGCTGCTCTTCCTCCTGCTGCTGTTGCTGCCAGTGCTGGTAAGGAGTGGGGGAGAGGAGCAAAAGCTCCCCCATCAGAGATTATGGGCTCAAGTGTCAGCGGGGGCTAAGTCCATTTCACCCAAGGACCCCTCAAAGCCTTATGGAGGCCTTTCTGTGAGCTGCAGCCAAGAAAGAGAAAGAATGACAAGGGCTCATCTCCCTCAGCTCACGGGGCAACAGTCATTTATGAGTGTAGAGTGGAAGATGCCACTGGGTGTCTGGAGGAAGGCTGGAGCCTTGTGTCTCCCTTGCCAGAGCCTGGCTGGAGAACCCCGTCCTGGGTATGTGGCAGTGAAGTGAGCGTTTCACCAGGTGTGGCTTTGTGAGCACATTACAGTTTTCTGTACCAGGCAGGGTTTGCCCAGGTGGCTCTTAAAGACTGAGGGACCAAGCAACCCTCCCTGAGCTCTCCTGCTCTCCAGCCTCTGGCCTTGTGGATTCCAAGGGCTCCTTCACACAGACCCTATGTGGTGCAATCAAGATCAGTTACTCAATGGAATTTGAGGGTCCTTTTCACAACATCGTCATCCTCCAATGCCTTTCCCACCATTTTTAGCTTTATTCCACTACGATTTCACTCACTGGAAATGCAAGAGCAAATATACACTGCCATCAATGAGCTGGTGTATTTCTGGGATGGCAGAATATTGCTATAACGTTGCAGCACTATCTGTTGGCTGTATAAATGGAGCATGTGGGATTTCCCCACAAAGGAAGTGGCCCCAAAAAGGGGTGGGGGAGGAAAGTGGGAGGCACATGTATTGTGCCCATCATAATCCCAGAAAGCTTCCACAAGAAGAAAGCCCAATAAGGGTATGGGGTTTTCTTTTTTTAATGTTTTTTGCTTTAATGTAGGCTGCCTCTACAAGAGAGGTTTAAAGCTCTTTCAAGGCGCTTAAAAAAATTTACCTCTACAAGAACGGAGCGCAAATCGGGCGTAGAGGCGCGTTATCTCTCCGATTATGCGCATTATCGAATGCGCGTTAAACAGCGAGTTTTATTTTGCTCCGGCCGTTAAAGCGCATTTTGACTATGTGAACAAGCGCTTATGCGCATTAACTACTTGTAAAGCGCATTTTGGTCATCCATTAATGCGCTTCGCCGCCTGTCACCGCCTCTCGTGCAGAGGTATGAGGCGTAAATGCGCTTCAGCGATTATGCGCTTAATCGCCTAACCAGGTGCAAAAGCGAATCCTTGTAGAGGGGACCGTAGAGAAGTCCCAAATACCCTTTACCTGTAGGGGTTGTTGTCACCCTTTTTTTTTCTTATACTGCCCCTGTGCCTTTGAAAGGAACTGATGTTAAGAAATTACAGTGTAGAATATTTTTTTTATTTACGTGTGTACACAGAAAAAGAGAGAGAGAGAGAGAGAGAGAGAGAGAGCAATTTCTATTCATAGTATGCACAGGCTGGGAGGACTCCAAGGCACCTCTGTGCTCCCCAGGATCCTCAAATGCTGTGTGGGAGAGGTGGGTGCGGAGAGACAGGACCTTGCCAATGTCAAAACATTTCAGGATGCTGGTCATAAAGTAGAGCCGGGCTTCACAACAAGTTCAAACAGAGCAGATGAGGTCTGGTCACCTAATAAACTACAGTTAAAAACACCACAGCCTCTCTGAAACAGGTTTGATCTTCTTCCTTCCTGGCCACACTTTAATAAACATCCATGGGGTCACGTCAGGGGGAATCTCACCAACAAGGACCCTGGAAAATGAATGGCCTTGGATTCTCATAGTCTGTTGTATGGCCAGAGCAGACTGAATGGCTGAGCCTGGTTTGAAGGTCCAGAGATGGCCAAAGACTTGAGTGTTGTACTCCTTCCTCCAGCAGTCACAACCCCACCCCACCCCACTTCCTCTCCTCTCCTCTCCTCTGGTTTGGGCAGCCATCTTGCAACCCAAGGTCCAACTGCTCAGAGCTTAAGCATGCACTTAACCAAGATTGGCCAGCAAGGTCCACCTTGGCCTCAGGGTGATCAAGGACCTTTGTCTGCTCTCTATCTTTTGAGGAGCTCGGTGCACTGAATGATCCATTTTGCCCCTGCCAGATTCCTGTCCGATCAGGCCAGGGTCGAGCGTCCGGCTCAAGGTCACTCACTGAGCTTTGTGGCTGAATAGGGATTTGGAGCCAGCTCTCCCTGCCCCAGGCTGACTTCTGCCATGACAGCACACTGGTCTTCACTGCCTTCTCCTATTTTGACTGTACGTGTTAAGTGGGCTAACAGACCGAAGGCTGTTTCAACTTGGGGAAATCTGTCTCCTGCCTTTGCTTCTCATCCATCCTGGGCCTCCCCAAGCTCTGCAGGACGTCAACTAAATTGTAGCTGGGCATGTTCCTGGACAGTTCTCCTTATACATCTCCAAGCTGTCATACACATTCGGTTAGTGCAACTGAGCCTAACTCTCAATAGGCATTCTTGAATGGAGAGGAAATCCGCCTGGTATTGATCTCCGCATGTTGTCTTCCCGGCCTCGTCTATCATTTTCTGCTGGGTTCAGAGAGACCGGGGACTGCTTGGCCTAGCCACACCTCCCCGCCCCCCCTCCGCCCCACCACCCCAGTGCTGCCAATCTCTTTGTCCCTCCCCTGCAAGACACAGTACTATCCTTTGTTCCCCTCTCTCTGGGCAGGTCTCAGCACTAATAATGATAAGGTTGGGGGGGAAAGAACAATGGGAGGCAGAACTGGGAGCAGATTCAAGCCCAGGCAGAAAACACAAACAGGGACGATTGCTTGGCCTTGTGATAGGCAGAAGATTTGTCCCATTCATCGATTAGTGCCTCCAGAAAACTGCTGGTGCTGAACAGGCGCCACCCACGAAGAGTGGCTGCCCTAAGGAGAGCTCAGCATAGGCCCCCCAGGGGCTTCCAGGTAACAAAGTTGTTTCACATTAGCAAACACCTCAAAGGACACCCAATGGCCTCTTCCATTGGCCCTATGAGCACTGTGGGCCTCCTCTATTCCCTTGGCCATTTCTTACGCCACCAGCTTTCCCTGCACAGTAATGGGCTTACAGAAATCCAGCAGCTGGAATTAGGATGCTGGCAGCCACTCCAAGCAGGAAATGCTTGCAACAGGAGAAGGATGTTGGGAAGATGCCCTGCCCTACCCTGCCCCACAAGCAGAGTACAGGGATGCCTGTGTGATCTAAAAGGAATGCAAGGTAGCAGCCAGTTTTTAGCAGGGTCTCTTAAGCACCCCTGCTTAAGTGCTAGGGCAGATGCAGCACTTTCCCCCTCTCATCCTGAGCAAAACACCCAGAAAGACCAGGCATGAGCTCAAAGCAGTCCCAGGTGTTGGAGGCTGCAGCACAGGGGTGGGCGAGCAATGTGCCACCCATGGACACCAAGGCACCCTGCTGGACACTTTTTTTGGCACCTACCAAGGTGCGCTGCCCCAGTTTTTTAAAGAAACAAACGCGCTGCTATGAAAACAATTTCCCACTGGTACAGAAAACGGTGGGCTCAAAGGACCTGTTTAGTGTGTTAGGGTTCAGGCCCCACCTCCGCCTTGTACTCAGGTTTTTGGCCAAGTCTCTTGTCCTTTGCTATGTTGGCCCTGGCAGCAGTTTTGTGGTGGTGCCTGGGAAAGTTTCTCCCATTGCCAAACGTGCCCACGGCCCAAAAGGATGGCCCTGCAGGACAATTTGCAGCTGTACAGACATTTTACCCCACAACTCCCCTGATTCCTGACTATTGGCTATGCTGACTAGGGCTGATGGGAATTAAGGCTGGTGTAGAGAATTCAGACATGCCTCACACTTTTGCAGATGACTGGGAAGATTGCTCTAATGCTACTGCTGGAAAGCTTGGGAGAGAAAGACTGGGAGGCAATGGTTGGAAGGTGGTTTGCTTTCCAAGGTTGCTGGGCAATAGTGGACCTGTCCCTTCCACCACCACCACCACTGGAGAGGGGCTTAGGCAGTTTCTCTGATGGTTGGGGAGTGTAGCCAAGCAGAAGCTCTCATGCTTTGCTTGCATCTGATCCCAGGCCCAATTCCCCACACCTCCAGGGAAAAGGCTCCTAGGCAGCAGGGCTGAGAAAGGTCTTGGACGGCTGCTGCCAGCTGGAGCTGAGTCAATAGACCAATGGTCTGATTCTGGACCAGGCAGCTTCCCAGGACCCCTTGGCTGGCTCCCTTTGACTCCAGCCCCTAACAGCTGGATGGATGAGGGTGGAGCACTGGGGTCTAGCTTGCACCTCCCGCTGTTGGTGACCCTTTCTGGGCAGTGTGTGGTTAGATGGGAGGGGGATGCCCTGCCCTCTCTCCTTCCTGATTAATAGCATGTCAGAGTGGTGGCATCTCAGAGGCTTTGCCAGGGTCTCATCCCCACAGCAAACAATTGAAGCACTCAAATTTATTATGCATGAAACCAGACCTGCTAAAATTTGGTCCTGCAGGCAAATGCTTATTCTTGGGGGGGGGGGGGGGGGAGGCTTGCAGCCATTGTCTATCTCAGAAATGCCAACAGGTGCAGCTAGTCATGGAGGGGGTGAAAAAAGCTGCGCCTGTTCAAATTTCTCTTTGGCACAGCCGAGAAAGATGCAACTACCCTGCTGGCCTCCACTGCATCTCCCCTAGGATGCGAGAGAAGACAGCAGGGCTCCTGCACCTATAGCAGTGGTGTAGAAGAGGGACTTTCAGCAAGCAGAGCTTGCATGACAAGCCAACCTGGAGCCAATCTACACGCTACCTTTGTAACATTTTATAAGGGTTACAAAAACTCTTTAGGCCACATGACGCACTCCCTTGAACGTTGTATAACCGAGGTTTTTTAAAACTCACTTCAGCTATATACAATGGTTTTACTTTTAATAAATCATTTTAAGTAAAATAATGTGTCCTTCCTTACCGTTTGTGAATCATGGGGGCAGTGCTTCATTTACCAGTGCCCAAATGCTTAGTAGTTGATTGGTGGGGAAGAAAGAGGGGCTAAGGAGGAAGTGGGCAAGTGAACTACAGCGCCCACAATCCTTAGCCCTATACTCATTGAAAGCTAGGGATTGAAAGAGGAACTAAGGAGGAAGTGGGTGACTGAACTACAATGCCCACAATGCTTTGCCCTAAACTCATTGTAAAAATGAAACAGAAAGAGACAGCGCAGAAGAGTGTGTGATTGCACACACTGCTTTAAAGACTGAAGAAGTTTTCTCCTGTAACTATTTCAAACGTTCCAAGGGACTGTCTAGATAGGCTCCTGGCTGAGATCTCCCCTCCCACACAGCTGTTAAGTGTACAAGGACCCAACACCTTCTTAATCATCCGTCCACCATCTTAAGAGAAATGATGCAAACCTCTGCTCCACAAGGTGAGGTGGGAAGTTATGGGAGAAAACATGGTGTTGCTTTTTGTTCTGGATGCAGCAGATTAATGAGGCACAATGGGAAGGTACAGGTGGGGGAAGGTGAGTTCAGCTGCATTTGAATTTGGGTGGGCAGGCAGAGACTTCCTAATTTAGGAAGAAAAACGTTCCAATTAAAAGCGAAACAAAACAGCCCCCCCCCCCCCCCGCAGCCTTTACAAACATCTCTGGTAACTCAGCCGATCAGGGGGAAACCAGAGGGAGATGCATCATCTCCCCAACCATTGAAAGTGTTTGCATCTGCTAAACTCTGCACAGTCTTTAACCTGATGCGAACCCTTCTAGGCAGAGAGCCAAAGCCCTGCTTGGTGGCTTCCCAGCTTTCCTTTTTTCCTTGGGAGTGGAATTTCCCTAACCACCCCTGGCTTTTAAGAAGCAGCGTGTAATTGCCAGTGCAAACAAACCAGACCTTCCCATGTGGTTATCTGTACATCTTCTGAGTACCCAGCTGGACTTGGTTGCTATGGCTCGCCATCACCCACAGAAAGCGCTGCTTAAGGAAGGGAAATGGGATTTTAAATTAAGCACAAAGGGAAACCATTGGCTCTCCTCCTGCCCAGCCAGTCATCAGGTACCTTTGCTGTCTCAGCCACTGCTCTTCTCCTGCGTGCCGTGTCCCGCCAGCAACATCCACTAGCAACAACTACCACGAAAAAGAAGGAACTCGGAGTTGTCATTTGTTTATGTAACATGTTTATGTACCACACTTCATCGATATTTTTACAACAATGAGGAATTGTCCACAATAAAAGATACAACTCAAAGTTGCATTGCAAGGATGCATTGCATGTAGTTCTGTTCTTCTTTCAAATTTATTTATTTATTTACTTATTTATTGCATTTTTATACCGCCCTATAGCCGAAGCTCTCTGGGCGGTTCACAAAAATTAAAACCATAAAATCATTTTAAAAATATAAAACAAGCCACAATCCAAAAACAACAAATAACATACAATCTAAAAACACAACCAGAATAAAACCAGAATAAAACCAGCAGCAGGAATTAACAGGAATTAATACAGATTAAAATACAAATTTAAAACAGCCTTTATCGCTACATTGGTCTATGAACTGGGGGAGGGTAGCTGCTTTATGTTTGCATCTTTTATTGCAGTTTGTTGTGGTTTTATTAGGATGTTATAATTCTTTAATTACATTTTGTAATCCGTCTTGGTTCCATTTTAAATAAATAAAGCAAAATAATGAAATACACTGCCTTAAAACAAATGTCCAGAAAAAAGAAATCTGGTGTTGCACATAATTTGTAATCCACCCTCAGTTAGCAGGGCTGCAGGAAAAGATCTCTGTTTGCTGGAGATAGTAAAGCCCTCTTCAGATTTTACACTGAACATGCCGACGGGGAGGTGTGGATTGCACCCACTGCTCACAGCCCCACCACCTACGCCAGTTCCGCCCTGGGAACATGGAGAAGGGCTGGGTGTAAATCCCAGAAAGAAAAGAAGTATAATTTGCAAAATAAACTTTGAAATCCTGGAAAGTCATTATTATTCCTAATTCACAGATGTGACATTGTGACTACAGATAACTACTTATGACGTGGTTGGTTACTTCACTACAGTAAGCGTGCCATGACTTGGTCCGCAGTGTCCTGTCGCATTTACTAGGGCCTCAGCTATCTGATCAAAGGAGGACGTTGGCAAATTCTCTTCACCATTTGGCAGGATGAGGCAGACACCCAGCTTGCCAAATGATCCGTCTCGCCTATTCGCCGATGGCGACTGACTGAAGATGCTGCAGCCAGTACCGTACCAAGATCGGTTGCTTCCCAAAGCAGAGCCCAAAGGCCGTCACTCCCTATATGCTACAGCACATGCTGCTGGCTGTGTGGCAGAGGCTGGATGCGGTGCAGGTTTCCCATGCCTCCGTTCTCCATTGGACCGTGCTAGTTCTAGAGCCAAACTCAGGGCCAGCGCTCGCCCACGGAGTGTGTCAGTCATCTATTGTGGAGCTGACTAAAGCATGGGGGGGGGGGGGGCAGGGCTGATCAGTTTCTTCCAGGAAGGGGAACCATTGGTGCACCAGCCAAAGCTGGGCAAAACAATTCCAGGTCAAAAGTGGCATGTGGGTGCTGGACCCACATTCTGTCAAGGATCTCCAGAAAAGAATTATGAAAGAGGGATGACACCAGTCAGGTGTCACTTCGATCCCCTCTACAAGGATTCGCTTTTGCGCCTGGTTAGGCGATTATGCGCATAATCGCAGAAGCGCATTTACGCCTAATCCCTCTGCACGAGAGGCAGCGAGAGGTGGCGAAGCGCATTAACAGATGTCCAAAATGCGCTTTACAAGTAGTTAATGCGCATAAGCGCTTATTCACACAGTCAAAATGCGCTTTAACGGACGGAGCAAAATAAAACTCGCGATTTAACGCGCATTCGATAATGCGCATAATCGGGGAGATAACGCGCCTCTACGCCCAATTTGCGCTCCGTTCTTGTAGAGGTAATTTTTTAATGCGCCTTGAAAGAGCTTTAAATGCCTCTTGTAGAGGCACCCTTCCTGATACAGCTTAGGCTGAGCAGCTGCTTGGGAAGGAGGAAACAGAAAAGGGCTTTGTCCCCCCACCCCAGCCCAGCTTTTGGGGGGGGGGGGGTGGATAAAAGAAAGAACCTTTAGTTAGTACGAACTGTCCTTGGAATACAAGGAGTAACTTAATAACCATGCAGTCTTCGCATGTGGTGAAGATTCTCAGTAAGAAATCCCAGATAAAAATAATTTTAAACCAATGAAGCCAAGGGTTCCTCTAGACGATTGATTTAAGGCTCATGCACAGCACATTAATGGTTTGACCTCTATAAGAACGAAGCGTAAATCAGGCACGCAGCCAATTTTTATCCTTGTTAATGCGCTTTTTCGAATTCGCTTTAAAGAGCGACTTTTAATTTCCACCGAAGTTACAGCGCCTTATCTTAGTGTAAACAACTTCTGAGCATTCACATTAACGATGTAACAGTGATAGTGGGCGGCCTGTGGTGGTGATGTCATGCATGAAGAACTGCCCCTTCGGCGGAAACACCCCCCACCATTGTGTTTTGTCATTTCCTGTCTCCTCCCTCCTACTTCCTTCTTCCCTTTAGTCCTGATAGACTGTTTGGTAATGGCTGACCTTACCAGTATTTAAAGTAAAGTTTCTTTTAAATCCCCACTGGAATCTTTCTTTCATTGAGATGCGCGGCTACTCACATGGAGCTGGTTCTACAGGAAGCAAGGGGGTTGGAATAAGGATATGTGTTGCTCATTTTGAGTATAATTTGAGGTCCGCTAAGGCTTCCCTCCCCCTCCCCCCGCTCTGTTGCTGGGATCAAGGCTGGAAAAAGGCAAGGAAACTTGTCTCCATGCAGTGCAAGCGAGTTCCTGCCATTGAGCTGTCTTCTTGCATGCTGTTACTTGGGAGTAAGGCGCATTGAGTTACCGCCCCACCTTCTGTCATTGCTTTACCGGGAAGAGGTGTGTGTGTGTGTGTCTGGTGTATCGGACCAAAACGACCATTTAGTACTGAGAACCCACTGCAATAACTTTATTCTACAAATGGTTACAGGTGGGCACAAGAAGCCCATTGCAAAGTGTGGGTGGAGTAATCAGAAAGGCACAGCGCAGGTTGAGGACACACGGGAATGGGGGCCCTGACCGTTCATGCTAATGGCACAGGTGGTTGGCATGCTGGACAATACGCTCGAGTCTCCTCATTCGACGCTGAAGGACACGCAACGAGTGCTCCATACCGTGGAGGCACAGCTGCAACCGACCATTTTGTCTCTTGAGTACAGCTAGGCGGAATAACAGCAGCCGCACTGTGTGTGGAAGAGGGGACAAAGAGGCATCAGTGCCAGCCAGGGGGGGTTTGGGGGGCAGCGCCCAGTCCTCCCACCTGCCCAGTAACCCACCTCTGTAGCGCAAAGTCCTGCTGGAATGGCGAGGTTGCCCTCTGGACCGCTCAGCATTGGGCATTCCAGAACTGAACTGTGCTGGCATCTCGGTGTCCGGAGACAGGCAGAATAAAGGGAAGTTTGAATGGAACTGGGACATCAGTGCAAGATGAAACATTGTAACAGAAAGGTTACACAAAAATTTGCCCTTGAAGTGGCAGATGTGCCGAGTAGGAGGTTGTGAAGCAGGGGGAGATAAGGGGCATCTGGAGCTAGCACTGGGAGGGAGTGTCCCACGCGGGTTTCTCCCGTCCCATCCCGTACGACCCTGGCCCAAGCGCCGCCTGTTGTGGGTACTGCTGCTCCGGCATATATCCATAGGCTTGCATTTCCATTTACTCCTGAGCAATTGGTGGTGGGGACTCGCCGGGAGACGTACGTATGTTTTGTGTGTATGTTGCCGATTACAAAGGAAAGCGTTGCCAGAGGAATCAGAAAGGGGTGGGCAAGACATCCCGTAAGAGCCTGTCTGAAGCCATAGGCTTGCATTTCCATTTACTCCTGAGCAGTTGGGGGGGGGGACTACTACAAATGGCGATTGGGCACAAAGGAAGCAGGTAACCCAGATAACCAAAGGTGGGAGATTCAGGTGGGCAGGGTTAACAAGTGGTGGGAAACTGAGGGGGCAGTTCCACCAGGAAACAGGGCGGTGTTTTCGTCAACATTTCCCCGTTCGAGCATCGCTAGATGCTTAATTGATAATGCGATTAAACGCATGTAAACAACTTTAAAGCACATTGTATGGGGCCTGTAATTCGCCTCCACGCCTCTCATATATAGGTATTAGGTGTAAACTCGACTGTAAGTTAATGAGCATATTTGGAGAAACAGCTGTAAAAGCAACCTCTTCTAGAGGGGGCACAAATGTCAAAATATATAAATAAATTTATTTGGGAGGTGGGTCAGGGGCAGAAGGAAAAAATAAGGCAACAAATCATACAGAGACATATGCTAATAAAATGTAAAAAAATAATCCAATTTAGGGTGCAATCCTATGTCCCCTGAGGGAAATATGATTTTTCAGTTTATGGGATCCGAGGTCAGAACCAGGGCTTCGACCTCAGAGCTCACTCCTCCCCCACCCCCTCCTAGCCATTGCAATTCTTGCTGCATCTCCACACTCAGAAACAGAGCACAGAGGGCAAAAATGGGGTGGTCCCGGAGGGGGGGAAGGGAGGAGACCTCAGAAGCTGCTTTACACAGTTTCATAGGCTGCCTCTACACGAGGGGTTTAAAGATCTTTCAAGTCTCATTAAAAATTTTACCTCTACATGAGTGGAGCGCAAATCTGGAGTTGAGGCGCGTTATCTATCCGATTAGGCGCATTATCGAATGCACGTTAAATAGCGAGTTTTATTTTGCTGCGGCCAGTTAAAGCGCATTTTGACTATGTAAACAAGCGATTCTCTGCATTAACTACTTCTAAAGCGCATTTCAAACAACCAGTAAGGCTACCAGTTGTGCGCTCAATTACCTCCCGCGTACAGTCATTTACCATAAAGCGCTTCCGAGAAGATGCGCATAATCGGAGAACTAGGCGTCAAACTGAATTCTTGTAGAGGGGGTCCTAGATGTATCCTGACCTCCTCCTCCTCAAAGGAGTGCCTAGAAATTTCCCGTCTAGGGAAAATGCAGGGCGGCCAGAGCAATCCTTGCCTCTGTGCTCCAGTTGCCCTTCATTGGATATGCCGCAGCCTCTGACTTTGGGGATTGCCAACTATCAAGACCGGATGTCGCCTCTGACACCCCTAGAGTGGTGGCAAAAACACAGAGTTTAGGCAATGGTCCTGGGTTGCCACAGAAGAGGCAGGGCATGGTATGGTGCCATGTCTGCAGTCCCAGCAATGCTTCTTGACTACACTGCAGGAAAGCACTAACCGGGGCAAGAAACAAGGGCCCTGTACCACAAGTCTGCTCCTGCATTTGAGAAGGCAGCACCCATTCATCCTACAATTGCAGGGACATTAGGCAGCAAAGGCAAGACTGGCTTAACATGACAGACAAAGAGAGAGAGAGCCTTTGCCCTTGGTGCATAGGGAGATTCCATGTGCAGAGCAGGTTACAATAGGCATAAACAGTGGGAGGAGGAAGTTCCTACCCTTAATTGCTGTTAACAACTGCTGCTAATGTGTTTAGTGACGGGGCCTCTTGAATGCAGCATTTCTCCTGACAGGGCCATTTCAGAACATACTGTGGGGAGCTTGTTTAGAATGGTGACTCAGCAGTCAGAAACGCATTTGCAGATCCCAGAGTTCCCCTGCTTTAGGTACCAGCAAGAGTTGCTCCTAGCAATTTAATTAGGTTAGAGGGCAGCCAATGTAAATGATAACTTCCTTGCCCTGGCTGATCCTAAGCTGGCCTTCTGGGGCAAAAACAGAGACTCGAGAGTCCAAAGGGTGTGAGGCATGCCTCAAAATCAACACAGCTTCTGCAAAGGGAAATCTTTACAGGGTTCTTTGAGAGTGTCAACAAGCATGTGGGTAGGGGTGACCATTGCATGCCTGGCTTATGACAAAACCTCTTGAGTAAACTTCTCAGGGATGGGATAAGAGGTCCCCTTTTGGATGAGTTACTGAATAAAGAACAGAAAGCAGACGTTTAGGTAATAAACACAGTTCCACAAGGGAATTGGTATTGCAAATGGTACCTTTTAATTTCTTTATAAACGATCTGGAATTGAGAATGAGCAGTGAGGTGGCCACGTTTGCTGGCCACACTGAATAATTTAGGGTGGCTAAACACCTTGCAAAGAGCTGAAAAAAGACATCTCCAGATTGGGGAATGGGCATTAAAATGGCAGTTGCGGTTCAGTGTGAGCAAGTGTAAAGTCATGCACATTGGGACAAAGAAAATAATAATATTATGTATATGCTGATAGGATCTGAGCTGGCAGCAAATGGGGTTGTGGTGAACACTGGACAGCAGAATGAAAATGTTGACCCATTGTTAGGCATAATTTGTAGGGATGTGCATTATAAAAAAAAATCGAGTCGCAATCGGAATCGGAATTGATGCCTCGGATCAGATCGGATTGGAGGCTTTCCAGATCGGATCAGATCTGATTCCGATCCGAAAATCAGACATCCAATTTTCGGATCAGATGCCATTTTAAGTGTTTTCACCATAGGCTTGCATTGGGGGAAAGAAAGCTTTCCCCCAATGCAAGCCTATGCGGAAAACATGGGGGCGGGTGAGTGGGGACCTAACTCTCCCCCCCTGTCCCTCCCCCCACTCACGCTCCTTACTTGCCCGGGCCGTCTGCTTCCGTCTGCTGCCGCCCGCTGGTCCCTTCTACTAAGAAACAGGCTTCGCGGCCTGCCTCTCAGTAGAGTGCTGGTTGATGAGGCAGGCCGCGAAGCCTGTTTCTCAGTAGAAGGAACTAGCGGGTGGCAGCGGGCAGCAGCAGACGGAAGCGGACAGCCCAGCAGGTACGTGGGGACCTCCCTCTCCCTCCTCCTCCCCCCCACTCACACTCCTTACCTGCTGGCATCCTGCGCTGGTGTCTGCTGCTTCCGTACTACTGATAAGCAGGCCTTGCAGCCTGTTTATCAGTAGTACAGAAGCAGCGGATGGCAGCGTGGGATGCTGGCAGGTAACAGGGGACCTCTCCCTCCCCCTCCCCCCACTCACACCTGCTGCCTCCTCGCTGCCATCCACTGCTGCCCGCTGCTTCCGTACTACTTTGAAACAGGCCTTGCGGCATATTCCACAGTAGAGCGAGGGCACGCTGAGTGATGACGTCACCTGGCACACCGGCACTCTATTGTGGAACAGGCTGCAAGGCCTGTTTCAAAATAGTACGGAAGCAGTGGGCGGCAGCAGACGGCAGCGAGGAGGCAGGTAAGGAGCGTGAGTGGGGGGAGGGGGAAGCAGTCCGATCCTCCGATTTTTTTCCAATCAGGATCGGGTCCTTTTGGATCGGATCAGATTAGATCGGATGATCCAGATGATCGGGATCGGATAATTTTATCCAATTTCGCCCGAATTGGGTCCAGATCGTGGATCGGACCCTATCCCATGTACATCCCTAATAATTTGTGCAGTTTGACACTGTCAGCTCAGGAAAGGGGGACCAGATCACCCACTTAGCAACCTGATCCTCAGCGTCTGAAGATTTGAATCGACACTTGGGCATGCCCTGCTTCCACTGCACACTTACCCAAGTCTCAAGCAAGTATTTTATTTATTTATTTACAGCATTCATATACCCCTCCACATCTGAACAGATTCTGGAGTGGTGAACAATAAAAGATGAAATGATAACAGAAGTAAAACTCTATATTATATAAAAATAGTTTTAAAGAGTTCTGATAAAAACTGTGGCTTCCTAGAATATAGGTGTTTTCAGGAGGCATAGAAACAACACAGTGTTGGTGCCTGCCTGACTTCCAAAGGCAGGGAGTTCCATAGAAAGGGGGCCACCACACTAAAGGCTCTTCTCCTGGTGGACTCCGATCGGGCCAGAGGTCCGTGTGGAACCACCAGGAGCATACCTTCGGATGACCTCAGTGACCAAGCAGGTTGGTAGGAGAGAAGGCACTCTTTCAGATATCCTGGTCCCAAGTTGTTTCAGGCTTTAAACAGTAGCAGCACAACCTTAAACTTGGCTGAGTAGCAAATAGGCAGCCAGTGCAGTCCCCTCACCAAAAGAAATGCATTCTGAAAAGGGGCAACTCCCAACAACAGCCAACCTGCTGCATTCTGTACTAGCTTCAGCTTCATGGAGAAGCCTTAAAGGCAGCCCCACATACGTAGAGTGCATTACAGTAATCCACACTTGAGGTTACTAGTGCCTTTACCACTGTGGCCAAGCTCCAGTGACAGTTATGGATCTAGGAGCACCCCCAGACTACAAACCTGATCTTCACAAGGAGTGCCACCCCATCAAGAACAGGCAAAAAACTCTATCTCCTGGACTCAGGGACCACTCACCCACAGGGCTTCTGTCTTGCCAGGATTCAGCTTCAGTTTGCTGGTCCTCATCCAGCTCATTACTGAGTTTAGGCATTGATCTAGGACTTGCACAGGCTCTCCTGATTCAGATCTCACAGGGAGATAGAGCTGTGTGTCAACAGCATATGGATGGCATTTCACTCCAAATCCCCTAATGGCCACCACAAAAAGCTTAATATAGATGTTAAACAACATTGGGGACAAGATGGTGCCCTGTGGTACCCCACAGCTTAATTGCCACAGGGCCGAGAAATGATCACCCGAAGTTGCTCTCTGAAATTGGCCCTGCAGGTAGAACCAGAACCACTGCAACACAGTGTCTCCAATACCCAATCCCATGGAGTTGATTGAGGAGACTGTGGTCAATGGTATCAAAAGCCAATGAGAGATCGAGAAGAATTAACAGGGTTGCACTCCCCCTGTCCTCCTTTCAATAAAGGCCATCCATCAGGGCAACCAAGGCGGATTCAGTTCTATAAACAGGGGCAATCCCAGGCAGGAATGGGTCTAGATAAACAATACCTCCAAGAGTGCCAGCAGTTGTTCCACCATGACCCTCTTAAATATTCTCCCTAAGAAAAGGGTATTTCATAGAATCATAGACTGGTAGAGTTGGAAGCGGCCTATAAGGCCATTGAGTCCAATCCCCTGTTCAATGCAGGAATCCACCTTGAAGCATCCCTGACAAATGGTTGTCCAGCTGCCTCTTGAATGTCTCTAATGTGGAAGAGCCCACGACCTCCCTAGGTAATTGGCTCCATTGTTGTACTCCTCTAACAGTTAGGAAGTTTTTTTCCTGCTGTCCAGCCAGAATCTGGCTTTCTGTAACTTGAGCCCATTATTCCGCATCCTGCATTCTGGAATGATCGAGAGGGGATCCTCGGCCTCCTCTGTGTGACATCCTTTCAAGTATTTGAAGAGTGCTATCATGTCTCCCTTCAATCTTCTTTTCTCTAGGCTAAACATGCCTAGTTCTTTCAGTCTCTCTTCATAGGGCTTTGTTTACAGACTCCTGATCATCCTCGTTGCCCTCCTCTGAATATGCTCCAGTTTGTCTGCATCCTTCTTGAACTGGATGTCCAGAACTGGATGCAATACTCAAGATGAGGCCTAACCAGTGCCGAATAGAGGAGAACCAGTTCCACACGCGATTTGGAAGCTATACTTCTATTAATGCAGCCCAAAATAGCATTTGCCTTTTTTCAGGCACATCACACTGTCGGCTCATATTCAGCTTGTGAACTACAACAATTCCAAGATCCTTCTCTCTTGTAGTATTGCTAAGCCAAGTATCCCCCATCTTGTAACTGTACATTGTGTAGAACTTGGCATTTATCCCTATTAAATCTCAGTCTGTTGTTTTTAGTCCAGCTCTCCAGACTATTAAGATCACTTTGAAGTTTGTTTCTGTCTTCCAGGGTATGAGCTATCCCACCCAATTTTGTGTCATCTGCAAATCTGATAAGCATTCCCTGTACCTCCTTGTCCAAATCATTAATAAAAATATTGAAATTCACTGGGCCCAGAACTGAGTCCTGCGGTACTCAGCGCGTTACCTCCCGCCAGTGTGAAAAGGTACCATTGATAAGCACTCTTTGGGTCCGATTCTGTAGCCAACTGTGGATCCACCTAATAGTTGTTCCATCTAGCCCACTTTTCACTAGTTTGCTAATCAAAATGTCATGGGGCACTTTGTCAAAAGCGTTGCTGAAGTCAAGATATATTGTTTGCGAATGGATGGTAGTTCTCTCCTACCATGGAGTCCAGAGTGGGCTTCTTCAGGAGTGGTTGCACTACTGCCTCCTTAAAGACAACAGTAACCACCCCTTCCCACAGAGAAGCATTTCCTACACCCTGGACCCACCCAGTCAAATCCACTTGGCTAGCTTTTATTAGCCAGGAGGAGCAAAGATTGAGAGGATGTGTGGTTGGTCACATTGCTGTAAGCACCTTGTCCATGTCGTCAGACTGCAGCAACTGAAACTGACCCCACAACATTGGGCAGATGGTGGCGTCAGACACCTCAACTGGAACTACACTAACTGCAAGACAAGCAATTTTTCCCACAAACTGCAATGCAAAAAAGGTCACAGAGTGTCCTTGAAGGGACCAGTGACCCATTTGCTAGGGAGAGTTTTAATAGCCCCCAGACCAACTGGAAGAGCACCACTGGATGGCTATTCAAGGATGCAATGGAAGCAGCAAAATAGGCCTTCTTTGCTGCCCACACTACCACATAATAGGCTCCATTATGTGCTCTAGAGCATGCCCAGTCATCTTTACTTCAAGTCTTATGCTATTTGTCCTCCAACACATTTGTAGCCTCCACCTCCTTTTTGTAGCTCTCATTTGTAGGAACTTCCCAGGAGAAGGCGAGGGGAATTGACAAGTTCTTTGACAATATGGCTCTGGTGGGCCAAACAAAGTAATGTGTGTAGAGGATGAAACTGACAATGATATTGACAGAAGGGGAATATGCCTCTGCAGGGCTACATAGTGGGCAGGTGGACCTGTGATCATGCACAGTTGCGCAATAGTGGCAAAAAAGCTTTTAAAAACATTACAGCAACATTTGCGCAAATTTCCAAACTCCATTTGAAAAAAAAAACTTGAACAAACTGCAATCTGCGCAAATGGTGGAACCCAGTTTTTTTAAAAAAAATGCACAAATTGCAGCTATTAAAACGAAATAGAAATTTTCCTGAAAACTGACACACACACCCTATGCAGTCCACTTCTGCTTACCAGACTGGAAAACGCTATCGAAATCCACCAGGTTCAAATGGAACAGATTTCCCAGCATCACACTTCCTTAACCTAGATGGACGCTGTGGGAACTGGACAGATATGCCTTTGCTGTGATCTAGCACAGCTTTTCTAACGTTCTGCAGGATGCCTCCCAGGCAGTTCAAGCTCTCAAAACAGGTGTGAGTGGGTATCCTTTCATCAAAGCCTCCCATTTAGATCTCCATCCGGAATTTCCTGAAGGGCGTTAGGCAAGCCATTGTCTCAAATGTGGAGATCATTCTACTGGCCTGCCTTATCACTGAGGATCACTGAGATGGTGAATGAGTCCATGCATGAGTGCTGAGGAGAAAGGGCCATAAAAATGCAAAGCATTCCTCTTGCTCTGCTCCAGCTCATCTCCTGCTGTGTCTTCTTCAAAGAGGAACCCAGAACAAGAATGCAGCCCCTCCACAAACTGCATTTCCAGGGCCCACTCCAGGCCAGGGTACTCCAAGCGTCTGGGAAACGAATCCACGAATCCACGCTATCTTCCAATCTAGCACCTCTAAAGAGAAGAGCATAGGAAGCTTTTCCAAGCTGTCTACAGGGAGGGGTTAGGGAGGAGGGCAGCAGGCAGCAGGAAAGGAATGCTGTGGGGTGCGGCTGCACTGTGGGAAAGCGTGTCAGCAGCACAAGTAGCGAGGAGGCCAGGGAACAGCGAGAAGCAGGAGGGGCCTCCCACTTCGATACCCAGACTGTGAGAAAAGCAAAGCAAAGGGCAAGGAGGCGGACAGAGTGCCTGAGGGGCAGCCAAGGAGCAGCTGGCATCTTGGAGAGGTGGAGCAGGAGCAATGCCTCAAGGAGGAGGTGGCACCTTCCCTGCTTTCTCCTTGGACCAAATTCCAGCCCTTCTTCAAGTGGGCAAAAGGGTCCTCTGCATTCCCCTGCTGCATCCCAGGCTCTTGGCAGAGTTGGCTCCCTCTTTGCCACAGGCAGAGGGGAAAAGAGGTTGTCCGGAAATGTGCAAAGAGCATTTCATACTAGAAGCAGAGCTGGAATGTAGAGATGAAACCAATTAGAGGGAGGGGGTGTTTCTTCTTCCAGGTAAAAAGGCTCCCTAGCTGCACAATTTCTAATGCAAATTCTCCTGAACTGATTTCCTTTCTTTCTTTTTTAAAATCCCAGTTATGCAGGCTGTTGTGTTTGGAAGGAGGGATAGAAAATAAACAAGGAACAAAAGTAGTTAGTTTAGCAAGTTGCTTATATCAACCTTATGTCACGATGATGAAATTTACAGTACCAAATTCCAAAAGGAAATGTTTGAAATTCTAATCCTTATATAATGTTGTCCAATTCCAGCTTGGCACCGAATTATATCTCTGCTTAACTACCCTTGGAACTCATTAGTATGGCCCTAATGTCCTTTTTCATTTTCTTTATGCAGACTTTTGCCCATCTCTGGAGAGTAGTTGTAATTTTAAAATATTTATGTAAAATAAATCTATTAAAAACAGATAATCAGAAGGAGGAATTCTAAATCCTCCACTCTGCCTAGCTCAGGCTGACTACCAAGCTAGCCCAATGAAAAGGTCTTATAGCCCTTAAAGGAAATAATACTTTGGTGAATCTCCAAGGGAAGGGAGTTTCAGACTTGTGGGTGAGTGGTCACAAGTCTCTCTCTCTCTCTCTCTCTCTCTCTCTCTCTCTCTCTCTCTCTGTTCATGTGCAGTGTGCTCATTGACTAACGTCACTTTCACTACATTATGTTTATATTAGATGTGCATTTCTTGTGTTGGTCATTCAAGTGTGACCCTAGAAAGGGTAGCACAATGCTTTGACACCGGCCCAGGTTGGAGGGGCATCTGAGAGGCAGGGGAGGCTCATGGTACCTGAAGGGCCAATGAAGGGTTGAGCTCCTACCTCACAGGGGTCATGATTGGGCAAAGGGCCACCCAGGGAAGAAGCATGTATCCAGTGATCCTCTTGGAAGTTCAGCATCCTTGTTACTCAGAGATGTCTCTAGGAGGGGAAGCTTCCTTGCTTCATAATTGCAAATCAGTGAGTTTTGCTTAAGAATTTCCCCACTACCCGATTAATTTCAGCTAATTGATCAGAAAAGGGTTAAATTCTGCTTCATAGGTTGGACTGGGCTACAAATGAGCAAAGTAACAACTCCTCCCCGTCCCCAGGCCTACAGCTGGATTCCATTCTTCTTTACTGATTCCAAATGTGGCTTTGTGGAGTGGGGAGAGGGGTCCCTGGCACATGTATTTCTGGCTTTTCTTGGGGTGAGGGGAGTTATGTGAGCTGCCCAGGGGCCATCTATATGTTGTGGAAGCTCTGGGGTGGCTCCGAATCCATGCTGCATCTTTTATATGACCAGCCGCCAATTTGGAGCCACCCAGGGGCAAAGGGGCAAAGATACGCAGCAGAACATTTGGGGACTTACCCTGACTTTTCCTGCCCAAGCAAGGTCAGCACGGCTCTTCCACCATCTGTCCTCACTCTGGCGCTATGCCAGGGGCATTCCCAGGTGGAAGGCAACCTCCCATTGGTCTCTGGAAGTCATGGGAGGGGGAGGGGGCGGGCCCAATGGCTTCCGGAAAGCCTGCACTGCTCCCTTCATTTAGATTACTCGTCGCCATCCTGCACCAGTCATACCGTGGGGGTTTGGTGGTGGAGCAGCACCAACCTGACACCTTAAAGACAGCCCCCCCCGAGCCTTCCCTCCCCATTGAGTCCACAGAGAAACATCTGTCACTGTTGCTGAGCATGCAGGAAAGAAAGAAATGATGGCCAGCTCAGAGGAATCCATTGCCCAGTGAACGTTAACGGCTTCCTCATCACCACTCTAAATGGAGGCCCGGTGGAAGAAAATGGGTTTGCAGGGCTTCTCCTTGGGTTGTGCTTGCTATCCCCCTGCCCACGCCTTTCGCCCGAGCCTCACAGCTGCATTCTGCTAAAGGCTCACCCCTGGCCCGGAATCTATGAAGGGATGATTTTAAAGGGAAGAGTGCCTCAGACCATATGCAGAGAGTTTTCCCTCTATTGAGTAACCACAGCCAGTTCATGCTGACCTGCAACCAGGAGGTTTGGGCTTTCACCAGACATACACTGCTGCCTGCCTGGAAGTAACTACTGTATGGATAAGTTATAACTGAAGCCAAGTTGGTCTTCTCTAGGAAAGGTTGCAGTTTTGTTTCAGAGCTGGAGAGAAAGCATCCTTAGCTCTTGCTTTATTCCTTGGCAGCCATGGATACAGCAGCACTTTTAATCCCAGGCTGCTTACCCAGATACCAAACACAGCTTTTAAATTAATGCCCTCAGGACTTCAGGCCTCCTGGTTTGTGCTGAAGCAACCTGGTACAAGATGGATCCAGTGCCAGCGCCTCACCCATGTGGGTGTGAAGGCAAAGGCAAAGCCCTGGCTGCCATGCAAAGGCGAGGCTGCTGCACAGGGAGTGGCACGTTAAACAATGGATCAAAGTCAGTGAGTCACGCACACACACACCTGGGCCAGTGCTCTGGCCAGAGAGAGTGGCGTGGTGCTGGCAATGTAGGGCGGTTGGGGGAGGCAGAGGCCTGGAGAGCAGGAATATCTCTGGCTGGGCCACCCAGCTGCACCGCCTGCCAGCTTCAGGGCCTCATGGAAAACATCGTAAACTGAAACTCAATCCAAACAAGATGGCATTGAGATCAGGCTCACAGTTTGGGGATGCTCTTTGCTGTAACCGGACTGAGGCTACACTGGTGGCATCTGGAGCTTGTAGTACTTTTCAACAGGTATGGTTGGTGGTAGCCCCAATCCGATCAGTTGTGTCTCTTCTTGGGAGAGATACACTGGTCACTGTTATCCATATGCCATCAACATCCAAGCCAGATACTATTTTGCATTGTACAAATGTTTCCTATGAAACTAGAAACTTTACATGCTGCAGAAAGTATATTAAAATCCAATATACGTCCTAGTTAGAGTAGACCCAGTGTAGTGAATGGGACTTAACTCAAACTGACTTAAGTCTCATTCACTTCAATGGGTCTACTTATAGTAGGACTTATGTTGGATCTTACCCATTGCACTGAATGCAGTGACTATATCACCACAGCGTCGTGAAACCTCTTGAGTGGCTTCCAGTTTGTTTCTAGACCGAAACCTGACACCAGCCGTGGTCCATCCACACAATGCTTCTGTAGGCCAGCTGCCCTCATGGTTGTGTAATAGAGGCACACAGGGAATGTTTTACATGTTGGTCCCAGATATAGATGGTCTCCTGGGGCACATCTATACGATGCTGCTTTGCCTAGCGATTCCCCCCAAACCCCACAGCATCACTTCTGCGAAGCCGCATCAATAGGATGACATGGCAGGAGTGAGTGTTGGCTCTCCAGCCAGGAAAAATGGCAGCACTGTTGTCAGATGGCAGTAATGGGCTGCAAATATCAAGGGCCTGAAAAACACAAAACTCTTGTATTTCTTTTTGGCAACTCTGTGCAACACTGCAGCTTTGAAAGCCTGTAACAGCACATCTGAGCTGCTACAGTTCATTGAATTCCATAACTGTCCTTACTTTCATTCCCTGGACTTTAAAATTGCCACGATGGCCATTATTAGGCTTGTTGAGCCCACCCCCTGCCCCTTGACATGCATTTCCTTGCCTACCCTGCACTGGGATCTGCCCCTAACTATACCCACTCTCTTAATCCAAACTGAAGCCACCACTGTCAGATGAACAAACAACTGTGGTGACATCGGAGCAACGTAAAAAGTTGCAGTAACATGTCACATCAACAAAGCACAGCTTCGTGGGGAATAGCATGGTGTGGCTGCGAGTTGGTGGCTGCGTCATGTAAACAGTGGGGCGCAACTGCGCAACCATGATGGGGTATATAGAGTTTATAGGCATGCCCCTGCTTCTCCTTTAAGGTTGCCAGGTTGCAACCTTGGGATGCTGCATGCTCCTTCCAACGAATTGAGGAAGTGCAAGACGTTGCAGGCAATACTCATCCCCCCGCCAACCTCCTTTATCCACCCTCCTCTTCCACCTGCTATAACATGTTGCCCCACATCAGGCAAGGGAAAAGGACATGGGAGGAGGAATCCTTTCCAACTGCCACTCCTTCCACACACTGAAAGTACATGCACCATTTTATGCATGTACTTCCACCCTGGTCCACCCCACTCATCTCCAATCTGGTAGCGAAGCCATAGAAACCGGAGTCCTGAACAAGATCTCCACCCAGCCCGGCCCAGTCACACTCTGCACACAAACCCACCCAGTTTCTGGCAGCTACCGCTTATTGCCTATTTCATGTGTCAACATTTTCAGAAATGAAATAGTCCGATCCCTGTTTACTCTGTTTATCTCACTGCCGTTCTTTATTTCCTACCTATTGATAAAGGCTTGGGAGGCTTCTCTGAGAGCTGAAAGGTCCAAGCAGACAGCTAGGCCCTGGCAACAGGTTGAGAAGTACTGGGTCAGCCGGTGACAAGAAGCCGGGTTGGCTTGTAGCACTGAGAGTGAGGTCAAAGAAACATCCACATTGGATCTGGGCTTCTGATCCAAGGATCAGTTGGGCCCTACGGCCATGGAAGCCTCTCTTGCAGTCACCCAAGGAGCAGGCAAGATGGCGCCTTCACCCTGATTGGGACACTGTGGCATTTTCAGTGAGCACCATCCATGGTGCAGCACCTAGGGCCCAGCTTCATTCCAGCACTTCATCCAAACACATGGGCAGTTCAGGAAGGTAATGAGTGCCTCTCATCCTTTCCCTCTCATCCTTTAAGGAGGAAAAGAGAAGGAAACAAAAGACGGATGAGATTTGGAGAGACGGGCTTTGGTCATATCTAGCTTGATACTGGAGTAATGCACAGCTCTTTCTCCGAAGACCAGTTCAAATATTATCCCTTGAATAAGTGAGAATCCGTGTGTTGTTGGTTCAGTTCGTAGCAGCATTGTTCGGGTTGCATCTCTCCTGCCAGCCTCCAGCCCATTTCTAATCACCTCCAGTGGGAGGAAGCAGCAATGGACATAAAACCTTCAACAATGTGGGAGCTCTCCAGTAGATACTGGGCAGGGCAGTCCGGCATTTAAAGCACCATTTTGGGTTGCTTGGATGGGCACCAGGGTTGCCTCCTTGCTGGCTTCTTTTGAATCTCACCCTCTTGTCCAATTCCAGAGCAGAATGTAAAGGGTTGTGTGTTCAGTGCCTACCTTGTTCCTATACTTCCTGTAAGCTGTACTTTTAAAAAGGAAAAGGGTGCCACCTGACACATGGGGTACACTGCACATGCTCAAGTGCACTCTTGATTCCCCCCAAGCTAATTCTATCAGAAGGGACCCCCGGCACGTGATTTGAATCACTTTGTCCTTAGATTAACCTTTCCTTAAATAAAAGCTGAAGCCCAGAGAAAGGGACCCGGCATACATGCACAGGCATTTAGCCTGTGGTCAGAGAACTATTATTATTTTAATTTTTAAAAGCTGACAACTCTAATTGGCATGATGGGTGTTCTATTATAGCTAGGAATAGGTGAATTCTGCATGAAGAATTCAGAAATCTAAAATGTTTGCTCTGCAGAGCTCTGTGAAAGGGTTCTACCCTTAATGGTGGTCTAGAAAGAATTTCAGATAGATAGACAAGACAGCCCAATTCGGAGGGGGCAGCAGGTCACATGTGGCAGTATTTGGCAAAATCCCCCTCTTCCGTATTACTCGTAGGCATCGGCGTGCACAAGGGGTGTGGCAGGTGTTCCCAGGCACACCCTAATGTCCCAAGCACTAAGCGCTGAATTGAGGGAGCCATTGAGTAGGGATCCAGATGTAGTGGAAATGGTGTATAATAAATAAATAAATGAATAAAAATAATGTCCTTTATGATTACCAGGAAAGATCTATGCTAGAGACTTACTAGAGAAGCTGGAGGACTGGGTTGAGGAAAGAGATCTGCTTGCCCCAGAGCGGGCAGGTTTCCGAGCAGGTAGGTCATCACTGGAGAATTGTTTTCTGCTGAAGCATATTGTAGATAAATATTTGAGGGGTCCATCTAAAAGGATTTTTGTAGCGTTTTTAGATTTAAAAGCAGCCTTTGACTCTATCCCTAGGAACCGTTTGTGGTTAAAGCTGAGGTCCCAGGGAATAGATTCTCAACTTTTGTCTTGTTTTATGAGCTTGCATACAGAGACATCTGCCAAGATCAGAGTAGGTAGGAATGGCCAATTAACAGATTCAATTGCCGTAACAAAGGGAGTCAGACAGGGTTGTCTTTTAATCTTTATCTAAATGATATTGTAGAATTCCTAAGGGGAGACTGTTACTTTCCAGTGAAAACTGGACAATACAAGATTACAATTCTTTTATATGCAGATGATGCCATCGTTATATCTCAAGCCCAAGTGGGGTTGAGGAGGTTGTTAAGACGATTCAGTCTTTATTGCCATAATGAACAACTCTCTATTAACTATAGTAAGACAAAAATAATGGTTTTTGGTAAGTCAAGCCGGATCTATAACTGAAAAGTGGATGGAAATAATATAGAACAGGTCCCTTCCTTTAAATATCTGGGGGTTATATTCCAGCAACGAGGAACTTGGTCTCTCCAAATAAAAACTAATGCCCTGCTGGCAGATAAAACGTTAAACGGATTACTCAGGTTTTATCGAACAAAAGGGGGTAATCTAGTGAAACCAGCCTTAAAACTATACAGGAGTAGAGTCATGCCACAGTTGCTCTATGGAGCCTTATTGTGGGCGATGTCTAATTTAGATCCAATAGAAAAGGCTCAAAATATTTTTTTACGTAGACTGCTATACGTGCCAGCCTCAACTAAGCTGGTAACAATTAGGGCGGAATTGGGAGTATTGTCAATAAAAGTAGAAGCCCTTAAAATAGCTTTATACTTTTGGTTAAAAGTGACATTCAAAAGGTCATCTGAGTTAGTTCTTTTGGCATTTGAGGAAATGGATTCCACCTCTTGGAAACAAAAGATTTCTAACATCATCTCTAGGATGGGTTTCTCTACGCCCGTTCTAACATCTATGGGTTATGATAGAGCCAAGCAAGTTTTGATAGAGCGTCTTAAAGATATAGAACTGCAATCTCAACTGGCCGAAATTACAAGTTGTGCATCAAATAAGTTGTATATGCATTTAGCCATTCCCCCTTTCTCCCTCTCAAAATATCTGATAGATTTACCCTCAAGAAGGTTGAGAGTGGCGTTTTCTTGGGCACGGTTAAATGTTCTTCCTGTGGCAGATCACATGGGTCGCCTTCAAGGTATCCCAAAGGACGTTAGAGGTTGTCATTGCAATCACCTGATACTGGAGTAACTTGTGAAAGTTACTCAGATATTAGGAAAATTTATATTCTCCCATTGTTGACACAACTGACTGGAAGAACAATTGCTGAAAAGTTGTGTTTTTTATTGCGTGATTTTAGCAAATATGTAACTTTTAGAACAGCGAAATTTCTGGTTTTGGCCATGCATGTGAGAGTAAATAGTGTTGACTCTAGGGATGTAATTTCATGTATATGAGAAGTGTATAAATGGCTGGTGGCTATATACAATAAAATTTACTGACATACTGACTATGATTGGGTATTCAATAAATGTTCGCCTTTTGTAAAAAATAAATTACCTGGGTTCACATCCTAATTAAATGTACTGCGCACGCCTATGCTTGTAGGGCCAAACCACATTAGGTGCAGTCACACATTTAGGGCACACTCCTATTGTGATGGCCGAAAGCTTCTGAAATCAGAGGTTGACGGCCATCCCATGCAGAGTGGGAGGAGCAGCAGAGGCAACCTCACCTCCACGCTCCTCCTGCTCTGCCCTTTGGCTGGGACTCTGCAGAGTGGGAGGGAAGGAGGCTGGGGAGGCCCGCAGAGATGACAGAAGTCAGCCTCTCCAGTCCCCTCCCTTCCCCACGCACCCTCCGAGGTCAACTTTGTGGCCTCGGAGAGGCAGCTGGCATTGTTCTCTTTGTACCAGCTGTGAGGGGGAGGTGCGGGGAGCTCAGATACCTGAATCCAGGAATGTGAACTATCCTGTGCTGCCCCCCCCCATACTCTGTCTAAGAGCCATAGGATTGCTCCCTCCATATATAGGAGTGTTTATGCTTTTTGAAAAATAGCAGCTTCAATGGGCATCATTAGCAACCTCTCCCACAACAAATAGCAGGTGTGTGTGTGTGTGTGTGTGGCTTTTATGAGGACCACAGTACATGTGGAAAACCCCTCTCCATTGTCCCATGCTTCCACAATCAAGGCTTAAAGGGTGGTACTGCAGCCCACCAACCTGCCTACATTAGGACAGAGTGGGGTGGTAGGAGAGAAGAAGGCAAGGGGCAGAAGTGCAGCCAAGGGGCATAAATGCTGGCCGGGGCTGTGTCTATACGTCTTCTGAGCTCTGCAGTGGCTGCGCAGTGGTGTAGGTCAGTTATATGATGCAGTCGCCAACTCGAAGCCACCACGGAGCTTTTCATCAATGCTGTGTGGTTAAAAAAAAAGTCAGGAAAATACCCCAACTTTTTTCTTCAAAGTGAGGTCAACACGGCCCTTCTGCGTGTGACCTTGCTCCGGGGTTGAGCCGGGGATGGATGGCAACCTGTGATTAGTTGCCAGAAACCGGGCAGAGGGTAGGATTGTGTTAATTAACTTCTCTGATTCTGCACCTCAATTTATATCCAAAAATGCACATTTGTGGAGGGAGTTTTTATCCTTTACTTTGCTGGTGCATCTCCAGTTTATAAAAATAATTTTTAAAAACTGCATTCCCTGACCCTTTACTATAATGGAGCGAAATTGGGGAGGGGGTGCTCTCATAGGGAACACACACACCCATTTCAACCCAAACAACCTGGTGCTACAAGCTTTTAGGAAGGCCCTGAAAACTTACTTCTTTTCTCTGGCCTCCTCCTGAGCATATCGCAGTGGTCTGTTCTGAGTTTTTAGCTACAATTGTGTCTTAGATTGTATTAGTAGCTGGGTTGGTGTTTGTTGATTTCATTAATTTGGGCTGTTTTATCATTGCTATGGGGTTTTATTGTGTGGGATTTCATTGTGGAAGCCACCTCAGAAGGATTTCTGCCTTCAAGGCAGCCGAGAAAGTTTTCAAATAAAGAAGTCGATGTAGTTGGGGCTGCTGGCACTTGGCAAAAGCACCCTCTGGTGGCAGTTTTGAAAAGGTCCCAGCGACAGCTCTACCCAAAACCAGCTTTGTTTCCCTTCGCAGCCCCGCTCCCTGCCTACACGCAACCTCAGCAGAAATGCTGCCTCAAGAAAGTCGTGGAATGAACAAAAGATTCAACACCAGCTGAGCATCGGGGATTTCCTGTGCGGAGCCACACCAAGGGAGCTTTAACGGAGAGAAGGATGACTGGGGCCCAGAGCCAGATATATTGCACATGAAGCAATCATAAGTAAAAAAAAGAAAAGAAAAAAAGATTGTGTCTGAACATGTGCGGTGCGTCTTTTCCTCACCACGGCTGAATGATTCCCTGTGAATCCCAAATGAGAAATAATGAGTGCTGTTTGTACTCCCCACCTGCTCTTTCACAATCTCTTTGCTTCCCTGCAATGGAGGCTGTCATTTCCCCGCCACTTTTGTGGGGATTTTGAGAATTTTGGAGAAATTTCTCAGGCAGCAGGCCTGCAGGGTTCGCTCTCCTTTACCACGTTTATCCCGTTTCTGTCCTTGCAGGAGTTCTCTAGCTGCTGGAGCTTTTGAGGGTGAGGGTGGTGAAACCCTCGAGGACTTAACCAGGACTTCCCCCTTGAGGTCTTCCAGTGCTGAGGGCCTAAAAGCTCAACCACAAGAACAGCAACTCCATCAGCCTTCAGGCAGCAGCACTGGAAAGCCCCAAGTCCTGGTTAAGTCATAGGAAGAGGGGTGAGGCTTTCCAGGAAGCACCAGCTGCCAGGGGCTGCAAGGACAGAATGGGATAAAAATGGTCAAAGGAAGCATGCATGCACAGACGCCCCCTCCGCACCTCCTTCCTGTAAGGGAAGTGCTGAAGACGACCTGCATACTGAGGAATTTCTCCAGAATTCTCACCTGTTCCCACAATGTTCAGGTGGCACATCTTTCTACCCCTCTCCTCAATGAATAGTTGAAAATAAATAGAATGGGATATTTGCCACACTGCTAAAAATTAGGGGTGTGCATCGGATCGGATCCGATCCACGATCCGAATCCGATCCGCCCCAAAAATTGGAAAATCCGATCCGATCCGATCCGATCCGATACACCATCCGATCCGATCCGATCCGATCCGGCGAGGTCCGATCCGGATCGGATCGGATCGGCGGATCGGACGCCATTTTAAATGCGTTTTTCCCATAGCAAAGTATTGTTGTTTTACAAAAACGCCTATAACTTTTTCATTTTTAACGACAGAAGGATGAAACTTGGGCACATTGTACACTGGTTAGGGATAGGTATCTGTGAGAAATTTCAGAAAGATTGGTGCATGCAGTTTGTGGCAATTAATTTTTTAATAAATAACATGGAATGCCTATAACTCGGTCATTTTTAAAGTTACACACATGAAACTTTGCCACATTGTAGGTGGAACCTTGGGACCCACGTGTGTGAAATCCCAGAACCGTGGGTGCTTGCCTGGTGTGGCAATGAATTTTTGAAAAATGGGTAGTAGTGGGGTAAATGCAGTTATGCCTCCCATGTTTTTATTTTTAAAGATACAAACAGGACACTTCGGCACATTACAGGGAACACTTCCCTTGATATGTGTGTAAAATTTCAGACAGCTAGCTCCAGGCATGTGTTGGCAATGAATTGTTGAAAATTGGGTAGCAGTGGGGTAAAATACAGTTTTGCCTCCCATTTTTTTATTTTCAAAGATACAAACGGGAAACTTTGGCACATTGCAGGGAACACTTCACTTCAAATGTGTGTGAAATTTCCGGAAGCTAGGTGCAACATTTTAGTGGGAAACGAACGTTTATTCATGGCATTTCACATGGGATTTATGGGTTGGTTTTAAGAGCTACAAACCTCTAACTCGCTCACATGGCACAGGACCTATGCCCGCTCAAACGCTGGAAATTTAACAAACTTTGGTGCAATGCTTTAGTGGGAAAACAAAGGTTTATGCATGGCATTTCACATGGGATTTATGGGTTGGTTTTAAGAGCTACAAACCTCTAACTCGCTCACATGGCACAGGACCTATGCCCGCTCAAACGCTGGAAATTTAACAAACTTTGGTGCAATGCTTTAGTGGGAAAACAAAGGTTTATGCATGGCATTTCACATGGGATTTATGGGTTGGTTTTAAGAGCTACAAACCTCTAACTCGCTCACATGGCACAGGACCTATGCCCGCTCAAACGCTGGAAATTTAACAAACTTTGGTGCAATGCTTTAGTGGGAAAACAAAGGTTAAACTTTATTATTTTAAACCTTCAGGAAAGGGAGGGGGAGGCTGTGTTTGTGTGTGTGTGTTTGACAGCTTGATCCACCAATTGTGCTTTAGAATACATGACTGAATCACCCAATCCTGTGAAGACTTTCTTCAGCCTCCAATCGCAATGCTGGAGGAGGGCACCAGTATATATTCTCTCAGCCCTGCCCTTCTGGCTCTTTGTGGGTTGAACGTGGAGGAGATTAGGGAGTGTTTTGGAGCTGTGTTGGAGAGACTGTATTGATTTGAGTGTATTTGGGGGTGGTTTTGAGGAGTTTCTGATCTTTTACTTCAGCTTTTCTTGTTCTCTCTCTTGGCTTTCCTTTCTCTCTTGCCTTTCCTTTCTTAGATAGCACGTTTGTTTGTCTGTGAGTTCAGTTTGTCTTTGCAGTGAGTGTGTTTGTTTGTTCTACTTTCGCTTTCTGAAAAAAACCCAAAAAAATAATAAAAAAATATTTCTATCCTCTCTCTCTCTCTCTCTCTTTCTCTGTGTGTGTGTGTGTGTGTGCGCGCGCTTGTGAGTGAGTGTGTGTTGCTGGGCTGTGTAGCCTGCTGCTACAAACACAAAAAAAGTCAGCAAAGCACACACTTACACAAAAATAAATAATAATAAAAATAAAATGAAGCGTGGCACTCAAAGGGGGGGTGCTCCCAAGGCAGCATTTGGGAGAGGCCGCTCTGGGCATGGCGCTGCTGCTGCTGCTGCTGGGACCAGCAGCAGGCAGCCTACTTCCACACCCCCAGTTAAACTGAGGCGTTCTCCACTGGGGCAGCAGAAGCAGGCAGAGGCAACTCAAAGTAGTGCCTGCAGGGCACTCTTTCAGCAACATGAGGCAGGTGCTGGGAGCAGCAGTGGGCATGAAGAAGGAGCACTATATTATCCAGCTCCTTCTTTGGTGGGTGAGCCTGTGAACCCGCTGACTGATCTTTTCCCAGATCTTGTGGAAGTCAGCGAGGTTCAGAGTGAGAAGGAGGACTCTGATGTGGGGCAAGAGGAAGAGCAGGCAGCACCAGAGACTTACTCTCCACAATCCGTCCTCTCTTCCACTCATTCCCTTGCTCCTGAGGTGACACCACAGAGCGAAGGCGCCGGCAGGCCGTCTGTGTCACCCCAGAAGCGACAGGCAAGCAAGGTGTGGGACCACTTTGAGGTGGCAGTGGATTCCCGCTTTGCTGTCTGTCGCCACTGCAAGATGTCAGTGAGCAGGGGAAAAATGCCAGGCCACTTCACCACCACGAACCTCACCCGCCACATGCAGAGGCACCACCAGTCTGTTTTGCTTGGGACCGAGGCGGGCACCTCGCAGCAGACTGGTGCTAGCGGCAAGGGCAAGCAGAAGGCTCCTGCAACTTCTGCCAGCTCTCGACCTCCCATCCCCAAGAGGCTTCGCCAGGCCACCATGGAAGAGATGGGGTGGGGGAAGTATGGAGCCACAAGGTGGCGTTTTCCAGCGCCCAACCAGATCACCAATTGCATCGGTGAGATGGTGGCGTTGGATGACCAGCCATTCAGCCTCGTCGAGAACGCAGGCTTCAAGAGGCTGATGGCTCTTGTGGTTCCATACTACAAGCCGCCGTGTCGCACCACCCTGAGCAGGCGTGTGGTGCCCTCCCTGTACCAGGCATGCAGGGAGTTAGTTCTGGGTCGTCTGTGCCAGGCAGAGGCACAGAAGGTGCACTTCACTTCGGACATCTGGTCCAGCGAAGGAGGAGTGCACGCTTACCTGTCCCTGACGGCTCACTGGTGGGGAGCCTCAGGGCAGGAAGCACCCAGGACTTCTGGGACTGGGAAGGAGGGCTGCCGCTGGGCCCTCCTTCATACCGCAGTCATGGACCAGTCCCACACGGCGGAGGAGATTACGGAGGCCATGAACCGCATGGTGGCAGGGTGGCTGGGCGGGCACCAGCACACCCGCGGTTACATGGTCACGGACGGGGGAGCCAATATGCTGAAGGCGGTGCGCGATGGCGGATTTGAGGGCATCCGCTGCATCGCGCACGTCTTCAACCTGGTCGTCAGGGATGGCCTTGGAGGCAGCAAGGCCCCTCTCCCTCCCCAAATCCGTAATCTCCTAGAGAGCTGCAGGAAGGTGGCTGGGCATTTCCACCACAGCGTGAAGGGCAGTCGGTTGCTGCGGGAGAAGCAGCAGGAGCTGGGACTTCCGCAGCACCGGCTAGTGCAGGACGTGGCAACACGTTGGAACTCCACCTACCACATGCTCGAGCGTATGGTGGAGCAACAGCGTGTTGTCCACGAGATGTTCAGGGTCGGGGACATTGGCATCCAGGCCCCACTGTCCAGGCAGCAGTGGGAGGCCATGTCCCAGCTTCTGGTGGTCCTCAAGCCGTTCCTTGAGGCCACCGAGACCCTGAGCAGCAGCACTGCCCTTCTCAGCCAGGTGCTCCCCATGGCCAGGCATCTCCAGAATCAGATGGGCGAGTTTCTGGAGGCCGGGGATGCCGTCACCGGCAGGCGCTTCCTGCCAGAGGTGCGGGAAGTGGTGACGAGGCTGAGGGAAAGCTTATCCCGCCGGGTCCAGCCTCTCTACAACGAGAGGCAGTACATGTTGGCCACCATGTGCGACCCGCGCATCAAGGATGGGTTATGTGGGCAGACTTCCCGGGCAGGTTGGGTGGAAATGCTGGTGACGGACGTTCGGGCGGCCCGGGATGCCAGGATTGGGCAGGCAGAGGAGGAGCCCACCGAAGCCCAGGCGCTAAGTCCGCTGAGCACCACCAGCAGCGGCGGCACCAGCACCACCACACCCAGCAGGGGGACAGGCCAGGGGTTTTGGGACAAGGCTTTGCAGGCTGCGGTTGGGCATAGAGGCACTCAACCCAGCCGCCGCCAGGATGACGCTGCAGCAGCAGTGCAGCGTTACCTGGCGGAGCAGATGGAGGACGGCTCCATCGAACCCCTGGCCTACTGGTCATCTCGGCGCCAGATGTGGCCTGATCTGGCGCGGGTGGCCATGGACAGAATCAGCTGCCCACCGTCCAGCGTTCCAAGCGAGCGGGTGTTTTCCATGGCGGGCGACGTGGTCACACCCCACCGCTCTCGCTTGGACGCTGAGATTGTGGAGCAGCTGGTCTTCCTCAAGGTCAATCTGCCCCTGCTGGGATACCCCACCCTCATGCCCGCGGGGGAGTAATTGGCAGGCACCCCCCATCCATCCCACACCTTTGGGCAGGCACCGGCAGGCCCTTGATTTTTTAATTCTTATTTTCGGTTAATTAATTTTCTTTACTTTAATTTACTGGCTGTGTTGTTTACAGCTCAGTAACTCAACTCTGAACGATGGATCCCGAAGGGATCTAGTTTCTTCTCCTAGCCTCTTACATTGAGGGGATGCACAAGCATCTCACACATTCTATGTTGTTTGACTTGAACCAATGTGCTTGCACGTGTGCCTCTGAAATTGGACTCCGATGGCTCCCTCCAGGCCTTCTGTAAGGTCCCACACTTCCATGGGCGTTTCTTCTTGTAAGACCACGTCAGAGGCTCATGAGAACTTTGGATAAGAAGAAGGCTTAATTTTATCGCCAAGGAACGCATGCACCTCTCTGACTATGAACGAAGGACGCGATAGGATTCCTCTTCCAGGCTCCTACATTGAGTGGATGACAAGCAGCATCCCACACTGTTTCTGACTGTGTCTTTTGGACTTATGTGGCAGCCTTGCAGGGCTGTCACTGTGTGTTGTGTTTATTTTGGCTATATGATTTAAAAAACTGCCTGCCCGCCTGCCCGCCTGCTAGGTTGCCGCCATTGTGAAGTAGCCGGAATGCGTGGGCTGGTCTCACGGTTTCATTGCTTACTTGTGCAATGCGCAAGCGCCTGGCATCATGCCCGCCTCTGCCTCTGCCTCTGCCTGCCTGCCTGCCCGCCTGCTAGGTTGCCGCCATTGTGAAGTAGCCGGAATGCGTGGGCTGGTCTCACGGTTCTATTGCTTACTTGTGCAATGCGCAAGCGCCTGGCATCATGCCCGCCTCTGCCTCTGCCTCTGCCTGCCTGCCTGCCTGCCCGCCTGCCCGCCTGCTAGGTTGCCGCCATTGTGAAGTAGCCGGAATGCGTGGGCTGGTCTCACGGTTCTATTGCTTACTTGTGCAATGTGCAAGCGCCTGGCATCATGCCCGCCTCTGCCTCTGCCTCTGCCTGCCTGCCTGCCTGCCTGCCTGCCTGCTAGGTTGCCGCCATTGTGAAGTAGCCGGAATGCGTGGGCTGGTCTCACGGTTCTATTGCTTACTTGTGCAATGTGCAAGCGCCTGGCATCATGCCCGCCTCTGCCTGCCCGCCCGCCTGCCTGCCTGGAGGTGCCCATGCAGCTGTGACTTTGCCTCTGCCAGTGGGACTTTGCCTCTGCCACTGGGACTTTGCCTCTGCCACTGGGACTTTGCCTGGAGGGAGCTGTGCCAAACTGTGACTTTGCCTGGAGGGAGCTGTGCCAAACTGGGACTTTGCCTGGAGGGAGCTGTGCCAAACTGTGACTTTGCCTGGAGGACCCTGTGCCAATGTGACTTTGCCTGGAGGGAGCTGTGCCAAACTGTGACTTTGCCTGGAGGACCCTGTGCCAATGTGACTTTGCCTGGAGGGAGCTGTGCCAATGTGACTTTGCCTGGAGGGAGCTGTGCCAAACTGTGACTTTGCCTGGAGGACCCTGTGCCAATGTGACTTTGCCTGGAGGGAGCTGTGCCAAACTGTGACTTTGCCTGGAGGGAGCTGTGCCAAACTGGGACTTTGCCTGGAGGGAGCTGTGCCAAACTGTGACTTTGCCTGGAGGACCCTGTGCCAATGTGACTTTGCCTGGAGGAGCCTGTGCCACTGGGACTTTGCCTGGAGGGAGCTGTGCCAAACTGTGACTTTGCCTGGAGGACCCTGTGCCAATGTGACTTTGCCTGGAGGGAGCTGTGCCAAACTGTGACTTTGCCTGGAGGACCCTGTGCCAATGTGACTTTGCCTGGAGGAGCCTATGTGCCACTGGAGTCCTCCGATCCACATCGGCCGCACGAATAAGGTAAGTGTGTGCAGTCAACGCAGGGACACCTGAGAGTGTCCAGAAGTGGGGCAGTGTGAGATCTTACTTCCGAGTAAGCAAGCAGGCAGCCCCGTGTGCCTACTGGGGCGTGGGCACTCAGGACCGGGCAGATGCCAGTCCTGGGTGAGAGGGAGCCAATGGTGGAAAAGTATGATTTATCTCATGTTAATTCTTTTCCCCCCCCCTCCTTCTTTTGCAGCCTATGGAACTCTTCGCCACTGCGCAAAGCGCACCCGTGAATCCAGACTGCCCATCTGCCCCAGCCACGGCCGCATGGAGGTGGCCCCTCGATTCACGTCGCCCCTACGACTCAGGTAAGAGTGCAGGCAGAGTGGCCATATAGAAAAGAAGGCAGGGCCCCTGCACCTTTAACTGTTGTGATGAAGAGGGAATCTCAGCAGGAACTAATTCCATACAAATGACACTGGCAGAAATTCCCTTTTCTCTACAACTGCTGAAGTTAGGAACCCTGACCTGGATTTGATCTGGTCAGCCTAACGTAGGGTGCTATTAGGAGTGAATGAATAACCCAAGGACAAAAGAAATGGTGATTCTCTAATGATCCGGTAAGCTGTGTCCTGCCAGACACAAAAGGATAGCCAATCCCTCTAACAATGGGCTCAGAAGAGTGATTTAGAAAGGGAGGGGTGCAGGAGAAAGAGGATTGCATCACAAACCAGAGAAGTGTGCCGGTGGGAGACTAGTTACTAGGACTTGCATGTATAATTAATACAAATCTTTATTTATTTTCCTTTCTTCTTTTGCAGTATAAAAGTATTTATGTAATATTCATTATCCCCCTCCTCTTCTTTTGCAGCCTATGGCACTCTCACTGCCACAGTGCCCGGGAAAGGAGAGACTTTGCCCATTACATGCCAGCCTGCCCGCCCGCTGCTGATGCCGCCTGCCGCCTTCCAGATCGTTCCTGCGAGGCGGGCCAGCCGCCTTTCTTGCACAAGCCATGGGACTAGGGGTCCTCCAGGAGAATCTCACCGAGTCCTCAACGCCCTCAGGACTATGGTAAGTGTTCTGTGAATGGGGGGGGGCACCTTCCACCTAACTGAAGGTTGGCTGTCTGCCTGCTAACTTCCGAGTGAGCAGGCAGCCCCGTGTGCCTACTGGGGCGTGGGCACTCAGGACCGGGCAGATGCCAGTCCTGGGTGAGAGGGAGCCAATGGTGGAAAAGTATGATTTATCTCATGTTAATTCTTCCCCCCCCCCCTCCTTCTTTTGCAGCCTATGGAACTCTTCGCCACTGCGCAAAGCGTACCCGTGAATCCAGACTGCCCATCTGCCCCAGCCACGGCCGCATGGAGGTGGCCCATCGATTCACGTCGCCCGCACGACTCTGGTAAGAGCCTGTCAGAGAGCTTACCCACGAGTAAGCAAGCAGGCAGCCCCGTGTGCCTGCTGGGGCGTGGGCACTCAGGACGGGCACATGCCAGTCTTGGGTGGGAGGGAGCCAGTGGTGGAAAAGTATCATTTTCCTCATATTCTTCCCCCCCCCCTTCTTCTTTTGCAGCCTATGGAACTCTTTGCCACAGTGCCCAGGAGAGACGGTAATGCAGACTGCCCACCTGCCCGTCACTGCCCGCCTGGAAGTGGCATCTTATCAACAACGCCCTCAGGAGGACTACGGTAAGTGTTCTGTGAATGGGGGGGGGGCACCTTCCACCTAACTGAAGGTTGGCTGTCTGCCTGCTAACTTCCGAGTGAGCAGGCAGCCCCGTGTGCCTGCTTTGGCGTGGGCACTCAGGAAGGGCAATCCTGGGTGGAAGGGAGCTGGTTGTGTTGAAGTGGTCAACTAATATTCATTCTTTTTCCCCCCCCTTCTTCTTTTGCAGCCTATGGCACTCTCACTGCCACAGTGCCCGGGAAAGGAGAGACTTTGCCCATTAAATGCCAGCCTGCCCGCCCGCTGCTGATGCCGCCTGCCGCCTTCCAGATCCTTCCTGCAAAGAGAGCAAGCCGCCCTCCTCGCACAAGCCATGGGACTTGGCATTCGCCCTCAAGGAGAATGTCACCCAGTCCCCAAAGCCGCTGTTGGACTTTGCCCATTAAATGCCAGCCTGCCCGCCCGCTGCTGATGCCGCCTGCCGCCTTCCAGATCCTTCCTGCAAAGAGAGCAAGCCGCCCTCCTCGCACAAGCCATGGGACTTGGCATTCGCCCTCAAGGAGAATGTCACCCAGTCCCCAAAGCCGCTGTTGGACTTTGCCCATTAAATGCCAGCCTGCCCGCCCGCTGCTGATGCCGCCTGCCGCCTTCCAGATCCTTCCTGCAAAGAGAGCAAGCCGCCCTCCTCGCACAAGCCATGGGACTTGGCATTCGCCCTCAAGGAGAATGTCACCCAGTCCCCAAAGCCGCTGTTGGACTTTGCCCATTAAATGCCAGCCTGCCCGCCCGCTGCTGATGCCGCCTGCCGCCTTCCAGATCCTTCCTGCAAAGAGAGCAAGCCGCCCTCCTCGCACAAGCCATGGGACTTGGCATTCGCCCTCAAGGAGAATGTCACCCAGTCCCCAATGCCGCTGTTGGACTTTGCCCATTAAATGCCAGCCTGCCTGCCCGCCTTCCAGATTCTGCTGTGGAAGGAGAAATAAATAATACTAGGTGCTGCAAGAGACCATGTGGATTGGCTCTACATCAAAGCAGCCTTCTGGTTTAGAATTACATAGTACACAAGAAAAGAACAATCACTTATCCTGCAAGATCCCTTCCCAGGCTAGGATCTGAATAATAGCTATTAGCTAGGATCTGAATAGCTATTACCTGGGATTAGCTACTAGTGCATTTGGTAGCATTCCTGCAACCAACACCTGTCTTGTCATGTAAATGTATGGGTCCCTAAAGCAATTTACAATCACTTTACATTTTACAAATGAATAAGTGAAACTTTCTTCCCTCATTACCAATCCACACCAGGCAGGCAATGTCCCCTTCCTGAAGGTTTAAAATAATAAAGTTTAACCTTTGTTTTCCCACTAAAGCATTGCACCAAAGTTTGTTAAATTTCCAGCGTTTGAGCGGGCATAGGTCCTGTGCCATGTGAGCGAGTTAGAGGTTTGTAGCTCTTAAAACTAGGGATGTGCACTGACCCCCCGGATCGGATCGGATAGCGGATCGGAATCGGACCTGGGGGGTCGGATCGGATCGGATCGGATCGTGTGTCGGATCGGATCGGATCCGATTCCGATCCGCGGATCGGATTTTCCGATCCGGATCGGACGCCATTTTGAATGCTTTTTCCTATAGCAAATTATTGTTTTACAAAAACGCCTATAACTTTTTCATTTTTAACGACAGAAGGATGAAACTTGGGCACATTGTACACTGGTTAGGGATAGGTATCTGTGAGAAATTTCAGAAAGATTGGTGCATGCAGTTTGTGGCAATTAATTTTTTAATAAATAACATGGAATGCCTATAACTCGGTCATTTTTAAAGTTACACACATGAAACTTTGCCACATTGTAGGTGGAACCTTGGGACCCACGTGTGTGAAATCCCAGAACCGTGGGTGCTTGCCTGGTGTGGCAATGAATTTTTGAAAAATGGGTAGTAGTGGGGTAAATGCAGTTATGCCTCCCATGTTTTTATTTTTAAAGATACAAACAGGACACTTCGGCACATTACAGGGAACACTTCCCTTGATATGTGTGTAAAATTTCAGACAGCTAGCTCCAGGCATGTGTTGGCAATGAATTGTTGAAAATTGGGTAGCAGTGGGGTAAAATACAGTTTTGCCTCCCATTTTTTTATTTTCAAAGATACAAACGGGAAACTTTGGCACATTGCAGGGAACACTTCACTTTAAATGTGTGTGAAATTTCCGGAAGCTAGGTGCAACATTTTAGTGGGAAACGAACGTTTATTCATGGCATTTCACATGGGATTTATGGGTTGGTTTTAAGAGCTACAAACCTCTAACTCGCTCACATGGCACAGGACCTATGCCCGCTCAAACGCTGGAAATTTAACAAACTTTGGTGCAATGCTTTAGTGGGAAAACAAAGGTTTATGCATGGCATTTCACATGGGATTTATGGGTTGGTTTTAAGAGCTACAAACCTCTAACTCGCTCACATGGCACAGGACCTATGCCCGCTCAAACGCTGGAAATTTAACAAACTTTGGTGCAATGCTTTAGTGGGAAAACAAAGGTTTATGCATGGCATTTCACATGGGATTTATGGGTTGGTTTTAAGAGCTACAAAACTCTAACTCGCTCACATGGCACAGGACCTATGCCCGCTCAAACGCTGGAAATTTAACAAACTTTGGTGCAATGCTTTAGTGGGAAAACAAAGGTTTATGCATGGCATTTCACATGGGATTTATGGGTTTGTTTTAAGAGCTACAAACCTCTAACTCGCTCACATGGCACAGGACCTATGCCCGCTCAAACGCTGGAAATTTAACAAACTTTGGTGCAATGCTTTAGTGGGAAAACAAAGGTTAAACTTTATTATTTTAAACCTTCAGGAAGGGGACATTGCCTGCCTGGTGTGGATTGGTAATGAGGGAAGAAAGTTTCACTTATTCATTTGTAAAATGTAAAGTGATTGTAAATTGCTTTAGGGACCCATACATTTACATGACAAGACAGGTGTTGGTTGCAGGAATGCTACCAAATGCACTAGTAGCTAATCCCAGGTAATAGCTATTCAGATCCTAGCTAATAGCTATTATTCAGATCCTAGCCTGGGAAGGGATCTTGCAGGATAAGTGATTGTTCTTTTCTTGTGTACTATGTAATTCTAAACCAGAAGGCTGCTTTGATGTAGAGCCAATCCACATGGTCTCTTGCAGCACCTAGTATTATTTATTTCTCCTTCCACAGCAGAATCTGGAAGGCGGGCAGGCAGGCTGGCATTTAATGGGCAAAGTCCAACAGCGGCATTGGGGACTGGGTGACATTCTCCTTGAGGGCGAATGCCAAGTCCCATGGCTTGTGCGAGGAGGGCGGCTTGCTCTCTTTGCAGGAAGGATCTGGGAGGCGGCAGGCGGCATCAGCAGCGGGCGGGCAGGCTGGCATTTAATGGGCAAAGTCCAACAGCGGCTTTGGGGACTGGGTGACATTCTCCTTGAGGGCGAATGCCAAGTCCCATGGCTTGTGCGAGGAGGGCGGCTTGCTCTCTTTGCAGGAAGGATCTGGAAGGCGGCAGGCGGCATCAGCAGCGGGCGGGCAGGCTGGCATTTAATGGGCAAAGTCCAACAGCGGCTTTGGGGACTGGGTGACATTCTCCTTGAGGGCGAATGCCAAGTCCCATGGCTTGTGCGAGGAGGGCGGCTTGCTCTCTTTGCAGGAAGGATCTGGAAGGCGGCAGGCGGCATCAGCAGCGGGCGGGCAGGCTGGCATTTAATGGGCAAAGTCCAACAGCGGCTTTGGGGACTGGGTGACATTCTCCTTGAGGTCGAATGCCAAGTCCCATGGCTTGTGCGAGGAGGGCGGCTTGCTCTCTTTGCAGGAAGGATCTGGGAGGCGGCAGGCGGCATCAGCAGCGGGCGGGCAGGCTGGCATTTAATGGGCAAAGTCCAACAGCGGCTTTGGGGACTGGGTGACATTCTCCTTGAGGGCGAATGCCAAGTCCCATGGCTTGTGCGAGGAGGGCGGCTTGCTCTCTTTGCAGGAAGGATCTGGAAGGCGGCAGGCGGCATCAGCAGCGGGCGGGCAGGCTGGCATTTAATGGGCAAAGTCTCTCCTTTCCCGGGCACTGTGGCAGTGAGAGTGCCATAGGCTGCAAAAGAAGAAGGGGGGGGAAAAAGAATGAATATTAGTTGACCACTTCAACACAACCAGCTCCCTTCCACCCAGGATTGCCCTTCCTGAGTGCCCACGCCAAAGCAGGCACACGGGGCTGCCTGCTCACTCGGAAGTTAGCAGGCAGACAGCCAACCTTCAGTTAGGTGGAAGGTGCCCCCCCCCCATTCACAGAACACTTACCGTAGTCCTCCTGAGGGCGTTGTTGATAAGATGCCACTTCCAGGCGGGCAGTGACGGGCAGGTGGGCAGTCTGCATTACCGTCTCTCCTGGGCACTGTGGCAAAGAGTTCCATAGGCTGCAAAAGAAGAAGGGGGGGGGGAAGAATATGAGGAAAATGATACTTTTCCACCACTGGCTCCCTCCCACCCAAGACTGGCATGTGCCCGTCCTGAGTGCCCACGCCCCAGCAGGCACACGGGGCTGCCTGCTTGCTTACTCGTGGGTAAGCTCTCTGACAGGCTCTTACCAGAGTCGTGCGGGCGACGTGAATCGATGGGCCACCTCCATGCGGCCGTGGCTGGGGCAGATGGGCAGTCTGGATTCACGGGTACGCTTTGCGCAGTGGCGAAGAGTTCCATAGGCTGCAAAAGAAGGAGGGGGGGGGGGAAAGAATTAACATGAGATAAATCATACTTTTCCACCATTGGCTCCCTCTCACCCAGGACTGGCATCTGCCCGGTCCTGAGTGCCCACGCCCCAGTAGGCACACGGGGCTGCCTGCTCACTCGGAAGTTAGCAGGCAGACAGCCAACCTTCAGTTAGGTGGAAGGTGCCCCCCCCCATTCACAGAACACTTACCATAGTCCTGAGGGCGTTGAGGACTCGGTGAGATTCTCCTGGAGGACCCCTAGTCCCATGGCTTGTGCAAGAAAGGCGGCTGGCCCGCCTCGCAGGAACGATCTGGAAGGCGGCAGGCGGCATCAGCAGCGGGCGGGCAGGCTGGCATGTAATGGGCAAAGTCTCTCCTTTCCCGGGCACTGTGGCAGTGAGAGTGCCATAGGCTGCAAAAGAAGAGGAGGGGGATAATGAATATTACATAAATACTTTTATACTGCAAAAGAAGAAAGGAAAATAAATAAAGATTTGTATTAATTATACATGCAAGTCCTAGTAACTAGTCTCCCACCGGCACACTTCTCTGGTTTGTGATGCAATCCTCTTTCTCCTGCACCCCTCCCTTTCTAAATCACTCTTCTGAGCCCATTGTTAGAGGGATTGGCTATCCTTTTGTGTCTGGCAGGACACAGCTTACCGGATCATTAGAGAATCACCATTTCTTTTGTCCTTGGGTTATTCATTCACTCCTAATAGCACCCTACGTTAGGCTGACCAGATCAAATCCAGGTCAGGGTTCCTAACTTCAGCAGTTGTAGAGAAAAGGGAATTTCTGCCAGTGTCATTTGTATGGAATTAGTTCCTGCTGAGATTCCCTCTTCATCACAACAGTTAAAGGTGCAGGGGCCCTGCCTTCTTTTCTATATGGCCACTCTGCCTGCACTCTTACCTGAGTCGTAGGGGCGACGTGAATCGAGGGGCCACCTCCATGCGGCCGTGGCTGGGGCAGATGGGCAGTCTGCTTGCTTACTCGGAAGTAAGATCTCACACTGCCCCACTTCTGGACACTCTCAGGTGTCCCTGCGTTGACTGCACACACTTACCTTATTCGTGCGGCCGATGTGGATCGGAGGACTCCAGTGGCACATAGGCTCCTCCAGGCAAAGTCACATTGGCACAGGGTCCTCCAGGCAAAGTCACAGTTTGGCACAGCTCCCTCCAGGCAAAGTCACATTGGCACAGGGTCCTCCAGGCAAAGTCACAGTTTGGCACAGCTCCCTCCAGGCAAAGTCCCAGTGGCACAGGCTCCTCCAGGCAAAGTCACATTGGCACAGGGTCCTCCAGGCAAAGTCACAGTTTGGCACACCTCCCTCCAGGCAAAGTCACATTGGCACAGGGTCCTCCAGGCAAAGTCACAGTTTGGCACAGCTCCCTCCAGGCAAAGTCACAGTTTGGCACACCTCCCTCCAGGCAAAGTCACATTGGCACAGGGTCCTCCAGGCAAAGTCACATTGGCACAGCTCCCTCCAGGCAAAGTCACAGTTTGGCACAGCTCCCTCCAGGCAAAGTCACATTGGCACAGGGTCCTCCAGGCAAAGTCACAGTTTGGCACAGCTCCCTCCAGGCAAAGTCACATTGGCACAGGGTCCTCCAGGCAAAGTCACAGTTTGGCACAGCTCCCTCCAGGCAAAGTCCCAGTTTGGCACAGCTCCCTCCAGGCAAAGTCACAGTTTGGCACAGCTCCCTCCAGGCAAAGTCCCAGTGGCACAGGCTCCTCCAGGCAAAGTCACATTGGCACAGGGTCCTCCAGGCAAAGTCACAGTTTGGCACAGCTCCCTCCAGGCAAAGTCCCAGTTTGGCACAGCTCCCTCCAGGCAAAGTCACAGTTTGGCACAGCTCCCTCCAGGCAAAGTCCCAGTGGCAGAGGCAAAGTCCCAGTGGCAGAGGCAAAGTCCCACTGGCAGAGGCAAAGTCACAGCTGCATGGGCACCTCCAGGCAGGCAGGCGGGCGGGCAGGCAGAGGCGGGCATGATGCCAGGCGCTTGCACATTGCACAAGTAAGCAATAGAACCGTGAGACCAGCCCACGCATTCCGGCTACTTCACAATGGCGGCAACCTAGCAGGCAGGCAGGCAGGCAGGCAGGCAGGCAGAGGCAGAGGCAGAGGCGGGCATGATGCCAGGCGCTTGCACATTGCACAAGTAAGCAATAGAACCGTGAGACCAGCCCACGCATTCCGGCTACTTCACAATGGCGGCAACCTAGCAGGCGGGCAGGCGGGCAGGCAGGCAGGCAGGCAGAGGCAGAGGCAGAGGCGGGCATGATGCCAGGCGCTTGCACATTGCACAAGTAAGCAATAGAACCGTGAGACCAGCCCACGCATTCCGGCTACTTCACAATGGCGGCAACCTAGCAGGCGGGCAGGCGGGCAGGCAGGCAGGCAGGCAGAGGCAGAGGCAGAGGCGGGCATGATGCCAGGCGCTTGCACATTGCACAAGTAAGCAATAGAACCGTGAGACCAGCCCACGCATTCCGGCTACTTCACAATGGCGGCAACCTAGCAGGCGGGCAGGCGGGCAGGCAGAGGCAGAGGCAGAGGCGGGCATGATGCCAGGCGCTTGCGCATTGCACAAGTAAGCAATAGAACCGTGAGACCAGCCCACGCATTCCGGCTACTTCACAATGGCGGCAACCTAGCAGGCGGGCAGGCAGGCAGGCAGAGGCAGAGGCAGAGGCGGGCATGATGCCAGGCGCTTGCGCATTGCACAAGTAAGCAATGAAACCGTGAGACCAGCCCACGCATTCCGGCTACTTCACAATGGCGGCAACCTAGCAGGCGGGCAGGCGGGCAGGCAGTTTTTTAAATCATATAGCCAAAATAAACACAACACACAGTGACAGCCCTGCAAGGCTGCCACATAAGTCCAAAAGACACAGTCAGAAACAGTGTGGGATGCTGCTTGTCATCCACTCAATGTAGGAGCCTGGAAGAGGAATCCTATCGCGTCCTTCGTTCATAGTCAGAGAGGTGCATGCGTTCCTTGGCGATAAAATTAAGCCTTCTTCTTATCCAAAGTTCTCATGAGCCTCTGACGTGGTCTTACAAGAAGAAACGCCCATGGAAGTGTGGGACCTTACAGAAGGCCTGGAGGGAGCCATCGGAGTCCAATTTCAGAGGCACACGTGCAAGCACATTGGTTCAAGTCAAACAACATAGAATGTGTGAGATGCTTGTGCATCCCCTCAATGTAAGAGGCTAGGAGAAGAAACTAGATCCCTTCGGGATCCATCGTTCAGAGTTGAGTTACTGAGCTGTAAACAACACAGCCAGTAAATTAAAGTAAAGAAAATTAATTAACCGAAAATAAGAATTAAAAAATCAAGGGCCTGCCGGTGCCTGCCCAAAGGTGTGGGATGGATGGGGGGTGCCTGCCAATTACTCCCCCGCGGGCATGAGGGTGGGGTATCCCAGCAGGGGCAGATTGACCTTGAGGAAGACCAGCTGCTCCACAATCTCAGCGTCCAAGCGAGAGCGGTGGGGTGTGACCACGTCGCCCGCCATGGAAAACACCCGCTCGCTTGGAACGCTGGACGGTGGGCAGCTGATTCTGTCCATGGCCACCCGCGCCAGATCAGGCCACATCTGGCGCCGAGATGACCAGTAGGCCAGGGGTTCGATGGAGCCGTCCTCCATCTGCTCCGCCAGGTAACGCTGCACTGCTGCTGCAGCGTCATCCTGGCGGCGGCTGGGTTGAGTGCCTCTATGCCCAACCGCAGCCTGCAAAGCCTTGTCCCAAAACCCCTGGCCTGTCCCCCTGCTGGGTGTGGTGGTGCTGGTGTCGCCGCTGCTGGTGGTGCTCAGCGGACTTAGCGCCTGGGCTTCGGTGGGCTCCTCCTCTGCCTGCCCAATCCTGGCATCCCGGGCCGCCCGAACGTCCGTCACCAGCATTTCCACCCAACCTGCCCGGGAAGTCTGCCCACATAACCCATCCTTGATGCGCGGGTCGCACATGGTGGCCAACATGTACTGCCTCTCGTTGTAGAGAGGCTGGACCCGGCGGGATAGGCTTTCCCTCAGCCTCGTCACCACTTCCCGCACCTCTGGCAGGAAGCGCCTGCCGGTGACGGCATCCCCGGCCTCCAGAAACTCGCCCATCTGATTCTGGAGATGCCTGGCCACGGGGAGCACCTGGCTGAGAAGGGCAGTGCTGCTGCTCAGGGTCTCGGTGGCCTCAAGGAACGGCTTGAGGACCACCAGAAGCTGGGACATGGCCTCCCACTGCTGCCTGGACAGTGGGGCCTGGATGCCAATGTCCCCGACCCTGAACATCTCGTGGACAACACGCTGTTGCTCCACCATACGCTCGAGCATGTGGTAGGTGGAGTTCCAACGTGTTGCCACGTCCTGCACTAGCCGGTGCTGCGGAAGTCCCAGCTCCTGCTGCTTCTCCCGCAGCAACCGACTGCCCTTCACGCTGTGGTGGAAATGCCCAGCCACCTTCCTGCAGCTCTCTAGGAGATTACGGATTTGGGGAGGGAGAGGGGCCTTGCTGCCTCCAAGGCCATCCCTGACGACCAGGTTGAAGACGTGCGCGATGCAGCGGATGCCCTCAAATCCGCCATCGCGCACCGCCTTCAGCATATTGGCTCCCCCGTCCGTGACCATGTAACCGCGGGTGTGCTGGTGCCCGCCCAGCCACCCTGCCACCATGCGGTTCATGGCCTCCGTAATCTCCTCCGCCGTGTGGGACTGGTCCATGACTGCGGTATGAAGGAGGGCCCAGCGGCAGCCCTCCTTCCCAGTCCCAGAAGTCCTGGGTGCTTCCTGCCCTGAGGCTCCCCACCAGTGAGCCGTCAGGGACAGGTAAGCGTGCACTCCTCCTTCGCTGGACCAGATGTCCGAAGTGAAGTGCACCTTCTGTGCCTCTGCCTGGCACAGACGACCCAGAACTAACTCCCTGCATGCCTGGTACAGGGAGGGCACCACACGCCTGCTCAGGGTGGTGCGACACGGCGGCTTGTAGTATGGAACCACAAGAGCCATCAGCCTCTTGAAGCCTGCGTTCTCGACGAGGCTGAATGGCTGGTCATCCAACGCCACCATCTCACCGATGCAATTGGTGATCTGGTTGGGCGCTGGAAAACGCCACCTTGTGGCTCCATACTTCCCCCACCCCATCTCTTCCATGGTGGCCTGGCGAAGCCTCTTGGGGATGGGAGGTCGAGAGCTGGCAGAAGTTGCAGGAGCCTTCTGCTTGCCCTTGCCGCTAGCACCAGTCTGCTGCGAGGTGCCCGCCTCGGTCCCAAGCAAAACAGACTGGTGGTGCCTCTGCATGTGGCGGGTGAGGTTCGTGGTGGTGAAGTGGCCTGGCATTTTTCCCCTGCTCACTGACATCTTGCAGTGGCGACAGACAGCAAAGCGGGAATCCACTGCCACCTCAAAGTGGTCCCACACCTTGCTTGCCTGTCGCTTCTGGGGTGACACAGACGGCCTGCCGGCGCCTTCGCTCTGTGGTGTCACCTCAGGAGCAAGGGAATGAGTGGAAGAGAGGACGGATTGTGGAGAGTAAGTCTCTGGTGCTGCCTGCTCTTCCTCTTGCCCCACATCAGAGTCCTCCTTCTCACTCTGAACCTCGCTGACTTCCACAAGATCTGGGAAAAGATCAGTCAGCGGGTTCACAGGCTCACCCACCAAAGAAGGAGCTGGATAATATAGTGCTCCTTCTTCATGCCCACTGCTGCTCCCAGCACCTGCCTCATGTTGCTGAAAGAGTGCCCTGCAGGCACTACTTTGAGTTGCCTCTGCCTGCTTCTGCTGCCCCAGTGGAGAACGCCTCAGTTTAACTGGGGGTGTGGAAGTAGGCTGCCTGCTGCTGGTCCCAGCAGCAGCAGCAGCAGCGCCATGCCCAGAGCGGCCTCTCCCAAATGCTGCCTTGGGAGCACCCCCCCTTTGAGTGCCACGCTTCATTTTATTTTTATTATTATTTATTTTTGTGTAAGTGTGTGCTTTGCTGACTTTTTTTGTGTTTGTAGCAGCAGGCTACACAGCCCAGCAACACACACTCACTCACAAGCGCGCGCACACACACACACACACAGAGAAAGAGAGAGAGAGAGAGAGAGGATAGAAATATTTTTTTATTATTTTTTTGGGTTTTTTTCAGAAAGCGAAAGTAGAACAAACAAACACACTCACTGCAAAGACAAACTGAACTCACAGACAAACAAACGTGCTATCTAAGAAAGGAAAGGCAAGAGAGAAAGGAAAGCCAAGAGAGAGAACAAGAAAAGCTGAAGTAAAAGATCAGAAACTCCTCAAAACCACCTCCAAATACAATCAAATCAATACAGTCTCTCCAACACAGCTCCAAAACACTCCCTAATCTCCTCCACGTTCAACCCACAAAGAGCCAGAAGGGCAGGGCTGAGAGAATATATACTGGTGCCCTCCTCCAGCATTGCGATTGGAGGCTGAAGAAAGTCTTCACAGGATTGGGTGATTCAGTCATGTATTCTAAAGCACAATTGGTGGATCAAGCTGTCAAACACACACACACAAACACAGCCTCCCCCTCCCTTTCCTGAAGGTTTAAAATAATAAAGTTTAACCTTTGTTTTCCCACTAAAGCATTGCACCAAAGTTTGTTAAATTTCCAGCGTTTGAGCGGGCATAGGTCCTGTGCCATGTGAGCGAGTTAGAGTTTTGTAGCTCTTAAAACCAACCCATAAATCCCATGTGAAATGCCATGCATAAACCTTTGTTTTCCCACTAAAGCATTGCACCAAAGTTTGTTAAATTTCCAGCGTTTGAGCGGGCATAGGTCCTGTGCCATGTGAGCGAGTTAGAGGTTTGTAGCTCTTAAAACCAACCCATAAATCCCATGTGAAATGCCATGCATAAACCTTTGTTTTCCCACTAAAGCATTGCACCAAAGTTTGTTAAATTTCCAGCGTTTGAGCGGGCATAGGTCCTGTGCCATGTGAGCGAGTTAGAGGTTTGTAGCTCTTAAAACCAACCCATAAATCCCATGTGAAATGCCATGAATAAACGTTCGTTTCCCACTAAAATGTTGCACCTAGCTTCCGGAAATTTCACACACATTTGAAGTGAAGTGTTCCCTGCAATGTGCCAAAGTTTCCCGTTTGTATCTTTGAAAATAAAAAAATGGGAGGCAAAACTGTATTTTACCCCACTGCTACCCAATTTTCAACAATTCATTGCCAACACATGCCTGGAGCTAGCTGTCTGAAATTTTACACACATATCAAGGGAAGTGTTCCCTGTAATGTGCCGAAGTGTCCTGTTTGTATCTTTAAAAATAAAAACATGGGAGGCATAACTGCATTTACCCCACTACTACCCATTTTTCAAAAATTCATTGCCACACCAGGCAAGCACCCACGGTTCTGGGATTTCACACACGTGGGTCCCAAGGTTCCACCTACAATGTGGCAAAGTTTCATGTGTGTAACTTTAAAAATGACCGAGTTATAGGCATTCCATGTTATTTATTAAAAAATTAATTGCCACAAACTGCATGCACCAATCTTTCTGAAATTTCTCACAGATACCTATCCCTAACCAGTGTACAATGTGCCCAAGTTTCATCCTTCTGTCGTTAAAAATGAAAAAGTTATAGGCGTTTTTGTAAAACAACAATACTTTGCTATGGGAAAAACGCATTTAAAATGGCGTCCGATCCGCCGATCCGATCCGATCCGGATCGGACCTCGCCGGATCGGATCGGATCGGATCGGATGGTGTATCGGATCGGATCGGATCGGATCGGATTTTCCGATTTTTGGGGCGGATCGGATTCGGATCGTGGATCGGATCCGATCCGATGCACACCCCTACTTAAAACCAACCCATAAATCCCATGTGAAATGCCATGCATAAACCTTTGTTTTCCCACTAAAGCATTGCACCAAAGTTTGTTAAATTTCCAGCGTTTGAGCGGGCATAGGTCCTGTGCCATGTGAGCGAGTTAGAGGTTTGTAGCTCTTAAAACCAACCCATAAATCCCATGTGAAATGCCATGCATAAACCTTTGTTTTCCCACTAAAGCATTGCACCAAAGTTTGTTAAATTTCCAGCGTTTGAGCGGGCATAGGTCCTGTGCCATGTGAGCGAGTTAGAGGTTTGTAGCTCTTAAAACCAACCCATAAATCCCATGTGAAATGCCATGCATAAACCTTTGTTTTCCCACTAAAGCATTGCACCAAAGTTTGTTAAATTTCCAGCGTTTGAGCGGGCATAGGTCCTGTGCCATGTGAGCGAGTTAGAGGTTTGTAGCTCTTAAAACCAACCCATAAATCCCATGTGAAATGCCATGAATAAACGTTCGTTTCCCACTAAAATGTTGCACCTAGCTTCCGGAAATTTCACACACATTTGAAGTGAAGTGTTCCCTGCAATGTGCCAAAGTTTCCCGTTTGTATCTTTGAAAATAAAAAAATGGGAGGCAAAACTGTATTTTACCCCACTGCTACCCAATTTTCAACAATTCATTGCCAACACATGCCTGGAGCTAGCTGTCTGAAATTTTACACACATATCAAGGGAAGTGTTCCCTGTAATGTGCCGAAGTGTCCTGTTTGTATCTTTAAAAATAAAAACATGGGAGGCATAACTGCATTTACCCCACTACTACCCATTTTTCAAAAATTCATTGCCACACCAGGCAAGCACCCACGGTTCTGGGATTTCACACACGTGGGTCCCAAGGTTCCACCTACAATGTGGCAAAGTTTCATGTGTGTAACTTTAAAAATGACCGAGTTATAGGCATTCCATGTTATTTATTAAAAAATTAATTGCCACAAACTGCATGCACCAATCTTTCTGAAATTTCTCACAGATACCTATCCCTAACCAGTGTACAATGTGCCCAAGTTTCATCCTTCTGTCGTTAAAAATGAAAAAGTTATAGGCGTTTTTGTAAAACAATAATTTGCTATAGGAAAAAGCATTCAAAATGGCGTCCGATCCGGATCGGAAAATCCGATCCGCGGATCGGAATCGGATCCGATCCGATCCGACACACGATCCGATCCGATCCGATCCGACCCCCCAGGTCCGATTCCGATCCGCTATCCGATCCGATCCGGGGGGTCAGTGCACATCCCTACTAAAAATAATGCAAATGGAGATGGGAGGACAGCGCTGGGGATAAGGGTAAGAAGGTGAGGCGGCTGATTTCCCCACAATCAGAGGTAGAAGGGTATCCTTAGTCACAGTGGAATGGTCTTTTTCCAGCTATGGGATATGAGTGTGAGGCATGGGGTGGTGCAAAGACCAGGTAAAACAGGAGAGATTGAGATTTATGCCATGCCATGGATGATGGGTGCAAAAAGAAGGCAGTCTACAAAACGGGTTCCTTTGGGCACATTGTTTTTTGTTTTGTTTTTTTGCAAGAGATCTCTAACTTTCACATATTTACTGGCAGTGGCAATGCTTCAAGCATGGAGTTTTCCTTTGCCAGGGCTACTGACTGGCCAGTTCAGGGTCTGCCTTGGATGGCTTGATTAAGCTGGGAACCAATTGATAAACCTATATGAGGCATTCATTATGTGTTTGTCATTCCCTACTCATGGTTGTTTGCGGGTTCTTTAGACAATGACATGACCCTCCATGCTTCTGTGGCCCTTTCTGCACCAGGCTTCTTGCCTGGGATGGCCCCCGGCTGCTCCCTGTGCGCCGATGGTGTGTATTAGGTACTTCCGGGATTGCCCTCCCTCCCTCTACATCCCTATGGTGTAGACAGGAGCTGTGTCTAAATGTATGTGTATATTGTGTGTATGTTATATGTTTTTGCTGTTTTGATTTTTGTATATTGTTTAATTGTTTTAATCTTATGTAAACCGCCTAGAGAGCTTTGGCTATGGGGTGGTATACAAATGTAATAAATAACATTTTCAATGTGTGTTTTTAGAGCATGGAAAATGTGGCATTTAATTGTAAAAGTAAAGAAAGCAGGATTTCCTTTTGTGTATTTGCACTATTCCACTTTACACCAGTGCCACCTTGAGGTTATGTAGCAAGAAAGGAAACACTCCTCTTTTAGTGCTCGGATCTCAATTCTGCAATGAAAGTGAAAGTAGGTGCAGTGTATTAACAACTGATTAACAGCCTTGTATAGAAAATCTCAAAGGCATCTGCATATGCAAGCGTCCAACCGACTAGTTGTTGTAGTTAGAGGTCAGCAAGGACAGAGCACCACTTCCTTGTCTTGGCTGCCTCTAAACCTCTGCTTAGTTGTCCTCCCTGGAGTCAAGATGTCGTTGGGGTAAGGCAAGGGGAATTCTTAAAGTCAGCTCCTCAGTGTCTTTTGTATATGGGAAAGAGTGGCGCACACACACCCATCTCTTCAAACTCATGTGTTATTTATTCTAACTTACAGAAATGCAGAGCTGTCTTGCCTGGCAAGAGTAGGCGTGAAAAGGATCTGGTAGTTGTAATCAGTCACAAGCAGTGTGAATCAGCAGCAGTGATGAGACTGCAGAAAAGGCAAATACAACTTTAGGGTGTATCAGTAGAAGTATCATTTCAAAAAGACAGGAAGTACTAGTTCCTCTCTACTCTGCACTGGTTAGACATCACTTCAAATACCCTGTCAATTCTGGACAGCACACTTTGAGAAAGATTCAGATAAATTGGAATGAGTCCGGAGAAGGGAAATAAAGATGATCAGGGACTAGAAACTCAGTCCTACGACGAAGGAACTGAGTATGTTTAACCTTGAGAAAACTGAGGGGGGGGGGATACGATAACCCCTTTCAAGTACCTAAAGGGCTGTCACACAGAAGGAGACACAACCAGTTTTCTATCATTCCAGGCTGTAGGACACAAAATAATGGGCTTAAGTTACAGGAAGGCAAATTTCAGCTGAATAGCAGGGAAAAAATCCTAACAGCCACCAGAGCAGTCAGTGGAACCAACTGCCTAGGGCAGGGCCCTCGCCTCTCTCCTCCTGTGAAATCCCATTCATATCCATTTGTATCAATCCCGCCAAAGAAACAGGAAGCACTACAGCACCGGATAAACAATGGGGCCCCCTCTACAAGATTTCAGTTTGACGCCCAGTTGCCCAATTATGCGCATATACGGAGAAGCGCATTTACTCCTAATACCAATTTATGAGAGGCGGTGAAGCGCATTACAGGCTATATGAAACATGCTTTAAAGTTGTTTACATGCAGAGAATCGCATGTTTACATGACCATAAGGCGCTTTAACTCCTGCGGTAAATTAAAACTCGCTATTTAACGCACATTCGAAAATGCGAATAATCGGAGATAAAAAGCGCCTTGACCCCCGATTTGCACTCCACTCTTTAGAGGTAAAATTTGTAATGCGCCTTGAAAGAGCTTTAAATCGCTCTTGTAGAGGCACCCTGGGATTTCCCTTACTGTTGAGAAGCTCAAAGAAGCTGAACCCAAATTGAACACTTGTAAACTCCATTAATGTCAGGCACAGAGAACCTCTGGCTTGCCTACTTCTTCCCCAGACCCCACCTCTTTTCCCAGCAGAGATCCCTATTAGGACCAAGGCTTTTCAGCTTTTTAATCTGGAGTTATGGATGAGCAGTGAAGTGGCCAGCTTTGCTGACAACACCAAATTATTTAGGGACAAAAAGGGATTGCGAGGAGCTCCAAAGGGATCTCTCCAAGCTGGGAGAACGGGCATCCAAATGGCAGATGCGGTTCAATGTCAGCAAGCGGAAGGTGATGCACATTGGGACAAAAAACAACAACAACCCCGACTTCAAGTATAACCTGATGGGATCAGGGTTGTGGCGGACAGCTCGATGAAGACGTCACCCAGATGCAGTGGGAATGGTTCTCCGGCTGCTCCACCGCCGCACCAAAGAACTGCTGCCTCAGAGAGAGCACCATTGCTCCCGGCAGCAGGAGCAAAAAGGAATCGCTCTGCTGGGAACCTCTCTGCCAGGAGACGTGCTTCAAAGAGACCAGGAAGAAGACACTCCCCCGAGGCTAATATCACCTCGTCAGCCCCTCCTCCAGCCAGTGTCACCACAAAGCCCCACCACTGCTGGGGCTTGAGGAGCATCTCCTCATTCCCTCCCCCACACCTGCAACAGCCCTCCCACGGTCAGGCAAGCCGAATGCAGAGTAGGGCATCAGCGACTACAGTGTTTAATAAATAAATGAATAAAAATATGAAAAGATTTGCCTTTTAAAAAAAAGTCCCTAAGTGCACACCCTAATGAAATGTGCTGTGCATACTTGTGCTGAGGGGGTTTGACTGGATGGGTCCAGAGTGTGGTGAATGCTTTTCTACGGGAGGGGGTGGTCCCTGCCATCCTTAAAGAGGTGGTAGTGCGACCAGTACTGAAGAAGCCCACTCTGGACCCAATTGTATTAGACAACTATCGCCCAGTTGCAAATACCCCTTTCTTAGGGAAAGTACTGGAGAGGGTCATGGCGGAAGAACTGCAGACACTCTTGGAGGACACCGATTATCTAGACCCATTTCAATCTGGAGTTCGACCTGCTTATGGGACTGAATCAGCCTTGGTCGGCCTCATGGATGACCTTTATCGAGAGAGACAGAGACGGGGGAGTGCAACCCTGTTAATAATGTTCAGTCTCTCATCGGCTTTTGATACCATCGACCATGGTCTCCTCCTTGATTGACTCCGTGGGATGGGCATTGGAGGCACTGTGTTATGGTGGTTCCGATCCTACCTGCAGGGTCGATTTCAGAAAGTAACTTTGGGTGATCATTTTTCGGCCCTGTGGTAATTAAGCTATGAGGTACCGCAGGGCACCATCTTGTCCCCAATGTTGTTTAACATCTATATGAAGCCTTTGGGGGCAGTCATTAGGGGATATGGAACAAAATGCCATCAGTATGCTGATGAAACACAGCTCTACCTCCCTGTGAGACGAAGCAGATCAGGGTGATCCGTACCTCCCAGATCCGTATCCAAACTGGATCGGGGGAGGTCCGGATCATTCCGGAATGGATCGTTCCAAATCGATCCAGAGATCCAGGGCCCATTGCCCTTCCAGGTCCCTGGGTGCTGGCTGCCAAGCAGGCGGTTAGTCCATTGCCCTCCCCCCAGTCTCCCTGCTTACCTGCTGCCTCCTTGTCACCGCCACCATCCGCCACTGCTTCCTCTCTACTGAGAACCAGGCCGCGGCCTGGTTCTCAGTAGAGAGGAAGCAGTGGCAGCGGTGGATGGTGGCGGCGACAGGGAGGCAGCAGGTAAGCAGGGAGACTGGGGGGAGGGCAGTGAGTCCTTTTCCCCATAGACTTGCAAGTCTATGGGGAAAAGGAGAGTCTCCGGATCTTGATCCAGAGACCCAGATTAATATCCGAATCTGGACCGGGACCAATCTGGATCGTCCAGCTCCAGATCCGGACCGGGGGGACTGTGCAGAGCCCTACTAAACTCAGTAATGGGCTGGAAGAGGCCAATAAACTGAAGCTGAATCCTGTCAAGACAGAAGCCCTGTGGGTGAGTAATTCCCAAGTCCAGGAGATAGGTTCTTTGCCTGTTCTGGATGGGGTGGCACTCTCTTTGAAGATCAGGTTTGTAGTTTGGGAGTACTCCTAGATCCATCATTGTAACTGGAGGCCCAAGGGGCTGTAGTGGCTCAGAATGCCTTTTACCAGCTTCAGCTGGCTCGCTAGCTACGGCCTCTTCTGGACAGGGATAACTTGACCACAGTAGTACGGGCATTAGTAACCTCAAGACTGGATTATTGTAATGCGCTCTATGGGGGGCTGTCCTGAAGGCTGCTCCGGAAGCTGGAGCTAGTGCAGAACGGAGCAGCTTGGCTGTTGTCAGGAGCTGCCTCTTTTCAGCATGACACTTCTTTGCTGAGGGAATTGCACTGGCTACCTATTGGCTACTGGACTAAGTTTAAGGTTTTGGTACTAGTGTACAAAGCCCTGAACAACTCAGGACCAGGATACCTGAGAGAGCACCTTCTCCCTTAGCAACCTGCCCGATCACTGAGGTTGTCAGAGGGCATGCTCCTGGTGGTTCCACATGGACCAGTGGCCTAATTGGAATGCACCAGGAGAAGAGCCTTTAGTGTAGTGGCCCCTTCTCTGTGGAACTCTCTGCTCCTGGAGGTCAGGCAGGCACCAACACTAGGCTGCTTCCAGCACCTCCTAAAAACAACTCTGTTTTGAGAAGCCTTTCTCAACTGACCAGCCACTTTTTCTGATTCCAATGGCCAGCTCGACACCAAGCAGGATATAGTGCTATGAAAGCGGTATTTAAAAGGCAGGAGCCACACTACTGTTTTATAGGGATATTGAAGTGCACTTAAAACTGTTGGGTCCCGTAAGACACATACCATATACCACTATGTCCTGCTTGGTGTGGCTCCTGCCTTCCATATACCGCTTTCATGCTGCTGTATCCTGCTTGGTGGAGATCTGGCCTTTGTTTTTAAATTGTACCATTTTAATTTGCTTTTAAAATCTTCTTTCTTTTACTGTTTATACCTATGTTCACCACTCTGGAATCTGTGTTAGATAATTGAGCGGTATATAAATATTGTTCATCATCATCATCATCATCCCATCTCTGCTCAATATAAATGGAGCTTCAGGATCACTTTTATGGAAGGAAGTGATTTAAATTTTGCCTATCATAGTGCAATATATTAAAATAGCCAGGAAATGTAGGACATGGGCTGGAGGTTATCTAGGCCTAAGATTCCTATTTCAATTGCTTTGATTGCTTTGGCAATTACATTTTAATAACATTCTTATGCCATTCATTATGTGGTTTTGTTGGTTCCTTCATTGTTTTTTATGCCATTTTCTGACCATTTATAAGATTTTCTAAATAGTCATGTTAATAGGTCCATAATATTATTTTCTATATGAAGAAAATATTTATTTCAGGTATTGTGTATCAATAAACCACTTGATTCATTTCAGTTAAAATCTTGAGCCTATGCTCTTTGACACTGGTCATGCTGCTTAACCCCTGACACACTGGGTTGCAAAAGTGCAAAGGCAAACATGGATTATTGTAAGTGCAAAGACATTTATAAATAGAGATGTTTTAATTATTTCATGGTAGAAGTTGGCTAGTAATTCCCAGTTCCTTATTTGCATGAAAGTTTGAAGCAAGCTCTTTCTGGTGCCAGGCGCTGACCTTTTTTATTTTCCATGGCATTTTAGTCTTTCAGTTTCTGTTGTTTTAAATCTATCCCTGTATTTTAAATCTTTGCAATACTGCTAGGTCAACAGCTGGTTGTGAACAGAGTGCTGGACTAGATGGACCTTTGGTCTGATCCAGCGAGACTCGTCTTATGTTCTTATGTTCTTATTTTTGGTTTTTATTTTTATTTTATACTGTATTTTAGAATTTTATATTGCACCTTATGTTGTATTTTAATTGTTGTGAATTGCCCAACTATTGGGTGGTATGGAAATGTAATTAAGTAATTAATTAATACATAGAATAAATCAGTAAACTGAACCAATGACTGACATTTATATCCCCGTTCGTCATAAAATTGTCTTTCTTTATATATTATTTAATTATTTAAAGTACTTGTATGTTTCCTTTGTGCCAAACATAATCTATGGCATCTTATTGAAGACACTGTACTGAAGATGTGAATGTATAATGTGGGGAGACTCAAAGGTTGTTGTGGAGTGGACACTCCAAGCCCTTATTTGCCATGACCATCATACATAAAAGAGCGTTGTGCAAAAACAACAGTTTGATTGGAGATAATTTTTGTGAATTACTGATATTCTCCCTGTCATGGATTATGTTTCCACTGTAATGTCTGAAACCTTAAAATGCAATAGTTGCTTTTTAAAAAAAAAATCTATTAAACATTTGAAAATTTGAAAAGAAAGAAATGCTTCTGGACAGATTGCAAACATCTGCTGCATCAGAATCCCAAGCAAGGCAGAGGCTACTAAAGAGTAAATTAATATGACATAAGACAGACAGACAGACAGACAAGAAGGGAGCGGGTGGGTGCTTGGCAGAACAGGTGTTCCAAATCTACATCTCCTTGTCATCTGTGAAATGTTGGAGGGAATGAATTTCACACCATTCAAACTTTGACATTTTTCTATGGTAGCGAAAGCACACCGAGTCCTCGTCCCCTTCCCTGACACACAGAATGCTCTCTGAGTAATTGCTTTCTCAGAAGCCGGCAGCTGATGCCCACCCCTCCTGCCAATCAAAATAGTTTCACAGGTTCAGGTGGACAAGCCGTATTTTCCAGAATATATTCAAAAGCCAATGATTTGGTATAAGTGGAAGCTGCTCTTTACGATTCGGGCCAGAATAGCCACCTGACCAGCCATGGCCTGGCAAGAGGCTAAACCATAACTATCCACTGCTCTGAAGACGGAGGGCTACAAACACACATGCAGCTGCTGGGACAGACAGAATCCTCCAGCTGGTAGCACCATGGGCCTGCCCCTTGCTGGCAGGCACAATAGCCCTGATTCTGCCAGCCCTCTAAGGGCTCTGTAGATCAGGGGTGGGCAACTTGTGGTCCTCCAAAGAGTTCGGCCTGCAACTCCTATCAGCTCTAGCCAGCATAGCCAATGTTGAGGGTAATGAGAGCTGCAAGCCAAAAACATCTGTTCTAGAAGCACTGCTCTGTGGACACTCTTGTCACCTGAAACCCAAAATAATTTTCTATCCCACGTCACTAATGCTGCAATCTGTACATAGGAGGCAGCAAAAGCAAGCACACATGTAGTTGCTTATTGGACATCATTTAGGGCTCCTTCAGAAGGGGGGAAATCACATTTCCTCACCATAGCTCTGCTTCCTGCTTCCCCTCTGCACTTAGGCTGACCATATGAAAAGGAGGACAGGGCTCCTGTAACTTTAACAGTTGTAGAGAAAAGGGAATTTCAGCCATAGTCATTTGTATGCAATTAGTTCCTGGTGAAATTCCCCCTTCATCACAACAGTTAAAGTTGCAGGGGCCCTGCCTTCTTTTGTATATGGTCACTCAAGTATAGTGCCTGCAACTTTAACTGATTTCACCAGGAACTAATTGCTTACAAATGACACTGGCTGAAATTCCCTTTTCTCTACAACTGTTAAAGTTACATGAGCCCTGTCCTCCTTCTCATATGGTCAGCCTATCTGCACTTGCAACAAGCTGAAATTATAAGAGAGCAGTGACCACGTGGCTTGTACAGTTCAATGCAGTTCAATGGGAGAGCATCCTCTAGTGGGCATTTTAGCGCAACCTCTCCTGCACATGGCAGGAAATCGTGACAAATACTGATATATCTGAGAAGAGCTGGGTTTTCTGAGGTTTATTTTTTAACACTAAAACCGGGAAATGGAAGGGGAGAGGCACAGGAGGGTGATGGCGTCGTCAAAAAGACCCGCGAACATCTGTTAGTTTAAAGATGCTTGGAGTCTCTTTCTCTGCACTGGAAAGCATGTCCCATTTCCACATCAGATTAGGACTATTTTTTTTAAATGGTACAAAAACTGTACAGATTTTTGTTTGCATTTCTCCTAACGTATGCATGTATGTTAAGAATTTTGCTTAATATTTCCAAGCAATTTCCACAAACATAATGTTGTTGTTGTTGTTGTTGTTTACTTATTTTCACTGATGTATGGTTTTTGTGCATACTTAGGCTGACCAGATAAAATCCAAGTCAGGGCTCATGTAACTTTAACAGTTGTAGAGAAAAGGGAATTTCAGCCAGTGTCATTTGTATGCAATTAGTTCCTGGTGAAATTTCCTCTTCATCACAACAGTTAAAGGTGCAGGCACTATACTAGAGTGACCATATACAAAGAAGGCAGGGCCCCTGCAACTTTAACTGGTGTGATGAAGAGGGAATTTCACCAGGAACTAATTGTATACAAATGACCCTGGCTGAAATTCCCTTTTCTCTACAACTGTTAAAGTTACATGAGCCCTGACTTGGATTTTATCTGGTCACCCTAGCATACTTCTCCCCAATATGCACAATGAACAGCTTCCTGCAGCTTCAACTGTTGTGCTGAAGAGGGAATTTCACCAGGTGTTGCATGCATACAAATGGCACCTGCTGAAATTCCCTTTGTTATACAGCTGTTAAAGATACAGGAGCCCGGTCCTCCTTTCCATATGGTCACCCTGGGTATGGACAGGCCTCAGGGCTAGCCTGCCATGCAGTATGGAGCACTGGGGATGGAGGCGGATGAAGGCAGGGACAGTTGTCTGATGTAGCAAGACTTTTAAAAAGTGTCTCTAATGTGGTGAGGGTGGGAGGAGGTGGGGGGAGAATTTGGGCACTGCTTCAGGCAGTCAACTGTTTTTTAATGCCACTGGCAACCAACACCCAGCTGCTTATTCTAAAGTGTATTTAACCTTGTTTATGCTTGAGTAAATAGAGTGGGAGTAAAGTAGAAATCCAAGGAACACCATAAACCAAAGGCCAAGTTGTAAAAAAACCCAGCACCACTACAACACTGTGCTCCTAAATCCCTTCCTGGCCAAGCAATTCAGAAGGATACCATGACTGAGAGGTCCAGCAAAACCAACAAGGGCATCCTGCCTGTATTTGGCTTGTAGGAGAGATTGCTCACCAAAGACACCAGTGCCATTCCCATCCCAAAACAGGATCAGAAATGGAATTGAAAAATATACATGAAACCATTATCACCCAAATGTCAATGATTTGGGTCACCGCCACCTTCTCGGAGAAAGTGAGCTTCACCACTGGCAGTAACTGCCAAATACAATTGAATCCCTGACGGGTTTCTTCAAGAGTGGCTTTGCAACTATCTCTTTCAAGGTAGCTTCCCTCAGAGAAATATTAAACACCTCAAAGAGCCACCTGGCTGCTTCCTCTCAGCTAGATGTTATCAGTCAGGATGTGCAAGGGTCAAGCAAACAACCACACTGCCCATATCTGCAGGCTGCAATAACTGAAATTCATCCAATTAACTCTGACCAGACAGTGCTCTAGGAGCAGTCTGCATTTGTATTTTATCTAAACCAGAATCCAGAATGGAGCTGATACAAGCAGTTTTATCTGAAGTCTCTCTCTCAGAGAGAGAGAGAGAGAGAGAGAAATCAGACTCAACTGAATCTCTCTCAAGCCAAAAGAATCCCTCACCAAAGACTCATCAGCAAACTTACCAGTCTGTGAGAAAGAAAAGAGAACCATTTGTGTGTGTGTATAGTTCACAAAATGGAATTTTAAAAAAATCTTAATAAAACCACAGCAAGCTACAACAACAATAAAAAGGCAGAAGATGTATAAAATATACCACCCACTTTCATAAGCCAATTTGAAATGTCTGGGAAAATGAAGACGTTTTGACCTGGCACCAAAAAGAATATTCTGTTGGTGCCAGTCACTCTTTCCTGGGGAGGGTGTTCCACAATTGGGGGACCACAACAGAGAAAGCTCAACTCTCTTGTTTTCACATAATGTACCATGAGTGCTTGGAGAAACCCTTCCCTGGACATTTTAAGGCATGGGCAGGCTGATACAGGGGGAGGTGCTCCTTCAGAGATTTGGGCTCCAAGTTGTTGATAAACATTTTATCACTTAAACACATACAAAAGTAATGTACAGCTCTTAAGGCGCAATCCTATGGTGATGTCTGTAAGCCTCCAAACTCAGAAGCTTATGGGCATCCTCAGGGCCACTAAGAGCGGGTTCGGGACCCAGTGAAAAAAAATTTGGGGGCCCCCAGCAAGGATGATCCCTGTGATGTTATAAGATCAAGAAACAATAAACGCAAGTTGGAAGAGTCTCAGAAAGAAGTGGGAAAGGCAAAAGGGGGAGTGCCTGTGTTTCCTCTCGGAGATGCCTGTTCTGGTGTTTTTGGGGAACATATTGTGGGCGGGTGGGAAGGATACACGTGGGAACAGCTCCTTCCCACTCAGTTTCCCCCGGGCGGTTTCTACAGCGTTCCGTACAGATCTGCTGAAAAAGAGCCTTTTGTTTTGCTACAAAATTACCTTTTGTAATTAAAGAATAACTAATTTTTAAAATATATATATACTCTATCATAATAAAATTAAATTGTACCCAAAATTCCTTAATTGCAACTTTATTCATAAAATACTACCTTTTTAAAACAATTGATTCAGGAAAGTTGCATTTTATGAACTTTACTGTATCATATTTATAGCAGTGGAGCTTTACGAGCTTTGCGATTTGCAAATAAATAAATAACTTCAGAAAAAATGCATTTTCTTGCTAATTCAGCTCAACTGACAGTAAACCTAAATCTGCCAATCGGTTTTGGGCCATTGTAGACGTTAACACATCTTTTATTCTAGAAAGGCAACTCAAAGAGTATTCTGCTTGAGCCCTGTTACTGGTAGGCCTGTGCAAGCCTCGGGCCTCAGAATGCTGAGGCCAAAGCGCAGAAGCCATTTTAGGACAGATCCATCATAAAATGGCAGATCCGCCATTTCCTCCCCCACTCCCAAGCCCCAGAGAAGTCTACAACTCCCAGCATACAGTGCCAGGGAGGGCTGGACTTACCCGGACCCAGGAGCAGAGTATAGAGCTGTCACCGTTGCCACCCTCCATGGTGTTGCAAGCTCCGTGGCACTGGCAACTCTATGGTCCTGGTGTCAGCTCATCCTCCTGACTCACGGTGTCATTGAGTCCTTTCCAGGGAGAGATCTCGTGAGATCGCTGGCTTCCCCGCAAGAGACAGCTATCTCGCGAGATTTCTCTCCGGAAAGGATGCAATGGTGCCAAGTGTCGGGAGGACATACTGGAGCCATGAGTTGAGATGACGCACTAGTTTTGAGCGACTCAACGACGGCTTTTGCCATCTGTCGCTGTTGCTCCAGAGCTTCTGCAAGGTGTGCCCAGTCTATGGCAACCACTGATTGGTCGCCATGGGATGGGCAGGAAAGGGGGTTGAACAGCGAGCCATAAGCTCGCTGCAACACCTCCGCACCTCTGCAGTCCTCCCCACCATTTTACAAAGTAAAATAAAACAAAACTAAACGCTGCACCTCCACAGTCCTCCTCCTCCCCCCCCCCCATTTTACAAAGTTAGAAACAAAACAAAAACTAACCTTCGAAGAGTCGCGGGCATGACGCTCTTTCCACTATAGGAGCGCAAATGTGCGTCGCGCCTCCTGCTGCCACCGTTGCAAAGCCAACCAGATGCCATCAAGAGGAGGGCAAGAACTGGGACAAATGTGTTTGGCCACAGCATGAAGAACTTCATCAGGAGGGCTTTAAACTGAATCGTATGGGGTGGGAGACGTAAACTTGGAGACAACAACGGATGAAAGCTTATGCACCATAACAGAGAAAACAGCTCCAATAGTGCCCCGAAACCGTGTTCACAACAATGTAGGAAAGACGCCAGACTACAAAGCACATGGGCTTCGATGTCTATATACTAATGCCCAGAGCATGGGAAACAAACAGAGTGAACTTGAACTCTTAATACATGAAGGCAAATACGACTTGATAGGTATAACTGAAACTTGGTGGGATGACTGGAATATAGCAATTGAAGGATATCTTGACTTCAGCAAATCTTTTGACAAAGTGCCCCATGGCATTCTGATTAGCAAACTAGCTAAAAGTGGGCTAGACATAACAACTGTTAGGTGGATCCACAGTGGGCTACAGAATCAGACTCAAAGAGTGCTTATCAATGGTACGTTCTCAAACTATGGGGAGGTAACGAGTGGGTTACCACAGGGCTCAGTCCTGGGCCCAGTGCTCTTCAACATTTTTATTAATGACTTAGATGAGGAGGCGCAGGGAATGCTTATCAAATTTGCAGATGACATAAAATTGGGTGGGATTGCTTATACTCTGGAAGCAGGAACAAACTCCAACATGATCTTAATAGTCTGGAGAGCTGGACTAAAAACAACAGAATGAGATTTAATAGGGATAAATGCCAAGTTCTACACAATGCACAGTTACAAGATGGGGGATACTTGGCTTAGCAATACTACAAGAGAGAAGGATCTTGTAGACCACAAGCTGAATATGAGCCAACAGTGTGATATGCCTGAAAAAAGACAAATGTTATTTTGGGCTGCATTAATAGAAGTATAGCTTCCAGATTGTGTGAGGTACTGGTTCCTCTCTGTTCAGCACTGGTTAGGCTGCACCTTGAGTATTGTATCCAGTTCTGGGCACCACACTTCAAGAAGGATGCAGACAAGCTGGAGGGGGTCTAGAGGAGGGCAATGAGGAAACGAAGCCCTATGAGGAGAGAAGAAAAGAGAAGACTGAGGGGAGACATGGTAGCATTCTTCAAGTACTTGAAAGTTTGTTACACTGAGGAGGGCCAGGACCTGTTCTCGATCATCCTGGAGTGCAGGACATGGAATAATGGGCTCAAATTACAGGAAGCCAGATTCCAGCTGAACATCAGGAAAAACTGTTAGAGCAGTATGACAATGGAATTAATGACTTAGGGAGATTGTGGGCTCTCCCATACTAGAGGCCTTCAAGAGGCAGCTGGACAGCCATCTTTCAGGTATGCTTTAAGGTGGATTCCTGCATTGAGCAGGGGGTTGGACTCAATGGCCTTTTAGGCCCCTTCCAGTTCAACTGTTCTGTGATTCTAGGATTCCATAGGTCCTCACAAAGAGTTTCCAGGTTTTGCTTCTGCCACAAAGCAGCAGTTCCAGGAAAGGTCTCTTCCTCACTTCCCTCACTTCCCATGGTTGGTCTGAGACTTTTGCAGGGCCTTGTCCTGAACAGAGACCATGGAGCACAGGCCTTCTGTATCTTTAGGGTCTATGTCAAGAGACACGATTTTTGGCACAAGCAGCTTGTCAAGTAGTATTAGACGGGTTGCAATTGATGACATTCTCTCTGCAGGTCACCAAAAATTTGGGGCATGCAGGAGGAGGCTGCACAGTAAAAAAAAAAAATTGTTTTTGTTTTTTAATCTTCCCATCTCAGTGTGACCTTTCAGGGAATCCTCCCAGCTATGATCTAGCCCAAACAAATCCCAGTAACAGACCATTATTCATTAACTGCCCTGTGGCCCAGTATCAATATAACAAACCATAAATCAAATGCAACGGCTTCACCAGCTTTTAGCCTTTGTCTCAGACCCAGGTAAACAAGCAGAGAACAGCCAAGCCTATCTCGGTGGAGCTCCTTCTACATGCATCCCCTGATAAGCACCAGTCTAATAGCTAGAGGAGACGGGATGCTTTTATGCCCTCATAAAATGCCCTTTGGGAAGATGCTCAGGGTCTTATGGGTTAGTTTTGGCAAGACCAGTTTTTCTTCTTCTAATCAGTAAACAACATAATCTTTAAGGTTCAAACCTCCATGTACATTCCACCATCACCCCTGCTGCTGCCTCTGGTCCTGGGGACCTGCTTGCGCTCTACCTCCCTGTTTCACTGGACTGACTGCCATTTCAGCTTTGGCCCAGCATCTTCCTAAGGCAATAGAGCTGCATAACTGACATCTTGAGGGAAATGAATGCAGACACTCTTATTCAGTGGGGCAGTATCTATGGCTGCCCCATTAGCTAGCACCCAGAGGCCAAGGTCCAGTATGGCCATATGTATTGGTTCTGTGCTAAATACATCCATCCCTTGATGCTGTCTTGTTACCAACCTGATCCACAGCCGTTACCTAATGGATGTGCAAACTGCACCACAAAGGCTGGAATGTAAAGCATGCATGCCGGGACATTGCACTAAAATATGACCTAGAAGTAAACAATAGGAGGGTTGCAGCTGCTGCAAATCTAACTTGTAAGCACTAAGTCTAAACAGGCAGGAAGACAACTGTTTATCAGCCTCTTACATTTTCCATCAACTTTGAAATGTTGCTCAGTTCTCTGTGAGCATTTCTACACCAGGGAAAATCCCGCAACTTTACCAGGGCTTTCTGCCTCCATTTTCATCACACAATCACGACCTGATGCCTATACACGCGCTTCCCCTCTCCCCTTTTCCTCCTTTGTTTGCGAATTCTATATGTTTCATTTATACAGCCACAAGATGGTGCTGTGGTCTGCCTCATTTAATCATGGGATTTCCTCTGTTCACACTGAAACAGAAAATGGGTCTTTTTGTTACAAGTGTATTTCCATTTCAAATTAAGACACGGAAAACCTTGGAAAGCTGAACGAATTCTTCTCATTGGCCTTCGTTACAGAAGATGTAGGACAGATATCTGTGCCTGAAATGATGTTTTCAGGAAGAGAGTCTGAGGAACTGAGGCAAATAGTGGTGACATAAGATGAAGTTATCAAGCTTATCGATAAATTGAAAGCAAATAAATCACCAAGCCCAGATGGTATCCATCCTAGAGTTCCAACAAACTAAAATGTGAAATTGCTGATCTTCTAACCAAAATATGCTACGTACTCTTAAGCTCAGCCTCTCTACCAGAGGACTGGAAGATGGCCAATTGTAGCATCAATTTTTTTAAAAATGGGCCCAAGGGGATCTGGGAAGTTTAACATCTGTTCCATGTAAATTGGTTGAAAGCATTATTAAAGACAAAATTAGTAAGCATTTAAAAGGACAAACCTTGCTGAAAAAGAATCAACACAGCGTCTGCAAGGGTAAGTCCTGTCTCACTAATCATTTAGAGTTCTTTGAGAGGGTCAATAAACATGTAGACAATGGTGATCCAGTGGACATTGTTTGCTTGGACTCCCAAAAGGCTTTTGACAACGTCCCTCACCCAAGACTTCTCAGCAAACTTAGCAGTCATGGAAGAAGAGGAGAACAGAAAGGGTAGAGTAGGAATAATTGGTAAATTCTCCCACTGGAGGGAAGTAAACACTGGGGTCCCAGAGGGATCAGTATGAGCACCAATGGTTTTCAACTTTTTCACAATGATCTGGAATTAGGAGTGAGTGGTGAGGTTGCCAAGTTTGCTGTTGACACCAAATTATGTAGGGGGTAAAAATAAAAAGGGTGAGGAGCTCCAAAAGGAACTCTACCAGCTGGGAGAGTGGACATCCAAATGGCAGATGTAGTACAATGGAAGCAAGTGTAAAGTGATGTACGTTGGGGCAAAAAATCCCAACTTCACGTATAACCTGATGGATCTGAGCTAGTGGTGACTGACCAAGAAAGAGATCTTGGGAATGTAGTGGACAGCTCGAGGAAAATGTCAATCCAGTGTGCAGCTGCTGTAAAGAAGGCAAACTCAACGTTAGGCATTACTAGAAAAAGAATTGAGAATAAAACTGCCAGTATCATACTGCCTTTATAAAAAATCTATGGTGCAACTGTGTATAGTTCTGGTCACCACACCTAAAAATAGATACTGTAGAGCTGGAACTAAAATAATCAAGGGGCTGAAGCATCTCCCCTATGATGGAAGGTTACAACTGCTGGGATTGTTTAGCTTGGAAAAAAGGAGTGTAAGGGGAGACATGAAAGAGCTGTCAAATTTATGCATAGTGTGAAGAATGTGGATAGGGAGACATTTTTCTCCCTCTCTCATAATACTAGAACCCAATGGGGTCATCCCATAAAGCTAACTGGTGGGAGATTGAGGACAGATAAAAAGAATTACTTCGTCACACAGCATGTAGTCAAACGATGGAATTCGCTACCACAAGATGTAGTGATGCCCACCAATTGGATGGTTTTAAAAGGAGGTTAGACAAATTCCTGGAGGGGAAGGCTATCAATGGCTACTAGTCCTGATGCCTCTGTCAGCGGCTACTAGACCTGATGCCTCCAGAGCAGTTGCTGGAGAACATGGTTGGAGGGTGCTGTTGCATTTATGTCCTGCTTCTGGGTTTCCCATGGGCAGCTGGTTGGCCACTGTGGGAACAGAATGCTGGACTAGATGAACCCTTGGTCTGATCCAGCATCAGGGCTCCTCTAATGTTCTTATGTACGCCTGCCATACTTCAGGCAAAAAGGTGCAGGTGTACAGACATGTCTTTACATGATGTTGTTGTTGATGATGATGATGAGCTTTGTTTTTAAAGAAGGCAATTTCCAATACCTCTGAAGCGATTACCTCAGTCACCCCTTCTGAAGTGAGATCTTGGGGTTGTGGTGGACAGGTAGATGAAAATGTCAAAATGTATGGCTGCTGTAATGCTTCCATGGGCAGTGCCGCAATGAGTGGAAATGCTCATTTCCTGCCCCTTCTGGAAATGAGCATTTCCCCCCCAGAAGCCTCTACATCCTGGCCACCAGCAGTACGGGCTGTGCACACCACCAGTGAGGACACCTGCCTGTGCACTGCTGCTGGTGGCCCTGGGAGGGCTGAGCAAGGTGCATGTTGGATGCTGCTGTCAGGATCAGGCTTGTTCTCCCTTGTGTGGGGGGAAAAGTTGCAGGGGGTCAAACAGATTCAGAATCCGAAGAAGAAAGACTAGAAATTTACCAGCCAACACAGGAAGTGGGGTAGAAGATTCTCCAAGACTCTTCAGGAGGCAAGGATGATTCTTCCCGAGAAGCTTATCTGCAAGAATGCAGATGGCCCAGAGATCACCCCTCCTGGGAATTCAGCCACTGTCTGATGGGGACGGGACATCAGAGTTGACAGATCCCAGAGTTCACCACAGGGTCAAGAGGGTGGAGTTGAGAGGAGGTGGGAGGTTGTCTCTTCGGAAGCGGCTTGCAAGAAGCTTCTCAAGAAAGACCCTCCCTGATGAAAAGCATCTGTTGGAATCCTGGGAACAGCTCTGCTTGAGTTGAAAGCAACTGCCTGGCTTTATTAGTCAAATTAAGCTTAGAGCATAGCTACTAGCACTCACACACCCTTCAGGTGAGAAGAGATGTTTGTTTCATAGACTCATAGGATAGTAGAGTTGGAAGGGGCCTATAAGGCCATCAAGTCCAACCCCCTGCTAAATGCAGGAATCTACCTTAAAGCATCACTGACAGATGGTTGTCCAGCTGCCTCTTGAATGCCTCTAATGTGGGAGAGCCCACCACCTCCCTAGGTCATTGGTTCCATTGTCGTATTACTCTAACAGTCAGGAAGTTTTTCCTGCTGTTCAGCCGGAATCTGGCTTCCTGTAACTTGAGCCCATTATTCCATGTCCTGCACTCTGGGTTGATCAAGAAGAGATCCTGGCCCTCCTCTGTGTGACAACCTTTCAAGTATTTGAAGTGTGCTATCATGGGTCCCCTCCATCTTCTCTTCTCCAGGCTAAACATGCCCAGTTCTTTCAATCTCTCCTCATAGGGCTTTGTTTCCAGACCCCTGATCATCCTAATTTCCCTCCTCTGAACACGCTCCAGATTATCTGCATCCTTCTTGAAGTGTGGTGCCCAGAACTGGACGCAATACTCAAGATGGGGTCTAACCAGTGCCGAATAGAGGAGAACCAGGACCTCGAGCAATTTGGAAATTATACTTCTATTAATGCAGCCCAAAATAACATTTGCTTTTTTTGCAGCCACATCACACTGTTGACTCATATTCAGCTTGCGATCTACAACAATTCCAAGATTCTTCTCGCTTGCTGAACCAAGTATTCCCCATCTTGTAACTGTGCATTTGGTTTCTTTTTCCTAGGTGTAGAACTTGGCATTTATCCTTATTAAATTTCATTATATTGTTTTCAGCCCAGCGCTCCAGTCTATCAAAATCACTTTGGAGGTTGTTTCTGTCTTCCAGGGTATTAGCGATCCCACCCAATTTTGTGTCATCTGCAAATTTGATAAGCATTCTCTGCACCGCTTCGTCCAAATCATTCATAAAAATGTTGAAGAGCACTGGGCCCAGGACTGAGCCGTACTGTACCCCACTCATTACCTCCCCCCAGTGTGAAAAGGTACCATTGATAAGCACTCTTTGAGTCCGATTCTGTAGCCAACAGTGGATCCACCTAATAGTTGTTCCATCTAGCCCACTTTTCACTAGGTTGTTAATCAGAATTTCATGGGGCACTTATTTATTATTGAATAAAGCTTTGTGAATTTCATAGCAGGTGTCTTTATTGTCTTGTATCGGCAAGGGGGGTTGGAATCATGACAGCTACTCATTAAAGCAGCCTAACATTAATTTGAAATAAATAAATATCATCTTAACTGTTGAGCATTTCTTCTCCAGTTTTGGTCTCCCAGTGCCCACCATCTTAGTCTCTCTTCTGTGGACATGTTCCAGTTTAGACATGTTCCTTCTTAAATTGGAGTGCCTAAAGCTGGACACAGGACACTTGTTCTTGTTCAACTGTATTCTGACGCTTCTCCATGGAAGTGCTACATTGCAGCTGCCAGTGGTAGGGGCTGTTGGACTAGATGATCTTTGAAGTATCTTCCAGTTATGGTTCTACTATTCTAAGATAATCAGGCTTGAAGCTGGATTCTGTTTGCGCACATGGCTTCCTGCAAGGAGGGCCAAGCAGCCTCAAGAAAGGGCAACAGAGGCAAATGGCAGTTGAGGACTGCTCCAGGAATGACTTACCTACTGGTAGTCATGGGGGAAAGCACAGAATGTGATGGTGGAGCTCTCTGCACAATAAGATGTGGCAAGGATCACTTGGTTTTGGGTAGCATCCTCTTGACAAATGTGTGCTGCCAGCCATACCTTGAGGGTCTGATTCACGCACCTACAGCGTGCCTTTTAGTTCATGATAACAGCATCAAGACAAACACCACAGGAAGGTCTCTCAGATCCCCTCCTGTCACCTGAAACACAAAACATGCTTTTCAATAAAGTCAGCTGAGCTGACACATGTAGTTGCTGGTCATCCAGTGCTGAGGAAGTACATGATGAGGAGCTGAGTGATGTTCATGTCTGCATGTGCCAGCCCTGAGATGTAAAATGGACCGGCAGAGGCTTGTTAGGCGGGAGGCATGCTAGCAGCCCTGACTTTATGGTCAAGTGTCTTCCAGCTCCCCCCTTTCCTACATTCCTGTGACGTGCACACAGACTTAACCTGAGGTCTACATGTGAATGGTTCTGAAAGGCCTCCTCTAGTCTCAGCCTGGTGGATTTCTTTTCCAGGTCACTGATGGTGTATGGCAGGCAGTGCTAGCTCTGTCAGCAGCCTAGCAGGAGGAGAAATGAGCCTGGCTAAATGGCCCATTCCCCCCACACACACACACCCATGCTGCTTGTCTCATCACCCCCTCACTCCCCCTTCTCTGCATCCCTTCAACCCACTGGCTCCCAGCTGTGGCATTACAAATGGCTCTAGACATGGTTCAGGAGTCAGCAGGGTCTTCTTTAACCCTTCTTCCTTCTGTGTTGACAAAGTTGAAATCATGTGAAACTCATAAGAAGTCTGGCTTGGCTGTGTCTTGTTCCCCGGAGTCAGGTCAAGATTACAGAACCACCGGTGTCAGCAATAAACCTCCCCTCAAACTCCCCAGGCATTTGTCATATTCCAAAGCTCCTGGCTTTCATCAGATACTTTTCTCCTCCCCACCCCTTCCCAATGGGTGCCTGCTACCCTTTGGCCTCTACAAGCCAGAATGAGGTCCTGGGCAAAATGCACGCTCTCTTGTTGAGTAATCAAGTGGTACCGATAAAGACTTCAACAAAGAAGGGGCAAACATCCAAAGGCCAAAGCTGAGTTAGGGTCACTTCAAAATAAACATAACATAGGAAACTCAGCTTTGGGTTAATAACTGGACAGCAACAATCATGTCAGAGGCACACACACAAACGGCAGAGCTAGACACCTTGAAGATGCAACAGTGGCAGAGAAGTCAGAGCACTTAGCTCCTGGTGCCATCTGTGTTCCAGCTGTCATCCTGTTTGTTCTCACCTCCCCCAAGAAACTGGTCAGCAATCAGGTTCTACATCACAGGCGAGGCTCCTTGGGAGCAATCATCTTGATAGCCCTTTCCATCTTACCATTGCCTAATGAGGTGAGGGCTTCAACAGGAACACCAACCCTGACGACAGGCAGCTCCCCAAGAGCATTCAGGAATCCTTCAGATTCCATAAGCCTCTGGGGTGCGCCATTTTAATGGGCCCATTGACCCTTTGGAGGGATTATCCACTACAAATCTAACCTTCATGAGGAAATGGTCTGATCATGAAAATGGGGTTAACAATACTGGGCTAAATAGACCAACGGTCTGACTCAGTGTAAGGCAGCTTCCTGTGTTCCTATATGTTCACATAACAAAAATCAGGAAGAAAATAAATTGCAGCCAACAACAAAATAACTTAGGGTGCCTCTACAAGAGGCATTTAAAGCTCTTTCAAGGCACATTAAAAAATTTACCTCTACAAGAACGGAGCGCAAATCGGGCATAGAAGCGCGTTATCTCTCCGATTATGCGCATTATCGAATGCGCGTTAAATCGCGAGTTTTATTTTGCTCCGTCCGTTAAAGCGCATTTTGACTGTGTGAATAAGCGCTTATGCGCATTAACTACTTGTAAAGCGCATTTTGGACATCTGTTAATGCGCTTCGCCGCCTCTCATGCAGAGGGATTAGGCTAAATGCGCTTCTGCGATTATGCGCATCATCGCCTAACCAGGCACAAAAGCGAATCCTTGTAGAGGGGACCTTAGCCTCTCAGTACAGTACGGCTGAAAATGAGCAACAGAATCCTATGATCTTACAAGAATGTGAAGTGTGAAGTGCAGAAACTAGGGATGTGCACTGGATCGGACCCGATCCACGATCCGAGTCCGGTCCAGTGGGAAATCGGATAAATTATCCGATTTCCGATCCAACAGCTGGATCGCCCGATCCAATCCGAACCGGTCCGAAAAGGCTCCGAACCGGTTCGGCGGATCGGCGGATCGGCGGGCGCCCACTGGCGCCCACCGCCGCTTCCATTGGCGGGCGCCAGCGGGCGCCCGCCGATGAAAGTGGACAGCGGGGGGGGAGGAGGGGGGCGCTTACTTTTCCGGCCCATCCGCTCCCGTCCAGCGCCGGCGGCTACTACCAGCAGGCTCCGCGGCCTACTCCAGGGTGGCGCGCCGGGTGATGTCATCACCCGGCGCGCTACTCTAGAGCAGGCCGCGGAGCCCGCTGGTAGTAGCCGCCGGTGCCGGACGGGAGCGGACGGGCCGGGAAGGTAAGCAGGGGGTGCGTGGAGGGGAGGAGGGGGCGCGCGGAGGGGGGGAGGGGGGCCCTTACCTTTCCGGCCCATCCGCTCCCGTCTGCCGCCGCCGGCTACTACCAGCGGGCTCCGCGGCCTGCTCCAGGGTGGCGCGCCGGGTGATCACCCGGCGTGCTACTCGAGAGCAAGCCGCAAAGCCGGCTGGCGGTAGCCGCCGGCGCCGGACGGGAGCGAACGGCCCTAAAAGGTAAGCAGTGGCAGGGAAGGGGGCTTACCCCCCCCGGAGCCGTCTGCTTCTATCTGCTGGCGCCCGCGGGCGCCAGCGGATGGAAGCGGACGGCCCCAGGGGGGGTAGGGAGCGCGGGGGAGGGGGCTTACCTGCCGGGGCCGTCCACAGCGGACGGCCCCGGGGGGGAGGGAGTTAGGCCCCCCCTCACCCACCCGACGCCATTTTTTCCTCATAGACTTGCATTGCAATGCAAGTCTATGGGGGGAAAAATGGCGGCCGATCCAAAAATTTCCGATTTTTGGATCGGGATCGTACTCGATCCTGTCCGGGGGGCTTCCGATTTTGTCCGAACCGATCCGTGACAAAATTGGAGGTCCCGATCCGGGTCCCGATCCGATCCGGGGGGTCCGTGCACACCCCTAGCAGAAACTCCATGCAGATGCAGAAGGAAATCACCCAAATCACAGAATAGGTACAGAAACAATTGGGCAGATAATACAATGAAGAACCCCCGGTATATAAGAACAACAGACACTTTCAGTATGTGTTCCCCTGTCTCCCACCAAGTACATAGTATCCTGTCCTCAAGTTCTGTAACTCAAACAGAGAACTTCCAATAACCTTCCACAAACATGCACCAGTACCTCACCCAGGTACACAAAACCCTCACACTCTCCTGCCTCACCAAAAAAATAACAATAATGCAAAAATCCAAAGATGCCTTATGTGAAAGCAGACCCAATGGTATAAAAGTAGGGGTTTGCTTCAGATTCAGACAAATACTTAACCAAAACAGGCAGATTGAGAAAGATTTAAGGATATCCAAATTGAAGCGGGACTTCTCCAAAGTGGACTGACTCAGAAGACTCCTGATTATTATTGGGGGGGGGGGGGGGAATTTGGAATGACATCAAGATTTAGACCACCAGATCTCAAACTGTGGAACAGGACGATCAGTGGGCCTCACCCGTTTTCAAGCGGGCTTCAGCACTGTGGCCGGCCAACAGCCTCCTTGCTTGCCTGCCCTGCAGAGGTTTGGTTGGACAGATGCCTGCAGCAGCAGCAGCTACAGACATGCATAGAATTGGGAGCTGGTTAGAAAGCAAGATGGTGGCAAGGTGCACATTTTGGAGGGGAGGAAAGGGGGGAATGAAAGAGAATGGCAACAGAGTGGCAGTTAGTTCAGGTACAATAAAGGGTCAAGAACTATTTTCCATTTCCACAAAAATTAGGACCCAAAATAATGAGTGCAAATTACAGCTACCTAGGTTTTGATTAAATATAAAGAAAAACTTCCTAGCAGTAAGAGCTGTACAACAGTGGGACAGTCTACCTACAGAGGTTGTGGGTTCTCCATCTCTGGAGGATTTTAAGCAGAGGCTGGACAGCCACCTCTCATGGATGGTTCAATGGGTTTTCCTGCACATTGCAGAGGGTTGGACTAGATGATCCTTGTGGTCCCTTCCAACTCCACAGTTCTATGTTTCTATGAGTACGAATATTTTGAGATGCATGTTGTGGGAGGCAGGAGGGAATACAAAATAAAAAGTCTTCTCCACTTATATCCTCAGGTTCAACAAATTCTGTCTAAAATGGGAATGCTGTCTCAAAATTATGCCTGGTGTGGAGAGACATTTTTCTCCCTCGCTCATAATACTAGAGCCCAAAAGGGGGTCATCCCATGAAGCTGATTGGTGGGAGGTTCAGGACAGATAAAAGGAAGGACTTTGTCACATAGTGTACAGTTAAACTATGGAATTCACTACCACAAGATGTAGTGATGGCCACCAGTTTGGATGGCTTGATCAGGGGATTAGACAAATTCTAGGAGGAAAAGGCTATCAATGGCTACTAGTCCTGATGATGATATGCTACTTACAGTATCAGAGGCAGGATGCTTATGTACATCAGTTGCTGCGGAACGCGGGTGGAAGGGTGCTGTTGCTCTTGTGTCCTGCTTGTGGGTTTCCTGTGGACAGTTGGTTGGCCACTCTGTGAACAGAATGCTGGACTAGATGAAACCTTGATTTGATCCAGCAGGGTTCCTCTTATGTTCTTATATCTCAATCATGAATGTTTGTATTTAATATGAGGAAAGCTGAACTTTGGAAATTCCTTTCTACAAGGAATCACTGTGACAAAGAAATTAGTCATTCCTAGAGAGGAATTAGATTCAAATACCTATGGAGATATATTGAAAGCTTCAGCTGTTGGATGGTATAGAAATAAAATAAATACAAAATGATATCAGTAATGGCCAGCGGATTATGCCAAATTCCACAAATTCTACCACCATTTTGTTGCTGGTGGGCGTCAATAATTTTCAGCAAAACAACACACCTTATCAGTTAGACACCCATTAAATGGAGGGCTCTGATCCATCATGTGCCCTGCCAGCCAGAGCTGTGCAAAGCAGGAAGGACATCAGAGGGCTTTTTGCCTTCCGTTACTTGTCAAATGCCTTTTAAATTCAATGGGGCCTTATGACTAGATCAGAATTTGGTCTGATCAACCAGGTCTCTTCTTACGTTCCTATGTTAACCTGGTGAACTCCAGATACCCTGGACTACAGATCCCATCACCTGAACATTGGGCATGCTGACTAGGGATGCTGGGAGTTGTAATTCTGAATAACTACATCAAGTGGGCATCAGATTGAGGTAGGATGCAGTAAGGCATGCCCACTAACCTAGTAGGGGTGGAATAAGGATGCATCATCTCTGTCTATCACCTATGCCTTCTTGGGCCATCTTAACGTTCATTGAGACACATCCCCTAAATACTAGTGGTTATCAATAATCTTGTGTAATGTCCTTCCCCCCATCCTTTTATTGTGAATTTAACAAAACAGAACAGAAAAAAAATTGCATGTGAAGAGATTCAAGAAAGGCAGAACAAATATCCATGTATTTATCCACTTGCAAGGGGCATCTATATACCACCCATTCAAATGTTGTTAGCGTTGTCAAGTCCTCTGTCCATTGCATTATGGGAGGTGAACATTTATCCTTCCAACAAAATAATATCAGTCTTTTAGCTGTCATAAGGGCTCAGTAAATCCATTTGCACTAACCCTGTGTTAACTTCCAAGACACCAGTAGGTAGTTTAAGGGGACATGCATGTCATTCCATATTAAATACTATTTCAATATAAAGTTTATCCTTATTATGACCTCCTCCCAAAGGGGGGCAACTATTGGGCATTGCCAAAACATATGAATAAAAGAAGCATTGGGTGCATTGCCTCTCCAACAATTATGCAAATTAGACAAACTCTTATTAAAGCGGCATTGTGGAGTCCAATAAACCTGAAAAAAAAAGAATTGCTGAATAAGGCATAGCCTAAGATCAGTAGAAGCTTCAGATACAGGCACTAAGACAATAATCCATTGATTAGGCAAAACAGGACGCTCCAGTTCTCTATTCCATCCCTGTCTTAGACCTTGGGAATCATATTTATTTACTGATACAAAGTATATATATATGGATCATGGGTTGATATACCCATTCAGCTGCTATAAGCGCTTCCAACAGTAATGGAGACTCTGAAGCTGTAAAAGCGGCCGGACCAAACCTAGATTGTAATGTCTTAAGATTCATTACCTCAGCGCAATCCATAGTGATCACTCTACTCACAGAAATCCTAGAACCAAGAAGCACAGAGTTGGAAGGGGCCTCAATCCAGACCAACCCTAAATTTCATTACAACTCATGTCTCAGCAATGTCTCAGCATTACAACTCATGCCTCAACCTCTCTTCCTTAACATGCCATCATGTCTCTGCTCTGCCAATGTGGACTGATTGTCCAACTCAACCATAGCTGGATCTCAGTTGTTGTCTTCCGACTACTTATTTCCCAAACTTGAATGGGTGCATCTGAGATTCACCAGATCAAGAGAGAATACAATGGATTTAAGGACAGAACCCACTCAGTGCTAGATTTATGAATCCAGCTGAGTGTTCTGGGCTTTAAGAATGAATAAATATGGGTTGTGGTCCCTGCAACTTCTCTCAAGCTAAATAACACAAAATACACATTTATTGCTCAAACAGCATTAGTGAATCACAAGTTATACAGTGATAAAACAAGCAAAGCACATTATTGCATACAATGCACATTGGACAATTAGTAACAAAAATCATGGCTAGCATAGTCCTTAGTAAAATTAAAGTCCTATTCCTCTCAACCAACAAAGCAGTCATCATTAAGATCTTATAGTAACCAATCTGGCAAGTATGATTTCCACAGCTTATGTAATCATGTTGGGGAGGTGTCTTGTTCTCCCAGGATATCTCTGGGCAACCGGATCTAACCTTCGCCTTTTATAACCCTCACAATGTCAATGAACTCACCCTTACAATTGGACCTGGTCATACTGCTATCCCCAATGTAGCCATGAACCTGGTATTGACACCAGTAATACTTAGATGAAAGTATCTCTGCTACATAGATTCCTGCTTCTAGCACCCAACCTACCCACTGGTGGCAAGTGTTCCTTCGATTCCAAGAATACATTTCATTACTCAACTCATCTGTTACTGATCACTTACAGTCAGCATATACAGATAATTGGAATAGCATTCCTCGGAAATACAATGAATTCTTCACAACAATATCTGTTACATTCATATGAGTGAGGGGAGACAAGATAGAAGTGTACAAAATGATGTATGGCATGGAGAAAGTGAATAGGGAGATGTTTTTCTCCCTCTCCCATAATACTAGAACCCAAAGGGGTCACCCCATGAAGCTGATTCATGGGAAATTAAGAACAGAGAAAAGGAAGTGCATACTGTGCATAGTTTAACTACGAAACTTGCTGTTACAAGATGCAGTGATGGCCACCAATTTGAATGGCTTAAAACGGGTATTAGACCAATTCAAGGAGGATAAGACCATCAATGGATACTAGTTGTGATGGCTATATGCTGCCACCAGTATCAGAGGAAGCTAATTGCTGGTGAACATGAGCAGAAGGCTTGTGGCTTCTCTTAGCCATGTGATTGGCCATTGTGTATAGAGAACACTGGACTAGATGTGCCTTTGGTCTGATTCAGCATTGGGCTCTTTCTATGACTTTATGCTCCTACCTCTAGCAACTGAGACAGTTCCTACCAATTTACTGCTGTATGTCCCCTTTGTGTCCATCCTTCCTGAAGGAGCTCAGGAAGCACACAAAGGATATCCTACATGATATCCTGCAACAATTCATTTAAGATAGGCTGAGAGATATTAATTTGCACACCACCTTCCAGAGAGCTTCATGAGGATCTGGTGCAGACCTTACCCTGAATCCACAGTGCTTCTAGAGAAGCACCAACTTGCATTCCTATATATGGATCCACCAGCTTGGGTCAGCCCACAACTCTTCCACTGTGTGGCCCCCTTGTTCCCAGTCCTACATGCTTATTTGCCAGCAAACTGGCTCATAGGTGCAAGGTTTTACTTTTATCACTGTGCACAAAGCATCATCACTTTGCTGTGTCCCCAGGTCTAAGACGCATCATTTTCCATCAATGCTCTTAAGGGCTTATTAACCTTCGGTGCATTTAGAATGAGTTTTGTCAAATGGTTAATGATCCCCATAATGCTGCATAGATCCATTTTATATTGCCAAGTGGACTTTTAACAACAGCTCCTGATTCATCTGGTAAAGCAATTAAGCAGCCTTAGCTCAATGTATGTCCAGTATAAATCTGCTGCTAAACCAATTACTGATCTCTCATAGGTTTAGTGAATGCCCCTGAGGGGTACATTTCGTTCTCTGTTAAACATTTTCCAATTCTTTCACTTTGTTCTTGAAGGGCTCTAGGCCAAGCTACACCACCATCCTTTAAAACTTTAACACTTTGTAATGCCTTGAAGTGTATCCTGTGATACTGTGGGAAATGGCAGGGGAGTGGAATTCATACCAAATGGCATTTTTGGGAAACCCACAAGAAGTGCACAAGGATCTGTCAAGGCATGACACACACAACTTTGCTTGCCAAAATGCATCTCCTGGGTGTAAGGCGGAGGGTACGACTGCTCCCTTGAACTGAGCTGCTTTTTCTTCAGTGGCTTTTGAAAAGGAAATTGGTTACATCTCACAGCCTTTGAAAATGAAAAGGTTCCATGCATTGCATTATTATTATTATTATTATTATTATTATTAATAATAATAATAATAATAATCAGTGCTTTACAAAGTACAAGATCACATGTGCCTGCCACCAGGGACCGATCTACACCAAGCAGGATACAACACTTTGAAAATGTTTTGAAAACTGTCTATGGCGCTCTGTGTCCTGGGCCCCAACAGTTGTCGCTACTGCTATACACCGTTTCAAATCGTTTTAAAGCAGTAGTGTAGATCCTGCCCAGGTGTGTGCCGATTAGCTGCTGTTCCATTCTGCTTGACAAAAACTGCTGTTTTACTCATAAACTTGCATAAACAACCACTAACAGAAGTTGATCTGATGAAAGGAGCATATATTTTTTTTATGACAGTCAAGAAAAGCTTTCCATACCAACTACAAAGAAACAGAGAGCAGAGAGCTCAGGTCATTATGGATAGTTGAAGAGAACATACTCTTGATTGGTGCATGGTTGGACTCCATCCCTATAAAAAAAAGGGTAGGTCTTGACCATTTGGAAGAGTGTCATGTGGCATATGGGGGAGGAAAAGGCAGAAATCCTGATCTAAATTTAGTTTCAGAAATGAATTGCTGTTACCAAATCTTGCCTTTTGCCAGTCAGTGTGTTACACATAAGGAGATCATTAATACCTGCTGACATGGAGGTCAGGGGTTGAGTCTTAAACCTCCAAGCCAGCCTAAGGGAAATGGCCTTTGCAGTGACACTCAGCACAACCTCTGACTCCAGTGGTTTTGGGGATGATTTGCATCCCACTGTTCACAGAGGCAGGAAGGGGATGCTGCTTAAGTCATTTTCAGGATTTTGCATGGGTTTTATACATGGTCCCTCTTATTGAACACTTCTAAAATGCTGTTTATGATGATCTCCCTGCTACTCAATCTATGTCTACAGATCTAGGCACAGGCAAGTCACGCACTACTTTCCCCACAATTCTTTGGCCTTTATCACACGTACCATTTTCCCCCTGAATTGCTTCTGCGGGTTCCCCCTCTGTTTCCTATGTGAATCTAGTGTTTTGAATCATACGTGGTCAGGATTGCTGCGATACCTCAGCTTGGCCTGTTGAACTTGCGTGAAACAGACTTTGCCCGTTCAGAGTTAAATTGAAACAAAAACTAAAAACAGAGCATCCAGGGCACAAGAACAGCACGTGGGGGACGACATCATGCGAGTCCTGCGCTGAAGAACTGGATCAAAGTCACGGTGGGTGTGCTTAAAACTAGGGATGTGCACTGGATCGGACCCGATACACGATCCGAGTCCGGTCCAGTGGGAAATCGGATAAATTATCCGATTTCCGATCCCGCAGCTGGATCGGCCGATCCAATCCGAACCGGTCCGAAAAAGCTCCGAACCGGTTCGGCGGATCGGCGGATCGGCGGGCGCCCACTGGCGCCCACCGCCGCTTCCATTGGCGGGCGCCAGCGGGCGCCCGCCGATGAAAGTGGACAGCGGGGGGGGGGGAGGAGGGGGGCACTTACCTTCTCGGCCCGGTGGCTCCCGTCCGGCGCCGGCGCCTACTACTACTAGCAGGCTCCGCGGCCTGCTCTAGGGTGGCGCGCCGGGTGATGTCATCACCCGGCGTGCTACTCTAGAGCAGGCCGCGGAGCCTGCTGGAAGTAGTAGGCGCCGGCGCCGGACGGAAGCCGCCGGGCCAGGAAGGTAAGGAGGGGGTGCGTGGAGGGGAGGAGGGGGCGCGCGGAGGGGGGAGGGGGGAGGGGGGCCCTTACCTTTCCGGCCCGGCGGCTCCCGTCCGGCGCCGGCGCCTACTATTCCCAGCAGGCTCCGCGGCCTGCTCTAGGGTGGCGCGCCGGGTGATGTCATCACCCGGCGCGCTACTCTAGAGCAGGCCGCGGAGCCTGCTGGTAGTAGTAGGCGCCGGCGCCGGACGGGAGCCGCCGGGCCGGAAAGGTAAGGAGGGGGTGCGTGGAGGGGAGGAGGGGGCGCGCGGAGGGGGGAGGGGGGCCCTTACCTTTCCGGCCCGGCGGCTCCCGTCCGGCGCCGGCGCCTACTATTCCCAGCAGGCTCCGCGGCCTGCTCTAGGATGGCGCGCCGGGTGATGTCATCACCCGGCGCGCTACTCTAGAGCAGGCCGCGGAGCCTGCTGGAAGTAGTAGGCGCCGGCGCCGGACGGGAGCCGCCGGGCCGGAAAGGTAAGGAGGGGGTGCGTGGAGGGGAGGAGGGGGCGCGCGGAGGGGGGAGGGGGGCCCTTACCTTTCCGGCCCGGCGGCTCCCGTCCGGCGCCGGCGCCTACTATTCCCAGCAGGCTCCGCGGCCTGCTCTAGGATGGCGCGCCGGGTGATGTCATCACCCGGCGCACTACTCTAGAGCAGGCCGCGGAGCCTGCTGGAAGTAGTAGGCGCCGGCGCCGGACGGGAGCCGCCGGGCCGGAAAGGTAAGGAGGGGGTGCGTGGAGGGGAGGAGGGGGCGCGCGGAGGGGGGAGGGGGGAGGAGGGGGCGCGCGGAGGGGGGAGGGGGGAGGGGGGCCCTTACCTGCCCGGCCCGGCGGCTCCCGTCCGGCGCCGGCGCCTACTACTACCAGCAGGCTCCGCGGCCTGCTCCAGGGTGGCGCGCCGGGTGATGTCATCACCCGGCGCGCTACTCGAGAGTAGGCCGCGGAGCCCGCTGGTAGTAGCCGCCGGCGCCGGACGTGCCGAGAAGGTAAGTGGCGGGGAAGGGGGCTTACCCCCCCCCCCGGAGCCGTCCGCTTCTATCCGCTGGCGCCCGCGGGCGCCAGCGGATGGAAGCAGGCGGCCCCAGGGGGGGTAGGGAGCGCGGGGGAGGGGGTTTACCTGCCGGGGCCGTCCACAGCGGACGGCCCCGGGGGGGGGGAGGGAGTTAGGCCCCCCCTTACCCACCCGCCGCCATTTTTTCCTCATAGACTTGCATTGCAATGCAAGTCTATGGGGAAAAAAATGGCGGCCGATCCAAAAATTTCCGATTTTTGGATCGGGATCGGACTCGATCCGGTCCGGGGGGCCTCCGATTTTGTCCGAACCGGTCCGGGACAAAATTGGAGGTCCCGATCCGGGTCCCGATCCGATCCGGGGGGTCCGTGCACACCCCTACTTAAAACCACCCATGTGATAAAGGCCTTTGTGTGCAAGCCGAGTTTTGAACTGATCTTGTGACTATCCAACTATTGTCTCAACCCACTTTGCAAAGACCATTCATGAAACAGATCATTACAAACTCAACAGACATGGGGCATTTTTACATTTTTACCCAACCCCATTCTGCTTAGGGTGGTGTAGATGGTTCCCTTCCATTTTAACCCCCCCCCCCCAAGCAACTGTGAATGGGTTGGCTAGGCTAGGCTAGGCAAGAGCCGTTAGCTCCAAGTCACCCAGTGTGCTACGTGTCTGCATGGAGATTTGTTTTCAACCCAGATTCCCCCCCCCCATCTCAATGCTCTGGCCCCTAAGCCCCACTGCTGTAGTTGTCTGAGTCGTGGGAATAGTGTAACCCCAACTGCAAGTTACTGGAAGGGGTCAGTGTTGCAGTAGTGAAGCAGGAGCTCCCCAGTGATGATGCCTCACAGGAGTCATCATGACTAAGTCAACCCATCACTGGGGAGGTCCGGCTGCTTCACAGCTTTACAGCAGCACCTCAATCCAGGTTGCAGTTCATGCCGAGGCCCCTGCAGAGGAATCCCACCAAGCCTCTTTCACTGGAATTTTTAAAAGTTTCCATCAGGCATTTCTGAATTACAACTAGGAAGTTTTCCTCTCTGCTGCTGCTACTGTCTTTGGAAATGACTGTTTATATTGAGGTTGACTGGGGTTTTGTATCTGTTGACTGGTTTACTGCTGTTGCACATTTTAGTCATATGTTGTTCTAAGAGCGTCATCAGACAAGGGTCCCTTCTACAAGATTTCGGTTTGACGCCCGGTTGGCCAACTATGCGCATCTTCTCCCAATCGCTTTTACGCTAATCCCTATACACGGGAGGAGGTGAAACGCATTACCGGTTGTATGAAATGCACTTTAAAGTTGTTTACATGCACAGCATCGCTTGTTTACATGGCCATAAGGCGCTTTAACTCCCGTGGTAAATTAAAACTCGCTATTTAATGTGCATTTGATAATGCGCATAATCAGACAGAAAAAACGCCTCGACCCCCAATTTGCACTCTGTTCATGTGGAGGTAAAATCGGTAATGTGCTTTGAAAGAGCTTTAAATCGCTCTTGTAGAGGCACCCAAGTATTTTGTCGCATGCTCACTACTGCCCACTTACGGATGTGTGCACATCCTTGAGATGATGCCTCCCACTCCTTCCACTCATTTTTCTGTTGCAAAATAGATCCCTTTTAATCCGACTTTTATTTAAAATGGAATGTGCTACGATCTCCAGCTGTTGTGCAGGAAAAGTGCTGCGATAGAAATGGCTCCAAAATGCAATGTGTTGACTCTGACATAATTTCTCTTCAAGCCACAGGGTGTCTGGTATATTCAGCAAGATGCAGTTGAATCTTTCAGGTTGAAGGCACTGTGGGAATGGCAGGGGGTAGATCTAGACTTTCTGGCCTTGTTCAGGCTCAGTACCTCCTTTATCAGATACCTCTTGTTTAGGCAGAGCTTTCTGTTGCATACAGTGAGTACAGGTTTTACAATGCATATGGAGTGTGAATGTCCTCTCACACGCCATATGTCCTGAATCATCTTGTGAAGCTTGCATGGCCATTGCTCAGTGCTGTCTGGGTAAGACCAATTGTGTCCATATTCTTCTTAAAATTTCTGATGTGGCATGGAAGACCACCCCATCGATTCCCTTTTGCAGTTATAGCACTGCTTCAGCAGAGAGCAACATGGTCTTTGGTGGCTTCCTATCATTCTTTTTGACAAGACAGAAGGCAGCCTTAAGATCTGGATAGTGCTGTTGGAATTCAACTATGGTATTGATTTCTTACTGAACTTGAGAACCACACACGCTTATTCATTTATTTATTAGATTTCTGGGAGGGTCAAATGAAATCACCTTGACTGTGCAGATTTTAGGCTTGTAGGGTCTATTTCATTTTCAACAGCACTCTAAAGTCTGCCAGCTAAAGCCAGGTGCAAAATGTTTGCCAACTAAAGTTCTCCAACTGGAGCCAGCAGCAAGAACAACATCAAACTGAGAAACAAGATGCTTCTGAGCACATGCTCAGCCGAGTCATTCATTTTCAGTACCAGAAGTGGGGCTCTTCACACACAAATCCTTTCATATTTCCTTTGAAGGGAGAACGAGCCCTCCTCTTGACGGCGCCCGGCACGCCTTGCAGCAGCAGTGCCCGGCACATCGCAGCAAATTGACATTCCTGCCATCAGTCTGCACTGCAGAAGCGCCACGATGGCTTTTCCTGCCATTGCTGCTGCCGCTGCACCTGCCCACCATTAGCTGTAGGGGCGGCAGGGGCGGCAGGGGCGGCAAGGGCGGCAGGGGCGGCAGGGGCGGCAGGGGCGGCAGGGGCGGCGGCCCACCTACTCGCAGTTAAGTGGTTTTATTAAAGATTTTTTTAAAAATGGGGGGGAGGAGAACTGCGGAGGCAATGCAGCGAGCTTATGGCTTGCTGCTCCATCTAGGCTGACCAGATAAAATCCAGGTCAGGGCTCATGTAACTTTAACAGTTGTAGGGCACTATACTAGAGTGACCAGATACAAAAGAAGGCAGGGCCCCTGCACCTTTAACAGTTGTGATGAAGAGGGAATTTCACCAGGAACTAATTGCATACAAATGACCTTCGCTGAAATTCCCTTTTCTCTACAACTGTTAAAGTTACATGAGCCCTGACCTGGATTTTATCTGGTCACCCTAGCTCCATCCCCTTCCCTGCCCAGCCTGCTCCATCCTGAAAAAAGTCGGACTAAATGCCCGACTTTTTTAGTGTGGAGCAAAAGGGCTTTGCCCCTAGATGGCTTCAAATTGGCGGCCGTGTCATGTAATCCAACTGCCGCCATATTGAAGCCACCGCTAGCAAAGTGCCCATGAAGAGGTACCCTGAGAGTTATTATCCCAGACTCACTGCAAGGCAGGCAGGGATCACCAGAAGTCAGCAGGGTCCACTACCACCGATTCTTCTCGTCCAGCTTGAATCAGTGGTTTCTCAGACCTATGGATACTCTTGGGGGGGCAACTAAAATGCGGTCTCCAGCTAACAGCCTCTATTTTAGTCCCCAAGTCCAAACATACACAGTAGCCACTGTCACTCAGCCAAGAGGCACTGATATAGCACTGAGATTTACCTGGAAGAAATGACACACAGCTCTAGAGATAGGTAAGAAGTTTATTAGGATGCAGAAAGTGGAAGAAGGGAAGGAACTAAAACTTACCCTGAAAGTTACAGCGAAAAACAAGCAAAACAATAAAACAATAACTGACCTATCCTGTACATTACCGAAGTAAAGGTTCTCAATAGGACAGTGTCCCAGCCAGGGTTCAAGGATGCAGCAGCTTTGCAAGATGTTGACAGTTGAAGGTGGAGACCACTCAGCCATCCTACAACACCACCACCCCTTATCTCTCAGGCCCTGGCAACTCAGAGCAGGTCTCGGATAGCCAATCCCAGGCTCATTCCGACACTGTACCTTGAACCCAGAGGAGGGAGTTCCTTTCTCACCAGAGCCCAGCTGTAATCAGTCAGCCCAATTGTAGAACTTAGCTGTGGCCTTTTGGGGGCTGGAGCTACCTCAAAATCACACATTCACAGGTGCCATTCACACATTCATTACATACCAGCCAGGCTAAGGTAGGGTGACCAGATAAAATCCAGGTCAGGGCTCATGTAACTTTAACAATTGTAGTGAAAAGGGAATTTCAGCCAGTATCATTTGTATGTAATTAGTTCCTGGTGATATTCCCTCTTCATCACAACAGTTAAAGTTGCAGGGGCCCTGCCTTCTTTTGTATATGGTCACTCTAGTATAGTGCCTGCAACTTTAACTGTTGTGATGAAGAGGGAATTTCACCAGGAACTAATTGCATACAAATGACTCTGGCTGAAATTCCCTTTTTTCTACAACTGTTAAAGTTACATGAGCCCTGACCTGGATTTTATCTGGTCACCCTAGGCTAAGGCCAAGGGGCATTTTTAACATGCATGCTGTTGTTGACATTCTTCCTTCAAGCTCTCTTGATTTCAAGAAGGCCAGCAGGGAAGGCTTTTTGTTTTGGTTTTGTTAAACTATGGGGAATAGGAAAGACTTGCCAATCTACCACAAATCTACCAATGGCATTATTTGGTATTGCTGCCTCCTGTTGAAAAGGCAGTTAGCAGAGAAAAAGACAAAAGACAGAACAGAATGAACGTTCACCACTCCCACATGCACACAAAAGGTTAACATAAAAAGTAGAAGCTACACCTTTCTTTAGTGAAGAAAGAAAACAGCTTTACTCACAAGTATTCTTGCATATACAAATGCAGGCACAGTGTAGCGTTTTAAAAGAATTTGTTCAGTACATCTTGTATTCATTTACAGAGGCAGGAGAGAGAGAGAGCAAGCATGTGCTCCCAGCAATGGGAAGTTGGGGAGAGAGTGGGGGGGGGGGGGGAGGACCAGGAAGGAAGAAACCACACACTGGAAGCTGTTCTGAATCAATGCCTGAGCACAGTAATGGACTGGATGAGGGCCAACAAACTGAGACTCAATCCAGACAAGTTGGAGGTACTGCTAGTGGATGGTTCGTCTGTCCAGTTAGGTGATGTTCACCCTGTTCTGGAGGGGGTTGCACTCCCCCTAAAGGTACAGGTTCATAGTTTGGGAAGGGGTTCTTTGATCAGAACTGTCACTTCAGGCACAGGTAATCTCAGTGGCAAAGAGCACCTTTTATCAGCTTAGGCTAATATACCAACTATTCCCTTATCTGGACAGAGATAGCCTAACTACAGCAATCCATGCTCTGATAACCTCTCATCTGGATTACTGCAATGTGTTATACATGGGGCTGCCTTTGAAACTGGTCTGAAAACAGTTGGCTAGAAAACAGGGCAGCAAGATGATTAATGGGGACTGGCCAATGAGACCACATTATGCCAGTCCTTTTCCAGCTTCACTGGCTGCTGGTCCAGGTCCGGGCCTGATTCAAAGTGCTGGTATTAACATTCAAAGCCCTAAACGGCTTGGGGCCAGGTTATCTGAAGGAACGCCTCCTCCCATATGTACCTGCCCACACCCTAAGATCATCCTCAGGGGTCCTTCTCCATGAACCCTGCTAAAAGAAGTGAGGTGGATGGCTTAGGAGGAGGGCCTTTTCCGCTGGGGCACCCTGACTGTGGATTGAGCTCCCCAGAGAGGTTTGCATCGCACCTATGTTGTACTCTTTCCGACGCCAGGTGAAAACCTTTTTATTTTCTCAGTATTTTAACATTTTACCATTCTAGTCTTTTAACTTTCCATTTTAAATATCTGCATTGCTGCTCGATTTTTTCCTGGTTGTACTTTTATACTTTTGTATTGTGTTTTTATGTTGTGGTTTAAGTTTTACACTTAAGTTGTACTTTATGGTTTCAATTTTTGTGAACCACCCAGAGAGCTTTGGCTATTGGGTGGTATAGAAATACAGTAAATAAAGAAATAAAGAAATAAAATAAGCCATAGAAATCCTAAGGCTAGCTTTGCCCCAAACTCACATGCATTAACTAGCTAAATGCAACACTGCCCCCTTCCTGTAACTTGCAGATGGCGTTGGAATATTCTCATCATCATACAACTCCTAAAATACCAAAATACATATATGGATTAGAATCAGCCAAAATTCCTAAGAAAAAGATTGCCCAGCATGGCTACCTTTATTTTTGGTTGGGGTCTGTCCTTTTCTTAACTAGATTACTGCAATGACTGTCAATTCTCCTAGACAAGGGAAGAATATTGATGGACTCATAAAGAGCAGCCTCTGCTGGGATGGTCTCCTGGCATTGGCCTGCATATAGAATGAATTGGCGGCCCTTGCAAGATCATCACTGGGGTGGTTGGATGGGAGAGTCAGCCTCAAATATGCTTTATGACTGATGCATTGTTGGTATTGTTTCTGTGGAAGGTCATTGTCCGATCTGCCCATACGACAAATTGAATCAAACAAGTAAGTACATCTTGCACCCTGCAAAGATTCAGGTATAGATGGAAGAGAGCTTCTCCCTTCCACCCTGGCCTTTTGCATTTCTTTTGCATCTCCCAGGTTTTCATCCATTGCATGCAAATTCTTCCATTTTCTGAACAACAAAATGCCTGCTGCCTTTAGTTTGAGATTTCAGGGGCCAAGAAATCGTTCTTCCCATGGAGGCAAAAAGAATGAGAATTTCCAGTGAAGAACTCCTGCAGTGAAGGAGTTCCTCACTCAAGAGGAGAATATACTGATGCAGACAAAAGGCGCAGCATCCTCCACAGCTTCAGCATGCTATGGGCCTGGGACTAACATCTAGACATAGCCATCTGGCAGAGGCAATTTCTGAATGTTTGGTATCTTCCTAAATGTGATCCTTTAATAGCTCCACTGTCTAGGGTTCCAAATCCACTGAATAACCACTGGCATCACGCTTTATGGCCACCTGTTAGTTCCCAATTGGGGAGGTTTCAGGAGTGCCGCAATGTCACTTGACATGTGTTAGGTGTGGGCATTTGATGCATGCTTCTCAGGACCATAGGGATCCATGCACGCACACCTCCCAGCCCACAGTTTGTTCTGCTCACCTGCCTGCCTCTAATGGATGGGATGTGGAGCAAAAGTGCAACCTGGTCACAGGCCTCCACATCTCTTGTACCACCCAATCAACTACTGAGGAGAACTGTCTGGGCTGCTTGCTTGCCCACTTTTATAAGGTTTCCAAAGCCACACATTGCAAATTGGAGAGTTATTTACCTGGCCAGCATCTATCAAGCCTGATCAATGTTTCTGTAATGAACACACCACTGGAACAGACTAAAGATTAAAACTGTCTCCACTTCCTCAGCCAGTTTTCCCCCTCCCTAGCCCTCCCCTCGATGTTAGCATTTTCCTGAGGGCCCCGAGCAAAAGATAAGATGCAGTTAAATTTATCTTCAAAGTCAAGGGGCCTTCAGCTCACCCCTCAAAAAAGCAGGTCTTTAACCCCCTGCTCACCACCATTCCTCTCATGTATAAATCTTTTTCTTATCACATCTTGCAAAGATAAGGAGAAACAGGGTGGAGAGAAGGAAAGAAAGGAGAAAATACAGCAGGCTTTTTTAAGCCAAAGAAAATTTCTGGTTTGCATTAAAGAGGAAGGATAAAAGAGCACCAAAGACCCCACTGAGAGCATAAATTACGCGGGATGGGCCATAGGGAGGAGATTTATGGGCGGCAGTTCTCAGCTCTCCGAGAAACAACAATGACCCACAAAAATCCCCCAGCCATGCAAAAACAAAAGGGGGCTTGCTTGTCTCTCCTGTACAGGCGCCTTTGCATCATGGGAAAGGTGGCTCTGCATGCAGAAGATGGGACTTGAGTAGGCTGCTCTGCTGGGAGTTCTTCAGTTGTGCAGCAGGCCATTAGCAAGGAAGGGGAGAGCTCTGACCAAGGAAGCCAGTCTGGACACTGTGGGAGAAATGGGAGCAGAGAGAGCCCTGCCTGCTCAAACCAACAAGAGTTTCCAGTTTCCAATTGCATAGCAACAAGCAGAGTCTACACCGTAGAGATGTGGAGGAAGAGCAAAGCTCCGCTGTGTGCCAGGTTGGCTACCACCCAGATGTGGCTTACAGGTTAGTATCAGAAGTTCAGGGCTGTGGATCAGGTCAGGCTTTACATGACTCTCCCAACATTGATGGTTTCACCCTGCAGGCCCTTATTAGTGTTAGAAATGGCTACACCCAGACTGAATCCCTACTTATATCCTCCAAGAGGTGCAAAGCTCAGGGTGAGGTGTGGGCTCAAGACCTGGCACATTGCAACCCAGGGATCAGCGGGGCCCAGAAGCCAGGACTTGGTGCAACCATCACGCTCCTCAGCCATCTACGTCCTGTTTGGCTGAGACAACTAGTGACAGGGTAGCAATGTCTGCCCATGCACTGTGTTGCGTGTGCCCCCCCTGCTCTGCCTGCCTTGCAATTCCTGCTTGGTTAATTTACTGCCTTATAAGAGATATTTTACTCTATGCACAAAAGAAATGGAAAGAAAAATTCAAACGTTGTGCCACAGTTACCCGTTTTCTGTGACCTCTGTTTTTTATGCACCTTCAGGTAGCCCACATCTCTGCTAGTCACTAGACCATGAAAGAGTGATCCAATGCCCTGGTGCCTCCGTCCCACACTGACTCCGGTGCTGCCCCTCCCTCTGCCTCCAACCCTTGGGCACCTATTTCCCTGCCCACCTTGGCAGACAAAACGGTTTAAAGGAAAACAGAGGTTTTTGGGATGGCTGATGAAGATCCTAAATGGATGGCTAAACATCTTCAGATTTCCCTACATTTGACTGCTGTACACATTATGGCTGGTTGTTGACACATACATGTTCAGCACATGATGACTGGAACACCAAGTGACATTGCATATGTGTGAATGCGCCACAGAGAGAAAATCCTTATCTTCTGACAGCTTTCCATGGAGTCATTCAGTTCACACGTGCAACTGCCGATCACTAAGTACAGAGAAAATGTATGTGTGAACCAAACCCAAGTGACTGGTAGCTGAATAGACTCCATTCAAACATGTGGGTCCTGAGGGGACAGGAGAGTGCTGTCTGCGTGGTTGACACCTGCAAGGGCCTGCAGTCCTCAAGCAGTGTAGAGGCATGAGCTTCGTGACATATTCTGTGCTTGTATAAGATGGCACGAGGCATACAGCCACTGGGAGGGTGCGTGCCATGCTCAAACCCTATGATCCCTTTTCACTTTCAATTTGTGTCACTCCAGCTATTTGGGGGCCATGTGCTATCATTTTATTTGCTATTCAAGGACATTTCAGCTTTAGCAAATGAAGCCAGAAGGTCTTTGTTTTATTTTGTTTTTAAGTATTGTTTTTTATAGGCATCAGAACCAGGTCAGTGTTGTGGGCTGCCCTGTGAAGGACCTCTTTGTTTCTGGGAGGTGCCGAAGAGAGGTTCAGCCCAGATGCTCATGAGAGAGATTAAAGAGGCCAGGTTTGAGGTCTGAAAAGACTCATGCTGTCCGGGACCTTAAGTGAGACATGACTAGTCACTTCCCACCTCTCCTGACTTCCTGGCCAGATGTCACCATGATCCCCTTTCGTGGCTACTCTGGAAACCCACGCAGGGCCTGCATTAAGGGTAGGTATGGTTGGGCACCGGCTAAGGGCCCACACCCCAGCAGGGCCCTACTAACAACCGCTCTCTGGGCTTGTGCCTCCTCTTCACCATTGGAACCTGCTTGTTCACTTGCTTCTCACTCTGGCTCAGACAATAGTGGTGGTGAGAAGAACGAGCCGGAAATGCCATGGCCTCCTTGCTCTCTGGCTCTCTGCCTGTCAAGCAAGCAAGTGGTGACCGTGATGAGAAAGCAGGTGAGGAGGAACAGCAGCTGGTGGCAACCATGGTGAGAAGGCAGAGTCACTGAGGGAATGGGCTCATTGAAAGTTTCTTGTCCTAGGGACCCTCAAAAACTTGGAGTCTGCATTGCTCATGGCATCAAATACAGCACTCAGCTGCTCCCTCCAGCTTGAGGGCTGCAGATCTGCACTGAGTCAGTTAGACGACGCAGGCAAAGCTTCGCAGCCACTGCGGGGCTTTCCTGTGAAGCTGAGGAGGGATTTACCCTGACTTTTTCAATCAGAGTGATGCCAAGACAGCTCTTTTGCTGTCTGACGTTGCTCTGGGGCCAATCCGGAGTTGGTGCCTGGTGGAAGGCGACTGGCAATTGATTGCTTTCCACCAGGAAGAGGACGGAGTGTGTGACTCCGGTACCCGCACGGCCACCCAGAAACCCCACACTCCCTCCTTGGCTTCGGGATTATCCAACGCCACACCGGGAGATGGAAAACACAGGGGTTTGGAGGGAGGCGGCGCCAACCCGATGCCGTGAAGATAGCCCCCATGGCTAAGGCCAATTCCTGTCAGATTTGTGGATGTGGATGTTGAACCAGTCTTGTTAAGTCATGCTGCCCTGGACTGTACAAACACTGAACAGCCATGCAAACTATTCAGTTGAGGGCATTGTGTTTTCTGCCAGATTTTAGGGTTCTTTTCCTATCAGAGGCAGAGAGCCTTTTGCCAACAGTTGGGGCATGAGCAAGGGATCAGGAGATCTTCTGCCCTGTCCTCTCTTAGCAGCTGGATCAGCAACCATGCAAAGTCTTCGAATGAGCACCTTTAAAAATCAGACGCTTTTGCTGTAGGAGACCCAGCCTTTGTTTATTTTTCCCTCTGACTTGAAAAAAAACGTAATACAGGAGAAAATGAAAAAATAATTTCTAGGAATGTGCTTGCGTCTGCCCAGTTTCCTTTGTCCGCTCAGCAAGGGAGGAAAGTTGTTGCCATGTCAGCTTCAGGTCACCGCTAATCCCCCTCCCTCCCCACGAGAGCAGAGCTGGCCTCTCTCTGTGTCCCAGTGCCTTTTTCACACACAGAAACATCTTCCCTGAAGAGGCTGCCCAGTCTGGCCATTTATTTATACAGCCAGCTCCTCAGTCATGAAGGGTTATTCTGCACACACATCTTGAAGGGTGGAGTGAGTAGGAGGAGCAGAATAAACACCCAAGTCCCGCAACCGGCCGGCCTGGGTTTCATGAATTGTTCCTCTTGCATGAATGCACATCTGCTTGCATTGAAGTACAGTCTGGAGACCCTGACAGGATTATCCCTTCCTGCCACCTGTGCTTTGAGTGTGCCAGTGTGAGGCCTCTTATGGCTGAATCTCCTGCACGTGCTGTAGAGGCCAGGTGAGCCCCACACACCTTCTGACCCTACCAGTCCTTGCCATGGTTCCAAGCTAGTTAAAATATTACCCAGAGGTATCAGCCTTGCAGAGCCCATGAATAAGCCAGCACAGGCCATGTGACTTAATCAAGACTTCAAACTGCATAAGGGGAAGTGTGGCACATTCCTGAATATGTGCTTAACATATAAATGTGCCCACTTGATACCATTCCATCCATGTAATATTGAAGTTTTTCAGATGAGTTCTCCATAAATCCCTAGAGAGGGGGACGTTATCATGATAAAAGTCCTGTATTCTATACAACCCTGCTGTCTTAAGTGCTTCTACTCTGATTTGCCTTGCACTGCTAGTGATTCTGGGTGATAATATAATGGAAGTAGTGGAGAAAGCTTTGCCATTAGCTTATCCAACCATCATCTACTAACATTAAATGATCCCATAGAGTTAGATATTGGGCTCCTGGCCACTTGTAATAATCATTTTATAAATGGGATGCTTTCATGAGACTTTATATCTAAAAGAGTTACATCTATGTGTGCCCAATGCAGGTGGCAATCTTGTCTATGAAAGGAGATCAGATGTCGGAGCTGGTATGCTTCATAATATGTTTTAAATAGTGGGATGCCCCATCCCCCCTCTGACATGGGTCTATACCAATGTGCCTTGATAGTTCTAGGGTGTTTACTCTTAAATATGAAAAAGTCCACCTTCCTTTGCCATGAGCTGAGTATTTGATTAGGAACTTCAATGGGGAGCACATAGAATAATAATAATAATAATAATAATAATAATAATAATAATAATTTTATTTCTTACCCGCCTCTCCGTTTGGATTGAGGCGGGGAACAACAGTAAATATAAAATATGATAAAATACATAAAACTGATTAAAAACATGGCACACATTATTAAAACTGCATTAAAACTTGGGTAGCATTGATATTTTAACAGACGCTATACGACTAGCTAAGGAGAGTGTTAACTTAGATCATGTTTTAAGATTTGTGAGGATTTTCTTCCAAACAACTCCATAATTCGCTCCCAGTGCCTTTCCCAGATTCTTAGTTAGGTACACACCCAAATACCTAAACTGCTTGTTTGTTAAAGGAATGCCCACCTCCTTGGATATCTTAAGTTGAGAATTTGGAGATATGTTTAAGCACATTAAATCCGATTTGCCCCAGTTAACCTTTAACCCCTACTGATATTAACTCAGGCCTAGTGTCCTGACTATACTCCATTCTTGTTAATTCCAAGATGGGCAGTTTTCAGGGTCTAAAGAAAATATGGGAGTTGGACTGGTCAATTAAGGTAGAAGACGCAGATTGGTCAAATTTGTTGAGTAAATTCCCACTTAAATCTGTCTCAATGTCCACAAAGGAAACAATGCTAAAGATCTTGCAAAAATGGTATCTAATGCCAGTAAGGGTGGCACGATTTAATAAATCAAGTACGCAATATTGCTGGAGGGGCTGTGGAGAGGTTGGCTCTTTCCAACATATGTGGTGGCATTGTGCTAAAATAAAAGTTTTTTGGTACTTAATTTTTAAAGAGATTGAAAAAATAACTGGGCAAAAGGTAATTAAATCCCCTGTATTAGCATTGCTGGGATTATTTCAGAAGGATAATGAAATAGTTTCATTTAAGCCACTAATAGGATCTCTTTTGGTTGCTGCCAGATTGGTCATAGTTAGATATTGGAAGGATCTGTCCGGTGCCACGCTAACAAATTGGTATAGCAAGGTCTGGCATGTAGCCTTAATGGAGAAATTGACAAATAAACTGAGGTTAGTAAAAGGAACAAGAATAAAAGACACATTTAACACAGATTGGCATTGCTTCATAATACATACAACTTCATTGGAATGGGAGAATAAAATTCCCAAGGCATTTAAATCCTTTGGTTGGCATAATGTACAGTATCCCTCACGTGATGGGTTAATTTATGTTACATATATACATATATTCTGACCTACAAAGAAAGTAATCGTTATAAGAGCATCACTGATTTCCTATAACGGGGGGAGGGGAGGGATATGCATGTTGTGTTAAGTTTTGTTTTATTAATTTTGTATTTCTGTATGCATTAAAAATAATTTATTTTTTTTAAAAAAGCACAGGCCATGTGACTGCTATAGGTTTCCAGGTCATGTCGGATTCTCAGCCAGCTCTTCTTGCTGGCCACTGATCTTGCCTGGGTAAACTACACATTGCTCTGAAGACATCACTTGCGGCCAGATCTGCTTTTGCTTTTTGCTCAAAAGTAAGCACAGGGACCTGATTCAGCATGGGCCCTTAGCATGGGAAGAGGATGGCTTTAACCTTTTGCCCCCTGTTGTGGTCCCAATCCAGATCACACACCTCACATGCCTCCAATTTATGTTTCAAAAGTGTGTCAACTAATGGAGCATTTTTAGCAATGTAAATTGTAAGTACTTGGAGCCAGGTCCAGACCAGGTCTACAGTGGGGGGTGAAGGGTTAAAGATCCCCCTACCCACACACTATGGTACCAATCCAGATTGTGTTTCCTGCACTTATCTTTGAGTAAAGTGTAGTATGATCTTGTGTCTCGTGTTGTCTAGGGTGACCATATGAAAAGGAGGACAGGGCTCTGGTGTCTTTAACAGTTGCATTGAGAAGGGAATTTCACCAGGTGTCATTTGTATGCATGCAGCACCTGGTGAAATTCCCTCTTCATCACAACAGTAAAAGCTGCAGAAGCCCTGCCTTCTTGACCAGATACAAAAGAGGGCAGGGCTCCTGCAGCTTTAACTGTTGTGATGAAGAGGGAATTTCACCAGGTGCTGCATGCATACAAATGACACCTGGTGAAATTCCCTTCTCAATGCAAATGTTAAAGATACAGGAGCCCTGTCCTCCTTTCCATATGGACACCCTCTTGCCAGGAGAAACACATGACAACTATGAACATGGGAAGCTGCCTTTAACCAGTCAGAGCCTTGGTCCATCTAGTTCCATATTGTCTACATCAGGGGTGGCAACTTCAGGGAGTCCTGGAGCCAATTTTCCCACCCACTGGAGCTCCCCGCACCATTGGAAAAGGCAGCAACCCGCTGTGGCAGCAAAACCAGAGCCGCATGCTCACTTTAGAACAAGGTGGGCAGGGAGGGTGGACCTCGCTTTACTGCATCATCATCATCATGCTCCTGGAAGACCCAAAAGAGCGTGAATTTACCCTGGAGCAAGGTGTGGGCTCCCCACATGCCCCGTCTTAAAGTGAACACGTGGCTTTTTGGACACTGCTGCACTGCTCAGCTTTGGTGGCAATTAGGCAGTGGCAGTGATTTTGGGGGGTGTCGGGGCGACAAAAAAGGGGCAGGGCTCACAGGACTGCATTTTATAGCTTTAAGTAACAGAAAGCATTTCAACAAGTAAAAGCATAACTACTGTATTTCATCGAATCTAAGACGCCATCGATTCAAAGACGCACCTTAATTTCAGGGCCACCAACAGGGAAAAGACTTTGCGTCGATTCTAAGACACACCTTAATTTCAGCACCCCTTCTGCCCTTCCGCCCTTCCCCCCTCCCCACTCACCTCCATCGCCGTCGCCTGTCCTCGCTGCTGCCACTGCCGATGCTCCACACCACTGCCAGCGCTCGCCTCGGCCTGGCAAGGCAAGGCATTGGTACTAGGACTCCAGGGAGGGGGAAGGGGGGACTTGTGGGGCCCTAACCCTCCCCCCTCCCCACTTACCTCGATCGGTGGCACCACGGCCTGGCAAGGCATCGGTACTAGGAACTAGGCTGTGATCCCGCAAGATCTCACTGGATCACGGCCTAGTTCCCAGTACCGATGCCTTGCCAGGCCGAGGGGGCAGCGATCAAGGTAAGTGGGGATGGGGGAGTTCTGACCGGCCTTGTGGGGCCCCTCAGGACCCGCTAGGGCGAGTCACTGGGATGGCATGCAGAGCCCTAATGCCTTCTGCAAAGCGCTACAGATGTAAATATGGGGGAGGGGGAGTGCATCTTAGAATCAATGAAATACGGTAATGTAAAGGAAAGGTGCCATGATGCTAGTTTACAAAGTATAGAACATAAGATGAAAATATGACATTCAAGCTTCCAAGAACCCAGCTCATACCTGACCAGTGACAGCAGCCTGTTAGCAGGGATGACTTCTGCCCTGGCATGAGCACACCCAGTATCTTGCCTTTACTTTTATAGTTCACCAAGACATGAAGTGTTTTTTGGTGTCTGGACCTTTTTTCTCCTAGCTCTTGACATCTATCCCCTTCCTGTCATTCTTTTAAAAAAAAAACTCATTTTATTAACATAAAATATTGAACAAGAAAACAACGGCTTTGCTTACAGAGCTACACAGCCATTTAGATAGGGTTAAAAACATTAAAACAGTGGGTAAAGTATTAGGAGCACCTAAAAGCAACTTTAAGCACTCCTGCTGCTTACAACTAACCCAATAACCCTTTTCCTAATGAAATAAGTGTGATTAGAGGCTGAAGCCATTTGCAATGACTTCTAGAGTAGTTTATAGTCCTATCCTATTTTGTTTTTGCTGCTTTCTTTCTGCCCAAAGTCTTTTTGTAAGCTTTTCCATAAGACCTATAGGACATGTTCTGCCCCACCACTGTGTGACTGTGAGTCTTTCTACATGAGGCATTTATTGTGCATTGATGATTCCTCACTCACAGTAGTTTGCAGGTGTCTTATACAATGACATCATCTCCCAGGGCCTCTCCTGGGCTTTTCAACCATTATAGCAGGATGGAGGGTGTTTCTAACGAGGAAAGTCTGGTATTTCTGTGAATGGCAGCATAAATCCATGGAGTATTTGTGCAATTACATTCTAGTACAGTGCCACTTAGTGGTTGTATAATGGAAAGAACCCTCCAAAATCAAACATGTATAGAGGAGTCAATCTTAATCCCACAAAGAATCAAGAAGCAGAAGCCTCAGTAAAAAGGTGGGTTAAAATTCTCATGTAGAAAAGCCTTCAAATTGTCTCTTCTTTTTCCCCAGGGCATTGCGATCTCCAGTGTTGTGGCTGCCTAAACAGAAGTGAGTCATTCTTCAATATTCAGATCTTCATTAGTTCCTTCATCACCCCTTTCTGCCAGTGACCTTTGTCTACTGATTTCCCCTCCCCACACACACACACACACACACATTTTCACCCCAAGGACATTTGCACTCTTACTATGTTCGTGTATCCTTCTCTTAAACATAGTATTCACACGTCTCCTGTTATTGTACTTCCTTGTCATTATGCCACCTACTACACATTATGCCAACTTAGCTTCTGCTGTTGTTATTCACTCATTCTGTGCTGTATTTGACCGTTGTTCATTTTAAACTAGTGCAAAGCCATCATTAGAAGGCCTTCCATAATCTGTGCTCTCTGTTTTATATGCTAGCATGCTCATGTACTCAGATGAATTTTAAGTGTTTCATTGGTGTTTTATTGGTATTTTAATGATGCACTGATTTTATGTATTTTTAATCAGTTTTGTGTGTTTTGTGATGATGTTGTTCCCCGCCTCGATCTGGAGGGAGAGGCGGGTAATAAATAAATAAATATATTATTATTATTATTATTATTATTATTATTATTATTGTTAATGCTAATTCTGTGTTATTTTTATGTGATTAATATGCATATGTGTATGATTTATCAATGTATGTAAATTCCACATTCCTTGTTCTCCTACAGTGGAAGTGCCTCAACATCCAGGGATGAGGCCCCCATGGGATGAGATTCCCCCAAAGGCCCACTCCTCAGAGAAGGTGCTCCAATCCAACAGCAAAGGGAGATTCCAGGTGTCTTCCTCCATGCCCAGAATCCATATTCATTAAATAAAAAACCTACAGTTTACAAAAACAATGTTAAAGCTCTACAGATTCCAACCAAGCACCAAAAAGCAGGGAAATTGGGTGTTAAGGCTCACAAGCCTTAACGCCACATCCTCCCTAAGGAGGCAGAAAGTGCAAGTGAAATCCTCATTCTCCCAAAGCAGATAAACCATGAGGACAGGGTAGAGAATATGATATGCAGAGGTGACTGTGGGGTTGTGGAAAACTGATCACGAACAACTTAGGGCCGCCTACTTCTCTTTTTTTTGTTTAGAGCAGCCCTTCCCCAACCTGGTGCCCTCCAAAGGTGTTGGACTACAACTCCCATCATTGCAAGTCAGTATGTCCCATGGTCAGGAATGCTGGGACTTGTCATCTCAAACACCTGGAGGGCAGCAGGATGGGGAATGCTGTTCCATACCCTTACCAAATACAGGGTCTGCCCAATACTTTTCTCTCACACACATCTCGCATATAGCAGCACTCTTGATAACAAAAGGGGAACTATTCATTACAGATCTAGAACCAGAGCATGTGCCAGGCACTTCCAATTTTTGGTCAATATCCTGCCTTTCAAAGAACCAATGTTTTTTTTCTTTAAATGTATTTATAAAAAATATACTGTTCACTCCCCACAATCCCTGCACAATACATCATCTCATCAAAGCAACAGTGGAGCAGAATTGGTTTAGTTTGGCTGTCTTGAACACCTTTCAGATGAGATTAGTTTGCAATCCTATATCTCTTGGGAGAAATCCCTAGCGAATTCAGTGGCACTGGCTTCTGAGAAGACATGTATAGGAGTCAACCTTCTCCAGCCTGGTGCTCCCCAGATGTGTTGCACTGTAACTCCCATGTTATGTGTTATGGTGAAGACAAAAATCAATTCATACTTAATTTTAAAATAATACTTACGCATGAAAGTATTAGGTGGTAGCTCTGTCTTTGATCTCACACTGCTGAACAAGTAAGAGAAATCCTTTATCTGATATTCAAGAAACAGACATCCTATGCCATGTTTTGAAAACTAATGTTGATGTCTGAAGGGCTATCTGGATTAGGTGTTCAAGACTCATTCATTGTTGTTTCATTTGGTTTTTACAGTTTATTTAAAGTGATGCAGCTCTTTTGTAGTTCCTTGATTGATCACATATCTTAATGCTGGAAAATATCATACTTTAGTACAGATGTGGGCAGAAAATAGGTCTATCCTGATGATTTAGACATCAACTCGCGGCATTCCTGATAACTGCCCATGCTGATAGGGGCTTTTACAAGTTGAATTCCAAAACATCTGGAGATCTACATTCTGCCTTCCCTCGTTCTTGAACAACATTCCCCAACCTGGTGCCTGTCAGATGTGTTGGGTTGCAGCTCTCAACATAAGGAGATGCTCTTAGAAATGAGAAGTAGCTGGTCCTAAGTTGTTCATCATCATTTCCCACAACCCCACAGTCACCTCTGCAGATCAAATTGCATATCTAGATTTTTGAGATGACAAGTCCCAGCATTCCTGACCATGGGACATACTGACTTGCAATGATGGGAGTTGTAGTCCAACACCTTTGGAGGGCACCAGGTGAGCAACAGTTGGGGAAAGTCAGTTAGAAGGAGAACAAAGGCAGTTAGTGAGAGGTCAGGAAAGTGGGGTCTGAGTTAGGACTGAGAGGTAGTGACCTGGTTTGCTAACCCCTACTTTATTTAAAATCAGCCACTCTACATAACAGTACTACACCTCCCAGCATGCCTTTGGCAGTTGCCAATGCTGCTCCTTGATAGAGCATGAAGGAGTAGCATCGCCAAGGAGGGGAGGTAAGTAGCTGTCAGTGGACATGTGCAGCTCCAGCAAATCCTGCTGGGATTGCCTCGTCCTGCACTTCCCACCCACCAAATGCTCCATCCGGAGCCTGTACTGAAGGGCCGGGGCTGGCCCGGGGCTGGGCCGGGCACTTCCCCCTTTGTCAGGTCTGTCTCTGGGCATGCACAGTTAGCAAACCAGGTCACTTCCTTCCTCCCTCCCTCCCTCTTAAGGGCAAAAGTTGTGTGCTTGCTTCCCCCAGAAAACAGCGATATCAGGGTAAGGTGCTGTTGAGCATGTTTGGCCCCTCAAAGTCACGCTGTTGTATCTAGTCACGATTTTAAAACCATGCAGAGGGCAGGAGGAGGCACCACAAATGGACCATTTATGTGGGTTCCTTTCTTTTATGTGGAATTGTGTTGACTGTTCAAGACCAACCTTAGGAGTCAGGTTGTGAAAGACACGCAGCAGCCACCCGCCTGTGCACTCACAATGGCTGCCAAAGGCCAGTAAGTCTGGCCTCCTGCCCAAGGCATGCTGGAAGCTGTAGGCATAAGCCTTGCTTTTTATTAAATTCTTTAAAAATACTTAAAACCCCAACATTCATGTTTTTAGATTTTTCTGGTACATTGTACAGCCAGACCTATCACTGTGTCACTGTGTCAAGTTTCTATCTCGTCTGGAAGTGGATAAACATTTCCAGACATACGTGATGTACACATACTTTCTGCTTTATAGGTAGAGGTATATTGAACATGGATTCTTCTTTTCAGGCAGATGTGGGGCATGGATGGAATATGGAGATCCTCAGCAATGAAGAACAACCTGAAATCTATTTAGGGCACAGGGCCTCTGTGTGTGATTCAGAGTACCTGCAACTGGGGAAACTCCCACTTTAGTTCTCCCAAAGCCAGCCTTGCAGTCAACATGAGACTGAGGCTAAGCAAATGACACCTGGAAAGTCTGGGTGGGAAGGAGACCCAGTCAGTACGGTTTACCTCATTCATTGCATGAGCATACACAAACTGAAATGAATGGGGAAATGAAGGGGGGAGCTCATTAGAGGTTTTGCTTATGAAAGGAGCATGTGGATCAGAGCAACTCCCGGCACATTTTCAAATATCTCTCCAGCCGGCTGTACAGAGGGAGGTCCCCTCTACAAGATTTCGGTTTGACCCCCGGTTGGCCGATTCTGCGCATCTTCTCCCAATCGCTTTTATGCCTAATCCCTATAGACGGGAGGCAGTAAAGTGCATTACCGGTTGTATGAAATGCTCGTTAAAGTTGTTTCATGCACAGCAATGCTTGTTTACATGGTCATAGGGTGCTTTAACTCCCACGGTAAATTAAAACTTGCTATTTAACGCGCATTTGATAATGTGCATAATTGGACAGAAAAAGCGCCTCAACCCCCAATTTGCGCTCTGTTCATGTGGAGGTAAGATCGGTAATGCGCTTTGAAAGAGCTTTAAACCACTCTTATAGAGGCACCCGGAGATAAGAGGGCCATCCCAGCTCTGCTGAAAAACATTTAACTTTTTCCTTCTTCCCTTCTCATTTTCCTTCCGTGTCTTTTGTAATTGTTTGTGTTCCTCAATAAAACAGAACAAGATCCGTTGTCTTCCCCTCCTTCCCTGTAGACTTAACAAAAAGAAAACAATTAAGGATTTAAAAAGGAAATAACATTTAGGAGAGCCACACATGGGTTTGAAAAGTCCAAGCCTCTTTGTCTGCGCTGGCCAAGGTTTCATCTGGAAGCGCTAAAGAGGGCATTCTCAGCCTTGCAGGGGAAATTGATTCATAAGATTATGTTTGGCTCCTGCCACGCTTGCGGATGTTTGTACTGCTGGATCATCGTAGTTTCAGAATGGGGGAGGGGGGTCTCCTCTTTTGCCTTTTTAAAGTGTTGTTATGGTGCACAGTCATGCCCTGAAGTTGCCATTCTTCAGGCTTCAGCACCTCCATCACTGGAGAGTATAGAAATTTAGCCACTGCAAATCTCACTCGATGTGACAGCGACAGACTCTAGTTTTGCCACACTGAGCAGGGCACAGGACAATTTCATGCACAGCAGGGGGGGGGGGGGGGTGCTAACTCTCCCTCCCAGCTGTAATTTCCCCTTGGCATTTGCTCAGCCCCAGTCTCACAACTATAAGAATGACTTGGGAGAACCAAAGTGGTTGTTGGTGCACAAAAAATGGGAGGTTGTGTAAGGGTGCATGGGTGTGCAGGCACATCACCCCCCCCCCTTTGAAATGTAAGCATACTTGATATGAATGTATGCTGCCCGCCAGTATCTGGAACTAGAGGTTTCTCATGAGAAGAGCTTTGATGGGCTCTGTCTGTGGCCGGAGTTGGCAGCCATTTCTAAATCAAAGCCTGGAGGGTCCAGTCACCAGTGAATGGAGGCAACATGCTGCCATTTGATCATGTGCCCTTTCTTGAGATTTTCTGTTCCTCTCATAGCCAGATAAAAAATCAGGGGGGCACAGAAGGGGCAAAACATATTTTTAGGTGGGTGGGCTGTATCCCACATGTTAAGATCTCTGAAAGAAAAATAACAGTATATCTCATGCTAAAACTGCCATCCTAACCATATAGTCTGAAATAAGTCATATATTGATAAATTTAGGTATCTTTTTTAACATAGCATGTATTAGCGAAATTCAAATTACTGTAAGGAAAAAGGCTTTTAAAAAAGGCAGAGTCACTACAGAAGCATTTCCTTGACGTACAGATTAAACAGACAGAACACTTTCTTTAGAAAACACTTACATTTGGACCAGTACAGGCAGAACCACGAAGGTAGACCCCCTCTAGATGGATTCCGTTTGACGCCTGTTCCTCCAATTATGCGCATCTTCTCGGAAGCGCTTTATCGTAAATGCTTGTATGCAGGAGGTAATTGAGCACTCAACAGGTGACCTTACCGGTTGTTTCAAATGCGCTTTACAAGTAGTTAATGCGGAGAATCGCTTGTTCACATAGTCAAAATGTGCTTTAACGGCCGGAGCAAAATAAAACTTGCTATTTAACGGGCATTCGATAATGCGCATAATCAGAGAGAAAACGCGCCTCTACGCCCGATTTGTAGAGGTAATTTTAGAGGTAATTTGTAGAGGTAATTTTTTTAATGCGCCTTGAAAGAGCTTTAAATGCCTCTTGTAGAGGCAGCCGTAGACTCTTAGAGTAAGGAAAGAGCAAATTAAAACACCTGGGACCTATACACCTAGGAAACCCAATGCACATGAAGTACTAGTCTAAAGATCCAAAAGATTAAATTTTTGAAGATGAAACTCCTGATGAAGGTGTTTTGTTTTTTTTAAAAAAAAATTGCAATCCATTGCGTTTGTAATATGGAATAAAAGAAATAAGAGGCATTGAATATGGTGGGATTAATTTATGAGTAAACATTCATAGGCTTGCACTGTGAGTAAATTCTCCCCATTCCTGTCCTAATCCTCTGAGGATAAAAAAGGAAGATTTGGAGAAGGTTCAGATTCATTCTTTCCTCCTCCTCTCATTTTTCCTGGTCTACTGTCCTGAGAAAAATGGAAGAGATCCATGGAATAAGCAGATTAATTCTTGCTAAGGTGTAAGTGCTGCTATGGCTGCTGGTGCCAGAGTATAGTTTGGAGAACTGCCAATAATAAGTTTAGCCATCAGGGGTTTGAAGTGTGATGCAGTTATGAGTGCCTCCACCCCAAACTTCAGTTACCTAACCCTAATTGGTGGGGTTGAAAATGGTTTCACTGGAGGCACAGCCAAGGGGCTCACCCCCCCTCCCAGAAACCACTCCCGAATAACACAGAGAAAGCAGTTTGTGGCAGAGCCCACTTACTGAAAGCAAAGGGAGGCAGGAAAGGAAGAAGCCCATTTCACACACAGGCAAACTAAGGCGGCAGGCAAATAAAAATCAATGAGTGCAAGAAAGTGTGTGTTTGGGTTACATAATCGCACCATACTAAATTCCCAGAACTAACAGAGATCAGGCTTTTTTTTCTAAGTATCTTAACAAAACTATTTATCCAGAGTATGCCCCAATACAGAGAAATACATTTATAGCCAAGCCCACTTCTCCAAGATTTAAATTTAAGGGAGATGGGAGACCACAAAACCCATTTCACACATAGGAAAATAAGAATCAATGGTTGTGAGTGAGTTTGGGTTATATAATAACAGAAAGAAGAAGAAGAAGAAGAAGAAGAAGAAGAAGAAGAAGAAGAAGAAGAAATGTATGCACCATAAAACAGAAGGAATTTAGCCAGGAATATGTGTTAACTTGCAGCACGAAAAGGAAATAAAGGGTTAAAAAACACGTTCACAATATGATTGAGATTAGGGGTGTGCACGGACTCCCCGGATTGGATCGGGACCCGGATTGGGACCTCCAATTTTGTCCCAGATCGGATCGGACAAAATCGGAGCCCCCCTGGACCGGATTGGGTCTGATCCCAATCCAAAAATCGGAATTTCCGATTTTTGGATCAGCCGCCATTTTTCCCCCCCATAGACTTGCAATGCAATGCAAGTCTATGAGGAAAAAATGGAAGCGGATGGAAGCAGATGGAAGCAGATGGAAGCGGATGGTCCCAGGGGGTAAGCCCCCTCCTCCTCCCCCTGCTTACCTTCCATGGCCATCCGCCACTGGCCTCTACTGCGAGCGGGCTTCACGGCCTGCCCCTAGGTAGCTCGCCAGGTGATCATCACCTGATCATCATCAGGTGATGATCACCTGGCGCAGCCAGCGGCGGATGGGAGCAGACGGCCAGGAAGGGTAAGCGCGCCGCACGCCCCCCCCGCCCCATGCCCCCTGCTTACCTTTCCTGGCCGTCTGCTCCCGTCCTCCGCCCCCTGCCCACGCTGTCTGCTTCCATCGGCGGGCGCCTGCCGATCCACCAATCCATCCGATCCGGATCGGAACCTTTCTGGATTGGATCAGCCAATCCAGCGGTGAGATAGGAAATCAGGTAAATCAGCTAATTTATCCAATTTCCCCCTGGATCAGATTCGGATCGTGGATCGGATCCGATCCAGTGCACATCCCTAATTGAGATGCATTATGCAGCAAAACAAAATGGATTCTAGGCCATATTTACAAACAGTTGAACCCAGCAACTGTGGGGGAACTGAAAGCAAAATGGGGAGGGAAAACACCAATTAACCCTTTCCTTGCCCAGAAGGGCTCTTAATACTCATTGGCAGTAACTTACTTCTGAGTAAACATGCATAGGATTGTGTGATAAATCCTAAAAACTGGCACAAACCAATCCTCACAGTGAAACCCTCTGGTCACTTCACAACAATTAAAACCACAAAGTGCATTATAGATTACAATATAAAATTTAAGAATGTAAAAGTTTTCCCCAAAGTTCTGCCTTTTAAAAAAAAATTAAAATGAAAATAAGTGGAAAGCTGCAATTAGGAAGAGAGGAAAGGAATCTTGGCAAGGGGTGTTTACACTGCCAGCTATTCTTCCTCTCAACCAATCTTCCCCAATCTGGTGCTCTCCAGAGGTTTAAATTTAAACTCCCATCAACTCCAGCCAGTATGGTCAATAGTCAGGAATACTGGGAGTTGTGGTCCAAACCATCTAGACAGTGCCAGGTTGGGCAAGGTTGCTTTTAAAGTTATTCTCTTAGCAGCTACCCACCAAGAGAGAAACTAGTCCACTCTGTATTTTCCTCAGTGAGGGCAAAAAGCAGGGTTTGGGGCAAAGGAGGGTGAGAGCAGCAATGGCTGGAAAGCTTTAAACATCTCCTTCCCACAAATTCTTCCCCCACTCCTAATTTCAGCCTGGGATCTTACAGGGATTTAGTAACAACATAAAACGAAGAAGTCTGTATACCGCTTGTAAGTGGACAGTGCTAATAGTCCTAACAAGTCATGATGGAATATAAACAAATATACTATTACCAGTACCTGGAAAGTGTAGGTGATTATCAGCAGAAATCAACCAGTGCCTGGGCATGCCTGGCTCCCTAATGCTGAGTGAGGGGAAAGGGGTCTCAGAGGCTGAATAGGAGAATCTGCCCAGGACGCTCTAGCCTCGATCCTCTAAAACAGCCGAGCTTTGCTTTCGAGAAGGCACCTGCAAGCCCGACCCACGTGGCTCCTTCTCGCGCCTTCTCTGAAACCTCTTTGCTACACCTCCAGAGACTTCATTATTTCTTCATAGAGCATCATCAGATGAGTGTTTCATCTCACACTCGCTACTGTCCACGTACAGATATTTGCGCATCATTTTGATGGTAACGTCCAACTTCCACACTCCTTCTGCTCCTTCCCTGTTTTTCCATTGCAAAATAGACCCCTTTGAGACATCTCTTTAAAAAATGGAATGTGCCACCATTTCCTGCTGTGTGCAGGAAAAGTCGTGTGATAAAAACACCCCCTGAATGGCCCACGTGGTTGTTGTAGGGTGACCAGATAAAATCCAGGTCAGGGCTCATGTAACTGTACTAGAGTGACCATATACAAAAGAAGGCAGGGCCCTGCAACTTTAATGGTTGTGATGAAGAGGGAATTTCACCAGGAACTAATTGCATACAAATGACACTGGCTGAAATTCCCTTTTCTCTACAACTGTTAAAGTTACATGAGCCCTGACCTTTCATATGGTCAGCCTAGGTTGTTGCTGCTTCCTCCTTCTCTCCCCTTGTAAAGAGATTGTCGCTACTGTGGGACAGCAGCAGGAGGCCATAGTGGCGGTACGGAAACATGAAAACCCACCCGTTTGATAACATTCATAGTAATTTGTTCATTAATGAGGGTGTGTATATTATCATCCCAGAGTGCAGGACACAGAATAATGGGCTCAACTGACAGGAAGCCAGATTCCAGCTGGACATCAGGAAAAATTTCCTGACTGTTAGAGCAGTATGACAATGGAACCAATGACCTAGGGAGATCATGAGCTCTCCCACATAGAGGCATTCAAGAGGCAGCTGGCCAGCCATCTGCCAGGGATGCTTAAAGGTGGATTCTTGCATTGAGCAAGATGGCCTTATAGGCCCATTCCAACTCTACTATTCTATGGTTCTAGTATTTATATCCTATTAACAAGATGCCACTTGAACCATCATTCTAGGAGTGTTTTCATGGGCAGCAACGCCAGTCCCCCTGCACCACCACCAGCCCAGTCCATTCAATGCTGCTCTTCCCACTCCTCTTGCATGCACTCTGTGAACCAAAACTGGCTCAGCCTCCTCCAGTCCTGCAGATCGGTTTGACACAACAGTGAACAAGAAGCAGCCAGATTGCCAGCAAGGGACATTTATTGCTCACCATCAAGAACTATGACACAGAACCCTAGAGCAGCATCTTCCGTTTGCAGAGAAGAATAGCATGACTAGGTCCAGGGACCACCAACGTGGCTGGTGAGCTCTAGAGTGGAGTGTTTGGGGATCAGATGTGGAAGAGCCAGATTCAAACCTCTGCTCAGCTTGGCTTGCTGGGTGGCCTTTCTGATGAAAACTCAGAGGGAAAAAATGAGGATTGTCTTTAAACATGTACAGAAATTTGGATACAGCAGGAGAGAAAAAACCCAACATCTGGGATAGTAGGAATGCTTGAGATTCCAGCAGAGGAGCCTCCTAAATGAAATCTAGCTTGACACAGTGCTGTTTTCTAATATTCTTTGAGGACTGTCCAAAGGACACACACACACTCACGCACCACATCTCCAAAGGATGTGAGGTCAGGGGCTCACATGAATCAGCTCCTGGTTGGGCCATGACAGTTGCTTATTTATTTACAATATGTATATACCATTCCATATCTAAAATAGATTCCAGAGCAGTGAACATCAGAATAAAACAGTAAAACAATAAAAAGATTAAACAGCATATTAAAATTGTTAAATTTAAAGCAGAATACCAATAAAAACAGTGGCTAGTGAGTTGATAAATTCTTCCTGGAAAAGAGTTGTTTTCAGGAGGTACCGGAATAAGCTCAGTGTTGGTCCCTCCAGTGCTGACCTCCAGGGGCAGGGAGTTCCAAAGAGAAGGAGCCACCACACTAAAGGCTCTTCTGCTGGACTCCAATCTGGCCAAAGCTCCATATGGAACCACCAGGAGCATTCCCGCAATGACCTCAGTGACCAGGCAGGTTGGTACGGGAGGAGGCGCTCTCTCAGGTATCCTGATCCAAAGTTGTTTAGGGCTTTGTACACTAGTACCAAAACTTTAAACTTTGCCCGGTAGCCAATAGGCAGCTAGTGCAGTTCCCTCAGCAAAGGCAGCTCCTGACAACAGCTGAACTGCTGCGTTCTGCACTAGCTCCAGTTTCCAGTGCAGCTTTAAGGCCAGCCCCACATAGAGCACATTGCAGTCTTGGTTACTAATGTCCATACCATTGTGTCCAAGCTATCTCTGTCCAGAAGAGGCCATCTTTGGTGAGCCAGCTGAAGCAGGTAAAAGGCACTCTAAGCTGCAGCAGCCACTTGACCTCCAGCAACAATGGTGAATCTAGGACCCTCTCTAGATGGATTCAGTTTGATGCCTGGTTAGCCGATTATGCATCTAATCGCTGAAGCACTTTATCATAAATGCTTGTATGCAGGAGGTAATTGAGCACTCAACTGGTGACCTTACCGGTTGTTTCAAATGCGCTTTACAAGTAGTTAATGCGGAGAATCGCTTGTTCACATAGTCAAAATGCGCTTTAACGGCTGGAGCAAACTAAAACTCGCTATTTAATACACATTCAATAATGCGCATAATCAGAGAGAAAACACACCTCTACACCCAATTTGCACTCTGTTCTTGTAGAGGTAAAAAATTTAATGCGCCTTGAAAGAGCTTTAAATGCCTCTTGTAGAGGCAGTAGGAGTACCCCCAAACTACAAACCTGATCTTTCAGAGGGAGTGCAACCCCATCCAGAACAGGCAATGAGCCTGTCTCCCAGACTGGGGAACCACTCACCCACAGGGCTTCTGTCTGTTTATTTGCCTTCATCCAGCCCATGACTGAGTTTAGGCACTGATCCAGAATTAGCACAACCTCTTCCAATTCAGATCTCACAGGGAGGTGTGTCATCAGCATACTGGTGGCATTTTGCTTCTCTGAACCTAGGCTGGGCAGAAAGAGAACTACTTTCAGGTCAGGGCTGGACAGCAGCCAGGTTGTGGCCTTGCATGTGGGGCTTGCTGGTAGGAGGAGCCTGGTATCTCTGCCTGCCTGCCTGCCAGTCAGCCAGCACCTCGACCTCCATCTCCTTTACTGACTGACTGACTGTCATATTCCATAGCCTAGCAGTTGAAGGTTCAAGGGACCAAAAGTACTGAGGCATTCAGCACAAACAGGGATCAGGCAAAAGGCAACATCTCAGCAGTCCAGGTCACAGACAAACAGGTTCCAAGGCAAAACAAGAGACAGGAACCAGACAGAAGGAGGATCAGAGTCCAGTTCAGGTAACAAGGGCTCAAGACAAGATAGCAGCCAAGAAGCAGGCAGAGGGATAGTCAAGAGTGGAGTCCAGAAATACACCAGGAATCAGTCAAGCCCAGAGGCACTAGATTCAAGAAAGTCTAACCAACACTGTTCCCAACAATCCTCTCAGCCTTCCACTGCTGTTTTTATGCAGAGGCTGTCAGAGCCACACCCAAACCTCAGCTGGAAGCTGTTGATGACCACAGCTGGGCAGGTCCTTCTTGTGAGCAAGCCTTCCAAGTGCAAGTAGACCTTTTCTCACAAGGAGGCCCCTGGCTCAGTCTAGCACTCCTTCAGTGTTCCTGTCTTTTGGGGCGATGTTTCTCCTGAGGGCCTGGGGGTTTCCCTGCCTCCACCTCTGAAGTGGAGTCCTTGTCCTCCATGGTAATTCCCTGAGGGCCCTGGGCTCCTCCTGGACTCCTGGAAGATCCTGGGCATTGCTGGTGGTAGGTGGTTCCTGGTCCTCCAGCTCTTCCTCCAAGGACTCTTTCAATCTCTGTCCAGTGATAGTCAAGGACTAAGTAGTTTTCTTACCCTGCACATAAAGGGAGTAAGGGAGTTGTATACAACTTTGTTTCCTATATACAGCAACATAAAACATGATGTGTGTGCATGGGGGGGAGATCTCCTTTGCCAAAGGGCATTAGCACAGGCCACCCAGTCCAGAGAAATACCCCGGCAAGAACCTTCTAGTGAGCAAGTGTCCCTCAGAATTCTTGAGCAGGCCTAATGCCACGTTCATCTACCTCCAATGGCCAACACAGCTGGTCACATCCTCTTTAACTTCAGTCCAGCCCACAGCCATTGTTTATGGGCAGTCCAAGTCTTGTACAAACAGGAGACAGCTGAAGTTTGAAGGCATTTTATTTTAGTTAATTATTTTTATAGCGCCGTTTTGAAATGGGGCTTATGCAGCCGGCTCTGGAATCCTGCCTTGTTTATGTTATGTTGCTTCCTCTCCTCTCCCATCCCCCGGATCCCCCCCACACACTACTGAACCCTTGGGCTGCAATACACAAAATGTACCCGTTTATTTGTTGCCTAAAACTATTTATGAACGGAAGATTCAAGCTGTTCATTACTTGGAAGGGCCTTTGAGCACTAAAGCCTTCAAAGCCTCACACCAGGTGCAAAGCAGATGGACAGTTAAGTTGCATCTGAAAAAATCTAGTGGACTTTACCTCCCAACCGTGCAACAGACTAATTTCCAAAGCAAGAGAACAATTGTCACTGAGTGACAATCCGTGGTCTTCTATAAAACTCTCAAATGTTTGACGATTGGGGCCAAATGAATGACTGATGAATTCACCACCTTGCCTGTGATGACATCAGGGACAGATCTGACATTTGGCCAGTGTTTTTGATCCAGGAAGGGTTTCTCTACACCCTTAAGTAGGGGGCTTCCCCCCCCCCAAAAAAAATAGTCCCTAAACACTGGCTCTTATCCCTGTGCAATTATTGTAGGAACTAAAATGTCCCATGACTGGAAGCATGGAAGGGAAACAGCAATGAATTAAGAGCTCGGATCAGATCCATTTGGAGTTCAGTTGCTGTTTCTATAGGGGTCGTTTGTGCCACATTGTATAATATAACAGTGGCAAAACCTACGGTGGTTCATAAGTTAGGGTTGAACTGAATTCACAAAAGCTGGGAAAAGGTTTCAACCATAACGCCACAACACACCTTGGGCAAAGGGACCTGTACAGGTGACTTGGATTGCATAATATCTCACATGGCCAAGCACTCAGGCTGTTGACTGATAGGTCCCAGAGCCCTGCAGTTCAACAACCACGTTTGCATCCCAATGGGCTCCTGCTCGTCGCCACTTGCCACGCATGTGCTGGTCCCTTTGCCCAAGGAACTGGTGTTATGGTTGGAAAACTGATCTCCCAGTTTTTGTGTGTTCAGTTCAACCCTAACTCATGAATCACCATAGGTTTTGCCACTGGTACCATAGGTTTTGTTGGAAAGTTTTTAAGACATGCCCTTGGTGCCCCCTCCTGCTTCATTCACGTCTCCCCACAAGTATTGCAGCATGGACGTAAGAGCACAACGGGTTGTGGAGACTCTGTTGCTTATCAATGATAGAGTTGCAAGAGAAGAATTCCCCACATTTAGAGCATTTCTACATGTTACATGCCATCTGTAAAGTCCAGAGGCAGGGAAGTTGGGCACAAGTGGTAGTGGTGGGAAAGACTAAGCAAAGGCAAAGGCAGCTGGCAGTGAGGAGTTCACAGCTTCCAACCCCTTCCTATGTCTGGCTGCCAGTTTGCCAGAAGTAGCAGGAGATCACATCTGCTGTGGCTCGTCCTGGAATACTAGGCACCAGCTTCAATTCAGAAAGCCAGAGAGGCTACAAAGCCTGGGAGCAGGGAAGTGATGGTCACTGGCAGTTGATGACCTTTCAGAAGCCTTGTCCATGTCTAGTATGTTTTCAGTATCATCAAATTATTGTATTGATTAAAACCTGCCTGGTCACTCTTTCCATCACCTCTTCATGCAAAGCACCATACAATAGGGCTGTGCAGAGCAGCTCTGCTCAGCTTCAAAATTCGAAGCAAAGCTCTGTTGAGGGGCTGCTCCATTTCAAATTTTGAAGCAGCTCTGTTGCTCCACTTCATCAAAACTTCCATCGAAGATTCACTCCATTTTTTAATAACCACTCCATTATAGTCAATGGGAATTAACATAAATGCTTACAGCTCTGTAATTTTTAAAGATCAAGAGATAAAACTTGACACTGTGATAGCTCTTAAGTAGGGCTTTAGTGATGCTTAGTTTGAAGCAGATTCGTTCATCCGTTGATTTTTCCAAGTTTTTTAAAGTTCAGGGTTTTAATTTATTTATTTATTTTAACTGCTGGAGCCATACCCTTCAAACTCAGGTTGCCAAACCTCCTCTTTGGGGTCTTGCGCCTTGAGCAGTTTCAGCCCTTGACATCAAGGGGAACTCCAGTTTGTAGCTAAAAACTGCTGGGCAGGCAAGGCACCTTTCCTGTCTCAGATTTGATGGGCAGGCAGGCACCTAGAGCTCAGCAAAGGCATGGGAAAGGAAAGGTCAGTCAAAGCAGCCCACAGGGCAAAACAAAATGGCATATGGCAGAGAGAGGCTGAAGGCAACCCAGATGTACCTGTAGCTTGGCTCTGAGAGGCTGGCTTGCCACCTTGAGTGCTTTTAAAGTGCATCAGAACCGAGCAGTTGTGTAGGAGGAGAGGAGGTGGAGGAGGCTGGTGACAGAGGTTTTTAAAGTAAGAGTCACCCGACACGACCAAACAACAAGCTGGCACCCTTCCCCACCTTCCCGGCCAAAGGGTGCAAGTGTGCAGCCTGGCTGGAGCATCAGAAGACTTTGGCAGAGAGAGACCACGAGATTGTTTGAGGCTGAAGGCTTTGGTTTGGCTGCAATGACTTAGAGAAAGAGAGAGACAACAGAGGCTGCACTGACAACCCAGAGACACTTGTTGTAACTTAGCCCCATGGTGCTGGCAGGCAACACAGGGCATTAGAAAGAGGGTCTCAGAGGCATGTTTGTGGAGGAAGTAGATAGGAGTTCAAAGTCTGGATGTGAGAAGTGGTGCCAACACACAACCCTTGAGAAGTGAGAAGTATGAATGGGCAAAGTAGTGTCCTCTGCCCACAACACCCACCCTAATCCTAGAGCAGAGAAACTTAAGTCAATCATACACAAGTTTCCCCCCAAAATTTGAAATTTAAAAATAAAAAACCAGCCAGCCTGCCTTCCGGCAGCCAGCCCCATTAACAGCAGCAGCAGCAGGGAAAAAGCTGCGCCTAAGTTTGGTGGTGAGGAACTAGGAAGACCCTCTCCCTCTCCCACCACGGCCAGGACCACCAACAGCACCCATCCCACACCTCATTGTGGAATTAGATACATGGGGCAAGCTTTATTCATTTGTGTGTAAATGAAAATATGTGCTGCTTGTGTGCTTGTGCACAACTAACACACAGCACAGAGACACACACACAAACCAGAAGACGACACTGAACAGTCCGACTGTAGAACACAACAACACAGAACTCACAGAGGATTATTTTTTTGTATTTTAAAAGATTTTTTAGTGTGGGGGGGGGAGTAAGTGGAACTAGACTTTAAACAGGTGTACACACTCACAGTAACAGCAGGCACTGGAGTGTGTAGGATGGAATGTAAAGGTAAGGCAAGGGTAAAGGGTTTAAAGAAGGATTGAAAAGTACACTGGAAAGATAAAAGGGATATTTTTGGTATGTTCAATTTTTTTTAGTGGGGGTAATAGGAACAACAGTAACACACACACATACACACACACACACAATAACAAAGGGGAATGTGGGGTGGGTCTAAAAGGTGCTTGGAACTTGGATTTTTTTGGGATTGGATAGATAGTGAGTAACAGCAAGAAGAAACTAACGCAAGAGGGAACAACAAGCAGGCAAAAAGCAGAGACATTGGCTGAATTCGGACAACATGATAGTCAGTGGTGGGGTAATAATCAACTTTACAGTTGTTCATCTAGGGGGTACTCCCCACACAACATGGTAATAAATAATCAACTGTGGTGTGGATTAGGATCAGCACTGAGTTGACTATGGCAGCATTCGGACGACATGATAGTCAATATAACTGACGATTGCTTATTGTGTCGTCCGAATTCAGCCACTGAGACAGACTGCAGCAAGCAAGCATCTCTCTCTCTCTCTCCTTCCAGCGCTGCAGGAGCTAGCAGAAGGAATGGCTTCTTCCAGGGCAAGGACAAATTGATATTTCATTTTGCAATCCCTCCTCACATGCACTGTGATTGGAGGGGGACAGGGAGGCCACTGAGGCTAAATGGTTAGCCACAGATGTCAATCTCAAAGCTACCCCTCACCCCCTCAGCATCTTCCTTATATGGAGAAATCTTCAGTGAAGTGCAGGAACATTGCTTAAAGTCGAAACAAGCCTCAGAAAGCCTAAACAATGTCCAATACCTTTGAAGCGGTTCGAAGCTCCGATGGAGCTCCCCTCCGCTTTGAAGGTATTCTATGGTTTTTAAACTATTCCCCACTCCGCTCTGCAAATTCGAATCTTTGGTGGAGCTCGGTCAAGCCTTCGAATTTGCGGAGTGGAGTACACAGCTCTACTATACAACAGCAGTCTATTCTTTCTTAGCCAGAAACAGAATGTACACATCTTTTAGATGTGTGGGTAGTTGCTTGCATCCAGATGTCATTACACTCTAGCCAGCACCCATTTACTTGCTTGCACCAGGTGACATAGTGACCAGGTATGGTTGTTTGCCCCAGATGAAATACTACTGCCAGTGTGGTAAACAATGTGCCTCCAATGCACAGCTTGTTGCTGTTAAAGTTGCTTATGAGGACATATTCTTTCTGGCCTTGAGCACTGAAGTGACATAGCAACACAATTAAATATGGGGACACATCAACTCGCATGCATCCCCATCATATTTATTGTGTTCATCTATCCCCAAATGATGCTGCATGATATGACCTGGATTTTTTCTGGTCACCCTAGGAAAGCCGTACTAAAAGAACTTCCCAACAATGCGGCTTTGGCGCTGCTGCAGATTGGCAACAGCGTCATCTGTCACAAACAACCCCAAAGTGCTCTCACTCCACATTAAATCGGCCATGTAGATGGGGCCCAGGTTCAGGGACTCTGTGCTCCAATTGCTGTCTAGGGATCCTGATCCTCTTTGTGCCTCCCCTTGCTCCCCCACCCCATGACCAAGATGTTGCAGCTCTTCATCCGTGGGGTTGCCAATGTACTTGCTCCAAGCAGGCTCCTTGCACCCTTGCAGGCTCCATGACAACACATGCAACAGATGAAGGTGTCTCAAACACAGAGCTGGAGCCATGAAGGACGCTGTGCCCAGGGGTGGCCCTAGACAGCCCTGCCAGCAACTGGCACCCCAAGCGCCCCACTTCCAAATCCCCAGGGCAGAGCTAGGCTGTGGTGTTTTGGTAAACAGAGACATTTTGCCCCTATTTTCCATTTTATAATTTTTAAAGCATATTTATTTAAACAGAGGAATAATTCACTAGTTTTACCTGCAGGAGAGGGAGACCTGCTGCCCGGGGGAGAGGAAGGGCTGCCTGCTGCCTGCTGCCGGTCAACTCTGCTGCTGCGGCGGCTGCTGCTGCCATACCATCACCGCTGGTCTTCCCCGTGGACTGCTGCCTGACTGCCACTCCCTGCAGGACCAGGACACCAGGTACTGAGCCAACTGCTGTGGACAATTACATCTGTCCCCCTCCCTTCCTGGGAGGGATATTTAAGCTGCTGGCTGAGGGGGCCTGGGAAAGCCAACAAACCTGCAGGAGAGGGAGGCCTGCTGCCCGGGGGAGAGGAAGGGCTGCCTGCTGGCTTTTTGTTTTTGTCTTTGTTTGTTTTTTGTTTTGTTTTGTTTCCCTTTCCCAAGGCTTGAGCTATGTGCCTGGGAGGGAGGATACAGGGCCAGGTGGGGGGATCTGAGGGGTGCCCCATCAGTGTAGTGATGGGTAGAGGTAGGCTGACCATCTGAAAAGGAGGACAGGGCTCATATAACTTTAACAGTTGTAGAGAAAAGGGAATTTCAGCAGGTGTCATTTGTATGCAATTAGTTTCTGGTGATATTCCCTCTTCAAAACAACAGTTAAAGTTGCAGGCACTATACTAGAGTGACCATATACAAAAGAAGGCAGGGCTGTGCAACTTTAACTGTTGTGATGAAGAGGGAATATCACCAGGAACTAATTGCATACAAATGACACTGGTTGAAATTCCCTTTTCTCTACAACTGTTAAAATTATATGAGCCCTGTCCTCCTTTTCAGATGGTCAGCCTAGGTAGAGGGAGATATGGCGTTGTGAGGAGGACTTGCCAGGTTAGGGGAACAAGGCCCAGACAGTTAATGGCTGTGCCTTGTTCCGGTCCCCCTCGCATCCACAGGATTGTTGGTTACCCTATCAGCCAGCCCTCAGGCCTCCAGGTGCTGCTTTTAAATGCCAGATCGGTGCATAATAAGATCTCCCTCATCCACGACTTAATTGTGGATGAGGCAGCCGATCTGGCATGTATAACCGAGACCTGGGTGGGAGAGCATGGAGGAGTCAGTCTCTCCCAGTTATGCCCACCGGGGTACTTGGTTCAGCATCAGGGTAGACTTGAGGGCCGGGGAGGAGGGGTTGCTGTGGTCTATAGGAATTCCATCCCCCTCTGCGGGCTCCCTGTCCATGTGACTACTGGTCTGGAGTGTTTGCACCTTGTGTTGGGCCAACGGGACAGATTAGGGATTCTGTTGGTGTACCGCCCACCCCGCTGCTCAACAGACTCCCTAGCTGAGCTGACAGAGATGGTCTCTGATGTACTGTTGAGGTCCCCCAGACTCTTGGTTCTGGGGGATGTCAACATTCATGCCGAGGGCACTTTATCTGGGGCAGCTCAGGATTTCATGGTCTCCATGACAATCATGGGACTGTCCCAACATACCATCGGCCCAACGCATGTAGCGGGGCACACTCTAGACCTGTTTTTTTCAACTGGACATGGAGATGGTGATCTGAAAGGGGGGGACTTTACATCAACCCCTGTCATGGTCAGATCACCACCTGCTGAGGTTTAGACTTACAGTGGCTTTTCCCCTCTGCAAGGGTGGGGGACCCATTAAGATGGTCCGCCCCAGAGGCTAATGGATCCAGATGGTTTCCAGAGGACTCTGAGGAGTTTTCCGGCTGATAGGACTGGCTCTCCTGTCAAAACCCTGGTTGATCTGTGGAATGCAGAAATGACCCAGGCGGTTGACACGATTGCTCCTGAGCGCCCTCTCCTGTGCAGAGCTCGTACGGCTCCATGGTATACCCCGGAGCTGAGAGTGATGAAACAAAACAGGAGACGGCTTGAGGGCAGATGAAGATGAACTCCTGATGGATGCAATCAAACACTGGTAAGTGCTTATGGTAAGCTGTATTCAGGGGCAGTGAGGGCAGCAAAAAAACAATACTTTCCTGCCACTATTCAATCATCAACCTGCTGCCCAGCGGAGCATTTCAGAGTTGTCCGGGGGCTTTTACATGCTGGCCCCAAGGACATGCTAGAACCATCTGAGGCCCGCTGTAATACATTTGCTGGGCACTTCCAGAATAAAATCTCTGGCATCCATCAGGACTTAGACTCCAGTGTTATAGCAGGTGAATCTGGTGAGGTATCCAGAGCACAGGCTTGTCCTGTTTTCTTGGATGAGTTTCAGTTGGTGCAGCTCAAGGACATTGACAAGGTGCTTGGACAGGTTCGTGCAACCACTTCCATATTGGATCCTTGCCCCTCTTGGCTAATAAAAGCTAGTAGGGATGGAACAACTGGCTGGCCCAGGGAAGTGATTAATGCCTCTTTGCAAGAGGGAGTGGTCCCAGGCCTCCTGAAAGAGGCGGCAGTGAGACCACTCCTAAAGAAATCTTCCCTGGACCCTGAAAATCTTAATAACTACAGGCAAGTAGCAAATGTTCCATTCCTGGGCAAGGTCCTGGTGCAGGTGGCTGCGAGCCAGCTCCAGGCACTCTTGGATGAGACTGATTATCTGGATCCATTTCAGTCGGGTTTCAGCCCTGGTTTTGGTACGGAAACAGCCTTGGTCGCCCTGTATGATGACCTATGTTGGGAGAAAGACGGGGGAGTGTGACTCTGTTGATTCTCCTTGATCTCTCAGTGGCTTTCGATACCATCGACCATGGTATCCTTCTGGGACGACTGGCTGAGTTGGGAGTGGGAGGCACTGCATTGCAGTGGTTCCGCTCCTACTTGACGGGTCAGCTCCAGAAGGTGGTGCTTGGAGAACATTGCTCGGCCCCGTGGATTCTCCAGTATGGGGTTCCGCAGGGGTCAGTTTTGTCCCCCATGCTGTTCAATATCTACATGAAACCATTGAGTGAAATCATCCGGAGTTTTGGAGTGCGTTGTCATAAGTTCGCTGATGACACGCAGCTCTATTTCTCCTTTTCATCTTCATCAGGTGAGGCTGTGGATGTGTTGAACCAGTGCCTGGCTGCGACAATGGACTGGATGAGGGCTAATAAACTGAAACTCAATCCAGACAAGACTGAGACGCTGTTAGTGGGTGGTTCCGCTGACCGGATGGAGGGTGTTCAACCTGTTCTGGATGGGGTTGCACTCCCCCTGAAAGAGCAGGTTCATAGCTTGGGGGTTCTCCTAGAACCATCTCTGTCACTTGAGGCTCAGGTGGCCTCAGTGGCACAGAGTGCCTTCTACCAACTTCGGTTGGTGGCCCAGCTACGTCCCTATCTGGACAGGGATAACCTGGCTTCAGTTGTCCATGCTCTGGTAACCTCCAAGTTAGATTACTGCAATGCACTCTACGTGGGGCTGCCTTTGAAGATGGTTCGGAAGCTGCAGCTTGTGCAAAATGCAGCGGCCAGATTGATAACCGGAACCAGTAGGTTCAAGCATATAAGACCTACTCTGGACCGCTTGCATTGGCTGCCTGTATGTTTCCGAGCCCAATTCAAGGTGCTGGTTTTAACCTATAAAGCCTTACACGGTTTGGGACCACAATACCTGATGGAACGCCTTTCCCGACAGGAACCTACCCGAACACTACATTCAACATCTAAGGCCCTCCTCCGAGTGCCTACTCCGAGGGAAGCTCGGAAGTCGGCAACAAGAGAGAGGGCCTTCTCTGTGGTGGCCTCCCAATTGTGGAACGATCTCCCTGACGAGGCCCGCCTGGCGCCAACATTGTTATCTTTTCGGCGCCAGGTCAAGACTTTCCTCTTTTCTCAGGCATTTGGCAATATCTGAGGAGCCTGGGTTTGTTTTTGTTTTGTTTTGCTTTGTTTTGTAGCTTTTTGAAGTGTTGTAGTGGTTTTTAAATGTACAGATTGTGTGTATGTTGTATGTTTTTGCTGTTTTAATTTTTGTATATTGTTTTTAATTGTTTTTAATCCTATGTAAACCGCCCAGAGAGCTTCGGCTATGGGGCAGTATACAAATGCAATAAATAAATAAATAAATAAAATACTGTCCACCATCTATCCAACTAATGTTTCTGAGATCAGATAAAATAGAGACACTACATTTTCAGAATAGATTTGTATATGTCAGCTAAATGATATTTCAGTCTGATTTCAAATAAAAAATGCATCAAAAAATTAATTATAATTTTTATTATTATAAACCCCAAATCCTCCATTATGGCATTCTGCTTTAATTGCCATTACCGCTACATCCAATATAGAAAGAACGAAGAATTATTTTAAATTTTAATTTTAGCTCAGATTTGGTGCCCCACTTAATGTGTTGTCTTACACAACCACCTAGTTCATTTATATGGACAGCTGCCCTTGTCTACACCTCCACTGTCTACACCAGGAACCCTGCCTGCTTTTGTATCTGGTCACTCTGGTATAGCTCCTGCAGCTTTAACTCTTGTGCTGAATAATAATAATAATAATAATAATAATAATAATATATTTATTTATCACCCGCCTCTCCCAACGGATCGAGGCGGGGAACAACACCAAACACAAAATACAAAAACTGATTAAAAGTAGATAAAACCAGTACATCATTAAAACACCAATAAAACACCAATAAAACACTTTAAAATTCATCTGGGTAGGCCTGCCAGAAGAGATAAGTCTTTATAGATCTTTTAAATTCCGGAAGACTAGTGAGTTGGCGAATCTCTCCCGGCAGGTCATTCCATCATCTGGGAGCGGCAGAAGAGAAGGTCCTCTGGGTAACGGTTGTCAGTCTAGTTCTTGTTGACTGTAATAAATTCTTCCCAGAGGACCTGAGCGTGCGGGGCGGATTGTATGGGGGAAGGCGATCCCGTAGGTAACCTGGACCCAAACCATGTAGGGCTTTAAAGGTAATAACCAACACTTTGTACTTCGCCCGGAAACTGATTGGCAGCCAGTGAAGAGATTTTAAAACTGGTGTAATGTGGTCACCCCTAGATGTACCAGTGAAGAGGGAATTTCACCAGGTGCTGACTGCATACAAATGACACCTGGTGATATTCTCCTTTCAATACAACTGTTAAAGATACAGAAGCCCTGTCCTACTTTTCATATGGCCACCCCACCATTGATAGCCTTCCCCCCACCCCAGGAATTTGTCTAACTCCCTTTTAAAGCCATACGAATTGGTGGCCATCTCTACGTCTTGTAGTAGCAAATTCCATAGTATATCTAGGCTCTGTGTGAAGAAGCCTTCATTTTATCTGTCCTGAATCTCCCACCAACGAGCTTCATGGAATGACACCATTGGGATCTAGTATTTTGAGAGAGGGAGAAAAATGTCTCCTTATCCACATTCTCCACACTACGCATTATTTTGTACACCTCTATCAGGTCTCCCCTTCACCTCCTGTTTTCCAAGCTAAACAAACCCAGTGGTTGTAACCTTCCCTCATAGAGATGCTCCAGTCCCGTGATCATTGTAATTGGCCTTTTCTGCTGTCCTGATACCTTCATTCACAGCTGCTCTCTGGGTAGTCATTTCAGGGGCCTCAGCTGGGGGGCTCGACTTTGGGCCCAATGCCCAAAAGCTGCCACCCCATAAGCAGTCCCTGTCACCCAGTGTGATCTGCACCTCTGTAGCAGTGTGGAGGGGCCCTTGAGCTTCCAGTATCAGGTTCCAGCTTCAACAGCAGCCTCTGCCCTAAGCCAAGTAGGTGGGTTCCGAAGGCTGGCCCCTCCGAGGCACCCCTCTGCTGGCCTCACCCTTATCTGCCACACAATAGTAGTAATACTATCTCACAGCACAGGACTGTAATAATGATGAGAAGGAAATTTTGCACGTGAGGCATGAGCTATTCAAAATGCTATTACTGATACTGCCCACTCTTTCTCCTCTGCACAAATGGACCATGTTGGACAAGGATGCCTCTGATTTAACCACTGGGTGGCATCACGAAGGCCCATGGCTGCTGTTCTCCATTACTGGAGGAGATGCATTGCATGGAGGAGGCAGCTCAGATAAAGCACGTCAAGGGATGAAAGGCCATTTAGTTCATGGGGGATAGGGCAGGGAGTGCAGGTGGAGACTGCTGGGCATTCGCCTTGCTTGGGTGGCCTGTGGCAGCCACCCAAGGAAGGAGGGAAGCTAAGATCCCCACAAAACGAATGATTGGAAGGGTACAGAGCTGTAAGCCTCCCTTGGAAAGAGTGGCAGGGCAAGGGGAGGGACTCTGAACCAGGAATGCAGCAACTCCCTTCATTTCCCCCCAGTTAAAGAGGGCTTGTTTGGTTTTGGTTTTTCTTGACCTTTTATGCCCTCTAGTGGCCACTGACGGGACTTGTAGGGTGACCATATGTCAGGAAAAACCAGGGCACGTCAGGATTTTTGGTAACAAATCTGGGAATGTGACGGGGGGGTGGGGGGGTTATGACATTTGAAGAAAAATCTGAATTTTCCCATCTTCCCCCCACCCGAAGGGCAGCTCTATTTACACACAATGGGAATTAACAAAAATGCTTACAGCTCCGGCATTTTTAACGATAAAGAGATTAAACTTGTCACTTTGATAGCTCCTACATAGGGCTTTAGCCATGCCAAGTTTGAAGCAGATCCGTTCATCCTTTAATTTTTAGGTTCCCCTTCCCCCAAAAAATTGAGATTTTTGTTAAAATATCATTTTTAAAGATAAGGAGATGAAACTTGGCATCATGATAGATCTTAAGTCGGGCTTTGTTCTGAACTTCTGTTGATTTTTAGCAAGTTTCAAAACAAAATTGAACTTTAAAACTTAAAAAAAACAATTAAAAAGCCAGCAGCGGGGGGAGTGGCCTAACGGACATGGAGTAGAGTCAGAACTCTCTTGCTCTCATTAAGAAGCAATGAAATATTTACAAAATCCCTAATTTGGAGGTGATGGATTCTTGATTAACGATTTGATTTCGGGTCCGGAAGCTTTACTGCATCTGTGGTGAGTGAAGCGCTGGATAACTACTATAACAGCAGAGGGGAAAACAAAACTGTTTTGGAGGTGGACGGGAGCTCTGACAGGCGATTACTGAAGGTAATTAATGGACTTTAATTGGAAGCAGCAAGGTTAAGATAACTTTAGAGGGAGAGGCTGAAGTGGTTTAAGTGGGAAAAGTGACTTTTAACCTCCAGCTGAAGGAGCTAGAAGCCGAAGCACAAGTGTTGATTTGAGCCGAGAGGATATTTGAGGCGGATAGCGATGATTTAGGTGAGGAGTGCGGATTTATGAGTTTAGCTTTATGAAAAGAAAGCAAAAAGGTGAAAAATCCAGTGCCCCCACCTGGAGCAGATTATCGAAAGATCATCTGTCTGATAGGAACTGGCAGCAGCTTACGAGGGTTGCTGGAACTATGCCAGACAATATGTCGGACAAGCAGCAGCAATCGGACAAGACAGGGAAATCCCCGGGTCACTCCGGAAATACTAAATATGGCACAGCTCCTAAAGCAGCGGTGCAGTACCAAAACTGGCCAAAGAGAGTCAAGCAGAGACCTCAGATGATTTAATGAGCAAAATTCAGAATGTGATGGAGGTGGCTTTACTGAAGCAGGAGGAAAGATTAATGCAGAGAATCAAGGACTCACAGCAGGAATTTATGGTGGACCTTCAAACTGTGGTGGATAATATGGAGAGAATGGAGAGGAATACGAAGAAGCTGCAGGAAGACAGCAAGAAACAGGGGGACCATTTGAAGGAGATGGACTTGCGCTTAATTGCTTTGGAAGATCGGGACAGGAGAGTTAACATTCAAATTAGATTTTTTGGAGAGAGAGAGGGAGAGAGTCCTAAGGATTTAAGAGACATAATCTTGGCATGGATTAAGGAAATTGAACCTCAGGAAACCTGGGAGATGGCGGATATTGAGAGGATCCACAGAGTGGGTTATAAGAAGAAGGGGATGCTCCCAAGAGATATAATTGTCAAATTTGCTAATTACTACAAGAAAGAAAAGTTGATGCAAGCAATTAAACGTCAAGCCCAGCTGATGCTTCAAGCAACATCAATTGAGATTTACCAGGATCTATGCCCTCAAACTGTGCAGTGGTGGAAGAGTGTTAGACTGTGTACAGTGGCTTTGCAGAAGAGATCGATAACATATAGTTGGGGATACCCAGTCTTTCTGAGATTTATGTGGAAAGGGAAGCAACATAGAATAACATCGTGTGAGCAAGGGATGGAGCTTCTAGAAAAGCTGGGCTTAGTGGATCCCACGGTTGTTGGAGAAACAAAGCAGGATGAAGGTGCTGGAGGGGAAGTCTGTCCTGATCGTCCACAGGAGGAAGGTGCCGTAGGTGGAAGCCGTCAATGAAGAAATATTATTGTAAAAGGGATAAGAAAAGATTATAAGAGAGGGGAGGGTCGGATTTCTGCTCCGGGAATGTTGGGTTGCTTCTCCCCCCCCCCCCCGAAGAGTTCTAAGAAGAATTGGGGCCATTGCCCAGGAAGGTCTGGTGAGGAGGGGGGTGAAGATGGGGGGTAAATGTGGGTGGGTGGGTAGGTGGGTGAGGGAGGGGGTATGTGTATCACAGAGGGAGACCAATATAGAGATGTGGGTGAAAGAGAGAGATGGAAAATAAATTAAGGGTTGCAACTAGGAACTGTTATGAAAAGAAAGAGAATAGAAATGTTATTTAAAAAAGAGAAAGCTGATGTAATTTTTTTGCAGGAAACTCATCAAACAAAGGAGGGTGTAAATGAGCTTCGGATGAGGGAAGTGGGCGTTTACGAAAAGTCTTTTGGCACTTCTAAAGCGAGAGGTGTAGCGATTATAATTTCAAAAAAATGTGGTATTACTATACAAAGGGTGAAGAAGGATGAAGCGGGAAGGTTTCTGATAATTTCTTGCATGGTAGGGGAGGAGGAATATGTATTGATTAATGTATATGCTCCAAATGGGAAACAAATGAAATTTTTTGATGAAGTTTTTAATGCAGTGGGAGAAGTGGGTAAAAAGAATATTGTGATGGCAGGTGACTTCAATATGGTATTAGACAAAGGGAAAGACAGGGATAATATATTAAGAGTTCTTAAGAGTGGTGGGAGGACGGGGTTAAGCAAATTAATGGAGAGAAAAGAATTAATGGATGTTTGGAGAGTATTAAAAGGGGAAGAAAGGAAATATACTTTCTACTCACCCAGGTTTAAGAGTTATTCCAGGATTGATTATATTTTTGTGTCAAAGAATATGATGTCTAAACTTATAGATTGTGCTATAGGGGTAATTAAAGTCACAGACCATGCATTAATGACGATGGATATTAAAATGAAGAAGGATTATAAACAAGTTAAGAGATGGAGAATCGATACAAGGCTATTAAATAATAAAACTATAGTGGAGAACATAAAAAAAGAAATGCAGGAAATATGGGAAATTAACGAAAAGGACTCAAACTCACAGGGGTTAATATGGGACACTATGAAGGCTGTAGTAAGAGGGATTTGTATTAGGGAAATGTGTACCCTAAGAAAACAACAAGAAGCACAAAATAAAAAGATTGAAAAGGAGGTAAGGGACTTAGAGGAGAAGTTAAGAGAGACAAAAGATAAACGCCTATTTGCCCAAATCCAAGCTAAGAAAAAAGAATTAGAGAGAGAAGAGTTAGAACAAGTCCAAAGGGATTTGCTATATTTAAGGAGGGATTTTTTTGAATATAGTAATAAAAACTCGAAGATGCTGGCTAGGTCCACTCAGTCAAAAAAGGCTAAGAGCATGATAGGGACAATTAGAGATAAGACAGGGAAAAGTTGTAACTTAATGAAGGATAAATTAAATATATTTCAGGAGTTTTATAGAGAATTATATACATCAGATATGGGATCACAGGTTAAGGTATTGGAATATGTAGGGAGGAATTGGAAAATAAGATTACAGGGGCAAGATAGGGATTATATGGAAGGTTTAGTTACTGAGAAAGAAATAGAAGGAATTATTGCTAAATTAAAAGGAGGGAAATCTCCGGGATTGGATGGTTTGGGGCCGGAATATTATAAGGTTTTTAGAAGAATTTGAATACCAAGATTAAAAAAATTATTTAATAGTATAATAGAAGGAGGAAAGACACCCCCCCCCCATTGTGGGATCATTCCTTGATTATATTAATCCCGAAACCAGGAAAGGATCTGACTGATCCAGCATCTTATAGACCAATATCCTTAATAAATCAAGACTCAAAAATATTTACAGCAATAATGGCAAAAAGGATCAGTACGTTTATACATAAATATATTAGAAAAGATCAATGTGGATTTATCTCAGGAAGGCAAGTGCCTAATTTAATTGGAAGAGCCTTAAATATAATCAATACTATTAAAAAAAAGGAATTTAAAAGCAGGTTTGTTAGCATTGGATATATTCAAAGCCTTTGATTGCGTGGAATGGCCAGCACTTAAAACAATTTTGAAAACATTTGGGCTTGGAGTAAAATTTATGGGAGTGATGGATCAACTGTATAAAAATAATAAAGCAGAAATAATGGTTAATGATGGGTTAACGCAACAGATTATATTAGCTCGAGGAACAAGACAAGGTTGCCCACTTTCACCGATCTTATTTGCGATAGTGATAGAAATTTTGGCAAATGTTATAAGGGAGGATTCAAGATTGAAGGGGATAGGAGGGAAGGAGAAGAATAAAATAAATATGTTTGCGGATGACACATTACTGACATTAGAAGATCCCCTGAAGGTTGGGGAGCTGATTAAAGGGCATTTGAGAGAATTCGGGGAGATTACTGGTTTACAAGTTAATTGGGGGAAGTCAGAAATGACGTTATTTAATTATAACAAAGAGGAGATGGAGGAAGGTAAAGTAAAGTTAGGTCTTAGGCTTTAAAATGTAGTATGTTATTTAGGAGTTAATATTGCAAAAGATTTAGATAGGTTAGAGGAAATTAATTTTGCAAGTTTAAAAAAACAGGTAGGGGAAAAGTTAGAGGTATATAGGAAATTAAAACATTCTTGGTTTGGTAGAATAGCGGTTATAAAAATGAAGATATTACCTAAGATTAATTTTTTGTTTAGAATGTTACCAATTAAAATATCGGGTGCAGAGTTAAAGAGCTGGCAAAATATGATTAATGCTTATTGCAACGGAGATAAGAGAGCTAGGATTAACAAAGGGTTATGGTATAAGACACAAAAGAAAGGAGGTTTGGGACTTCCAAATATAAAGAATTATCATATTGCTAATCAGTTAAGATATGTTATAAATAGTATATTAGGGGAGGAAGACTTAGAATGGCTAGGAACGCAAACAGGGGAACTAGATTTTAAATTGCAAAATATTTTTTTTAGTAATAAAATTCTAAAGAAAGATTTGAGGGGAGTGGACAACCTGTTGCTGAAAAACATTCTAGAGATCTGGGAGAAAGTAAAAGGAAAGTTAATACCAGGAGACTCTCCACTCGCCCCAGTGGTAGTTGTGGGAAATTTCCCAAGGAATTTAAAAGTAGAGTTGGAAGGAAGTCTGAAGGGTCAGGAAATTATTAAGTTAAGGAACTGGATGGAAAGAATGATAGATAAGGTACAGATTAGAGAGTTGGTAAAAGGACAAAAGATAGCTTGGTTCAAATTCTTACAATTGGAAAAATGGACACAGGAATGGAAAAAGATAAATAAGAAGTGTAGAAATAATACAAGATTTGAAGATTTAATTGAATCAAGAGGAAAGAAGGAAGTAATTAAAACTAGAAAAGGTCTGACTAGCGAAATATATAGAATCCTGACAGAGGAGGCTGAATATCGAGACTCTCTTAAAATGATTTGGGAAGATGATTTAAAGGAACAAATTAATGAACATGACTGGGGGAGGATGTGGGATGCAAGAATGTTAAAGCTTTTGTCGGTTAGAATTAAGGAGAATTATTATAAGACAGTATGGAGATGGTATTTAACGCCGGTATGATTTCATCAGATAGATAAAAAAGTGTCCAAGAATTGTTGGAGGGGATGTCAGGAGGTTGGAACTTATTTCCATATGTGGTGGAGCTGTAAACATGTACAAAAATTTTGGGAAAGGGTGTTCAAAGAAATAAGTGAAATAATTGGAAGTAAATTAGAATTAAGCCCAAAGCTGGCTCTACTAGCAATATGGGATAAAGGAAATGAGAATATAAACAAGAGAGAATTAATAAACAACCTCCTGGCTCCCGTCAGAATAATGATTGCTAAAAACTGGAAAGGGCAAGGGATATATACTATAGAAGAATGGTATAAAGAAATATGGGATATGGCACTTAATGACAAGCTAATGTGTAAAATGAAAATAAAGAGGGGAATGTCCAGTAATAATAATAATAATAATAATAATAATAATAATAATAATAATAATAATAACAATTTATTTCTTACCCGCCTCTCCGTCCAGATCGAGGCGGGGAACAACAACATGATAAAATACATAAAACTGATTAAAACATGACACATATTATTAAAACTGCATAAAAATCCTAAAACATTTTGGAGATGTATGGAGCCTATTTTTGGAATATGTATTAAGAACGGGGAAGGGGCAAATACCTTCAAAAGAGTCTTTACACTTTTGGAAAGAAGAATAATGTATAATTGAAGGTCTCCTGGGGGGAGGGGAGCACGGGGGGTATGCGGTATGTATTGTATTTTATGTTGTTTTATGTTGTATTATGTTGAAAAAAAAAAATTTTTTTTTAAAAAAGCCAGCAGCCAGCCAGCCAGCCAGCCAGCAGTAACTTCTGTTAAGCAGCAGCTTGCAGTGGAGCAAGGATACAGTCAGAAAAGATATTTGAGGGAAGGGGAGAATGTATCACACAGAGTATAGCAACAAAGTACAGCCAAAGCTACAAAAGTAGGAGTGAGTGAAGTTAATTTCAGATACATTGGATGCCTCACTTGTTATTTCAGTGATTTCAACATTAAGTTGTTATGTAGAACAGATTTGTCTTGTGTGCTGTAAAATCAGATGGATTTTGGCAGATCTTTCCTGGCAGGTTGTTCCACAGTCTGAGAGTGGCAGAAGAGAATGGGGGCACCACAGAAAAGACAAGTAAGAATACTTCAATAAGCAAGGGTGTGGGGAGAGGGTAAAAGTCTTCTCCACTTACAGCTTCTGGATCAGCGCATCCTGCCTAAAATCGGAAGGCTAAGCCATGATTTTTCAAGAACCAATGTCTGTACTTAATGTGAGGAAAACTGAACTGTAGAATTCTCTGTCACAAGGAAATCTAGCCATTTCCAAAGACATACCAGATATCAATAGAAAATAACCTATTAATTACCATTTGATTTACCATTTGAATTACCATTCAATTTTGCCCATCTTCCAAATGAATAATAAACATCCAAATGAATAAACCATTTACATTAAGTCTCTAAATAAAATGAAGGGAAGGGAATCCAATAGTGATATGTTCCATAAAGGTAGGTTATTTCCTAAAACCTTCCTGTATCTTTGCAATCCAGGACAGACTCTCTGTCTCCTCAGAATCAATTTGGGGGTTTAAAATCTCCCATATAGTATGACTTCATGAACGTAAATATGATTAATGTCTAATGGCCTAAATGCTCCATCTAGCATTGTAGACAGGCCTTCTCAGAACATTATCAAATTCAATTAACAAAATATTTTTTCATTGTGTTAAGGGCCTTCCATGTTCACTCGAGCTCCAAATCAGTGGGAGATTACAGCTATTAATGGGCCGTGCTCTTAACAGATCTGCTATTTAGGCGGCATGCATCTGGTTTGGTATTCTATGCTGTGGTTAGTTCCTGCTTCCCCACTACCTTGAAGCTGGATGGCTGTCAGGGCAGAGTGGTAGTCCACAATAGTAGAGGCAGTAAACCTATAATACCAGTTCATGGGGAACATGAATAGGTGGGTGCTGTTGCACTACGTCCTGCTTGTGGGATCCTAGTTGACAGCTGGTTGGCCACTGTGTGAACGGAGTGCTGGACAGGATGGACCCTCGGTCTGATCCAGCAGAGCTCTTCTTAAGTTCTTAGGTTCTTAGTCCCACATTTGTCTGCTTGCTGGAGTGGGACCTTCCATTGCATAAGCTCCATGTGTCTTTGCCAACTGCAACCAAAAACTTCTTTGTTAATTGAATATGCTTGACTTGGCTGTAAGTCCCACTGAATAAACTGAGACCTCAATGTAGATACTGCATAGGAATGAGTTGTAAACTAGGGATGTGCATTGAATCAGATCCAATGTCCAATTCCAATATGATTCATGCTTAATCGGACATCCAATTCTCGATTCTGATGCTGGTTCAAGGAGCTCCAATTTTATCCGATCTGATTTTTTCTATCCAATTCCAATTGGATAATATCGGAGAATCGGACGCCATTTTGAATTATTTTCCCCATAGCCCGGTATTATGGTAAACAAATGCCTATAACTTTTTTATTTTTAAAGATAGAAGCATGAAACTTGGCCACATGGGAGATGGCATGTAGGTAGTCATGTGTGAGAAATTTCAGAAACATAGGTGAAGGCATGTAGTGGCAAGGTATTTTTGGAAAAATGAAGAAAGAAACACCTATTAATGTTTTATTTTTAAAGATAGAAACATGAAACTTGGCCACATTGCAGATGGGTTTGAGGTACTTCTGTGTGAGAAATTTCAGAAACATGGGTGGAGGCATTTTGTGGCTATGAATTTTTATTTTAAAAGTTCCAAAAGTTCCAAAACAGTGGGGGGAGAAGGCGGGGAGGGGAGGTGCTGTTTGACAGCTGTCAAACCCACCGTTTTGGAACTTTTGAAACTTAGAATCATAGAATCATAGAATAGTAGAGTTGGAAGGGGCCTATAAGGCCATCGAGTCCAACCCCCTGCTCAGTGCAGGAATTTACCTTAAAGCATCCCTGACAGATGGTTGTCCAGCTGCTTCTTGAATGCCTCTAATGTGGGAGAGCCCACCACCTCCCTAGGTAATTGGTTCCATTGTCATATTGCTCTAACAGTCAGGAAGTTTTTCCTGCTGTCCAGCCAGAATCTGGCTTCCTGTAACTTGAGCCCATTATTCTGTGTCCTGCACTCTGGGTTGATCAAGAAGAGATCCTGGCCCTCCTCTGTGTGACAACCTTTCAAGTATTTGAAGAGTGATAGCATGTCTCCCCTCAGTCTTCTCTTCTCCAGGCTAAACATGCCTAGTTCTTTCAGTCTCGCCTCATAGGGCTTTGTTTCCAGACCCCTGGTAATCCTTGTTGCCCTCCTCTGAACATGCTCCAGCTTGTCTGCATCCTTCTTGAAGTGTGGTGCCCAGAACTAGATGCAGTACTCATGATGGGGCCTGACCAGTGCCGAATAGAGGGGAACCAGTACCTCATGCGATTTGGAAGCTATACTTCTATTAATGCAGCCCAAAATAGGTTATTTATTTATTTTTTGCAGCCACATCACACTGTTGGCTCATATTCAGCTTGTGATCTACAACAATTCCAAGATTCTTCTCGCTTGTCATATTGCTTAGCTAAGTATCCCCCATCTTGTAACTGTACATTTGGTTTCTTTTTCCTAGGTGTAGAACTTGACATTTATCCCTATTAAATGTCATTCTGTTGTTTTCAGCCCAGCGCTCCAGTCTATCAAGATCACTTTGGAGTTTGTTTCTGTCTTCCAGGGTATTAGCGATCCCACCCAATTTTGTGTCGTCTGCAAATTTGATAAGCATTCCCTGCACCTCCTCCTCCAAACCATTAATAAAAATGTTGAAGAACATTGGGCCCAGGACTGAGACCTGCGGTATCCTGCTTGTTACTTCCTCCCAGTGTGAAAATGTACCATTGATAAGTACTCTTTGAGTCTGATTCTGTAGCCAACTGTGGATCCACCTAATAGTTGTTCCATCTAGCCCACTTTTCACTAGTTTGTTAATCAAAATGTCATGGGGCACTTTGTCAAAAGCTTTGCTGAAGTCAAGATATACTATATCCACAGCATTCTCACAGTCCACAAGGGAAGTTACCCGATCAAAAGATGAGATCAGATTCGTCTGTCAGGTTTTGTTCTTGACAAATCCATGCTGGCTTCTAGTCATCATTGCATTGTTTTCAAGGTGCTTACAGACCTGCTCCAAAATTTTCCCAGGGATTGATGTCAGACTGACTGGTCTGTAGTTCCCAGGTTCCTCCTTTTTGCCCTTTTTGAAGTTAAGGACAACATTAGCCTTCCTCCAGTCATCCGGCACTTCACCCGTCTTCCATGATTTCACAAAGATAATAGACAGTGGTTCTGAAAGTTTTTCTGCCAGCTCCTTTATTACTCCAGGATGCAGTTTGTTGGGCCCTGGAGATTTGAACTCGTACTTTTAAAATAATAATTCATAGCCACAAAACGCCTGGATCTATGTTTGTGAAATTTCTCACACATAATTACCTCAAACCCATCTGCAATGTGGCCAAGTTTCATATTTCTAGCTTTAAAAATAAAAAAGTTATAGGCATTTTTTTACCACAATACTAAGCTATGGTGAAAATCATTCAAAATGGCATCCGATTCTTGAATCAGAGTTCCAATTTTCGCATCAGAATCGGATCCGAAGCGAATCGAGGCACATCCGATTTTATCCGATATGATTCTGCTCAAAATTGGAAGATCTGATTCCGATCCGATTTTGGTGGCTGTGCACATCTCTATTATAAACCTACTAAAAGGAGAGAGGTACAGATAATCAGTACATTTTTAGTGCTTGTGAGGCAAGGGAATATTTGCTGTGGGGAAGAGGGGGATTGCCCAGCCAGAAGGACATATAGCTGTGCTGCTGGATGATAAACAGGAATGGTGAACCTCTGGCTCTTGAGGGGGACCCCATTTGGCCCCTGCCCTTCTGTCTGATCAGGGGCTGGAGATAAGGCAGATCCTATCTTCCCTCCTAGACTGCAAGTGAGGCTTTTTAAAAGCCTCCATGTTTTCAGTGAAGGCTTTCAAAGGCCTAGTTACAAAGTGGTAACATTGGGCAGGGGAGGACTAACCTTCCCCTCCCCAACCCTGAACAATCACCCACCCCCACTGCATTCATACTTCAAATGAGTCTCCATTTGTGCCAGTGGGGGGGCATCTGAGGGGGAGGATTATTGCTGGGGAAGGGAGGGCAACTCTCCCCACGTTGTGACTTGCCTGTAAAACCACTTCCCCCTGGGGGCCCTCCAGCTTGAAGAAACCCTCCATTGCCATCCATGGCAGGTTTTAAAAAGCCTGGTTGCAGTGGGGTAGGGTGATATGGTGTGTGAAATGGTGTGTCACAGGAGCGGGGAGAGAGATGAATAGGGTCTGGGCCATCCCATTGGGGTCAGCTGGGCCAGCTGTGGGGTGGTCTCAGCCACTTCACTGCCAGCATGCAGCCCGTGACATGCTTGCCCAAAAAGCCAAGATGGCCTCAGGATGAAGGTTTCCCAGCTGTGCTCCAAACATGAGCATGGGACCACTGTTGAAATCAAATGGATTTCTTGGAGGTAGCAACAGGTTCTTGTCCTTGCATGGACTGTCCACTGGGGGGCAGCAGAATGTAAGAAATTGAATTTATTTCTGCAAAGGCAGAGGGAGTATCTGCCATTTCTAGAATGACTTGGGTTCATCAGATGAGCATTTTTTTGCACTCTTGCTACTGCCCACTTAAGGATGTGTGCGCGTCTTTTAGACAACGTCCGCCTCCTGTGTACCTTCTGGTTCTTTTGCTCATTTTTCTGTAGCAAAATAGACCCCTTTTAATCCAATTGAAAACAAAAAACAAAAACATGGAACTTGCCGCTGTCTCCTGCTGTGTGCAGGAGAAGCAGCGCAATCAAAATGGGCCACTGAATGGGCCACGGGCATGTTGTGGACTTCCTCTTTCGAAAGGGCAGGGCAGGACTTACTTCCTCATACAACTGCAATGCTTCTGCTCCCCCCAATTTACCTCCCATCCTTCCTTCTACCCTCTCTTTTATGTTCCATGAATATCTGACTGCGACAGCTGAGGGGATTGGATGTCTGTGAGGCGAGAATGCTTCTCCAGGGTCTGAGTGGGGAAATGATCATGACAAATATTACATAAAAGGGAGGCAAGGAAGCATTTCCCATCTTCCCACAGACCAGGGAATCAGGACTGCTTCGGTAGGAGGCTGAAATGTTGCTGGATGGGGAGGGCTGTTGTGTGTTTTAAGAATGATGCTTCCTGCCTCTTGGGAACCTCCTGGTTAAAAATGTGAAAAGAAATACATCGGAGCCTTGTAGCACCTTAAAGACCAACACATTTATTCTGACTTAAGCTTTATAGACTCTAGTCCCATTCATCCCATGCGTCGAGAATTTTGGAGAGGTTATGGGGGGGGGGGGTTATGGGGTCAGAAGGAAATTCAATACAGGAAGTACTGATGGTGACAATCACATTTTCCACAGTGGTCATTTGCAGTGCAGCTGTTGCTGTTAACAAACTTCCTAGCAGCACCATGTAAGCCAATTAACACATGTTGTTATTCTAATCAAGCTTCTGGCATTAGAATTAAATTAATACAACAGCTTAGCATCAGAACCATGCACATTGTGATACAGGTGTGAAATTGGTATGGTGGTATTTAGTATTACCATGTAGATTAAAATTAGATAGAGGGGCATCTCCGAAAATCTTTGTAATGGCCACCATCTTGGAAAATGGTGCCCAAAATTCAGTTTTCTCACAATAACCCTGTTTTTTTAATCTCATGAGAAAGGTGTCTCAGTACAATTATAAAATTTGCTACAGAAAAGCTCCTTATCAATCTTTTGTAGGAGCAACCCATCTCGAGATATTAAAGTTTTATTCCTATCCATTTGTCTGAGAAGTCCACAAAATGCACTTATCTCATTATCTCACCCTCATTTATCAACCTCTCATTTTGTGTTGCAAGCCCGAAACATTCAGATGTCATATTTTACATCTTTTTTAAACAAGAATAAGTACTGAGGCATCATTTTGGGAGGAGGGGGGAGTTAGTGAAAATAATGTGAAATTTCCATAAGTGCCTGCTTTTTACTTGCCATTGATCTCAAGTATAATATCATTTATTCGTCTTATTTTTAACTTTTCTTTCTTATTTGTTTCAGATTAGATTACAATGAAGAAGTTTATAATGGAAAAAATGGCAACAGGATACTTTTACAATCAGGCCCACAACCCAAGAGAAGTGAAACGGATTGGACAAAATGCCAAGAGGACAGTTCCAATGATCTTTAGTGTCCTGCTAATTCCAGAAGAAAAGATAAAGTTTCTAGTTACAAAACATAATATCACACTCACAAGATTAAAGTGTGGAGGAAGAATAGAAGCCACACTAAGAAAAAAAACTCCGCCAAAACTAAAAAGGGCAATTAAAGAAAGAGGTCTGATAATGGCAGTGAAAGTGATAATGAAGAAAAGTTTACAGGTTCCTGTAGTGGCTTTAGGGTCAGATGTAAACAAAGGCCAATGGTGGGTCCCCTCCCCCCTCCTTTTCCTGTGAGATGGAAGGGGCTGATAATGCTCCTCTGAGAAATGGTTCCACTTTTGAGCTTGATAAAAAATTAAGAGACGTAGCAGAAAATCTTCCTGATGGTAAAATACTACTGAAGTTGAGTGCAGTCTGTCAATGATTCCACTCTTACAAAGAAAAACATCTCACAGAAAAAACATTAGCCTTTGTTACAAAGATTAAAAACCTTAAAAATACAATATTGTACAAAATGCAATATTTATATACAAACAGACAGCACACACACACACACACACATCCAAACTATTTTAATAATCAACAGTAAGAAAACCCATGACCTGATTAAAGATCTTATCATATTTTATATATTTATTTATTTGTTTATTTATTTATTTATTTATTATTTCATTGCTATGCAGCCCAATAGCTGAAGCTCTCTGGGCAGTTTACAAAAAACATAGCCTACCAAATGCCCTCAAAGGCAACAATGTTGGTACCAGGCAGGCCTTGTTGGGGAGATTGTTCCAGTATTGGTGGGCCACTACCAAGAAGGCCCTCTTCCTTGTTGCCATCCTCCAAACCTCCCACTCCCTCTTGCAAGGAGGCATTGATCACCTCCCTGCCCCAGCTGGTTGTTCCCACCCTGCCAGTTTTATAAGGAGCAGCAAGGATCTAATATGGAAGCAGCTGCAAATCCAATCCAGATCGAATTGCCCTGATCTGGATGATACAGATCCAGATCCAGATCAGAAATCTGGATTTCCAGATCAATCCAGATTTTCCTGGATCGATCCAGGAAAATCCGGATCGATGTGGGAAAATCCATATCCAATTTTAGGTGATTTATTTTTGAAGCCATGGGGGGGGAGGGCTCTAAGTGTTGTAATTTTAAAGATATAAACTTTAAACTTTGGGCCAAGGCAGATTACATTTTGATACACACGTATGTAAAATTTCAGAAATGTAGGTGCAAACATTTACTCGCAAGTAATATTTGAAGAAATGATCAGGAATTGCTTATGTTGTCATTTTTACAGTTTTTTTTCAAATGGGACCTTGCCACATGGCAGATAACATGTTGAGACACACATGTGTAAAATTACAGAAACGTAGGTGCAAGCATTTTTGAAGAAATGATCAGGAACGGCTTATAACCTCATCATTTTTAAAGATTTTCAAATGAAACTTTGGCCCATGGCAGATAACATGTTGCTACACAAGTATGTAAAATTCCAGAAATGTAGGTGCAAGCGTGTAGTGGCTATGCAGGATAGTTAATGATCTTTCAGAAATTCATAGAAAATACACGCTTGCACCTATGTTTCTGAAATTTTACACACATGTGTAGCAACATGTTATCTGCCATGGGCCAAAGTTTCAAGTTTGTATCATTAAAAATGATGAAGTTACAGCCCTTTCCCCCATGCAAACCTATGTGGTTTTGTTTTGACAACTGTCAAACTTTGACAGCTGTCAAAAAGCACAAGCAGGATAGTTAATGATCTTTCAGAAATTCATAGAAAATACACACTTGCATCTATGTTTCTGAAATTTTACACACATGTGTAGCAACATGTTGTCTGCCATGGGCCAAAGTTCAATTTGATGATGAAGTTATAGCCCTTCCCACCCCCATGCAAAGCTATGGCTACAAACATCACCTAAAATGGTGTCCAGATTGATCCAGATCAGTCTGGATCCTGATTACACAGATCCAGATCAGCCTGATCTGGATCTCACAGATCCAGATCAGGGGGTCCATTCACATCCTACTTATTAACATCCTTGAATGGTACCAACTAACACTCATTTTAGAAAAATGGACCAGGCTGTGCTCTGGGTACCTCAACTGATTTACTTGCTGGTTTATTGATTTACTTAGATTCATACTGGAATATACGTCCTGGCAGATGCAAGTGATTCTTTCTTGGAAGTGCCGGGCAAATGTACTACAGCAGGCCTCAGATGACCCACGAGTGTTCAATTGGATCCACTAGGAGTTTTTCTCCATCTGCACTCAAGATGTCTCCTATTCTGCTTCATCACTTTCAGTTCTGGGTGTACCATTCTCAGGAGCAACCACCTGGATCATTTCTGCATTCTACAGATAGACCAGACACAAGAGCCAGATCTGTTAGCCAGAGACTCCACAGAGCCCTCTATAAACCATTCGGATCCATTAGCCTCCAGGAGCAGACCCTTTTAATAGGTCCCCCATCCTTTCAGAGGAGAAAAGCTGTCGCAATTCTAAAACTCAGCGGGCAACGATCTGACATTCAGATCATCATCTTCATGCCCAGCTGAAAAAAAAACAAATCTAGAGCATCTCACACTACATGTGTTGGGCCAATAACATGTTGGGACGGTCCCATGTTTGTCATGGAGACCATGAAATCCTGAGCTACCCTGAATAAGGTGCCCTCAGCATGAAGGTTGACATCCCCCTGAGCCAACTGTCAGGAGGGACTCAATGGTACATCTGAGACCAGGTAGAGTGACTATTGAGCACCAAGGTGGGTAGTATACAAACAAAGTCCCCAATCTGTCCTGCTGGCCCAACACAAGATGCAAACTCTCCAGACCAGTAGTAAGAAGGACAGAGAGCCTGCAGAGGGAGATGGAATTCCCATAGATCACAGCAATCCTGTTCCTCAGCCCTCAAGTCTGCGATGATGCTGAACCAACTACCCTGGTGGGCACAGCTGGGAGAGGCTCCCTCTTTCCTGTTTACCTGTTATGCATGCGGGATCAGATATCACATCCACCGTTAAATCATGGCTAAAGGAGCAAAGTTTGCAGTCGAAACAGAATTATTTAGGGTGTTTAAAAGAAAAGTGGTTTGTAAAGTGCTCCAAAACTATCTCTTCAAAAAGGGCAATTGAGTATTAAAATGGCAAATGCAGCTCAATGTAAGCAAGTGTAAAGTGATGGATGTTGGGATGAAAAATCCCAACTTCAAGTATAACCTGATGGGATCTGAGCTCTCAGTGACTGGCCAAGAAAGTTTTGGAGAATAAGACTATCAATGGCTACTAGGATGGGTACATGGCTGGTTTCGGATGACACATTAGGGAACGGAGGGGGAAATAGTGTACTGACCGTGCGTTAGGTAGGTGGTGCTCCCCACATGACACATTGCTACCCCATCAGTTGAGCAGCTGAAAGTTCAGGTGTCCATCTTGGCTGCAGTGTCTCCTCCCTCCCACCTCCCTCAGTCCTCCAGCTGTATCCCAGCATGTACCGCGAGTTCTGCCGGCTGTAGCAGAGCAGCTGAAGGTTTTCAGCTGCTCTGGCCAGCAGAACTCTATTCCCAAACGGAATAGTCCACTGAGGGTGGAGGTTGGTTTTGGACGACACTTTAAACAACAGGCTTCAGGCTAAACAACGTTCAAGCTCGTTGTTTCTCTCCGTTGCTTAATTGGGCAGAACAGCATAGCATCAGTTGTGTGTGTATGGTGTGTAGCCCTCCACCCAACACAATAAGCAACACAACTGATGGTTGCCTTTTCCCTCCTCCATTGATTATTGTGTCATCTGAAACCAGCCTAGCTGCTCTGTAGCTGCTCCAAGAGCCCAAGCGATCCCCAGTGGCCAAAGCCACTGGATCCCATTCTCCTCTCCTCTCCTTATTGGGACAAGGGCTTCCTCCTGTCTTTTCACAGCCAAGTAACACTTCTCTATTTGTTTTCACTGTTTCATGCTTGTAGGTGAATGGATGCATCTGGGACTATCCCCCTTGATCTTTGTTTCATGTGTGTATTTGTCTAAATCCAATACTACTACTTTTGAACTGAGAGAGAGAACATTCAGTAGATGAAAAGAATACATGGGCATGCTGCACCTAAAGTGTAAAGATCCCCTTAACCTGTGACTTGCAGAATGTGAGAAGGCTGTAACCTGTCCAAAGAGCTTTGTCTATTGGGTGACATAATAATATCAAAGTCTGCAGAAGACACATCTCAACAGGAGGCATGTCTGAGTGGCATGAAAGGGGCTGGCCAAAAAGAAAGGCATACTTGGTCTGGTGGAGGTCAGGCAGGCAATGAGTTCCAGGGTCTTTCTGATGGGCTTTGCCACTGACTGCCTCAGCAGTGCTTGGATCTGTCTGGGGGTGGAGTGCTCCTTCCAGCCATAGCATAGAGACTGGGGATATGGAGTACATGACACCCATTTTGCATTCTAACAAAGAACCCCAAAGAAGGACCTGAGGGTTTGAAATGTGACGGAGTTCTTTTATGACGTTAAACACCCTTTGCCCTTGGTTCCTCCACACACACACACACACACACACACACACTTCTTGTGCTTGGGAAACCACAACCAGTTTTCAGCCTTTGGACTTCATGTGCAGCAAACAAGTGCTGTCTGTCCCACAGGGCTAGGTCCATTGGCAGCCTCCTCAGTCTTGGAAACGGAGTTAATTCCAGGTATATATATATCAGAATTGAACTTGCATCATTATTACAAACAGATTCCTGGATAGCAAAAGGCCAGACAAATGTACGTAACTCAGAAGTCAACACATGCCAGGGTGAATGAAGAAAGGCAAAGGACAAAATATGAAACCTGTAGGAAATATCACAACACTCCCTTCATAAATTAATTGCTTTAATATACCACAAAGGAGATGGATTGTTTTGGTTGCTCCATCTCACATTAGCAAAGAGAGTGAAAGTAGCTGAGAGGCATCAAAAATTCCTTTCATCTGAGGCTGCTGCAAAGTATTGCTATTTTCAGTTTTCAAATGGGACACTTCACGGAGACACTGCTTGGAAATGGTGAACAGGGTCCGTTATTTGCCTTCTTGAACTTACCCCAAAGGCATCTAAAGATATACAGATGATTGAAAACAAGGACAATGATATAAAAAAATTCACACAATGGGTAAAATCTAACATGAGTCCTACTAAAAGTAGACCCACTGAAATCAATGGTACCTAAATTAGTCATGAGTAACATAAATCCCATTAATTTCAATAGGTCTACTCAAAGTAGGACTTGTGTTGGATTTCACCCAATTTGCCCAGACAGATTACCTTTTTTTCTCAAGGTACCAAGACCTGGTACAAGAGATCCATCATTGCCTTGATGGCTTCACACATCCCAGTATTGACTCTACTGAAGACATTTTGCAGGGTTGTGGTTCAAAAACCCACATGACTTCTTCGGGAAATGACAGTCAAAAAACAGGTGCACTAAACGGCAAGCATTCACCTTTCTTATTTTCTATCTTTCCCCTTAAAGGTACTTATGACAAGAATGATAGGATCTAGTATGGGACACAGAATTTAAGTTCCATAAACCAAACCAAACTTTCTGCATAAGGGACAAGAGCTTCTCAGAGAAATGCTGGAGTCAAACACGGACAGAACCACTCAGGAGAACCACCCATACAAATTTATTAGGGAATAAGTCCCATTGGACTCAGTGGGACTTACTGCTCAGTGTGTGTGTGTGTGTGTGTGTGTGTATTCAGCAATAGAGAGAGAGAGAGAGAGAGAGAGAGAGAGAGCAGTTCAACAGAATGGGGGGGGGAATAGCAGGGAGATAAGATCCAGTTGGAGAATCCAAAGGAAAGCCCCTCAGCACCGCCTCCCCACACTTCTAATTCCAGAAAAAGGAATAGGCACAAGAGAATGCCCACATGGTTTGTGCCACATTTTTCACTAGTGGAAAGGGATTGGGGTGGATCTTGCACTTTAGGCACCAACACGTCTTGAGCAGGCCATGGGTTTAAACAGCCTGAGGATGTGGACAGAAGTCTTGGGTAGATGAAGCCTGGCTCATAAATGCTGCCAGAGGAGGACTGCCCAAGTGGGTACTAAATGCCTTCTTATGTGAGTGGTCCCAGCGAATTTGACAAAGGCAGTACGGAAAGCTCTACTGGATACCCCCCTTCCCAATCCCCTCCTATTAGAGAAAGTATTGGGACAGTTCTATTCCACCGCAGAGCCTTTGAAGAGTGTGCTCTATTTTGTCAAACAAACAAACCCCATGTTCTTTATGCAGATGCACCTCCTTGTTGAATTCCAGGGAGGCTGTGGGAAATGGGCATGATATTGGAATGGTTGAGGGTGAACAAGTTGAAACGTAATTGAGATGAGATGAATGTAGTGGATGATCTGGAAGGAAAACTGAAACCAGTCCAGGATGGGGTTGCACTGAGTTTGCAGCTTGAGGGTGCCCCTCACTCAACACCATGTGGAGAGGGGCAGACACAGCGTAAGTGGCCAGGAGTGCCTTTTGCCAGCTAAAGCTGTTATACCAGCTGCAGCCTTATTTGGATTGGCTGTTGGGCTCAGTATGTTATCCAAACTCTAGATACCTCTAAGATGGACTGTTGTAATGTTCTTTATGAATTGAAGATGTTGGTGGGGGCTAGAAAGTTGGTGGGGGCTAGAAAGTCAGAATGTATAACACCAATTTTGCAACACATCAGCTGTCAGTACATTTACAAGCCTAATTTAAAGTGCTGATGCTAACCTTTAAAGACCTAAATGACTTGGACCCAGATTATCTGAAGGTCTGCTTTCGCCCATATGATTCTATCCAAACATTAAAATCAGCTTTAGAGGCCTGCTAGTAAAATTGATTATGTTGGGAGCCACAGGACACAATGCCTTTTCAGTTGTGGCCCCATGGTACCTTATGACTGGCCCTTGCAGTGCAGGCTTTCAAACAGGCCTTAAAATCTAATCTCTTCCAGGTTGCCATTCCTTAAATAGTTTTAGGCTATATGGAACATGGCCTATAAATGCTTTAAATACATAAATGAACAAACAAATTTCCAGCCTGCCTCTAACATTCAACTTTTAGACAAGATGCTTAGCTCTAGGTTTTCTGGGTGACAGGATTATCTAGATCCATTTCAAGCTGGCTTTAGACCTAGTTTTTGGACAGAAACAGGGCTGGTGGAATTAGTACTGCTGGACATCTCAGCAGCTTTTGATAACATCAACCATAGTATGGTAGATGGTATCAAAAGCATGCTGGGATGGGACTTGGTGGCAAGGGGTTGTGTTGTCTCTGGTCCTTCTTGGTGGGACAGTTACAAAGGGTGGTGCTGTGGAACTCCTGTTCAACACTTTAGCCTATGAGATTCTGGGACAAGACATCTAGGGATTTAAACATCTTCATGACACCCAACTTTATCTCACCATCTTATTCCAGGGGGCTGAAGTAGTCTTGAACAGGAGACAGTAAGAGATTTGGGCAAACAAACTGAAGCTTAAAGCAGATAAAGACAGAGGTGCTTTTAGTGAGAAGAGCTGCCCCAGTGTTGGGTAGTGTAGTACTCCTCTTCAAAACACAGGTCCGAACTTTCGCCCAAGCTTTGACACTCGTTTTCAGGTATCTGTTCTGCCCATGAGTGAACTTGCCCAGTTTAAGCTGGTGTGGCAACGACACCTATTCCTGGAGAGAGCAGATTTTGCACATGCTTCAGTTACATCACAGCTGAATTACTGCAATGGGCCCTACATAATGCTGACATGTTTGAGTGCATGGAAATGATTGTTGACCCAAACGGCTGTGGCCGGGCTGTTAAAAGAGGCTGGCTAGAGGGGTATGCTTCTTAAAGCAGCTCCACTGGCTTCCAATTTGTTTCTGGGGCCAACTGAAAGTTCTGGTGATGAACTTTAAAGCCCTTTCTGATTTGGGACCAAGATATCTGAAGGACCCACCTTCTCCTCTACAACCTGTCCCGGAGAACCTCCTGTGTGGTCCGACATCCACAAAAACATGCCTAGTTGGAATCAGGCAGAGGGCCTTTTCTGGGGCTGCCTCAATGGAGGCTCATTGGAGGCCTTCCATAGGATGGTCAAAACCTACATAGTTTTAGGAAAGCTTTGGCAGTGTTTGGAATTGCTTTGGTATATATATATATATATATATATATATATGGTTATTGGAATGCATAATCTTTTCCCTCTGTTCCTTTAATGTTTGATGGCTGCTTTATTGTATCTATTATTGACAAACAGTTTCTCAAATTGTTGTTATTCTTTGCCCTCAGCCTCCCAGGGCTCTGTGAGGGATGTTTAACATACATACATTCATACATACATAATAAATGTACATTAACCCTAAGACGCTGTGCGCGCACACACCTGTCCCATATACCCACGTTTCTTCAAGTCTACACAAACCTTCATCGAATTACAATTTCCAAGTAGGAGAGCCACCAGCAGGTGCGCCCATTGCCGGCAGTGGACTTGAGGCTCCCGCATTTCCTCTTCGCCAGAGTCCTCTGAAGTAGGGGAGGCTGAAAGACAGAAAGGCCAAGGTGTCTCCCCCCCTCCCTCGTGGGCATTTCAAGCCAGGTGTCTCCAGGCCCAGGCGGGTACATCACAGGGCCTGCCCAGGGCTCCTGCACCGAGATGAAGCAGCCTTAGAAGGAGCGACACACACTGCTCACGATCTCCCCTGACGGGCCCTCCCTGCCCGAGGTGGATCCCTTCGGAGGGAACGGGCTGGGCGCGCACGCTCCCTCCCACAGCCAGGGCGCCGAGCAGTCGTTTTGGACGCGCGGCCTGGATGGATCAGGCATCAGCCGCGGCGTCTGGGCGCGGGCAGCCCGGGGCCCCCATGACAGGCGCTTCCGCAGGCCTTTCTCCACCGAGGCTTCCGCATTGCCCGCCATGCCGCCGCCCGGTCGCCTCCCGCCCAAGGCTTCCCCTCCAGCAGCACGCGGGGATCCGCCCCAAACCCCGCTCGCTCGCTCGCAGGGCACCGGGGGAACGAGCCGCGCGGCCCCCGCAGCCGGTCTGGGGCAGCCGAGCCCGGGGAGCCGCCCGCCAAGGCCCGGAGCTGTCCTTCAGCACCACGGCCCCCCGCCTGCCCTCCGCGGGCTGCAGCCGGGCTCCTTTCGGGCAAACGCAAGAAGGGACGGGCGGGCGGCGAAGCCCTCCGCTCCCGAGCCAGACGCTTGCTTCTCCGCCTCTCTCCCGGGCTCAGCGGAGGCGTCGGCCGGCGACCGATGAGGGGAGATCCCCGCGAGGGCCTGGATGGATCCGCGGGAGGCGGGCGCCGGTGGGCGAGCGCCGTTCCTCTCGCCGCACGGCCAAGGGAAGGGCGCGGGCGCGGGGAGGAGCGCGCACGCGCCTCCCCCTCCCTCCCTCCGCGATCCATTTCTCAAGGTGTTCTCTGGCTGCTGCACAGCGGAAGATGGCGACAGATTGAAGGCGAGCGAGGCAGCGCGGGCGGGGGGAGATGGGCAGGCAGAGCCGCCGCGCCAGGAGGCTCCGGAGCGGCCAAGACGTGGCCCACCTGAAGCGCAAGAGGAAAGGCGAGTGAGGGCGGGCCGAGGGGCGCGCGGCTGCCGCGAGTGCCCAGGCAGGCAGGCGGGCGGGCGGGCGGCGATCGGGAACGAGCGGGGCCGGCCCGTCGGGGCTGACGATGAGAAGGGCCAAGCGGTGACGGACGGAGCGCCGGACGGAGGAGGAGGAGGAGGAGGGACGCCGCTGCCGCTGCCGCCGCCGCCGTCTGGGAGAAGGCAGGAGGCCGAGCGGCCGGCGTGTGATGCCGGTGCGGCGCGCTGCGGCCTCGCCTCGCCCGGGCCGGCCATGGTAAGGGCCATCGCGGCGGCGCAGCACCATGCCCTGCCCGGCGGGAGCCCTTAGCAGCCCGGCGGCGGGAGGCTGGGGGAATCCGCGCGGTGGCCGGCGGCGGCGGCGGCGGCGGTGGAGGCGGCGGCGGCGGGGGGAGGCCGGGCTCGGCCTCGCCGCCGGCCGCCAGGCGAGCGATGCTGCTGCTGCTGCTGCTGCTGCCCCTGCCCGCGCCACCATGCCGGCGAGGGGGAGGGCGAGGGGGAGGAGGGGGGAGAGGTAGGTGACATTGCTGGGGAGGGGGGAGGCCGAGGAGCCGAGCCGCCCAGCCCCGCCGCCGCCCCCCGCCGCCGCCGCCGCCGCCGCGCGCGCCCTCTCCCCTCCGCGCCGCCCCCGAGAAATATGACCGGCGGCGCTTGGATGTATCCACGAGAAGACGAGGACGCCGCCGCTGCCGCCGCCTGGAGAAGCCGCCGCGCCCCCCCGAGCCAGCACGACAAGCCGTGCGCCGACTCCGAGCGGGCCCAGAAATGGCGCCTGTCGCTGGCCTCGCTGCTCTTCTTCACCGTCCTGCTCTCCGACCATCTGTGGCTGTGCGCCGCCGCCGGAGCCCGGCTCCGGTCCAAGGATAGGAGCGTAGCCATGCCGGCGGCGCCCTGGGACGCCTCCGCCGGGCCGCCCAACCGGAGCGCGCCCGCCGCCCAGCCGCCCTGCCCCGGCCGCCGCCGCCCCGACCTGAGCTCCGCTTGCACCACGCGGCGCCTCCTGCAAGGCCCGCTGGCCGCCTTCCCCGCCGGGCCTCTCAGGCCCGCCGCCGCCTCCGCCTCCTCCTCCTCGCGGCCGCCGCCGCCGCCCCAGCTGGACTTCTTGGCGGCGCACTTTCAGAACTTCAGCCTCTCCTTTTGTGAGACTTACACAGTCTGGGACCTGCTGCTGGGCATGGCCGGCCCAGAGAGCTTGGACTGCAGCCTCCAGAACCTCCTGGTGGACGCCTTCGCAGCTGCGGCCGGAGCCCAGCAAGGGGAGGCCTGTAGCAGCTGCCTGGAGGCCTATCAGAGGCTGGACCAACACGCTCAGGAAAAATATGAGGAGTTCGACCTCTTGCTGGAGAAATACTTGCTAGCGGAAGACTATTCCGTGCGCTCCTGCATAGGAGACTGCAAGGTAGGAAGGGCCTGGGGTGGGGCCTGGGGTGGGGCGGGGGGATGGAGAGGCCCCCTGCTTGGGCCTGCTGCTTCTGGCATAGCCCAAAGGTTCCATGTGCGCCTGTCTGACTTGCTTTGGACACAGGGCGCATGCAGTGTGTCCTGGACCCAAACAGTTGTCAAAACTGTTATAAAACCATTATAAAACAGCTGTGTACATCCTGCCTTGGGGCCACTTCCTCTCCTGATGTGCCCTTGCTTGTGTGTGCTCAAGGCCTTTCCTACACTGCCCATCTCTGTCAGTTGTCTGCTACTCTCATTGTTGGTTTCCCCCAAAGAATCCTGGTCATTACAATTGGAGGTGTTGGAGCTCTCACTCTCCCCACTCTCAAATTGCAGCTTCCAGAGTTTCCTGGGCTGACAAAATGACTCTGTAAGCAACTTATATAGGGATATACAAAGAAAAGCAGTTACAAACATAGTTGCATTCATGCTCTTTGTTTTATGGCAATGGTCATGCCTGGGTTTGAGAGGTTTCAAGTGTGGGGAAGTTCCAAGGAACCTGAGGTTCAGCTCATGTGCAGCCCTGCAGTGTGGTGAATGCTTCTACGAGGTCATGTGTCTGGCTTCAGCTAAACATCTCCAGCTGGGAAATGTGTGGGATGGGGAAGTAAGTTATCATACATACCACTCTGCCTGGTGCTTAGTCGTGGGAATTGACCCTGTGACCTACCCCTCTCACATAGCTGCTGGTCTTAGTCATAAGCATGCACACAGGATGTGCTGGGTGTGCCTAGGAACACCCTAATTTCCTGCCCCCCGGTTGAATCAGGGTTTTAAAAGGACTGGAAAGCCTCCAGAAAGCTGCCATTAGCATCCCTGGGGGAACTACGCACTTTCCGGAGGCCCTGGAAAGCATGCTTTCTCTCTCTCTCTCTCTCTCTCTCTCTCTCACACACACACACACACACCAGTGCTCCAATCGGGGCCTTAGGCCCCGACTGGAGCAGTGGCGGGGCGAGAAAGCACATTTTCCCTTCCTCTGCTCCGATCAGGGCCTTTAAGGTGCACACCCTAATGAAATGAGCTGCGCATGCCTAAGGTCTTAGTGCTGTTGTGTGGGAATAGGACCACAGGGAAGCAACAACTGCACTGCAAGGATAGTTGAGAGTCAGACCTTAAAGTAATGTCTGAACCATTCCTGTGTTACAGGGACCATTTTTGCTGCACTTTTTCTCTGTAGGTAACTTGAAAAAGCCAAAGTAGAAAATCCAAACAGGAACAGTAGCATGATACCTTTATTAAATAATTTGTATGGGCAGTTTTAACATGGTTCTAATAAGTTACTGTGTAGATTTCTCTCCCCTGCATTTTTAAACTCTTTCCTCACAAGCTGCAATTCTGACCAAAACTGTCTCCTTGCACAGCGTGTCGTGTTAGAAAAAAACTCCTCTTGGTGCAGGGGTGATTTTCATTAGGGTTTCAGATGGGGAGGGAGGTGTTACATTCCCCCCCCCCCGGTACACTTTGGTCATGATGCAAATTGCTCCCGCCATGCTTTCTGCTAAATTTTAAAATGCAGATGATGCTCCACTCTCTACTTTTAACATAATATAACATATAGTTAGGATCTTTGCATATGGCAGAGGACACTCCAGGGGGAATCATGTTTCTGGTTACTGGGTCCACATTTATATCACATTTTGGAGTAAGCACCTACCATAGGGGAGTGGGGAGGAATCTAGGGTGCCTGAGATTTTCCAATTCTGGTGCAAGATAACAGCTGAGAAAATGCAGCCTTCTTTGAGAATGCAGTTGGCGAAAGTGTGTTGCCATATTTATGTATGAGATATCCAGGTGGCGTACAATGATAAAACTACAGTAGAAATATACATTATAGCTAAAACAAAACACAACTATATAACATAATGAGTAAGTCATAAACTAAAAGTAATAATGATAGCATAAATCAGTAAATGGTGAGTTGAAAATAAACTTTTTCAACATGTGCCTAAACTGCAATAGAGTTGATGCATGTTTTAATTCTGGGGAGAGGGTATTCCAGAGAGGGTGCCACCATGGAAAAGGCCCTCACCTTGGGCATCTATAGGTTGTGGCATCACCAACAGGATCTCCTGTGACAATTGCAAGGGCTGGGTAAACCTATACATGGGCAAATAAGGCATCCTCGCAGGTATCCCTGTCTCAAGTATTTAGGGCCTTATAGATTAATGCCAACATCTTAAACCCGGCTCGATAGTGAATTGGCAACCAATGCTGTTCTTTCAACAACAGCAGTAGCTAAATGTATCACACAACAAACCTGTCTCTTGTGTGAGGCAGGCCTACACGGAGCACATTGCAGCGGTGGAGATGTGAGATTACTCATGCATGGGATGCCATGCCTAAACTATCTCTTCGCAAGAACAATTGTGATTGGTACACCAGTTGATGCTGGTAAAATGAGTTCCTTGTCATTGCAGCCACTTGGGCCTCGAATGATAGTGAGGTTCTATGAGCACCTCCAGACTACGCAGGAGATCCTTCAGAGAAAGTGCAACCCTAACCAGAACAGGCAAATGACCTAATTCCCAGACCGAGGCATCAGCCACCCACCCACCCACAGGAACTCCATCTTACAGGGATTTGATTTATTGGCACCCATCCAACCCATCACTGTATCCAGATACTGCATATGACAACTGCACAATTCATTCACTTGGGCGAGAGGGGAATATCCCACCATTGTAACTTCATGGAGTATTCTCTTCCTAGCAAATGGTGTAGAATGGCCCATGTTAGCAACATCGGAAGCTGCCTTATACTGTGTCAGACCCTCGGTCCCTCTATTGTTGACAGTGACTGGAAGCAAGGGCTTCCCAGGGTTTCAGGCAGGAGTTTTTCCAGCCCTACCTGGAGATGCTGTCGGGGATGGAAACTGGGACCTTCTGCATGCAAACAGGGGCTCTTCCCCCAAATTACAGTCCTTGCCTGTGTATATCTATATGTGTGTGTGCCACCAAAGAGCAGCAGTACGTACTAGCATAATATCCAATTTACCAGGAATTTCTTTTCCAGGCACCAAAGAGAAGCACTGTATCAACAAACCATTATTAGCAGTTTCCATCTCTACCAGGAGCAGGTCTTTTGGAAAGTTAATGTGTCTCAATTGCCCATTCGAGACCAAACCATCCCAAAATACTCCTCATTACAACAGGGATAGCTCACAAAAATACATCATTGCTTCCTGGTGGAGGGGGATATCCTTCACATGTGGTCAGTTACCACATATGCAAAGGTGATGCTCCCTATGCAGGGTCGGATTAAGGCCTATGCAGGGTCGGATTAAGGCCAGTTGATGCCCTAAACCCAGCCTTGGCCCTTCCATTGCTTAGCCGGCAAGACGTTAAAGACTCAATAAGTGCTGAAGGTGAAATAAGACAATAATAATAATAATAATAATAATAATAATAATAATAATAACGATTTATTTCTTACCCGCCTCTCCGTCTAGATCGAGGCGGGGAACAACAACATGATAAAATACATAAAACTAATTAAAACATGACAAATATTATTAAAACTGCATTAAAAACTCAGTTTTCTTCAAGGCCATCATCCCCCATGCCAGAACACACAACGATATTAAATATAAACTATTTTTTAATTATATTTATGTATTCCTTAAAATCAGATGGCTCCAGCTATGGAACCGGCACTCTGTGGTGCCCCTTTCCCTTGGTCCCCTAAGCACAGACTGATTTGGCTTAATGGTTAATCCAGGGCTGTCCCTATGCAATGATACATTCTTGGGGAGGCATCATATGTAGTCATCCTCTTTGATCATTGCCTAGCAGTAATATCTGCAAATTGAGAAAGGAAGTTTAGCAGTTTGATTACATTTATATCTTACCTATACCCTGACCCCATTTTATCTCCAGATCAACCCTGTGAGGATAGGTTAGGCTGAGATAGTGACTATCAAAGTCACCTGGTGAACTTCATGGTTGGGTAGAGATTTGAGCCTGGGTTTTCCCAATGCTAGAAGGAGACTCTAACTACTACACAAATTTATTTTTTCTGATAAGTGGTAACTAGCCATGAGTTCCAAAGTGTTCTCACACTAATGGGCTCTTTGCAGTATATCTACACCTGAGATCTTCAATGGTTTAATAAGCCTATTCAGTTGTTCTCCCCAGGTGTAAGTTATACAGGCAAGGAGGCATGTGGTACTTCTGGCTCTCCTTCCTTCACTGTTCTCTACACATGGTGGAGCAGGGGAGGAGGGCAGCCTTCTGCAGAGGAGGGTCTCCCCAAGATTTTAGAATCCTGATTTTCCAGGGCTCTAATATCTTGAGGGAGCCTCCACAGGTGGAGAAGGCTCACCTGCATGCAGACTGTCACCATTCACTTGTAGAGACGAGGGAGCAGCCGAGTTAGAGCACTTGTCCCTTCTCCCTCTCTTTGCGTGTTGAGCTTGCACATGAGGAGAACGACCGAATAGGGCTGAAGTAATTCCTTCCATCTAGGGAACCAAGGGAATTGCAGTTCTGGGGGATAAGTAGGGATCTCTTAAGACAAAGTTCTCAGTAATTCACCAAACTATACACTTCCAAAGATTCCCAAGGAGGGGAAATAACAGCTGCACTGGTACACCATACAAATTGGGGTATGTTTGAAGTTTAGGGGCGCTTCCAGAGAGAGGCCTTCTGGTGGGACCAAGCCACAGGCGTTGTATAGCAATTCCGTCCCTTTGTTGTTGTTGTTGTTTTGCATTAAATAAAAAGATGGAAGGAAGCAGTGGGTAAACGCAGGCAGGCTATGAGTAGGAGGCAATGACGTCTGGACCCCACTCCCCACCCCTCTGGAAGCACCCTTGTCTGGAAGCCCCCTCGATCTCCCAAATGTTCTGCATCCCCACTGCCGCTCCAGCACACCTAGGGCACAACTGCTAAGCTCTACACTTCAGCCCAGCATGTACCTCACCGTAACTGAGCAGCCTACCTGCATTCCTTGAGTGAACGTGATCTGAGAAAGGGGCCTGGATGGGAGTGTTCACTTTTGCCATCTTTTATTGCATGGAAATATAGAAACCACATATAACTCAGAAGCGTAGAAAGCCAAAAGAGATGGAGGCCTAACAATGACCCAGGCAGCCTGAAGGAGCAATATCTCCCTTGTGTCTTGTTGCTCTTTGTCTCCCTCCTGACTTTCATAGCCTACTATTCAGGCAGATCTCCATGGGTGATCTAGTTTTCTAAAAGGCAGGGGACCCCCAGTCAATATTTGACTAGCGTATCTGATCTTGCTTTTCTTATCCCCATGATGTTCAAACCTGAAAGTGCTGTAGTAGAAGCAGCCTGTTGTGCTTTCTGACTTCAGCTCTTCAGTGGCGCTATTAGGGTCAAACTGCATGATACATTAACGACGTAGCATGCAGCTGATTAACTCTTTGTGGGGGTTTTAACTCACAAGTAAGTGCATAGGGCCATTACCTGGATCAGGACCACTGCATGCAAGGAGGGGAGATTTAAACTTTCCACAACCACTTTTCTGAAATTCATCCCTCTGCAAAGCAGCTAAAAGAGAAAGAAAAGCCTCCACTGGTGTCAATAGATACTTTTTTTTCTTTTTTGGCCCCCTTATGTGGTGGAGGGGGGCGTTTGGAAAACAAGTGACTGCAGGGAGGGAGTTAAACCTTCCCTATTCATTTACAGTGGTCCAGACCTGAATTGGGGCCCCATGTGTAAGGATGTGGGAGAAATTCATCAGTTCACCTAATTTTGCACTATGAAAGCTCTACGCAAACTGAAACTCAGTTATTCTTCAAAATTCACACTTCTCTGAATTTTGCAATGGAGATCTCCAATCAAAAATGCATACAAAAATATGTATATTAAGAAAAATCATATTAAAATGCATTGCACTAGGAAAATCGCTTGCTGAAAATGTTTATATTAGGCAAAAAATGTGCACAAAAGTGATTAAGAATTTTCATGCAAACTTTTTTAAAAAAACCTCAAAATGTGTAACAAACTGAGCTTAAGACTGGAGAAATTCCCAAAGTTTGACACAAACTGAACTTAAAGCCGGGGAAAAAATGAGAAGCTGACAGATTCATCCATCCCTATCCATGTGCTTACTTGTGACCGTGTTGCATATTTAAATTATTATGCAGTTTAACCTTGAGTCAGATTTTTATGGATCTTCCTTCTTGGTTGTAACCCTGTGCACATTTAATTTGTAAGATCCACTGAACTTGGAGGGGTTTACTCCCAGATAAAAATGTATATGTCAAGGTGTTGAGGCTGTCCAAAGTGAGGAAATAACTGGCTGGTTGAGCGACTCCTGCTGCAATGATAGGCCAGCAGAGTCATGAACATGTGCAGACAGGTGCCTTGCCCTCCACACATACTCTCATGACTAAGGGCCAGGGCTTCCTGGGCAGAGCTTCCAGGCATGCTTGAACTAGCCTCATTAAGAAATGAAGCAATATGCAGGACATGCCCAGAGATGGGCTTCTGGAGCTGCAAGATTGTTAACCCAAAAGGGCAGAAAGTCTGAAAAGGAGATACTTCCTACCAAACACCAATAACCCTCCCAGCACACACACACACACACACACACACACACACACACACACACACACAGTTTTGGGTGTGGTTATAGAGCTGCTTCTACCCAATTATAGGCAGAGGCAGTCTGTGGATGAACACAGAATGGAGGTATCGGCTCATGTGGACTGTGGAAGGCAGATGTGCGCTGGCTAACGATGGATGAGCAATCTGGAATATAACGTCTGTATGGGGCCAAAATGTGTGCAACTAATAGGTTAGCAAGAGATATATGTGTTCTGGAGAAATTATTACATAAGGTCAGAAACAAAATGGGGGAACTTGCAGACTCTGTTTGTGCATATCGCTGTGTGTGGGTTCATCTGCCCAGCCTCCCAACCAACTTTAGATATATGTGAGACTGGTATGTATGCATCTTGTCCTGCTGCACACCATTGGCTACTGCTCATTGGGGCAAGGAAACACCCATCATCAGGGCAGCTGGGAAGGTACAGTTGCCATTTTCAGTAGTGCAGCTGCAGCAGCAGCAGCCCTGGGTTTCATCAAACATTTACTTCCACCTTCAGGTCTTTCACACACATAACTTGGTTTTCTGTGCTAAGATGTTACTGTTGAATGCATGCGTACGTACATACATACTGTTTTATATTTTAATCTGAATGGGTCTTATGACCACAATATGTATTAGGGCTGTGCACGGTCCCCCCGATCCGATTCTGATTGTGATCTGACAGGTCCGAATTGGGTCCGATCCACCTCGGATTGATTTGTACTTCCCCTGATCCACTTCAGATCCTAATCCAAATCAAGATTCAGATGTCTGAATCGTGATTCGGATGCCTAATTTTCCCCATACACTTGCATTGGGGGAAAGAAAGGGCTATAACTTCTTTATTTTTAAAGATAGCAAAATGAAACTTGGGCACATTGCAGATGGCATGTAGGGACTCATGTGTGCCAAATTACAGAAACGTTGGTTCAAGCGTGTAGTGGCAATGAGTTTTTGATAAATAATCAAGAAAGGCCTATAACTTCTTTATTTTTCAAGATACACACATGAAAGGTGGGCATATTGCAGATGGCTTGTAGGGATCATGTGTGCCAAATTAAAGAAACATAAGTGCAGGGGTTTACTTGCAAGGAATTTTTAAAACTGCAATTTTCCAGGCAATCCACAAGAGCTAGTAACTATTATTTTTCAAGATACAATCCAGTATTCCAGCCACACACAGATGCAGGGATCCTCTTCCTCCTAGTCTCCTATATTGAGGGGATGCCAAAGCATCTCTCACTGTCTATGTTTTTCGTTTGTTGCATTTTGGCTTCACAATTGAAAATCAAGACAATCTTGGGCTCACTGAGGAGCGCTCCCATCATCAATGACTGCTGTGGACTGCGTCTGTGTGTGGCTGCCTGCACCTGCACAGTTGTCCAATGTTACGTGTCTGGTATGTGTTTTTGGGCTTTGCTTAAGGGACATTATTTGTATTGACTGGGCTGCCTAACTTAAGAGTCCCTGATTGATTGATTGATTGATTGATTGTTTCTTTCTGTCTGAATAGGAATAGCCTGAGGTTGTGTTAGACCAGCTTACAACACACAACAGAAAACTGTAGGGGAGATTTGCACTTGAATGGATAGTGCGATCTTCTGAATACGCACCTTCTTCTCAAATGGCTCTTGACTTTGAATGGCTGCTTGACTGGTTTGCCTTCAAAAACATATTTTTATTTAACAGCGGACTGCAGTGCAGAGATTCCACATCCACTGCACCTCTGTGTCTGTAATTTGGCACACATGAGTACCTACATACCATGTGCAATATACCCAAGTTTCAAGTGTGTATCTTGAAAAATGAGAAAGTTATAGCACTTGTGGAGGATTGCCTGCTAATTCACATTTTTAAAAGTTCCTTGCAAGTAAACCCCTGCACCAATTTTTCTGTAATTTGGCACACATGCATCCCTACATGCCATCTGCAATGTGGCCAAGCTTCATGTGTGTATTTTGAAAAATAAAGAAGTTATAGGCGTTTCTTGATTATTTATCAAAAACTCATTGCCACTACACGCTTGAACCAATGTTTCTGAAATTTGCCACACATGAGTACCTATAATCCATTTGCAACATGCCCAAGTTTCATTTTGGTATCTTTAAAAATAAAGAAGTTATAGCCCTTTTTTTCTATAATGCAAGTCTATGGGGAAAATGTTTTAAAATGGCGTCCGAATCTCCAAATCGATCCGAATTAATTCGGACCATCCGATCCGATTATGATCGATTCAGACCTCTCCCGATCCACCTCAGATTCGAAATTCGGAGGTCTAAATTACCCCCATCCACTTCAGATTCGGGATTCGGATTTGGATCTGTGCACAGCCAAAGTATGTATGTATAAGTTTGCAAACAGTCCTCCTTTCCTTCTCGCAGAGCTGTTTTTGGAGGGTAGGGAGAGGCAAGCATTGCTTTTCCAGCCCGAGAGAGACCTAGCATTAGGGTGGTCCTCTAGAGTCTAACCTGCTCTTCCTATTTGGGGGGGGGGGGCTCAGAGTAGCTCCTATCTAGTTCCAAGGAGTCTCTCATCCGGCCATCTTCCATGGCTACTTTCAGCAGTGGGTCAGTGTCACCTGCCTTCGGACCATATGGTGGGCTCATGGCAGCTACAGGGAAAGCTCTACCCGTGCCAGCTTCATCAGCCTGTGACGATTGAGAGTGGCTTCCCACAGGAGCTTCAGGGATTGGGTTTCATGGACCACCACAAGCCTCCATAAATGCAAGCAAGGGGCCTTTGCTCTTGCTTGCAAGGACTGAAGGGAGATCTCCAGCGGCATCTCAAGGGTCACATCAATGGCATGAGTAGTGATTTTTGTGTGCTTTGAAAGACCATCTCTATTCCTCTAGAATGGTGCTGATAGTTGAGGTGTCATTTCCCCCCCCCCCCCGAAATGATTCTGTGGGGTCATTTTCAACTGTCGTGTCTTCACAGTGTTGTTGTTAGTAGTAGTAGTAATAGTAGTAGTAGTATTAATTGCATTTATATACTGCCCCATAACTGAAGCTCTCTGGGCGGTTTACAAAGATTAAAAACACTGAACATTAAAAACCGATACAATAAATTTAAACTTTAAAAAGCATAAGAAACAGATTACATGCAATATCCATTTAAAACAACTATTCTGGGTAAAAAAAACACCACAACTCAACATATGCTGTTAAATGCCTGGGCTTTGTTCTAAGAGCCCAGTCCCAGGAAAATTAGATTTTGTTTGCTATTTCTGTGCATTTTGCAAGGTCTGCCACATATATTTATATAAGAACTCTTGTCTGCCCTGTTTTACTTTGAGGCACCACCCTTCTCTCCTGCACCTCTGTAACCACTACACTAATTCCAGTAAGAGTCCTTTTCAGAGCTAGTCTGCTTAGGGTGGGGTTGTTCTGCTTGTGGTTTTCAAGGGGTGTGATCTGTGAAGGAGGAGGCTGTTCTCCATGCTGTGGAATACTTTTCGTAGTGAGGTCCACATGGGCCCATCCCTGCAATGAGGGACAACCTTTTTTAGAAAAGAAAAGAAAATTCACGTAGATTGGAGATAGCCAGCTTCAGTATTCTCCAGGGCAGTCACCAAGGGGCCTAACCCCATCATATGATCAGTTCAATTCAAAAGTTGGCACCATTCTAGCAACAAGGGCTTCCCAAATGTTATTTATTTCTTGAACTAACATATTTGTATTTTGCATTTCAACAGTCAGGTTTTCAATGGGGCTTACAAAAACCTTTGTTTACAGTCTCAGAAGGGCAAAGGGTTTCTACATGTACTTCTTTTCCACCCTGGAACAAAGGGACAGATGCCCTTTTGCCCAAAAGCTGAAGTTTACTCAAGTTCTGGCTGTTTTGGCCTGGGCAATGGGTAAAAAGTAAACCCTCTGGATACAAAATCATATATTCGAAATTTGGCAAAGAATCTAAATATTGAGGGCAATAAGTTAGTCTGATTTCAGAAGAATCTGATAAAAAAAATACAGCTGTTTAAAAAGTTTGCTTTCAAACACAGGCATCAAGCTGCAGTTTGAAGCCTGCCCTTCAAAGCAGGCTTGGAACCTGTCTTGTGTGCACTCAAAACATACCTTTATTTTCTCCTTCTGTTGGTTTAGATTATTACAAAAATTCAAGGACATTGCAGGGTTCTTGCTGTTCATAGTCTGGTGAAAATAATTTTAAATTGATAAAGTTAGATATATTAAAATCTCTTTTAAATCATCAATCTAAATCAAGGAAACATATGCTCACTGCCAGCCAGACTCTTCCTGTTAGGTGCCTCATTGTGTAAGACAGCTGGTCGCTCCTAGACTGAGGAGGCTCACTGAAACCAGCCAGGAGGTGGGAGCTGCATCCTGTGTGAAGTAACTGCAAGAAGTGAGGGGGCCTGGAGTGACCAGTCCCAGGCTACAAAAAGAGATTTCGATGGCTAAATGAGATAGTGAACCTGGTCTATATTCAACACTTCATATTTCATGACCAAACATACAGCTGAACCTGAATTTTCCATGCTAGAGATGTAAAATTTCCAGAAATTGTGAAGCCATAGGGGAAAAAAACAGGGTTTTTCCAGGGGAGGTGGGGGGTCGGACAAAATGGATTTTTTGGGAAAAATTGGAAAATAATTGCAATATTAGCACTTTTTACAGATTGAAAGTAATTTTGTTACTTTAGGAACATAAAATGTAATTATGTACAAGTTGGTTTGGCATAAAATTATCACATTTGGTATATTAAAAGTATAGTGCATTCAAGTGATTCTTACAAAGTGAACTTACTTTTTAAAAATTTTACTTTTTTTGTAACAAATGGAGCTACAAGCTCCTGAACTGTAAGGAAGCTCTTTGGTTTTGCCAGTTTATGAGGAGCAGGCAAAAAACACTTTTTAAAAAAGAAGTAACAAAGAAAATTACCTATGTCTCTGATAGTCCTCCACAGGGTCAAGGAGACATAAAGCACCCATTCCCATAAAAAGAACTGAGAAAAAGGGGGACCAAGATTCAGTGAATATGCATGAAATTGAATCAGACTCATTTTCTGAGCTATAGCTATCACGGTCAGTTTCAGTCTCTGCTTCAATGGCAGTGCCCCCTAGAGACAGAAATGCATCTTACTCTTGCACTTGAGGGTTGTAGTCTCAGTTTGTAATTTAGGACTTGCTTGTCCTCGGTGCACAGAAATTGCAATGGTCTGATACTGTACATAGTTTTTAGAAATCATTTGGAGAAGTAAATATATGAACACCTTGTCTTAAACATTTTATGCATCATGTTAAAATAAAACATTCCATAATCCGTTTTTTCTTCATTTTCCCCATTTTTTCCATTTTTTCTGAAACTACAACAACCAAAAAGGCTTCGGAAAAAAATGGGGAGGATGTTTTTTTTTCTGAATTTTTCCAGGTTTTTTCTGGGCCTTCCATGCCCTGATTTGCACTCCCTTCCATGCATTAGTAGATCCACTAATTAACTATTGTAGAGCCACAGCAAAGTTAAACTTACTGTCCATCCCCCAACCCTTGCCAGACATTTAGTACATTTATTCTTCAAAAAAACAGCCCCCTTCTAAGATATATATTTTTTTAAAAAACACCTTCAGTTTCAGGTCACCTTCCTCTACTGGGGCCCTGCGGATGCTTTGGGCCACAACTCTTAGAATTCCTAATCATTGGCCATACTGACTGGTGCTAATAGTTGTTGAAGTTCAAAACATCTGCAGGGCACATGGTTGTGGAAGGCTAGTTTAAGAGAAGAGATACGTTTCTTACAAATTCACTCATGCACTAAAAAGCATGGCAGTAAACACATTCTATACCTCCACATATTGACCTGGTTCACAAGTAACAAGAAGCTGCTGTGGATGAATTTCCTTGTGGGGTTTCTTGTAGTGGTGGCTGCCATTTTGAATATTCAAGCTGCAGGGAGGGCACTATAGTTTGTCGTTATGTGTAAACCAAGGAAGAGTGGGTTGTTGGGGTGATTGGCAAGCCACCTGCCACCCAGAACACATGGGCTGTTTTAGGGTTGCAGGGGCTTGTCAGCCACCCAACAACCCATCCTCACTGGATTCATATATAACACGAAACTACAGCGCACTCTCACTGCACTCCAAATATTCAAAATGGCAGTCACCACCACAATGAGAAGTCCTGTGGGGAAATTCGCCCATGGTGGCTTCTCATTATATGTGACTGGAGGGGGTGAAACCCTCAATGCAAAGTCTCTCTTCAGGTGGTAGACAATCTTCCTCTGGTTCCATCCCTATAACTGACCGATTCGGGGTTCCTCAACCTTTCTGGGCCTGTGGACACATTTGGGAATTTGATAAACTGCTGTGGACACTGCTACAAAATGGCTGCCCTGGAGGATGGCTGCTGTGGGGCCTGGCTAGTCAAAGGAGGTGGGGTGAGAGAAATAGCAAGGCACAAGGCTAGGAGAGAAGAGTAAATAGTGTGGCAAAGGGGTGGAGGGATAAGAAAGGATGGGGAGAAACAGTGAGGTACAGAGATGGGGGAGAACAGTAGTGAGTCTAGAGGCTGGGAGTCTAGAGAAGTAGCATGATAAAGGGGTGAATAGGAGAGAAAGAAGAAGGCCAGGGACAGGGAAGGGAGGGAAGGGGCAAAGGAAGGGATTGGGTGGAGAGGAGCGGGGCTGTGTAGAATTGCTAGGAAGGTGTATTTAAAAATATACAAGCATTCCATATGCATTCATTGCTGTGGGTATATACAGATCCATGAATGTCTATTTATTTGTGGATGCCATTGGAGGGCCTCACGGGCACCATGTTGGAGAGCCCTGGACTAATTCATTCAGATTGCAAATCTCCTTTTCTAGACTAGATCTATCTAAGGTACCAACCTCATGGCCATAACACCTGTTCAAATTTGGGGACTTTGTCCCCCAAGCCCTGCTATTTCTACCACTTAGCTCATTGAAGCATTCTAGAGAACTTGAAAGCTTGCACACTCTCGCGGTATTTTGGGCGGTCCTGATAAAGGTATTCCTCAACTGTGGATTTTCTTTATTTTTCTCTTGGACCAGCATGGCTACCTTGGCTGTTCTTATATATACACAAAAGATGCAACCACACAAAAATGTATAGTTTGGGGGAAATCTGACTAATAAAAGCTAGTAGGGAAGGAACAGCCATCTGGGCCAGGGAAGTGATTTATGACCCTCTGCACGAGGGAATGGTCCTGGGTTGCCTGAAAGAGATGGTAGTGAGACCACCCATGAAGAAATCCTCTCTGTACCCAGAAAATCTTAATAATTATTAGTGTTGTGCACTGCCTCGGGCCGAATCCCCGAAACCAAGGCGAGGCGGGCTGATTCGGCCTGCCTCGCCTCAGTTCCAAGTGGGTTCCGGGTCAGCCCGAGGCATCCTGGAGCTGAAGCACCGCAGCACCGAAGTCTCGGAGCACCTCAGGCCACTTCGGAGCGGTGTTGGGCCCTCCCTCCCGCTGTCTCGCTCTCCCGGCTCTCTGCACTCTCCTGCTGCCTCATCACTGGCCGCTGCTGCCGGCCCCATCATCACCGACCACCACATTGCCACCGCCGCCAGGGTCCGCCACATCACATGTCTTGACCAGGAAATGCAGCGCTCATATGAGAACCAGGCCGCTGGTGATGGTGGCAGCAGGTGGTACTGGCAACGCGGCGGCCAGTGATGAGGGTGGGTGGCAGCAGAGGGCGGCAATGAGGGCAGCCGGCGGCACCAGCAATGCAGTGACCAGTGATGAGGCAGCAGGTGAGTGGGGAGAGCTGGGAGAGGGAGGTGAGTCCAACGGACTCATCGCTGGCCTTGCTAAAAGCTTTCCTGGGTGCTGGCTGCACAGCTGGCACCCAGGGACCTGCAAGGCCGAGTTGCCTCAGGGGGGCCGAATCTTGCCTCAGCACCGAGGAGAGGCGGGTAACCCCCGAAGCACCCTGAGTCAAATCGGGGTTGTTTTAGGGTCTCCAAAACAGTTCCTGAGGCGAATTGGGGGGGCATGCACAGCCGGTGGCAAATGTTCTATTCCTGGGCAAGGTCATTGAGCAGGTGATTGCAAGCCAGCTCCAGACACTCTTGGATGAGGCTGATTATCTGGATCATTTCAGTCGGGTTTCAGGCCAAGTTTTGGCATGGAAACAGGCTTGGTCACCCGGTATGATAACCTATGTCAGGAGAGAGACAGTGTGACTCTGTTGATTTTCCTTGATCTCTTGGTGGCTTTCGATACCATCGACCACAGTATTCTTTTGGGATGACTGCTTGAGCTGGGAGTGGAGGTACTGCACTGCAGTGGTTTTGCTCTTAGTTGGAGAGTCGGCTCCAGTAGGTGATGCTTGGGGAACATTGCTTGGCCCCATGAATTCTCCAGTTTGGGGTTCTGTAGAGGTTCATTTTGTCCTCCATGTTGTTCAACATCTACATGAAACCATTGAGTGCAGTCATCCAGAGTTTTGAAGTGCATTGTCATCAATACACTGATGACATGCAGTTCTCCTCCTCATCTTCATCAGGTGAGGCTGTGTCTATGGTAGACTGGTGCCTGGCTGCGACAATGGACTGGATGAGGGCTAACAAATAGAAACTCAATCCAGACAAGACCGAGATGCTGTTAGTGGGTGGTTCTGACTGGATGGAGGGTGCTCAACCTGTTCCGGATGAGGTTGCACTCCTCCTGAAGGAGCAGGTGCATAGCTTGGGGGATTCTCCTAGAACTAACTCTGTCACTTGAGGCTCAACTTCGGTTGGTGGCCCAGCTATGCCCCTATATGGACAGAGTTGTTTATGCTCTGATAACCTCCAAATTAGATTACTACAATGCACTCTATGTGGGGCTGTCCTTGAAGATGGTTCAGATATTGCAGCTTGTGCAAAATGGGATGCCCAGATTGATAATGTGTACCAGGAGGTACAAATATATAAGTCCAACTCTACCCCACTTGCATTGGCTGCCTGTATGTTTCCAAGGCTGATTCAAGGTGCTGGTTTTAAACTACAAAGCCCTACAAGGCTCAGGACCACAATACGAGATGGAGTGCCTCTCCCAACATGAACCCATACACTACATTCAAAATCGAAGGTCCCCCTCTGGGTGCCCACTCCAAGGGTGGTTCAGAAGACAGCAACCAGGGAGAAGGCTTTCTCAGTGGTGGCCCTCCAGTTGTGGATGTTCTCCCTGACAAGCCCTGCCTGGTGCCAACATTTACTATCTTTTCAACACCAGATCAAGGCTTTTCTCTTTTCCCAGTCATTTGGCAATATGTGATGACTTTTTATTGATCCTGGATTTGTTTTATGGTTTGGCTGATGGCTCAAAATTATTTTTAGACTTATGTTGTCTCTGAGTATACTGTCTGTTGAGGGTTTTTTATGTTTTTAAATTTTGCATATTGTTTTTAATCTCTGTAAACCTCCCAGAGAGCTTCGGCTATGGGGCAGTATAGAAATGTAATAAATAAAAAATAGCTAATGAGATGGAAATAATAGCCAAAAGAACATTCCTGCAGTTCTGTACTCAAGCCATGCAAATGCTGATGTATAAAGTGGCTGCTGTGAAAACTAAAATGAGTAGTCCAGGCTCCATTAGAGACCTAAACCCTGATCTGGCATACCCATTTCTCCTCCCCTGCCAAAGGCTATCAACAGACACCATTGCAAGAATGACCATCAATGTTTTCAATGAATAATAGAACTGCTTATATAAAGCTGTCAATATTATGATAACGACAACAATGCCTTTAAATATCCAATATGCCATCCTTAAGACAGCTGTTCTATGTTTGCACATCTGTTTTCCCCTTTTTATATCTATATCTATATCTATCTCCTTCATCCATGATGCCTCTTAAGAACATACAAAAGCCAGGCTGGATCAGACCAAGCATCAGTCTAATCCAGCATTGTATTCACATAGTGGCCAAACAGCTGTCAATGGGAAACCCACAAGCAGGACATGAGTGCAACAGCACCCTCCCACCCATGTTCCCCAGCAACTGGTATTGAGAGACATACTGCCTCTGATAGTGAAGAGAGCATATTGCCAACAGAACTAGTAGCTATTGATAGCCTTATCCTCCATAAATTTGTCTAAAATGCCCAAGTTGGTGGCTTTGGCTACATCCTGTGGTCGTGAATTCCATAGCTTAACTAGCTTCATGGGGTGACTTCTTTGGGTTCTGGTATTATGGGAGAGGGAGAACATGTCTCCCTACCCACTTTTCCCACACCATGCATAGTTTTGTGCACTTTAAACATGTCTCCTCTTATTCACTTTTTTCTAAGCTAAAGAGTCTCAGACGTTGTAGTAACCTTCCTCCCGTTTCAACCTAGTTTAGCCCTAATTCCAGATCATTTGTGAACAAGTTAAAATTCACTGGTCCCAATAGAGATCCCTCTGGAACACCACTGTTTACATTTCTCCATTCCAAGAATTGACCATTTATTCCTATCCACTGTTTTCTTTCATTTAACCAGTCACTGATCCATAAGAGGACCTCTCCTCTTATTCCATGATTGTTACGTTTGCTTAGGAGTCTTTGGGGAGGGGCTTAGTAAAAAGCCTTTTGAAAGTCCACGTAAACAGTGTATCTTGCATCACCCTGCCTTCATTTTTACTGACACTCTCAATGAGCTCTAAATGGTTAGTGATCCAGAACTTGTCTTTTCAGGAGCCTCATTGGGCCTTTTTTCAGCAGAGGTTTTCCTTCTGTGTGCTTACCAATTTTAACTTTAATAATGCTTTCAACCAGTTTACCCAGAACAGATGCTAAGCTAACCAGCCTAATATTTCCGGCATCCCTTTTTAAAAATTGGTGTCACATTTGGCACTCCTCCGTCCTCTTGTACAGATGCTGATCTTAGGGATATGTTACGTATCTTTATAGAGGACCAGGATTTTCACATTTGGGTTCTTTAAGTGATGGATATCATCTGTTCCCTGTGATTTCTTAGCTTTCAATTTGTCAACAAGGTCTAGAATGTAACGTATGAGCAGGTACAGATGGAGATAGGAGGTCTTTCAAGTACCATGAAGGGCTTTAAAGGATAGAAACAAACACTGCAAATTGGGTCCAGAAATGGACTAGGAGCCAGTGCAGTTGGCATAGCATAGTCATAGCATGATCATAATGCCCCAGGCCAGTTGCACTCTGCACTAACTGAAGGATCCAAACAGTCTTCAAAGGCAGCCCCAAGTATATTGCATGACAATAGACTAATCTGGATGTTACCAGGCCATTTCTTCCAGTTAGGATCACAGTTCTCATACCAGTCTCAGCTGTTAAATGTAGGGCTGTGCACAGATCTGGATCCCGAATCCAAAGCGGATCGGGGTGATTCAGATCTCCAAAAACCAGATCCGAGTTGGATCGGGGAGGTCTGAATCAATCCAGATTGGTTCGGTTTGGTCCAAATCGATCCAGATCAGATCAGGGAGGTCTGAATCGATCTGGATTGATCCGGAGATTTGGACGCCATTTTAAGTGTTTTCTCCATAGACTTGCATTGGGGAAAGGGCTATAATTTCTTTATTTTTAAAGATATAAAAATGGAACTTCGGCACATTGCAGGTGGGCTGTAGGTACTCATGTGTGCAAAATTTCAGAAACATAGGTGCAAGCGTGTAGTGGCTATGAATTTTTGAAAAATGATAAAGAAACGCCTATAACTTCTTTATTTTTTAAGATACACACATGAAACCTGGGTGCCTTGCAGATGGCATGTAGGTACTCATGTGTGCCAAATTACAGAAACATAGGTGCAGCATTTACTTGTAAGGAATGTTTAAAAATGCATTTTCCAGGCAATCCAGAAGTGCTATAGCGTTCTCATTTTTCGAGATACACACATGAAACTTGGGCACATTGCAGATGGCATGTAGGTACTTATGTGTGCCAAATTACAGACACAGAGGTGCATGCATTTGGTGACTATGAATTTTTGAAAAACAATCACTTTGGCCTGGGTTTTTCCTCATAGGGTTGCATTGGGGAAAGAAGAAACACCTATAACTTTTTTATTTTTAAAGATAGAAACATGAGACTTGGGCACATTGCAGATGGTATGTAGGTACTCATGTGTGCCAGATTACAGACACAGAGGTGCAGGTGTTTACTCACAATGAATCCTCTTCCTCCTAGCCTCCTATATTGAGGGGATGCCAAAGCATCTCTCACTGTCTATGTTTTTTGAAACAATGTGCCCGCTTTGCAGGGCCATTTGTTGTGTTTCGGCTTCACAATTGAAAATCGAGACAATCTTGGGCTCACTGAGTAGTGCTGTCATTATCAACGGCTGCTGCTGACTGCGTCTGTGTGTGGCTGCCTGCACCTGCACAGTTTTCCAATGTTACGTGTCTTGCAAACTTTCCAATATTGCTGCATCACTTGGCCTGTGTCACTCTTGGAACCAGAAACATGATGCTGACCCACACTTGGCCATTTGTAGCACCAGCCTATCCACTTCTCACATGCTGCCACATTTTGCTTGCACGATCACTTTCATGCTCCTGTTTCTTCACTTCTGCATAAAAACTGGAGCTTTTGCATCTCCCACTCACTGCTGCCTTCCCAAAACGGTTGTGTTTCCCAGGCAAAAAAAAGTCCCCGCCTTTTCCAGGAACTGCTTTGCCCAACTGTATAGAACTGCAGCAAACCGGGAGCACAGGGTCAACCAAAAACAAGGTGGTGTGAGATGACTGGGCAGCTGCATCTGATGAGGTGGTGATATAGTTTGGAAGAACATTGTAGTGCATGACACTTTGACTGGGTTGTATAAGCATTGCATGTCTGATGTGTGAATTCATGCTGTAGCTAACAGGAGTGATGCTGTCAGATTGTGTGTGTGTGTGTGTGTGCATTTTCTTCCTTGCATTATTCACATCTCAGAAGAAGATGTGAATAATGCAAGGAGGAACCTGTCAAAATGTCATTTGCTCATTGCCCTTTAGTTTATCCACATAACATGATCACAAAGGCCTGAGTTGCACAATTGCCACTTCCTACGGTAGCTTCTTGTGAATATTCATGCCATGGAAGGCAGTCGCTGTGGCTTATTGTGATATATGAACCCAGCACAGGATGGGTTGTTGCTGTGGTTAATAAACCACCCATAACCCATAGGATAGATGGTTTGTTAACCATGGCAACAACCACTCTGTGCTAGGTTCACACATCATGATAAGCCATAACAATTTCCTGCTTGAATACTCACAATGGGCCTGTTCAGACAATACATTAAGCCATCATTAGGCTGACAACCCTTTTGCAGCAAATGGTTAGTGAGCATGTTTAAACTGTGGTTATGTAGCCACCATGGTTAGGAATGGTTCACATGACATACTAAGCCATAATGGTTAGCGCTTAACCACCATGGCTTAGCATGTTGTCTGAACAGGGTCAATGGCTGTAAGTAAGCCATGGCGGGCTGCAGCAATTGTGTGAACTGGCCCAAAGGCACCTGAGTGGTTTATTTTGATCAGAGACAAGTGGACAGAGCACTTATCTGGAGGGGAGGGGAAGAATTCATGAACTGAGACAGACTTCAGGGTAGATGAAATTGCATAGAAACAACCCGCTTCTTGTTATGCGTGGGATGCTTTTCCATGATGTTAGTTCTTCAGTCCCAGGCAGCAGTTGAAGAAACCTGAATCCTCATTTGCCACATGAAATTCCCAGAGAATGCCTGTCCTTCGGTGCCTATTTATCTTTCTGGTACTTCCCATCTCTGGACCAGTAAAGAAAAGGGGACTGGTATGTGGAAAGAAGCTAAAATTGGAGAATGGCTGCATAAAGGCAAGCTGAAGCTCCTTTAAAGTAGTCAGGACCCAAGCTAGGGCTCTTGGGTGTGGCAGCAGTGAGTGAGGACAACAGGCTGGCAGGTTGCTGTCAATTGTACCTGGCTCAGCCAATCCAGGAGGTGTCTTACTGCCTGCTGACCAAAGAGGTTGACGGTGGGTATTCACTGTCCCTTGCAGGACCTGGTGGAGGTGCTGAGTCTTAGCCATGTACAATTCTGAACTGCTTAACAAGTGGACTCCCGGACTCCCAGCACCTGACTCTGTGAATGAAACACATCAGGAAAAGAGCATCCATTCATCTTTGCTAGAAGCAGCCCTAAGCTCCTACCCCAAGCTGCCAGGTAGCTGCTGGAGTATATAGCAGGCATACATCAGAGAATGTCATGCCAACCCACAGAGATGGATGCTTTTGAGGCAGTTGGTGGAGTTGCACATCAGATGGGCTGAAATAGCCCTAGGAACTATGAAGAGACCATGGCCCAGAAGAAGAGAGACTCTGTCAGCTTGTTGTCTTTTTCTGTGCTTTCCGTGATGATAAGAAAGATGCTCACTTGTGCCAGAGTTTAAAGCAACACCCAGGAGATGTGTGGGAGCAGAGAGGGTGTGCATGTATAAAAATCCATCATTGAACAGACACTTGCAGTTCCTGCCTCAAAGAACTTCAAATGACAAGTGTTACTTTAGAAAAGCAGTGTTAATGGCCCTTTCTACACCATAGGGATGTAGAGGGAGGGAGGGCAATCCCGGAAGTACCTAATACACACCATTGGCGCATAGGGACCAGCTGGGGGCCATCCCAAGCAAAAAGCCTATTGTGGAAAGGGCCAATGTTGCATCAAACAGGCACATCCTGGCTTCAAAGATTGCTGGTTTATGTTCCACTGCTCTAGTTGTGTGTGGGTGTGGGTGTCATACTGGGAACTTAAATGGTGTAGCATAAGTGTTCCCTCTCCACTTCACTACCCACTGGGAGAGTGAAGAGCAAGCACCTTTGGCTGCCTGCTATTTCTTGAAACTCCTGGATGTCCACCATATCTGCTCATGCCTTAGATACAGTGCTGAAGGAACGGGAGAGCTTATGGAAGGGCAAAAATCCCTGTAGGGACAAGAAAGAAGCACGCACGCACACACACACACACTGCAGAGATTCAGCAGAGTATATTCCAGGGAGGGCAAATTAAAACAGTCCCTTCTGTGCTCTGAAGCAGACCAGACTGCATGTTTGTGATGAAGGAAAGGGGGTGGGGAATGTCGCTAAATATTCCACTGGTCCATGACCGTCCAGGATCACTCAGTTGGCTTTGCCCACTAAGAACTGGCTCTGGCATCTCAGCATCAGAGCATGTGCAGGCCTGGCACCATTTTCCTTCATTTTCATGTCACAGATTGCACATGAATGCAATCTTCCAGCATTGGATTGCAGCAGGGGGAAATGAGTTTTTATCTGAAACCCAGGAAAGATATCACATATATTAATCTTTTTTTTAAAAAAAATCCCTACAAATATTTATGCTACAAATATTTATGAGACGTTTGGCAGCGCAAGATGTGTTCATCATCTTGGATTTGGAAAGGCTTACTTCTTGCGCTCGATTAGCTAGAAATGATTTGCCAGGGGGCACAGCTGCTGCCACGGAGCCAACCGGCTGCGGTCCATCAGGCCAAGACCCTCCTTTCCACAGGATGAGGTCCACCCTGACACACACAGCACCACAGTCACCCACAGAAAGAGGAAATTCTGCTCCTTAGTTTACTTAATTAGAAGCTAGCTACGATTTATTCCAGGGGAAAAGATGATGAGTAATGCAAATGATGAGTTAGAAACGGATGTAGCAACCATTAAAGTTGTTTCCACTGTACTTATGAAGCAGAATGCCAGGCTGTCAACCATTCTTGGAGAGTAGCATTCAAAGCCAGACTCCCAAATGGAGTCATCTGGGGCAGCTGCATTGAAATGGATGGAGCCATGTCTAATTTTGCTCAGCCTACGAATCTGGCACAAGGTCACAACTTCTCAAAGGATGAGGAATATGTTAAGAAAGCATGTGTAAGCTAGCGTGCGAAGTGCTCCTGGAGCTTCCAGCCATTGTCATACCACCTGCCTAAGTGTGGGGTGGGTTTGGTGTCTGCCTTATTTTTCAGGCATGGAGTGGCTTTCTGAGATCTTCTCTGAGGATAAAATGGCCCCGGGGCAAACACCACACTGTGGTTCAGGGAAGCAGGTCCACCATGACTGCTCTGCACATGGAGGAACTCGCAAGGGGAAAACTCAGTCTTGTAGCGGTCGATGTGTTAGAATGTGGTTCATGCCAAATTCCTACAAACCAGCAGAGGGCGGGGGAGAAAAGCTGCTGGGAGAGGCTATTCCAGGGAGGAAAGTCTGGGGGCAGGTTCATCACCTCCCTCCCTTTCACACTGTGCTTCAAATCACACTGAACTCCCACATAACACATATTTATGGACCCAATTCTAACACAAGGTGGTGCTGCTGTTGCATCTTGTTTGCTCCACGAGGCTTCTGGGTGTCTGCAGAAATGTCTCCGTCGCAGCAAGCAAACGCAATCATTAAGACCGGGGTCCCTGTGCTTGCACAACTGCAGTGTACAAGCACAGCTCTTGCTGTTGGGTATACCAGGCAGCATCTAACCTTTTAAAAGATGTTTCTAGCTCATCAGACTGCAAGGAATTTGTGCAGGAAGTGTCCTCTGACCAAGTTCTTTCCCCTGTTCAGAAGCCACAGTACTAAATAGGATTTGAGCTATTGAGGAAATCCATGGGTGTCATTTATTCAGGCGGGGGATCCCAGCCATTGATGCTTCTGAACACACCATCCTTAAACACCTGATTCTAGTGAGGTATCCAGAGCACAGGCTTGTCCTGTTTTCTTGGATGAGTTTCAGTTGGTGCAGCTCGAGGATGTTGACAAGGTGCTTGGACAGGTTCGTGCAACCACTTCCATATTGGATCCTTGCCCCTCTTGGCTAATAAAAGCTAGCAGGGATGGAACAACTGGCTGGCCCAGGGAAGTGATTAATGCCTCTTTGCAAGAGGGAGTGGTCCCAGGCCTCCTGAAAGAGGCGGCAGTGAGACCACTCCTAAAGAAATCTTCCCTGGACCCTGAAAATCTTAATAACTACAGGTCAGTAGCAAATGTTCCATTCCTGGGCAAGGTCCTGGAGCGGGTGGTTGCGAGCCAGCTCCAGGCACTCTTGGATGAGACTGATTATCTGGATCCATTTCAGTCGGGTTTCAGGCCTGGTACGGAAACAGCCTTGGTCGCCCTGTATGATGACCTTCTCTGTGGTGGCTCCCCAATTGTGGAACGATCTCCCCGTCGAGGCCCGCCTGGCGCCAACATTGTTATCTTTTCGGCGCCAGGTCAAGACTTTCCTCTTTTCTCAGGCATTTGGCAATATCTGAGGAGCCTGGGTTTGTTTTGTTTTGTTTTGTTTTTTGTAGTTTTTGAAGTGTTGAAGTGGTTTTTAAATGTACAGATTGTGTGTATGTTGTATGTTTTTGTTGTTTTAATTTTTGTATATTGTTTTTAATTGTTTTTAATCCTATGTAAACCGCCCAGAGAGCTTCGGCTATGGGGCGGTATACAAATGTAATAAATAAATAAATAAATAAATAAATTATTGTGAATAAACAGCCAGGTGATGAACATGTTGACAGTCATGAATTGCACACATAAATTGTGTATCCCACAAGGCAGAGGCCCTGATGTGGATCCCCATTCAATGAGTTTTTCATCAGCTGAAGCTTATTCAGGGCTATTACGCTGAGGTCATGCTCCTGCTCACTAATAGGACAGTTCATTTTGATCTTGCAAAAGTAAAGATGTGTGCAATTCGTGGAAGGGCTGTCTCAGTCTAGAACCTTCTGCAGCAAGAAGGGGCAAGGGGTAATCAACTGAGAAAAGTTACATCAGCTGAGATTCCTATTGCTACACGACTCATGAACCCTTCATCATATAGGTTCAGAATACATTTTTCACAGCACAGCTGGTAGGCATCCCAATTCTTGCTACAGCAGAGCATACTGACTGAATCCTGGGAGAATGGAATGCCCACCTATGGAACCAGTTTCCACCCAGTGGAGTGGGGACAGCAGCATGTAGCACTCCTCCTCATGTCCTTCACCAGATGCAGCGGTTTGCCTTCCCCCGTATGAAAGGGGGGGGATTCTCCCCCCCCCATATTTGATTGCAGCCTTTGTAAGGAGGAATTTCAAAGAGTTGCTGGCCTGAGTGACTCTTGCTATTTTCTAGTTGTCATGGAAACAAGCAGGGATGTTGGATTCCTCCTGACCTCTCCTTCTCCTGTAGCTGCTGGGGGCTGTGCGGTTGCATGATGAGAGCAGGAAGAGGAGGAGGAGGAGGAGGAAGGGGTGTTCTCAGCATTCTGAGGAGATTCCAAATTAGCTTTGCTACTGAGAAGCCCCGGGCTAGGCTGGCTTGCTCCTCGCTTCTGGAACTAAGCATGTCAATATCTCGTCGTTACTCAATTCACTGGTTTCTTTAGTCAATTCACTGGGGGGAATTAACACTAGGGATGTGCATGCCCGAAAATATCGTATTTTATTGTTAACGGAATTTTGGACCAAAAAATTTATCGTCTCCAATAATATCGTAGGTTAATTGTATCGTCTTCGTGATAATTATCAGAAATCTAATATTTAATTTGCAACCCCATTGTGCCCTATAGAGCTGATTTTTTAAGAAAAAATGCCTATAATTTCTGTATTTTCAAAGTTACAGCCTTGAAACATGGTCACAGTGCTTATGGGGTATGCCTAAGTATGTGTATGAAATTTGAGATCGATCCCTCCAACCCTCGATTTTATATGAATTTATTGAAGAACGTTTAAGTTCTAACAGGGCAAAAGTTGCACAATCTTTCAAAACTTCATATAAAATACAGGGGTGGAGGGATTGATCTGAAATTTGGCACATATGTGTAGCAACATGTGCTAGACATGTGTATGAAATTTGAGATTGATCCCTCCAACCCTCGATTTTATATGATTTTTTTTAAGATCCTACAACTTTTTGACAGGTCTGAATGAACGCAGGTGGCGAGCTGTCATTCTGACGTGTCAGAACTTAAATGATTTTTAATAAATTCATATAAAATTGAGGGTTGGAGGGATCGATCTCAAATTTTATACACATACTTAGGCATACCCCATAAGCACTGTGACCAAGTTTCAAGCCTCTGACTTTTAAAATACAGAAGTTATAGGTTTATTTATATGGCAGTCTGATAATCCGATAAATCATGGCTGAAAATTATCGGATCAGATATTTATTGGAAGTTTTTCTATCATATTGTTATTGTTAAACGCATGCACAATAAAGAGCATATCGTATTGTTATCATACATTTTAACGATACTACACATCCCTAATTAACACCTTCCATACATAGGGCTTTTCTTCATGAGGCTTTTAACATGCCACTTCACCAAGGATTCAGTTTGTAGATTCTTTGTGGGATTAAGATCGGCTCTTTTATACGTGGGTTTTTTTCCTGGAGGTTTTCTTTCTCTGCCTTTCTATATGTTCCGTTACAGAGCTACTAGGGGACACTGTGGTATAGCAGTTCATGCCATCATTCACAAAAATACCAGACTTTCCATGTTGGGACGGGGGGAGCGCTATAATGGTTGCAAAGCACAGGAGAAGACCTGGAGGACAACGGCATTGTGTAAAGCACATGCAAACTACCGTAAGTGAGGAATCATGAGCAGACATTAAATGTTTCATGTAGAAAGACTCATCGTTGCAGAGGAAAGGATATTCCACCTCTTTGCAATCCTGCACCATAATTTGTTTTCAGCAAAGATTTAGATTTTGGAGTTTGTACTGCTTTGGCTGTAGCAAGCTCTAAATGCAGTGGACTCCACAAACAGTCAAGCCTACAGGGGATTGGCCAGTGGGGTCCAGGCTACAACAGAGGTAGTTTAAATCCAGGCAGACGTCACAGCGCAGGCACTCTGTCAGACAAGAGGCGCAGTCAACAACAGAAGTGGTCACAATAACAGGCAAGAGGTAAAATGCAATAAATCAGTTGGGTACTTTGCACAGTCCGGAAACAGCATCATTAGGCAGTCCAAACGGTCAGGAGACAGAGCAGGTACTGCAGTGCTTAGAACTGGCCACAGTACTCCAGGTGAAGCCTGACCAAAACAGAGCAAAACTATTACTTTTTGCATTTTGGAACTTCAGGAGCTTTTTATACATGCTCAAAGCCCCATGGTGGCTGCGAATCGGCACTGCATCAGTTATATGATGTAGCTGCAGATTCACAGCCCCCATAGGACTTTTCCATGAAGCTGTGTGGTTAAAAGTCAGGGACTTACCCTGACTTTTTCAGTGGGAGCGAGGACACCCTGGCTCTTCTGTTGTCTGACCTCGCTCCATGGTCGATCTAGTCCAGCGATTGGTTGCTAGAAGCCATGAAGAGGGTGGGAGGACGACTCCATTACCAGATGACTGATGGAAACCTTGCACTCCCTCCTTGGCGTGGGGATTACTGGATGTCACCCTGCAGGAGTGAACCCATGGGATTTAGGAGGAACGTAGTGCCAATGCGATGCCGTCAAGGCAGCTCCTACTTCTGTTGAGGCATCCTAGGATTCCATCCGCCTTTTCATCTGCCACATTGCACAGGTAAATCACGTTTAGATTGTGGTTTGATAAACATGCTAGATCCTTTTCACGTGTTCTCCTGCCAAGCCAGGTTTCACCCAACCTGTCTTTGTGCGACTGATTCTTTCTACCTAAGTGTAGAACTTTGCATTTCTCTCTGTCAAAATTCGTTCTCCATCCTGTCAAGGTCATTTGAATCCTTTTTCTGTCTTTTAGGGTATTAGCTCCCTCTCCCAGGTTGGTGTCGCCTGCAAATTAAATGAGCAAACATATTTCTGAACAGGGTTAATTTGTACCTGAGTCACCAGCCTTCAATGCCAGGACTAGGTGAAGTTTGTGTATATCATGTGACAATAAGTGCTTCAGTTTGTAGATTAAACAACTAAAGGTTTAAGTTGGTTAATTTAGGGTGACTGTATGGAAAGGTGGACTGGGCTTCTGTATCTTCAACAGTTGTATTGAATGGGGAATTTCAGCAGGTGCTATTTGTATGCATGCAGCACCTGGTGAAATTCCATCTTCATCACAACACTTAAAGCTGCAGGAGCCCTGCCCTCTTTTGTATCTGGTCACTCTAGTATAGCTCCTGCAGCTTTAACTATTGTGATGAAGAGGGAATTTCACCAAGTGCTGCATGCATACAAATGACACCTGCTGAAATTCCCCTTCAATACAACTGTTAAAGATATAAAAACCTTGTCCTCCTTTTCATAGGGTCACCCTAGTTAATTGTTAGGGGCAACATTAATTGTGCAGGGGCAAATGTTAATTGCTGGGGAGGTAAATACAGTAAACAGTTCTTTATTTCTGTATTAGGGAATGCAGAAGAAGGACTTCCATTTTAACAAGAAGCCTTAGCTTCCATGTATTACATTTTCTGTTCTTTCATGCTTCTTTTCATTCCTCAAAATGAATATAAAAAGGTCTTGTAATATGCACATTTACTTAAATGTAAATGATTAAATTCACATAAGTGTTGTAAACTCTCTACTTAGTGACTATTGATTAAAGCATGTATATAAGCTGAAACTCCTCAAAATCCTTTTTCATATTCCTTATTTTTTGCATTTATTTTCTGAAAATTTGTGTTCCTTTTTGTCCTCATTTGGAAAGATTTCCAGTTTTTTCTCTAATAGCTTCTTAACATTGCTTGTTAAATATTCTGGACTTGGTGCTACCTTTCCTGATCTGCAGTATACATTTTAGCTGTGCTTTTATTATTGTGGTTTGGAGTAACCCCCAAGCATTTTGGAGAGAATTGATGCTCTTGAGTCCCCATTTCAGCTTACTTTTATCACCTCCCTCCTCTTTTGAACTCAATGTGACTTGGCAGTTTTCCACTTAAACAGATATTAAATCTGAAAGCATTGTGGACACTGTTTCCAGTTGATTCAACAACATTCACTATGGAGCCTGGAATTGTCACCCACAGCAGTTTGAAGTTTCTAGCTTGTTTGACATCCTCTTTGAATGGAACCACTTCCAATATTCTGTTCCAATAGAGCAGGGGTGCAGAATGTCAGGCCTGGGGCTGAAATCTGGCCCTCTGGGGATTTCCAGAAGGCCACACGCCTTCCCCTGTATCCATCCCCTTTCCCCTGACCACCAGACAGTTGGTGGTGGTTCCCTTGTTTTTGTGCATCTTTCCCCACCCCCCATTCTAGAAGGTTGAAAAGCCTTGTGGTAGGAGCTTTAAGTTAAAAGATGCTGTCACTTTGGGAATGTTGGGCCCGTTCTTTTGCTTTCGGCCCTGTCCATCCCTTGCATGTGGCTCTGGGCTCTCTCCATTCCACTGGGTGTGCATCATGCCCACTAGATCTATGCTGTCCTTTAAAGCCAAGCACTCCAACTCTCCCATCTTGGTTTGGAGCCTTCTGGCAATAGCTAAGTGTACACTTTTTGTTCATAAGCAAACTTTCCCACTAGCTAAGTCTGCCCTGTGGCTATGTATTACTTTGGTCAAAAAGAAGAGAAACGGTTTCTCAGGATGCAAAATATTTATTTTCAAAAAGCCCAACGTGTTTCGGCCTGTTCTTTATTCTAGGAATTCCTCGGGGGGCTTTAAATATTAATAATACAATAAAATATATTAGCATAACACATAATATAAAAATATATTTTTGCTATTAGGTTAATTAAGCACCTTGGCACGAACAGTTCCGTGTTTGGGCCAAGCACGCCCGACTGGGTCTGGAGGGCTAGACGCGAGGGGGAGGTGTCTGTCGTGTGCTCGCGACAACCCTATTTTCAGGTACCCTGAAGCACTTTATCAGTGCTATGTTCTTAATGTCCTCTACAATCCCTGGGACCATCCATGTCTGATTAGAGTTGCTACTTTTCTTCACCAGTGGCTTCATGACACTGATGGCGGCATGCAAGGCAGAAATTTCATAGCTGATGCTTTCTCTGGCATAGAATTACAGTGATAGGAAGTGGTATCTGTGATAACTTATCCTAGCCCCTTGCTGCTGCTGCCCCTGTCCCGCCTTTACTATTAGGCCCCACAGCTCTACAGCCCAGCAACCTGGCCTCAGATAAGCATCTATGTTCCTGCTGCCACCAGAACCTTCCTCAGGTACACTTCAATGACCACACCAGTTGGATGAAATTAACAAGATTTATTAACATTAAGTAAATTGTGTGCACAGTAAGCTTATTGGTTTCAAGTATAATGCTCTATCTTTCAAAATCTTTCTTAAGCTAAACTTTTCTCTCAGTATATTAATCAAGCAAAGCACCTCACTAGATTCTCTCTCTCTCTCTCTCTCTCTCACACACACACACTCTCACTCTCTCTCTCACTCTCTCTCTCACACACACACACACACACACACACTCCACCCCATCTCAATTCAACCCAAAACAACCCCTTTCCTCAATTCAACCCAAAACAACCCCTTTTAGCTCTCCCTCTGTCTGACATATATATATATTCCATTCGCTCTCCAGCTCCTCCCACTCTCACACACTCCACCAATCCAGGCACTCCAAACAACTAACCAATCAGCTCTCACTTACCACTCATTCTATACTCACCACAATCACATTTCAAACCGTAGAACATCACAGTATCCCTACTGAATTTTGGTGTGTAATAAAAGTTTATGAAGGCCTAGAGTAAAGGTGCAACTCTAGATCCCGATGGGCTGTTTTGGTGCTCTTGTGACCTTGACTGATAATATAAAGAACATCTACATCCATTTGAACTAAACTTCATTCACCTGGAGAGAAAGCAAAGCAAAGCAAAACCATGGCATTCAAAATCCATTTTGAGAGTTCTTCTCCCTTGCCCCACTCCCAAATGGTGTCTGTGTCAGTTGAACTTGCTCTTATCTTTGCTTCTGCTGCTTATAATTTCTGTGGAGAAAATGCAGCTGTGTAGAATAAGATCGGAAGGGACCCATTAATACAAAAAGGTAAAGCAGAAAAGTTGATGCCAAGACAACATTCTTTACTTTCGGCATTCTTTTCTCATGTGGTGGTTGGACACTGCTGCCATTATCAGCCAGGTTAAGCTGCTTACACTAATCCTAAGTATCAAGACAGATGAATTTGATCCTTTATTTAAGTATGTATTTAAATGTGTAAAGGCTTAAGAATTTTAACATGGCATCACAGAACGTCGCATGGCCATCTGCTGTTGAGAACAGCTTAATTTGAAGTTTGTGTTTTATTGTATTTTATTCTGTGAAGCTCTGTATTCTATGGAGGGGGCTTCTGAAGGGAAGGGGTATTCCTTCAGAAGCCCCTCCAGCTAAATTGAGTGACTTTTTTGACCTGCTACCTCAGCCAGGAAACAATTTTCTTTTCTGTAGGGAGGCGTGCATGAACTGCCCCGGAACCCTGGTTGCTGCCAGTTCTGGGTTTGTGTGAATCAAGCAAGCAGACAAATGGTTGTTCCACACTTTGCCTCTGCTTCTCCCATACTATATTGTAATGGGGAAAATGTGCAGTACCTTTCATGGTTGTGCCATGATAGCACCAGCCTGTGTAGTTGTGTGATGATGAAATTAGGCGCTATTCGGGGGTGCGGTTGTGATGATGATGGCAGTGATGTCGATCAGGTGGGAGTGTCACCCTGCCACACCTACGCCCTTCTGCAGAGCGGCAGGACAGCAGAGTGGCATGTCTGAGAATGCAGATATCACTGGTTGTCCACTGGCTGCCCCTCTGCCTGCCCGCAATGGCCATGGGGTTTCTTGGGATAGTTGAAAAGCAAAACAGTGAGGCAGTAGGAACAGTTTTATGCCAGTGACAGTCCCTGCATTCTGGCTTCTGTCCCTGCTATCAAACACTTTCTATTGTCTCATTATTTTATTTTTGGGGAAGAAAGAATTTGACCGGGTTCATTGGGACTGACTCCAGTGTAAGAATAGCTCCAAGACACAATAGAAGACATGTTTAATGTGTTTGAACTTGGACCTGGCCTGCCATGGAGTATGGGGGTATTCCTCCTGGCACAGTTCATGGGGGACCTGAAGAAAGATAGCATAGCTTGGCAGTGTGGTGGTCCTCATAATGAGCTCCAGCAACCCACTAGCAGATCCACCTCCTTGGGGCGCCAGTACACCACACTCCTATGCCATTCACCATGCTTCCAGCAGGTGAGGAAGAAGACACCATAACTGTGTAGCCATGGCTTTGGGTTAGGGGTTGTGTTCCAGTGCTACTCCGGACAGCGCAAGCGAATGACAGATGTGGGAGTGGCTATTTGAAGTACATTTTGCAGCAAGCACTATTCAGCCCAATCACACTGGGTGGCTCTGCCAATCACAGTAGTGGTGGGAGGAACAGGCTCCTATCCCCCTGGAGGGGGAGACAGTGAAGCAACCAGTGATCAGTGAGGGGAGGGAAAGAGGCTGGTACTATGGAGTGCACTATGCAAGTGAACCGGTGCATGCAATGGGTTTGGGGGGAAACCATTTTTTCCCCGTTTTTTTTCAAAGCCTTTTTTGTTTTTCCCCGAAAAATTGGAAAAATTGAGAAAAAAAATGGAGAAAAAAACAGATTACAGAATGTTTTATTTTAGCACGATGCATAAAATGTTTAAGACAAGGTGTTTATATATTTATTTCTCCAAAAGATTTCTAAAAATTATGCACAGTATCAGATTATTACAATTTTTGTGCACCGAGGACAAGCAAGTCCTAGGTTGCAAACTGAGACTACAGCTCTCAAACACAAGAGCAAGATGCATTTCTGCCTCTAGGGGGCACTGCCATTGAAGCAGGGACTGAAATTGAGAGCCTATCTACACTAAAGCTTTAAAACGGTTTATAACTGGTTAATAACGGTTATTAACTGGTTTAAAACTATTATAAACTGTTTTAAAGCAGTAGTGTAGATAGGTTCTGATAGTGATAGCTATAGCTCAGCAAATGAGTCTGATTCAATTTCATGCATATTCATTGAATCTTGATCCCCCATTTTTCTCAGTTCTTTTTATGGGAATGAATGTTTTATGTCTGCTTGACACTATGGAGGATTAGCAGAGACATAAATAATTTTCCTTGTTACTAATGTTGAGAGTTTCTTCTGTTTGTTTGTTTTTTATTGTTTTTTGCTTGCTCCTCATGAACTGGCAAAACCAAAGAGGTTCCTTACAGTTCAGGTGTTCCTTGCAGTTCAGGAGCTTGTAGCTCCATTTGTGTTTTTTTAAAAAGTAAAAACAAGTAAATTCAATTTGTAATAATTGCTTGAATGCACTATACTTTTAATATATAAAATGTGATAATTTTATGCCAAACCAACTTGTACATCCTAAAGTAACAAAGTGACTTTCAATCCGTAAAAAGTGCTCATATTGCATTTTTTCAATTTTTTTTGAAAATTTCCGTTCCCCCTCCCTGAAAAAAATGGAAAAAATGTCCCCCCCCCCCCCATGGCTTCAAAATTTCTGGAAATGTTACATCTCTACTTACAACATGAGCTATTTTTACTAGAAGCTCCGCCCCTCCGTGAAATGATATTATGCAGAATTTAGCGAGATGAAACAAGCCCATATAAAGACACTGTGCTTGAACAGTACGTAGAAACTGTGGTACTGTGGTGGGATGAACTAGTCATGTGGAGAAGCCCAAAGACAGCAAATGGTCTGCGACCGCAGAGAGGTGTTCTCAAACACAGCTCACATTAGAGCTGTTGCTTTAAAAAGGAGAAAACCCTCTTATTTGCCTTGTAGTCAACGCAGCAGACACTTGACCTGGGGCGGCTGTATAGTCACACTGCTTGCTTGCTACTACAATACATCCCAGAATGCTCTGGTTCAATGTGGAGAAGCAGTGGTTTTGAGAATTTCTTTATACTGGGGGAGTAAGCGGAAATCTCCTTATGTTGATAAAAAGCTGATGCTGAGCAAGAAAGGAAAACTCTGTTTCTCTGTAAACATATTTGTGTGGACAAGTAGACCCATTGAATGGTCACAATTGTGTAGTGATGGGGGCATTAGGAAAAGCATCCCATCAATTTAGTTTCCATAGACCTACAGGGCCGGATGTAGCATATAAGGAAGCCAATAGCTGTGCGAAAGAGGGAATTTTACCTACACTACTGCTGCTTTAAAACCGTTTAAAACGGTTTATAACAGTTTTGAGAACAGTTGGGGCCCAAGACACAGAGCTCCAGAGGCAGTGTTCCAAACATTTTCCAAGTGTGTAGATAGGCTCCCGGTGTCACTTTCCTCATCTCCATAGAATGAGGATATGGGCCTAGGCTGACCAGAGAAAATCCAGGTCAGGGCTCATGTAACTTTAACAGTTGTAGAGGAAAGGGAATTTCAGCCAGTGTCATTTGTATTAGGGGTGTGCACGGACCCCCCGGATCGGATCGGGACCCGGATCGGGACCTCCAATTTTGTCCCGGACCGGTTCGGACAAAATCGGAGGCCCCCCGGACCGGATCGAGTCCGATCCCGACCCAAAAATCGTACATTTTTGGATCGGCCGCCATTTTTTTCCCCATAGACTTGCATTGCAATGCAAGTCTATGAGGAAAAAATGGCGGCGGGTGGGTAAGGGGGGGCCTAACTCCCTCCCCCCCCCGGGGCCGTCCGCTGTGGACGGCCCCGGCAGGTAAACCCCCTCCCCCGCGCTCCCTACCCCCCCTGGGGCCGCCTGCTTCCATCCGCTGGCGCCCGCGGGCGCCAGCGGATAGAAGCGGACGGCTCCGGGGGGGGGGGTAAGCCCCCTTCCCCGCCACTTACCTTCTCGGCACGTCCGGCGCCGGCGGCTACTACCAGCGGGCTCCGCGGCCTACTCTCGAGTAGCGCGCCGGGTGATGACATCACCCGGCGCGCCACCCTGGAGCAGGCCGCGGAGCCTGCTGGTAGTAGTAGGCGCCGGCGCCGGACGGGAGCCGCCGGGCCGGGCAAGGAAGGGCCCCCCTCCCCCCTCCCCCCTCCGCGCGCCCCCTCCTCCCCTCCACGCACCCCCTCCTTACCTTTCCGGCCCGGCGGCTCCCGTCCGGCGCCGGCGCCTACTACTTCCAGCAGGCTCCGCGGCCTGCTCTAGAGTAGCGCGCCGGGTGATGACATCACCCGGCGCGCCATCCTAGAGCAGGCCGCGGAGCCTGCTGGGAGTAGTAGGCGCCGGCGCCGGACGGGAGCCGCCGGGCCGGAAAGGTAAGGGCCCCCCTCCCCCCTCCGCGCGCCCCCTCCTCCCCTCCACGCACCCCCTCCTTACCTTTCCGGCCCGGCGGCTCCCGTCCGGCGCCTACTACTTCCAGCAGGCTCCGCGGCCTGCTCTAGAGTAGCGCGCTGGGTGATGACATCACCCGGCGCGCCATCCTAGAGCAGGCCGCGGAGCCTGCTGGGAGTAGTAGGCGCCGGCGCCGGACGGGAGCCGCCGGGCCGGGCAGGTAAGGGCCCCCCTCCCCCCTCCGCGCGCCCCCTCCTCCCCTCCACGCACCCCCTCCTTACCTTTCCGGCCCGGCGGCTCCCGTCCGGCGCCGGCGCCTACTACTTCCAGCAGGCTCCGCGGCCTGCTCTAGAGTAGCGCGCCGGGTGATGACATCACCCGGCGCGCCATCCTAGAGCAGGCCGCGGAGCCTGCTGGGAGTAGTAGGCGCCGGCGCCGGACGGGAGCCGCCGGGCCGGGCAGGTAAGGGCCCCCCTCCCCCCTCCGCGCGCCCCCTCCTCCCCTCCACGCACCCCCTCCTTACCTTTCCGGCCCGGCGGCTCCCGTCCGGCGCCGGCGCCTACTACTTCCAGCAGGCTCCGCGGCCTGCTCTAGAGTAGCGCGCCGGGTGATGACATCACCCGGCGCGCCATCCTAGAGCAGGCCGCGGAGCCTGCTGGGAATAGTAGGCGCCGGCGCCGGACGGGAGCCGCCGGGCCGGAAAGGTAAGGGCCCCCCTCCCCCCTCCGCGCGCCCCCTCCTCCCCTCCACGCACCCCCTCCTTACCTTCCTGGCCCGGTGGCTCCCGTCCGGCGCCGGCGCCTACTACTACCAGCAGGCTCCGCGGCCTGCTCTAGAGTAGCGCGCCGGGTGATGACATCACCCGGCGCGCCACCCTAGAGCAGGCCGCGGAGCCTGCTAGTAGTAGTAGGCGCCGGCGCCGGACGGGAGCCACCGGGCCGAGAAGGTAAGTGCCCCCCTCCCCCCCCCCCGCTGTCCACTTTCATCGGCGGGCGCCCGCTGGCGCCCACCAATGGAAGCGGCGGTGGGCGCCAGTGGGCGCCCGCCGATCCGCCGATCCGCCGAACCGGTTCGGAGCTTTTTCGGACCGGTTCGGATTGGATCGGCCGATCCAGCTGCGGGATCGGAAATCGGATAATTTATCCGATTTCCCACTGGACCGGACTCGGATCGTGGATCGGGTCCGATCCAGTGCACATCCCTAATTTGTATGCAATTAGTTCCTGGTGAAATTCCCTCTTCATCCCACTGTTAAAGTTGCAGGGGCCCTGCCTTCTTTTGTATATGGTCACTCTAGTATAGTGCCTGCAACTTTAACTGTTTTGATGAAGAGGGAATTTCACCAGGAACTAATTGCGTACAAATGGCACTGGCTGAAATTCCCTTTTCTCTACAACTGTTAAAGTTACATGAGCCCTGACCTGGATTTTATCTGGTCAGCCTAGCTATGGGTAGCTGCACTTCGAGAATTCCCACTCCTCCACACAGCCCTAGTCTCTGTTGCATTGCTCTATAGTAAGCTGACCATATGAAAAGGAGGACAGGGCGCATGTAACTTTAACAGTTGTAGAGAAAAGGGAATTTCAGCCAGTGTCACCCTGATATTGCTGTTTTCTGGGGGAAGCAAGCACACAACTTTTGACCTTAAGAGGGAGGGAGGGAGGAAGTGACCTGGTTTGCTAACTGTGAATGCCCAGAGACAGACCTGACAAAGGGGGAAGTGCCCGGCCCAGCCCCGGCCCTTCAGTACAGGCTCTGGATGGAGCACTTGGTGGGTGAGAAGTGCGGGATGAGGCAATCCCAGCAGGATTGGCTGGAGCTGCGCATGTCCACTGACAGCTGCTTACCTCCCCTCCTTGGCGATGCTGCTCCTTCACACTCTATTGAGGAGCAGCATTGGCAACAACAGGACGTCTCAGAGGATGTGGGCACCTGCAGGCTGCCAAAGGCATGCTGGGAGGTGTAGTACTGGCATGTCATGTGGCTGATTTTAAATAAAGTAGGGGTTAGCAAACTAGGTCACTACCTCTTAGGCCTAACTCAGCTCCCACTTTCCTGACCTCTCACTAACTGCCTTTGTTCTCCTTCTAACTGACTTTCCCCAACTGCCACTCACCCCCCACCCCATTCCATTCTAGCCTCAGCTGTCAGTCATTCCTCCATTCACTCTTTTGTTTCAATAGTAAAGTCAGGCTTTTACGTAAAAATCATAAACTTTATCCAGTAATTCTTGCATCTTTCTTGGAATGTTGTGGTTTAGTTATATAGGCTGACCATATGAAAAGGAGGACAGGGCTCATGTAACTTTAACAGTTGTAGAGAAAAGGCAATTTCAGCCGGCATCGTTTGTATGCAATTCGTACCTGGTGAGATTCCCTCTTCATTACAACAGTTAAAGTTGCAGGGTCACTCTAGTCTAGTGCCTGCACCTTTAACTGTTGTGATGAAGAGGGAATTTCACCAGGGACTAATTGCATACAAATGACACTGGCTGAAATTCCCTTTTCTCTACAACTGTTAAAGTTACATGAGCCCTGTCCTCCTTTTCATATGGTCAGCCTAAGTTATAACAGGGGAAAAGACCCACAGCATAAAAAATCTCATCAAGTTAAAAGGTCCTGGAAAGTACATTTTTTCAAAAACGACTTGGCACTTGAAAGCCATTAATGCAGTCACCAGGCCAGCCCCCCTGGGAAAAAGAAATCCTTAAGCAGGGTGCCACAACTAAGAAGGCCCGCTCTCCCATGACACCTCAGATGTATTCAAAGATTAACGTTAATCAGAGAGCTAGGCTTACGCCTACAACTCCCAGCATGCCTTGGGTGGGAGGGAAGACTTATCGGGCTTTGGCAGCCATCGTCTGGAAGTAGCTCGCCATTCTGGGCCTGAAGGGAGAGTGCCTGGGCTGGCTGCCTTGGTTACTAGGCACCATCAGGAGCAGAAGGCCAGGAGGTCACAGCTCTGGGCCTGTCACTGACGGCAACGGCTAAGCTACCCATGAACCAGCCAGCCAGCTCCCTCAGTGTAGTGTGGACTGGCTCAGCCAGACTTCACTTCCCATGAGCTTCACCAGCAGGACTCCCATTGGGCAAGTCGGGCACCACAGCAAAAGGCATGCCGGGAGTGGTAGTTTTTGTTTTCTGTGGGGAACAAGGAAAATCATGGTGACAGCTTCAAGGCTGCCCTGGCCATGCGCTGAGGGTAAGTGAGAGGGGATGGGGAAGAAACAAATTTAATTTGTTTTAAAGTTACGTCACAGGCCTAGGATTGCCCTACCTTGCAGGGTTGTTGTGAGGGGGGGGGGAAGAAATGAATTTAATTTGTTTAAAAGTTAACACACAGGCCTAGCACTGGCCTGGCTGCTTTCCTTTTTTCATAACTGATAAACTATGTCAAATTTCTAATAACTTCAGAGCACATATAACAGTTCATCACGTCCACTGAGATCCACTTCCCTGCTATATGTTATTCAGATATCTGGGCAATGCCAGGTATATTTTGAAAACATAGTTTTAGGTTTGCATCTTTTTTAGCTGGTAGAAAGGGTGTTGTGTGTCCTGATTGTTTTTGAAGTTTAGACGGCTGCTCCAGCCAAAGCACGATGGGAGGTGTAGGCATTTCAGGTAAAGCAAAAAATGTGGTTTATTGTGAAGCTCTAATTTAAAATACAGTTCTTATTAACACCATTTTCCATTGATTCTAAAAGACAATTTTCTAACTCAACCAAACTTAGGGTGACTTGATAAAATCCAGGTCAGGGCTCATGTAACTTTAACAGTTGTAGAGAAAAGGGAATTTCATCCAGTGTCATTTGTATGCAGTTAGTTCCTGGTGAAATTCCCTCTTCATCACAACAGTTAAAGGTGCAGGGGGCCTGCCTTCTTTTGTATATGGTCACTCTAGTATAGTGCATGCACCTTTAACTGTTGTTAAAGGTGCATTTTATCTGGATTTTATCTGGTCACCCTAACCAAACTAAAAAAACCAAAAACAACAACCTAAAGATGAATAAGTTGCAGAGAAATTTATTTATCAAATAAATGTTATAAACATTATTCACAGACCCGAGCAACGCTGGGCATATCAGCTAGTCCTTAATAAAAGAGATCCGTGAGCTAAAAAGCAAGCATAAAACTACACTTCTGCAGGCCTGTTTGTCAGGGCCATGATTTCTCATGATTGCCCCCAGCTTTAAACACCCCTGTTAAGCACAGGTACACTCTGCTTTAGATTCAAAAGAGGGCAGCAGGACTTGCAGGAGTGAGCTAACTGCACCTGCTGAATTTCTGTCTTCTATGTTGGACTTGATTCAAAATAAACGCATATAGGATTGAATTGTGGAAATGTTAATGTTACCTCTGTTTTGCCCTTCAGAGTATTCACATACACCCTGGAGACACTAAAATGGGTGGGAGGATAAAAAGACCTGCTAATAAGGAAAGAGCATGAAGGCAATTCTGACCTCTCTTTGAGAGAGAGGAGGAGAGAGAGGTGCAGGAAAACTTCTCCATGTATTTTGTGATTCTACTGTTCCATGATATAGAAGCACTTGCCAACTGGACAGGTGGAAGGGGAGAGGGGCAATGCAGGGTTTCCAGAGGTTACTGGGGGTGGGTAGTCTGGGAGACTTCAATGAGCTGCACTACACATGGTTCTTCCCCGTATGTATGTATGTATGTATGCATGCATGTATACATATATCCCACCTTTTATCTCATTTCCCAGAGGAGCAGGACAATTTAAAAACAACAATAAAATATTTAAGCAGCAGAAACTCAAAAAAGGAGAACAGCTAAAAGAAAATCAATTTGGAAAAGTCAAGGAGATAACAGTTAACAAGCCAGCCAGGTCAACCATTATATTGAACAGATAATGGCTTCACTTGGCATCCATATGCCTTTAAGGAGAGAATCAGCTGGCTCTTCCATTTCACAGCTTGGGTGCTACAACTGAAAAGGCCCTCCATGTTCCTACCACCTGAACCTCTGATGGTGGTGAGACATGAAGCAAAACCTCTCTAGAAAAGCTGTTGACAGGCAAACCCATGTGGGAAGAGAGATCTTCAAGTTTCCTGGCCATAGTTATGCAAAAATTTAAATGAGCGCAATTTCTGTGATGACCATGGTGCAGGGGTCAGCTTTTCTTAGTTCAGAACTGTGCACTCAAGCCCTCATCATATCTCAAAGCCTGGCACACAATCGTCAATGGTGCCAGTGAAACTGGAGTCAATATCATTGGTCACATATGTATTTATTTCTTATTTATTTCTATTTCCAAGGTATAATAATAATAATAATAATAATATTTATTTATAACCCGCCTCTCCCTTCGGATCGAGGCGGGGAATGCAAGGCAGAGCACCACTGAGTTTGCATCTCAAGAGAATGAACGGTTCCGATTCCTTTGGGGTATTTGCTAATGACCGTTGTTTCTTCTGGCCTCTTGTCCCTCTCCTGTAGGCTGTCTACAAGGCTTGGCTGTGCTCTGAGTATTTCAGTGTGACACAACTACAGTGCCAACACCGGATTCCATGCAAGCAATACTGCCTGGAGGTGCAGAAGAGGTGCCCCTTTGTATTGCCTGACAACGATGAACTGATCTATGGAGGGTTGCCTGGCTTCATCTGTACGGGTAAGGGGGGCAGTGTCCCAGGAGAACTGAACTTTTGCCTTGCTGGATCAGACTAAGGCTTACCTGGCCTAGATGAACACTGTGTCCAAGAGTGGCCAGCTAGGTGCACTAGAGAAGGCCACACCTAGGGGCTGTCTAAACGCTCAGAAAGCTCTGGGATGGGTGCGCGGTGGCACGCCGTCAATTATATGACGTCGCTGCAATCATGCACCCACTCTGGGGCTTTCCACTGAAGCTGCGGAGAAAAAAAAGTCGGGGACGTGCAAGGTGGTGTCAAGAAAGCCTTAAAGTCTCGATCCGGAGTCGCAGTGGAGGCGTGGCTGGGCAGTGCCTGGTGGAAGGTGACCTGCGATTGGTCGCCTTCTACTAGGAAGCGGGCAGGGGTGGCTCCGGTCCCCAGATGGCCACCCAGAAACCCCATGCTCCCTCCTCAGAGTCAGGATTAGCTGACGCCATCCCAGGGAAGGGAAAGCGTGGGGTTTTTGAGGGACATGGCACCAACCCGGCACCGTGAAGACCTCCTCCCCGGCCATTCCTGGCCATTTTGTCACACAGAATGGCCAGGAAACACGAGCTAGGATTGGTCCATGCAGGTGGGGGCAGGCAAGATTGTGAATGGTGAGGGGTAGGGCAGGTTGCCGAAGGCAGGAAGCTGATTTAGCCTCTACCCAATTGATGTATTACGTGCACTCCTTCCCAGCCTCTTAATTGGCAGGTTGCCCCTCCATTTACTTCCTAGCCTTGAAATTTGTGCAACAGCAGTAACTCTTCCAGAAAGGAGCTGCAAAAAGATGGAGAAGGAATAACTCCCCTTTCTGAACTTGCTGAAGTCTCGGGGAAGTGTTGAAAGGAGGAGGACGCTCTTCATAACAAGAGGGTTACCTTGGCTAGTGGAGCACTTAATTGCACAAGTGGGCTGTTCCTTTGTGCTGCTACTATTATTCCCCCCCCCCCCGGTCCTTTGTGACTGTACACAAATTACCCTATATAAAGTTGTGCGGTGTTACCTATTCCACTTCAGTGTTCCCTGTGATGTCTGAAACATACAAGGAAATTGGCAAGGCAAGACTACATACATTGGACAGTTGAATCTGCGCTCTTGCACACTTAGAAAAGACAGGATTTTTTTTAAAGAAACCCTATTTGTGTAAATTTCAAGGTCCACAATAAAAAAAAATGCAAATTGCTGACATAGGGGGAAAAAACACCCACTGATTCTGCATATTGGATCGACTTGCTACAGATTGAATCAACACCAGTGAGGGGAACCTGGGAAAACCCTTTGACTTTTCACCTCTTCAATGGAATTCTCATACATCTCTTGATGTATTCTTGCAATATTGTACAAGGAGAAGCCATGTGATTTGGTGATTTGATGAATATGGGGAGCGAAGGAGGCATCGCATAACAAGTCAAGGTTTTATGCCTGATCAACAGGATGGCTGGAGATGTCAGTGAATACGGCGAGCATAAAAAGGGGACACATTGACACCAAGATGAAACATCCAAACAGAAACATCAGACAGAGTTGGAGAAGTGGTCTGGGATGAAGAGGGGAAATTCTGGTGTTGCTGAGAGCTAGATGTGGGTGTCCTCAGCATATAGATGATGTGGGATATGATGACTACAATTCCCAGCAGTCCTAACCATAGTCCAAAACATCTGGAGGGCACCCGGTTGGGGAAGGTGGCCATATGGGCTCAAGTGAAGAGAGACAGCTGTAGCAGTGGCAGTGAGCAGAATGTTCAAGGCATTTGGAGGCAAAAGTAGAAGAGAAAGTGGGCAATCATTAGAGGTGGAAGATGGGTCAAGAGTCGTTGTTTTTCAGAATGGGGAAAACAGTGGCATGTTTGACTGCAGTAGGGAAGGAAACAGAAGGGGATGGCGGTTGATGTTTTGGGGGACAGCTCAGTGCTAGAGCATGTACTCTGCTTGTGGAAGGCCTTGAGTTCAACTCCCAGCATCTCCAGGTAGGGCTTCTCTGAAAATCCCCTGTGAAGATGGGCCAGGGTTCTGACTCAGTATAATGCAGCTTCCTGTGTTACGATGGAAACCAGGAGATGAGAAAGGATTATGGGGAAGGGATACATAAGGACAGTTGGGCAGTCGACTCATCAGATGGGGGAGAGGAGGGAAGATCGAGGGAAGTGTAGCAGGATGGAGAGCTGGAAGATGGGGAAAGGGCAGGGGAGAAAGGCACAGAAAGAGGGTGGGGGGAGAGAGGAGCAGATAGTCTCAAGTTTATCTCTGAAGGAGGAGCCAAACTCTTGAGCAGAGAGTGAAGAAGGGGAGACGTTGGCTTTAAGGGAACATCAAAAGTAGAGGTTTTGGAAATTCTCAAATTGGTATGGATCAAGGGCCAAAGAGATGAAAAATGGCCAAAGAGATGATAAATTAATAGTGAACAGATTTGGCCAACTCTTTAGTTCCCCTTTAGGGGTGTCCAATCGCAAAGGAGCCTGATCAGTGATAACACATAAAAGGAATGAGCGTAAGCCAGGACTCGGGCATAGAGAGGCAAATACTTCATTGAGAGAACAGATGAAGCTGAGATAGCCCCATTCTTTAAACAGTATCAGCCCTATTTTGTACACACGGAGCCCACCACAATTTAATTTCTTAAGAGTTATATTCCATTTATTCCTTTGTTTCTCCCCCCCACCCCCTGGCCCTGGCCCTATCTTCTGGGGATGAGGAAGAAAGTGACTTTAATGCAAACTTACCTAATTTGGCACTTTCAAACTAATTTGCAGACTGAAACTCATTATCTTTCAAAATCTACGCTTCTCCAAATTTTGCAATGGAGTTCTCCAATCAAAAAATGCATACAGTATCTGAGGAGACACTACACACACAAATTTGTATATTAGTGAAAATAACTAGGGGTGTGCAATGGATCGGGTCCGATCCACGATCCGGACCCAATCCGGGGGAAATCGGATAAAATTATCCGATCCGATCCCCAGCACCTGGATCGGCCGATCCAATATGATCCGATCCGAAAAGGACCCGATCCAGATCGTATTAGATCGGAGGATCGGACCCTTCCCCCCACTCGCGCTCCTCACCTGCTGGGGCCATCCACAAATGGCCCCGGCAGGTAAGGAGGAGTGCAAGGGGGACTTACCTGCCAAGGCCATCTACTGCAGTGGATGGAAGCAGACGAACCCAGCAGGTAAGGGGGAGTGCGAGGGGGAGGAGGGAGGGGGCCCACTTACCTGCCGGAGTGTCCTCTTCCTTCCTGGCGCTCTACTGAGGACTAGGCTGCGAAGCCTAGTTCTCAGTAGATCTACAGCAGGTGAAGAAACTGGACACCCCGGCAGGGAAGGAGGAGCGCGAGGGGTGGTTACCTGCTGGGGCCATCTGCTGCCATCCGCGGGTGCCCGCAGGTGCCTGTGGACGGCCCCAGCAAGTAAGGAGCGCGAGGGGGAGGAAGGGGCTTACCTGCTGGGGCCGTCCGCTGGCGCCCACGGGCGTCCAGCGGATAGCAGTGGACAGCCCCAACAGGGGAGGGAAAGGGAGGGGGGAGTTAGGCCCCCACTCGCCCCCCCCACTGCCATTTTTCCCCAGAGACTTGCATTGGGGGAAAGCTTTCTTTCCCCAATGCAAGTCTATGGGAAAAAATGGCAGCCAATCCGAAAATCGGACATCTGATTTTTGGATCAGGATCAGGTCCAAATCGATCCAGGGGACCTCCGATTTTGTTCTGATCTGATCCAGAACAAAATTGGAGGTCCCGATCTGGGTCCCGATCCAATCTGGGGGTCCGTGCACATCCCTAAAAATACCATTAAAATGTGTTACATTAGGAAAATTGCTTGCAAAAATGTGTATATTAAACCAACTTGTGAACAAAAATGCTTGTATTAAGAGAAACGCACACAGAATGTGTACAAACTTTTACGTGAACGTTTTTAAAAAAACCTTCACAAAGTTCAGGATGAAACGAATTTAATATAGGAAAAACGAGAAATGTAGAGAAACCAGAATTCACCGATCCATCTGCCCATCCCTACTAGCTTTCTCCGAGCATCATGATGATTTTAGTGAGTGCTACCCAGAAGCATGAGGGGAGTAAATCCAGCAGTGGTACAGCTGAAGTCCCAAGATCACTGTCCCTTTTTTGCCCGTGGCCTTTCAAGGGCAACTTCTCAATCTCAAGGGCTAGAATTTTCACCCTAGATCTTCCTACTGAGTGAGGGAGTGTCTTCTGGTCACTCTTGGGAGATCTGTCCTTTTCCTTGATCCGGCTGCACCTTCTCTGATGCTAGCACTTTGCTGTTGTGTTTTGCCAGGGCTGCTAGAGAACCAATTGCCCGACCAGGAAGCCAAGTGCTGCGATGTGCAGTGGGACTCCTGCGATCACCAACCAGACAGCAACTCCAATGCCTCCACCAGATCCACGGAATCAGAGTCATTCCATAGCCAACGCCATGACAGCCCCCGTCACCAGCAACAGCAGCAGCAGCAGCAGCACCACCACTATAACCTCTATTACCATCACCACCAGTATCCCCACCCATCCTTGCTGCCGGTCTCTGCAGGGTCTCGCCTCAGCAACAGCAAACTCAGACTCTGTGTCCTGGTCCTTATGCTTCTGCACACCATGGTGTCCTTCTCAAGCGTGCACAGCAGTGGGGCCGCTGCCAGTGGGGCGGTGAGCCTGGAGGCCCTGCCCACCGTGGAGGAGAGCATGACAAGAGAGGAGTGACCCAGCAGGAAAAGGAAACTTCTTTTCCCATCAAGGCGTGGGGGGGCTCATGCTATACCTCCAATGGGAGGCACAGGCTGGGGGTGGCGCACAGATACCCACCCCCATGTGGAATCCCCCCCGAGCAGCTCATCGCAGGGGCTGCCGTGTGATGAAGAGCCTCTAACACGCACAGGGCTGTGGGACCTCAGCTTCGAGAAGGGTTCAGTCAGCAACAGGCCTTAAGCTGTTGGCTTTCAGCCTCATAGAGGCCTAAGGGGAGGAGGCGGCCGGAAAGGGAAGGAGCAGAGGTTGTGGAGAGGCAGGCTGGCTGCCTGCCTTCTGGGAAAGGCAAATGCCCAGGGAGTCCACTTGGGAGCGCTGCTTCTCTTGCTCCCACGTGTCGCTCATGGCTGATGTTATGGGGTAACCATTATCTCTACCCCATATTGGGTAACTTGCCCTAGGGGCAACAGCAATGACAGAGATACTTTTCCTTATCACCCTCTCAGTCGAATCCAATCCATCGTCATGATGATCCTTCCCCTTCCACCAAAGGTTCAGACCTCCCCTCTCCTCCTTCCAACACTAGCAGATAGCATCTGAGCCAATCTCTCAGTGTTCTGGCTTCAGCCCAGATCCATGATGGGTCTGCCCCCCAGCACTTGCAATCTGGATTCCCTTACTCCTCAAAGGGCTTCATCCCTGAAGGTCTGTCTGCGTCATCCATCCATTTTTGGCATAATGTGTCCCAGAATATAGTGCAAATAGCTGGTTCCGTTCTGTTTCTCACTCTAGGTTCTGTCCCTGGTTAGTGCTCCACTTTTGAATTTATTTGTGGCCATCAAAAGGGATTTCCTCCCCATGTAAATAGCAGCTCACAAAGGAGTGGTTTTTATTAGGCTTGCAGCAAAGGAGGAGATCTATAAACTCCTTCTCCTCACATGCTGCAGTCCCGATACTTATCATCCACACATCATGGCTGCTATTTGCGCATTTTAAAAAGTGTACATTAAACGCAAACAAGTATTTAACATCATGTCTCTAGTTTGCCCCAGAGTTCTTCACTGAAGAGGTACTAATCTTCACCAGGAATTTCTCATACTTCTCTGAACTAACATCCCAGAGTGCCCCTCATTCCAGCTCATATTCTACTGCTTCTACTCTATTAAAGAGGTTTCCCACCCTTGAAAGGGTTTTTTAAAACACTGATTGTGTCTATCTCCACCTATGCACTGATTCCACAGATCTGTCATTTCTTTCTGCATGGAGGGTGTGTGTATGGTCCCAGTCACACATAGTCCTCATTTCCTCACTAGGCCACTAAAGCTTTCAAGTTCCCTGCTCCTCTTTCAGTTATGCTCAGCATAGTGTAGGGACACATCTCTCTTTGTGCATATTCAGCACTGTGTTTTGTGGGGGGGGTTTCATTAAGTCACCTAATCCACAAGGCAGGAACACCAAGACATCCTAGAAAAAGGAGGGCAGACAGTTGGTCCCTCTGGCCTAAAATTGTCAGCATGGACTGGATCTCTGGCAGAGAGAGGCCTGTCTCTCCTGGTACTTGTGACCAAAGGTCATCCTGTAATGAGAGATGTTGCCGGGGGCTGAGCCTGGGGCCTTCTGCGTGCTGAGAGGGGCTCTGCGGCTGAGCTACACAGCCCCTCCCATAGAAGGAGAAAAGAAGATAAAGAAGGCTGTCAGGGACGAGGATGGCTCTTGCTGATTCGCCGCCATCAAATGGCCCTTGACGTCCGTGTGTCACTGGATTGTCGGGCTCTCCCAAAGAAAATGGAAAATGGCAGTTTTGTGAGGGAGCTCTGGTCCAGAGTCTTTCAGTAATCTCCCACATTATGAATTGTGTCACTAACACACACATACATACATACACACATACATACACACATACATACACACACACAGAGGGAGAATGTGACCCTCGCAGGGAGCTGACCCACCTGGAAGTGGCTGATGCATTGACCAAGCATGCTCTGGGGAACAAGGCTACATGCCCTGGGGAGCCTGACAACCCTTCCTATGGAGCTGCCAGGGAGCCCTCTCCAAAGAAAGGGCTTGGCCACAGCTCCCACAAGAGTGGGGGTCAAGAGGAGGTGTAACTGGAGAGATGGTGTGCTTTGCACAAAGGTAAGTGCCTGTCCCCTCAGCCCTGCTGCCCCAGTAGACCTGAGCTCTAGGGTGCAATTATACCCCCTCCCTGGCATGTCTGGGCACAGTGGCTCTATAGGAGAGGAAGTGACAAGCAGGCCATCTGATGGCACCTGGTGGATCTGTTCCTCCTCCCTAATCCCTTTAATTGCCTAGGTCCACTCCCTTTCAGATCTGAAATCCCTTCCTGATTGATGAGTTCACAGAGAACAGAAATGTGTGTGCTCACACCTCGCTCTTAAGACACTTTGCATTTTCTCTTGCAGGGTCTGTATTGCGATACCCACCCCAGAGGGCTGTAATGTTTCTTCTATCTTCCTGAATGGTTACTTACTCTTGCAAGCAATATCTGCTATAGGCTGCTAGTATCTTTAATGGGGTTGAGGCTTTGTCCAGAAAGAGTTGCGTGCATTGTTGGTTGCAGTATTTGGGTTAAATCAAAAGTGTGGGAAACTGTTCCACACACAAAAAAAGCGGTACAGAATTTGGATCAACAATCCTTTCCCAATCCTTTCCCAATGCCCTCCCACCCATATGGATCAGCCCAGTCCCCATGTGCCTGGCAAGCCAAATCTGAACCCTTGCGGACCCCTGAGAAATTCCCCACCTGTACATTTTTAAAATTACCACTTGAGAAGGATGCCAAAGTTCACTGAGACCTTGAAATGGAAGCTGAGCAAGTATCTCCCAGTCGTTATTTAACCTGATGGGTATTCCTGAAGCACAGTTCCTTCCCAAACCATGTAGCTGGCTGTGATCAATGTGAGCCTGGCAGAGCAGGCTTCCTGCTGCACCCACCTTGCCTCTCATCCTGTTTTCCTGCCTCTCGTCCATCTCTGTTAGGGCCTGCTAGGTCTGCGCACTGGCTGCAATTGGACCAACCAATTGTCCCCAATACAAAGATGCATCTAGAGACTTCAGAGGAGGTTGCCTGTTGCATCATTGAATGAATCCCTGCTCTGCGCTTGCCTGCTTCCAATCAGGAAGCAGAAACGCAGGGATGGGCTCCTTTGAATGGCGGTCACAAGTCAAAAGTGCAAGAATGACATGCGGATTCCAACTGGAATTGAGAAAAGGGAAGTAGGCCTAAACTATCAGAAGCATGAGTAACCCCAGATTCTGGCAGGGAAGAGAGCCAGAAATGCAAGGAGAACTTTAGGCTGGGAGAGCAGGGCCAACCCAACATCATGGTGAAACAAGCTGGAAATGGAACTCGAGTGTGACAAGAAGTCTTTCTGGAGGGTCAGAAACAAGAGGGGCTTTTAAGAGGAAGGAGAGTAAAACTGCAAACATTTGCTTTCCCTTATTACCAAAGGGAATGAACTATTGATATAAGCTGACTACTTTGAATACACACTTCAAGGGAGTAAAAATTTGATCCCTGGCTCTTGGCCACTATGTCAATATGATGACACAGCTGCTGGGCTTCTGCCAAATCTGGACCCAAGGAGGGGAGTCATACTTTTAAACACAAGAACACAATGTTCCTTGATTTATGTTGGGATACATTTTAAATCATCAAAACACCCTTCAAAAGCATTACTTCCTCTTTGGTTAGAATCGGGATGCACCAACAAGTAACAAGAAAGCTATGGCTTCTGTGGCCAGTTCCAGACCAAAGAGGCAATTGAATGTTGGGTGATTCTGTGAACTGAACCTCAGAAACCTTTGGGAGATGTTTACAACTTACCAGTCCCCAATTGGTTACCAAAGTCTTGAATGCACAAGATGAGTTAGAATTGCTCCTTTTCAACAGCCCTAGTGCCCACTGGATACTATGCAACATGACAAAAAGAATGTGTATTTGGACCCAAGTCAGCTACACCTTCTTCCCCGCCCAACACTCTTTCTTTGAAGGAGCAATATTGCTGCTTCTGGTGATAAGGAAGTGGCAAGTCAGACCACTGGCAATGCTAGCCTCCCAGGGGCTCAGGTAAGGGCTACTCCCAACCCTGCTGGGAGATGTCAGGGACTGGAATTGGGACCTTTCACATGCCCACTCTTTCACCTGTTTTGTCCTCTTCCACTGTGGCATGGTTTCTGTAGGTACCAGAAATCACTATCATATATGGTCTACAGTTTGGTCCGTTTGATATTTGCAATAGCTTAGCAAACAATTTAGTTTTTGAAAGCATATTCAGCATCAAGCATGATAAAGTGGCAGAGCACAGAAGGATCAAAATTAAGAGTAGGTCTTCATTCATTTTTTAAATATGCCATCTCATACGAAGTACCTATTTCAAGGATGCAGCTGATTTCTGATATTGAAGCAACATGTGGGATGGTCCCACAAAAGAAAAACAGAACAGTTCCACTTGCATTCTCGTTCTTGGCAATTGCCTAGAGTTTGTATGTATGAACAGACTGATAATGCAAAATGTGTTCACCTTTGATTTCTGTGTTTTGTGGTCACAGACTGGGCATCTGTTTTTGTGTGCTTTTAGATCCTTTGATCACCTGCCCATTCAGGAGAAACTGCCTGTCTATGCTACAAGAAACCCTGCATCAGCCTCAAGATCTATATACTGTAAACTTTTCACAGAACAGCAAACTTGGGAAATGAACCCCAAGTTGAAGGCATATAATAAAAGAACAAGTATGCCAATGTACAACACTGGCCTGTAAATTTTTGAACTTAGAATAGGGTGACCATATGAAAAGGAGGACAGGGCTCCTGTATCTTTAACAGTTGCATTGAAAGGAGATTTTTCAGCAGGTGCCATTTGTATGCAAGCAGTATCTGGTGAAATTCCCTCTTCATCACAACAGTTAAAGCTGCAGGAGCCCTGCCTTCTTGACTAGATACAAAAGATGGCAGAACTCCTGCAGATTTAACTGTTGTGATGAAGAGGGGATTTCACCAGGCGCTGCATGCATACGAATGGCACCTGCTGAAATTCCCCTTTCAATACAACTGTTAAAGATACAGGAGCCCAATCCTCCTTTTCATATGGTCACCCTAACTTAGAATGTTCACTAAAGCACCGCAGAGCAAAATCTAAATGCAGCAGATGTTGCTACTATGGTGTTACTAACTCAAGAAATGGCTATGCTTGTTGATGATGGTGATCTGGAGCAGGATCATGAGAAGATTCCTGGGCTTTGTAGGTCCACCCTGGGGCCATGACGATTCATGTTTCTGGCTATAGCACAAGAGATGGTGTGAAATTCTAAAGAGATGGAATTGGGTCTAGGTACATGGGTAAAACTCATATGATTCTAGCTTTCTTTTTACTATAGAGGGAGAGCATTTGTCTTGCTAAATCTTCTGAAAGAGATCTTGTCAGTTGACTTGAGCAAAGTGAACACATGCATGCTACATTAATTACAACATGTTTGTTGAAAGTTCCATTTATGTCATGTCGACAGAGGAGGGGCACAAAAGAGCGTCGCCAACTGCACCCCACCGCCTGCCATTAGAGGTGCACATTTGCTGGGGCTACATTGCCTAATTAAAGCCAGATCTACACCAAGCAGGATATAACACTTTGAAAACGTTTTGAAAACGGCATCTGGAATGTGTCCTGGGCCTGAACAGTTGTCAAAACCATTAAAAACGTTATAAAGCAGTCGTGTAGACCCTGCCTAAGAAGAACCACCAAGAATGTGCCTGTGCTTTGGATCTGAAATCAAAATGCCACCACTTTCCTTTCTGTGATGAATTGCAGCCAAACATTCCCATGGCCACATGCCAGGAAGACAGGATGGTGAGCAGAGGAGAGACCCGCTATGCTTCTTCTTGTCAATGGGAGGCATGTGGCCGGCTAGAGAAAGCAGTACAGACACCCAAGAGGACTTTACTGCTCTTGACCTTAATTCCTGAGAGAGAATAAGCAAATCCATTGCTCTGCCTTCTGTACTTGAAGGATCCTCACAGGACCCTTCTGTGTGTGACACACAAAGATATCCAGTGTAAAGGTGTGGCAACGCAGGGGGCAATGGAGGTACAAGCAGAGAGCCAGCTGCCCTCCCAGACTGGCTAATCACCTTGAAGTGCCCACGCCAGCTGCCATATCCCTGTTTGTGTGGAGGTGCGTCTGGATTATGCTGCCTTGTGCAGGGTCAGGACAGGATCTGCAGGTTCCAGAGAGCATATAGAATTAGACATCTTGAGGAGACTGCCTGATTTGAGATGATTGGCCGGTCATACTCATGAATAGAGGAATATCTGAATACACTGTGGTGCTCGAGAGTGTAGTGGGAATGCACGTGGTTTATTCGCAGGGTCCTAAATAGGATGTTCCATTTCTCACCCTGCCGGCTGCCATTTAGAAACTGTGTTGTTTCTTTTCTTTTCTTTTTTTTCAAAGTGGGAAGTGTAGGGCACCAAGAAAGTGGTGCCCTACACTTCTAGATCTAGACGGAGAGGCGGGTAAGAAATAAATCGTTATTATTATTATTATTACTGCTGGTTATATGTGGCTTTTGACCAGATGGTGCAAGGCCCAGATTTTGGCTGCAGTCCAGGGCATGCTTACCTTGAAGTAAATCCCGTTGGACTTAATGAGGCTTGCTTTGAAGGAGACATGCATAGGATTGCCTTCTTGATCTTTCAGTCTTGGATGCTCACAGTTATTGAAACCTCTTTCTTGAAGCATCAGTGGTCGCCTGATGGGTCTCTTCTGGAAAAAGCTTTCGATCTTGGCAGCCAGAAACCGATATTGGTTTGTAGGAGTCTGACAGCTAAAGAAGGATATATTGAGGAAAGATGGCAATATTTTAACAATATCTTCAGGTCATTTTTCCTGCAGGTTTTCTCGTGCAGGTAATGCCAAGAGCTGGCTTACTTCCTATCCCTCAGCAGACCCCACTTCCCGGGACAAGGAAAAGGAGACTGCTCCATGTTAGCATCTCTTGCTGCTGCTGCTGCTGCCGCCGCCGCCGCCTCAATCATCAAGCGGTTGCTTCCTTTCCCACTGCCAGGGCAGGTGTTAAACGTGGGGCTGCTACAATCCTAGAGCAAGTGGAAGTCCAATTTTTAGAGTATTGTAGGATCAAAGGTGTGATCAACCTCTCCCCTCCCCTGACTTCCGTGCAGTCTGTGCCTCCCCCTGCCCCACCCCACTGTTTTCCTGCTCAGTGCTAAAGTGAGGCTGGTACATGGGGCGAAGGGCAAATTATACTAAGTGGGAGAGGGCGGAGACACCCTGCTTCCCTCACCCACACAACCTTTTTGCACTGAGAATTCACCCCCCCTTCATTTTATCCCCAGATGTAAACAAGCCACACTTGAAATGGTTGCAAAGAATGTTCCTTGATAGGGCCAGCCACACCAGCACATTCCTGGCAGGGGCTGATCTTCAAATGCATCCAGAGAGGACCTTTGTAATGCTATTGGTAGCCACGCAATGAGTAGAACATCCTAGAACCTCTCCTTCCCACCCCCATTCAGTGCTTCAAGTCCAGTTTCCTTCCTTTCAATCATCCAGCCATCTCATATTTTAACACCCTTCAGGGCAGCATACAATAAAGTATTTTAAAACATCATTAAATAACTAATACAATTAAAATTCGCTTTAAAAAGCAACTCTATAAAACCACATCCAAAGAAAACAGTCTAACAAGCATGAAAAAGCCGGAGGAAATTAAAAGGCCTTTGCCTGGTCCTGGAAAGTCATCCACGTGGCTTCCAGGGGAACAGTTTGTGCTTCATAAGAGCTATAACACTTTTTGTGATTGGTCTGGTGGGCCTCTTGTGGCCACCCCCACCGTTGCCTATATTGGCTCAAGCTGATGGGAATGTGGGATGGAGGGATGCTTTGCATGGTCTTCCTTGGCTTCCTCCAAAGTCATATCACCGCCACCACCAGCACCAGCACCTGTAGAGCTGAACCGGTATCATCACAGCCTTGCTGATTTCTTTTAGCAGCAGCTCCAGCCACTCCACTTCACAGTTCCATTCCAACATTTATTTCCCCCCTTCTGAGAAAATTTCCCAGTAATGTATCAAAGGTATTGAAGTATGTGCAATTGCACAAATTGAGCATACACGTGTAGTGTATCATCACAAGTCCTGCACTTGCAGGATGACATTGTTCAGACTTGTTTTATTTTATCTACTGTAAAAGATAATGTGACATTACACGTCTAAAAACCAGCATAAACCAGCAAGATGGAACTAGACCAGAGAAGTTGCTTCTGTTCATTTTATGATCAGAACTGTGTAGCTAAAATGCTATTACCTTCTGAGAAGGATTAGACGGTGCCCCAAATCCCAAGCCGTGTTGGGTTTTCTAGCTTTTCCTAATCCCGTGCAATCAAAAAATGTGGAGTCAAACTACATGTTACATTCATTGCTGAACACTACATCAGGGATTTAAATGCTTCGATACTAGGCACAAGGGGTACATTTCATCAGAATGAACCCTTGCCTTGCCAGCTGTGTTCCCAGTGAAAAGCCCCACTCTGTCTGTGCCCCTATGGGCACCATTTGCAGCACACAGCTGGGGCAATTTTCACCTCCCGTTAGACTGCAGTTCCAATGACAATTGGCCTGCTGCCCCAGTACGAACTTTTTAAAATCCCGAATTGTTGACGAAGCAATTTGTGTCGCATCTTGCTTGGCTCACAGTGATTCCCCATTTCTAATAGTCACAGATAATTGGCACTTTCCCCACCCCTCTGGAAGAGATTCCCAACATCCTGCTGTTTCAGGGGAACCAAGCGAGTGGAGTGGAGTGGAGTGGAGTGGAGTGGGGGGAGGGCAATGGCAGTGGTGAGGAAGGTGTGGGAGCGGCTCCTCTTTCATCTTTGAAATGTGTGTCTGACTTCATTTTAAATGTTGCTTTATGGTGCTTGTTTTATGATGCTTTTCATTATCTCATGTGAAGATACTTTGAGGGCCTTTACGGTGGGAAAAGGACGGATGCACCTCCATCCAAACAAAGGCGCCCCCTCCTCCTTCTTGCACCTGCATTCTGCCCTTAGGAACTCCACCACGTGGATCTGGCAAGGGGCAGAGGGGAGCTCAGATCTGGAGGGCCAGGATAAAGGCTGGTTGCTACTGAACCCTTCTCAAGTGCTTGTGCAACGGTGGTGGCCACTGAGCTCAGACCTGCCAAAGGCCCTTTTTGTAGTGGTGGTGGTGGTGGTGGTGGTGAGGTTTACAAACTAAAAGACATACTGCTGAAGTCAACCTTTTAAATCTTCTTCCCACCCCCACCCCGGCCTTGTTTCTCTTTCTTTCCAGCGTTCTCCTCCCTCTCCTCCTCCCAACTGCCCAATTTCTCTCCCCTTCTCTGGTTTCTCTCTCCCTCTCCCCTCTGTCATAAGAAAGCGACTGTGTCCTTCCTTAGAGGGGAGCAGTTTTCTTATGCCATTTTATACACTGTGCTTCACGTTTAGGACTTTTTTGCACTAGTTCCTATTACATTTATTTTCCAAGACGGTTTGACAAAAAAAGGAGAGGGGAAAAATAAACCAACCAACAACAAAACCATGCTATAATTCAGTTGTATTAAACTATTATCCTACTACTCTCTGTGTTTCAATAGTCTCTGACTGTACCTGTAATGCTTTCAGTTCTGTTGTATTTTGGATCAGGGGTTTTCTCTGCTCCTTGTTTAACCCAGTAAAGAAATAAAATGTTAAGAATTGATGATAACTTCCCCATTCTGTGTGTTATTTCTCCCAAGTACATAAAAATAAGTGGGGGCATGTGATATGGATTGGGAGCGCAGTACAGGTGGAGGGAGGCTCAAAGATGTAAACCTCCCGTCCCATGTGATGCAGTCCTGATCCATACCACATGCCCCGTTATTTTTAAGTCAGGAAAAAAACAAACCATACATACGTGGCAGGTTACACGTGACAGGTTGCCCATCTGCTCACCCACGAGTGCCTATCCTCACCTTAGGTGGGCACCTCCTATCCCAATCCACCAGGCATGTCTCTGAGTATGCAGCTGACTAATTGGCCAATTAGCTGCTGAGGAGGCAGGCGGGGCCTGGAGTTGCAAAGCGAGGCCCCAGCGTGAAGGGTCCGTCTGCTTTTCTTCTGACAGACATTTGACCCCTTCCTAGGCACGCACACACGCACGCACGCATGCACGCAGACACGCACACGCCTCCACCCAGTGCCAGTCTTGGCAGGATCCTCCAGTCTGGCAGTTCCCTCAGCTGGGCTGGCACCTGATCCTTATCTTCACGTTTTGCCACAGGACATCCTCAGCTGCATCACTGTTTACACACACACACACACACACACACACACACACACACACACACCCTTTCAAGGAAGCCAATTTGTTTTAATACCAGCTGCCGGGTTGCTTCCCTTTGCACAAGCATGAGGTGTAAGGGTTACACGTGGGAGGAACGGTGAAAAATCTTACGCTATTATACTTTAATTGCCGTCTGTTGAGGTTATGCATAGTCAGGCCGTCCCAGCCAAGAAGAGACTGGAAGGAACAGCTCTGTTTATGGACTCAGTAAATTATGAGCTTTATGTCATAGCAGGATCCAAAGGTGGTTCAGGTACTCATGCTAGAGATTAAGACAACCTTGTCTTCCAGGGGCCATCAATCAACCCAAGCCTGGCATGCAGGAACCATTTCAGGGCCAGCATTAAGCGGCTTTGGCTGGTATTTTGCCTGAATTATATTCTTCGGAGTGGTTGGCTACATAGAAGAGTTAAGAAAGGTGCTGTTTCAGGTTCCCTCCTGTGCCAGGAAAAGAACTTTCTTTTCAGATCCCTTCCCTCATTTGTCCTGCACTGCATTAGGTTTCCTGTTTCTCTGATGTTTATAGTGAGCTCCCTGGCATCCTGCTTTTCGCCTTCTGCAACAACGGATAAAGCATAAACACAGCTAAAGAAGGAGGTCTACAAAGTGATGGTTGAGCAGGAATTCAGCAGGGACGGACGGCCTCAAGAAACGAGATCCAAGAGAAGGAATGAGGCACCCCCATCCAGGGACAGGGAGAAATGTCCCTGACATTTTGAACCTGGTTGATCTTTGTTTAAAAAGTATAGAAAGAACACAATGAAGGAGAAAAGACCTCTCAACATGTACTGGCACACACAGCTTTCGGAGAGTGTGGTTGGGCTGAGTCTGTGCCAGAGACCAGCCCGAGAACATGTTAAATGTATACGAAAAGGAAGAATGCCTCTGAGAACAGGAAGAGCACCAATGATAACTACATTGGGAGGACACCCCACACGCATGTCATGAGCAAGCCCCACACCTCTTAAGTTAACCCAGACAGAAAGCACATTGGAAACAAAATACCCAGCAAGACTGTGATCTGGGCACGTTTTTGGAGTCCTTTTATAAACATGAAGCATCTCAGGGCTTAGAAAAGCTTCACCTGAGGAATTTCTGTCTGTCTTGTAGTCACTAAAGCAAGAGCAGCTTTGCCAGGAAAAAAAAAAGGTAGAAAACCTGACAGAGAGCAAAAGCAAAGCAAATTACTCCTTCTCCACAAGAAAAAGGTGCTGCTTGAAGAGAAGGTGATAAAGTGGTTCCCTTAAGAAAAGCCCAAACAAGCCCACTACCTCAGGGTACATCTTGACGAGGGGAAAGCCCAGAGTGGATCTGCAGTGGCAGCAGGTCATTTCTATGATGCAACTGCCCTTGCGGAGCCATCCCAGAGCATTTCCCCTGAAGCTCCGGTTTGAAAAAGTTGGCTACTTCCTCCAACTTTTTCAGCTTGTGATGAGGCAAGGGCAGCATCTGCCATCTGTCACCTTGATCCGGAGCTGCGTTGGGGTGTGCCCCAGCCATGCCGACCCCTGATTGGTCACATCAGCTGGACAGGGCAGGACAGGGGTGGGCCAGCAAGCCCACTCCTTGGAGTTTTGAATTGAAAGGAAAATGAAGAAATTTAAGGAATTATAGCAAGGTGCTGGCACACGCCAGGACACAGGGAAGGGGTGCCCAGCAAGCCAAATGGGGGGGAAAAAAATGGTATGTGGTGCGGATTCCTTACAAACCCCACATTTGCACTCCTTGTCATTGGGATACTCCTGGAGGAGAGCAAATGCAGGATGTCAAATTATGAGGCACCAATGTGACCTTGTATAGGCATGGCCTGGATTTACTTTCGTAGAACTATTCCTTGGGGATGTTTCATAAAAAGTGAGGGAAGGGGAAAATATGTTACTAATAGAGGGCTAGGTAGCATCACCTTCTGTGATAAGTGATTGTCGCACAACCGCCCCTCACCCATCTGTTGAAAGAACACACGATGGGGGAGCCAGCCCCTGTGGCCTAGTCCCAGACCCATGGAGAAACACTTCCCTGCCATTCACACAGGCACTTGTACACTGTGGAAAAGGGATCTCCATGCACCAGGAAAAGGGATCTCCATGCACCAGGAAAAGGGATCTCCATGTGCCAGGAAAAGGGATCTCCATGCCTCAGGAAAAGGGATCTCCATGCATCAGGAAAAGGGATCTCCATGCATCAGGATCAGGGCCAAATGGGATCCCTCCTCAGGGAGAGGTGCTCTACAAATGTTCACCAGCACTTGTGGGAAGGCCTTGTCCGTGCCATCTAAATGTGTGGATAACAAGGATCTGTGTCTGGGGGGTGAGGTGGGGAGCCCCATGACTCACTGGAGACTAATTAGGTTAGTCTGTGAGCACCAGTGCAAAATATGTCCTTTTAGGAACGGTCAATAGGAGAGGTCAATAATTACTAACGTTTTTGAGGGTTTTGTTTATGGTTTTTTTCCTAATGTGCCTGGAGGAACAGATTGGCACAGCTGTAAAATCCTAATTAGTTAATTAATTAGGAAGGATGATAGAAGGAGCTACACCCAGTCTGACTGGAGCCTTAATTGCTTTGCCTTTCATGGAGCTTGTTAGTCAAGTCAAGGAAGAAAACCTGATCAAGACCAGACAGGGACTTCTGGAATTTCACTGGGAACGGATATATGACGCTGGCGAAGAGGCTGGTGGAAGGAATCCAGCAAGAGGATTCTGTCGAAATCTATCCTCTCCCTCTCTCCCTCTTTCTCTCTCTCTCTTTCTCTCTCTCTCTCACACACACACACACACACACATACACACACATTGACATAACCATTCTCAGAATCTCCCATCTTGTTTCACATTCACTACTTTGATGGATACATTATTAAAGGCCTGAGAGGGGCTTTAAAAAGATCTCAATCCATTTCTGAGCTTCACGTAATTTGCCTAATCTCAACTTCTGGGCACATTTTATTAATTAAATACAAGTCCAAGTGGGGCAGGATTTCTTTGGGGAAAACACTGTTCCCACAATGTGAAAACTGTTCTCCTGTGGCCCTTGAACAGAGTGGGTTTTCATCTAAGGGAACGAATGGGAACGGGATGGCTGCCTTGAGCAGGAAACAGAAACAGAGACATTTCTCAGGTAGGGCCAGGTCTGCCTCAAGGTATTCTTGCGCCATAGGAAAGGTGGGAATTTGGCAGCCCAGTGAACCTGTCGCCACTGCTGCCCCCTCTCTTCTCTCCTGCCCAACCTCCAGGCCACAACCCTCTCCTCTCCCGCTCCAGCCTTGTTCTGACCTCTTCTTCTCCAGCCGACACCACCCTCCTCCTCGTCTCTATTCTCCCTGCCCCCTTTGAGGGGTCTTTCCTTAAAGCAAGGTATTCTGGGCGAGGGGGCCCTGGAGCTTGTCTGTGCTGCGGTAGCAAAGGCAGCCTTCATCGCCAACTCAAACAGAATGTCTCATTTAAAGGATGGGCCTCTCAAAGCAGGGCATTTGGGCCTGTCCGGGTTTATTTTTGTTTGTTTGTTTGTTTGTTTGTTGACTGCATTTCTATACCACCTAATAGCTGGAACTCTCTGGGCAGTTTACAAAAATTATAACCATAAAAACCATTCAAAATAAAAACAACAACAGGATAAAAACATAATTTAAAATATAGTATAAAATATGGCTGTGAGCAGCCCTCCCCGATCTGGATTATCCAGATCGGGCCCAATCCAATCCGGATCAGATCGGACCTCCCCCGATCCGGTCTGGTACTGGATTCAGATTCGGATCCCGGTCTCCGGATCGAGATCCGGAGACCCTCTGGAGGCCTGGTGCTCAGTAGAGCAGAAGTAGCGGCAGCCAGCGGATGGCAGCCAGCGGATGGCAGCGGTGGATGGTGGCAGTGACGACGACGAGGCAGCAGGTAAGTAGAGAGAGTGGGGGGAGGGCAGTGAGTCCAATGGCCTGGCATCCCTGGGTGCTGCATGTGCAGCCAGCACCGAGGGATCTGGAAGGCCAATGGGCCCCGGATCTCCGGGTCGATCCAGAATGATCCGGACTTCCCCCGATCCGCTTTGGATCTGGGAGGTCAGGATCACCTCAATCCGGTCCAGATTCAGGATCTGGATCTGTTCACAGCCCTAGTATAAAAGCACAACCTGCCCACTCTCCTGTTTTAGAAGAGTCCTCAAAAGTCTTCCTTTGTTTTGTTGCAATAGATTCACACACAATGTTCTTCAGGTCATGAGGCCATTGCTATTTCCCATGCTCTCTGGAATGCGGTCACATGAGTGCCATAGCAGACACATATTGGAGAGTGCCTGTGTCCTTGTTCATGCTATGGGCCAAAACGTCTCCCTGGCCCTTTCTGTGACCTGCCAGGTTACAGAGAAGGGGCTTGTGGTGGCTTCAAGGCAGAGTGGGGAGGCATTCCTGGGTGAAAGCTTTACTTGACCATTGGACAAGGTGAAATGGGAAAGGGGCTTTTCCAGACTTTGCATGACAGCTGATAGTTAAAACCTCCTCATCTGGATGTATCGACAGGTGTTGGTCTCACCATAGATGGCACCAATATTTAACTAAAAAAAATGAGACGCATACAATCAAAGAAGCAAATAGCATAGGGCCTAATGAGAGACGTGAAGTCCTGGTGGGGGAGGAGGACACAGGGAAAAAAAGTTTTTCCCCACAAGGATTTTTTAAAGAAAATTGGGGGGGGGGGGGATTGTTTGTTTTGCTGAATTTACTGGGTTTCTCCCCATTTTTTCTGGGGGGGTTTCCCCCAGGCCTTTGCATCTCTAGGCCTAATCACACTTCATGTTAAATGTGTCACTTGCAGTGATATTAGGTATTGTTGCTTTTTAATCAATACTACATACTCCCTGGGTTTTATCAGGACTGCCGCATGTGGAGAGGGGATCTCTAAGCCTTCCCTCCCCCATCACAAGCCTTGTAAGACTCACCAATGGGAGCTCCCCCATCACAATTAGCAGTGCGGGGGGGATCTCATGGTGTGAATTAAAGAATGCTCTGACCCCCCCCCCCCCTTGCATACTGCAGTACTAATAAAGACTGGGGAGGCCCAGTTAGTATTTTTTTAAAAAATAAATAAATCATGACATCGCTGCAGGCGACACATTTAGTGTAACATGCAGTTTGCCTCTTACTCAATGTTGCATAAGTAGCTGTTAAGGATAACTCAAGGAAAACAATATTTACTTAGCCAAATGCCTGTGAAACTGATCAGATCTCCTTTTGTATTTAGGAAATTGGTAAACTGATAAAGAATTGAAGGGCTATTTTTTACTCTGCATACATAAATATATATTCCCATTTTAGGATCAAACCCCTTCAGTTTAAGAGAAGGGTTGGGCTCTTGCAAACTGACTTGTGCACCAACGTCTTGTACAGCTTTGTCTTCACCTGCACAGCCCAAGTTTGCCCCTGTCAATCCTCTTCCCTCCTACAGTTCTACAAATGACAGCCATTTCCCCACCCGAGCGAAGACACGCTGGAAAAGCAGGTGCCCAGTGTGCAACTAAGTGGCCCCCTCTGCCATTGCGTTTTCAGCTTTGGTACTGCCCCCAACCGATACAAGACTGGGGCGAAAGACATTGGGGAAGTGTTGGTGCATGGAGGCAACGTTACAAGCCTTCTCCTTTCTCTAGGGTGCATGTCCAGGGCTAGCCATATCCCACTGACGTTCTCTCTTCCATGGTGCTTCCGACATGCCCACTTCAGCACCGGAGGCCCCTCTGCAGCTCCTCTGTCCTGACGGGAGGGATTCTAGAAACGTTCACCAGCGTTATCTGATGGCGACACTGCCTCACATTCGCCTTCCCCAATATGGCACTGCTCTCCAGGTGGTCTGGACTGCAACCCCCATCAGGCCCAGCCAGCATGGCCCATGGTCAGGGGTGATGGGAGCAGTAGGCCAAGCCACCTGCAGGGTGGTGCCAGGTTGGGAAAGCCTGCGCTAGTCCAAAAGGCATGGAATGGATCCATAGCGAGGATCTCAACAGACACGTGAGACAGATGACTCCACAAGATGAGCCACAATCGGGCTTCAACCATATCCATGCTGTCATGGACCCGATGCACACAGACACAGCCCTTCGCCTCTTGCCAAGAGCGGTGGAGGAGCAGGCTCTGCGTGTTGGTGCAGCCATTCTATGCTATGGTCTAAGGTGGAGGGGGCGGAGGGGGGAGTTAGTCCCCTCCCCATGTTGCAGCAGGTGGCCTTTGGGGGCCTATTCACAGCAAGCTATGCATTCAATAGGGGGCTGCTTCGAGGTTGAGGTGGGGTGCCTCATGCCCCACTCGAGAGACATTAGCTGAATTCGGACGACACGATAGTCAATGGTGGGGTAATAATCAACTTTACAGTTGTTCATCTAGGGGGTGTGGATTAGGATCAGCGCTGAGTTGACTATGGCAGCATTCAGACGACATGATAGTCAATACAACTGATGATTGTTTTTCCCTCCCAGTTGCTAAATGTGTCGTCCGAATTCAGCCATTGTGTGCAATTCCTCCTTCATGGATTTCTTGTGGAAAGAAAAAGAAATACGGAAGAAGGGGGGGGATGGGAGGGCTACAAGTTGGAGGCAACAATGCCTCTCTCTCCCCCTGCCTGAGGCAGAGCAATGGCTTGCTAAAGCCTCACCAGGGTTCTGCTACAACAGACGGTGGGGGGTTTAGCCCTTGCCTCACACTGAAGCAGTTTAGCTTTGGGGCTGGAGGTGCAGCTTGCCAGACCTCCAGCTCCCAAACTACTGAGGTGGGGTGGAGACTTTAATGACACAATGCGATCCCCATGTTGGGGCTGGTGAGCTTAGGAGCAAGTGCTGCAAGCCCTCCCCCCCCAACTCCAAAGCCACTGCTGAAAGATGATAGGTGGGGGGAAACCATCCACCTGTTCAGCTGCTTCCCTTCCCTGTCAGCTCCTGCCTCCAGAAAACTCAGGGTCCCCTGGCAATTGCCAGATCTTCCCTCACCTGCTCTGCCTTGACTCTCTCTCTCTCTCTCTCTCTCTCTCTCTGCGAGGTGAGTTGAACAGTTAATGTGTCATGCCACATGGAGAATCTGCACATGATCTGTCCACGAAGAAGAAACTATGCACATTTCCCAGCCAATATGCATGATCAGCCTTGGGGAATGTGCAAAACTCAACAGATTCTGTACATTCTTTCGGCAATATGGAAATTCTCTGGTTCATATGCAGAATTCCCAAGAAAGTCCCTTGATTTCTATCTCTAGTTCAGAGGCAGAAAGCCCATTGCCCACAGGCCACGTGTAGCCCAGTGTCTAATTTTATGCAATCCACGGAATCCCCTCCCATCAATCAGCTGCACAGCGGGGGAAACGGGGCCTGGCTGTAGCGTCTTTACCCCTCCTGCTCAGCTGTTCCCTGCCAATCAAATGAGCAAAGGGGGTGGGCAGGGTCATGGGGTGGAGAGGTTTTAAGCATTTCCTTCCACCCAGCAATTCTGCTTGAAATCCACACACACACACACACACACACACCCTTAAAAGTTGAATGGCAGCTCGGTGTGAGGCCACATTCATCAGGATTGCAGGGAAGGGTTAACCCCCCCCCCCCCGCTGAGCAGTTGGGGAAAGGGGCTAAATAATTATATCTGCAGCCCCCCACCTTCTCTCTGCCACTGCTCAGCTATATGAAAAGATGGGTGTGTGAATCCATCCCCCATCCCAACCATTCATAGTGTGTGTGCATGAGAGAGAGAGAGAGAGAGAGAGAGAGAGAGAGAGAGATTGCTTGTAAATGGGTGAACGGGGTCAAGTGTCCTTAGGCTGGTTTGCATGATCAAACAGCCCACTATGGCTTATTTACCCATGGTGGGCTCTTCTGATTGTGCAAACTGGATCTGTTAGTGAGTGGATTCATCCTCCCTGCATCCATTCACACAGCTCAGCAATTGGTGGGGAGCAATGGGGCTGCAGATAAAGATGAACTGTATCATCCCTCTTTCTGCCCTGCTCCTCAGCGGAGCAATCTGTGCTTGTCTGGGGCTGAGGGACACAAGCACATGCCTGCTTTATATGAAGGGGGGCATAAAATCTCCCCTCTGACACATCTCCCACACCACCGATATCATGTTGTTCCACATCTCACATGGACTTATTTGATTAATGAAAATAAAAGTCACGGTTGCTGCATTCAATCTATATAGATTTATTTAGCACACAAGAACAGCCCTGCCGGATCAGACCAAGGGTCCATCTAGTCCAGCATTCTGTTCACACAGTGGCCAACTAGCTGTCGACCACAGAGCCACAAGCAGGACACGGTGCAACAGCACCCTCCCACCCATGTTCCCCAACAACTAGTGTATATAGGCATTCTGCCTCATACTAGATTTCTAGGCCGCCTTTAAGTGTGGAGCCTTCTCAAAGTGCCGAAAGTAGCAGGGCCCAAGTAACAGCATCCCAGAGGTTTCCAAATCATTCCCAGATTGTTTCTGTTTGGGTTTGCTTTGGAAAGCTTGAAGGTTGAACAGCACATCTTCACCACCTAAGAGATATGACATGAATGTGCAAATGTAGACGCTCTTGCTGGTGAGACCTATCAGAAAGACCAGATCCTGGTCTCCCCAGCACTGAGCCTTCAGGGTAGCACTATGGAATGCAGCTTCTCACAGAACTTCCCCCTTCTTCAAATGGTCAGAGGAGAAGACGGCCAATGCTGTTTCCCCGACTTTACAGACTGGGAATCAACATGCAGATGCAAAAGATTAAAATGGTCTCTCCTCTGCTTTTTATACAGGATAAAAGACATTTTTAACATTTTGTAGGTTTAAATTGATTTCATTTGAACTGACTTCCAAGAAATGTGTTTGGATCATGGGATTAGGTTGGAAGTCAGTTCCACAATCAACAGGAACTGCCGAAAAAGAAGTGTTTACTGTTTATGGTGCCAGCAAATGTGAAAGCAAGTACCACTGGTTTGCATTATAGATGGGATGCACTGTTGAATTTCATATTACTCACTCCTAGTTGTGTCACACCCTTTATTTTCTTTCCCCTTTCCACTCCCCTCTGAGTGGCAGCCACTTCCTTCTGTGGCTGAGTTCACGTAATACTCTAACCCACCATGGGTTAACGTGTTGTCTGAATGCAGCACGTTTTCTGTGAGGTGGCTTGTTAACTATGCATCATGGTTGTATTTATCTATGGAAAGGCAATTGAGTACAGAATTCAGCCCATGCCAGCTTGGTGTATGCCACTGCGAAATGCATTTTTAAGCAATTGCGATGGTGTGCGCAAAGCCAATCTGGGATGCTCTGAGGCTGCCGCAGACGAAGATAATCAGGATGGGAATAACCAGGATTTCCAGGACCAGCCACTGCCAGCCTCAGAGGCAGCCAATGCTGCTCATCATCTCACAAACCTGCTCCTGTGCTCTTTAAACAGTGGAAACGATCAATAATTGGCTATTTTGTCTTCCTGTTGTTCCAAAGGTTAGTTCAGATCTGCACTGGCATGTATGCTTGAGTGAAAGGTTTAGGGAGCAGAGGGTTTTTGCTGCCTTTCCCCTTTCAGACAGTATTCCAAATATCTCAGGGCACAATCACCCGTCCACAAGGAGCTGTCAATTGCCTGCCCCTTCTGCTGTGCCGACGCAGGCATTACACCACGGCTTCCTTTCCGCCCGCTCTTGCTTGCTCTTTGGCTGGCCTTTGGCACGGTGAGCACAGTCCCACTCAGAGGCCCAATCCACACCAAGCAGGATATAGCACTATGAAAGCAGTATGAAAGCAGTATATAAAAGGCAGGAGCCAAACTACTGCTTTATAGTGGTATTGAAGTGCACTGACAACTCTTGGGGCCCATAAGACACATACCATATCCCGCTTTCATGCCACTTTCATAGTGCTATAGCCTGCTTGGTGTAGATCTGGCCTGAGAGTTTCCTCGTCTCTTTCTCACTGTTGATCTCTAGGAAAAGAAGGGTAGGGGGAGAGAGACAGGCATGGGTCAGTGGGGGAGTTCATGCATTCATGGCTGTGTACAGCCCACGTAGTTTCTCCTTGCACAGCTGTCTGTGAAACTGCCTGAAGGCAATTGGCACTACAGTCTCAGTTCGGGGGCTGATTGAAAGAGATTTGGGGGAAGGCACTCTGGGAAGGATATCAATTTGTGGAGAGGGGGGACACATTAATTTCAGCCAGTGGATCTGGGTGAGTTACCCTGGAGAGAAGGTGGGCCCCATCAGAAAAAAGGGTGTCATCCCCCCTCCCCACCCCTCCCCTGCCAGCTGTAGGATGTTGTTTTTCAAGAGCGAATGTGAAGGGCTTTCCATCATTCTAGCAACAGCTGCCTGGGCAACGTGGCTCATGCCACTTATTTTGCATGAGTCCAACAGAACTTCCTGCCTTGAGGAAGAAGGGCCATACACAAGCACAAACATGTCCCATGACGAGCCCCCACCCCTCATCAGGGCCCAGCGCAGGCCATTTTCAGCAACCGCCCAACAACTGAGGACTCCACTGCTGAAAGAAATGACTTTGATGATCTCCCTTTATGGTTATGGAAGGCAATAAAACACTGCCTAATTCACTGAGTGTTGAGCAGGTTTCATTGGTGCCTGGACAGGTGCTGATTTCTCTCTGTTTACTACAAGAGGTTAGGTGGTTTTAAAATATGAGGGATTTTTTCTGTTTTATTGTTGTGAATTAACACTACCTTGAGTCTTTGGTTGAAAGGTGGTGGGCTTCAATCTTTCAATCATGGGTGCTTCTAGTCATGGGCACAGGGGACTCAGGCCCTTAATATTCTTCTGAGTCCCCGAAATCCCAACCAGTCTCCAGGAATGTGAACAATGTTTGCCTGATGTTTTTTACCCAGAAGGGGCAAACTTGACCTGGGGGTGAGGTCTACATGCTGCTGGTTTGCAACTGCTTCCCCCCAAAACTCTGCAGCATCACAGCTATGTGGCAGGAACACTAAGTCTAGATGGCAGGAGGGAGTGCAGGCTCTCCGGAGGCCATCCCACTCATCAAGGCAGCCCCCTGCCCAATGCCCGGCCTTCCTGAGCTTATCCTGTACTGGGAACTGCCACTAGGAACGCCCCTGAACCTAGGGTGACCAACTGTCAGGATTTCCCTGGATTTGTCCTGGTTTTTGTTCTATCCTGGGTGTCAGGGGGGATTTTCTGTAATTTTCTATAATGTCCTGGAAAGACAAGCTTTCCCCTTTAAGGCCACATTAGCGTGGTTGGAGGGAATTATGAGCTTTCTGGAGATGGGTTATTTCTATCCCACTGCTCCAATCAGGACCTTACAGGGGAAAGTATGTCATTCCTGGACATTATAGAAAAGGACCCGATTGGAGCAGTGGAGGGCGTGAATGACACACTTTCCCTTCCTCCGCTCCAATTGGGGCCTTTAAAGCAGTTGGGGTGAATGACATGCTTTCCAGAGGCCCCGGAAAGCCACTTTCCCACCCCCCACCCCACTGAGGGTCCTCTTTTTTGGTTTCCCAAATGTGGTCACCCTACCTGAACCGAAGCCACAACTGACAGGCAGGAGAAACAACATGGTGGCATCGGAGCAGACGGAAAAGTCGCAGTAAAAGGACACTGCAGGAAAGCGCAGTTTCAAAGGTAAAACCCCAATGTGGCTGTGAGTTGGCGGCTGCATCATTTAAACAATGCAGAGCCACTGCGCAGCCGCTACGGGGTTCATAGAGCATATAGACACACACACCCCAAGTGGCCAGAAGGTGTGCAAACAGAAGCAGCGCTGGCTGGAGGCAGACCTGGAAGAAATGGAGGAGCAAGCAGGCAGCTCAGCCTCTGCAGAGGACACACCAGGGGGCAAAGGAGGTGTTACACATGGTGCACGGTGTGTCTAACAATAGCAACTAGTCATAAATTACTAGGACGTGTGTGTGTGTGTGTGTGTGAGAGAGGGAGGGAGGGAGGGAGGGAGGGAGGGGGAGAATATTAAGAGGGATATTTAATACCCCCCAATTGAAAATATCTCTCTCTCTCTCTCTCTCTCTCTCTCACACACACACACACACACACACCTTCCCCTTAAAAAAATTGGACTGGTATTTAATTTATCTTAGACCCACCTAACAGATATCACATCTAGAGGTGACTTAGGGGGTTACGGCAATTAACTGAAGCGGAATTTATTTATTATTTATTTAAAAGTTTTATAAGCCATCTTTTAGGGAAACTCCCCCAAGGGCCTGTAGAAAGTTTTAAACTACAAAGCAGAATAAGGGTATAACTATATTGGGTTGCTACCGCTAGGCAGATGCCTCCAATTGTGGAGGCTTCCAAGTATCCGAGGCCTTGCCCAGCCCTCCTATGCCCTGCCAAGCAATAGGGGTGGAGAGCTTAGCCTCTCCATCCCCCGTTTAAGAGTTTCCCACTAGACAGTCCTCTGAGCCGTCTAGTGGAGTCATGCTGGCGGTGGTGGTGGGCGGGTCTGGTGCTAGAGAAACCACAGGATGGTGTATATCCAGGCCTCTCTGCCTCCTTCCCTTCCCCTTTTTCTCTCCCCATCCTCAGCTGAGGCGCTGCCATGGAGCTTCCTGTGACGGTTGGGAAGGGGTGAAGAACTGAGGGGGTAGGAGTTTCACTTCCAAGGTCATAGCTCTGTCTACAGCCTTGGAAGTGAAAAGCCCTATGCCCCCTCAGACAATGACTAGGGCCACATGATCAAGCTCTAAAGACAGGAGGAGGAGGAGGAGGAGGAGGAGGAGGAGGAGGAGGAGGAGGAGAAGAAGAAGAAGAAGAAGAAGAAGAAGAAGAAGAAGAAGAAGAAGAAGAAGAAGATCAAAATTAACAACTGAAACCAGGTAACAGGATATACACAGTGGCACCAATGCTCAGATTCAATCATAGGCCAAGGTAAATAAAAAGTGTTTGATGATGGGGCCTGGAAAGAGAAGTGAGAAGGCACTACTGAGAAGAGCCCTCCCTGGGCTTTATGCTCAACAGCCTCGTCGCATACAAGCAGGGCCTCCAAGGCTGATCACAGAATGCAAGCAGGCCGATAGGTGAAGGTGGTCCTTCACGTAACCGGGACTCAAATTGTTTATACTTAAAATTGTGACCAGAAACACCTTTGAAGCCAACTGGGCAGCTGATACAATGTGTGCATCACACGGCCTAACTACCTAGCACTTACTACTACTTGACCAGATGCATTTTGTACCAGATGAAAGGGAACCCCAGATAGAAGCATTGCAGTAATCTAGCCTGGGTGTCACCACAGCATAGGTTAACTGAAGCAAAGTCCATCCCCTCCAGTACAATCACCGTTGGCATACCAACCTAAGTTGGTACAAAGCACTCTTGGCCACTTCTGCCACTTGAGCTTCCCTAGTTAGCACCAAGTCCAGAACACCAACTGCACACTTGGCCCTTCGGCGACATGCAATCCTATCTGAGACCAGTTAGAAGCCTCCATCTAGAGTATTATTATTATTATTATTATTATTATTATTATTATTATTATTTACATTTATATACTACCCCACAGCCAAAGCTCTCTGGGCGGTTAACAAAAATTAAAAGATTAAACATTAACAAGTCAATATAAAAAATTTAAAACCATAAAACATAAAACAGCTAATATTTAAAACTTTTAAAACTTTTTAAGCCTGGCCACAAACTTTTTAAGCCTGGCCTAAGTCAGTTAAAACCTCAACTTAAGCTGTTAAAATGCCTGGAAGAAAATAAAAGTTTTGACCTGGTGCCGAAAAGATAACAGTGTTGATGCCAGGTGGGCCTCATTGGGAAGATCATTCCATAATTGGGGAGCCACCACAGAGAAGGCCCTCTCCCTTGTTGCCGTCCTCCGAGCTTCCCTCTGAGTAGGCACCCAGAGGAGGACCTTTGATGTTGAGCGTAGTGTTGAGCGTAGTGTTCCATCAGATATTGTGGTCCCAAACCGTGTAAGGCTTTATAGGTTAAAACCAGCACCTTGAATCGAGCTCAGAAACATACAGGCAGCCAATGCAAGCGGGCCAGAATCGGTCTTATATGTTCAAACCTTCTGGTCCCTGTTACCAATCCGGCTAATGCATTTTGCACAAGCTGCAGCTTCTGAACAGTCTTCAAAGGCAGCCCCACGTAGAGCGCATTGAAGTAATCTAACTTGGAGGTTACCAGAGCATAGACAACTGAAGCCAGGTTATCCCTGTCCAGAGAGGGGCATAGCTGGGCCACCAGCCGAAGTTGGTAGAAGGCACTCTGTGCCACCAAGGCTACCTGAGCCTCATGTAACAGAGATGGTTCTAGGAGAACCCCCAAGCTACGAACCTGCTCCTTCAGGGGGAGTGCAACCCCATCCAGAACAGGTTGAATACCCTCCATCTGGTCAGAGGAACCCCCCACTAACAGCATCGCAGTCTTGCCTGGATTAAGTTTCAGTTTATTAGCTCACATCCGGTCCATTGTCACAGCCAAGCACAGCCTCACCTGATGAAGATGAAAAGGAGAAGTAGAGTTGCATGTCATCAGCATACTGATGACAACGCACTCCAAAACTCCGCATGACCGCACCCAATGGTTTCATGTAGATGTTGAACAGCATGGGGGACAAAACTGAGCCCTGCGGAACCCCATACTGGAGAATCCACGGGGCCGAGCAATGTCTCCACAGCACCACCTTCTGGAGCCGACCTGTCAAGTTGAAGCGGAACCACTGCAATGCAGTGCCTCCCACTCCCAACTCAGCCAGTCGTGCCAGAAGGATACCATGGTCGATGGTATCGAAAGCCGCTGAGAGATCAAGGAGAATCAACAGAGTCACACTCCCCCGTCCCTCTCCCAACATAGGTCATCATACAGGGCGACCAAGGCTGTTTCCATGCCAAAACCAGGCCTGAAACCCGACTGAAATGGATCCAGATAATCAGTCTCATCCAAGAGTGTCTGGAGTTGGCCAGCAACCACCCGCTCAAGGACCTTGCCCAGGAATGGAACATTTGCCACTGGCCTATAGTTATTAAGATTTTCTGGGTCCAGGGAAACGTTCTTCAGGAATGGTCTCACTACTGCCTCTTTCAGACGGTCTGGGATGACTCCCTCTCGTAGAGAGGCATTAATCACTTCCCTGGCCCAGCCAGCTGTTCCATCCCTGCTAGCTTTTATAAGCCAAGAGGGGCAAGGATCCAATACAGAGGTGGCTGCACAAACCTGTCCAAGTACCTTGTCCATGTCATCGAGCTGTGCCAACTGAAACTCATCCAAGAAAACAGGACAAACCTGTGCTCTGGATACCTCACTATATTCACCCGCTATAACACTGGAGTCTAAGTCCTGGCGGATGCCAAAGATTTTATCCTGGAAGTGCCTAGCAAATATATTACAGCAGGCCTCAGATGGTACTACCATGTTCTTGGGGCCAGCATGTAAAAGCCCCCGAACAACTCTGAAAAGCTCCGCTGGGTAGATTGATGATTTAATAGTGGCAGCAAAGTATTGGTTTTTTTTGCTGCCTTCACTGCCCCTGAATACAGCTTACCATAGGCACTTACCAGTGTTTCATTGCATCCACTAGGAGTTCATCTCCATCTGTACTCAAGCCGTCTCCTATTTTGTTTCATCACTCTCAGCTCCAGGGTATACCATGGAGCCATACGAGCTCTACACAGGAGAGGACGCTCAGGAGCAATTGTGTCAACCGCCTGGGTCATTTCTGCATTTCACAGATCAACCAGGGTTTTGACATAAGAGCCAGCCCTATCAGACGGAAAACTTTCCAGAGCCCTCTGGAAATCATCCGGATCCATTAGCCTCTGGGGGCGGACCATCTTAATGGGTCCCCCACCCATGCAGAGGGGAAAAGCTGCTGTAAGTCTAAACCTCAGCAGGTGGTGATCTAACCATGACAGAGGGGTTGATGTAAAGTCCCCCACTTTCAGATCATCATCTCCATGTCTAATGGAAAAAATCAGGTCTAGAGTGTGCCCCGCTACATGCGTTGGGCCAATGGCATGTTGGGACAGTCCCATGGTTGTCATGGAAACCATGAAATCCAGAGATAAAGTGCCCTCGGCATGAATGTTGACATCCCCCAGAAACAACAGTCTGGGGGACCTCAACAGTGCACCCGAGACTACCTCTGTCAGCTCACCTAGGGAGTCCGTTGAGCAGCGGGGTGGGCGGTACACCAACAGAATCCTTAATCTGTCCCGTTGGCCCAACACAAGGTGCAAACACTCCAGACCAGTAGTCACATGGACAGGGAGCCCGCAGAGGGGGATGGAGTTCCTATAGACCACAGCAACGCCCACTCCCCAGCCCTCAAGTCTACCCTGATGCTGAACCAAGTACCCCAGTGGGCATAACTGGGAGAGACTAACTCCTCCATGCTCTCCCACCCAGGTCTTGGTAATGCAAGCCAGATCGGCCGCCTCACCCACTATTAGATCATGGATGAGGGAGGTCTTATTTTGCACCAATCTGGCATTTAAAAGCAGCATCCGGAGACTTGAGGGCTGACTGATAGGGCAACCAACAGACTTGTGGATGTGAGGGGGACCAGAACAAGGCACAGCATTAACTGTTGCCCACCCACATCTTGTCTGGATTACACTTAACTTGTTTGCTCTCATCCAGCCTAAAACTGAATCCAATAATGAGTTCAAGAATTCCACAGCCCCCCTGAGATCATAGAATCATAGAATATTAAAGTTGGAAGGGGGCTATAAGGCCATCGAGTCCAACCCCTTGCTCAATGCAGGAAACCACCTTAAAGCATCCCTGACAGATGGCTGTCAAGATGCATCTTGAATTCCTCTAGGGTGGGAGAGCCCACAACCTCCCTAGGTCATTGGTTCCATTGTTGTACTGCTCTAACAGTCCGGATGTTTTTTCTGATGTCAAGCCAGAATCAGGCTTCCTGTAACTTAAACCCAGTTTTCTGTGTCCTTCACTCTCAGATGATCAAGACGAGATCCTGGCCCTCTTCAGTTTGACAACCTTTCAAGTATTTGAAGAGTTCTATCATGTCTCCCCTTAGTCTTCTCCTCTCCAGGTTAAACTGCCTAGTTCTTTCAGTCTCTCTTCATTGGTTTTTGTTTTCAGATCCCTGATCATCCTCGTTGCCCTCCTCTGAACCCCCTCCTGCATCCTTCTTGAAGTGTGGGTGAATGTAGGAATTGAGCACTTCGGCCTTTTCTTTATCATCTGTTACCAATTTGCCATCCTCATTAAGCAGTTGAACCACCATTTCTTTCCTCTGTCTTTTACTCTTCATGACTCTGAAGAAAACCTTTTTATTGCTTTTAGCATCCCTCGCTAGTCTCAGCTCATTCTCAGCTTTAGCCTTCCTGACGCCATGTCGGCACTCCTGTGCTACCTGTCTGTACTCTTCTTTTGTAGCCTGGCCTTCCTTCCACTTCCTATATGTGTCCTTTTTTGTTTTCAGCTCATCTCTAAGCTTTTTGTGGAGACACATTGGTTTCTTCTGTTGTCTTCTATCTTTTTTCCTTGTTGGAATTGATTGTAATTGTGCCTTTAAAATTTCCTTTTTTAAAACCTCCCACCCATCTTGGACTCCTTTTCTCATTAGGGTTTCCTGGCATGGGACCTTACTTATCATAGTTCTGTCCTGAACTTTCCTGAAATCCAGAGTATGCATATGGCTACACTCCACTTTTGCTTTTTTTAAAATCAATAACTCAAGTATGACGTGGTCACTTTGCCCCAGAGTTCCTGTGACTGCCACTTTATCCACCAAGTCATCCCTATTGGTCAGTATCAAATCAAGGATAGCCGATCCTCTAGTTCCTTCCTCTACCTTCTGTAGGAGAAAGTTATCAGACAGCCACACTTGTCAGGAACTTCTTGGAGGGGCCACTTTTGGCAGACTGACCGGTCTGTAGTTCCCAGGTTCCTCCTTTTTGCCCATTTTGAAGGTAGGGACAATATTAGCCCTCCTCCAGTCGTCCAGCACTTCACCCGTCTTCCATGATTTCACAAAGATAATAGATAGTGGTTCTGAGAGTTCTTCTGCCAGCTCCTTTACTACGCTAGGATGCAGTTAATAAGTCCCTGGAGATTTGAACTTGTTCAAAGAAATAAAATGTAGGACTGAGTGTCATCTGCATACTGATGACACCTCTGTCCAGACTTAGGATGACTTCCCCCGAGTGGTTTCATGTAGCTATTAAAAAGCATAGAGGGTGATAGAACCTTGCAGCACCCCACAAACAGACATTGTGTAGAGCAATAAACCTCCAGCATCATCTTCTGGCACCAAACGTCCAGGAAACCATGGTAATGCCATGCCTCCAAAGCCCAACCCAGAAGGAAAACATAGTTGATGGCAGCAAAAAAAAAGTCCAGAAGAACCAACAGGATTGTACTCCCTGCCCCATCCATTCTCCACTATAAGTCATCCACGAGGGTGACCAAAGCTGTCTCAATTTCAAAACCAGGTGTCAAACCAGACTGGAATGGACCTAAATGATCAGCATCATCCAACATTGCCTGATTTGGAAGAGAATTGAAAAGGAACTACTGATTTGGGTTGGTTAGGAGTGATTTGGAAGGGAAATGAACTGACATGTCTTCTGTGAAATTTAAATAAATTCTAGTTCCCCCCCCCCCCATATCTGGATCTACACATATACATTAGCATTCTTCAGCCTTAAACTCATCAGAAAGTAACAGGCATATAAAAAAGTCTTCCCCTACTTTCCAACCTGTCAAATATATTACTGTCTATAAATTGTGAGTTCTGCTTTTAAAAAATACAGAATATACATTCTAATATTTGAAGTAAATATGACTCCAGATAATTTTTTTGAGACTATTCCTTCCCAAACTCACTTCCACTCTCCTGTTGCCAGATATAAAGCTGATGAATGCAAGCAAGACCATGATGGGCAAGTCATTTTCTGGCAATCAAAGCACTGCCCCAGCTGGTTGGCAATGTAAGGCATGCTTGGCAATTTAAAATGAGACTAGTACAAGGGCTGGCTTAATTACTAGCTTTCATGGGTGTGCTTTGAAATGTTGGTGTAGAGGTCAATTTTGAAGTGCAGGTGTTCATCATGACATGTCTCTACACCTCACACAGAGAGTCCAAAAACCCAGACAGCTGGTTGTTGATCTACCTCCCTCTACCTCTCTCTCTCTGATCTGGTTCGCATGTAATGACAACCCAGAATACATGTTGAGTATGGATTAAGTTGAATCGCGGGTTGTTGTTGAATCATGGTTGGCATTGCATGCAAACTCTGCACTATGTTTTTAATTATGAGTTGTTAACTATAAACAACCCAGAATTCCAAACCCAACAACAAATTATGGATTTTCTTCCTGGGTTACTCATGGTTAACAACCTGTATTAAATCATTGTGCAGGGTTTACACATAGCAACCACTCATGGTTCAAAAACAACCCACAATTTAATGATAACCCATACTCTGGGTTCTTGTTACATGCAAACCAGACCTCTGTGTTATATATGCCTTTTGCAGTACTTTTGTAAAGCTAACAGGTATTAATTGCCCATTTAAATTGATGCCACCCCAAAGTACTTTGCATTGGTATCTTTCTGGACAGGCTTCCAGAGTTGAGATTTGGGGTCACACCATTGCAATGGTTCTGTTCCTACTTAGATGACCAATTCTAGAAGGTGATGTTGGGGATCATTGCTCTCCCCCATGGCAATTACACTATGGGGTTCCTTTATTTTGCCCACCTTTTCAACACGAAACCAGTGGGAGAGATGATATGGGGATGTGGGCTGAGAAATCACCAATATGTGGATGACATCCAGCTCTATCTCTTCTTTCCATCTAATACAGGTGAGGCAGTTGAAGTTCTGAACCAGGCAGGATAAGGGACTGGATGAAGGCTGATAAACTGAGACTCAATCCAGACAAGAGAGAGATTTGTGTTGTGGGTGATTCATTTGTCCAGTGACATTCGACATATTCTGGAGGAGGTTGTATTTCCTCAAACGAGCAGGTTTGTAGTATGGGGATCCTCTTAGATCCATCATTCTCACTAGAAGAAGAGTGCTACAACCCTATTTGGACAGAGAGAGGATACCCACACTCTAGCATTCTCCATTGAGATTATTGCAACAGGTTATATGTGAAAACAGTCCAGAAAATTCTGGGACTGGCCAATATGATTGTATTATGCCAGCAGTTTTCTATCTACATTGGCTACCTGTCCATTTCTGCCCCCGATTCCAAGTGCTGGTTTTAATCTTTAAAGCCCTAAATAGCTTGGAGCCAGGTCTCCTTCCATATTTATGTACAAAGACTTTAAGATCATCATCTGAGGTCCTCCTCCAAGTGCTAACAACCAAATAAGGTGAGGTGAGAGAAGGCCTTTTCAGTGGTGGCACCCCATTTGTGGAATGCTGTCCCCACAGAGGTTTACCTGGTGTTTACTTTATGGTCTTTCTGGTATACAACTATAGCTCACAGCAATGTAGTATACCTGGGAAAGTCCCTGGTCCCCCCACACCAGCTACCATGGGGATTGCAACTAACCTCAGAAAGAACAGAGACGCCTGAGAGGAAAGGGAAGTGGCAGATGACATCATCATCATCCTTGCTAATCAAAACATCCTAGTGCTTTGACCCTGGCTCCACTACACCACGGCTTTATCCCCTTTTCCAATTTGGTAGGCCTTGCTGTAAAGATCTTAAAGAATCTGAACTTGAATCTGACCCCTTTTTGTAAGGTGGGGTGGGGAAGACAAATTCATTATCCCTTTCTGTCCTGGGACTAATTGAATCCTCACCTTAAAGGCAAAGTTAGATACCCACTGGGCTGCTGTCGTTAGATCTAGGCTATTTATGTAAGAGGGATTTGGGGCATAGAAACAGCTACGAGACAGATGCCTTCAGGGTGCCTAACCCTAGGAACATGTGTCAATGCAAGTCACAGCTGAGACATGTCAAAACTGGTCTACATGTCTGAGTAAGGAAAGGGTGTGAACCAAGGAGAGGCGGGTGAAATGGGATCTATTGGAACAGTTATTCTATTCTGAACAGTGTTCCTTTTTAAACGAGAGGACATGTTACTGCTGGATCCCTTCTAAAAGGTTATGAGCCATGCCAGATATTAAAGGTGGTGGGAGGACATCAAGAAGAAGACAAGGGTATAATAAATGGATTACGAAGTGCTACTTCGGCTGCAATCCTTTACCCACTTACCAAGAAGGAAGCGCCATTAAAACTACTGGGACAGACTTCTCAGGAGACGTGTATTGGATTGCAACGTTCATTGCCCTTTAATAAACCAGCACTAGTAGTGTTAAAATGGATTCTCTTACCCTTTCAATGCATGCTGATGAGAGAAGTGGGGAGTCCAATCAATGAGTATGTGCTCAAGCACCACTTGTTGTGGCTTTGTAACTCCTTAATGCCATTTTGAACTCAAGATTGGTTGGTTGAGAAAGAGTTGGTTCATCTACAGTTTAGATCCATTAATCTTAATAGCTATTGTAGAGGAGAAGCGGGTGGGAATTATTCTGAATTCTGAAAACTATGCTAAAGAGAGTAGGGTTCTGCATACATAGGATGTGAGAAGAATGCGGAACAGAGCAGTCTCTCCATCTTGGCTACAAAGGACGACCACTATCTTCAATATAATATTCCTGTAGTACAGCTGCGAGCCTTCTATCCACTCTCAATAGCAAGGCTGACAGAAAAATGACAGACGGCACCAACTCCAGCAGGCTCTTCCCAGCATTCATGGGAACACTCACCAGTCCCAGAACCGCATGCCAACAGGGCTCCTGCATTAGCCTTGCACAGAAAGAGCCCATCCACACACAGTGGTGCTGGAACACCTGGTCCGTTACATGATCCCACAGCACACACAAGGCACCATTGCATCCTGGTACCCTCCGTTATATCCACTTTACTTCCACCCCACCTTTAAGGGCAAGCCCTCACAATGCAGCTTAAAATGAAAATGATAAAAATAAAGCAATGGACTAAACATCATCAAAACATCAGATTAAAACCATATGGTGGGTAGGGACAGGGATAGGTGGAGTTCTTGGGGGAGGGAATTCCACCAGAGTGGTGCCAGCACCGAAATCACTGTACTTAAAAGGCAGCCCTACAGACAGAGTGTTACAGTAACCTAGTCTGGATGAAACCAACATGTGTGTAACTCAAGCCAGGTCCTCGTTCTTCACATAGTGTCACAGTTGGTGAATCAGCCCAAATTAGTAAAAGGCACTCCTAGCCACTGAGATCACCTGAGACCAGGAATATACCTCATACCTGATTATTCAGTGGGGATTTAACCCCAGCCAAAATTAGTTGCAAACCTTCATCCAGGTCAGAAATCTTCCCAACCAACAGTACATCCCTATTATCTGACGAGGTAATCTGGAGATGATGGACCTTTCCTCACAGACAGCACTATCCACGCACTACTAATGTCCAGGCTGGATTACTGTGATGTGCTGTACATGGGGCTGTAATGCGCTGTACATGGGGCTGATATGGGTGAAGGGATCACCTTCACCCATATCAAGAACAGCAAGAGAGGCCCTTTCCATCTGCCCATCTGTGAAGTGGGGGTGACCACATATGAGAGGGGCTTCTCCACAGTGGCCCCACAGCTTTGGAATAAATTGCCATGCTCCATCATTGCAGGCTTTTAAGAAGGTCTTGAATACATATTTTATCTTGGCCTTCTCCTGATATGATTGTTGCTGCTGCTACTACTTTTATAGTTGGCTTTATTGTGGTTATGGTGAGGGGGTTTTATCACTTTGAATATCTTAATGGTTATGTTTCATTGTTGTAAGCCACTTTTGGAGGGATTCTGCCCTGAAAGGTGGCCAAGAAATATTTCAAATAAACAATAAATAAATTATCTGGTTTAAGTTTGCCCTAAACTATCCCTGAGCTGTCTGAGAGCTCCCTTTTCTACCCAGGCTTAGTAAATGGAAACGATATGTAGAGCTGTGTATTATCTGCATTCTGATGAGACCTCAGCCAAAATCTCCAGGTAACATCTTGTAACAGCTTCAGGTAGATGTTAAAAAGAATGGGGGACAAGATGGATCCCTCAGGCATGCCAAAGGCCATGGGGTAGCAAGGAGTCCCTCTCTCCCCACCACCTTTTGGACTCACCACTCCAGCAATGTGTGGCATCACAACAACACTCTGCCTCCAAGCTCCATTATGTTTAGGCAGTCCAGAAGGATATCATGGCCAATGGCATCGAAGGCTGCTGAGGGATCCAGGAGAACCAAAAGGACTGCACTCCCCCATCTGTGTCCTGGAAAATGCAATCCACTAGGATGACCAAAGCAGTTCCATCCCATAATCAGGCAGCCAGCTAGATCCAAATAATCAACATCATCCAAGAGTCTTGGGAACCTCTTATATCAGTAAAACGCCACTCCTTTGATTTATCAACACACTGGGCATGCGGACAGTCTAGCCAAAGATTCAGGCAACTTCCACGGGACAAGGGTTCCAGCTACATTGGGGAACAACACTTAGGTGATGAGAAAGTGTTTTTTTGTCCAGGAGGGGGAGGAAGATCCCAAGACAAGCAATAAGAGAAGCTATTTCTTCTATAACTGCCCCATCACTGGCACAAAGTGTGTTCACACACTGGGAAAGAGACCTGGGCTGAGAACAGGTGATAAAGGGCTTGAGTCCCATCAGGGGAACTGTAGACCTGGGACCTATGCACATTTGCCTGGAAGGCGGCCTGGAAGTAGGAGCGGAACCACTGCAACATAGTAGCCCCCACTCCCAGCTTAGACAGTTGCCCCAGAAAGATACCATGGCCAGCAGTATCAAAAGCCACTGAGAGATCCAGGACTGTCACACTCCCCCTGTCTCTCTCCCAACATAGATCATCATACAAGGTGGCCAAGGCTGTTGCTGTGCCCAAACCCAGCCGGAACCCCGACCTATTCATGCACAAACCCACAAATTTCTAATTGCAGCCGAGGGTTCCAGAGATAAATGAAACGTCAAGAGAGAAAGAGGACAGCCCTGTCTTGTAAACTTATGTAGGCAAAAAAGAAAAAAAAAGAATTTGAAAGAATTTCATTTGTCATCACTCGCAACTTAAGGGAAGTAAGATTCTAATCTGTCTCGAAAATTCTTGCAGAAAGCTGAACTTTTCCAAAGGCACACACTTGAATTGCTAATGTAATTTGTCAAATATTTTCTCAGCATCAAGTGAAGTAACCATTCTTTTGTTATTCAAGGCAATAACATTTACTATGACCTTTAAATTATCTGCACCCTGCCTTTGGCATATAAATCCCACCTGATCAGGATGTATTAATATATGTAACACCCACTGAAGTCTTATTAGCAAGTATCCATATGATGAAGTTCCACACTTTGAAATAGTCCAGTCAACCCTCCTGCCTTGCTTGGGTTGGAGTCAGTTTTAGCACAAATTAAAGGGCAAATCCAATGGCAAGTCAAGAAAATGGCAAATGGTCAAGCACAGAGGTATTAATCTGGTAAGAGAGCAGTTCAAGGAAGGAATACTCAGGTAAAAGGCAATGTTCAAAGGCATAGAATTACTAGGCAAGAGGGCAAGTTCCAAAAGAAAGGTCTGAGGACCAGCCAAGACCCAAACATGGGCAAGTAGGAAAACATATATGCAGTCCAAGAAGCCAGGCTAAGCAGGAGTCCAAGGGTCGGCAGCATGGAGGTTCAGTGATGAAGCATGGGCACAGAAACCAGAACTGAAGGTAAAACGTTGTTCCAGCAGCTGGCAAGTTCTAACTGAAAGATTATATAGCCTGAACTTCCAGAGCCCTACCTAGGGCTCAGCTGCAGTTGTTCATGGGCAAAGCCCTACTTGTGAGAGTAGGGCAAAATCCTACTCTTGAGGAGCTCTCCTCTGCTATCAAGCACTCCTCATAGGAGCACTACTGGCCTGTCTTTTGAGACAATGACATTAGCAAGGACTAGGTGGTCACTCAGTCTCTGTCTTAGAGGCAGAAGAGGAGTGGACCCACAGCCATCTCACTTGAACCCCTAAATGTGTCAGCTCTTCCAAATAAGTGCCATGGGTGACAAAATAGGGTACCAAAACTAATTTAGTGCTAGGAACATGCTATCATCTCCCATATCAGAATGCTCAGGGTGACCTTGAGATGGAAAATGAAATCAGGTGAAGTGTTGTAATAATGGATGACTTCAATTACCCCCACATTGACTGGATAAATGTATATTCCAGTCATGATAAAGAGGTTAAATTCCTTGATGCCCTAAACGAATGTGCCCTAGAACAGTTGGACATGGAACTGACCATAGGGGAGACAACCCTCGACTTAATCCTAAGTGGCATCACCCAGGACCTAGTATGAGATGTAAATGTTGTTGAACCAATTGGTAACAGTGACCACAGTGATATCAAACTGAATTTATATTTAAGTGGAACTGCCCAGGAAGTCAAACACAGTCACATTTAACTTCAAAAGAGGAAACTTTTCTAAAATGAGGGAACTGGAGAAAAGGAAATTGAAATGGGGAATCAAGAGAGCTAAATTCCTTCAAAATGCGTGGAAGTTACTCAAAACCACAATAATAGAAGCTCACCTAAAATGTATACCATAGGTTAGGAAAGGTAGCACCAAGTCCAAGAGGTCACCAGCATGGTTAACTAACAGTGTCATGGAAGTTATTATAGAAAACAAAAGTCTTGCCCAAGTGAGGAAAATAAAAGGGAGCACAAGCTTGCACGGAGGCGATGCAAGCAGACAAAAGAGGTGCATAAAGCATTTTGAAGAGCACATTGCTAACAATATCAAGGCCAACAGTAAAGAATTCTTGAAATATATCAGAAGCAGGAAACCAACTATGGGAAAAGTTGGACTGTTGGATAACAATGGAGTTAAGGGAATACTAAAGGAAGATAGGGAGATTGCAGGGAAGCTGAATGAATTCTTTGCATCGGCATTCACTGCAGAAGATATAGGACAGACACCTGTGCCAGAACTGATGTTTTCCGGAAGGGAGTGGGAAATGAGGCAAATAGGGGTGACAAAAGATGAAGTTCTCAACCTTATTGACAAATTGAAAGCAAATAAATCACCAGGCCTGGATGGTATCCATCCCAGAGTTCTTAAAGAACTTAAATATGAAATTGTGGACCTTATAACAAAAATATGCAACATGTCCTTAAGTCAGCCTCTGCACCAGAGGACTGTAGGATGGCCAATGTAACACAATGTAAAAAGGGATCCAGGGGGGTCTGGGAACTTACAGGCCAGTTAGTTTAATGTCTGTTCCAGGTAATTTGGTTGAAAGATTATTAAAGACAAAATTAATAAGCATTTAGAAGGACATGTCCTTCTGAAAAGGAATCAACATGGCTTCCACAAAGATAAGTCCTGTCTCACTAATCTTTTAGTGTTCTTTGAGCAGTTGTGAAATTTGGTTATATACTAGGTCTGAACTGGTAAAACTACTAAAGTTGAGATAACGTAAATATATAGCATCCTTTAATAGGTCTCTAATTATGATCAACATCAGCTTTGATGAAATCATCTTCACTGTCAGAGTCTGTTAAGTCCGTGTGATAATCATTATCACAGAGTTCATCGTTTCCTCCACACTCATAAATACCTGTACAAGGTAGGTTGTTCGCTAAACATCTGCACGGTGAACTGCATCTGTTCTTCACACACAAATATCTTATGAACTGCAGAATGGAACCTGGAGCAGATGGCACTTTACAGAGAATGGGGCCTATTTGTCCATCCTCCATGTTCCATTCATGTCTAGTAGGAGACGGAATTATTGTCCATGATTGGTCAGCTTAGTTCCAGATCATAACCTGCTATTTGACTCTCTTCATTGTAGGTATGAAAGCACTTTTTGTAGGTGGTAACTTTTCCCAGCTCATCTGTTTCTTAGAAAACACAGACCAGCAAGTTTAGTTACACTGGTTCTGGGCTTACAGACTTGGCAAATGAATTCTTTCAGTTTATCCAGTACCTGTTCAGGAATTGCTTCTGGTGTTTCTAGTGAATTAAGTGCCAAAAGGGTGTCCTCAGTTGCTGTGCTGTATACTTTCTTGTATGAAATTTTACCTTTCCCTGACAAAGTACCTGTGCATTCAGATCCAGACAAGGTGTGAAATGCAGGCAATGCAGAAGCCTTTAAGGAGCCCAGTGATAGGCAATTGAAATAATGTTTCTTGAAGTAGGCACAAAGTAAGACTCAAGGGGAAGTTTGGGATACCATCTTATAGCAATGAATCAAAACATCTGTGTCCTGTGCAAATATAGGGATTTTTAGCTCCCCTTTCTGTGGCATTGATTGCATGAAGAATTATCTTCATGTCTGCCTATTTTTGTGTACTATAAAGACAGTCCAAAAGAATAATGTGAGACTACAAAGTCTTTTTGTTGTTGTTGTTGTTGTTATTTGTGCATGCTGAAGCATTTTTTCAGCAAGGGAAGCAGTTAATTCATCTTTGGTGGTAATGGGAGAGAGCAGCTTCTTCATAGTAACATTAGCTGTTTGTGCTGTCCATGATTTTGTAGCGGGTTGGCACAATCCCCTTGGAGCCTCTTTTGCCTTGTCAGACTTGATTGCCTTGATTGATTTTTCTTTGTATGTGTTATACACTAAGTGCGTTTCATTCTACTCCCAGTACTTCTTTTGAATTTTTTTATGAATGCTTCAGCCAGATCTTTGCATGTTTGAATGCTTTTTGACTTATCCAAGGCTTGATGCTCTGCCATGTCATCAGCAATTGCAATAGAGAAGATCCTTTCATGTAGAGTTTTGGTAATTTCTGTTTTTGGAGATGTTTGTTTGCTGTTTGTGCTGTGCTTTGTGTTGTTGTTGTTGGTGGTGGAATCAGTTTGCTGGCAAAGATGCATAGTGCCATTATCATCATTAAACAGTGATTGTGGTACAGCAGAGAATTCATAGAGCCCTAATGTCTCACGGTAAGTCTACTTGATGCTGTGATCCACTTACAACAAGTAATCGGGCAAATAGTGAGCTGTCTGCTCTTAACTCTTTAACAGTACCAGCTACTTTCCTTATTTTTTCTTGGCACCTTAACACAGATTCAGTTTGTTCTTCTGAACAGCATCCCATAAATTCATAGTGTTAATTTCAGACACGAGTGTCTGTGTTTTGAACTCATCATATAATCTAATACCAAGAGCATGGAGCTGACCAACATCGTTTGTAATACTTTCACTAAAAACTACTTGGTTGCAATGTGAACAAGTTGAGGTCCATCACATGAAAATGCTGCAGAGGACAACAGAGACTCAAATCTAATGTCACAACACATTTTGGATACTGAAAGGGCAAGATTTTGAGTTTACCAGTTCAATTATATTGACCCACATTGTGTTTTGAGTTGTTTGTTTGTCTGCTTATTTAATGTTGGCATCACATGAAACTCAAGGCCTTCCCTCCTTATATATTTAGAACACAATCCTATGTATGTATAGACAGAAAAAAGTCCTACAACTACCAACATCCCCCAGGCAGTATGGTTGGCTGGGGCTTGCTAGGGGTTGTTGACTTTTTTCTATCTGAACATGCATAGGATTGCACCCTCAGATACAAATAAAATTACATTCTCCATACGTTTATTTATTACTGCATTTATATAGCTGTCCATAACAGCCATTCTCTGGGTGGCTCACAAACAAATACAACACTAAAATATGGTACAAAGCAATAAACAACATTAAAGCTAAAACGCAATTAAAAACTTAGAATTAGTCCCAGGCTAAAAAAATCATAACTTATTTAAAAGACTTGGGTGGATGCAAAGGTCTTCACCTGGCACCAAAAAAACCATAAAGATAGGACCGTGAGCATCTCTGGGGAGGCTGTTCCATTCACAGCATGTGCCAGTTTTGAAAGATGCTCTGGGGAGCAATCCAGGCCATGGACCAAAAGAGATTGCCCACCGATGAGACTACAGCATGAGAGATGGTGAGCAAGAGCTGCTGAGAGGTTCAACATAGAATCAACATAGTCACACTCCCCCTGCCTTTCTCAACAAAGGTCATTCCATAAGGTGATCAGGGCAGTTTCCATCCCAAAGCAAGGCCTGGAGGCTGAATGAAATGGATTTTGATAAGAACAAAAGAACATAAGAAGAGCCATGCTGAATCAGATCAAGGTCCATCTACTCCAGTGTTCTATTCACACAGCAGCCAACCAGCTGCCCACAGGAAACCCACAAGCAGGACATGAGTGCAACAGAACCCTGCTGCCCACATTTCCCAGTTACTGGTGTATATAGGCATGCTGCCTCTGATACTGGAGGTAGCATATAGCCATTGATAGCCTTCTCCTCAAGGAATTTATCCAAGCCCCCTTTAAAGCCAGTTTGGAGAGATCCTTTTGGAGCTCCTCACAATCCCTTTTTTATTTTAACCATTCTAAATAATTTGGTATCATCAGCAAATTTGGCCACTTTACTACTCTTCTAATTCCAGATCATGTATGAACAAGTTAAAAGGCATTGATCCCAATACAGATTCTTAACAGACCTCACTGTTTACATCACTCTATTGGGAGAATTTACCATTTATTCCTACTCTCTGTTTTCTGTTTTTAACCAGGTACTGATCCGTAAAAGGACCACTCCTCTTGTTCCAGGAATACTAAGTTTTCTCAGGAGTCTTTAGTGAGGAACTTGGCCAAAAGTATTTTGGAAGTCCAAGTAAACAATATCTAGTGGATCATCCTTGTCTACACATTTATTGACACTGTCAAAGAACTGTAAAGGGTAAGACCGGAACACTGGTACTTACTGAGAAGGTTCCTTCTGGGTTGGTGTGTGAAGGCATCCCACAATGGGTTATCTCCCCCTATTGCCCAGGAAAAAGCAGGGACCATGTGACTAAAACTTCTGACTATTCTATTGGTCCCAGGCTCCTCCTTGCCAGTTTCTGGGGCAGCTGATGGTCAGGTCCAAGTCCTGAAATGCAGATACGTACTAGGGATGTGCACTGGATCGGACCCGATCCACGATCTGAGTCTGGTCCAGTGGGAAATCGGATAAAGTATCCGATTTCCGATCCGACAGCTGGATCGGCCGATCCAATCCGAACCGGTCCGAAAAGGCTCCGAACCGGTTCGGCGGATCGGCGGGCGCCCACTGGCGCCCACCGCCGCTTTCATTGGTAGGCGCCAGCGGGCGCCCGCCGATGAAAGTGGACAGCGGGGGGGAGGAGGGGGGGAGGAGGGGGGCCCTTACCTTTCCGGCCCGTCCACTCCCGTCTGGCGTCGGCGGCTACTACCAGCGGGCTCCGCAGCCTGCTCCAGGGTGGCGCGACGGGTGATGACATCACCCGGCGCGCTACTCTAGAGCAGGCCGTGGAGCCCGCTGGTAGTAGCCGCCGGCGCCGGACGGGAGCGGACGGGCCAGGAAGGTAAGCAGGGGGCGCGCGGAGGGGAGGAGGGGGCGCACGGAGGGGAGGAGGGGGGCCCTTACCTTCCCGGCCCGTCCACTCCCGTCCGGCGCCGGTGGCTACTACCAGCGGGCTCCGCGGCCTACTCCAGGGTGGCGCGCCGGGTGATGTCATCACCCGGCGCGCTACTCTAGAGCAGGCCGCGGAGCCCGCTGGTAGTAGCCGCCGGCGCCGGACGGGAGCGGACGGGCCGGGAAGGTAAGCAGGGGGTGCGTGGAGGGGAGGAGGGGGGGCCCTTACCTTCCCGGCCCGGCCGCTCCCGTCCGGCGCCAGCGGCTACTACCAGCGGGCTCCGCGGCCTGCTCCAGGGTGGCGCGCCGCGTGATGTCATCACCCGGCGCGCTACTCTAGAGCAGGCCGCAGAGCCCGCTGGTAGTAGCCGCCGGCGCCGGATGGGAGCGGACGGACCGGGAAGGTAAGCAGTGGCGGGGAAGGGGGCTTACCCCCCCCGGAGCTGTCCGCTTCTATCCGCGGGCGCCCGCGGGCGCCTGCGGATGGAAGCGGACGACCCCAGGGGGGGAGGGAGCGCGGGGGAGGGGGCTTACCTGCCGGGGCCGTCCACAGCGGACGGCCCCGGGGGGGGAGGGAGTTAGGCCCCCCTCACCCACCCGCCGCCATTTTTTCCTCATAGACTTGCATTGCAATGCAAGTCTATGGGGAAAAAAATGGCGGCCGATCCAAAAATTTCCGATTTTTGGATCGGGATCGGACTCGATCCGGTCCGGGGGGGCCTCTGATTTTGTCCGAACCGATCCATGACAAAATTGGAGGTCCCGATCCGGGTCCCGATCCGATCCGGGGGGTCCGTGCACACCCCTAATATGTACACCTTTGTGCTGAAGATGAACTACCAGGGGCATCAAGTGCTTGGTAAACCCTGGGAGCTTAGCTTAGGTCAATGTCATTGCTTTCTATTAGAAATTATGGTTTTACTACATAGAGTCAAGAAATCTTCTGTGAAGTGGTGCTACTAGAATGTAGAGGTAGGCCTCCATCAGATCAATTGACATCAGGAACTCTCCTTGTGAAGGGCTTTTCTTATGGTTTGCAGTGTTTCCATATGAAATTATCTGTACCTGACAAACTTGTTGAGATGTTTGAGGTCCAGTACAGATTTCCATCCTCCATCCTGTTTTGGAAGTGAAGAAGACTGAGTAGATGCCTTCATATTTTTTCTTGTGGTGGTACTGCTTCTATAGCTCCTGTTTGTAACAGGTACAGAATTACTTTGGTTATGGGATGTCTCTTGGTAGTTGATTGTAATGTTGGTAAAGGAATGAACCTGGGAGAGGGTTCTTTCCAGAATTATTTGATGTTCCCATTGCTGATGGTGTCTAGAGCCCAGCAATCCAATGCAGTTTTTTCCAATGCTGTGAGGAAGTGCTGGAGCTTTCCTTCCATGGATGGGCCCTTGGGTATCAGAATGGTTGCATCCCAGTTTAGAGGGCTGGAAAGAAGACATTGGTCTGACAAAATAGCTGGCAGAGGTAGCGTTCTTGGTCTGGAAGTGTGATGTGGACTAAGCTGGTTTTGGTAATCTGTATTGGTTAGTATTCCTGAATGAGTGAAAGAAAGAGTAAGTTCTTGTGAATTTGATTTTTGTTTTTCAGTTTTTTGTTGGTTTTCTCTTCTGGATGAGGAAGACATGGCCTGTTTTTGTTGTCTTTGATTTCTAGACGTTCTTTTAAGGCTTTCTCTCTGAACAGATGTGCTCTTGTTAAAGGGATGTTAAATTTGCTCTAGAAGCATTATTTAGATTCCAGTGCTTAAGCCAGATGGAGTGGCAAGGTACTGCCATAGACTGGGCAATAAACTGAAGGGTGTCTTGTGTAACATCAGCTAAGAAGGAAAAGGACTTAGGGAGCTTTCCTAGGCTCCTATATAAGGAAGCCGGATTTAGTTCTTTATGATTTATTATGGCTTCCATCCACAGAATGGAAGCCCTGGCAAAATAGGAGACAGCTGAGGCTCTTAGTCCTAATACAGTTGCTTCACAGGCTTTCTTTAATGCAGCATAAGATTTTCTCTCCCCCTGATGTTTGGAGGGGCATCCCCATCTTTGGACATTATTGCCCCTGAAAGTAGTGCTGCTACTGGAGCATCTACCAGGGGTGCTTTTAAGTTCTTTCATAATGTTGTGTAGAAGTGTGTAAAGTTTTTGAGCCGTAGTAGCACTCTTCCTACCTTGAAGGGATGATTTCCACTTTTCCTTTAGTATCTTTTTGAAAGAACTAGGAAAAGGTATCTCTCTTGTCGCAGGCTTGAGTTCTAGGAACATCCCTGCTCCTCTGGACAACCATTGTTTTTTCTCTGTTCCTGGCTAGGGAAGCAATTGCTTTGGGCAATCAAGGCAAAAAAAAAATCATCTTTGTTATAGAATCTAGCAGATGAATTTTCCTCTGCCCTTTTTCTGTCTGACCACCACCCCTCCTCCCCATCTGAATCGAGATCCTGTTGGGAATGCATGGATGAATCACTGTGCATGTGACACTCAGTAAAGAACACTTTGTGTTTTAGTATTGCTGCCTGAGACTATGGAGCATGGGTCTGGTGAATCTTCCCTTCTGTCAGCAGAAGAAGGTGGACTGGTAATGGTACTAGTTTGACTTGGCTGTGAATTTTTAACTTTGGTTTTATCCTTTATTTATTTCTTTATTTATTTATTACTTTTGATTATTTCTAGTGTTTAGAGGAGGGGAGAAAGAAAATTCAGAGGTGTGTGAATTGCTGTTACGCTTTATCACCCCTCCTGTTCTTAAATGTTTGCTTGTCCAAGAGGTAAATCAGTTAAATAATCCAGAATAGCTTTTGTTAGCTGGGAAATGTCCTTAATAGTGGAGCGGAGGAGTTCCTTATTCCCTTGCCTGGAGGTAGAAGGGGTTGGGGGAGGGGAGGTTTCACTTGGCCATGTGGATTGCACCTGCTATGCAAAATGGCTGCCTGCTCAATGGGCAGCTTCCCAGTGGGAGGGCGATGCGCCCTCAATCTCACCCTTCTGGTGCTTTAGGCGTCGCCGATTCCTCCTCTGATGATGATGATGACCAGCTCTGCCTCGTCTGGGAAGAGGGTGTCATGGACTCAGACGCCCCGATTCCCTTGAGCTCGGCCTCTCATGAGGCTCCTGTGGTCTTTGGCAAGACTCAGCAAGTGGCAGATGCCTGCAGGCCGGTGATCCGTGATTGTTTTGTTCTTTCTTGCAGCATAAGAGGCCTTTTTCATAGCCAAAGGGGGCCGGGAGGAAAACAGAAGGCAGAGCAGAAAAACAGAGGAAGTTTTTGTTTTTAAAGGAGAAAGTATTACTGAGGAGATGGAGATTTAAAGAGGTAAGAAAGATTAAAATTTTAAGAGTTTTAAGGCATTAGAAGTTCTGAGTAGGAGGAGAGGAGAGTTAGCTCTTCTGTCCTGGGCAAAAAGCAGGGGACAGAACTGGCTGGCGAGGAAGAGCCTGGGACCAATAGAAGACTCAAAAGTTTTAGTCACATGGTCCCTGCTTTTTTCTGGGCAATAGGGGGAGACAACCTATTGTGGGGTGATGCCTTCCTCACACCAACCTGGAGAATGGACTTATTTGTCATGACGTTCAGCTAACCAGCCTATTATTTCCCAGATCCCCTCCTGGATCCTGTTTTAAAAACTGGTGTTACATTGGCCATTCTCCAACCCTCTGGTACAGAGGCTGAGCTTAGGGACGTTACTCATTTTTTATTAGAAGGTCAGCAATTTCACATTTGAGTTATTTAAGAACTCTAGGATGGAGATCATCTGGGCATGGTGGTTTTATTAACGTTCAATTTGTCAATAAGATTGAGAACTTCAACTTTTGTCACCACTACTTGTCTCAATTCCTCAGACTCCCTTCCTGAAAACATTAGTTTGGGCACAGGCATCTTTCTGTTCTACATCTCCTCCAGTGAAGGTAGATGCAAATAATTCATTCAGCTTCTCCTTATCTTCCCTTAGTACTCTTTTAACTTTGTCGTCATCCAACAGTCTAACTGCTTCCCTAGCTAGTTTCTATTGACAGTCTCAAAGAACTCTAAAAGATTAGTGAGACAGGGCTTATCTTTGCGGAAGCCATGTTGATTCTTTTTCAGAAGGACTTGTCCTTTTATATGCTTACTAATTTTGTCTTTAATGATGCTTTCAACTAATTTACCTGGAACAGACACCCTCAGAATAGAGCTACTTTGGTGTGGAGCAGCCTGGTGGTGTTACCACCTGCTGCTACCTCTTTGCCTTACCAGGAGGTGCTCCCACAGCATCCATTAAACACAAGGGCATGCCCTGCTCCCATGTTTAATTGACTGACCTCCTGTCCTGTCCAGAGCTTTGCCTCAGCAGCTGGAAACTGAAACACATGCCAGAGACATCTGGTCAAGGACTCCTCTGCAGTCACGAAGAATACAGATATCAAAGCAGGAGGGTGTCATTCTGAGGAAGAGGGAAATGATCCTTTAGAAGGGACCCATTCTTCAGAAGATGAGCAAATATCCTCTTGCACCGAGGATGTGCCTCCTGGGGGAGGGGGGCTTGTGGTAGCTGGGTTTATGATGGGCTTATAGACCACATGGTGAATTGCCTGCCTGGTGTGAAGGTTGTGGATATCCCACGCCATCTAGATAGCATAGTAGGCAGTGCTGGGGCAGAGTCAGTTGTCGTGGTCCATGTTGGTACCAGTGATATGGGGAAATCTAGCTGTGAAGTCCTGGAAGGCAAATCAAGGTTGCTAGGTAGATGTGGTGATGGCCACCAATTTGGATGGCTTTAAAAGGGGGTTAAATTCCTGGAGAAGGCTATTAATGGCTACTAGTCCTGATGGTTAAGTGCAACCTCCAGTATCAGAGACAATAAGCCTGTATACACTAGTTGCTGGGGAACATGGGTGGGGAGGGTGCTGTTGCACCGTGTCCTGCTTGTGGGTCCCTGGTCAAAAGCTGCTTGGCCACTGTGTGAACAGAGTGCTGGACTAGATGGACCCTCTTACTTATTGATTGCAGCTTTATATTGCCCATCAGCCGAAGATCCCTGGGCCGTGCACAATTAAAAACCATAAAAAATGATACAAATTCTACTAAGGTGGCTTACAAGTAACATGAAATAACATCACAATAAACAATATTAACCATTTAAAAATAAATAATAAACAAATCATCAGGATGCTTCCCATGGGGCACTGGTGGAAGAGGGCCCAGGAGGCAGTGGGGAGATCCGGCTGGAACAGGAGGTGTCGGGCGTTTTCCTCATCTGTCTCCCTCCCTCTCTCCTGGAATCCTTCCCACAGGACAAGAGAAAGAAGAAAGCCCTGCGGGGAGACTCCAGTTGGGACAGGCCCTCAGGTCTTCTAGCACTGCTCTCAGGAATAGAGAGGTCGGTGGTGACCAAGCAACAACACCTTCCACAAGAAGAGCCCATGGAAAGGATAGAGGAAGGGGGCTTTTTTCATCTTATTTTCTTGATGAAGATGCAATGCTCTGCCCAGAGAAGCAAGTGGTTTGGATAAAGAGTCATGTAGCAAACGGATGGCTGGGATTGCAGGCATATGACTCAATATGTGTTGATGTTAAGTTTCTTGGCTAACATAGGGCAGAGCTGAAATCCCTAAAATGTGGTGCTTGGCAAACATGGTTGCATTTGGTGCCAAATTATGTTTTAATTAGGTGCTGAAAGCAGCCTGAGTAATTGTAATTTTTATGAAATCTTCTTACCTCAAATTTAAATCTTGTTTGGAACTATTTACTGGGTTTGACACTAAAATTGTTTTGAATATGTACCATCCCACTCTGTGTGTGTGTGTGTGTGTGTGTGTGTGTGTATTCTGAATGAGCAACCAGCCTTTGGCATTTGGAACATCACAGCTTCAATTGTCTTCAAAGCCCTCAGTACAAGACCAAAAAAAGAAGGGGGGGGGGGGGAAAGGAGAGAATCAATTTGTAATATCAGAGGTAATGCAGCATTATGGTGAAGGACATTCTGGCCTGGCACCACAGGAATGGTCAATCTCTCTATGCCTCACTTGAAGATGGCATCAAACCAGAGTAAGTTAAGTCAGAAGATGCTTTCACACAATGCTAAAAAAAGGGAGGGAGGCTTTTACAATCTAATCTTATGCAAGTTTACTTGCATGTCCCAAATGTGGGGCTTACTCACAAGTAAGTGTGAATATGCTTACAGCCTAATTGTATGGCTGCACCCAAGATGGCCACTGCTACGCCATCTATCAAAACCGCAATCGTAAGAGAAGAGAGCTGGCACAGGCACCAAGAGGCTCACTCCCCCAGAGCAAGAGCAGCATCACACACCAGTCACAAGGTGGCTCCTAATGAGAGCCCCACCTGGACCATGTACAGAAGGAACGAAGCAGCCAATGGACCCCATCCTTTCTTCCACAGGCATGGACTGGCTCCCACAAAGTCTCTGTGATGTCCCTTCAAATCCCTCCTCAAAGGGTTCCCCTTCTGTGACACCTTTGCTACAACCTACTAGTTCCAATGTAACTAGGGTGACCAGATAAAATCCAGGTCAGGGCTCATGTAACTTTAACAGTTGTAGAGAAAAGGGAATTTTAGCCAGTGTCATTTGTATGCAATTAGTTCCTGGTGAAATTCCCTCTTCATCACAACAGTTAAAGTTGCAGGGGCCCTGCCTTCTTTTGTATATGGTCACTCTAGTACAGTGCCTGCACCTTTAACTGTTGTGATGAAGAGAGAATTTCATCAGGAACTAACTGCATACAAATGACACTGGCTGAAATTCCCTTTTCTCTACAACTGTTAAAGTTACATGAGCCCTGCTGTCCTCCTTTTCATATGGTCAGCCTAGTTTTAGTTTAACTTACAGGAATGGTTAACATACTCACCATGTGGGTGTTTTAACCGTTTTTGGGAAGTAATTGGAGCTTCATAAAAAAAAAATTAGAAATCCAGGAGTATCCTATAATTGGGTTTGGCCAGTAGTGTGCCTACCAAAGGCAAAAGGTAGCAGCTCCACAGTGTTTTCTCATGGACTGCAGGAATAAAGAAACCTCTTGTGAAGGGACCTGACTCTATTGTGTGTTCACTGCAGAGCAGAGACTAGCAGAGGGCTGCAAATGGGCCAAATCACCCCACCTCACCTCCACCCCAATATTAATCATGCCCTTCAACTCTGTAATGGCCTTTGGCCCAAAGGGAGTCATGGAAAAAACTGAGGGTTGCAGTGATGGGTAGAAAGATATTGTCTGAACACCAGGTTTACCCTGTGAGAAACAACAGAAGAGTAGACCTGGTTCACAAATTTCTCAAAGGCTAGATTTACCAAACTTGGTAGACCTGGTGATCTTTTATTTCTTGATGGAGATAATCGCAATGGTTCTTGACATCTTTCTTTCAAAAAAGCATTTTGAACATGAAGTAATTCAACTTCTTCTATCAATTTAGCATTCTCTTTCTTCACCTTCACAAGAACCTTCTGATTGACATTTTGGTGACCAATCAACTTCCCGTTCTCCTCAGTGAGAAGCTCGACCTGTTTCCTTAGCAAGGACATCTCCTTTTCCATTTTAACACTCTCTTCATATGATTTTTCCAGTTTTGATCTCATTTCTTCTTTCTCATTGAATGCCTTCGACTCCAAAACTCCTGTTCATCTAAGCCCCAGGGTATCTCTGGACAGACAGTTTCCGTCAACCTGACTTTGCACTGGCGGCAGTTCCGTTACACGATGCAGCTGTCAGGGTGAAGCCATCTAGGGGCAAAGGCACTTTGCCGCGAACTAAAAAAATCCACCATTTAACACGATTTTTTTAGTTTGCCGCAGTCCTCCCCCCCATTTAAAGTTTTAAAAGGTAAAAAAATAAATAAACCCGATGCGCCTCCACTGTCCTCCCCCATTTTGTAAAAAAAAAAAAAAATTTTACCTGGGAGTAGGGGAGCCGAAGCTCCCAGTCTCCCCTCCAGCAGCCATCGCACCGCCGAATACTCGGTGCGAGTGGCAACAAAAGAGAAGGCGCCATCGCGCCCCTTACATCAGGACTGGAGTAAGGGGCATAAATGAGTCGCACGATGCCAGGGAGGCGCCACGGGGCAGTGCTCCTGGCGTTATGAAGAGGGGGCCTCTGTGATAAAGTGTCAGGACACACATGAGTTTATTTATTTTATACTTATTTATTACATTTTTATACTGCCCGTCAGCCAAAGCTCTCTCGGCAGTGCACAAGTAAAAAACGTAAAACATATAAATTTAAAACACTGAAAGTTAAAAAAGCAATAAAAAAACAGCTGTTAAAAACCAGGGAAAGCCTGTGTAAAAAGGTATGTTCTCAGGAGGCATTTATTTTTATTTTTACATTTTCCGCCTCCTGAACTGCATGAGGGAGGGTTTTCCGGGGGGGGGGGGGGTGCCGCTACAGGTTCTTCATGGCGGCATTCTGTTCTTTTCGAAATGGCCAGCAGGACCTCCTCTGAGGATCGTAGTTGTCATCCAGGTGTATATAAGGGAAGGTGGACTGCTAGGTATGCTGGTCCCAAGATGTTTAGGGCTTTGTAAGATAACAACATAACCTTGTATGTGGCTTGGTAGCTAACTGGCAGCCAGTGCAGTTCTTTTAATACAGGTTTTAGATGAGCAGATCTAGGTGTCCCCGTGAGCACCCTAGCTGCTGCATTGTGGGACCCCACAGTTCAACTGCCATGGGGCAGAGGCACATTCCCCCAATGCTATTTTCTGGAACCGACCCCGCAAGTATGAGCTGAACCACTGTAAAACAGTGCCTCCAACCCCCAACTCATGGAGGCATCCCAGGAGGAGACTGTGGTCAACAATATCAAAAGCCGCTGAGAGATCAAGGAGTAGCAACAGGGTCACGCTCCCCCTGTCCCTCCCTTGAAGAAGGGCGACCATCAGAGCGACCATCAGGGCGACCATCAGAGTTAAGCAACTGGGCGAGGAAGGTAAATGAAATTACTTAATTAACTAACTATTTAATCACCTGAGGTAATCATTTATAAATTAAAATTCATAAACAGCTGCTGAAGCCAAAACAAGGCCACAGCAAAGGGAGCTAAATCCCAGAGGAGTAAAACCAGTTGCAAACTTACAGTAGAGTTAAATAGCAATGAGGGTGGGGGAATCCAGCAAGAACTTACAGCTCTTGCTATAAGTTTACAGAGGAGTTGAAAAAAAATCCCAGCTGCGTATTTTAATTAATCCCACGCTATAAAGGAGGGGGAAGCAATTCATAGCTCTATACTGATAGAAGACACTGTGCAGTGCTAAATATTGGAGGTGTCTGCTTAGGAACAGGAAAAAGTGTACACTAGTTTCAGTTTAGGGTTGGATTTTGGGCCTTAAAAAGCACTTTATATAAATCAAGTGTAAGAATTCAGCTTATCACTTAGTTTAAAAACAACAACATATACACCGGGGGAGGGGGGGAATAAAAAGGACTTACTCCTTGCTAGTTTCAGTTTAGGCTCAGGTTTTAGACCTTAGAGAGCACTTTATTAAATAAAGCAAGTTTAAGAATTCAACTTATCCCTTGGTTTTCATTTTTTGTTTAAAGAAAAACCCCATAGACACACAGAAATAAGATTTACTCTTTCCTAGCTTCAGGTTAGGCTCAGGTTAGCAATCCATTAAGTAAAGCAAGTTTCAGAATTCAACTTATCCCTTGGTTTTTATTTAAAAACAAACAAACCCACACAGAGAGATAAATAAGACCCATTCCTTGCTAGCTTCAGTTTAGGCTCAGGTATTGGGACCTAAAGAGTTTAAATTTAAATTCTTAAAATTTGTGCACGCATGTAGTGGCTATGAATTTTTGAAAAATCATCATTTCTGTGTTTTAAAAATTCATAGCCACTACACGTGTGCACAAACGTTTATGAAATTTCCCACACATGTGTACTGCCACTCCATGTGCAATGTCCCCATGTTTCAACTTGATACATTTTAAAATAAAAAAATTATAAGCACTTCCTGGTAATGTTTTCAAAAATTACTTGCGAGTAAACACATGCACCTATGTTTCTGAAATTTTACACACATGACTACCTACACCCTGTCTGCAATGTCACCAGGTTTCAACTTGGTAGCTTTTAAACTAAAAAAGTTATAGCCCTTTGTTCCCCCCCCCCCCCATGAAAACCTATGGCTTCAAAGATCACCTAAAATGGTGTCCGGATCAATCCGGATCGGGATCCGGATCTGAATCGGATCCGGGTCATACAGATCCGGATTGGGGGGGTCCGTGCACAGCCCTAGCAGATATCAAGTGCCTCTAGAAAGCACAGCAGACAGTGCTGGGGTGGAGTCAGTTGTCGTGGTTCATGTTGATACCAACAATGTGGGATAATGTAGTCATGAGGTCCTGGAAGCCAAATTTAGGTTGTTGGCAGGAGACTGAAATCCAGGATCACTAAGGTGGCTTTCTCTGAAATGCTACCAGTTCCACCCGCAGGGCCAGCTAGACGGGCACAGCTGAGAAGTCTTAATGCATGGATGAGGAGGAGATGCAGAGAGGAGGGGCTCATTTTTGTTAAGCACTGGGGGACATTTTGTACAAGTGGGACAGGCTGCACTTAAACCACAATGGAACCAGACAACTGGGGTCATCCCATGAAGCTGATTGGTGGGAGATTCAGGGCAGCGCATAGTTAAATTGTGGCATTCACTAACACAAGATGTAGTGATGGCCACCAATTTGGAAGGCTTTAAAAGGAGGCTGGATATATTCCTGGTGAAGGCTATCAATGGCCACTAGCCCCGATGATTATGTGCTACCTCTTGCATTCAAGGCAGTAAGCCTGTGTGCATCAGTTGCTCGGGGACATGGGTGGGAGGTTGCTGTTGCACCATGTCCTGCTTTGTTGGTCACTGGTCAACAGCTGGTTGGATGCTGTGTGAACAGAATGCTAGAACAGATGGACCCTTGGTCTGATCCAGCATGGCACTTATGTTCGTTCCACCTCTTGAATCATTTCCAAGGACACTTCTGACTTTTTCTGACTCTGATCTAACTTTCAGTATTTCTTACATTGCTTTATTCTTTTCCAGCTTCTCTTCAGTGATTTCCTTCTCTCTCTCTCTCTCTCTCTCTCTCTCTCTCTCTCTCTCTCTCTTTCTCTGAGGTCTTGAATATCTGGATATTTTGTACCACATATCTTCTTTCCTCTTTGGCTTCTTCAGGCTGGCTCTGTAGATTTCTGTTGGTTTCCATTAATACCTGCATTTCCAGACGGGTGTTTTCTAATTCACATAACTGAGTCTTTAGTCTTAGAATTTCATTATTTTTGGAATCTCTTTCTTCATTTAACTCAGATACAAGATGTTCCAGGGTAATTGCAGAGGCCCTCTGGTCTGCTATCTCCTGCTCGTGTGTTTCTAACAGTTTCACCAGATTTGTGTCAAAGAGAGGTGGCGTTTTGGGAGTCTGTGGAAGTGCTACAACAGCAGATCCCATTACACAGTCTATTTGGCGCATTTTAGATTCATATTCACTTCACCTGTTTTACAGTTCTTCTGCCCTTTTGTCCAGCTTTTCCTGAAGTTCTTGGATTAATGCTTCTTTACTAATTAGATCTTTTTTGCAGACTGAAGAAGTGCCACATGATTTTTAGAAGCTTCTGTAAAACTACTTAGCTGCTCAAAGGTATGATGCAGTTCTTCACAAAGAATAATAATAATAATAATAATAATATATTTATTTATCACCCACCTCTCCCAATTTTGCCAGCAATTTGCATTCTCTCCAGTGCTTCTTTCAATTCTTCAATTTGCCTCTCTTGACCCCCTATAATTGTTTTGCTGCTTACTTTTGCAGCCAAAGCAGAATTATACTTACATTTTAGGTCCTCCAGCTCATTGGTGAGTCCTTCAGTGCAGTCCGTCTTCTGACTGGTAGACAGTCTCGATTCCAGAATCCGGCTCATCAGGTCTGATACAACTTCCTTATCAGCAGTGTTTGTTTTCTGTAGGGAAGCAATAACCTCTTCAGCAGTAATTAAATTTTGTTCCAGTCTCTGCAATTTTGCTTCCTGCTGCTCACATACTGACGCCATTTCAGAGCATTGTTTCTATAGGGCCATAATGTTTAGAGCTTTCAGATGTTCCTTGGAATTATGTTCTTTGTCTTCTTGTAACTGCATTGTTAATTTCTGATTATGTTCTTTTTCACTTTCCAACAGGCCCAGTTTTCAGTGCTTCACTCTCTTGCTTGCTATCAGTGAGCTACTGTGTCAGTTGGTCAATCTCAAATTTAAGTATTTCCTGGAGATTGTCATAATCATCTTGCAGACTAATTTTTCCTTCAAGTATCTTATACTCTAGTCTGATATTATCAAGTTGCAGTTGTATACTCATAAAGTCTGGTAGAAAGTTCATTGATTTATTTTTCTTGATTTGCTCTGAAAGCATCAAAGTCCATTTTTGCAGCAGATAGTTCTTTAAGTGCAGACCAATTTGCAAGTCACGAACCTCACCCTTCAATATGTCCTGGTGTTCCTTTTCAAGACAGTCTATCTTTCCAAGAAGCCCTTGCTTTTCAGTTTGCCTGCCACTTCTTTCTGAGGCAAACAGTTCTTGCATTTGTGAAGAATGATGCTACAACTTATTAATATGCTGCTGAAGCTTCATTCCCTTACTTTCTTTTGCAGCTAGTTTAATCCGAAGAGCACTTAATTCTCCCAGCACCATGTCTTAGCTCTTCTGCAATAGCCTCATATGCTTGTTCATTCATCTCAGGAGGTATTGGCTCGTTAAAATATCATTCACCGTCTCTCCTGGACTTGGAATATCAATAGACTCTTGGGTCAACTTTTCAGGGGTTAAGTGCGGCACCACTCGAGACCTTAGTTGATAAGCCTTTGTTGGAGTAGTCATGCACTCCTACGTTTCTATGTGGATTTTATTAAGTTGAGAGACTTCCTGACATTTACAAGCCTTAGTTGCTTCCTAAACTTTATCAAGGTGCTGGTTTGCCTTCTGTAGAGACTGAAGCTCTGATTCTAGCTCCATCTGCTTTTTCTTTGTTAGCTCTTTGAAAACTTCATATTCTCGTATGGAATTTGCCAGTTCACTCTGCGTATGCAGCAGAGGTTCCTTCAGCCTTTCAGTAGATGCTACAGTATTGCTATCTATTGACACGGCGGTAGAACACACCACCATCTGTCCTCTGTTATTGCACTCTCTACCTGAAATTTCTACGAACATTGTTTCAAGGAAACGGTTCATATAATCTGTATTTCCCACGTCAGGAGAGATGGTAGCTGTAGGAAGAGAAGCATCATGCACAGATTGCCCTGAAGCGAGCAGAGCAAGCTGCTCTTTCAGTTTCTTCACTTTGGCTTGTAACTGCCTTACATTCCCTTGGGTGTCTTCATTTATCACAGCCTTGGTTTTTGATCAGTTTTGCTCTCTGAGCAAAATTAAGAGTGGACGAGGTTTCACTAAAACATCTGGATCCTGGATGAATGTTTGCTAAGATACAAGTGTTGGCATTGCCTCCAAGTGAATCCCCAAAGCAGAAAAGTGAGCCTGGAGTCCCTGTAGCAGATGTGGGCAATGGAAAACAGAGGCACATCAACAAGGGCAGTGATCACTTGTCCCAGGCAACTTAATGATCGGTTTATGTTCCCAGCCTCCTTTAACCTAACTCCCTCAGTGTGAGTCTCTTTTTGTCTCTCAGATCCAGCAAAATCCTCCAAATTGAGTTGAGAGGATCAGATGTTCATAACCTCGTTGTTCTTCTCCATTGATTCTACTGTGATAGTGAAGACAGCATGTGACCTTGAGGACTCTCCATTCATTGAGGTAGATGCTACACGACACTTTCTCCAGCCCATTGTTAATACTTGATTCGCTTCAGCAGCTGAAGTCAACACTTGCTCCACTGCACCAACAACAAATACTCCTTTTGCGATGTGCTGTCTGAGCAAGAGACCAGCTGAAGCAGAATCCAGAACAGGAAGAGCACCTGCCATCCAGTGAGAAGAATCACCACTAACAGCCTCTCAGTGTTGCATGTGTATATGTGAATGTGAGTGAGTGTGAGAATGAATGGAGCCTGGGGCATTGTGTTGGGGCTGTAAGCTCTTGGGCCAAAAAAGCTGGCCCACCTATAGGGTTTGCATCCAGAGATAGGCCAAGTTCCTGTCCATTCCACCAAGTTTCCGTTATGCTCGCTATATCTGTGTTCTCCATGAAAGCCCAGCCCTCCAACACTCCACCTTGACTCTGAGGCTTCTAGCATTAGCATAGAAGCTCTCATACACTGTGTTACACATTAAAACTAAAACACAATTAAAACATGGATGATATACATGGATTGAACAAGTTTAGTTTAGTTTAATAAAGGCAGACTTTGAGAGTCTATGAATGCGGCATTTATATGGTTGACAGCAACTGAAACACCGGACATTAGGGTTGGATAAAAAAAAGAAACTGGAGCACAAGGGGAAAAGAAGGAATCGCTCCGCTCAAGCCCCGACACCCTAGAGGGGAGGATAAGCATGGGAGGTGGGGGGAGCTGTTGCATGAGTTTAAGATACTTCCTGGATTGCTCTCTACAGCACATTTTCAGGAGGAAGGATGGGATATGGACACTTTTCTCCTTTCCCACTGTTCAGAATTCTCACTCCTCCTCATGCTTTATAACAATCACATGCTCAGGATCGGGGCTGGAAACTCTAATGCTATGTAGCACAGAAATGAAACGCTTTCAGGCCTTGCTTTTCTTTTTCCGGAAGACCCACTCCACAGTTGCACACTACAAGTCCTGAACAACACTAGAAGCCATTGGAACATTTTGTGGCAGGACCTCATTTCTCCGTTATATTGTAGAGATGCCTCCACATACCAGATGGGAAGGAGTCAGTAGCCAATATGTTACTGGATTTCGCCCACTGTATGACGGTATTATTATTATTATTATTAACTTTTTTATACCGCCCCATAGCCGAAGCTCTCTGGGTAGTTCACAAGATGCAACAATCACCAGTAAGGTAATACTTAGGCAGCTTACATCTGCACTTACGAGTGCTATGTCAGTGTATAGCAAGACCAGAAATGTCCAAGCAAGCAGTATTACAAACGGGAACATTTTACCTACTAACGGAATTCCTGGAAAGGGCATTTGCAATTGAATTTGAAGCTCTGTTCTGTCTCCTATGACACGTATGTGTGAAGTAAGTGATGGCACGTAAGGGATATCTGCAAGGAAGTTAAGCAGGTCAAAAACTGCTTCTCTAATCCTCAAATGCAACAATGAGAACATGTTTGGCTGAAGAAGGGTAATTTCTTTCTATTCTAACCATTTCTTTTACAAGTAAACAGCACACCTTAAGGTCATCACCTCACAACACTCATACATTTCTTCAGATTAACTCTTGAATAGTGAAAAAGTCTATAGTGACACCCTCCCCTTCACTTTCTATCTAGTTATGGAACCTCCATCAATCTTGGTTATTGACCTGGTTTGCACAACATGATAGCCCATTGTGGCTTAATTTACCTGTGGAGGCTGTTGTATTATGCCAGATGCTTACACGTACCATTATTGCATTGAACTCAGCTTTTTGTGGCTTATTATGTGAATCCAGGTTGCAGGGGTTGTTTGAGGGTTAGATAACCCTCAAATAACCCGTTGCTTGCTTTAGGGTTATTTGAGGTTCTCTAACCCTCAAACAAATGCCTGGGTTCACACGACATGACAAGCCACTGCAAGCCCATGGGCACCTGGCACAATGCGACAGCGCTCACGCATAAATTAAAGCATGGTGGGCTGTTGAGTTGTGCAAACTCTCTCAAGAGTGGCAGGAGGCCTAGTGGTTGGCATACAATTGTCGTAAGTCACTCTTCCATGCCAATTAGAGGACAGCAACAGTAGACTATGTTGCAAGGTTGCTATATGCCTAGTATACTCTCTTGTGGAGATCACAATTAAAATGCCTTACCTTAAAGGGTTCATTGTAAGGTTAAAGAGATAATATTATACAATATGCGTTGAAGATCTTAAAGTACAGGAAAAAATGCTCACTATTGTAGAGTTGCAGTGAAGTTGTGTTCATGTTATTTACTTTCCAAAAATCCTGCAAGTATGTTCTAGGATCAAACAAGCCTTGGGATTAAGGCTGACAAATTCACCCATGCACCAAAAAAACTGTAGTTCTTGATGTTTCGTAAGATACATACATCAATTCTGAACTTTTAATTCTGACTGCCAGCGCCAGCCTCATGCAAAGTGTATCTTCACCTGTAGAATCCACTCTTGCTCATATTTAACCAAAAGCAAAACCAGCAAATTCTTCAGGCCTTATCAACACATCAGATTTGTCTTAAGCTACCTCATAGAATCATAGACTAGTAGAGTTGGAAGGGGGCTCTAAGGCCATCTAGTCCAACCCCCTGCTCAATGCAGGAATCTACCGTAAAGCTTCCCTGACAGATGGTTGTCCAGCTGCCTCTTGAGAGCTGTAAAAGTGAGAATTTGGATGCCAGGTTACACACCAGGGCACTCCTTGCACAAATGACAGCCTCTGGGCATTCTTGCCCCATCTCCTCCCCATACTTTCCCCCTGTTCCATGCGGTTAAGAGGAAAGGAGCTCTGGATATGCCCAGAGGCACTCTGCCTGCAGGGCCGGCTGCGGGGGCCTTGTAGGCCAGCTGGTGCAACCCTGCTCGATGCAGGCAAGGCAGGGCTAGAGCACCCCCACTCCGGGCTGCCCATGGGCCTGAAGGGCCGCCAACGCCGCCCTGGGCCCCTGCTTCCACTATCGCAGGGCTCTTACCTGGAGGAAGATCGCGTTTCTACAAGCCCCCGTCGTTGGCACCCTGAGCAAGCTCCTTCCCTCCTGAACTGGGCCAGGCGCGGACCCCGAGAAGCGCGCTTCGAGGCGGGGAGGCCGGCCGGAGAGGGCGCGAGGCCCCCGGCCCTCGCTCCCGCCGGTCTCCCCCCCCCTCCTCGTTGCATCCCGCATCCAGATCATTCACACGTGCACCGACAGGGCGGAGCGGGAGCCGGAGCCCGCCCCTCGCAGCAGAGGCGGGTCTCTGGGCCGCTCCGCCTCGGGGCGTCCCTCTCCCCCCTCCTCCGCCCCCCAAGCGGGGAATCTTCCAGCGGCTGCGGGGAGGAGAGCGAGCAGGCGCAGCGCTCGCAGCCCTGCCCAGCCCGGCCGGCGCAGAGGAAGGAAGGAAGGAGCGAGCGAGCGAGCAGACGGGCAGCAGGAGGCGGAGGATGGGGGAGCCGCAGTAAGCGCTGGGCCGGCGCGATGGGCTCGGAGCGCAGGGCGCCGCCCCCGCCGCAGCCGCGAGGAGCCCGGGCGCTGGACGGAGACCGCGGCGGCGGCGGCGGCGGCGGCGGGGGCTGCGCCTGCGGCCAGCGGGGCTCGGGCGTGTGGCGCGTCCTGGCGGGCTTCTTCGCGCTCTCGCTGGCGCTGCACCTCCTCACGCTGGGCTGCTACCTGGAGCTGCGCTCGGAGCTGCGCCGCGAGCGGGACGGCACCGAGACCGAGACCGCCTGGCCGCCGCCCGGCAGCAGCACGGCCCAGGCGGCGGCAGTGGCTCCGCCTCTGCCCCCGGGCGCTCCGCCCGCTTGGCCGCCGCGCTTTGCCGAGGACCCCGGGAGCAGCAGCAGAAGCAGCAGCCGCCGCGGCCGCCAGCAGGTGAGAAGCGGGCGGGGAGCAGAGCGCAAGGCGCTGCCGTGCCTGGTGCGGAGGCGCCCGCTGGGCCGGCGTTCCTGGAGCCTCGCCCGGCGGGCCCGCCTGGGGAGCTTCGCGCACGAGGCTTCCCTCCAACCGGGGCGAGGGAGCGATGGTGGGGCAAGCGGCGGCCGGGCGCGTCCTGGCCACGGCTGGCGCTCGCTCGGCGCCTCTCGCGCTCCGCCATCCTGCTGCGGGCAGCGAGGGCGGCTGCCTACCGGGCTCCCCGCTCTGGCCCGGCCTCTTCGCCCGCGTCGCAGTGCGTGGAGCAGGTTCCAGGCTCGCGGCGGGGGCAGCTCCTCGTGTCCCCTTCGCGGGCTGCGCTTTCGCCCCCCCACCATGGCCCGAGGGGGACCTTGTTCGGGAGAGGAGGGTCTGTTGTCCCCGTGCTTCGCAGCAGGAAAGCTGGGGGGGGGGGGGGGGACACCCTCCGTGACCTGCAACTGCCCGTACCCCCCCTCCCCCCCCAGTTCAGGAAGTGATCTGTTTTCATGGAGACCCAGAAGAGAGTTTTGAGGCTTCGGGTAGTCTGTCTGGAAGTGGGAAATGTTGCCTACTTTCCAGGTGCACGTTTGTATGTGCTTGACTAATGGGCCTTTTTTCCCCAACAAAACATCATTTTCTGCCGTATGGATTATAGAGGTGTATTCTTAGTCAAACCCATTTATGCTGCAAAACATTTATATACCCCTCTGGCTGCTAAGAAGCCATTGGGGGGGGGGCAGGGGAGGTGTACAACATTTTAACATAATAAAGCCCTGCAGCAATTAAAAGAAAACCAAGAACATTAAAATCTTACATATGAAAAGGCTGAATTAAAAAGATCATTTCTGAAAACCAAGGGAGTGGGGGGGCCAGTCGTAATTCTTGAGGGAGCGCGTTCTACAGCTTGGGAGCAATCCATGCGAAAGCGCTTTCATGCCCAAAACAAGCCTCTGCAGTTAACGGTGACCTCAAAGGGCCTCTCCTATAGAACTTAATACTTGGGCTGGTTCATAGGGAGACAAGCAGTCTTACAGATAAATAACTGGGTCTTAAGCCATTTAGAGCTTTAAAGGTTAAGACCAACACCTTGAATTGGGCCTGGCAAACAGCTGGTAACCAGTGCAGGTCTTCCAGGTCAGGTTTAATAGGTTCCCAATGCCATGCGCCGTTTAGTAGCCTTCTGCTGCGTTTTGCAGTAATTGATGCTTATGGACACTCTTCAGGGGTAACTCCATGCAGAGCACATTGCAGTCACCTAAACGTGATGTAACTGAGCCAGGGATAATTGTTGCCAACTTCCGGAAGGATTGTGCCTGGTGCCTCAAGCATAATTGTGCAAACACACTCTTGCAACTGCCACCTCCTGAAGATCCAGGGGTAGCGTACAATCAAGGAACACTCCCAAGCTATGGTCCTGAGCCTTCAAGGAAAGCACAGCCCCTTCCAGAACAGGGGGTTGAATCTCAATCCCCAAGTCAGACTTTCTACTGACCAACAACACTTCCATCTTGTCTGGGTTTAACTTCAGCTGGTTCACCCTCATCCAGGCAGCTTTGCCACCACAGCTGTGGTGATGAGATCTGAATGCTCGAAAGGGTTCTCCTCTGAGAACGTAACTCATATGGACCGAGGCATCCTTCCTTGCTGTCCATATGGAAAGAACCTAGCAGTTGATCCAGAGGCATGATTTTTGCAAGGGAAGCTTTTTGCTTTTCAAGTCAAAGGAGCTGTTTGGTCTTCCACAGATAAACTTTCCCTGAAACAAAAGTATTAAGGTAGAAAACAGTGGCCTTTTTCCTCACAGAGGACTCTGCAAGTAGAAAATGAACAATTCAAATCTTTTCTGTCACTATCTCCATGCTGGGAGAGAGGTGCACCTGTTGAATTTCTGCCTACAACAACCTACAGATGGGCACAATTGGGAGAAGTCCTCACCAAGAGTGGGGCAGAGACAAAACAAAAGCATAGATCTTGTTTCACCTTAACCGGTACCTAATTTATTGTGGCGTAAGCCTTCTTGGAATAGAGTATAAGTGTTAACTTCAGTTGGCATATATATTTATCTGTTTACACTCTTAGACCATAATTTACCTGGGTACTGTACAGATAAATTTAAACACATGATGTCTAAAATGACAATATAGGCACATGGATCTGCTGGGAATTGAACCTTTCTGCATGCAGGACGCTTGCTCTTCCACTGAGCTGTGTGTTGTAGCGTACTGCAAATTCTCTGGGATGAGATTTTATGAAGGGCAAAACACAAATGCCATGAATTACATTTAATCTGCTTTTCAGACATGGTACAATTAGGCTGCAATCCTATATGCACTTCTCTTTTTAGGGTGACCTGCCCAATTTCTCTCTCTCTCTCTCTCTCTCTCTCGCACACACATGCACACAACACATGCACCGCATGGTCTCCCTGTGTATAAACACATGCACCGCATGTGTCCAAACACACACACACACCTCTCTTCTTGTCTTCCACCACCCTTCTGGCTTCTCCAGCAGCAGCAGCAGCAGCAACGTGGCCCTTTTCCTGTTTTCTTCCAATATTGTTCTGGGGCAGCTGGGTGCAGTGCATAATGCCAGCACCCGCCCGCCATTTTCATTTCGAGAAAATCCTCTGGGATCCATTTGGGACCCAGAGGCATTTGGGGGAAATGGCTCTGGAGTTCGAAGCTGCTGATTTGCTTTGAGCATGCTTGGTCTCCCTGTGTATAAACTATTTTAAAAATAAATTGCTGGGGACAACAGGCCCTCACAGACTCCAAAGGAGGTGTTGGCACCATGCTGGGAAGACAGACTTAGCTCTTGGTAGAGTAGTAATGGCTATTAGCTGTTGAACTCACCAGTTGCAGAGAGGTAAAAAACAACTTAAAATGTCTGTCATGTTCATCTGTAGATGATAGAATAAGTTGCAGCATATTTACTGCAACTTGAAAAACCAAGCTGGCGATCCAGGCTAGCAACACAGAAGTGCTGGTGTGACCAGCGGTGTGGGGAGAGACCCCTCCTCTTTCTTCCCCATGTGCCTGAACCTTTATTTGGTGGGGCTTCATCTTTTGTGAGCTGTGCTATGGCCCATGTGCTCCTGCCTCCCCTGACAAAAGGATGGGGAAGCCATCACTTCCCTGTTGCCTGCCGCTCTGGCCACCAAGCTGCTGCTCCTGGACCACTTCCTCCGCATGCCACCATCTACCCTGGCAGCCCTAGCTCTGTTGTGACTCCCACAGGAAGGCAGCTAGCCATCAGCCCAATCAGTTGCAGCCCATCAGCCGACTTGCCTGGCGCATGTGTTGAAGGGAGGGAAAGGCAGAGTGCAGCCAGGCACCCCCAGCAAGTGCTGGAAGCTGTCCCGCAACTCAGATTTTGAACCTTTTCAATAACAAGTTGACATGCTAGAAACTATTCAAAATTTGGGGTGCAGAATTCGATTACTTGGTTTTCAAGTCCAGGATTTTTGTGGATCTCGGCCTCTCCTGGACAGAGATAGCTTGGCCACGGTGGTACAGGCATTAGTAACCTCCAGGCTGGATTACTGCAATGCATTCTATGTGGGGCTTCCCTTAAAGCTGCTCCAGAAGCTGGAGCTAGTGCAGATTGCAGCAGATCAGCTGTTGTTAGGAGCTGCCCCTTTCCAGCATGTAACTCTTTTGCTGAGAGAACTGCACTGGCTGCCTATTCACTACCAGGCCAGGTTTAAGGGTCTTGTACTAGTGTACAAATAACTTGGGACCTAGATACCTGAGAGAGTGCCCTATCAACCTGCCTGGTCACTGAGGTCACCCGAGAGCATGCTCCTGGTGGTTCCACATAGACCTATCCTCCGATTGGAGTCCACCAGGGGAAGAGCCTTCAGTGTTGTGGGCCCCCTCCTATGGAATTCCCTGCCTCTGGAGGTCAGGCAGGCACCAATTTTATATTCCTTTTGACACCTCCTAAAAATGTCATTCCTGGAAGCCTTCCCTTAATGACCAGTCACGGTTTATTTTGCATTTTGTTTCTTTTAAAAATGTACTTTTAATGTGTTTTTATTTTATTTTGTCCACCACTTGGAAATTCTGAATGGGGAGCGGTATACAAATCTTGTAAAATAAATAAAAAAATATCTCAGGCAGCTAGTGACTGGGCAGAATTGGAAAAATCCAAATTGCTAGTCATGAAAATGTTTCACATATTTGGGCAGCTTTCTCATGCTTCTGACTTGTAGCTAGTAGAACTGGCATAGAGATTGGAGAAAAATGTGTTCACTGCCTCACAAACACACACTTTGCAAAACGGGCTGGTCTGTAACTGGTGGAGAGAATTGCCAGGGCGTTTGACTTTGACCAAGAACAGCAGGCGGATCTGGGCTTTCCGACTGGTAGCTGGCTTGCGCCTGGGGTAGGAAGAAATGTGGGATTGAGACTGAATAAACTCCTTGGATAGGATATAAATGTGGCTTGTCTAAAGCGAGTTTTGTTTACACAGGCCAGGCTCATAATGAAGAATACTCAGAGCACAAGGCAAGGGAAATTGCAACATGTTGACAAGAGTGGAGATTTCTGTAGCATATTTTGCATTACTCTTCCTGTGAATTCGTGATATGGTAGACCTGCCTGCCTAAGTCTCTAAGGTTACATTAGGAATAGGAATGTCAGAGGAGATGCAACATGCCTTTGTGGAACGCCCATAGAACTCGTGGTAGAGCACATGATAAAGGTATAAAGGCCCAGGCTCATTGCCGAGCGCACCCAGTGGATCATGTCCCTGCCTGAGAGCTTAGCGACCTGCTGCCACTTGGAGAAATCAGTGGTGGATTGATGCTGTTTGATAATCTGGCGGTTCATGAGGGGCAGTTCCATGCACCCAACTGCCACAGCTGTGGTTGAGACTTGTTGCCGTGCTATACTGGCTGAGCTAGATGAATTAGAAATATAATCAATTAAGGAGACCAAAGTCCATCTTCTCCAGCATTCTGTTCACACAGCGGCCAACCAGCTGCCTTTGGGAAACTCAAATAGGACACAAATGCAATAGCAGCTTCCTGCTCATGTTGCCATGCAGCTGATGTACATAGGCATATTGTCCCTGATACTGGATGTAATATCAGGGCTAATAGCCATTAATAAGACTTACCCTCCATGAATTTGTCTAATCCCCAAAGCCATCCAAATTGGTGGCCAAGAGTGGCTGTGAAGTGGTATCTTTTGGCTGCATGAAAGGATGTTAAAAGCATGGCAATTGAAGAAAGGCCAGCCTTCTTCCATGTACTGTGCTGTACACATACATGGTCCTCCTCTGGTAAAGGAAACAATTGAGGATAATAAATCTAATTAACCAGATTCCTGCGTACTAGTGACAGTCCCTTACTTTCTGTCTATATCTGCCTTGGGTTCAGAGATGTGATTTGAGTCAAATAGGCAACACAATTACTTTATAAATTTCAATATTTAATTTGCAAAAAGCAAGTATACTTAAGGCAAGTGTAGAAAGAAAATCATACCCTTGGTACTTGTTGACAAAGTTTTAAACGGGAAAGGAAAAAGGACAAAACATAGCGCATATATTACCAATACAGCTTTTTGCTAGCAGAGGTTACCACCTGCCAGGATCTTCCCTTCTCTTTCACAGTTTTACACTTGAACATGAATATATGATGTGCTTGCTTACTGTACTCTTTTAATCCCACCTTTTCATATTTATTCATATTTCTTCTTCATGTCACTTGTTTATTACTTTCTCTTACTCTTTTATCCACTGAAAAACACCTAATTTTTTTACATATGTTTATGTTCTCCGGTCTTCACCAGAAGATGATACATTTTTTTTCCAAAAGAATATCAACTGTTTAGCTCTTGTATTCCCCTTTTTTGTATTTCTTGTCCTCAGAGTCACTACTTTTTAATTAGTCTGTTTTTATTTGAGACTTGAGGCTTTTGGTTTATAAAGGTCCCCAACTTTAACCTAATTTTGGTAAATAGCAATAAATTGATTTTTCACATTACACTTCATTTTATCTTCACAACAACCCTATGATGTAGGTAGGGCTGAGACTCAGTGACGAACTCAAAGTCACCCAGTGAATTTAAGGCCGAGTGAGACTTGAACCTGAGTCTTTCAGTCCAAAACGCTTAACCACTTCACCACCCTGGCATATTTTAATTTCTTAATGCTGTTTGCACAAACAAACATTTTCTTTTGTATGTGCATGTATGTAGAGGGCTCCCACCCACCCCTTGAAAGAGACTGTACATGAATGCACAACATTGTTGGCCACATCTGGTGTTGGCTGGGTGTGGGATTGGGTCAATCCATACACGGGTTCCAAACCTGGACAAGGGAGGGGGTTGGTTCCTGACATGATCCCTCAGGCAATCAAAGGAGCAAATCCTTGCTAGTCCAACCTCAGATCCCGTGTTGGTAACTCAAGGCAACATGGTCACAGCTTAAACAAGATTATGGGGAAAGGTGAACCCTCAGGTGCAAGGAGTTCCAGGGTCACTGCTCTCTCATGGGCAACTCCTCGTCGCATGAGTCCAGGCAGAGGAAAGGAGGTCCAGCAGTCAGTGATGGAGCCCAGTCTGCCAGTGCATTGAGCTGATGCAAAGACACGCAATCCACAGCAAACGAGAGTTGAAGTCTATGAAAAGCCTCACAGTACTTTTTGTGGCAAATTTTTAGTAATCCAAAGTTCCACTTAGGAGGGTGCAAGTACAGAGTACCCCCAGAGTCTCAGACGATGATGGATCCAAACAGGGAGGTTTTCTGGGAATGCAGACCAGATGTTCCTAGCCAAGGCTCCTCGCCTTTGTACCAGCTTTGAAAAGGAGGCATAGGTCTCTTCCAGAGTACTTGACAGACTGGGGCTTTTGGCCTTTCAGTAACGCCCCTGTCCAAACACTTGCTCAGTACACCAAGATGACACTTCAATCTGGACAATCCCTTGCAGCCCCCCTTCCTTTCTCTTATCAAATTCTCAGAGGCAGCTTCTCTGCCAAGGCCAAGGCAAGCAGGTGGCTTGTGGGGAGTAGAACCACTCCTCCATCTCTGCTCTGAGAATGCTGACAGAGATCGACTCACACAGATTCTGATATTCCAGAGGCCGAATAGGCCCAAGGCTTTCCAGACTACTACTCATTAAATCTTAGCTAAAAAGTACAAGACCCTATAGCAGTGGCGAAACTATCCCTGACAGTTTAAGTTGAATGCACCCTGAAAGTAAGGTTAGAGTTGGCTTAACCAATCTTGATTTAGAAGCATACAAATAAGTAATTTTATCTCTATAAATTTGACATGGTCTATGCTGGCCCTGGCAGGGAGCCAAGAATTTTTTGTCCCAGGTATTTTGGACCCTACTACCATCATATCAGAAAATGAAAGGACTTGTAGGCTGTCAGTATTTTTTGGTTCTTGAATCCCACTTTTAGTGATACAAGGTATATAAACTAGGGATGTGCACTGGATCGGACCCGATCCACGATCCGAGTCCGGTCCAGTGGGAAATCGGATAAATTATCCGATTTCCGATCCGACAGCTGGATCAGCCGATCCAATCCGAACCGGTCCGAAAAGGCTCCGAACCGGTTCGGCGGATCGGTGGGCTCCCACTGGCGCCCACCGCCACTTCCATTGGCGGGCGCCAGCAGGCGCCCGCCGATGAAAGTGGACAGCGGGGGGGGGAGGAGGGGGCGGGAGGAGGGGGGCCCTTACCTTTCCGGCCCGTCCGCTCCCGTCCGGCGCCGGCGGCTACTACCAGCGGGCTCCGCGGCCTGCTCCAGGGTGGCGCGCCAGGTAATGTCATCACCTGGCGCGCTACTCTAGAGCAAGCCGCAAAGCCGGCTGGCGGTAGCCACCGGCGCCGGACGGGAGCGAACGGCCCTAACAGGTAAGCAGTGGCGGGGAAGGGGGCTTACCCCCCCCCGGAGCCGTCCGCTTCTATCCGCGGGCGCCAGCGGATGGAAGCAGACGGCCCCAGGGGGGGTAGGGAGCGCGGGGGAGGGGGCTTACCTGCCGGGGCCGTCCACAGCGGACGGCCCCGGGGGGGGGAGGGAGTTAGGCCCCCCCTCACCCACCCGCCGCCATTTTTTCCTCATAGACTTGCATTGCAATGCAAGTCTATGGGGAAAAAAATGGCGGCCGATCCAAAAATTTATGATTTTTGGATCGGGATCGGACTCAATCCGGTCCGGTCCGGGGGGCCTCCGATTTTGTCCGAACCGATCCATGACAAAATTGGAGGTCCCGATCCGGGTCCCGATCCGATCCGGGGGGTCCGTGCACATCCCTAATATAAACCTGTTAACATTTAGCCTTCTGAAAAGCTCAAGTCAAGCTTATGTGAGCTCTCTAGACATACAAACAGGCCACTTGATAGGAAAAGGTCAAGCCTTAAGGAGGTATTTAAAGGCAAGTGGCTTCTTGAATGCCATGTAGCATCCTTAATGATACCTGAAGAAAGTTTTTAATTAAACGGAATATGACCACAAACCCCCACTTCACTAGACATGTTGAATATAACTTAGTAATGGGAGAGATTTTTAATGCTGTGTAAAGCTTGCAGAAGATGCATGAGGTGTTTTGTTTGAAAGAGCTATTTACTGTCCTGTCTATTAAAAGAACAGTTTTAATAGACATGATATATACTACTAAGCTGGTGGGTATTGTTTACAAAACTTGGCAACAATTCATAAGCTGTTGGAAGCAAATAGTAGAAAATGGCAAGACAGAAATCCATCAATTTCAGTGATACATTGGTTATATTTCATCCTTTTGCTTCTGCAACTTAAGAACATTATACATTTGCATCCTCAAACCACTTAAGCATTTAAATTTAAAATATGCTTGGTATTGGTTTGGATAGGACTCTCAAGAACTTCCTATCCAATGTGAATAAACAGCACATCCTGTGTTTGCTTGTTGGTTGTTTAGCCTCTTAAAAGACAAATTTTGTGGTTTCCTCCATTGGCAGGTTTGCTTGCCTGACTATGAAGTGGCTGTCTTAACTTAAAACCTCTTGAAAATAGTGATAAATATCTGTGGTACATCTGTGATACCATAATAATACCACACTGAAACATTGTGGTATGATGACGAAGCATGGTGGACAAGTCAAGGCTGACTATTTTGGCAAAGGCACATGGTATAGCTCTCCCTGTATCCACCACACACACACACACACACACACACACACTGTGGAACCACCTGGAAAAGTTATAACCTCCTGCTGGACAGAATGGTCAATAGAGAGTGGAATAAATGCATGCTAGCACCATTTGAAGACCAGCATGGTGTTATCATATAACAAGTCATTCCACACCACATTGGAATTAGGCTTTCTCATTCCAGTGTGATGCCACTAGAACAATGTGACAGTACAACTGAAGCCCCCTGTACGTTGGGATGAGGAGTTTCCTTGAGTGTCAGAAGAGGGGCAGTGGAAACATGCCCCGAAACAGTGTTGCAAAAAGACAAGTTGCAGTAGACTTACCTCTCACCCCCCCTCCTTTCTGGAAATGCTGGCCTAGGTTACCTGAGGTCAGTTCATGCTGTCTCTTCTCCCCCCCCCCCCCCCCCCCGGTCTGCAATAAAGTCTCGCTTTCTAACATTTTCTCCACACATACCTAGAGCTAGAACAAGACAAGATTTCACAAAAAGCCAACATGTACTCTGGGTTTTGTTTTGGGCAATGCCTGTGTGGATGTACATGTCAAGCAGTTGCTGACAGACAGTTCTGTACTTTAGCCAGGGCAAAAGGTGAGGGAAGAACAATAGCTCAGTGGCAGAGCAGTTTCTTTGCATGTAGAAGATCCCTGGTTCGATACCCAGCATCTCCAGCAAGGCCAAGCAGGAATCCGGCCTGAAACCCCTGGAGAGCTGCTACTTTTAGTCATTGTCAACAGTACTGGGCTGGGGCTGCTTTCTCTGTCCCTAAGATCAATCTGGATCTACTGGTAGATTGTTGGATGATTTTGCAGTAGATCAACGCAGGTTTCTGGCTTCTAGTTGCTCAAGAATGGCTGAGCAATTAGCAGGCTTCTTTTTTTTTATCAGTGGCAAAACGTATAGTGATTCAAAAGTTATGGTTGAACTGAACACACAAAAGCTGGGAAATCATTTTTCCAACCATAACACCAGCCCCTTTTCAAACCACAATGTGCCTTGGGCAAAGGAACCAGCCCATGTGTGGCAAGTGATGACGGGCAGGAGCCCATTGGAGTGCATACGTGGTTGTTGAACCACAGGGGCTGGAACCTATCAGTCAACAGCCTGAGTTCTCAATTTATCCAGAGTAAGGCACAACACAGAGAAAGGCATTTGTACTCAAGCTTAATTGGTAGGTCATTCGTTCCCACCGCTGGAGCCACCTTTTGCACCCAGCTCCTCTTGGTGGACTTTGGGCTTCTAGTAAAAACCAAAACTGGATCCTGCAAATTTGAAGTTTGTCCACAGCTGCTGTGTTCTGACCTTTTCGGGACTTGTCACAGAAGTTCCCTCCTAACTGATAAATCATGGCTGCTCGTTCTCCATTCCCCACCTTCTATAATAGTGATGTTTCCTCTTGCTATTGTGTGTGTGTGGGGGGGTGTCAACATCATTTGGTTATGTTCATCTCCCCCTGCTGCAGCCTGATGGGATGGCTGCTGAATGACAGTTGAGGGAGAGGCAAAGGGCCAGGAAATTGGCTTCTTTCTCCTCATGGGAAAGATGCTCTTGCCTCTTGATCACTTTAGGTGCCCATTTATACATCTTTTCCAGATGAATTATATCCTTTTTAAGAGATTATGATCAGAACTGCCTTTTATTTTGGTATTTAAAATTTGTCATACACTGCCATTTTTTTCCTTTAATATCACTTAGCTATTTATATATTTCTTTGACAAAACATACTTGAGTGGTCTTACGCAATAAATACAGCCCAAACAATAAATCTGTACACTATAGTCCAAATATGTCTACACCATACATTGATATAACGGCATTATAATACTGGTTGTTTGATTTTCAATCCTTTTCAACATGTAAGTACAGATATGTAAGTACACATAAGTCTAACATCCTTTGTTTCTACAAGTGCTTATGCTTGAACCAGACTGTTTAACAAATCTTGATACTTCAATTACCTATTAGAGAATTTTTCAGTGGAGGACTGTGGTAACGTGGAGCTGAATACATGGTGACCATTTATTAACAGTAATAATGGCAAAATGCTGGAAATGGCTCAAAGAGTTCTAATTCGGTGATTCACGTTTGAGAGAGACAATCCCTTTGCCTCAGTTCTCAGTGACTTGAAACAACCCACTAAATCTTTGCTGCAATAGAAATGTAACACTACTGGCCTGCCTTGCAAGATTAATGCAATCTTTATTTGTTTGCAGATTGCAAGGCAATTCTTTCAACAAATGTATTCTAGACGTAGAACATAGTAAGGTACTAAATGCGTAAAAGTTCATATGGTTCTTGGCATGCCTTTTTAGCCCTTGGGCTTTCTGGAAGTAATCCAGGAAATAAATTTTAGAATCGGCACAGTCTTAAACTCTAAGGGCTCTGCTGAATTCTTGCCAGCCATTACTTTTTCCAAAGAGTCTAAACTATTTTTTAAATCTCTTAGCTGAACCTAACACACGTCATGAATGTGCTTTTTCTATAATAAGAACTCAAGTTTGGTTTTACTATTTGTCTTTAAATTCAATTTCTGGGATGGTTCTGATGGCAGCTTGCTCAAAACTCTAATCATGCTTTTGGACTAGACTTATTAGTGAAGGTTATCTGTGCAGGGCAGCACAGTGTGAGCTTGGTATTCTTATTCTTGGTATAACAGTATTTCTTATACTCTATGTTAGCCTTCCCCAACTTGGTGCCCTCCAGAGTTTTGGACTTCACTTCCCATCTACCCCAACTAGCATGGCCAGTGGTCAGGAGTGCTAGGAGTTGTAGTCCAAAATATCTGACATGCACCTGATTGGGGAAAACTGCTCTAGCTCCTTGTCATATTTCAATTCCAGGATTTCTTGGATGATCTGGATAAAAGTCAATCTGGCTTCAAGCATAGCTATAAAATGGAGAGAGTCTTGGTCACTCATGATAGATGGCCCACACTAAGAACTGGAAGTCCATTCTGTTGGTCCTGTTGGACCTTTGAGTGACTTTTGAGGCCATCAACTCCATGATCCTTCTGAACTGTCTTGCTGTGATGATACTGGAAGCACCTTTCTGGAGGGACGGATGCAGAAGTTGGGGCCAGGAGATTACGTTTATCTCTTGGGCCAGTGTCCTACAGGATTCTCTTCTGTCATCTGGGAGAGGTCATTTGAGTATTTGAAATATGTCAATAGGTCAACCAATGGGATTCACTTCCACAAAATGTAGTAATGGCCACCAATTTGGATGACTTTCAAAATGGATTGGACAGATTTATGGAGGAGAAGGCTACCAATATCTACTAGTCCTGATGGCCATACGTTACCTCCATTGTCACAGGCAGTATGCCTATGTACACCAGTTGCTAGGGAACATTGGTGGTAGTGGAGGTGCTGTTGCACTCATGTCCTGTTTATGGGTTTCCTATGGCCAGCTGGTTGGCCCCTGTATGAACAAAATGCTGAACTAGATTGACTCTTGGTTTGATCCAGCATGGTTCTAATGTCCTCAATATGCTTTTGACTCTCAGCTCTATATCTGTTTTCTACCATAATTCAAGAATGTGGTTGAAGTGCCTTCAGTTGGTGATGAACTGGATGGTAGTGAGAGAAGACAGAAGTGCTGCTGTCAATACAACCACTAACCTGGGAACAGGAGTTCTGTCTATCTGGGATGGGACAGCAATCTTCTTTGAAGTACTGGAAATATGCTCCACATTGAAATGTGTCTAGAGATTTCAGCGTGTCTACAGTGTGGCAATGAGTGTTTAGACCAGCCACGCATTTTGAGTGTGCGACTGCTGTCTTGCAATAGATTCACTAGCTTCTAGTTTGTTGCTGAGCCCGATTCATAGTGTTTATTTTTATTTAAATTACCCTGCAGAAGATTATTTTATACCACCAGAAGCTGGGACTTTATTATTTTGTGTGTGTGTGTGCCTGCCTGCCTGCCTGCCTGCCTAGAACAGCATCTAAAATTATTCATTAAACAAAAAACCTACGGTTTACAAAAACAATGTTAAGGCTCTACAGTTTCCAACCAAGCACCAAAAAGCAGGGAAATTAGGAGTTAAGGCTCACAAGCCTTAACACCACATCCTCCCTAAGGAGGCAGAAAGTGCAAGTGAAATTCTCATTCTCCCAAAGCAGATAAACCATGAGGACAGGGTGGAGAATATGATATGCAGAGGTGACTGTGGGGTTGTGGAAAACTGATCACGAACAACTTAGGGCCACCTACTTCTCTTTTTTTGTTTAGAGCAGCCCTTCCCCAACCTGGTGCCCTCCAAAGGTGTTGGACTACAACTCCCATCATTGCAAGTCAGTATGTCCCATGGTCAGGAGTGCTGGGACTTGTCATCTCAAAAATCTAGATATGCAATTTGATCTGCAGAGGTGACTGGGGTTGTGGGAAATTATGATGAACAATTTAGGACCAGCTACTTCTAATTTCTTAGAGCATCTCCTTATGTTGAGAGTTGCAACCCAACACATCTGACAGGCACCAGGTTGGGGAATGTTGTTCAAGAACAAGGGAAGGCAGAATGTAGATCTTCAGATGTTTTGGAATTCAACTTGTAAAAGCCCCTATCAGCATGGGCAGTTATCAGGAATGCCACGAGTTGATGTCCAAATCATCAGGATAGATCTATTTTGTGCCCACATCTGTACTAAAGTATGATGTTTTCCAACATTAAGATATGTAATCAATCAAGGAACTACAAAAGAGCTGCATCACTTTAAATAAACTGTCAAAACCAAATGAAACAACAATGAATGAATCTTGAACACCTAATCCAGATAGCCCTTCAGACATCAACATTAGTTTTCAACACATGGCATAGGATGTCTGTTTCTTGAATATCAGATAAAGGATTTCTCTTACTTGTTCAGCAGTGTGAGATCAAAGGCAGTGCTACCACTTAATACTTTCATGCGTAAGTATTATTTTAAAATTAAGTATGAATTTATTTTTGTCTTCCCCATAACATATAACATGGGAGTTACAGTGCAACACATCTGGGGAGCACCAGGCTGGAGAAGGTTGACTCCTATACATGTCTTCTCAGAAGCCAGTGCCACTGAATTCACTAGGGATTTCTCCCAAGAGGTATAGGATTGCAAACTAATCTCATCTGAAAGGTGTTCAAGACAGCCAAACTAAACCTCTTCTGCTCCGCTGTTGCTTTGATGAGATGATGTATTGTGCAGGGATTGTGGGGAGTGAACAGTATATTTTTTATAAATACATTTTAAGAAAAAAAAACATTGGTTCTTTGAAAGGCAGGATATTGACCAAAAGTTGGAAGTGCCTGGCACATGCTCTGGTTCTAGATCTGTAATGAATAGTTCCCCTTTTGTTATCAAGAGTGCTGCTGTATGCGAGATGTGTGTGAGAGAAAAGTATTGGGCAGACCCTGTATTTGGTAAGGGTATGGAACAGCATTCCCCATCCTGCTGCCCTCCAGGTGTTTGAGATGACAAGTCCCAGCATTCCTGACCATGGGACATACTGATTTGCAATGATGGGAGTTGTAGTCCAACACCTTTGGAGGGCACCAGGTTGGGGAAGGGCTGCTCTAAACAAAAGGAGAGAAGTAGGTGGCCCTAAATTGTTCGTGATCAGTTTTCCACAACCCCACAGTCACCTCTGCATATCATATTCTCCACCCTGTCCTCATGGTTTATCTGCTTTGGGAGAATGAGAATTTCACTTGCACTTTCTGCCTCCTTAGGGAGGATGTGGCGTTAAGGCTTGTGAGCCTTAACTCCCAATTTCCCTGCTTTTTGGTGCTTGGTTGGTAACTGTAGAGCCTTAACATTGTTTTTGTAAACCTTAGGTTTTTTGTTTAATGAATTTCATGGCTTTGTGTAACGGATGACCAGATATTATACAGTAGACAACCAAGCCAGCGTCAGCCAGGATGTTATACCATATTGACATCCAATATAAAATCAAAGCTAGTGTTATGTGTTGAACTCACTTTTAACATTAATAAATCAACCAAAATGCTTGCATCTCCCTCATTTTTAAAGATAAAGAGATGAAACCTGGCATCATGGTAGTTCTTAAGTAGGGATATAGCTATGCCAAGTATGAAGCAGATCCGTTCATGCCTTGATTTTTAGGAATGTTTTAAAGTTCAAACAGAAATCTCTTTGGGGTCCAGGACCTTGAGCAGTACAAGTTTTAAAAATGAAATTAAAGATAAAGAGATGAAACTTGGCAACATGGTAGCTCTGAAGTAGGGATTTAGCCATGCCAAGTTGGAAGCAGATCCGTTCATCCCTTGATTTTTAGAAATGTTTAAAACTTCAATTTAATTTTTTTAATTAACTAAAATGCTTACAATTCCATCATTTTTAAAGATAAAGGGATGAAACTTGACAGCATGGTAGCTCTTAAGCAGGGATTGAGCCATGCCAAGTTGGAAGCAGATCTGTTTATGCCTTGAGTTTTAGGATTTTTTTTTAACTTCAAACCCAATACTCCTCTTTGAGGTCTAGGGCCTTGAGCAGTACATTAAAAAAAAAGAAAGTAAAGATGAAGAGATGAAACTTGGCACCATGGTACCTCTTAAGTAAAGCTTTAGCCATGCCAAGTTGAAAGCAGATTGGTTCATGCCTTGAATTTTAGGGAAAAAAATTGAAGTCAAACTTTTAAAAAAACTATCCTAAAAATTAAGGCACAAACCGATCTGCTTCCAACTTGGCATGGCTCAATTCTAGGGTGACCATTAGGGTGTGGCGTAGTGGATAAAGTGTTGGACTGGGAGCTGGGAGATCTGGGTTCTACTCCCCACTTAGCCAAGGAAACCCATTGGGTGACTTTGGGCCAGTTGCAGACTCTCAGCCCAACCCACCTCACAGGGTTGCTGTTGTGAGGATAAAATGGAGAGGAGGAGGATTATGTATGCCACCTTGGGTTTCTTGGCAGAAAAAAAGGTGTGATATAAATGCAATAATATTTTTTTTAAAAAACTGTCATGATTTCCCCAGATTTCTCCTGGTTTTTGTTCTATCCTCGGTGTCAGGGTGGATTTTATGCAATAGTCTATAATGACCTGGAATTACACACTTTCCCTTTTAAGGCCACCACTAGCGTGGCAGGGGGGGATGACATGCTTTCTGGAGGTGTGTCATTCTCTCCCACTGCTCCAATCAAGGTCTTAAAAGGGAAAAACGTGTCATTCCCAGACATTATAAAAAAAGGCCTGATTGGAGCAGTGGGGTGGGGTGAGAATGACATGCTTTCCCCTCCTCTGCTCCAATTGGGGACTTTAAGGTGGCCCCAGAAAGCCATTTTCCTGCCACCCACTAGATGTCCTCTTTTTTGGTTTCCCAAATATGGTCACCCTACTCAGTTCTTTCACAGGCTGCATTTCCATCCCTAGATATTTACTCAAAAGTAAGACCCATTGAATTTCCTTGGTTCTTGAAAAGCAACACACTTGCTTTTAGATTTGCCAGTCTTAGAATTCTATGTGTGCTATGAATGCCTGCTCTGTCTGTCCCTATAGTTTCCTGCAGGGTCCAGCCAGGGGAAGCCAGTAAATTAAACCCAGGGGTGGAGGGAGGGATTCCCTCAAGTTCATCTGACAGCAGGTGCTATAGAACATGGACCTTCCAGGAGTGTTGAGGGTGGATTTCTGGCAGACCCAGCCAGGCAACTTTATGGCTTGTTAGTCCCTCCATTTGGTAGCCCGCAGAGTACCTGCCTCATAAGGCAAATGGCCACATGAGAACTGTTATTATGGCCTGCTACTTTGTTTGTCTTTAGTAGTCTGTGGTCCAGATCTCTTCAGAAGGGGGAATAGTGTTTTGTGGTTGGGGGCAGTCAAAATTATCTCCAGGGGTCCCTTACTCAGTGCCTCTGATAGCAAAAAGATTGAGGATTTTCCCCAACTCTGTTACTCTTGAAGTTACTAGGCCTGTTGAAAATAGATTTTATAACATAAGCATGAAAACAGTGAATACCCCTTTTAACTTGTTAAACCAATGAAAACATGCCACACAAGAAGTCTTAACATATGAATGGTTTATAAAGAAAAGTAAATGCAAAAGAATATCAGATGCAGAAGTGAAATCTGAAACATTACTACTACTAGTAGTAGTAGTAGTAGTATCCTGCTTTTTGCCCAATGCTGAGCCTCAGGGCAGCCTTACAAAACTAAAACATATACAGCTAAAACCTATAAATAGGAATATACTATATACCATATGAAAAGGAGGACAGGGCTCATGTAACTTTAACAGTTGTAGAGAAAAGGGGATTTCAGCCAGTGTTATTTGTATGCAATTAGTTCCTGGTGAAATTCCCTCTTCATCACAACAGTTAAAGTTGCAGGGGCCCTGCCTTCTTTTGTATATGGTCACTCTAGTATAGTGCCTGCAACTTTAACTGTTGTGATGAAGAGGGAATTTCACCAGGGACTAATTGCATACAAATTACACTGGCTGAAATTCCCTTTTCTCTACAACTGTTAAAGTTACATGTGCCCTGTCCTCCTTTTCATATGGTCAGCCTAAATATACAAAAGTTAAAAATATAATTAAATACTTTTCAATATTAAAGCATTTTAAACATTTTAAATACATAACAATTTTAAAAAAGGTATAGACAGAGGTCCAGATTATTTGCCAAAGGCCTGCCGGAACAAAAAAGGGTTCGTCTGCATCCAAAAACACATCAAGGAGGGAGCCAGTGTAGACTGCAAGGATTAGAAAGAAAATCCATGTGTGTACACTATGCAAAATAAACGACAGCTCAACTGTTTCTAAACCTTATTAGAAAAACAGGGTGACTAGGCCGAAACCAATGTTGTAGGCCCAGAAGCACTTTGAAAGGTTTCAACATTGTACTTAAAACTTAACACCGGCCCAAACTAATTAAATAAAGTGTTTGAAGCTTTCAACTTATAGCAGTATGGACCAAACTCTTAGAAAAGAGGGAAGGAGCACTGTGTGTGTATGGGGTGGGGGGGATAGAAAGAAAGGTATAGCCACCTATTCCCAGGAGAGATCTGAAGATCAGGTTGTCATGGATCCAGAGGAACCACACCCTGCTTTACCAGGGAGCAAAAGAGCAAACTGGCCTTATGAAGATAGCCCAAAATACTCTCTGAGCCAAAGGAATGCATGTTCCAGAAGAGAAAAGAGAAACTCTTCTTCACTCAAAAGGTCTGTGCTATAGAGGCATTGGCCATTTTACTCACCCACCCCACATTCTAAGGCAGGAGGGAGGGGGGAGAGCGACGCTACTGAGCGTGTGACAGTGTCGCATTATGAGGGAAGATGGCCGCCTCATTGACTTGAATGAGAGGTTAAAATAGTCCTTAAAAGGGAATTTTAAAAAAAACAAAAAGCTTTCCATCAAGTACAGTCAAGGAGGAAGAAGACCCCACCACTGGATTAGTTAATAAGGCTCTAGAAATTATGCAAATTGAGAGCATAAAAAGTCTCAACCCGGAAGTAAATTTTACAAAAGCAGGGAGAGAGGTTTGTATTCCTTTTCTACCTTAAACTGCTCTCCTTCCCTCAGTCTTTCACCAATCTTCTTGAAATTTTCAGGTAATTTAAAACAAACATTTCTTTCTGGCACCTGTAAATTTCAGAAAGGTTGATGAAACATTTTCGATTTTATGGCTGTTAGAATGACCCCCCCCCCCAATTATCACTTTGACATGGCGGAATGTGTTTTTTACTGACGGCCCTTAACAATGAAGGCACGGCTGTGCCTCCATTAATCTCCTTCTTTGTTAATATAAGTACTGCCTAACTTTGCTTCGTGGTCTACTGGTAAAAGGAGCCTGTGTATTTTACCAAGGATAGAAACCATTTCTGAGAACAGCTGGATTTTATATTTTCAGACATGGAGAATCCAACATTTCTCCCCTTTCTTTGTCTCAGCACTCCTATGGGCAGCAACAGGTCCTTCCTTTAAGTATCATGTGACTTGTGTAGCCTAATTTCAATGTCTGCAGACCCTTCCCCCCCACACACACACATTCTGACTTGGGACTCTGAACATGCAAGCAATGTGGCTGCACAACCAGGTACATTAATACGCACATTCCTAAAGTACAATCCTATGTACACTTTCTTGGGAGTGAGTCTCATTGAACTCAGTGGGTCTTATTTTGGAGTAGACTAGTGCTCTACTAACATTTGCATCCAAACAAATCAAAAGTTTTATTTTTATTCGTTGCTTGTAAATATTTTAAAGTATGACGACTGAATAGCATACGCTTCTCTTACGTTTGAATGGAAAATGAAGACACTGCAAGCTTACTAAATGCAGCAGGCCTGTACAGCTGCGTGCATAAGTAGTATCAGTGCAGAGGGTGTGTGGCGTTGTTGACTGGATGTGCTAACCAAGCTAAGACTTGCGGATGTTGAGTTCATCCCCTCACCAGCAGAATGGGGACAAGTGCCCCCACCCCCTCCTGTTGGGGTGGCTGAAAGGGAGCATTCTGGTTGCAACTGGTGCTCAGGGTGAAAGAAGTATCGGCTCAGTCCATTCCACCCCCCGCCTCCCTTACTAGACTCGCCAATACCAACCACTGTCCTGTCGGCATCTAGACCAAGACAGTCAACTCTTAACACCATCGGTGTCAAGACATGACAGGGTGAATACAGCCTCGATGTCAGAAGGTGAGATGAAAGATCCATCGCCTCCAAGATCTACTCATGCCATTGACTTCTCACTCCAGCAATCACCAAGACTCTTCCCCAGAGACAATACACTCTGGGTATTCTTATGCGTCAAGATCGAGATCCCCCATCTGTGATAGAGAATAGGATAGAAACTCTGCATGGTCACTACCTCCACACTTCGATATTATTGTGAGGACTGTCAAGTTCATTGGGATCAAGATACTTATTTTGATAGAGTCCGTTACTTGGGTTGTGCCTCACCTAGCTACTGCCCTCCACCCTTGGTGTCACTGTCATACCCCCTGGAGGAACCCGAATTTGTCCCTCCACCATCAGTGCCACCAAGAGGTATATCACTGGGACATGATCAGACACTACAAGCGCTGACTGAACCTCGGCCACTTACCTCTCCTACTAGTGGCCCATTACCACCATTGTCTAGCCAGGCTGGGGAGAAGGAACACGAATGTGTTTCTATTTCATCACAATCAGTGGATGAATATATATCAGACTTGACTTCGGTATCTTCAGTTCCACTGTCGATCTTGTACCCAGAAGATGCTATAGAAACAAACGAAGGCTCTTCATATCAACCAGAACATAATCTTACCTACCTTCTTTCAAAGTCCATCAATATATTTCGAAAAAACTCTACACACCCAACATTTGCCGAGCATTAGCATTTTATAAGTAAAACTCAACACCTTTTTGTGTGGTACGGCAGCGGTAGAAAGGGCATGCAGGTCTCAACCCAGAGGTTTGCCGCCTAGATTGTACGTACCGTTAACCTAGCTTATTATCAGCAAGCAGGTCTTGAGCTGGCAGACTCTGTGAAAACACATTCCCAGTGATTAACCCACCCACCCTGAGCCATAGAAAAATGTTTACTAGAGTGCTTTGACTTGCTCCCACAACCTTTAGGCTTCAGCTCTTGAATGAAGGACCAGCAGATCATGGGCTCATCTTGCCTCCTAACACTTTTTGTTTTCTTGGCTGGTTTCACTTTTTACTCATTACTGTATTCCCGTGGGTACAGAGCCAAGCTTCACCCTGTTTTATTTATTTATTTATTACATTTTATACCTTCCAATAGCTGAAGCTTTCTGGGTGGTTCACAACAATTTTTGCATTTCTCACTAAGCAATTATCCACAAAGTTATTATTATCTTACCTAGTTATTGCCAGTGACATGAGGCTCCAATTTCAGTTTGAACTGATCAAGTGGTCTTCAGCTTCACTCTATAACAGATCGCTATGGTAACTTGGCTGTGCAGTATGTCCAATTGGACAGGGGTGGCAACTGTTGGTGTCCTAGATATTGTTGGACTTCATTTCCCATCAGCCCCAGAGAGCATAGACAGTGGTAAGCGATGAAGTGAGTTGCAGTCCGACAGTGGAATGGAACCAATGACCTAGGGAGGTCGTGGGCTCTCTCACACTAGAGGCATTCAAGAGGCAGCTGGAAAGCCATCTGTCAGGTTTGCTATAAGGTGGATTTCTGCATTGAGCAGAGAGTTGGACTCAATCGTCCCTTCCAACTCTATTGCTCTATGATTCACCACCTCTGGAAGGCTACACGTTCTGAATTAAAATGATGAAAAATAAATAAAGTCAAAGGTGGCCATTGCTGTTCCTGACTTGTCTGAAGTTCTTTCAGTGCCAGCTCAAGGCATTTTGCTGCCCAAATCTGTCCCCTCCCCATTGCTCCTAGGGCTAAATTAAAGAGAAGTTTTAGGGAAATACTCCAGACAAAATAACAAAATAATATCTAAGCCTCCAATCCAGGATACAAGAATCACAAAACCAAGGGCAAGTTGACACAGGTAAGTGGAGAAACTGGGCCTCTCACTTTTGTCTTCTAGCCCCTGACAACTCTGGGAAGATCTCCTGCAATGAATCACAGGCCAACTCCAGCACCCATACCCTGGAAGGGAGGGGGGAACTTTTACGCAGGAACGCAGCTAAGGTCATTCGACCCAGTTAATTGAATCTTTCTCTGGCCTTGAAGACTAGAGCTGCCAGGACTGTCTGAGATAACTGACTCACAGGTGGTTGCTCCTCTGTGTGCTAGTTCAGCTTGGCCAAATGAAGAGAGATCACAGTCAAAAAATGCAAAGCATAAAATGCCAGAGGAGTAGATAAGACTGCCTGGTGGGAAACTGAGTGGCTGAGCCTAAGGCCGAGTTAGGGGGAACATTTTCTTTCCTTTGGGGGCTAGGGGCATTTTCCTTTCCTCTGGGGCTGGGGAAAGGTTGTGTGTGTGGAGATAGGATAGGCAGAGCAAACCTATGTAGGCCTACTCAGTAGTAAGTTCCATGTAAGCATGCACCTTAAATGGCTATTTTTTGTGCTTCTGTGCTATAGAGGCATTGGCCATTTTACTCACCCACCCCACATTCTAAGGCAGGAGGGAGGGGGGAGAGCGACGCTACTGAGCGTGTGACAGTGTCGCATTATGAGGGAAGATGGCCGCCTCATTGACTTGAATGAGAGGTTAAAATAGTCCTTAAAAGGGAATTTTAAAAAAAACAAAAAGCTTTCCATCAACTACAGTCAAGGAGGAAGAAGACCCCACCACTGGATTAGTTAATAAGGCTCTAGAAATTATGCAAATTGAGAGCATAAAAAGTCTCAACCCGGAAGTAAATTTTACAAAAGCAGGGAGAGAGGTTTGTATTCCTTTTCTACCTTAAACTGCTCTCCTTCCCTCAGTCTTTCACCAATCTTCTTGAAATTTTCAGGTAATTTAAAACAAACATTTCTTTCTGGCACCTGTAAATTTCAGAAAGGTTGATGAAACATTTTCGATTTTATGGCTGTTAGAATGACCCCCCCCCCAATTATCACTTTGACATGGCGGAATGTGTTTTTTACTGACGGCCCTTAACAATGAAGGCACGGCTGTGCCTCCATTAATCTCCTTCTTTGTTAATATAAGTACTGCCTAACTTTGCTTCGTGGTCTACTGGTAAAAGGAGCCTGTGTATTTTACCAAGGATAGAAACCATTTCTGAGAACAGCTGGATTTTATATTTTCAGACATGGAGAATCCAACATTTCTCCCCTTTCTTTGTCTCAGCACTCCTATGGGCAGCAACAGGTCCTTCCTTTAAGTATCATGTGACTTGTGTAGCCTAATTTCAATGTCTGCAGACCCTTCCCCCCCACACACACACATTCTGACTTGGGACTCTGAACATGCAAGCAATGTGGCTGCACAACCAGGTACATTAATACGCACATTCCTAAAGTACAATCCTATGTACACTTTCTTGGGAGTGAGTCTCATTGAACTCAGTGGGTCTTATTTTGGAGTAGACTAGTGCTCTACTAACATTTGCATCCAAACAAATCAAAAGTTTTATTTTTATTCGTTGCTTGTAAATATTTTAAAGTATGACGACTGAATAGCATACGCTTCTCTTACGTTTGAATGGAAAATGAAGACACTGCAAGCTTACTAAATGCAGCAGGCCTGTACAGCTGCGTGCATAAGTAGTATCAGTGCAGAGGGTGTGTGGCGTTGTTGACTGGATGTGCTAACCAAGCTAAGACTTGCGGATGTTGAGTTCATCCCCTCACCAGCAGAATGGGGACAAGTGCCCCCACCCCCTCCTGTTGGGGTGGCTGAAAGGGAGCATTCTGGTTGCAACTGGTGCTCAGGGTGAAAGAAGTATCGGCTCAGTCCATTCCACCCCCCGCCTCCCTTACTAGACTCGCCAATACCAACCACTGTCCTGTCGGCATCTAGACCAAGACAGTCAACTCTTAACACCATCGGTGTCAAGACATGACAGGGTGAATACAGCCTCGATGTCAGAAGGTGAGATGAAAGATCCATCGCCTCCAAGATCTACTCATGCCATTGACTTCTCACTCCAGCAATCACCAAGACTCTTCCCCAGAGACAATACACTCTGGGTATTCTTATGCGTCAAGATCGAGATCCCCCATCTGTGATAGAGAATAGGATAGAAACTCTGCATGGTCACTACCTCCACACTTCGATATTATTGTGAGGACTGTCAAGTTCATTGGGATCAAGATACTTATTTTGATAGAGTCCGTTACTTGGGTTGTGCCTCACCTAGCTACTGCCCTCCACCCTTGGTGTCACTGTCATACCCCCTGGAGGAACCCGAATTTGTCCCTCCACCATCAGTGCCACCAAGAGGTATATCACTGGGACATGATCAGACACTACAAGCGCTGACTGAACCTCGGCCACTTACCTCTCCTACTAGTGGCCCATTACCACCATTGTCTAGCCAGGCTGGGGAGAAGGAACACGAATGTGTTTCTATTTCATCACAATCAGTGGATGAATATATATCAGACTTGACTTCGGTATCTTCAGTTCCACTGTCGATCTTGTACCCAGAAGATGCTATAGAAACAAACGAAGGCTCTTCATATCAACCAGAACATAATCTTACCTACCTTCTTTCAAAGTCCATCAATATATTTCGAAAAAACTCTACACACCCAACATTTGCCGAGCATTAGCATTTTATAAGTAAAACTCAACACCTTTTTGTGTGGTACGGCAGCGGTAGAAAGGGCATGCAGGTCTCAACCCAGAGGTTTGCCGCCTAGATTGTACGTACCGTTAACCTAGCTTATTATCAGCAAGCAGGTCTTGAGCTGGCAGACTCTGTGAAAACACATTCCCAGTGATTAACCCACCCACCCTGAGCCATAGAAAAATGTTTACTAGAGTGCTTTGACTTGCTCCCACAACCTTTAGGCTTCAGCTCTTGAATGAAGGACCAGCAGATCATGGGCTCATCTTGCCTCCTAACACTTTTTGTTTTCTTGGCTGGTTTCACTTTTTACTCATTACTGTATTCCCGTGGGTACAGAGCCAAGCTTCACCCTGTTTTATTTATTTATTTATTACATTTTATACCTTCCAATAGCTGAAGCTTTCTGGGTGGTTCACAACAATTTTTGCATTTCTCACTAAGCAATTATCCACAAAGTTATTATTATCTTACCTAGTTATTGCCAGTGACATGAGGCTCCAATTTCAGTTTGAACTGATCAAGTGGTCTTCAGCTTCACTCTATAACAGATCGCTATGGTAACTTGGCTGTGCAGTATGTCCAATTGGACAGGGGTGGCAACTGTTGGTGTCCTAGATATTGTTGGACTTCATTTCCCATCAGCCCCAGAGAGCATAGACAGTGGTAAGCGATGAAGTGAGTTGCAGTCCGACAGTGGAATGGAACCAATGACCTAGGGAGGTCGTGGGCTCTCTCACACTAGAGGCATTCAAGAGGCAGCTGGAAAGCCATCTGTCAGGTTTGCTATAAGGTGGATTTCTGCATTGAGCAGAGAGTTGGACTCAATCGTCCCTTCCAACTCTATTGCTCTATGATTCACCACCTCTGGAAGGCTACACGTTCTGAATTAAAATGATGAAAAATAAATAAAGTCAAAGGTGGCCATTGCTGTTCCTGACTTGTCTGAAGTTCTTTCAGTGCCAGCTCAAGGCATTTTGCTGCCCAAATCTGTCCCCTCCCCACTGCTCCTAGGGCTAAATTAAAGAGAAGTTTTAGGGAAATACTCCAGACAAAATAACAAAATAATATCTAAGCCTCCAATCCAGGATACAAGAATCACAAAACCAAGGGCAAGTTGACACAGGTAAGTGGAGAAACTGGGCCTCTCACTTTTGTCTTCTAGCCCCTGACAACTCTGGGAAGATCTCCTGCAATGAATCACAGGCCAACTCCAGCACCCATACCCTGGAAGGGAGGGGGGAACTTTTACGCAGGAACGCAGCTAAGGTCATTCGACCCAGTTAATTGAATCTTTCTCTGGCCTTGAAGACTAGAGCTGCCAGGACTGTCTGAGATAACTGACTCACAGGTGGTTGCTCCTCTGTGTGCTAGTTCAGCTTGGCCAAATGAAGAGAGATCACAGTCAAAAAATGCAAAGCATAAAATGCCAGAGGAGTAGATAAGACTGCCTGGTGGGAAACTGAGTGGCTGAGCCTAAGGCCGAGTTAGGGGGAACATTTTCTTTCCTTTGGGGGCTAGGGGCATTTTCCTTTCCTCTGGGGCTGGGGAAAGGTTGTGTGTGTGGAGATAGGATAGGCAGAGCAAACCTATGTAGGCCTACTCAGTAGTAAGTTCCATGTAAGCATGCACCTTAAATGGCTATTTTTTGTGCTTCTGTGCTATAGAGGCATTGGCCATTTTACTCACCCACCCCACATTCTAAGGCAGGAGGGAGGGGGGAGAGCGACGCTACTGAGCGTGTGACAGTGTCGCATTATGAGGGAAGATGGCCGCCTCATTGACTTGAATGAGAGGTTAAAATAGTCCTTAAAAGGGAATTTTAAAAAAAACAAAAAGCTTTCCATCAACTACAGTCAAGGAGGAAGAAGACCCCACCACTGGATTAGTTAATAAGGCTCTAGAAATTATGCAAATTGAGAGCATAAAAAGTCTCAACCCGGAAGTAAATTTTACAAAAGCAGGGAGAGAGGTTTGTATTCCTTTTCTACCTTAAACTGCTCTCCTTCCCTCAGTCTTTCACCAATCTTCTTGAAATTTTCAGGTAATTTAAAACAAACATTTCTTTCTGGCACCTGTAAATTTCAGAAAGGTTGATGAAACATTTTCGATTTTATGGCTGTTAGAATGACCCCCCCCCCCAATTATCACTTTGACATGGCGGAATGTGTTTTTTACTGACGGCCCTTAACAATGAAGGCACGGCTGTGCCTCCATTAATCTCCTTCTTTGTTAATATAAGTACTGCCTAACTTTGCTTCGTGGTCTACTGGTAAAAGGAGCCTGTGTATTTTACCAAGGATAGAAACCATTTCTGAGAACAGCTGGATTTTATATTTTCAGACATGGAGAATCCAACATTTCTCCCCTTTCTTTGTCTCAGCACTCCTATGGGCAGCAACAGGTCCTTCCTTTAAGTATCATGTGACTTGTGTAGCCTAATTTCAATGTCTGCAGACCCTTCCCCCCCACACACACACATTCTGACTTGGGACTCTGAACATGCAAGCAATGTGGCTGCACAACCAGGTACATTAATACGCACATTCCTAAAGTACAATCCTATGTACACTTTCTTGGGAGTGAGTCTCATTGAACTCAGTGGGTCTTATTTTGGAGTAGACTAGTGCTCTACTAACATTTGCATCCAAACAAATCAAAAGTTTTATTTTTATTCGTTGCTTGTAAATATTTTAAAGTATGACGACTGAATAGCATACGCTTCTCTTACGTTTGAATGGAAAATGAAGACACTGCAAGCTTACTAAATGCAGCAGGCCTGTACAGCTGCGTGCATAAGTAGTATCAGTGCAGAGGGTGTGTGGCGTTGTTGACTGGATGTGCTAACCAAGCTAAGACTTGCGGATGTTGAGTTCATCCCCTCACCAGCAGAATGGGGACAAGTGCCCCCACCCCCTCCTGTTGGGGTGGCTGAAAGGGAGCATTCTGGTTGCAACTGGTGCTCAGGGTGAAAGAAGTATCGGCTCAGTCCATTCCACCCCCCGCCTCCCTTACTAGACTCGCCAATACCAACCACTGTCCTGTCGGCATCTAGACCAAGACAGTCAACTCTTAACACCATCGGTGTCAAGACATGACAGGGTGAATACAGCCTCGATGTCAGAAGGTGAGATGAAAGATCCATCGCCTCCAAGATCTACTCATGCCATTGACTTCTCACTCCAGCAATCACCAAGACTCTTCCCCAGAGACAATACACTCTGGGTATTCTTATGCGTCAAGATCGAGATCCCCCATCTGTGATAGAGAATAGGATAGAAACTCTGCATGGTCACTACCTCCACACTTCGATATTATTGTGAGGACTGTCAAGTTCATTGGGATCAAGATACTTATTTTGATAGAGTCCGTTACTTGGGTTGTGCCTCACCTAGCTACTGCCCTCCACCCTTGGTGTCACTGTCATACCCCCTGGAGGAACCCGAATTTGTCCCTCCACCATCAGTGCCACCAAGAGGTATATCACTGGGACATGATCAGACACTACAAGCGCTGACTGAACCTCGGCCACTTACCTCTCCTACTAGTGGCCCATTACCACCATTGTCTAGCCAGGCTGGGGAGAAGGAACACGAATGTGTTTCTATTTCATCACAATCAGTGGATGAATATATATCAGACTTGACTTCGGTATCTTCAGTTCCACTGTCGATCTTGTACCCAGAAGATGCTATAGAAACAAACGAAGGCTCTTCATATCAACCAGAACATAATCTTACCTACCTTCTTTCAAAGTCCATCAATATATTTCGAAAAAACTCTACACACCCAACATTTGCCGAGCATTAGCATTTTATAAGTAAAACTCAACACCTTTTTGTGTGGTACGGCAGCGGTAGAAAGGGCATGCAGGTCTCAACCCAGAGGTTTGCCGCCTAGATTGTACGTACCGTTAACCTAGCTTATTATCAGCAAGCAGGTCTTGAGCTGGCAGACTCTGTGAAAACACATTCCCAGTGATTAACCCACCCACCCTGAGCCATAGAAAAATGTTTACTAGAGTGCTTTGACTTGCTCCCACAACCTTTAGGCTTCAGCTCTTGAATGAAGGACCAGCAGATCATGGGCTCATCTTGCCTCCTAACACTTTTTGTTTTCTTGGCTGGTTTCACTTTTTACTCATTACTGTATTCCCGTGGGTACAGAGCCAAGCTTCACCCTGTTTTATTTATTTATTTATTACATTTTATACCTTCCAATAGCTGAAGCTTTCTGGGTGGTTCACAACAATTTTTGCATTTCTCACTAAGCAATTATCCACAAAGTTATTATTATCTTACCTAGTTATTGCCAGTGACATGAGGCTCCAATTTCAGTTTGAACTGATCAAGTGGTCTTCAGCTTCACTCTATAACAGATCGCTATGGTAACTTGGCTGTGCAGTATGTCCAATTGGACAGGGGTGGCAACTGTTGGTGTCCTAGATATTGTTGGACTTCATTTCCCATCAGCCCCAGAGAGCATAGACAGTGGTAAGCGATGAAGTGAGTTGCAGTCCGACAGTGGAATGGAACCAATGACCTAGGGAGGTCGTGGGCTCTCTCACACTAGAGGCATTCAAGAGGCAGCTGGAAAGCCATCTGTCAGGTTTGCTATAAGGTGGATTTCTGCATTGAGCAGAGAGTTGGACTCAATCGTCCCTTCCAACTCTATTGCTCTATGATTCACCACCTCTGGAAGGCTACACGTTCTGAATTAAAATGATGAAAAATAAATAAAGTCAAAGGTGGCCATTGCTGTTCCTGACTTGTCTGAAGTTCTTTCAGTGCCAGCTCAAGGCATTTTGCTGCCCAAATCTGTCCCCTCCCCATTGCTCCTAGGGCTAAATTAAAGAGAAGTTTTAGGGAAATACTCCAGACAAAATAACAAAATAATATCTAAGCCTCCAATCCAGGATACAAGAATCACAAAACCAAGGGCAAGTTGACACAGGTAAGTGGAGAAACTGGGCCTCTCACTTTTGTCTTCTAGCCCCTGACAACTCTGGGAAGATCTCCTGCAATGAATCACAGGCCAACTCCAGCACCCATACCCTGGAAGGGAGGGGGGAACTTTTACGCAGGAACGCAGCTAAGGTCATTCGACCCAGTTAATTGAATCTTTCTCTGGCCTTGAAGACTAGAGCTGCCAGGACTGTCTGAGATAACTGACTCACAGGTGGTTGCTCCTCTGTGTGCTAGTTCAGCTTGGCCAAATGAAGAGAGATCACAGTCAAAAAATGCAAAGCATAAAATGCCAGAGGAGTAGATAAGACTGCCTGGTGGGAAACTGAGTGGCTGAGCCTAAGGCCGAGTTAGGGGGAACATTTTCTTTCCTTTGGGGGCTAGGGGCATTTTCCTTTCCTCTGGGGCTGGGGAAAGGTTGTGTGTGTGGAGATAGGATAGGCAGAGCAAACCTATGTAGGCCTACTCAGTAGTAAGTTCCATGTAAGCATGCACCTTAAATGGCTATTTTTTGTGCTTCTGTGGAGTCAGGTATGCGGATTGGCTTTGGAGTTCACAACCTTCCTTTGCTTGTGCTCAGTTTCTTGAGTGAATTACTTGTATTTTAATAAGCCAGGCCCCCATGGCAGCCATTATATGACTATCCACATCCTCCATGGGAGCCATTTTGTGGTGGTGCCCACAACAGTTTATCAAATTCCCAAATGTACTCCTGCTCTAATTTATCAATCCACCAAACTTGTGAGGCAGTAAAATCATTGGGTTACATTGCAGAGCATGTCTCTGAAGTGCTTGACCCTCACATGAATTGCCATTATGCCATTTTGTTGCCATGTGTAAACAGAAAGTTAGATGAATACAATTATGCAGACCTTGGTCATTGCAGCAATCCCTGTAACAGTAAGAATTGCCTTTATATTCAGGTGTGGAATATTCATGATATTGTGCCAGTGGGGAGGTGTTGCATTCCCTCTTTTGAACCTTGTGAAAACTAGCTAGAGAGGTCATATAAATTATGAAGACATACAAATGTAGGGAGGGCAGGGGCTGTTGGTCTAGAGGTATTTGTTTTTTCCTTGAAACTTGAGGTTACAGCATAACCATCTTCTCTGTGTTAGAAACTTTTCAGTTTTTTTAAACTTCTGTGTTAACCTGAATTGAAAAATAATGCATATACCCCTCTTGTCTAGAAAGCATGGAATGGAGGGACATGGAATTATTCCTAGACCCATTAGGTTGGTGGTTTCCAAAGACTTTGGCTTTCTACATGAACTTGACTGTTGGGAATCCCTGCATATCTGCCACAGAGTCACAGTGGTGCTGAGGATTCTGGGAAGCGTTCCTTCACTTCAAGCAGGAGGCCAGGCAGGCATGCTGGGCTTCACCATTGCTCTGCATAAAGAGCAAATCCACACTCCCCATTGCTGTGGGTTTTAAGGGAGTGTTACTGGTGATAAAGAAGCCTTCTTTCCAGCATCCCCGCTGAGGAATAGTTGAGAGTATTCCAAGGAACGGCGGGATTCCCTTGGCCACTGCTGTAGGCTAACAGCTAGTTCATTTCGAATGCCAACTGGGTTTAGACTGGAGTTGTAAGACAAGTCTGTTATAAAGGCAATGGTGTATTGTGCTCCATCACCACTAGGCTGACCATCTAAAATGGAGGACAGGGCTCATGTAACTTTAACAGTTGTAGAGAAAAGGGAATTTCAGCTAGTGTCATTTCTGTGCAATTAGTTCCTGGTGAAATTACCTCTTCATCACAACTGTTAAAGTTGCAGAGCCCTGCCTTCTTTTGTATATGGTCACTCTAGTATAGTGCTTGCAACTTTAACTGTTGTTGTTGTTTTTTTTTAATGATTTTTTTATTATTTTTCAACATAACATAATACAACATAAACCTAAACAACATAAAATACAATACATACCGCATACCCCCGTGCTCCCCTCCCCCCAGGAGACCTTTGATTATACATTATTCTTCTTTCCAAAAATGTAAAGACTCTTTTGAAGGCATTTGCCCCTTCCCCGTTCTTAATACATATTCCAAAAATAAACTCCATATATCTCCAAAATCATTCTTACTGGACATTCCCCTCTTTATTTTCATTTTACACGTTAGCTTATCATTAAGTGCCATGTCCCATATTTCTTTATACCATTCTTCTATGGTATATATCCCTTGCCCTTTCCAATTTTTAGCAATCATTATTCTGGCGGGAGCCAGGAGGTTGTTTATTAATTCTCTCTTATTTATATTCTCCATACCTTTTTCCCATATTACTAGTAGAGCCAGCTTTGGGTTTAATTCCAAATTACTTCCAATTATATAACTTATTTCTTTAAACACCCTTTCCCAAAATTTTTGTACATGTTTACAGCTCCACCACATATGGAAATACGTTCCAACCTCCTGACATCCCCTCCAACAATTCTTGGACACTTTTTTATCTATCTGATGAAATCTTACCGGCGTTAAATACCATCTCCATACTATTTTATAATAATTCTCCTTAATTCTAATCGACAAAAGCTTTAACATTCTTGCATCCCATATCTTCCCCCAGTCATGTTCATTAATTTGTTCTTTTAAGTCATCTTCCCAAATCATTTTAAGCGAATCTCTATATTCAGCTTCCTCTGTCAGGATTTTATATATTTCGCTAGTTAGACCTTTTCTAGCTTTAATTACTTCCTTCTCTCCTCTTGATTCAATTAAATCTTCAAATCTTGTATTATTTCTACACTTCTTATTCATCTTTTTCCATTCCTGAGTCCATTTTTCCAATTGTAAACATTTGAACCAAGCTATCTTTTGTCCTTTTACCAACTCTCTAATTTGCTCCTTGTCTGTCATTCTTTCCATCCAATTCGTTAACTTAATAATTTCCTGACCCTTCAAACTTCCTTCCAATTCTACTTTTAAATTCCTTGGGAAATTTCTCACAACTACCACTGGGGCGAGTGGAGAGTCTCCTGGTATTAAACTCCCTTTAACTTTCTCCCAGATCTCTAGAATGTTTTTCAGCAACGGGTTGTCCAGTCCCCTCAAATCTTTCTTTTGGATTTTATTATTAAAAAAAATATTTTGCAATTTCAAATCTGGTTCCCCTGTTTGCGTTTCTAACCATTCTAAATCTTCCTCCCCTAATATACTATTTATAACATATCTTAACTGATTAGCACTATAATAATTCTTTATGTTTGGAAGTCCCAAACCTCCTTTCTTTTGTGTCTTATACCATAGCCCTTTATTAATCCTAGCTCTCTTATCTCCATTGCAATAAGCATTAATCATATTTTGCCAACTCTTTAACTCTGCACCCGATATTTTAATCGATAACATTCTAAACAAAAAATTAATCTTGGGTAATATCTTCATTTTTATAACCGCTGTTCTACCAAACCAAGAATGTTTTAATTTTCTATATACCTCTAACTTTTCCCCTACCTGTTTTTTCAAACTTACAAAATTAATTTCCTCTAACCTGTCTAAATCTTTTGCAATATTAACTCCTAAATAACGTACTATATTTTTAAGCCTAAAACCTAACTTAACTTTACCTTCCTCCATCTCCTCTTTGTTATAATTGAATAACATCATTTCTGACTTCCCCCAATTAACTTGTAAACCTGTGACCTCCCCAAATTCTCTCAAATGTTTCTTAATCAGCTCCCCCTCCTTCAGGGGGTCTTCTAATGTCAGTAATGTGTCATCCGCAAACATATTTATTTTAATCTTCTCCTTCCCTCCTATCCCCTTCAATCTTGAATCCTCCCTTATAACATTTGCCAAAATTTCTATTACTATCGCAAATAAGATCGGTGAAAGTGGGCAACCTTGTCTTGTTCCTCGGGCTAGTGTAATCTATTGCGTTAACCCATCATTAACCATTATTTCTGCTTTATTATTTTTATACAGTTGATCCATCACTCCCATAAATTTCACTCCAAGCCCAAATGTTTTCAAAATTAATTTAAGTGCTGGCCATTCCACGCAATCAAAGGCTTTGAATATATCCAATGCTAATAATCCCGCTTTTAAATTCCTTTTTTTAATAATATTAATTATATTTAAAACTCTTCCTATTAAATTAGGCATTTGCCTTCCTGGGATAAATCCACATTGATCCTTTCTAATATACTTATGTATAAACGTACTCATCCTTTTTGCCATTATTGCTGTAAAAATTTTTGAATCTTGATTTATTAAAGATATTGGTCTATAAGATGCTGGGTCAGTCAAATCCTTTCCTGGTTTCGGAATTAATATGATCAAGGAATGATCCCATGATGGGGGGGTCTTTCCCCCTTCTATTATACTATTAAATAATTTTTTCAATCTTGGTAGTAAAATTCCTTTAAAAACTTTATAATAATCCGGCCCCAAACCATCCAATCCCGGAGATTTCCCTCCTTTTAATTTAACTATAATTCCTTCTATTTCTTTCTCAGTTACTAAACCTTCCATATAATCCCTGTCTTGCCCCTGTAATCTTATTTTCCAATTCCTCTCTACATATTCCAATATTTTAACCTGTGATTCCATATCTGATGTATATAATTCTTTATAAAATTCCTGAAATATATTTAATTTATCCTTCATTAAATTACAATTTTTCCCTGTCTTGTTTCTAATTGTCCCTTTCATACTCTTAGCCTTTTTGGACTGAGTGGACCTAGCCAGCATCTTTGAATTTTTATTACTATATTCAAAAAAATCCCTCTTTAAATATAGCAAATCCCTCTGGACTTGTTCTAACTCTTTCTAATTCTTTTTTCTTAGCTTGGATTTGGGCAAATAGGCGTTTATCTTTTGTCTCTCTTAGCTTGTCCTCTAGGTCCCTTACCTCCTTTTCAATCTTTTTCTTTTGAGCCTCTTGCTGTTTTCTTAGGGTACACATTTCCCTGATACATATCCCTCTTACTACAGCCTTCATAGTGTCCCATATTAAACCCTGCGAGTTTATGTCCTTTTCGTTAATTTCCCATATTCCCTACATTTCTTTTTTAATATTCTCCACTATATTTTTATTATTTAGTAACCTTGTATCGATTCTCCATCTCTGAACTTGTTTGTAATCCTTCTTCATTTTAAGATCCAACGTCATTAATGCATGATCTGTGACTTTAATTACCCCTATAGCACAATCTATAAGTTTAGACAACATATTTTTTGACACAAAAATATAATCAATCCTGGAATAACTCTTAAACCTTGGTGAGTAGAAAGTGTATTTCCTTTCTTCCCCTTTTAATACTCTCCAAACATCAATTAATTCTTTTCTCTCCATTAATTTGCTTAACCCCGTCCTCCCACCACTCTTGAGAACTCTTAATATATTATCCCTATCTTTCCCTTTGTCTAATACCATATTAAAGTCACCTGCCATCACAATATTCTTTTTACCTACTTCTCCCACTGCATTAAAAAACTTCATTGAAAAATTCCATCTGTTTCCCATTTGGAGCATATACATTAATCAATACATATTCCTCCTCCCCTACCCTGCAGGAAATAATCAGAAACCTTCCCGCTTCATCCTTCTTCACCCTTTGTATAGTAATGCCACATTTTTTTGAGATTATAATCGCTACACCTCTCGCTTTAGAAGTACCAAAAGACTTTTCGTAAACGCCCACCTCCCTCATCCGAAGCTCATTTACACCCTCCTTTGTTTGATGAGTTTCCTGTAAAAAAATTACATCAGCTTTCTCTTTTTTTAATAACATTTCTATTCTTTTCCTTTTAATAACAGTTCCTAGCCCTTTAACATTTAAAGTTTAAAGTTTAATTTATTATCCATCTCTCTCTTTCCAACACATCTCTATATTGGTCTCCCTCTGTGATACACATACCCCCCCTCACCCACCCACCCACATTTACCCCCCAACTTCACCCCCCTCCTCACCAGGCCTTCCTGGGCAATGGCCCCAATTATTCTTAGAACTCTTCAGGGGGGGGGGGGGAGAAGCAACCCAGTATTCCAGAACAGAAACCCAACCCTCCCCTCTCATATAATCTTTTCTTATCCCTATTACAATATTATTTCTTCATTGACGGGTTCCACCCACGGCTCCTTCCTCCTGTGGATAATCAGGACCAACTCCCCCTCCAGCAGCAGCATCCTGCTTTGTTTCTCCCGCAGCCATGGGATCCACTAAGCCCAACTTTTCCAGAAGCTCCATCCCTTGCTCACACGATGTTATTCTATGTTGCTTCCCTTTCCACATAAATATCAAGAAAACTGGATATCCCCAACTATATGTTATCGATCTCTTCCGCAAAGCCACTGTACACAGTCTAACACTCTTCCTCTACTGCACCGTTTGAGGGCATAAATCTTGATAAACCTCAATTGATGTTGCTTGTAGCATCAGCTGGGCTTGACGTCTAATTGCTTGCATCAACTTTTCTTTCTTGTAATAATTAGCAAATTTAACAATTATATCTCTTGGGAGAAGTCCTTTCTTCTTAACACCAACTCTATGAACCCTCTCAATGTCCTGCATCACCCAAATTTCTTGAGTTTCAATTTCCCTGATCCAATCCAAAATTATAGTCTCTCCATCTCTTTCCCCAAAAGATCTAATTCGAATATTAGCCCTCCTGTCCCGATCTTCCAAAGCAATTAAACGTAAATCCATCTCTGTCAGTTGGTCCCCATGTTTCTTGGTATCTTCCTGCTGCTTCTTCATATTCATCTCCATTCTATCCATTTTATCCACCACAGTTTGAAGGTCCACTATAAAATCCTTCTGTGAGTCCTTAATCCTTTGCATTATCCTTTCCTCCTGCTTAAATAAAGCAGTCTCCATCATCTTCTGAATTTTGCTGAATAAATCCTCTGAGGACTCTACTTGCCTCTCTCTGGCTGGTTTTGGTACTGCACCTGCGTCTTTAGAAGCTGTGCCTTTAGTATTTCCAGAATGGACAGGGGATTTCCCTGTCTTGTCTGCTTGCTGCTGCTTGTCCGACATTTTGTCTGGCATAATTCCAGTAACTCTCACCAAACGCTGCCAGTTCCGATCGGAAGGATGATTTTTTTTTTATTCTCTGCTCCAGCCTAGGACTTTGGACTGGGTTTTTTGCTTTCTTTTCATAAAGCTTAACTCACCAATCCACCCCTTTGACTGGGCTCAAGTAAACAAATACACTTCTATCTCCTTCGGCTGGAGATTAAAAGCCACTTTTCCACATAAATCAGTTCCTCCTCTCCCTCTGAAATTGTCTTAACCTTGCGGTTCTAATTAAAGTCCATTAATTACCTTCCGTTGGCACTCTGTTGAACTCCCGATCCTCCTCGTCATTAGTTTCACTTTCCGTCGGCCGTCCAGGCAGTTATCCAGCTATTAATCTCTCCGCAGATGCAGTAAAGTTTTCGGACCCAGAATCAAGTCATTAATCAGGAATCCATCACCTCCAAATTAGGGATTTTATAAATATTTCTTTGCTTCTTGTGAGAGCAGGAAAGTTCCGTCTCTATTCCATCTTTGCTAGGCCACTCCCCCCGCAACTTTAACTGTTGTGATGAAGAGGGAATTTCAGCAGGATCTAATTGCATACAAATGACACTGGCTGAAATTCCCTTTTCTCTACAACTGTTAAAGTTATATGAGCCCTGACCTCCTTTTCAGATGGTCAACCTAATCGCCACCACCACCCCTTCCCCAGTTGATCGATTGCATTTATGTCCTGCCTTTTTTCCTCCTAGGAACTCAAGGCAGCATGTGTCCTGTAAGGTAGGTTGGGCTGAGAGTCTGTGACTGGCCCAAAGTCACTCACTGAGCTCCCATGGCCAAGTCGGAACTAAAACCCAGATCTCCCGACTCCCAGTCCAACACTCTAACCACTGCACCACACTGGCTGCAACCATTAATTAGATAGCATCTTATAGTTTGGGTTTCTTAAATACTTTGTAGCAATGAATTGATGCTACAAAACAGCACCATCCATGCACAAAAGGGAAGTAACATCAGAGGTGGGGGCCCCCCCAAGGATTGCAGAAGTATTTTTAAAAAGTTAGGAGGGAACCAGGGGTGAGGACTCTCAAAAATAGTCTAATGGGCATGGAAGGCTAATTGACGTTTTTCAGGGAAGAGAGAAAAGCAGAGTGGCAGGGGAATGGAATGAGGAGGGCCTGCCTGCCTGTCCGGAGCACTCCATGCTGCAACAGTAACCTGGTTCAGACGGCATGGCAACCTACGGTACATGATCACCCTTGGTTTAGGATAATTTGACCTGACGTCTGAATATGGCATGGTTTCCTCAGCGTGGTTTGTTAATCACATACAAGCTGTTGAGAAGGCTTGTTGTTGGGTTGTTCAGGGTGGCATGTTTTCAGAGTAGTTTATCGTGATGTCTGGACCCAGCATGATGGCTTGTGTGTGGCTTATTGGGAAGGGCTACAGAACTGCCTGGCAAGAGCACCGAAAAACCTGGCTACTCCTCACACTCTCACTAGTACCATCTCCCTCGCCATCTGCCTCTCTTCTGAAACAACAATAAGAAATGACACTTGAGAATTTTCTTTACGTGGTCGTAACCTTTTCTACAATTATTTTTCATTTTTTGGTCCATTGCAAGAGTGCAGATTCGTCTTTCCTCTATTAACTTTTTTGAGTAGTGCAGTTGATAGTATAGCAGCCCAGTATAACAATATCCCCTCCCTGTTATGTCTTGAAAGGACACTTGTCATTTTACTCCACTTCATTGCCCCCCCCCCCCAGATAGCAACACCATTTTTTCCACCTTCGGGGGGACATTTGCCCACATTTATTTGTTTTTACCTTTGGGGAAATTTGCACATATTCACAGTAACTACTGCTCTTATTAGCAGGAACCACTGCACTTTAGCAAATTTGCACAAATCTTCCCAAAGGGGGGGAGGGAATCTACAAAAAGACCTCTACATTTGTTGCTCATTAGCAGAGTAGGATGCTGAGGTGCCGCAAAAGCTCATGGGATACATGCTGGGAACAGGCAGGAGGACCATGGGGAAAAGAAGCCATGGCAAGTTGCAGAGTACCTGATTATCTGTTGGGAGTAATGTGAGTTAGCAATTGAACAACCAATCCACCGTGGCTTAGTTTCAGCATGGCTAATTGCAATGTGGGAACCAACTCCTCTTGTTGCAGCTCCCACTGGTTTAAATTGAATGAAAAGGGGATGTCTCTTAAGCAGCATAAGAAAATTCTGGACTTGATGTGTGATTGCAAAGTATTTCCAATGAGAATAGAATCATGTTAATGTTACATTGTAGAATACCCTAGATAGAAATATTTCTGATTTTTCTTCTCCCATTTCTTCCAGAAAATTTGTAGCGGGGAAGGGGTGTGTGAGTGAGGCAAAGGTTTTAATAAATTATGCTTGACAGTTTGATTTATTGAATTACTAAATACAGCCTCCAGTATCTTCTGTCTTTCAGCTTGTATTTTTTTGGAGGTTTAGGGTAAGGTAATAGTGGACTACATTTATTTTATTTTTTAAGTGTTCAAAAAGTATAAGCCTTATTTGGTGTTGGTAAAGTTGCCCATATGTTTAGTTGTGACTGATCAGGGTAGCAAAATGATCTTGTTCCAAAGGAGTGGTAAAACCTTCCCTAGTTTTAAACACATGCACACACATGGAAATGAAACATAGATGTTATGTTGAAGCACTTCTCTAGGGGGAAAATGGCATAATGTGCAAATGGTATGATAAATTGGGTGGTTTATTCTTCCCGTATTTTAGAAGTGCTACTGGTGCTTTGGGCATCTAGGTTCTTGTAATGAACGACGTTTCCCTGTTGAAAGGGAGAGTGGTGGCACATGATCCTTCTCCATGCCAGAAAACAGAGATATGGCCAGAAACATTCCTTCTTTCCAAGATCAGAATGCAGCTATCTGCATGCCTTGTATATCAAAGAGGTTTTGCCCATATTACTTCTCTGTACCTGTGGCAATCAGTGTATTTACACCATCTGCTGAAGGTGTGCATCAACACTCGGACATAGGGAGGCTTGGGAGTTATTTAATCCATTATTCTTTTCTGTCATTTGCAAACCAGGCAAGTGGATTTTTCCCCCACTGCAAAAATTACATACAAAAGAATGTAAATTCCGTAGTAAGTTATGGAAGCTTAAAATTTAGGTAACAATTCACGGATACTTTGTAATATGTTGCATGTTTTTCTTGGCTACACTTTTTGCCACCTTTGGTGTACACCGCTGCTGTGTTTTCTCTGACAGGACTGTGTAAAGAATGTAATTTTACTAAATTCTGATTATTTCTCAAGTTTTGTCCCTTTCCTTTATTGGCCTTCCAATTTCTGAGTTTTGTGAAAACTGTACTTGTGTTTTTTTCTATGAATTTATTTACATACATTTCATAGGTTTAAAAAACAACAGAAAAAGTGTCCACAGATTCTGCCTGACCTGCCCATAGCAATCTGACGTGTAATTGACAGACTGGATGGCTCAGTTCATACAACACTTTTCTCTACGCAGTGTGAAAACTCCACTCAACATTATTATTTATTTTATTTATTTCATTTGTATACTGCCACATAGCCAAAGCTCTCTGGGCGGTTTACATAAGATTAAAACAAAAACCATATACAAAAATTAAAACTGCAAAAACATACAATATACACATTCATTTAAAACCACTATAATAACTTAAAAAGCTATAAGCCTAAAAACAAAACAAACGTTGGAGTTTTTTAAGAGGTACTCACCACAACATGTTCTAACTCCATTGTTGTGTGACTGTGGGCTACTGTGGAGTTAAGTAAAATCCATTGTGATGTTTGATTGACAGTTCCTCCACTGTCTCTACTCCACCAGTCCTCCCGATGCTGTCCCATCAGCCATTGCTGCCAAAAACAAAACAAAACACCACAATCCCAACAGCTCTCCTAGAACAGCACTTCCTCCGTTGACTGCTCTAGCCAGGGAACTCTGTAGCCAGTGGGAAAACGCCACTCAATGCAGCAAGAAACTCTACGGAGCCCTCCAGACAATACAGAACACAATGGTTGTGCAGGAACTCTCCTCTGCACAGTGTGGTATTCAGAGTGGAGTGTTCGTTTGTTTTTGTTTTTAAAAAAACGAAACTGCACCGTGAGGTGGAGCTTTCTCTCCAGACAACACATTTCTCAATGGTGGTGTAACAACTCCACCGTGGAGTTCTAAAACCACCATTAAGAAATGTGTTGTCTGAACTGAGGCAATCATTCATTTCAATCCATTTTGGATTTATTCAGCATGCCTACTTGTACATGGGGATTAAGGCTGCTACGCAACTAGTAAGGAATTACTGCCCCTTAAAGACCAACTAATGAGTTTAGATATTAAGTTGCTAGTAAGAAATATCTTTGGATCTCCCCAGTTGTAAAATCAAAAGGCAGAGCTGATTAGGCTAGGCTTTCACATCCAGGCTTGCATCAGGGTTTCAGAAGGAGAAAAGAAAAGCAGGCAGACCTGTTAAAAGGTTTTGTGTTAGGGCACAGTTTAGAGGCAAGGTCATAAATGCCCTGATTGTGAACTGAACTTCTAGATACTATATTTTCTGTGCTGGGCTAACGACAAATGCTATTTATTAGTAGTAGTGATCAAACATGGAGTCCCTCATCTGAAGTGGTGCAGTTGTATGAGGGCTGTTTCATTTGATGCTTCTGGATTGCAACCATGAGCTAGATTTTACAGAGGGGAGTTGCACGCTGATCAGATTTCTCATTTTTGCTGAGTTATTTCTGCATTCTTACTATTTGCACAGAAGCACAGGTTTTTTTGGCCTGATCTTGTGCGCACACCTGTGCATTTGTCTCCTCTGCCAATAACTTGTTGAATCTGAGAGCTGGAGGAATTACCTTTTGAAAATGTAGACGTTTTGTGCCATAGGCGCTGATGGCTTAAGTCAGGAGTCATCTCATCTCCCTCTTAAGATTTGAGTGGTGTAATACAAGTCAGGTTCCACTCTGTGCTGCTAGGTAAACTGCTCCACTGCTTCTTAAGTGTTCACATCAACAGCGAAATACTTGCTTCTGTTCTGCTTCTTCATAGCTCTCTGTGTGGGTGTGTACACACGCGCAAGTGTACGACTGTGTGTACTCAAAGGACAAGTATTATAGGAGAATGTTAATCCTTATCCCAGAAGCCACCTAAGTGTGTAGCAATCCTTGCCCAAATAGTTTAATACTGTGGGACTGAGGTGCAGATTCTTGGGAGGTCGTTGTCCCTTGCAGCAAGACAGCAGGGCAGTGCTGTGTTGTTTCAATTTCACTACACACTTCAGTCATGTGCTGTCTTGGTAATAAGAGTGTTTTCATACTGACTCTGGTGGAGTCATTTACTATTTAAACCATAGTCCATCCGGTGCTGCAAACCAGAGTGGTGAAAAGAGACTGAGGCTGGTTTCGCACGACATATTAGGCAATGGAGGGGGAAATAGCATACTGACCGTGCGTTAGGTAGGCAGCTCTCCCCAAATGACATGTTGCTACCCTGTCTGTTGAGCGGCAGAAAGTTCCAGTGTCCATCTTGGTTGCAGCGTCTCCCCCTCCCCCTTCCCTCAGTCCTCCAGCCGTATACCAGCATGCACCGCAAGTTCTGCCGGCTGTATCAGAGCAGCTGGGTGTTTTTAGCTGCTCCGGCCGGCAGAACTCTATGCCCAAACGGAATAGTCCACAGAGAGATGGGGAGTTGGTTTCGGACAACACTTTAAACAATGGACTTCGAGCTAAACAATGTGCAAGCCCGTTGTTACTCTCCGTTGCTTAATTGGGCGGAATAGCATACTGTCAGTTGTGTGTGCATGGTGTGTAACCCTCCACACAACACGATAATCAACACAACTGACAGTTGCTTCCCCCCCCCCAGTCTGTTGCCTAATGTGCGAAACCAGCCTGACTCAGGGAGGGTGCATTCTGAGGAGCAGATGTCATTTGCTCAGACCCATTAACCTTGATAATCTTGCTGTCTGCATCAGCTTGCCGTAATTTGAAGCAGCAAGCATTCCATGGTACTCATTATGAGTGGCAGGAATGATGCAAAGTTTGTTTTCAATGCTGACTTCAGGCTCTGAGGTTTGGTTGAAAAACTTCAGTGAAACCACAAGAAAGCCATTGGGTGCATAACTGAACAGGTGGAACAAATTTGTTAAATCTGTTATTAGAAAAATAGCAACTTGCTTTTAAGTAATAAATCAATCCACGGTTCATTGTTTTTCAGTTGCAAGAGGGACTATTAGAGTGAGTTAAAATCTAAAACTATCTCCAAATACAAAACTAAAATCTCTATGGAACTGCTCTAAATTAGCATGTTTGGTTTCCAGTACTGGTGCCATTGAATAGTTCAAAGCTTATTGAGATGTCTCTTGTGATGCAGATGTGACTTACAAGAGCCAACTGCAGACATGTGTTTTAGATAAATTAAACTTCATAATTGCAGCTCCCAGACCCAGCCCAAAGTTGTGAATCTCATTTATGCAATATCTGCACCAAAACGCTGATAGTGTAATGGGCATCTGTTTTCTTACCATGAGTCGTTTATGCCCCAGAAGAGCGTGTGAACAGAATCACTATTGATGTAGAGTTCAGTACTACTGGCGGCAATGCAGCAGCTTTAAAAGGGAGTTGGAAAAATTCCTGGAGGAGAAGGCTATCAATGGTTCCTGGTCCTGACGGCTAAGTGTAAACCACCAATATCAGTGGCAGTAAGTCTGTGCATACTAGTTGCTGGGGGTCATGGGCGGGAGGGTGTCCTGCTTTGTGGGTCCCTAGTTGACAGCTGGTTGGCCACTGTGTGAACAGAGTGCAGGACTAGATGGACCCTCAGTCTGATACAGCCTCAGGGCTCTTCTGATGGTCTTATTTTTCTCACCCTCTCATAATACTAGGACCCAATGGGGGCATTCCATAAAGCTCATTAGTGGGAGATTCAGGACAGATAAAAGGGGGTTAGACAAATCCATTGAGGAGAAGGCTATCGATGGCTACTACTCGTGATGCTTCTATTCCTCCTCCAGTATCGGAGGCGGTAAGCCTATATACACCAATTGCTGGGGAACATAGGCAGAAGGCTGCTGTTGAACTCATGTCCTGCTTATGGGTTCCTGGTCGACAGCTGGTTGGCCACTGTGTGAACAGAATGACTCTTGGTCTGATCCAGCATCAGGGCTCTTCTTATGGTCTTGGAAGAGGGAAAGCTTTAAGGAGGGAGCAGGCAGCCTGTTCTTACAGTTCAGTGAGTGAGTGAGTGAACACCACCTAAGATTTCCAAGCAAGTTGCCAATTGAGAGTAATTTTCTGTGGGAGCTGTCACAGGGGAAGGCATAGCAGTGGTGTGAGGCCAGATCTTAAGGGAGAAATCCTTCCTGAGTGAGTGGTGAAGGCCAGCAGCTTGCCACAGTCAGAAGACCTGTGAGACTGAACCACAGGAAGCAGGAAGAAGCCCTGCCAGAATTTGGAGGAGGAACTCAGGAGAAGCGCAAGCTGATCCCCATTCCCTTGTCCCCATGTAAGGGAAAAATAGAGCACACCAATAATTCTGCTTGATCCCCAGGCAAGGAGGCGCTGCAGGGGAGAATACTCAGATGCAATCCTGGTGTGACATAATTCTCGCATGTGGCCCCCAGCACCATATACATATGCATGGGTCCTTGTAGGGGGCAGCAGCAGGGCCCCCAACATCACACCTGCACCATGCCCTGTAAACGCTCTGGATAGCTCTGCAAAGCAGAGGACACCAGAGGCACTCTTCACCCAGGGTGCTCTTGGGCAATGCCCTTCTCAGGACAGAAGGAGAGAAGCCATCCCTGAGTGCAGGTGGCACATCTTGCCCCAAACAGGAGCTGAAGCCAAGAGCCGGAGAACGAAAGCAGAGCGGGGCCTAGTTGCCCAGCTCCCCGTGTCCCACCACCAGCAGCGAGCTGATTAGATAGTCCCTTATTAAAGAGATGTTGCGGTGTCCAATTGACACAAAACAAAACTGAAAAAAAGACGCAGCCTAAGATCCATAGTTGTAATTGCCAAAGTGGCGATCCACTGATTAAACATTTTGTGGTGGTGCCCACACCAGTTTATCCAATCCCCAAATGTGCCCACCGGATGAAAAGGTTTGGGGAGCCTGGCCTAGATGGTTAGAATATTGAGAGGGGCTCTAGTAACCATGAGATTGCCAAGAAAATTCAGGAGTTTTGTTACGTCCTTGAGCCTTCAGACTGAGCCTGGCTGGGGGGGTTTCATTTTTGCTTTTTTTTTTTTTTTTGCTTTTTTTTTTAGGTTTGTCTGCCTGACTAGAATTTAATACCTATTTGCAAGGTATGAGTCCTTCGGGAGAGTCACATGCTGCTCTGCCTTGGTGGTTGGATGGTACAGAGTAAAGTATGCAGCAACGTGAAGATTATTGTTCTGCCTTTTCTCCACAACCTGTCTCATTGTGTTGGAATTTGTAATACAGGCTAGCAGCACCATCAGTGAAGCGTGCTTGCTGTGTTGTGGCCTATAACGTGTGTGCATGTGTGTGTGTGTGTGTGTGTGTGTAGGGAGTCTCCCTGCAACGTCGACTTGGCATAAACCCAACAAACTACACAGGATCACATAGAAGTAATTATTTCAGTAAACAGGAGGTGGCATTGCTGACAACCCAGAGCACACCTTCCCAGTGTCGCACTGAACACAGTGGCTCAGATACAGGACCAGGCCTTTGTGAACGAAACCCTCCTTTTCAGGGATACAACCCTTTAAACTGGGTTTAGATGTAGTTTGGATTCATTGGTATTTCCTAATTCTCTGATTCACAGACTATTTTTAAAATATATATATATAGGAGTAAGTTCTACTCTTCGACCTGGTTTTCAGCTGGTTCAAATATCTATAATGCATAGAATGATAATGGTGGCATTATTATTATTGTTGTTGTAGTAGTAGTTAATAGATTTCTAACCTGCTTTTCATGGTAAAAACAATTGCAAAGCACGCAGCCATGAAACTCACTGCATGTTTTTGGGAAAGTCAGTGAGCCTCAACCTAATCTACCTCACAGGGTTGTTGTGAGAATAATTTAACAGAGGACAGTCAAGACGTATGCCACCTTGGGCTCCTTGGGGGAAATGTAATTAATTAACAACATTTGAAGGCTAAAATTCTCCAAGGTTGCACATGGTTTTAATAGTTCTTACTGCTTTTAAACTTTCGTACTGCTTTTAGTTTGTTAATAATTTAATACATTTTAGCTTCTTACTGGTTTTAGTTTGCAAATGATTTAATACACTTTTAGCTGTGTTTGTTTAGTGTTTTACATTGCTCTGATTTTATCTGTGCTCCACCCTGAGATCGTAGTGATATAGGGTGGGATACAAATGTTTTAATTAATGAATAAATAATTTGGCTGCAATCCTATAGACACTTGCCTGGGAGTAAGCCTCATTGAACTCAATGAAACTTATTTCTGAGGAGTGATGCAGAGGCCTGTGTTGTAAATCTCAAGCTCTCATGGTAGCTGGTCATAAGATAGACCTTGAATAGGAAATATTGTGAAGACAACAACAACAACAACAACAACAACAATAATAATATATTTATTTATTACCCGCCTCTCCCAACGGATCGAGGCAGGGAACAGCATTAAACATAAAATACTAAACTGATTAAAAGCACATAAAACCAATACATTATTAAAATACCAATAAAACACTTTAACATTGCCTCTATAGTTAAAAAAAGGATAAGTTCCTGGAGGAGAAGGCTATCAATGGCTACTAGTCCAGATGGCTAAATGCAACTTGTATACACCAGCCGCTGGGGAACATAGGTGGGAGAGTGCTGTTGCACAGACTTCTGCTTGGGGGTCCCTGGTCGACAGCTGGTTGGCCACTGTCTGAACAGAGTGCTGGACTAGATGGACCTTCAGTCTGATCCGGCTTCTGATGTTCTTATGGCAAAATATATACAGTGAGGCAAAGAGATGCAAAACCTGCTTATATGAAGAAAACATTGTAAATAATCGTCTGCTTAGTTGTAAATTAACTTGGTTTAGTGGTCGGATTTGTACTGTTGTTCAGGAACTGTATGAAAAAGTGGAAGTGGAAAATTTGATTCAAATCATTGATTTGAATGAAATTTCCCACTGACATTTTTTCATACAGTTCCTGAACAATAGTGCAAATCCGACCACTAAACCAAGTTACTCTACAACTAAGCAGACGATTATTCTTGTTGATTTAAATAACTGATTTAAATATTTTGATTTATATCTGGTTTCATATATTTGTATCAATACCTTAAATACTTGTTACTCATGGAGAAAACCATGCCAGCTGCCTCTCCGACCCCACAGGGGAAGAGGGTGGTTCCATGGGTGGGGAAGGGCCTGGGAAAGTTTGGATATGACCTACCTCCTTCCCTCCCCAGCCTCCTTCCCTCCCCCTCCCCAGTGCCCTAACTAGACAGGCAAAAAAGCCCGTCTAGCAGAAATGCAGAACAGAGGGGCATTGAAGCATGAATAGGATTGCTCCCTGAATTAGTTTTATGTAGAATTGTACGGGACCATTATGTATACATAAAAAGCCCAATGACCTCAGCAGCAGCTGCAGCAGCAATCATAACACAAACACCCTAGGATTGCTAAATTAATTAACATCTTTAGAAGGATAGAAAACCATTGTCACCATTCATGTCCAAATAGAATTAAACTTCCAATTCAGCTTTTCCACCTGGCTTTGACAAATCGACTCGCCAGGGCAATTATGGCCCACAAGTTTTCCCTCAAGTGCATGAATGAAATAGTGATGAGGCTTTCAGATTTCACTGCTCTTTCAGTTTAGCTCAAATTCAGCTGTGTGGAGATACACAAGGGAAGGTCAAAAAAGAGAGAAAATTTCCTGACCAATTGACATCAAAGAGAAATGAGAAATCAGGAAAGAAATGCAAATTTTATTTTTATTTATTTTATTTTATTTCTAACCCGCCTCTCCATCCAGATCGAGACGGGGAACAACAATAATGATTAATGGTATAACAATAAATTATAGAACGTAGCTAAAATTGCACAACAAAAGGTGCATGTAGAAGTTAATAGTGAACAAAAATTGAACCAACTTCACAGCAATATACAAGAGTTATAAGGACAAACAAAACATAATCACAACCCTAACAAACTTTGCTGTCTCAAATTACAAGGGTAATCTGTCCCGAATCTCCCACCACTCAGCTTCATGGCATGATTCGAGTATTATGAGGAAAGGAGATAAATAGCTCCCTGGCAAGGGGCAAGCAGTGGAGATATTTCCCCTGAATGTAGATGGTCATCTGAGTGATGCTGGCTGCTTCGGCATTCTTACATAAATACAAGCAAATACCCCCTACTCATCCCCCCACTGTGCACCTTTCCTCTTCCTGTTGTCCAGTCAGCTGCCTCCCCAGTGGATTGGGGCCAGTGAGCTGTGGAAGAGGCCCTCTGGACCATGTGGACTTCTGCCACAGATTGACTGCATGTGCCTTAAGGCTTTACTTTTTCTTAGATGAAAGCAATCAGCAATGGTGTGGAGAAAGCTTGTAGACCAGGGACAGACAGCCTGGTGCCCTCCAGATGTTTTGGACTCCAGCTCTCAGCACTTATGATCATTGGCTATGTTGGATGGGGCTGAGAGTTGAAGTCCAAAGCATCTGGGGGTTATGAGGTTAGGGAAGGTTGGTCTAGTAGATGTCGTCTAAAGATGTTTTGCTATCCAATGTGCTTCTATTCCAACATCTATTCTTATTGCCTTCTCTTGGAAGAGAAATCATGTATTATATAGATGCATGTGAAATAATAAATACTATGTGCTTAACAACTGTCCTAGAACCTAATGATGAAGGGCATTATATAAATCAATACATTTACTGATGATTACGGTAATGTGTCCTAGATTAGGAATGTTAGATAACTTAGTCCAACTTCTTAAAAAGCCAGCTGCACTCTACTTCTTCCTGAGATCTTCTCAGGAATCTAGTCTACTATTGCACTGTATTTAGCATGCAAATATAGTCTGCTAATATAGGCACAAATTTGTTGGTATATTCATGAAAGCATACAAAAGTAATCTTCGAAGAACTTTGAAGGCAGTCTTTTTACTAATTGCTTAACATAATGAGTAAAGCACAGTGGAATGTGTCAACCAACACTCAGGTGTTTAAAAACAAGTCACTTGAACTTGTGTAGGTGAAATAGCAAATTGAGACTGATGAGGCTGTTGTCATGACATGCAGTTGGGCATCATGTCTGTGCAAAGCCAGCTGCTTTTCTAAAGTTTCACCAACTGCTGAAAATTACTAAATACCTTTAGAGTTCAGAAGGTGCAGTATAAGCTGACTTCAGTTACATATGATGGACTGATTGAAAAAGCTGGCTGGTGTTTATCTAGAGTTTGTATAAGTTCTTGCACATTCAGATAATACCACCCTTTTTAGTTTTTCAAAACGAGACTCTTTTTCTTGGGCTCTTGAAATCTTATGCTCTTGTTACATTTATGGGTATAAAAAAAATGCCCAGCACTTTATTTGTTGCCTGAAGCTGAAAACATCCACAATGATATATACTTTATTGTATGAAGAGATCAGACAGTCAACAACTGACGTTCTGGTTCGAAAGTGCTGGTGCAAGTCTTGAAGCTTCCATATGCTGAGTAAGCTGATGGGCGACAGGATTCTTAGAATCAGAGCTCATCAGATGCCTCCATTGGCTGCTCAGACAATATAGTTGTATTCCTGCTATAGTTTTGTATCTTAGTTGTGTAAATGTTTCTGCATCTATCTATAACTTTCCATGACAAAATTTAGGATGAAAGTCCAATAGTGATAAATACCTTGTTCTTAGGAAAACGTTACTTGTTGGAACCCCTCTCTTGCTTGAAATTGTCCTAGAATTACCCCCAGGTTTGGACATTCTTAAGTTGTCTTACCTTTAAAAGATATACCATGTGTTGGGGGTTCTTTAGCACCATTAAGCACTCACATCATTAGATGTTCTATGAGGCGGTTAGTGAAGTGATGGTAGAATATAATTAAATGGTTAATAACAAAACTCCTTTGTTTCCTTGACCTTCTGCTAAGAGACCACAAAGCTTCATGGTCCCATCTAAAGAACTTCAGGCATTCAAAAGGACCATCAGAGAATGAGCAAGTGACTTGACCTTCTTCCACACTGCTGTTGTGATGTGTGAAGTGGGGATTTGTCCACTTCCATTCCACACGCACAAATACAGACAACTGGGATCTATGGTTTCCGCTGGAAACACAAAAATGCCAATCACTTTCCATCCTTCGGTCAGCATTTTTTGGGTATTATTATTATTATTATTATTATTATTATTTCCCACCTTTTTCCCAATACTGGGACTCAAGGTGGCTTAAAAATTAAAACATGTACAGTTAAAAACAGATAGAGATATACAAAAATTAAAAAATATAATTAAACATAGTACAATATTAAAATATTTAAATCATCTTAAATACATTTTTAAAAAATCCAAGATATAAACAACACATCGACAGAGGTCCAAACTACTCCCCTGCTGAAACAGAAAAGTTTTAGCCTGCCTCTGAAAGCACACCAAGGAGGGAGCCAGTCTAGCTTCCCTGGGAAGGGAGTTCCAGAGCCTTGGAGCAGCCACTGAGAAGGCCCTCTCCTGCATTCCCACCAGGCATGCCTGTGATGGTGGTGGGGCCAAGAAAAGGGCCTCCCCTGAAGACCTCAGGGGATGGGCAGGCTCGTAAGGGAGAATACGGTCTTTCAGATAACCTGGACCCGAGCTGTATAGGGCTTTATAGGTCATAACCAGCACTTTGAAATTGTTCCCAGAAATAGACCGGAAGCCAGTGGAGCTGTTTTAACAGGGGAGCTGTATGCTCCCCGTAGCCAGCCCCAGTCAACAATCTGAAAATTGCCATGATCAGAGACCTAAACTAGTGTAAGCCAGCTGTGCTTCAGTCCCATTGACAACATCTGTGGGGCAAACAAGTTGCAACATTTTTAGCCCCACTGCTGTCAGTGGAAATTGAGAATGATCAGCAGCATCTGGATCACAGTTAGAAGGTCTGCAATTCTTTATTTTAGAAATCCCCAGTCTTCCAGAATAGCTAATTTTATAAAGAAAATAATTTGTGTGTACTTAATGTGCTTTTATGTTAGTTGCAGTTTGGTATTTGATGGATTGGCAGAACCTAGAATTAGCTCTGACCACTGCACCCACAACACAAAACTTGTGTTTGCTTTATAATTGTTGGGGGGGGGGGGAGGGCTCAGCCTCCCCTGAAGCAGCTCTTTGTGTGAGAGGGAGGGGTTTAGTTTGGAGACAGCACCCTAAAGCGTATGCTGACTTTGAGCCCTCACCCTGTTGTTTCAGAGGGTGAGAGAAGACTCCTGTAGAAACCATTGTGTGTGTGGGGGGGGTGTGCCAGCTCTTAAAATGAAGCTCAGCTGCTGCACCGCAGTCACAGTGGTGGAGGGGGAATGCTCATCCTCTGTCCACTTGACCCTGAGGGGGGTCTGGGAGGGCAGAACCTTGGACTTGGTCCGCACCCTTCATTGTGCTGCCTTTGAACCTGATGTATTAACTGAACTGTGCTTGCCCCAGAATATTCCCTTCAAAATATTCCTGAACTGCACCACCCCTTCAGGAGCTGGCTTGGGGGCTTGGTGGGGTTCCTCAGTGTAAGATTTGTCTTCATAACTGTGGGCCACTTCCAGGTGGGGGACCTTTCTGGCCTTGACCTGCTTCTTAAGTACCCAGCATATCTACTTTTGGTCAGGAAATGGAAGATGAATAGTTGGAACTTGCACAACAATTGGCACCTGGCTGGGACGTACAAAGTACAAAGGCTAGTGAAGACTTGCCTGCACTCTTCTGTTTTCTGACACAGTCACAGAATCTTATGAAATCTTCTTTCTGCCAAGAAAAGTTTGGAGTGCAGGTAAAGGAGAATTTTTGGAGAGTTTGTAAGTGCTACAGGTGTGGAAAATTTAGCTTTTTTTGTACTGAACATTCTAGCCGGTGTTGTTGTTCAGTCATCCAAGAGAAGATGGAGCTATTCACAACAATTTGTTATTTGGCTGGAAAGTTTATTGTTGATGTTTTTTACTATGGCTTGGAATTTTTCATATATGAAACACTTTCTGTTCTTCATTCCTCTAATCTCTTAAATTGTTTATCTAAGACTTTTCTTCAATTTGCAAAGATTCCCTTCCTTCTCTTTAATAAGTAGTACATACTTGATTCACAATAACAGCAGGTTCAGATTAATATTTTACTAGCTTAAATGTCCATATAAATGGCTAAAAGATGCAACATCTTTAATGATCTTTCAAACTCAAAAGTTGGAGCTGGTTTAGTGTCATGTTTGCATTAATGATCCATGTGAAGATTGGAATGATGCCTAGGCCTGAAGACATCTTTGCGTACAATTTACCACCTGCCTAACAATCCACTTATATCCTCTCTCAGTTTGTCAGAAAGGAAGACAACAACACTAGTATTCAGAGGAATAACTCCTACTTCAGTACCTACAACAAAACTTCACATAAGTTTGTCTTGGGCACTGATTTTTTTTAAAGAAATTATTTTGTAACACCATGACAGATCTTTTAATCTATCATGGACTAGAAATCTTATTTCCCTTTTTCCCCTAAGAATGTTTTACTGGGGGGAAATTCTCCAATAGCTTATTATGCAAAATTGCTCTTTAACAGAGACAGCTGTAGACCATCTGGACTGCAAAGTAAAAAAAAAAAACCATCTGGATGCTTCAGTATGTTCAATCCCCAAATACTAACCAGTTCAGACTTTATGTTTTACTGTGCAACATCTTGTCCAACACTTTACTTGCTTGTTTGACATGGTGAAATGTAGTTTGTGCTTTTTAAGGAAAAGAAAAGTTTCTGACAGTTCCATAAGTAAGTTCTTCGTTACCACTGTGCAGCTGCACAAAAGGGATAACTTACAGAGCTCAAAGTTTGAGGAGCTTCTTTTTATTTATGATTTTTAGTCCCATGTGCGTCAGTCAAGGGGCAGAGCTACCTGCCACAGGGTGGAGGTGTCTTGGAAGCTGGTATGTTGTGTTGGCTTCTCAAGCAAATTCCCCTCAGTCTTGTATGGCACCATCATAGAGCAGGGCCTCTTCACAAATATGAACAGATGTGGGGCCAAAGTTCCCAACTTCGTGGAGACATCTTAACATATACAGGCAAAGGCTATACAGTTTGCAAAAAAAAAAAGAAAAATCTCCAGGCTTAGAGCTGCCTTGTAAGAGAAGTTACAGCTGCTAGAGAAAGTCCTCTAACAAAGCATACAAAACATATCCAACTATGTTGTTCCACTCCACTTGAGAAGCTCAACAGAATTGTTTTCACATGGAGCATCAATGTCAGCTACAAAACAGGGATGGGGAGCTCTCTGTCAGTGAAATGGAATCCTAGCAGACTGGGACTAGTATATATGTTTAAGCCCCAATAGGTCCCATGTCCTGTCTGGCATTATCAGTTGGGTAATGGGAACCCTGTGGCATAGAGGCCTCTGATGTACACTCTCTAGCAAGAGGGTGAACATAATATGGTGGCTGGAGACAGACTCAAAAGACCCTTCAGTGCTACTCTGGGCAGGAGAGTTCCCAAATAACCCAGAAATGAGGTCTGATGATGGACCCAAAGGGCAAATAGGCATTCCCAAGACAAAAACAGGTGGGGTTCGATTCAATAATGCAACCCCATTCAAAAGTCTTGCTTGTTCCAGACACTATCAGGTCGGGAATCTGTGCTTCCACGGGGTGAAGATGACACACCTGCAACAGGTTTGGACTTGGAATGTGAGGCTGAATCTGAATTACAGTGGTTGGATTCCGAGTAAGTAGCATCAGAAATGTCTGCAGAAAAATATTCCTGAGTCCCCAAGGTTCACTTGTATAATGAACAAATCTTGAGATATACACATCTAGCACCTCACACCTGTTGTAGAGCACACCTTGAGGAGCAAGGGAGGAAGAACCTGTGTCCCACCTTAGTGGACAGGGAAAGACTGGTTATACCAGGTTCATTCTTCTTTAGCTTTTGATGCACGCACAAATAAATAAATAAATGTCCAAGTAGTTGTGGGTTGCTGTCCATTTTTTCTGAACAGATGACTGCCTTCTTAGGTGTGTTGCCTGATTAAAAAGCAATTGCATAAAGTAATGTAGTCTGAAGCCATCAAACTAGTAAGGCAATAGATTAACATGGCTGAACATCATTGATTATGGAGGGCGGGAGATGTGGGGAGCTTGGACTCCTGGATCTGAGGTCAGAGCGTTATCTCTAACTGCAGGTCCAGGAATCTGAACTATCCTATGGCCCCTCAGATTCTGCCCAGGGGGCCATAGGATTGCTTTCCCCATGTGCCATAAATAAAATCTCACCAATACTATAAATAATACACATTACAGGAATTGCTTGTGTCTACTTACAATTCTCAAAATGTCATCAGAGAACTCTGTCTCATATTTTTAAAGATAGGCAGGTGAAATCATAGTTGAAGGCAATAGATTATATACCATACAATAGAAGTTATCAGTCTGCTATTATATAACTCAAGATGAAATGTCAAGGAGGATCTGGGTATCTTGCTGTAACCTGCAGGAGTGTGGCTCCAAATGCATGGTCTGCATAACATGAGGGGGGGGGGGGGAAATCCATCTCCTCATTGAGGAGAAGCTAACTGATTTCAGTTTCAAAAACCCATCCATTTCTTTTCTACTTAAGATTTTATCATTTTCTCTTTGTGTCTTCTGTACAGCCCGGAATTTCACATCCATGGCATTGTGTTTATGTTCTATAAAATGATTGACATAGGGCACTCATTCCTTTCTTCCTGGTATTACAGTGGTGTTCCCTAATTCTCATTTTGAGAGCTTGAGATGTTTTGCTCACGTAGATTTTTTTTACATGGGCACTAAATTACATATACCACATTTCTGGTGTCATATGTCGTGAACTGCCTCAAGGAACACCATTTTTGCTACAAAAAGTCCTCCAATCCAGTCACTTTGAAGTGATTTATGGAATATGCAGTGTCCCCAGGGGTAAGGGCCTAATGATGATGCTGTTCTTGGTAAAACATTTGCATGAGGAGGAGTTGTTGTTGTTGTTCCCATTAAATTCACTTTTGGCCTAAAAATCCCTCTAATAATAATAATAATAATAATAATAATAATAATATTTCTTACCAGACTCTCCCTCTGGATCAAGGCGGGGAACAACATTAAAAGCAAATTATACATAAAACATATAAAAACTAATACATTATTAAAATACCAATAAAACTCTTAAAATTCGACTGGGTAGGCCTGCCAGAAGAGATCAGTCTTTATGGCTTTCTTAAATTCTGGAAGACTGTTAAGTTGGCGAATCTCTCCCGGCAGGCCATTCCACAGTCTGGGAGTGGCAGAAGAGAAGGTCCTCTGGGTAACGGTTGTCTGCATAGTTTTGGCTGACTGTAGCAAATTCTTCCCAGAGGACCTGAGTGTGCGGGGCCGATTGTACGGGAGAAGGCGATCCCGCAGGTAGCTCTGGACCCAAACCATGTAGGGCTTTAAAGATGATGACCAACACTTTGTACTTCGCCCTGAAAGTAATTGGCAGCCTTTTGAGTTCTTTTAAAGGAAATCTGTGGTTTATTCTGACACCTTGGCACATCTTTTTTGTGTTTCCCTGTAAGGTGTTGGTTACATGACTAAGTGTTAGGAGGGTAGAGGCGAAATGGCTGCAAGATGTTTGGTTCCTGATTACTTAAAAGATCACTCCACACTGCTTCCCAGACAGGTGATGAGGACATCGCTCAGCATTGATGCATCCTTTGCCGGAGGCTGGATCTTGCACCCTGACATGTGAGGAGACCATTCCGCAGCTTCTTGCTTCTGCAGTGGCAGTGAACGGAGACACGCCCCGCCCCGCACAGAAGCAAGAGGCAGTGGAACGGTCTCCTTGTGTGTCAGGGCGTGAGAGCCAGCCTCTGGCGAAGGATGCATCAGTGCCAAGGGACGTCATAGGCAGGAGAGATGCTTCCACGTCCTGTGCCCTTCTGCTGTGGCGAATGGGGACAGGAGGTCCTAGAATCTGTCCTCATCACAGCTGCAGGGGAGATTGTTGCCCCCCCCCCCCGAGATCAGCGGAGGCATTTCTCCTGCGGTTCGACGCTGCACATCGAGCTGCAGGAGACATCCTTCACCCCATCCCACCCCACAATCCATTTGGGGATTGGCTTGAGGGGATGGAAGGGGCTCCTTCTATCCCTCAACTGATCTCCGTGTGGATTGTGGGGTGGAAGGGGCAAAGGACATGTACTTTCCTGGGAACACGTGGGGTGCCATGATCGGTGGCACCCCACTGAGGACAGGCATATGCCCATCCCGGGAAGCATGTGGGGAGCTCCCGATTGCTCTGCCCCACCAAGGGATGGTATGATTGGTGGCTTCTCAAGCGCTTCCAGGGACGGGATTATGTGCCGTTCTTGCCTTGCAACTCTGTAAATATGGGAAATAATCCATGGAGCCCGCCACACAACACAATAATCAACAGTTGTGCAGAGAAACAACTCTGCAAACCATTGGCTATCTGCATTGGTTATTTCTGGAAAATAACTAACTGTGGCATAGTCTTTGCCCGACAGACAACATGTTAGTCAATGGGGGACTATTTAAGCAGCATGATTGGCTATTCTTGGTATTCCACAAAGATAAGGTAGTCCGGTGCCCAGACTGTTCTGTTCTTCCCAAAGTAGTTTCACCATTCCATATAGCTCAGGACAGCATATTACCATCTTTCAGTCCTCAACTTAATTCCCCATTGGAGGTCAAATTTCATTCCTTAGACGTCAGGAGAGCTGTTTCATTTTATTTAACCAGAACACGGTAGCTCAGAATGCCCCTTCATTCCTTTGCTGCCATTCTGGCCCTGTGTCTTCACAGGGCTTTGCCAGATGGGTCATGTTAACTATACTTTTCGCTTATACGGCTTCCGGGGGTCCTGCAAGTACGTGGTCCTTCAGTGTTGGCCATTGCATCCTCTACTGGTTTCCTCAGGGGCATTCCAATTCTAGGGCTATGCAGTGCTGCAATGTGTGCTCTATGCTCCATCTACCTTCGTCAGACCTTTTACCACCCAAAGATCAGGGCTAATGCAGGTCGGTTCTTTCTACGGTTTTGGTATGAGATTTCCCTCCTCTGGTAAGTCTCTTGCTTTTCAGAGTGGTCACCTGTGAATTCACACAAACCACCCTCCTCCCTTCTTTGATGCCTTGCCTTCTTTTATTCCACCACTGCAGTGGACTGAGGTAAGCAGGAGCCATGCCTAAAGCATGTGCAGATGGGGTGGGACCCCTGCCTAAACTCAATTCATCTCTAGTATTTCACAGCTGCATAAACAATATGTGTGAGTTCGCAGATGACCACTCAAAGAACCACAGTTACAGGTAAGCAACCTGTCCTTTTCTATAAACAGGTCTGTATAGATAGTCATTATTTTTTGGAAGTGTCAGATCTAAGAGATTAATTAAAGTTGTAATGGGTATCAAACTGGATATTTTTTATCTTTTAAATATATCCAATCAAAAAATCGTTTTAGATCTGACTCATGGCCCCTCCAAATAAAAAAGTTACCATCGATATATCTCTACCAATTTGATTAGATGCATGTAGAAGGGATTTCCACAGGAAGCAACATGTACATATTTCCATAAATAGATTGGCACCTTGGGTGCCATGGGACATCCCATAGCAAGCCCTTTGGTCTGCCAATAAAAATGGTCCACATATGGCAATTAACACTTCAGTAGCACAGAGTCTCTCAGAGACCCCTCTGCTATCAGAGAGAGAAAAAATACACTAATAAAGTCAGATAACAAATCCCATTACATACTCATAGCGTTGGCTTCACCCAGACAACAGCCATGGTATTTTGGCTTGCGGTTAAGTCCTGTGGCTGCTGTTCATTCCAGACATGCTGTTGCAGGACAGCAGAGAAGCTGAGGATTTTCTGCATCTTGGGAACATTGTTGGTTAGGTTAACAGAACGCTTCTTGTCAAGATGCTAGAAGTATTGTCAAGAAAGCTCACTGACATGAAGTATAACGGCAAGTAGAAAAGATTTGCAACCTTTTTCTTTCAAATTTATTAAACAATCACTAGGTTTTGCATCTACCTGGGAGTGACCTATGTTTTCTGCAAAGTCTGTGCAAAGAGAATCCTGAATTTGTAATTGAACAGAGGAGGACTTGAAGAGCAATCTCAAGCTAGAATGCTTGCAGTCATTTGCAAATCTGTTTTTCATAACCAGGACGTAATCTCCACCTTAGGAGGCAGAGTTCTGTTCAAAATTTTCTTAACAGCTTCAAGTGAAAATAGCATGCATTTAAGCAAGTCTTCATTAGCCTTTAATTTCTGAAGATGGAAAACTGCTTAAGGACTCTTAAAGGTAGACACGTGCCTTCTTTGAAATGTTCCACTTTAGAAGGATGACGCAAGCCCCTTTGCTTCAAAATTGCCCACTTTTTCCACCGCTGATTACCCAGAACTCCTACCTCTTTCTAGCCCCTTGTTTGAAACTAATATCAACCATGAGAGAGGAAGATGATGTGGGCCATATGTGTATACTTCTAATTTGGATCTGTTTGGGGGCACTTTGTGTGTTTTTAAATTGAAGCAAAGCATAAAGTAAATTTGCGGAGTCCGTGGAGCGCTCGTTTCTCTGTTTTTAGCATGTCTTGCTTCAGATTAGAAAGATTTGCTTTTCAGAATTGCTTTTCTGGTCACGTGTCTTCAGCTCCCAGTAGCAGTGATAGTGAGGAAGAAAAAAGAGAATGTGAAAAGCTAAAGAAGGAGCCAACAGTGATATGTGTATAGATGGCCACAATACAGCCCCTTCCCACTCGTGTTCTCCAGCGACTAATTCTGAGAGGCATACTGCTGCCTCCAATGCTGGAAATTAGAGGTAGTAATCAAGACTAGTAACCATTGTTAGCCTTATCCTCCACGAATTTCTCTAACCCCCTTTAAAGCATCTCTAAGAGGAGGCACCATACCATCACTGCATCTTGTGGCTGCAAATTCAATTTGTATGGTGTGGAAAAAGTGGAGAGGGAGACATTTATCTCACTCTCTCATAATACTAAGACTCAGTGGGGTCATCTCATGAAGATGATTGGTGGCAGAATCAGGTCAGATAAAAGGAAAGACTTTTTCACAGAGCATATAATTAAATTACGGAATTTGCTGCCATAAGATGTACTGATGGCCGCTATTCAGATAAGATAAGACTCTCAATGGCTCCTGGTTCTGATGGCTATAGGCTTCCTCTGAATGCCAGTTTCTGGGGAATGTAAGCCAGAAGGGTACTGTTGCACTCATGTCCTACTTGTGGGTTGTCCACAGGTTTCTGTTTGATCACTTTGTGAACAGAATGCTGGATGAGATGGACTGTTGCTCTGATCCAGCCTGGCTCTACTTAACTATGCACTGTGTGAAGAAGTCCTTCCTTTTATTCAGTTTCATGAGATGACCGCCTTGGCTTCTAATATCAGGAGACAGGAAGGATAGTCTTCTGTTACCTTTGAATAGGGGTGAGCCTTCTTACTGCAGCTGAACTGACACTACAAATGCCTGGACAGATCCTGCAAACCAGATACAAGTTTGTGGGTGAATCTTGATACATCTTTGTTTGCTCTCCCCCCATGCCCTGCAAGTGTTTTGCTGATGCCCTTTGACTCACAAAGAAAAACTTGTAATTTCTATTTGTCTGATCCAATTTCTGAAGAAGTATGCAAATTGTTGCGTGTTGATTGGAAACGTGTTATAAATGGCATGTGTCTCTGTGCTGTGCTTTTTTATTGCTGGTTGAAGAAACCCAAGTGCATGCTTTACTTTTGGACATCCCCTGAAAGAGCATATGGTTTAAGGTGTATCCAAGAACCTCTGGGAGGAGGCATTATCCATGCTACATTCTTATTCCTTACAGTTCTTCACCGTATGAATCTTGTGTATTTGTAGGCTGCCATTTAGGACATGATCCTTTTACTGCAGGGGTCCCCAACGCAGCGCCAATGGTGCCCATGAATGGGACACCAATGTGGTGCCTGCGAGCACCCAAAATATTTCTTTTCATTTTTAAAATATATACCTCCATGGATATGTACCAAACGCATCTAGCTTTCTAGCAATTATACATGGGCTTCAACAAAAGTGGACCAAGCATCAAAATAAGTATCCATTTGAAAGTGGCCTCTGTATGCCACCCTTTCAAATATTGAAAGTGTTATAAGGTCCTCAAACCATTGCATTATAGGAGGTGAGTGTTTATCCTTCCAGTGTTGTTATGTCAAAAGGGTGCAGAGGATAAATTTACACTGACTATTTGTTAATTTCCATGAAGCAGGTAAATAATTTAAAACAGCATGCATATCAGTGAATACAAGACTGTTCCAGTACAAAAAAAAATTCTCTGTAATAACCTCCCCCCAAAAGAAGCAACTACTGGTCATTGCCAAAACATATGTTTAAGAGAAGCATTAGCTGTATTGCACTGCCAACAATTGGCTGAATTAGACAATCCCTTATTAAAGAACATTGTGTTGTCCAATAGACGCAAAGCAAAAGTTTTTGCTGAATAAGATGCAGCCTCAGATCCATAAACATCAAAGGTAGGACACCAAAGTAGCTGTCCACTGATTAGGCAATTTGTGGTGGAGCCCCCAGCAGTATCTCAAATTCTCAAATGTGTGCAAAAAGGTTGGGGTCCTTTGCTTTATATAAAAATAAAAACATAAAATATAATAAAACCAAATTCACAGAAAAACAGAGATATGTACAAATTTCAGTTATAAGATACAGGTCAGTTTAAAAATAGCACTAGTCTTCCTAAACAAATATTAATGCCAAGTCCTTGAAGCAGCTCATTAATTTTAGAACTGCAGAGAGATCTAATTTATGAGAAAGCAACCTGTTTAAAATCTGGCAGCATTGAAGCTGTGGGGAGGAAATTTCACAATCTGGAGACCACCAGCAAAAAGGCCCTGTCTCTTGTGCCTCTCAACTGAACAGATTTCACTGGCAGGCCTATGAGCAAGGCCTCTGAATTAGACCTTAATGCCCATGCAGGTTTATAGAGGTATAGGCAGTCCCAGGTAAGCTCATCCCAAATGTTTAGGGCTCTATAGGCCAAAGTCAGCACTTTGAATTGTTGGATCCAGAAATGCACTGGCAGCCAGTTCAGGTGATACAGAATGAATGTTTCATTCTGTATCAGCTGATGTTCCCAGCTTGTCTGCAGAAGCAGCCCCATGTTGAGCACATAATGAATCTGTCTCAAGGTCTGTGCTCCTTCATGCACCCTTACTGGAAAACTAAAGGTGGGGAAGCCTTTTAAAAAGCAGTGGTGTGTTTCCTCAGGGGAAGTGGTTGTGGGATGTCAAATACTGGGGCCAAAGTAGGCAGAACACCCCTTTGGCAAACACCCCCTCCCACTCAACAGATTGTTGGGGAAACCAGTCTGCTGCCAATGGAGGCAGAGAGCCATCTCTGCCTTCATTGGGAGCTCACAGTGGAAACAGCGTTGCTGGGCAAAAGAGGCCCTGGTCCAGAGAAGGATCTGCTGCAGGCCACAGGCCGGCCATTTCCCATCCCCTGTAGTAAATTATACGGAGTTCAGGGGTACAGAAGCATTACGGCACAATGTCTTATATAAACAATGGGACCCCAGATATACAGGAGACGGAAGTGCAGGTGTACAGAAGTTGTCAGACTAGAACAGGGCAGTAGCAGGTAAAAGTGGTGTGAAATGCATTGTGTGGGGAAACTGTCGTAGTTTTACTGCTTGGCTTTCCAGAGGCATCACGTGGCCACCGTAGCAATCCAGATGCTGGTCAAGGTGGACCTTTGGTCTGATGCAGCTGCAGGGACATGTCCATTCTAGGACTTCCAGTCTGGGAGATGTTCTAATTGTTGGTGTGTCTCTGGGTGGATCTCCTGCTGGTCTTCATGTGCCATTAAAACTCTCTCTCTCTGTACTCTTGCTTCTTCCTGGCAAACCTGTGTACAACAGCCTAAACAAACAAACTGCTCCCAGTTCAGTACCATTCATGTTTGGGCAAAGACTGTCTTTCCTCTTCTCTTTTCAATGCCCATTATAATATATATTTGGAACAGTTCTATGATCTTGCAATATAACTGCTGTTGATGTTTTAATGACTACTTCTTAGGATGTAATCTGTGTTTTAAAAATACACTATAATGAATGCCAGTATTAGCAAAGAAAAATGTAGTAATTTGGTTGTAGTACTCTAAGTATCTGATAAGGAAAGGTTGGTTGGTTTCTCTTAAAGTTTCTTAACAAGAGCATAATTAGGAAATTGGCTTGCCAGCCTGCCATGAGCAGAAGTCCAACAGTGAAAGGGAGCTTATTGGATTGAATAGACCTGTTGCCTTTGGTTGTACTCAGTGTTACTTCAAGCCTACTTTAAATTTGTCCCTGGACTCCAATTGCCTTCATTATGCAGCATTTCAAGTCTTTTGATCTTGCTGGTCTGTAATTTGGAACATTGTGCTGGATTTTAAGTTATGTTCCTTAAATCATGTGAAATCAAGGTGATTTCAGTGTTCCTTTGACTTACTCCTTTCTGCTGAAAATATAATGAATGCATGTGATGATGCCTTTGAGTTGATAGCATTAAACTCTACTCACAGCGTGAATAGAAGTGTGAGAAGACCTTGCTTGCAGAAGGAGGACATTGTAGATGGTTGAGCACCAGAAGAGCATTTCATTAAAGAAACTACTTGACCTTTGATTATTGCCCTGTATGAGAGACATTGGCATCTCTGAGGAAATGGCTGATGCTTTGCTCCTCCCAAGTGTCCAAACAGGCTGCATTGAGGCTGTGCTGATCTTTTGTTGATGTCTCTATATATTCTCAATAGCTTCAACCAAATAGTTGCCTACAATGTTCATAAAGTAATAGCTAACCTACCAAATAATACTTTGTTCTGAAGGATATGGGCTTTGAAGTCCACCTGTGGTTAAAGGGGAGTAAAACCTACAGAAACTAAAGGAAGTCAGACATGTGTGCAAAATCATATATGATGTTATGGAGCTGGCATCTTCGCAGAAAAGGAAGACTAAAACGTCCCAACTGGGATAAAGGAATAAAATGCCTTCAAGTTAGAGTCAAGGGACTTCATTTGTAGGCAAGAGAAGAGGAGGAATGGAGATTCAAGGAGGGGAGAGATGCCTGAAAGGATCTATCCTTGATGAAGGACCCTGCTACTTGCCTTTCAGTGGCTGCTGCCCTATCAAAATATCCATCTGCATGTGGGTCAGGTAGGTGCTCCAGGGCACACCCACTCCAACATACACCCAGACACAGGACTTGGAGGCAGTGCCCTCTCTCTTCCAGGGTGGCTCCCCAGCCGCTGGTGTTAGTTGGCATGTTGCCTCAGCCTGAACCTGATCTATATAGCCTTCATGAAAGGCATGATATAGCCTGTCATGAATGGCAGATGTTTCAGAAACAGTACATTGTATGTTCTGCACTGTGTTGACTTACGTGTGAGAGAAACGGTCCTTGGGAAAGAATCTGATCCTGGGATTTCTCACCCTAACTTTGTACAGTTTTTTCTTATGACATTGAGCACCAACACTGAATGGCTATGTTGGGAGATCCAAAAACCTTAGAACGGGAAGTGCCATTACACACCCCATTTCTATAACAAAGTCTTGCTGTAAATTTAGCTCTCTCTGCATCAGTGGTATATTTAACAGATAATATGCAGACTCCCACCCCACTCCACCAAATAGTCCAGGAAAAGGGAATGCTAGTTGCAGTCGTCTAGAGTTGGGGAAAGCATCAACATGCCCTTTTCAATCAACACATCAAAGTGATGCTATTGGGCGTCCCTTCTAGGTCAAGTAATTCGAAGGTCCAATAAAGCCTGAAGTGTTGACCTGTCTGGGTTCATATCCTTAAAGTTCCCCATTTTGTGTTGTGTGTTTAGCACAAATATTTGTGTGGGCCTCGGAGCATAGTTCTTTATGAAACCAAACTGTGTTTGTATGAGCCCTCTGGCAGCGGCAGGGTCAGCATACGGAGAGCACCCACCATGCTGTCCCAGCATCACAGAGTTCAGGTGATCACCCTCTCCAGATAGATTTGCATGTCACCAAAGGGAAGAGAAGGTGCTTCTTTGCAGAGCTACTTTTGTTGTTTTCCTTTTTTCTGGGATCTACTGTGCTGTCATGAAATGACTTGCCACCATCAGGCGTACTCTAGCCTCGGTTTTCGTTATCAAAAAGATAACAGGCTGTGATATTTCTAAACTTGATGTTCATGTCCTGAATCAATAGGGAGGGATCAGGATTGTGAATATTATACAGTGACGATAAAGATGTTCTTATAACAAGAAGCTTTGTATATAATTTGTCACATTGTATATGATCTGTCACATCTTCCTGTTTGGATAATTGCTCCATACCAAGACTAGGAAATATTCTAGAGCATCCTCTCAAACAGCAAAGGCTACAGCACTTCAAATTCCATGCGGCGGCGGCTGCACAGAACAAAATAGATAATCCGATATAATTTTGGACACCACCAGCTGCCCTGCTTCTGCTATTCAGGAAAAAGAAAGAGGGAAGACCAAGTAGCCATCTGGTCTGCTTGTCAGTCCAATTGACGAATTGACTCCCTGCTTTTTTCCTGCACCCCCACACAACACACACACTTCAGTGTTGGTCCAAAGTCATTATGAGCTTTAGAAAGGCTGAGATTAAGATTTAAGGACTGAGATGAAAGGCATTTAGCAGTCACTTTCTCCCATTGTGTTAACCAGCATATGAACTGGATGTGGGTTTTACCTCACTGAGAAAGGAGGATACAAATCAAAGGGTAAGACCTGTGTGTTTGTTTTAGCCTGAATATTCTTAGGCTTAAATTAATTCAGCATTTAAAGCAATGTGATTAAAATGTGTTACACATTTTAAATTAATGCAGTTGTAGAAGGTGTCAAGTTACACCTTTAAAAATCAAATTGAATATTTATGTTCATATAGAACCACCACCCCTTCCCAATTCTTTCCTGAACATGGTCTCTCTAAGTGCCACGCTGAATATTAAAAAGCAGATGCACAGGTCACAGCTCCTGCCTTTAAAAAGAGAGAGAGAGAGGGAGACAGAGAGAGGGAGGGAGAGGTTTATTTATTTATTTATTTATTTATTACATTTGTATACCGCCCCATAGCCGAAGCTCTCTGGGCGGTTTACATAGGATTAAAAACAATTAAAAACAATATACAAAAATTAAAACAACAAAAACATACAACATACACACAATCTGTACATTTAAAAACCACTTCAACACTTCAAAAAAAAACTACAAAAACAAAACAAAACAGACGCAGGCTCCTCAGATATTGCCAAATGCCTGAGAGAAGAGGAAAGTCTTGACCTGGCGCCGAAAAGATAACAATGTTGGCGCCAGGCGGGCCTCGTCGGGGAGATCGTTCCACAATTGGGGAGCCACCACAGAGAAGGTCATCATACAGGGCGACCAAGGCTGTTTCCGTACCAGGCCTGAAACCCGACTGAAATGGATCCAGATAATCAGTCTCATCCAAGAGTGCCTGGAGCTGGCTCGCAACCACCCGCTCCAGGACCTTGCCCAGGAATGGAACATTTGCTACTGGCCTGTAGTTATTAAGATTTTCAGGGTCCAGGGAAGATTTCTTTAGGAGTGGTCTCACTGCCGCCTCTTTCAGGAGGCCTGGGACCACTCCCTCTTGCAAAGAGGCATTAATCACTTCCCTGGCCCAGCCAGTTGTTCCATCCCTGCTAGCTTTTATTAGCCAAGAGGGGCAAGGATCCAATATGGAAGTGGTTGCACGAACCTGTCCAAGCACCTTGTCAACATCCTCGAGCTGCACCAACTGAAACTCATCCAAGAAAACAGGTCAAGCCTGTGCTCTGGATACCTCACTAGATTCATCTGCTATAACACTGGAGTCTAAGTCCTGACGGATGCCAGAGATTTTATTCTGGAAGTGCCCAGCAAATGTATTACAGCGGGCCTCAGATGGTTCTACCATGTCCTTGGGGCCAGCATGTAAAAGCCCCCGGACAACTCTGAAAAGCTCCGCTGGGCGGCAGGTTGATGATTGAATAGTGGCAGCAAAGTATTGTTTTTTTGCTGCCCTCACTGCCCCTGAATACAGCTTACCATAAGCACTTACCAGTGTTTGATTGCATCCATCAGGAGTTCGTCTCCATCTGCCCTCAAGCCGTCTCCTGTTTTGTTTCATCACTCTCAGCTCTGGGGTATACCACGGAGCCGTTCGAGCTCTACACAGGAGAGGGCGCTCAGGAGCAATCGTGTCAACTGCCCGGGTCATTTCTGCATTCCACAGATCAACCAGGGTTTCGACATGAGAGCCAGCCCTATCAGCCGGGAAACTCCCCAGAGCCCTCTGGAAACCATCTGGATCCATTAGCCTCCAGGGGCGGACCATCTTAATGGGCCCCCCACCCTTGCAGAGGGGAAAAGCCACTGTAAGTCTAAACCTCAGCAGGTGGTGATCTGACCATGACAGAGGGGTTGATGTAAAGTTCCCCACTTTCAGATCCCCATCTCCATGTCCAGTTGAAAAAACCAGGTCTAGAGTATGCCCTGCTACATGCGTTGGGCCGATGGTATGTTGGGACATCATGTGAATGTGATCAGAAAAGCAGGAGATGGATGTTTAACTCTGTTTAACCTGTTGGGATACAGTTCCACTTCTGCTGTGTAGTATCTAATTTGGTCCTACTTGGTCCACACTTTCTGTGTGGAAACTATAGAACTAAATTAAGTCACCGCAATCCATGCACAGGTGCAGTGTTTTGGAAGGGCATAGAGGTGGGGTTTTCAGAATCTCTTAGAAGGGCCCAGCTGGATTTCACTTGTGTGCATGCTATTGGGCAGGTTGGCTTTTGATCTGCAGTTAGGGAAGAGTCCACTTGTCTAAGAGGGGAAGCCAATGGACCAGAGTGGGGTGACGGTCCATTCTCAGGGAGGTTGTTCTTGAGAACACACTACTGGATATCCCTGCTGCTCCCCCTCCTGATTCTCTCTCTGGTTATTTGTCAAGGGTCCCCTCTACAAGAATTCGGTTTGATGCCCGGTTGTCCGATTATGCACATCTTCTCGCAATCGCTTTTACGCCTAATCCCTATACATGGGAGGCGGTGAAGCGCATTAACGGTTGTATGAAACGCGCTTTAAAGGTGTTTTAATGCAGAGAATCGCTTGTTTACATGGTCATAAGGCGCTTTAACACCTGCAGTAAATTAAAACTCGCTATTTAACGTGCATTCTATAATGCACATAAAAAGCGCCTCAACCCCCAATTTGCGCTCCGTTCATGTGGAGGTAAAATTGGTAATGCGCTTTGAAAGAGCTTTAAATCGCTCTTGTAGAGGCACCCAACGAGACACTTAGAGCCTAATGACACAGGCGCAAAGCAAGATGCTGTTTCGGAGGCACTTGGAGGCTTCTCTGCCTCTCAGTCCTCTCGTGCAACCCCACATGGCTACAGGCATAAGCCCTGCCGGCTCTCCTCTCAGGCTCCAGACGTGGGTGGGAAGCCATTGCAGTTGCATTAAGCTGCTTCCAAACACCTCTAAAGCCCAACCGGATATCCAGAGCAAGACATTGGCTCATCCCAACACTGCAAGAGGGAGGGCAATTTTAGCGGAAGTCGGAATTGGCATGTTCTTAAAGAACAATGTTAGAGACAATTATTTAATATTAGAGAACAAAAAATGATTAATGTTTATTGTTAGAACACACATATATATAGAATAGTTGTGGAGAAACTAATCTTGTCTAGTCTTCTTGAAGGCTTCTTTCCAACTGTCATTAACAAACCACAACTGTCACAGAGAGAACATAACTGTCATCGAGAGCAGTTGGAACCAGGAAGGAAACCTGAGAACTCCATCATGCAACCCACATAGAATCTTCAGGTTAAAGAGATGCTAACTAACCAGTCAAAATAGCAAACACAGTACAAACCTATTTCTAACTGATTAACTATCTGTTTCTCTTGCACACTCGATGTTGATTACATCTAACAGACAACTTCTCGTGGCCAGCTAAAATTGTAGGCCCCTGGGGCTAAGGCAAGAGCTCTGTGATACAACTGTCTCCTGCAATCTGAGGCCTACATAGATAGTCCTGACCTTGTCCTCCCAGGAGGAGCCAGGCAGAGCCCCAAGGTGCGGGCAGACATTTACTCTCTTCCAGAAGGCAGGAGATGGCTGTTAGTGTGCATTACTGTTGCTCAGCCCCTCTGGCTGCAAGGATCTTGGCCGTAATGAAGCGCAGCAGAAGAAAGGCCTTGGCCCACAATCCACTTCCCTGGGCAGCTGGTCTCGATCCAACATGCAACTTGCTGATATTGGAGACCACATTCAACCATAAGGGACAGTAGGCAGAACTGCAGGGCTTCCCACCTCCTGACGTGTGCATGGCAGCCTGCTGTGCTGAGCCCTGGGTGCAGCAGGATGCCCAAAGCCTTCCCATACCTAGTCACCCCATCAATGCATTTGTCTGACACCTCTCTCTGTCTCTTTCCCCATGCCATGATGGTATAAAAGTCTAATTTTATATCCAGCTTTTCAGAAAAAGACAAGTCTTCCAAAGCAATTGACATCAATAAAAACCGACTCAGACCCTGCCCACAAATTAAAAAGCAAACAAGCGTTGAGGAGAGAGAAGGTAGAGGAAGGAGATCAGTTTGAAAACGCTAAAACAAAGTAGTGGTGAGTTCTGTTTGCTGCTGCTGGAGGCTGCCACTTCCTCCTGGCATTCTTGCTTGGATTGTGGTGGTCCAACTGCTCACTGACCCTTCCCCTTCCGTTTGCAGTCCCAGAAAAACTGGCAAGTTTAGTATCTTGTTGTTGTTCATTTTATTATGGATTGGGTAGGTGTCCACAAGCTACCATGTTTATATAGTGCTGTTTTATTATTTTATTAATTTTAATCTTGGTTTCCTGTCTTTGATGGCCAAGACAGTAACCTAACAACCTGGCAGCGGGCCTTCTCTGCAGTGGCACCCACCTATGGAATGCCCTCCGTCTGGGTATTCAGGAGGCACCAGCTGTGGTGTGCCTTAGGTACCAATGAAAGACTCTTCTCTTTACCCTGGCCTTCCTCAAAGTGTGGTATGATTTTAAAAGTAAATAAAGTAAGTGGATTCACCATCTCCTATCGCCTATCAGAAATTGTAGTGTGTGTTTTTTCTAGTTCACCCCAAAAATGGGTTGCTCTAGCTAAACACAGAGCAATCTTCATTCATGCCTGGTTATGGAATAGAAATGGCTTTAGGCATTTTAGTAGATTACCTGGACCAGGAACTAGAAAGAGGGAGAGCTTCCCTGTTGGTTCTGTGGGTCCTCTTGGCAGTTTTCAGGACCAGACATCACAGTATCTTCTGCACTGCTTGGCCAGGATGGGTCTTGGGGAACTGGCTTGCATGTGTTCCAGTTCTTCTGAAATAATATTTCTAGAAAGTTGTGCTGTTTGGCATAGGATCCCATCATTCCTTCATTGGTTCCATTATCCCCTATTGGTTGTTAGCCTCTGGTTCCATCATCTCCCTTGCTGCTGAACGTCTTCATGGAACCATGGAGGGAGGAAACAAGGGCTTTGGGATAAGGTGGCATCAGTATGCAGATGACACCAATTCCCTCTCTCTTCCCCTCCTTTCCATCACATTCCAAGGAAGGTTCTGAAATTGCTGCCCAAGATTGGTAATAGATTGGATGAGGGCAAATGAAGTTTAATCCACATACGTCAAAGATGTCTCTGATCAATAGAATATCCAATCTGGGAATAGGAATCCATTTTTCTTATATTGTTAGGACTTCTTCCCTTAAAACTCAGGTCTTCAGTTTGGGTCTGCTCCTAGCTTTAGTTCTGGGCTTTGATGCTCAGGTGACTGATGGAATGCCATTGCACAGCTTTGTTTGGTGCACCAATGGAGTCTGTTACTTGAAACAACAGATCTGATCATGGAGACAAAGGCTGCCTCTACAAGAGAGGTTTAAAGCTCTTTCAAGGTGCTTTAAAAAATTTACCTCTACAAGAACGGAGCGCAAATCGGGCGTAGAGGCGCGTTATCTCTCCGATTATGCGCATTATCGAATGCACGTTAAATCTCGAGTTTTATTTTGCTCCGGCCGTTAAAGCGCATTTTGACTACGTGAACAAGCGATTATGCACATTAACTACTTGTAAAGCGCATTTTGGTCATCCGTTAATGCGCTTCACCGCCTCTCGCCTCCTCTCGTGCAGAGGGATTAGGTGTAAATGCGCTTCAGCGATTATGCACATAATCGCCTAACCGGGCGCAAAAGCGAATCCTTGTAGAGGGGACCAAAGGCTGGTTTCAAATGACACATTAAGCAACCGGGGGGGGGGGGGGGGGGAAGCAATCGTCAGTTGTGTTGCTTATTGTTTTGTGTGGAGGGTTACACGCCACTCACATACAACTGACGGTACACTATCCCGCCAAAATAAGCAACTGAGAGAAACAACAGGCTTGCACGTTGCTTAGCTGGAAGCCCGTTGTTTAAAATGTTGTCCGAAACCACCCACCCACCCCTCTCAGTGCACTATTCCATGTGGGAATAGAGTTCTGCCAGCCAGAGCAGCTGAAACCCCCGGCTGCTCTGATACAGCCGGCAGAACTTGTGGTGCATGCAAGGAACGGAGCAGCAACATATCGTGAGGAGCACCGCCTGCCTAGTGTACTGTGAGTACCCTGTTAACCCCTCCATTGCCTAATATGTCATGCGAAACCAGCCAAAATGTTATTGTTTGCCTAATGCTTTCAGGTGTCCCAAGCATTTTCCATGTATTATCTAGTTGTAATCCTTATAACTAACGGAAGTCAGTATTTCTTGCCACCCTGCATTATTGCAGTTGTTGGTGGTGGTGGGGGAGACTGAGAAAGAGTGGCTTGCCTAAAGTCACCTAGGGAGCTCAGAGCAGAGGTGGACTATTAGTTACCTGATGTGTAGCTCTGTCTTTTACAGGGCAATGAGATGAGCAGTAACCCCTCCCCCCAGCATTCCCTGCAGGGATCTAGTGGAGAAACATAAACATTGTGCCAACCACACCAATCCTTGTTAACGTCAGTGGTTCCTAACACTGCTGAGAGGTTAAGAAGAGTACGGATATAAGAAGCGCTATGTTGGATGAGACGAAAGCTAGTCCAGCATTCTGTTCACCTCATGGCCAACCAGCTTAGAATTTCCTGGCTGGCATGATAACCATGAGCCTTTCCCAATTCTTATTTGGTCCCATCCCCATAGCAGGACACACTCTTGAGCTGGTGTGTTGTGGTATGCATGGTGAAAGTGATCTGGTTGTAGGAGAAAATGAGTTGATGCCCTTGTCATAGATAGATCTCTACTGGGTTAGGTTAGTCCCACTGTTCTTGTTCCCTTTCTCCCAGCTCCCAAACCACAGAGCCCTATGAGTGCTACCTAGGAGGGAAGAGTGAGCTTAGGAGCAAGTGAATCATCTTTAAGCCATGGTGGGATGTGGTCAATATGGTGGGGATAGTTAACAACCTAGCTGCTATATTCTGAACCACTTGAAGTGTTTCTAAAAACATCAAAGGCAGCCCCATGCATTTCATGAATCAAGCCTGGGAATTCTTAATGATGGATAACAATGGCCTACTTTTTTGGGGAGGGGTGGAGGTATCAACTGTAGTTGGAAGGTGAAGCTCTGAGCTACAGGTGTTTCCTATTCAAATACCCCCACTCAATGAATTCGGTCTTTAATGGAGTATGCAACCCCCATCCAGCACAGGTTGAATATCCTCTCCATGATCAGTTACATTGCCCACGTAGAGCACCTTTGCTCTGTCAGGATTTAGCTCTTGGACTCCAGTTCTATTCTTTGTTCTGGCTCACAGAATTAAAAACCTGTTGCTTTCTTGTTCCTGAACACCAATGCAACCTTTTTCTTATAGGAAAATAGTTCCTTTATCTTAAATTTACTTGGGCATTGCAACTTTAGGCAGGGTGGAGGATAAAAAGTAAAATCTGGGGTGGAGTGACCTCCCTAAGGGGATCACACATTCCTCAGAGTTGAGGTATCTTAGTCTTTTTGAAATTTTATACTACTTTCAGCACCTGTGTAATGAGCGTATAGCCCACAATGCACTAAATTGCAATCCATGCTGTTACAAAAAAAAAACAAAAATAACCTCCAAACCCTCCAACCATGTGTGCCAAAGAATCGTAATGCTCTGTTATATCTATTTGAATATTATATAGTTTCTGTCTTGAGTGTTGGCAGTCCCTTAGCTCTGAAAAATAATGTGGGAGAGTTTGCTAAAGGTACATTTCTGTGTGATTAAGCCTGACGTTGAAAGGCTTTTCTCATAAGTTGTTTGTTGGCCTCAATGTGATAGCTAAGTAGAGGCAAAGCTTTAGCAAGGTACTTATTTCCATTGCTGCTTCTTATGGTCAGACATGCTGTGGGGGTGGACGGGGGTCCTGGAATTGCGCTTGCATCCTGTGTTGACCTGCAGCCTTGAACTTGGAATAGCAGAAGTGTCTCATGAACCTCCATTGGAGGCATAAAGGATGTATATGAACCAAGGTGATAGAATGAAGGGGGTGCTTATTGTCCAGCCATTGCCTTCTGCATGTGGTAACTTTAAAAAAAAGGCATCCTTTTGCTTAATGTGTGTTAATTTGGTTGCTAATCAGTTGTCTGTCTTCTTTCGAACTTTTGCCAGCTGTTGATAACCTCTTTAAGGAAGAGTAAGGACATTCTTTGGCTTCCAAGAGCAGCCTTTTAAAAACAGTGCAGAGCAAATACATTTAAAATACTTGAAAATCATATGGAATGAACATTTTAACAGCCCACCTAGAACTGAACAAATAATGGCTGCACTTGGCATCAGTTTCTTGTGACGATAAAATTAAACTGGAAAGACACTTCCATTTTTTAATCTCAGATTTATTTAATTTAGGTGCTAGTTTCATATTGAGGCACAAATCCTAAACACACCTACTAGGAGGGAAGCTCTGTTGAGCACAGTGGGTCTTAGGCACTGTAAAGAAACCGTAAGATGCCATGTTTCATCTTTTCAGTATGTCGCAGACATGCCCTGGGGGCTTGGCCAACTTTGCATGAGCTTGGTGCACTTACTGTGGTTCTGTTGGTTATTCAGGCTGATGACAAGTGATGTGAATTGGATAGTGAGTGAGCTGTGGTCTGGCTGATATTGGGGTACTTGTCTCCTTCTCTACCCACCTCCTTCAGCCAAGTTTCACTTGGAAAGCGAAAGAACAGAGAATGGCTCTCCTGTTGCATTTCCTCTGACTTCTCAAAATTCTGTAAAATAAAATTTGTGAATTGCAATTGTCACTCCCTGTCATGTGTTTCTAGTGTTGTTCCCAGCTGACACCCCAGAGTCCTGAGAAAAGCTGTGGAATGCTGCTGGAGATGGTGGCTGTTGTTACTGCTATGTTTTGCTCATTTTACTGTTGTGCATTTTAACTTCTGCAAGCTTCTTTGTGTGCACTTATCATACCCTGCTGTCCTGTTTAATCATGTTTCAGGTGGCACTGCTGAATCTCTTCTCCCCTGGGGAGGGGCTTCCCTATGCAGAGGAAACCCGTGTCCGCAGAAACAAAAGGAGCAAAAACAGTGAAGGATCAGAGGGTGAGTTTGCATTTCTTTTATATCTATTTTCATGCCTCCAATGCCTTTGTTTATGTGTCCGCATACTTGTCATACACAATGCCAGTATGTATCCTTTCCTGTACTTGGTATTCAAACCAATTTCTGCATTATGCAGAAGGGGAGGCAGATTTGTGGACATGTATCACTTCAGATTGGTTCTTAGAAAGTTAATTCCTGATCTCCATCATCTTAGTTGAATTAATTTGGATGTCAGTAATATCCATAGATACTAGCTGTTATCCTCCTGTTATAATTACTCCTGACAAAAAATTCCTTGCCAAAATGTTATTTTAGTAATAGAAATAATTTAATCTTCAGATCATTTTCAGGATTCTAATGATAGCATTTTGAAGATTTTGCCTTACTTCTTTTCTGCTTTGAAACTTTTTGTACTGTTTTGTGTAAAGTAAATCAATTCAGATTTAGAACATCTGAAATGCTGAGTATTTCATCTTTCCACATGAATGATAATAGTCGGGGAAACAGTTATTGCAAATTAAGCCTTTTGTACCCACCTAACTGACACCGTACATTTAACATTTAAAAAGTAAAAGTAGGCTCTGGGTCCACTGGGGGGGGGGGGAATGTATATAGAGACAGCAAAATAATACCTTTATTAGGACCAATCAAAAATGGCAAAGTTTTCAAACTCATGTGCAAACTCAGATTAATGGCAACTTTTCAGGCTGTACGTTAAGTAACAAAGGGGAAGCCATCAACATAGATTGATCAGTGATTTACGGTTGTTGAAGAACCAAGCAGTAGTTCATGGTTTACTTTCATGCATTCCAAGACCTTCTCCCTAGAAAGTGTTCATTGGAGACAGAATGCGAAGTCCTGGCTGGCACAGGGATTCATGAGAGCCCCATAGAAGGGACTAGTTTTCCTGGATTTGGGGTCTGTGGGCTCCAGTCTTGTACATACAATGCTCCTTTCCCTCCATGGTTGGTACAAAGATGCTGCAGCAGCCACATGATGAGCTGAAATCTGCATCCCTATGAAATGGAGCAAGGCTCATTCAGCCCACAGATCCTCAGAGCTGGGAGCACCTGTCAGATTGTAGATTTTTGTAATCTTAGGATGTCTTTGGTCGGTAAGGGGGCCATCCGGGTTGCAAAATGAGTAACCTCCACTAAGCTAGGCTCAGAAGACGTAAAAGTGCTGCTGAAATGAAATCAGGTAATTTATTGCTGGGCCAGCTCCCTGAGCAAGAGTTAAAAGATCAGAAAGAGTAGTGTCCAGGACAGTCCAAAATGATGATGAGCCTTCTGAAGTTGGGAGTTGTTGGTGTATTGAGTAGCAGAAGAAGCTGGGAATTCAACGAGCCCCCAGCCCCAGCCAACCAACTGGACCATAAAGGTTGTTTGGAATGATTTCTTTTATAAGTGCCTCAAGCGAGCATCAAATATAACAGGGTTGTGGTAAATCAGTTCTTGGTCAGCAAAGCAGGAGTGCAGGCACCAAAGGGTTAACCTCCTCCGAAAGAGGTACTCTTTGTCCCTCCCAGAGAAGCAAAGCCTTCCAGTTTCATCTCTGGCTCTTCCTCTTTGAGAGACTAGAGCAAGAGTTCCCTTGGCTGTTCTTGCTTGGGAGTAGAATGCATTTGATGTTTCCCTCGCCCTCATATTCTGGGGGCCAAGGGCAAGTTAAGGGGGAGACAGCCAGGCCAGACTGCCCCCTTCTGGCTGCTTGTGCATTTACAACAGTTCCTCCTCCTCCTCCTCCACTATGTATGTCACAGGTGCCAATGTCTTTGGAGGCATGCAATGGATTGGAGCCACTGTAGGAAAGATCAGCACGGAAGTAGATTTCCCTTCTATGACTTGGCGCTTGGAAATAGCCAGAGTGCAGTTATACGTTTTCAGCATCTGTTGTGATTTTTTTTCTTTCTTCCTCTTGCCCAAAATATTTTGCAGTTTCTTAGCTGGAACAATTTCATTGTTGCCAAACTCCAAGATTTAACATTTTAAGCCACTTTCAGTTCCCCCAAATGCTGCTAAATATGTTTAATGTGGAATTTACTTGGTGGTGGATGATTCCTGCTAAGTGTGGCACAATTCAAAGTGAGGGGTGCGGAAGTTAAGAGCTTGCATCTTTCAGCTAGGGTAGGCTGTCCATATGAAAAGGAGGACAGAGCTCATATAACTTTAACAGTTGTAGAGAAAAGGGAATTTCAGCCAGTGTCATTTGTATGCAATTAGTTCCTGGTGAAATTCCCTCTTCATCACACCAGTTAAAGTTGCAGGGGCCCTGCCTTCTTTTGTATATGGTCACTCTAGTATAGTGCCTGCACCTTTAACTGTTGTGATGAAGAGGGAATTTCACCAGGAACTAATTGCATACAAATGGCAATGGCTGAAATTCCCTTTTCTCTACAACTGTTAAAGTTACATGAGCCCTGTCCTCCTTTTCATATGATCAGCCTACCAAACAACCCATGGTTAACAAACTGTGGGCTGTTTAATGGTGTGAACCGGGTCAATGGCTGGTTTCGAACAACACATTAAGCAATGGAGGGGGGGAACAATCGTCAGTTGTGTTGCTTATTGTGTTGTGTGGAGGGTAACACACCGCTCACAAACTACTGATGGTATGCTATTCCGCCCAAATAAACAACAGAGAGAAACAACTAGCTTGCAAGTTGTTTAGCTTGAAGCCAGTTGTTTAAAGTGTTGTGTGGAGGGGTGAGTGTGTTAATGGCATGTGGTGAGTGGGTTAAAACACAAGCCCACAGAGGCAGGTGACCAAAGCGGCGGCTGCCACTCTGCTACAACTGGTGCAACTTGCAGAGGCTGCTGGGATAGCACCAGGAGGACCAAAGAAGGGAGGGGAGAGGGGCGGGGGCTGTGTCAGTCAAAAGCCAGATTGACTATTAGCCCACTCAACGCCAGCCCCAACCACCCACAGTTGTGTAGGAATATGTTGTGTGGGGAGTACCCACAAAACAACCAACTGTGAGTTGGCTACTCAATAGGGTGACCAGATAAAATCCAGGTCAGGGCTCATGTAACTTTAACAGTTGTAGAGAAAAGGGAATTTCAGCCAGTGTTATTTGTACGCAATTAGTTCCTGGTGAAGTTCCCTCTTCATCACAACAGTTAAAGTTGCAGGCACTCTACTAGAGTGACCATATACAAAAGAAGGCAAGGTCCCTGCACCTTTAACTGTTGTGATGCAGAGGGAATTTCACCAGGAACTAATTGCATACCAATGACACTGGCTGAAATTCCCTTTTCTCTACAACTGTTAAAATTACATGAGCCCTGACCTGGATTTTATCTGGTCAGCCTACTACTCAACCCACCATTGACTAAAGTGTTGTCTGAAACCAGCCAATGTGTTGGGGAGTGTGATGTAAGCATTACAAACTTCCACAAAATCTCAGTGATGGATCATTCTTGATATAGCCCGATTCCTCTTGAGTGTCTCTCTGGGGAAAGGGCCATCTAGCATTATGAATCTCTGATATTTCCACACAGTTTCAAAGTGGAAGTAGAGTCTGCTGCCACACCTGCTTTTGAGCCAGCCAGTGGCTCTGGCTGGGCATCTTTTTAGGAACACTTCCCCTCTGGGCAAGGAATACAAGATCCCTCAAGGCATTGCAGCTCTTGGGAAGAGGTTTGTTTGTTTGTTTGTTTGTCTGTCCGTCTAAGTGGGATTCAGTTAAAAATGTAACTGGTTTGTGTTAAGCTAAAAAAAAAGAATCCACCCCAAATAGAAACACAGCTGTTCAAACCGTTGCATATTAAGCATGGTATTAGTGTTTAAAGCAATAGGGAGCTATGGTATATAAAAATAAACTCTAACTCCAGCCAACAAGCCTCTGGATATTTTATTTAAACATATTAGTCTGCATATGTTAAAAGTGTGGCAATGTCTGTCAGCTCTGTAACAAACAGAACTCTTTGGATTCCCACCTAAATGCCTGAAGGGGAAAAATGCAAAACTACACAAAAGAGTCATCTTGCAGGGAAGGCAGGCACAGCCTCTAACGTGAACCTGAACAACAGCTCCAGCTAAGTGCAGCCAAGATGTGTGCTTTCCCCATTCCTCACCCGCCGTGAATAATTCTAGAGTTGACAGATGTGCTTCAGCAGGGATTGCATTCAAACCCTGCTTTGGACATCGTTCACTCGGCAAAAAATTTTTTTTTACTAGGGCTGTAGCCTGAATTTAAGTTGTAAATTCTCACACCTTTTACTGGCTGTTAAAAGGCACCTGTAGTGAGGATTTGAGGATAAAATGAAAGTCTATTTAATTGTTCCTAATTAGTTAACTGTAGAACCTTAACACAAGAAAAGCCTTGAACAAGACAGTCTTAAAAGTAACATTAAATCTTGTTTTATTTAGAATTGTGCTTGCATGGTAAATGTTTCCATTGGAAAACATTGATTCTTCTTCATGGTTTTTGTGCAGTGGCAGATTTGGGTTCTGTGCCTGTGCTGAGCAGTGTTCCAAAAAAAGTCCAGAACTCCCAAGAGCTACAGCCCTTGCCTGGAGAGGGGAAACCCTGTCTGTTCCAGGGCTGGGCTCAAGGGTAGGCTGAGGCTCTTTCCCAGTTTCTTTTCAAACAGCATGAGATGGAGCTCTCCCTGGAACTCCACAAGCACTTCTCCTTAACTATTCCTTAAAGGATATTTTACCTCAGATTTCATCTTGTTTAATCTCCCCCAATTTTAACCACATTGTTTGATTTTAAGGGCAAAAGGTGGCCTGAGTCCAGAAAGCCTTTCCTTTTTGAGTATTCCTCACAATATATTTTACCTCAGATTTCCACCCGCCTTTACACCCTCTGGTATTTTTCTATGCTCTGGTGAGTTTCAGCAAAGCTTTTGGCAAAGTACCACATGACATTCTAATCAGCAAGCTGGCTAAAAGTGGGCTAGATGGAATTACTATTAGGTGGATCCACAATTGGCTACAGAATCGGACTCAAAGAGTCTCAAACTGAGGGAGGGTACCGCAGGGCTCAGTCCTGGGCCCAGTGCTCTTCAACATTTTTATTAATGACTTGGATGAGGAGGTGCAAGAAATGCTTATCAAATTGCAGATGATACAAAATTGGGTGGGATTGCTAATACCCTGGAAGACAGAAACAAACTTCAAAGTGACCTTGATAGGCTGGAGCACTGGGCTGAAAACAACAGAGTTAAATTTAATAGGAATAAATGCTAAGTTCTACACCTTGAAAAAGAAACCAAATGCACAGTTACAAGATGGGGGATACTTGGCTCAGCAATACTACAAGCGAAGAGAATCTTGTAATTGTTGTAGATCACAAGCTGAATATGAGCCAACAGTGTGATGGGGCTGCAAAAAAAGCAAATGCTAGTTTGGGTTGCATTAATAGAAGTATAGCTTTGTGCGAGGTATTGGTTCCCCTCTATTCAGCACTGGTTAGGCCTCATTTTGAGTGTTGTGTCCAGTTCTTGACACCACACTTCAAAAAGGATGCAGACAAGCTGGAGGGGGTTCATAGGAGGGCAAGAAGGATAATCAGGGGTCTGGAAACAAAACCCTATGAGGAGAGACTGAAAGAACTGGGCATGTTTAGCCTGGAGAAGAGAAGACTGAGGGGAGACATGATAGCAGTCTTCAAATACTTGGAAGGTTGTTACACAGAGGAGGACCAGGATCTCTTCTGGATCATCCCAGTGTGCAGGATGCGGAATAATGGGCTCAAGTTTCAGGAAGCCAGATTCCGGCTGGACATCAGGAAATACTTCCTGACTGTTAGAGCAGTATGACAATGGAACCAATTACCTAGGGAGGTGGTGGGCTCTCCCACTGTAGAGGCATTCAAGAGGCAGCTGGACAGCCATCTGTCAGGTGTGCTTTAAGATGGATTCCTGCATTGAGCAGGGGGTTGGACTTGATGGCCTTATAGGCCCTTTCCATCTCTACTATTCTATGATTCTATGTCAATCTCTTCCACACTGCTTGGGTCTTCTTAGCCAAGGTAGTCAAGATCAGGCTTCAGGCAACGTGCTTCTCTGGGAAGGGGTGTCAGGCACCTTCCGCTGGGTTAATAGCCTCCGATAATAACAGCCCTTGAGCATCCGATGTCTGATCCAAGTGCTAGTATAAAGCTTACTTACGTGTAGTTCTGGACCACCAGCATTCGTGTCTTTGCCCCCCTTCCCACCAACCTTGGTTGTCACATTGGTCTCAGCCATGGTTCAGTGGCGGTCTAGCCTGAGGATCCAGTGCTGTTTGGTTTACATATGACACAGACCCCCTCTAGATGGATTCCGTTTGACGCCTGGTTAGCCGATTATGCGCATAATCGCTGAAGCGCTTTATCGTAAATGCTTGTATGCAGGAGGTAATTGGACGCACAACTGGTGGCCTTACCGGTTGTTTGAAATATGCTTTACATGTAGTTAATGCAGAGAATCGCTTGTTCACATAGTCAAAATGCGCTTTAACGGCCGGAGCAAAATAAAACTCGCTATTTAACACGCATTCGATAATGTGCATAATCGAATAGATAACACGCCTCAACTCCCGATTTACGCTCCGCTCTTGTAGAGGTAAAATTTTTAATGAGACTTCAAAGAGCTTTAAACGTCTCGTGTAGAGGCAGCCTAATTCTTGCAATGATGTTAAGACTGGACTTGTAGGGGCCCCAGGAAGCATGAGAGGGATACCAACAGATCTCCAAAACTGCACGTTCTCCAAAACTGCCTCAGACAGCCCACTCCCTCGCCACTGGCAGCTCTGATACCTGGAGTTCCTCCGTCCCCAGCTCAATCCTCAGTGCTGAGAACAGTCTCCATTCTTGTTCCAGACCCAGCGTCTAGGGTTTCTTTGTACTGGTTGTTCTGATACTTGGTTGTAGCCTTGATATCTAGTGCTCTAAGTCCTGCCACCGTACCTAGTGTTTCTTGATGCTGATCATTTTAATACTTTGCTCCATCCTTTGAAGTTACAGCCCTGTGATACCCAGCTCCAGCCTTGGTATTTTTATTTTATTATAATTACATTTATATCCTACCTTTTTTCCTCTTGCAAGGAACTCAGGGCAGCTTACATTGTCCTCCTCCTCACAACAATTCTGTGAGATAGGTTAGGCTGAGCATCTGTGATCAGGCCCACCGTTGGTGGTAGCATTTGCTAGCATTTCTCCTTGGTGTCTATTGTTCTCTACTATTGTTGACCTTAGTACTCACAATCACACTCAAAGCCCCCATTCCCAGGATTCAGTGCTCTCTGTGCACATATGGTTGGGATTCACTCACATTACAGACGCTTTGGTACATATTGTCTCCTGGTGCCTTCATGCAGAGCCCGTGTTACACATGGTATGGATGCTTTAACACTATGAATCTGGCAGGTTCAATGCAGGAGCTTACAGATGTTTCATTTTCAGGAATCCGACCGAGGATTGTGACTGAGGTGCGAGACCTGGGTGTCAATCTTGACCAGTCCCTAACTATGTCGTCACAGGTGGGGGCTGTTGTCAGAGCTGCTTTTACCAATTACATATGCTCCGCCAAGTTCGCCCCTTTTTGTCAGAGGGCACTCGCCTCCCTACACACATACTTCTGCCTTTTTTTTTCTCTGTGTGGATGTACCGTTGCAACCTCCCTTCTCTCCATCTATAGACCTTATTTTTATGCTTGTCTTGTTATTCCTGCCTCAATACATTGGCCAATCCTTAGGGCAGAGCTGTGTGTTTCCTTCCTTCCATCCGTTGCCTGGAGCCACCCATGGCCTTGACCTTCATCCATTGGGAGTTGAGTGGGGAGGGGGTGCAAACAGATGTAGCTCAAAAGTGCCAGGAAGAGTCCCCATGCCAGGGGTGGGGAAGGTGTGGCACTTCAGGTGCTGTTGAACTGTCTGTGGACTGTGGTCCGTGTAGCCAATAGCGGGGGTGATGGGAGTCCATGCTGGAGGGCCATGCTGCCATAGGCAGGCTACCAGTAGCTTTCCTTCCATCTGGCAAGTACCTGTGGGGGTTGGGGGGTGCCTGATCACTGCTGCTGCATTCTGCGTGGAGGAGGGCCCTTTGCGACAGGTTGGGTTTTTGTTTTATTGCCATTTTTACATATTTTGTATTTATGCCTGTGCTGTTTCTTGTATGGTGTCGCATTTTATTGTTTAGGCTAAACTGTCTCCAAAAGGTCTGCTATTGGGTGGATTTAACATTTAATGAATAAGGAAATTAAATAAGTAGAATTAATAGGGAGGATTTCTTGGGAAAGTACAGTTACCTTAGACTTGCAATGGTACTTGATTTTCACTGACCTCCCCAAGGAGCATTCGGTCTGTCTCTTGGGACCTTTGTTGAAGTTCCTGCCATTTTGGTGGCGTGAAACTGATAAGTGTCTCAGAGAATGAGATCCTTAAATGCTTGACAGGTCCGAGGGATCCCATGATGATGCAATCACAAGTATCTCAACAGTTAGTCAATGGTTTATTGTTTGTTACTTTTAAATCTTTATGTAGAAGAGCTACTGTGACAACACCTGTAGGCAATGGGTGAAATGGTAATTCTTTTGTACCGTGTATATGTTAGAAACTGGTGCCAGATGCTTTATTGTAAGAACAAGTTCTCCATTGTGCATGATACGCCTTGTTCATGATTTGTCATGGAGGGGCAAGGTGAGGGCTGGAGTTGCCATAGGATTTCTTGTATCCTGGCTTCTCCTCTCTCCTCCCCTGCCCACCCACTGCAGCGCCCCCTTTCACACCTCTCTGAGTGTTCCAAGGCTGCATTTTTGTGGCTTCATAATGCAAGTGCCTCATTTCTTTCTGCAGTGGCTGTAACGGGGAGGGATTGGATCCCAGAGCCCCCATCTGCGGTTGTGTCTAGGACCTCAGAGAAGGGACTCCAAACAATCCTATGATCTCTGGACATGGTCCAGGCACCATAGGATTGCTGCTGAAGTGAATTTTCTTAAAACTGTTGGCAAGCATCCAAGCATTTGGCCATATTTTATTTTACAGGAAGTCCTCAAATTGTTTTCTAAATGAAAGCAATCATACTTCTGTGAAACAGCTTAATTGTTTGCCCCGGGTAAAATCCAATTTGCATGACTCAATGCTGGATTTGAACTGTGAAGCAAGATGAATTGGTCACTTGGACTGTAAATTCCAGAGGAGGCTGGCGTTTTTCTTTTTCTTTTAAAAAAAGCAAACATTTTTGACCAGACAGTGCAAAACAACAAGGAATAACAGAACAAGTACGCACTAAATTTTAAAAATCACTCTTTTTGTTAAAATATATTAGATAACATGCAAATTATTGAGCTTATAATGATTTTCATGCTCTTTTCAACTAAGCGTCTTTCCCAAAAGAAAGATGATACATTAGCAGTGCCATTTTTCTTACGCCAACGTGTCACTTCCTTATTTTTTTAAAGCTCCATCCCAGAGCCAGAAGATGTTGGCATTCTTCACCCTCTAATTCTAGCCAATTTCTCTGTGTCACTTGCCAGTTTGCATATGAGATATGACTTACAGCTGAAGGTGTCACTTCTATAGAAGAAGATAATGAGTGGGTTCCTATGATCACCGCAGCCCAGCGTGGCTTAAGCCATGGTGGGTTGCAGTATGTGCCAGGTGACTTTTCAATATTCAAGTTGTGACTGCGGTTTGTTCTGTTGTCTGGCAAGGGTAGGCTGTTACCGTGGTTAGCAAACCACCCAGAACCCATGGGCTATTTTAGAGTTCTGGATGGTTTGGTAACCACACCAATAACCAACTCTTGCTGGATTCGACGACATGCTAAACCTCTGTTGTGGCTGACTGTTTGCACACACCACAGCCCATTGAGGTTTAAATAAGCCACAGCTGCATGGTTGTGCAAACCGGCAAAATGAGTTAACTCATTGACTTGGTTCGCATGTTCAAAATTACCCATGGTGGCTTAAATAAACCACCGTGGTTTGCATTTGCCCAAGGGAAAGCATTCCATAACCCAACCTCCACTAATACCTTGTTGTGTAATCTGAACCCAGCAAGGGTGGGTTGTTGGCATGGTTAACAAACCACCCAGAACCCATGTGCTGTTTTAAGGTTGTGTATGGTTTCTTAATGGACGACATGACAAGCTACAAGTGGGAGTTGCGTTACGGAACAGGCATCCAGAAACCATTTATTTAAGCCAATGTGGGTGATACTTGATTGTGAGATTCTGGCCATTATTTATATGATCTTCATCTGGAGTAGACGTAAAGAATGAAAGGTGTGGTGTGGTATGGAATTATGCAATGCAGGAAAATCAGATTTATAGAACTGGAAGGTTTCTTTTGTCTTGAACTTTTTTTATAATTCTGGCCACTTTTGGCTTTTCAACTTCAGCACCAGCTCAAATGACTAATACTTCTGTCAGCAGCCTTTTACTCATATTTTATTTGTTACTCACAGGTGAAGAGAGAACTGGAGCAACTGCTGAGAGAAATAAGCTTTATACTTGCAAGCTACAACCTGCTGCAAATAGCTATAGATGTTTTTAAGAATTCTGTAGTCAAGCCGACGGGCTGTGACTACAGAATGCTGGCTGTGGCTGATATGCAGAAGCTGTCCTCTCCAAAAATCCCAAATGGGCTGGGTGCAACTTCCTTCAGGCAACAACTGGATTTCTGGGGTGTTGAATGCTTCCTGGCCTGACTGAGGCTGGGAGCTTCGCTCTTTTATGCAGGGACCAGATTAGACTGGGAGGGTTGGAGGAGGAGCCGGGGCCACCGTCCTGCTGAAGCCTGGTCAGAGCCTTCCAGCTGGGCTTCAGCACTCCCAGGTCGAGGAAGAAATAAGAGAGCTCAGCCCTAGGTGCTGGTGTGAGTGGTGCAATCCTATAGAGCAGGAGTGGGCAGAAAGTAGATCTCCAAATGTTTTGGATTTCCTCTCCCAGCATTCCTGGATCATTGGCCATGCTGGCAGGGTGTTGTGGGAACTGAAATCCCCAACATCTGGAGATCTGACTTCTACCTACCCCTGCTTTAGAGGCCTTGGGACAGAAATCCCCCAAACCAGTCACATGAGTAGGGAGCATTCGGTGCATGTCAGGCTCTTGCTGACATCTAACTCCTCCTGGGTCAGCTGATCAGCATGCAGGCTGACTATCTCCGTTAATGGAGAATCAGTACTTGGTCTCTACTTAGAAGCTTTCAAACTACCTGATGCTTGTTCCTTTCATCAGCTCTGGGTGTACGGAAGCTCTCATGCTCACAGTCTGTGGATTGGTGGCCCTGGTTTGATTTGCTTTTGCTGCTGCCTGGAGAACTTGCTTGGTTTGTCCGCTGTCTGTTGGGCATTACCTGTTTGCCCCTTAACACTTAAGTGGGCTTCTGAGATGCCTTGGAGAACACTTTTGTGAGGTCATTCTCTGTGGGTAGGAAGGACAGGGGGCAGCACTCTCACCAACCGTCCTTTGAAGCACATTACCCTTGAGCAGCTGGTGGTTGTTCTGCTGAGGCCACGGCGCTGAGGGGACTGCAGCTGCTGACTGGCAAGTGGCCCCTGCAAGAGAGAACAGCCAACTCTGGGAGCCCTTTTCCCTGTGCCCAGATGGGGAGCTTGTTGCTATATGCTACCCACCTCTGCAGGGACAATGGTTTGTCCCCACCGCCTGCCTGTCTAAGTCCCTTTCAAGCATGCGAAAGACTGCTCCGAGTTCTTGAAATTTCCTGGCACATTTTGATAATGTCTTGATCACAAGAATATGTTCCTATTGACATGCTTTGGGAAATTGCCAGACCTTGCAGCCATCTCTCCTTGCAATCTTTTACTGCTTTGATTGTCGCCTTTTTATAATTTTGTTTTGCCCCTCCTATGCCTGGCTGGCTTCTCTTAGCCATGCAAAAGGAACTGAACTTCATCATCGAGGCATTTTCTTGCTGGGATTTTTCATGCGATGCACTATGGTGAAGTTGACAGGAAAGAAAAGTGTGATAGAACTTTCCTGGGCCAGAGCTAAGCACTCTCTTGGAAGTGAAGGTGTAGCTTTTTAAGCAGCCTTCCACATGCACACACAGCCTGAATCTGCAGGGAAGTGTTGTTTTTGCTAAAAGATCCACCATTATTTTTATTTGCAGCGCTTTGGAAACAACTCTGGGATTGTGAGAGCTATTTATTTATTGCACGTATATCCTACACATCTTGAGAACTCAAGATTACAAACTTGAAGTTATCCTGCTCTTCTCTACGAGCAACTCCGTAAAGTTAATTAGGCTGAGAGAGTGGCTCAATTCGGACAACACGATAGTCAGTGGTGGGTTGACTAACCCTAACCCTCACGCTAACCCTAGGGGGCACTCCCCACACAACATGGTAATAAATAATCAACTGTGGTGTGGATGAGGATCAGCGCTGAGTTGACTGTGGCAGCATTTGGATGACACAATAGTCAAAACAACTGACGATTGTTTCCACCACACCAGTTGTTTATTGTGTCGTCCGAATTGAGCCAAAGTGTCTTGCCCAGAAGGCTGCTTCCTGGCTTAACAGGGCCACCTGTCCTCCCAAGTCCAAAACTAACAGCTGCACAACACTGGCTTGCCTGCAGAAATGGGATACTTCTTACATGCCAGGGGTCAAATTTTGCTAAAAACACCACACCAGAATGCAGACAGCTCTCTCTCTCTCTCTCTCTCTCCCTCACACACACACACACACACAGAAATGGATAAACTCTCTCTAGTTATTTGGTTGGGAAGAGAATGCACTCTTGCACTTTTTCAAGGAACTTAATTTGGTTTTACTAATTCCAAGGGATTGAGTCCTGGCATTGAAAACTGATGACAATCTGAAATACCATGAACATTTCTGGTCAAACTACATTTTTCCTTGGTCAACAGAGATTCCCCATGTTGTCCTGGTCCTGTACTGCCTTATGGAGTATCTACACTTACTACTAGAAGACTGCTCTCTCTCACTCTTCAACCCATCCTGCCAGCTATTGATGTAAGCAACAAACTGGCATGGGTCACCTCACAGTAGGAGTCCTCTAGCAAAACAGTAAGGCTCAGATGCTTCATAAGGCAATACAGGAACATCCCTATCTAGATTTGGCCTTAAAGACCCAGGAAAAGTGTGGGTGCATGAAGGGTGAGTTGGAAGCAAGCACAATTTCTGACATTGCACAACATCATCACTGATCACAAGGCAAGTCAGTTAAGGCATCAACCTTAGCTTCCCATTTCCTGGTTTTGTGGAGCTTGAACCAACATGAGATAGCCTTATCTCTGGTAATTTAAACCAGTAGGTTTCTTCATCGCTGACTCACACACACACACACACACTCATACTGGGCAGCCGCGTGTGCTGCAAATTAAAGCACTGGCCTTCAGCGACCCGCCATCTTAATTTTCTGGTAGAGGGTGCGTGGGGGGCTATGGAGTTACCTGAAGGGGCCATGTGGAGGGCAGCAGCAAAGAATGGAAAGTTGGGTGGGCAAGAAGGGCAGCTGGGAGATCTTGAGGTACGCGGGGAAGTGGAGATGTGACCCTCAGCGTACAAGGGAGGAGGGCAAAGTAGGTGTGTTTGATGCATGCTTGTATATGTGTGGATGGCGGAGGGGCACATATGTGTGTGAGAGAGGATTGGCAGGGTTATCCTAAGAATGTTTTGGAGGCCTGGGTGAGAAAGGGCATGTGCATTTGGATGATGATCCTGGGTGTGAGAGAGACAGACTGTGGTGTGGAGAGGGAGCAAAATCTCCTGAGCTGGTCATGGATGGGTTGCTGGCAAGTCGCTTGCCACTGCACCTCACCAGTTTACCTTCTGTGAAATGGATTTTCTATTTTACTGTGTAAGGTCAAATATGTGGTTTGGCATTTAGAGCTCAGAGGTAATCTCTGCCTTGAACTCAGCTTCTTTGGCAAGTTACTTGTCCCTTCTCTAGCCAGGTCCCATGGCAGCCATTTTGTGTCTAGCTAAGTGCCTGATGGCAACCATTTTAACCTTCCAAATACACCATGGGCCCAAAAAGGTTGGGGACCTCTACTTTAGAAAGCAACTAAGCATAGTTCTTGCATGCCCCTGTCTGCACACTTTGGCCCAGTTCGCACGTCACAAGAAGCCCCTGTCACGGAGGTCACCATTTTGAATATTCAGGTGCAGTGGGAGTAAACCATAGTGTTTTGTTATGTGCAAACCTAGTTAGGGTGGTTGATTGTGGTGGCTGACGAGCCACCCACAACCCTAAAACAGCCCTTGGGTTCTGAGTGACTTGTTAACCACTCCAACAACCCACCCTCACCAGCTTCACATGTAACAACACATTATGGCCTACCCCTGCCATGGCTTGAATATTAAAAATTGTGTCCACCACTGCAAATAAGAAGCCTATAGGGAAATTCACCCACATGGGCTTCTCATTACATGCAAACCAGGTCAAAGATTTTTGAGTTGGAATCTTTCGGCATTGGCATACTTAGAATTCTTTCCAAAAGTAACCTTGGATGGTGGCTGAAGTCTCTTTGTTGCATTTGCTATGCACCTTTTCTCCAGGGAAGCCTCATCACCACTCAAACCAAAGCCCTATTTGACATGGTTTGCACAATACAGCAACCCATTGTGGGTTAATTTACCCTCAAGGAGCTGCAGCATGTGCCGGCGGCCAATATAAACTGGTCCAGTAGGGGTTATTTGAGGGCTAAATTACCTTCACATAACCCACAGTCTGTTGCAGGGTTATGCAAGGCTTGTTTAATCCTTATGACATGATGCACAACATAACAACTGGCAGCCGGAGGTTATGCATTCCTAATGGTGGCTGGTGTGCTGCAGGTCCTCAAGGATAAATCAACCCACGATGGGCTGTCGTATTGTGTGAACTGGCCTACAGTTGGTTTCTGACCCATATTCATAGGTTTGGGGCTGTTGGTGTTCTTTTTTTATCCCCACCCCCTGCCACCTCTTTGTATAGGAAGAATTTTGACTAATTGTGAGCCTTAATATCAAACCTGACCACATAATTATACATTCACACTACTGCCAGTTCACTCCAGGGTCTCGGGGATTCACTTTATTTGCAGAGCAAAGAAATGAGAGTTAAATCCACAAAATCTTTTTATGCGATAAACTCTCCATCAGTCAGTTCTGCTCATATTAGTATCATCTGCTCTCAAGTCCTCTGTGGCCTCTATCGTGTTTCTAATGAGGCAGCCCCAGAGGTGCTGAAGCTTTTTTTATTGTGTGGATGGATAAATGCGAACTCTGATCGTGTTAACCAGCCACTCTTCTGCTTTCCGTTGGAAGCTTGATCTTCGTGTCTTGCCCCCTGACCTGAACTAAGCTAAAGTGCTTGAAATTGCACAATTGTCATCTTGTTGCCAAGATTTTTTTTCCCCAGACAAGTTTAGGCCAAGTTGTACAAGTATTTCAGTAATTTTCTAATTAGCTGCTTGTCTGAAGTTTTCCTCACTTTTTTTTTAGTTGTCATTCATTATGTTTGGGAGTGGAATTGCCAAAGTTTCAATCTAGTGATGCTATTAAAACTTTTTTCCGATAGGAAAAATCTGCTTGTCCAAACTTCTTGAAAACGTTCACTATCTCACTTGCTTATCATACAGATTTCTGAAAAAAAGCTGGCCTTTTCCTGTAGCTATTCTGAGGGCCTCATATACATATTTGGAAAGAGTTTCTTCCGTAAGTGTTCCTTGTAATGTGTTAGGAGTCTTGAAAAAGCAATCGTTTTGGCAATCCATCTCTCTAAATGTTTAAGTTATTGTTAACATGTTCTGTAATCACTATGGAAATGTAACATAATTTGACCCCAAACATTTAATTTTTTTTTACAGTTTTGAAGGAGAGGCAAGATGCTTTATACTTGGCTTGCCCCTCTTTTAAATCATTGGACATGTTATGGTACACATTTTGCCAACCTATTGACAGCTTTTTCCTGCTTATAAATCTGCATTTGCTACACTTGAATGAGATACACAGTTATAAAAGTTGCACCAAGAGTTTCTTTCTTTAGTGCATTTATGAAGTTCGAGGTAGGTGTACAACGTAAGGGGGAGGTGGTGTCCTCAGGAGTTCATACAATAATGAAACGGCCAGCTCAGATTGGACACTGCAAACTACAGGTTTAAATCTCTAGAATCATTGAATAGTAGAGTTGTAAATCCATACCAGCAATAATCTCTGATTTTGCTGCTGCTGCATCTCCAGAAACAAAAGCTCTCTGAATTATATACAGTGGCAGGAAAAAGTTTGTGAACCCCTTAGGATTGTCACATATTTCCAACCTAAAATGTTATCAGATCTTAATCTAACCCCATAATCCTAGATAAAGAACAATGGATAAGCTGATTAAACAAATGACACACAAATGTGATCCCTTTTTACATTTATTTGTCCAGAACTGATTCAACATACAATATCCATATGTGAAACAGTATATGAACCTTTAGATTCAGTACCTGGTGGCACCTCCTTGAGCAGCAATGACTTCAAGGAAGCATTTCCTGTAACTGTTGGTCAGTTTCTCACATTTGGTTATGAGGAATTTTTGCTCATTCCTCCTTACAGAGCTTCTTCAATTCGGACACTTGAGGGTTTCCTGGCATGAACAGCTCGTTTCAGATTGTGCCACAATATTTCAGTGGAGTTTAGGTACAGACTTTGATTAAGCCATTCTAAAACATGGCATTTCTTCTTCTGTAGCCATTCTTTTGTCGATCTGCTTGTATGTTTCGGATCATTGCCTTGGTTCATGACCCACTTTTGGTTCAGGTTCAGCTCACAGATGGAAGATTCTCCTCCAGAATCTTCTGATATGCTGTATAATTCATGGTTGCGTCAAGGATAGCAAGCCATCCAGGTCTTGAGGCAGCAAAGCAGGACCAAACTCAGATTCCTACCACCCTGCTTGACAGTTGGAATGAGGTTCTTCTGTTCAAACTCAGTGTTTGTTTTTTGCCAAACATAATGTTTCTCATTGAGGCTAAAAAATTCTATCTTTGACTCGTCTATCCGGAGAACATAGTTCTTGAAGTATTGGGGTTCATCTATATGACCTCTAATGAACTTCAGAGGGGAAGCAATGTTCTTTTTTAGAAAGCTATGGTTTCCTCCTGGCTATCCTCCCATGAACACCATTCTTGTTCAGTCTTTTTCTGATTATTGAATTATGAACACTCACATTAGCCAAGGCGAGAGTGGCCTGTGCATCCTTGGATGTTACTCTGGGGTTCTTTTTGACTTCCTAGATTTGTTCTTGGGAGAGACTTTAGTAGGACAACCACTCGTGGTAGAGTGACTGTGGACTTGCACCTACTCCGTTTGTAGACTGTCTGACAGTGGGTTGGTGGAGCCTCAAATCCTTAGAAATGGTTTTGTAACCATTTCTAGACTGATGAGCAGCAATAACTGCTTTTCTGAGGTCCTCAGAGATGTCTTTTGATCACGGCATGACATGTTTCCAAACAACGGTATTGTGAAGACCGAACTCACAGTTTCTGATCACTCCTTGAAGATCTGCCTAATTACTTAAACACCTGCGCCTAATTATTCCCTTTCATTGAGATGATGCAACCACTTACTTTCGCACATACCTGACTCTTGAGTACTCTTGAGTACTCATTGTTTGCCTAACTTATATTTTATCTTACAAGACATAGAACTGGTTAATGTAAATCCTGCTGGATATTTAAAAGAGGGCTGGTTTTGAGTCACGAAGGCTATGATGGTAAAACTATGGGATTTCCCTGATTATCATTAGGGTTCACAAACCTTTTCTCACCACTATAAGTCAAGTCCAGCCATTTCCTAATCTAAAGGAAAGGAAAGCCTTTTCCAAACTCTGCTTTCATACTCTGCATGCATGCGGCATGCCCTCCCACCCTCTCCTTTCAATATAAAACATTGGTGGGTGGGAAATCTCTTCCACTCCCTCCCATGCCTATGGACTTGATATTTATCCGGCACCATAAAGAGTGACTAGAGGGGTGTCTTTACTTCTCTGTGGGCATTATTACGTGTGTGTGTGGTGGTGAAGATGGCCCTCTCTAGTCTGGACCTCTTTGCCTTGTGCCCACTTCACATTCTGGAAAATAGTTTTTTGGTAATGACTTGAGGCCATGATCCAAATCGTTTGTGCTCAGCTACCAGTTGGGTCACTTCTCACTTATGTCTTTTTGCTGACTAATAGAAGCTTTTGAAGCTGATCCCATATGGCTCTAGTATGAGACAGCAAATTGGAGGAAGAGCACAAACTGGGAGCAGGAAGAGGCAGCCATCTTGGGCAGCCTTCTCCAACCTGGTGCCCTCCATATATTTTGAGCTCTCTCACATGAGCCCCACCCAGCATGACCAATGTTCAGGAATGTAGGCAGTGGTGGTCCAGAACATCTAGAGGGCACCCGGTTGGGAAAGGTCTGTCTAGAGCTTCCTGTGTCTTCCAATACCGAAGAAATAACAATGGTGATGTTGGGGGGATGAGTGCGCACGTACAGAAGTAGCACAATGGCTGTCAATGCTGCTCTGGTGCTCCCCCCACAAGGGGTTTTCCTGCAAGCAGGATTGCGGTAGAAGCTGAACCAGAATTCTCAGCTTGGCCTGTGATTGTCTAATTGCCTTTTCTTCCATCACAATTGGATGAATATGCATCCTTTGCCACATGGGTTTGCGCACTTCTGTTGCTGGAGTGTGTATGGGTATGCATGACTGTGTGTGTGTGTGTGTGTGCATGCACATGTATGTGCTTCCACATGTGAGTGGCTGACTTGAAATGTACCCCCCTCTCTTTTTTTGAAGGACTTTCCCCAAGCCATTTCCCAGGCAGTTTTAGACATCCAGTAAGAAACATATTGTTGTGGGTTGAGAGACATCAGAGACAGTGTTGATATAGCTTAGGGCTGTTTGTGAGAAGCCAGGTAGGACTCCTGAGACCTAGCAGAAGGGGGAAGTCTCCTAGGTTGGAACATGGCTTGTGCTCATCTCAGTAAGAGATAGAATACATGCACTCTTCCACAGATCATTACCTCCTACTAAACTAAATGAAAAGTATTACTCAACGTAGTCTACCTTGAAGAGGTTTATATCTTGGAGCAAGGGTGGGAAAACGGTGGCCTTCCAAACGCTGTTAGAGTAGAGCTCCCAGCATCCCTGACCATGCTGGCTGGAGCTAATGGGAGCTGGATTTCAACAACATCTGGAAGGGCACACCTGCCGCACCCCGCTCATAGAGCAGTCTCCTCCAACAAGGTACCTTCTGGCTATTTCGGGCTAGAAATCGCATCAGCCCAGCCTGCATGGTCAGTGGTCAGGGATAATAGGTGTTGTGGTACAAAATATCTGGAAAAGCCCACATTAGGAAAGGCTGTTTTAGAGTGATTAGAGATTATAAGAAGAAGCATGTACAAAATACAGTCAGTGAATACATGCAAACTATGATCATCCTTGACAGTGAAAAGATGTCAAATGCTATGTTTTACTAGCAGCATCAGCTGTTTTTCATGTTTCAAGGAGAGCAATAATCTTCATGAGCTTTAGGCTAGACCCAAAGTTTTTAAAAATAACTTTGAGGCTTGAGTCTATGAAATTCACTGCCACAGTTTTAGACCTCACCACTAGGAGATGCTGCCTCAGCTCTAAAACCTTTAACCACTGTCACCAAAATAAAGCCTCTACCTAAAAGACTCTCAGTTCCTATGCCTGGATCCTGTGATGTAGTCATGAGATTAACACCACCACTAAAAACAACTTTTAAAAAATCAACAATATTTATTAAGGGGAATTCTTTGCAAAAGGGAATAAAATGTCACCCTTCAAATAATAGTTTGAGATTGCTTAAAAGTTCTTAAATTAAATTAAATATGCTTAGTTACCATTCCTAACAGATAAGAGCAGCAGGTGAGCAACATGCACTCCATGCTCTGCCGCCACACTGCTAAAATTCAGTTTTCAATTGCATGTTTGTAGAGTGGCAAAGAGGTATGCTAATAGCATACTTAACTCTTTGGCCTCTTAAGTTCTTGTCCATAATGTCATAGTTACCATTCAAAATGGAGGGCTGTGGTGTTCTTTAGTTAATCTTTTGTTTTACATCACCCGGCCATGTTCGATCTACCTCTTAAACCCAAAGACCGTTGTGCCTACATCAGTGTAGGTGTACAAGCGTGTGTGTGTGTGTGTGTGTGCACGCATGCATGCATGCATGCATGAGTGTATACTCCCACCTCTTGTAATGGTATAATCCCAATTGACTCTTTTATCTCCATGCTTCCAGGAGGAGCCTCGTAACCAACTCCCGTGGCTTTCTTGACACTACCTGGGAATTGCTTTTGTGAATGCTTCATTAGGAAAATAGGAGTATGGCTTGAAGACAGTAGAATTCAAAGCTCTACATTTTGTTCTCAAGCTAAGGAAAACATCCTGAAAACTATGGGAGTTGGGTTTCCTGTTTCATTTCATGATACATTTAAGAGTGAATGTTGCACTTCTGTTTCTGAACCCACAAAATAGGTGTCAGAAAACTAGCACCCTCTAACTTTTTTTTAGGGAGTTTAGGAATGAGTCATATTATATCAGTGAGTGGGAATGTGCTGGAAATGCTTGGCCATGTTTCCAGAGATCCTCAGGCACACTATTTTATCATTGCAATAAACTGTTAAGGTCAAAGAGGGGAAGAAATTTTTACTATAATTAAGAACTAATCCCTTCCTATGAATAGTCTTCATTTTATTAAGATATTTGTATGAACTTAACTCAATTTAAATGTTTGGGTTCTTTGTAGCCTCTGCAGTTCTTTCTGCCTCTCCTTTTAGTCCTTCAATTTCTTACCTATGAGCTCACATTTTTATGCTGAACACATTACAATAACATCCCAGAAGCTCATGTGTTTTGCAAAATATTACTTCATTATTTGGAAAAAGATGCTGTGACTATGTCCTCCTGGGATGTGGAGAGGGAGGAGAGGAGGATTTTTGTCTGGTTCTTTTAACACATCTTTGAATGTGTCAAACGTGTGAGTTATCTTTCTCATCTTAGTCCATTCATGGTTGTAGGAGTCTCCTTCTTTAAGGCCTCCATCAACTGGGGGGTGGGGGTGGACACAATTTCCCCAAGGCTGGGGAAACTGCGTGTTTTCTCCCTCCGCGAATTGGAACCATGTCCAGAGGAGAGCAACCAGGATAGTGAAGGGTCTGGTAATGAATTCCCATGAGGAACAGTTGAAAGCACATGGTATGGTTAACCTAAAGTAGAGGAGATTAAATGAAGACTTGATAGTAGTCATCCAGTATCTGAAGGAGATGGAGAGTTTTGTTTTCTGTTGCTCCAGTGGAAATAACTAGAACCAGTGCATGGGCATTGCAAGGAAACAGGTTTCAGCTGAATGTTAGAAGTGTCCTAATGGAAAGAGCAGTTGTTCCTATATTCTCTGAAAGATTAAAGAACTCCTCTGGTCTGAGAGGAGATGAGGCAAAGCCATGAGCTTTGGTGGGAGTTTGGGATTGCCCAGCAGCAATATCCCATGTCTCCTTGGAATGAGCACGTGGAAGCCATCGACGTGTGGAAGCTCCCAAGGCTGCTCATAATGGCAGGAGGAGTGGGATGGAGAGATCCACATAAGAAATGATGGTTTGGAGTTTGTGGAAAGAATCTGCGAGTTTCCCTTGACTGCACTTGGCACAGATGTGCATCTTGTAATAGAGACTGCGAACGCTGACGTCCTGTCATGTGGTTCTCATTCCTTCTGCTTGTCTTTGAAGGTAATTGGTTCCATCCATTTCAGATGTGTTTGGCTCACCACAGTTATTTGTACTTTCACTCTGTTTATAATTCTAATGGTGTGATATATATAACATGAAATAAACTCTCATGACTTTGAAGGTCTGAATGGACAGCTACACAATAGTCAGATTCCATGTAGAGTTCTAGGAGGGAACTCTTCTATAAGACCCAAGTTCACTTTCGCTGCTGCCTTGCAGAGCAGGGCTCCTTACATCTAGAGAGCAATTGACACTTCTGTAGAGTGTGACTTGCGAATACAAAACTGGAAGTCTAAAGGTTCATGTCCTTCCCTAGAACAAAGCAGAAAACACTTGAGTGCAGCTGTCTGCCTCACTCAGGCATAAAGCATGTGAGCTAGCCTGCTTTCTTTGGGGGGTGGGGTGGAGTGAGTTGTGAGGATAACATGGGTTTGGGGAGGGGGACCATCTAAACCAGGGGTGGGCAGAAAGTAGATCTCCATGTGTTTTGGACTTCACCTTCAAGCATGCTGGACCATTGGCCATGCTGGCAGGGGCTTCTGGGAGTTGATGTCCAAAACCTGGAGATCTACCTTTTGCCCACCCCTGATCTAAACCAATCTGAGCTCCTTGGAGGAAAGGCGGGCTATCAGGACCAGCCCACGACATTTTGCTGCCTGAGACAAAGGACAAAGATGGCACTCCAGCCCATTCCATGTACAGAAGTGAACTGGACTGGCAGTTGGATCTTACTTTAATGCCTGCAATGGCACAGCACCCTGCAGGTCGCCATAAGTAAGCAGGTTAGTTCAGGAGCTGCAAGGTAGGCCATGTGGTTCTGCCCTCGAAGTGAGGCAATGGCTAGAGGCTGCTGCCCCACGTATCTGCTGCCTGAGGCAGTTGCCTCACTCTACCTAATAGGGTCAGACCTGCAGGATATAACCAAAATAAATACATTTTAAAAATGTAACACTGTATTAGTGCTTACCTTCCACAATTGTAATCCTGGATTCCTCTAGGGCTAGCTTTACTTGTTCACACCTGTGTGATTATTTTCACAGGTGAATGATGCCTTACGGAGGAGTATGCTGGAGCACACACTCCGAGAGCAGGGCCCATTCTGCATGGCTCTTCAGCATGTCTCCAGGGACGGCCATAACATCTGGAAGTAAAACATGCAAGGCTGTCCTTTTGAGGCTCCCCCTTTGGGGGATGGGGCGAGGGGTGGAGAAAACTGCAAGGCCTGTGAGAAATGACCTCCTGAAAACCATTTCAACAGAACCCCTAAATGGTCTGCTGCTGCTCATGTGAACACAGTCCTATTGTCAGTTTATTATGACTCTGAATACCTTGGCTGTGATACAACCAAGCACTTAGTATATGTTAGCAACGTGAGAACGGATGATGTCAGAGGAAACATTTCACGGATCTTTGAAGATGGTTGCTCTTCCTCTGTCAGGGATTATAAAAGAGAAGATCACTGATTGAAATAGGTTGTTGTATTTTGTTCCCCAGAAATTCAGACTGGAAGATTTTGCTAAATGCTAGACCAAGTAACGAAGTGAAGAAGAACGGGTTATGTAATGGGAGGCCTTTGAAATATGAGGAGGTGCCTTGATGTTCAATGTTGTACAGCTGGCTGAATAAGGGTAGCTGCCAATTCTGTGGAGTTTAACTCAGGGTCATTGTTTCTTCCCATACCTCCATTACCACCTCATTGTGCCTGGCTAAACACAGCTCCAGTGTTCTCTTCATGGGGTGGGGAGTTCCTAGGCTGATCTTGCCACAGCTGAGGTTGCTCTGGTTACGTTCACATTGAACTAATCTAGCACTCCCGTTTGGGGCTGCCCATGAAGATGGTCCAGAAAAGTGTCAGCTGGTTGCCAATACAGTGGCTCCACTGTCCATGTTTGATCATATATCACCAAGAGTGCAGCTACCAACATTGGCTCCTAATTAGTTTGCAGGCCCAGGTGCATGAAATAAAACTAACTTGTTTATTTATTCACAATATTTATATCACTCCAAATCTAAAATAGATTCTAGAGCAGTGAATATGGGAATAAAACAGTAAAAAGAAAGAAGATTAAAAACAGTGAATTAAAATTGTTCAATTTAAAACAAAGGACCAATAAATACAGTGGCTGATCAGTGAGGAAGGCTTCCTGGAAAACATATGTTTTCAGGAGGCGCCGGAAGCAGCCTAGCTATGGCGCCTGCCTGACCAACATGGGCAGGGAGTTCCAAAGAGAAAGGGCCACCACATTAAAGGCTCTTCTCTTGTTGGACTCTAATCGGGCCAAAGGTCCATGTGGAATCACCAGGAGCAGGCCCGCCAATGACCTCAGTGACTGGGCAGGTTGGTAAGGGAGAAAGCGCTCTCAGGTACCCAGTGCCAGCCTAGTACCAGAAGTTGAATGCTGTGTGAGGATATTTGGCTGCAGTTCTTTCTTCTCCACTGATGTTTTGTGTGTGTGTGTGTGTGTGAGAGAGAGAGAGAGAGAGTCAGTCTCTTTCCTCTCAAATCTTCCATTTCCCCTCAGATTTGCCTCACACCAAAAATGGCTCCTCTTGGCAAAAAAAAGGGGGCTGTGCTCCAGGCATCCTTCAGGGGGCTACACTTGACATGGTATCCTGGATTCATGTGCAGGCTTACTCAGAAGTAAGTCTTTCTAAATATGGAAGTAAATTCTGCAGGCCTAGTATCAGCACGGTGTTTATTAAAGGGGCACTGGATAGTGCAAATGGTTAAAGCCCCTTAACCCACCACTCTGCTAATCCCAATGCAGTTACTTTTGAGTAAAAGAGAAAAAAAAAATCAGCAACACCTTTAAAGTAACATGTAGTTTGATCCTTTGGGAATGGCAGGGGCAGGTGGAATGCACAGAAGCAGAAGGATCAGGGCTTCAGACTGCCTTGCAGAAAGCAGAAATGTACAACCACCCTGATCTTCCTTTCCACATGGTAGATAAAGTAAACATGGAGACTGGGGCCGTGTGCTGAGTTTGAAGAGGCAGAAACACAGCATGGGGCCACTACTCCCTGCTTTCTCTTTTTGTGTGGTGGGAAAAGGACTCAAGTGTCATGCCTTCACACTCTGGGAGCATCATCAGACGAGTGTTTTATCACACGCTCATTACTGCCCGCTCATGTTTTTTCATGGGTACTTTCGATGACGCCATTCACGTCTCCTGCTCCTTCTGCGTGGAGGAAAGCAGGAAATGTACCGTCATTTCCTGCTGTGTGCCGGAAAAGCAGCTCGATAAAAGCACCCGCTGAATGGGCCACGTGGTCATTGTTTGCTTCCTCTTTCTTCCCCTGTGTGAAGGAAGAAGAAGTATCATGGGACAGAAGCAAGGGAAAAGTGACGGTAAGGTAACACGAATTCCCCACCCCCGTCTAATGACCCCCTATGTATGTATGCTCATTAAGATAGTTATGAGAATGTAGACTTAAGTTGTTCTCATGCGCAAGCTCTGCACACAAGGAGGGGGAGTTGATTTGGATTGGGACCTTAGCATAGTGGAGGGTAGGAGAACTTTAAGCCTTTGTCAGCCCCACTGGATCCCAGCCTGGATCAGTCCCCCCCCCCCCACTCCTCCAATTTACTTTGCCAAAAAGGCATCCAGTTGTAACAAATCGCAGGCAAAGAATTAAAGCATGTGTACACACACACACACACACACACACACACACACACAAAGTTCCTGATCCACATTAGGTTCCTTGCCCTTACTTTTGAAAAGAAAAAAACCCAGCTACTTCTTTAAAGTAACTGTCACGACCCACTCTCCTTGTGACTCCTTTTTACCTTTTTCTTTAAAGGATCCCAACCATGAGCACAGACGGTATACAGCTGCCCACTCTGTGGATTATTTTGCCTTTCAGTTCCCACTTCTGGCCGCCACCTTTTACTCTCCCCCTGGTTCTGTGATTCTGACCCCTTTGTGGTCCCACAGCAACCAGCTTGGCACTGTGCGCCTTTCTTTTCACCTTTTACTTTACTGCTGCCACCTCTGGAACTTAAAGAATCTAATCCAGTGCGAAATAAAATTAATTTTATTTAACAAGAAGTAAGTTCACACATTTATCAAGCTTGTGGTTTCATTTGTTTCAGTACTTAGTTGTTACAATAAAGATGCCATATCTCCTTGCCTACTCTACCCTCTAAAGTCCTAATCTAGCTCCTCCTGACCCTCTCCAACGTGGAGATTGGGGCAGGATCTCCACTACTGCTTTTTAACAGTTTATAACAGTAGTGGCAACTATTGGGGACCAGGACACATTCCACATACCGTTTTCAAACTGCTTTCCAGTTGTCATATCCTGCTTGGTGTAGATCTGGCCTGGGGCTCTTGTCCTGAGTTTCTCAAAGCAGAAACACAGTGTGAGGGTCCTCAGTCCCTGCCATTCCTTTTTGTGGAAAGGACTGGAAGAGTCAAGTCTCACATGAGTATTCACCTGTTGCACTGAACATGTGGTCACACCCTGCGCTCATTCAGATGGCTGTGAGAACCTAGCCCTATTCAGTCATTCCCCTCATGCATAAGCTTTGCATGTGAGGAGGGGAGTGACAATGTCAGGCAGCTGGCACAGTACTCTTCTTCACACCAGCTGCGAGGGGGACGGGAGCTCGGACTCCTAGGTCCAAGTTCAGAGTGCTGTGTGAAGTATCCTTTGGCCCCATGGAACCACCGGGTTGCTGTCTTAGAAGGTGATCTTGTCCTGTTTGGGCTGTAGCAAACTCTAAGTGCAGTGGAGTCAATGAACATTCAAGCCTACAGGTAGTTACCCAGTGAGGTTCAGGCTACAACAGAGATGGTCTCAACCCAAGCAGAGGTCAGAGCAGACAAAGAGGATCAGACAACAGCAGGGTGTGGTCAGGATAACAAGCAAGAGGTCAAACACAATAAATCAATTGGCCATGTCCATAGTCCAGAAGCAGGGTCATTGAGCTGTCCAAAAGGTCAGGAAACAGAGCATCCATCACAGGGCACAGTTCAGGAGTTCAGGAGGCAGAATGGCACAGAGGAGGCTGAATGAACAACATTGTTCCAATGCTGGCTAGGTTTCCAGTGAAGGCTTTTAGGCCCAAAGCCTGCTGGACCCCACTAGAGTTCAGCTACAGTATCACAGCTCACCTTCCGGAGCTTTTCTCCCGAGGAGTCACTTTCTCCCGAGGAGAGTTTTTCTGGAGGCGAGTGCTCCTTCACATAGGAGCCCTACTGGCCTGTCCATTGAGGCAACAACACTCCCAGGAGTCAGGGAGTTGCTCAGCCTCTGCCTCCAAAGCAGAATCCCTTTCCCCTGACAGGGATGGCCTTGCAATTGCCTCCCCTGAGGGCTCAGGCTCCTGTGGGTCTGGTGGCAGTTCCTGGTCTGGAGTGCCCTGGGCTTCTCGGGCCTCTTGAGGACTCCTCCAGTGGGGGAATGACATATTTTGGAGAATGGGACATGATAATATTTTATGAAATCATGAAGGTTGTGGAAAATTGCTAAAGGTTTTTGTTCACTACTAAAATTTAATGCCATCCAAATAAGTTAATTGTAAGTTTAATACAGACAAAAGGAATTCCTTAAAACTCTTTAATGTATATTCACAGTTAGTAATACATGTTAATAATCTTGCCACTGTATTGTGAAGTAATTGAAGTTTCCAGAGACTACGTAAAGTATACCTTGCAGTAATCTCAAGTGGACGTTACCAAGTTTTGGATAACTGACCTGCCTTTCCAAGAACAGGCATAGCTGGTCTACCAGCCAAAGGCAATTAAAAGAGCAAACCTATGGTCCCTTGGTGGGCATCCAAGGGACCATAGGATCATTCAGAAGCCCTTTTCCTAGCTCAGAGACTGCCCTCTGGCCTCGGAAGGGGGAGTCAGAGATCCATCCGACCCTGCTCCCTCACAGCCGGTGTGGAAAGAACCACGCTGATGGCCCTCTGAGGTCGGAAAATCAGCCTTGGAGGAGAAGGAAAGGGGGTGTTCCATTGAGCGGAGGGGACTGGTATACAAATCATCCTGAGCCTCCAGCCTCTTTCCCTCCCCTCTGAAGCGCCCTTGCTAGATGGGCAAAAAAAGCCCATCTAGTGAGATCTGCAGGGGATGGAGAGATGAAGATTGACTCCATTGCTCCTCCCGCCCTGCACTGGATGATTGGATGCCTCCGCATTTGGGGGCTTCTGATCACTAAGGACGCAGTTGACAGGATTGTGCCCTAAAGGCACTTTGACCCACAAAAGTTATTTGAGCATCCCTTTCAGTTCTCATGACCTCCACAGAACTCAAAGCAAGTCTACATGGTCCATGTTATCCTCACGACAACCGTGTGAGGTAAGTTAGGCTGGGAGATAGTGACCAGCCCAAGGTCACCCACTTGAGTTGCATGGCTGAGCAGGAATTTGAACCCACTCTTGCTGGTCACAGTCCAGCTCTCTAGCCACTACACCAAGCTCTTTTAATTCATAAGGTGGATCTAACAGCACTCCCAAACAGCAGACTTGGTCCAGAGCAGGCCACATCTTTTCCTGGCCAACTGTGTCACCAACCAGCTTCCGCAATTTATGGGATCTCCACAAGTAGGGAAGTATTTGTGCACACAGAGAGGAAGCTTAATAAAGAGCCTTGCAGGGGGAAGGGTGGCTTCCACATCGTGAAAGGAAAGGGGACCCGAAAGTCTGTGAGGAGCCGGCTCTGCTTTCCCTTTGGCAAAAGTGATTCTAGTAAACGGAGCTTTTAGTGGAGCGTTTTGTGAAGAGTTTGACGTCGCCTTCCATGGAAAGGTGGCTTTAATTATGAAGCATTAAAGAGATATTTTGACCTGTTTCACAAAATGGGCTGGCGGGGACTATTCTCCAGTCCTTTCAGAGGCCAGGTGCTGGGAGGGGAGACTCAAGCTGGATGAAATGCGTCACTGCGCAGGCGTTGGCCCCAGGAGTTCCATGCTAGTCCTCGTTTTGTGTTCTTCAGAAAATGTATCTGAGAAACTAATCCTTTGAATTTGCTGACAGGGGAAAATGTCATTTCTTCTTTTCAGTGTCCCTTCTATGACACTCAATGACAGCAGGAGCGCAGATGCTACACACATTGGTACAAATGAATCCAGTGTGTTTTTCTGTTGAGATGACTACATTTAAAATCATACTTAATGGGCAAACAGTGTCTTGTAGGGCCACATTTTTATGATTTCAGCAACATTTCAGAATGTGCATGAAAATAAGCAGGAGTACACAAGTCTTCTGTTCTCCTGCTTATATTCATGTAACTCTCCTGCATAATTTGAGGCAATGCAGGGTCACTCCCCCATACCCACCCGCCCGGGAAAGCCAGTGAAAGGCCAGCCGTGAGCCAGGACAGTCCATTGAACTGACCGGACTCATTGCCCTCTCCCTCCCCAGCCTCCCCCCACCACGGCCACCTGCCTGCCGCCGCTGGGGCCTTACCTGCTAACGCGTTCTCCTCCTGAGAGCTAGATAATCGTGGGGGCTCTTTACTTTTAGTATATCTATGGCTGCAAACTTTAAATCATGGCCTGGCGCAACCAAATGGAACTCAATTCGGCTGAAGAGTTGGCCCATTAGGTGCTCAAACAGAGGAGAGACTTTGAAATTCGTCTTTTTCAGACCATTTGGACCACAGAAGTTTGCCCAGTTTCTTATCAGCAGTCTTTCATTATTAAACTGTAAATATTAAAGAATAACATTTTAAAATATTTACAAAAGAACAGAATATAGATGATCATATTAAAAATTATATTGTATAATAAGGTTATCATTAAAATATTAAACAAAAACAGGAGAAAAACTTCCATTTAACTTCTGTTTGTTGTGTCTGTATAGTTTTAAACCAGGGATGGGGAACATATGCCCTCCCAGATGTTGCTGGACTGCAACTCCCATTATGCTTCACCATTCACTGTATTGGCTAGCAGTCCAAAAACATCTGGAGGACCACATATTCACCACTCTTGTCTTAAGCCACTGTTTTTCAACTATCATTCATTTTAAACAAACTGAATTGTTTAGGTTTTCCAGGTCTTTTTAGGTATTTATATTTGTGGAGGAGGGGGTAATTTGGAATCTTAGCCCAGCCTTGTCCAACTCCCATCAGCCCCAACCAGCATAGATAATGCCAGGAATGCTGGGCATTGTAGTCCAAAACACGAGTAGGAGAAGGCTGACCTAACCTATGAAAATTGCCATCTGTCCTTTCATTTGTTGTTAATGTCTATGAGACTTAATTTGTGCTGGTTGAAATATATTTTATTTTTCTTTTGTAGGCACAAGTTCCTCTAAAAAGAAAAAAGGTAAGTATGTTTGTCTCCATACTTCTTCTGTCCAGCCCCAATGCATAGAGAAAACCAGCAGTAAATACTTGAATCTATCCTATCTATTAGAAATCCAACAAAAAGGCAAGGCAGCCTTTGCTGTGGGTGGCTGGATCCTTGTTCCACTTGTCTGGACTCAATCTGGCTTTCCTTGTTATTGCATCCTTTGAGCAGGTCTCCCAGCTGTTTTCCCACAATGCCAAAGTGGTAGCCATGCCTGGTTCTCCCTGCCTTCAGGTTAAGGCCAGAGGCAAGGCAGCTGCCCCGCCTTCTCTCTCTCTGGGTGCCTCTACAAGAGTGATTTAAAGCTCTTTCAAGGCACATTACCAAATTTACCTCTACAAGAGCAGAGCGCAAATCAGGGGTCCAGGCGCGTTTTATCTCCGATTATTCGCATTTTCGAATGCGCGTTAAATAGCGACTTTTAATTTACCGTGGGAGTTAAAGCGTCTTATGGCCATGTAAACATGTGATTCTCCACATGTAAACTACTTTAAAGCACGTTTCATACAGCCCGTAATGCGCTTCACCGCCTCTCGTGAATAGGCATTAGGAGTAAATGCCGTATATGCATATGAGCTTATCCGTATATGCGCATAATCGGGCAACCAGGCGTCAAACCGAAATCTTGTAGAGGGGACCGACCTCTCTCTCTCTCTCTCTCTCTCTCTCTCTCTCTCTCTCTCTCTCTCTGCGGCCAATTGCAGGAGTGCCCTGCTACCTTTCCAACCTGGGAAAGCTGGCCAGGTGCTCAGGCTGCTGCTTCTGAACATAACCAATGCCTCCAAATATGGTGGTAGTTAAAGCAAAGGAAAGGGGATATTTATTCTCCCAGCTTTGTAAGCAGGAATCTCACTTGGACGGAAAATCAAATGCACACTAGCACTGCCTGCCTGCACGTGCTGTTTTTGGATTACATGTCATTGTGTTACACCTGAAGTAGCAGCTAATTTAGTAGCAGAACAGGCCTCTGGGGCAGGATTAACAGAAACAGCTGTAGTGTGATGCCGGAGGTGGTGGGTGGGGGCGGGGGGGAGGCTGCCTAGTGAAACCTGGCTTTAGGTGCACATTTGATCCTGTTTTAAGAGAAGTCTAGGATGAAGGTTATTTAAACCAAAGGAATTCAATAATAAATGCTATTGGGGATATGTGTGTAAGATTTGCAATGTGGTTCAAGGTTATCGTTTTATAGGAATCTCAAAGAAACTGGCAAAAGGTATTATTCTAATAACGCATCTCTTGTTTTTATTCCCCTCCCAGTGTCCCATGTAAGAGCTGTAAAGAGCAATCCTATAGCTCCTAGACAGCGTTTGGGGGCCTATAGGATATTTCAGATTCCCAGATCTGAGGTCAGACACAGGACACGGGGACAACTCTGCCTTTCCCAGGTCGCTTTTGTGACCTCACGGAGGAGGGGGTGAAGGGGGCATTCCTGGGGGAGGGGAAGGGCCAGGTGACACCGTGTCCCCAGGCCTCTCCAGATCCCTTCTCTCCCCCTCCGCAGCCACCCAGCTAGACAGACAAAAACGCCCATCTACGTAGACGTAAAATGGGAGGAGAGACAAAGTCACCAATTGCCTCTGCTGCTGCTCCTCTTCATTACCCTGGGGGGAGGGGGGGTTGGGGGGGTTCGGAGGCTCCCAAGTGTTGGGCGTGGCCAGCCTGGGGTTCTGCCCTGAGTGCTATACATGCAAATGAGATCTCTCCGCTGTGGGCTGCTCTCTGCTCCTTACACACCTGTCGCTGGGAGCTTTGTGGCAATTACAGTTCGAAGAGAGATGGAAATTAAGAGCTCGCTTGAGAAATGTTGGCAGTTGTGTCACTCAAACCACTCCAAACTGCAACCTTTGGGTTGCAGCGCAGCAAAAGATTTCATTACCTTCTCCACAAACGTCTCTTTCCCCCCTCCCCACCTTTAACTTTCCCCATAGCTGTAGTGTGCAGCAGCTTATGCATCGTGTTCCAGGCAGTGCTGGCATACCGCGTCTGAAGAGCCTCCTGTTACCACCACCAGGCACAGACCTAATAGAGGCATTTTACAGATGGGCAAACGAGAAAAGGCCCTCTCAGCCACCTTCCCTAATTAGCATTCCTCCCCCAGCCACTTTCCCTGATGTTCTTCCCCTCTGAAAGCAGGCATTTGGAGAAGGCTTTCTCTCCTTTCTCCATTTCCAGTGACCCCATCTTTTCCTCCCCATCCTGGTCTTCCTTTCTCTTCTTTATTATGTTCAGGTCTTGGACTTATGCACCAAGTCTTTTTGGTAATTGCACTTGATTAGATGCAAATAGACAAGGGAAATTATTTTACCACCACCACCACCCTTGGGAAAACGAGGTTTACACAGTTTCAAAGGAAGAAATCTTGGGCTAGTTTGTCAGCCGGGCTTTTAAAAAGAGTTAATTTGGGGGAGATTGGGATAAGTACATCTCATTTATAGAGTACTATAAGAGTCAGTGTGGTGTAGTGGCTAAAGTGTTTGACTGGGAGTCAGGAGATCCGAGTTCTAGTCCACACTTGGCCATGGAAGCTCACTGGGTGACTTTGGGTCAGTCACAGACTCTCAGCCCAACCTAACTCACAGGGTTGTTGTTGTGAGGAGGATTATGTGCGGCGCCTTGAGTTCTTTAAGGACTTGATGGGCACTAGGGAGAGAGGATTCTCTTCCTGGCACTCACCAAGATGCTGCCCGTGATGTGCAGTGCCCCCACGTGAAGCCAGGAGCTCTGCTGGCATTGAGAGAAGCAGCTGCCCCTATCGATGCCATCTGGGTCCCTTTCCCCATGACTCTCCCGGTCAGGAGGAAGGCTAAACTGCCCAGGGATGACATTAGTGGTTGTGGCCATAGAGAGCTTGGTGGGGGGGCAATGTGCCCACACACACACACACACACACACACACAATGTTCTGCACCCCTACAGCTTAGCCGTAGTATTGAAAGGAAACTCCTTGACTGAGTCCTGCTGAAGTCGTGGGGGGAGGAGACAAGGAGAGCTTGCCTGTAAAAAGGAGAAGGCAGGGGGGAGTTAGAAAAGAAAGCTGTTACGAAGAATTGCTGGAAGAAGAAGGGGAAAACTAGGAAGGGTTGTTGTGTAGAGGAATGCAAAATGTGTGCATTGTAGCTGGCTTGCACCAGGTGTGGTCAGGGCTTAATCTCTCTTAAAAGGGGGATTGCCAAGGCTTTTGCCTGTGTGGGAAATTGAACCTCACTCTGTAAATGTGGCCGAAGGTGGGGGCAGAGGCTGTAATTGCTCATTGGTGAGAGAGAAACATTCTGCATATACTCAGAGGCATTATTCTTTATTTAAATGTTCTTTTTGCCTACATTTCTGAAATTTAATTGAATTCTAATAATTCTAAATTTGCATATGTGCAAATAAGAATATATGAGCTATTCTAGGGATCCTACTGTTTACATCCCTCCAATGCAAAAATGGACTATTTGTTCTTACTCTACTTTCTGTTCATTAACCCCTTACTGATGCATCAGAGGACCTCTCCTTTTATTCCATGACTGCTAAGCTTGCTCAGGGGTCTTTGGTGAGAGACTTTGTCAAAAGCCTTTTAGAAATCCAAATAAAAAACATCTACTAGATCAGCCCTATCCGCATGTTTAGTGACACTCTCAAAGAATTCTAAAAGGTTAGAAAGACAGGACTTACCTTTGCAGAATCCATAATGATTCTTTTTCAGCAGAATTTGTCATCCTTCTGTAAGCTTACTAATTTTATCTTTAATCATTCTTTCCACCGAGTTAGTCAGAACAGATGGTAAGCTAACAGGCCTGTATTTTCTGCATCCCCTGTGGATCCCTTTTTAAAGATGCCCTACACCTTATGCAGATGCAAACAATACATTCACCTTCTCTGCAATCTCCTTATCCTCCCTTAGTACCCCTTTCATTTCATTGTCATCCAATGTTCCAACCACCTCTCTAGCCAGTTTCCAGCTTACAGGTGTCTTTAAAGTTTTTTTATTGTTATGTTATTAGCAATATGTTCCTCAAAATCATTATTTTTGCATCCGTTGTTGTCTGATTGCCTTTCCATTGTGCAAATTTGTGTTCCTCACTTGGGCAAGACTTCCAGGTTCTTAAAGAAGCCTTCTATTCTTTAATTCCCCTCTTGTCAGTTCTGCTGTGTTGTAGGACACAGTCATTTAGAAATTGTCTTGGCCATCAGCAGAACACAACACAAACTTACACAGAGAAATGCAGTCAAACGATAAGGTAATTGAAGTGAGCCATTACTGCAACATTTTCTTCTTTAGATGCTTCCCTGGTTTTGTTCAATCTCAAGATTGCATTTTGGCCATGGAGAAAATAGCATGTCCGCAGTACTAAATTACATTTTGGGCCTGGTATTACCACACACAGTGATTCTGTTGAGGAGTCTTTGCCTTTTAAAGTTTCTAGTTTGTGTAAAACCCTAACCCTCTGAACTACAGAGCGACACCTCCTCCAGGACACTCTTCAGCATCCTTCCTATAGAGCTTGTATCCGGAGATGGCTGTATCCCACTGGCTTTCTCGATTCCTCAGGTTTCTATTATGCCCACTATGATTGGCTCGCATGACACGACTGACCACCATGGCTTAATTTACCCATGGGGTCTGTTGCGTCAGACCGGATGCACACAGGCACCATTATTGCTGGCACCCACAAGCACCTGGCTTGCCATGTCATAGGAACCCAGGTTAGACAACCCTCAAATACCCCAAGCAACTAGAGAGCTTCAGCTATTGTGTGGTATAGAAATGTAATAAATAAATAAATGAACCCCGCTGCCTGGGTTCCCATGATACAACAAGCCATGGCAAGCCAGGCATCCACAGGTAAATTGTTGCAAAATTCATTAGCCCCCAAGGGTAAATTGTGTTGGCTGTCATGTCTTGTGACAGGCTGTACATCTAGGTTCTCCTTTAAATTCAAGTGCAGCTTTCTTATCTTCACTCAGAAGCTTCTAGCATTACCATAGAAACACCTATAAACGGTGTCCCTCCCCAAGTGCTTATTTTATTTTAGTTAGTTATTACATTTCTGTACTGGCCAAGCTCTCCAGCAGTTCACAGGTTTCTTGTGCCTACCTCTTCTGCTATGGCCCTTAGATCTCTTAGACTGGTTATCAGGTTTTATTATATGTTTATGGCCACTTCGGCAATCGGGGGAAAAATCACTTTCATCCCCTGGGGTTGGTTCAATTTGAAACATGATGCTTACCAGCTACATCTAAGGTCCTCCTCCAGGTGCCTACTCTGAGGGAAGCTCAGAGGTCAGCAACAAAGGAGAGGGCCTTCTCAGTGGTGCCCCCCCAACTATGGAACAATCTCCCTGACAAGGCTCGCCTGGCGCCAACATTGTTATCTTTTCGGCGCCAGGTCAAGACTTTCCTTTTCTCCCAAGCATTTAATAGCGTATACTGGGTTGTTAATTGACCCCAGAACTATATTTAGGCCTGGCTGAGAATTTGCAGCTGTTTTAAATGTACACTGTTTTTATATGTTGTCTGTTTTTATGTTTTTTAATTTTGTATATCGATTTTTAAAGTCCAAAGTTTTAATTTTCGTAAGCCGCTCAGAGAACTTCGGCTATGGGGCAGTATATAAATGTAGATAATAATAATAATAATAATAATAATAAGAAGAAGAAGAAGAAGAAGAAGAAGAAGAAGAAGTAGTCAACATTCCCCAGGATTCAGTTTAAAAGCTGCTTAGGCAACATTGGTGTTAAGCGCTAGCAGTCTGGTTCCATTCTGGTTCAAGTGGAGTCTTCTTGACTCCAGCTTGAACTGAAATGTTCCCCAGTGCCAAACAAATCTGAACCACTCCTCCTTGTACCACCATCTAACCCACGCATTGAGACTCCAGTTTTGCCTGTTTAGCTGGACCTGGGCATAGATCAGGTAGCATTTCAGAGAAAGCCACCTTGATGGTCCTGGATTAATCTAAATTTGGCTTCCAGGACTTCATGACTACATTTCCACACATTATTGTTGCCAATATGCACCACAGCCACTGACTCCACCCCAGCACTCTCTACCAGGCTAGCTGGACAACACGTGAAATGCACCAATTTTAGACCAAACGGGCAGGCAGTTCACCAGGCGGTCTACATTCCCATCACAAACCCAGCTGTCTATGTCTCTCCTCACCCTTTTGCTAAGCTCTGTAATGATTGAATCCCTTACTACCAAGAGCTCCCATAGACATGTCCTCGATGTGAGAGCTTATCTGTTTCATTCTTCAAAGAAAGGGTCCTTTCTAAGGGATCATTTCCCTTTTCCTCAAAGCGAGACCCTAATTCTTCATGACTACAAAACAGTTGTCCCCCTGAGATTGGGATGCTACTTTCGCTCCCCCAAAAGTCTTGTCCAGAGAACCTCTCTGCCCTTTTCAGCTTCTTCAGGCCAGCAACCTTGGCTTCAAGGGAATGAGCTTGTTCCCTGGGGGTCTGGAGCCCATTGCACTAAGGATATATCCATGATCTCTGTCGAGCAGGCAGATAGCCCTATATGTGGCACTCAGTGCAATAAATTAGCTCCCATGTCCCTACTGGCTTTCTACTTTATTAACTGGGGGTGTTGTTGTTGTTGTTGTTGTTATTTGGCTTGTTCGCATTAAAAAAAAATTAAGTTCTTTACTAGCAGAAGGCAGGAATGAAAAAACTGCCCTCGTCCCCTTGCCCTATTACTAAACTCACATGGGTGCTCAACTCTCGTGTGCGCTTCACTTCTTTTTACCTTGGCTCAATGAGCCTATGATGCTTCATCAGTGGAGCTTCTTCTCACGGATAAGGGATTAATGAGAAGATGGATTTTGCACTCCCCTGGGAATACAAGGGGCTGAGGAGTCACTGGCTCCATTCGGATGACACTTTTGTAAATGGAGGGTTGACACGTCAACTCACATTTGGGTTATTTGGGGGTACTTCCCATACAACACGTTTCCACGCACCCGTGGAGTGGTTGAGGCTCGCGTGGAGTGGATTCCTACTCAAACCGGCATTTGAGTAACACAGCCCCCACCCCTCTCCCCTCCCTCCCTCCTCCCTTAGTCCTCCCAGTGCTATCCCAGCAGCCATTGTGAGTTGTACTGGCTGTAGCAGAGCAGCCAGCGTGGTTTTGGCAGCTCTTGCCTGGGAACTCTATAGCCAGGCGAAAACTTCCACTCAACAGGTCGGAAAAACCACCAGTTGTGCGAGAAGTCTGATAGTAAAATATGGAGGTGGTGTCAGAAATCCCTTAACCTGGCACCAAAAAGACGTGAGCAGGCCTGTTGAGTGAAACCTTGGCATCCACAGCTCTTAAACTCCTGATTGTCTCAGTAGATATCTTCTTACCAAGTCTGTCTTTCTTGAGAGCTTTGAAGAGTTCCAGGTTAGCTGGTTGTTGGGGCTGGCGAGAGGCCTAAAACCAAAAGGAGGAGAGCATCCACTTAGGTCAAACAAGGAGAGAGAAGCGGTTCTCGGAATGCTGAGATACTTTATTAATTCACGCCCAACACGTTTTGGCCTATGTGGTTTTTTAAAGGCCTTCTTCAGGGGGTTGATAAGAGAAGTCTGCAGAAAACTCTTAACAGAATGATAGTCTCTCGTGATATTCACTGGTTGTTGGGACTGGCGAGTGGGCCTGCTTCGGTCAGCGTGGCTGCCCTACGTGAACACATGAGGACCTGTGGAAACCGTGTTGATGGAGGTGAAGATGAACACCCTTTATCTCCACAGGCAAGAAAGCTGGCCCCCCTGGACCAACCGGGCCCCAAGGTCCCCCCGGGCCTCCAGGGCCCCCTGGAATCCCAGGGATCCCTGGCATACCAGGAACCACAGTGATGGGCCCTCCTGGCCCACCAGGAGCTCCTGGCCTCCAGGGCCCTCCCGGGCTGCAAGGCCCTGCCGGTAAGTGCTAGCGGGGCTGGGGGAGGGTGTTACTGCAAAGGCGGTACAAACGCGTGATGTTAGAGCACGGGGCCCCAACCTCGTTGAACCCAGGGGTACATTTGGAAATTTGAGGAAATGTGTTTGGCACCACCACAAAATGGCTGCTGGGGGCATAGCTAGTCACATAGGATAAGAAACTGTATCCAAGGCAGAGGTTGGGTGTGAAATACGAATGCCAAACCACAGATTTGACCCCGCTAAGCACAACAAAATACCCATTTCCCAGGAGGCAAACTGATGTGGCACAGAGACTAGTAATATGCCATCTAGGGGCAGCTCAAGACTCTTTGATCCCCCACCCAGGATCACCACCAACATGCACACACTTTCTCTCCCAAGATTACTCACCCACAAACACACACACACACACAAACACACTCAGGATCACCCCATAAAACCCCCTTGATCCAGTGAGGTGTGGCTCCATCAACACTGTTACTTTCCAAAGGATATCACTGGATTTGTGTGATTGGCTGAAAATTGCCTTATAACTGCCGGAGCCTCAGCAGTAATTGGCTGAAAGCTTTGCCAATTCCCTGAGAAATCTGAAGCTAGTAATTGGGCCCCCACTTGACTGAAAAGACTGGAACGAAGGAGTTTTGTTATGTGAGCCTGTTGTCTGCAGACCTCTCGCCTGGAAAGCCTCAGAGTAAAAAACCATCTTGAGAGTAGAGAATCAGACATGAGAGAGAAGCAATGGGATTGGGCAACCAAGAGTGTCTCTATGTTAAGATGAAACAGCACCATCTAGTAGCAGGATAAATTCTGCCATAAATTAGATACTGGATTATCTGTGTATTTTTAAAACACAAGATTACTGGGGGAACCATCAGAGACATCCTGGCTTTTGACAACATTGTGTAATCGACCTGCAAACTTCATGAGGGTGCTATAAATCCCTCACTTAGAGAAGCCCCAAGAGAAAACCAGGATTGATTAGTTAGTGACATAGCCGAGGTCACACAGAAACTTTTAAATGCATTTTTTTTCTTGGGGGGGGGGGAGAGAAGCAAGCCCCATTTAGCCTCCACTGGGTGGCTCTCCAGAGAATGGGGCAGAAAGGAGAGGCACCGTCTGACTTTCTTTAATGTATGGCTGCTGCTGCTGCTTTCTGCAAAATCCCACAAGCCCTATTGAGAGGTTGTGGGGAGGGAGAGGTGACTTCTGCTCCTATGCTTCCATTTTGCAGAGCAGCATCAACACACTGTGGGCACTTTCTGCCAAAGGAGAACTTGCAGGAGAGAAACTTCTCTCTCTCTCTCTCTCTCTCTTCTCCCCCCCCCCCCCCCCCCCGGGAGAGGAAGTTTCTGACTTGGGCTTTTGCTGGCAGCAGGAGGAAAGGGGCTGCCTGCATCCTCTGCAGAAGTCCAGCACAAGAGCAAGCTCGCCCCTCCCCGGAGTTCTCTCTGAAGGGAGAGTCGTGGGTTTGGCAAAGAAGCCAAAGCAAGATTTGCATTTGAATTAGCTTTTCTTCTTTGGAATTTTAGAGATACATGATGTAGGGCAACAATCTTCAAACCCCAGCCTTGTTTCCACAAGGATCGCATCTTTTGTTTGGCACATACACTGGATGTGAAACATTTGTCTAAAATTGACAGCAAAGCTAAAGGAATGGAGAATAAACTCTTCTAGGGATTTTATTTTTTTAAAGAACCCAAACATATGCTTTTGAAACACAACCTCTACAGTAGAGGAAAATTTCCTAATATTCTGTACTAGTTCTTTTGATGTCTGACTTCTAAGTGCTCTGCAAAATTGTGAGGTTTTCACCATCTCTTCACTTTCCTCATTGGGTCAGCCTCGATATAACTGGTTTTAGAGTAAAAGATGAAAAAGAATTTGGAAAGAATGTTCTAATGATAGAGGGTAAGGCATAGCCCTCGGCAGCCATTCTGTGCCAAAAGATTGTTCCAGATGGGCTGACTGTGTGAATTGACTGGCTTTTTTTATTATCATCATGGGGATCGTTTGTGATCTTTTATTTCCAGATGAGGCTACGGAGAAAGGATGGCGTAGCCCTTTTCGTATTAAGGCATGTTATAATACAGCTCAAGCACTATGTTCTGTCCCTAAGCAACTGAAATCCCAGTGTTGTGAGGGAGCCTGTACTGATTGATGGTGGTGATAACGCTGGTAAACTCCACCTTATTGTACATATTCTGTTTTGCAGGTAACACAGATAAAGCAGGACCTAGAGATGCTCAGGTTAGTGGACTACCTTGGGGGAAAACATCAGTAGAGCTTTGACCCAACTGAATCTGCACCTTCTTTTTCATGTGAACAGGCTACATTTTCTAGACATGCATTTTTATTAAAGCAAAGGCGGCTTTCTTAACACATGTCCCTGATGGCTTGCCTTGATGCTTGCACAAATGCCAGAAGAACTGCTTAAGTTGGTCTCAGATCAATTTCCCTAAGAAGGTCCTGCTGAATTGCTTGTTAGCAAATTCTTGGCAGCCACGTTGCGCACGTTGGCACTTCTTGACACTTCTGTCTCAAGACATAGACAAGAAAAGCAAATAAAGTCCTTAGTATAAATGAATGCACTTTACTCCCATATGGATAAGAGTATAAAATTCTGTACCTATTTAATCTTAATTTGCTGTATTCTGACTTGCAGCCAGCTGTGGTTCACCTCCAAGGACAAGGGTCAGCAATTCAAGTCAAGAATGGTAAGAATCCCAAGCAATTGGCCACTGAATACTTTCTCTTTCAGTTCCATTGCTTGCAATTTTTTTAAAAACACCATTCCACAAGGCAATGGCTCAGGTCCCAGTCTTCACAGTATAACCATTTATAACCACATGAATCGCCTATCTGATCACCCTTTGTTTTCCTTATCATCATCTCTTTCAGTAACTTCCAATCAGTTAAATTAGTTGCCAAACCAACTTACCGGTAACCCTTTTTGGTTTTCACATTCAGCAGCCCTTCCTTTTTCGAGCCTCACCCTCCATTCCCCCACATTTAAATTTTTATGCCCTTGTCTATGTCTTCCAAGTCCTTCTCCCAACAAAGGTGGTCTTTTTTGCTTCATGTCTGCTACCACCAAAATGAATCCTAATTTTTTTTTATGTGCCATTGCCCTGCCTCATTCATGGAATTTTATTGGGAATCCAGACGTTATCATCTTCCACTTATCCTCCCCCTGTGTTTTCCTACCACATCATGCAACTTTTTTTTTTTTACTGTGCAAAATCCTTTAAGGAAGTAAAGCTGGAGTAGCTGGACCATATCTTCTGATTCAGAGCAACCCTAGGACCCCACCATCTGGAAGCAACTTGAGTCTTGGGTCCCTTCATAAAACACTGCTCATACATTATGAAATTTTCACATGGAAGGGAGGGCTTCCTCTTTTGCCATGAGCATTATCCCATGGATCAAGGGAGGGGCAGGCCTCCCTTGCCTGTGCTCATGTGCAATACAGAGAGTTGATGTTCTGCTCCTCCGCATGGTTGTGCAACACTTGTGCTCACACCAAGGCCTATGGGGGTTCTGCAATCTCTTCTCCCATCCTGCCTGGTGCCCACTTACTCGCAAGTAGGGCGGGCACCAGAAACGGGCATGGAGCCGCGCTGCACAGCTCCATGCCCATCAGGGGAGGGGGCTACATGTTTGCGATCCGTTGGATGGCAGGGGGGACGTGATTGCTGGGGGGGGGGGGTAAATCCTACCTTTTCCGATAGAGGAGGGCCTCGCTCTTGCATGACCAGCCCCGCTGCTTTAAAAAAACAACAAAAATGGCGGCTGCAATATCCCGGCTTCCTCCCATCCATGTTTCCCAGAAACTGGTGCATATAGACTTACGGCCTCAGATACTGTAGCACATAGCCATCCAGACAAGACAGGCAGTGTGGGTCAGTAGTCAAGCTAATGTGGGATTGGGAGTGTAGCTTGTTCTGCATGGGATTACACTCCCCCCCCGAAGGATCAGGTTTGCAGCATTGCTCCTGGTGAGTAAGGGGACCGTTCTAGCCAGGAGTGCCTTTGCCCAGCTTTGATCAGGGCACCAGATGCACCTCGTCCTGGATGACTGACTACAGTCATCCATGCCATAATTACCTTATTACCTTCCACTATTGCAACATGCTCTATGTGGAGCTGCCCTGGAAGAATATTCAAAAACTGCATCTAGTGCAAAATGCAGCAGCCAGATGGCTTCCTGGTGTGCATTTTTGACTACATTATAAATGTCGTGTATGAACTGTACTGGCTGCCATTTTGTTTCTGGGCACAACTCATGTTGCTGGTATAAAACCCTACTCTACAATGGCCACTGGCAGCTCCCAATCACCTCTCTCTCTCTCTCTCTCTCTCTCTCTCTCTCTCAGCTGCTCATTCTCAGCAGGGTCTCTCTAGCTATGCCTTACTATTTGCTTTAGTAGCCAGCTGCTGTGGTCTAGCCTGCAGGAGAAGGCTTCAGGAATGGGGAGACAGGAGACCTGCCGCTTAACAGCTGTAAGGGTTTGGGGAGAAGAGAAAAACATAGGAGCAATCAGCCAATTAGCTATCGGGGGGGGGGGGCGAAGAGGCAAAGCGCAACACAATTGGCTAGCTGCAGTGCACGTTGCAGGCACTGGAGACGGAGATTCCCTGCATGCAGTTGAATACACAGGGAAGAGACGGGGAAGGCATCACCACCCAAAAATGCTTTGGGGCCAAGTTATCCGAAAAGCTGACTTCTCCCATATGAGTCTGCCCACAATTTGAGAAGTGCCTTGGAGACTCTTGTGCACGTCCCACCACCAAAAGAGGTTCAGTTGGTGGTAGGGCCTTCTCTGTGGGAGCACCCTAACAGCAGAACTCCTAGACTTGCCCCTTCTTTGTTTAGGGCTAGGTGGGCTGCTAAAACCTTTCTGTACTGCATGGCTTTCAAATTATTTTAAATGTATTCACTCTGCTCTCTGTTTTTTTAAAAAATGTTTTTCTCCTCATCTTTTTTCTGTATGAGAGTTTTTAATCTTTTAGCTTGTAAGTCAGCATGGGGGCCCTTTTGGGTTTGAAAGAAGGCCAGAAATAATTTTATAAATAAATAACTGTTTACAAATGGGACCTGCAACAAAAGGCCACAGGGTGGGAGGCTTCTGTTCATGACTGACTTGGTGCCAGGCCTCCTCCGAGAGACCCCCCCCCGCCAACCCCTTCCTTCCCCCAACAGAGAGTCAGCATCCCATGGCTGCAAGGATGGTCCATCCACATTGGGCTGATTTGGGTTTCTTCCAGACTTTTTTTGGGAAATCCTAGGACTCCTCCAAGCCTGCTGTTCCCTCCCCCTTGTATGTCTATGGTGCTTTTTTGCTACAGAAAGACTAGCGCTTGGAGAACGGAGATCCCGATAACATTGATGATGATGATGATGATGATGATGATGATGATGATGATGATAACTCTCTTGATTATGCAACACTTAACCAAGGGATCTTAACCAAAGTTATTCAGTTTGTTTTATGTAAGAACTCAAACGTGGGTAACGTCTGTATTTGTGCTGCTCTTGTGCTTTTCATCCTGACGAGTACTGAGTGACTGCCGTTTTCTCATACTGAGATCTTTCAGGTGGAGTCCTCAATGACTGGTCTCGCATCACAATGAACCCCAAGGTGTTTAAGCTGCACACCCGCAGTGGGGAGCTGGAGGTACTGGTGGACGGCACATACTTCGTCTATAGTCAGGTAGAAGTGAGTACGGTCTTAGGCCTAACTCCTTTTCCTATATCCTAAATGCTTTGAGGAACCATAAAGTAAAGGAAGGAAAGTGTATTGGTTAATAAGCATTCCTTATTTTAGGGAATGGGGTACTGTAGGTTGGGGGTGGGGGGCAAAGTAATGCAACCAAACTACCAGCTGTGTTAGATCCTGGAGCATGTCCGCACAGGCTCCACATTTTGTATGCCTTTTCATACCCTTCATCTTCTGCCCTTCCACTCTTGAAATTGGGCTGCGATCTCATTGTACATTTGTTAAACCAGATGCCTTTCCTAAATCCAGAAGGGAAGGGGGAAACCACGAACCGAATGGGGAAAGCCCAAAGCTCAGGTCCCTCATTCATGTTCCAGTATCCCTAGAACCAGCAGGTGTAGTAACATGAGGAGAATTTTGCTTGGCAGTGAGAGCTACCACAGAAAGGGGCAAGTTCTTTTTCGTGACCTCTGTGCGCCACACATCCGGGCTCTGAGCCTGTGCGGAGTCCTGTTCAGGAAACTTTCATAGCGGAGGAATTTCGGTGGAAGCCCTCCCCCACCGTCCCATTGCACATGTCTCTAGCGGGTCCCTGTCTGTTCCCTCGGTTTTGTTTTGACTGCTTCATTGGGAACTTCTCTTCGTTTAATAAGCTGTTCTTGCAAACTACTAAGGTTTTGTTCTTTTTCTTCTCTCATACCGTTATTTTTACCTATTAACTTTGTCTTTGATCTTCGTAATTGCGTTATTGCCTCAGGCCGTATGGCTCTATGTGCGCCTTTTCACAAATGTGACCTCTGTGGAAATAAACTACTGCCCACAGGTGGCCATTGCCTTTGTCTTTTCTGCCTTGGGAAACGACATTGAGGCCTATATGCATTGCCAAGCCTTTACAAAACAGATTAGGCGCAATCAGTCTGACAGACTTTGTGCAGTTTTGTGGACGAAGGCACTTGAGCGGTGGAAGTCCCAAAGAAGCCTATGGCTTCAACTTACCCTTTGGAGGATCTGCAAAAAGCAGTGTCTTTACAACTGTACAAGTGCCAGGGTCTGCCTCATCCCCTAGCTGTGCTCTATTATGGGCCGAATTGACCCACCCTCAACTGGTTGGTCAAAGAGCCAAACTGACCGACGCACACTGGGATGGTCACTGAGCCAATACGACCACCCTCACCTGGGCAGTTGTTAACACTTTCCTTGGCAAAATGTAGTCAATGAGGACCAGACCTCCAAAATCTTCTTAGTCTAAAAAGAAGCAAATGAAGAAGTCTAAGAGAATGGCAGAATCGGTACCAGGACAATCTGTATCAGCGGTTTGATAAGAGTCCCCACTCCATCACTGTTGTGGACGTCAGCTGCTGTAGTACTGATGCAAAGGCCAGTTCTGATAGTGTCAACATCATAGGATGAGATCAGAAACATCTCACCGGCACTGACACTAACTTGGACGGTCATCGATCGTCAGAACCAACCCTCTTAGTTCGGCCAAGGCTCATCGCATTGTGCTGGGCCCCCAGACTTGATGTTCTGCAGCTACTCAGTATGGAGGGACTGTGCCTCTAGATTCTACGAGCAACCCAGGTATCGTTCTAAATCGCTGCTGCCCAACCGTCGCAACAAACTTTGTTGTTGGAATGATCTGCATCGTGACGATCAAAAGAGCGGATATTATTAGTCGTTGTGGGAGACTCCCTGCTGCATGGGATTGAAACCCAAGTATGTTGTGAAGACCCATGGACTCATCAGGTATGCTGACTTCCAGGAGTACAGATTGGAGATGTGACAGAAGGGTTGCCAAAGCTCGTCAAGCCCACTTACACATATCCTTTTCTTCTCATCCATGTAGAAACAAATTATATTGCCAAGCGGAGCTACGAAGAAATCACATCAGACTTTGAAGCTGTGGGAAGGAAACTCAAGAACTTTGGGGCCCAGATAGTTTTCTCATCCATCTTCCTAGTTCTTGGAAGAGGATTAGAAAAGAAAAGAAAAATACTCCGGGCGAACAACTGGCCATGAAGGTGGTACCAACATGAAGGATTCAGATTCTGGGACCACGGGCTATGCTTCTTGGAAGACGGACTGCTGGCAAGGGACTGGTTGCACCTCACAAGGGCTGGGAAGAATGTGTTTGGCCACAACATGAAGAGCCTCATCAGGAGGAGGGCTTTAAACTGAATCCTACGGAGGAGGGAGGTGTTAAATTTGAGGCAACAACGGATGAAGGCTTATGCACTATAACAGAGAGAACAGCTCCAACAGTGCCCCAAACAGTGTTCACAACAATGTAGGAAGAAGCCAGACTACAAAGCACATGGGCTTCGATGTCTATGTATGGGAAACAAACAGAATGAACTTGAACCCTTAATACATGAAGGCAAACACGACTTGATTGGTATAACTGAAACTTGGTGGGATGACTCCCATGACTGGAATATAGCAATTGAAGGAGATAACTTGTTCAAAAAAGAACAAAAGAAATAGAAAGGGAGGTGGAGTCGCACTATATATTAAAAATACTTATCCCTGTACAGAAATATAAGAGGATGAGCCTGGGAGCCCCATTGAGAGCATCTGGATTAAAACAAATGGGGAAAGGAGCAAAAGGAGCGTGATAGTCAGAGTCTACTACCGACCATCCAATTACGGAGAAGATGAGGACGAAACTTTTGAAAAACAAATTGCCAATGTTTCAAGGAAATCCGATGTATTAGTAATGGGGGACTTCAATTACCCCGATATCTGTTGGGAGACAAATTGTGCCAAAAGTGGTACCTCCAAGAAATTCCTCACATGTGTGGCTGATAACTTTCTCCAACAGAAAGTAGAGACAAACGCGATCTGGCCCAGATTTTTCAGGGTGTGGTTATACACCTCTCCCACTAACGAATTAGTACCTCCTGACATCAAGTCAATTGCATTGCCAAGACCATAGTTGACTTTGAGACAGTATGCTTGGCTGAAGTCTGCAGAATTGTCACAAGAGGCCCAAAACCATGTCAAGGATCTTTTGATGAATAGAGACTGTTTAATGTGAAGCACAGTTTGGGGTGACCCAGTATATGGGGTTGGGACACGCATCCACTCAATACTGGCAATGCAATGCAAGGCCAGTGGTTGGCCATGGAAGCTACCAAACACATCAATCTGCTGGAGTTGAGAACCATCAACAAGGCTCTCAGAGCTTTCAAGTTGGACTTAGCACATAGTTAAACTGTGGAATTAGTTACCACAAGACATAGTGATGGCCATCAATTTGGATGGCTTTAAAAGGGGATTAGACTAATTTCTGGAGGAGAAGGCTATCAATGGCTACTAGTCTTTATAAGCTATGTGCTACTTCCACTAGCAGAAGCAGTAAGCCTATGTATACCAGTTGCTGGGGAACATGGGTGGGAGGGTGCTATTGCACTCGTGTCATGCTTGTAGGTTGCTGGTCAACAGCTGCTTGGCTACTGTGTGAAAAGAACACTGGACTAGATTGACTCTTGGTCTGATCCAGCATGGCTCTTATGTTCTTAATGGTTTGGCTTGTACAGGTAGTCTCAGACAATACCACTATCATTGCTTACCTGAAAAGACAGAGAGGAACGCAATCTCTTCGCCCAATCAACCTAACCATTCAGATTTTCCATTCGTGTGTCTCTCATAAGATCAGACTGATAGCAATCCATGTGGCTGGTGTAGACAATATACTTGCTGACCAGCTCAGTCAGACATTCCTGCTCACCCATGGGTGGACAAGAGGATGCTGGCAGTCCCATTTCATCAGTGAGGCATGCCAGAAATAGATTTATTTTCCTGGAGGACGAACGTTGCCTGCTCAGTGTTTTGCAGCACAGCAGAGCAGGATCCGGAGTTCAGCACAGAATGCCTCCATCTTGACTGGGATGTGAGTCCTGTTCTGTTTCTTTCCTCCCTGCCCTCTGATCACCAAGGTTCTGGCAAAGATCAGAGCAGACAGTACAGACTTCATCTTGATCACACCATGGTGGCCGAGGCAACCCCGGTTCTTTCTCCACCTAGCAAGGGGTGAATACGTTCGACTGATGGCAATCCCTCATCTCCTTACTCGGGATGAAGTCTGTGTGTGGCACCCAGACCTTTGCACCCTCCACATGACAGTATGGCAGATCCGATGATCAGTACCGCTGGCTCTATCCCAGTTTGATTCGGTGTATCCTCAATGCCACTCATAAGCCAACCACAAGATCTTATGCCCATAAGCAGGCCGCATTCTGTACTTTTCTCCACTACTTGTGGTTTTGATCCTGTTAACTGTCCATTGTTCAATTGACAATGGTTGGAAGATTTCTTCTCTTTGGGTGTATCTCACAGCTAACTCAACATCCATATTGAAGGTTTTTCTTTAATCTCCCATCCAGTCACAAAACAGTTCCCTCATGGGATTCGAAAGCTTGTGCTTTCAATCTGATGTATGGTACCTAGTTGGGCTCTCTCCGCCATTTTGCAGGCTTTAATGGCTAAGCCCTTTTGAACAACTCACAACGTTGGATCTCTGGCTCCTATTGGGGAAAACGGCATTCTTTGTGGCTATTAATGTCAGCCCGGCACTCTGCGCTCTACGGGTGGATCCAGTCTTACTTTACATGGGATAAGTTGGTTCCTTTGTCTAGTGTCAGTTTCCTGCCTAAGGAGGTGTCTGAGTTGCACCACAACCACAACGTGGTTTCTTCCCCCCCCCCCCCCGCTTTCTTTTCTTGTCCTACTCCACTTGGTTCAATGCTTCACACTCTTTTCGTTCATCAAGCATTGGTTTTCTACAATATCTAAATAGTGTCTTTCCAGCAGTGTCCGTGTTTGTTCATCTGTTATGGTGGCACACAGCAGAGTCTCCCCATCTCCTCGCCATGCTTTGCTTCATGGATCATGAGGAGTATCTACCTGGCATATGAGGTGACTGGTATCAAGCTGTCTGCCCCATTCTGAGCTCACTCAATTTATGCGATGGCTACATCAGTAGCATTTGACAGGGGAGTAGCCATTCCTGACGTCTGCAAGGCTGCAACCTGGTTGAAACCATCCACATTTATCAGCCATACTGACTGGACGTGTTGGCCAGAGGTGAATCCTTTTTCAGACATGCTGATCTGTCTGCTGTATTACATTAAGACACCAACCAGCCTTGCCCATATGTGTGATGCACAGGGACCACAAAGAAGGAAGACAGGCTACTTACCTGTAATTGTAGTTCTTCGAGTGGTCATCTGTGCATTCACACAATCCACCCACTGTCCCCACTTCGGTGGCAATGTCAGTTTTGATGTTGGTACTGAGGTTTTCTTTTGGTTCCAAGGCAACCATGGATAGTCTCAAGGAATTAAGGTGATAGGCAGGAACCCGCCTGGGACATGTGCAATGGGATGGTGAGGGAGGGTTCCTGCCGAAATTTCAAAGCTATATTAACTTCCTTAACAAGGCTCTGTGTAGGCACAGATGACCACTCAAAGAACTACAGTTACAGGTAAGCAAATGTCTTTCTCCTTCGCTGGAGGTATTTAAGCAGAAGCTGGATAGCCATCTTTCAGGGATGCTACAGCTGCACCCTGCAGTGCACAGTCTGCGTGGAACAAGGGACTGGACTAGATGAACTTCACAACCCCTTCCAACTCTATGATTCTAGGCTCTCCAGGAAGGGCTTAGAAAGACTGCCATATGCAACCACTGCCAGTCAGTGTAGACAACACCAAATGAGATGGACCAACAGTCTGACTTGGTATCAGGCATAAGAACATAGGAAGTGCCATGCTGGATCAGACTGAGGGGCCATCTAGTCCAGCACTCTGTTCACACAGTGGCCAACCAGCTGTCCGCCAGGGATCAACTAAGCAGGACGTGGTGCAGTAGCACCCTCCCATCCATGTTCCCCAACAACTGGTGCACACAGGCTTACTACCTCGGATAGCACAGACCATCAGGGCTAGTAGCCATTGATAGCCTTCTCCTCCAGAAATTTATCCAACCCCCTTTTAAAGCCATCCAAATTGGTGCCATCACTACATAGGCAGTTCCCTTTGTTCAAAATAGGAATATAGGGGTGTGAAGTCAGGCGTGATATTTCAAAATATTTTACCTATCATGCTCTTCACATTCTTGCTGTGGTTTAAAATGCTTGCAGTGTTCCATGAAGGATATGAATGTGCTTTCAAACAATGTAATTCTCCCTAGAAATAGGTGGAAGGGTGAAAACAGGTATCACAGTTGGCTAGTGGTAAAATAGGTACCCATGTGAGCAGATGTCCTCCAGTGCAAGTCAGTCCATTCACATGTAGAATTAGCGTGCCAACAAAGCATGTGCCTGCTTGGGTCACCAATCACTGAAGCTGAAGACAAATCAGAGCCTCACATTTTTGTTAAATGCAGGAGTGTTTGTTGGAGGGATTTCCGGTGATTCGCTGTATCAAAATTGTAAGCTAGTTTGTTCAAGATTCTGAGGCAAACCTTTTCTCTCTTGCCGTTCTGTAGCAAGGTGTTGTGCAGTCTCTTGGTTCAGAGTGACTTGCAACTAGGGCTGTGATCGGATCCGGATCCTGATTCCAGAGCGGATCGGGCTGATCTGGGCCCAATCTGAACCGGATCAGATCCGGATCCGCTCTGGGTCCATGCAGAGCCCTCCCTCTCCCCAATCGCCCTCCTTACCTGCAGCCTCCTCTGCGTCGTCCCGCCTCCTCGCTGTGGGCCGCTGCATTTCCTGGTCGCGGCAGGTGATGACGTCACCCGCCACAACCAGGAAATGCAGCGGCCCACAGTGAGGGGACGGAACACAACAGCAGGATGATGACAGAGGAGGCAGCAGGTAATCAGTGTGATTGGGGGAGGGAGGGAGGGAGAGCTCTGCACGGACCCAGAGCGGATCTGGATCCAGATCTGAGGCGGATCGGATCGAGCCTGATCCGACACGCGTTGGATCAGGCCCGATCCAGACCTCCCAGATCGGGATCCAGATTGGATCGGGGGGTCCATGCACATCCCTACTTGCAACGATGGTGAGCTAGAGACATAAAGCAATAGAAGGTATTCATCCTGCGTTTGAACAAGGAATGTGGCTTTTAAAATCCATCTAGATGGTTCATGAAACGTAGCTGTGCACTTGCTCTTCTTCTAGTGATGCTGGTTCTTTTCTGTCCATTTCCAACCAGGTATATTACATAAACTTCACAGACTTTGCTAGCTATGAGGTGGTGGTGGACGAGAAGCCCTTCTTGCAATGCACACGAAGCATTGAGACAGGCAAGACCAACTTCAACACCTGTTACACTGCTGGTGTTTGTCTCCTCAAAGCCCGCCAGAAGATTGCAGTGAAAATGGTCCATGCTGACATCTCTATCAACATGAGCAAGCACACCACCTTCTTTGGAGCCATACGCCTAGGAGATGCACCAGCGTCCTAAAGGAACTTGACATAGGAGGAGGGTCCCCAAACTGCATAGTGCTGCTCTTCAAGAGTTGCAGGTGGCTGTATAACCCCTGATAAGTGCCACAGGGAGAACTGACATGAGATATGTATTTGTTGATGTCAATGCAGGAAGGGAGGGAGAGCCTGGTTTACTGTGGTTTGCATTAGGGTAGTGTTGAAAGTCAGATGATGATGGAGCATTTGGAGAGGGAAGGGCAAGCCTGTGTGACCTTCCATCAGTGTTTCACAACTTGCAGCACTGATATTCACTCAAGACTTGTGATAATGGGATTATTTCCTGCTTATCTGTTGCACTAGCAAGAACAACTATCACAGGAGATGATAGGGCAATGGTGTCCCACTGTGGGGGGAGAACAAGATGGTGTCAACAATAATTCAATGGATCAAGGGCTTCTGGGCAGTGTTGGAAGCAGGCAGCAGATGTTGTGAACATCAGAAGAACATTTGTCAACAAAATGAAATGCTCTTCCGCAAGCTAGTTCTTTAAAATGCTCATGTTACCATGGAATCAAGTAGCAATGCCAGCAAAGCCCTAGCCCCATAGCAATCTTTAATGCCAAATAAAGGGTGACCCTCAGACCCTTTCAAGAGGAAATGTTCCTGTAACAATGAGCTTCACATTTTTTAAAAAAAGTATTGATGTAGATGAGGCACTATTCGCAGGGCTTTGTAAAGTTGCCTTCTAACCAGTTAAAATAATTTGGTGAAAAAGGAAGTCTGCTTTCAAAGTCAAATATGTTGTTACAGGCTTGTACCTATTTTGCAGTCTTTCTATCTTTACCTGAGAGCAACAACTGATTCTTGTCTAGAGAAATCTGTTCCAATTGGTGAGCTGAGTCATAGATAAATAAAACTTTGTGTGATCTTTTGCTTGCATATCTTATGTGGTGCCGGTCATTGACAAGCTTTTCCAAGACAGAATTTTTTAAAATAAAATATTAAAAGGGAGACTGAGAAAGACTGGATTGTGGAACTTAGGGAACAAGTTCATTCTGAGGGATTTTCTTGGGAAATTTTAAAAAATGTATTTTCAGTTGAGGAAAATAGTCTGTACAGATAAATTTCAGCCAAACTTCAAAGCAGAAAATGCCTTCCTACAACATGTTTTCAAGCAGAATGATTTGCCTGCATCAGATAGTGAACCCAAGTGTGTTTTTATGCTGTAACGCAGATCCTCTGGAGGACCCAGTAAGCATTGCTCTAACAGACAGGCAGAGGGACCTTTTGGTGGTCTCTCCCACCCCCCTTTGTAACATAGCAGTGCCCTAGTGATGGCAAGACAGGCTTTGTGGATATAGCTCATGTTGAATGGAACAGACAGACTTGCTTAGCCTTGCCCGTTCTCAAAAACACCTGTCCTAATGGAGCTGTTTTCTCCACCACCACCCCAAGATCGTTACAGCCTAGAGAAGCATAGGAGAGACCATTTTAAGCTGGTCAATCAAGCTCATGTGGGCTGTGTCTGCTGCATGTACCAGTTTTGAAAACAAAGTGAGATGGAGGAAGTCTGGAGGGTCCTCTGACTGCAAAGTGTAGTGCTGTACTCAGAGTAAGGATTATGGAAAGCCCTTGGAGGAGAGTGCTGATAAGATGCAAATTGGGTAAATTGAAACTTTCTTGCTGTGTGAACATCTTTGGAATTCTGTTATAATGGCTCTGGTGTTTTTATCTGGCATATTTTCAAGCCCTGTGGGAAATGTCATGCAGAAATGTCACAGAAAAAGTATTGAGAAGCTTGTATTCATGGCTGGATCTTTTTTGTACGCTGGCAGCAAAATCAACAATGGCAGCCACTTGCAGGTGCCTTGCCTAAGAAACTGCCCAGTTGCACCCGAAAATGTAACCTCAGCTTAACATACTCTGGGCTTCTCTTTGTTGTGCCAGCAGGCTGATGTGACAAACCAGCCTGCAATGGGAGAGCATCTTCCTGCACAACAGCCCAACTCTGCAACTTTTTCTTCTTTTAGCAGTTGGCTTTGTCATGATTGAAGAACGTTGGTTATTGAGAGCTCTAAAAGTGTAATAAATAAAACTCTTTGCTCAAGCTCTGATTGGCAAAAGAGCTGCACGCATGGGACAAACACCCCATCTTTCAGGGTCAGGAGTTAGATGGGGCACCCTGATGCTGCTTGATTGGTCAGCATCTTTATTAACAATATGATCTGTATATAGAATATATATATATATATATAATGTATATAAACGGGGATGTAAGTTTATGTAAATTGACAATATTTTCTTTGCAAATAAAACTTTTCTGACCTGATTTCACTGTTCTTCTACATTTGGAATATTTCTGGTCAGAGCCCCCGTCAGATTTCAGGGCACAGTGGCTATGGGGGAGTTCTGGGTTGGGAGGTTTCTCTGTAAATCTGGCTCTCAAAGAATCTGAGCCTTGAATTTCTGATAGGACATGGAACATTTTGGACAGTAAAGGAAAACTTCTGGATCTACAGACTCAGAACTTAGTCCCTCTGGCCTTAATCTGGAGATTAATTCATAAGTTCATACCATTCATATCTCTATTTTTTCTCCTTAGGAATTTTCATCTCCCAGCATTCCAAACTGCCGCTCTGGGTGTCCATTTATCCTCACACCTACTGATGAGGGCAGAAACGGAAAGGTTTCACTCTACATATATTTTGAAATTACTCTGATAGTCTTGTCTGTCATAGAAAGAGGAAAACCCACAAAAACTGACTGATGGTGCAAATAATGAACTCTCTTAGCAGCCACTAAACAGAAATGCTGAGCCTGGTCTGGTGACAGGGGAGTGCAAAGGGAACACCATTGAAAGCAAAAGGCCATTGGGGGCACAGCAGTTTAACGTGGAGGCCCATCTTCCTGACCTAATGCTACCACCAAGTGGCTGACGGCCTACTGCAGACATTTCCGTGGGAATTGCAACGGACACCATCCAGACCTCCCTCCTTCTGCAGCTTTACAGTGACAAATGACACATACCAGCCATTACCTGTATTTTTAGTGGTTTTTAATCTGTGTGAACCTCCCAAAGAGGTTCAGCTATGGGGTAGTATATTACTATAGTAAGTGAAATTATTTGTACTTAGTTACATGTCTATCTTCTAAAATATTAATTACAGTTTCATGAGCAGAAATCCGGTCTTCAAGTGCGTCAACTTTTAACTTCATCTTTTGGACACAAACATCAATCGAGACTATTGATGGATCACCAAATCAGTTTCAATGGTTCAAGCTGCTTTGACTTTACAGATAACTGTGAATTAATATTTCTTATCAAAGCAAGCAGCACTTCTCCCTCGGCTGCAACTTTAGAGACCTTTGCAGGATGGGGAGGGCAATGGCGGCAGAGGTGGAGTTCCTGAACTCTTCTTCCCTTCCAGCGTAGCCAAGGCCCCACTCATCTCCGAAGCACAACAAGCAGATATAGATGTAGAAAAACAAAAATAAAAGCTTAAAACAGAGTTAATAGTAAATACCCAAATAACACAACAGTCTCAAAGAGATTTTCTTGAAGCTGAAACTCGGGAGAGATGCAGCAGACATCTGATTACGCCACCATCTCCAACCGGAAAGAAACTCTGTCACACCTGGTGAGAGTGGTGGTATAACCTATAGGAGAGTTGTTTTCACATGTATTTTAAATTAGAACTACATTTGCTGCAGCATCTAGCCAGAACAAGCCCCAAAACACAGAACTCTAGAACAAAACCCAAACTGTCAAGAATGCACATTTTTCTTCCATATTATATGGTGACTCTGTTGACATGTTGTGAAACTGTACAAGACTTGGAGCATCCCTAATGTCTATCAGCAAAAGCTATACTAGATCAATAATTTTAATAAGGAACAGGAGAAATAATTATGCTGGGGACCTTATAAAATAGGATTAAAAAAACATTTTCCCCAATGGCTTCATTCTGAGACATTCTCCAGTCTTTCTATAAAAGTCTTCTCATTACATAGTCTTTAGAAATCATGTGCGGGAGGACCAGGCAACAATATATAAACACATTGTCTTAAATTCTAAAAGAAAATATTTCATAACCAAAATCTGTTCAATTTTTTGGGGAGGGAAAAAAATGGTCTGGGTGGTGGGAGAGATCCCCTTGAATTTTTCCAGGCCTTCATATCTCTAGTTCTGCCAGGAGCAGATATACAGTGCTCTTGAGAGACATCTGGGGGGAGTTTGTCTGTAGAGACCTTTGCCTGAGGAAGAGTAGTCAGGAGGTGTCTTCGTGAGAGGCCAGAAGCCTGACGATGTCAGCCTGGAAGAAAAACAGCTGCAAGACCTGCAAGTTAACCTGAGAGCAGCTGAGACAAACTGAAGACAAATGAGAAGAGGAAGGCCTGATTTGCACGTAATTCAACCCAGAGTTTGGGTTGAATATGGGATGTCACTGAATTGTGAGTTGCCGAATCATGGGTTGGCGTTACTTGCAAACCCTGCACAATGGTTAACCACAAACAATTCAGGAATAGAACCCATGGTTTGTTGTTGGGTTGTGGAATCTGGTTAACAATCCATAGTTAAACTGCAGCGCAGGGTCCGCTGCAGGGTGGTTACAGCTATTCGCCAACAGCACACAATTCAACAACCACCCATATTCAACCCGTACTCTGGGTTGTTAACGTCTGAACCAAATAGAAAAACTTCTGCAGCAGCTTTCAGAGGAAAGAGCTGAAACCTGTCAAGCAGATGGTGGGGAAGCCTGGAGAACCGCCTTGAAGGTGCCAGGTGGAAGTCGACCGCAACCAGCCTGTGAACTAAGTGGGGTGGAGCTTGACGGGAATTGGCTTAATGTTGGTTAGGGGTAGGAACTGGGGCTTCTAACAGCTGATTGGTGGTAACAATAACTACATAGAAGCCCTGCTTATAAAGTTCTTGTTCTTTAAAATGTTGTAACAGGAATTTTAACTAATTTTGTTTTATTTCTTTTTTCTTTCCTTGTATTTTTGATTGGTTTGTCTCTCACTGCTTTTATTAAACCAGCTACGTTACAAAAAAGGAGTAAATTAAATAAGCATAAGTGAGGGTAGGGATTGCCACAAGTGACGAGGGGGTGAGATCTTCCACACGTGGTGGTGGCTATAGCAGCAGACTGTCCCTCTGAGGAAGAGGGTTCTTCCAGATTTGGTGTAACTAGTAGGGCTGCCCTAGAGTACAGGGTCAAACTTAGGATAGGTTCTTCACACAGACATGCCTCCCATAGAAGGGCATTCCATAAGGATCAACCCCCACAGAAAAGACCCAGTCTCTTCTCCCTACAAACCTTAGCAAGGCTCCCATAGCTGATCTTAGAGCCCAGGGCAGGTTCACACAGGTGTAGCTGGTGCTTCAAGGAACATGGTTACAAGCAGTGGAGGGTTTTATCATCAGTACTTTAAAGTGGGCCCAGATACTGCTGGCAACCAGTAATGCAGGTACATAATTGGTGTTACATGCTCTGATCACCTAGCTCTTGCAAGCATCTGGATGTCTACAATCTGCACTCGCTGAACCATTCTGAACCATTTTTAAAGGCAGACACGTATATACTCCGCTAGTCTGAATGTGAATGACACAGCAGGCGAAACAGCCACAACTGATAAAAAGCAGTCCTGGCAAGGCATCTCCAGAGATACACCAAGTCCAGGAGGATCCCAAATTGCACACTTGGCCGGGGAGCGCAACCCCATCCAACACCAGTCGCACAACATCATCCGGATTAACAGTTTTCCCCATTCACAGCACTTCTCATTTTACCTCAATTAAGCCTTAGCTTGTTCATCGCCATCCATCCCAACAGTGCCTCCAGGCAACTGATCAGGATTTCCACAGCCTATCTGGGACTACCTGCATGATATCTCTGTCTCTTCATGTAGATGTTAAAAACCATGGGAGACAAGATAGAATCCTGAGACACATCTATGGCATGGTGTGGAACAGGAGTCCCCCAGCACCACCTTCTCAATGTATCCCTCCAGAAAGGACTAGAGCCACTATCATACATAGCCCCAGTCCTAACCTATCTGGGCAACCCAGGATACCAACTCTTGATAGTTCTGAAGGCCTCTGAGAGAACTAACACTAATTCACTCTCCTCATCATTTCCCCAGTGCAAGTCACTCTCACCAATTTATTTATTTATTTATTACATTTGTATACCGCCCCATAGCCGGAGCTCTCTGGGCGGTTTACATAGGCTGTTTCTGTTCTAAAACTCAGTCAAAAACCACATTGGAATGGAACCAAGTAATCAGTTTTGTCCAAGACCACTACCAGTGGCCATCAGATTGCTGGTGTGGGCCAGGAAATCAAAATATGTGACACTTCTTTTGCACCAGTTATTTTGGTTATGCGTTTCAGAACAAAATAAGAGCAATGCTAGATCAGACCAGGGTCGTCCTCATCCAGCATTCTGTTCACACAGTGGCCGAACCTCCTCCCTACAGGAAACCCAGAAGCAGGACATGAATGCAATAGCATCCTCTTCCTCATGACCCCCAGCAACTGGCATACTGGCTCCTGAGACTTGAGGTAGCATATAGCCATCAGGATTAGTAGCCATTGTTAGCCTTCTCCATGAATTTGTCCAATCTCTTTTAAAGCCATCCAAATTAGTGGCCACCACTAATACCTTGTGGTAGTGAACTCCATTCTGTGCTTTTATCTCTTCTGAATCTTCCAGCAATCAGCTTCATACGATGACCCCTGTTGTAGTATTTATTGCCCTTTTCTGAACATTTTCCAGCTCTACAATATCTTTTTTTAGGTGTGGTGACCAGAACCGTACACAGTATTCTAAGTGTGGTCGCACCATAGATCTGTATAAAGGCAGTATGATACTGACAGTTTTATTCTCAATTCCTTCTCTAATAATGCCTAACGGAGTTTGTCTTCTTTACAACGGCCGCACACTACGTTGACATTTTCATTGAGCTGTGTGCCACAACCCTGAGATCTCTTCCATGATCCGTCACTGCTAGCTCAGACCCCATCAGGTTATACTTGAAGTTGGGGGTGGGGTTGCCCCAAGGGGCAGCATTTTACCCTTGCTTACACTGAACGCATTTGCCATTTGAAGGCTCTGACATTACACATCTGCACATACTGAGATTACCTTTACAGCTGTGTATTATAGGTCTATGCTTTAGTGAGTATCTCTAGGGTGTCAATTGTAGATTTGCATCTGTGAGCTGATCAGCTGAGAGAGGAGGGGGAGATAAGACGGTGGGGGGGAGGAGGTTGGGAGCAGACCTCGAAGTTTAGGATGGGGAACCGGCAGAGGGTCCTGAGGTGCTTATTTATTTATTTTATTTATTACATTTGTATACTGCCCCATAACCGAAGCTCTCTGGGCGGTTTACATAGGATTAAAACAAAAACAATATACAAAAATGAAAACAGCAAAAACATTCAACATACACACAATACACACATACATTTAAAACCGCTACAACAGCCCAAAAAGCTACAAAAACAAAAACAAACCCAGGCTCCTCAGATATTGCCAAATGCCTGAGAAAAGTCTTGACCTTGCGCCGAAAAGATAACAATGTTGGTGCCAGGTGGGCCTCGTCAGGGAGATGTTCCACAATTGGGTGCCCACCACAGAGAAGGCCCTCTCCCTTGTTGCTGACCTCCAAGCTTCCGTTGGAGTAGGCACTCAGGGGAGGGCTTTAGATGTTGAACACAGTGTTCGGGTAGGTTCATGTCGGGAGAGGCATTCCATCAGGTATTGTGGTCCCAAGCCGTGTAAGGCTTTATAGGCTAAAACCAGCACCTTGAATCGGGCTTGGAAACATACAGGCAGCCAATGCAAGCAGGCCAGAATAGGTTTTATATGCTCGAACCTTCTGGTTCCGGTTATCAATCTGGCCGCTGCATTTTGCACAAGCTGCAGCTTCCGAACCACCTTCAAAGGCAGCCCCACCTAGAGTGCATTGCAGTAATCTAACTTGGAGGTTACCAGAGCATGGACAACTGAAGCCAAGTTATCCCTGTCCAGATAGGGGCGTAGCTGGGCCGCCAGCCGAAGTTGGTAGAAGGCACTCCGGTCCCTGGCGCCCTCCGCCTCCTGGTCGTGGCGGCGTAAGGGGGGGAGAGAAGGAAATAAAGAAGGGGGGAGATAGCAGGCTGAGGCGCCCAGTTCTCGGGAGTCCTGGCGGGGGTTTGGGCGGAGGAGGGGCCGGTGGCCCTGGGCCTCTTCCAGGTCCTGGTGGCAGAGAAAGCCCCTCCCGGGCCTGAGGGGAACGGGGGAGGGGTCCTGCCTGGGGGGGGGGGGGGGAGAGAAGGAGGCGCACAGGCCCCTTTTCCTCCTCAGCCCAGGCTGGAGGGGCCCTTCCGGGGCTCCCTGTCCGTTCAAGCCGCCACGGGCGCTGGGAACCACGAAGCCCGCAAGAGCGCGGTGAGCTCCGTCCGCAGGCGGCGGCGCTTCTTCGCTCGCCGCAGGCTGGGACGCGCGCAGGGCCCAGGCCAGGCGCCTCAGGCGCAGCGCGGCTTCCCTCTCCGGACCGGCTTGGCCCGCGCGCGTCCGTCTCCTCGAGCAGCGAGATGGCTCCGGGCAGAGGCTCTGCTTCGCACGCAGCGGCCCCTGCGACCGTCCCCACGAGCGCTGCTGGGCAACGGGCTCGTGGAGAGAACCAGGCAGGCGCGTCATCACTCCGCGCCCTAGAGGAAGCTGCGGCGCCAGAAGGCGGGGCGGGCCCCACCCGGGCAAAATGGCGGCGCTTCCGGCTGCGCCACTTCCGCCTTCGAAGCCCGTCCTATGATGGCGGCGGCGGCGGCAGCAGGAGCAGTGGAGGAAGAGCCGTTGCGGCTCTCGGAGCTGCTGGAGTCCGGCTGGCGGCTGCTGGACGAGGTGGAGAGCAGCGCGGAGCCCTCCTCGGGGGCGCCCGCCGTCCAGCGCAAAGTCCAGAGCGGCGTTGGGCTTCTGGAGCGCGCCGCCAGCGCCGTTGCGGAGCTCCAGCTCTTCAGGTGCCTGCGGGTGGCGCGGAGCATGTGCAGAGCGGCTCCCTTCCCCCTCGCGTGTGCATGTGCGGAGCGCGCTTCCCCACCCCGGAGGCGGGGCGGGGCGGCCAGAAAGGCCGGGCGGACCAGCCACGCAGCAGTCACGGCCGCAGACCCCGCGCACCCAGCCCCCGAGCCGGAGGCAGGGCGGCAGCGGGGGCAGGAGGCGGGTCCTTGGCCGGGCGGCGTGATGCGACTGGAAGGCACTCTGCACCTGCGCACGGGCACCCTCCGCTCGCCACGAGTGCAGGAGGGGGGAACGGGCTCCAGCGCTTGTTTTAAGCCTGAGGGGGCCGGTGCCCCGGTTCAGGAGGGGCCGGAGGGAGGCCTCCACCCCCGTCCTGCCCCCTTGTGGCTCCTCCCTCCGCTCTTGTCTAATAGTCAGGCTGTGCTTTGGCCGCTCAGCAGGTGAGCTGATATTCCAGAATGGCCCATGCCAGGTTCATGGACAACCCCTTGTCTCGCCCACTTCCTTTCTTCCTCATCCCTGCTCCCTGTTTGCATCTTGTTCCTTCAAAAGCAGTGCCGTGGTGAGATGCTCATTAAAGAGATCCTACAAATTAAACAAACGCTTGTAAAAGTAATTTGCGTGTTTTGTAGAGGTTGCGGAACTCAGCCTTATTTATGTTGATTGTTTTGTTTTGATTGTAGCACAGGGAATGTCATGCAAGTGTTATTCCTTTCTCTACTTTCAGCCGAAATGAAGACCTGGAGGAGATTGCATCAGCAGACCTGAGATTCATGTTGGTGCCTGCTCTGTTGGCAGCTCTGGTCTTGAAGCAAGGCAATCACAACAAGCGGTTGGAGCATGTGGAGAAGGCGCGGGCCTTGTTCATGAACTTCTTGAGAGTCTGCAAGGACTATGAGATTGGCCAATTTGAACTCCCTCGGGAACCAGAGAGCCTGGAGGGAAGTGAGTCTGCTGGGAGCTCCTGGAACCGTGTTCCAGCATCTGACCAGGTGGCTCTAATTGCCATGGCGTCAAATAGGCAGGCAAAAATTGAAAGGTGAGCAGGCTTCGGGCCTATCTGAATAATGGGTGGCATAATAGCCTCCCAGTTCTCAAGGAAGACCTAGAACTCTTAAAAGGCATCCTCTTGAGTGTGGTGCCTGTGTGGTAAGGACTACTGTGTCATCTGTATTAATGCAAATAGGGTTTTTTTTCAGCCCAGTGTTCTGATCTGTGATAAAGGTTTGGGCTTCTCCACATTTCCCACATGATTGGATGATCCATCTGTATTAGTGATCCACGTTGTGTAGGGAAGATATTCCGCCAGGTTATTGTTTCACAGTTAAAGTTGCCTCTTTTGCGAAACAGCCTGTCCTTCCCTGCTTTTGTTCCATCATTTTTAGAGTTTATGGAGAGTTTTCTATTCTAACGGAGCAATGGTACTGATGAGTGCAGAGAGAATTGATTGCAGAGGAGCAGCATTTTGAGCAAGGTGCAGTGTGGAGAGTAGTGACATTTTCCTTGTTTCGTGTTCCATTTTTTATAAAACAATATTTCTCCCATTAGAACATGTGAGAGGGAAATCATGTTTTCCAGGCCTAGTGCTGAGGTATATTCTTCCCATTGTTGGGCGTACATCTGGGGACCAGGAGGACTTTGGTTCTGCCCAGGACATGCCCCAACTCACCTTATTTGTCTGCAAATGTTTCTACAGGATCTGAAAGGGTATGTCTAATGTCATCCTCTGAGGGTGGACCTCTCTCTTTGCTATTCTATTTCCCATTGCACCGGATTACATCCTAACATCACAGTGCTTAGAATCATAGAATAGTAAAGTTGGAAGGGGCCTATAAGGCCATCGAGTTCAATCCCTTTCTCAGTGCAGGATCCAAATTGAAGCATAGCTGACAGATGACTGTCCAGCTGCATCTTGAAGGCCAGATGGCTGTCCAGCTGCATCTTGAAGGCCTCTAGTCTGGGAGAGCCCATGACCTCTCTAGGTAATTAGTTCCATTGTCATACTGCTCTAACAGTCAGGAATTTTTTCCTGATGTCCAGTCAGAATCTGGCTTCCTGTAACTTGAGCCCATTATTCTGTGTCCTTCACTCTAGGATGATCGAGAAGAGATCCTGTCCCTCGTGTGACAACCTTTCAAGTATTTGAAGAGCGCTATCATGTCTCCCCTCAGTCTTCTCTTCTCCAGGCTAAACATGCCCAGTTCTTTCAGTCTCCCCTCATAGGGAGGGGAGACTGATCATCCTCGTTGCCCTCCTCTGAACCCCCTCCAGCTTGTCTGCATGTATCTTGAAGTGTGATGCCCAGAACTGGACGCAATACTCAAGATTAAGCCTAGCCAGTGCCAAATAGAGGGAAAAGAGTATGTCACATGATTTGAACGCTATACTTCTATTAATGCTATTAATGCAGCCCAAAATAGCATTTGTTTTTTCACAGCCACATCATACTGTTGGCTCATTTTCAGCTTGTGATCTACCACAATTCCAGGTTCCTTCTTGCTTGTAGTATTGCTGAGCCAAGTATCCCCATCTTGTAACTGCATTTGCTTTCTTTTCCTTGGATGTAGAACTTGGCATTTATCCCTGTTAAATTTCCGTCTGTTGTTTTCAGCCCAGCACTCCAGTTTATCAAGATCACTTTGAAGTTTGTTTCTGTCTTCCAGGGTATTATCTATCCCACCCTATTTTGTGTCATCTGCAGTTTTGATAAGCATTCCCTGCGTCTCCTCATCCAAGTGATTAATAAAAATGTTGAAGAGTACTAAGCCCTGCGGTATCCCGTTTGTTACCTTCCCGCAGTTTGAGAAGGTACCATTGATAAGCACTCTTTGAGTCCGATTCTGTAGCCAACTGGATCCTCCTAATAGTTGTTCCATCTAGCCCACTTTGAGCTTGTTTGCCGATCTGAATATTGTGGGGCACTATGTCAAAAGCTTTTCTGAAGTCAAGATATATTATGTCCAGAGAGCTTCAGCTATTGGGCGGTATAGAAATGCAATAAATAAATAAATATTCCCACAGTCCATGATTTCGCAAAGATAATAGACAGCGATTCTGAGTGTTCTTTTGCCAGCTCCTTTCTTACTCTTGGATGCAGTTCATCGGGCCCTGGAGTTTTGAAATTCAAAGAAATTAGGTGTTCCTTGACCATTTGTTTTATCAATCTCAAACTGCAATCCTGCCCCTTCAGCTTGTACTTCATTTTTACTGGGGGTCAGAAGTAAGTCCCATTGGGTTCAGTGGGGATTATTCTCAGATAAGCATGTATAGGATTGCAACCTAAGTGGTATTTATGTACTTCATTAGCTGTTATGAAATATTTTTAATACTCACATTTTGATATTTTTGAAGATTTTAAAGCCTTATACTATAGTATGCTTTGTGGATTGGCTGTCTGGGTTGGGTGTGAGTGGGATCGTTTTGCAGTGGCTCTGCTCGCATGTTTCCAGAAGATGCTGTTGGGGGAAATTTCTACTCGGCCCCATGGCATCTTTGCTTCAGGATCCCACAGGGGTTCCATTGTTTTTGCCATACTGTTTTTATGTCCATATGAAAACTGCACAAGGTCATTCAGGGGTTTGGATTGTGTTATCTGACACACAACTATTTCTTTTTGGAGTCTTGTGTGGTTATTGGTGTGCTACTTCCTGGCTCAGGAAATGGACTGGATGAATCTTAACAAACAGTGTCAATCCAGATAAGACAGAGACAATATTGGCAGATAGTTCCATGGTTCATATGTATAGGATTCAAGCTGTTCTGGAGGGGATTTCAACTCCCCTAGAGGACCAGATTTGTAGCTTGAGGGTGCTCCCACGGTCAGTAGAGGTTCAAGTTTACCAGCTTCGGGTTGTAGCTGGGATACCAACTACAATCTAGCAATTGATAACTTAGCTGTAGTGATCCATGCTTGGTAACTACGTTTGGATTACTGTAACGTGTTGTACATGGGGCTGCCTTTGAAGACTGCCCAGGCACTGCAGTTGTTGCAAAATATAGCAGCAACAGTTGCTGGAAGTAGGCAGTTTGAACATATTACACCAGTTCTTTCTCCCTTGTGCTGGGTCCTAGTACATTTTTGAGCCCAATTCAAAGTGCTGATTTGATCTATAAGATCCTTCACTGCTTGGGACCACTGTGTCTCATGGAACACCTTCCATTTGTGGGTCCCACCACGCAGAGGAGGAGTAACTACTCTGTGCCCCTTCATTCTGAAGCTCAGAAGGTGGCTACGAGAGGGAGGGCCGTCTCAGTGGTGATCCCAGTCCTGACGTTGATGAGACACACAATTGGGCCTCCTGGTTTTAATATTTGGGCAAACGTATATAGGAGAAGGTGGTCCTTCAGAGATTTTAAGCTGTTTAGGGCTTGAAAGGGCACCTTGAATGGGGTCTGGAAATGTTGGAAGCCAGTCAGGTTGTTGTGATGGGAGACTTTCATGCTCCCGATAATCAGCTCCAGTCTGTAGATTGTAATTCCACCCTTATGACTGTATATGTTTGATTTTAAAACCCCTTTGTAGGCCTATTTTTGGGCTGTCCAGAGGTATATACATTTTTACAGTAAAGGCGAGGAATATGAAATAAAACAATTGGCAGTAGCAGAGTGGGAAGATCGCAAGAAAAATGAGATGTAGGCGAGCATAATTTTGTTTCCCTAATATTCATGATGATGATGCTTCCAGATATGTGGTTTTCTTATTCCAGATGATCCAGGTTGTGGATGTAGGGAGCTGTCTGAGACTTCCCCCTTTCATTTCCCAAAACAGGTATAAGCAGAAGAAAGAGGTGGAGAATCTGCTGGCTTCCTTGAAACCCTCTGTTGACAGTGGCCAAGCCGAGGAGGAGCAAGTGCGGGAATTCTACTTACTGCAAATCAAGAAGTGGATCACCACAAGCCTGGAAGAAATTGAAAGCATTGATCAAGAAATGGCGATCCTCAGACGGCAGGGTGCTCCCAAGCAGGTGAGAGAGCAAGAAGGTGGGCCTTACAGCAGCCGATGGATGGTCTGCCTTCTGTGTGATTTAGCTAAATAACGCTACGTGAGCTGACACTGGTTCTGGACTGGACCGCTTCGGACTGCAGGTGGGAGATTGCATCTCAGGTTAGTTCTAAAAGTTATGTCATAGGAAAGAAAGAGATGTAAAATTCCTGAAAATTTCGAATCCACGTGGGAAATGTATTTTTAATTCTCTTGGTAAGATACCCAGAATAATGATTTCTCCCATTCTTTCTTATAGTTATTGATCTAGTGTATATTTAGGAATGCTCCATGCCATTCCCAGTTTCTCAGCTTGTGAGTAGAATCACCAAGTCACAATATGGAGGAAAAAGATGCATTTTTGACAGTTTGGGTTTTGTTCTATAGAATCCTGTATTTCTGGCTTGTTCTGGTTAGATGCGTTAGCACTCAATTAGTGTAGTTCTAAAACACAAATGTGAGAGAAACGCTAGATTACTCTGCCACTGTCACCATGTGCAACAAAACAACTTGTGGGTTTACCCCATTTATGTTCGTGTATTTTTTTTAAAAAAAAGTAATAATAACGGGTCTATGGAACCCACTGCTATAGTTTTTAATAAAACCTCCAGTTTGACCTCAACATTGTGGAGAAGAAGGCTGTCAATGGCTACTGGTTCTGATGCCTCTATGCTACCTCCAGTAGCAGAGGCAGTAAACCTGTGTACACCAGTTGCTGGAGAACATGGGTGGGATGTTGCTGTTGCACTTGTGTCCTGCTTATAGGCTCCTGGGCAATAGCTGTTTAGCCATTGTGTGAACAGAACGCTGGACTAGATGGGTCTGATCCAGCATCAGGGCTCCTCTTATGTTCTTATTAGGGAAAGCTGCCTTAGCTGCCACCAAGATAAACCTACCTAAAAGCATCTAAATCCCTATGCCTATGGTGTAGCCATGGGACTGATATCATCACTACAGACAACCTTTCTAAACAAACAAAAATTAGGATGTATTATGTATAAAACTAGGTTTGCTCTTAGAATTATGATTGGGGAATTAAATTTTAAGGTGTTGTGTATTATACATAACACATCTAACATTTCTAGCATCTAACAAATTTATTGCAGATCTGCATATTTTCTCCCCCCAACCCCAAGCAAATATATATTATATATTATAATATATTCAGGGGTGGAAAAGCTTTTATATGGCATCAAAATGTTATATCTCTAGCTGCTGACCCCAGGGACTGGACATCCCCACCACCCACACAGAGTTCTTACAGCTTTTGTGTGTGCAAGTCAGGGTGGATTTATTTAAATCAAGTCAATTTAAATTACTGATTTAGATCATGATTGGAATCAGCAAGAAAAACATTGACTTAAATTACTAATTTAGACCATTCACTAGATTTGAGCAACACATCACGGCTCATTATCGGTTATTTATGTACGCAGTCCCTGCTCCGGTTGTCTTGTCAAGCGAACACCACAAGCATGGACTATGCAAACAATCCTAAAAACAGACTATGGGTTACGTGAGGGTTATTTAACCATCATGTAATCCATGGTCGCCGAGTTCATACAATACGACAATCCCCGAGTGGGGAGTGCATATGCAAACTGGCAGCCACACGCATCCCACACACACTGCAGCCTCACCATGGGATCAAATGACAGTAGGCTGTCATGTGCGAACAGCCCTAGCGAAATGTTTCTATATATTTCCTGGTGCAAATATGACCACCATATTTACTCTGTTTCATTCTTATAGGCAGGCTTTGCATTTCTGTGTCTCGCTGTGTATATTTTGCGTGCTTTTCTTTTTTTAACTTATGGAAGGAATGGCTTTCCGATATTCCCATATAAGGTCTCTCTTTTGACCAGCACCCATGATAGTTTGAGATTAACAGAACAATCCTATACATGTCTCCTCAGAAATAAGTCCCATTGAGTTCAATGAGGCTTATTCTCAGGTAAGTGGTTATAGGATAGCAGTTTCAAGATGGGACTGTAGGCAGGTGGCAGGGTGGACGGTTTTGTTTTCTCTGTCCAGCGTTGCATCTTTTCTGCTTCACTGTCTTGGCCCGGCCTTTTGCCCTCACAAAAATTTAGTAAGAAACAAATATGAAGTTCCCATGGCTGCTAGGTTATATAGCAAGGTTTGATAGTGACTGGGCAGACTAGAACAATGTATTTTCATCCAGTGAGAACAAAATACCCATGTTTGGTAGGTGGAGAGTAGGTGGAGGATTGGATTAGTTCTTCATTTGGAAAGTCAATCCCCTTTAATTTGTTGTATCTGGTAGAGGCATTGATTCCATTTACAGGTTAAACTACATGGCTAACATGCTTATATCCAGATTATTTACTGTTAACCTAGTTGTTATGTAAGATAAATTTAGCATTTACATTAAAAATAAACAACCTGATTAAAAGAATAAATCAATTCTATTATTTTTAAAACATTGGTTTTTATCCTCCCATCTATATTGTCTTTCTGTCTTAATTGACTCTTCTGCCTTGCTTGGCCCAGCTCCATCGCCACATAAGCCCTGGTCGACACCTGGTTGGCCACTGTAAGAACGGAGTGCTGGACGAGATGGTCTGATCCAGCATCAGGACTCGTCTTATATTCTTAACAACAACGATCCGGTTTCACATATGACTTTAGTCAAAGAAACAGACTGAATCAGAGAGCCAGTGTGGCGTAGTGAGATGAGTGCTGGTCTGGGGATCGGCAGGTGTGGGTTCTAGTCCCCTCTTGGCCACGAAGCTCACTGGGTGACTTTGGACCAGCCACTGACACTCAACCTTACCTGCCTCCCGGGGATGTTGTCGTGAGGGTAAAATGGAGGGAGGAAGACCAAGTGAGCCATCTTGAATTCTTTGCAAGAGGGGAAAATGGTGGGATATAAACGTAATAATAAATAAATAAATGAATGAGCCAAGTCCGAGAAACCAAAAGCTCAGAACTTTCAGGATGGTAGAGCTAGTAAAGACTGTAAGTGCAGGTTTAACATGTTTAAAATTATACTTAACTCTGCCTGCCGTTTTTTAAATGAGAGAGAAGATTTTGGGGGGGGGGGGTTGTTTTAAAAATCATCAATTTTGTCTACCTTGGTGTGGCAGCAGATGGTACTGAAAGATGCTCCTCCTCCTGTTCTTTTTCCTCCCCTCCAGGGTCCAACCCAGCGGCCTTCCCACCTCTCCAGGCCTCCAGTGAAACCCTTCATCCTTACCCGGGATGCTACCCAGGCAAAGTATGCTTCTGTATTGATGTGGGAAGAGGGACAGGCTGGGCTGGGCTCTTGGGGATGTGGAGTGTTGTTGTTGCTGCTGCTTCAGCAGTCTTAGGGACCATCCTGGACTGCTCCTCTGCTTCTCACCCTGCAGGCTTTTCTGCGTTGGCATGGGATTGCAGCACTGCTCTGGCTTTTTTGTTTCTGTAGGGTGTTTGGTGCTGGCTACCCTAGCTTGGCAACCATGACGGTGGATGACTGGTATGAGCAGCAACAGAAGCACGGAGCCATGCCTGATCAGGGCATCTCGCAAAAGGCCTCAGGTATTTGAGGGGAGGAAGGTAGCAAAGTTTGTGTATGAATCGCAAGCCCACGCCGACGGGCTGACGATGGGTCTGATCTATCAGAAACCACAACTTCTAGAGGGGTGGCTTACTGAGGGTTAACACTCTTCTGGCTGGATCTGACCCAGTGCACAAAGTCCACCCGTTGCCTTCATGACCAAACCCCCCCAAATGACGGCAGTGTTCCCAGGTGACTCTGGGTGAAATTAGGTGTCCGCTGAGTGTGGTGACAACCAAAGGCATGGGGTGGGGGGCCGAATGTGTGACTGATCAGCCTCTGGCTTCGTGTACCCCCAAACCATGCACCCGTTTTTCCAGGGGGAATGTAGCCCCCATCCAGACCTGTTTCTTGGTCATGTGATCCATCCTTCCGTCTTGCCAGGATTCAAGCTCAGTTGATAGGCCTGCACCCAGCCCACCGCAGCATCCCATCCCTAGTCAGCTGCATGGCCCCACCTGATTCAGATGCTATGGAAAAATAAGAGTTGGGTGTAATTTGTATACTGACGATACGTTGCTCCAATCCGCTGACAACTGTTCCTGATGGCTTCATATTGATGTTGAGTAGCACTGAGGACGAAATAGAGCCCTATCTCAATACCACTCTCCCTTGAGACTAAACCTGTTGGCTGGAATGGAACCGGCGCAGTGCATTGACCCCGGTAGCCATCCCACAAAGCTGATCTGAGAGGATAGGGTTGAGCAGAGAGATCAAGTAAGAGGAGCAAGGGTGTGTTCCTTCCATTCCTCTCTCAGTAAAGGCCATCCAGTAGGGTGAGCAAGACCGATTCAGTCCCAAAAGTAGGCATGGACCCAGACTGGATGGGGTCTTTTTCTCCCGAGGAATGGCTACAATTGCCTTGCCACAGCCTCTCCCATCACCCTACCTAAAACTGACATATTCATGGTTGAGGACTAGTTGTCACCAAACCTCAGCTCCAGGGTGGGCCTTTCCAGGGACAGTCACATTACTGCCTCCTCTAAAGCATCAGACACCACTGCAGGCAGCGATGCATGAGCCACACCCTGGCCCCAGCCAAGCCGTGCCAGCTAGCTTTGGTCACATGACTGCAAGCACTTGATCCACATCATCAAGTCACATTAACTAAAATTGGTCCCACAAAATGTGGATAGTGGCATTTAATTTGCTTCGGAGCTGGATGAATTTATCCTCAAAATGCCATGAAAAAGCATTACGGTGCACTTCAGAAGGAGATGCCTCAGGTTAGCAGCCACTCCAAAGAGCTCCACTGGGTGGCTACCTGCAGGCATTGCCAAGAGCTTGGGAGGAAATGGGATAACTAGTACATGCTGGCCATAGATGATGAATAACAGACTTGCTGTGTGTGAGGGAATAGAATCTTAGTGCTGCTGCAGGTTGCATGTACCGGTTTCTGTTACTGCCGGAACTTTTCAAGGCAAGGCTCCGTATGCTGAAGGGCCCAGTCTTGGTTCCTGGTCAGGGCTGAGATGCATCTGCCCAACACCATGATACCAGTCGGTGGGTTAGGTGGACCGTTGCCTGAGTTGGTATGTGTGTGGCTGGGTTCAGACAGTTCAGCTCAACCATGTTTTCACATTGCGTTGAGACAGTCCACAAACTGAGGTTGGCTTGGAGCCTGCACAATAGGATCGGAAATCACAGGTTGAAATTGGTTTGCATTGCACAATTTATGCTTGCTCTGGTTTGTCATTACATCAGATTTGCAGACATTTGACAAGCCATAGTTAGGACTACTGTTCTACCTCATGGGTTTATTGCACCATGGAGACAGGAGGGAACTTAATGATGTGGATGAGAAGGTGCAGGGAATGCTTATCCAATTTGCAGATGACAGAAAATTGGGTGGGATCGCTAATACCCTGGAAGACAGAAACAAACTCCAAAGTGATCTTGATAGACTGGAGCGCTGGGCTGAAAACCACAGAATGAAATTTAACAGGGATAAATGCCAAGTTCTACACCTAGGAAAAAGAAACCAAATGCACAGTTACAAGACGGGGGATACTTGGCTCAGCAACACTACAAGCGAGAAGGATCTTGGAATATGAGCCAACAGTATGATGTGGCTGCAAAAAACGGCAAATGTTATTTTGGGCTGCATTAATAGAGGTATAGCTTCCAAATCACATGAGGTATTGGTTCCCCTCTGTTCGGCACTGGTTAGGCTTCATCTTGAGTATTGCGTCCAGTTCCGGGCACTACACTTCAAGAAGGATGCAGACAAGCTGGAGGGGGTTCAGAGGAGGGCAACGCGGATGATCAGGGGTCTGGAAACAAAGCCCTATGAGGAGAGACTGAAAAAGCTGGGCATGTTTTATAGAATAGTAGAGTTGGAAGGGGCCTATAAGGCCATAGAGTCCAACCCCCTGCTCAATGCAGGAATCTACCTTAAAGCATCCCTTACAGATGGTTGTCCAGTTGCCTCTTGAATGCTTCTAATGTGGGAGAGCTCACTACCTCCCTAGGTAATTGGCTCCATCGTCGTATTGCTGTAACAGTCAGGAAGTTTTTCCTGATGTCCAGCCGGAATCTGGCTTCCTGTAACTTGAGCCCATTATTCTGTGTCCTTCACTCTAGGATGATCGAGAAGAGATCCTCACCCTCTGTGTGACAACCTTTCAAGTATTTGAAGAGTGCTATTATGTCTCCCCACAATCTGCTCTTCTCCAGGCTAAACATGCCTAGTTCCTTCAATCTCTCCTCATAGGGCTTTGTTTCTAGTCCCCTAATCATCCGTGTTGCCCTCCTCTGAACATGCTCCAGATTGTCTGCATCCTTCTTGAAGTGTGGTGCCCAGAACTGGACGCAGTACTCAAGATGGGGCCTAACCAGTGCTGAATAGAGTGCCTTGAGAAGAGAAGATGGAGAGGAGACATGATAGTACTCTTCAAGGACTTGAACATTTGTCACACTGAGAAGGGCCAGGATCTCTTCTCTATCATCCCAGAGTGCAGGACACAAAATCATGGGCTCAAGTTACAGGAAGCCAGATTACGGCTGGACATCAGGAAAAACTTCCTGACTGTGAGAGCAGTAGGACAATGGAGCCAACAACCTAGAGAGGTGGTGGGCTCTCCCACACTAGAGGCCTTCAAGAGGCAGCTGGAGAGCCACCTGTCAGGGATGCTTTAAGGTGGATTCCTGCATTGAGCAGGGGGTTGGACTTGATGGCCTTATAGGCCGCTTCCAACTCTACTATTCTATGATTCTATGAATTTATGAAGCTAAATCATGATCAAATGGGAAACAAAAGTAGACAAGCAGCCACAAACCATGCTGTGCCTGTTGTGTGCCCAGAAGCTCAAACATTGAACGCAAACCATTTTTTTTTTAAAAAAAAAAAGGTCTACATTTTGAAATGGATTGAGGGAGGTGTGATGTTGTCATTTTTTGTGGCTCAGTGGTAGGAAGGTGACCAGGGAGCAAGAGGGGTGGGCGTTATGGGGGGTGGGGCAGAGAAATCAATCGTACGCTGCTGCGCTGTCCTTGTTTTGCTGCATTTCAAATGAGCTTAATTTGTTTTAAAACTAGTAGGATATAAATGGGAAAATAAATAATAATTGGATGTGAACATTCAAAAGAATCATTTCACTGGGAGATGCCACTGATGACCTGGTGATCAGTGGGAAACAAATTCAATTCTGGCGACCAGTAGAGAAATGACCCAGCCCAGCCAGAACTGGAGGCTCATTGCTGTTGCTCATCTCAGCAGTTATTGCCTCCTTTCCGCAGGCCTCCCCCACCCCCAACCCCCCATGCAGACACAGCAGGTTTTGCAATGCAGTAGGGCTCTGCATACACCAGGGAGAAGAAAGATAAATGTAGCAGGAAACACGTGGCCAAATTTCAACTGTGGTTAGGTCATTGTATTCTGATGCTTTCATTGATGATTGGTTTACTTACTAAATGTATGCACTATAAGCTGCAACACAGCGGTGTTCTCAGTGCAGTTCTTGCTTTTGGCTTATAGCAGGTACAGAAGAGCAGCAGAAGGGACAGGAAGAAAGGACAGCGGATGAGGAGGCGGAAGACGAACTGGTGTGGAAAGCGAGGGAATGGGATGAATGGAAGGACCTGCACCCGAGAGGTTATGGCAACCGGAAGAATATGGGCTGATCGACATCTCAGAGATGAGCCTACAGCCCTCTCCGGCAAAGTGTGTAGAAGCTACGCATACTGTGGGCTGGCTTCCTTCCTTCCTTGAAGGCGGAGGGGTGAAAAAGACAAGGTCTATACTTTTGGGTTGTGTCAAATGCCAGGCGTGACTCATGTGCCTGGAGTGCAGCAACAGTTTCATCACGTGGAGGCCTTACAGGGGGTTTGAAATTCCTGGTATCTTCCTTTCCTAAAGGAGTACTTGATGAGCTGGATGGATGTCCATTTGGAAGTACTTTTGGCTGCTCTAACTTATTTAAAAATGTAAAATAAAATGCCTTTGTTGGTTCATCTAACTTGGTGTGGCCCCTTCCTGACACCTCTCTCTCAGTTCTGTTACCTCCTAATTTTTGAACAAAAGGGGCTAGAGGACTTGCAAGTCAAATGACTGATGTGTTGTAGGCGTTTTAATGGTTTTGGGTCACAACGTGTTTAGGCCCCTCCCCATTCTGTCCTGCCAACGGGTTGTGAGGATGACCAAGGATGCAAACGGAGATGCAAGGCAAAGTGCCAACTCCCGGGGGCATTTTTGCCATAAAAGGATTCATTTGTTTTAGAATTCATAAACTGCTCTGCAGCAAAAGGGTATACAACAAATTAAAATACCAAGATACAATAAAAACAAGAACATCAATAAAACAGTGGCTGGAATTTAATCATTAGTTAGGAAATGCTTGCCTGAAAAAAAAAGTTTTCAGCAAACACAGAAAACTAAGTAATGCAGGCGCATGCCTGGTTTCAGTTGGAAGGACATTCCATAGGGTGGGAGCCAGCAGACTAAAGGCCCTATGCCTGGCGGTTTCCAAGTGGCTCTTCTGCCCTTGTGCTACCACCAGGAGTACTTCTTCAGAAGACCTTTGTGATTGGGCAGTTGTCCTCAAGTATGCTGGTCCTGAACAGGATTTTATAGGTGAAGACCAGACAAGCCTGGCCCAGTAGAAGATGGACAACTAGTGCAGAGGCTTTAGCAGAGGTGTTGCATCCGATAACTGCTGAGCAGCACTCGCAGCTTCTGGGCCAGCCGGAAGGGCAACCCTATGTAGAGTCTGCAATATTCCCGTCTCAAGGAAGATGCCTGCACCACCATGGCTAAGCTACCTCTGCCCAGGAGTGGCTGTAGCTGGTATGCTAGAGGAAGCCATACACACACACACCTGTCAAGGTCACCTGGGCCTCCAGCAACAATGACTTCTCTAGGAGTACCACCAAGCTACAAACCTCCTGCCTCGGGGAGAACAACTGCATCAAAAACAGGTAATGACAAGCCTATATCTCTCAGACCTGGAAACCACTCATAGGTTCCCATCTTACCTGGATTAAAGCCCAGTTTATTGGGCCTTCATCCAGTCTGTTACTGAGTCTAGGCACCAATCAAGGACTTGCCTGAGTGGAGTATCATCAGATCATACTTCGTGGGGCTCGACAGCTAAAAACCAAGGGGTTATAGAACGGTCACCCAATGTTACTTTCTGCAGTTGACCCCATAGTTCTTACTGAGAACCATCTACATCGTGGCTACAGAGTGCCAAAATAACAAAATGTAGCTTTTTTGCAACCTACATTTGGCCTGTTTTGTGCTCTGTAAACATGCTAGATTTAATTATAGTAGCATTCTGTAGCACTGCAGGGTGGGTTGCTGCGGAATTTCAGTGGCAAAATGCCGATTTCACTCCTTTTGTGAGGGGGTGCCCCGTGGACTGTATAGCATCCCACAGACTTCAGCCCACAGGAGGGGGGAATGGCCTCCAGACCCCCCCCCCAATTGCTGCTACTTCTCTAGAGCATTGTAAACAAGTACCCATAGCTTTAAGACAATACTTGATTAGTATGCATACTATATTTCTGTTAAGCAGTCAATACAGATAGATGTTTATTTTGTCGTTTGCCATGCTTCCCATGGCAGCCATTTTGTGGTGGTACCTAAGACAGTTTCTCAAATTGCCAAATGTTCAGTTCAGACAAACACCCTTGGGCGTGGACTTAGGGTGACCATATGACAAAGACGACAAGAGCCCTGCCCTCCTTTTCATATGGTCACCCTAGCTGTATTGTACCAGCTTAACCCTTTGGAAGTTGTCTCTGAAGCCTATAGCCAAAAAATGAAAATAAAAATGGGAAGGCACCAAATGCAAGAGGAAAGAGGGGGCAGGAGAAAACTCCAAGGGGCACAGAAGGATGAACATTGCCTGTAAGTCAACCAGTGGGGCACAATGGTGAGAGCGCTGTACTGGCTCAAGAAAATGGGGTTCTTCTTGTCCAGACTCGGCCATGAAACCCAGGGGGTGGTTTGGGGACAGTCACTGCCTCTACACCTAACCTACCTCACAGGGTGGTTGTGAGGATGAAAAATGGAATGGAGGAGGACCATGTAAGCTGCTTTGGGTTCCCTGCAAGAGGGGGGAAAAGGCAGAATATAAATGTAATAATAAAATGATAATGTATTGGACTAAGATTAAGGAGACCCAGGTTCGAATCCATGCAATGCCTGCGCACTGCGAGTGCAAAAATGAAACACTGAACCCAGCTGCATCATACAGCCTTCAAGGGCTCTGCTTGATGTAGCTTAAAGTGGGTGTTCCTCATTTTGTCATTACACAAATGTCAGGAAAAATGCCTACAGACTGTCAATGTAATAGGATTTCTCATCTAGGATGAAAACAGAAATCCAGGTCTATCAGGGTTTTTCACCAATGCTAACATGGACTCTCCGAGTACTTCATAAAACATTTTACTATGAATCCCCTGGGTCATCATGTTTGCCAAGGCAGTCATTTTTAGATAGAAAGTCCTTGGTAACATGCTAACTGTCTAACCCCTGAGGATCAGGTCAACTCTAAACGGGTCTGGCTAGATAGCAGAAACCTGAAATGAAGTCTGGGGAGCTGAGCCAAAGAAGCCTCAATGAGATCCATCCCACCCCACCCCCAAATGAATTTCTCCAACATCCTGATAGCGAACAAGGTTGACGGGATTGACAGGAAAAGACACATATGATGGTTAAAAATAAAAATGGTTAGGGTTACTTAGCTATCTTGAGCACCATTGTCTTGGTGGGGGACGTGTCACAGTGGAGGGTATGTCACAATGGCCTGAGCAACCTCGCAGCCATGGGCATTGTTGTTGTTCAGTGGCACTACTCTTGGTTTGGCCATTAATTCTTGGTTGAATCTCTCACTCTTACATATGGGTTTGCTTTTGATTCAGGGTAGATTTGTACATGTGCTTACTATGAAGAGTGCCATATCTATTTGTTTTAAAATAGTATCGGTGCCCTCTCTCACTTCATATAGAGGTCACAGGTCCTGTCACTTCTGGGAAGTGTTAGGGCAGTACGGCAATGGAACCAATGACCTAGGGAGGTGGTGGGCTCTCCCACGCTAGGGGCCTTCAAGAGGCAGCTGGACAACCATCTGTCAGGGATGCTTTAAGGTGGATTCCTACATTGAGCAGGGGGTTGGACTCGACGGCTTTATATTACCCTTCCAACGCTACTATTCTAGGATTCCAGAATTCTATGGGAAGGCGTCCACAGATTCAATGCATCCCAAAGTAGCCCCCAATCCACAGATGAATTCAGTTTACTTCCTAGCATTTGTTCTTAATTCCGCCCCTACTGATAACATAGAAAATATACATAGAATACATTGAAGGGAAAACTGTAGGAAATGATGTATTCTCTTAAATTATCTCATATTAACATATAACAATTTCATGATATATTACATTATCTTATCTGAATAAGAACTTCACGGGCAGGATCCAGTACAACACCACCGCTAACATAAGTGACATTGCACTGCTATCATCAACCTCTAGCATTACACCAATGGTACTTTGCTGGTGCAATGAACTTTCCAGGGCAAACCTGTTGGACCTACAAGTGCTAATGGTGTTTCAGTAGAGGTAGTTCATGATGGCATGATGTCATTTAGGTTAGCAGTAGTGTCACATTGGTAACTGTCCCATATAATCTCCCCATTGTAAATATTCCAAGAAATACTATCTGAATCCCCTCTCCACAGATAAGGCGGTTTTTACTTTGGATCAATTAATAGATTCAGATGATGAGTTTTTGCCATTTTCTGATTTATGTGTGAAATATAATTTAATAATAATAATAACAATAATAATAATATATTTATTTATAACCCGCCTCTCCCTCCGGATCGAGGCGGGGAACAACAATAAATGTAAACACAAGAACCACAAAATAGATAAAATATTAAAACAAATAAAAACTAATGCATCATTAAAAACATCTTAAAATTCAACCTGCTATGGCTGCTTTTACAGCGTCAGAGACTCCATTACTGTTAAAAACACTAACAGCAGCTGAACAGACACGTCAACCCATATCTCATACATATAAATATTTAGTAGTAGTAAATAAATACGGCCCAGTTTAAGACAGGGTTGGAATTGAGAATTGGAGTGTCCTAATTTGCCCAACCAATGGATTGTTGCCTTAGAGTCTGTATCTGAAGCTTCTATCGATCTTCGGCTACATCTTATTCAGCAGATAATTGAAGTGAAAGTATTATCATCATCTCTTCTTGCTCATGGTGGTTTTTCTAGATGGACATGATGGACTTTACCAAGTCATGCTGTCTTTTATTGATTCAGAAATTTCCTGACTATTGAACATGTTTTAAGTATGTCTGCTTTCTGGATTTTGGTGTGGATGTATTTTGGTAGGCCCAGTTTCTGAAGGTTTTCTATAAAAATAATTGATGTGATGCTGTTGACTGATGTGAATAACGGAATGATTGTAACTTTTTCCTGTTGCCATAGTTCTTTAACATTCATAGCCAGTAGTATATATTTTCCTCTCTTTTTCTCTTCCTTTTCTGCAACATCTTTGTCATTAGGTATTACTATGTCAATGAGGTAGGTGTGTTTTTCTTTTTTGTTTATGACTGTTATGTCTGGTCGATTGCGAAGTATTGTATTTTCTCAGAATTGTTCTGTCCCAGCAAGATAACATATGAATGCATAGTGTGGCTTTGCTTGACTTATTTGCGTGTGTCTGGATCTCCTAGTCTATGAAAGCATCTTTCTGGACAGAACCTGCTGGTTGCGTGATCCACGAGGTCAGGTTCTGGTGAGTGCATAGTTGTCCTTAACAGGAGGGGCTTGCACTTGCTAGAGCAAGGTGAACAGATGTGAAGAGGCTGCAATCCTATGTTCATTTATCTGGGAGTAAGCTTTATTGAAATCAATGGGACTTATTTCTGAGGTTTCTTTGGGCAGTTTTCTTTGGGTTCCTGATTGGGATTTCTGTTCTCTGCACATGGAAGCAATGTAAATTCAGGAAATATTTGGATAAAAGGGGGGAAATATCCTTGTCTAGCATTGTGATAATGAGCATCCGTTCTGGTCTTTCTTTGTATTGCTACTGACCATGGTCTTGTTTACGTGGCTAATCACGCAGAGGTATAATGACAATTGTTTAGATTAGTTTCTTGTTGATAAAAAAGAAGTTGAAACAAGCTAAGAGTTGCTAGTGAGAAGTGTCTGCAACAAGCCTGTAGTTCATTTTGTTCCATGGCTAATGTTTGCAGGGGAATAGTGTTTCATGCTCTTTCTGAGTGGTAAGTTGCTAGTTTGTTTTACTACATTTTTCTGCATTTGACAACTGCTTAATTTGTTCAGTGGTAGCAGTAGGTTGAATCTGTGAGTATGCCCACACCTAGAAGAAGTTGCTATCAGGGGACTGGCAAGCTTTTAGGCAAGCCTTGAAAACCCACTACTTTACTCCTGGTTATGGCCTTCTCCGGATTATGTTTTATTGGACTGGGATGTAGCTGCAGTTATATGTGGCAGCTGTTGCTTTTATGGTTTTAAGTTGTTGTTTGTTGTTTTTAGAATATTTGTATCTGTTGCTACTTTTACTGTATTTATTACTGTATCAGTTTTCCTTATGTGAGTTTAATTGTTGTACATTGCCTTGGGAGGGCTTCTGCCCTGATAGGTGGCAGAGAAATATTTTAAATAATACATAATCACGTGGGGCAATTCCACCCCTGCTCCTCAAGTAGGGCATAATTCATAATGGAACTTATTGGGCAAAACGTGTTAGAATTCCACTTCCGTGACACCCGGTTAGGAAGCTGTGGGTTCAAATCTCGACATTTCTCTATCATGTAGATATCACAAACTTACATTTCAATATCATACGAATCTGGCTATTTTTCAGTGTTACAAAATCCTTTCTGAAATTATCATTTTTTATCAAATCAGCATATACTTGTGAACTGGTAAGAATCTATGGTTAGAAGTTTTATTTAAGCACACCAACCCTTTTTGGGGTGCATCTGCTCATGTTTAAATTGGCCTCTAGGTGGCAGCACTACCCTTTGCTTGTGAAACAAATTGAGTCAAAGTTGTTACTGCAGGACTGTGAACATTACTTTTCCAATAACTCTCTGTGTGTGTGTGTGTGTGTGTGTGTGTGTGTGTGTGTGTGTCTGTCTGTCTGTCTGTCTGTCTGTCTGTGTGAGAAAGAGAATCCGTATATTTTCCTTCAAGGGTTTTCTCTGTTCTGGGGATATCACATTTTTCTTGCACACAAAATACAATAATGTATGTAACATGTTTGTTACTTTTATATATCTTAAGATCTTTACCCTGTTGTATATTGCACTGAGAACTCATTTTATTTTAAATTATTTTGAGGTTGCCCTATTGTAATTCCAGTGCAACCGACCACCTCCAGCTATATTTTAGTAAATCAATGTTGAACAGCCTGTGGCTTGGGGGAGAGAAGTCACACAACCACACAAAATCAGGATGCTGCCACTGCTCATGATGATGCACTATGGTAATATCCTCAGAACCCCAGAGCCAGGGGCAGATCAAGGCCATGCTGGCCCCGGGGCTAGACACCTGTAGTGACCCCCCCCACACACACACACACACTGTCCCTAATACTGAACTAACTCACACACAACCTTTGTGCAACAGACACACAACACACACACACAGTCAAAATGTATAATAATAATAATAATAATAATAATAATAATGCTGCAAAAACCTCTTTCACTACATATTTTAGAGGAGATCAACATTCCTGGAAGCAAAACTCTATCATGGTACATACAGAACTCAACACAAACTTCCCCTTTTATAGTATATAGCACACACTCACTCAAGATAGGATTTAATTTGTGAATGATTTAATACAGTTCAAGCTGTGCATATTATTTATGTTTACGTTGTTCTGATTTTAATTGTACGCTGCCCTGAGATCACAGCAATATAGGGTGGGATACAAATGTTCTAATAAATAAATAAAGATAGAGACACAGGCTGACTCCTTTAGATACAACACACATACACAGCCAGTGCTGGCCCAGATGAGCTTTTTATCACATGTTCGCTACTGTCCACTTACGGATGTGTGCGCATCCTTTAGATGACAACATCTGCCTTCTGCATACCTCCCGCTCCTTCCGCTGATTTTTCCGTTTCAACAAAGACCCCTTTAATCCAACTTTTGTTTTAAAATCGAATTCTTGCTGTATGCAGGAAAAGTGGAGCAATATAAATGGCCCCGAATGGGCCACGTGGTCTTTGTTTACTTCCTCTTTCCCTTCCAGGAAGAAACAGGAAGTAATGGGGGACAAAAGCAGCAGCAGAGAAGCGACTGTAAGGAAACATGATTTCCCCCCATGTGATGACGCTCAAAGAAAGAGACAAGATTTGTCTCACATTACCTACTTATGAAAAAGCTATGCTGACTCTTAGCAATCACAGCATTGCCGTCAAGATGCATACAAATGGCTTGTTTTATTACCTGCTCTAACGTCTTTCCAGGGATTGATGTCAGGGTTACTGGCCGATAATTACTGGGATCTTCTTTCCCCCCCTTTCTTGAAGAGGGGGACAACATTTGCTCTTCTCCAGTCCTCTGGCACTTCCCCAGTTCTCCAGGACGACTCAAAGAGGTCTGACAGTTCTTCAGCCAGTTCCTTCAATAGTCTAGGGTGCATTTCATCAGGGCCTGGGGATTCAAATTGGCTAGAAGTTCCTGTACCACCTCCTTACTGATCCACACCCTCCACTTTTGTGTTCATTCTCAATCTATTCCACTCAATTCATCATTTCCTTTGGATGTAAAGACAGAGAGGCAATATAGGAGTTGAATTCCTCTGCTTTCTCCATTGGGTGTAAGCAGTGAGCCCACCGCCTCTGTTGTCTTCCTCTTGCTGTTGACGTATTTGAAGACACATTTCTTGCTGGATTGTTCCTGCCTTGCTAGCTTTAGCTCATTTTCTGCCTTTGCCTTTCTGACCTCATTCCTACATTTCTGGGCTGAATCTGTGTAGACTTCCTTGGTCATAAGCCCTTCCTTCCATTTCCAGTAAACATCCTTCTTTAGTCTCAACTCCTTTGTGAGGCACCTGTTCAACCATATCAGGTTCTTTAGATGTCTCCTCATTTTCCTCCTCGTTGGTATTGTTTGAGACCGCTATCCGTAATTCCCCATTCAAGTAATCCCAGCTGGCTACAACACTTTTTTTTTTGCCTTTAAGGTTTTCTTGCCAGGGTATCTTCCTTACTATTTCTCTTAGTTTATTAAAAATTGGCTTCCTAAAATCCATGGTTTGTGCTGCCTGTTTTTTTTTTAACCAAACTATTTGTCAAAATCACGAATTCTAACAATGTGTGGTCACTTGTACCCTAAGTTCCCACCACTTTAATATCTTCAGTCAACTCCTCCCTGTTAGTAAGAACCAAATCCAAGTTGAAAGCTTCAAACACTTCATTTAACTAGTTTGGGCCAGTGCAAGTTTTAAGTACAACTTTGAAACCTTTCAAAGTGCTTCTGGGCCTACAACAGTGGTTTTGGCCTAGTCACACTGTTTTTCTAATAGGTCTTAGAAACAGTTCAACTGTAGTGTATTTTGCCTAGTGTACACACATGTTTTTTCTTATCACTGCATGTTTCACATTTCACTTCTGTATCTGATGTTCTTTATAGATCATTCATATCTTAAGACTTGTTTTGCATGTTTTCATTGGTTTAACACATGAAAAGGGGTCATCACTGTTTTCCTGCTTATGTTTCAAAATCTACTTTCAACAGGACTAGTAACTTCAAGAGTTACAGAGTTGGGGAAAATCCTCAATCTCTTTGCGATCAGAGGCACTGAGTAAGGGACCCCTGGAGATAACTTAGACTGACCTCAACCACATAACACTATTTCCCCTTCTGAAGAGGTCTGGACCACAGACTACTAAAGACAAACAAAGTGGCAAACCGTAATAGCAATTCTCATGTGCCCATTTGCTTTATAAGGCAGGTGCTCCTGCAGCCTACCAAACGGAGGGACTAACAGGCCATAAAAGTTCTTGGCTGAGTCTGCCAAAACCTGGCCTCACCACTCCTGAAAGGTCCATGTTCTACAGCAACTGCTCTCAGCTGAACTTGATGGAATCCCACCCTCCATTCCTCCGTTTAATTCACTGACCTTCCCTGGCTGGGCCTTGCAGGGAACTATAGGGACAGACAGAGCGGGCATACATAGCACACACAGAGTGCCGAGAATGGCAAATCTAAAAGCAAGTATGTGCCGCTCCTCTTTTCAAACCTGCTTGGGTTAGCAATGGTGATATGCTTTTTCCTTTTAGAAAAATCTGCTTGAGGTTGCTTATAGGAAGGGTGGATTTTTGATGCAGTCAAAACCTTGTGGCCATGCTTACACCTGAGTAATCCAGTCCTTGTTTCTGAGTAGGCAATTACAAGATGGACTTAATTTTTATACTATGTGTACAGGTTCTGGCTGTTGCTTCTGAGGGAAGTTTGCAGAGAGTGATGCTCATATAAAGAGATTGTGTTTGGATGCTCAGAAACTGCTACCAGCATTCTGAATGCTTTTGTGTGTGGCTCTGGGGATATTATCATCCTCAGCCTCAGCCTCACCTTGTGTCCCCTTTTGCAGTGGTTCCAAAGACTGCTTTTCTGTGTGATTCTGAGACTAATATCATCATCATTTTGTGTGGCTTCTCCCTCACTGGTTTACATTCATGGTCTTAAAAGGGTGGGGATGCTCATGGCAAGAGGTGGATTTTGGATGCTGTGTGAAGCAGAATAATGTGGTTTCTGAGAAATTGTTCCCCTCCTTCCCCCCCCCCCCCAGTGCAGTTCTATGGGTCTTTGCCTCCCATGTGACCCCTTTGTCCTGCCTCTTGTGAGCCATCCACATTTCAAAAGTATGTAGTTTTTCATGTACATTTTTCAAATGTTCACGTGCTGTCAAACACATTGCAGGCTTGGAAATGTAAGGACTGTGCCCACAGATTGCGGGTTCAGTCCAGAAGGTGTGAACTGGGTCAATCGGGATCAAAAACAAACTGAAACAAATTTCCCAAACATCCCTAAGTAATTATAGCCTTTGCCTTGGAGGCTGGCATGTTATAATCATATCTGTATCTACGTATATAATTAGCCTCTTTTACTACTGATTGTATTGATTTTAATGAGTTATTTTGTTAATATTTGATCAAGAATGGTCTGATGTTCTCTGGACTGAAGGCCTGAGTTCTTTTGAGATGTCCTAGGAATTCTGCTATAAACCTTGCCAGCAACTAGCTCCTTGGAAATTGCTGTTAAGGGTTTATTTTGTTTGGGTGAGAGAGCAATAGAGACTTCAGGTGCTTTGTCATATTTATTCTATGTACAAATATACAGAGGCTATGTGGAAGCAAACTCCTTCAGCACAGGGAACAGATTCCCTGAGAGTGTTTGTGACAACTGTTAGGCTGGACCCAAGCTCTAGCCAACTCCAGCTAAAACTCTTGGGTATTTCTTTCTCTCTCTCTCTCTCTCTCTCTGTCTCTGAAATTAAACCAAACTGGGTTCCAAATTGTTTCACTGTTTCTCCAGCTGGAATGTGTCACCTTGGTGAACTCTCGTCCAAGGGGAGGCTGTCTTCAGGGGTGATTTGCTGCATAGGGGGAGTGTTTTCTGGTTGTCTGGGGCACATGATGTCATGGCCAGTCCACTGTCACGCTGGGGCTTATCTTAGGAAAAAACACAGTTTTGCGAAGTAGTTTTATCCATTTTCTTTTCTTCATGTCGGCTTCCATGCGGTTCAGCAGCTGTATGCCGTCTCCCTCTACATTAAAGTCAGCATGATAGGCATTCCATGGGGTGTGTCTTTCACCTTAGTAACCTTGGCCGGGGGGAAGGGGGGTCCCTCCCCTTGTTTCCCACCCTGGTTGTTTTTGGCTGCCATTTCACAGTGGAGGTCACAGCAGAGGTCAGAGCTATTTCTACTTATTTCCCCTCTCCGGTATTCATACCTCTCACTACTGTTGCTTTGCCACTCACTACATTATTATCTATCTCTATCCTCTACTCCTCCGATTTACTGGATCTTAGGTCAGCATTTCTAAGCAATCAATGAGGGCCATTACTTTGATTTAGCATTAAATTGCTATTGCGAAGCATAAGAATCATGCCAAATTGCTATTCTCCCCTCCGAAACAGCTACTCTCAGTATCAGAGCAGATTTCCCCAAGGAGCAATTTCGTTACATCCTTACATCGTTACTGTGCAACATAGGAATAGCGCTAAATTGTAAGCAAAATCCTGGTACTTTGGGATGTCGCGCTTCCCCTTTTCCACAAATGATGTATAGATATATGGAGGTTGGATATATCACCATGTCGATATTTCAATATGCAGATATATCAGTTTACAGATATATTGACATTTGGCTAGTTACACGGAAGTGTTCTTATGGTTTTGAGGGGAAATGGGCTAGCGGAGTTGTTGGTGTGGAGCTGGCTACTTAGGTTACCAAACAGAAGGCTTTGCTCTTTTCTGAGGACGCCTCATTCCCTTTCCACAGAGCGGGGAACAGAGTGTGTGTTTGGGTGGGGTGGGGAGAGAACGAGGATCCCAGGATGGCATTCATGCAGGCTGCTGGGACTCAGCACAAATGGCCAGAAAATAAAGTGGAGTAGAGTACATTGTGACTGCTGTAACCGCCTGGTTTGGGAGAGGCATGGTTGACCTTTTTCAGCTCCCTGAGACCTGTGAGATCAGAGCCAAAATCAGAATAAAGTGGAGAAAAGGTGGGAGTTACTCTCATTGCGCTGCTGTGAAGACAGCCCCGGGAACAGCTCGCTGGCCCAGCCCCTGCTTTGAATGCAGGAGGCCCCAGGATCGACCCCCAGAATCTCCAGGGAGAGCTAGGAAAGAGTCCTGACGGAAACCCTGGCAGCCAACTTCACGGTGCCGAGTGAGCGCCATGTCCCCCCCCCCCAAACCCCATGCTTTTGCTCCTGTGGGGTTGTGCCAGATAACCCCCCTGCCAAGGAGCAAGCGCAGGGTTTATGGTTGTCCCCTCCCCCATCCCTCCCTGAGACTAGGGCAAGGAGGAGGAGGAGGTGGCGGCGGCGGCAGCAGCTCAGGAAGAGGGAGAAAATATTTTATGAGGAAGTGGCAGCAGCAGCTGGGGGAGAAAATAATTTGGAGGAGGAGGAAGAGGAGGAGGCGGCGGCGGGGGAGAGCAGCTCGGGAAGAAAATAAACTCTTCTCCCCACATCAAGGCAGTGTGGGGCATTCCGGCGTCCATCCCACTGACCAGCTTATCCCCCGCCCTCTGCCTAGGGGTACCTCTAGGCAGGCACTTTTCCCCACAGTAGCTTCGGAGTGGCGGCAGGTGGATTACATAATGCTGCCGCCACTCCGAAGCTACTGCGGGGAAAAGCCCCAAAGCTCCGCTCTAAAAAAGTTGGGCATTTACCCTGACTTTTTTAGCTTGGAGCGAGGCGATGACGGCATTTGCCATCTGTCGCTCTTGCTCCAGGGCTTCTGGGAGGCCTGCCACAGTCTATGCCGACCACTGATTGGTCGCCATGGGCTGGGAAGGGAATGGACCAGCGAGCCATAAGATCGCTGCACCACCTCCACACCTCCTCAGTCCTCCCCCCATTTTAAAAAGTTAAAAAAAAAATTAAACTTACAATTGAAGAGGGGGGCCAATGCTCCCAGGTGCCCCTATAGCTGATGTTCTGCTGGGCAGGCGCAGCAGCAGGAAAGCCCACCATGGCACTTCTTCTGCTGTAGATGGGTGGAAGGAGCGCCAATGTGGGGTGCGCTGCATGCTGCCGCTGCTGCGCACCAACGGCGGCACCGTGAAGGTGAGGGCTAGGTGGACAGCGACTGATTTGGGGTCGTCATCTGCCGGGAACACCCCCAGAGCAGGTCCGGAGCAGCTCTGGAGTGAGGACAGACCAGCGGAAGAGCCAGCCTGATCTCTCTCTTGCTGGAAAAGTCAGGGTACATCTCTTTGACCCGAGGTGGCTTCAAATCTGCAGCTGCGTAATCAAACTGATGCTGCACAGATTCAGAACCACTCTGGGGCAAAGAAGACATCAAGCCAGCCCCGTTGAGAGCCACTGCTGCAAGTCACTGTCAACAATACTGGGCTAAATGGACCAAGGGAGTTCTGGCTCAGTGGAAGGCAGCTTCCGATGTTCCTATGAAGACAAGGAAGGAAGTTGGGGGAGGGAAGATGGGCTGACCCTAGAGAGCAGTAACTCTGCCCTCTCGACCTCCATGGAGTGATATTGCCCCTTCTGATCCAGAGACAGAGCTCTCCCCGCCCAAGGTTTTGATGATTTTATGTGCATAGATTATACTTTAATTTTCTAGTGACTGATAGTCTTGCATTCTCAGTTCAGTGCTTTGGCACACAGTCAGCTAGATGTTCTCCTGTGCAATCTGCATAACATATACCAGTCCCAGAAATACATAGCTGAAATTCAGAAGATGTATTTGCTGGGATGCAGAGGATGTATTTGTGTCAGCTCATCTATGCCCCTGAACTAAGCATCGTGTGGCCTCACCCATGGGGCTGAGGAATTCAAAGTATCAAGTTTAAACACTATAAATTTAATCCAGTTTTAATCAGGTTGAATTTTCATGGCTCCTAATCCTGGAATCCTGAGTCTCAGGAAGGGGCTAAGTACCTCTAAGAAACAATCAGTCCCAGAATTTCTGTAATGCCTGTCTCTGAGGGCCTTGGGATGTTGGCTGAGCAAAGTAGGAGGAGCAGGGCATGGAGCGAGGGGGGGGCAAAACTTTGGTTGAAAAGGGGCAGTGGGGTTGGAGGAGAGTTGAAGAAGCAGGAAGCGAGTGGAGGAGGGGGAAAGGGAAGAAAGGATGGTGAAACCAGCAGAGCGGTGGAGATGGAGACAGGCTGCAATTCAAATGAAGAGGGTTCTCCGCACAGAGAGGATCATCAGACGAGCATTTCATAGCACGCTTGTTACAGGGCCCTCATGGATTTCGCGGGTCCTTTTCACGGCACCGTCCGCTCACCTCCTGCTCCTTCTGGTCACTTTCCCATTAAAAACAAGACCCCAGAAAACCCGATTTCCCCTCCTATAGCAAAATGTGCCACGATCTCCTGCTGTGTGCAAGGAAATTAGCGCAATAAAAAGCGCCCACTGACTGGGCCCACGTGGTCTTTGTTTACTTCCTCTTTCTTCAGCATGTGAAGGAAGAGGAGTCTGCTCGTCCCTATTGCGGGAGAGCAGCATGAGGCAAAGAGACGGGAGGGAAATGCGATTCCTGCCGCCAGTCAGTGCTGCCAGTACTGGACTTAGATGGATCCATGGTCTGATTCAGTAGAAGGCAGCTCCCTGTGTTCCTGTGATGGTTCTGCCTTCACAGACCCTTCGGAAGTTGTTGTCCTGTGACCGCGCTGAAAGTTTTTGGTTGTTTGTTAGAAGTACCTAGAATCCAGGACACTGAAACTGGTTTTAAGCTGTTTTCCATTTTTAACGTCGATACACCCCAGACTCCCTTTCTCGCAGCACATGACCATCTTTCTCCTATGGTTTCCTCTGGCAGCTCCCCAGGATTTGTGCAGACCGCAAAGAGGCTTCTGAGAGCTTATCCCCTCCGGAGTGACCCAGCATTTGGGTGACACCAGTTAAGACCAAATTCATTTTCCAGGGAGCCAATTTGCACAAAATCCAAGGCTGCTCACAAAAACGCTATTGTCAGCACGATTGGTTCATCTGAAAAGCAGCTTGAATGAAGAGGGAGTTAGCGGGGGAACAAGCCTTCCCATTTACTGCAGGTTTCCCGGAAAGCTGCGCTTGCGTCTTTCCTGACACTCTGTTTTGAATACACTAGCTGGAGACAGCAAGTGAAGATGGAGCGGTCGGATCCTTTCTGATCAGAGGGTGAGTAGAAAAAGAAATCATTGGGCTCACTCTCCTCCTCCTCCTTTACAGCACCTTCCTATACTTCTCTACTCAGAAGTAAGCCCTACTGAGTTCAGTGGGAATGATTCCTAGGAAGTGCATATAGGATTGCAGCCTTAATTGCATCCTACCCTTTCTGACCCTTCCCGTTCTTTAAAGGGCCAGATAAATGTGAATATAATTTGTGTTATTTTTATCTTGTACATGGCCTTGACAGAGTTCTACCTTTCAAGGTGTTCTAAAAATAATTTAAAATAAATAATAAAATAAGCCATATCAACTAAAAGGACTCTGAGCATGTATTAAATGCCTTTCTCCCACCAATGGGTGACTGCAGCCTGTCCCCATATGCTGTCAAGGGCTACCTCCACAAGAGAGGTTTAATGCTCTTTGAAGGCTCTTTATAAATTTTACCTCCACACCAGCGGAGCGCAAAACGGGCGTAGAGGCGCGTTATCTCCCGGATTATGCGCATTATCGAATGCGCGTTAAATAGCGACTTTTATTTTGCTCCGGCCGTTAAAGCGCATTTTCGCCGTGTGAACAAGCAATTATGCGCATTAACTTCTTGTAAAGCGCTTTTTGGACATCAATTAATGCGCTTCGCCGCCTCTCGCCGCCTCCTGTGCAGAGGGATTAGGAGTAAATGCGCCTCCGCGATAATGCGCATAATCGCCGAACCGGGCGCAAAAGCGCATCCTTGTGGAGGGGGCCAAGGAGTGTGGCCCCATCCCATGCATTTTTCTTTTAGAGAATTGCTCCCTTCTCAGGGCTGCTTTCTGAGCACACAATCAAAACTGTTCTTCAAACTTTTAAATGTGTACCTCATCACAACAAACCCAGGGACCCCACTAAACCTATGAAACTACGAAATACTGCTAAACCTGAGGAGTTTGACTTCTATGTCCATTACAGCAATCCAGGGATGTCCTTTCGCTTTGGCGCTCCATTCCTGTAGGCCAACACATGGTGAAGTGGACCCTGGGGACAGCGAGCAGCTGTGCGAAGCATTTGTGTGACTTTTCTGACTTTCAGGAGCTGGACAGCATGACAACGGCTCATCCTGCTAACACTGTCACCATTGCATCCAGTTCCCAGCTGACAGCAAATGCGTCTCGTGGCCCAGCAGATGAGAAATGCATATTCAATGAGGAGTTCAAGTTTGTCCTTCTGCCCGTCTCGTATGGAGCTGTCTGTGTGGTGGGGCTCTTCCTCAATTCCGGTTCCCTGTGGATGTTTGTCTTCAGGATGAGGCCTTGGAATGCTACCACTACATACATGTTCCACTTAGCTATCTCAGACACCCTTTATGTCCTCTCCCTCCCCACCTTGGTCTACTACTACGCTGACCGCAACAACTGGCCTTTTGGTGAGTGGCTGTGCAAGATTGTGCGCTTCCTTTTCTACACCAATCTCTACAGCAGCATCCTCTTCCTCACCTGCATCAGCATTCACCGTTATGTGGGGATCTGCCACCCCATCCGGTCCCTCAAGTGCGTCAAAACCAGGCATGCGCGTCTGGTTTGTGTCGGAGTGTGGCTAGTTGTCACCATCTGCCTTGTTCCCAATTTGGTCTTCGTCACCATCAGTGCCAGGGGTAATGAGACCCTCTGTCATGACACGACAAGACCTGAGGAGTTTGGCCGCTACGTCCATTACTGCTCCACGGTGATGACCCTTTTCTTCGGCATTCCATTCCTGGTCATCGTCATGTGCTACTGCCAGATGGCCAAGAAGCTGTGGAAACCTCACTCTCTCAGCTCCAACGAGAGCATCCCCTCCTACAAGAAACGCTCCATCAAGATGATCGTTATTGTGCTGTTGGTGTTTGCCATTAGCTTCTTGCCATTCCACATCACACGGACACTCTATTACACCTCCCGGCTTCTGAAAGCAAACTGTTACACACTCAATATCATTAACATCATCTACAAAATTACTCGACCCTTGGCCAGTGCCAACAGCTGCATAGATCCCATCCTATACTTCTTGGCTGGGGATACCTATAGGGGACGGCTGCGTCACGCCTTGGTCAAAATACCCAAATCCAAGCATGTCCACTTTGACTCTTGTTTCCCAATGCAAAGACAACAGGCTGGCTATCCACAGAGACAACAGGCTATGCCTGAGAGGAGATAGTGGCCAAGCTATCAGCTAGGTAAGAGAAATGGGGGACAGAAGGGGCTGAATCTGGGTTGCCTGTCTTCCCAGACCTTGCAAATCAGGGTAAAACTTCATCCTACATGTAGCAAAAGCCTGTCAGAAAAAGGCCATTTGTATTGGGAAAGGCAGTGGCAGCACAAGACAAAGAGAAGTTGGAGTGAAATAGGCTATCCCTTATTGCACAGGAACCTCGTTTTTGTCTCCTGCCGAAACTGAGTTTTTCAGGATAGATCCTCAAAAGCTGAGTTTGGCGATGTGATATGGAGGCTGGGATTGGGACCTAGGAGGTGGGTTTCAAATCCTTGTTCAACATGAGCACGCTCAGCTCACTGCTTTCCTATGAAGTTACTTACTCATGTCATGAGCTTGTTAGCATGAAAAATGTGATAAGCCCCTGTTGAAAAGGGAAGGAAAGCGTGAGTTGGCTGAGCTGGGTTCAGATGGTGTTCCCGTTAGAGCAAAGGGAGCTGGGAGGGGGGCATTTTCAGCCTGGGCAAAAAGGGTTACCCCCTACCCCTGCTTCATGGTCCAAACCTGGATTAGGGCTTCCTGTGGCTGGTTTTTGAAAAAGAAAAAGTTCTATGATCATGCCTAGTTTTTAAAGAATATATCAGTGGTGTGGGAAGGGAAACTACTTTAGGAAGTTAGACTTCTGAGCTTCATCACACCAAGCTTTCTATCCTGCAACTTATTGGGGTTTCTGCTTCTGGATTTCTTATGCAGGCTGACGTGCTGTTTTTCATCCTGTCTTTCTTGGCAAGTTCTATATATTTCATTTTACAGCCATTAGGTGGTGCTGTGTTCATAGGGGGATTACAAAATTTCATATGGTCATTAAAGTAGATTCACATCTATTACTGCATTATTCTCAATTTTTTTTAAAGTGGGGTAAAGGTAAAAAAGCACGGGAGATGCCCTGGAGGTTGACACCACTGTGTAAAGGACCTGCAAACTTCTGTGAGTGACCAAGCAAGAGCGTCGAATAAAAGCCTCATGTAGAAATTTTCTTGAAGTGTTTGCAGAGTGCAATCTGTCATTGAGCAGCAGAAGGTGATTTGGACTAGCATTTGAAAGACAGGAAAGGTAGGGAGCTCACCCTCTGCCTCTTCTAGTGATCCCCTTAGCTATTGTTTTAGAAGGCTATAAATTTAACTAACATGCACACACACTTTTATTCAAGGGCTCACATGCCCCCCCTTTCCTGGTTCTGCATTGCTTTGTTTATTCAGGCTATTCAGGTCCACTGAATCTCTCTTTAGCTAGCTGGCTGACTGACTGACAAGCAGGGAGTGTAGGAGGAGCTAAAATTGGCATGGGGCTGGGAGGAAGTGAGGCTTACAGGTTTCATTAAGGATCCCCTACATTTGCCCCGCCCCCTCATTCAAGCACAATTTTGAACATGCTTTCCATCACTGGTGCACCAGCTGCTTGCTTACACGGGAGGTCGGGGCTTCAGCCTCACTTGCCATGTCTTCTGCTCTCTCTGCTCCTTTCTGCTCAAGAGCCCTGTTGTGTTCCTGAATTGTTAATGTCAGCTAGAAACTGTGGCTTCAAGCAGTAGTTAATACAGTGCTATATACTAATTGCAGTCTCTTCACAACGCGTCGACTTGGGAAAGGCAAAACTGGGCAACGTGTTAATGGCCTTGTTGAATTAATAATTTTTGAAATGTCCCCCTTCAATGGTTTCTTCACTTAATATCCACGTTCTTTTTAACATTATATTTCTGTGTATTTGTGCATTTGCACCTTAATAAAATACATATATATGTTTAAGTACTACACCTGTGAAATGAACAGGGGTGTGCAAATGAGAGGACATATGCAGGTGGACCCCCCTCTCCCCCTCTCAATCAATCTGGGCAGTTGCCAGCTTTCTCCTCCCCCCCTCCTCCTCTCTTGCCTTTTTCTTTTCTTTTTCTTTTGAAGGAGGGAGAAGACATGCTTGGGAGGAAAATAGGAAGCATTGGTTTTTAAACCAAATCCACAGGCAGCTGTGTTGAGGCTGCCCAGGAGACACCTGTCTACCACCCTCCTCTTGTCCCCCCCCCCCATTTCTTGGCTGCTCATCCCCCCCCCCCACCCCAATTTCCTCCTCCCCTCCTCCTGTTGCAACCAGAAAGCATGGTGGCTTTGCGAAGTTTTCAAGGCTCACTTGTTCTAACCTTATTGTGTGTGTGCTGACAGAACGTTGTGTGACCATGAGGGGTGGATAAAAGTAGTATACTAAATGCTAAAGTTTCCCAGAGGCTCATGAGAAATCCCCCTTTCTCAGGCAGGCTCTTAGTTTCCAAATGTGCATTTCAAAATCTAGTACTTTGAATAGAAAGGGTTTTCTCCCAAATACGTAGGGTGACCATATTTGAGAAACCAAAAGAGAGGACACACCGTGGGGGCAGCGAGAAAGCGCTCGTTCTGGGGCCCCCAGAAGCACGTCATTCCCCCTGCCATGCTAATGGTGGCCGCCATTAATGTGGTGGGGAATGACAGGCTTTCTGGAGGCCCCGGAAAGCATGCATTCCCCTCCTCTGCTCCAATCGAGGCCTTTTCTATAATGTTCTGGGATGACATGCTTTCCCCTTTAAAGCCCCAATTGGAGCAGGGGGGGGGGGATGACACGCCTCTGGAAAGCACAGCGTTCCCTGCCCCTGGCATGCTAATGGCGGCCTTAAAGGGGAAAGTGTGTCATTCCTGGACGTTATAGAAAATTACAGAAACTCCTCCTTTGACACCTAGGCGCCCCCTGGCATCCTGGAAAGTCAGGTGCAAGGCCGGATGGGACTCCATTGGACTCCCCTTCCCTTCCAGTTGCTGCCATCACCACTGCCACCTTTTCCGTGCCCCCCCCACTCCCACCTGCCTGACTTACCTGCGCACACTGGCTAGCCACCCAGCCTTCTCTTTGGCCCGCCGTAGATATATTTTTGTAAACTACATTGGCCACAAAGAGCCACTTCTGCTGCTGTAGTTTACAACGGTAGATCTACGAAAGGCCAGAGAAGAGGCCTGGTTGCTCATTGGCATGAGCTGAGGCCTTCAAGTAGGTTCCCACATTGTGTGGGGGGGGGGGGGCAGCTGCTGGCCACAGGGCTGAATTGGCACAAAGTGCATCAGCTACTTTGAACCAAGGTATCCCAATCCAGTCCGCTTTGACTCAGATTTGGGCTTCGGGACTGAGGCAAAGCACAGCCCTACAGGAAATACAGCTAAATGCACCACACACCATAATTCGCAGCAGTACCACTCTCAGACTGGCTCCATTACAGGAGACACACATGTCTCCCTATCAACTCACCCAATAAAGGCATATGGGTCGTTAACTCACAGAATATAGGTGTGAGTCACACTCACAGGACAACTCACCTCCAGCAATACAGTAAAGGGGACGGTGTAAAAGCCGGAACGGAACGGGCCGGAACGACCCCTTAATATTAAAAAACCACGCCAAAATCAGTGGCATGTGTTAGAAACACTTGAGAACAATATTTTAGGACTGAAATCATTACAATATTATATTATTATTAACCCCATAACCCCCAGAACAACATCCGGAACAGAATGCATGGCCCGGAACGGCCACTTCCGAATGACTGAAACCAACCAAACTCACTACTCACACATTACCGGGTGGGACAGATGCAACACACCAATAAACAGCCACGGAATCCACGTTCCAATGCCCGTTCTGGGCCACGGTCCATATTGTGCAAAACAGGCCGGAACGGCACCTTCCAAGTGAGCCAACTCAACCAAACTCACCACTCACACATTACCGGGTGGGACAGATTCAACACACCAATAAACAGCCACGGAATCCACGTTCCGATGCCCGTTCTGGGCCACGGTCCATATTGCGCAAAACAGGCCGGAACGGCACCTTCCAAGTGAGCCAACTCAACCAAACTCACCACTCACACATTACCGGGTGGGACAGATACAATACGCCATGAAACAGCCACAAAAACCACGTTCCGAAGCCCGTTCTGGGCCGTGGTCCATATTGCACAAAACAGGCCGGAACTGCGCCTTCCAAGTGAGCCATCTCAACCAAACTCACTACTCACACATTACCGGGTGGGACAGATGCAACACACCAATAAATAGCCACAGAATACACGTTCCGATGCCCGTTCTGGGCCGTGGTCCATATTGCGCAAAACAGGCCGGAACGGCGGCTTTCAAGTGAGCCAACTCAACAGATACACATTACCAGGTGGGACAGATGCAATACACCAATAAACAGCCACAAAAACCATGTTCCGATGCCCGTTCCGGGCCGTGGTCCATATTGCGCAAAACAGGCCGGAACAGCACCTTCCAAGTGAGCCAACTCAACAAAACTCACCACTCACACATTACCAGGTGGGACAGATACAATACGCCATGAAACAGCCACGGAAACCACGTTCTGCTGCCCGTTCCGGGCCAAGGGTCATATTGTGCAAAACAACCTGGAAAAGCAGATCGTGGGTGAGCAAAATGAGGTAGAAACTCATTTGAGATATAGCCCAGAATGGCAAGTTCTGTGTGAGTGAAGGCAATTGAGCAAACCATTTTCAGTGTTCTAAATGGAAAAGCTAATAAACTTTCACAGAATCCAGAACCAAGATCTGCAAAGACAGTTTCATACCTAAGCCTGTAGTTGTGGTGTGGTGTGGTGTAGCCCTCAAAATATCAGACTACGATGGGTAGGACCCATTCCATCATGAAGCTTACAATGACCTGTGGCCATTCACCTCTCTCAGCCTAACCTATCCCACAAGGTTGTTACAAAATTGCTAAATACCATTTTTGTTCAACATGAGTTTCTGGCAGGTAGGTGGGATATAAATTTTCTGCCAAAAAAGCCCAGGTCAGAGGTGTAGAAAGAGGATATTTAATGTAGTGAAAGAACTCCAACACATTTCAGCCCTCAGGTCCTTCTTCAGAGTTCTTTGTTGGAATGCAATGAATATCTGAGGCCCGAGTATGTGGACAAGGTGCTTGGCAAAGTCTGGTTGGCCATCTGTGAACTTGACCCTTGCCCTTCATGGCTTATTACATCAAATAAGGAGGGGATCACGAGCTGGATCCAGGAGGTTATCAATTTCTCCATGAAAGAGGGAGTGGTGCTGGCTTCTTCAAATAGGTGGTAATCAGGAGGGAATCACCAGCTGGATCCAGGAGGTTATCAATTTCTCCATGAAAGAGGGAGTGGTGCTGGCCTCTTCAAAAGAGGTGGTAATCAGTAGGGGTGTGCACCAGATCGGGTCTAATCCGGATCCAATCTGGGCTGGATCAAATAAAATTATTCGAGCCGATCCCCAGCACTTGGAATGACCGATCCCAGATGATCTGATCCGAAAAGGACCCGATCTGGATCGTATTGGATCGAAGTGCCAGCCCCCTCCTCCCACTCGTACTCCTCACCTGCCGTGGCCATCCAGGTAAGGAGCGCAAATGCGGGGGAGGAGGCTTACCTGCCGTGGCCATCCATTGCCATCCACAGGCGCCAATTGACGGCAGCGGATGGCCCCGGCAGGTAAGAAGCATGAGGGGGAGGGACAGGGAGGGGGAGTTAGACCCCCCACTCACCCCCCCCCACCATTTTCCCCATAGACTTGCATTGAGGGAAAGCTTTCTTTCCCCCAATGCAAGTCTATGGGGGGAAATAGAGGCCAATCCGAAAATCCAACATCCAATTTTCGGATCGGGATCTTGTCTGATCCAATCCAGAGGACCTCCAATTTTATTCTGATCCAATCTGGAACAAAATTGGAGGTCCCGATTCGGGTCCCAATCCGGGGGGCTCCGTGCACATCCCTAGTAATCAGACCACTCCTGAAAAAGCCTAACCTCAACACGGAGGATGTTAACAATTATAGGCTGGTGGATAACATCCCCTTCTTGGGCAAGGTACTTAAGCGGGTGATTGCAGAGCAACTCCAGGCACTCTTGAATTAAACTGATTATCTAAATCCATTTCAATCAGGATTCAAACCTGGTTTTGTAACTGAAACTGCCTTGGTCACCCTGTGCCTGTGGGATGACCTTTGCCAGGAGAGGGACAAGGGAAGTGTAACCTTCTTGATTCCCTTGGGCCTTTCAGCAGCTTTCAATACCATCAACCATGGTATCCTTCTGGATACACTGTCTGGGCTGGGAGTTGAAGGCACTGTGTTACAGTGGTTCCACTCCTACTTGGATGGCCTATTCCAGAAGGTGGTACTGGGGGATTATTGCTCTGTGCCATGGCACCTAGGCCATGGGGTTCTACAGGGCTCTATTTTATCCCCTATGCTTTTCAACATTTACACGACACCGCTGGGAGAGGTTATCTAGAGATGTGGGTTGAGGTGCCATCGATATATGGACAATACCCAGCTCTACCTTTTCTTTTCATCAAACCCAGATGAGACAGTGGCTGTTCTGAATCAGTGCCTGAGTACAGTAATGGACTGGATGAGGGCCAACAAACTGAGACTCAATCCAGACAAGATGGAGGTACTGTTCATGGGTGGTTCATCTGTCCAGCTAGGTGATGTTCACCCTATTCTGGAGAGGGATGCACTTCCCCTAAAGGATCAGGTTTGTAGTTTGGGGGTGCTCCTGGATCCAGAACTGTCACCTGAGGCACAGGTGGGCTCAGTGGCAAGGACCACCTTTTATCAGCTTAGGCTGATATGCCAACTGTGCCCTTATCTGGACAGAAATAGCCTAGCTACAGTTATCCATGCTGTGATAACCTCTCCTCTGGATTACTGCAATGCATTATATGTGAGGCTGCCTTTGAAAATGGTCCATAAACTTCAAGTGGTACAAAACAAGGCATCCAGACTGTTAACAGGGCCTGGCCAATGAGACCACATTATGCCAGTCCTTTTCCAGCTTCACTGGTTGCCCGTCCAGGTCCGGGACCAATTAAAAGTGCTGGTATTAACATCCAAAGCCCTAAATGGCTTGGGGCCAGGTCATGTGAGGGAACACCTTCTCTCATATCTACCTGCCCACACCCTAATATCATCCTCAGGGGTCCTTCTCCATGAATCCCTGCCAAAAGAAGTGAGACATGTGGCTACCAAGAGGAGGGCCTTCTCTGCTGTGGCACCCCGGGTCTGGAATGAGCTCCCAAGAGAGGTTCACCTGGCACCTACATTATAACCATTTAGATGCCAGGTGAAGAGCTTCTTATTCTCACAGTATTTTAACTATGGATGTGCACGGACCCCCCCCCCCCCCGGATCGGATCGGGACGCGGATCGGGACCTCCAATTTTGTTCTGGATTAGATCGGAACAAAATCGGAGGTCCCCTGGATCGGATCAGACCCGATCCCGATCTGAAAATCAAATGTCTAATTTTCAGATCGGCCGCCATTTTTCCCCATAGACTTGCATTGGGGGAAAGAAAGCTTTCCCCCAATGCAAGTCTATGGGGAAAAATGGCGGCGGGGGATGAGTGGGGGCCTAATTCCCCCCTCCCTGTCCCTCCCCCCCTCGTGCTTCTTACCTGCGGGGGCCATCCGCTGCTGTCCGCTGGCGCCCGCGGGCACCAGCGGACGGCCCCCACAAGTAAGCCCCCTCCTCCCCTTCGTGCTCCTTACTTGCCGGGGCTGTCCATTGCCGTCCGCTGGCACCAATGGGCGCCAGCAGATGGCAGTGAATGGCCCCGGCAAGTAAGTGGGGCCCCCTTCCTCCTCCCCCCTTGCGCTCCTTCCTTACCGGGGCCATCCGCTACAGACGTCCCCGGAAGGTAAGCCCCCTCCCCGCATTCACGCTCCTTACCTGCCGGGGCAGGTGAGGAGCGTGAGTGGGGGGAGGGGGTCCGATCCTCTGATCCAACACAATCCGGATCGGGTCCTTTTTGGATCTGATCATATTGGATCGGCCGATCCAGGTGCTGGGGATCGGTTCAGTTAATTTTATCTGATGTCCCCCAGATCGGGTCCGGATTGTGGATCGGACCTGATCAGTTGCACACCCCTAATTTTAACAGTTTATTATCATAGTCTTTTGACACCGCTGTTTTAAATCTGTATTTTAAATCTGCATTGCTGCACGGTTTTACCATGCTTGTGTTTTAGGGCTGTGCATGGACCCCCCGATCTGATCCGGATCCCGATCTTGATAGTCCAGTTCAGGCCTGATCCGATCTGCCTCGGATCCGCAATCAGGATGCGCTCCAGGTCCATGCCGAGCCTTCCCTCCTGCTCTCTCCGCTCTCTCCCTCCCTCCCCCAATTGCCCTCCTTACCTGCAGCCTCCTCCATGGAGTCCTCCGCAGCATTCTGCCTCCTCGTTGTCAGCTGGCCATTTTCCTGCTCAGAGCACTGCATTTGCCAGTCGTGGTGGGTGACGTCATCACCCAGCGCAAGTGGGAAAGCAGCCAGCCTACACCGAGGAGGCAGGATGCCGTGGTGGACGCCATGGAGGAGACTACAGGTAAGGAGGACGATTGGGGGGAGGGAGGGAGTGGGGAGAGTGGGAAGGAGGGCTCGGCATGGATCTGGAGCAGATCCGGATTGCTGCCTGATCCAGGCCTGATCCGAAGCGGTTTGGATCGGGCCCAGATTGGGTGGGATTGGCCCAATCCACTCTGGGTTCAGGATCCGGATCCAGATCAGTGCACAGCCCTATTGTGCTTTTATATTGTAGTTTTATATTGTGTTCTTATACTGATTTATAGTTTTGAGTTGTGTTGATGGTTTTAACTTTTGTGACCGCCCAGAGATCTTTGGCTATTGGGCGGTATAGAAATGTAAATTTAAATAAATAAATAATTAGCATTTACTCCTGTACTAGTACAATTGGTGTGTCTGGGGTTGGTGGGTTAATCCATATCGTGACTCTATCATGAGGGCCAGCAGGGCTTTAATCCCCACAACTGCTATTTGCTTAATGAGAAATTATCTCTTTAGAGTGATTAGCTCCTTTTTTCAATGCTAAATGCAATTGTTGGAGCCTCAATCCAGATTTGGATCACATGAGGAAACAAAGGGTTAATGTCCCCATTCCACAATCTTGATAGGTAAAACACGTGGCATTTATTATTAAAAGCCAATAATGCAATTGCTAAATGCATGTTTGTTGTCTTGTCTAGGTCAGCCCTGTGTGGATAAGAGGGAGCCAGGTGGACCAATTGTTTGACTCAGTATAACCCATTGTCATTGGCTTCAATGTTCTGAAGCTGTCTTTATGAAAACATGAATACAATAATAACCGCAAATAGTATGAAAAGAAACAAGTTGTATAATATCAACTATATAACACACATACACACTTGTGAGTGTCTCTGTGTGTGTGTGTGTAAATGTAAATGTTCACATATAGCAGCACTTAACATAATAGTTTGACTGCAGCATAGATTATTCATTTCTCACAACACCTTGGACATTTGAAGATACCACAAGGAGCTTGATTTATCTCAAGGCAAGAGAGATGGTACCAGTCCTGACATGCTCCCTGGCACAGAACCATGGTGTCCTTGGGTTTCTTGCACTGATCGCCCATTAAGCATAAAGACCAAGTTGAATTGTAGTACTGTTGTATTGCTGAAGACAAGAAGTGGATTGTAGAGAATGTGCCTTTCGGTGAATTTCTAGAATTTCTAGAATCGAGGAAGCTTGCACTCCACCATACCTTCAGTTTCCCCAGCAAATTCAGAAATTGGTCTTCACTCTCACTGTCCAACAGTTGAAGAATATTGTTTGAGTAAACTTTCCTATCAGCTTTCCCTCCTCCATGTGTTGAGACCCAGAATTCCACATCCTTTAAAATATGGTTCCAGCAATGCACATGCGTACAGCCTGGTATAGCTTTCTCTATAGCATTCACAATAGCTGCTTCTCTGTCTGTGACTATTACAGTTGAACCATTATTGATCTTGGGCACACGTTTTCCTATTAATGAAAAAAACATCTCATGCACATCTGTTGTGCGCTTATCATGCATCAGTATGGCCAAAGGGATTGCTGGGTTCTCCTCAAAGAAAGCACACTGGAAAATTAAGGGAGATACGTAGAAGTCTCCTAAATGAAAAGTTGTGTCATAAGACAACAGTGTGGTTGGCTTGAGCATTATTACCTCTTCAAATATGGTAATAATCTCGGGAAGGCCCAAAGTTACAGTCACATCAAGGACAAGGGTGTAGTGATAGATAAACCCTTCCAGAGCATAGTGAAGCTCATAAACACCATATATATCATCATGACTGATTCTGTTTTTTTGTTTCTCATATTTTAGTTTGTTTTTAATTTGTTGTGTGTCTTTAGGAAGCATTACTGTCATATGTTCAGGTGAAGCTGTTGTTGTTGCTATTTTATGTTGGTAAACTTTGCATGGGCCAAAATGTTTCTGTTCCACAGCTTCTGACAGTACAGATGGCATGGTACGTACATGAGTTCTCAGGGGATATTTTTTTCATATTACCATGAGGCACAGATGGTTCAGGTCTATCATCCTGTCCAAGATAATGGACAATTACTTTCTCTACACTTCCATCAGGCACTTCGTATGCATATCTATGGAACATGACTTGCTCTCCATTAATAAGCCTTTGAAAGTACATTTTTCTTATCAGAGGAGCCCCCCTTGGCAACAAATGCCTTCCTTTTTGAATCCATCTGTACTGATCACACCTCCAATCATCTTTTTTATGTTTTTGGCCTTCGTAGCTATATACAAATAGCTGGCCACATTTTGGCTTAGCAGCTGGGAGAGTTGATATTTTGCCTGCTACTGGGGTTTTCAAAATCTCAAGAGCTTCATGTGCTGAAAGTTGCTCAAACTTACTCAAGAACACTATACTCATGGTATGGAAAGTTTGTTCCACTATTCCTTCTGTGGGCAATGAAGAAGACTTGCTCCTTCTGGATCACTTCTAAAATGTGATTTCAGCTCACAGGTAATGTTGCCTCTTTATTCTGAAACAAGAAGGGAACACCCTGCCTCTTTAGAAACCAGCAGACCTTTTACCACCCCTAGTGGATGGAAGAGCGAACTGCAGACATCATGAAATTAAAGTTGTCTATTATTCCGCCAGCCAAAGTTATATTTATCCAATTAACACTGAAAGCAATAGCAGCATGTTAGCTTAATCTGACCCTGTGAGTTTGAGCCAGATAGCAGAAAATTTGATTGTATGGAAGTTAAATGTTAACATTTCAGACTATTTATTGTCATTTGATTCAATAAAGTATGTCAATTTCTTTTGTAAGGATGCATAGGAAACAGGCGTTCAGACATTCTAAATGGCATGATATTGCTAAGAATTATCTTATTTAAAATCATGGATAATTTTCAGTCAGTACCAATGTATGAATTTGATTGATTCCGTGACCTAGGGCTTCTGAGTAGGACTAGCAAACAAGCAACAAACTCCTTTAGAAACTGTCTTTGCAAATCTGGTAAGACTGTGCTATTTCCCAAAAGAGATCGGAGTGAATGTCATTCACTTAGAAGTTGACATTCAGGGCATTTTCTGTAATACGAACTATGGCCTGGAACAGGTATCAGAGGTTATAGTATCACTCAGCTAGTACTGTGTGTGTGGTACATTTGGTTGACTTACCTCACTTGGAAGCTTCCGTTCCGGCCTGTTTTGCACAATATGGACCTTGGCCCAGAACGGGCATCAGAACGTGGATTCCGTGGCTGTTTATTGGTGTGTTGCATCTGTCCCACCCAGTAATGTGTGAGTGGTGAGTTTGGTTGAGTTGGCTCACTTGGAAGTTGCCGTTCCGGCCTGTTTTAAGCAATATGAACCTTGGCCCAGAACGGGCATCGGAACGTGGATTCCGTGGCTGTTTATTGGTGTGTTGCATCTTTCCCACCCGGTAATGTGTGAGTGGTGAGTTTGGTTGAGTTGGCTCACTTGGAAGGCGCCGTTCCGGCCTGTTTTGCGCAATATGGACCACGGCCCAGAACGGGCTTCGGAACGTGGTTTTTGTGGCTGTTTCATGGCGTATTGTATCTGTCCCACCTGGTAATGTGTGAGTGGTGAGTTTGGTTGAGTTGGCTCACTTGGAAGGTGCCGTTCCGGCCTGTTTTGTGCAATATGGACCTTGGCCCAGAACGGGCATCGGAACGTGGATTCCGTGGCTGTTTATTGGTGTGTTGCATCTGTCCCACCCGGTAATGTGTGAGTAGTGAGTTTGGTTGGTTTCAGTCATTCGGAAGTGGCCGTTCCGGGCCATGCATTCTGTTCCGGATGTTGTTCTGGGAGTTATGGAGTTAATAATAATATAATATTGTAATGGTTTCAGTCCTAAAATATTGTTCTCAAGTGTTTCTAACACATGCCACTGTTTTTGGCGTGGTTTTTTAATATTAAGGGGTCGTTCTGGCCCGTTCCATTCCGGCTTTTGCACCGTCCCACAGTAAAGCCCAGATGCTTCATAAGGCAGTACAGGACCAGGGCAATGTGGAGTATCTTTGTTGATCCCAAGCACTCCAGGTGCCCAATCTGGAATTGGGACTGAAAGACCCAGGAAAAGTGTGGATGCGTGGAGTGTAAGGGCTCCTTCACACCAATTCCAACCCCCCCCCCCCAGTTTGCCTTCACATTTTACCTCCATTTCAGAAGCGCTGCAAGCACGCCTCCCTTTCAGTATCGTACTGGTGAACTCTGTTTTTGCTCTCCCGCTGCTATTGCGCATGGCCCATCCTGCCCACTCTTTGTCCTTCCCCTTCCAGTTCATTGGTTCTTGTCATTGATGGACATTGTGATGGACGGGGCAGCCTTCCCCCCTCGCTCATTGGAGCTTCTATTAGGATGTACAAAAATGCTTACATCCGTGTAATTCTTAAAGCTAAAGAGATGAAACTTAGGGTCTTGAGAGCTCTTAAGTAGAGCTTTCCGCATGCCAAGTCTGAATCAGTTCAGTTCATCCCTTGATTTTTAAAGAAATTTTTAATTTCCCTGTTCTTTAAAACCTTTTGCTGATAGTTCACCAGTGCAGTCTTCCACCTCTTTGCATTTGTGAAGGATTGTTTTTCCAAAGTAAATCCCATTGACTTCAACTGCATTTACATCCAAGTCATAAGATATTTGCACCTCCATAGCTCCGTTTTACTTCAAAGTTACATTGCCTTTTCTTCCTGTCAGACTGAAACATCTCTCCTACATTCTTTCAGATGTTAATCTGTTGCTAGTCATGACTCACTGGAAAGGATAGCCTTTTGTCTTGCAAACCGGATCTCCTTGGAAACATCCTGTGGACTTGATTTTGTATTAAACTGCTTTGCCTAGGAAGATTTCAGGCAGTAAAAGGAGCTAGAACATGAAATTGGACTGTGGATGCACTCCTATGAAAGTCTATTAGTGCGCACTTTCAGTAAAAAAGCCCACTAGCACCAGGAAATGTTTTCTCCTGCCGCATCTCTACCTATAAAGCAGAAAGTATGTGTGCATCACATATGTCCAGAAATGTTTACCCACTTCCAGACGAGTTAGAAACTTGACACAGTGACACAGTGATAAGTCTAGCCGTATAATGTACCAGAAAAATCTAATAACACGAATTTTGGGGATTTAAGTATTTTTAAAGTATTTAATAAAAACCAAGGCTTATGCCTACAACTCCCAGCATGCCTTGGGCAGGAGGCCAGACTTACTGGCCTTTGGCAGCCATTGTGAGTGCACAGGCGGGTGGCTGCTGCGTGTCTTTCGTGACCTGACTCCTAAGGTTGGTCTCGAACAATCAACCAATTCCACATAAAAGGAAACAACCCACATAAATGCCTCCTCCCACCCTCTGCGTGGTTTTAAAATCGTGACTAAATACAACAGCATGACTTTGAGGGGCCAAACATGCTCAAAGGCATTTCACCCTGATATCGCTGTTTTCTCAGAATCTGGGGGAAGCAAGCACACAACTTTTGCCCTTAAGAGGGAGGAAGGGGAGGCACTCTGCACATGCCCAGAAACAGACTTGACAAAGAGGGAGGAGTGCCTGGCCCAGCCCCGGCCCTTCAGTACAGGCTCCAGATGGAGTACTCGGTGGGTGAGAAGTGCGGAACGAGGCAATCCCAGCAGGATTGGCTGGAGCTGCGCATGTCCACTGACAGCTGCTTACCTCCCCTCCTTGGCGATGCTGCTCCTTCACATTCTATTGAGGAGCAGCATTGGCAACAACAGGAAGTCTCAGAGGATGTGGGCACCTGCAGGCTGCCAAAGGCATGCTGGGAGGTGTAGTACTGGCATGTCATGTGGCTGATTTTAAATAAAGTAGGGGTTAGCAAACTAGGTCACTACCTCTCAGTCCTAACTCAGCTCCCACTTTCCTGACCTCTCACTAACTGCCTTTGTTCTCCTTCTAACTGACTTTCCCCAACTGTCACTCACCCCCCCATTCCATTCTAGCCTCAGCTGTCAGTCATTCCTCCATTCACTCTTCTGTTTCAATAGTAAAGTCAGGCTTTTACGTAAAAATCATAAACTTTATCCAGTAATTCTTGCATCTGTCTCAGAATGTTGTGGTTTTGTTATAACGGGGAAAAACCTGCAGCAAAAAAAATCTCATCAAGTTTAAATGTCCTGGAAAATTATATATATATAAAAAAACCCTTGGCACTTAAAAGCCATTAATGCAATCACCAGGCCAGCCCCCCTGGGAAAAAGAAATCCTTAAGCAGGGTGCCACAACTAAGAAGGCCCGCTCTCCCATGACATCTCACCTCAGATGTATTCAAAGATTAATGTTATTCAGAGAGCTAGGCTTGCGCCTACAACTCCCAGCATGCCTTGGGCGGAAGGGAAGACTTATCGGGCTTTGGTGGCCATCATCTGGAAGTAGCTCGCCATCCTGGCCTGAAGGGAGAGTGCTTGGTCTTTCTGCCTTGATTACTCGGCACCATTGGGAGAAGAAGAGGAGGAGGTCACAGCTCTGGGCCTTTCACCAACGGCAATGGCTAAGCTACCCGTGAGTCAGCCAGCCAGCTCCCTCAGTGTAGTGTGGACTGGCTCAGCCAGACTTCACTTCCCATGAGCTTCAGCAGCAGGACTCCCATTGGGCAAGTCGGGCACCACAGCAAAAGGCATGCTGGGAGTTGTAGTTTTTGTTTTCTGTGGGGGACAATGAAAATCATGGTGACAGCTTCAAGGTGGCCCTGGCCATGAGTTGAGGGTGAGAGCGAGAGAAGGGGAAGAAACTAATTTAATTTGTTTTAAAGTTAACTCGCAGGTCTAGGACTGCCCTACCTTTCAGGGTTGTCGTGAGGGTGAGAGAGGAAAAAAAATGAATTTAATTTGTTTAAAAGTTAACTCACAAGCCTAACACTGGCCTGTGTTCTAGTTGCTTTCCTTTTTTCATAATAATAACTTCAGAGCACATGCATACAACAGTTCCCCGCGTCCAGTTCCCTAATATATGTTATTCAGATATCTGGGCAATGCTGGCTCTATTTTGAAAACATATTTTTTAGGTTTGCATCTTTTTTAGCTGGTAGAAAGGGTGTTGTATGTCCTGATTGTTTTTGAAGTTCAGACAGCTGCTCCAGCCAAGGCATGATGGGAGTTGTAGACTTTTCTCTTCTTCCAGGCATTTAACAGCATATGTTGTGGGTTTGTTATTGTTGTTGTTTAACCCAGAATAGTTGTTTTAAATGGATGTTGTATTTATAATATGTTTTTATGGTTTTTAAATTTTGTATATTGGTTTTTTAATGTTCAATGTTTTTAATTTTTGTAAACCACCCAGAGAGCTTCGGCTATGGGGCGGTATATAAATGCTAATAATAATAATAATAATAATAATAATAATAATAGACATTTGAGGTAAAACAAAAAAAAGTTTATCACGAAGCTCTAATTTAAAATACAGTTCTTATTAACACACTTTTCCATTTATTCTAACAAAACAATTTACAAACTCAACCAAACTAAAAAAGCCAACCAACCTAAGTTGCAGAGAAATGTATTATTTATCAAATAAATGTCAAAAACATTATTCACAGACCCGAGCAACGCTGGGCATATCAGCTAGTACGATAATATAAGAGAGGATAATGTAGGACAATATAGGAGGAAGAATAATTACACAAAACAGAAGGGAACCACTAGGAAGATTTACAAGGCACGTGGAGGGGGGATGGAAGCCGACAGAAATGGATGTTTGAGGAAGGATCAGAGTGGTTTGAAAGGTTAAGGTGGATGGGCGTCAGGGTGAAGTTCTGCGATTCCAACAGGACAGGGGTTCAGCAAAACAAGGAAGGGAGCCAAAAACAAAGAGGGAGTTGGAGCACTGAAACCTTCCTTCCAACTCCTAACGTGTCCAAAGATGAAAAGGAGGAAGTAAGTTCTAAAACTGCCCTGGCCGATTAAAAGCACGCCCTATTCTTTCGTCACTGAAAACGGCCTTTAAGACACCCCACCCCACAACACAGAAGTGGATTTATTGGTTTACATTTGGGTTTTCATTGCGCACTTCCAAGATGAAATGGTCTTTCCCAGGTACAAAATAAGCAGTGAGAATGGAGAAAAAAGCAAGAATAGTGCAGGACAAGGACAACGTCATGCAAGTCAACAGCACCAAAACCGGAAAGTGCAATAAACACCAAGTGGGATGGAGCCTGAAGTTGTAAGCAAGTACAATTTATGGCATTGCGCAACACCATTAACTGATCATGGCATGTCAGATAAGGCATTAGCTTTAGCTTCCAATTTCCTGGGTTTGTGGAGTTTGGACCAACCTTAGATAGCCTTATCTTCTGTTCTTTTAAACAGGCAGCTTTTTTGATGATTGAATTTCCTTGCTTTTTGAAAAGCAACATACTGTTGCATCTTTAACAATACTTGCTTTTTTATTTGCCCTGTATGCCTGCTCTGTCTATCCCTATAGTTCCCCCTGAGGCGCAGCCATGGGAGGTTGGTAAACGGAGGGTGGGATTCCATCAAGTTCAGCTGAGAGTGGTTGCTGTAGAACATGGACCTGCAAGGAGTGGTGAGGCCAAGTTCCTGGCAGACCCAGCCAGGCAACTCTGTGGTGTATTAGCCCAGATCTACACTGCTGCTTTAAAGCACTTTATAACAGTAGTGACAACTGTTGGGGCCCAGGACACACTCCAAAACAGTTGTCACTACTGTTATAAAGCGCTTTAAAACAGCAGTGTAGATCCTGCCCCTGTTTGGTAGCCTGCTGAAATACTTGCCTCATAAAGCAAATGGGCACATGAACGCTGTTATTATGGTCTGCCACTTTGTCTTTAGTAGTCTGGGGTCCAGACTTTGTCAGAAGGGGGAATAGTATTGCGTGGTTGGGATCTGTCTAAATTATCTCCAGGGGTCCCTTACTCAGTGCCTCTGATCGCAAAGAGATTGAGGATTTCCCCCAACTCTGTAACTTTTGAAGTTACTTGGCATGTTGAAAATATGTTATAAAACGTAAGCAGGAAAAAAGTGAATACCGTTTTCATGTGTTAAACCAATGAAAACATGCCACACAAGAAGCCTTAAGATATGAACGGTTTATAAAGAAAAGTAAATGCAAAAGAATATCAGATACAGAAGTGAAATGTGAAACATGTAATCATTAGAAAGAAAATAACATGTGTCCACTAAGCAAAATACACTCAAGTTTAACTGTTGCTAAGGCCTATTAGCAAACAATGTGAGTAGGGTCAAAACAATGTTAGTAGGCCCAAGTTGGCCCAGAGGCACTTTGAAAGGTTTCTAAATTGTACTTAAACTTCCACCATCCCAAACTAGTTAAATGGAGTATTTGAATCTTTCAACTTTATAGCAGTGTGGTCCAAACTTTTAGAAAAAAGGAAGTAGAGTGTGTGTGTGTGTGTGTGTGTGTGTGTAGAATAAGGAATGTATAGCTACCTATTCCAAGGAGAGATCTAAAGGACCAGGCTTTCATGGGCTCAAACCTAGGCTGATCATATGAAAAGGAGGACAGGGCTCCTGTATCTTTAACAGTTTCATAGAAAAGGGAATTTCAGCAGGTGTCATTTGTATATATGCAGAACCTGGTGAAATTACCTCATCATCACAAAGTTAAAGCTGCAGAAGCCCTGCCCTCTTTTCTACATAGTCAAGAGACAGGGCTCCTGCAGCTTTAACTGTTATGATGAAGAGGGGATTTCACCAGGTTATGTATGTATACAAACAACACCTGCTGAAATTCCCTGTCCTTTGCAACTGTTAAAGATACAGGAGCCCTGTCCTCCTTTTCATATGGTCACCCTAAAGAAACCTCTCCTAGAACCCAGGGTGTAGAACTCAGCAAAGTCCAGGTAGGAAAAATGAATCCAGGTAAAGAGTGAAGAAAATATTTTAAAATGAAAAGTGCTATGGAGCCCAGGCTTCACCAGTGAGCAAAGTCAACTGGGGTGGGTGGGATTACACCAAGCTGCTCAAGACTTAGGTGACTGGGTCAAAGAAACTGTCTTGGGGAAAGATAGCCCAAAATAGTCTCAAAGCGAAGGAAAAACCTGGTTTAATAATGGGTGCCTCTACAAGAGTGATTTAAAGCTCTTTCAAGGCGCATTACCAAATTTACCTCTACAAGAGCGGAGCGCAAATCAGGGGTCCAGGCGCTTTAAATCTCCAATTATTCGCATTTTCGAATGCGCATTAAATAGCAAGTTTTAATTTACCACGGGAATAAGAGCGCCTTATGTCCGTGTAAACAATTTTGTGAGGAGGCGCATTAACGATCAGATGGTCTTGTTGGCATGTGTATGAGTGGATAATTAGCGATCCACTTAGACAACTCCTCCCCTCGCTTCTTGCTGGGTTCCTGAGCGACAGGAAGCAGGGAAAGGGGGGATGGACAGGGGGAGGGTATTTTCATGCTTGCCTGCATGCTTGCCTCCGTCCATAGACACACAAACACACACACACACACACACATTTGCTCCCCTCGCTTGCTTGCTGGGGGGGGGGGGTGCGCGCGCGTCTGAATGTTTTACATCACCAAAACGACAATGGATCATTGAGAAGGAGAGAAGGGAAAACAAATGATCTCACTGGGAAAATAAGGAGGAGGAGAAAGAAACGAAGCAGCTTCCCCTATCTGTTTGGGCGTGCTTTGTGCAGATTTCTACTCTCTCGCTCGCTCCTTCTCTTTGGTCTCTCACTCTCTTCTTCTCTCTCTGGCAAATGGTAGGGGGCAGAGAGAGGCAGCCGAAAATACTTTTTAAAAGGCTGCTGGAGGGGGAAAGTTCTGAGGCACATTCCCATTTACTCCTGAGCAGTTCTCGGAAGGGCGACAAACTTCAGCTGGTGGCGAAATTGGAGGGGAGAGAGGTAGCCAAACAGGTTAACCACATCATTCCTGGCAGGTAACCTAGGAAACCAAAGGTGGGAGAATTCTCCCCAAAGGTGGGGAGAATAAAGGGCTCAAACTCTGTTTGGGCAGTTTCCCAGGACAAAGCGCATTACTTTCAGCAACATTTGCATGCATGTCAACAACTTTAAAGCGAGTTTCATACAGCCAGTAATGCGCGTCAACGCTGCCTCTCGTATAAAGGTATTAGTGATTGTGAGGTGATGCGCATAATCGGGCAACCGGGCGTCAAACCGAAATCTTGTAGAGGGGACCAATGATTGTTTGATGCTTCTTAAGCAGTTAATCATTTGTAATCCTTATAGATTTAATAATGAATAGCTGCTTCTATCTACTTCTTATGTGTGAAGGAAAGAATATAAAACATATATAATTTCATGAAGGAACCTGATGGCTGAAAGGGAAAGGTGGCATTTGTTGATCAGTGCTTGACTCAGTCATAACAACAGGATACTTGGGCAGCTGATACCTAATACTCTTTAAAAGAATTACATTTTGAAATGAACTTCAATGATCCAACGAAGTTTTGCAGGGACTCTACTTGTCTTATTAGGCCCAATGTTCCAGGTTGACCCCCAGTTAGTCAACTGAGAATAAAATAAAGTTGTAAAATAAGGGTTCAGTCCCACATCATTCTGTAGAATTAATGAAGGCAAATATGGCCTGGTAGGCACCTCTATTGGCCCCTTTTATGAAGCCAGCTGTAGTCTGGCTCCATGCTGCTGCCAGGGCTATCCTTCATACAGTACTAGAACTAGACTAAACAGGGCATTTCTGAGGCAACCTTTTTGTGGAATAAATTACAAGCAAGTACAGGCAATTGTTGTGAGAAACCTTGATGATTTTCCTTGCAGTTGTAGGAAAATATTTTTGCCATTGTAGGAAAACATACTTTCTCAGCAATCAACCTTACAGAAGTATTTTTGGGCTACAAAAAAATCAGATTCACTTTATCAACATGATCTCATCCCCAGAAAGAGCCACTGAGCTCCAACAAAACCTCCAATCTATGCTTCACCATCCAATCCACAGAAGTGCTTGAAGTGGAAAATTCAAATGGTATCCCTCCCCTCTCCATGCACACATTTCAACAAGGGGCATGTTCCTCCTGAGCAAGCTCCGCTGAAATGAAAATCCTCTTGTCCAAATTCCTGACCTCATTCATTCCCCCTCTTTCAGCTGTATTGGTCACACCAGCAATGCATGACAGGGTTTGCCCTAGACTGGAGAAGCCAGTTTAGCAGTGTAACCCAAACCTGGACTTGGCATCAAGGCCTTGGCTTGAGTAGAAAGTGCTTAGGAAGCCCATTGTGGCCTGGGCATGCAAACACCATCCTCTCCATGCCAGAAATGAAGGGGGTAGAGCACCCCCATATTTCAGACATATGAACATATATGAAGATGCTTTACAGTTCAACAGCACATCGGTCCATCCAGCTTGCTATAGTCCACTGGCAGCAGCCTTCTCCATCACCTACTGCTCAGTCTTTTCTTCAGGTGAAAGTGCCAGAGGATGGGCTGAGATCTCCTGCATGCAAAGCATACACCTGTCCCTCTTACATCTGACAGACTAGTCAGGTGCAAGAGCAGATGGGGGAGCACTTGCCAAACAACAACCCCCCAAGAACTGGTACACAACCAGGGAGGCTCCAGTTCCATAGTTCCAAAAACAAGCAGCCCCTCGGGGTCAGGGGCATAACAATCTTGTCTCCCCGCCATCTTTGATCTCAGTCACAGGATCTGTAGTTCATCTTTTTCTGACAGCCCATACTTGACTTTGTGGTCATTGAAGAGTTTGCAAAGAGACTGGATGTACATGGAATGGTAAAGATCCACCATCTCATGGCTTGGATGCTCCATCTTGGGCACAATCACAGGCTCTCCAACTGGTGGGGGAGGAGAAGGGGGTTAGGCAAAGCTGTGCACAGCCAGAATAATAAATCCCAGAGACTTCGTTTGGAAGTCTTTCCTCTTACCTGATATGATTGAGAGTGTGGAGCCCATGATACTTGTTCCAGAGTAAAAGGGTCTTGTGTATGTGGCATTAGCCAGATTTTCTGTATTAGGTATTTGTTGAGAAAGATTTCTGGGACAGCAGGAGCAAGAGGCAGGAGGACACTCTGGCCCCTGCCACTAGATAGAACAAGGGCTATAACACTTCCCTACAGCAAAGAGAGGACCACCCTGGCCCCAATCCAATGTCAGAGAAGGAAGTGCTCTAGGGAGCCTGTTTCCCCATCTCTGCCAGAAGGCTCCAACTTCCAATTGTCCTGGGAACAAAAGTGAAGGCAAAGGAGACATTCTGACCTCTGCCACCAGTCAGAGGAACAATTCCTGCTGGGTCAATTGCAGCCCTTCTGTCCAAGCAAGAACACCTGGAAGGCAGATCAGACTGGAACCTACTAGATGCAAATGCCTGTTTATAATTTAACAATTAATTTTATCATTATGATTATTTATTTCATTTCTATACTGCCCAATAACCGAAGCTGTCTGGGCAGCTCAGAACAATTCACAAGATAAAACACAGCAGAAAAACTTGAATATATAAAATTCCAGGAAGTTTTTCTCCCACAGGATGCTTCCCTTGACTAGCCAGCCATGGTATTACTGTTATCTATTTTAAAAAAATAATACTTTTCAATATGGTATTTCACTTCTTTTTTCTTTTTATAATTTTCTATTTTATTGTTCACTACTCTGGAATCTGTTTAGATATGAAGCTGTCGATAAATAAATAGAATTTGAAAAGAACTTAAAGCAATTGCAATAAAATAATAGACCTGTTCAGACAGCTTTTCTCTCTTTTTCTCCTTTGTGAGCAAGTCTGTAATTCTGTGTTGATTTGACTAAGGCCATTTCTACACCGGCCTTTTTTCCCCGGGGCTGTCCCTGGGTGCTCCTGGGAACAGAGGGGGACAGGTACAGGTTTTCCCAGGGAGGTGTGGGTGGCCATCTTGCCTTGTGCCTGCTTACTCATGAGTAAGTGCATCACCAGAAACGGACAGCTGTGTGGCTCCGTGCCCATCAGGGAAGTGGGTGGTAGCAATTTTGCCACCCCTGGGATGGCAGGGAGGGGGTTTGGGGACTAATTTTGGGGGAAAGGTTTTTTTGCTTACTTTTTTGTTAGAGTGGGGCCTCGTTCTTGCATGACCAGCCCCGCTGCTTCCCCAAAATAAATGGCAGCCGTGACGTACCTGCTTCCTCCCCAGATGTTGCGCACCGTGTGTGTATGCTTGGTAAGGCTCTCACGATCAGGATATTGCAATAGCCTCCCCCCTCTCTACCGGAAGTGTAGAAAGGACCTAAAAGTCTGGCTTCGCTTTCAGGAGAATTGATTTCAGTGTAATATGACTATTATAGCCACCACAAGTGTAAGGCCAGTATCATAAAAACAAAAAGAGCTATATTGCCTGAATGAAATACTCTTGTTATACACTCTTCATAAATTAGTGATGTAATGGTATTTAAGAACCTAGCACAATTATATAATCAAGCAGACCAGACAGACCTTGCTAACGTTCAAGGAAAGTAGTTGTAAATGTTCAAATTGATAATGAAATCATGCATATACTTGCTTATATTCAAATCAGAGTAGATATACAGTTCTCAATGTTCAAATCCTATACAATTGCTTCCATTCAAAACCAGGTAGATAATGATAATATTTGAATAATGTGAACAATAAACAAGAAATAATAACAACTGAAGAAACTTCCTTGAGATAGTGCTGTTCTCGTCTTGACTGCTGGGAGGAGAACAGCACTATCTCAATGAAGTTTCTCTGGTTGTCGACTGATAGTTTACTCAAACAAATTGGTATCAAGTATCTACTAAAGGAGAATTAAAATTCCATCTCAGGAAGTGCTCAGTCCCCTACAGAAGTCAGAGTGAACGTGACGCAGTTGGAAATATCTTTTCATTGCAAATAGCATACTACTGATGAAGATTAATCAGAAACGGAGTGCACAATCTAGAGTTACCGTTTATTATTTATTATTTACATTATTCAAATATGTGCCAGAAAAAAGTGTTGGTTTTACATACCTACGGAAAACTTTGGAAAGATTGTGAAACCCTGAGGTAGAAAAAGCAGTTTAAAGAGAAAAAATAAAACATATGAAATGACTCTGAGAAACTGATTGGTGACCTTTTTTGCATACTATTTCTGAAAAATTCAAAGGCTTCTCGCTTAAAACACTAGTAGCTTCCAATTCCTCTTGTACAGTAGTTGGTGTAACACACTTTTAATTCTTTTTTGAAGCAGCAGCAGTAGCTGCTGCTACTATGGGACTCTCAAAATTATGTACAGCCATAGATGTTTCTCTTTCTATTCCTACCGCATTACAGGTGATTTGGAATGTTGAAGGGGGACGGTGATCACTGCGACATCACTGAAAGCAGCAGTAGAAGCAACCTGAGTTACAGCGGGAAGGTGGTGGGTTTGCTAGGTAAGCCCCTCCCTCCCCTGTTCCGTCCTCCATCACTTCAGCATCACTCATGGTGGCACTGATGCATCAATCCAGTCAGGGTGATCAGGGAAGGGCCTCCTCCCTTTCCGGACCACTCCACCCCCAGTCTAAGGAAGTCCGGATCAGTGCTTCAGTGCCGTTTCCCATGATGTTGAAGTGCCAATCCAGTTGGGGTGACCAGGGAAGGGAGGAGGCCTTATGCGCGGCCTCTTCCCTTCCCTGTCATCTCATCTCCAGGAAGATCAGTTGCTGTTTCAGATGCTCTAATGCTTCATAAGGCAATACGGGACTGGGACAATGTGGGCTGTCTTTGATGGTCCCAGGCACCCCATCCTACCCACCTGAAAGACCAAAGAAAAATGTGGGAGGGTCATTTATAAGCAAGCACAATGTGTGACATTGCACAACACCATCACTGATCCCGGGGCATGAGTTGAGTAATATTCTTTCACAGCTGGCAGAATTTGCTCTGAATCATTTATGACAAGTATATTGGGGAAACGGTGAATGTCCTAGTACAATCCTTGCACATTGTCTTAAACAGCAACACCACCGAAATGTAATTTCAGCTCTTACAGATTTGATGGATAAAGTATATACTTCTCCTATAGACATAAATTCACAATTTTTAAAGTTTTATACTGCTCTTTACAGCACTGGTAGCAAGATATGGAAGCTCCCCCCTCTCCTCATATTAATCTTCCACATTTAGACTCTTTACAACAACAGCTCCTTTTGGCTCCTTGCGTTTGGAGGAAATTATGAATGCAATTACAAATATGAACACTGGGAAATCACCCGATCTGCATGGATTTCCAAATGAGTGGTATAAAATATTCTCTAGCTGTTTCGTTCCAAAGCTGTACTGCCTCCTATTTTCTTCATCGTCAAATGATGCTTATATTATTGAGCTTCCTAAGCCTGGCAAGGGTCATACCTAATGTACTATCAACCTATATCATTAATTAATGTGGATATCAAAATATTAACAGCAATTCCAGCCAACAGATTGCAACAAATTATTGCAGCATTGGTTTGACCAGACCATGTGGGATCCATTAAAAACAGAGAGAGGGAAGATAATCTCAGATTAGTTGTTGATTTTGTTGCCTTAAATTTAGAAAGGACTGACGAGGCAGCCATCATTTCTTTGGATGCAGAAAAAAACGTTGACAAAATTCATTGGAAATTTATTTTTACCACATTGACTATTTTCAGTTTTCCAGAATAATTTTTGAAATGGATAAAAAAATGATACTCTGCCCTGAGAGCTAGAGTAATGACTAATGGATTATTTTCTGTTTTTTTTCTACTTGGGCAGGGTACCAAAGAGGGATGTCCATTTCCTCCATTGATATTTGATTTATGATTGGAACCCCTAGCATGTGCTATTAGTTAAAATACTAGTATTCATGGTTTTGTGCATGCCGGCTTAGAATTTAAAATTATCTGATAGTTTTTTGCTGTTTATCTTGTAACTCCAGTCATCAGTTCCAGCTTTGATGAAACTGATTAATGGTTTTGGTGAATTGTCTGGTAGTGGCTATTCAATTAATTGGTCAAAATCAGAAATAATGCCGATTGAAGATAGGGTATCCTCTATTAGATAATTGGCAATTTCGTTAGTGTGCTGATTACTTATTTGGGAATAATTATTCTTAGAGACATATCTCAAATGATCAAGTTAAATCTAAGCAAGTTGATTAATGATATTTCATGAGACATAGATGGGCATCTTTAAGGTTGGGTTTACGGGGTAAAATTAATACACTCAAGATGAATAATACTATACCTCAAATTGTTTATGTCATATGTGGGATAAGTTCATACCAAACTGTGGAGTAAACTAAATTCACCCCATCACTTGCTACCTACCATTTTAATTGGAGATAGTTAAATGTTACCACCCCTAAAAGTGGCCTAAAGTCATTTTAAATAAATGAATAGGCTGTGCTAACAGAGCACCACTTTCAGTTCATGAGATGCAGCAACCCAAAGAGCGAGTCAATATGACTGATGCAGCCCACCATCAATCCCCTCCCCCATTTCTTTCATCCCACTCAGGTAGCACAAATAGGATTATTTCACTACAGGCCACTTTCAGCTTCATGGCCTGACAGCCATTATCACAATTTCTTGCAACAACTCAATGCATATTCCCATATTACAGCTGGAAAATGGGAGAGGCAGCACCTGTAGCAAGGTCAGAGATAAAGTTTTGGAAAAGAAATGAGATACCCCAACATGAGGGGGGCTACTAACCAATAACCTTTTATGCTACTGCAATTTTTTTAGGGGACAAAACCGTCTCCATTATTTGCTACAATATGCCCTAACAGATGACCCCAACTCATCCTATGCAGTGAGTGAGATGTCCTCACTGAAGCATTTCACCCTCCATGTTGGGCTTCTTTGACTACCTCAACATAGACAACTAGGAGTGGCATGATGTAGAACCAGCCACAATTGAAAATTTAATAAGCCAATTTAAAGTGGGCAAAGCTCCGGGCCCAGATTATATTCTACCTGATATGTTAAAGTGTAATGTTGCCTGGTGGATGCCCATCTTAGCATCCCTTTTTACAGCAATTAATAAAACCGGTAAGATCCCTCTGGCCTGGCAAGGATCCAACGTGGTTCCCATATATAAAAAGGGCCCGAGATCCGACCCTGGGAATTATAGACCAATTAGTCTATTATCAGTAATAGGTAAATTATATGCGAAGACACTAAGGACTAAATTGATTGATTGGATACAAGCCAATGAAATTCTGAGCCCTGAACAAATTGGGTTCAAGGCAGGGAGCTCCACAAATGACCATGCATTGGTACTTACTCACTTAGCTCATAAATATACAGCCACTAGGGGTGGCAAATTATTTGCTGCCTTTATAGATCTGAAATCGGCTTTTGATACAATTTCTATGTCTATATTATGAGGCAAATTAGAACTGATGTCCATAGACCCTAGACTACTGTTTCTGTTAAAATCTCTCCATCATAAAACATCTGCCCAAATTAGATGCAGTAGAATGGGCCATCTCACTAAGGAGTTTAGTACCTACCGAGGAATCAGACAAGGTTGTGTTTTAGCTCCAACTCGGTTCAATCTTTACCTTGCTGATCTACCAGTTTTTCTTGAGTCAATACAATCTCATCCCCCTAGGTTAGGACACCGAAAGGTTAATATACTTTTATATGCAGATGATGCAGTATTGTTGTCCCAGACTAGACTGGGTCTCAGGAGGCTGTTAAAAGGATTAGCACAATATTGCGAAAGGGATAGACTTACAATTAATTACCAAAAATCTAAAATCTTGGTGTTTGCAAAGACCAAAGTTAGTTACATTTGGTCGATGGGAGGAAGCAGAGTGGAACAGGTTAACTCATATAAATATTTGGGTATCTATTTTCAAGCGAATTTAAAATGGAATAATCATGTTAAGTATCTTAAGGCCAAAGCGGAACAGACTATAGGGGCCCTTACCAGATATTTCTACCATGGAGGGGGAAAGTATATACTAGGGATGTGCACTGGATCGGACCCGATCCACGATCCGAGTCCGGTCCAGTGGGAAATCGGATAAATTATCCGATTTCCGATCCCGCAGCTGGATCGGCCGATCCAATCCGAACCGGTCCGAAAAGGCTCCGAACCGGTTCGGAGGATCGGCGGATCGGCGGGCGCCCACTGGCGCCCACCGCCGCTTCCATTGGCGGGCGCCAGCGGGCGCCTGCCGATGAAAGTGGACAGCGGGGGGGAGGGAGGAGGGGGGCGCTTACCTTCTCGGCCCGTCCGCTCCCGTCCGGCACTAGCAGCTACTCCCAGCGGGCTCCGCGGCCTGCTCTAGGGTGGCGCGCCGGGTGATGTCATCACCCGGCGCGCTACTCTAGAGCAGGCCGCGGAGCCTGCTGGTGGTAGCCGCCGGCCCCGGACGGGAGCGGACGGGCCGAGAAGGTAAGGAGGGGGTGCGTGGAGGGGAGGAGGGGGCGCGCGGAGGGGGGAGGGGGGCCCTTACCTTCCCGGCCCGGCGGCTCCCGTCCGGCGCCGGCGCCTACTACTCCCAGCATGCTCCGCGGCCTGCTCTAGGGTGGCGCGCCGGGTGATGTCATCACCCGGCGCGCTACTCTAAAGCAGGCCACGGAGCCTGCTGGAAGTAGTAGGCGCCGGCGCCGGACGGGAGCCGCCGGGCCGGGAAGGTAAGGAGGGGGTGCGTGGAGGGGAGGAGGGGGCGTGCGGAGGGGGGAGGGGGGCCCTTACCTTCCCGGCCCGGCGGCTCCCGTCCGGCGCCGGCGCCTACTACTCCCAGCAGGCTCCGCGGCCTGCTCTAGGGTGGCGCGCCGGGTGATGTCATCACCCGGCGCGCTACTCTAGAGCAGGCCGCGGAGCCTGCTGGTAGTAGTAGGCGCCGGCGCCGGACGGGAGCCGCCGGGCCGGGAAGGTAAGGAGGGGGTGCGTGGAGGGGAGGAGGGGGCGCGCGGAGGGGGGAGGGGGGCCCTTACCTTCCCGGCCCGGCGGCTCCCGTCCGGCGCCGGCGCCTACTACTACCAGCAGGCTCCGCGGCCTGCTCTAGGGTGGCGCGCCGGGTGATGTCATCACCCGGCGCGCTACTCGAGAGTAGGCCGCGGAGCCCGCTGGTAGTAGCCGCCAGCGCCGGACGGGAGCGGACGGGCCGAGAAGGTAAGCAGTGGCGGGGAAGGGGGCTTACCCCCCCCCCCGGAGCCGTCCGCTTCTATCCGCTGGCGCCCGCGGGCGCCAGCGGATGGAAGCGGGCAGCCCCAGGGGGGGTAGGGAGCGCGGGGGAGGGGGCTTATCTGCCGGGGCCGTCCACAGCGGACGGCCCCGGGGGGGGGAGGGAGTTAGGCCCCCCCTCACCCACCCGCCGCCATTTTTTTCTCATAGACTTGCATTGCAATGCAAGTCTATGGGGAAAAAAATGGCGGCCGATCCAAAAATTAACGATTTTTGGGTCGGGATCGGACTCGATCCGGTCCGGGGGGCCTCCGATTTTGTCCGAACCGGTCCGGGACAAAATTGGAGGTCCCGATCCGGGTCCCGATCCGATCCGGGGGGTCCGTGCACACCCCTAGTATATACCAGCTGCACTAAAGGTCTATAAGGCTGAACTCCTGTCCCAGATTTTGTTTGGGGCTCCGATTTGGTTTCCGCTTATAAAAACTTCATTAGAGGGAATGCAGTCTGAATTTTTGAGGCTAATTTTAGGACTTCCAAGATGTGTTTCTGGCCCTGCCCTCAATCTCGAAGCTGGGCTAAGATCTTTGAGCACTGTAGCCTGGAGTTTAACGATACAGTTTTGGTTTCGTAAATATCACTCTATGGCATATGACTCCTTGGTTACCCAAGCCTTGTTAGATCCCTTGGAATCACCTTGGACTAAAGCCATAGTAAGCAGACTCGCAACCCTCGGCTTAGATTTACCATATTTGTTTCAACTTGATTATACAAAGGTAAAATTCTCCACCAAACAAAGATTAGAGGATATTGATCTTCAACTGTTACATAAATTTGGAACTGGCTCTTGTTCCCTGATCGCACTAGGTATCCCAGATAGTGCTGAAAGAGGGCTGTCAAATTATTTCAAATGGTTGTCAGTTCCAAAATACAGGAAGGCCTTTACACAGGGCAGATTCAACATACTCCCCTCCAAGTTGTTGGAGGGGAGATATAGTAAGATTCCAAGGGAAGAAAGATACTGCCCCTGCTCTAGCTCTGAGGTAGAGACAGTCTCCCACGTGCTTCTCAGCTGTGAGTTTTACAATGGTATTAGAAATGATTTGCTGAGACCAATTCTCCAGGGCTACATTGGGCAAGGACAAAATGGTCACAAATCAAGTTGCCAAATTCTTATATCTTTCTACCATGTATAGAGTGCAACTGGCGGGTTCTTAATTGATTAACTGTCAAACAGCTGTTGATGTAAATTAAAATTTTGTATGTTCTTTTATGGTCTATAGTCTACAATAAAGAATTTCTTCTTCATAGACAACTAGGGCTTGGCCCTGTTCCCAGGTCTTCCAGCCAAAGTGACACAAGACAGTTGCTGTGGGAGGTCAGAAGATACTCACTAACGGTAGAAACCGGTCTAGGAAAAGGCAAGAAGCCTCTGGAATGGATGGAGGTGAAGCCCCTTCCATAGAAGAAACAGGGAGCAAAGCCCAGAAGTTTACGGAATCTGTTTTGAAGGCTCCTCATCCAGGTGCCTTCCTCAAAGAGCACTTGCTGGAAAAGGTCATTCTCTCCAAAAGAGAAAGCAGGAACCAGGTGTGCCCTGTTGGGGAAAGAGCATTGCGGAGTAAGTCACATCAGTGGCATAAATATATATATATATCAAAGGCTTAAATCAAGATTCATTCCAAGTCATATTTAACTCCGTAACAAACATAAGAAGGCAGTGATCATCAACATGACCCATCCATCCATTGTGAGGAATCATAGCTTAATGGCAAAGCACACACCTTGCCAATGTCAGGTATCAGGTTAAATGACTTGGAGACCCTCTAGGCCCTAGAGAGCAGTGCCCAGCTGGACAGTATACATTGCTCTGCGCCTTATGTAAGGAGTAGCTATACGTGTACTCTGGATTTTAGGAAAGCTGATTTTAATAAACTTAGAACAATGATAAGTAAGGTCCCATGGCAGGTTACCCTAATGAGAAAAGGAGTCCAAGATGGGTGGGAGTTTCTAAAACATGGAAAACTTAAAGGCACAATTACAAACAATTCCAACAAGGAAAAAAGATAGAAGACAACAGAAGAAGTTAATATGGCTCCACAAATAGCTTAGAGATGACCTGAAAATAAAAAAGGACACACATAGGAAGTAGAAGGCCAGGCTACAAAAGAAGAGTACAGACAGGTAGCACAGAAATGCAGGAATGGCATCAGGAAGGCTAAAACTGAGAATGAGCTAAGGCTAGTGAGGGATGCAGGGATGTGCATGGTAAAAGACAGGGGAAAGAAATGCTGGTTCAACTACTCAATGAGGATGGCAAATTGATAACAGATGACAAAGAAAAGACCGAAGTGCGCAATTCCTACTTTGGCTCAGTCGTCTCCCAGAAGCAGATCTATGATCTGCCCTGACAAAAGTGAAGTACAGACTGAAGGGGCAGGATTGCAGCTTGAGATTGATGAACAAATGGTCAAGGAACACCTAATTTCTTTGAACGAGTTCAAATCTCCAAAGTCGATGAACTTGCATACTAGAGTAATAAACAGGGATGTGTATCATATCGTTACGATATCCGATAACGAACCGATAAGGTCGTTATCGGACATCAGATTAACAGTAACGATACATTCCAAAGGAGGCCTGTGACGATACCCCACATTTCTCTCTCCCTAAGTATGTCTGGGTTAGTATGTCTGGAGAGTGCAGAATGTTGGACTGAGTGGATGTGGCTGATGATGCTGGGAAAGGGAGGGGGAGGAGTATACCCGTATTTCATCGAATCTAAGATGCCATCGAATCTAAGGCGCACCTTAATTTCAGGGCTACCAATAGTAAAAAGCTTTGCGTCGATTCGAAGATGCACCCCATTTTCAGACATGTTTATATTTGATAAAAAAGTGCATCTTAGAATCGTAGACACACGGTAGGGACGAATCACGCTCATAGGCTGGGCAAGGATCCTTCGCTGCTGCTGCTGCTCCTCCTCTGCGTCTTCTTCTCCTTGTCCTCTACCGCTGCTGCCGCCGCCACCAAAGACCAGGAAGGGGTGAGAAAGCAAGAGCGGGGCGGGTGGGGGAAGGCAGAGGCTGTAGCAGGGCCCAAGTGAGGGAGGAGTGGGGGCAGCAGCAGCAGGGAGGAGGAGGAGGAGGAAGAAGCATCGACAAGCAGGGAGGGGAGGGAAGGGCGCGGAGAGCCGGGCGGAGGCAGCAGCTGTGGCAGCGAGGACCCGCATGTGCCCCCCCTGCGACTCGGCCTCCCCACTCACTTCCATCGCCGCCCTGGTCCTCACTGCCAGAGCGCGGGATCACGGCCTACTTCATAGTAACGCCACGTTTCCAGACCTTCTCCTCTACCACTGCTGCCACCGCCACTGCCAAATCCCAGCGGCGGCGGGGAGGAGGAGGAGGAGGGAGAAGCGACAAGCAGGAAGAGGAGGGAAGGGAAGAGTGCAGAGAGCCGGGTGGATGCAGTGGCCGTAGCAGCGAGGATCCGCATGCGCCCCCCCCCCCCCAGTGACTCGGCCTCTCCACCCTGGAAACGCGGCGTTACTACGAGGTAGGCTGCAATCCCACGCGCTGGTGGTGAGGACCAAGGCGACAATGGAGGTGAGTGAGGAGGCCAAGTCGCTGGGGGGGGCACATGCAGGTCCTCGCTGCTACGGCCGCTGCCTCCGCCCAGCTCTCCGCGCCCTCCCCTTGCCTCCCCTTCCCGCTTGTCGCTTCTTCCTCCTGCCTGCTGCCACTGCCACTCCTCCCTCACCTGGGCCCCACTACCGCCTCTGCCTGCCCCCGCCCACCCCGCTCTTGCTCTCTCACCCCTTCCTGGGATTCGGTGGTGGCAGCTGCAGCAGCGATAGAGGAGAAGGTCTGGAAACACGGCATTACTATGAAGTAGGCTGTAATACTGCACACTGGCAGCGATGGAGGTTGTGGGTGAAGGCTCTGTGTGTGGGTGGGTGGATCTTCAAACACATTCCAGCACTGGAGAAATCTGGCGATTCTTAGATGCCATCGATTCTAAGACGCATTCCATTTTTACAGAGGTAAATATGGTGTGTGGGGGGGGAAGTGTGTCTTAGAATCGAGGAAATACGGTATATAGTGTGAGGGAGTGTTTTAGATTATCTTAACGTCTTATCATTTTATTGTCTTAGTTGTGTGGATGATAGCTGTGTGTGTTCTAGTCAGGAGTGTGTGAAGATATTATTAGGATTTAAGATTATTAGTTAGAATATTAAAAGTGTTAAGAATAGGCAGGTGTTAAAATTGATTTGAAAGAACTGTTAACAACAATAAACGTTTTCTTTTATTTTTGCTACCACAAACCATGCGTCAGTTTGGCTTTGTAACCTGCTCTATAAGTTTAATAAAGAAACACATATTATTACACCTTCAGCCAACATATTCACAGGAGAACCTGTGCTAATAAGGGGAAAGTGGTGCGTCTTTTACCCTTCCCTCAGGTATTTAAGTGGTGGTGCTTAGCCTGAGAGGGGTGTGCTCATCTAGGCCCTATTTGAGCGGATCCGAAATCCATATGTCCAATAACTATCAGACATATTGGATATTCAGACCGCCATTTTACAGCCGGCTCTCCCTTCCCCCCCCCACTCACGCTCCTTACCTGCGGTCTTCCCCACTGCCATCCACTGCCCTCCGCTGCTTCTGGACTACTGAGAACTAGGCTTTGCGGCCTAGTTCTCAGTAGAGTGACATTGCCATCGCTCTACTGAGAACTAGGCTGCAAAACCTAGTTTTCAGTAGTCCAGAAGCAGGGAAGGCCGCAGGTAAGTGGGAATTCCTCCCTCCCCCCCTCACACTCCTTACCTGCGGCCTTCACCACTGCTGCCACCCCCATACTACTGCTAAACAGGCTTTCCGGTCTGTTTGTCAGTACAGAGCCGCACCGAGTGATGATGACATCACTCGGCGCTTCTCTGTACTGACGAACAGGCCGGAAAGCCTGTTAAGCAGTAGTACGGGGCGTCGGTGGGGAAGGCCGCAGGTAAGTGGGGACCCCTGGGACCCCTCCCCTCCCTTCCCTCCCCCACTCACACTCCTTACCTGCGGCCTTCCCTGCCGCTGCCACCACCCCGTACTACTGCTAAACAGGCTTTCCGGCCTGTTCGTCAGTACAGAGCCACGCCGAGTGATGACATCACTCGGCGCTTCTCTGTACTGACGAACAGGCTGGAAAGCCTGTTTAGAAGTAATATGGGGTGGGGGGGGGGGTAAGCAGCACGAGTGGGGGGAGGGAGCGCGAGTGAGAGGAGGGAGGGAGTGCTGGCCCAGTGTTTTTCCCCATAGACTTGCACTGGGGGAAAGCTTTCTTCCCCCAATGCAAACCTATGGGGAAAACACTGTAATCAGATCGGAACCTGATATTTATCAGATATCAGATCCAATAAAATCTGGGTACCCCCGATATGATCAGACCCAAAAACATTTTATATCGGAATTTCCGATACCAATATGATACGATAATTTCGGCCATGCACATCCCTAGTAATAAAAGAACTGGCAGAAAAACACTCAGAACCATTGTCTATTATCTTTGCAAAATCATGGCAGATGGGTGAAGTGCCAGATGACTGGATGATGGCTAATGTTGTCTATGTCTTCAAAAAGGGCATAAAAGAGGAACCTGGGAACTACAGACCAGTTAGTCTGACATTCATCCCTGGGAACATTTTGGAGCAGATTATAAAGAAGCCAATCTGTAACCACCTTGAAAACAATGCAGCGATTACTAGGAGCCAGCATGGATTTGTCAAGAACAAATCCTGCCAGACTAATCTGATCTTATTTTTTGAACGGGTAATCTCCCTTGGGAACTGTAGGAATGCTGTGGACTGTGGGAATGTTGTGGTCATTATATATCTTGACTTGAGCAAAGCTTTTGACAAAACTAGCTAAAAGTGGGCTAGATGGAACAACTATTAGGTGGATCTACAGTCGAAGAGTGCTTATCAATGGTGCCTCCTCAAACTGGGGAGAGGTGACAAGCAGGGCACCACAGGACTCAGTCCTGGGCCCAGCACTCTTCAACATTTTTATTAATGGCTTGGATGTGGAGGTGCAGGGAATCCTTCTCAAATCTGCAGATGATACAAATTTCAGTACTGCATCCAGTTCTGGCATCACACTTCAAGATGGATGCAGACAAGCTGGAGGGGATTCAGAGGAGGGCAACAGAGATGATTTGGAGTCCGGAAACAAAGCCCTATGAGGAGAGACTGAAACTGAACTGGTCATGTTTTGCCTTGAGAAGAGAAGATTGAGGGGAGACGTGATAGCACTCTTCAAGTACTTGAAAGGTTGTCACACAGAGGAGGGCCAGGATCTCTTCTCGATCATCCCAGAGTGTAGGACACAAAATAATGGGCTCAAGTTACAGGAACACACAAACATATTAAACACACAAAAGTATTAAAATTTATTACATATTTTCCCCTTAACTTTCTTTTTTTGGTCAAGTTACAGGAAGCCAGATTCTGGGCGGACTTCAGGAAAAGCTACCTCACTGTTAGACCAGTACGACAATGGAACCAATGACCTATGGAGGTCATGGGCTCTCCCACACTAGAGGCCTTCAAGATGCAGCTGGACAGCCATCTTTCAGGTATGCTTTAAGATAGATTTCTGCATTGAGCAGGGGGTTGGACTCGATGGCCTTATAGGCCCCTTCCAACTCTACTATTCTATGATTCTATGAAACCATTTTATACCCAGTTTGCTCACACATTGACTCCTGGGTTTTGTGAAGCATTGGCCAAGGTTTGAGGAAGTGGGATTCAGTTTTCCCTGGATTCAAATTCTACAGAAAGGGCAGGGAGGCATGTAAAGTGGCTGGTGTAGTTCTGCGTCAGTCCAAGAAATTAGAAAACTTGATCTGACACAGAATCTTTGCAGCTGAGGAATGCACAACTTTTTTGGCCCTGAATGAACTCTGATTTAGAACAGAGTAAAGAAAGTACTTCTTCATACATTACATAATGAAAGTGTGATACTCGTTGCCTAACAAAATATGTATGACCACTGGCTTAGTTATCTTTAAACGAAGATTATGGAACTATATGGAACCCCCAGAATCAACACTTTTTGCAGCAGCTGGTTGGTCTCTCTGGGAAAGAGAATGCAGGATTTGATGGAACTTTGGTCTGATCCAGCGTGGCACTTTATTATAGCTGCCACAGTTGTGGCAGCAACAATAAGGCTGAAATGGAAAAAGCATTCTACCATTATGAAGGGGTAATTGGGGGTGGGTTGGTCTTTCTAACATTCATAAAATTGAAAATGTTTCACCAATCTTCCTGAAATTTACATGTGCCAGAAAGAAATGTTGGTTTTACATAATATGTTCATATGCTTTTAGGAGATACCCAGTGGCCCTCCTGGGATCTGTTTACCTACAGCCAACTAGGAGAGAAACATGCTTTTCATCTGATGGTACTACATACCCATGCTGGAGTGCTAGCCGGACAAATCCCTTGCGTTTGTTTAGGATTAATGTGGTCACTCCTGGCTGGCAGGAGAGTGACTCCGCTGCTCCCCCAACAACAATAGCCACAGCATTTCCTGTGCCATTCTGGGAGATTAGGTGCTCTATTGCCTTCCGATTCACTGGGCACAGACCTACAGAATAGGGAAACAGAAAATTGTTAGAACTTTTCTCTCCCCAAAGAGAGCTACAACTGCCCCTCCCTCCATTTAACTGGGCTTAATTTGTTTAGATCTTTAACCCACATCATCTTAAACATTAAGCTTGGGTGGTGTGCGATATTTTAAAACAATATCCGGAGATGTTGTCACGACTGATGTGTAAAATGCCACAATCCCAAATGTAATACTGTTTTTACCCAACCATTGATAGCCCTTTCTTGTGAATGAGAGCAGAGTTGCAGACTTTAACTGAATGGACTGATTAGTCAATCAGTTTAATTGTGAATTAAAATTTGCCCCTGAGTTAATCAGAAAGGCTGACATGAAAGGCTTTGGGACTCTTCTCCTCTTCCTCCTTTGGGGACAATTGGATGGGAAAGGAACCCTCCTCAGCTGCAATCCTAAACACACTTCATAGGGAGAAAGGTCCACTGAACATGAGGTGGGGTGGGAGAGATGTGCTTTCACCTTATGCTGCTTAGGATAGCATTGCGCAAGTAATGGGGGGAAATTAATTATTGGGAGAGAAATGGACATGGCTTTTCTTCTAACAGTAACTCCCACAGTTTAGTGAAACTCGCAACACACTATGAAATCAAAGGTCCCCTCTACAAGATTTCAGTTTGACTCCCGGTTGCCCGATTATGCGCATCTCCTCACACTCGCTTTTACGCCTAATACCTATATACGAGAGGCATTGAAGCACATTACTGCTGTATGAAACTTGCTTTAAAGTTGTTGACATGCATGCAAATGTTGCTGAAAGTAATGCGCTTTGTCCCGGGAAACTGCCCAAACAGGTTTTGCATCCTTTATTCTCCCCGCCTACCAGAATCTCCCACCTTTGGTTTCCTAGGTTACCTGCCGGGAATTATGTGGTTAACCTATTTGGCTACCTCTCTCCCCTCCAATTTTGCAGCCAGCTGAAGTTTGCCCCCCCCCTGCCAGAACTGCTCAGGAGTAAATGGGAATGTGTCTCAGAAGTTTCCCCTTCAAGCAGCCTTTTAAAAAGTATTTTCAGCTGCCTCTCTCTGCCCCCCACCATTTGCGGGAGAGAGAGAAAGAGAGAGAGAGACCAAAGAGAAGGAGCGAGCGAGCGAGAGAGGAGAGATCCGCACAAACGCACGCCCAAACAGACAGGGGAAGCTGCTTCGTTCCATCCTCCTCCTCCTTATTTTCCCAGTGAGATCAATTGTTTTGTCTCCTTCTCAATCATCCGTTGTCGTTCTGGTGGTGTAAAACATTCAGATGCGTGCACATACACACATCCAGCAAGCAAGCGAGGGGAGCAAGTGTGTGTGTGTGTGTGTGTCTATGGATGGAGGCAGGCATGCAGGCAAGCATGAAAACACCCTCCCCCTGTCCGCCCCCCCTTTCCCTGCTTCCTGTCTCTCAGGAACCCAGCAAGAAGCGAGGGGACTAGTTGTCTAAGCGGATCATTAATTATCCACACATACACATGACAACAAGACCATCTGATTGTTAATGCGCCTCCTCACAAAATTGTTTACACGGACATAAGGTGCTCTTACTCCCGCAGTAAATTAAAACTCGCTATTTAATGCGCATTCGAAAATGCGAATAATCGGAGATTTAAAGCGCCTGGACCCGATCTGCGCTCCGCTCTTGTAGAGGTAAATTTGGTAATGCGCCTTGAAAGAGCTTTAAATCGCTCTTGTAGAGGCATCCAAAGTGACATCTCTTAAACTAGGATCTTCCACAAGACTGATGGACCTTTGATTTGTTTGTGGCATGGAATATTCTATGTTCCATATTCTCAGGGGTGAGGCGGGTGTGGGTGGACTAGCTTTCCCTTTGAACAATGAGAAGCAGTAGTTGTGTATTAAATTTTTAACTTCTCACAAACACAAACAGAATAAGAGCAACTCCTTCTTTGGGGATCTTACAAAGGACACCTTCATCAAGGTATTGCAAAATGCATCTTAGCATCAATGTATTTGATTATTTAATTGGCTAAAATTGAAGTTGAACTGAAAGAAGCTTGAGCAAATCTACCAAACAAGCATGCCAGTAGCTGAGCTGGTTTTTAATCCAATCTCCCTGATGTACAACTATCATTATCCACCGAATCAGAATTCACGCCCTGGTCCTGCCAGAGATTCCATGGATTACCCAAGAATGCTCCTTTCACACTGCTTTAGTGATGGGGGAGAGATGGGAGGGGAGCACAGAGACAGACTCACCCCCACACATCAGGTATTCCCTTAAACCAGGCAATCGGAAGTTGCCAGCCAGAGTGCCCAGGAAAGGTTTGATGCCAGGGAACTTTTCACAGAAGCCAGTAGAACGAGTGACAAAGTTGCAGAAAGCACCAACACAGAGGATCCCATGGGGATGGACCCCAACAATATAGTTGTGATTGGGGAGCAGATTGTGAGTCTTCACCAGCTGGAAAGTAAAAACATGTCAGTGAGGAAGACGGTCTCTTTCCAGTGTTCTACGTGGGCATGTTGGCTGAGCAAGCCCTATACATTGCAGAGGAGTCAGTGGCCTGGTCTGGGGTTCAGTTCACTCTGTTCACATGAAGTGCTGGCCAGACCTTCTTGGCCTCACTGTTGATCCCTGTGAGATGATAGAATGGGCTGGAACCCCCCTTCTCAGGTAGCCCTGCAGGATCTGCTCATTGCAGGAGAAGAACAGGACCAGATGGCTTTCAGAAAAAAATGTCTACCCTGAAAGGTCCGTCCATCCTGACCATTCTTCTCATGGAAGTAGATAAACCTCTGAGGAACACTAGAGTCCCACAGAATACAGTTTGATAACCATGGAGCAAGGAGGGTGGGGGAGGCTGTGAACAAACTCTTTCTGGGGAGCAACAGGAATGTCCTCCCCCTTCCCAGTACTGTGGTACTTCTGTTGGATCAATCCTTGGTAGACTGATTACTTCCATACATAATGGGGAAAGGAGGATTCTGGCAAGTGGGAAACATCTCATGGGATTTCTGGGTGATTCTTTATACTCTACCGGCACCAAAAATAATACTGATGCTGGGGGGTGTCCAAAAGGGAATAGGGCAAGGTGGGCTGGTGGGCCTTCAGATGTTTTGGCCTACAACTCCCATCATCCTTCACCATTGGCTGTGCTGGTTAGTGCTAATGGGAGTTGTAGGCCAAAGAATCTGGGGGGCCACAAGTTGCCCGTCCCTGGACTAGAGGTGGTTGGGCCCTCAATCAGTTCCTAGTAGTGCCCCTTGGGGTCCCTGCTAGGACCCCCAGCCATGTGACAAAAGGTGCATAAAGGAAAGCACTGCTACTCTGGCACCATCAGGACACAGTAGATTGCTTCAAGGCTTTGTGGGCAGTTGCTAGGGTGACCAGATAAAATCCAGGTCAGGGCTCATGTAACTTTAACAGTTGTAGAGCAAAGGGAATTTCAGCCAGTGTCATTTGTATGCAATTAGTTCCTGGTGAAATTCCCTCTTCATCACACCAGTTAAAGGTGCAGGGGCCCTGCCTTCTTTTGTATCTGGTCACTCTAGTATAGTGCCTGCACCTTTAACTGTTATGATGAAGAGGGAATTTCACCAGGAACTAATTGCATACCAATGACACTGGCTGCAATTCCCTTTTCTCTACAACTGTTAAAGTTACATGAGCCCTGACCTGGATTTTATCTGGTCACCCATTTCCTCACCAGAGTGGCACCAGGCAGCAAGGAAACAGGAGCTCTCTTCTGAGGTATTAAATCGCCTCCCCCTGCAGAGAAACTGGGGGCCACCCCAGAGCCTCCTGCAGAACTACAGAGCCCCGTGGGACAATCTCCCACTTCCCAGGTGGCCGAGGAGCACCTGGCAGCAGCTGAAGGAACAGCACATAATGCCCTGATGTTCAGACTTCTTTGCTGCCATCAGAAAACAGGAGATTTCCCTACCCGTTCTGGTCAGTGGTGGGCCCTCTGCAATTAGGCTTCCTGCTCACCTTTTCTCTTTCTTACCCATAGTGGGTTTCCATTGCCCCACAGAATCCAATGGAGTGGTGAAACTGACTAACCCCCCCCCCCCCCCCACACACACACACACACACATGTGCTTACCTGAATAGGGAAATAATCTCGGAAGTGATTCCAGATAGACCAGTTCCGGACCCAGGAAGAACTCCTGCCACCTGCACAGGCACAGGAACGTGGGGGGGGGGGGGTATGTAAAGGAGTGGATCATTATTTTGATAGCGTCATCCAGTGGAAATACAGTCATACAAATAGCTTTCAAGAAAAGGAACTAAAGCAGCCTGGAAAGCAGGTGCCGTTGACGTCCTTAGAAAGCATCATCTAACAATGCCGCCCTCTTTATCTGTCTGCAAATTGGAAAAGATTTCTGCCAGTTTGAGATTTTAAACATATGAGATTTTGTATAAGGTATATGTGATGGCAAAAGGGGAAAGATAGTAGGAGTGGGGAAGAAGCAGGTCAAATCGGGGACACATTTTTGTATCAGGAGCCTGTGTGTTGCTGCTGTGGCCCTGTCTCCACAGCATGGATTTGGACCAGATCATGGATAGTTTAGAGAATTTAAACAAAGTGAGATCCAAAATAGCTAATTTTTTACCAAACTTTGCAGCCAAAAGAGATCCCAAAATTTCACTTTTGTATTGTTGTTGTTGTTGTTGTGTGTTTTAAAATGGTTGAACGTTGTCCCGGCCATGGAACATCTTGACACAAGTGAAGCCATGTTTGACCAACCTGCGGAAGGTCAGACAGCGGGCATTCAGGAATGTCAAGGAAGCCATTTTTAAAAGCTCTGGCTCAATTCGGACGACACAATAAACAACTGGTGTGGGGGAAACAATCGTCAGTTGTTTTGACTATTGTGTCATTCCAATGCTGCCATAGTCAACTCAGCGGTAATCCTCATCCACACCACAGTTGATTATTTATTACCATGTTGTGTGGGGAGTGCCCCCTAGGGTTAGCGTTAGGGTTAGTCAACCCACCATTGACTATCGTGTCGTCCGAACTGAGCCTCTGTGTGTATCACAAGACGACCCACACCCCACACTCCGTGCAAAAAGGAAAGATTGTGTCCGGGATCAGACTTCCTCTTTCTTCCGTTGTCCCCAACAGCCAGTTGTGGTTAGCTAGAGATTTTCACTGTGATAAACAGCTGTCTATGGCTTTTGCTTAGCAAGGAATATTTTGCACATGCTCCATTGTTTCATGTCTACGTGACCAGGACTTGCTACAAACAGCAAGTCCCAGGCAGGGCAGAGTCTCACTTTGAGCTAAAGAGTTTTGCTTTGGCTTAGGTGGGCTCTCCGTCGCGACGTATCCTTTCTGCCAAATTAAAGGTGTCTTTGAAACCTGGAAAGCGTCTTCGTTGTGATTGGGCCACGACAACGTTTAAGAATATAATGTAAGAATACATGTGCTGGTATTCTTATGGCCTCTCTAGTCCAGCATTCTGTTTATATAGTGGCCAACTAGATGCCTGTGGAAGTAGGACAGGAGGAGCACAAGAGCACCCTCCCGTTTGTGCTCCCCAGCAACTGGTAAATTTACAATGCTCCATACCAGAATTTGTTTTGCTGTTCTGATCTGTGATAATAATCATTTATTAAATGATTATTAAATATTTAATTAACAGTGGTTGCAAAAAAAAAGGGGGGATCTGCAATTAGAAGCCTCAAAATTCCATTGCTTATAAAAATTACACCTATTGAGCTTGGGATCTTAGTTCCACTTGATGAGATCTACAATTGACCCACATTTCTAACCAATCTGATTAAATTTCCACTCGTATAGTAAGTTAAAAAGCTCTGAAAATTGACACATTCATCCCAGTGCTTTCCTCTCCAAGCTATGGCTGCAACTGAGAGAGGGCAGGGAAGGAAGACAGAGAGAGAGATGAGGGAAAGAGAGAGGCGTTCACAAAGCCCCAATCCGTCGATCCTTCACACACCCCTAGTTCAGAGTAAGCATATTACCCAGAGCTGAATGAATACTCAAAGCAAGAGGCAGCAATTAAGCCCACATTTCCAACACAGCAATTTTTAATGAAAAAGGGCTGGCAAAGGAATTCTCCAGCCCCCTCAGCTCCTGTACTGGCCAAAGTGCCAACTGAAGGCAATGACTTACTTCTGAGTAGACATGGCTAGACCTCTGCTCTCCTCACCCCACCCTGCCCAAATTTCCCTTCTGCCAGTCAGTGCTCAAAGTATGCCCACCATCCTAAACCATGGTGAAGGTGGAGCAAAGTTAAAATACGCAGTCAAACGGGACCAAGAAAATGCACAGCTTTGGGACGGAAACCATGATGGGGCTGTGAATTGACAGCTGTGTCATATAAGTGAAGGTGTGCAACTTTGCAACCACAACGGAGTAAAAAAACCCATGTAGACATGCCCCAGTTTAGTGTCTTGCTGTTAGCATGTAACGCCCCTAACAACTGGGGACCCAGGTACCTGAAGGAATGCCTCCGCATTACAACCAACTAGGGACCTTCAGTCTCCAGGGGATGCGGCTCATGAATGTGGTGAGGAGGGTGGATATGCAAGATAGGGCTTTCTTAGTGACTGCCCCACCTGCCACGCACCCCCTCTGTGGAATTCCCTCCCAGGAGAGGTGCAGTTAGTCCCTAACTGTGAATATTTTCAAATGTAAGCTAAAGACATTTTTGTTTACACAAGTGTTTGGCTCCTGACTTTTTTATTGTAATAATAGGATTTTATAGCTATTTATTGGCATTGGTATTATTAATATTTGTAAAACACTCTGTGCTCTTGCTTTGGAAGAAGGACAGGGTATAAGAACTGTGAATGAATAAAAACAAAATTACAATGCCAAAAAGTGATCCAATGATAGGCATTGGGGTTGTTGTGAAGACAAAGAGGGAGAAGATGAGGCTGTCTTAAAGAGTTTCTTTGAAGAAGAAAGGTGGGCTAAACATGTAATGATAAAGGATTTAGGTGGAGTTGAGTGTGTAGATGCTTCGCACATTTATTTTGGTCCTCTTATAGTTCATAATTATTACTTCAAGTTGAGCATGCACAGTAGAGTTCCCCGGTGTTCTGGCAGAGAGATGGTAAAATAAGAACACATATACAAAAAATGAACCTGTAGACTTGCTAGCTTCCATTTTGGGATGAAAAACAAACCATTATGATCAGTATAATTACATAGGGATTTTCCCAAGGTGATTTTTATTTGTATGTTTGTTTGTTTTCCAAACCACAGGGGTTGAGAGACAGGCTAGAGAGCTGAGAACCCAGTAAATTTGTGAATAGCCATTGAGATTATCTCCATGTTTTAATTAGCTGTTAAATTGCTCAGTCCATTCAAGTCAATGGGAACTCCTTATCACCTGAGTAAAGCATGCCTGTCAGTGCAGGAGGAAACTGTCAACTAAAACAAGAGTGAGGTAATTTTGAGAGAGGGTGCCTCTACAAGAGCGATTTAAAGCTCTTTCAAGGTGCATTAACATTTTTACCTCTACAAGAGCAGAGCGCAAATCAGGGGTTGAGCCGCTTTTTCTGTCCGATTATGCGCATTATCGAATGCGCGTTAAATAGCGAGTTTTAATTTACCGCGGCCATTAAAGGACCTTATGACCATGTAAACAAGTGATTCTCCACATTAAACACCTCTAAAGCGCGTTTCATACAACCGGTAAGGCCACCAGTTATGTGCTTAACTGCCTCCCGCGTATAGTGATTTACCATAAAAGCGATTGCGAGAAGATGCGCATAATCAGACAATCAGGCGTCAAACTGAATTCTTGCAGAGGGGAACAGAGTCACTCTGCATGGCAGACTATTGATGAAGAGAGGGAGGAAAACAAAAAAAGAAATCCTGGAATCTAGTGCAGGCTTACCCAAAAGTAGGCCGTTTTGAACATAGAAGGACATATCTATTAATTTCCACACATCTACCTACCTAGTGGCTTGTTTCGATTTTATTTATTTATTTTTTCAGTGTCATTCCATAAGCAGGAAATACTGTAGGCCTGCGTTAACCATACTGTGTCGGAGGTAATTCTTGAATGGATTCTAAGTGACATCCAGGCTGGTCTAATGTAATATGCTTTATGTGTTTGGAAACATCACCTGATGCAGGACGCAACCACCCAGATATTGGTGGGGGGTTGGATAGTCATCTCATGGGACACTGTCCCAGTTTCACTTTGCTTCCAATGCATTTCTGAGCCCAATTTATAGTGCTGTTTTTAAATTACTTGAAGAAGCACCCTTCACTTTGATGTCATGTCATCAGTGGAGGCTCTTCACAGCTGTCCACCACCAGTGGTGGTTAGGGTGGTGACCATGAGAGAGAGGGCATTTTCATTAGTAGCCTCATGCCTCTAGAAGGAGCTTCCATCAGATGTTCATCAAGCCCCATTCTGTAGTAAACCTGAGATGAGACTGACCATCAATCACACTTTAGTCTGATGGGTGTCAATTAGGGCTAGTTTCCTTTATCTGCTCTTTGGGATTTACCCAATTTTGGAGGTGGGGTATTTTGGGAAATCCTTAAAACAGACCAAAAAAAAGGTAGCACAAATGATTTGTATTTGGAGATTATGAGACAGAAGCATATAAAAACAATGAAGCTCTGGAAATCCAGGGGGAAAACTTAAACAATGTAGAAAGAAAAGAGCAGGTCTGATCTTGTTGCAAGAAATTCAGATGAAGCAAGGGGAGGAAAGATTTCTGGAATATTTGGATCTGGGGAAAATGTATTCCTCTGGAGTTAATGTTAAGAAAAGGGGAATGGCTTTAATTACTCCAGTTAACTCCCCCTTTATAGTAGAGGATGTGTTTATAGATAATAAAGATAGAGTTGTGATGTGTAAAGAGGAAATTTACAGAGCTAAATTAACTAGAGACAATATTTGTGCCCCTATTCCAAACCAGGGATTCATTTTTTCCCCAGAGTTAACTGAAAAAGTTTCAGGAAGGGGGAATTCTGTGGGATGAGGATTTCAATGGATTATGAACCCTGTTTTAGATTGGATGGGGGCAACTATCAGATACTGTCCATAATTAATGTCAATAAACAGGTACAGTTCCTGGCTAGGCAGGGACTACCCAACACACAGGATAGCAAACCAGATGCATATTGCATAAGTTGCACATCTGCGAAGGGCATATGGCCATTAACAGCTGTCATTTCCCAGCTTTTGGGAGCTTGAGTGAACATGGAAAACCCTTAACACAACATTTAAGCTGAGAAATTACATGGAAAAAGGAAGAAGAACTATCATGATTAATACAGATGAAATCGGACACTATTTAGAAATGTAAGAATTCACATACAACCTATCTTATACCTGTTAAGTGGGTAATTTACTAAGCAGAGAGTAAATAGTCCAAAAATCTGATGAGGATGTCAAAGGGAATTCACAGCTTCTCTGAAAAAGTCCCCAATGTCTTCTGCTTTCTTTAATTCCTTTATCGTTGAACATTCCCCTTGCATATTTTTTACATATTACTTATCACGCACGGCTATAAGAAATAACAGACACGTTATTTAGGCAACGTGCATCTGGTTTAGTATCCTATGCCATTCCAGCTTCCCTACTACCTTGGAGCTGGATAACAGCCAGTGGCAGTGTGGTGGACCCTGATTTCTCTGTTCACTGGAAGAGACACGATGGACCTATTCAGACGTGCATGGAGGGTGGGTGCGTAGGGGAACTACAGATAGGGGAGGGGTAATGGAACCATGACAGGTGGGCCCCGCCACACGATCGCGGAACCACGCTACGCCCCCTGGTTCTGCTACCCATGCCCCCTCCGTAGTCAGATCACATCATGCCGCATGGTTTCACCATGCATCCAGCCATCCTCCACACCCCAAACAGGCTCCTGGAAACCATTGCATTGACAATAATGGGAAAAAATGGCCACTGACCATAGAAAATATCCACAGTGGCAAGAATGTTGCTGGAAGTGGCAGTAGCTCTTGCTGGCAAACTCTTTGGTCACTGCCATTTTTTAATTTATTTTTTGCCAGAAGGAGGCCGAAAACCCACGGAAATGACATGGGAACCACCGCGGAAGCCCGCTAACCATCCTGCAGAAGATGAGTAGTGGGTCTGGGTACTCTGCCCACTGTGGGGAGGGAGATCTCCCACCACACGACACAGTATCTCACTGTGAATCACGTTTTTGAGTGATCCGCATTGGGGTAGCATTGTCATCTGATCAGGCCCAATGAGTCCATTCCATTTTACAAGTACCCAAATGGCAGCCATGACCATCCATGTTGAATGATAGAGTTGGAAGGGATCCCACGCCCTGCTTAGTGCAGGATAATCACAGGTAAAGCATTCCACTTTCATCCTCCTCTACGTTTTCCACACAGGACTTTGGTTAGTTTTGTAATCCTGACACAAAAATCCCATCAATAGTTCCCCAAAGAGGAGAGAGCGTTGGGGATCTCCCTGTGTGTGCAAATGCTTGGATGTGTGCTTGTCTATTAGAACTTGAGAAAGGTGACACCGTAGCTGAAGGGAGGGGGCAGACATGGGTGGGAGTGTGGGACTGGGGGTGAGAGGACAAATAGCAGTTTTCAGCTTGGCAAAGAGACCCAGAAAGAAAAAAGAGGCTGCTGAAGGCACTCTGGAGGTGCAGGGTCTTTCATCTCTTGGGGGTGGGTGGGGGTGCGGTAACAAAACTGCAGTCTTGCAGGAGTGCCTTCTGTTTGCCCCCATATCTTTAAACAAATATTACACCACCACTGCAAGTCTCTACCAGTCTCTCATCCACAGCAAAACAAACTCCTGTCGGCAACAACCCCTGGAACCTCTCCTCACGTTGCCCCCTTCTCTTGTACGAATGTCATATTCTGGAGCCTGCATGCAGAAAAGGTTGCTTTCTGGAATTCCAGTCATGTGCTACTTAGGCCATCCTGAAGTTGGATAGACTTTGGAATGGTGACAGAGCTGGGCAAATTTTATGTGCTGGTCGAGAGAAAAGACAATGAACACACACAGGTTTTCCTGTCATTTACTGAAATAATGTTCTGAACTATTCTTGCCTCCAAGAGCGTCATCACATGGGGCAAATCACATTTGCTTACCATCACTTCTCCACCCATGCATTTGTCCCTCATTACTTCCTCTTTTGAAAGGGGAAGTAAACAAGGTGCAGTGGCCCATTCAGTGGGCCATTTTGATTGTGCTGCTTCTCCCACACACAGCAGGAGATAGCAGCAACTTCGGTCTTTAAAAACAAGGTGGACTTACTGGGGTGTGTGTTTTTTGTCACGTGAAGAACAGCTCCATCACACCAACAGTTTATCGCACACTCGCCCTGCCTTGTATGTGTTTTTGCACTGTGGTACTCACATGACGTCATCCCTGTCCTGCTCTCATCGCGCCCTCCCCCGTTTGCATTTTATTTTGGTGCAGAGAAAGTCTGGAATATTCTCCTCCCTCGCTTTTTTCTTTGTTGGGGGCGTGTTTGTTGCTGAGGAAAGGGGAGAGCGGGGCAGTTCTCCTCCTCCAGCACACGGGATTCCCCCCTCTTCTTCTTCATCTTCCCCTTCCTGCCACCGGGAACAACCCCCCACCTCTCCTCCGGCTTCCTTTTCCTTCTCTCTGGCAGGATCTCTTCCTGCAACAGCCCTTTTCACTGCTGCTTTCCTTCTTCCCCGCCCCAGTCGAATAGGGAAGGGAAGGCCAAGGAAGGGGGGGGGGGTGGAAACACCACCAAACTCTTTTTGGAGGAGACGCTGCAAAAGCTCCTGGTCTGCAAGCGGTTTCTGGGGCTTGCAAAGGCAGATTGCTGGCTGCCTTTGCCGCGGGGCTGCTTGGAATAACTGTCCATCAGACAAGAACCAATAAAGTGGAGGGGGAAGGAGGAGGGGCGGGGTGAGGCGAGCACAATAATGGGAGAGCCCAGAAGTGAAAAGAGAGGCCCAGGTATGGCTACCATCGTGAAAGGGAAACGGAGATCAAAATTGCGGATGCATACCAATAAAAAAAAAGTAGGTGTGATGGAGCTCAAAGGCTAGAAGGGGCAGGAGGCGCACTAGAGGCAGACGACATCATGAGAGGGACCCATGAAAATCCGTGAGTGCCTAGTAATGAGCATGCAATAAAGCACTTGTCTGATGGAGCTCTAAACTTGCTGCCCAGATTCCATTTCATACAGGTATGATTTGTTGTCTTAGCATCTCAGATATAGAGGGGATTCTTGGTGTGGGTGTGTGTGTGAGAGAGAGAGAGAGATTCTTTGCGATTAACTTGTCTTCATGGCAACATTTCTTCATAACTTATTGCTTTAAGTTTTCATTATTTATTACATTTATATACCACCCCATAGCTGAAGCTCTCTGAGCGTTTTACAAAAAATTAAAAACATTGAATATTTAAAAACCAATATACAAAATTTAAAACCATAAAAACCTAAAAACAAACTACATATAATTTATAGACAATACAGTCAACAGAACCCCTTCTCTCCATATAATTACAAGAAATATAATGACAATTACCCTCCCTCTCCCCTCTTGCTCACTTTATTTCAGTTCATTTAGAAAAACAAACTCAGAAAGCAATGTCTTCTGAGGTATAGCAGAAAGTCCATATTGGTTTGTACTTATTTGGTTTACAGGGTCATTTCTTCTCCACAGTCTTCCATAAAACTGCCATGACCTCAGACCTTCCAGTGTGCAGCAGAGGATACTGATAAGGATAGGCACAGGTGACTTCCTAGAGGGTAGGGCAGTCAATGCTTATTGAGGACCCTCCCTGCCAGAGGAATGTTTAGCAGTTCAGTCTCCATCTTGATTAGGGGCAAATATCATAGGCTTAATGCTTTAAAAATCATTTGCCTTTGCACAAAGTGAGTTTGTTAGGATGCCAGACATTTTATCTTCCAATCATCTTCTGCAATTTCTATTGCTAGCATTTACTCCCAGACATAAATATTTGCTATACAGTATACTATGGGGTTCTATCCTACAGAGATATTGTATGACTTTACCCAACTCCCCTTTTTGTCGAGTAATTATTTAAGTAGCTTAATCATATCCATGTAGTTTACTTAGAACTTCCATCAGAAGCCCAATCCCTGACTATGGCTCACCTACTGAAAGGCAGAGGTTGCAGTGACACCTGAAGACAAGCACAGACTGGGGCTTTAGGGACCTCTGGCTGCCATCTGCTTTGAGAACTGCACCTGAGCAGCCTTCTGGGGAATGACCTGGGGAAGGTCTCGCAACGGCTGGCGAATGTCGGCCGTTCCAAAATTTCTGAAGGATGGCTACCACTTTGCATAAGATGTGGGGAGCATCTCATGAAACAGAAGGAATGAGATGTGGGCGGATCAGCCAGGTAGGCAGCACAACCTACCCAGGAAAAGCACCAGCCACAAGCAGAAGTGGTTGAAGTCACTGCATAGCAAAAATACGGGAGGCTTCATGGTACTATGAAAGATGGATAGGAACTCTGTTTACCAATGCATACAATGGCATCCCTGGTTATCATTGAAGACAAACAGGTGATACACATGAGTATCAAACCAAAGTGACAAACAGACAAAAGGCTGAGCAGGGAGCAAGGTGGGATCTTCGGAAATAATCTCCTCCACGTACCTTTTTCAGGTGTGTGCCAATCAAAGATGAGCCAAGCCACATAGAAAGCAGAAATGGGCCAGAAACTGGTGAAAACCAAATAGGTGAGAAGAAGCAGGACAGCAATTCCTGAGGAAAGAACAATGACCAAATAACCCACTTATTTCTCTCAGTCAAAGCCCACTCACAATTAGGCTTGGTCCAGTTAGCCCACATGACCCCCAGTTCTGAATGCTACAATTGGAGGTCGTGCTTTTGATCTGAAACTAGCTAGCAGTTGGAGAGTGAATGTGGAGAGAGAGGTGGTGAGGGTTTTTTCAGAGCATCGAACGACTACTTAATGGGCCTATTCAAACAACACGCTAAGCCATGGTTACGCCGCTAACCCTTTTGCAGCAAATGGCTAGTGAGCATGTTTAAACCGCGGCTATGCAGCCACCAAGGTTAGGAATGGTTCACACGACGTGCTAAATTGTGGTTCACATGACACGTGCTAAGCCATAATGTTTAGCTCAAAATGCTTAACTACTGTGGCTTAGCGTGCTGTCTGAACAGGGTGAATGAAAATTACTCATCTATCATCCATCCATCCGACAGTCAACTCTCTGGGTTCTTCATATATTTCCAAAGCCTGCAAGAGGAAGATAGCCTTGCTGGGTGGATGATCTTGTTCAGCATTTGTTTTTCAGTGGAAGACACCAGCCAGATGCCCCAATGGAAAGCTCACCAGCAGGGCAGGAAGGAAGACGATGATGTCCCTCCCTGTTGTTGATCCCCAGCTGGTGGTATTCCAAGGCAGAGAACCTCTAATCATGGAAGTTCCATATAACTAATCTAAGCCAATTGGTAGACTTTTCCTCCAAATGGATGTTTTGATCAGAGATGATACTGGATGAAAAATGTGTGCATCACAAGTGCACAGGTGGATTCATTAAAAATTGCATCCTTCTGGAGCTGATTTTCTATGCATGAATCTTCTCAGGAAGGAACTGCATGTAGTCTTGGCAATGGATCTTTCCAAATCCATGTTTTCTTGGAGTGCAGGGAGGGACATTTGAACCAATTCACAGTCCTCCCTTTCTGCCTCACCGTGGCCCCACGAGTGTACACGGAGCGTAAGGTTGTGGTGTGTGTCCATCTCAGACTGCAAGGTATTGAAATGTGCCTGTATATAGATAGGCATATTTCAATACCCCATGCCTACAGAAGCAAGAGTGGCAGAAACCCCTACCGCTCTTGCCCAGTGGGGCTCTATAGGCCTGGGGAATAATTCTATCCTGGAAGTGCTTGGGAGCTGCCTATCATGCCATCCCTGTGTGGGGTGCTGCGATCAGCGGCTCCCCATGCGCTTCCCGGGATGGACACTTGCTGTCCCTGGGTGGGGCAACGCCAGTCGGGCACTTCCCTTTCCCCTGCCCCCACCACAGAGGGAAAGTGCTGGTGATGGGGGATGCTAGGAACACCTGCTGCTTGAGAGTAGCAAGAACTCCTAGCGTCCCCCGTCACCAGAACGTTGCCAGAGGAACCGGTGGGGCCATAGCAACAAGGAGTGGGACGACTATAACAACAAGGAGCAGGGCGGACTCTGCCCCAGTCCTTGTTGCTATGGCCCCGCCAAAAGGAGGTGGCAGGGCGGGGCGATCTCCTCTCCTGACAGGAGAGATCGCCCCGCCGCTTCTTGCTATGGCAACAGCTGCGGCGTAAGATGCACTGCAGCCATTGCTGTAGCAAGAAAGAGGCAGTGGATCGATTTCCTCTCCTGTCAGGAGAACAGAGAAGATTGCTACACCTGTCAGGAGAGGAGATCACTCCGTTACTTGTTGCTACGGTGATGGCTGTGGCACATCTTTTGTCCCCACTGCCACCATAGCAAAAAGGAGGCGGCAGGGCGATCTCCTCTCCTGTCAGGAGATTAAATCTCTCTGCTGCCTTTTTGCTACAGTGATCTTTCGTCGCCTCTGTCGCCATAGCAAGAAGAAGGTGCGCTGTGTCTCTTCCCCTTCTGCCCCCTCCCCACAGAATGGTGGTGCCTCAATGTGGGAAACGGGAACCAGCGCTGCTATTCGGTGTGGAAGGCAGAGGGGAGCGGAGGGGGGGAGAGATGAATAAACCCTGTGGGCATAGAGTATACCACGAATGATGTTAGCATGTCATGTTCAACCGTGGAGTATGCCCACAGGGTGGACTGTTGTGTCATCCAAATGCGCCCTAAGCCACAGCAGCACCAGAGAAAACCTCCCATGTAGATGGGCCTTAAGTCCTATGAGGAAAGATGGAAGGAACTGGGCATGTTTAGCCTTCGAAAGAGAAGACTGAGGGGAGATAGGATAGCACTTTTCAAGCACATAAAGTCTGCGACCTGTTCTGAACCATCCAAGGCTGTAGGACACAAAATATTGGGCTTGAGTTATGGGAAGGTAGATTTCGGTTGAACATCAGGGAAAACACCCCAATGGTCAAAGCAGTCAAGCAATGGAGCGAACTGCCTAGCAAAGTGGAGGGCTCTCCATCGCTGGAGGTATTCAGGCAGAGATGCTTTAAACTTGAATTACTGCACTGCACTGTGTTGGACCTGATGGCCAAATGGGCTTCTCCATTTCCACGATTCTATGATAAAATTAGCAGCAGGGATAAAACATTCTGAAGATCTACAAACACTAAACACAGTTCCTAGAATAAAAAGTTCTCCACTTGGCACTGAAAGGAGTGTAATGTAGGTGCCAAATGAGCCCCAGTTGATGAGGGCACCTGGAGAGGATGACCTTGGGGTTCAGGTAGCTACATATAGGAGACACTCATTCCTGTAACCTGATCCCAAGCCACCAGGACTTTGAATTCAGGCCAGAAATGGACTGGCAGTATTACCTCTTGAGTGACATCCTGCCCTCCATAAAGTTCACAGAACTTGGGCATCCAGCAAAGTTCAGCTCTGGGACAGGTTGTGTTTATTTGTTTATCCATTGACAGCTGGAATTTGGCAGAGCATCACAACATGCTGCAAAAAGCGCAGGTGCAGGTGTACTTTCCATGGTATGTGGTCAGGTCTGAAAAGCCACATCCACGAGGCATCTTCCCACATGGGAAAAATAGAGGAGTTTCCTCTGTGCACCAAAATATGACATCTGCTGTCTGTCAAATTGTATTATCCAAGGGCTGGTGTATGTAAACCTCCGGGTAAGGGGGGGGAGGTTTACTTGTCTTTCTGTTCACAGGATTTTGCAGTGTTCCAGAGATCTGCAGAATCTTTTTGACCAGGGTGGCCAAAATAGAGATGTGAAGGCCCAGAAAAAAACTGGAAAAATTCAGGAAAAAATGTTTTTTTCATTTTTCCCTGAAAATTTCCATTTCCTCCCCCCTTTTTTCGGAAAAACTGGACATTTTCGGGGGGGAAGGAAAAAACCTGTTTTTCCCCCCAAATCTTTCTGATTTTTTTCCGGACCTTCACATCCCTAGGCCAAAAGCCTTGGGTGGTCCCAGACAAAGTGCTCTTTGCGCCACAGATGAGAAGGCGCTGTGCAGCTCTTCTGTCTTTTATTTCTTAAGGGATTATCTGTGGTAAGAGTAAAGATGAAAGAAGCAGTGGGGAACACACGGTTGGGTTAAGAGTGGAAGCTGGCCCCTGGGGTGTGGATGACTGAGAGTGAGAGTGCCGTAAAAGCCTGGTCTGGAAGCTGTAGCAATGTCAGCCATCGAGTCCACATGATGTCTCCTGGTTGATGAGGAACATTACGGACGACGAGGTGCCAGAGCAGAGGGAAGCGTGTCCTTGCACTGCCAGTTTCATTTACAGCAAAAGCACGTGCTGCTCCAAGGAATGCCCAGCACCTTACAGAGTTGGACTTGGATAGAGGAATGGTGGGATTAAAAATGAAATGATCTAATAAACAGGATAAGAATATGCTTCAGACATCACCTAACCTAAGAAGATAAGAATTGGCTCAGCTGGCATAGACGAATGTAGGCCCATCTAGTCCAGCATTCTCTGCCTGTCAGCTGCCCATCTGGAAGCTCACATGAGGGCATGGAAAATAAGGGAAAGTTGTCCTCCCATCATCCAGAATTCAGACACTGACTGCATGGACTTTTCTCCAGGAATTTGTCCAGTCCTCCTTTTAACAAGATGGCTGCAACGCGCATTATAAGAGTGAGAGCAGCTTTACTCCATCACACTTACTACTCACCCATCAACAGGAAACTCAGAATCCACTGAAGAACCGAGAGCAGCTGGATGCAGGCCTGGAAATCTCTTTTTGAAGGCCAGGTCACAGCTAGGAGTGTGCAGAGGGCAGCCTGGATGCTGGCATGGCTCCCTGCAATGGAAAACAGTGTCAACACCTTCTCTGTGTGATCAGCTACTGTGCCTGCTCCTGGTCATGTCACATTCACCTGTTGCCTCAGCTTTCCCTCCACCCTCAGCCACCTCCTCCCAGCTGGGCCAATCCCCAGAAACGGCTGGTGCGTTCCACCCCTGTCCCTCCACCCTCACGATTCGCAACTGGGTGACAGCAGGCGCAGGCTGCCATATGCGCCACCTGCCCTGTGTGATTGATTAGGGAGGTGTTCAGAATGAGGGACTCCCATGTGGGTGGCCGCCTGTTGAGTCACAAGGAGGGTTTTTTAAAAGGGGGGGGAGAGAAGACAGTCAAGAGAAGACAAATGAAGAGAACAGAGCTTCAAGGCTAGACTTTCCCACAAGATTCCCTCAGCCCTTCTCCTGGGCCCAGAGAAGTGTGTGACTACGGCCAAGGGCCCACACTTCTCTGGAATGTCAGGATGGACCAGACAGGTAGCCCTGGGGGTGGGGGGTGGGGGCTGTCTTCATGGGGTGTTTCCTGTGGCTTGGGTGTGTTGTCACGTCCTTTGTGGCAGATGTCATCATGGCCAGGGCTAGGGTGACCATATAAAAAGGACAGGGTTCCTATATCTTTAACTGTTGTGATGAAGAGGGGATTTCAGCAGTGTTGTTTGTATGCATGCAGCACCTGGTGAAATTCCCTCTTCATCACAGCAGTTAAAGCTGCAGGAGCCCTGCCCTCTTTTGTATCTGATCAAGAGGGCAGGGCCCCTGCAGCTTTAACTGTTGTGATAAAGAGTGAATTTCACCAGGTGCTGCATGCATACAAATGACACCGGCTGAAATCCCCTTTTCTGTGCAACTGTTAAAGATACAGGAGCCCTGTCCTCCTTTTCATAGGATCACCCTAGTCAGGGCAGACCTAACGAGCCACTTCTGCCTCCAAAAATCACAGTATTGTAGCGTCATTTTACTGTGTTCTTTTTAGTTGAAGCGGCTCCCGTGTGTTTGCTTTGGAATGTGCTCCCGTCCCTGGCATTAAATTCTGGGCATGTCTGGGACCTGGCTGTGATGTGGCCAAGGGGTGGGGCTGCCCCTTCCCCATCACTCCTTTTCCTGTTCCATAGAGAGCCATAATTAGGCGCTTCCTCATTGACCCCTGCTTTGCTTCTCTGATGTTGTGCTTGGGGTGCCTCTTCACGAGAGGTTTAATGCTCTTTGAAGTCTCATTAAAAAATTTACCTCCACACCAGCGGAGCGCAAATGGGGTGTAGAGGCGCGTTATCTCTCAGATTATGCGCATTATCAAATGCGCGTTAAATCGCGAGTTTTAATTTGCTCCGTCCGTTAAAGCGCATTTTGACTGTGTGAATATGCGCTTATGCGCATTAACTACTTGTAAACCGCATTTTGGACATCTATGAATGCGCTTCGCTGCCTCTCACGCAGAGGGATTAGGCGTAAATGCGCTTCTGCGATTATGCGCATAATCGGCTAACCAGGCGCAAAAGCAAATCCTTGTAGAGGGGACCTTGGACTAAATAGGGTAGAAAGCTATAAGTGACAATTTGCTGGAAATGGGGCAAAATTGGGGGGGGCATGATCTCAAGGGATGGGGCTGCCCCTTTCCCTTTTCCCCATCACTCCTTTTTCTAGCCCATCCCATTGTTGTTTAGCGTCTCTGATGCTATGCTAGTTCAACCCAATCCATTTCCGAACCTGCACATTTCTGGAGGAACCTTTTATTCTTTACTTTGCACAGCTGCATGTCTCCAGTTTATAAAAATGGAGATCTGCCCCATTAGTTCCTTCCCATTCCCATTCATGCAACACAACAGGGGGGACCTCGAGAAGGGTGGGTAACGAGCCTCTCTGTTTGATGACATTGGTTCTACCCCACTCACCCCACCCAGAAGTATGTTTTTCCTGGCACTGGAAAGCCGGTTTTTAGGGATGGTTGGCTCCGCCATGTAACACTGACAGAGAGGAGCCAGTTCCATCATACTGCAGAGAATAAGAGCAAGAGTGTTTTCCCCGTACTCGTCAAGATGAGGCCCTGGGCAATCCTGCGTGTCCACTTACCTGGGAGAAAGCACCACTGACACTGACGAGACATGTACAGGATTGCAATGGCAGCAGGAGAAAGATGGAGAGAGAGAGAGAGAGAGAGAGAGAGGGTAATAAAATTCTAAGTGTGCCACATATTGGAGGTTAGGATTAAAAGTGGGCCAGATGGAAAAGGTTGGAGATGGCTGCCACAGATGGAAAGAATGACTTCCACACAAGAGCTATGTAGCCTGATGCTGAGGTACGGCTCCTCTGAAAATCAGCTGGAAGTAGAACTGGATGGTTGTTAGAGGTGGGCCCATTTCCCTATTTAAATTTTCAGTGGCAAAGGGGAAACCATGTCTGCTGTGCAAAAGTAATATGGGGAGGAGACCACTCTCCAGATTTTTATTTTATGTTATTCAAGAAGCACAATTCTGCTCTATCAAACCAACAGTATTTATTTATTTATTTATTTATTTATTTTAAAATATAAGTTTAACAACATGGGCAGCCCCAGAATTTTTTCCAGGATGGGGAAAACCATTGCACATCTCCCGTGTGTGTGTGTATGCATGCACACACTTAGAGCATCTCTGCACGAGGCATTTATCGTGCACTCATGATTGTTCACTCACGGAAATTCACGGGTCCTTTTCACGACATCGTCAACCTCCAATGCCTCTCACATTGTTTTTAAGGGATAATCCGCCATTTTAAAAGTCACAAAAAATGTGGCAATGTCAATGAAACATATGGGAGGGAAACAGCAAAAACAGTGGGGAAGGGGGTATTTGCCTATCCTAACATATGGAAAGACTGCAGGATTGTCGCTATCACACTCCATGGCATTTAGAAACCTACACAGAAAATCTGACAGCATTAATGTAAAAGAGAGTTATACTGAAGCTTGGAAGGACACTGCCTTGGAAATACACTGGCAAGCAATGCAGCTGGTGTAATATAGGTGGTCATCTTGCACCCAGTAGCTTGTGGGCAGCCACATTCTATACCAGCTGAAGTTTCTGAACTATCTTTAATGGTAGCCTCATGTAGAGTACATGATAGTAATCCATCCTGAATGGGTAACAGATGCTAAAAATTATTCTTGACTACTCTGTAGGTTTCCCTCCCTAGAACACCATTATCTTGTCTTGATTCTCATATTGTTCTCTCTCATCCATATTACACCCACTGGCTCAAGAGTTCCAAGGTCTCCTTGAGACAAGCAACTAGAAATGAGAGGTAGAGCTGAGTATCATCCACATGCTCCTAGATCCATCCTTGTCACTGGAGGCCCAGGTGAACTCCGTGGCTCGGAGTGCTTGGGGTCAGCTTTGGCTGATCTGCTAGCTACGGCCTTTCCTGGACAGGGATAATCTAGCCACAGTAAAACACACACTGGTAACTTCCCAATTAGACTACTGCAATGCACTCTACGTGGGGCTTCCCTTGAAGACAATTCAGAAGTTGCAGCTAGTGCAAAACACAGCAGCTAGACTGCTGACTGGAACATCTCGTAGAGACCATATAGCACCAGTCTTAAAAGAATTGTACTGGCTGCCAATACATTTTTGCTTGGAATTCAAGGTGTTGGTAATTACGTTTAAAGCCCTAAACAGCTTGGGACCCCAATACTTGAGGGAGCGCCTCTTCCTATATCTGCCTGCCCAACACCTGAGATCTGTCAGAGGAGCCCTTCTCTGTGTTCCACCAACGTGAGATATATGGTATGGTGTGACATGGGGTACCTCTAGATGGCTTATTTGCGATCTATGCTCCAACTGTGATGTGAATCTATGCATATAAACAATTGTAAGGCGCAGTATATGGAGCCCGTAATGCGCCTTCACGGCTCTCATCTATCACTATTAGACATAAATTCGAATATAGGAAAATGCACATATTCGGAGAAACAGGCGCCAAAGCAACATCGTATAGAGGGACCCATGGAGAGGGCTTTCTCTGTTGTGGCACCCCAACAGTGGAATGCCCTCCCCCTGGAGGCCTGACTGGCGCCAGCACTGGCTTCATTTCGGTGCTAGGTGAAGACATGGCTTTTTAACAAAGCCTTTGATGACTAAATCCACCAGCCTCCACACTGTCTTGTTTTATTTGGATTTTACTTTTTTAAAATTTCATATTGGTTTTAACATATTGAGGGTTTAATTAGAATTGTATATTTATTGTTTTATTTTATATGTATGGTTTTATCTGTACACTTCCCTGAGATCCTTGTGATATAAGGGTGGGGTATAAATGTTTAAACAAACAAATAAATAAATAAATAAAATGGCACTTCAGGCCAGACCTCTGAATGATTTCCCCCAGCAGTTTTATGCAGATACTAGCTGATATTCCCAGCATTGCTCAGGTCCCTGAATAAGGTTTATCACGTTTATTTGATAAATAAAAAATACCTCTGTGACGTATTCATCTTTAAGGAGGGGATGGGGAAGGAGAAAGAACCCCGGAGTACCCCTCTGTGATATCCCAGCAACCGAGCCCCCCCCCCCCACTGCAGCGCCTGGGCCCCTCGCCAGCTGCTGCTGCTTCTTGCCCTTTTCACTGCCTTTGGCCTCCCACTGCTGCTGGGGTGATGGCTGATCAGCCTCCTGGCCAGCCCCCATTCTCTACTGCAGGCACAGGCATGCGCATGGGCACCTCCGTTTTACTCCCCCCCCCCGCTTTTAAAGAGGATGGGAAAGCCTCTGGAAAGCCGCCATTAGCATCCCTGGGGGAAGTACACACTTTCCGGAGGCCCTGGACATTGCGCTTTCTCACCCCCACCCCCCACCCCCCGATTGGAGCAGTGGAGGGGCAAGAAAATGCGCTTTCCCCTCCTGTGCTCCCATCAGGGCCTTCAAGGTGCAGCACCCTCATGAAATGAGCTACATACGCCTATGACTGCAGGCTCCCTTAGACTGGCGACATTGTTATCATCATGTGGTTGGAAGCACAGACCAGCACCTATTCCCTTGGTGACAGAGGGTGGGGCGCCACGGGAGGCTGTTTTCAAATGCTGTGCTGCTGCAGCAGATGGGGTGTTTTGGGGCATGCACAGAGCACCTCCCCTAACTCCTTCCCTCTTAAGAGCCAAGGCCGCATGTGCATGCCTCCCCCTTCGGGTTTGAGGCAGATTCTGAGCAAACAGTGATATCAGCACAGTGTGCCTTTGATGTGGAATTGGGTTGACTGCTCAAGACCAACCTTAGGAGACTGGCTTGTGAAAGGCATGCAGCACCCACCCAGCCATGTACTCACAATGGCCACCCAAGGCTGGTACGTCTGGCCTCCCTCCCAAGGCATGCTGGGAGTTGTAGGTGAAAGCCTTTTTTTATTATTAAATTCTTTAAAAATACTTTTACAAACTCAAAAATGTGTTGTGGTGCATTCCACAGCTAGACCTATCAGCACACCAAATTTCAAGTTCCTAACTCATCTGGAAGTGGGTAAATATTTCCAGACATACAAACCCACATATATACTTTCAGCATTATAGGTAGAGATTAAAAAGCATAGAGCATAGATGGAATCTTGAGGCACACAATAGGCTAATAGCCATGCCCCCACCCCTGAACCACCTTCTGAGACAACTTCTCCAGGAAGGGCCCAATCCACCATAAAACTGTTACTAACACAGATAAACAGTCCAGAAGGATACTGGATCAAAGGTATGGAAAGACACTGAAAGTTCCAGGAGAAGCAACAGGGTTGCACTCCTTCCAGCAGGGCAACCAAGGCTGTTTCCATCCCATAACCAGACCTAAAATGTGACTGAAATGGATCTAAATAATCTATGTCATCCAAAACAGCCTGGCTTCAGAGGCCACTAACTTTTTAATACTTTGCCTAAACATGGCAATTTTGATACGGAGTGGCAATTACTTGAAACCATACAATCAAAACTTGTTTTCTTCAGCTTTGCTAGTAGTTTCTTTAGCAGTAGAAACCATGCCACCCTCAGAGAGGCATCAGCTATTTCAGAAGTCCATATATTTAGCCCAGTCCTGGCTGATTTTACAAGCTGGATGCATAAGGATCTAGTGAACAAGTGGTGAGTCTCAAACTTCCAGACAGTTGGTCCACTTTTTCAGTTTGCACAAGCTGAAATGTTCCCATAATAACATGACTAGATGGCCCATTAGCACCACCCATCTTAAACTCCATCCTAATAATGTCATGCAGATCAGCACAGATATGAGATACTTTATCTACAATATTCTTGCATATTGGTCATAGTGAACCTTTGAGGTTTCCAGCTGTATCCCAGAGGCTATACCAAGAAGTCCTTTAACCACGCAAAAAAAGCTCCACCGGATGGCACTGAGGAGATGCAATAATGACAGAGAAGTAAACCTTCTTTGCCATCATCACCACCACAGAATATGTGTTTGACCAGACCTATTTCAATGTCATCTTTTAGAAGGCACTTTCTTGGAGGTATAATTTGAGGTGGCCCAGAGATTATTGGGGCTTGTACAGTTCCTTTTTTGTAACTGTCATCGGTGGCAAAACATCAGAGCAAATTATTGTGGATCTCAAAGTGGACAGTTCCCAGTCATGGAGATCTATCATATGTGATAGCCCAATTATTATTATGGAGAGCGTGGGCATATAACCCCATCCTGATAGTTGCCAGCCTCCAAAGTCAGAGGCTGCCGACTGGAGCACAAAGGGGATCCTGTCCTCCATGCATCTGTTGACTGTTGCCCTGCTGTGGGAAGGGGGAGGGAAGGGGCCTGGAGACATGATAGGGAGATGTGTCAAGCAGCTTCTGCAGTCTCCTCCCCTCCCTGCCCCCAGGTCCACCCCCTTTTTGCCCTCTCCGTACTTTTGCGGAGCTGGCAAGGCGAGTACTGCGCCAGCTACAAGGGGTAAGGAAGGGCAAGGAGCTTGGTTTCAGGGTTCCAACCTTGGTTCTCAGAAACCAAACAATCGTATGACTGTCCAGACAGTATCGACTGGCCATAGGTTTGTGCGCTTATTGACTTTACTGACTGAGCACTATTTTGAAATCTTGTGCAAATAAGTACCTGGGAACTAGTAACCAACTTCAGCATCACATTCTTAACATGCAATAAGAACAGTTGCTTCAGTTGCATCCCTGCCCAGCTCATGACTGGCCTGAGTTTCCACCCATCCCATCTGTGTGAAAGTTGCGCTTCTACCTCCCGGAGATGAGGCCATCCTGTCCTACCGTGACTGATAAGGGAGGCCTCAGGCCAAGGTCCTTCCTGGCTCGCAGTCTTGACTCCCATGTTGGCACCTTCCCTTCATAGGGCTGAACTTGGTGAAACATTAACAGTCACAGATATCACTACAGAAACAAGTAAAATGGGGAATCAGGGTTGATCTTCTCTGACGAACTGTGTCTGATGTCATACTCGGGCACTACCACAACTCTGCCCTTTTGGATGGGAGAAAGGAGGGAGGCAGCTGGAGTTTGAGTGGGATTGCCCCTGACCTTGGATTGCTCCAGGCTAGCTTCAGATGTTTTGTCATCCACGCTGACCCCATGGCTTCACCCTCTGATCACGTGTTGCTTCACAGTTCCCCAGCACCACTGCTTCAGCTGATAGAAGAACTCTGCATTCCCGCTAGGCAGACAAGCCTACCAAGCCCAGAAAACCATTTAGGAGCCCAGGTGCCCACCCGGCCCTTCTGCTTTGTCATCACGGGCATTCATGGTATGGTGGAGTTTGGTCAGACTTCAAAGGTGTGGATTTTAAAACTACTTTTGAGGAAACATAGTTCAGGAAACCAAAGAGAAGAAAACTAGTTTTAAGATTACAAAACATAATTTAGGGATTAATTCATTTTTATCTTGAGCTATTTCAAAGGAGCACAAAGAACTATGCAGCAGAAGCAGAGCACAACTGCAGAATGACTTTCATGGGCTGTTTCATAGGGTGACCCTATTCTGGAAACCAAAAAGGAGGACAACATAGTCGGCCCCCAGGGAGCATGTTTAGCACCAAGGGTTGTGTGCGCCCACCTGAACATAACCTTGGTCACATGTCTGATTTTACAGCACACAATTAAGACAAATCTGTTCTACATAACATCTTAATGTTAACATCACTGAAATAACAAGTGAGACATCCAATGTATCCGATATTAACTTCACTCACTCCTACTTTTGTAGCTTTGGCTGTACTTTGTTGCTATACTCTGTGTGATACATTCTCTCCTTCCCTCAAATATCTTTTCTGATTGTATCCTCAGTCCACTGCAAGCGGCTGCTTAACAGGGCTTGCTGCCGGCTGGCTGGCTGTTTTACTTTTAAAGTTATTTTTTTAAAAAAAACGTGTTTGTGATTGTCACAAATTTCTCTACTCTAACATTAGGGTGGGTGTTGTGAGCGGCAGACACTACTTTGCCCATTCGCACTTCTCACTCATATACATTAGCTTCTCAAGGCTTGCGCGTTGACACCACTTCTCACATCCTGACTTTGAACTCCTGTCTACTTTGCAACTCTGAGACCATCTTTCTAATGCCCTGCATTGCATGCCAGCACCGTGGGGCTAAGTTACAACAGGTGTCTCTGGGTTGTCTGTGCAGCCTCTGTCGTCTCTCTCTCTAAGTCATTGCAGCCAAACCAAAGCCTCCAGCCTCAAATAATCAATCTCCCTCCCTTTTCCAAAGTTTTCCAACAGTCCAGCCGGGCTGCGCCCTTGTACCCTGTGGCCAGGGGGAAGGGTGCCAGCTTATTGCTTGGTCACATCTGGTGAGTCTTACTTTAAAAACCACCTCCGCTGCCTGCCGCCTTTGCCTGCACCAACACTGGATTCTGAGACGCTCTTCAAAGGCTCTGTATGGAATGCCAGCCATCTCTGAGTTGTGTCTTCAGTCTAACTCTGTCTCTAAGAGATATGCCAGCTGGCCAAAGCTGCAAATCTATCTATTTTTTCTTTGATACAGACTTCAAACGTTCTGCATTACATGCCAGCAATGCAGACAGAGCCCAGCTCACAAGTGAACAAAGTGAAGTGGAAGGGAAGGGGTAGCAAAGCAAAGCAACAACATGCCAGGTTCCAACATCTGCAGCAACAGGACATCTGCAAAGATGAGAGCCTCTCTCTCTCGACTGGCACCTTACTATTGGTTGTGAGAGTTTTTCTCTAAGGATGACCCTTCATCACCTATGATGTGTAACTCTGAGGAAAAAAGCCTCTGGCTTGTTCCTTTTTGCCCTGTGGGCTGCTTTGACTGACCTCTCCTTTCCCACATTTTGATCTGTGGACGCCTCACCTCTGCTGAGCTCCTTGTGCCCGACTGCTCACCAAATCTGCAACAGGAAAGGTGCCGTGCTCGCCCAGCACTTCTTAGCTAAAACTTCAAGATCCCCTTGATGCCCAGGGCTTAAACTGCTCAATGTGCACGACCCCAAAAAGGAGGTTTGACAACCTGAGTTTGAAGGGTATGGCTCCAGTGTTTTTTCAAAAAAATAACTTTAAAACCTCAAATTTTAAAAATTTCCTAAAACTCAATGGATGAACAGATCTGTTTCAAACTTGGCATGGAGAAAGCCCTACTTACCACACGCCATTAACACACTCACCCCTCCACACAACACTTTAAACAACGGGCTTCGAGCAAAACAACTTGCAGGCCAGTTGTTTCTCTCAGTTGTTTATCTGGATGGAATAGCATACCGTCAGTAGTTTGTGAGCAGCGTGTTACCCTCCACACAACACAATAAGCAACACAACTGATGATTGCTTCCCCATCCCCTCAGTTGCTTAATGTGTTGTTGGAACAGGCTGTCCCCCTTGTACTTGTCAAGCTTCTGACTGGATAGAGGGTGTTCAACCTGCTCTGGATGGGGTTGCATTCCCCCTGAAGGAGAGTGTTCATAGTTTGGGATTCTCCTAGACCCATCTCTGTTACTTGAGGCTCAGGTGGCCTCGGCGGCTCCGTTAAAGGTGCAGGCACTATACTAGAGTGACCATATACAAAAGAAGGCAGGGCCCCTGCAACTTTAACTGTTGTGATGAAGAGGGAATTTCACCAGGAACTAATTACATACAAATGACACTGGCTGAAATTTCCTTTTCTCTACAACTGTTAAAGTTACATGAGCCCTGACCTGGATTTTATCTGGTCACCCTAGTGGTGAGTGGGTTAAAACACAAGCCCACAGAGGCAGGCAGCAAGAGCGACCAAAGCGGCAGCTGCCACTCTGCTACAACTGGTACAACTTGCAGAGGCTGCTGGGATAGAACTGGGAGGACTGAGGGAGGAGGGAGGGTGGGGAGAGGGGCGGGGGCTGTGTCAGTCAAATGCTGGGTTGACTATTAGTCCACTCAACGCCAGCCCCAACCACCCACAGTTGTGTCGGAATATGTTGTGTGGGGAGTACCCACAAAATAACCAACTGTGAGTTGGCTACTCAACCCACCATTGACTAATGTGTTGTCCGAATTCAGCCAGTGTCTTCTCTAATATAGCCTTAACCAGAAGAGCAAGCAGCAGCACCCCACAGCACAGCTTTTAAATCGATGGAAGGCTGACAATTCCAGACTCGAGTCAGTGAATGCAGAATGTGGAGCCGAGGAGCACAGGGACAGGAGGGACAGGATCCTTTGCAGGAGAAGTGTGTGTGTGTGTGTGTGTGTGTGTGTGTGTGTTGTGGGGGAGCTTAGGCACATCCCATTTTAATCCATGAAATGGTTGGGTGGGTGAATGTTCTGGATCTCTTTTCTTTATTTTGAGTAGGCTTTCCAATTTAGATTTTAGATCCAATGGCTGCTTTTATATATTTTTACAATGTAGAGGTTTTTTTTCTCCTGCGCTGTTTATGTTCTTTGTTTTTTGTGATGTATTTTTGTTTTCTTAGCTTTGTAGTCTTCCCAGAGACCTTTTGTTATTGGGTGGATAAAATATATAATTTCTGTTTTTACTGCGAGGGTTCACCCAAGAATTGGGAAGTAAACTATGGTCTCTGTGAACATGTTTTAAAAACACACACACAGACACACACACAAAACACATCAATGTACTAATAATGCTCACAGTACTCCATGTGCAGCCTGCAAAATCCATAGAAAACCAGTTTCTCAGCTGCTTTTCTCTTAAGGCAGCTGCAGCATCTGCAGCAAATGCAAACAGCAAAGAGTCCACTTCAACTTTGCTCTCAGTCTTGGGCAAAAAAGAGGCAAAGACGTACAGAGCACAGGCAGTCAGAACCTTCCTTTAAGTCACGGGATCATAGTCAGGAGCAAAAAGAAGATAAGAGATTTCCTTTGCCAAAGCTTGGGATGATAACTGACTCATCCGTGCTGAATGGACCATGCTCAATTGCTTATTTTTAAAAGGCTGCTAGGAAATGTGCTACAAGTGATTTTCTAACAAATATATATATATGTCCCTATGATCAGCCTCTGTACCAGAGGACTGGAGAATGGCGACTGTAACACCAATTTTTAAAAGGGGATCCGGGTGTGTGTGTCCAGGAAATGTCTGTTCCAGGTAAAATGGTTGAAAGCATTATTAAAGATAAAATTAGTAAGCATATAGAAGAGCAACATGGCTTCCACCGAGGTGTGTTATGTTTCACTAATGTTTTAGAGTTCTTTGAGAATGTCAATCAACATGTGGGCAGGTGCTCCAGTAGACTTTGGTTTTTTGGGGACTTTCAAAAGCTTTTGAGAATGCTCCTCGCCAAAGACTCCTGAACAAACTCAGCAGTTATGGAATGAGAGGAGAGGTCCTTGTATGGATCAGTAACTAGTTAAAGAACAGAAATTATTATAATGCAGGGTGATAAACAGTGGGGTCTGTATTGGACCAATGCTTTTCAACTTGTTCATAAACGATCTAGAATTAGGAGTGAGCAGTGACGTGGCCAAGTTTGCTGATGACACCAAATTAAAACAAAACAAACAGGTTAAATCAAAAAGGGGAACTCCAAAAGAATCTCTCCAAACTGGGAGAAATTGGGAATCAAAATGGGAAATGTGGTTCAACATAAGCAAGTGTAAAGTGATGCACTTTGCAGCAAATTATCCCAACTTCAAGTATAACCTGATGGGATCTGAACTATTAGAGACCAACCAAGAAAAAGATCTTGGGGTTGTGGTGGACAGCTCTATGAAAATGCCAACCCAGTGTGTGACTGTTGTAAAAAGAAAAGAAAAGCAAACTCCATGAAAGGCTGCCTCTACACTAGACGTTTAAAGCTCTTTGAAGTCTCATTAAAAATTTTACCTCTACAAGAGCAGAGCGTAAATCAGGAGTTGAGGCGCTTTATCTCTCCGATTATGCGCATTATCGAATGTGCGTTAAATAGCGAGTTTTATTTTCCTCCGGCCGTTAAAGTGCATTTTGCCTATGTGAACAAGCGATTCTCCGCATTAACTACTTCTAAAGCGCATTTCAAACAACCAGTAAGGCCACCAGTTGTGCGCTCAATTACCTCTTGCGTACAAGCATTTACGACTCCCTCTAGATGGATTCTGTTTGATGCTTGGTTAGCCAATTATGCGCATAATCGCAGAAGCGCTTTATCGTAAATGTTTGTACGCAAGAGGTAATTGAGCGCACAACTGGTGGCCTTACTGGTTGTTTGAAATGCGCTTTACAAGTAGTTAATGCGGAGAATCGCTTGTTCACATAGGCAAAATGCGCTTTAACGGCCGGAGGAAAATAAAACTCGCTATTTAACGCGCATTCGATAATGCGCCTAATCGGAGAGATAAAGCGCCTCAACTCCCGATTTACGCTCCGCTCTTGTAGAGGTAAAATTTTTAGTGAGACTTCAAAGAGCTTTAAACGTCTCGTGTAGAGGCAGCCTACAATAAAGCGCTTCTGCGATTATGCGCATAATCGGCTAACCAGGCGTCAAACAGAATCCATCCAGAGGGGGTCTTAGGCATAATTAGAAAAGGAATTGAGAATAAAACTGCCAGTATCATACTACCTTTATACAAAACTATGGAGCAACCACACTTGGAATACTGGGTACAATTCTACAATATCTCATCTCAAAAATATATTGTAGACCTGGAAAAGGTTCAGAAAAGGGCAATTAAAATGAGCAAAGGGCTGGAGTAATGTCCCTATGAGGGAAGGTCACAACAGCTGAGATTGTTTAGCTCAGAGAAAAGATGGGCCAGTTCAGACAGCACACTAAGCCATAGTTAGGCTGCTAAACCTTTTGCAGCAAATGGTTAAACAGCAAATGAGCGTGCTTAACTTTAAACCATGGTTATGTAGTCACCATGGTTAGGAATGGTTCACACAACACACTAAGTCATGGTTCACATGACACACTAAACCACAATGTTTAGCTCAAAATGCTAACCACCCTGAGTTAGCGTGTTGTCTGAAGAGGGTTGATAAATAAGAGGAGACATAATAAATTATGCATGGTGTGGAGAAAATGGATAGGGAGTAATCTTTTCTTCACCGCTCACAATATTAGAACCCAGGGTCAACTCAAGAAGCTGATTGGTGAGAGATTCAAGACAGATAAAAGGAAGGACTTCAGTGCATAGTTAAACTATGGAATTCACTACCACAAGATGTGGTGACGGCCATCAATTTGGATGGCTTTAAAAGGGGGTTGGATCAATTCCTGGAGGAGAACACTATCAATGGCCACCAGTACTGATGGCTGTATGCTACTTCTGATATCAGAGTCAGTATGCCTTTGTTAACCAGCTGCTGCTGTTGCACTCATGTCCTGCTTGTGGGTTTCCCATGGGCAGCTGGTTGGCCACTATGTGAACAGAATGCTAAACTAGCTGGGCCCTTGATCTGATCTACCCTGACTGTGCTTATGCTCTATATTACCACATGGTATCTGGCAAGGGGGATTCCTAGTAACCGACCGTGACTAGGCTCCCTGTTAATGTAATGCAGATTTCCCAACTCCTGCAACTTTGTAACATGACAATGCTGCAGAAATTACTGTCTTAATGTGTTTAAACACCAATAATGCAATGCAGCAGGGAAATATCACAGAGTGAGGTGGCAGGGAGCGATCACATTATTTACCTGTCTCACAGGATTCCCTGTGAGCAGACATGACCCATGGTGGTGAACCAGCAACTTGGCCACTCTTAGATGGACGTGCCTTAAAGTCAATATGACAGAAAATGTCTCCGACTAGGAACAAGGGATGGGTAGAAATTTTGTTCCTTTTGTTTTTGATAAGAATTTAGCAAATTTAGCAAATTTCTCTATAAATGGATGGAAAGTACATCACATTTTAAAAAAATTAAAATGTGGGGGGAAAGCAAACTGACAGATCCTTCCATCCATTGGAGGGTTTTGAGCGTTCAGCTGAATTTGAATCTCCATATTCAACCATGTTCGTGGCGCTGAGCTGGGGTTGCCAACTTTTCCTTCCCAGCCAGGCTCCTTATCTTTAACAACTGTATAGCAAGTGGGCACAGCAGGGTCAAATGGAATGTGGAAGAAAGCAAAACTGCCTGAATTTGCCCAGCAATTCTGTATCCCATCTACACCGACCGCCCCCGCTACAAAATTGAGACGATTGCATTATCAGCATTGCCCCCAGATTTGTAACCAAATCCCACCAATATATCACACACACACTCCTAAACTTTGTCCGACCTATATAGTGTTCAAAGACCAACTGTTCTATTCTGGAACATGCTACTGCACAACTTCAGCTAAAAACCACATCATTGAACAACTCTGCAACAAAAAAGCCATCATCACTGGATTTTCAATCACTTTAACCTTCCAATGGTAATTTTTCTTACCGCTCTGATTTTGGGAATAGGCAGCAATGATCGTTCTCATGGTGCAGTCAGCAGGCTCCTGGACTCTCTTTTGCAATCTCACTCAGACTTTGCTTCAGCAGGCGGACTTAAACAGTGGACTCACTCTGCAGTCCGGCTTTCAACCACTTCCAAGCTCCACCATCTGGTCAAAGGAAAACTAGGCAAGTATGAGGGGAGGAGATGTGGATGAATCCTGACCATGCAATGCTCCTTTTAATAGTCGGAGGGGGGGGGGCAGAGCATTTCAGAGGAGGCAAATCTAGCATTGTTCTTTCTGTAAAGCATCCAGAAAAGCATCCCAGCTTCATAAGAAGTTATATAAAACATTATACGCCATAAGCAGAAGCCACCCCCTCCCCCATGGGAATGTGATTCCCAGGATCCCAATGGAGAAGTTTTCAGAAATTCAAGCAATCTGGAAATGAGACCCTGCTGATTTGGGGCTTGCTTTGGGGGGGTAGCTTTCTGTGATGTATCAAAACCCAAATTCTGCCCCATGATAACTCCATTTTGCTTCAAGAAAAGATCAAATCTGTTACTCACATGTCTTATGCAAAGTGAATACATTGGCCTACATTGGCTTATTATGCATGCCCATGACACAAATTATCAATTATGACGTCCTTACCCCAGGTTTTCCCTTCAGATGCTGAGAATAGACCTTTGAGGACTAGAAAATAGTTTTTTTGAAATGAAACAAGAGTTGAGATCCTCACATTGTTTAGTTTTGCCTGAGAAAAAGGCATATAAAGGGGCAAACTAAATGTTATCAAGTGTGTGGAACTCCTTCCCTAGAAAGGGAGACTAAAAAACTTGTAATTGTTTAAAGTTAAGCAAAAAGAGAGCATAGTCAGGTCATGAACAGCATGAAGGTGGAGGTGGAGGTGGAGGTGATGAAACAACACACTTTTAATTAACCAATCAAACTGCTTGACAGGAGGATCAGGGCAGAAAAAGGGCAATTCTTGACACAAAGGTCTGCTTTCATAAAAAGATGTTGTGGTCACCACAAGATTAGATGGCTTTTCAAGAGGATTAGACAAATTCATGGTGGACAAACCTACAGTGGCTACTATATTTTAGGCTGACCATCTGAAAAGGAGGACAGGGCTCATGTAACTTAAACATTTGAAGAGAAAAGGGAATTTCAGCCAGTGTCATTTGTATGCAATTAGTTCCTGGTGAAATTCCCTCTTCATCACAACAGTTAAAGGTGCAGGCACTATACTAGAGTGACCAGATACACACAAGAGAGCAGGGCCCCTGCAACTTTAACTGTTGTGATGAAGAGGGAATTTCACCAGGAACTAACTGCATACAAATGACACTGGCTGAAATTCCCTTTTCTCTGTGTCCAGGTTCCACCCCTGGACTTTCCTGGCTGGACACTCTGAGTCTGCTCCTTAAAGATATCTTGCCTCTTTAAGAGCCACCTTGTCCCTTTTCTGGGACCCAACTTTCCACCTGTCTCTTTTCTCCTTTTCAGTAGCGTGGAGGTTAGAGCTATAGGTGGGTATGAAAAGGAATCTCCAACAATACCAGTTTTGAATCAAAACTCTTTACTATTCTTGGCATAGTAAGGCACACTTTGCTTAAGATATTTATGCACATAGAACTGAAGTTACAAAGGCAAGAAAACAAAACAACAAGAGTCAAACTGCAGGTCCATCTTTTCCCTAACTACTCTTGACATTTTTTCTTCAAGCATTTTCTGGGAAAGTTCACCCTTCCCTAACGAAAGCAATCTCTCTTCTCTTCCGAATCCCTCCCCTTTCTCTCCTTTCTAACTCAGGCAATCTTCCCTTGCTTCGCCCCTCCCTTCGTCAATCACCCTTGTCGAGCCCATTGTTCGGGTACTTAGCCATCCTTTTGTTCTACACTTGTGCTGAGCTGGAGGATGATCAGAAAGCTGTTACTGAAGCATTTGAGAAATTCCCATTTTAGCTCTGGGGTGATTCACTCCCATTATTACAACTGTTAACTCATTACATACAGTGAACTGTCACACTCTGCAACTGTTAAAGTTACATGAACCCTGACCTGGATTTTATGTGGTCAGCCTATTCCATAGGCTTTCATTAGCAATAAAACTTTTTTAAAAAAGTAAATTGAATTTTAAAAAAAGAAATTCCATTACACCTAGTAGAATAGAAAGGGAGTCCGGAAACAGCAACGGTTAACACGTGGCAGCCATCCTGGTCTGACAAGAGGTGAGCACAAATGGTTGCCAATACTTTTTCAGAAACACTTTTGCGTGACCAAGCGGTTTTTCCTAGGGTGACCAGATTTTAAAAATAAAAATCCCGGTCCCCCCGCCCCCCCACCCAAAACAACCCCCCCCCACCAAGCCACCCCCCCAAAAAAAACCAGCCTGGACCTACCGCCGGGTTCCTCCTTCGCCCGCACGGCCGCGCGGGGTCCTCCTTCGCCGCCCGCGTGGCCGCGCGGGGTTCCTCCTTTGCCCGCGTGGCCGCGCGGGGTCCTCCGTCTCCGCCCGCGTGGAAGAGGCGGGAGAGGGCCGGATCCGGAAGTGACGGTTACGCCACTTCCGGATCCGGCCCTCTCCTGCCTCTTCCGCGTGGCCTCTGGCCTTATGAGCCCGGCAGCGGCAGCGAAGGCGGCGGCGGAGCCCGGGAAGCAGCCGCCCCAGCAGGTAAGTGCCCCCCTTCGTGCTTACCAGCTGGGGCGGCCACTTCCCGGGCTCCTCCGCCGCCTTTGCCACCGCTCCTTGCTTGCTGCCACCGCCGCGTGACCCCCCGCCACCCCGGTTTGCCCCCCCCCCCGCCCCCCGGTTGGGCCGGTTTGCCCCTGGATTCCCGGTTAGGACCGGGAAATCCCGAGCCACCTGGTCAGCCTAGTTTTTCCCCCTTTCTGTTAACTGCCCTTTCTCCCTTAATCTTTAGCCAATCTTCCTGAAATTTTCAAGTAATGTAAAATAGGCATTTCTTTCTGGCACATCTAAATTTCAGAAAGATTGGTGGGAAAAAAATCAGTTTTATTAAAGTTAGAGTGACCAACCCCCCAATTACCCCTTTATAATAATATAATGCTTTTTTTCCAGCAGACCCTTAACTCAGGATGCACAGCTGTGAATCATTAAATTAAAAAGAGACAAAAATATCCATTCCAACTAAAGGTGGAAAGTTACTTTTTAGAATTTATGGCCCAAACCATGTGTGTGTTGAGCATGAAATTATATTAGTGATAATTTTCTATTTCAAATAGTTGAGGTGGGCACTAGGGGATCTGCTGCCTTGGATTTGGTTCTTACTAACAGAGAGGAGTTGACTGAAGATATTAAAGTGGTGGGAACTTAGGGTACAAGTGACCACACATTGTTAGAATTTGTGATTTTGACAAATAGTTTGATTAAAAAAAAACAGGCAGCACAAACCATGGATTTTAGGAAGCCAATTTTTAATAAACTAAGAGAAATAGTAAGGAAGATACCCTGGCAAGAAAACCTTAAAGGCAAAAAAAAGTGTTGTAGCCAGCTGGGATTACTTGAATGGGGAATTACGGATAGCAGTCTCAAACAATACCAACGAGGAGGAAAATGAGGAGACATCTAAAGAACCTGATATGGTTGAACAGGTGCCTCACAAAGGAGTTGAGACTAAAGAAGGATGTTTACTGGAAATGGAAGGAAGGGCTTATGGCCAAGGAAGTCTACACAGATTCAGCCCAGAAATGTAGGAATGAGATCAGAAAGGCAAAGGCAGAAAATGAGCTACAGCTAGCAAGGCAGGAACAATCCAGCAAGAAATGTGTCTTCAAATACGTCAACAGCAAGAGGAAGACAACAGAGGCGGTGGGCTCACTGCTTACACCCAATGGAGAAAGCAGAGGAATTCAACTCCTATATTGCCTCTCTGTCTTTACATCCAAAGGAAATGATGAATTGAGTGGAATAGATTGAGAATGAACACAAAAGTGGAGGGTGTGGATCAGTAAGGAGGTGGTACAGGAACTTCTAGCCAATTTGAATCCCCAGGCCCTGATGAAATGCACCCTAGACTATTGAAGGAACTGGCTGAAGAACTGTCAGGACCTCCTCTTTGAGGCGTCCTGGAGAACTGGGGAAGTGCCAGAGGACTGGAGAAGAGCAAATGTTGTCCCCCTCTTCAAGAAAGGGGGGAAAAGAGGATCCCAGTAATTATCGGCCAGTAATCCTGACATCAATCCCTGGAAAGATGTTAGAGCAGGTAATAAAGCAAGCCATTTGTAAGCATCTTGAAGGCAATGCTGTGATTGCTAAGAGTCAGCATGGCTTTTTCAAAAGTAGGTAATTTGAGACAAATCTTGTCTCTTTCTTTGAGCTTCATCACATGGGGGAAATCATGTTTCCTTATAGTTGCTTCTCTGCCCCTGCTTTTGTCCCCCATTACTTCCTGTTTCTTCCTGGAAGGAAAAGAGGAAGTAAACAAAGACCACGTGGCCTATTTAGGGGGCATTTTTATCACACCACTTTTCCTGCACACAGCAAGAAATCAAGGCACATTCCATTTTAAAACAAAAGTTGGATTAAAAGGGGTCTATTTTGCAATGGAAAAATGAGCGGAAGGAGCGGGAAGCATGCGAAAGGCAGACGTCATCTAAGGGATGCGCGCACATCTGTAAGTGAGCAGTAGCAAGCATGTGATAAAAGCTCATCTGATGAACCTCTTTGACAAGATAACTACTCTAGTGGACAAGGGGAATGCTATAGATATAATCTACCTTGATTTCAGCAAAGCTTTTGACAAGGTTCCACAGGACATTCTCATTGATAAGCTGCTAAAGTTTGGCTTGGATGGCACTACAGTGAGGTGGGTCCACAACTGGCTGGCTAACCACACTCAGAGAGTCAGCATTAATGGCTCTACATCGAGTTGGAGAGAAGTAACCAGGAGGGTACTACAGGGTTCTGTCTTGGGGCCAGTATTATTCAACATTTTTATTAATGACCTGGATGACGGGATTGATGGGCTTATCAAATTTGTGGATGACACAAAACTAGGAGGTCTGGTCAACACCCTCCTTGCCTGTCCACACACACCTGTATTTGTGGCGTGTTGTCAGACCTGTCAAGTAGAGGCAATGATCTTTTGGCCCAAGGGATGAGGCAAATGCACTGCCTATGGCTGGGAGGGCACTGAACTGCCTGTTCTTCCAGCCTCCCTCATGCACCCAGCCCTCATTATTATTATCATCATTATTATTATTATTAATTGCACTTATATACCGCCCCATAGCCGAAGCTCTCTGGGCGGTTTACAAAAATTTAAAAGATTGAGCATTAAAACGACAATATACAAAATTTAAAACCATAAACATAAAACAGCTGTCATTAAAACACTTTAAAACATTTTAACTCTTAAGCCTGGCCACAATGTCAATCAAAACCTCAACTTGAGCTGTTAAAATGCCTGAGAGAAAAGAAAAGTTTAGCCCTGGCGCCGAAAAGATAACAGTGTTGGCGCCAGGCGGGCCTCATCGGGGAGATCATTCCATAATTGAGGGGCCACCACAGAGAAGGCCCCTCTCCCTTGTTGCCGTCCTCCAAGCTTCCCTCAGAGTAGGCACCCAGAGGAGGACCTTTGATGTTGATCGTGATGTACGGGTAGGTTCATGTCAGGAAAGATGTTCCATCAGGTATTGTGGTCCCAAACCGTGTAAGGCTTTATAGGTTAAAACCAGCACCTTGAATCGGGCTCGGAAACATACAGGCAGCCAATGCAAGCGGGCCAGAATTGGTCTTATATGCTCGAACCTTCTGGTCCCTGTTACCAATGTGGCCACTGCATTCTGCACAAGCTGCAGCTTCCGAACCGTCTTCAAAGGCAGACCCATGTAGAGCGCATTGCAGTAAACTAACTTGGAGGTTACCAGAGCATAGACAACTGAAGCCAGGTTATCCCTGTCCAGATAAGGGCATAGCTGGGCCACCAGCCGAAGCTGGTAGAAGGCACTCCGTGCCACCGAGGCTACCTGAGCCTCATGTAACAGAGATGGTTCTAGGAGAACCCCCAAGCTACGAACCTGCTCCTTCAGGGGGAGTGCAACCCCATCCAGAACAGGTTGAAGACCCTCCATCCGGTCAGAGGAACCCCCCACTAACAGCATCTCAGTCTTGTCTGGATTAAGTTTCAGTTTATTAGCTCTCATCCAGTCCATTGTCGCAGCCAGGCACTGGTTCAACACATCCACAGCCTCACCTGATGAAGATGAAAAGGAGAAGTAGAGTTGCATGTCATCAGTGTACTGATGACAACACACTCCAAAACTCCAGATGACCGCACCCAACGGTTTCATGTAGATGTTGAACAGCATGGGGGACAAAACTGACCCCTGCGGAACCCCATACTGGAGAATCCACGGGGCCGAGCAATGTCTCCCCAGCACCACCTTCTGGAGGCGACCTGTCAAGTAGGAGCGGAACCACTGCAATGCAGTGCCTCCCACTCCCAACTCAGCCAGTCGTGCCAGAAGGATACCATGGTCGATGGTATTGAAAGCCGCTGAGAGATCAAGGAGAATCAACAGAGTCACACTCCCCCTGTCCCTCTCCCGACAGAGGTCATCATACAGGGCGACCAAGGCTGTTTCCGTGCCAAAACCAGGCCTGAAACCCGACTGAAATGGATCCAGATAATCAGTCTCATCCAAGAGTGTCTGGAGCTGGCCAGCAACCACCCGCTCAAGGACCTTGCCCAGGAATGGAACATTTGCCACCGGCTTAAAGTTATTAAGATTTTCTGGGTCCAGGGAAGCTTTTTTCAGGAGTGGTCTCACTACTGCCTCTTTCAGACGGTCTGGGACGACTCCCTCTCATAGAGAGGCATTAATCACTTCCCTGGCCCAGCCGGCTGTTCCATCCCTGCTAGCTTTTATAAGCCAAGAGGGGCAAGGATCCAATACAGAGGTGGCTGCACGAACCTGTCCAAGCACCTTGTCCATGTCATCGAGCTGTGCCAATTGAAACTCATCCAAGAAAACAGGACAAACCTGTGCTCTGGATACCTCACTATATTCACCTGCTATAACACTGGAGTCTAAGTCCTGGCAGATGCCAAAGATTTTATCCTGGAAGTGCCTATCAAATATATTACAGCGGGCCTCAGATGGTTCTGTCATGTCCTTGGGGCCAGCATGTAGAAGCCCCCGGACAACTCTGAAAAGCTCCGCTGGGAGGCAGATTGATGATTTAATAGTGGCAGCAAAGTATTGTTTTTTTGCTGCCTTCACTGCCCCTGAATACAGCTTACCATAGGCACTTACCAGTGTTTCATTGCATCCACCAGGAGTTTGTCTCCATCTGCCCTCAAGCTGTCTCCTATTTTGTTTCCTCACTCTCAGCTCCAGGGTATACCACGGAGCCGTACGAGCTCTACACAGGAGAGGGCGCTCAGGAGCAATCGTGTCAACCGTCCAGGTCATTTCTGCATTCCACAGATCAACCAGGGTTTTGACATGAGAGCCAGCCCTATCAGCCGGAAAACTCTCCAGAGCCCTCTGGAAACCATCCGGATCCATTAGCCTCCGGGGATGGACCATCTTAATGGATCCCCCACCCGTGCAGAGGAGAAAAGCTGCTGTAAGTCTAAACCTCAGCAGGTGGTGATCTGACCATGACAGAGGGGTTGATGTAAAGTCCCCCACTTTCAGATCACCATCTCCATGTCCAATGGAAAAAATCAGGTCTAGAGTGTGCCCCGCTACATGCGTTGGGCCGATGGCATGTTGGGACAGTCCCATGGTTGTCATGGAAACCATGAAATCCTGAGCCAACCCAGATAAAGTGCCCTCAGCATGAATGTTGACATCCCCCAGAAACAACAGTCTGGGGGACCTCAACAGTGCACCCGAGATCACCTCTGTCAGCTCAGCTAGGGAGTCGGTTGAGCAGCGGGGTGGGCGGTACACCAACAGAATCCCTAATCTGTCCCATTGGCCCAACACAAGGTGCAAACACTCCAGACCAGCAGTCACATGGACAGGGAGCCTGCAGAGGGGGATGGAATTCCTATAGACCACAGCAACCCCCCTCCCCAGCCCTCAAGTCTACCCTGATGCTGAACTAAGTACCCCGGTGGGCATAACTGGGAGAGACTGACTCCTCCATGCTCTCCCACCCAGATCTCGGTAATGCAAGCCAGATCGGCCGCCTCATCCACTATTAGATCATGGACGTGGGAGGTCTTATTTTGCACCAATCTGGCATTTAAAAGCAGCATCCGGAGACCCGTAGGGCAACCAACAGACCTGTGGATGTGAGGGGGACCGGAACAAGGCACAGCCATTAACTGTCTGGGCCTTGTTCCCCTTACCTGGCAAGTCCTCCTCACAACGTCATATCTCCCTCTACCCGTCACTACACTGATTGGGGCCCCCTCAGATCGCCCCACTTGGCCCTGTATCCTCCCTCCCAGGCATATATTACAAGCAGCAGACACACTCCTCTCCTCCCCTCCCCTCCCCTCCCCTCCCCTGGCAGTAGGCCTCCCTCTCCTGCAGGAGGTGGTTCTCCCAGGCCCCTTCAGCCAGCCAGCTTATATATCCCTCCCAGGAAGGGAGGGGGACAGATGGAGCAGTCCACAGCAGCTGGCTCAGTACCTGGGGGCCTGGCCCTGCAGGGAGTGGCAATCTGCCAGGCTGAAGTTCTCAGGAGGGTGGTGGTGGTGGCGGCAGCAGCAGCAGCAGCAGCGAGGCAAGGAGGTAGGCAGGCAGGCTGGCAAGCAGCAGGCACACTCTTCTCCTCCCCGGCAGTAGGCCTCCCTCTCCTGCAGGTAGTGGTTGTCATGACCCCACTAGCCCCACAGGGATGGTGCGAGAGTCTGTTTGGGGCTTGAAACCCTGCGAAACACGGCAGCTCAACCCTCCCCCCCGGCCCATAGATCCCTGGCCTTGCCTGAGTCGTCACACAAGCTTGAGGTTTCTGCTACTGGCAACCCTCGTGCTCTCCCTCCAGGTCATCCAGTGAGAAATGTGGGGCTTTTGCAGCAAAATGTTTGAGCCAGCACTGGCTGTGTATGTGTTGTATCTAAAGGAGTCAGTCTGTGTCTCTATCTTTGTTTATTTATTAAAACATTTGTATCCAGCCCTATACTGCTGCGATCTCAGGGCAGCGTACAATTAAAATCAGAACAATGTAGACATAAATAATATACACAGCTAGAACTGTATTAAATCATTCACAAATTAAAGCCTATCTTGAGTGTGTGTGTGTGTGTGTGTGTGTAAGAGAGAGAGAGGGAGAGAGAGAGAGAGAGTGTTTCGATGCACGTTTAAATTTCCTGTGTCAGTGTGCTGTATACTATAAAAGGGGAAGTTTGTGTTGAGGTCTGTACCATGAGAGAGTTTTGCTTCCAGGAAAGTTGATCTCCACTAAAATATGGAGTGAAAGACGTTTTTGCATTATTATTATTATTATTATTATTATTATTATTATTATTTTACATTTTGACTGTGTGTGTATGTGTGTTGTGTGTCTGTTGCACAAATGTTGTGTGTGAGAGCCTATCTACACACACAGGATAAAACACTTTGAAAACGTTTTGAAAACAGTATTTGGAGTGTGTCCTGGACCCCAACAGTTCTCAAAACTGTTATGAACCTTTTAAAACCATTTTAAAGCAATAGTGTAGATAGGCTCTATGTTAGTTCAGTATTAGGGACAGTGTGTGTGTGGGGGGGGGGTCACTACAGGTGTCTAGCCCCGGGGCCAGCATGGCCTTGATCTGCCCCTGGCTCTGGGGTTCTGAGGATATTACCACAGTGCATCATCATTAGCAGTGGCAGCATCCTGATTTTGTGTGGTTGTGTGACTTCTCTCCCCCAAGCCACAGGCTGTTCAACATTGATTTACTAAAATATAGCTGGAGGTGGTCGATTGCACTGGAATTACAATAGGGCAACCTCAAAATAATTTAAAATAAAATGAGTTCTCAGTGCAATATACAACAGGGTAAAGATCTTAAGATATTTAAAAGTAACAAACATGTTACATATATTATTATAGTTTGTGTGCAAGAAAAATGTGATATCCCCAGAACAGAGAAAACCCTTGAAGGAAAATATATGGATTCTCTCTCTCTCTCTCTCTCTCTCTCTCTCTCTCACACACACACAAGCCTATCTACACTACTGCTTTAAAACGATTTAAAACAGTTTATAATGGTTTTGACAACTGTTGGGGCCCAGGACACACTCCATATACAGTTTTCAAAACATTTTCAAAGTGTTTTATCTTGCGTGTGTAGATAGGCTCACGCACACACATGGTTATTGGAAAAGTAATGTTCACAGCCCTGCAGTAACAACTTGGGCCAGATCTACACTAAGCAGAATATGACACTTGAAAATGGGTTGAAAACTGCATATGGAGTGTGTCCTGGGGCCCAACAGCTGCCACTACTGCTATAAACCATTTTAAAGCAGAAGTGTAAATCCTGCCATTGGGTTCCATCACACTTATCCCCCCCCCCCCCGGTTTGCCTCTGCATTTTTTACTTCCATTTCGTAAGTGCGTCAAGGGCTCCATCACACATGGTCCCTTTCACCTGGTTTTCACTTGTTTGCTCTTCCACTCCACTCCACCCCACCCCTTCTCCAGTTCATTGGTTGTGGTACTCTGGTGGGTGTGGGCTCTTTCCACCCCTCGTTCTGGCTTTGTTATCTAGTGATTTACTGATTTAAGGTTTCATCTGGGCTCTGATTCTGCGGGCAGTGGGGTGGGGTGGGGGGGTGGGGGGGGTGGAGCACTAAAAAGTCCATTCAACCGACTAACAAGTCCATAGGACGACATGCTGGAGGAGGAGAAACGCCCCGCCTTCCCCTTTCGTCAGCAAGGCTCCATTAGCACAAGTCCCCAACAAAGGAAGAAGCGAGAGGGGAAAATAATCCAGACTTTCCCGACACCAAAATAAAACGTAACAAGGGGGGGGGGGGACCAAAATAAAACTCAACAAGGGTGGGGGAGAACGGGCAAGATGAGTCCAAGACAGGGACGAAGTCTTGTGAGTACCGCATTGCAAAACCACATACCAGGCATGGCGACTGTGCGATAAATCGCTGGTGTGACAGAGCTCTTTGACTAAATTTTTTTACGAGCAAAGGATAGTGCTGCCACCTACAGGCCAATTTAAACTTGAGCAGATGCACCCCAAAAGGGGCCGGTATGATAAAATAAAACTTCTAACCATAGATTCTTACCAGTTCACAAGTATATGCTGATTTGATTAAAACAAAATGATCATTTCAGAAAGGATTTTGTAACACTGAAAAATAGGCAGATTTGTATGATATTGAAATGCAAGTTTCTACAGAAGAGTTTGGATGGATTAGCCATCCTCGATTAGCATCTGTGTCAGCAACTTGCACTTTTGTGTATTCTGCTGGTCTATATTAGATGAAATACTGGCCGGGCCAAATAATGATGTGTCCCTTCTCTTCCACCCAGGTGATCTGGTGATGGAATTCTTGAGGATACAGACGATAAATCAGCTCACCAAATCTATCTGCCTATTTATCCTCTCTCTCTCTCCCTCTCTCTCTCTTTTATTATCCTTCATTCTCTTTCCGTTTTTTCTTTTCATGTTGCTTTTTAAATCAAGAAACCTACTATCTTGCTGATATATATATATATATATATATAGTTTTCTTTCTTTCTTTGTTCACTTGGTTGGTTTGTACCCTACCTTTTCACCCTGACAATGGTGCTCAAGATAGCTAAGTAACCCTAACCATTTTTATTTTTAACCATCATATGTGTCTTTTCCTGTCAATCCCATCAACCTCGTTCACTATCAAGATGTTGGAGAAATTCATTTGGGGGTGGGGTGGGGTGGGATGGATCTCATCGAGGCTTCCGTGGCCCTGCTCCCCTGACTTCATTTCAGGTTTCTGCTATCTAGCCAGACCCGTTTAGAGTCGACCTGATCCTCAGGGGTTAGACAATTAGCATGTTACCAAGGACTTTCTATCTAAAAATGACTCCCTTGGCAAACATGATGACCCAGGGGATTCATAGTAAAATGTTTTATGAAGTACTCAGAGAGTCCATGTTAGCATTGGTGAAAAACCCTGATAGACCTGGATTTCTGTTTTCATCCCAGATGAGAAATCCTATTACATTGACAGTCTGTAGGCATTTTTCCTGACATTTGTGTAATGACAAAATGAGGAACACCCACTTTAAGCTACATCAAGCAGAGCCCTTGAAGGCTGCATGATGCATCTGAGTTCAGTGTTTCATTTTTGCACTCGCAGTGCGCAGGCATTGCATGGATTCGAACCTGGGTCTCCTTAATCTTAGTCCAATACATTATCGTTTTATAATTACATTTATATCCTGCCTTTTTCCCCCTCTTGCAGGGAACCCAAAGCAGCTTACATGGTCCTCCTCCACTCCATTTTTCATTCTCACAACCACCCTGTGAGGTAGGTTAGGCGTAGAGGCAGTGACTGTCCCCAAACCACCCCCTGGGTTTCATGGCCGAGTCTGGACAAGAAGAAACCCATTTTCTTGAGCCAGTACAGCGCTCTCACCATTGTGCCCCATTGGCTGTTTTACATAGAATCATAGAATAGTAGAGTTGGAAGGGGCCTATAAGGCAATTGAGTCCAACCCCCTGCTCAGTGCAGGAATCCATCTTAAAGCATACCTGATAGGTGGCTGTCCAGCTGCCTCTTGTGCCTTCTGTGCCCTTTGGAAGTTTTCTCCTGCCCCCTCTTTTCTGTTGCATTTGGTGCCTTCCCATTTTTAAAATTATTTTTTGGATATAGGCTTCAGAGACAACTTCTAAAAGGCTAAGCTGGTACAATACATCAGTTACTCTATTGCAACATACACAGTCTCAATCATACACATAGTGATTGGATGGTGCTATGAGCAGGTGAATAAATGGATGGACATTCACTCATAGGGGCAAGGGGGTGTAACTGCCTCACCCTGGTTTTATTTATTTATGTATTCTTACATTTATATCCCAACTTTTTCCATCTATCCCTATAGTTCCCTACAAGGCCCAGCCAGGAGAGGTCAATAAATTAAACTTAGGCCGGGGTGGGGGTGGGGGTAGTGACCACTGAGAGCGGTTACTGTTGAGTGTAGACCTGCAAGCCATGTTGAGACTGGGGCCAGATCTACACCAAGCAGGATATAGCAGTATTGGGCCCTCCGTTTGGTAGCTTGTAGGAACGCAGCCTCATAAAACAAATGGGCACATGAAAAACAGTTATTTTGTCTGTTTGTTTGTTTTTAGTTGTCTGGGATCCAGACCTCTTCAGAAGGGAGAATAATGTTGTATGGTTGGGGTCAGTCTAAATTATCTCCAGCAGGCCCTTACAACTCAGTGCCTTGGATAACCCAGAGATTGAAGATTTCCCCTAGCTCTGTAACTCTTGAAGCTACTAGGCCTGAGGGAGTAGCAGGAAGTGAGGAGGGGTAGAGCTAAGATAAATAGAGTGCTGCTTTTGTTTTCCTGGGCAGAAAATCCCCAGGCAGTGAAGGAGGAGGGATCTTTTGGCCCTTATTGTCATGCTGGTTGGGGCTGATGGGAATTGAGGTCCCAGGCTAGGGTGGCAGATGACTGATATAGAGTAATCAGTCAGTGAGAACTGGATCAAAACGGCAACCCAGGTGGTGGTACAGGAGACAATGTGCTGGATCCTGGGTAGTTGGAGACCTCCACACACTGGCTGATATGGACTGGAGGAAAGGAATGGCTTTTTGTACTTTTTAACAAGACACACATACACACACCCCAAAAAATTCTGATAGGCTTCTGCCACGTGCTGATACTCTCCTGAACATCCTTCTAGGCTGTGTTGCTGCTTTGTACACCTCCATCATCTCTCACCTTACTCACTTCTTTAATAAGCTAAACAGTCACAGATGTTGGATCCTTTCCTCATAGCTGCTCCAGCCCTTTTGCAGTTTAGTTGTCCTTCTCTGAACTTTTTCCGAGCCTTCAATATAATTTTTTTAATGTATGGTGACCAGAATTGTACACCGTATTCCAAGTGTAGTTGCACCATAGAATTGTATAAGGGCTGTATGATATTGGCAGTTTTAATTTCAATATCTTTCCTAATTATGCTTAACATAGAATTTGCCTTCAAGCTTGGTTGTGGGGTTGACACAGCCAGGATACCCTGGTGGACCATCTTGTTGGTTTTGCTGGGCTCAGTGGCCATGGCGTTGTTACAGACCATATCGCTGGAATAGGCCTTAGGACACCCATTTGTGCTGGAGGGGCAGTTCCAGAGAGGGGGCTGGAGGGGCACCTATTGGCTGTTGGACTGTAACATCCCTCAGAACATAAGAACCCTACTGGATCAGACCAGCAGCTTGTTTCCCACAGTAAACAATCAACTGCCCATGAGAAGCTCCTAAGAAAGGCATAAAAGCAATACTTCTCTCCTGCTCCTGTGACCTGCGATTGGCATTCAAAAGCATACTGCCTCTTCAGCAACAAGAGGCTTGGCTGGCATCCAAGGAGAAAAGAGACTCTGCAAGATAAGAATGGCAAAAAACTAGCAGTGGTGTCATTCTCCAGCTATAAATCAAAGATGATCCTCCATTAATTTTGCTATAAATGGATTGGAAAAGGGAAATCATTATGTAAGTGTAAGTGGAGCGAGGAAGCTAAAGGAAGACAGACAGCGTTCCTAGGAGGGAAGCTAATTAGGGCTGTATTAAGATGATTGTCAACAGAATTCGATTAATTACAGATGAGCAGCAGCCACCATCTGTCACTGCAGGGATTGTGGGAGGCCAAGGGAGGAAGGGCATTAAGGGAGAGGTGGCCGCCGCCTGGCAGAGCAGCCAGATGCCAAAAGGCAAGTGCCGCTTATGTCACGGGGGGTGAGAAAAGTGCCTAAATATAGCCAAAGGCAAGGAAGACTCTTCTCCCACCCCCATACAAGTGAATGGAGGAATAACTCCATACACTTGCGGGGGAGGGGGGAATAGCTTAGTGGGTTCCTCAGCCTGGCCTTGCAAGTGAAGTGGCACCTGGAGGCACCACATTGGGGATCCCTGCTATAAATGATTATAATTATGTAAATGAGTGTCTTAGTTGTGCCTTAATGGTTGGGTTGGCAATGAAGTGAATATTTTGGTGAATTTGCATCCATGAAGCCAAATTACCCTTTAGCAGGTTTTCTAATTGTGCTCCTGATTTAGGTGCTTAGGGGTAGAGTCCACATACTTTCCATTGATGGAACTGGTTCTGTTTGTTTTTGTCAAAATAAATAAATAAATGTGGCAGAAGAAGGGTGTGAGAGGTGGAGGTATTAATTTCTTATATCATTTTTTCCAAGTCATAACTGTGCATCTGAGGAATGAGTTTTCAAGGTCTTTCATGGAGTTAATTTGACTGCTATTCAAGCAACAGGTATATGATTTCTTTCCATGTTTAATAAACTAGGAGATTTCACAACTACTATTTATTACTTGTATCAATAGTTTAATAGGATTTGCTTTGTAGATTTAAGATTCCTATTCCTCCTTTCTTAGTATCTGTCAGGGATACTTTGGGCACTGCCGTGGGGTCTTGTACTTTTTAGCTAAGATTTAATGAGTAGTAGTCTGGAAGGTCTTGGGCTTATTCAGCCTCTGGAATGTCAGAATCTGTGTGAGTCGATCTCTGTCACCGTTCTCAGAGCAGAGATGGAGGAGTGGTTCTACTCCCCACAAGCCACCTGCTTGCCTTGGCCTTGGCAGAGAAGCTGCCTCTGAGAATTTGATAAGAGAAAGGAAGGGGGGCTGCAAGGGATTGTCCAGATTGAAGTGTCATCTTGGTGTACTGAGCAGTGTTTGGACAGGGGCGTTACTGAAAGGCCAAAAGCCCCAGTCTGTCAAGTAGTCTGGAAGAGACTATGCCTCCTTTTCAAAGCTGGTACAAAGGCGAGGAGCCTTGGCTAGGAACATCTGGTCTGCATTCCCAGAAAACCTCCCTGTTTGGATCCATCATCGTCTGAGACTCTGGGGGCACTCTGTACATGCACCCTCCTAATTAGAACTTTGGATTACTAAGGACTTGCCACAAAAAGTACTGTGAGGCTTTTCATAGACTTCAACTCTCGTTTGCTGTGGATTGTGTGTCTTCCCTTCTCTGGGTCGTGTTTAAGCCTTGACCATGTTGCCTGGAGTTACCAATGTATGATCTGAGGGTGGACTAGCTGTCTTTGGGTAGTTTGTCAGGCCTTTCAAGAATGTGCTCCTTTGATTGCCTGAGGGATCATGTCAGAAATTGTTCCCCTCCCTTGTCCAGGTTTGGAACCCACGTATGGATTGACCTTCCCTTCTGTTCAGAACCATGGAGATGGCAGCGGGGAAACCACATTGATGGGAATTTCATCATGGTTGTGATTAGCTTTTGACTGTTTTGGAGTTTCTTGGAGCCTATAGCTACTGACCATCAGCTATATGATTTCTGAAGTGTATAACCATTAAGCTTTTGCCATGAGATTTCCCACAATAAGGAAGCTTCATTGATTTGAGTGTCCTGTATTAGTTTGCCAGAATGTGTGCCTGAGGGACCAGGAAACCTGACAGTATCCTTGTATTGGTATCCAATCTAGTCTTTCTGTTTGAGTGTACATTGTTGCCATTTTTAATATAGTTATTTAGTTATCATATAGTTATAATTTTAATATAGTTTTATTTATTTATTTATTTATTTATTTATTTATTGCATTTCTATACCTCCCAATAGCCGAAGCTCCTTGGGTTCTTCACAAAAGTTAAAACCATCAGACACAAATCAAAATATAAAACAAACAACAATATTAAAACACAATATAAAAATACAATATTAAAGCACAACCAAGGTAAAACGGAGCAGCAATGCAGAGATCTATACAGATTTAGAATACAGATTTAAAATAAAGATTTAAAACAGCAAAGTTAAAGGACTAAGATGATAAACTGTTAAAATACTGGGAGAATACAAAGGTCTTCACCTGGCGTAGAAAAGAGTATAATGTAGGTGCCAGGCAAACCTCTCTAAGGAGCTCATTCCACAGCTGGGTAGTCACCTGCCTCACTTCCTTTGGTAGGGGCTCATGGAGAAGGTCCCCTGAAGATGATTTTAGGGTCCAGGCAGGCACATATGGGAGGAGGCGTTCCTTCAGATAACCTGGCCCCAAGCAATTTAGGGCTTTGAATTAGGGCTGGTAGCAGATCTGGATCCCGAATCCGGACAGGATTGGGGTGATCTGGACCTCCTGGATCCAGATCCGAATCGGATCGGGGGAGGTCCGGATCGTTCCGAAACGTATTGGATCATTCTGGATTGATCCGGAGATCCGGGGCCCATTAGCCTTCCAGGTCCCTGGGTGCCAACTGTGCAGCCAGCACCCAGGGATGCCAAGCCAGCGGTGAGTCCATTGAACTTACCGCCCTCCCCCCACTCTCCCTACTTACCTGCTGCCTCATCACCGCTGACACTGTCCACCGCCGCTTCTGCTGTACTGAGAACCAGGCCGTGGATGGCAGTGGCGGGCGGCAGCGGCGAGGCAGCAGGTAAGCAGGGATAGTGGGGGAGGGCTGTGAGTAATTTTCCCCATAGACTTGTATAGACCGGATCGGGGGGGGGGGGGCTGTTCACAGCCCTACTTTGAATGTTAATACCAGCACTTTGAATCAGGCTCGAACCTAGTTATCACATAGTTATCAGTTGGAAAAGGAAAACTGTCTTGGGCAGTATTGACATCTTTACTACTACGGCAACTTTACCAGCCATGCTAATTTCAGTTTTGTCCAATTCTTTTTATGTTTCTTTAAAATTTGCTTGAATTGTGGTTTGTAATTTAGGCTAACATTGGTTTGATTTTCTTGAGAGTTTTAGATTTGTTTTAATTTCTTGCAAGACCATATTTTCCATATTCTTTGATGACATCAACTATTATTCTCAGGCCTGACTATCGTCAGTAAAAGGGTTTAGGATGTTAATTTGGCAGTTTACAGTGATGCCCGTCGATACAGTATTGTGTCTTACAATGTTGGTAAGTGATTCTACAGAAAATTTAAATAATACTGGTAATAGTCTTATTTTGTTCTCCTTTGAATTTCTGTAGGAGAGGAGTCAAAATTGTTCTAATTGTTGTGTTGTTCACTTTATGTAATTACTGCAGCACAAATCTCATATGCATATTCATTGTCCTGTTTGTTTCCAGCAAAAAAAATCCCACTCCAGCTTGTCAAAGGTTTGGAGGCATCTCGGGATGTTTTAACATAACATTTAGATTTGTTTTGAGAATTAAAGTGGATGACATTCAGTAATATGCAAATTAGAACAACTATATTTCTTTTTAATTTACTGAATGAATGTAATATGGAGCCAGATTGTTTAACCTAAAATGTTTGTGAAAATCTTTGCATTCTGATTTAATAACAAAATAGATCTATAAAAGTCAACATCTTCTAACATCTTTTTTCCAGCGTATGTATTAAAATTATGTGTGATATTTCCATGAGTCTGGAATGGGATTATTGTCAAGTATTGAATTAAGCAATGTTAATTTTAAAATGGGATAATTGTTCCTTATAGGATTGGTAAAAGTTGCCATTAAAGCCAGCCATACTTGGAGCATTGTGATTCTTTAAAGCTTTTTAAAAAAATACCTTCATGCAAAAACATAGAATCATAGAGTTGGAAGGGCGCATCTAGGCCATCAAGTCCAAGCCCATGCTCAGTACAGCATCCCTGACAGATGGCTGTCCAGCCTTTATTTTAATACCTCCAGGGACAGAGAGACCACTACCATCATAGGCAGTTGGTTCTATTGCCTCACTGCTGTAAGGATTTTTTTCCTGAAGTTCAATCAAAATCTGCCTTCCTGTAACATAAGCCTATTATTTCATGTCCAACAGTCTTGGATGATAGAGGACAGGTTGCGGCCCTCTTTTGTGTGACAATCCTTGAGGTACTTAAAACGTGCTATGAAATCCCTCCTCAGTCTTCACATCCTGAAGTTAAACGTACCTAGGGTACCTCTAGACAGACACTTTCCGTCGAGATGGCTTCGAACTGGCAGCAGTTGGGTTGCATGACGCTGCCACCAGTGTGAAGCCATCTAAGGGCAAAGGGGCTTTGCTCCACACTAAAAAAGTCAGGCATTGACCCTGACTTTTTTAGAGCGGAGCGGGCTGGCCAGGGAAGGGAGTGGAGCAGCAAGCCAAAAGCTCGCTGCACCGCTTCCACAGTCCTCCCCCCACCCCATTAAAAAACAAAACAAAAAACACTTGCTTTAGAGTAGGGAGCCGATGCTCCCTGATATTCCTCCAACTGCCGTCAGGCAGCCACACACGTGGTGGCACCAGCGGCGCCAGGATACGCCGCCTTGGCGCTCTCCGGTGTAGATCACCGGAAGGAACATCACTGTGTTGCTCACTGTTGTTGGTGTTTTAGGGAAATGCAGGTGGGGGTATGAAATTGATTGTAGCAGCAGTACAATTTATTAAGGGTCAAACTGGCTTGTATATACTATAGATTTAAGAGAACCCGGCATTTGTAGTTCTTGCAGGAGGCACAAGTGAAACTTCTCCCTATCTCTCTCAGTTGCCTTGCAGCTCCACAGTGTTTTCTTGTGGACTGCAGAAATAAAGAAATATTTTGGGAAGGCACCTGATTCTACTGTACATTGCATGTAGAGCAGAGCCTAGCAGTGGGCTGCAAGCTGAACAGGTCACACTCACACACACCCCACACACAATGTTAGCCATGCCTTTTAACCCTGTAAGGGCACTTACAGGAGTCAAGAGAGTCACAGACAGAACTGTTTCAGCTGTCGGTAGAAAGACATTGTCTACCCACTGAGAAACCATAGACGGGAAGATGTGGTATGCAAATTTCTCAGATGCTAGATCTACTTCGTTCCCAAACCTTATCGCTGCTCAGTCACCAGATCTACTTGATCGCTGAGGCTATCAAGGCTTTTTAATAATGTGCAACCATATGCAAAATGTGCAGTTCAAGGAAAAATATGCAATTCTGAAAGAAAATTGCTGTAGATCAAAATTCAAGTCATGCAAAAGTTGTATTGTTAGTTGATGTAAACAGTGGCCGATACCAGGCGGCTTCCGGCACCTCCTGAAAACCTGTGTTCCAAAAAGCCTTTCCTCAATTGACCAGCCACTGTTTTTCTGGTTCCTTTGTTTTACATTAAACAATCTGAATTTGCTTTTTAAATCTTCTTTCTTTTTACTGTTTATACCTATGTTCACCATTTCAAAATAGGTTTTAGATCTTGAGCGGTTATATAAACATTGTAAATAAATAAATAAGTAGTCCAAGCTCCTCTAGAACCCTAAAATCTGATCAAGCAAATTCATGGGAGTACTAGGGTTGCAGCCCAAAATATCTGGAGTCACCAGGTTGGGCAAGACTGTTCTAGAGAGTGTTGTTCACCAATGTTTCCAAGATGAAGGAAATCATCTTAGGATGAGTCATTATCAATGTTATGATAGGGGCAGTGATGCCATAAATACCTGACGGAACGCCTCTCCCGACATGAACCTACCCATACACTACGATCAACATCCAAGGTCCTCCCCGAGTGCCTACTCCGAGGGAAGGATGGCAGCAAGGGAGAAGGCCTTCTCAGTGCTGGCACCCCAATTATGGAATGATCTCCTCGATGAGGCTCGCCTGGCGCCAACATTGTTATCTTTTCAGTGCCAGGTCAAGACTTTCCTCTTCTCCCAAGCATTTAACAGCATATACTGAGTTTTTAATTGACCCCAGAACTATATTTAGGCCTGGCTGAGAGTTCACAGTTGTTTAAAATGTATACTGTTTTTATATGTTGTCTGTTTTTATGCTTTTAAATTTTGTATATCGATTTTTAGTGTCCAAAGTTTTAATTTTTGTAAACTGCCCAGAGAGCTTCAGCTATGGGGCGATACATAAATGTAAATAATGATGATAATAATAATAATAATAATAAAACTGTCTTTGTGCATTTTGGTTTTTTTATTATTATTCCTCACTCCAAATTATTCCCCACCTCTGGATCAAGGTGGGGAACAACATTAAATACAAGCATACCATAAAATGCATTAAACTGATTAAAACATATAAAACTAATACAATATTGAAATAACAATTGGACATCTTAAAATTCATCTTGGTAGGCCTGCCAGAAAAGATCAGTCTTTATGGCTTTCTTGAACTTGGAAGACTATTAAGTTGATGAATCTCTTCTGGCAGGCCATTGCACAGTCTGGGAGCGGCAGAAGAGAAGGTCCTCTGGGGCCCCCTCCACAAGGATGCGCTTTTGCGCCCGGTTCGGCGATTATGCGCATTATCGCGGAGGCGCATTTACTCCTAATCCCTCTGCACGGGAGGCGGCGAGAGGCAGCGAAGCGCATTAATTGATGTCCAAAAAGCGCTTTACAAGAAGTTAATGCGCATAATCGCTTGTTCACACGGCGAAAATGCGCTTTAACGGCCGGAGCAAAATAAAACTCGCTATTTAACGCGCATTTGATAATGCGCATAATCCGGGAGATAACGCGCCTCTACGCCCATTTTGCGCTCCGCTGGTGTGGAGGTAAAATTTATAATGAGCCTTCAAAGAGCATTAAACCTCTCTTGTGGAGGCACCCTGGGTAACAGTTGTCAGCCAAGGTTTGGCTGACTGGAGTAATTTCTTCCCAGAGGACCTGAGTATGTGGGGCGGATTGTGCGGGAGAAGGCAATCCCGCAGGTAACCTGGATCCAAACCATGTAGGGCTGTAAAGGTAATAACCAACACTTTATACTTCACCTGGAAACTAATTGGCAGCCAGTGAAGTGATTTTAAAGTTGGTGTAATATGGGCAGGATCTACACTACTGCCTTAAAACGGTTTATAACTGTAGTGACAACTGTTGGGGCCCAGGACACACTCCATATACCGTTTTCAAACCGTTTCAAAGTGTTATATCCTGCTTGATATAGATCTGGCCCATGGTCACCCCTAGGTTAATGGTGACCAAACTGGCTGCCATATTTTGAAGTTAAAGTTTCCAGACTAGGTACAAAAGTAGCCCTATGTACAGCACATTGCAGAAGTCGAGCCTTGACGTTACCAGCGCTTGCACTACTACCTTTAAGTCTTCTAAACTCTAGGAAGGGGCGAAGCTAGTGTATCAGCCAAAGCTGATAGTAGGCACTCCTGGCCATCACATCTATCTGGGCTGTCATTTGGAGCGACGGATCCAGAAGCTCCCCAAGCTGCGAATGCAGTTTTTCAGGGGGAATGTAACCCCATCCAGAATTGGTTGACACACCTCCAAACCCAGGTTAGGGCCTATGACAGTAATAGGCTGACCATATGAAAAGGAGGACAGGGCTCATATAACTTTAACAGTTGTAGAGAAAAGGGAATTTCAGCCAGCGTCATTTGTATGCAATTTGTACCTGGTGAAATTCTCTCTTCATTACAACACTTAAAGCTCCAGGGGCCCTGCCTTCTTTTGTATCTGGTCACTCTAGTATAGTGCCTGCAACTTTAATTGCTTTGATGAAGAGGTGATTTCACCAGGTACTAATTGCATACAAATGAAGCCAGCTGAAATTCCCTTTTCTCTGCAACTGTTAAAGTTACATGAGCCTGTCCTCCTTTTCATATGGTCAGCCTAGACAGTAAGCACCTCCATCTTGTCTGGATTCAGTTTCAGCTTGTTTTTCCTCATCCAGCCCATTACTGCCTCCAAGCATTCATTCAGAGGAGACACACTATCCTTTGCTGACGCTGTTGTCAAAGGCATAGAGAAATATATTTGGGTGTCATCAGCATACAGATAGCACCCCTCCCCATGCTTCCAGATGATCTCTCCATTCATGTAGATGTAGGGTGACCCTCTAGGAATCTGGAAATGGCTTCAGCTGGCTTCGGAAGGCCGAAACCGGAAATGCCCGAAATGGGCCTACCGAAGCCTGCTGAAGCCATTTCCAGATTCCTAGAGGGCCGTTGCCATAGCGACAGCCTTCTAGGAACCCAGAAGCGGCTTCGGCAGGCCTCAGAAGGCTGAAACGGCCAAGTACTCAGCCAAAACGGGCTTTTGGGGGGCTAAATTTCTGGATTTGGCCCCCCCAAAACGGTTTTTCCTCCCGGATGCGGATTTGCTCCCCATTTTCAGGCAGTCCAGAAGAACACCATGGTCAATGGTATCGAAAGCCGCTGAGAGATCCAGAAGTACCAGCAGGGACACACTTCCCCTGTCAATACTGAGGCGTAGATCATCCACTAAGGCGACCATAGTGGTCTCAACTCTGTGTCCTGCCCTGAAGCTGGTTTGAAATGGGTCTAGAAAATCTGTATCATCCAAAGTGCTTAGAGTTGGAAGGCAACCGCCCTCTCAATCACCTTGCCCAAAAATGGAAGATTTGATACTGGCCTGTAATTATTAAGGTCCAGGGGAACCAGAGAAGGCTTTTTTTAGAAGCGGCCGTACCACCGCTTCTCCCCTCCCTGAGAGATGTGTTAATAATATGTTGTAGTTGTAGTGTAACTGCATCTCCTCCCTGGGCGACCAGCCAAGAAGGAAAGGGGTTGAGAGGGCAAGCTAAAGAAGCTCCAGAAGTGTTTTGAGCTGTACACCAGTCCTCTTGGGCCTTTCATTGTTGGCATCATGGGCAGTGAAGATGTGGCTTCCTTAATTTTTAGGTGACTCATGGGGAAAAAAATACCTCAGAAGAGCCTTGGGGCATTTATCTGAGGGAAGATGCAGTCTAATGCTGCTATGGTTTTCTGTAAGAAATACTTTATTGAAACAGTTTTAATTTTTAAAATCTATTTTCCGTTTGCAATCTACAGTGAGGCTTAGATGGTTTGGCTGGATCTTTTTTAAAAAACACAAATAAACAGCAAGTTCACGACACCCCTTGACCTGGACAGAAATAGGCCCTGCTAATCTAACAACCATAAGCTGCTCTGCAGTGAGTAATTATGGGATCAGAAGTTCTAGCAGTGGGCAATGTGCTCTGGCTGCTGAAAGCCAACCAGCAAAGATGTTACAATTCATCTTGCAAAGTCCTGAGGATGGGCCCCCAGCTTGAGAAAGGTGGGTTCGGAGGGGTGTGGAACTCAGAACCAGAATAGGAAGGAAGAGAGGCTGAGACCCAAGCAAAGCCAGTAGGCCACACTGAGACCCAAGCAAAGCCAGTAGGCCAGTAGGCTCAGGATTTCCAGAAATTGCGCTTCTTTTATCATGCAACATGCTACAGCCTCCATGGTACAGAGATTAGACTGGTCGCATGTTCAAGCTCAGGGACAATTTTGCGGTGGTGGTTTGGGCACTTCAGGTCCTGCCCAAACAAAACTGAGAGCTGCACATACAGAATTCTAGTAGGGACTTTGGGATTCTTTTGCTTCCTTCCTGCACCCCTTTGCTTCCGTGAGGAAGCAAAGGAGAGTTATGCTCCCATTCCATGGAGACCCCTGGAGGATGGGGGAATCTCCCTTCCACCCTATCCAATGGAAGTAGGGGCAGGTTTAGGAGGGGACTGAGTAATATGGATTTCAGTTTTCTTTCTGCATCTTTCTTATAAGAAGTTTTAAAAATTGAGCACATACATGGGAGCCATGCTTCAAACATTAACAGTATCACCTGCATTCAAGCTTTTAATACCATTGACCATGGTATCCTTCTGGATAGGTTGTCTGGGCTGTGAGTTGAAGGCATGGTACTGCAGTGATTCCACTCCTGCTTGGATGGCTGATTCCAGAAGTTGGTGGGGCATTGCTCTATGCAACTAGGGATGTCACGAGCGTCCAGTTGGGCCTGCGAGGGCAGGGGACTCCCTCGTTTCTGTCCCTAATGGACCCAACCAGACGCACATGGTGAGAGGGCAGACCCACGCCTGAGCTTTCATGAGTGCCCGCAAGCGCTCGGGCATGGGTGCACCCAGAGAAAGCATGCTACTGGCTTTGCTTGGGTCTCAGCCTCTCTTACTGCATTAACTGTGGTGTCCTTCATGATAGATTCGAGCAACTTTGTCTTTTAAGTGTGTACAAATTTTTCACACTGTGCTGTCAAGTGTTCCACTATCTCTCTCCTTTGCACATTCTCCTGGGAGTAAACCCCACTGAATAACTTCTGAGTAAACATAGGGTGCCTCCACACGAGACGTTTAAAGCTCTTTGAAGGCTCATTAAAAATTTTACCTCCACACCAGCGGAGCACAAAACGGGCGTACAGGCGCGTTATCTCCCCGATAATGCGCATTTTCGAATGCGCGTTAAATCACGACTTTTATTTTGCTCCGGCCGTTAAAGCGCATTTTCGCAGTGTGAACAAGCGATTATGCACATTAACTTCTTGTAAAGCGCTTTTTGGACATATATTAATGCGCTTCGCCGCCTCTCGCCGCCTCCCGTGCAGAGGGATTAGGAGTAAATGCGCGTCAGCGATAATGCGCATAATCACCGAACCGGGCGCAAAAGCGCATTCTTGTGGAGGCGGCCATAAATAGGATTGTACTGTTGATGTATTCCCCCCCGCCCCACATTCTAATGATCTCACCCCATTGAGAGAGCAGGGAGTGGAAAACCATGAGACATCATGTTCTCCTTTTTTCCTCTTTCAACTCACTTTCAGATTTAACTATCCAGATTAACCCCTTCCTGTCCACAAGAGCTTTTTGACTTCCCTTCACAATCTCCCCTTTCTGGCTTCCCATTGAATTGTTGTGTCTCTGCAGCCGTTCCTTTTCTTACTCTGCAGACACCCGTTGTAGCAAGTTTGCTGCCTCTCTCGCTGCTTTCCTTCCCAACTTTGATCTCCTGTTTAGATTTGTCTGCACTTTGCATCCTTCTTCTTAGGGTGCCTTCTCCTAGTGGAGGTTAGCAATTATTATAGCTATTTTTGGTTTTGATGCCGCTGCTCTCAATAATTGTATATAAGTACAGCTATACCATTCCCTTAAGTTCTCTAGGCATTATGTTTATCTTCTTCCCACTGATCTTTTCCCTTCAATTTCTCTTTGTATAATAAGTTGGACTATGGTGTATTTTCCTCCCCAAATAATATGACCAAGGTGTTCGTCACACGCACAGTTTGATGCACACCCACTGCGACTTTGATCCACTTTTTCACCGCTGGACTTGCATGATGTCGTTCCCATAGTGCTGTTCTCTCACCCTGAGCGTGCCGTTTCTCATTTCTCTGTCGATTTATTCCTGAACAGTCTGGAAACGCAAGTAAGAACCGGCCAAACTGGGTTATCACAGCAATACCAACCACTTGTAATTCAAAACGCTAGACTCTCATAGGAAACAGAGGGGGAACCCACAGAAGCAAACTGGGGGGGGGGGAATAGTAGAATCATAGAATCATAGAATCATAGAATAGTAGAGTTGGAAGGGGCCTATATAGCCAGCGAGTCCAACCCCCTGCTCAATGCAGGTGTACAAAATTATGCCTGGTGTGGTGAAGGTTGATAAGGAGACATTTTTCTCACTCTCTCAAAATACTAGAATCTGGGGTCATCCCCTGAAGCTGATTGGTGGGAGATTCAGAACAGATAAAAGGAAAGACTTCTTCACACAGCACATAGTTAATTTGAATAATGTGCTACCACAAGATGTACTAATGGCCACCAATCTGGATGGCTTTAAAAGGGGATTGGACAATTTCTTGGAAGAGAAGGCTATCAATGGCTACTATCAATGGCATTGATCAGGGAGTTAGACTCAATGGCATTATAGGCCCCTTCCAACTCTACTATTCTATGATTCTAGTTCTAATAGCTATGTGCTATCTCCCGTAGCAGAGGCAGTACGTCTATGTACACCAGTTGCAGGGGAAGATGGGTATTAGAGTGCTGTTGCACTCATGTCCTGCTTGTGGGTCCCTGGTCAACAGCTAATTGGCCACTGTATGAAGAAAATGGTAGATTAGATAGACCCTTGGTCTGATCCACCATGGCTCATCTTGTGTTCTCATATTCCTATTGCTGGAGAACACAGGAAGATTGTAATGGAAGATATCCACTTTGAGTCTCCCCCCCCCCCTTTTTCTTTTTCTCTGAATGATGTCACAAAAGTAATTGGTTTGGTTGTAAATATAATTTTTTAAAAAACCAAAAAACTAAAGTCTGGCATATTTAGGCACTATTGTGAACTACAGTACATGAGGTGAACTGTAATGCATGAAGGAAGAGGGTTCCCCAAATTCAGGCAGAGAGACCTTCCACAAACAGAGCCCTTCCTCTCATGGAAGGTCCCTTCTCAAAGAATAGACTAACTCAAGACTGCATTTATTTCACTAGGTCTGGCTGTTTTCCCCAAAGTTCCTCCTGCAACTTCATTCCACTCGTAGGCAGTGACCACAACAAATGTGGGAGCAACACAGAAAGTTTGAGAACGAGAGCAAAACTGCCTTGCTAATTATACTACTCTTGAACCTGCTTTGTCAATCTCTGTAATCTTCTTTCTCAGGGCTGTTGTAAATGAAATATTTATAGCCCACTCTCTTACTCAACAAGAGTACCCTCAACTAATAGTCTAATAGGATTCTATCCTCAAAATACTCTATCTGCAATCTCTCTTTACAGCTCCAATCTGGAATGAGCAGCTATTGGGGGAGGGACAGTGAGTGAGGTATAAGAAGCCCAGGAATAAGGTTCAGAAGCTTCCTAGCATTGGTACATTAGGTGCGTAAGCCAAGAGAGGAGAAAGAAAAGTCTGTTTATTCTGTTTACAGGTAAGGCATTTTTAAATATATATATATATATATATATATATATATATATATATATATATATCAGACTCTTTTTTTTATTACTGTAATGGAAGAGCTGGTCCTGCAATGCTTATGCAGGGAATTTAATAATATGGGACTAGAGACAGAAAGATGGACTTAGCTTGGACTCGAGAGAGGTGTCTGGGGATCTCAAGTATTGGCAAGAGTTGGACTAGACAGCCACTGCCTAACACTTCAGTCACTTCTCCAGTTACTACTGGAAAACCAGACATGGGATATGATAGAAGCAGCTTCCCATGTACTTCGTTCCCAGCATGTGGGGTATCCAGACAAGATGGTTGTTCTGTTGGTGTGAGATTCATCTGACATGAGAAATGGTGTTCAGCCTCATCTATATGGAGTTGCACTCTTCCTCAAACAATCAGTTTTGCAGGCTAGAGGTGCTATTAGACCTAGGTGGCCCATGGAGACCTTTCACCAGCTACAATTGATGGAACAGCTGCCTGCAACTCTTCCTTGACAATGTTCACCTGGACAAAGTTATCCATGCTCTGGTAATGTTTTGAAATGTGTTATACATGGGGTTGCTCTTGAAATTTTTTTAGTTCATACCAAAAACATACCTAAAATTCAATTAAAAAAAATAGTTTATACCAAAAACAATAACATGAACTATAAATGGGCCAAATAGATCACTGGCTGCCAGACACTTTCTAAGCAAAATTCAAAGAGCTGGTGCTTACATGTAAAGCTCCAAATAGCAGGAGACACGTATATCAAGGGTTGCCACCTCCCAGACGACCAGTGGGAAAGAGACAAAGTCTGGTGCTGGTTGACGTGTGTTTTTATTATTTTACATTAAAAGCCCAACGTTTCGGATGTACTCCTTCCTCAGGAGCTGTGTCTCAACACATGTTGCCTAGACAAATTTACAACTTTTTTTGGAATAAAAATCCTTCAGCAATTCTCTTTGAAGGCTGCGTTGTCTCTGTGACGGACACTCGCAAAGAGAACGCAGCCTTCAAAGAGAATTGCTGAAGGATTTTTATTCCGAAAAGGTTGTAAATTTGTCTAGGCAACGTGTGTTGAGACACAGCTCCTGAGGAAGGAGTACATCCGAAACGTTGGGCTTTTAATGTAAAATAATAAAAACCCACGTCAACCAGCACCAGACTTTGTCTCTTTCCCACTGGTCTACATTGGTGCTACACCCTTCGCAACACGACACCTCCCAGACGAACCTGTCTGAGTACTATGATCGTCATCAGATGTACTTTTTTTGTGTCCTTCCACAAGTGAGGTAGGTGGAAGCAGGGTGAAGCACCTTTTTGTTGGGGTCTCTGTCTCAAGGAAGATTTGCCTGTCAGGAACGAACTCTGTGGTCATTGTGGTGCCAAGTGAAGACTCCCTATTATAACGCCACCTTTTAGGCCTTTTAAACCAGAGAGGCTTTTATTGTGCTTTACCTTTATTTTTAGAACTATTTAGAACTGTTTTACCACTATCAGTTGCTCTAAGAGTCTTGCACAAAAAGCGTAGGATACAAATACCTATAATAAAACCAATAAATCACTAAATAAATCACACTGAGGCTCGACTGTGCTAGTATGGCTAAGGACCAAACTACGCAGGGCAATAAAAATACTTTTTTAAAAAAGTGCTTAAATTGGCCACTTTTATTCTGAAGAGGGGGTAAAGTAGCTTTGGGCCCCCAATCTGGAATGTGCACCAGGTCCTGACTGAGACCTACACCAGTGTTCTTCCCAAAATCACCCTCCCTGCCAGTTAGCTGTCTCTGGTAAACAATAACCAATAACAGCTAGGGAGAGATGAATTTTGGCAGGAAACTAGCATAGGCCTCCAATCCAGACAGAGAACACATTCTGGATTGGGGCTCCGCAGCTGTTTTTTAAGTCTTGGAAGGAAAAGTGTCCAGTTTCTATCATCATGTGTAGTGTAGCGGTGGGTCTCTGGGCTTGGAGTGGTATATTGATTTATTTGTTTTATTACAGATATTTGTATTTCACACTCTTTAGACATTCAGGGCAGCTGACAATGTTACAATAGTTCTTAAAAATAAAAACATAAAACACATTAATTTTTTAACAGCAGCAAGTTTGACCCTAACCATCAGAGCTAATAGCCAACTTATGTGAATGGCACATTAGAGAACGCAAAGTTTTCTTGCGAAAGTACACGTTTCAAATTCCTTGAAGCTTCCTCATTTCTAGGAATTCTTTGAAGTTAAATGTCTGCCATGTCACTCCTGTATATGGTCACTCTAGTATATAGTGCCTGCACCTTTAACAGTTGTGATGAAGAGGGAATTTCACCAGGAACTAATTGCATACAAATGACACTGGCTGAAATTCCCTTTTCTCTACAACTGTTAAAGTTACATGAGCCCTTACCTGGATTTTATCTGGTCAGCCTACTGGAAGCTCCCAGAATGGCTTGCAAAGTGACAGTCCCTGCCTTTTTAGGCTTACAGCCCAAAACACACAAAAGGAAAAGGGAGAAGAGATTCGAAGGGAGAAAGAAAAAAGTAAACGCTACACTACTGCTTTAAAACATTTTATAACAGTAGTGACAACTGTTGGGGCCTAGGACACACTCCCATAGACAGTTTTCAAAACGTTGTTAAAGTGTCATATCCTGCTTGGTGTGGCAGGGAAGGGCAAAGCCAGCTCCCCGCAGCTGTTCCTTCTCTGGTCATTGGATGCGCCAGGGTGATCTCCATTCCCCTTGCCAAGGACAGAGCAGTCTCGGGGCAAAGTGAGAGATCTTACCAAGCATTCTTTCTCCTATCATGTACTAAATAATAATAATAATGATAATGATGATGATAATAATAATAGTAATAATAATAGATATTTATTAATTATGCTGTAAATGTAGATGTGTATCTTCTCTCCCCCAGGAAGGAGAGTCAGAATTTCAGAGATAACCATTTCCAAAACAGTCGATGGCAACTCAAACCAGGTCTGAGATGTTTACAGCTGTTTGCCCAACATAGCTGGACTTAACGGCTGTAGTTGCATAAAGGGATCCTCCTGGCACACCAGCTGGCTCACATCCCACTTGGCTTAAGACCTGCTAAGGTCATAGCACAACCTAAGTTTAAGAACCTGAGCTCATCCCTGTTAAGCTTGCTGAAAACCAACCGATTAAAAGAGAGATATTTAGAGTTTAATACCAGGTTGGGCGACTAAACCTCATTCAGACGAAAGTAGGATTATGATCATGAGTGAGCCGGGATGGTTTTTCTTTGGGTGGGGGTTGTTTTTATTTAACAAACTGTTTGGTGTAGGGGAAGGAGGACTGTGGCATAGCATAGCTCTAGTATTTAGGAAATGATTGCTAAAGTATCACACACATTTTAAATACAAATCCGGCATGGGCTTTCTGTACATTCTTACCTTTGCCTTAATAATGTTAGCTTGTGAGGAGTGTCCCATGAGGAAGCTTTCCACTGTGGCTCCCAGGGTTTAATTTCAACATACACAGAGAGAGAGAGAGAGAGATGCACACAACATATATCTTTATTTTAAAAATGCCTTCAGCATGCCCATTGGGAGAAGACCCCACCCCACACTCTGTTTGGGTGCCTCAGAGTTCCGTTCTGCGCCCCCCCCAGCACTTTGCCCTCTCTACCCTCTCGCGTTGGGTGACCTCTTCCAATTCCATGGCTTTTTGTTTAACTATATGCTGATGACACCTGGCCGTACCTCTCCACGCCAGCCGTCTTCTCCCTTGCACTTGTCCTTTCCACATGGAAACACCTGCCAAAGCTCAAACACATGCCCAAAAAAATGATGTAACAATGAGAAAAATGATGTGACAATGAGAAAAGAAGTATGAGCATAAAAAGAGGACACTGGAGTGAATATATTTCCTCAGTCGCCAGTGAACATCGCGGCAGACTATCATTCTGTTAAGAGTTTTCTGCAGACCTCTCTTATCAAGTAAGAATTCTATGTATTAAACTTTTGATAATAGTGTTTTTTATGTGAATTAAAAAACATTGTATAATATGGATAGGCCCAAGGGCCTTTAAAATTTGCCATTTAAACAATTTTTAAGGAACTTCCATATGGGCATAGGCCTTTTAAGGCAATATTCCCAATTAATCCCTATACAGTTATATTGATGTTGCTATGTGTTATCCCTATACAGTTCTATTCATATAATGTATATTTGATGTTACAGCCCCCTGAAGAAGGCCTTTTAAAAATACCACATCGGCTGAAACACGCTGGGTGTGTATTAATAAAGTATCTCAGCATTCGGAGAATCACTTCTCTTTTCTTTTTTGAAATAATACTCTTGCCAAGTTCTACCATTTGGATCTATCAATAAGATTTTCATTCCATCTTTTCTCAAAAGAATTCAGGCATAGATGTCCTGAATTCTTTGTCCTCACAACAAACCTGTCAGGAAGGAAAGGCTGAGAGACAGCAACTGACCCAAGGCTACATATTAAAGTTTGATCCTCTGGTGCAGTATTCTTTCCTCTTTCCCTCCATCCCTTTTCCCATCATCTATTTTGGTTTCTATTGGAAGCCCAGAGTTCCCCCTAGCCGGAAGTAAACAAAGAACAGATATAGAGCTTTGCATTGCCACTGTCGCTGCCAGTCTGCATCTCATGGAGGGAAAGAAAGAAGGTGCCCATTAAGATCTGTGGGATTTGAGGAAAGAAGGGTGAGAAAGATAAGGGGTATCTCTACATGAGTGATTTATTGCATGCTCATGATTGGCCACTCACAGAAGTTTGTGGGTTCTTTACACAATGTCATCAACCTCTAGTATATCTTGACTTCAGCAAAGCTTTTGACAAAGTGCCCCATGATATTCTGATTAACAAACTAGTGAAAAGTGGGCTAGATGGAACAACTATTAGGTGGATCCATAGTTGGCTACAGAATCAGACTCAAAGAGTGCTTATCAATGGTACCTTCTCAAACTGGGGAGAGGTAACAAGTGGGATACCGCAGGGCTCAGTCCTGGGCCCAGTGCTCTTCAATATTTTTATTAATGATTTGGTGAGGAGGTGCAGGGAATGCTTATCATATTTGCAAATGACATGAAATTGGGTGGGATCGCTAATACCCTAGAAGACAGAAACAAACTCCAAAGCGATCTTGATAGACTGGAGCGCAGGGCTGAAAACAACAGAATGAAATTTGCAGTCTGGATTCTTTCCTACATTGTTGTGAACACTGTTTTGGGACACTATTGGCATTTGGGGCACTAATGGTGGCTGCGATGGCACAATGGCCCTCCTTCCTCCCGGGATGTCATGCTGCCATGTGCATTAGAGTGACGATCCCGGAAGCAGGTACTTCTGGGATCGCCGCCCCTCCCTTTACAACCGTCTGGTGTAGAAACGGCCTCAGTGCGGACTCATAGTCAATTCACCGCTGATCCGAATCCACCAGTATTTTTTTTTATAAATCACTTTCGGATCAATACTTTATTTGGGTGGGTGTCCTTTGAGGAACTAACAGCAGTTCCATCAGGCTCCATCCTTCACACCCATGTTTTGCTGCCTAGCATATAATGGAAGGATCCAATTTTCTCACCTTTGTGGACAGCTTGAGGGTTCCTGCAAAGGAAGCCTTGCGAGTGATTCCATTAGCTTTCAGGTTAACCTTTTGATATGTGAGTTTGTTGTTTCTACACATGGGGAAATATGTATTTTAATGTGTTTGTAATTGTTACACTTTTTCCTATGAATTTGTTTTCAGGGCTACTGCAGAGCCCTGCCCAGAACTAGGTATCTATAGTGGTGTCTAAGGCCCCCTTTTCAGTGTTTGATTAGTCCGACGTAGACATGCCCTGACATGTGCCCTATACCCGTTCAGGTTGGGCAAGTTACGAAATTGCTGAGTTTTTAAAACATAATAAATATTTAAACACACACTATATCTATATCTACATACATATATATATACACACACATATGAAGCAGTTTTAAAAATTACATTTTTAAAACATAAAATTGTTTTTGTATTCATAGGGGAGACATTGCAGTGTCCCATATTGTTTACAGTTGTGAGTAACTTGGATTGTAAAATATGTATGTGTGTGTGTGTGTGTGTGTGTGTGTGATATAGGCCTTATTAGCTTCTTATGTACCTTTATATATACTAGATTATTTCATGTACTAGACCATTGTCGAAGCCCATTCATCAAACTGTGTTTGGTTCTGCTTGGTACTCATTACTCCTGGTACTGTTGGATGTTAAAGTCTTTTCCTCCACCTTTTTTAAATATATGTTTTTAGCCTGCATAGATAAAATAACATTATCGGACATTTTTGTACATTTTTTATATCGTCTCCACTTAGCCCACCCCATTTGTTATTCAGGCCGCTCTTCTGAACTTGCCTTCGAGGTTGCAAGGCAGGTACCCATATTGCCCAACATTTTCAGGGGAGGCGGCAGGTGCCACAAGCGCACCAAAGAGCAGTGTTGGTATGCCACTGTCCAGGGCACCCCTAGGATAAATAGAGCCCTGGGCGAGGAGTGCCTTTGGTGCCCCCCACCCTACTGTAGTCAATCTTGCAGGGCCACCCGGAGGATTCATGGGGCCTGGCACAGTTGTGATGTCCATCAAGAATGACCACTTTGATCTCTCAGCCACTGTGTTACAGTTTGCACAAGCTAAGGTTCGAAAAGCCACATTCTGACCAGTGGCAGTGTGCCAGGCAACACAGCAGAACCATCACGGGTTTTATTTATGAGTTTGTTTTTTGTTTTTTGTAGCAGTTCCTATCTTTTGTTAAGCATTCTTTATTTTAGAATACCCATTATTTTTATCTTTTAAAAGTTAGACATAAAAAAGGTATCCAGCTTATGGCATCATCATCATCATCATCATCATCATCATCATCATAATAATAATAATAGAGTGTTTATAGCGTTTGCAGTATTTAAAGTGCTGCGCTTGGTAACATTGCCTCAAAATAAAGTTGTGTCCAACTGATTTGGATCGAGCGCAAATGGCATCAAAGTAGAAATTGAAGAAGAAACATACTTTAAAGGAAGATCGCTTTTGTAGTTAGTGCTCAGACAATCTATACAGCCTTGAAAGAAAAGTTGCAGTCACTTGCTTTTTGCCACCCTAGCTCACTGCAGACAGGATATTCATAAAACAAAGCCACTGAGCTCAGCTCGGCACCCCAGGTGACAACCCAGCTTGCCCTCCCACCCCTAAAGCCATCCCTGCAGCTGTCCGCTCAACACGTCGGGCTCCTTTAGTTTCAGGGGAAATCATGTTGTCTTACCGGGGCTTTGCTTTCTGCTTCTCTTGCACAATTGTAATGGGCTGCATTACACAGGGGGATAGAGGTGATCCTATTGTCTATAACTGAAAACTTGCCCACCTTATAGCCTTAAACGGAAAAGCGCCCTCTAGTGGGAGCTTTGTAGCATAACTTCAGCTGCAAACAGCAGGAAATCCCACGATATTTCAGAAGAATCGGGATATCCAGTTTAAAACAACAACAACACGGGATTACTGGGGGAAGACATGAGAGACATCATCAAAAGGATCTGCACACTTCCTTGAGCGGCCAGTCACAAGCATGCCTTATTTCGCTCGTGTGAAGTACCCTGTTATTTCTACCTAGAAAGGAATTTTACATTGTGCTACCATTCCTCACGCTTCAGCTGGGGTGGGAGTGCCATAGTCCCAGTGTTCTTTATTTATAACATTTTTATCATGCCCTTCAGTGAAAAAGGTATAGATTCAGGTACTCAATTCTTAGCTACCACATTCAGCAGGTCATGAAGTTGGGTCTAAATGCAGTGGGGGGGGGGGCTGCTGTTTCCTCTCCCTCTCAAGTCCTCAGTGGTGACAGCTGGAAGCCAAAACAGGAGGGGGGCTTACAGCTGATATCCCAGTACGATGAAGGGTGCCTGACTTCTGCTTCCTCTACCTCTTATAACATTAGAAATGCCCTTCGCTGCTTTTAATGGAGAAGACTATGAACCCTATTAATAGCGTGGTCTTGTGCTCTGGCAATCAGTTAAATACTTTCCCATTTGAAACCTCCTACAGTATGAAGGAAAGAGCCTCCAAGAACTTTATGGACACACATCTTGTACTTATATTTCCTTGAGCAGTACCTCCAGGGCAGTCTGTCTGGGCAAGAGCAACCTGAAACAACCATTCGGGGAAATTTGTTTGCTGTGTGCATATGCCTGGCAGCCTCTTAGAAGCACTTCCTTGATGGCACTACCAGGAAAGGAGGAGGCTCATAGAGTGTAGAAATGGGTATAAATGGAAGAAGAAGGTGCCCGGTGTGTTGCAACTTAGCTTTTGGGCCTTGAGTGGCATCTGTGCCTGTCTTCCTTCCTTCCTTCCTTTGCCATATTACAAAGTAACCCAATCTGTGTCTTCCTTTTGCTTTCCCCTGCAGAACATCTGCTGCTGTGCTAATTGAAGATGGCTGATGGAACAAAGTAGGTCTTGCTCTCTTATTTTTCCTGGCTACAATTGAAAAATATTAAACTCATTGGGGTCACTCATTTTAGCTCCATCAAAGACATCTTGAGCCCCAGGAAAGGGTAGTGAGAGGGATTCTGGTAGTCTTGCTCTTCAAGCTAATGGGGTCCCTGGATTTCATAGACAATACATGACTACAGTTGACTTATCTCCAGCAATCTTTTTCTAAATATGGAAAATAATTAGGCACATTTCCTTACATCTAACGAAGCACAAAAATCTCAATAGAAACAACAGGGTTATTGTTGACCTAACATCTCAACAAATATTTTATCCTGTGGGCAAAAATGCCATCTCTGCTACTAATGTTTGACAGTGTAGGAGGAAAAGTAGCCTTTTCCCTTAAGCCCCAGTTCTTCTAGCAATTTGGGGTTTCAGTTATTTTTCAAAATGGTAATTAAAAATTGTACAAATAATAAAATCAGATTATTGGGACACCTAGAAAAACAAGCTGGGCAAAAGGACATGCAGAAAAAGAGGGACTGAGGCTGAAAGACTCCAGGAAAAATGTGGGAAACCCTAAGGAATAAGTGAGCACAATACGCAAAGTGGTAAAACGTGTGTATTCCTTACACTTAAAGCCTATTTAAGCTGCTTTTTGGCATGCCAGTGAATTTGTAAGTGGCTGAACCCTTCTCTTGGACCAAGGATTTTCCGCAACGCTCAACTGCAACATCCAGTTTGCCCTGCGGAACTGAAAGACCCTGCAGTGAAGAGCCAGGAGTGCATAACCAGGCCCTGGACCGCCCAATTGACAGCAGCCTTCTGGGAAGGGAGATGGCTGGAAGGCAATGGGAACAGTCGCCGTGGCTTAAGCGGGACCGTGAGGCTTAGCAAGGGGGGCCATGACAAACCACACTTTGTGACCGAGGGCTGGCAGCAGCCCCAACGTAGTTATTTTAAGTGGTACCTTGCTGTCCTTATGGTTCCACTTTGCTAACTCTGCTAACTTCAAGCCTCGGTGGCTTGAAGAGATGGAACAAGCCAGACAGAAGTGTGTATTGAGGTCTGCTTTCGGGGATATCCTGCTCAGAACACATATTTCTACGAAGTAAGAGCTGTGAGACAATGGAGCAGGGCCTTCTCTATTGTGGCCTCAATACGTCTTGCACAGCTGCTTTCAATGTTCAAGTGTCCAGGATCAGGATCCCAGCAGTTAGGGCTTTTCTACACTGCCTGTTTAACCCACCACTGTGATGCTGTTTTTCATTCCTGATTGAGTGTTGGCGATGTACACTGTCCTCAGTTATATCGGTACTTTCTGGTTTATATATGAACAAGGGTGGGTGGTGCCTCTGATCGATGTTGCAGATTCCTCTTTGCTGGGCCCGCCCCTTTCCCCTCCCCCTCCATCATTATTGGTTATGTGCAAGGGACTGACAGAGCGGGACACTCCTCTCCCTTCCTCCCACACTCTGGGAAAACCTCCACAGTCTGTTGAATTTGAAGTCATTTCCCCTATTTCTTTTCCTACCTGCCGGGTAGGTGCCCACACATGAGCAGCAACAAGGACATCTGGATTTGTAGAACTTGGCCAGGGTGATCAACATTTCTAATTCCCCTAGTCCTTCAATATTACCCAACTATGAACTTGTTCCTTTTGAGGGGGGGGGGGGGTGGAGATGGAGAGAAAGAGAGGGGATGGGGGAAGAATTGTGAATCCTTGAATTTATGAATGTCTTCATCTGCCCCCCTCCCCACCTTCAACCCCTACCCTTACTCTGTTTGTACTTGATGGGGTATCCTGGCTTCATTTGTTTTGATTGCTGGTTCCCTTCACCTCTGCCCTGATAAATGTGTAGTGTGGAATCCTATTGCATGTCTATTCAGAAGTTAGTTCCCTTGAAATCCATGAGAATTACTCCCAGGCCAGAGTGATTGCGGCCTAAACCTTCATATATCAGAACCACACCGCCTCTACAAATGGATTGACAAAGTCTCCCGGACAGCAAACCCAAAGCAAGTGGATTCAAAGCAACCTGAGGGCAGCCACCCTCCCTGAGAGAGCCTTCCTCTCATGAGCTGCTGCTGACCTGCTAATGTCTGGAAGATCCAGGCGCTTTGCAAATGAAAACCCACCCACCCCTCACCAACTGATGTCAACACCACCCACCGTGCAATCTAGCACGAATGGAGAAAGACACAACCGAGTGATGGCAGAAACATAGTGTGGCTGCAAAAACATCCTGCATTTTCCCTGTAGAGAAATAACACATGGAAATAAGGGGGAAGGTGCAGGACAGCTACTGGTGGCCAACAGTGTCGTGCATTGCATGAGGAAAATACTGTCCCTGAAAATGACGGTAGCACGATAAACGGCCCGTGTGGAAAAATCCTTTTAGATGTTATTTCAGAGCCACTGACTGTAATCTTTGGGAATTCTTGGAGAACAGGTAAGGTGCTGGAAGCCTGGAGATGAACAAATGTTAGCCCAAAATTGAGAAAAGAGTTGGTCTGAGAAATTACACATCAGTCAGCCTCACAATGGTTCTAGGCAAATTCTAGTACAGATTATTACGTGGTTGGTTTGTGACATGGGCCTGATCCTTCAGGTGTACACTCTGGCATTCTTCTGACACAGGAAACCCCAAATCAGTGAGACTCTTTTATTATCGCCAATCCCATGGCGAGAGATTAATGGTTACATTCTTCAGAAATCATATAACTGTTGACAATGCTATGGGTTACATAAGTAATTCTAGAACAGTCGAAGCTAATAACTATAACTGGATCAGAAATCCATCCAACTTGGTTTCCCCATTATAATCCCTATGACTCAGAATACATCATTCCTGGTGTAAGCCATCCCAGGCAATCGAAGACAAAGGTTTCCAAATACAGGGCAAAGGTTTCAGAGGATTCCTGGCACAATTCATCCCAGGCAATCCAAGATAAGCATTCTAGAAAAAGAGCTAAACAGGGGAGACATGATAGCACTCAAGCACTTGAAAGGTTGTCACACAGAGGAAGGCCAGGATCTCTTCTCGGTCAACCCAGAATGCAGGACATGGAATAATGGGCTCAACTGACAGGAAGCCAGATTCCGGCTGGACATCAGGAAAATCTTCCTGACTGTTAGAGCAGTATGACGATGGAACCAATGACCTAGGGAAGTTGTGGGCTCTCCCAAACTAGAGGCATTCAAGATGCAGTGGAATAGCCATCCTGCTTTAAGGTGGATTCCTGCATTGAGCAAGGAGTTGGACGTGACGGCCTTATAATCCCCTTCCAACTCTACTATTGTATGAAATCCACACACAGAGAGGTTTCAACAACCATAGCTGCCACTTTGGTGTATCTATGCTACACAGATCCTAACAAGAATTCAACATCTATTGGTGTTAATGAAGATGTCAGCAATGAACTCATATCTGAAAGCGACAAGGCAATCTATTACCTTCTTCATCATGCAATCATCAGAGGTAGAAACAAGTTCTAACTAGTGTTTGGACTATGTATTGACTGGACCAAATCTGAACCCAGATTTGTTTGGGAACTTGATCAGCTTGGCTCAACAAAGGGGCTGAAAAATAAAAGGTGCAAAAGCAGGAGAGCATCCAAAATAGACCCACAAATCTAAAAGAAACATCTCAAGATGCCGGAACAAAGGTTTTATTTGTAGTGGTTAAAGAAATGGAAGAAACCCTAATCCCTCATTTAGCCCCTGAGGGGATAAAGTGTTTAATCTAGATCCATTCCATTTCCTTTCTCAGCAGGATCTTATAATCTTTTGTATTATGCCTCTCCAGTACCTGAAATCAAAAGTCTGTTACAAGATATTGGCTCAATTCGGACAATACGTTAAGCAACGGTTGTTTAATTAAACAACCGTCAGTTGGTTAGTTCAATGTGTCATCCGAATTCAGCCACACAACGGATAGACAACCCACAGTTGGTTAAGCGGGAGATTTAAACAATGGAGTTAAACAACTCACTTGCGAGTTGTTTAAAAGTTAGTCAATTGACTAACGTGTCGTCCAAATTCAGCCTCTAGAGGTGCATGGGTTAAACAACTGAGGTGAGTACGTTAACGCAAAAGACCATAGAGGAGAGCAGCAAGAGCGGCAGAAAGCGGGCGGTCGCTCAGGCGCGGTTGCAACAGATCGCTGGTATTGCCGCCATAGCAACCAGGACGCCCGCCTCCCCCACCAGGCAGCCGGCACGGCGCTCAAAAATGGGCCAGCTCCTGCAAGCACTCACGCAGGGTGCCCAGTCAGTCACCCAAACGGAAAGGGAAGCGCACCAGAAGGGCACTACGGCAAAGGGGGGGAGGGGGGGACAGAATAAGCAAGAAGCCCAGGCGCCCAGGAACAAGGGGCTGCCCCCCACACCAACAGGGAGAACAACAACCCACCCAAAGTAGACCCCCCCACTGCACTGCCACCTCCACCCTCGCATCACCCAGAAGGACGAGGGCAGGGGAAGCGGCGACCAGAGAGCCCCCCTTCATCTGCCCAACACGGCTGGACAGCGAGCCTTTGCCAGGCCCCGAGAACCCCGTTGGGGAGCGTTGCGCCCGTGTGGAAGCGTCCCGGGTGCGTGAAAGTATCAGTGCCAGGATCTGGCTGCGCTACCCCCACCCCCTGTGAGCGTCGGCTGTGGAGTTCAACAACAACAACTTTATTCACAGCCAATAGGCCAAACATCAGCAATAGCATTTAAACATTGATACAATGTTCATTTACACTCATTAAAATTAATAATAAAAGTAGAATATATAACTATCATAAAAGGGGAAGAGGAACCTAAAATCTATAAAGGCTGGCTGTTAAATATTTGAGTTCTACAGACTATTATACAATGTACAAATTTTGCCACTTGCAGAGTAAGCGTCTTGTCCTTACCCTGTAATAAAGTGCTTATCAGAGTTTGCTGCCCATTCATACCTAGTTTTTGAATTATTGGGCCTAACATGGAATTTCTTATTTCTTTGTAAAAACTGCAATCTAACAGCATATGTTCAACTGTTTCCACATCCAGATCATTACAGGGGCATCATCTGGCTTCTAATGGAATTTTCTTGTATCTCCCTTCCGTCAGTTTAGAGGGGAGAACGTTGAGTCTGGCTAGTGTAAAAGCTCTCCTATATTTAGGTACAAATAGCCAGCTCAAGTATAGCATTCCATTTCTACCATTGTACTCAGTTAGACCCAATGAGAAAGGAGAGCATGGGCCCCAAGCTTTTGTCAACTGTTCTTGAAGATCGATATCTAATATCCTTTGCCCTATCGTCCTTTTAGCAGTATCTGCACCCATAAACAGTAGATGGGAGGCTGTGGAGTTCCATCTGTGGACTGGCATCTCTCCCTGGCATGCCGCCCCTCTCCACCTCATCCCCTTGGCAAGTTCCGTGCTTGGCTCCCTGGGGGTGTGGCCTCGGCTGTCCCCTCTTCACCGCTGTGCCTTCCAGCTGCCTCCTCCCTTCCCGGGGGCAACTGTCCTCTCCGTAGGTTCTGCCCTGGCATAGTGGTGCCCATGTGCCTTATTGCCCATGTCTGGTCTCCCTGCTGAATAAAGTTTTCTACGCCACCCCACTCTTGCCTTCTTTCCTGTGTGTGCAGAAGATGCTCTAGGAGGGAGGTGGGGGGGTTGGGGGCTGGGGCGTGGGTGCCAACGTTGGAATTGCAGTGCTTGGCGCAGGGTGCGACTGTAGTATTGGTGCTGCCATTCCTCCTGGCTGCCTCTTTGTCTGAGGCTTCTGTGTTCCGCCCACTGATTGAGGCAGCCAATGGGGTTTGGGAGACGTGTCCTGCATCAGCTTCAATGGCGGCGCCCATGGTTTTCGGCTGCAGTGTATGCTGGGATACCTCCTGGAGGACTAACAGAGTTTGGTAAGCGGGGAAAATGGCGGCCGAGCTGTTAGTCAGAGCCGAGTACATCATTAACAACCCGGGTGGTTACCGAATCTTTGCAGCACCTGCTGCAGCGTGTCGTCTGTAGATCACCACCTCTTTAACACACCGTCAGTGGGTTATTTCCCCTCAGTTGCTTAACGTGTTGTCCGAATTGAGCCATTTACTTTCAACAAAATGACCAACGAAAGGAGCACTTCTTTGTTCTTAATATTACCCAGGTGTTCTCCTATCTGTTTCTTCAGGGGCCTAGTTGTTTTACCCACATAGATCTTTTTACATTTGCACTGGGTAGCATAAACAGCAAAATACAGTTGGTAAAAATGCTGTGACACATATATTTTGTGGTTGAAAGGTTAGAAGTGTATCTACAATAGGTTCTGTGCCCACATGGATGATGTAGCTGTTAAAACATTAAAGAATGTCTGTGTCTGTTCCTCACCAGCGTATTCCTTATACTGGTTCTTTTAAAAGAAATCACGGGCTTATCGTGTGCCATGCCAATGCTTTTTTATGCTTCCCTGTAAACTGTTAGTAGTGTGATTAAATGTCAGAGTGACTGAAGATTAACCAGCTAGATGGTGTCCTAATTGCTGCCTTAAAAGGTCAGATTGTGCTGTTTGCACTGCCTTATTGAAACTGTGGGTGACTATTCTCTGTGTGTATCTTCTGCCTTTCAATTGGTTGGTCAACACGCAGGATTCCTGCCTAAAATCCAGGCCAAATCTACTCCAGGCAGGATATGACACACTGAAAATGGTTTGGAGTGTGTCCTGGGCCCCAACAGTTGTCACTACTGTTATAAAACGTTTTAAAGCATAGTTTAGATCCTGCCCCAGTTTATTGGAGCAGTTAGTTAATTAGCAGACGAGGATCAAGAAACCATTGAACTTTAACTTTAAGAATCCTGAGGAAGTCTAGAGTGTTATTTGATGCTTCTCCCAGATCTTTTCTGCTTTCATAATCTAACGCAGTACAACCAGAAGCAGCCGTATACATGCCGAACGCTAGATGGCTGTATTTATGTTCATGATTTCATATCAGGAATGGCTCTCCTGAAATGGAAACTGTAAATGCATAGGAAAGATGAAAGGAATGGACCCCACCTTAGAATATGCAGCCAGGCACTGGGACCATCACCACTGACTGGCTCCACCACATACGGAAATTTGCACAACTTGAAAAAACATTCTAAGGCCATAATAATTGGGTCCACTCGAGTTCTGCCATCTTGTATAATTATTAGAAGATAAGGGGGTTGGACTCGATGGCCTTATAGGCCCCTTCCGACTCTACTATTATATGTGCCTCTACAAGAGTAATTTAAAGCTCTTTCAAGGTGCATTACCAAATTTACCTCTACAAGAGCAGAGCGCAAATCAGGGGTCCAGGCGCTTTAAATCTCCGATTATTCGCATTTTCGAATGCGCATTAAATAGCGAGTTTTAATTTACCGTGGGAGTAAGAGCGCCTCATGTCCGTCTTGTTGTCATGCGTATGTGTGGATAATTAGTGATCCACTTAGACAACTCGTCCCCTCGCTTCTTGCTGGGCTCCTGAGATGAGCTGTGTGTGTGTGTGTGTGTGTGTGTGTGTGTAAAAAGAGAACTTATTAGTGAGACAGGAAGCAGGGAAAGGGGGGCAGACAGGGGGAAGTGTTTTCATGCTTGCCTGCATGCCTGTCTCCGTCCATAGACACACACACACACACACACTCGCTCGCTTCTTCTCTTGTCTCTCGCTCCCCTTGCTTGCTTGCTGGGTGGGTGGGTGTGCGCGTGTCTGAATGTTTTACATCACCAAAACAACAACGGATGATTGAGAAGGAGAGAAGGGAAAACAAGGAATGAAGCAGCTTCCCCTGTCTGTTTGGGCGTGCATTTGTGCAGATCTCTACTCTCTCGCTCGCTCACTCCTTCTCTTTGGTCTCTCGCTCTCTTCCTCTTTCTCCAGCAAATGGTGGTGGGCAGAGAGAGGCAGCTGAAAATATTTTTTAAAAGGCTGCTGGAGGGGTAAACGTCTGAGGCACATTTCCGTTTACTCCTGAGCAGTTCTGGGAGGGGGGGGGACAAACTTCAGCTGGCAGCGAAATTGGAGGGGAGAGAGGTAGCCAAACAGGTTAACCACGTCATTCCCGGCAGGTAACCTAGGAAACCAAAGGTGGGAGATTCTGATGGGCAGGGAGAACAAAGGGTGAAACAAAGCACATTAGCATGTCAACAACTTTAAGGTGCCTTTAGGATTAGGCGTAAAAGCGATTGTCAGTAGATGCGCATAATCGGACAACCGGGAGTCAAACCAAAATCTTGTAGAGGGGCACTATGATTCTATGATTCAGTGCCATTTTCTTGGTAGAGAGGCAGGTTACAAATCAAATCAATAAATAAATCTCACCCAGTTGTTATATCCTCCGGAACTTGAAGAAGGATAACTTGAAGTGAAATTCATTGGGTTGGAGGAAGCTGTAACTCTAAAGTGTTTTCTTAGGTAACCCTTTTCTCTGGAAACTGAAAGTAGTAGTAGTAGTAGTTAGGCTCTCTCTTTTAGTCAGTTGTATCAGCAGAAAATTATGCTTTGCTCATTTGTTTAAATTTGTTTTTAAAAAGTTGGGGGTGGGAGTGGAGAGAGAGAATATCTCCCGAGTCTTCATTTCAGAGAAGCTGTTCTTCTGGGATCTGGTCTGCAACACAGGGCTCCCATGCCTTTGATAGTTGCATGGCAGATAGCAGAGTAGCAGGTGTAATTGTCTGTCATGAAGCACACAAGGATGCAGAAGTCTGTCTGGAACAATTAAGCAGGCATCTCCATGGAGGAACAGCCAGGAGCATCCTGGCCATTCCCGCTGGGGTTGGGCCTCTGTGGCACAGGATAAATAAGCCAGGTGAGTAGATGTTTGACAAGGGGAGACTCATACCACCAGTTGCTAGGGGAAATGGAAGGTGGGGAGGAGAGCAGTTGTTAAAAAGCTGGATGGGAGAGAGAGGAGCAGAGGAAGGGAAGGGAGAAGGTTGTTTTGGGAAAAGGAGCAAGAAGCAAGATGGAATCCTATACTCCATCGTCATGACATGGGCAGGGTGAGAGGCAGTGAATTTGTTTTCTGCTCTTCATTGTGTTGAATGGAAGGAATTTTCCTTACCCCAGTTCTGTGATCAGCATAACGTTGATAAGAGGCATGTTTGGAGGATCTGACATGGTATAGGATTTGTGTGTCTGTTCCTGCACTGCACAGTTAGGCTAGCATATCTCACGTGGCAGAGGCGTGCCTCCTCTTCTGCTGTATCCTGTAGCCTTTCAACTGGCAGATCTTGTGTCCAGATTGCACTTGTAATTTTCAAAGAAAAGTTTAAGCCTCCAGGTTTTCTCCAAGACTCCTTTTTCTCTTTTACTTTTTTGGCAGAGTGTTTAAGAAGACCAGCCCCAATGGGAAGGTAAGAATACAGTGCACTACATAAGATGATGATGATGATGATGATGATGATGATGATGCCACCATAAATGCATTTTCCATCTGGGGAAAGCTGTCCCTATTGATTTCTGCCCATTATGCAACCAGTGCAGTGCCTCTATAAAAAGATTATAATACAAAAACTGGCAATTCTCCATGCATATGCAACTACGGTTGGTGGCCCTAAAGTGCCTAGCTCCACTCGGTTCCTTTTCTTTTCTTTTAAGGCTAAGCTCATCAATATATAATAAGTTCAGGAGTGACTGGAACCATCTCCGCCCCATGCCTTCACACACGCATCCTGGGTGTGTTCACATGACACACTAGCCCAAGATGGGTGGCAATCCATGCATTGTGGGTTGTTTTGCGAACAACCCACAGTGCATGGTTAGTCCCCCCCTGCCAGATGATTGGGCAAACAACCCACAGTGTGTGGCTTGTTTGTTCCCTTGTACCCCTCCCTCCCCTTCAGTCCTCCACCTGGCATCCCAGGGGACTTGGTGGCAGACCCGTATTGTCTCCCGCCAAGACCCCCTTCCCGGCTCTTGTTGTTTTATATTTCCAGCCCCATTTTTGTGCAAAATTACAAAAAAAAAAAACCTATTTTTTCCACACTACCCAGTCCCTGGGGAATATGTTCAATTTTTTTGTTTTGTTTCCTTCAGTTTTCTGCAGAACTGCAAAAGTGGGGAAACCGAAAGATACTAGCTAGCCCCTCCTGCACCCCTGCACTTGGCAAACATACAGGGGTGCAGGAAAGGATAGCCTGTATTGAGTCCACAGCACCCCTTGTTTGGGCCATTCCCCTTCCCCTTGAAGATCCCTCAAACTGCTTTGGTGTGGGATGCAAGTTGGCACTAATTCACCCATAAGGAGCTGTTGACTCAAATCATAAAAAAAAGAATAAGGGCTCAGACCCTCAAGAAGGGGATCAGGGAAAAGGGGGAATTGGCGGGTTCCTTTACCTATGATGCATTGGCACGTCTGGGTTCTCATGACACACTGACCAATCGTGGGTAAAACAACTCATACTGCAGATTGTTAGTTAACAGGGTGGGTTATTTGGGGGAAATAATCACCCATGATGGGTTAACGTGTTGTGTAAACCCAGTCAGTGTCTCTGGATTAGCAAAGTGATGCGTGAGGAAAAGGGAAAGGGGGGGGGGGAGATTTTTTGTTTTCCAGACCATTTATAAAGGCAGTCCAATGTATAATGTATTGCAGTAATCCAGATGAGATGTTATTATCAGAACGTGGATAACTGTAGCTAGGCTATCTCCATCTAGATAAGGGGCTTGTTGATATATCAGCCTAAAATGATAAAAGGTACTCTAAGCCACTGAGTCTACCTGTGCCTCATGGATCCAAGAGCACCCTTAAAGGGGAGTGCAACCGCATCAAGAACAGGGTAAACATCACCTAGCTGAACAGACAAACCATCCACTAATAGTACTTCCTTCTTGTCTGGATTGAGTCTCAGTTTGTTGGCCCTCATCCAGTCCATTACCGTGCTCAGGCATTGATTAAGAACAGCCACTGCTTCACCTGTGTTTGATGAAAAGGAAAGGTAGAGCTGGGTGTCATCTGCATATTGATGACACCTCAGCCCACATCTCTGGATAACCTCTCCCTGCAGCTTCATGTAAATGTTGAACAGCATAGGGGATAAAATAGAGCCCTGTGGAACCCCACGACCAAGGTGCCACGGCACAAAGCAATAATCCCGCAGCTCCACCTCCTGGAATCGGCCACCTCCATCTCCCAGCCCAGACAGCCTATCCAGAAGGAGACCCTGGTCGATGGTATCAAAAGCCGCTGAGAGGTCCAAGAGAACAAACAGGGTCATTTACAGGAAGCCTAGAGATATAAAATGTTTGGAAATGGGGAGAAAAGTGTTCATCTTTTCTGTAATCCACATAGTTATTTCTCCCCTTCCTTATTAAAACGATTGATCTAATATCTCTTTTAATGATAAACATTTAGGGATGCTCCAAGTCTTGTTCAGTTTTCCAACATGTAACTAGAGTCACCATATAATATGAAGAAAATGTACATTCTTGACAGTTTGGATTTTATTCTGTTTAGAGCCAAACTACATGTTAAGCTAATCACAGAGCATGTAGGTACGTATGTGCTTGTTATTTTTCTTTAGAGTCCGTTCAGGGCCTCCCTGCACTGAGAGGAGAGGATTAAATCTCCCTTCATTCACTCCCCAACCCCCAACCCCCAACTCCCCCTGTGGGGTGGGAGTTGATAAAACCTAAATCCTTCATTGACACTTTTTTTTTCTTTTGTAAAGAAAATACTAACGTTTCTGGAAATGTTGCATCTTTGTGTCCTGAAGTATTTGGGGAGGAAAGAGATGGCAGGTGTTGCTCCTGCCATGCCTGGATCTTCTTTCCATATAGGTATTTTCAGCAGCGGCTATTTCCTTCCTTTTTTCAATGTGGAAATGCGGAATGGGGAAAATGCTCTATTAATTGCTATGTGCAACCACCATTCAAATTCAGCTTCCAGCAAATCTCTCAGCATAAAAGAGCCCTTTGCGTGGCAGTCGCTCCACTTGGACTTTGGTCCAAGTTTTCCTGTGGAAATGTTGTGCTTTTTCTTTAATATATGCCAAGAAAACCTCTGATGTGAACATGCCCTAAGAGGTCTAAACAAAAGGAAGTTGCAAGTGTTGATACAAGTGCTTTCTCCCCTCCTGCCTGTCCAGTTATCCATCTACCTGGGAAGGAGAGATTTTGTGGACCATGTGGAACGTGTGGAACCCGTAGGTGAGTGATTATATATTGAGCATCATCTCACAGGGGGAAAACGCATTTGCTTACCGTTGCTTCTCCACCCACACGTTTGTCCCTCGTTACTTCCTCTTTTGAAGGAGGAAGCAAACAACCTGCCCGTGGCCCATTCAGGCCCCCTCCACAAGGATGCGCTTTTGCGCCCGGTTCCGCGATTATGCGCATTATCGCGGAGGCGCTTTTACTCCTAATCCCTCTGCACCGGAGGCGGCGAGAGGCGGCGAAGCGCATTAATTCATGTCCAAAAAGCGCTTTACAAGCAGTTAATGCGCGTAATCGCTTGTTCACACCGCGAAAATGCGCTTTAACGGCCGGAGCAAAATAAAAGTCGCTATTTAACGCGCGTTCGAAAATGCGCATTATAGGGGAGATAACGCGCCTGTACACCCGTTTTGCGCTCCGTGCTTGTGGAGGTAAATTTTTTAATGAGCTTTCAAGGCTCATTAAACGTCTCGTGTGGAGGAGGCCTCAGTGGGGCCATTTGATCCCCCTGCTTCTCCTACACACAGCAGGAGAGAGCGGCAACTTCCATCTTTAAAAATAAGTCAGACTTACTTAGTCCCAGAGACAGGCCAGGATTTATTTACCCCAAAGAGTGCAAAAGCTTTATGAATATTGTTTATTTATATTTGACATGAGTGTCTCAGAAAAGTGAGTATTACAAAATTCCAGTGGGGGGGCTGCATGATGACATCATCAATATGACTGTCGCACATGTGGCAGCTAAATATCGTAGTTGCCACATTTAAATATGCATAACTTCTAACCCGTTTATGCTACAGAGATTAAAGTTTTTCTGAAATGTTTGAAATTTAATGACAAATACTTTTTATAATTACACATTTCTGTTAACTCCATTAGTTTTTGAGATAATTTTATTTGAACATGTAAAGTCAGTGGTCACATTGGTTAGGTGTGACGTTTAACCATGATTTACTCAAAAACTATATGACTTTTGAAAGAATACTCAAGAACAAAAAAGTTGCATTTTTTAATGAGGATTAAGAAAATGTATAATAATATGTGGTTTACCCCAACGCTTAGGGAATTATGAGTGATATCTTGTAATATGTCCACTTTCTCAGGATTGTATGATTTTAACTGTTGTGATGAAGAGGGAATTTCACCAGATGCTACATGCATACAAATGACACTGGCTGAAATTCCCTCTTCTACACTATGCAACTGTTAAAGATACAGGAACCCAGTCCTCCTTTCCGTATGGTCACCCTATGTAAAGGAATAACATTGGCGGGTGACAGTTTTGTTTGATAGCCCATTCACTACCTGTCCTTGTGGTTGCTGATTGGAGCTAAATTGATCATTATCCATTAATGTGAATGTCAGTGGGTTGCATTTTAGTATTCTGCATTTCTGGATTGCATATATGGACTGAGTTTATGTCCTTTTTTCAGTACACACTTGCTACTGGGAAAGTGTGTTTTGAAAATGGCAACCAAGCACCTGCTCTTTTGTACACAGTTCTGTAATAGAAGGCTGCAAAATAAAGCCATGTAGGCAGGAAGTAAACCCCACTGCTTAATGCTTCTTCTTCTTCTTACCTGCAAGAAAATATATTTATGGCTGAGTTATCATCACAAATGACTAAAAACACAGTTTTACTGAGAACATTAGATAAACCTTTTGGGAAATTCTTCATAGATTTAAGGTTTTGTCTTGAATTGTATAATTTATGGGAGCCTGATTGATTTGTTTCCCATTTAAGTCTCTCTGTTCCCAAGTTTATATAGATCTTTATGACAGGCTGTCCTGGGAATTTAATTAGCTGCCTTGAGAGACCCAAACTTTCCCAAGTGAAAGGAAGGAGAGTCTCAGGCTAAGGGATAAGGTAATGCACGACACCTTTATCACTCAGAGTTAGGCTGACCATATGAAAAGGAGGACAGCAGGGCTCATGTAACTTTAACAGTTGTAGAGAAAAGGGAATTTCAGCCAGTGTCATTTGTATGCAATTAGTTCCTGGTGAAATTCCCGCTTCATCACAACAGTTAAAGTTGCAGGCACTATACTAGAGTGACCATATACAAAAGAAGGCAGGGCCCCTGCAACTTTTATTGTTGTGATGAAGTGGGAATTTCACCAGGAACAAATTGCATACAAATGACACTGGCTGAAATTCCCTTTTCTCTACAACTGTTACAGTTACATGAGCCCTGTCCTCCTTTTCATATGGTCAGCCTACTCAGAGTAGAGGCAAGAAAGATATGGCGCTACATCTGCCTGGCACTAATTGGTGAGGCACACAAAAGGTCAGAAAGCATTTGCTCCTGAAGAGGCCTACTTTGCCTACCTGAAACCTTCCAAAAGCTGCTCATTACATTTGGCTATACTAGCTTCTACCCATGTATAACAGGATCATAAATATATATATATAGAGAGAGAGAGAGAGAGAGAGAGAGAGAGAGAGAGAGGACAGATTAATATATATCTGTATACTGGACAGACCTGTGAGACCTCACCTGAAATCAATCCAGGCCTCTTCTGCCTAGCGGGGCACGTGATGAGCTACAACAATGTCTACCTACTAGCTTTTTGCTCATCAGGTTATCTTTTATATTTTTTTGCAGATGGAATTGTCTTGATTGACCCAGAGTATCTGAAGGACAGAAAAGGTAATTTTCTAGTTTGCCTTTTTTCCCTCTCTTCTTGCATGCACACACCTCTTAGGGCCTTTCTACACCATATGGGTGTAGAGGGGGGGGGGGGGAAATCCCGGGTGTACCTGTTTCCAGGATCGTTGCCGTAATGCAAATGGAAAGTGCGATGACCTGGCTTCCTCCCAGGCCGTCACAGAGTCGCACCCGCCATTTCCCTCCCCCCCCAACGATCCTCGAAGAGCGCACTTGTGCTCCAACAAAAAGGTGAGTCCTTTTTTAGAAAAAAAATACCTCCGAAATCACCCACCCCCACCCCCGCCATCCTGGGGATGGCGGACTTGCTTCCCCCCACTCCCTTGAAGGGCACAGAGCGACTCCATGCCCATTTCTGGTGCCTGCTTATTTGTGAGTAAGCGGGCACCAGGCGGGACGGGCGCCCACGCCTCCCACGGTTTTGGGACGTTCCCGGGACTGCGGGAATTGGGTTTCTCCAGGGATCCCTTATCCCGGGGAAAACCAGTGCCCATCCCCCCTGCCCCCGGGAGTCCCTGTGCATCATTTGGACCCACAGGACCCACCCAGGGCAATCCCACATCAAAAGGCCGGTGTAGAAACGGAAGGGGGCAGGATGGGACGTGTGGATGATAACCTCCAAGCTCCTTTCCAACTCTAGGATTATTTGGAAGGTAAAGTATCTCATAAATGGCTAGGTTGAATTCCTTGCCAGTTCAAGGCAACTCTGCCCAAGCAGAGAAAGAAAAAACTTTTCCCATCCCCCTCCTTTCTTTCTAGTTAAACATAGAGCTTACTTTAATGTTGGAATATAATAATAACTATAATCTTATACAGTTTCTAAACCCCTCACATAGACTTACTTTGGTAATTGTAGTAAACTTATCCCCATGTTCTAGATGGGGAGCTCAACTTGCCAAAGACTCCCCATGGAGTCCACGAATGTGCTGGAATCTGGATAGACCCGAAGCCCCTCCAGTCCATCATTCTCTTCCCACAGTGCCTAACCAGCTGCCTATTTGGAAGTCCACAAGCAGGAGACCAGTGCAAGAGCTTCCCTCCTGCTCGCTTGCGTCTCTCAGCAACTGGCCATCAGGACTAGCAGCCATTGATAGCATCATTCTCCATAAATGTGTCTCAGTTCCTTCAAACCATCTAAGTTAATGGCCATCGCTACCATCTTGTGTCAGTGAATTTCATGCACTGCATGAATTACTTCCTTTTGTGTATTCCAGGGACCAACCTTGCTGTAATTACAAGAGAAAGAAAATGAGAAATGTCTAGCAAAGCAATCCTATGGACGCTGGGGGGTGGGGGGCAGGTTACTACCTTGTTTGGCTCCTGCTAGCCAGGCTGGTAGGTGAGGTTTACTTTCCCCACTTTATTCTTGCTTGTTTTCCTTCTTTTTTTTAATGTTCCCTGCAATGGGAAGCAATGGGAAGGAAAACGTATTTTCCAGCTCAAGGCTTATTTTCAGGGGTGTCTGGGAAGCATAGACAGCCCCATTGTGTTCCCCGCCTCGATCCGTAGGGAGAGGCGGGTTATAAATTATTATTATTATTATTATTATTATTATTATTATTATTATTAAGCTAGACGGGTGTTTCTGCCCATCTAGCAGAAGCTTTGGGGAAGGGGAGAGAAGGAGGCAGCCAAAGGATTTGTCATATGGCTGCTGCCCTGTTCTACTCCCCTCCCTGCCCCTGGGAATGGCCCCCTTTTCCTTGTCTCCACCTTCCATTTTGTTCTCTCCTCTCCAGCTACGGAGGGGGGGAGGGGGAAATGCAGTTTCCTGATTCCCAGCTAGGAGCCCTGTATATGGGCTTGGAACCAGGAAACTGAACAATCTGATGTCCCCCTAGACACTGTCTAGGGGGTGTAGAATTGCTCCTGTAGTATGATAAAAATCCATTATTCTTGATTCATCTCTCTGGTGATAGAATTAAACCTGCTGATATATTCTAACTCTGCAATCTCTTCTTCTAATCTCCTTTTGTAATTTCCCCCCCTCCACAATGGCCACTTTAAGGTCTGTGACAATGTCCTGGGAGAGTGAAGTATTCCCTCACTGGTATCTGAATATTGTGATATTGCTCTTCTTTTCCATAGAGAGAGACTGGCCCGTTTTCCCTGTGTAGAATGCAGAAGAGCAGCAACAGGTCACAAAACAAGGATACAGACCCAGGGCCAAGATCCTGCAACAAGCCCAGATGCCACCTGTCTTCATATCTACTCTGTTAGCACTATTGCAGGACTTAATAATGTCACCCATAATGTTAGGGTGACTTACTCAGCCTCACTTGCTCATCTTCCAATGTGATATATGCCATCTTTTGTCGCCAGTGCTCTTCTGCCTTCTATGTACAGCAAACAGGCCAAGTCTTTATGAAAAACGTGCAGAAGTGCCCAGGTGTTTGTTATCAGCAACAGCTGCACTGTAAATGACCACTGTTGGTAATACAATCATCACCATCAATCATCACTTTCTGCATTGAGTTTCCTTCTGACCTCAATGTACAATTCTCAACACCATCATATGTATTGTATAAAAAAACCTAAAACGTCCCATAATACTCCAGCATCTGATGAAGTGGATTATGGACCACAAAAGCTTATGCCAGGATTAATTTGTTAGTTTTTAAGGTGCCACGAGACTCTTCATTGGTTGTGCTGCAAGGGGCTAGCTCGGCTACGCTCTGGAAGATGAAAGAATTAACTCAGGCCTCATCTACAAGAATTCGGCTTTATGCCTTGTTAGCAGATTATGCGCATCTTCACTGAAGCACTTTATCGTAAATGCTTGTATGCTGGAGGTAATTGAGCACTCAACAGGTGACCTTACCGGTTGTTTCAAATGCGCTTTACAGGTAGTTAATGAGGAGAATCGCTTGTTCACATAGGCAAAATGCGCTTTAATGGCTGGAGCAAAATAAAACTCGCTATTTAACGCGCATTCGATGATACGCATAATCGGATGTTTAAAGCGCCTCTACGCCCGATTTGCGCTCCGTTCTTGTAGAGGTAAATTTTTTAATGCGCCTTGAAATAGCTTTAAATGCCTCTTGTAGAGGCAGCCTCACTCTCTAGATTAAGAAACATTTTTATTTTGAACTAACTAAACACATTTTTCTTTTTCTTTGCTGCTCACCGCCATCTCTCCGCCTCCACCTGCTTTCTGTATTTCTTCTCTTCTTTTCTCCCTCCTGTGTCTTCCCTTTCCTGTATCGTAGTGTATGTGACACTCACGTCTGCGTTTCGCTACGGCCGAGATGACCTGGATGTCATTGGGTTGACCTTCAGGAAAGATCTCTATGTCCTCGCCATTCAGCTTTACCCTGCTGTGCCAGACCAGGCACCCAAGACCCTCACACCTTTGCAAGACAAGCTGATGAAAAAGTTAGGAGAGAATGCTTACCCCTTCACTTTTGAGGTACTCAGCAAATCCTAGGGCATTTCCCCTCCCCCGGGGACTCCCCATCTCTTGTTTGCCATGGAAGTGCTGCTTATGGGTTTATTTTAAAACCTAAGGGTGTTGTTGCCTGCCAAGGACAACAGCAGTAACATCCAGAAGTGGGATGTATCAGGACGGGACACAGTCCAGGAATGAAGAAGCCAGCAGAGTGTTCACCAGGTTGCTCAGTAGGGCACCTTTCCCCAAACTGGTGCCCTCCAGGTATTTCAGTGTCATCCCCAAACAGCCCGGCCAATAGTTAGGGATGAGGGGAGTTTTAGTGCCACACACCTATAGGGCACCATGTTCAGGACAGCTGCAGTAGAACAATAAACCAAAGGCTTAGCTGCACATTAAAATGAACCCTCAGATGAAACTGCTGGAAGTGAGATTGTAGGACAGACGCGTTGCACAGGCATGAGGAACTTCTCAATAAGAGAGCTTTCACTTTCAGCAGTAAGTGGCAAGTTTTGTGTATTTAATTCAGGGCTGGTTTGCACATAAGCAAATTTATCACTTGGTAACTCGTCAGCAAGCGAGCACCATAACTTTTATGAAAATATTTTGAGAACTCCATGCTTGAGAATCAAGAATTTTCAAGAGAGCCAGTACAAATATTCCTTTCAGTGTTGATTGATCAGTTCTGTGTGTGTGTGTGTGTGTGTGTGTGTGTGTGTGTGTGTGTGTGTGTGCATATGCGTGTGTGAACCTGGCCGTGCCCTTTTGAAGGGAGCTGCTGGCAGTGTTTAAAAGCAATTAGTCAAAAATCAGGGGATCGGCTTAAAAACAAGCTGTGAAAAACAGCTGAGAGCCAGAGTGGCTATGCATTCTACTTTTCAGAGGATGCTTCTCTGTATGAAGGTATCCTGTATTTGCAGGTCTGTCCAGTCCAAGAACACAAGAGCCATGCTGGGTCACACCAAAGGCCTGTCTAGTCCAGCATTCTGTTTGCACAGTGGCCAGTCAGATGCCCCATAAGTCTGGTTTAAAGATAAAGAACCACAAAGAGGGAGGAGAGCACAGCGAAGGCCTTGAAGTTGGGCCATAAAAAGCACCTGAACAGCAGACTGAGCAGTTGCATAGGTCACCTAGTCACAGCCTTCCCCACCATGTGAGAAGTATTCCCTTTAAATTATAAATTTGCATCTTTCCATACATATTAGCCACGATTTGCAAATGAGCAGACTTTTTGCAAATCTGTGTCCTCCTTTTTTGGTGCTGCATTTCCTCTTTTGGGGGGATATGTCAGTGGCTCCCCTATCGACAGCCCAAGAATTTACTTCCACAAAAATGTCACTAAAATCAGGAGGGTGAAAGTTTGATACACAACATGAATTCATTTCTGGGTCCTTCCTTCTTTCTCAGTGCCACCGGCTCCGAAGGTGCTGGAGGGCGAAGTCACGGAAGGTGACGCAAAGAGCTACGTGTCTTCTGAGAGCTCCAAATACATTTGCTAGCATAATGAAGAAGTCTATGATTTAACAATGATTGTGTGTGTGTGTGTGTGTGTGTGTATGTGTGTGCGTGTGTTGGGGGCGGGGAGGTCTCTGCATTGCATGAGTTCCTATCAGTATTGTGCAGATACAATGGCTGAATTTGGACAACACAATAAACAACTGGTGTGGGGGAAACAATCATCAGTTGTTTTGACTATTGTGTCATTCCAGTGCTGCCATAGTCAACTCAGAGCTGATCCTAATCCACACCACAGTTGATTATTTATTACTATGTTGTTTGGGGAGTACCCCCTAGGATTAGGGTTCGGGTTAGTCAACCCACCATTGACTATCGTGTCGTCCGAATTGAGCCAATCTCTTGGATTTCCAGCTGAGGTCCCCTCTACAAGAATTCGGTTTGACGCCCGGTTGGCCGATTATGCATATCTTCTCACAATCGCTTTTACGCCTAATCCCTATACACGGGAGGCGGTGAAGCACATTACCGGTTGTATGAAACACACTTTAAAGTGTTTAAATGCGGAGAGTCGCATTTATCCCGCGGTAAATTAAAACTCGCTATTTAACGTGCATTCGATAATGCGTATAATCGGACAGAAAAAGCGCCTCGACCCCCGATTTGCTCTCCGCTCTTGTAGAGGTCAAATTTTTAATGTGCCTTGAAAGAGCTTTAAATCGCTCTTGTAGAGGCACCCTGAGTGAACACAGCAACTCATTATTGCTGTGTTTTGAACTGTCTTCTGGGAAACTTTGGGGCTCCTCAGATTTTTTTTAAAAAATAATTTTATTGTTTAATTTGAAGTGGTTTACCAAACAAACAAACAAAGTTCTTAAACTAATGTGTGGGTCCTTGCCTGACAAGTCAGTATCCCATAATGGTACAAAACTAGAATCCCATTGTATTGCAGTGATAAAGACATGTTACCCCACTGTTCTTGTGATCAGAGGCTAGTGGATTAGAGGAGGCATGGCCTCTGATGTCTTCTTTCTTTCTTCTGTTGTGCTAAGATAACTGGAAGTTCTAATAAAGCTTTTCTTCCCTCCCCCATAGATGGCAACCAATTTACCATGTTCTGTCACGCTCCAGCCAGGACCAGATGATATTGGGAAGGTATGTATGCATGAAGCTGCCTTGGAGTCTTAGTACACAAGGCTTTTACTGTGTGCTCATGATTGCTTACTCACAGTAGTTTGCAGGTCCTTTACATGAGGTTGTCATCCTCCAGGGCCTTTGCAACCACTATTTTTGGGATCAAGGAAAGTCTGGTAGATCCTAAATGGTGCTATGAAATGCTCCATCTATTTGTGCAATTCCGCTATACCACCGTCATCTAGTTGCTGTATAATGAACAATATAGAACAGCAGAGAAAGACAAATCCTGAAATAAAGCACATGTAAAAGAGCTGATCTTAATCCTGCAAAGAATCCAGAAGCAGAAGCCCTGGATAACAGGGCAAAAGCCTTATGTAGAAATGCCCTTGGTCTCTTTTTCCCAGCTCAGCTGTGACAGATACAAAGTCACAACAAGATGCCAGGCCTGGGAGGTGGGGGTGGGGGAAAGCAAACGGGGAAAAAAACATGTTATTAAGAATCCTTGGGCTATGAATATGCTTCTAGAGGACTGCTGTTGTGCTACCAGAAATAAATAGATGAATGAATTAATTAATCTATCTGGTTATAAATGTTCTTTGGGCAGATTACACACTGAAAAGAATAAAAAATAATACAAAACAACAAACAGCACAGGAATATATAAATGCAGAGATATATAAAAACATCCATAACATTTAAAAGCTAGATCTCTTAAATGCCTGAGAGAAAAGAAAGGTCTTTGCCTGGCTCCAAATAGATAAGACAGTGGGTATCAGGCAATCTTCCTTGGGGAGGCAATATAAAGAGCAACAATTTATTATCTAGTCCTTTGTTTGGACTAGAGGCTACTTCATCAGATGTATAAACTAAGTTGGCAAATTTATATAAAGTTTAGTCCAAAAAACGTTATGCCATAATAAATGGTTCATCTTTACATTGCCACATGCCTCTTGCTACCCCACCAGAAATCTTGGGTCAGTAGTTGTACATGGAAGTTCAGAAGAACAAGGTGCCTCTAAACATTTGTAACCTTTGCTCTTGTGTGTTTTCCCCAGTCTTGTGGTGTGGACTTTGAGGTCAAAGCATTTTGTGCTGAAAACCTGGAAGAGAAAATTCACAAGAGGTAAACCCAGCAGATTTTTTGACAGTTATGTATTTACTTAAAAGTATTTTGACTCTGTTCGTCAGCCAAAAAGGCTCCCTGAGCAACTTGCATGAGGTTTGGTTTGAAACAAGTTTCTACCCTCAGGCTTGTGATCTAACGCCATTTCTGCACCATATGGGTGTAGAGGGAGGGAGGGAGGGAGGGAGGGGGGACAGTCCCGGAAATAGCTGCTTCCGGGATCGTCGCTGCAGTCCACATGAGGAAGTATGATGACCCGGCTTCCTCCCAGGCCGTTGCACATCACGCCCGCCATGTTTTTCTTGAGGATCCGCAAAAAGCGCACTTGCACTCCAATGAAGAAGGGTCAGTTAAAAAAAAACACCCGCCTGAAATCGAGGGGGCTCCCCCCACCATCCTGGGGATGGCGAACTTGCCCCCCTCCCCTGATGGGCACGGAGCCACGTGATGCGGCTTCATGCCCATTTCTGCTGCCATGCTTACTCGGGAGTAAGCACGGCAGCAGCCAGGATGGGCAGCCACATCTCCTGTGGTCATGGGATGTTCCTGGGACCGCGGGAAGTTTCGGGTTTTCCCGAGGATCCCTTATCCCGGGGGAAACCCATCCCCATCCCCGCTGCCATTTGGACTCAGGGGCTACCCCACGTCCAAAGGCCCGTGTAGAAATGGCCTAGCAGTCATAATACGAAAGGGAAAAGGGTTGGGGAGGGAAAAAGTAAACCCCGGCTTCGGGTTTTAAAGCACGAGAAAGCGGTAGAGGAAGGGAGTGGGAGCAGAGTGGCAGGGGTGAGGAAGTGGCAGATTTCCAGGATGCTGCAGGTGTCCCCTAGAGAACACCTTGCCCAGGTAACCTTCAAACCGCTCTTGCAAGCTCTGGATGACTGTGCAGCCACCTCTTCCCAAGGAAACCCCCTTGTTCTCTCCTCTCTGTGATTGGGAGGGTGGAGATAACGGACTGGGGATCACAAGGGGACTTCTCTCCCTGCCACTTCCCAAATCTCCAGGCTCTCCAGTCCAGGGGGTGGGGCTTGGGGAGTGGGAGGATCCCAGAGAGGGAACCTAAGCCTTCACAGGTCAAGTGGGAAACCACCTTTATTTCCCCCAAATGCCTCCTGGCCCACGTGGGGCATTCCAGGGAAATGAAGATGGAGGGCGGGGCTGGGGTCCCAGTGAAAGATTTGCTGTGCAGCACATCCCCCTCCCCCTGTGAAATGTTTGTGAAAAGAAAAAAAAGGAAAGGGGATATTTGGGCAGTCAGCACCAAACCTTGATGCCCCTGCTGGGTTCTGAAGCTGGACTTGCTTCCTAAGGAGCTGTCCTTACCTGCTGCTGTCTTTGTTTGAATCAAAGGCAACACATTATTCTCTGCAATCTCTTTGTTGTAGAGATAGTTGTGCTGATTCATTCTATTTGTTTTTGACATATTCTGCATTAAAAATTAACTCACTCTTTCCAATTTCTGATGCTTCTTGAGAGCATGAAACAGCCTGCAGGGAAGAGAATGGTCCTTCTGCTCGAAGAGTATTTTGCAAATATTTGCATGCCTTCCTTCAAATTCAGATTAGTTATAATAAAAAAAAACAGCTTGCCCTCAAGCAATATCAAGCACACACAAAAAAGGCCAGGCAAACTTAAGAAGAAGGAATTGAATGTGGTTCAAGCTACACCAAGAGGAATTTTAAAGGATTGATGGAACCACAAAGTCTTTGATTGCTGATCAGCTTTTCAAAGTCCAACATTCGGCCAAGGAATTTCTAAAAGGTGATCAGCAATCAGATGCAGCAGATTCATTGCAAAAATCTCACATGAACTGTCTGAGCTGAGTTCCAGTGCCTGCATGTACAGTTCTGATGTGCTTGGCCATTGCTTCCCCTTGCAGGAATTCTGTGCGGCTGGTGATCCGAAAGGTCCAGTTTGCACCTGTCAGCACAGGCCCAGCACCAAAGACGGAGACTACCAAGCAATTCATGCTATCCGACAAGCCCTTGCACCTGGAGGCCTCACTGGATAAGGAGGTTTGTGTTGCATTGTTGCTTTCAACTTTTCTCGAGAGACCTTTGCTTTCCCCTTCACTTTCCTATTGCTCTCTTCCTTTACTACTATAGATGACTCTTGCTTCTAAAAGAGCGGCTTCAGCTGTCGCTTCAAAATTCTTCCTTTGCTCCTTGTAATACTCAGTAATGGGTCTCTCTCCACCCCATGTTCACAGAAACCTTAGCACTGAAAGTACCTTGCTTTACTTCTGGACTGTAGTACTTGCATTTCTTCTGGACTGTAGCACCATTTAGATGCCTGCCTCTTGTTCCATTTTGTCATCGACTTCTTTCTTCTTCTAATCTTACAATGCTGGGCTTACATTAGAAGAAAAAGAAGTGGTTGATAAAATGGCACAGGAGCCTCCTAACCAAATGGTGCTGGAAGAATCCAGGTGAATATGGAGCTTTTCCCTTCTGTCTTACTTTAGCAACAATCCACTGTGATTTCAGATTTATTACCATGGAGATCCAATTGGAGTTAATGTCAACATTAACAATACCACAAGCAAGATTGTGAAGAAAATTAAAATATCAGGTAAGGAAAAAAAAACACAAAACCAACAATGCCTGCATCTTGTTTATGTAAGTGCACTCCACACTTATTTCTCCATATTCTTCTTTTTTTACTTTCCCTTCTCCTGCAACTGCTCCAGCTCTTTCTCATGCATAACACCCGGCATCAGACTTTTAGGGACAGGATAAAGGTTGTGCAATTATGGTAGCCTGATCGGAAGAATGATTAATTGCATGTTGAGCACATTGTAGTGGAAGCTACAAGACGATTCCAGTGTGGGCAGGGATGTTGAACATCTTTCAGCCTGACAACCAAATTCCATTTCTGAGAGGCTCTTGGGGGCTGCATTCCAGCGGTGGAATCGAAAATACCTACAGTACCAGTCTATTTTAGCTTAAAGCTCTTATTTGACAGTAACTAAAAGTGTCTCTACATTAAGGGGAAATAGTATTACTTACTAGGGACTTTTGCTTCCTGCATGGGCTGTATTACAGGAGCAAAGAGGGGCAATCATGTGGTTTGAATTGAATAGTTCCCCTCCATTCACTTCAATTGAGACAGTGGCATCTAGTGGTAGAAATGGTGCGGGACACATCCTGGTCATTGACAACGTTGTGTAATGGAGCCACAAACTTCCATCACGAGCATACAATAAATCACTTGCTTACAGGAACTTAGGAGAGGCGTTTCAATCTTTTAGAATGGGGAAAACTGCACAAAAGCTGGGAAACTACCCAACGATTGGTGGTTGGGGGAAAGGGGGTGTGGCCAGGGGATGGGGGGTATCTGGAGAACCCCAGAAGGCCGGATTGAGACCCCCATTAAGCTAGATAGGTTATGTTCTCCTGCACTATGGACTCAAACTATTTCTGGAATTGGTGGAAATCAGACTTCTGAGCCAGCATAATGTGACAAATTTGTCCTTACCTAGAGATTTCATGAGATGGGGTTTTTGTATTTAGGTTTATCATCGATCAGCAGTTAATGTATCCCATTCCATTTCCCAAAAACAAAGTGCCACCACAGAAATGTTAGGTTCACGGAATTCCTGGTTGAGCTCTGAGATCAGGCTTGTCTTTTGATCTTTTACTTCAGCATCTTAAAGCAATCTTTATATAATTGAAAATTTTGATAAGGTAGCCAAACCATAGAGAAAAATACAATGGTATTGTTATAAGCAAAACACAGTTTAAAAAAAAACCCTTTCAGAATTGTTTCAGAAGCGTGCCTTTTTTAAAAAAAAGATTCATGTATCTTACCCATCGTACATTTCTGAATTGTAGCAAAAGAAGTAGAAAAGTTGATAAGGACAGCTCTGGCTCTCATATTTATATGATTTCTTATGAACTGCTTACGTGATGTTTCTCAAAGAACTTAAACTCAGCACACTTTGAGTTACTATTTTTTCCAAAACTCCCATGATTGAGAATAATATATTTATTTCATATCCTTGTCAGCACTGTTTGAGCAATGCATTTCCATCAGTTCTCCAACAAGACACTTTACTTTAAGAACCATCCATGCTCTTTTCTATTATTTTGGGCTAGTCTAACCTTGAAGTGTTTTTCAGCTGTATTTACTTCACAAAATATTTCATCTTCTTTCTGTTATGCCATAAGCAGAAGATATAAACAGTACTACATATAAGAACTCATTCTTCCTTGAAACTATTTATTAGAACCTTTTCCTAATGTAACAACTTTTAGCTAATTTTCAGACTTTAAGAAGTTAAAGCTCTTAAGGTTCAGGCATTCAAAGCAAAGTCGGTGTGGTTACAGATTAGGACAGGGATACCTGGGTTCAAATCAGTACTCTGTGTGACTGCTCAGCCTAGTCGGCCTTACAGGACTGTTGTGTGAAAGGAGGAGAGAACCATTTATGCTACCTTCAGATTCTCCAGAGAAAAGGCACAATATAAGTGAAATCTAAATAAATAAATAAATAAATAATGCAAATATTTGAAGGAAAAATGACAGTAATATTATCCCGGTATACTTTTGGAGTTCTTCGGATAGCTGCAATTCAGCAATCATGGCTCCAGTTCAGAGCCATGATATAGCTTTTTGGAGTGACCAGGTTATATCAACAGGAACAAGAGTAGTAGTGGAGAGCAAGATGAAGAGGAAATATTGTGTGTTTCAGCAGCTGAGTTTCATTGGAAAAGGAAGGAGAAAGGGGAACAAATGGAACCATGTAGTTTAAACAATGTTATTGGTTTCAGCTTGGAATAGAATTTGGCGGGAGAATAGGGCGTGGATCTGTTCACTGAGCATCCTGACCCACAGGAGTTATGGGGTCAGACCTCGCACAGACTACTAATTTGAGCCCCTTTTTCTGTTGCCCTGGGGGGTGGCCAACTCAAGCCCCACACTGGGCTGGGTCATCAAACCACCACCCAAGATCCTTTACAGGGATTCCCCATGGGGAAGTGGGGAACACAATCCTATTTCACCCTTTCAAAGGGATCCAGCCCAATGCCTTCCACACCTACAGAGTTGTGACTTAAAAAAGGGAACAATTTCAGCAACTAGCATGTCAATTATACCTGTCATACCATCTGAATCAGGTTTTTGTAAACCGCCCAGAGAGCTTCGGCTATGGGGTGGTATACAAATGTAATAAAATAAATAATACCAACAAGACAATACTTTGCAACTGACCAGACATAACGGTCATAGACAAAAAAGAAAAACACACATACCTCATCGACATAGCAATATCAAATGACAAAAATGTTGTTGGAAAGGAAGAAGAAAAGTGAGACAAATATACACCACTGGCCATGGAAGTCAAAGAACTATGGCAACAGGAAAAGGTCACAATTATTCTGTTAGTCACCTCAGTCACTGGCATCACATCAAAATATTATACAGAAAACCTTCAGAAACTGGGCCTACCAAAATATATCCACACCAACATCCAGAAAGCAGTCATCCTTAAAACATGCTCAATTGTCAGGAAATTCCTGAATCTGTAAAAGACAGCATGACTTGGCACAGCCCGTCATGTCCATCTAGAAAAACCACCATGAGCGAGAAAGAGATAAAATAATAATAATAATAATAATAATAATAATAATAATACACAATAGAAATACTATTCTTGCCATGGGAAAGGTGAAAGCCCAGCACCGTGGTGCCAGTTCTCATGCAGGTAAAATTCCTTCCCAGCCCCCATTAATCAGCAACTAACTTCTGTATGTGCCAAGAACTATGTTACTTAAGGATGGGTGATTGAGTGAGTGGGGAAGTTTTCTTATTACATCCCTGGAAAAGCAGAATCTTTCAGGGGAGTCAGTCCTACCTTTAGCTGCATGTCTCCAGAAGTAGAGAAGTTAAGCAATGTGTGTGTATGTATAGTTGAATGACAGGTGAATAAAAAAGCCAGAACTACAGGGCACTTGCAGATGAGACCAGCCTCCTGCTGTCGCCTGTCCTCTTTCATACAATTCTACTGGGGCAGGGGGGTGGGGGAGTTCCAGGCCAGGCATCGTCATCTCCCATTCATAGCCCTCCCATGTTTTCCCACGGCTTCTTCTGTCTTAACTCCTGACACAGAAAATCTGTTAAGGAAGGGGGGAAATCGCCTTCTAATGTTTAGTACCATCTGGATGCACCTACAATATCAGTACACTCCAGATTTAAGTTAGAACTGAGGGCTGTTATGTAACATGTAATATCCAGGTAACAACTTCACTAATTAGCTAATTGTGCTTCCTACCACCCACCCCATACATTCTCTCTCTCTCTCTCTCTCTCTCTCTCTCTCTCTCTCTCTCTCCGTTTAGTTGAGCAAATCACAGATGTGGTTCTATATTCGCTGGACAAATATACTAAGATTGTGTGTTCAGAAGAGTTTGTGTAAGTATCAGGTGTTTGGCCAGAGGGAAGAGACATCTGGTAGGGGCGGGTAGATCTCTTCACATTTGCAAGATGCCTTGGGCTTTCAATAAAAACATATTTGAATTACAGTGGATGAAGCCAGGCAGTTTCTGATTTCATTTCGACTTTGCCCCAGAACGTTTTCCCACATGCTTTGTGAACATGCCCTCTTCTCCTCTGTAGCTTTGCACTTCTTTCAAAAGCTGAATTGGTGCAATTTTACATGAATGCGTCCAGCTGCTTCCCTTTCCAAAGAGATTTGTTCCCATTTACTGGTGCAGCAGAGATCCACGGCCACCGCAGGGCTTTTCCCGCGTAGAGTCAGCCGTTCCATGTACTTGTACTGGCAAAGTGTGCAGGCCAGGGACCCCTAGCATGCATACGAAGTGTGCACACCGTTTGAAAGGCGGGCAGGGAAGCAACCTGTGCATGTGAGCAACAGACGTAATGACGGTTGACTTGCATATTTCATGCTACTTTTTCCATGGAAGTTTCTTCCATGTTGGAAATTTTAGGAAGCTGCCTTATAAGGAGTCAGACCCTTGCTTGGTCCATGCAGCCTAGTATTGTCAACACTGACTGGCAGCAGCTCTCCAGGGATTCAGACAAGAGCTTTTCCTGCCCTACCTGGGCACTGCCTAAATGCTCAGAAAGCCCTGGAGTGGGTGCACAGTGGCACGGCATCAATTATATGACGCTGCTGCAATCGCGCACCTGCCCAGGGCCTTCTGCCGAAGCTGTGGACACAAAAAAAGTCAGGGACTTACCCTGAATTTTTTCTGGAGCAAGGCAAAGACTCACAGGACGACATCAGGACAGCTCTTTGCCTCCCTCCGGGGTTCCTGGATGACTGCATAGAAATCCTGCGCTCCCTCCTCGGCGTCGGGATTACTCGACGCTACCCCGGGGGAGGTTAGCTGCTTGGGACATAGCACCAACTGGGCGCCATGAAAACACCCCCTGGAGATGCCTGGGATCGAACCTGGGACCTTCTGCATGCAAAGCAGATGCTCTACCACTGAGCCACAGCCCCTCCGTGAAAGTTACTTCCAAGTTGGAGATTTTCTGGAAGTGGTGGCCATCCAAATGTTAAATTGCAATGGTTTTCTGTGTAGTTTTCACTAATACCGGCTTTTTCATCTTGTCTCTCTCTGTTCACCTTTTTTTTAGAGAGAATGTGGCTGCCAACTCCACCTTCTCCAAAAGCTATGCTGTGACCCCCTCCTTGAGCAACAACCGTGAGAAGCGTGGCCTGGCCCTGGATGGCAAGCTCAAGCACGAGGACACCAACCTGGCCTCCACCACTGTGTACGATGCAAGGGGGGGGGATGGCTTTCGGGTGTGAGGGTAGGATGACCAGCCACTACCCCACCTCCACGGGTCCAATGGTGCCAAGGGCATGGCCGTGCCCCTGATACCGTTTGGCCCCTGGCTGATGTGCAGGGTGGATCATTCCCCCAGCGCTTCGACGAGGGACCCGGCAGCACTGCATGTGGGCTTCTTGGGTTGGGAAAGTCCCAGCAGCAGCAGAGCTGGCCCAGCCAGCCAAAACGCCACCTGGATGATCCACCAGGCATGTCAGCCAGGGCAGCTCTGCCAGCCCTGTGCCTTCTCCCATTGAGGGAGGATGTGTGGCCTGAGAAACTGAGCTGGCTCAGTCTCACACCTTTTACAAGACTGAAGGAAGGGCCTGGCTGCTTCCTCTAGCCAGGGAAAGTCTGGGTGCTGTGAAGGAATCCCTTTTGCATCTGGCTTTGGTGGGCACATGCTTCCCTTGACCAGGGAAAGCGCGCCTCCATGCAAGCTTCCCTGGCCAGCTAAGTAATGGGGATCCCTGTTGCTATGTCTAATCCGTGATCAGAGGTAAAGCAGTTGGGAGGAAGGAGGAGCAGTGTGCAGAGGAGTGTCCACTTTATTGCCAATCACAGATTGAAGATAATAGCAGTCATTCCTTCCTTCATCCTTTCGCGATGCTCATGATAACCTCCAGGGGGTGAGGCTTGGATAGGGCCAGGCTTGGGGATGTTAGAAACTCTGGTGTGACTTACAGCAGAGTTGCCTTATATAAAGAAAGTGTGGTAACACAGCATTTGATATTAAAAGGAATAAACGCAGGCTAGAAACAGTTTAGAAATACAAATCAGCTTACTTTATTAGTGCCTTTTATACACATCCTCAAAGGAGGCTATCTAACACTGTTTAACTACAAGCACCCCCTGAAGCTACAACCCCCCCCCCCCCGAAGGCATACAATATGGTTACTTGCTTCCATCTGGGAGAGAGTGCCTGTTGCAGAGGCAAAGAGGAAGGGGAAGGGGAGGGTGTAGGAGAAAGGAACCAATCAAGTTTCAGGCAACAAGGGGATGAACAAGACAAGCGGCTATTGATACAACATGTTCTCTATCACCCCCTAGTGTCTGGAAGCATGCGGAGTTGTTCCTGTTATCCAAATTCCCCTTCTCAATTCTGCGTGCATGAAACCTTGGCAAGATCTACACTACTGCTTTAAATAGTTTATATCATTATTGACAACTATTGGGCCCTTGACACACTCCATATAGAGTTTTCAAACCATTTTCAAAGTGTTTTATTCTGCTTCGTGTAGATCTGTCCCTAGTTTTTCTCACAGACCATTGTAACTATCTTTTATTAATGGCTTGGGGAGTATATCTAATGTTTTCCATGGAACAATAGTGTGACTCAGCAAGCCCCAGTTGTCATAAATTGTTTATTATATGATGTTTAACTTCAATGTGTTTAGTGTGTGAGCTGTTTTTCTCTGATAGAGAGTCTTATGCAGCTTTGATTGTCCTCATCAATCTGTAGAGGTGAAGGCTCCTCAACTCCCTAGTCTTCAAGTAGTAGATTAATCCATAAAACTTCCCTGCATGTTTCTGCAGCTGATGCATATTCAGCTTCATTAGATGAATGGGCGACTGTGGCCTGTTTCTGGCTTCTCCAACTCACAGTTCCGCCCCCTTAGAAAAATATATGTCCACTAGTGGATTTGCAGTCTGAAATGTCTTTAGCCCAATCTGCATCTGTGTATCCCACTATTTTAGGGCTATTGGTGGCTGGCAGTCTTCGTTTGGAGTTTGCAGCCTTTTTCAGGTATCTTGCTACCTTTTAGACTGCAGTCCAGTCTATTTGGCTGGGTGAGCTAGTTTTCCTGCACAGTGTGCCTACTGCAGTGGCTATGAGCATTTTCAGACCAGGGGAGATCCCGTTTCCCTACCATCGCTTTGCTTTCTGCTTCTTTTCCACGATAGGAACGGGCAAAATCACACAGGGAAGAAAGAGGACAAGCAGTGACCACGTGGGCATTTTTATAGTGCAACCGCTCCTGCACACGGCAGGAAATAGAACCAATTATCATTATAGCCAAGAAGAATCCGATTTTCTGGGTCTTATTTTGTAGTGTGTGTGTGTGGGGGGGAAATGGAAGGAGCGGGAGACGCGCAGGAGGATTGCTGTGTCATCAAAATGACCCGTGAGGATCCGTGAGTGGCCAGTCACGAGCGTGCTATAAAACGCTCATGTAAAGACCTTTGATTGAGGTCAGGCCTAGTAGTTGTGGAGGCTAAGTACAGGAGCTTACCTACAACTTTGGGACTCTTTTGTTTTTGACTAAGAAGATAAATTCCGTCTCCTTCCCTATCAATTTGTCTGCCTAAATTGTAACTGGCATCTCCTAGATGTTTGACCTGCCTCTTTGTTTAGACCAAGTACAATTTCTGAACTGTCCTTGTGATTGTCATCGCATATAATCAGGTTATCGATATAAGTCGGTAGAAATGTCCATAATGCATGTAGAGTCAGGGGGATCTGCTTCACCTTGTGGAAAGCCTTGGCTGGTCAGCATCTGGTTCCTTTATTTTATTCCAGGCTCGCGCTGCTTGTTTTAAGTTGTCACTCCCCAACCTGCATGCTTGTTTTTGTGATTTGTAAATCCTGGGGGTTGTTCCATCACCCTTCTTCTGTTTTCCCATGCAAAAATGCAGTCTTTACGTCAAGGTGTTCTGTGTGCATGTTCCTTGAAGCTGCTGGGCTCAAGAGCCTGTTTCACATCTAGTGCAAAAATCTCATCATAGCTTTCACCCTATTTTTGGGAGTAGCCTTTGGCAATGAACCTGGCGTCTCTCCTTCTGCACCCTGCTTGGCTTTAAAAACCCACTTGCATCCTTTGGCCTTTTTGCTGACTGGCACTTTTGGAACAGGCCACGTTTTGGTTTTGTGTAGTGGCACTAATTCTTCTTGTGCTACCCTTTTCCATTTGCTTGCTTCTGCTGCGGATATCTCGTCTAGTTCTTTCCATGACGTTGGTTCTTGTGGCAATGCCGACCTTGCAAGGTAGGCGAGTCGTTCGGCTGGAACCCCTTTGCTGGACAGCGATGAGCAACTGGGATTTGGTTCAGGACTATCATCTGCCTGCACAGCAACCGCTAGCTCCTCTGTTTCATCCGCTGGCTCTCTGCTTGTCCTTCCCCATCTGGTCGTGTTTGGTTGACGGCTGCATCTCTGGGGGTCAGGCCATACTTCTCTCAGTGTTTGTGGTCACTGTCACCTTCAACCGCTTTGCAGTCGTCACCAGTATGCCTCGAGAACGTCCTTCTCGTGCCTCGAAGGACACCGCCACTCAGCATACAGCTGTCTTGTCTGCCTTTGGGTTTAAGATCCTGTATCCCTTGCTTCCTGGAGCAGAGCCAACCATGCTGCCTTCTTCAGCTCTGGAGTCCAGTTTGGATCTCCTTTCCTTTTGGGATGGGTGTATCGACCCAGCTTCCAAACACTCTCAGGTGCTCATAGGGAGTTTTGTCAGTCGCCTTGGTTGGCAGTCTATTGTGGAAGCATGTGTCTGTCATTGCAGCTTCTCCCCAATGTCAATTGGGAAGTTCTGTGTCTAGCAGCATCCACCTCCCCATGTCCCTTAGTGGGCAATTCTTTCTTTCTGCACCCCCATTTGGCTCAGAGGTATGTGCAACTGTGAGTTTATGCTCTATTCCCTGCTCTCTCAAATATGCCTGTGTCTGATGTGATACATGCTCACCGTCGTTGTCACTTTGGATAGGTTGAGGCTTCCTGTTGAAGTTGTTGCTCATTTTGGCAACATATCCTTTCAGCATGTGTGCAGTATGGGACTTCCCTGTTAGTAGGTAGGTCATGCAGGGCTTGTCTTGACGAGGGTTTGTCCCGGGGTGGATCCACAGTGGCGGCAGGTCATTTATATGACGCAGTCGCCATCGCAGAGCTGCCCCAAAGCTTTCCCTTGAATCTCCGGTTTAAAAAAGTCGGGGACTTAACACAACTTTTTTCTCTTGGAGCAAGGTGATGACAGCATCTGCCGTCTGTTGCTTCGGAGGCATGTCTGGGCAGATGGCGAACCCTGATTGGTCAAAAAAAGGAAAGAAGCAGGTTCTCAGGATGCTAAAATACTGCAGAAATATTCCTAACAGGATGATAGTCTCCTATGATAATTACTGGCGACTGGGAAAAATAATCATTCCAGGGCCCTCCTTATATCTCGTTCATTTTTTCTCATTGTTTTGTCATTTTGGGTGGGGGCTCTGCCAGGTGCTTCCACGTAGCAGTGATAAGTGCAAGGTCTCAAAATATGCCATTACTGCTCTCCTTATTGCTATTATGTGGGAGTCACTGCAGGTAATTGCTGAGTCACAGGAGTGGCAAAAATTCAAGATCAAGCCACTGGGATTTAGAGTTTTTAACCTCAGGATCCATTCTGTTTCCTTTCTTAATAACAGTTGATCATCATCTGTACTAAGTTTCTCCAGTGCCCAAAACTTTGTAAGTCTGCATAGGACTGGTGTTGTGCTGAAAAATGATCTACTAAAGGAGCACCTGATCTGTTGTTCTTGAAGTTGCTGAGGTGCTCTCCTAGATGTCTTTTCAGAGGTCTACTTGTTTTGCCTATATGAATCTTTGGGCATTCACACTGGATGGCATAGTTGACAAAAGGGCTGTTGCAGGTGGTGAAGTGTTTCAGGAAATACCTCTGCTGATCAGATGGATTTCTGAATTCGGTGACTTTGAGGGTGTATTTACAGTAGCAGCCGTGTCCACGGAGATGGTGACCCTTAGGCATGGAAGCACCAGGTAAAAAATTGTGTAAACTTCTGCCATGTTCTTTATATTCACTCCTAATTAAAAGATTTCTTATGTTCCTGGTTCTTTTAAAGGGAGACCGTGGGAACCCTGATTGGTCGCCATCTGCCCATACAGGGGGAGGGGTGGGCCAGCAAGCTGAATGGCCGCTGGCCAGCCTCCGTGCTTCTCGATATGGAGAGAAGCCCCAAAAAGGTTAAAAAAAGGGGGGGATGCGAGGAGACATGAGTGCCTTGTGCACAGGCACAGCGCCTCCTCCAAAGAAAAGGAAAACAAAAATGGGGATGTGAGGAGCTGCTCCTACTCGCATGCAACCCCCTGCCCTCGCTCCTTCACGTGGGGATAATGCGAAGGAGCACAAAAGCGGGTCTGGGAGCTCGAGGCACAAATGCGCCATCGTCAAGATGCAGCCTTGGTCTTGCATCTTAGGGCTCTCTTTCTCTTACCCTAAATGGCAGCAGGATTTCCATCAGCTAAATGCACACTCTCATTTGCGTCTGGGTTTTGTTCATGGAATAAATTAGGATCAGAGGACAGGTGCAAAGATGTTCCACTGCCAATCAGCTGTGTAACTTTGGAATATCTGCTTTGGGTTACATTAAAAGTTCTGTGACATTTATGCTGATTATCATCCTGTTGGCTCTGCGTTTCCTTGGATTGCTCTGGCACTCCATCTGGAGGTGTCCCTTTTGGTTGCCTTTAGAGCACGTGGGATGTCTCATTTCTTTGCTTTTGCTAGCTTTCAAAATGCTCACCTTTGGGTCTGTTTTTTGTGATCATGTAATTTGGGTAACTCTCTGTTTTCTCGTGAGCCTTTTATCTCAATGCATCTGTCCTTATGGAGCTGAGCGTTCTTTCTTTTGAATCAAACATCGCAATGAATGCAGAGTAGCTTTGCAGAAGGGGGCTTAGAAGTAGCCCATCTCTTGCTGATCATTTAATATTTGCCCCAATGTGGCCCAACTTATCTAATATATTTAGCAGGCTTGCAAGATGCTTATCAGCACCTGTTCCTTCCTTTAAGCCTGTAGAGAATAGATCTACAAACAACAAAACTTGTTTCTGGAGTCTCATCTTCCCATATAATTTCCACAGCACCTTAAGCATATCTGCAGCCATTTCCCCCCCCCCCCTTTTATATGCACAATCTGATCATCTGGTAAGCTTTGTATTATTATTATTATTATTATTAATAATAATAATAATAATAATAAGTAATATTTCTTCCCTTTACATCTTTCAAGTCCCATCTCGCAATGGCTTCTTCTCCTGTCCCGGATCGCTCTTCGTCCAGTGCTTCCACCTCGAGTTGGTTTCTCAGTCTGAAGCCATGTTTCCAATGAAATACATTTTGCTGTGTATTTGGCTTCAGCCATTGGAGTGGCCACATGTTCGATCCCTAGTTATTTAAGGAAGAACAACTGCTTCCTGTTCCCATAACCCCATGTTGGAAAATCTGGTGTGACTTAGAGCAGAGTTGCCTCATATAGAGAAAGCATGGTGATACAGAATAAACAAGCTAGAGCCAGTTTAGAAGTTCAAATCAACTTGCTTTATTAGTGCCTTTTATACACATTGCCAAAGTAGGCTATCTAACACCGTTTAGCTAGAGCTTCAGCTATAGGGCAGTATAGAAATGTAGAATAGGAAGTAGAAGAAACCAGTCAAATTACAGGACAATAAGGGGAATGAACAAAACAAGTGGCTGTTGATACAACACATTCTCTATCGACTCCTAGTGTGTGGAAGCATGCGGAGTTGTTTCTATTATCCAACAGGGGATTGGAGGGAGGTATGGAACCCAGAGAGGGAACCCAAGCCTCTGCAAGCCAGATTATGCCCATGGCCTGGACGTCTGCCATCTTTGGTTAGAGAAACCACCTCTTTCCCAATACTGCCTATTGCTACCCATCTGTGGTATCCATCTGTCACTGTCTTTAAATGCCTCCTCTTTTCCCTCCCTTAGTCTTAGACCAGGGATGGACAAGGAAGTGCTTGGGATCCTGGTTTCTTACAAAGTCAAAGTCAACCTGATGGTATCCAGAGGCGGGTGAGCATCTTTTCTATACCAAGAAGATGAAACAAACATATTTGGATTCTGTGCCTTGTCTTGATGGAGAGCATTCCCACTGGGCTATTCTTATCTACACAAGTCACACAGATGCTAGCCTTGCTCATTCTTACTGCTTGGTTTGGCACAGCTGCATTTAGAAATAGATTATCAGCCCAGGCTGCCTTTGGTTCAACACTTTTGACTCCTTACAACTAAATTCTTGTGAAAGGTATAACGCACGGCAGGGGTAAGCAATCCTTTGTGGCCTGTGGTCACATTTGGCGATATGAAAAATGGCTGTCATGGGACAAACAACCCTTGCATAGCCCTAAAGCAAACCATGGGTTTTGCAAGGGTTGTTTAACCCTCAAATCTACCCCACTGGCTCGGTTCGGGTAACACGACAAGCCACAGCAATTCCTGGCTGGGTCCTGCATATTCATAATGGCAGATGGCACATGCTGAAGCATCTCTAGTGTTAATCAACCCATGATGGGCTTTGATGTCATGTGAACCAGGTCAATGAGCTAGAAAGATTCTTGGTATTGTTCTCCAATTTGCATGTTTTCTTTTTTTTTTTGCAGCATCCTGGGAGATCTCACATCGAGGTAAGCATTGATTTATTGATGCCTGCCCCATTTTATAGGGAAGGCTGCCACTCATTTCTTGTATTAGCGTGAATGCCCTATTTCCCTTTGAGAGCCTCTTTCACTCGATACGCTAATGCCAGATTGTTGTTCATGTGGTGGATGTGATTGAGCATGCGATGTGATTGAGCATGCTGACCTGTGTAGCTTAGCTGACATTGTACACACAGGGTTCTCATGACTTTGGTCTGGCACGCCCCATATCCTGAGCGGTGGTGGGAACTCCTACATTCCCCAATTTCCCCTGTGCTGGCTTCCCACTTTGATCTGTGTGATCTTCCTTTCAGTGATGTTGCTGTGGAGCTGTCTGTAATTCTGATGCATCCGAAACCTGAAGACAGTGAGTAAAAGGCTTTTGTGTGGAAAATGTTTCTGCTGGGGAGTTGACAGTAGACATGCTAGCTTGAAAATAATGGGATAGTTGTCTTACGTGCCCCTCTGATCTTTGGAATTGGCTCTGTGTAATAAGGTGGAAAGCAGGGAACATAAGAAGAGGTCCATCTAGTCCTGCATCCTGTTTCCATAGCAACCAACCAAAGCAATTCAAGCAACAGGACCAGCAGGATCTCCCCACAGCTCTGCCATTATAGTCAGGCCTGTCATCTAATCCCCTTTTAAACCCATCTGTGCAAATGGCATCATAGCAAATTCCAAATGTTAAGCTAGTCTGTGTTTTCAATAAGCTGTCCAGCAATGTGTACAGAACAGGCTGGCCTGTGTCTGGATCCTACCCCCAACCCCAACCCCTGATTCCTTTTTTGGAATTGGTGCTATACTGGCTACGTTCAAGTCCTCTGTTATAGAGGATGTTTTTATTTTTAATTTTATTTATTTACCAAATTTATAAACTGTTCTATATCTAAAAATATTTCCCAAGTAGAGAACAGTAAAGGGGGAAAATAAAAATATTTAAAATCAAGTTATAAACCATGCCTTGTCATTAAGCTTGTTTAACATATTTATCTGTTTGAGCATCATCACACTGGGGAAAATCACATTTCCTTATCGTCACTTCTCCGCCCCCACTTTTGTCCCTCATTACTTTCTTTTTCTGCCCAGAGGGGAAAGAGGAAGTAAACAAAGACCACATGGCCCATTCAGGGGCTGTTTTTATTGCGCTGCTTTTCTTTCACACAGCAGGAGATTGCAGCACATTCGAATTTAAAAAAAGTTAGACTAAAAGGGGTCGAAGATATGAATGCTGCATCTTCCTTTCATATGGACAAATCAGCTTGTCCAAAATGTTACCCAGTGCCTAGCAAGTCTAAACCCTGCCTCCTGACATCAGGGTGAGCAGCCCTCTGCTCTCTCTGTCTAAGAGATGGCTAATTCCAGCAAGCCATATTTGGTGAGCTTCCAAAAGACATCTGGTTGATCCAGAGGGCTATTCCAGGAAAGTAAATCTAATCATGATTTTCCTCCATCTTAGCTCTCTTCGCCGTTTTCTCTATGTTTGTGTTCCTTATATTCTTTCTACTGCTAAAACAATCTATATCTTGCAGACCTTCCCTCTTGGCTTTCATTAATTCAATCACATCCACCCAAAATAGGTCACTCTAGAGTTAATCTACTCTTATATGCTGATGACGCGGTTTTGGTATCCCAAACACGCCTAGGCCTTAATAGATTGTTAGACAGATTTGCAGAATACTGTAATGTTAACAGACTGTCAATTAATTATCAAAAAACCAAAATCATGGTTTTTGCGAAGAAAAGAGTTAGATTCTCTTGGAGAATGGATGGACGGAAAGTCGACCAGGTTGATGCCATTAAGTACTTAGGGATATGGTTTCAGGAAAATTTGGGATGGCAAAAGCACTTAACCTTCATTAAAGGAAAAGCTGAACAGACCCTGGGAGCATTATGTTGCTTTTTTTACCAAAAGGGAGGTAGATTTTTACCATTGGCTATTAGAGTATTTAGAGCAAAATTAGTTGCCCAATTTCTATTTGGAGCACCGATCTGGCTCCCTCTCAACAAACGTTCAATAGAAGATATTCAGACATCCATCTAAGACTCTTATTTGGAACTCTTAGATGTGTAGCGGGGGCGGTTCTTAATTTGGAAGCAGGTCTTTCCTCCCTGAGCTCCCTGGCATGGACCCATACAATACAATTCTGGCTTAATAATAATAATAATTATTATTATTATTTATTTATAACCCGCCTCTCCCTACGGATCGAGGCGGGGAACACAATGCAAATACAAGCATAACAAAGTTTAAAAAATTTAAACAAGAGAAACACATCATTAAAACATTTAAAATTCCTTCGGATAGGCCTGTCGGAAGAGAACAGTCTTCATGACTCTCTTGAATTCATGAAGACTGTCAATTTGTCTAACCTCCTCCGGCAGACCATTCCATAGTCTGGGAGCCATAGAAGAGAAGGTCCTCTGGGTAACACTCGCCAGCCTAGTTCTGGCTGGCTTGAGTACGTTCTTCCCAGAGGACCTAAGAGTGCGGGGCGGATTGTACAGGAGAAGGCGATCCCGTAGGTAGCCTGGGCCCAAACCATGTAGGGCTTTAAAGGTAATAACCAACACTTTATACTTTGCCCGGAAACTGACTTAGACTCTATCATGGCCTTTCCCCTAATTCTTTAGTGTCCCAGGTTCTCTTGGACACTTATGACTCCCAATGGGTGAAAGCGATTGCCCATAAGATCCACTTGATAGGGCTTCCCCCTTTTGTTTTATTTAATTTGGACATCAGAGTAGCCAAGAGTCTCGTGAGCCAAAGATTAAAAGATATAGATCTTCAGGAGCTGAAGGGAAAGGCCCGCGGCCCATGCTCCCCACACTCTTTAGAGCTACCGAGAGAGGATGGTAGAGATGGAATGAACTATTTGAGATGGTTAACAGTGCCCAAATTTAGAAGAGCCTTCTCTCTAGCAAGATTTAATGCCCTCCCTTCTAACTTATTGGTAGGAAGATTTGAGAAAATCCCTATCGAACAGAGACTCTGTCTGTGTAATAATTTAGAGGTTGAGTCGGTCGAACACATGTTGATTAAGTGCATTTTCTATAGAGATGATAGGATCACCTTAATTGGCCCCTTAATTAAAGATTTAGCGGATAAGAACCCTCGCGAAATAGTAGTCTTTTTACTTCAGGGCAAAGACAAATATATTACAACCCAAGTAGCCAAATTTGTCCATAATATACTGGTTTGCAGAGCTCAAGTCGTTATATAAGATGTTTAGATTTAATGTACCCGTGAATCAAACATACTGTATAAATGCTACTTACTGTTTATCTGATTTTCTGGCCTGTTGGCCGCAATAAAGTTGATTGATTGATAGACTGCTAAAACGATCATACTCTTTAGCCCACCTATTTAATGAGCTTTCTCATTTGCTGTTTGTTAACTTAGAATTCTTTAAGAGTACGAGCATCATCACATAGGGGGAAATCGCGTTTCCTTACCATCGCTTCTCGGCCCTTGTGTTTGCCCCTCATTACTTCCTCATTCTGCCTTGAGGGGAAAGAGGAAGTAAACAAAGACCACGTGGCCCATTTAGGGGCCGTTTTACTCGCACTATTTTTCCTGCACACAGGAGATCGCAGCACATTCCGTTTTTTTAAAAAGTGAGATTAAAAGGGGTCCATTTTGCAACAGAAAAACGAGCAGAAGGCGCGTGGGAGGTGGAAGTTGTTGTCTAAAGGACACGCGCACATCCATAACTGTCAGTAGTGAGCATGTGATAAAATGCTAATCTGATGAACCTCTACGTCTAATGGTCATTTGGCATCTTTGCTCTCTTCTTTTAAGAACATCTCATTTTTCTTCTTGTCTCTCTGGCTTTTTCATGTTCTGCTTACAGTTCTTTGTGATTGTGAACCTCTTCATTCTCCCCCTGTGCCCCTCCCTCTCTCCCTAGATCAATCTTACTTAGAATCTAAATAAGATTGGGGTTGGGGATTTTATTCTCTTTTAGGTGCTTTAGAAAGATAATACTATTATGACTAATCAGAGTATTCCTCTTTCTTTCTTCTTCTGCCTCTCTATGATGTATTAATTATTGGCAGGTACACCAAGGTAAGGGAAACAATTTTTAACTCCCAAACCCGATGTAACAGCATAATGCCTGTTCAATGGATGCAAAGTGTGGCTGCATTCTACCCAATTGTGTGACTGAGGTTTTGACCAGAGCTAAACGCGTTTTATGGACTTCCAAACCCGATTTCCTTGAAATGGTTTGAATTCATAATCTAATTTGGATTTTTATATCATTCCTAAGTATGGCTGGAGTTTAAAAAAGAAAAAATATATAAAATATTAAATTTGGAGATTTAATATTTAATGCCATTGCTTCATGACATAAATGAATTGTTTATGTGTTGATTACTGCTCTTGTTCTGAATTGTGTCGCTTTTAAACTTTGATGATTTTAAGTTCTGTTGTTTTTTTTCAGTTCTGTAGGGTTTAACTATTTAAAATGTTATATTGTATTGTATTATTTACTAATTACATTTCTCTACTGCCCAATAGCCAAAGCTTTCTGTGTGGTTCACAATAGTTAAAACTATAAAATACTACAGTATGACAAAACACAGTATAAAACTTCTTAAAAGTCCAAAACTAGAGTATAAAAAAAAAAGAAAAGGGGGGGAGAGCAGCAGTGCAAAGTTACAGAGCTCCGTTAGATGGGCGGGGGGGAGGGGAATCGCATTCCCTTACCGTTGTTTCTGAAGTTGCACCTCTTCCGCTTCTGCAATGGGCTCGAATTACACGGAGGGAGAGAGCAGGAAGAGAAGTGACCACGTGGCCTGTACAGCTTCAGTGCAGGTTAATGGGACAGCACCCTCTAGTGGGCATTTTATAGCGGAACATCTCGACGTATATCAGAAGAGTCAGCTTTTGTGAGCCTTTTTTTAACTCGCTAAAACCGAGAAACGGAGCGGGAGGCACACAGGAGAATCACTGCGTCGGTCAAAATGACCCACGAAGAACCGTGAGCAGCCAGTCATGAGTGTGCGATAAAACGCTCTTCTGAAGAAGCACTTTAAAATACAATAACAGCGTTAAAACAATAAAAACTGATGAACTAAAATGCCTTGGAGAATAGCTTGGCATCAAAACGACCACCAGGTCGATGCCAGGAGCCACCACTAACAAGGCACTCTCTTTAGCAAACCCCTCCTCACTTCATTTAGCCAGGTAGATGAACTGGCAGAAATGACGTCTGTGTGAGTGAAACATGAGGGGCAGTGAAAAGAAGCCATGGTAGCTTCTTTTCCCCTGTTGATCATCCGAACCCAGCTGGTGGGTGAGTTGACACTACGCGACAACCCACCCTGTGAATAAGCTATGCAGTGTGCATTAATCTTGGGTTATTCTCCCCCTCCCTCCCCCTTGGTCCTCCACCAGGTATCCCAGTGTCTTGTGCAGCAGGGGGTTGTCCCATCCCCCTCCTTGCTCTGATTGTGACTCCATTTTCTTTCCCTGGCATTTAAAAAACACAATCAGCCCCTGACATTTGCACAAATGGGGCTGATTATCTATCTATCTATCTATCTATCTGTCTATCTAATCATCTTTGTTGTTGTTGTTGTTGTTTCAGCCCCAGGAATTTGCACAAATGTTTTCATAATTTTATTATTTTTTATTGTTGATATTTTGAAGTTGCTCAAATGTGCAATAGAAGAATTATGAAGACGTGCAAAATTCTGGGGCTGATATTGTTCCCAATTACGCAAACGTTGGGGGCAGAATATTCATATCTTAAAAGGGGTTTGACAAAGGGGTAACAGCCGTTTGGGTGTCGGTGGAGGGGCTCGTTGTGGCAAGGGCGATATGATCACTCCGCCAGAGCAGCAGGGTGTTTTGCTGTTCTTGCCAAGTGGCTTTGTATCCGATCACCACAGCCCACTATGGGTTGGCTCTGCTAGGTTTGGATGACATGCCAGTCCTTCTTGGGTTGAACAAGCCATGGGTTGTCAGAGTGGCTTGCTGGCGAAAAAGAAGCCACTTGTGATCCAGGTGGGTTATGGCATTGTGCAATCCCAGTCAGTGCCTCCAACTCCCAGCCCAGACAGCCTATCCAGAAAGATACCCTGGTCAATGATATTGAAAGACACAGAGAGAACCAAGAGGACCAATGGGATCTCACTCCCCCTGTCCCTCTCCTGGCAAACGTCATCCCACAGGGGGCCCGAAGCCTGATTGAAATGGATCCAACTCATCAGTTTCATCCAAGAGTGCCTGGAGTTCTGCATGACTTGAGAGTTTTGACTAAAAATCAATATGAAATCCCTTTAATAAATAATGCATTGCCTTAAATTTTATCAACCAATGTTAAGTTTTCATTTTTAAATACACCCCTCAAAATCATATTTGGATGTTTTTAAATTTCAAACCTTTGCTTAAATTTGAATTTAATATGCATTTCAGTGCATTAAAAATCTGATTTTTTTTAAAGATCTGGTTTTGACCTGTGGTCCCTCACCAGACTAGTTGTAATGTGCAAAATTTTGCCCCCATCCTGGTGCTACTGAGAGGGTCCAACTATATGTGACAGGAAGGCTTAAATCCTATACTCACTTACCTGGGAGTAAGCCCCATTGAACTCAATGCCTACTTCTTTGTAGGCACGTCTAGGATTGTACTGCAAATGTGTCACTTGCTGATGCAACTTTAAAAAACAACAAACATAGTAATAGTAGACAGAGAGAAGGAGCGATTTTTATCAGGACCTGCCAGGTGAGAAAGAATTAATCCCCTTCCTGGTGCAATACAGTCCCAATGAAAATCACACACACAAAATTATTAATACACTTTTAATCAAATAGTAATATGCTTCTTTTCTAGAGATATAGTAGCAAGTGATGTGTTTACCATTTTGTGTACTTTAGCCCTAAGTGATTGTGACAAATACGGTGACCATATGGAAACGAGGACGGGGCTCCCATATCTTTGAATAGAAAAGGGGATTTCAGCAGGTGTGCCCTTTTTTGTATCTGGTCATGCTAGGCAGGGTTCCCGCAGCTGTAACTGTTGTGATGAAGAGGGAATTCCACCAGGTGCTGCATGTATACAAATGACACCTGTTGAAATTCCCTTTTCTAGGCAACTGTTAAAGTTGCAGGAGCCCTGTCCTCTTTTCCCTATGAAAAAGGGGGGGAAAATAGCGGAGTAAGAGTTCTTACTCTGAATCTATCCAGTGACGCATAACTGTACATAAGCATAACTTGATACATAAACAAGGCACTGATGCCAGGACAAATTGCAACAGAAGCATGTCGAAGTGGTTTCTACTCAGAAGTTGTAGCTGATCAACATATCCAGGAAAAAATAAAAATAAAACAGTGTTCAAATTTACATTTTAAGAAAGCAATCATGTTACTTAACTGTAGGGTGACCATATGAAAAGGAGGACAGGGCTCCTGTATCTTTAACAGTTGCAAAGGACAGGGAATTTCAGCAGGTGTTGTTTGTATGCATACATAACCTGGTGAAATTCCCTCTTCATCACAACAGTTAAAGCTGCAGGAGCCCTGTCTCTTGACCATGTACAAAAGAGGGCAGGGCTTCTGCAGCTTTAACTTTGTGATGAAGAGGGAATTTCCCCAGGTTCTGCATATATACAAATGACACCTGCTGAAATTCCCTTTTCTATGAAACTGTTAAAGATACAGGAGCCCTGTCCTCCTTTTCATATGGTCAGCCTACTTAACTGCCAGTAAGTCCCATAGAAGTCAACCAGTCCAAATTGCCAAAAAAAATATGTGAAATTACACTACAAATAAGTAAGCCCCATTGACTTCTATGGACCTTACTTTTGAATTGGATTGAACTGCAAGTGTAATTAATCGAAAAGCTTTCATTTTGCAGTTTGGCATTGTCTCACTGCAAGCCAAAGGCACAATATTGTATTACATACAAAATAAATAAAATTCATCTGAAGTAATAACTAAATTTCCAAGCAGGTGCCCCATGTCAATAATTGCCAATAGGCATATCAATGAATATGGAAGAGGAAGTGAGTCCAAATATTGGGGTGGCCCAAAACAAGCTCTGAGCCGCCTCATTAAACATCCACATGACCAGGAGACCATCGCCGCTGCCTTCCTTCATGTCCAGCCCAAGGCTCCATTTGGGCAGAGGCATCACTCTCCGGCATTCTGCTCCCATCTAAGGAAAGATTTCAGCATAAAATGGCTAGGTGGTGTTTTTTTTAGTTTAAATATTGAAAAAGGAATACACTATTTCAATTAATTTTAATTTTTAATAAAATTTTAAAATGGAAAGTTAAGCATGAAAACTGTTGAATTAGAACTTATCAAGGTTTGATTCTGGCTCTCTGGGCTCAGTACAATGATTCCTGACACACTTTAAATGTTTATTTACTTAGCAATGCTAGAATGAAACTTAAACACCCACCCTGTTCAGATGACATGCTAAGCCATGGTGGTTAAGCATTTTGAGCTAAACATTATGACTTAGCACGTGGTGTGAACCGTTCCTAACCATGGTGGCTACATAACCAAAGTTTAAACATGCTCACTAACCATAAGCTGTCAAAGGGGTATCGGCCTAACCATGCCTTAGCGTGTTGTCTGAACAGGCCCACTTTAAATTTAACAAACTGTGCGTTTTGCATTCCTTTCCCATTTAACCCCCAAGGTTAAAATCTCTTGGGTTGCAAAAAACTAAATAAAAATCCTACAACATGGCTGGCTGAGGCATGTAGGAAATTATAGGACCTTTTTCAGTTTAAACATATATAGGATTGCATCCTTAAGGTGGTACAAGACTCTGGCCGGATCTCCACTACTGCTTTATAGCAGCATTGAAATGCTCTGACAACTGTTCATATGCCACTTTCATACCACTTCCATAGTGCTATATCCTGCTTGGTGTAGATCTAGCCTCTGTTGCGTTTGTATGCTGAATATCTAAAACTTTGTTTTGCTTACCATTTTCCCTCATTCTCTCCCCCCACCCCACCCGATCTCTTGATGTCCCTTTGTGGTTTTCTCTTATAAGAAGGTAACTACGTAATCTTTTTTATATCTCTATATCTTGCTTTTTCTCTAGTCAATGTGAAGGCTGTGGAGTGAAAAAAATAATAAACCTTTTTAGGAGGTTTATGATCAAGGAAGCTGATATGCTTCCACAGTAAATGAGAAGGAATCTGAAATGACAATAAATTGTTTGTTTTTGTGATGTTATGTATATCACTAACAGTGCAATCCTATACATGAGTTCAATGTGACTTACAAAGGGTACGTATGCAATCCTATATTCATGTAGGCTTACTTCTGAGTAGATGTGCACAGGATTGCATTATAACAGGATTTTCTTTCAAGTTTTTTTTAAAAAAATTCTCCACATCCTGAGCTCTCAGCTAGGAATCTTGAAAAGAACAGTGTGTACATGTTCCAGCCACTTCACAACACATATATATATTCAGCTAAATAAAGTAGTCTACCTTTCCCTGGTCTGTGCAATTTCAGTCTGCAGGATGTTTTTCCCTGTGTGGATGCTCCCCTATAAGAGCAAAATTCTTCTTGCACATAGCAAACAAGACTGAATCCTTCTCACTAACATACTAGTTCCCAGCATTTGCTGGGAAGTTTTCTGGTGCATTAGGAAAAGTCAGCTCCCACCCTCAGCTTGACATGGGGGGGGGGGGGGGGGGGAAGGGTTACCAGCTGATTCTTCTGCCCAAACTGGCACTTCGTAGGTATTTGCTGCATACTGTGTGGAGGCCACTTCAGATGTGCATGTAGGCCATCACATCTGTGAAATATGCTATTTTACATCATGCACAGTGGAAGCAATGGCCAAGCACAGCTTGAGTGACAACGCTGAGCTCCTCAGCATTGAGGCCCTTTTCCCCTGCTGAATGTCCTCTCTCCCCCGAGTGGAACAGGGGGAGTTAGTTCTCCCTCTGGTCCACCCCAAAGTCCCTCCCTCCCCAGCCAATCAGAGCCCTGATTGGCTCCCTGGGACTCATGGTGCCGTGAGGAATACTCCTTCCGTGCTGGGACTGCGCATCCCAACAGAGAAGCTCACAGAGAAGCAGGGAGCTGCATTGCTCAGTCAGGCAGACCCGTGTGCCATAATGACAAGTGATGATCTCCTGTAGTTTGTGTATGTGATTTCCAGTGTCAAAGGAAATGCATGTAGGTAATAGATCCCATTTAAAGCACACCCAAATTACCAAGGAAGTCCCCTGCTGCTGAGATGGCTCTATTTCGATAGACCTTGCTGAGGTACAACATGGTGCAACCAAAGCTAGATGTGATGTGCAGTTGCTTGGCTGTTTGCCCCAGCTAAGCAAGGAAGGAAATGGGGAGCAGAAGGGTTGCTTCCATTCTCTCCCTGGGTAGCTCTAGATGGTCGCTTTTCCTCGCAGTAACTTTGGAGTGGCGGCAGGTGGATTACATGCTGCTCCCACCACTCCAAAGCCATCTAGGGGCAAAGCGCTAAAGCTCTGTTCTAAAAAAGTCGGGCATTTACCCCAACTTTTTTAGTTTGGAGCAATGCGACGACTGCATTTGCCATCTGTCGCTCTTGCTCCGGAGCTTCTGGTAGGCGTGCCACAGTCTATGGCGACCACTGATTGGTCGCCACGGGCTGGGCAAGGAAGGGGCTGGACCAGCGAGCCATAAGCTCGCTGCACCGCCTCCGCAGTCCTCCCCCCCATTTTATAAAGTAAAAAACCAAAATGTAACTTACCATGGAATAGGGGGGCTGATGCTCCCAGCCGGCCCTCCAGCTCCCACTGATGCTCTGCTGGGCAGGTGTGGCAGCGGCGGCAGTGGCAGGAAAGCCCGCCGTGGCTCTCCTTCCGCTGTAGATGGGCGGAAGGAGCGCCAATGCGGGGCGTTCCACCTGCTGCCACTGCTGCGGGGCCGCACCAGGAGGGCCCTGCCGAGTTGCCCCTCGCTTGTGACATTTACACATGTAAACGACAGGGAACAGCCTTATTGTTTCAGCACGGCATGAGTGGTGGTGAAGCAAGACACCTTTTCCTTCTCCCAAATTCTAACGTAGTGGGAGAAAAATTGGGACTATGAAGACATTCCTGTATGCTTAGCCCCATAGCATGGTGCACCCAAAGCGATCTATAGTGGCATCGCCTGTGAACACATGTAAGCATCTTTTTTCAACATTCAAAATAGCTCTGTTTGTTTAAACTTGTTTGCTTTCAGTTAGGCACTTTATAGATCAAACATTCATCCTCTGCTTCAATTGTACCTAGAGATGTCAAGGAATGCTCACTGTGAATTTGTTTGTTCACTCAAAAGCAACTGGGGTGGGTGGGTGGGTGGGTGGTCCTGATTCGCCACTTGGGAAGTCTCACGTCTTGTCTGCATTATTTTCAGTGAGGAGGATATTGTGATTGAGGAATTTGCTCGACAAAAGCTCAAAGGAGAGAAAGACGATGATGAAGAGAAGGAAGAAGAAGACAAAGGAGAAAGCTAAGGTGATGCTGCGCTTGGACAACACAGCGAGGCAGCGATTTCCCGGAAGCCTCTGCTGCGCCCAGTTTCTGGGGACAGGGATCCTTTAGGGCGTATCCATGTGTACTGTGTTCCATACACACACTTTGATACTTTAGAATTGTATTTGTGGTGTGATAAATTTTGTAAATCCTACCCCTTCCCACTTTAAAAGTAAATTTCAGAAGTATAATTGCACCAAGTCCTCAGTCCTAGTTATGATAGTATGTATGTTTACACCTGCTGCTCAGGGACTTCCAACAGAAGTAGCCCTTTTTTGGCTATTTGCTAGTGCTGTGGTTCAGAAAGTTGAACAGTGAGCTGGGATTTGCCTGGTTCAATTCTCATCTTATAATGTGTCTCAGGCCCTTTCCACACCAGGCAAAACACCTGGGATGGACCCTGGCTGCTGCTTGTGAGTCCACATGACACACAGGCAATAGCGGGGGGGGGGGGGGGGGCAGGGGGGGTTAGGCACAGGAATTTTTTTTCTGATTCTCAGGAACCAGAAAAATCCCAATTCTTCCGCAGTCCCAAGACCGCGGAAGAATGTGGCCGGCCGACCCAGTGCAACCGCGCTTACTCATGAGTATGCATGGCTGCACCTATGGCCATGGAGCCACACTGCATAGCTCTGAGGCCATCAGGAGAGGGGGGTGCGATCTACTTTTGTGGAGGAGTACTCGTGCGCTCTCCATGGATCCTTTACAAAAAATGGCCGCTGTGACTTGCGACGACCCAGGAAAAGCCCGGACCGTCGCATTTGTGATGTAAATTGGGCGGGATCCCCCTCTACACCGCTATGGTGTAGAAAGGGCCTCAGTCTCATCCCAGTTGTTATGATCCTGGCCTTTAAAGGGCTGTCGTAGGGATTAATGACAGCTCATTTGGCGTTTTCATCATCATCATTATCATTATCTTAAACATGTTGGAGGTTAATAATTGTTTTTAAATAAAACATTTTGCCAGGGCAAATGGCCAGGGCAGATCCACTTTAAAATGCACCAAGCAGAAAATTACAAAGTCAGGGCCAGACTGAATGGGATGGGACACAAGCCGTGATTGGGTCTCTCGTGTTTTTTCTTCTTTGTTTTCACAGGGCAAATAGCAGCTCAGGGGCAGGATTTTAATCAGGAAAATGACATGGGGAAAGGCTTAATGCCTCCTCCCCAGTACTGTAGCACCAATTAAAATCAGGATTTCTCTACCACCAACCAAGGAAAACGATGAATGTTGCAGTCATGGATCTCCTGAAGTCATGTCTAATTTGGAGTTGATCATGCTTGAAGTTAATCAGCAAAGGCATCAAATGTGTTGTTATGGCAGTAATAATGTCTTGTTAATGTTTGCTAATATCTTGAGGATATTTAATATTGTGAGAACTGTCTTGCTGCATCAGACCAGAGACCCATCTAGCTGAATAGCCTTGTCCACAATGGTCAGAGTAATCACAAATATCAGACAAACTGGTGATACCTGTCTGCTCCTTTTTGTCCATGGTTCTTCTGCTCAGAGCTGAATTACCTCTGAAAATGTTCCTAGAATCATAGAATTAGAAGGGGCCATTTAAGCCATTGAGTCTACCTGCGCAGTGCAGGGAGCCACTTTAAAGCATTCCTGACAGCTGGCTGTCCACTCTGTGCTTGAATACCTTACTTTACCTAACCTATCATAGCTTTCACACCTAACATAGACTTGTCCTCTGTTCCACCAATGGGTGGGAATTGCAGGGAAGCATATTTCTCTAAACATTATCATTTCCAGATTAAACAGAGGGTCAAGGATGTCATAGTATCATAGTTGCATCCTCTGTTTCAGATCCTGCATGGGTTGGACTAGATGATCTCCAAGGTTCCTTTAAACATTCTATGTCTGTTCTCCATGTATTAAAAAGAAATCTAATTCTTTTTGATCAACATCCTGTTGATAATGGATTCCATAGATGAATTACATAAATTAATCTATGAAATCTTTCCTTCTAAAACAACCAATCAACCAGTTTCATAAAATTAATCCAAGGTCTCAACTCCCACCATTCAGATTCATCTTCCATTAATCCATTCTCATTGAATTCCACATACCACTCACCATTGGCTGCTGATTTTTTGGACTTATGAGAAGCTCATCTTTTCCCCTGGCCCACATGCCAGTTGAAAAATGTTTGGAAACATGTAGGGAGTCCTACAAAAGTTCAGGGACACTTCAAGGTTATTTCAGAGTCTTGTATAGCTGGATGCCTACCTGTATCTGGTCACTTTGGTCCTACCCCTCATTTCCTGGTGCCGACATAATTATTTGAGAACCAAATTCCAAATTATGTAAAAGTTAATATCTCTAGGTCAAAGTCAGGCCTCCTGTCCCTTTGGTTATTTGTAAAAAGCAACTGAGGGGGGATTTTGATTGGTGTTACAGCTCTGGGAGAACAGGGATTAACCCTTGCTGCCTGTACTCATTTCTTAATGTCCCCTCGCAACTGCTTTTAGCCCTGTAACATTTCTCTAACAAGAGGATAAATAACAGGTTGGAGGGAATATTTTCCCTGGGGAAAACAGCACAAAATTCTCCTGGGACTGTGGTACTCTTCCAGTCAGGGCCTGTTATCCAAGAAATAGGCATGTATTACAATACATGCTACCTCATACAATTTATACAAATTCTAAATAATTCTGACAATAGCTGGATCAGATTGGAAGCGAGAGAAGAAGATATTGCTGAAATCAGAGGATTACCTTTTAGATTTGACAGATGGAAAGCTCTAAGATTTAATGTTAATACCTTTATTCAAGCAGCATTAAAAAACCGGAAGAAATGATGTCTAACTTTCACTCCAGCACCTTCCCCAATAATTCCATTTGTACATCACCCACTCTTTTACCAACCAGATAAGTTGAAAATATATACCAGTTGGAAACTACAGAATTTGTATATAGGCACAAGTCCAAAATCAAGTAAACAATTTTTTAAAAATGTTAGAGGATAGAACTACACCCATAAATTATAGAACAAACATTATGCCCACTAACAAATGTTAACTACATTATAGTCCAATTAAAATTAGAGACAAAAGGATTGGTCTCTAAAATATGCAGCATGTTGAACAAAATTAAATATGGATCTACAGTGGGAGTAAAACAAACTTGGGAATGGGCAGTAGAACAGCAATTTGAACAATCCACGTGGACTAAAATGTGGACAAGTGAACTTTTTAAATGAATATCTAGTGAAATTAAAGGCAATTCTTTAAAATTGTTCCACCGATAGTATCTCACCCCAGTGAACCTGAGTTCTATCTCAAAAATATTGGAGGGAATGATCAACTGCTGGTTCATATTTTCACATGTTGTGGACATGCCCCATAGTTCATCAGATTTGGGGAAATGTATTTTAAGAGGCTGGGAAGAATCACAAAACAGAAAATTGAGTTTTTGTCACAATTAGGTCTATTATCTTTATATGATGGAGCAAATAAAAAATTTAGGACACAAAAATGCTTTTGACTTTTATGTGGGTGGCGTCTCAACTGACTATAGGATCATCTTGGAGAAAGGAAATGGCAAACCCAATGCCAATATGGAGGAATAAGTTATGGTCCATTGTCCTGATGGAGAAATGAACAAATCAGGTCAGGCTTCAAAAGTCTGAAAACTATCAGGATAGCTTCTATAAAAATTGGGCAGCTTCCATACGTTTTACAGATAATTCAAACAATATGGAATCTCCATATGCACACGCATCATGTTGGAATGATGTCTTGGTATAAATGAATGAATATAATTAATGATTTAAAAATAGAGGCAAGAGGTTGTCTAATTTTTACATGAACTTGGAATCCTGAAACTAAATGAAAAATAATACAGTTCTAGGAATATAATGTAGCCAGTCAGTGTTTTGTTTTTATGTTGGTTTATATATTTATAAGCAGAGTTCCCCCTTAGTGGGGGGTGAGATGAATTGTGGAGGGGGGGCGAGCAGGCTGGCAGCGAAGCTTCTTAAAGTAAATTCTGTTAGATTCATATTTTGTTGGTTTCTGGAGTGATTGTAATCTGCCTCTCCTCATCCTGGTTATAGAAACCTGAAACATTACATTTTGCATCACGAACAGGATAGAGGAGTCTAAAGCAGAGGACAATCAGCTCAGATGCACACTCCCTCCCTCATTGAATAAAGTGTATTTTGTGCATTTTTGCAAATGCATTAATGTTTGGGCACAATTTTTGAAATGTGTACATTTTTGTACACTCTTTTTGTGGACAGCACCACAAAATTTGTAAGTGAGTGAATGTCAGTGACAAATCTTCAAGCTGTCTTGATGTCTTCTTTTTCCTGAGGTGGCTCTGAATTTACACAGCGTTAGTTAGATGACGCAGCTGCAGATTCGAAGCAGGGCGAAGAGCTGAAGATGCGCGGCTGAAAATTCAGGGACTTACCCCAACTTTTCCAGCCCAAGTGAGGGCAGCCTGGCTCTTCTGCTGGTCTGTCCATGCTCCAGAGCTGCTCGGAGGAGGGGGCTTCCTGGCAGATAGTGACCCCTGATTGGTCACCCTCTGCCAGGGCTGGACGGCGAGTGGAATAGCCACCAGAACACCTGTGGGGAGAAGAGTTTAGGAAATAAATTATTTTCTTACCCCAAGCTGCTGCAACTGCCTCCTCCTCCAAACATAAATTATTCCCCCCCCCACGATCTGCTGCCTCCTCCTCCTCCTCTTCATCCTATGACTTTTCTTGTCTCTTTTCCCATCTCAGGGAGGGGGATAACTGTCATAAATCCTGTGCTTGCTCCTTGGCATGGGGATTGTCTAGCGCAACCCCACAGTTCTGGGCACCACACTTCAAGAAGGATGCAGACAATCTGGAGCGTGTTCAGAGGAGCGCAACGAAGATGATCAGGGGTCTGGAAACAAAGCCCTATGAGGAGAGATTGAAAGAACTGGGCATGTTTAGCCTGGAGAAGAGAAGATTGAGGGGAGACATGATAGCACTCTTCAATTACTTGAAAGGTTGTCACACAGAGGAGGGCCAGGATCTCTTCTCAATCAACCCAGAATGCAGGACATGGAATAATGGGCTCAAGTTACAGGAAACCAGATTCCGGCTGGACATCAGGAAAAACTTCCTGTTTGTGCAATATGACAATGGAACCAATGACCTAGGGAAGTGGTGGGCTCTCCCATATTAGAGGCATTCAAGAGGCAGCTGGACAGCCATCTGTCAGGGATGCTTTAAGGTAGATTTCTGCATTGAGCAGAGGGTTGGACTCGATGGCCTTATAGGCCCCTTCCAATTCTACTATTCTATTATTCTATGAAAAGCACAGGGTTTGGGGGAAACATGGCACCAACTCAGCACTGTGAAGGTAGCCCCCTTATTGCCATTTGTGTTTAGGTTTGGGAAGTGCAAATTTAGTATTTTTCCACAGAAATGCAAGCTGAACAAATTTCTCAGCCATCTGTTAAATACATGCATTGAATATATCACCTAGCCTGCCGTGGGCTCAATTATACTAAAGGTTTGTGTGGAAGCCATACTTGCCTATTTACACACTGTCAGGAAAGCCATGCTTCGTAGGAGCACTGGGACATTCTCGACACAGGTGGCTTTGGCCTCTTGTGCAGGAGTTTCAAGTTCCTAACTGTCAAGTGACTTGGGCTCCCTCTACAAGGATTCGCTTTTGCGCCCGGTTCGGCGATTATGCGCATTATCGCAGACGCGCATTTACTCCTAATCCCTCTGAACGGGAGGCGGCGAGAGGCGGCGAAGCGCATTAATAGATGTCCAAAAAGCGCTTTACAAGAAGTTAATGCGCATAATCGCTTGTTCACAGGGGGAAAATGCGCTTTAACGGCCGGAGCAAAATAAAACTCGCGATTTAACGCGCATTCGAAAATGCGCATTATCGGGGAGATAACGCGCCTCTATGCCCGATTTGCGCTCCGTTCTTGTAGAGGTAAAATTTTTAATGAACCTTCAAAGCGCATTAAACCTCTCTTGTAGAGGCACCCTTGTTCATTTGGTGAGCTGATCTTTGATAGGAACTGTGGGATCTTGAGAGAGGGACTAAATATGTTTATTGCTGCTGCTGCTGCTGCTTGCCCATGACTGCTTCCACAAAGTATTCTGTTTCTCTCCCTTTCTTCTGTAGTCCTCAGTGCAGCGCAGACCTCAATATTTGGGAGCACCCAACCATTTTAACTGTGATCCCTGTTGGGGGAGATGGGGGAGATGGGGGAGAAGGCAGAGGCTGCAGTTTCCTTTAATTAGAGCCCTGTTCTATCTGCAAAGCATGCAGCGGCCTGAGTGAAGCAACAGAGGAGGAAGCCAGCACTCTCGAGTGAGGGACGATCGGCTGCGTTGTGAGTGAGACACAGGGAAACAGTCCTAACTTGGAAAGATTCCTGGAGTGACTGTTGGCCTCTCAGGCTCACTGTTTGCGTTTGAATAGGGGCAGTGGCAACAGTAAGAACTCTCAAGAATGCAAGCCTGCCAGACTCTTGAGAAGTACAAAAGCCTATAAAAGAGAAAAGAAAAAAGCATTGTGGGGAGACTCACTGGGTCGGAGTTTCTTTGAACACTCACTTGCTCTCTCCAGGTCTATATTTTAGAAACCCTCCTCCCAAAGCTGGTGGTTTCGACTGGGCATGTTGAAGGACAATAATGAAAGTAATAATTTAACAATTTTGAACTTTTTTGAACTTATGGGAAAGGAAGACGCTAGAGTGCAAGAGAAGGAAGAAAGTACCCACAAGATGGCAGCTGCGGCTAAGAAATCAAATAAAGGAGCCCAAATAGAAGGGGTGGATATGGTACAGCATTTGAAATCAATTAAAGATGATCTGTTGGAAAGTATCTCTGTCCTTTTAGACACGAAGCTTACTGAGTTGGGCACAAGGATTGAGGTAGCTGGAGCAAAGGCTAATGAGGCTTTTGAACTTGAAGTTACACATGATGATATCATAAAGAGACCAATAAGGAAAATTTGCATATCAAACTAAAACTGGAGGACATCCAAAATCCTAGTAGATAGTCAAATATTTGAATTCGCAGTATGAAGGAGAGCATAGAGCAAGGTGATTTGAAAACATTTGTAGCTCAGTGGTTGTCCACACTGCTCCCTAATTTTGATATTTCTCCTGATGATTTGGAAGGTACCCACAGAGTGACAGGCCCAAGACCAAAAGAGTCCAATAGAACCAAAGATATTGTCATGTGCTTTGCATGGTTCACTAAAAAAGAAGAGTTATTTAAACAGCTAAGAGGGCTCAAGGAAATTAAATATGATCAAGAAATAATGGTGCTTCAGGACCTATCGACCAACACACTGCACAGATGACATGAATTTAGATCCCTTCACCTTGAAACTGCAGGAGCATGAAATTAAGTACAAGTGGGGTTTTCCTTTCCAGCTAATAGCAACCCATGAAGGGGAAACTAGAATTGCAAGATCCTGTAAGGATATGATGAGCCTGTTTAAGGTATTCAAGCTGGATCCCCTGCTGAATTTGAGAACAGGGAACCGCACACAGAAGACGAGGCAGACGACATTGGGGCAGGATGGAAAACAGTTTCAAAAAGAGGCCCCAACATAAGAGAAACCGTTGCTTACTAGACAACATGCAGAGCAGAGAACTTCATTCTCCATCTACACACCACAGAAGATGAGCGATTCTGCATGTCCTAGGATTGTTATCTCTAACTATAAAGTGGAAAATGTGTGTACAATGTATATCTGGAAATGTTTACCCACTTCCGGATGAGTTAGAATCTTGAAATTTGGCATGCTGATAGGTCTGGCTGTACAATGTACCAGAAAAATCTACAAACACAGAATTTTGGGTTTAAGTATTTTTAAAGAACTTAATAAAAACCAAGGCTTATGCCTACAACTCCCAGCAGGCTTTGGGTGGGAGGCCTTTGGCGGCCATTGTGAGTGTATGGGCAGGTTGCTGTTGTGTGTCTTTCACAACCCCTGATAATAATAATAATAATAATAATAATAATAATAATAATAATTTATTTCTTACCCGCCTCTCCGTTTGGATCGAGGCGGGGAACAACAATATAATAAAATACATAAAACTGATTAAAACATGACATACATTATTAAAACTGCATTAAAACATCCTAAAACACCCTAAAAACATCCTAAAAACATTCTAAAATTCCACTGGATATGCCCGCCGAAAGAGAACAGTTTCCTAAGGTTGGTCTCGAGCAGTCAACCCAATTCCAAATAAAAGGAAACAACCCATATAAATGGGATGTGTCCATTTGCGGTGTCTTCTCCTGCCCTCTGCATGGTTTTAAAATCGTAACTAGATACACCAGTGTGACTTTGAGGGACCAAACATGCTCAAAGGCACCCTTATCCTGATATCACTGTTTTCTCAGAATCTGGGGGAAGTGTATATGTGGCCTTTGCTCTTAGAAGGGAGGAAAAGGAGGCACTCTGTGCATGCCCAGAAACAGGCCTGATGAAGGGGAGAAGTACGTGGTCGACCACAGCCCTTCAGTACAGGGTCCTGATGGAGCACTTGGTGGGTGAGAAGCACAGGCCAAGGCAGTCCCAGCAAGATTTAGACAGAGCTAGGCAAGTCCATTGACAGCCGCTTACCTCCCCCTCCTCTGTGGTGCTACTCTTCAATGCTCTACTCATCGGCAACAAGATGAGGGAAGTGCCCCTCAGAGGACACGGACCCTGCCAGCCGCCAAAGGCATGCTGAGAGGTGTAGTGCTGGCATGTAGAGTGGCTGATTTTAAATTAAGTATGGGTTAGCAAATCAGGTCACTATGTGCAAACCAAGTCACTGGCTCAATTCGGATGACACGATAGTCAATGGTGGGGTAATAATCAACTTTACAGTTGTTCATCTAGGGGGTACTCCCCCCACAACATGGAAATAAATAATCAACTGTGGTGTGGATGAGGATCAGCACTGAGTTGACTATGGCAACATTCGGATAACACGATAGTCAAAACAACTGACGATTGTTTCCCCCACACCAGTTGTTTATTGTGTCGTCCGAATTGAGCCACTATCTTTCAATCCTAACTGAGCTCCCACTTTCCTGACCTCTCACTTTTCTCCTTCTACTTGACCTTCTCCAACTGCCACTAACCCCGCCCATCATTCCATTCTATCCTCAGCTTATGCCTACAACTCCCAGCATGCCTTGGGCAATTTAGTTTGTTTAAAAGTTAACTCACAGGCCTATTACCAGCCTACTATTTTAAGATGATTACCTTGCAGAATATATCTTAGGGGACCTGAGCAATGCTGGGTATATCAGCTGGTTATACTTAAGTCTAAAATGATATAATTGTGGTGAACATTTTGATTTTTTAGGTCAGTTAATGGCAACTCAGTGGTCTCCATAACTGATATGGACGGGCTAAGATATACAACATAAAGGAGTCGGAGGAAGGAGTGAGTTTTAATTTAATAGATTCTATTTCCACATCGGGTAGTTAGATTTTGTGAGGCTGCTGTTTATATTCAAAGAACGTTTGGGGGTTTGCTCCTTATCAGGTTTCTGTGGCTAAATGTTGAGGTTGGCTGCATTTATAACCAATGGGGGCAAGGGGTATAAGGGGTTAAAGTGTGGTTTAGGTTGATAGGAAATCAAAAGAAATTGATGGAAAAGGTCAGCTCTCAAATCTGGAGAGGACAATATAAGTGGTATTTATGTTATGGTGCATCATCTTAATGTTGTTACATTAAATGTAAAAGGAGTGGAAATCCAGTTAAAAGGCCTAGGTTGAAGAGAGTTATGAAGGAACAGAACCTTTGGTTCTTATGTTGCACAAAACTCATAAGGCTTCTCAAATAAATGGTATTATTCCTGGGAGAGAATAGGAAAGGTAATTCATAGCTCCGGACACTGGGAAGCCCACAGGGTCACAATTTTATTACACTGTGACTTAATGTTTGAGGTTGGAAAAGATTTTTAAAAACCCGAAGGGTAGATTTATTTTCTTAGAAGACCTCTTAGATCAGGTTCAAACAATAACATTTGCTTCGATATAAACACCCCATAAAGGCCAGATGTAAACACCCAATATATATAAACACCCAAATAAGGCCAGATATAAACACCCTTCTGTATTGGATATCATAACAGCCCAGGAGGGCGGAGCCTGTGCAGTGGTGAATGAGAGCTGCTGCTTTGGGGTAGATCAGACTGGACGAATCAGCCAAGATGTGAATACCATTACAGATTCTGTTAAAATGTTCCATGACATTGGATTCCCCAAGCCATGGAATTTCTGGGATTGGCTGACTGGTTGGCTCCCTAACTTTGGGTGGCTTAAAAATATAGTTGTGCTTATAATAGGAGTGATTTTGATTTTTCTATGTATAATCTGCTGTTTTCCTTGTCTAATAGCTTTAATACGTCATATGCAAGAAGCTGTTTTGCATCGCCAAATGATAATATTATATCAAAAGTTAGAAGTAGAAGATTATTAGAGATCTTAAAATGCTCTTGGGGGGGGGGGGAGTTGTTAGCCAAAGTGGAGCCATCTTATGCTTATTCGCATAGGATGCTGGGACCGCTTGCTGAGAATGCTTGTTTAAAGCCAAAAAGCCAAATGAACAGCCTATGCATGTAGCAGATAGAAACAAGGAACAAGCCTAACTCGGCCTTGGCTGGAGCTGCAACATTCCCCAAAAGTACAAGGCGAAACTGATATCTTGTCCTAGTAGTATCTCTGCCAACTTGTTAGCCTTGCAAACCCAGGTGCAATAATGAGCTAATTACGAGAAACAAGGTGGTCCTTGGCATTAGTCCAAAGGGCGATGGTTCGCATTGAAATGCATTGAGTTATGCTTGCGTGTGCGCTTTCTGTAACAATGACATAGGGTGCTTGCTGTAAAAGTATATAAGGGGGAGCTTGCATGCTCCGAGGTGTGGCCTCTGGTGGCAGGAGTCCTAGAGGTCACCCATTCAGCTGACTGCTTTAATAAACTGTGTTGGATCAAGATCATTGACTCTGTGCCTCTTAGTGGGAAAGTGGCCTTATCCTCCTAGGAGACGAGCCTGGACCTATTTTTGTCCAACACTTCCTCACACATATTTCTTACCAGTTCTCCAACATTTCCACCTCCTCATTCCTACATTCAAAATCTTGTTGCTTTATACTTCCTTTCTTTCCCTTTCCCAATATTTCTGAAGCTAAAAAATAAAAATCATCTTCATTCCATAAGGCAGAAAAATGTTATGCTTCCATAAAATCATCAACCTTTCTAGAATTTTATTTCAATTTTGTCTTATCATGGATTCCTAGTTACTGAGTATGCTGGATACCCATTAAGGTGTTCAACTATCCAGCTGGCTATATATTTGTAGGAAAGTGGGCAGAACAGTATCCTTACTGCTGTTTCTCTCTCTCCATCAGCACTTCCTCAGGTAAGACATGAGAGCTGTGAGTGTCGTACCCACCCCCTTGGGATCCCTTCCCTGAGGCTATGGGTACGTTTGATCTGTGTAAAAGAGGGGTCTCTCCTTACACTTCAACCCTTCCCTTTATACACACTCACATCCAGTTCACTGTTTTCCTCACTAGGCTTGACCACTCCATTAATATCGCTGCCACCAAATAACCTTTATTGAATACCTTTGGTCTCGCTGAGAGACTACCTATAATGTAAGATGCCACACTGTATACTATGAACAAAAGAACTTATAATTTATTAATTACACATAATATGGTAAAGAAGATTTATTTGTGTGTTCAATAAAACCTCTGAAATTAAAGTTTTGTTTATTCCTAGCCTAATCTCACTCCTCCCTCTATATCTATCCCCAAACAACAAACAGATCACCTCTGCACTCTCTAGATCTAACCCCAAATGTCTTTTTAACTAACTGACTCAACCTCTTTAAACCCCATTCAATCCAGGCTCTCCACCAATCATACGCACCAACATTCCACTCACTCTCTCTCCCCCCTCCCGCCTTAACTTACTTACCATATTAACTCTACAAAAAGGACATAAACAGCTTTACCATAAATATACATACCAACATGCACCATAACTCACATTACACAGGCAAACATCACACTGCAGCCTTCTGTTAGCAGCCACAGTAGATATTTAACTCTGCAGCCGAGAGAATAGCCAAGTTTAATAGTGTGTATCATTTTAAAAACTTGCTCTTGAAACAAAATCTGGAAGTTGCTCCTTTTGCAAAGCAAGAATTGGCAAGTGAGAGCAGTATTTTCCCAGGAGCACTAAGAATTTTAACATCTTTTCCTGAGCTATCTTGAGAGAGGGACTGGATATGTTTATTGCTGCTGGCTGCTCATGATGACTTTCCACAAACTGTTATCTTTCTCTCCCCTTCTTCTGTAGCCCTCAGTTCAGCGCAGTCATGAGATCACACTAGTTTAGTGTCATTCTGCTCTGAGCATGGGGGCAGATTGGGTGTTTGGCAAGAAGAATGTGGTGTGGATGTGGTGTGGAATGTCTTTGGATCCAGACCTTAGCCTTGCTAGGCCTGTCCCTGACAGTCAGTACAGCCAAGTGACCACTGAGATAATAATGAGATAATAATGAGATAATAATGGGAAAGGCAGAACCTTATGTGAATAAGAGAACATCCTAGTTTCATTTTAGGGTTGCCTTAGGGGGAGGATTGTTCCTCAAAGCGGTTCTTGGTTTGGTCTGGTCCACTCAAGTATGAGGAACTCTACTGTTTATGCTACAGCATCCAGTGACTTCCATACCTCGAATTAGGCAGGTTTCCCCATGGATTATGCAGCAGTGTCATACAAAATGCATGGGGACTTGTTAATTTCAAATCCAGGTGACTTGTTAATTTGATGAGCTGATCTCCGATAGGAAATGTGGTATCTTACTGAAGGTTTTATGAAACACTTGTCAAGCAGCTGTCTGGGGACCTAGTTTGCATGATCGCTGCTTCAGTTCACATGCCAGAGAGGTTTGTGAACCATGCTGTGCATGCCGGTCACATGCCAATCCAATCTGCTTAATTATGCTCATCGATGTGGTTTATTGTGTCATCTGAACTTAGTGAGGGTGGATTGCTGCTGTGCTCAACAAATGACACAGTAAGCTGCACCAGTGATGGTAAATGGAGCAAATTGGGCCAGCATGCGACCAGTGCACGTAACGTAGTTAACAACCTCCCATGTGAATCGTCCCTCTGTCAAGTTGACTCTGCTGCTCCTTCATATAACTTTGGTTGCTGACACTGTTAGTGCTGGGCACTCTAAAGAACCCAGAGGTCACTGCCCCGCACATTAGTGTGCAGAGGGTTTGAGTGTGCGTAGTCTTGTGGATAGGGTGACCAGATTTTGGAACCCAAAATCCCGGTCCAAAATGGCCACCCAAAGGGGTCGTGCCCACCCCCCCAAGAAAACATAAAATATATTTTTTTTAAAGGCCCATGCAGGTAAGTGGGGGGGGCCTCCTGCCTCCAGCCTCGCGCTCCTTACCTGCAGGGGCAGCCACTTCCCTCCGGTACTCGAATCTACTGAGAAACAGGCTTCGCGGCCTGTCCCTCAGTAGCGCGCCAGGTGATGATGTCATCACCCGGCGCGCTACTGAGGGACAGGCCTGTTTCTCAGTAAATTCAAGCACCGGAGGGAAGCGGACGCCCATGCAGGTAAGTGGGGGGGGGCTCCTGCCTCCCGCCTCGTGCTCCTTACCTGCAGGGGTGTCCGCTTTCCTCCAGTGCTCAAATCTACTGAGAAACAGGCTTCGCAACCTGTCCCTCAGTAGAGCGCCGGGTGATGATGTCATCACCTGGCATGCTACTGAGGGACAAGCCGCAAAGCCTGTCTCTCAGTAGATTTGAGCACTGGAGGGAAGCGGCCGCCCATGCAGGTAAGTGGGGGGGGGCTCCTCCTCCCGCCTCGCGCTCCTTACCTGCAAGGGGTGTCCACTTCCCTCCGGTGCTCGAATCTACTGAGAAACAGGCTTCACGGCCTGTCCCTCAGTAGCACGCCGGGCACCTGGTGCACTACTGAGGGACAGGCCGCGAAGCCTGTTTTTCAGTAGATTCAAGCACCGGAGGGAAGCAGACGCTCCGGCAGGTGGTGGCGGTGGGGTCCCCCCACCCGAAAACCCCCCCCACCAAGCCACCCCCCCAAAGAACCCAACCCGGACCTACCGGGTCTGCTGCCGCTCTCCGCCGCCGCCGCGTGACCCCCCGCAGCCCCGGTTTGCCCCGCCGCCCCCCCCCGTTGGCCCTGATCGCCCCAGGTTTCCCGGTTAGGACCAGGAAACCCTGGGTGATCTGGTCACCCTACTTGTGGAGCAATTCTGAGAGCTCAGCTGGCACTGCATGTGTTCGGGATGCAAGTCTCAGTGGGGGAGCCACCCACTCCTATACCCCCAGGGCCCCATGGAAGCATCCTGGAAAAAATGGCTATCTTCCCCTGGCATTGTACAGCTAATGGGGGAGGGGTGCAACTCTTGGGCAAGGCAGCTGTTGCCACCTTAGGTTACCTGCATGACAACAGGCACCAGTTCTTCTGTTAGCAGCCTCGTGTATCTTGTGTGCAGGGGGAGCAATTTATGGCCCTCCAGATGTTTTGGCCTACAATTCTCATCGGACCAGGCCAGCATAGCTGATGGTGAGGGATAATAGGAGTCATTGGGCAAAACCTCCTGAGGGTCGCAAGTTGGCCCCCTCTGAATTTTCTTGTGGGAGATTGGACTGCCATTTTTCTTTCATTTTCATCCAGCTTTGATGGCTCCAAATGCCTCAGCAGTCCAGCAAGCAGTTCCTCAACAGCGCCTTAATTACTTCATTTCCCTATGTCTGACCCAAAGAAGAAAGAGAAGGTAAGTGGGGGGTGGGGGTGGGGAGAGTTCAGTCAAAATGGCCAAAGGGGACACGGCCTGATGAAAGGGTGTGGAGAAGGCTTTTCTCCCTGTCATAAAGCGCTTCCTTTAAACTTCCCTGAGCAGGGGTGTGTGGAGAGGGGCAGGAAACAAACATCTCTCTTTCACTGAGCAGCACCTATGTGGTTGATGGTGTTAAGTTCTACTCCCTGGACTCTACCCACCCAAGCCCGAAGTTTCAAAAGGTGTATGACTCGGGAAAATGGGGTTTTAGCTAGTGCATCACATTCCGTTTCCATATAGATTGGCCCCAGCATGACCCTAACCCTTATCATAGCAGACGTGCTTGATAAAGAAGACCCTCCCTCCTTCCCCACCCCCCACCCCAGTGCCTATTTGAGAACTCACCTGTCTGCCCATTTTGGCTGATAGCCTGCCTGATCGTAAGACAGCATCAGGGGGAACCTGCTTTTCTATAGAACTAGGCAGATTTCCCCCCTGCTTTACTTGCTTGATGCTATGTTCAGATCTTGCTAGTCAATTTCATACTGAGCACATATATAGCGCTTTGGTGCATTCAAAGCACTTCATGTTCTCTGTGTTGTAATCTTGACAATTCTCTTGTCCGTTATCTTTATCAGCCCTATAATATTGGAGGACTGCGGTGTTGGTGTTACTTTCCCCCTTATGGTAGTTGGTCTGTTCTTTCTTTTGAGGTGTGGATGGTCGAACGTGGAGCCTGATGACCCCATGTTTGAAAGCAGAGGCTCCACTCCGTTTTTCTGCTGTAACTCGGTGGCTCCAGTGTGGCTGGCTTGGAACTGTGCTACTAGGCCACAGCCTGATTTTGCCTGGGCTCTGCAGTACTGCTCTGTACTGGGGATTTTCCAAAGTGCTGATCTAAACTTTTTACTTTTCCAGTCACACCCTTTGCTAAAGATTCTGGGGGTGACTTGGGGGTCCCCTGGAGAGCCTCTTTTCCCTCTTGGGAGTCTCTAAAGCGAGTGGTTTCCCTGTTGCTGTGGGGGAGGTTTGAGCTTCCCGCAGCTCTCTCTGCTGGGTGAAGGACTGAGGCCTCTCTGGGCTTTTTCTTCTTTAGTTTCTAAATCCATTTTTGCTGGAATTTAGTCCAAACTTGGTTTCTCGTGTTCCTCTGCACTAGTACGAGCACTTCCAAAATGTGGAATCTGGCTTCCTACATTTCTCCCCCATGTGTGCTGAGTTTTTAGTTTTCTTTAGGCAGTTTTCCTTATGTTTTTCATTTTGTTTTGAAAAATATACTAGTACATTATGTTACAAAATTACACACAACACACAAACTTCAAACATACACTTTCTATAAACCATACATGCATAAACATACTGCATCAAATTCAAAATTCTTACACAATTATACACAAATTGTACAGAAACATTTAACATCAACTTTTACTTCACCTTCATTTTAATTTTGCTACTTTAACTTTTACCTTAACTGTACCTCAATAATGTATATTTTATTTTACAATTTACAAATTTACATATTTACAGAATTCAGAATACAATTTGTTGAACTAATATTCAACCCTTATTTTCTTCTATTGTTAATGTTAACTTTTACAGGGTTACATTATCTCTGGTGTAGATAATTTTCCAGGGCCAGAATTTTTGCCACTGTGTACTACTTATGCTTTCCTTTTCTACCATGGCTAAGGTGTTTATTTGACTTAGAATAAACCCTATTGTGTGTTGTATTTATTTGCTATCTGACTTTTTTGTTCTTTCTCTGTACGGAAAAGGGAAGGAGCACAATGACGTTAATTAACCTTACTGTTGTCCACAAAACGTTCCACCAACCTACTCGTCTCTCTTCCCTGGAATAAAGTTTACAGGGCCCTTGATCACATTTGAAGGGAAGCGGCCAGATACCACCATTTCCCAATGTTGGTCTCTCAGGGCTGTCCATTGTAGTTGTTCCCATGTTTTCCTGGCTGGCAGACATTGCTTTACAAAGTGTGCTATTGTTTCTTTACGGAGTTGGTCCGCAAAGGTGACTTGTTTTCTGTATTCGAGCCTCTGACAAAGTTGTTCCATTTCTTTAAACCATGGGTTAGCTGCGTTGACATGTAAAACCCGATGGTGCACTCTCCATCAGATTTCCCATAAGTGATACAGTACCCTTTTATCAGTGAAAGTCAGAAGAGGGTACTGTGGCTTCCTAAGATAACGCGACAGCAACTGCTGTAGTTGTTATTTCACATTGATGGCACAGGCCTTCCGTAATATGAAAATAAAGTTCCTTTTTCACATGTCTAACATATTCTTGCATGTTTTGTATCTCTTCAGCCACTTTATAAAATCTCAATTCAATAACCCCTATTTTAATTTGGCTATATAGCTTTTAAAAAAAAAATTTGTTTCTGGTTCCCACCAAAGCTTTCCCCCTAATTTGTCTCTCCATCTATTACCAAAGGGTTGGCACACAGTTGGTACATCCCTTCCTTCTCATTGATGGTTAAAAATTCCACATAGCCCCAAGGAATGAAATTTGAACTTTAAAAGTTTGAATAGATAATGGGTCCTTTTGCTGGTACTTCCAAGCAATAGGCTCGGTTTGTATGCTACGATTCTAGATCTAGGCCACCACTATTAGAGCGTTAATAGGGCCTTTAAGGCCCCCATCGGCGGGGGGGGGGGGGGGAATCATTCAATTTCCTCAAGGCTGGGGAAATTGCATATTATCTCCCTCCACTCTAATGGCGTTAGGGTTAGGGATGAAGGGATGATGGGTTTTTTTATAAAAAAGAATGAGTTTTTTAATTAATAGATTACTTATTATTGCTTCAAATATACATCTGACCGCAAAAAAGCATTACAATGCTGCTCTTCATTTTCTTGCTCTAAGTAATTCATTTTCCTAGCCCCCCTAATCTCTAATACATTTTCATTCGAACACTAAAGATACATAAAAAGGTAGATATGTTCTTGTAACCGCTATCAAATAATTGGCAATGCCGCTTCCATCTTCCAAGGCCATAAATGCCTCCACTTGTGTGAAGGAAGCCATTCTTTTTCTTAATTACATATTTCTCTAACTTGCTTTAATACAAAATTTACCAAAACTGAAACATTGCATCCTTTCTGAGCTTTAATCTCTCGTTGCCGTTGATACATAAGAACACATAAAGATTTACTCAACGTAGCATTGTCCAGGGCACCTTCCAAAATTCCCTTGGTGTTTTGTTTTCCTGAGCCCAACCCTTTTTCCTTGCATTGTTTTTGTTGTCCATTTAGACCTTTTTGTGGTACTATGCCTGATGCAATATCTTCTCAACTTTGTGCAAGCTGGCATAATAATTATAGTATTGTCCTGGCCAGATTATCTAATGGAAGCCGAAAAAGCCAAAGGCAGAGAGGTGGAAACGGAGATGAAGTTTATTGGAAAATAAATTTACCAGCGCATTTCAGACTACAAGGTTCTTCTTCAGGGTAGTCTAAAAGAAACAATATGAATCTATATATAATATTTACAAAGATAAAAAGTTAACATTGTAAGTCACATTGTAAATCACATAAACTCATTCAATATGCTTCAGAACATCAGGAATTTCATTACAAGAAAGACAACAACTCTTAAAACAATACATGCAAAAAATGGATAAAAAGCAAAATAGTAAGAGGCTCAAAATCAAGGAATATATTCTAACAGTAATCATACTTACTCAAACCAAGGTACAATAACAATTCTCTCAGAAATAAACAATCTCCTATGCTTTGCTAGTTGCAGAAAGAAACATCAGGTTTATAAACCCTCAATCAGTAATTGAAAACACTGATTTTTAAAGCAGTGCCGCCAAATCAAAAGATTCATTAGGCCAAAGGGAGTAACTGTATTAAGCCTGAGTATCCACCTTGCCTCCCTAACCAAACGGATTCTGTCAGTCTTTTTCTTTATTGTTTCAATTGCCCAAAATGAAAGGTCTTTTATCTTATGAGATTTATCCTTCCAGTGTTGTATTTATTTATTTATTTATTTATTTCATTTCTAACCCGCCTCTCCATCTAGATCGAGGCAGGGAACAACACTAAATATAAATATAAAAACAATAAAATAGATAAACCATTAAAACAGATAAAAACAAATACATTATTAAAAACATCTTAAAATTAAACTGGATAGGCCTGCAGGAAGAGAGCAGTCTTCACGGCTTTCTTAAATTCCAGAAGACTGCTAATTTGTCGAATCTCCTCCGGCAGGCCATTCCACAGCCTGGGAGCGGCAGAAGAGAAGGTCCTCTGGGTAACACTCGTCAGCCTAGTTCTGGCTGACTGGAGTAAATTCTTCCCAGAGGACCTGAGTGTGCGGGGCGGATTATACGGGAGAAGGCGATCCTGCAGGTAACCTGGACCCAAACCATGTAGGGCTTTAAAGGTAATAACCAACACTTTATACGTCGCCCGGAAACTAATGGGCAGCCAGTGGAGTGATTTTAAGATTGGTGTTATGTGGTCACCCCTAGGTGTACCGGTGACCAACCTGGCTGCCATATTTTGAACTAATTGAAGTTTCCGGACTAGGCACAAAGGTAGCCCTATGTACAGCGCATTGCAGAAGTCGAGCCTCGAAGTTACCAGTGAGTGCACTACCATCTTTAGGTCTTCCAACTCTAGGAAGGGGCGCAGCTGGCGTATCAGCCGAAGCTGATAGTAGGCACTCCTGGACGTCGCATCTATCTGGGCTGTCATTTGGAGTGACGGATCCAGGAGTACCCCCAAGCTGCGAACACAGTCTTTCAGGAGGGGTGTAACCCCATCCAGAACTGGTTGACACACCTCCAAACCCAGGTTGTGGCCTTTGACAGCAAGCACCTCCGTCTTGTCTGGATTCAGCTTCAGTTTGTTTTTCCTCATCCAGCCCATTACCGCCTCCAAACATTCATTCAGAGGAGTCACACTATCCTTAGCTGACGATGTTGTCGCACAGAGAAATATATTTGGGTGTCATCAGCGTACTGATAGCACCCCACCCCATGCCTCCGGATGATCTCTCCCAGCGGTTTCATATAAATGTTAAACAGCATTGGGGAAAGGATGGCACCTTGTGGTACACCACATAGCAGCTCCTTCTTTGAAGAGCAGCTATCCCCAAGCATTACCATCTGGAACCTGCCCAAGAGATAGGACCGGAACTACTGAAGCACAGTGCCCCCGATTCCCAATCCCCTCAGGCGTTCCAGAAGAATACCATGGTCGATGGTATCAAAAGCCGCTGAGAGGTCCAGGAGTACCAACAGGGACACACTCCCCCTGTCAATACTCAGGCGTAGATCATCCACTAAGGCGACCATAGCAGTCTCAACTCCGTATCCTGCCCTGAAGCCGGTTTGAAATAGGTCTAGAAAATCTGTATCATCCAAAACTGCTTGGAGTTGGGAGGCAACTGCCCTCTCGATCACCTTGCCCAAAAATGGAAGATTTGATACTGGCCTGTAGTTATTAAGGTCCAGAGGGTCCAGGGAGGGCTTTTTTAGAAGCGGCCGTACTACCGCCTCTTTTAAACATGTTGGAAAACCACTCCCTGAGAGATGCATTAATAATACATTGTAGATGTGCTCGAACTGCATCTCCTCCCTGGACAACAAGCCAAGAAGGACAGGGATCGAGAGGGCAAGTCGTCATCCTCACTTGTCCAAGCAGCTTGTCCACGTCCTCAGTACTCACCAACTGAAACTGATCCAGTGTAATTCCACTCGCGGAGTTACTGGACTCCATTGTCAGCTTCTGCTATAATGATGGCGTCTAAGTCGGCTCTTATCCGATTTTATCTGTGAAATGGTCATTAAAGGCATCACAGCGAACTGCCGAAGGCTGTAAAATCGGGTTCAGGGAGGAAGGTGCCTGAGTTAGACCCCTCACCACTCTGAACAGTTCTGCTGGACGCGAATTCGCAGACGCAATGCGTGCAGAGAAGAAAGCTTTCTTCACTGCACGTATTGTCACTCCATTGGAACGAAGATGTTCTCTATGTCGTGTCTTGTCAGATACAAGTCGAGTTTTCCGCCATCGTCGCTCCAGTCGTCGTCCTTCCCGCTTCAACTCCCTGAGATCTTCAGTATACCAAGGTGCCCGATTAGGAGCGGGTCGGAGAGGACGTTTGGGGGTGATCGTGTCGATAGCCCTAGTTAGATCTTGATTCCAACTGTTAACCAGGGCTTCTACAGGATCGTCAATGATACCAGCCATAGAACCCTCTAAGGCTTTCTGGAATCCAAGAGGATCCAGTGATCAGGCCACAATTTCATGGTTGATGTACTAATATGTTCTCCTATTCTGGTTTTAAGATTCCTTGTTGTTTTTCCTATGTACAATTTCTTACAGGGACAAAGTATGCAATATACAACAAATTTAGTATTACATGTTGTAAAATCCTTCAGTGTATACTCTTTTTCATCTGTTAGGTTCACAAAGTGTGTTAGTTTCGAACAGTATTCCCAGTATTTTCAATGATCACAGGGAAAATGTCCTACAAGGAGGGCCTAATCCTGGTAAGAGAGATTGTCTATCATAGTGTTGCATAAATCGCTTTGTGGATTTTTATTTTGGCGGGCTTGCCAATATCCAGAACCAGAATCGAAGCAGGCAAATCAGTGGGAAAACAGATTTATTACAAAATGTTGTACAACAGGTTAGCCCAGTATGCTAACGCCACTAGGCAAGGCTAACAAAGAGAAAATGGCTACTTGATGCCTTTTATACTCCTTTCTCAAACTATGAGCTAATTCCTATGGAATTCAGCTCTCCTTCTCTCTGTGTGGCTCTATAGCTGATAAGGCAGAAGCTGCAACTTCAAGGAGACAAAAGAACAAAGAGACATACAGGGTGCAAAGTTAGTCTAGAATGGTGTTGCATTGGTTCAGTTATTATGCTACTACAAAGCCCATTCTACTACAAAGCCTATTTTTCTATCAATAGTTCGTAGTTAGTTTTGATGTATTACTCCTGACTACCCAATCACTTATATTTCTAGTTCTCTTATAAGCCATATAGGGTTTCTCTTTACACCCTACTATATCTTTTACTAGACACCAATGTTTATAGAGTGAAAGGCTATACTGCATACTAATCTGTTGTTAGATTTCCTTTGTTTATGTACCAGAAGGGAGCTTCTGTTGATGTTATCCACCCTCCTTCTGGTTCTCTGTATCATTTCATCTGAGTAACCCCTCTGTAGGCAAGCACGATGTAAGATCTCAGATTCTAGTTTGTAGTCTGAGTGTTTTGTGCAATTTCTCTTAATCCTAATGAATTGGCCATATGGAATGTTTTCTCTAAAATGTTTAGGATGTGCACTGTCATATCTCAGGAGTTTGTTCCAATCTGTAGCCTTTCTATAAAGAGTAGTATATAATCTACCCACCTTTTTTATAGATATATCTAGAAAATTAATATCTGGTATTCACAAATTTCAAATTTAATATTCTCTCTTCTAGTATTTAACTGTGAAATTCAATTCATTCATTCATGTTACCTTGCCAAATGAAAAACACATCATCTATGTATCTACAACAAAATCTAGGCCTCCATCACACCAGTGATTTACTGCACTCTCGCAATGCCTGGTGTGTGAATTTGCAGCATGGTACTCACATGACACCTTACCTGTCCTGCTGACACCCCAAACTTTCCTAGAATGCTAAAAGTCTGGATTATTTTCCTTAAGGGCATGTAACGCATCCTAAACCTCCATGTAGTTTTAAAGGAACAGGGGCTTGAATGGATTGCATCAGGTCCTGGCTGGGAAAAGCAATCTTTCCCAGTAGCTGGCTCCAAGCCTCAATATAAAACCCAAACCTTTGAGCATCCCAGGCTCTAAAGCATTTTTTAAAATCGTACAATGCCTGAATCTCTGCAGAGACAGGATTGTACTCCCTCTATGCCCTCAAAGGGCCAGACTAAATGTTTGTTCCATTTTTGCTGGGCAGAAAGGCAGTCTGGTTGAAATGCTCATCTGCTAGGACCTGACTGGAAGGACGAGGGGTGGAGTGGAGTGAAAGAGCAAACGACCTTAGGAGTGAAAGAGCAGCTATTCAGGTGAAAGGGATCATAAGCTTGATGTGTGTTTACCTCAAAGTTAAAAAAAAAACAACCTCAGAGGTTTTTTTAAAAAAAAACACAGTGGCAAACCAGGTGGAGGGATTAGGTGTGAAGGAGGTATTCATCCTTCCATGGAATGGATTATCCACAGAATATATATATATATATATATATATATATATGTATATATATATGTGTGTATATGTATATATATATATATATATATATATATATAGGCTGACCATATGAAAAGGAGGACAGGGCTCATGTAACTTTAACAGTTGCAGAGAAAAGGGAATTTCAGCCAGCATCATTTTTATTTGTATGCAATTGGTACTGGTGAAATCACCTCTCCATAAAAGCAATTAAAGTTGTACGCACTATACTAGAGTGACCAGATACAAAAGAGGGCAGGGCCCCTGCAGCGTTAAGTGTTGTAATGAAGAGGGAATTTCACCAGGAACTAATTGCATACAAATGGCACTGGCTGAAATTCCCTTTTTTCTACAACTGTTAAAGTTACATGAGCCCTGTCCTCCTTTTCATATGGTCAGCCTAATATATATATATTCATATTGTCCCATATATAAACATGCTAATTCTGGTGCCACTGGAGAACCCATAGGTTTGCCAGTAAAACTGGGTATGAAATTTAAAAAAAAAAAAAAATAAAGCCTTTTCTTTTTGGCTGATTATCTCATGCCTATCTCTCTCTGTGTATTTCAAATCCCCCCACTGATTTTGCTGTGTCTTCTCTAAGATCTCCAGATTCCTCCGTATCAAACCCTCAAAGACTTTAATATAAGGTTTCACATTCCCTGGAGGAATAAATTTATATTTAGGATGAAAGGGCGTATTAGGATGACATTCCTGTTTACCAGTATCCTTGAAATAATCTCTAAATTTTGTATTTCTTTTAAGTCCATACAGTTCTACTCCAGTAGCTAATGAGCAATACTTGTGTGTTGGAACAAAAGACAACCCCTTATTCAAAACGTTACATTTATGCTATGTGAGTACTTTACTGGACAGATTTATAATTAGGTTTTCCTCCTCCTTCATGGGTGATAATCCATGCCCCCTTGTAAGTGTCTCTGTGTCTTTGTTATCAGGATTCTCTTGTTTCCCGTTCATTTTGGTTTGTTTAAAAAAAGTCTCTGAGTTGGAAGCCCCATTTTTGTCTTCAGATGGATCTCCGTCTGTATCCTCTGTGCCTCTAGAGTCACACAGTCACTGATGGATACATGTTTGGGTCTTTTTCTTTCTCTCTTTGCTAACCAAGTATATACTCTATTTTCTTCATCGTCTTTTTTATCTCTTAGGATTTTTTTATATTTCTGATTCTTCCATTCTTCCTGGTATTGCGCAAGCTCTTTCTTAAAACCTGGTATCTTTCTTTCCAAGTTTGCTATAAAATATTGATCTTTTATTTCAGTCATCTTTGTGTCTGTTTTTACTTTCAGTTCTTTAACCTCTCTTTCAGACGTTTCTATTATCAAAATCATACGTTCCAAAGAACACTTATTCAATATAGCACACCAGTTATCGACAAAATCTTCCTTAGAGTTAAACATCCCAGGTTCCTTATTCACTTGCAAACCTCTAGGTATTTGTTTGCTCTTGCAATAATCTATCAATGTGGAGGCATGTAAGTTCATCCTTGTCCTTCTCCATTGCTATCATCGCATCCCATAAAGTTTTAGAGACTGTGGGACTGGAAGAGAAGGTGGATGGTCTCTCCAATAGTTTATTAATATATTCACTAGAGTAGCTAAGTGAGTGTATTGTCCCTTCCATTGTGGTGAAACCACAGAAAACAAATACCAAAAAAGCCAAAGGCAAATGGATACCCATTATCTATTTATTACACATCTTGCATTCTTATCAAGGGGAAGCTTATACCCATTCTTTACTACCCATCTCTAATTTGAGTAATGTTGCATCTAAGCAGAGGGTGTGCAAAAGTGGGCTAACTGAACTGCCCTGACGGACTCCAGTTTTTATTGGAATTTTACCTCCCCTGTTGCCATTGACTTGTGGTACTATCACAGTGTCCCTATAAATGAGCTTAATATAATTGACAAAAGCTGCTGGATTAAGTTTCAATTTGTTTGCCCTGATCCAATCCATTGCTGCCAACAGAAACAGTTTCCTTGGAATTGGGTGGAAAGGAGTAGTAGAGCTGGGTGTCACCAGTGTACTGATGGCACCGCACCCCCAAACCTCTCCCAACAGTTTTATGTATATAGCATGGGGGACAAAACTGACAGGCCAACGGCCAAGGAGTCAAACAGAAATGGCCAGCACCACCTTCTGGGTCTGCCCCGCCAGGAAGGGATGGAGCCACTGTAAAACAGTGCCTCCAAGTCCCATCCCAGCAAGGTGGCCAAGAAAGATACCATGGTCGATGGTATCAAACTCTACTTAACTGCTCCAGCAGAACCAACAGGGACACACTGCCCCTGTCCAGTTCCCAGCGTAGGTCATCCACCAAGGAGACCAAAGCTATTTCTGTCCCATAACCTGGTCTGAAGCCAGATTGAATTGGATCTAGATAATCCATCTCATCCAGAAATCCCTGGAGTTGGGAGGCCACCACACACTCCAATACTTTGCCCATAAATGAAATATTGGAGACTGGTCGATAATTATCCAATACAGTGGGGTTCTACCAGATGGCATTGAGTTACATCTGCCTTGGACTTTCCTGCATGTTTGGCTGTCTATTGGCACAGGGCTCCATGCTTGACAGCACTCCCCCCCCCCCCAAGAGCTTTGGGTCAGATGTGAGTTAGCATTGTCATTAATCCATTTAAATAGATATGATTATATAGAAGTTAAATAGATTATTGGATATTGATTCTCATGAGGCACAGTCAGAGGCAAATTGTGTTTGTTTACCATTAAAGTGGGGCATAAAGCTAAGGTCAGGCTGTTCATTGGCTAATTACTTCCAGTTTCTATCTATAGTTAGCAGCTCAACTTAATTGTCTTCAATCTGCAATTATGGAGGAACTTTAAAAATATCCATTTAAACTGAGATTGTGCCCTTGTTACTTGGGTCAGGTTGAAACAGTTGAACATGTTTTATTGGAATGTAATGTAGTTCGTATAATGATATTAGGGGCCATTTTATAACTTCATTACTTGTCCTGGTGTCTCAAAGGGCAGATGTGGAAACAGAAGGGATCATTGCACTGCAGGTAAAGATGCTCCCCCCTCCACATAGAGATGTAAAACCATCCCAGCAAAGAGACAGGCTGCTGGATCCATACCTAGTCATGCATGGAGTAGACCCATTGAAAGCAATGGGACTTAAGTTTGTCATTATTATAAGTAAAGTTTCCTTGATTTCAACGGGTCTGCTGTAAGGGGGTGTAAACCAAATCCAAAATTTAGCTTAGACCTTTTGCCATGTATGCTTGATTTCTAAGGAGTTGGGAGGGCTTTGGTTTAGTTTTAAACACAGAGAAACATTTTAAAACTTTTAGGCTGCCTCTACAAGAGGCATTTAAAGCTCTTTCAAGGCGCATTAAAAAAATTACCTCTACAAGACTGGAGCGCAAATCGGGCGTAGAGGCGCGTTATCTCTCCGATTATGCGCATTATCGAATGCACGTTAAATAGCGAGTTTTATTTTGCTCCGGCGATTAAAGCGCATTTTGAATATATGAACAAGCGATTCTCCGCATTAACTACTTGTAAAGCGCATTTGAAACAACCAGTAAGGTCACCTGTTGAGTGGTCAATTACCTCCTGCATACAAGCATTTACAATAAAGCGCATCAGCGATTATGCGAATAATCGGCTAACCAGGCGTCAAACGGAATCCATCTAGAGGGGGCCTTAGTCTGAAGGGAAGCATGGTCCATTCTGCCACCTCATTCTAATGCATGTGTAGACTAGGACATTAAAAGGTGGGGAAAACGGCCCTCCAATTGTGACTATACAAGGGGGTGGGGTAGGGTGGCTTTGGATAAAACAAAAGGGGAGGGGAGGGGAGGGGGCCCTGAAGAATTGTGAAGGCAAGCAAGAGGAGGCAGACAATTTGGGTAAGTCAGGAGAGCAGAAAAATGGGAGAAGGGCTGGAAAGATTTGAGACCCAGAGCTCCATCACACCAGCAATTTAGTGCACTTTCGCCATGCCTGGTATGCAGATTTGCAACATGGTACTCACATGACGCCGTACCTGTCCTTCCCCAGCCTTTCCTATAACGCTAAAAGTCTGGATTATTTTCCCTAAATGTATTTAATGCGCCCAAAGCCTCCGTGTAGTTTTAAAGGAACTGAGGGTTTGAATGGATTGCATCAGGTCCTGGCAGGGAAAAGTTATCTCTCCCAGCAGCCGGCTCCGAGCCTCAATATAAAACCCAAGCCTTTGAGCATCCCAGGCTCGAAAGCATTTTTAAAAATCAGACGCCTGAATCGCTGCAGAGACAGGATTGCACTCCCTTGATGCCTCCAAAGAGACAATCTAAAGGGTCATTCCATTTTTGCCCAGGAGAAAGGCAGTCTGGTTGAAGTGCTCATCTGTCAGGAGCTGACTGGAGGGAGAAAGAGAAGGGGAGGGGGGAGGGGAGTGGAAGAGCAAACGAGCGAAAGAGCAGCTATTCAGGTGAAAGGGATCATAAGCCTGACGCGCTTATGCATCAGTGCTAAAAACAAAACAAAACGTGGAGGCGCACCTGGGAGGGAGATTAGGTGTGATGGAGCTTACAGTGCCAGGCAAGGAACGGGTGGGGGGAGGGGAGGAGGATTTGGGAAATCTGGAAAGAAAGGCAAAACAGATGTTTGGCTGGGTAGGCAGAGGAGCGGCTAAGGTGGCGGTTAAAGAGTGTGTTCATTAAAGGGGAGACTTTGGGGCATCTGGGAAGGAAGTTTATTTTCTTCCCTCCTTTGACCTTCCACACTCAATGCACTGTGTAAATAGTGAAGAGGAAAAGGAAGGAGGGGAGGAGGGGGAGGGGGATGGCCGAACGATGCTGGAGCTGGTTACTAGTTCCAGTTCCTTATTTGTGTCAGATCTCAAACGCTCAATAGAATAAGGACCTGAAGCTTCTATTACACTGCACCCCAAACTCCACACCATCTGTCTCCGTGATCGTGAAAGCGCCTGCTTCAATAACTTATCATTCTCCTCATCAACAATGTCATTGTCCTCTACGTGATGGCACTGAATCATAACCAGACCAATGCTTTATTTGGTTGCGAATCACAGTCAAGCATGTGGCACTGCGTGCCGGCAATTGCCAAAATATGTCAAAGAGAAAAAGGAACTGGGATTCTGCAACCCAAATTAAACTTTAGACCACCCCAAACCACATGCTTACACATCCCGGAGAGTGTCCTGTAACAAATGGCATTGAATCCAACCAACCAAAAAGGTGTCTATTATTAGTACATAACAGTTATCAGAGGAAAAATAATAATCAAATAAAAGAGGCTGTCTACACAGGGAAGGCCCCGCAGTGGATCTGGATTTGCACCCCGTCGGTTAGACAACACAGGCACAGGTTCACTGCCACCACTGGGCTTCCCCACAATGCCCCAATTTGAAAAAGTCAGGGATTTACCCCAACTTTTTCAAAGTGAGTGATGTCAACATGGTGCTTCTGCCATGTAACATCGCTCCACAGCCAACCTGGGGAAAACCTGGTGGAAGGTGACCAGTAATCGGTTGCCTTCCACCAGGAAGAGGTGGGGGTAGCTCTGGGATCTGGATGGCTGCCCAGAAACCCTGTGCTCCCTTCTTGGCAGCAGGATCATTTGCCGCCACCTCAGGAGAGGGGAAGTGTGGGGTTGAGGACAGAGGCAGCACCAACCTGGCTCTGTGAAGACAGCTCCTAAATTATGACATATAAAGTAAAATAAACAAAATATATAATACCACAAATCATAAAGATACTCAGGATTCTAAAAATACTTAAACATGCATACATAACAAAAGATCAGCAAGTAACTTGATATTATCAACAGTGTCCATAACCATTTACCTCCCAAAGACCATTACTATCAACCATTGCTGTCTCTTCTTAACAGCACTAGCAATATATTTGATCATTTGTTCTATGACTACCTTATTTATGCCTGCCAACAAATATGGAACTTAAAATCCAACTCCCTCTTGTCCTCCTGCATGTTTAGACGAAGCCTCCATACATGAGAATGGAGGGGAAGGGTGGGTGGATGGGTGGGTGTGTTTTCCTGATTACTCCGCCACATCCAAAGGAACTTCTGCTCCAGTTCCACAGCTGGGGTTGCCAGGCCAATACATCCCACGTGGGTAAACAAATGTTTGCCGGGGTGGGGGGAGAATACAATGCCTCAAGGCTTTAAATGGATTGATTAATCTACCAATTACATTGATTATTGCACAGTCACTTCACAGTGATAACTAGAATGCTGCCCTCCCTGAGGGAATTTTGCAAACAGATTTCTTCTGGCCCTTTATGAACTGCATTTTTCACAAATCCCGTGTGGGTTACTAGGTATCCATGAAGTTCCAGGAGCTTGCCAAGATGGATCTGGCACTGCAAGCAGAGAGTTCTGCTTTTCCTGGGAAAACAACATTGAATAGCTCAAGGACATGATGTTCCTTCTGAGCATCTGGCTCTGTCCCTTTCATGGAACACATTGCCTATTATTCTTATTATTCTTATTCTTATTATCATCCCACCTTTTGCCCAATGCTGGGCCTACAAAGGTTGTAAACCAAATTCAGTTGGGACTCCAATAAACCATGTGCAAACCATTTTACCTCCAAAAAAAATTGGGAAATGTATGTGCAGCTTGTTACCAGCAGCTTCTTCATCATGGTCTTTGTGCATCACACATATGGGCTCTGCGCCTGCGCGGAGCTCGTTTCAGGAAACTTCTAAAGCCAAAGGAAACGTTTTGGCAGGAACCCTCCCCCACCGTCCATTGCGCATGTCCCTGGGTTCCCACCGCTCTCCTTGGTTCTCTTCAACCACCTTGCTGTAAGGACACTTCGTGAGGAACTTCTCTGCGTCTCTATTGAGATAGCTATTGCCAAGTGTAAATATTTCTCTTGTAGATAGTTTTTCTTCGTCAACAGTACCTCTTCAGCAGACTGAGCAAGGCACACTCGTAATCTGGTTACAATTTTCTACATCGTGTCAAGATGTGTTGTGTTTCTATTTAAATTACAACAAATTTTAATCTATACATATAAATTAGCATATACACATTTTATGCAAATCAGCGTCCTGTTTTGGTGGTGTATCAGAGGTGGCCACCCTACTCACCAGTAATGTTAAAAGTCCTCCAAAACAATGCTGAAATATGAAAAGCAACATGTATCCATAGCACCACTAGTTAACATCATCCCGTTTGCCTCAATCCACTGCGTACCTAGTCAGTGAATCTTCTGAATGGAGTTATTATAAGGCTTTGTCTGATCACTTCTTGTCTTTCTAGGGTTCAGCGTATTCTTTTATAAAGGGGGGAAATAAATATAAATGCATGATGCATTCACATTTAGAACATCGTGTGCCTCTATGATGACAATACTGGAAGCTCGTCACAAAGCTGGGGGAAATACAAGAAAGGGCAACTCAGGAGACCTTTGCTGGCATTCAGCCTGCATACATGAAGGCTAAAAGGGTGGGGTTGAGCATTAAAGCCCCAGCCCCCCCACCTCTCCTCCCCATCCTCTCTGATCCTGACCTTGGTTGAGAGCTTGATGGAAATGTTGACTCAGTGAGCAGCTGCTGTGAAAAAGGAAAAGGCTACAGAGCCACCTGACAACAGCAGCCAAAAGCTGGGCAGCGCCTTGCAATATTGCTATCTCCCCTCTCAGTGATGTCTGCCCCTCTGCCCGTACTGAAATGACACTTGAGATTTCCCCGTATGCATCACGCATCCCTAATCTCAGCTCCATCAAATTACATTGGTTTAATAAATCTGTACCGCCCAAATGAGGCGGGGGGGGGGGGTCTTCCCTGAGTCACAGTTTATCCTGAACAAACATTCAGCTGGTGACCAGATGGTGAATGTCCTAACTGGGAAAACTGGGGCAATCCGGGCTGACAGGGGGACTGCGGGGGCAAACCGGGGAAAGGATCAGCTCTCCTCCCGCAGTTAAATGCCCAGGCTGCTCCCTTGCCTCTGCAAGAAACAAGTGCTCAGCATTAGGGAGCGTCAACAAATTCCTTGTCTGGTGGCTAACTGCTTTAGCCACCAGACAAGGAATTTGTTGACGCTCCCTAATGCTGAGCACTTCTTTCCTGCCCGCTGCTCCCGCCTCGGCAAGAAAGAAGTGCTCAGTGTTAGGGAGCGTCAACAAATTCCTTGTCTGTTGGCTAACTGCTTTAGCCACCAGACAAGGAATTTGTTGACGCTCCCTAACGCTGAGCACTTGTTTCCTGCCAGCGCTGCTCCTGGCCTCCGCAGGAAACAAGTGCTCAGCATTAGGGAGTGTCAACAAATTCCTTGTCTGGTGGCTAACTGCTTTAGCCACCAGACAAGGAATTTGTTGACGCTCCCTAATGCTGAGCACTTGTTTCCTGCGGAGGCCAGGGAGCAGCGCGGGCATTTTAAAGCAAGCTCTTCCTCCTCCTTTGCGTGCTGCTGCTGTTCCTCAGGTACCTCCAGGGAGCCCAGGAGCAGGGCAAGAAGGGTGAGGGGGCTGCAGGGGGTCACGCAGAAGTGGAGGAGATTGGCGGTGGCAGCGGAGGACCCGGTAGGTCCTGGCTGGGTTTTTTTTGGGGGGGGTGGCTTGGGGGGGGGTGTTTCCGGTGGGGGGTGGCAGGGGTGTCTGCTTGTTGGCCGCATGACAGGCGGCCTTTTTAATTTTTTATTTTATGTTCGGGGGCGGGCTGCTTTGGTGGGGTGGCCATTTTGGACTGGATTTTGCTTTCCAAAATCTGGTCACCCTAGCATAAGCATTAAAGAGGTGGATCTCTGACTCCCCCTTCTGTGGTTGGAGTACTGCTTTTGACCTTGAAAGGAAGGAAGGAAGGAACCAAACTATACTTTGGTCCCTGAGGTGCTTGCCCAGGGACCATAGGGTTGCTCTCTTCGAAGGTCAGGTTACAGGGAGCACACAACTCCCTTATTACAACAGTTCCACTGGCTTCCGGTCTGTTTCTGGGCACAATTCAAAGTGTTGGTTATCACCTATAAAGCCCTCTACAGCTCAGGTCCATGTTATCTGAAAGACCGTATTCTCCCATGTGAGCCTGCCCATGCTCTGAGACCTTCTGGGGAGGCCCTTCTCTCAGTCCCACCAACATCCCAGGCACACCTGATGGGTATACGGGAGAGGGTCTTCTCCGTAGCTGCTCCAAGGCCCTGGAACTCCTTCCTAGGGAGGCCAGGCTGGCTCCATCTGTGCTACACTTTCGGGGGTAGGCAGAAACTTATTTTATTCCGGCAGGCTTTTGGAACTACTCTGGACCTGTGCTAATGTATTGGGGGGGAGGGGTCCGTTTTGTTTTTTTTAAAAAAGCAAATAAATAATCTGTTACTGTTTTAAAATTTTGAATTTTACTGCAGGTTTAATTATATTTTAACTTTTGTCCATTTATATTTATATTTTTTAAATGTACATGTTTTAATTTTGTAAACCACCTTGAGTCCCAGCCCTGGGAAAAAGGCAGGATATAAATAAATATATTAATATTAATAATAATATCAGCAATTTAACATTTGAGGCTGGCATAGCAAGGAGTGGGTGGGGAAGTCCACTGCCTAACCCCTAAACAGATATATTCATTTATCTCTGCGTTATGTGTTATCCCTACAAACATAATTGAATGCATTTTTGATATTACAGCCCCCTGAAGAAGGCCTTAAAAAACGACACAAGCCGAACTTGTTGGGTTTTGAAATAAAGTATTTTAGCATCCTGAGAACCTGCTTCTCTCTCTCTCTCTCTCTCTCTCTCTCTCTCTCTCTCTCTCTCTCTCTTTTTTTTGTCCTGAGTTGGATGCTCTCCTCCTTTTGGTTTTTTGAAGTCCATTTCTGCCAGCACAGTTAATCCAGCTTAAATCTGGATCTACCCGATGTATTTAAATAATTTTTTATTGTTTGTCTTTATGTCACTAATAACATAAAGATATGCTCCATAAAATACTTTTGCTTTTTTTTTGCATCCCTTATTGTCTACTTGCATTTCCTTTGTGCAAGTTTGTGTTCCTCTTCGTTCTATTCATTTGGGCAGGCTTTCCATTTTCTGAAGGATGCCTTCTTTCCTCTAATAACTTCCTTGACACCGCTCTTTAACAATGCTGATGACCTCTTGGACTCCGTGGTATCATTATCCATATGCAGTATACATTCCAGCTGAACTTGAATGAGTAATCCCTAAGCATTCTGGAGAGGTTTGGCCCCCTTATCTTTCCCTTAGGGGTTATGCTGGAAGTTTCAAAACTATTTAGCTTTAACAACAGTAGTAAAGTATTGACTGAGAAAAATGGGATTAATTTGGTGTAAATAGCTGGAGGACAGTACTGTAAGTGTTTAAGAAAGTGTACACATACACTTTACATGGAAGAGAGTTCTCTCCATATGCTCAGTCGGCTGATAATGACTTCTTTTGAAAAATCCCTTTCATAGTTATGAACATCTCCTGCTGAATATTACCTGAAAATTAGCAGGGAGAGAAAAGATTAATTTGGTACGTGCTGATCTTGACATGTTCTTCAATTGAACACAGCCCTCTGTCCGTCAGGCACTTCATGAATGTCACTCTTTAAAGTAATGGCTGCTGCTGAGAGGTACATAAGCCGAGAGGAATGATTTCACTTGACTGATCTCGACTTTGAAGCCATGATAAACACTGCGGGGGGGGGGGGGAGAGAACAAAAGGGGAAAAAGCTCTTGTACCTTTGTAGCTACTTTGAAAAAGGAAATTAGTAATCTTAGGAAATGAAACCTGCAACACAATGTTGCAGTGTGAGTTCTCCGGCTTAGTAGTCCATTTCCTCCCCCTCCTCTGAGCTCCATCACACCTACTTCCCCCCCCCACTTTGTTTCCATGGTTTTCCCCTCTGTTTCCTTAGCGAGTCCAGTGCTGGGCACTTCCACGTCTGCACGTTGCGCTAATGTATCTTTTCACCTATGTCGCTACTCTGCTGGCGAAATCTCCCATCCCACCCCCTACGTTCTCCTTCCCCCTACAGTATATAGAGAGAGAGAGTTTTGCTCATTGGGCAGGTGAACAATCGTTTTAACTAATTTATTTTGTAAATATGGTCAGGTCCCCTCCTTTGCTCCAAGGTAATCAAAATGCTTACATCTGCATAATTTTTAAAGATAAAGAAATGAAGCTTGGCACTGTGATAGCTCTTAAGGGGGCTTTAGTCCTGCTAAGTTTGAATCAGATCTGTTCATGCCTTGATTTTTAGGATTTTTTTACTCCCCCCCCCAAACTCAAACCAGTCTCCTGATAGTCCACCAATGCAAAATTCCACCTGTTTGCATTTGTGGAGGATCTGTTTTCTTTTCCTTTGATAATGCACAGCTGCGCATCTCCAGTTCATAAAAATAGAGATCTGCTGGGGTCCTCAGGAACTTGGGCTCCATCCCCACCCACTCTGGCTTTGTTGTCTAGCGATTTACTGACTTAGGCCTCATCTACAAGAATTCGCCTTTATGCCTGGTTAGGCGATTATGCGCATATTCGCTGAAGCACATTTACGCCAAATACCTCTGAACGAGAGGCGGTGAAGCACATTACTGGACGACCGAAACGCAATTTAAACTGTTGACATGCGGAGAATCGCTTGTTCACATAGTCAAAATGCGCTTTAACGGCTGGAGCAAAATAAAACTCGCTATTTAATGCACATTCAATAATGCGCATAATCGGAGAGAAAGCGCGCCTCTACGCCCAATTTGCGCTCCGTTCTTGTAGAGGTAAATTTTTTAATGCGCCTTGAAAGAGCTTTAAATGGCTCTTGTAGAGGCAGCCCTAACGTTTCATTGGCTGGCCTCTGTTTCTGCGGGCGAGGGTGGGGTTGGAGCAGTAAAAAGTCCATTCAACCGACTAAGCACAGGTCGACATGGCGTGCTGAAGGGGGAGAAGCACCCCGCCCTCCCCTTTAATCAGCAAGACTCCATTCAAAGCACACACACACCCCAACAAAGCAATACACGGAGGCTTACGGTCACATTAAATCTGCTTGGGGAAAATAATCCAGACTTTCCCCGCACTAAAATAATACACAAAAATGGAGGAAAAGAGGCGAGATGGGTGCAGGACAGGGATGACATCATGTGTAGGGTGACCAGATACAATCCAGGTCAGGGCACATGTAACTTTAACAGTTGTAGAGAAAAGGGAATTTCAGCCTGTGTCATTTGTATGCAATTAGTTCCTGGTGAAATTCCCTCTTCATCACAACAGTGAAAGTTGCAGGGGCCTTGCCTTCTTTTGTATATGGTCACTCTAGTATAGTGCCTGCACCTTTAACTGTTGTGATGAAGAGGGAATATCACCAGGAACTAATTGCATACAAATGACACTGGCTGAAATTCCCTTTTCTCTACAACTGTTAAAGTTACATGAGCCCTGACCTGGATTTTATCTGGTCACCCCAGTCATGTGAGTCCTGCACTGCAATACCAGATACTAGACGTGGCGAGAGTGCATTAAACCGCTGGTGTGATGAAGCTCATTATCTAAGGATTTTTTTGTCCTTCTGCAAACCTTGAGATCTATATATTTGTATTCATGTCTCTGCTGCTGGTGATTGAGTCATCAACACAATCCTTGCTTAATGTCAAGTTAATTCCCTTTAATCACTGCATTTCTCTTTGCTTTGTCTCTTTATATATGGCTGGTTTAATTTTTTTTAAAAATGGGATCCATGGGTCAGCAGAGCCATCAACTATGGGTGTCAATGGTGACAGCAATGTGAGCACAAATGGATCACGTGAAAGAGCTGTGAGGGAGAGAGGGCATATAGTCTTGAGCGGTGAAGCAGCAGGATAAAATGCACTTGTCCCCGACTTTGAGTGTCATCCAACAGAGGGGTGGGAATCGTGGTTCCTACCATCACTTCTCCACCCCTGCTCCTGTCCCACATTACTTCCTCTTTCTCACAGAGAAGAAAGTGGAAGTAAACAAAGACCACGTGGCCCATTCAGGGGCCGTTTTTATCACACTGCTTTTCCTGCACAAGGCAGGAGATCGTGGCACATTTTTTTTAAAAAAAAAGTTGGAGCAAAAGGGGTCCATTTTGTAACGGGAAAAAGACAAGGAGCAGGAGGCACGTGGGTGGCAGACAGTATCGTCTAAAGGACAAGTAAAAAACCAAGCGTGGGCTGTAGCAAGCATGCAATAAAACACTCGTCTGATGAACCCCTTAGAGTCTTAGCAGCTATGGCACCCACCACAATGAGAAAGAGAGAGATATTATATTGGCCCTGTTCAGAAGACATCTTAACAAGCCTTAACCACCATGGTTAAAGCTGTGGTTTAAGGTGTCTTCTGAACAAGGCCAACATCTCTTTGCGCAGGCTTTCCCTGAAGTGTCTCAGGCTCAGCTAGCTGTGGTTTGTGTAGCGCAGTGGAGTGTGCAGATTTATGTATTGCTGAATTGTTTTATTTCTTCTTGTTTTTAGGCCATTGTATTTTATCTTCATTGCCTCGATACCTTTGTGGAAAACAGTATATAAATTCAAACAATAAAATAAATACATATCCCCTTACCTGGGAGTACGCATCATTGACTCCTAACAATTGCATTGTTTCTAGTAGGTTCTTTTTTAAGGAGGAGGATGAAGGAGAGGGGGGAGGGGTACCTACCTCAAAGATATACCAACATAGTTGTGTACAGCTATGTAGGTGCAGTTTTTGTGGTTCATTTGATTTTTTAAATGTGCAGTTAGTTATTCACATTTTGCAGCTTGTAGGTATGTTAACTACAGCTGCATGGGTACGCTTTGAGAAGTAGCTTCTAAATAACACCACCCCTCTCTTTGCTGGTGAGTAGGCTGACAGTTGTAGAGAAAAGGGAATTTCAGCCAGTGTCATTTGTATGCAATTAGTTCCTGGTGAAATTCCCTCTTCATCACAACAGTTAAAGGTGCAGGCACTATACTAGAGTGACCAGATACAAAAGAAGGCAGGGCCCCTGCACCTTTAACTGTTGTGATGAAGAGGGGATTTCACCAGGGACTAATTGCATACAAATGACACTGGCTGAAATTCCCTTTTCTCTACAACTGTTAAAGTTATATGAGCCCTGACCTGGATTTTATCTGGTCACCCTACTGGTGAGTCATAATAATTCTCAGCTTGTGCACCAAAATCACGGGTGCTGAGACACCACACTAAATGCACAAAAAAAAAATCACAAAAGGGTCTATGCAATGCCAGGAACTGTTGGACTCTGGGTTGGCAAGACAAGTGAACCAGGTAACTAGTGGGAAATGGAGGGCAGATGGGCCTGTGGCATCTTCCATAGTCATTAGATGTCTGCTAGGCATGGCAAGGCAATTAAACCAGGCTGGAGTGACGATGTGGTGGGGAAAGCTCCATTCTGCAGGCTCCACTTTATTATCATCTCCATCTCCTGAAGCCGCTTCTGCCATGCATCCTGCTACGGAAGGAAGCCTGATCCGAAAGCCTTGTTGTTCCTGAAATATTGTCTCAGTTGAATTCCTCGGTCTCTCCCAGGATGCTGTGCTTGTCAGACTCATCTCCAACCCACTCAGTCTTGTTTTCTCTCCGTTCATTTTGGGGTAGCAGAGGTCTGATTGACATGGCATTTCCAAGGCAGCAGAAATTTGAAAGTCTATCAGGGTCTTTTATTTATTTGTTTGTTTACAATATTTATATACTGCTGCCCCTTCAAGAATTTCAGAGCGGTGGACAAATAGAATAAAAGAATTTTAAAAAGAATAAAAACATATTGCAAGTACATTTTTAAAAGAAACAAAGTGCAAATAAAACCGCATCTGATTATTAAGGGAAGGCGCTGGAAGGAATACAAAGTTGGCACCTGCCTGCCCTCCACAGGCAGGGAATTCCATAGGATTGGGGCCACCACACTGAAAGTTCTTCTCCTGGTGGACTCCAGTCGGACAATATGTCCATGTGGAACCACCAGGAGCAGGCCCTCGGATGACCTCAGTGACTGGGCAGGTTGCTAAGGAGAGAAGGCGCCCTCTCAGGTACCAGAGTTGAGAGGTACCACAGTTTTAGAGCTTCTTTAGATTTATGGTTCACCCCTATCTATGGGAATCAGGCTGAGTTAAATGGACTTGTCACTATCAGATTCAGAAGGCTGGGGAAATATTCAATTATTTTAGAAGGCAGCCTGAAATGTTTAGATGTCAACGTCAAATATTTAGCAGTTGGCTTTGAACTGAGCAGTTGTCTGTGTCCAAGTTGATTTTTGAAAAGACATTCACCTCCTTGTGTTGGGTGACCACATTAATCTTGTAAAAACAACAGCAGCAACAACAAAAGCAATGTCCCTGCCATGTTTCTTCCAGATGGGTGGCCAACATTGTTCCTCTGCTTCTCTGTGGCTGCATAATATTATATCTTACAAAACTCCGATTTTGCGCAACCTTTTTTGAGGTGAAAGAGCCATCTGGAGATGATGTTTCCAGAGTGGTTTTAACTCGGCCTGTTCAGTAAAAATCATATTGCCACAATCTAAAAAACAAATAAATAAAAAACCCTCGCAGTGGCGCTGCGTTGTTTATATGATGCAACCGCCAACTTGCAGCCACATCGGGTTCCCCCCGAAACTGCACATTTTCAAACTCTCAAGGTCACCACAGGTTATCCAGCGGGCGTAGCTCTGAGTAAGTGCGGGAATGCAGGGGGGACAAGGGGGCTGACAAGGAATGGCCTCCGACACTGTGGTTTTTCCCATCCGGATAGCCCACACACCCTCCTGACCCATCTAGGTTTTTTTTATTCCGCCTTGCAGCAGTGATGCTGTGAGCTTTTGAGCTAATCACCTTCCAAAACGGTGTCTTATAGACACCCCTATGGTGATCTATGAAATCCTACTGCACCTGTGTGCTTTCAAAGATAGTTTCAGTTCTGACGTGCTTTTCAAACCATCTTATATTTATACTTACATAGCTAGCTTTCCCTTGGGACTTTGAATCTATTCTGTGTGGCAGTTATTGAAGACGAGGAAAAAATATTGGCAGTACTAAGATTGAACAGAACATCCAAACAAGCATGAACCGTGACTTAGGTCATAAACCTCTCAAGGCTGTGTTAGCAAAGCAAAGAGAACAAGCCAGCATCCACGCCCTGTGATATGCTATAATCTGATCTATGCTGCTGAGTCACTGTCATTTAAACCCCTGATAGCCATGTCCAGAAATCAAATCAACTATTTGGAATGACTGAATCACCAAATTAATATATGGGTCTGCTATTGCTGATGAAGTAGTTGGCAACAGGATGCAAAAGTAGCAACCACTGGCTGTATCCATCAATGCCCAGCTGCCCAGAGCAGCTGTCAATAACCCGGTGCCCTCCAGATGTTTTGGACTTCCATTCCCATCAGCCACAGCCAGCATGGGCAAAGGTCAGGAATGCTGGGAGATATTGTCCAAAACATCTAGGGGTCACCAGGTTGGGGAAGCCTGAGTCAGGGATATCTTGCTTTCATATGGCTATCGAAAGGGCTTCTTCCAACCAAGAACACTGCAGGTCAAGGCAGTAAGGCTGGTCAATGTCACTGTTGCCCCCTTTTTACAGGTAAGAAGAAAGTGGGGGAAATGCAGCATTGCCAGAAAACGGCAGCTTGCTTGCTCAATGCCAACTCTGGAATTTGGACCTCCCCCCCCAGACAGACACAGCACCCTCCCTGGACCCCCTCAACTGGGAAGATCAACCAAACTGACCAAGGGGCTGGAGCAGCTCCCCTACGAGGACAGGTCACAACATCTGGGACTGTTTAGCTTAGAGAAAAAGCAAGTGGGGGGGGGGGGACAGACATGGGACCTCTGCTGGCTCAAATGCAGGATCCCCTGGAGCAAGACCTTCAGTTCTACAAATGTGACACTTTCCATGGGAAAGAGCCTGTTTTAGAAGCAGCCTCTCCATCTCCTGAATAATGATGGCTGTTCCATTATCGCACTGTTCTGCACCTGTTGCAGCTCTGATGCCCTCACCTTGGTGACCTGGGAGAGAGTGAGGCTGACATCTCGCCCCAATGGGCCAGTTTTCTAGTTGAATCTACCCCTGATGGCGCTCCAAGCCACTGTTCAACAGCTTGTATGATTAGGAAGCATCTCTTACTATGTAGCTGAAATCTGCTTCCTTGCAATTTCCACCAATCAGTACTAATTAGCCTTGAGCTCTTGAGCAACGGAGACCAAACACGTCTAATAGAGAACTTGATGGTGATTGAAGTCAAAAGGAACCACTGAGGCAAGTTTTGACCCCAATTTGATCATTAAAGAACCTGACCAATTTGCTTCAGGCAGTTGCCTAGTCAGGACCAAATGTGATCCTTAATTCAGAAACCCATTCATGCCTCCCTTTGGCTATCACTGGAAATCCACAAATGACTAACTTCTTTGCTGTTTAACAGAACTGGGCAATATTCACAGGCACAGTAGCCCATAATAGGCCAAATATTAAACCAATAGGTGCAGTAGTCTTTGTGCTAGATACCTTGACATTTTAAATTGCTTTAAATAGAAATCGAACGGCCAATATTGTTTTTAATTTCTTGGCTGAGTTGGACAAAAACTGTAGGTATAACTTATTCCATATGTATCTTGGTGGACAATATTTATCAAAATGGCATAAAGATAGAGGTGGCGCTAGTTAAAATAAAACCTGCAAAATTTCAAAAGGATAGGTGCAGCAGTTTTTGAGGAAGGGGAGTCTTCAGATTTGGGGTGGGGGGTGAATTCAACCTATCCACGGTTGTTGATTTTTTTACGAAAATGCCATACTTCATAAAGGTGTCCCTAGGCAGGAAGAACAGTTTAAGGGGGTGGGAGGGTGCTATTGCACTCATGTCTTACTTGTGAGTCTCCTATAAACAGCTGGTCAGTCCCTGTGTAAACAGAATCTGGACTAGATGGACCCTTGGTCTGATCCAGCACGGCTCTTCCTATGTTCTTAAATCGCTAACGAAGCTTTGGGAAGGTTCAGCTTTGTCTGCTTCAGAGGAACCCTGCTTCAATGTGGGCATATCCTGAACCTTTCCAAATCAGCCCAATTCATTTCAGGATCAAAGCACACTCGTAACAGAAAAGTAAACCCAATATTGCTTTAAAAAAAACAAAAAAACCGCCCTGAATTTCTCACCGCTTGGGAAAGTAGGGAACATGTAACAATATTTGCCCTTCGCAGACTCTAACACACTTCTGTGTTGGTTTCTTCAGTCTCTGCTTCACGCGGAATAAAGAAATATCCATATCTATCGGTCAACAGGCGGAATCAATTGGAGACACAAGTAAAAGTTCAGGAGGGCCGACTGTTGTTTGGAGAAGATACGTGGTAGGGGTGTTTACTGGATTGGGTCCGATCCACGATCCGGATCCAATCCAGGGGAAATCGGATACAATTATCCGATTTCCGATCTCACCGCTGGATCGTTTAATCCAATCCGATCTGATCCAGAAAGGTCCCGATCCAGATCGGATGGATCGGAGGATCAGTGGGCGCCTGCTGGCACCTACCACTGCTTCCATTGGCGGGCACCAGTGGGCGCCCGCCGATGGAAGCGGACAGCGGGGGGGGCTTCCCTGACGGGGCTGTCTGCTTCCATCGGCGGGCGCCTGCCAATGGAAGCGGACAACGAGGGTAGGGGGCTTACCTTCCGGGGACGTCCGCTCCCGTCAGCCACTGGCCGCTACTGCGAGCAGGCTTCGCAGCCTGCCCCTAGATAGCGCGCCAGGTGATGTCATCACCTGGCGCGGTACTCAGGAGCAGGCCGCGAAGCCTGCTCGCAGTAGTGGCCAGTGGCGGATGGGAGCAGACAGCCACGGAAGGTAAGCAGGGGGAGAGGGAGGGGGCTTACCCCCCCGGGCCCGTCTGCTTCCATCCGCTGGCACCCGCGGGCGCCAGCGGATGGAAGCAGATGGCCCCGGAGGGGTAAGGAGCGCGGGGGATGGGGCTTACCTGCCGGGGCCGTCTACAGCGGACGGCCCCGGGGGGAGGAGGGAGTTAGGCCCCCTCACCCACCCGCTGCCATTTTTTCCTCATAGACTTGCATTGGGGGAAAGCTTTCTTTCCCCCAATGCAAGTCTATGGGGAAAAATAAATGGTGGCCGATCCAAAAATCGGATGTCCGATTTTTGGATCGGGATTGGACCCGATCCGATCCAGGGGGCCTCCGATTTTGTCCGATCCGGGACAAAATTGGAGGTCCCGATCCGGGTCCTGATCCAATCTGGGGGGGTCGTGCACACCCCTAATACGTGGTGGCTTTTGTGGGCGCTTCCAGATTGGCTGCTTCTAGCACAACCAATCCAAAGGCGTTGTGCTGCTATTCCATGTTTTCCTCCTTAACAGACTTTTTGTGGAAAGGGAAAAGACAGGTGAATTGGTGGGAAACCACTGAAGGACGTGGAAGATAACAGCATCTGCTCCCCTTAAAACAAATATCTGAATGAGGCAGAGTGATTGCATGACAAAAGCTTCATCTGGATGCATCCCAAGTTAATCAGGTAAAACGTTTCCCTCCTTGTAGCAATTGAGGTAGGCTGGGGATAGATTACATTTTTCAGAGGACGCTAGGCAACCTGAGAGAGGCTGGCAGCATTGTATTATCATTTTTTTCATGGCCCTAAGAGAACCTTGTTTTGGATGGAAACCTTGAGAGTGTGGAAAAACTGAGTCTTAGCAACATCAGTTCCACTCGAAAAGCTCAGGTGGATGTTTTTAAAGACAGAATGAAGCAGGCTCGTAGACATGAGTGGGGAACTCAATGTGAGCAATAGCATAGGGCACCAACAGAAAAGGAAAGCAATAGTTTGCCAGCAGTGGAGTCCAAGCGGTGAAGAGACACAAAACTTCCAGATTCAGGCAGGATGCTACTGACAGGGACTAAGCATTTTCAGGGTGGGGGAGGGTATACTTTGCTGGGGACTAAATATCTAGTGGGGTCAGGACCAGGCTGCAGCCTCATTACCATGAAAAGGGGAAGACTGAGGGTAAATTGCGCATCATGCTTGAGGATATATAAGAAACGTAAAGAAGGTTTTAGGGGGCAACAGCAGGAGAAGGCTCACTGCCCTGCTTGTGACCCTCCCAAAGTCACCTGGGCAGCCATTGTAGGAAATTGTAGGACATTGGGTATCATCAGCAAGGACTTTTCTTATGTCCTTATGCACAACCTTAAAGCCAGGGAGAAGACTAGCAAGTAGTATGGCAGAGACAGTGTTGTCTGCAGCACCATTGGCGCATTGCTAGGGTTGTAAAAGATCCGGAGCGCAAGCCCATAACACAACTTTGCATCTGCTTATCAAGTCGAAGCAGGGAGAAGGGGGGGTCACTGCATACCTCTAAGATATATATCTGTGTGTGTGGACAGACAGACAGACAGACAGACAGCATGTGCACTGACTCTTTCCTCCCCATCCCAATTCTCCCCTACCCCACCCCATTCACTCAGACCCCAATGCAGCAGTTTGAAAACATCCTGCTTCTGCTCGGACCATTTGGGGGTCAGTCCACTGCAGCTCACTACCAAACCTGAGTCAAGGTTTGGAAAAATGAGCCTTATAGGCTTCCTGATGACTATCATTGGAAATTAAAAACAAAAACGCTGTAACGTTTTCTCTTGGTCAGAATAGGATGATAATTGCGAGCATAATAGCCACTTAGAAGGGGATGACACCTGCTCAGTATCAGAAAAATAGGCACGGTTTTTTTGTGCTCTGTGCCTTTATATTTTGATTTTCTTTTAAAAGGAACTGCCAACAACATTTTTATTCTTTGGAAGAACTGGATGAAAATTTCAGGATTCATTGCCCCATCAGAGATCATGTCTGCCAAATTGCAGAATGAAAGCCACAGGGATTTTGTGCAAGGGTAGTCTTGGCATTTTGAGAGTCTCCAAAAGAGGACATACTTACCTCCCTATGTGCATTGTGGACCATTGTTCTGAAAATTAGAGATAGCCTAGAGGTGTCCCTAAGTTATGTTAGAAATTACCATTCAGGTTGACCATTCAGTCTGCACAAGTACAAAACAATCTGGAAGGTGAAAGTAAGTTTCTTTATTGCAAAGACATTCTTGCAAGAATGGGTGAGTTAGGCACACACCCTGCATTGAAATCACAAGTCCTTTATTCCCTGTGTCCGGCCAGAAGAGTCCCTCCCCTGTTTCCCCAGGTCAGGGTAATCCAGGGTTTACAGCCTATCCGAGGTGCCTAATTAAACTACTAAGCTCCCCGCCCCTGTTTACATTCTCACCTTACCCCATTTAGTACCCCAACCCTTATTTGCTAGTTGCAAGCTGTTTCCTTGGTTTCTGCAAGCAGTTTCAGCGAAGCTTAACCACAACTGCCATAATCTAACTACAAAAGCCACTTTTCTTACTGGTTCCATTCCATCACGAGCATAGTTTCGACCACAGTCCACCTGCACTTCTCTGCGTTCCATCTACTAGCGAGGTTCCACTACAAGAATAGCTCCAGAACAGTTTCGGTTGTGCTGCCCTTCATGCTTCAAAGGTCACACACCTGTCAAGTTTTCGTTGTTTTGAGACTGCAAACTGTTCCATTGCTACTCTGGTCCTATATGAGTCCTAGCAGTGCTTTTTTGCTTCTTGATTAATATGTGCCTTAGCAATTTATATGTGCTTTTTGGATTAATATATTAACTATTGCTTCTTAGATTTTTAATAAATGCTTAGCCTTGCCTGTTGCTTTTGAAAAAGCAACATTATTATATTTCCCACAGTAAGAAACCAGCCAAGGGTCAGAAGGATAGGTGCAGCAGTTCATGTGGAAGGGGAGTTCTCCAATTTTGGGGAGGAAATGATTTGGGGTCTGTCTTCACGGTGCCAAGTTAGCGCTGCTTCGCCACCAAACTCCGTGGTTTTGCTAGTGCTGGGTGGTGGCAAGTTATTCAGATGGAGAGAGGCAGCGTGGGGCTTTCTGGCAGACATTAGGCTCACTGGACCCGCCCCCTCCCATGACTTCCAGTGACCAATGGCGGGTCACCATCCACCCAGGAATGCCCCTCAGAGCAGCAGACAGATGGGGAAGAACCATGCTGACCTTTCTTGGACAGGCTTTAAGAACCATTTTCCCACCTAAACTCAAGAAGAAGAAAAAAGTGCTTTAGAGAAAAAAGAAAAAAGGATATCTGCTTGCGTAAGATACTATTCATATGTCCTGCTTATGATGTAAATGAGTAAAACATGACATGATATGTTTTGGGAAGTAGACCTATGAAAGAGAACCAGATGGTATCCTGTTTTGGAAACTCATGAAGATGTGTGCTCATTCCAAATCATTGCTGGGAATTTCAGAAAACAGAATAGCTGATTGCCAGGGTGTGCTGCTCTGATCTTTCCATTCATTGTGAAACATACGTAAGCAGTTCACAAGAAATCATAAATATGAGAAGCAAAACGCAAGAACTTCAGAAGATATTTGCTATTTGGATAAGAAAGGCATGCTCCTGAAATGATTCTTAGAAAGCTTTTTGAAATGTGTTTTACTTGCAACCACATTGTATTTTGAATGTTCAGTGCTCTTATATCAAAGTTGAATGATATAAAAACTATTTAAGATTTTGAAGTAAAAGATACAAAGACATGCCTGACCTCAGAGTCCTGTTAATTAATTCTGTTAGGCTATATCAGGATTTTTGTAAACCTACAATGTCCATGTTGACACATTGTTCTGGGAAAATGGCAAGTTGACCCTGATCAAGCTAAATACAGAAATTCTATCTCATAAAATCCCTAGACAAAGATTAATCCATCACACTGTGCCAATTCAACAAACAGTGTTTGTGCTTGTAACAGATTATGATAAAATCCATGCATGCAAGTTGATCATCGTACGAGACAGGCATAAATCTGCATTCACATTGTACATAAAAGTAATGAAATGGGCAACACATACAATAAAAAATAAGGTATTCAAAAGATGAACAAATGGATAGGAGACTCTGAAGACCATCTTCTCCTGATGCTGTCTTCATGTCAATTAGAAAACAAAAGCCGAGGTCTGGCAACCCAATTGCCACGGACTGAGGTATTTCTAGATTTTGGCACATAGTTGTTTCTTGGAAACACAATGGAATACCCACCCATCCCATTGACTGAACTGAGCTGGACACAAGAGTACAAGTCTATCTGCAAGAGTACAAGGCCACAAGTTAATTGAGCATTCCAGATTCACTGCTATGCCTTTAGATCCAGACTGCAAGCTCATTGTGGTACCGTTTGCTACGCTGGTGTCTCCATGGGCTTAGAAGTGATGTCATCCTGGGTCATCCCATGGTACACTGTTCAAACAGGAAGGCTGCCATCCTTTAGGCAATAACCTGGTAACACAGCAACATACCAAGCTGCCTCTGTCTACCCCAGTGTTATCAACAGGGACTGGCAATGGCTCCCCAGGGTTTCAGGCAGCAGGCTTTCCCAGCCCTCCCTGTATTGGACCTGGGACCTTCTGCATGCAAAGCAGCTATGGCCCCTCCTCATTGATCAGAATGTATAGGATTGCAGTGTTAGGCTGCAGTCCTATGCACAACTAAGCTGGGAGAATTCCTCACTGAATGTAATGGGAGTTCTGAGTAGGCATGCATAAGATTGTGTCATAATGACAAAAAGACTCTGGTCGGCTCACATAATGAATGTACAGACCTCCAGTTCCCAATTTGAAGTCCCTCTTTCGCTAATTACCTTTTCCCACAATTCCTAGCCAAACAAAGATTTCAAGGACATTGTGCACCTTCTTTCTCTCTATGAATGGAGACATTAATGGGTTTTATTTTGCCCAAGAAACTGTCAAAGAGGCTTGAAATTCATAGCGTTCCTCAAATCTAAATTGTCTATGAGGCAATCCATCATATCATGGCAGATAACAAAAGCATCCGAATTAATGCAACTACTTGCTTGATCAAAGATACTCTTTGTGGAGGGCAAAACGTTCACAGTGATTCTCATGTACAATGACTGGCTGAGCATTAGAAATTTGAAAATTGCATAATACTGGCAAGGCAATTTTCTTTTAAGCTATTAGGCAGGTCTACTGTTAGCGGATGGAATTTTTCCCGTTGGAAATGTATCTTTTGTATGTTCAGGGACAACATGGTTTGCCATGAGCTTTCTCTGGGTGTTCATCACTTTTTCTTTTACTTCCACGTAAGTTTGTGGGGCCCAGATTGGGATTAGGACTACCATGAACTGGTATTGGGATTAAACCTTCCTGCCCAGCCACTTCACTCTCCCTCCCCTTCATCTATTGGCCCAGAGAACGCAATGATGGGCACAGTAGATCCTGGAAGGAGTTGTTCTTTCAAAGAGCAGAAGTACCAGCTCATTTTCATAACCCCCCAGCAGCCTCTGATGAAGGTACTGGAACTGGCCACGAGCTGACTGGGGTTAGGGCTTCTTGCCACTTACTCCAGCAGGCCAAAACATATATTTTTCAACGCAGATACTTCCACAGTTTTAACAATGACTTAAATGTATAGGTGGAGGGAATTTGTGGATGACACAAAACTGGGATAGTGATTATTTCAGAAGATAGGAATACAATTCAGCGTGATGTCAACAGAATGGAAAATTGGGCCAGAACCAGGAATATGAAATTCAACAGAGACAAATGCAAAGTTCTGCATTTAGCCAAATAAATAAATAAAATGCAGAGGTATATGATGGGGGATACCTGGCTTGGTAGCAGTACATGTGAAAATAATCCTGTGATTGGCGTCAATCACAAGCTGAACATGAGTCACCAATGTGATGAGGCTGCAAAAAATGGCTAATACAATTTTAGGCTGCATTAATAGAACGATGGTTTCTGAGTTGCTAGACGAAATAGCTCCACTTTATTTTGCATGAGCTGCTGACACTTCCATCTTGCATGTGGCTGGTGCCATTTTGTTGACATCAGGATTGGTACTCAGAGAATTTAGCTTGCTATTCGTATATATGGTTCTCAGTATTTATATAACCTTCTGGATGTTCAAAGTTACATAGTAAGGATCATCTTACAAACCTTACAACAACCATGTAAGGGGGCCATTATGATTGCCCCCAGATTGGCAATAACCTAGTGGGTTCAAGGCTTCTGAGTTGGAACTCTTCACCATTACGTCAAGACGTTTATTTCTGTTCAAGACAGCTTGTATCAGTGGCTTTGGATGCATCTTTCATCAGCTCCAAGTCTATCAATACCCACGGCATATTGCACAACTAATGTTGAAGCTTCCGCAACACACGGTATAGCTTTTGCAGCATCTTCTACGTAAGAAGCTGTTTTCAGACATGTTGCTGTTGCTGCTTAAGCTCATTATATACACAGACCCAAGGAACCAGCTATTGCCAGCCAGCAGGTAGCCCAAGCAACCAATAGAACTATTTTTCACACCAGCTTCAGACTGGGATGCTCATTCCTAGAACTCATACTAACACCTTCCTCAGGACAAAATACTAAGAAAACTGCAAAACTAGGATTAGAACTCCAATTCCTTTGGTGTAAAATAATGAGTTATTTCAAACTTCATCCTCTCCAGAATTTGTGCATGTAGGAAATAAGCTCTTATGTGTATGTCACATAGTATAAGGATGCTTTGGAAAATCAGGACAAAATTGCTGCCCACGTAATATGTCAAAATTACCACTAGCTTCCACAATAACCTCCATTCGTTCTCTTGTCTAGCTGCATTTAATACACAGGGGCAAGCTGTCAATTGCACCAGTGAGGCAGTTTATACCTGCTTTCCATTTAAGAAGCAAAAATAGAGGATATTTGTGTGACTCAGTAGGAGAGCAATTTTCAACTCAACTCCTGTGTCAACAAATATATCTCAGGAATGAAAAAGGGTCACAGAAGGAATGACTAAACTACAAGGCCACAGCTGTTCTTTCTGTTCTCTATCCCAACAACCAGTTGCCATCTGGACAGTTGGAACAGGACATGGATTCAATACCTCAGAAATGTGTGGTGTTTTCCTCTTGGTGGCTTCCAATGAAGATCCACAATGAAACAGCTAAGACGGTGTTGAGGGTCTTTCCTTTTTTGGAGCCATGGGGACATGAGAATGATTGATCCCACCCACCCCTCTGCTTGCCTCAACCTGCTCACAAAGATAACGGGGTGCTCCGTAGGGACAAGGAGAGCTTCAATCTACGCCCAGGGTCAGGGACTAGGTGCTGCTGCTTGCAAGTCTTTTAACCCTGATCCTCCTCACTTTTCCCCACCTTGTCCAGTGTGACTCAGGGTTTCAACAGAAGCCTCAAGTTTGACTGAGGTCAGGAAACGGCCTGACACAGAGGAAGTTGCGTGTTATCTATTTATTGGCTGATGTTTGCCTGGGCAGCTCTCAGGTGGGACTGGCTGGCGAAGGGATGAGAATGAATTATACACACAGCTAGGTAATAAATTGGCCACAACTTTGACTCACTTGAATAGGCCTGATGGCAGCAAAGGCCATGAATCCTGTAATTGGCCAGCCCACCTGCTGACTGATTCCCCTTCCTGGCCTGCATGGTGGATGGCAGGGCCAAGGGCACACCACGGCGTGGACCGCTAATGTGAACCTCTTTCCACCACCCCGGACATGGCCAACTCACAGCCTTCATGCTGCTCTGGTCTAGGTGCCACATTCTGAAGATCCTTTACAGGAATCCTCACTGTGGGGGAGCAGAGAGACCAATCCCGCTCCTCTTCACAACTGGGTCAAGACCAATGTCTATCCTGCAACAAGAGGGGGGAAAGGGTGTCACTTACCAACCCCACCTCGCTGCCATACCTATTCAGGTTGCAGCCAATTCATGACATCATTGGCTGTCTTCCAACCAGATATTGATGGCTTCGGCCTGCTGGTCTTGCACAAGTCACCGATTGGCTTTATTCACCTTCCATCTGGACACCTTGACTGTCCGGGTCTTTGGCCACCTCCAAATGTATCTCTCAGGAGCTCAGTCTGAGACCCATCCATTCTGGAAAACCTTTATCCTAGCCAGTGTATGATGCAGTGCCCAGAAAGCTATGCAGAAGAGCTATTTCTTGCTGTGCAGCTATAAATAGATGAAATTAGTGATGAGAGGCCCTTTGTGTGTTGGTGGATGATCTGTTGGTGGAGGATTTCCCACAGCTAATTCATTGAAACCTATTTATTTATTTATTTAGTCCACCAGCATTCCCTACTTGGCTGACCCAATCAATATGAGCTGTATTCATGAAGAAGAGGCCCAAGGACCTGACACAACCCCTAGCATGCTCAGCAACTATACTGCTAACATTCCCACACTGCCTTTATAGGGTGGACCTTGGACCCTTACTCAAAGGTCTCCTTTAGGTGAACCAGGTGGCCATTCACCTATGAGCAGTTTTTTTAACTCCTAATGCTAAGGCCTCTACTTCCCCAATGGTGCCACGACTTGGACATGAATGGCTCAACTTGCGACATCTGCCCCATTTGTAGCAACTTGTTCACTCATCCATCCTTAAGGCTTCCCAAATAGCTAGGGTGAAGGCCGCCCTGCATAGTGTGGCCTTGAACTGTAACTAACTTAACTTAGCACTGATCTAGCCCCACTAAGCCAGCAGAGTAAATGTTATAGGCCTCCCTCATTGGGTGTAGCCGGTCACTTCCAGCACAAGCCTTCTACTGATCTAGCCCAGAAACAGGCCTAGGGGCTGACCCAAAATGGGCTTTAGAGAAGGGTAAAATGAGCTGCTCCTTGAATGTACAAAGTTTGGGGAGTGATGCCCTCGTTCTGGCAGGCTGTGGATATTGAAAGACCGTCAGTTCGGGTGGGGGCCAGATGCCTGGTCACAGTGTTGATTTTGGAGGTGCCCACAGGTCATCTGGGAAAGGAGTTCAGGCTGATTCCCACGTCTAGTGTCCCAGACTGGAAATCTCTCCTCTCGGAGGTGAGAGGGAGATGTATCATTATTACTGACACCTGGGACATGTGCTGAAATTCCTATGTTGGCCGATAGCTCTCTCCTCCTGGAAGTGAAAGTGGACTCACGTCTTCCTGGAAATTAGAACAAAGCATCATGGCCAAGTGGGAACTATTTCCCTGATCTCACTCTAACCAATATACCATACTGGACAGGGGGTGGGTGCCGAGTTAGGTAAAATCCCTTATCACATGGTGGTCACTGGATTCTTGGGGGCCCTTAAACCCGCAGCACGAAGCCTGAAAGTGTGGCCCTGAACCACTCTCACCATCATGGAAGACTTTGCAATGTACCCTTGAGCATTTTCCCTTGATTGAAATCCCAACATACTCTACAAAGAACATTCCACTTAAACTGGAGCCTGATTGATGAGAAGGACTGTGGCCTGTGCTTTACGTGGGGCCCCAGCATGAACTGCCATGATCAGTGAGCCAATATGTCTTCTTTGTTCCTGTTCTCTACTTTATGGCCCTTTCCTATTTGGCTCCTCCTTTTCCTCATGCATAGGCTGACCATATGAAAAAGAGGACAGGGCTCCTGTAACTTTAACAGTTGTAGAGAAAAGGGGATTTCAGCCAGTGTCAGTTGTATGCAATTAGATCCTGGTGAAACTCCCTCTTCATCATAGCAGTTAAAGTTGCAGAGGCCCTGCCTTCTTTTGTATCTGGTCACTCTAGTATAGTGCCTGCAACTTTAACTGTTGTGATGAAGAGGGAATATCACCAGGAACTAATTGCATACAAATGATACTGGCTGAAATTCCCTTTTCTCTACAACTGTTAAAGTTACAGGAGCCCTGTCCTCCTTTTCATGTGGTCAGCCTACTCATGCATGAAGGTGATTGCTCTTCATCGGAACTGCGCCATCCGTTACCCATGCTTCCCCTGGATTTGTCTCCCCCTATTGCATTCTGCCATCCTGCAGCATAGTGCCCACCCATGGAGACTGGGTGTAGAGGAAATCTACCGGAAGACTATTGTATATCGAGGAGATAGCTGTGACATGCTACAACTGCTTCTTTCATGCCTGAACCAGGTCTCTCTAAGGGTTAGAAGCTTCTTGGCTTGATCCTCTGTATTTCAAGGTTAGATGGTGTGACTTGGAATGCAAGGGGGGGGGTCTCTTGATTGATGAGGTTGGCTGCTGTCCACTTAATTTAGCTTATCTTTTGGGAGGGATCATCATCATGAGACTGAGATTTCGACCATTACCATCACAGGTGTGACCAATTAGGGTGCCATGAAGAATGGCATGTAGTCACAGGGGAACTCGGACATAAAAGTTCCTCCAAAGTGCCACCTGGTTTGAGCTTCAGCACAGACCAGAACAACTGGAGTCTTTCCATTGTAATTTCCTGGGGCTCCTGGCAACAGATTGGAGATGTAAACTATCTTGCTCAGTTTTGCTTGTTAACATTGTTACCAAGCAAACATGTTTAGCTGTAATCTTATTTAGCCTGCTAGTTAATAAATCTTAAGACTTCTACCCACTGGTGTTGTTATTGCTTCTGAAATCCTAAAAGAACTCTTTTGCGTTTGGCAAAACTCTGGGGATGTGAGCCCCGCTGTCCAATAGTCCTTGGCTGGTATTATGGATCCCTTCTCCATGAAGAGGGCCCACCTGATGTTCCTTCATGAACTGTGTTTCATAGGAGCTCTCTTGGCTTTCTGCCTCTTCTCAGCCCTTTTGGCCTCGGCTCTGCCCATTCCGGGCGTTTCTTACTTGCTCAATTCTATGGCTGATGTTTCGGAATCTGTTGTCTGACAGTGCAGAGGGCTGTACTGCCTATGCTGGCTGATCGCCTGAGCATTTGGAAAAGATGACACAAAAGGAAAAGGAATTGGGACGAAAGAGGAAGAAAGAAAAACGCAGGCACCAGTTTTTCATTTCAAAGTTCTTACAGGTGTTCCTTCCGCCAGGGAAAGGCGAAAGCTGGCTGATGGATGGGGCTGAGATGGTTTTCACCTTGCTGTGATGTTCTTCATGGGAGGTGCAGGGTGGGGCAGCCTCCCAGTGTCCTTTGGCTATCTGGCCAGTGAATGAGGCAGAGCCTGAAGTCCAGGCACCTGTCAGTTGCAGCTGTATATTCCTTCTGGCAAGATGAAAGTAAGCATACTGAAAGTAGGCACAGAACAAGTATACAGCCTTGCTCAGCCCAGACGTGTGGAGGGTTGTGGAGATGGCAATGGAGAGGGAGAGGGAGAGGCCGACAGGCTCATGCAATTCTAATTGGGAGGGGGGGTTGGGGGGACTTCTGAATGGGGCTTCAATATGCAGTAGGTCAGTTAACCTGGCTGCTAAACAAGGCCTGTCTTGTGGAGCATCTCCCACCCCCACCTTCACGCTCTTACAGCAGAAGAATCCGTTTCAATATCTGCTCCCCTCTAACACCACAAGAATCCTGAGTAAATGCAGTGATGCAGGAAGGGACCACATTACAAGACAGAAACACTTCCTCTAGCTGTGTGTTTGCTGCACGTCCGTTCCCTGTGGCCTGCTGGCAGAAATTTCACAAAGCGAGCATACACATTTAATGAAGTTCCAAGTCCCAGGGAAGCTTCTTGCAGATGGAGTGAAACATCACTGTTTTCATCTTTGCAGAGCTGGGAGTTACATTGGGACACTGCACAGGGTATATATATATTTAAAGAAAGGCCAAAGGAGCCTACCCAGGTATGTTTCTCTCTAGTTTTGTTCTCTGCCTACCAAGGAACCTGTGATTTTTGGTAAGGTTGGTATCAAATCCACGTAACAACTGGATTTTATATTTCCACAGTTGGGGCAAACAGCCATTGCATGTGTATTTGTCTCAACAGTCCTAGGTGTAACCAAAAGCCTACATGACACTAGCAGAGTGTTCCAACTCCATGATCATAGAACCCATTTATGGCTGTGACTCTGGTGCTAAAGGCTAATTTGCTCAGATAGCTCACAGTGGGGGTGAGCAAATTAGCCTTTAGGGCCAGTCCTTTTGTGTTTACTTTTCTCTTGTGTAGGCTCCTCTTCCCTTGTTCTCATGTGACTCTGGTGTTGCCTATATGGCACTGGGTTGCTGCCTCGTTTAAAGAAACCCTGCACTTTCTCTGCAGCAGCATGGCAGCAGTTAATCCCAACACAGAGAAAGCGTGGGGCTTCCAGTGGATATTCAGCCTGCAGAGCCCAGTCCCTGCCCTCTGCCCAGGCAGATGGCGATCAATCAGGGGTCCCCATCCGCCCGGGAGTACCTCCACCATGATGCTGGAGTGAGGTTAGATGGCGGATATGCCATATTCGCCTTCCTCTGGCAAAAAAGTCATGGTAAGTCCCCATCTTTTTCAACTTGCAGCTTTGTGGTGAAAGTCCTGCGATGGCTGGGAGGTGGCTGCTGTGCCATCAACTGCAAGGTGCTACGAGATGGCTGCCGTATCAGGCACCCACTGCGGGGCTTTCTGAGTGTCTAGGCAGCCCCTCTTTCACCATTCCACCTTGTGACATCTTGCCTGATGAAGAGATCTGGCTTGCTGGGAGACCTGGAAATTCCCAGTTGGCAGCCACAGGAAGATACACCAAACCTTGGGCTTAGCTCCTCTCTCAGAAGCACCTGAAGAGCAATTTCCCTAGAAATGGACAGCATCCATTGAAGGGAAGCTGTGAAGTGTTGCCATCTGACTGTTTAAAGAGGGAAAGATGAACATGTTCGTGGCTTAAAGCGAGGAAGGGAAGGAGGAAGGTCTAATTCCTTGCCCTATTTTAAGCCTGTATGCTTACCAGTCCTCGGTGCTGTAATCTGAGGAAAAGACATACAATAAAAAGCTGGCTGTGCTTACTTATGGAGGCTACGGAAAAGCCTATGGGTTTGACATGCCCTATCTGGGGGACCCACACGTGTTTCAAAGCCTTGCTAGCTAGTCCATGCTAGCTAGTCTAAGGAGAGGATTCTCAGCTCTTCAAAAGCTGATATGAGCCTGGCCCCCTCTACAAGATTTCGGTTTGACACCCGGTTGCCCAATTATGAACATATACAGAGAAGCGCATTTACTCCTAATACCAATTCACGAGAGGCGGTGAAGCGCATTACGGGCTATATGAAACGCGCTTTAAAGTTGTTTACATGCAGAGAATCACATGTTTACATGGCCATAAGGCGCTTTAACTCCTGCGGCAAATTAAAACTTGCCATTTAACACGCATTCGGAAATGCGAATAATCGGAGATAAAAAGCACCTCGACCCCCCATTTGCGCTCTGTTCTTGTAGAGGTAAAATTTGTAATGTGCCTTGAAAGAGCTTTAAATCGCTCTTGTAGAGGCACCCCCAGTCTCACTGAGAGGACAGAAGGCAGTTCAGTCTGCCTCCAAGCAGAGGAGAAATTCACCATTCAGAGTCTCCTATCAAGAAGAAGGCAAACTAGTTAAGAGGCTCACATTATGAAGTGTGTGTGTGTGTCTTTTCTCATGTAATACCCCCCGGCCCAGGTACATTCAATCATGTTCCTTTTGTATCTTCCCTGGGCACTCTAAACCACTGCACTGAAAGGAAGTTATTTGTAAAGTTCCTTTTTGAGGGGCCATCTAAAAGCTCTTGACGGTACTGTCGTTTCAGTCCTGGAAATAAATGACACAGGCTTCTTTCTTTAAAAAAGGAAAAAGAGCCATCTAAATGTTACCATTAAAAACAAAAATGCATCCTGTACAGAAACTCTTTTCTGCACAACATAATAGAGGATTAGAAGTAGCTTCTGCAACAAAACATTGCAGCATGGAGTGCTTCTGTTCACAGTTCCTATCAGGCTGCCATGCCCTGTTCCACTACATTCCATTCCACTCCGTCCCACTGGTTTTCTGGAGTTCTCTCCCCAACCCGGCACTGCCCCCAATAACAGTTAGCATTCCATGCTACTGAGCATGCTCAGTCCTCATTAGACTGTTAAGTTTTTTTTCTAAAGAAAAACATGTTTCCCCAAGTCTGCTGATAGCTCCATTTTGTACATGGATGGGGTATGGATTTAAAATAATAATAATAATAATAATAATAATAATAATAATAATAATGCTACGTAAATACTAGCACTCTCACCTGAACATTGGAACTACAGGAAACTATGTCATTTAGCTATGATGCTTATAGGAGAGAAATAATCTCTTTCTCCCTCTGGTACACCATTTGGTTGGTGTTTTAAGGACACAGTCTTATGCATGTTTAGACAGAAAAAAAGTCCTACAGCTCCCACCATTTCCAAGACATCTGGGAGTTGTGAGACATTTTTCTATCTAAACATACATAGGATTGTGCCCTATGGCTTCTCTACGTAAGGCTTTTATTGAGGGCTTGTGATTGATCACTCATGGAAGTTTTGCAAGTCCTTTACATGATGATGTCAACCTCCAGGGCCTCTCCCATCCTTTGTGACCAATACCGTGGCTCTTCCTTTAATGGAGAAATTATGGAATTAAATCTGGATTAAATCTAGCCATATTGTTGTGTGTACGTGCGCAGCTGAGCTATACCGTAGTTGAATGTAGTTGATGTTTAATAAAACATGTAGAACTTGCAGACAAAGGAAATCCCCCTCAAAAAAAAAGAACTCGGAGAAGCACATGAAAAGAAGCCAATCTTGATCCTGCAAAGAATCTAGAAACGGAAGCCCTGGTAAAGCTGTGGGATAAAAGCCTGGTGTAGAGAAGCATCTAAATGTGTCTAATTTCTACAATAAGAGAAGTCCTGGCCTGTCTGCCAGCTTTCACATACCTTTATGCTTCTGCTGCTTTGTTTCACTCCCCATTTTTCATTTAATACAAACAGTGTTCCCCAAATGTTTGTTACCTGGGCATTGATTAAATTCTTAACACTCAAAAAATCTCAATGGGCGGTCAACTTGGTTGCAACTATGTGGCAGTTCTGTTAATACTGCTTCCCAGCAATCCTCTTTGCCCAGTCAGTCTGTGGACATGCTTGTTACACCTCTGTTTTCACACCAAAGATCAATTCACCCCTTCCACGCTTACTCGTTGTAAGCACCTTGGAGAGTTCCTTTAGAGTTCTGATTGGTTCAAACTGAAACCCGGAATGGATTCACCACCCGCTGACATCGGAGCCATCGGCCTCCACCGTTGTACTCTAAAACAGCTGGAGAGCACCAGGTTGCCGATCGTTGTTCTAGCTTCTCTGGCAGTTCCATGCTAGGGAACAGCAACCCCATGCAGGATAAGGTTGCTCTGACTATTGCTTTTCCCATCTTTGGTGGGGCGTTTTAAGAAAGTGAATCAGATCACAGCTTTGCTTCCGCATTCCAATTTGCCCCAGAAGAAAACTGCTCATGTTGGAAACGTTTTGGAATTTGGCTTGGGGTGCCTCTACAAGAGCGATTTAAAGCTCTTTCAAGGCACATTAAATTTTTTACCTCCACATGAACGGAGCGCAAATCGGGGTTTGAGGTGCGTTTTCTCTCCGATTATGTGCATCTTCGCATTTGCGTTAAATAGTGAGTTTTAATTTACCGCTGCTGTTAAAGCGCATTATGACCATGTAAACATGCGATTCTCCGCATTTCAACCACTTTAAAGCGCATTTCATACTGTTGGTTATGCACTGCCTGTCGTTTATAGGAATTAGACGTAAAAGCGATGGTGAGAAGATGTGCATAATCGGACAACCAGGTGCCAAACCGAATTCTTGTAGAGGAAACCATGGTCTCTTGATGTCTTCTTCCCTCGCATCCTTCTGCTATGTGATATGTTCCCCCTCTTCCTTTTGCAAAGCAGCTGTCAATTTGATTGCTTCATCGGATGAATTTTTAAAGAGCTTTTGCAAGTGAATATTCACCAGTGATCCACTAGCAAAATTGCTGAGCAAATCGGCCCACATTTATACTCACTGAATAATTCAACCACATCTTACTGTAAGAAGTTCGGTAAGTCTTGTCTAAGCTAAAATGTGTTTCCCTTTCCCAATGGCGTTCAGCATGTTTCTGCAGAATCCAGCACGGCACGGCCATTAGTTGTTAAAATTAGAGACAAATCTCCGGCTTTTCAAAAACTCTCCCCAGATAAATGGAGACTTTACGCAGCTGAGCCAATGACTGGGCATTGTGCAAGACAGAAATGGCAGGAGAGAAAAGAGCAACAAGGAAAAAGACCACACAGCCATTCCGATCACGCCTCTAGGCATTAAATGCATACACGAGGGCATTGCAGATCAACATGGGCTAGCATTGTCCCCTTCCACCCATTCAGTGGCTTCTCTACATTAAGGAAAAATTCCACAGCCTTAACTGGGCTTCATCTTCCTGAGACTTTGCGGGTTTACACACACCTCCCCCCCCACACACACACACACTGATTTTCCTGGTTCCTTTGTGGACATATTCCATATGTTTTATTTACATAGCCAGTAAATGGCGCTGCAGGTTTTCTACATTATTGGACTGTTCTTGATTTACCCCACCTCTTTGATGGTGGTTTTTGGAGGGGTGTGTGTGTGTTGTTACTGCATTTTCAGTGATTTATGAAATGGCAGACTAAACCTAAAAATGACAAGAGAGGCACTGGAGGGTGATGATGTCATGAAAAGGACTTGCAAACTTCAGTGGGTGAACAATCACAAGTGCATGATAAATGCTTCTTGCAAAAACGGCCAGTGACTGTGAGAAGGAGACCCTCCACGCACACACCTTATCAACATAGAGCTCCCAGGCGGAAGGGGAGATCCTGGAGCAATCAGAATCCCCTCTCACATGCGGAAGCTCCAGGGGAGTATTCTATTTTTGTGCCCCCTTTATTAATTGTTAGATGTATACTGCCCAACTGGCCAATGATCTCAATATGGTTTACCATCATAAAACCAACAAAACAACAGAAATCCAACAAAAGCAATACAAGTGTCAAAGTAATACAATATTAAACATTAAAGACATTTTTGAAGTATTAAAACATTGAGGAGCTAGCAGTAAAATTAATCATCAAGAAACAAATTAAAGACTAAATACCTGCTTGGAGAAGGAGGTCTTAATCTGGTTTCATATGCATGGCCCATATTTTTTTTTACTTTTTTTATATGTATGTAGGGGTATTATGTATTATGTCTGCATATATATTATATATTTTTAAAAATATTTAGGTTGCATCCCTATGCCCCAGGACTGGGAGACCTCTAGGGGTCCCATGCCTCTCCTGCCTACTTATTTTCAAATGGGCCCCAGGCATTTCCAGACAGTTCCCTCACCCCCACCCCACCCCACCCCACCCCAGCAAGGGCTAGCAAGGAGAGCACCTTCAGGCAGCAGTGGCCAACCCCAGCCTTTTCTGAGGGAGGGGCTGTCAAGGAAAGTGCCCAGTTCTATGCCACTGCTGGGACACATTCACAGCACATTCCACCACCACCACCAGCAGCAGCCAATTCTCCCTGAATAGTCAGCGCTTCAAGATGTGGCAATGCGGCACTTTCATCTATTTCATCTATGTCTACAATTTATAATACAATTAAATAATTAATTAATAATTTTGCGTACGTGACCTCCAATAGATTTTTGTCTTTGGGTCAGTGATAGAACCTCCCCCCCCCCTTATACACACTTACTTGGGAGTAAGGCCCACTGAACTACAGCTGCCATATTGCCGCCCCGCAGCACTAGAAGCTGCAGCCAAAGGACTGACTGCCTACTTCAACTCCAATAATTCTGCCTTCCTCTATCCACTTCTTTTGGGCTCTCCTGTTGTTCCCCATAGGGTGGCCGGGCCACAGTCCTGCCGTGACACTTAGCACAGGAGCATCAGAAGCTTCCATATGCTGAGCTAGACCCTTGCTCCATTTAGCCCATTTATTGCCATTACTGACTGGCAGCGACTCTCCAGGTTTTCCAGCAGGATCCTTTCCTAGACCAGCCCTGAAGTGGTGGGATTGAACCTGGGACCTCCTGCCTGCAAAGCCCGAGGTCTACCACTGAGCTACTGTCCAGTGCTTGCTTGCTTGCTTACACATTTTCCATACCAATCAGTAACCTGAAGTTGTCTGGATGGTTTACAAAACAGAGGTTAAAACTATAAAATATAAGAATGAAACATATTCTTGATTTAAAACTTAATAAGGTTGAATGCCAAGTTCTACACCTAGGAAAAAGAAACCAAATGCACAGTTACAAGATGGGGGATACTTGGCTCAGCAATACTACAAGCAAGAAGGATCTTGGAATTGTTGTAGTTCACAAGCTGAATATGAGCCAACAGTGTGATGTGGCTGCAAAAAAAGTAAATGCAATTTTGGGCTGCATTAATAGAAGTACAGCTTCAAAATCGCGCGAGGTCCTGGTTCCCCTCTATTCAGCACTGGTTAGGCCCCATCTTGAGTACTGCATCCAGTTCTAGGCATCACACTTCAAGAAGGATGCAGACAGGCTGGAGGGAATTCAGAGGAGGGCAAGGATGATCAGGGGTCCTATCAGGAGAGGCTGAAAGAATTGGGCATGTTTAGCCTTGAGAAGAGAAGACTGAGGGGAGACATGATAGCATTCTTCAAATACTTGAAAGGTTGTCACACAGAGGATGACCAGGATCTGTTCTCAATCCTCCCAGAGTGCAGGACATGGAATAATGGTAGGCTGACCAGATGGCTCGGGATTTCCCTGTCCTAACCAGGAATCCAGTGGCAAACCGGCCCAACCGGGGGGCGGGGGGGGCAAACCGGGGTGGCGGGGGGTCACGCGGCGGTGCAGCAAGCGAGGAGCGGTGGTAGACCCGGCGGCGGTGGCGGCAGAGGAGCCCGGGAAGCGCCCGCCCCAGCAGGTAAATGCCCCGCGCCTCGCGCCCCACGCCTCGCGCTCCTTACCTGTGCAGGCTGCGTCCGCTTCCCTCCAGTGCTCGAATCTACTGAGAAACAGGCTTCACGGCCTGTCCCTCAGTAGTGCGCCGGGTGATGACGTCATCACCCAGCGCGATACTGAGAGACAGGCCGTGAAGCCTGTTTCTCAGTAGATTCCGAGCACTGGAGGGAAGCGGACGGGACACCCCAGCAGGTAAGGAGCGCGAGGCGGGCGGGCGGCGCAAGCAGCGTGGGCCGAGCGGGGCGTGCGGCGGCGCGGGCGTGCGGGCACGCGGGCGGCGCAGCGCGGGCGGGGGGGCGGGCGGGCCGCAAGGGGGGGCAGGCGCGCGGGCGGGCGGGCGGCGCAGCGCGGGCGGGGGGGTGGGGGGCGGGGCAGGCAGGTGGGCCGCGCGGGGGGGCGGGCGCGCGGGCACGCGGGGGGGTTGTTTTAGGTGGGGGGGTGGGGGGGACCAGGATTTTGGGTCTCAAAATCTGGTCACCCTAATAATGGGCTCAAGTTACAGGAAGCCAGATTCCAGCTGGACATCAGGAAAAGCTTCCTGACTGTTAGAGCAGTACGACAATGGAACCAATTGGAGGTCATGGGCTCTCCCACCCTAGAGGCCTTCAACAGGCAACTGGACAGCCATCTGCCAGGAATGCTTTAATGTGGGTTCCTGCATTGAGCAGGGGGCTGGACTCGATAGCCTTATAGGCCTCTTTCAACCCTACTATTCTATGATTCTATGAAAACAGCCACAGAATTAAAACCTGAGTAAAACGAACAACAGAGGACAGCCATGGTGCTAAGACCTTTAATGCGCTTACACATGTGAAGGCAAAAAAGACTACAAAGCCCAGGAAAATAAAAAAGGTCAACACTTGGTGCTGAGAATGCCACAGCCTAGGCCCCCAGTGAGCCTCTCCGGGGAGATCATCCCACACCCAAGCACCACTGGAAATGGAAGCCATCACTGGCAGGGTTCCCCTGTCCTATTTTACAGTGTAGACATAGGTGTGGCATGTGTAAAGCAATAAGCATTGAATTGAGGGGACCATTGACTAGGGAACCAGACGCAGCGGGGACGGTCCTCCAGCTGCCCTCCGGCTGCTCCGCTGCTGCCACCCCCCACAGCTCTGCTGGGAGCCGCTCTTCAAAGAGGCCGGGAGGAGCCCCCCCCAAAGGCTAATATCACCTCGTCAGCCCCGCCTCTATCCAGTGTCCCCACAAAGCCCCACCACTGCTGGGGCTTGAGGAACATCTCCTCATTCCCTCCTTCACACCTGCAACAGCCCTCTCACAGCCAGGCAAGCTGAATGCGGAGCAGGGCATCCGTGACTACCGTGTTTAAATAATAATAATAATAATAATAATAATAATAATAAATGTTCGCCTTAAACAAAAAACAACCTGGGTGCACACCCTAATGAAATGTGCTGTGCATGCCTGTGAGTGTAGAACAGCCTTCTCCAACCTGGGGCCCTCCAGGTGGGCTGGACTACAACTCCCACAATCCCAACCATCAGGGCCATGCTGGCTGGGGATGAAAAGAGTTGTAGTCCAACACATTTCCTGTAGAACAAGTGACTACTAATGTTAGCTACTTTATCCCTGGACTACCATTCCCAGCTCTCCTCTCCTCCCCTGGGGTAACATGTTCTGCAGGCGATAAGCTACTCATGTTTCTTCAGAGCTCACTTCTGACCAGGTCCTTTTGTCCTCACTTCTTTTCCTTTTCGGCCATTTCCTCCAGCCTTGATCTCCGCTTGCCCTTCCTCCAGGCTCCTCCTTTTCACTCCCTTACCTCCTGTGAGAAGGAGCAGCAGCCACAGGACAGTGCTGGAGCCCTCTTCCTCTAGGCCGTGCACGGCATCCCAGTGGCTGGGAGCAGGAGGAGCTCTGCTGATCAAGATGGTGGCCACAAGCCACAATTGGGGAGCTTCATTGGATGGTGGCTCCTGGCCTGTGCCTACGGACATTGGAGGAATCTATTTTGGGGGTGCAGCTCAGTGAGTTTCCATTGGCTCAGCCTTCCAGACTCTGGTTCGACATCCGCCAACTGGCCTGACTCGGACCACAGCGAGTCGAGCCGGCTGGCAATTTTCTGCCTTGCTGGCAGGGAGAGCTGCAGGGAGGGAGGGAGGGAGGGAGGGAAGACTGTGTGGCAGTGGCCACAGCACCCCTCCTTTTTTTTTTTTTTTTGGTAAACGTACTCTAATTACGGCTGTAATTTGCGGAACACCACATTTATGAAAAAGAAAAAAATGTTCCCAGACTTTAGGAGCAAACCTCTGGCTCGACTCACAAATGCAAGCTGAGCCGGGGGCATCACGGAAATCTGTCGGGTCCTAAAAGGGCCAGATTTTCCCAATCATGGTAGCTGCTAAACCCAGGCCTATTGCGGGTTTTCTACAAGCTTTGGTTATTGGGTCATATGGAAATAAATAAATCCCTCACCGTGGCAACCTCTCTCCTCGCCGCCTCAGGTAAGCGCCGATTTTCTTCCCCGCTGCCTCCGCCCGGCTCGCTGCACCCTTCCCTTCTCTTTCTGCTTTTCGCTTCTTCCTCCTCCCCTCTGCTGCCACCGCCGTCACTCCTCCCTCGCCTGGGCCCCACTATCACCTCTGCCTGCCCCCCCCTGCTCAACCCACTCTTTCTTTCTTACTCCTTCCTGGGATTCGGCAGCGGCAGTAGAGGAGGTCTGGAAACGCAGCGTTTCCACAAAGTAGGCTGCGATCCCGTGTGCTGGCAGGGAGGACCGGGGCGTGATGGAGGTGAGTGGGGAGGCCGAGTTGCTGGGAGGCTCATGCGGGCCCTCGCTGCCACGGCCGCTGCCTCCACCTGGTTCTCTGTGCCCTTCCCTTCCCGCTTCATCCTCCCCGCCGCAGCCGCCGCCACTCCTCCCTCACCTGGGCCCTCCTACCACCTACCGTATTTCTTCGATTCTAAGATGCACTTTTTTTCAAATTTAAATGTGTCTGAAAATGGGGTGCGTCTTAGAATCGACGCAAAGCTTTTTACCTATTGGTGGCCCTGAAATTAAGGTGCGCCTTAGGTTCGATGGTGTCTTAGATTCGAGGAAATACGGTAAATGTATCACACTGGTATCATGCCCTTCCTGAAAGAGCTCACTATGGAGGAGAGACCCTTCTTTGGTCACCTTTTGAACCCCTTCTTCGATATCTGTACATTTCAGACAGACCATTGGTTTTCATAAGAGCAGATGAGTCACCTTCCAGGAAACAGCACAGGTACTGTTGTCTATTCAGTCACAGTACACAGCCTTCTGGATGGAGATGTGCCCAGCTAAATGGCTATTTTAAAGGATATCTCTGCTCTGACAGCTAGTGAATTGTTTCCTGCTCCATAATTATGCCCCATCATTATTAACCATAGCATAGCAGGAACAGCCAGCTTCAAAATGAATTTCCCCAGTGGCCGTGACACTAAGCCGTTTCTACACCAGGCTGTTTGCCTGAGATGGCCCCTGGCTGGTCCCTGTGCGCCGATGGTGTGTATTAGGTACTTCCGGGATCGCCCCTCCCTCCCTCCCTCCCTCCCTCTACACCCCCCTATGGTGTAGAAAGGGCCTAAGCTTCAGCCCTCCAGTCCTCACTGGCTCACGGTGCAGGAGTCCCTTGAAGACGCTACAAGGCCAGCAGTCCCTGGCTTCAGCCGGAGTTGAGAGGCTGAAGAACAGCAGGCAGAGTGCAGCCTTGTTGACCAGGCTTCGGCAGCAGAAGGCCAAAGCTCTTACTATCTGTATCAGGCTTGGTGATTCAGCTGAGGTGAGTGGGGGAGACAGGCAGGTGAAGATCACCTCAGGCTCCTGCCCCAGTTACCTTGTTTCCTGCCCCAAAAGAGCACACGCCACCAACTGCTCTATGGGTAGGAAGTGAATACCACCTCAGAGCCTGCTCCCCCACAGAGCCACCTATCACCACCTGCCCTGTGAGAAGGATCCTCAGCACCTTGTTGTTTGTAAAAATAGTAATCGTTTATTGTGGGTTTATTGAGGATGTTAACTATAAGCTGCCTTGGAAGGATTTGCGCATAGGATATACATTGAAATACAAGGATATCCAAAGGCTTCATACTGCTTGCCAATTGCTGTGGCTGACAGTTACCTCCACAATGCCATTCTGGGCCGGCAAGGACTCAATGTGTGGGAATTTGCCTGTTCTGGACAGAGCTGCTGCACACTCCCAGGAGGGGCAGGGGTGCGATCTAGGGGTGCTCCTTGATCCAGCGTCATCTTTGGAGGCACATGTGTCTTTGATGGCTAGCAGGGCATTTTACCAGCTCTGGTGGGTAAGGCAGCTACAGCCATGCCTGGATAGGGATAGCTTGACCACTTGATTCATGCATTGGTACATCAATAAAGTTCCTACACCACTCAGCAGAAAGAGCATCACCAGACAAGCGTTTGATAGCACCCTCATGACTGGGCACTCACAGATTTCTGCAGGTCCTTTTCACAACACCGTCCACCTGCTGCATGCATCCTGCTCCTGCTTGTTTTTTGGTCACAAAAAAAGACCTGGAAAATCCTATTCTTTCGGCTGTAACGAAACTTGCTGGCATTTCCTGCTGTATGCAGGATAAGCAGCGAGATAAAAATGCCCACTGAATGGGCCATGTGGTTGTTGATTGTTTCCTCTTCCTTCCCCATGTAAAGAAAGAGGAAGCTGCTCATCCCTATTGTGGGACAGAAGCAGGAAGCAAAGTGACGGGAGGGAAACGTGATGATGTCTGATGATGTCCCAAGACACTTAAGAGATCATCTAACCCCCTACCTAGCTCTTTGGTTGCTGATACCCTCCTGGTGGTGCCAAAGATTTTGGAGACCCAGTCCATGTTGGTTTGGAATACGCCTGCAGCATTACAGCATCCACTCTAGTCTCTAGAGCTCCGTACCAGGGTTTTTTGGCACATACTGAAAACGTATTTATTCCAACACACTTTTCCAGAACTGTGATCTTGTCTTTTCTGTGCTGTCTGCTAATCTGTCTTCCAAATTGTAAGCAGTATTCTATTACTATGATTCTATTATAGTTTTAGAAGCTTGTCATATATATATTGCTTAGAAATGCATTTTTAATGTAAGCAATTCACTAGCAGAGATCCTCTCTTCACGAGGGCAGTGGATTGTGGGGGCGCATCAGCCTGCAGCGAAGGGAAACCATGATCTTAGCCCCCTCCATCTGCTTGGGTTCTACGATCATGGAGTGTAGGAATGGATTAAGCTCTGCTAGTGTCATGTAGGCTTTTGGTTACACTTAGGACTGTTGAGACTAATACACATGCAATGGCTGTTTCCCCCAACTGTGAAAATATAAAATCCAGTTGTTACGTGGATTTGATACCAACCATACCAAAAATCACAGGTTCCTCAGTAGGCAGAGAACAAAACTAGAGAGAAACATACCTGGGTTGGCTCCTTTGGCCTTTCTTTAAATATATATATACCCTGTGCAGTGCCCCAATGTAACTTCCAGCTCTGCTAATACGATGTTTCACTCCATCTGTGAGAAGCTTCCCTGGGACTTGGAACTTCATTAAATGTGTATGCTCGCTTTGTGAAATTTCTGCCAGCAGGCCACTGGGAACGGACGTGCAGCAAACACACAGCTAGAGGAAGCGTTTCTGTCTTGTAATGTGGTCCCTTCCTGCATCACTGCATTTACTCAGGGTTCTCATGGTGTTAGAGGGAGCAGATATTGAAACGGATTCTTCTGCTGTAAGAGCGTGAAGGTGGGGGTGGGAGATGCTCCACAAGACAGGCCTTGTTTAGCAGCCAGGTTAACTGACCCACTGCATGGTGAAGCCCCATTCAGAAGTCCCTCCCTCAAACCCCCCCCCCCCCAATTAGAATTGCATGAGCCTGTCGGCTTCTCCCTCTTCATTGCGCCCTCACTGCCCTCTCCACAACCCTCCACACATCAGGGCTGAGAGAGCAGGGGGGTGGCCCTGCAGGCTGAATGTCCACCAGAAACCATCTCAGCCCCATCCATCAGCCAGAGAAAGAGCAGCTTCAAGGTGCTTGTTTCGCCTTTTCCTGCCAGAAGGAACACCTGTAAGAACTTTGAAATGAAAAACTGGTACCTGCATTTTTCTTTCTTCCGTCCCAATTCCTTTTCCTTTTATGTCGTGCCTTTCAGAGTGTGAGCCTGAGGACAGGGACTGGCTTATTATTAACCTCTTCTCTGGGAGCCTTCCGTTGGCTGAAGAGTGGGATAAAATGCTGTGAATAAATACGTCTGCAGTGGAGAGCCAATGCTACCTGTGGAGGCTCCTCACTCAATCTGGAACCCTGGGGAAGGGGGAATCATAGTTCTAAACCTTGCAAAGAAGCTAGATGAATGGAAAAAGCCCCCCTTCCATATTCCCACTGCATGGAAGGCTGTGGGGGTGGGCAAGGAGGGCACAAAGAAGGGGTGGCTGGGTCCCTCTCCCCTTCACACCATCCTAATCGCTCAAAGGGTGAACTTCTGGATAGGGCTAGAATTTTGGTTCACTCAAAGAGCCAGCAGAGTAACTGCTTAGCAAACTGCAGCGGTTGGGAGGCATTTTAGAAATTGCTGGGGACGGTGGTTCAAACTCAGCTGGGGGAGGGGGCCCGGGGGTGACGAGAACACACCGTCTGGCCTACTTGTGTGTCTTTAACAGAAGCGTAATATGGGGGAGTCAGCAGCTGACACTTTTCACAACATGGAGACCAATGACTACTGAAGTCACCAACTAAAGTCAAGCTGCTGTTAAAGTGACAGGCTACAATAGCCAGTTGAAAGGTCAGCAGTCATAACCATGATCATGAATAGATGTGTTCAAGCTTATTTATTTATTTATGTATGACATTTGTATACTGCCCCATAGCCGAAGGTCTCTGGGTGGTTTACATAAGATTAAAACATTTAAAAACAATATACAAATATTAAAACTGCAAAAACATACAATATGCACATACATTTAAAATCACTATAATAACTTAAAAGCTATAAGCCTAAAAACAAAAACAGACCAAGGCTCATCAGATATTGCTAAATGCCTGAGAGAAGGGGAAAGTCTTGACCTGGCACCAAAAAGATAACAATGTTGACGCTGTTGTATAAATCTGAACAGATCTATGATTTTCGCCACAAAACATGTCCATTTCCCCTGACACGCATCTTACACGCATCCTACATGTGCTATCCATTTCTGCAAAAGTCAAGCTGCTTGCAAGTGATTTGGTGGCACAAGAACTAAGAGCTTGTCAATATTGCTAATGCTCCTTCTTCTCCAGGTCAGACTCCATTGTAACCAGAAGTGTGACTCATCCAGATGTGACCTTGGCACACCTGGAGAGACAAAATGACCATATAAGGGAATGATAGAAGTGGAGAGACGTTGCAAAGCATCTCTGGGTACAAGTAAAATAGCACATGGCAATGCAATGCCACGTCTGGCCACTACTCGGGTCTACTCGAGAGTAGCTATAGCCAGAAATTATGTTTTTGGGGCTGTAAGCCAATGGGATGAGGGCTAATGTCATGTGACATCTGATGTATAAAAATACTTGTTTGAATCTTGGCGGGGTGTGACTCTGGAAGGCAGCGAGAGCGCCCAGAGGTCACCTATTCTGCGCAGAATAAAATCAGTTTCCAAAGCTTCAAGAGGTCTTTCATCAAGTGTTTCATATCTGGAGTTTGGACACTTGGAAATAGCATAATTTATGCAACAACGCCAGGCGGGCCTCGTTGGGGAGATATTTACACAATTGGGGGGCCACCACAGAGAAGGCCCTCTCCCTTGTTCCCAACCTCCAAGCTTCCCTCGGAGTAGGCACTCGGAGGAGGACCTTAGATGTTGAACGTAGTGTTCGGGTAGGTTTGTGTCAGGAGAGATGTTCCATCAGGTATTGTGGTCCCAAGCCGTGTAAGACTTTATAGGTTAAAACCAGCACCTTGAGGGTTCGGAAACATATGGGCAGCCAAGAGTAGGTCTTATATACTTGAACCTTCTGGTCCCTGTTATCAATCTGGCTGCTGCATTTTGCACAAGCTGCAGCTTCTGAACTGTCTTTAAAGGCAGCCCCACGTTGAGTGCATTGCAGTAATCTAACTTGGAGGTTACCAGAGCATAGACAACTGAAGCCAGGTTATCCCTATCCAGATAGGGGCGTAGTTGGGCCACCAACCAAAGTTGGTAGAAGGCACTCCGTGCTACCGAGGCCACCTGAGCTTCAAGTGACAGAGATGGTTCTAGGAAAAACCCCAAGCTACAAGCCCGCTCCTTCAGGGGGAGTGCAACCCCATCCAGAACAGGGTGAACACCCTCCATCCGATCAGCAGAACCACCCACTAACAGCGTCTCAGTCTTGTCTGGACTGAGTCTCAGTTTATCAGCCCTCATCCAGTCCATTGTCGCAGCCAGGTACTGGTTCAGCACATCCACAGCCTCACCTGATGAAGATGAAAAGGAGAAATAGAGCTGCGTGTCATCAGCGTACTGATGACAACGCATTCCAAAACTCCGGATGACTGCACTCAGCGGTTTCATGTAGATGTTGAACAGCATGGGGGACAAGACTGACCCCTGTGGAACCCCATACTGGAGAATCCACAGGGCAGAGCAATGCTCCCAAGCACCACCTTCTGGAGCTGACCCACCAAGTAGGAGCAGAACCACTGCAATGCAGTGCCTCCCACTCCCAACTCAGCCAGTCGTGCCAGAAGGATACTTGCCCAAATGATCAGCTAAAGTGATGCTGCCTTTTAGGGCGTACACCTGGAATTGCTCAAATGCAGCACAGGAGCGTGAGAGGGCTGAAGCTGTGCTATGGCAACAGAACTGAGGCCTGACTGAGGCCCCCTCCACAAGGATGCGCTTTTGCGCCCGGTTCCGCGATTATGCGCATTATCGCAGAGGCGCTTTTACTCCTAATCCCTCTGCACCGGAGGCGGCGAGAGGCGGCGAAGCGCATTAATTCATGTCCAAAAAGCGCTTTACAAGCAGTTAATGCGCGTAATCGCTTGTTCACACCGCGAAAATGCGCTTTAACGGCCGGAGCAAAATAAAAGTCGCTATTTAACGCGCGTTCGAAAATGCGCATTATCGGGGAGATAACGCGCCTGTACGCCCGTTTTGCGCTCCGTGCTTGTGGAGGTAAATTTTTTAATGAGCCTTCAAGGCTCATTAAACGTCTCGTGTGGAGGAGGCCTGACTGACTGACTGACTGACTGACCTGGCTGGGAAGGGCCCTCTCTTATGGAAGGAGCACCCGCTGTTCAGGCCGACGGGCCCTGGTTCAGCTCCCAGCCATGTTGGAGTGGAGCAACAACCCTTATGATAAGTTATCTGAACGAGGGGGTGGGGGCGATAGACAAAAAGGCAACCTGTTTCTTCCTCCACTAGTTTCTTCTTGTAACTACTTGTTGATGTAAATTCATTGCAACTCTTAGGCTTCACTTCCTTCCTTCCTCCTTCTTCTGAGGTCCCCTCCACAAGGATTTGCTTTTGTGCCTGGTTAAGTGATTATGCGCTTCATCGCTGAAGCGCACTTACGCCTAATACCTCTGCACGAGAGGCAGGCAGGGAGAGGGGAGGGGGGAGGTAGGGCGGGCGGGCGCCTGTCTCTTTAAGGCAGGTCCCTGCGAGTTGTTATGCTGGAGAGCGAAGGAACTGACCGGGCGATTGAATGAAACGGAGCAAGGGGGGGGAACAAGGCAAGAAAAAGGGAAAAGGGAGCTGGAAGACGGCGAGAGCAAGAGGTCAGCGGGAGCCCGGTAGGAGCGGAGCCAGGAGCTGAGCGGGGGAGCCAGCAGCAGCAGCAGCACTCGGGAGGCAGGGCGCCAGCTTCACATCCCGCCGCAAAATAAAACTCGCTATTTAACGCGCATTCGATAATGCGCACAATCGGAGGGATAGCGCACCTCTACGCCCGATTTGCGCTCCCTCCTTGTAGAGGTAAAAAAATTTAAGCGCCTTGAAAGAGCTTTAAACCTCTCTTGTAGAGGCAGCCTCAGTTAGTTAGCTGCCTCTTTGCCTGAAGCATGCAACCATAATGGCTGCACTCAACTCTCTCTCCGAAACTACTTTTGTTTTCTCAGGAGCTATAGGGTCTTAACAATACTATCTTTTCACTAAAAGTACCAGTGTGAGTGTGTTTCTTTCTGTAGCCTTGCCTTGCACCAATTACATGCTGAAGCTACAAAGCTGTGAATTTACCAAACAAAAGATAACTCTAACAAGCCAGTGATGAACTCGGTGGTCCCAGTGGTGCCCACTCAATCAGACAAGAATAGCTAGGCCTGCCCTTGTCTGCCATTAGCAGCAGCTTGATCTGTGGAAATCAACAGGTGAAGCTGTTCCTGGCAGGGATATGAAGAACTGCACAGAGACACAAAGCGCAGCAAGGTATAAATAATAAGATAAGCTTCCATTTCAGAACAGAGCTCTCAGAGAAGAGCGAGAGGAATGGAGGGTTATTTTGCCACCTGGTTTTGCTAGTCAAAGAAAACCTGCTACTTATTAAGGAGGTAAATGGATACATGTTTTTTGTACTAGTTCATATTTTGCTGACCATATTAACAGATGTCTGAGAATGAATACGATATGATTAACATTGGCTGTATGGTGAGATTCAGAGAATGGAGAGGGGAACTCACCAAGGGGCTGTCTATGGGTTCCATCACACCTATTTTCCTCCTCTAGTTTGCCTCCGCGTTTCCCCCCCTCCTTTTCATAAGTGCTGCAAGCGCTCCTCCCTGGCACGATCATAGCTATACCAGTGAACTCCTCTTTTCACTGGTTTGCTCTCCCGCTGCTATTGCACCAGCCTCACGCCACCCCACCCTGCCCCTTCTTCTTCCCCCTCCAGTTCATTGGTTCTTGTCATTGATGGACATTGTGGTCGATGTGGCAGCTTTCCCCCTTCCTTATTGGAATTAACCAAAATGCTTACATCTGTGTAATTTTTAAGGATAAAGATATCAAACTTGGGACCTTGAAAGCTCTTAAGTAGAGCTTTCAGCATGCCAAGTTTGAATCAGACCGGTTCATCCCTTGATTTTTTAGGACTTTTTAAAATTCCTCCCCCCCCTTAAACCATTTCCCTGATAGTCCACCAATACGAAAGTCCACCTGTTTGCATTTGTGAAGGATCTATTTTCCTTTACTTTGATCATGTGAAGCTGAGCATCCGCAGATCATAAGATAGCGATCTGCTGGTTCCCTTACTCCAGAGTAAATCCTATTGATTTAACTGCATTTACATCCAAGTCATACTAAAATCTGATGCAGGTTTACCTTTGAGTAAACCCCATTGAACAAAGAGAGACTTACTTCTGAATAAACAGAAATAAGACCTCAGATGCATAGGATTGAAGAGCACTTCTTTCCAGTTTGCTGTTTTAGACTTTTTTAAAAAAAGCTACTGAGTGCCCACGCTATTAAAAGCCAGATACCACGCATGGCAAGAGTGCTTTATACCAGTGATGTGATGGAGCTCTAAAATAGGCTTCCATCCCAGCATCCCCACAGGGTGGCCCCAAGAACTACGGAAGCTGCCCATCTCTACTCTGTTAGAATAAGATGTGGGGAAAGTTGTAACTCTTGGTAGGAACTCACCCTAATAGTAGGCTGACCAGGTGGCTCGGGATTTCCCGGTCCTAACTGGGAATCCAGGGGCAAACCGGCCCAACCGGGGGGCAGGGTGGCAAACCGGGGTGGCGGGGGGTCACGCAGCGGTGGCAGCAAGCAAGGAGCGGCGGTAGACCCGGTGGCGGAGGAGCCCGGGAAGCGGCCGCCCCAGCAGGTAAGCACGAAGGGGGGCACTTACTTACCTGCTGGGGCGGCCGCTTCCCGGGCTCCTCCGCCGCCTTTGCCGACGCTGCCGGGCTCGTAAGGCCAGAGGCCGCGCGGAAGAGACGGGAGAGGGCCGGTTACGTCACTTCCGGATCCAGCCCTCTCCCGCCTCTTCCGCGAGGGCGGTGGAGGACCCGGCGCGGCCGCGCGGGCGGCGGAGGACCCGGCACGGCCGCACGGGCGGCGGAGGACCCGGCGCGGCCGCGCGGGCGGTGATGGAGGACCCCGCGCAGGCAGCGGAGGAACCAAGCGGTAGGTCCAGGCTGGTTTTTTTTGGGGGGGTGGCTTGGTGGGGGGGTTGTTTTGGGTGGGGGGGGCAGGGGGGACCGGGATTTTGATTTTTAAAATCTGGTCACCCTACTAATAGAAGACAGCTGGTGGTGGGAGAGACAGACAGGCCTCCTGATATGAAAATTGGTTTTCTAACGCTTGGGGCTCGGAGACACAAGGTGCAGCAAGGTATAAATAGTAAGACAAAATGGATGTCTCCACTTTCCATTTCAGAACTGAGCTCTCAGAGAAAAGGAAGAGGAATGGAGACTTATTTATTTGCCACCTAGTTTTGTTGGTCAAAGAAAACCTGCTGCTTATTAAGGAGGTAAATAGATACATCTTTTTGAATTAGTTTCTTATTTTACTGACCATATTAACAGATGTCTGAGAATGAATACGATATGATTAACATTGGCTGTATGATGAGATTTAGAGAATGGAGAGAGGAATTCATCAAAGGGCTGTCTATAGGTCTCCTTTGCCCTGCGGTGGCTGCGCAGTGGCACTGTGTCGGTTATACAAATCAGCGGCTGACTCACAGCCACCGTGGGGTTTTCCCCGAAGCTGCACCTTAAAAAAGTAGAGGACTTACCCTGACTTTTTCCTTTGAAACGAAGTCACCATGGGCTTTCTGCCCTGTGACCTTGTTTTGGCGTCAAGCCGGGGGCATTCCGGGGTGGATGGCAACCGCTGATTGGACGCCAGCAGCCAAGGGGCGGGCTCAAGTACCCAGATGGCCACTGGAAAACCCTGTGCTCCCTCCTGTCAGGGGGATTTCCTGCCCGCTCTCTACAACAAGAATTTCAAGGGAAGGATTGACGAAGTAGCGCCATGAAGACAGGCTCTGAATTACATTATTCTGTATTAAACTGGAATCACTTTTGTGTTCTTTTGGAGCAGGAAGTACAACTAGAAAGTACCAATGGACATCCTAATCTCTCAGCTGCCAATTTCTGCCTTATTGGGCTCCATCACACCAGTGTTTTATCACACTCTCGTCATGCCTGGTTTGCCATTTTGCAGCGCGGTACTCACCTGTCACCGTGTTTGTCCTGCAGTCACCCCGCCTCTTCCCCTCCATTTTCTGTGTTTTCCTAGAGCAGGGAAAGTCTGATTCATTTCCTCCATGCGGGATTAACCTGCCCTCCCATCCCTGTGCATTGCCCTCCTCATCCTATGTCCTTTATTGGAGGTCTTGCTGATGAAAGGGGAGGGCGGTTCTCCTCCTCCAGCACACCGTGTTGAACGAACTGAGTTGTGCTGAGTTGGTTGAATGGACTTTTGCTGCTCCAACCCCACTCTCATTGCCCGCAGAAACAGCACCTAGCCGATGAAATATTAAATCAGTAAAACACTAGACAACAAAGCCAGAGCGAGGGGGGAAGGAGCCCACGCCCATCAGAGTGCCACAACCAATGAACTGGAGGCAGAAGGAGCAGGGGCAGGGTGGGGCATGGTGGAGTGGAAAAGAAAGGTGGTTTCACCAGTACAGTGTCGCTACTACAAACCCACATGAAAAGGACCATTAGCTTGGCATGCTAATGAAACGAAGGTGGAAATCGCGGTGGCAAACCAGGGGAAAAAAGTAGTTGTGATGGAGCCCACTATTGTGAATGAATCATATTTTGATTTAATAATTTTACATCTTTTAGTATATTTTAATGTATTTATGTATTTAAAAATATTTTTAATGTATTTATTTTAATGTATTTAATGTATTTAAAACTATGTATATATTTCAAGTCAGGCATGAAATTTTAAGAATTGTAGTGATTTATATTTTTAGTTCCTAATATAAGTTTTAAAAGATTTTTTGTGTCAAATCCTTCAGCTCATAAAAGCCATCAATGCCATCGCACTGTTGAGTTTCCTGTACTGAATGTAACACTGATGACAGAAAGCGATGTTGAACATCAAGCAACAGCCCTTTCAGTTGGTCTGATGAAATAAAAACAACAACAATTATTTCTTAATCTGAAATTACTTTAATCTTATTTAGGAAAGAAAGTCAGTTAGCAAAGTTACGACTGCGTCACAGAGCAAATTCTCCAAATGAATCTTGTCATGTAGGTACGAACAGAAAGCTCCGTATTGGCCTATAAACCTGCGTTCCGGTCCAGGAAGGGAGCCGCTGTGTGCACAATGCATGTGCTGAAGGAAGCTCGTATGCATGACTCTCTGGCTGGCTGAAGAACCATGGGGAGGGGAGGGGTTGCATGTTTTCTCACACCCCACCCAACCCATTTAGCTACCAAGATATTGAGGTCTCTTTCAGAATCACTGATTGTCCTTAACGTTTGTTCATGGGAAAGAACCTGCTGGCACATTTAGCACACCCCCCCGCCCCATTCCACAGCCAATCTCCGCTACAGCTTTATGAAGATGGAGCCATGCAGTGTGTTCAGGCTCCTGCACATGCCCAGGGTTTGTTCGGGGCCCAGGTGTATTCTGATCCATAGAAACATCCCATAATTTCTACTGTCTTGGGCCCATTTAAATAGATGTTCACCATTTAAACCCAGGTCAAAGATTTACAATGCAGAACTAAGATGTCTGGAGGGGGAGGGGGGAAACACCCCTCCCACTTTTTCAATGTATGAAAAGGCCTTTGTCACACGGGTGGTTTGAAGCACCCTCACCGCGAATTTGATCCAAATCTTTGATGTCATCCCCCTTTCGCTGTTCTCGCGCCCTGAGCGCGCCTTTTTTAGTTCCTCTTCCGAAATATCCCTGAACGGGGACTGTCTGTTTGCAGGCAAGTTCAGGCAAGTTGGCTGCGGTATCGGAGCAAAAGTGACCAGGTGTGATCAAAAGGTTACATTCGCATAAGAAACGGAGGAGGAACCGGGTAGGTGTGATAAAGGCCAGAGTCTCTCCTTCCTGCTTGCCAGTTGTAAGCAGGACAAGGGGGGGGGGGGGAGAAACGCTATCTCTTTGTCACAATATCTCCCTGCGCTGCATTTCCTGTGCATACAATCCTGCGTGCAAAGGAAAAAGGATAACTCAGGAAACGCTTGCAAAGCCGTGCCTGTGGTTGGGCATTTGGGGAGTAGATTTGTGGAGCCAGACCTTCCTGCCAGGTTCCAGCCTCAGAGTAACAATGAAGGTCTGAGTCCCACTAGTAGAGCCCAAATGGCCTTTGGGGCCATGATCCCGTGCATTCAAGTCACTGCGTACTTCCTTGAAAAAGCAGCAACCTAGGCTGCCTCTACAAGAGAGGTTTAAAGCTCTTTCAAGACGCTTTAAAAAATTTACCTCTACAAGGAGGGAGCGCAAATCGGGCGTAGAGGCGCGCTATCCCTCCGATTGTGCGCATTATCGAATGCGCGTTAAATAGCGAGTTTTATTTTGCGGCAGGATGTGAAGCCGGCGCCCTGCCTCCCGAGTGCTGCTGCTGCTGGCTCCCCCGCTCGGCTCCTGGCTCCGCTCCTACTGGGCTCCCGCTAATCTCTCGCTCTCGCTCTCCGTCTTCCAGCTCCCTTTTCCCTTTTTCTTGCCCTGTTCCCCCCCCCCTTGCTCCGTTTCATTCAATCGCCCCGTCAGTTCCTTCGCTCTCCAGCATAACAACTCGCAGGGACCTGCCTTAAAGAGACAGGCACCCACCCGCCCTACCTCCCCCCTCCCCCCTCTCCCTGCCTGCCTCTCGTGCAGAGGTATTAGGCGTAAATGCGCTTCAGCGATGAAGCGCATAATCACTTAACCAGGCGCAAAAGCGAATCCTTGTGGAGGGGACCCTAAAGTCATGGCTGACTTGTGCAAGGCTGCAGTGATGTGTTTTAGTTGAAGGGCCTCACCATGTCCTTATTTCTAACACGTCTGGCTTGTCCGTGCATCTGAATACGGAATTGCAGCCATCCCAAAGTCATCCTCACTCACTCTGTGTGTTCATCCAGAGGATTAGCTACCAGTTACGACTGGCTGGACAATAGAGATGTCTGTCCGTGCAGAGTTCCTGTGGGATGTGTCTCTCATTTGCTGGGCATTGAGGTCTGGTTTGCAGGGGTAATTCTCCTCCCAGGCATGCCTGAAAGGGACTGATATGGACTGCAGGGCATGATTCCTGGAGACATCCTTCCTCCAGCACACGCCCAGCAGGGACTTGAGCTCTGAGCGAAAGCTCTCATTCAGCCAGCAGTAAATGAAGGGGTTGTAACAGGTGCTGCTCATAGCAAACCAGTGGAAAGCAAAGTACAGGGCATTGTTGCTGTGGATGGCCTTGCTGGACATGAGAACCAAGTAGCAATTTAATGGGAACCAGCAGACAGCAAAGACCACCACGACCACCATCAGCATCTTGAGGGTCATCTTCTTCTTCCGTTGATGGGCAAAGTACTGCTCCATGGTCACATCACCAATCGCATTCCTCATCCAGAGCTTCTTGGCAACCATTGTGTATGTGATGGAGATCACCAACAAAGGCAGAACATACAGAAGGACAAAGGTAGTCAAATCCAGGTACTTCCAAAAAAGATCAGTTGGAGGAGGGAAGCTTGGGAGACACGCCATGCGATTTGTCCTGTTTCTGAAACATAAAAGAAGAGTTATTCCCATAGACAGACATACCAGGATGAAGAGAATTGGCCGGACATCTCAAAAACTGTCAGGTCTCGGATCCTTATTTAACTACAATCTGCAACATGGGACGTACTTTTATATCACAATCCTATGCATGTTTAGACAGAAAACATCCTATAACTCCCAGCATGCCCCAGCCAACCATGCTGGCTGGGGCATGCTGGGAGTTGTAGGATGCTTTCTGTCTAAATCACATGGGATTGAGCCCTTAATATTTTTCAACCTTTTCTGGTAGTCTTACTGCTTTTGTCTCTAGGGCAACCAGATATGAGAGAGGATGAAAGGGTTCCTTGGCTATTAATACTTGCACAGCTGATGAAATTTAGTCAAAGCAGCTTGTCGTGCAGTGCTGTGAAAAAATGTACCTGCCAGTTCTCCTTTGCTGCTGGTCTCCATCTGTTTCTTTTAAAAAGCCGAGTTCCCCTCTTAATGAGGAGCAGTGAATTGTAGAGGCGAAGAGAGAAAGGCTGGTGAAGAGCAGTTGCACAGCTCTGGCAGCAGCAGCATCTCCTTTCCAGGAAGGAGTGCTTTGATAGGGTGGGGCCAGAGAGACGGACCCAGCAGAGCGAGATCTCCCCTTTGTTCTGCCTCCAGTTCAACCTGAGGCTCCCAAAGGCAGATGTCCCATGTGGATCCAGGACTGCAGTTGCTGATTTTTCCAAGAGCAAATATATGGGTGAAAGAGCTCACTGAGTTCACAAGAGAACTCCAGAAGACGGGTTCGATAAGGAGCGAGCCTCCCTGCCTGCTCACAAAGCAGGAGCAGGCAAAAGACCTCAAAACACATAGCAAGGAAGAGGAGCAGTACCCCTGCCATCATCAAGACAAGGCACATGCTTTCCTGTAGGAAGAGCAGTGGAAGAGGAGCTGGGAGGTTTGGAGTTCAAGGAATGGTGGGGGAGGGGAGGTGGTCCTGGGGAGAAAGGAAAACCAGGGGGAGGAAGGAAGGGATGAGGCTGCAAAAAGTGCAACTGGGGTAGCAAAAAGACCATGGTCCCCTCTACAATTCGTTTTGACACCTGGTTGCCCGATTATGCGCATATACGGAGAAGCGCATTTACTCCTAATACCTATTCACGAGAGGCGGTGAAGCGCATTACAGGCTATATGAAACGTGCTTTAAAGTTGTTTACATATGGAGAATCGCATGTTTACATGGCTATAAGGCGTTTTAACTCCCGCGGCAAATTAAAACTCGCTATTTAACGCACATTCGAAAATGCGAATAATCGGAGATAAAAAGCACCTCAACCTCCCGATTTGCGCTCCGCTCTTGTAGAGGTAATATTTGTAATGCGCTGAAAGAGCTTTAAATCACTTTTGTAGAGGCACCCCATGACTCTGGCCCCTCCCACCCAGGAAGCAACATGCTCCTTCCCCCACCCCTTTAATTCCCCCCCCCCCCCCCGCTAGCTCAGTCAGCCTTTAGGCAGAAGGGTAGAATTCCCCACTTGATACAGCATGTGGCAAACACCATTGGGGGAAAGGATTGAACACATGGCAGCAGCCATTTTAAAATGCAACCAGCCCTGGGTCAGTATCAGCACAAGTGCAAACAACAATAGCCGAGGCACAAGTTCTGTTGAGAAGCTATAATGAATACATTTTCTTTGATCTGTCTTTGTTTTGCTTTATAATTGTGCCAAATGCTAATAGGTTAAGATGCTACTGTGTATAAATATACCTGCTTTCATACTGCCAGGGGAGAAGTTCTTTGTCTGTAGGACTCTCTCCATACAGATGTTACACTCAATAAAACAGAGTTGCCTTACAACCAAAGTGGATTTTTATCCTTGACACTACCCACTTTTATCACTATAGGCGATGGTGGGCACTCTGCCTTCCTATCTGTTGTACGTCCTCTGCTCCCCCAACTAAGCTTATGGGTGGCTGCTATACTTTTACAAGCTGCCCTAAAGAAGGCCGTTGTGCCTGCATCCATGACGAGCACTGGCTACCCAAGCCTCATTGTTCTGCCCAAAAGGCTGGTAGGGGGCTGCTGGCTTTCCCTGCTCTGCAGAGTTGGCCAAAGAATCCATCTCAAGAGGCCTAGGCCATTCCTTCCCCCTCAGGCCCAAACAGCTGCTCTGTGATTTAGTGGCTGCTTGTATTAGAAGTAGGGGTGTGACCGGATCCGGATCCCAAATCTGAGTCAGATTGGGGTGATCCAGACCTCCAGATCCCGGCGCGACCAGGCACGACTCAGCACGACCAGGAAATGCAGGGCCCTAGTGAGAACTAGGCAGTCGGCACGACCAGGAAATGTGGCACCCTAAAGAGAACTAGGCCACGAGACCTGATTCTCGGCAGACGCACTGAGATGGCATCTGCTGAGAGGGGGCAGAAGCAGCAGCAGAAGCGGCGGCGGCGGCGAGGAGGAGGAGGCAGCAGATAAGTGGGGAGAGTGGGGAGAGGGAGGTCTTTCTGGGGAGAGCGGGAGGGAGTGCTGTGGATGGACCCGGATTGGATCCAGATCCCAGATCCGAGTTGGATTGGGCCCGATACGATCTGGATCGGGCCCGATCCAGATCTGACAGATCCAGATCAGATCGGGGGATCTGTTCACAGCCCTAATTAGAAGCCCAAAAATGGAAAGAAATTACCAGCCACTGTAGGAGAGGGCAGGCAGTAAAGTAGCCATATAAATGGACTTGGCAGCACTCTCAATGTCCCTCCCCATTACACCCCCTCCTATGAAAGGGGAGGGGTCAGCGATAGAGCACAAGCTTGGTAAATGGTATAGTAGCAGGGGGGCAAGGCTACAGGAAGCACTCAGGTGTAGCCGCAAACAGGCACAACCCTCCACACACACACACACACACACACACCTGGAAATGTACAAAAGCAATGCTCCTGCACCCCACTATGGATGGGGAGAATTTGCAAGAGGTTCAGCACTTACTCAGACTTCAGTTTCCTAGAAGAAGGGTGCTGGAGACTTGTCGCTTTTCTCATAAAAGGTTTATTTACACTGAAGTCTGAGTAAGTGCTGAAGCTCCTGCAAGTTCTCTTCTCCCCGTAGTGGGGTGAAGGAGCATTGCTTTTGTATATTCCCAGGTGTGCGTGCGTGTGTGTGTGTGTGTGTGTGTGTGTGTTTGTGGAGGTTTGTGCCTGGTTGTGGCTAATCCACCATAGGGGTGTAGAGGGCAGGGAGCGGGCGAACCTGGAAGTAGCCACTTCTGGTTTCATCGCTCCTAAGCACACCACAATGCAATGGCCTGGGCTGCTCTCGGGCTGTCGCGGATGCCATTTTGGGGTTTTTTTTACTTGCAGAAAAGCGCTCTAGCTCTCCAACGAAAGGTTTGTGGGGGGAGGGGGGGAAACGGGCAGAATCGCGTCCCCCCTCCCTTCCCCCCCTCTCCTGATGGCCATGGAAGCTGTGCGGTGCAGCTCCATGGCCATTGGTGCAGCCGCGCTTACTCGTGAGTAAGCGCGGCTGCACGGGGGCGGTCAGCCACATCTTTCTGCAGTCCCGGGAACTTCCCAGGACCGCGGAAGAACTGGGATTTTTCTAGTTCCTAAGAACCAGGAAAAATCCCGTGCCCCCCCCAGCCCCCGCTACTCGCTGTGTGTCATGCAGACTCACAGGGAGCAGCCGGGGTCCATCCCAGGCGTGTTGCCTGGTGTGGAAAGGGCCCCAAAGTGCTTCCTGTAGCTTTGCAGCCGTCCCCTCCACCCCACCTGCCACTTTACCAGTTGCCAAGCATATGCCCTACCACTGAGCTGCAACCCCTCCTGTAAGCTTGCATAGGAGGAGAGGGTCTAGATGGGGGGGGCATAATATCACCAGTCCAATCGACCCCTGCTTCCCATCAGAGGCCTTAGATTCACCCTTCTCCCAGCCTCACATCTCCCAACACCCCCCAGGCCTCAGAGTTGGTGGGCAATCTTAAATCTTATATTCAAAAGCATTAAGTTGTAAGGTACCCTTCGAGGTAATTTAAACTGACCCCAAGCCCATCACATTCCTTGGGAGGGGTGCTTATGAGAACAATGGCAACAGGGTTTAGCATCTGCATTGCATGCAGTAGGTCCCAGGCTCAAAGCACCACCACCACCACCAGTACGTAGGCATATAAACATTAGGCACACGGGATTAAAAGCAACAACAAAAATTTGCCAAGATTGAACTGCCATTATGCAGTGGTGTGACCACACTTGGAATACAATGTGCAATTCTGGAAACCACATAAAAACCAACCAGCCAAACAAACAGATAAAAACAGACATGGTAGAGTTAGGAAAAGGGCAACTACAAGGATCAAGAGGCTGGAGCAACTCCCTTATGAGAAATGGTTTCAACTCTTGGGGCCTATTTCGGTTTGAAAAGAGGGGAGTGAGGGGAGACATGATATGCATGGTGTGGAAAAAGTAGACAGGGAGGCACTTTCTCCCTCCCTATAACACCAGAATGCAATGGAAGTGACCGGCTACACGCAATGGGGGAGGGCTATAACATTTACTCTTGTTGGCTTAGCGGGGCTAGATCAGTGCTAAATCAGGGTTAGTCAGAGTTTAATGCCACACTATGCAGGACAGGCTTCACCCTATAGTTTTTGGAGGCCTTAAGGATGAGTGAACTAGTTGCTACTGGGGCAGATGTCACAAGGCGAGCCATTCATGTCCAAGTCACGGCACCACTGGGAAAGTAGAAGCCTTAACATTAGGAGTTGAATAAATGGGGCCACGTGGTTCATCTGAAGGAGACTTTCGAGTAAGGGCCCAAGTTCCTCCCCCTAAAGGCAGCGATACAGATTTTGGAAAACTACCAATCCTCCGTTGTGTGGTCGATTCTATAACGAACTGCACCTTGAAAACTGGATCGACATGAATGAGAAAGAGTCTGATGGCACTTTAAACATTAACAGATTTATTATGTTATTATTACTCTAATATATATTTATTTATGATGGCTAAGCTTTTTGTGGACTATTATTTATGCAGGAACATCTATGTACATGAGTTCCCACAAAGAAGGAAAGCAGAGGGTCCCTGCCCCAAATGGCTTACAGTCTAAATACATAACACAATAGAGACAACAAAGGATGGGGGTTGGGAGTGAGGCAAACACACACTTATTTAGCTGTGAGTGGGCTTTTGAGCATCATCAAATGGGTGGCTTTTCATGTTCCCCTACCGTCGCTATGGCCTCCTGCTGTCCCACAATAGTGATGATCTCTTTACACAGGGGCTGCCTCTACAAGAGGCATTTAAAGCTCTTTCAAGGCGCATTAAAAAATTTACCTCTACAAGAACGGAGCGCAAATCGGGCGTAGAGGCATGTTTTCTCTCCGATTATGCGCATTATCAGATGCGCGGTAAATAGCAAGTTTTATTTTGCTCCGGCCGTTAAAGCGCATTTTGACTATGTGAACAAGCGATTCTCCGCAACAACTACTTGTAAAGCGCATTTGAAACAACCGGTAAGGTCACCTGTTGAGTGCTCAATTACCTCCTGCATGCAAGCATTTCCGATGAAGCGCTTCCGAGAAGATGCGCATAATCGGAGGAACAGGCATCAAACGGAATCCATCTAGAGGGGGTCAGGAAAAGAAAGAGGAAGCAGCAATGACCACGTGGCCCATTCATGGGCCTTTTATATTGCCCCACTTTTCTTGCACACAGCAGGAAATGGCGGCACATTCTGTGTTTTTTTTTTTTTAAAGCTGGATTAAAAGAAGCAGGAGGCGCGCGGAAGATGGACATTGTTGTCTAAAGGACACATGAACATCTGTAAGTGGGCAGTAGAGAGTGTGCAATAAAATGCTCATCTGATGACGCTCATAATCCACAAAAGCTTATTCCATGATAAATCTGTTGGCTTTAAGGTGCCACAAAGATGTTTGCATCAGTTGACACAGCTATCCTTCCGGATGACTATGAGATTTCAAGGCACAGATATTAATGGCTAAGATTTGGGGGTGGGGTTGATTGCTACATATGTAAATTAATGTCAACAATGCCTCTGGATTGCAAAAAAAACCAAAACCAAACAAACCCTCAAGCACCAATATAAGTGTTCATTTAGATAATTGATGCATTTCTTCCACCTCAATATTGTGTATTTCACATGATACTTCAAGGGAGAAAAGGCACCAGATAAAAAATTAATTGGTTGTGGGAAATCATCCATCAACAGATCATCCACCAACCTAGAAAGGGCCTCTCATCATTAATTTCATCTGTTAACAGCTGCAGAGCAAGAAATACCTCTTCCACATGGATTTCTAGGCACAGCATCATACACTGACCAGGATAAAGGCTTTCAAGAATGGATGAGTCTCAAACTAAGCTCCTGAGAGACACATTTGGAGATGGCCAAAGACCTGGACAGTCGAAGTGTCCAGATGGAAGATGAATAAGGCCAATCAGTGCCATGTGCAAGTCCAGAGCAAGCAAAAGGCATCAATATCTGGCTAGAAGACAACAAACAATGTCATGAATTGGCTGCAACCTGAATAGGTATGGCGGCGAGGTGGGGTTGGTATGGGGCAACCCCCTCTTTTGGCATAATAGACATTGGGCTGGATCCAGTGGTGAGGGGGGAGCAGAATTGGGCTCCCTACTTCCCCACAGTGAGGATTCTAGTAAAAAATAAATCCAACAAGCCCACTTCCGGGTTATGTATTAATTCATGTATTTGCAACAACTTTGACAGGTGGGCCAGGGTGGATGTGGCATAGGCGCCTCCAAAGTAATAATAATAATAATAAATTATTATTATTATTATTATTATTATTATTTATAACCCGCCTCTCCCTCCGGATCGAGGCGGGGAACAACAACAATATAAAACACAAGAATCACAAACAGTTAACATTTTAAAAACAAGAAAAAATACATCATTAAAAGCATCTTAAAATTCATCTGGATAGGCCTGCCGGAAGAGAGCAGTCTTCATGACTCTCTTAAATTCATGAAGACTGCTAATTTGTCTAATCTCCTCCGGCAGACCATTCCATAGTCTGGGAGCGGTAGAAGAGAAGGTCCTCTGGGTAACACTCGTCAGCCTAGTTCTGGCTGACTTGAGTAAGTTCTTCCCAGAGGACTTAAGTGTGCGGGGCGGATTGTATGGGAGAAGGCGATCCCGCAGGTAACCTGGACCCAAACCATGTAGGGCTTTAACGGTAATAACCAACACTTTATACTTCGCCCGGAAACTGATTGGCAGCCAATGAAGCGATTTTAAAACTGGTGTAATGTGGTCACCCCTAGGTATACCGGTGACCAACCTGGCTGCCATATTTTGAACAAGTTGAAGTTTCCGGACTAGGCACAAAGGTAGCCCTATGTACAGCGCATTGCAGAAGTCAAGCCTCGAAGTTACTTAATAAAGGGCTATGGTATAGGGCTCAAAAGAAAGGAGGTTTAGGACTTCCAAATATTAAGTTTTATTATATAGCTAATCAGTTAAGATATGTTATAAGCTGTATTCTAGGGGAGGAAGATTTGGAATGGTTGGAAACGCAAACAGGGGAAATAGACCATAAATTGAAAAATATTTTTTTAAAAAAAATTCAAAAGAGGGAATTAAAGGGACTGGACAACCCTTTGTTGGCAAATATAGTGGAGATCTGGGAGAAGTTTAGGGGGAAGTGGATACCAGGAGACTCACCACTTGCTCCAGTAGTGGTAGTGGAGAATTTCCCAAGGGTATTAAAAGCGGAGATAGAAGCGAGATTGAAAGATCAGGAAATGGATGGAAAATATGAAGGATAACGACCAAATTAAAGAGGTATTAACAGGTCCAAAGTTAATATGGTTTAAATGCATACAATTAGGGAAATGGACTCAGGAATGGAAACTGAAAAATGGAGAATGTAGAAATAATACAAAATTTGAAGATTTAATTGAGTTAAAAGAAAGGAAAGAAGAAAATAAAACTAAGAAAGGATTGACAAGTGTGATATATAAATTATTGATAGAGGAAGAATTTCAAGACTCTCTTAAAGTAATAAAAAAGGTATGGGAAGAGGATGTAAAGGGAGAAATTAAGGAATATAATTGGGAGAGGTTGTGGAATGCAAGAATGTTAAAATTGTTATCGATCAGAATTAAGGAGAATTTTTATAAAATATTGTGGAGATGGTATCTAACACCGGTTAGATTTCACCAGATTGATAAAAAAATGTCTAAAAACTGTTGGAGGGGATGCCAGGAGGTTGGAACCTATTTCCATATGTGGTGGAGCTGTGAGTATGTACAAAAATTTTGGGAAAGGGTATTTAAAGAAATAAGTGAAATAATTGGAAGTAAAGTGGAATTAAACCCGAAGCTTGCTCTACTAGCAATATGGGATAGAGGGGAAGATGATAAAAATAAGAGAGAATTGATAAACAACCTCCTGACACCTGTTAGATTAATGATTGCAAAAAATTGGAAAGGACAAGGAAGCTATACAATAGAAGAATGGTATAAAGAAATATGGAATATGGCTTTGAATGATATGCTGACTTGTAAAATGAAGTTAAAGAAGGGTATGTCCAGTAAAAATGATTTTAGGGAAATATGGAGTCCCCTTTTGGAATATGTATTAAGATCGGGGAAGGGACAAAAACCTTCAAAAGAGTCGATAAAATTTTGGATAGAAGAATGATTAAGAAGTGGTCTCATGGGGTTGGGGTGCACGGGGGGAATAGTCGAGGATTATGTATGTATTTTATGTTGTTATTATGTTGAAATTAATAAAATTATTAATAAAAAAAAAAAAAAGCCTCGAAGTTACCAGCGTGTGCACTACCATCTTTAGGTCTTCCAACTCTAGGAAGGGGCGCAGCTGGCGTATCAGCCGAAGCTGATAGTAGGCACTCCTGGCCATCGCATCAATCTGAGCTGTCATTTGGAGCGACAGATCCAGGAGTACCCCCAAGCTGTGAACACAATCTTTCAGGGGGGGTGTAACCCCATCCAGAACTGGTTGACACACCTCCAAACCCAGGTTGGGGCCTTTGACAGTGAGCACCTCCATCTTGTTTGCATTCAGCTTCAGTTTGTTTTTCCTCATCCAGCCCATTACCGCCTCCAAGCATTCATTCAGAGGAGACACATTATCCTTAGCTGACGATGTTATCGAAGGCATAGAGAAATATATTTGGGTGTCAGCATCGTATTGATAGCACCCCGCCCCATGCCTCCGGATGATCTCTCCCAGCGGTTTCATATAAATGTTAAACAGCATTGGGGAAAGGATGGCACCTTGTGGTACACCACATAGCAACTCCTTCTTTGAAGAGCAGCTAGCCCCAAGCATCACCATCTGGAACCTGCCCGAGAGATAGGATCGGAACCACTGAAGCACAGTGCCCCCGATTCCCAGTTCCCCCAGGCGCTCCAGAAGGATACCATGGTCGATGGTATCGAAAGCCGCTGAGAGGTCCAGGAGTACCAGCAGGGACACACTCCCCCTGTCAATACTGAGGCGTAGATCATTCACTAAGGCGACCAAAGCGTTCTCAACGCCGTATCCTGCCCTGAAACCGGTTTGAAATGGGTCTAGAAAATCAGTGTCATCCAAGACTGCCTGGAGTTGGAAGGCAACCGCCCTCTCGATCACCTTGCCCAGAAATTGAAGATTTGATACTGGCCTATAGTTATTAAGGTCCAGGGAATCCAGGGAAGGCTTTTTTAGAAGCGGCCTTACCACCGCCTCTTTTAAACATAATGGAAAACTCCCCTCCCTGAGAGATGCATTAATGATATGTTGTAGATGTGATCTAACTGCATCTCCTGCCTGGACGACCAGCCAAAAAAGACAGGAATCGAGAGGGCAAGTCGTCTTCCTCACACATCCAAGTACCTTGTCCACGTCCTCGGTACTCACCAACTGAAACTGATCAAGTGTAATCCTACTCGTGGAGTCGCTGGACACTCCACTGTCAGCCTCTGCTATAACAATGGCATCTAAGTCGGCTCTTATCCGAGAGATTTTATCTGAGAAATGATCGTTAAAGGCATCACAGCGAACTACCGAAGGCTCTAAAATCGGATTCAGGGGAGAAGGTGCCTGGGTTAGACCCCTCACCAGCCTGAACAGTTCTGCTCGATGTGAATTCGCAGATGCAATTCCCGAACAGGATGTCTGGTCAGGTTAAGATGGTTTTTGTAGACCACAGCTACTCCGCCCCACCCCCCCGCCCACTTTCCCTAGAAGGTGCCTAGAATCGGGAACATAGGGAGATACCCAGAAGATGAAAACTCATCAGGCTGGGTTGCAGACTAAAAGGTGAAGGTCCGTGCCTTTCACTGTTGAGAAATAGCACTATCAACTCAAACGGGTCAGGCTTAAGCTTGGGATGCCAGGGGGACATTGCAGCCAGCCAGCTAGGGCAATCCCCTTGCACAGTTTTAGAATCCCCTCTCTCCACTGGGCTTAGTTTTAAGCCTGTTAGTTTACATGCTACATTTGTTTCACAGAGTTCTGATCAATTTTAATTCCAACATTGGTATTTACCTTTTTATTTCTCTCCCTTTCCACACAGAGCATTTACACACACTGTATTTTTATAATGTAATTACTCTGGTAGTAGGAACCAATGTATTCCTGGGGTGGTTGCACAGAGGGAAGCAATTCTGAGGAACACCAAGCATTGCACAGAGACCTAGAACAACAGCCAACAGACACCATAGTAACAGCTGAACAGTTCAAATAAAATGCCTTTCTGGCACATTCCCATCTCCTGATGCATGGTTTGTCATATTCACAGCAACAAACAGTACAAAGATGCCCTTTTTAATAAAGTGGTTGTTTATTCCACTTACCTATAAGGAAACCATATAAGCTTCTGATAGATTGCATGGGGCAGAGAGAAACAGCTCGCCATCACCCATATGAGAATGATGTAAATTCCTCCTTTCACAATGGACATTCGGGGCTTCAGAGGATGCATGATAACCTAAAGAAATCACAGAATTAAGTCCTCATATAGAGCCTGACCTGAAATGATGTCATGTTCAGATCAGAGGGACTCACTCACATGTAATAGTAGGGCTGACCAGAAACCAAGGTGACGAGGGGCACTGCAAACAACCCAAATGCTTTCCATTCAGAATGAGGGCAGAGCTTTTTTGCTCTCACTTTGTATTGTCTTTGTTTGTATAACATCTCATGGCCAAATCTGAGGGGCATTTTAAAACCAGACATCCATTCCAGCCAATGTTGCCTTCGAGTTACAGATTGAACACTAATTTGATGGTGATACATGAAAACGGCCTTTGCCCTCTTATTAGGACAGGTCCTTTTCATCTGTCACTCTAGTCTTGGTGAACAGCCTCGCCCTACCTCCTCTTCACTAATGTTCAATGTTTACCCACACCTGACATTATAGGCCTTCCTGTTTCACTAAACTTTGAACCAGCATAAATAATTCTGATTGCAGAATCTGCATTTGCTTGGTGCAGAATTTGTGTTCTCCAAGTTTTTTTTTTTTTTTTTTTTACATGGTTGCCACAGAGCACAAGCCGGGGTATGTCCTCCTTACCTGATGGCGGTCCAGAGCAATAGCGGCAAGGGTCAGCACAGAGACATGGACAGAACAATACTGGACAAAGCGACTTATGTGGCACATCAGCTTTCCAAAAATCCAGGTATTACTGACAAACCGCACCTGGAAGGGAATATTGGATAGTGCATAAAGTCAGGCCAAATGAGGATTAAATGCATGCATCTATCTCTATTGCATTTCTATCCCACTTTTCTGTAAGAAGAGCAAGGCAGTTATAGGGTTCCCTTCCATTTTATCCTTACAACAACTTTGTAAAGCAGACTGGGAGACAGTGATTGGTCCAAGTTCACCCAATGGCCTTGCAACCACCTTGCATGGTTCATGTGCATCTACTCCCGCTCCTACATACGAAAAATTTGGGTGTCAATATTAGCCTCCCTCTGAGGGTACAAATGCACAACTGAACTCCTTGAATGGTTCATGTAGCGGACAGAAAATTTTCATCAATCCTGTGGCAAATACTGGAATTCAGCTTGCTCAGCTGCCCTAGCTAAGCAGTTAGGGGCACAATCCTATGCATGTTTAGACAGGGGGGAAAAAGTCTTACAACTCCCAGTGTCCCCAGCCATGTCTAAACATGCATAGGATTGTACCCTAGGAGATTCCTTGATCAAATGCATCAAAGGTTATTCTGCATTAAGATTTCATGATTTTGCCCCTGCAGCTAACTCCCCACAGCTGAGCCTCTTAGGCCGAAAATAAGCATCTCTCCAATACAGTCCCATGGGAACCTTGTTGTTATGCTTAACATTCTAGGAAACATCTTTACCAGAATGTAGAGTGGTAAATAGCTGACAATGAAGTTTTAAATGTCAAAACAGTGTAAGTCAAGAGGTTTGTCTCCACTCCCTCCCACAACAATCCTTAGAAAGATTGCTCTGTCCCTGCTGCTGCTCACAGCAAGGAAAGAGTGATCTGTATCAGGACTGCTGGGATGTGTGCATGTGTGTAGCCCGATTTCATAATTTTGACAAAAAGGGATTTATCATTGGTGGTCAGGGCACCCACAGGGGCACAGTTAAGGACTGGGGGGGGCATGCAGGCCATGCACCATAGGTTGTGCACCCTTGCCTTACGGGATGCTTATACAGAGAACCAGTGTGCATGGTGTGTGTGTAGTGTTGGTTAAGTGTTGGACTAAGGTTTGAGAGTCCTGAGTTCAAATGTCACTCAGCTATGAGTAATTTTGAGCCAATCTCTCTCTCTCTCTCTCTCTCTCTCTCTCTCTCTCCCCACTAACCTAAAATTGAAAGAGAACATTTTTGTACCAAGGAATACTCCTCATAAGGTTTATAAAAGGAACAGTTTAAGAACATAAGAAGTGCCATGCTGGATCAGACCGAGGGTCAATCTAGTCCAGCACACTGTTCACACAGTGGCCAATCAGCTGTCGACCAGGGACCAACAAAGCAGGACATGGTGCAACAGCACCCTCCCACCCATGTTGCCCAGCAACTGGTGCACACAGCCTTACTGCCTTGGATACTGAAGGTAGCACATAGCCATCAGGTCTAGTGGCCCTTGATAGCCTTCTCCTCCAGGACCAAATAGAAGGGGAATGCCACAAAGTGTAGGGTGTTCAGCCTTCCCCAACCTGGTACTCTCCAGATTACCGGAAAACAACTAATGGCCATTCTGAATGGAGATGATGATAGTTATAGACCAAAACATCTGCAGGGTACCAAGTTGGGGAAGGCTGGTGTAGGTCCTCTTTTCCACCAACATTTCAAAGAGACAACTAGACACACATTTTAACTTTTTTACATTATGGGGAATGAGCTGATGGTACAGCAGAGTAAGCTGATGTAGATTGGGTGCAAACCACCAAACATTGGAAATGTTTATTTCAAACTATATTCCCCTTTCCTATTGGTCTTTAAGGTTCCACAAGTCTTTTTGATGTATTTATTTTTAGTATTAGTCACCTTGGATGTTATGTACAGAAAGTTGAGATATAAATTGGAGAAAGATAGATAGAAGATAGGATGGATGGACGGACGGACGGACAGACAGACAGATAATAAATATTGCTTTGAAGTTTGAACTTAGATGCCTCATATTTGGTGGATTTTTTTTGGCATGGAAATTCACTCTGCAGTTCAAAGCAGCCACTTGATAACAACACTTTGCATACTGCCAGAGAAACTCTTGCCTCTTATTGCTTCTCCTGTTCTAGGGTAGAGCCCTGGCATGCCAAACATATTTATTTGGGAGCTGATGTACCTCGGTTCAAGCTTTTCGTCCTGGTGACTCAGGTGTTACTAATTTATTTTTATTTAGTTTTAAGAAAGAAAGAAAGAAAGAAAGAAAGAAAGAAAGAAAGAAAGAAAGATTACAAGAGACCCATGGTCATTTCCCCATATTCTCTCAACTTAACCCTGAGCCCCCCCCCCCAGTTACCAGCCCACAAAGGCAATGCTTTGAAAGAATGTGCCACGAAAGCTAGTTCTATATTTAAGGAATCCGTTATGGGAATGACATCCACAATTGCTTACCAGTGTGAATGGTGTATTCAAGATGATGATCATGATATCAGCCACGGCCAGGTTCACAATGAAGAGGCTGGTGGCTGAGTGCATCCTCTTGTTCTTGACTACCACATGGCACACCACCATGTTCCCAAAGAGGGAGATGCAGATGATGACCGAGTAAGCCACAATGAGCAGGGCTTTTACCATCCGGCTCTGGGACTCCCCTTCGTAGCGAGTGCCAAAATCACCCATGTTGTCCACGTCCAAATCCTCATTTAAGAAGGAGGATCGGTTGTGGAAGGCATAGAGGCCAGCCAAGGAATAGGTGCCATTAGGTCCCACTGCCTGTCGGAAGGGCTTGGAGATGTATTGGGAAGGCAACCACAGGTGCCTGCTCATGGCTGCGTGGAATCTCAGCTGGAGGCAAATGTGCCCCTGGAAGGCACACCTTTTCTCCTTGCTGGAGCACGTGGGTCTGGAGCGATGCCCCTTCTGCAATCTTCTCCTGTGAACAACAGCCAAAGTCTTTTCAGCGCATGTCCTGCCTAGTACGCCGTTCTTTGAGGCTCCCAGACTTTTTCCAGGGAAGCTTGAGACGCAACTGTTTCTCCAGTCAAAAGTTCCCAGCTAACCCCTTCTGCATCACCATCTGCCTTCTTGCTCTTCTGCTGCTTTTGCCTGCTTCATTGCCTTCCCCACTCATTTCTTCAAAAGCACACAATCCTCTTCTCCAAATAGAAATCCCACTTCAATTCCTGCCAGCTGGTGGGCTGTCCTCAACACTCCTTCAGCGAAAAAAACTGCTCAGACGGGAACGATCAAAGCCTGCGCTGTCCATGGCGCTCTCCTCCCTTCTCCCTGCTGGAGGCAAAGCTGCATTCGAGGAGTACATGGCTCTGCGCTATAGCTACAGCCTGCCGAGTGCTATGCTAGCAGCCTATGCAGGGAGCCAATAGAATATGTTTGGCTACTTCTTTCCAGTGCCTGTTATAGCCTCAGAGGAGAGAGGGGGGATATGGAGGTGGGGTGGGTGCAACCAGCTGCAGGGTGTGTGTGTTCCTGTTGCACCTCCATCCATGTGATGGAGGAGACCCTTTCAGCCTCTTCCCCTCCTTCTTCTCAGTCTTCCGGCATTCACAGACATGCAGGGTTTTGCCTACGGAATCTGCTGTTGAATTGTTGGCTGTCCCTGCCTGCTCTTGCAGTAGGGAACCAGCCTGAATCCGGTGGAGGAGCAGGAGCTGCTAGAGGAGGAGGAGGAGGAGAAAGCCCCTGGCTGGGAAAGTTGGCAGTTAACTGGAAAGGGACATTGACTGGGGAAAGACAGGCTCAAATGACTTAGAGCATAATCACACGGGCGGGAAATCATGTTTGCTTACTGTCGCTTCTCCGCCCGCGCGTTTGTCCCTCATTACTTCCTCTTTTGAAAGAGGAAGTAAACAAACGTGCACGTGACCAATTCAGTGGGCCGTTTTGATCGCGCTGCTTCTGCACACAGCAGGAGATAGTGGCAAGTTCCATCTTTAAAAATAAGTTGGACTTACTGGGGTGTTGTTGTTTGTGGCGTAAAGAAAGCTAGAAGGGGTGGGATGCAGACGACGACGTGAGAGGGACTCCCAAAAACCCGTGAGTGCCCAGTAACAAACGTGCAATAAAACACTCGTCTGATGGAGCTCTGAATCTCCCTACCAATCACTTCACAACACATTTGTCACTTGGCAAATATCTTGCTCTCCACACTGTGGTTCTCCTGGCAAAAACACAGGGAGATTACAGTTATCCCACCCTACAGATAAGGACCTCGGCTTGTAACATGTAGGGGGATTTTTCAGGTGACTTTCATTTAAGGGACACTGAATACAGGCTTCAGTCCTTGCATCAATGTTCCCTAAATTCCCCAGTCCAGTAGGTGAAAAGGAGGATATGTAGATAGACACTCAGAATGATTGATTTTACTCACACTCATGAACTCAATGAAACTGTTATTGCTTTAAAACATTTATTAAAACAATTTAAGGAAGTTAAAATTAAACAAACACACGAACCTCTCCATTCAGCAGAGCAAATTAAAGGATATACTCACAAGTCTGGCAGATTTCTTAAGAACATAGACAATCATACCCCCAATGACAAAACACATACTCTGTGAAGGAATTCTTCTCCACAGAGGGACTTCCATTTCTCCCAGACACAACTGCATGTAGTCACTGAAGCCTACATGCTAGGCTCAGCGCAACATCCTGGAGTGGATCTCATGCCTGAAGGAAAGGAAAAACATCTTCCTCCTCTGTGTTCAGACTTAAAAACCCTTCTCAAAGTCAGAGAACTCCCTCCCAATACATATTAATTTATTTTAAAATATCTGTCCATTGGTCCACATCATCAGTTTAGACCATCCTCTTCCCAGAATGTCTCATCCTTTCTGACATCCTTGTTTGTCACTAAACTGGACATTACTTCTGCTTTTCATGTGGTCACCTGTCTGGTTTACATCTCTTTTCTTCCAGACACGGGGAATTTCTAAACCACAACTCTACCTTTCTATAAGCCGATCTACACACTAGCTTTGTAACGTTTTATAAAGGTTACGAAAACTCTTTGGGCCACATGATGCACTCCCTTGAACGTTGTATACCCGAGGTTTTTTTAAACTCACCTCAGCTATATACAACGGTTTGTACTTTTAATAAATCATTTTAAGTAAAATAATGTGTCCTTCCTTACCGTTTGTGATTTGTGGGGGCAGTGCTTCATTTACTGGCGCCCAAATGCTTAGCCGTTGATTGGTGGGGAAGAAAGAGGGGCTAAGGAGGAAGTGGGCAAGTGAAGTACTGCACCCACAATGCTTTGCCCTATACTCATTGAAAGCTAGGGAATGAAAGGGGAACTAAGGAGGAAGTGGGTGAGTGAACTACAGCGCCCACAATGCCTTGCCCTAAACTAATTGTAAAAATGAAACAGAAAGAGATGGACAGAAGGGTGTGAGACTGCACACACCGCTTTGAAGACTGAAAAATATTTCTCCTGTAACGTGAGTACTCCTTAATGTGGCCTAAGACGTTTTAGAACGAACCTATTTGGAACGTTTTAAAATATATTTAAAACGTTCCAAGGTACTGTGTAGATAGGCTCTATAACTCTTGACCAGGCACCTAATTACGTTTTAAGGAACATATACTGCTGAACATGTCAAAAGCTTCTAATGACTAATGTCTTATCATTTGAGCAATGTCAAATCATACTTTCCCACCAAAATCACAAGCTTCTATACTTTAAAGCATCTAACCCGTGATATAATATTTGTATCTTGCCCTCTTCTTTCCTATGCTATAATAGCAAGCCCTGTAACCCCACTCTTACATATATTCAGTAAAATTGCAAGACCTAAGAAAAACACCCCTTCAGGCTTGAGGAAAATGAGACATTTGCTCAAGGCCTCCAGGTGAGTTCAATTACACCAGAGTAGACCCATAGCTTTCATTCAGTTTTTTAAAGTGGCAAGCATCCCCAAAGCAACTGCCTTCAACTTGAAACTCTTGCTTAAACCCAAGCCCAAAGACCCTGAACTGACATGCCAATTTTGCAGAAGATTGTTTATACAGTCCTGATGGTGAGAAGTATAATTCTAAGCATGCTAGTCAAATGTAAGTCCTGCTGAGTTTCATGGGGCTTCATAGGCATGTGCAAGGGGTGTGCCAGGTGTGCCCAGGCACACCTTAATATCACAAGCAATAAGCGCTGAATTGAGGGAGCCACTGAGTAGGGATCCAGAGGGGGATCCAGACACAACCAGAACAGTCCTCTGGCTGTTCTACTGCTGCCTCCCTCCCCCACCCTCCGACAGCACACTTGCTCTTGGCAGCAGGAGAGAAAAGGAATCGCTCTGCTGGGACCCTCTCTGCCAGGGATCTTTAAAGAGGCCAGGGAGGGAGCAAGGACACCGAAGGCTAATACCGCCTCATACGGTATACTGGGGGGCTTGAGGGGTGTCTCCTCATTCCCCCCCTCCCTCACCTGCAACGGCCCTCCTGCGGTCAGACAAGCCAAATGCAGAGCAGGGCATCAGTGTCTACAGTGTTTAAGAAATAAATGAATAAAAATAATGTCCTTTATGACTGGGTATTCAATAAACGTTCGCCTTTAAAAAACATTCCCTGGGTGCACACCCTAATGAAATGTGCCAGGAATGCCTATGTGGGGATTACTTACATCCTAATATTGCAGTCATTTTAGTGGCTTAAGGAGCAATCCTATGCGTGTTTAGACAGAAAAAGTCCTACACTTCCCAGCGTTCTCCAGCCAGGCAGGATTGTGCCCTTATGGCTGTCCCTCAGTGCAGAAGTGCCTAAGGCGATATACCATAAAATCCAAACGACACATGATGGGGAAAATATCCAAGATCTTTCAAGTCTCATTAAAAATTTTACCTCTACATGAGCGGAGTGCAAATCGGGAGTTGAGGCGCGTTATCTGTCCGATTATGCGCATTATCGAATGCGCGTTAAATAGCGAGTTTTATTTTGCTGTGGGCCGTTAAAGTGCATTTTGACTATGTGAACAAGTGATTCTCTGCATTAACTACTTCTAAAGCGCATTTCAAACAACTGGTTAGGCCACGAATTGTGCGCTCAATTACCTCCTGCGTACAGTCATTTAACCATAAAGCGCTTCCGAGAAGATACGCATAATCAGAGAACCAGGCGTCAAAATGAATTCTTGTAGAGGGGGTCTTTGTTTTTCTTCAAAGTAGCCTCTGAGGGGAGGGATCTTACTTGAATTGGAGCCAGTGGAGGAGAGAGGGTTAACCCATCGCCTCAGGCCATTTCCCCTGTTTCAGTTGCCCTGAACCTGCTATTAGTTGTGTGTGAAAAAGAGGGGGAGAGAGAGAGAGAGAGAGAGGTACCTGTGTTTTTTCCCCACTGCAGCTTATGGCAACTTGGGTGGGGGTTACAGCCCCCTGCAAAGGACATTATAGTAGTCAATCCTACTTGAGGCTATTTCTAGCATGGATGGCAGTTGACCGCTCCCAGTATTTCAGGGGCCTATCTTGGCGATGACAAATTAGCACCACGAGCCCCCAAAACCCCATGGTTTCAGTCCTGTAGGGTTGTCCCCACACCAAGAAGCAAACGGGGGGGGGGGGGTTTGCATCCATCGGAGGAGAGGGTGCCGCTGCCGCCGCTGCCCATCCCCCCAGCCTTTTCCCTCCCTGGCCTCACAGGGCTTTTCCCACCAAAGGAGAGGAGAACTTTACTTCTCACGCCAGAAGAAGAGCCAGGAGCATTCTGGTGATTCTTTGGCTCACCGGTCCACCCCTGCCCCTGCAGGCGGCAACCAATCAGGGGTCCCCTAGGAAGAAGCACAGTTGGCAGAACAGATAAAATATATATGACCATAGCCTTTGGCCAATCCTTTCTCTCTCACACACACACAAACATATATATACACACTGCCCATATGTGGTCAAGAGTGAAATTTTTAGATGAATTTAGAGCTCCTAATTAACTGAGGAGCTTTGGCGGAATAACAGTGTGTGTGGGGGGGTGCTTGTTTTAAAAGATAGACTGAATTTCTCAGGTGGGTCCCCATACATCACCGCCTGAGACCCACGGAAAACATAAATGCAGGCATTTAGTCAAGCTGTGCTGAGGGTGTTAACCCCTGCCTGCCATCTCTTGCTAATACTGATAATCCTCTTGGCAGTCTAGAGAGTCTTCGGCTGCCTCTACAAGAGGCATTTAAAGCTCTTTCAAGGCGCATTAAAAAATTTACCTCTACAAGAACGGAGCGCAAATCGGGCGTAGAGGCACTTTAAACATCCGATTATGCGCATTATCGAATGCGCGTTAAATAGCGAGTTTTATTTTGCTCCAGCTGTTAAAGCGCATTTTGACTATGTGAACAAGCAATTGTCCGCATGTCAGCAGTTTAAATCACGTTTCGGTCATCCAGTAATGCGCTTCGCCGCCTCTCGCACAGAGGTATTAGGCGTAAATGCGCTTCTGCGAATATGCGCATAATCGCCTAACCAGGCGTAAAGGTGAATTCTTGTACATGAGGCCTTCATTTGAAGAAGACTTCCTAGATTGAATAGCTATTGTTTTCCATGGTATTCTGGTTTTTTTATTAATTTTTTTTAATGTGGTGTTCCATTCATTCTATCTTTTATTGTTCACCACTCCAGAGTCTGTATATAAATGTTGTAAATAAATAAATACAGTGAACTCAGAGTGCAATCTTAAACTCTCCAAAAGCCAACACCATTGGAAGGGGAGATCCATCATGTCTACCAAAAACACACTTCTGGAAATGCCTCTGCATGTTGCAGAAATGCTGTGCTGCATTTGATCTGAAATTACAACCTATGGATCCCCAAAAATGGGATGGTGCCATGGGTGGCACAGGAGAGGAGTAAACCTACACTGAGTCCTAACCAGCTCTCATTTCACTGACATGCTCAAAAACATGGCAGTAACATATGCCTGGACATGGCCAGGTGTAAGCCATCCCCTTCCCATTGGCTCCAAGGAAGATGACTCCTCCCGTTGCACATCCCCGCCAGTCTCTCTGTGTTTCCCCCTTCCAGGGGAAGATTCATGGATGCAACTTCTGAGGATTCCGTGTCTCAACCTGGGAATGTGGATAGAGGATTGCTCTGCCCATGAATTAGTACAAATGCCACGTTTCTGTATTTGATCTGAAATTACAGAAATGTGAACTGATGCGGCAGCAGGTTCTCGTTTCAAAAACAGTGTCCTTGATGGTTCATTAAAAAAAAACACCCAAAGAACAAAAGTCTGTGCAAGGGAGAGAGAGAGAGAGAGAGATGCACACCGACGCCCACACACCTACACATAAAGGGAGGGTGAGGGAGGAAGGTGGGAGAGGGAGAGAGAAAACAAGCCAGCCTTATGTGGCTGATCCAACGGGTGAAATATCAGCTGATCACTCCTTTCTCAGCCAATTGTGAATGGCCTTGAATGCAGACTGAGTGGTCAGGAGCTTTTAAATATCGTATTTCACCTATCGAGGGAACAGCAGCTTTATTTCCGGACAAAATGGCAGGAAGGGGAGGGGGCATCATCAACATGGGCACGGCTGCATTGTTGCCAACTCTTTTCTTTCAAAATCCCACTGACTTGGAGCTCCATCACACCAGTGTTTTATCGCACTTTCATTCTGCCTTATTTACCATTTTACCCCGCGATCCTCACACGTCCTGCAGTCATCTCGCCTCTTCCCCTCCATTTTCCATGTTTTTCTAGGGCAGGGAAAGTGCTATATTTTTTCTCCACATGGGATAAAACTGCCCTTTGGTTCCTGTGTATTTCCATCCTAGCGCTATATCGCAGAATATCCCTTCTTGGGGGCATGTGTGTTGGAGGGCGGTCTTGCTGACGAAAGAGGAGGGCAGGGGTGGTTCTCCTCCAGTCCGTAGAACCGCTGAACCAGGAAGGGGGAGGTAGGGAGGGTGCGCAAAGACCCCGCAGAAGGGAGCATCATCTCACATCTAAAGGCAGAAATGGTGCCCAGCCAATGAAATACCAAATCGCTAAAACGCTAGACAACAAAACCAGAGGGGGGAGGGTGCCCACACCCATCACAATGTCCATCAACCACAAGAACCAATGAACTGGAGGGGGAAGGAGAAGGGGCCGGGGTGGGGTGGGGCGGGGCGGGGCGGGTGCAATAGCGGAATAGTGAACAAGTTAAAAGAGATTTCGCTGATACAATGGCGATACCAGGAAGGCACGTGAAAGGGACCAGTGCTTGACGCTCAAATAAAACAGAGGTGGAAACCACAGATCGTACCTGGGGGGAAAAGTAGATGTGATGGATCCCTTGAGTTCTGTAAACCTAGAGCGTCATCAGACAAGCATTTTGTAGCACAGTCATTACCGACCACTCACGTTTTGGGGGGGGGGGGTCCTTTTGACGACGACGACGTCCGTCTCCAGCATGTCTCCCACTCCTTTTGGTCTTTTTTCCATCACAAAAGAAGACAGAGGAAATCCAATTTGGGGGGCTCTAGCGAAAGTTGCTGCCATTTCTTGCTGTGTGCAGGAGAAGCTGTGCGATAAAAACTGAATGGACCATGTGGTCGATGCTTGCTTCCTCTTTCTTCCCTGCGTGAAGAAAGAGGAGGCTGTTCACCCCTATTCCGGGATCAGAAGCAGGAGGCACAGCGAGGGTAGGAACATGTGATTTCCCCCCACCATCCGAAAACTCTCCTAATGGAAAAAATCACAGAAAAACCTCTACTGGGCCAGATCTAAACCAAGCAGTATAGAACATTTTGGAAATGGTTTGAAAACCGTATATGGAGTGTGTCCTGGGCCCCAACAGTTGTCGAAACCGTTATGAAACGTTTTAAAGCAGTCGTGTAGATCCTGCCCTGGTGTTCGTGTCCTTTGGTCATGACAGCCTGAGCAAGGTGGTTGCAGCTGCAGACAGTGCTAATAGCAGCAAGCCAGCCCACCCTCGTCAGACATACATGAAGGGGTCCTCAGTGCATTGTCTACAGGCACCCGTGTTCTCACAGGGGCCTCCCAGAATGCCCTCCAGTCCCTCTGCTCCCTTCATTGCACAATTATTAGTTACAATGGGTACCCGTTTCTCTTAACTGTCAGGCCCTCTTCTACCGTTCTGACGTACCAGCAGAATCAGAAGAAAGGAGATGAGAGCCCTAATGGACATGACCAGCAGAGAGACGAGAGAGAACGGTTCTATGCGGCCACTCTCAGCAGGGGAGCATGTGGTTTCCAAGGAGCTCAGAGAACAAGTGAGCAGCTAGATCTCTTTCTTGGTGGAAGAAGGAAAGACAGGAACTCTGGGAGAAGGGAAAATGGAGGATCTAGGCCAGGGATTGGGGGAAGAAGAAAAAAAGTAGCACCCTCGGCCTGTGTAGGAAGGAAAGTGACTGCCTGTGGCTACAGGTGGTGGGGAAATGACCTATTGGCTGTGTGGTAATGTTGTCATGGAGCCCATTGATTATGGTTCCAGAAATGTGTGGGTCTAACTATCCTCGTCTGGCTTCATTCCTGCAACTGACGTGGCCAGGCTAGCAGTTATCTTGTCACCCTCCCACATCTGGAAAGGATGGTTCCCAAGAAGAGGGGGGAAAGGCCTCTGAAAACTGGTTGGTCAAGACCCTTCCTCACTGCTTCTGGAGATGGACTGCCAGCGACATCAGTAGCCCTTTCAGACAACAGAATTGTGTTGGGTGAGCACATGGGGGTGGAGTGGGATCTTTCCCTTTGGCCCCACCCTTCCCTTCCATGTCTTCACTGAGCACCAATCATTTGACTGAAAAGGGCTACTTATCCAATTTGCGGATGACACAAAATTGGGTGGGATAGCTAAGATCCTGGAAGACAGAAACAAATTTCAAAGTGATCTTAATAGACTGGAGCGCCGGGCTGAAAATAACGAATGAAATTTAATAGGGATAAATACCAAGTTCTACACCTAGGAAAAAGAAACCAAATGCACAGTTACAAGATGGGGGATACTTGGCTAAGCAATACTACAAGCGAGGAGGATCTTGGAATTGTAGATCACAAGCTGAATATGAGCCAACAGAGTGATGTGGCTGCAAAAAAAGCAAATGCCATTTTGGGCTGCATTAATAGAAGTACAGCTTCAAAATCACACAAAGTAGTGGTCCCCCTCTATTCAGCACAGGTTAGGCCCCATCTTGAGTATTGTGTGCAGTTCTGGGCACCACACTTCAAGAAGGATGCAGACAAGGTGGAGCGTGTTCAGAGGAGGGCAACAAGGATGATCAAGGGTCTGGAAACAAAGTCCTATGAGGAGAGACTGAAAGAACTGGACATGTTTAGCCTGGAGAAGAGAAGATTGAAGGGAGATAGGATAGCACTCTTCGAATACTTGAAAGGTTGTCACACGGAGGAGGGCCAGGATCTCTTCTTGATCAACCCATAGTGCAGGACATGGAATAATGGGCTCAAGTTACAGGAAGCCAGATTCCAGCCAGACATCAGGAAAAACTTCCTGACTTCTAGAGCAGTACGACAATGGAATCAATTACCTAGGGAGGTTGTGGGCTCTCCCACACTAGAGGCATTCAAGAGGCAGCAGTACAGCCATTTGTCAGGCATGCTTTAATGTGGATTCCTGCATTGAGCAGAAGGTTGGACTCAATGGCCTTATAGGCCCCTTCCAACTCTACTATTCTATGATTCTGTGATTCTATGACTTAGGCAGGATCTACACTACTGCTTTATAGCGGTATTGACAACTGTTGGGACCCATGACACATGCCATGTACCACTTTCATACCGCTTTCATAGTGCTATATCCTGCTTGGTGTAGATGTGTGATTAGTCCACACGATGAGTACTGAATAGCATTTAAAGATAAGAACGAGGTAGGAACTCTGAGTTGCTGTGCAGCGTGTCAGGGAGCTGATGCAGAGACTTAAGGAGTAGAGGAAACAGAATAGAAAGCTGATTCCCAGAATCCTCTCAGCCTGTGCAACATGGCAGTTCAGCCTCTTCCAGGGAAGAGAGCACTGCGTGAAGAGGAAGTGGAGGTCTGGCCATGAGGTGCCCAATGGGCAAACCACGACTCAACAAGCTGAGTCAAGGCAGGCGACATCCCTAAGTGTAGCAGAGGCTGAGAATTTGGACAGATGCTCTGACAGTCCTGGGCTAGAAGGACCATGGGTCTGGATCATCTTCCCTGGGTAGCATTAAACAGGCAGTTTGGGGGAAGCTACTCTTAGGAGGATATATAGGTAGCACAGTAGTTGTGTGCTACAGCCTCCGATTTATATAGTGTCAGCTGAGTTGCATCTGTACCTGTATTTCCACACACACACTCCTAGTAGGGCAAAGAGCAGCTTGTGGGGTGCAGTTGAGATTGGGGAAACGGAATCAGGAGAAAGGTGAACACCTCTCCATCCACCACCGCTGCTCTCGTCAAATCAGGAGCCCCCTACTCCTGACTTCTTGAAACACATGATCTGCTTATGGATCTCCCATGTCTTGTGTGGTTTGGCTCTTCACACCTTTCATATGAAAAGCTGAAATGGCCTTTGAGACTCTTGAACCTCTGGTTGTTGGTAAGCAGAGGTGAAGCACAGAGGTGAGGCATTTGTAATGCAAATGAGCATTCTGCCCATGCTGACTGTATTTACATAACAAGCTGATAGAAGCAGTAAACAAAATAAAACACAAAATAAAGAAAAAACACGAATTTTGCTGGATTACACTTTAAAAAAAAAAGTAAACCATGTCCCATTTTTCTAAAATGAATATTATATATAATTGGACATTGAAGTCTACGCACCGTCACAGGTGTGAAAGGAGCCACCACTGATCACTGGTGCAAACCTCTGCTGCTGGAAACTGTTTGTGAACTGAAAAAGTGCCAGGAAGGGAGCCAGTTGTGTGAGCCTTTCCCATCCAATCAGCACTCTGCCAGGAAAGAGGGCAGGAAGCCAACTGAATAGGAAAGAATCCCAGGATCGGCTATACCCACATAGCTACTTCATTCACAGCCACTTCTCAACGGCGGCGGCGTGGCGACATATCATGGAGAAGCACTTTGATGCTATCTTGCCTGCCTGCCTGCCTGCCTGCCTGCCTGCCTGCCTGCCTGCCTGCCTGTAAGCAATGAGTAGCTGTGTCGGAAGGGAAAGGTAAGTGTTCCTCTTGAATGCATAGCAGCAATACGAGGACCAAGTGGGCTCGGGTCCTTTCCACCTGCGAAAAGAGCACAGACAAAGGGAGGGCATTTCCCTGCGTAAAGTTGTGTAACATTGGCACATTGCACCCCCAAAAGGCAAGGCGCCTTTACAATTCGCCTGCCATACTTACGTAAGAGACCCTTGCAGTATCCTCCATGATTGTTCGGATTCTAACTTTCCCCTGGCCTCTCCAGAATATTAGTTGTTTATCGAAGGAAGACTAAGTTAACATGAAAGCCGTATTTTTATATGTGAATTAATTATAGTAACACTGATGTTAACCTGTGTTTACATTTCTTTTTGCATTGATTCGTGTTCTGCAATTCCTCTGCATGACAGCATACTTGATATTTTCTCTGTAAATGTTACAACTCATGGTAAGTCTCCGATCAATTTATTTAACTAACCGCACATTAAAAAGGACAGCTGGCAAAACTAGGCTGACCATATGAAAAGGAGGACAAGGCACCTGTATCTTTAACAGTTGTATAGAAAAGGGAATTTCAGCAGGTGTCATTTGTATGCATGCAGCACCTGGTGAAATTCTCTCTTCATCACATTGCCATCTTTTGTATCTGGTCAGGCTAGGCAGGGCTCCTGCAGCTTTAGCTGTTGTGATGAAGAGGGGATTTCACCAGGAGCTGCATGCATACAAATGACATCTGCTGAAATTCCCCTCTCTATACAACTGTCAAAGACACAGGAGCCTGTCCTCCTTTTCATATGGTCACTCTAGAAAACCAAAACCTGTTCAAATTACCTGTGGGCCATAATACATGCTTGTTTTGGTGACTGATGCTTGAACACCAAGGATTGCTGCAAGAACCTCATCAGTCCCCATTTGCATCCCATTGTTCATGCGCCTGAGCACTGAAGAGCTGCCTTCTTGTGACACAAGAACGGGGCTTGTTTCTGGGGCCATAGCAGCTGCATCTGTGTGCATCTATGGGAAAACACACTTACACAGACTACAACAATAGTTGCCTCCACCAAGACTACACACTCAAGCATTTGCAGGTGTATTTCCACAGCTGCCGAATGTATTAGAAACATTTCTTCTGGCTTTGGAAATACTCTGTCGTAAAACACCCACCTCTAGAGGTTCTTCTTTGGGAACCTCCTGCTGCCTCATCTCCTTCCCTGCTGGCCATCACTGATCTTCCTTGATGTGTTGCTTGGCTTATAGGTGTGGCTTCCTCCTCTTGCTCATTCCACTGTCCACATCCCAGTCCATGCTGCCTACATAGCCCCTTCTTTATACGTGTGAAAGATGGGATTATGGTCACATGGCATAGCCGTTCCCATGGGAGTTGGGATTTCCCTTACCAACCACTATCACAATATTTTCTACTGATTTGTATCTCATAATATTCATTCTAATCAAAATCACTTGAAATGACACTCTCCATGTGTTTTTCATTTTTATACCCACTGCTAAATTTTGGCAGATTTATTGGAAATGTATGCATATGAGCCGGAACTCTCCCCTATATGTTCAGCTGTCCTTACTGAGGAGTCAGCTTTTTGGTGGCGTGGGGGTAGGGCAATGTTATGTATTACGGACTACAGATGAAAGGAAACTTCCTAGCAGGCTGCCTTTCCAGCCAGCTTGGGCACCCTGCTTGGATCCACAGGTCATTCATGCTGGAGAAGCACTAGCGGGGGGTGTCCCTCCATGCACTTCCATGGCCTCAAAGAAAACGGCCTTCATGGCCTTGAACTTCATTCAGGCCTGCAACTCTGTCCTTGGGTAACCTGCCTCTGTAAACCTCCTAGTTGCCCTGCGCAAAATCGCTATTGTGGGCTGCCTGGAGCTCTGCATTAGCTGCTCCGCCTGCCCACTCTCTAGCAAGCACTGGAGAAGCAATTCAACCTCTCCATCTTGCCAGTAATCCATTTGGAGGAACCATTTTGTTCGAGGGCAGATGTGAAGACTTAGCAGGAAAACAGTAATCGGGCTCCTCCTATATGCGCAGGATTGCTTCTGCACAAGTGTGAACCTCTATAGAGAAATACAGGGTTGAATCATCAAATACTTTTATTAAACAACAACAGAATGTAACATGAATAACATAGAACTGTGAGGAAAACCAATACCTAGCGGTGGCACAATACATCATCTCCAGTGATGAATGGGTAGTCACTAAACATGGCCGCAGTTAGCCCATAGATAATCAGTAATTGCATTTCTAATTGCCTTCCCTTCATCCAATTGTTCCTTGTCAGCTGTGGGGTAAGGGAGACCCAAGGCTGGAAGTACAATCCTGTTGGTTTCCTCCAGGCTTTCTGTCAGAGCATGTCCTTTCATCTCACAAATATTATGCAAAATAACATGATGAAATCAGAGGCTACATTTTCCTCTGCCATCTCCAAGCATCCAGAAAGGCAGCGCCAATGGTTTTTAAGTCGGCCAAAGGCACGTTCAACAACGTTTCATGCCCTACTCAATCTGTAATGGAAGTAGGACTGATTTGGGTCAAGATTCCCACTGTGCTGTTTCATCAGCCATGGACGTACGGGATAGGCGCCATCTGCCAGAATAAGAGGTCCGATGTCATGGTCCCCCAAAGTCCACCTTGGGTTTCCTGGAATGAAAGCCCCTCCCTCCATTACCTCGTAGAGTGCCAAGTTTGTGAATACATTAGCGCCATGGTTTTTCCCACACCACGCAATCTCAACATTCACAAAGCACCCCATGTGATCAGTGGTGCCCTGGAGAAGCCTTGAGTAAAACAGTTTATGATTGATGAAGCCATCTCCCTGACAAATCAGAGAGGTTATCAAAACATGAGTCCCCTCCACACACTACGAGGACAGCCAAGAGATGCAAAGCCATCCATGATCTGAAAGCCTAAAGAAATGTTATCAGAATTAAAGCAGTTTAATGAGGAAATGCTATCACTGAGGGGTTTTATACAATGTAGTGACACAAAGATGTCGAACACAGCTGTACTGACATGCTTCTCATATCACACACGCGCCGACACATAAACGAAGAGACACAAACACTTCCCCCACTTCACTCAGAAAAGAACAATTCTGCGCACACGCGCAGAAACGTTCTTATTTTTTTAAAGAAATGACGCTTACCTTTCGAACGTCTCCGAGATACAGTACGTTGAAGGAGTTTGTGTTCAAGGGACAAGCAAACTTCCACAAAAACATCCTACACCGAATTGCTCAGCAGCAGTCTTGTAAAACCCCAGATTGGCCAGTTTCCAGATCACAATAGCTACACATTTCTCCACAGTTCATCCAGAAGTGCTCTATCCAGCAGAAAACATTCCACAAAATTTTAGAACAAAATTCTCCCACTTATCTTTGCTTGTGGGATTCACCCAGTATTGGCGGAAGACCTTTGGCATTTGCATGAAATGAGCACATCTTGAAATATTGCTCATATTAATTTGTATTCTCAATCGGAGGGCAGCCCCCCTCCGATGGTAAAGTTTACTCACAAACAGATGGGATCGTCTGTGCCTTAATTATCGCATCTCTAGATGCCCGAACAGCTGTGATGAAAGCATTAATCGTCAGAGCGGCTAATTGCATATAATCCACTAGACTGTGCTTACTTCGCTGAGTTTCCATGGTTGATAAATGGCTGAACAATGCAGGAACAGATGCTCATGCAGGAGAGATGACCATGGAAACCGCCCTTCCGATTCAAATGTCCACACATGCGCAGACCAGTCTGTCTTGAAAAAAGAAAAAGGTGGACGGAGAAAAGCAAGGACTATTTCGGCAGGAAAGAATGATGGAAAGGACAGAATGGTTGAAAGAATACCCACCCTACTGTGGTGGTAGACAAACACGTGTGAACTGAGTGAGCGATATAAATGAAAGGAAAGAACGATACGGGCAGGGTGTGTGCCCTGGCGTGTAAAAATGTGGTATAGATTCCTAACGATCCCAGGTCTATTTTTTTAGCGATAGTAACACAAGTGTAGATTCTCCCTTGGATTTCGGAGTGTTCAGTAGAAGCTGTGTTTGCCTATGATTATTTATAGTTTATCAGTATTATCTTGTAATGTTTGAAATATCTGTACTCTTGTATATTTTTATGTATTTGTCATTTGGCTAGTACAACAAACTTACTATTATTAAATAAAGTGCAAGGATTGGCTTAGAAGGCATTTAGACCACCTCACGGTAAACAATTAGCAAGCTTAAAACATAAGTTAATTAACAAGCATGGAAACAGGCATGGAAACTGGCAAAGATATAAAACAGAGCCATGCTCTGCTTTCATTCAAGATTCCTAAAGGTCTTTCCCAACCCCAACAAAGGGGACAGATCCTTCACCGGTGAATATTTTTCTATTTCTATATTAAATATGAAAGGTGTGTGTGCATGGTTTTTCCTAATAAAAGTATTTAATTCTATTATAAATTGTTGTCTGTGTGAGTGGAAGTCAATGCATCTCAGCACCAAGACAGCCACTTCTTTCAGCCTGTGCCATGATGTTAAAAAGTCCTTGCTGCTGTTTTTTTCCCATCTGTGGTGCTTTAGCTGGGTTCTACTTCTAAGCAGCTGCCATCATATTGCAACGGGTGCTTGTAACCACTTAAGGATCAGGCAGGAGTTATATTAAATCAAGTTATTTATTTAACCAAGCACGCTTCTAACTCCTCACTCTCTGAGCGTCATCCGATGAGCGTCACTGCCCACTCATGGTTTTTGCGCGTCCTTTAGATGAGGCCGTCTGCTTCCCATGCACCTCCCACTCATTTGTCTGTTGCAAAAAAAGACCCAGAAAATCTGACTTATTTTTCTAAATCAAAACTTGCCGCCATCTCCTGCTGTGTGCAGGACAAGCAGCGCAATAAAAATGGCCCCTGAATGGGCCACATGGTCATTGGTGCTTCCTCTTTCTCTCCCCGTGTAAAGAGATTGTCACTATTGTGGGACAGCAGCAGGAGGCCAGAGCGACGGTAGGGAAACGTGGACCCCACCACCACCCACCCCGCTAATGCCGAGTCGTTTCCTGGTAGCTATTCTCTCTCGCACACATTCCCTCTCTTGTCTGCTACCCTGCCTCTCCTAGTTCCACATACATTGATGCAGGGAGGAAGCCTTAATGCCTTTATGTTTGCTAGCTTCTTTTTCAGATAGCAAAATAGTGTTATATATTGCACATAATAAATTGCCAGTGACCCTCCCTGAATGGGACTTACATCAGAGTAAATATTATGGTAGAGTTTTGGCCAAGGAAAAGGTCATCCCTGGATAATGTAGTGCTACATTTAAGTTCTGTGTTTTAATTCTGCTTCCAGCTACCCGTGGAGAAGCAATGCCTTGGTTGGAGTGGAGGGTGCTAGCATGGAAGCAAGCCCTGGTAATAAAACACATACCATTCCAGATTTCAGTAGTGTGTGGAGGAAAAGAGGTTTTGGAAGGTGAAGAGGAACATTTTCAGCAGTGCTCAAAGCCTGCTTTTTGACATATCCAAGATTTTAAAAACGTAAAAACATGGCGTTTTAAGAACTTTTCCTCAACAGTTTATGCCAAACTTCCCTGACCTATTGTTCTCTAGATGCATTGGATTACAGTTTCTATCATCCCCAGCCAAACGGCCAATTAGCTGTGCTGGCTAGGAATGATGGGTGGCTGGGAATGATGGATGTTGTAGTCACATGGACACATTTGGATTTTTTAGAGTGTTATAGATGCCCTCGCAAAATGGCTGCAATGGTGGGCATGGCCTATCACATTTCTCAGAAGGCAAACTCATGAGGCTAAAATGAAAGTAACTTGCTGAATAACCAAGTAGAAAGCAGGGATAGGGGTCTGAGTTCAAAAACACAAAACGGCTCTTTTGACTCCACCGTTTTCTGCCCCAGCACCCGTTTCCCATAAGACAAACTGATGAGGCTCAGAGAGAGAGAAAGAGAGAGAAAATGAGAACAAAGTAGAGGTGGGGTGTGAGCCTCAAATGCCAAATCACATATTTGCCTTCAATGCACAACAAAATACCCTGCACAGAAAGCAAAGCAGAGATACTCCAAGAATGTCTCCCCCCAGGTAAGACTCTTTGTTGATTTTCATGTAGCCAGCACTGGGGTTTGACATGCATACCTAGTCTGCTGTATTTAATTTATTACATTTCTGTAGCATCCAATAGCCAAAGCACTCTGGGCGATTCACAACCAGTAAAACCAATTTTAAAGAGAAATGTTTCATTCAGGATCACCCAGTAACACTGATTTGCAGTTTGATGAACAAACTCAGCCTTATGGATGGAATTCAGTGCAGTAGGTTTATCACCAGTGGCTAGCTGCGACAACTCAAGCCTCCACATCCAGAGGCACCGTGCCCATATGTACCAGATGCTGGGGCCACATAACAGGCAGGTATTGGCTGTTACTTTGGTGGGAGCTGTAGCCCACCACATCTGGAGGGCTTCAGGTTGGGGAAGGCTGAGGTAAAAGGATGTACACTGAGCGTTTTCCCCCAAGGAAGAGTTATTAAGACAGAGACAGCAGAGAAGCTACATTATTTTATTAGATTTCAGGAATAACATGGTAAATGAATTAATGATCTGATGGTCACATGTAGGATTGTTATATTTTGCATTTCTTGACTGTTTCAAAGACAAACTGCTTCTGTTGCACTTGACCTCTTGTGGTCTTCAATAGAGAGAAATACAAGATTTGCTTGTTATGCCAGTGCCAAAACTTGCTTGGTCATAAAAATAGCTCGTGATGAGATGAGAGAAACATTAATTGGAAACTAACATCAAGCAAAGCAGAGAGAAACTCTGTTCCAAAAGTCTTCGTTATAAAACACAATGATTGGATAAAAATAGAAACTCTGGAAAAAGTTGCGCGGTCAGCCATGTATTTGAGTGCTGAACTGACACAGTCATCTGATATAATGTTGTGGGTCAAAGCTCAGATGGTAATTAGTGAGTTGGTGTCATAATATTTATTGAGCAACTGGAACATTCTTTGCTTGTGGACAAATACATTTGCACTATACTTTGCTACCCACCATAGAAGACGTGTATCACCCGTCCCCTCGTGTGGTTATTTTATCATCACCACTCCACTTAATATTTATACACAACCAGGTACAAATTCTACCTCCAGAATTTCAGAACCTTCATGCCATTAACTTCCTCCTTGAGGTAACGAGCAGACGGGCGTTTTTTCGTGCTTTTGCCCCTGTGTGTTTGTCGTTTAACCCTGCGATCTTCTCGTGCCATCATGCCCATGCTGCTATAATCTCGCTTCCTCCCCAGCCTTTCCCGTGTTATATTAGGATGGGGAAAGTGTGGTATTTTTCTGCCCACAGGATAAAACCGCCATTCTGTCCCCATGTATTCCTGACTACGTTCTACTTTGTTGGGGGATGGGTGTTGGTGGGCGGTGTTGTAACATCACTGATGATGAAAGGGGAGGGCGGGGGCAGTTCTCCTCCCACACGGCATTTGAACTTCTGACCCTTTCCCCATTCTGCTTTCAGCGGTGCACCGAGGCGGTCTACCGGACTTGCGGTGATACAGCCTCACCCCTCCCTTTTGTTCTGCTTTTGCCATGGCTAAGACTGCTATAGCTCCAGTTGCTCAGAATGCCCTCAACGGCCAACGGATCTCGTGGCGACACCAGGAGACCCTCAACCTGCTGGAGATATGGGGTGAGAGTAAAATTCAGGAGCATCTGCGGAGCAGCCACAGGAACATGGATTCATTTGAACTCATCACCCAGAAGATGGATGCACATGGGCACAACTGCACGGCCTTGGAGTGTAGATCCAAGACCAAGGTGGTGCCACTTGAATATAAGCGTATGGTGGCTCACACTTCCTGTTCTGGGAATAACCGGGTGACTTGCCCTTTCTTTGACGCCCTCCATAGCATCCTCGGTGGTGTTGAGAGTGTCACCCCAAAGAGGGTGGCACAGAGTGCCAACTTCTAAAGCCTCTCAGCTGCTCAGCCACACTTCTGCTCCGCTGAAGTCATCCATGCCGGGCTTTCCACAGTAAATACTGAGGACTACCTGGACAAAAGAGCGGGTAGGTAGCATTTCGTGACTCTTGTTTGTCTGTCGCACACATGGCCATCCCATTCCTCATAATGTGCGCATCTTGCAAGCCCCCCCTGAATTTCCTTCCCCCCCCCCATGTTGCTTGGAGCCACATAGCAGGGGGGGGGAATGCTGGAGCGGCGCTTGCGCACTTGAGTGAGGGATGAGCGAAACCTCTTGCCCATTCTGTAGACCAGCCCACACTGCACAGCATGTAGGGGACGTTGCACAGAAGAGCGCTTTCATGGGCAAGCGGCTCTCCACTGGGCAGGAGGATTTTCAAACGAACACCATGCATAACGCTCAGTGCCTTCTGTGTATCCCCCTCAGGGTTCAGCGAGGAAATCCTGCCTTCAGAAGAGCCCGCTGTGGAGCAGCCGCCAACTGGTGAAAACAATGGCCCTCCTCCAAACACCACGCACAATATTGCTGGTGAGTGCCTGAGCAGGTGGTATCCCTAGCCCTTTTCCTTTATTTCAGCGTAGCAGCCTTTTTCCTTCTCCCAGCTCTTTGAGATTCTCCATGTGATTCCTAGAGGTGTGGGGGGTGCTGCAGGACAGACCGATGATGCCTGCCCAAGGGGCCCAGTGATCCTTGCACTAATGTGGGTAAGTGAGCTGTGGCCAGCAAAACTAGCCCAATGCCTCCAGCACTAGGACTGGTGGGAGTGTGGAAGGAAACTGAATCATGGCCCGGGGGGCCAGAGAGGCACACCTGGACTCCACGTGCCTTTATATGCGTCGGTTCTGAAACCAGGGCCAGATCTACACCAAGCAGGATATCACACTTTGCAAGCGGTTTGAAAACGGTATATGGAATGTGTCGTGAGCCCCGACAGTTGTCCATACTGTTATAAACCATTATAAAGCAGGAGTGTAGACCCTGCTCTACTTTCTATGGTTTCTTCCTATTCGATACTGCAATCAGTAATCCTGTGGTGACCCTTTCACCATCTACTCACCTCGGCTTCCACAAGACCAGGAGGCAGAAGAGGGAGCACAGCAAAGCTCTGTTGATCCATTTGTTGGAACAGTCGAGGAGAGACCAGGAGCAAATGATGGAGGGCAGTTGCAAGAAGTCTCGTGGCTGTGATGGACAGAGACAGATAGCTGGAGCAGGAAGAACGAGAGCAGGAAGAGCAAGAGCTGGAGTGCCAAGAGTCCACAGTTCAGACTCTGAGATATTTATAGAGAGCCCAGGGGATGCTCTCTGCCCCCACCCCTGCATCTCCATTGAAGGCTGCACCTGAAATGCTCCTGCACTCAAAGGATGAAACTCCCTTGTAAAGGAAGGAACCCAGCCCACCTTTATTGGGTGGGTGGGATTAAGCACAACGCCCCCACCATTCATCCTCGTGTACGCTACAGCCCCCACCATTAGGTTGGGCATGGCTCCACCACCATATTGCTTTCCCATGTTTTCTGTTGTTCATTACTGTGCTTAATTAAGAAGCACTGTTTTCTGTTGTTTGGTTATTATGTTCAATTAAGTTAAGCAGTACTGTTTTCTGTTGTTTGGTTATTAAGTTGAATTAAGTGAAGCAGCACTGGTTTTGGTTGTGAGTTTATTCCTACCTTCTTTTGTTGACGAATGAAGCACTTTTTCTGTATTTTTGTTATCATGTTAAATAAAGTTCAGCACCATTCTTCCTGTGGATAGGTTAGTATCTTTCATAGAGTTGTTCCCAAGAGAGAAAGATGGGTCGATGCAATGGAAATGCATGTACATCGCTAAAGAATCCTCCTTTTCTTTTGTCTTTCTTGCTCTCATGCCTTCTTCCTTGAAAGTGACCCTTCAAAAGAGATGCCCTCTCATAAGGGGCAGCAGTCCAAAGGTACCAGGAACACTGCAGTGCAATACACTCAGTCCTGCATTCTAGCCTCGTTTTCCCAGACAATCCCTGCCTTTCCTTGCCTTGCACTCCCTTTTCATCTCTCCTTGTGATTTGCACCAAGGTGCTTCCTGGACTGGGTCTTATTTTATGCAAATCAAAAGAGTGTAGCCCTTTTTAGAATGTCCTGCTTTGCCTAGTACTTCTGCTTTCCCTCAAAGGTACAGGATGGAGTGGTACATTCTTTCCCAGAAAGTCCTGCCTTTTTCTCTATTCTTGAAGAATTACTTAGAAAAGACGTTTGGGGTTGTTCCTGGGTGGTGATACTAGAGACGATAGAAGGGGACAGGTGCGGTAGGGGTGGAGCCACAGAGCACACCTGCTCTTCCCAAGCCAAACGCAAGCCATCTGGACTCCAGTGTTGGTCCACCCACCTGGAACTCCGCCCTTCCACTCTATGGAGGGACCTTCCACAATTCCGCCCATCTTTATCCAAGGACATCCATGGATGTCCAGAAAATCATTCTGCTCAGGATGCACTTTCTGCTGCTAAGGGCAGTTGTGCAGAACATAATCCACCTCTGCCACTGGTATCAACAGCAATGGGTGGGAGGGGACTGGAGAGGGGACAGTCGAGGTTCAGGGTTGGATTTGATGTGGATGGAACAAGGAGGGAAGGGAGTACCAACAAGCTGGAGAAAAAGGAGAGCAAAGCTCTGGTGCTATGTAAAAATATTTCCTTTATTTCTTTTATCCTATCTTCTAGCTGCTCGACGCGTTTCGGTTACAAAACCTTCATCAGGAGCTACATAAAACAAATACAGCCATTTTTAGCCAACTCTAACCACCACCACCCTCCACTCTAGAGCACAGGTGCCCTCATCCTACCCTTTGAAATCCAGTCCCCGTCCACCTCCTCCCAAGAGGACAGAGAGGCCGTTATTCCTTCTCTCCCTCCCAACTGAAAAATGAACCAGCCAATCAGGAGACACCATTCGAAAACTAATCACTCTGACTTCCTCCTCTCACCAACTTACCATTGCCTTTAGGAGAAATTATATGTTAATGTACATCAAGCATGCAAATAAACATTCAAATCTGCAGCTAAATAATAAAAGAAGTGTTTTGTCCACTCCTAGGATATCACTTCCCTGCCTCCTTCTTGCCACAGACATGGCCGCAGCAAGAACTAGTGGACTGGCCTCCTTTATTTATTTATTACATTTCTATACTAACAGGAGAGGAGATCCGTCCGCCTGTCCTTGGCATAGCAACAAATCACAAATGGAGGACGGGACGCAGGAGGATACACTCACTCCTCCTGCAGCCCACCCTCCATTTGCTACAAAGTGCTGGCAGCTGGTGAATTCCTAGCATCCCCAGTCGCCAGCACTATCCCTCCGCGGTGGGGGCAGGGCCAAGGGACATGCACATCACTGGGAATACATGAGGCACCATGATTGGCGGCACCCCAGTCAGGGATGGCATGTGCCTATCCTGGGAAGTGTGTGGGGAGCTGTGGATCATGGCGCCCCACCAAGGGACAGCACAATCGGGGTCTCCCCATGCGTTTCTCGGACAGGATTATTTCCCATGCCTATAGAGCCCCACTGGGCAAGAGCGGCAGGTGTTTCTGCCGCTCTTGCCTCGCAACTCTGTAGGCACGTGAAATAGTCAATGGAGCCCGCCACACAACACAATAATCAACAGTTGTGCAGATAATCAACTCTGCACACCATTGATTATATGTGTTGGTTATTTCTGTGAAACAATCAACTATGGCGTTGTTGTTTTCTTGACAGACGACACAATAGTCAATTTTGGACTATTTAATCTACTGTGGACTATTCACTCAACCGTTGACTATTGTGTTGTCTGAAGCCAGTCAATATTCATTGAGCTAGGTGGATCAGCTGTCTGTCTTGGCATAAGGTAAGCTCATAAATTCACTCTGAAGTATGCTTTAGGCAAAATATGATATCAAGCTAAGGAACCTCATAAGTTTTATCAAAATGCTTTGGGGCCTGAGCCCCCCTTTGAAATACCTCAGATGTTTTGCCTGAAAAGAACCCCCATATTTGTATTGAATTTCACAAATAGTAAGAAAAACATCGTTCTTTTAATGTATTTGTTTTTATTCTGAGATCTCTGAGATCTTCAGCTATGGGGTGACTCCTCAATTGGATACATGAATTAAATCAATAAAATACTCTTCTAGGTCTATGCCAGCCAAGTGCAACAGGTTGGTGCTTGCGCTGTGTGAACCGATCCCTCTCCTCCGTCACCGTTTGGTGGTGGTGGTGGACGGCAACTAAATAGTCTCTCTTCACTGTGGCATTTCTGTGCAGCTGCTTGGCGCTGAGAGATGAGAATGAGAGTCTGTATTGTTGAACAGGCTACCAGCTGCTGACGTCACACCTTCAGCATTCAGGCCAGGGGGTGGATATGTGCATTATAAATTCCAATAAAAATGCAGGGAGGAAGTTTCAAGTAATTTGGACACCTTCTCTGTCTTGCCATCTTCATGTTTTTGTCCTCCATGGGTTTGCAGTGTTTACAAATCTGAAGGAATAAGTGTTTTATTTTCCCATGCAATTTCCCCCATTTTCTAGCCTGGCAGATATTGGCTGAATTCGGACGACACAATAAGCAACGGGGGGGGGGGGGGGGGGGACAATCGTCAGTTGTATTGACTATTATGTTGTCTGAATGCTGCCATAGTCAACTCAGCGCTGATCCTAATCCACACCACAGTTGATTATTTATTACCATGTTGTGTGGGGAGTACCCCCTAGATGAACAACTGTAAAGTTGATTATTACCCCACCATTGACTATCGTGTTGTCCGAATTCAGCCATTGTCTATTATCTTGAATTCTAGATGGTTTCCATTGCTTTTTTTAAAAAAAAATTCCAAGCTGAAACAATCTGTTGTGATCAAGGAACAAAACCAATATTGGCTTAGCTGGATTGGAAAATATAGATAGGCTTCATAACCAATGCCCATTTCATCTGGGAAACACATTACACCATATTTATTTTTGGAAGAGAAGCTATGGACAGAAATTCCACTTTGCAGAATATCTTTCCAGTCAAAGAATTCTCTTAACCCAGCTAGGAGCCCTCTACCTCTGTGTGTCTCTGTCCATTCAAACGCCAAATGGGCTCTTCTCACCCTACCCCAAAGACAGCAGCCGTCTCAAACCGCATTCCTGCTGCAGGTGGCTCATTTGGAAAGCCATCCCCAGGCAGGAAGGAATATTAAAGTCCTCTTACCAGGTCCCTAGCAGCTGATTTCCAGTGAAGAAAGCCAAAATCACAACAGGTTCTTCCAGGTTTATTGGAAGAGAACTAAAATGGCATTTTCCAGTTTTATTTAATTTTACATGCTTGACTGTAACTGACCCTGCAATAAAGGGCCTGTTCAGACAACACGCTAAGCCATGGTTAGGCCACTAACCCTTTTGCAGCAAATAGCTAGTGAGCATGTTTAAACCGTGGTTATGTAGCCACCATGGTTGGGAATGGTTCACACAGTGCGCTATGCCATAAGGTTTAGCTCAAAATGTTTAACCACCGTGGCTTAGCATGTTGTCTGAACAGGGTCAAAGGTAGCTCCAGTGTATTACTACAGAAATATACTTGCTGTTAGGAACTTAGCATGGCTGGCTGGCGATTGTGATGAAGCTCTACGTCAAATTGCTAAATGAAGAAAGCTTTGAGAAAACCAGGAATGGATTTTTCTGTGATAAGACAGAGACGTCAATTCTGGTACTAAAAAAACGCTAGGGCCAGAACTAAGCAGGATATAGCACTATGAAAGTGGTATGAAAGCGGCATATGGATGCAGGATCTACACTACTGCTTTATAGCAGTTTTGAAGTGCACTCCATGATATGTTCCATATACCGCTTTCATGCCGCTTTCATCGTGTTATATCCTGCTTGGTGTGTAGATGTGTCATGAGCCCCAACAGTTGTCAGTGCACTTCAATGCCTCTATAAAGCTGTAGTGGAGATCCTGCCTAGGCCAAGCATGTGCTAGTCCACTAGTCCAATTGCAAGTGTCTAGTTTTGGATACTGCAATTGAAGAAAGATTCCGTCAGACTGTAATGGGTTCAGCCAGCGGCAATGATAGAAAGTGGAATGGAAAAGAAGTTCAATGAGGAACGGACAAGGAGCTGGATATGTTGAAGGTTGAAAGAACTGGAAGAGAAGACTGAGAGGAGGGGACACTTGATAGCATACTTCAAATCCCTGAAAGGCTGTCAGGCAGACAGAAGAGGGCAAAGGCGTGTTCTCTGCGGCCACCCCAGAGGGCAGGACTAGATAGAATGGGCTTCAGTCTAGGAGGGTAGGTTTTGGTTGAACATTAGGGAAAAGTTGTTTAACAATAAGAGCAGTTCGACAATGGAAGTAATTACCCAGAGAAGGATTGGTTGGCTCTTCCTCACCAGAGGTCTTCAAGCAGAGGCTGAACTGCCATCACTTGAGGATTTGTGAGCCCTGTTCGCTCTCTCATCCGTGAGATCTGGATTTCTTGCAACAAGCCAGGGTCTGAACAAGATGACATATCTCTATTAATCTATAATTCAGATTCTGATTAATCTTCACTGCACCCTTCAATACTCTTCTTTCCGCAATTAGAGACCCACACATTTCAGACTAAATATATTTTAATTAACTAGCCCATGTTGATTTCATTACTTTTGCTAATAAATGTGATTAAATGTCAAATGAAATGTTCTGAGAAAACACCACCACTTGGGGGCCTTTCATCAATTTTAACTGATTTGATTAGCTAAACTTTGTTTATTTTAAATGACCTACCTTCTGTTATAAAAACTCTGGAAATGAAGGCTCATACGGCGTAAGACTTGGGGCCAAACTAGATGCTGAGCATCATCAGATGGGGGGAAATCGCGTTTCCCTACCTCTGCTTTCCTCCCATTTCTGTCCCACGATACGTATCGTGCCACTTTTCCTGCACACAGCAGGAAATGGCAGCACATTCCGTTTCAAAAGAAAAATCAGATACAAAGGGGTCTATTTTGTGACGGAAAGAAGGCAAGAAGGAGTGGGAAGACACATGGGAAGCAGCCATCGTCATCAAAAGGGCCTGCGAACATCCGTAAGTGGGGAGTAACAGGCGTGCAATAAAACACTCGTCTGATCACGCTAAAGATGGTAATTGTGTGAATGCCATGAATGTGCCTCTTCCTTTTTCTGAAAGCAACATCCACCAGGGCCCTGGGGATGGAGAGCGCACTGCCTTCTCTCCTGGCCACACTCTGGACAAAACTAGAATCTCCACACCTGCTCTTTGCATTTCAAGGGAAGAATCACTCCTGCCAATGGAGGATCACCTTGTAATGCGGAAGAGATTTTTGTCAGGACGGTGGTGCTGAGGAGTGTCACCAGCTCCATGCTGGAAGATGTCTCATGTAACTTTAAAAGTTGCTTAGGAGGAACAATTTCATAAGTTGCAACTTTTTCCATCACTGTTCACCACGGATCAGAAAAGTGACACCTAGTAAGAAAAATTCTTTCTATGCAATTCTCCAGGACTGGATCTACATAAGGGTACTTCAGAGCAAAACCTGAACATAGGAGCTGAAAGAAGCACACCTATAGTTCTTGATTCTGTTAAAGTGCTGTGGTTCAGGCTAAGAAGCTGCATCATCTGACCTGGAAGTTCAGATAGGCTCGCTTTTTTGCTATAAGTGTTCCAGGTTTGAAGCCTGGTTGAAAGTAAACAGAAACTCAGGGAAATCTCCAGACACCCAATATGCTATTTAAAGGGCTTTATCAGTCTGCCATCTAGCGGAGTATATTAAGTAAATAATGCTTGCAGAAACACAAGAAAATAAAATTCAGAGCGTAATCAGACGAGTGTTTTATCGCACGCTCATTACTGGGCACTCACGGATTTTCATAGGTCCAATTCATGACGCCGTCCGCCTCCCATGCGGCTCCCACTCCTTCTGATCATTTTCCTGTTAAAAAAAACTCAGGAAAATCTGATTTTTTTCCCCTGTAGCAAAATGTGCTGCCATTTCCTGCTGTGTGCAAGAAACGCAGTGTAGGGGGGGGAAACGGCCACTGAATGGGCCATGTGGTCTTTGTTTACTTTCTCTTTCTTCAGCCTCTGAAGAAAGAGGAAGCTGCTCGTCGATATTGTGGGATAGAAGCACAATTCAAAGCGATGGGAGGGAAACGCATCCCCCCGTCGTCTGAAGAAGCTCGCAGAAAGAATGATGGGAGATAATACTGGAGCCCTTCTCCCATATCATCCTGCCTGTTCACAGAGATCTACAGTTCTGGACCTCCTGATTATTCTGTTGGCTCGACATGTACATTCGTACAATCCGCCCCTCACACTCAAGTCCTCTGGGAAGAATTTACTCCTGTCAGCCAAAACTAGGCTGACAACCGTTACCCAGAGGACCTTCTCTTCTGCTGCTCCCAGACTGTGGAAAGGCCTGCTGGGAGAGATTTGCCAACTTAATAGTCTTCCGGATTTTAAGAAAGCTATAAAGATTGATATCTTCCAGCAGGCCTACCCAGTCAAATTTTAAGAGTTTTATTGGTATTTTAATGATGTATTAGTTTTTTGTCTGGTTGGTTGCAAGATTTTTGTCCGTATGAATTGGTCTGTCCCAGTATATTTTATGATCTGCATTTTCCAGGATTGTTCCAGGTGAAAGTATATAGTATGGTGTAGGTTGTTTGATAAGGTTGAATTTGATTCACAGCAGTTGTACTGTGTCTGTCCATATAGTCCATTCCTGCCAGAATTTTACATCCTCCTGTTATATGGTCTATTGTTTCTTGGAACTGATGGCATTTCCTGCATAGGTCTGTTGTTACACACTGTTATCTTTTATTATGTATTTTTTGTAGTTCTTGGTTGCTATAACTTGATCCTGTATAGTTATTAGGGATCCTTTGGTTTCTGGAAATAGCTCACCCTTCCTGAGCCATTCGTACAATTGTTCTTTGTTTATTTGTGGGTTCTGTATTATGTTGTAGTGCTTCCCATGGAGTACTTTTTGTTGTTGTTATTATTATTATTACATCTGACGGCAACTAGGGGGATGGCCTTCTCAGTAATGGCACCCCACTTTGCAATTCTCTCCCCCATATAGTGCAACATGCACTTGTTGGAGAGTTTCCTGAGCCTTTTAAAAACTAATCTGTTTACCCAGGCATTTGCTGGTTTTAATACTTAGCTTATTAGATTTTTTAAAATATCTTTGTATTTTATTTTAAAGGTTGTTGTAATGAATTTTGCACACCACTTTGCAATTTGGAAATAAAAGGTGGCATGCAAATCTTTTAATGAATAAATAATAATAATAAAAAGAATAATCCACATAACTTGAGTTTAAGGGTGGGGTCTGTAAAAGAAGAAATGGGACTGTATGATGTGAATGAATGTTGTATGAGTGGGACATTGCAACAAAAGATTGCAGTCTGGAGTGGTTTTGCTCCGGGTCCCGATCACCAGTCGTTTTTGTGTTTTTCCCGGATGTGGAATTAGGGTGGACAGGTGAAAAAGAAGGGGGAGATATGATAGCACTCTTCAAATACTTGAAAGGTTGTCATACAGAGGAGGGCCAGGATCTCTTCTTGATCAACTCAGAGTGCAGGACAGGGAATAATGGGGTCAAGTTACAGGAAGCTAGATTCCGGCTGGACAGCAGGAAAAACTTCCTGACTGTTAGGGCAATACGACAATGGAACCCATGACCTAGGGAGGTGGTGGGCTCCCCCACACTAGAGGCACACTAGAGGCAGCTGGACAACCAACTGTCAGGCATGCTTTAAGGTAGGCTGACCAGATAAAATCCAGGTCAGGGCTTATGTAACTTTAACAGTTGTAGAGAAAAGGGAATTTCAGCCGGTGTCATTTGTATGCAATTAGTTCCTGGTGAAATCCCCTCTTCATAACAACTGTTAAAGTTGCAGGGGCCCTGCCTTCTTTTGTATCTGGTCACTCTAGTATAGTGCCTGCACCTTTAACTGTTGTGATGAAGAGGGAATATCACCAGGAACTAATTGCATACAAATGACACTGGCTGAAATTCCCTTTTCTCTACAACTGTTAAAGTTACATGAGCCCTGACCTGGATTTTATCTGGTCAGCCTACTTTAAGGTGGATTCCTGCATTGAGCAGGGAGTTGGACTCAGTGGCCTTATAGGCCCCTTCCAACTCTACTATTCTATGATTCTAAGGCACAGCTCCTCCTTGACAAGACAGAAATGCTGAAATTGGGTACACACTTGTACCCAATCCCACCTACATTAAAATCTTTGATTTCTCTGTTGATGTCTATTCGGCAACTGTCCCTTCTCTCCCTTGTGCCATTTTAAAATAACCACTCAGTGTGAACCAGGAAATGATCTATCTAGACAATGAGATGGTTCTGTCTAGACTTTTTAACCCTATTTGTCTCTTCCTCTTCCTACCTGGTTTTCATTTCCCCCCAGCCATTCCCTCCTTTGCCCCTCCTTTTTGGGTGTTTCCCCTCAATCTGTCACTTCACCAGTCAGACCTCATCTGGAGTACTGTGTTTAGTTCTAGGCACCACACTTTAATAAAACTGTAGACAAATCAGAACAGGTTCAGAAGAGGGCAGTGCAGGTGGTCAATGGTATGGAGAACAAATCTTATGAGGAAAGGTGGAAATCACTGGGTATGTTTAACCTAGAGAAGAGAAGACTGAGAGAAGACATAACATTGTTCAAATCCCCGAAGGGCTGTCACACAGAAGAGAGCAAAGCCTCGTTCTCTGATGCCGCATAGGGCAGATCTAATGGGCTACAACAGGTTAGATTTCAGAAGAACATTAGAAGATGCTCTTGATGGTAAGAGCATTTCAGGGATACACCTAATCACCCATATTGATGGCGAGCTCTCCCTCACTAGAGGATTTCAAGCAGAGGTTGGACACCCATCTGTTGATGTCACTCTGGATTTCCTGCAATGGATAGGGAGCTTGCCTAGATGGCCTACAAAGTGCCCTCCAACTCTATGATTCTATGAGTATGATGCTACGTAGCCATTAGGAGTTACTGGGGGCAAATGAAGCCAATTGATGGCATAGGCTACGTTTTGTGGATCAGTCACATGAGTGAGCTCAATCAATTGGGATTCATTTGACGAATGGATGACATCATTACACTCCACACCATACAGATTTGTGTCTCTGGTAATAACATAAATAATGGCAAATGAAGTCAATTCAGAATGAAGGCATTGCTTCCTGAATGGGTAAACAAAATCATCGAAAGGGGGAGGGGAATTTATTTCAATGGTGTCAACAACGTTAATAAACAACAATATGCTCTTGCAGCTCAGCCATACTTGAAAACATCACTAGAGCACAGAACAGAAGATCTGATGAATGTCCACTGGATTCATCTTCTATCACTGGATGCTCCATTATCACTCCTACAACCTTCAGAGCATAGATGGCAGAGACCAAAGACAATGTTCACCAGGCACATCCCATTGCAGAGCCCTATTTGAGAGGAGGAATCCTTTTCCTAAGTATGGTCTGGAGTAGGAATGTTGCGGGTGCCCGACTGAGTCCAGGAGTTCAACAGAATCCCCCATGTCCAACACCCCCTGATCCAATCATGCTCAGCAGCTTTCTGCCCTTTTCCAGAGCCTCCATTGTGTGCCGCAATGGAGGTTCTGGAAATTGCGCATTTCCCCCTTTGTATGAATGGGTCTTTTATAGCCACCATTTATGTGACAGGAGAAATAATTTCCTGAGTGAGGGTGGATAGCAGCCAAGCGCTCGTTGGGCATCACAGAACTTCAAAGGAAGCTCATGTGGCCTGACAAGGCAGCGGGGCAAGCATCCAACGGATCGGACACGGTTGAGTTCGCCCATTCCTATGGATGGGTCCCACTGCTGCTTCTGGAGGGATGGGGCAGTCAGGCTGAGTATAAAACCCTCATGCTGGTGTAGTAGCCCCATGAACCAGCTCTTGGTTCCAGCAACCTCCTGGACAGTGCCCCTGCTGTTTAGCATGTAGCCCTCTGACTCTGTCTTCATAATCCTGCTGGCCCTGTTGCACAGTTCCCGTGATGGTCAGTACTGTGATTGCCAGGCACTGGGTTTCAACTGGTGACTCAGCTGGGCCATTCCTAGCTTGGAAGATCAGGAATAAGACAGAGAGTGAATAGAAGAGCTAATAGAACCCTTCATTTGATGACCTATTAGAGCAAAATTAGAGGCCTAATAGCTATATCAGGCGGGAAAAGGAAAGGGCCAGCCTGGATCCATAACAGTGCCCTGAAGCATGTAAAGGAGGAGGCACTGACCTTGAGGTGAGGATCTGGCAACCTTAGCTACCACATGAAGGCAGTTTAAACTACATACACTTCTTCAACTCAGAGTCTATCTACACACGCAGGATAAAACACTTTGAAAACGTTTTGAAAACTGTATATGGAGTGTGTCCTGGGCCCAACAGTTCTCAAAACTGTTATAAACCGTTTTAAACCGTTTTAAAGCAGTGGTGTAGATAAGCTCTCAGTCCCGCTTGTAAAATTACAGTACCTCTGGTTGTAATAACAACAACAACTGGGCCCTTTCTGTCACCCATCCTCTGCACTGTAGTCATGGCAACTGTACTTTTCTAAGCAACAATTATCAGTAAATGGGGAAAGGCCTCTGAAGAACAACCTGTGCCTGGGTATTTCTATTTTTTAAGATGCCACGAAAATCAACTTACTGATGTGAGAGATTTGGCTTTTTTTGTTGTTGTTGCTTTTTGTTTTAGCCTTTATAGTTTCACACACTTGGATTCCATTCTGAGAACTGACAAATGGATTCATCTATATTGTCTTATTTGCATACAGATAGACATCTTCAAGGTCTCATTGGAAAAAACATACCAGAGATTTACTCAAATGCATTCATTCCTGAATTATGCATTCTTCTACCTGAGAGACTAAAAGGCTGCCATGTGGATTCATTTGAAGAGTTGTCCAGTCAGGTTTTTGTAAATGCAACAGAATATGCCCAATTCAACAGGAAATAGGAACTGAGTTAGAAGAAGCAGAAACGCTTCTCTTTGCTGCTACGTTTTGGGGTGGGGGGCTTAAATGCATTGGAGGCCAAACCCAGCTACATTAAAATGTTGGATTTTTCTACAGAAAGAAAAAAACCTCTTCCCAACCTGGTGTTCTCCAGATGTTTTGGACTACAACTTCCAGAATTCCTGACCATTGGTCATGCTAGCTTAGGCTGACCAGATAAAATCCAGGTCAGGGCTCATGTAACTTTAACAGTTGTAGAGAAAAGGGAATTTCAGCCGGTGTCATTTGTATGCAATTAGTTCCTGGTGATATTCCATCACAACAGTTAAAGGTGCAGGTACTATACTAGAGTGACCATATACAAAAGAAGGCAGGGCCCCTGCAACTTTAACAGTTGTGATGAAGAGGGAATTTCACCAGGAACTAATTGCATACAAATGACATCGGCTGAAATTCCCTTTTCTCTACAACTGTTAAAGTTACATGAGCCCTGACCTGGATTTTATCTGGTCACCCTATGCTAGCTAGGGTTTATGGGAATTGAAGTCAAAAACTTCTGGAGGGCATCAGGTTGGGAAAGGCTGTCTTAAACTATGCCACTTGCAAGTGTGTTGATAACAGTTTTTATTACTCTTAGTAGGTTTTACATTGTAGTGAATACAGTGAGTTCTAATTGGTAGCTGAACTGTACAGCTTCTGTCAGTGAGCCTGTTTCTTAGAAGGGGGCACAAATAAACTTGACTTAATTTGTTTACAGTTGGTTCCAGGGAGAAACATCCCTCATTGCAAACTCAGAACATTGTCTTTGGATAGCCCTATTTGAAGCAATTGATCAAGTTCTGCCATCCATTCTGCCTCAGGTTTTGGACTTGGGAAATCAATGCATGCAGATATGAACCATGATGTAGCGTGTTGTGTGAATCATTCCTAACCATGGTGGCTACATAACCACAGTTTAAACATGCTCACTAACCATCTGGTGTAAAAGGATTAGTGGCCTAACCATGGCTTAGTGTATTGTCCGAACAGGTCCAGAGTTTGCAGAAACTGCTTGACAAAGAGCAGAAAATAGTTGGTGCAGAGTCACAATATCTATCCTAATTGGACATCTACCACATACTCACACATGTTATTTAAAGACCTTCTCCTACACTCTAGGAGAATTAATTACACTGTTAGTGCAGATTAGAAAGCAAGAGAGGATCATTTAAAAAATGGAATTTAAGTTCTAACTCATTTAGGATTTACTTTCACGTTACAGATTTGGGGAATTCATTTATTTAAGATAGGCTGACCAGATAAAATCCAGGTCAGGGCTCATGTAACTTTAACAGTTGTACAGAAAAGGGAATTTCAGCCAGTGTCATTTGTATGTAATTAGTTTCTGGTGAAATTCCCTCTTCACCACAACAGTTAAAGGTGCAGGCACTATACTAAAGTGACCATATACAAAAGAAGGCAGGGCCCCTGCAACTTTAACAGTTGTGATGAAGAGGGAATTTCACCAGGAACTAATTGCATACCAATGACACTGGCTGAAATTCCCTTTTCTCTACAACTGTTAAAGTTACATGAGCCCTGACCTGGATTTTATCTGGTCACCCTAATTTAAGACATTTCCATTCTGCCTTTCTCCTCAGCCCACATTCCCAAAGTGCTTTTGCAATCATTTGTGAAAGTGGTCTTGTAGATTTTCTATTCCTCCTTGACTGAATTTAGAGGCAGAGATGTTTTTCAACATCAAATCTATATCAGGAGACCTACCGCATTATACAATTACTTACTCAAGAGCTTCAGCTATGGGGCGGTATAGAAATGCAATCAATCAATCAATCAATTGCATAACAGCTGTCGACCCACTGTGGACAGACCTTTGTCTTAATTTTGGACATGTAATGGTGAAAGAGAACATTCAGAAGGGGGGAATCCCAGGAGGAAACTGCCTCTTGTTTTGTTTTCAGCCAAATATCTGTAATACAATGTTCCCTGCAGAGGTGAATTGTACAGCAGAGTATGAATAGACTGGTGTTTAAATTTAGAGAAGACCAAGGCAGAATGTGGCAATCATCAGACGAGCGTTTTATAGCACGCTTGTTACTGGCCACTTATGGATGTCCTTTTGATGATGCCGTTTGCCTCCCATGCGTCTCCCACTCCTTCTGGTCCTTTTTCCATGAAAAAATAAGACCCAGAAAATCTGTCCTTTTTGGTTTGAAGCAAAACTTGCCACCATTTCCTGCTGTGCAGGGAAACCGGGGGGGGGGGGGGGAACACCCACTGAATTGGCCACTGGACTTTCTTTACTTCCTCTTTCTTCAGCGTCTGAAGAAAGAGGAAGCTGATCTAACCCTAACCCCCTATTGTGGGACAGGAGCACAATTGAAAGCAACAGGAGGGAAACATGATCCCCCCCATCTGAAAAACCTCTGTATTCCTCAGAAGAAGGGAAAATTGTCCTCTGATGGGGAGAGATGACTACTCTACTTACTGGTCCTTTTATACTGATGGGATGTGAGATGAAACTCTTTTTTTAACTTGTCTTCGCCCCATTTCGTAACCCAACAATTGTACTTCCTGAAAGTTTTAGACATTTTCCACTTGTCTTGTAAACATATTGTACTTCAATGCTGCTGTCTCATATGCACCCCATTGTTGCACATTGCTGGCAGCTTATTGCTGTGGCTTTGCTAAGTCACCAAACAAGATCTTATCCGATGAAGCTTTTTCTCCTTTCTTTAGCAAACTCTCACAGAAAGGGGATTTCTTTGTCCCTTCAAAAATCCCTTTGACCCATAAGTAGCTTCTACACTGAGCCAAACTTGGCTACTGCTCTCTTGTTTTGGTTCATAATGGGTGCTCGAGTTTGCTGAATCTGATCCTTCTTTGGGCCTAGTAGGGCCTCATTAATAATACAGAATTCAGAAGCACTTTGTTCAAATCCCTAATTCCATCCAAAGGTTCTTTTTGAATTGAATTGCCTTGAAATTCCTTAAGTACAAAACTCAAGAGCTGAATGTGCATACTTGTAATTGAATATACATTCCGAACAAAATGGAGTAGTAATTAGTTTGGATACAGATTCTAAGAAGACTATTAATTTGAAATGAGTGCAGGCAGTATTTCAAGTGGGGTTTGCAACCACTTAAGAATCAGGCAGGAGTTTTGTAAAATAAAGTTCTTATTTCACCAAGCATGCTTCTAACTCCTCACTCTCCGTGTCCCTCCTGCTCTGCCTCTGTACTGTTGTTGATGCTGAGTCACTTCCTGGTAGCTCTCACCTGCAGGCCTTCCCTCTGTGACACGGAGTTTTTCTCCCTGTCTGCTAATCCACATACATTGATACAGGCATGATTTTAATTTGACAACCTTGATAAATAACTCAATTACCCACCTAGGGTAAAGCAGGAAATTATAGAGGGTGCCTCTACAAGAGGCATTTAAAGCTCTTTCAAGGCGCATTAAAAAAAATTACCTCTACAAGAACGGAGCGCAAATCGGACGTAGAGGCGCATTATCGCCCCGATTATGCGCATTATCGAATGCGCGTTAAATCGCAAGTTTTATTTTGCTCCGTCCGTTAAGGCGCATTTTGACTGTGTGAATAAGCACTTATGCGCATTAACTACTTGTAAAGCGCATTTTGGACATCTGTTAATGCGCTTCGCCGCCTCTTGCCGCTTCTCGTGCAGAGGGATTAGGCGTAAATGCGCTTCTGCGATTATGCGCATAATCGCCTAACCAGGCGCAAAAGCGAATCCTTGTAGAGGGGACCTCAGTCAATGCAATAGCTTATTGAGGCTCTTATTTATTTCAGACCTCATTATCACAATTTTTTTTTTTGACAGGAGTGACTACAATTGACCATTGCAGCTTGGAACCATGAATTCTATAAAACCCTGAATTCCAATGAAGTTGGCTCATTCTGTGGGGAAGATAGACCAAGACAGCGATGGGGAACTTCTAGATTTGTCAGGATTGAGCCCAGACTCCCTGCAGAGACCATGGAGTCAGAAGATGAGATGGAGCAGGGGGCAGGGGAGGAAATTCCTCAAAGGGCGCCAGCAGAAAGCAAAGGATCTTCTCAAGGGCCCCCTAATCAGTTAGAGCCAGGCATCGATACCACTTCTTATGATGTGGGAACTCAGAAACTTGCAGAAGGGGAGCGGCAGAGTGTGGCAGATGCACAGGCCAAACGTCAATCTATGTAGGCGGAGCAAATGAAGGGATCAAGGAGGTCTACCAGGTTGGCCCATTATTGGAGGGGAAGATTCACCCCAGGGTGTAATGTATAATGTTAGTGCATCTCTCAAAGAGATCCTTAAGTAAACTAATTAGGGCCGGGGCAGCTTAGTTAAAGAAGGAGGATCTGAACTGCTGAAAACCTGACTGTTTCCGCATAATAAAGCCTATTGACTTGGAGACAGGATCTTTGTTTTGTGACTCCATGCCCAGGAGGGCTTGCATCATGACAAGCCTATAGGCCTAATCCAACTCATGGAGGCTGGAGTCCCTCTATGAGTCCTCTCCAAGTCCAAGCCCATAAAGGCTAAGGGGCACTTGGAGAGCGGAATCCCCATTATCTTTGATCTGTGAAGGGAATTCCCATTGCTAATCAGATTAGAGTTTCCCCTTAGTGAGCCAGGCCACTTGCCATCCCAACTGGGAAGGTAGGCAGCAGGCTAAAAGCTTTGCCTGCCCCACATCCTCACCCAAAATAGTTCCTCACCCTGGAGAAAGAGGAGCTACCATAATGTAGGGGAGGGCTGAAGGTAGATCCAGGTCTACTGGTAGATCTCTGGGTGATATGCATAGATCAGCAAGGATTTCTGACTCCTGATTGTTCATCAATAGTAGCAACAAAATGACTCCCTTCTCGCCCTAAATTATACTGCTAAAATGAAGAAATAATATTCTTAATTCCACAGAGAAATTGGAACTAAATATTTGGGAGTATGGATAACCCCAAATTTAGAAGATGCAACTAAATATTTGGGAGTATGGATAACCCCAAATTTAGAAGATGCTGTCCCCTTTAATCTTGTCCCCCTTTAAAGAAGTCCATAATGATTTTGATAGGTGGAAACATCTGTGAATATCCTGTGCTGAGACAATATCTATTATTAAAATGAGTGTGCTTTCATGATTACTTTTCGTATTTTAATTTATCCTTATTATTAAATGGCAAAAATTAATACTAAATTTCTTGTGGGCACAGAAAAAAGCTAGCCAGTAATGATCAACCATATCATAAAGGGGGTATAGCATTCCCCTGTATTAAATGATATTATACATGTTGACTTTATTAAAATCATGGCTCATACTGGATGAGGGAACAAAGATAGAGCAGCATAAGCTGGCAACCTACATTAAAGACAGTCTTTGATTTAGTAAAAAGGATTGGATATGATTAGAGAAAAGATTAGTAATGTATTTAAAGTATGGCAAATGTTTAAAAGTAAATTAAGTCCTTTTTTTACATTAATGTTATAATGAACAGAAAATAAATAAAAATATTCTGAGTAAGATGAACATCTGGGAAGAAAATTATTAATTTAATTGTAAATTTAATAGCTCAATATGGTTCCTTCTAAATTTGAAATGATAATTACAGGTAATTTATCCAGGGAACATTAGGCCAAATCTGTAGAATACAAGCTAAACAAGATAGAAGGGTTGGGGGGGGGGGTATGAGAAAAATGTCTGAAAAATATGACCCTGAGTGAAACTGAGCATGAGGAAAGACTGATTTGGGGAGGGGGGGCAGTAGTAGGGTGACCAGATTTTGGAAACCAAAACCCAGGTCCAAAATGGCCGCCCGAAGGGGGTGTGCCCACCATGTCTGGCCCCCAGGGGGCGGGTACAGCCCCAAGGGTCGTGCCCACCCGAACATAGCCTTGGTCACATGTCTGATTTCACAGCACACAATTAAGACTAACATATATTTCCTTATCTGAAAAGCTGTGTAGAAATAGTGAGTAGCTGTAAAGATGTGGGGCAGATATTAGACATCAACATTATATACATTGTGATATATACGTGAAATTGCTTTCAGACAACATGTCTAGAATTTTATCAGGTGTCACTTGAAAGCATGCAGCACCTGGTGATATTCCCTCTACATTACAACAGTTAAAGCTGCAGGAGCCCTGCCTAGCATGACAAGATACAAAAGAGGGCAGACATACACACCCCAGGTAAGAGCAGCAGTAGCAGCATCCACACACATCTCATGTTCACCAAAGGCAATAAAAACTGAAATCTACATACTCCTGCAAAGTGGGGGGAAACTCCACACCCTCCCAAAAGCAATTAAAACAACAACCTCCACACACATGCTTAACTGGGGGGGATAGAAATCCACCCCCACACTCACCAAAGACAAAATAATAACAATAATAATAATAATAATAATAATAATCCACCCACACAATGCAAAATAACACAAAAACATGCACACACCCATTGCAATAAAATAATATTAAAAATACAACACTCACCTACATACTCACCCAAGGAAAAATAATAACAATCCAGACAAGCACCAAGGCAAAAAACAACCAACCGAATGACTACACACAACCAAGACTGAAAATTAAATAAATATCCACACACAGCAGCATACTCACCCATGGCAAACCTAATAATAGTTTTAAAACACACATACATACCACCCCAATTAATGAATCAAAATATATGGACAATATTGAAGAAAAGTTCACTAAATAGTAGCAGCACCCAACAATAAATAAAATCACATCCAGGCAGCCCCAGCCCCGTGCACTAGGCCAGGCTAAGATGCCTGCACGCCAGACTGGGCCAGGCCACCCCATGGGCTTGAAGTCCCACATGCCACACTCCAGGCCAGGCTGCCCCACAGCCAGCCAGGCTGTGCTGGGCCAGGCTGCCCCGTGCCGGGCCAGCCGCAACGCTCACCATGATGCCCCGGTGTGCCAGGAGGACACCAGGTGAAGATGCTCCCCACGCTGCGCTGCTCCATGTGCCGCACTGGGCCAAGCTGCGCCGCCCTGCACGCACACCCCGCTTGCCCCACGTGCACCACCCCCTCCCTGCACCTGCCTGCCCCACATCAGCCTCGCGCGCCCGCCAGCCCCACTCCCCACCCCCCTCATGCACCCCACAACCACGCCCCACAACCGCTCGCCCACTTGCCCCATGTGCACCGCACCCACCCCGCGCCCGCCTGCCCCACGTCCGCTCCACACACCCCGCACCCGCCTGCCTGGGAGCACATGGGGAGATTGCTCCACCTCTCAAACAAATCTCGTGAGACCAGGAGAGAGCAGGTAAGCAAGCTGCTCCATGCCCCGCACGCGCCTTTCCTGGGGTGAAAGGGTCTCTTCATGCTTGAATGAAGAGGCCCTTTCATCCTGGGAAAGGGGCGAGGAAGAGCAGGCTGCACTTTCTCCAGGGCCCCAGAAAACATGGAGCTTGCCTACCGCCAGTAGAGTAGATGATCTCCACCCTTTCTGGAGCCCCAGAGAACGTGCGTCCTGCTCTGCCCCCGGCCCTTTCCCAGGATGAAAGGGCCTCTTCATTCAAGCATGAAGAGACCCTTTCATCCCAGGAAATAATAATAATAATAATAATAATAATAATAATAATAATAATAATTTATTTATTACCCGCCTCTCCCTCCGGATCGAGGTGGGGAACAACATCATCATAAAACACACAAAACTGATTAAAAATACATAAAACCAGTATATCATTAAAATACCAATAAAACACCAATAAAACACTTAAAATTCATCTGAGTAGGCCTGCCGGAAGAGCTCAGTCTTTATAGATCTTTTAAATTCCTGAAGACTGGTGAGTTGACGGATCTCTCCCAGCAGGTCATTCCACAATCTGGGAGCGGCAGAAGAGAAGGTTCTCTGGGTAACAGTTGTCAGTCTAGTTTTTTTGACTGTAATAAATTCTTCCCAGAGGACCTAAGCGTGCGGGGCGGGACAGAGCAGGACGCATGTTCTTTGGGGCTTACCAGAGCTCTCTACGGGAGCCTGTTTTTCTGAGTAAACGGGTCCTGGGCCCGGTTTGGCCGGATCGCCCCAGTTTTCCCGGTTAGGACCGGGAAACCCCTGGCAATCTGGTCACCCTAGGCTGTAGGAAGAATACTGTTCTGATCACCACATCCTTACCACTCCGTTTCTAGTGGTGCCACCGTTCCTATTCTTTACCTGTTCCAAATTCTGTTCCAGATCCAGATCCCAGAGTCCCAGCTATAGGGTTGTTCCAAACTGGCTATACCCAGTGGTGTTTGCACCCAAACCTACAAATAAAGAATGATCAGTGGGATTCTTTGACATCCAGTCCTCTCTTCTACATAAGCATAGTATGCCATCCATGCAATCAACTTGAACTTCTGCAAACTCTTTTTCTAGATGATGAGAGCTGTTTTCAGGGGAAATAGGGTTGGCTGCCATTGAAAAGAAGGACTCAGGCCACAATCATACAGAGGGAAATTGCATTTCCTCACCATTGCTTCTCTGCCCACATGTTTGTCCCCCATTACTTCCATGCAGTGAGCCGTTTTGATCGCGCTGCTTCTCCTGCACACGGCAGGAGAGAGCGGCAAGTTCTTTAAAAATAAGTCAGACTCACTGGGGGGTTTTATTGTGGCACGAAGAGGGCTAGAAGGGGCAGGAGGCAGACGACGTTGTGAGAAGGACCCGCGAAAATCCGTGAGTGCCCAGCAACAAGCGGGCAATGAAATATTCATCTGATGACGCCCTTAGTTAGCATTTCCCCATCTGCTACACCCAGGAACCTCAAAATGGGAAGCAAGACTCTTCAAAAAAGCATGGCCAGTTGCCCAGGAAAGTACACATTCCTCATGACCACCCCGCCCCTGCTTCCTTTACCAAAACCTGGGCAGTCTGTCACCAAGGAAAGGAAGCAGGAGAAGCCCTTTTGGGAGGAAGAAAGAAGGCACCGAACTCTCAACTCTTTCTAGCTGCAGGGGAGCCAGGGTGACGTCTGGCTCATTGCTCTGAAGGAAGCTTATTGCCCACCACCGGCCTTGGAGTATGTTTTGGGAGGCCTGCATAGTTTTCTATTAACCTGAGGAAAGCCCAATGAGGCCAAGTTAAGGATCCCCAACAGAACGACCCTGCTCACCAAGTGCATGCAAAATAGGTGCAGTGCCATTGAGCTGATGCAGCCCTTTATGGGTTCGACTTCTAAACTCAGCTCTCTGGAAAAGAGTGGCCCATGCTGTGCTTCTTATATCCAGGTTACTTCTAAATTTAACATTGAAAAAAGGATGTTTGATCTTTATATGAATGATTTGAAAAGTTGTTGAGATGGCACACGGGCAATTTCACAGCCATGAGAAAGAGGTCTGATTGAAGCTTCCCCTGCATGATGAATTTGGTTTAGTAGCCATGTTCCATTTTCACAAGAGATATGGCTGGAATTGCACAGTTTGAACTAACATCAGCCACCCATCATTTTGAGCACAGACTGGTTGATACTTAATTTGTCAAATTCATCTTCAGGTAGTGATTAAAGCTTTCATGTCACTTGAAAAAGAGGGAAATTACATGGAAAATTATCTCTCCATAAAAAAAAATACTGAAATTAAAGGGCGTCTGATTTTTCCCTTGTTGTATTTCTAACTTGATATGCGTGAAGCACTTTGTGAACAGAAAGGAGTGTACTTGTCTCCCGATGAGGATTTTTAGGGTGCTATTCAACCCACTACATAAATGTGGCACTTTGTCAAAGCACCACTTGGGGCTACAACATCAGTGCTCTGAGACCCCCCTTTGCTAATGGATGAACAACAATACTTTAGAGTAAAGCTGTAATAACAATGTTTAGCCCTTTTCTCAACCAAAACCTAAGTACATGTAACTGCATTTGTGCGTTTCTGTGTGTATACAGTAGGGATGGATGAATCTGACAGATTTTCTCTTTCCCACATTCGAATTTTTAAAATCAAAAGTTCTTTCTCTCCTGAATATGAACTTTGTGAATTTTGGTCCCAAATACAGAGAACTTTGAGAATTTTGGAAAATTCTTATCAAAAGCGAACTGAAATAAAATTCCTACCATCCCTAGTGTACAGCACAAGCAAGCCAACATGCACGCAATCACACGCGCACACACAAATGGCACAACTCCTTAGTCCACATACTCTACCGTCATTAAGCCTAAATAAATGTAATAAAAATGTATATTCTTCCCATTTCCCCTTGCTGTCATTTCCCTCCCTTTCCATGCAGCATCCTTGAGCTATGCCACAATCCCACCACCGAGTCCACATCTATTTATGTTTGGGCACTATAAGGCTCAGTCTTGCCCCCCATTTAATTTGCCACACTGCCCCCAACATCTCACCAATCTGGGGCATTGTGGGACATTAAAATGGCAGCTAGACCCAGTCGACTTGGAGCGCAGCTACCCTCTTCCATTGCCAGGCAAGACCATCAGGGCCCATTGACAGAGGAGGCCTACCAGAGGGCACTTTGTCCACAGCCCCTGAAACCCAGATCTCATCCTGCCTTCCTCTCTTGTCTCTCCCATGTTGAATATTAGATTGTAAGCTCCTTGGGGTCATGGTCGAATCCTCTTGTACTTTTAGAGGGCAATGCATGTTCAAAGAGCTTCGGCTATTGGGCAGTATAGAAACATAATTAATTAATTAAAAAGGCTAGATATAATTACCTGATTCTACTTTTCTAGCTTAAACATATTTGTCAAATTAACAATATGAATATTTGCATATAATGTGTGGTTTGGCCTTGAGTTTCAGGGCTAGTCCATGGGGAGCTGTCTGGAGAGAGCCAGGACCGGACAGCAGTCAGCATCCAAGGGCCAAGCAGAAGGCAAGGCCAGAGAACAAGCCAGGAGACTGAACCAAGAGCAAGATGAGAAATGTGAAACATGCTGGAGCTCCAGGAAACCTTGTTGCTCAAGCATGGCTCAATTGGAAATGATGTCATGTGTACTCCTTCCTGACCAGGAGGAGCCAATGGCCAGCCTGAGTGGGTGGAGCCAGGCCAGATCTGGAAGGTTCTTTCCCGATAGACTGCGGCCTGGTTCAGACGACACAATAATCAACGGGGGAGGAGAATCAACCATCCATTGTGTTAATTCTTGTGTTGTGGGGGAGGGACACACAACTCACAGTATGTTATTTTGCTGATTTAAAGAAAAACAACAGGCTGCTCCGTTGCTTATCTTGAGACCTGTTGATTAAGATGTTGTGTGATAAGCGTTGTATAATCTCCCCCGTCAAGTGCACTATTCCTGCAGGTTATAGAGTTCTCCGGCAGGAGCAGCCGATAGCACCCAAGCCACTTCTATACAGCTGGCAGAACTTCCGATGCATGATGGGATAGGGCTGGGAGGACTGAGGGAGGAGGAAGGGAGCAGCACCAGCAGCCCAGAAGGACGCTGGGAGTTTTAGCCACATGACAGGGGGAGGGGTAACATGTCATGTGGGGAGCACCGGAAAAATAACCAACGATCAGTTGCCTCTTTCCCCATTCATTGCCTAATATGTTGTCCAAATGCAGCCTGCATTTACTTGGCTCGCCACATGCAGCACTTTAACTGTTGAATAGAAAGGGGGATTTTAGCAGATGTTATTTTTATGCATGCAGCACCTGGTGAAATTCCCTCTTCATCACAACAGTTAAAGCTGCAGGAACCCTGCCTAGCATGACCAGATACAAAAGAAGGCAGGGCTTCTGCAGCTTTAACTGTTGTGATGCAGAGGGAATTTCACCAGGTGCTGTATGCATACAAATGACACCTGCTGAAATTCCCCTTTCCATACAACTGTTAAAGATACAGGAACCCTGTCCTCCTTTCTGTATGGTCACCCTAGGATTGCAGTCTTAAGCACGTAAGTACACATAGGCCCAATCTACACCAAGCAGAATATAGCACTATGAAAGCGGTATATAAAAGGCAGGAGCCACACTACTGCTTTATAGCGGTATTGAAGTGCACTGACAACGTTGGGGCCCATAAGACACATACCATATACCACTTTCATACCACTATATCCTGCTTTGTGTGGCTCCTGCCTTTTATATACTGCTTTCATACCGCTTTCATAGTGCAATATCTTGCTTGGTGTAGACCCGGCCTTAGACTGAAGAATAGTTACTTACCTTGATTCAGAAGATCTTGGTGCTGCCACACTCAGCTCCACGCTGGAAGAAAAGGCATGTGGCCTCCATCTCTCTTTACAGCCACCCTACTGTCCACTTAAGCTCACCACTCCTGGGAGAACTGTGCACACAGAGCTTCCAGAGGCATAGCTGGTCCTCTTCTATGGCTTCCATGGAAGGCCCTGCCTGGAAAATGAGGACGAGAGTAGAGATGTGATGGCCCCGGGGGGGGGGGGGGGGGGGGGACGGGGGGACCTGGAAAAAATCAGGAAAAAAAGGTTTTTCCCCGTTTTTCCCGAAGCCTTTTTTTGTTTTGTTTCCCAAAAAATTGGAAAAAATGAAGAAAATGAAGAAAAAACAGATTATGGAATGTTTTATTTTAGCATGATGCATAAAATGTTTAAGACAAGGTGTTCATATATTTACTTCTCCAAAAGATTTCTAAAACCTATGTACAGTATCAGATTATTACAATTTCTGTGCACCGAGGACAAGCAAGTCCTAAATTACAAACTGTGGCCCCCTCCACAAGGATGCGCTTTTGCGCCCGGTTCCGCGATTATGCGCATTATCGCGGAGGCGCTTTTACTCCTAATCCCTCTGCACCGGAGGCGGCGAGAGGCGGCGAAGCGCATTAATTCATGTCCAAAAAGCGCTTTACAAGCAGTTAATGCGCGTAATCGCTTGTTCACACCGCGAAAATGCGCTTTAACGGCCGGAGCAAAATAAAAGTCGCTATTTAACGCGCGTTCGAAAATGCGCATTATCGGGGAGATAACGCGCCTGTACGCCCGTTTTGCGCTCCGTGCTTGTGGAGGTAAATTTTTTAATGAGCCTTCAAGGCTCATTAAACGTCTCGTGTGGAGGAGGCCTGAGACTACAACTCTCAAGTGCTAGAGTAAGATGCATTTCGGTCTCTAGGGGGCACTGCCATTGAAGCAGAGACTGAAACTGATTGTGATAGCTATAGCTCAGAAAATGGGTCTGATTCAATTTCATGTATATTCATTGAATCTTGGTCCCCCTTTTTTCTCAGTTCTTTTTATGGGAATAGGTGCTTTATGTCTGCTTGACCCTGTGGAGGACTAGCGGAGACATAAATAATTTTCCTTGTTACTTCTGTTTATTTTTTAATTCTTTTTTGCCTGCTCCTCATAAACTGGCAAAACTAAAGAGGTTTCTTACAGTTCAGGAGCTTGTAGTTCCATTTGTTAATTTATTTATTTTTAAAGGAAATTCAATTTGTAATAATTCCTTGAATACACTATACTTTTAATATACCAAATGTGATAATTTTATATGCCAAACCAACTTGTACATAACTACATTTTATGTTCCTAAAGTAACAAAATGACTTTCAATCCGTAAAAAGTGCTAATATTGCATATTTTTCTTTTTTTTTCAAAAAATTTCATTTTTTTCTGAAAAAACACAGAAAAATCATTTTTTTCAATGGCTTCAAAAGTTCCGGAAATTTTACATCTCTAGATGAGAGAGAAACATGTTAAAAAGGAGGCAAGGGGGGGGGGGGAGCATCTCAGTGAACAGTAGGGAAGCCTCCTTCCTTTGCACTGGGTTTGCTGGGAGATGAGGTGTGTGGTCTCTACCTCTCCTTACAACCACCTCTATCCTCTGCTTAAGTTCACCATTCTTAGAAGAGCTTTAGCTTAGATGTCTTTTAAAAAGGGTTAGCAGCAGCACCTGAGGTAACAGAGATGTACCTGTTACCTGGAAGAAGGTGGTGGCTTTGTACTGCCATTCCTGTGGGGTCTAAGCCAGATAAGAGCCATGATTCCCCTTTTAGACAACACAGCAGATCCTGGAGACAAAAAAGACATGACTCAAGTCCTTGTTCTAATCCTGGATCCATCTTGTTGTTATTCTCAGTCTTTGCTGCCCTCCGGTGCCTTTCAGTGGAAACACCATCTTGTTCAGAACAGCTTTTAACAATCCCACCTGAATTGCTTAAGGCCAACATGGAGTGGTGGGCCCTGGTCTTAGCAGTCTTATTTACTTGCATTGACAATACAATCCGCCCCGCACGCTCAGGCCCTCTGGGAAGAATTTACTACAGTCAACAAAAACTAGGTTGACAACCATTACCCAGAGGATCTTTTCTTCTGCCGCTCCCAGATTGTGGAATGACCTGTCGGGAGAGATCTGCCAACTCACTAGTCTTCAAGAATTTAAAAGAGCTATAAAGACTGATCTCTTCCAGCAGGCCTACCCAGATGAATTTTGAGTGTTTTATTGGTGTTTTACTGGTATTTTAATGATGTATTGGTTTTATGTGCTTTTAATCAGTTTGTGTATTTTATGCTTGATGTTGTTCCCCGCCTCGATCCGGAGGAAGAGGTGGGTAATAAATAAATAGATGATGATGATGATGATGATGATGATGATGATGATGATGATTTTCGGCATATTTTTATTACTCCTATCTTACAAGCAATACCTGGGAGATCTGATGTGTTTTATATAGATTAACTCCTGGCTGACCAGAATTCTCAAATAACCTCTAAGGTGGCTAGATTCTGTGCTGCTGCAATTGCTTGTCAACGTGGGATGATTTTATCGGATTGTGATAATGTTTTAATGCTCTAATTTTTTAAAATTCTATATTATCATGACCGAGAGATGTATATTTTTTAAAAAATGTTTATTTATCTGTATTTTAATTAACCATTACCTCCTCTCTATTATTGTATCTATAACCCCATTTTACTCTGTTGGCCTTGTGAATATTATTATGTTTACAGTGTTGTTTTACTTTGCCGGTCTTGTGACCGTAATAAAATTTTATTTACGTACTTACTTACTTTTAACAATGATGCAACTGAAGAGTGATTCAACAAGCTCTGCAGTGCAGGGCCTTCTCTGTTTTGGCACCCACCTACAAAACTCCGTGTCCTGGGAGATTACATTGTACGCTTATATATCAGCTTCTTCCAGCAAGAAGACTTATTTTAAAAAGCTGTTCGCTGGATTGTGCTGAATGTTCTGGGGCACATCTAGATGAGAGGTTTGGCCCTTGGTGGCTTCGGAGTGGCGGCAGGTGATCTACATGATGCAGCTACCATCACGAAGCCATCCAGGGGCAAACCCCCAAAGCTCCGCTTTTAAAAAGTTGGGCACTTACCTTGACTTTTTTAGCTTGGAGTGAGGCGTTGACAGCATCTGCCGTCTGTCGCTCTTGCTCCAGAGCTGCTGCAGAGGCGTGCCACGGCCCATGGCGACCACTGATTGGTCACCATAGGCTGGGGCAGGGAAGGGGGTGGACCAGTGAGCCAAAAGGTCACTGGACCACCTCCGCGCCTCTGCTGACCGTAGTTAAAAAATAAAAATTTTAAGGGGGGTGGATATTCAGAGCCAGAGCATCCCATTCCTCCCCCCTTGTTATTGTTTTCCTCGTTTATCTGTAAATGCGATGGATGGCATTTACAGCTTTTTGGTTTTTTTTTAAAAAAAAGAATACAAAAAAAACCACCCAACCTTGAGCAAAGGGGGGCGCCGACACTTCCAGGCACCCGAGCACCAACATGGGTGGGCTCGGGTGGATGGGCATAGTGGTGGCGGCGGCGCCTTCTGGAAAGCCCGCAATTGTGCTCCTTCCAATGTAGATGGCCGGAAGGCGCACCAATGCGGGGGGGGGGGGGCTGCCTCACACTGCTGCCGCGCTGCTGCTGCGACAACACCAAGCTGAGCCCCTGGTGTGGAGAGTATGTTTTGTTTTGTTTTGTCTTTTTACTGGTTCTGCTGCTGTTTCACTCAGGTTCTGAGTAAAGCTTGACATTTTCCTCATTCCATTGCCTCTTCACACCACCGTGGCTCAGGGGAAACACACTCATTCCATTCACACAATTGGTGTTTTCCTCCTTCATTCATCATTGAAATAAGTTGCAGCAGGGTACACTACTTGAGGCTCCTGAAGGCCTTATCTGAGGTCCCTCAAAGGGGCCTTGGCTGCTGCCCAATTCCCTCTGCCCACCGCTTTCTCATCAACTGGACCTGCTCTTTCCTTGCCCCTGGTACCAGTGAGGAAAGAGAGATTTGTATCAGGATCACTACGGGAAGGGGTGGAGAGAACTCTCCCTTCCACAGCGACCCTCGTCTACAGGAGTGGGCAACATTTGTGGGTTTCTTGTCGAGGGCCGCATAATTTGTCAGGGGCCGCATGTGAAGAATGGGTGGGGCCAGCAAGTTTCACTTGAACTGACAGCATAGTTGGACTCCTCTTGGCTTACTACCGCCTCTCTACACTATTATAGCTTGATAACTGTTTTACAGTACAATCCTATGCATGTTTAGAAGGGGAAGGGGGGGGGGGGGAACCTACAACTTCCAGCATCCCTTCAGTCGGCCATGCTGATAATTGCAGGACTTTTTTTCCTATCTAAAAATGCACCCTTAATCTCTACAATAGCTGGAAAAAAGGTTTCCCCTCCTCCTTTTCATTCCTCTTGCCTACTATGGATTGTTGGCTTTTAACTCGCTGTTTCATGGACTTGATAGCAGGTAAGAGAGAAACAAAAAAGGAAGCTGTTCCAGCCTCACACACCCACACCCCTGCAGGAGTGGTGGTTGCCCAGAAGAACCTGAGGGAGAGGCTATGCCACTCTTTAGAACGATGGCTGGGGATCTAAAGACTATGAATTCGGTTTGACGCCTGGTTGTCCAATTATGCGCATCTTCTCGCAATTGCTTTTACGCCTAATCCCTATACACGGGAGGCGGTGAAGCGCATTACCAGTTGTATGAAAGGTGCTTTAAAGGTGTTTAATGCGGAGAATCGCTTGTTTACATGGTCATAAGGCACTTTAACTCCCGCGGTAAATTAAAACTCGCTATTTAACACGCATTCGATAATGCGCATAATCGGACAGAAAAAGCGCCTCAACCCCCGATTTGCACTCCATTCATGTGGAGGTAAAATCGGTAATGCGCTTTGAAAGAGCTTTAAATTGCTCTTGTAGAGGCACCCTATAAAAGATTCTGTTGAATTGCTACAAGGGTCCGTCAGCGGTATTTCAGGTACATTAGAGACCGCAGAGCCTAGAATCTCTCAAATGGAGGTCAAACCTACTATACATGATACTGTGCTGGCTGCTTTGAAGAAATCTAACATTGCTTTGTAGGCCAAGATAAATGAGCTTGAGAGCTAGTCTCACTTTTGTAGTCTACAAATTGTTAAGATTCTACAGCAGGTCATGCGTGGCAGAGTAGCAGTTAATGCTAACCATTCACAGATATAAAATAAGCTTGTGGTCTTTTGGCACAAAAAGCAAGGTGGTAGCGAATGAGGAATTGCTATACTAAAGGCAACGCAGTTGGGAGAACAAGTGGTGCACTCACTTGCTCTAACAAAGCACGGCCTCAGATATTCAAAGGGAGAAGTAAAACAAAAGGTTTTACACTAGCAATTTGAATGTGACTGAACAGCAACAATCATCTTTTGCTTCTTTGTGCTTGTAACTTTGGCTCTATGCAGGGAAACAGCAGGCTATGGAACACGAATCTAGAACAGTAATCTCAAGTCCAAATCTATGAAAAGCCACAGGGCACTTTTCATGGCATAGCTCTTAGAAGTTTCAAGTTCAAATAGCAACAAAACATATACAGAGTGCATCAAGCATTTCTAAAACACAAGTTTCTTGGCAAGCATATCAAACAGCAAACAGAAACAACAGTAGACAAGATAATTAGCAAAGGAATTACTTTTTGGAGGATGGAGGATGGCTAATTTTAAGCTATTTTGACAGACAGGGCTTCAGGCCTGTAATTCTAAACTTCTGTGCCAACAGGGCAGCACAGTTCAACCTCTTCTTAATGACGACACAAATGTGAGGGACAGTTTGCAAGAGAGCCCTCACCTTTGTCTAAGCAACTTTCATTTTACAGAACTCAAGGTTTCGGCCTACTATTAGAGATAAGCAGAGAACAAAGATGATTTCTTCTCAAACCAACATTCCAAAGTACTTGACATCTTTCCCTCCCTAAACTTTTCTCCTGGCTGTCTCCGTTGCGCACCGGAGAGAGCCAGGGGGAAAGCTAAAAACCTTTGAGAATGGAGAAAACTTTCTAAACAAATCAGCATTTTGACTTTAAAACCAGCAATGACATTTCAAAATATTTTGTACATGGCAAGAAACACAGAAAGGCAGAATAGTGCAAAACATTTGGTAACACAATGCAAAACACAATCATCTTAGAACATGGCAAGGTAATAATTGGCAAAATTCAACAGTGTAACAAGGTTTTAAAACAATTGAAACGACCAGAATAGATTCAAAGTCTCTTATCAAATGAACAGTGTCTTAGCAAGGATGAGGGAAAAAATGTTCCAAATTGGTTGAAAACGAAAGCAGACGGCAAGTCTTTTCTTTATCTTCTTTCCCCCGGACGGTGGAAGGGGGAGGCGAATGCTTCATGGAGGCAACGGTTTTGTAAATCCAATGTCAGGGAAATTTGCTGACTCTTTTGAGAAGAAATTTAAACAGTTCTCGATCTTGAAGAGAAGCTACTGTTAAGTCCTTTTTCGAATTTGAGGGGAACTGTAGCTTGAGAAACAACTTTGACTCAGCAACTTATGACTCTTAACAACTGTGTGACTTTTTATAAATCACACGGAATTTCAAAGCATATCGGTTTCATTTCTTTAGCAAACACACACTTGAAGCTGAAGATGAACCACACAGCTTTCAGTTAGAACGGCTTAATGTGAACAAAACTCACACAGGGTTAGACATTTGGAGTTAACTTTTAGTCTCCAGAGGGCAGGAACGGATACACTGCACTGGAACACCACGAAAAGCTTCTAGACAGCAGTTTAACAGTAATCTTGAAACTAAATCACTACTCAGTTTGTCAGGGAACACTGAACTGACAATGGAAACAAATTGTCAGGGAAAGAACGGTTTTGACTTAGGGAGCCTTCCCATTTCTCATAGCTTTAGCACTGAGGAAGGTCCCACACACAGAGGATTGTAGAACAGCAAGCTAGTTGTTGCACAGGTTGAAGGGTTATCAACAAGACCTGCAAATACTAAATTATTGACAATGAAAATGCAGAGTGGTCGCTTTCGACCAATTGTTTGCTCTATATAGGAGATAAAGGGTTAAGACAGTAGATCTATAACTCGCATCACCACAGACGGCTGCAGCAGGCTTGAGGAATGAAATAAGGAGTTATGACAGAATAACATTAAAGGAAGAACGTTTAGACTTACAGTTTTAAAACACTTGTGTAAAAAACCTTTTTTTTGCTGGCAGATGTTCGAGGAAGGATCAAACCAAACAGCCGGTCACCTGAATAGGGATCAAGAAATACTTCCAAAGCACAGCAAAAATACAGTGGCAATTATTAAGTCACGCCCAGCACCACTGGTTGTGGCTGCTGAGAGTTGAGAGACAGGAATGAATTGGGTGGCGGCAAAGTTTGAGTGACAAGCGGAGTTTGAGTGACAAGCGGAGAGCTTTTTGGAGGAGTGGAAAGTGGAACTGTAGCTTGCAAACAGTTAATGAAGTCAGCATAGGTTTTAACAGCGCGTTGTGGAATTTTAGCAAAGCTCTTAGGCAGTTGACTGGCAGCTGGAACTTTGTCAAAAGCAGTTACGGCACACAGACTAGCGGCATGCAATGTAGCTTGCGGCAAAACACTCTGAGTTGGTACAATACCTGTATCTTGCATAGCTTTACGAATGTCTCGCAAGACTGTGCATGGCAGTGGTTCCCAGTTGTTGACTACTTGATCTTGATTATTTTGAGTGTAAGTGGCAGGACAGATTTCAAGCAGGTCTCCTGACTCTTCTGCAGTCAAAGTAGGATCCTGCTTACACTTCTGCACCATGCATTGGAACTCAGATAGGGGTACAGAATCTGAAGCTGCAGAAGCGGAGGAATCTGAAGCTGCAGAAGCGGAAGCAACAGGAGGAGGGACATTGGGAGCTGAAGGGTGAGTTAGTGAAGCAAGGGGTAAGAGGGTAGGTGTGTGATAAGCAGGAGAAGACTTTGTAGACAAAGCAGTTTGGGACCCATAGAGGTAGACTGCATAAAGGCATAAATGCCACAATTCAACAGGAGCCCAAGGCTCTGTATGAAGCAGACGCCCTATGCGTTTCCAATCGCTCAAAGCCAAAGACCCATTCTCTGGGTACCATGGGCACTGTTCCCCGAGTTCACGGACCAGCCGTGCAAGGGCGGGGGAGGGAACAGCATGCCCAGTTTTCTTTATCAAGAATGCTAATTTGTCTGCGTGTCTACGCTGTACCACTGACAGCGAGACGCCCATACTCACCGGGATCCTGAAGGATGAGAGGTGCACCTGAAGCTCAGGCCGAGCGTAGTGAGTTAGCGCAGAGGTCCCTGTTCCGGGCGCCAGATGAAGGAATGAGGACACACACACCGAGATGTTGTTAGCAGGAAGCAAGCAGCAGCATGCAGCCTCTTTATTGTCTCTGAGCATGGCTTATATAGATCTTTAGCAATGCTGTCCACGAGGACAGAAGGTTGCTGTGCATGAGGACACAGCGTGATTCTACACAGTAGAGCACACACACATTATGGCTTGTCATAGGATAATACAATGGAGCACAGAATAAGAAGGCTACATCATTACTGCAACAATGTTGTTGGATAGAGAAATATTTGGTGGCTAGTAGGAACATCTTGTATGTAGTGGGAAAGAGATAAGAGATAGAAAGAACAAGGTGAGAGGAAGCATCAGGGTTTTCCCTACAACACTTTTTCTCAGGATGTTTCCTTCAATATTACAGATTTAAAACTTGACTAGTTTGTTAAACTAGTTCCATCTTTTATGACATTCTTCATTCACTTGCATGGCCTTGGCTCTCTCCAGGGGGCTGTCTTTACGACGATGGGTTGCCGCCACGATGATCCAAAACCCCATGCTTTTTCTGCTGCAGAGTGGCTAATATTGACGCTGCAGTGAAAGTGCGGGGTTTCCAGCACCAGTCACGTCCCCCTGACCTCTACCCAGGTGGACAGCGACCAATCAGGGGTCACCATCTGCCCAGCCACATCTCCACTGCGACTCCAGAGTGAGGCTTAGATGGCAGATGCACAGTCCTCACCTCACTCTGGAGTAAAAAGTCAGGTAAGTCCCAGACTTTTTTTCTCTGCAGCTTCTGCGGAAAGCCCCAAGATGTGTGCACGATTGCTGCTGTGCCGTATAATCGATGCTGTGCCACCATACACACCCCCTGGGGCTTTCTGAGTGTTTAGACAGCCTCCTGGTTTTTTCTTATTCTTCATCCCAATTGGACACTTTTAGCCAGTTGCCATGAGGTCTCTGGGACAATCTCACCATGGATTAATCACAGATAACAGTGTTTTCCTCTGAGCATCTGAACTTGACAGATAGATGAAACAGTGAAATTACAACAACAGACTACCCCTCCAAATCAACTAGAAAACAATTGCTTTTCTATTATTAATGGCCAGTATATTCCACAACCTAGGAAATCTGTTTCTTTCTGTCACTGAGGGTTATACCAGTATCTTGGCTAAAAAGAAATAAAGTGCAATAAGACACATATTTATTGTGTTATGCCCCAAAACTTCTCATGAAAGCGAATGCCGAACACTTTGTTTAAAAGTTGTTTAATGTGTTTGTTTGTTTTTTATTATATAATTTTTATTAATTTCAACAAAACAAACATACACATAATACACAATATAAAACAAACTACCACCCTCGACTCCCCCGTGCACCCCCCCCCGAGACCTTCTCATTATCATTCATCCTCCTTCCAAAATTTTAATGATTCTTTTGAAGGCGTTTGTCCCTTTCCCGATCTTAAAACATATTCCAAAAAGGGAGTCCAAATTTCTCCAAAATCACTCTTACTGGACATTCCCCTCATTATTTTCAGTTTACATGTCAACATATCATTCAAAGCTATATCCCAAATTTCTTTATACCAATCTTCTATTATATAACTTCGTTGCCCTTTCCAATTTTTAGCAATCATTATTCTAACGGGTGCCAGGAGGTTGTTTACCAATTCTCTATTAATTATATGCTTATTCCTACTATCCCATATTGCTAGTAGAGCTAACTTCGGGTTTAATTCCAATTTACTTCCAATTATATCACTTATTTCTTTAAAAACCCTTTCCCAAAATTTTTGTACTTGTTCACAGCTCCACCACATATGAAAATAGGTCCCAACCTCCTGACAACCCCTCCAACAGTTCTTGGACACTTTTTTATCAATCTGGTGAAATCTTACAGGTGTTAGATACCATCTCCAAACTGTCTTATAGTAGTTCTCCTTAATTCTAATCGACAGTAACTTTAAGATTCTTACATTCCATATCCTCCCCCAATTATCTTCGTTGATTTTTTCCCTTAGATCTTCTTCCCATACCTCTTTTATAACCTTAAGTGAGTCCTGAAATTCCTCCTCTATTAATATTTTATATATCTCACTAGTGAGTCCTTTCTTAGCTCTGGCTTCTTCTTTTTTCCCTATTTGTTCAATTAAATCTTCAAATCTAGTACTATTTCTACATTTCTTATTTTTCAGCCTCCATTCCTGTGTCCATTTTACCAATTGCAAACACTTGAACCAAGCTATCTTTTGTCCTTTAAACAAATCTTTAATATGCTCACTATCTTTCATCTTTTCCATCCAATTCCTTAGCTTAAGAATATCTTGTTCTTTCAGTCTCGCTTCTATCTCTGGTTTTAATGCTCTTGGGAAGTTTCCCACTACTACAACTGGGGCGAGCGGAGAATCCCCTGGTATCCACTTCCCTCTATACTTCTCCCATATCATTAATATATTTTCCAACAATGGGTTGCCCAATACCTTCAATTCTTTCTTTTGCATTTTATTGAAAAATATATTTCGCAATTTACTTTCTATCTCTACTGTTTGCGATTCCAACCATTCCAAATCTTGCTCCCCTAAAATACCATGAATAACATATCTTAACTGATTAGCAATATAATAATTCTTAATATTCGGAAGTCCTAAACCTCCTTTCTTTTGAGCCTTATACCATAACCCCTTATTTATCCTAGCTCTTTTATCCCCATTACAATAAGCATTAATCATATTTTGCCAGCTTTTAATCTCAGCTACTGAAATTCTAATCGGTAACATTCTAAACAAAAAATTAACCTTAGGTAATATCTTCATTTTAATAATCGCGATTCTACCAAACCAAGAATGTTTTAATTTTCTATATATCTGTAATTTCTCCCCTACCTCTTTTCTTAACCTTACAAAATTAAGTTCCTCTATTCTTTCTAATTCTTTATCTATATTTACTCCTAAATATCGTATTATATTTTTATGCCTTAATCCTAACTTAGCTTTACATTTCTCCATCTCTTCCTTGTTATAATTATACAACATCATTTCTGACTTCCCCCAGTTAACTTGTAATCCTGTAATTTCCCCAAATTCTCTCAAATGTTTCTGAATCATCTCCCCACTTTCTAGGGGATCTTCTAATGTCAATAACGTATCATCCGCAAACATATTCACTTTAATTTTATGATTTCTTCCTATCCCCTTTAATCTTTCATCTTCCCTAATTACGTTTGCTAAAATTTCTATAACTATTGCAAATAAAATCGGTGAAAGTAGACATCCTTGCCTAGTTCCTCGAGCTAGTGTTATTTGTTGCGTTAACCCATCATTAACCATTATTTCCGCTTTATTATTTTTATACGTCTGGTTGATCACTCCCATAAATTTATGTCCAAACCCAAATGTTTTTAATATTATTTTTAACGCTGGCCATTCCACGCAATCAAAGGCTTTAAAAATATCTAAAGCTAGTAATCCTGCTTTTAAGTTCCTTTTTTTATATTTATTATATTTATAACTCTCCCAATTAAATTCGGCATTTTCCTACCTAAAATAAATCCACATTGATCTTTTTTAATATATTTAAAAATAAATGTACCCATTCTTTTAGCCATTATTGCTGAAAATATTTTTGCATCCTGATTTATTAAAGATATTGGTCTATATGATGCTGGATCCGTCAAATCCTTACCTGGCTTCTGTATTAAAATAATCAAGGACTGGTCCCATGATGGCGGAGTCATTCCTCCTTCTTTTATATTGTTAAATAGTTTTTTTAATCTAGGTATTAAAATATCCTTAAATATTTTATAAAATTCCGGCCCCAAACCATCAATCCCCGGAGACTTACCTCCTTTTAGTTTTCCAATAATTCCCTCAATTTCTTTCTCAGTAACCAAGGCTTCCATACACTCCCTATCTTGATCATCCAGTCTTATTTTCCAATTTCTTTCTACATATTCCTGAATCTTATCTTGTGAAACCGCATCTGATGTATATAAATCTTTGTAAAATTCCTGAAAAGTAGTTAATTTATCTTTCATTAAATTACATCTATTCCCTAACTTATCTCTTATTGTCCCTATCATATTCTTTGCCTTCTCTGACTGCGTGGATCTAGCCAGCATCTTGGAATTTCTATTATTATATTCAAAAAAATCTCTCTTTAAATATAACAAGTTCTTTTGAACTTGTTCTATTTCTTCTTTCTCCAATTCCTTTTTTTTTGCTTGAATTAGGGCATATAACCGCTTATCTTTTGACTCTCTCAGTCTCTCCTCTAACCTCTTTATCTCTTCTTCAGCCTTTTTATTAAGTACTTCCTGTTTCTTTTTGAGTGTGGACATTTCCCTAATACAGATCCCTCTTATTACTGCTTTCATCGTATCCCATAATAATCCTTGCGATTTAACTCCTTTTTCATTTATCTGCCATATTTCCTGCACTTCCTTTTTTAATTTATCCACTATGTTTTTATTTTTAAAAATTCTTCCGTCCAGTCTCCATCTCTTTGCTTGTTTGTAATCCTTCTTCATTTTGATATCCATCAACACTAATGCATGATCAGTGATCTTAATTACTCCAATATCACAATCTATTAATTTAGGTACCATATTCTTTGATATAAAAATATAATCAATCCTTGAATAACTCTTAAATCTAGGTGAGTAAAAAGTATATTTTCTTTCTTCCCCTTTTAAAGCTCTCCATACATCCATTAATTCTTTCCTCTCCATTAATTTGGCTAATTCTGTCTTCCCCTCTCCTCTAACATCTCTTATAATGTTATCCCTATCTTTCCCTTTATCAAGTACCATATTAAAATCTCCTGCCATCACAATGTTCTTTTTCCCTAGATCTCCCACCATATCAAATACTTCTTTAAAGAATTCATTTTACTGTTATTTGCATCATCTGCTGTTCTTTTTACATCCTTATTGTTCTTCTGTGAGTATATTATGTTGGGTGACATGTGCTTCAATTTTGTAGAGTGTTGGAAGGCATGTTATGGGTCTGTAGTTAGCTGGGTTTTGGGTGTCTGGAGTTTTTGTTTTGCCTTCAGTAAAGAATGGGGGAATAGGTGTGGGTGTTTTATGACTGTGTTGATCTGTTGAGCGAGGTATTTGTGTGTTGATGTAAGCTGTTTGTACCAGAAATTTTGAATTTGGTCCGAGCCGGGTGCTTTTCAGTTGTGTGTCCTTTTTATTGTTTCCTTCAGTTCCTCCAGGTTTATTGTATACTCCGTTTGCTGTGATAGTTGTCTCTGTCTTTCTTCTTGTTGTCTTATCCAGCTTGTGCTTTCTTTGTGTTGTACTGGATCTGACCAGATATTTTTCCAGAATGTGGTTATTTCTTCTTTAGTTGGTGGTGTAATGTTGTTTTCTTTTTTCTTGCTTATTCTTTGGTATAATAATTTCTCGTTTCTTTTAAAGAGAGCATTTTGAGCTTTTCTTTCATTTGATTCTTTGTATCTTCTTAGCCTGGTAGTCTGGACTACAAGTTTTTATTTCAATGTGTCAAGAGCTACTATTGCTGTTTCTTTATTGTTTGCTATGATGTCTTGGGTATTTTTGAGGATATTTTTGAGCAATTTCCATTTATGTCTTGTGTCATTCTTCCTATATCCTTTCATAGCTTTTCAATTTTGTTTTCAATTCTGATTTGCCATTTTGGTTTGGTTTCTAATCTTCTGCATGTGTTCTTGTTTGTGCGGAGTTCATGTTTGTTACAGGTGAGGACTGCTGTGGCTGCTGCATAGATGACTGTGTGGATTTCTTCTAGTTTGCTATTGTTATTAATATATGGTGAGTTTACTATTCATTTAACTGTTGTGATGAAGAGGGAATATCACCAGGAACTAATCACATACAAATGACACTGGCTGAAAGTCCCTTTTCTCTACAACTGTTAAAGTTACACGAGCCCTGACCTGGATTTTATCTGGTCAGCCTACACTAGCAGCATGTATGGTGAATGAAGCTGTTGATATGTTGGATCAAAAGAACCAACTAATTTGATTTGAATTCTGATAGCGATCTCAAATGATTTTGTTAACACATATATTGAAAATTGTTAATTATATTTGAACACAACATTGTAATTTAACAAAAGATACTAATGCGAAGGGCTGAGACTGAGAAAACCAACAGCTGGCATTGTAGTAGGGTTGGGAACTTCTGCCTCCTTTATGTACAAGTCAACAGCCTGGCCAAAGTTGTGCCTCAGCACATGCCCAAGTATGGACCACCAAAGTGTACAGGTTTGGGAGTTGTCACACCTATAAAAATAGCAAGGAACCACTGTTAACAGGACTAAGTCGGCTTGGAAAACTGGATGTTTACTCTGTAATATTGGACTGGAATTGAAACTGAGGTGGATATTTTTGCCATGATTGGACAAATTAGTGGACTAGCGGACAACCAACCCTCTTGGGAGGCTGAAGTACAAACTTAGGTCAGAGGGGTCTTTTTTCTTTGCCTTCCAGTAAGTAGGCTGTAGTTTAGTTAGTGACAGGGCCGTTTTCTCCATCACATTGTGGTAATAAAACCCAGGGTCATCCAGTAACGGGATTCTGGACAGAGAGATGAAAGTAATTCTTCACAGAGTGCATAGTTAAATGTGTAGAATTTGCTGCCATGCGATGTGGCAATGTCAATTAGTTTAGATGGCTATAAAAGGAGCTTGGATATATTTGTGGAGGAGAATATGGTCTTTCAATGGCTACTAATCATGACAGTTATATGGAACTTCCCAGTTCAGAAACAGCATGCTGGGAAGTAACAGCAGGAGTGGGCTATTGCCCACATCTCTTGCTTGGGGTGCTTCTGGAGAGCAACTGCGAGAAACAGGCTGGACTGGATAGGCCTTTGGCTTGATTCATCAAGGCAATTCTTAGGTTGCTAAGAGCAGGGCTAGTCTAGTCTGGTTCCCTCGTGCCTTTTCTTTTCATTATTTTTTTCATTATTTACTTCCATTTCATTAACCTGCAGATTTGAAGAAGTGTGAAGTGTAGGATACTATTTTACACAATTTGAGATATATACCAGGCTCTTTGCCTTCCAAGTGTTCCGGCTGTTGATGTTAACTGGCTGGAATAACTAAACTCAACCCCACTATAACTGCTGAATTAGCCCAAACGTGAAGGGAAGCAGTCGGGGCTCATCTCTGTACTCCAAGCTGCCTAGCCGGGAAGAAAACAAGATCCCCTCAGAGCGTTTGAGGGGCAGGCCAGAGCTCTCGCTTCCCGCTATTTCCGATTCCGTCAGAAATTGTGCGTTTTGGCTGATCCTAATAAAAGGACTGCCCAATTACGGGTTTTGGGATATTTTACCATCAGAAGCGAATCTCTGTGGCTCCTATTGTCTATGGAAAAGCTATTATTATTATTATTATTATTATTATTATTATTATTATTATTTGGGCCTACCAAAATACAGCCACACCAACATCCAGAAAGCAGCTATACTTAAGTCATACTTAAAACATGTCAGGACATTTCTGAATCAGTAGAAGCCAGCATAGGGCTTGGCAAAACATATGTCCGTCTAGAAAAAGACCCACGAGCGAGAGAAAAGGGAGATGAGACAGAAAGGGCGACCCCTGAGGCGCACCGAGCTACCCTTCGCCTCGCCCTTCCCGCCCTTTCTGGGCCAGAGCCGCGTGCGAGACGTGACCACCCCCTTCACGCGCAAGCCTGACTCAGCTGCTCCTCGCTGAGGGGGGGTTCTCTTCCGAACCAATCGCTCGACGCCGGTGAGACCGGCCGGCCAATCGGTGAGCGGCTGGGGGCGGAGCGCCGCGCGGGGGCGGGGCCTGCAGGGGGTAGCTCTTCGAGGCAGCGGCGGCGCTCGCTCTCGGCCCGCGTCTGTCGTCCCGCGAGGAGCCCTCTGGTCATCGGTGCTCGAGCAGGACTGAGCCGGCGCCCGCGAGAATGTCTCTCTCCACCAAGCTCACGCTGGACAAAGTGGACGTGAAGGGGAAGCGCGTGGTCATGAGGTGAGCTCCGCCGTGCGGCCCCTCTTTGGCTCTCGCTTCCTGCCTTCCGGCTGCATTGCGGCGGCGGCGGTGGCCTGGCTAAGCGGCCCCGCGTGTGGAAATGAGGCCTTTGAGCCGTTTTCGGAACAGTTTGGGCCGATGCGTGCATGATAAAAGGGGGTGGGTGGGTTGGTTAGGGATTTTACAGTATGCGCGCTAAAACGTTCACACAAAGGTGTGAATGACGCAGACACGTGTTTGCCTGCACGTGTATAGTAGAGGTAGACACACTGGCACCCACCAGCAGGCCGGGGTTGGTGTGGCGCACTGTCACGTGTGCACTGAGTGACTCGCAATGTGTGGTCTGGCTCTGACGCACACGCTACCCCTCCCGCGGTCGAGGCGGTTTTAAAAGGGAGCCGAAATTCCTCAGGAAAGGGGGCGAAGGGAAAGGTCGGCTGCTGCTGTTGCTGCGGCTTTCCGGGGTGTAATGGCGTTTAAATGGAATATCACCCAAGCCTCAATCCCCGAGCTGAAACGACTTGTTTTGGGTACAAAATTGCCTTATGGCCTTCTAATACTGAGTGATCAGCAAAATCTTATTTTAGGATGGGTGAGCAGAAGCTACAATTAATTTTTATTTGTTTTTGCTTAAAAGCCCTAAACATTGAAGTCTTAAAAAAATTAGGATTTAATCCTGACTGCACTAAGGAATACATCTGGGGCTTCCTTTTCAAAAATGCATAGGGTTACACTGGATCTAAATTAATGGAAGCGGGACTACATGATTGATTCTGTGTGGTAGGACTATATGGCCTTTAACTTTATCCTTCGTGGTGTTCCTTCATATCCTAATGACTTGTGCTGCTGGTCACTGATTCCCCCCCCCCCCCCCAAGCAAATTCTGAGACTAGCAGTGATTACATATAAGGTACAAAAAAGGAGAAAAAATATTTGGATCTCTGTTAGTACCAATCATCCAGTAGCAATAGTTCCATGGGTGACATATAAAATAAAACAGATTTAAAATTGCAATTTCAATATAGCTGGGATTGATAAAGCAGCAAATAAAATACATGTTTAAAGATTAAAGGATTTTAAAAAGCTTGGGCAAAAAAGATATTTACCTGGCACAAACAAGACATTTCAGATTTGGAGAAGGGACTCATGAGATTTCAGGGCCTAGGCAAGGTACATGCAGTGCTACTTAAAATGTCGTGTTTGGTAAGTAAATACCTTTTTAAAAGACATTTCTATTAGTCCTAAAGAGCCCATTTCAGTATGCTTTGGATCATTAACAGCTTAATTCTAAATATGTTTGCTCAGAAGAAAGTGCCTTTAAGTTCAGTGGGACTTCTGTGTAAACATGTATTGTGCTCATCTTTCAGTACAGATTGTTGAATTGAATAAAGAGGATGAGAGTTTCCCTTTTAGGCCAGTGTTTGATTGTAAATGGGGAACTATTGCAACAGAGTCAGATTGCTGCTGCTAGAGTCTAAAACGTACACTAATGTAAGGGATTTTAGGCCTGAGAACTAAAATTGGAAAGGGAAAACCTGTTACTCTGAATTCAATTGGTGGCTGATCAAAACCAGAAGTTAGAAAGCCTCCTTGGCCAAAATGGGATGTGGGTTGCTGGGAGAGGTTATTTTAATTGCAAGTGTTCCGTTGTGGGTCTGAGGAAATACCTACCATCAAAATCTCCATTTTAAAACTTCCGCTGCTTATACAGCACATGGGTGGGTTTTTTATTGTCTAAACTTTATATATCAGCCCATGATACTTCCTTAATAATTAAAATAAAGACTTTCTCAAGGTCATTGAAGGTTAATAGGGGTTTCATTTTATCCAGTAAATTGACTTCAGATTTTTTCTTTCTTAAATCTTTCTGAAATGATCAGTACTACAAAAAATATTCAGCTTACATTAATAATTTTTATTTTATTTTTATTTTGAAAGAGGGGGACTCTGAACCCCCTTCCTCCACCATGGCATTTCTAGGATTTTCACTATAAAAGCAAATCTTGACTTGAGATTACTCTCTTTCCTTCTTGGTGTTTCCTTTTTTTATAGCCTCACCTCTTTCGTACAGATACAGAATGAAATGTGGTGTTTTTAATGCACTGTTTAAAATGTATTTTGGACAGCAGTGTTTAATCATAATCCAAGGTGAAGCTCTGCAGGCCTCGTTCTAGAACAGGGTTGCATTATGAAGTGTTATCAGTGCAGCTTTGTAAATCAGTCCACAAAAATTACTAGCCTCCTGGAGGCTTGATGAAGCGAGACAGAGTCTTCCATTTCTCCTGCATTTTATGCTGAGCACAGTGGGGAGAAATGGGTGCACTGCCCCTTTTCTGCCAGCCTGCTCACGTATGAAATGTCTTCATGCCCACAGCTACCAGGCTTGTACTCAAATGCAAGACTGCATCAGTGCAGTCGGCATTCCTACGCTGCTTTTCTTTCACAAGCATCTTTGTAGGCATTGTAGTTGCAACTTGCAACCTAAACAGTCCTTGTACCTTTAAAGGTCTGACCCCTCCATCATTTTGAAAATAACACTTCCCATCTGCCAAACAGCGCCTGAAAAGGGAGACTAAGGATGCAATCCTCTGCATGTTTAGACAGAAACGAGTCCTTCAGTTCTCAGCCAGCTGTGCTGGAAATTGTAGGACTTTTTTCTGTCAATAAACATGCAGAGGATTGTGCCTTAAGGATATTAGTGGAGTCAGAGTCTCCCAATTGAAGCCCTGGGCAGAGGTTTCCGGTCACCTGTGTGAGTTATTTATAGAGGAATCTCTAGAAAAAAATTGATGTGCTCCATATGGGTGTGGGTTTATTTGTTTGTTTTTTGAGTTCTTGAAATACATAGAACGTTACTTTAAAATCTTCAGAGTGTACTCAACAGGTTTCCTGGTGCCGCCTCTTTTAATTGCTTAAAATAAAATGTCTCATTAACGGTAACATTGTCTGCTCTTTGTATTACACAACATAACTTCCTGTCTTCAGCTTCGGGGCACAAATAGTGCTTTGTAGAAATAGCTTCTGAAGCTCCTCCCAGCATTACCTGGCATCCTATTTCTGCTGAGTAATTGTCCTTCATAGCTATGTGAGATGAAAATTTGAGGAAGCATCATTCACTTGCATTGAATTTGTGCTTTAGATAGTACTGGGCAAGTCCTTCAAACCTCTGCTCTGCAAATAGTGTAATCTTAATACAAAACCTAAAGATTAAATGTGGCTGTTAAATGCTTGGGCGGTAGTACTTAGTCTTTGGCCTTCTAGAAAAGGGAAATTCTAAGATTTTGTCAGAATTATCAAGCATTTGAACAGGAGAATTTTGGATATTAAACACTTTTTAAACTATTTGGTCCATAAAGAAGAGGAGCATAAGTTCAATTTTTAAAAAATCTTCGATTCTCTCAAGAGCCCAGTGTGTTATAGCTCAGGCAGAGCTGGTGACTTGGTCAACGCAATCAAATGAGCTTAAAGACTGGACAGTGGTCTGATCTCAGACATCTTGTATTCAAGCCTATTGCTTTATTCACGCAAAACCATGGTGATGGTCTTTGTTCTGTTCTACAGACACCTCTGATTAGAGCATGCTGAATTCACCCTGGATTTCTTTACTTTGTGTGGGGGGGTAGTTAAGACAGCTTGTGGAAGAGAAGCAAGAGTTTATAACAAACAAATACAAATATGACTTTACATTGTGTTAAACTTGAATAAAATCCACCTGAAGTCCAGCATTGTGCCACCAGATCCTGCCTTTTTAAAATTTAGAACAGTTTCCTACCTGTTATCTGAACTCAGCCTTTGCTTTCCAGTTAAAGGAAATCCCTGTTATGACTTGGCTAATTTAGTTGCTAAGATTCTTATCTGAACACTTTTCCTGTCCCAGAATGGTTCACAAAATAACAGGTGAGTAAAGTTGCCCAGAGCAGTCTCAGGGTAAGACAGTTATTGCAGATCCTTCTAAAAGCTGCTTGACAATAGGTACAGCCAAGGGGATCTAGTGTTCTTCCTTCATCTTGTCTTCCCCAACCTTGTTCCCTTGGGTTGGGTTGGACTGCAACTTCCATAATTCTACAGTCATGCTGCCTCAGAACTATGGGAGTTGCAGTCCAAAACAACCAGAGGGCACCAGGATGGAGAAGACAGTTATATCTCAGTAGTAGATGAGTTTAGAAACTTGCATCCCTTATAGTAAGGAGATCTTGTTGCATGAGCAGTACTGCATAGATTTAAGAGTTTTAGGGGTACTGTACCAGTGAGAAATGGCAGTAGTGGTAATAATGAAACATCTCATCCTTCAATTCCGACCAGTTCCCATACCAGTTTAGCCTTGATGAATCCCATTTTTGAGGATCTTAGACTTTAATAAAGACTTCCAAGACTATTCTTTCTGGGGGTTATTTAAAAAGGAAACAGTTGTGCATTAAAACATTTTCCCTTCATTTTTAGGGTTGATTTCAATGTCCCAATGAAGAACAACAAAATAACCAACAACCAAAGGTAAGACTCATATTTAAGCTCCAAGTAGGAGCTGTGGTTAGCTGTGCTTGGCTTCTTTTTTCCAGTCCGCTGTGACTCAGAAGAAGAACACAGCTTTCAGGAGTGATCCCTGGCATTTCCAGGTAAGGCTAAGAAAATACTGAGGCTAGAAAAAACCTCTCAGATGAAATCCGTTGTGCCAGATTGGATGCAAAGCTTGTTATCAATCATGGTTGGTAATCTGGCTTTGTGTGTGGAAACACATTCTATCTTGTTTGTGTTTCCTGCTGTTGCTTCCAATTGCTGTAAGGGGGGTTAGCACTAAACTGCACTCCAGTCTTCAATAAATGGGTTGCAGCACCGCTGTCCCTGCCATTTCTTTTTCCTGAGCCAGGCAAGCCACCTCCTCCCCACAAAAAACTTGAATGTTGCATATCCACAGCTGGTGTGCTGTTTTGACACATCCTCTTGGCCTGAAGAAAGAAGTGGAGTTAAGGCAGAGCAGCACATACAAGGAAAAAAGGAATGTAAGGGATCAGATGCCTTTTCGCTAAAACGGAATTGTGCACCTTGCCCAACTTGAAGTGCGTCCCAAAGTGGACCCCCTCTCAGGACAAACTGAAGACCACTGTTGTAGACAACATTAAGCAAGTTGAAGCTCCACTGACTTCCATGGCAATTGTGGGTGCCTAAATTCCTCTGCGTGCGGCATCATTTAAATGGGATTGGAGGAGCTCTTATTGATGGTGTTGAGTATAAAGTGTTTAGCCAATTTTGCTAATAGCATTAGGGTCTAACTTGGGAATCTGGTTCTGATAGAATATTTTTCCATATTTTGTTTTGCTGGAGTTTGTAGCTAAGTATCCCAATTGATTCTGTTAACTATTTGAAAATAGCTAACTGTTAGTGTTTAGCATTTCTGTACTTGAGTACTTGAGTACACTCATACTCTGTGTACCAAGAAAGCAAATGGCTACAAGGATATTTAAGGTATCAAAACCTGTAGCATGATTATTGAAACATCTACTAGATAACAGTGTTGATGACATGACAGTGACTAAAGCAATTTGGATCATATACATTAGTGTGGAGGAGGGACTTATGTAGAGCGTATTTCTATGTTGGTGAGGCAAGAGTAAGGAGACTAATCAGATTGGTCACCTTCTGATTCTATAATATATAGACTCTTGATCTTGTAATCAATGTGCATAATCTCATTTTAAAAGTTTGCTGTGAAAATATTTAGCTTAGATGCTGCAGATGTTCGAAGAGTCTTCTGTTCATAGTCATGATGCCAAATTAATATTTCCAGTTTGTCTTCTGTTTTTGATGCAGAATCAAAGCAGCTGTCCCAACCATAAAGCATTGCCTGGACCATGAAGCCAAGTCTGTGGTACTGATGAGTCACCTGGGCCGACCTGATGGCGTTCCTATGCCTGACAAATATTCTTTGGAACCAGTGGCAGCAGAACTCAAAACACTGATAGGCAGGTATGTCGTTATGACTGTTGAGGAGGATGGATAGCAAGTGCTGCAAATGAAATATCCTTTAAATTGTGAGCTGAAGCTATATCTTCAATCTTTTCTAGGGATATCTTGTTCCTGAAGGACTGTGTTGGTCCAGAGGTAGAGAAAGCTTGTGTCAACCCAGCAACTGGCTCAGTCATCCTCCTGGAAAACCTCCGATTCCATGTAGAAGAGGAAGGAAAGGGAAAGGATGCTTCAGGGAACAAGGTGACACATTCTGCCTTGAGTTTCTGTCTCCATTGATTCCTACTGGCTACACAAATTGTGGCCCTCTCCATGCCAATTGAGGATGATGATGATGATAAGATTTGACAAGATTTGAACAGTGATTAAAGTTTTCCGGTGCTGATAGAAATACAAGTTAGGAATGGTTTAGTGTAGGATGGGAAAAATAGCAATATATACTACAGTACTAAGACACTCTTATTCTCAGTCATTCACCCAGAGCAAGTAACAGTTGCTCTAGAAAACTGGTTTTATCTCACAGGGTCAGGGGGAGTGAATGTTCTTAACTGGGGTCTACAGTTTTTGACTGGCTGTGTTGGCCAAGCCAAACATCGTAGTTGCTAGACCTGTTCCAATCCACCATCTGCCAGCATTTCCTGGAGGAAAAGCTGGGCGGGAGAGCATGCGATATTAGATGCTACTGCTGCCCAGAAGTGCTCTTGTGCACCTCCCTGATCTTTCCTGAGGGGAAGGCAGGGCAGGAACATGTGATTTTAGGCAGCAGCATCCAGCACATCCCCGTTTGGCTTTCCTGCTTTAAAGCTGTAGGGCATGCCTGCTTCCCCACAGATTGCCGTTGGCCAACAGCATCCGTTGCTTCCACCCAGTCTTTCCTAATGGAAGGAACAGGGGTGTGTGTGCACTGTTGGTGCCACTACCCAAGGGCGCTCCATGCACATATGGAAAGGGGCATTCATCACTGCCTTCCATCTGATCTTTCTAAAGGGAAGGCAGGAACATGAGTTGTTAGTTACTGCTTCCAGGCAGAGTTGACACAGCGCCCTCACCACACGCCTCCTTGCTTCAAAGCAAGAAAGGCTGGTGGGGGAGAGGCGTTGCCAGTTCACCTCTGCGTGGCTAAGGCTCTTCAGGTGCCTTTGCCACACAGCTGCCAAACAATCCTCAGCTGTCTTACCAACTTTGGATTTGGGGAAGTGGTGGGGACTACCATGCAACTGCTCAAGCAATCCTGCCCACCTCTGCAGCTTCAAGGTTGGGTGGAAGCTGGCTGCTTCTCATGAGCCGGAGGAGAAATGCCTGCTGGCCTCGAGGCGACACCACATTCACCATGGCAAGCATGAGGGCGACACTGGGAAAGCCTGATTTGTTGCGAAGTTCTTTCTAATGTTCAGACTGCCCCATCCCTACATTGACCTATTATCCTTAACATCTTATAACAGCTAGCAGTCATAAAAGCCGAGTGACAGTATTCATTTAGTGAGCGGATAGCAAACTTGGATGAAGATATATCAGCATGCCTTTTTATGAAAGGGTGTTTGGATTAAAGTGGAGAAGGAAGGAGAAATGCTGGATGAAAATGCATTGCTGTGTAAAGAAATGTGTAACAGAAAATTTGCTTAGGAAAAGGATGTGAAACACATATATTCGGTTAAAGCTCTAACTGTTGCTGGCAGTGCTCACTCTCTAGGCTGATGTTCATGCCATCTTGTACCTCTGGCATTTTCTTAAAGGTCATTGAGAGTACTTGGTCCCAGTTGGTTTCTTTTCTTAGCATCTCTGACCCCATTAAACCTCAACCTTGGCTCCGTTTTGCAGCAGCCAAAGTGTAGAATGCTGATATATAGTCGGATGCCCTTTTACAAGTTGATATCAAACACCACAGAGTGATCGAAAAACATGCACAAATGAAGTTATGAAGACTTGAGTATTTGAATTCATTGGTTCCAACCTGAGCCACAGTCCTTCAGTTTTCGTTTCCACTGGAAATAAGGGCTGAGTAACATGCATTCTCCTTGTAACATTTGCTCACATGTGTCCCTTGATACCATGGTCTCTCCTTTTGTATTTTCTCTCACTTTGATGGGCAGGGGCTTGTGTGTTTTCTATATTCTGTAAAGCACCATGTATGATGCCTCAAAACCAGCCTTTCCCAATCTGGTGCCCCCCAGGTGTGATGGGACTATAATTCCCATAATACCCCCAATCTGCCTGGTCAATGGCCATGTACTCTGCAATTCCAGAGCAGCCTATCTGGGAGGAGGATTCAATGAGGAGGATCAATGAGGATTCAAAGCGTAACACACAATATTTGGAGTTGGCTGTTAAGGATGCAGTTCATTTCTCTTGAGAGCATTTCCATCTTTGCAGAAAAAAATTATCCTGTACCTTAAAGATCTTAGAATGTAAATTAAGTTATATTGTGTCTGGTTGCAGCATTTACTCTCATGAACAAGCAAAAGAAAATCACTTGACCTTCCTTAAAACAGATGCTTCCTCTGCTTCTAACACTGTAATAGAAGCACTTAAACTAATTATATAAAGCTGGTGATCTGAGGGAACTAAGAAGTATTAGTATAGTATTAATATAACCCAATAGTAATAGAGAAGACTTACTGTTCTCCAAATTAGAAGAATGTGTGGTGCTTTTTTAAACATGCTGTGTTGTGCCACCCTATGCTTTATGCATTTGTTCTTTTACCAGCGCCCTGTCCTTCTCTAAAGTTTGAGACAAAGAATTTTTTAATATCCCCACCACCAAGTGAGCAGTACCAGGGGCTCTGGCAGCCAAACCCATCTTGCAGGGTAGGGGCCCAAAGATCCCTTTGCTGGGGTCTAAGCTTTTAAGAATCTGTGGTTTTAGATTTTGATAGTTTTTGATTATAGGAAGCAAATAAAGGTGTGCAGAATAAGACCATATTTACACATTATTAACAAACTGTTCTTCCTTTTCAAGGCATAGAAGGAAAGTCATAGCCTTCTTCTGAATGGTTCACTATGAACAAACGTTACCAGAGTAGGGCCTGCTCCATCCCTTGCCAGAATGCTGTTATCTAGTAGGAAAAAAGAATAAGTTACATCTTTGCATAATTTTACTGAACATGAAGGGATGTAGAATATACTCCTGGATGAAGTGTGGTATCGTGTGGTGAAGTGTTGTAGGATATATTCCTGGATGTAATGTGCAAAGAGTACAGAAATGCCTCATTCTCCTGAGTAATCCTTACAGGAGCACTTAATGCGTTTGGCTTTTGTGCATGTTAACCTTATCTATAACCTACCTGTCTTTTTGGTTTTCTCACTTTCATATGTGCTCATCCCATTTCAGTTCCTTGACCCCATTGTTTGAGTTAAGAAGTAGGTTGCAAGAGTGATCAGAAGCATTCAGAAGAGGTCTTCTAGTAGTAGTCATATCTATTGTGTGGTTCCTGGGGGTCAGGGAGGGTTCTTTCCCCCCCCCCCCCGCCCCCGAAAAGTATCTTTGCTCTCAAGACTTCAGGTTACACAGAGAATGATTTCATTACTGCTAATGGTTATCAGTAAAGTAGAATAACAAAGTAATGGTCTCTCTCTTTCTTTCTCCAGATCAAGGCTGATTCTGCACAGGTTGATACTTTCAGAGCATCACTTTCTAAATTAGGAGATGTTTATATCAATGATGCTTTTGGAACTGCGCATAGGGCTCACAGGTGTGTAGCACTGTCCTTATGGCTGGACATTGACTGTGTGTTTGAATTATTATTTGCATAGATGGTTTGGCTTAGCTGTGCTGTCTTACAGCAAGAGACTGTTGAAATGAGAGCAATTACTGCACTCTACCTTTGAACACTTCTGAGCCTTAGAAATGTGTATTGGAAAAAAAATTTAGACTTTCAACAATATCCTAGAAGTGTCCACTTTGTAGAAAATAAACACCAAGATCCGCTTCAATGGCAATGTAGTTTCTTTGCTATATAGACTGAAAAAATGAGTCTATAAGAATGCTATATTAACTCTGGCCTCCATGTAGTCTTGATTTTCCTATTCAAGCTGTTCGCTGTATGTTCTACTAAGCAGTTGCATTAGCTTTCACATCCATCTAAGTGGAAAACATCGGAATACTCTTTATTGAGCATTACAAACCACAAGACAGTTCTTGCTAAGGTATAAGGATTGTGTACTTGTTTTCTGTCATAGATATTTTAAATCTGCTCTCTTTCAGGTTGTGCGAATGCCTTTAGATTGATGTTTACATGTAACATTGTGAAAAGCATTCCTTTCAGGTTTAATTTAATAAATCAAAGCTCACTGAGGACATATGTTCTTTCAATTTTCTTATCATTTCCAAGGATTTATTCATGCAGTAGTATAATTGAGTCTTCCACATCTAAAATGTATTGGAAATGTTCCTTGCGGAATCAATCTCACGTCACTAGAACATGTCAAATCAGTAAGACAGATGTGAACTTCAGAAATGCTAAGACTCTTGTGCAATTGTACTTCAGGGCTAACAGTTTCAGCAAAATATCTGCATAGTTGTGGACTTGAAGGGCTTTCTTTCTAGGATCAAAGTAACAAGTTTGGGTTCTCAGCAGTGTTGCAGATTACTGAGGTGTTTTTTTCCCCTCCCAATGCAACAGCTCCATGGTAGGTGTCAATCTACCTCAGAAAGCTGCTGGATTCCTGATGAAAAAAGAACTGGATTATTTTGCTAAAGCTTTAGAGAATCCAGTGCGCCCCTTCCTGGCAATACTTGGAGGGTAAGAAAAAAATTGCTTTCTCCTTCAGCGTATGTAATTTTCTCTTAAAGTTTATTTATAACTATGAATTTATGGCAGAAATTATGAAAGTGTCCTATTTATGTATGCAGATAGTTTTAACATCTACAACTCTAAGACAAAACGTGTTTCAATAATTTTTTAAGTTTTTAAAAAGCTCCTCCAAGCTTGGCCAGTGTATACTGTTATGGACTAGATTAATCAGAATAGTGTGTGTCTGACCTTTGCATTAGAGTATAAACATAGTTGCTACTCAGCAGTTCTGTGTGTAAATTGAAACTGCCTGGTAGCTCGATACATGTTGGCTCCCACAGCTTCCAAACGAGTTTTTTGGGAGAATGGGAGGCATATTAAACTACCTATAGATACAGTTTTGTCCCTTCTGGATTCATGGTGGGGAGGAGGGCTTGATTAACAGTGGTGACCTTCCTGGGGATATACTTAAACTTTGAAGAAGTGTGTTTTAAACACACCTCTGAGTTGTTTTCTAAACAGCATTGCATAGCATGGTGGCCACTGTTAGTCATTGCTGCACATATCAAGAAAGAAATACTGATTGCAAGTTAAGAAAATGTAATTAGCTCTGTCTGCCTGATGAAGCTTTTTATTTTCCTTCCCAAGTGTTGCAAGGTCCCATTTTAGCATTTGGGCAATATTGGCTAGAAAACTGTTGTTTGTGTGTGGGAATGGGATTGGGGGGTGTTGTGTACCAATTCTTCAGTTACTGTAAAGTGGCTTGCTGGATAATGGCCAATATCAGCTGTTCCCTTTTTTGTTTGAAATATATTGAAGTACCGCTCTTAGTATTCTGGTTATGCCCAGATGCTGTTTTGGTTACAATTTTGGCACAGTGGCTGTAATAAATATTACTCAAACATTTCTTTTGCCACAAGATATGAGAGTTGTCATAGCATAACCACTGTGACTGGGGAAGTCCCCAAATTTGAATTTTGCCATACATATAGTCCTACTAGGCAGCCTTAGCCAGGCCGTTATATTTCAGCCTCCATTACGGGTATTTATTTATTTATTTATTGCATTTTTATACCGCCCTATAGCCAAAGCCCTCTGGGCAGTTCACAAAAATTAAAACCATGAAATCATTTAAAAAAATATAAAACAAACCACAATCTAAAAACACAAAATAACATACAATATAAAAACACAAACAGAATAAAACCAAGCAGCAGAAATTAATACAGATTAAAATACAAATTTAAAACAGAAAGGATTAAAATTGAGTTAATTTAACTGTTAAAATACTGGGAGAATAAACAAGTCACCTGGCGACGAAAAGAGTGCAAAGTAGACGCCAGGCGAACCTCTCTGGGGAGCTCATTCCACAGCTGGGGTGCCACAGCAGAGAAAGCCCTCCTCCTAGTGGCCACCTGCCTCACTTCCTTTGGCAGGAGCTCACGGAGAAGGACCCCTGTAGATGATCTTAGGCAGGTACATATGGGAGGAGGCGTTCCTTTAGATAACCTGGCCTCAAGCCGTTTAGGGCTTTAAATGTTAGTACCAGCACTTTGAATTGGGCCCGGACCTGGACCAGCAGCCAGTGAAGTTGGAAAAGGACTGGCGTAATGTGATCTCGTTGGCCAGTCCCTGTTAGCAAATGTGCTGCCCTGTTTTGTACCAGCTGAAGTTTCCGGACCATTTTCAAAGGCAGCCCCACGTATAACGCATTGCAGTAATCCAAACGAGAGGTTATGAGAGCATGGATAACTGTAGCTAGGCTATATCTGTCCAGATAAGGGCGCAGTTGGTATATCAGCCTAAGCTGATAAAAGGTGCTCTTTGCCACCGAGTTCACCTGTGCCTCAAGTGACAGTTCTGGATCCAAGAGCACCCCGAAACTACGGACCCGATCCTTTAGGGGGAGTGCAACCCCCTCCAGAACAGGGTGAACATCACCTCGCCGGACAGGCGAACCACCCGCTAACAGTACCTCCATCTTGTCTGGATTGAGTCTCAGTTTGTTAGCCCTCATCCAGTTCATTACCGTGCCCAGGCACTGATTCAGAAAAGCCACTGCCTCACCTGGTTTTGATGAAAAGGAGAGGTATAATATCAGAAGTGCTTTGAACACTCGAATTGCTCTGTAAATGCCAAAATATGTGTCGTCTGCACAACTTGCAGGTTCTGTCAGGGCTCTCCTTTTGCCAGTAGTAAGCTCTGCTTCATGACATCCTTTGGAAAAGTAGAATTTGTTTAAAGGCTTTTTTCCCCGTTTGTTTAGGCATAACCTAACAGCTTGTCACAAATCTAGTTACCAGAATATTCTGTACTTATGCAAATCTCAGTGACTGTAGTGCTGTAGAATGCCCAGTTGTTCTAGGGTACCATTTTTCTGGAACCTGCTGTCCAGGTAGATTCATCCTCTGAGTTGCGCCTGTTACAGCTCTCTGATTGGAAGTGCTGTGATGGCAGAAACTTTAAGGCAACGTTGCAAGGGAAACATGCAGCCATGAATAATAGGGAATAGTTGCCTTGGAGTTCTCTGAAATAATCCATCCTTTTGCTGCTGTCAGAGGGATATCTCAGTGACACACACTCCTCCCAGTTTTGAACATTTTATACCAGTTGGATCCCATAACGTTTAAAACAGCACTTTTTAACTCTTTACCAAAATTGGAGTCTATTTGGAACTACAGTGTATAGTTAAATAGTTATTGGTCAGTGCTAGAAGTGAATAGCTCCTTTAAAATGTAGAGAATAAAATACATTATAAGTAAGAGAAAACCAAATGAACTAAATTAAACTATTAATAGAGAGGCCTGCCTGCTTGTGCTGAATAACCCTATTATTAGGTGGATATTTGCATTTCCTAGTTCTGTTTGTATTGGGTAAATGTCATTTGATGCTACTGATTGCATGAGCACGAATTCCCACACCTGCTTTTGTCATGACAGACAGCTTTCTTTCTCTTCTTGTGCTAAATGGGTTGTCTGAATTGTTTGATACTGAACAGAAGCCACGCGTTTCCTCAGTCCGTGTTCTGAAGCCTTTTAGTCGTAAACAATTTCAGGTAGAGGGTGGGTGTTTCAAATAAACTCTTATGATCACCTCCTGTTTTGCTTTGAGACAAAGTCCAGAACATCTGGAGGTGTACTTCCTGCCCACCTCTGTCCTAGACTATCATACATTTATTTCAGTGCATGCGACTGCACTATTTTCTCTATTATTAACCTGTATTTAAGTAGTAGATGTAAGAAAAAATGGACTTGTTTATTTTTCATAGTACTAAAAACACATTGTGATTTTATGTACTTTTTTCATATTTGTAGTGCTGCCTTCTGGTATCTTTTGTATGAAGCAGTGCAAATACTGGTGGAAGTATAGCAACTCAGCTACTGTAACTCTGCTAATAAGCTATTCAAGTGGTAATTCGGCTCTCTTTTATCTCATTTTATCTCTCTCGCTTCCCCCCTCCCCATTTATTAGAGCTAAAGTTCAAGATAAGATCCAGCTGATCAATAACCTGCTGGATAAAGTCAATGAGATGATTATTGGTGGCGGGATGGCTTTCACCTTCCTCAAAGTACTCAACAACATGGAGGTATGCAACCTGCAGTGTGAAGGATTTGGGTGAAGAGGTGTGTGTGTGAAGGATGCTCTACATCACAGATGGAGATCCTGTGCCCCTCCAAATGCTGTTGGACTCCAACTCCCATCAGCCTCAGACATCATGGGCAGTAGTGGTAATGGGAGATGGAGTCCAGCAATATCTGTAGGGACAGAGGTTTCCCAACCCTGTTGTACATGTACTGGCTGCTATCTTCTTAATTGAACAGTTTTAATATGAGTTAGATTGTTTACAATCTGCTGAATAAGACACATTTCCTGCTTGTCTTGCATGACTTAAGGAAATTGCATGACTTAAGAGGTTGAATTTTGCCTTCATGGCTAGCCTACTAGTAAGACCGCTGGCCATTCATTGGTTCTAACTTGCTGTTTTCAGAAAACATTCTGAAAAAGGGTTTTCTGCAGCCTCATGATGCTTTTCTGACCAAGAGTCATTTCATTAATTTTTGTAAAAATAGCTTTGTAGAGGTCTTGTGTTTGTTTGTTTGTTTGTTTATTTATTTATTTATTACATTTGTATACTGCCCCATAGCCGAAGCTCTCTGGGCGGTTTACATAGGATTAAAAACAATTAAAAACAGTATACAAAAATTTAAACAGCAAAAACATACAACATACACACAATCTGTACATTTAAAAACCACTTCAACACTTCAAAAAGCTACAAAAACAAAACAAACCCAGGCTCCTCAGATATTGCCAAATGCCTGAGAGAAGAGGAAAGCCTTGACCTGGCGCCGAAAAGATAACAATGTTGGCGCCAGACGGGCCTCGTTGGGGAAATCGTTCCACAATTGGGGAGCCACCACAGAGAAGGCCCTCTCTCTTGTTTGAGGTTCTAATTTGCTTTGTGGCAGCTTGTAAGCAAATATTGATGGGTACATAAAGTGTTGTGTTTTGTTTCCAGATTGGCAATTCTTTGTTTGATGAAGAAGGGTCAAAAATAGTCAAGGACCTGATGGCCAAGGCAGACAAGAACGGTGTGAAGATCACTCTGCCTGTTGATTTCATCACTGCAGATAAATTTGATGAGAACGCGAACACTGGAAAGGCCACTGTGGCATCTGGGATACCTGCTGGATGGATGGTAGGTTTAAAAACTAAGGAGAGAGGCATTATATAAAGGAGAAACTTTGAGGGCTCCTTACTTGTCTGCACTTTCTAGTGACTGAAATAGCTGAACAGTATATTTTGCTCTTTCCTGGTCTTAGGGTTTGGACTGTGGTCCTGAAAGTGTTAAGAAGTTTGTTGAAGTTGTGGGGAGAGCCAAGCTAATTGTGTGGAACGGTCCAGTTGGTGTGTTTGAGTGGGATAAGTTTGCCAAAGGAACCAAAGCCTTGATGGATAAAGTGGTGGAAGTTACAGCAAAAGGCACTATCACCATCATTGGTAAGAATTTGCTCTTGCAATCACCCATTCAAATGAGTAGCTTTTCACTGGGTTTGAATAATGGCTTATAATATCTGTCCTATACTTACTGGCAGTGGTTGACCAGAGATTCAAACAGGACTATTTCCCAAACCTACTGGAAATTCTGCGACTGACTGTGTGCAAAGCCTGGGCTGTATACTGAGCAGCAGCCCTTCCTCTAAACTCAAAGTTCTTCCTCATGGGGATGAAGTATTGTTTGCTTGTATGTTTTGCGTGCTCTCAGTCTATGATCCCCAGACGGATAGAACACTTACCTCACTTATGCACCCAAACCCCTCTAAAATATCTCCACTATATTTTGTTGAACAGGTGGTGGAGACACAGCCACATGCTGTGCTAAATGGAACACTGAAGATAAAGTTAGTCACGTTAGCACTGGAGGTGGTGCTAGCTTGGAACTTCTAGAAGGTAAGGTGTTTTTCCTTTCTTTTCCCTGACATCTCCCTAATAAATGGCATTAATTTGTATATTTTTCCATATTGTAACTTGCTTCCAGGATTAAGGCTTGACCATATCATATTTGCAGCTCTTCAGAGAGTCACACAAAACTATAAAAAATTGTGAATGAGCTTGGGACTACTATTACCACAGTTCTCTGAAACTTCCCCTGGCAGTTACTTAGTCCAGCTGCATCAGCAAAGACTTGCATTTTAAAGTGATGAGAATGTATAGGGGCCCCTTGTGCAGCCCACTGTGGGTGCCCAGTGCCACCGCTGCTGCTCCCAAATCCCCCAACGCCACCTCTAGAGATGAAGAGCATCCATGGATGACTCTCCCCACTACCCTTTTTCCTGGTGCTATCAGGTTTGCGACAGCACCACCAAACGAGGTATCTGGAGCCCAACAGTGTTGGGACAGAGGGCGTGTGAGGAAAGTTGTCCCTGCGTGCTTTCCCATTATGATCAGGCTCACTAGACCATGTCAATCAGTTGTTTGAGAGGCTGCTGGAAACCTGATCACCCTGGGAAAATGGGGGCACGGGAATAATTCTCTTTGCATGCCCTTTTTCCTATCATGACTGGGCTGTCAAGAGCCCAATCCTGCTGGATTACTCCCTGTGTATTCTCTTTTGCAGCACGTTTCAGCTTTCGACAGTTTGATCATGCTGGGAAAAGGGCCTTGCAAAGAGAATGATCCCCCGAGTGCCTTCTTTCCTAGCAGGATTGGCTCACTGGGAGGAAGGCAGGTTACAGCATCTCCCTCTTCCTGGTGATCTGGATCAGGATATGTAATAAGTGCGCATGTATGTGTCTCCAACCGCACACTGTGTGTGGCCCTTGTGGGCAAAAAGATTGCCCACCCCTGCTTTATGGGATGCAGTTTTGCATAAAGGACTCTTGGTTTCCTTTAGTATAGCTGTTTCCGTATGCATGTATATTTCCCCATTACTATCGCCTTCGCCTGCTCTCTGACAAAGAAGCTGCACTAAACTAGTCTGCAGCTGTTATTAGCAGGAGTTGCATGCTGGACAGGGCCTTTGTCTCTGTTGCCTAGGAAGTAATGGTCAAGGGAAAGAATGCAAACTAGTAGAAGGGAGGCCTATGGTCATATATATAAAGGAAGACACTTCCTTACTTTGTATCCCAAGTGTAGGTTGTTCTAGGTATAACTAAACATTTTGGATAAAAACCTCAAACGTCTCCTAAGAAATACTGTGAATTGAATTTTACCTCCTTTTACTTAATTAATGAACTAGTTGTTAGATTAGTTTGAAGACATAATATGAATTTTGCTCCCCAAAAATCTAAATTCGTATGAGAATCAATGACCTGGTTCGCACAATTGCAGAGCAATTTAGATAAGCCCATAAGTCATTGGAGGACTTTCCTCCTCCAACAAATCATGCTGCCTGGGTACAGGTGACTTGACAAGCTGTACCTGGGTGGTGATTATGGAAATTGTGCCTGGCATCCACTGTGATTTTGATAAGCCACCGTGGCTTATTTTGATCGTGCAACCCGGCCCAATGTGAGATTCTGCAGAAGTGGTATTAAGCAATGTTACGTTTTTTATTAATCCCTGGAGGTTTTTTTAGATGTGGAGGAGCTGGGCTTGTTGGGTTAAAGGTCAATTATAATAAAGACCACAGTTTTAACATTGTTTTTGAAGGGTATTTTATAATGTGCCTTCTAATCCTAGGATATGGTGTGGCTGTGTGCATGCAGAAAGTCTTTATAATTTTCCCACCTCCATTTTTTAGTAGCTGTGGGATTATTTCTGTGCAGATGGGATTGAGCAAATATTTGTGTTTTCACTTGTTCTGATGTTGCTGCTATTTGGCTAGATTACTGCAATGCACTCTACGTGGGGCTGCCTGTGAAGGTGGTTCGGAAGCTGCAGCTTGTGCAAAATGCAGGGGCCAGATTGATAAGTGGAACCAGAAGGTTCGAGCATATAAGACCTACTCTGGCCTGATTGCATTGGCTGCCTGTATGTTTCTGAGCCCGATTCAGGGTGCTGGTTTTAACCTATAACGCCTTACACGGCTTGGGACCACAATACCTGACGGAACGCCTTTCCCGACATGAAACTACCCGAACACTACGTTCAACATCTAAGTCCCTCTTCCGAGTGCCTACTCCGAGGGAAGCTCGGAGGTCGCAACAAGGGAGAGGGACTTCTCTGTGGTGGCCCCCCAATTGTGGAACGATTTCCCTGACGAGGCCTGCCTGGCGCCAACATTGTTATCTTTTCGGCGCCAGGTCAAGACTTTCCTCTTCTCTCAGGCATTTGGCAATATCTAAGGAGCCTGGGTTTGTTTTTGTTTTTGTAGCTTTTTTGGGCTGTTGTAGCGGTTTTAAATGTATTTGTGTATTGTGTGTATGTTGTATGTTTTTGCTGTTTTAATTTTTGTATATTGTTTTTAATTGTTTTAATCCTATGTAAACCGCCCAGAGAGCTTCAGCTATGGGGCAGTATATAAATGTAATAAATAAATAAATATAAATAAATATTGAATTTTGGATTTATTATTTAGATTTAAAAACAAATTAAACGTTCATTGTTAGCAGCCTTTGGAGCCATTACAGCTGAAAGGTGGTTTGTATATAGTAACATTTAACAACTACAGTTTGAGATACTATAGGATGATGTATGATTGAACCCAAGTATTTATGTTTTTGTCTTTTCAATTCTACAGGTAAAGTTCTTCCTGGTGTGGCAGCTCTGAGCAACGTGTAATGGATAGAACATGCGATGGATAAGAACCTCGTCCCTAATACGTTCCTGTGCACACCGCCCTTAAAGCAGCTACTGCAGTGCTTCTATATCTACAAGCATCAGATCACAGAATGTAAACTGGAACCAAAACAAAATAATGGAGAGGTTAAGGTTGCTCTATTTTGTAGAGTCTGCGGTTTACATGCTGCTGATTTGTCCACAGTTAACCCACTTGAACTACTGCAGTGTTAAATAGTTATTGTGATTTAGAGTGTATATATTTATATTTTTGCCTTTTAAAAAAGGCTAAATTCCCTAGTAGTTGTCAGTTTCTCAAAAACAATTTCTCCATTCAGCTTCCACCATATTTTTAGATGTTGTTATTAGTCACTTGACACAACTTCCAAGCGAGGAGAAAATACAGATTTCTGGACATTGACTACAACGTTAGCTTCTAAATAAATGTTTATGATGCAAACATAGTTGGGGTGTGCTGCTCTTTTCTCTCATAAAATATGACTGGCAACTATTTAGGTTGCTTTGTGTGTCATGGTTTTTAAATTTTATTTCTGTTGATGTTTCTAACCCATTCTTAGGGCATGGGGTGAATACTAAAGGACATATAAAGTCAGTTGGATTAAGATAAAATGTATACCAGTTACAGTATTGCTCAGCAGTTTTTAAGTCTGGCCATTAAAAGCCAGCCCAAAAGAGGTAGTCTTAATAGCATTCCTGGAAAATGCTTTGAACTTTATCCAGTTTCTAGAAGAAGGGTAGTGCAGCCATTTGAAAAAGCCCTCTTCCTTTGATGATAGGATTTGAAAATGGTTTGTATTGTATTAATATCTGCAGGTAGAGAGCGCAGTGCCAGTGTGCCCTCAGATACATTTCTTGGCACCCACCAATGTGCCCCTGTCCCTCCCGCTTCTCACTTCAAAGCAAAGCACTCGGGCTCAGAGACATTCTTAGGAAACGAAGGTGGCAGGAGGCTGCAGGCCAGTGGATTTATTTGCAGCATGTCCATTTATGGTGGTGCTCAGGATAGTTTCTCAAACTGTTAAATGGGCCCAGAAAGGTCCCTACAGCTGGTTGGAATTAAGAGGATAGAGAGAAAGTAAAGCTCTTCGTTATGTAATTGGCACAACGCACACTTTAGAATCGTTAAGTTACTGCTTTCGTAATACTTTTACATTCTTGTATAAGTTTTATTGCTTTGGCCTTAGTTTTCAGGGCAAATGTACATAGTATCTACCAGAGGGTTCCACCCCCCCCCCCACACACACACACACACCTTGCCTTTCTAATGTCAGTCTCCTATGTGTCAGAGGTCTGTCTAACTCTGTTACTTGAATGAGCACGGACACATTTGATTTGGTCTTCTAAACAGCAGATAGAATCATAGAAGAGTAGAGTTGTAGGGGCCTATAAGGCCATTGAGTCCAACCCCCTGCTCAATGCAGGAATCCACCTTAAAGCATCCCTGACAGATGGTTGTCCAGCTGCCTCTTGAAGGCCTCTAATAAACTGCCTGTGTGATTTTAATTTGCTCATCTATTTAGCTTTTTTTCTGTATATCTGTGTTATTGTATCCTTATCTCTTGCTTTATAATTGTCCACAATTTTTCCCATTCTGTTAAATCTCTTGTGCTTTGCCTTACTATCTTTCTATTTCTTATAAATTTACTAATTTGCATCCAATTAATAGGTTTAGAATATGGCAAAACAGGATAGAAAAAAATATTTTTAAAAGTAAAAGACCACGAACAGCGAAAGCCTTTAGATAATAGATTTGTGCAAGGAGGAGGATAGAGTATACCACACTTAAAAACATATTATGATGCATATCAATTAAGACATCTGTTAACAATAATGAAGGGTGAGCATACAATGGGTAGAAATAGAAAGGGAGTTGATGGGATTAAAAGAAGAAGAAATACAGAATATGTTCTGTAGTAGAAAATGTATAAAACAACAAATGAGTAACAAGCGAAGTACAATAAAAGGAATGTTGATAGTATTTCAAAAAAGAGAAATTTATGCCAGGGGTCTCGCCACTAACACCAATCTGGGCACATCCAGAATTTGACATAAAAGAGAAAGCAGTAACTAAAAATAAGTTGAAAGAAATTGGACTGATAGAAATGAGATTTTTTTTATGAACAGCAACTTCCCATAACAAAGGAAATATGGAACAAGCGAACACAAAATATAGAAACGTCACCTATTTAACTTTTTAGGGACGAATGTTTGAATTTGTCATCCACTTCATGATGGCATGCAGGACACAGATGGCTCCCAATGCTTCAGTCTTCCCATTAACGTTTTGTCCTGTCAACCTCATATACTATATTAAAACACCATAAGTGTATTGTCTTAGCTGGAGAATTTAAAAAGATCTGAAACAATTCTCCAAAGAAATATTAAAATACAAGTCATGCTTATGGAGCAGCTACTTGGGGAGGCAGGGGGAAGCAGTGGGCTGAGGACAGGAGATACTGAGGATGAGAGATAAATTCTGTTTTTTGCACTAGATTAAGTTCTTGTTTTTAAAGTTAAAAACAGCTGCTGAGAAGTCTGAAGATATTTTCCAAATACAGCAGGAGAGCTAGTGGTACTCTTCAAAAGAAAATGATAAAGTAGGAGGGAAGTGAGTTTTTTGTAGGAGGGACATCACTTTGAATTAGCGGGGGACGGCTGAACTTTAAACTACAAATATACAGCTAAACATCAGAGCAAATAATTGGGTTGGCCATGGAGGTGTTAGGTCCATGAGGGAAGAATACAAGCATTGTGGAAATACAGACACAGGTATTGAATAAACAAAGATAAAGATTAAAGAAGTTCAGGAAATCTCAGAGTTAATAGGAATTTGAGCACAAAGTTGGTTAAAAACATGTGTTCTCCTTTTAGAATAATAATATGGGGACCAAAGAAATAATTTAGGTAAATCGATTTAAGAAAGGAAGGCGAAGAAAGAAAAGGAAGGAAGATGTACTAAATAAGGAGAGCTTAGTTTTCAGCTGAACTCCATAATCTTCTGTTTGAAACTGACTACTGAGTTAAAGGTGGTTGAACAACGAAAAAGTAACCTGTTAGAATTTATTTTCTAGACAATATAAATGCTACCAATCTTAATTGGGGTCTGGGTGCTTTTGTGGTGCTACTTATGCACTTGAAGATGCAATACAAGATGCCCACATGGCAAAGTGAGAGAAATGCCCTATTGCTGCTGGGAAAACAAGAATGTTGCTGGTGTGAAAAGCCTGAGTCATGGATCTCCTGTGTAGACCACTCACTTTCACCATTTAAATTGCAATGTTTTACATCCATGCGCTCAGACCACATAGACAGCATAAGTTACTGCATCTGCTGCACTGCTATAAAAGGTAATAATGGGTCTTTGGAAGTTCTCATTATTTTTACTATTTATGGAAAATATTTGTAACCGTTTTACCCAAACCTGCTAGGAGGTTTTATAGTAGAAAGCTGAAAAGCCAACTCGATTCCGCAAGCCTGAGTCTGCCCACGGCTGAGGTAGAGATTCCCCTTTAACTCAGTGACAATGGGGGGCACAGCTTTTGCACTGGTTCATTTCACAGTGTCCCATTCAGGTAGGGAAGTCTGCCTGAAATCCTCCAAAGCCACCTGTCAATGCAGTAGTGACAAGACAGACCTAGCTGCACCAACAGTCTTAATTTGGGGTGGCAGCTTCCCGTGTCCCATGCAGATGGTGGAGGCTGGTGTCACCACACCTTGGACAGCTCCTTTAGAGTTCTGACTGAAACCCGAAACAGATCCACCACCCCACTGACATGGGAGCCACCAGCCTCCATTGGCAGATTGTTCTTCAAGTGCGGATGGGAAGACTTAAAGCCTGTGGGCTGAGCCCTGGAATTTCTTCAGAGAACCAAAACTGAATGGAACTCATGGCCATTTCTCACAAAAAAATCCATTATTGGTTATCCCAACCTTTCTGTAATTCAGAAATATCATTTAGGGCAAGAGGAAGCTATTGTCAAACCATTGGGAGTCAGAAATCCTTACTAATCACCCCAAGACCTACCAGCAGATCCAGGTCTACATTCTGCACATCCCTGCCATACGGCATTGCTTTGGACTCTCTTTATTCTTCAAAACATCCCGGAGATGAGTCTTCACAGCCTCCTTTAGCAACAGCTTTTATTGAGGTCAGAAGGAAGGTGGCTTCCCCCTTCCTATTTAATTTATATAGCTCCATTAGCATGTACTGTTAGTTTTTAATGATAGCTTTTATTGTTTTTAACTGATATTTTACTCTCATGTTTTTATTGCTTTTAATGTTTATAGTGTTTTATGCATGGCTGTGAGCCGCCCTGGGAGGGTTTCTGCCCTGAAATACATGATGCTTTACACAATAATATAAACAATAGGCAGATTCTGCAGGGGAGGGGGAATGAAAGGGAGCAGAGCCTGCACCAACAAATGTTGTGATGTGGGGTCCTAAGGGGGGGCAGGGGATCATTGCAGAATAGCCACGATTGTGTGGCATGTTTGTTTTAACAGGCAGTAACCTGTAGAGCAACACATGACCAGCAGGTGGTGCTAGTTTAATAACTTCGACAAGAACTGGGTATAAATGAAACAACATTGAGAATCCAGCCACTATCACTATGTTTTTTTAATTATTAAAATATGTAAAATGTGTATGTGAGGTACACTTTATTACTGTCCATAATGAGCAGCTGCTGATCTCCAGTGTGGAAGCAGCAACTTCCATGTAGACCCTTGAAGAAGATCCAAAGTGGACAATGTGTGCAGAAAGCAATTTTATATGGCCTGTGAACTCTTTATTAAAACTTCTGAGTCTGAAAAAGTCATTCAATGGGGGGGGGGGGGGGGTTACATTGTGCCAGTAACTTAGAGACTGCTGGAATACCAGTTTAAGGGACTTGCCATGAATATTAGTTTTATCTGATGTAGAATCTTCATACCAGTACCCTGCTGAAATGTGTGGTGTCTCCTTGGAGCTGCCGCCACATTTAAAGTGTCCTTTATGTGGCTAGTCCTCATTGTTCCTGAGGAAAAGATTCACAAGCTGAGAAGTTAGTGTGGCTATTTCAGTTTCAGGCCCACAAATCTTTCTCCCAGATTATGGTGCTGCCCTTGCTTTGCTTTGCTTTGAATAAGCTGCCCTGCTGGATTAGATAAAAAGTTCGTCGAGTCTAGTATTTTGTTTATAGCAGCGGCCAGCCAGATGTTACAAGCCTGGCATGAAAACCACAGCCTTCTCCTGTGGTTTGTCCCCGGCATCTGATACCCTGAGGTTCTATGTAACTAGCGTGACTAAAAGTTGTTATTTGGCACTGTCCTCCATGAATGTGCCCAATATGTTGTTTAAGCCATCTAAGCTATTGCTGATGTTTCATTGGGTGCAATGTATGTTGCAGTAAGTATGGTGCAATCCTAAATAGATACTTATTTTTTCAAAGAGCAGAGGCGGGCAGAAAGTAGATGGGGTTCTGTTGAGGTAAAGCTTGGGGTGATTTGCAAAGGTTTCTGATTCCCAATTGTTTAACAACAGCAACACAACAAAAAGTCACAGATGTCCTAAATTACATTGTTGAGATTAAGACATTGGTGGCTGGGGGAAGAGACCTGGAGTTGTTTGTTGTGCCCAAAAGGGAGTGCAAACTAATTTCTGATATAAAAACAAATTCTTCAGCTGAGTGTGACCTCAGGGGCACCCAATTCCTTACTGGTGTATTTCTGCCCACCCCAACCTGCTCATTCTGCAGCTGCTATAAATGTGCTACAAAAATGTAATGCAGGTGGCTGCAGTCTCCTCTCCTTAGTGTGATATATGACTTTTAGGGTGCCCATTGTTCAGCATTGTCTCCGTTCTACAGACTCTTAACCATGTGAGATGGAGTTTCTCTGCTAGTGGTGGGGATGGAGAGCAGGGCAAGAAGAAGAGGAAGAGAAGGAGAAGGCCTTCTGAGCTTTCTGAAATATTTCTAAAGTAGTACTTATGTTCTCTGTTCTTTCTACGGACCAGAAGTAACCTTTTGCTCAGTTGTATAACTTGGCCTGAGAAATTGGCTGGAATTGAGTGGCTTTTAGGAGCTCTGTTCCTGTGGCGTTTCCTGCCTTCTGACATGGTAGCGTGATCTATTCATGGAAAATCGCACGCTTCCTTTATCTGCAGGCCCTTGGAATGTGTGGTGACGCGGGCCTGGGGGGGGGAGGGATGAACATTTGGCCAAGGGAACCTGGGATGTCCTGCTTCCTTTCCTTGTTCTTTTCCTGTTCAGCTCGAGTTTTCATGCCTGCCTTTGTTTAGTTAAAAACTCAACACACTTTTGTTCTCCTAAAATTAAGGGAAGGTGGTCATTTAGAGCTGTTTTTAAAAGGCGGCAGAACCATCTTGTCTCTTCTTCACTCGCTCCCAAGCTGCATCTTGTTAGTAGCAACAAAAAGTGGGGAAACTGCCTTCTATGGTGTCGGCCCCGGTGATGTGCTGGAAAGAAAGCAGGGGGGACAGTAAGTACCAGCACTTCTTTATTGGCTGGAATGCTGAAGTCTTCTGCCACCCAACACAGGCTTCCCTGTAGGGATGTGCACGAATCCAGATCCCAAATCCAAAGCGGATCGGGGTGATCCGGACCTTCTGGATCCGAGCCGGATTGGGGGAGGTCTGGATCGTAAAGGAACCGGATTGGATTGTTCCGGAGATCTGGGGCCCATTGCCCTTCCAGGTCTGGATCCAGATCCAGAACGGGGGGGGGGGGGTTGTGCACAGCCCTACTTCCCTGTTACCTCTGAGTTTAGCTGCAATCCTCACAGGAGCTGGGGTGGGGGATGAATTTTTCAGCAACCAAATATTATTCCCTGTAGTAATGCAAAGTATGTTGGGGCCACTCCAGTTTGCCGATGACATCAAATTATTTAAGGTGGTTAAAACAAAGAGGGATTGTGAGGCGCTCCAAAAGGATCTCTCCAAACTAGGAGAACGGGCAGCCACATGGCAGATGCGGTTCAATGTAAGCAAGTGTAAAGTGCTGCATGTTGGGGGAAACCCAACTTCAAGTATAACCTGATGGGACCTAAGCTAGCAGTGATGGATCATGGAAGAGATCTCGGGGATGTGGTGGACAGCATGATGGAAATGTCAGCTCAATGTGCGGCCACTGTAAAGAAGACAAACTCCATGTTAGGCATCATTAGAAAAGGAATTGAGAACAAAACTGCCAGTATCATACTGCCTGCATACAAATCTATGGTGCGACCACACTTGGAATACTTTGTACAGTTTGGTCCACACCTAAAAAAAGCTATTGTAGAGCTTGGAAAAAGTGCAGGAAAGGGCAACTAAAATTATCAAGGGGCTGGAGCATCTCCCCTATGAGGGAAGGTTACAACAGCTGGGATTGTTTAGCTCGGGGAAAAGGAGGCTAAGGGGAGACCTGATAGAGGTGTACAAAATTATGTATGATATGGAGAATGTGGATAGGGAGACATTTTTCTCCCTCTCTCAAACTACTAGAACCCAGTGGGGTCGATCCCCTGGAGCTGACTGGTGGGAGATTCAGATACTCAGGTAAAAGGAAGGACTTCTTCACACAGCGCATAGTTGAACTATGGAATTCACTACCACACAATATAATGATGGCACCAATTAGGATGGCTTTAAACGGGGTATGGATAAATTCCTAGAGGAGAAGATGATCAATGGCTACTGGTCCTGATAGCTATGTGCTATCTCCAGTATCATGGGCAGTATGCCTGTATGCACAAGTTGCTGGGGAACAAGGGTGGGAGGGTGCTGTTGCACCTGTGCCCTGCTTGTAGGTTCCTGGTCGACAGCTGGGGTTGGCCACTGTGTGATAAGAGTGCTGGACTAGATGGTCCCTTGGACTGATCCAGCATGGCTCCCATGTTCTTATGGTGCAAATGAAAATGGCTAGAAACTGGTATGTTGATATAGATAAACACAGCAGCCTGGATTTCTGGACTCTCCTTGAGCTATGGCTATGAGGACTGTCATGATGAGCGCCTGCACTTCAAAATTGACAACTGGCCAGCCAGTTGGGCTATCTAGCTCAGATGTGTCTACACTGACAAGCATCAGTCTCTCCAGCTGTATTAGGAGTTTCTGAGGACTGAACCTGGGGCCTTTTGCATGCAGAGCAGGTGCAATCTACTAGAAAAAAAACATATTCTCTTCCCCCCCCCATCAAGACAAAGGGGCTGTTCACACACACGGGGAGGGGAGGGTGATTAGGGGAACTACGGAGTGGGGAGAGTTAATGAAACCATGACATGCGTGGTGATCACGTGACCACAGAACCATGTAGCGCCAGGTAGTTCCCTTACCTCTCCCTTCTCTGTGGTTAGCCCATTGCCCTCCCGCTGCTGCAGCTGTGAATCCTAGTGACCACTGGAGTGGGAATTGGAGTATGCTGGACACTGTAGCCAGCATGTGGCAATCTTGACCATAGAGAAAGTCAGTGCTGGCTAGAGTGTCCCCTGATGTTGTGGCCACTCTAGACACCTGTCTCTATGGTTGCCATGTGTGTGTATTGTTCGCGGAACAGCGTTTTAACTATGACGAGCCCAACAGAAGACACGTTAAGCCACCCCAGGGGCCCTTAACTCCATTGCGAAGAGTGGTTCCCCAAAGTGGTTAAAGTAGCCATCGTGGCCATGGTTTCCCCCGACACACACACACGTTAAGCCACTGGTTCCCTCAAATATGCTAACCACTGTGGTATTGAATGACATCTGAACAGGCCTAAAATGAATTGCTCTGTCTCTCCTCTCCCTGCATTGTGCTCTCTTTCCCATTAGGAAAACTATTAAATGAAAACCCAGACTTATCCAGTATTTTCTGGCACTCATATCTGTGCACCACAGATACAATAAAAGCTGTACAATACCATTTCCTCCAGATAATGCTTGCGTATTGAAATAAAAGGGAGCGCTAATTAATATAGGCTGAAATTGAAGCTACTGGAAGTGGAGGTGTGAACAGTGGCTATGGGTTTTGAATAATTCAGATTTAAGTAATGGGTCAGAGCGATCCTGTGCCTTCAAAGAGGCTGCTGTAATACCTAAGTGGTAAATTGTCAGTTGCAAATGCGTACCTGAAAGTTAGGCTTCAAATCCTACAGAGAGGGAGAGGAAGAGTGTGGCTTAGAATAATAGTATTCTGCATATATGCTCAGAGGTATTTGCCTTTATTGTCACTTCATGTAATCCAGAGCTTGATACTCAAATCAAAATATACAGAACATGGAAGGGGGGATGTCTATAATAAGGAAGTTAGTCTGTCTTCAGGGGAAAGTATGTTATGTTTCACGATGTTGCTCTTCAACTGGTGAATAGGGAAGCCACACCAGCATTTCCTTGCTTTGCTTTTGGGGGGGGGGGGGGAGGAAAGACCAAGGTGGACAGAGAAATTGTGCCACTAAGCTACTCTGCTCTGCTTCCTTTGTCTGCAAGCAGCTGTCCTCTGGGAAAGAACAATGAGGAATCTGCATCCACTTTGGCTCCATCGGGGATTAAAAAGCTTTCCCAGTGAGAGCTGATGTAGTGAAAAAAGACCTGGGAAGGTCTGAGTTCAAATCTCACCTGGCCACTACTTGATCGGATGGATTGGCAAGCCCCTAACCGATCTGTAGCACACACACCATATGCCTGTCTGTCTGCCTGCCCTTCCGGGTTGTTGTAAGGATCCCAGAGCTAAGAGATATGTGAAGCACTATAAATAAGCTCTTAGAAACTACATGAACATTAAGAACATGGAGCTTCATCAGAGCCAAGGCCTCTCTGGGAAGCCCACAAGCAGGAGGTGAATGCAACAGCACCCTCCTACCCATGTTCCCCAGCAAGTAGTATCAACAGGCATACCGCTGCCCCTGATACTGGCAGTGGCATATAGCCATCAGGACTAGTAGTCATCGGTAGGTAGCCTTCTCACCCACATTCACGATCTGGGGAACATGGTGTCTCGTGTCCTTTCATCCCCATTCCCCCCCCCCCCCCACACACACACCACTGGGGTCTCGACTTCCCCTAAAACTAAGGTTGCAATCCTACCAAAGAGATTGTGGGGACACGTGGCGGATGTGATGTCGGTGGGCTTGTGAGTGTCGTCCTGCCACTACTCCTTCCGAGACCCATGTTTGCACGGGGGGGGCTTGCTCGCTTGGCGGGGGTCTGGGGCAAACTCCCCCCCCCCCCTTACCCTGACTCCTATGCACCTCGGCCCGAGAGTAAGCCGCATTGAACCTGCCGCAGTGGGGCTTCTTCCAGGGCAGCCGTGCGTGGGATTGTGCCGTGGTCAGCGGCGAGGGGATTTCTTGGGGAGCGTGTCTGGCAGCTCTCCTCCTCCTCCCGAGCTGGGGCGCATCCGAATTGCTGCGAGAGGAGCGAGCGAGAGGGTGACAATAGACTAGGCTGACCTTCTGAAAAGGAGGACAGGGCTCATGTAACATTAACAGTTGTAGAGAAAAGGGGATTTCAGCCAGTGTCATTTGTATGCAATTAGTTCCTGATGAAATTCCCTCTTCATCACAACAGTTAAAGTTGCAGGGGCCCTGCCTTCTTTTGTATATGGTCACTCTAGTATAGTGCTTGCAACTTTAACTGTTGCGATGAAGAGGGAATTTCACCAGGAACTAATTGCATACTAATGACACTGGCTGAAATTCCTTTTTCTCTACAACTGTGTTACAGGAGCCCTGTCCTCCTTTTCAGATGGTCAGCCTACAATAGACCCTTGTCCCTCTCTCGCCTTCCCCATCTCCTTTTTTGTCAATGAGCGAGCCTAACTGACGGGCCAGCCAGCCAACCGAAAGCTGCGGCCGGGCCGGCCGGGCCCAGTCAACGGGCGGCGTGTGGCTTTGGGAGGCCCGCCCTCGGCCTGGCTCGCACCAAAGCGGGCGCGGTGGGGGGGGAGCCGCTTTGCTCCGGGGTGGCCGAAGTTTGGGCGGGCGCGTCCGGTGCGCGCAAAGGCGGCGATGGCGGGCAGGGCTGCGCTGTGGCGCCGCTGAGCTCGCGGCCCGTTTCCTGCAGGCTCTTCCCTCCTTGCCTCCCTCCCCCCCTCCCCGGCCATGTTGTCTCCGCAGGCGGCTCGCTGAGGACTCCAGCAGGCAAGCAGCGTTCCGCCGGCGCTGCGCCCTCCGCCCTCACGACGCTTCCTGGGCGCCCAGGCGACGCGGGGATGGGCCGCGCGTGGCTTCCAGCGGCAACGGCAGCTCCCGCCCCAGGGCGCCCCGCGTGAGGGTTGGTTGGCACACCCGGCGAGCCGGACCGGGGCGGAGAGGGGCTCTCCCGTCCCCCTCCTCGGACGAGGCCACCCGCCTCCTGGACCTCGGGAGCGGCAGCAGCAGCAGCAGGGTTGGTTTCTTGGGCGACCCTCTCTCCCCCACCCCCCGCGCACACATTTTGAGGCAGCCGTGTCCCCAAATGGCCCGGCTTGCAAGTCCCATCGTCCCCAAGTGGCCCGGCTTGCAAGTTCCTGTTCGGAGACACGGCTGCCTGAGGCCAAGTTTTCAAAAGGGCTCTTCTGATTCCTGCCTGCCTGAGGGCCAGAGGCGGCCGGAGGACTCTGGCTACGGCCGAGCGGAGCTCCCTCGTGCCAGGCGAGACCTTCCGCCCCCCGCCTCACTTTGGCCCCAGCAGCAATGAAACGCCCCCCTCCGCCCCCGCTCCGGGCCCCGGTGGGTGGCAGCCGCGTTCTCACGGCCAAGGTCCGCGTTCTTTGGCGGCGCCCCTGGGATGCGCCTGGACTTCGCCGCCGGGGGGGGGGGGGAGCAGGAGATGCTCCTCAGGGGCTGCGGGGGTGGGGGGGGGGTCTCCAGGGTCTTTTCTGGCACTTTTTTTAACGCACTTGGATCTTAGCCGTGGCTGCCAGACCGCTGATACCTGGGGCCATTGTTGCCAACTGATGTGTGCGCGTTTCCTTGGTCGCTACGGAAATGTGGATCAGAATTGCGCCCTTTTTTCTCGCCTTTTTTGTAATAATACTGGGATGAAGAGTAGCCGTCTCTCTTTTCTAAATGGGTCACGGGATAGTAAGTCTTGCCTGCTGGCTTGGAGTCTGGGTGTTTTTAATTATTTTATCCGTGTTCATTTCTCTGCCAGTGTTGCATGAAAAGAAAGGCTTCTTCTGTTCCAAATGGATTCCAAATCCCTTCTTAGCTCATACTTAGCTTTGCTGTTATGTCGGGGCCTCTTATGCTTCCCTCCCCCCCCCCCCCATGCTTTGCTGTGGGGATGCTGAGGCAAATCTTAATAAGTAATATCTGTGTGTTTTTAGCAATTTTGATTTATTACTGTTTATGCGCTCAAACAGCGGACTGAAGTAGCCGTATATTCTGTAGTATTGTCTTGCATGTGCAAAGCTAATATAGGAACATGTTGTTGTTGTTGTTATTATTATTATTATTTAATGGATTTATATACTGCTCACTATATTTAAAAAATCTTCCTTGTGGTGATAGCTTCTTTCTTGTACTAAGAACTTTTATATATTCTAGCTGCAGGGCTCATAAAGTAGTGCCATTACATTACCTACTCGTATGTAACCCCCCTCCCCACACACACACCATGTGCCCAGTGCGCTTGTCTGCATCCTGTGGCTCCATCTCATATTGCTCCCAGGTCCTGTTGCAGAGTAGGAGAAGAATGCTGCGGAGCAGGTCCTCCACCCCTTGAGCAGCTTCTGGGTTCCCACGGAGGGGTGTGACACCCGTTGGCTCCTTCCAGCACAGTCATCCTGGATTCTTGGATAGGATGGAATAGGAGCGGCTGGACGCGGGACCCATTCCGTTTCGCTTCCCGTTTGCTCGGTATGCATTTTGCATGCAAAGTGGCTCTCTCAGGGAATCCAAGCCATTGGTGCTTTGCCATACCAATAAAGCCTTCCAGTTCCAGCCTGTGTGGTCAGTTGCCTTTTCCTATTGACAGGGAGAAAGAAGGGACAGGGTTGCAATCCTTAACTCAATTCTCTCATTAGGTTAATCAAAATAAATATTCCACCAAAAAGTGCTCCTGATTTAGTTGGACAGCAGATTGTGTTTTGTAAAAATATTATTTTTGAATACAACCACTTATAAAAGCTGCAGATGGCAAGGGCCATTGCCCAGGAATAGAGCACCTGCTTTGTGTGCAGATCCCAGCTTCCCCAGAGAGTGCTAGGAAATCTTCTGCCTGAAACCCCGGAGACAATACCAGCCTAGATGCTTCAGCGTAAGGCCACTTTCTGTGTTCCATTGAAGGCTGGTGGCTCCAATGTCTGTGGGGTGATGAATCTGCCCCGGGTTTCAGTCAGAACCCTAATGGTGCTTCTCCATCTTGGATAAACGAAACCTGGTGCGGATTCACTGTCCTACTGACATCAAAGCCATCAGCCTCCACAGCTATATTCCGTATGAATCATCTTGAAAGAAGTTTCAGCAGTATTTTTACTGCTATGCAAACTTAGTCATTGAATCCTTTTTTCTTTAATTTGAGCTACAGTGTTAGTGAGTGTCCACAGCAGGGATGGTAGGCGTTCGGGGCTAGTTGGCTACTGCACTGACTACAGTGGAGGCTGGTTCGGGGCATTTGAGCGCAGAATATATAACTGACCTTGAATGCAAGAACAGGCCTTATTCCAGTTTAGCAGTAAGTGTAACCCACGTATCTATGAGGTGCAGGGTGGGTTGAGTAGTGGTGTGACCAGTAGTGGTCTCTCTTTCTCCTCCCCTCTCCTCAAATGAGCAAGTGAGAAGCTGTACAGATGCATTTCAAAGATACCAAGAACTCTGTTTAAGCTAGATGACAACTTCTCCATGGGCCTGCCTCTGGTATTTGGCACCCTAGGCAAAATCATAGTATGACACCCTGGGAAACATGCAGCCACCACCACCCTTTCTTCTCTCCCATGATCCCCCAGCCCAGCCATCACCACCGCCGCCCTTTCTCTCCAGTCTAACCTCCTTTTCTTCTCCAGGCGCCCCCTCCTCTCCTTTATTTTCCCCACCGCCTCCCTCCTCTCTGTGCTGCACTTGAAGAGGTCCTTCCTTAAAGTGAGGCATTCTGGGTGAGGTGGCCCTGGAGATCGCCTGTGCCGTGGCAGCACAGACGATCTTCATAGCCATCTCACCCAGAATGCCTCACTTTAAGGAAGGACCCTTTAAAGTGTGCATTTGGGCCTGGCAGGCTGCCCTATCTCTTGCTCTGGGAGATTCCTCAGAGTGAGAGATTGGGCAAAGGCAAGCTTGCTCTGTGGGTGGCGCAGATGGGTGGGCAGCAGGCATAGGGAAGGAGCTGGAGTGCCATCTCCACCTTTGGTGGGTTGTTTTGGCATCCCCAGAACATGGTGCCCAAGGTGGTTGCCCTGTCCTATCTACTAAAAAATAGCCCTGCTTTCCCAACTACTGTTCTAAATGTGTGATTGACAGAGCCTCGGGAAGAGGCGTTCTTGATCCAATCCAGCCTTCACCAATCTGGAGCCCTCCAGATGTGTTGGATAGCACCTTCCACAATCCCCAGCCAGCAGGGCCATTGGCGAAGACTGAAAAATTGGAGTGGTAAAGAATGGAGGGCTAGAGCCCTCTACAATTTGCCACTCTCGGTCCCTCCCACATCCTAAACTAGGGATGGGGAATTTGTGACCTTCCAGATGTTGTTGGGCTCCAATTCTTCCCTGAACATTGACCTTATTGGTTGAAACTAATGGGAGTTGGAGTCCAACCGCACTGGAGAAGCCCAGATTCCCCCTCCCCATCCTAACGTGAGGCCATCCCCTGCAGCAAGGCTGTTGTCTTTTGCTATTGCTTGAAGTCCTCCAACCCGGGTGCAAAATGGTGGCACCAGTTGTGTTCAGTCCTGCATGACCTATGCTGGGATGACCTGAATATAAGCAAGTATAAATCTCCATCAGGGATTAGGCTATCGTTTGGCTGTTGTTGTTTTGCTTTTTGTTATTGCTAAAACAGTTAATATTTGAAAACCCGGTTGGTACCAGTAGATCTCAATTTACCTTCTGTCTGCTGTCCCATAAAGATGTAAAATTTTTGGAAATTTTGAAGCCATGGGAAAAACTGGTTTTTTTCTAGGGGGTTTCGGAGGAAAACGGACATTTTCAGAAAAATTGAAAAAAATGCAATATTACAGATTGAAAGTCACTTTGTTGCTTTAGGAACATAAAATGTAGTTATGTACAAGTTGGTTTGATATAAAATTATCACATTTTATATATTAAAAGTATAGTGCATTCAAACAATTATTAAAAATTGATTTTTTAAATATATATATATATATATATATATATATATAAAAACAAATGGAGCTACAAGCTCCTGAACTGTAAGGAACACCTGAATTGTAGGGAACCTCTTTGGTTTTGCCAGTTTATGAGGAGCAGGCAAAAAACATTTAAAAAACCAAACAGAACCATTAACATTAGTAACAAGGAAAATTATTTATGTCTTTGATAGTCCTCCACAGTGTCAAGCAGACATAAAGTACCCATTCCCATAAAAAGAACTGAGAAAAAAGGGGACCAAGATTCAATGAATATGCATGAAATCGAATCAGGCTCATTTTCTGAGCTATAGCTATCACTATCAGTTTCAGTCTCTGCTTCAATGGCAGTGCCCCCTAGAGACAGAAATGCATCTTGCTTTTGCACTTGAGAGTTGTAGTCTCAGTTTGCAACCTGGGTCTTGCATGTCCTCAGTGCACAGATATTGTAATAATCTGATTTTTAGAAATCTTTTGGAGAAGTAAATATATGAACACCTTGTCTTAAACATTTTATGCATCATTCTAAAATAAAACATTCCATAATCTGTTTTTTCTTAATTTTTTCCATTTTTTTTGGAAAAAAAACAAAAAAAAAAGGCTTTGGAAAAAAATGGGGGGAAAAAGTTTTTCCTCCTATTTTTTCCGGTATTTTCCAGGCCTTCAAATCTCTACCTCTACAACAGTGTTTTGTAAAGCTGTTAATTGGTGTTAGCCAATTACCTGTTGTCAAGGTAGGAGGGCCTATATATTGCCCCCATCAGGTATCTACTGGTAGAGGATAGAGCATTTGTCTCTTCCCCATAGAGAGTAACAATGACCAGTGATCTTGGAGGAAAGTCAAGGGAGCCTCCTTAGGGTGATGGGCTTTACACCCGGAAGCCTCATTAGGTGGGCTTTATGCCTGCACCCGTCCCTTGGTGACCCCAGCCCAAGGGAGACAATTCTGCTCCTATCTGCATAGCCCCACCCCTCCATCTGCATAGCCCCACCCTAGTTGGGTTCTTCTACTTGGTCATTCAAGACTGTGACAGTATTTGTATAGTGCTCCACATCTGGACAGATTCCGGAGGGGTGAACATCAAGAGATTTTTTTTAAAGCAGCTGGTGGGACTGGCTGAGTGGACAAGGTAGTGGTGAATGTCTCTTTATGACAAGGTGTGATTCTGTCTTGCTGAAGGGAACTTTGTGTTGTTGTTGTTTTAAAAAGCTCCCTGAACCCCACAACGTTGGACCATTTCCAGCCAGTCTTCCATATTCCGTTCTTGGGCAGTGTGTGGTGGCTTCTTAGCGAGAGGGATTTCTGGATGAGACAGATTATCTAGACCCATGTCAACCTGGCTTCAGGCCTAGTTGTAGGGACAGAGACCTAGGGACAAGCTTCAGGCCTTGGGACAGAGACCGCTTTTGTCCCTTTGGTGGACGATCTACCCCAGGGACTGGACAGGGGGAGTGTGCCCCTGTTAGTTCTGTTGGACTTTTTGATGGCTTTCGATACCATTGACTCCACCAATATCCTTCTGAGGTTTCTCTCTGAGGTGGGACTGGGAAGCACTGTTAAACAGTGGCTCTGGTCCTTCTTGGAGGGCCAATCTCAGAAGATAGTGCTAGGGGATTTCTGTCCCTCAGGGTTCCTTCTTAATCCCCCATGCTATTTAACATATACATGAAACCACTGGGAGAGATTGTCCAGTGCCACCATCATGCTGTTGACACCCAACTCTTTATCTCTCCTTTCATCTAAATCCAAGGAAACCGTTGTTGTTCTGAATCATTGCCAGATGTCAGTAACGGACTGGATGAGGGCAATCTAATTGAGGCTTAATCCAGATAAGACAGAGGTGCTCCTGTTCAGGTGAAGGGCAGATCAGGCAGTAGGAACACAATCTGTGCTGGATCAGGTAACACTCCCATGAAGACTCAGGCTCACAGTTTGGGTGTACTCTGGGACTCAGCCCTGAATCTTGATGCCCAGGTCTCGTCAGTGCCAGGAGTATGTTTGTGCAGCTGAGGCTAGAGCTCCAATTGCACCCGTTCCTAGGGACGTCTGATCTGGCTACAGTCACACATGCCTTAGTTACATCCCATTTAGACTACTGTATCATGCCCTACATGAGGTTACCTTTGAAAACTGTTCAGAAACTTCAGCTGACCCAGAATACTGCAGCCAGACCTTTGACTGGGGCTGGGTACAGGGAACATGGGATTCCCTTGTTACAGCAGCTTCACTGGTTACCAGTCTGTTTCGAATCAGAATTCAAAATGTTTTGCATGACCTATAAAGCCCGATACAGCTTGGGACCTCAAAGTCCGCCACCTTCCACACAAGCCTGCCCAATTCTTAATATCTTCTGGAGAGGCCCTTCTTTCAAGATCGCTGCCATCTGAGGTGCTTTTAGTGGCGACATGAGAGAGGGACTTTTTGGTGGCCACTCCCAGACTGTGGAACTCCATCCCAAGCGAGTCTAAATGGACTCCCTCTGTGCTGTCCTTCTGCTGGCAAGCAGTGTCTGCTTTATTCGAGAAGGAATTTGCTGTTAGTGGGTCTGTTGGGTTTGGTTAAAAAGTTCCATAATTACTAAAACAGTCAGTGCCAAAACCAGCAACACCAATAAAGAATTGTTTCACTTCATTAAAACTAACTTAGATGACATGCTAGACTTCTCCTGGCACCAGAAAGATATCAAAGATGGTACCAGTTGAGCCACCCTAGAGAAAACATTCCACATGCAGGATGCAACAAATAAAGAGGCCCTGTTCCCAGTTACCCCCAAGCTCTCATCCAAAGGATGTGGGAACCTTCTTAGCCATTTTGGACTATGACCAAATGTTGAGAGAATAGGATGGGAAGTAGACAAGGAGCCAATTTTCCAAGATGGTGACCTGAACATTCAGGTAGGCTCATGTATCCTTCAGATGCTTGCATCCCAAGCTGTTTCTGGCATTCAAAGTAAGCACCAGCACTTTCAATTGGGCTCAGAAATGTACTGTGAAACAGTGTCCCAGTCAGCAAACTGGCAACTGTAAAACTGATTCTTTAGGGCAGAAGGTCAATCTCCAGATGTTTGGAATGTCAATACCCAGAAGCCTCTGCCAGCATGGCAAATGGTCAGAAATGTGGGAGTTGAAGTCCAAGACATTGGGAGATTACTTTCTGCTCACCTCTGCTTTAGGGGAAGTAGAACCCTGTCTAGAACAGACTGGATGCCACCTACTTGGACAGACGAACCACCCAACAAGGGTACCTCCATCTTCTCAGGATGGTGCTTTGATTTATTGGTCTCATCCAGTCCATTAATGACCCCAGGCACTAATTCAGGATTTCCACTTCCTTGCCTGACCAGGATAATAAGAAGTAGAATTGGGTGTAATCCAGTTTGCCAATATCTAACTCTAAATTTACCTCATTAAGTATATAGATGTTAAACAGGAGGGGAGATAAGATAGAACATGTGGAATCATGTAGTATGAAAACAACAGGGTCAAGAAGTAGTTCTCTAGGGTTGGTCACCGGTACACCTAAGGGTGACCATATCACACCAGCTTTAAAATCACTCCACTGGCTGCCAATTACTTTCCGGGCGAAGTACAAAGTGTTGATCATCACCTTTAAAGCCCTACATGGTGTGGGTCCAGGTTAGCTGTGGGATCGCCTTCTCCCATACAATCCGCCCTGCACGCTTAGGTCCTCTGGGAAGAATTTGCTACAGTCAGCCAAAACTAGTCTGACAACCGTTACCCAGAGGACATTCTCTTCTGCCGCTCCCAGACTGTGGAATGGCCTGCCTGAGGAAATTTGTCAACTTAATAGTCTCTTTGACTTTAAGAAAGCCATAAAGACCGATCTCTTCCCGCAGGCCTACCCAGTTGAATTTTAAGAATTTTATTGGTATTTTAATAATGTATCAGTTTTATGTGCTTTTAATCAGTTTTATGTATTTTATATTTGATCTTGTTCCCCGCCTCGTTCCAGAGGGAGAGGCGGGTAAGAAATAAATGTATTATTATTATATTATAGTAATTGGCTATCTAGGTAGGAATACAGCCTTTGTAGCGCAGTGTCCCCAATCCCAGTTCTTGACAGCCAGTCCAGTGACAGCAGCCCCTGAGAGCTTCTCCATAACTGAATGTGGCTCTTGGACTGAAAGAGGTTCACCACCTCTGCATTAGGGTGATCAAAACTTTTTCAGTGCCAGGCTAAGGCCTGAAGTCAGATTGAAATTGATCTTGATAATCTGCCTCATTCAAGAGTGTCTCGAGTTGTAGTAGCTGCTTTCTCAAACATCTTGGCCAGAATGGGAAGACTTGGATTGAGCTAATAGTTATGACAATCTTTGGAGTCCAAAGAAAGTTTCTGTGGTACTCAAGGAGGGCCTTTCTTCCATGTACTATGAGCTACATAGCTAATAGCAACTAATGCTTTTGATAGGCCTGATGCAAAGGCAATGCAGCTGGTGAGCTAGCTATGATTAGGCAATTGGGAGAACCTCTGGGGTGCCTCCCATCCCTCCCTCTCACGCAAGCTGTCCCTTCCCTTTCAGTCTCCACGCAAAGCTTCCTTACCCCGCAATGATCCTTACTTGCCATTGGCGACCAGGCTACAGGTTATTTCTAAAACTGCCCTGAATCACTTGCAGCATGTTGCAGGGCATTCTGCGCCTTAAAAGGATTCAGTTCAGGAGGACCAAAATGGCTACTCTGAATTTCTCTCTCCAAGTCAGGCTACAGTCATCTGCAGTGAGGATAATGTCAGCCTCTTTTACAGAGTTGTTGTTCGGATCTGTGAGAAAAGGTGTTTTGACCTCTGTAAAGCAGGATTTAATAAATACTAAGCATAAAACATCTCAACTGACATATCGGTGAAAGTACATTCAGGGTGTGCATGTGGGGCGGGGAAATTCCATAAATAAATCCCTGGGAAAATTTGCCTACTTATCCGCTCTCTCAACGTATAATGTAGCTAAACTTTTTTGATCCCATTGGGGGGGAAATGTGATTTGCCATAAAATGTTTTTGTTCACTCTTGATTAATCCAGATGATACTGATTTGAGTACTTGGAGATTACATTGTGATCTCATGTGGTTGTCGTTAACTGGGAACCCAAAGCGGAGGCCTAGACTAAATCAGCAAAGGAACGGCAAAACCACACGAAGAAATGAGAATGATGTTGGCGCATTCTTGGGATATTTGTGGGATGGTACTGTGAAAGGCGGAGGAAAGAAGCAGGACCAGAAATGCTAAAGAGCAAAGCAAATGAATGGCGAATAAAGACTTAACAATAATTTGAAATGGCTTCTTGTGTTGGGGCTGTGGCTCACGATGTGAGCAAGACTTACCTGTACACAGCTTTTTGTCCATCCAGGAGCTTCCTCCTGAATGGATGTGTAAATGTTATAGTCTGCTGACCATTTTGTTTCAAGTTGCTTTCACTTAAGGCTGCAGTCCTGTGCATACTTAAGTCCTATTGAATTAAATGGGACTTAACTTCTACATAATCATGCATGGGATTGGGCTCTATGTGTACAGGAACTACTGTATTGGCCATGGTTCACTTTGGAGAACTTGGCCTAGAATTTAACACATTTAACAGTATTAAGCAACACTAACAATGTAGAGTAAGACCAGCCCAACCTGAAACAACATGGGCACTTCAGGCTGACTTAATCCATCTTTGTAGCCCAGAAAGCTCCCTAATAATATTCAGATCTTCACAAGTTCTGGTGTTGAATTCTGGACTTAATGGAGAAATCTTCATGGCACCTGAACTATGGTTATGGATTAGAGTTCTTTCTTCAAAATGCAAATGAGCATTGCTATTGAATTCTCATTCGATCACCTAGTCATGGGAACAGTTTTCAGTATGCCTTTTTCTGTAGGCTCTGTTCAGTCTGATCTCATGCAAAGAATATGCGCCTGACTCCCAGCAGCATTACTTCTTGTTCTAATTAACGGGAGGTGGTGGTGAGAGTGACTCTCTTCCTCTGGAATGAGGATGTGTAATACTGGCCCTCATCCATGCACCTGCTTGATGCCACACCTGTGTGATCACCTGAGACACAGTTGGCAAGCGCAAACAACTCGGAAAAGGGTAGCCTGATTTAAGCTCGGGCGGAATAAGTCGCTTAGGCAATCAGTAGCCCAATCCTCCAAGCTCTCAACTGCAACGTTTATTTAATTGGAACAAATGGTATGCTATACTGTTACTGGGATATTTGCACAAATTCGCCAAAGCAGAATAACTACAAATTTGTGCAAGTATCCCTGAAAGTTAATTTTTTTAAAAAAAAAATTGTGCAAGTATCCTTGAAGGTAAAAATAAAAATGGTGTTGCTGTTTAGGGAGGTGACAAAGTTGGAGGAGTTAATTGACTAATGTCATTTTAAGTCACAATAGAGAGCAGATATTGTTAGCAAGATCACAAGGAGAGACTGGGTTTTCGGCCACTCCTGCCAGGCGGCTCTGTAGCCCTTTCCAACAAGCCACGCACAAGCTATTATACTGGGTCTGCATGTCACGACAAGCCACCCTAAATAACCCAAAAGGGCATGTGCGTGGTTACCAAGCCACACTGAGGAAACTGTGCTAGGTTCAGATGTGACAACAAACCACCCTAGAACAAACAAGGCTGACAACCCACTGTGGGTTGTGTCATGCAAACCAAGTCACTGCCTGCCCAATCCCTCCTGCTGGGCTCCTCCAGCAAGCAGGAGCATCTAAGCAAGCCATGGACTCTCTGTCCATAGTTCGTTTATCTTGATGTCCAGACTGAGAAACCCAAACTCTCTTTCGCTAAACAAGCTAGCTAGCTTGTTTGGAGAGAGACAAGCCAGAGATCCTGGTCACAATAAATAGGGGATCTGTTGGTTTGTTTTAGCCACTCCTGCTTCTCTGGAACCCTAGCTTATCATTGTGTGTAAATGTATAGAGTGGCCTTTCACCTAGCCTTTTCCAGTGAATTCACTCTTGCAAAATCTCCCGGTTTTATCAATGGAGTTTTGTCAGGGATAATGTTTGATGTAGTGTATATGAGGAATGGTGTTGTCAGTTGAGGACAAAGAGTGACTAACTTGTTGGAAGACTGTTGATGAATAGTGGGCTAGATTGTTCTTGCAGATAGATTTCCTTCCACAGCCCAGATGGATGTTTGCATGGCACCTCTGAAAGAGAACGTGAGTCTTCAGAGAATAGTATTAACTGACTGTCCATTCACTGTGAAGCAGTAGGCTAATAGCCAAGTCTTCAAGCCCTCGAGTTTTATTTATATGGATAACATTGGATTAGTCATAGGAGCAAGTGTATTACTTGTATTATTGTCCTCCCCAAAAAAGGAGGTGAACCTGTTCTCATCTCCACATAGATTAGAGCATTTCCTAATTAGATTCTTGGCTAGGCTGGTTTTCTTTTTCAGGGCAGGTTTTTGCAGGTTGCACTGAATTTAGTGTTCTACTTTTCTTAGTTTCTGTTGCAGAAGAGAGATGTCTGCATCTGCCTGTTGCTGCGGCTGCAAATCAAACAAATAATTTGTAGCACTTTGTGAAAGTTGTATGTGACACAACTAGGAATACCGCTCGCACAAATGATTGTTAATGTATTGCTCATGGTGTTCCATATTGTGCAAGTGGCCTGTTTAATTCTAACATTTTACATATGCACAGGAACATTAGGAAGCTGCTTTTTACTGAGTCAAACCATTTGGTCCATCTAGCCCAGTATTGTCAACACTGACAGGCAGCGGCTCTACAGTGTTTCAGGCAGGATTCTTTCCTTGCCCTGCCTGGAGAAACCGGAGATGGAATCTGGGACCTTCTGCACACCAGGCATGTACTCTGTCACTCTGAGCTATGGCCCCTGTAGTAGAAGCAGTTGCAGGATTAGGCTGGTGTAACCTGTGTCCCTCCCTGGGGAGAAATGAACACATCTGGGGAGATAGAGTAGTGTAGTGGGTGTTTGGTAATATCAAATAGTAGTTAAGATTTTCAATATGCAGCATGCTTTGAACCCTTGTCTCACTTGGCCTCGCATCTACCCTGTGAGAGGGATTAGATCCGTCTCAGGGTACCTGACTTGTCGAAGGGGAGACTGTGTCTTCCACTGCGCTACACTATTTCCCTTGGTTTAAGCATGTGGAGCTATCTTGAAATGTCCTTGATGTGCTTCTGGTCCCGTGTCTCCTGAAAATGGCTCTGTGACGTGACCATAAGCATCTTTGGCCCTGGTGATGAGGCGCTACTGCAAGTCTGAGAAGGGTGAGACCGGGGCAGGGCGGAGGGGGGGTCTCTCATGTAAGGCAAAAGCATTGTTGCCTGCTTGCTGGAAGTTGGTACAGGCCCCAACCAGGAAATGGCTATAAAATGGAGGAAGTGAAGAGAAACACACGGAGGGGAAGTGAAAGAAAAGGCAGCATCCGTTTGGGGTTTTTTTTTTTGAAGTGAGCAAAATAACTAAAGGAGAAAAATAAAAGTGAAGGAAGGAAGGTGAAGTGAAGGAAGAAAATAGAATGGGAGTCAAACTGCATGCTAATATAAAGTTTGAGTGTGCTTCAAGTTCAATCTGTGGGTGAATGCAGGCAGGTAAAATTTCTGCTGTTGATATAGGGCTATATCGAGTGTAGCATGCGTGGGCTTTCCCTTCCTCTCCTCCTCGCTCCACCTCTCACGTTTGCTTCTGAGAGACCCCTAACCTCCCAAGGCAGAGCTGGTGGGCTTGGCTGAGGGGCAATGGGTTACAATTTATTTATATTTATTTATTTATTACATTTGTATACCGTCCCATAGCCGAAGCTCTCTGGGCGGTTTACATGGGATTAAAACAATTAAAAACAATATACAAAAATTAAAACAGCAAAAACATTCAACATACACACAGTACACACATACATTTAAAACCACTACAACAGCCGAAAAAGCTACAAAAATAAACCCAGGCTCCTCAGATGTTGCCAAATGCCTGAGAGAAGAGGAAAGTCTTGACCTGGCACCGAAAAGATAACAATGTTGGCACCAGGCGGGCCTCATCAGAGAGATCGTTCCACAATTGGGGGGCCACCACAGAGAAGGCCCTCTCCCTTGTTGCCGACCTCCGAGCTTCCCTCAGAGTAGGCACTCGGAAGAGGGCCTTAGATGTTGAACGTAGTGTTCGGGTAGGTTCATGTCAGGAAAGGTGTTCCATCAGATATTGTGGTCCCAAGCCGTGTAAGGCTTTATAGGTTAAAACCAGCACCTTGCATCCGGCTCGGAAACATACAGGCAGCCAATGCAATTGGGCCAGAGTAGGTCTTATATGCTCGAACCTTCTGGTTCCAATTGGTTCTGAGCTTGGTCACACAATCAAGAGTCGTCCATTATTAGTGTGAGATAATCTTCGCTGTCAATAGACAATCTACCCACTGAGGTAATCTCATACATACACATCCCTCACAAAAATACATTTTTAAAGTTGAAGATTATGTGAGGAATGCTTCTAACTAGCGCTGTGCACCGCCATGGGCTGGATCTGAGGTGAGGTGGGCCGATTTGGCCTGCCTCGGCCTGGATCCAGAGTGGTACAGGGTCAGCAAGAGGCACCCCGAGGCTGAGGCACCAAAGCCTTGGGGGCGTCTTTCCCCCACCCATCCGCCAGGGAAAGCTGAAGCCGGCTGTGAGTCTAAGGTCCCCTCTAGAAGGATTCGCTTTTGTGCCCGGTTAGGCGATTATGCGCATAATCGCTGAAGCGCATTTACACCTAATACCTCTGCATGAGAGGCGGCGAGAGGTGGCGAAGCGCATTAACGGATGACCAAAATGCACTTTACAAGTAGTTAATGTGCATAAGCGCTTGTTCACATAGTCAAAATGCGCTTTAACGGCCGGAGCAAAATAAAACTCGCTATTTAACGCGCATTCGATAATGCGCATAATCAGAGAGATAACACGCCTCTACGCCCGATTTGCGCTCCGTTCTTGTAGAGGTAATTTTTTTTAAGCGCCTTGAAAGAGCTTTAAACCTCTCTTGTAGAGGCAGCCCAGGAGAGTCTAGACTGACTTCCAACTCCCTCCCCGGCCTCCCGACACCGCCATGGCTTACCTAAAACACCTCCTCCTCCTGAGAGCTGAGGCCTGTGATTTAAAGTTGTTGCAGGGCGCTCTGTTTTTTGTATATCTATAGCCGCAAACTACGGTGGCCGTAAAGGGGAAATGGCCCTTAATGACTACTGTAGTTTGCAGCCATAGATATACTAAAAACAGAGAGCCCCTGCGCTAACTTTAAATTGCAGCCTGGCTCTCAGGAGGAGGAAGTGTTTCCAGGTAAGTCCCAGCTGCAGCGGCTCTGTGTTGTGGGGGGCAAGCTGGGAAGCGGGAGTCCAATGGAATCTCAGTTGGCCTTGCCCCTGGCTTTCCTGGGTGCCGACTGCGCTGCTGGCACCTAGGAACTTGCAAGGCCAACCTGTTTTTTTTGGGGGGGGGGGGGATCTCGGCTTCAGCCACCAAGGTGAGTTGGGGGAGCTGTGCACAGCCCTACAGTTGACGTGTTAGAAGTAGGGCTGTAGATAAGGTGGATGAGAGAGGCAGTGGAGTCTCATGGCTCCAATCTCAGTGGGGCGATGAATCTGCTCTGGGTTTCAGTCAGAACTCTAAAAGAGCTGTCCTGGTACTGACTGAAACCCGGAGCAGATTCACCGCCCCATTGACATTGGAGCCACCAACCTCCACTGGAAAGAGTCTACTAGTGTATTTGTCCATTGTAACAACAGCTTGTAAAACAGGCAGTTGGGATTATCTACTGGACATAGGCATTCACCCTACCTAATAAAATAAATCCCTTTTTATTCTGCTTAGAGTGCAGAAGAAGCGATTAGACAGTGAACGGATCATGGGGTCGTCTGTGGTTTCCCAATAGGATCTCCATTCAGCAGCCTGCTAGACATGGCAGTGGAAAGGCAGAGTCACAACTGTCTTATCATGACGCCACCTAAGCAGGTGCCTCACCCAACTGCCTTCCAGCTTTGAGGGTGTGTTTTTGGAAGCTGGGTTCTTGGGACACAACAAGGATTCTGTGAGTGTGCTCTCCACCCCGTGCCCAACACTCTCCCTGCATGAGCTGGTCAGGGGGATCTCTAGGGAGGTGTTGGAATCCCCTGAACTGGTTGCGATCGCTTTCTTGGAAGTGGCTCAGTATTTCATTGCCTCCATGGCAACCTTGGGCCTGTCCCAAGTAATTTCTGGCCCCTCTTGTTCAGCTAGGCACTCCGTCGATCTGCTCTCTTATGCTGGATGTGATCATCTGGGGGTGGGTGAATTTAAGATAGATTGAATTTTACTGTTGTTTTAAATTGTGTTATGTTGCCTAGCTGCCTTGGGCATTCTTTGAATTGGGAGGTGAGGTAAAAGTGTTGTAACAAATTATACAGTATTTTTTTAAAAGCATTGGAATCGTTTCTGCTTAATCAGTTCTAATATTCAGATTTAGAGGCCTAGCTCCAGTTTGTTGTAGCGTTCAAAATATGGCAGGAGGAGATTTGAATTAGCTCTAGTGATATTCTTGGTGAGCCAATTGGGATCCATATAATCAAAGACTCAGTAGAGATGGTTTGTGCATGTTTTTAATCACAATAAGCACACACGCTTGGACAAAATACCATTTTTTATCATTACATCTCTTTGCTGCTTTTAAAAACCTTCCAAGACTTGACTCAGCTCTCTCTCCCTAACTTGCCAGGTCTCAATTTTGCTTAAAAACCTGCCTAATTCCTGGGTCCACTTCTCTGCAAGAAAGCAATGGCACTCTGAATGGTAAATCTTCCTTTTTGAACAATCTAAGTACATCTGCCTAATTTGTGCCCACATTTTAACGTCTTTGTTTTCGCTCTTCCTTCTCAGACCTTAGGAGGCATCTGGTTCCTTTCCCTCCCCTCCTCCAATTCTATCCGTTCATCAACCCTGTGAGGTAGGTAGATAAGGCTGAAGGGTGGGTGGGTGGGTGGGTGTGTACTAGCCCAAGGTCACCCAGCAAGCTACATGGATGATGGTCTTTGTTGTCCTAATCAGACACTAACCACAACCCCAGACTGGCTGTCTGCATTCTAGAGAATATTGCAGATGTTCACCCTTCAACTCCAATTAGTTAGATTTTATTCCATATGGGTTTTTTTATGTGTAGGTAGAAAACAGGAGAAACGGGTTCTCAGGAGGCAAATAATTTATTTTCATGAAGCCCGACACGTTTCGGCCTGTACTTCATTCAAAGCCTGAAATGTACCAGTCTTCGTGAAAATAAATTATTTGCATCCTGAAAACCCGTTTCTCCTTTTTTCTGACCTGGCTTGGATGCTCTCCTCCTTTTTTTTGTGGCTTTTTCATGTGTAGAACAGAGGTATCGAGCTCAAATGGGTTTGGGGGACCAAATTTTCAAACATGTAACTTTGTACCAACCACCTGACTAGTTTTGATAGAGGAAGAGGGGCAGTGCTCTTGAAGTGCACTGACAACTGTTGGGGCCCATTGACACATGCCACATGCTTTTTCAAACCACTTTCATAGTGTCATATCCTGCTGGGTGTAGATCTGGCCCTGTTGCTGGACTTGAATCCCTGTTCCTTGGGGGACATGGTTTACACTTGAGGCCATCTTCCTGGACAAAACTCTTTTCATGGGTTAAAAATGTTAGGCATCTTCTTTGTGGTGTGTTCCTTGTGCTTGCTGCCTTCTGTCTCCTCTGCCCTTCCCAATTCGATCAGGAGGCTAATAATCCCCTTTCCCCTCCTCTCCAGGCGCCCCCTTTCACATTCCCTCCCGCGAGGCATCAGAGTTGAGATGAGGAATTCAGAAGAGCAAACGGCCACGACAGTTTTACAGCGTTTGCTGCAGGAGCAGCTCCGATATGGGAACCCAAACGACAGCCGCAACCTCCTTGCTTTGCACCAACAAGCCACGGGCAACGTGCCCCCTTTTGCCAGCAACGGGAGCCCTGGGGCTCCCAATGAAGGGCTGAGCCCCCAAGACCATCAGATTGGGACCCATGTGGCCCGCCAAGAGCCCCAGGGCCAGGAGATACAAATGGACAACAGCATCATGGAGAAGCAGCTCTCCCCAAGGCTACAGAATAGTGAAGACCTCCCGACCTATGAGGAAGCCAAAGTCCAGTCCCAGTATTTCAGGGGCCAGCCGCATGCCAGCGTCGGAGCTGCGTTTTACGTGACGGGAGTCTCCAATCAGAAGGTGAGGACAGAAGGGCGCCCGACAGTTCAGCGCGTGAGTCCTGGAAAGGTCCACCAGGATGAAGGGCTGAAGGACCTGAAGCAAGGGCACGTTCGCTCCCTGAGCGAGAGACTGATGCAGCTGTCGCTGGCCACGAGCGGCGTTAAGGCCCACGCGCCAGTCACAAGTGCGCCTCTTTCTCCACTTTCCTCCCAGCAGAACAATGACTTCTACAAGAACTCTGGGCCGGCCCCTCCTCAGCCAAACATGAAAGGGATGGAGCACCGGGGGCCCCCTCCAGAATATCCTTACAAGAATATGCCCAGCCCACCCATGGGCTGTAAGCCACAGGAGCCCGGGCATTTCTACAGCGACTATCGCATGGCCCAGCAAGGTCGATCTGATGGGCCCATGATGAGATACCAGCATCCTCCTGAATATGGGTCATTCAGGTAAGCAACATTCCTGCTGCTCAACCGTCCTCCCTGTGCTTCCAAAGGGCTGGGTATGGTTTTTTGGGGGAAGCTTTCATTAAGATGCCACATAGGCCTTACTGTTGGTCGGAGATGTGAATTCAAATTTGTCTTTCCTTAAAGAGAGCTAGCAGTAGGTCACCTAAAGAGCAGATGGAGAAAGAGAGCACCTCCAGACAGCTTGTTTCTGCTAATGAATGGAACTCTTAGCAGATGCCTGCCTGTGCGTGTGTATCTACAAATTTATGGAAGATAGATCTATCTAGGTCTGGATATATATCTAGAGGGATGTGTGTATATAATACACCCACATGCATAGACGGATATGGGGGGACTTATACCTCCCAGAATAGGTAGCAACTAGTGTGAGGGGTCAAGTGGTTGGGTGTCCCAGGTTTTGCACAACAGTTCCTGGGCCATCTGCTCCAATCCTTCCCGCTCACTCAGGCTAGCAGAGCCATCGGCACGGCCTTTGTGTGGGCTGAGGATGTCTGTGGCTTTCAAACCTTCTTCGCTCAGGGCACACTTACTGCAGCATTTCTTCTGCTGTAGAATTGCATCCATGCTGTGGAGGAGTCTAGGCTCTGTTCTAGGCCGTGTTGTTTCGGGCCTTCCTGTTGCTCTGCATGAACTGATGCTACCCCTTACAGTAGGGTCCTACCAGTCCTCTCTGGCTGTGTGTTGCAGAAGAAGACATCAATAATGTTGGGCAAATTGTCTTTCATGGAAGCTTCTCCTCTTCTACTGAGGCTTTAATTGAGAAATCTCTGATCATCTTAATTCCTTGGAGCACAGTTTGAAAGCCACTGGGGTAGGCTGAGCTCCAGGGTGTTTCCTGATACGTGTGGGTTGTCTGGCCCATCCGAGCAGCTCCCTGGCGCCTTCAAACAGAGTGTGGCTTCCGATGACATCCTGGGGTCCAAGAGCCCTGTGCTTTTTGAGGCACTCTGCATGGTGACAACATTGCTCAGTGCAAAAGTGAGATGTGTGTGTTTCAAACTGCCTTGAATACCTTGTAGAATGGCAGGATATAGATAGATTAATAGTCATTTTCTGTCCTGGCTCCAGAAGTGCCACTGTATCTTAAAGTGTTTGCGTCATAGCATAACATAGGTGAAAATGGACCTGGTAGAGGAAATGGCTTGAACCTTGTTTTTATAAAGTGGGACAGAATATGGCCGAGCAAGGATTTAGCTGAATCTACTAGTAAGTACAATGTGTGAGAGAGCAGATTGGGAACCTGACTAGAATCTGGTGGCATTCTGCTGGGATTGTGGGGAGAAGGGATTGTGGCCACATTGATCCCTTTCCTCATATCATTGCAAAGGCAAAGTAGGAGGAGAAGTGATGTGTTGAGCGTGTACCATTGGTAGGTGTTTGGAGGGACAGTGACAAGATCACGCAAAGAACTCCAAAGAGAAACCCATCATATAGTCAGGCGGGGGCAACATACTGTGTTCTCAGCACTTGAAACTTTGCTCTGGTCAGCTCTACTTTATGTGATGGATCTTGTTAGTCCCAGTTTCTTTTCCCGTCCCAGGGGCTGGGAATGTCAGCCTAGCGCTGACCTTTGTTTTGCTTTGCCTTGGCCTATTTGATGACCTAGGTGGCTCTGTAGCCTTTCCAGGCTGTAGGGATGTCATGCAAACCCTCCCCAATGCCTAAGTTTTTTTTTTTAATTGGCAAGGAAGTTGTGTGAATTAGCAATTATAGTTAGGTCATTAAAGAGGCTTTCAACAGTAGGCAAAAAGGTTTATCCAGTATGTTTTTGGGAATAGATTCTTTGCTTCTCTGAACTCTTTGCCACCCTGTTTTCAAAGTTGGTTTGCATGCATGATCTGAAATGACTTGTGACCCTTTGATCTCTCTGAATAAATATTGAAGGCTGCCAAGAAATGAGAGTTCTATTTTTATTTTTTTTAATTTGCTAATATTTGGCTGATTTTCTTTTTAGCTTTGTTGTAAGCACTTTGCAGAATGTCTTTTCAGGCTTTGGCTGAACGTCTGTACAAATGAGAAATAGGGTTGCTACCCAGGCTAGGATTTTAGCAGTGTGACCAGAATTTCAGGAGATCAACAAGGAGTTGGGACTGCAACCCGTATACTTCCCAGCCAGCATGGCTACCCTAAGCACACAAAGAAAGAGCGCCTTTCCCTTTCCACTGGGCAAATGAGCCACGCCCTGCTTTGCTGATGTGGTAAAAGGCAGTCCGACGAATCATTTGGGGCAACTAAGTCTGTGTGTCTAGCTTTGCATGAGATTAGCTGTATACTTTGCATGTACTTATTCACCAGGGTGGAAAACACCTTTTCCTAGCGTGTGGTTGAGCGTTTTTGTAGAAGATGGGTCCAGTTTGACATAGTGTTCATGTCTAGCCCTGGGGATTTGCATGATAAGTAGTAAGTTATCCATCTCAGGTCCATCTTTAAAAACACAATGTGGTTTCTTTTCTGCAGGAAAGTCAACTTGTGCATGCTCAGGGACATTTTGCCTTTAGGTCCCTTTTGATGGGAAAAAAGCATTGTCTTCAGTACCGAGGTACTCTTTCAATGTTCACAGGTATGGCACTCAAGATGCCAGAACTCTTTGTGTATTATTCACTGCAATTTCTAGCCCATCTCGTCCCAAGGTTGCATTATAATTTTTTCTAGCCTAACACCCCGCCCCACCCCTGCCCCCCAAGGCAGTCTGATTAATATCCGTTGTGCCACACTGGAGACTCATCTTTATGAGAGCTTTTTGAGAGCAGGAGGGTGCTGTTGCATTCATGTCCTGCTTGTGGGTTTCCCGTGGGCAGCTAGTTGGCCACTGTCTGAACAGAATACTGGGCTGGATGAACCCCTGGTCTGATCCAGCAGGGCTCTTCTTATACAGCCTCTCTGTGTAAACCAACCTTCCTCAACTTGGCATGGCATGGCAAGACATCTGGCAGGTGCCAAGTTCGGGAAGGCTAGTGCACAGTATTTAGTGTTGTTGTTTTTATTATTCCTGCATATTTGGATTTAAAAGTTTACATGGTTTCATTTTGCTTTTTCTAGGGAGCAGGAAGTTAGAAAGCTTTCCAGCGTGCTGTAAACCAGTAAAAGTTAATCTTTGGGAAACAAACTAAAAACTTCATAAACTCCCCCTCCCTGTTAGGAAGAGCATTGTTGAAATGGTGGAACAATCGGAAGACTTAAACTCTTTAGTTCCTGATCTCTAAATCTTGGAGGAAGGCAGCCGCTGCAAAGGAGTTGGGATGGCACTCTATTATACCCAGATTGCAATTACTTAACGCTGTTAGTGTCCCGGTGCCAATAGGATGACAGGCTGAACCCCTGGAAATATACAAAACGTCTTTCTGGAATTCCAAGCAGGGCCGTGGATTTCTGGGAGGGCTCGTGGGTGGAGCCCAATGGCTCAGCCTGCTTTCTGTTGTCCACAGGCTTTGGTTTACCTATAGTATATAATGTGGATTCTACAGGGAACAAAGACCTTTTTTCTGTTGTTGAAACCACACCCTCTCTTCCTCATTCATAGTTCAGGGGAATTCAAGGAGAAAATGATCTCTCTCTCTCTCTCTCTCTCTCTCTCTCCTTTAAAAAAAAAGACAAAACTTAGTGAAATTCATGCAGCGGTTTTCCCTGCACTCCTGTTGCCTCTTTTATACCAGAGGTCTCATCCCCCCCCTCTTGCTTTTGGGAGAGATTCAGGGATCCCTTTTCAAAATGTGAGCATGTTGGGTTTCAGCCCCTTACCCCAGTTCTTTAGAAGTTGCATCTCGGAGTGAGGGCAAAAGGTGGATGTGTCTTATGTCCTTGGTGCGCACGCATGAACACAAAATGCGAGTGGGCGGTTTTCCCTTCTGCCACCCCACTGCACCACCTTTCCAGACAGGAGATGTTACTGAAGGTGTGTGAGTAGCAGCTCTTCTGAAAAGTAGAATTGGATCCATTATGAGATCAAACACTCCTGGGTGCAATCTTGTACATTCTTACCTGGGAGCAAGCTCCATTGAACTCAAAAGGGTTTACTTCTGAGTAAGCATGTATAGAATTGCAGTAAGGTTCCCTGTCAAGGGCTGATTACCAATATTGTTTCTTCAGCCAGGGTGGAACAGGCTGTTGCTTATTAAAATGGTAACTCTCGTGTGGGGTCTTTCAGTTCCAGTGCTGTTTAACATCTGCATAAAACTGCTGGGGGAGGTTTTCTAGAGTGTTTCATGGGTCGCTGTCATTCTGGTGATGACACCGAATTCTGTTCTCTTTTCCATCTGAACCAGGTTCCCAAATGACTGACTGAGTTTGGTAATAGACTGGATGCGTGTGAATAAATTGCAGCTTATTCTAGGAAGATGGATTCCAAAATCCATATTGGTGTGTAATACCTTCATTAGGCCAATAAAAAGATCACCAAAAATATGCGAGCTTTCTTGATCTCCAGATTTCTTCATCAGGGAGTGGGGGTGACCTGATGATGATGTCACACTGTGCATGGTCAGATAATGTGACATCATCAAGGTAGAATGGGTGGCGTAATCTGCAGGCATTCAAATTAAGCTCTACTGGTCATGTGATGGTTACAGGTAGAACCTGCTGCTGCCCCTAGGACTGCTGGAAGTAAGAAAGCGGGAAATGGTGGATCCTCCATTTTTTAAAATCCAGCTGTTCTCAGATGTGTTTTTCATCCAGAATGAAGTGCACAGGCTCCTTTTTACCAGCGGACCACAGAGAGAAGTCTTTATATTGACAAAGCAGGAGATAAACTCCATGATTTTACATTGATGGGGGAAGGTTACCAATGCATGGATAACTGTGCACAACAGGAGGTAATAGTCTCAGGCTGCAGTAAACGATTTTATTGATGAAAAGTCCAATGCATTTCGGCCTCTTTCTTTATTGTTAGGCCTTCAAAAGGCTGTAACAATACATATATGAAACATGAATGAGACCACTGTCATGACCTCCCTTTGGGTCTCCTTTTTACCTTCCTGTATTAAGGGATCCCAACCATGGACCCAGTTGGCATACTGCTGCTCACTGGCTCTGTGTTTTGCCAAGTCTTCACGGCCCCACAGCAACCAGCCCAGCACGCTGTACTCCTCTCTATTCACCCTTTTACTTCATCTCTGCCACCATATATCCCAGTTCCTTACCTCAAGAACTTTAAGAATCCAATCCAGTTTATGAAACAAAATAATTTTTATTTAACAATAAGTAAGTTCATGCAGTTTATCAATCTTGTGATTTCATTTGTTGCAATACTTGTTTGCCACAATACAGTATATATCCTGTAACCTTGCCTACTCTGTCCACTAGTCAAATCTATCTCCTCCTGTCCCCTCTTTTCCCAAAACAATAAAAAGTTGATCGTACTCTGATCTAGACCCCTTCAGCAGACAGACCCAGACTCTCTCTCACTCTGTCAACTCTCCACACACAACACTCAACTACTTCTCTCTACTGCTTCTAACAACTAATTGCTAACCCCTAACTGCCATTCAAACACTTGAATCCAACAGCCAATCAGCATTCACTCCAACATTCCATGCACTCATTCCCCCTCCCAATGGAATTAACCACTTACCATCCTTACCATTCGAAGTCCAAACAGCACTTACATCATAGATAAATAGCAGTAACCAGTAAAACATCATAACCACACATCAATAAAATGGTTTTTTTAATAATTAGGAGAGCACACTGCAAGTAAGGCACTGTGCATCCATTTAAACAGTATAAAAGAATTTCATTTCTCCATATACAGTGGATGCACCGTGGATAACTGTAGCCAAGCGATATCTGTCCTTGCAGGGTTGTAGCTGAAGCTGAGAAAAAGTGCTCCGTACCACTGGGCCCATGTGGGCCTCAAGTGACAGTGCTGGATCGTTGAGTCCATCAGGACTATGGATTGGCTTCTCCTGGGGAGAACAGCCCCATTTAGAGCAGGTTGAACGGACAGATGCATCACCTACAACAGAACCTTCATCCTGTCTAAATGCTGATGACACCCAGCTTTGTTACTCCTGTTGTACCTCAACTGTGCTGGTTGCCAGTCCCTTTCGGGGCCAGATTCAAAGTATTGGGACTGAGCCTGAAAGCCCTAAATGGTTTAGCACCAGTCTACTTGACGGAGCACTTTCTCCTATATGTTCCCACCAGACTGTTAAGATCATTTTTGGAGGCTTTTCCTGGGTGCCACCTCCCACGATGGTGCAGCAGGTGATTACTAGGGAAAGAGCCTTCTTTGTCGGGCCCCTTGTGCCCCACCCTCACCCGGTCTGTGGAATGCCCTCCTCAGGGAGACACCTTCATTATATACATTTAGACGCTTGCCTAAGGCCTTCCTCTTCCAACAGATGTTTCATCTTTAATTGGTTGTTCTGATTACCCATGTTACTTTTGGCTCTTTAATGTTTTCAGTGCCTTAATAATTTGATATTTTCATCAGCTGTGTTGTTGTTTTGGTCATTACCTTAATGCTGTTTTGAGGTTTTTAGATTGTAAACTGCTCTGAGAGCATTTGAGAAAGAAGTATATTATTATATTGATATCCCACCATTTTTCCTCTCACAAGGAACCCAATGTTGCTCACATCCTCCTCCTCCTCCTCCTCTCCATATGATCCTCACAACAGCCCTGTGAGGTAGATGAGGCTGAGAGTCAGTAACTGGCCCAAAGTCATCCAGTGAACTTCATGGCCGAGTGGGGACTAGAACCTGGATTTGCCAAGTCCCAGCCAGTGTGACCACTAACCACAATGGCTCCCTTGGCAGAACACACATGAATCTGATTTTTAAGGGGAAGAGCAGCCCATTGAACCTCACCTCCAAGGTCAGCTCCACCTCCCACTGTCCTTCCATCTGGTCTAGTTTCAGTTTATTTGATCTCATCCATCCCATGACTGATTGTAAGCATCCATTTAGAACTTCAGGTAGTGTGGCGTAGTGTTTGGAGTGTCGGTAGATCCAGGTTGTAATCCCCACTCGGCCATGAATCTCATGGAATGACATAGGGCAGTCACTGATTCTCAGCCTAGCCTACCTCACAGGGTCATTGTGAGGATTAAATAGAAAGGAGGTGGATCATGTAGATCTTCTTGAGCTCTTTGGAGGATATGCATGTAATAAGTAATAAAATGTCACTTCTCCTGATGGTTTCATGTATAACATGCTCACCCTGAAGTGAGCCGGACTTGAGGGCAGAACGCTGGGGCTTGGCTAAGCTGCTGTTGCTGGTTGTCTTTGCAGGCAGAATCCCGATCTCCAGCTGCAGCTGCAGCTGCAACAGAGGCCCCCCCACCATCACAGCCCCACGTCTTCGCTTACGTCCTTGGGGTCTCTGACCTTGCTGCCGCCATCCAGATTGTCTCCTTCTCAGCATCAGCCTCCCCTCACTCCCAGTCAAGGGGACCCCTTCTCTCTGCCCCGGACCCAGCAGCTCTTTCTATCCAACCAGATCCACCAGGGAGATCTTTACCGACTCTGCCAGCCTGTTATTGGGCAGCAGCAGCACCACCACCACCAGCAAGGGGATTCCTACTCGGTGCTGCACAGGCCTCAGCCGCCACCTTCTCCTTACCAGCAGATGCCGGTAGACCCTTTTGTCATCGTCTCCAAAGCTCAGCAAATGGTGGAGATCCTGTCTGACGAGAACCGATCTTTACGGCAGGAGCTGGACGGGTGCTATGAGAAAGTAGCAAGGCTGCAAAAGGTAGGAAGCGATGCTGTCTGCCTGCCTGCCTGCCTGCCTGCCTTTCTCTCTCTGTCTTTGTATGTGTGTCTTCCTCAGGACAGCATGAGAGAAACATTTGCCTGTCTGTCTGTCTGTCTTGGAGAATGTTAGACAAGAACACAGGTGAATGCACGCATCAACCTAAATAAACAATAGGACCAGCAATACTAAGTTTAACAATATTTATATTTGTCTTGGATAATGCCCAGGCCATATGTATAAGCAGCTTCCCATGACAAACCACATTTTCATTGGGCCACGACTGTTTTACAAACATCTGCTACATCAATGGCCAGGCCTTCATGGAGGCCGTAGTTCCATGGGTAGAGCCCCTGCTTGCATGCAGGAGGTCCCAAGCTTAGTCCCCAGTATCTCCAGGTAAGGCTGCGAGAGTCTGAATGCAGGAATCCACCTTAAAGCATCCCTGACAGATGGTTGTCCAGCTACATCTTGAAGGCCTCTAATGTGGGAGAGCCCACCGCCTCCCTAGGTAATTGGTTCCATTGTCGTACTGCTCTATCAGTAAGGAAGTTTTTCCTGATGTCCAGCCAGAATCTGACTTCCTGTAACTTGAGCCCATTATTCCGTGTCCTGCATTCTGGGTTGATCGAGAAGAGATCCTGGCTGTCCTAAATGTGACAACCTTTCAAGTATTGAAGAGTGCTAGCATGTCTCCCCTCAATCTTCTCTAGGCTAAACATGCCCAGTTCTTCTCTAGGCTAAACCTCTCCTCATAGGGCTTTGCTTCCAGACCCCTGATCATCCTCATTGCCCTCCTCTGAACACGCTCCAGCTTGTCTGCATCCCCCATCTTTTTCCTAGATGTAGAACTTAGCATTTATCTTTGTTAAATTTCATTCTGTTGTTTTCAGACCAGCGCCTCAGCCTATTAAGATCACTTTGAAGTTTGTTTCTGTCTTCCAGAGTATTAACGATCCCACCCAATTTCATGTCATCTGCAAATTTGATAAGCATTCCCTGCACCTCCTCATCCAAATCATTAACAAAAATGTTGAAGAGCAGTGGGCCCAGGACTGAGCCCTGCGGTATCCCGCTTGTTACCTCCCCCCAGTTTGAGAAGGTACCATTGATAAGCACTCTTTGAGTCTGATTTTGTAGCCAACTGTGGATCCACCTAATAGTTGTTCCATCTAGCAGTCAAGATATATTATGTCCACAGCATTCCCACAGTCCACAAAGGAGGTTACCCGATCAAAGAATGAGATCAGATTAGTCTGGCAGTATTTGTTCTTGACCAATCCATGCTTGCTTCTAGTAATCACTGCATTGTTTTCAAGGTGCTTACAGATTGACTTCTTTATATTCCACTCCAAAAGTTTCCCTGGGATGGATGTTAGACTAACTGGTCTGTAGTTCCCAGGTTCCTCCTTTTTGCCCTTTTTGAAGATAGGGACAACATTAGCCCTCCTCCAGTCATCCAGCATTTCACCTGTCCTCCATGATTTCGCAAAGATAATAGACAGTGGTTCTGAGAGTTCTTCTGCCAGCCCCTTTATTACTCTAGGATGCAGTTCATTAAGCCCTGGAGATTAGAACTCATTCAAAGAAATTAGGAGTTCCTTGACCATTTGTTTATCAATTTCGAGTTTTAGTCCTTCCTCTTCAGCTTGTACTTCATTTTTGCCAAGGCGGTCATAGGCCTGCTTTTGAGAGAAGACTAAGCCAAAGTAGGAATTGAGCACTTTGGACTATTCTTTGTCATCTGTTATCAATTTGCCATCCTCATGAAGCAGTTGAACCACCATTTCTTTCCTCTGTCTTTTACTATTCACATATCTGAAGAAAGCCTTTTTTTGTTGCTTTTAGCATCCCTCGCTAGCCTCAGCTCATTCTGAGCTTTAGCTTTCCTGATGTCATTCCTGCACTTTTGTGCTACCTGTCTGTACTCTTCTTCTGTAGCCTGGCCTTCCTTCCACTTCCTGTATGTGTCTTTTTTAGTTTTCAGGTCATCTCTTTTTGTGGAGCCACATTGGTTTCTTCTGTTGTCTTCTACCTTTTTTCCTTGTTGGAATTGTTTGTAATTGTGCCTTTAAAATTTCCTTTTTTAAAATCTCTCATCCATCTTGGATTCCTTTTCTCATTAGGGTCACTTGCCATGAAACCTTACTTATCACAATTCTGAGTTTATTAAAGTCGGCTTTCCTGAAATCCAGAGTACGCGTTTGGCTACACTCAGCTTTTGCTTCCTTTAAAATCAAGAACTCAAGTATGATGTGGTCACTTTCCCCCAGAGTGCCCCTAACTGTCACTTTATCCACTAAGTCATCCCTATTAGTCAGTATCAAATCGAGGATAGCCTTTCCTCTAGTTCCTTCCTCCACTTTCTGTAGGAGAAAGTTATCAGCCACACATGTCAGGAATTTCTTGGAGGGGCCACTTTTGGCAGAATTTGTCTCCCAAAAAATATCGGGGTAATTGAAGTCCCCCATTACTACTACATTGGATTTCATCCTCGTCTTCCCCTTGATTGGGTGGTCAGTAGTAGACTCCGACTATCATGTTCCTTTTATTCCTTACCCCATTTATTTTAATCCTGGAACCATGGCTGCTAGTCGGTGTAGTAGACCAAGAATAGGCACCCTTTTAGGGCCTTTGGGCATATTTGGCAATTTAAGGAACTGCCCTGGCCACCACCTCAAAATGGCTGTCATGGGTGGGCACGGCTAGTCACAAAGGACAAAGTAACCTGCTCAAAAGACCCAGTACAAAGCAAAGGTGGAGGCGGAGACACAACCCACTAAATAATTCCTTTGAACCCATACTTTTCAGCACCAGAAGAAACTCATTTCACAGAATGGAAAACCCTTTTTCCCTCATCTTCTCCCCTCTAGCCATCTACCTCCCAACTCATCCCCCCCTCTCTTTTTCTGTCTTGCCCTGCTCACCACCCATAGATGCATGCTGTCTCTCGGTCTCTTCCCTCCCCCCCCCCCCCCCACACAGAGGACAAGCCCCATCCACTCACATACAAACTTTGCTTTGAAGTGATCCCAGCAGCTGGCAAGAAAATGTTAATTTTAAAAAAAAAAAGGCAGGAGGGGTTGTGCACCTTGGTGAGCACCAAGAAAGATGTCCGGAGCGCACCAGAACCCACAGGCACCACATGGACTATCGGTGGTGTAGCAGATACTGAACTGAGTGGATGATGGTCTAAGGCAGCTTCCTACATTCAGATCCTGGGAATTACAGCTTTGTGAGGATGTTGAAATGCCTCTGTTGTAGGCCCTGCATGCAGGCAGTGGAGGCGGGTGGCTCCGATGTCAATAAGGCGGCGAATCTGTCCTGGGGTCCAGTCAGAACTCTAAAGGAGCGCTCCGAGGTGCGAAGTTCTTAGAGGTCTGACTGTTCTGACTGAAACCTGGAGTGGACCCACTGCCTCACTGACATCAGAGCCACCAGCCTCCACTGCATGTAGGTACTCATTTTTCTTACGCCTACAGCCTGCTCTTCCTCCAGTGAAGTTTAAAGCACCTCACATCTGATTCCCAGGCTGACTCCCATCCGGGCATCTCCAAGCCGGACTTGCTTAGCATTTTCAGGTTCCTGGGTGAAGAGTGTTCCCTTTGTGATGTGGCCTCTGCTCTTGTCTTGCATGAGGAATGATTGATTATTAATTTTTCCAATAGCATTTCACAAAGCTTACATACATTCACTGCAGTAGAATGCTTGTTTCTTTTTGTTTAATTGTTGTAGCTGGAAACAGAAATTCAGCAAGTGTCAGAGGCCTATAAAAATCTGGAGAAGTCTTCCGCAAAGCGGGAATCCCTGGAAAAGGCTATGAGGAATAAGCTGGAAGGTGAAATCCGTAGGCTTCATGACTTCAATCGGGATCTCAGAGGTAAAAAGAACTTTTAGAATTCTACACTTAGCGTGGAAAACTGGTGGCTGAGGAGTGGGCATCATTACGATGAGCGATGTGACATAAAGATTCCTCACCTCTCCTTTTAAAAACAAAAAGTAAAGCCATTCTTATTGCTTCTACTTCCCTTGTATAGCAGTTTATGGACTCACAAGTCTTATGTTTATCCTTGCAACAGCTCGGTCTAGTAATTTGTGTTGTGAATTCTTTACTATTTCATTTATATCCTGCCTTTTATCCTTTTGCAAGAATCCCAAATTCTTCCTCTTCATTTTATCCTGACAACAACCCTGTGAGGTAGGTTAGGCTGAGAGTCAGTGACTGAAAGACATCCAGTGAGCTTCATAGCTGAATGGGGCCTAGAAGCCAGGTCTCCTCAGTCCCACTCTATCCACTGTACCACACTGGGGCCCAGGGTGGCATACATGGTCCTCGCCCTCACCCAATTTTCATCACAACAACTCTATGAGGAAGGTTAGATCGAGAGAGAGTGGCTGTGTTTGGAAAATACAAAAACCACCGGTGGTTTTCAGGGTCAACTGTCAGTGGAATGGACAACGGTTGCTATTCGTGTCTTATTTCGGGCAGTGGTTGATGTTTTTGGCAAAAAAACCACTGGAGAAACACAACCGGCTGCAGACTTGACTTCTCGTACAACTGGTTGTTTTCGTGTTGTCGGTTGAGTGGAAGTTTTCACCTGGCTACAGAGTCCCGAGGCAAGAGTGGAAAAAACCCCGGCTGCTTAGCCCAGCGGGGTTCCATCAGCAGGGAAAATAATCCCATGCCAGCAAGCACTTGCAGAGCCCCGATCGTCCCATCCCTGGATGGGGCGGGGCGACCCGCGGCTCCCCATGCACTTCCCAGCATGAGGACATGCTGGCTCTGGGTGGAGCGCCGCCAATCGTGCTGCCCTGTGTGTTCCCAGGGACGTGCACGTCCCTTGCCGCTGCCACCCACTCCCCTGATCCATCTGGAGATCGGTGTGAGGGGATAGAAGGAGCCCCTTCCATCCCCTAAAGACAATCCCCAAATGGATTGCAGGGTGGGAGGGCAAGGATGCTTCCCGCAATTGGACATGCAACGTCCAACCGCAGGGGACACCATCCTCCAATGTCAGGGTGACAGAAGGGCGTACAAGGATCCAAGCTTCTGCTGTGATGAGCAGCTCAGATTCTTCCATGTTGCCTCCCATCCCCGTTCGTGACAACCGAAGGGGCATCCTGTGCTGAGGTTCAAGGGATGCAGGGGAATCAGTTACAGAATGCCCCTTCTGTTGTCCCGAATGGGGATGGGAGGCGACGTGAAAGAATCCAAGCTGCTCATCACAGCAGCAACTCAGATCCTTGCACGCCCCTCCGTTGCTGTCATCTCCATAGCAACAGGGCAGGGGGCGGCTTTGTTGTTGCCGCCCCCTGTCCTTTTGCTATGGAGATGAGGATGAAGGACGCATTGCTGGGGAGACGATCTTCTCCGGGGGGGGGGGTCTTTGTCCCGTCGGCCCCTCTTCCGTCCCCATCAAGTTTGAAGGCAGAGAGTAGGGAAATCTGTCAGTCACAGATTTCCCCGATCTCTACCTTGAAACTCGATGGGGACAGAAGACGGGCCTCCGGGACGCAGACACCCCCCCCCCCCCCATGGAGGAGATCATCTCCACGGTGACACGTCTTTTCCATTCTGGTCCATGATGACACGGCAGGGGGTGGCGTTGCTAGATGCGTCGGTGCCGACCTATGTCATCCCTTGTGTGGGATGACATCTCTCAGCGCTGATACATCCTTCGCCGGAGCCTGGCTCACACACCCTAACACGCGAGGAGATTGCTCCCAAGCCTCTTGCTTCTGCGGTGGGGAGGCGTGGGAGCAGTCTCCTCATGTGTCAGGGCATGCGATCCAAGCTCCGGCGAAGGGCATGTCATCAACAACCGCAGGTGCGTCACCTCCCATGACGGGAGATGCAGCGCTTCGGTTTCCAAGCGACTGTGGCGGATGAATCCCACCTCCTGTCAAGAGGAGAGATGGCTCCATCGGGCATTCTTTCTCCTGCAATGGAGCCATCTCTCCTCTTGACAGGAGGTGGGATTCATCCACCGCTGTGCAGTTCGTCTCTCCTCCCCTCTCCACTCCATCCCAAGGAATGGTGGTGCGCCGGTAAGGTAAGTGGTAACCTGCGCCACCATTCGGGGGGGGGGGGGGGCAAGAGGGCAGGAAGGAGAGATGACAACTCCACGGAGGGGAAATACTCCACCCAACGGAACACCACTTCCATGTCGCCCAAAGGCTCCCTGGAATTTGCACTCCGTGGAGTGGACTATTTCCCCTCCGTGGACTAACGTGTCGTCCGAACACACCCGATGGCTAATCCAGGGTCATTCAGAGAGCTTCATGTCTGAGTGAGAACTTCAACCCATCCCTGGTTCTGGCCCAACACTGTAATCATTACACCAGATAGATAAGTCAGTAGAAGTGGGGCCAGGAAGTCCTCTGGTTTCCTCTCCTGTCCTTGTGGTTATTTGTTCATTGTGGTTCTTGTGGTGGTCTTAGCCATAAAGGTGTATAGAAGTACCCATGGGGAGGAGGAGGTGGATGGAGAAGGGCTTTCTATCCTGTATCTCAGGCATGTTGAACCTGTCTCAGCCTTAAGGCCGGATGCCATTTCAGAGAAGTTCTAGGGATGACGCATCCCAGCGATGGGTGGGGAGAAAGCAGTGGGGCGGAGCCAAATGCAAAAGAGGTGGGCCCAGAAATGCCCCCAATGCCAGCCTATTGTAGCTTAAAGCTCTTACTGCCTGTAACTGAGCTTTAGGAGAAAAGGGGCCTTTCAACCTTCCAGAATTTGGGGGGGGGGGGGGGGAGGGGGAGGGCACAAATCCAAGAATCCAATATCAGTGGCCAGGGGAAAGGGGAGGAGGCCATGTGGGATGTGGCCATCTGGGGAACCACAGAGGATCTGACCGGTACTCCAGGAAGGCTGGATTTGACCCCCCCCCCCCCCGGCCCAACGGTGTGTCCCCCCGGCAGTGTATGTTAACACTATGACCTGTGATCATCCCACAAAGCTGAATGTTGAGGGATTTAGGGATGATAAAAGGAAGCGCATAGCTGTTAAACTGTGGAACTCGCTACCACAAGATGTGGTGTGATGGCCACCAGCTTGGATGGCTTTTAAAAGGGGATTAGTCAGATTCATGGAGGAGGAGGAGAAGGCTGTCAGTGGCTAGTAGTCATAATTGCTATGGATCACCTTCAGCATGCTTCTCAAACCTACAAGCGAACCAGTAGATTTGAAACCAAAACCACATGAATAACTTTGGGACTCCTCTTAGCTGAAACATCTAGAAGAGCCAGTACACTTCAAACTTTATTTCTTCAGCCATAAGGACTAGAAACTTTATAGGGCTTTTAAAATTAAAACTGAAACTGTCTGTCTAGGTTTTCTGAAACTTATTTTGCAGTCACAAAAATGCATCTGATCTCATGTCTCTTTCCATCCCTCAAGAGTGTAAAAACATGAGATGAAGCCGTAGAAAACAGGCTCCCAAGCCACAACAATAACATATAAAAGACCCCTTAGAAACATACTTAATTAAAATACATACTTTTCATTAAAATCTTGTGTCATTCCTGCATTGAGCAAGGAGTTGGACTTGATGTGCTTTATAGGCCCCTTCCAACTCTACTATTCTATGATTCGGCAAATATCTGCATATATCAGGAACTTTGTTCCATCTTTTTTCCCTGTATTGTCAGTATACTAATATGAAGAGTCCTATGTCACTCAGGCAAATGTTGGAGAAACTATTACCATGGAGTAGGATTTTGGAATGGCCCCATAGAATTAAGTGGAAAACCCTTTTCCCAAAACAAAAGGGAAAAAGCTACACTTTGAAATCTCTATTCCATAAAATGATTGCTCTGTTGAGTTCCTTAGAATTTCATAGTGAGTTGTTATACCTAGAATCACTCTGCCATTGGGAGGGTATAGAAAATGTTGTCTTTGTTTGTGTCTGCTGGAGGATTTAGGATCTTTACTACTGCATATTAGTGAAGAGGGCAAGTAACTGAATGTTATAAATGTGTGGCTTCTCTTTTTGCAGAGCGTATGGATACTGCTAATAAGCAGCTTACAGAGAAAGAATTCGAAGGCTCTGAGGATAACAGGAAAACGATCTCCCAACTCTTTGCGCAAAGTGAGTCCTTATTTTTGTCAGATGTATAACTCCTCCTGTGCGAAGGCTGCTGTTGAGACCTGTTGCAAATGTGGGTTTGAGTGAGGTGATCAGTAGGCAGAAATGTCTGGGACAAGAAGAGGGTAGGCTTGGAATTTTCTCAGCATAGCATGAGGTGGCGAGATGCCGGTGATGGCTACTTGTATCTTTTTAATCACAGACCTGCCAGTGCTGAATATTAAACCATTTCCCACACTTAAAACAGCTTCTCTTCTATGGAAAAATTGCCTTTTTTTCTTTTTTTTTTAAGGATGTACAAGAATTTCATTCCTGTCTGCAAATGTGCTATTGCACAAATCCACCCCACCCATGAAGTAACAAAAAAAAATGGTCCGCAAGTCCATGGAATCTTTGGGATGCGGTGAAAAGCCAGTCCACTGCATTCACAGAAATCTGAACCCATTTGGATCCGTTGCAGATTTCTCCGACAGCCGTAATCTGCCCTTGTGTTCACACTTCCTCTGAAATGGCACTGAACATGAGAAAGCCCTCCAGTGGCATTTAGGAAAGCCAGGGACAGCAGAGATCAAAGAGAGAGGGGGACAATGGCTACCGTAGCTACACATTTCTTTTCGGATTCATTGAACATACGAAATGGGCTCAACAGCACCATCAAGGGGAGTGATTTTCACAAACTCCTCTGGATCGGTGCAAATTCTCCAGCACTGGGAGCGTTTCCAGTTCCAAATAAGCATTAAAATCAGGGTGCAAGCCTACATGAGCAAAAACGTCAAGGTTTGTTTACAGGGTAAATGGCCAGAACACTCCAGTGTGTCTCTCACTGTGTGTTTCTAAGGTGTGGGTGCCTTGAGGTTGAGTTTGTATTTTGTATGTAGCCTCTTAGGTGAAACTAGAACAAACAGAGGGAGAAAGAGAGAAAGCAATGAGAAGGTGCTGGATAGTGGGTCTTGTGCCTATGTGAGCTTCATCCATTTCCTCCCGACTTCCCCACACCCCTGTGACCTCCCAGCCTTTTGTTTCATCTTGAACTACAAAGGTACTGGGAGGAGGAACTTTTTCCTTTCCAAAACTATAAGGAAGATTTTTGGTGTGTGCAGAAATAATCTTAGGTTATGACCCTTGTCCAGAGAAGCAGATTGATGACAGTGGAAACCAAAATTACAGGTATGTAAATGCTGTCTCTCCTCTGGGCTGAATTGTCTGGAGATGTAGCATGGTAAGGTTGACTCACTTCCCTAATTGTTTTTAATCCTATGTAAACCGCCCAGAGAGCTTCGGCTGTGGGGCGGTATACAAATGGAATAAATAAATAAATAAATAAATAATAGATCCACCCAGCAGACAGATGCTGCTACATTAAAATATACAGTATGTTTGCAAAACAGAGAGCATTTGCCAAGGTGTAGAGCAGGGATCCCCAACCTTTTTAAATCGGTGGGCACATTTGGAATCTTGGAAGTGTCTTACAATACGGCTGCCGTAGGGTCACCTTTCCCTATCATAAAATGTCTGCCAGGGTAGGCATGGCCAGTTGCAGAACACTCATTTCTCAGAAGCTAAACTGGCGAGATTATAAAAAAAAAGTAACTTGCCAAGAAACTATTACAAGGTAGAGGTAGGTCTGAGCACCAAAACATAGAACCACTCTTTTAAACCCAAATAAAGTCGGCACTGGAGGGCAGTGTGTGTCACTTTGCAGCAAGCAGCTCCCCAGTTTAATAATAAAAAAACCCTGAAGAAATGAAATAAAAATCAGAAGGGGCAGAGAACCTGGCAGGTACCTTGGGCAGGTACTTTTCTGATCATCTCACGAGTTTAACTTCTGGCAAATGTGTTTTGGAACCAGCCATGCCTACCATGTTAGCCATTTTATGAATGGGCAAAATGTCCCCATGGCAGCCATATTATAAGAGTGCCCATGACACACTCACAAAATTCCCATTATACCCACCAGCCCCAAAAGGTTGGGGACCCCTGCCTTAATGGGTTAGCACTGAGGCTGTAGGCCCTACATATGCTAGAACAGCCTTCCCAGCCCTTGCATTTTCCAGATGCTGTCCAACCCATCTGGGCATTGAGAGGTTAGTAGAACATAATATCTATTGTATTGCCTGTTGCTTCAATTTCAGTCACTCTAACTCCATTCTTTATATTCTGAGTATTATATAAAATACTGAGCACTGCATTCAGGATTGGTTCAGCAATTGGTAGAATAAACAACCGTATTGTGATTTTTATTTTATTTTTTGGCGTTTCTGTACTGCTTTATAGGTTTCAAAGTGCTCCACAGATACTATTTTGCACTCCTAGGCACAGCAACCCAGTAAATAACCCTGTAGTAAGTAAGTAACTCTTCCCATATTGCCGGTGGGAAGATGAGGCTGAGGGATGTTGTGATTTAAGGCAACCTCAGGAGTTTTAATTGGGCCAGTGGTGTGTCATGGTACAATGCTGTAAGCTGCTTTGAAGTCTTTCTGGTAGGCAATTAGGGTAGAGGTTTTTAAATAAAAATAAAGATGTGTTCAGCAACGAAGCTGTTGCATAATGCAATATCTTCCTGTTGGATAATAGTAGGTGTTGGTCGGAAAGCTTCCTTTTGTTAGGTTTTTGGTTGATGTGATTAGGGTAGTTCTGATTCCTGAAGGGGCCTATCCCACTGAACCACCACCACCACCACCCCCGCCACTTTATTCTTCTGACCTCACACTGCTTTGAGAGGCAGCTCAGTGAAGAGATTAAAGGACATCAGACTAAGCTGGGGGAAGACCTGCATTCAAAACCCTGCTTAACCAAGACACTTACTGGGTGGCCCATTTTCTCTCAGCCTAGCCTTACCTCACAGGGTCGTTCTGAGGATAAAATGGGGGAAGAGGAGCCATGTACACAGCCTTGAATTCCTTGGAGGAAAGGGGGGATGTAAATGTAATAAAAAATAACCCTGCAATGTCGAATAAATTTCTCAGAAGACAACTGCACGCTCTTTTTCCTCACCGTTCTGCCCATTTTCAAGATAACTTTTCAAAATGTCTTTCTCCATTCCATTTCATTTGGGCAGACAAAGAAACGCAGAGGGAGAAAGAAAAACTGGAGATAGAACTGGCAAGTCTTCGCTCCACTAGTGAGGAACAGCGGAGGCACATTGAGATCCGTGACCAGGCTTTGAACAACGCGCAGGCCAAGGTGGTGAAACTGGAGGAAGAGGTACGTCCTCTCTGACTTGGAGGAACTGCTGGGAAATCCATTGGTCATCTCCTGCCTTTCATTTACACTTTTTGTATATGGTTACACATCAGACCTTATATTCACTTTATGTATTCTACAAAACTAGCCCAGTTGAAATTGGAGCACCCATCCATATTGCATTGTAGAAGAGCAAATACTTCAAATTCCAGAGTCACAAAAAGCAAATTACTGTGTTGTATACCCAAATCACGGTTGAAAGTGGAAGAAATACTTGGATACATTGTACGTATAGCAGCAGCATAAATCGTTTCCTAAACCAATAAAGGATAGAGTTCAATAGCATAGCATCCACATGTGAGAGGGTGGGGAGGCCATTGCAGGAATCTACCTTAAAGCATCCTTGACAGATGGCTGTCCATCTGCCTCTTGAAGGCCTCTAGTGTGGGAGAGCCCATGACCTCCCTAGGTAATTGGTTCCATGGTTGTATTGCTCTTAACAGTCAGGAAGTTTTTCCTGCTGTCCAGCCGGGATCTGGCTTCCTGTTACTTGAGCCCATTATTCCGTGTCCTGCACTCTGGGTGGATCGTGAAGAAATCCTGGCCCTCCTCCATCTGACAACTTTTCAAGTACTTGAAGAGTGCAATCATGTCTCCCCCTCAGTCTTCTCTTCTCAAGGCAAAACGTGCCCAGTTCTTTCAGTCTCTCCTCATAGGGATTTGTTTCCAGACCCCTGATCATCCTGAATTTTGTTCAGTCCACATCTTTTCAAGGACCAACCTAGCTTTAATTGATTTGATTTGTACCCAGACTTTCTACCAAAAAATGGCACTCAAAGCGGTTTACACAATTAAAGTTGATTAAACCAATATGTTAACACACAACAAAAACGTAATTACAAGAAAAGTATTAAGAATTAAAAAGCATCCAACCCAACAGACCCACTTACAGAGCAAATCCCTTCTTGAATAAAGCAGTCTGCCTGCTGGCAGAAGGACAGCAGAGAAGAACGCTCCCTGCCATCTCCCTTGGGAGGGGATTCTACAGCCTGGAAGCAGCTAGCAGAAAGGCCCTCTGAAGGTGGCGGTCTCGAAAGAAGGGACTCTCCAGAAAATCTTAAGAACTGGGCAGGTTTGTGTGGGAGAAGTCAGTCTTTCAGGTTGCCTGGTCCCAAGCTGTATAGGGCTTTATAGGTCATACCCAGCATTTTGAATTCTGCTTGGAAAAAGACCAGTAGCCAGTGAAGCTGCTGTAACAAGGGAGTCACGTGCTTCCTGTAACCAGCCCCAGTCAACAGTCTTGGCTGCAGCATTCTGGGCCACCTGAAGTTTCAGAACAGTTTCCAAAGGCAGCCCTACGAGGAGCACTTTACATTAGTCTAAAAGGGATGTAACTAAGGCATGTAGGACCATGGCCAGATCAGACATCTCTGCGAACAGCTGCAGTTGGCGCACAAGCCTCAGCTGTGCAAAAACATTCCTGACCACTGCTGAGACCCGAGCATCCAGGCTCAGGGCCAATTCCCAGAGTACACCCAAACTATGAGCCTGAATCTTCAAGGGCAGTGTAACACCATCCAGCCCAGTTTGAGTCCCTACTGCCTGATCTGCCTTTCAACTGAAAAGGGGTACCTCTATCTTGCCTGGATTAAGCTTCATTTTGTTTGCCCTCATCCAGTACATTACTGACATCAGGTACTGATTTAGTTTTTATTTATCCCCCCCCCCCTTTTTTATTGTGAATATCAAAGAAACAGAACAATAACCAAAAAAAATTGTGGCGGGGAAAACATGACATATACAGGAATGTCATCATTTTTCATCAAGTGAACAAAAAAATAAAAAGGAGAGAATTATGCATAGGTTTCAAAAAAGTTCCTCAGTGCCGTGTACAAATATTTATTATATTTCTATACTGCCTCATAGCCAAAGCTTTGTGCAGGACATGCGACTTTCCAACCACTTAGGAGGCTGTTTTATATCAAGTCAAACCATTGGCCAATTTAGCTTAGTTTCATTTATTCTGGCTGAACGTTGCTCTCCAGGGGTCCAGAAAAGAGTCTTTCTCAGCTATACTTGAAGATGTGAGGGTTGAGCCTGGGACCTTCTTTCTACATGCACAGCAGGTGTGGTTTACCGCTGAGCTGCTTTCCCTCTCCAGACAATTGTGACCGAAATGGTATTCGAACCTATGCTGCTCTACAGAGACCAGGGTCCCCTCTACAAGGATTCGCTTTTGCAGCTGGTTAGGCGATTATGCGCATAATCGCAGAAGCGCATTTACTCCTAATCCCTCTGCACGAGAGGCGGCGAGAGGCGGTGAAGCGCATTAAAGGATGTCCAAAATGCGCTTTACAAATAGTTAATGCGCATAAGCGCATATTCACACAGTCAAAATGCGCTTTAACGGACGGAGCAAAATAAAACTCGCGATTTAACGCGCATTCGATAATGCGCATAATCGGAGAGATAACACGCCTCTGCGCCCCATTTGCGCTCCGCTGGTGTGGAGGTAAATTTTTTAATGAGACTTCAAAGAGCATTAAACCTCTCTTGTAGAGGCAGCCTAGAACACCCAGGTCTAGGAAGGCTCTTTGTGCCATGAAACTGGCACCCTCAAATGACCAGGTTTACACAATCCTAGAGGGGGCAATAAGCCACAATGGCTTATTTCCCCTCCCCAGTCACGTGCTGGGGGGTGGGATTTGCAATATTGCCCTTGCCAGCGAGGCTTGCTGTGTTGTGTGAACCTGGCCAAGGGTGGCTTGTTGCTGTGGTTCACAAGCTACCCAGCCCCATAGGCTGTTTTAGAGTTCTGGGGTGGCTTGTGATACATGGCAACAAGCCACCCTTGCTGTTTTCATAGGACACAGCAAGCTGCACCGGCAAGGGTCAGTAGGTGAATCCCCCCCCCCCCCAGCACACGACCAGCAGGCACGTCAGGGGAAATAAATCACCGTGGCTTATTTCCCACCCTGATCATGCAATAAAGCCCTGTACCATGCACATCTGATGATCCCCAGGGCTGCTTGGGTAGACTTGTATATGTCCATGTGTACCAGAATTGATCTTCAGCAGGTTTTTTCTTCTTCAGATCTTGCTATCCAGCTGTGTCCCTCCATGTTCCAATGAAGTCAGTAAAATGTCTCATATTACCTAGAGAAAATGCTAACATTTTACTGGGATAAATGGTTCTCTGCAGAACTGAACTCCTGTTTGTAAACAGCCAGCGCTTGAATCTGTGGATGTTGCAGCTGGAGACTAATAATGAATGGATAGTTTTGCATTGGCAAGGAACGGAGTCCTGCTCACAGTTGCTTTGAAAAGCAAAACATTTTGAAGAGGAAAACCTCCGCAGCTTTCATCCCAAGTAGGCGAGAAGCCATCATCCCCACTGTATGGATGACTGGCTTATTTTTAGCCTGGGTTCACTTGAGTTGGAAGCTCTGCAAGAGGTGAAGGCTGTGCTTTTGCTTCCTCCTGTAGATAAACGTGGAAGCCTTTCTGTGATTGAGCACTAGTTAAACTGTCAGGATCTGCATTGAAAGGGGGAGAGAGAAGGATGGAAGAGAAAACAGCCAGATCTACTCTCTCTGGCCACTTTGCCTTAAAACAATCACTAGGCGTTGAGAAACAAAATCCATTAAAGAAAACCTTTCACTGTATTTTTCCAAAGCACCACAAAGTGAAAAGAGCTTTGAGTCCTAAAAGAAGATAATGTCAGTATCAGGGCTATGATATGGGTGATAATCAGTTATCAAGCTATTATAGATAGTTTGGTCAAATCCTTTGTGTGTCTGGTCTGAGCCCACAATTGTAAAGGGTTCCCAGTTCTGCAAAGGAGGAAGATTTAGCTAAGCAGTTTTTTTGGCACAGATGGCAGATTGAGGGCTGTGTATGTTTGCTTGCATCCTGTACTGTGGGTTTTTCTTTCTCTCTTGGCTCTCCTCTAGTTGCTTAATCTTTTCCAGATTTTTAACAGCGAGATTGGGCCTAGTATTGTTTAGCAATCAAAGGCTATGTTGAGGCTAACTTCAGTGAAACCACTGGGTTTGCTTCGGAACTCAGCTACCGACATCTGTGTGTTGAGTGGGGGCTGGGCTCGGGCTTCATTGGTTGTCATCCAAATCAGAGGGTGACAGAACAAAGTTTATTCTTAATGTGCAGCTGGACACACTTTTTGTAGGGGGACCTTAGTTTTTGTGCAGTTGGGCAGATGGAGCTTCATAAGGAATGAGGATCCTGGCTGTCCTTTCAGTGTTTCCCCTTCCTTCCTTCCTTCCTTCCTTCCTTCCTTCCTTCCTTCCTTTTCTTAGAGGGGGCTTGGAAGGGGCACTTCGTAATTGGAGCGAACCTCTCCCCCTGCACCTGAAGAACATACATCATGCTATGATATGCATGTATGACTTTCTGGAGAAGCTATTCATCTGTAGTGGGCTGTTCATCTGTAGTGACACAGAAATTGCTGGGTTGTTTTTAAACTGCTTTCTCTAACTCTCCATTTTGGTCTAGGAGTAATTTTCCAGAGGAGGTTTTTGAGGGTTATAACTTATTTTAAAACAAGCAAACAGAGAGGTGTTCACTCGTAAGAGGAAAGCATGACCCAAATGAGTTGTTGTGCAGGCACAGTGGCGTCTTGTTGGAACCGAATTCGCGTGGATGGTTAGGAGGCACCTCTTTGGAGCAAAATTAGGTCTACAATACAGCGAGACTGCCAGTTTAAACATGTATTTAGTAGGCCTGTGATGTTTAGTTTATGGATCAATTCGATTAGTCGGTTTAAGAACCCTTTCATCAATTAAAAAGGTGTCCATGATTAATTGGGCAGCAATGTCACTTGCAAATGAAGCCACGCAACAAGTGGCTTTTCCCTCATTAGCAGTTTCTTGGTTTGGAGACCATGAAGGCTGTTACCATGTACTATTTTTGGGGGGTATCAATCTGCCATTGAAGGTTTTGGGATTTTTTGGGGTGGGTTTTTTGGGGGTGGGGGTTAGTTTTTCCCAATTTTTTTGCAACTAAAATTCTAGTTCCCATCAGAAGAACTTCCAGATCTTCCATTCTGTGACTGCACTAAGGCAGATCCTGTGCTCGGCAGTCCTTCGTTCCTTCTGGTTCCCTTCATCCTGCACTTGCTGAACTGAGAGAGGGGAGGGCAGAATTGGGGAAGGGGAAATGGTCACAGCCACCATGGACATGTCCTTGTACAGCATCCATTACTGTTGCTGCTGATGAGAAACAGGCCCCTGCCCTTATCCCCATCCCCATGAGGCATTCACAAAAATTAAGGCCAGGGTGGAACTTCTGATGGTTAACAAAGAGTGAGCTTCATTAACGCAGCTTCTCTTCCTCAGCTAGCCAGCAGCCTATTGGCAGCATTCAAGAAATGCTGTTTCCAATTCCATTTCTAGGACGAAACATGCTAGTCTTTAACAACGTTAATAAAATCCTTCTGCATTTGGCTGCAGTACTCTAACGTTATGTGTAGATATGTCCGGTAAAGCTGAATGAGAATTTAGCTGAGAAGTCCTGGGTTTTGCTGGTAAATTGCTTGTGTTTATCACGAGAGAGGTTAGAAAAATATAATAATGCAACTTCATATATAGGTACTCATATATGGTGTACTCATTCTAATGCCGCCTTCTCCAACCTGGGGCCCTTCTGATGCATTGGATTACCGACACCCATCCTTCCCAGCCAGCAGCCTTTTCTAAGAGATGCAAAGTCCGTTGAGCTGCATGGGCTGTTATGGGTGGGGCCCTTTCTATATCGAGTTGGCGTCCCATGTTTTCTCCAAGGAATGCAAGCAGATTATCCTGTGGCGGGGTGGGAAACTGATAGCCAAATGCATCCTTCTTTTGATTCCAAAAGCTCCTTGCAAGCGATCAGACCTCTGGCAAAAGCGATCTGTCGCTTCCCTGGCAGCCTGTTGGACGGGGAAGGAGAGGAAAGCAAGAGAGGAGGAGGAGTTGGCAGCGAGAAAGAGGAGATCACTGCCAGGGAAATGCAGCCCTTGATGAAAAGTGATTTACCCAGCCCTGTCCTATGGGGAATATCCCCCCCTTTTTTTTTTACCCTTCTAACAATACCAGTGAGGTCAGTTAGGTGGAAAAGCGTTACTTGCCCAAGTTCACTTAGATCACAATCCTATACATGGCTGGCAGGGGAATGCTGGGGGTTGTTGGGCTTTTTCCTGTTTAAACATGCATAGGATTGGGCCCTAAATGAACTTTGTCACTGAGTGGGGATTTTAACCTGAAGTTACATTCTATGCGCTGTACTGGACTAGCTCTCTAGCATTTTAACTTTTAACCTTAAACATGCATTTGAGACTGACTTCTTAGTTTTTTACTGTTTATTTGTATGGTGCTGCTGCTACTGCTGCTGCTACCCATGTTAAATCAGAGGGTCGAGGGTCAGAGTAAGAAACTGCCGGGCTGGATAGAGAGTCCTGACGGGGCCTTAGCAGGGCCAGAGCTTCCCCATCCCTGCAGTAGTGGGTCCCACTTGACCAGCTGAAGGCCAGTGATCTTCCGTGTGTGCATATATGTATCCAGCAACAGCATGCTCAAATTCCGGTGGACGTGCAAATTGACTGCTAGGACATGGTAATGATTTGATGTTTTAAAGCCCTAAACAGTTCAGGAATTGGGTACTTCAAGGACAACTTTGATTTTCCTTCCAGAGGGCCCCTCTGCATCCTGCTGCCATCTGAGATGGCCCGGGACAGGACCCTCGAACTCTGCAGTGGTCGGCTCGGGAGGCTTTCCTGGCACGGAGCTGGATTCCAGAGGGAGACCTCTTTTTATTCCCTCAGCCATTTTTATGTCATCTTAACCTGCTTTATATTCGTGGTCCTCTTCTCTTGATCCGCATTTTCTAAAATGTGTTTTAACTGCTCTGAGAAGCCTTGGCATGAAGAGTGGTATAATAATTTAAATTAATGAGATCATCATGGATGCATTATAATAATATAATTCGTTACAAAATGTATGATTTTATCAAAATGTGGTGACGAAATAAGGGATGTTGAGCCTCTTTGAGCCTGAGGGCCAAATTCAGTTTGGGAGAAACTCTCGTGGGATGCTCTCTGTGGTGGGTGGGGCCAAAATACCCCCAAATGCCAGCATATCTTAGCTGAAACGCCTTACAGCCAGTAAAAGCCTTAGGAGGATTCCCGTCTTTTAGATTGGGAGAAAACTGCACAAAAGCCAAGAAACCATCAAACGATTGGCGGTCAGGGAAAGGGCAGATCCGTCTGGGGAATTCCAGAGGGCCAGATTTCCCTTGTAGCCTTTGTTTTTTTTAAAATAATTTTATTTAATTTTCAACATATAATACATAAAATAAACACAATACATAAACAAACCCTCCACATCCCCCCTGTGCTCCCCTACCCTTGAGACCTTCATTGCTCTGTTATATTATACATTTTTCCAAAATTGCAATGATTCTTTTGAAGGTGTACAACCTCTCTCCTTTACTAAAACATATTCTATGAATAATCCCCAAATACTTTCAAAATCATTCTTTCTGGATAGTCCCATCCTAACTTTAATTTTACATGTTAATCTATCATTAATTGCAATATCCCACACTCCTCTGTACCATTCTTCTATACTATAATTTCCTTGTTTTTTCCAACTTTTAGCTATCATTAATCTAGCCGGTGTCAGGAGGTTGTTTATCAATTCTGTTATATTATTATTCCCATATTCTTTATCAAACATCCCCAGTAAAGTTATATTTGGACTTGCTTCCACATTCTTACCCAGTATTTCACTTATTTCTTTAAAAATTCTTTTCCAAATTTTTTTTACATACTCACATGTCCACCACATATGGTAATAAGTCCCCACTTCCTGACAACTCCTCCAGCATAGCTTTGACATTTTCTTATCTATCTGATGTAATGTTACAGGAGTGAGATACCATCACCAAATTATTTTATAATGATTTTCTTTTATCCTTATTGATAACAACTTTAAAGTTCTTAGTTCCCATATCTTCCCCATCTATCCCCAGTGATTTGAATTTTTAAGTCTTCTTCCCAGATTGTTTTCAAAATTTCTTGTGACTCTCCCTCCTCTAACAATATATTATATATTTCACTTATTATACCTTTTTTACTTTTATTTCCCCCCTCCTTCTCTCTTGATTCAATTAGCTTTTCAAATCTTGTTTCCTTTCTACAATCCTTATTTTTCTTTTTCCATCTGTGTGTCCATTGTTCCAATTGTAAACACTTACACCATATTTTTTTGCCCTCTTAGAACTACTTCTATTTGCTTTTTATTAACCAGTCTCTTTAACCAGTCTTTCACTTTAATTATTTTTTTCCCTCAGTGGCCCTTCCATTTCTCTTCTCAAATTACCTGGGAAGTTTTCCAATAAAACCACTGGGGTTAGAGGAGAGATTCCTGGTATTAATTTCTTTTTATACCTTCCCCAAATTTCTATGATATTCCTTAGGATGGGATTTTCCATATCCTTCAGTTGATTCTTTTGTATTTTACTAAAAAAATTATTTTGTAACTCTAACTCTATTTCTCCTGTCTGCGTCTTTAACCATTCTAAATCCTCTTTCCCTACTATACTATTTATAACATATCTTAATTGGTTAGCTATATAATACATCTTTATATTCGGGAGTCCCAACCCTCCTTTCCTTTGAATCTTATACCATTTCAAGTTTTAAACTACACCCATCCCTTTCTTCTTTATCATAATTAAATAACATCATTTCCCCCAATTTACCTGTAACCCTGTAATCTCTCCAAATTCTCTCAAATGTTTTATTTCTTCTATACTTCCCCCCTGATTTTCTAGTGTCAATAAAGTATCATCCGCAAACATATTAATTTTTTATTTTATCCTCCCCTCCTATTCCTTTCAATCTCTCGTCCTCCCTAATAACATTTGCCAATATTTCTATAACAATTGCAAATAATATTGGGGAGAGAGGACACCCTTGTCTTGTTCCTCGGACTAAGGTAATTTGTTGTGTTAAACCATCATTTACCATTACCTCCACCTTATTGCTTGCATAAAGCTGATTAATCACTCCCATGAACCTTTCTCCAAAACCAAATATCTTTATAATAGTTTTTAGCGCCGGCCATTCCACGCAATCAAAGGCTTTAAAAATATCCAAAGCTATCAACCCTGCTTTTAAATTCCTTCTTTTAATAGTATTTATTATATTCAATACCCTCCCTATTAAATTTGGCATTTGCCTCTCTGGAATAAATCCACATTGATCTTTTTTTATATACTTATTTATAAAGGTATTCAATCTTGTTGCCATAATTGCTGTAAATATTTTAGAATCTTGATTAATTAAAGAAATAGGTCTATATGATGCTGGGTCCGTTAAATCCTTATCTGGTTTTGGGATTAATATTATCAGCGAATGTTCCCACGATGGCGGGGTCTTCTCTCCCTTTATTATATTATTATACAATTTTTCCATTTTTGGTAGTAAAAGTTCTTTAAATATAATATTCTGGCCCCAACCCATCAACTCCTGGAGATTTCCCTCCTTTCAATTTGTCAATAATTCCCTCTATTTCTTTTTCCGTCACTAATGCTTCTATATAATCCCTATCCTTATCTTGTAATCTTATTTTCCAATTTTTCTCTATATATTCCTGTATTCTTGTTTGTGGGCCCGCTTCTGATGTATACAATTCCTTATAAAAATCTTCAAAACAATTTAATTTACCCTTCATTAAATTACAGCTTTTCCCCGTTTTATCTTTGATTGTCCCTATTATATTTTTTCCTTCTTTGATTGCGTGGACTTTGCTTGCATTTTAGAATTTCTGTTTCTATATTCAAAAAAAATCCTTTTCAAATATATTAATTCTTTTTGAACTCTCTCTATGTCCTTTCCCTCAAATTCTTTCTTTTTTGCTTGGAGTTGGGCATATATATGCATATCCTTGTTAATTCTAAATTGTTCCTCTAATTCCTTAATCTCCTCTTCAATCTTTTTACTATGTGCATCTTGTTGTCTTTTTAATTTACACGATTCTCTAATATTCCTCTCACTGCTGCTTTCATCGTGTCCCAAACTATCCCCTGCGAGTTTACCCGTTTCATTTGTTTCCCATGTAGTCTGAATTTCATTTTTCATTTTTTCCACAATGTTTTTATAGCTTAAAATTTTAGTATCTAATCTCCACCTTTTTGCTTCCCTGTAATCTTTCTTTATTTTAATATCCATGCTCATTAATGCGTGATCTGAGACCTTAATTACATCTATTTCACAATCCATAATCTTAGAAAGCAAATTCTTTGAAACAAATATATAATAAATCCTGGAGAAACTCTTATATTTTGATGAGTAAAAAGTATATTTCTTTTCTTCCCCTTTTACTATTCTCCAAACATCCTTTAATTCTTTTTGTTCCATTGCTTTTGCTAAAACCGTTTTCCCGATACCTTTTATAGTATCCTTATCTTTCATTTTATCCATCACCATATTGAAGTCTCCAGCCATTACAATATTTGCTTTCTCTACATTCCCCATATTACTAAACACTTTATCATAAAAATCCATTTGCTTTTCATTTGGAGCCTATACATTAACTAGTACATATTTTTCCTCCCCCAAGAAACAATGTAAAATAATAAATCTTCCCCCCACATCCTTTACCACTTTGACAACATTAAGTGCACATTTATTAGAGATTATTATCGCAACACCTCTTGCTTTAGAAGTCCCGTATGCTTTCTCATATACACCCAAATTCCTCATTTTAAGTTCATTTCTACCATCTTCTTTTTGATGTGTTTCTTGTAAAAATATTATATCAGCTTTCCTATTATTCAACAACCCTTCAATCCTCTTTCTTTTAATAACACTACCCAGCCCATTAACATTTAAAGTTATCAATCTTACTTTATTTTCCATATCTCCATTTTTTACTTTTTCTGTAGGTCTCCTAATGTGTCACAATTACCCCCCCTTCCCTCCCCCTTCCCCCCACATATAACCCCCATTTCCCCCCCTTCAACCCCGGGTTTCCCCGGGCAGTGGCTCCTCTCTTCCTCTTCTTAGGACCCTTTGGGGGGGACGGGAACGGCAGACATCTGACATCGAACCAAAACAGAATTCCCCCTCCCTTTGCTCTTCTTCTTTAATCCATTTCTCAGTCACAAACTGCTTCCTCCTGCTGCCCCTTCTTCTTCTCTTTCTTGTTCTTTCTCCATCAGGCCCAGGCTCTGCAGCAGATCCATTCCTTGCTCACATGATGTTGTTCTATGTTGTTTCCCCTTGTACATAAATCTCAGGAATACTGGATATCCTCAGCTATAAACAATTGAATTCTTCCGCAGGGTAGTTGTACACAGCTTCACACTCTTCCTCCATTGAATTGTTTGAAAACATAGATCATTGTAGATCTGTATCTGTGAAGATTGGAACATCAATTGCCCAGCATGTGTGATGGCTTGCATCAATTTTTCTTTTTTGTAGAAACTGGCAAATCTTACTATTATGTCCCTTGGGACCATTCCACTCCTTTTAGGTCCAACTCTGTGGATCCTTTCAATGTCTTCTTCGGCCATATCACTTGAGGATACATCTCCTTAATCCATTGCATTAGCTTGTCTTTCAAAATCTTTGAGTTTCCCCCCTGCTGTTCCTGGAGGAATCTGATGTGTATATTCATTCTTCTGACTCTATCTTCCATAGAAATTAAACGTAAGTCCATTTCTTGTAAAATTATTTCTTGCTTTTTTATCTTATCTTTGTTCTGATCTGATTGCTGCTCCAAGGATACAAATTTATCATTAATCATTTGAAGACCGCTTTGTAATTCCGATTGAGAAATCTGGATCTTCTTAACCTCCTGCATGAGCTCCTGTTTCTGTTTATCTATCATGTCTTGAATGCTAGCCAGTAAAGCTTCAGAGGACATCTGCTCTGTTTGTGGTTTCGTTATGCGCTCCTGGCTTAGCTCCATTTTTATGATTCCCACTTCCGGTTGCCGGCGGACCCATTTTCCCATTCGTCATGACTACTTCTGAATTCTCTGAATTCTTTCTAGTCAGACGACACCAACTCTTGTCGGAGGGGTGTACTTTAGCTCTCGTCCACTTCGGTGGCAAGATTTTCTTCTCCCCCCTCCGCTGCTCATTTGGCATCCAGCCAACGGTTGCGGCGTTCGATCTTTCTGCTACCTCTTATTTAGATCACTGCTAATTAGTTAATAATGTCCAGTATTCTCCGTAAGTACAAATTATTCTTTGCTTTTGTTTGAAGTTGTATCAACAAAGATACACGCAGTCTGCTGTTTCAATCCCAGCTTGGCTGCTCTCCCAGGTTCGTTAAGATATAAGACTGCCGGTTATCTACAATTTTGCAGTTATCTTCCCTTTATTCTGTAATAATTCCCATAATAAACATTGCTTTTCACTTACAGTTTGAAGATCTTATAATTGGGATATTGTTCTTTTTAGTTTTTCTCACACGGGAGGAGAAACAATCCCGATCTGTTTACTGCCTACCGGAAGTCCTGCCCCCCCTTGTAGCCTTGAGGTTCAATATTCCTGAGTTTAGGCAGGTACATGGACGCGAAAGCCAATTAAATGCTATTAACCATCACAGCAAAACGGGATCTCCCTATCTGGAAGTAGCTGTCTCTGATTAAGGGCTAGGCAACCTGTTTCCTTCCAGATATTTTGGACTACAACTCCCATAAACCCCAGGCAGGAAGGCCAGTGGTCAGGGATTCTGGGAGTTGTAATGCAAATAATCTGGAGCCACCACATTGCTTACCCCTGGTAATACTCCGCTGGTAATACTCTGGTAATTTTGCATGTAGAAGGTTGCAGCTTCAATCCCCAGGCATCTCCAGGTAGGTCTGGAAAACTCCTGCCTGAAACACTGGAGAGCCACAGTGCCATTCGGTGTTGATAATACTGAGCTGGATAGATCGGTGGCCTGACTCAGCATGAGGCAGCCTCCTAGGTTTCCATTAGATAGGAATAGAGAAAACTGCCTTGATATGGAGTTAGACCAGCAGTCCGTGTGGCTCAGCATTGCCTGCAGTGGCGGGGCACGTGCCTTTCCCAGCCCTACCTGGAAGATCCCAGAGACTGAACCTGAGACCTTCTGCATGCAGAGCAGGTGGGGTGCAGCCCTTCCCACAATGCTGGGGACACCTTCAGGATGGCTGTTGCCATCATGCCCAGCTGATGGGATGACTGGTGGAATTGGGTTGCCATCTTTGGAGCCTTGTTGCCATCTTGCCATGCAAACATGGCTTCTTGATTCAGAAACAGCTGTCCAATCCCCTTCCTTCCTTCCTTCTTTCCTTCCTTTCTATTAGCTGAAGAAGAAGCAGGTTTATGTGGAGAAGGTGGAAAAAATGCAGCAAGCATTGGTCCAGCTGCAGGCGGCCTGTGAGAAGCGCGAACAGCTGGAGCACCGGCTCCGAACCCGGCTGGAGAGAGAGCTGGAATCCCTCCGGATGCAGCAGGTAAAGACAACTAAGCAGACTTCTGTGCTCCACTTAACCCAGATATCAGATTTTTTAAAAAGCCACTGCAAAACCTTGTGGACTGCTGCTTTTTTTTAAAAAAAATCTTTTTAACAGAGATAGAAGCGAAGAGTGAACATTAGTTTTCTGTTTGGAGATGAGTAACTGGAGCATTTTCTTCTGTTGTAACATGCACTGTTCTTAAGATGCCTTTATTGCACAGTGAGTTCAGGGTGCATAACAGCTAAGCAGGTGGCTACCAGGAGGAGGGCCTTTTCTGCTGTGGCACTCTAGTTACGGAATGAGCTTCCTAGAGAGGCTCGCCTAGCGCCTGTGTGGTGCTCTTTTCGGCGTCAGGTGAAGACTTTATTTTCCCAAGCATTTTTAGCATTTTAGCATTCCAGTTTTGAGCTCTGCTGTTTTAAATCTGATGTTGCATTTTAAATCTCTGCAGTGCTGCTGGGTTTTACTCTGGTTGCACTTGATACTGTAGTTTTAAGCTATTCTATTTTGTATTGTATTTAATGCTGTATTTTGTGGTTTTAATTTTTGTGGACCGCCCAGAGAACTTCGGCTATTGGGTGGTATAGAAATGTAATAAATAAATAAGCAAGCAAACAAGCAGCTTTCTGGTTGATCCACCACTGCTTGGCTAGAATGGCTTTTAGCACACGGTGAAATGTATGCAAGAATTCTTCTCCTCAGGGTATAAATTGTTTCCAGACAAGTTGTGACAAAGCCAAGCAGCCGCCACCTGTATGTAACACACTTTGGACATGCCAGGCAGCCAACTTCTGGCTTTGTAGATCAGCCTTTATTTTCCAGGGCTCCACAGAGTTAGGAGGTGTAATAGTGCATTTTTCTCCCTGTGTGCGCACAGCACAGCACTGGCCAAAGTCCGCTTCCGGTTGTTTCATTGGCTTGTGTTGTGGCTCTTTCTCGCCAGCGCCAGGGGACCTCTCAGCCAACCAATGTCTCCGAGTACAATGCCACGGCGCTGATGGAACTCTTGCGTGAAAAGGAGGAGAGGATTCTCGCTCTGGAAGCAGACATGACCAAATGGGAGCAGAAATACCTGGAAGAAAGCGTGATGCGGCAGTTTGCATTGGATGCAGCAGCTACTGTGGCTGCTCAGAGGTAACGGCAGAATTGGCAGCGCCCAAAGGGGAAAAGCGGATGGGAGGGGGGGTCGTTTCTTTATGTCCCTCCCTGCCAGAAACCCTCCCATTATATGTAGGCATAATTTGCACACTTTTTCTCAATTTTGTTGTGCTCTTTTGCCCTGGATTTTGTTTCTCCTTCAGTTCATATTGTGAGACTGTGGCGGAAAAGGGACAAGGGGGTGTTAGCAGGAGCTCTTCCAGGTAGTTCAGTCTTCTGTCTGTCTGTCCGCCTTGGCTTGCCATCGGAGAAGGTTGAGCTCCACTTGTAACGTAAGCAAGTGCGTCTTTCCTGTCTCTGGAGGCGCTGCGAGGGGCCCTGCCTGGAGGTCCCACGAAATGGCTTTCAACGCCTCGCCTGTCTGTTCTCAGGGACACCACTGTAATCAGCCACTCTCCCAATGCCAGCTACGACACCTTCCTGGAATCCCGCATTCAGAAGGAAGAGGAGGAGATCTTGATGGCTAATAGGAGGTGCCTAGATATGGAGGGCAGGTAAGCTGCAGCGCAATCTTTTCCTTCTGTTCCTCCTTCAGCGTGGCTTCAAAATCCAGTGCTGGGTGTAAATGATGAGAGGAAAAGCTCGTCCACTTGGCTGGTGTCAAGTCCATATTCTGCCCTTTGGGACTGCAGGCCTTCTGTCTCCACAGGTGGTGGGATCCCTTCTTTATCCCTTAGGAAACAGAGATCATCACACTTTGGCTTGAAGCAGCAAATCCTGCCAGGGTCTTCCCTGGGCTGCTCTAGCGCCAATCCACATAAGGCCAGAAACCTGCTTGTGTGCATGGTCTACTCACAGGAGCCCTACAGTAGTGTAATATCATGGGGATTTTATCCCTTTCTCTCTCCTCCTTCTTAGATTAGAAAAAATTGCTCCATGGAGCCTCTTCCATGATTGCGCACTGCTCCAGGGAGTCAACCCATCCCAGGAGCTGCATTATTGCACTCGGGAAACACAGGAACCAACTCACAGTGGTACCTGCCCATGGTTATATGGCTCTTCTTTGACCTAGATCATGATCATAGAATAATAGAGTTGGAAGGGGCCTGTAAGGCCATCGAGTCCAACCCCCTGCTCAATGCAGGCATCTACCTTAAAGCATCCCTGACAGATGGTTGTCCAGCTGCCTCGTGAGTGCCTCTAATGTGGGAGAGGCCACAACCAGCTCCCTAGGTCATTGAGTCCACTGTCATACTGCTCTAACAGTCAGGGAGTTTTTCCAGCTGTCCAGCCGGCATCTGGATTCCTGTAACTTGAGCCCATGTCTCTGTCTGCCGCCCTTCTCTTCAGGCTGGACTGCGTCTGGCTTGGAGAAGGCTGCTCCTCTGCTTGGGCTATTGGGCCCAAGTGCTCCGCCGACCTGTTTGCTGCTCCAAATAGGGTTGCCCCCAGATCTCCAGGTGGCATGTTTAAGCCTTTAGCAACAGCAGGCTGGTCAGAAACTCAAGAATGGAATGTTTTCCTGGCATGGAGATACAGTGATAGGAAAAGCTTTTCTGCTGGCTTTTTACAGGGACAGATGTCTACATGCACAGTAGCCCTGCCTGGAATTAGAAATTTGCAATACAAATTTTAATTCCCCTTCCCCAGTAATGATGATGGCAACACAAAGCAATGAATTAACTTTGCTTTCCATCTCAGGTTATCTGGCAAGCAGGAGGGACTGGGATGTGTTGGGATTTCTGCTCATAATCCAGAACTAGTATTGCCAGCAGCATCTCTTTCCTGCCAGGGCTGCAGTGCCTTTTACTTCTGTACGTCAGGCAGGGGAGGGGGAAAGGGAGAGAAACACGGCAAAGCTCAATGCTGGCGTTTGGGGGGTGGAGTTCAGATCTTTTCAACCTTGGGACATGCAGCCTATGCTCAGGGTCAGATTCCTCTCTCTTGATTTTGCCCCTTTGGCCTTGTTTACGTTGGGCTTGTTCAGAAGACTCCTTAAACCCTGCTGGTTAAGGCTTTTGGTTAAGCAGCAGAGTTTAAGGTGTCTTGTGCAATGCGTTTTGCTAAACCCTGTTCACTCACTCACTAACCCCAGTTGGACCGTCTGCAGCAGGGTTAGCATCTCTAATGATGGCTGAAAGTGTTGCGTGCGACAGCACGGCTTGTGGTGAGCGCTAACCCCAGAGAACCACAGTTTCACTAACCACAGAGCCTGAAGTGTCGTCTGAACAGGCCCATCATGTCCCTCCAGCACCATGTTTAGATCATTTGGGCCAGGTCTTCCTTTTGCTTGTCCAGGCTCCTCTTGTCTGTGGGGTGTGGGGGTGCTTTTGTTTTTTGCACCAGACCTTTCTTTTCAAGGCCTTTAATATTTGCTCCTGCTCCCATTTTTCTCCTGTCCCGCTGCATTTGTGGGATGCCTTGCTTCTGAATCTCCCCTGGCCCTCAAGAAATCTTCTGGGCTGCATTTGAGCCGAGCAAGTCTTTGTGTGGTTCTCCCTGGCTAGAGCACTGACCTGGCAAGCGCTCTACAGTCAGGCATGTGAACCCAATTGACTTCCATTCTCTGAACATTTGGGAAGAGTGACACGTTCAGGGAAAAAACCCACAAGGTCCTTGAAACAAAGCGGACTCTTCTTTTGTCCCAACCTAGGATCAAAACTCTCCATGCTCAGATCATTGAGAAAGACGCCATGATTAAAGTCCTCCAACAGCGGTCCCGGAAAGAGGCCAGCAAAACAGACCAGCTGTCTTCCATGAGGCCGGCAAAGTCCCTGATGTCGATCTCCAACGCGGGTTCAGGCTTGCTCTCCCACTCGTCAACACTGAGCAGCACCCCCATTCTGGAAGAGAAGAGAGATGACAAGAGCTGGAAGGGCAGCTTAGGTGAGTGCAGACCAGAGTTAAAACCCAGCCTTGGCTATGAACTTCCTGCCTTGGGCAAGTGAAGGCATGGTAGCCATTAGTGGAGTACAAAGCAATATAAATAAATACACTTCCCTTCCTTTTTACTGATGACTCTGTCATGTGGTCACTTCCTGAAATTGGGAGTATCGCCCAGTTAATAAGTAGGGATGTGTGTATGCTCTGATCCTGTCAGAAGACAGAATTTAACTTCCTATGGGGTTTGGCTCTTTTTTGTTGCTTTTCTTTTAAGGAGGTTTCTAGCCCATATGCTTGAAAATGTATCAGCAGCGCCAGGGGTTAATTCCAATAACCAGCATTGTTTCTGAGCAGCACGATGCCAGGGATCAGATGCCTCCCCCTCCGCAGGATGAAAAATGAAGAATAAGACAATGCATGCAGTTTGCAGAATTTTTAGCTTTTTACGCTGCAAAATTGGGTCCAGAATTGTGGAATTTTTTAAGTGTAGAGTATATAAAACCCTGACTTTAAAAAGCAGAAATAGCAAGTGCACCTGTGTCTGAGCCCATAATATCTGCAAATAATTTATAAATGATAGATGTACAAGGAAGACAAATCGAGGGCTTTATCTTTAAGATCTCTGCATAAGTTAATTAATCATGAAATTCCATTCATGTAGGCCGACCATACGAAAAGGAGGACAGCAGGGCTCATGTAACTTTAACAGCTGTAGAGAAAAGGGAATTTCAGCCAGTGTCATTTGTATGTGATTAGTTCCTGGTGATATTGCCTCTTCATCACAACAGTTAAATGAATAGTAAACTCACCATATATTAATAACAATAGCAAACTATGCAACAGCCACAGCAGTCCTCACCTATAACAAACATGAACTCCACACAAATAAGAACACATGCAGAAGATTAGAAACCAAACCAAAATGGCAAATCAGAATTGAAAACAAAATTGAAAAGCTATGAAAGGATATAGGAAGAATGACACAAGACATAAATGGAAATTGCTCAAAAATATCCTCAAAAATACCCAAGACATCATAGCAAACAATGTAGTAGAGTGCCTGCAACTTTAACTGTTGCGATGAAGAGGGAATTTCACCAGGAAATAATTGCATACAAATGACACTGGCTGAAATTCCCTTTTCTCTACAACTGTTAAAGTTACATGAGCCCTGTCCTCCTTTTCATATGGTCAGCCTAATTCATGCAAACCCAAACAAACTTGTACATGCTTAGTTAATTTTTGTAATTTATTTCACTTGCAAAATTTGCATTTTAAGGAACTTTTTGAACAGTGCTTCTGGCAGTGGTTGGGGTGCCCAGGGGGGTGGGAGAAGGTAAATAGAATGTGAGGCTGGTAGGGCTGGTTTAAGCAAAGCTTGTTGGAGATGAATAAGCTTCTCCAAATTATTGTCTCATACCTTGGCCTTTGGGGTTGTTGTTGTAAAAATTTTAATAGAAAAGAATTCCGGAAAATGCTCCAATGCAAATTAGATTAATTTTCATGGGGTTATTTACATAAGTTTCTTTTCAGTTTCCATCAGAAAATGTTCTGATGACCTTGAACAGGTGTGGGCAATTTTTGTCCTCCAGACATATTTTAACCTACAACTCCCATGATCCCTCACTATGGCTATGCTTAGTAGGGCTGGTGGGAGTTGTAGGCCCAAATATCTGGAGGAACAAAAGTTGGCTGCCCCGCTTTACATGTAGGGTGACCAGAGAAAATCCAGGTCAGGGCTCATGTAACTTTAACAGTTGTAGAGAAAAGGGAATTTCAGCCAGTGTCATTTGTATGCAATTAGTTCCTGGTGATATTCCATCACAACAGTTAAAGGTGCAGGCACTCTACTAGAGTGACCATATACAAAAGAAGTCAGGGCCCCTGCAACTTTACCTGTTGTGATGAAGAAGGAATTTCACCAGGAACTAATTGCATACAAATGGCACTGGCTGAAATTCCCTTTTCTCTACAGCTGTTAAAGTTACATGAGCCCTGACCTGGATTTTATCTGGTCACCCTACTTAGACGGATCAAATTTAGCATGTTTATTTTACTTATATTTAGTATACAAAACTTTAAAAAGTACCCCACGTTTGTTGGCCTAATATACCACAAGTATTTGACCTGACATATTTGGGATGGGGGCATTAAAGCACACACTGAATATGATTTAAATGTTATATTATACAGAAATCTTTATTTGAATAACTCTAAAAATGTAAATACAATAGCATGTACTCGCCTTATATCGTTTCAACAAACACAAAGGTACTGGAATCTGTTGACGCACGGATTGGTTTTAGCAACCCACAGGACTGTTGTGCATGATAGGCTGGCCAGCACGCGCCTGTTTCAGCAGAGTTGAACTCTCCTCCTCTGCAGAGGCTGTTGAGGCACCTTTCCCTTTTGCTGTCACTATTTGTTACTTCCATTTCATTTTGAGATAAGGATGTATTTCAGTGGCTTGTATGTATTCTCTCACACACCCTTTAAGGATAATCACTGGAAAAACATGAATTACAACTTCGAAACGGCCAAGCCCGCCTCATGCTGTATTTGCGATCGGCATGCATTCGTTTTTATTAATGAACTTCTGACACAGGAAAAATTCAGCATTGGAATATTTCCCGCCCCACCTCATTGCCTGGTACTCAGAGCTTTGGATCCTTGTCTCGTTCTTCCTGCCCGAGCAGACAGGGAGAGGCAGGAAGAAAGAGCACAAAAGAGTCTTGACAGGAAAACAAGCCCTGCTGGATCAGACCAAAGTCTTTCTTAGTCTGGCATTCCGTTCCCACAATGGCCAACCAGATGCCCCACAGGGATGCTCACAAGCAGGACATGAATATGCCATAGTACCCCTCCTGCTTGTCTTCCCCAGCAATTGGTGTAAGTAGGCATATTGCTTCTGACACTGAAGGTAAGAAAGGGTAACCATCAATAGTATCCTCTTCCATGTTTTCCTCCCTCCATTCTCCTTTGGTCCATTTTGGAAACAGAATCCTCAAACAGCTGGACAACCCATCTGTCAGGGATGCTTTAAGGTGGATTCCTGCACTGAGCAGGGGGTTGGACTCGATGGCCTTATAGGCCCCTTCCAACTCTACTAGTCTATGATTGTATGATTCAAACCACCCTGCACATAGAAATCTAGCGTGTCAGGGGCATGGCTAGTCCAAGACTTCTACCCAGCATGCTAGGTTTCTATGAACATGGACTTAATTTTCAGCCAAGAATGTTAAGATCCCCACACACCCTGTCCAAGGGCAGTCTGGAATCAAATCGCTCAGCAAATGATGCATCCGTTGGGCTGCCTCAGGGAGGAGAGGCAGAGCTCAGCAACCTGCAGGTCAGGTCATGGACATGGAGGAGGATGGTGATAACGTGAGCTGAAGCAGGAGGACACTTCTAGCCGGCAGCGCCTTCCAAGGGTCTGCAATGGCTCCATCCGTTGCAGGGGCTGAGCACCGCGTGGCCCCGTCGTAGAGGTGGTTGAACTGCAGTCATTGTAAGTGGTTGGACTGCAACTCCCACCATCCCTTGCATCACCTGGAGGGCTACAAGTAGCTCACCTACGATCCATTGGAAAATAACCATTGAGAAGGGAAGGCAGTGCTTAAAATGTATCCTTTCTTCTAGGGCAGGGACCATTAGGCTCTCGAAATCCGGAACAGGCCGTCCGGGTGTTGAACTGGCAGGATGTGCATAGAATAGGAAGCCCTACAGAGATTTGTTCTGGTTTTGAATCATGGTATCCAAAAGCAGAACCATACTCACAACGTTGGAGAACTGGCAGGCAAAATGTTCTGCTGTTTTGCCACTACTGTTTTTGGATGGGGTGTGTGGCACCCATTACTATTTTTGATTTATTTTTCTGTAAACCACCTTAGGGCACTTTTTGGGTGAAAGGCAACGTATAGATTTAGTTAATAGTACTTCTGCTCATATAGCCAATCGTCTTGGGGGCTGCCATCCATGTTATGGGCCCCGCACCAGAAATCCACTTTCCCACAGAAGGGATTGGCTAGGTATTCCCAGGTTGAGTTAGTCCCGACCAGACACATTTCTTCCGCACAAACGCAAACGATATGGGATGCTTAATGGGAAGTGAATCTTGAGGTGTGACAGTTGGCTGGCAACCCGGGAGAGGCAAAATCTATGTGGGTGACGTGGGCGCCCTGCAGCGAGTATGTCACAGCCTTGCGCTCTTCTTCTCTCCCCCCCCCCCCAGGTGTTCTGCTGGGAACGGAATGCCGCTCCGAGTCCATCCCTTCAACCCCCTCGCCTGTTCTTCCCTCTACTCCACTACTGTCTGCACACTCCAAGACAGGCAGCCGAGACTGCAGCACTCAGACGGACCGGGGTAGTGAACAAAACAAGGCCTCCGCTTCCTCTGCCCCGCCACCCGGACCAGCGAGACTTCCCGCCATGAATCTGACCTATGGTTCAGACAAAGCAGGTAACGAGGACTTGCCGCTTGGCAGCATCTCCAGTTGTCAAGAAGTGGGTGACAGCGGCTCATTCTGCAGGCAGACCGGAGTTGGGGGGGGGGGGGGCAGGGGAAGTAGTCCTGGGTTGCTTGTGCTGCCTTCACGCTCCTGCCAGGGGTCCTGATCTCAGCTCAGTTGCTTTTGGCAAAGAGATGCTGAGTGCCAGCCTTACGAGGCCTGGGGCCAGGATCTGAGTTCTGAGTTCTCGTCCTGCTGCTGAGGAAACAGTGACGTTAGAAGTAGTTTAATTTGCACAGATGTGTTTTATTTTCAAACTGGCTGTGGCCCAACTGGCAGGAAGAAGTCAAGTTTGGACACACAGCTGTTCACTTTGTAAAACAGCTTGGCAATTAATTGCATGATGAAACGAATGATTCCCCACATTAATTTTTTTTTAAAGTAAAACACAACAATGCACATAAAATAATAGCAATTTTTTATTTATTTATTACATTTATATACCCGCCCAATAGCCAAAGCGATTCACAAAAGTTAAAGCCATCAACAAAACTCAAAGTATAAAACTGTATAAGAACATAATATAAAAATACAATATAAAAGCACAACCAGGGTAAACTTCAGGGAGAATAGTTTTAGCTTCCCTTTCTCCCTGAGAGGCTAGTTTTGTATGTGTAGGAATAACTTTATTCAGTGATTCCATCAACCCATCTCTGTTGTGTTCTGAAACGTCAACCTTACCACATAGGGGGCTGTTTGGCTAGACTTGGGGCACAGGGACCCCAAGTCTAGCCAGACGGCTGGAAGAGAAAAGACGCTTCATTCCAGGACCCCAGAACTATTCTACAGAGCCTCGAGTATCTTTTGATGCCAATGGAGGTTTTTTTAAAAAAAAAAAACTTAATTGCCAGGTAGCAGATAATTTTCAAGGGGAATTGCAGGTGGGGAGGAAAAGGTTAACTCCTACATACTGCAACCCCCATCCCACCCCAGTCTTCCCAGGCAAGGCAATTAAGCTTAGAAAAAAGTGTTTTCCACTGGTTTGGGATGATCTGGATCAAGGGTGCAAATTAATTGAAGAATGTGTTTTATTTCAGATGATCTGTCTCCCTGGAAAATTTAACTAAATCCTAGTAATTATATAAAGATAGAAATTTGCATATGCAGCTTTTACACAGATTGGTGTCCTATGGGCCGGGGCACAGTTCCCAAGTTGGATCTCCTGATGAAAATGTTCTCCAGCAATTTTACATTGGTGTCTGTCTCTGAAATGCCTTTGTTCAGGAGTGGCCACCTTAAGACAACTTCTAAGATGGTGCCTCCTGTCTGCATTTTTATAAATACGTTTTAAGGGGTCACCTGATTAATTGGGGGTGCCTTTAAAAATCAAATTGAAAGATTGTTAATCTATTAATCTAACCAGTTCTTTCTCTCTCTCTCTCCCCCCCTCCCTCCCTCCCTGCTATCATTATCCTTTTTTCACCTTCTCTTGCTTATAGATGGCTCAGTTTTCCATTCCAGTACTCTAGAAAGAAAAAACCGAGCTCAGAATTTGGGGCAGGACCTCAATGACGGAGAACTGGTGGAGTATCTCATCTGAAGAAATGCAGAGCTGGAGTTGAGTAGCAAGAATCCCTGACCCTCGGACTTTTTTTTAAAAAAAATAGTGATTTGTAGTAACTGAATCATAAAGGTATCTACAGCTTTGTGCTGCTTGTATATCCTTTTCTGTCAAAGGTATGGACAGGTTAACTTATAATTTGTTCCGAAATCATCAAAGCAGTTTTGTTGTCTAAGATTCTTTCCCCTACCTTTTTCTAAAAAAAAATAAAAATAAAATACTGGATCTGGTAGCATCTGGATAAAATTAAAACAAGGTCTTAAATGCACTAAATTTTTAAAATGTCAGTATTTTTAAAAAACTTGTATTTAAGAAAAGGCAGATGCTTGTGTAGGTGTTTGAAGTCCATAATGCCTTACAAAGCCTCTGTTACCTCCAGGTTTCTCAATTGCCAGAAAATATAATGGTGCTGTCACTTTTGAGTGTCATTTAGTATCCTGAATATTCAGGTATTCCTAAGAATCATTGTATGAACCTCCAAGTGTGATGGAAAGAAATTCACATTCCTTACCTTCTTCATGAAGAGTGTCCATTTTCAAGAAAACATTCCAGGACTGGGAAAAGATGTTGATTTCCACAATGTGTCTGTACTCAGAAATATGTATTTTTGTCTCATTGTTCATATTTTTCTGTCCTCCTATTTTATATCCTAAGATGAAAGGGGGCTTTGCTACGTTCATATGTCAAAGGGCTCTTTTGCCTCACAGAAGGATAATGTACTCCATTCAGGGTTTCAGCAAACAAGCGCTTTTGCATGTCGTTCCATTCCATTCCGTTTACACCATGTCATTCAGCTGGCTCAATTGGAGTTCTTCCTGAGCTGTGTTAGTGGCAGCATGTTAACCTAAGGAAGAAAGAAGGCCTTGAAATGTTTGAATAAGTGGAGCTTGACCCTTCGTATGCTGGAGTTTTTTCTATGCCGTATTTTCCTCTTCTTTCCAAATGCCTGGTTTGACTGTAATCTCGTTCCAGAAGACGGCAACTTTTCTCTTAACAATTGTATATGATGATGTGAGAATTTAGTGCCTTACTCAAGACAGTAGTTATACTAAGGCCAGTGTCTGTGTGAAATAAAGAAGCGCTGCCACTGGAAAACCTTGCATTTTCCTGAAATGCTGCTTTCTGCACAAATTTAGAAAGAATACTATAGTTGTAGTTAAGGAATATTGCAACGCTCCCTCTCCCCACTTCTCCTGTAACTTTCATTTTTCTGTTTCTTGGAAGTGGACGTGAATCTTGCAACACTAGGTAATCATCACAGCAGGAATTAATTTCAGTCTTGTGGAGAAATGCTGCGTAAAGAACACAGAGGTCACACAAAGTTTCTAAACATAACAAAACATAAACAGTTGTACACACCACATTTCTCTCCACATGCATTCAAAAATTAAAAAATAAACGTGATGTTTCTATTTCATATCTTTAACTACTTAAGTCGATCACAAATTATAAAGGAGAAAGAGAGGAGCCTTATTCAGGCATTCTGTCGAATGCTTGAGGGATAAACGTGAGGACAGGAGTGCCCCCCAAGTCCCCACGTGGGCTGGGGCTTGTCTCTCATTCCCTGACTTCATCCCATTGGACAGGGAGTTCTAAATAGGAGATCCCAACTGAACGTGAGGAATGCAAGGAGAATGTTCCAACTTCCACACAGTCAGGATCCTAACAAAGCAGGATTCTCCATCATGCAGAGGGTTCTTCCCCTGTTCAACTGAAAGGGAGTAGAATCACCATTCAGGTCTCACCGCACGGAGTAGTGAAGTTGGGCAGTGAAGGCTCCTGCGTGCACGGGGGGGACATTGGGAGCTTCCCTTCTCAGCTATGTAGCCATCATGCATTCTACATGAATAGGGCTTGAGCAGCCTTCCTCAATTTGGTGTCCTCCAGCTGTTTTTATACTACAGCTCCCAGCTTTTGGTGAATTTATCTTTGCAGTTCTGGATGAAGTTCTATCATGCAGGGAGCTCTCTGGTCAGGGGAGAATCTCAGCGCTGAGCATATTGCATCAAAAACTGTTGTCAGCACCATAGAAGACCAAGATCTGAACGGTGTAAAGTTGAAGGGAAGAATCAGTTGTGTCCTGTAGTGCCTTAAGTTTCTGAATAACTTTCTTTAATAGAAACAAAGCAAGTAATCCCAACATATTAAGATGAGGGCATATTTATCCCCAAAGGAGTCCTTGAGGGATGTGCTTTCTTCTCTAAAATGTTGTGTTAGACTAGAGTGGAGGAGAGGAGACCACCATGAATCAATGCAAATCTTGCTTCTGAACTGTGCATTTATTCATGAGGACCTCCTCTCTCCTGGTGCTGATCCTAGGGGGAACTGTGCTTTTGAATTAGCAGGCATCAGCAGAAATACATCTTGGGCATAGTATCTGCACACCTAATATTTCAGCAACCCTCTGCTGAGAAGTGCCTTAAATTAACCTGGTAGTAGCCAAGGTTTTGTGTAAGAAAGTGAAATCTGTTACAAGTCACCTGCCCTTTTTATTATGCTGTTTATGGGCTATCTTTGGAGCCTGGAGTGCTTGCAGCTGTGCCTGCTCATTAGGGCCTGTAGGGAAAACAGACTTATCGTAAAAGTGAATCCGGATGGGAACTCAGTCTCCTTACATATAACTTTTGGCCTATTTGTACAGAAGTAAGTTTAAGTCAAAGCTATTTAAAAGGAATCAACGGCACACTTCTTCGGTTTCTTCGCCTGCTCCTCCTCCCTCTGCATTGTACTGGAAAGGAGAGATGGCGGTATAAACGTGTGATAACCTTTTGAGTTTGTGCTCAAACCAAACTTCAGACTAAGAGTTTAACACAAACTCGGGTAATAGAAGCAACGCTGTAGATTGTATACAGGAAAACCTATGTAGTTCTTTTCCAGGAATGAATCTACCCTTCCTCCCCTGGCAACAGCCCCACAAGACTGGACCATTCAGGAAACTGTTGGTAGGGGAGATGCCAACGTCTTGTGTCTGCAACCTGTTGGGACTAGGGATGTTGCAGGACTCTGTCTTTGCTTGGTGCCTCATGTATTCTTCTTTTGTATCTGTATAGGAACATGTGTGTTTTTATGTCTAGAATGTAAACCTCATAATTGTAACTGTACTGTATTTATGAAGAAAATACATTTCTTTCTGGAAAAAAGTTTGTTTTTGACTGGTGTTAATGCTCTAATTTTTCAGCAGTCACTTCAGCATTCATATGGAAACTTCTGTAATCTACTGTTCCCTGTAACCTTGGTGTTCCCAACAGACATTGTCCCTGGCTCTTTTCTGACAAGGCTCCTTGGCCTTAAGCAGCAGCACAACAGAAATTGTGTCAGGTGATTTCCCCCATCCCATACCACCACTACATCCCAGTATCAGGAAAACTTTTCACCTGTTGAGTTTCTGGCTATTTGGTGAAAAGCAGAGGAGCCCAGCTGGAGGGAAATGGTGGCAACTATCAACCAACCCTAACTAGCTTTCTACCTTTCCTTCTTGAGTTGATTCACTAGGGGCAATGGAGCCATTCTCCAACTTCGGAACACAGTGGGTCCCCTTTTATGTTCCGCAGTTGCTTCCTTAGGGGATCTTCCGTATAGGCAGTGCACCTCTGTGACATTGCCCCAAAAGGATGCTTTAACCAAAGTAAAAACAATAGAGCATGGTGAGGGTTGTTGTGCTGTACCTATAATGCTGCTTTTTGTGGGGAGGACACACCCCTTTGGGTCCTGGTCATGCATGAATGTTAAATGTTTGTTATGAACTGCCAAAGTTCTAACCTGGAAATCCTGCAGTGGGGCCTCTTCTTGTTCTGCTCTCTTCTCCGCCCCCCCACCCCCCACTTACCTAGCACGTGGATCTGAATAGAAGCCCAATCCAGGAAGGTCAGTGGCCCCCTCTCCCACTCAACTAGTACCCACCTGAAGGCTTGGGGAAGAGGAATCCCAATGTACTCTCTGAACTCTGCTATCATCTGGCCCACTGGCTTGGTTCAGCCAGAGAGCAGTCTGGCCCTTTGCTCATCCTTGCAAGAGACAATTCCTATTCCTCCTGTGGAGTCTTCTGAGAAGAGGTAGACGTTGCCATTTAAATAACCGTTAAGGGGGGAAAACCCATTTTCGGAGAGTCAGTTCTTTCTTATAGTGTAGTTTTATGCATGTTCACTCAGAAGAAAGTCCCACTGTATTTCATGGTAGATGTACATAGGATTACAGTCCTACACAATTTGAATCTCCAGAAGTTCTAAGGATAGGTTTGCAATTGATAATATGAAGACTTTATTCTAGGGCGTTTTTCTTTTTATAATTAAGTTATGCCTACTCTTGCATTTTATAGCAATTGTTCAATATCTATTTTTGATGTTTAAGTATGAAATGAATATAATAAACAAAATGAAATTAATAACAATTAAAAAGTAAATGCCTGCGCTTTACTGTACCTGTTTCTAGAATCATTAGATTTTTTGTCTGTGTGTATACTTGCACATGTGAACTTTATGTGTGAGATGATCCTCTTTGCCACCTCTTAGAGTATATTTATTTACACATGCATATATAATATATTCTCCAACATAGATACACTCTGGCATCTCTAAGGATTAGGGCGGGGTTTTCCCCATCCCACTTTTGCTAAAGGTTCTCCTTTAATTTTTCTGCATGGATTTATAAGCGTGGAGCGTGGTTTTGTTGTTTAGTTCAATATACACTGGAAAGGCATAATAATTAACCATTCAAATTAACCACATCAGCTGTGCACATATGGAATGACGGTCTGTACACTAGTTGGTGTTTTCATGTGTATGCAGAGGGATTTATATTATAGAATCATAGAATAGTAGAGTTGGAAGGGGCCTACAAGGCCATCAAGTCCAACCCCCTGCTCAATGTAGGAATCCACCTTAAAGCATCCCTGACAGATGGCTGTCCAGCTGCCTCTTGAATGCCTCTAGTGTGGGAGAGCCCACCACCTCCCTAGGTCATTGGTTCCATTGTCCTACTGCTCTAACAGTCAGGAAGCTTTTCCTGATGTCCACCCGGAATCTGGCTTTCTATAACTTGAGCCCATTATTCCGTACCCTGCACTCTGGGTTGATCGAGAAGAGATCCTGGCCCTCCTCCATGTGACAACCTTTCAAGTATTTGAAGAGTGCTATCATCTCTCCCCTCAATCATGTGAACTATTGAAAAATGCATTAAGCTCCTACAATGAAGTTTAAAGTTTGGCAGCTTGGAGAAGGGGCTGAAAACAAAAATGGCAGCTGGAGTAACTCTCAACATCAATCACTTTAAAAGGACGCACACACCCCAGCAAAAGAAATCTTCCCCAGAAGCAAAGCAGAGATTGTGATTTAACAGGAAAGGGACTGTCTGACAGTAGGATTAACAGACCTAACCCTTGGGTCAGAACCCAGAAATGGGTTCAGTGTTAATTAGCTCGAGCCACAATGTGGGTGTCTGGATAGCTGCTCCTCCCATCCTGCCACACACTTCAGGTATCGCAAAGCAATGGGGATTATTCAAATTAACAAGCAGCTGCAGCCACACCAAATAGTAGCATAGACATCACCACAAAGATAGGCCCAAGTTCAAAACCTCCCACCCCTTCCTGCGGTCCAATTGTGCCGATAAAACCCCCATGTCCTTTGGGCTTTCCTTGCAGTGAACCCCAAGGATGCAATCGACGAGTTGGAAGTTGGTGTCTTTCTTTTGCTCTGCCCAGATGCAAAACATTGAGTGCTGCCAAACACTGGGGGACAACAGGTGGCAGCAAGGAGTCTGTAGATTTGTCTTCAGCCAATAGGAGCAGCAGAGTAGTGTGAAGGACATAGCTTTTGAAAATGGCCTGCTCTGCAAGGGGAGTTGTTGGGCGGGAAGCGGGAACCTTGGAGCTCAAGGGAGGAGGGTGATGGAGGAACAGAATGTTGACATAGTTTCTGGGCTGGTTATCTCAAGCCGTACCAGCCAAGGTTAAGCAGGTGGATGTTGTTAACGAACTTCAGCTGGAAGGAATTAGGGAGGACTGATTTCCATGGCAATGAGACCAGCCCGAGAGAAGATAGAAAAACGACGGTTTGGGTAGAGTTCAGCATCTCTTCGGGGCAGAGGCTTTGCTCAAAGGTGATCTCTGTTCGGCCTGATCAAGTCGGGTGTTAGTTAGAATTTTATTGTTTTATAGCCTGCTCGGTTTGGGGTTGCTTGGCACTTTTAAGAGTGTGCTTGATTGATTGGGGTCCTAATTGTTTTATGGCTTTTGCTTGTTTGTGCTGCTAATACCAAACCTACCTCATTCCTTTCTAAAAAAAAAAAACCCTTCCTTTCCCTCCCAACCACCTAACCCCTATTTTGCTATTTTACGTGTATAATCCCTTCTGTTTTGACCAAGGCCTTAACTTAGAGTAGAGTGTGAATAAACTTGCTTTGGTCCCTAAATTCTGTGTGGTTATTTCCAGCGTTGGCTCAAGCCAGCTTTGGCTGGGGAACAGGGTGGCGGGAAGGGAAACATCCTGCCACGGCAAGGAACGGTTCCCGTTACCTTGACAAGTAGGATATCTACTGCAAAGCTTGGTAGCAAATCCATATCCCAAGCCTTCAGCCCAACAGTTTCTCTCTCATGGATCTGGCAGCAACCAGTTCAAATCAGCAACCAGTTCCATCTTCACTCCATAAATAAGACATGTGCTTCCTAATCGCAGCTCTTCTGCTGACAAGATCTGCACTTCTGGGCTCCCAGTACCACCTAGGCTCAGGGTGACCCAGAACCGTGACTCTTACTGAGGGTGGTTGGAGAGGAGCAGAAAGTATCCCAAACACCCATTTGTTTCTTAATATATTGTCGTTACGCATTTATTGCCACTCCACCCAACAAGCAAATCAACAGTGCTGTCCCTACCGTTAGGTAGACTGACCAGATAAAATTTAGGTCAGGGCTCATGTAACTTTAACAGTTGTAGAGAAAAGGAAATTTCAGCCAGTGTCATTTGTTTGCAATTAGTTCCTGGTGAAATTCCCTCTTCATCACCACTGTTAAAGTTGCAGGGGCCCTGCGTTCTTTTGTATCTTGTCACTCTAGTATAGTGCCTGCAACTTTAACTGTTGTGATGAAGATGGAATTTCACCAGGAACTAATTGCATACAAATGACACTGGCTGAAATTCCCTTTTCTCTACAACTGTTTAAAGTTACATGAGCCCTGACCTGGATTTTATCTGGTCAGCCTACCATTAGGATCAACGAGGTGGTTGTGGCAGGTGGCAGGCGCTGTCTGTCGGCAGCAAGGTGTTGGGAGGAGAGAGCTGTGTGCCACACAGCTTGCCCTGCACCCCCTAAGCTAGTCTGCTGCCTTCAAATGCTGTGGAGGAGGCTGCCACATTGCCATTCATGAAAGACTCAACTGCCAGTGGAATCGGCTTTCGTGCATGGAATGGGAAGGAACATTTTGTTCTTCGCCTCAGGCAGCAAAATAGCCTTGCAAATCAGGGCCAATTATAGAGAGAGGAGTCTTGGGCTTTCTTGCAATGATCGAGCAATACTAGCCTCCACCATTTGGTGGCTTATTTTTCTCTCTCTCCACAGCTTTGCACATGTACATGCACACACAAACGCACAGGCACCCCTCTTGCAAAACAGTGTTGGTAGCCCAGTCTCGTCCTTGCACAGAATGGGTAGTTAGCACCACGTCCAATCCCCCAGTTCTCACATGCTTCCTGGACTCTCCTCAGGAATAACAATATTCCAGTCAACAAAGCTACAGTGGATCTTGCAACCGTTTCCAAGGACAGACGGGTTGCTTACCTGTAATTGGAGTTCTTCAAGTGATGGTCTGTGCATTGACACATACAGACTCTGCACCTATATGGAACCTCGTTTCGGGAAACTTCTCTGGCTGAGGCATTTTAAGCGGGAACCCTTCCCCCACCGTCTACTGCATGCATGTCCTAATGAGTTCCCAGCTACTCCCTCAGAACTGAGGAATCCCTCCACGGTATAAACATCGACACCAAAGTCAGGACAGTGGGTGGGTTGTGAGAATGCGCAGATGACCACTTGAAGAACTACAGTTACAGATAGGTCCTCCTCCTTTGTGGTCTCTTCATCACACATAAGGGCGATTAACAAGCTCACTTATCAGTGGTGGGTCGGTGTCTAGAGTAATAATGAAGCCAATACTGCTCTGCCACAGGAACAAGCATCCCATCCCCTGATGTCCATATGGTACTGCTTGACAAATGTCAATGGCTTTGATCATGTTGCCACTCTACATTGATCAGGGACAGAAACCCCTTTGTCAAAGGCAACTAAAGTTGCTACCTCCTGAGCTAAATGTGCCCACACCGGGGCTTTTAAGAGTCAGACCTGCCACCCCATAGGCTAATGTAATAGCGCTAATCACCTGGGATGCTATTTGCTGCAATGATACTGGCATGCCTTTTCAGTGTCCAGCATAGCATACAAACAAACACGGGCTTTGTGAAAAACTAAAGCTCTCCTTACATCCAGAGTGCGTAGAACCGATTTTTAGGTTTATAGCTTTTTAAAGTTATTATAGTGGTTTTAAATGTATGTGACTATTGCGTGTATATTGTATGTTTTTGCTGTTTTAAATTTTGTATATTGTTTTAAGTGTTTTAATCTTATGTAAACCACCCAGAGACCTTCGGCTATGGGGCGGTATACAAATGTAATAAAATAAATAAAATTCTATTTCAGTTGCAGGATTGGGTGGGGGGTGGGGAAGCAGGTAATACAATATCCCGATTCAGATCAATCTCAGAAACTACCTTTGGAAGAAATGAGACATCAGGACTTAACACTACATTATCTTTGTAGAAAGTTAAGTATTGTTGGTTGATACAGAAAGCGCAGAGTTCACTGAATCACTGGGCTGAGATAACCACTACTACAAAGGCTACCTTCCAAGACAACAGTCTTAAATCCACCTTAGTCAATGGTTCAAAGGGCTTTAATGATAGTACTTTTAAAACCCCCAATATACTCGAGGCCAGAAAAGTAGAGCGTACTGGTGGAGCCAAGTTCCTAATACTTTTCAGAAAGCGTTTTGCTGAGGAGTGAGATTAAACTGTGAAACCCTCAACTGGAGGGTGGAATGATGAAATTGCTGAAAGGTAAACTCTGACCGAGGATAACTTTCAAACAATTTCAACAAAAACAACAGAACCTGATGCAAAGAAGCAGTGCCAGGGACAACATTATTTAATATTGCAAAATAATAAAAAAAACTCTTTCCATTTGCCCTGTAAGAGTGCTGAGTAGTAGGCTTTCTAGAGGCATCTAAAATTGACCCCCTCTGGATGGATTCCGTTTGACACCTGGTTAGCCAATTATGCACATAATCGCTGAAGCGCGTTATCGTAAATGCTTTTATGCAGGAGGTAATTGAGCGCACAACTGGTGGCCTTACCGGTTGTTTCAAATGCGCTTTACAAGTAGTTAATGCGGAGAATCGCTTGTTCACATTGTCAAAATGCGCTTTAACGGCCGGAGCAAAATAAAACTCGCTATTTAACGCGCATTCGATAATGCGTATAATTGGAGAGAAAATGCGCTTCTACGCCCGATTTGCACTCCGTTCTTGTAGAGGTAAATTTTTTAATGCGCCTTGAAAGAGCTTTAAATGCCTCTTATAGAAGCAGCCATTGTCTGTATAGCCTGTGGATTCTTCATCGAAGGCTCGTCTAAATCCCCCATGCCATAATGTGTAGCATTGCTAAATCTGGATGCCTCACTTGACTGAGCTGCTGTGTCAACAGCACCGGTACCTGCAGCAGTCTGTAATATTGCCCCTTCGTGATCTGCAGAAGTGGGGTGAACTATGTCTGCCTGGTTCACCAAGGGGTAATGAGGATGCATCTCATCCGTTCAATGGTGATCTTCAATAGCACTTCAGTTATTAGCAGAAATGGGGGGAAAGCATAATATATTCAGTGGCCATCCATGGAATGATGAAAGCATCTCCTGTCAAATTCCTTCCGTGTCCTGCTTTACTGCAGAAGCATAGCACAACCTTGTTGTGTTCTGTGGCAAAGAGAACAATTTCCAGTGTGCCTCACTGAATTAAATTCTCACCTGGACGGATCGGTCTAGCTCCCATTCCTGAGATATCTCTGTTCTTCTGTTTAGTCATCTGCCAAAATGTTGTTGGTCCCTGCAACATGTAGTGCTACTATCTTTATCCGCCATGACACTCACCAATGAAGAATCTGTAAACGTCAAGGTAAAAGTTTGATTAACCGCATTCCCCCCAAGTACATGGTTACTGTGTTGTCTGACATCACTTGAATACATCTGTCTGTAACACTTTGCTTGAAAGCTCTGAGCACCTCCTGTACTGCATGACGTTCCAATAAATTGATGAGGTTGGTGGCCTCCTTCACCATCCATTGACCATGCAGAATTAGGCCCTCGCAATGCACTCCCCAACCTAGGAGAGAAGCATCTGTCGTCACTATTTTCGTTGACTGTGGATGATGAAAAGAGCTGCCCTGTGCAAGCTTTTGTAGTCTGGTCCACCACCAAAGAGAGTCTTTTACGTGTGGTGGAAGGCAAAGCTTCGTATGATGTGCATTCTTGTCGAGATCAGAAGCCCTAATAAACCATGATTGCAAGGGTCTCATCCTGAATTTTGCTAGTTCTATGACTGCAATAGTCAATGCCATTAGAGCAAACATAAGCTGTATGCAGAAAGCAGTGGTTTCTTAACATAGAATACTAGAGTTGGAAGGAGCCTATAAGGCCATTGAGTCCAACCCCCTGCTCAATTCAGGAATCCACCTTAAAGCATACCTGGCAGCTGGTTGTCCATCTGCCTCTTGAAGGCCTCTAGTGTGGGAGAGCCCACCACCTCCCTAGGTCATTGGTTCCATTGTCGTACTGCTGTAATAGTCACAACGTTTTTCCTGATGTCCAGCCGGAAGTTGGCTTCCTGTAACTTGAGCCCATTATTCCGTGTCCTGCACTCTGGGATGATCGAGAAAAGATCCTGGCCCTCCTTTGTGTGACAACCTTTCAAATACTTGAAGAGTGCTCTCATGTCTCCCCTCAAGCTTCTCTTCTCCAGGCTAAACATGCCCAGTTCTTTCAGTCTCTCTTCACAGGGCTTTGTTTCCAGACCCCTGATCAGCTTCGTTGCTCTCCTCTGAACACACAAGTTTTACGATGTTCTGACCTCTCTCTGTGGGAAGGAATGCATGGCCTACTGTGCCATCCAAAATCACTCCGATGAATTGTATCCTTCTGTGTGCTGACAGATGAGATTTTTCATAATTGATGTCCAGTCCGAACGAATGAAGAAAAGAGGTAAGATCGACCGATCTCCACAGATGTTGTTCCGTAGGTGCCACTATCAGCCAGTCAAGGTATGGATATATCTCAACACCCTGTAATCTTAGGTCAGCACAAACCATCACCATGCACTCTGTAAAAACCCTTTGGGCAGAAGAATATGGTACTGATAGATGTTCCCAATAGCAAATCTCAGGTAACAGTGATGTGAGCAATTGATCAGAAGTATGGCATCTCGGAAGTAGGCATGGAGGTGGGCATCTCGGAGATCAATTGAAGCAAGCCAGTCGCCTTGGGAAAAAGTGGAAGATTGGATGCCAATGAGGCCAACTTGAATTTTCTTGGTGTAAGGTAGATGTTCAGGATTTGGAGATCCAGGATTGATTGAAGCCCTCTGGTCTTTTTCGGTACTGTGAAATACCTTGAATAGAAACCGAGAAGGCGACTCCATGGTACTGATTCTATAGCACCCTTCTGCAATAAAGCATCAACCTCCTGTTGTAAAGCAGTCGTCGGAGCAGTGATTTCGATGGAACCAAGAGAAGAGTGTCATGACCAAGGCTGTTCTCCTTAGTGTGGGGGAAGGAGTTTCAAGCTATCAATCAGAATCAGATTCTGAACCAGAAGAAACAGGACTAGAAATGTACCAGCCAACATAGGAAGCGGGGGAGGAAATTCTCCCAAGCTCTTCAGGAGCCAGGGATGAATCTTCACCAGATTTTATCAGAGAGAATCCTAACAACTCAGAGTCTGTGAGAATTCAGCTCTCCTCAGAGGAGGAAGGGACTTCAGAGCTGACCACTCCCAGAGTCTGCTGCAAACTCAAGCAGAGCTAAAAGAAGGTGAGAAACAATCAGCTCAGCTACCTTCTCGCCAAAAGCTTCTTCAGAAGAACCCTCCCTGAAGTAAAGTAGCTCAGGGGAAAAACCTTCCCTTTTGTTGAAAAGACAATTGTCTAGCGTAGTTAGCCAAGTTTTTGCCTAGAAGAAAGTTCCTAGTGTTTGCACTCTCTTCAGGTGCAAAGATGTTTATTTGCTGAATAAAGTTTTGTGGATTACTTAGCAGACACCTTTATTGTCTTGCATCACAGCGGGAAGGCTTAAAAACACGACAGAGAACATCAAAATCTATCTTATAACCCTGGCTGATAATAGATAGTACCCAGGCTAGATCTAAACATTGGCTGAATTCGGACAACACATTAAGCAACTGGGGGGGGGGGGGGGGGGAGAGACAATCGTCAGTTGTGTTGCTTATTGTGTTGTGTGGAGGGTAACACGCCACTCACAAACTACTGACGGTATGCTATTCCGCCCAAATAAGCAACTGAGAGAAACAACTGGCTTGCAAGTTGTTTAGCTCAAAGCCAGTTGTTTAAAGTGTTGTGTGGAGGGGTGAGTGTGTTAATGGTGTGCGGTGAGTGGGTTAAAACACAAGCCCACAGAGGCAGGCGGCAAGAGTGACCAAAGCAGCAGCTGCCACTCTGCCACAACTGGTGCAACTTGCAGAGGCTGCTAGGATAGAACTGGGAGGACTGAGGGAGGAGGGTGGGGAGAGGGGTGGGGGCTGTGTCCGTCAAATGCTGGTTTGACTATGGCTGAATTCAGACAACACGATAGTCAATGGTGGGGTAATAATCAACTTTACAGTTATTCATCTAGGGGGTACTCCCCACACAACTTGGTAATAAATAATCAGCTGTGGTGTGGATTAGGATCAGCGCTGAGTTGACTATGGCAGCATTCGGACAACACGATAGTCAATACAACTGACGATTGTTTCCCCCCACCCAGTTGCTTATTGTGTCTTTCGAATTCAGCCTATTAGTCCACTCAATGCCAGCCCCAACCACCCACAGTTGTGTAGGAATATGTTGTGTGGGGAGTACCCACAAAATAACCAACTGTGAGTTGGCTATTCAACCCACCATTGACTAATGTGTTGTCCGAATGCAGCCATTGTGTCAAATCATTATGAATGTGAAATAAAAAATAAGAAACAACACTATGAAAGTGGTATATGGAATATGGATTGTGCCCCAACAGTTATGTGTTCTTCAATACCACAGAGATTATGATCAGCCAATCATAAGAGGTCTGGTGAGGATGACCAGGTTCAGGAATTTGGTCACTTGCTTGGTAGGTAACTTGTTGGTACCTTGGAGCAGGATAATCATTAAAGAACTCAGAAGAGCTGCCAGGGAAAACCTGTGTTATGGGATACATAGGCCTTTTCTGATCTCTTAATATAAAACTACAATGAAACAGAATGTGCAAGTTGGACTCCACCTCAACGTTGTTACAGGGGCAGTATCTGTTCTTGACTGGAGTTTTATTAAATCCGCCTTCTAAAAGTTTGGAGAGGAGAACCGGCTGATCGCAACCAAGCATGTTGGTTTGCAATTGGAACAGTGGACACTAAAATGGAAAAAGAAAAATAAGGAGTGTAGAAAGGAAACAAGTTTTGAAAAGCTAATTGAGGCCAGAGAAAAGGAGAGGAAATAAAAGTAAAAGTAAAAGTAAAAAAGGTTTAATGAGTGATATATACAAGATATTAATAGAGGAAGACATGGCTCAAGGAAGCTTGAAAACAATCTGGGAAGAAGATTTAAAAATTCAAATTAATGGGGACAGTTGGGGAAAGATATGGAAATCAAGAACATTAAAGTTACTTTCAATAAGGATAAAAGAAAAGCAGTATAAAATAATTTGGAGATGGTATCTCACCCCTGTAAGATTACATCAGATAGACAAGAAAACATCAAAGTTTTGCTGGAGGGGATGTCAGGATGTGGGGACATATTACCATATGTGGTGGACTTGTGAATATGTTAAAAAAAATTGGATAGAGTGTTTAAGGAGATAAGTGAGATATTAGGTAAGAAGGTAGAAGCAAGTCCAAATATAGCTTTATTGGGGGTATTTGATAAATATTATGGTAATAATAATATAAAAGAATTGATAAACAATCTCCTGACATCGGCGAGACTAATGATAGCTAAAAGTTGGAAATTACAAGGGAATTATAGTATAGAAGAATGGTATAAAGGAGTGTGGGATATTGCAATTAATGATAGATTAACATGTATAATGAAAGTTAAGATGGGATTAACTAAAAAGAATGATTTTGGAAGTATTTGGGGAGTATTTTTAGAATATGTTTTAGAAAAGGGGAGAGGATGTACACCTTCAAAAGAATCAATGCAATTTTGGAAAATTGTATAAAATAATAGAGTAAGAAGGTCTCAGGGCAAGGGGAGCCCGGGGGGTTGCCGAGTGTTTATAAGCATTGTGTTTATTTTATGAGATATAAGTTGAAAATTAATAAAATTATTACAAAAAAAAAAAACCAAGCATGTTGGTGTAGAGCCACTGCTCCACCAATGTCTTCAAGCCGCAGTCTACCTGATGCCTAGAGGTATAGATCTGCTGTCTAGAGAGTTTAAGAGTGCCATTGTGAAATGTGTGAGATTTAGTTTCCCCCCTCAATAGATGTTACATTAAATTGCCCATCTTGTCCCGGAAGAGCTGGTAACCTGACACAGGCGTAACTGTTCCAATGACAGAGTTGACAGGAGAATTTAGAAGGGAATGTGCTCAAGAAAGTAAAGAAGTTTTAGCAAGCATAAGAACATAAGTGACATGCTGGATCAGACTGAGGGTCCATCTAGTCCAGCACTCTGTTCACACAGTGGCCACCCAGCTGAATATTTTTTCAGAAGAAGTCCTCATTTGAGTTGATAGTACAGCCCCCCATCCATTTTATTTCCTGCACTACCAAGTTTTTAATTGGCTGCCTGTATGTTTCTGAGCCAGATTCAAGGTGCTGGTTTTAACCTATAAAGCCTTACATGGTTTGGGACCACAATACCTGATGGAACGCCTTTCCCGACATGAACCTACCCGTACACTATGTTCAACATCAAAGGTCCTCCTCTGGGTGCCTACTCCAAGGGAAGCTTGGAGGACGGCAACAAGGGAGAGGGCCTTCTCTGTGGTGGCCCCTCAATTATGGAATGATCTCCCAGATGAGGCCCGCCTGGCGCCAACACTATCTTTTCGGTGCCAGGTCAAAACTTTTCTTTTCTCCCAGGCATTTTAACAGCTCAAGTTGAGGTTTTGATTGACATTGTGGCCAGGCTTAACAGTTAAAATGTTTTAAAGTGTTTTAATGTCAGCTGTTTTATGTTTACAGTTTAAAATTTTGTATATTGACTTTTTAGTGTTAAATCTTTTAATTTTTGTAAACTGCCCAGAGAGCTTCAGCTATGGGGCGGTATATAAGTGTTAATAATAATAATAATAATAATAATAATAATAATAATAATAACAACAACAACAACAGGCCCTTTGCCCTGAGGGTCAGGCAAGGAAAGGTGAAGCCCTTGAGCTCTGGGCTGGCAACTCACCTGCTCAACGTTGTGACACCTGGTTGAGTTTGGCACTGAAAGCATGCTCTGGGAGGATGGCACCCAGGACTCCTTTCCTCCATAGCATTCAGCTCCACAGACGGGGCCAAATGACAGCTTCTTCCTCCCTTTCTCAGCTGTTCTGCTCCAATGATTAGATTACAATGGCAAGAGGAGGGAAACAACTTCAAGCTGCAATGGCAGAACTAACCATGGGAAGGTGGACTCCTTTCTTTCTGGCTCACAAGAGCTTGTACACTGGGATCTTTGTCAGTTTGCACATCACCATCACCATCATCCTCTCCTTCTCTTTTTCATATTGCCTAAATATAATGCCTGCTTGTAGGCAGCTTTCTTTTAAAATGCTCAATACAGCATCTTGTTAAAATGACATTGTCCAATTTTATAAAGATTTGTTAGCCAAGCCATTCTAGTACATAAAGAGGCTGCACTGAAGAGCTTTACTAGGACAGCTTTAGTAGCTTTATAGAGGACTGTGCCGTTTTGGAAGCTTTACCATTACAGGTATTATAAATGTATCTGCTAAAGAACAACAAATTTCATATAACATCAGGGGTAAGCCTGGTAGGTTTCAATCAATTTGTCAACCATTTATAGGCATGTTGGTTGAATGAAATATTGCTTTGGAGTCTGTTTTCATCCATATAGCATTTCTACATTTTTTCTTACAAGTCATATTTTTTTGTAAGGAGGAAGGTGATTATTTGCAAAGTTACTAATGTTTTCCCTAAATTTTGATGCTATTATTTCTTAAACTCCCATAAACTGTTTTTAAGTGCTATTTCAGTAACTACAACAGTTCAATTCTGCATTTAGAGAAGTTAGGTAATACATGGTGTGGAGGTGATGCTAGGTGTAGACTTCAGGTCTTTCACCGTCTGCCTTTTTTCTTTTTTTAACAAAGCAGAATCCCCCAGCTTCACACGGCCTCAATTTACAAAGCCCTCATAAGAGGTCAGGCACAACTAATCTGTGCCGAAAGATCCTGAATCTTAAGAAGCATCTTACCGGATGAGATGAAAGTGGATCTTGTGGTTTTGCAGTTCACCTTCTGCTTCTCCTTGCTATAAAATGTGCATTTATTTTGTATACCATTGTTATTACAGGTGGTGACAATGTGCGTGCATGGGGGGAGAGAATAATCAAGGATGTTACAAATAATTTTGAATGGTGCAACAAAGAATGCTATGCTTAGCTAGGAGATGTCCTTCTGAATAGAAATTGCAAAACTGATTGAAACTGAATTTGTGCCATTAAGGTAATAATCCACACCAACCAGTAATTTAATGGTACAGTATAACATTTATAGAGCTGAAGGCACATTCTCGTCAGGATTATAACTACAGTATATCCAGCAAATGTAAAATATTTTGTATTGTAAACTAATATTGCACAGTGTCCCTTACTTCTTTGTCTTTCTTTTCTTTTTTTACAACAACCTCAGAATGTTTCCTGAAAATTAAGAGAGAATATATATAGCTGGAACGTCTGCTTTTTAGACTAGAGAAAAGCAAACATTGTCAGAGGCTCATGGAGATGAAAACATTTCTAGCTCCCTTAAAAACTGAATAGCTAGTTTTACAGGAGATTGGGAAAGGCGATTCTTATTGCCCCAGGTGATCTGGCAAATCTGTTTTATGGGCTCAGACAAAACATTTGGAACACACACAAAACTGCAATAGGTGCATGTGCCAAACATCTTACAGGTCCACTTGCCAAAACGTTGGGACTGGAAGTAGCAGGCTTGCTGCCTTGTAACGTGCAATGCAGCCTTCAAGTCAAAGGCTTCAGAAGTCCAAACCCATATATCCCTGACTCCAAATGTATTAAAAATACCAATTTTTAAAAGGCAATTGGAAAATCTTACGCAAGCTTGAATTAACTGTCCAGTTGTGGATGTAGACACAGAACAGGTTTGGACGACACGCCGTGGCTCGTTGTGGGTTATTTAAGCCATGATGAGCACGGCACTCATGGGCACCAGGTTGCCTATGCAACTTCCACTCAGGTGTTATCATGTCATATGAACCTGGCAAGCGTAGGTTATGTGAGGGTTAAACAATCATTGCACAACCTTGAAATAGACAATGGGTTTTGTGAGAGTTGTTTAGCCCTTGCACAACACACCAACCCCCAGTGAGGGTTGGTTATGCAAAATGGTGGCCACAAGCACCCTGCAGCACAACCCACAGTGGGCTGTTGTGTCATTTGAACAGCCCCACAGACATACATAATGTGAGCAGCAAGCCTGCTACAGAAGAGCATTCATTGTGGCTTGTTTAGATCTGGAGTGGGAAACCTCCAACCTAGATCTGGAATGGGGAACTTGTGACTCCAGCTCCCATCAGCCCCAGCCAGCCTGACCAATGGTCAAAGATCATGGAGTACTTCAATGTCTGGAAGGCCACAAGTTCCCCAGACCTGGTTAGATTATCTTTTCTCCTGGATCAAGCTCAGAGAAAATAATTGCTATGTGTTTGCAGCAGAATCCAGCTGTACACAGTGCCAATACATAGAAACCAGCAACATCCCTCGCTATCTCCCCCTTGAAGCCATTTCAATATTCAAAAAATATTTTGCTTTAAATGTATGCACAGACACATAGATGGAAGAACATTTAATTGAATGTACATGCAGCATATGAAAGAATAAAAAAGATGGACACCCAATTTGAAGCATAGGGAAGGGAAAGGCAAGACAGGCCACGGAAACAGCATTTAATTCACCAGCCAGTAGTCTGTCAGATGCCGGACAAAGGTGGGGAGATGCCAGACATGAACTGTGGGAGACTAAAGAAAAAATATCAGGCTGTCCTGATTTGGATATCTGCATATATGCATATTTTGTCTTGTAATTTAAACGAATCAGGCAGCAGAAGACTTACATGAAGATGATTGTGAATAGCAAAAATAAATAAAATCAAATGTAATACATAGCTTTTTCTGCAGATTTTAAAACCATTTTAAACTAACATGATAACTTAAAACCGTTAAAAACAAAATGTGTTCAAGAAACAAACCTATTTACAGGAACAGCACATTTACATTTTATATGAACACTGTACATTCAAGAAAGAAGAGCAATTTTGGTTCTTCGAATTAAAGCTGAGTATAAAATATTATTCACAAGGTATCAAGATTCTAAAAAAAGGTTAGCAAATCCTGTCTACATGACATAGGTTTTGAAGTGGTGGCATGTTGGGGGGGGGGGAGGATTTTCTGCTATAGGTATACAATTACGAACTTCCATTTGCCATGTAACTTCCAGGTTTCATGCTACATTGCATGCTGCCCTCTGACTGAAATGAAGCACACTTCGGAAGCAAAATCCTATGTATGTTTAGACAGAAAAAAGACCTACAACTCCCGGCAAGTCCCAGCCAGGATTGTGCCCTTTATTAATTACATCTGAATGGGCACTGTAATGTGTCCTGTAAACTCAATTAGATTCCCGTTTTTATTTAAAAATGAATAAGTCACAAACATGCTTTTTAGGAATGGAAAATGCAAAGGGAACTATTTTTAACAGGCTTTGTTTAATCTCATAAACAGAATCATCTAACCCTGACAGATTTGCATGGTCCTCCAGCTTGTGGATTACGAATGTCAGTGCAGGCAGAATTCTACTCAAGGTGGCTACCATTTCAATGCCAAACGTCTGCCCAACAATTCCTGCTTTCTAGAGGGAAAAGCTCCAACATGGCTTTTAGAGTAATTCTATTTAACAGGTGGCACATGCGAACTAAATCTACCTTCCGTATAAGCCACATTCTCTTGAGAAAAGGCTACAGGGCCTTCACTGTATGGTCTACTGTAAGTACGCTGGCAGACAAATCAAGTAGATATATACATGTGAAGGTGGGCATGTGGATGCACAAAGAACGTAAAGATGGACAATCTCTATGCTGACTTGGGGATGCCGACACTTTGGCAGAGCACCAGGCAGGGGACAGCTGCTTAAAAATGCGTGCTCTCAGAGGAAAATTGCCACCACTGCCCCCAACTTTAACTGGCTGATTCCACCAGGGAAAAGTCCCTAAAATAAGTGCTGTGAAAAACTGTATTCCTTTTCAAAGGCGTATTATTAAGCATGATTTGCATAAATTGGGGGGCAGGGTACAGCAACAGCTCAACTGTGAGACAGAAAAAAATTAATTCGCTTCTAATTTTTTTCTTTTGTAGAGATGAAACATGGAAGAGCATTTTCGAAAGAAAGTACTGTCTATCTTGATGATGATGATGATGATGATGATGATGATAGCGATTGATTGGAAAATATTGTGTGTGGCATGACAGCAAAGATATTTCAAGAAGCTTTCTAGCTGCAATATGGCTCTATATTTTTTAAGCTGCACTCTTAGAAACATTCTAAGTTTCAGATGCTCAAATTATCTATAGATATGCAGGTTGCTTACCTGTAACTGTAGTTCTTCGAGTGGTCATCTGTGCAGTCACACATATGGGCTCGCGCCGACGCCGAGCCTACTTCCGGGAAACTTAACTAGCTATCTTAGGTTTTGGCGGGAACCCCTCCCCCCACCATCCTACCGCGCATGCTCGAGGTTCCCGCTCCCTTCTTACCTCAGTTCTCTGAGACTGCTTGGCCTCGCGACTAAGGTTCCAATAAATTTATCAAAAACGAGCATGCTCGAACAACTTGACAATCACAACAGCGATGCCAAGAGGGGATGGTGGGAGGGTTGTGTGACTGCACAGATGACCACTCGAAGAACTACAGTTACAGGTAAGCAACCTGCATTTCTTCTTCGTGGTCTCTGTGCATCACACATATGGGCGAATAAAAAGCAAAACTTACCGGAGGAGGATAGGCATGCTGGTTGCTCATTGGCAGATGGAGGAAAGGACTGCTCTGCCAAACGAGGAGTCCTGTCTCGCTCTCACGTCCAGACGGTAATGCTTTACAAAAGTGGAAGCATTAGTCCAGGTAGCTGCCTTACAAAGGTCAGAGAGGGAAGCTCCATGCAGGAGAGCTGAAGAAGTTGCTTGCGCCCTGGTGGAGTGTGCTGTCAGCTGAAAACGGGGTTCCTTGCCGATTATTTGATAGGCTAAGGTAATCGTTGCCACAATCCACTTTGAAATGCGCTGCGAGGACACTGCCATTCCTTTCCGTTGCCCCCCGTAGCAGATGAATAGTCTGCGGGATTTTCGCAAAGAGTCTGTTCTGGACTTATAGAAAGCCAATGCCCTGCGAACATCGAGCGCATGCAGTGTCGAAGACAATGGGTCCGACAAAGATTTGAAAAACGTAGGCAATGTAATGTCCTGATTTACGTGAAAGGATGATGAAACTTTTGGGATAAACATGGGATCTGGCCGCAACACTACCTTATCCCGAAAAAACTGCAAGAAGGGCGAGTCCATGAGCAACGCAGCCAGCTCCGAAGCCCGCCTTGCTGACGTGATAGCTACCAGAAAAATTGTCTTGAACGTCAACAAACGAATATTAACTGTTGCTAATGGTTCAAACGGTTTTGATGTAAGAACACTGAGAACAACTGAGAGGCTCCATTGAGGGATAACTGGACGAACGGGGGGAAAAAGATTATGCAACCCCTTCAAAAATGCTCTTGCGAGCGGGTGAGTAAAAACTGAGAATCCATAGATCCAACTATGATTGGCTGCAATGGCCGACAGATAAACTCGAATGGAAACCGGTTTCAATCCCGCAGTGTGCAGGGAATAAAGGAATGAGATAATGTCCGGCATGCTGGAGGTATAACAGTCAAAAGTATTTTGGGCCGCATAAGCTCGGAATCGCTCCCATTTCTTACGGTAAGAAAGCCTTGTAGAGGGTTTCCGCGAGGCGTCTAGAATGGATCTCACACCTTCAGAAAGGGTGAGGCCGTGCCATGACGCCAGATTCTCCATGCCGTGAGCTGTAGTGTCCCGACATCCGGGTGGAGGATCCTTCCGTCCCCCCTGGAAAGGAGGTCTGTACTGTGAGGTAGACGCCAGAACGTGTTCTTCGCAAGTCTGAGTAGTGGCGTGAACCAAGGTTGTCTTGGCCACCAAGGGGTGATTAGAATGGCCTCTGGATTGGTGCGCCGAATCCGTTCCACCGCTCTGAGTATTAGAGGGAACGGGGGAAACATGTAAAGGAATCCCTGCGACCAATCCCATTGGAACGCATCTCCTAGTGATGCCTGTCCGATTCCCGCCCTGGAACAATAGGCAGGGCAGACCGCGTTGGCAGCCGTGGCAAATATGTCGACGTCTGGGTATCCCCACCGAGCAAACAGACGAGTCAGTATACGAGGCGAGAGCTCCCATTCGTGAGCATCCTTGAATGACCTGCTGAGCTCGTCTGCCTTGACGTTGTCCAATCCCGCAATATGTAGTGCTGTCAGGAGCATATTGTGGGATATGGCCCAAGATAGGATGTCCATCACCAGGTGAAGGAGGCGCGGGGATCGAGTACCTCCCTGCTTGTTTAGGTACCACACTACCGTGGTATTGTCAGACAATATCCGAACGTGATGACCTTGTAAGTGAGGAAGGAAAGCTTGCAGGGCCTTCTTTACTGCGAGTAGCTCCAAGATGTTGATATGAAGGCGCATCTGCGAAGGTGACCACCTTCCTTGTGTGTGCAGATCGGCGTGGTGAGCTCCCCATCCCTCCAGCGATGCATCTGTCGTCACTATGCGAGAGGGGCCTGGTCACGAACGGCATACCCTGGGATAGGTTGCAGGTGTCCGACCACCACCGAAGGGAGGTTAATACAACCCGTGGAATGGTAAGTATGAGTTTGTGTGGGTTCTGCATTGGGGAATAATTCTGGATGAGGAATCGTTGAAGGGGGCGCATATGGAGTCGTGCCCAACGGATGACGAAGACTGAGGCCGCCATCAACCCTAGTAGCCTGAGAATCGTGAATGCCGTGACGCGATGTTCCCTCTGCAGTCTTGATGATAGTTGCTGCAGGGCATTTCTTCTGTCTACTGGCAGGAAGGCTCTACCTATGGTAGAGTCGAGGACAACACCTATAAACTGTATGCTTTGCGACGGCCGAGTAATGGACTTTTCGTAATTTACTTGCAGCCCAAGCGACGATAGAAGAGTGATGACCTTGTGGACGTCGGCAAGCGCTTGGCTTCTGGACAGAGAGACGATCAGCCAATCGTCCAGGTAAGGATAAAGATCAATGTTGTTTGATCGAAGGTGCGCGCATACTGCCGACATGCACTTGGTGAAAACCCTTGGTGCAGATTTTAAGCCGAAGGGGAGGACTGAGAATTGGTAAGCCTGGCGACCGATGACAAAACGCAGGTAACGCTGGTGGGAAGGATGAATAGCGATGTGAAAATACGCGTCCTTCAAATCGATTAGTGTAAACCAGCTGTCTTTCTTTAACATAGGCAGAATTGCTGCTAGGGTAACCATTCGAAACTTCTTGGGCCTGACGAACTTGTTTAAAGCTCGGAGATCCATAATAGGACGAAGTCCCCCGTCCCGTTTCGGAACCGTAAAATAACGGGAGTAGAAGCCCGTGTGGAGATGGGATTGGCAGACCCTTTGAATTGCCCTCTTCCGGAGAAGAGCGGCGGTCTCCTGCGCCAAGGAAACCGACGGTGGCGTTACTTTTACGATGCCGACAGGAGGTGGGACTTCGAAGTCTATTTTGTAGCCCTCTGCAATTATGCGGAGGACCCAGGAGTCCGATGTTATGGACGCCCACGCGTGTAGAAACGGCTTCAGCCTGTTCCCTGACCAGCCGGTCTGAGGTAGAGGCAAGTCAAAGTCGACGCTTCTGAGCCTGGGACTGCTTGGTGCGTGGAGTGTAACGCGCGGATGATTTACGTGGCTGATAGGACGGCTGGCTGGAAGTTGGTTGGTAGCGCTGAGCGCGGTCCTGTTGGTGCCTTGGTTGGTACGGAACCGGCCGGTACCACTTCCTCGGACGATAGGCCTGCTGTGGCTGGGTAAAACCCATTTTCTTGGCTGTCATTTTGGCCTTATGAATAGTGTCCATCGTTGTGTCCGTGGACCCATTGAAGAGGCCCTCCCCATGAAAAGGAAGGTCCTCAATCCTATTCTTTGTTTCTTGTGGCAGCGATGCCGAACGCAGCCACGCATGATGGCGCAAAGCCACTGCACCCACCATTGCTTTCACAACGTAGTCTGTCAGGTGACGGGCTGTCGTCAGCTCCTGCTTAGACAATCTCACTGCCTCCGCCTGAAACACCCGTGCCAACTCACGCTGATCCTCTGGCAAATAATCTGTAAGCGCGGAGATTTTTTCCCAAAGGAAAAGCTGGTAGCGCGCCATCATGGCCATATAGTTGGTGACCTTAATGCCTAAAGACGCAGAGGAGTAGATTCGGCGTCCATAAGAGTCGAGCTTACGACCCTCCTTGTCAGTCGGCGCAGAATGTGATCTGCCCGACTTTCCTTGCGCAGCCTCTACTACAATAGAATTGGGTTTAGGGTGTTGGAAAAGAAAGGGAGCTTCCTCTTCCTTCACCTTGTAAATGGCATCAAGACGCTTTGAAGTCGGCCCAATGGTCGCTGGGTTAGCCCAAGACTGCTTGACCGTTTTTAGCAGCGTCGGAACCAACGGTAAGGTCAGCTGTGGCGAGGGGTCTGTATACATCACATCGTATATACGATCATCCACCTCCTCTACTGGCTGTTGGCACTCGATTCCGAGGGACTGCGCCAACCTCATCATTTGGTCAGAGAAGCTGCCCATCTCCATAGTTGGAGAAGCCCTGTCCTCGGTACCAACCTCGTTTGATGGCGAAGGTTCCGAGGGGCGAGGCGACGGCACAGATGAAGTATCTGAGGCGTAGCCCTCAACTGACTGAGAAGGCTGCCGCGTACGTGATGGTGCCGGTAATGGGCGACTTTCGAGTCGACGCGAAGACTGGGAGAGTGAGGTCGAACGACGAGGAGGAACTGGCGGTGCCGGCGGTATCTCTTGAATGCGTCTTCCGGTATAGGGGTCAAAGCGGTAACGTCCCCTAGAAGAATGACGCGAGCGCTCAGAAAATACATCCCAGTCTCGGGATCGAGAGCGTGATCGAGTCGAAGATCGGTAACAACGGGATCGTGACCGACATTCAAGGCCGACTGGGCGCTGGATTGGTGGTGGAGGCTCCTGTTGAAGGGGAATGGTATCTTTTCCATCAGACGGAATTTCAATCGGGATCGACAACGGTAACGAGCGCGTGGGCGACATCGTGGGCGACCTCGGTATCGAAGACGTAGGCGACGCCCTCAGTATCGATGGAGCAGTTTGTGAAGCTGGCGACAGCGAGCGAGTTGGTGGCGAGTGGCGGGTCGGTACCGATACCAATGTCGGTAGCGAGGAAGCCTTATGCACAACGGCGACCACTTTCATCGATGTCGAAGACGGCATCGACAGCAGCAACGATGCTGACTTTTTCGATGCTGTAGCCAATTTCCTTGTCGATGCCGATGCCGATGGAGGCACGGCTTTGTTTGGCTTTGCCGACTTGTCTCGGGACTTTTTCTTGGCTCGTTTCACTGTCGGCGGAGAGGAAGGAGGGGAGGCCACCGAGACCGATGCCTGTGCTGCAACCCCCAACAAGGGCGAGCCAGGAGATGCTGGGTTAGAGCAGTCAGAAGGCGAAACCCCACGCTCCCCAGAGATGGACAGTGCCGCTTGCATGGTTGGAAGACGGGGTCTGTCCACAGCCAAAAGGGCCTTGCTCCACAACAAACTACGAAGGCGATCAGCACGATTTCGTCTCGTCTGCCTGGAGAAGCGCATGCAATGCGTGCAGGATTCCACAATGTGGGACTCTCCAAGGCAAACTAAACACAACGAGTGGCCGTCGGTGAGGGCCAATTTAGCCCTACACCGCGAGCACAATTTAAATAGCGCAGTCTGCACCATAGAATGAGAGACTGCTCTCGGTAACTAGTACTAACTATAAAATAAGATAATAATTCTTTTTTTTTTTTAAATACCAAAAGCGAAAGTACGAAAGAAAAAAAATAACAATAATATAGAAAAACCTAAACTAACCACTAAATGCTTCCTTTCAGATACGGATGTATGCTGACAAAGTCTCCCGCGAGGCTAACAGCGAAGCGGTCGAAGAAGAACTGAGGTAAGAAGGGAGTGGGAACCTCGAGCATGCGTGGTAGGATGGTGGGGGGAGGGGTTCCCGCCAAAACCTAAGCTAGCTAGTTAAGTTTCCCGGAAGTAGGCTCGGCGTCGGCGCGAGCCCATACGTGTGATGCACAGAGACCACGAAGAAGAAATATGAGTTTTCTTTAGGGGTTGCCACACAATTTTCCAAAAGAACATGATAAAAATGCAAGAGCTGTTCACTAAAAGGCATGGGGCAAATTCCAGCTAAGACCAGAATCAGATGTTTGATGGCTGGCCCGTTTGCCTCAAATGGGCCAGGGGGTGGAAGCAAACCAACAGGAGGGGGTCTTCTTTCCTTCGCCTCTCTGCTGATTTTGATCTGCAAAGAGTTCCACCGCCTTTCCTTTGAAATCCAGTCTGAGCTAAATTGGAAATGGGGGGAAGTTGTCTAGAAGGAGATGGGTGGCCAAGGAAAGGGAGCAGGTTAACCCATTGACTCTTGAACTGTGCATGCCCCCCACTCTGTGTGTGTGCATGTGCGTTTGGAAAGTTCCAGAGAAGGATAAGAACCTGAGCCAGATGATGCTGTGCTTCTGCAGCAGACCCCACACTGCTTTGTGTGGACTTTGTGACTACTGTCTGCACTCTCACTGTTCCATCACCCCAACAGGATTTGGGGAGAACAGACTCCAAACAGCGGTGGTTTGGCCCATTTCCCTATCCCTGGGTATGGCTTTAAGAGGGGAATCAAAGATGCTGGAGAGCCCTGATACTTCCTGAATTTTAGTCCTGCGAGGTCTCTCTTGCTACCTTAAATACTATAAAGAAAAGATAAAATGCTTCCATTATCAGGTAGAAGGACACTATGAGATACCACTTCAACTAATATTTAAACATTGATTAGGCCATTTTTACAGCCAAGAAAACCTAGCATCTGCTAACCTACAAACATTGTAAGAAATGTGGTTTTGCCAAGGACCAACGTCTCTCCTTGGAAAGCAGTTTCATTTTAAAAGTTCATGAACTAATAAATAATGTGCTTCAAAGAATGTAACTCAAAGGGAAACAAATAAAATCCCCAGCCATAAAATGTGGATCTTCGTTTAAGAAGTGCTTTGGCTTACAGTAACCTTAGCAGTCCTGACACTACTAATTATTCTTAGTATAGTATAATGCCAACAGCAACCACACTATGGCCATGACACCGAACTGCAGGAGTAGCACTGAGACCATTGAGACAATTTCAGTTTATCAAAACAAAAGAAAATAATAATCTGAAGTTCAGTGAAGGAGTCTTGTAATGATCTGAGAAAGAAATGAGTACAAAATGCTCAGGACTGCTTGATATAAGCCCACTCCACATGCAAGGAGAGAAGCAACTTGAAAGAGCTGGAGGTGCTCCTTGGTCATTCCTGAATACACGCGTAGTCTTGGAGAGGCATCTACCGACGAGCCTGAAACGCGAATCACAGCTGCCTGGTCACGAGTTTCAAAGATGCACATTTTAAAGCTGTTTCCCCACAAGCCGCAAGGGAGGGAAAGTGGCGTGAGACAAGCTTCTTGACACCTCACTTTTTGCATGGCAGAGGCTAGACCAGGAGCAGATGTCCCAAGTGGGCGGCACGTCCTTGGGACTGCTCTCTCAGCCACAGCCTCAGAGGAGTGTACTGATCTGTAGGTTTGATGGGGGAGAAAATAGATACTGGGCATTCTTTCTCTCTTTCCCAAATCAGGGAAACCTCTGCTCTGACATTTTCGGAGGAACGCCTGAATGTAATGCAATAAGGCACATCTGTTTTGCAAAAGAAACTATTTTAAATGTTATGATGTCTAGCTGACAATAAACATCATGCCATATGCAAAGAGATGGCCTAGAAACCATGTGCTGATGACTCCCCTTTCATGATCCCAGAGAATGCCCTGAAACAATTTTGGGCGTCTTACCAGAAGATGATTGGAAAAGCAGCTCAGCTCTACCGCTCAGCATTTGGCTTCCAGGACATGCTCTCTCTTTCTTTCTTTTTTTGTGTGTGTAGTGTGCTCTGGCTTGCTAATACTGGCAAAACAGTGCAGAAACCATCTATCTGTGTTGAAAAAAAAATGCCCTATTCAACAGAGCAATTAAACCCCCAAAGATCTTTTTAAAATGCTCAGAGTACAGGCAGACCAGCCTCCAGAATAGATCAGTGCACGGAGCGAGACCCCAGCCCACTCTATCAAGAGAAGCCTTTCAGAGAGTTGTGTCATCTTCCTCCCGGGAGTCCCCAACTAGAAGTGAGTGCTTGTCCGGCTCACTGAGGACTATGCTACTGAGGGACCGTTTGTCAGAGAAGAGAGAGTTTATTGAGGCTTGGCTGTAATTGACAATCCGGTCCATGAGGCTCAGTTTGGGGGATCCTGGCCCAGTTTCATAAATTCCGATGTGGACACTGATTTCTGAAGGACTCTTAAGTTTCAACTGGTTCCTGGCCCGGTGTTCATATTTCTCACAGGTAGGTTTCTTGTAGCTAAAGGAGGGGAAATACATAAACATCTGTTGTGTTGCCTGTTTGAAATAGGGCTGCAGCATATAATCAATTAATTTTAAAGCTTTTAAATCAATTAAAAAGGTACCCCAATTAACTGGGGAATAGATTAGAAAAGAATAAAAAATTAACACCACCCTTTTCCCTTAGAGATATAACTTTTTCTAAGGCGATGTCCCTTTTGCTTTGTTTTGCCCAATTTCTACTAATATACAACTTTAATACAACCATCAACCAAAACCAAGACCGAACCATGTTTTTACCCTGATGACAGTCCCAGATTGAAATAATTGTGCATGACCAAGGAAGGAAAGTACACACACAGTCACAAGTGGGATTATTCTCACAAGCTTTCGCATGCAGGGATATATAAGCAGAGCAGGGCTTCTCAAGTGCCTTAATTCCATGCTGTTCTCACAAGTTCTGCCCACTGTTTCTACTACACTCTTCATATACTCCCATATCCCCTTCGGATTTGCCAGGTTTCTGAGCTTCTGCCCTGGCTGGCTTCAGAGGTCTCTGGTGCCTCTCCTCTGCAGCTGAGGAGATAGTTCTCTCTTCTGCCTATGAGCTCTTTTGGGAAGGAAGGAAAGAATTCCTAAGTAAGAGGGAGGTCCAAAGATTTTCTTCTCTAGAGAGAAAACACTGCGGAATAACAACAGTGAAGGTGGCAAATAGGGAAAGTCGGAGCCATTGTAGTCCAGTAACTAACATTATTTAAACTCTGGACAGAAAACTGGGTTCACACCCAAAGTTAGCCATGGATCAATGATCCGGGCAGTGATTAGTCTCACAAGCACAAATTGTAACAATGACAACAACGAAGACGCTCTCAATAGGGCTGAGATAATGTGACCCAGATTACAAAATGCACAGTGAGAGTACAGTATATAAAAACACTAATAAATAAGAGAAGAGAGAAACTGAAGTAGTTATACATTTTCTACCTTACTTCCCTAAAACTGTGGCTGGACCACTTTCTGGTAGCTCCACTACTGGCTGCTTTGGGTAGTGGTCCAGGAGCAGAGGATTCTTTGGGAACAGTGAGGGTACAGGGAAGTCCTGCCTGGATTTTCAAAGGAAGAGCAGAGTCTAGGCTGCTGGCCCTCCCTTTTGGAAGCAGAGGATGTTACTTGATATTCGATCAGGGAAAACCAAAAGTTGTATCAGTAAAAAGGGTGGATGAAATGCTTGAGTCTGCCATACTTACAATTTTAGCAGTAAAGAAGACAACACAACAGAAACCGAAGAGGCAGCCATTGCTGCAGAGCCCATCCAAGGTTGCAGAACCAAACCAACTGGAAGGAAGACGCCTAGGAAAGAAAACATCAATAACCCAGACTCATAAACATGAACATGATAGGGAATGTACAAACAATGTTTTAATGATTACTCTTTTTGTGTAGGAAAAGAGCGAGTAAAGGCAAAACCCAAATACGAGATGGGACAATGTAGGGGCTAACAGAGAACAACTTAGCTTAAGTCAGCTGTGTAATTTGGTGGCACAACAGGGGAAACCAAATATACTCCATTTTGTATTGCTTAACTGAGAAATCTTCTCTTTCCTCTACCCAAGATTACTTGAAGTAGAGTGTAAATAATGAAGGATGGGATTAGTTGTAACTCTTAATGTTCCTTTTCCTGTGTAGCATACTTATTAATTACAACTTTCTACTTTCTCTCACAAATCCCTTCCTACGGAATAATTTACCAATATCTATTCACAATAATACTTCATGGCAGAAAAATATCCAGTATTATGCAGTTTGTCATGGCCAACAAGAGTTACATACCAGCAGCTACAGGAACTCCAATGAGATTGTAAATGAGAGCAAAGACAAAGTTGATCCGTATCCTTTTAACAGTTTTCCGTGATAAATCTATACTTGCCACCACGTCCAGCAAATCATTCTGCCAAATAAGTGTTTACAAGGACAGTTACGTCAGTAATTTGATTATTATGTCTAAATGTGGCAAATCAAACATTTCAAGTGGCATTAATAAAACAGTAATGTTTACAGCCACATCCATGATGCATGATGTCTTCTGAACTACCACTAGCCAACAGCCATCTTCTGAGAAAGAGACAAGCACAAGCTTCCAGAAGATGGACCCATCCCTGATCTTGCACAAAATTTTAATATAGGTACAGCTAGCAGAGCAAAGGGGCACCACTTCTCCCTTCAAAATACAAAGGAGCTCTCCCTTCCCCAGTCACCTTTTCCTTGTTCTTTTTGAAAGGGAAAGCCACAGTTTATGCACACGAGAAATCACCTTGGCACACACCTTCCACAATCCCCACCACTCACCCGGATTAAAACGACATCGGCTGCCTCAATCGCCACATCTGTGCCTGTGCCAATGGCAATCCCAACGTTAGCCATGGCAAGAGCAGGGGAATCGTTGATCCCATCCCCCACCATGGCTACCCGTTTCCCTTCCTCCTGCAGCTGCTTGACTTTGGCAACTTTGTGGGAGGGGAGCACTTCAGCAAACACTTTCGTGACGCCAACCTAAAGAAAACAGGAAGTTCAAAACCACGTTAGAAGATTCCAGAGGCACGATATAGTTGTATGGGTAGAAATAATGAGCAGAGGCTATTAAAGTTCAGTGAAACTGAGTGATCCCCCTCACCCAACAACCATGGCGCCTGTAAGGCACACTGGTGCACTGTTTTACACTTGGCTGAGATGAAGTGAAGCCAGATAGGCTAACTCAAGATGTTGAGAAGCTTACCTGAGAAGCAATAGATCGAGCTGTTTTGCTGTTGTCACCAGTCATTAAAACAACTTCTAAACCCATCGCCTTTAAAGTTCGGACTGCCAGCTCTGCTTCAGGTTTCACAGTGTCAGCAATGGCTACCAAGCCACAAAGTTCTCCTAGACAGACATCATGAACATGCTCCCATTAATCCTCTTCTCCACTTTCTGGAGGGCACAGAAAGTCTTTGTTTGTAAAGGATTTCCCCTTACTTCCCCCTTTCTCTTCCCCACACCCACTTCCTATTCCTTTCGTCCCTTTCTATCCTTTCTGGTGGCATGCACAAAATTAAACATGCAGTATTCTTTCTGCTGCCCAGGTCAGTGAAGTGTTTTTATCACTGCTCCATCCACAGCCTGCATCGCCTGCATTCCTCAACTTTTCAATGTAAAATACTCAAACTTCAATTCCCAGATCAAGCTCCAGGCTTACCATCCACAGCCACAAGAACAGCAGTGCGACCTCGACGTTCATGCTCAATCATGGCATTATCAACATCACTTTTGACAAGAAGCCCGTTTCTAGACATCCACTCCCGGTTTCCAATGAGAACAGAATACCTGTGAGAACTCCATGTGGCTGAAAGGAAAATAGCATTGTCATTAACCAAGAATAGAGGACATGTTCAGTTTGCAGGAACCTTTATTCACGGCTAGGTCGACTGTGGCGAGGAAATGTATGTTGCTTACCTGTAACCATAGTTCTTCAAGTGGTCATCTGTGCAGTCACACATATGGGCTCACGCCGGCGCCGAGCTCAGTTCGGGAAACTTCTCTAGCTAGCTTAGAGTTTGGGCAGGAACCCCTCCCCACACCATCCTATCGCGCATGCTCCGGGTTCCCGCCTACCTCAGTTCTCTGAGACCGCAGGCCTCGCACCAAGGTAAGTAAAGAAAAGGACATAACTACATAAAGTAGGAGCATTAGCGACAACCAATTGCCAACACAACAGCGTTGCCAAGAGGGGATGGTGGGTGGGTTGTGTGACTGCACAGATGACCACTCGAAGAATTACGGTTACAGGTAAGCAACCTACATTTCTTCTTCGTGGTCTCTGTGCATCACACATATGGGCGAATGACCAGCAGAACTTACCGGAGGAGGGTAGGTACGCTGTGCCGTGTGGTATTACTGGCAGATCGAAGAGAGGACAGCCCTTCCAAAGGAAGCGTCCCGTGCAGCCCTAGTATCCAGGCGGTAGTGTTTCACAAACGTGGAGGTATTAGACCAAGTTGCCGCCTTACAAATGTCTAGTAGAGACGATCCGTAAGAGAGGGCAGCAGAAGCAGCTTGGCCCCTCGTGGAGTGTGCTGTAAAGGACACTGGGGGTTCCCTGCCTAATGTTTGATAGGCAAGGGTGATAAGGTCCACAACCCAATGGGAAAGCCGTTGCGGAGAAACAGCACAGCCTTTGGTCTTTCCCCCATAGCAAATAAATAGCTTACTGGATTTCCTATAAGTCTCGGTTCTGGACTTATAAAAAGCCAGAGCACGTCTAACATCCAAAGCGTGCAAGGTTGAACATAGTGGGTCATCAGACGCCTTAAAGAACGTAGGGAGAACAATGTCTTGGTTAACATGGAACTGCGATGAAACTTTAGGTTCAAAAGAAGGGTCCGGGCGAAGGACCACCTTATTAGGAAAGAACTGCATGTAAGGTGGGTCTACAAGTAACGCTGTTAGCTCAGACGCCCGTCTGGCTGATGTGATAGCCACAAGGAACACTGTCTTCAAAGTAGTAAACGAAAATTTACGGTAGCCAGTGGTTCAAATGGCTTAGTCGTTAATGCCGTGAGTACTAACGAAAGGCTCCACTGGGGGGTCAAAGGCCTTACAGAAGGAAACAAATTTCGAAGGCCTTTCAGAAAAGTCTTGGTAATAGGGTGCGTGAATGCTGAAAACCCATTTATCAAACCATGATTCACCGAAATGGCTGCTAAGTAAACTCTTAAGGAGGTGGGTCTTAGTCCTGCCGTATGTAAGGAGTACAAGAAGTCAATGACATTAGAGATAGGGCAGCTTTTTGCTTGGAAACCCTTCCCAGACTCGAAGCCCTGAAAACGTTTCCATTTTCTAGCGTAAGAGGCTCTGGTCGACGGCTTTGTAGATGCTTCAAAGATTGAACACAAAGCAGGCGAAAAGCTTAAGTCTTGCCATCTGGCAGGAGCCTCCACGCTGTCAACTTTAGAGTGTGAAGGTCCGGGTGCAGAATCATGCCCTTGGACCTGGACAGGAGATCTGGAACGTTGGGGAGGTGCCACGTGTTGTACCGTGCTAGACGTAGCAGAGGAGTAAACCAGGGCTGCCTTGGCCACCATGGGGCTATCATGATGGCATTCACCCTGTGTCTGTAGGCCCTGGCCACCGTCTTGGCAATCATTGGAAATGGGGGAAACATGTAAACTAAGCCCCCATGCCAATCCACCCGGAAGGCATCTCCAAGGGAGTTGTGGCCCATCGCAGCACGCGAGCAGAAGTTGTGGCAGACTGCGTTGGCAGGAGTCGCAAAGAGGTCTATGCAGGGTGTCCCCCATTTGGCAAATAGAAGAGCCAGTATCTCTTTGGACAGTTCCCACTTGTGGGTCTCGTTGAACGTGCGGCTGAGCTCGTCTGCTTTTAGATTGTCCACACCCGCAATATGCATGGCCGATAGACAAATTTCGTGAGAGACTGCCCAATGCAGTATCTCTAACGTTAGGTTGAGAAGGAGAGGGGAGCGAGATCCGCCCTCTTTGTTTATGTACCACACTACAGTGGTATTGGCTGATAGACAATTGGGTAGAAAGGCGAACAGAGCACGTTTCACTGCTAATAACTCTAAGAGGTTGATGTGCTAGCAGCTCTCTAAATGTGACCATTTTCCTTGAATGCTCAGGTCGTCAAGGTGAGCTCCCCACCCCGTAATGGTACGGGATGGTCCTGGCGTGTGGAATGGTAGGCCTTGCGACAAGTTCAGGGGAAGAGTCCACCAGTTGAGAGAGCTGCGGATGTCGCTCGGGATGGCAATCCTCAATCTGTGGGGATTTTGTCCCGGTGTGTAATGTTGTAGCAGTAATTGTTGTAGTGGACGAAGATGCAGATGGGCCCAGCGGATTACGAAGACCGATGAGGCCATGAGACTGAGCAAACGGAGAATTGTGAGGGCTGTTGCTCTGTTGGCGAGCTGGGTCCGCAGAGCGAGGTCCTGAATAGTGCGTCTGCGGTCCGAGGGAAGGTAAGTCCTGCCCACGACGGAGTCTATGATGACGCCTATGAACTGGAGCCGTTGTTGCGGTAGAAAAACCGACTTTTCTCTGTTTATTTGCAGGCCGAGAGCGGAGAGGATCGTTGAAACAGTCCGGACGTCCCTGAGGGCCTGGAGCTTGGATGGGGAGACGATTAGCCAATCGTCTAGGTAAGGGTATAATTCTATTTTTTTTATCTTAGGTGAGCACAGACCGCCGCCATACATTTCGTAAAAACGCGTGGAGCTGTTTTTAGGCCGAATGGGAGCACGGAGAATTGGAAAGGTTGATTTCCTATGATGAAACGGAGAAACTTTCGAGATGAGGGATGAATTGAAATGTGAAAATAGGCGTCTTTTAGATCGCTTGAGCAGGGGTAGGACCTGTGCGAGGGTCACCATGCGAAATTTCTTCTGTTTTATGAACTTGTTTAAAGCTCTGAGATCCATAATAGGGCGAAGGCCCCCGTCTTTCTTTGGCACCGTGAAATAACGGGAGTAGAACCCCGCTCGTAGATGACGAAGAGGTACTCGTGTGATTGCCTGTTTTAGCAGAAGAGATGACGTCTCTTGCGCAAGCGCCTCTGATGGAGGAGTAAATTGAACGGTGCCAAGAGGAGGGGGAACTTCGAACTCTATTTAGTATCCTTGGGCGACGATGTTGAGCACCCAACGGTCTGAAGTGATGGCTGACCATTCCGAAAGAAATGGGCGAAGTCTGTTGGAGGGATTGCTTAATGGAATTGGCAAGAGGACAGAGTCAAAGACGCCGTTTAGAGCCTGGATCCTGGCGGCGGGGCTTATTGAACCACGGCTGCTGTTTCTTAGCCTGGTATGCTGAAGAAGGCTGTGATGCTTGGAAACGTTGAGAACGTTCCGATTGCTGACGTGGTTGATACAGCACCAGGCGATACCATTTGCGGGCAAGGTAAGGCTGCTGTTGTTGTGCAGGGGCGCCCATTTTCCGGGCAGTCATCTTTGCCCTGTGAATAGAATCCATAGTGGAATCGGTTGTGGCATTAAAAAGTCCTTCGCCATCAAAAGGCAGATCTTCAATTTTAGCCTTAGTTTCCTGTGGCAACGTAGAAGAACGTAGCCAAGCATGGTGGCATAATGCAACCGCCCCAATCATGGCTTTTGCCACGCAGTCCGTCTGGTGGCGCGATGTAGTGAGTTCCTGTTTGGAAAGCCTGATAGCCTCAGTTTGGAAAACCCGGGCCAGATCACGTTGGTCATCCGGTAAGTAGTCTGTGAGGGTGGAGATCTTTTCCCACAAGAAAAGTTGATACCGGGCCATCATGGCCTGGTAATTGATGACCTTAATGCCCAGAGCAGAAGAAGAGTAAATGCGACGACCGAAAGCATCAAGTTTTCTACCCTCCTTATCTGTGGGGGCAGCATGACTTCTGGTGGTCCTGCCCTGGGATGCCTCCACCACAATGGAATTTGGCTTGGGGTGCTGAAAAAGAAAGGGTGCTTCGGTCTCTTTGACCTTATAAAGGGCATCCAGCCTCTTAGACGTAGCTCCTATGGTAGCTGGGTTAGACCACGACTGTTTCACCGTTTTCAGGAGCGTTGGCACCATTGGCAGCACAAGCTGAGGAGAGGGATCGGCATACATGACGTCGAAAATCTTGTCTTCTGGTTCTTCTTGAGGTTGCTGGACCTCGATACCTAAAGACTGAGCCATCCGCAACAGCTGGTCCGTAAAACCGCCCAACTCCATTGAAGGAGACGCTCTTTCTGAAGTTCCCACTCCATCTGTGGGCGACGGTAGAGAAAATGCTGGAGACGGTACCGAAGACGTGTCGGAGGCATAATCTTCGATAGACGATTGCGATGGGTCCCTTCGACGGTCCGGCTGAGGCGGTTCTCTGCGACGCTCCGACGGCGAGTGTTGGTCCGATGTCGAGGGAAGATGCCGATCCCGAGGGCGATGATCCCGGGCAGAGACAGTCTGATCAGCCCCAGGGTTGTCCCGGAACGCTACCGCGTGAGATGGGTCAGCCGATGTAGAAGTTTCGGTCAGGCGTCTACCCGTGTACAGGTTAAACCGGTAGCGCGCGTCACGGCAGCGGGGCTGTCGAGATTGACCGGAGCGGTCCGAGTAAACATCCCACGCCCTGGTACGGGACCGTGACCTGGAACGGGACCGGTAAGTGCTAGCCCTGGACCGTGGTGAAGACGGTTGTGTTCTCGACATCGGCGAGGATGGTAGTACGGCATCGATGGTCCTGCATTCGGTACCGAGCGGCAATATGATGCCGAAGTCCTGCTGTTCGATACCGAGAGGTGAGTCCGGTAACGTAGTAGCGAGGTCGTCGTGAAGTGGTAGATGTTCCACCGGGATCTTTTCGTTACACTCGACGTCGGAGGAAGAGTTGACCTGCAACTGCGACAATAGAGATGGACGCGGTGGTAGCGTGTCAGAGTTTGTGATGCACTGCACTCTCTGAGCATGTACAGAGTGCAAGCACACAGCAGCGGAATGACAGCAGAACTCACTGGTAGCAGACAGATATCCAGGTAGTCAGAAAACACTCAGACACAGCAGTGTTTTAAACTACTATACTAAGTTTTACTGTACAAGTATATACAGAGAAGAAACATTCATCTAATCTTTTTACACAGTATTAAACAGCACCAACCACAACTTTTACAATGTCCCATCTAGCATCACCCACATCATCACCCACACTGTTTCTCCACATGCTGTTCATTTATAGCACTGTGGACCTATCACAGCGTTGGCTGCATATCTCCCCATGTGTTGCTATGCCTTCCAGCACACAGGGAAGAGTACCAAATGACCTTGGTCTTTAGGTGCTTACCAGCTGCACTACATTTGGCAACTGTACAGAGTACTTGAGGTATTGAGTCATCTCATGTCTCTCTTTTTGCTTAGTAACAGAAAAAATACATTTGCTTTTACATTAAACCAAATAAAATCTTAACATAGCGATGATGCTCGGAACAGTGCCGATGGCTGCCGACGAGACCCCCTCGGTACCGACGCTGGTTGTAGCGGTGAGGCGATAAGCCTAGTGGGAAGCGGGGAAGACTGTCCCGAAACCGGCATAGGCGGTGTCGACCAAGCTATCGGTACCGAAGGAGACGTCGAGGCCTTCCCCTTCGAGGATGTTACTGTCGGTGTCGAGAACGGTACCGATGCCGATGGACCCGATGTCGACGTCGACGCTGGTACCGAAGGCCGATTTTTCGGCATTTTCGGCTTTGAGGACTTGGAGAACTTAGACGATTTGTCTTTCGTCTTGCTCTTGTCCCGTTCTTTTTTTTTTATTGTATTGTATAATTTTTATTAATTTTTCAACAAAACAAAACAACATACACATAATACATAATATATAAACAAACTAACTCCCTCGACTACCCCCGTGCACCCCCCCCCCGAGACCTACTCACATTCATCCATCATCCTTCCAAAATTTTAATGATTCTTTTGAAGGCGATTGTCCCTTTCCCGATCTTAAAACATATTCCAAAAAGGGAGTCCATATATCTCCAAAATCACTCTTACTGGACATTCCCCTCATTATTTTCATTTTACATGTCAACATATCATTCAATGCTATATCCCAAATTTCTTTATACCAATCTTCTATTTTATAACTTCGTTGCCCTTTCCAATTTTTAGCAATCATTATTCTAACAGGTGCCAGGAGGTTGTTTACCAATTCTCTATTAATTATATGCTTATTCCTACTATCCCATATTGCTAGTAGAGCTAACTTCGGGTTTAATTCCAATTTACTTCCAATTATATCACTTATTTCTTTAAAAACCCTTTCCCAGAATTTTTGTACTTGTTCACAGCTCCACCACATATGAAAATAGGTCCCAACCTCCTGACATCCCCTCCAACAGTTCTTGGACACTTTTTTATCAATCTGGTGAAATCTTACGGGTGTTAGATACCATCTCCAAACTGTCTTATAATAGTTCTCCTTAATTCTAATCGACAATAACTTTAACATTCTTACATTCCATATCCTCCCCCAATTATCTTCATTGATTTTTTCCCTTAGATCTTCTTCCCATACCTCTTTTATTACCTTAAGTGAGTCCTGAAACTCCTCCTCTATTAATATTTTATATATCTCGCTAGTGAGTCCTTTCTTAGCTCTGGCTTCATCTTTTTTTCCTATTTGTTCAATTAAATCTTCAAATCTGGTATTGTTTCTACATTTCTTATTTTTCATCCTCCATTCCTCTGTCCATTTTACCAGTTGCAAACACTTGAACCAAGCTATCTTTTGTCCTTTAAACAAATCTTTAATATGCTCACTATCCTTCATCTTTCCCATCCAATTCCTTAGCTTAAGAATATCTTGTTCTTTCAGTCTCACTTCTATCTCTGATTTTAATGCTATTGGGAAGTTTCCCACTACTACCACTGGGGCAAGCAGAGAATCCCCTGGTATCAACTTCCCCCTATACTTCTCCCATATCGATAATATATTTTCCAATAATGGGTTGTCCAGTACCTTCCATTCTTTCTTCTGCATTTTAGTAAAAAATATATTCCGCAATTTACATTCTATCTCTACTGTTTGCGATTCCAACCATTCCAAATCTTGCTCCCCTAAAATAGCATAAATAGCATATCTTAACTGATTAGCAATATAATAATTCTTAATATTAGGAAGTCCTAAACCTCCTTTCTTTTGAGTATTATACCATAACCCCTTATTTATCCTAGCTCTTTTATCCCCGTTACAATATGCATTAATCATATTTTGCCAATTTTTAATCTCAGCTACTGAAATTCTAATAGGCAGCATTCTAAACAAAAAATTAACCTTAGGTAATATCTTCATTTTAATAACCGCTATTCTACCAAACCAAGAATGTTTTAATTTTCTATATATCTGTAATTTCTCCCCTACCTCTTTTCTTAAGCTTACAAAATTAAGTTCCTCTATTCTTTCTAATTCTTTATCTATATTAACTCCTAAATATCTTATTATATTTTTATGTCTTAATCCTAACTTAGCTTTACATTTCTCCATCTCTTCCTTGTTATAGTTATACAACATCATTTCTGACTTCCCCCAGTTAACTTGTAATCCTGTAATTTCCCCAAATTCTCTCAAATGTTTCTGAATCATCTCCCCACTTTCTAGGGGATCTTCTAGTGTCAATAACGTATCATCCGCAAACATATTCACTTTAATCTTATATTTTCTTCCTATCCCCTTTAATCTTTCATCTTCCCTAATTACATTTGCTAAAATTTCTATAACTATTGCAAATTAAATCGGTGAAAGTGGACATCCTTGCCTAGTTCCTCGAGCTAGTGTTATTTGTTGCGTTAACCCATCATTAACCATTATTTCCGCTTTATTATTTTTATACATCTGATTAATCACTCCCATAAATGTATGTCCAAACCCAAATGTTTTTAATATTATTTTTAACGCTGGCCATTCCACGCAATCAAAGGCTTTGAAAATATCTAAAGCTAATAATCCTGCTTTTAAGTTCCTTTTTTTTATAATATTTATTATATTTATAACTCTCCCAATTAAATTCGGCATTTTCCTAACTAAGATAAATCCGCATTGATCATTTTTAATATATTTAAATATAAATGTACCCATTCTTTTAGCCATAATTGCTGAAAATATTTTTGCATCCTCATTTATTAAAGATATTGGTCTATATGACGCTGGATCTGTCAAGTCGTTGCCTGGCTTCTGTATTAAAACAACCAGGGACAGGTCCCACGATGGCGGGGTCATTCCTCCTTCTATTATATTATTAAATATTTTTTTTAATCTAGGTATTAACCATCAAACCATCAATCCCCGGAGACTTACCTCCTTTTAGTTTTCCAATAATTCCCTCAATTTCTTTGTCAGTAACCAAGGCTTCCATACACTCCCTATCTTGATCATCCAGTCTTATTTTCCAATTCCTTTCTACATATTCCCAAATCTTTTCTTGTGAAAGCGCCTCTGATGTATATAAATCTTTATAAAAATCCTGAAAAATACTTAATTTATCTTTCATTACGTTACATCTATTCCCTAACTTATCTCTTATTGTCCCTATCATATTCTTAGCCTTCTCTGACTGCGTGGATCTAGCCAGCAACCTGGAATTTCTATTACTATATTCAAAAAAGTCTCTCTTTAAATATAATAAATTCTTTTGAACCTGTTCTATTTCTTCTTTCTCCAATTCCTTTTTTTTAGCTTGAATTAGGGCATATAACCGCTTATCTTTTGACTCTCTCAGTCTCTCCTCTAAACTCCTTATCTCTTCTTCAGCCTTTTTATTAAGTACTTCCTGTTGCTTTTTAAGTGTGGACATTTCCCTGATACAGATCCCTCTTATTACTGCTTTCATCGTATCCCATATTAATCCTTGCGAGTTAGCTCCTTTTTCATTTATCTGCCATATTTCCTGCACTTCCTTTTTTAATTTATCCACTATGTTTTTATTTTTAAAAATTCTTCCGTCCAGTCTCCATCTCTTTGCTTGTTTATAATCCTTCTTTATCTTGATATCCATCATCATTAGTGCATGGTCTGTGATCTTAATTACTCCAATATCACAATCTGTTAATTTAGGTACCATATTCTTTGATATAAAAATATAATCAATCCTTGAATAACTCTTAAATCTAGGTGAGTAAAAAGTATATTTTCTTTCTTGCCCTTTTAAAACTCTCCATACATCCATTAATTCTTTCCTCTCCATTAATTTAGCTAATTCTGTCTTCCCCTCTCCTCTAATACCTCTTATTATATTATCCCTGTCTTTCCCTTTATCTAGTACCATATTAAAATCTCCTGCCATCACAATATTCTTTTTCCCTAGATCTCCCACCATATTGAATACTTCTTTAAAAAAATCAATTTGTTTCCCATTTGGAGCATAGACATTTATCAGCACAAATTCTTCCTCTTCCAACGTACAGTAAATTATAAGGATCCTTCCATTCTTATCTTTCTTTATACTTTGAATATTAATACCACATTTCTTCGATATTATTATTGCCACACCTCTCGCTTTAGAAGTACCAAATGACTTTTCATACACTCCTACTTCCCTCATTCGTAACTCATTAGCCCCCTCCTTTATCTGATGAGTTTCCTGCAAAAAAATTATATCTATTTTTTTTCTTTTCAACAATGTTTCAATTCTTCATCTTTTAACCACCGTTCCTAGCCCCTTAACATTTAGAGTTGCACATCTCAATCTATTCTCCATTTCTTACCTTCAACCACGTCATTAAATTGGTCTCGGTCAGTGAAACACATACCCCCCCTCCCTTCCCCCCCCCCACACCCATTTTTACCCCCCTCCTCACCAGTCATCTGGGCAATGGTCCCAATTATTTTAGAACTCTTCAGGGGGGGGGAACACGGCCCAACCCACAGAGCAAAGTCCGATCCTCCCCTCCTTTTTTACCCTTTCCCCACTAATCCCTTTTCATTGACTGGAACCTCCAACCGCTCCTTCTACTTGGACTATTTCTCCCGCATCATTGGCATCGATTATGCCCAACTTCTCCAGCAGCTCGATTCCCTGTTCGCACGAAGTTATTCTTTCTTGCTTCCCTTGCCAGAAGAATCTCAAAAATACTGGGTATCCCCAGTTGTAGGTTATCGATTTCTTCCTCAATGCTGCTGTACAAATTTTGACGCTCTTCCTCCACTGCACGGTCTGCGCCGATAAATCCTGATAGATTTCGATTGCTGTTGCTTGAATCTTTGGTTGAGCTTGTCGTCTAATTGCTTGCATAAATTTTTCTTTTTTATAATAATTTGCAAATTTAACAATTATGTCCCTTGGAAGCACTCCTTTACGCTTAGAACCAACTCTATGCACCCGTTCGAGATCAGCTTCAGCCCAAGACTCATCTGGAAGTTGTATTCTTATCCATGTCAAAATTGTATCTCTTAAATCTTTTAAATTCTCTCCTTCTTGTTCTGGATATTTTCTTATACGAATATTTGCCCGTCTATCCCGATCCTCCATAGCAATAAGGCGTAGTTCATGTTGAGTCAGCTGGTCTTCCTGTTTCTTACAAACTCCCGCCAAAGCTCTAGTATCTGTCTGGAGCACTCCAACATCCATCACCACTTGCTTTAATCCCGTCATAAGCTCAGTCTGCGTATCTGAAATGCGCTTCGCCAAGCGTTCTTCTACACCAATCAGCATTTTTTTTATATCATCCTTTAATTCATCCATTGGGTCTGGCTGTCCTCCTCTGGCTATCTTTGGAATTGCAGCTGGCTCTGAAATTTGCGACACAGAGCCCTTAACAGGAGATTTCTTCCCAACCTGCTTATCTGGCATGTCTTGAGATTCCAAACGCGTCAATCTCTGCCACGATCGATCTGATCCACGCTCTTTTGAGGGTCTTACCCAGGCGGGGGTGGGAATAGAGGGCTTCTGCCGTCTCTGCTTCTTACTCATAAATTTCCCTCCTCCCCCGTCTGCCTGGAGACCCCTTATTCGTGCCTCTGCCTTGCAGCCTAGACTTCAAATTCACTGGGAATTAACTTTATTTCTTCTCAAACTCCCTCCAAGTATACTATAAATCAGGCTAGCTGCCAATTATAGTCCATAAATTAGCTCAGTAATGGCTTCTCGCTTCCTCCGTATACTTAGTTTCACTTTTGCAGCCAGCAGAAACAGCCAGCAGCCAGCAATTTCTTGCTGCTTTCCAAATCCCCCTCTAATGAGTGTTCACTTCCAGTCAATATATCATGCCTTTTAATACTATAAATCAAGCAGGCTGGATTATATCTTCAATTATAAGTCCATAAATTACCTCATTAATGGCGTCTCTCTTCCTCCGTTGTCCGAGGAGATTAGTTTCACTTTTACAGCCAACACAAGCAGCCAGCAGCTAGCAAGTTCTTGCCCGTTTCCAACTCACCCTCAAATGATTATTCACTTCCAGTCAATATATCATGCCTTTTATTACTCTTCACGATAAGGAATTAGTGCTTAATTCAAAGCTTTTTTAGGGAGTTCAGAAGATCTGCGACCTCACTCCGACTCGATCATGGCCACGCCCCCCGCTCTTGTCCCGTTCTGAAGGTTGACGAGGCGATGAGAGAGCTCGTTCTGAACGATCCTCAGCTGCAGCCCTTAGCGAGGGCGAGCGAGGTGATGCTGGGCTCGAGCGATTTAATGGCGAAGGCCTACGCTCCCCAGAGGTAGACTGGGCCAATGGTTGGGCTGACGGCATCAGAGCAGGACGGGGTTTGTCAACAGCTAAGAGTGCGTTGCTCCAAAGGAGACTACGGAGTTGATCCGCACGATTCCGATGAGTCTGAGAGAAGCTCATACAATGCGGGCATGCATCGATGATGTGAGCTTCCCCAAGACATAAAAGGCACAACGAATGTCCATCGGTTAACGTCAGTTTAACTCTGCATTTAGAGCAATGTTTAAATAGCGCGGACTGCGCCATGCACCTCGCCGGGCCAATGGGCTTGAGGCCAACAACTAAACCAAGCAAAAAAAAAAAATTTTTTTTTTTTAACAACTAACTATAACAATTAGAAATAACTACAACTAAGCTAACTATAACTATTCTACTTGCTTTTCCTAGGAACGACGAGACAAACAGTCGGACGAAGTCTCCCGCGAGGCGATCAGCGAGGCGGTCGAAGAAGAACTGAGGTAGGCGGGAACCCGGAGCATGCGTGATAGGATGGTGGGGGGAGGGGTTCCCGTCAAAACTCTAAGCTAGCTAGAGAAGTTTCCCGAACTGAGCTCGGCACCAGCGCGAGCCCATATGTGTGATGCACAGAGACCACGAAGAAGAACTACAGAGATGTGTTCAGAATTATCCAGATTACGCACTGGTACATAAGTAGGCTTTCAGCCAAACTACACAATCAGAAGAATGATGCTGTACAAGACTAGGCAGACTGTATCACTTTGAGTTATAGGTGGGCGAATTGCACATTTGAATATGTTCTAGTCTAGCCCTCAACCTGACGTGTTCGTTTTTCATAAACAGGACGTTTATGGGGGTGTGGGTGGCATCCAGATACACGTCCCTTGTAATCTGCGGTATAAAATGACTTGGCTCTTATGCAAAGTCAGTACAATTGCAATACTTTATTTAAACATTTACTTGAAAAAGAAAGATTGCTAAAAGCAGTGGATAAGGGGATCTGCTGGTTAGCGTTAAAGGAGTCGAAAAGGCAGGTGGCGGGGGGAGAAAGAGAGGCAGACAAAGGCCTGAATCAAACACAAAACCATGGTTTAGCATGATGAAAATGACTTGTTGTTGTTCTCCTCCTCCTCCTCCTCCCCCTCCTCCTCCTTCTTCTTCCTCCTCCTCCTCCTCCTTCTTCCTCCTCCTCCTTCTCCTGCTGCACATACAAAAGAGGGGCTGCAAGCTTTCACTTCTGAATAAACTGCATCTGACTGTGGGAAACTCTAGTTTATACAAAACCAAAAGCAACTATCAACCACGCATGATGGAGTGGGAGGGGAAGTGCAAGCGCTCAAGGCTAACTGCAGCTCATTCTGGTAATGCTAAACAATGGTTACACCTAAGCTGGGCCAGTGAGGCATCAACGAGGCCAAGAGAAAATCCTGCCAAGATAATAATAATAATAATAATTATTATTATTATTATTTACAACCCGCTTCTCCCTCCGGATCAAGGCAGGGAACAACAACAATATAAAACACAAGAACCACAAAAAGTTAACATTTTAAAAACAAGAAAAAATACATCATTAAAAACATCTTAAAATTCATCTGGATAGGCCTGCCGGAAGAGAGCAATCTTCATGACTCTCTTAAATTCATGAAGACTGCTAATTTGTCTAATCTCCTCCGGCAGACCATTCCATAGTCTGGGAGCGATGGAAGAGAAGGCCCTCTGGGTAACACTCGTCAGCCTAGTTCTGGCTGACTTGAGTAAGTTCTTCCCAGAGGACCTAAGTGTGCGGGGCAGATTGTACGGGAGAAGGTGATCCCGCAGGTAACCTTGGACCCAAACCATGTAGGGCTTTAAAGGTAATAACCAACACTTTATACTTCGCCCGGAAACTGATTGGCAGCCAATGAAGTGATTTTAAAACTGGTGTAATGTGGTCACCCTTAGGTGTACCAGTGACCAACCTGGCTGCCATATTGTGAACAAGTTGAAGTTTCTGGACTAGGCACAAAGGTAGCCCTATGTACAGCGCATTGCAGAAGCCAAGCCTCGAAGTTACCAGCGTGTGCACTACCGTCTTTAGGTCTTCCAACTCTAGGAAGGGGCGCAGCTGGCGTATCAGCCGAAGCTGATAGTAGGCACTCCTGGCCGTCGCATTAATCTGAGCTGTCATTTGGAGCGACGGATCCAGGAGTACCCCCAAGCTGCAAACACAATCTTTCAGGGGGAGTGTAATCCCATCCAGAACTGGTTGACACACCTCCAAACCCAAGTTGGGACCTCTGACAGCGAGCACCTCCATCTTGTCTGGATTCAGCTTCAGTTTGTTTTTCCTCATCCAGCCCATTACCGCCTCCAAGCATTCATTCAGAGGAGACACACTATCCTTAGCTGACGATGTTGTCGAAGGCATGGAGAAATATATTTGGGTGTCATCAGCGTATTGATAGCACCCCACCCCATGCCTCCGGATGATCTCTCCCAGCGGTTTCATGTAAATGTTAAACAGCATTGGGGAAAGGATGGCACCTTGTGGTACACGACATAGCAACTCCTTTTTTGAAGAGCAGCTATCCCCAAGCATCACCATCTGGAACCTGCCCGAGAGATAGGATCGGAACCACTGAAGCACAGAGCTCCCGATTCCCAATTCCCCCAGACGCTCCAGAAGGATACCATGGTCGATGGTATCGAAAGCCGCTGAGAGGTCCAGGAGTACCAGCAGGGACACACTCCCCCTGTCAATACTGAGGCGTAGATCATCCACTAAGGCGACCAAAGCAGTCTCAACTCCGTATCTCTTTGATTTCTGGGCCTTCAAGTCATTACTGTTGACACAACTTTAAACTTTTGGGCAAATGCTTGCTTTTAAGGGAGGAAAGTAAAACGCCATCATCCCTTTACATCCTACTGTAAGCTACACATAATACACCATGCAGTAATGGCATATGATGTGCAAACCGAAATGCAGAATATACCCAGCTCCATCTTCAGGCATTTAAAAGTTTGCCTAGAAAGTAGTTTTCTTATTGTGTTTCATCTTGAATGAATTGAGAATGAGCATGGAAATACTGCTGTGTCTTAAAGGACATGAAAAACATGATATTCCAAGAAAACACAACTTAAGCCAAGAGAAGAGTCAATATACCCCAGCAACACAGAGGCCAAAGCCAGGCTTCTGCTCAGCGTGATGCACATTTTACAAGTTCATCTTAACTTACTTGGTAGTCGCTCATCAATGATCAAGGCAGGCTGCATCAGTTCCTCATTCTCATCAATGTTCAGAAGGGCTGCATTTCTGACATTGTTATCTTCAATACTCTCACTCCTGCTGTACAGTAGGGCTTCAATATTGGTGACTTTACAACTAATGCCACAACCAGGGACCACCTGGAAATCAGTACAAGTTCCAAGGGTGTCTGTATCCAATTCCTAAAGAGAAGGAGAAAAAAACAGATTAAGTGCCTGGGATAAAGCCAACTGAACCGGGCTAACAAGAAAGAGTTATTCTATAAAAATCATTACATCAAAATCCAAGATTGGGTGTTTGGGACAGAATATAAGAATAAAATACAAAAGTGTTTGATGCTGAAGATGTGTTATCAAATCCTCACAATTCTGGAAGAGATGCAGATAAAGAGCCACTTCAGCAAAGCCATATGTTTCTAGACAATTCAGAATTATGCACACAGAGCTGTGAAAAACTGATGGGCTGACATGCCTGCCCAGGAGAGAGAATAATGTCCAAACCCAGACCGCTGTGGTGTTTAGAAGTGAAACAACCCAGCGGTTAACCCAATAACAAACCTTATGTTAATTGCTGGTTTGCTTCGCCCCTAAACAACCCAGCAATCCAGGTTCAAACATCTCGCTCCACGCGAAGGAACTGATCATGGATTGTGGAGTACAAGCAGAAGAGGTGGGTGCACTGCAGGTAGTGTGCCTGCTCTCTTCCACTTATGAATGACAACCCATCATTTTCTAAACCAATGGGTTGTTACGTGTGAACCATAGCTTTCATCCAAGAATGCGATGGGCATGGTTTGAAAGCACAGTTCTGTTAAGGAAGTTCTCAAAGAAGCAAAAGTGAGAGTTTGTAGACTAGCAACTCCTGACATGACGTAGCCCAGACATCATTTTGTTCTCTCAAACAACGTTTGGGGAGGCAGTCCTCGGGCATATTCAAGACCCTCTTATAATACAAAAGGGCTGCCTTCTGAGACCTAGCTTCTACCGATACTAAGCCTGTCTTTGCCCCAAGGAAAGGAGCTGGAATCCCTGGGGGTACTGCCAGTATTTATCTCAGGAACTTATTTTGACAAACAAACCTCCAGCTCTTCAAACTATTGTGGCTTAACCCCTAAATCTCAATACCATATTAGATTTGAGCAATCACTTTTCCAAGAAACACTTTCAATGCTGGGGTCACCAACCTACCTCCCATGGAGTAGAAAAAAAACAAAATAGCCTGCGCTGTTATTTTAATGTTTTGGACCTTAGTCTTCCAAGAATCCGTCTCAACAAAGTACACACTCAAGAATTTGAAGGAGGAAATCTGCTCTATCTTATTCCCAACTAACCTCCAATAGTACCTAGCAGTAAGTTTGCCAAAGACCATCATCTTAAATTTCGTATAGTTAACTGTGAGCTTTTCCACTTGGCAGAAATCATACAGTTTGTTCAAACTTCTCCTTCGCCTGACCGTATTAACAGACAACAGTACCAAATCTTTTGCATATATTATCTCAATCGACAGGTTGTTTACCTGTAACTGTAGTTATTTGAGTGGTCATCTGTGCATTCACACAGAGGGCTCTGCACTTGCATGGAGCCTTGTTTTGGGAAATCTCTATAGCTGAACCCTTCCCCACTACAGACTGCACATATTCTAACGGGTTCCTGCCTATTCCCTCAGTTGCTTGAGACTGACATTGTGGCCTCAGTATCAATATCTGAACAGATATCAACACCAAAGCAGGGACAGTGGGTGGGATGTGTGAATGCACAGATAACGACTCAAACTACAGTTACAGGTAAGCAACCTGTCTTTCCTCTTCGTGATCTCTGTGCATCACACACGGGCGATTAACAAGTTGTCTTACAGGAGACGGGTCAGTGTCTAGGCAAGTACTGATGAAAAACAGCCCTCCCAAAGGAACCGAACATCCATATGATAGTATCTTAGGAACGTAGATGGTGTAGACCAAGTTGCTGCTTTGCAGAGGTCAGGAATAGCAATGCCTTTCTGAAAAGCCATTGAAATCGCCTCAGCGTACTGGGGCTGTCAATGTGAGATCAGAAACCTCATAGGCCAAAGTGTTAGCATTAGCTACCCAAAAAGCAGAACGTTAGGCCCTTTTGCTGACCGAAATAGCACACGAATAGACAAAGAGATGTCTGAAAGGGTTGCGTCCTCTTTTTATATAAGGCTAATGCTCTTCTCACGTCCAGCATATGCAAAGCAGACTCCACCTCTGTTATAGGTCCAGGGGGGAAAATCTGGCAAACAATATCCTGATTCAAATGGAAGTCTGAAACGACTTTAGGCAAAAAAGAAATATCAGGATGCAACACTGCCTCGTCCCTAAGAAAAATCAAATACAGAGGATCTACATGGAGGGCACACAGTTCACTCGCCCGATGTGCTGAGGTGATAGCTACCAAGAATGCTACCTTAAGAAAGGAGTCTCAAGTCCATCTTCATCAAAGGCTCAAATAGCTTTGAAGAAAGCACCTTCAAAACTACTGATAAAACTCCAAGCAGGCACTGCTGGCCGAACTGGAGGAATGAGACTGGGACCCCCTCTGAGGATAATCTCTTCGGAGTTAGGTGTGAAAATAAAGTAAAAGCCTCAATAGGAGGCTGCAATGAAGACACTGCAGATAGATAAACTCATATTGACAAGAGCTTAAGCCCCTTTTCAAACTGGGCCAATAAAAGAAATAGAACTTGAGCAATCAATGCCGTGCGCATTGAAAGATGTGTAAACTAGCAAAATGAAACAGCTTCCCATTTACAGGTTTAAGATACATGGGTATTTGGTTCTCTGGAGGCATCCAATATCCTCAGTATGAATGGAGGAATCTGCAGCGATGCCATAGTCAGATCCTCCACGCTGTCATCCGCAACACTGGTAGTTCTGAGTGCCTCACCCATCCAAGTTGCTGTGTTCACAGTGTCGGTATCTGCAGCAACCGTCGGTATTGACCTTGCACCATATGCAGCAGCATATGTCGCTGCTGCCTTTGTTGTTTTGAAAGATAATCATTTGATGGGGGTCGATACATCTATGTTGTTGAGACTGCTGCAGCTGATTGAAACCCATTCGTCACGCCATCGTGAGAGCCTCATGTACAGTATCCAAAGATTCATCGGTTTTAGCATTCAACAGGCCAAAACCTGCAGATCAAAGCCAGGCGTGGCATTGTAAAGCCACTGTCGCAATGAGGGCTTTCGAAATGCAATCCACCTGGTGCCTTGAGGTGTGATTCTGTTGCCTCAAAAGCTTCAGCGCCTCATTTTGGAACGTATGTGCCAAATGTCTTTTATTTTCTAGCAAATGTTCCATCAATTTCCTCATTTTATCCGAGAGCAGGAGTTGGTAGCTTGACATCGCTGCCTGGTAGCTGGACACTTTAAGCCCTGAAGCCAAGGACAAATATATGCGCTTCCCCAGGAGTTCGAGATGGCGCCCTTCTTTGTCCACCGGAAATTAGTGTTGTTGGCGGGATTTGTCCTGTTTGGCCTCAACAATAATTGAATTAGCTGCTGGGAGCTGAAAAGGGAACTCTGCATCCATCTGCTACACCTTATACATGTCCTCAAGTCATTTAGATGTCAGAGAAGCTCCCAGATGAGGTTGCCACAAAGGCGGACAGAAAAGAACTAAGGGAATAGGCGGGAACCTGTTAGGGCATGTGCAGTTCGCAGTGGGAGAAGGTTTCCCACCTAAAACACCTCAGCTATAGACCTTTCTCCATGCAGGCGCAGAGCTTATGTGTGTGATGCACAGAGACCATGAAGAAGAGTTTATGGTTTCCTATTGCAGAGGGGAAGTGCTTTGGGCAACTTGACTCATTTACAATATTACTGATGTATAAATATACAATATTAAAATTGTATAAAGATGGACTAAAGTATAAGTAAATGATCATTTTCTGGTTGATCTATTATGTTAAACCTCACCTCAGAAAACAATAAATTTTGCAAACAGAAAATGTAGTTCTATTACACTACCTGATATGTTATTAAGAAATGCAAATTACCCATTAGACTTATCCTACCAGCTGCCATGAAGGCATAGCAGCTGGAAACAGGACATTAGCTTGACTAGTCTTTGTCCTTGTTCACTAATTATTTTATCCTGTGAAAAGCGATCATGTGGAAAGACATCACTACAGTCCGAACTGAAAGTATTTTCGTTTTTGTTAGGTCTCAAGCTAACACGAGCATTAAAATCACTGCAGACCACAAGGCTTGCTTCAGAAAACTGTATTTTACAAACATTCAATACCTTCGTCAGTTCTTCCCATAGAATTCTTCCTAATGGAGATTTAGGGTGTGAAATATACATTTAAGCAAATTAAGGTATCCAACATGTTCCTCCAGTTACCTTCTACCAATACTAATAAAATACTTTCAGATTGATAGATCACTTCAGCTTCTGCATCATTTCATTGAGAGTAGTGTAACCAAGCCCCACTCATTTGGCAGGGGACACTTCGGATCTGGTTTTCTGTGTTGAGTTGGGATGATGGTGATTAGGGTGGATATCGTTCCATTGATATAGAAGGATCACTACCTCATGGGGTTTAGACTAACTCAGACTCTGATCCTTGGAAGGGGACTAATTAAGATGGTTCACCCTAGGAGGCTGCTGGATTTGGATAGTTTTCTGATGGGCTTTGGGGGATTTTACAGTCAAATTGGCAGATTATTCTGTTGAAGCCCTGGCTTACTTCTGGAATGGAGAAATGGCCTGTGTGGTTGATATGATCATTCCTGAGCATCCTCTCCTGTTTAGTGGGGCCAAACAAGCTTCTGGGTTTTCCAGGGAGCTGCGGGTGATGAAGCAAGTCGGACAGCAACTAGAGCAACATTGACAGAAAATCCAGAAAAGTCTGACTGAAGACAGTCTACAGTTCATTTGAAACTTTATTATCATTAGCTGCTTTAAGCATATTTTTTGGCAGAACATCAGGATATAAATACGCTCACAGTCATAAACTTGTCTGAGAAAATCTACCCAGGTGGCAAAGAGAATTTTACTACACTACACTCCTAAAATTCTGATTAAGTGGGAATATGTAGAAGTAACCTCACTGGACCATTGGACAATAGAGACAACTGAACCATCACATATGTCCACCAAAGTAAGTTAGCACTTTGCAAAGGTCTCTCTCTTTCTCTCTCCCCACCATCTTAACTATGCAAAATATTCATTCCTCTACCTGTTTGCAGTATTTTGTTATAGCTGCTCCCAAAGGATGTTCACTGTTGCTCTCTGCAGTTCCCACTAGTGCCAAAAGCTTATTGCGTGATATCCAGTTACTCTCCACTAGCATCTTCACCTGCATCACCACTGGAGTTCCATGGGTGATGGTTCCTGTTTTATCAAACACCACGACTTTAACCTGCAACAAGACACACACATCAAGGGCTAAAGCACTTTATTTTTTGGGCACAATATGTCCACATTAGTTCTGGACAAGGTAAGACTTGCACGTTTCTCAATAAATCATAACCATTTTGTCTTTGTGGCCGACCAAAAAAGAAAATCAGATTTCTTACCTTGTGTGCCATCTCTAGAGGTTCTCCGCCTTTGATCAAGATACCATTTTGTGCTCCTACACCAGTACCCACCATTACAGCAGTTGGGGTTGCTAATCCCAATGAGCAAGGGCATGCAATACACAGTACTGTAATGGAGGCTTGGAACGCAAAGCGGATTACCACTTCAGCCTTGGAAATGCTCTTATTGTATCCCTGTTGACAAAAAAAAGTAGCTTAGGATCGATCAGGGGACTTTTTCGAAAGACCGAAAGGGTTGGCCACACACTTCAGCTCAATTCGGACATCGTAGCAAGTCATGGTTAGGGAAGGTCAACTATGGTTTAGTAGGATGTCTGTGCTGAGAAACCATAGCTGTAGCCAGAGCTCCACTGCTATGCAATTTAAATGGTAATGAAACTAAAAAGCCAAAACAAACAAACAAAAAACTTTTAACTAGAGTTAGACCTTTGTTTGTCTGTTGTACATAACCATTATCTGAGTGATGTCTGTAACGAGCCAATAGCGCAAAATATGTCAATGATTATTTGGAGGAAATCAAGATTGTGTTTACTACAAATTTAGTGTATGACTAACCCTGAAGTTCAAAAGAGCGGAAGCAGTAAAGTGGGTTCAGATCCAATGAGAAGCCACCATGGAGAAACTTCCTCATAGGGCTTGTTGTCACTGCCACCGTCACCATTTTGAATATTTAAGCTGTGGCAGGAGGGTGACACAGTTTGTCATTACATGTGAACCCATTCAGGGTGAGTTGTTAGGGTGCTTGGCAAGCCACCCAGAATCCATGGGCTATTTTACAGTTGCAAGTGACTTGTCAAGCACCCCAACAACCCACCCTTGATGGGTTCACACATAACGACAAGCTACAGCATGTCTCCACCACAGCTCAAATATCTAAAATGACAGCTGCGACAGTGATGAGAAACCCTGCAAGGAAATTTCCTCACAGTGGCTTCTCATTATGGGCGAACTCATTCTTAGACTTAAACCTGTTTCATACAACGCAACAACCCAGGGTAGCTTGTCAGCCTTGTTTATTTCAGAGCGGCTTGTCATATCGCCCTAACCCAGCATGATGGCTTAAGCATGGACTATTAACCATGCACAAGCCACAATAAGAACCCAGGGCTTGTTGTTGGGTTGCTCAGTGTGGCTTATTTTCAGAATGGCTTGCTGAGTCGTGTGAACCCCCAACAGCTTGTTAACAGCTTGTTTGAAAGGGCTTCAGCAATGCCTGGCAAGAGCAGTAAAAAACAAGGCCACTCCTCACAATCTCAGTTACTGAACTCTGCTTGCCAACAATGTGTGCTAGTGTCTCCTCCCTCATCAGTGCCTTCTGTACCTCCTCCAGGTCAGTGCTTCATTTGACAGCAAGCAGCTTTCTCCCCTTGTGAGCCAAGTTTCTCTTATCATTATTGAGCAACCTTGAAGATGACTATTTTTTCTATATAACCTGAATGTGATTTGGCAACTATAGTTATATAGCGATGTTCCTCTTCCTACCACAGCTATGTGTGTATGCATGATTGACTTACCTTTGGGTAAGTGCGCATGGCCCCAAGTTGGGACCATGGCTATTTGGGAAGAGGGATTTAAGCTCCCCCTTCCTGTTTTTAAGCCAAAATGGCTTGTTTTCAGCATGACTTGTCATGATGCGCAAACAGGCCCTTTAGTCACACAAATGTTGCCAAAATCCTAAAGCATTCTTGAAGTCTACACTGACTCCCTAGTGCCTTCAGGGCTGAAGTAAAAGTGTTGGTGATTACCTATAACACCCTATCTGGATTGGGCCCTACATACCTAATCGATCACCTCAAGCTAAATCAGGTCTGCAGGGGCAGGCAAGGAGGCCCCTCAGTGGTGGGCCCTGAACTTTGGCCCTCATGAAGACTCACTGAAGCATGAACCTGTGTATCTTTAAAAAGCTGTGCAAGATATTTTTATTCAAATTATCTATCAATAGTCAGGGGTAAGGTAAAAAAAATGGGCATATTGTTACCCACCTTGAATGCAATTAAATAACATTTCAAGATTAAGTATTCATAAGCTACAGAACATTAGAACTTAGATTGCCTCTGCAAACTTGAATCTCATAGAGTTAGAAAATTGCATGTAAACAGATGGGCCAATTTATAGGCACAGAGAAGATAAGCGTAAATGCCGCATATTTAAGGACAGGATGAAAATCCAAATGAAAGTTTACGAAGTAAGAAAATTGCTATCTATACAGACCATAGCTTTCTAGGCATCTGTAATGCAATGGAATCACCATTAGGTAATGTAGGCAAAACAGCAGTTTTAAACACATACACAGATGGAAAAAGAGAGTAATGGGGAGTTCCAGTTACTCTCTCTTGCAATTATCTCTCATGTTTAGTAATTTTCTACTGAAGACTAATATTCAAGGAAGGCACACTGATGCATATAAAGACAATGCAGTGAATATCAACAATATCCCAAGGAACAAACCTGAAGCTAATCAGTGCTTCCAAGTCGCAAAAAGTTTAGAAGAACAAGTAACAGAGACTTACAAGAAAATACGTTTCCACAATTTCAAAATCGACAAATCCAATCACTATCCAAGCAAAAAGTGTAACCACAGAAACACCAACAATAAAAGGAACGAAGTAGCCACTAAGTCTGTCAGCAAACTGCTGAATTGGAGCCTAAAGTCAGGGAGAGAAGAATAAACAAATTAATTCTAGCAGCCATTTATTTATTTATTGAAAACATTTCTTCGCTGTCTTCCAGGGCAGAAGCCCTGAAAGGGCGGCTTACAACAATAAAATACATAAAAACAGTTTGAATATTAAAAGCAATAAAAACATAACCACAATAAAATAGCAATTAAAAACAATAAAAACAGCAACAATAATAGCAGTACTCATCAGGGAAGGCCACGGTAAAATGAAATGTTCTTAAGGCTTGTTAAAAGCCTGCAAGGATGGTGCATGGCGGCCCTCCGATGGAAGTTTGTTCCAGAAGTTTGGGGCCATTGCAGAGAAGGCCCTCTCCCATGTGGTCACCCACCTAATTGCTCTCGCGGATGGACAAATGAGAAGGGCCTCTCTTTCTGATCTTAAAGTGAGGGCAGCCTTCACTGACATCTGAGGAGGTTTGGACTTGGGCTTTAGCATAATGCTCATATGTTTGCAAAAAGTAAATATAGCTCAGCCCCCAATGTGCTCGCAAACCTCTCTTGGATCCCTGCCTCCTCAGGTGTTTATTTTCCTTGTAAATCTTTTTTTAAAATTAACTTTTTTTAAACTGGAAATCTGGCATGCTGCAAAGCAAGGTGTTGCTCTTCAGAACCAACTTTATTTGAGTTCAAAAGAGCAGTTTTGTGTTTTAGAGCTTTGCCTTAGGTCCTTGGGCAAGCTACTTTTCTTTTAGTCTCACCACTTTGCCTTCTGGGAAATGTGACTGGCAATGCTCACTATGGCAGCCATTCTGTGAGAGCACCCATGACACTCTCAAAATTGCAAATGTGCCCACCAAATCAAAAAGGTTGAGAAGACTTGAAATATACACTTAATAGCGAACATTTTTCTACCACTGATGTCTTTTTCTGCAGTTATGACATAAGGGCTGAGTTCAGACAACATGATAGTCAACTGTGAGGTAATCAACTCGACGGTTGTTTATCTTGGGGGTACTACCCACACAACATGATCATAATCAATCGTCATGTGGATTAGGATCAGTGTTGAGTTGATTATTAGTCCACGCTGAGTTGATTCACTCATCCCCCGCCTTCTCCACCCTCAGCCCTCCCGCTAGTATCCCATCAGCCATTGCTGCCGAAAATCTATACTGCCGGCTGGACTAGAGTGGCAGTCACCGCGCTTTGACCATTCTTGCTTTGTGAATATGTGGCTGATGAAATAACCAACAGTGGCCAAGGAAATAACCAATGGTACCCTCCACACAACACAATAACCAATGGTGGTTCAAATAGACAACCCTGCACAGCGCTGGTTATTTGTGTTGGTTATTTCGGCCAAATAACCAACTGTAGGTTAAAAAAAACCTCCCTCCACACAACACAACCCACGGTGGGTTAAATAACCAACAGTCAACTATTTAAACCACCACTGTTTATCGTGTTGTCTGAATCCAGTCAAGGTGTCGTTTGTGACGTTTTGCTAGAACAGTTTTTGACATACCCCAGATTGAATTGATTGTTGTTGGCATACCAATTTCCAGAATCAGAGATGAGATACAGAAGGTTAGAAATTTTAAGTCATTTTTAATTTGACACAGGACGAAAGCATGCATTGCTGTCAAAATTTAAACAACAAATTTGCTATGCTGAATTACAGCCAAAGAAACAGGATGAAAACCTTTACATCATCATCATCATCATCATCATCATATTTATTTATAACCCGCCTCTCCCTCTGGATCGAGGCGGGGAACAACAACAAATATAAAACACAAAAATCGCAAAACAGTTAAGGTATTAAAAACAAAAACCAATACATCATTAAAAACATCTTAAAATTCAACTGGATAGGCCTGCCGAAAGAGAACAGTCTTCATGACTCTCTTAAATTCATGAAGACTGCTAATTTGTCTAATCTCCTCTGGCAGACCATTCCACAGTCTGGGAGCGGTAGAAGAGAAGGTCCTCTGGGTAACACTCGTCAGCCTAGTTCTGGCTGATTTGAGTAAGTTCTTCCCAGAGTACTGAGTGTGTGGGGTGGATTATATGGGAGAAGGCGATCCCGCAGGTATCCTGGACCCAAACCATGTAGGGCTTTAAAGGAAATAACCAACACTTTATACTTCGCCCGGAAACTGGCAGCCAATGAAGCGATTTTAAAACTGCTGTAATGTGGTCACCCCTAGATGTACCAGTGACCAACCTGGCTGCCACATTTTGAACAAGTTGAAGTTTCTGGACTAGGCACAAAGGTAGCCCTATGTACAGCGCATTGCAGAAGTCAAGCCTCGAAGTTACCAGCGTGTGCACTACCGTCTTTAGGTCTTCCAACTCTAGGAAGGGGCGCAGCTGGCGTATCAGCCGAAGCTGATAGTAGGCACTCCTGGCCGTCGCATCTATCTGGGCTGTCATTTGGAGCGACGGATCCAGGAGTACCCCCAAGCTGCGAACACAGTCTTTCAGGGGGGGTGTAACCCCATCCAGAACTGGTTGACACACCTCCAAACCCAGATTGGGGTCTCTGACAGCGAGCACCTCCATCTTGTCTGGATTCAGCTTCAGTTTGTTTTTCCTCATCCAGCCCATTACCACCTCCAAGTATTCATTCAGAGGAGACAAGCTATCCTTAGCTGACGATGTTGTCGAAGGCATGGAGAAATATATTTGGGTGTCATCAGCGTATTGATAGCACCCCGCCCCATGCCTCCGGATGATCTCTCCCAGCGGTTTCATGTAAATGTTAAACAGCATTGGGGAAAGGATGGCACCTTGTGGTACACCACATATCCCCAAGCATCACCATCTGGAACCTGACCTAGAGATAGGATCGGAACCACTGAAGCACAGTGCCCCCGATTCCCAATTCCCCCAGACGCTCCAGAAGGATACCATGGTCGATGGTATCGAAAGCTGCTGAGAGGTCCAGGAGTACCAGCAGGGATACACTCCCCCTGTCAATACTTAGGCGTAGATCATCCATTAAGGCAACCAAAGCGGTCTCAACTCCGTATCCTGCCCTGAAGCCGGTTTGAAATGGGTCTAGAAAATCATCATCATCATCATTATTAATCATCTGACAGTACCTTTGAGGTTTGTGCTTCTTCCACAAGTTTGACAATTTGGGCGAGAGTGGTGTCAGATCCAACATGGGTTGCAGAGATTAGCAGTGATCCATTCTGATTAATAGAACCTGCGATGACTGTAGTGCCAGGCTTTTTGGTTACAGGCATTGATTCACCTGAATAAATGGAAGGTCAACAAAATATTAAAGGGGCAGTTCTTATACATTTCTCACTCACCCTAGGCCACCCATCCCTCACATAAGGCATTTGCCAACTTCTAGAGTCCATGAAAATACAAAACAAATCTGCTTGCCTGTGATGAGCGATTCATCCACCATAGAATGTCCTTCAATAACACGACCATCCACTGGAAACTTGCCTCCTGGGACCACTTTGACAATGTCACCCCGCTGAACCAGTTCAACATCAACTTGCTCTTCACTATGAAGAGAACAAAAAAATTCAATAATTAGCAATTTGAACCTTGCAATGCTTCAGTTTGCTGCTTCTTGCACATCCCTTCTTAAAACAAATTTTGGTTTGGCCCATTCTTTAGTCCCCAATGAAATGAAACCTAACCCTGTAAAACTAAACCTGTATATATTCACACCTTGTCACACTGCTACTCTTGAGTCATCCTCCCGTCCCCCAAAAACGTACAATTTAGATTACAGCTCTTTAGGCAAAAAAAAAATCTTCTGTTTATAGTACTCTGTAAAGCACCACATACATTGATTCTGTGACATAGAAATAAAGAGTACATTGAAATCAAAGCGTACAGAAAACTGAAAAGTATTAATGTTGCCTTGCAATTTTTTAGTTAAAAGGTTAATTTAAAAAAGTATAATACCTCAAAAGGATGTTGTCTGGGCCTAAAGTAACAATAGTTGCTTCTGTTGCTTGTAGTGAAATTAGTTTTGCAAGGGCTTCCGACGTTTTACCCTACAAAGATATGGAGCTTCATATGTTACATTCAAAGTACCATAAAATGTTACTGAAACCAACGAAGTAACAAGTTACACACAAGCCCTGTTTTTAACACATACTGACTGCAACCTACTTAGGAAATAGACATTCCAAATAAGTTCTAAACAATATACAGATTGTGTTCCGACAACACGAAAGTCAACGGTGGGGTAATAATCAACTCGACAGTTGTTTATCTAGGGGGTACTCCTCACATGACATGATAATAATCAACTGTGGTGTGGATTAGGATCAGCGTTGAGTTGAGTATTAGTCCATTCTGAGTTGACTCATTCATCCCCTGCCCTCTCTCCCCGCTCAGTCCTCCCACTAGTATTCGAGCAGCCATTGCTGCTGAAAATCTATCCTGCCAGCTGGTTTAGAGTGGCAGCTACCACTTTGACTGCTCTTGCCTTGAAACTCTGTGGCTGAGAAAATAACCAACGGTGGCTGAGGAAATAACCAACGGTGCCCTCCACACAACACGATAACCAATGGTGGTTCAAATATTCAACACTGAGCAGCGTTGGTTATTTTGGCCTAATAACCAATCGTTGGTAAAAAACTCTCTTCTCCAAACATGATAACCCATGGTGGGTTAAATAGCCAACCACTGACTATTAAACCACCATTGGTTATTGTATTGTCTGAACTCTGTGTCTTTCCTCCCTTATTCAATTTGGGATGAAGACAAAAAAATAGTTTAAGTGTGGGGTAAGGCTTCCAAAGCATTTGTTTTCAGAGCCGTGGTTTCAATACACTTCTGTCACATGTAGAATGGTATATCTGTCTTTTGCTTTGGATTCTTACAAGCTTCAGGTAACTAAGAACTGAGCATTAAACTGCAAAGAGAATCTCACAACACTAATGGTAACTAGACTGAAAGTATTTTAGTCATTTCCTCTTCTCACCCCACCCCCTTATACACATCAAAATATATGAGCAGCTGTTTTATGTTTACCTTGGCTATATGTTCTAGCCATCGCCCCAATGCAATGAATACAAAGAGCATAGGTGGTGTGTCAAAGAAAGTCACAGGATTGACCTTTGCCTTCTCAGCCATTGCAACCAGCAGAATAACAAAGGAGTAGACAAATGCAATTGTAGTTGCCAAAACAATCAGCACATCCATATTGGCACTCTTATGTTTCAGTGCTTTGTATGCTTGAATGTAGAAATACCAACCTCCAACTAACTGTAAAGAGAGAAAAAGCCAACTTTATGCTTTATATCTATAATTACAGATAAATTAAGAAAACATACTTAAATGAGAACCACTTTTAAGAAAATACTAGTGCACATCTGTGAACTTTCTTTCTCCTCTTGGGATCAGGCAATGTTTTACTATGGGGTGCCGCCCCAGGTTCAGTCAACTAGCTAGAAAAATCCTACAATAGCACAGCCTCAAGAAAGCAAAAGTAATATTGAAACAGACAAGAAGTTTTAAAAGAGAGCAACACACACACACTTGTCAAAATGTGAAGCCTATTCCTATCATTTTTTTCACCTTAATGCAAATATTAAAAGGAATATGTATCAATACTTTAGCTTTTTTGGTCGCGTAAGGTGGGATACAGTAGTGCATTCATCATCATAAAGTTTTAGCATGGGGGCAATACCAATAAACAGATCTATGAAGCCAACTTTCTAGTGAAAAGAGACTTATCTTTTACCTTTAAACACAGTAACAGCTTGAATACTCCATTTTAGGCCCCACAGCTTTATACACACATACGGGGGGGGGGGGGGGGGGGGAATACATAATTCCGAAAGGATTAAGTTAAGCAACCAATCCTTAGTCAATACAGTTCTTCAAGAGGAATTGTGGCATGAAGTGTAAATAATACTACAGTAGCACTCGACATATTTTTACTTGCCTGTACAGGAACGCACAATACAAAGGAGAGCAAATTCATAACAGACAACCCAGGAAAGATCTGGCGCTCCAAGAACATAGATGAGTGATATGCTTCCATCTCTTCATCTGTCAAGTTTCCAGTCTTGTGCATGGCTGACATCTGGCTATCCATAACCATCATGTAAATCATTAGCCCCATTACAGGAACACAGAAAAACAGACTTACAAGAAAGGACCGTTTCCATCTTAAATTAGAAGAGAACAAAATAATGTTGAAAAACTCATCATAACATGGAAAATTATGTAAAACTTGATATGACAATATGTGGCATATAGAACAAAATTCCTGCATCTGGCACTATGTGTTCCAAGAAAAAATTAATGTGTTGTGTGGAAGAAGCCCAAAATGGCAAACTGCAAAAGAAGATCAAAATGTAACACTGTACATGCACAAGTATATCAGCCCCTGAATGTGATAGTGCATGCATGAAACTACAACTATCAATGCTTTAAAATAAAATTTAAAAACCATACTCAATTCTTATGGAAGGAATCAAAGAAACTTGAATGGGATTTGAGCATGAACCAAAAAATACTTACTGCCTTATTTCCTGTTTGTGATCTAAGTGACTAGCAGATCTATCTTTCTTCACTAATGATGCAGTAAACCCTAAATTCTACCAAAAAAAAGTTATTTTAGTGTACAAAATAATAATAATAATAATAATTTATTTCTTACCCGCCTCTCCGTTTGGATCGAGTCGGGGAACAACAATACGATAAAATACATAAAACTGATTAAAACATGACACACATTATTAAAACTGCATTAAAACATCCTAAAACATCCTAAAAACATCCTAAAATCTCACTGGATATGCCCACCGGAAGAGAACAGTCTTTATGGCTTTCTTAAATTCTAAAAGACCGTTAAGTTGACAAGTCTCCTCCGGCAAGTCATTCCACAGTCTGGGAGCGGCAGAAGAGAAGGTCCTCTGGGTAACGGTTGTCAGCCTAATCTTGGCCGACTTTAGTAAGTTTTTCCCAGAGGACCTGAGCGTGCGGGGCGGACTGTATGGGAGAAGGCGATCCCGCAGGTAACCTGGACCCAAACTATGTAGGGCTTTAAAGGTAATAACCAACACTTTATACTTCGCCCGGAAACTAATTGGCAGCCAGTGAAGCAATTTTAAAGCTGGCGTAATATGGTCACCCCTAGGTGTACCGGTGACCAACCTGGCTGCCATATTTTGAACTAGTTGAAGTTTCCGGACTAGGCACAGAGGTAGCCCTATGTACAGCGCATTGCAGAAGTCGAGCCTCGAAGTTACCAGCGCGTGCACTACCATCTTTAGGTCTTCCAACTCTAGGAAGGGGCGTAGCTGGCGTATCATCCGAAGCTGATAGTAGGCACTCCTGGCCATTGCATCTATCTGGGCTGTCATTTAGAGCGACAGATCCAGGAGCACCCCCAAGCTGCGAACACAGTCTTTCAGGGGGAGTGTAACCCCATCCAGAACTGGTTGACACACCTCCAAACCCAGGTTGCAGCCTTTGACAGCAAGCACCTCCGTCTTGTCTGGATTCATCTTCAGTTTGTTTGTTTTTCATCCAGCCCATTACCGCCTCCAAGCATTCATTCAGAGGAGACACACTATCCTTCCTTAGCTGACGCTGTTATTGAAGGCATAGAGAAATATATTTGGGTGTCATCAGCATACTGATAGCACCCCGCCCCATGCCTCCGGATGATTTCTCCCAACAGTTTCATATAAATGTTAAACAGCATTGGGGAAAGGAAGGCACATACAACCTAGATAGATATATACTGTGACAAATATTTGCCCCAAAAGCCATTACATCTTGCAGTACTCCTGCTGTACCAACCTGCATAATAGGCTACCTTGCAAATATTTATCCAAATTACTTATTGGTCTTCCATATTTGTCTCATAAATTGCAAAACTTTCCTAAGCTACAATTTTCATAAAGGAGCAGTGGAATGTTAAGATATTATTCATTTATTATTATATGAAGTTTGAATCAGTTTGATTCTAACAAAGGCATTCTAACGGAAGCATTTGTGCTGACATGCTATAACTGTTAACTAAAACTTTAACTGACCGAGGAGCCTGCTATGGGAAAAATGAAATTTTCCTAGCTGAACGCAGGAAAGGGGTACCAGGGGAACCAGATAAGAAAGTTGGGGAAATGATAACCGCTTACTAGACAATTGTTCATGTTCAGCTGATGACAAAAATAAGTGAACATGAAATACTGTGAAAAATGAAACAATAAAATTGTGGAAGAGAAGCAGGAGCTATCCTGTTTCAGAGACTAAAGGAAATGAGTAGCTCAGCAATGCTGACAAGCAATGAAGTAAAGATATTACTTCCTAAACAATAGCTCGGAACTTAGGAAAAAATAATAACTAATTATTAAAGAAATTCTGTTCTGCAGAAAAGAATCACATAAACAGCCCTGATAAGAAATCAGATAAGTATGACAGGCAAAATTCAAGAACTTCAAAACCAAACATCTGTCCTCAGGAGGACAATGCACCAGTCCTCACTGATTTCCTTAAAGGCCATACTCCTAGAATTTAAAATAATTTAAAATATGTTTTGGTTGTAACAATGATTTATCTTTGGTATTGTTCAATGCTCTTATATCAAGTGTGATTCATGTAGAAACTGTTTGAGGTTTTAAAGTAAAAGATGAAAATATATTCTCAGAATCCTCTATTTAAAAATTGTGTGTGTTAATACCAAGACGTTTTGTAAACTTACAATTCCTTGGTAACACTTTAATCCTAGAATATCTGTTACAATACTGTTGGCAAAGAAAAGCAGATGCATTTTAAACATGCTTAGCAGTTGACAAGGATTACTTGCATATAATACCTGTTCATATAAGTTCTCATTATTATTATTACCTAAAAAAACCAAGGTGCAGAATTGTGCATATGCGTGTGTACACATATACGCACATAATAAAAATGACAAAAAAATCTGCCTGCACGTGTATAATCTAAATAAATAAGTCATGAGAAGTAAAGAAATAATCAGACGAATGAGACTCTAAGATCATATTTATCTTAATACAAACATCTTTATTACCCACAGTGGGACCAGCAAGTTCTTGCTGTAAACTATGTCCTAGAATCACTACCTGGGCTGCCTTCTCTCCTGGAGAGTTCATTTCCAGCTATAGTAGTTTTTAAAAAAATAAATAAATGTAAATAAACCAGCAAACTACATTCACAAGATCACTTACCTCTATAATCTGTATAATATCTCGTGGGCCAACTATTTCAGGATCATATTTGATGTGTGCTTTGTTGGTTGCAAGAGCCACTGAGCTATATAGAACCCCCTTTGTTTTCATGAGTGTGGATTCTATTTTATGAACACATGAGGCACATGTCATTCCTCTCACCTGTTCAAAACAAGTTTTGCATGCATTATAAATAACGAAATTGAGAGTAAACTAATAGAAAGATGGCAGTTTTCCCAGACAATAAAGACATTTACTAAGTGTACTGTATTGATTCTATAATTGTTTTACTGTGCTGCTTTAATCTGTACACCACTCAAAGAACTGCTATAGAAGTGTGGTATATACACACACTACCTTTCTGTAGCAGTACAAATTAAAGCAGCACAGTAAAACAATTATAGGATCAATACAGCACACTTGCAATACAGTACACACACGACTATACACACACACACACACACACACACACACACCACACACACACACAGCATGCATTAAGAATATAAACTCAATTAGCCAGCATGGAACACTGTTTATCAGTGAAAGCAATTAATGTACATGCTTTTAAAAAATGTAAATTGTTCAAATGAGGGGGAGGGCAGAATCAATGGCATTTAACCCTTCTCCCACAGCTACCATCCTGATGAAAATTCCTGCCCCCAGCCCAGCCTCAGAAGTGAAGTTGCCCCTAGCACCAATGAGTGCTTCTCTCCCTGGGTGATTTTGCTTGGGACTTTGGGACTGTAGCTTAACTCCTCTCCACATGCACCAGAATCCCAGTCTTACTCAGCTCCCACCACCACAGTGGCTACTTAGATATTTTTTTTAAAAAACATGTAGGTTAATTGCTTTCACATACTTAACATAAAATCTAATTTGTCACTGCTATTAAATCTGCCTATACATTTTGCAAATCTAACATGGCGCACATGAACTGAAGATAAGCAGCTGCCGGGGGATGGGGGAGGAGTATAACTGCCTAGTCTACAGAACTAAAATGATTGGTAATCATTGGTCAATTGCTTCCTCTATCTCACTTTCCCAACCAGCTCACATTTCTACTCAAGTTACATCCTCCTTGCTATATACAGTCATCATAATTAATTCTTACAGAGAAAATACATCTCAACTATGCTTGGGTCAAAAATTACTCCATTCTGTCAGTCAGTAGTCTCACTTCCTATCTCACCCAGTAGTACAAAGTCAACTCTCTCACCCTGCTTCCTCTCTAGAAATAAAATGCAGAAGGTGACACTGAACGAAAGGCAAAATGAACAACTAAAACTTAACTCCTGTATTCATTTTTGGCACTATCAAATACAGTTCCATTGAACTTAGAAATAGAAGCATAGAAGCGCCTACAAAAATAATCTGATCTTTTCAGTACACACACTTTTAAAATATAGGTGATTACACTATTTTAAAGCAGAGAGAAATGCACTGTGGCTACAATCTTACACATATTTGAGAGTAAGTACAATTGAATTCAACAAGATTTTCAAGTAAACATACAGCAGGATCTGGCTACAGTTACACTGTCAGGCTTCCTAACTAACACTTTTCAAGTTGAGTTGTGAATGCAGCTGGACTTGGAAGACTGTCTGTGAAGTTTACCCACTTCACAGCCATTTTGCAATTTTCATGTGGTATCTATCACCTTTATGGAAGTGGATCCTGTTATGTATGCAAGCTCGGAGGTCGGCAACAAGAGAGAGAGCCTTCTCTGTGGTGACTCCCCAATTGTGGAACGATCTCCCCGACGAGGCCTGCCTGGCGCCAACATTGTTATCTTTTCGGCGCCAGGTCAAGACTTTCCTCTTCTCTCAGGCATTTGGCAATATCTGAGGAGCCTGGGTTTGTTTTGTTTTGTTTTTGTAGCTTTTTGAAGTGTTGAAGTGGTTTTAAATGTACAAATTGTGTGTATGTTGTATGTTTTTGCTGTTTTAATTTTTGTATATTGTTTTTAATCCTATGTAAACCGCCCAGAGAGCTTCGGCTGTGGGGCAGTATACAAATGTAATAAATAAATAAATAAATAACTTCCAAGCTTTTACTAAACCACATTTTTTAAACTATAGCATACCTACTCCTGTGCTGACCATCTTTTTATCACTTAGTTCCATGTGGAGCTCCCTCAATCCCTGAACAATGGAAGGAAAGTGGGGAGGCATACTGATAAACTAAGCTAAGTCACTCTGAAGGTTTTCAGAATCAGAGTTACACACCTACACCAGCAATATTATTATCCAGTCATTTTATCTTTAATAACTATATCTGTACAATAAGCCCTCTAGATAAACAGCTGTCTAAAAGTGGGGCTAATTATTCAAATAACCTGCTTACCACAAGTTCCAGGATGCCATCTCCTTCATCATAGTTCTCCAGAACTGTAGCTCCAAATCCCAATTCTCGAATCAATTCTGCTACAGTTGATGGCTGGATGACTGAAGGGTTATATCTCACTTCTGCCTTCCCAGCCATTAGGGCAACGAGTATGGTGTATATTCCTAGAAACAAAAAGCCACACATTGTAACATTAATGAAGAAATGCTGAGCGTAACGTGCAGTACATTGATCTAGCTGAATACATCACATGTCTCTACTTTGAAATTACCCAAAAGCAGCAATAATGGGATATCTTTGGCATTACTTGCAACAACAAAAAGAACTGTTTCATAGAATTATAGACTAGTAGAGTTGGAAGGGGCCTATAAGGCCATTGAGTCAAACCCCCTGCTCAGTGCAGGAATCCACCTTAAAGCATCCCTGACAGATGGTTGCCCAGCTGCCTCCTGAATGCCTCTAATGTGGGAGAGCCCACCACCTCCCTAGGTAATTGGTTCCATTGTTGTACTGCTCTAACAGTCAGGATGTTTGTCCAGCCGGAATCTGGCTTCCTGTAACTTGAGCCCATTATTCCGTGTCCTGCATTCTGGGTTGATCGAGAAGAGATCCTAACCCTCCTCTGTGTGACAACCTTTCAAGTATTTGAAGAGTGCTATCATGTCTCCCCTCAATCTTCTCTTCTCCAGGCAAAACATGCCTAGTTATTTCAATCTCTCCTCATAGGGCTTTGTTTCCAGACCCCTAATCATCCTCGTTGCTCTCCTCTGAACTCGCTCCAGCTTGTCTGCATCCTTCTTGAAGTGTGGTGCACAGAATTGGACGCAATACTCAAGATGGGGCCTAACCAGTGCCGAATAGAGGGGAACCAATACCTCACGTGATTTGGAAGTTATACTTCTATTAATGCAGCCCAAAATAGCATTTGCTTTTTTTGCAAAATGTCCCTTCAAATAAAGGGACTTGACTCCAATCAGAATAAAAGTAACGGCTTTCTTAGCTACCTTGAATATTTGCACAGGAAAGGAATATTGGAATGAATAAATAACTACATCCCTGAATATACAATCAGATTTAATATAAAACTTTAAAAAACAGTGAAGAGGGGTTTTGTACTTTTTACAAATATGAATACTGCATGTTATTTAGCCTATCCAAATGTAGTCCTTGTCAGTTTTAGGTTTCAATAATTTGAAGAATGTACCCTGTGGAGTAATTATTCAGCAATTTAATATCAGTTTTTTTTAAAAAAAACCCTGTAGATTCTAAAACATTATTGGTTTCATGACTTCATAAATTTTTGCTTTTTTGCCCTCAAAGCAGCAGCCAAGCAGTAAACACCACAGACTCACTGGCTGAATTCGGACGACACAATAAGAAACTGGGGGGGGGGGGGGGGGGGGACAATCGTCAGTTACATTGACTATCGTGTCATCCGAATGCTGCCACAGTCAATCCACACCACAGTTGATTATTTATTACCATGTTGTGTGGGGAGTGCCCCCTAGATGAACAACTGTAAAGTTGATCATTACCCCACCATTGACTATCGTGTTGTCCGAATTCAGCCACTGTGTTGCAGCTTTTGCAGCACCACTATCCTTGGTTCCTCCTCAAGACCTTCATTGCAAGCCAGCCACTATAGTATTTATTTATTTATTTATTACATTTGTATACCGCCCCATAGCCAAAGCTCTCTGGGCGGTTTACATAGGATTAAAAACAATTAAAAACAATATACAAAAATTAAAACAGCAAAAACATACAACATACACACAATCTGTACATTTAAAAACCACTTCAACACTTCAAAAACTACAAAAACAAAACAAAACAAACTCAGGCTCCTCAGATATTGCCAAATGCCTGAGAGAAGAGGAAAGTCTTGACCTGGCGCCGAAAAGATAACAATGTTGGCGCCAGGCGGGCCTCGTCGGGGAGATCATTCCACAATTGGGGAGCCACCACAGAGAAGGCCCTCTCTCTTCTTGCCAACCTCCGAGCTTCCCTCGGAGGAGGCACTCGGAGGAGGGTCTTAGATGCTGAACGTAGTGTTCGGGTAGGTTCATGTCGGGAAAGGTGTTCCATCAGGTATTGTGGTCCCAAGCTGTGTAAGGCTTTATAGGTTAAAACCGGCACCTTGAACCGGGCTCGGAAACATACAGGCAGCCAATGCAAGTGGGCCAGAGTAGGTCTTATATGTTCGAACCTACTGGTTCCAGTTATCAATCTGGCCGCTGCATTTTGCACAAGCTGCAGCTTCCGAACCACCTTCAAAGGCAGCCACACGCAGAGTGCATTGCAGTAATCTAACTTGAAGGTTACCAAAGCATGGACAACTGAAGCCAGGTTATCCCTGTCCAGATAGGGACGTAGCTGGGCCACCAACCGAAGTTGGTAGAAGGCACTCCGTGCCACTGAGGCCACCTGCGCCTCAAGTGACAGAGATGGTTCTAGGAGAACCCCCAAGCTACGAACCCGCTCCTTCAAGGGGAGTGCAACCCCATCCAGAACAGGTTGAACACCCTCCATCCGGTCAGCGGAACCATCCACTAACAGTGTCTCAGTCTTGTCTGGATTGAGTTTCAGTTTATTAGCCCTCATCCAGTCCATTGTCGCAGCCAGGCACTGGTTCAGCACATCCACAGCCTCACCTGATGAAGATGAAAAGGAGAAATAGAGCTGCGTGTCATCAGCGTACTGATGACAACGCACTCCAAAACTCCGGATGACTGCACTCAACGGTTTCATGTAGATGTTGAACAGCATGGGGGACAAAACTGACCCCTGCGGAACCCCATACTGGAGAATCCACGGGGCCGAGCAATGTTCCCCAAGCACCACCTTCTGGAGCCGACCCCCCAAGTAGGAGCGGAACCACTGCAATGCAGTGCCTCCCACTCCCAACTCAGCCAGTCGTCCCAGAAGGATACCATGGTCGATGGTATCGAAAGCCGCCGAGAGATCAAGGAGAATCAACAGAGTCACACTCCCCCTGTCTTTCTCCCGACATAGGTCATCATACAGGGCGACCAAGGCTGTTTCCGTACCAAAACCAGGCCTGAAACCCAACTGAAATGGATCCAGATAATCAGTCTCATCCAAGAGTGCCTGGAGCTGGCTCGCAACCACCCGCTCCAGGACCTTGCCCAGGAATGGAACATTTGCTACTGGCCTGTAGTTATTCAGATTTTCAGGGTCCAGGGAAGATTTCTTTAGGAGTGATCTCACTGCCGCCTCTTTCAGGAGGCCTGGGACCACTCCCTCTTGCAAAGAGGCATTAATCACTTCCCTGGCCCAGCCAGTTGTTCCATCCCTGCTAGCTTTTATTAGCCAAGAGGGGCAAGGATCCAATATGGAAGTGGTTGCACGAACCTGTCCAAGCACCTTGTCAACATCCTCGAGCTGCACCAACTGAAACTCATCCAAGAAAACAGGACAAGCCTGTGCTCTGGATACCTCACTAGATTCATCTGCTATAACACTGGAGTCTAAGTCCTGACGGATGCCAGAGATTTTATTCTGGAAGTGCCCAGCAAATGTATTACAGTGGGCCTCAGATGGTTCTACCATGTCCTTGGGGCCAGCATGTAAAAGCCCCCGGACATCTCTGAAAAGCTCCGCTGGGGTTGGCAACCTGGTGCTCTCCAGTCATTTTGGAAAATAACCACCATCATCGCAGGCCATGCTTGCTGAGGCTTATGGGAATTGAACTATAAAACAACTGGAAGGCACGAGGTGGTCAACCCCTGTACTATAGTATACCATCCTATTTCTGGTCCATTAGTTTTTTATAGCATAGGCTGACCAGATAAAATCCAGGTCAGGGCTCATGTAACTTTAACAGTTGTAGAGTGACCATATACAAAAGAAGGCAGGGCCCCTGCAACTTTAACTGTTGTGATGAAGATGGAATTTCACCAGGAACTACTTGCATACAAATGACACTGGCTGAAATCCCCTTTTCTCTACAACTGTTAAAGCTACATGAGCCCTGACCTGGATTTTATCTGGTCACCCTATTTTAGCGCAGAGAGAGGTTGCCAGTGAATCACCATGAATTCCATTTTCTGTCTTCTGCCACAGACATAAAACCAGGGCTAGAAATGGCTGGGACAAAAGCAACACAGCAAGATGCTAGATGCTGGGCATGTTCAGCTTCTGTCTGCTGGAACAATGAAACAGACAGGGAAAGAGAGAGGCAAAGACCCATACACAGTGATGGTACTGTGAACAGATTATTAGCTTGTACAAGAGGAAGATGACTGCTCCCTTCTGTTCATGTCATGTAAATTGTACAAATGTGGAAAATACAATCTGTAGTAAACTCCAGTACAATGAGAAATCTGAAATCTCTTTAAAACATAATTTATAAACTTCAGTCTTCAGGGGGAAAAATGGAAGCAGTATGCACCAGGTAAGCCAGACAGCAAGACAAGGAACCTAGTGCACAGACAAGATTTTGTCTGAAGATCAGATCCAAAAATGTGGATGGTACCTGCTTTTCTCCTGCCAAAGGATTCATATGTTCCCTCCATTCCAACCCCAACCATCCCTTCATTCTTGTTAAAAATGCTGAAGTCAGCCAGACGTTATGTCTTACGATCAGAATACTCAAGGGCCCACATATGTATTTACCTGAAGTTGTTTTTTAAAAGATCAATAAGGCATCACTACAATGTTTGACAACAAACTTAAATCAGTTTTATTAAAGTATCTCTCACCATCTTCTCTCTTCAGATTCCTTTCAATGTTTGCTACACAGGAAGCACAGGTCATGCCACTGACTTGAATGTAGCATTTTGATGGTGCCTTTATATCCTGCTTATTGTGGACTGATAAGGTGGAGCGAGTTTCTATTTTGGAGAGTTTATTATCCTGAGATTGTGCCAGTCTTTCTTGTGAGGGCTGAGTTATCAGCACTACAGGTTCTGTGCTTGATGGTACTGGGAACAGAAAAGAAGGATCACAAAACATTTAACAGCTTTTGCAACTACTATAGTCCTAGAGAAAACGAAATGCACCAACTTCACAATTGGGTGATCTTGAAATTTAAACTTTCCTTATTCGAAAACCGTCAACCTCTTTCAAACCAAACCCAGAGTTCTTTGAATTTAAGAGGCAGATGAAGAGACAAATCACATGCTCCATAGCAAGGAAATAATACACAGGAGGATCATTTCCAGTTAATTCCTGTCCCTAGCAGAGGATGCAGCAGCAAAGGGGTTATTGTTGAGGAATGGGTTGGAGAAATTGTTTTGTTTCTTCTTCTTCTTCTTCTAGTTTTATCAGAAAATATTGGAAAAAATGAGAATATGCACATTTCCCAGGAAAGCCTGAAAAATAAAGCAAACCAGTAGTTTCTGAGGTGACTTAAGAGGAGTTTGCCAATTATTGATAACTCTGATCACAATAGTACAACTACAGTAATCATCAGAACACATACCTTATGATGCTGAATTCATTTATGGAATCTACAATACAAAGGCTAATGGTCATTCCCATCACCACAGAAAAGGATTATCAGATCCACCTAAAGGCACATGGTTTAACCAAGGGAGAAATATGTAGAGCTGAAGGGGGAGCATTCCCCCCCTGAAATTTTGGTGGACATAAGCAATATTCCACTCAATATCACATCCCTCAACTAAGCAAACCATGTTGGCTGTAGAGAAAGGGCAGCCCCCTTCTCTGAGGCCAGCACCAAATCCACTTGCTATCTACCAAGTGGACCTGGTGAACTGTCCCTCCTCTGGCAGGCTTGCTCACTTGCCTGCATGGAATTCCTGGTCATTGTGAGCTATAATATGCAAACCTACATCTCAAAATCAGTATTAAGGAGGTAATTTATCCTATGGCTCTGCACAATGCAGAGAAGGCTAACTCTCAAAGAAGCAATCACATTTGCCCTTTAAAAAAATGTCTAAGGAGGTATTACCTGTTAAGGATGCATCAAAACCCATGTCCTCAATCGAGTTTTTTAAGTCATTTGGGGAGGTCAGCATTGGGTCATATTCTATAGTCCCATTATGGTTCAGAAGTGACACATATATTGACTTCACACCAAGTTTTTGGGAAATTACTCCCTCTATAGACTGCACACAAGAATTGCAAGTCATTCCTTCTATATTGATCACTGTGACGTGCATTAGAGGATGATGCATAGTGCTGTTGACAGTTTTTGAAAAAGATTCCAGGGGAGATTTGGGGGTGTTCAAAAGTTCAACATTTTTATGTCCATCAAAAAGGCTGACCTTAAAAGTCTCTGGAGAAACTGCTTCTATGGCTCTTCTGAGTGCATTGATGCTGATTAGGCTGGGATTGTACTTAACAGTGGCAGATTTTTCCTCTAAAGAAACAGCTATGCTAGTAACTGAGGGGAGTGCTGATATGCTACTCTGAATATTGAAGACACACGAATTACAGTGCATGCCATCCACCCGGAGTGTGATGGTCTTCAAACAAAGTGCTTGCTCTGGATTTTCTTGCAGAGCTCTTTCTGAGCATTCCGTCTGTGCGTTCTTCAGTCGCTCTACATCAATAGCACCGAGTTTCAAGGGTTTAGGTGGCTTCTTTATGGATGCCAAGAAACCTGCAGCTTCTATTTGGTTTTTTATTTCATCTGATGTGATGATATGAGGCTGATACACAACCACAGCTTCCTGATTGTCCAGGGAAACTGGAAGGTAAACAGAGAAGAGTTAGTATGTTTCTCTTATGATATTCCACTTAATTAGTTATTTATATATAAAAAAGTTTTCTGTGGGTAGTTTCCGCCTCTAGGGTACTGGTCCAAAAGAACTTAGGGCAGTATCCGACACTAAACGTGCACTACCAGGACTCACTGCTAGTGTAACAGGGAGCTAGGGGTTTTAAAAACAATCCAAAACTAGTGGAAACAGTCATTTCTGGAATGGGTCAGGTGAGCAGAGTTTGCAGAAAGAAGCTCTGCTGACCTGTCCTGATCCAGAAATCTATACTGGTTTTAGCTTATTAGGGTTTAAATCATTTTTAGCTGTGAATATTTATTGTTTTATATTGTTTGCATGATTTTATCTGTATGCCACCCTGAGGTCTTTGTGATATAGGGCAGAATACAAATGTTTGAATGAATGAATGAATGAATGAATAAATAAATAAATAAAATGTCAGCAGGGGTGGAACTTAGCTTTCAAAGTGGGAGGAGCATCATAGTAAGCCCAGCTCCTGCAAATGTGATCCAATTGTGTCATGCAACGACAGCAGGAAGGTGAGGCTTTGCCTATTAAAATAGCTTTGCTCAATTTTGGTAGAAACTCCACTTTTGGTGGTCCCACTGACCTCTAACACTGAGAATCAAGGCTTCTTTATTTGCATGATCTCATGTTTGGTTCCAAGGTTCACTATAAGCTGTCAAGAATATGAACAGGCCCATTCACTCTCTAACCATACCCTCCATATTCCATTTTTCAAGTGGTTTGTGTTCAACAGATCCCTTAACATTCCATGTCTCAAATGCTCTGAACCAGGTTCAAACCAGTGATGATCCCATTCCCACAATTAGTAACTATGTGATTAAAAGTAGTAACCATGAAATGGCTAATTGCATAAATAATGCACCATCTAGTTTGGCTCTTAAACTGATCTGCTTGACCTGGTTTATTTAGACCCTCTGCCCCCAAAATAGACCCAACTGACATCAGCATTTTGTATCTCTGAGAAGCTGACATGCCATTTTGACTTTTTAAAATATGTATGTATATATATATTTCTTTTCTTTTACAAATGTATATATTTCTTCATTCGTAAGGAGGATCCTGAGTTTGCAGAAATCACCACATTACTTTTGGGTGGCTTTATTTTATTTCCAAATTATATAGCTTCATCAATGTTCATGATCCTTTATTAGAATAACAAGAAGCTTATGAATTAGAATTCAACACAGAAAAGACAGAAGAGCAGGTAAATGTAGAAAGGTTCAGTTAAATATGTCTTAGACTTAGCTTCAGTAGGAAAAACATTACTGGAGAACTGATGGGAAATTATTTAAAGATGTACAAAGGCAGGAAAAACCCTTAGGGTTAAAACCCAAACTCTTTAAACATTTTTCATTACCTTTAATTCGTGTGACACCTTGCAGTTTGCCAACCTTTCCTTCAATGGTGCTAGTGCAAGAATGGCAAGTCATCCCCTCTATTTTCATCCTTACCACATCACTTGTTTGAGATAAACTCAAATCTTCAAACGTTCCTGGATTTCTCTCATGTACTGCATTATCTGAACTTAATCCTGGTACTATTTGGTTGACCTGCTTGCCATTTATAATAGAAGAGACAAATGTTACAACTAGAGATTTTCTGTCAGAGGAGTTTTTCACATCCAAGATGCCCTTGGTCTTTAGGAGATTGGTACGGATCTGTTCACATGTTAAAGTTGACTGAGCAGGAATTGTAAGAAAAATGGTGTCTTGTAAAACGAATTGTGGGTTTGCATCAGCAAGTGCAGCATCAAACCCCATGTCATCTATAGCTTCCCGTAGTGACTCCAGAGTTTGCTCTTTGGGGTTGTAAATAATGGCTGCATTCTTCTCTTCCAGTGAAGCCTTACAGGAAAAGAAAAAATACACACATCAGACAACTTAGCCAAACCAAGATTAAAATATCTTTAATGTGGCATTAACGTATCAGGCAGCTTTGTTCTATTATACTGACACCTTGCATGGCAATTTCATTCATTTGAGAAGGAAGTGTAAGATTGTACCTATGAAACCACAAATTAACTTGGATTTATCTGTAAAACAAGATGGCTGGCTACAAGGTGAGCCACAATAAAACTGGCCAGATGATTTCAAAATCCCACATACAATAATACAGTATATATTTCTCATGCATCACTTTCCAGAGTCCCTCACGTGTACATTACAATCCACATACAGTCCTGACAGCAAAGATTATACTAATCTCTAACTTGTATACAGAGAAATCTAAATAGCTAATACAGAACACTCAGTTACATTTAACGCTTTGAGCTAAAAAAAAAATCAATAAAACCCCGCTTTTCAGAAGCACTTTCAGACATGTAACTGTTAGACAGGAGGATATGGGATTCCCATATAAGAGGAAAGCAGTAAATTCCAGAATAATTAAGTTATATGCATAAATATTTTAATAATATTTTAATAAAGTAGAAGTAACAGATGAAAGGCCAGGAAACGAGACAGAGTTTTTGATATAGATAAGGAACAAACAAATCAAGATTGGAGAAGATATCAAAGGAACCAAAAGCAAACATGTCAGCTTTACACAAGGATGGCAGACAGTCCAAGGAGAGGGAGTCTTCTAGTAAAGCTACCCAAGGTCCACATATTAGTTTTCTGGGGAAACAGAGAATAGAGCAGCAAAAGGGATTGCCTGTGGTTTGGGCTCTATACAGCCATGCACCTCTAGGACTGCTGTGAATCTGGAATAGTTTAGCAGCCTGAGAATGAGCATGCCTATTAAAGAAAAGCAGTTTGTAACCCTTATGATAGTGGAGGAAAGCTCAAGGTATGTCTCATGTCAAGTCTTAGAAGCCACAGGGGGGGCTGAGCAGATCTGACTGGGGCACAAGAGGCGGATATTCAGGTTTCTACACCTAGAAATACTTTGCATGTCTTGGAAGCAATTCCTGGGCAGTGAGAGTTGTGTGTGAACCATTTCCACTTTTAATCAACAACCCAGGAACTGTAACATGTGAACACTGAAACTCGGGGTTAAAGGTTAAACAACTGAGAGTAATTTCCAAACCATGGGTAATTGTTGGTTTAACTTAGGGATCTTTAGCCCATAAACAACCCAGAATTCCAGGTTTGCACATCATAAAACAACCGAGGAACAGGACATTCTTGGGTTGTTAATTGAAAACGGAAGGAGAACATGACAGGTTGTGTGCTCATCACTTCACTCATCCCCAGCAATTCCTAGGTTAAACAACCGAGGAATTGCAGCAGTGAAATAAGAGCCAAATCACAGTTTTCATTTGCCACTCCTTTTTTTCTGGTAAATCTTCCTGTCTATCACTGTATACTTTGTCTTCTTTCATTCTACTAGTAGCCTACGTTTATACTGTAGTATTCTATAGTTCTATGGCTGCCTAAATCATAAGAGTGAAAGTATACCTTTTCAGAATGACTGGGTTCGGTCAACACTCTGCACCTCATCTTGGATTATTTAACCCATGATGAGCTGCACTGCCCATGGGCACCACATTGAACATTGAACCCCTGCTCAGGGATTGTCAGGTCATGCAAACCCTGCAAGCATGAACTATGCAAGAGTTATCCTCGCATAAACCTATAAGAACCATGGGTTATGCAAGGATTGTTTTAACCCTTGCATAACCTACACTCGCTGGGTTCACTTGACACAAAAAGCCCAAGCAGGAGTTACATATTTAAAATGGCAGCTGCATGCACTACAGGCCCACTGTGGGTTGTGTAAACAACCCCAATTAGTACAATTTATTCTGTTCTCAAAAAACTGGGTTTCTTCAAATAAAAGTTCACGGACCTGGGGGAATATGTAGAGTAAATGCTACGAATCCTGCTGAACGCAGCATACTAACCAGTTAGCTAGAAACGGGGGGGGGGGGGGGGGAGAGGGACAACAGAAGGATGGAGATGTTCAGAGTTCATAATCATCAGTTGACCAGTGAATAGCCATGAGAGATGCTTTGGCTAGCTATGAATGAGTTTATTTGAGAAATATAATCAGTTAAGCACAAGAAGCTGCAAGGTATACACTTAATCCAGTGTGTAGCTGCTGTAAAGAAGGCAAAGTCCATATCGGGCATAATTAGAAAAGGAATTGAGAATAAAACTGCCAGTATAATACTGCCTTTATACAAATCTATGGTGTAACCACACTTAGAATACTGTGTACAGTTCTGGTCACCACACCTAAAAAAAGATAATGTAGAGCTGGAAAAAGTGCAGAAAAGGGCAACTAAAATGATCAAAGGACTGGAATATCTCCCCACTGAGGGAAGGTTAAAAACAGCTGGGATTGTTTAGCTTGGAAAAAAGGAGGCTAAGGGGAGACCTGATAGAGGTGTTCAAAATTATGCATGGTGTAGAGAATGTGGATAGGGAGACATATTTCTCCCATAATACTAGAACCTGGGGTCATCCCATGAAGCTGATAGGTGGAAGATTCAGGACAAAAAAAAGGAAGTACTTCTTCATAAAGCACATAGTTAAACTATGGAATTCACTACCACAAGATGTGGTAATTGCCACCAATTTGGATGGCTTTAAACTTTAAAAGGGAGTTGGATAAAATCCTGGAGGAGAAGCCTATCAATGGTTACTAATTGCGATGGCTATGTACTACCTCCAGTATCAGTGGCAGTAAGCCTATATACACCAGTTCCTGGGGAACATGAGTGGAAGGGTGCTGTTGAACTGTGTCCTGCTTGTGGGTCCCAAGTCAATAGCTGGTTGGCCATTGTGTAAACCCGAGCGCTGGATTAGATGGATCCTTGGTGTGATCCAGCATGGCTCTTCTTATGGTCTTATGTTAACCAGTAGAAGAATTCCATCAGATATCCTGTGATTTAATTGAACTGGCTTTCTTTCAATTAATCAGTGTGAGGAACATTAAAACAGAGGATACATCCAACAAATCTCTTGCAGCTACAGCTTGCTAAGCAGTATGAAGACCTCCCTCTCCATCCCTGTTCTAAAGCCTAACTGGTTATCCAAAATCAGCTATTCCTGTAAAAGCAGAAAAAGTTTCCTCTGGACACACAGATAGGACTTAAATTGTTTTCTTCTGAAAATATGCAGTGCAGATTAGTCATAATCCTTTGGCAATAGGGATAGAAATTCAGGATTTCATTAATACGATACAGACAGGGTTCGGACGAGTACAGGGGTAAAAGAAGCCATCCTGCATGGCCGTGATTTGCACAATTACCCATGATGCAGTGTGAGTTGCCATGTTGTCTGAACCCGGTGCAATGCATAGGTTGTTATGTTGTCCAAACCTGGTGTGGCAAGGATGACTTCTTATCCACATCACAACCCATGGCTTGTAGTAGAGGTTAAGGTATTGGTAAGAATCCACCCTTGCCGTGCAGGTTTGGACAACACAACAACCTACGCTGTATCATGGGTAATAAAACAAACCATGGTCTTGTGTGTGGTACGCAGAGAAGCCATGATGGGTTCTTTTTCCTCCCCTGAGCATCCAAAGACCTCCAGAGAGTAAGGATCCCACGAATGATAAGCAGCAGAAACTTTTTATCTGATCTTTTAGCACCACAATCCTGCTAACGTCATCAGCTTTTCACATAAGATGGGAAAAACATCTGAAATCTGATTTGCTTTCAGCAGGCTAGATTCTTCTCTCAATATTTCAATTTGTGAAAGGGCAAACTGTTGCCATTCAAGAGCCCATTACATTACCTTCAAATTTTATATTTCCCTTAGGCAAAACATAACCAGGAAGCCACTACTGTAATCTAATTACAGCAACCTAATCTTTTTAAGTATCATAGTTTCTCTGTTCTGCCTTTGGCTAACACAACATTTGATTGATTTAATTGCAATTACACATAGAATAACCAAAATGCAGGCTCTCTGAAACTGCATTAAATGCGTACTCTTTTTTTCCTGTCCAAAGTGAGCAACCAGCCCAGTAAGTGGTGTAAGAACCCAGGAAAATGTCTAGATGATACCATCAAAAAACCTCCACCTCCCTACCACATCCGATGCAGCCCCTGATCTGGTAAGAATATGTAAAATTACTTACTTTAATGTAGTGAACTCCATTTAATTTTCCAATATGTTGTTCAATAGTCTGTACACAAGAATTGCATGTCATTCCCTCCACAGAAACAAAAATTGATCTGGCCCCCGATGTTGGATCCATATTATTTATAGCTTCACATTCCTATAAGTTATAAAGGAAAAATAATGGCAGAAATGAAGAACTTCTAGGAGTGGTATTCATACTCAAGCAAAAGATGGCCTGACAAAAGTCTCCAGAAACATTGGACACTTAAACTATCTATGTGTACTAAATTTAATAAAGAGAGAGATTCATCAACTTAACAGACTCTCTGACTTTAAGAAAGCTTTAAAGACTGATCTCTTCCGGCATGCCTACCTAGTTGAATTTTAAGAGTTTTATTGTGATTTTAATAATAATGTATTTTTATATGTTTTAATCAGTTTTTATGTATTTTATATTGTTTGTATTTGATATTTGTATTTGCCTCGGTCCAGAGGGAGAGGCGGGTAAGAAATAAATAAATAAATAAATAATATAATAATAATAATAATATAATAATAATAATAATAACGTATGCCACTGATGAACTAACGGCTACAGAAATTCTTGAAGCATGTATCTCATTACATTTGCTGGGTTTATTTATTCATTTATTACATTTCTATACCACTCGACAGCTGAAGCAGTCAACAAAAGCTTAAAATACAATATAAGGGGAAAATATAAAAACCTTTAAAAGTCTGAAACAGAATAAAACCAAACTAAAAAAAAAGAGTAAAGCTAGCAACAGTGTAAAGTTCTAAAAACACAACACATTTTTTTAAAACTGAAGGACTTAAACACCTTAAAAAGGTCTTCATCTGGTGCGAAAAAAACACAATGTAGACGCCAGGTGAGTCACTCTGGGGAAGGCAATCCACAACTGGGATGCTACCACTGAAAAAGCGTTGGCATCCACCCACCTCACTTATTCTCACAGGGGTTCTCAGAGGCCTCTGAACGTGATCTTAGAGTTCAGGCAAACATTTATAGGAGACGACAATCCTTCAGGTAACTGGCCCCTAGCCGTTTGGGGACTAATTCTAATGAGGAGGAGCCTGAAGTATATTGTTTCAAAAATACCCCAACCTCCCTTCCAAATATGAGCAAAAAGATCAACAGTATGTGGAAGGCTGATCCAAATAATAATTCTGGAATATATCATTACCTCTGCAACCTACATATGACCTACTTCATTTACAGTAATTACAAAACAGACAGTACCAAGTTATTAGGAAACAGGTTATTAAAATGCTACACCTTGTCTTCATCATGACATCTATGTGAGGTAGATCAGTATTGTTTTCCCTATGTTATGGGTGTGATGGCTGGAGTGGAGGGAGAAGAGCCTGACTACAAAATTAATGGCAGAGAAAAAATCTGAACTGGTTTTTTTCTGGTTCAAGATCAGTCACGTAGCTACCCTGGAACCACAGATCTGAAGGGAAGATTGCTGGGTTGCGTGGGTTTGGTATTCATATGAAATGCATGTGTATGTATTATTGCTATCAATTGTAAGCCGCCGAGAGGATCATTTAGTTATTATTATTTATTGCATTTATTATTATTTATTGCATTTATATACCGTCCCATAGTAGAAGCTCTCTGGGCGGTTTACAAAAATTAAAAACATTGAACATTAAAACACTGATATTCAAAATTTAAAAAGCATAAAAACAAGTTATAAATACAATATCCATTTAAAACAACTATTCTGTGTCAAACAACAACAACAACAACAAAAACCCTCAACATATGCTGTTAAATGCCTGGGAGAAGAGAAAAGTCTTGACCTGGCACCAAAAAGATAACAATGTTGGCACCAAGCGAGCCTTGTTGGGGAAATCATTCCATAATTCGGGGGCTACCACTAAAAAGGCCCTCTCCCTTGTTGCCATCCTCCGAGCTTCCCTTGGAGTAGGCACCCGGATGATGACCTTAGATGTTGATCGTAGCATACAGGTAGGTTCGTGTCGGGAGAGGCATTCCATCAGGTATTGTGGTCCCAAGCCATGTAAGGCTTTATAGGTTAAAACCAGCACCTTGAATCGGGCTCGGAAACGTACAGGCAGCCAATGCAAGTGGCCAGAGTCGGTCTTATATGTTCGAAACGTCTGGCTGCTGCATTTTGCACAAGCTGCAGCTTCTAAACTGTCTTCAAAGGTAGCCCCACGTAGAGCGCATTGCAGTAATCCAACTTGGAGACTACCAGACAACTGAAGTCAAGTTATCCCTGTCCAGGCAGGGGCATAGATGGACCACCAACCGAAGTTAGTAGAAGGCACTCCGTGCCACTGAGGCCACCTGAGCCTCAAGTGACAGAGATGGTTCTAGCAGAGCCCCAAGCTATGAGCCCGCTCCTTCAGGGGGAGTGCAACCCCATCCAGAACAGGTTGAACACCCTCCATCCGGTCAGCAGAACCACTCACTAACAGCATCTCAGTCTTGTCTGGATTGAGTTTCAGTTTATTAGCCCTCATCCAGTCCATTGTCGCAACCAGGCACTGGTTCACAACATCCACAGCCTCACCTGATGAAGATGAAAAGGAGAAATAAGAGTTGTGTGTCATGCACTCAAAAACTCTGGATGACCGCACCCAATGGTTTCATGTAGATGTTAAACAGCATGGGGGACAAAACTGACCCCTGTGGAACCCCATACTGTAGAGTCCACAGGGCTGAGCAATGTTCCCCAAGCACCACCTTCTGGAACCGCACCATCAAGTAGGAGCAGAACCACTGCAGTGCAGTACCTCCCACTCCCAACTCAGCCAGTCATCCTAGATGGATACCATGGTCGATGGTATCAAAAGCTGCTGAGAGATCAAGGAGAATCAACAGAGTCACACTCCCCCTGTCTTTCTCCTGACATAGGTCATCATGCAGGGCGACAAAGTCTGTTCCCGTCTGAAACCGGACTGAAATTGATCCAGATAAACAATCTCATCCAAGAGGGTTTGGTGCTGGCCCGCAACCACTTGCTCAATGACCTTGCCAAGGAATGGAACATTTGCCACGGGCCTATAGTTAAGGTTTTCTGGGTCCAGGGAAGGTTTCTTCAGGAGTGGTCTCACTACCGCCACTTTCAGATGGCCTGGGATCACTCCCTCTTGCAGAGAGGCATTAATCACTTCCCTGGCCCAGCCAGCTGTTCCATCCCTGCTAGCTTTTATTAGCCAAGAGGGGCAAGGATACAACAGAGTGGTGGTTGCACGAACCTGTCCAAGCACCTTAATAAAAGGGCAGGATATAAATCTTATAAATAAATAACCATTAGGATAAAGTTCCTGAAGTATTTACAAGATGCTTGGCAATTTGCAAACTGCACCTGATCAAATTAAACATGGAAGTCTACTACTGAACTGAACTAAGATTTTTATGTTGCACAGAAATATCATTGATAAATTATCCTAGGCCAATTTCTATAATTTGGGAGGGGCCATAACTCCATGGTTTGTGACTGACAAGGCCCTAGACTCAATCCTTGGCATTTCCAATTAAATGGATCTCAGGTAGCACAATTTATTTATCTGCGCAAGACTCTGCTGTCACTTTTGGCTAGCTGGATCAAGTAGGCAGTTTTATTTATGTACTTCCCCAAAGTCTTGTGTTTCTCCAGTGTAAAGCACAACAATAATGTGAACTAGACTCTGGGAACAAGAATCTATATAAGACTTCAGTAGTGTAAGGCTTATTATTTGAGATCTACCAGACCAATTTTATTCATTTTTGTTTTAAGCTGAAGCTTCAGGAGCGTAGTCATGCAGAAAATTCTGAAATTGTGAAAAAGTTCAAAGTCCAAGCTTTAATAGCAAAATGTTATGTTCATTAGCGCTGTGCCAAACAGTTTCCTATTCCTCTGGCAACAGAAATGTTACGATACTCTTCTTATTCCTGTCGCTGCCACTGCTGCCACCATTGCCCAGAACAAACATGCATTCCGCTGGGCCCAAGAAAGCGGCCTCCGCAGACAAGCCACAGCTTGAGGTGAAGCTGGAGCTATGCTACAAACAGGCCGGATCAGCGACAAGAAGCTGAGGTAAAGCCATCTGAGCGAGTGAGTGTAAAGCACTCTGGGAGTTTCTGGTAGGTGGTGATGCAGGGGAGGGTTATGAAAGGGAAAATAGAGCTTCAACCCCCTCACTCCAAAACCATTCACATTAGTGGTGGGGGAGAGTTGTCCTCTTCCAAGAGACGCACAAAGAACTGTGCTTTGCTGATTTATGTGTAGTAGTTTTATTTTAAATGTATAGTTTTGCCAGTCAGAATGGAAATGAACAAACAAATTTTTATCCAATCACTTTCAAACTACCAGCCCCCATGGCAGCATGGAGCTTATGCTAGTATTATTTATACTACAACACAACACAACAAAACAAGAAGACAGGATCATCCTTCAAGGAGCAAAATAAACATTTGTGCTATATTCACTCAAAAATGCTACCTTAAGAGGTTAATCTAGCGATGACACGGTTCAAGTATATAACATGGACAAATAGCTATTTCAAGGCAGTGGAAAGGCTATTTGTGAGGTACCAATTCTGATATAAACTGTGAGAAGCAACAAAAGCAAGAGATGGTTCATTTCCTCAGCAGAAAGAGAAGACATCCTTCATGCGATTAGGCCCCTTTTTCTATCTTCCCATTGCTTAGTAGAAATAACTTGGCTACCAAGACTTTGTTGATCCTTGATCAACAGATTCCGCTGAAATTCTCATTTGTTTTTGTCGCCTTTTGCCATTCATCCAGTCAACATGCTGTTTCTTCCTATTCAAAAGAAAATTATCAGAAATTGCTCTGAAATCTATTATTGTGTGGGCTATTTTAGTTATATGTTTTTCACAAAATAGGAAGTCTCCAGTACACTACATGCTCAGGAAACCAGGTGGTCAAATTACATTTTAGATACTCTGACTAGGTTCAGACAATCTTTTCTGGTTTCATAAAACATGGCTTATGAAGCTGGAAACAAGCATTGGGCTCACAAGTTCCTCCCTCACAACATGTACTCTGGCTTTGAGGTTTCATTCCTGGTTTGTCAACAAGAGTTCCCTGTTACATCTGAACTGGAGAACTCTGTTTTAACGTCCCTTCACTAATCAGGATAATAAGATCAGACCAGTCTACTAACTAACATCTTCACCACACCCAAATAAGTTTGTAAAAAACTTCAGGAGCAGGCAGACCATGAAGAATCATCAAGTCACATACCACACTAGAACATGGATAGGGACGGAGTGGAGAGACAAGCAGACAGGGCTTTTTTCCAGAAAGAAAAAGGAATATTTCATGATAATTATTCCAGAATGTTATAAAATTAATTCATTTTTTTCACAAATTTATCTGATTTCTAAAAATACGATATAAACAAATATATCAATTTAGTCACTAATTTAGGAAAGGCATTAATAGAGACAAGGTATTTTATATCCAAATAAGTAGTTGCATTTGCATCCTTCTGACTTTATTCCCCCACCCCCCGCCCATCCTCTTCTCTTTATTTGTTTGTTTGGTACACCACTTTTCTATTAGAAATAGCACTCAAGATAGTTTACACAATTATAACTGATTAAAAAATAAAACAACACATTAAAATATAATAAAAAATAACAACTAGGGGGAGAATTAAAAATTAAAATCAACCACCAACCCAACAGACCCACTTACAGGCCAAAGCCCTTCTTTACTAAAGCAGGATTTGCCTGCTGGTGGAAGAATAGCAAAGAGGGAGAGAACCTTGCTTCAACAGTTTGGGAGAGGCCACCACTTGGGTCACCATTAAACGCACCTCTGAAGGCAGTGTCTCGAAAGAAGAGCCTGACCTCTCAAGGGCCTCTTCTCTTTAAAAACAAAATGAAAAGCTAAGGATAAAAACCTACAGAACCAGGGGGTTAGAACGTTCTCTTCACCTGCTTCTTATATCACACCTGACGGTAAACAAAATCTGTTTGTCACATAACAATTTCAGTAAAGATTATTGCCTTACTGCAAATACAAATACAAAATAAGATTGTTAAATGGCAATTAAAGAGCAGGTGCAAATGAACTCTAACAAAAGATGGTTTTCATATAAATAAGTCTAAGTAATAGGAAGTCAGGATTTGATGCCTCAATGGGTTTTCATATATAATATTCCTTCTTCCATGAGATCATTGTAACAAACATAATTGGGATAGGTCCTATTAGTTAACTATCAGTTCAGTGAATAATGAGAGTAAGTAGTCAAGACTGATATTTTAACCTGACAAATAATGTTATGCTAAATTATATCATAATGGTATGAAGATTAAGTAGACAATAGCATTTTTGCACCACCTAAGAACAATTAAATTGTACTACATAAGGCTAAGAATACAATCTTCTAGCTTCTCAGTACTAGACATAAAACTACAGTGACATAAAATTACTACCTAGAAATACTTGAAAACAGAGAAAATCATAATTTGGAATATTAAAACAAAAACACTACCCTAGTCCTAAAAATAAAGAAATGATGTAAACTGCAGTAATATGTATTATATACTTATTTTATTTATTGATATCCTGCCTTTCCCCAATACTGGGACTCAAGGCGGCTTTACGAAATTAAAAACATATACAATTAAAGCATGTAAATAGAAGTCTACAAAAGCTAAAAATATAATTAAAAAGCTATAATATCAAAACATTAAAAAAAATAAAAGGCAAAAAGACAATACAAAATCCAGCGCATTAACAGAGGTCCAAACTGTTCCTAACAGCATGCTGGAACAAAAAGTTTTTGCCTGCCTCCAGAAACATAGCAAGGAGGGAGCCAGTCTAGCTTCCCTGGGCCTTGGAGCAGCCACCGAGAGGACCCTCTCCCGCATTCCCATCAGGTGTTATGATGGCAGGACCGAGAACAGGGTCTCCCCTGAAGATCTCAGGGCATGGGCAGGCTCATAAGGTAGAATATGGTCTTTCAGATAACCTGGACCCGAGCCATATAGGGTTTATAGGTCATAACTAGGACGTTGAATTGTGCCCAGAAACAGACCGGAAGCCACTGGAGCTGTTTTAACAGAGGAGTTGTATGCTCCCTGTAACCAGCTCCAGTCAACAGTCTTACTGCAGCTATCTGAACCAGCTGAAGTTTCCAAACACTCTTATTTATTTACAATTTCTATATACCATTCCATATCTAAAATAGATTCTAGAGTGGTGCACATAAGAATAAAACAGTAAAAAAAGAAGAAAACCAGCAAATTAAAATTGTTCAATTTAAAACAAAGGATCAATAAAACAGTGGCTGGTCAGTTGAGGAAGACTTACTGGAGTAGAGTTGTTTTCAGGAGGCACAAAAAGCAGCCTATCTTTGGAGCCTGCCTGATCTCCAGGGGCAGGGAATTCCAAAGAGAAGAGGCCACCACAACAAAGGCTTTTCTCCTGGTGGACTCCAATTGGGCCAAAAGTCCACATGGAACCACCAGAAGCATGTCCTCCAGTGACCAGGCAGGCTGGTAAGGGAGAAGATATAGTAATCCAAACGGAATGTAACTAAGGCATGTGTCACCGTAGCCAGATCAGGCATCTTTAGGAATGGGCGTAGCTGGTGCACTAGCTTTACTGTGCAAATACACTGCTGGACACCACTGAAACCTGGGCATCCAGGCTCAGGGCTGAATCCAGAAGTATACCCAAGCTGCAAACCTGTGTCTTCAGGGGAAGCATAGCCTCATCCAACACAAGCTGAATCCCTATTCCCTGATCTGCCTTTCAATTAACCAGGAGCATCTGCATCTTGTCTGGGTTAAGTTTCAATGTGTTTGCCCTGATCCAATCCATTACTGCCGACAGAAACAGCTTCCTTGGAATTGGGTGGAAAGGAGAAGTAGAGTTGGGTGTCATCAGCATACTGGTGGCACCAAACCCCAAAACTCCAGACAACCTCTCTCGTTTCATGTATATATTAAATAGCATGGGGGACAAAACTGGACCCTTAGGAACTCCACAGGCCAATGGCCAAGAAGTTGAACAGAAATCCCCCAGCACCACCTTCTGGGTCCCCCCCTCAAGGAAGGAATGAAATCAATGTAAAACAGTACCTCCAAATTCCATCCCAGTGAGGCGGCCCAGAAGGATACTATGGTCGATGGTATAACAAGGTGCCAAGAGGTCCAGCAGAACCAACAGGGCCACACTCCCTCTGTCCAGTTCCCAGCATAGATTATCCATGAAAACGACCAAAGCTGTTTCTGTCTCATAACCAGATCTGAAGCCTGATAAGCTTCATTAGCAACTTTATCAAACTATTTTGCTGACTATAGCAGAATGCTACCTAGTGAATGTGGGATTGCCTAGGTCAGCCTCTGCCTGCAGCTCAGCTTCCCTGGACTTAGCACTCTGAACTTTGCTTCTTACTAATTAATTTTAAGTCTCAAGTAAGTAGTGACATACATAGAGTTCAGATCAACCAAGCAGTGTACGTTTTTGGCTTAGTTTACATTGGTTGGGATCCAAAAAGCTGCTTTATGTACTCATTAAGTTATGGTTGCATTTGAGCAGAGGGATTTTTAACGCTTTTCTTTGAACGGCAAACATCCAGATGCCTGATTTACTTTTTAAATTCCACTAGGTTTCAACGAATACCTTGCTAAATGACACAGGGAGCTGCTCTTTGAGATATAATAGTCTAAAGCTGCCTGGGCAAATTATAAAATGAGTTGTACAAGTATAAAACTCTGTATTTTGGCCATTCTCTGTGAAATTTACATCAACCTAGATAAGGCTTTTACATTGTAGTACATGATAAGGTAAAGCAAGTCCTGTTGTAAATTGCACTTGAGAAACAAGAATTCCTCAGTCATATCTATGGGCACTATTCTATCCTGCACATGCATTGGCAGGATGTAAACACATTAGTGCAATGAGAAGTTAGTGGTTTCTGAAAGACTCAGAAATGAGCAGAAATGCTCCACTGACCTGTCCTGTAACTGGTATTTCTGCTCATTTCTGGGGTTGCTTTAGGAAGCACTAGTTCCTGTTGTGCTAGTGGTAGGCTCCATTGGTGCAACAGAACTAGTGGAGGTGCAGTGGCAGTATAGGATACTGACCTACATTTCTACGAATCCATTTTATTTATTGTTTACCAAGGAGATGATATAGCTCATATTCCCAACAGCAGTTTTTCATACACCACCTCTACCCTGGTGAACTGAGACTAGTCCCCCAACTTTCACACTATATCCTCATGACACAGCAGCAAACACTGTCCCTTTGTTCTCTGCATCACTAGGGAAACCACCTGACAAACTGAGAGCCGGCCTACATTTTTTAACATTAAGTAGCACTAGCATATAGCAAAGCCAAGGGAGGCCGTGGATAAGGTCTTAAGTACTTTCATGAAGTGAGCAATATAAGACAACAACACCTTCGTTATGTATAATGATCCTCCCACAAACACTTAGGTGAAAGAGAGATATGAAGGCCAGAAAAAATTGGGAGGAGGGGTCTTTGTTATTTCCAAGGACATTTTTGGGTTTTTTTTCCGAAAAATTGGACAATTTCGGACTATGGAATATTTTCTTTTAGAATGTCTAATGAAATATTTAAGACAAGGTTGCACCCTGACAACAATATATTGCTCCTTGGCTTTAACTCACCCAAAATGATATCTAAAAACTATGTAATAAGAAGACTAGAGGAATAAAATATCTGGAAATTTTGAAGTAGTGGGGATAATTCTTTTTAAAATTCTCTCTATGCTAATTAACCCGCAATTTGCCACGTTGTGTGCCGAGCGTGTTCCACAGCCATTTTGCATATTCAACTTCCAATCAGGCAGATAGGCGTTTGCTGCATGGTGTCTGAACCTGGACACTATAGCTTAACATAATTACTAATTGTAGGTTAAATATGCAAAATGGCTGCAAAATGTGTTCAGAATGTGCAGTGGCAAATTATGGATTAATTCATTAACCCACGATTTGTCCTGTTACATGGGAAATGGGTCAATAGCTTTTCTTTCTGTCCAGAGTTCCCTAAGCTCTATCCCAATCCATTCCTCACAAACAGGAACAGACACTGTACATTAGTCTCCCTATGCCTCCATCTCTTCTCACTTCTTCTAACTTCTAAGGTAGTTCAGATGTTTCAGGGACTACTTGCTGAAGTTCTTAAAATGTACTCAATATAACTTAGTTTGCTCATAAAATTATCATGTTTAGTATATTAAATTTAGTAGTTTATTCAGACAGCAATTACAAATTTACTAACTGGATTTAGTTTTAAATGTTTTTATTTTAAAGATAATATTATGAGCAAAACAAGTTGAACATTATACATTTTATGTTCCTAAAGTAACAATAGATCTGTAAAATGCTCTAATAAAAAAGCATTGCATTAAAAACCCCATTTTTTCCACATGAGTTCAAAATTACTGGAAAGTTTACATATCTACATCAGTAATACACAGACTCAATAAAAGCAAATTATTAAGGTATTTTAGATCCTGTTCTTCTAATGCAACAGAAATACTTGGGTGGTTCACATAAACGTAAATGTACAATAAATTAATACAAATTAAACAATAAACTACTAAAACATTAAACAGAGAAAAATGCCGCAAATTAAAAATTCACACAGAAGTCCGTGTTCTGTGAAATCACTCTGCACTATTTGCCTTTTAAGCAGTTTAGGGTGCAATCTTATGCAGGTTTAGACAGAAATAAGTTCTATGATGTCCAAGTATTTGATTAAATAAGAGTTGTAGGACTTATTTCTGTCTAAACCTGCATAAGATTGCACTCTTAATTTTCAAATGCTCTATTAGGCACTTTTACGCTAACTTCTCATCTATCTTATGAGACAATAGCCAGGTTAAGACAATCAAGAGGGGGAAAGAAGTCACTGTGGCTTCTTCCCCCAACCCCATGCATGCTACATGTACAATTACTATTTGCATATTACCTGCAATGCCGTGAGGGTTGCCATGTTGTTTGAACCTGATCAGGTGCTCGGCAGGGGTAGCTTTTTATCCACCACACAACTCATGGCTTATGGGGTGGGGAACAAGCCAACCCCAGCCACGCACTGTGCTAGCTTCAGATAACATGGCAACCTGTCCATCATCACAGGTAATTACGCAAATGGTGGTCATAGGGGGCTATAACAAGGAAGGGGGCTATAGCCGCCCCCTTCCTTGTTCCTATGGCCCTGCTGGGGAAGGAGGAGGCAATGGTGCGGAGCGATATCATCTACTGACAGGGGATGATATTGCTCCACACAACCTCCTTCCCCGGCGGACAGATCTCCTCCCCTGTCAGGGGAGGAGATCCGCATGCTGTTTTTTGCCACACCATATCTTCCTCCATGGACGCTGCCGTAGCAAGAAGGAAGCGGGGATGCATCTCTCCCCCTCCTCCACCCCTCCCCACAGAATGGTGGCACCCCGATAAGGTAAGTGGGAACCAACACCACCAGTCAGTGGGAGGGCAGGAAGAGCAATAGCCAACCCTGCCCTTATAGCCTACTCCACAGATGACGTATTGGCATGTCGCTCAGGTGTGACATGCTAATAGTTAACCGTGGACTATAAAGACAAGGTTGGCTAGTGTGTTGTCTGAATATGCCCAAACACACTGCAGAGTGTGGAGAGATGTCTATCAATCACCTGAACATTCAGCAGGACAAGTTTAACCCACTTGCCTCATTCAAGATGCCACTTTCTGTGTTGGGGCACAAGCCTCTGCTCATACCACAACATCTGATGCAAAGAATACTATCAAGGTGCCCTTTATTTAATTCATTTTAAGGGTCATTTGTTTTTTAATTTTACCCTTCAATCATGTTCACAGGGCAATTAAATTAAAGACTCTTCTCAGATAAACTGACCTTTATGATTAGACCTTCAGATCACTAAACAGTACTTTGACATATAAATGAGCAAGTCCAACTAGTACAGCTCCAACAAGCTGACTGACAATCAAATAGTATATATAATATGTACAACCTGAAGAAAAACTCAAAAGGTACACAAGAAACAATGCAGTATACAGATACCCAACGAAATCAAATATTCATAGTCACAGACAGAAAACTATTTCCTAAAAAACAACTGCTTGAGACTATTACACACTGTTTTCTGAAAATGCTGCATCCCTCTGGACTGAAAAACCTGAAGACATTCCTGCTTATCAAAGCCTTTCAGTTCCTCAAATTATCAAGTATTTTAGTAACTCAGCTACAGATAAAATATTTTGAATGTTGCTGATTATAAAGATGCTATTAGACATTGTACAAGAATAAAGTACACAAGCTACATACCAAACATGCAAGATGCAAACACAGAAGCAGGCACCATATGTAAATAAATTGTAAGTTATACTACATATTTCAGTGCAATCCCAGCACATGTAGTTCGTATGATGTAAACCAGCCTTCCCCAACCTGCTGCCCCCTAGATGTTTTGGACCACAACTCAACATTCTTGACTATTGTCCATGCTGGGTGGGATTGGTGGGAATTGAAACCCAAAACATCTGGAAAGTACCAGGCTAGGGAAGGTTGATCTAGGCACTCTAATTTATTATTATTATTATTTTGGAAGTACTTTTTTGGAGCATGTTACACAATATTTTACCAGTCTAATTTAGTTGACCTTTTTGTGCTTACTGTAAGTTGTTTACATGCTAAGAATGCAACCTAGTTAGTGGCAGAACTAGATATACAAGGATTATCCCTCAAGGAAAAAAGTACCACACCCTAGAGAGGTCTAAAGGATTAAATACTAGCACCTTCAGTAAGATTCACAATTGGTTCTACTGTGCACAGATTGAGTTAAAAATGAAAGCATAAGTATACATGAATAAAGGCAACAGATTACCAAAAAATATTTAGGCCACTATCCTAAATATACTTTCTTGGAAGTATGTAAACAAACTATATTCTTGCGTATTGTACACATTAAAAACAATATTGCATAAAACACACAGAAGCAGCAACTCCCAGTACTTTGACTTTCAAGTACAAGACTGAGATGCGTATGTATTTGGACTAAGGTTATACAAAAATCTATGGTATCATATTTAAAATCCTGTTTCTTGTACGTGCAAGAACATCTAATTTGCAGTGAAACCAATGGCATTTGACTGTCTTTGTCCATGGATTTAAAAGGGAGTTAGGCATTACTAAACTTTCTTCAACATTTAGTTGCAATATTTATACGTCATCCTATGACAAAGTTCTTAACGTGGCTCACAACATGAAATAAAATAATTTAACGTTCAATAAAAATAAAGATAACAATAAAAACACAAATGCTGCATTAACACAAATCTTAAAGCAAAGACAGATTTTAAAACTTGAGAAAATAAAAAGATCTTTGCCTGGTGCCACAATGACAAGATACACACCAACTCTCTGGGGAGGGCATTCCACAGCCAGGGCACCACCACTAAAAGAGCCCTTTCTTCCATAGTCACCGGCCACACTTCACTCAGCAGAGGCACTCAGAACAGGGCCTCCAAAGAAGGTCTCAAGGTCCATCTAGGTTCATGTGCAGGGAGATGGTCCAAGTATCCATGTCCCAAGTCATGAAGGGCCTTAGAGATCAAAACCAGCACCAGAATTGGACCCAGAAGCAGACTGGGATCCAGTGAAGATAGCAAAGCACTGGCATAACCTGGTCACGTCACTGTCTTAGTAAGCAGTCTTATGAGTTAGCTGAAGTTTCCAGAATATGTTCAAAGGCAACCCCATATATAACACATTGCAGTAGCACAAACTGAACATTATGTAAACCGCCCAGAGAGCTTCGGCTATGGTGCGGTATACAAATGTAATAAATAAATAAATATATTACCAAGGCTTGGATAACTGAAGCAAAGCTTGAAATTGCAAAGCTACTTCTGGAGCTAGAGCATAGCCATTTTTCATTCTTAATAAGATTTAGAATAGATATGTTGCAGCTGCCATATCAGCAAGACCAGAAGCTACTTATGTCTCCTGTGACAAAGAACAGATCAATGAGCACACCCGAGACTATGAACCCTGATTCTTTACGAAGAGTGCAGCCCCCTCTAGAATAGCTTGAACACCACTTACATAGTCAGACATGTCACCTACTACCTCTGTTTTGCATTTGCTTTTTTTGGCCCTCATCCAGCCCATTAAAGTATCCAGGGTTTAGCACTCCCACTGCCTCACTGGCATTAGATGAAAAGAAGTTGAGTTGGGTGTCATCTGCATATTGATGACATCTCACTCCAATTGTCCTTACTCAGAGGTTTCATGTACAGTGGTGGCCAGAATTGTGGGCACTTTTTGAAATTTTAATGTTTTACAACTTTGAATGCTTATAGAAAATGTTCTCTTTCACAAAGTTCAAATGTTTATATATCAATTGAAAGAGAATTTAATGCTGAATTCAAAACAAAAAACAGAATGTAAATACCTGCAGTTAAAAAAAAGTTATGCTGCAAATACTGCAATCATGATCAATTTACAGTAAAATCTGACAAAAACATATCGGATACTTTAGTTACGATTGAAATGTAATATCAGTATTTGGTAGGGAAGCCTTTATTTTTGGAATCAGCATCACAGCGACGTCTCATAGAGCAGACAAGTGTTTTAAGCTCTTCCTTCTTTATGACATGGTTCCAGGAATCATTTATAGCCTCAATTAATTGGCTTTTATTTGATGGACGCCTCATTCGTACAAGAATTTTCAAACGGTGCCACAAATTTTCTATCGGGTTCAGGTCAGGGCTGTTTCCTGGCCAGGTCAACAACTGAATGCCCTTTGCTGTGAATCACTGTTTGCATATTTTTGCTGTGTGACAGGGAGCTGAATCTTGTTGAAAAATAAATGGTGCATTGTTTGGAAAGAGATCCCTGATGGAAGGTAACAGTTTTGGTTCCAGGATGGTGTCAATGTATTTTCGTGCGTTTAGCGTGCCATCGATTACATGAAGCCGGCCAACACTATCTGCTGACATACATGCCCAAATCATAACGCTTGTTGGGTATTTTACAGTTGCCTCAATGCAGTCAGGATGCAGCTCCTCTCCTACTCTACGTCTCACATATTTTCGCCCATCACTACCAAATAAACTTATCTTACTTTCATCACTCCAAATAACTTGCTTCCACTGATCTTCTGTCCATTCACTGTGTTCTTTTGCCCACTGTAGTCATTTCCGGTGCTGCTTTAAATTCAGAAATGGCTTTTTTCTCAGAATCCTACCTTTTAGTCCAAAATCTGATAGTCTTCTCCTTATCGTTCTGGAACTGACAGAAACACCAGTTGCATCAAGTACATCTTTGATGGCCTCAGATGATTTTTTTCTCTCAGCCTTTTTATTCTTCTGTCAGACTCAGCCTTTTTATTCTTCTGTCATCAACAGATGTGCACTTTTTACGGCCTTTTCCTGCCTTGTTTTTAATTGACTTTGTTTCGTTATATCGTAAACAAAATTTTCAAACTCCAGATGTAGTCACTGAACGACCAACATGACTTGCAATTTTAGCATAGGAAAGACCTGATTCACATAATACAACAATCCTGCTTCTTCTCCTGGGTGTCCAATCAACTCTTTTCCTTGGTGCCATTTCACTATTTATGATGTACAATTTTTATAAGAGAAATAATTCAAATATTCACGATCTCCAATTGTGCCTCAGATACAGTGATATTTGTTCTGTCTTCTACAGAACAGCAAAACTGACTTTCCCCAACTTGAAACATGAGGTAACACAGTTACTGTCATATGATTGGTCCCCAAAACAAGGACTGTGATTGGCCAGTAGGGTTTGCAATTCCAACTGCTTCTCAACTCAATCACAACTTGTGTTTCTTTTTAGAATAAAGTAAGCATAACTTTTTTTAACTGCAGGTATTTGCATTCTGTTTTTTGTTTTGAATTCAGCATTAAATTCTCTTTCAATTGATATATAAACATTTGAACTTTGTGAAACAGAACATTTTCTATAAGCATTCAAAGATGCAAAACATGAAAATTTCAAAAAGTGTCCACAACTTTGGCCACCACTGTAGATATTAAAATGCATGGGGATAAAATATAACCCTGCAAGAGTCAAAGCATAAATGCTAAGGAGTTAACTAGGAATCCCTCTTAGCACTGAGTTCTGGAATTGGCTATCCAGGTATGAGCAAACAACCTCTCCAGAATTATACCATGGTCAATGGTATTGGAAACCACTGAGAGGTCCCTGAGAATCTACAGTGGCATACTCACTCACCTTGTCTTTCTCCCAGCAAAGGTTATCCCACAGGACAACCAAGGCAGTTTTCCATACCAGAACCAGGCCTAAAAGTCAAGTGAAATGGATTGAGAAAATCAGTTTCATCCAATAGTGCATTGAATTGACCAGCAAACACCTGCTCAAGCACTTTGCCCACAAAGGGAATGTCAGCCACCAATTGATAGTTATTCATATCTTCCAGATCTAAGGCAGGTTTCTTCAGAAGCAGTTGTACCACAGCCTCCTTTTACGGTTGGCACTGCTGGTTCAGATGCACATAAGCTACTGTGATATGTTTGTTCCCTGCTTTAATTAATTTTGTTTTGAAATACCTGTGCAAATAAAGTGCAGCATTGGCACTAGGCATATCTCCCATGGGACAGCATTCTGAGGTACCACTACAGAAAAGCCCTCTCTTTTGTAAATATTAAATGTACTTCTCTTATGGAAGATGAGATGCCTTTCTCTGAAATATTCAATGTTCTTCTCATAGGGCAGAAGCAGGCAACAAATTCCTTCCTTGTCCTTATGTGTAGCCCCTACAAGTACATTTCCAGCAGCAGTGACCCGCACAAAAAATCAGCAGGTTGCCGCCAAAATTTGGCAGCATGGCAGTGGCAAGACGGCCTATTTAGATTTGAAACAAAACTAAATGGGCCTTTTTTGTCTCCGTTGCCCCACCAACAGATTTTTCCCCTGTCCATGTGACAAATTCAGTGGAAAGGGTGTGGCCACTCATGGATTCTGGGAAGGGGGGGTGGTAAACCTGGCCCCTGAAAGTTGCCTGCTCCTGTCTTAGGGGAAGGGCGTTCCACAACTGTGGGAAAGCCACAGAAACAAAGATGGGCAGGCTGCCATTTAGGACAGGGCAGGCAGAGCCCCACCTGAGTTCCCTACACCAAACTTCTAGCTACTTGATACCCAAACTGATGGGGAGGAGGGTGCACACACAGTCTTGGAGTCCTGACTGTGACTGCTCTACCCAGGACACTTTCTCTCACTCGGTTATCTTCCTCTGCTTCAAACACCTCTAGATACTGCCTGGATACCATACACAGGCATAGTGGAGCCCACAAGCCAATCAGAGAACCGAAGAACTGAGTGAAGAAGTGGACATAAATGAGAACGCCCACAGCCAATCAATTTGTATGATTTCTTTTTTCAAAAGGTTGCTAAAGATGCACAAAGAAAATGAGGTGGCTGGCTCTGCTTGTTCCCTGGCCTCAACAAGAGTAGAGCACATTTTTGAGAAGCTGCTGGAGAATGAGAGAGAAACAGAGAGGTCTGTCAACCAGGCTCCAGTCAGCCCATCGAATCCAAACACTAGACGAAGGCAGGTGTGTGGGGGGAGGTGGTTGGGGGGGGAGGGGAGGGCTATTTTAATGTCCTTGGATTTGTTTGGGGTGGGGGGCATGGGTTGCTAGCTGCTCTGGGTTGAAAAGACTGCTTCTCTGTGTTACTGTGTAGATTTCCTCCTCCACTCCAACACGCACACCCTGCTTTACAGGCATGGTCTGAAAGTTAATCTGCCTCAATTTTGCTTTTTCTGTGCCGTGAGTTGGTGGCTGCTGGGGATTTACAAGACTGCTTGTTTGCTGTGCAGATATCCTCCCTTCCTCCTGCTACTACAACACACTACTTTGCAAGTTAACTTTCCTCAGTTTCTATTTGGGTTCTTGCTATGGGCTCAAAGGACTGCATTACTGTGTTGTGGGGATCAGACCCAAACTCTCCCTTGCAATCATGGTCTCTGTCAAGTGACTTACCTAACTTCCTCAGTCTGCCTGTGTGTGAAATATATTTCTGCCTGACTCCACCCCAACATTTTCTTATGCAGTGGTATCAAAAGCCACGAAAGGGTCCAGCAGAACCAACAGTGATACATTCCTCCTGTCCAGTTTCTGATGTAGATGGTCCACCAAGATGATGAAGGCAGTCTCTGTCACATAACCAGGCCCTGCTTGTGGACTTTCCCACTAGATAGACATCTAGTTGGTCACTATGGGAACAGAATATTGGACTAGATAAATCTTTAGTCTTATCCACCATGACTCTTCTTATAGTCTTAATCTCTGCTAGCTTGTGGAAATCCAGTTTAGCAAACAACACAGGGATGCTCCGTTCCTGGGTTATTTGGTGTGAAGTGCAAACCCAGAACTTTGGGCTGTTGAGTGGTAAACAACCCAGAGTTTTAACCCAACCAGGATTTAAATCTGTGGGTTGTTTCCCCTTCAAGTTCGAGGCTCACACATCATGCCTAATAAGGGGCATTCCTGGGTTGTTTCTTCTAAACCAGATACCAAGCAGAAGTGGCAAGCAAGCAGGAGGGCTGTTGTCATGTGCGAACCAAGTCAGTAAATATCTTCATCCAATTAATTTACAAGAATTAGTGCATGCCTAGAGGTTTAAGCAGAGAAGCCTATTTGCCACTTGTTGGGTAATTTTTAAATGTAACTTAATTTTAATATATCTGTATATGACCCTTCAACTAAATGATTCCAGAATGCTTAACAGCAAATATAAATAATAAATGTATATAATAAAACACTAATGTATACCATAAAACCAAAGGATAACTATAAAAGGAAGCAGCAATTAAACCATATAGCTGGCTAAGGTATTTTTCAAATTAAAATGCCACAGAAAATAGATGTGCCTCTGAAAATATAAGTCCCTTCACCTGGTACTGCTGCCAGGCTCACCTTTTTAAGGAGGGAAGTTTACATCCAGGACAAAAACAGCAAAAAAGCCCTTTTTGCTTTTGTTACATAGATGTTCAGCAGATCTCTAAACACGGGAAGGCTGGTAATAGGTGTTCCTCAGGTATTTGGGTACAAAATATACTTTTTACAGCAAAATCCTATACATGCCTACTCAAACTCAATTCCCATTGAATACAATGGGTCTTATTCCCAGATAAGTAGGTACAGGATGGCAAATTTAATAATCATAATAGAATTTGGATATCATTGATACAGTACCATCATTTCTAAGCCAGCACAGTAACACATCTACTGAACTCTATTAGAGACAGCAAAAACAAATGAACTTCCTTATTTAAATGCAATTGTTGCAAAATATATATCCCCATAATTAACTTTAATGAGATGTAGTGCCTTGTTTGCTGTGCAGAATTTAGTTTCAAATATGATGCAATATTTCAGATAAAAGGAAGTCTAGAATCTAGTCTATTGGAAATTGCCTGCAAAGTCACTCACATGTATGTACAAAGGCAGGGAACTTTAACACAGCTTTGTTCTGTCTTCCTGAACTTTTTCTTTTTACTTGGCACCAGCCATACATAAATACAGGCATACTCCCTAGCTTAATATTTGTGGAACTAGTTTGCAGTTCTTTGGAACCTGGCCTATATTGCATTCCATACAATGATTTCTGCTTGTGTAGTTTTAGCATCACTATCCCTCATGTTCAGCAAAAGTTCAGTGTTTTGCAAGAAAGAAGAAACATCAAGTCCACAATGACCCACTTCACCGTCCCCTGAGAACTAACCTTGAGTTAGAAGACAAAAAATGATCTCTATATCACAGATTTTTCAAGAGAATTGCATAATTAAAAGAGATAGCCAGTCACTGCACATTTGTGTTTTATTTGTTGTTTTGCATTACTTGAAGCACAATCCTAGGAGCAAAACGGTTTAACACCATGCAGAAAAATCAAGTTGTTTGATACACTGACACTCCCTGTTAAACCATTTTGGAAGGCTTGCCTTTTTAAGGTACATTTCCCCGACACCAACAATACATTTTTAAAAAATGTTTGCACAAAACAAACCTGCACAAACACACACACACACCAGGTCTTACAAACTGACATTTTGAAGTTCAGTGTCTCAGATGTTTTTAAAATTATTTCAGCTTTTTACTAGGGCCACGCTGGAAGGAAGTCTCTCTAAAACGCAGCTACAAATTCACCCAGAGAAAGAAAACCTCTCATGTCCACGAGTACAAATGTGTCTTTCAGGAAGGGGCAATGAAATGGGCAGCTTTAAAAGCATCCACTTTGTAAAATTAAATAATCAATTAAAGAAGGGGTAGGAAGAAAGTAGATCTACTTTAAGTCATCCGGAGCTCAGCAAGGACTTCTGACTCCCAATTGTTTCACAAGGAGAACAAAGAAATTACTCCCAGCTAACTCCCCCTCCCTTATTATCCTGCTGAAATGAAAAGGGTGGAGAGGAGCCAGAAAGGGGGTTTTGTGGGAAAGGAGTTCAGATGTAGGACTCAAAAAGGAATTCCTGGGGATTTCTGAATTCTTTAAGGGCGAAATCCTATGCATGACGGGGGAGGGGGGGGAGTCCCACAACTGGGGAATGCTGGGAGTTGTAGGACTTCTTTTCTGTCTAAACATGCCTAGGATTGCGCCCTAATCCTCCTTCGTGTCTTTTGCCCGGGGTTCTGGTTGGCGGATCTCAAGGTTCTAGACCAAAGCGACGCAGAGAAGCCCGCCCGCCCCTGGACTAAAGCACCATCCACGGAGAAGGCTCGTTGCGAAGGGAAGCGACGGCAGATCTCTGCCCCAAGGGGTTTACAGTCTCGAAAGGGAAACAGGCGAGGGGGGGCTGCCCGCTCTCCTTCCTCTGAACTCCCACCCTCGCAGGCAGGGCTCGGCCCCTGAAGCTGCGTCTGCCACAAGAGCTCTGGAAAGAGGCGCAGGACCTCCGCCCTCCTCAGCATACCCGGCCGGGGCATGAACCCCGGCACCTCTTTCTCTCTTGTCAAACCACAAGAGGTGCGTGGGGGGGAGGGAGATACTGGGCCGGAAGCAAAAACAGTTCTTTTTTTTACCTCAGACAAGGCAGGGAAGGGAGCCCGTCCGCCATCCGCAGGGCGCTGCTCTCCAGAATGGCTCCTCCGGGCCGACCCCGACGTTTTCCCTCAGGAGGAGCCGGCAGAGAGCGCGCGCCCGGCGCAACGCAATACCACAAGGCGCCAGGCCCCCTCCGCTTAGCCCCGCCCACGCCCAACGACGGTTGCTACACACCGCGCGCCGTCATCGCGCTCTCCCCCCTCACGTAGAGAGCGGAGCTTGAGGCAGGTCACGTGAAGGGGCGGAGGAAGGAAGGAAGGAAGGAGACGGGGCGCTGGAAGAGAGAGTCACGTGACACGGCGCTATCCAGCCACGTGATGACACCTTCTCTGATTTCAGCTGCAAAGACCGTTTCAGTCCGGATTTGTTGCCAAGAGTGAGAGACCCAGGGGGGCGGCGGGGGGAAATATCCCGAACGTACATCATTCCAAGGACCGGTTGTGGTTTTTTCTGAAAAAATTGGAAAAAATGAACAGATTATTTATTTTCTCCTTAGAATTTAAGGCGTTGTTTCTATATTATTACCCAGGATTTCATGCCCCTAAAATGATTTCTACAAACGATGCAATAAGAACACTTTTATAGAAAGTGATGTAAAATGTTTGGAAACACTGATGCCACGAAGGAAAATGTTCTTTTAATCCTCTCGATAAGATTCCCAGCATAATTATTTCTTCCATTCCTTGTTGAAATTATTGTGTTGGGTAGTTTTTATAAACAGACATGTAAGGATGCTCCAAGCCACGCTCAGTTTCCCAACATATAAGCAAGAGTCACCATACCATAATATGCAATAGAGGCCCCCTCCACAAGAATGCGCCTTTGCGCCTGGTTCCGCGATTATGCGCATTATCGCAGAGGCGCATTTACTCACAATCCCTCTGCACGGGAGGCGGCGAGAAGCGGCAAAGCGCATTAAAAGATGCCCAAAAAGCGCTTTCCAGGTAGTTAATGCGCATAATCGCTTGTTCACACAGCGAAAATGCGCTTTAACGGCCGGAGCAAAATAAAAGTCGCTATTTAACGCGCGTTCGAAAATGCGCATTATCAGGGAGATAACGCGCCTGTACGCCCGTTTTGCGCTCCGCTCGTGTGTAGGTAAAATTTATAATGAGCCTTCAAGGCTCATTAAACGCCCCGTGTGGAGGAGGCCCTTGACAGTTTGGGTTTTGTTTTACAGAACCTTGTGTTTCTGGGTTTGCTCTAGTTAGACGCTGCAGCTGTTAGTCAATGCAATTCTAATTTTAAACCCATGTGAAAAAAAACACTAGGTCATACCACCACTGTACCCAGATGCAATGGAACAGCATGTGAGTTGTCCTGCTTAATTTCTTTTTTTTAATTAACTTTGAGACTTGGGTCTACAGTTTTTAATAAAGTTCTCAATTAGACCTACTAGGAAATGTTGCAGTATTTATAAAACCTTTTAACTGCTGCCACTAGAATAAAACCTTTCTACCTAAAATAAACTCAGTAGCCTGGTTCCTATGACACAGGCATGGAACAACACTACCACTAGAGATAACCTTTCAAAATGAACTAAAAATAAGATGTGCATTAACCAAAACTATTTACAAAAGTGAATAAAATGTCACTCTTCGAAAATTAGGGTGAGATTGCTTAAAGGTTCTTAAATTAAATATGGTTGTTTACCATTCCTAATCTGAGTCTCAGTTAAATAAAATCTCATTAGTTTTTCCTTCAGATCAGATTACCTTAAAATCAACCCCACAAACAGGAACAGGTTTAGGAATTTCCTTCAACTTCCTTACAAATAGGAACAGATGCTATACATCAGTCTTCCTCTACCTCAGTCCTTTCTGCTTGTTCTGGCCTCTATGCTTCTGTCGTTTGAGGGTCTATTTGCTGATGTTCCCTCTTAGATATTAAATAGGACCCTAAAATATGTTATGTATACCTTGGTTTTCTTATAAAGTTATGTTTGGTATATTAAATTTTAAAGTATAATTCAGGCAATAATTACAAATTTACTGAGTTTACATTTTAAAGTATTTAAATATATTGATAACTGTATAAGCAAACCAAGACAGATGTAACTTTAGGAACATAAAGGCTACTTTATGTTCCTAAAGCAGCGTACCCCAACCTGGTGCCCTCCAGATGTTTTGGACTATAATACAGCTTTCCTGACCATTAGCTATGCTGCCTGAAACAGATGGCAGTTGAAGTCCAAAATATCTGGAGGGAACCAAACCGGGGAAAGCTGTCCTAAAGTAAAATAGTGACTTTAGAAATGTAAAGAACATTTATATATATACCCTTAAATATTGCTTACATATTCAATTTTTCCAAAAGAAATTCCAGGAAAAATTGGGGGAGAATGTTTTTTTCCCATGGCTTCAAAATTTCCAGATATTTTACATCATTACTCAGTTAAATACCCAGACCAAGGGGCATTCAAAAACCCAGCCTTCCCCCATTTGGGGTGCCCTCCAGCTGTGTTGGACTGCAATTCCCAGAATTCCCTACTCGGTAATCCAACACAGCTGCAGGGCACCAGATTGGGAAAGGCTACATTATAACACAGGAAAAAAGCTGGAATAGGCAGGAAGTTGTTCCCTAGATGTTTTCAACTTCAACTCGCAGCATTCCTGACATTGTCTACAGTGGCTTCTGGGAGTTGAAGTCCAAATCACCTGGAGATCTATCATCTGCCCACCTCTGGTCTTGACTGACAGTTCTATATGGCATCAAGGAGCCCTTCCTTGCCTTGTCTAAATATGCTGGGGATTGAATTTGGGCGTTTTAACATGAAAAGCATGTGCCCTATTAAGTAAGCTGTGACCCTTCCCCACTTCCAGAAAGGAAGAGATTTTCATGGTCAGTAGGGAGTGGAGCCAGGGCTCACTATTCCCCCTGACTTTAGCTACAATCCTCCCCTTAAGGTGGAGGAAAGGGGAACGAATTTCCCCAGCAACAATATAGTATTCCCTGTTACAATGCAAAGTATTTGGAGATAACTTGTCTTGAATAGGCAATTAAGACCCATTAGCTTAACAAAAGACAGGCTCCTGGTAGAGCCTGCTAGAACAGGTTTGTTGATATGATCAACACAACAGCCTGGATTTTTGAACTTTCCTTCAAGGTGTGGTAGCGTCATGATGAGTGCCTGCACTTCAAAACTGACCATTACCCCCACTGTTCATGGGACTCTTCTGGGCCTGCGTAGTTGGCACTGAAGTCCAGCTTCCATGGACTTCTCTTCGAAGCAAGGGGGCAGCAGAAGGACATAATAAGCTTGATGGTAAAGTTCTCATCACATTGGAATAGCTCATTTGTTGGTTGGAGTGGGCAGAAACTCTAGAGTTATAAAAGTTAGAGATATGTCGTCCTTTGAAATGCTACCTCTGACAGCACACAAGATCTAAAAAGTGGCAGGCAGGGCCAGGTGTCAATGCTCAGTTCACTTTACTTCTAGCAAGGAATGATACACACATTGCAAAATAGCAGAAAGAGCCATAGGAGAAAACAGAACAGCATACTACAAGCAGCCAGGTCAATAGAAGGAATTGATCTGAATTGAATCTAAATCAGATAACACTGCTGTCATTGTGAAGGAAGGAAGCAGTGACTAGCCTCCCTGCCAGGTAGACCAGGCATCACCCCTAGTCCCAACCAACCACCCTCCTGTTGCCAAGAGGCACTGGAATTAGCACCATGAGTTACCCTGGAGTAACCACACGGACACAAGGCATTTAAGCAGTTTAGTCGAAAGGGGAAAAGGGAACAGGGAAGTAGAGGAAATAAAATACTAAAAATACTTTAAACAATATGGAGAGCCTTTAGCACAGGACATCCAAGAAAAATAAGAAACTCTAGATGGTCTATCCTATACTTTACTGGAGTAAAGGGTCATTCCTCCCCACACCCCTGACACAGCCTCAGTCAAAGCTCCCCACCAGTGCAGTGTTCCTCAGTAAGCCGATAGGGAGACCTAATCTACACCAAACAGGATACTGCACTATGAAAGCGGTATGAAAACAGTATATAAAAGGCAGGAGCCACGCTACTGCTTTATAGCGGTATTGAAGTGCACTGACAACTATTGGGGCCCATTGACTGATACCACATACTGCTTTCATACCGCTATATCCCGATTGGTGTTGCTCCTGCCTTTTATATACTGCTTATCCCATGACCATAGCAACCTTGGCAGGTCCTCTTCAACCAATCCCATGGCTCATCTCCCTCTGCTGATTCCAGCCTGGCAGGATTTGGACTTTCCCACCAGACTCAGCTGTAACCATTCATTCCAATTATCTGAGATGCTGTGGCCTTGAGCTGGCAGCCTTGCCTAGGCTTCTCAAAGAGTACATCCACAGGTGTTGGCCTTGTAGGTCCTGGCTGGGCCTAAGCTGTGGCAAGGCCCTTAAAAGAACCCGACTTAATATGCCTAGTTCTTCAGTCACTATTTCCAACTGGTTCAAAAACATCCACATCTCATACTAGGTCCTGGACAACACCATTTAGGATTAAATCCAGGATTGTCTCCCATCTTTTTGGTACCATGACCACCTTTTCCAGGGCACAGTTGTTTAGGTCACTGAGAAATTTAACCTTTTTGTTGTGATTAGAACAGGCATTTATCCACTTGATGTCACCCATTATTACAACGCTTCCTCATTGGGAGGCCTCCCTGTTTTTGTTTCCCACCTCAAGATCACCCTGAGCATTCTGGTTTGGGGATGATAACATGTTTCTAGTACTAAATTAGTTTTGAAGCCTGGTATTGTCACCAACAGCACATCTATGGAAGAGTCTGGCCCTTTTAGGTTTTCTAGACTGCTTGACTGGAACATAAATACAGATCCATATTCAGATACAACAGAAGAATGGTAATTGTCTTCTGTGAAGTTAAAAAAAAGTTGTACTTGTTAAGATTTTATTTGGTTTAATGTAAAAGCAAATGTATTTTTTCTGCAACTAAGTAAAAAGAAAGACATGAGATGACTTGATATCTCAAGTACTCTGTACAGTTGCCAAATCAAGTGCAGCTGGTAAGCACTAAAGACCAAGGTCATTTGGTTTCTTCCCTGTGTGCTGGAAGGCATAGCAACACATGGGGAGATGTGCAGCCGACGCTGTGATAGGTCCACAGTGCTATAAATGTACAGCATGTGGAGAAACAGTGTGGGTGATGATGTGGGTGATGCTAGATGAGACGTTGTAGAAGTTGTGGTTGGTGCTGGTTAATACTGTGTAAAGAGATTAGATGAATGTATATACTTGTACAGTAAAACTTAGTATAGTAGTTTAAAACACTGCTGTGTCTGAGTGTTTTCTGACTACCAGGATATCTGTCTGCTACCAGTGAGTTCTGCTGTCATTCCGCTGCTGTGTGCTTGCACTCTGTACATGCTCAGAGAGTGCAGTGCATCACAAACTCTGACAGTACTCTGTCTTTAGGACTGCCAATCTGGATTTGCGATCTGGCGAAAACTTTGACACATTACATTTCATTATTTTTTCCAACTACAATGTTGGAGAGAGAATGACAGTTCCTCTTGAGTGTAAAAGGTTTCATGTGTCCCAGAGTGGCTAGGAGTGAATGAAATAAATCAAACCCACCATGTCATATAGAAAATATTTCATACTCAGCTTTCATTTGCTCTTTAGGTTTCATAAGGATGTACTACACACTGTCAACTCAATTTAGTACTATATGCTACCAGATCAAACTTTTACAGAAAGCTATAAGGAAGAAATGTAACTTAGCAATCATAACTTTTAAATATATTTATTCCATCACAGATAATACAGAGAACAATGCCATTACAGGCACAGCACAGGTACATTCCAATGAAAGCTCAGACCAGTATATAGTTGCTCCCAACGTTTTAGAGGAAGGTAAAGATCTCTACTCTCTCCATTCTTTTGGGGTGATTCGGCCAACAGGTGACAAATTCCAGTCAATCCCAGTTTGTGTTACAACCTGCAAACAATACGGCAGGAAATCAGCAAACACAATAAACCCATATTTTCTGAAACATACAACTACAAAATTCTTTGAGCTTATTAGGCAGATTTTTCAAATACAAACCAAAAGTCTGACTTCATCAGCAATGTTCTCCCCACCCACCCCGTCGTAGCTGGAAAATATGCATGTACATTGTCAGCAAAACTACAAAAAAAGGTGAAATGGCCATTTGAGATCTCTCCAAGAGTCCTACTCTTCATTTATTCAACTTTTGTTTTAAACTGCAAGCAATATTCTAGCAGAACTTTTAAACTGCAAGCAATTTATAAGTGTGTTTTTATACTCTTAAGCAGGGGTTCACAATTTTCTTTAGAGGACAAAACATTTTTCTCTGGAGTTATGAACCCCTTGCATTTAGCTGTATGTCCTCAACACCACTCTAACAGCTGCACAAACAAAGGAATGAAATTTATTCCAATCAATTGTCATATTTGAATTAAAGACTTTATGTATGCAGCTTCAGTATATCAAAGCCAGAACTCATGGTCAGTTCAGAAGACTTAGTATTTCTTCATTTCACTGAAGTTCGGGGTTTAAGGATTTAGATTTATTAAATCAAGCTCCCAATTCAAAGCCTTAGAAGTTCAGTTGGCAGGCACAGGGCCTTTTTAGTTGCAGCATCTAGCCTGTGAAACTTTCTACCAGAGGTGGCTCATTGGGCACCTTCATTAACAAGCTTTCACGACTCAGAGAACACTGTTTTGTTTAAACATACTTTTTATTGCTTAGCTTTCTCCCCCAGTTTAGTATTTGTTTATTGTATTTCTAATCCACCCAATAACAGATGTTGCCTGGGTGGATTACAAAAGAATTAATACAAAAGAAAAAGAAACAAATAGTGCAGGAATAAATATAAAATGTATCAAAACAGCCATAGTGTAAAAAGTATGGTATAATTTTGATGTGGCTGCAGATTTTGTCTGCTGATGCTGTTTTAAAAATAAAACATACCATATTTCTGAACACTGTTCTTTAGAAGCACATTTGTCCTGCAAATGCCCTTAAGACCTAAGTGCCATTCCAACAGTACAGTAGCTCAGTCTTGGATGTGATGTTAAGCAGTGCTGGTTACCTTTTATTTTTAACAGGGAATTGTTACGTGCAACTGACAGCAGGCAACTACAACGCTGAAATACTTACATAGCTCCAAATGGTGGCACAAAACACAACTCCGCCAAGTAGAATAACGTTGCCATATTTGTCATGAAAATCAGGTCCATGTTTATGGCCGGCTTGTCTCTTCACAGTATGTTGAATGCCACGGGCTAAAACACAAAACACATATCCTTAGGTGAAAAACTTATTATCTCTTGAAATGCATATGAATGTGAAGCACGCAATCTTATGAACAGTTACTGAAACAATTGTGTAATTCTGCAACCAAGACAAAATGTGAGTGACAGGACACAGAGTTTTCAAACCTTGAGAATTTAACTTTGCATTTATCAACAGTACGTTGCTGAGGCTGCAAGCAGAACATGGAACACCTGGCTTGTAGAAGTCACACTACTTGTTTACACTCAGATCCACCCATTCAGAGACTCTCCACCTAAACAGCATTGGGAAACTGAATGCAGGGTGCAATGCACTTGCACCCCCATGCCAACCCTGCCCCCTTCTCTCCAGCTGCCGTGCAAAAGATCCCACTACACAGAGGCGAAAGGGGAAAAAAGGGGGACCTCTTCTCATGCCAAATGACCTCAAAGCAGTGGGAACTTGCTTTTCATTTACACAGCCTCTCATTCTTATGGTGTTCATTGCACTAACATTTGACTGAACTATATGGAAATTTATTCTCCACTAGGATATGTCACACACAGAAGTGTATCACTTCCTATAAGTCTTTAAGATGAATTCCTAAATTCTGCTTATTTAGATATTAGAATATAGCTTAGATCAGGCAAATGAGTTTCCACAAAGAACCTACAAAGACCCCCCAACACTGGCCTTCAAATGCCTGTATACAACAACATTATTTGTTTTGTGTCTGCCAATCCCTTGAAATTCAAACAACAACCATTATGTAGCTAACATAGTAACGGCCAATCTTATGCACATTTACTTAGAAGTCCTACTTTCGGGGAGGGGGGGATTCCTCCCATGTAATAAATAAAAATAATTTATTTTTGTGCACTCGATCGCACACGATTGTAATTGTGTAATTGTGCACTCGATCGCACACGATTGTAATTGTGCGCACAACTGTATTTGTCTTCAGGAAAGCAAAGAATGTTTGCAAGAGATAGCAATAAAATACAGGAGCTACAATTTTGGGGGAATGAAGATATAGGAACAAAACTGACATATGTCTTTTTTATAAGAATTACGTTTTTCCAAGGAGAATTATTATTTTGCAACAATAAAGAGAAAGAGCCATGGCTCAGTGACAGAGCACTTGCTTTGCATGAAGAAGGTCCCAGGTTCAATCTCTGCTATCTCAAGTTAGGTCTGGGAATTACTCCTGTTTGAAACCCTGGAGAGGCACTGCCAGTCAATGTAGACCAAGGGTGGGCAAATGGTGCCTTCCAGCTGATCTGGACTACAACCCCATCAGACTGATCCAGGGTTTCTGAGAGTTGTAGTCTAAAATATATGGCAGGACCAGGTTATCTACTCCTGGTATAGACAATACAAAGCAAGATAGACCAATGGTCTGACTCAGCATATGGCAGCTGAGTTTATTCTTCAGTGAGTTTCATGGCGATGCCATTTCTTTTACCATATCCATGCCCAATGTTCTTGTCAGTACATCATAGTGGTAACCAACCACCCCATAACATAACTGCCAGCTATTAGCTTCAGTGACTGGTCCGTACTTTCAAGCAGTCATCTTCTGCACGTGACATCCAAGTGATACGAAGCTTAAGAACATAACATAAAGAATATATGAAGAGCCCTGTTGGATCAGACCAAGGGTTCATCTAGTCCAACATTCTGTTCGTACATAGTTGACAATGCAAAGCACCTCCTCTATTGAATGAATGAATACCTTTGTTTTTGGCACAATGGCCGTCACAAACATTGCATAACACTTCACACAACACATTAAAACCCATGGGTCTCATATCCACTACCATCCCAAAGATCAGGATATAAACAATGGGCTATGCCCTATTTTAATAAGTTAACCCTCAACCTGTTTTAAAACTTTTTGTCTGGTTTTTTGGGCTGCTATTGCAAACATTGCCACTTTTCTTGTATTAACTGTATTATAATCTGCTAATAAATCCAGAATAATATCCCTATTTGACAGCCCTGCTCTCCCTATCAAGAGCTCTTTTAAAAAACGCTCCCTTATTCCTTGGTACAATGGACACCTCCTCTATTAAGAGTGCTGCCGTCTGCAAACTAGATTTTTTCATTATTATTAGTATTTACATTTCTATACCACCCCATAGCCAAAGCTCTCTGGGTGGTCGTAATGACCTCCTACCCCAGTTTTTTTGGGGGGGGATTTACAACTAGCCCACAAAGGGGTGCAGATTAATCCAACATTTGCTCACTTCTTCCAATGTTTCAAGGGTGATTACTTTTGAAGTGTTGTTTTAACATACCACCATAACAGTCTGTAATTTTTATCTACTGCTAATTCTGATTTTCCCCTGTTTCCTTCTGCCTCTATTCTCATCCTCTGTTGTCCCCTTTGAATCATTTCTTGGTTGTAAGCTCCTTGGGGAAGAGACTTGTCTTCTCATCCTTTGTAAAGTACCATATTCATCAGCCTTCTCCAGCCAAGTGTCTTGTGCTAAAGCTCCAATCACTGGCTATGCTGGCTGGGGATACTGAGAGTTACAGACCCAGCTTACACATAATAGGCAGTTCCTGGGTTGTTTAACCCATAATTATGGGACTAGTGAAATGAGAGCTGCACACAAGTAATTTCCACTTTTAATCAACCACTCGTGAATGCCCTATTGAAATCAGAAAAGGCTTGTGCACTGTCCTTGTCCCCAGCAATTCCTGGATTAAACAACACAGGCATTGCTGAGTTACATGTGAACCGGGCCACAGCCCAAGTGAACTGCAGGGCACCAGATTGTGGAATGCTGGGAAATACGGGTGGCACTATATAAACAAGCAATAATATTTATTAATCGTGTTTTCCTTCCTCTTATATCCCCATTTCCTTACATGTCACCTTATGGGGCAACTGACGACATTTTAAACGGAAAAAGAACTACATAATCAACTAAAACCCATAAAACCAAAGAGAAAGCAAAACAGCAGCAGCAGTAAAAGCCTATTTTGTTGTTGCCCCCCACACACACACACCTGCAGGAAGAACAAGACCACGTCCCGCCAATTACAAACTAAAATGCAACTGAATACTGGACCGGGGCGGGGGCCGGAAGGATACTCTGCCATGCCCTTTCTCAGCCTGATGCCCTCCAGATGCACTGGACTATAATCGCCATGCAGGCTGGGGTTAATGGGAGTTGAAATCCAAACCCTCCGGGAGGCACCAGGACGGAGAAGCCTGTATTGTGGCCTGCTCTGCCCTGCTGTGCCCAACGGGACCCCACGCGAGCGTCATGAGCTCAGCAAGGACAGAGACACACGCAGTGCGACTAGTCCCTATGGAGGAGCCCCAACAGACTGAAGGCGACCAGCTCCCCGGGGCTGGTGAAGGTTCCCCCGACCCCAGCGAACTCACCCGTGAGCCCCAGAGCCCTCCTTGCCAAAGGAAACATCGCAGCCCCGTCCACGCGCAGCGCCGGTCACCCCGGATACCCTTGGCTGGTGGTGGAAAACAAAATGGCCGCCGGGGCAGGAAACAGGACGCCTGCGCATGCCTGGCAAGAGCATCCTGGGAAATGTAGTTCCTCTCCTGAAAGGGGAGGTGCGCTGCGATGCAGGCCAGCGCCGCAAAGCAGGGGGCGCCCCGAGCTTCCCGGCGGCTGTGGGCTTGCTTGTGCCGGCTCCCCTTGGCGGGTTTGGGGTGCGAGGGGCCACGGAGGCTGGAAAAGAGGGGTCGGGCCGTGACCGAGGCCTGCCTGCCCTGCCGGGCGATGAGGTGAAGAGGCTCCCCGCGTGCCTTTCCATCGCCGTGTCAGGATGGCCGAGTGGTCTAAGGCGCCAGACTCAAGGCGATGGTGCCGCCTTCCCGCAGCCGGGGCTGGGTGTTCTGGTCTCCGTATGGAGGCGTGGGTTCGAATCCCACTTCTGACACATCGATTTTTGCGCCGTTAATTCTCAAATGTGTTTTTAAACTGGTTTTTTTTTTTTTTGGTAAAGCAGAAACGCGCGGCCGTGGGCACGAAATGGGCATATTTTACACATCGGGTGACTGCAGAGCTGTTTGTTCCTTGCTACCCATAGAAATGAAAGGTGCAACGGGGCTCGGGCTTAGCTCCCTTGGTAGAACAAAAACACAGCCATTCCTGATTCATAGCTGAGATGATTTTCCTGCTGCGATGATTCTTTCTAAGTTTATATAAATTTATGTGCATCAATAAGAAAAGCAAAACCTACGGAGTCCCAAGGAAAAACCCATGCAAGTCCATCAGGATCGTGGCCAGGAGTGAAGGAGCGTGTCAAGTTTTCCTCGCTAAAGAGGGAAGAGAAGAATGGCCACGATCCTAATGGATTTGCATGGGTTTTTGAATCCGTGGATGTTGTTCTTATTGATGCACATAAATTTATGTAAACCTAGAAATCAATATACACTTGAACGGATCATCACATCAGGAAAATACAGAGCCCTTTTATTTCTATGAGTAGCAAGGAACAAACAGCTCTGCATTCACCTGATCCTATGCAAGGCACCCTAAGAGAACCAATCTTTGTTTGGATGCTGGGGGATATAAATTGCATCAATAATTTTTAAATATGCATGTTTACTTGGCAGCAAAGCCCCAGTGATTTCAGTAGGACGGTGCTTTTTCAGGTTTAGAAATGCAACAAACCCCACTTCAGCCATGGTTTTAATCGGGACGATGTAAAAGCTGCAACAGAACAGAATAGGCTGGACCAACCACTTTATATTTAAAAAAACCCATGCCAAAAACAGTGGCATGTGTTAGAAACACTTGAGAATAATATTTTGGGACTAAAATCCTTGCAATAGTATATCAATATTAACCCCATAACTCCCAGAATAACATCCAGAAATGAATGGATGGCCCGGAACGGCCACTTCCGAAGGACTGAAATCAACCAAACCCACCAGTCGCACGTAACTTCATGGCAGGGATGCAATAAGCACCAAAACTTCCATCGAAGCCACATTCCGATACCTGTTCCGGACCATAGTCCGTTTTGCACAAAACAGGCCGGAACAGCATCTCCAAGTGAGCCAACTCAACCAAACTCACCATTTATGCATTAACAGGTGCATACAAATGACCCTGGCTGAAATTCCCTTTTCTCTACAACTGTTAAAGTTACATGAGCCCTGTCCTCCTTTTCATATGGTCAGCCTAGCTTAAGGGCACATTAAAGTCACTTCGGGAAAACAGAGGGAAAGAGGCAAAATGGGTGCAGGGCAGGGACGATGTCATGTGAGTCCCATGCTGCAAATCCAGATACCAGGCATGGTGAGAATGTGTTAAACTGCTGGTGTGAGGGAGCTCATGGCCATTCCAAAAACTGCTGCTACTGAGTTGCTGCAAGCAGAAATGGGACTCATTTTACATAGGGTGACCAGATAAAATCCAGGTCAGGGCTCGTGTAACTTTAACAGTTGTAGAGAAAAGGGAATTTCAGCCAGTGTTATTTGTATGCAGTTAGTTCCTGGTGAAATTCCCTCTTCATCACAACAGTTAAAGGTGCAGGGGACCTGCTTTCTTTTATATATGGTCACTCTAGTATAGTGCATGCACCATTAACTGTTGTGATGAAGAGGGAATTTCACCAGGAACTAACTGCATACAAATGACACTGGCTGAAATTCCCTTTTCTCTACAACTGTTAAAGATACATGGGCCCTGACCTGGACTTTATCTGGTCACCCTATTTTACAACTCTTTGCAAGCAGGTCATTTGTAAGCATCTTGAAGACAATGCTGTGATAGCTAAGTGTCAGCATGGCTTGTCTCCTTCTTTGACAGGGTAACTAGTGGACAAGGGGAATGCTGCTATGGACATAATTTACCTAGATTTCCGCAAAGCTTTTGACAAGGTTCCACATGACATTCTCATTGACAAGCTGCTAAAATTTGGCTTGGATGGCACCACAGTGAGGTGGGTCCACAACTGGCTGGCTAACCGCACTCAGAGAGTCAGCATTAATGGCTCTACATTGAGTTGAAGAGCAGTAATCGAGTTGAAGAGGGTACCACAGGGTTCTGTCTTGGGGCCAGTATTATTCAACATTTCTGATGGGACTGAAAGGGCTTATCAAATTTGCAGATGACACAATACTGGAAGGTCTGGCTAACACCTATGATGATAGAATGAGACTGCAATCAGATTCAGACAGGTTGAAAAACTGGGCCGAGGTGAACAAGATGTACTTTAAATGTAAGGTACACATACACTAGAGGCTTGGAAGCATTACATCGAAAAAGGATTTGGGTGTAGTCACTGATAGCAATCTGAACATGAATCAGCAGTGTGAGATGGCCACGACAAGGGCTAAGGTAGTTCTGGGCTACATTAGAAGAAGCATTGTATCAAAGATGTGTGAAGTCCTTATTCCTCTCTAGTGAGACCACACCTGGAGTATTGTGTAGGATTCTGGGCACTACATTTCCAGAAGGACATTGTTAGACTTATAGTAAGAACCAGAGCCACTCCATTTTGTTTTTGTCTATATTTAGTTCCTTGCTTTGCACTCAGCGCATGCTGTAATGCCTGCCAGCTTTTGAGACACAAAGAACAAAGACCATTGATGGGATTTGTTGTAACAGACAGCCTAATCACCTCTCTGTAACTCAGAAAGTCCTTGAATCAAGTCTTCAAATGCGCTGCATATGACTGAGGGTGCCTCTACAAGAGAGGTTTAATGCTCTTTGAAGTCTCATTAAAAAATTTACCTCTACACCAGCGGAGCGCAAATGGGGCGTAGAGGCGCGTTATCTCCCCGATTGTGCGCATTATCGAATGCGCGTTAGGTCCCCTCCACAAGGATTCGCTTTTGCGCCCGGTTAGGAGATTATGCGCACTATCGCTGAAGCGCATTTACGCCTAATACCTCTGCACGAGAGGCGGTGACAAAAGGCGCTTCCCTCCCCTCCCCTTCCCTCCCCGCCGCTCCCCAGCTGGCTGGCTGGTAGGCTGTGGGCAGCAGGCGAGCACTCCTCCTCCTCCTCGCCTTCCTTTACCCCCTCTTCTTCCTCCTCCTCCTCCCGCCGGGCCCCCCGTCGTGGGTGCCGAGCAGGAGGCGCCCCTCTTGCGGGGAAGGAGTCGCGGGCGGGCGGGCGGGCGGGCGCGGCTGCTTCGTCTCTGGGCGCCCGCCCGCCCGCCCGCCCGCCCGCGACTCCTTCCCCGCAAGCGCCTTTTGACAGCCTGATCCCCTCAGCAGGAGCCGGAGGACAGTGGAGAGAGAGGGGTGCGTGAGAGCTACTGGACGCTGCCAGGCACCTTTGGCTGCCTTGGAAATGTGGCTGCTTTCGTGACTGGAGGGAAACTGGCTGGCGACTGGGGCTGAGGCGGTGGAGGAGGAGATGCAAACGGCAATACCACTCGAGAGGGGATGGAAAGCTGCTGCCACCGCCGCCGCTCCTCGTGAGTCGCGGCGGGCTCGAGCTGCCGAACTGTCCCTTCCGCTCGCCGGAGCAGCAGCCCCCTCCTCATGCTGCTCCGGCGAGCGGAAGGGACAGTTCGGCAGCTCGAGCCCGCCACGACTCGCGAGGAGCGGAGGCGGCAGCAGCTTCCCATCAAAATGCGCTTTAATGGACGGAGCAAAAAAACCTCGCTATTTAACGTGCATTTGATAATGCGCACAATCGGGGAGATAACGCGCCTCTACGCCCCATTTGCGCTCCGCTGGTGTAGAGGTAAATTTTTTAATGAGACTTCAAAGAGCATTAAACCTCTCTTGTAGAGGCACCCTTAAATAGCGAGGTTTTTTTGCTCCGTCCATTAAAGCGTATTTTGATGGGAAGCTGCTGCTGCCGCCGCCGCTCCTCGCGAGTCGTGGCGGGCTCGAGCTGCCGAACTGTCCCTTCCGCTCGCCGGAGCAGCAGCCCCCTCCTCATGCTGCTCCGGCGAGCGGAAGGGACAGTTTGGCAACTCGAGCCCGCCGCGACTCGTGAGGAGCGGCGGCGGCAGCAGCTTCCCATCTCCTCTCGAGTGGTATTGCCGTTTGCATCTCCTCCTCCACCGCCTCAGCCCCCAGTCGCCAGCCAGTTTCCCTCCAGTCACGAAAGCAGCCACATTTCCAAGGCAGCCAAAGGTGCCTGGCAGCGTCCAGTAGCTCTCACGCACCCCTCTCTCTCCACTGTCCTCCGGCTCCTGCTGAGGGGATCAGGCTGTCAAAAGGCGCTTGCGGGGAAGGAGTCGCAGGCGGGCAGGCGGGCGCCCAGAGACGAAGCAGCCGCGCCCGCCCGCCCGCGACTCCTTCCCTGCAAGAGGGGCGCCTCCTGCTCGGCACCCGCGACGGGGGGCCCAGCGGGAGGAGGAGGAGGAGGAAGAAGAGGGGGTAAAGGAAGGCGAGGAGGAGGAGGAGCGCTCGCCTGCTGCCCACAGCCTACCAGCCAGCCAGCTGGGGAGCGGCGGGGAGGGAAGGGGAGGGAAGGGCCTTTTGTCGCCACCTCTCGTGCAGAGGTATTAGGCGTAAATGCGCTTCAGCGATAGTGCGCATAATCTCCTAACCAGGCGCAAAAGCGAATCCTTGTGGAGGGGACCTGAGATAAACACTCTGGGCGTTCAGCCAGAAACTATGTGTTTCAAAATTGTATTTAACCTGCTTGCATTCCTGAAACGGACAGTCAGACTTTGTTTGAGACACGAGTCTGGGGTCTGGCCCTCTCTCATGAGAAAATAGAAATAAATAGAAGTCTTCTTTTGGACCTCCGCTTTGGTTCTGCTTCTCTTTTCTGTGAATGATTGGGAAACCTCCAGAAAAGAACTCTAAGAGCAATTTGTGCAACAACATCGACAGGTTAGAATAGGGTCAGGGGATGGTAACAAAAATGATACAGGGGCCTGAGGACATGCCCTATGAGAACAGGCTGAAGGAACTTGGGATGTTCAATTTGGAGAAAAGGAGACTGAGGGGAGACATGTTTGCAGTGTTCAGGCACATAAAGGGGATGATACCACGTAAATGTTGCTAATTGTGTAATCTGCTTAATTGTGTATTCTAAATCCCTGTCTGTGTATTCTACTGATTAGGCTAAGACAGATAACTTAAAGCAGCTAGGAGGGGAAGCATTCCTGTGGAGGGAGGCAGAGGCAAGGAGTGAACTTTGTACAATGTTATCTCTAGGCAGGTGTAGAAGGAATGTTCACGTGAACACTGTGTGAACGCTGTGTGAGCTATGCCTGACCGGAAGCGGCTATGTTGAGATTGTATAAAACTGCCTAGAACAAAGGAAGGGGAGAATGCTTCTTTTGAGCGGTTACGCTAAGTGCTCTCCTTCTCTGCACAAGGGAATAAAAGCCTTGCTGTTTTGGGCCTTCAACTTGTGTGTGAATAATTGGAATCTTTGCACACCGGGCACAAACCCCGACCTTGGCTAGTCCCTGAAATCTAGGCAACAGGGAGACATGTTAGCAGTGTTCAGGCACATAAAAGGATGTCACAGGGAAGATGCTCAGGAACTATTTTTCATGGCCACAGAAATGAGGACCCAAAATAATGGCTATAAGTTACAGCTACCTAGATTCTGATTAAATATAAGGAGAAACTTCCTGACGGTAAGATCTGTGCAACAGTGGAACAGTTTCCCTATGGAGGTTGTGGGTTCTCCATCTCTGGAGGTTTTAAAGAAAAGGATGGCTAGGCATCTCATTCATTGGTTTTCCTGCAGAGAGTTGGACTAGATGATCCCTGCGGCCCCTTCCAGCTCCATGATTTTATATTCTTGAGGCCTCCAGGCAGAAGCCAAAGGCTGCTCTATACACTTCCCCGTATCCAGCTGTCAATTCACCCGAGCTACGCCCTGCCGGCTTCCAGCGGCCAATCACATCGCAACAACTTGCCTCGTTCTTATTCGTCGAAGAGAACTTTGCTCGCCCCGCCCCCTCCTTTCTCCTCTTCTAGTCTAAAAAGTAAAAGTTCGGCTGCTGACCGAGACTCAGCGAAACAGGAAGTGGAATGGGCCAATAGGAAGGCAGCGGAAGTAGCGTGCGTCCAATCCCGTGCTCGCCCTTGACGCGGTATAGCCAATGGACGCCGGGCTGCTGGAGCGTGTGTGTGTGTGTTTGTCTTCCTGTCTTGCTCTCTCTGAGGCGATCGCGCTCATCATGGCGGCACCTCTGAGGCTTTTGGCGCTGGGCGTCCTGGCGGTGCTGCTTGGCTGGGAGGGCTCCGGCGTCGGCGGGCAAAAGAGGAAAGAGGTGAGAGGGGCCGACTGGTGGCTGGGCGCGGCGGCGGCGGCGCTCCAAGGGGCGCCCCGAGATCATCCAAACACCTCATCCCTTCCCTCCCTGGCTTGATTTTCTCAGCCCTGTTTCCAATGGCAGGATTCATCCCGGGCTCCTCGTGAAGAGAAGAGTGCCCCTTGAGCGTGTGCAGAGTGCCCCCCCTGAGCATATGTAGAGCGCCCCTCGAGCGTGTGACACTCCGCCGATCGGCTCTTCTGCGTCGTTTGTTGCGCGGGCATAAGAAGAGCCCTCCTCCCCCCCCCCCCCCCGCTGCCTCAAGCCTCAGCCTCGCCAAGCGTCCTTCGCCTCATGGAGAGCTTCCGCTGGGAATGCTCACCTCCCAGGCTGCTGTGCTCTCGGTGCAGCTGCACGAGGTTGGCCTCAACTTAAGAGTGTTGGACTTGGTCAGGAAGTACAGTGGGTGACCTGAGGGCAGGTGATCCAGCATCACCTACCTTGCCAGAGTGTTGTGAGAATAAAAAGAAGGCTGACTGTGTGTACTGATTTAAGGCAGGGAGGTGAATTAATAGTAGTGTAGAAATAATAGCAATAATTTAAAAGTTGGCAACCTAGGCTGAGGCTTCAGTTGCCGCCTGATGTATAGAAACTCAACAGGGGAATCATAGACTAGTAGAGTTGGAAGGGGCCTCTAAGGCCCCTTTGCTCAATGCAGGCATCCACCTTAAAGCATCCCTGACAGATGGCTGCCCGACTGCATCTGGAAATTTCCTGTCTGTTAGGGCAATACGACAGTGGAACCAATGACCTAGGGAGGTGGGGGGCTCTCCAACATCAGAGGCCTTCAAAAGGCAGCTGGACAGCCATCTGTCAGGTAGGCCCCTTCCAACTCTACTATTCTATGATTCTATGGTCTTGAATGCCTCTAGTGTGGGAGAGCCCATGACCTCCCTGTATCATTGGTTCCATTGTTGTACTGCTCTAACAGTCAGGGAGTTTTCCCTGATGTGCAGCTGGTATCCGGCTTCCTGTAACTTGAGCCCATTGTTCCATGTTCTTCAGTCTGGGATGATTGAGAAGACATCCTGGCTCTCCTCTGTGTGACAACCTTTCAAGTACTTGAGGAGTGCTGTCGTGTCTCCCCTCAGTTTTCTCTTCTCAAGGTTAAACATGCCCAGTTCTTTCAGTCCCTCCTCAAAGGGCTTAGTTTCCAGACCCCTGATCATCCTCATTGCCCTCGTCTAAAACCCCCTTCAGCTTGTCTGCATCCTTCTTGAAGTGTGGTGCCCAGAACTGGACGCAATACTCAAGATGGGGCCTAACCAGTGCCGAATAGAGGGGGACCAGTACCTCGCACGATTTAGAAGCTATACTTCTATTAATGCAGCCCAAAATAGCATTTGCTTTTTTTTACAGCCACATCACACTGTTGGCTCATATTCATCTTGCGATCTACAATAATTCCAAGATTCTTCTCGTTCATAGTATTACTGAGCTAAGTAACCCGTATCTTGTGACTGCATGTTGATTTCTTTCCCAACACTTTTTCTTCATGTCAGGAAAACCATCCTCTTGCCTAATTTATGTTTTATCAGGTTGTAGTTAAAGGCACAGGAGCAAGTAGGGTTGCCAGCAAACTTCATGACTGACTCAGTTCCTATGCCTTCAGTAGCACATGACATTTGGAAGCATTTCCTGGCTTGGAGATGGGCAGTTTTCTTCTGCCTGCACTGGGAAGCAGGATTTGGCAAAATGGCTGCCCATCAAGAGCTGAGCACCATAAGGTGGAAAGTGTCGCTGAGATGGTGATGCAGTATCTGTGATGATATCTTGACACTTCTCTATGCAGGAAGTATGTTGCTTTGCCAAGATCCTGGTTGCTAATTGTTTTGTCTGAATACTGTGCGCTGCCTGCACATTAGGGAGGTAGCATTGCCTCACTTTGCCTTTGCTGGTGCTGTAAAGGAATGGAATTGGGAAGGAGGAGAAATCACAATATTCATGCACACATGCTTCTTTCAAGTTTGCTAAGGATATTATTTATTTATTAAATTTATTAACTATCTTATAAAATAAAGTCCTCTAGGCATTTTACAATAATGATAAAAAATCAACAACATAAAACTAATAAATGTGCCAACACAGCATAACACACAATATCACATTGCAGGGACTAAGATAGTAAATCACAAACATCCTAAATATTTACACATTTTTGAAAAGAGATTGATTTTTTTGTTAAGCTTGGGAGAGCAGGAAAGCCTTAGCCTGACACCTGAAAGATAGTGGTGTGGGCACCAGGCAAGCTTCCCCTGAAAGAGCATAATAGGGGGCCCCTACCAAGAACCCCCCTGTCTTGTTGCCACCCTCCAAGCCTCAGAATGAGGGGGCACATGATTTGAGAGGGAGTTGAGAAGGAAAGGCAAAAAAGAGTGCAGAGCTGATGTGTGGAAACTGCTGCCATCATCCTTATTTCATGTTAGGGTTGCATGGAGAGAGAGAGGAAGAGAAAGAGAGAGAGAAAAGTTATGCATTCCTGCAAGCCCTTGTCCACATTTGGCTTTGGCTCCACCCACCATTGCCTGCAGCCCACCCACTCCCCGCCCAGTGACTTTGTCCTGTGGGTCAATGGCCATAGTATGAAAAATGTTCTCCACTCCAGGTTTACAGCTTCCACTCCCGCATCCATCACAAATGTAGGTGGAGCTAAATCTGATCACAGGCCCACTCAGCTAATAATTGGTTTAAATGTAATTGATGATTATGCAGAGTTAAATTGTGGTAACTTAAACTCCTGGAAGACTTGACTTGTTTAATGCTCAGTGAAGCTGCTCTCTGGTCTTGTATTTTAGATGGTGCTTTCGGAAAAAGTGAGCCAGTTGATGGAATGGACTAGCAAAAGATCAGTCATCCGACTGAATGGAGACAAATTTCGTCGTCTTATAAAGGCACCTCCAAGAAACTACTCCGTGATTGTTATGTTTACTGCTCTTCAGCCTCACAGACAATGTGTTGTGTGCAAGTATGGGCTTAAACTGTATAGAAATTAAGAGTTACAGAAAAGCATGCATTCTTGTTAATGTTGGTAAATTTGTGTGTGTGTGTGTGTGTGTGTGTTAACTTCAAGATGATTTGTTTCATTCGGGGAAAGAACCACACTAGCATAGCAAAAATTAGGTCTGCCAAAAGTTAATGAAGTGGCAATTCACAGTGTGATCTTTTTTTAAAAAATACCTCTTTAAAAATAATGTGGCTATACATCAATGATGACCTTTGTGTTGAAATTACTGTTGCTGTGTATTATGAATAGTGTCTGACAGCAAGCATGTCTTTGTGTAGAGCTTGTGCTTTATAAACTTTATTCATGCACCTCATACAGAGCCTGTTGTTCACCCTTAATTGGTTTAATGTTTGGCATCATATACTTAAAATTCTACCTGCCCACATCGTAAATGCCATCTGTTTTCATGTGTACAGACTAAAAATATTTTCAGAGAGATGCAGCAGTGATAGGGGGGATTCCAGCCAAAGAAAGTGGCAAGTATTCTGTGTTAGTACTACATTAATCAAGCCTGTATGATGTGGTTCTTTTAATCGTGTTAGATGCAAAGCTTCCCCCAGGGAAAGCCAGGCCACTGTGAGTGAGTGAGTGAGTGTGCGTGTGAGTGTGCATATGTGTGATAAAGAGGGTACTTCTCTACTGTGTAAGTTTAGATGCTGTGTGTCTGTTATGGCATGAACACTACTGCCCCTGGCGTTTATTTATAGTCTTGTAAGCAACACAGAACCGTGGGCTTACTTTCTTGAAACCACTGCTGGGCTAAATGCTATTAAATCTGTTTGAAATGTGAATAATGTCTCCTTACATTTATGCAGGCAAGCTGATGAAGAGTACCAGATACTGGCAAATTCTTGGCGATACTCAAGTGCATTCACCAACAGGATCTTTTTTGCCATGGTTGATTTTGATGAAGGTTCTGATGTATTCCAAATGGTAATATGTTTCCCATGAAATTACTCTTACTGGAATAAGGCTTAGAAAAATTATTATTATTATTACCGTATTTCTTCGATTCTAAGACACCATCGATTGTAAGATGCACCTTAATTTCAGTACCACCAACAGAAAAAAAGCTTTGATTCTAAGAAAAAAATAAAATAAAACCTTTGCCTTGTGCAAAGCGCAGGAAAATTCGAAAACTGCGATTCTAAGACACCATCGATTTTAAGAGGGACCCTGTTTTTAGAGATGTTTATATGGGAAAAAAGAGCATCTTAGAATCGAAGAAATATGGTATTTATTATTATATTTCTATACTGTCCCATAGCCAAAACTCTCTGAGCGGTTTACAAAAATTAAAAATCCTTAAAATAGAGTTCACAAAATTTACTGTATTCAACGTTTAAAAAGAAGTTATTATATATTAAAAATAATTGTTTACAGATGTGCAGAGCAATTTTAGGTAAGCTTACTCAGAACTAAATAACTAGCTATGCTTATTCCCCAATTATTTAGGATTGCAGTTTCAGTTGTGATAGATAAGGACTAGGGTTGCAGGACCAGTAGCTGCAAATCACTTCAGAGTATTCAGAGCAAATCTTTTGAGTGGCAAAACCTTAATGGAATAGCGAGAGAGAGAAGAAACAGCTTTTGTTACTGTTTTTGTAGCCCAGTAGTAGAACATTCATGTGAGACAGCAGGGTTTGCAACATAGACCTAAGTGTTTGGGTTTGCAGGATATAAACTAAATGCTACTGAGTTCCACTTCAAAGCATGGATTTTAAACACTGGCAGCTCAGTTAAGTTTTGAATGTCAAAATGTTTTTGTATGTTTCATAAAAAAATACAGCTGAACATGAACTCTGCTCCAACTTTCATTAATTTCCCACCGAAAGGGAAACCCAAAAGAAGTGACACTTATGAACTGCAAGTCCGAGGTTTTGCTGCTGAACAGCTGGCCCGCTGGGTAGCCGATAGGACCGATGTCAATGTAAGTAAGGGCCGGACTTTGATTTCTGCGTGGTGTTGCGCTTCTAACTCTTAATGCACAAAAAGGGAAATCTCTTAGTATTCTTTTGCAAATGTTACTCCAGAGCTGAGAGCCTCAAACAGCATGACCACCACACAAAATGAACACGTTTATGAGCATTTTGCCATCCCTTTTAATTTAATAATTTCAGAACAGTGTATTTAATCTAATTGTATGATCCAGCTTGTTAGAAATTTAAACATTGTTAGATATTTTAAAGAGGAGGCAACTTTAGATTTTGTTAAGTTTCAGATGCTGTCAGAAGTATCATGATAACACAATAATTATGACTTCTTTTTTGAAATGCCTCTTATGTCTTGGTAAATGTACCGTATTTTCCGGCGTATAAGACAACTTTTTAACCCTGGAAAATCATCTCTAAAGTCGGGGGTCGTCTTATACGCCGGGTGTATAGGATGGACAGAGGGGGGCTGCAGTAGCCGCCGGCGCCGGACGGGAGCAGACGTCCAGGAAACGTAAGGAGGGGGCGCGCGGAGGGGAGGGGGGGCCCTTACCTTTCCGGGATGCCTGCTCCGTCCGGTGGCGGCGGCTACTGCCAGGGGGAGGGGGGGGCCTTACCTTTCCGGGATGCCTGCTCCGTCCGGCGGCGGCGGCTACTGCCAGGGGGCTTTGCGGCCTGCTCTAGAGTAGAGCGCCGGGTGAAGGAAGGGGCGCACGGAGGGGAGGGGGGGCACGCGGAGGGGAGGAGGGGGGCCCTATTCTCATCTATGCGATCATCCTCTATTAACTCTCTCTACCTGGAAGGGGAGAAAAGCTTCCTGCGTCGGCAAGGAAAGGAAATGTGGCCCTTCCAAGAAGTTTTCTGAAATAACTTTTTTTTAAAAAAAACCCAGCCTTGCATTTGATCTGAATTTTAAAGCAGCCTTCCCCAACCTTGTGCCCTCCAGATGTTTTGGACTTCGACACTCACCAGCCCCAGCCAGCTTGGCCAACAGTCAGGAATGCTGGGAGTTGTGGTCCAAAACATCTGGAGAGCCCCAGGTTGGGGAAGACTGCTTGAAAGGCTTTTTGGAAAGCAGGCAGAGTCATTAGAGGATTGGCTCAATTCCTGAACCATCGGGGTCTCAATGGCTATTAGATGTAATAACCTGGGAATCACCAGGGACAGGAGTTGGGAATAAACAGCAAGAGAGACTCAGTACCTTCTTCCAAGCTCGTACTATAACCTTCCACTGGAGCCTGTCTTGGTCCATCCAATCCAGCAAGGCAATTCTTGTTTTCTTTTGGCATGCATTTTTACTATTTATTTATTACATTCATATCCCGTCTTTTTCATCGTTGGAAGAGGGGTAGTCTTGTATGGTGAGTATATCCCAAACTCTATATTTTAACTGGAAAAGTTGGGGGCCGTCTTATACGCCCGGTCGTCTTATACGCCGGAAAATACGGTACCTGTATTTCACCTTTCAAATGATTTCAGTACACTGGTTTTTTTTAAAAAAGGCAATCACAAACCTTTCGTTATTGGTCTTTTATTCATCCTACAGCTTGATCCCATGCATGCTTCTTCAGCAGTAAGTCAGTCATGTTCAGTGGGCCTTGCAAGTGCAGGTATTCCTGTCTTGTAAAAGGTCTCCTGTGGGCAAAATCCTGCTCCATCTGTACCACTTACCTTCAAGGTAAGATTTGCTGCTGCAATATGGAGCAGGACGATCTTGATGGTGACACCCCAGTTTTGAAATGCCCCCCCCCCCCCGGGTTGGTAGAGCCTGGTATCATTATTTAATTTATTTTACACACATTGAAGAATGCTCTTTTTAAATTGACATTTTTGGAAAAGTGTAAATTTACATTTTTTGTAAAATAAGTATCATGGTTCTTTAGCATTTTTCCTGCATTTTCAAATACTCTGTAAAATTGAAGTAGTTGTGCTCTTTACTCAAACATTCTGCGCATAAAGCTGTTGTGCAGTTATTGGAGACTAAATATATTTGTGTGGAGAACAGTGGAATAAATGGCAGCAGCTACAACAGTAGACATTTTAACCAGTATTTCCCAAACTTGTATTAATTGTATTTCTACCCTTGACTTCAAAAATATTTTTTACTTATAATTTTGATTTTAAAACTTGCATGGCACTCCGGATTAGCTGCCAAAGTCGGCAGTTGTCAGGTGTTCATTGGGGTCCCAAGTCTGTGATTTGGCCAAGGGACCACCGCCTCAATGATCCCACTGTGTTTGCTTCGTATAAAGCACAAAACAGGGTGAGAAGCAGTGTGGGAGAATTCCCAGTTTACATAGCACCATAAAGGGCCCCCACTAAGGATGCCTTGCCTGAGTGGCCCCAAAATCTTGGAGTGGCGCTGTGACTGTGTTTCAGAATTGTCTGTGTTTCAGTGACTTGTGCTAATTGGAGTTGGAAGCACAAGTGGTTTCGGGATCGCAAGTTTAACGTGCAAACTGTCTGCCATAGATTCGAGTGATACGGCCTCCAAGCTACGCCGGACCCTTGATGTTGGGGCTGCTGCTGGCTGTGATTGGTGGTCTGGTGTATTTAAGGAGAAGCAACCTGGATTTCCTTCATAATAAAACAGGCTGGGCTTTTGCTGCTCTGGTAAGCAAACAACCTTCATTTCACTCCACCCCCCGCTTCTTGTCTCTTTTCCTTTCCCTCCTTCCAGTTTGCTTGAAGTGTTCCCAACGCTCCCCTCCCCAAAATCTCCATGCTGATCTGGCTCTCTTGCTTATTTTTTCTGTTTGAGAGTATAATAAAACATCTATTCTTTTTTTTTAAAAAAATAAACAAATGGATGCTGTTTTAATGGGGTTCCCACAGCTGCATCCCCTTTTGGGAGCTCTTTCCTTGCAGAAAACACCCAGCTGTGAACGGCTCTTTTATTCTGTTTCACACAGAAAATGGGGTTTCATTGCTTTGCGATTGGCTGCTGCCTGGCTAAGGACACTCCCGGCTGTATCACAGAATTGTGTAATACAATGATGCATTTAATGCAAACTAATCTTGAAGACTAAACTGGGGCTCAGGCCCAGAACACACCGGAAAGGCAAAGCTCTTGAAAAATAACAAAACCATTGTATGACTGGCATTGCTTGAGATCAGTTATAGGCCATGTTTGCTTCAGGGATGTCTTGTGTGTTGAACATCCATATACACGTGACAGCTGATTGACAGTCTGTTTGTTGGTTTCCAGTGTTTTGTTCTAGCAATGACATCAGGACAAATGTGGAATCACATTCGAGGGCCACCGTATGCTCATAAGAATCCTCATACAGGACAAGTGGTAAGTGTTTATTTGTTTTTAAACCCATCAGTGTTCCATGATTTGCTTTTTCTTTTTCTTGGCTTGTGATCTGATTCCCTAATGGCTGAGGACACAATCTGTCGGGGAGCTCTCCAGTGGGAGCCTTATTTGAAATAAATTATTATTATTATATTTATCTATATCCCGCCTTTTTCCCAGGGCTGGGACTCAAAGTGGTTCACAAAGTTAAAACATGTACAATTAAAACATATAATTATAAGCTTACAAAAGTTTAAATAGAATTAAATCACAGTAAAATTAAAGCATTATTTTTTAAAAAAAACAGTAACCATACAGTAACATAGGTCCAGCATATTTCAAAAAGCCTACTGGAATAAAAAAGATTTTGCCTGCCTCCAGAAGTGCAACACAGAGGGAGCCAGTCTGAGTTTGTTTTTAATTAGATACCCAAACATATAAATAAGATCAGGAGAATTGTTCCAGGACTCCACTCCAGTTCTATCTTCGGGACATAGGAAGCTCCCTTCTATGGAGCCAGCATTGTGCCCGCAGACTGACAGTTGATCTTCAGGCTTTCAGCCAAGAGTGTTTCCCAGCCCTATTTGGAGATGCCAGGGATTGAACCTGCAACCTTCTGCATGCAAAGCAAATGCTCTACCTGCATCAATAAAAAAAGGCTTTGCGAGCTGCCTAAACCTGGAAAAAGAGATGCCTTGTTTACATGCTGGATTATTTAAGTTTAAGCTGGTATGCAGATAGGTACTTCAGGCACATGCAAGAAGCTTGAGCATGCCCAGTGAGATTTCTGACTTTTTTCTCTCTGAACAGCAACTCTCCCTTGCCCCAACCAATGTGCTATAGCCTTTATTTAAAAAAACCCTTCCAATTCAAGGTCAATTTGGCCAGTGGGTCGGGGTGCTGCTGTTGAGGAACCCAATCCTAAGGCCTTTTTCAGTGTGGAGAACTATTTTCTTGTCTCTTGTCCAAGACTTTGAGTGAATTCTATGAATTTGGAAATATTGATCTTTCTATAGCATACCCGTTACAAATCGATGGTTGACTTTCTTTTGGAAACTTCCTGGGTATTAATCTATTTTCCACTAGTCCCCGCCAAAGGAAGTGAGGTGGGTGGCTACTAAGAAAAGGTCCTTTTTTGTTGTGGCACCCTGATTGTGGGATGAGCTTCCCAGAGAGACTTGCCTGGTGCCGAACTTGTGCTCTTTTGGGCACCAGGCGAAGACCTTATATTCCCAGGCATTTTAGTCTTTCCATTTCTGTTGTTTTAATGCTGTTACTGCATTTTAAATCTTTGCACGGCTGCTAGGTTTTATTTTGGTTTTTTATTTTATACTGTAGTTTTATAAACTTTTAAACGTTTATATTGTGTTTTTTTCTGATTTTAAATGTTGTGAATTGCCAAAGAGCTTTGGCTATTGGGCAGTATAGAAACAAATAAATAAGACCCCAATTTTAATAGATTTTGAGATATCATCAGATTAAACTGAATGAAGACTATCTGAAGCCACAAAGAGAAATCTTCTAATATATACGCTTTCTCTGAAAGAATTAAAATGGGGCTGAAACAGTTTGGAATATTTTGGTTTGGTAGCTTTCAAGCAATACATGTTACATACATATTACACCATTTTCTAATTCTATAAAGATGACATGTCCTAGTCCCTGAGTATCTGCTGCAGTGTTGACAACATTCTCATTCTTTGTCTTTCTAGCTTACTTTTGTCATTTTGAAGCCTTTCCAAAATCTTTCCTGTAGAGCAGCCACTTCTTAAAGTGGTGTGTGGAATTAATCTCTAAATTGCAATTCACTGGAGGTGAAATCTTTCTATTCCTCCATATGCTGAATCTTCTCTGCTGCCTTTTGACTGCCTGGCAGCCGATTGCTGGAGCTTGAATTGCCATTTGAGCTTGGGGCTCTAAAATGTGCTCCTGGTACTTTCATCGTTCATGGTTTGCCCTGTATGCGATTTAAGCATTTTCCGTCACTTGATAAAATAAATCTTAGTTGATCAATCATAACTGTTCTTAAGTTAAATGTGCTTCCATGTACACATGGGTGGAAGGGAGGGGACCCTCTCTTAATTTTAAAAAAATTGCATATGTCACAATTGGCACCAGCTCTGAAGAGGCATTCTTTTCTGTGTGTGAAAGGAGGAGGAATGTCGCCTCTTAGAGGAGGACTGCTACCCGTGGATTTGGAAATACTAACTTTTAAACTTTTAAACTAAAATCTGCTTCTTGGTTAACTGGGGACATCTCTTTTTAATTGATGGAAAGATTTTGGTTGATTAATCTAACTCAAATAGACAGTACTTTCTGAAATACTGACATAGATTATTGTAGATCATACACTTTTCTTCCCTTTTTTAATCTGTTTTGATATTAAACAGGTGACCATTTGGAATTTACCGTTCAATTTCTTGTCCTGGCTCCTGTTTTCCTCCCTTTTAAATGTGAAACAAAGACTGTGTAGGCCATATTAGAAATGTAAAGTATGTGGTTGTTTTAAGCGACTTTCTTCTGGTTTCAGTGTTCCTCAAACTTGTAGTCACGGTAATGCTACTAAACCTGGCAATTTCCGTTTTAAAAATACTTTCATTTCCTTTTGCCTCTCACTTCCTTTCACTGTATGGCATTCATTCAATATGCAGAGATATTTGCTGGAGTGGTGGTTCTCACTGCTGTTCTGTATGTTTGGTTGCTTTACCAATATTTAGGAATCTCTTACATTAAAAAGAGTTTTTAAGTGATATACAAACAATATAGTATAAAAACCATTATAAAACACTGAATAAAACATAGAAGAGACAATACCGTGCAACAAGGAAGACAAGGTCCCTATTCTGGGAAAGCTTGTTTGAACTAGTATGTCTTCTGCAGGCACCTAAAAACCAGAAGGGTCAGTGCTTGCCTGACTTGTACTGCCAGGAAGCTCCAGAGAGTGGGCACTGTGATCCGGTAGACTCTGTTTGGAGTTATTGTGGATCAGAACTTTTTAAAAAAGGTTGTTTGTTAAAACTGCAAAAGCCGGTGGCTTTGGCCGTAAATGTATCTGAAAAGCACTGGAAGTGGGGGGTATTCATGTCCGCGTGTGCCCATGAGAGAGCAGCGCAGCAATGTGGAAGTGTTATAGAATCATATCATAGAACAGTAGAGTTGGAAGTGGCCTATAAGGCCATTGAGTCCAACCCCCTGCTCAATGCAGGAATCCACCTTAAAGCATCCCTGACAGGTGGTTGTCCAGCTGCCTCTAATGTGGGAGAGCCCACCACCTCCCTAGGTCATTGGTTCCATTGTCCTTCACTGCTCCTGTCTATACCTTGTACTTGGGCTGCTGGGGGAGGTGAATCTGTGGTGCCTGGACGTTCAGTCTTTCGTGTAATCTAGTGTTCATCTAAAAATGCTTAGTGGTCTTTCTTAAATCATCTTCAGTGTGAAACATAAACATTCCATTGGATAATTTGAAATTAAAACAACAAAGTGTATTATTATGCAAGGGCATATTCTGGAAGGTGTATGAGAGATGTGTGAAGACCTTCCTAGCTCTTTGTTTTGTCTTGAGCTGAAACACAGGTGTGGGGGCTCCCAGGGTGAGGAGAGGAACGGTAGGGAGAGGGGCAGGCTCTGCTTAATCCTTTCCTCACCTGCTGTTTGCCTGTGCAAGATTGCCCTGCTCAAGCTGCTTTTCTCTCATATAGGGAAAATATCCCTTCCCTTGTGAGTGGATGATTTTGAGTAGGACAACGGTAAGAAGGGAAAGGGTTATTCAGCCCCTCCCTGCAGCGCTGCTGCTTCAAATGGCTGCCCCTGAGATTGTTTTCAAGTACTTTTTAAAAAATGACAAATCGTTCATGTGTATTGTCTAGTTTGGCCCTAATATATAAGATGACAACGTATTTGTTTATACACATTTTGCAATGTCTACCTTGAATTGCCTAAAACGTTGGGCTGTGACACATGATTCATAGGATAGAGTCTGCACCTGAAAAGACCTTCAGCTCTCCCAGGGTGAGCAGGTTTATTTATTTATTTATTTATTTATTACACTTGTATACCGCCCCATAGCCGAAGCTCTCTGGGCGGTTTACATAGGATTAAAACAATTAAAAACAATATACAAAAATTAAAACAGCAAAAACATACAACATACACACAATACACACATACATTTAAAACCGCTACAACAGCCCAAAAAAGTTACCAAAAATGTAAATGTGACCAGGAAAGGGCATGTCACAGGATCTCTTAATTTAAAAAGTGTTTAAAACACATGGGCCAGAACAAATCCCGACAACCCAGACCTTGGACATTTGAAAGGCAGGCCGGACAAGAACCTCTTGTAGTGCTTCTAGAAAATGCTGGGGCTCAGATTTTGGGGCACCTCCCATTGAAGGGCATTCATGGTAGCAGGGCAGCCAGTGAGCCCGCCCGCCCTTGTGCCCTTGTGCCCTTGGGTAGGTGGCCAGAATTGAGTTTGAGACTGTGCTTGAAGTGACGGTAGTGAAGGCAGTCCCATTAGCTCTTTAGGTCAAAGCTAGCACTTTATTATTTATTTTATTATTTAATTTATATCCTGTCTTTTTGCTCCCCCAAATGGCACTCAATTAAATGTGGGAAGCAATAGGCGGTACACAGCCTTAATGCTGTTGTGGTGTAACCCATTCCTGGCGGCAAGTGGGACGTTACATTGAGCAGCAGCTGGCCCAAATGGGAAGCATTCCGATGCGTCTCAAAGATGCTCTATGCCACTTCATAGCCTCTCTGGGCACTTCAAAAAACGTTTACAACTCCCAGATAGGGGTACCCTTATGCCTTCCAATTCAACTGAGACTGTCCAAACAGGGGCCCCCAAAGCTGGGGTTAGGGCATGGCAGTTGCAACTTTTAAGAGAGACCCTGGTGTTCTCAAATTACCCTAAACCTACTGGCAAGCAGACACAAGGGGAACGAATTGATCATCTTGTCTCAGTAATAGCTGATATAACCCAAATACAACTTGATCCCACTTCAGTGCAGAAAGTAGAATATGTTTTCTACAATTATAGTTCTGCGCTTGCCATTGTAATCTTTGTGTCGCCCAATATTGCCGCACGTATTTATGGATGTAGAGAGGAGTTTCAGATGAACGGGCTGATGGTTAGCAGGTATTTTAAGGACAAGCCTTCTTTGTTACTGTTGGGTATCCAGTGTCCATCTAGTTTGATATCCAACGACCCAACCGGTTGGGAATCTGATAGATTTAAATTTATCTGTCGATGTTCCTGTATCCCCCTCTAACTTATCTAAAAACAGCACAGGTCCCATCAAACTCCATCACAGTAAGAACTCTGTACCAGCTACTGACAAAGATGCTCTAGATCAAGGGTGGGGCACTTGAGGCTCTGCAGATGATGTTGGACTCCCATTCCTATAAATGCTCTTGGATATGTATCTACCGTTAGCACTCAAAACAGCTAACAGAAATAAGATACAGTTAAAAGCCAAACTAATCACAACATAACATAAAAATAGATCCATTAAACACAATAAATAATAGGCAAAACCCAATCAGTTGCAACCCCTTTCAGCAACAAGCCAGCTTACACATCAAAGGCCTGCCTGAATAAAATTGCCTTTGCCTGCAGAAGAATAACAGAAAAGGACAACCTGGTTCTCTGGGCAGAGTTCCAAAGCAAGGGAGCAGCCACCAAGGGAGCTTTCTCTTGTGTCCCCATCAGACTCCGATGGCAGTGGGGCTGAGAGAAGGACCTCCCCTGAAGAACTTAAAACTCAGACAGGCTTCTATGAGAAAACATGGCCTTTTAGGTAGCCTTATGGGAGTTGTAGTCCAGCAGCATCTCAAGGACCATAGATTCCCCACCCCAGCTCTAGATTGAAGAACTCCTTATTGGAGCAATTCTGTGCTTAGGAGTCTCTGTCTCTCTCTCTCTCTCTCTCCACACACACTCACACACACACACACACACACACACAGGGCTTGATTGAACTTGTAGATTTGCTAGTGTGGGCAAATTTCAGTTCAGGAATTTTGTACTACAAACTTAATCAGCACTACATAACTTTCTAAACTTTGATCTTGCAGAACTATATCCATGGGAGCAGCCAGGCTCAATTTGTTGCTGAAACGCACATTGTTCTGTTGTTTAGTATCCTTCTTAGTGAAAGTATTCCATCGCGAAGGCATGTCCTAGCAGTTCGTGCCAAGGTACTGTTACAAAGGTAATATTTCTTGGCCTTTTGCTGCATGCATTGGTGGCTTAATGAACTAGGAAAAGGCATTGAGGGAGCTGAGCAAGCAGCTGGTGTGGCAGCCTGGATGGGAGACCACTGGGAGCACCCTGGAAGAGCTGGGTATTTATTTATTTATTTATTTATTTATTTATTTCATTTCTAACCCGCCTCTCCATCTAGATCGAGGCGGGGAACAACACCAAATATAAATATAAAACAATAAAATAGATAAACCGTTAAAACAGATAAAAACAAATACATTATTAAAACATCTTAAAATTAAACTGGATAGGCCTGCCGGAAGAGAACAGTCTTCACGGCTTTCTTAAATTCCAGAAGACTGCTAATTTGTCGAATCTCCTCCGGCAGGCCATTCCACAGCCTGGGAGCGGCAGAAGAGAAGGTCCTCTGGGTAACACTCGTCAGCCTAGACATATCTATTTTGAAAGTGACACCTATTGCTATGCTTAGGGTGAGAGAGCCTATTCCTATTCCCTGTTCCTGTTCTTGAGATTGGTCTCTGTGCTCTTTTGCATATGCTTCAGGTTGACACAGGATTGTCAGACACGTTTCTTGCATTTCATACTCCCATCCTTCAGGGCCCCCCACTTTATGGCTGAGAAGGGATTTGGAACCAAAGGCAACCTACTGCCTAGGGGTAAAAGCCAATGTAAGTCCTACTTAGAGGAGAGCCATTGAAACGAATGAGACTTGTCATCAAGTGCATTAACAACCACTGTGATGGAGATGTGCGTGTCTGATCTTGCCCAAAGCCTGGTGTAGTACTCTATGTATTTGAACTGGCCTGTAAACGATGCAGGTTTATGCCACAATACATTATTTTGAAGGTGCCTCAAGACTTCCTCATTTTTGCTTACCAATCCATTGCATATCTTTTTGCTGGGTGCTCCCCGAACGCCTTGCTTTCCCTCTCCCCCTCCCCCTTTGACACGGCTGCCTCTTTCTCAGTGTGCATAAAATAAAATGAGCGCCATCACCTGCTTGCTCAACTAATGCGAACGGAAGTAAAACCTGGCAATTATATGAGAATGCCAAGGCTACAAAGCCTCGATTGGCCCTGTCCCTCCTCTTCCTATAGTTCAGCCCACAGTGTTAGTTCAAAGTTGCCCAGTTCACGTTTGGCTCACTCTTACACTCCATGGAACAATCAGCGCTTATAATGACACTGTATAGGGCACTTCCCTTTAAAACAACCCTAGTAGAAGGGATAACAGAGCGGATGTGCACACACACCACACACGCACCCCCCCTTATTTGTCTATCAAATGTTTTTGAGGGGGTGTAAGATTATGAAGCTGAGAAATGGTGGCATTTAAGTTCCGACTTTGCCCGGTGGAATCCACACATCCACACCCTGCCTTGAGCAGGGCCATTTGTAGATACGCTGGAACTGGACCTTCCTCTTTTTCATCTAACCAACATCACAGCTGCAACTCTTTGGTGGAGTCAGGGTGGGAGCAGAGAGAACTTTTGTTCTGAAGAGACGAGCTGCTCTTCTACTGTGTGTTGGCTGCAGACCTCATAACGTCTGCCGCTAGAACAAAGGCTGTCGCGTCTCTAAAAGCTCAACGTTGTTCAGTCTGTTGACGTGGTTTCACCTTAAGCAGCTTCCTCAGATGCTGGCGTTACTCTTGGGATAGTGCTCCTACATGAAGCTGCTACTTCTGACCTGGAAGTGGGGAAGAGAAAAAGTAAGTACTCATTCTGACAACAACATTCATGTCTGTTCCTGCACTTGGAATGTTTTCTATTGTGCTCTGAATTGGGAAAAGCCCCCATGGGGCGGGGCAAGGGGTGGAGGAGGGGCATGAGACTGTTTTGATTCTTGGGATAACGTTTCTTCCGACAGCTATGTCAGATAGGTTTTCTGGCTGGTGGGGCTTTTTAAATGAAGAATGCCGAGTTGCCGTCTTTAGCGCCTGTGGATGCTTCTCCTCATAGATTTGATTCAGTCGGAACAGCATTAGACCATCAGTACGCATTCTTTCAATTCCACCGTCCACGATTGTTTTTTAAGCTGGTTCAGCAGGCTGACCTTGTTCTCTGGTTGTTTTCCTGCAGTTATGTGTATGGCTGGAATCGGCTTAGTGGTTCTGTTCTTCAGCTGGCTGCTCTCAATATTTAGATCTAAATACCATGGCTATCCATACAGGTATGTGTTCTTGGCTGTTGAAGTCATTCTACTCCAAAAAGTAGGCTTTTAATATGATTCTGTAGTTTGGATTTTAGATACATGTATGCAAAAATGATCCTATGTAGGGTTTGTTTGCTCCAAACTCCCAACAAAACAAAAAGTCGCCTCTGAACATACTGCTTTAGACATATGGTGATCAAGGAGAAAAAAATATGTTTTAACTTTGGAAGGATAGCAGCAGCATGTATTTACAAAACTTCTACAAATGTGTTCACTGCTGTACGTGAATAAAATACACATGTCCCTGCCTGCAGAGTAGGGCTCTAAAAGGAGAGGGGACTTGGCCGTGGGTTTAAGATCCAACAGCTGCTGCAGGTGTTTGTATATATCCCAGTGAAGTGAACAATACTTTGAAAAAAATCAAGCTGAGGACCTTCTGAGAGCACATTTGGGAGCAGTGCGTGCATGTGAGCATGCACATCAGCCTTTGAGAGCTTCTCCCACACCACATTTCCCTCCAACTGCTCTTTAAACCCCACGGGAGGGTGCTGTTGCACTCATGTCCTGCTTGTGGGTCTTTCGTGGGCAGCTGGTTGGCCATTGTGCGCATAGAATGCTGGACTGGATGGACCCTTGGTCTGATCCACTGTGGCTCTTCTGATGTTCTTAAGCAACAGCGTTCCAGGAAGTGCTTCTTGCATGGCCCTAAGAGGGGCCGTGAGACCCCATTTTCACCACTGGGCAAGATCGTAGTGCCTCTTAACCCCAATACGTGACCTGTTTCACCCATGTTGTATCTAGCTTCCTCCTTCTTCTTCGTGGTCTCTGTGCATCACGCATATTGACTCTGCACCTGTGTGGAGCCTGAATTCCCAAAACTTCCATAGCTGAGAAATGTTTTAATGGGAAGCCTCCCCCACATTCCCACTGTGCATGTCTCAGTGGGTTCCCACCTATTCTCTTGTTCTCTTTTGACCGCTGAACTGGTTGCCTCATAGGGGACTTCTTGCTCTGTTGAGCATTTTTCTTGATCAAAACTGAGAAATCTTTTTCACTTTTCTTCATTTTTTCTTCCTGGATCTCATTCCCTTCATTAAAAAAACCCTTCTTACTGTTGTTTCTCCTCATGTCTTTGGACTTTGTTTTAGCAGTGCATATGGCATTGAAGGCACCGTTCCAAAAGTGTGTCAAGTGCGGTAAGAAATTGACCCCAACTGACAGACGCTCTTTATGTTTATTTAGCCTCAGAGACGCTCACATTGTGGAAGCCTCGTCCACATTGCTAGTTGTTTCCCCAAACAAACCTGAAGACATCGTTCCGACCCCCTGGAGACAGTCTTGTGGAGAAAGGCTCTGGAGGCTGTAGATGCACCTAAAGTTGTTGAGCATGGAGAGAAGAGAAAGGACACACAGACTAAGAGTATGTCTCCTCCTCAACCGGCTTCCCTGGGCCCTTCGGTCCAAGGTCTGGCCCGAACGGATCCTCCAACCCCTGGCAGATCTTTAGCAATCTCTGTAGCTAAAAGGGTCACAAAACGAGCCAGGGAGTATAAGACTGCACTGGATGGGCAGAAAAAGAAAAGAAGGATCCGGGCACGCATAAAGCACCCTCTCCTCTGTCTTTGCCTCAACCACCTCCTCTTCTAGATTCACTCATACTGATGCGTTCGACACCGACTGCGATGTCAGCACCAACAATATCAATGCTGAGACCAGTTTTGACATAGGCAGCCTCTGCCTCTGAGGGGGAGATATGGGACTCTTCCCCCTCTGGAGGTAACTCCTCGTGCCTCTCCCTATTCCCACAGATCCCCAGAGTTGACCAGCTCTCTGTCTCCAGAATAGTGAGAGACCCTTGCAACGACCGGCATAGCTGGGAGAGATCTCGCTCTCCTATTCATTATTGGAGCAGATCCTCAGGATGGTCCCTTCCACCACATCAATAATGTTACTATAACGACTGGCATAGAGACCAAGACATATACTTGCAAAGAGCAAGATACTTGGGGGCAACTTCCCATTGACTCAGGACACCACCATCAGTGTCGTTATCTCTCCCCCCTCTGGAGGAGGACACTTGCCCTCCCCCTCTGTTCCACGGAAATCTACCTCTCTCTGCTCTCACCCATTGCAATTTAAGGAAACAAAACCGGATTCCACTCTTCAGGTAGCTATGCAGCCTGTCCCGCTGATACCGCCACCGCATCAGAATGCTCCTTGTGGTTACGAGTCGTCTTCACGTTCCATAGAGGATTACCAGTCAGATTCATCCTCTTATTCCTCAATTCCGCCTTCAGTATCATTACCAGTGATGTCATTAGTGCTCCTGATCCTGCATCATCATCTGAGGATATAGTACACTTCATGGACCAGATCCTCAGGATGGCACAAGCTCCCAGGATTGATACTCAATAGCCCACCAAGAGTATACTGACCCAGTCTTACATGTGGTATTAACTGAGGCAGCCGTCCCGGTGTCGATAATTTTTTACCAACATTACTTCAACCGTCTTGGAAGGTGCCCTCTTTCATGACTCCCACATCGAAGAGGCTGGAGTCCCTGAATCGGGTACAAAAGAAAGATGCAGATTTTTTGTTTACCCATCCTGAGACAAACTCCATTATTGTGGAATCCTCACAGGGTCGCTTCCAAAAACTTCATGCTGCACCTGTTGATAGAGAGGGTAGATGTCTTGACCTATTGGGCAGGAAGATCTATTCATCGGCTTCTTTAGCCCTTCGTGTAGCCAATTATCAAGTGATGATGGCGCACTACCAGCTGTTCCTCTGGGACAAGATGTTTTCCCTACAGGCATACTTACCTGGAGACCAGAGAGAACTGGCAAGAGTCTTCCAAACAGAAACATTCAGACTCTCAAAACTGCAAATTAATACTGTCAGCAATCAAGTGGACTGAGGAGGCAAGTCGATGGTGGGAGGAATTGCGTTAAGAAGGCATTCTGGGTTAAGATCTGCCGGCTTGACACCAAAAGCACGCTCCAGAATTGAAGACTTGCCTTCCGATGGCAAGAGACTCTTCCGTTCAAAGTCCGATAAGGCAATGGACATAATACAAAAAGCAAAATCTACGGCCAAAGAAATGGAATTGGACAATAACAGCAACAATCCTATAAATACCTCCGTTGGTTTCTGTAAACATACACCTATCAACCTCACCAAAGACAAGACCACAACTTTTGCTACCAGAATACACAATAGCAACAAAAAAGGGACGTCAGTGGCCAATCCCGCCAAGAGCATCCACGGGAGGCTCTTCAAAGCATCGTCTTTGACTCACCCTTAGCTGAACCCCAATTTGGAAACGACCTGAGCCATTTCTCGCACAATTGGTCTCTCATAATGACAGATACAGGGGTCTTTCGGATTATAAATTCAGGTTACAAGATAGAGTTTGACGTCTCCCCTCCCACTCCATCAGAGATTCTACAATGGGAGACTCAGTCCCTTCTGCAGAAAGGAGCCATTCAGAGAGTCATCCCATGTCAAAGCAACAGAGGCTTCTTCTCTCGTTACTTCACGGTACCGAAGGGAGATGGAGGACTGCATCTTACATTGGACCTCAGAAGCCTGAACTCATATATATTTTAAATGTTGAAATGTTTTAATATTGAAGCCTATTTAATTATATTTTTAACTTTTGTATATCTCTTACTTAAAGCTTTTAACTTTATATGTTTTAATTTTGTAAAACTGCCTTGAGGTTGAGCATTGCCCAAAAGGTGGGATAGAAATAAAGATAATAATAATGATGATGATGATGATAATCTTAATAGCTATACAGGATCAAGTTATAGCAACCAAGAACTACCAAAATATATCATAAAAGATAACAGTGTAACAACAGACCTATGCAGGAAATGCCGTCAGTTCCAAGAAACAATAGACCTTATAACAGGAGGATGTAAAATTCTGGCAGGAACGGACTATACGGACAGACACAATACAGCTGCAAAAATAATTCAACAGCTGACTATCAAATTCATCCTTATCAAACATCCTACACCATACGATACATATCACCCAAAACAATCTTGGAAAATGCAGATCATAAAATATACTGGGACAGAACCATTCATATGGACAAGACAATACCTTGCAACCAACCAGACATAACTGTCATAAACAAAAAAGAAAAACACACATACTTCATTGACATAGCAATACCAAATGACAAAAATGTTGTTGAAAAGGAAGAAGAAAAGTGAGACAAATATATACCACTGGCCATGGAAATCAAAGAACTATGGCAACAGGAAAAGGTCACAATTATTCCATTTGTCACATCAGTCACCGGCATCACATCAAAAAACTATACAGAAAACCTCCAGAAACTACCAGAATATATCCACACCAACATCCAGAAAGCAGTCATGCTTAAAACATGCTCAATCATCAGGAAATTCCTGAATCAATAAAAGACAGCATGACTTGGCAAAGCCCGTCATGTCCGTCTAGAAAAACCGCCACGAGTGAGAAAGATAATAATATTAATAATTAATATATCACACCAAAGAAGTTCCAGATGGTCACCCTCGCTACCATCCTACCACTGCTAAGAATAGACCTTTAATCTACAATGTTGGATCTAAAGGATACCTACTTCATGTAGCCATCCACCCTTCCCATCGCAAATATCTCCATTTCCCCATCTGGGACGACATGTTAGAATTCAAAGTCTTCCCATTTGGCTTAACCACAGCTCCAAGGGTGTTCACCAAATGCATGGTGGCAGTATGTGGACACCTTCAGGTGCTCGGAGTCGAGCTATATCCATATCTCTACGCTTGGCCAATCACAGCTCCATCTCAGCAAGAAGCAAGACAAGCTACGACTACAGTTTGCAACCTTCTGGGGGAGCTTGGACTGATACTCAACGTGGAAAAGTCCTGATTAATCCCATCTCAGACATTTCCGTTCATTGGAGCAATCTTTGATGCGACAACTGGAAGAGCACACCTACCGCATGACTGAGCAGCAGTTTTAACTACCATGGCAAATATCCTGTTCATTCAAAGAGAAACTGCAGCATTTTCAGTTCAGCGTCTGCTCGGTCTCATGGCAGCCTCAGCACTGTAGAACTGGTTCCTGAGAATGTTCTCAGAGAACACCAATATACACAGAGGCAATCCTACGATCCCAAAGGAGATTTCTCCCATTGTTGCCAAACCTCTTATCCAAGGACAGAGGCTGGACTCACCATCCCAACCTGTTGATGCTGTGCATGACAGTTTGGAGGATGCACAGCAACTTGCATTGCCCTCGTTCTCCAAGGACTTACGATTAGTCCTAGATGCAGATGGTAGACCATCGACGAAGAAATCGTATACTAGCAAATGGAGATCTTTCATTGCCTTTGCTAAGAGCTCGGGCTTTGACCCAGTCAGTGCTCCTCTCAGTGGTGTCCTGGCCTTCTTGCACAGTCTTCTCAATAAAAGATTGAAATACTTAGCTGTAATTTCAGTATCACATACTACAATCCAGGGATCTACAGTTTGACAAAACAGTTCATGAAAGGTCTGAAGAATTTAATAATTCCTCTGCGTGATCTTGTACCTCAGTGGAGCCTCAGTGGAACCTCAGCACTTACAACTAAACCCTTTGAACCAGTAGCTACCATCGATCTCAGACTACTATCCCTGAAGGTAGCATTCCTAGTAGCAATTATGATGGTACAGAGTGCATTGGAACTAAGTGCACTCCGAATCAATCCACCATTCCTCATTTTCCATAAGGACAAGGCTGTCCTCCAATCTGATCTCACCTTTCTCCCAAAGTTGTATAGGTCATTCTGCCTGCCTTTTTCCAGCGTTTATCGCCGCTGGAAATTGCCCTCCATTCTCTCAATGTCAGAACAGCCTTATTTTTCTATAAATCCAGAATGGAGAACTTTTATCACTTTCCACGGCTTTTCGTGTGTTATGGCGGCACCTGCAAGGTCATCGTGTCTTGGGTGGTAGACACTATCAAATTGGCATACCAGTTAGCTAAACTAGATCTGTCAGACTCAATACAAGTCCAGCGACACGGAGCGTCTCCACTTCAACTGCATTTGAACGGGGTGTACCTCTCCCAGAACTTTGTTGAGCGGCAACATGGGCGAAAGTGTTAACTTTTGATCTCACTATAAACGTTGATGTTCGATCCCGATGGGGCTGTGCCTTTAGGAGAGGTATTCTGTCGGCAGTACTTCAGTAAGTACTTACCTTCAGTAAGTCAGCTTGTCAATCACCTGTATGTGTGATGCACAGAGGGCTCGAAGAAGACAGACAGGCTCCTTACCTGTAAAGGTAGTTCTTCGAGTGGCCATCTCTGCATTCACACATCCCAACCACCACCCCTGCTTCGATGTCAACATCTATGTCTTGGATACCGTGGTGTATAATTTCTGTTCCTCTGTTCTGAAGCCACTACAGCGGTCTCAAGGAACTGAGAGAATAGGCCAAAACGTTTGTCAACTATGGAAGTTTCCCCGAATCGAGGTTCCGCTCAGGCGCAGAGCCCATATGTGATGTGTGAATGCACAGATGGCCACTCGGAGAACTACAGCTACAGCTCAGCAACCTGTCTTTTCTTTTGCTTTCTGTTCCATGCTTCTTTCCCGTGGGCATGCTTTTCTCTCATGCTTCCAAATGAGGCAGACTAAAATTTAAATACCACGATGCAAATGATGCTCGTGAATTACATTCGATGTTCACTTAGTGTATTTTGGATTTGGGAAGAATAATTGCTTATTTTGATTTGGTGCTAACATGAAAAATATTACTTTTGTTTTGTTCTTTAGCTTCCTAATGAGTTAAAGAAAGTTGCAGCTCTGCTGTTCGCATGGAGTGGAACAGAGGCGTTCAATATGTGGATCATGCTACCTCTATTTCAAAGGAATGGAATTGTTGCACACCAAGCCAAAGATGTCAAGTGCCTTGACAAGACAAACTAGTTGCCCTAAAATTCCTGGGAGGTATTACAACACATTCACGGCCCCTGTTTTCTTTATGCCTTGGGTATTTTAGAATTTGATTTTTGTTTGTTTCTTCCTAATTAGTTAAAACATTAATTCTCAGGCCCCCCTCCAAAGAGCCTCCCTTGGCACATGCCTTTGTATTTCACCCAGAGAGATCCTGATAGCTACACCGCCGGCGGCAGCCCCAAGCATCACAGGAACTTTCCAAAGTCCCTTGGTGACTCAGGGATGGCTTGTTCGATGGTGCAGAGGGCTGCTTTCCGAAGAGGAGTGGGGAAATGCTGAGAAACCGGACAGGGTGTGCATGAGGTATTCAGTGCAACCTCTTGGACTGTGGCTTCAATTGTTAAGCAGCCTGATGCTGCCATATTTCCAGCCCCCGTGAGGACTTTATTTTTCAGACAGGTTTTCTTTGCTCTATTGCGGAGAACCTTTTCCAGACCCACCCAGTATGTCCCTCACTGTAAGGGAAGGCGGTCAGATTCTAGACGTTCTCAGCTGCAAGCACTGAGGTGTTTACCTGGGCTCTTGTGCAGCAAGCTAGGATGCAAAGCCACTGGAAGGCTTTAGGGAGTAGAAGTGTTGATGGTGAACTCCCCTTCAAAACATTTAAGCCAGGGGTGCCTTTCCTCAGGGTCACATCAAGTGTTTGCTACAACGGTGACAGGGGCCACGCATCCACTGCAACTCTCCCACGTACAGCCTTCTCCCTCTTCTGCCTCTCTTGCACGCACACACACACACACTTTTCACAAACACACACAAGATCTTGGTCTTGCAGCAACAGCATCAAGGTACTGAAATCCCTTCCCTGCCCCAGCCACCCCAATGCAATCACCAAAAAAAAAAAGGGGGGGGGGGAATGCTGAAGAAATGAAGTAGGAGCTTTGTTCCTAGAGTGCCCCAGGAAGGTGGCAGGAACCTTCAACCACTACTTCCTGGGATGCAGTGAAGGAGGCAGTGGTTGAAGCAGGAACCATAGAGACTATTCCTAGAGCATTTTTTTCCTTTTCCCTGTTCATTCGGGGGCAGCAGATGCTGAGCGTCTGGGGACCTACTGATTTAAACCAATGTCATTGGATGGCTTCCCTAAGATTCCCCCCCCCTTAAGTGTGGGAATATCTTTGACTAGTACTGGAACTTTATGAGGCCCTTTCTGTTGGCATTAGCTTGGTAGCTTACTCGAGAGAGAGCTTCTGGAATAATGTAGGGTTCTCTTACTACATGACTAGCAGTGTCTGATAACAAAACTCCTCCCTGTAGAGGAACCTCCGTACAGTTTGGCATTGCAAAATAGATGGGCCTGGTCCATGGCTCCTTGTGCTTTTCACACTTGCCTGCCAATCAAGATGGGTATGCTTGTGCCAATTGCCTGTTGTGGGGTGGGGTTGGCGGGGTCGGTCTTCTACCACATCCCCCAAGCAAAGGACTGGTGCTATTAAAGCTATTTGCATAGCTGACTATTAGGCGATGGTGAATCCCAGGGCCTGATCTGGCATACCGTCCAAACCTCCTCCCCTGAGTGCTAATAGGATGTGGGGTTGGTTTGGTTTACCCTTCGCAGGACCCGTCTGTGCATTTGGGACCCAAACCAAAGGCCATGGAATCCTGCCCCTGGCAGTAGATTGTCCTTGCTGAGGTTGTAATATTCCTTACCTCTGAATGCAGAAGAAATGTGTGGGATGAAAGAGAAGAGCCCAACTTGTGCTTTTATTTTGCGATTGTAAACTTCGTGAGAGTGGCCGTCTTCTGCTTTAGCTGTTTTCCCTTCAAGCCAGAATGCTGTGCCATTTTCTCCCTTCTCCCGCTCCCAGGGAAGATGCTTGGCTTGGCTTTCGTACCACGGCCTGGATGCATTTGGGAACTATATTAGCAGAGAACTCTAGCTGCTTGGCTTAATAGCCTTTCAAGGCCGGCCTAATAGTGGGTGTGATTTGGCTGAGCAGAGCAAGAAAATGATGATGTTTATTCTAGGGAGTGAGAGAAGGGGAAGGCATGGAAATAAAGTTTCTCATTCAAACTGATGAGTGGTAACTACTGCTGTACTCACCTATGTAGTTTTCTCTTACGCTAATTTACTATATTTAATTACATTTCAAGTGCCTTAACATCATTCGTCTATTTTTTGGTATTGCTGCAACAAATATTTTTCAAATTCCTTTTTATATTGTAGCATGTATATTGAAATAACTACTGTGGATTTTGAACAACTTTCAATAAATATTTTATAAACACAACCCTGCTGTTTTATTTTGAACTTGACCACATCTAGAAAACATGATCCATGGGGTACAGTTCAGAGATTCCTCCCCCCCCTCCCCGTAAACCCTATTGAAATGAATGGGAATAGCTCAACCCTCAATATTTTGGTAGGCTGAGGCCCAGGTGTATTTGACCGAGAGGTTCTGCATGTTGTATGGACACTGTTGGACACTGACAAGCAGAGGGCGTAGTGTGGAGAGCAGTATCTCTATTTGCATCTGTATAGTACTCTGTTCTGCAAAGGGCTACACAGGTCCTTGATCAAGACTTGTGTGCAAAGGTGACCTTTAAAATGGGGTGTAAAACTCAGCATCCTGAAGATCTCAGGTTTGGTTCTCTTGGCGTTGAATGTGTGGGCCGTGCCTGCTAAAATCTCAAACCTGTAGGACTGAGGAGTTTCAGACTGGGGGGTCTTTGGTGCTCTGCATGGCTCCGTGCCCCTCCTTAGCACCAGGAGAGGCAAACTAAATTCTGCCTGCAAAACATATATACACCCATTTGATAGGCGCAATTTATTCAGGTCACAGATTCAGATTTCTTTAGTACAGAATGTGGATCCTTGGTGCAGAACTCTGCCCATTTAAAGCAAAATTCCAAGTTTACACAGTACAATTTCCAGAGTAGTGGTTGTCACAGCAAAAAATGTCTTGAAACATCTTGAAGATAATCAAGTTTGCTTCTATTTGTTTGAATCTGAATAGAGACAATAGCTTCCTCTCCCACTATAGCTGTTAATTTACTTGACTGTGCTGGGATTATTGTGTTATCAGGAATTATTGCTGTTTTAAATGTCAACTGCTGCAAGTGAATGGTCGCAAATTACGTTTTACATTTCATTGCCATTTATAACTCCATTTTGCCATTTGTTTTCACCTAAATTCTGTGCGTATGCATATGTGTGTATGTAAGTATACCTACATACACATTGCTTTTACAACTGAGAACAATACCTTGGGTATTTGATAAAGGGGGCTCAAGCCCACACACATTTGCACCATAAGTTTGTTGATTATGAGGATTGCATTTCTTGCTTGCATTAGAGCTGGATCAAATGAACAAGTTACGTAAAGGTGCTCTGCTTCAGCTAAAGACATAAATGGAGAACCCTGAGGTTATGTAGGGCCATAAGGGTTTGTTACAGCACTTGCTGCTTGTTTCAAAGCAATGGTAGACAAGTTTCAACAAAAGAAAAGTGTGTACCCTTTTCTCTTAGCTCTCACTCTTCTCCTTCCAGTCTATGTTAGAGGCCTCGGGTCAGTAAGGAGGAGAACAGCTTGGCAGGTAAGAGAACCCCATGCAAAAGACAGAGGCATACCTCAGCAGCAACACTCAATCCGATAGTTCGTGTCACTTGTCTTGTGACTTAATGCTTAAGCAATAGATAGTTTAATACTGAAATTAGCAGAATGGGCTTCTCTTCAGCAATTTCCCTCTCCCTCATTTTGACTTGCATGTGATATTGTGAGGGCACTTTCACAAACGATGTTTATGCTGATTTTTACATTTCCCGAAAGATTTGAGCAAAAGATGGTCAACCTTAAAATGACTCCTGTCTAAATGGAGTTCTTCGATGGCTGTTGAAAATGGTCAACCGTATTTGAGACCATTACCAGAGAAGCAGTTGAGCCTACAAAGTAGGTTTGGTGCTTGTGGAAACGGCCACTCCCTATCCTAGGCCCATTGACTTCTAAATAATCCTTTCTCAGGCCAGGTAATCCTATTGGTTTGGTGTGCCAACATGCCACTTACCCAATGTCGCTACTTACTCTGCAACAACGTTGGTGTAACTGGGTCGCTATCCTTGACTCACCCAGCACAAAGGGGGAGGAGAAGCAACAACAAACAGTGCAAAACGCCTATCTGAGCAACAGGAGTCACGACTTACTACACTGATGCCAGCCAATTACAGGCTGACATGGCCATGACGTGCCTTTGTTAGCCGGCTCATCCACGCTTGCTGGCCTCCCCATGGAAAAGGCTATGAGCCGCCCCCCCCCCCATGCACATGATAGCCAAAGTGTAGCCATCTTTGCTTACAAGTACAGAATGCTGGGAACGCTTGCTCAAGGCTGAAGGAAAATTCAAAGTGCGTATGCGGAAGGCCTTGCCACAAGCCTGGTTTCATCTGGTTATAGCATTTGTCCTAATGCAAGGCCATCAGCGCACCTTATCAGAAGCTACAGAATGTACCCCAGTAACAATTGAAACATGCGCAGTAGCTTTCAACAGTGTGTCAAAGGGCAGTGACTCTCTCATTGGAACGCATGGGATTTTGCTTGCACTTGCGCTGTATAAAGTAGTGATGTGGATCTTATGCTGTATAGTATAAAAGGGGGGGGCTTGCATGCTCCTAGGTGTGACTCTAGTGAGCTGGCAGCTTGCTAGAGTGCACCCGCTCAGCTGAACGTAATAAAAGTGCGTTGGATCAGATCTTTGGAGTCTGTGCTTCTTAGTGGGAATTGGCATATCTCCTAGGAAAAGAGCCTGTTACTTTTGGGCAACAAAACTGGCGACTCCGCCGGGACTTATCCTAGTTACTCCAGCGACCTACCGGCCCCCGCAGCCAAAGATAACGACGTGCGCACCTGGTGCCTCTTTTGAGCACCTGCCGTGACTTTTGGGGCACGGGAGTGTGCCAACCGGCCTGGAGATTGTAGAGAGAGACCCTTATAGACACAGACGATCTTGATCCACACCCGGGTGCCAATCAAGTCAGACGCGACTGCTGCAGAAAACGGGTAAGAGCAATTCTTTATTTGGGGTTCTTGGAAAAGGAGTGAGGCCACTTCTAGTAGAGAACAATTAATCAAAGAAATGCCTCTGTGGTGTGTATTGGCGAAGGCAGTTCTTGGAAAAGAGGCAGCGTCACGGGAGACGGTCTCTATTAGAGAGCAAAGCTTTCAAAGCTATGGGGATTATGGTTTTAAACAGAGTAAATTCAAAAATTGAGAAATTCAGAAGTCCATTTTAATGTTTGGTGTTGTAGTGTTTGTGTTTGTGTTTTGTTATTGTCTGAGAAAAAAAGACAAAAAGGCCTTAAATCAGTGAAGTTTTGTAACTGAATGCAGTCGATGGGCATTGGGTCCAATTTAACCTCTAAACAATCCCCTCCCCTGGATGGCTTTTAACTGTAAAGCTTTGGTGGTCAGACGCGAGGCAGTGCCCCGATCCCAGTTTTGAAACCCACTTCGCCTGATGAGATTTTGGACGCCCCCCCCCCCCCATCTAGATTTAGAGGCAGAGATGAGAGCATAGGGAGCTCGCACAAGGGAGAGACTTGAAAGAGCTGGCTGAAAAAGAGGCAGAGGCAGCAAACCGCTGTGAAATGGCAACGAAGGGGTTAATAGAACTGCCTCCATCAGACAGAGAAAGAGAAATGTATTAAAAAGACGATGAGCATGGCTAAGTTGTAGAGATCGTGTGAGGCTTGTCGGAAGCAGAAAATAGAGAGAGCGATGGACAGGAATGTGTTTGAGAGAAAGCAAAGAGAAAGTGTAAAATGATATGGAGGAAAGGGGGGAAGGAAGGGGGGTTTCAGGCAAATTTGCAAAAGAGAAGGCAGCAGGCAAAGAGCATCTTTGATTTGTCCCCTCCCATGCATGCGATCGGAGCTGGCGACAGAGAAAGAGAGAGAGAGATAGGAGCAGAAGAAAGATAGAAAAGGACGTGGCTGGAGAGAGAGAGAGAGACACACACACACACACACACAAGTTTTTTTTCCCAGCTTCTTTTAACTCTTTCGTTTGAGGCACCTTTGCGGGAAGTGCTGGACCCCTCCACCCCTGTCTTTTACTCGGAGGAAGCGAGCAAGGGGGGCGGAAGATGCGGGCGGTACCCATCCAACACACCAATTTGCATGCAGCCCAGCGTGTTCAATTGCTGTACTGGGTTGAGATATTTTCATGAAGTTACAGGCAAAAATCAGCTTTGAAAAAAACCAGATATTAAAGTGAGAAAGACAAAGAGAGACGCTGTAATTTTTCAGCTTCTCCCCCACCTCCTTATACAGACTTAGAGCACAGTTGTAACCTGATCTCTCCCCTTTGCACACAAGAATTTAGGGATGATCCCTTCACTCCATGGGACTTTTAACCCTTTACACTGCAGGCTTGTTTGAGTTGCAAGCGGCCACAGCTTTGTGTGCAAGCTTAAGCCAGGAGTCGCTGCTGTCATAGTAAAGCAATACCCAATATGTCAACACCCCTTTCTGGGGGGGGGGGTGCCAAACAGGGGGGGCCAAGTTTCGTCTTGTACAGGATTGAGCTTGGTGAACAGGCTAATTGAGGCCCCCACCCAGTTGTTCCGAACCTCATACCATTTTGACCCAGATACCAGCCAAAAGTGAATGGTTTTCAGTTTTGGACCTCAAGGATGCATCCTTTTCAATCCCTTGCACAAAGAAACACAAGAATTGTTTGTCTTTGAGTGGGAGAATCTATTGTGGACTGTGTGTTATAGGAGATTTGTGCGCCTGAGATATTTGGGAGCCGATTGCAGAGGGATTTGGCTGATTGGAAGGAAAGGCATCCTGAGTGCACGGATGGTGGCATCCGAGACTCAGGGAATTATGAGTGGGCCACCAAAAGCTTGTTGAATCATTTGGCAGACAAGGGCTACAAGGTTTCAGGAAAGAAAGCCCAGGTCAGGTCATGCAGAGGGAAGTGACCTTCCTTGGCTATAAGATTTCCAGAGGACAGAGGGGCCTGGGGCCTGAGAGGATAGAGGTGATCTAGCATCCCACACCGGGCTGCCCATGGGCACTGCCTTTCTGGGACTAACTGGCCTTGGCAGACGGTGGGTGCCAGACAATGGAGAGAGAGCCAAAAACTGCTTTATGAGTCATTAAGCCAAGATGGCTCAAAGAAATGGAAAAAGCCTTTTAAGATCTCGAAAGAGCCCTGATGTCACCCCCAGCCTTAATGATACCCAACCCTGCTAAGCCCTTTCGTCTTTATGTACATGAGTGAAATGGAATTGCTTCAGTGTGCAGGGAGCAGAGAATACCTGAATGTCATGGCCCCATCTGAGGAATTGTCTTCTTGGACCCTGAATTGGGGGTGCTGGACATTGCAATCCTGCTCCATAGGTTGGAGAGTTTGGCACTCTATGCTTTATTGGGGTTAATTTCTTGGGAATAGACAGTCCGTTTGCTGGCCTTATTCCCGGACATTCCTAAGATAAAGGGTTTTATTGGCTGGTTTCCCAGAAGAGAACACTGAACCCAGCCTGTCATTACAACCTGAACCAGGGCAAGTACAGCATGATTGCCTGGAGGTCCTCAATGAAGACACCTTGCCCTGACCTGGCCTGCAGAAGCAGCTTTGCAAAGCCCAGATGAGGAATTCTTTGTGGATGGATCTAGTTATGTGAAAGAAAGAAAGTGAGTCAGTGGAGCAGCCAAAGGAGACTTCTGCAGCACAGGCAGCGAAGCTGATAGCTGCCACAGAAGCACTGAAAGAAGGCCAGAGGAAATAAAGGGGCTGCGATGACGGGAACAACGTGGATAGGTTTGGTGGAAGAAATGCCATGCCCAAAGCCCCAGTATACTAAAGAAGAAGGAGGAGAAGAATACACCCTGAAGATCAGAGGGACCAAAGATTCTACAGGATGGTGGATATTGGAACATGGAATCATCTTTGTACCCAGAGCCCTCCTGCTACATCTCTTGGAAGACCTGCACTACAAGCAAGGACATATAGAGGCAGGAGCCCTCGTGGACTTTTGAAAGAGAATGGTCTATGGCCTGAACATGCATGCAGAAGTCTAATGCCAAGTGCATTAGACTTTGCAGAGATGCCCCCTTGCAAGGGCTATAAGTACATGCTAGTTTTTGTTGTCCAGTTAGCAGGGTGGTTGGATTACTATCCTGCTCGAACCTGCCAGGCGAGGGCAGTAACTAAAGCCTTGCTAACAGATCTGATACCCCGTTTTTCCCTATCAGAAGTCATAGAATCAGATAGAGAGTCATTTTGTGTCACAAGTAACACAATAAGTTGCAAGAGCCCTAGAGTACAATGGGACTTACATACCCCTTGGTGTCCACAGAGTTCGGGACAGGCAGAAAGAATGAATAGGACCATAAAAGAGTCATTGGTCAAAACATGTGCAGAGACTCATTTGAAATGGGTAGATGCCCTCCCAATAGTTTTGATAAAAATTAGGAAAACACTTCACAGGGGTCTTAAATAGTCACCTTTTCCTTTTTGGGTGTCCACCACCATGTGTCTTACCACCAGGGCTAAGGGAAACTGTAACTTGGGAAACTGTAACTTGGATGTGGAAAAGTGAAATGTTGTGGAATTATGTTACTGGCTTGCAGTCTGTTTTGTTTCAGCTTCATCGAGACGCGGCAGAGTACCAACCCCTTCCGCTCGATCCCTTCCAGACTGGGGACCAGGTGCTGGTGAAGAAGTGGAAGCGTGATCCATTAACCCAAAAGAGGGAAGGCCCTACTTGGTTGCCTTGGTGAGCCACACAGTTGTAAAACTGTTGGGGTGGGATCGCTGGACCTACCATAGCTTGAGAAAAATACAAGATTCCTAAAAACCTCTGCGCCCCCGACTCCTGACACTCGGGAGGCCACAGGCACCAATCCTTTGTGCTCCCCCACTCCGGAAGCTGAGGGAGCCACAGGAGAAGATACTGAGTCGTCGTGGGAATTTCAGGGCCTGGATGGCCTAAAGGGTTTGTTCCAAAGGAAACATTGAACATTAAATGGGAGGGACAGGTGGGGCCAGAATAACAGAGGGACATACCATTGTTTTCCACAGGCCTAAGCCACTATTACCTCCATTCTTGGCTCGTTTGTGTGTAAAAGTGTGGCATCAAACTTGGATTCAGGAGCCAGTAGTTAGTCAAAAGCTGCCTGAACCTTTATTTGCAGAGCCTCAGGGTTTGTACCTCCCTTACAGGACAGAAGTAGAACAACCATTTTGCACCCCTGTACCTGAAAGAGGCTGTTGCTTTTTATTAGACCCTAATTCAGCCTGTTAATATTGGAAAGAGACATATGACTGGTTTGTGGTGGAAAATACTAATCTTTGTCATTCTAGCCCTAGATATCTTGGTTTGGATTGTAAAAATACTCCCTGGCTGAGAGGACAAAGAAGAACAGAACATGATGAAATTAATTTGGTGGATTTGGTTGGGATGAAAGTTAAGCCTCCCTGCTCCGATACCTGTGGGAGGCTTTAACAATAAAGAGAAACTAAAATATTGGCCACCCCTTTCACAAAGCATATCAGCAATTAGCCACAATTGGCAATCTCAGTTCCTGTTGGATATGTCATCAACTGAGATCTCCAGAAATAGACTTACAATTTGTCCCAATCCCTGTGCCCTTAGATTTGTGGGTGCAGCCAGGGCAGCTTGGATGGCTTGCCTCACATTTCTACCAGTGGGGAGACACCACAGGGTCAAATAGAAAACCAGGAGGGTGGGTCCGAAATCCCTTGGCAGATGGATTGCCTGAGTTTCAGGCATACCCAAGCGAGGTCAAACACCCCATTTGTTTTGAACATGCAAATGGAACAGGTAAAAACATGGGATGGCTCCCCGAATCCTCTTGTGAAAAAGTGTTGTATTTTGATTCTGAAGATAGGAGAATAGAACCATAGGGGAAACGTATAATGAGGAAAGTAATGTGACTAACTGTGTTGGCCCATATGGATTCCCTGGTCTACCTCCCTATGAATTAAAGAACCTAACTCTAGAGAATTTGAATTTCACCAATGGTGAATGGAGGAATGAGAGTACAGGACTGTATAATAATAGCCTGTATTTCTTCACAGAGAATGTACTGGAGTATATAACTACACACAAGAAAAAGGATGTCCTAGTACTAACACCTCTAGACCCCACATAGTACAAGGGGCAATCTTGAGAAACATACATGCTTCCATATTCTGTGGTTACAAAAATAGTTCTAAATGGAACACCACAATTCAAAAATGGACAGAGACTAACATGACAGCCAGATGTGCAGGATTTAATCACACCTATAACTCAAAGGGTGGATTCAGCTGGCTTGTATCAAATGGAAAGCGCATGAGAGGAAGTTTTTGAATCTAATCTTAAATCAACCTGGTGTATTCTTCCTATGTGGTCAACAATTCTACAAGGTGTTACCTCAGGGATAGAAAGGGAGGTGCACCCTAGCTTTAGCAGTTCCCCGGGTTGAAATTCATCAGGATTTGACTGCAAAGCATGTGCTTAATCTGGGAAGTTACAGCCATCGAGTACTTCGGGATACCTCAAAAGAGGAAAAATTCTTTGGTCAAAAGGAGCAGTAGATTCCATTCTTGGGCTCGCTGGTTTTTGCCCTGGCTAGGAGTGGACCAATTAGAATGGGCAATCAAAAATATATCCCGAGAACTCAAACTTGCATTCAATTCAACTTTGGATGGGCTTACATGGCTTCAACAAGAAATCAAATCACTAGGTGCAGTAGTAGTTCAAAATAGAATAGTATTGGGGACGAATCAGCCAAGATGTGAATCTGTTAAAATGTTCCATGACATTGGGGTCCCAAAACCATAGAATTTCTGGGATTGGCTGACTGGTTGGCTCCCTAACTTTGGATGGCTTCTATATATAATCTGCTGTTTGCTTTGCCTAATGGCTTTAATTCGTCATATGCAAGAGGCTGTATTGCATTGCCAGATGCTTATGTTGTACCAAAAAGTAGAGGTAAAAGAATATTTGAGATCTTAAAATGCTTTTAAGGGGGGAATTGATAGCCAAAGTTTAGCCATCTTTGCTTACAAGTACAGAATGCTGGGAACACTTGCTCAAGGCTGAAGGAAAATTCAAAGTGCGTATGTGGAAGGCCTTGCCACAAGCCTGGTTTCATCTGGTTATAGCATGTGTCCTAATGCAAGGCCATCAGCGCACCTTATCAGAAGCTACAGAATGTACTCCAGTAACAATTGAAACATGCGCAGTAGCTTTCAACAGTGTGTCAAAGGGCAGTGACTCTCTCATTGGAATGCATTGGATTTTGCTTGCACGTGCGCTGTATAAAGTAGTGACGTGGATCTTATGCTGTATAGTATAAAAGGGGGGGCTTGCATGCTCCTAGGTGTGACTCTGGTGAGCTGGCAGCTTGCTAGAGTGCACCCGCTCAGCTGAACGTAATAAAAGTGCGTTGGATCAGATCTTTGGAGTCTGTGCTTCTTAGTGGGAATTGGCATATCTCCTAGGAAAAGAGCCTGTTACTTTTGCGCAACACACACTTGAGGATAAGAGGTGTCCAAGTCGGTTGGGGAGCACGATACAGGTGAAGAGCTCCTCTATGGATCACTTGATCATTTGGGCTCTAGGAGACCCTCTGAACAATGTCCATACCATTTTGCTGCTTGGTCTTAGCCTAGCTGGCTGCCTCATGAGCCATGGTAGCAGCCACGCACCCCCACTTGTGTCTTCTGAGAGGCTGATCCCCTTACACCCAAAGTTTCAGGGAGGCCTGGCCACAACCACGCCCTAGCACCCCTTCCATCCTCTACAGCAGGGGTGGGGAATCTCAGACCCGGGGGCCAAATCCAGCCCTCTTGGGGTCCCAATCTGACCCTACACAGTTCCCCGTTTGACCTGCCCTGTTCCCCTGACTACTGATCATCGGGGAGATTCCCAGCTTCTGTGCCGTTTCTTCCCTATTCTAAAAGGCTGCAATGCCTCTGCTAAGGCTTCATTACCAGCAGGAAGAGCTGTAAACTGGAATAGGCTGGCAACTTGGCATTTTTGCCCCCACCCCCCTTACCTGCAGCCCCACTCAACGCTGGACTTTGGAACCCCCAGAGCTCCTCTGAAAGAGGCTCAACACCCCTGCTGTAGAGTGAGATGGAACTAAGGGAGAAGAGAACCCTACCTGCTGAGCTCTAGCAATTGAGAAACATGCGGCAAGATGAGAGAGAGCCTTTGCTGAGCAGCACAAGGGATGGCATGGGCTTGGAAAGGAGAGGTGCATGTACAGGGCTGCCAGCTGGTCAACTTAACAAGGCTCCTGTGCTCTGACAGGCACATGGCAGACAGCTGAGGAGCAGCCTTCGTGGCTCTATATCCATCCTGGGCACCCTGTCATCTGTCCCATAACCCCCACAGCAGGGCTTGCAAAGGTGCAGGATACTATCTGGAACTTGCAGGTTGACACCCTCACACTGCTACTGGGCCTGCTCTGAGCCTAGGCTGTGATCTGCACGGAACCAGGCATGTGGAAAGTCTTGCCCTCTGCCCCTGTTGGAGAACTGCCTGTGCAGAGCCACGGGAGATATGCCAGCATGCCCGCCCACTGGTGTATCTCCCCTGTTGGAGTCATCATGTTCCTTCAGTGTAGCAGCGCTTCCACCTTCTGCCATATTCTGTGGCTCCCCAGCCACCCAATGTTTAGTATCCTGGCTGCATTATCATTGATTTTAACCCAAGTTCCTTACCAAGGAAGTATGCTGGGGGTTGCAGCTAAAGAGTTACGGACGATCCAAACTAGCAGTTGTTGAATCTTCCTGTGGATGTGGGTAAAATGTCAAGGAAAGAGTGGAGGCCACATTTCTGAAGGTCAGCTACGGGGTGGGGGTGGGGAACCAAACAAGCCAGACCATGAAATACATACAAGAGAGAGGTTTCTGCCGGCTGACGCCCTTCTTCCTATGATTTATTGCACCAATGAATACTTGCTGGGAAGGAGGGGAAGCATGCTGACCCCTGAAACACCATGACAGTGAAAACTAGAATTGTCAGGGTAATGCGGCAGGCAGATATAGACACATGTCAGGCAGACATTTCTTGCTATACTTTAAGGTTCTGTCAATTGGGATTACCGTTGTTGTTGCTGCTGCTGCTGCTGCTACTGCGGCAGCGCTGGTATTTCTTACTTAAGAGATATTGTTGATTGCTCCAGCACAGACATTTTTTTCCTGGAAGGAGGAGCTTAACATTGCTTTTTTATCCCTTAGTTATTTAAAAAGCTGTGTTTTCATGTCTTCTAGAGACATGTCTTACAAGAAAGCTTTGAAATTAGCAAAAACCGCATTCTGTGCACAATACCATGTTTTTCATGGAGTTTCTGCACATTTTCTGTGCTCCTGTGAAATTGCACCACACACACACAGAGTTATAATCTATTGGCACTCAAACCAGAGAGTCATCTACCAACTATGCACAATCTTTGAGCAGAATGTGTTTTGGCTTTAGCCTTTGCAGAAAAGCTACAGTAGAGGAATATCCAGACAGAGAGACAGAATCCACTGGTGCATCAGCAGCCGGTCAGATAAGACATTGCTGGCGATGGCTGGATGAGTGGCCAAGGTGGCTCCCAGCAAGCGTACCCTCCTTGAAGAGAGAAGGGGCTGCTTTTACAGTCAAACCAAAGTAGAATGGAAAGCCTTTGTGGAGGAGCTCTATGAAGCAGCAACAAAAACGTCAACTGGAATATTCCTTTGTTTACATGGCAACGAACACCAAGCTCATGTTGAACCTACCGGAATTTGATTCAGAAACAAATACATGAGGTTAAAATGTCATTAATGAGCTAGGTTGCATCAGGCCAGCTATGCTCTCTCTCTCTCTCTCTCTCTCTCTCTCTCACACACACACACACACACACACTTGCAATACAATGAAAAAAGAGGGTTTATCAAGACAACGGAGATTCCTCATGAGAAGCACTTTGGACATTCGAAAGCACTGTGTAAACAATTCAGTCAGTCAGTAAATTTTATTGTATATAGCCACCAGCCATTTAAACACCTCATATACATGAAATTACATCCCTAGAGTCAACGCTATTTACTCTCACATGCATGGCCAAAACCAGAAATTTCGCTGTTCTAAAAGTTAAATATTTACTAAAATCACGCAATAAAAAACACAACTTTTCAGCAATTGTTCTTCCAATTAGTTGTGTCAACAATGGGAGAATATAAATTTTCCTAATATCTGAGTAACTTTCACAAGTTAAAATAAAATGAGCAGCGTCCTCCAGTACGGGTCTTTTAATGGGTTAGCTGTGATGGTCACTGTGATGGTCTTTTAATGGGTTAGCTCTGATGAAACGAAATCTATGTTTTCACACTACACTGATGGCCATGAGCTTCAGGAAGGGGCCGTAAGTCAGAGCCAAACTAGATGCTATGAAGGAGTTATGGCTGCCACTGCAGCACCAGCAGACTCAGAGCAGAGGCTCTGGGAGAAGGGCTGGGCATCTTATTCTCTGCATTGTTCGAGCAGGTCTCATGCAGACTGGAGCAAGTCTCAGAATAGATGCACGTGACTTGATCCACGAAGGGTACAATATATAGCCCAAATTCCAAACCTTAACCACCGAAAACATTGTGTTGACGCAATGAGGCAGAGAAGAAAAGTAGCATGAACAATGGTATTCAGTACTACCAGATAGACTAATGGCCGCCTGTAGGAGTCGCAGCCCAACACATCCAGAGGACAGACACCAGGTGGCGGAAGGCTGTTGTGAATTGTGCCATTTACGGAATCTCAAAGTGCTCCTCAAACTTGGTGATTTTTTCAAAGGACCCGACTTCAGTTGTGAAGAGTTTTGTTGTTGTTATAATGTGAAGTCATATAATATATAATGTTCATTTTTCTTTTTTTAAAGGAGGAAGTCATTGTGGCCCAAGGGCTCATGTGCAGGATGTCTGTGACAGACTGATGTAGAAATGATTTGTTTACTCTTCTTGTGAGCCACTTTGAGCATAATGAATTTATTTATTGCGTTTCTATACTGCCCAATAGTTGAAGCTCTCTGGGTGGTTCACAAAAGTTAAAACCACCCAGACAAGAATCAAGGTATAAAACAAACTACAGTATAAAATATAAAAATACAATATGAAAGCACAACCGGGTAAAACCAGGCAGCAATGCAGAGATTTATACAGATTTAAAATACAGATTTAAAACAGCAAAGTTCAAAGATTAAGATGATAAACTGTTAAAATACTGGGAGAATAAGAAGGTCTTCACCTGGCGTAGAAAAAAGTGTAATGTAGGTGCCAGGCGGACCTCTCTAGGGAGCTCATTCCCCAGCCAGGCTGTCACAGCAGAGAAGGCCCTCCTCCTGTAGAAAAGTAAACCTGATGGTGATGGTGAAGAAATCCTGATCCAGCCAGATGACTTCAGGCAAATCCTGACCTCTCTGCCTGACCTGTCTTGCAGGGTTCCTTGGAGGAAAGGCAGGATCCAACTGGAGCACAAAATGGCAGCGAGGCTACACACTACATGCAGAAGTGTTATAATGCCCTCCCCGCTGTTCCTTCTAGGTGAAGCAGCTTCAGGTGGGAGCTGATTTGCAGTGGAGAAGTGAGCAAGGGGGAGGTCTCCCCCCACTCTTTTGCTCCCACTCCCTCCTCTGGCACTTTAACCCTCCCCTGAGGGGTTTCAAGTATGTATTTCATTCACAAACCCTTGAGTGGGTAAGCAGTGAGGTGGGGGAATTGCAATGAAGAAATGGCTGCAACTTGGCATTTGCAGGAAAAGTGCCCTTCCGCATCAAGCCATGGGTATTTGCTCCTGGAAAGATCAGATTCCAGTGGAGACTGGTGGCTCCGATGTCAGTGTGGTGGTGAATCCACTCCGGGTTTCAGTCAGAACCAGTGAGACCTCTAACTTAGCCACAGTAATACATGCACTGGTAACTTCCCGATTAGACTACTGCAGTACACTCTGCATGGGGCTGCCCTTGAAGATGACTCGGAAGCTGCAGCTAGTGCAAAATGCAGCAGCTAGACTGCTGACTGGAACATCTCGCAGAGACCATATAACACCGGTCTTAAAGGAATTGCACTGGCTGCCACTACGTTCCAGTTGGAATTCAAGGTATTGGTAATGATGTTTAAAGCCCTAAACAGCTTGGGACCCCAATACTTGAGGGAGCGCCTCTCCCTATATCTGCCTGCCCAAGACCTGAGATCTGTTGGAGGAGCCCTTCTCCATGCCCCACCAATGCGAGACAAACACTATGGTGGGACATGGGAGAGGGCTTTCTCTGTTGTGGCACCCCGACTGTGGAATGCCCTCCCCCTGGAGGCCCGATTGGCGCCGGTATTGGCTGCATTTCGGCACCAGGTTAAGACATGGCTTTTTAACAAAGCCTTTGATGGCTAAACCCACCAGCCTGCACACTGTCTTGTTTTAACTGGATTTTACTGTTTTAAAAATGTGTATTGGTTTTAATATATTAATGGTTTAATTTGTTTTAGAATTGTATATTTATTCTATTTTATATGTATGATTTTCTCTATACACCGCCCTGAAATCCTTGTGTTATAGGGCAGGATAGAAATGCTTAAATAAATAAAGAAATCAATAACAGAGCTATCCAAGGAGCAAAGACTGATACGCAAGGCGGATTTACCACCCCGCTGACCTTGGAGTTACCAGCCTCCACTGTAGTCTTCCTTAGACTTGCTAAGGGTTGCCGGATGCTTGAACTATCGTGGGACTAGCACTGCGCTCCTAACATTGTTCTCAAGCTTCTCACAGTGTTGATAAATTATTTGAAGTGTGGATGGTCTGAAATCCAAATTGAGTAGCTCACACTTTTCCTGGCACTATCTTGGCTTAAGTCCTGCAGTAGTTTATGTACAGAAAACCTCTCCTGCCCTCCCCTCCCCAGCCAGCTAGGATTAAGGGGGCAACAGAGGTGTACAAAACAATGCCTGCTCTGGAGAATGTGGATAGGGAGACATTTTTCTCCCCCTCTCAAAATACTAGAACCCAATGGGGACATCCCATGAGGCTGATTGGTGGGAGATTCAGGACAGATAAAATGACATCTTCACACAGCACATCGTTAAACTATGGAATTCAATACCACAAGATGTAGTGATGGGCACCAATTTGGATGGTTTTATAAGGGGGCTGGACAAATACCTGGAGGAGAAGGCTAGCAATGGCTACTAGTCCTGACGGCTATGTGCTACCTGCAGTAGCAGAGGCAGTAAGCATATATACACCAGTTGCTGGGGAAGGTGGGTGGGAGGGGGCTGCTGTTGCACCCATGTCCTGCTTGTGGCCACTGTGTGACCAAAGTGCTGGACTAGATGGACCCTTGGTCTGATCCAGCAGGAGTCTCATGTTCTTAATTTACATGCAAATTATTGTTATTGTTATTGTTATATTTATTGATATCCCACCTTTTTCCCAATTCTGGGACTCAAGATGACTTACAAATTAAAACATGTACAGTTAAAACAAATAGAAATATACACAAATTAAAAATATACTGTATTTTACCGAATCTAAGACGCCATCGATTCTAAGACACACTTTAATTTTAGGGCCACTGTCAGGAAAAAAGTGTTGTGTCGATTCTAAGTTGCAGCCCATTTTCAGACACCTAATATTGGGGATCAGTGCATCTTAGAATCGAAGAAATACAGTAGGGCTGTGCATGCCCCCCTCGATCCGCCACCCAGGGACCTGCTGGGCCGGGCCGGCCTGGGCATGAGTCCCCCTCCTCCCTTCCCCACTCACTGCCAGTGCCGCCCTGATCCGCATCGCCAGTGCCGCCCCGGTCCTCGCCGCCAGCACCGCCCTGGTCCGTGCCGCCCCAGTCTGCCAGCGCCAGGGATGCCGCTGCCAGCGAGGAGCTGCTGCTATGGCAGCAAGGAACAGCCTTCCCGACTCACCTCCATTGCTGCCCTGGTCCTCGCCTCCATGCCGCTTGCAGCGGCCTCCCAGCTGGGAAACATGGCGTTACTACAAAGTAGGCCACAATCCTGCGGGATCGTGGCCTACTTTGTAGTAACGCAGCGTTTCCAGGTCGGGGTGCAAGCGGCGCTGGAGGCGAGGACCAGGGCAGCTATGGAAGTGAGTCGGGAAGGCTGTTCCTTGCTGCCACGACGGCAGCTCCTTGCTGGCAGTGGCCTCCCCGGCGCTGGCACTGGCGGACTGGGGCGGCACAGACCAGGGCGGTGCTGGAGGCCGAGGAGGTCAGTGCCAGTGGCGCGGAGGTGAGTGGGGAAGGTTGAGTCGCCGGGGGGGGCATGCAGAGCCCCTTTGTGAAGGCGCTGTGGGGGGGGTGAAGGGGTGTATCTTCTGGAGATTCTTAGGCACCATCGAGACACACTCCATTTTTACAGACATAAATATGGGGGAAAAGTGCGTCTTAGAATCGAGGAAATATGGTAATTAAACATAGTATGATTTTAAAACATTTTAAACATTTTAAATACAAATAATTAAAAAAAAATCCAAGAGCCCCTGGGGGGGGGGCACAGTTTGTAAAGAGAGCTCCTCTGGAAAGGGGCCAGGTGAGTAAAGATACAGCAGAGGAAGAAGGTGTTTCTCCCACTGGCAGTTTTTCCACTTCAAACTCATCCCAGGCTGCTCCCCCCCCCCCCCCATCTTTGCACTTCCAGTTGCCAGTGATGATGGTAAACAGCATCTGGAACACAACTGGGGTCGGGGAAGCAGTTGAAGCAGGGCCTTGCTAGGTACTTAAAAGATCTGGGGCGTAGGCGCATGATCCAACTTTGCAGGTGCATGTGTATGCCCGAGTGTGCCCTGCTCTAACAACGGCCACCCCTGAGCTGGGGGATTACAGTTTGGAGTAGGGGGAAAAATGCTGGTGGTGAAAAGGTTAAGGCTACTCAAAATTGCTTTTCATTTGGCCATCAGGGCTTCATTCTACGCCTCTGTATGTAACCTGTAGTAAGGCGCTCAGGTGGAAATACACACGCAACATTATATTTACACATACCCTGAAGTAGAATAATTACGACACTATTTCCATCTATAGCTGGATAATATAATTTCAAACACTCCCCCAAATTTAAACACACACACACACACACACACACACACACCTTGCAAGTAGAAAGCAAGCACAGCAAGGTAAAAGGTTTTAGCGCAGCCCGTGTTGTTTTAGTTTTCTATATGCAGGGAGGTTCTGGTTTTGTTTATTTTAACTTAGAGGTACAAAAGCATTATTCACACCTGCAGTCCAAAGTGGTCTTCCACTTCATTCTGTTATATGTGTTTATTCATCCTTAAGAGCAGTTCATGGAACAATGTGGCAGAATTCTGTATTGCAAACTGCAAGTCTGTCACGTGCTAGGGATGAATTTTTGAATGATCCCCCATGTAACAAAACAAACTCCCTGCATATAGTAAATTAGCATATTATGGAGAAAGGTTTAGACTGAGTTGCTAGGGTATTACTTGCAGAGAGGTGTGTGCATTTTTTAAAAGCAGATGGAGTACTTAAATGATGATTCACCGGCAGCAGCAACTGAAGTGATACACTCCAGGAATTTTCCACTTCAGTCTGTCATTTCTGAGCCTCTTACTTAGCATTAAGCCCCCACTGGACTCCATGAGACGTACATCTGAGTAAATCTTCTTGCAACAGTCATGTGTTGTTGTCTTGTGCAAACTGGAAAGATGCCCCCATCCGACAATTTTGGTACAGCTTACTAGCTGAAAGGCAGAATGGGAGTTAACTTAATGGCCCATTGGCTGCCTTACACAAACAATTTCTGGAATGCACACAGGAATCACTCCTCCTGCAAGAGAGGTGGGAGGTCAGGCAGCCAGATGCATCTGAGCAGAGTTTTCTTCAAACTGCCCATCTCCAGGAAAGCTTTGTCTGTTGTGGAGTAGCTGTGTGTTATAGAACCCCTGGATGCTGCTGGGAAGATCCTCAGGGACATTCTAGGGTTCCATTTCTTTTGGAGGACTGGCCAGGACTATAGAGCTTCATTACTGCCCACCATTAACTGGGTCTGTGTCGTAGAACACATCCACCAAACACTCTCCTGGAGGTCCCCATTAAGGGAATGGTGGTGAGGCAGATATTTTCCAGGGATGCTTGTCTGCCATTACTGATTTATTTATATATAGATTTAGATTGTACCTTTCTACTCAAGGTGGTTCACAGAAAATACAACAATGGGGGGAAAGCCATCAATAAACAATACAATGCAAAACCATCAATTTAAATTACATTATCAATGACAGCTGACAGTATACACTTGTATACATATAAGCCTTATAGGAAGACAGGGGTGGCAGAAAACCATACAGCATTCCTCCCCCTTAGCATCAGGTTGGCACACTTCCTGGATTCACACAACATGCTAACCCACCATGGGTTATCGTGTTGTCTGAACACAATGGTTCAGTTCAGACGACACGTTAAGAAACGGTGGGTTAATTAATCAACCGTCAGTTGAGTTGGTTAACGTGTTGTCTGGAGGGAGACACACAATGCACACACAACCCACAGTACGCTAATCGGGAAAATTAAACAACGGAACGAAACAACGGGCTTGCACGTTGTTTAGGGATTAGTCAATTGAGTAATATGTCGTCTGGAGGGGAGCGTGCATTAAACCCATGCGTTGAGTACGTTAGCACAAAAGACCAGAGAGGCGAGCGGCAAAAGCGGCAGAACTTGGGCGGCCACTCCGGCACGCCCACAACAGATCCCCGGCATCACCGCCATAGCAACCAAGGACGTCCACCTCCCCCACCAGGCAGCCGGCATGGAGCGCAACAAGGGGCCAGCTCCTGCAAGCACGCATGCCGGGTGCCCAGTAAGCTACCCAAACGGAAAGGGAAGCACATCAGAAAGGAACCACGGCAAAGGGGGGGGGGAGGAAATGGAAGAAGCAACACCCCCAGGCACCCAAGAACAAGGGGCAGCCCTCCCACTCCAACAGGGAGCTCAGCAACCCACCTGAAGCAGACCCCCACTGCACCGCCACCTCGACCGTCGACTCACCCCAGGAGAGGGGAGCAGCCAGGACCCCCCGGAAGGACACAGAGCGCAGCACTGATCCCAGGCAGAGATCGGGAACTTCATAGAGCTGTGGGGCAGCCAGGGCAGCCAGGAGGATCATGGCCACAGCCAGGCACCATCAGCTCTACCCCTGGCTTGCCAAGCAGATGCAGGAATGGGAACACAACCGCAACGGCAAGCAATGCAAGGACAAGCTCCACGGACTCAAGAGGAAGTTCAAGGAGATCGTCACCCACAATAAAAGAAGCGGCGTCCAGCCACGCACCATGCCCTTCTACGACGAACTGGCACGCCTGCTGGTGGAGCGCCACGACGTCGTCCCGGGACACACGGCAGGCAGCGGGGTCTCCACCAATGAGCCGCCGTGCACACGACAATGAGCACGGCTGGCCCAAGGAGCGCAATGGGAGGAGAACCCCACCGCACGGGAGCCACAGCCGCCGGCACAGAGGGCTGCCCCATGGCTGGCCATGGCAAAGCCAAGGAGCCACACCGCAGGATCCCAAAGCCCATCGGTGCTTGCGAGGCCGCCACTCGTGCCGCCCAGGACAGCCAGCATCTCAAGGAGCGTCTCCCTCACGCCAGCCTCCTCCAGCAGCAGCAGCCCCACGGCCTTCTTACGGCTCATCTGTGCGGACATGCAGGTAGAGGATCCCGCACCCAACCCGCTGGTGGCAGAGAACGAAGCATCCAGCGTTGCCACCGTCCAATCAATGGCCGGCCGTAAGCCCTTCCGCTGTCATGGAGGCCCTCGCCCATCCCCCCTCAGTCATAGCTTAGCCTTGTCCTGTTGTGCCAATTACCCTTCGTGTACCCCACTCTGGCCACTTCCTTTCACTCACCTCTCTTGCAGGTGCGCTTCAGCCAAAACAAATCCTCCTGCCCTCCCATTCCCACGCTACCGTAGTTGGCAGTCCCATGCTGCCAGCCTTGCCGCACCTCCCTCTGCCCTCCTGCTTCGTCATGCCCACCGCTCCTCCCATCCTGCCCGCCTCCCCTTTGGCCACCCCGGCATTGGCGACTATGGAGCGGAGGGGGCTCGCCATGGCCTGCTTGCAGGGGGCGATCCAGGCGGCCACTCAGAACCACGGTGATGGCGACGAGGAGGACTTGCCCGGCTGAGGCGCCTGAGTGGGGCCTTGCCCGTGGAGCCAGTGTTCGGAATGGAGGCCCTCCGCTGGCCCCTTGGCGCAGCAGAGGCCGTGCCTTGTCTCCGGGCTGCCATCCTGCCAGTGATTCGCCGCCGTGAGGCGGCCACGATGATGACAGAGACGCTGGCCGGAGGCACAGCCAAGAAAGCCCTGATCTGCGCACCCCCCCGTCGACGTCGGCCGAGCTTCTTGCTGAGGGCGAGACTGTCCGCCGCTGGGTGCTCCCCCGGACGAATGCTGTGTAGAAGGAGATGCAGGACTTGGAGGACTGGGACGACAAGCGATTCCATGGGAGCTTCCGCATGTCCCACGTGACGTTCGAGGTGCTGGTGACTGAGGTGACCCCAGTCCTGCAGCGGGAGTGTACCAACATGCGCCCGAGCATTCTTGTTTCTCGTCACCTTACCCTGACGCTGTACAAGCTGGCGTTCAACGTGGGCTACCTGCCACTGTCGACCATCTTCGGGGTGGGCGTATCCACGGCCTGCAATATCTTCTGTGAGACGATGAGCATGCTGAACGAGCTGTACCTGGCCGATGTCATCCGAGTCGGGGATGAGAAGGAGAACATGCGTGGCTTCCGTGCCCTGGGCTTCCCGCGGGCAGTGGGGGTGATGGACTTGACCCACGTGCGCATCCTGCCCCCCCCCCATGGCGAAGAGTACTACAGCCACAAGCATTTCTACAGCATGGTTCTCTAGGCGGTGGTGGATACCAAGGGCCGCTTCATGGGCGTCTATGCGGGTGTGTCCGGGCGGAGCCATATGACACGGTCGTCTTCTGGAACTCTCCCCTGGCTGCCAAGCTGACATCGGGGCGCTTCCTGACTTCCGGGCCCGCTTCCATGTGCGGCCGTGCGGTGGGTCCGCTCCTCCTGGCCGACCAGGCCTTCGCCCTGCAGCCGTGGCTGATGGCCCGGTACCACTACCCCTGCACCAATGTCCAGCATAAATACAACTACTACCATTGCCGTGCCCGCCAGCCCATGGAGCGTGCCTTTGGGCGTCTGAAGGAGCGATGGCGCTCCCTGTTTAGCTTGCTGGACTTGTAGGCCGACATCACCCTGGATGTGATGGTGTGCTGCTGCATCCTGCACAACATCTGCGAGTCCTGTGGGGATGTGTTACTGGCCGAGCACCCCGACGTCCCCCAGGAGGGCGAGGATGCTGACGCCATCGCTGTGGATGGGCAGGACATTGCGCCGTTGCCAGGCCCTGAGAATCCCATTGGGGAGCGCCGCGCCTGTTTGGAGGCATCACGGTTGCGTGAGAGCATCAGTGCCTGGATCTGGCTCTGCTACCCCCATCCCCTGTGAGCGTCGGCTGTGGGGTTCCATCTGTGGACTGACATCTCTCCCTGGCATGCCGCCCCTCTCCGCCTTTTCCCCTTCGCCCGTTCCATGGCTGGCTCCTCGGGGTCTTGGCTCAGCTGTTCCCTCTTCACTGCTGTGCCTTCCAGTCGCCTTCTCCCTTCCCAGGGGCGCCTGGCCTTTCCGTAGGCTCTGCCCTTGCTTCATAGTGGCCATGTGCCTTATTGCCCATTTCTGAGCTCCCTGCTGAATAAAGTTTTGCAAACCGCCCCACTCTTGCCTTCTTTCCTGTGTGTGCGGGTGGATGCTCTGGGGGGGAGGTGGCTGGGGGCTGGGGGACGTGGGTCGCCCTCGCGGCTGCCAAGTCACCCATGTAGGGTGGGTGGGGTTCGCTCCCTGGGGCGTGGGTGCCAACGTTTGGGGTGCAGTGCGGGGTGCGGTCGCTGTATTGGTGCGGCCGTTCCTCCTGGCTGCCTCTTTGCCCGAGGCTGCTGTGTTCCACCCATTGCCTGAGGCGGCCAATGGGGTTTGGGAGGCATGTCCTGCATCGGCTTCAATGGTGGCACCCATGGGTTTTCGGCCACAGTATGTTCTGGGATACCTGTGGGAGGACTAGTGGAGGTTGCTAAGCGGAGAACATGGCGGCCGAGCTGTCAGTCAGAGCTGCGTACGTTATTAACAACCAGGGCGTTTGCCGGTTCTGAGCAGCGCCGGCTGCAGCGTGTCGTCTGTGGAGCTCCGCCTGCCTAACGCACCATCAGTACGTTATTTCCCCTCCATTGCTTAATATGTTGTCCGAACTGAGCCAATGTTTTTTCTGCCGGATGGGTTATTATGTTGTCTAAACAAGCACATTTTCCACGGGGTAGTTGTTAACCACGTAGTGTGGTTTATTTTTCTTGAACAAGCCACCTTTAGAACCCATGGCTTGTCATTGGATTGTTCAGGGCAGTTAACAAGCCTGCGGAAAAAAGTGCTGCATTCTGACAACATGACAATCCACTATTTAACAACATCCCACACGGAGTGGGTTAGTGTGTTGTGTGAACCCAGCCTTGGAAATGTATTTGCTTGATTATGCCTTTGCTGTTGACTATTTTAGAAAATTAATACTGTGCCATTGTAAAATCTGCAGTTTTCCTTGTATTTATGAGTGATTCTAGTTTTAAACTCATTTTTGTTTTAACTGATATAATCTTTAATTGTATAATTGTTGATTTACCTGCTTTGAGAACCATTACGCTTGAAAATAGATATTATTATTTTAATTGCATTTTTCATTAAATTTACAAAAGCATTGGTCAGATATATTCTTAATTCATATAAGAAATTTATACCCCACTTCCCCCCTCCAATAAAGGAATCGCTCAAAGCAGTTTACAAAATACAGAAGCATAAAATAATGAAAATACATTTACAACAGATAAAAGCAACAACAAAGACAAATGCTTGTTTAAATAATTGAACTAATAACTGTATCCACTTAAATAATAAAAACCAGAAAACAAAGAAAAGTGCCATAGAAATATTATAAATAAGATCAAGAATAATATATTTTTTTTAAATGTGAATGAATGTAGACACTGAACTTATCTGTTACAGATTTAAGCCCTGGTTCTAAATCCATTAGCATGATTTTTATCATTGTTCTCAGTAGTTAAGTGCAGTTGCCCATGCTTGGTTTTAGTATGTAGAAATAGTTATCTCCCTAATATCTTGTGATCTCTCATACAGGAGAGCCAGTGTGATATAGTAGCGGACAGTGTTGGACTTTGACCTGAGTTCAAATCCTTGCTCAGCCACAAAATAAATTGGGTAATCTTTGGGCCTGTGAACAGGCTGGGCTCAGTTCAGCCAATCTTAAATACTTTGAAGTCCCATTGGTTTCAATGGAAGAGAATTTCAGCTTAATCTACCTCTGATAGGGTTGTGGTGAGGACAGAATAGGATCATCTCACCGAGCTCCTTGGATATAAATATTTCTTTCAATGTCTTTATGTCAGCCTAGCATAAAATCTATTTTTACTACATTTTGATTTAAACAAAATAGTGTTTTGACACAAGTGTTTTCTGGTTCAAACATGTAGGAATTAGTTCAAATGTATTTAGAAGTGCTTGGAAGTGATATGAATGAACTATCATTAGACCAGCTTTAATCATGATTACTTGTGACTAGGCCAGCTTTCCCCAACCTGGTGCTCGTTAGACATGTTGGACTATAACTCCCAGCATTCTCCACAGAGTTATAGTTCAACACATCTGGAGGGCACCAGGTTGAGACTGGCTGGATCCGACATTTCTTCTTGTATTAAGATGAAAAGTGCTGCAGGAGGGAGAGACTGTTGTAGAATTAACATTTACAGGCTATGGTCCGCTTCATCAGAAGGACTGTCTTTTGGATTTTAACTTCCTTACGTTAATAAATAAGATTTAACTGAAATGCTTCTATTCATTAAACAAAAAACCTACGGTTTACAAAAACAATGTTAAGGCTCTACAGATTCCAACCAAGCACCAAAAAGCAGAGTTAAGGCTCACAAGCCTTAACACCACATCCTCCCTAAGGAGGCAGAAAGTGCAAGTGAAATTCTCATTCTCCCAAAGCAGATAAACCATGAGGACAGGGTGGAGAATATGATATGCAGAGGTGACTGTGGGGTTGTGGAAAACTGATCACGAACAATTTAGGGCCACCTACTTCTCTTTTTTTGTTTAGAGCAGCCCTTCCCCAACCTGGTGCCCTCCAAAGGTGTTGGACTACAACTCCCATCATTGCAAGTCAGTATGTCCCATGGTCAGGAATGCTGGGACTTGTCATCTCAAAAATCTAGATATGCAATTTGATCTGCAGAGGTGACTGTGGGGTTGTGGGAAATGATGATGAACAACTTAGGACCAGCTACTTCTCATTTTTTAGAGCATCTCCTTATGTTGAGAGTTGCAACCCAACACATCTGACAGGCACCAGGTTGGGGAATGTTGTTCAAGAACAAGGGAAGGCAGAATGTAGATCTCCAGATGTTTTGGAATTCAACTTGTAAAAGCCCCTATCAGCATGGGCAGTTATCAGGAATGCAGCGAGTTGATGTCCAAATCATCAGGATAGATCTATTTTCTGCCCACATCTGTACTAAAGTATGATGTTTTCCAGCATTAAGATATGTGATCAATCAAGGAACTACAAAAGAGCTGCATCACTTTAAATAAACTGTCAAAACCAAATGAAACAACAATGAATGAATCTTGAATACCTAATCCAGATAGCCCTTCAGACATCAACATTAGTTTTCAACACATGGCATAGGATGTCTGTTTCTTGAATATCAGATAAAGGATTTCTCTTACTTGTTCAGCAGTGTGAGATCAAAGACAGAGCTACCACCTAACACTTTCATGCGTAAGTATTATTTTAAAATTAAGTATGAATTGATTTTTGTCTTCCCCATAACACATAACATGGGAATTACAGTGCAACGCATCTGGAGAGCACCAGGCTGGAGAAGGTTGACTCCTATACATGTCTTCTCAGAAGCCAGTGCCACTGAATTCACTAGAGCTTTCTCCCAAGAGGTATAGGATTGCAAACTAATCTCATCTGAAAGGTGTTCAAGACAGCCAAACTAAACCTCTTCTGCTCCACTGTTGCTTTGATGAGATGATGTATTGTGCAGGGATTGTGGGGAGTGAACAGTATATTTTTTGTAAATACATTTAAAGAAAAAAAAACATGTATTTATAAATACATTTAAAGAAAAAAAAGGCAGGATATTGACCAAAAGTTGGAAGTGCCTGGCACATGCTTTGGTTCTAGATCTGTAATGAATAGTGCCCCTTTTGTTATCAAGAGTGCTGCTATATACGAGATGTGTGTGAGAGAAAAGTATTGGGCAGACCCTGTATTTGGTAAGGGTATGGAACAGCATTCCCCATCCTGCTGCCCTCCAGGTGTTTGAGATGACAAGTCCCAGCATTCGTGACCATGGGACATACTGACTTGCAATGATGGGAGTTGTAGTCCAACACCTTTGGAGGGCACCAGGTTGGGGAAGGGCTGCTCTAAACAAAAAAAGAGAAGTAGGTGGCCCTAAGTTGTTTGTGATCAGTTTTCCACAACCCCACAGTCACCTCTGCATATCATATTCTCCACTCTGTCCTCATGGTTTATCTGCTTTGGGAGAATGAGAATTTCACTTGCACTTTCTGCCTCCTTAGGGAGGATGTGGCGTTAAGGCTTGTGAGCCTTAACTCCCAATTTCCCTGCTTTTTGGTGCTTGGTTGGAATCTGTAGAGCCTTAACATTGTTTTTGTAAACCGTAGGTTTTTTGTTTAATGAATTTCATGGCTTTGTGTAATGGATGACTGGATATTATACAGTTGACAACCAAGCCGGCATCAGCCAGGATGTTATACCATATTGACATCCAATATAAAATCAAAGCTAGTGTTATGTGTTGAACTCACTTTTAACATTAATAAATTAACCAAAATGCTTGCATCTCCCTCATTTTTAAAGATAAAGAGATGAAACCTGGCATCATGGTAGCTCTTAAGTAGGGATATAGCTATGCCAAGTATGAAGCAGATCCGTTCATGCCTTGATTTTTAGGATTTTTTTAAAGTTCAAACAGAAATCTCTTTGGGCTCCAGGACCTTGAGCAGTACAAGTTTTAAAAATGAAATTAAAGATAAAGAGATGAAACCATGGTAGCTCTGAAGTAGGGATTTAGCCATGCCAAGTTGGAAGCAGATCCGTTCATCCCTTGATTTTTAGAAATGTTTAAAACTTCAATTTAATTTTTTTAATTAACTAAAATGCTTACAATGCCATCATTTTTAAAGATAAAGGGATGAAACTTGACAGCATGGTAGCTCTTAAGTAGGGATTAAGCCATGCCAAGTTGGAAGCAGATCTGTTTATGCCTTGAGTTTTAGGAATTTTTAAAACTTCAAACCCAATACTCCTCTTTGGGGTCTAGGGCCTTGAGCAGTACATTAAAAAAAAAAAGAAAGTAAAGATGAAGAGATGAAACTTGGCACCATGGTACCTCTTAAGTAAGGCTTTAGCCATGCCAAGTTGAAAGCAGATTGGTTCATGCCTTGAATTTTAGAAAAAAAATTGAAGTCAAACTTTTTACAAAAATATCCTAAAAATCAAGGCAAGAACCGATCTGCTTCCAACTAGGCATGGCTCAATTCTAGGGTGACCACTAGGGTGTGGCCTAGTGGCTAAAGTGTTGGACTGGGAGCTGGGAGATCTGGGTTCTACTCCCCACTTAGCCATGAAAACCCATTGGGTGACTTTGGGCCAGTTGTAGACTCTCAGCCCAACCCATCTCACAGGGTTGCTATTGTGAGGATAAAATGGAGAGGAGGAGGATTATGTATGCCGCCTTGGGTTTCTTGGCGGAAAAAAGGTGGGATATAAATGCAATAATAAATAATAAAAAACTGTCAAGATTTCCCCAGATTTCTCCTGGTTTTGTTCTATCCTCAGTGTCAGGGGGGATTTTATGCAATAGTCTATAATGACCTGGAATTACACACTTTCCCTTTTAAGGCCACCATTAGCGTGGCAGGGGGGAATGACATGCTTTCTGGAGGTGTGTCATTCTCTCCCACTGCTCCACTCAAGGCCTTAAAAGGGAAAAACGTGTCATTCCCAGGCATTATAGAAAAGGGCCTGACTGGAGCGGTGGGGTGGGGTGAGAATGACATGCTTTCCCCTCCTCCGCTCCAATTGGGGACTTTAAGGTGGCCCCAGAAAGCCATTTTCCTGCCCCCCCACTAGGTGTCCTCTTTTTTGGTTTCCCAAATATGGTCACCCTACTCAGTTCTTGCACAGGCTGCATATCCATCCCTAGATATTTACTCAAAAGTAAGACCCATTGAATTTCCTTGGTTATTGAAAAGCAACACATTTGCTTTTAGATTTGCCAGTCTCAGCATTCTATGTGTGCTCTGCTCTGTCTGTCCCTATAGTTTCCTGCAAGGTCCAGCCAGGGAAAGCCAGTAAATTAAACCCAGGGGTGGAGGGTGGGATTCCCTCATGTTCATCTGACAGCAGGTGCTATAGAACATGGACCTTCCAGGAGTGTTGAGGCTGGATTTCTGGCAGACCCAGCCAGGCAACTTTATGGCCTGTTAGTCCCTCCATTTGGTAGCCTGCAGAGCACCTGCCTCATAAGGCAAATGGCCACATGAGAACTGTTATTATGGCCTGCTACTTTGTTTGTCTTTAGTAGTCTGTGGTCCAGATCTCTTCAGAAGGGGGAATAGTGTTTTGTGGTTGGGGTCAGTCTAAATTATCTCCAGGGATCACTTACTCAGTGCCTCTGATAGCAAAGAGATTGAGGATTTTCCCCAACTCTGTTACTCTTGAAGTTACTAGGCCTGTTGAAAATAGATTTTATAACATAAGCATGAAAACAGTGAATACCCCTTTTAACTTGTTAAACCAATGAAAACATGCCACACAAGAAGTCTTAAGATATGAATGGTTTATAAAGAAAAGTAAATGCAAAAGAACATCAGATGCAGAAGTGAAATCTGAAACATTACTACTACTACTACTACTACTACTACTAGTATCTTGCCTTTTGCCCAATGCTGGGCCTCAGGGCAGCCTTACAAAACTAAAACATATACAGCTAAAACCTATAAATAGGAATATACTATATACCATATGAAAAGGAGGATAGGGCTCATGTAACTTTAACAGTTGTAGAGAAAAGGGGATTTCAGCCAGTGTCATTTGTATGCAATTAGTTCCTAGTGAAATTCCCTCTTCATCACAACAGTTAAAGTTGCAGGGGCCCTGCCTTCTTTTGTATATGGTCACTCTAGTATAGTGCCTGCAACTTTAACTGTTGTGATGAAGAGGGAATTTCACCAGGAACTAATTGCATACAAATGACACTGGCTGAAATTCCCTTTTCTCTACAACTGTTAAAGTTACATGTGCCCTGTCCTCCTTTTCATATGGTCAGCCTAAATATACAAAAGTTTTAAATATAATTAAATACTTTTCAATATTAAAGCATTTAAAACATTTTAAATACATAACAATTTAAAAGTCAAAGGTATAGACAGAGGTCCAGATTATTTGCCAAAGGCCTGCTGGAACAAAAAAGGGTTTGTCTGCATCCAAAAACACATCAAGGAAGGAGCCAGTGTAGACTGCAAGGATTAGAAAGAAAATCCATGTGTGTACACTATGCAAAATAAACGACAGCTCAACTGTTTCTAAACCTTATTAGAAAAACAGGGTGACTAGGCCGAAACCAATATTGTAGGCCCAGAAGCACTTTGAAAGGTTTCAACGTTGTACTTAAAACTTAACACCGGCCCAAACTAATTAAATGAAGTGTTTGAAGCTTTCAACTTATAGCAGTATGGACCAAACTCTTAGAAAAGAGGGAAGGAGCACTGTGTGTGTATGGGGTGGGGGATAGAAAGAAAGGTATAGCCACCTATTCCCAGGAGAGATCTGAAGATCAGGTTATCATGGATCCAGAGAAACCACACCCTGCTTCACCAGGGAGCAAAAGAGCAAACTGGCCTTATGAAGATAGCCTAAAATACTCTCAGAGCCAAAGGAATGCATGTTCCAGAAGAGAAAAGAGAAACTCTTCTTCTTCTTCACTCAAAAGGTCTGTGCTAGAGGCAGCGGCCATTTCACTCACCCACCCCACATTCTAAGGCATGAGGGAGGGGGGAGAGTGTGTCGCGTTATGAGGGAAGATGGCCGCCTCATTGACTTGAATGAGAGGTTAAAATAGTCCTTAAAAGTCAACCGAAGGGAATTTTTAAAAAAGAAAAGCTTTCCGTCAACTACAGTCAAGGAGGAAGAAGACCCCCACCACTGGATTACTTAATAAGTCTCTAGAAATTATGCAAATTGTGAGCACAAAAAATAGCAACCCGGAAGTAAATTTTACAAAAGCAGGGAGACAGGTTTGTATTCCTTTTCTAACTTAAACTGCTCTCCTTCCCTCAAGCTTTCACCAATCTTCTTGAAATTTTCAGGTAATGTAAAACAAACATTTCTTTCTGGTACCTGTAAATTTCAGAAAGGTTGATGAAACATTTTCGATTTTATGGCTGTTAGAATGACCCCCCCCCCCCACAATTATCACTTTAACATGGCGGAATGTGTTTTTTTACTGACGGCCCTTAACAATGGAGGCATGGCTGTGCCTCCATTAATTACCACAAGGTTGCCCTATGAGCATAGTTACATTCCTGTTGTCAGGTGCTTAGAGAGCTGTCCAATATTTTTGCTTGCTGTGGGGGAAAAAGCCTCACTTGAGGCTGGGATCCCAAAAATTTGTTCAGGTGTATCCAAAAGCTTACGAAGTGTGTCACACTAACCACATGTGGGTGCTTATTCATTGCTGGCATGGCTAAAGGTTGGAGAGGCCTTGCTTCTTATTTTTTGAGGTCCATCAGCGGAGTCATGTGGGAAATAGTGGTTTGGAAGGGCAGAAGCAAAATGGTGGGAGCAGGGAATGGGGCTAATTATATACTGTACATAAAAATCTATATTTGAGTTATTACAGATCAGGGATACGGACAGCGAGATTTGAAATATTTTGGTATTGTTAGAAAAATGGGAGTAAGAATCTGTTGCTGATCTGCTGCAAATTAGTAGATCTCTGATCCTTCTCTGCCTGCCCCCAACATAGCCTATTAATGGCAGCTTTGGTTGTCCTTTTTCATTTGGTTTACCATCTATAAACTGGAAATAATGACAACTTTCCCCACAGAATTGTTATGTCTCAAAAGAAGCCTAACCTACTTTGAAGTCCATCCATGAAGTTCAAATTATTAGAGAGAATATGGTGCCCTGGGATTTTCAACGTATGCAGCACAATCCTGTGTCCTATTTCATCTCATGGAGGTTATTCTCAGGGAAGCGTGCAAAATGTTCTGCCTTGCACTTGAATTTGAGAAGTTTGTTCAGTTCTTCTGACGCATAATAGCTTCTCAAGAGCGTTGTTTTTGAAAGAGCGTGTAATATGTACTTATTTTAAGGTCTGAGGTCCTGCTTTCCAGATATGCAACCTCCTAGCTGACTGAAAATGCTTTCTTTCGTCATGCTGTGCCCATTTGTGGGTAAAGCAATTTCCCCCCTGGGCAACCATTTGTGTCCAGCTACATGAGGGTGATGGTTATGTTGCTGGAGTGAAGGCATTAAATGACTTCCTTTGGCAGCTCATAACTGAGGAAGAAGACAAAGCAGCAGTCAGCTTTGCTACACGGCCCAATAGCAGCACCCTGCCAGAGGGCCCCACACAAGCCGGAGAGTCCTATAAACCACCTTCCCGCGCGATGACGTCATGCGTGAATGTGCATGATGTCAGGTGACGGCAGGTCCCCTACGTCCAATCGGAACCGGCGAAGGACGGGCGATGACGCAAACGACCCTAGCAACAGGCCGGGCCGGGCCAGACCAATGGAAAAAAAGATGTGGGCTGCTGAGAGCCAATGGGGCGCTGCGGAGCGGGTGAGGGAAGGCGGCAGGAGGCTGGTCTCTCCCTCATCCTCTCGCCGACAAGATGGCGGCGGCGTTGCGGATGGTGGCGCCAACGGCTTTGTTTCCCCTCAGCGCCTGAAGCCCGGCCCTCACCGGCCCGGCCGTGAGTGGCAGCGGCGGAGACATGACCGCGGAGCCCGTGAGGTAGGCGGAGGCCGGCCCCCTCTCGCGCTCTTGCCGCGTCGGGGGGCAGGCGGCGGCTCAGTCAAGGGGGGAGGGGGGAGGTGATGGAAAGCCGCCCTCACAGGGCCCCTCGAACCAGCGGCAGGAGGGACATGTTGCCGGCTGTGGCGGTGAAAAAGCCCCCCCCCCCCGCCTTTTCAGCCTTGCTGTTATTTTTTTAGCGATGCCCGAGGAAGAGCGAGGGGGAGGGGCCGGTACCTCCTCCTCCTCTCTTTTCTCCCCTCTGCGCATGCCCGGCGGGAGACCAGCCAAGGAGGGGGGCTCCCGCCATCTCTTACCTCAACTGCGCCCCCTGCAGGGAGGAGACGTTTGCCTCCTGCAGCTGAGGTGGATGAAGGGGGCGGTGGCTGTGGAGGGGCGGCGCCCTTTCCTGCTCTCTCCCCGCTTCTGCCCCTCCCCTCTACTTGGGGGCTGGGAGATCTATCGTTCTCTTCTCGGCCCCGACGCGTAAGCCTGAATAACGCACGCGGTTATCGTATGCACAGGTACATTGTTGTCAGCTTACTAAGGCTGAAATGTCACTTCCGTCGTGCCCCTCCCCCCCAGATCCGAGGGGGAGGGGAGGGGCGTTTTAGCCAGGTGCCGATGGGGCGCCCTGGGACATTTTTCTGAATTGGTACCCACTTTTAAGGATGCTTCTGGAAGGATAGCTGAGAGATACTTAGTGTACCTGGGAGTAAGCTCCATTGGACACGGAGGGACTTACTTCCGAGTAAACACGTTTGGGATTGGGCTATTGCGGGGACTACCGACTCCTGCACCTTTGCGCCTCATATCCTTTCAAGCCCCAGTGCTGAGGATATCTTTGGCACTGGACAGTGGCTGTGCTCTAACGTATTAAAAAGTCGCTGTGGAAAGTCAAAATTCTTCTTGTTTGTTGCACAATGAGTTTTTTTTAAAAAAAAACTCATTCTCCGCCTTGCTGAACACTGTTGTTTTAATCTAGTGTAAATTTGGAATGAGGATGTAATTGCCAGGGTTCCTCTCCCCCCCCCCCCCCCTTTCATGATTATAAATGGCACCAAACAGCCAATTCTCTCTTCAGGAGGTGCCTTTCAGAACTTCTGCTTTCCAAGTACTTCACTATCTGTTCTACTGCAAATGGGCAAACCTTCCCTAAGGGAATCTGATAGTAAAAACTATTTATGGACAAAAAATGAATGGCTTCCAAGGAAAATTAATGAATGTTTCCTAGAGAAGTTATTTTAACTAACATAAGATGTGAAAGTACTACCTTAAATTATTTCCATATGTCAGTGTTTCTTAAACCATGGTGGGTGGGTGAACTGATTGAGCATTTTCCAACCTGGAAAACTTTAAGGGACAGACAGCACAACAGTGACTCTCAACACACTAGAAGCAGAGCCAAGGAAAGGTATAACAAATAAATATAGTTCATTGTGCTGTGGAGAATACCATTCTGTATTTGCATAAGATACTGTATTTTAACATACACGGAGAACAAAATAAGTGCTAAAAAAATTTCAGTAATGGGGTTGTACGCTTAAGTTGAAATTGAATCAAAAGTTGCCTAGTTTGCACAAGTCATGTATATTTAATTATACTGTTGGGTATCCAACGATGCCATTGCAGTAACACAATACGTTGTGCTAGTGTAATGAACCTATTGAACAATGCCAGTAGTGGGTTTTTGAGGATGTTGTTGCACAACCAAACACTATTGGCATTGAACTAGAGGTCTCTTATTCCAGTGCAGTGTAATTTGTATTAGTGCGATGGCATTGTTGGGTACTGCCCACAGTGTTAATCTGTGAGTGCCAGTGTGATGTGAAAAGAGTGTTGCACTAAAACTGGGAGACCTGGATTCAAATCCCCACTCTGCCATTAAGCTCACTGGGTGTCTTGAAATAGTTACTAGTTCTCAGTTTAAGCTATCACACTGGATAGTTATGCAGATAAAATGAGGAGGGGGTGGGAAAACCTGTGAAAGCCACCATGAGTTTCCAGGAATAGTGGATAAAAGGTAATAAAATAAATGCAACAGTGATGCAACTTGTTTGATGTAGCCTGTTGCTTGCAAGTAAGCCCCACTGAAAGTCTCGGCTATTGGGCAGTATAAAATGTAATAAATAAATACTGCTGCTGTTAAAATTACAGCCTAAAACTCTAAAAAAGTCCACAGTATAATGGCATCAGATGTGTTTATTACATAGATGTTGAGCAGTCATAATCCTTTGTGCATTGACTTCCATCTTGGTGAAATGTGGATATTACCTACCTAGAGATGGTTGCTTGTGTCTTCAGTTGGTTGCAGATTTATTTCTAAGCTTGAAAAAGAAAACAAGTAATTGGGTGTTTGGTCAAAAGTTTTCAAACTCTTTCACTGACTTTTAGAGGCTTGGGACTTGTGCCAATTCACTACTTTGATTATAATCTACTCATTTTTGGGAACAAATGCTTTTCTCTCTTCTTGCCTCCCCCGACCCGGTGTAATAGTTTGGGCTTGCTATAAGGTTGCTAGTGCAATTTCTAAGAGAGCTTGGGGGAAGCTTTAAATGGTCTCTAACTTGTCGCTCTTGCATTTGTGCTTCCATATCCCCCCCCTTCCAGATGTCAGATGTTATGGAACAACTTGACTCAAACAAGAACAATTTAGTAATTGTCCTGTTCAGCTTCCATTTGTCCTTCATAATCAACATCAGTGTTCCTTTTCTTTAACATTATAGCCTTATCAGCTGGACTCCAGGTAATTAAAATATAAGGCAGTAGGCAGAGAGGAAAGAAAAGTGCCCCATAAAATTATATGGGCTACTAATGAGTTGTGAAGAGTTTTTGGGTTCTTCTTTGTTCTTTAGATGTCTTTGCTTACTTTGGTTACTATCAGATCTGAGGTAGGTAACTGATGAAGAAAGAGATCTTGGGGTTTTGGTGGACAGCTCAATGAAAATGTTGACCCAGTGTGTAACTCCTGTGGAAAAAAGGCAGATTTCTTGTCAAGAATAATTGGGAAAGGAATTGAAAATAAAACTGCCAAGATCTTACTCCCCTTATAGAAATATGTGGTGCGACCACACTTGAAATACTGAGAGCAGTTCTGGTTACTGTGCACCTAAAAAGGTTGTTATAGAATTGGAAAAAGTGCAGAAAGGCACAACTAAACTGGTCAGAGGGTTGGAGCAACTCCTCTTTGAGGAAAAGTTACAGCTTCTGGAACTATTTAGCTTAGGGAAAAGGCGAGTGAGGGGAGACATGATACAGATGTACAAAATCATGAATGGTGTGGAGAAAGAGGGTAGGGAGACATTTTTCTCTCTCTTTCAGAACCCAGGGTCATCCTATGAAGCTCATTGGTGGAAGATTCAGGACAGATAAAAGGAAGTACTTCTTCACTCAACACATACTTAAACTATGGAAATATCTTCCACAAAATGTAGTGATGGCCACAAATTTGGATGGCTTTAAAAGAGTATTGGACATATTAATGGAAGATAAGGCTATCAGTGGCTTCTAGTCCTGATGGCTTTATGTTACCTCCATTATCAGTGGCAGCATGTCTATGTATAGCAGTTGCTAGGGAACATGGGTGGGAAGATGCTGTTACATTCATGTCCTGCTTCTGGGTTTCCCACAGACAGCTAGTTGGCCACTGTGTGAACAGAATGCTGAACTAGATGGACCTTGGTCTGATCTATCATGGCTCGTCTTATGTTCTGATTCTGATAATTTTGCTTCTAGAGTTTTCTCCTGATAACCAACAGCATGATCAGCTGATTTTATCCTGGTTATGTTTTCTATATTGTATGTTATTTTGTGTTTTTAGATTGTTGTCTGTTTAATATTTCTTAAAACGATTTTATGGTTTTATTTTTTGTGAACTGCCCAGAGAACTTCGGCTATAGGGTGGCATAAAAATGAAATAAATAAATAAATAGAGTAGGTATGTGAAATAGGACAAGAAGGTTGAGATTTGGGTTTTTTTTTGCTACTAATTCATCATCTACTTGAATATTGTGTGCTTTATTGCATAATAGTTAATACTTTTCATTCTTAGTATAATGTCAGTAAAAGATTGTAGAATTTAAATGATTTTCTTAAGAACTGTGTGTTTATCACTTGTTGAATAAGTGATTGATTATATGTGGCTTAATGAATAGAGTATTTTGCAAGAGTAATCAGCTTGGAAAGAAATAACAGCATGTTTACTAGTATATATTGGACCTTTTTGTATTAATGCATTATTAGCCTTTCATGTCATCTCCTCAGAGTAGTACATATGAGAAATACATTGACACAGTTGTTTCTGTTTCTCAGTTACTGCATGATTGTTCATAGTAGTAGGGCTCATGATCTATGTTACGGAATAACTTAAACTGAGTTTTTAAGAGAGTGCTTGAAAATAACAGATTTTAAATAGGTATGTGGCAGAATAGTCTTAATACCTCCCTTTAAAAGCTGATAATTCACTTACAGTCAGATAGCACATGATGACAATCTGCTAGATTCTTTGCTAGGTAGATTTTCTTTGTTTTGAACAAAAAGTGTTTCCTTTATTATAATATAATACATTGGTTTCCATTGCAGACCCTTGAAATCCAGTTACCCATCATATGTCGCCATATCATAATATATGAAGAAAAATGTGCATTCTTGTCAGTTTGGGTTTTGTTCTATAGAAGTCCTGTGTTTCTGTGCTTGTTTTGGTTAGATGCTGTAGCAGTCAATAACTGTAGTTCTAAAACCCACATGTGAGGGAAAGACTGTATGTTATTCCAGCATAGCCACTACTTGCAATGGAACAACATGTGGCTTATCTCTTTTACATTTCTTTTTTAAAAAATAAGTTTGAGGCTTGGATTTATGGAATTTACTACCCAGTTTTTAATGAAGTTTCCAATTAGATCTCACCATTGGAGAATGCTTTCTCAACTATAATGACAGAGATGTAAAATTTCCGAAAATTTTGAGACGATGGAAAAATGTTACCCCCTGTTCTTTTTCCGGAATTTTTTTGTTGTTGAAATTTTGGGAAAATAAGCATTACATTTTTTTAACACTCTTAACAGATTGAAAGTCACTTTGTTGCTTTAAGACAGCCTTCCCCAACTTGGTGCCCTCCAGTTACTTTGGATTTCAGCTCCCATTAGCCTCAGGCAACACGGCCACTGGTCAGGAATGTTGGGCACTGTAGTCCAAAACATCCAGAGAGAGTCAGGTTGGGAAGGGCTGCTCTAGGAACATAAAAGCAGCCTTCCAAAAGTTTTTTTTAATGTATAACTTAGTTTGCTCATAAAATTATCATTATATTTTAAACTTTTTAAAGTATACTCAGTTAGTAAATTTGTAATTATTGTCTGAATAGTTTAGAACTACAATAAATTATGTCTACACTAAATTACGTCTACACTATCAGAAACACAGGACTCTATATAACAGAACCCAAACTGCTAAGGATGCACATTTACTGTCAGGAATGCACAATGGTGACTCTGCTCACATGTTGGGAAACTGACCATAATGTCTATCAGTAAAATATACTTTAGATCAATAATTTTATTAAGGAATGAAATAAATAATTAAGCTGGGAATATTACAGAGAGGATTAAAAAAACCATTTTTTCCAGGTTTTAAAAATCATTTTGTTACCAAAAGCTTGGTAACAATATATAAATACTTTGTCTTATTTTCTAAAAGAAAATATTTCACAATCCAAAGCTGTTCAGTTTTTCAGAAAAAAACAGTCCTCAGAAAGAACGGGGGGGAATAATGTTTTACCGAATTTTTCTGGTTCCACCCCTTGCCTTCACAGCTCTGTATAACACTTTTAACTTTTCCCATCAAAATAAACCCTCTCTGCCTTAAAGAAACTTAGTAGCCTGGTTGCTATAGCATAGGTATAGGAATGACATCACCACTAGATGCAGCCTTTCAAAATGAACAGAAATTGAGATGTTTATTAATAGGAATCATTTATAAAAGGGGAAAATATGAGCAAAACATGCCAGACATTCCAGATAAGAAGACAGCAAAAAAGTCTCCAGTAAAAATACCAACTGTAGACCCGGTTGTAATTCCAAAGACTACCAGAGGAGGGCAGCCAGACCCAATGGACGAGTTAAAGGTGGATATAAATAAAATGCTTGTTGGGCTTGAAGGGCGCTTGGCCAAGCGCATTAAAGACACGCAAGAGGAACTTATGGAGGGCTTAACTCAAGTGGTGAAGGATGTTGGAGTGCTGCAGTCAGACACAAGAGCACTGGCTGAAACTTGCAAGAAGCATGAGGACCAACTTTCTCAACATGAACAACGCATTATCGCGATGGAGGATCGGGACAGACGAGCAAATCTGCGCATAAGAAAATATCCGGAACAAGAAAGAGAGAATTTAAAAGATTTAAGAGATACAATTCTGTCGTGGTTGAAAACACAATTTCCGGAGGGGGTCTGGGAGGAAGAGGATCTTGAACGGGTGCATCGAGTTGGTTTCAAAGGAAGAGGAGTGCTTCCAAGAGACATAATTGTTAAATTTGCAAATTATTATAAAAAAGAAAAATTGATGCAAGCAATCAGGAAACAACCTCAACCAATGATTCAAGCAACAGCAATTGAGATTTTTCAGGATCTTTCCCCGCAGACCATCCAGTGGAGGAAGAGTGTCAAGATATGCACAGCAGCATTGAGGAAGAAATCGATAACGTACAATTGGGGATATCCAGTATTTCTGAGATTTGCTTGGTGTGGGAAGCAAGAAAGAATAACATCGTGTGAGCAAGGAATTCAGCTGTTGGAGAAGTTGGGCATAATCGATCCCAACGACCCGGGAGAAGTAGTCCAAGAAGAAGGAGCGGTTGGAGGGTCTAGTCAATGAAATGGGATTAGTGGGGAAAGGGTAAAGGAGTGGAGGTTCGGACTTTGCTCTGAGGGTTGGGCCGGGTTCCCCCCCCCTGAAGAGTTCTAAAATAATTGGGACCAGTGCCCAGAGGTCTGGTGAGCAGGGGGGTAAAATGAGGGTAAGTGTAGGGGGAGGGAAGGGAGGGGGGGTGGGGGGGATACTGAGGGTCTGTGTGGGGGGAGGGAGGGGAAGGGGGGTAGGGGGTTCACCGACCGAGATCAATGTATATATATGGTTGAAATTAAGAGATGGAAAATAAATTGCGATGGGCAACTCTAAATGTTAAGGGGCTAGGAACGGTGGTTAAAAGACGAAGAATTGAAACAATGTTGAAAAGGGAAAAAATTGATATAATCTTCTTGCAGGAAACTCATCAGATAAAGGAGGGGGTTAATGAGTTGCGAATGAGGGAAATAGGAGTGTATGAAAAGTCATGTGGTACTTCTAAAGCGAGAGGTGTGGCAACCATAATTTCGAAGAAATGTGGTATTGACATTCAAAGTGTAAAGAAAGATAAGAATGGAAGGATCCTTATAATTTACTGTACGATGGAAGGGGAAGAATTTGTGTTGATTAATGTCTATGCTCCAAATGGGAATCAAATGGAATTCTTTAAAGAAGTGTTTGATATGGGGGGAGATTTAGGGAACAAAAATATTGTGATGGCAGGAGATTTTAATATGGTAATTCATAAAGGGAAAGATAGGGATAATATTATTAGAGATGCTAGAGGTGGGGGGAAGACGGAATTAGCTAAATTAATGGAGGGGAAAGAATTAATGGATGTATGGAGAGTATTAAAAGGAGAAGAGAGGAAATATACCTTTTACTCACCTAGATTTAAGAGTTATTCAAGGATTGATTACATATTTATATCAAAGAATATGCTATCAAATTTAATAGATTGCGATATAGGAGTAATAAAGATCACTGACCATGCATTAATGTTGATGGAGATGAAGATGAAGAAGGATTATAAACAAGCAAAGAGATGGAGAATGGATGGAAGAATTTTTAAAAATAAAAATATAGTAGAGAAATTAAAAAAGGAAGTACAGGAAATATGGCAGATAAATGAAAAAGGAGTTAATGCGCAAGGATTATTATGGGATACAATGAAAGCAGTAATAAGAGGGATGTGTATTAGGGAAATGTCCACACTTAAAAAGCAACAGGAAGTACGTAATAAAAACGTTGAAGAAGAGATAAGGAGACTAGAGGAGAGATTAAGAGAGACTAAAGATAAGCGGTTATATGCCTTAATTCAAGCTAAGAAAAAGGAATTGGAGACAGAAGAATTAGAACAGGTTCAGAAGAACTTGTTGTATTTAAAGAGAGATTTTTTTGAATATAATAATAGAAATTCCAAAATGCTGGCTAGATCCACGCGGTCAGAGAAGGCTAAGAATATGATAGGGACAATTAGAGATAAATTAGGGAATAGATGCAATTTAATGAAAGATAAATTAAAAATTTTTCAGGAATTTTATAAAGAATTATATGCATCAGAGGCGGTTACAAATGATAAGATACAGGAATATGTAGAAAGAAATTGGAAAATAAGACTGGATGATCAAGATAAAGAGAGTATGGAAGCCTTGGTAACTGAGAAAGAAATTGAGGGAATTATTGCAAAACTAAAAGGAGGTAAGTCTCCGGGGATTGATGGACTGGGGCCGGAATTTTATAAAATATTTAAGGATATTTTAATACCTAGATTATTAAAATTATATAATGATATAATAGAAGGAGGAGGGACCCCGCCATCTTGGGATCAGTCCATGGTTATTCTAATACAGAAGCCAGGCAAGGATATGACGGATCCAGCATCTTATAGACCAATATCTTTAATAAATCAGGATGCAAAAATATTTTCAGCAATAATGGCTAAAAGAATGGGTTCATTTATTTTTAAATATATAAAAAATGATCAATGTGGATTTATTGTTGGTAGGAAAATGCCAAATTTAATTGGGAGGGTTATAAATACAATAAATATTATAAAAAGAAGAAAGTTAAAAGCAGGATTAGTAGCTCTGGATATTTTCAAAGCCTTTGATTGCGTGGAATGGCCAGCGTTAAAAATAATAATAAAAACGTTTGGGTTTGGAAATAAATTTATGGGAGTGATTAATCAGATGTATAAAAATAATAAAGCGGAAATAATGGTTAATGATGGGTTAACGCAACAAATAAATCTAGCTCGAGGAACTAGGCAAGGATGTCCACTTTCGCCGATTTTATTTGCAGTAGTTATAGAAATTTTAGCAAATGTAATTAGGGAAGATGATAGATTAAAGGGGATAGGTAGTAATGATAAGATTAAAGTAAATATGTTTGCGGATGATACGTTGCTGACATTAGAAGATCCCCTAGAAAGCGGGGATTTGATTCAGAAACATCTGAGAGAATTTGGGGAAAATACAGGATTACAAGTTAATTGGGGAAAGTCAGAAATGATGTTGTATAATTATAACAAGGAAGAGATGGAGAAATGTAAAGCTAATTTAGGATTAGGATATAAAAACATAATACGATATTTAGGAGTTAATATAGATAGAGAATTAAATAGACTAGAGGAACTTAATTTAGTAAGGTTAAGAAAAGAGGTAGGGGAGAAGTTACAGATATATAGAAAATTAAAACATTCTTGGTTTGGTAGAATAGCAGTTATTAAAATGAATATATTACCTAAGATTAATTTTTTGTTTAGAATGTTACCTATTAGAATATCAGCAGCTGAGATTAAAAGTTGGCAAAATATGATTAATGCTTATTGTAATGGGGATAAAAGAGCTAGGATAAATAAGGGGTTATGGTATAAGGCTCAAAAGAAAGGAGGTCTAGGACTTCCAAATATTAAAAATTATTATATTGCTAATCAGTTAAGATATGTTATTCATGCTATTTTAGGGGAACAAGACATGGAATGGTTAGAATCGCAAACAGTAAAGGTGGAGTATAAATTACGAAATATATTTTTTACTAAAATGCAAAAGAAAGAATTGAAAGTACTGGACAACCCATTGTTGGAAAATATATTAATGATCTGGGAGAAGTATAGAGGGAAGTTGATACCAGGGGAGTCTCCGCTTGCCCCAGTTGTAGTAGTGGGTAACTTCCCAAGTGTATTAAAATCAGAGATAGAAGGGAGTCTGAAAGAACTAGATATTATTAAATTAAGGAATTGGATGGAAAAGATGAAGGATAGTGAGCATATTAAAAACTTATTTAAAGGACAAAAGCTAGCGTGGTTCAAGTGTTTGCAACTGTTAAAATGGACACAGGATTGGACCACAAAGAATAAGGAATGTAGAAACAATACTAGATTTGAAGATTTAATCGAACAATCGTGGGATAAAGAAGAAGCTAGAGCTAAGAAAGGACTCACTAGTGAGATATATAAAATATTAATAGAGGAAGAATTTCAGGACTCACTTAAGGTTATAAAAGAGGCTTGGGAAGAAGATATAAGGGGGAAAATTAATGAAGATAATTGGGGGAGGATTTGGAATGGAAGAATGTTAAAGGTATTGTCGATTAGAATTAAGGAGAATTATTATAAGACAGTTTGGAGATGGTATTTAACACCTGTTAGATTTCACCAGATTGATAAAAAATTGCCCAAGAATTGTTGGAGGGGGTGTCAGGAGGTTGGGACATATTTTCATATGTGGTGGAGCTGTGAACAAGTACAAAAATTTTGGGTAAGGGTTGGTAAAGAAATAAGTGATATAATTGGAAGTAGGTTGGAATTAAACCCGAAGCTAGCTCTACTAGCAATATGGGATAGTAGGAATAAGGATGTAATAAATAAAGAATTGGTAAACAACCTCCTGGCACCTGTTAGAATACTGATTGCTAAAAATTGGAAAGGGCAACGAAGTTATACAATAGAAGAGTGGTATAAAGAAATTTGGGATTTAGCTTTGAATGATATGTTGACGTGTAAAATGAAAATAAAGAGGGGAATGTCCAGGAAGAGTGATTTTGGGGAAATATGGACGCCCCTTTTGAATTACGTTTTAAGATCGGGGAAGGGACAATTGCCTTCAAAAGAATCATTAAAATTTTGGAAAGAGGATGAAGGATAATGAGACGGTCTCGGAAGGGGGGGGGACCACGGGGGGTAGTTGAGGGGGGAATTGGTTTTATGTTATTGTATGTTACATTATTGTTTATTTGTGTATGTGTTTGTTGGAAAAATTAATAAAAATATTAATCAAAAAAAATTAAAAAAAAAAAAAAAGGGGAAAATATCTCTCAAATATTTGATTGTTTAAAGCTTCTTAAATTATATTTGCTTAAATTAAATTACAGGCCTACTAGGTAAGAGAGTCTTCTCCCGCTAAAGAATAACAGTTATTGGCTTCTCAATAGTTTTTCCTTCAGGCTAGATTTCCTGAAACTCCATCTTACAAGCAGGAGCAGATTTTGGAAGTTCCCTAAACTTCCTCACAAACTGGAACAGATGCTGTACACCAGTCTTCCACTGTACCTAGTTTTTCCTGTTTCTTTTGGCTTCTAGGATGCTTCAGATGTTTCAAGGAATACTTACTGAAGTTTCCTTTGATCATAAATAAAATAGGAACCTAAAGTATGTTAGGTATAACTTGGTTTGCTCGTAAAATTATCATGTTTTGTATCTTAAATTTAATGGTTTATTCAGAAAATAAATGTTACTTCTGATCAGATTTCCCTAAGCTCCACCACATAAACTGGAACATGTTTAGGAATTTCTATCAACTTCCTTAAAAAAGGGAACAGAAGCTGTATACAAGTATTTCTCTGCCTCCAGTTCTTCCTACTTTTGGCTTCTAGGATGCTTTGGATATTTTAGGGACTGCTTGCTGAAGTTCTCTCTGGTCAGACATAAAATAGGATCCTAAAATATGTTATATATAACTTGGTTTGCTCATAAAATTATGTTTGGTGTATTAAATTTAAAAGTATAATTGAAAAAGTAATTACAAATTTACTGAGTTTACTTTTTTTAAAAAAATAATTTTATGAGCAAACCCAAGTTATACCTGTTCAGACAACCCATGATGGTTAACCATTTTGAGCTAAACATTATGGTTTAGCATGTTGTGTGAACCATTCCTCACCATAGTGGCTGCAGAACCATGGTGTAAACACACATGCTAACCATTTCCTGCAAAAGGGTTATCTTGAGGGACATAAAGGTTAACTTAGGACATAAAATCCCTAAAGCAGCATTCCCCAACTGGGTGCCCTCCAGAAGTTTTGGACTATAGTGCCCACCATTCCAGACCATTGCCCATGCTGCCTGAGGCTGAAGGGAGCTGAAATCCATAATATCTGGAGGGCACCAAGTTGAGGAAGGCTGCTGTAAAGCAACAAAGTGACTTTTGATCTGTAAAGAGTTAAAGAAATATTGCTTATTTTTCTGTGTTTTTTTCTGGAAAAATATGGCTTCAACATGTCTGGAAATATAACATCTCTTAGACAGTCCACCCTAAGGAAAGAGTGGCACAACCTTGATTGTTGTTGGTTCCTCAGGTGTACTAAGATAGCGTTTTTATCTTGTTTAAATCAGGAACACAGGGTAGGAAGATGTTTAGAGGGACAATCAGTCACTGGGTCAGGGTTGCGTGGTCCTAGCATACTAATTCCAGGATAGGTCGCTGTCAAGCATCATCACAAGCTCACTCAGTTTGAGAGGTGGCCACATTGTCAGTGTTTGATGTGCAGACTACTCTGGAAGATATTTGGAGAGCAGCTACCTGGGCAAAGTCTTCCACCTTCATCCGCCACTGTAAAATTGAGAAGTATGCTTCAGCAGATCCATCATTTGCAGAGGGTATTGTAATCTTTGCTCTCCTGCCCTGTTGTTGGGATACTACTGTTGAACATCCCATTCTTGTTGGCTCTGCTAACCAACTCCAAAAAGTTGGACTTACTGTGAGGTATCCTGGCCAGTGAACAGTCGACCCAACAATGCTTCCTTTGGTTCAGGTTCATCTGGGATTTGTGAATCTGAATGGCTGGGGTTCAGCGTATTGTATTTGTGCAGTGCCCGTCTAGGTGACAGGGTTTCTTATGATTCGTTAGTCACTTGTCTGTTTGGTTCAGTATTTTTATGGACTAGTCACAATATGTGCCCCAAGTATTATCAGTTTGTCAATTTCTTGTGCAAGTTTTTAAAATAGGTGTAGGACTTTTTAAACACAGCTGAAATCAGATTCTGTGACTGAGTGGTTCCTCCTCTCTTGGCTGACATGTACGATTTATTTTTAGCCCTGTCTTCTCATGGAGGAGAGGAGTTAACCCATTCCTGTTAGGTACACCTTTCGCTGACTATAAGGATACTTCATGGTAAGTTCAACTATCTGGCTACAGGTGAAGCATGGGCTGAATCCTGGATATGCTGACTGTGCACTTGAGTTTTCAGTAGGAAAGTAACCTCTCCCTACATACAGTCCATTACTGATGTTACACACTGATTTGCAACTAGAACAGCTTTCTTGGATTTAGATGGATAGGATAGAGTTGTGTGTCATCAGTATATGGGGGGCACTGAACCCACAAACTTTGAACAACCTCTCCTAGCAGCTTCATAACATGGGGGACAAGATGGCACCCTGGGGGCACACCACAGGCCAATTGACATGGTATTGAACAGAACCCCCTCTGGCCACCTTCTGTGACTGCCCCTCTATAGATTAAAGAGAAAAACATGTAAAATATATACAGTAAGACAAAGAGATGTAAAGCCTACTTGTAAGAATGAAACAGTATAAATAGTGCTCCATTCAGTTGTAAATTAACACAGTTTAGTAGTCAGATTACACCATTATTCAGGAAATATGCACACACTTGATTTTAGCCAAAAAGGCCAGAAGCCTCTCAATGGGCAGCTTGATTTAAGTCAACCTTTTTTCTTGCTGATTGAAATTAATCCACCCTGGTCACTTAGCATGATATTCTCATGTAAGGAGGAGCCACCATGGGTGGATTTCCCTGCGGGCAAAGATATTGTGGTGGTGTGCCCCATAGCTTCTAGTTACATGTGAACCCAGCGAGGGTGGATTGTTGGGGTAGTAGACAAGCCCCCCCAACCCATGGGCTGTTTAGGGTTTGTGTATTTATTATAATATTCCTTTAGCCAAAAAACTCTCAAGGCAGCTAAAAAAATAAGACAGTCCCTGCCCACAGGCTTACAATCTAAAAACCCACCCATGCTGGGTTTGCACATAATGAGAAGACACAGGAGCTTGGACTGCCAATTTGTCACTGTGTTGAAAGAAATCTTGCAAGTGTTCTTTTTATCTGAAGTATGGCATGTGGCTATAAAATCAAAAGCTGCTCTGGTGGTACATTTCAGTTGTGGAACTCTACCCAAGGAGTTTTTCAAATTTTTCTCCTTGCTGTTTTTAGGAGGCAAGATACTTCTATTTCAGAGAGCTTTTATCTGAGCTAAGTTAAAAACTGTTGACTTGTGGTTTCTCTGTGTGTGGACTTTTGAGATGGCTTCATACATTTAGCTTGTTTTTGTTAAGTTTGTTAAGGCTATACTATACTCATACAAACTTAAGAGTTTTTGCTGTGGAGTGGTGTAGAAATTTAATAAACACACTGTCCTTCTAATTTCACTTTGCTTTTCCGTAAGCATTTAGAGTAATTGTATGTGTTTTGGTTGTATTGAAGATAAAACAAAATTATGTTAAATATCCCTAACTCAGACTTTCTGATGGTGAGTGTGTCAGTTGTTTCAATGTTAACAACCTTCTTGGAATTTTTTTGTCGCCATTGGGCTGGTTGCAAGTGGAAGTGGCACCTGTAATGTGTTAGTTGATGATCTTTGTAATCTGCTTTGCCCTCCAATCCTTCCAGTAGTCCCTTGAGTTCAAACAGATGAGTAGTTAATTTGAGAAAAACTATCTGGAGCAGGCTGACATCTGAATTGTAATTGCTTCAGATGGGTGTGTTTTTGGGGTATTCATTGAGATAATGATCAAATAGAACATCAAGGCTGTGTTCCAGGGACTGGCTTGATATCTAGATCTTTAGTGAACCCAGTTTACAATAAGGAAGTTTGAAAGGTATTCTCTTGTGACTCCAGGCTCCCCACCTGGAATAGAGAAGGCCATATTGGCATAATTAAGAAGGCCCATGGACACATTTATGAAGCCAGGTATTCATCAGGTGTGTCAAAGTCAGGGAAATAAAGGTAAGCAAGCCCTGACATCTCATGTTCTCCTGTAGGGTCCAGGAAGGGATTAAGTAACAGTCATTTCTAGCATCCTCTGGGCAAGTGCCGTTGATCTCCGTAATCCGAATTCAAGTTTTCTTTGAAGATGTGGCATAGATGATAATTCATCAACACCCCCCCCCCCTCCCTGTGCGTGAACTGGAAGAGTCTTAGGGACTCTTGGTCCAGGTGTGTTTCGTAATGCTGTTCCCAGGCTATAACCCCTCCACCTGCAGCTAAATTGCATGCTGGCAAAATTGTCTCAAAGGTACAGCTTGGTTGTTTGGTGTTGGTTCAGCTAATAGGTTGCATCTCTTTCCCCATGCAGAGGATTTAAGAACATAAGAATGCTGTACGTTTCCTTGGGAGGGATTTTGCCTTGAAAAGCAGCCAAGATATGTTTTAAATAGGAATTGCCTTGCTGGTCCAGTATTTGATTTCTAACCGTGGTTTTGGGGCTAGAGTCTTTAGTTGGATCTGGAGTCTGTCAGTTCCCTAGATAAGCTTCCCTAGCTCAATTTCTGGATATGATATGCTTTAAAGGAGGGAATTACAAGGCAACCATCTAGATCAGGGCTATCTGAAGTTTTGGGCTGGTGGGTACACTTAGAATTTTTAGGAAGTGTTAAGGGTTCCACCACATAATGGTTGGCATGACGTGGTATGACATTTCTCAAAATGGTTGCCACAGGACACACATTTCACAGAAAGTCAAACTAGTGAAAATAGAAGAGAAGTAATTTATGAGTACAAGGCGGGGAGAGGGGCTTGAGCCGTAACACACACAACCAGGGTGGATTTGTTTTAAATTACGATTTAAATCACTTCTCAGAAAGTCTCGATTTCATCATATGACTTCCCCCCCCCCCAAAAGTGCACTCTTCCTCGCTATAAGCTTAATACATATTTTGCACAACTCAGAGTTACCAAGGCCTCATTTTTGTTGGTATAATCTTAATATTTACAACCATATGAAGGTTTCACTTTCATTTTTACTGCTTGCCCTTCCCTCCTGACACTTAGCTTCTTGTGCAGATCTATTCCACTCCCAACAATCCATTCATTGAATTATTTGAAACTTAACACTTAAGAGATAAGGGGTTGATTCTGTGCACATAGATTTGCAAAGGAACAATGGAATTGTGATCTCTGCAGACACAAATTCACAGTTTTGAGAACTGTAAAACCAAGCATCTGTGATAATATTTTCTAGATAGAAAAATTGCCCAATAATCTTACAGAAACCTGGATGGATTAATGGAATTCATTTACAGTGATGGCCAAAATTGTGGACACTTTTTGAAATTTTCATGTTTTACAACTTTGAATGCTTATAGAAAATGTTCTCTTTCACAAAGTTCAAATGTTTATATATCAATTGAAAGAGAATTTAATGCTGAATTCAAAACAAAAAACAGAATGCAAATACCTGCAGTTAAAAAAAAGTTATGCTGCAAATACTGCAATCATGATCAATTTACAGTAAAATCTGACAAACATATCGGATACTTTAGTTATGATTGAAATGTAATATCAGTATTTGGTAGGGAAGCCTTTATTTTTGGAAACAGCATCACAGCGACGTCTCATAGAGCCGACAAGTGTTTTAAGCTCTTCCTTCTTTATGACATGGTTCCAGGAATCATTTATAGCCTCAATTAATTGGCTTTTATTTGATGGACGCCTCATTCGTACAAGAATTTTCAAACGGTGCCACAAATTTTCTATCGGGTTCAGGTCAGGGCTGTTTCCTGGCCAGGTCAACAACTGAATGCCCTTTGCTGTGAACCACTGTTTGCATATTTTTGCTGTGTGACAGGGAGCTGAATCTTGTTGAAAAATAAATGGTGCATTGTTTGGAAAGAGATCCCTGATGGAAGGTAACAGTTTTGGTTCCAGGATGGTGTCAATGTATTTTCGTGCGTTTAGCGTGCCATCGATTACATGAAGCCGGCCAACACTATCTGCTGACATACATGCCCAAATCATAACGCTTGTTGGGTATTTTACAGTTGCCTCAATGCAGTCAGGATGCAGCTCTTCTCTACGTCTCACATATTTTCGCCCATCGCTACCAAATAAGCTTATTTTACTTTCATCACTCCAAATAACTTGCTTCCACCGATCTTCTGTCCATTCACTGTGTTCTTTTGCCCACTGTAGTCGTTTCCGGTGCTGCTTTAGATTCAGAAATGGCTTTTTTCTCGGAATCCTACCTTTTAGTCCAAAATCTGATAGTCTTCTCCTTATCGTTCTGGAACTGACAGAAACACCAGTTGCATCAAGTACACCTTTGATGGCCTCAGATGATTTTTTTCTCTCCTTGAGACACAGTCTTTTTATTCTTCTGCCATCAACAGATGATGTGCACTTTTTACGGCCTTTTCCTGCCTTGTTTTTAATTGACTTTGTTTCGTTATATCGTAAACAAAATTTTCAAACTCCGGATGTAGTCACTGAACGACCAACGTGCCTTGCAATTTTAGCATAGGAAAGACCTGATTCACGTAATTCAACAACCCTGCTTCTTCTTCTGGTGTCCAATCAACTCTTTTCCTTGGTGCCATTTCACTATTTATGATGTACAATTTTTATATGAGAAATAATTCAAATATTCATGATCTCCAATTGTGCCTTAGATACAGTGATATTTGTTCTGTCTTCTACAGAACAAACAGCAAAACTGACTTTCCTCAACTTGAAACATGAGGTATCACTGCTACTGCCATATTTGGTCCCTAAAACAAGGACTGTGATTGGCCAGTAGGGTTTGCAATTCCAAACTGCTTCTCAACTCAATCACAACTTGTGTTTCTTTTCAGAATAAAGTAAGCATAACTTTTTTTAACTGCAGGTATTTGCATTCTGTTTTTTAATTTGAATTCAGCATTAAATTCTCTTTCAATTGATATATAAACGTTTGAACTTTGTGAAACAGAACATTTTCTATAAGCATTCAAAGTTGCAAAACATGAAAATTTCAAAAGTGTCCACAATTTTGGCCAGCACTGTACCAAAAAATTTAAACATTGCATGAATATACAGCCTCATGCTACATAATTAAAAACTAATCCTTATTTCATGATGAATAACCTTTAGACTATAATGTATCTTAAATAGAAAACAATTTTAGATGGAGTTTTTCACACAAAAAGCATCTTATTGAAATCCAATTTAAATAAAAAAAATTGATTTAAATAAAAAAATAAGGATTTTTTTTATTTAAAAAAAAATCATTGATTTTTGTCCGCCCTGCACACAACCACTCATTTGAAGTCAGTTTACATATAGATCAGAAATATTATATGGTCAGGTATGTAGACACTGAATGCATATGGGCTAAGTGTGTTAAATTTTGATATGTGTTGTCTGGAGCACTTATGGATAGAACTATTCTTTGGTTAGTCATGTTTAAATCGGTCCAGAGCCTAAAGTGGTTTGGGCAGGGTCGTTTAAAGCATATAATGCTCTAACAGGAGTAGATGCAGCATGGGCCATTAGTAGCCCAATCAAGTGTGTAGACCTTGGAAGATAGTGGAGCAGAAAGAGTCTGTTTCCTTTTCTTTCTCCCCGCCCCACCCCGTCCTTCACTTGAGGCTTGCATATTTCTTGGTTCCAGAGAACAATTTCCAGCACAGGAATTTAGGCTGCTGTTGAGGGGTCTTGGCACTGCCAGCTCTTACAGATGTAGAGCGTGTTTCACACTAACAAGTAGCATTTGCAGAAATGGATACATTCAAATGGTGCATCTGTTTTTAACAGTGAAAGCAAGTTGAATACATTGGTGCAGAAGCTTCACGACTTCTTGGCCCACTCATCAGAAGAATCTGAGGACGCACATTCTCCTCCAAGATTACCTGTGAGCAAAAATATAGGTAAAGGGCTTTATTATTTTTAACTATCCAGGAGTCACACATCTGAATGAGTATTTCTGTCATGCCACTCACTCAGCAGAACTGTTTAGGTAGATAAGCATGAAATAGTGTTCTAGCTGACTTGTTGATAAAAATCATGCAGTGATGTGGGGTGAAATAAGTTCCTTGCAAAATTTGTCCCAAATAGATTTTTTTTCCATTTTATGCATTAATTAGTAGCAATGGATGGATGACAATTGCAAATGCAATATTAGGCAGGCTTGACAGATTCAAAGTTATAATTACTATTTTGCAGCTGAGTACCCCTAGTAGCAAGTATAAGAGAGAATACATTTATGATTTGGTGTGCAATGGGACTAATAAATAGTGACAGTGAAATTGAAGGGAGTTGAACTCTGTAGAAATAGGGTAGTGGCTGTCAGCATATCACACACAGTTTTTGGGTCGATAAATTATTAATTAATATTTTAACAGTTTTTTCTCTTGAATTTAAACAATGAAATGGAAGTTTATGGTATTTCCTTTAACTTGTTACAAGTATTCTAATAATATGTCTTCATAATATAACATTGAAATCACATTAAATGTGTTTCAATTTTTCCCTCATACATTTCAGGTCAAATACTTGTGGTGTATTGGGAGAAAAAATTAACATGGGGCATTTTAAAAAAAGGTTTTATTCTCTAAATCCAAGTAAAATAAATAGGCTAAATTTGATCACTCTGTAGACTGAAAAATTTCCAATGTAAGAGAGATAATACATTCTTGATGTTTAGCTTAGGCAATTTGTACCCAACTGACTAAATTCTATAATAGTCTTTTTGGTATTTCCAATGATCCTTCTATTAAAACTATCTAATATACTGTATTGTTCACATTCTGTATATGTGAACCTCAACTCCTGTGGATTATGTCAATTGTTAGTTTTCCTTTTTCTTAAATTAATTGCAGCTAGTTTAGAAAATGCTGCGAACAGTGGAAGAAAGCAACCTTGATGCATTATCACATTTGGGGAATTCTAATAATATTAATTACTGTAAAATAAATTCCTTGTAAGATCAGGAAAAATGTCAGTAGTCTGGTTGTCCAAGGAACTTAATTCTAAGGGTTTGGAAACCTGTTCAGTCTTATAGTGCTTAACTCTTTGATGGCTCCTAATAAAACTGCAGCTGGCATGGGAATTGTGGATTTAGTGAAATAATGTTAACAAGAGAAGTACTAGTGCTGACATCCATTAAGAGTCTTCTAAAAGCACTTTCATGGCCAATCCAGCTATCTATTGTACTTAAGGTTTACTGAAGCTCAGCATTTCCCTTCCAACCATTACTTCCATATTCAGTTCAGTGAAGGGAGGCATGCCCCTTTGAAGTGAGCAGGGACCATTGTACATATGCACAAGCTCTATGTGAGCAATGACATGGATATGAATCGGTGCTTGTGTATGAAAACCAAGCATACCACAATTGCATGGGGTAAAACCCATCATTTCAGTGAGACCGGGTTTTACTGAACCCAAAGTTAATGCCTCTCACCTTTGCTATCTTATTTTTTTTTTACTTTTTATCTGAAGAAGATGCTTTATATTATTTCAGATTACTAGTTTCTATAATAATTCAACTGGAGTTTGACTGAATTTATGGGTATCCGTCAACTCTTATAAAGTTCAAATTGCATAATTGAAGACTATTCAAGTTGGATTTTTCTGTTCTTTTAATATAATTCTAAGAGATTATTGTTGCTAACAACATGTTGGCCATCTATTACTACTTAGGACAATTGCTCTTTTCTACAAAGTACAGATGCCTATTAAATTTGGTTTGAAGCCAAAACCTGTCAAACTAATTTACAATGCAATCCTGTGCATGCTTACTTGGGAAATAAGTACCACTGTTTGCTGATGCTTACTGCCATGTGGGTTTGAATCCTTATCAGGATTAGCAGAGCCTTTCAGTATAGTTGTTCTGACAAAATACCTTTTCACTGTAACTTTACTCATATATTTGCAGTTTAAAAGGACAAAATCTAACTTTATTTTATGTTTTGTTTTTTGATATAGTAGGGCTTAGTTGGCTATCCTCCCTTTTAATTGAGACTTAATTGGGAGTTCTGTGCATGTAATACAGTAATAATACAATTATTGCTGCTATTTCTTAGGTTGAACAATTACTAGTCATTCTTACATGCCGATATCTTGTTTTGCTTCTTACAGATAAAATTAGTATGCCTGGAAATATGCCAACTCCAGTAGAAAACAGCAAGGAAGAGGTAAGAACAGAATATTTTACGTAGATTTACAATAATGTTAAACAATTGTGGAAAGTGGTGATTGATTTGATAGGAGTTCTAAACTGTTTTACTTTCGCTATTTTGTTGTAATATAAAACTTGTATAGAACATTTTTAGATGCAAATTATAATAAAATGTTACAAAGCTTTGGAATGTCTGCTGTAAACAAATAATACTGTGATCACTGTACAAACCAAATGTTAACTGAATGTTAGGCTTATTTTTGTGATGACAAGGAAATAAGGCTTTATGTGTAGAATCACTGGCTTCATTTGGACAGCACAATAGTCAATGGTGGATTAATAGTCAACTCCATGGTTGATTATCGAGGGGTTCCCCCCACACAACAAGACCAGTATTGAGTTGGTTATTAGTCAATGTTGTGTTTGAGTGACACATCCCCCGCCCTCTCTCCCACCTCAGTCCTCCCGCTGGTATCCCATCAGCCATTGCGAGTTCTGTCAGCTGGGCTAGAGTGGCAACTGCTGCTTTGGTCGTTCTTGTCAGGGGATTCTGTAGTCTCTGAAAATAACCAATGGTGTGCGACTAAATAGTCAGTGGTGCCTGACACACATGATAATTAACGGTTGTTCAGATAATCAACTCTGCACAACATTGGTTATTTGCATTGGTTATTTCAGCCAAATAACCAACTGTGGTGTGAAAAAGTCCCAGCAGACAAAATATAACCAACTGTTGACTAATTAACTCACCATTGGTTATTGTCTCGTCTGAACCCAGATAGTATGTTTGCAGATTTTTCTTATCTTTTACTTTTGATGAGGATCAAGTATTTTCCTTTAATTCAAAACAATACTACAGTGCAAAATCTTTATGATTAAGCACTTAGATTAATAGTTGATTTTTTTTTTTGCAAGTAGAGTGCTTTTTCCTTAAAACAAATTACTAATGTTTTTTAAAACTACCTTTACTTGGTGGTGAATGAGCATGTATGCATGCACAATGCACTCAGTAGTTGCCATTCCACAGCAAAAATACTGGGCCAGTCCAGATGTGATTCTAGCCTTTTGTTAATTTTAGTTAACAAACTGGGAGTCAGTCAAGGGAGTATGCACTTCTCCTCTGGAATCAGTTGCATACTTTCTTAAATGAGGTTAAGTGGAATGCCATCTGTCATGTTTACCATGGTTAGGATTCCCCCAGTGAGCCTGTTCAGACAACATGCTAAGCCATGTTTAGGTTGCTAACCCTATTGCAGCAAGTGGTAATGAGTGTGTTTAAACCATGGTTATGTAGCCACTATGGTTAGGAATGGTTCACATCACACACTCTGTCAGGGTTCATAGGACACACTAAGCCATAATGTTTAGGAGGAAAGAGGATGCCCCAGTGGGGGGATACCTGTAGGTGTCCACACACCCTGGCATTAAGGGGGATCTTGCCTTTATTGTTTGTTTTCTGAAACCCTTTTGCGCAAAAGTGGGCAACACAGTCTTTGGCAAGAGATTCATCCCCCCCATTTTCCTGATCAGCTCTGTTTACTTGCCTTGGGGATTTAAAGGGCTGTTCTTTTTTCCCCTTTTGTTTCCCCAGTGCTGCTGTGGAGTGCAGCCTCGAGAAAACGAAGCTTACTGGTTTCCCCTTTGCACCTTGCCATGTTTGGACAACATGCAGAGATGCAAAGGGGGGAAAACCAGAAAAACCAAACAATACCATTTCCCCATGTGCGAAATAACCCACGGTGAATGCCAGATGACACGATAACCCACCATTGCTTAAATAAACCACTCTGCAGAGCGTGGTTTTTCAGAGTGGGTTATTTTGGGCAGATAAACCATTGTGGATTTAAAAAATCCCGCCAAACGACACTATAACCCATGATGAGTTAAATAAGCTACCATTGCTTATTTAACCCATTGTGGGTTATCATGTCATCCACACCCAGCCGCTGTGTTGTTTAAGAGCTATATTCCTGGGAATTTGACAGCACTAATGCAGAAGAGTATTCTAGTCAAGCTTCACACTAAAGATATCATGAACTCCAGTTACATTTTATTTGAAGTGAGGGATATAAAAAAACTAAGAACAAGAAGGGGGAACAAATGCACAAACACAGACAAGATCTCTTAAGAATGTAATATAAGATTAGATATTTTATGGCATCACTGCCCTTATAAATTCACATAAGTTGTCCTAGAATTATTTCCTTTATCTTGGCAGCATTAGTGAACACTAGCAGTAGAGTCTGTTGAGAGTGTCTGTGGCAGGGGAGGAGAAATAGGTATGCATGAGCATTGTTTAGGTTTTTACAGGGACCTGGGCTATTCAGTTTTAACATAAGCCACTTTTTACATCAGCATAATGTAACATTTGCATGGCATGAGTTTTGAACTGTAGTAGTTATGTTTTGGAATTGCATAGTTTATGTGTGTTTGCACATTTTGTATATGTAAAAACGAAAATTAATCCAAAATCCATAGTTGGGCAATTACTTTATTGGGACCAATCAAAATGTTACAAAATTGTGTGAGTTTTCAAGTTCTTCAGAACTCTTCATCAGACTAGGTGGTACAAAAAGGGACAAAAAGTCTCAAAATCTGGACAGTAGTTATGGCCATGACGTCTGTAGTTTATGTAAACCCAGTCTCAAAATGGAGATCTGTTATCTGAATGTATTAGTGAGAAGTAGGGATGGAACCAGAGGAATTTCCTACCACCTGAAGAGAGATTTTGCATTGAGGGTTCTATCCCCTCCAACCACTCAGTTGGCTTTTCTTTTAGCTACTGCCTCACCTAAAATTAATCTCCAACTTACTTAATATGAGGACTGTTTCTCTGCATTTCTACTTTATGTAGTCTCAGCAACCTATGTATTTTGCCAAGAGCAAGAGGCAGATTTGTTACAGCTGGCCTTTGTTTTCCCAGAAATGGAGAATGTTTCTCTTTCTCATAATACATTGCTATGTGTAATATGATATTTGCAATACCTACCACTGACTAATTCATTCAGACTGCAAATCTCCATTTTGAGACTGAATCTATCTAAACTGCAGAGCTCATGTCCATAACACCTAACCAAATTTTTGGACTTTGTTTCTTCACACAGGAAGGATCTTTTTTCACTAGAACTCTGATATTCACCAGTTGGAACCAGATGCAGAAGACATACACTTAGAATTAAAGAATTCTGAGCCCAGGAGGTTGTTTTGATTATCAGGACTTAACAGAGCTCATAGTCCTTCCACATAAAAATCCACTTGTAGTTACCCCAAGCTTTCTTCATTTCAGCAGTATAATTTGGTGTAGGGAGAAATTTATTTTGGTTTTGATGTAGCTAAGCAATTGGTGGTCAGAAATCCTTGCTGATTTACTGCAGATTGCCCAAAGAGCTACCAGTAGATCCAGCTCTACCTTCTGCCCATTTCTATTTTGTATAACATGAAAGCTTGCCAGGTTTTGTAGAATTTTGGTCAGTATTGCACAACTGTAGATAATGGATTTTGTGTATGGTTGCATTTTTTTTTTAAAAAAAGGCCTGACAGCATCAATGAACTGGTCCATCATTTCTGTTAGATCTGCTGATGGAACGGTGATAAGGCCTGGGCACCAGGTGTACCAAAATCAATAAACCTGACTTTAGAGAAATTTGTGCATCATGTCTTCCCCTCAATTGTTTCTCAGTAGGTAGAGTGTCCACACAATTTATTTTTGTCACCTGCAGCTGAAATCCTTAATTTTTCCCCCTGGCTGCTTTCAGTCCTTACACGCATGAAGGGCATGGTTAATATTTGTGAGTTTGTATGTGTTACCTGCTTATTTTGCAGTCCACCGCTACACTGTGCCCTCCATAGAACACACAGTAGATTCAGGTACTTTCACAACAGGGTTCCTCATGACTGCAATACATGGGAGAGCACTAACTTCTGAGGAGCTGCATGGCACACTGACTCAGCTCCAAGGCCTGCAATTAGAGAGAGACTGCATTTGGACAACACAATAGTCAATGGTGGGTTAATAGTCAACATGAGGGGTGATTATAGAGGGTACTCCCCACACAAAGTGTTCCTACACAACTGTGGAGTGGTTGGGGCTGGTATTGAGTGGACTAACAGTCAACCCGGTGTTTGATTGACACAGCCCCCGCCCTCTCTCCTCCCTCAGTCCTCCCAGTGCTTTCCCAGCAGCCATTGTAAGTTCTGCTGGCTAGATTAGAGTGGCAGCTACCGCTTTGGTTGCTCTTGCCAGGGGACTCTGTAGCCAGCTGAGATAGTCCACTCAACCCTGCAAAATAGTCCACTGAGCCTGACAGACAACACGCTAACCAACGGTTGTGCAGATAATCAACTCTGCAAAGCATTGGTTATCTCCGTTGGTTATATAGTCACATGTGGAGTGGTTTTACCGGACAGACAACACAATAATCAACCATTGACTATTTAACCAATGGTTGATTACTTAAACCACCGTTGGTTAGCATGTTGACAGAACTGAGCCAGAGAAAAGGAGAGACTCTACCCAAGCCTCCTTCAAAACCTAAAACTTGCATATTCTCTAAAAGCTACACATACATACACACATTCCAACAACCCCTCTAAGACCTTAATAAATTGCACTGGTATAATCCACTACACAGTCTTCCCTGCATTTTCCTAAAATCAACACACTAGGAGTCTGGATAAGAACACTGGACTACACTGCAGAGTTGACATACTCTAAGCACTCATGATGCCCCCAGTAAAATGGGCGTAATGGGTATAACAACGCAGAGCTACTTTGCAGTGCTTGTATAACCCACACTCTGTAGGTACAGCCCTTACTCCGGTAACATAGGTAGAATATTGCTGAACTTTATCTGCATGCATTGTCAGGGTTTTTTTATGTTTACAAACTCAGAAAGAAAATATTAATAAAGCCTGAGTTAGAAATCATAGAATAGTAGAGTTGGAAGGGGCCTATAAGGCCATTGAGTCCAACCCCCTTCTCAGCTGCCTCTTGAATGCCTCTAGTGTGGGAGAGCCCGTGACCTCCCTAGGTAATTATTATTATTATTATTTATTGCATTTTTATACCGCCCTATAGCCGAAGCTCTCTGGGCGATTCACAAAAATTTAAACCATAAAATCATTTAAAAAATATAAAACAAGCCACAATCCAAAAACAACAAATAACATACAATCTAAAAACACAACCAGAATAAAACCAGAATAAAACCAGCAGCAGGAATTAATACAGATTAAAATACAAATTTAAAACAGCAAGGATTAAAATTGAGTTAATTTAACTGTTAAAATACTGGGAGAATAAAAAGGTCTTCACCTGGCGACGAAAAGAGTACAAAGTAGGCGCCAGGCGAACCTCTCTGGGGAGCTCATTCCACAGCCGGGGTGCCACAGCGGAGAAAGCCCTCCTCCTAGTGGCCACCTGCCTCACTTCCTTTGCCAGGGGCTCACGAAGAAGGACCCCTGTAGATGATCTTAGGGTCCGGGCAGGTACATATGGGAGGAGGTGTTCCTTTAGATAACCTGGCCCCGAGCCGTTTAGGGCTTTAAATGTTAGTACCAGCACTTTGAATTGGGCCCGGACCTGGATTGGCAGCCAGTGAAGTTGGAAAAGGACTGGCGTAATATGGTCTCATTGGCCAGTCCCCGTTAACAATCTGGCTGCCCTGTTTTGTACCAACTGAAGTTTCCGGACCGTTTTCAAAGGCAGCCCCATGTATAACGCATTGCAGTAATCCAAACGAGAGGTTATGAGAGCATGGATAACTGTAGCTAGGTTATCTTTGTCCAGATAAGGGCGCAGTTGGTATATCAGCCTAAGCTGGTAAAAGGTGCTCTTTGCCACCGAGTTCACCTGTGCCTCAAGCGACAATTCTGGATCCAAGAGCACCCCCAAACTACAGAGCCGATCCTTTAGGGGGAGTGCAACCCCCTCCAGAACAGGGTGAACATCACCTCGCCGGACAGATGAACCACCCGCTAACAGTACCTCTGTCTTGTCTGGATTGAGTCTCAGTTTGTTAGATTGTTGTAATTGGTACTATTGTTGTACTGCTCTAACAGTCAGGAAGTTTTTTCTGATGTCCAGCTGGAATCTGGCTTCCTGTAACTTGAGCCCATTATTCCACGCCCTATACTCCTGTCTTTGTTCCTGTCTTTTCTTTTTGGTAGATATACTGTTGTCCAATCTGAATCATGCTAAAATTCTGGGGGGGGGGGGGGTTGAGACAGAAATCACTTCCCATAAGGGAACCCACCCACCCCAGCTTTAAAATGAACCAGGGAGTTCCTATTCCAGGCAGTGGGTGTATCAAACATTGCTATAATTTCATTCATTGGCTAAAAGCTCTAAAAAACGGGAACAGGTTATTTTTGCTTACAGTACAAATTGGCAGAATTGTGGCAATGCATTTTCTCTCAGATCTCAGATTCAACAAGGGAGACTTTTTTTTTTAACGAAAGCTGGGAATCTGCGGATTAAGGCTCATTCGGGGGTGGGGGTGGGGTAACTGACCTATGTACAGACACACTTTATCTGCCATTCCTAAAATAGCAGATTTTGGTTATATTTTAACTTCATGGAAAGTAATGTTTAAATTGATGCATGCATATATGGGATGATACTGTTTTGAATTTGCATAAGTGGCTTGCAATTTTGTATTTTTTTCATATTTAGGGTAGTAGCTCTTCTGAAAGATCCAAATCTTTAGGATCATCACGTTCCAAAAGGTTAGTTTGATGTGCTATTTATTTGACTGTTTGAATCAACTTGCTTGTTAGAATCTATGATAGTCATACTAAGAGGTGAAACAACTGAAGTATATGGGGGCATTATGAATAGTGGTATTTTGTCTTTTTCCTAAAAGTTCCTGTTGTTCAGTTAGGCTTTGAGCTAAGAACAGAAACGACAGAAATTTGATTGTCCTGACTGGTTGTAGCTAATCCCCCAAAATTGTCTAAGTGAGCTTATATTTGTAGTGTGCATAATCTGCATTTCTCAAAGTTCATTTTCATTTGGTACTATGTTGCCTGTTCTCATAATACTAAGAGATCCTTTACTTTTTATAATCTGCACTAGTTTCTCTTGTATAAAACAATGTTTGTAAGTGAAGGAGTTAGAACTTGTGCAAAATCACATACTTTGCTTATGGTTCAAGGAGTTTGTTAAAGAGCCATATGTACTGGTGTTCTTATTTTTGTTTTTTGCTATTCATGCAGGAAACCCACAGTTGTAACAAAATATGTTGGCTCAGATGATGAACAGACTTTAGATGAAACTGTGAATCAAGATATTTCAAATGAAAACTCGGAAAATGAAGTTGATATGAAAAGTTTGCCTAAAGGTAATTGAATTGCAAGTTAACAAGTACTGACATCATGTGACTGGTGTATATTAAAATCTAGGCAGGAAACTGTCTGGGAATGTCACCTAATTGATTTAAGTAAATCTGAAAACCATGTTTTCCTGCTATGTGGACAATGGCAAATCCCTGGCTCATTCACTCTCCCCTTCCCTCATCTTTCATAGCTGCAAGGAAAATATCAAAAGTTGGCCAGAAATGATGATTTGATCCTGGTTTGTTTTCACTAACTATTACTTAAACCACTGTTTGCTGTGAATCTTAGAACAAGATTGGTTAGAAGCAAAAGGTTCTGATTACCATAGCTCGTTTACATAGCAGGAAATCATGATTTGACTTGGTTCAGAGCCAGTGGGAATGCTGGCTGCTGCCATCGTATAGCTAAAAGCATCAGCAAAATAATGGATTCTAATGTGGCTTCAGGAAGTGAAGAACTTTTGATAGGCAAAAAATACAACCCTGGTTTGCACAAAACATAACCCATAGTATATGGGTTGTTGAATTCTGGTTTGACATAATGTGTGAATGTGGCTGCACGAACAAACGATGGTGTGTTAACCATAAATAACCAGAAAGAGAACTCTGACTTGTTTAAACCATTGGTTGTCATTATGTGAGAATCTAGACCCAAGGGTTGTTCATGGGTTGCTTCACCAGATGGTTGGCAAGAAAACCAGCCATTTGCCGTGCCAGTATTACAGTACTGCAATAGCATTCGGGATTCAGGGAGGGAGTGGGCAAAGGAGGCAGGAATGTAATATTCTTAATATCGAGAGTTTCAAAATCTTACTGTTCTGAAGCTTTAAAAATGGTCCTGTGATGAACCCTTGATAAAATGAACATTTCCCCCTGCACTCCATCCTAGTTTCACTGAAATTGCAAAACATCTCATTCCATTTGAAATGGGCTGTTGAAACACATGCATGTTAAAATGAATACATGTGTAATAGTTAGATGTATGTATAGTGTTTTAAATGTCTAATACAAATTCAGAATGTTAAGGAAAATACCCAGAAAATGTTATTGGAGGTGGAATAGATAAATTGAAGAAAGTTTTACAAAGGTAATGAAGTCAGTGGCCCTGTTCAGACAACATGGCAAGCCCATGGTGGTTAAGTGTTTTCAGCTAAATATTGTGGCTTATTGTGTCATGTGCACTATGACTTAATGTCTTGTGTGAACAATTCCTAACTATGGTGGCTACATAACCACACATTCTTCTTCGTGGTCTCTGTGCATCACACATATGGGGTTGTGCCGGCGCCGAGCCTATCTCGGGACTCCTATAGCTCGTTTAGATATTTTTGGCGGGAACCCCTCCCCCACCATCCTGTTGCGCATGCTCCGGGTTCCCGCTCACCAGTTCCTTTCGACCGCCGCCTGGTTAACATCTCGCGGACGACTCCTCCCGAACACACGTTCGTAGAAATCCTGTAAAAGACTTAGTTAGTATAAGATAGTTTAGATAGCTTCATTAGTTACGTAGTTCTATTGTTTTTTTTAAAAAAGTTTAGGTAATAGCGATAGTTTAACTATTAGTTAGGCCTGCCCCATGATGGCGCAGACCGCGTTATTTAAGAAATGCACCCGATGTGGAGCGAAGCTTGCTCTCATGGATGGACACTCCCTCTGTCTTCTTTGTTTGGGGGAGGCTCATGTAGTCAAAGCGTGTGCTCACTGTATGAGCTTTTCCAGGCAAGCCCGAAGAAACTGCACTGACCGCCTGAGAGGGCTGCTTTGGAAAAACACGCTGGCAGCAGTGGATATTCCCCAGCCGCCAAGTAAAACCTCAGCTGCCATTTCTAGGGAGCGCGGGCCAGTTGCCGCAAGCCGCTCAAACCCAGCACGTCGGGTCCCCCGTCCGGGGTGGATAAGCCCGAAAAGCATTCCAAGAAATCCAAATCTTCCAAGGATTTGGCCCAGAAGAGAAAGGCGAAGGATGGGCTGGAGAAAACAGCGAAATCGCCCAAAAAATCCTCGACTCCTGCTCCGTCTGGAACTTTAATGCCTGCGATACCGACGGAGTCATCGACTTCAGTGCAGTCAAGACCTTCGGTACCGTCATCCTCGACATCGGGACCACGACAGTCGTCGGGACCGAAAAAATCATCGGTATCGACGAAAGCATCGACCCCGACGCCCTCGGCAAGACCATCGGTACCGACACCATCATCAACTCTGACAAAATCACGGCCATCCTCGATCCCGTCACGGATCGCTACACTGTCGGTACCGACAACTTCGGGACCCCGAAAATCATTTTCGGATCTTTCTCACCATCGCCTTCACGCTCTGCACTGCAACCGACTCTATCGCTGTCGCCGTTAGAGGAGCTTTTGCCCGCAGTGCTATTGTCTCCGGGACCTGAGAGGTTGACTGGCCCTCCGTTGAGCACTTATCTGGTGGAACAGCTGCGAGCTAATCACCTGAACGCTCCCCACGCTCGGAGTCACCAGCATCAAGAGCATCACAATACACAATGAGACGACGGTCTCGGTCTCGGTCTCCGCCCCGACGGACAAGGAGGGACGTAAACTCGATTCATTTGATAGGCGTATTTATTCATCTTCTGCCCTTGGCATCAAAGTTACAAATTATCAGGCTATGATGGCCCGTTATCAGGTCTTCCTATGGGGAAAAATGTCCTCTCTTATGACCTATCTCCCTGACGATCAACGGCAGCTGGCCAGGGTTTTTCAAACTGAAGCCATGCGCCTGTCCAAACAACAGCTTGAAACATCCAAGCACCAGACAGATTGCGCGGCCAAGGCAATGATCGGAGCAGTGGCGCTACGCAGACATGCTTGGTTGGTTCTGCCAATCTTCCGCAAGAAACACGGACCCGAATTGAAGACCTGCCTTTCGATGGTCAGGGTCTGTTCAATGCCACTACTGACACAGCCATGGATACCATCCACAAGGCCAAGGTCACAGCCAGAAAGATGGGTTTCACACAGTAGCACCAGCCCTCCTTTCACCCCAGAAAGTGGTACAGGCCCCTACCATCTCAACCTCGCTCGCAGCAAGACCATGCGGCACGATACCAACCTTCGGCTCCTACTGCCGCCTTCCATCAGAGGAAACCATCCTCACGCTTTGCTAAGCAGCGCAGCAGGCCAGACCCACCACATAAACAGCGTTTTTGACTCCGTCCCTCATCTGATGACGCAACCTCACTTTGGAAACACCCTGTACCGTTATCGACACTCGTGGCAACTCATAACAACGGACAAATGGGTCCTCCGAACCATCTGCCATGGATACAAAATAGAGTTCAAAGTCCTCCCTCCTCTTGGAACCGTAAAAATAACACCTCCATCCATAACACTCCTGCAGGAGACAGCATCCTTACTCAGCAAGGGTGCCATAACAAAACTCACATCAACCTGAATACAGGTTTCTATTCACGCTATTTCACGGTTCCAAAGAAGGACGGAGGACTTCGTCCTATTATGGATCTAAGACACTTAAACAAGTTCATCAAAACAAAGAAATTCCAGATGGTCACGTTGACATCTGTTCTACCCCTACTCCGAAAAAATTGTTGGTTTACATTAATAGACCTGAAAGATGCTTACTTTCATGTAACAATACACCCCTCTCATCGCAGATACCTTCGGTTTATAGTGGGAGCACGAGTCTACCAGTTTGCAGCCTTACCGTTTGGCCTCAAGTTGGCTCCAAGAGTCTTCACGAAATGCATGGCTGCGGTGTGCGCCCACCTTCGCTCACAGGGTATAGAGTTATACCCTTATTTAGATGATTGGCTGATCGTCTCACCATCGTACAAAGCAGCAAAGGTCGATGTCCACACAGTCACCAACCTGCTGTCATCATTAGGCCTGCACATCAACTCCGAAAAGTCCATTTTTCAACCAACGCAGTCACTACAGTTCATCGGAGTTCACCTAGACTCAATAAGAGGTCGGGCTTACTTACTGCTGGACAGAGCATTGACGCTCGTGGCCTCAGCTCAACGACTCTACCACCGACATCGCACGTCAGCCTTGCAGGTCCTACAACTGCTGGGTTTCATGGCAGCCTCCGTCTTTGTGGTACGATGGGCACGCCTCCCATATGCAGCCACTCCAGCACTCTCTCCTTCAGAGGTTCGATCCAACCATGAACCCGCGGAGAGTGAAGTTTTCTATTCCGCGGGACGTCAGGAACTCCCTGCTTTGGTGGAAGGACACCAAAAATTTGTTAGCAGGGATGCCGTTCGTCACGAAGTATGACGACAGACGCATCCCTCCGGGGCTGGGGAGTCCACAGTGGACATCTCGCCATCCAAAGTCTGTGGTCCCGCAAGGAACGCGCCTACCATATCAACGTCTTGGAACTCTTAGCAGTTCAACGCGCCCTACAGGCATTTCTGAACCACTTTCGCGGCCACCACGTGCAAGTGCTTTCTGACAACACTGCGGTGGTGTGGTATGTCTACAAGGAGGGCGGGACTCGTTCCTCCCCACTCCTTTATCTCACCAGAACTATCTTACTCTGGGCCATCCAGCACAACATCAAGCTGTCGGCAGTGCATATTGCGAGAAAGGACAACGGTCGGGCGGACGACCTCAGCAGACATTTCCTCTAGACACACGAATGGTGCTTGGCACCAGCTGTCCTCAGACGTCTATTCGCCATGTGGGGCACACCGAGCGTGGACCTCTTCGCAACAAGCAGCAATGCGGTCTGCCCAGAGTACTGCTCCAGAGCGGGTGTAGGCCACAACTCACTGGGAGATGCCCTCGTGGTGCCGTGGAATATGGGCCTCATATACATGTTTCCCCTGTTTCCACTCCTACACATGGTGATAGCCAAACTCATGCGGAGAACAACGGACGCAATCCTGATAGCTCCTTGGAGGCCGAGACAAACTTGGTTCACCCCACTACTACGCTTATCAAGGGGCCAGACATGGCGCCTACCATCTCGCCCGGACCTATTGAAAAAGACTGGCAGCGACCTTTTACATCCGAACCTAGATTCTCTCAGGCTCACCGTGTGGAGAATCCAACCCGGTGGTATGATCTAGCCCTTCCACCCCAGGTTTGTTCTATTCTGGAAGCAGCCAGGAAACCATCTACGAGGGCATCCTACGCCAGGAAGTGGAACTCATTCCTACAGTTCGCACAGGCGGAAGGCGTCAATCCCATTTCTTCCTCGATGCCATCGGTGTTGAAGTTCCTCTACTCCCTACACGCAAAGGGCCTAAAGACTTCGTCCATCAAGGTCTACTTGGCAGCCATCTCAACTCAACATAATTTACTGGATGGCTACTCTATTATGGCACATCCCCTGTCAAAGAGCTTCCTAAAGGGACTACGCAACGTCCTGCCACCATACCGACCACCGATCCCGCAATGGAGTCTATCGGTGGTCCTTACTGCTCTCACCGCGAAGCCCTTTGAACCACTAGCCACTATTAATTTGAGGCTTCTCACCCTTAAAACGGCCTTTCTCGTAGCCATCGCATCTGCCAGACGAGCATCCGAACTCTGCGCCCTACTTATGGACCCGCCACAAACTCAGTTTTTTAGGGACCGAGTGGTTTTGCGTCCTGAGCCGTCGTTTCTGCCCAAGGTGATATCCGATTTCCACATTAATCAAGACATTGTGTTGCCGTCCTTTCAGGCAGCAACTGACCCCTTATCAGCAAAGTTGCATGCTTTGGCGTTTTACAAATCTCGATCTGAACGCTACTGAAAATCTTGTAAACTTTTCATCTGCTATGGGGGCAAGACTAAAGGTCTACCCGTCTCACCCCAACGATTCTCCAAATGGATAATTCACACCATGTCATTAGCCTACCAATTGGCAGGCAAGGAGGTCCCAGAACACATAACAGCACACTCTACGCGGGGCCAGGCGACTTCTACCGCCTTGAACCGTGGAATCCCCATTCCTGACCTATGTAAGGCTGCTACATGGTCTAAGGCCTCCACATTCGTAAGGCATTATAAACTAGACATCAGAGCTAGACAAGATTATGCCTTCGGACGAGCAGTACTATCCTCAGTGCTACAATAGTCAGGACAGCGTGCATCCCACCTCCAGTAAGTGGCTTGTTAATCGCCCATATGTGTGATGCACAGAGACCACGAAGAAGAAATGCAGGTTGCTTACCTGTAACCGTGGTTCTTCGAGTGGTCATCTGTGCATTCACACAACCCTCCCACCGTCCCCTCTTGGCATCGCTGTCAATTGGTTATTCGCCTTGCTCCTTTAGTCTTAACGTTAGCGACATGTCACCTTAGTCGTGAGGCCAAGCGGTCTCTAGGAACTGAGGTGAGCGGGAACCCAGAGCATGCGCAATAGGACGGTGGGGGGAGGGGTTCCCGCCAAAAATATCTAAACAAGCTATAGGAGTCCCGAGATAGGCTCGGCGCCGGCGCAAGCCCATATGTGTGAATGCACAGATGACCACTCGAAGAACCACGGTTACAGGTAAGCAACCTGCATTTCAGTAGCCACTTGCTGCAAAAAGGTTAGTGGCCTAACCATAGCTTAGCGTGTGTCTGAACAGGCCCATTGTTTGGTTAGGGCTAGAAGTTATGGGAGATTGCTGGCTGCTGTTGATGTTTTTTTCTCTCCTCTCTTCTGCTATTGTCTAAGAATTCAAAACACAGTGCCCCTGACGTGATTTTCCCCTCATTGTCTAAAGTGGCAGCAGTAAAACAGAGCATGCAGAAACTTGTAGTTTGGTGATTTCATATCCCATGTTTGTATGATTAAACCTTATTAGGAGGGGGGGGGGGAACCTGTGGCTCTTGTGTTTCTTTCCTGCCATGCATATCAAGCTGCAGCCGTACTTGCACTGGTCTATCAGTGTCTGGGGGACGTAGGGATGGTTCGGTTTCTAGGCTGCAAGGTCGGAAACAGGACTCCAACTTCGGAGCTCAGGAACCACACTCTCCGCCTCCTCCCCCTTGTAGTCAGTGCAGTTCTAGCTACATCTCCGCACTTGGAAACAGATCATGGAGATGGGAAAAGGGGATTTTTCTGGAGACGGGGAGGGGAGGAGACTGGGGCATTGGTCATATGGCATTTCCTATGGCTACCCCAGCCTCCTTCCCTCTCCCTCTGAAATATCACTGCTACATGGGTGAAATTGCCCATCTAGTAGAAGTGCAGGGTGGCTGGAGAGCGAAGGTGAAGATCGCCTCCACACTCCAGTCACCCTGCAATGGATACTTGGCAGCCTCTGAATTCAGAGGCTGCTTACTATCTTCATAGGATTGCGACCTGAACTAATTTTTTGCTGGCTCTTTCATGGGAGCAAATGTAGGAAGATCATGGTCAATTTATCTCCTTTAATATCACCATAAGATTTATGGTGAAAGAAAATGTTACTAGGGTGGATTGATTTAAATGAGGGAAGGGCAGGCTTCAAGTTTGTGAGAGCTGCTTTTTTTTGTTTTTACTAGAACCGTAAGACCCACCAAATGGAGCCATGTACGAAAGACGTACACTTAGGATTAACACATTCTGAGCCCTGGAATTTTTTTTGAGAGTTGGTGTGTTATAGTGATTAGAATGTTATTACAGGGAGTTGGGAGACTTGGGTCCTAGCCCCCACTTGGCCATGAAACTCACTGGGTGACTTCGAGCTAGAGACTGACTTTCAGCCTAACCTAACTTCACAGGCTTGATGTAAGGATAAAATGGAGAGGAGGAGAATCATGCATGCTGCCTTGGGTTTAGCTTTATAATTTAGGTGGAAGAGTCAATTTATTACTCCTGTTGTGGAATTGGGTATTAATTGGGATTTAGAAAACCAGGCTGATATAGTGCAAATCACCCAAAGATCTATCAGTGTATCCAGATCTACCTGATGCCCACTCCTGATGTAAATTAAGGCATTTAAAATCTGCAAGAAAAAATGTTGATTTATGTGACCAATAATAGAAGTTCCCAGGGCAGATTACAAACCTAAAAGAATAAAATGCAGTATAAAATATGGCAAAGAGCATAGGAAAAACAAATCAAAATGTATAAAAACAGCCATAAAATCTAAAATGTAAACCAAACTTCTTGTTGATACTTCATGTTTTTCTTGAACAATGGTGCAAATCTGACAACTAAACTGTGTTAATTTACAGTGAAATATATTATTATTTACACTGTAGTTTTATTCTGATAGCCAGGCTTTGTGCTTGTGATGCACAGTGTACATTTTGCAAACGTTCCTTTTTTACTTAAGAGGTAATATCTTCCACTTATTCCCATAATTCTCTCAGCACCCATGTCTTATGAAGTTAAGTATGTGTGTAGAGGAACTTGCTCCCTGAACAATGTTAGATTTTCTTCCACTTTCCTGTATTGTTTTCTGCTTCACTCTTTCTTGGTCTGAATTGTCGTAATTCAAGGATGCCACTTAGGAATGTCCAGGTCCAAGGTCAGTATTCCAGTCCGTCAGTCAAAAGCCGAAGATGCTGTTGAAGTCCAGATAACAGTAGTAGAATTGCAAGATGCTGAATCGTAGTCAGGAAGCCGGTCCACAGGGTCAGGAAACGTCCGGGCAAGTCCAAGGTTTCAGAAACACACAAGAGAATAGTTGGGTCACAATCCAGGGGTCAGAATCCAAGCTTGAATCAAAGGCACGGAGCTGAGAAGCACAGAGCAAGGCACAGACGATCATTGCTTTCAGCCCTGGGGCTGAGCTCTGGCCAGACTTTTATGAGACGGGGATTAATGAGCAATTAGCATCAGGTGGCCTGAAGCCCAGCCAGTCTCCACCAGCTTCTATGGAGTGTCAGGCCCCAAACACTCCCTGGCTCAGCTGCTCATTATCTCTGTCATTAACTGACTCACAACATAAACACACCCTCACTATCCCATGACTGATAGATGGAAGCAAAGCCTGATAATTTCTGGACAGACTAGAGAAGATTATTTTCATCAGGTGAGAATGAAATGTCTGTGGTAGGTGAAGTGTAAATCATATTTAAGAAATGATCAAATTTGTTCTTCATTTACATAGAAAAGCCTTCTTTAACTCAGTGTACTTGATAAGGTCATTGATTTAATTTAGAGGGAGTAACTGTAGAGCTAAAGTGCTTATATCCAGATGATTCAATTTTAACCTTGTTACTATTGAAATGAAAAACATTACATTTTAAAAAAATATTATAAATCAATTCAGTGTTACCATGTAGATATCTGAATAGTAGGGATGGACAGGTACTGGCCTTTTGGACTGGATGCAATCCGTAAAACATTTTTCTGGGCATTGTGATGGTCTTGCCAAAAGTATGTTCAGATTGTATGCAATATAGATGGAACATTATGTATAGAATCTCTCTCCTGGATTTTATATATAGTATGTAAATATATGTATATATTTGTATGCAGTGTACTATGTCTGAGTGCTAGTGTATAACTGTGATGCTTTTACTGTTAGATAAAGATTTTGACCATTCCTATGTTGGAATTTATGAAAGCTCTGCTGAGTATGTGGATCCATTGCTTCGTTTTTATACGAGGGTTCTGCATTTAACTTTTTAAAAATAATTTTCAAACTTTCATATTAGGTACAGTAGTTGTGCAGCCAGAGCCAGTACTTAATGAAGACAAAGATGACTTTAAAGGACCTGAATTTAGGAACAGAAATACTGCTAAAATAAAAACTGAAACTCAAAAGAAGCGTGGAGGTAAATGAATCATGAATCAAGTTCAATGATATGTTTAAATTTTTGGTTATTAAAATGTGCATTGTCTGCTGATTCCCAATGTGCTGCTTCTTTTAATGAACTCTATTCAATAAGGAAATTATCTTAATAAAAGTAATCTTCATTGCTGTTTCTGCATTCTAGAGGCAATGAATACTTAAAGAATTTTGAAATGCGTGGAGAGAGCAGATGGAGAAATTTGCTCCATCTCTAATAATAGAGGCTTGGGTCATCCAATTAAATTCACTGGCAAAGGTTTAGAGAGGACTTTGGCTAGAGAGAGATACATAGGGAATGTGACCCTATGCATCCTGCTTGATCTCTTTTAATACGTTGACCAAGGTATTCTTTTGGATTGTCTCCACACGCTGGGAATTGGGAGCACTGTGCAACAGTGGGTTAGTGGTTTTGCTTCTACCTGAATGGACAGTTCTAGAAAGTAGCATTGCTATTTAACATCTTTATGAAGCCTCTGGGGGTGGGCATTAGGACTTTTGGGGCAAGGTGTCATCAGTACGTTGATGACACAGCTCTATTTCTCTGAATGAGAGAGAACAGTCTGCACGTTCTGAACTGGTGCCTGGATGCAGTGATGTGTTGGATGAGGGCCAGTAAGTTGAGATGGAATCCTGACAGTACAGAAAGACGATGGGTGGGTGGTTCAGGAATGGGAATTGTGAATTCACCTGTTCTAGACAAGTTGCGTTCCCTCAGAAAAAATAGCTCCAGGATTCATCCTTATCCTTAAAGGCCTAGGTGACTTCTGTGGTGAGAAGCGTGTATTACTAGCTCCGGTATGTTAGCCATGCCCTTTCCTGGACAGGGATAGCTTGGCCGCTGTAGTCCATGCATTCATAACTTCAAGTTTAGATTATTGTAATATGCTTTATGTGGGGCTAGCCTTGTGCTTTGTCCAGAACCTGCAGCTGGTGCAGAATGTGGGAGCCAGGATGCTGTGTGGAACACCTGGCCATGCATATATTACACTAGTGTTGAAGTAACTGCCCTGGTTACTGAGGCAAATACAAGACTTTTCTGTTGGGATATAAAGCCCGGAACTGCTTGGGATTAGGTTACCTGGCAAATTGCCTTCCCCAATACAGATCTGTACAATCATTGAGAGGCGGCCTTGCTGGTTGTACAACAACGTGCAGATTGCCATCTTGCAGCAACTCAGAAGTGGGACTATATGTTATTTGCGCCCACCTTATGGAATGCCCTCTCCCTTGGTTTTCAGGAGGCACCAACTGTAGCATGCTCTAGGCGCCAATTAAAGACCCATCTCTTTACCCAGGCCTTCCTTGAGTGAATGCGCTGTCCAGTTCGTTGGCTAATTATGGTGTTTTGAGTATTGGCTTTAATGTTTTATCAATATTTTAAATAAATGTATTAGCAATTATGTACTTTAATTGTATTGTAGCATATATCACAGTGTATTTTAATGTATTTTAATCTCCTTGTAAACAGCACTGAGATACATATTTTAAAAAATTAGTGGGTATGTAAATCTATTAAATCAAGTATTAATTAATCATTAAATAATAAATAATGCTCCTTGTTCCTCTGTGGAATCCTGACTTTGCCCTGGCACTGTTTCAACAGTGTGCCTCTGTGGCAAGTGCAGATGTGCCTCTACAAGATTTTTGAGAGTGGAATGGCAATGCTGCTGATGGCACCATATTCAAAGGGCTGTCAAAATGGTTTCCATTTAGTCTCTTTTGTACCATCATAGCAATGCATTAGCAATTTATAATAGTGAGGGAAATGTCGAGTTATGGGCAAACTGTTGGGGGGCCAAAGTCCATGCTTGTGATGCATTTGGTGATATTTTATTAAAAGTGTTGCAACCAGAAGTTAATATATTACAATATAATAATATATTAATTTAAAATATTAATAACAATGGAGAATAATGGTAACTAAAGTAAGAACAGAAACCTAGGTTTTTTGGAGGGAATACTGATAGTGTTACTTAATAATTAAATTGTGCCATTTACAGTTGGGTCTGTGTAAATTACAGAAATTCCATTCTTCTGTTTTCATTCAAATATATAAGAAGGTACAGAGCCAGCAAAAAGATCAAAACGAAAGAAGATGTGGGATGGAGGATGAGTTTTTGTGTATCAAATTGGCAGGGATTCAGATTAGCTGGTCACAGTGATTGTTTTAAGACAGTATTGTTTGGCTTTGGAATCTTGTTTTTTAAAAAAATATTAGAACTAGACTAAAGTTGATGTTATTTCTTCCTATATTCTGGTTCTTGGACTTTTCTCATTTGAAATGTGAGTCAAGTTCTATCTTAAAAGGTTTCATAAGGTCTTGGTGAATTAGGGAGCAATCCTATAACCCCTAGACAGTGTCTGGGGAGCCATGAGATATTTTCGGTTCCGGAATCCAAGGTCAGAGACAGCGCTCCGACCTCATATTTAGGAATCCATGCTCCCTGCCCCCTCTTCCTCGCAACCGGTGTGGAAAGAACTGCACCAGCCGCTTCTCCAAGGTCGCAAAAGCAACCTTGGAGAGGAGGCAAAGGGGGCATTCTGGTGGGTAGGTGAGACTGGCGAGGCAAGATTACACTATATCCCCAGGCTTCTGCAGCCTCCTTCTCTCCGACGTGCCCCAGCTAGATGGGTGAAAAAAGTAACTAAAATACAGTGTGGGAAGAGCATGAAGGCGAAGAACACCTCCACTGCTCCTCCCGCTCTGCATTGTCTGTCTGTATGCCTCTGAGCTCAGAGGAGTATGGTCATCCGGATAGGATTCCACAGTCAAGCATGTATTCAATTTCTTGTACACTTGCAAATTAAGGCAGCAGTTCTGCATCCTGTTAAGCAAGCACAACTCCCAATTCAGTTGTTAAATCTCCTAAAAACTACACATAATTGAAACTTGAGAGCATAAATATTAATGTGAAGTAACTTCTTATTTGAGTTCAAGATGTTTACATGGCAGTGGTGGAATATTTTGGTTGATAATTCAGTTTGTGAACTGCCATAAATAGGTGATTCATCTGTGTCTGTTTAAGTAAAACTCTTGAGGGAGAAAGTGATAGTTACTGCAAGAATAAATTAACTGGTTATAACCTTTTTCTTTAGCCCTTGTAAGATACCTCCATCATTTTTAATGTTAAAGAAGTGGTGCCACTGAAATAGTTTGCCCTTTTAGAAAAATGTGGCAAATTAAGTGTGTTTGAAAAATGTAGCTTTGTATTAAAAGAACAAAAACCTGATGTGGTGCTTCTAGCCTTTCTAACCTTTTTTCTTCTTTATTTTTTGTAGAGGAAGGGCTGCATGGTATTGTCAGCTGTACAGCTTGTGGTCAGCAGGTGAACCATTTTCAAAAGGATTCAATCTACAGACATCCCACATTAAAAGTACTTATTTGTAAGGTATGTAAATGTTTGAGGTGTGTCAACATGAATACTGCTCTCTTCAAGATGAAGGTGTGGTTTGTTTGTTTGTTTTAAAAATAAATAATATACACATACTTATATAGAAGCCTGTTTCTGGATTCCTTCTCATGGCAAAACCTACCTGTAAAAAACGAGTTTAATCAGGACAGATGATAAATAGCTTCATCCCCACAGTTTTGCTGGCTACATCCATTTACATCAGAGGTGGGGAACCTCATTTAGCCCAAGGGGCTAATTCCATTTTGGAGAAGCTTTCAGGGGCTGCATTCCAGTGGTGGGAGGGGCTGATGGTAAAGGGGGGAGGCCCAAAGTACAGAAAATACTGGCATATTGTAGCTTAAAGGTAGCTAAGCCTTATGAGAGGCATTTCAACCTTTTAGAATGGGAAAACTGGCACAAAAGCCAGGAGACCATCAAATGACCAATTGTCAAGGGGAAGGGGTGAGGCCAGGGGAATGAGGTGGGGCCATCTGAGGATCCCAGGGGACCAAATTGGGAACAAGGAGGTCTGGATGTGGCTTCTGGACCTGAGTTGTCACACCCCTGCTTTATGTTCTGTCATGTATTATTATTATTATTATTATTATTAATAATAATAATATCCCACTTTTTTCCCAATAATAGGACTCAAGGCGGCTTACAAATTAAAACATGTATAGTTAAAACAAATAGCAATATACAAAAATTAAAAAATATAATTAAACATAGTACAACTTTAAAATATTTAAAACATTTAAAAACATTTTAAATACACATAATTAAAAATCCGAACTATAAGCAGTACATCCACAAAGGTCTGAATTACTCCCCAAAGGCCTGCTGAAACAGAAAATTTTTAGCCTGCCTCCGAAAGCACACCAAGGAGGGAGCCAGTCTAGCTTCCCTGGGAAGGGAGTTCCAGAGCCCCGGGGCAGCCACCGAGAAGGCCCTCTCTGTCATTCCCAACCAGGCGTGCCTGTGATGCTGGTGGGATGGATAGAAGGGCCTCCCCTGAAGACTTCAGGGGACGGGCAGGCTCATAAGGGAGAATATGGTCTTTCAGATATCCTGGATCCGAGCCGTATAGGTTAGTTAGTGGCTGCCTTTTACTCCTGTGGGAAGGCGTCAAGTGCTGCACTTGGGGACACTGCAGTGAGGTGAATGATGCAAAAATTGTGCCGTATCCCTACAAAACATGGGTCCACCAAGCGTCGTCTGAGGGAGAGATATGTGTGTGTGTGAGTGAGAGAGAGACAGGGTGGGGTAGGATGGGATGGGGAAATGCTTCTTGGCACAGGACATGCACCTTCTTCCTCATTCTTCATCCCACACAGCTGCCTACAATATGCAGCCATTTCCTTTACACTTGCACTCCCAACATGTTGTCATATTGTACTACTGTGAACTTCATTGTTGGCTGACTTGAGCATGTTTTATGGAACGTTGGGATATAAATGTAACACATAAATATTGGGCATTTTGCTAGTATATCCTACTTCTTTATCCGATCGAAGTGAGTATATAGGTGACTAGTGGTTGGGCAGGGTTTAACTAATTGTATCATAAATAAATGTTTTATACTACTTTTGAGCAATAGCATTTGTTTATTTGTTTATTTTTTATATTGGGCCACAGAAATCAAATCAGTAGCAAAAAACAGGCCGCATTCCATTGTGTTGATATTTGGAAACCCTATTCAGTTTAATACTAATTTGAGGCCAATAATAATGTGTAATGTGTCTATACTATAATCAGACAATGTAACTTAATTAACATAAGTGAAAAAATTAACTTCTCTTCTTCATAGACTTGCTTCAAATATTATATGAGCGATGATATCAGCCGTGATGCAGATGGAATGGATGAACAGTGTAGGTAGGTGCATAACAATCCTTCCATATAATCAAATTCAGTAAGCGTAGGACACACACAACCAGTTCCCTGCACCCAAGGGAGGTTCTGCTTTTTAAATAGAAATTTCCTCCATTACTACATGGCAAGCTGTTCTGAAACTGAATTGAATTTCAGAAGCACGTTGTGATATTGTCTGGGGCTTTGCTATTTTAAAAAATACATCAACAACCCAAACCCTAAAATGGCTATGGGTTCTGACTAGAAATGTAAAGGTTTTGGGGGACCCCCCCCCAAAAAAAATTCAGAAAAAATCTTTCCTCCCATTTTTCTAAAAGCCATTTTGTTTTTTCCCACATAATTTAGAAAAAAATCTTGTGTGTTACGATTTTTTTAATAATGAATAAAATATTTAAAACAATGTGCTTATATATTGCTACCCATCCTTTACTCGTCTCGCAAATGATTTATAAAACATTCTGGCAATAATGATGCCATAGGGAGTTTTTTTTTTAAAAAAATGTAAGATTCCTAGTATATTTATTCCTTCAATTCCTTATTAAAATTATTGAACTAATGTTTTTTACTGATATACATTTAGGGATGCTCCAAATCCTGTTGCTAGAATTAAACCTTTCTGTCTAAAAGAAACCCAGACGCCCGGTTTCTATGGCATAGGCATGGGATTGACATCAGCAGTAGCGGCAATCTTTCAAAATGAACAAAAACAAAGATGTTTATTAATGGAAATAATTTACAAATGAGAATAAAATGTCACTCTTCAAATAATAGGTTGAAATTGCTTAAAGGTTCTTAAATTAAAGATGGTTGCTTCCAATTCATACTAGGTGGGAGAGTCTTTCCCAGCTATATCAAATCTCAATAGCTTTTCCTTCAGACCAGATTTCTAAACTCTACCCCACAAACAGGAACACATTTAGGGATTTCCGTAAACTTCATTAAAAAGAGAACAGATGATTCTTCATCGTGGTCACTGGACATCACACATATGGGCTCTGAGCCTGCATGGAGCTCATTCAGGAAACTTTCATTGCCGATGAAAACGTTTTGGCGGGAACCTCTCCCCCATCGTCTACTGTGCATGTCCATGAGTTCCCTCCCTTCTCAGTTCTCTTTTGACCACCTTTCCAGACGGATGTGTTATCTTCGTGAAACAGTGCCGAGATAGCAAATTTTATTTCCATCTCTTCTTTCTTTCTTCTATTTTATACTTAGTTCCCCCCCCCCCCCCCCAAAAAGAGATTATTCGTCGCGGTTTGACCATATGGCCATACAGGCCTCTTTTCGTAAGTGCCTGGTGTGCGGCAGCAAACCCATTGGACGGGCACTCTTTACGCTTACTGTGTTTGGGAGAGACACATGTCGTGGAAACCTGCCATTTTTGTTCAAAGTTTGCTAAACAAACGAAACGCCATAGAGTGGATCACCTTTGAGCTTTGCTTTGGCCAAGGGCCTTAGAGGTTGCTGACCATTCAAAGACCGCCTCTTTGAAGAAAAGAACAAATTCCTCTCAAAATCAGAGGATGTCGACCACACCCGCGGGACCCTCTGATCCCCCATCGCCTGGGCGATAGCTGGCTCTTATCACCGTAAAAAAACTCTCAAAAAAGGCTCGCTCTGTAAGCCAGCTGGTATTGAGCATAAGAAGAAGAAGAAAGTTAAATATTTGAAACTTCTGACGGTGGAAACAATGCTCCATTACAGATACTGCCCCCCCCCCCCCAATGCTGGGATTGCCTATTCCGCAACTTTATGTGTCAATACCAATAGCTCACGATAACCTGTCAGTACCGAGACCTGTTCCACCACCTCCAACCTTGACAGAGGGAGATATGAGATCCTTCTCCCTCCCAACTTACATTGCTGCCTCAACCTAGCCATCAGGTTCGAGAGCAACACAGGGACCAATCTCCAGGATTGATAAGACTCCAGATAGTATGACTGGGACCGAGAGTATTTTTCCAGTGAGCACTGGGAACCTCACCATCCACCATCGAGGGATTGGGATGCTTACTCTAATTAGTCGGAACCACCATGGGTCTCATACCAATACTATGACTAGCCAAGTGCTGTCGGCCAGTATAGGGATCATCCTAAAAAGCTCCCTCCCCCTCAATACCCAACTTTTTCGCCCCTCAGGCGATTAGCACCATTGGTGTCTCTGTCGAGACCACCCGATGAAGAAATCTTACTACAGCAGCATCAATCACCAATACCATCGTCCTTACCGGCATCGACCACAATGGCACCTCCACAGCTTCCACCACCTCAGTGTCGTCACAGGACCAGACAGGAGCAAATAGTGTCTCCGAGTTCCAAGTTATTCAGGTGTCCTCACCAACCTCCTCACCTGACCAATCACGACCTACGGCACAAATTTCTGTAGAGAGGGAGCAGATCACACATGAGAGGTTAGAACAATACCGTCCGAGCTCACCTTACTCGGTGGAAGATTATGAATCGGATTCTAGCTCTTACTCTTCTGCCCCACCTTCTATTCAATTTCCTAACAACGTTGCAGCTACTCAAGAAGGAACTTCACCGTCCAAAGATACTTACCACTTTTCAGTCCAAATCCTCCATAAGGCTCAAGCGCTAGGCATTGAGACACAACAGCCTGCCGAAAAAATCTCAAACCCGGTCTTTGATGCAGTCTATACCAAGTCAACCTCTCCAGTCTCTATATTCCCTTTTTACCAACCTTGCTTCATACAGTGAAGCAGTCTTGGAAGGCACCAGCATCTATGGCGCCTACGTCTAGGAGACTAGAAGCCCTTTAACAGGGTACAAGAAAAGGATGCTGTTTTCCTGTTCACACATCCACGCCCGAACTCCATAATTGTTGAGTCCTCACAGGGGAGGTCGCAGAAAATACATGCCGATTGGACTTACTTGGCCGACGCATTTACTCATCACTGCCCTGGCCATTAGGGTCGCGGACTACCTGGCTATGATGTCCAGGTACCAGCTGTTCTTGTGGGAGAAAATGGATGTTCTCTATAATTACTTACCAGAGGAGCAGAGAGAACTTGGAAGGGTCTTTCAAAACGAAGCCCTTCGACACTCTCGTCAGCAACTGAATATGACTCATCACCTCACAGATTGCAGCACTAAGGCAATGGTCAGGGCTGTAGCACTATGATGCCATGCTTGGCTCCGGTCCGCAGAGTTAATTCCAGAAGCTGAGGAATTAACTGAGGACCTTCCCTTCGATGGAGAAGTCCTCTTTAACGCGAGTACTGACAAGGAAGCGATACAGAAAGCCAAAACTACGGTAAGGAAAAGGGCATATCACCACAAACCTCGCGGCCTCAATATAGACAATGCCAATGGACACATCCACAACCGTACCACAATCCACAGCAGTATTCGGATCGGTCGCAGCACTACTCACAATACCAACAACCACGAAAGCAACAGACTGTGAACTGCTATAGGCAGCCCCACCAGGGGTTTGACCAGATGTCAAAAAAGTGCCTTTGACCTTGCCGACACTCAATCGGGTCCCCTGACCAGATAGCTTTTTGGGAATCTGCTCTCCAACTTCCTTCCAGCCTGAAGGGAGATTACATCCGACACTTGGGTCCTCGATATCATTCAGTTTGGCTACCTGATAGAATTCGAAGTCCTCCCTTCCCTCGGTACCGTGAGACTTACTCCTCCTTTGGCGGTCCTGTTGGCAGAAACTACAACCGTTCTCGAAAAGGGTGCTATTCAAAGAGTTATCCCATACTGTGTGATGGAAGGCTACTTCTCACGATACTTTACAGTACTGAAGAGGGATGGAGGACTTTGACCCATAATGGACTTAAGGGGCCTTAACCTTTTCATCAAATTCCGGAAGTTCAGGATGACCGCCCTTGCTTCGATATTGCCGCACCTTTGTCCAGGAATTTGGTTTGAGTGAGTGGGATCTGAAAGATGCCTACTTTAACATCACTATATGGAACATCCATCAGAAATACCTCCGATTCATAATGGGCACAGAGATGTTTCAGTTTCAGGTCCTTCCATTTGGATTATCAATGGTTCCCAGATGTCGCCTTGAGGCCCAGCATTGGGCAAAAGATGGGATATAAATAAAGATAATAATAATATTTTTCACCAAGTGTATGGTGGTGGTATGTGTGTTCCTTCAACTCCACGGGATGGAAGTCTATCCATACCTCGACAATTGGCTGTTTCTCACATCGTCGTACCGAGAGCTACTGAAAATAGTTCAATTTGTCCTGGACCTCCTCGATTCTCTGGGTCTCAGTGTCAGCTGCGAAAAATCCAGCCTTACGCCAACTCATCATTTCTTTTTATCAGCGCGTCCCTTGATGCAGTATCGCAAAAGGTGTTACTACCATGTCAAAGAGCTTTAGTGATTTCAAAGTTTAGCAAGCAGACCTTATCGAAATGCCAACGCTACAGCCTTTACTAACCAAAGACTGCTCATCCTCATGGCATCCATGGTTACCGTGGTTCGTTGGGCAAGACTTTGGATGCAGAATTTCAGGGTTGGTTCCTCAGGCATTTCTGTACCGATTGCGATGCTCGCAAGACCAAGCTTACCATACCGACCAATATCAGGTACGACCTTTGGTGGTGGACAGACCTCAAAAACCTCTCTCAGCGCATGCCCTTCACTCCAACACCCGTCACCAAGACCATAATGACGGACGCATCCCTCATGGGATGGGGGGCACATTGCGACCACATGTTCCAGGGAACCTGGACGGAGAATTATAAACAGTACCACATCAATTTCCTGGAACTCACGGCAATATTCATGGCTCTCCGTTCTTTCGAGACTGACAATACAGCCGTCCTCTGGTACTTAAACAAAGAGGGTGGAACTTACTGTCAAGTTCTTCTATTGGGCCATTCAGAGGAACATCCTCCTCCTGCAGTTCACATCACTGGCAAAGACAACTGCCTCGTGGACTCCCTCAGCAGAATCTACCAAACCTCACACGAATGGCAAGCTCAACCCCACCGTACTATGCCAGTTCTTCCGACTGTGAGGTTGGCCACATATAGAACCTTTTGCCATGAACCACAACAAGGTCTGCCCACACTACTGCTCGAAAGCGGGAATCGGACATCGATCTCTCGGAGGTGCATTTCAAATGAACTTATTTTACCTATTCCCTCTGTTTCCTCTGATCGCACGATCGATCCAGAAGATAATTCAGGAGCAAACTGAGTGCATACTGGTGACTCCATGGTGGTCTTGCCAGTATTGGTTTTCCCTCCTCAGGAAAATTGCTGGCACTGTTACCTTCGACTACTGATCATCCCAACACTCTTGACCAGGGATCAAGGGGAGATCAGACATCTGGACCGTCAAACCCTCAAGCTCACACCTTGGAGGATATCGCACCAATGACTAACTTTGGGATGCCATAGACTCAGTTTTACTGGCAGCACATTAGTCCGCTACCCAGAAGGCGAATAAGGCTAAATGGACAAAATTCTCTCAATACGCTTCCGCTCAGGGTTTCCTACTCTCCGCAGCATCGCTGAAGGATGTGTTGCTCTTTTTGCACTGCCTTCATGATAAGGGACTCAAATTAGCTTTGTTCTGCATTTACCTGGCTGCAATATCTGCGTCCCTTGGGACTATACAGGGCTTCTCTATCTTCCCGCATCCCGTGGTCTGTCAATTCCTTAAAGGTTTTAGCACCCCCAGTGCATTCTATCTTACCTTCACCGAGTTTGTAGTGTTACAAGCTTTAATGACAAAACCTTTCGAACCCTTGGCTACCACGGAAGTTAGGCTACTCTCATGAAAAGTTGCATTCCTGGTTGCACTTTGGCGCAGGTCTGGAGATTTAAGTGCCTTGTGTGTCAACGCACCTTACCTTGTCTTCTATAAGACAAGGTTGTGCTTCGACCGAACATTTCTTTTCTGCCCAAGGTCATTACGGAAATTCACTTAAGTCAGGACTTGCTCCTTCCAGCATTTTTTCCTGCACCTTCGAACCCACTGGAGACCAAGCTGCATTCTCTGGACATTCGGAGGGCACTGGCCTTCTACAGGGCAAGAACTGAATCCTTCCAAAAAAAGCAATAGGCTTTTTGTGTGCTACGGAGGACCCAAGAAAGGACAACCAGTTTCCTCCCAATGATTAGCAACTTGGATCATCGGCGCCATTAAATTCTCCTACTAGCCTGCAGGCTTTGCCCCTCGGTGAGGGGATCGGAGCACATTCAACCAGAGCTGTCTCCACATTGACTGTGTTCGTAAGAGGTGTTCTGATACCAGACCTCTGCAGAGTGTGACGTGGTCACAGCCCCCGATGTTCATCTCGCATTATTGCCTTGATGTTTGAGCTAGAGCTGACTGCAGCTTCAGTCGCGCAGTACTATCATCGATTTTGACATAGGGTATCTCCATCTACCCAAGTGAGCTTGTTAATTGTCCATATGTGCGATGTACAGAGATCACAATGAAGAAGAACAGGTTGATTACCTCTAAATGTGGTTCTTTGAGTGGTCATCTGTGCATTCACACAACCCCACCCATCCACCATCCCCACTTTAGTGTTGATGTCATGATGTTGTTACTGAGTGGGTATTCTCGTTATGGGGCCAGAAATTCAGTCTCAGAGAACTGAGGAAATGGGTGAGAACCCACGGACATGCGCAGTAGATGGTGGGGGAGGGGTTCCCGCGAAACGTTTTCCTTGGCTATGGAAGTTTCCCGAACGAGCTCCACGCGGGTGTAGAGCCAGTATGTGTGAATGCACAGATGACCACTCAAAGAACCACAGTTACAGGTAAGCAACCTGTTCTTTTCATCAGTCTTCCTTTGCCTACAGTTCTTCCTGTTTCTTCTGGTTTCTAGGATGAATCAGGCATTTCTGGGTCTACTTGTTGAATTTCCTTCCAGTCATAAAATAGGCACCAAAAATATGTTAGGTATAATTGGGTTTGCTCATAAAATTATCACGTTTGATATAAAGTGTAGTTTATTCAGACAATAATGACAAATTGACTGAGTTTACTTTTTAAAGTTTTAAATTTTATGAGCAAACCATATTATCTTCTGTGTTCCTAATGCAGCCTTCCCCAACCTGATGTCCTCCAGATGTTATGGACCACAACTCCCCACATTCCTGATTAGTGGTCATGGTGCCTGGGGCTGATGGAAGGTGAAGTTCAAAACATCTGGAGGACACCAGGTTGGAGAAGGCTGTTGTAAAGCAACAAAGTGACTTTAGGTCTGTATTATTTATTATTATTCATTACATTTATGTACCACCCCACAGCCGAAGCTCTCTGGGCAGTTTACAAATATTAAAACATTGAACATTTAAGAAAACAGATTTACAGAATTTTAAACCTATAAAAACATAAAACAGATAATATACAAAATTTATTTATTTATTTATTGCATTGTTATACCACCTAATATCCAAAGCTTTCTGGGCGGTTTACAAAAATTAAAACCATGAGAACTATTCAAAATATAAAACAGCAACAGTATAAAAACGTAGTATAAAAATACAATATAAGAGCACAAGCAGGATAAAACCAAGCAGCAATGCAGAAATTAATACAAATTTAAAATTTTAAAAGCATAAAACATGTATGCATATTTTTTCATTTCCCCTCACAAATATCTGATTTTTTCTGACCCCCCCAATCCCCTCCCCCCAATGGTGTCAGAATTTTACATCTTTAAAGTATTAATGCCATCTTTATAGTAGCATTGTCAGCCTTCTCCGACTTAGCGCCTTCCAAATCCCAACCACCCCAGCCAGTATGATCAGTAGCTAGGAATTCTAGAGTTCTAGACCAAAATGTCTGGAGGGCACCAAATTGGGGAGGGGTGATCTGAATCCATGTTAAAAGTTGGTTAAAACACTTGTGTGTGTTTAGTATTCCATCTTGTATTTTTTCTTGCTAGTAAAATTATATGGCAATCTAATTAGTTAACTGATCCCTAAAAAGCAGAAACAAACTTGAATTTGGTCTAGCCAGAATGCATCATTTACCAAAATTGAAGGTGAGACTGGATTTGGTAGTACAGGACCTTCTTGAGGCAAGTGCATCACTGTCATTGCCATAAGGACATCTGAGCTAAGGGGACCGTGCTAAACGTGTAATTCTGTGCATATCTACCCAAGAGTAAGCCCCATTGATTGCAAATGAGGTTTACTCCCAGATAAATGTGTATCAGATTGCAGCATGATTTTCTCCATTTTCCCTGTAGTAGATAAAAGGGAGGGATAGTCTTGTCTTCTGAAATTGTTACTTGCATTTTAGTAAAATATAAGTGATAACTGCCTTTGGATATTTATGTAGTAGACTTTTCCTTATTTGTTTGTAGCAACACATTTTTAAAAATATTCAAACTTTAATTTCAGATGGTGTGCTGAAGGTGGAAACTTAATTTGCTGTGACTTTTGCCATAATGCCTTCTGCAAAAAGTGTATATTGCGCAACCTAGGCCGAAAGGAGCTGTCAAACATAATGGATGAAAATAACCAGTGGCACTGCTATATTTGCCAACCAGAACCTTTGCTGGACTTGGTTACTGCTTGTGACAGTGTATTTGAAAATTTAGAACAATTATTACAGCAAAATAAAAAGAGAATCAGAGTTGACAGTGAAAAAAGTAAAATGTATGACAATATACTTAAATATTCTTCAAAGAAAAATAGCTCAAGTTGTAATGGAGAAGAAAAGAAATTAGATCGTCCATATTCTGGTGCTCTAACTTACTCCTACAAAGCATTGATGGTGCCAAACATCCTGCTTAAAAAAACAAAAAAACTGGTTGAAACAACAACAAACATGAATGCTAGTTTTGTAAATTTTTTGAAGGATGCTACTGAAAATTCTGAAATAAGCCCAACAGTGCACTTACGTCAGCTGAAGGCATTTAAATCTGTGTTGAGTGACATAAAAAAGACTCATGTGGCGTTGGAGGAAGGTCTGAATTTGGAAATCCAAGCTCTGGATGCTAAAATCAAGCTAAAGCATACCAAAGAGAGAGAAACGGAAATTAAATTGGATAGCAGCGAAGTGAAGAAAACAGAAGGAAAAGAATTCAGAGAACACAGAATCACATCAGAGGTCAATCAGTGTGCAGATCAAAGTGTATCAATAATGGAACGAACAGGAAGCAAAAAATCAAACGGCAAAGATAAAAAATCTGGCAAAAGTGATGAGCTTCAATATGAACCCAATAGCACGGAAGCAACAGATATGGATATTGTATCTGTTCCCTCATCTGTTCCTGAAGATATTTTTGAATCTTGTATGGAAGCACAGAAAGCAGGTGAACACAGCACTGGAAGTATGAAATCTAAAGACAGTAGAGGAGGAATGAAGTTGATATCATCTACAAAAGTTAAAAAAGAATTGTTTGTAAAACTGACTCCAGTTTCCCTCTCCAGTTCTGTAAAAGCTGAAGATCCAGATGGAAAGCCAGAAAAGGGAGAGAAACAAGAAGGTGGAAAAGAAAATTGTGGTACTGAATGTCCACCTGAAAACAAAGTAATTTCACTGGTAGAAGATAATGATCTTAGAAGGTCTCCTCGTGTTAAAACCACACCCCTTAGGCGTCCAACAGATATAAACACATTAACATCTAATTCAGAAGAAGACAGCAATGATGCATACAGCGAAAAACATAGAAGAAAATCTGCACATTCCAAAAGAAAGAAAGATAAGCAGAATTCTCCTGATAGCACTGTTCGCAGTCCTCAATCTAACAGACCAGATACAATGGACCAAAGTTCTGATTCTGATGAGGTACCTGCAGTCCTCCAAGAAGCAGCCATGATGAGCCACAGTTCTTCAGATGTTGACAGCAGTGGTGAAATGCCCAAAGATGTGTTAAATGCTTTAAAGAAGCAACCAGTGAAAGAGGACAATGGAAAACGAAAAAGAAAAAGTTCCAGTTCTGGATCAGATACAGATGCTAAAAAAGGCAAATCAAATAAAGATTTAGCTGTTGCTAAAAAGAAACGCCAGAACTGTTCAGATTCTTCTAATTATGATTCTGAGTTTGAAAGAGAGAATTTGAGTAAATCTGAGCCTGCAAATAAAGGCCCAAGAGATAATGATGGTTCTTCGGAAGATGAGCCAAATAAAAAAGGAAAAAGAAATTCAAAGCAGCAGCAGGGTGGATTGTGCAATGAAGTTGATGATGATGAGCTCTCTGCTCCAGATAAAGAGAAGCTAGACAATTCTTTGGAAGATGCACCTTGTAAAGAGTCATCTGCTAAGGAGAAGCGAACAAGGGATTTCAAAGAGAGGGCCTCCAAAGCGAAACAGAATGTGTCATCTGAAAAAGAAGACAATAGCATTTCAGGCAAGAGAAACAAACCTTTGGCAAAGGAAGGACAGGATTTATCTTTGGATGATACAGTACAGTGTCTAAAGCAAGACCAGAGTAGTGAGTCCTCAGATGATTCTAGAAAGAAGGCTAAAAAAGGCACAAAAGAAAAAGGAACTATGAACCAGAGAAAAACCTCTGAAAAGGGACAAAGTGATTCCTCTTCTGAAATTGAGAAGCCTTTTGACAAAGAGAGTTGCAGTGCTAGTGGAAGTAATAATACTCAACAAAGAACTCCTGAGGGAAAGCTCAGAAGGAACTTGAGAGAAAGAGTTTCTAAAAAGCCCCAGGGTAATAATGCTTCAGACACTGAGAAGCCTCCCAAAAATGAACAGGTCTGTGACACTTCAGAAGATAATGTAAAAACAAAAGAAAATAATGCCAAGGAAAAGAAAAAAAGAAGTCCCAAAAGAAGAAATTCCAAAAATAGAAGAGGTGACTTACTGTCCTCCTCTGAGGAAGACTTCAATGAGAAAAAAAAGAACAAAAAAAGAGGGGCAGCCACTAAGGGAAGTAACAAAGGTAATCGTAAAGAAAGAGGGAAATCTAATGTTAAAAAAACAAAGACTGAAACCATCACTACCACTGCTACGTCATCCTCATCAAATGAAGTTGAAAATGAAGACCTGAATTCAGGCGAGGAAAGCAGCGATGAGCAGAAAATTAAGCCGGTGACAGAAAGTTTGTTGGCGGCTACAAAAATTGGATTTTGCCAGTCTTCAGGTGTGCAAAATATTAAGTCTAAACTTAAGTTGTTATTTATTAATACAGAAAAGGTTTTTATAGGACTGTGAGCGTAATCTAAAAATTTGAACACTTCCTTGATAAAGCAGTGCAAGGCTGTAAACTTTGAAAATTTACATTTTCAAGTATGGTATGTGTTTGGGTTTTGTAGTTTCAAGGATATTAATTTCCGTTTGGACTGATACTAAATTGCTGGTCAAAAACCCAGAAATGAATGAAGTGCTGATTTTATATTGCACCTAAATATGAGAAATGCAGCATCTTATTTCCCACAGTGGGGAATTAGATGCCTCTGGGAAAACCACTAGCAGGACACAAGGGCAATAACCCTCTCCTGCTGTTACCCCACCCGAGCAATCTAAAGTGGCAAGAAAAATGGCTGATTTTAAATCAAGTTTCCTATTGATGTTATTACTTCCTAAACAATATTCCTAACCAATAATGGAAGCCTGACCATGAAACTAAGTTAATTTTCAACTAAATTACCATTTCATTTTATAACCAGGCTTTGCAGCTCTTTTGTTGCACTGCATATATTTTGCGTGCTTTCCTTGTTTTTATCTGTATAGGGAATGTCTTTAAAATATTCCTATTTTGGGTCTTGCTTATGATGAGTACTGTGACTGAGAGGTCAAGTATGTAACCTGCTCATTGAACAACATTAGATTGTTGTATTCTTTTCTGCTTCACTCTTCCTTGGCCTAGGTGTACCCTCACCAAAACAAAGTAGCAAACAAAAATGAAATGCCCATGACATATAAATTGAAGCAAAGCCTGATACTATTGAGGGTATTCATATTTAAGAAATGATCATATTGGTTCTTCATGTGTTATTTAACCCATCTTGGATGATGATGATGATGATGATGATGATGATGATGATAATAATAATAATAATAATAATAATAATATAATATTTCTTACCCACCTCTCCCTCTGGATTGAGGCGGGGAACAACAATAAATATAAATACAAAGACCATAAAATAGATAAAACATTAAAAACAAATAAAACTAATACATTATTAAAAACATCTTAAAGTTCAACTAGATAGGGCTGCCGGAAGAGATCAGTCTTCATGGCTCTCTTAAATTCAAGAAGACTGCTAAGTTGTTAAATCATGTCATCCGAACCCAGTCTATATCTCCTTTATCTCATTGATCTGGTTTTCACATAATAACAACTTACGGGTTGTTGGGGCAGTGCAGAAGCTCGCTGCCTCCCACTGCCCGCTTCCCTTTTACATCCAGTTTAGCAAACAACCTAGGAATGCCCCATTCCTGTGTTGTTTGCTACAACTTCTGAACCCAGCTCTCTGAGTTGTTGAAGAGAAACAATCCAGTTTTAACCCTTGGTTTGTTGTTGGGTTGAAACTCTAGGTTTTTTCTCCCTCAACAATCCAGAGTGTGGATTACATATGTTACGCTGAACCCACAAATGGGGCATTCCTGGGTTGTTTGCTAAACAGGATACAAAGCAGAAGCAGCAAGTAGGCATGAGCATAGCCCTGATCAGCCGTGGGTTAATTAACCCATAGTTGGTTGTTTTTATCTATAGAGGAATGTCTTTAAAATATTCCTATATTGGATCTTTACTATGAGAAGCACTGGTCAACGTATCTGGTTGTATCATTGATGTAGTTCAGTAACTGTAAATCTAACATGCGTAAGTCGGATTATTTAATATTAACTTGGTTATTCTTTAATTGAAACATAGCAGTTCTACATTTTAAAAAAGAAATATCTGCTTTAAATCAGATTTTTTTTTAAAAAAATCTATTTTTATTTACCCTAATCCCCAGCAACTGGTAGCCATAGATAACCATGTTTTCCATGATTTTCTCAAATCCCCCTTTAAGCTATCTAAGCTAGTGTCTGTCAATACATCTACAAATTCTATAGGGTGATGATGTGATGTGTGAAGAAGAATGTAATCTGTGGATTTGGAAACTTGTCATTGCTAAAATAGGATAAAAGGCTTCTTAAAGTACATGTAGGCTTATGATAGTAAAACAAATATGGATGCCACACATTGTTATAATTAGGCTTGTAAAAAGCAAGCCTATTCATCATACATGTGTGGCATATTGGGCCAGTATTCAAATAGTCCAGTTTGCACATGGTATGGTGGAAACATTGAGTCTACAAACCTATACCCACTTATTACTTGTTATTTATTTATTTATTTTATTTATTTTATTTATTTATTTATTTAGTTCCATTTATATACCGCCCCGTAGCTGAAGCTCTCTGGGCGGTTTACAAAAATTAAAAACATTGAACAATTAAAACACCAATATACAAAATTTAAAAGCATAAAGCATAAAAACAAGTTAAAATTACAATATCCTTCTGGGTCAAAGCACAACAACACAAAAACCCTCATCATATGCTGTTAAATGCCTGGGTTTAAATGCAACCAATAACAAATGTTCTCTGAGCAGATTACAAAAGCTAAAAAAAGCCCAATATAAAACAAAGAACACAGGAATAAAATATATAAAACATCCATAAAATCTACAAAACCTGAAACTTAAAGGGATATACTTCTGAGTGAGCATGTACAGGACTGTGAGTTTCATAGAATCATAGAATAGTAGAGTTGGAAGGGGCCTATAAGGCCATTGAATCCAACCCCCTTCTCAATACAGGAATCTACCTTAAAGCATCCCTGACAGATGGTTGTCCAGCTGCCTCTTGAATGCCTCTAATGTGGGAGAGCCCACCACCTCCCTAGGTAATTGGTTCCATTGTTTCCCTCCCAGTTGCAGAAACCACATTGATTGCTACTTTAGAAGGTCTGCTGGAGTTGGGCACACAAGGCTGTCTTAAGAAGGGCATGCATGCACATGATACCATGTTTGGATCTCCCCATCTCTTAAACTGAATAGATTTATATTGCTCATAACATGTGGTTATGTGATTTCATTGCAGTTAATTTAAGTTTCTGCTTGAGTATCTGAAAAGTTAACTCATAGGCCTAGCACTTTAAAATGATTACCTCACAGATATACCTCTTAGGGGGCCCGAGCACTGCCGGGTATATTGGCTAGTATAAAATAAAGCTCATATCTGAATACTTTCATTACTTTAATCGTCCCTTGGAACTAGTGTAGTATGCAACTGAAATCTTAAAAGTTTTTAGTCTAACTTAGTACATCATCCTGTTTAACGATAGAAGGAGAGAAAGTGCTGTTAGGTTTATTTCACAATGGAAAATGGCTATAGATAGATCATGCTGAAAGAAAAAAGGTACATGGCTTTTTGTGCCTCCTCCTTTTGCAAAATCTCGATGGCTAGAGCTTTTCTAGCTGCAATCATTGACTCTTCTCACAAAGAGAAGGGGGGCTGTGGTGGGAAGGTTGATTTGATGTCAGGGCCATCAGACTTTGCTGAAAATATGTGAATGAGAGGTAGGCAGTGATATAACACAAATGAAAGGGAGGGAATTTGAGTGTGTCCTGGTCAGTTGTATTGCAAGGTGCATTGGTGGATTCCTTGCCTATTGTGATTAGCCCCTCAGACTTTGAAGATTTGTGTCTCTTAGGCCTATATTTCCTTTAATATTTGGAAATGGGTTTATGTGTTTTCACCAAAAATTGCATTGAAGTATTTAAATACCACTACATAACAATTTGCAATATTTTTAATTTGGAATACTTTCTTAAGCAATACTGAAAGAGTTAAACAAAACAAGCTAAGTAGCTCACTTTTATGTGAAGTCCTACTTGAATCTGAAAATTCCTGGAGTCCTACTATTTTCCAGAAAATGCCATTGAAAATTATTGACAATTCCCTAGCAGTTTCAGAATTCATGGTGGTGTCTGCTATTGACACTGAAAATGATAATACATTTACTTCTCTGGAAAAGCAAGGCCTATATGTGTTTAGATATATCATACTAGCTCCACTTGCTTTATGTGTCTGTGTGTGCTTTCCATTTTATAGCATAAGAGTTATGAGTGGTTCTAGGGATATAAAATGACTTTATCTATTTGCAAAGACGGAGTTTCTGGCATACATTGTTGTCTTTAAAACATGGAAATATAGGTCCCGTGTGAATCAAAACAGAAGGTTCTTAAAGGCAAACGAGCAACACTTCATTCTTGAATATACTGTACCCAATATAGGGTGCTTACCTTCCTACGCTATGGTAGGAAAATCTCTGGTGGTCATGAGTACATTAGAAGCTGCCTTTCGTGGTCCTCTCTTCATCAGCCATTTTGGCAAGTCTGTTGTCTTCAAAAGACAAGAACATTCAAGATCTCGACTAAGGCTCAGTTCAGACAACATGATAGTCGTCAATACAGTGTGAAAACTCTACTCAATGGTTGAGTTTTTAGGGGATACTTCCCACACAACATGTTCTAACTCCACTGTTGTGTGACTGTGGGCTACCATGGAGTTGAGTAAAATCCATCCCAATATTTGATTGACAGTTCCTCCACCCTCTCTCCTTCCCCGGTCCTCCCGATGGTATCCCATCAGCCATTGCTGCAAAAAAACACAACTAATCCCAGCGGCTCTCCTAGAGTGGCAATGGCTCCTTTTGCTGCTCTTGCCAGGGAACTCTGTAGCCAGTGGGAAAAGTCAATTCGGAGCAACGGAAAACTCAATAAAGCCCAACATGCAATACAGCGCTTGTGCAGGAACTCTCTTCTGCACAGTGTGAATATTCTGCGTGAACTGTTTTCCAAAAAAACCCTCCACCGTTGTGTGGAGTTTTCCCGCTTGACAACACATTTCTCAACGGTGGTGTAAAAACTCCACTGTGGAGTTCTAAAACCACCGTTGAGAAATGTGCTGTCTGAACTGAGCCTAAGATTTTCAAAGCGTATTGTGGGCTGCCTTTACTTAAATGGGGACTCAGGTTTGAATAAACAAAGTAAGGAGACCATAATGAAATAGAAAAGGTTTTCAAGAGACAATGCTGAGCATAATGGTTTGGGAGCCATAGACAAATAAGAGATTGAGACAAACTCTTTAAGCCTTAACTGTGTGGTGCATCTCTCATGTCCTTGTAACCAGATCTGAGGTAGAGATCATGAAATAAGTATCGGTAAAAGAGATAATCTCTGGGATGGGATCCATGGTGTGTGTGCATGTATGTGGGCATTGAGATAGCAAAACCTAAATATAAGTAGCCTAAAATATTTTAATTAAGTTAAGAAAAAACTTTAATAAAAGGAAATAAATGGCAAATGCACACCAGAAAAATGAATTATGTGCCTACCCATTTGTGTTGTAGACAAATAAATCAATGATGCTAGTCCAGCAACCAAGAAAGTCTGGTCTACTCTGGCAGCCCAGAAATAATGCAGTCATGATTAACTAGCAAAATGATTGCTGTAATTCACAGGGTGGTACTGAAATTCTGCCTTTTTCTCCGTCATTGGCAAGTATATGTAATAGAGGGGGGGAAAGCAAGCAAGACATCAATGTTTTTCTTTCTTGTTTATCATATTTGTGACTTTGCACACTTTGTCCATAATAGTGGAAGACAGGAATAGATTTACTACTTATTAATCATTTACCCTGAAATGCCTGGTACATTTCTCCTATTTTCATAGTTATATAGTCTAGAACATTTTTTTCCTCTTCATGCCATTGGGATTGAGACTTGGCTTGAATCTGGGATTCAGCCTTTTGATTCTCATGCAGCTTGTGAGTAAACAGAACCTTCCATATGGACACACAACACCTCCAGACCTGAGGGATCCATGACCAGGGTTTAGATGGATGTTTTTTAAACATTAAATGTATAACTCCTATGCCAGTGAGCGTTCAGTGCTTGTCCAAGTTGCCATATCTATGTGGGAAGGACATTATGAATACTAGTTTAACATTTGGCCATCTCTGCTTGAGTTACATCATCATCCTCAATCAAATAGGTTACTAGGCAGATCTGGCCTACCAACCTCAAGGGATCCAAGTCTCCAGTGTTCTATGTTGAACACTGAAGTGGGATCCTGATACCAATCCCCCAAACTCCACCCCATCTGAGGAATATTAATCTATGTGCTACAATTCCAAGGTAGATATTGTAGGCTCCTAGAGGCTGCTGTAAACAGTTATAGGATGAGGCCATGGATGCTCTTGCTGACAGGGTAACATTTAAGAAAGGTTATAGTTGCTATGTTAGCTCTTCAGTCAAGAGAAGTGAGGTCTACGACTGGTGAAATCGAAACCCAAAGCCCGCCTTCTTGGGGAGCCAACTAGTGCTTCAAGTTGCAAAGCACAGTGGTGCAGGAAATAGAAAGAACAGAAAGAGGGAGGCCCAGATGTACTCAGTTATTACCAGGGACTGCAGAATGTTAAGTTGGAAAAGAGTTTTCTTTAATTATTTTAAAACATTTGTATCCCGCCCTATATCGCTAGGATCTCAGGGTGATGTACAGGCTAGGATCTCAGGGTGATGTACAGATAAAATTATAGAACACTACAAAACAATAAATATATACAGCTAAAAGAAACCATTAATCAAGCTAAAACCAGGATAAAATTTTAACACAGTAAAAACCAATTAAAATGGTTAAAACAATGTGCAGGCTTGGTGAATTTAGCCATCAAAGGCTTTGTTAAAAAAACATGTCTTTACTTAGCACCAGAATGAAGTCAGCACTGGTGCCAGTCGGGCCTCCAAGGGGGGGCATTCCACCGTCGAGGTGCTACAACAGAAAACCCTCTCTCATGTCCCACCATAGTGTATGTCTCGTATTTGTGGGACACGGAGGAGGGCTCCTTCAACCGATCTCAAGTCTCGGGCAGACATATATAAAGAGAGGTGGTCCCTCAAGTATTGGGGTCCCAAGCCGTTTAGGGCTTTAAATGTCATTACCAACACCTTGAATTTCGACCAGAAGCATATAGGCAGCCAGTGCAATTCCATTTTGGGATGTACTGGTCAGTAGTCTAGCTGCTGCATTTTGCACTAGTTGCAACTTCTGAGTCGTCTTCAAGGGCAGCCCCAGGTAGAGTGCATTGCAGTAGTTTAATCGGGAAGTTACCAGTGCATGTGTTACTGTGGCTAGGTTGTCTGTGTCAGGAAAGGCCGTAGCTAGTGGATCAGCCAAAGCTGGCCCCAAGTACTCTGGGCCACAGAGTCCACCTGGGCCTCCAGTAAAAAGGATAAATCTAGGAATATTCCCAAGCTACGCACCTGCTCCTTCAGAAAGAGTGCAATCCCATCCAGATCAAGTCGCTTACCCAATTCCCGGACTCGGAGCTACCATTCCACAGAGCTTCCGTCTTATCAGGATTCAGCTTCATTTTATTGGCCCTCATCCAGCCCATTACAGCCTCCAGGCATTGGTCCACTCCTTCACCACCCCAGCTGACTCTGATGACAAGGAGAAGTAGAGCTATCATCAGCATACTGATGACACACAACCCCCAAATCCCTAATGACCTCACCCAGCAGCTTTATATAGATGTTGTTGTTGTTGTTATTATTATTATTATTATTATTATTGTTATTATCATTTATATACCGCCCCATAGCCGAAGCTCTCTCGGTGGTTTACAAAACTTTAAAACATTGAACATTTAAAAACCAATATACAAAATTTAAAACCATAAAAGCCTAAAAGCAAACCACATATCACGTTGAACAGCACGGGGGATATAATAGAGCCCTGTGGCACCCCACAGCTTAATAGCCATGGAGTGGAACAGGAATCCCCCAATACCACTCTCTGGTATCGGCCCTGCAAGTAGAAGCGGAACCTCCTACTCTTATCCCACAGAGCTGATCCAGTAAGATACCATGATCAATGTTATCAAAAGCCGCTGAGAGATCCAGGAAGATCAACAGGGTAGCACTCCCTCTGTCTTTCACCCAAAGTAGGTCATCGGTCAGAGCAGTCAAGGCTGTTTCAGTGCTGTGCCCTGGCCTGAAACCAAACTGAAATGGGTCCAGATAATCAGTTTTCTCCAAGAATGTCTGAAGCTGCCTAGCCACCACACGTTCAAGCACCTTGCCCCAAAAAGGGATATGAGCGATAGGGCGGTAGTTCTCACATGCTCTTGGTCCAGGTAGGTCCTCTTCAGTAGAGGGTGCACTATAGCCCCTTTCAAGGCAGCAGGCACCACCCCCTGACAGAGTGAGGCATTTACCACTCCCTGGACCCACCCAATCAGTCCACCTCTGCTGTATCATATTAGCCAAGATGGTTAAGGGTCAAGCTTACATGTGGTGGGATGGACTGATTCAAGCATCTGAAATGGAAAATGCAGGGGAGAAAGGAGAGAGTGAATCAGCCTGCTTAAGCTCTTTGCAGCTTTATAGTATTTTAGAGGACGGCATGGCTAGCTGGCCCTATGAAGAGAAGCACTTCTGTTAGGGGGTGAGAATATATGCAACGTTTTGTTGCAGGACCCATGAGTAAAGTTCTATTGCCATTCTGTGCATGACATTGCCTTAAGCTGGAAAGTGTTAAGGACACCAGAATATTTCCTCTCAAATTCCGAAAACCCATCAAAATATTCCATAGTAACTGTTTTAAAACTGGCAAACAAATCTTCATTATTACAAAAGACACAATTGTTATTTTAATAGAAATCTATGTTTGCAGAATGGAAAAATGATAATCCTCTCATCTTCGTCAAGTAGACTCCTTCATGGTTTACTACCCACCTTTTCTTCTCTAGTTACTCAATAAAAAGGAGGGCATTATATTTTTAATTGCATAAATCAATGTTGTAGTAGTGCCAACATGTTGTAGAAGACTGCAAGACTACAGTTATAAGAACTTTATAAGTAAGAACTAGCCCATGTTTGCTTTTTTCCTCCTCCTTCTTAATCATGCCTTGAATCATGCCTTTTAGACTCACCGAGACACATAGCTTTGCAATTGGTACAGTTTGAAGCCAGGGGAGATAGTAGCCTGAGAGACAGAATTATAGTAGACCAGAAGGGTATAGGGGAATGGACTTGTGAAGGTATAAGGGTGCATCAGCCTGGCAGACTGCCACTCCCTGCAGGACCAGGCCCCCAGGTACTGAGCCAGCTGCTGTGGACAATTACATCTGTCCCCCTCCCTTCCTGGGAGGGATATTTAAGCTGTTGGCTGAGGGGACCTGGGAGGAAGGAAGAGGAAGGCCTGCTGCCAGGGGAGGAGAGGAGTGTGCCTGCCTGCCTGCTGGCTTTTTGTTTTTGTCTTTGGGGTTTTTTGTTGTTGTTGTTTCCCCCCCCCCCTTTCCCCAGGCTTGAGCTATGTGCCTGGGAGGGAGGATACAGGGCCAGGTGGGGGGATCTGAGGGGAGTACAATCAGGGTAGTGACGGGTAGAGGGAGATATGGCGTTGTGAGGAGGACTTGCCAGGTTAGGGGAACAAGGCCCAGACAGTTAATGGCTGTGCCTTGTTCCGGTCCCCCTCACACCCACAGGCTTGTTGGTTGCGTTACCAGCCAGCCCTCAGGCCTCCGGTTGCTGCTTTTAAATGCCAGATCAGTGCATAATAAGATCTCCCTCATCCACGACTTAATTGTGGATGAGGCAGCCGATCTGGCATGTATAACCGAGACCTGGGTGGGAGAGCAGGGAGGAGTTAGTCTCTCCCAGTTATGCCCACCGGGGTACTTGGTTCAGCATCAGGGTAGACTTGAGGGCTGGGGAGGGGGGGTTGCTGTGGTCTATAGGAATTCCACCCCCCTCTGCAGGCTCCCTGTCCATGTGACTACTGGTCTGGAGTGTTTGCACCTTGTGTTGGGCCAACGGGACAGATTAGGGATTCTGTTGGTGTACCGCCCACCCCGCTGCTCAACAGACTTCCTAGCTGAGCTGACAGAGATGGTCTCTGGTGTACTGTTGAGGCCCCCCAGACTCTTGGTTCTGGGGGATGTCAACATTCATGAGGGCACTTTATCTGGGTTGGCTCAGGATTTCATGGTCTCCATGACAACCATGGGACTGTCCCAACATACCATCGGCCCAACACATGTAGCAGGGCACACTCTAGACCTGGTTTTTTCAACTGGACATGGAGATGGCGATCTGAAAGTGGGGGACTTTACATCAACCCCTCTGTCATGGTCAGATCACCACCTGCTGAGGTTTAGACTTACAGTGGCTTTTCCCCTCTGCAAGGGTGGGGGACCCATTAAGATGGTCCACCCCCGGAGGCTAATGGATCCAGATGGTTTCCAGAGGGCTCTGGGGAGTTTTCCGGCTGATAGGGCTGGCTCTCCTGTCGAAACCCTGGTTGATCTGTGGAATGCAGAAATGACCCGGGCAGTTGACACGATTGTTCCTGAGCACCCTCTCCTGTGTAGAGCACGAATGGCTCCGTGGTATACCCCGGAGCTGAGAGTGATGAAACAAAACAGGAGACGAACTCCTGATGGATGCAATCAAACACTGGTAAGTGCTTATGGTGAGCTGTATTCAGGGGCAGTGAGGGCAGCAAAAAACCAATACTTTGCTGCCACTCTTCAGTCATCAACCTGCCGCCCAGCGGAGCTTTTCAGAGTTGTCCGGGGGCTTTTACATGCTGGCCCCAAGGACATGGTAGAACCATCTGAGGCTGGCTGTAATACATTTGCTGAGTACTTCCAGAATAAAATCTCTGGCATCCATCAGAACTTAGACTCCAGTGTTATAGCAGGTGAATCTAGTGAGGTATCCAGAGCACAGGCTTGTCCTGTTTTCTTGGATGAGTTTCAGTTGGTGGAGCTCGAGGATGTTGACAAGGTGCTTGGACAGGTTCGTGCAACCACTTCCATATTGGATCCTTGCCCCTCTTGGCTAATAAAAACTAGCAGGGATGGAACAACTGGCTGGGCCAAGGAAGTGATTAATGCCTCTTTGCAAGAGGGAGTGGTCCCAGGCCTCCTGAAAGAGGCGGCAGTGAGACCACTCCTAAAGAAATCTTCCCTGGACCCTGAAAATCTTAATAACTACAGGCCAGTAGCAAATGTTCCATTCCTGGGCAAAGTCCTGCAGCGGGTGGTTGCGAGTCAGCTCCAGGCACTCTTGGATGAGACTGATTATCTGGATCCATTTCAGTCGGGTTTCAGGCCTGGTTTTGGTACGGAAACAGCCTTGGTCGCCCTGTATGATGACCTATGTCGGGAGAAAGACAGGGGGAGTGTGACTCTGTTGATTCTCCTTGATCTCTCAGCGGCTTTCGATACCATCGACCATGGTATCCTTCTGGGACGACTGGCTGAGTTGGGAGTGGGAGGCACTGCATTGCAGTGGTTCCGCTCCTACTTGGGGGGTCGGCTCCAGAAGGTGGTGTTTGGGGAACATTGCTCGGCCCCGTGGATTCTCCAGTATGGGGTTCCGCAGGGGTCAGTCTTGTCCCCCATGCTGTTCAACATCTACATGAAACCGTTGAGTGCAGTCATCCGGAGTTTTGGAGTGCGTTGTCATCAGTACGCTGATGACACGCAGCTCTATTTCTCCTTTTCATCTTCATCAGGTGAGGCTGTGGATGTGCTGAACCAGTGCCTGGCTGCGACAATGGACTGGATGAGGGCTAATAAACTGAAACTCAATCCAGACAAGACTGAGACGCTGTTAGTGGGTGGTTCCACTGACCGGATGGAAGGTGTTCAACCTGTTCTGGATGGGGTTGCACTCCCCTTGAAAGAGCGGGTTCGTAGCTTGGGGGTTCTCCTAGAACCATCTCTGTCACTTGAGGCGCAGGTGGCCTCAGTGGCACGGAGTGTCTTCTACCAACTTCGGTTGGTGGCCCAGGTACGCCCCTATCTGGACAGGGATAACCTGGCTTCAGTTGTCCATGCTCTGGTAACCTCCAAGTTAGATTACTGCAATGCACTCTACGTGTGGCTGCCTTTGAAGGCGGTTCGGAAGCTGCAGCTTGTGCAAAATGCAGTGACCAGATTGATAACTGGAACCAGTAGGTTCGAACATATAAGACCTACTCTGGCCCGCTTGCATTGGCTGCCTGTATGTTTCTGAGCCCGGTTCAAGGTGCCGGTTTTAACCTATAAAGCCTTACACGGCTTGGGATCACAATACCTGATGGAAAGCCTTTCCCGACATGAACCTTACCCGAACACTACGTTCAACATCTAAGGCCCTCCTCCGAGTGCCTCCTCCGAGGGAAGCTCGGAGGTCGGCAACAAGAGAGAGGGCCTTCTCTGTGGTGGCTCCCCAATTGTGGAAAGATCTCCCCGACGAGGCCCGCCTGGCACCAACATTATTATCTTTTCAGTGCCAGGTCAAGACTTTCCTCTTCTTTCAGGCATTTGGCAATATCTGAGGAGCCTGGGTTTGTTTTGTTTTGTTTTTGTAGCTTTTTGAAGTGTTGAAGTGGTTTTAAATGTACCGATTGTGTGTATGTTGTATGTTTTTGCTATTTTAATTTTTGTATATTGTTTTTAATGGTTTTTAATCCTATGTAAACCGCCCAGAGAGCTTCAGCTGTGAGCCGGTATACAAATGTAATAAATAAATAAATAAATAAATAATGGCAGGGGCCATACCTTGGGGTGCCAGTGGCTGTCACTTCACTCAGGTTGCAGGTACAATGCATCTGATTTTGACCACTATGTAACTTTGCTTGAAGGTTTCACTGTATCAAACTGTGGGCTATTCCAACCCATGTGAAGCCAGGTCTGTTTGCTAGTTGGTAGTAAGAGAAGCTGTATCACACATTTGCCTCCTGATGGTCAATCCAGGACAAAAGGAATGTGCCCACATTCTCCATCCCACCAGATATACAATACACTGTACCAACTATGCATAGGATCATATTTATGTGATCTTCCCTCTCCTTTAAAAGGAAAGGAAAAGTTATTGTAAATTAAAACTGTGTACCTGGCCTTGTATGCTTACTGGAGTAGGAGATACATACACCTACTTTCTCACCACAGGACATCAGTCCTCTGTTGGATGCATATAAAGTGCTCAAGTCTGTAGAGTGTCAGTACAATATTGCACAGTTATAGTTAGTTTGTTAGCATTATAACTTCCAGCTTCTTACTGTATAGAAAATGCACTGATAGTGCAAAGCCTAATTGTTATTAGACTTTATAATTTTATTTTTCTGGGTTTGGTTCTTCAATTTATGTAACAGTCCAATAAGAAATAAATAAAGATATATGATTGTCACTCAGGATGATGATGATACTTTAGCCCCTGAAACAATAAGTTTTCTATTGTGCTAATATGTCTGCCCTTCTTTCCTTCTGAAGGAGATGAAGCGGAGAATAAATCGGCGGCTGTGCCAATGGAAGAGGAGGAAGATGATGACGATGATCCTGAGAATAGGTATGATTCCATCCGTAAGGACTTTAAAAAGATTATAACACACCCTAGGCGTGGGCGCAAACAAGAGCAACGGAACAGCAAGCAGGTTGTAAAAACCAGAAGTGCCTGCCTTGTAAAGACTCGCTCACAGGCTTCCCGCAAGTTTGAACGAGAGGCCAGAAAACAAACCCCCAAATCCAGAAATGAAAAGAAAATGAGAAAATACATTTAAGTGTTAACTCACACACCTTGCATAGGGTGTGTTATAAATGCACTGCAGCACTGTCCGTATTAAGTTTCCATGTAAAATGTGGATTTTGTGTAAATTGTACATTCATTCAGTCACATTTCTTTTCTTAAAAAGTGATAACTATGGCTGCCCACAGGAATAAGAGATGCAGATTAGCAATTCTCTGTTTTGGCTCTTTAATTCCTTTTCAGTTGGTGTGTAAATTCTCATAAAAATCTGATAAGAAAGCAGTGCCATAAGCAGGCCATGCTTTTGGAGAAATCCGTTTTGTAATATCCTGAATTATTCACTTTTTAATTTAAAAGTGAATACTTGGTGGCATTAATGTAATGACTTGAATTTGTGCCCGCTTCAGTCATTTGAGTGAGTTTTTATTCACGTTGTTTGGACTTCAGTCGCATGTTAAATCTAAACATGTGCATAAATGTATATTTGGTATTAAAATTTAATGTTAAAATATCACTGTAGTTAAGGATTTTAGTTTTGTAGGCCTTTATAAATCTCCAAATACATACATTATGTAACTGATGTAATTGCCAAATAGTAAATCGGAAAAAAGAATAAAACAGTGAATACTTAGGTTGCAATCCTATACTGACTTGTCGACTTGGTTGGCATGTAATGGCAAATCATGGTTTAACTAATCCATGATTTTCCATTTGCGAGCAGGAGTGAGCTGCCTCCCACTCCTCACTTCCATTTTTAATCAACAACCTATGATTGGCTATTTTGTAGGTTCTTCAGCATGACATGTGAATCCAGAACACTGGGTTCTTTAGGGGCTAAACACAGTGGTTAACCCAACAGCAAACCATGGATTTAACTTCTGGGTTGTTTAGCCCCTAAACAACAAGTGCTCTAGGTTCACACGTCATGCTCAACAACCTCCGACCTCGCCAATTGTAGGTTGTTGATTAAAAGCTGAAGTGGCTGATGTACCTTCTCTGTCCCGCTTGTTCATGGGAAATCATGAGTTTAAGTGTGACATGCTAACCAGGTCATAGTGGGACTTACTTTTGAGGAGGCATGTATAGGATTGTGCTGTTACAAGATTAACAAAGCATATACTGTCAAGCCATCCATGCTTAATGTTGGTTACCAAGGCAGTTTCTTTTGTGGGAACTATTTCTACAAATTCAATAAACGATATATTTGACAATGAAAAATGTACAATTGGCTTTGTGGGAATAAGAATGGTTTGTTAACAGTTTATCTGGTTTTTATCTGCATTATTACAAAGTGAAACACATTTTTGGGTTTGTACCTGAAGTGAAGTTTAACACTTGTTCTCCTATATGGACTTGGGTACAGATAAAAATGCTGCTAATCTAGCTGTTATTTGCTTTTACCACACAACGTTTAAACGCATAATAGTGAACTTTAATAATTACTTAGGGGTTGATAGTATAGAATGATAAGATTTTTTTAAAAAAAATGTAGTTTCTTTTATAGAAACACATTGAGTTCCTTATTTAATTAATAGAATTTGAAAGCATTTCTAGTAGATAATATCATATAGAAAATTAGATGTTTTGCTTGGAGTATTGTTCTTTATTTCTTAAAAGTCAGTAAATGAATCCTGAAATATTTTAATCATAAAAAAGAATTTTACTTAATAAATAAAAGTAGATTCCTGGAATTGCTTTAAGGGGGAAGAACCCCTGAATACTGTACAATCCAGGAAAAGTATCAATCTACCTCTCTTAGATGGAGTTGGTGTTCATCAGCAAATAGTCTTGACCAATATGCAAGATGAATATTGGTTGATGTATATTATACCATACTGAAACACTTCATTTTATGGCAGAATTAGGAAAATGCAATTAAGTAGCTGGTTTGATGACCACATATGTTAGAGAAATTCAAAGAGTTGTGTGCAGAAATACCGCAGGACATGGAGGCGCTTCCTAGCATTCCTTCCTGATGCGGTGCCTTGTACCCTTCCCCCTGAAGAGCAGCTCCTATGGTACAGAGGGATGGCGATTGGTGTATTCCCCCTCCCCTGTTGCTTTCTGCACGCACACGGGGCTGTTTGGTTCCCTGTGGTGGTGAGCCCTATTGAATGACTAGTGACTTGCACCACGACATACCAATCCTCAACTTTAAACTAAATGCTCTTATGGGTTGCAGTTTAACTGTTGCTTGCTTTTTTGGACAAAATACCCACTCCTACCAGGCCAAAGAGGGATGCTAGAGATTTGTAGTTATGTTATACAGCTTGGACAGTTGTACCGACAACTTTTTTTCCTGAAGAAACCACTTTAACATGCCTCTTATTAAAATGTTAAAATCTTTTGCCATAGTGCAATATTTTAGTGGGTCTTAATATAACAGACAGTGCTGTATTTCATTGTGGTGTGTATTTGTTTCTTATTGGTTTGTCTGGACTTTTGAATAGTGCTGTTTTAATATGTTTGGAGTTACTTTTGTTCGTTAAGAGATTCATAGTGTATTCATGCACAATGCCTTTGAAGTATTTGATGGATGCAATAAATTTTTGTAAAACATGTTTCTCGTCCAAGCATTTAATTTAAGAAGTATAAAACACATGTTTTTTCTACTAAGATATTATAGGGGTCATTTAAACTGTTTTCATTCATATTGAAAATTTACCCATATAATACTCAATTTAACATTTCTGAGGTCTCCGTGTTTAAAGCTAAAATTTTAAACATGGCATACCAGTTAAAACATAGTATGTCTTTAGCACATTGTTGCAGTTTTCTTTATGTATTGGGTACGTTCAGGCAATTGCAGACTATGTCAAATGTATGATTGTAAACATACTCCTTGATTCTAGTTTGAGTCATTACACCCTAGAAAACTTGTGCATGCATTCAGGACTTTCCCTAGTCTTTCCATCTGTGACACCCTGCATGATTCATGCACATGTGCTGGCAAAATTGCTTGATGCTCTCTTCCCCTTGATATAAAAAGTACTATGTTGGTTTGTCTGGTTGTAGGAGTGAATCTAATTGGAAACTAAGGCCAGAGATACCTATGGGAAAGGCACCAAGCACGTGTGTGGTCTTAGTCTTGCAGTTGAAGTACAATGTAAGAGGCTGCAAAATATTTGAAAGGGGGCAAATGTTGGCCTTTCTTCAGTATTTTAAATGTAATAAATACACGTGGATATCATAATTGGCAATACTCATGGAAAAAAATGCAGATAGCCCTAGATTCTAATAATGAAAACTGCAAGTGAGTGTCATATTGGTCATCTGGTAAATTCTACATCAGTCTTCTCCAACCTGGTGCCCTCCAAATGTTTTGAACTACAATACTTATCAGCCCCAGCCAGTGTGGCTACTTGTCAAAACATCTGGAGGGCATCAGGTTGGGAAAGGCTACTCTATATGAAGAAACAGAAATAGTTTACTTACATATTTTACAGATCAGTTCTTTGTGAAATTTCTTTTTAACTATTCTTAAAAAAACACTGATTTTAAAATGGAATTATATAGCTGGATTCAGAGAAGGTTTAATTCTGTTACAATCAATGAGGCTTAAGTTGATTTTGACTTACTTTCTCTGGATACAATCCATAGTTATTTTTTTTGGAGGGAGGGGTATCAAAGGTTTTAAGACAACCCTAACCAAGTTAGGGCCATATTGTTGGTGTAGCCACATTGCACACATCCTTTGCACCATAATATGAAAAGGTTGGATCATGTAAAAGTAGTGGTACACTACTTACCAACATTACATTCTTAGGTGTTCTTTGAATAGAAGTAAGTTTTCAGGCTCTGAGCCTCATTCACTAGGCTGTAGTTCTTTTTCCTAGACCCCCTCTACAAGAATTCGTTTTGACGCCTGGTTCGCCGATTATGCGCATCTTCTTGGAAGCGCTTTATAGTAAATGACTGTACGCGGGAGGTAATTGAGCGCACAGCTGGTGGCCTTACCGGTTGTTTGAAATACGCTTTAGAAGTAGTTAATGCGGAGAATCGCTTGTTTACATAGTCAAAATGCGCTTTAACGGCCGCAGCAAAATAAAACTCGCTATTTAATTCAATAATGCGCATAATCGAATAGATAACGCACCTCAACTCCCGATTTGCGCTCCGCTCATGTAGAGGAAAATTTTTTAATGAGACTTGAAAGAGCTTTAAACCTCTCGTGTAGAGGCAGCCCTAGTCTGAGTGTCTAGCATTTCCTGAATTTGATGCCTTTACAAGAGTCAAAATGGGCTTTTTTTTAGAAACAAACATTTTAATGTCACTTATACATTAGATGATTAACTCTTTCTGAAAATACAAAATTATTACATCCTGTGTTTTCAGACTCGAACATTATTTGAATTTTTTTTTCATTGCTTTACTCAATAAAGCAGGAGGTGGAAAAAGCTTGTGCCGATACTTAATTTAGACAATGATTTAATCAGAAAATGAAAGCATCATGTTACATTTAGTTAATGTTAAGATGAATCAGAGTTCCATGTTACTTTGCCTTTTTAGCTCTCCATAGGACCCAGATCAAAGCCAATAGTAGGCTTCCAGTAACTTTGGACCAGGACTACAGATAAAAGAAAAGTAATTTTCAAAGGAACTTCCACGTAAAACAATACTTTTTTTCAATGATTAGGTTTAAAATTTGAGAGACGAGATGTTATGCAAAGGGAGACGACCCCTTACCATGTAATCATTTCTATTCCGTTTCATGGTCACTATGGTCCAGTTCATGAGAAACCTTTTTTGCACTCCTTAACACATGTCTGCACAACTTGCAACCCACCAAGCTGAGCATAATGTATTAGCTATGCATGGTGGCCCAACAGGGGCTCAGATCTTCTGTGTTTTCTGCTTGTTTAGGACAACAAAAGTAGGATGCCAGGACAAATACATACCCCTTTGTTGTTCTTGGGGAACTTTGAATCACAACCGTTGACAAGCGTTGCGCGAATAATCTTCCACTTAAAACATCCTTATCAAAATCCCCTATTTGGCTTTTTACTAGCATAGTTACTCCAAATACGTCTTACTGCTGTTCTTGCCGACTAGTTCAATTTATATATTGGACAAGCATACAAAGATTTTTGATTAACACTGGACATAAATAGACAATGTTTTAAATTACATTTTCTTTTATGCAGTATTTCTCCCCCAGTGTGATGGACTTGCTATAAAGATTTGTTAAGTTGGCATTTTCTATGCTTTTAGCTTGCTTTTCCTCATGGGATGCAGTCCTAGTGGCTTATGCCAAACTCAGTATTTGGATCTGTTTTGGTCCAGTAACGTTCCTGCACCAGACCAACAGAGGCTCATGAAATGGGAATTTCCAAAAGCAGCCTGCAGTGTGAGGGCCTACTTTGCTGAAACCAATACCGCTTCAACTGGCTGCATGCTTGAAATCAAGTGTATACCTACAATTATTAAGATATGATCAAAACACAGCAAATCTGTCAAAGACATATTTCAGTAGGGCATTGGGAGACCCTGTTGGCTCCCCCCCCCCCCATTCTTTATCTTTGGTCGTCAGTTATATAAATAGAGGAAATATCCAGTCAGCTGGGATTCCTTGAAAACCATGGACACATCCTAACAGTTTGCACTAATTTCTTACATCATGGTTCATTGAAGCACGGTAACTATAGATGTTATGCTATAACAAAGACAGACTTCCTTCAGAGTACTGGCAATCTGTAATTAGGAAGGGAGGCCAGATAAAAGCGCAGCAAGAATATTAATTCTGGTGTATTTTAGCTTGTCCCAAGATGAGATGGAATTGTGCCACTAAGACATGTGACCAAGTGGTCCCAAGTAGATTTTTCTGAAGTTGAATGGGACTTGCAAGTGGTCAGCCCCACACCCACCAGAGCCATCCCACTATGAGGGGGAGGGAGAAGGTTTTCTCCTCCTTGTACTGCTGCTGTTCATTTTGACCTGTCTGGCTTGTCTTGGTACAAGGGGATAGGTGTCATTCATTTGAAAAGGTTGCACTTACAATTGTCCATGTTTCTGTTGCCATTATTAAAAGATCGGCAGCAAACAAGTACTTTTTAAGGCAGGACAGGTTGGCAAACTGAGGGCCAGAATAGAAAGGGGTAGGGTGTGAATCTGTCCTAATAGTCTTAGATGGATGGCTCACCCAGTTCTAATTGGTTAACAGAGCAGGGTATTTTAAAGGCACCTCACAAACTGAGTCTATCTGGGATTCATTGGCCATCTGTGATTTGTTTATCATGATCTGCGAACTGGGAACTCTAGCTTGTCATCTGAAATCATGAAATCATGAACCATGGTTTGTTCTTGGCTTATGACTGTGGCTTCTCTGAGTCAACACAAGCCAGAGTTCTGAGTTCACATGTCACGATAAACAAACTCATGGGCAGGCCTGTGGGTTTTTTAGGTGAAGCTAAGCAGCACTGACCAAGCAGTGCGAACCAGCTTGTTCACAATGAGCCAGAATTCTTTAGACCTGTTGTTGGCAGCCAAGGCACTTGCTGATAGCTTCCTTTAAACAGCAGCCCCAAACCCTTTTGTAACAGAGAGGCCTTTCAATAGCAGCTTGTGATATGACATGGAGGTCTGAGCTGCTAGGCATTCCCATGCTTTCGCTTCCCTTTAAAGATGCATTTCTCACTTTGTTTCGGAGGCTCTCAGGACTGATGTGGGATTCTAATGTTCAGCGAAATATTGCTACACAATTAATGGAGACAAACCGATGGGAGACAAATGAAAGTTTAACCATGCAGTAGAACTACATCAGCAACAGATATATTACAGAATTTGCAAATGTTTATTGCCATTGTCCATAATAATCACTTCAATCTCCCACCAGCAGGTTGATACACCAAATTACTCTTCCATTGCCAACATGGTTTGTTTCCATCTAGTACTATTGCTTAATTCTTAAACTTTTGATCTTGCATTATCTAATTAATTCAGTTGTGCAGTTACATTTGTCATTTACTGATTTTTATTGATGAACCAATGGAATACACCTTTTTTGTTTTACTTCAAAGAATTGCCAAGAAAATGCTTTTAGAAGAAATCAAAGCCAATCTTTCCTCAGAGGAGGATGCTTCTTCTGATGAAGAGTCTGATGATGGGAAAAAGAAGAAAGGAAGGCAAATTGAAAATATAGGCGACAATGGTGAGCATCAGATAGAGGCACAGTACTTGATTTATTGTAATTTTAAAGTATTTTATAAGAGACAAATCAACATATTTTGCTCCAAATGTGTAAACTTGCTAAATATTGAACCCAAATGGGAATTGGTAGTATATAGATTACTAAGATAGTCACCTGCCCATCACTGCCATCCAAACTTGTACTGAAACCTTGATATTTATTTATTTGTTGCATTTATATCCCGCCTTTTTTTCCTCCAAAGAACCCAAGGTGGTGCACACAATTCTCTTCTTCTTCACAACAACCTTGTGAAGTAGGTTGGGCTGAGAGTCTGTGACTGGCCCAAAGTCACTCACTGAGCTTCCATGACCAATTGGGGACTAGAACCTGGATCTCCCAACCCCCTTCCAACACTTTAACCACTACACTACACAGGTTCTCAGTGCCTAAAATCCTGTGAGATTCCCTAAATTGTTGTTTGCTTACTTCCACAGTAAATCAGTATGGTAAAAACAAGTGAATTTTATTTTGTTTAGTGGATAAACTGCTATTCTCAAGTCTGTCATCATGCAGTTAGCGTTAATCTCCTCATGCTACTGGTATCAGCTGGAAAATAACTTGCATATTAGAGGCTTCATGTTGTTGTTTTTCTGTGACAGAAGAGAACGAACAAGAAGATGATTCTGACTCTGACTCAGATTCAGATGCTGAAGAGGCTAAGAAACCTAGACATAAACACCGGTTGCTAAGACACAAGTTGACAATGAGCGATGGAGAGTCTGAGGAAGAGAAAAAGGGAAAATCTAAAGAGTCCAAAGATGTTAAACGCAGAAATAGAAGGAAAGGTACAAAGTGTGTGTATGGATGAGCATGCATAAGAGAGCCCATACTGTGACAGGTAATGTGTGGTAAAATCCTTCTTGCCACTTGGTAGTAGGACTGTGCAGAAAGCCAAGCTAGAGCCTAAGGAAAGCCCTGCTGGATCAGAACAAGGATCCTTGTCGTTCAGTACTCTGTTCACACAGTGGCCAACCAGCTGTTGACTGGGAACCCACAAGCAGGAGAGAGGTGCAACAGCACCCTCCCACCCATGTTCCCCAGCAAATTGTGTATATAAGCTTGCTGCCTCTGGTACCAGAGGTAGCACATAACCATCAGGACTAGTAGCCACTGATAGCCTTCTCTAGGAATTTATCCACCCTACTCAGCAATGGGAGAATTCACCCCAGGACAGATTAGTTATCTATATGTGGCATATGCCATGGTTCAGAGATTCTTTCAAGTTATATTGTCAATATGTTGGCTACCACATCTACTGTGTATGTAGTCTGTATATAGGTTTCTCCTAAAACCAGATATGATCTAGAGTAAGCTCAGTACTTCACTTTTGATATGGGTGGTATAAAATTCTATTTCTTAAGAAATACTCTCTTAGACAAAATTTGTCTTTTTCTACAAAGTATTAACATAACAGTACTAAATACAAGTGCTTCTGCATGCATAAATTCAAATACATGAAACATCTAACATCATTCTAAACAAGACTTCTAAGCAGAGTCAAGTACATGTGCCAGTTCTCAGTGGTAATTAATATCAAGCTTACCAGGTTGATTCTGCAGGCAACATGTTAGGAGAAAGTTGGACTAGGTGATCCTCGTGGTCCCTTCCAACTCTTCAATTCTATGATAAGCTGACCTTAAAGGATAATGCCCACTGTTGCGTGTTCTGAGTCTCGTCTCTTCTCTCTCTCTCTCTCTCTCTCTCTCTCTCTGCTACAAAATCTGTTCAAACTATTTTTACTACAATTTATGTTTCTTATCCAAGAATTCTAAAGTTTACATTTCAATCTAAATCTTCATTTGTCTAAATAAGATTATTGAATTTTGAAGCTTCTTATCGAGATTAATGCACATAACAACAATATACCTTTAAGCTTTCTTTGACATGTTACAGGCATGGTTTTGATACAAAAATATTTCTTTGATATTCTCCAGTCTCATGAGCTTGTTACACATATTTCATTATATTTAGAATCTGGTATGAGATTTTTAGTAACTTATCTGATGGCCCCTTTGGCCTCATTATGTAGCTACTTGTTTTATAGTACCCTCTTTAACCCTGTTAAGTGAAAGTTGTGACCCTAAATTTAACATTGATACCTCCTTAACTGGATTCCTTTTTAATCAGTAAATGGTGCTTAATGATCTCTCCATAATAGCCTGGTACTACAGTCTATCATCTGGCAAACCTCAGAGATGAGGCAGTTTTACTAGGGATGTGCACTGACCCCCCGGATCGGATCGGATAGCGGATCGGAATCGGACCTGGGGGGTCGGATCGGATCGGATCGGATCGTGTGTCGGATCGGATCGGATCCGATTCCGATCCGCGGATCGGATTTTCCGATCCGGATCGGACGCCATTTTGAATGCTTTTTCCTATAGCAAATTATTGTTTTACAAAAACGCCTATAACTTTTTCATTTTTAACGACAGAAGGATGAAACTTGGGCACATTGTACACTGGTTAGGGATAGGTATCTGTGAGAAATTTCAGAAAGATTGGTGCATGCAGTTTGTGGCAATTAATTTTTTAATAAATAACATGGAATGCCTATAACTCGGTCATTTTTAAAGTTACACACATGAAACTTTGCCACATTGTAGGTGGAACCTTGGGACCCACGTGTGTGAAATCCCAGAACCGTGGGTGCTTGCCTGGTGTGGCAATGAATTTTTGAAAAATGGGTAGTAGTGGGGTAAATGCAGTTATGCCTCCCATGTTTTTATTTTTAAAGATACAAACAGGACACTTCGGCACATTACAGGGAACACTTCCCTTGATATGTGTGTAAAATTTCAGACAGCTAGCTCCAGGCATGTGTTGGCAATGAATTGTTGAAAATTGGGTAGCAGTGGGGTAAAATACAGTTTTGCCTCCCATTTTTTTATTTTCAAAGATACAAACGGGAAACTTTGGCACATTGCAGGGAACACTTCACTTCAAATGTGTGTGAAATTTCCGGAAGCTAGGTGCAACATTTTAGTGGGAAACGAACGTTTATTCATGGCATTTCACATGGGATTTATGGGTTGGTTTTAAGAGCTACAAACCTCTAACTCGCTCACATGGCACAGGACCTATGCCCGCTCAAACGCTGGAAATTTAACAAACTTTGGTGCAATGCTTTAGTGGGAAAACAAAGGTTTATGCATGGCATTTCACATGGGATTTATGGGTTGGTTTTAAGAGCTACAAACCTCTAACTCGCTCACATGGCACAGGACCTATGCCCGCTCAAACGCTGGAAATTTAACAAACTTTGGTGCAATGCTTTAGTGGGAAAACAAAGGTTTATGCATGGCATTTCACATGGGATTTATGGGTTGGTTTTAAGAGCTACAAACCTCTAACTCGCTCACATGGCACAGGACCTATGCCCGCTCAAACGCTGGAAATTTAACAAACTTTGGTGCAATGCTTTAGTGGGAAAACAAAGGTTAAACTTTATTATTTTAAACCTTCAGGAAGGGGACATTGCCTGCCTGGTGTGGATTGGTAATGAGGGAAGAAAGTTTCACTTATTCATTTGTAAAATGTAAAGTGATTGTAAATTGCTTTAGGGACCCATACATTTACATGACAAGACAGGTGTTGGTTGCAGGAATGCTACCAAATGCACTAGTAGCTAATCCCAGGTAATAGCTATTCAGATCCTAGCTAATAGCTATTATTCAGATCCTAGCCTGGGAAGGGATCTTGCAGGATAAGTGATTGTTCTTTTCTTGTGTACTATGTAATTCTAAACCAGAAGGCTGCTTTGATGTAGAGCCAATCCACATGGTCTCTTGCAGCACCTAGTATTATTTATTTCTCCTTCCACAGCAGAATCTGGAAGGCGGGCAGGCAGGCTGGCATTTAATGGGCAAAGTCCAACAGCGGCATTGGGGACTGGGTGACATTCTCCTTGAGGGCGAATGCCAAGTCCCATGGCTTGTGCGAGGAGGGCGGCTTGCTCTCTTTGCAGGAAGGATCTGGAAGGCGGCAGGCGGCATCAGCAGCGGGCGGGCAGGCTGGCATTTAATGGGCAAAGTCCAACAGCGGCTTTGGGGACTGGGTGACATTCTCCTTGAGGGCGAATGCCAAGTCCCATGGCTTGTGCGAGGAGGGCGGCTTGCTCTCTTTGCAGGAAGGATCTGGAAGGCGGCAGGCGGCATCAGCAGCGGGCGGGCAGGCTGGCATTTAATGGGCAAAGTCCAACAGCGGCTTTGGGGACTGGGTGACATTCTCCTTGAGGGCGAATGCCAAGTCCCATGGCTTGTGCGAGGAGGGCGGCTTGCTCTCTTTGCAGGAAGGATCTGGAAGGCGGCAGGCGGCATCAGCAGCGGGCGGGCAGGCTGGCATTTAATGGGCAAAGTCCAACAGCGGCTTTGGGGACTGGGTGACATTCTCCTTGAGGGCGAATGCCAAGTCCCATGGCTTGTGCGAGGAGGGCGGCTTGCTCTCTTTGCAGGAAGGATCTGGGAGGCGGCAGGCGGCATCAGCAGCGGGCGGGCAGGCTGGCATTTAATGGGCAAAGTCCAACAGCGGCTTTGGGGACTGGGTGACATTCTCCTTGAGGGCGAATGCCAAGTCCCATGGCTTGTGCGAGGAGGGCGGCTTGCTCTCTTTGCAGGAAGGATCTGGAAGGCGGCAGGCGGCATCAGCAGCGGGCGGGCAGGCTGGCATTTAATGGGCAAAGTCCAACAGCGGCTTTGGGGACTGGGTGACATTCTCCTTGAGGGCGAATGCCAAGTCCCATGGCTTGTGCGAGGAGGGCGGCTTGCTCTCTTTGCAGGAAGGATCTGGGAGGCGGCAGGCGGCATCAGCAGCGGGCGGGCAGGCTGGCATTTAATGGGCAAAGTCCAACAGCGGCTTTGGGGACTGGGTGACATTCTCCTTGAGGGCGAATGCCAAGTCCCATGGCTTGTGCGAGGAGGGCGGCTTGCTCTCTTTGCAGGAAGGATCTGGAAGGCGGCAGGCGGCATCAGCAGCGGGCGGGCAGGCTGGCATTTAATGGGCAAAGTCTCTCCTTTCCCGGGCACTGTGGCAGTGAGAGTGCCATAGGCTGCAAAAGAAGAAGGGGGGGGGAAAAGAATGAATATTAGTTGACCACTTCAACACAACCAGCTCCCTTCCACCCAGGATTGCCCTTCCTGAGTGCCCACGCCAAAGCAGGCACACGGGGCTGCCTGCTCACTCGGAAGTTAGCAGGCAGACAGCCAACCTTCAGTTAGGTGGAAGGTGCCCCCCCCCATTCACAGAACACTTACCGTAGTCCTCCTGAGGGCGTTGTTGATAAGATGCCACTTCCAGGCGGGCAGTGACGGGCAGGTGGGCAGTCTGCATTACCGTCTCTCCTGGGCACTGTGGCAAAGAGTTCCATAGGCTGCAAAAGAAGAAGGGGGGGGGAAGAATATGAGGAAAATGATACTTTTCCACCACTGGCTCCCTCCCACCCAAGACTGGCATGTGCCCGTCCTGAGTGCCCACGCCCCAGCAGGCACACGGGGCTGCCTGCTTGCTTACTCGTGGGTAAGCTCTCTGACAGGCTCTTACCAGAGTCGTGCGGGCGACGTGAATCGATGGGCCACCTCCATGCGGCCGTGGCTGGGGCAGATGGGCAGTCTGGATTCACGGGTACGCTTTGCGCAGTGGCGAAGAGTTCCATAGGCTGCAAAAGAAGGAGGGGGGGGGGAAAAGAATTAACATGAGATAAATCATACTTTTCCACCATTGGCTCCCTCTCACCCAGGACTGGCATCTGCCCGGTCCTGAGTGCCCACGCCCCAGTAGGCACACGGGGCTGCCTGCTTGCTTACTCGGAAGTAAGATCTCACACTGCCCCACTTCTGGACACTCTCAGGTGTCCCTGCGTTGACTGCACACACTTACCTTATTCGTGCGGCCGATGTGGATCGGAGGACTCCAGTGGCACATAGGCTCCTCCAGGCAAAGTCACATTGGCACAGGGTCCTCCAGGCAAAGTCACAGTTTGGCACAGCTCCCTCCAGGCAAAGTCACATTGGCACAGGGTCCTCCAGGCAAAGTCACAGTTTGGCACAGCTCCCTCCAGGCAAAGTCCCAGTGGCACAGGCTCCTCCAGGCAAAGTCACATTGGCACAGGGTCCTCCAGGCAAAGTCACAGTTTGGCACAGCTCCCTCCAGGCAAAGTCCCAGTTTGGCACAGCTCCCTCCAGGCAAAGTCACAGTTTGGCACAGCTCCCTCCAGGCAAAGTCACATTGGCACAGGGTCCTCCAGGCAAAGTCACAGTTTGGCACAGCTCCCTCCAGGCAAAGTCACATTGGCACAGGGTCCTCCAGGCAAAGTCACAGTTTGGCACAGCTCCCTCCAGGCAAAGTCCCAGTTTGGCACAGCTCCCTCCAGGCAAAGTCCCAGTTTGGCACAGCTCCCTCCAGGCAAAGTCCCAGTGGCACAGGCTCCTCCAGGCAAAGTCACAGTTTGGCACAGCTCCCTCCAGGCAAAGTCACATTGGCACAGGGTCCTCCAGGCAAAGTCACAGTTTGGCACAGCTCCCTCCAGGCAAAGTCCCAGTTTGGCACAGCTCCCTCCAGGCAAAGTCCCAGTTTGGCACAGCTCCCTCCAGGCAAAGTCCCAGTTTGGCACAGCTCCCTCCAGGCAAAGTCCCAGTGGCACAGGCTCCTCCAGGCAAAGTCACAGTTTGGCACAGCTCCCTCCAGGCAAAGTCACATTGGCACAGGGTCCTCCAGGCAAAGTCACAGTTTGGCACAGCTCCCTCCAGGCAAAGTCCCAGTTTGGCACAGCTCCCTCCAGGCAAAGTCACAGTTTGGCACAGCTCCCTCCAGGCAAAGTCCCAGTGGCAGAGGCAAAGTCCCAGTGGCAGAGGCAAAGTCCCACTGGCAGAGGCAAAGTCACAGCTGCATGGGCACCTCCAGGCAGGCAGGCGGGCGGGCAGGCAGAGGCGGGCATGATGCCAGGCGCTTGCACATTGCACAAGTAAGCAATAGAACCGTGAGACCAGCCCACGCATTCCGGCTACTTCACAATGGCGGCAACCTAGCAGGCAGGCAGGCAGGCAGGCAGAGGCAGAGGCAGAGGCGGGCATGATGCCAGGCGCTTGCACATTGCACAAGTAAGCAATAGAACCGTGAGACCAGCCCACGCATTCCGGCTACTTCACAATGGCGGCAACCTAGCAGGCGGGCAGGCGGGCAGGCAGGCAGGCAGGCAGAGGCAGAGGCAGAGGCGGGCATGATGCCAGGCGCTTGCACATTGCACAAGTAAGCAATAGAACCGTGAGACCAGCCCACGCATTCCGGCTACTTCACAATGGCGGCAACCTAGCAGGCGGGCAGGCAGGCAGGCAGAGGCAGAGGCAGAGGCGGGCATGATGCCAGGCGCTTGCACATTGCACAAGTAAGCAATAGAACCGTGAGACCAGCCCACGCATTCCGGCTACTTCACAATGGCGGCAACCTAGCAGGCGGGCAGGCGGGCAGGCAGGCAGGCAGGCAGAGGCAGAGGCAGAGGCGGGCATGATGCCAGGCGCTTGCACATTGCACAAGTAAGCAATAGAACCGTGAGACCAGCCCACGCATTCCGGCTACTTCACAATGGCGGCAACCTAGCAGGCGGGCAGGCGGGCAGGCAGGCAGGCAGGCAGAGGCAGAGGCAGAGGCGGGCATGATGCCAGGCGCTTGCACATTGCACAAGTAAGCAATAGAACCGTGAGACCAGCCCACGCATTCCGGCTACTTCACAATGGCGGCAACCTAGCAGGCGGGCAGGCAGGCAGGCAGGCAGGCAGAGGCAGAGGCAGAGGCGGGCATGATGCCAGGCGCTTGCGCATTGCACAAGTAAGCAATAGAACCGTGAGACCAGCCCACGCATTCCGGCTACTTCACAATGGCGGCAACCTAGCAGGCGGGCAGGCAGGCAGGCAGAGGCAGAGGCAGAGGCGGGCATGATGCCAGGCGCTTGCGCATTGCACAAGTAAGCAATAGAACCGTGAGACCAGCCCACGCATTCCGGCTACTTCACAATGGCGGCAACCTAGCAGGCGGGCAGGCGGGCAGGCAGTTTTTTAAATCATATAGCCAAAATAAACACAACACACAGTGACAGCCCTGCAAGGCTGCCACATAAGTCCAAAAGACACAGTCAGAAACAGTGTGGGATGCTGCTTGTCATCCACTCAATGTAGGAGCCTGGAAGAGGAATCCTATCGCGTCCTTCGTTCATAGTCAGAGAGGTGCATGCGTTCCTTGGCGATAAAATTAAGCCTTCTTCTTATCCAAAGTTCTCATGAGCCTCTGACGTGGTCTTACAAGAAGAAACGCCCATGGAAGTGTGGGACCTTACAGAAGGCCTGGAGGGAGCCATCGGAGTCCAATTTCAGAGGCACACGTGCAAGCACATTGGTTCAAGTCAAACAACATAGAATGTGTGAGATGCTTGTGCATCCCCTCAATGTAAGAGGCTAGGAGAAGAAACTAGATCCCTTCGGGATCCATCGTTCAGAGTTGAGTTACTGAGCTGTAAACAACACAGCCAGTAAATTAAAGTAAAGAAAATTAATTAACCGAAAATAAGAATTAAAAAATCAAGGGCCTGCCGGTGCCTGCCCAAAGGTGTGGGATGGATGGGGGGTGCCTGCCAATTACTCCCCCGCGGGCATGAGGGTGGGGTATCCCAGCAGGGGCAGATTGACCTTGAGGAAGACCAGCTGCTCCACAATCTCAGCGTCCAAGCGAGAGCGGTGGGGTGTGACCACGTCGCCCGCCATGGAAAACACCCGCTCGCTTGGAACGCTGGACGGTGGGCAGCTGATTCTGTCCATGGCCACCCGCGCCAGATCAGGCCACATCTGGCGCCGAGATGACCAGTAGGCCAGGGGTTCGATGGAGCCGTCCTCCATCTGCTCCGCCAGGTAACGCTGCACTGCTGCTGCAGCGTCATCCTGGCGGCGGCTGGGTTGAGTGCCTCTATGCCCAACCGCAGCCTGCAAAGCCTTGTCCCAAAACCCCTGGCCTGTCCCCCTGCTGGGTGTGGTGGTGCTGGTGCCGCCGCTGCTGGTGGTGCTCAGCGGACTTAGCGCCTGGGCTTCGGTGGGCTCCTCCTCTGCCTGCCCAATCCTGGCATCCCGGGCCGCCCGAACATCCGTCACCAGCATTTCCACCCAACCTGCCCGGGAAGTCTGCCCACATAACCCATCCTTGATGCGCGGGTCGCACATGGTGGCCAACATGTACTGCCTCTCGTTGTAGAGAGGCTGGACCCGGCGGGATAAGCTTTCCCTCAGCCTCGTCACCACTTCCCGCACCTCTGGCAGGAAGCGCCTGCCGGTGACGGCATCCCCGGCCTCCAGAAACTCGCCCATCTGATTCTGGAGATGCCTGGCCACGGGGAGCACCTGGCTGAGAAGGGCAGTGCTGCTGCTCAGGGTCTCGGTGGCCTCAAGGAACGGCTTGAGGACCACCAGAAGCTGGGACATGGCCTCCCACTGCTGCCTGGACAGTGGGGCCTGGATGCCAATGTCCCCGACCCTGAACATCTCGTGGACAACACGCTGTTGCTCCACCATACGCTCGAGCATGTGGTAGGTGGAGTTCCAACGTGTTGCCACGTCCTGCACTAGCCGGTGCTGCGGAAGTCCCAGCTCCTGCTGCTTCTCCCGCAGCAACCGACTGCCCTTCACGCTGTGGTGGAAATGCCCAGCCACCTTCCTGCAGCTCTCTAGGAGATTACGGATTTGGGGAGGGAGAGGGGCCTTGCTGCCTCCAAGGCCATCCCTGACGACCAGGTTGAAGACGTGCGCGATGCAGCGGATGCCCTCAAATCCGCCATCGCGCACCGCCTTCAGCATATTGGCTCCCCCGTCCGTGACCATGTAACCGCGGGTGTGCTGGTGCCCGCCCAGCCACCCTGCCACCATGCGGTTCATGGCCTCCGTAATCTCCTCCTCCGTGTGGGACTGGTCCATGACTGCGGTATGAAGGAGGGCCCAGCGGCAGCCCTCCTTCCCAGTCCCAGAAGTCCTGGGTGCTTCCTGCCCTGAGGCTCCCCACCAGTGAGCCGTCAGGGACAGGTAAGCGTGCACTCCTCCTTCGCTGGACCAGATGTCCGAAGTGAAGTGCACCTTCTGTGCCTCTGCCTGGCACAGACGACCCAGAACTAACTCCCTGCATGCCTGGTACAGGGAGGGCACCACACGCCTGCTCAGGGTGGTGCGACACGGCGGCTTGTAGTATGGAACCACAAGAGCCATCAGCCTCTTGAAGCCTGCGTTCTCGACGAGGCTGAATGGCTGGTCATCCAACGCCACCATCTCACCGATGCAATTGGTGATCTGGTTGGGCGCTGGAAAACGCCACCTTGTGGCTCCATACTTCCCCCACCCCATCTCTTCCATGGTGGCCTGGCGAAGCCTCTTGGGGATGGGAGGTCGAGAGCTGGCAGAAGTTGCAGGAGCCTTCTGCTTGCCCTTGCCGCTAGCACCAGTCTGCTGCGAGGTGCCCGCCTCGGTCCCAAGCAAAACAGACTGGTGGTGCCTCTGCATGTGGCGGGTGAGGTTCGTGGTGGTGAAGTGGCCTGGCATTTTTCCCCTGCTCACTGACATCTTGCAGTGGCGACAGACAGCAAAGCGGGAATCCACTGCCACCTCAAAGTGGTCCCACACCTTGCTTGCCTGTCGCTTCTGGGGTGACACAGACGGCCTGCCGGCGCCTTCGCTCTGTGGTGTCACCTCAGGAGCAAGGGAATGAGTGGAAGAGAGGACGGATTGTGGAGAGTAAGTCTCTGGTGCTGCCTGCTCTTCCTCTTGCCCCACATCAGAGTCCTCCTTCTCACTCTGAACCTCGCTGACTTCCACAAGATCTGGGAAAAGATCAGTCAGCGGGTTCACAGGCTCACCCACCAAAGAAGGAGCTGGATAATATAGTGCTCCTTCTTCATGCCCACTGCTGCTCCCAGCACCTGCCTCATGTTGCTGAAAGAGTGCCCTGCAGGCACTACTTTGAGTTGCCTCTGCCTGCTTCTGCTGCCCCAGTGGAGAACGCCTCAGTTTAACTGGGGGTGTGGAAGTAGGCTGCCTGCTGCTGGTCCCAGCAGCAGCAGCAGCAGCGCCATGCCCAGAGCGGCCTCTCCCAAATGCTGCCTTGGGAGCACCCCCCCTTTGAGTGCCACGCTTCATTTTATTTTTATTATTATTTATTTTTGTGTAAGTGTGTGCTTTGCTGACTTTTTTTGTGTTTGTAGCAGCAGGCTACACAGCCCAGCAACACACACTCACTCACAAGCGCGCACACACACACACACACACAGAGAAAGAGAGAGAGAGAGAGAGAGGATAGAAATATTTTTTTATGATTTTTTTGGGTTTTTTTCAGAAAGCGAAAGTAGAACAAACAAACACACTCACTGCAAAGACAAACTGAACTCACAGACAAACAAACGTGCTATCTAAGAAAGGAAAGGCAAGAGAGAAAGGAAAGCCAAGAGAGAGAACAAGAAAAGCTGAAGTAAAAGATCAGAAACTCCTCAAAACCACCTCCAAATACAATCAAATCAATACAGTCTCTCCAACACAGCTCCAAAACACTCCCTAATCTCCTCCACGTTCAACCCACAAAGAGCCAGAAGGGCAGGGCTGAGAGAATATATACTGGTGCCCTCCTCCAGCATTGCGATTGGAGGCTGAAGAAAGTCTTCACAGGATTGGGTGATTCAGTCATGTATTCTAAAGCACAATTGGTGGATCAAGCTGTCAAACACACACACACAAACACAGCCTCCCCCTCCCTTTCCTGAAGGTTTAAAATAATAAAGTTTAACCTTTGTTTTCCCACTAAAGCATTGCACCAAAGTTTGTTAAATTTCCAGCGTTTGAGCGGGCATAGGTCCTGTGCCATGTGAGCGAGTTAGAGGTTTGTAGCTCTTAAAACCAACCCATAAATCCCATGTGAAATGCCATGCATAAACCTTTGTTTTCCCACTAAAGCATTGCACCAAAGTTTGTTAAATTTCCAGCGTTTGAGCGGGCATAGGTCCTGTGCCATGTGAGCGAGTTAGAGGTTTGTAGCTCTTAAAACCAACCCATAAATCCCATGTGAAATGCCATGCATAAACCTTTGTTTTCCCACTAAAGCATTGCACCAAAGTTTGTTAAATTTCCAGCGTTTGAGCGGGCATAGGTCCTGTGCCATGTGAGCGAGTTAGAGGTTTGTAGCTCTTAAAACCAACCCATAAATCCCATGTGAAATGCCATGAATAAACGTTCGTTTCCCACTAAAATGTTGCACCTAGCTTCCGGAAATTTCACACACATTTGAAGTGAAGTGTTCCCTGCAATGTGCCAAAGTTTCCCGTTTGTATCTTTGAAAATAAAAAAATGGGAGGCAAAACTGTATTTTACCCCACTGCTACCCAATTTTCAACAATTCATTGCCAACACATGCCTGGAGCTAGCTGTCTGAAATTTTACACACATATCAAGGGAAGTGTTCCCTGTAATGTGCCGAAGTGTCCTGTTTGTATCTTTAAAAATAAAAACATGGGAGGCATAACTGCATTTACCCCACTACTACCCATTTTTCAAAAATTCATTGCCACACCAGGCAAGCACCCACGGTTCTGGGATTTCACACACGTGGGTCCCAAGGTTCCACCTACAATGTGGCAAAGTTTCATGTGTGTAACTTTAAAAATGACTGAGTTATAGGCATTCCATGTTATTTATTAAAAAATTAATTGCCACAAACTGCATGCACCAATCTTTCTGAAATTTCTCACAGATACCTATCCCTAACCAGTGTACAATGTGCCCAAGTTTCATCCTTCTGTCGTTAAAAATGAAAAAGTTATAGGCGTTTTTGTAAAACAACAATACTTTGCTATGGGAAAAACGCATTTAAAATGGCGTCCGATCCGCCGATCCGATCCGATCCGGATCGGACCTCGCCGGATCGGATCGGATCGGATCGGATGGTGTATCGGATCGGATCGGATCGGATCGGATTTTCCGATTTTTGGGGCGGATCGGATTCGGATCGTGGATCGGATCCGATCCGATGCACACCCCTAAGTTTTACTACTCCAGGGTCAGAAGGCTAAACTGGGTTGCATTAGCCATTGGGATCTCGTTTTAATTCCAGAATTCTCTTGGAGGCATTTGATTGTAGAATTTCCTAGTTGGGCAGCAGGGGTAAGATGATGCAAATATGAAAGATTTGCCTGATCTGCCACATATATAGGTTCAGAGAAACAGGTCAGGTGGACCCAAAGGAGATTTTTTAAAAACAACAATTCCCTTTAAGTGCTAGTCCTCCATGCATACGCTCACTTAATTTCAGAAGAGGTGTGCCATGTGATAGTTGCTCTTGAATCAACACAAGCCCAAAGTCTCCCTGGCCATATAGAATTAACTGCTGTGTTCTTTGGATCCTAGCTGTGTAGAACATTACCAGAGGAGGAACAGTAGAATTCTGCTGAATCTGAGATCGTGCCGCTGCTGCTGCTTCATAGTCAAAGCCGTGTTGATGACACAAGATGATTCAGGATGCGCAATTAAGATCTTTGGGTGTCTACATTAGGATAAAAACATTGTGCCTTTAATATTTTTTCTCTTTAAAAAAATTATCCTAATTTAGAACTTTAATTTTTCAGTATCTCTTATATTATTATTACTATTATTATTATTTACATTTAGATACCACCCCATAGCCAAAGCTCTCTGGGCGGTTTACAAAGATGAAAACACTGAACATTAAAAATGGACACACAAAATTTAAAACTATAAAAAGCATAAAAATAGATTACATACCAACTATTCTGGGGTCAGTTAAAAACATATGCTATTAAATGCCTGGGAGAAGAGAAAAGTCTTGACCTGGCGCCAAAAAGATAACAGTGTTGGTGCCAGGAGAGCCTTGTTGGGGAGATCATTCCATAATTGGGGGGCCACTACAGAGATGGCCCTCTCCCTTGTTGCTGTCCTCGGAGCTTCCCTCGGAGTAGGCATCCGGAGAAAGACCTTAAATGTTGAGTATAGTGTATGGGTAGGTTCATGTCGGGAGAGGCGTTCCATCAGGTATTGTGGTCCCAAGCTGTGTAAGGCTTATAGATTAAAATCAGCACCTTGAATCGGGCTTGGAAACATGCAGGCAGCCAATGCAAGCTGACTAGAGTCAGTCTCATATGTTCAAACTTTCTGGTTCCTGTTATCAGTCTGGCTGCTGCATTTTGCACAAGCTGCAGCTTCTGAACCATCTTCAAAGGTAGCCCCATGTAGAGCACATTGCAGTAATCCTACTTGGAGATTACCAGAGCATAGACAACTGAAATCAGGTTATCCCTGTCCAGATAAGGGCGTAGCTGGGCCACTGACTGAAGTTGGTAGAAGGCACTCCGTGCCATTGAGGCCACCTGAGCCTCAAGTGACAGAGATGGTTCTAGGAGGACTCCCAAGCTACAAACCTGCTCCTTCAGGGTAGTGCAACCCCATCCATAACAGGTTTAACACCCTCCATCCAGTCAGAAGAACCACCCACTAACAGCATCTCAGTCTTGTCTGGATGGAGTTTCAGTTTATTAGCCTAGAACATGGCACAGCTGTGAACTTTCTAGGCCATATTTCCCTTACCTGGCAAGTCCCCCTCACAATACCATCTCTCTCTCTATCTGTCACTACACAGATTGGGAGGCCTTCAAATCCCCCCCCCCCAAATTTGGCTCTAAATCCCCCCTCTCCCAGGCACATAGCTCAACACCCACAAAAAGCCACGCCGGGGGTAGGAGAAATCCTGCAACAAGCCCTGGTTCTCCCAGGACACCTCAGCCAGCCAGCTTATGTATCCCCCTCCAGGGAGGGGGACAGGTGGAGGATGTCAGTAGCAGCTGGCTGAGTATCTGGGGGCCTGGTCCTGCAGGGCATGGCAGCCTGCTGAGCAGAAGTCCAGCAGGGAGAGGGTGGTGGTGGTAACAGCAGCAGCAGCAAGCAGGCAGGAGCAGGTGGCTCTCCCTCTTCCCTGGGTGATGGTGGTGGTCTCCTCCAGGCACTGGCTCTTATCTTCCTGTTTAAGTACTCTCTTACTTGCTACTTTTTATTGTAGTTTTCTTTTAAGCTACCTGTATTGACCAGAAAAGTGCAACAAGCTTGTGCATCCCCATAGAGGCTTTTGACTTGCCTTCCTTGACCATCTGCATGGTAAAGTGATTTCGAAACTGAGTGGAGTTGCAAGCAGGTTATAATATGAAATGGGAGTTTGCTGTGAGGAGAGAAAGTATTTCAAATCCTGCAAGCTATCCATGCAAGCTATCAGAGAGACAGCACAATCCTTTGCATGTCTACTCAGACGTAGGAATGGATGGATCTGTCTGTTTCTGGCCCATATCAGTTTTGCTTGAGTTTAATCATGAGTCGCATTCCATCCTATTTTCTGTGTATTTAAAGAAGTGCATTACCATTTGAATTGTATCCATTTCCTCCTAAAATAAGCATTTTTGTACACACCTTTTGAGCTGAGAACTTTATCGCAGAATTCAGGGAGGTGTGCAATCTGAAGAATAATTGTTTCAATCTGTAGTAGTCCAGGAAATATAAATTAAATTAATCTGCTTAAAAACACAGAGAATTTCTCCAGCATCCTTATTCAGTTATCTTACTGTTTTCAATGGAGCTTACTCCTAGGTATTCCCGTAGGGAGTATGTCCCATATAACGTTGGGCTTACTTCTGAGTAATCAGGATTGCACTGTTAAGAATAGCTGTTTGGATCCTGGCATTTAGAAGTGTTTATTCAACACCAAGAGGAATGCTGGGAGTTAAAAGTCCAAAACATCTGGAGATTTACTTTTTGCCCACCCATGCTTTAGAGAACTTCTTTGCATTCAGGCAGATTGAGAATAGTTCTGTTTTTTTTATATGCAGCATTTCAAAACCCTGGTTCGCATGACAAGACAGACCATCATGGGTTAATTTTCCCCAAGGAGCTGCAGCGCATGCCAGCGGCCATTATGAATATACAAGCCATGGTCTGTTGTAGAGTTATGTGAGGGTTGTTTAATTCTCAAATAACTCCTGCTAGCTAGATTCGCACAACACAGCAATCCAGTTTAAAAATAACCTTGTTTGTGTACTATTTGTCTACAATTTAAAAACATTGTTTATCAACAGCAGATACTGTTAGCTATTAATGATATACAAAGATGGTATCACATTTCATTATTTTGATATATTTTCCAGGTTGTGTTGAAAATAATATACCTATTGAAACACCTTAATTTCTTCTTTGCTTAGCAGCAGTTTGCTGCTGCAGTTTCATAGAGACTCAGCACTCAAGTCCTAGATCATCCTGAGAATATTTAAAATGAATGTTTCATCTTATACATGCCAGCAGATGGCACAGTTTCCATGTTGTCTTTTGGTTCTTGTCTTGTCATGCTGTTGGTCTTGATTCTGTATTTAGTTTGTTCTACTAGCTTTGTGTGAAAGTGTTGGCAAATACTTGACATTTAACTGCAATTGCTCTTTTGATAGCACTTTTTGTTTGTTTACTATTAAAAGTGAGCAGTGAGGATTCAGATAATTCAGAAGGAAATGAATCTGGGGTCAGTGAAGATGTCAGTGAATCTGAAGATGACCAACGTCCTAGGACAAGGTTCCTTTTTTTCTTTTTTTGTGTTCATTTGTGAAGATTCTCGCTTTCTTTCTTGGTATTATGGGTGTGGAGGGTATATATAGGTAGTTGTGGAACCCTGGGAGTGCTACTGCAGCAAGAACCCCTGCAGGGAAATTCACCCACAGTGGCTTCTGGTTACGTGTGAACCAGGTGTTTCTCTCATACTCATAAGGAAAGTTTGCAAATTTAACTAGTAGACTAATGACTTAACCAATTAAAATTAATTTCATTGGGTTGCATCCCTAGTAAATCTTTTAAAATGTGAATCAGTATAAGACAATATTAAATCAAAGAATACAATGCATTCAACAATTCACTAGTTCAAAAGTGCATTCCAAATTATATGCAGCAACAATTTCATTTGACTTTTAAATAAAGGGCCTGTATCCAACTATGTCATTCTTCTAGTACAATTGATGTTACGCTAATGGAAACCAGATTCTGAGCTATGTGCAAGAGGAGAATCCAGCGGAAGTTACACTTGCACAAACATGCTTGTGCGTTACGCTTGTGCTAGTGTGACACACAACCACTTGTGCATTGGCAAGATTTGGTGGAGCTCCTCTAGTGATATTTCAGTTTGTTGTATGACATCATTAGATACTGCCCAAAATACAAAGCGGAAATTAATTTCAGGTTAGTTGGAATCGTTACTATATTAATTTGTGTAACTGTCTGGGTTGATAGTTTGTTAGTAGAGCAAAGAAGGTAGGAAAAAAGAAATGCCATCATTTTTATGTTGCTTTACTCTAAAATATTGATGCAGATGAAACATAGGAGTTAATTAGCTCATAAACAAAATGGAGGAGAAATGGCAGCCACACTTCTAGGGTTGTTTAAATTGTCTTTATTAGGCACAAGGTGTAGATTAATTTCCACTAATCAGTAAAATTAGCTAAGAAAAATCAATTTTAACTCTGTTTGCTTGTTGTTATTGATTAGAAATCAATCTTCAATTTTTCAGATCTGCCAAGAAAGCTGAATTAGAAGAAAACCAGCGGAGTTACAAGCAGAAAAAGAAAAGACGGCGCATAAAGGTCCAGGAGGATTCATCTAGTGAAAACAAGGTATTGTGCAGTCATACTGGAAAGGATTCAAAGAACCATGGCACTAGTTTGTGACTTCAAGGTACCTTGACACTAGTTCCGTGATTTCCAAAGAGTTTTTAGATGGCCTCTCCCCACCCCACCCCCCAGCACTGCAGGGGCAAGCTGCTTTTGAAATTAAGTCGAGTTTCAAAAGAAGTTTAATACGGCAGTGGGTTGGGTCAAGTGCTCAAAGCAGGGAGAAAGTTAAACTTGTTTTAGGTTAAGCGTCTCTTTAAATCCTGCCCTCTATTGCTTCCATGAAATAATTTGATTAGTAATCTCAGATAGTCACATCAAAACATATTCTACCATATGATGGTCATTTTTGTGGACCTTTTCAAAAATCTTGTTTCCTTTAACACGTTGCCATTCCTATTCTCTGAATAAGTTGAATTTTGCACCTATTGGGTCCCTTTTGTAACATGGGAAATTGTAACACGGGAAATTTCTAAAGCAGCTTATGATACAACATGGGGGTAGGTCAGGTGCTGTTGAAAGAAAATTTTCAGATCTGTCGTTTAGCCCTTTGGGATGCTGCCCTTCATTTTTCTTCACTTGGAAGTGTCCACATCACCATGTAAATACAATGGGCTGTATCCAGTGGCGCACAACCGCTAACATAAATCATGTTGCGCTCACATAAACTACTCTAGTGCAATACCAATAGCATAAGCAGGCGCACCAATTTCCTAGAGAAATTGACATGCTAGCTAACGCTAATGATGCTGCACTGGAATAGTTTATGGCAGCACATTGTTATTTGCCATAGCAGCTGCACCCTGTTGGATACTGCTCATTGGTAGCAAACAGAAATGACTTTGTGAGCTCTGATGTCCCATCGTATGTGCACTTCATAGGAAATAGGTAATTATTTTAGTAAATTTAAATAATATTGTTCAGTTTTATTGTAGCATTTTGGCCACATCTCATTTGAAATGATCTTTAAGAATATAAAAAGGTGCCATTTTTTTCACCAGTATTTTCCTTGGATTTTTACAGAGTAATTCCGATGACGATGATGATGATGATGATGATGATGACGATGATTCAAAGTCTCCGGGGAAAGGCAGGAAAAAAATACGAAAAATCCTAAAAGATGATAAACTCAGAACAGAAACACAAAACGCACTGAAGGAAGAGGAAGAGAGGAGAAGACGGATTGCAGAAAGGGAGCGCGAGAGGGAGAAGCTAAGAGAAGTACTTTTGTTTTATTTACACAAAGGACTATTGGGGCTACTGCATTGGCTGGTGGCTTTAAATACACAGGGCTGAGGATTTTTTTAAAAAAGAAACCTAATCCTTCTGGGTGCAGACAATACGTTGGAAGTGCTAGGAGAGAATTATAATAGAGATGTTTTTGATGTGCAGTACCTCATGTACATACATGTTGGAATGCTGCTGAGAGGATTCGTAATGGGGGTTTCATAATAAAGTAGTTGTGAAGTTGAGAGGAAAATTGCTTTACAGAGCATTTGAAAATTAAACTTCATGTCTTTAAAAGCAAATAGTGCTGGGTGATCTTCAGGGCATTTCAGGTGCAGAACACTGACTTTTATTTATTTTTTAGCTGTGGCACTTGTCTAGTTTAATGTTTTAGTGGCTTGTTATTTTGATTTTTATGACTTGTTTTAATGTTATGTAAACTGTCTAGGGAATAAAGAACTCACGGGGCACTCGTCTGGCCCTGTTCCAAGGAGCCGGGCTGGACGTGCGCTCAGGAGGCTGCGTGAGCCTCCCGAGCCTCAACAAAGTGCACTTTCCGGGGCCTCAAGAAAGTGTTCAGTCCCCCCCCCCCCCACATGCCATTAGCGTGGCTGGGGGAATTGTGCACTATCCTGAGGCCCCGGAAAGTGCATGTAGCCTCCTCCCCATGGGCCAATTGGGGCCTGAAAGGTTCTCTTAATACAAGGTTAAGGGGCTCTTTAAGGCCCTGATTGGCGCGGTGGGGGGATGCAATTTCCCCCAAGCTGATGTGACGTCCGCCATTAATGCAGCAGCGGAGAAGGACAAACGGGGCGCAGGTTAGGGCAGCTCGAAAACAGTCAGGCACGGGCCTGCCCTGGCACTGGGTGTGCCTGTCGGTGCCCGTGAGGGCCATAAGCAGGGGCTTCCGCTGCCCTTGTGGTCCCATATGGATTTCTGCTCCAGCACTAAAGCTGTCTTGAGTATTGCTATTGCAATAAAAGGACAGTGTACAAATTACCTTAATAAATTATAAACAAATAAACTAGTTTTTGGGCTTCCTGGCCTCAGCTACATTTACTGTTAGTTGAAAATGTTCACATAATCATGCAAAGCTTATTACCTTTTGCAAGCTTTTTATAACATCAGCTCATCGTCAGCATTTGGCTTTTGTTGAAATTTTGCACAGTATGCATGTTGAAATGTATCTACAACCAAAATATTTTTTCTATTACCTGGGGACAGGGCCATAGCCCTCCAAACATTTGTTCATGGTCATATTTACAATAAAATGTGTTCATTCTTTTTTCAATAAAACGAGTTGCCCTCTACTGACAATGGTCATTAAGACCTCATTTTGAAGCTCAGTATTTCTTTCAAAACTGTAGAGTGCACTAAACAGTAGAAGATACACAGCAGTAATTGACAGCCAAATAGGATGTTTCCAAATTTAAAGAGATATAGGCATCCATTGTCACCAGTGTGTAAGTAGATCTAGTAATGTAGCTTTGTTCTTTCTATAACAACTTGAATTATTTGCACACACAAAAATTTATTTCCAGGTGATAGAACTAGAAGATACTCCATTGAAATGTCCAATTACAACTAAACTGGTTTTAGATGAAGATGAAGAAACCAAAGAACCTTTAGTTCATGTTCACAAAAACATAGTTACAAAACTGAAGCCACATCAAGTAGATGGTAAGACAATATGAAAACACCTTTGCTCTCGAAACTCTGGATTTCTATGGGTTTATATTTTGAATTGGCTGGGTTAGAGAGATGTTGCGGTGTTCTGTCACTGCTGTCGCAAACCAAAGCCGTAAATGGGTGCCTGATTGTTGTCTGCCACATTTTTAAGGATCTTTTAAAAATATTATTTCTAGGTGTTCAATTTATGTGGGATTGCTGTTGTGAATCTGTGAAAAAAACAAGGAAATCTGCAGGCTCTGGATGCATTCTTGCCCACTGTATGGGTCTGGGAAAGACCTTGCAGGTATGTTTCAAGGATCTATTGGCAGCGATGGACCTTGCTCCCTCCAGCTTCTTCCACTCAAAGCCACAGGATCCTGTATTGTGAAGGGGCTTCTCCAAGCTATCAGAACTTGCGTTCCCAATGCCTTTTTAAAAACCTTTTTCATAATAGTTCTCATTTGAAAATATCCATTTTATACATTATTATTATTATTATTATTATTATTATTATTATTATTTACACTTACATACCGCCCCATAGCCGAAGCTCTCTGGGCGGTTTACAAAAAATATACATTATAGATGGAGGCAGGGGAAGAAGGTATTTGTTATATCCATACCACCCTTTCTCCAAGGACCTAGTGCTTTACCTGGAGGGTGGGTATCCAATTTTATTCTTACAAGGACCCTGTGAGATGGGTTAGGATGAGGGAATGACTTGTACAAGATCACCGAGAGATTTATGGCTGAGCTGAGAATTTGAACTTGCATCTCTCAGTTCAGGTCATACGCATCTGATTGGATCCAGACCTCGTCATGCTAATATTCAACGTAAGTCACACTGATTTCAATGGGTGCACTTTAAGCATCACTCAGTCTGGATCCAACCCTCCATCTGCTATGTTACAGTGACTTATTGCAGCTGCCCTTGTAGTCCATTCTCCCTGCAGTACTGCAGTGTAGATTTATCTTGACTCTTGAAAACATGTTTTGAAAAAAACAAAAAAAACAGGCAGAGTCCTGGTGCAGAAGGATGGGGGTAGCTATGCTGATTACTATTTTAAAAGAGGGAAGAATGTGTCTTTGCTAAAGTGGTACAACTGGGAACCTGTAAAACTACCATGATCAATAAAATTGAAAAATAGAGTCCTGTACAGGAAGAGTTTTCACTCTTCACAGTTCATAGCATAAGTGATAGTCAGGTCCTTAAGATGGTTGTGTGGTCTTATCCACATGACAGTTGCAGTAGCAATAGCAATAGATGTGCTATCCAAGGGAATTATTGCATTTTCCAGATGTAAAATAAAATGCATCCTGTGCTAAGAAAATGCTGCAAGTTAGCAGAAGGAGCACAACCTTGAGAGGAAGATATTAGGACTACACCCAGGAAATGCAAAATAATTATATTTGCATTGCTCTACAAACAAAGATTTGAAAGTTCTGAGGGGGATGTAAATTTCCTTTTCGGGTCCCCAACCCAAGCCTGAATAAATCCAGCACAATACAAACGAAGTATATATTTTCCAAGACCCAGTGTTTTCTTGTGCCTTCCGATGCTAAAGGTGTACATTTTGGAAAGGGTTAAGCACACTTGTGGCAGTTCTTGTTCTTGTTATACAAGAACAAGAAAACAGGAAGAGGGCAAAATACAAGCAGGGAATTAATATAAAGAGAAAAGTATTGATGTGCTGAGTTAAAGCAATCAAGAAATACATTAACGAGTTGTATCCAACAGTATCCTTACATTAATGGAACAGATGCTATTGGCAGATTGAATTCCCCTCCCATTGCAGCCTACTATGCACTCTTCAGATCTGCTTTGGAGAGTTGGGGGACACTCCAGAGCAGATTTGGGGGGCATGCAGAGGGCTGCAGGTGGATGAGGGGAAGGGAAACATCCATTGCACAAGGGAAAATTGTGTAATGTTGGGTTAAGGCCAGTATGAATCACCAGTTTTGCCCCAAGTTAATTACCACATGCATTTTTTTTAAAGGAAAGGAGATTTGTAGTTAGTTCTTATTTTCAGTGTACAGACTTGTATATTAATTCCGATGTCTTTGGCTTTTTCTCTCTTGAAGGTAGTTAGTTTTCTTCATACTATTCTGCTGTGTGACAAATTGGATTTCAGTACAGCTCTTGTTGTTTGTCCGCTGAACACGGCCCTGAACTGGATGAATGAATTTGAGAAATGGCAAGAAGGCTTAGAAGATGATGAGAAATTGGAGGTATTTACTGATCAAATGAACTTGTGAAGTACTCGCACGTTCAGTTTCAAGTGTGGTAAATTTCATCACTCAGAGATGTTAACAAAATTTTTGCTTTGAGTATGAAAGTTTATTCATTAAGTTTATTCATTAACTATTTCATATTCTGTGCATACATTAAAAACGTGTTTGATGCTGAAAAAACATTGGGTTTTTTCTCCCCCACAAGGTCTGTGAACTAGCAACAGTGAAACGCCCTCAAGAGAGAAGCTATATGCTGCAAAGATGGCAGGATGAAGGGGGCGTCATGATCATAGGCTATGAGATGTATCGTAACCTTGCACAAGGGAGGAATGTGAAGAGCCGAAAACTGAAAGAAATATTTAACAAAGCACTGGTTGATCCAGGTAAGATAGAATACTGTGGAGTTTATATGAAGTATTCTCTTCGTGGAGGAGGGGACATCCTTGGATGGATGGGTTTTCTCCATTCCATACTCCAAGGCAGGGCTATAGAAAACATGGCTGCTAGACTCCCTCTGGCAGGGGAGCTCCACACAGCTTCTGTCGTCCAAAACACCAAGCCTCTCGCTGAATGACTGAGCCCAACCCTAAGCCAGCAAGTTGGCCGAGTCCAGGGGACTGGGAAATAAAGGAGTCGACAGTCAACTGCCTTTTGCCCTCTGCTGAGAGCAACTACCCCGTCTCTACTCTATCCCTGCCTTCTCTGTAAGGAGCTGCTCTCCACCCAGATTTTTGCAGATGGGTAAGGCAAGTAGTAATTACTGATATTAGGAAAGAAAGAAAAAGGAAAAAAACCTCACATCTCATAGCCCAGCCCAGCTCTGAACCTTTGCTGTCTCCATTGCACACACAAAAAAGACAAAAGCCACAAACTCAGCACTGCACAGAGTGTACAAAGCCACTTCCTTTGCCGTTACGTCAGCAGTGACAACTCCCTTTTTCGACTAGCACGTAAAGTGGCAGAGTCCATTGGCCTGGGAAGTGAGGTAAGTCAGCTTCCTTACTGAGATTTTGTAGAGATTCTGGAAGGAACAAGCCCCTTAAATTGGTTATGGCAGTTCCTTCCATGGCTGATGCTATTCTGAACAGCTTGCAGACATCCTCTAGATAAATAAAATGATGGGTGTATGTGTTACCATTACACCCAAGGGGCAGATTTCTTTGTATTCTGAAATAATATTATTGGACTGTATATAAATGGTTGCCCCTCTTTTAATATAGCCAGGTGGACTGTTGCTCAAAAATAGAAAAGATTGTTCCTCACTCCACCCCACAATATCGGAGGGTTACTGAGAGTTTGGAACAGGCTGTCCATGATTAAATGAACGGATTTGATTAGATCAAGAGAATAAATAGGTTAATGAAAGATTGAGTATATACATTTTTTAAAAAAACTTGGAAGTTATTTTTATTGGAATACTTGTAAATATTTTAAGATATGACAACTCAATACTATATACTTACATTATTTAGATTTTAATGGGGAAAATATAAGGGCTGAAAATGTCTAATTTGAGAAAGTCTGAAGAGCTGTTCAGATAATTACATATGCTTCCTAGGAATAGTCACCTGAAGATAATTAATTACAAGGTTTAACTATTGTATCCATTCCAGTTGCCCAATTTATACAGCGTTCATTATGTTACTAATTAGTTTTAAGAAACAATGCATTTCTGGAAGTGGAAACTTTTCCATGAAAAATGTTTCCAGAAATGTTTCCTTCCCACATCACTACTGCTGCTGTTGTGTTCAGATTGTCACTTTATGTTCCGTGAACTCCGTTATATGCAAACGAACTGCCTGGAACAGTTCCTGTAGAATAAGAACCCAGAGGCAGCACTGCTCTAGCACATTCCATCCAAAGATGCCCTGGATTAATTCTTCTCTTAGTTAACAGTAATTCAAGTGCTGGGAATGATCTGTTTTCTTTTCTTGCTGTGTGTTTCTCATCACCATGTTGACAAGTGTTAAGAGTTTTCAGTATATCTGCCACAAGTTACAGAATTTCCCAAAGTGGGTGGTGCTTCACCTTGCCAAACAGGATCACATATTCTTTTTTCCCTCCATAGCCGATGGAAAAGCTATGAAAATGTACATTTTGTAGGAGTTTTTACATTGGCTTAGTGATGTTTTACTGCATTGTATAGCGCCTGAGCTGTGAAGTGTCCTCGATTCTTGCCTTCCTAGGTGGTCATAGCCAATTCATCCTGTGTCACCTTACCCCCCAATCCACAATATATGGATAACAAGTAAGACCCAAAACAAAACATTGCAGTCTTTCCCAATCCTCGAAGAGGAGAGCTTCTCTGGTCAGGGTTCCAACAGGAGCCTTGAAGTCCTGTTCGGACCATGCATGGGGCAGGGTGAGATCTCAGAAATCTCAAGGGTGGAGGGTGGGGTGAGGATGATATTCTCACCCCCCTTCCACCTTTTCCTGCTGTGCTACATAGCAGTGCGGTGTTCAGGTTTGTGGGGGATATCGTTTCGGAGAGTAGGAAAATGTCCTCCCCCCCTTCCATCCTCTTAAAGCAAATAGTGAAGGAAAGGAGATTTTAATCTCACAGCTCTCTTCTCTCCTTCCCCCCCAAACTTAATATCCCTTTACTGGGGTTTGAGTAGGCTAATTCCCTCCCCAACCCCATCTCTACTTTCCTTTGTTTCCCTTCTTGACTGATACCTCGACGTTCCTTATGTCCTGGTCCTTTTCAGGCTCTTTGGGGTCTCCTCCCCTCCTATTTAATTTACAAAATACTATGTATGAAGGGAATCTCCTAAGAATGTAGGACCCCGTTACCTTAGGCTTTGGTGGCCGTGTTTTGTTTCCAGACTGATGTACTCTACCACCCAAATTCAGTGGCGGTGGTCAGGTTTGCAGTGTCTGAATTGGGCCAGTATTATATATTCCATGTTATTAAAATAGTAAAGTAAGCTTACGTTTGATAAGAAAAAATTGCATAGGCTTCAGTTTTCCCTGTGATCTTGTCCCCAACACAGAATATAATACTTGTAAGGCAGACTTGTGGACTGGGGGCAGCGATCCATCAAAATGTCTGTATCTGTGTGTCAGTGGGCAGTGTACTTGGTAGATCTGTCAGACCATTCTCCCAGGTGGATTTTCCTTTCAGCCGGAGTGGATGGAGAAGTGGCTGACTGCAGCACTGTCTTGGTTTGTAGGATGGTGACTTAACTTGACTTAAACATTGCTGTGAATTAATAAGGGAAATAAACACTCATTTTCATATATACATTCAATTTGTCTTTATTTTCAGGTACCAATAGATGGTGCTGTAGACTGAGTTCATTAATACATATTGGGAAACATTACTTGAGAGGGGTTGGTGAGCCTGGGAGCGCTCGCCTGCAAGGGCTCGTGCTGCCCACTGTCTGCCCCCCCCCCCCCATGAGCCGGGCCCTGGGAGCCCAGCCACCTGCCTGGGCTTCGGCCCTTCCCCCCTTCTGCGTTAATGGCAGCTTCCATTACCGTAGCGGGGGAAATGATGCACTTTCTGGAGGCTCTGGAAAGTGCACTCTCACCCCCTCTCTGCTGATGGGGGTCTTAAAGGCCCTATTAACATGTTAGGACCCCCCTTGTGGAGGGGGAAGAGGAACAGACGATTTCCCCAAGGCTGGGGAAAGTGTGTATTTTCTTCCTCCGTCATTAGCACGGTGGGGGGGGGGAGGGACAACGACACATGATTTCCCCAAGGCTAGGGGAATTGTGTATTTTCCCCTTCGACTCTAATGGTGGCTGCCATTAGCACGGAGGAGGGAAATGTGCAATTTCCACAGCCTTGGGGAAATCGCATGTTTCTTCCCCTTACCCCATCCCAGCCGATGGGGACTTTAAAGGCCCTATTAATGCTTTTGTTAATAGGGCCTTTTAAGGTCCCCCATAGGCAGGGATGGGGGAGAAACACGGCCGCCACCGTTAATGCAACGGGGTGGGGGGGAGAAGGGCGCGATCTGGGAGCCAGGATGGACTTGTGCCCGAGTGCTCTTGGGGACTTGAAAGCACTTGGGCGTGGGTCCGTCCTAGCACCAGGCACATCCGCCTGGCCTCGTGATGGCCGGATGTGGGGGCGTCCGCTGCCCTCACAGATCCGGGTGGATACTCGCAACAATGCTACTTGCATGATTAATTTATTGGTGTGGCATAAGGAAATTACTACAAAATGTTGTATTTTGTGTCCTGTGTCTTGGCTCAAACTGCCTTGAATGCAATTTTTCTTGGTCAAAAGCAGAAAGCAAGTACTAAATATCCAATAATCCTCTAACAAGCTCAGGACAGACATCATGCATGTGAAATAGCTGTTCCACATGGACAACCGCTTGCAAGATCCCACCAAATAAGAGCAGTTCTGTGGCATTGAGATACATGCAGATTGGCAGAGCAGATCTATTGCTATATGTTCAGAAACATACATAATACCGATTCAGGGTGGATAGTCGGTCTGTCCTTTCCACACTGGCTCTCTGCATCATAATGCAGCAGAAATGCGTATTTGGATCAAGACTGTCAGAAGAGAATGCATGGCCACATCAAAATACTGTGTGTGCCTTGCCCTTTCATGTGTACGTAGTTCTGGATCAAGTCACAGGTGGCCGCACTAGTATGTATTTGGTGGGTGTGTATGAAGCATATCTTGTACAGACAAGAAATGAGATTTAAAGTGGTGTTTGCTTTTTCTTAAAACCAGGCCCTGATTTTGTTATATGTGATGAAGGACACATATTAAAAAATGAGGCTTCTGCTGTTTCTAAAGCTATGAATTCTATAAGATCCAGGAGGAGGATAATTCTTACAGGAACTCCATTGCAAAACAATCTCATAGAATGTAAGTACATTTTAAGAGAGAGCCAAACCCTGAACTTCTATTTCATGTATGTCTGCATCTTCAGTAGAATAAAATACGGTATAGCTTTGTTAATACAGAAGAAGATAATATATATCCTGAACTCTTGTTATACTTCTCCCCTTGTAACCCCAAATATATTCAGAACATGCAATAATTATTATAAACCTGTGCAAATGATGTTGCCACGCTGACCAAATATACTTCAGATAGAATTCTGTTTGGATTTCCACCGTTCTTTGAACTGACGTGACTTCCAACTAAAATCTCATGCTTGCCATACTCTAAGTGACAGACTAGGGCTGCAGTCCGGTGCCTTTGGGGGTGCAAGGTGCAGAAGAGCTTCTGTAGAACTCCACTGTGCCCCTCCCTCCCCCCTCTTGCTTCTGCTTCACTATTTTTCTGAGTATGCTGCAACTCTGCCAGGTTGTTCTGCTTGCTTCCCTGTGCACAGCTTTGCTTCTGCAAGGAATAGCTTTGCCCAAGAGAGGGTTGGTTGCCAGGTTCCTCGATAGCAAGGCATCGGAAGGCTTCACCTGACTGCAAATGGTGTGTCTTAATTACATGATGGTTTGGAAGAGTCCTGTATTGGGTAGGAGCTACTAGTGGGGAGGAGGGTCTTACCTAGGCCCTACAGGGGCTTTTGGAGTATTACTGCACCTGAAGGTGAGATGATTGTGGCCTAAGTGCCTGTTAAGAGAAGTACACATTTTCTTTTCAAAATGTTAGCCATGATCCTGCTTGCCAAATACTGATTTTATTCATGAGCTGCCTTTCTGGACCAAGCCCACCCAAATAGAAAAGAACGCAAGTAGATATACACTCGTCCATTTTAACCAAATGCTTTTCTAGGGATTATTCTGCTGTAGAAAACTAAAGAGTTGAAATTTAATTTGTGGTTCTTCAGATCACTGCATGGTTAACTTTATCAAGGAGAATTTGCTTGGATCAATTAAGGAGTTCCGAAATCGATTTATAAATCCAATCCAAAATGGTCAGTGTGCAGACTCTACCCTGGTAGACGTCAGGGTGATGAAGAAACGAGCCCACATCTTGTATGAAATGCTAGCTGGATGTGTTCAGGTAGGTGTATTTTTATTTTAATCATCTTGCAGTATGAGAGTTAAAACTCCTTAAAATCTGAAACTTAAATCCAAACAGCTTTTGTGTTCTTATAGTCTTTTTCTCTTGACAAAAGTTATACTTTTCCCCCCAACAAGCAATCCATTATTTCTGATTGAGAGGAAAACTTTAAAAAGCTTTGATTTGCTCATGTCCATTTGATTATTTTTCTTTATTTTAAAATGTAAACCCTACCAGCCATGGGCACTCAGGGTGGCCTGAAATTACTGGATAATAGCTATGGAAGATAATTTAAGGCAGAACGTTTAATCTTTTTCGACTTATGACCTACACTTCACCCCACATATAAGATGGGATCCTCTTAACCTTTTAAACATTTTTCTTCTTTGTGTTTCTTCTTTCTCTCTCCCTCCCTTGCCTTAAGCAAAAAATGGTGGTGATCCAGTTGTATATCGGGTCCCTGAAGATCAGCAGCACATGGCATATCACCAATGCAGCATTTGGACATAATGCTAAAGTATGGTTTAGTGTTACATGGATGAAACCTGAGCTCTTTAGCATGGCTTTGAGCAGATCGTGGAGTTTTTCCTGCAGTTTTACCTAACCTTAACATTTATGTCCAACCTTGGACAAAGTCTGGTTGGTCTTAACCATGATTTACTTGAAACAAGTATGAAGTTGGTTTATTTCAATAAACCATAATTAAGATTAACCACAGTTTGGGGTTTGGACATAATAGTAAACTGTGGTTAATTGCAAATGGAAGTGAAAAGTGCTGGGTTGGGGAGCCCACAAGTCTGCGTGATTCATGAACGTGAATCTAAACTGTAATTTAGCACTACATCCAAACGAGGCCTCTGTCTCAGCCTAATTACATCACAGGCTTGTTATTAGGCTACATACGGATACTTCCATATACCCAAATCTCCTGAGATAGGTACGTGACTGATAAATGTTTTCATCTCTTAGAATCCTAGGTAGTGAATTATTCTGCTAAGTCCTACTACACTGTATTGCAGTATGTTCTGTGCATCTTAAGTTTGAAGCTGACCAAATAGATATTTAGTTGATCTAGAATATTCTGGCTACTTCTTTTAAATACAGAGGAAAGATTATACAGCATTAACAAAATTCCTGCCACCAAAACATGAATATGTTCTAGCAGTTAGAATGACTTCTCTTCAGTGTAAACTGTATCAGTACTACTTGGATCATTTAACAGGTAAGGCACATATCATGATTCATCATCACTTTTAATGTTTTCTTTTGTTTGGCTCTATTGTGTTCTTTCACCTGTGTGTATTTGAACTGGCTTGTGGCTCATCACTATGCCATTCTATTAGTCTATGCATTAGCCTTAAAGTTTTAGACCCTGTATGTTAAAAGCTTCTTTCTCCTGTATATTTTGGAGACCATTCCATGGCTTTCAGGTTAACCGCTTCTTTGTGGCCCAGCAAGCACCCAACAAGCTACAAGGTCCCTGCCCTCATCCAGGGCCCTCCACTGGAGGGCACTGGGTAGGGGAAGGTGACTCTAGACAGTAGCAGTTAAGTCCAAGGGGAATATCTTTAGCAGTGGGAGATGAAATGGGTAGGCTTGCTCAGGATTTAGAGGAGCCTGGACTATTTACTTTACTTTTCACATTGTTACCAGCCTCTTTTTACAACTTTTGCATGGCTTAAATTTTGAATTACAGCAATGTTCTTTTGGAGTTGCATATTTTTGTAGAACTGTATGTTTTGTGTATGTTGCATATTTTAAAAAAAGTCGTGATAGTATTAGGGGACAGGTCAACTGTTTCCAATAGATCTGGTGACTGAGTGATGACAAGGCTTGGGTACCATAGCTACGGAGGTAGGTAGACCTGGCCTCTGAGAAATTTGTATACTAGGTCTACCCCTCTGTTTTTCCTCAGTGGGTAGACTGAGCAATGTCTTTCCACCCACAGTTGAAACCCTCAATTCTTTCTCTGATTTCTTTCATCCCTGTAATGGCCCTTGGGCCAACTGTGACATAAGGTTTGGGTGTAGTGGGGGTTGGAAGTGTACAAAAGCGAATATTGTTCGGCTAATTTATTTCAAGTATGAATATTTTAGTTTAAGCTCTGAGCTCTGTTGTCAGGTGTCGGCAGCAGTGGCGAAGGTGGAAGAGGGAAAGCTGGAGCTAAACTTTTCCAGGATTTTCAGATGTTAAGCAGAATTTGGACTCATCCTTGGTGCTTGCAGCTGGACTATATTAGCAAAGAAAATAAGGTAAATCACATCTGTTGCCTTTGTCTCTCTAACGAAAGCTGTTCAGTGGGACATGCCAAGTCCTAGAGAGTTTCACTGAATTAATGAAGGTTTCTTTTGCTGTATGATAGCTATTTTTTTCTGGGTATTTTAGTTCTGGCCATTACCATTTTTTTCCCTGGGTATTTTGGCACTACTAACATTTCTTACTGGCCTTGGTATAGTTCAGATGAATGAACAAATGTTCTAAAAGGCTTAAGCAAAGATGGCTAAATTTCAATAAAATGCCTCTTTTAAAAACATCCACTTTGTCTTTCAGGGCTATTTTGATGAAGACAGTCTTGATGAGTTTATAGCATCAGATTCTGATGAAACATCCATGAGCTTAAGCTCAGAAGAATGTATTAAGTAAGTCGAGGTGTCCCACATAAATGGTGAACATATTAATTTGGAATTTGAGTATGTTGTGCAATTACAATAAAAGGTAATAGTGCGCTAGCAGTTTTTAATAGCGAGCATTAAATGTTATCTTCATAGGAAGAAAAAAACCAAGGGTAAAAAATCAAAGAAAGACAGTAGCTCCAGTGAAAGTGGCAGTGATAATGATGTTGAAGTGATTAAAGTCTGGAATTCAAGATCTCGTGGAGGTGGAGAAGGAAATGTAGAAGAACCAGCGAACAATCCTCCAGCCATTCTCAAGGCAGAAGAAGGTAACAAAGATTTATTTATTTTTAGCTAATTCTGACTGTCTAAAAAAGAATGAAGAGGCAATTCACCCATATACACAACTGGGGGTTCAACGGAAAGAAATGATGTTGGGGGACATATGAGAGGCTCACTTAAAAATCTGCTCAGTGTGCTGCAGCGATCAGATGGACCTTGTCAGTCTTAGGAATTATTTGGAAAAGTACTTGCAAATAGAGCAGGAGATATCAAAATGGCATAGGAATTCGATCACCTTGCCTAAGTTTTGGAACATTGCATGCCATTCTGAACATCCAATCTCATAAAAAATGTGGTAAACTTGAACAATGAGCAACAAAGCGCAGCCAAAACTCTCTGGAGGATGACTGGATCCTTTCTGTTGGGAAGAAAGTTGACTAAGATAAGTTCAGAAATAATTCTTTAGTGGGCAGGCACTCACCCACTGCTCTGCCCCTGATACTATTGGTTGGGACAGATCTCTGTTTAAAAAATGCAGGTATGCCGTCTTCATCTCTAGCTTGGTTCTGAGGCTGGGAGTGTGTCAGGCTTGGGGCATACATCATCTGAAAATGCGTGTTTTAGATCAGTTAGTCAGTCAGTCAGTCAGTCAGAGGAAGGGCTTGGACGTAGAAGTGCTAGGGGTTAAAAACGGTGAAACAGAATTCTGATTTAAAGGTAGCGGAAAAGCTTCAAGCCTTCACGCTGTTCTGTTTCCTCTGCCTGGATTATCCAGTTCCTTACTGCAAGTTGAAGATATTAACTCACCCCTATTGCATTCCATGCTCTCCAATCCTTTCCCCACAAAAGCATCAAGCAAAGAGATAGTCCTTTTTTCTTTTCTTTTTTGAAAAAGTGTATTATTGCACTGTGATGGGGTATCCGTTTAAATATTTATGACTTCCTTGATGGATATGTGGTTTTGGCATGTCAGTGTGTTGAACTACCTGTAAGGTATTGCAAGGAAAGAATTCCATGGAAACAGCCACTGCAATTAATAGCAAGATCAAAGAGGAAGAAGGCTTTTCTATATTTACAATAAATCAGTTATGTATATAATACACTAATGAAGTGGAGATGAAAGGCGCAGACTTACAACAGTGACTGAAGAATGTAGGTAACATAAATAAAGACTACTCTGGAGTCCAATATCAGGTCTGTAAGCCTGTAGATGGATTTGGGTATGTGTTGGAGTCACTACAATGAAAGGAAAGCAGCTATCAAATGTCCATGACCAGATTGGCAGATATCTCTTGGATCTTATGATTATCCATTACAAATTCAGCTCAGATCTAAAGTTGTGCATCAAAATACTTTTAATAGTACAAAGAATCGGTGTAACTGAACTCGATGTGCATCTGTTGAATAAAAAGAAACCCCGTTTGATAGTTGAAGGGAGGGGCAAAACAGACACCCATCACACTGGGCAGCCCATAGTTCTTGGGTCCATCGAAAAGAACTCTCTTAATCATGACCATATTTGGTACCTGTTTTTTTTAAAAAAAAGAATAATGGTGTGTTAAGTATGGCATTTTCTAGCTCTGTGAAATCCCAACTTCCAGAAATACCATGACAGCTCTTGAAGGATTAGTGCTGCATTCAGATAACGCAATAACCCATGATTCAACAACACTCCACAATAGGTGGGTTAATGTGTTGTGGGAAGCCAGCCGCCTCACAGTATAGGGAAATAATGCTAAACTATCATGCTGTTTTTATGTGCATTTTATTGGAGGTGTTTTGAACATCCAAGTTCCACATCAGTTATAAGTATTAGTATTTTAGCAATGAGTATTTTTCCTCACCGGAGTGATGAGAGGCCAGCTGTAGCCCTGCTCATGTTTTGTGATAATAACATGGTGCCATGAAGGTGACCATGGTGTACATTTGGCTAAGAAACACTGTAATCTGTTATTTTCTTTTATTCAACATGGACTGTGCTACTTGTGAAGAGTGTGTGTTTTTGTTTGGTTTTAAGATTCAACTTTGGAATTGAATATATCTTCATTAAATAACAATTCGTTTTCGTTTCTCCAAGGTAAAACTACTTCCACTTCCAACCCAGGCAGTCCAGCTCCAGATTGGTACAAAGATTTTGTCACTGAAGCTGATGCTGAAGTGTTGGAGCACTCGGGGAAAATGATGCTTCTCTTTGAAATCCTTCGCATGGCTGAGGAGCTTGGGGATAAAGTGTAAGTCCTTCTTGCCAGCTGGAAAGCGAAACCACCCATAGCACAAAGGCTCTTTAAATTCATTTCTGCTTGTTTTCATTATCTATCTGAAAGCACTCTGCATTCAATCCTGCCTTGAAAAATTGTCATTTTGGAGTTGGCTCATTTAAATTAATATCTCCCTAAAGCCAGTTGATAAATTTAACAAAGTAATGAAAATTGATGTGCTTGTTAAATATTTTGAAACGGACATCTAGTTTTGTCATTTTCCACTTCCAGTTTGGTGTTCAGCCAGTCTCTGATATCACTGGATTTGATAGAAGATTTTCTGGAGCTAGCAAGCCGGGACAAAGAAGAAGACAAACCTGTAATATACAAAGGTAAGTGTAATTTTTACAGGAATGATTTTTGTTTTGTTCCTTTTTTTAAAGCATTTATATCCAACTTCCCACAGGCAGCTTGCTGTGAAACATTAAAAATATTAGGCAGTTCTACAGTTGATTTCCATAATCCTGCTGAACCTCGATCAAGTTTTTGATATATCCTTTTCTCCAAAGTAGTGTCTGTCAACCTGTGTCAGGTTATTTTTAGGGGTGTGCATCGGATTGGGTCCGATCCACGATCTGAAGCCGATCCGACCGAAATCGGATAAAATTATCCGATTACGATCCTGGCTTCTGGATCGTCCGATCACATCCGAACCGGTCCGGAAGGACCCAATCCGGTTCGGATAAAATCGGAGGATCGGACCTCCTCCTCCTCCTCCTCCCCCTCGCGCTCCACTCCTTACCTGTTAGGGCCGTCCACTGCCGTCCGCTGCCCCCTTCTACTGAGAAACAGGCTTCGTGGCCTGCCTCTCAGTAACGCGCCAGGTAATGACGTCACCCGGCACGCTACTGAGAGGCAGGCCGCAAAGCCTGTCTCTCAGTAGAAAGGGGGCAGCGGACGGTCCCGGCAGGTAAGGGGGAGGGGGACCTCACTTACCTGCTGGGGTGGCTGCTTCCTTCCGGTACTCCTCTCTACTGAGAAACAGGCTTCACGGTGTAGTTCTCAGTAGAGCGCCGGGTGATGATGTCATCACATGGCGCACTACTGAGGGACAGGCCGTGAAGCCTGTTTCTTAGTAGATTCGAGCACCGGAGGGAAGCGGCCGCCCCGGTAGGTGAGGAGCGTGAGGGGGGAGGCGGGAGGGGGCTCCCACTTACCTGCCAGGGCAGCCGCTTCCCTCCGGTGCTCGAATCTACTGAGAAACAGGCTTCGCGGCCTGTCCCTCAGTAGCGCGCAAGGTGATGATGTCATCACCTGGTGCGCTACTGAGGGACAGGCTGCGAGGCCTGTTTCTCAGTAGATTCGAGCACTGGAGGGAAGAGGCCGCCTCGGCAGGTAAGGAGCGTGAGTGAGGGGGGAGGGACAGGGAGGGGGATTGAGGCCCTCTTTTTCCCCCCCAATGCAAGTCTATGGGAAGAACACCAAAAATGACGGCTGATCCAAAAATCGGACATCCGATTTTTGGATTGGGATCGGGTCCGTTCTGATCCGATTTTGTTCTGGCAGATCCAGGACAATGTCGGAGGTCCCGATCCGGGTCCCAATCCGATCTGGGAGGTCCCTGCACATCCCTAGTTATTTTCCCATCCACCACATGGGAAAAGACATGGATTCCCAGGACTGTGACAATACCTCTCATTGGGCTTTTATCCACACTCTCAGAGAACACATTGGACACTGCTTCCCAGTGAACCTAACAAGGAGATCTATAGAGGTGGGGGCGGCAAGGTGGGGGAAGAACAGAAAAGCTTGCCTCTTTGTTGGAGCATGCATAAATAGAATAGGGGATCAGTATGGTCCATGGCAGGGGTGGGCAGAACGTGGACCAACTCCCAGCTTTCCTAACTATTGGCCATACTGGCAAGGGCTTCTGGGAGTTGAAGTCCACAAAATCTAGAGCTCTACTTTCTGCCCACCCCTGGTCTATGGGATGGAGAGACTGGGCATCAGCGTCCCTTGCATTCAGACTGAAGCTTATCCTCCATATGCTGTCTTATCTGTTTCTTTCTCTGGCTGCCATGAGCTATGGTCTGTCACAAGTTCTAGGAGAGCCTTTCCCAACTTGGTGCTCCCCAGATACAGCCTTGTTGGCCGTGGTTGAAGCAAGATGTAGACCAACACATCTGAAGGGGTACCATGTTGGAGAAGACATGGAGATGTGAGGGAGGGAAGGGTAAGCCCTACCTCCTGGTGCCTTCCTTTCCCCCAGTTCTGAATATTGGCTGCTGAAATTTGGCCCAAAATTGGATAAGGGAAGTGCTTGTGTTCCGTTCTTTGCTGCAGCTATTCTTCATCCTTTCAGCAGGTTCATTACATTGCAGGCTCGCTATTATGTGTTGATCTAGAAGGCAGCAAGGGTTTGGAACGGATCACCGTTCTTTTAAGGCAGGGGTGGGCAACCTGTGGCCCACGTCCTAATTTCAAAGGCCCTTTATATATGAACAGTTCAGAAGTCTGGCAAGTCTGGCACTTTCCTGGCAGACTGCTGGGCAGGAAGAAAGGGAGAGAGAGAGAAAAGAAGGTGGCAGAAAGAGGGAAAAGTCTGCCCCCCCTCCACTTTTGGTTGTCGCCCTGCCAACAACTAGTTTTGGCTTCACTCACTGCCAGCATGTGCAAAAAAACCCCATGCCCCCAACAGATTACTTGCAAGGGAATGCAGCCTTTGACAGGAAAAAGGTTGCACGCCCTATTGTCTAAGATGTCCAGAGCATGGGGCACTTCCCATAGTTCATAGTTTGCTCCATGTGCCGTTCCCCACCATCTGCAACCAAAATTTCCGGGTTCCTCCAAATCCATCAGGTGTGTCCTTGAACTCAGGGCTGTTCCAGTGATGTGCAGTAAATTGGTTTGGCTGGCAAAACCTCTGTTTCTGTGCTTTAGTTATAGCTCTTGCATTTATCTGACTCTTAGCTTTTCCTTTTCTCTGCATATTTGAGGAATTTTGGCCTTTGTGTATGTTCACTTTGTGATTATGTAGCCTACAACATGGCTCAGCTTTCAGTACTTCATGAAATTCCAACATCATCGGTTGTATTTCTGCAAGTACCTTTCTACATCTTTTTAATATCACAGTCTGGTCTATTTTGAAAGTAAGATAATTGGTTTTAAATTGGTTTGATGAGGCACACGTAGAGAAGGTTAAATCACAATTCTCATGTGAACACTTCCTACTGTTTTTAAAAGAAAATGGCTCAATTCAGACAACACATTGTTCAACAGTAGTTTTAGAACTCCACAGTGGAGTTTTTATACCACTGTTGAGAAATGTGTTGTGTGGCGGGAAAACTCCACACAATGGTGGAGGTTTTTTGGAAAACACGCCATTCAGAATATCAACGCTGTGCAGAGGAGAGTTCCTGCACAACCATTGTTTTGTGTGATGAGCTCTGTGGAGTTTTGCGTTGTGTAGAGTTGACTTTTCCCACTGGCTACAGAGTTCCCTGGCAAGAGCTGCGAAATGAGGGAGTTCTGCTATAGGAGAGCTGCCAGGATTTTTTTTTTTTTGCAGCAATGGCTGATGGGATACTATCAGGAGGATCGGGGGAGGAGAGAGGGCGGAGGAACTGTCTGCTGTGGTTCCAAGCCCTCCCACTGAAGTGCGAGACAATAAAGAGGTCTGCCAAGTAATCCCCAAAGCTTTATTCAGTAAATAAACATCTCTTTGCACCTCAAGAGAGTTTAAACTTAGGAACCTTCCTTCCTCTAGGCTAACACTTGGCTAAACTAAGCAAGACAGTTGTTCTTTCAACAAAGGTGGTGGTCTTTTCCCTGAGTCCTTTTCACTTTAAGGAGGATTTCTTTGAAGGAGCCTTTGACGAGAGGCTAGTCAAGCTGACCTCCTCTCGCCTACCTTTAGCTCCGCCTGTTTGAATCTACAGCTTACTCTGTGATCGGTCAGCTCTGAAGTCCCCTCCCCCTCAGAGGATTCCTGAGTTCCCATAGACTGTTGTTAATATTCTCACTGATAAGGTCCTGTGAAGATCCATCCCTGGCGGGTGAAGCGCCTGGGAGAATCACTTCCCCCACTTCCTGTGTAAAGTGAGACGTTTCTAGTCCTGTTGCTTCAGCTTCAGAATCTGATTCTGATTGATAACCAGGAACTCCTTCCCCCACACCAAGGAGGACCAGACTGGTCATGACAATGTCACTCAAACATCACGATGGATTTTACTGAACTCCACGGTAGCCCACAGTCACACAACAGTGGAGTTAGATCATGTTGTGTGGAGAGTACACCCTAGAAACTCAACCATTGAGTGGAGTTTTCACACTGCATTGACTAATGTCTTGTCTGAACTGAGCCAATGAATGGCATTGTTGCAGATACACCCTGAACTTAAAAATGTTGAGGTGATAAAATCAATTTACAGGAGTTTTATTTTAGCCGCATTATGTATTTATGACTGGAGGTGCTTCAGACTAGTCCATCCGCCTCAGCTGGCAGGCAAGAACCTGGCTCGTGGTCTGCCACCCTCTCTATGAATTGAACAGCATAGTTACTGAATCAAGAACACACAGTCATAGCAGGTGGCATTTTATAGCATTTACTGACAGGAAACTCTCCCAACAAGTTACTACATGACAGATATAAAGACAGGCCACCTTAGTACTTGTTAACAAATGAAAAGAAGCCCTATAAGCTTAAAATCGGCACAGCGTATAGATTATGCATTGCAGCAGACTGGTAGAGATCATTTTATTTCTTAATATACCTTTAGCCAAATGCCAAATTTGGGTGTGATGCCTGTTTCAATCATTGATTCGTCAAGTATACCTGTTTTATTCCTGCTGTTCCTGTCTATCCATACCTTCTCTTTATGTCAGTTGTTTTTCCCCCATCTTCCAGTAATTGCTGTCCATTTTACAGAACCTCCGCCACTAAATTGCCACATCACTTGTTATGTTCTTGTATTTTCTTCTGGTTCACAAGATTGACACATGCCCCTGTTCTTCTTCGTGGTCTCTGTGCATCACGCATATGGGCTCACGCCGACACCGAGCCCGCTTCGGGAAACTTCATTGGCTAGCTTAGATTTTAGGTGGGAACCCCTCCCCCACCGTCCTACTGCGCACGCTCTGGGTTCCTGCTTACCTCAGTTCTTCTTCGACCGCTGCGCAGATCGCTTCGCGGGAGACTTCTTCGAACGATCGTTCGTATTTTGCCTCTGAAAAGAGAGTTTTGCTTAGTTAGCTTAGTTAGTTTAATAGAGTATAGTTTAGTTATATTGTTAGTGTTAAATTTTTTTTTTAAAAAAATCTATTATTACTACTGCTTATATTAGTTCTTCTCAGCCGGGCCTGCCCCATCTTATGGCACAGACTGCGCTGTTCAAAAACTGCTTGAAGTGTCGGGCGAAGCTTGCCCTTACGGACGGGCACTCATTGTGCTTGCTGTGCTTGGGGGAATCTCATATCGTTGAAGCCTGCACGCACTGTATGAGTTTTTCCAGACAAGCAAGGCGGAACCGGGGGGATCGCTTACGAGGCTTTCTCTGGAAAAAAGCTTTGGAGGCTGTGGATAACCCCCATTCGGCTCCAATGTCGTCGACAGCCTCTAGTTCTGGGGAGCGTGGGCAATTGCCAGTAAATCACTCGGACCCTCCGCTGTTGTGGCAGCTAAAAAGCACCCAAAAAAGGTCACAAAAAAACCTAGAGAAGAGACCGGGCTGAAGAAGAAATCAAAGTAAAAATATCTCGAAAAATCTTCAAAATCTCAGAAGACCCCGGTACCAGTCTCCTCGGTACCGACGTCTGTACCGACGCAGCCAGCAGCACAGCCTATACTGACTTCTACTGCATCGCCTATCGCATTCGACTCAGCCCCGCTACCGACTGCTCCGATACCAACGGGTTATTCATCTCACTCACCACCGCTACCACAGGCCGTAACTCCGCCACTCCCGATGACTTCGGTACCGATGCTACCGCTACCTGAGCATATCTCAGACGTAGAGATCCTGGAGCCGGCTCCCATGGAGCAATCCGTGCGCCCAAGATCCCCTGCTTCTTGGACCTCTCGCTGCGGCTCGACTTGCCACCATTCTCGCTCCCGATCCAGATCTCGGTCGCGGGACTGGGATCGATACTCTGATCGTTCTGCTCAATCGTCACGTTCCAATTTTCCTCACCAGTACTGAGACGTCTTGGTACTGATACGCTTTCGATCTGTACACGGGTGAATGACTTTTAGAAAACCGTGCCATGCCAGGAGCATTGCACACTTTGCAGAAGCCTCGGGAATTGAGCTTTGTCTCCCCTGCCCCAAGCTGGCTCAAGTGAACTGTTCAAACGGTTGCCTGCCTGGATTCTGCAACCATTTCTGCAACAGGGGTAGGGACTAGAGAACTCGCAGGGTGCTCGCCCCACGAGTTCGCCGAGTGCCGCTTGCTCAGCTCACTTCTGGGAGCCGGCACAGGCGAGCACTTGGCAAAGAACACCAATATCGCCTCGCCAGCCACCATCTGCCTCGGTATCGGCACCGATGCAGGTGATGTTGGTACCGGATCATCGTCTTGAAGTGCCCACACCTTCTTCGCCTCAGTCTGAAGAGGACTATGCATCGGATACTTCCTCGGTAGTGTCAGCGCCTCCTTCGGTACCATCCCCCACCGATGGCGTGGGAACCACTGATCGAGCGTCGCCTTCAATGGAGCTTGGCAATTTTACAGAACAAATGCTGCGCATGGCACAGTCCCTCGGTATCGAGCACCAACAGCCGCAGGATAGCATAGACGATCGTATTTTTGATGTCATGTACACTGAGCCTGCTGCCCAACTAACTCTTCCTATCATCCCAACTTTGATGAAAACTGTCCAGCAATCATGGAGCAATCCTTCTACTATGGGGCCAACCTCTAAACGTTTGGACGCTCTTTATAAAGTAAAGGAGACTGACGCTCCTTTCTTGTTTGTCCACCCTAAGCCTAACTCAATTGTTGTTGAGGCTGCGCAAGGGAAATCCCATAAGACGCATTCGGCTCCAACTGACAAGGAAGGGAGAAAATTGGACATGTTTGGATGTAGAATTTATTCTTCTGCGGCGCTGGGGATCAAAGTCGCCAACTACCAAGCCATGATGGCTCGGTACCAGCTCTTCTTGTGGGACAAGATGTCTGCCCTCATGTCGCATTTGCCCGAGGACCAGCGTGAACTCGCGCGGGTCTTTCATACTGAGGCGGTTCGTCTCTCTAAACAAGAATTCACTACATCTCGTCATCAAACAGATTGTGCTTCAAAGGCTATGGTTGGTGCAGTAGCCCTTCGACACCACGCGTGGCTCAGGTCCGCCGCTCTTCCTCAGGAGACCAGAACCAGGATAGAGAACCTACCCTTTGATGGGGAAGGCCTTTTTAATGCTTCAACCGACACTACAATGGATACAATTCATAAGGCGAAAATGACGGCACAGAAAATGGGATTCAATTCACCATCACAACCCTCCTACCGTGCGCGCAAATGGTACCGTCCTCTCCCATACCAACCTAGACAGCCACAAGATCGCCCTTCACGCTACCAAGCGCCCCAAACGACCACCACTTATCAGCAGAAGAAACCAGCATCGCACTTCCATAAGTCCCGCAACAGGCAGGACACAACTTCAAAACGTCGTCTTTGGCTTCATCCCAGTCTCCTCAAGGTCACAGACATTTGGGAACATCCTTCACCAGTTCCACCCCGTCTGGGCCTCCATCACAACAGACTCTTGGGTTTTGGACATTGTCGCAAACGGTTACAAAATAGTTTCAAGCCCTTCCTCCATCGGAAATCCTATCTCAGGAGACAGAATCTCTGCTTCAGAAAGGGGCCATCACGAAGGTTCCCTGGACACAGCTCCGGGCAGGATTTTATTCTCGTTATTTTACGGTTCCAAAAAAGGACGGAGGCCTTCGCCCTATTATGTATCTCAGGCATCTGAACAAATTCATCATAACAAAGAAATTCCGCATGGTCACTCTTGCGGCCATCCTGCCCCTACTCAGAAAAACCTAGTATTTTACACTGATAGACCTAAAAGATGCCTATTTTCATATCGCAATCCACCCTCTTCATCGGAAATACCTCAAGTTTGTGATAGGACAACAAGCCTACCAATTCTCTGTCCTACCTTTTGGGCTCAAAACAGCTCCCAGAGTTTTTACAAAATATATGGGAGCAGTGTGTGCACATCTTCGCTCCACAGGCATAGAACTCTACCTTTACCTGGACGATTGGTTGATAGTATCCCCATCCAGGAACCAGGCCTTCAGAGACGTGGACGCGGTGCGATCACTTCTTCTGTCTCTAGGCCTATGAATAAACATGGAAAAATCGATCTTTCAACCCACCCAGTCGATCCAGTTCATCGGAGTCCGGTTAGACTCAACAGTGGGAAGAGCATTCCTCCCCCAGGACAGGGCACTTACCCTCCACGATCTCGCTCACCAACTAAATCGCATACCAAGGGCATCCGCTCTCACCATTCTGAGATTATTGGGCCTCATGGCAGCTTCGGTGTTTGTGGTCCGATGGGCACTTACAACACTTCCTGCTACAAAGATTCAACCTCACCATGAACCCACACAAGATCATACTTACCATCTCCCCATTGGTTCAGACCTCTCTCAGCTGGTGGGCAACTCTGTCCAACATTTCGAGGGGACTGTCATTCGTAGATCCGAGACCGTCTCATTGAGTCACTACGGATGCATCCCTGAAAGGTTGGGGTGCCCATTGCGGCGATCTAACCATCCAAGGAAGGTGGTCACCTTTGGAAAAACACCTTCATATAAACATGCTCGAGCTATTAGCAGTAAAGAGAGCTATCCACGCATTCCAGACTTCCCTGCAAGGCCATCACATTCAGATTATCTCAGACAACACCACGGTCGTTTGGTATCTAAACAAGGGAGGCAGAACGCGTTCGACACCTCTGCTCCAGCTCGCCACGGAGATTCTTCTGTGGGCAATCCCCAGACAAATCCGCCTGTCAGCACTACATATTGCAGGTTCAGACAACGTACAAGCGGATACTCTCAGTCGAACTTTCCGAGATACTCACGAATGGCAACTATCTCCGAGGATTTTGAGGTGCCTCTTTGCCCTCTGGGGAGCTCCGGACATAGACATGTTTGCAACTCGAGGCAATGCAGTCTGCCACAGTTATTGCTCCAGAGCCAGGATCTCTCGGAGATGCTTTCATGGTGTCTTGGGCTCAAGACCTAATATACATCTTCCCCCATTTCCCCTGATAGGTCAAGTGGTGACCAGACTTTACCGATACCATGCGAATGCTATATTGATAGCTCCATGGTGGCCCAGACAACCTTGGTTTGCCCCCCTTCTCAGACTGGCAAACTACCAGACTTGGAAGCTTCCAACAACCTCGGACTTGTTGTTCCAGAACAGAGGCAGAATCCTTCATCCGGATCTCCGAATCCTGAAACTCACGGCATGGAGAATCCTGCCTATTGGCAAAACCTCCTTCGCTCACAGGAGGTCAAATCTATCCTAGAGGCAGCTCGTAAACCATCCACCAGACTATCTTATAGCAGAAAGTGGAAGAGATTCCAACACTTCGTGCAGGATAATGATTTTGATCCTCAGTCAGGCCCCATTGTAGGTGTGGTTAATTTCCTTTACTCCTTGCACGCCTCTGGCTTAAAGGCCACATCTATTAGAGTCTACTTAGCTGTCATATCTGTGAACCATAACCTAGTCGATGGCTTCTCAGTATTTTCACACCCAGTTTCTAAAACTTTCCTAAAAGGTTTACATAATACATTCCCTCTGTTTCGTCCCTTAGTACCTCAGTGGAGCCTATCGACAGTGTTAACTGCCCTAACTACTAGACCCTTTGAGCCTCTGGCCACCACTGATATTCATCTCCTGATGTTGAAAACAGTCTTTTTAGTGGCTGTCACGTCAGCTTGACGAGCTTCTGAACTAGCAGCTTTGCTCATAGACCCCCCTTACACACAGTTTTTCCGGGATAAGGTAGTTCTGAGGCCTGGCCTGTCATTTACTCCTAAAGTTGTCTCAAACTTTCACGTTAATCAGGACATTGTTTTGCCTGCCTTCTTTCAAGCCCCTTCAGATCCCGTCAGTTCTACGTTACACACCTTAGACGTCAGGAGGGCTCTAGCCTTCTATAAGTCTTGGTCAGAGACATTCCGAAAATCTCGCCAACTCTTTGTCTGCTATGGGGGTAAATGCAAAGGTTTACCAGTCTCTTCTCAACGTCTATCACACTGGATTGTTCAGATTATTGCCTTAGCCTATCAGCTGTTGGGCAAAGAACCTTCGCTTTCAGTTACGGCACATTCCACGAGAGGACAAGCTACAACCACTGCTCTACTACATGGCGTTCCTGTCCCTGAACTGTGTAAGGCAGCTACATGGTCTAACGCTTCCACTTTTGTCAGGCACTACAAGTTAGATGTCAGAGCCAGACGAGACTGCAATTTCGGCAGAGTGGTTCTCTCCTCTGTGCTTCAGTAGTGGGTCAGCGAGCCAACCCTCCTCCAGTAAGTGTTGCTTGTTACTCGCCTATATGTGTGATGCACAGAGACTACGAAGAAGAAATGCAGGTTGCTTACCTGTAACCGTAGTTCTTCGAGTGGTTATCTGTGCAGTCACACAACCCACCTACCGTCCCCTCTTGGCGTCGCTTCTGTTGTCAAGATCTTTCTTCTGGGCATGCTCACCAAAATTTATCCCTTGACAAAGTTTCAAATACATTATCTCGGTTGCGAGGCCACATGGTCTCAGAGAACTGAGGTAAGCGGGAACCCGGAGCATGCGCAGTAGGACGGTGGTGGAGGGGTTCCCGCCTAAAATCTAAGCTAGCCAATGAAGTTTCCTGAAACGGGCTTGGTGTCGGCGCGAGCCCATATGTGTGACTGCGCAGATGACCACTCGAAGAACTACGGTTACAGGTAAGCAACCTGTACTATCCTAGGTGCCCTTTTCATAACTTTCCTTACCCATGCTGCTCTTAAGCCAATTCAACTTAATGACTTATATTTAACCTCTTTATATATTAATAATGACTTCTATATATCACCATACTATTGCTATGCTATGGGCCGTTGTTGTTGTTGTTGTTATTATTGTTATTTATATATCACCATGACTTATGCTTTATATCTATATTCCTATACGATACCTATGCAAATATGTATGCCACTGTTATATATAATGTGTATGTATATATATGTACATGTATAAGCTTTATATACTAGTGGTGTGCAGTGGATCGGATCCGATCCACGATCCGGACCTGATTTGGGCTGGATCGGATAAAATTATTCGATCCGATCCCCAGCACCTGGATTGGCTGATCCAATACGATCTGATTTGAAAAGGACCCAATTCGGATCGTATTGGATCGGAGGATCAGACCCCCTCCCCCCACTCGCGCTCCTCACCTGGACGGCCCCGACAGGTAAGGAGCACAAATGCAGGGAGTGGGCTTACCTGCCAGGGCCATCAGCTACCATCCACGGGCGCCCCCCACTTACCTGCCGGGGCGTCCGCTTCCTTCACCTGCCGTAGCTCTACTGAGAACTGGCTTCGCGGCCTCATTCTCAGTAGAGCGCCAGGAGATGATGTCATCACCTGGTGCTCTACTGAGGACTAGGCTGCAAAGCCTAGTCTCAGTAGAGCTACAGTAGGTGAAGGAGCTAGATGCCCCGGCAGGTAAGGAGGAGTGCAAGGGGGGGGGGCTTACCTGCCGGGGCCGTCTGCTACCATCTGTGGGCGGCAGCGGATGGAAGCGGAAGGGCCTGGCAGGTAAGGAGGAGCGTGAGGAGGGGGGGCACTTACCTGCTGGGGCATCTAGTTCCTTCATCTGCCGTAGATCTACTGAGAACTAGGCTTCACGGCTTAGTTCTCAGTAGATCTATGGCAGGTGAAGGAAGTGGACGCCCCGTCAGGTAAGGAGGAGTGCGAGGGGGGAGAGGAACAGGGAGGGGGGAGCTAGGCCCCCACTCACCTCCCCCCCGCCATTTTCCCCCATAGACTTGCATTGGGAGAAAGCTTTCTTTCCCCCAATGCAAGCCTATGGCGAAAATGGCGGCTGATCCGAAAATCGGACATCCGATTTTCGGATCGGGTCCGATCCGATCCAGGGGACCTCTGATTTTGTTCCAATCCGATCCGGAAATTGGAGGTCCCGATCCGGGTCCCGATCCGATCTGGGGGTCTGTGCACATCCCTATTATATACCTTTCTTCTCCTACAAATTAACTCTGCAACAAGTTTGAATTTACTACCCGTTTTTGTATCTATAAATCCTACTTGTTAGCTTGAACTCCTTGAAATGCAAACTTTTTCACATTCTCAACCGGTGGCTGAAATGAACCTGCCCTGAGGCTGTTTCTGGAAGTTTAGTTGTACTGGTTCAGTTACTTAAATTGTGCACTTTATGAAGAAGATACAAATTATGAAAATAGCTGTGTAGGTAAAACATACACGCAGAGCCAAAATAAAATAAAATAAAGAACCCACCACCACCACCACACACTAGCTCTTTGAGCTTACCTTACTATAGCATTGAAATATTTGAAGGGATGGGCAGAAGGAAGAGAGGAATACTCTTTTAAAGAAACACACCAAGATGAACAAATCCTTATTTTCCTGTTCTGAACACACAAGATTATTTTTACGATGTTTTGAATACAAAATTTAATATTTCTGGAGGAGATCTGCTACTTCTTAAAATGTTGTCAAAGTTATTAATTATGAAGTTCTTAAATGAGTGAGTGTATGTGTGCGTTTGTGTATGCACACATACACGCACACATACACACACATACAGGGGTGAACAAGTATGTGGTACTATTCTGCATGCATCCAAATAATTGTCCCTATGCTTAAAATATTGTTCTTTCACTTTCCTCTACTTTAGTACTCTCCACTGTTTCAAGTAATTTGCTTTCTTTAGCTTGGATTCCGAGTCCCATCCTCTTTTTCCTCTTCCACATTGCAAACCCCATGACATTCTGGTCTGGAGGATTGAAACAGTGGGGGGAAGTGGTGCAGGGACTACAGGGGAAGGGATGAATCAGCAGAAACCACCCCCTACTAGTCACAGTAGGGTACCAATAGGGTTCAACCCTTCATCAATATGTTAGAATGTATTTGTTATTTATTATGTAAATACCTTGTAAAAAGAAATGGAATCTGTCAGCTGGTGGGGTGTGTACTTGCATATAACTAACTACCTGCCTTTTGAATTCCTAGGTGAAGGAAAATGGTTCCGAAACATTGATTATTATCGTTTAGATGGTTCTACTACTGCTCAGTCAAGAAAGAAATGGGCTGAAGAATTTAATGATGTTACTAATGTCAGGTAAGCTTCTTTTCATGCATAAATGACTAGTTCCTATAGTCCATGATAGTTTGGCAAACCTTGTAAAGTACCTCTGTTCAGAGATGCATCATACGTGTCTTACAATCATAATCCTAGAGACCTGTAGAAGATAGTATATTATACATAAAACATCTTACTCCTCCATGCTAGTCATTTTATGTATGGTATATTATCTTGTACAGCACACAACAAATTCATTTGAAATCTCACATTTATTTACAACATTTGTATACTGCTCAATATCTGAAGCAGATTCCAGAGCGGTGAACATAAGAATTAAAACAGTAAAAGATACAAAAATCAAAACTCAGTTATTAGACTAAACATGCACAGACGCACACACACACACACACTGCCAATAAAAACCTTGGCTGTCAATCAAGGAATGCTTCCTGGAAGAAGACTGTTTTCAGGAGGCACCAGAAACAACACAGTGTTGGCGCCTGCCTGACCATCAAGGGCAGGGAGTTACACAGAAAGGGTTTCGAAACTGGTAAGTGTCCCACTATAGGTAGTTACTCTATGGCTGAATTCGGACAACACGATAATCAATGGTGGGGTAATAATCAACTTTACAGTTGTTTATCTAGGGGGTACTCCGCACACAACATGGTAATAAATAACCATGGTGTGGATTAGGATCAGCGCTGAGTTGACTGTGGCAGCATTCGGACGACATGATAGTCAATACAACTGACGATTGTTCCCCATCCCCAGTTGCTTAATGTGTTGTCCGAATTCAGCCTATGTGTACAGTGTAGTGGGCTTCCTCAGAATGCTGATCCACTTCAGTGTAACAACCATCTTCATGGCCTATTGAAAGTTGTTTGCTTTTCAGTTTCTCAAAGCTCTGGTTCTGATGCTTTGGGCTGGCTTGCCAAACCATGGCTTGGTGATTGGGAGCTCCATACCGGCACATGCTCTCCATCCTCCTTCTGCCTCCCTTCCCTGATTAGCAATAATATGACTTCCCATGACATCTGAACCAGCATTTATAATACTTGTTAATAACCATAGTTGGCTCTCGAACTACCATATTTCCTCAATTCTAAGACGCACTTTTTCCCCCATATTTACCTCTGTAAAAATGGAGTGCATCTTAGAATCGATGGCATCTTAGATTCGCCGGATTTCTCCAGTGCTGGAATGGGTTTGGGATACACCCACCCATAGAGCCTTCACAAAGGGGCTTTGCATGCCCCCCCAGCGACTTGGTCTCCCCACTCACCTCCATCGCGCCCCGGTCCTCGCCGCCAGCGCGCGGGATCGCAGCCTACTTCGTGGAAACGCTGCGTTTCCAGACCTTCTCTACCGCTGTTGCCGCCACTGCTGTTGAATCCCAGGAAGGGGTGAGAAAGAAAGAGAAAGAGCGGGTCGGGTGGGGGCAGGCAGAGGTGGTAGCGGGGCCCAGGTGAGGGAGGAGTGGCGGCGGTGGCGGGAAGGAAGAAGAAGCAAAAAGCGGGAAGGGAAGGGCGTGGAGAGTCGGGCGGAGGCCCGCATGTGCCCCCCCCCAGCGACTCAGCCTCCCCCCTCCCCTCCATTGCTGCCCCGGTCCTCACCACCAACGCTGCTGGCAGAGGCCTCCTTGGCCTCCCTGGCTTAGTCATGAAAATTTCTTGATGGAGCAATCAATTGAACAAAATATTAGTTTTTAGCTTTTTGAAAACACACACACCTAGCTTTGTCACTCAAACTAATAAATATGCTATTGATTTCAAAGTTTTGGTGGGCTAAGCAGCTGTTTGGATTGCCCTAGAATGACTGTGAGTAAAATTAGTGTGTGCAAAAAAAGCAAATGCTATTTTGGGCTGCATTAATAGAAGTATAGCTTCCAAATCGCATGAAGTCCTGGTTCCTCTCTATTCGGCACTGGTTAGGCCTTATCTTGAGTATTGCGTCCAGTTCTGTGCACCACACTTCAAGAAGGATGCAGACAAGCTTGAGCGTGTTCAGAGGAGGGCAACAAGGATGATTAGGGGTCTGGAAATAAAGCCCTATGAGGAGAGACTGAAAGAACTGGGCATGTTTAGCCTTGAGAAGAGAAGACTGAGGGGAGACATGATAGCACTCTTCAAATACTTGAAAGGTTGTCACACAGAGGAGGGCTAGGGTCTCTTCTTGATCATCCCAGAGTGCAAGACACAGAATAATGAGTTCAAGTTACAGGAAGCCAGATTTCAGCTGGACATCAGGAAAAACTGTTGGAGCAGAATGACAATGGAACCAACTACCTAGGGAGGTTGTGGGCTCTCCCACATTAGAGGCCTTCAAGAGGCAGCTGGTCAGCCATCTGTCAGGGATGCTTTAAGGTGGATTCCTGCATTGAGCAGGGATTGGACTTGATGGCCTAATAGGCCCCTTCCAACTCTACTATTCTGTGATTCCATGATTCTATTCTATGAACAAAATGTTATTGTGCTTTTTGCAGAGGCCGCTTGTTCATTATCTCCACTAAAGCAGGATCCCTTGGGATAAATCTGGTGGCTGCAAATAGAGTAATTATTTTTGATGCTTCTTGGAATCCAACCTATGATATCCAGAGTATCTTCAGGGTTTATCGTTTTGGGCAAAATAAACCAGTGTTCGTATACCGGTTCTTGGCTCAGGTAAGTCATGACTGAATGTTTTTCCACACTGTTGATCTCTGATTTGAAAGTATATTTGAAACCAACAGCTCATTGCTATGCAGATCAACCTTTTAAAAAACATTCTAGCAAACAGCGAGGTGTGAAAAGGTGTCAGCACTTGTCAAGTTATGTTGTCACAATTTATTAGGTTTACAGTCACTTAAACTAAAAGGTTGAAGGAGAATGCATAATATCAATAGCAGCCTGAAGTATCAGCCATGCATATTTTCTCAAACTCTTTGACTTGGATATGACTGGGAGTGATGGGAGTTACAGCCCAACACATCTGGAGTGCGCCAGTTTGGGGAAGGCGATAGTACTATATATGAGCGGGACGGGTGGGATTTCTCTGCACTATGCAGGGTATGTTCTGCTGGTGGACTTCCTGGAAGTGTCTGGCTGCTGGATCTTTGGCCGGATCTAGCAGGCTGGTTCTTATGTTCTGAAATACTTAAAGTGGCATAGTAATATTGCATTTTTAATGGTCTTTTTGCTGTGTTCTCGCAAAGGCGTTCTTTGCCCATTGGGAACATGCTTTATCCCAGTTACCTTTTACTTCAGTGACAGTGGCTGGTCATTCTAAGCTGAAAAAGGAGGGAAGAAAGGTGCTGGGTCGCAGTTTCTGAGTGGTCACCATGTGATCTAGTGCGGGTTTCAGCACAGCTGCCTTGTTTCTGGAAGGAGAAGGGATTCTCAACTCACTAGTATGTTTTCAGAGAGGGTCAAAAGCAGAAGCAAGAATGCTCAGTGGATCTTCCTACAGAGAGAATTCCACAATTGTGGTGCCACCACTGAAAAGGCCTACTTCCTGGTAGCAGCGCATCTGGTCCTTGCTATTGATGGAACAGAGAGCAGGGCCTGTGATGCTAGTCCTAGGGCTGGGTAGGTTCATATGGACACAAGTAGTCCTTCAGATAAGCTGGTCGTATCTTCATAACTGCCTTTAAAGGCAGCCTCACATAGAGAGTAGTCTAACCAGTGATGTGTCTAATCAGTGTTGTGAGACTAGGTCTTCCTTGTCCAAGTAGGATCACCATTGGCAAACCAGACAAAGATAATAAAAGGCACTCTTAATCACCAACACCACATGATTAAATAGCCATCAAACAGGCATAAAGTGTAATGTGTTTTGTTTTAAAGGGAACGATGGAAGACAAGATCTACGATCGTCAAGTAACTAAACAGTCACTATCTTTCCGGGTTGTTGATCAGCAGCAGGTTGAACGTCACTTTACCATGAATGAACTCACTGAGCTCTATACTTTTGATCCAGACTTGTTGGATGATGCTAATGCAGAAAAGAAGAAGAAAAGGGACACACCCATGCTGCCCAAAGTAAGCCAAATATACACCGCTAGCATCTGCAGTAGCAAAGTATTTAGTCCTCTGTCTCTGGAAGAAAAAGAAATATGAATTGCTGGGCTGGGTGAAACCAAAGGTCTCTTTAGGCTACCAGTCTGTCTCTGACAGTAGCCAATCAGATGTTGTGGAGAAAACTTGTAAGCCTGTTTGTGACCAATGCCTGATAATCAGAAGAATCCTGCTCCTGACCAAATATTATGACTAATAGCCTGCCTTCCATAAATATATGTAGAGTTTTTTTAAACCTACTTTCACATGTGCATTGTATGAAATGTATTACTTTTCCCTGTCTTGAACCTGCTGTTCAGATCCTTCTTCCATGAAATAGCTATGGTGTCTCTTCTGAAATAGGTGTTGCAGGTAATGCAATTATTCATTTGAAAAAAAAAGAAGAAAGTAAGGATGTGCGCATAAAATGAAATTTAATACAAATAAAATTACATTATTAATATTTTTAAAGACCACTCTTAGGCATATACAAATAAAGTAATAGAATAAAAACGGTGCTCATTAGGCTTTGGCCATATGCGTTTCGACTTGTTAGTCTTCGTCAATGGCCCAATCACTAAAAGTATACTGAAAAACATTTGTTAGTGCCTTAGATAGAAGCAAAGGAGTTTTATCTTTTTTTTTCTTTTCCTGTTTATATAACATAAAAGGTTTTTTGGGGGACCTAACTAGGCTGTTGAGTATTCAGAAAAAAGTTTTTCAAAAAAGGGGTCTGACTTAAGTATTCCCAAAGTAAGGGAATTGTATGTCACTCCCCAAAAATGATAGGTATAATTTCTTGACTGATTAGGTATATAAAGGAAGCCTTGCTTTAGGATTCTTATCTTAGACGTACCTTATCATGCACGAGAGTTGCGGCTAAATTAAAACCTCTGTGAGTACTCCTCATTGTATTTTTGATAAATATGTTTGTGCACTCCTATAAAGGAAAAGTATAATTAAGTACTTCATTTTTTTATTTCAGGGTGCATTGTATCTACCATTTTTGGGGAATGACATACAATTCCCTTACTTTGGAAATACTTAAGTCAAACCCCTTTTTTGAAACCTTTTTTCTGAATACTCAACAGCCTAGGTAGGCCCCCAAAAAACTTTATGTTATATAAACAGGAAAAGAAAAAAAGGTAAAATTCCTTTGTTTCTATATAAGGCACTAACAAATGTTTTTCTGTATACTTTTAGTGATTGGGCCACTGACGAAGACTAACAAGTCGAAACGCGTATGGCCAAAGCCTAATGAGCACTGTTTTTATTCCATTACTTTATTTGTATATGCATAAGAGTGGTCTTTGAAAATATTAATAATTTAATTTTATTTGTATTAAATTTCATTTTATACGCACATCCTTAACTTCTTTTTTTTCAATTGTTTGTTTTTGGTTAAGGTTAGCACCTTGTTATCTGTGAATGCAGTTATTCATACCATAGAGCAGTGGGCTTCAACCCGTGGGTCGCGACCCAAAAGTGGGTCGTGAGATCAGTCCAGATGGGTCGCGGCAAAGCTGTGGCCACCATGTTGGACAATTGTGAAATTGTGAATGGGGGTCCCATATTGCAGTTTGGGAATCCAAAGTGGGTCTCGGGCTGGACCAGTTGAAGACCACTGCCAAGGAGACTTAGGAGGTGTAACCCCCTTACCCCCTGGACTGCGTGTACTAATTTCATGCAGACAACCCACCACATCCACAAAAGTCGAGCAAGTTGATCTTCAAACCCCTTCTAGACCCCCTCTCCTTCATTATGTTTCTCTTGAGTTTTACCAATATTAAGGTGTAGTCTGCAAGCTAGTTCCATTTTAAAGAAAGATCGAGCAAAAACAGTTGCATGGTGGTTACATTGCTGGTTGTTACACTGCTGTATAAACACTTCTGGTAAACCACAGTGGGGCTGTTGGGAAATTCAGCCATATCAGCAAAGTCATTTCTGTAGACTGGCAAATTACATAGACATTTTGACTTCTTCTTCATCATCATCATCATCATCATCATCTCTTTCTCGCTCGTGGCGGTTTTTCTAGACGGAAATGGAGGGCTTTGCCAAGTCATGCTGTCTTTTATTGATTCAGGAATTTCCTGACGATTGAGCATGTTTTAATTATGACTGCTTTCTGGATGTTGGTGTGGATGTATTCTGGTAGACCCAGTTTCTGGAGGTTTTCTGATGTGATGCCAGTGACTGATGGGATAATTGTGACCTTTTCCTGTTGCCATAGTTCTTTGACTTCCATGGCCAGTGATGTATATTTGTCTCTCTTTTCTTCTTCCTTTTCAACAACATTTTTGTCATTCAGTATGAGGTATGTGTGTTTTTCTTTTTTGTCTATGAACGGTATGTCTGGTCGATTGCAAGGTATTGTCTTGTCCTTATGAATTGTTCTGTCCCAGTATATTTTATGATCTGCAGTTTCCAGGATTGTTTTGGGCGAATATGTATAGTATGGTGTAGGTTGTTTGATAAGGTTGAATTTGATGGTCAGTTGTTGGTGAATTATTTTTGCAGCTGTATTGTTTCTGTCCATATAGTCCATTATTATTATTATTATTATTATTCATCTCTTTCTCGCTCGTGGCAATTTTTCTAGACGGACATGATGGGCTTTGCTGTCTTTTACAGATTCAGAAATTTCCTAACAATTGAGCATGTTTTAAGTATGACATATTATTATTCTTATTATTCTTATTATATTATTTTAAAAAGACCGTACATAGCTAAAAGCCTTTACTTCAGAACTTGGTTTTAAGTTAATGTTGAGACCTGTGTGTGGTTGCCTCACAAAGAATTATTGGTTGATTTTGGTTTTGAAGATTCATGAGGGCAATTTAATACACTGTTTGAGCACATTTTCTTTGACTGGGCAGCCTGTCATATGGAACCTCCAGTTCAGTTGCAGGAATGACATACTTGCACCTACATGTGTAAAAGGTGTGTTAATTGACAGTAGTGAACATAAGAGGCAGTTCCCCTCTCTGATCACCGTTACGACCTTTCTGTGCACTTTCAAGAAGGAGATTTACATTTCTGCAAAGATACTGACAATGGTAACTGTGATCGTGTTTACAATAAAGCTGATTTTTCATTGGCCCCATTGTGCTTCAGACCCCAAAATACCACACAGCAAACATAGTGGCTAACATGCAGAGGAATATAGAAGTTCCAGCTGAAATAATTTTCTCCATTGTTATAGTGACTGTGAGGGATTCTTTCTTTCGCAGTTTGTCATTGCAAAGTAAGGCAGCATAAAGGAATTTGATCTCAAATTTGGCAGCGAAACATTTGAGACCAAATGGGAAATGAGGTAGGTCTGACTTAAAATAAAAACTCCACCAAAAAAGGGGGAAAAATAAAATCCAAAAAACCCTGACCTGAAGAATTTATTTATTTATTTATTGCATTTCTATACTGCCCAATAAACGAAGCTCTCTGGGCAGTTCACAAAAATCAAAACCATAAGTACAATTTAAAGTATAAAATTTAAACTACAACGTAAAAACATAATATAAAAGTACAATATAAGTACCAAAATACCGAATGGAGTCATCATTCCACAACTAATCTCCAGACTACTTTCCACATAACAGTTTAATTCTCTGGAGTGCCTCTTGCAAGTCACTCCCATGATGAATCTGTGTGTAAAGGTTTGTGCTCTTGACTAGGACATGGGATTGCTGAGACTCCAGTTTCTTATTTTTATATTAATGGTTTCTCTGATATGCATGAGGATAAATAATACTTTCCTGGGGGATTTACTTAGCTGACTGTCTCTTCTCTGCCAAGTTTTTCCCTTTTAACACATGGGCCCTTGATAGTTGGGTAGAAAGCAGTTTGATTACATATATCTTAGGCTAGGAATTGTTGAATTCTTTGTTTCGTTTATTTTGATTTACTACTTTTAAAAATCAGTCTTCTGAGCTGCCTGAACAAGAGAGCTACTTACAAATATTTCAGCCTCATTCCACATTTGTAGGTTCCTTTTTGAGTATAGCCCGCAACTCCTGTTGCTTACGATGCCTGCTAAATTTGTGTCCTGGGAGATTGCTCCTTGAACAAAATGCCTTAAATAATTCCAACTCTCTATTTCAGTGATTTGTGGTAGTGATTAATTTTTTTGTATTTGTTATTAAATGTCAATGTATACATTTTGCTTGTACGCCTACAATGCAAAAGATGTAACCATGTAAATCCATTTATTTGGTCACTCTGGAAAAAGTAAACTGAATTGAAAAGAGGTACATAAGAAAAAAGCTTATGATTTAGTTTCCACCTTCAGGTCTCATTAATTTGTTTTGTGCATAATTCTACACATATGAGTGTCATATGGGACCAAGAAGACTTACGTGTCAGTCCTTCCTATATTATATGTGCGTTCCTATGCATGTTTACACAAAAAAAGTCCTACAGCTACCAGCATGTCTGGCTGGGGAATGCTGGGAGTTATAGGACTATTTTCTGTCTAAACATGCATAGGATTGTGCCCTAAACGTCAGTCCTTCTTATATTAGGAAATCTCAGTTCTAATGAGACTTAGTAAGTCCCATTAAATTCAGTGATGCTTACTTCTGAGTAGATATGCACAGGATTGTGCTGTCAGTTATTCAGATATTGCTGAATGTGGTATGTTATAGTAATCATCAGTGCTAAAAACAAAACCTTGCCTCAGTAAAACTTTTCTTTCCATTGCATGGTAAGAAAACATTTATTGTTTTTTAGCACTAGTGAGTACTTTTTTGTACTGTCTCCTGAATTGTGCCCAAGAAGTCTTCTCCCTCACTCATCAGGCTGATATCTGAAGGGTTTTTTTAAAAAAAATGTCAGGATGGATTATATTGCCTATCCTTAATTAGAAAAACAGCTGATGTAGTACACTGTTTAAGATCTGAGCTTGAAGTCATGGGTCAAATCTCAGATTGGTTCATGAACTCACTGGGGGAGTGTCGGGGTTCCACCCCGACTGTCAGAGTTCCACCTTCCTGACTGGACCCTCTGACCTTGCTCCTTAAAGATATACTGCCTCTTTAACAGCCACACTGTCTTTCTTGGGACCCAAGTTTCCACCTTCTCTCTTTTCCCCTCTCGGTAGCGTGGGGTTTGAGCTGTAGGCGGGTGTGAAATGGAATCTCCAACAACACGGGTTTTAAACCAAAAAACTCTTTACAATTCCAACCATAGTAAGGCACATTAACTTAAAGTATTTACACACATAGAGCTGTTACTTTCAGAGGCAATAAAAACAAACAAACAGAAATAAAACTGCAGTTCCATCTGGCTTGGCTACTTAGTACTTGGTAGTTCAGTCCAGCTTTTCTCCATTAGGCTCTGGGTCCCTCCCAGCGCCCAGTTATCCTGCCTCGCTCTGGGATGGCTCAATCCTCCATCCCCTACGACTTGAATCAGTTCTCTCTCTCTTCCTCTGGGGTTTTCCTTTTTTAAAGACTCCCTCTAACTCACCAGCCAGCCTTTCTCATTGGCTCTCTGGCTAGCTCTTTCTATTGGCTCTCTGGCTACCGTTTCTCATTGGCTCTTTTTTCCCGCTTCTCTAGTTTGAACTGCTAACTGCTGTTTTAACCCCACCTCTCAGCTTTCAACCTTTTCCCTAGAAACCTGGTCAGAGAATTGTTAAACTGATCAGGAAACCTTTTGAGTGTATGTTACTCTTAACAGTTCACCCATGGTACATACATTTTAACTAGTTACATCCAATTTAACCCTTGATAATATAGTTGAACCCTCACAGGGAGTAGTAGTGCCGGACGACTGGAGGAGGGCTAATGTTGTCCCTATCTTCAAAAAGGGCAAAAAGGAGGAACTTGGGAACAGTCTGACATCTATCCCTGGGAAATTTTTGGAGCAGATTATAAAGAAATCAATCTGTAAACACCTTGAAAACAATGCAGTGATTACTAGAAGAAAGCATGGATTTGTCAAGAACAAATATTGCCAGACTAATCTGATCTCATTTTTTGATTGGGTAACCTCCCTCGTGGACTATGGGAATGCTGTGGGCATAGTATATCTTGACTTCAGCAAAGCTTTTGACAGAGTGCCACATTACATTCTGATTAACAAATTAGTGAAAAGTGGGCTAGATGGAACAACTGTTAGCGCTGGGCTGAAAACAACAGAATGAAATTTAATAGGGATAAATGCCAAGTTCTACACTAAGGAAAAATAAACCAAATGCACAGTTACAAGATGGGGGATACTTGGCTAATCAATACGACAAGCGAGAAGGATTTGGAATTGTTGTAGATCACAAGCTGAATATGAGCCAACAGTATGATGTGGCTGCAAAAAAGCAAATGCTATTTTGGGCTGCATTAATAGAAGTATAGCTTCCAAATCGTGCAAGGTACTGGTTCCCCTCTATTCGGCACTGGATAGGCCCCATCTTGAGTATTGCGTCCAGTTCTGGGCACCACACTTCAAAAAGGATGCAAACAAGCTGGAGCGTATTCGGAGGAGGGCAACAAGGATGATCTGGGGTCTGAAAACAAAGCCCTATGAGAAGAGACTGAAAGAACTGGGCATGTTTAGCCTGGAGAAGAGAAGATTGAGGGGAGACATGATAGCACTCTTCAAGCCCTTGAAAGGTTGTTACACAGAAGAGGGCCGGGATCTGTTCTCGATCAACCCAGAGTGCAGGATACAGAACAATGGGCTCAAGTTCCAGGAAGCCAGATTCCGTCTGGACATTAGGAAAACTTCCTGACTGTTAGAGCAGTACAACAATGGAACTAATTACCTAGGGAGGTCATGTGCTCTCCTGCACTAGAGGCATTCAAGAGGCAGCTGGACAACCATCTGTCAGGGATGCTTTAAGGTGGATTCCTGCATTGAGAAGGGGGTTGGACTCGATGGCCTTGTAGGTCCCTTCCAACACTACTATTCAATGATTCTATATAAACTGCAGTAGCTAAATAACTAAGGTTGCAATTCTATGCCAGTGCTTATAAGCCTCTGAACCTGGAGGTTTACAGGCATCCAGACGAGTGGCAGAGGCAATCTTAACCTCTGCGCTCCTCTTGCTCTCCAGTTTGGCTAGATGGGCTTTGTCACCCAAGGGCTCATTGGAGCGGGAGGGAAGGAGGCTGGAGTGGCCTTTGGATACATTGTATCCTGGCCTCTACAGTTTCCCTTCCCTCCCCACCCACTGGCACGCCACGTTTAACCCTCCCCCCCACCGCAGTTGCCAGCAAAGTTCTCTCTGCTCTAACTGCATGGGAGGTGGGCATTCCTGGCTCCGAGGTCAGAGCACTGTCCAACCTCAGAAACAGAAATCCGAAAAATCCTATGTTTTCTGTCTAAGGTCCATAGGATTTATCCCTCTGTGGTCTTGATTTATCTCTCAAAATATCAAGCAGACACAACTTGTAATCTTTCTTGGAATCACATATTTGTGATATAGTTTGCAAGCAAAGCTTTTCAATTAAGAAATGGGTAAAAAAAATAGAAATGACGTTGAGCAATTTCTTAGAAATGTGCTAAAACATTAACACATGCTGTGTCACAACCTTGTTTGTACGAAATTGTACTTAAGATTGTTTCTTGCTTTTTACATAATTTATATTTATTGTTAGTGCTTTCACTCAAGTTGTCTTTGGCGGTGGATCTTATAACCTTACTAATACCTTTCAAAGTTACAAATCTGGAAAGTAATTTTAGAGAGATTTTGTACAATGGAAAAATAGACATTTGTGACATCAATATAAACAGCAATATCTTCTATTTATTTATGCATTTATTTTTTGCCTTTATTTATTTATTGAATTTTATTTATTTATTGCATTTATTGCATTTATTTATTTATTGCATTTTTATACCGCCCCATAGCTGAAGCTATGGCAAATATATTCATGTGTTTGGAATAAAGCTTCATACAAATTTCTTTGGCAAATATGTATTTTCAACTGTGTGAAACAATTGATTGTTTTTAATGAAAGTGTAAGTTTCACCTTTCAAGCCTTGACCTTTACTGAATACAAATTGCATTTCAGACAAAGAAATGCAGATCTACCAGTTGAATATAATTTAAACCACATTTTGATGACTGTATTGGCATGGTGTATGTGGATTAAATTACACTGTATTCAACAGTATTGTTACCATGGGAACTAATGCACATGCATGCTTACAAACTCTCCAGTTATTTTAAATCCCGTTAGGTAGAATATAAGAGGGCTTTTATTGTGCTTATTCAATTTTTGAATTTGGCCTTCCCCCGCCCCACCAATGTACATCTGCATAGTTTTACTACCCCAGTTCACCACTCTTCCTAATTGCTGCTTTTCCCCTTCTTGTATAGCTTTATCCTGTGCATTTGTTCAAGGACTTGTGCCTTTCACACATGAGGATGCCAGAGGAGTCATCTATTCTCTCTGATCTTGAGTTCCACGTGAACTCTACCCTTGGATCTCTTATATAGACAGCTTCTTCATTCATTCTCATATATGGTGGAGAATGGCATATGCTAAAGGATATGCATATGGTTTTGCTTCTTTTGAACTGAGAGGGGAAACTCTGAGCTGATTTGCCAACATTGTCAGCATTTGAGAGCAACAATCAATCAATATTTATTACGGCCACAAGATCAGCAGAAACAAAACAACACTACAGACGCATATAGTATTCCCAGAGCCAACAAAGTAGAATGGGACTATAAGTATAGTAGTATATAAACTGTCAATTAATTGAGTATACATTATGCATGTCCCCCACATCTCAAAAAATTAAAACATTATCACAATCAGATGTTATCATCCCACGCCGACAGGCAAATTGCAGCAGCACAAAATCTAGCCACCTTAAAAGAATTTTGGTTAGCCAGAAGATAATCTATATAGAACACATCAGATCTCCCAGGTATTCCTTGTAAAATAGGAGTAATAAAGATATGCCGAAAATCACAATAAAAAGAACAGTACAAAAATACATGGCCCAAGTTTCTATCATACCAGCTTTACATAGGCGTTCAGAGTATGGAATATTATTGTATTTACCCTCCAAAAATGCAATAATATTCCATACTCTGAGCGCCTATGATTTGCCAACATCGTCAGCACTTGAGAGCAACAGATCTGTTTGGATCTGTAATCCTCCTGAGCCTCATAGTCTGAACTAGGCACTGTTTCCTCTCTTTCTGTCGTTGCCTATCCTTTAGAGGGATCCAGTGATTTGCTTCTTGATTTGAGGAGGCTTGCTGTAAGCAACTTTGTGAGAGCACTGTGGGTTAGAATATGTGACTTGGCGGTGTTAGTGTAGATGCAAGTTCTCCCCACTTTTGTCAGGGGTGCGTCCCATCCCTTTGCAGTTGGTATTGGCCAAGTAGCTTCATGGCCGAGTGGGGGATTGAACCCATGTTGCCTCAATGCTAGTCTGACACTACACACCGTACTGACTCTCTATAGATGTAATACCAATGCTGCAGTGGAATCCATTGTGCTTCAAAAATCGATGTACAGTCCACTTTATATATAAAAAGACCTCAGAGTGGTTTACAACATAAAAATGTACACCACAGAATGTCCACAGTTATAAATTGCAAAACTGTGAAAATACAAAACCTTTCAGGGCATCATCACACACGGGGTTCGATGCACACCTGCTGCAACTTTGATCCACTTTTTCAGCGCTGAACTCACATGACGTCGTCCCCGTCCTGCTGTTCTTGCACCTTGAGCGAGTCCAGCACTGAAAAAGTGGATCAAAGTTGCGGCAGGTGTGCATCGAACCCCGTGTATGCTGACGCTTTCAGTTTAAAACATTTAAAATTAAAAGATAAAATTTTCAATTAAAACATTTAAATTCAGAATACTAACAACAAACTGGGTTGCACAATCAGGCAGGAAGGCCTGGGTGAAAGGATAGATCTTTAACCAAGGCATAAAGCCACAATGGATGCCTCCCACATGCCGGGGAGCGGGGACCTTCCACAAAGTGGGTGCTGCCATGGAGAAAGGCAGCTTCTGAGTTGCCACCAGATGGCAATCTGTAGGTTGAGGTACCACCAGCAAGACCTCCTCTAATGATCTTAATGATCATTAAGTCTATATTGGGGAAGGCAGTCCACCAGGTAATCTGATCCCCAGGTGTTCAGTGTTTATATGTTGGCAACAAAAACTGAACCTGACTTGGTAGCTAATAGGCAGCCAGTGCAGTTGCTTCAACACCAGTGTGATATGTGTGCAGCAAGACGTCCCAGTCAACATTCTGGCTGCTGCATGCATATATATATATATATATATATATACACACACACACACACACACACACAGGTTTAACTTATGTAGCAGAAATATAGTGCCTATTAGCAACTAAATGAGAATGTTCTCGAAGGGTAGAGCAAGAACCAGATTAAAGCTTTGCTCAATATTTTTGCATGTTGTTTCTCAGTGTAAAATTGCTGTTTGATAAATAACCCATAGAGCAAAGGTAGGCAACCTGGTGCTCTCCAGATTTTTCGACTACAATCCCCAGAAGCCCCAGCCAGCATGGTTAATGGTCAGGGATTATAAGAGCTGCAGTACAAAACATCTGGCGTGCGCCTGGATGCCTGCCCCTGCCATAGAGCTAATGAAAAGGGAGGCTCAAAAGGAGGCAACAAGGGAGAGGGCCTTCTCAGTGGTGGCCCCGGCTATGGAATGAGCTCTCCACTGAGGCCCACTTAGTGCTGGCACTTTCATCTTTTTAAAGACCACCCCCCTATCCCCAGGCATTTAATGGTATACGATGAGGCATCTACAACTGCTGTTTTAAAGCAGTGTGATGTAGCAGCTCGAGTGTTGGACTAGGAGTTGGGAGATCCAGGTTTTACTCCCCACTCAGCCATGGAAACCCACTGGATAACTTTGGGCCAGTCACAGATTCTCAGCCCAACTTACCTCACAGGGTTGGAGGAAAAATGTGGCATATAAATGTAATAAAGAAATAAAGAAATAAACAAACAAACAGGTCTATTAGAAAAAACATTGTTTATTTAAATTGTTTAGCTGTTTTCATCCAACAACATCTGGAGGGCCACATGTTCCTAATCCCTGATGTTGCATTTCCTCAGAGTTCACCTGTTGTTCTTAGTGCCTTTCTATTTACTGAGATTCAGAGCCGCCAGTATGCATTTCGTATTACAAGAGAAAGTTTGAGTAATAAAGAGAGAAGAAACATTGATCTCTCTTAAAGTACTGAATTAAAAATAGTCTTAAGAAGTTGCTCATACCATAGAAATGGGGTGTTAAGAGGACAAACGTTCCTCCTACCACTGTTCTTAATATCATCTGAAGATAAGTGCCTCTGCTCAAAACATATCCAGATTTAGTATTTTCCATTAAAAAAAATGTTGATGTGTATTCATGGAGTGTTCCGCCACTTCTATTTACCAGGATACAATTCTAGCTGAACTGCTTCAGATCCAAAAAGAACATATAGTGGGCTATCACGAACATGATTCCCTTCTGGACCACAAAGAAGAAGAAGAATTGACAGAAGAGGAGAGGAAGGCAGCTTGGGCCGAATATGAAGCCGAAAAGAAGGTAGGGTGCTTTCAGCCATTGAAGGTCTAGACAGTGTAGCTTTACAGCTGGGAGTACCAGAGACTGCTTTCTGTGTGAATTGTCAGAGCACCTGGTGAAGCAATCAGAAGAGCCTAAGCAAATCCTATCAGCCTTTGCATGGTGCTGCGGCCCTGTTAATTTGCGGTGCCCTTTGATCTCCTTCCATCACCATGTTCCCAATACCACACAGGGCATCTTCTCCACTCACATTTAGTAGAGATGTTTGCTGGCACATCTTGATGGTGCAGTGCAGCCAAGGAAGCAGCTCACTTGCTTTTGATTCAGATTTGTTTTTCGGGTTCAGTAGCTTTCTTAGGGTTTTTTGACTGTGAATATATCTGAGTTGCTATCCTTGAAGCTTTCAGACATACTGAATTTCATTTTTTGAGACCTGAATCTCCTGCTTAACAAATTTTCCTATATTTTATTAATTCATGCTATTATCTTGCTGTGTTCTTTGTCAAGCTGCTAGGCATCATGGCAGTGCCTCAATGGAAGGTGAGAGATGAAATATAAGTTTCATTAAATAGGGGTTGTTGTTTTTAAGGAGCACTGACGTCAGTATATTTTAAAAGACACCCTCCACTATTAGGTCACTCCTACAACGTATGGTTTCTTGAAGCAGTTAACTATTTATCTCTCTCCACAAATTGGCCACTTAGTTGTTGTGTAAAATCTAGTCAGAACTAGTAATGATTAGGCGTCTGTCTGAAAATATCACAAGTGTGCGTAACCACATGCCCAGATCAGGGGCAAGTACATTTTGATCTTCCTTTGAACTAATGAAGAACTTCTTTGAGCGTGAAACTCGTTGGGATTCCTATCTCGTCAATGGTACTTTGCATATACTTAAAAAAAATCTTGATGGCTTGGTTGGTACGCTCTTTTTGTGTCACTTCCACCAGATCAGTAGTTGGTTCATGTTTGCTTATTACAGACTTTACAAAATCACTTTTACACTCCTTGCTGTTGGTCTGGTCTGTGGCTATTACTTTGACACTTTGGATGGATCAAGCTCTCTCTTGATGTTCTAATACTGTTTTTCAGGGCCTGACTATGCGTTTAAACATACCGGTTGGGGCAAATATGTTCCAAACCAACTTCAACTCTCAAACCCCGTATATTCCTTTCAATCTGGCAGCCTTGTCTGCTATGAGCAACCAGCAGCTGGAGGTAGGTGGGAAATTCCCAAGTACCATGATGTAATATTTGCTGCACCCTGAGTATTACCCCCTAATGATGAGTATAATACTTTAGTTGGGCAGTGAAGTACAGGTAAAAGTTGAATCTTTAAAAAATATTACTATTTTTTGGAGGGGGTTTCATCTTTGTTTCACAATGAAAGGCCTGCACATTAGTTTGTAAGATCCTGATTTCTGGATCACATTGCAAAAATTAAACATCAAATTGACAGGGCTTAATAGTTGGGGGGGGGATGCATGGGAATATAGTGACTTCTGCAAACATCTATATGAGATAAGCAGCAAAGAGCAGTTCACCCCTGTCATAATAATGAAGGGATCATTTCCATTCTGTGGCCTAACAACATGTGTGAGATTAGAGACTACTTGCATCAAGGTGGAATGTTGCTGTATTTGTGGAATTTGCTGTATTTGAGGACAACTCCACCTATTGTTATTCAACCATTCTTAATCACTTTTCAAATTCTGTCAACTGCTCTTAATCACGTTTAACATTCCGTCCAGGATCTCATTAATCAAGGCAGAGAAAAAGTTGTGGAAGCAACTAACAATGTTACTGGAGCAAGAATTCAGCCCCTTGAAGACATAATTTCCACTATAGTAAGTAAAGTAATGAATAATATGAGACAGTTTTTCTTTGGGATTGTATAGATTTCAGAGAAGTGCATCAAGTAGAGGCTCCTAGTTACTTTTTTCTATTTATTTAATTTTGAAATCACTGATTAGTTGGCTGGAATGTTGAGACATTAATTTATTTTGATATTTTTCCAGCCCAGTTCTATGCACATTTATTATGCAATGTATTAAGTGGAGATTACTTTCAGGTAAGACTCCATAAGATTGCAAAATTATACAATTTTGCAGTGTGGTATAGCGGCTAAAGTGGCTAAAGTGTTGGACTGGGAGCCGGGAGATCCGGGTTCTAGTCCCCACTCGGCCATGAAAACCCACTGGGTGACTTTGGATCAGTCACAGACTGTCAGCCCAAACTACCTCACAGGGTTGTTGTTGTGAGGATAAAATGGAGAGGAAGACGATTATATACTCCACATTGGGTTCCTTGGAGAAAAAAAGGCAGGATATAACTGCAACAAATAAATAAAAAATTGGTATCCCATTAGTGTCCAAGGAAGGTGAATTTGGTCTTTTATAAAAGGTTTAGACAAGGTTACACAATTTTGTTAATGATTTTGATAATGATTGCTATCTGGTGATTCCTTGTGAATACATGGTTTTATGAACAGCTTCATAGAAGAACAGAGAACAATGTATTTACATGTTTACAGAGAATCTTGATGTACTTCTCTCAACATTTCCATGTAATCGTCATCCCTATGGAATTTCCTTTTTCTCACTCCTCATGTCCTGGTCCACAACAATCTCCTGTTAAAAGGGGGAAGTCAAACCCCCCACTGGGCATGCCAAGGTCCTTCAAGAGGAACCTGACGTTCCTCTCTTTAGAATCCTGGCCATGGGGCATTCTGCAGGTATTAATCCCTGCGGGAGATGGTGGTTTGCCCAGACAGCCATTGCTTCTACTCCTATGTTTCTGTTGGCCCACACTGCTGCCTCCTCCGCTGATTTCTGATACCCTACAACAGGCAGGGTCCACTCTCACCTGTACTCCCCCATGCCTCCTCCCTCGGGTAGCTGTTCTGCAGCTCCAGAATCATCGCTACTCCAGAACCATCACTGTCGGTCACTAACTCCCCGCTAAGATCCAGAATGCTTCTGTCACATATTATCCGGCGTAATCCCATGTTGAATTAGGCCTACCAGTGCAGATCGACAAATGAGGAGGAAAACATGGATAGACACAACATGCACATGGAGGAAGAATCCCTGTGACTGATGACATGTTTGAACTGGGCCAGAGGGAGGGATCTCTTGCAGTGTCTCAGTATATGTGTTTTAGACTATTTTCTGAAAACGGAGCTGCTGCGTTCTCCTGGCAAACTCTATTGATGCGTTTAAAAACAAAATGAGGTTCTGCGAGAACTACTCTCAAACCCTTTGCGGGGTTTTCTTTTGCAGTGGAAGGAGAATCTGACCCTCACAGAGTCCCAGGTCCAGGCTTTAGCTCTAAGTCGACAAGCAAGCCAGGAGTTGGATGTTAAGCGCCGGGAGGCCATCTATAATGACGTCCTGACAAAACAACAGATGGTAAGAATCCCAAACGCCTGTTGGTTTTAATGGTTCAGGTAGACCTGGGGAAATGGCAAACGGTACAATATTGTAGAATGGCATTTGAGGAGAACTATTAATCATAATTGTCTTTTTCCAAAGAGCTCAAAGCTCTTCACTTGTGTTGTTTGTATAAACCCTATGCCGCCGCCACCTTCCCGAGATGTGTCTGTAGTAACTCACCATTACAGAGAGGGGTCTGTGCCTTAGAAGCACCCGTTGAGTTTGTTTCGTGGTTGAGCTGAAATTTGCATTGGGAGACAGACTTCCACCTCCTGCTCCTAAACACTTTTGCTGCACCGGTTCTTTCGTAACCACTTAGAAACCCTGTTCAGATGACACGCTAAGCCACGGTGGTGAAGCATTTTGATCTAAACATTATGGTTTAGCGTGTCATGTGAACCATTCCTAACCATGGTAGTTACAAAGCCATGGTTTAAACACACTCACTAACCATTTGCTACAAAAGGGTTACCATGGCTTATCTTGTTTCTGAACAGGCCCAGACTGAGTCTGGTGGGAGTTGAGTTTCTCATCTTGCCAGGAATTCTTTCTGCATAAAATAGGATACTATAAAAGGTGGTGTCTTAAACCAAAGTCGATACACAAAACAAAATGGATTTAAGAAAATTAGTGTAATACAAGGTTCAAATGGAGCTACCACTATGCTTACTGAGATAAAATTTAATGAAATTACTAATCCATACTGTCAAGCATAAAAAGTAACAATACTTATGATTTAACACATAACATAAAATGATACCAGAATATAAACTAAGTTATCTACAAACACTAGATGGAAACTACACACGTCCTTTTTCTACTGATCATATGGAAGGCTATATAAATCCACCTGTCCCATACGCGTTTCGACCACAAGGGTCTTCGTCAGTGGGATAAGAAAATATTCAATATTCTGGCCCAAAACATAGAAGATTCTAATTAATTCAATTATTCTATTTGGACCTGCAAGGCAGAAACAAAAACAAAAATGGCTTGTTACCAAGGCCTGTTGGTACTTTCCTTAATTTAAACAAAAGAGTTTAAACTGATAGCAATTGTTTTACCAAACATTAACTCTTGTGCAGCTTATCTGTGTCTGTCAGTTTATGGATGCATCAGGAAAAGAAGGGGGACTTGGCGTTCCCTCCTATCTCTGAAATATGTAAAAATACCATGTCAATTTTCTCCAAAAATCTTAGTAAAGAACAAACTATCTGGAGGTAATTCAGATGGAGAACATAATCTTACCATAGCTGCTAAAGTATAGCTGAAGCATCCATAAACCACATCTACAGTCAACGCAGGCTTTCAGTAAAGCGCTGCATGCAAAAGACCTATGCACGGCAGGCTTAGGTGCCGTAGTGCCGTTCATTGGGATTTTATTTCTTAAGTACTGGTCATGGCCAAAGCCTTGTACAGCTGTGATCAAGTCGTTAAAGAGTAGACAAGTCATTAAAGAGTAGACAATCACAGAAGCCTGCTTCTAATTACACTACTTGCAAGGTTCTAGAGTGCGTGACTCCCGTTCTCCCAACATATCCAAACCCCTTAAGGGCACAAAGTGGACTGTTACAATCCAACACATGCTTTGCTCTAGATATGGTAATGTACAACCAGCCTATTATACTATTAAAGAATGAATATATATATATATATATATATATATATATATACACACACACACACACACACACACACACACACATCAGAACAATGGCAAGTAAAAACAAAATACAGTTCAAGATACAGTTCTAAGCATAGGAACAGAATTATAACCCATGGCACCCAGATGCACTCTTCATTGAGATCCTCTAGCTGTATTGTCCTTAAGGTCAAGATCCAAAATATTTCCCTCCTTCTTGATTGATGATATAGTCTAGTCCCCACATCCTTGGACTCTTTCAATCCTCCAAAATCTCAGATCTTTGTCCTCGGTGTCCCATGTCCACAAAGTGTTTTACCAAAGGTGCCTGGAATCTTTTAGAGCGGATGCAGCTTTTGTGTTCACAGATCCATGTTCTGATGGTTCTTGAGGCCATGCCAATGTACAGTAGATTGCATGGACACTGAACAGCATAAATCTCTCCCTTGGTGGTACAGTTCACAAAGTCCTTAATGTAGTGTTTCTGCTTGGATGCAGAGTTTTTAATACCTTTGAAGTAAGGCAGTTTACACATACACACCAGTGTCCACAAGGGTAGTTTCTCACAATCTTTCCACCACCGATATTAGAGGGTACTAAGGGAGGAGGAGCTCTCAATATGCTATGTACAAGTACATCCCTCAAATTTCGTGCGGGTTTCTATGTAAAAACAGTGTGGAATCTCTGAGAGGAGATGCCAATGTTTACAAATTGCTGCTCTTATCTGAGTTGTGTAACCATCATAAGTCAAGGGCACTATCAACCCCTCCTGATTGGTTTGTTCCTGTTTGGTCTCCAATGGCATCCTCCTGTCCATCCTTGGGAATTTTATGAGTGGTTTTTCAGCAGTTGGGTGCTGGAAATGTTAACACATTTCTTCGTGAAGTTAAAAAAGAAAGGAGCAACTTTGTATGACTCAGGAGTAGCATAGTGGCAGCATACAGAATGAGCAGTGAGCGAAACAGTGCCCAGTTCAAATCCCACCTCTGCTGTTGATTCATTTATTGGGGGAGAACCGTAAGCAAGTCATTTCCTTTCATCCTCAGCCCTGCTGTTTGTAATATGGACACAATAATGCTACCTTACCTTGCAGTGCTGTTATAAGGATTTCACAGAGAATCTTAGAGTCCTTACACAAAGCACTATACAAGTATTATCGCAGCATGGAAATTAGTATAATTCTCCATTGTCTTTTATTTTGCATTTTGACATTGTTATAAGATGGGTACACACAGAGACCACAAAGTCAATGTAATTTGCAGTTCTTTTAACTCAGAGATAATCTCATTCCTTTAGAAATAGATACATACTAATAAACAAAATGGAATGAAGCAGAATTGGAGTTGGCCTGCACCAGACTTTCCTGGTGTTCTTTTCCAGATCATGTCCTTGCCAACCACAGACTGTCTGCCTCTCAGCACCAAGGAATTAACGTCTCTCAATATGCATGTTAGTTAAAGTCCTGCAGGGCTGTGTGGCTTCATATTATATTGCTAAACCTGAAACTTTCCAATAAAGCATTCTGTCAAGCTGGAAGTGTTTCCTCCTTTGGTGTTTGCCACAAAATGTTTGTTTGGCTGTGTTCACATTTGAATTTTCAAAGGGGTGGCAAATGGTACCAGAGGAGAAAATGCTGTAACTGATATATGGGAGCAATTTCACAGGAGAGTGCCTGTCCCCATGGTAACCATGATAAATGCTGTCTGCAGTACAATGGGCAAGTCATTAGGGGACTGTGGCCCTAAATGGTATTATTGCTAACTGGCTTCTCCAGTAACCAGCTTGCAAATGCCACCATATTAGTGATGGTGATAGCGGTGCAGCAAGTATCAAGTTTAGGGTTAAAATCAATTTGTTAGGGATACCATGGCTAAAGGAGAAGACATTATTGAGGCAGGTCATGCCCTTGTAACAGCTCCTCTTTCCCTCCACAGTTAATCGGCTGCGTTCAGAGGATTCTGATGAGCAGAAGACTACAGCAGCAATACAATCAGCAGCAGCAGCAGCAGCAACTCTCCTATCAGCAAGCTGCTCAGCAAGTCGCTCAGCAAGCAGCTATGAGTCATCTGATGATGCCAAAGCCTCCTGGTTTAATTATGAATCCTTCCAACTTCCAACAGATAGATATGAGAGGGATGTATCAATCCGTTGCTGGCGCTTTGCACCCACCACCTCTGCAGCGTGCACCTCCCCCAATGAGTGGCAAAAACCCAGGACCGTCTCAAGGGAAATCGATGTGATTTTGCACTAGAAGTTTAAAGGATCGTTAAAATCAGAGAGAGAGAGAGAGATTTTTATTTTTTTAGGAATCAATGGCTTAACAGAACTCAACTGTATAAATAGTTTGGGTGATTTCCCCCCCTCCCCCATTAGTCGCCATTTTTCATTTTAGCATTTCCACTTTGTTTTTGATAAGACGTGATGTTCCCCACGATTTTTGTCAGTGATGTTGCCTAGAATCTTCTTACATGTGTTGAGTACAGGAGATAATCCATTTGTTTTCAGTGAAAACAGGTCCTTCCATAACATTAGGGGCTGTACAGGTTTCCTGTCTAAACTCCTATGCTTGCTGTTAATAGCCATAAAAACAGCCGTCAAATGGGAGAAGCTTAGGGAAGTTACACAGATCTGTATATTTCGGTTGTCACAAACAAATGTACACAGCTGAGTTCTTGGTTAAAGTTGATTCCTCAAATTATGGAACTTTTTTATATTCTTTCACAAAATGTGAAATAAGTCAAGACAGGACTAACATGGAGCTTTATTCTACACTTATCATTTGTGATGGAAAAATAAAGCATAGGAACTGAAAATGATCTTGAGACAGAACTGAGTGCAATATTCTTAAATACTACTGCTCTGAAACTTCTGAATTGTGCAGTTTTCTGGAAACTGACTGCAGCCTTAAGTTACGGCCTGAGAAGACGCTGTTTTCTCTAGCCTTCTGCCACTTTTATTTCATCTTTGATGAAATAACATCAAGTAACTCTTTGTCCTTCACCAATGTATTTTCACCCTGTGCTGATTCTGATGCAAAGCACATTTATGTTGACTCCTTTATACTGGTGCTAGTGTCTCATCCTGTTGCCGGCAGTAGGATGGGAGGCTAAGAGAGATGAATCCCTGGAACTTTGGGGCTTAAAGATGGCAGCAGTGGTTGGGATTGTAAACAACCTTGAAATGGCCAAAGCATTGCTCTCTCAGTACGTATTAAATGTGCTTTCGCAGCTTGCAGTACTGCCCAAATTGTCGGGGGGAAATCCTTCTTTTATAGATAAGTATCCTGGTTTCCCCGTGTTCCTTCCAGCTTGGTTTTTCTTTTGGTTTCAGTCCTAGAAAAGAAGTACATTTCTGAATAATTACGTTTCATTTACAGCTACTTTACAACACTAAAATGGGATGGTCATCCATTTTTTGTGCTTATGAAGATCCAGGTTGACAACATGAAACCTTTTCCTTGTATTAGTCTAGCTGATGTTTCCAGAGAGAGACATTTTCAGAATATGAGCATAAAATTAAATGACAGGTGCATTTGAGAGAGTACTTTTCTGGGATGGCTACAGGGCATTTTGTCCTCACGGTAGGTGAGGCAGAGACGGCTACTACAGCCTAAGCTTGTAGCGTCTGTACCGCTGCTGTCAGCACCTCAATTTGGGAGTGGAGAAAGGCAGTTTCCTGCAGCAAAGGCCCCATGTCAGCTGGATACCAGTCCTTGCTCTCCCTATTTCTTGTAGGCTGAAGTTGCAACCTGTTAGGCTTTGCCGGCTGACCAAGGCTGAATTACGAGGACGACTGTAAATCTCGTGCAGATAAACCCGTCAAGGCCAGGGGAGGAGGGAGGGCGAGGCAAAACAAAGCTGTATGCAGGCTTGGGAGTTTACCAGTTCCACAAAGCCCATTCACTGAGGCACAGAAGAGTCCTTTCCAGTCCAGGGTCCAAAATTCAAGGAAGTCAAGGTGTACAGTTGAGGGCAAGGCTCAGGGTCTAGGAACAGGCTGAGGAGGGCCGGCGTGTCAATCTGATGTTGCAACTTCAGCACAGGCCTGTGAATTCCAGCTCCAGCATCCTGGATCAGCTGTGGGTAATTATTCCCCGTCTTCTGGAAGCCTTTTTGTCTTAAACAGGCCAACACTAATCTCCGTTGCTCTCTTACGTTAAGCCTTCACTCTGCAGGAGTCAGTGGAACTTGGTCTTCTGAATCTGACAAAGGGGCTGCAGCAGGGCATTTATCATTACCTGGAAGTGAGGGCTCTGGAGATGTTTCTGTGCTAGACCCCTCACTCAGATCTGCAACCTGCTGTTCCTCTTAATTCTCGGAAGAATCCGAGGAAGGCATGGCAGTATTGGAGTGGAAATAGGAAAACAGCAAGGGAATTCTAGAGATCCAAGAAAGCTAGATAGAGCTATTGGCATCAAACAACGCTGAAAAAGCAATAGTTGCTAAATGCAGTCTAAAAGTTTGGCTTTCTGAATCATTTGTGAAGAACAACTAGTTTATCTTCTATCTGAATGTCAGCATCCACACAATGCTAATTTTGGGGAAGATTTCATTTTAAAGTGAATGCTGTTTGGTTGGTGATAGGATGATATTTTGCATCAAATTTAACCATGAGTTGCTGGTTTCTGGTTTTTTTTGTGTTCAAATGTGGGGAGAATCCTTGGTTCATCCAGTGGTGTAATTCAATACTGTTCTTTAATTTGGTGAGAAGGGAAAACTCCCAAAGTTGTTGTGTTCACTTCAGAAGAAATAAAATAGAGACTTCCTGAGACAAATGTCTGAAGAAATGTAACTGCCCAGGACATTCCTGCATTTTCTGAATAGAGCTGAGGATTTCAGTGGCATTTTTACAACTCCAGAGACTTGTGTGAAAGTTTAAGGCAACGTTTTGGAAGACACATTTTTTCACCCTCAACAACAAAAACAAGTAATGTGTATGAGGATGTCATGGAGACAAGAAGCATTGAAGTAAAACTCGGACCACTTTGCATACATATTTCTCACTTGACATTATAGCTGCATAATAACATGCTTTTGAGTATAACATCAAAGCTTTAACCAATATTTAAAGACAGAAAATGGCAACAATGAATAAAACTCATTTTTATATTTGTTTTAGATGTTTTACCTAGTTGAAATGGCTTATATAAGATTATGAATTAAAATGTTGCTTGTAATACAGTTTTTGCCTGCAAAATTCTCCACATTTTGTAACCTGTTTATTCCTTTGGATGTAAAGCATTTTTGCTTAGTATTGTGATACTGTACATGTTTTTGTCCCAGTTGTATAGTAACGTTTCAGTCCTTGACCAGCTTTGGCTGCTGAAATCATACAGCTGTGAAGACTTGGCCTTTGTTTCTGTTTAGATGGCTTTTTCAGTTATGTATTAAATATCATAAAAGTACTGTAGAAAAAATGTCACTTCTTCCTATAAGACTCTTTTTGTAAAATATATATTAAGGACTGGAAACGTGTTTTTAAAGAGAAGCATTCAAGTATGACAGTATGCTATCTGTGTTTTCACCATTCAAAGTGCTGTTTGGTAGTTGAAACTTAAAACTATTTAATATCTCATTTAATAAAGTGACCAAAATACATAAATGTCTGTTGTGCTGATTTACTAATGGGGCAGATGGAGCTCTGGGTTGACATTGACTAAACAATGCAAAATCAACAGACTTGACAGAGTTCTCAATGTTCATAGGCTCAAACATTCTTTTCAATGTTCAATGTTCTTACTCATTCTACAATTTATGCACATTATGGCCAATAAATACCTTCACTTTTGAATAAGGATGAATCAACATGCATTTCCTAAATTATGACTTTTAACAAAGACTTCATGACTTGTGACATGAACCTGAATTACAATTTTGTAAATTCATTCTGCTTTGTTCTGAAGTTCAGCTTGAGCAGTTCTCTTTCCAGCATTATCCAGATAATTTGTATTAACTACTATAGTGAACCTGCAGTGGACTTCATAGAACAGTGCAGGGAACTCCCATTTCCCACTTCGAGCACTGTTTAGAAAATTGAAAATTTGTCTTAGCAAGGCAACTATCTCAAATGTTTTCATTCCATTCAGTCAAAGATGCTTTGCAGGATTTGGAGAGAGAAGGACTTTCTTGACTTTTGTTCTGGAAATTTACACTTTGAATGGAACTGGATCTAAGTATATCGTTCCTCGGATCCTGCAGCCTCTGTAGACAAGCATGTGTCTGTACGTTCTGTTTCATTTCTAGGTCTGTGATCATATGGACGAAGTCACTAACAATAGTCTATGGCTCCATAAAAACTGTAGCACTGGAAAAAGAGAAACCAGGCCGCTTTCACAAACATCTGCAGCTTCATGCCTATGGTGTTCTCACATGGCTGCAGAAAGTGTGAAGACTAAAACCTCATAAAGAGGGCATGAGTCTTTTTTCTTCCTACTCATACCATCCCTTGGAGGAATACTGATCAAATGGGAAAGGCTCATGTATTAGAACTATAGGAAATGACTCCTATGCAGTGCGTTTGTGTATGAGAGAAGGGGGGGCTGGGCTACAATGAGTACTAGTTTTCATACCCACAATCCTTCAGTTCATCCTGACATTGTCTAGAGATTTGAATGATTTGGGGTTAATGAGTCACCATCTTGGTTCTAGGTGGAGGCAAATCTGTCTACTGCTGATGCTGGTTGTTCATGCTTAGCAAGGTTTCACTCGCACAAGTAAAGCAGAAAGTGCTGCAAAGAATGGCCCTGCTCTAAAAATCAGGAGTGTCTCAACATCGGGGACAACTGGCTTATCCACCCTCAAGGGAGCAGCATCTTCTGCTTCATGTGCTCATCACTGGGGTGAAAGCATTCCTTACAATGTTGTTGAATCCCCAGAGTTCTCTGGGACTCTGCTTTTCAATAACCAAATGGCAAAGGCTCTATTTCTAGGAGGCACAATGAGAATTACAAAATTAAAACACAGTTAAAAGCTATAAATAGAAATATACAAAAGTTTAAAATATAATTAAGTTTCAATATGAAAACGTTTCAACATTTAAAATACATAATAATTTTTAAAAGTCCTAGACATAGATGGAGGTGCACATTACACACCAAAGGCTTGCCAGTATAAGAAGGTTTTTGCCTGACCAAAAGCACACCAGGGAGGGAACCAGTCTAGCTTTCCTCGGAAGGGGGATTCAGAGCACTGGAGCAGCCACCGAGAAGACCCGCTCCTGCATTCCCACCAGACGTGTCTGTGATGGTGGTGGTGTGGGAAATACAATAATGTTGCTTTTTCAAAAGCAACAGGCAAGGCTAAGCATTTATTAAAAATCTAAGAAGCAATAGTTGATATATTAATCCAAAAAACACATATAAATTACTAAGGCACATATTAATCAAGAAGCAAAAAAGCACTGCTAGGACTCATAGGAACAGCATAGCAATGGAACAGTTTGTGGTCTCAAAACAACGAAAACTTGACAGGTGTGTGACCTTTGAAGCATAAAGGGCAGCACAACTGAAACTGTTCTGGAGCTATTCTTGTAGTGGAACCTCGCTAGTAGATGGAACGCAGAGAAGTGCAGGTGGACTGTGGTCGAAACTATGCTCGTGATGGAATGGAACCAGTAAGAAAAATAGCTTTTGTAGTTAGATTATGGCAGTTGTGGTTAAGCTTTGCTGAAACTGCTTGCAGAAACCAAGGAAACAGCTTGCAACTAGCAAATAAGGGTTGGGGTACTAAAATGGGGTAAGGGGAGAATATAAACGGGTGGGGAGCTTAGTAGTTTAATTAGGCGTGCGAGATAGGCTTTGAATCCTGAACAGGGGGAAACAGATGAGGGATCTTCACTGACCATGGCAGAGAATAGATATGTGTGATTTTTGATGTTCGGTGTGCCTGCTTCTGTAACTCAGCACCCAATCTTGCAAGGTTGTATTTCAATAAAGAAGCTTGTTTACTGTCCAGATTGTTTTGTACTTTTGCAGACTGAAAAGTCATTTCTAACAGATGGGGGCTCGTCCGGGATAAAGCCATCACAGCTGCTGACCGCCAGTGGTGGACAACGAGGTAAGGCATGCCCTACTGAGTTCAGTAGTCCTCGTTGGAAGCCACTTGCGACCAGAGGCGGACTGGCAAAGGATCCTGAGACTCTGGATTGGTGATAGAGGTTTCTTTATTGCTGAAATTGTAGGCACACATCGTGGCCAAACAGGAACACTCTGTGCACAGACCAAAGGTAAGAAAATTGACTATTAAGTATTGCCTTTGGTGGTTGGGGGATTGCATGTGAAGAAGTGTGTGTATGTGTGAGATGTACTGGAAGAGGTATGCAACTAGTGTGGAGTTCCAATCCGTGGTTCTGTTCCTCCGAGAGGAGAACAGCTGGAGAAGAATGAAGCAGTTGGTTAACAGAGGGAAAGGAAAGAAATTGAAGTGATTGATTAACGAAGGGCCCACGGGCAGGTGGTTGGTTAACAGAGGGAGAGAAAAGAACACAACACAACTTCTAAGACCTGTGCAATGGGAATAAGACGTCTAAAAGGGAGGGGAAAATAGAAGGCATTTCCCTTAACAAAGAAAAGGAGAATATAAAACCAGATGGTATTTCTTCTAACATCCCTCCAGATAGTCCATCGTGGGGAGGATGTTTGAGGTCTTGAGAAGAGGGGAACCGCCCTCAGGGTATTAGGGAGGGGAACTGCTCTCAGAATAATAAGGAGGGGAACCGCCCTCAGAATAATAAAGAGGGGGATATAAAACCAGAAGGTATTCCCTCTAACATTCCTCCAGATAGTCCATTGGGAAGAATGTTGAGGTCTTGGAAGGACCTAGCTTGTACAAGAGATAAGAGTAAAAGGAAGATGATAGAATAGTGTTGTTTTAAATAGCCAAAGCAAAGTATCAGGCCACCAGCTGTATTCTGGCCCAAATTTGGATCAGATGAGGCATGGTTGTGTCAGATTTTAAACATCTATGTAAATGAGAAAGTGTCCTTTTCATGTGAAGAGTTAGCATGCCTCCTGCTGGATGGGAGACATTACTCAGTTAATGCCCTTAAAGATTAAAAAGAAAGATAAGAGCACTGATGATGAAGAAATACCACAGAAAAAGTGGGAATCCCTAGACAATCCTCCCCTACCCTATGCTCCCCTGTACCAGAAGAACAAGATAATGACCCTGTTGAAACTCAACAACCTGGTCATACAATACCCAGATCCCCCTAAGAGAAGTCCCTATGGGCAATTATGATATAGGTACGTGAGCAATCCCCTAACCAGTGCAGAGGTTAGAAGTTTTAAGAAGGAAATGAAAAACTTACTCAGTGATCCAGAAGGATTAGCTGAACAGATGGACCAATTCTTGGGTCCCAATCTCTTTACTTGGACTGAATTAATGTCCATCCTAAGTATTCTTTTTACTAGAGAAGAAAGAAGTTTAATTCAAGCAGTTGCCATGAGAATATGGGAAACTGAACACCCACCAGTGCAAGGAGTGATTCCTGCAGACCAGAAAATCTCCTAATATAGACCCTAATTGAGATAATAATAATCCAGCGCACAGGGTCCACATGGCAGACTTTAGGGGATTAATAATTAAAAGGCATAAAAGAAGCTACCCCTAAAAATCAGAATTTGATGTCCAACAAGAGAAGAAAGAAGCTCCCTCAGCTTTTTACAGAGGTTAAGAGAAAGAATGAGACAGTATTCTGGTTTATCTTCAGATAATCTAGTAACAGAAGGTCTCTTAAAAATAAATTTTGTAACAAAATCCTGGCCATACATATAAAAGAAGTTACAGAAAATAGATCATCAAATGATAAGGTCCCATAGGAGACCTATTAAGAGAAGCTCAGAAAGTGTTTGTAAAAGAGAGAAGAAGAAAAGCAAAAACAAAAAAGCCAAAATAATGATGATAGAGTATTACATACATTTAGAAAATTTTAGAGAGAAAAAAGGAATGATAAACAGTAGAAGAAAAATGAATACTGTATTTCCTCGATTCTAAGACGCACTTTCCCCCCCATATTTACCTCTGTAAAAATGGAATGCGTCTTAGAATCAATGGCATCTTAGATTCGCTGGATTTCTCCAGCACTGGAATGGGTTTGAAGCTACACCCACCCACCCATACAGCCTTCACAAAGGGGCTCTGCATGCCCCACCACCAGCGACTCAGCCTCCCCACTCACCTCCCTCGCGCCCAGTCCTCTCCGCCAGCGCACGGGATTGTGGCCTTCTTCGTAGAAACGCTGCATTTCCAGACCTTCTCTACCGCCGCCGCCGCCGCATCCCAGGAAAGGGTGACAGAGAAACAGCAGGTCGAGCAGGGGCAGACAGAGGCGGTAGTGGGGCCCAGGCGAGGGAAGAGGTGATGGCGGCGGGGAGGAGGAGGAAGCAACAAGCAGAAAGGGAAGGGAAGGGCGCAGGGAGCCGGGCGGAGGCAGCGGCCGTGGCAGCGAGGGCCCACATGCGCCCCCTCAGCAACTTGGCCTCCCCACTCACCTCCATTGCTACCCTGGTTCTCCGCCACTTGCAGCGGCCTGGAAACGTGGCGTTACTCCAAAGTGGGCAGGGAGTCCTCGACACGCCCTCCCTGCGCCACAAGCCGCTTCGGAGTGCTGCACCCCGCCCAGTGTGGATCAAGCCTCAGAGGCTCTGCTCGCGCTCTCGCCGCCGCCCTTTCATCCCAGCCAGTCCGGGGAGGGAGGAGAGAGGAGGGAGGGTTGTCCTTTCATCCCAGCCGGTCGGGGAGGGAGAAGGGACCCTCCCTCCTCCCTCCTCCCTCCTCGGACTGGCTGGGATGAAAGGACAGCTCTCCTTCCTTCCTCCCTCCTCCCTCCTCCCTCCCCGGATCGGCTGGGATGAAAGGGCGGTGGCAGTGAGGGCACGAGCGGAGCCTCTGAGGCTTGATCCACACTGGGCGGGGTGCAACACTCCAAAGTGGCTTGTGGCGCAGGGAGGGCGCCTTGAGGACTACCTGCCCCTACTTTGGAGTAACGTTGCGTTTCCAGGCTGCTGCAAGTGGAGCTGGCACTGAGAACCAGGGTGGCAATGGAGGTGAGTGGGGAGGCCGTTCCTCGCTGGCAGCTGCCTCCCCGGCACTGGTGCTGGCGGACTGGGGCAGCGCGGACCGGGGCGGCACTGGCGGGGAGGACCGGGGCAGCGGGGGATGTGGCTTAGAATCGACGCAATGCTTTTTTCCTGACAGTAGCCCTAAAATTAAGGTGCGGCTTAGAAGCGATGGCGTCTTAGATTCAGTGGAATACACTACATAAGATAAATGAAATACTCCAACACTTGATGTGGCCCTTAGAAATAGCAGTTGTTCATGTCCCAGGACACCAAAAGAACAACACCTCTGAAGCAAGAAGAAAAAGAAGTCCCCATAAAAATATTAGTTCTATCACTTCTTCTGGTTGAATCCATTCCAAAAATTCACAGAACAAGAGAAAAGCAAATTGAGACAAGCAGATAATGTGAGAAATTATGGCTACATTGCATCAAGAGAGCCACTGGGGAACTCAAGCAATATGCAGATGCAGCGCTTAAAATATATAGATGTGTAAAGAATATACACTGTAGCAAAACAGATCTGTGAAAAGCGTATAATATGTCAGAAAATTAACAAAAAGCATGCTTAATGAAATAGTTCTATCATTCTCCAGATGCGGAGAAAGAATCATGAGTAATTAGCCTGTTGCAATGAGAGAGCGATGAAAAAAATATATTGTATTGTATGTATATGCATGTGTCTTTTAAGATGGCCAGATGTTTTATGTTTGAGTTTCAAGAGCAGAAATCTCTGAGTCTCTGTTATTTGAATGTTGTTAAAATATAAAAGACGGGGGGGAAAACACTCTGCAGACAGGGAGTTGGAAAGGAAGCAAGGCAAAGCTAAGAGAATAATTTGATTGGTTCCTAGCTGACACGAAGAGTTAGTGCGTGTTGTGGTCACCACAAGCATGAGAAGTTCTGTTAACAAACTGAAATAGTTGCTTTCTGAAATTTTAAATACTTTCTAGAGATTGTTTTTCTGTTCCTCTGTCCAAGTAAATATTCTCATCTGGGAAGAGACCTCCTATGCAAATTGAATCCTCAGTCCAGTACACCCTGGACAGCATTTTCTTGCCTTGAGAGCTGTGTCTCTTGAGGTACATCTGGGTTCTCTTTCTGCAGGAGAGATCTCTGTGGTACCACAAGACTTATTGACCAGGCATGACTTCCAAGTGAGTCTCCTGGCCAACACAAGCTTGGTTTTGTCTCAAGGACTAGCCAGGAGGTCCTCTTCCACAGGTATCCCAGTGTCCATTTTTGCGGGAAGCAGTGGAGGGCATCCATAGCCCATGTAAAAACTCCCCTGCTTGTTGTAAAAAGAGCCTGGGAAGTTCAGTCACAATAGAGGGCTAGTTTTCCTATGTGTCTTTGTCTTGTTGTTCTGTTCGAACAAGTTTAAATAACATTAATTGTAGAAATTGTGAGCTCATGCTGCTCTAGCTTACTTTTTCCAGCCACCAGACATGTAGGTAAAAGTGTGAAATAGCAATAATGTATATACACACAGTAAATACACTTTTGGAGTTTGTTTCTCCACCGGGTCCCTGTGAAAAGAGAGAGGATTCCTGACCTCAGTATGGAAGACCATTGCCAGTGAACCAGAGATTTGCTCTAAGGCCACTGGTAACCTTATTCCTTGCACCAGCAGATTTTATTACTAACCTTTTATTACTTATAGATGTAATAAGAGCTGGGGCAGAAAAGCTGTAAAATTAGACGAATAAGACAGATAGACACATTGGCTCAATTTGGACGACACAATAAACAACTGGTGTGGGGGAAACAATCGTCAGTTGTTTTGACTATTGTGTCATCTGAATGCTGCCATAGTCAACTCAGTGCTGATCCTAATCCACACCACAGTTGATTATTTATTACCATGTTGTGTGGGGAGCACCCCCTAATTGAACAACTGTAAAGTTGATTATTACCCCATCATTGACTATCGTGTCGTCCGAATTGAGCCACTGTATCCAGGTAAAAGCTAAAGAAGATATCCCTCCTCCCCTGGCACCGGAAGCCCAGGTGGAGACGGACAACAATCCTCTGCCAGTCCCCACACCGGAAGCTGGGGGCTGCACAGGAGAAAGATCGTCGTGGGACAGAACTTAGCTAAAAGGATTCAAGTAATTATAAGAGAGAAATTAAGCAACTGTTCAGTTATTATAGTGTTTTGCCTAGCTTTTGTGTTATGTTCCTATAGCAGCATAAGAGAAAAATTGAGAAAACACTAAAAATGTAGAATGGATACTGAATTTTTGTATAGAAAATGGAAGATTTGTGAAAAGGGAGCTATATGGTCACATTATGGGTGTTATAGAGGCCATGAGTTAACTGTTAAATGCATTTGGATGCACACCCATGGCCGTATGGTGTACCTGCATGAAGGAAACACTGAATGGGAGTTCCTATCCTGTCATGATGAGCAAGAACACATGACATGTGTGTATAATCCAGGATCTGAAACCTGGGCGAAATTTGAAGACATAGGAAACCAGTAAAATGCCTGTTGGAGGATCCCCTGTATTCCCAGATGCTATGTGCCAAATGTTTTGTGCACCCTTATATTAACTTTTGTGGTTTATCTCACTTCAGAAATGAATTGGGAACAGCTGTATCAGCAGTATGGACACCCTGTGGGAAAAAGGGCTGCTGGCCCAAACACCACCATTAGAGTTAACCTAGGAAATGGACAGTGGCAATTTCCAATACACCCACCAAGCTGATGTTTAAACGAGCTTAAAACCCATGACTTCTGTTCCTGGGTGGGATCCAGGCCCTGATGACGACATAGAGTGGACACCAGAAGAAAGGTTTGCTAGATTGTGTTATCCACTAGTAAATACTTGGACCACAGGTCTAGGAGCCTCAGTGATTTGGGAGGGTCCACTCTGTACTTATACCAATCTCAGAATTGAAAAGGGAGACATAGCTCTTCCTAGACCTGAAACTGGGGAATTAGTGTGGTTCTGGACGTTGCTGCTTCGAGGAGCTGGAGACCAAACTTGGGAACCCAGGTATTTCCTTAGGAAAAAAGGAGACCAAGAGGTAGAGGGGTGGGAGTTACAAGAAGAACAGGCAGAAGTAGATATTAGAATCACACAGTGGGCAAATCAGGTAGTTTTAGAACCTCCTCAAACAGATAATTTCAATAAGCAAGCTTGTTGCAGGTGTAAAATAACTGCACCCCTGGAATATTATACTGATTCCGGAAGCTCTCAAACATCAGACTAGATATGGAGACACGAATGCCTGGATGAAGTGGGTAAAATATATGGCTTTGAGCCTTAATAAAAGTAATTGTTATGCCTGTGCTTCAGGACGTCCAGTAGCACAGATTGTGCCTTTCTCACTGGGATGGATCACAAACCCCACAGGAATGCACTGCATGGTAACATTATTTCAAGATGAAACAGCATGGAGAAACCAGAGCTGTAAATCTTTGTCCTTATTGTTCCCAGTGCTAAAAGCAAGAGATATGACCATACCTCCAGCATTTACTACAAGTACTGGAAATCACATGGATTGTCTTTTAAGACAGAGCAAAAGATTTACCAAAGTAGTAGGGGAACGCAAACCTGTACATATGTTTTTAACATGACAAGACAGGAGAGTGGAAATTGGTCTAACTTGCAAGTAGCTTGAGCAGATGTATGGTAGTACTGTGGTGGGAAACTTCTCAGGTATACTCTACCTGAGAATTGGAAAGGCACGTGTGCTATATACCATGATGATTATAGCAGAACCTGAAGACAATTCAGATGAAATATATGAATCCATGTTACCCACTCCAAGACAGTCATATGAAATAATAGAATGAAAAAGCAACAGCTGATAAAAATAAAAGAGGAGGGAGTTGTGGGAAATATAATAATGTTGCTTTTTCAAAAGCAACAGGCAAGGCTAAGCATTTATTAAGAATCCAAGAAGCAATAGTTAATATATTAATCCAAAAAGCACATATAAATTGCTAAGGCATATATTAATCAAGAAGCAAAAAAGCACTGCTAGAACTCATAGGACCAGAGTAGCAACGGAACAGTTTGCGGTCTCAGAACAACGAAAACTTGACAGGTGTGTGACCTTTGAAGCATGAAGGGCAGCACAACTGAAACTGTTCTGGAGCTATTCTTGTAGATGGAACGCAGAGAAGTGCAGGTGGACTGTGGTCGAAACTATGCTCGTGATGGAATGGAACCAGTAAGAAAAGTAGCTTTTGTAGTTAGATTATGGCAGTTGTGGTTAAGCTTCGCTGAAACTGCTTGCAGAAACCAAGGAAACAGCTTGCAACTAGCAAATAAGGGTTGGGGTACTAAAATGGGGTAAGGGGAGAATGTAAACAGGGGCGGGGAGCTTCGTAGTTTAATTAGGCGTGCGAGACTACCCAGCCCTGGGGAAACAGATGAGGGATCCTCACTGACCATGGCAGAGAATAAATATGTGTGATTTTTGATGTTCAGTGTGCCTGCTTCTGTAGCTCAGCACCCAATCTTGCAAGATTGTATTTCAATAAAGAAGCTTGTTTACCGTCCAGATTGTTTTGTAATTTTGCAGACTGAAAAGTCATTTCTAACAGTGGGACTGAGAGAAGGGCCTCCCATGAAGGACTCAAAGCATGGGCAGCCCCCTAAGGGAGGATACAGTCCTTCAGATAACCAGGACCCAAGCCGTATAGGGCTTTATAGGTCATAACCAGCTTGTTGAATTGTGACCGGAAACAGATCGGAAGCCAGTGGAGCTGTTTTAACAGGGGAGTTGTATGCTTCCTGTAACCAGCCCCTGTCAACAATCTGGCTGCAGTTCTTTGAACCAGCTGAAGTTTCCAAATGCTCTTTAAAGGCAGCCCCACATAAAGCATGTTACAGTAATCCAATTGGGATGTAACTAAGGCATGTTTCACCGTGGCCAGGTCAGACATCTCCAGGAACAGGCACAGCTGGCGCACTAACTTTAACTGTGCAAATGCATTCCTGGCCACTACTGAAACATGGGCATCCAGGCTCTGGGCTGAATCCAGATACACCCAAGCTGCGGACCTGTGTCTTCAGGGGGAGTGTAACCCCATCCAGCACAAGCTGAATCCCTATTCCATGATCTGCCTTTCGACTGACCAGGAGCACCTCTGTCTTGTCTGGATTCAATTTGTTTGCCCTCATCCAGTCCATTACTGCCGACAGACACATTTAGCATCAAAACTATTTCCTTGGAATTGGGTGGAAAGGAGTAGTAGAGTTGGGTGTTATCAGTGTACTGATGGCACCACATCCCAAAACTCTGGACAACCTCTCCCAACAGTTTCTTGTATATGTTAAATAGCATGGGGGATAAAACTGAACCCTGAGGGACTCCATAGGCCAATGGCCAAGGAGTCGAACAGAAGTCCCCCAGCACTGGAGGTCTGTCCCTCCAGGAAGGAATGGAGCCACTGTAAAACAGTGCCTCCAAGTCCCATCCCAGCAAGGCAGCCAAGAAGGATACCATGGTTGATGGTATTGAACGCCACTGAGAGGTCCAGTAGAACCAACAGGGACACACTCCCCCTGTCCAGTTCCCAGCGTAGGTCATCCACCAAGGTGACCAAAGCTGTTTCTGTCCCATAACCAGGTCTGAAGCCAGATTGAAATGGATCCAGATAATCCATCACATCCAGGAATCCCTGGAGTTGGGAGGCCACAATGCGCTCCAATATTTTGCCCAAAAATGGAATATTGGAGACTGGCCAGTAGTTATCCAATATGGTGGGGTTCAAGGAGGGCTTTTTCAATGTGGGTCTTACCACTGCCCCCTTCAAGCAGGCTAGCATCCTGCCTTGGCGAAGGGAGGCATTGACCACTCCAATTACCCACTCAGCCAGTCCCCCTCTGGCTGCTTTTATAAGCTAGGAAGGGCAAGGATTTAGTACACATACACTTCCATATCCAGAGGAACATCAGCTATATGCACAATTGCCCTTTCTATACTGGGATTCGTGTAAGAAAAAAAATATTTTCAAGCTTTCAGTACTTCCTAGATATTCTTCAAGATGAGGTCCAATACTGCTGTATTTTGGGCTTAAGGAGAATGAAAATCCAGTGGCGGTAAGAGAGTTGTTACCATTTCCAGCAGCCCTCCCAACCTGCCCTTTGGCTGTGTTGAACTGCAACTTCAAAGTATTCTCCAGCCATCTTTATAGGCTCTTAGACTTGAGTGTAGGCAACTTCCAAAGAAGTTTTTTAAAACAAAACAAGCCTTTCCAAACTGGTCTCAAGGGAATAATGTGGAATTATGAGTGGAGACCATTAGGGGCACAGAGGGATGCTTAATCGCTTCCCTACTGCCTGTTTTTCAGTTCTGAGCTCTCTACCTTCACCCTCCCCCCCCCCCCCAAACAGATTGAAAACCTGGCAAATATATCACCTACTTGTTTTGGACAATCCACTATAGTAGTTCTTGTTCAATCCAACAATATCACAGAGTGGAATGAGAAAGCTGTTCCTGAAGACTCCTTAGATGTCAGTTGGCCAGTTGACCCACCTAGGTTTTTCAATAAATGAGGAAATTGCAGAAGTGAGCCTATTTACACATGCAGGATAAAACACTTTGAAAACGTTTTGAAAACTGTTTCTGGAGTGCGTTCTGGGCCCCAACAGTTCTCAAAACTGTTATAAACCATTTTGAAGCAGTAGTGTAAACAGGCTGTCAGTCATCCCTATCAGAGCATTCTTGGATGTCCCACTTGGTGACACAAATTTGCAGAAGACTTGCTTACATCATTTATGCGAAAACCTGTCCTGCTCTGGCTGCAGCAGGCTCTAGATGCAGTTCAAGACATAACAGAGGCACTTTCAATCCAAGCCGAGGTCAGAGCACAGTGAGTCAGTCAGTGCCTATCTACACATACAGGATAAAACACTTTGAAATGTTTTGAAAACTGTATATGGAGTGTGTCCTGGGCCCCAACAGTCCTCAAAACCGTTATAAATCATTTAAAACTGTTTCAAACTGTTTTAAAACAGTAGTGTAGATGGGGTCTCAGTCAAGAGGATCAGGCAACAACAGGAGTGGTCATGAAACAGCCAAGGGATCAAAACACAATAAAACAGTCTGTACAGTACGCAGTCTGGAGGCAGGGTCATTAGGCAGTCCAAAAGGTCAGGAAACGAGGCATCAGGCAAAGACACGGTTCAGGAGACAAGGTGCAAGTCAGGATGGACCAACATTGTTCAACACTGGCTGATTTCTGATGCAGGCTTTTAATAATAATAATAATAATTTATTATTATTATTAATATTATTAATATTAATAATAATAATAATAAATATTATTAATAATAATATTCAGCTATGGGGCGGTATACAAATGTAATAAATAAATAAATAAAATTAATAATAATAATAATAATAATAATAATAATAATAATAATAATTTATTTCTTACCCGCCTCTCCGTCTGGATCGAGGTGGGGAACAACAACATGATAAAATACATAAAACTGATTAAAACATAACACATATTATTAAAACTGCATAAAAAATCCTAAAACATCCTAAAAACATTCTAAAATTCCACTGGATATGCCTGCCGGAAGAGAATAGTCTTTATAGCTTTCTTAAATTCTAAAAGACTGTTAAGTTGACGAGTCTCCTCCGGCAGGTCATTCCACAGTCTGGGAGTGGCAGAAGAGAAGGTCCTCTGGGTAACGGTTGTCAGCCTAGTCTTGGCCGACTGCAGTAAGTTCTTCCCAGAGGACCTGAGCGTGCGGGGCGGATTGTATGGGAGAAGGCGATCCCGCAGGTAACCTGGACCCAAACTATGTAGGGCTTTAAAGGTAATAACCAACACTTTATACTTTGCCCGGAAACTAATTGTCCAAAGTCTGCTGGACCCCAACCAGAGCTCAGCTGTAGTAATCAGAGCTCTCCTTTCAGAACCCTACTCCTGAGGAGTCCCTTTCTGCTGTGGAGACCTTTTCTGCAGGCAAGCACTCCATCACACAGGGGCCCTACCTTCCTGTCACCTGCAGCGATGATGCTCCCGGGGGTCAGGGGGCTGCTCAGCCTCTGCCTCAGAGGCAGAGTCCTATTCTCTTGGCAGGGATGACCCTACAACCGCCTCCCCCAAGGGCTCAGGCTCCTGTAGGTTGGATGGCGGTCCCTGGTCTGGGGCTTCAGCTTCTGGGGCTTCTTGCTCCTCCTCTGAGGAGCACTCCTCAAGTAGGGGCATCACAAAACCAACCCTTGAAATTACTGGGAGAGGTGTGGGTTGTTTTTATATAGGCTGACCATATGAAAAGGAGGACAGGGCTCATGTAACTTTAACAGTTGTAGAGAAAAGGGAATTTCAGCCGGTGTCATTTGTATGCAATTTGTTCCTGGTGAAATTCCCTCTTCATCACAACAGTTAAAGTTGCAGGGGCCCTGCTCTCTTGTGTGTATCTGGTCACTCTAGTATAGTGCATGCACCTTTAACTGTTGTGATGAGGAGGGAATTTCACCAGGAACTAATTGCATACAAATGACACTGGCTGCAATTCCCTTTTCTCTACAACTGTTAAAATTACATGAGCCCTGACTTGGATTTTATCTGGTCACCCTAGGTCTGCCTGCTGGCAACACGCTCCGGGGTTGTATGTTCCGTGTTAATGTTAAAGGGCCTCTGTTACTCACATGCAGCCAAGCCAGGCTCCCATCTGAGGAGAGGAGGTCTTTCTCACTAACACTGAGCATTAATGTTGCTGGGTGGAGGCTGGCATGAAGGCATGGAAGGAGGGCATGTCCCCACTACCCTATCACATGTTAATTGAATGTATGAGGGGATTTGTGTGAATGTCACTACAGTAATTGGCCTGTATCTGGGACTCACCTTTCTGTACCTCGCAGCCTGACCAGGCGAGCCAGAGGAAATTGAGAACATACAAGAATATCAGTCTTTCAGAAACTGGTATATGTTATCTGTTTGTTTTAAGGAGTGTCTTTTCCTGGACATAACCAGACATCCCATATGCTTTGCAGGCAAAGTCCTGCTCAGGACTCTATCATGTGTTGATGTGGTTGAGGTCTGTAGTCAAACCTTAAGCTGCTCGAGGCAGATTTCCCTGACCAGTCCATTGCTTTGCAGTTCACAGTTTGAAGCCAGGGCAGATTAGTAGGCTGAGGACCAGCGTCATACGCTTTCCCCCTCCCCACTGCTTCCTCAGGTGAACAATCCCTTCCCTCAGGGGGCTGTAGGGTGCCCCATGGCAAGGGCCAGGCCTAGGGTCCCTGCGGCAGGGCTCCACCCAGGCGAGGCGGCTCTCTGACAGTGCACACGTTTCTTTGCAGCCTTTGTGAAAAGCTGCACTTGGTAGTTTAAAAGATTTGGCAGTATTGTGTACAAGAGTATGTCACTATGAATTATAATTAGACTGAGGGGCTGTTTTGGAAATGCTAAGTAGCTAGTTCACAAGGACTTCAAACGGAACATGTCAGAACCTTCAAAAAGTACATGGGTGGGATTTGTTTGTTAGTATTTTAACTGGAAAACTCAAATCACGACAGCAAAGTTAGTTTCAGCAAAACAGGCCTGAGCAGCCCTATTTTTGTTTCCTTTTCATGAGCAGTGAGGAATCTTGGTGATTCCCTCTCTTTGTTGGGTGACAATGAGATGGTGTCAGGTGCTGAAGTATTGCTAGGGCATTACTTGAAGGAGTGTAGATGGGGTAGTCACATGCCAGAGCTGAGAAGGCCAAGATCTGAATGCCTGTTGCTTTCTTCTTCTTCTAAGAACAACTGGACATGGGTCCTGCTCCCATGAGGGATTTTGGAACAGCAAAGAAATAAAATAAAACAGAAACAAATTAGCCGTATACATAGAAACTGTTCAGAATTCTCACATACCTCCCAGGGGTTTGGGATGTATGTGCAAGTCTGTGCATATTTATTTGGAAGGAAGTCTCGAAGTCTTCAGTGGGGCTCTACTCCTAGACACACAACCTTAAACACCCTTACTAGGGCTGCCTTCCCTGATCTGCTGTTTGTGCCCCCCAGATGTTTTGGACCCCCAACTAGCTGGGAATTATGGGAGTTGAAGCCCAACACATCTGGAGAGCACCAGGTTGGGGAAGCTAACCATAATTGGTCTGATACATTTTCTTTTTTTCTGGCTGACTCCAACAACTAATGCTTATAGGGACTGTGATGTTTGCAGTGGCTGCTGAAAAAATCCAGAAGAGTTGAGAAGCAAGGAAGATACATTTTGAAATGCCAAGCAAGGATGGTAGGCAGCAATCCATGGATACTTCCTGTAAACATTCTAGTTGTAAAGTTTTGAAAAGGGTGTGTGTTAATGGAGTTTAATGTGCTTAAATTGCTTCAGTATTTGTGAACATAAGAATATGGAAAGAGCCCTGCTGGATCAGACTGAGGGTCCATCTAGTCCAGTATTCTGTTCACACGGGGGCCAACCAGCTGTCCACAGGAAACCCATAGGCAGGACATGAGTGCAACCGCCCAGAGAGCTTTGGCTATAGGGCGGTATAAAAATGTGACCAGTCAATCCATCAACAGCACCCTCCCGCCCATGTCCCCTAGCAACTGGTGCACATAAGCATGCTGACTCTGTTATTGGATAGACTCACAGCTTTTTCCTGAAGCTGCATTGTAACAGTGTCGGGGACTTACCCAGACTCTTCCCTTGGCGGCGAGGTTACCACGACCCTTCTTCTGTGTGACCTCGCACTGGTGTCGATCTGGGGGTGTTCTGGGGCAGGTGGCGACCAGTGATTGGTCACCAGAAGCCAGGAAGGTGGGGGGTAGGCTCCGGTACCTGGATGACCGCTGGAAAACCCCGTGTGCCCTCCTGGCGTGGGGATTTCCCACCCCCACCCCGCAGCAGTGATATGGTGAAGGAGTGGCAAAGTGGCACTGGGAAGGCCTTTGATGGATTTGAATCAACCTTTCGTTTTAGGAAAGGAGCAATTTTACGCATATTTAGGCAGAAAAAAGTCCTACAACTCCCAGTATTCCCCAGCCAGCATAGCTGGGAGTTGTAGGACTTTTTTTTGTACATAGGATTGCACATGCAATGATTTGCCGTCATCAATAAGCCTCTTATCCCTTGGACTCCGTAGACATTAATGGGGAAAGGGGCAGTTTATGATGGCTACTACCTTGTACCTTTTGCTGTGCTGTATCGAGTCAGACCATTGGTTCATCTAGCTTAGTCTTGCCTATATGGATTGCCAGTGTTGCCCCTTGTATTCCGGTAGGGGTCGTTCCCACCCCTACCTGGAAATGCCAAGGATTAAATCTGGGATCTGTACTATTGAGCTTCGAATCCTTCCCAATAACAGTTCACAAGTACTTTATTATTCCATTATTGGCTGACAAGTCTCTTTGCAGAGTTGCGGCCAGATCCATACCTCTCTTTTTCTTCTCACAAATCCCTCCTCAAACGCCAGCTCTTGGGTGAAGTGCTTGATGTAACCCCCTCAGATGTGCTTATTCATCATGGCTCCATGTGGCCCCTCTCATCCCCATGGTTAAATATTGGTTGCTATGTGACGCTGTAGAGTGCATTGTAAATAAGAAAAATCATGCCAGCTCCACACACACTGCACCCAGTCTGGAAGTCAATGACAAAAGAAGACCTGTGTGTCCTGGAGTTCCATATTTGAACAGAGCTCCTGAGTTAGCGTTAGCTGTGGGAACAGGATCCGAGTGCCCTGAATTCAAATCTCAGCCGTTTCATAAATTTGAAGAAAATTTTTCTTTAGCAGCACCCACAAGCTCACTTTGCTGGGTGTAAGCTGTGCTGAATTCAATGGGACAGACTTTTCAGTAGACATGCACAGGATACTGATTGTATAGATCTTTCTTTCTTTAATTAAATTTTTGTAAACCGCCCAGAGAGCTTCAGCTATGGGGTGGTATATAAATGTAATAAATACTACTACTACTACTACTACTACTAGTTCAGTCTCAGTTCCCCAGTCTGCAAAATGGGGTTAATAGTAACTAGCCTTGCTGGATTGTTATACAGGTAAATTAAAGAAATGCTGCAAGGCTTATGTAGCTTTGAATGTGACTAATAACAAACATAAGTTAACTTGATGAATTATTTTAATGATTGTAATTTCATTTTAAACATTTGGGTTCCATTCTAGGCTAAATGTTATTTGTTCTACATCTTATCCCGGGTGGTAAGATAATACCAATGAGAAATCTGAATTTTTATTGATAAGGTAAACCAAATCTTTATAAAGTGCTGTTCATATATACAAAGAAATCATAAACATAGTTGTTCATTAACATGTACTGGTAATAGTTTTGATTTTAGAAAATTCCTTGAAGGGAAAATGACAAGATATTTTCCCCAAGAGGAAATGAATGTTAATCTCTTAATGCTGCAGATAGAAAGGCCAAATGAAAGCAGCTCTGCTTTTCTACATCATTACCCAACAGAGCTATAGCAAGTATAAGGAATCCTCAGATGGTGATCCTTTTCTTGAGGGACATATTTGAAGACAATGCATTCACCGAGCATAAATTATCTTCCAGCCTTGAGATCTCAGTCGAAAACCTGAAGAAAGGGGGTCTGTTCACACAACACGCTAACCCACACACAGTGGTTGAGTGTGGGTTGTTGCTGAACTGTGGGTTAGCATGTTGTCTGAACTCAGGACATTTTCCACAGGGTGGCTTGTTAACCACGGAGTGTGGCTTGTTAACCACCCTGGACAACCCAACAACAAACCAGGGATTCTCAAGGTGGTTTGAGAAAAATAAACCACACTGCATGGTTAATAATCCAAACAAACATACTAACATGTTGCATATTGCAACATGCTAACCCATGATTCAACAAATAACCCAAGGTTCAACAACAACCCACACTCAACTACAGAGTGTGGATTAGTGTGTTGTGCGAAGCCAGTCATTATGTTTACCTATTTAACTTAGCATCATAATTATGAAACACATCTTCTCCTCCAAGATCCCCCCTCCCCCCATTGTTTCACGCTTGTAGGTCTGCATTTTATGTGTGTCTTAAATTAAATTAACAATAGATGCAACTGGAATAAATTAGCAAGCCACCCACAACATATAAAGACAATTTTATTGCCAATAAGCTCTTTAAAAACCCATTTCCCCCTTTTCCTTATTTCAGTAGGACCTTGTTCTTTCTGATGAAAGTTGGGCCATAATATTTCTCATTTTAAAAATAAAATAATTTTTGAAATAAATAAATATATAAAATAAATATCATATACACTTTATAAATACATTTCTTCTTATGAACAGTATCATGTATACATCTCAAGAATGTGAATTCCTTGACCCGTCCTTTTCTGCTCTTATTCTCCTAACAGTAGGAAACACACATACCAACGCATGCACGCACATCACTCAGGACCCAGGATTGCCAGATGTCTGGTTTGATTTGAATAGTCTGGGTTCTCTCCTCCGTTTTCCCACCATGGAAGTCTGTGAGCTAGAGGCTACAGTCAGGATTTTGTTCTAGCAACATCTGGCAAGTCTATCAGGGCCACCTCAAGAGAATCTGAGTAGCAAATACAGGGGCCACTTCATTCGGTGGCTACCATCTGGAGGGCTGCTCTAATAAGATACCATTCCAAGCTGGTGAGCAACGTACAAGTTATTTCTGTGGTCGTCTTTCCTGTAGTCATCTTGATCACGTGGTTGGTGATTGGTGCTGGTTGTCGGTTCAAAAATAATCTTTCCTCCCCAGCGTGAACTTTTGCCTTTTCCTAGCCCACCGGATAAAGAAAGCAATTGAAGAAATGAATGAGGGCACGGAGAGTTCCAGGCCCTGCCCCAAGCCCCATCCCACAGGAGTAAACGTGACCTCGATATACACTTTTAAAAGAAAAATAACAACAACGCCGAGGAATTCATTGTAAGTGCTTCTCTATCTGTTACCTAGATTTGATAACAAGGCTGGAATGACTAAGGTGTGTAGCACTCTGGCAAAAACCTTGGGAACCCAAGTATATATACACTGGTTGCTCAAGCTGTAGAGAACATCACCTGTAGTGGAAGAGGTCTCTGTACATCGCAGGTATTTTTGTAGGGTCCACAGGCCTTGGTAAAAAATGAGTGAATTTTTGATGTCTCTTAGTCCTGTATCCTTCTCGTGGGGAGCCGTCTCTGTTCAAAGCAACATAATATTGTCGCTCGGAGTCCGAATGTTTGTACAGGGTCGAGGCGTAGGTGTTATACCAGTTTTCTTCAAACTGCTCGCGGAAAACGCACTCTCTTGTGAGCTTCTTCTGTGTGAGCAGGGGGACGATAAGAGAGGAGTGAAGAGAGAAAACGGATATGTAAAAAACCATCCAACAGCCAAAGAAATTTGCTGAGTCAACCCAAAGTTACTTGTTTGATTATTTATTACTTTTCTATACTGCCCAACAGCCAAAGCTCTCTGGGCGGTGTACACACACACAAATTACCAGTGTAGGGGCACTAATCCAGATGAGGACATAAGCATGGCGATAGGGTGCTTAAACCCCTTTACCCCCCTTGTGTGGTCACCCACCCACCCAAGTGCTAGCAATTTATGTGTGCGTTTGGGGGGAGGCTGCACTCAAAGGCAAAACCACAGTATTAAGGTATGAAGTTTGGCCCCTTATCTTGCCTGTGATTAAAAGTCAGATAAAAAAAACCCAGACATGGCAAAAGGATGCCAATCCATGGCCCAGCCTTCATAAAACTATTTTTGGGCCATACTTATACAAATTGCAGGTCTGCTCACATCAATCCCTGAACCTAGAAAACTAGCATGAAAAAGAGGAGACTCTGCTAGCACTCTCTCCCCCCCCCCCCCCCAACATTTAGTTTCCTACACACAAATAATTGCTTTGAATGGAGGAGCATTCAGTGATAGGAGGCAGGAGCTGCAACATGCCTAACCAGGTCATCTGCTGTTTGGGGGAACCAGGCCAAAGTCAAACAATGCTGAATATGTGCTCTTGGAAGTAAGAGCCATGGCTTAATTCTAGGGAACCCCTTTGCGGGGAGGCATGCAATGTGACCCTGGAGGTTCCTTTTGCGCACAGTGATTCCGAGAAGCAACGTAACCAAAGACTGAGGTCATACCCCAAAGCAATAAAATATCCTGAGGTCATATCCCTAAAAGAGTTCAGTCCAGGGATGGTTGGGTGTTATTGATACCGTGATCCGAGCGTGGACTCTGCCTGCCTGCCTCTCAAAAGGGATAATCTCACAGGAGGCAAATTTCAAGCAGCACAGGTGGAGACAAGCACATGGCTGCAACCTCGGCCAACCTTTGGTTTGTACTACCTGACTATGGTTTGGGGGGAGCTTTTGTGAACCATGTGCTTAAGAAGACAGTTCACACTGTGAGCTTTCCCTGCACGCGAGACTGCTGGTCACATCACTGTCTGTCCCATGATCTGGGAGGGGGGGGGGATTTTTTGCAGAGATCCTCCTGCATGTTTCAGAGCACTCAGGGAGTGTTCTAGAGTGCAGTACTGCAAGGTACTGACCCGTTCATTTGGGCCTGCATACTCTGAGAACGTGAGTAGAACACACCCACAACACTTTCTTGAGACTGCGCACTGCAGGGGAATGAGGGTAGTGGTGGGAAACTTTCCTTTCAGGGAAACTGGTCTTCCTACCTAAACGTCTCATGGAGGAACCCCTGATGGACAGCTTGATCATCCCTGCTGTGAAGGCCAAACCAACCTGGCCACGTCCCCCATGGCAGCTGGGAGGAAAGCCCACTCATGTGGACTTGCAGCTGGGAAAGCCCATAGCTCAGTTGCATGTAGATGGTCCAAGGTGTGATCCCGGACATTCCCCCAGTTAAAAAAAGGGCCAGGTAGCAACTGGACATGTCTGAGACCCCAATGCAGACAAGGAGGATGGGGTTCCTGTATCTTTAACAGTTGTATTGAAAAGGAAATTTCAGCAGGTGTCATTTGTATGCATGCAACACCTGGTAAAATTCCCTTTTCATCACAACAGTTAAAGCTCCAGGAGCCTTGTCCTCCTTTCCATATGGTCACCCTACTTTTACTTCCAGGATCTGTTACTTTCATGTGCCTGCATGGGGCTGCTCTTTAAGATGACGCTGAAGCTGCCATATTAGAAATTTGCTTTCTGTCCCGCAGACAAGCATCGGAAGGCATGGACTGAAGCAGCTTGCAGGACAGCTCCTATGCAAGTGGCCAGCTCATTTTGGGGCCCAATACTCCATCCAGTTTCCGGTGCTTCCCTTTAAAGCATTACATGGGACCTGCATATTTTAGTGAGGGCTGCTCCTGACAGGACCATACACACCTAATTTAGATTTGACGTGAGGGTCCTACTCAAGGGTTGATGCAAGTTCCAGGAATGACAGGAGCTAGACTTTCTCTGTGGTGATCCTGGGGCTTTGAAATGAACTCCCCAATGATGTATGACAGGTTCCTCCCTTTAAGTGTAAAAAGCACGTTATTGGAACTTAGGGTGCAATTCTATGCACGTTTAGACAGAAAAAAAGTCCTACAACTCCCAGCATTCCTAGGATTGTGCCCAAAATGGATTTTTATTCTGATTTTTTAAATCTTGTTCTTATGCCATAAATGGCTTTGTTTTTTCAGGTGCATTGTTATACTGTTAGGTTGTCTAGGATCAGTGTTACCTGCCTTCAGAGCTGGATGACTCAGGCTTTACTTTTTATAAGACAGATTTCCCCAAGGCATACCAAACCTTGATTCTTCTGTTCACTTTCAGGGGACCTGCAGCCTCCAAATTTCCAGCTGGGGCTTTTTTTCAGCACCACAAATAGACAATTGTTTCTAATCTGTTGCTAGGGAACTCCCAAAAGTATTTGAAAACTCACCTTAGGGGCTGTCTTGAGGCGAGGATGCGTGGCTGAAAAGTCTTACCCCCACTTTTTCAGCCAGAGTGAGGTCAGCCTGGCTCTTCCACTCAGACCCTCTCTAGATGGGTACCGTTTGATGCCTGGTTAGCCGATTATGCGCATAATCGCTGAAGCGCTTTATCGTAAATGCTTGTATGCAGGAGGTAATTGAGCGCACAACTGGTGGCCTTACCGGATGTTTGAAATGCGCTTTACAAGTAGTTAATGCGGAGAATCGCTAGTTCACATAGTCAAAATGCGCTTTAACGGCTGGAGCAAAATAAAACTCTCTATTTAACGCGTATTCGATAATGCGCATAATCGGATAGATAACGCACCTCAACTCCCGATTTACGCTCCACTCTTGTAGAGGTAAAAATTTTAATGAGACTTCAAAGAGCTTTAAACGTCTGGTGTAGAGGCAGCCTCAGAGTCACTCCGGAGTCACTCCTGGGTGGAAAGGGACCTCTTTAATGGCCGCTGGACAGCCTGCACTGCCTCCCTTTGTAAAGACAACTTGGTGCTGCTGCACCCCAGTGATAGCATGGTGTTTGGTGTGGAGCATGGCACCGTGAAGACAGCCCCAAGTCCCTGGTGATGTAAGCGGTCATCCTGTGTGGTGTCAAGCCATCATAAAATCCCCAAGCTCCCCACCCTCTGCACGGAGCTACATATGCAGCCTGCCACAGACCTTCAGGATGCTCACTTACCGATCCATACAGCTCGCCTCTTTCGTTCATCCCAAGGTAAAGCCCAGCATCCACTCCGCGGATACTAACCAGCCCTACAGCCAAGCTAATGAACTCCAAAATTCCTTTTGAAAAACATAAAAAGACAAAACAAAAACCAGAGAGTTACTTAAGGGATGCAACAAACAACATCACCCTGAGTGGACCGCATCAGGGAAGCAGTACCTTCCCAAACCTGCCCAGACTTCACTCTTTGCTAAGCTTATCATAACCCTTAGAGGTCTGGCTCCTCTCTTCCCTGAAGAGCATGAATGTGATCCTGTCGTCTGGAAAACCCTTCTGCATGAAAACCTGAAACCTTAGGAAGAAGGCAGAAAAAGGAAATATCACAGAGGTGTCTAAATGCACTAATACCAGAAGGACGGTGGTCTATTTTCATGCTATGCACAAGTGACCTACAGACACATTGTGTACAAAATTACACACCTGCACAGAAGCATAGAGTGGGCCTGTTCAGCAGCCACCTGAAACCCTGCTGCTGGTTAAGGCTTTTGGTTAAGCAGCAGGCATTAAGATGTCTCCTGCGATGCATTTTGCTAAGCCCTGCTCACTCATTAAGCTCAATCGGACCATCTGCGGTAGGGTTAACGGCTCTAACCGTGGCTTAAAGTGCCATGTGCGACAGCACAGCTTGTGTTAGTGCTAACCCCAGAGAACCACAGTTTCACTAATCACAGAGCCTGAAGTGTCATCTGAACAAGCCTATTATTAAGCAGTTAAGTTGATGTCTCACTGGAAAGGAAAACGGAAATATAGGCGCTGGGCCAGTTCAACACCAGAGGTTCTGCAGGAGGCTCCTCTGAAGGCACTCGGAGCCCTGTAACCACTAGCTATTCCTAAGCCGCTGCAGCCACCTGCCCCTTCTCAGTGCCCTCACATGGCCTCTCAGGCTGGTGGTCCCAATATCAGTAGCACCTTGGAGAGTCGCTCCTTTAGAATTCTGAATGAAACTTGGAGCGGATCCACAGCCCCACTGACACCGGAGCCACCAGCCTCCACTGCATCTCAGCACACCATTTCTCAGACTCTGAGCAGCAGCGAGAAACAAGGAAGTCACAGCGAGTGATTTCTTCAACCTTGTCTATGGCTCCAAATCCAAGAAAAAGCCAGGTGCTTCCAGAGGGAGGGTGAGAGAGAGGAAGAAACGTGGAGACAGGGCAGTGGGTAGGGGGCTTTCCACCGGGGGCTATAACAGCTGTTGGAAACATTAGCGGGTACAATCACCCAGAGGCTCCTCACCACGTGGAGCCTCATTCTGGGTGAGCCAGCCGTGTGTGCATATGACTGCAGCTAGTCTAATGTGAAAAGGATGGGCCAGGGTATCAATGGCTTCTCTTAAAGTAGAACAAAAGAAATCACGGACGCAAAGGTCAGTTGTGCAACCTCCAGCTCATTTTTTGTCTGGTCGGCTGTGCAACCTGCAACTGAGTTTTGCTTGCCACTGTTGTCTGAAGTGCAACTAGCATACTGCAACCTTTGCACTGTGTTTGTCATGAAGATCTAAGTCTGTAGATGTTGTATTACATTATAGCATATATGATATTACATTATATTATATCTTACCTATTTCTATGAGACAAAGTGAATCAGTCAGTCCCAGTGGGGAGGGGCCAGACCCTTTGACAAGTTAGTGTGGCCTCGCTGACAGAGACACCACCGCTTGCATGTACAATCCACATGTGTGCACATAAGTACACAGAATTGCATCCTTGCAGGGATCTGTGCAATATAGGAGCCTCCCTCTTCCTCCCCCTCACCATGACAGTTATTTTTCTAGCTCTGGATAAACCTCAGAGATCTGAATGGCCAGGAGATATCCAGAGCACTGTGTTAATTGTACGTGCTTTTCGTAAGCGAGGTACCAGGAACACAGGTCTTCGGCAGGGACATACCAAAGCAGGGTTGGGAGAATGTCCGAAGGCAGAGTTTTCTAGCCTTTCACATTTGTCTTACATCCCAACGAAGATGAACTCCTTGTAGCTTTAAGTCCCCATTGCAGGGAATGACTTTGGGGCAGAGCACCAGCATGTTCAACCTTCTGCCTCCCACTAGAGGGCCAGCACAGTCCCTCCGGATTTTGCTCTATCCCCAGAAAAGGCTTCGCTCCAGCAGCAGTGATGAAGGGCTCCATCACACCTACTTCCACCCCCCTCCCACCCCCCAGTTTGCATCCGCAGTTTCCCCCTCCATTTCCTTAGCGAGTCGAACGCTGGGCACTTTCAGGTCTGTGCGTTGTTGCACCATTTTAGCTCATGTATTTTTTCACCTGTGTCACTACTATGCTGGTGAAATCTCCCACCTTGCCCCCTACATTCTCCTTTCCCCTGAAGTTATTTATTATTATTATTATTATTATTATTATTATTATTATTATTATTATTGCTGCGCAAATACAATAGTGCAGCAGCCTGAAACTGTGCACTTATGGTAAAACAACACACAGTGTTTTCTCTTAAGACCATATTAAACAAGATAAGTGAAGAGAAAGTATTACAATTCGTTTTTGGAGAAGTTTGTGGTCAATGTTGGCATGGCAAGGGGAAGCCGACATTGTTCTGGTCAGGAAACCTAGACATGCCTACTCAAGAGTAAGAACCATAGAGTTGAATGAGATCAAATGGCCTCGCTCACCTTCTCCGTGGGGTGTTTGGGTGCCCTCTCTCCCTCCCCCTTCATGGTTGAGCAACTGAGTGGAGAACCGCCCTGCCCTTTGACACACACGCCACCGACAAAAAACTGGATGGTCCAATATAGCGCAAGGACAGCAACACACAGGAAGGAGGAGCAGCTTTATCGTGCATGGAGGGGAAAAAACAGACTTTCCCCAAACCAAAATAAGATGGAAAATGGAGGGGAAGAGGCGAGATGAGAACAGGACAGGGATGATGACATGTGAGTACCGCACTGCAAAAACACGTACCAGGCATGGCAAGAGCATGATAAATAGCTGGTGTGATGGAGCTCGAAGAAGGCCATAGTGAGACACAATGGCAAAGGATTGTCCTCCTGAGATTAAGGGGGTCCAAGAGGTTTTACCCAAACCAAGACCCCAAAACCGCAGCTAGCTGCATGCAGTGTAGTTATGTGAGTCGGTGAGTGAAAAGGCCAGGGAGAGAAGCGCTCCAAGAACAATCTGAAGGATCCGCCTCCATTTATTTATAGAGCTTCTAGAGTATCTAACCCTTCATGTGCATGCCGAACCCACCCTGGTTGGGTTACATCACACACATTCCCTTTACCAGCTCCAAGTTTCTCAAAGTACCACTTCGAAAAGCTGTACACTGCTTGGCTAGTCTTGACAAGGGGTTGGGGAGCACATGCTTCTTCAGCACATTATTGATGAGCCCTGTGCAGCACTCTTGCATAGTTAGAACAGGTCTATCAAGACAATCTTACTACGCATTGTGTTCCATCTCAGTACAGCCTTGTTGCATAGGCTCATGCACGCATGCCCAATTTATATGTTTTAAAGATTTATATGCCACATTTCAGCTAAGCTTCCAAAGTGCAATGGATTCATCCTTCTAGCTCCAACAGTTGCACTGAGATCAGCAGCCTTTTGTCCTATGGATAAACATCCCACACTACACTCGGTCTGAACTGCATTGCTTCAACTCCAACTTCAAATCATAGGTACCTGTTGGTTAGTGCAGCCCCCACCCCTTCCCCAGAAATCTTTACATCAAGCATATAGTGTCGGTTGGACTTCTCCTGCCCCCGAATTATAACGTGAGAGGCAAAATAAGTCCTATTGAAATCAGTGGGATTTATTCCCAAGATCCAAGGAAGAAGTAGGGAGTGCTGTTTGCAGATCATCGTGTAATCTTCCGCACCCTACTGAATCTGCAAAGGGTGACCTACTGCCACCTCCTTTTGAAAGTAGGGTGCACAAACAAGGTGCGTGACCCCATCAGTGGTCGTACCACATCTATGGAAGACCACCTCTCAAGACGTGGCTAAAATATACATGGAGCATTTTTAGGAGGAACATGAAAACTTTCCTCATTCTACATACATTCTTAAAAAGTATGCTTTTTAACTCCCATCCAAGTACTAACCAGGCCTGCCCCTGCTTAGCTTCCGAGATCAGACGAGATCGGGCGTGTTCAGGGTAGTATGGCCGTAGGCGTGCTTTTTAACTGAGATGATATAGACCTTCATCACACCTAATTGCCCCCCCCCCCAGTTTGCCTCCACATTTTTTTTTTTTACCTCTGAGGCAGAAGCACATCAAGCTTATGATCCCTTTCACTGGAATAGCTGCTCTGCTGCTCCTTTGCTGTTCCACTCCACTCCTCTCCACCCCTCACCTTCTCTTTCTCCCTCCACTCAGGTCCTGGCAGATGAGCAATTCAACCAGACTGCCTTTCTGCAGGGCAAAAATGGAACGACCTTTTAGCCTGGCTCTTTGGGGGCAATCAAGGGAGTACAATCCTGTCTCTGCAGAGATTTGGGCATTGTATAATTTTTTTAAAAAAACGCTTTCGTTTTGGGTTTTATATTGAGACTTGGAGAGATCGCTTTTCCCTGCCAGGACCTGATGTAATCCATTCAAGCCCCATTCCTTTAAAACTACATGGCGATTTAGGGCACATTAAATGCATTTAGGGGAAATAATCCAGACTTTTAGAGTTCTAGGAAAGGCTGGGGAAGAGGCGGGGTGTCAGAAGAACAGGCACGACATCAAGTGAGTACTGTGCTGCAAATCTGCACACCAGGCATGGCGAGAGTGCACTAAAGCATTGGTGTGATGGAGCTCGTAATCTTTAAGGTGCCACAAGGCTATTTGTTGATTTCAGTATACTACATATTATTTAAACACTTCATTTTATTGGTTAGGAATGGAATAAGATCCTCTCCTCCTCATGGCTGTCATCCAACTAAAAGAAATCTGAGAGCACAACCCCATGTGTGTTTACTCAGGAGTAAGTAGCACTGTGTTCAGTGAAATTTACTCTCAAGTAAGTATGGGCAATTCCTCAATTAGTCAAATTATTTTTAAATAATGAAGATTGATCCTATACACACTTACCTGGGAGTAAGCCCCATTTAACAAAATATGACTTACTTCTGAGTAAACAAGTATAGGATTACACATGACTAAAACAATCGCTTGAAGAAAAAGTTTATGTTTTCTGTTTTGGTGCTTGCATAGAATCATCTTAGGCACAGAATCTTAAGATGCACAACTGTGTGAGTGTGAAGGTAAAATGGCTCTTCTAAGAATGCGCCTCCCAGCATCTTCAGTGTTTACAACATCTGTTTTTAAAAAACTGTTGCATGATAAATCACTGATTTAATCTCACTGATTAAAGTTGCAGTCCTAATAATAATAATAATAATAATAATAATAATAATAATAATATTTTAATAATTTCAGGCACAGTTGCAGCACCCTTTCTGAGTTCACACAATATAGTGTCACCAAAGGCACTTCCTAGGAGCACCTTTAAGATAAAAAAGAAATAAGGGCAACAAAAGGCAACATGGAGCGCATAACTGAAAACTATGCAAGGTGAAAGGAAGCCATTTTTGCCACGATCTTTCTCAAATTCATAAGCGAAGCCTCCAACATCCATAGTTCACCAGCGCAGGGAGTGGTTGTTGGGACACGGTCAAGAATTCACTTTCTGACTGCAACAGGCTGCTTCTGTGGCCAAACATGATTTGTTTTTCCAGCTCTTCTCTTTTCTTCTGTGGCAGAGATATTTGTTCCGTTTATGCTTTTGAGTCTCTCCAGATTACATTCTGTGAGATTTGACTGGAATTTCTGATGTCTGAAAAGCGGGGTTATCTTTGAACCTCCGTTGGAGTAGGGCAGGCTGCCAGTCATTGTTACAGTACTAAAACAATTGTTGAAAGATTACTTCAGCTGCCTGCACCTGTCTCTTCTCGTACAACCATATCCACAGGCAAGGGGGCTTCAGAACAATGCTGGATGTTGTACTAATATCTGCAAATCTACATTTTTAACTTAAAAAAAACAAACACCACTCAGCAACTGTTTGGAAACAGGTGCATTGGGTGTTCATGTCAAAGTCGGCAAAATCTCAGAGGAGCTTCAACAAAGAGTATACCAAAAAAAAGAAGCAGCAAAAACCATACTGTGCCGGCAGATCTGCTGTGCCCACTTCTGTGGATAACATAGAACCGTCAGGACTAGCAGCTATTGATTGCCTTATGCTCCATGAATTTGTCTTCAAGGTGGGCTGCTCTATGTGAACTTTTGGTAATAACATTCTTCTTGGAGCTGGTGTGACAAAGCATCATGAGTCAGAAGGCACCTTCCTAACTTAACCTGCTGCAAACTCTCTAGATGACCTTAGGCAAGCCACTCTCACTCTCTCTCTCTGCCTCAGCCCCCATCAACAACGTGGGCATCGTTATACTTACTGGGTTGTTGTATGGAATACTGATATAATGTATGTGAAAGTTCAATGCTATGACTGGGAGTAAAAATGCAACAATAATAAATTGAATAATGAACATTTTGCTGCCTTTCCATGACACCCAAAATCTGCTGCCTGAGGCAGCTGCCTCACCCTGCCTAATGGTGGGGCCAGCCCTGTTCAGGCAGCACCCATGGAGGGTGGAGGCAGGACAGCTGAAAACATGAATGACTGCCTATCTAGCTGCATGCTACTGGGATGGAGGTGCCGTCACACTTCCTACAAACCTCATGTAACTTCTGACCATTCATGTTTTGAAATTGCCAGTGGTACTGCTCTGAAACTATAATCTGGTGCTTGTGTCTGTATTGACCCTGTCACAGGCTGAACTATCTTACAACAGCACATACCAATTCAATACTGGACTGTTCATATTTTTGGAGCACTTATTTTGGAGAGAGACCATAATATTTTTGGTGTTTGAACACGAACAACAATCCAAAATATGATTGCACAAAACAGCAGCATTAACTAAGAAAGGGAATTGGGCCTCATCTACAAGAATTCGGCTTTACGCCTGGTTAGGTGATTATGCACATATTCGCAGAAGCGCATTTATGCCTAATACCTCTGTACGAGAGGTGGCAAAGCGCATTATTGGATGACCGAAATGCGCTTTAAACTGTTGACATGCGGAGAATCGCATGTTTACACGGCGGTAAGGCGCTTTAACTCCCGCCGCAAATTAAAACTCGCTATTTAACGCGCATTCAATAATGCGCATAATCGGATGTTTAAAGCGCCTCTACGCCCGATTTGCGCTCCGTTCTTGTAGAGGTAAATTTTTAATGTGCCTTGAAAGAGCTTTAAATGCCTCTTGTAGAGGCAGCCTTGGTTTATAGCAGGGATGGTCAACTTGTGTCCCTCCAGATGTTTTCACCTACAACTCCCACCAACGCTAGCCAGCACAGCCAATAGTGGAGGGATGATGGGCATAACATCTGGAAGGGCATAAATTGCCCACCCATTCTATAGGAAGGTTATGCAAATTCTTGGTGTTGTTTTTTGGTCATCCACATGCTAAAATTGCTGTGTAGAATGAAAAAGGGCTGTAGTGACCATTAGGCATCAATAACCACTTTCTCAGTTCCACATGGCCTCTTTTTACCCTGTACACATTTTCCCCCTCCGGTGTAATGAACAGCTAGGACTGGTCATAACTATGACTGTAGTTCCAGAGAAAATGCTTTGGAAAAGATCCCAAGTTGAATCCCTGGCGTCTTCTCGCAGGGCTGGGAATAACCACCCGAGTCACTGTAGGCAATACCAAGTTGGAGGGGCCGATGATCTGACTTGATATAAGACATCTTCCTATGTTCCTAACTTGCCAAGGTTAAAAGTGGTAACTCTCCAATAAAGTGAGTTAATGTGGCTTGGGAATGGGATAGATAGGCCAGCTCCAACGCTGCTCCTGTCAAAGCACAAACACGAGCCTTGAGACCACAAGTGAGGTGCAATCAGCTTGCACATCTGCATTGCTACAGATGCAGCCTAGACTTCCAGTCTAGATCTAGCCTAGACATTCCCTCTAAAGTAACCTCTTAATTGGTTGTTGTTGGCTTAGGCTGCTGCTCTGGAGTGAGCACTTTAAAAACAGCAGGCTTGTGCCTTGATGCCAAACATTTGCACCACTTCTGTCTGCCTATAGGTCCAGGTAAACATCACAATTTGTGATCCTGTGCTGGTGCAGTGACATCCGAAGCCAGAGATGGGCAACTTGTGGCCCTCTAAATGTTTTGGCCTACAATTCCTATCAGCTCTATCCAGCATAAGCAATGGTGAGGATGATGGGAGTGTAGGCCAAAACATCTGGAGGGTCATAAGTCCCCCCCCCCAGCAAATTTCATATTTGAATGTTGTTAACCCAAGACTTGATGATAAACATGGTAGCCATTCATTATAGGAAGGCTACAATAAACAAACCAAGACCAGTTTCATAGTTTTGTAGGAGACTAAGCAACAGGGGGATTTGGACCTACAGGACTTGTGTCAGTGAAATTATACTTCTTGCACCCTTTGATTCTTAATCTGCCTACACTGATGATTTTCCAAGTGCTGGGGGATCATGTTTGGGATGGTTGATCGCTCAACCGTTTTGACCATGTCAAAAACAAAGACGAATCTTTACATCTTGTAATGCATAATCCAACCTTTTCCAACTCTGTTGCCATGTAGTGTTCAAATTATGTCCAGCGTTCCACGGAAAGCTCATCAAGATTTCTCAATTAGAAGACCAATAATAGCAGAGAAGCTTCCCTGAAAGATGGCTTGTCAAGTACTTTTCCTCCACTTTCCCAAGGAAACGTTGGATGTTCATGAAATGCAATGGACCGACAGCCTTCCTGCAGCACCTTAATGGGAGGTGAGCGTGAGCACCAGAACTCTTCCGAGAATCCTGTCACAAGTAAGGCTTCCTCTGCAGACACATCAAAGCCATGTACAGATGCGCCCAGAACCACCTCTACAGAACAGCCTCCACACCAAAGCGGTGACTCGCTCCCACTGCTGCCACCGTCTCCTGCATCAGTCGTGCTTCACTACATCACCTTTCTATCTCAAAAGCCTTGGCCGGATTGGACTCTCTGGATTTCTGAGACTGACTGACATGGGAAGGCACACCTGCCATAGAGGCTTCCCTGATCCTCTTTCAATGTGATTAAGCAGAGCTCTGTTCTAGCCTTTCCACCTATGTGCAGCTGCAGAAGTGCCTTCTCTGCAGCGTCTCAAGGATTAGGCATGGAGTCTGACGCCGTCTGTCAGGCCATAGTGAGCAAATCCATATGAAAGTCCAAATAACTCTGCCTGTATCCTTTGATAGGCAGGCAAGGCCACAGTGTTCTAAAGGAGTTGTGGCAAGAAGCCATCGCTTTGCATATAGGGAGCTGCCTTGTGTAGAATCAGGCCCTCTCTGAGAGTCAGTGGCTCTCCAAATTTGTTTTGGGATATGATGCATGCAACCAATGAGTTGGATCCAGACTTAGCTATACTTAGAGTAGACCCATTGAGCTATCCTCGGCCTCTGGCATCCAGAGGCATATTGCTGCTAAATAGGGAGGTTCCTTTTTGAGATCCTCCTCAAGCAGAAGTTCCTTTTTGAGATCCTCCTCCTTAGCTTACCAGCGAAACGCTACCTGAAGCCCTCCTTCAACCAGACGACTGACTCTGGGATGGAAGTACTCATAATGGCTGAGAGCAGCGGCTGATGCATCCCTCACGCCAGCTCATGTGGCTCAGACTTTCACACGCCTTGAACTCAAGCCAACTTGATCTGCACCTGAGGATTCCAGTCAGATCCCTCATGGCTCTGCCCTCCAATTATGACAAACAACTATTTATTTACACTTCCTTTGAGAGATGCCTGGAGCAGGAATCTATAATATTTTATATCAGAAGCAGCCTGGTCTCATTTACATAGCTGGATGCCAATGGCCAAAACACTTATGGAATGCTAGCTAATGTTTCGATTTATTGAAAGCACCATACTGCTAACTCCTCAGCTTGCAAACCTAATGAAAAAGTGACTCGCTGCTTTTAAACAAAAGTGCAGGTGGGGTGGGGTGAGGCTTCTGAAGTTGGGCTGGGACTTGCATGCCAGTCCTAACTGTTTTTACTTGGAAATAAACCCAATGCATCTCACTGAAAGTTGCTCTTCCTGCTCAGAGTGCTGAGAGTTGCAGCCTTAAAATTCTCCTCAGACCTGGAAAGACCCCTCTTTAATAGCTTGTTTATAACTGGGCCAGGGTGGGGGTGGGGCGCTGTGTAGGTCTGGGCTTAGCAGGGCTGGGTTGAAGTCAAGTGTGGCGCAAACAGGGCTGCTTCCACCCACCTCCTTTCTCAGGAACAGCCTTCTCCTGCCGAAAGATGACAGGGAAATTAGGTGTGTCTTTTGGGAGCTAATTAAAGAACCTCCCCCCTGCACCTGTTAGGGCCTTACCCTTTCCTCTTCGATTTGGGCTGCCTCTACAAGAGAGGTTTAAAGCTCTTTCAAGGCACTTAAAATTTTTTACCTCTACAAGAACGGAGCGCAAATCGGGCGTAGAGGCGCGTTATCTCTCCGATTATGCGCATTATCGAATGCGCGTTAAACAGCGAGTTTTATTTTGCTCTGTCCGTTAAAGTGCATTTTGACTATGTGAATAAGCACTTATGCGCATTAACAACTTGTAAAGCGCATTTTGGTCATCCCTTAATGCGCTTCACCGCCTCTCGCCGCCTCTCGTGCAGAGGTATTAGGCGTAAATGCGCTTTAGCGATTATGCGCATAATCGCCTAACCAGGCGCAAAAGCGAATCGTTGTAGAGGGGACCTTAACTGGCTTTAAAGAAATAAACAGATGGTTTTGGCTGCAGTGGATTTTGTTGTTTGCTGTTGTACAGGCTGATATACTCTTTTGAGTGCATGCTGCTTTGACCTCTTTAGGAAGGGTGGGATACAAAGTCTTTCAAATCAGCTAAATGCATACATTTAGCTAAAGAGTCATAGTGGACACCTGATGTCTATCAAAGGGCACCGTTCACAGCAAGGGAGCCATCCTGTGCCCACTTACTTGGAAAGAAGCTCCATTCAACTTGGCAAGACTGACTTTTGCAGAAACATGCCTCCTGCAGGGCTGTCAGGCTGGTTTCCTTTCCCCAAAACTAAGAGCTCCACCACACCAGCAATTTATCGCACTCCCGCCATGACTGGGATGTGTTTTTGCAGCGCGGGACTCACATGACATCGTCCCTGTCCTGCGCTCATCTCGCCTCTTCCTCTCCCTTTTCCACCGAATTTTGGAGCGGGGAAAGTCCGTTTCCCCGCTCCCTCCGTGCACAATACAGCTGCTCCTTCCTCCCATGTATTGCTGCCCTTGCGCTATATCAAACCATCCCATTTTCTGTTGGGGTCATGTGTCTCCAAGGGCAGTCTCATTGACAAAAGAGGAGGGCGGGGCGATTGCTCAACCGTGAAGGGGGAGGGAGAGAGGGAACCCAAACACCCGCGGAGAAGGCGAGCGTGCCCGGGACTCAGTCCCATTCAATTCTATGGTTCTTACTCCTGAGTAGGCATGTCTAGGTTTCCTGACCGGAACAATGTCAGCTTCCCCTTGCCATGCCAACATTGACCACAAACTTCTCCCAAAACTAATTGTAATACTTTCTCTTAATTTATCTTGTTTAATATGATCTTAGGGGAAAGCATAGTGTGTTGTTTTACCATACGCACGCAGTGTTAGGCTGTACTACTGTATTTGCGCAGAAATAAAAATATATAAAATATATAAAAAATTAACTGCAGGGGGAAGGAGAACCTAGGGGGCGGGGCAGGAGATTTCACCGGCATAGTAGCGATATAGGTGAAAAGATACATGAGCTGAAATAGTGCAACAATGCACAAATGTGGAAGTGCGCAGTGCTCAACTCACTAAGGAAACGGAGGGGGAATCCACAGACCCAAACCAGGGGAAAAAACTTCTTTTTAGGAAAGGGGTTTAACTTGATTTCTCACAGGACATAGTTGTGTCCAAGCCATGACGAGAGAACAAAACTGGTGTCACTGGAGGTATCTTATAGGGCTGCAGGTGCAGAGAATATTCAATTCTCCCAAGATCCCAAACCTTTTGATTGCTGGGCTGAGAAGATGCCCATATGAACCTTCTTGAGAGTTTCTGCAGACACCTGCAGGCAGCTGAAATTTCCAGAGGAGTTTCAGACTATCTTCCTTTTACTGCAGCTTACTTTCTTCCTTGCATTGAAAATGAAAAAGTACTGCTATTCTTATGAAACATTTCAAGGCTAATGTGACACCAATACATTTCTGAGGGCCATGCATTTTGGCATGTAAAAATTAGCCACGTGACTTTCCTCTCCCCACCCTTTTATTTGAAGGGTTTAAAGTCCAAACACTATTTGTAGTTACTCTGGCTCCAGATTCTTTTAACAGTGCAATTCTATACACATCTACTCAAATGTAAACCCAATTCAATTCGGCAGAGTTTATTTCCAAGTAAGTGTGCACAGGATTGCAATCTAAATGAATGTTACAGTGCAATCCTATACAGGTCACTTATACAGAACTCAATGGGATTTACTCCTAGGGACGTGGGTATGGACTGCAGCTTTAATGATATTTAGTTCGGGGAGAAAGTCAGAATGTATAGCTCAAAAATGCATAAAGACAAAAGTACAGAAAAGATAAAATGTCTTTGGGCATCTTATAACACCTGCCATCTTCTTTTGCTTGTCCAGCTACCGCAAATTATATATTTGCTGGGGGGGAGCGGGGGGGGGGAGAGAAAAATGTTCTTGGTGCTTAACTTAGGTGTCTTTTTAAAAAAAAAATAGATGTCTATATATCTATTTTTCAAAGTATGGTTTTTCTGCACCTGCGAGATGGCTTTAGCAGCGGGAGACTAGGAAATTGAAAACCAAAACCAATGCAAGCATTGCTGTGGAGTGAGCGCATTTATTTAGCATTCTAATTATATCCATGCTCGGGATGATTTATATTAATGGTGTAATTAGTTCTATATGTTGGACAAGGCGGCGGGGCACTTTGAACAAGTTCATAAAGGCGGAGCGCCGCGGCTATTGTGGCTGCGCCGGACTGGGCAGAGCAAGGAGAACACCTGCCTTGGGGAGGGCAGGGGGGCAGGGAGGGAGCCCAGAGGGAAAGAAACAGAGGGATGCAGCCATTACGGGGGTCGGGCTGCGGCGTCGAGATCCCAAGCAGGGGGCTTTCGGTTCATTTGTTGGGTGGGTGGAGAAGAAAGGAACCTGGAGAAGGGAAAGAGACCACGTGGCTTGGAACGCGACCAAGCGCGGAGGCTGTACACAAGGGGACGCGCCGTCGGGGCGCTGCTCCTGCGCGGCGCAAAGGCTTCCCTGCACGGCGGCCAACTACCAGGAGTCGGGGGGGGGGGGGGAGAGCGTCCACAGCACCACGTGGCCCTGCGGGGGCGCTCCAAGAAGCCTCGCGCTGGCCTGCTCCCCTCCCCCCCGCATCCCCCCCCCCGCCAGGTCTCTCCCCCATCCCGGCAACTCCTGAACTTCGGAAAGGGCGCGGGGGGGGGGGCGGACGAGCAATCTCCGGAGCTGAGCGCCCCCCTCCCGGGGGCTGGTTTTGTTCGGCGGGAGACGGGGCGGCGGCAGCAGCAGCGCCCAACCCACGCCCCTCCCGGGGGAGGCGGCCCCTGCCCCCGAGCCGGCCACAGCGCCCTTGCCCCGCTTACCGAAGCGGCTGTGGTCCTGCCGGGTGCCGTGGACGGTTCCGTTGGGAAAGATCTCCAGGTGGAAGCCGGTTCGGCAGTAGAGCTGCCTCCGCCGGAGGATGCCTTTGAGGTGGGCGAAGTCGGTGGGCGAGCCCCGCTGCAGCCGCCCCTCGATCTGCCCCAGGCGCTCGTTCAAAAAGCCCGGCGAGTCGGCGAGAGGCGCGTTCCCAAGTGACGAGGAAAATCCATGCAAATCCAAATCCAGGGAGCCCAGGAAGCTGCCCACGTCGGCCATGACCACGGGCGGGCACGCAGGGGGCGTTGGGGTCCGGGCGGCAGGAAAGAACCGGGCAGGCCAAGGGCGGTGGGGCCCGGGTCCGTGGGCGGCTGGAGGTAGCGCTCGCCCTCGCCGCCGGTCCTCAGGCCGCGTGCGCCGGCTGGCCCGGCCGGGCGAGTGGCCCCCTCGGCGCGGCGCTTCCCCTGCCGTTCATCACCGCCGCTGAGTCTTTCCGGCGGTGCGATGCAAACGGGACTTTATATACGCCCCCACTCCCCTTGCCTCGACAGCTCGGATATTTAAATGCAGGCCACACCTCGCTGGCATCGCCCCTTGGCCAGTGCCTCGGTCCCCCCCTTCGGGTGCTCTGGCGGCGGCGATCCATTTGGCTCCGTTCGGGGGAGGGAGAGGGGAGAGGGAGGCGGCGGGGAGAAGACGCCCCCTCCCTCTTTTATGGTTCGAAAAAAAGAAGCCGCGAGCGAAGCGATTGGGGGGGGGGAGCTCCGTTTCGCCCTGAGCCGGGACCGCTTTTGGCCACGTCCTGGGTGAAAGCGCCGAGGAAACGCTGGTCTCGCTCCGGCTCGGCGAAGGAGCTCTGCGCATCCCGCCCGGCTCGCCAGGCGCACGACTCTTGCCGCGGTGCCTCCCCGTGCCCGGCCGGCCTGTCGCTCCGCCGCTTGGGCCGCTTCCTTGGGCCGCGGAGCTGGGGAGCTTCGGCCAAGCCGAGCTCCATCTCAGCCCCCCCCCACCGCGCCCCCGGCTTCTGTCGCGTTGGTCCGGCTCCGGTGAGGAGCCCAGCGGGACCTCTCCGAGGGAGGGGAGGAGGGAGGCGATCTCGCCCCCGCTGGCGGCGCCCAGCACGAGATCCGCTTGAGTCCCGTCGCTACCCTCGGACAGGAGGCTTTGGACTACCGCTTCCACCATCCCCGGCGACTGGCAGGGGTTGATGGGAGTGGCAGTCCAAACCATCTGGAGGGGAGTACGCTGCGCTAGGCGGCTTCGGAAACACGCCCTCCGCAAGCCTGGATTTCCCCAGCAGAGCGGCACCCCGGTGCTGTTTGTTTGTTTGTTTGTTGGGGGGGGGGGGAAGACACACGATCCCTCGGACGGTGTTTTCCAGTGGCCGGGATTTCCACCAGGCGCTTGAGAGCAGAATCCGGAGTGGGGGTGGGGCGTCCCAAGCGGGCCCTGGACTTTTACGCCACCCTTTTTTCATGCTGCGAACAGGTGTTTCCTCCTCGCAGCCTTTCGCCCCGTGACATCTCCGGCGGCAGCTGCTTGGTGGAGCTGCAGACAGACCCCAGCCTAGCGCCCGGGAGATGGAGGGCGGGCGGGAGAGCCAGAGCTCTTGGCGGCGGGCGGGCGGGCGGGGGGGGGGAGCGGAGGCGGGGGGGGGAGCGGAGGCGGGGGAGCAAACCTTTGAACCCAGATGGGATGCCGTGAGACGAACATTTTCTCCGGGATCTTTCCAGCCCGTCACACCGCAGTTTAGAAAGCCTCCGAGGATTGCATCCTCCCCCCCCCCCCCCCATTCCCGGGGCTTTTTTTGCGCGCGTAGGCGCCGGGCGGCGCTGTTGCTCAGCCTTGGGATGCCGGCGGCGGCGGCTGCTGCTGCTGTTGCTGCGCTCCCCGCCTGCCTGCCTGCCTCAGAGCATTTCCCCAGGTGAGACAGATGGAGATGGTGGATTAGGGGCTGCGCCACTTGAAACTGCAAGGGCTGAGCAGGTCAGGTTTAGAAATGCCACACAAGCAATAATAATAATAATAATAATAATAATAATAATAATAATAATAATAATAAAAATATTTTTTAAAAAACATTAAAAAAAACACTCCCTGCATGAAGTAAACTTGTGCATTAGCGAGAAAGGCTTTCTTTCTCAATTCCCTACATGTATGCCAAGAACTTTGGGCACAGAGGGAGCATTCAAGCATACCTCCCATTACCTCCCATCCAAAATGGTGCAGCCCAGAATTGTGTTACCACAGTCCACCACCTCCGGGTTGGGCGTGGTGTGTGGGACTCCTTCCCACACCACCCTGGTAACATCAGAACTCTCAGCCCATTGGGGAGGGATCCATGCAGTGGCTTCTCCCATTGCCCCGGTTCCTGAGAAAGTTGAGGGTGGGGTAAGAAGGAGGGGCATTGTGGGCTCATCCCAGGGATCCTTGCATTACCTGAGCTGTGTGGGAGGGCATCAGCACCAGGGCATCTCCCACCCCACGCATGTAATGAGAAGAGGCCCCTGTTCTTGGAGAATGATGTGCAGAACAAGGACTTGTTCTCAGGCAATTTCAAGGGCTCTTTAGGGATTGGAAATAAACACAAGAGACTTACACAAGTTTTGTTTGCCTTCTGCACCCGACTGGATAGGGTGACCCTATGAAAAGGAGGACTGGGCTCTTGTATCTTTAACAGTTGCACAGAAAAGGGAATTTCAGCTGGTGTAATTTGTATATATGCAGCACCTGGGGAAATTCCCTCTTCATCACAACAGTTACAGCTGCAGGAGCCTTGCCTAGCATGATCAGATACAAAAGAGGGCAGGGCTCCTGCAGCTGTAACTGTTGTGATGAAGAGGGAATTTCACCAGGAGTTGCATGCATACAAAGGACACCTGCTGAAATTCCCTTCTCAATACAACTGTGAAAGAAACAGGAGCCCTGTCCTCCTTTCCATATGGTCACCCTACCCCTGGAGATCAGCATAATGACTACAAAACAAAACAAAGGGGGGGTGAATCCATTTCAAGTTTCAGTCAGAATCGGTTAGAACTCCTTTACGGTGGATTCACTTCCCCACTGACAGACATCAGAGCCACCAGCCTCCACTGGGTGTAGCGGTGTCATTAGAGTGTTAGAGGAGGACTGGCAGAAACCTGAGTTCAAAGCTCCACTCAGCCAAGAAGCTCAGTGGGCAACTTTGGGTTAATCACTCTTGCTCAGCCTAGCCTGTTTCACAGAGTTGTTGTGAGTGGTGGCGATAACAGAAATGTAACAAATGAATGAATGAATTTGATGTATTGTTGAGATAGAGCAGATACAGCTCAAATCAGGACAAGTTTACATTTTATTGACTTGTGAGGTCCACAATGCAATAATAACCATAGAAAAAATATTTTTGCTACAAATTTAGTGCAATCTTATTCCACCTGGTCCTGGGATTCTCATGTTAGCCAAGCATAAATCCCCCCACAAAGACGTAGGAAAGGAGTGCATACAAGAGGCATTTTGAATTGCATCCAGTAGATTTTGTCCAAAACAAAATCTGTTTTTCCTGCCATATCACAAACTGAGCTCCCCTCAGTTTCAAAATGGCTTGGCATGCAATATGGAATGCCGTGAAAAACAACCTCAAATGCCCCTTGGGTGGATGCCACTGACTATGCAGCTATGTGGATAGTGTCATTATATTATTTAATCACTAGATGGCACTGAACTTAGTTGTGTCTGGGTGGAGCCAGGGTTTTCCCATGTCTGTTCTGTTCTTGTTTGAGAGCAATAATAAAGTTCTTGCCTAGAGTCAACTGGTGTGTCCTCTAAACTTACCATGATGTGGTGACAGCAATCAAGTTTTAAACCTTCAAATTCCTAACAAAACAAAGAAAGTAGCATACTAAAAGCCTATATCTTTAATACTCCTACACCATGACCAGAATGGAAAGATGTTTTGCTTACTTTTGCATAGGCACGAGAAAGAAGGAATAGTGCAAGTAAATCCATTCCTTTGTATGGGGAAAGACGTCTGCAATCTTTATAAATCCTTTACCTTTGCTGCAGAGAGACACAAGCACAGCTACATGAGAGTGTTCTGGCCATGTTTGGTGTACATTTCTTCCCCATGGGGAATGTGGACTATGTGAGGGCATGCTTCTAACAAACAGCTTAGAAACGTGGTGAAAAAGTTGAATTATTTGTTGGGGCCTTATATGAACAGGATGAGCCCTACACTAATGAAATGGGGGTGCGCCTTGGAGACAGATCAGTGCTTAGAATTCTAGATGAAGGATTTTCTGAAAGAATGCAGCTAAGAGAGGACTTGACTTTTCACAAAGCCATAGAGATGGCAAAGCAATCCCAGTTGATCAAAACCCAGATCAGGGAAAAAAGATAACATGGAGGGGAAAAAATCACTGTATCTACCTTGTGCTGGGCACTGATGGTTCTAGTCCTCAAGACAAATGGGAAAAGGCATATGTGTGTATAAATATTTTTAAAAAATAATGAAGCTTTAGGCTGAGGGGGAAAATGAACTTTCATCACTAGAGGAGCTTTTCCTGAAAGTGACAGGAGCCAAAGTATTTTCCAGTTTGGATGCTTCAAGGAATTTCTTGCAAATATCTTGGATAAACGTCAGTGTTAATTGAGTGGATGTACTGCTTATAGTTTGGATTTTAAAATTATGTTTATTTAAAATGTTTTAAAATGTTTTAAATATTTTAAAATTGTACTATGTTTAATTATATTTTTAATTTTTGTATATCGCTATTTGTTTTCACTGCACATGTTTTAATTTGTAAGCCGCCTTGAGTCCCATTAATAAATCTATCACACCCTTTAGAGAGCAATTGTTTTCAACACTTTCTGTTTGGAATCACAAGAGCTTCCAAGATTTTTCAAATGAAGACGAATGAACTCCTTGAGACATAAAGGGAGAGCCATTTTGATGGATGACATGACAACAATGGAGGGCCATGACAAAATGCTGGCCATTGTCTTGAATCAGATCTTTGAATTTGGACCCAAACTAAACAAGGAGAAGTATCTTTTTTGTCAGAGTGAAACATAATTCTTGGGAGAAGTAATCCTATAACGTATGGCAAAGCCATGCCCAGAGAAAGTAAATGCCAGAGATAATGCATCTGCTGTCTTCAAATATTTGAATGGCTGTCAAAATGATGGAGCAAATAGGGTATTCTGTACATAGACAGGGTATAAATTTTATAAATCATCATCATCTACTAAAAATACATCATAAAAGATAACAGTGTAACAACAGATTTATTTATGTAGGAAATGTCATCAATTCCAAGAAACAATAGACCATGTAACAGGAGGATGTAACATTCTGGCAGGAATGGACTATATGGACAGACAATATAGCTGCAAAAATAATTCACCAACAACTAGGCATCAAATTCAACCTCATCAAACAACCTACACCATACTATACATACTCACCCAAAATCTTGGAAAATGCAGATCATGAAATATACTGGGACAGAACAATTCACACAGATAATACCTTGCAACCAACCAGACATAACAGTAATAGACAAAAAAGAAAAAGACACATACCTCATTGACATAGCAATAACTGATGCCAAAAATGTTGTAGAAAAAGAAGAGGAAAAGAGAGGAAAATATACACCACTGGCCATGGAAGTCAAAGAACTATGGCAACAGGAAAAGGTCACAATTATCCTTTTAGTCACATCAGTCACCGGCATCACATCAAAAAACTATACAGAAAACCTTTAGAAACTGGGTCTACCAAAATACATCCACGCCAACATCCAGTAAGCAGTCATACTTAAAACATGCTCAATTATCAGGAAATTCCTGAAGCAGTAAAAGACAGCAGGACTTGGCAAAGCCCGTCATGTCCATCTAGAAAAACTGCCATGAGCGAGAAAAGAGAATAATAATAATAATAATAATAATAATAATAATAATAATACATCAATCACTGGCATCACATCAAAAGAAATTTCACAGAAAACCTTCAGAAACTGGGCCTACCAAAATACATTCACACCAATATCTAGAAAGCAGTCTGTTCTCTCTAAGGTTTCTAGTTTGCTGGACTCTATAGCCTCCTTCATGTACAGAGCAAGACCACCCCTAATATGCCATTCTCTTTTGTTCCTATAGAGTTTGTATCCAAAGATGACTCTATCCAACTGTTTTTTCCCATTACACCAGGTTATGCCTACTATATCTATGTTCTCCTTTAAAACCAAGCACTCTAGCTGTCCTATCGTGGGTTGATGGCTTCTACCTTTAACACAGAAACACCTACGTATAGTGTCCCTCTCCAAATGTTCCCCTCCTGCCTCTTTGACTGGTTTTATTATATGTTCTTGGCTCGATTCCACCGTATCCCCATTTGGGCCATCAGAAACCTTTTTTATCTTCATCCCCTTGGATGGAGTGATTTTTAAAGTGACCTCTACCATCAAAAGAAATAACAGGTAAATTATATTTTAAAAGGAAAGCAAAACTTTGGTGCTTTGGCTATCATTTTTTAAATCCTTTGTTAGGAAGTAAGCAATGCCAAAAAAGTGAGAACGGCTTTGAGATCATTAGCATTAACTTCACTGAGTTTTGGATTAAGGCCAATATCCTCAAGGCAAATCCACTGCAGGATAAAATGGAGGTCCCATAAATTGACAGGTGAATTGAGCTTCTACAACATTTGAGTAAACCCAGAGTAAAATAAAATCCACACACCCTTGCACTTAACTGATTTAAAACAAAAGCAGGGAATTAGCTTGGCCAGATAGGGTTTCTTCTCTTTATCCACCACTATTATGGCTGGCTTTTACAGGCTTGGCCATTTGAGCTCAAACCAATACTAAATGATCTGCTACAGCAACTTCTGTTGGATCAAACATAAGAGAGATATTAGGTGGCCAAGACAAAGGTTGTATTTACTTACTTTTTTTTAAAGCCCCCCCCCCTTTAGTTCTTTCTTGTAGTAGCAACTATCACCACTCAGCTTCCAGAAAGGTAGCTATGTCAGTCTGTTACAGCAAAGCAGCATAGACCCCTGGGATACATGCTTTCATGAGGCAGAGGCCACCTTGCATCTTATGAAGAGGGCTCTCTGCCAATGATAGTTTTTGGTGCAATAAGGTTGTGAATCTTTCAGGTGCTGCAGGACTCTTTGTTGAGAACTTTGTTGGGAAGCAGCAGAAACATACAGAGCACAGGAGAAGAGAGACTCCACATCACCACTCTGGTCTCTGCAGGAGCATTGATAACTGCACCAGCATGAGAGAGGGGAGCAAGGGAGGGATCATCAAATGCTGCAGGCTGTAAGAAATCTGGTTGCTATTTTTTAAAACGTTGTTTTCTGGGCAAAGCTTTTGATAGTTTGTTGTGTTTATTAAAGCCTTAATGCATAGGAAAAATTGAGTTTATTTGGTTCTGCTTTACACGTTACTGAAAAAGAATAATTGATATACTGCGAAATAATAATTTGATTTTGCCTATTTTGTAATTCATTTGAAATGTTATCATGTAAGTATTAGTGAAATCCTTCTTGGATTTTTCTGCTATGACACCCACACAAATCAATATCTGGAAGTGGCTACTGTGTCTGTGGGCATACAGGATCAGCATTTTACTCTTTCCACATGGTGGTTTCCCTCAGGAATGCTTGGGACGCTCACATGGGGCAATAGAGTAAGGCCTGAACTTGTTCTTTGGTTTATTTTAATGGGGCTCCTCTATGTGGATTTGGATTGTGCACTTTGCTCCGGTAGATGAATTTTGCTACTCAAAGACTTGACAGAGAAGTAACTTTTTGACACAAGTGTACTTTCTTCTCATCATTCGTTTATCTCTTATTCTTGGTAGTCTTCTATGCACTGGGAAAGGGCATTTTTAAAAGTCTATGCTCAACTTGTGTTCATTTGTGTGGCTTTAATATAACACAATAAGCCATTTATTCTATCATTAGCTGCGCATTAGGCAGGTGATGACATCTCAGTTATGTAATTGGTTTGGAAAACCACCAAAGAGAATCTTTCTTCTTCTCCAGATTTTTTTGTTTTTGTATTATATGAACTTGCTAGTTAATATATTTGCCTGGGATTGCCTGGGATTGGAAAAGGTGTAAAAGAATATATACATTCCAATCTGTATTCATGCCTTTAGTCATGTACAGCTGTGTATTGGTATATGTGTCTGATATAATTTAAGCTACCAAGTTATGCAAGTTTGCCTTGTTCTTACCTTTTGCTAGTGCTTTTGGAAAGAACATTGCTAATTATTAATTACTAACAAAATAAATTATGAAAGATGGTTTCAATATGTAGGGTTACACATTGTGAGGACTGTTAGAGGGGTGCAGTGTGTCTGCCATCTCTGTGAAGAGAGGTACAGTGCACCACCTTGCAGATTCTTTGTCCGTGGAGGCCTAACTACCCAATATTAATGGTAGGAAGGCAAGTTTTGCCTTCATTGCAACAATATTCCCAAGTGTACTGGGCAGGATCTACACTACTGCTTTAAAAGGGTTTATAACAGTAGTGACAATTGTTGGGGCCCAGGACACGCTCCGTATACAGTTTTCAAACCATTTTCAAAGTGTCATATCCTGCTTGGTGTAGATCAGGCCCAGGTAGATCTGCTTTCCTTTTTTCCCACAGGACTGAATGGCAGCCATTGATTTACATAGGTGAAAGAAAAGAGGTAAATCAAAGAAACCATTGAGTATGGGCTAAGTTTGATTCCTGCCACTGAGTATCAATCCCGCTTGCTATCTACACCCCCTTTATTTACATTGTCACGCTCTCTTCTGCTTCGTGGTCATTGCTTGTTTTTTTATTTTAATTGCTACATTTACTGGATTGTTAGTGTTGAGATACATTGGAAGTCTTTAAATAGAATAGTAGGCTATAAATATCTTATATAAATAAATACAGACAAGCAGTTATGAGGCCTGATCTTACCCTTTCCTTCAAGTTAAGTTATAAAGTTTATATTTCTTAGGCCTGATTTCACAATTTCTAATAGCTCTCAAAATGTTTTGCAAGCCATAGTGACTGAGAATCCAGTCTTGGTCAGTGGCAGTTTCACTTTAATGGTGAGGACGTAAGCTTGATTCTATGACTTAATGTCTATATCTTATATTTTGTAAGTACATTTGAAATCCTAAAATTTGCAGTATTTGAGAATTAGATTTCACACTCCGAAAAGTGTATAAATTTGTAGCTCCTTAACATTAAGAAATCTGGTTATTGGACTGTTGTTAGTTTAAAATTCTGGGAAGAAGTTTTTGTTTTTCCTTGCTGTAATATGGTATTTATCTTTGTCAATTGTTTTAAAAAGTTGTTTCTTGGTGTTAGAAAAATATACTTCTTTTAAAAGAGAAATTTCACTTTAGTGGATGTGCAAACCTTTCACTCTATGGAAGGACATTGTTCACACCACATGGATATCAAAGACATGTTACCACTTTTCACTTACTAAGCTCTGTAGGCATCTGTTTAAATATCCATCTACAGAGGGTGCCAAAATCCCCAATACTAAAGCCATATGAATAGCCTTAGTTTTGCAATTGTGCTGGTTGTGGTGGGGCAGATCTCAGGGGACAAAACACAAGACCCTTTGGGGCCAAATAAGGGAAGAGGTAAGCTGAGTCGAGTAGAAGAAAGTCAGATCCAGTCAAGCAAGTCAAGTCTTATTGATCTACTTTTATAAGCTGTTGTATGCTACCTTGAGGATCAATCAATTGAAAGGTGGGATATAAATCGTCTAAATATGTAAATAAATAATAAGTAAGCCAGACTATAAGGCAGGTTGGTGCAGGGCAAATTACAATAAGTCAGCTATGATTAAGTAAGTCAACCTGAGGTAAATCAAGGTGTAACAAATTAGGGCAAGGTAAGTAACTGGTCAAGCCATAAGTCCCTGATGTAGTTAATGCAAGTGCAATTGAGCAGCCATCAGCACCCTGGATAGCTCCCATCACCTTGTGCTAGCTGAGCTGCAGAAAGATGTTGTCTCAGTGAGGAATTGGAGTCATGTGAACCATAAGCAGGCTGGCAGCTGTAAATAGCGCCACCCTTTCTGGAAGAGCTGTCTGCAGTCCTTAAAGGGCTCATGTCTGATTCTGTAGCCTCATGTGCCTGTAGGGCTGTGGAGCAGGAAAGGCCTCAGGGAAGTTATCTTCAGCATCTGAGGATGAGGGGAGAGCCATGTCCTCAGTCTGGGAGGATGGGGCGGGGGGGGGGGATAACAGAAAAGTTTCCCTTCTTGGGGCAATACTGGGATTTGAATGCAGGTGACATAAAAGAGGGGCAGAGAAGAGGAATTTCTTTGCAAAGATGTTTTTTTTTTTGCAAACATATAAAAATGCTACCCTTGAGGGACAAGCAGGACAAGTGCACAGGTGTGCCAAGGAATGCCATCAACAGAAGTACAGAGAAGAAAGACAGAAAGAGAGACAGAAGGCAAATGGAAAAAAAACAGGCAAAAGCCAGGAAGAGAAGGGAGTCCCCAGCAGAAAGAGGAGAGCAGTTAGTGGGCACCTTTAGAAGGGAACCATTCCTGCTAGTAGCTGTGGAAACAGAAGAAGAGGGCTTGTCTTTGAGCGTCATCACACGAGGGGAAATCACGTTTCCTTAACGTCGCTTCTCCGCATTTCCTCATTCTTCCCAGAGGGGAACGAGGAAGTAAAGACCATGTGGCCCATTCAGAGGCTGTGTTTATCACACTACTTTTCCTGCACACAGCAGGCGATCGCAGCACATTCTGTTTTTCAAAAAAGTTGGATTAAAAAGGGCCTATTTTGCTATAGAAAAATGAGAGGAAGGAGTGGGAGGGATAAGGGAGGCCGACATTGTTGTCTAAAGGACGCACGCATCTGTAAGTGGGCAGTAGTGAGCATGCAATCTGCCATGGACTGTTATTTCCCTTTGCTCCAGGGAAGGGATCTACCAGAACCAGCATGGAGAAGGTGGATGCCCAGTAATGAAAGTCTTTGACTATGCAGTGGCCCCAAGAGAAGCACAAGGTAGAGAAGCCTGGGAAGAAGAGGTCCTTTGTTCCGTGTCTCCAAGGGGAAAACCTGAGTGTATATTTATCCAGCTTACTATTAGGAAGTGCAAGACATATCTCTTTGCCTTAAAGCGGCCAAGCATTTGGAATTGACCCTTTCCAGTGATGTAAGTGGCAGGTACAAATATACTGCATCCTAGTTGTATCTGTGCCTAGTGTCTTGAAAGGAAATGCTAGAGGGTGGGTGTGGCAGGAATTTGAGTCCCCCAGGGAGGCCTATGACTCCCTCTTATGAGAAAGGGGTCATTTATTGTCACAGATCCCTTATGAGAAAGATCTTTACTCTAATTCTTTATAATGCTTTGATACAGTAACTGGCCTAAATGTAGACTAGGGATGAATAACTCTAAGATGGGAAGGGACCTCCCATAGAGCAGTGACATCTCACCCAATAACTTCAAAGGAGTTATATTCATGCAAGCAACTAGACTCGGTTTTACAGTGGGGACCAAAGATACTCACGTATTGGTTTCTTAAAGGTAGGTTTATTGAAGGAGACACATCAGCTGAGGGAGCCAGAGATAGACCTCTGACTGAATTAAGTATATTGGGTATCACTCTTATATAGGAAACTGGAAACATCAGAATTAGCGTATCTAGCCTTTTGTACTGAATCACCTTTGTACTAAGGGAAAGTTTACAATAATACAGGGTAGTACATAGGAATGATGTAATTTGTCTCTAAGTCAAAACAGAGAAAGGCGCCACATATGAATGATGGAGGTCAAGATAAACTAAAACAATACAGAATGCATATAGTTGCTAGTGGACCAAAGTTCATTATGGTGAAGCTTAACACATCTAGCTAGTACATTGCTGGTTCTATTTGGAGGGTGGACGGTCAACAAATTGAACAGTGTGATAGCTTTAAATATTTAGGGGTACATTTTGCGTATAATGGGAGCTGGAAAACTCAGGTCAATGCGGCTAAATTGTCAGCGGGAAGAATGGCAAGAGCAATCCTTGATTATGGTAGGCAGAAAGGTGGCCTACTGGTTGAACCTATATTGAAACTGTTCACAGCAAAGGTACTCCCGCAACTGCTCTATGGGGCAGAACTGTGGGGTGCGGGGAAGTCTGATGAATTGGAAAGGATACAAAATAAATTCCTGAAAGAACTGCTGGCTCTTCCCAAGGGAGTCCCTGCAGCCCTGTTGAGAATGGAAGTGGATCTTCCCTCCATCAAGGCCCGCCTACATAAGGCTTTTTTATTATACGGGAAAAAAATAATGAGCATGAAGGAAGACAGTCTCCCTAGTTTATGTTTTAAGGAACAGCATAGGAAGGGAGGGTGGGCACAAAGTTTCCTGGAATTGGCGCATTTCTATTTTAATGACTCTCAAGGATTGGTCTGCCAAAGCAGTGTGAGTATTAGAAACAGAATTTATGAGCTTGACACGTTTTGTAATGTCCAAGCAAGTCAACGACAGCGGTTCTCACCCTGGTACAGCTTGGTAAAAGGGGAGCAATATCGCTCATACTACTTGCGAGAGTTAACATTTCCAAGACTGAGAAAAGCATTTACGGCCCTCCGTTTTCAAACAACAGTGACAGCTTGCCTGGAGGGGAAATACAACGGGATCCCATATGCACAAAGAAAATGTATCTGTGGTGCAGAGGAGGTTGAAGACCTAGTACATTACCTCCTCTATTGCCCATTGTATCAAGGTATCAGGGATGCGTTTTCTAAAAGAAATTCTGGAAAAAAGGGAGGGCTTATCAAATAGAGATCTTACTTTGAAACTTCTGGCTGACTATGACAAGGCAATTTCAAGAAAGGTGGCAAAATTCGCTGTAGCTGCACAAAAGATCAGACAAAACTTTTTATTGCAAGAAGGGGTTGATTGCAATGGGGATAATTTTATTTAAATAGTGGTTCATATTGAGTATTTTTAATTGGCATTGAAATGTGGAAGGATGGGGCGACCCTCGGGTATGTTTGGGGTGACCCATGGAGGTTGTGTATGTATTGATTGTAAAGGCCATTGTGCCATATGCAAATAAACTTTGACTTTGCTGGTTCTATCTTACAGGAGAACAGATACATGTGTTTATTAGAAGCATGAAATCAATATTAGTTTCTCAGTTATTTGAATGTTCTTATTACAAGCTGTTGGTATGATCATATCTGAAATATTCCCGCAACATGGGTGTTTCAATGTGCCCCTCCCCTGGGACACTAACAAAATTAGGCACATTTGAATCCCATCGATTTCAATGGTAGACTTAATAAAATTGGTGGGGCTTAACTTTGGCTAGATTGTGTACATACTTAGAACTGAGCTACATACTATGGCTGCTACCAGAGTGCTGCTGAAAAGGCTGATAAGACTTGTGACATGGTGTGACATCATCCCACCATGCATTTCTCCATCATTTGCGGCCAATGACGAGGCTGAGGGACTCGCACATGGTGATACAGCATCACTTCACATGTTGAGGAATCCAAAATGAAGCAGTGTAAGTGTGTGTTGGGGGACGGGGTGGGGAAACTTGCTATGTGGGTGCTGTTTTCCGTGGCATCCCCATGGCAGGCATAACCTGATAAATGTATAGATTCATCCTGGCTTGGTTTAAAGAATATACTACCTCACAGGGAGATTGTAATGAAAGCCAGTGCCTCAGAGAGAGGAAAAAGAACTCATTGATTTTGATCCAAGAGACGGAAGAGAAAAAGAGCAGACACACAGAATCTCCTGCATGTTTAACTGCAACCAGCTTTGCTGAGTTAAAGAAGCAGATAATAGCTTGACAGCCTTTTATTTTTTATTGTCATGGCTTAAAGAACAATCTGATTCAATCTGGGAGCAAGGGGTGGCGTTAAGGAAAAAGGCATCTGAGCAAAGACCTCACACAAGAACTGACCTAAGTGTCCAGGAGGTTCGAATAATCTAATTTACAATAAAATGGTATTTTACAGTGTTATCAGACAAAGCTTAGCAGTGTTAAGTTAAACAGCATATAATGTGATTAGCAAAGGGGTCATGCCCATGATGTCATGCAGATCCTCTGAACTTTCTGAATGGGCCAATAAACATATCAGCCATTGATTCTCTGTGACCTGTCAAAGACTCCTCAAAGGTTTGCAGTGGGAGAGCAGAGACAGGGAAGGAGGCACACAGGTGATACTCAAGTCAGTTCGTTTATGGATCTCCCTGGATTAAAAATATTTATTACTGTGTTGAGATTAAAGCCTGGGAAATACAGTTTAATAAACCAAGATGATAATATGATCCCAATCCATCAATACTCACAATCCATCCTTCCCTCTTGCTAATCCCTCAATTGGTTGTTGCTTATAATAAATACCCAGAATTTATTTACCCAATCCTTTAAACAAACCTTTTAAATTAATTAGCTGAATCAGAGTGCACCCACTGCGGGATGACAGTAATCTTTCTGCCGTTGACTGCATTTCTTCCCAACAGCCGTCATCACAGAAATGGCTGCCGTGTACAGCCTGGTTCTTCCAAATCTTTTTCCACCTGTTTATGCGCCTGGGCAATATAGTCCCATATTGTTTCTAATCAGAGAATGTATCAGACCTCACCTAACATGATGAAAAATGTGGAAGCTAGGACTGAAAAGGATAAGTAGACCAAGCAGAAAATGGCCTGAAAATCTGCAGTTCAGTTCAGCAGGTGAGTGGGGGAAAGTTATTCAGTGCTGATAATTAGTGTTGGCCGCTGAGGAAGAGCCCCTCCAAAAGCTTCTAGTGTTGCTACTGCCCTCTGGAGCCAATCCATATGGCCCAAAAAGAAGATGGAAAGCAAAAGTGGAGAATGCCACAGACCCTTGCTCCTGTCACGAATCACCTGCTTAGAAAGGTCAGGTGACCAAGAAGGCGCTGCAGTAAGACCGGAGAGCTCCAGGAGTGGGCAGTGGGATCCCTTCCGAGCCATGGCCCTCGGCAGGTGCCCGACAATGCCAACTGCTGACACCAGCAATGCAGAGAATATCGTTGTAAGATAACTGTAACTTGTTCCGAATTGATTTGCTTTTTTTTTAATGAATATAAACATATCTTTCATTGAACATTTCTTATGGAACAACCCCAGGTACTGAGATGCTGCAGTATGTATTTGAATTAATTATGTAGTTAATCCATTTGTAGGTTAAAAAGGCAGAAGAGTTCATTTGCTAACAGAGCCCTTGAGGGCACCATTGAAGAATAGTTGAGGGTGGCTATTCTCTTTATGACATAACATGGGAACTACTGAAGGGAAATGCAGTGAGTGGCAAAGAATGCTGAGGATTTGGATGCAGCTCGAAACCCATACAATGTGGCCTGTGCTGTTGAATGGGATTTATTGGATGTACATTTTTATTGCGACGCAGACCCTTTGGATGGAGAGGATCTCTGACTGATGTTTACAGAGTTATCGCTGCTTTGATGAGGAATGTCTCCTTGTATTTTATTGGACCGCAGTGGGAGGCCTTCAAGTAGTAAATCACTGTTGTTCAGAAAGGGAAAGCCAAACGTGGCTGATAGATTGTGAGCAGGAGCCAAGTGTAATACACGTAGATTGCCGTGGAACACTAATTGCACGAGAGAATGAAAGGGAGCCCGCAAGGCAGCCACCTTCTAAATAATCAGGGTTGACAGTTTTACTACAGTAGCAAAGTTTAACACTCTGGTAGGTATGTATTCCACCGTCTTTCCTATTGCCCCGTGGATATATTCTCTGCATGTTATATTTAAAAGTTAAAAAAATGAAACACTACCAAAACATGTACATCGATAGGGTTTTCCTTCCCCCCCCCAAAAAGAACCTCAAAATATTTCCCCCTTGTATTTCATAGCTTCTGAATATCCAGGCAATGGTCAACTCCAGAAAATACAGGAATACTGAATCCTTTGGGTATTTTATTATCCAGTATGCTTTGGAAATAATTGCATGTAATCATTCTAATTCTGAAACCAGCAGTTCAAAAAAGCAAGCTATGAATTGCTCTAAACCCAGGGGCTTCATAAAGATTGGATGCATTCTTTAAAATATTTCAAAAAATCATTTTATGTATTTAAACATTTATACTTTGCCATTAGCCCCAAAATGGGCCCTTGAGCTTATACAAGAAATAAAAATTCCTGGATAAAATTAGATTAGACTACTACTAGATTAGACTACTGTAATTTGTGGCTGCCTTTGATAAGTGCTTAGAAACTATAGCTGGTCTAGGACACATCTACTAGGGAGCTATTTGAACATTTTACAACATCTTCACTGGATTCCAGTTAGTTTCTGGGCCAATACGAAGATTGATTTTGAGTGTTAAAGCTGTGTAGGATCAAGGATCCACCAAGGATCCATCACTTTCTCCTGTACCTACCTACCAAACTATATATTAAGATTTTCCTTGAAGGCCCCATGCGGTACACCCTCCTCCACCATCTGAAGGATGGTAGGTGGTTACAAAGGCAGAACCTTTTCAGTAGCATGCAACTCCTTCCCCAGAGACTGTTGCTTTGCTTCATCCTTGTTGCTTTTTCAGTACAAGCTATTTTTTTGTATTCCAGAGAGCTTTTGAGGCTATTTACATTTACCACAATTGCTGCTTACATTTACTGCTGCTTACTTAACTGTGACTGCTATATCCTAGTCAAGGGATAGGCAGAAGGTAGGCTAGGATCTATTGGTAGATCTTTTGTTGAATTGCAGTAGCTTGGCCAAGGCTTCTGACCCCTACTATCAACTAATGCAACAAGCTTCTGCACCCCAAATTAGGTCATTGAAGTGAAGAAGGCTTGAGGGAAAAGGAGGAGTGGATTTGTGGGTGAAAGAATTGTGAGCTTTGCTCTAGTGCTGAAAACAAATTCCTGGCCTGAATACTTGTTCAGAGGTACCCTGATCCTTAATTTTAAGTGCATGTATGGCCCCATAGCCACTACTTTTCATTGGGTCTGGTTAGTGGATCTTGGGATTCTAGCAAAACTCCCAAAGTAAATCACATAAGTCTGAAGTCTGCCAACCCCTGAGCTAGACTGGAGGAGAACCACTTGACCATGAAGTGTGTGACCTTGGGCCGGTCACCATATCTCAGTTTAACCTACCTCATAGGATTGTTGTGAGGATAAAATGGGAGGTAGATGGGCAGCAAAGATTCATATATGCTCCTTGGAGGAAGGGTGGGATAATTTAATAAATAAATAGCAAATCAGAAACGAAGGGAAAATTACTAGAGTAATATACATGGTGCACTCTAAAATGTGCTATATAATGCTAAGCATATCTGTTATATGATTCTTTTTTTTTTTAAACAGTGTTCAGTTCTGTTGCTTTCCGTTATCGATATATTAATGCTTTTCCCAGGACATAAAGTTTGGAACTGGCTCTACATCGTGCCAGTCTGTGTCCCCTTAGGTGAATGATACAGTACAGATGTTTAACAAAAACACATGTAGGAGAAGAGGAATGACTTATCCCTAAAATCGCTTGAGTTAAAAGGAATCTATGGAGTAGGGAAGTGGGCTGTAAATTAATTCTTGCAGTAAGCTTGACACTAATGAAAGACTCCCATAAATTATAGCCGAGCAATGTGACCCCTTAGAATGAACAGAGGCCTGCTGTGAAGGAAGTTTAATTTTAGGGGTACCTAATTTGGAATCAGATAATTCTTTTAGCAGCTCAATGATAGCCCTGCTAATTGCCAATATGTTTGTGTGTCCAAAGATTAGCTAGTGCAGTTGGGAAAATCAAAATACATTGCTTTTTTCTAGACATGAAAGAGAGGCCTGTAGTGGCTATTCCTTATGGGATGGTTGCTAAACTTTTCTCATCTGAATAGGCAAGGGTGTAGAACCTCCTTGATGCTGTTCCAGAGAAGTTCTTTGGGGCCACCATCCAGTGGTGGTGGTGGTGATGGAGATGAAGGCAAAAGAGATGAGTTCAACCCCTCCCCCCATGCCAGCGTTTGTAGATTACAGTTCCTTACTGCCGGCAACAAAGCCCACAGGAGAGGCATTTAAACCTTTTAGAATGTAGGGGGAGACTTCACAAAAGTTGGGAAACTTCAAAGCAACCAGTGGTTGAGGAAAAGGAGGGTAGGATTAGGGGAAGAGGGGACGTGGGGGTGGGGTGGAGATGTGATTGTGTAGACAAGTGGACTGGTCAGCTCACTGGCTACGGTGGCCCCTGTTTGAGCTGCCAAGGTCTGCCTCAAACAGTGCAATCATTTTTTGTCAACGTGTGTGTGTGTGTGTGTGTGTGTGTGTGTGTGTGTGTGTGAATGTGGTGGAAGCTCTAATGGGAATCCTTAAGATACCCAGTAAATATACTGCCAAGTAGCTTGCAAAGATTCCTAAGGGAGCCTCTGATTTGCACCCCTTTGACACTCTGCAAAAGGGCTGAGTAGTCTGGTGGGTCCCATCTGTCAGCAGAAGCATGGGATGCCTCCTCCCCCTTGGAAGGTATTGAGGGGTAGAGGGTTCCAGACAGACATGCAGTAGCTGTACTCCTCTGGGCTTCCACTGACCAGCGAGAAAGGTTCATCCAGCCCCCCCACTGTCCTGTCACCTGTCATACAGGGCAGGGCACTCGTAGGTTGTTCTCCTTGCTCCAGCTATTCCTTTGTGGGTTCCCCCATCCCAACCAAATTGCTTCATTTCAAGTTGGGGAGTATGTTGGTCTCCAGCTGGAACCTATCAGCTAGTTTCAATAAATTGTAGCCAGAGTGAGATTTCCCCCTCTTCTCTTTGTGGGGGGCAAACTTTGTCTCAGAGCTTGGTTTTGTTGCTGTTGTTCTTCTTGTTGTTTTTGCGAAGTTCTTCGGTGCAGTCAGTGGGTGATTTAGGGAACAATCCTATTGGATTGACGCTCACTAGATAAGCATCCGTTAGATAAGCACATTCATGCTATCACATAAAATGATCGTTTGGAATTAGGATACAGCCAACTGACATTCTATTCAAAAGAGTGGGCAGAGGGGGAACCCCCCCCCTGTATTCTATCCCCAAAATTCCAGGCGGGGGGGAGAGTGTCATCCCTTACGTTGCCAAAATGGCGGCCCCCATGCAAAAGAGGGACCTGAGGGAACCTTGAGGTTTGCGGAGGTATGAAAATCTTGGGGTGGGGGGGAAACAACGGAGGGCAGGAATCTCAGAAACGGCATCATAAGGACTTGATGGAACAGAAGTTTGACTGAGAGAAAAACAAACGAACAAATAAGCAAACTGACAACTGGGTGGGAAGGGGAATGGAATAGAGAGAGTCTTGAAAGGGTGGAGGGAGGAAGAGGCACATAGCTCTTGAAAAAGTATAGAATGATCCAGCTCATTCTTTGGATAGGTGATGCCTGGTTCACACTGAGAAGCTATTTTTAAATGTTTCCAGAGACGGAAGTCAGACCTGCCCATAGAAATCAATGGAGGTTTTAATATAGCTGGGAGTAGGCACTATTATGTCTCTGCTACTAACTCCATATTCCCCCAAAGGTAGCAGCAGCAGCAGCAGCAGAGGGAAGAGTTCCCTCTCTTTCTAACTCAGTTCTTATTTAGGATGAAACATTAAAAATGATAACCCTGTGAATGCAAATTCCAAAGCAAATGCAGTTCATTTGCGCTGTGCCTGGGAAAGAGTGACCCATAAAAGCCTTACAACGTAGTTCACAAGGAACCATGCAGGTCAGGGTCTGAGTGGCTTTCAAAAATGTTGCAATGTTGTCCAGAAGTAACAGAGCTCCATTGCAGGTTGGGATGGTGCTGAGAGCTTGCAACACTCATGTGGTGATATCCAGTGCTTTTGCCCCCACAATGCAATTTGGGCTGAAAGAGTTGTATATGCAGTGGTTCTCTGTTATACCCCATTGCAGGTTAGAGAGCTATGCTGAGAGACAGTAGCTTATGGCAGTCCTGCAATGTAGTTGACTGTTACTATCGCAGGCCAGAGTTGGAGCTGAGGCTGGTTTGGATTCCCAGTCAATAATCCCCCCTACTTCTCAGGTTACAGCAAAGATCAACCTTCTTAAATTGCCCGCTCAGATCTCCGAGGCCAAACCCAGAAAACTCAGTTGCATGCAGAAGCCTCTTGCTCCATGGACTTTCATTTTGTACTCCCACCCTGATTGAGAGATGGACCCCAAATCACATTAGGCGTCAACAAGCTAACCAAATGGCCTATCAAGATAGGGGACATGGTAACCTGTCCAAACAAGGCCTGTCGTTCCCTGGGGAAGAGACACATGTCTCTGTAACTTCAGGAATTGTCACCTTCAAAATCACTGTGCAGTGAGGATTCCTCCTTGGGGCTCCTTATGTACCATATTTAGAATTATCTCTTCAGTTGTGAGCCTTGCAAATCTGTAAACCTTTTAAATGTGTGTGGGAAGTTGGTAAGTACCTCAACATGACATCCATACGGGAGAGTAAGGGTGGTGGCGGGGGAAGAATCAGAATTAGTACATAGTTACTATAGTATATACAGGTCTACAGAATTGTTTACTGAAGTTGAATGCTTTCCTATGAAATGTAGCTATGATCTGTTAGATTTGATATCAGTTTGGTTTTCAGAGAAGCTGTATCTTGGAAGCATTTGGAATTATTTATTCAGTGAGCCTGAACCAGTTTCCTCTCATCCATCCCTGCGTAAAGCAATAAAAGTTTGAGCCTTTATTTCCCGCGTTCTTTTTGTCTATGGTAATTTGTGGTCAGATTCTGTATCACAGGGGTTAATGCGATTTCTGCATTGATTTTATTATTCGCAGGAGAAGGCCTTTAAGGGAGAAAAAAAGAAAAGAAAGAAAGCATGTCAGCCGCGACCTCCCTAGGAGAAGGACTTTTCTTGATTAGAGTATTTGTTTGGTAATGGGAGATGAGCTCACCACTGGGAAAGATTAAATACAGTATCATGACTTGGCTGGCCTTAAAACAACTTCTCTCTGAATTCTATTTTGAAATCTCGCAGCTTACATGGGGCTCAGTAATTTGAAAAGATTGCCATAAAGTTGTTTGGAATAATGAGGCCTTTCTGCCTGTCTACAAAAAATACGGGTAGATTGACGGTGGGGCTATCCCTGATATTTTCCCTTTGAAGCACACAAAGTTAAAAGGGAAACCAGGGTCATTTTGGCACCTGGAGGTGGAAAATTCCAATGGCACCAACCCTTTGCACACACTTACCCTCAAAAGTAAAAGTGGACTCAGTCAGGACTCAAACTGGAACCTCCCGATAAGGATTTTGCTGCTTCTTGCCCCAACCTTCTGTAGGGAAAAGGCTGAATCATCCTCACCCATCCTCACTCACAGCTTGACCCATTCAGTAAGTCTCCTGCCCCCCTGGTCTAGCCTGCCTATAAATGTTACTGGATCTTCGGTTGGTTTTGGCCTTGACTCTATGGATCTCTGTGTTGACCATTTGCATTTCCAAACATTCCTGTCGATTTCTCAGTTTCTCTCTCTCAACATAAGAGCTCTGCTGGATCAGACAAGGGTCCATCTAGGCCAGGATTCTGATCACACAGCTGTTGACCAGGAACCCACATGCAGGACATGAGTGCAACGTCACCCTCCCACCCATGTTCTCCAGCAACTGGTGTACACACCCTCTCTCTGTTTTCCCCAGTCTAGCTCCCCTGCTAAATCTCCCCACATCTTCCCCTGAGCTCTTGTTCAATTCTATTGGGACTTTTATCTCCAGCACCCTGTATTCCTGGCTGTCAATAACCAAGCATTGACACTAACTACCATAAGGTACAATCCACTAGGGCGTTCTCTTGTTTGTCTCCTGGAACAGTGTCAGTTCTAGGTTTTTGAGGACACCTTCCATGGGCCCCTCCCTCAGTGAATGAACCTGTTGTGTTTCCCATTCCCTCCAGCATTCACATGTGCTGGCAAACTGACACGGGACACCCAATCAGTGAAACTTCCTTTATTGGAGGAAATCTCACGGTAAAAAGCTTAATGGTTACACACTTCAGAAATACTTAAAGCTGATTGATGATCCGAGACGTTAGGCTCCCAGATAACGTACAGTCAAAATGCTACTCATTACAATAACAACCTGGTTTCCCAGTTGCCATCTCAACGGTTCCAAAAACCAGTTTAAACCCGACCAAGGGTGGGGAATGATTTCTGGTCTGTTGCATCAGGCAATCCCAATGGGACATTCTTGAAAGGCTTAACAAACCATCCCAAGGGAGCTAGTCCAAAAGCGGCCACATGTTAGTTGTTCAGGAGAACATGGCCAAAGCCTAAGCAAGATCATAGGGTTGGTAAGAATCTTGGACACAAGAACTCCTGTGCTTCTGCTTTAGTACTGGGAACTCCCTGCCACCTGAGCCTGCAGAGGACAAGTTCAACATTCATAATCAATCCCAGCCTGCTGCTACGCTGAGCTGACTACAAAACAAAACACGCAATCCATAGCAAATGCGAGTTCAAGTATATGAAAAGCCTCACAGTACTTTTCATGGCACAGTCCTTAGTAATCCAAAGTCCAAATAGAAAGTCCACATGCAGAGCGTTTTCAAAGTCCCAAACGGTGATGGATCCAAACAGGGAGAGGTTTGGGGCCATGAGTCGAAAGATGATCCTAGCAAAGGCTCCTTGCCTTTGCTCCAGCTTATAAAGAGTGGTGTAGGCCTGCCTCAAAACCACCCAACAGACAGGGCTCTGGCCTGTAAGCCATGCCTGTGTCCAAATGGGGCGGCACTGCTCAGCCCACCAAGATGATGGTACAATCTGAGTGCCTCCTTCAGCAAGGGCCCCCACCTTTCTAAACACTCTATCCATTTCCCAGGGAAGTCTAACAGCCTCAAGGTCAAGGCAAGGGAGTGAAAGTACCCCTTCAATTCTTTCCCTGAGAACTCTGACAGAGATAAGTTTGCACAGATTCTGACACTCCAAACTAGTTCTAAATAAATCTAAGTACAACTTGCAAGGCCTCAAATGGCCTTGCTGAAACCCATACCTGACAGTACCATCTCACCATTATCATCACCAGCACTTGTTGCTCCTCCTTGTCTTCTTTCTCATTGAGCCTATCCACATTGCCCTTAAATCGACTTACTGTATATCCTGTTTAAAAATGTGGTTTTTTAAGTTGTTTCATTACATGGTAGGACACACTGAGCAGTACTTACGTTTCATAGTGACTGCTTCCTCCGTCCTCAAAGTGTTCAGTGGTGTATTACAGGGTTAATTCCGTGACTCTTCTTCTTTCGTTTTTGTTTTGCAAGCTGCTTGAGTTACAGAGACAGAAGTGGGCGGGTTAAGCAGCCTGTAAAACAAAAATGAAAGAAGAAGAGTCAAGGAATTAACCCTGTAATATACCACTGAACACTTTGAGGACGGAGGAAGCAATCACTATGAAACATAAGTACTGCTCAGTGTGTCCTACCACGTAATGAAATGACTTAAAAAACCACGTTTTAAACGGAATATAAGGGCAATGTGGATAGGCTCATTACTGCTATCACTTGCTTGTTTAATTGGCAGTGAGCCAGTGAGCAATTAGGACTTGTCTTCTACTCCTCCTCCTTCCTTCTCAACAGCACTGTTGCCTGGACCAGAGCAAGAGGCAAGTGAACAACAAGCAGGTGGCCATGATACAGAAGAGCAGCCATTGGAGAGGGCTTTCGTCAGTGGCTCCCTGCTGACCCCCCCGTGCCTCCCCTTGACACTCTCCGTGTCCCTGAAACAAACCGGAATTTCACCTGCTCCGTCTTTTCCCATGCTGCCATCTGCGGAGGCATTTGTGTTCCCACCTTACTTTGCCTCTGTGTAAGTTTGGGAGGTTTTAAACCCACCTCTGCAACTTGCAATTGAACCTCCTTCATTTATATGACTGTTGCATATATGACACTCTTTGTCTGAAGTCTTTTGACCTTTTCCAGCCATCCCTTTTGTAACTGGAAGATCTGATGACGGATGGAGGAGAATTTTGTTTGTTCACATTGTTCACTGTGAATTGGAATACAGTTATCACTTGGCATTTGTTCCTCGGAATTTTGTGATGCTGTCCTCTGAATAATAAAACAACGTTTAGATAAATGCATATATTTGGGGAAAGTGTGCACAAAAGTGTATCTATTAGCAAAAAACATACAAAAAGCATTATATAAGGGAACATGTATATAATGTGTACACAGGTGCATATGTTAGAGAAATGTGCACCAAAGCCCAGGTAGACTTTTGTGTGGACTTAAAAACAAAACAAAACAAAAAACCAAGTTGCAAATGGTTGCAGAAAAGGGGACATGAAACACCCACTGAGGATTCAGCATTCTTGGGGGACCCCTGAGTTTTGCAGAAGTACAAAATAGTGGGTTTTTGGGGGGGGGGGAATCCTAAGGACACAACCCCTGTCCACCCAAACAGTCCAGTGAAGACTGAGCATGCTCCAATTCCATGGAATGCTGCCTGTCTGCTGGGAGGGGGAACAATTGAAAACTAAAGTGGGGAGGGAAGACGTCACAGCTGCCAGCTTGCATGCTGAACAGGAGCATTCATTACTGCAACACTTTGTTGCAGACACCACTTGTAATCTGTTTATTTGCAAATGTACAAGTGTGCAGAAGTAAGCATGCATGCTATATTTAATTAATGGATTCACCAGAACTCTAATCTCAAACGATTGATTTCTAGCTTTCTTTCCTAGTGCAATCTCTGTCCTCAGTTTAGGGGAAGAGGTTTCAGGCTCTGGTATGTGGATAAGTTTATGGGTTGTTGCATCTGGCTGATGGTAAAGAAAAACACGCTAAGGTGATTTGTCTGCACTGATTGGCCATTGATTTCCTTCCCTAACCAATGAGAAGGCCCCACTAGAGTTTAGCAGGACAGTATAACTCATAGCAGTAGCTATGCTGGGTGGTAAGGTTATGTGCTGTTCTAGGCACTGAGGAGACAGACAGAGCAGGATTATTATTATTATTGTTATTATTATTATTATTATTATTATTATTATTTCTTACCTGCCTCTCCCTCTGGATTGAGGCGGGGAACAACATCAATGCCAACAATATAAAATACATAAACTGATTAAAAGCATATAAAATTAATACATTAGTAAAATCAATAAAGTCTTAAAATTCGACTGGGTAGGCCTGCCAGAAGAGATCAGTCTTTATAGCTCTCTTAAATTCTTGAAGACTTGTAAGTTGGCAGATCTCTCCCGGCAGGTCGTTCCACAGTCTGGGAGCAGCAGAAGAGAAGACCCTCTGGGTAATGGTTGACAGCCTAGCCTTGGATGGCTGTAATACATTCTTCCCAGAGGACCTTAGCGTGCGGGGTGGATTGTATGGGAGAAGGCAATCCTGCAGGTAACCTGGACCCAAACCATGTAGGGCTTTAAAAGTAATAACCAACACTTTGTCCTTCGCCTAGAAACTAATTGGCAGCCAGTGGAGGAAGAGACATAACAGGCAATGGGTAGCTCATAATGCGTAATGAATGATAGGACAAGAGGCAGCAAGGAAGATGTATAACAGATAATTGGTTCTGCAGGACCTGGGACAACTCTGAAACATCACAGATGTTGTTCCCAAAAAAGGCAGAGTTCTTATGGTGATTGTTCAAAGCTCATCATGTTAAAAGTAATTTAAAATGCTCTGTCTAGCATGGAGATTTGCACTTCAGTGCTGCTGAGTAGCCTCTGCATCTGCTTAAATCAATTAACAAATCTTTGACAATCACCTATTGTAACTGAAGCTTTGCAAGTGTTTGGTCTTCAGTCCTAAGTTTATTCTCAATTGCTCTGTGAGAAACAGAGGAAAAGCGCTCCAATAAAACATGTAATGATATAAGCTACTTGTGGGAGATAAAATAGGATAGGCACAATAGCATAAGTCTCAGTCCTCCAGACACTTTTTTTTCTCTGCTGAACACTCTGAAGCTCTTCAGTGAAGGCTGCAGGAATGGAGAAATATATCCAAGGAGAGGAAAATGTATCTACAACAGAAGTATGTGCAACATTGAGGGTCAAGATGGCCCCAGCCATCTTGGCAGTGCCTGTGCTGCCACTACTAACAACAACAACAACAACAACAACAACAACAGAAAGTGTGAACCAGTATAGAACACTGAAGCAGTATTTTCCACAGCAGCTGAAGGGATGTGGTGCTGATAAAAGCAGCAGCAGTGACAGGCAGCCCTGCAAGTGATGGATGGAGAATGTGGAGAGGGAGACATTTTTCTCCCCCTCTCAAAATACTAGAACCCAATGGGGACATCCCATGAAGCTGATTGGTGGGAGATTCAGGAGAGATAAAAGGACTTCTTCTCATAGCATATAGTTAAACTATGGAATTCAGTACCACAAGATGTAGTGATGGGCACCAATTTGGATGGCTTTAAAAGGCGGTTGGATAAATTCCTGGAGGAGAAGGCTATCAATGGCTACTGGTCCTGATGGCTATGTGCTACCTGCAGTAGCAGAGGCAGTAAGCTTATAAACACCAGTTGCTGGGGAACATGGGTGCACTTGTGTCCTGCTTGTGAGCTCCTAGGCTGCCTCTACAAGAGAGGTTTAAAGCTCTTTCAAGGCACTTAAAAAAATTTACCTCTACAAGAACGGAGCGCAAATCGGGCGTAGAGGCGCGTTATCTCTCCGATTATGCGCATTATCGAATGCGCGTTAAATCGCGAGTTTTATTTTGCTCCAGCCGTTAAAGCGCATTTTGACTGTGTGAACAAACGCTTATGCGCATTAACTACTTGTAAAGCGCATTTTGGTCATCCGTTAATGCACTTCGCTGCCTCTCGCCGCCTCTCGTGCAGAGGTATTAGGTGTAAATGTGCTTCAGCGATTATGCACATAATCGCCTAACCGGGCGCAAAAGCGAATCCTTGTAGAGGGGGCCCTAGTCAATTGCTGGATGGCTAATCTGTGAACAGAATGCTGAACTTGATGAATCCTTGGGCTGATCCAGCATGGCTTTTCTTATGTTCTTATGGGGGTGTGATCCACTGTCCCTCCTGATCTGCCAGTGTGGCGTAGTGGCTAGAGTGTTGGACTGGGAGTCAGGAGATCTGGGTTCTAGTACCCATTCAGCCATGGAAACCCACTGGGTGACTTTGGGCCAGTCACAGCCTCTCAGCCCAACCTACCTCACAGGGTTGTTGCTGTTGTGAGGATAAAATGGAGAGAAGGACGATTATGTATGCCGCCTTGGGTTCCTTGGAGGAAAAAGGGCAAGATATAAATGTAATAAATAAATAAATAAATCTGAGTCATATGGCTCATAGTGACTCACGGAAGGGCTGGCTCTCACTCTTATACAACCTTTCCCTGTTCATAAAGTTCATCTCCTTGGGTTTCTAGGGAACAATGAAACAAAAGGAAAGATGATTAGAGTGTGAATGACAGAAGGAAGACTTGACATAAACCAAAACAAACACAGGCTAGGGCCAATGCTAGGGTCTTCTCTGTGGCGATGGGGAGGGCGAAGAAATCTTACTTCTCCACCACCACTGTGTCTACACGAGCAGAGCTCTGTCAAGTGGTGGACAGCGTGCGACAATCTTGCCAGGTGGGGAATTGATAGAGGTGGACCATTTTGCACATTTTCCAGGTAAAAGCGCTTGCAGCTGTTTCCACTTGGATGCTACTTCTGAAACAAGATCAAAGATGGAGGATGCTGTGAGGCCACCTGGTCAAGCTTTCATGGATACCTTTCAGATTGTTGACCCTGAGGGAGAAGTGGGGAAAAACAACCATAACGCACACACGGATGCTTTGATCCTTGCCCTTGTGGGTTGCCTAAAGTGGCTGCCCAGGCTCGTCTATCCAAAATTCAGAGATTGTCAATACCTCCCTTAGAGTGGGAGAGTTCCTATAGTTCTTAAGGATGCTGTGTTGAGACCTTATTAAAGAAAACTACCCTTGGCCCTTACAATATTAATAACTGTTTCTCTGTATCCAATCTTCCATACCTTATTAAGGTATTCAAGTGCATGGTTGCATCTCTGCTCCAGGGTTTTCTAATGAAACTGATCATTTGGACTGATTCCAGTCTGATTCTGGGCCTGGTTCAGGGTGTTAACCACCCTGAACAACCCAACAACAAACCATGGGTTCTCAAGGTGGCTTGTTAGAGAAAAATAAACTAAACTGCATGGTTAAGAAGCCACCCTGCAGAAAATGTCCTGAGTTCAACAAACAAACAATGGTTCAACAGCAACCCACATTCAACTATTGAGTGTGAATTAGTGTGTTGTGTGAACCCAGTCATAGCATTTAAAGCCTCAAAGGGCTTAAGACCAGGTTACCTTAGGGACTGCTTGATCTCATATATTGCTGCAATTCCGGAATGCTCTTATCAACTGAAATTTGTCAGATGCAACTTTTGAGTGTCTTTTGCCAGAATTGAATATACTTTTATTTCAACAGACTTTTAATGTGCAACACCTACTTTCAGCGTTGCTAGTATTCTCTCTCTCTCTCTCTCTCTCCCTCTCTCTCTCTCTCTCTCTCTCACACACACACACACACACACACACACATCTTTTACTCTCTCTGCTACTAGGTTTGAGTTTTGCTTTAAGTGTTCCCTTTATTTTGTTACTGCTTTTAGAAATTGTTCCTTGTATTTGCATTTTTACTAATTATATTATATGGGTTTTATGATAATGTTACACACCATTCAGGGTACTTTTAGTAGAAGACTGAGAATAATAATAGTAATAATAAATAATGCTTCAATCTGCAGCTATGATGACTCTCTACCCAGGTTTAGCCTCCGCAATTCTGGACATGGGGCTCTTTCTGTTTATTTCAACAGGCTTTGGATCAAGTTCACTTGGTTTACTTGTTATTTTCTTTTTTAAATTGCTCTGGACATTGTGTGTCTATCACATTCTTGGTAACAGTGATCGAGAATATTGGAAGCTCCACTGGAAACTACGAGGAGCATACTCGGCTGCAGAATTGCAGCAGTTATGATGAGACTCAACGACAGGTGTGGGATTGTGTTGGATCGCTTCCACCCATGAAGCACTAAAAGCTTTGACAGTTTTTTGGGAAGATATGGTACTATGCATAAAGGGCTGAAATTCTTTCCAAGGAATTTCACAGATAGTTGGGAGTAAAGAGACTGAGTCATGTTTTTGGGAAAGGATTGTGTTTTTTTACCCTCATTGCAGGGTGTTGCCATAATATTAATCATTATTATGAGTAAAAAGAAAGACAAAGAACAACATTTTGGCCCCAGCTGTGACCTGATCTGTTCTGGTGTTGTTGTTTTTTGTCCTGATAGTTGTTGAAATTGTCTTTCTGTTATTGGTCTGTTTTGACAAACGTGTTGCAGTCACAATAATTTTGTTCTGAAAGAAAATAGCTCCTCCTCATATACACATATTAAGGCAGAACTATGACCCTATTCAGGTGTTCTGTTTCTGGTTTTACTCAACATGTGAAGAGGCCTGGGCTTTCACATCCTTGGGGTCCCAGCCTAGCCCTCTGGGGCTCCCCAGAAGGTCACTATCCCTTCCCCTGGTCCCAGCCCTTTCCCCCAATGACTGATAGTTTGGTGTTTTCTTGGCTTCTGCATTGTTTTCCCTCATTCCAAAAGGTTGAAATGATCCTCCTAATGAGGTATATGAGAGTGTGTAGGTGGAACTAGCTATTTTCAGCAGCAGTCTTGTGTTTCTTATAGAGATTCCTTCTTCATGGGGAGTTTAAGACATGGTTAATTTATGAAAGATGATGTTTTCCCAATCCAGCAGTCACAGTTAGCAGACAATGTCATACTCTGCATCCGGAACTAACATTCTTTCTGAATGTGATCATCATTTTATATAAATACATTTGGCAACTTTTAACACTAAGCATTCTGCCCTTTGAGGCCCGCTAACAGAAAAAATAATATATGAATGTTAAAGCATATAACAACATTCTTATCAGGCATTATTAGGGCTAATCTCCTTCCAGGCTCGTTGATGCCTCCTGGTACTTTGTTTTTCCTCGCAATTACTTCCATGCTTTCTTTTTCCATATTACGCTTTCCCCAAACGTTTCTTTTGTCTAGATGGGAGATTAACTTTGAAACAGCTGAGCATCTAGATCATACTAGAGATCTTATGCAAGAGCTCAGCTCCCTTGCAAATTAAGATTAGCCGTGTAAACTGTGCAAGAGTTCACACACAAATTAATGAAGAATTTATATAAAGAACAGTAACAAAGCAAACTTAGATTCTACTGATTCTTGTGTTTTGGTTGTTTTGGTGTTGCAGTGTTTTCGGATGCACTCCTGCGACTTTTAGACAATGTCCAAAGGGCCACAGGATGCAGTGGGTTTCCCCTTCCGAAGCTGGAGACAGAGTGCCAACCTCAGAGGTGGACATCCAACTGCGGACCTCCCCTGGCCTTGCCCGCTCCAAACCTCTCTCCCAACCACTATGGAAATCTTTACAGTAGATCTCTCTCCCGAGTCAGAACTCTGACCTCGAGAGTTGGGGGATGGGTGTGGTGGGGTTGTGCTGGTGAGCAGGGAGGGGGAAGCCATGGATATCCTGACTCCTATGGCCCCTCTGAGCCTTTCTACATGAGGCCTTTTTTGGTGCACTTGTGGTTGCTCACTCAAGATAGTTGGGGGGGGGGGGCTTTGCACAACGTTGTCATTCTCCAAGGTGTCTCCTGTGCTTTCCAACCATTATCACATTTTTTCCCTAATGAGGAAAGTCTAATCTTGTTTAGAAATGGTGGCATGAGAGTCTCATGTAATTGTGTGATTCTGCTTTAACACAGCACTATCTAGTGGTTGTATAATGAGACACATAGAAAAGCAGAGAAAGAAAAATTCAGAAAAAGGCATGTGTAAAAGAAGCCGATCTTAATCCCACAAAGGATCCAGAAGCAGAAACTTCGGTAAAGCTGCAGGATAAAAGCCTCATGTAGAAATGCCCTCAACCTCTGTTTCCATCTCCAGGAAATATTTAGACACACTGAAGTGCACGTCTAAACATTTTACTGTCAATGGGAATTATTTCTCTTCTGTTTTAAGCCAAAAGAAATATACTTGAAGCCCCACCTCTCCCTGACTTTCATCCAGTTGGCAAGAGCTGTCAGAAGCTTAGGATGGAGTCAGAGAGCTTAGGGTTGCTCTCTTACAGTACAATCCTATACACATCTACTCAGAAGTAATTCCCATTGAGTTCAATGGGGCTTACTTCCAGGTAAGTGTGTAGAGGACTACAGCATCAATGTTTTATTCTGGGGTTGGCTTTGGTTTTTTAGGTTTCTATATTCAGTTGTGATTGTAAGCCTCCTTGTGGTTCTCATGAATCAAAAGGTGGGGTATAAATTTAATATATAAAACAAAATACTATCTAAATAAAGAACCAACTGCTTAGCTGGTACCACAAATATTCTTGTGTTTTGAAGTTTTACTAGAGTTTATTGGCAGGAATAAGGATTTGCATTTGATATTTGTTCCAGAAATGTAATTGGCACCTTTTTTTGCTAGGCACTGCTTGTCTTTTATGAACTTTAAGACTTATTCCAGATCATTAAGGTGCATAGAAATTTGCAGGTGTACTAGAAGATATGGCCAATCAACTAACTTTCTGTCCCTAGACTAGCTGATGTTAAGCATCATAATAATTGCAATGTGTACTAGTCATCAAAGGCCTGTTCAGAGAACACACTAAGCCATGGTTAGTCAGCTAACCTTTTTGCAGTAGATGGTTAACGAACATGTTTAAACCATGGTTATGAACCAACTGTGGTTAAGAATGGTTCACATGACATGCTAAGTCATGGTTCAAATGACAAGCTAAGCCATAATGTTTCACTCAAAATGCTTAACCACCATGGCTTAGTGTGTTTTCTGAACAGGGTCCATGTATGAACTATTCATATCCAGTAGTGAAGCCATCCAGATTGTGATTAAATATAGAATTTTGTAGCACTACATTTCTACCATTCAGATCAGATGCTGCTGCTGCTGAAGAACTGACTAATACATCTGAGTATCCTGTTTAGGGAAAGGCTCTTTGGTGTGTCAGATCTTTTTGTATGGTTGATAAGCATGCAACTTTGAAGCTTCTGAACTGTCTATCTGGCCTGGGAATTGTTCCATAACAATGAGATTTGATCTCAGAGCTGTTGACAAGCTAACTCGGTGCATAATCACAGGGTCTCAAGTCTTGCTTTTCAGCAATGGAATCCTGAGTGTCATCAGACGGAGGGGAAATCACATTTCCTTACCGTCGCTTCCCCCTTGCTTCTGTCCCACAATGCTTCCTCTTTCTTCACACAGGGAAGAAAGAGGAAGTAAACAATGACCAGGTGGCCCATTCAGTGGCATTTTTATCACACTGCTTTTCCAGCACACAGCAGGAATTGGCTGCACATTCGCTTCCAAAAAAATAAAAAATAGGATATAGTGGGGTCTTATTTTGTCACAGAAAGAAGACCAGAAGGAATGGGAGATGCATGGGAGGCGGATGGCATCATCAGAAGGACCCACAAAATACCATGAATGGCCAGAAATGAGTTTGCTGTAAAACACTCGTCTGATGTCTGTCTCTGATCCAGAAGATTTTGGCTTCCTAAGTGCCCATGAAAGCTTTTTCAAAATATATTTTTGAAGTGGCTGGTAGATGTTAACTTTTGTTATCTACATCATTAATTCCCAAATATTGTGCCACAACATTGGCCACAAGTGAACTGCTTGTGTGGCACAAGAAATAAATGGATTAATTAAAGGCGCTTGTGAGCCCAAAGGCAAGTAAGCATCTCAGCACAGAGGAGGCTGCCCGCTGCATCTGTGTGGTTCATTTATTTTAAATTCATATTTACTTAAACAATTTCTAAACCATTCTTAATTTAATCTTAAAGTTTATGGAGCACAACAATAAAACAGCATACAATAAAACAAAACACAACAACATTAGAAAGATGCTGCTCGCTTTTCGTTTTTAGTTCTGCTGCTTTTAGTAGCTTAGATGGGAGAGATGATAGCACTCTTCAAAGACTTGAAAGGTCGTCACACAGAGGAGGGCCAGGATCTCTTCTCGATCATCCCAGAATGCAGGACACGGAATAATGGGCTCAAGTTACAGGAAGCCAGATTCCGGCTGGACATCAGGAAAAGCTTCCTGACTGTTAGAGCAGTACAACAATGGAACCAATGACCTAGGGAGGTGGTGGGTTCTCCCACACTAGAGGCATTCAAGATGTAGCTGGACAACCATCCGTCAGGGATGCTTTAAGGTGGATTCCTGCATTGAGCAGGGGGTTGGACTCGATGGCCTACCAACTCTACCATTCTATGATTCTACGATTCTACATCAGTTGTAACTTATTTTTCATAACCACCTTAAGCTTTTTTTAAAAAAAGGAAATGTGGGATATAAATGTTTTAAATAACAAAAACAATGGCCCTAGTAAAAGAGGGGTAAAATCAACACCACAAAATAGGAGCAAACAGCATTAAAAATCAAGGGCCTCTTAAAAGGATGAACCTTTGCCATCTCTGAAAGGAAAGCAGGGAGAAGGTTAAAGGAAACTCTCTTGGTGGATTATTCTACTAGAATATTGGGGCTGCCACAGAGAAGACTTTGCTTGTTGCAGAGGCTAACCTAGCCACCACATAAGATGAAACATGGACCTCCTCAGATCTTAAATGTTTGAAATATCCCTATAAAAGTCTCATACATAAACATTTTAAAATAATAATAATAATAATAATAATAATAATAATAAGGAAGTAGACTGTCTTCTAAGCCGATCAAGACCGAAGCTGTTTTAAGGCGTTAAATGCAAATTTTGCATTGGACACAGTTTTGGAAGGAAGAGTCTGAATGAAAGCAATTAACAGCTAGGAGTGAGACTGTTTAGAAAAAGTTTAAAGCCCCACAAATGAAAGTCCTTTCTTCATAAGCAACATGCATCAGAAACGATTCCATCTGCAGCCCTCCATTTCCTCAGGCATTGCCAGCAAAGATGACCCTGTGTTGGAAAGACCATTCTCTGGAGAAAGGAAAGGAAATTTAATCTTTGAGCTAAATTGGCCCTGTAGTTTCTTGATAGAAAAGGTGCTGCCAAGTATACAAAATAACATGCAGAGGACCCTGAGCTTTTTGAGGATGCAAATGAGTTTACAACATTCCCAGAGGACTAAAAATTAAAAGGGTTCCTGTTGGTTTGGATGCATTGAGGAAGGGTGTCAGGCAGCAGGGATGTCATGCACTTTGTTCCTGCTATTCTTGGATGTTTGGCGAATGCCGAGGTAAAACATTTTGATGTCCCTTTGAAACATCTGTTCCAAAGGTACTAAATGTTTGTGGTGACTGAGAACTTTTCCACTGTAAAATACTTGTTAAAATATAACATGTTTCCAGACCAGACCTGGATAAGGATTTTGCTATTCGCATTATATTGAATTTTGGGGAATTTTCTTCAAGTTATAATGTAGCTTTCCACTGGAGTCTATATTTAGACTTGAAAGTAAAAATCTTTCCTATTTAGGTGGGAATAACAGTGATGTTTATCCCACTGAACTTTAAAAAATAGTAATAGAATATTCATAGATAGATACTTCAATACTTGAATATTGTTGGTAATTATAACAGCTAGCAGAGTATATTCAAAATGCTGTCAAATACAGTAGATGTTCTAGTAATTTGAATGGATTTAGATATCATCTTTTCTCAGCTGTTGTCAAAGCAATGTCATTTTAATTTGCCAGGCCTTCATTATTTTAACCTTTCATATTTCTAACGTGCAGCAACCCTAAAGATCAGCGGGCATGGAATGGGTAGAATTGAGACATGGGAAAACTGGCTTCAAACTTCTGCTAGCTGTTCAGCTTGTTTGTTGGCCTTGTGCATCAGTCAAAACTACATCCCAACAAACAGTATTCCCCCCCCAATTTAAAAATTCAGAGTATAAAATGAAATTTGTTAATACCATTAACAAACCAAGAAGGGTGGTATTCTACCAACCAAACATATACATTTGGATCACATGGTCCAGAATTAGATTGAATATAGACCAACAACTGATAATTCTAATGGGAAAAAATGTGGGTTTTTTTTTTTTTAATCAGATGTTTTCCTACCTGGTTCATGGTCCTTTACTTGTCCAGTGTGAAGCCACTAGCTGTTTTTGCTGTTCAGGCCTACTCCTTTATTGCTCTTTTGCTTCCACCTTTCAGAAAGTACCCATTTATTGCCCTTCCATGCTTCTAGGTCTTTGTGTCCTATGAGACTCTTCCGCTGTTTCGCAGTCTTGATTTCTGGTCAACTTGAGTTGACATGCCAGATCCAGTCCCCATTTTTATTTACTCCAGTTTTGATTTCTTGCTCTCTTACAGCTTTGGCTTCTTGCTTGAACCACAACTTTGCTCCTGCATGCCAGTCCTAGTCCTACATTTGTGTCTAGCTGAGTTGACTATGTGAAGGTCTGGGATATAACTGGGCCCATTCAGATAAACAACATTGTCCTGTATTTCTCTTGACTGCCCAGCTACAGAACAATGTATGAAGACATTTTCCAAGCAGTAAACAGTAGGTTCTTCTATAAGAAATATTGCAAGCTGCTCTATACAAGATCAAGCTATTTGCCTATCTAATCAAGTATTGTCTACCCTGACTGGCAGCATCTTCATCACTTTTTCATCACTAGAGGTGAAGATCTGTTTAAATGGAGATGCCGGGGAGTAAAACTGGATGTAAAACATGGCTTATGCCTCCCATCTCCCATGGTGTGAACAACCCTTCTCAACTTACATTACAGACTTTTTTTTAACAAAAAGTAGAATATGCACACAGGAAGTGCAATCCTATGATCCCAGGGACCATAGAATTCTTCGGAGTCTCCCTCTGAGGCTGTAGACACTGCTACAACCTCACAAGGTTAGTGTGCCAGTGATCCCTTCCCCTCACCCACCTTCCTCTTGCAGTCACTTCAGAAAAACCGTGCCGGCTGCTTTCCAAGTTTGCAAAAGCGGCCTCAGAGAGGTCTGAAAGGGGGCAGTCTGGCCGGGGGGTGGGGGTGGGGAAGAGAAGAGAAGAGACCAGGATATGATGTTTCCTATGACTCCTATAGCCCTGCCCACGACTACCCTAGACAGACTCAGAGCCATGTCTAGAGGAAAAAGAAAAAAGGAGGATGGGGAGGTGAAAAATATCCTTGTCTCTCTTCCTGCTCTGCTGGTACCAACCTGGCAGAGCACTGGATAATGGAAGCCCCAAGATTGGAGGCTGCCACCTAACAAAGAGGCAACCCATAGGCTTGTGCCCTCAGACTCCAATCCTATGCCTTTGTTTACCCCATTGGACTCAGTGGGTCCTACTTCTGGATATCAGATGGTGCTGTTACTCATTTATTTCATCAAATCTTCACCCTCAACTACAAGCATTTAAAAAACAGCATCAAACATCCTTGGAGATTGGTGGGTGAGGTGTTTTGGTGAGATCATGGACACCATCCAGTAGGTGCCCTCTACAGAGGGCTTTTTCTTGGTTTGTTCAAACTGCCCATGCTGGGAACTTGCAGAGTCTGTTTTTTAGAGTTTGTCCTGGGAGAGAAAAGTGTGTGTGTGTGTGTGTGTACTGAATGCTGCAAGAGCGCCTCCAGACCATCTGCACTGTTCTCAAAAGTTTATCTCTCTCTTGACTTTATCTGAAATAAATTTAATTCTTCGATTTTGTGATGGCCTTTTTGTGTGTTTTGAGTTATTTTTACATTTTCCCTTAAAAGCAATTATTATACTGTGTAAAAATGCCAAAATGGGGCAAATTTCAAATCTCAGTACTAAATATTTGTTATAGCTTAGGAGTACATCAAATGCCTCCAATCAAAAACAACCTGTTAAATGTCTCTGTGGCAAATACCAGACAGTATTTTTTTTTTAAGAGTCCTCTTTTAAAAGGCATGGTATTTTTGTTGTTTCCAGAGAGTTGTCTTGTTGGATTTGTCTAACCTTGCAAGTCACTTGGAAGTTAACCTGAAAGAAAATGCTAAGTTGTATTTATAGGAACAAAATAATTCAAACTTTTTCTGTTACTCCCTCTGACATAATATGGCCAGATGGGCACTTTTTTCTTTAGTAATCTCATATTTAGCTCTAGAATTCATTACACAAGTCAATAAACTATTTATTGGAAAGCCAGAAGGTCTTACCATTATCAAGGGGGAATATATATATTTTAAGTGCCCAGAGCAGGTGGCTGGTTGAATGGCAAAGGAATTCTTATTTACAATGGTGACAAATTACGAAGACCTACAGCTGTACTTGCTCAAAACCACTTACTGAAAAATAACTCTACTGATTTCAGTTGCAATCCTTCCCAAGAAAAAGATGAGGTCAGTGAACAAAGCGTACACAATTTATTGTGTCAGTTTAAGAGTCTTTGGCCCAATCTACACCAAGCAGGATTTTGCACTGTGAAAGCAGTATGAAAACGGTATATAAAAGGCAGGAGCCACACTACTGCTTTATAGCGGTATTGAAGTGCCCTGACAACCGTTGGAGCCCACTGACACATACCATATACCGCTATATCCTGCTTGGTGTGGCTCCTGCCTTTTACATACCACTTTCATAGTGCAATATCCTGCTTGGTGTGGAAGCTCTGAAGTATAACAGTACTTCAAAGCTGCCAGTGTTTTTTTTTGTGTGTTTTTTTAACAACAAACTATTTTACCTCAGCGTTTTTCAAACATTTGTAGTTGAGGGCACATTATAGGATGCACAATCAGATCATGTTCTGGGCCACCAACTAGCCCTCTCTCAGTTATGTAGGACAATACTGAAGCCCTAAAATAACATGCTCAGCACTATTATTTGGCCGTGTATTTTAAGGGAAGTGGTGGGCATTACAAATCATGAGAATATTAAAAGAACTGTGTCAGAGCAGACCAAAGACCTGTCTCATCCAGCCTTCCATAGGCATCTCATGGTGGCCAGCCAGAAGCCTATGGAAAGCCCACAAGCAGGACATCAGTGCAACAGAATCCTCTCACTCATATTTCCCAGCAACTGGCATGCAAAAGGCTCTGATACTGGAGGTAGTCAATAGCCATTATGACTAGTATTCATTTATTTATTGTATAGCTGAAGCTCTCTGAGCAGTTCACAAAAGTTAAAACCATCAGACACAAATCAAAGTATAAAACACACAACAGTATAAAAACCCAATATAAAAATACAATATAAAATCCCAACCAAGTAAAATCAAGCAGCAATGCAGAAATCTATACAGATTTAAAATACAGCAAAGTTAAAAGACTAAGATGATAAACTGTTAAAATACTGAGAGAATGAAAAGGTCTTCGGCTGGTGTCGAAAAGAGTATAATGTAGGTTCCAGCCAGGCAAACCTCTCTAGGGAGCTCATTCCACAGCCAGGGTGCCACAGCAGAGAAGGCCCTGCTCCTGGTAACCACCTGCCTCACTTCCTTTGGCAAGGGCTCATGGAGAAGGACCCCTGTGGATGATCTTAGGGCCAGGCAGGAGCATATGGGAGGAGGTGTTCCTTCAATTTTAACCCCATGTGTCTGCCATATAAAGAAGCCCATCGGAATACCACAAAGAAGCAGAAAGCCACATTAAGGATGTGGGGTTTTTGCTTAACATAGATACATCCTCAGCTAACAACATCAAGCGATGTAGAGGTGCTGATCCAATCCTCTCTCCAAAGATCTGATGTGGGTCAGTGGATTTGGCAATCTGTGCCAGAGTGCTTAAGTGTCAGGTATAGGTCTCAGCAAGGCCTTGCAGGTTGTAGTTAGATTTATTTAGAACTGGGTTGGAGTGTTGGAATCTGAGTGGGCTTATCTCTGTCAGGGTTCCCAGGGTAAGTATAGAAGGGAGTAGTTTTGTTCCCCCTCCCTTGACCTTGGGGCTGTAAGACTTCTGTGGGAAACTGATAGAGTGTTTAGAAGGGTGGAGGGGCTTGTTTAAGGAGTCACTCAGATTGTAGCATCATCTTGGTGGGCTGAGCAATGCCACTGTGTTTGGACACAGACATGATTTATGGGCCAGAGCCCCTGTCTGTCAAGTGGTTTTGAACAGGCCCACACCTTTGCTAGGATCATCTTTCGACTCATGGCCCAAAACCCCTCCCTGTTTAGATCCATCACTGTTTGGGACTTTGAAAGCACTCTGCACATGGACTCTCTTCTATTTGGACTTTGGATTACTAAGGACTGTGCTATGAAAAGTACCATGAATTCTTATTTGTTGCGGATTGTGTGTTTCTGGTCAGCTCATCATAGCGGCAGGCTGGGATTGACCATTGATCTTTTCCTCTGCTGACTCAGGTGGCGGGGAGTTCCCAGTAATAAAGCAGAAGCACGGGAGTTCTTGTGCCTGAGATTTTGTTTAGGCTTTGGCTATGTTGCTTGAGTTACCAACGTGTGGCCGTGTTTGGACTAGCTCCCTTGGGATGGTTTGCTAAGCCTTTCAAGAATTCCTCATTGTGATTGCCTGAAGGATGGTATCAGGAATCTTTCCCCTCCCTTAGTCAGGTTTGGAACCAGTTTTTGAAACCGTTGAAATGGCAACTGAGAAACCACGTTGTTATTGTAGTGAGTAGCATTTTGACTGTACGTTATCTTGGAGCCTAAAACTTTCTGACCATTGATCAGCTTTAAGTATTTTTGAAGTGTGTAACCAGTGTCACAGTAAAATATTCCTGAATAAAAGAAGTCTCACTTATTGAGTGTCCCATGTCAGTTTGCCAGCACGGCTGGTAGTTCTCATAAATTTCAATGAGAATTTGGAAATACAGTCCCTCTCTGGGAGTCCCCACCAAAGGAAGTGAGGTGGGTGACTACTAACAGGACCTTTTCTGTTGTGGCACCCCAGTTGTGGAATGATCTTCCCAGAGAGGCTCGCCTGGCACCTCCGTTGTCCTCTTTTCGACTCCAGGTGAAGACCGTATTTTCCCAGCCATTTCAGATTTTCAGTTTCTGTTGTTTTAAATCAGTTACTGTGGGCCTGTTCAGATGACACGCTAAGCCATGGTTAGGCTGCTAACCTTTTTGCAGCAAATGGTTAGTGAGCATGTTTAAACCGAGGTTATGTAGCCACCATGGTTAGGAATGGTTCACTCAACACGCTAAGCCATGGTTCACATGACATGCTAAGCCATAATGTTTAGCTCAAAATGCTTAACCACTGTGGCTTAGCGTGTTGTCTGAACAGGATCCGTATTTTAAATCTTTGCACTGCTGCTAGGTTTTATGTAGTATTTTTATTTTTATTTTATACTGTTGTTTTAAACGTTTAACATTTTATGTTGTATTTGATCATGTTGTATCTTATGGTTTTAATTGTTGCAATCCGCCTAGAGAGCTTCGGCTATTTGGCGGTATAGAAATGTAATAAATAAATAAATAAATAAATAAATTGGAAATTCAAAAGTTACATGTAGATTAGGGAATGATTGTGTTTCAGATAGAAAATTCAGTCTCCCTTGGCTAATTCAAAAAGTTCCCTTTCTCCTTGTAATCTCAACCAGTCCACAACTGGGTAACAATTACATGAAATTCAATTCCCACTCGTGGTGGTGGTGGTGGTGGTGGTGTGTAGTGAAATTAGCACTGACAGGCATAGCAACGACAGAAGGCCTTACAATAACAGCTAGGCTATTTGTCTAGTTAACAAATATTATTTTTAAAGATGCTTATCTTTCTAATGGCTCTGGATAGCACTCCGCGATGCTCTTTGAATTTCAGGCTTTCGTGTCAGTGTTTGAACTAAGAACTGTGTGAAATGTAGAACTTGCCCTGCCGCCTTCTTCTCAGACTCATCTCCCCACTCAAAAATAAAAAGGAGAGAAGGGAACAGTTTTTTTGTTGAGAGAGAGGGAGGGAGGGAGGGAGGGAGGGAGGAGAAGTTTTGTAACAATGACTCTTTGAATGGTTTATCTTTATCCAATTCTTCTGCCAGCAAAGAAATGAAGTGAAAAATTCCCAACAAAGTAACAGAGCAAATCAAAGGATTAAAAATCTTATGCATGCAACTCTGACGAACGGGATGATCCTGAAGATATTAACCAGAGCATGTGCAGTAATGGAAGAGCAGCCAGGGCCAAACAGGTTTTCTGATTTATTGTGCTAATCAAGCTGAGAGGTGAGCAGGCACTGGGTGGTACAGAATGTCAACACTTAGCGTGTGTGTGTGTGTGTGTGCTTGCGGGTACACACATGCATTTGCTGCCTCAAGAATATAGTTCAGCTTGTAGGTAAAGGTCTCCCTAGATCTCCTGTTTCTCCTCTATAGACCAATCTCTTTCTGGAACGAAAAAGTCCATTAGCACTTCTGAAGTTTAAACTTGGATCTTGCAGTGTATATTCATTTACTTATTCAAATTCGTAACTATCTCATTCAAAGGCTGAGGACATTTACTGATCTTTTAAAATGTATGCATAAAATAGATTATTGCATTTGAATAGAAAGGTGCTGCAAGACTCTTTGTTGTTTATATAAAATACCCAAGTTTTAAAACAACAACAACCACCCCCAAACAAATCACGTGCTAAAAAGCTCCACCAAAGAATGCCAGCCCAGATTTCCAAAAGTATTGGTGATTTTGTAAAGATTGGGTTTTGTTGTGTCTCTAAGATTGCAGATATGCAATCTATAGTTAATCTGTTCATAAAATTTGCATCCTAGCCTTTCTGGAGCATCCACTTAGTCAAGGTTTCATGTAGAGGACCATTTACATGTAGCTGTTAGCCAAGTGGATCATCTATTGCCACACAGTTTTCCCCCCATGTAACTAAAACCTATTTTGTGGCAAACTGTGTAGCAGCTGTTGATCCACATGGCAAGTCACCATGCCTGAATTATATCCTGTATATGATACAAGTGGAGCAGCTGTCACATGAATGCAATTTCTAGTCACAACATGGTAGCATTTCAGGCAAAGCAAGTTTGTATTACAGTTGGCATAGACTCTGCACTTTTCTATTTTACACATGGCAGAGTAGCAAGCTTTTTATGACTCTGTGCTTATCCTTGCGACGCAGTTCTATGACCAGTTATAATTAGAGGTTAGTGTTGGACTGGGACTCAGGAAACCTGGGACTTAGGGGCTGTCTAAACATTCTGGAAGCCTCATGGTGGCTCCGTGGTGGCGCTGCATTGATTATATGACATAGCAGCCACCTTTCCAGAGAAGCCCTGCTTTTTAAAAGTCGGGGACGTATCCCGACTTTTTAGGATGGAGCGTGAACACAGCCTTTCGGCCATCTAACCCCACTCCATCCCCAATGCAGAGGCATGCCCAGGTGGATGGTGCCCCCGAATGGTCACTGATCACCTGGGCAGAGGGCAGGGGGTGGAGCCGGCCACTGGAAACTTTTGCGGCTGTGTCAGCATTAGCCGCCGCCACCCCGAAGCAGCAAAATGTGCAGGGTTTAGCTTATCATGGCAGCAAGCCACCGTCATGAAACACGCTGGGTTACTCTCAGCCTAACGTACCTCACAGGATGGTTGTGAGGATGAAACAGAGAGGAAGAGGATAACATATGCTGCATTTGGCTCCTTGGAGGAAAGGCAGGATATAAATGTCATAAATAAATAGATGAATAAAGAAATAAATAAACTCTTTAGATAATGTACCTGACCTGTATCACACACACAATAGTACATGTGTGGAAAACATTTCATGTGTGCACATTAAATACTGGAGTATGTAGGGCCCAGGGCATGTTTTAAATAGACATAATGCAACAAGTTGCTGAAGTGATCTTGTGCTGTGTCTAGTTAATAATACCTGGGCAGGAGCCTACCTGAGAACCATAGAATTGATCCCCTGGAGGTAAGGCTGGATTAAAAAGAAAGCAAAAAATGAATACAAGAAGTAAAAAGGGAGTGTGCTTTTACAGAGATTGGTGATCCTCTAATTTAGAAGGAAAGTTCACAGGAAAAAAAACACCTCCCCTCAAAAACACAGGCTTATACTCCATGGTCATTAATCTGGAATAACTGTCAGATTCCAATTTATGCTCATAATCACTACTACTAACCATTAGCATCCCCACTTCAGCCATAAGTAGGCACTGAAAGGATGGGACAAACCCTAACCCATTCACTATCCCAATTGTGTGCCTAGTAGGTGTTTAAATGATGTGAAATGGTAACATAAGGTTAAGGTTAAGCTAGGTTTAATTTTAAAGATGTAGCTAGCAGCCATGTGGTTTTTTTCATTTTACAGCTGGCGGGGGGGTTTAGTTCTTATTGGGACCCTGAAAAGACTGTGCCGGTTTGCATGATCAAGCAGTCCACTTCAGCCACAGTGGGCTGCTTGATGATGCGAACTGGCCTGGCCTGTTCAGGATCCCAATAAAAATTCAAACCCCCAGCTGTCAAAAGAAAAAAAAATGACATAGCTGTTAGCTATGTCTATCTAAGCCACGTTGGGCTAAAGTGTGTGTGTGGCCATTTTGAATATTCAAGCTGTGTGGTTGAGTGGCTAAGGTGATGGACTGCTAATCCATTGGGTGGCGTGTGGTGTAGTGGCTAAAGTGTTGGTCTGGGAGTTGGGAGATCTGGGTTCTAGTCCCCCACTCGGCCATGGAAACCCACTGGGTGACACAGATTCTCAGCCCAACCTACCTCACAGGGTTGTTGCTGTTGTGAGGATAAAATGGAGAGGAGGAGGATTATGTACGCTGCCTTGGGTTCCTTGGAGGAAAAAAGGCGGGACAGAAATGCAATAATAAATAAATATAAATAAATAAGCTTGTTGTGTCATCGTGAAGGTGGGTTGTTGCCATGGTTAACAAACTACTCACAACCCTAAAACAGTCCATGGGTTTGGATGGCGCAACAAGCTGTGGTTGTAGCTTGAATATTAAAAAGTTGCCCAGTATGCACTACAATCCACAGTGGCTTAAGTAAGCCATGGTGGGCTGTGGTGATCATACGAATCCAGTCAGAGACTAGGTTTAGTCCTTCCCTGTGCATCCACAATTTTTACTGATGATTGCCCCACACCCCCACTGATGTGGCTATCATATCAGTATATGTGGAACTAGGTAGGAGAGTTGGGGTTGCAGACAGGAAGGATAGCTCAGTGACACAGAGGGAAGGCCTGAGGGAACAGCTACCAGGAAGTGACTCAGCATTAATGGTGCAGAGGCAGAGCAGGAGGGACACAGAGAGTGAGGAGTTAGAAACAGGCTTGGTTAAATAAATAACTTTATTTTTCATAACTCCTGCCTGATCCTTAAGTGCTTGCAAGCACCACTTGAAACATGGTGACAACTGTTTAGAAGTGGAACCCAGCTAAAACGGTGTAGAAGAAAAACATTAGCAATCACATTTGACATCATGGAGCGAGGCCTGAAGCCCCCCTGCATGGTTAGATTTTACTGCAACTAATCTAATCCAGACATGGAAGCACTAGAAAGAAGAATTTGAACTGTAGCTGGAGCTTCCCCTGGAGGAAGAGGAAGAAAAGCAAAAGGTCAACCTGTTATACAACCTTATAGAAGAAAAGGGCTGAGAAGGATGCAAGTTTCTTGGCCAGATTCTTGTGGTTGTAAACATCACTTGACTTAGGAAAAAAACGCCCCCATTGGGCAGGGTGACGAACTGCCCGGATTTGCCCGGATTTGTCTGGGTTTTTGTTGTATCCTGGGTGTCAGGCGGAATTTTCTGTATTTTTCTATAATGTCCGTGAATGACATGCTTTCCTCTTTAAGGCCGCCATTAGCATGGTGGGGGGAATGATGCATTTTCCAGAGGCCCCAGAATATGAGCTTTCCCACTCCCACTGGGTGTCTCCTCTTTGAGACTAATGGGGACAGTTTTTTCTAATTCCCATAGTTGTGGAGACCCTAGTTATTGGTAATATTGTGGCTGGGGAGGACTGGATTGAACTTCTCCCCGCCTTAGAGGGTCCCAATGAAAATTGGACTTCCAACTTTAAAAAACCCCAAAGACATTGTTACTAGCTAAGTCTTTAAAGTATCATGTAGTTTGACCCTTAATTAAGTGATCGTGAGATAAATACAACCAAAAGCATTTAGATTTTGGAAACAAAAAATAGATGTTTTTATGTCAGTTTTAGTTTATGGATGGCCCAGAATAAAAATTTCCTCTTAGAATTATTTAACTGACTATGCAATTATATAAATGTCTACTCAGAAGTAAGTCATAGTGAGTTCAAAGGAATTACTCCCATGGTAATGGGTGCAGGATTGCAAATTAACAGAAATAATAGGACAAATTATGTGCAAGGCATGCTTAGTTCATCAAAAAGCCAGGTATTAATAAACTGTGCAAATGAACTGTATTTGCATGAGTAATGAGTGGATGAATGGAAGGCAATGTTCCCCAAGAGGTTGTGGATATAGGAAGGCTGTGTAACGATAGGGTGACCATATTTTGGAAACCAAAAAGGAGGACAACATGGCCGCCCCAAGGGGGCATGCCCACCAACGTGGCTGTCCCCCAAGGGGGCATGCCCACCAACATGTCCAGCCCCCAAGGGGGCGTGCCCTCCCAAACATGGCCTTGGTCACATGTCTGATTTCACAGCATACAATTAAGACAAACCTGTTCTACACAATATCTTCATGTTAAAATCACTAAAATAAAGAACAAGTGAGACATTCAATGTATCTGAAATTAACTTTACTCACTCCTACTTTTGTAGCTTTTGCTGTACTTTGAAACTTTTGCTATGCTCTGTGTGATAGTTTCCCCTTCCCTCAAATATATTTTCTGACTGCAAATCCTTCACTGGATGATCATAGTCCCAACTTTCCTAACATTTAACACTCTTTCCCCATAACATTTCTCTTATCCATACTCACAGATTCAGCATTGCTACCACTGAACAAATGAAGCAGTTGACAAGTGCAGAAAAATCTAGTACAACAAACTAGCAACCTAGCATTGCAGGAAGAGTATAAAATACGATTACCCTGCAAACATTAGCCATGGAACAAAATGGACTAAAGGCTTGTTGTAGTCACTTCTCACCTCTTAGCTTGTTTCAATTACTGGTTTATTAGTGAGAAACTAATCTAAAAATGTGTCATTATATCTCTGGTTCATTAGCCATGTAAACAAAACCATGGTCAGTAGCAATACAAAGAAAGGCCAGAAGAGATGCCCATTATCACAATGCTAGACAAGGACCTTTCCCTCCTTTTATCCAAGTATATCCTGAATTTACACTGCCTCAGTGTGTAGAGAATAGAAATCCCAGTCAGGGACCCAAAGAAAACTGGCCAAAGAAACTTTAGAAATAACTCTTGTTGATTTCAATGAAGCTTACTCCCAGATAAATGAATGTAGGATTGCAGCCTCTTCACATCTATTCACCTTACTCTAGCAAGTGCAAGGCCCTCCTGTCAAGGACAACTATGCACTCACAGAACCTGGCCTCCTCGATCATGCAACCAGCAGGTGCTTTCCAGAAAGATGCTTTCAGAGCCTAGGAGATCCAGACACACTCAAACAAGTGAAGCCGAGCCATGCTATGCTGGGACAGAACAATTCTGGGACAAGACAATACTTTGCAAGCGATCAGACACAACAGTCATACATATAAAAGAAAAACACAACTACCTCATTGACATAGCAATACCTAATGACAAAAATGTTGCAGAAAAGGAAGAGGAAAAGAGAGACCCAGCAAAGGTTTTGGGAAATCTTACTCATATTGGCATAGGTTGAGATATTTTGCTGGTCAGAATTTTCATCAGTAGAACTCCAATGGACTTTGATGGAAATGTCTTTAGGACTTTTAACAATTTTACTTTGGGCTTTCAGACTTCAGAAACTTCAGGTGGATGATATAAAATAACTAGCAATTACAGGAGAAGTGAAAAACCCTTCTCCACCCACCCCACCCACCATGCACATTGGTGCAAGAGCTAATAGTTAGATCCAAAAGATTAGTGAATTAAATGGAAAAATCATTAACAGTCTGACACGGGTTTTGGGAATTAATTGAGAAAATATATAGAAGATACAATATACAATGTGGATCTAGACTCCAGCTCAGCTAGATATGATCTTGTGAAGATTAATAAACTGAGGAGGAATATGACTTTTTTTAAAAAAAACTTAGAACTCTATGTATTTCAGCCTTCCCCAATCTGATCCTCTCCAAATGTCTTTGACTGTGATTCCTATCTGGTCATGCTGACTGGGCGTTGGGAGTTTTATCCAACACATCTGGAGAGAACCAGCTTGGAGGAGGATACTGTATTTAACAAGAATCGTCTGTTTTTGTACAGTTACTAAAAGGATAAAACAAATGCTAGCACCAGCAAATATCACACAGATGAAGTAAAAACACCATGGCCAGTAACAATCATCCTCCAATAGAGATGGATAATAAATTATGTATTCATGATATTTAAAAAGCCCATTGAAATTGCATCCATTTACTTTGCTTTTCACACAGCCATGAGCTACTGTATGTTCAAATGACCTTCTAATATGATACCATTGCACATTTTTATATTCTTTTTTAAAACTATTTCATGATTTATTCAAATAAGCAGTAAATAAATATTGCTAATAAGTCAATTCATACATCAATATATTACAATGTTCTCCTCCAACAAAACAATCAAAGAAAAGCAAATGGGTGAGGTAACCAGATAAAGGTACTGCTTTGAAGCCAGTTTTCTGTTCCAGCACAACACCTGTTTTCCAGACAGCTAAACCAATTTGCTCAAACCATCTCTGAATGAATTCTTAGAAAATTCATTCAAATTTATTTCCCGTAAATAGGAATATCAACTCCATATCATTACTCCAACTCTCACATACAAAACTATAGCTCCCCACACACTCTCAACATGCACACAAACACCAAACTCTCTCAGAATCACCTACCACAAAACACACACGCACACATCCATTCATAGACAAATGAACATGCACCCATCAGATAAATACACTCACACACTGCAAACAAGTAAACTCTCTCAGGATCACCCACCCCAAAACACACGCACACACATCCATTCATAGACAAATGAACATGCACCCCATGCACCCATCACATAAATACACTCACACAAACATACCTCTCCCAAGGCTGCTCCTATGCTTGCTTCCCCCCCCTCCCCCATTTCTCTGGGCAAATTATGGGGAATTTTACATTCACCTTGAAAATATTCTTAGTGGTAGCAAGGGGTTGCAGAGAAGGGGATTAGAAAAGTACAGGATGAGACCTGGGAGAGGAGAGATCCTAACAGGTGGAGGGCAGTTTTGGAAAAATTCTCAGAACCTTGTAACTCCCAGGATAAAACTGTCCTACCTGCTGCTCTGCCTGCTTTTTGTCCTCTGCCTGCACCATCCAAGAAGAGGCCCAGGATCGTCGAGCGGGAGCCGGAATGGATTTGCAGACTGAGTTTTGGTAAGTGTGGATGACCCACCAGGGGCAGGCCTCAGAGGTGGCTCAAATGGGCCCGCCCAGGCCGGCCGAAGCCATTTCCAGATTCCTAGAGGTGACGGCCCCTCTAGGAACCCGGAAATGGCTTCGGAAGGCCTCGGAAGGCTGAAACCGGAAGTCCTAAAAATGGCCCTGCAGAGGCCTGCTGAAGCCATCTCCGGATTCCTAGAGGGCCATCGCCATAGCGACGACCCTCTAGGAACCCGGAAATGGCTTCGGAAGGCCTCAGAAGGCCGAAAACGGAAGACCTAAAAACGGGCCTGCAGAAGCCTACTGAAGCCATCTTCAGATTCCTAGAGGGCCATCGCTATAGCGACGACCCTCTAGGAACCTGGAAATGGCTTCGGAAGGCCTCAGAAGGCCGAAACCGGAAGTGCTTGAAATTGGCCTGCAGAGGCCTATTGAACCCAGAAATGGCTTCAGCAGGCCTCAGAAGACCAAAACTGTAAGTACCGGAAACAGGCTTTGGGGGGGGGGGGCTAAATTTCCGGATTTGGCCCCCCAAAACGGGTTTTCCCCCCGGATTTGGATTTGCTCTCCTTTTTCCAGGCATGTCCGGACAAATCTAGGCAGATGGGCACCCTATGTAACGAGAGAGTCTCCAAAGGAAATCTGGTTTGAACCAGGTAATACCGGCCATGAGGGAGCTTGTGCGCCAGCTGCGCTTGTTCCTTGCGATGTCGGACCTGGCCATGGTGGCACATACCTTAGTTACATCCCGATTGGATTACTGTAACACACTCTATGTGGGACTGCCTTTAAAGAGTGTTTGGAAACTTCAGCTGGTTCAAAGAGCTGCAGCCAGATTGTTGACCGGGGCTGGTTACAAGGGAGCATACAACTCCCCTCTTTCAACAGCTTCACGGGCTTCCGGTTTCTGGGCACAATTCAAAGCGCTGGTTATCACCTATAAAGCCAGAGCGTATTCTCCCATTTGAGCCTGCCCGTGCTCTGAGATCTTCTGGGGAGGCCTTTTTCTCAGTCCACTAACATCCCAGGCACGCCTGATGGGGCCTTCTCGGTGGCTGCTCCAAGGCTCTGGAACTCCCTTCCCAGGGAAATTAAACTGGCTCCCTCCTTGATCTGTTTTCGGAGGCATGCAAAAACTTTCTTATTCCAGCAGGCCTTTGGTGGATAATGTGGACCTCCATCTATGTTTAAGATTTTAAAAAATTAATATGTATTTTAAAAGTTGAAATGTTTTAATATTGAAACCCATTTAATTATATTTTTAACATTTGTATATTTCTGTTTATAGCTTTTAAGTAACTGTATATGTTTTAATTTTGTAAAGCTGCCTCGAGGTTCAATATTGGGCAAAAGGCGGGATACAAATAAAGATAATAACACTAATAATAATAAAAGAAGAAGAAATTATACCAGAAGTATGTGGGGTTCTCTCTCATCGTGAGGTCATCAAACTTTAGCTTTTGCATCCATTCTGTTTTCTACCTGAGGGCTGAAGGGGCAGTTATCAAGGCTTTGTTACTGTTATTTGACATTCATGGATTTCTAAAGTTCTTTTATAAAGAACTCTGCGACATCCCACCTGTCATTAATGGGAGTGACTGCGCTTCTTGATGCACGAGGCCAACAACTGAACCGGTTTTAACACATTTGTGGGATTTAAAGATATAATTGACCGCATGGCTCCTTCTAGATGGTAAGGGGGAAGCTGTGATGATAACTGCAGCTGAGTTTCGATGACATATTAAGCAACGGAGACGGAAATAGCCCAGTGCCCAACACACAACATGTTGCCCCTCCCCGTCACATGGATGAAAGTCCCGGCATCCTTCTGGGCTGCTGGTGCTCCTCCCTCCCTCTTCCTTCAGTCCTCCGGCCCTATCCCATCATGCACTTCAAGTTCTGCTGGTTGCATAGGAGCGGCTGGGGTTTTTCGATCGCTCCTGCTGGGGAACTCTATGACCGACTGGAATAGTACTCGGAGAGAGGGCAAATCCCGACACATTAAATTTTAATCAACAGGTTTCGAGATAAGCAACAGAGCAGCCCATTGTTTTTCCCTGTTGTTTAATTCGCAGAAATAGCATACAATGGACCATTGTGTGTCCACTGTGTGTTGCCTGACACATGACACAATAATCAACACAACTGATGGTTGATTCTCCCCCCTCCATTGATTATCATGTTGTCTGAATCAAGCCTGCATGTAAGTCCAGCCATCTGGCTCAAACACAGGTGAGGCCCAACAGAGAGAAGCAGGCAGGTGAAAATCACCTCAGGCACTTGATTTAACCGGACTGTCCCTCCTTCCCCCACAGGGCTTTCTACTATCAACTGCCCTGTGGGATGAATCCTAATGATTTTTTAAAAAATGTTTAATATTATTAATGTACTGTTGTCTTACTTGTAAAGCATCTTCAAAGGATTTTTATTCTGAAAGACAGGATATAAATAATTGTAATCCATCCATCCATCCATCCATCCATCCATAAATATCAACAATTAAGGACTTCTGCTCCTCTGCTGTTATTAATACTAAGAACAATCTTCCAACTGCAGAACCCAATAAATAAATGTGGAGTTGTAGGTCACATTTCTAAAACGTTGTGTGAAATTTCAGGCCAAGAATCCACAGGACAGACAATTGTTGAGGAAAGTGTCCCCTACTTTGTTCTCTGTGTTTTGCTTATGTTCTGTCTTTAAGTGTGGTATGGCAAACAGGCACATTTGAACCTTTAGATACATACAGACTTGCTTGCACGCTGAGGGAAACCATTGTTTTATTGGTGTTTTATTGGTATTTTAATGATGTATTGGTTTTATGTGTTTTAATCAGTTTTGTATTTTATGTTTGATGCTGTTCCCCGCCTCGATCTGTTGGGAGAGGCAGGTAATAAATAAATAAATATATTATTATTATTATTATTATTATTAGGCAGCTTTACTCCATGCTTCATTCTAAATGGTCAGATCAGCCAGTCTAATTGTTGTTTTTTGGGGGTAGTTGGCTTGCCAAGCGACAAGTGGCAAACAGAAGCAGGAGATTGTCTGCTAGCATTTACTAAAATGCTATAATGTTTGCATGCAAATCTGCAGCCGTGGCCATTTCTTTCCCTCCCCCTCCCCCCGGATAAGTATTCATTTAAATTAATGAAATTTGTCGGTGTTTAGAGGTAAACTTTTAAAATGTCTCCGCACAAATTCTGTGCTCTCTGGGAAGGCGAGACTTCATTTTCCCCACCCCAGTTCTGCATCTGGATTCAGACACAAATTTTCTAAGTCTGCCAGTTCAACAATAGGTGACGCAGTGACTCCTTACCTCAGCTACTGCAAAAGCCTTCAGGATAGCTGCTGGGTATTTGCAAGAAAAGCTTGTGGGGGACAACAAACCAGCATTAGGGGGGGAGTGGCCTAACGGGCATGGAGTGAAGTCGGAACTCTCTCGCTCTCGTTAAGAAGCGATCGAAATAACTATAAAATCCCTATTTGGAGAGAATGGATTGTTAATCAAAGATCTGATTTCGGGTCCGGAAGCTTTGCTGTATCTGTGGAGAACGAAACTGTTGGATTGCTGCGATATCAGCAGAGAGAGAACTCTGGCAGGCGATCAGTAACGGTAAGTAAGACTGACTGATAAGACTGGAGAGACGGAAGTGATTTAAGAGGGGAAAGAGACATTTAACCTCCAGCCGAAAGTGTTAGAAGTTGAAACGTACTTGTTTGATAAGAGCCGAGGCGGATAGCGAAGATTTAGGTGAGGGGTGCAGATTTATGAGTTTAGCTTTATGAAAAGAAAGCAAAAAGGTGAAAAATCCAGTGCCCCCGCCTGGAGTAGGCTATCGAAAGATCATCCATCAGCTAGGAACTGGCATCAGCTCACGAGAGTTTCTGGAATCTTGCCAGACAAAATGCCAGACAAGACGCAGCATTCTGACAAGGCCGGAAAAACATCTCCAAGTCACTTCGGAAGCACTAAATCTGGCATAGTTCTTAAAGTGGCAGTGCAGTTCCTAAAGCGCCCAAAGAGAGTCAAGCAGAGACATCAGATGATTTAATGGACAAATTTCAGAAAGTGTTAGAGGTGGCCTTGCTGAAGCAGGAGGAAAGATTAATGCAAAGAATTAAGGACTCGCAGATTGAACTTATGTCAGACCTTCAAACTGTGGTGGAAAGTGTGGAGAAATTGGAGAGGGAGACTGGGAAGCTGCAGGAAGACAGCAAGCAGCAGGGGGAGCATTTGAAGGAGATGGACTTGCGTTTAATTGCCTTGGAAGATAGGGACAGGAGAGTCAACATTCGAATTAGATCTTTTGGAGAGAGAGGGGGGGAAACCTTAAGGCTTTAAGAGATACAATTTTGGCATGGATTAAGGAAGTGGAACCTCAGGAAACTTGGGAGATGGCGGATATCGAGAGGATCCACAGAGTGAGTTATAAGAAGAAGGGGATGCTCCCAAGGGATATAATTGTTAAATTTGCCAACTACTACAAGAAAGAAAAGTTGATGCAAGCAATTAGACGTCAAGGCCAGCTGATGCTACAAGCAACACCAATCGAGGTTTATCAGGATTTATGCCCTCAAACCATGCAGTGGCGGAAGAGTGTTAGACCGTGTACAGTGGCTTTGCGGAAGAGATCGATAACATATAGTTGGGGGTATCCAGTCTTTCTGAGATTTATGTGGAAAGGGAAACAACATAGAATAACTTCAAGTGAGCAAGGGATGGATCTTTTGGAGAAGCTGGGTTTAGTTGATCCCATGGATGTTGGAGAAACAAAGCAGGATGAAGGCGCTGCAGGAGGAAGCTGTCAAAAGCAGGATGAAGGCGCTGCAGGAGGAAGCAGTCAATGAAGAAATATTATTGTAATAGGGATAAGAAGAGATTATAAGGGAGAGGAGGTTCAGATTTTTGCTCCGGGAAAGTTGGGTTGCTTCTCCCCCCCCCCCCCCGAAGAGTTCTAATAATAATTGGGGCCATTGCCCAGAAAGGTCTGGTGAGGAGGGGGGTGAAGATGGGGGGTAAGTGTGGGGGGGAGGGGGAGGGAGGGGGGTATGTGTGTCACAGAGGGAGACCAATCTAGAGATTTGTGTGAAAGAGAGAGATGGAAAATAAATTAAGGGTTGCAACTTTAAATTTAAAAAAGGAAGAGAATAGAAATGTTATAAAAAAAGAGAAAGCAGATGTAATTTTTTTGCAGGAAACTCATCAAACAAAGGAGGGCGTAAATGAGATTCGGATGAGGGAAGTGGGCGTTTATGAAAAGTCTTTTGGTACTTCTAAAGCGAGAGGTGTAGCGATAATAATTTTTTAAAAAATGTGGTATTACAATACAAAGGGTGAAGAAGGATGAAGTGGGAAGATTTCTGATAATTTCTTGCATGGTGGGGGGGGAGGAATATATATTGATCAATGTATATGCTCCAAATGGGAAACAAATGGAATTTTTCGATGAAGTTTTTAATGCGGTGGGAGAAGTGGGTAAAAAGAACATTGTGATGGTAGGTGATTTTAATATGGTATTAGACAAAGGGAAAGACAGGGATAATATATTAAGAGATCTTAAGAGTGGTGGGAGGACGGGGTTAAGCAAATTAATGGAGAGAAAAGAATTAATGGATGTTTGGAGGGTATTAAAAGGGGAAGAAAGGAAATATACTTTCTACTCACCAAGGTTTAAGAGTTATTCCAGGATTGATTATATTTTTGTGTCAAAGAATATGATGTCTAAACTTATAGATTGTGCTATTGGGGTAATTAAAGTCACCGATCACGCATTATTGATGATGGATATTAAAATGAAGAAGGATTATAAACAAGCTAAGAGATGGAGAATGGATACAAGGTTATTAAATAATAAAAATATAGTGGGGAAAATAAAAAAGAAATGCAGGAAATATGGGAAATTAATGAAAAGGACTCAAACTCGCATGGGTTAATATGGGACACTATGAAGACTGTGGTAAGAGGGATTTGTATTAGGGAAATGTGTACCCTAAGAAAACAACAGGAAGCACAAAATAAAAAGATTGAAAAGGAGGTAAGGGATTTAGAGGAGAAGCTAAGAGAGACAAAAGATAAAAGCCTATTTGCCCAAATTCAAGCTAAGAAAAAGGAATTAGAGAAAGAAGAGTTAGAACAAGTCCAAAGGGATTTGCTATATTTAAGGAGGGATTTTTTTGAATATAGTAATAAAAATTCGAAGATGCTGGCTAGGTCCACTCAGTCCAAAAAGGCTAAGAATATGATAGGGACAGTTAAAGACAAGACAGGGAAAAGCTGTAATTTAATGAAGGATAAATTAAATATATTTCAGGAATTTTATAGAGAATTATCTACATCAGATATGGGGTCACAGGTTAAGGTATTGGAATATGTAGAGAGGAATTGGAAAATAAGATTACAGGGGCAAAATAGGGATTATATGGAAGGATTAGTTACTGAGAAAGAAATAGAAGGAATTATTGATAAATTAAAAGGAGGAAAATCTCCGGGAATGGATGGTTTGGGGCCGGAATATTATAAGATTTTTAGAGGAATTTTAATACCAAGATTGAAAAAATTATTTAATAGCATAATAGAAGGACGAAAGACTCCACCATCGTGGGATCATTCCTTGATTATATTAATCCCAAAACCAGGGAAGGATCTGACGGATCCAGCATCTTACAGACCAATATCTTTAATAAATCAAGACTCAAATTTTTTTACGGCAATAATGGCAAAAAGGATGGGTACGTTTATATATAAATATATTAGAAAAGATCAATGTGGATTTATTTCAGGAAGGCAAATGCCTAATTTAATTGGAAGAGTCTTAAATATAATTAATATTATTTAAAAAAGGAATTTAAAAGCAAGTTTGTTAGCATTGGATATATTCAAAGCCTTTGATTGCATGGAATGGCCAGCACTTAAAACAATTTTGAAAACGTTTGGGCTTGGAGAAAAATTTATGGGAGTGATGGATCAACTGTATAAAAATAATAAAGCAGAAATAATGGTTAATGATGGGTTAACGCAACAGATTACACTAGCTCGAGGAACTAGACAAGGTTGCCCACTTTCACCAATCTTATTTGCGATAGTGATAGAAATTTTGGCAAAAGTTATAAGGGAGGATGTAAGATTGAAGGGGATAGGAGTGAAGGAGAAGATTAAAATGAATATGTTTGCGGATGACACATTACTGACATTAGAAGACCCCTTGAAGACTGGGGAGTTGATTAAGAAGCATTTGAGAGAATTTGGGGAGATTACTGGTTTACAAGTTAATTGGGGGAAGTCAGAAATGATGTTATTTAATTATAACAAAGAGGAGATGGAGGAAGGTAAAGTTAAGTTAGGTCTTAGGCTTAAAAATATAGTATGTTATTTAGGAGTTAATATTGCAAAAGATTTAGATAGGTTAGAGGAAATTAATTTTGCAAATTTGAAAAAACAGGTAGGGGAAAAGTTAGAGGTATATAGAAAATTAAAACATTCTTGGTTTGGTAGAATAGCAGTTATTAAAATGAAGATATTACCTAAGATTAATTTTTTGTTTAGAATGCTGCCGATTAAAATATCGGATGTAGAGTTAAAGAGCTGGCAAAATATGATTAATGCTTATTGCAATGCAGATAAGAGAGTTAGGATTAATAAAGACACAAAAGAAAGGAGGTTTGGGACTTCCAAATATAAAGAGTTATTATATTGCTAATCAGTTAAGATATGTTATAAATAGTATATTAGGGGAGGAAGATTTAGAATGGTTAGAAACGCAAACAGGGGAACTAGATTTCAAATTGCAAAATATTTTTTTAATTAAAATTCAAAAGAAAGATTTGAGGGGACTGGACAACCCGTTGCTGAAAAACATTCTAGAGATCTGGGAGAAAGTTAAAGGAAAGTTAATACCAGGAGACTCTCCACTTGCCCCAGTGGTAGTAGTGGGAAACTTCCCAAGGAATTTAAAAGTAGAGTTGGAAGGGAGTCTGAAGGATCAGGAAATTATTAAGTTAAGGAATTGGATGGAAAGAATGATAGATAAGGTGCAAATTAGAGAGTTGTTAAAAGGACAAAAGATAGCTTGGTTCAAATGCTTACAATTGGAAAAATGGACACAGGAATGGAAAAAGATAAATAAGAAATGTAGAACTAATACAAGATTTGAAGATTTAATTGAATCAAGAGGAAAGAAGGAAGTAATTAAAACTAGAAAAGGTTTGACTAGCGAAATATATAGAATTCTGATAGAGGATGATGAATATCGAGACTCTCTTAAAATGATTTGAGAAGATGATTTAAAGGAACAAATTAATGAACATGACTGGGGGAGGATATGGGATGCAAGAATGTTAAAGCTTTTGTTGATTAGAATTAAGGAGAATTATTATAAGACAGTATGGAGATGGTATTTAACGCCGGTAAGATTTCATCAGATAGATAAAAAAGTGTCCAAGAATTGTTGGAGGGGGTGTCAGGAGGTTGGAACTTATTTTCATATGTGGTGGAGCTGTGAACACGTACAAAAAATTTGGGAAAGGGTGTTCAAAGAAATAAGTGAAATAATTGGAAGTAAACTGGAATTAAGCCCAAAGCTGGCTCTACTAGCAATATGGGATAAAGGAAATGAGAATATAAACAAGAGAGAATTGATAAACAACCTCCTGGCTCCCGTCAGAATAATGATTGCTAAAAACTGGAAAGGGCAAGGGATATATACTATAGAAGAATGGTATAAAGAAATATGGGATATGGCACTTAATGATAAGCTAACGTGTAAAATGAAAATAAAGAGGGGAATGTCCAGTAAGAATGATTTTGGAGATATATGGAGCCCATTTTTGGAATATGTATTAAGAACGGGGAAGGGGCAAATACCTTCAAAAGAGTCTTTACAATTTTGGAAAGAAGAATAATGTATAATTGAAGGTCTCCTGGGGGGAGGGGAGCACGGGGGGTATGTGGTTATATATTGTATTTTATGTTGTTTTATGTTGCATTATGTTGAAAAATAAAATAATTTTTTAAAAAAAAAAACCAGCATTAGGTGAAACAAAGTATGATTTGTTTGATCATCTGTGAATGTAATCCTGACTTCTTCAGCAAATCCTGGTGAAAACAAACTATGGCTTATTGTACCCATACATGGCAGTTGTATTTATTGTAGAGCTCTGTGTTGGGCTTCAGTATATTTCTGAACAGTTTTTCTGAAATGCCATTTCTGTGGAGAAATCACATAGGTTGAAACCCCAAGGGAACAACACCATTAAACCATAATTTAAGGGGGAAACAAGTTTTGGGCCTCATAAATTTGACAATGACCATTTCTGCTGGATTCTTGAATATTATTCTGTTCTACAAGTGCTTTCCCATCAAATACTACAATCATTTGGAACATTTTCTTTTAAGTGAAATGAATGCTCATAAGCTGCCAGATGATTAACAGTGTTTGCCGTAATGGAGACAAGCAAGTCTCTGGAGAATCTACATTGTTATGCTACTGAAATTTCCAGTAAAGATTGGGTCAGGATTTGAAACTGTGTCAAATGATGTATTTTGTAGCTTTAAATTAAAATCAACCCTGCCAGAACTTTCTTGATTGAAAATATTACTGGATGAAGGTATTTTTAAAAGATATTTTCTCCATTCTAGTTTCTGTGAAAGATCTTGTCTGTTTTGCTAGTGTGAATTAAGGAAGGCCTGCTTTGCTTTCTAAATGCCACACACACGTTTATACCTTGTCATTGAAACTACTGCTTCATCCTCATTGTTCCAGGCATGAAACCAGAAGTCAAGTGAAAAGAAGACCTAAGCCAGGGATCCCCAACCTTTTTGGGCCAGTAGACATATTTGGGAATTTGAGAAATTGCTGGGGGCACCACCAGAAAATGCCTAATCAGTGGATTGCTGCTTCAGCATCTACCTGTTATGTCTATGGATCTTAGGCTGCATCTTACTCAGCAAAACCTTCTGTTTTCTATCTATTGGACACCATGACGTGTTGTTAATAAGGGATTGTCTAATTTGGCTAATTGCTGGTGGTGCAATACAGCTAATGCTTCTTTAAACATATGTTTTGGCAATGACCAGTAGTTGCTTCTTTTTAGGGGGAGGTTATTACACAAATAAATTTTGTACTGGAACAGTCTTTAATATTAACTGATATACATTTTAAATTATTTGCCTGCTTCTCAAATGGTCCGCATGAATGGATTCCCTTTTGACAGATTATAAGATTGATATTACAACATTGGAAGGATCAACACTAGCCTCCTATAATTAGAATGGATTGAGGACCTTACACTGCTTTCAGTATTTGAATGGGTGGTGGTATTATTATTATTATTATTATTATTATTATTATTGTATCTCTTTCACGCTCGTGGCGGTTTTTCTAGATGGACATGATGGGTTTTGCCAAGTCATGCTGTCTTTTACAGATTCAGGAATTTCCTGACAATTGAGCATGTTTTAAGGATGACTACTTTCTGGATGTTGGTGTGGATGTATTTTAGTAGGTCCGGTTTCTAAAGGCTTTCCGTATAATTTTTTGATGTGATGCCGATGACTGATGTGACTAACGGAATGATTGTGACCTTTTCCTGTTGCCATAGTTCTTTGACTTCCATTGCCAGTGGTGTATGTTTTTCTCTCTTCTTCCTTTTTAACATTTTTGTCATTCGGTATTGCTATGTCGATGAGGTATGTGTGTTTTTCTTTTTTGTCTATGACCATTATGTCTGGTTGGTTGCAGGGTATTATCTTGTCGGAATGAATTGTTCTGTCCCAGTATATTTTATGATCTGCATTTTCCAAGATTGTTTCAGGTGAGTATGTATAGTATGGTGTAGGTTATTTGATAAGGTTGAATTTGATGGCCAGTTATTGGTGAATTATTTTTGCAGCAGTATTGTGTCTGTCCGTATAGTCCATTCCTGCCAGAAGTTTACATCCTCCTGTTGTATGGTCTATTGTTTCTTGGAATTGATGGCAAGTTGTTACACTGTTATCGTTTATTATTTTTTATAGTTCTTGGTGGTTTGGGTAGTTCTTGGTGGCTATAACTTGATCCTGTATAGACATTAGGAATCCTTCTGTTTCTGGAAATAGCTCTCCCTTCCTGAGCCATTCGTACGATTGTTCTTTGTTTATTCGTGGGTTCTGTATTATGTTATAGTGCTTCCCATGGAGTGCTTTTTGTGCTCATTTTTCTTTTTTCTCTGCGAGTGTGAGTGGCCGTGTTTGATCTTCGTTTTGTAGTGCTAGGTTGAGTGGGGTGTAATTTTCATCTGCTGTTACTTTGGCTTTATGAATGGGGGTGTTTTTAGTATGGAAGAATTCTCTGAGTGATTTAATCTGCAACCCTGCAGCTTTAACTGTTGTGATGAAGGGAATTTCCCCAGGTGCTGCATGCATACAAATGACACCTGCTGAAATTCCCCTTTTCAGTACAACTGTTAAAGATACTGGAACCCTGTCCTCCTTTCCATATGATCACCCTATCCCAGACTGAGATATTCTAGTCCAGCCTTTCAGATGGGAAAGAAGCTTAACTCAGGTAAAAAGCATGGAAGAAAACCTCACTTGTGCCTGAAACTGGAGTGAACTTAATCTTTTTAGTATGCTTCATGGTGGTAAAGAAAAAAGAAGACATCTAGTTTGTAGCCCAGTCCTGTGTTTTCTGCACTGCTCTTCTTGGAATCCAAAGGACTTCGGCAGTTTGAGGACCGGGTGATTAATGGATTTTAATCACATGGCTCCATTCAAATCTTCTCTGTATTCCCATGTTTACAAGTATTATTTTTAAATTGCCTTTATCATATTGTGGCAAAAGATCTGTAGTAAATCCCTTAATAAACCACAAGGCACATACATATTCCCTCTGTTTGCCTGAATGAGGTCTTTGTGAGGGTGCTGAAATGGGAGTGAATTAATATTGCAGCCATCTGTTGAAATGATAAGTTTATCTTCTTTAGTCAGAAGATGCTGTAGACTGAGGGAAAAGGACCTGAAATTGTGCATGTAACCAAGTGAAAAAATCTTTAAGATTACATAAAACTCTCTAAATGCATTTGGTGCCTTTGGAGTTGGAGATCCACCAAAATATGCAATTTCTAGACATATTATGCCTCCTTTTGACTTCCATATTTGTGTTGACAATTGAACAGCTGTTATTTTCTTCAGTTTATAACACAGAGCTTTTTATAACAAACACTTATTTAAGACAAATACCAATATTAAGAACATAAAACCTGCCAGATCAGACCAAAGTCCACTGCCAGCTCCACGTTTTCGGAGGCCTTGAGCAAGACACCGTCAACAGGCCCCTCCCTCTGTGAGTCCACCATTCCTGACAACTTCCTGACTGTTAGAGCAGTAGATAATGGAACCAATGACCTAGGGAGGTGGTGGGCTCTCCCACATTAGAGGCATTCAAGAGGCAGCTGGAGAACCATCTGTCAGAGATGCTTTAAGGTAGATTCCTGCATTGAGCAGGGGGTTGAACTCAGTGGCCTTCCAACTCTACTATTCTATGATTTTATGATTTTCACCGGCTGCTCCTGCTCCTGGTTCTCATCATGGCCGCCACTTGCTTGCTTGACAGGCAGGGAGCTAGGGAGCAAGGAGGCTGCTGCATCTCCTGCTCCTTCTTCTTACCACCTCCATTGTCTGGGCTAGAGGAAGAAGCAGGCGGACAAGCAGGTTGCAGTGATGAAGAGAAGGAGGAAGTCCTGGCAGGGGCTCTTCTTATGGGGCCCCTGCTGGGGCGTGGGCGGGTGCCCAACCATGCCTGCCTTTCATTCCGACTCTGCCAAAGTTCATGAAATCCACATTTCCAACCATAATTCCATGTGATATCTTGACTGTTCTATGTGGCTGATTATTTGAAAGAATGTGTGCTTCTCCCATCAACTGGATTTGCATTGTGATCTCAGCTTCAGAGGCCATCCTCTGGATGCCACGGCTGTGGATAACGCAGGTGGCAGCTCAAGAAAGGGCCTTCTTGGTTGTGGTGCCCCGCTTTTGGTGGAATTTTATCCCGGGGGAAGCTTGCCTACTCTCTACCTGTCTTCCTGGTTTGAAAGAAACAGCTTTTTACTTTTCCAGACTGTTAACTTCTGAAGAGTTTTAACATTTTGATGGCTTTATTGCTATTCCCCACCCACCCCCGCCGCTATTTTATTTATCTTACTTTTATGAGTTTGTTGTTGTTGCTGTTGCTTTTATTTTGTGAAGTACCCTGTTAATAATTGATCAAAGGGAAGTATATTTATCTAATAAATAGTTAAATGAAAGAATCCAGCTCTGACATCTGCCTGGCCAGTGTATACAATAAGGCTATCATGTTCATAAGCTGTGGCTAGCATTTTTCAGTGGAAAGGTGGGGTGTAACAACAACAACATTTATATGAATCAGTTCATAATAATGCATCATACAACATTTGTATAGAGTTTCCAAAGGTTAAAAGCACATTAAGAGCCAGTGTGGTGTAGTGGCTAAAGTATTGGACTGGGAGTTGGGAGTTTTGGGTTCTAGTCCCCCTTCAGCCATGGAAAACTCAACTTACCTCACAGGTTGTTGTTGTGAAGATAAAATGGAGAGGAGGAGGATGTATGCTGCCTTCGTTTCCTTGGAGGAAAAAAGGCAGGATATAAATGCAATAATGAATAATAAATAAATTATTTCTCAGTTCTCCAACATGTATTGAGCCTTTCACCAACCCTGTATATTAAATCAATATTATACCACATATTGCAGATGGAGGCTGAGGGAGAGGGACTTTCCTCATGCCACCTTTTGGGTTCATGGCAGAGGCTAGATTTGAAATGGGGACTTATTGATTTTTTTTTGGGGGGGGGTCAATCTTTTTAGCCACTATGCTATGCCTGCTCTCAATTAATGGCCTGCAATATCTCAGTTAAGTTGCTTTTTGGAGGGTCTTGAGGGAATGTTTCTCTAGGAGACAACTTACAATGAAACAAAGAAGAAGCTATGTCTTGCAATTTAATATTTTCATTTTCAGGAAATTGAGACTATGAAATATAGGATATTCCTTACTATGCTTGCACATTGGAATCAAACATGCTTTCAGGATAAAGAGGTCCAAGATCCATCAGAATTAGGAAAGATCCAGGTGTGGAGGACATATTGGTTTCAATTTAGCTTGAGTTGCTTGAAAGGCATCTAGATCCTGGAATATTCAGATTAAGAGCAAGGTATTTACTGGATGAGATGGGAGGGGCTGTGATGTCACAATGAAGCCCCTGTAACTGGCATTTCCAGTCTTAAACAGAACAGAGTTGGAAGTTGCCACTCAGGCCGTCAATGCCAGGCAAACATGACTTGCAACAGAGAGATGCAGAAGGCAGGGCAACATCTTTATCTGTTTCCCTATGTGGTTAGGACAAAAAGTGACTTTCAGTTCAAGACCAGAATTTTAGCCCATTTGTATCACTTTTGTTATTTTTCTTAATTCTATGGTTACCAGTGGACCTTGTCAGAAGGAAAACCGATATACTTTGGAAACCTGGGGTGGCCATGTGTCCTCTTTTACAGAGGACACTCCTCTATTTGAAGGGCCATCCTGTCCAATTCCCGTTGCCCATCAAGAGTTAGTACCTGGGCAGCAGACAGAACAGGTAGGCACATAAGTCACCTGGTCATAGTCTTCCACAGCATCATGATATATGCTGTATTTCTATTTAAATTATAATTATTATTTCTAAATTTGCATCTATACATATATTAGCATATGCCAATAATATGCAAATCTGTATCCACTTTTTTGTTATGCATTTCCTCTTTTCCGGCAATGCATAAGAGGCCAACCTAGAGTTAAGATGCAGTGATATTCTGTTCCTTTCAGTGCCTGGGCAAAGAGTTTTAATTTGACCAGGTATTTTAAATTAATTTTATTGCTTTGGATGGCTGAATTGTTTTTGTTTATTATCCCTCAAATTTGATTACTATGTTGTTCAGGTTTTTGTTGTCATTTTAATCTTGTATTGATATCCATGAGATTCATATCTGGATAAATGTGCAGTTTAGACAGTTTTAAAATAAAATAAAAGAAATACCATTTTTGTCCTAAAAAGCAAAATATGTGATAGCTTTGGATATAGACTGGAAAGAAAAGTCATCTTTTAAGTTTCTTAAAGATGAGTTGGAAGGGCTGAATTCTTCATGTTTAATTGGGTGGTTTTGGAAAAGGAATTTTAAGGATGCAATCCAAAGCATGTTTTGATGGGGAAAGTCCTACAATTATGCTGGCTGGGGATAGGGTTGCCATACGTCCCGGAAAACCGGGAATGTCACGGATTTCAAGACATTCTGAAATGTCCTGGCCGGTCAGTCACAAATCCCGGATTCCTTGTCCGGCTGGGCAAGACAGAGAGAGAGAGAGAGAGAGAGAGGAGAGCAGAAAGAGCTGGGGCACTAGGACCCAGACAAAGAGAAGCACCTGAGTTATTCCTCCTCCTCCTCCCCTCTTCGGAGGCCGGACGGTGGAGGGCTTCCTCAGCCACCCGACTCATGAGGAGGAGCCATGGCTGCAACCAGCACGCCTTCTTCCACAGCCCGCCTTTTCCCAAAGCAATAGGTGCATGCAGGGTTCTCGCGTGCCTTGTGCAGAGGTTTGGCACGAGATTCCAGCCTCTTCCTCTCTCGGTTCAGCCAAGGACTTAAGGTTGGTAGAGTTTTTCCCCTTCCTTCGCTCTGGGACAATGTGCGCCTCCTTTTTTAACCCACCAAGCTAACATGTTTAAAAGGCATTTCCCTCCTCCCTTTCCCCCCTCCCAGATGGATAGCCCTCCCGTAGTTTGTTGTAGCTAAACAATAACAAAAATAAACCTGTTAATCTTCACAATAATAAAGATTCTTGTGGCACCTTAGGCTACACATACTTGGGAGTAAACCCCATTAAACTCAAAGGCACTTATTTATGAGTAGATGTGCATAGGATTGTACTTCTAAAAACAAAAGGTGCAATCCTATGCATGTTTAGATAGAAAATACATGTATTTTAAATGTAAATATAAATAAATAAAATTTGTCCTGGTTTTGTGAATGCAGAATATAGCAAACCTAATGTGCAAGAAAAATCAGGCATTTAACATTCTCCCATTGAAACCAATGAGATCGTAGAACCCTATACATGTTTGCTCAGACATAAGTCCCACTGTGTTCAATGAGTCTTACTCCCAAGTAGGTATGCATGGAATTGCAGCCTTAAAAGTACTTAACTTTGGTTGGATCATGCCTTAAGTTTAATTTGGGCTGGGGGGGGTTGCCTTTTAAATATGTCTAAGAAAATCAACATTATTATCATTGTTGTTGTTATTTACAATTCATTTTGATCTTGTCAGCTGGCGGCACAGAACAGTCCATATTCTGCTAGAGTCACCATTTGAACACGAAGTAGATGGCTGCTTTGGGGTTAAACAATATATTTTAATATTAATATTGGGCAGTTAGGGTGGGGGTAAGTCTACATATTGAATTCTCCTCTAGCTTTTGAGAACTAGTGGAGAAATGAAATTTAGTGTCATTTTTCTGTTTGATTGCTTAAATTGTTCTTTGCCTATTATTTATTTGCAGATGCTTACGTACTTTAGGACTGTTTGTCATTTAAGGCCTAAAAGCCTGGAAATCTGTTTGGGGAGAGGGAGAGAATGAGTTTCTGTGTGTAAAGGGAAAAGAGCGGGAAGTTTGTAAGTTAGAAAGAGTGGGAAGTTTAAAATGAGAAAAGAGCGGGAAATCTCTGAGTTGAAAAAGAGCGGGAAATCTAACCTATAAAAGAGCAGCACAAACATTACCGTAGAGAGGAGCAAAAGAGCGAAATCACTAGAAGAAAACAAGCTCTTAAGGAGGCCAGAGATCCTTAAGGAGCAGGTCGCGGAGTCCACAATGCCATTCAAACTGGTGCTGATAGTCTGTCCATCGATATTCAGTGTATTATAGATAAAAGTGTACAACTATTTCTCTATACTGTGCGCGTTGCATCACTGAAAGAGTACTGTGAATTTGTGAATGTCTCATACAAAAATCTCATTACTCATGTAAAGATGAGATGGCTCAGCCTGTTTCCAGCCATAGAAAGGTTCATTCAGATGTTTGAACCACTTAAATCATATTTTCTTTCTCTTGATAGATGCCCTGCTATTCTGAAATCATTCTTTTCTGATGTTAGTGGGGAGGCCTATTTGTTGTTCTTATATGCTCAGATGAACCCATTTCAGAAGGGTATTAGTGTAATTGAGAGGGAAGAAATATCTGTGAATGAGGTAAGGTATGAACTTCTGAATGTGATACAGATACTGAGAGAAAGGCAGGAGAATTGTTTTCTTACTTCAAAAGTTAAAGAATTGCTAGAAGGTTTGTCACAGTATCAAAGAACAAAATTTCAAGATGAATGCATGTCATTTTATCAGGCAACTATGGAATATCTGATAAAATGGAGCAAGTCTCTGTCTCACAATAATAATAATTATAATAATAATAATAATAATATATTTATTTATTACCCGCCTCTCCCTCCGGATCGAGGCGGGGAACAACATCATCATAAAACACACAAAACTGATTAAAAATACATAAAACCAATATATCATTAAAATACCAATAAAACACTTAAAATTCATCTGAGTAGGCCTGCCGGAAGAGCTCAGTCTTTATAGATCGTTTAAATTCCTGAAGACTGGTAAGTTCACGGATCTCTCCCGGCAGGTCATTCCATAATCTGGGAGCGGCAGAAGAGAAGGTCCTCTGGGTAACAGTTGTCAGTCTAGTTTTTGTTGACTGTAATAAATTCTTCCCAGAGGACCTAAGCATGCGGGGTGGATTGTATGGGAGAAGGCGATCCCGCAGGTAACCTGGACCCAAACCATGTAGGGCTTTAAAGGTAATGACCAACACTTTGTACTTCGCCCGGAAACTAACTGGCAGCCAGTGGAGAGATTTCAAAGCTGGTGTAATATGGTCACCCCTAGATGTACCAGTGACCAACCTGGCTGCCATATTTTGAACTAGTTGAAGTTTCCGGACTAGGCACAGAGGTAGCGTATGTACAGCGCATTGCAGAAGTCGAGTCTCGAAGTTACCAGCGCCTGTGCACCACTGTCTTTAGGTCTTCCAACTCTAGGAAGGGGTGCAGCTGGCGTATCAGCCGAAGCTGATAGTAGGCACTCCTGGCCGTTGCATCTATCTGGGATGTCATTTGGAGCGACGGATCCAGGAGCACCCCCAAGCTGCGAACACAGTCTTTCAGGGGGAGTGCAACCCCATCCAGAACTGGTTGACACACCTCCAACCCCAGGTTGTGGCCCTTGACAGTAAGCACCTCCATCTTGTCTGGATTCAGCTTCAGTTTGTTTTTCCTCATCCAGCCCATTACCGCCTCCAAGCATTCATTCAGAGGAGACACACTATCCTTAGCTGATGCTGTTCTCAGAGGCATTTGAACATTTTGACTGGCTAACTTCTAAAAAATACACCTGTTTGGGAAAAGGTAGAAGTTTCTCTGAAGTGGCTGGAGGAAAACACAATGTGTAAAGTAAATGAGAGTGCTTTGTTCGATCAGGTCTTAAAACTGAAGTTGTATGTAAATGAGAATTTAGCAAATGTGAGTTGGGCAAATTTGTTATCACATAGGAAATGGGTGGAATTTTTGAACACTTGTATTTCTGAGGAACAGTATTCAGAGTTAATCAAAATTGCTGAGTTTTATTTTTCTATCCCTGGACATAATGCCAATGTGGAGAGGGTGTTTTCCCTCATGAATATCAATTGGACAGAAGAAAGGAACAGGCTAACAACACAATCCATTACAGCAATCCTTCAAATACAGTATAATATGAGATCTGTCACCTGTTCAGAATTCAGTAAGATAATTAAAAACCAGACAAAATTTCTTGACTCTGTGCACAGTTCAGAAAAATATGGGTGGTTTGATAAACAAAAAAAATGAAAATATTTTAGAACATGTTTTAGTTAGAGAAATCATTTTCTTACTTCAAGAATCCTGCTGATTTAAGTGTACATTAATGAGGATGATCAGGGATCTGGAAACAAAGCCCTTTGAGGAGAGATTGAAAGAACTGGACATGTGTAGCCCGGAGAAGAGAAGTCTGAGGGGAGACATGATAGCACTCTTCAAGGACTTGAAAGGTTGTCACACAGAGGAGGGTCAGGATCTCTTCTCAATCATCCCAGAGTGCAGGACGTGGAATAATGGGCTCAAGTGACAGGAAGCCAGATTCCAACTAGACATCAGGAAAAACTTCCTGGCTGTTAGAGCAGTACAACAATGGAACCAATGACCTAGGGAGGTGGTGGGCTCTCCCACACTAGAGGCATTCAAGAGGCAGCTGGACAGCCATCTGTCAGGGATGCTTTGAGGTGGATTCCTGCATTGAGCAGGGGGTTGGACTTGATGGCCTTATAGGCCCCTTCCAACTCTTACTATTCTATGATTCTAATTTTAGTACTGTTTGAACCACTTAAGTCTTTCTTTCTCTTGATTTCAGAATAGCAGGGCATCTGTTATTCTTTTCTGCCAATTTTCTTTGATCAATTATCATTTTTTCAAAGAAAGTGTTAGATCTCTCCATTAAACCCTGACGGGCAGTATCTGGCAAAAGTCATGCTCCCCTCTGCTGTTCTGGTGTGCCCTGATACAGAGCCCTTAGCTATTCTAGCCTGCCCTACTGCAGACTCTTCAAACTACTTTGGCTACTCTTGCAGATTCTCCAACTGTTCTGGCCTGGCCTGTCACAGACCTTGTGAGTATTTTTGCCTGCCCTAAGACAGAAGTGTTGGAAGTGCCAGGTTAATAATGGTTATTTTATTAATGTTTATGCTTTCTGAGTTATGTCAAATGACTTAAGTATTTTAAATGCAAAAATAAATAAATACATTTTAAAAATTGTCCCGGTTTTGAGGATTCGTAATATGGCAACCCTAACTGGGGAGTCTTGGGAGTTGTAGGACTTTTTTCTGTCTTAACATGCATAAGATTGTACCATAAAGGTTTTAAGCCATTAATATATAATACATTAATTTACACTGCCATATCCATCCCAATCAAACAAAGGAAATTGCAAAATTGTGGCATTAATAATGCCGCTTTCTTCATTTTACTCTGTTTCTCTCTCTCTCTGCTCATGTTATTTGAACTTCCTAAAGATACCCTGTTGACCAGGAAGCATTTCCCATCAATTTTAAGCATTGCAACAGAAGTTGAAACACGTATTCTGAACTGCAGTGACATTTGTTATGTTTTGGGGGCCAGGATGAGATCTCTGAAGCACATGCACTTGGTACCATTCAAATAGCATATTCTGTGAGGCAGGCACAAACCAGAGATACGTTTGATTTACGCAGTGTATGTGATCCATCCACCCATTTGGAGAGTGCATGGATTCCATTGTGCCATTCAGTTCATTTGGCTTGCGCAATGTATCGTTTGCGGTATTGCGGACATGGCAGTCCTAAGGCCCAGTCCTGCCCCCCACCATGTGAAAGATGTCAAATGTCGGAACTGGGCTGCAGATTTTCTGGGCCAATGCCCAGATTTATTTCTGAGCTGGTGAAACCTGCACTTGGAGACTCCTGAGCATGTCAGGTGGAAAGTGAAGATGCTAGGTATGTATCCAGAGCTACTGGAAGTTTTAACATGTTAAATGATTGCAGATTGTGCCAAACATAATTCTCTTTTGTATAAATGTCTGACTTTGGGAGATAAAGCTCCGAAAGGATCTAGCACACGCATTCCTTTTGCCATAAAGGGGAGCGAAATTTTATAGAGGCTCATCATTCCAATGCAATGCACGTATTCATATTATACACGATTTACATACTCCTGTGCACGGCTATGCACACCCCTGTGCATGCTTTTACAAAGGAAGACAACAGAACTGGAAGGTTAGCGACTGACTGCAGCAAGAGCTATGAATCAAAAGAGCAGAGAATGGATTTATATTTGGGACGTCCAGATGGAGGGGAGGGGTGTGTGTGTGGGGTGTGTGTGTGTGAAGGACAGCATGTGGTTTAACTAAGGGAAGTTTGCAGTTCGCCAATTTGAGGAGAGGGAGGTACTGTAGTTTAAGGTTATATAAGCAAAGTCCCTGGTGGAATTTGTGGAATGTACACAGAGGGTGTTACTCTTTGGAAAGGCGAGGGTATGCAGCTGGAGGGAACTAGGGAAGAGGCCACGTGGCTGAACACATAGAGAGCAGCAGGTTGTGTGAATTAAAAGATACACGTCCCCTTACAAATGTGAATATAAACAAGTCAAAGGTATAGACAGACTGATGGTGAATGAAAGCCAGGTCCAAAGGGGACTGAGGAAGCAGAAGCTATAAAAACAAATGCTTGTAGAATCCCGAAACAGAACTGACAGTAGGGCTTCAGAGCTCCTTGTGAAATTCTGGTCCAGTTCAGACGCTTACCTGGGCAGTAACATTGTGCAGTAGGGGAACAGCAGTGCACCCCTTTGGCTCCCCACCCACATAACCCTATGTGCAATGTAGGATCCCCATGCAGGGGCCTGTACATGCAGCCACCTAATGCGTGCCATTCTTCTTGCTTAAAAGAAATGGGGAAAACTCATGCACCGCAGACCCTCATGCTAACGTGCATGCAGGTGGGGCACTTGCATCCATCTTAAGTGCAGGTTGCAGGGAGGGGTGCCCCCCCACTCCCCCACAATGCAAAGGTAGTCACTGCTTGGGTCAATGTCTCAACCAGAACTTAGCCTTTGCTGTTTTGGATTTCCACCATCACATTCCATGCCTTGGTGCCCAATATGATCAGATTTGGTCCTAGAACTCAAGGCTTCCACATCTAGCTTCTTTGGGTCTCATCCCCAGGAAGTACATTTACTCTGGAACAGTCTGCAATCCTCTCCTCTCCTTAAACACTACCTGTTCAGAGACTAAGGGCTTCTCTAAATGAGCGATTTATTGCATGGCCCATGGTATCCCCTGGAAATCTCAGTATGAAAAGAACTACCTTTAAACTGGTAATAGCTTTGAAAAAGGGGGATCTTCCAACACTAGATGGCGCTTTCTCAATAGAAATGAAGGGAGATGAAGTATTCAATTCCCTCTCCACCTGTGTAATGCAGCCCATAACAATTGTACCAAAGAATGAGGAAACAAAAGCCCTGGGTAAGCAATGCAATTTCCCTTTAATATAGAGATACTCAAAGAGAGTGCTTTGACCATCTCTTTAAATTGATTCCCGATATATTTTATTTCCATTTTCATTCAGACTTTGCTGATTGCACTGCGATAGATAGATGTTTCTTGTCAGACATGGCCACAAATCCCACTAGGTGTGGATTCCACTGTGTCGTTTGTGGGGGTTTTTTTGTTTTGTTTTTTGTCTACTTGAAATGGCATTTTGCATTTGCACTGTTATGAGATGTTTCATAATCTGCCTTTGCAAAAAGACATCTTAAGACATTTCCTCAAATATACTATTGCACCAAAGCAGCCAGGTAAAAATATGTTATATCCAGATGGGTTTGAATCAAATTGATGTATTATAGTGTTTGGGTGCAAATGTTGATCTAGCACAAAAATACCCCAAAGTTTGATATAAATGGGGGGGGTCAGATTCAGTAGCATGCAAAGAGTGGGCCCACATTCTTGCAAGCTGACTGGTGGGGTGAAAATGGACCTAAAAAGTCTGGGGGGTGCTACTTAGAATAATCAGTTGGGCAGGTTCCCACTTCATCCAAAAATGCACATTGAACAGGTGGGAAAATCTGCCATTCAGCCGTTTAATTTATGTGTTAATTTTCCAAATACAAACAAATTAAAAATGCTTCAAATTTAAATCTGGTTATTGACAGCGGATATACATTTCCCCCTTTACTTTACAGGTAAAAGTGTAGGTGAAATCCATTGGTTGCTTACAGGTTTTCTTTATGGTCCTTCATAATAACTTTATCTACCTTATCAATCTGCCTGGTCACTGAGGTCATCAGATGGGATGCTCCTGGTGGTTCTGCAAGGACCTATGTTCTGGTTGGAGTCCGCCCGGAGTTGAGCCTTCTGTGTGGTGACTCCTTTTCTGTGGAACTCCCTGTCTCTGGAGGTCAGGCAGGCACCAACATTGTGTTGCCTTTAGTGCCTGCTGAAGAGATCTTTATTTTAACCAGCTTTCCTCGATTGACTGCTCACTTTTTAAAAAATTGATCATCCATTTTTTAAAACCTTTAATGTGGTGTTTTATGTCTTTTCTCTTTTATTATTCACCACTCCAGAATCTGTTTAGATGTGGAGCGGTATATAAATATTGTAAATAACTCAATAACAACAAATTATATTTAGTCTGTTTCCCATAATTTGAGGACTCTCCCCTTTGACTTCGTATATAAACCACCCTGGTGAAGTGGTTATCAGAATAACAACATAACCGAAGAACGTTCAGGGATTACTCAGCCTCCTTCGTATGGGAGTTACTTCTGGGTGGCCGGGTACATACGTGCACCCATAATGTCCGCACAGTAATGCACTGCTTTCAGCCTATCCAACTGTGTGGAAGTAGTTCACACACCCCAGTGTTATTGGCCCAGTGAAAGGTGCAAATGAGTGTTTATGCCTGTGTTTTAGCTCTCGCTTTCTCCTCATTCCATTCGCTGGTAGCAAATGAAGTCTCTCCCACCACCGGGCGAAGATATTCACAACTGGATCACCTCGTACAAAGCTATTTACAGCAACTTCATCTGGGACAGGAAATATTTTCTCTGAATTTAGAGAAAACCAGGAAAATGAACTGAAAAGACATTACATATTGCACTGCTAAACGTTCTAAAAATAAATTAGAAGCAAAGGAAGTATTTGCATTTTCCCTCCCCCCTCCTCAGACGTGTGTACTCATAAAACTTAATGGAGTGGAATTGCTTGAAAGAGCAGGACCATTTTTAATATAACTTTCTGCAGCTCTTTCATACATATGTGAACAATTTTAATAATAAAAAAGACACTAATTCTTAGAAGGTTTGAAGTTGATAATTTGCACTGGACAGATGGATTCAGTCTATGTAAAGCAAATAAATAAATTAGCACCATCTTTGAAATGTATATCTTAGCTTGGCATCTGCAGTTACCATACACCTTCTCTTCAGTTTAGATACCTTCACCTATAATGCTGAACTGGCTTGGCTTTATATTGTTTGGCCTTGAGTTAGAACAGAGGACCACCTGCGTGAAAGTGATGTGAAATGTTATGCGTGCCTTTGTAATGGGAGAGGACCAGAGGACCAAGTCTGCAAATATTTTACTGAGCAGGTCATGTATTAAGTAAAGCACTGAAAGGTAAAATGATAAATGATGAAGTCACCCTTTTAGAACTGGTGTCCAGGTGGTGAAAAGCCGGAGGTCTGAGAATCGGGGGTTCGAAGGGGGAGAAGCAACTTCCTTTTAGCTTATAGTCAGTTTTAATGTCTGTCCATTCTCCAGCAGTTTACTTCAAAAACTCTAAACTGACCTTGATGTAAAGGGAGGTGGTAACTTTAATACTCAGTACTCAAACAGCTTACTCTGGAGAATTATCACTAACTGCCATCATGATACTTTGAAAACTGAAGCTTATGTCTTTGACTTGTTTGATCTCAATGCCCCCCACCCCCCCGTATCAGGTCCACCACCCACAATTATATCTTTCCTGGTGGCAGCATCCTAGTACCATTTCCCTCTGATCTCACTGCTAACATTGGTTCTATGATTATTCTCTCTACTTATACCAACTCAGGAGAACATTCCATGCACCTGATGGAAGTGGACTGTGGTTCATGAACGTTTATGCCATTGTACATTTGTTAGTCTTTAACATGCCACAAGGCTCTTCATTGTTATAGAACCATAGAATTGCGGAGTTGGAAGGGACTGCAAGGACCATCTAGTCCAACCCTCTGCAATGTGCAGGAAAATCAATGAGAACATCCATGAGAGGTGGCTGTTCAGCCTCGTCTTAAAAACCACTAGAGATGGAGAACCTACAATTTCCATAGGAAGACTGTTCCACTGTTGTACAGATATTAGCATCAGGAAGTTTTTCCTTATATTTAATGGAAATATAGGTCGCTGTAACGTATACCCATTATTTGTCATCCCAATTTCTGTGACAGTGGAAAATAGATCTTGACCATCTTCCCTGTTATCCCTGGTACTGTCACTGCTACTTAACATCCAATAGCAAAGTGTGCTCAACACTTAGGCAGGCTGCATCAGAATGAGGGAAGGGGAATGTCCCTGTACACAATGACTAGTGATCCTTTCTGTATTAAACGAGGTATTCAGCCTGTTCTTTGGAGTCTAAATAAGCATTGTGAGATGGATGTAAAAGCACATCTGGATACACATTTGCACCCGTCTCACCTGCGTGCATGGAAGCCAGCTTCTGCATGCATGTCCCATTGCTGGCTATAAATGGAAAAAAAAAATAGAACATAAGAAGAAAAATGATAAACTGGAGAAGGAGAGTCTGCTGAGTCTGCCAGAGATAGTAGAGAATCTTGGATGATCCTTCCTTCTATCTTTCTCAGCATCTTCTGCTAGAGAAGGCAGGTATTTAGTTGAAAGGTCAGTCTCAGCTTCTGCCCATTCTTTAATATAGGTGTCTGAAAGGTTAATCCACATGTCAGCCAATTATATTAAGCAGTGGATAAAGCTGACCCTGAGGTCAGTGATGGGAACAAATGCAGTATACAATTATGGCAAGATTTAATAGAACAGCAAGAACTGAATGATGACTATAAAGTAAGGGAAGGACTTTAGAAAACTGGATCAATTCACATATTTTACATCTATTTGAAAAATGCAAAATAAGTGCAAAGGATTTAGTGGCACACCCATCAATGCAAGCGCTTTGAGGCGTGGGCTGCTTCCCTTTGAAAACACAACCATGTATTTCTGGGTTAATCAACAATGGAATACAATATATTGGCTACCAAGATGGCATAAGGCTTGAACCACATAAGGCCTGGTCTTGTTGAAGTGGTGCAGATCATTGTGTGTTGATGGCTAGTGGATAGGGTGGCCATATGAAAAGGAGGACAGGGCTCCGGTATTTTTAACAGTTGTATTGAAAAGGGACTTTCAGCAGGTGTCATTTGTATGCATGCAGCACCTGGTGGAATTCCCTCTTCATCACAACAGTTAAAGCTGCTAAAGCATAGCTAGAGTGACCAGATACAAAAGAGGGCAGGAGCTCTGTCCTCCTTTTCATATGGTCACCCTCTTAGTGGATGAATTAGAGCCCCACATTAAAGTATACAGTTCGAGAAAGTGCTTTGAGAGATGGGGTATGGGGAGATTTGCAGTGAGGAGGAGAGTAGGCTGATGGGATCTGCATTCCTCACTTGCACGCCCTCTTTGCTGGTAAAAATGGACCATCACGCTCTCTACATGGTTGGGAATATTGCAACATCCTCTGCAAGTTACTGGAAGGGGGGGGAGTCTTGCAGGTAGTTGGTTCATGGGAATTTTGAGCACAGCTAGCCTTAGGATCTTCATAGCCTACAATGTGGTTTCCTTTGATTTCTTCTATTTGCTCCTCCCCTTCCTTCCACTCCCTCTGACTTCCATCACTGTTTGGGAACACATGTGTTTGCTCTCTAACACCCGCTGCTATAATGGAACATAGGGTGACCAGATAAAATCCAGGTCAGGGCTCATGTAACTTTAACAGTTGTAGAGAAAAGGGAATTTCAGCCAGAGTCATTTATATGCAATTAGTTCTTGGTGAAATTCCCTCTTCATCACAACAGTTAAATTTGCCCTGCCTTCTTTTGTATCTGGTCACTCTAGTATAGTGCATGCACCTTTAACTGTTGTGATGAAGAGGGAATATCACCAGGAACTAATTGCATACAAATGACACTGGCTGAAATTCCCTTTTCTCTACAACTGTTAAAGTTACATGAGCCCTGACCTGGATTTTATCTGGTCAGCCTAATTGAACATAAAACAGACTGAACAAACTCTTTTGAAACTCTATATTTACCTGCATTGTACCTGCTAGAATATTTGTGATTGAAACTGTTTTCTTCACTAAAGAAAGATGTGGTCTCCTTTTCTGTTCTAAGGGTCTGCATGCCTGTGGGACTGGTAAATTCCCTTTTGCCTTTCCCCCTGCTAATTGCCTTCCTAACAGGAGGCATCATTACTAATTCTCCCCATCAGATCTACGGTTAAACACATGAGGTAGTATCCAAGTCAATAGTAGTACCAATGTAAATTATGTTGGGCTAGTGCAAATATCCTCTATACGATGTCAATAGCATTAGCTTTGTAACGCTAATCTTTGTAAACTGCCCAGACAGCTTCACCTTTGGGGCAGTATAGAAATGTAAACAACAACAACAACAACAATAATAATTTGGCACAACAAGTTTCATGGGGAAATTTACTTTAACGATAGTGTCAACTTGGATACTGCCAATGGGAATGGATCCAAACTTAATTATGTTTAGATAGACCCATTGGAATCAATGGGACTTAAGTTGATCATGACCAACTTATCACATTGATTTCAATGGTTCTACCCTTAGCATGATGAATTTTGGATCCAGCCATGGCCTTAAGGTATCCGTGTGTGAAATACAATGTTAGATTGTTAGGGCCATTTCACAGTTTACTCAGAGATAAAATTGGGCTGATCACTAAATGTTCACTCAACAGGGATCTTCTTCCCTGATGAGTGTACCACTTTCAATATCTTTGGAGAAAGGCAAGGCATAAACAATCACAAATACATACAGACATACCAAAAGACTGCTATATTGTGTTATGTTTGAATTCACCTTTTAGTGTCATCCACATGTTACAGTTTCAGGATTATACTTAAAATATCTACAACTAAACAATATCTAATATAACAGAAGCTGGGCTGTGTCTTGATGGCGCAACATCAGCACCGCGATCCCTCAATTCCCCTGTATTGGTGCTCCTTCCCGTTATCCCCATGGCAAAGAGTGCAAATGTGGGGGTTTTAGGAAGGAGCCCACACCAGGGCGCTCCCCCCGTTATTTCCCTCCTCCTCCACCTCCCCCTGGCCGAAAACAAAGGAGGGAAGTCGTACTCCATTTTTGTTTTGTTTTTCGGTTTTGTGTTAATGCACAGAGGCGCGTAACTGGCTCAGCAGCCGGGCAGTTTGCTCGATGGCCCCCTCCCACTTGCCCCGGTGCGCCACTCAGCTCCCTGTTGTTGTTTATTTTATTTGTTCTTTAGCCATGCTTCTCCGCTGGTCCAGGGAGGCGCGTAGGCGGCACAGCAGCTGGGCGGTTTGCTCGGTGGCCCCCTTGCTGCACTCGGCTCATTTTACTTTTTTTTACTTTTGTTTAATTGCTCTGGCCTGCAGAGGCATGGAGGCAGTCCAGTGGCCATTTGGCTCCCTGAACTGCCTCTTCCACCTGTCCCAGCCAGGTGACCAATCTGGGGTCGCCATCAGATGGGGCACGCCTCCGACGCAGCTCCAAAGCAAGGCAGCAGATAGCAGATGCTGTTGTCGCCTCGCTCCAAGAGAAAAAAGTCATGGTAAGTGCTTGACTTTTTTAAACTGGAGGTTCGGGGGTTTGCCCCTGGATGGCTTCATGATGGCGGCTGTGTCATATAGATGGCCTGCCGCCACTGTGGATCCATCCCGGGGCAAACCACTTGTCAAGACAAGCCTTTGGTGTTGTACAGTTGTTAGAGTGTTGGGCTAGGACTGGCGAAATCTGGGTTCAAATCTCCACTTACTTGTGATGTTCACTGGGGGGTGGGATCTTGAGCCAGTTGCTATCTCCCAGGGCCTCTTCACACAATCATGACAACGAGCCACCCTCCCTGGGTTCGCTTGACACAGCAAGCCGCACCAATGAGGGTGATTATGCAAATCCCATCAACACGCAACCGACACATGCAGTGGGGGAAAATAGGCCACTGTGATTTATTCCCTCTCCTCCACCCCCGTCATGATCATGCAAGCTCAGTCTCACCCTGACCTACCTCACAAGGCTGCTGTGAAGATAAAATCGTAGTGGTGGGACATGTATGGTGTCTTGAGCTCCTTGGAGGAATGGTGGGGGAAGGAATAAATAAATATATCACTTCTTTGGTTCACTAGAATGAGGAGCCTGTCGCAAAGGAACTAACATTTTAGCATTTTGAAATGCTAAATCCTGTCCTTCCCTGCGGAAAAAAATTGTAATAACCTTTCTTTCTTTCTTTCTTTCCTTCCTTCTTTCCCTAACTCCCCCCCATCCCCTGTTCTCTTTCTTCCCGTCGCAAATGTTAAGGAGTCCACCCTGAACCAGATGTTGGGAGTCTATAGTTTAGTGTTTTTGGAAAAGAGCCCAGACTTTTACCTATCTTTTCAGCTATTTACATGGCTTTTATTTCTCCAGCTGTGCTTTCATGGATACTGTACAGTCACAGACCTGTTAAACCAGGACTCATTAGCGTAAGTAGTTACTGTAATTTCAGCAATACAGAGCACTGAATGGAAATCATTTTTGGCTTTGCTTGATGAGGCAGAGGATCAGGCTTAATGAAGGGTGTGAAGAAATCTGCCATGGTTGATGATCACTCAGGGGGAGGGAAGAGGTGACTGTAGGATATCTCATTCCAAGACCATCACAGAGAGGAAGCTGGCAGCTGCCACATATGGAGGGGGGGGCATGCGAATGTCTTTTGTTCATTGCAGACTAAACTTTCATTGTATTGTTTGGCTTTAGAACTGTTTTTTAGTTTTGATGGTTTCCACCCTGTTTGCCTTTTTAGTTTCCATCCTTACCTTATAGAATTTCTTCTTTTTAAACATTTTCCTTTAGGGACAATGGTATTAGGCCCCTTTAAATGACCAATTTACTGCACACTTGTGATTAGCCATTCACAGAAGTTTGCGGATCCATTACACAATGTCATCAATGACAAGGACATCTCCTGCCCTATCCCCTGGAAATCCTGCTATTAAAAGATCCATAGATAACTGGTAATGTCTGGAAAAATCAGGATCTCCCAGTGTGTCACTCTGACATTGTGCAATAATTCTGCCACTAGATGGCGCTGTCTCAATGGAAGTGAAAGAAGCATGTAGAGAGGGGAAGTATTCAATCCAAACCACATGACCACCCATGTAATTGAGCCAATTAAAAAGGCCTGGTAAGGCAGCAGGATTTTCTTTTAAATGTAGAAAAGCTCACTATAGAGTGACTTCCATTTACATCTTTGGCTTGGTTTCTACCCCAAGAAGGCAAATATCAATTGAAGCCATTGCCATGATAAGCTGGTTCAGTACAGAGTGCATTTGATGCAGGGCTTCCTGAACGAGCATGGCTAGTGTGCTCCTCCTTAACATCCTTACTTAGTGTGCATGCTTCAAATGTATCTCCCATGCATGTACGCCAAAGCATTGGGTGATTGAGCTGAGCCCCAGCCTACCATTTCACTGTTTGTCGCATGAGAAAATAATAATAATAATAATAATAATAATAATATATTTATTTATTTATTTATCACCCGCCTCTCCCAACGGATCGAGGCGGGGAACAACACCAAACACAAAATACAAAAACTGATTAAAAGCAGATAAAACCAGTACATCATTAAAACACCAATAAAACACCAATAAAACACTTTAAAATTCATCTAGGTAGGCCTGCCGGAAGAGATCAGTCTTTATAGATCTTTTAAATTCCTGAAAACTAGTAAGTTGGCGAATCTCTCCCGGCAGGTCATTCCACAATCTGGGAGCGGCAGAAGAGAAGGTCCTCTGGGTAACGGTTGTCAGTCTAGTTCTTGTTGACTGTAATAAATTCTTTCCAGAGGACCTGAGCGTGCGGGGCGGATTGTGTGGGAGAAGGCGATCCCGTAGGTAACCTGGACCCAAACCATGTAGGGCTTTAAAGGTAATAACCAACACTTTGTACTTCGCCCGGAAACTGATTGGCAGCCAGTGAAGAGATTTTAAAACTGGTGTAATGTGGTCACCCCTAGATGTACCGGTGACCAACCTGGCTGCCATATTTTGAACTAATTGAAGTTTCCGGACTAGGCACAGAGGTAGCCCTATGTACAGCGCATTGCAGAAGTCGAGCCTCGAAGTTACCAGTGCGTGCACTACTGATTTTAGGTCTTCCAACTCTAGGAAGGATAGCAACATACTCTAGGAAGGATAGCAACATACTATCATGTCCTTGCTTGAGGAATCCTCTTCAGAGGAGGCGCTAGGGCTCCCAGAGACAAACAGCAGTGATAAGCAGCCCATGCTTGGACAACAGGAGGAGCCTGGGCCCTCAGGGGAGATGCCTGCAGGCTCATACCTACAAGAGGAGGAGCCTCCACTGCTGAGACAGAGGCTGAGTGACCCACCCCAGCCCCCAAGGGCAGCAGTGTCTCAAAAGGCAGCCAGGAGAACCCCTGTAAGAAGGAGTGCCAATTTGCAGAGGAAAGCTCATGAGTAAAGGACTCCTCATGAGTAGGGCCTTTTCACAAGGAGGATTTCTTCCAGAAGGCTCTGATGTGCTGCAGTTGAGTCCTGGGTGGAGCGCTGGATGTTCCATCTTATAAACTCCCAGTTGAGAACAGCTGCTTGTTGGAACAGCACCTTATTTCAGCTCCCTTGCTTCTCCTCGACCTGTTCTCATGTGAGGTGGGTAAGATCCTGTTTCTGGGTTGACTTTCCCCCTCCCCTGATTGCCATTAGTGTGCATTGACCCTTTGCTTGCGTATTGGCTTTGCTAAATGGATTTGCTCCAAGGGTGAAACCAATCCAGTCATTGTTGGACACAGACATGTATCGTACATCCATCTTTTGCACACACTGATGACTCAAGAGCGGCAGAGTAGCCAAAGACCAGAAGAGGAAGGAGGCAGCAGGGCATTATGCAAGTGAATGTTGTAGGGATTGCTCTGGGAACCATTTCACCTCTAAAGTCATCTCTACCTTAAGGTAGGTGTAAGGTGGGAAGAAACAACTATTTTGGGCCCACTTTGATCATTAAGGCCACCATGCCTGACAGCACCAAAAGTGCTCAGTGTTAGTTCCACCTTGACCTGCTGGACTCCACTGGCTGTTTCATTCAGCTCCTTGCTATCCAAACACACACACACAGAGTTAATTGTAATGGAGGAGTCAATTAAGCAAGCCAAGAGTGAAGCAGAGAGTTTACTGGCAAACAAGGATTTTCAGAGATAAGTCAGGGGCGTAACCAAGGCCAAGCGCAGGGGGCATCAGGCAAGTATGATCAAAAACCAGAGGCAATATCAGGCAGAAGTCCAAGGTTGATAATACAGAGGTCCAAACATGAGTTAAGGTCAGGATACAAGAAGCTGAGACCTGGGGCGGATCTACACTGCTGTTTTAAGCGCTTTAAAGTGGCTTATAACAGTACTGACAACTGTTGGGGCCCAGGACACACTCCAAAACAGTTGTCACTACTGTTATAAAGCGCTTTAAAGCGCTTTAAAACAGCAGTGTAGATCCTGCCCTGGTGTAGCTTTCAGCAACGTCCAGACAGAAAATGCAGGCTTTCCTCCTCAGGGCCTCCTGAGCCCCAACCATGTCTCAGTTGTCATATATTACAATCCTTGCTCCTGAGGAGCTCTTCCTTAGCATCTGGTACTTTGTCTTAAAGGGGCTCTACTGAACTGACTCTTAAGGACTAATAGGTGGAGGGGGCCTTGTTTGCAGTGGTACAGCTAGGGCTGGACTTTGGGGCCAGAGTTCAGGGTCCCTTGGCTCAGGGGGCTCCCAAATGACCACACAGAGAACAGCAGGTGATGAAAACAGCCGATGCAAATTCCATTTTATTCCTGCAGTTATGACAGTGCTAAGTGAGTTTAACACGCAAAAGTGCACATGTTTCAGAGGGTGTTTTAAAAAAAAAAAATCAGGGTTGGGCAACAGTTTCATTGTTCTAACATCCTGGGAATGTAGAGCAGTTGTAAAGCATGGAATGATGCACCTCAGCTGTTCTCCAGGATTTCTCAAAGATGATAACAGTCCTGAGAGTATACAGCAGGTTCTTTTAGCACCCTAGCTTGCATTTTGCCTGGCTCTGAAGACTTGAACTAATTTAAGGGGAAATGTCCAGAGAGCGTCAGCTATTGGGCGGTATAGAAATGGAATAAATACATAAATAAATTAAGTTAGCTAGGTATTTCCTCACCAACTCCTTATCAATCTTCAACTGCAACCCTGACCTCTCCTGATTCACGCTGCTTGTTTGAGATTGCACACAGTTCCCCATTTGGGAACTGCCTTCTGTGTGGCACCCTTAAACATTTCACTATCTTTACTGAGCAGAGAAGACGATTCATTGTATTTCTAGACATGTATTGAGCATCATCAGATGGGGGGAGGGGGTTGCAGTTCCCTACTGTCGCTTCTCCACCCCCACTCCTGTCTCACATTACTTCCTCTTTCTTCCCAGAGAAGAAAGAGGAAGTAAACAAAGACCATGTGGCCCATTCAGGGGGCGTTTTATCATGAGACACTTTTCCTGCACACAGCAGGAATCAGCGGCACATTCCATTTCCCCCCAAAAAAGTCAGATTAAAAGGCGTCTGTTTTGTGATGGAAAAAAGGAAAAAAGGAGCAGGAGGCGTGTGGGAGGTGGATGCCGTTGTCTAAAGGACACACAAAAAGCCATGAGTGGGCAGTAGCGAGCGTGCGGTAAAACACTTGTCTGACGAACCCCTTAATCCAGTGACAGGCTATATTGACCGAAATATGGGACCATTCACTTTATTTATTTATTTACATATGGATATGTTTTCATGGTGACTGAGAAGGTGACTGAGAAGTCTCAAAAGCTGTTTTTGTATCAAACTGTATGGTTTGACCCCATAGGAAGTTTGCTATTGATTGGTAACTGGATGGAGATGCGTGACTCTCATTTCTTTGAGTCGTTTCACAAAGCTGTCTGTTTCCTTTCATTCACTTTGTGTTCCCCACTTGCAGCTTTTCACAGAGGACACCATTGAGGGTGGGGTGTGAGGAGGGACTCCTCGTTCTGCTGCGCTTATACATTTCACTGCTCTTACACATTGACCATTATTATATACAAGGGTCAGTGCACTGGCCCTGCATGTCAAAAGTACAAATCATTATTATTCATTAAATAATATTCATTAAAAAACAAAACACAGATCTTTTTGTTCTTGCTTAAAATAGAAAGGGCCAGGTAAAATTGTTTTAGGGGCAGAACTAAATGTTTTGGCTATCCCTAGTGAAAGCAGTAACTGAATTGCAACTTACAACGAAAACCTCCATAAAGAGGGAGATATGGATACTTTGGGATGTCTGTTATGGTAAGTGAACTATTTGCCTGGCAAGATTATTCTATGGGAGATGAAATCTTTTTCCCTTCTGGAGAAGCAGAGTCAGTTCAGGTTAGATTTGTGCACATCCTTAATTGGATGCAACTCCCCACCCCCTCCTCCAAACCATCTCAAAAGGTCATTTTTGTAGTCAATCCATTTTACAATAAAAATGAACTCATCCATGTGTAAATCAGTCAAGAAACAACCTGTTCTGTCCATGCTTTATTGTAAGTGACCAAATAATAGAATTTGGCTGTGTCCTTTTAATTATTTCAAGAACTGGCTTGCCTAGCCTAGTAGTAAATGTGTCATGAAATTACTGTAAAGTTGCATGAATTTTGGCCATAAATCTTACTCACCTCCTCTAAATCTCATTCTTTAATTCACTGGGGTATAAAGTACCACTTACATTAGTTTTTAGTTCACTTCATCATAATTAAATGACTTCAGAGGGTAATAATTCCTAGAAACTTTTACTTTGATGTGACACCATGCTAGTAGTGTGTAGGTGTACTAACCCACATTTACATTCACTTCAGCCTTAGACAACATCAAGCATGCTCCTTGGGTAGGCATGTGCTCTCGTTACATGCAGCATCTGGGTCACAGATGTGACTGACATGGGTACATGATATCTTTTTTAATTTCATTGCACTCCGTTGAGGCTATTTTCAGGATAGCTTAAGGGAGAGTGGGTCAGTCCGTTCCCTCTAAGATTGTTAGGGTGTTTAATCTGTTGCCACATTTGGCTTGGCTTTGTTTCCAGATCGTGCCCTGATACTTGATGGGTTTAGATGGTGTTGCTGCCTCTTGTTAGAAAGGCAGTTAGCAGAGAGGAAAAACAAGACAAAATGGAATGAGCATTTACCATTCCCACAGCACACAAAATCCAAAAAAGAAAAACAGCATTACTTGTGAGTATTCTTGCACATAATCTGCAGGCACAGCTTGCAGTTTCAAAGAAGAGTTTATTCAATCCATTCCTTTGTTCTATACTAGGGTGACCATCTGGCTGTTATCACACGCGCTGTTTGATGCACACCTGCCGTGACTTTGATCCAGTTCTTCAGTGCGGGACTTGCGTGGCATCGTCCCCCTCGTGCTGTTCTTGCTCCCTGAGTGCTCCATTTTTCATTTCTCTTTCGAACTATCCCTGAACGGGCAAAGTTCGAAAGGCACAGGCAGGTATTGCAGGTATCACAGGTACCGCAGCAATACCGAGCACGTGTAAATCAAAACGCTAGACTCACATAGGGAACAGAGGGGGACTCGCAGAAGCAAAACGGAGGGGGAATGTAGGTGTGATAAAGCTCTCTGAAAAGGAGGACAGGGCTCCTGTATCTTTAAGAAGTGTATAGAAAAGGGAATTTCAGCAGGTGTCATTTGTATGCATGCAGCACCTCATGAAATTCCCTCTTCATCGCAACAGTTGAAGCTGCAGGAGGCCTGCCTTCTTTTGTATCTGGTTACTCTACAAAAGAGGGCAGGGCTCCTGCAGCTTTAACTGTTGTGATGACGACAGGAGTTCGCCAGCGCTCTCAGCCCCTCCCTCTTGGGCACTCTGGGCCTTCTTCTTGGTCGCCGTAGTGACACCAATCAAAAACAAGTCCCGGATCACCGCGAGGAAGAGGGAGGGAAGAGCGCTCCCAGCCCCTCTCTCTTGGCGATCTAGGGCTTCTTTTTGTCAACGTCACTGCAGAGACCAAGGCCCCCTCCACAAGGATGCGCTTTTGCGCCCGGTTCCGCGATTATGCGCATTATCGCGGAGGCGCTTTTACTCCTAATCCCTCTGCACCGGAGGCGGCGAGAGGCGGCGAAGCGCATTAATTCATGTCCAAAAAGCGCTTTACAAGCAGTTAATGCGCGTAATCGCTTGTTCACACCGCGAAAATGCGCTTTAACGGCCGGAGCAAAATAAAAGTCGCTATTTAACGCGCGTTCGAAAATGCGCATTATCGGGGAGATAACGCGCCTGTACGCCCGTTTTGCGCTCCGTGCTTGTGGAGGTAAATTTTTTAATGAGCCTTCAAGGCTCATTAAACGTCTCGTGTGGAGGAGGCCCAAGAAGAAGGTCCGAATGACCAAGAGGGAGGGGTGAGGTGGGGATGAAAGAGAGAATGGGAGAGATTTTTTATCTTGTGCAGTAGGCCCCACTCTTTCTTGTTGCTGCTTTAAACTGTTAAAGAAAAAGTGTGCGTGTGGGGTGGGTGGGAGGAGCGCCTTTGGCTACCTTACCAGTTGTGGAGTGAGGCAGGACCTTGCAGTCAAAGTTCAGGGGCCCACAGAAAGGATCAGATAATGCGGAAGTGTCAAACAAGTTGCAGTACAATGCTGGCAGGAGAAGGTGTGCCAGGGGGTTGGGGGGCGAATCAGAGCTGAAGATGCTTGCCACAGTATCTTTAATTTGTTTCTTATTAAAACAAAGCCAAACATGTTATAGCCGGGGGGGGGGGGGCAGCCATGTGAATGGTACAGATGCACACTGTATTTTTTAAAATTTCAAACTATATTATCCTTTTCTCCAAAAATATTGTGCTTAGCCCCATGTAAATTTGTTTAGTCCATTTTATTACTGTACTCGTGATGGTATTATGATTTCAGTTTGTTCAAGCAGCTGTAAAGCATAGAATGGCTCACCTTATGGCATCTTGAAGGATCTATAGCATTAATTCATATCCCTCTCATAAAATGACAAGGATAGTTCAGCATACTGAAGCTGTGATCCAAATCACAGAACCACTTTGAATTCTCCTAAGGTTTTCGGATGAATTCAATGATCTTTTGGATCTAGTTATTAGCTCTTGCGCCAATGGACATGGTGGGGTGCAGGGAGGAGAAGCGTTTTTCACTTCTTCTATAATTGCTAGTTATTTCATATCATTCACCTCCAGTTTCTGAAAACTGAAACTGCAAAATGCCTAAAGTAAAATTGTTAAAAGCCATAAAGATGTTTCCTGGAGGCATGATATAAATTTATTATGTGCTTCTGCATATAGATTAACTTTATCTCTTTAGTTCCTATCATTAGAAATGTTAAAATATTTTAGCAGTTCTTATTATTATTATTATTATTATTATTATTATTTTGGCATACAGTCAGAAAATTTCACATTGAAGCATGGGCAATTTTGATTTCCAGGGAATTAATGTGTATGTAGCAAGGGCAAAAGGGCTACATCTTGACTAAAGTTGTTGCCCTTGCACTGTAAAGCAGTCACAGCTTAATGAGAAGACTGGCATCTCATAATATGGCTGAATGCAAGGGGAGTACATAGGTAGGTAAATCTTGATTGTTCCTGAAAAGGGTATGGAATAGGCTGCACATAAAGAGTCCATGAACTGTACAGAACAACTAAGGTTCTTTCTCTTGAAATAACCCCTACAGAATTCCCCATTTGCATTTTGTTTATACACAGGGATATCTGGCCATTCGACAAAAGAGGGCAGGGCTTCTGCAGCTTTAACTGTTGTGATGAAGAGAGGATTTCACCAGGTGCTGCATGCATACAAATGACAGCTGCTGAAATCTCCATTTTTATGCTGCTGTTAAAGATACAGGAGCCCTGTCCTCCTTTTCACATGATCCCTCTACTTTAATGATTCTTGGCTTTTCAGACAAGAAAATAACTTTGGGTCATTTCACTTGCATGTGATACAGTTGTCATGTAAAATGTTCTTGTGTCTTGTGTCTGTTTCTGAAACAACCATGCTTAAAATCCCTATACTAATCCAGTACTGTGTTGTGGCAGCCTTGTTGTTAGCCTCTTCAGTATAGTTGTTCTTCTCTTAGTTTAATGGTAAAGAACTAGGTGATGAAAATCACAATAAATCTGAAATAAACAAAGTATTTGAGATTGCGCTTAAAAGGAACTTGCCTGTGAATTTGCTTCCATGTGTCTGCTGTGGTGGGGACTAGCAACTGGATTGGTGATCTGCCCTGTTTGTAATAGCCAGAAGCACAGAATGAGATACTGCTGGACCCTGAGTTCAGCCAACTGAGAATATCTGAGCTTTTGTTTTAAAAAAGGATTCTAGCCTTTATGGCTGCGAAGATGTCAGTGGAAGTGTCTCATAATGCCTGCTGAAATCGCAGTATTTGATTTCTTTAATGGTGATGTAACCCACTTTTGTTTTTAAGAGATGTGTTTGTAAAATAAACATGGAAAGTGGTGATGTCGCAGTCCTGACCCTTCTTTTCCCCTTTTTCCAAACTGACTGCATTTCACAACAGTAAGTTGAGTTAATTGTAGGATTCAGAGATGCTCAATGATATCTTACTTTATTGTCTTTTAGATTCTGTTCTGTTCTATTATTCAATAAAAACTTTGCAGAAATACATTCAGAATGCCAAAAAGAAAGTGTAAATTCATGCCTGAGTTAAAGGCCAAATTTCCCAGCTTCAAGAATGGTCGAAATGAGACCAAGGCTGAGTGCACCATATGCAAGCCTGGAACATTTGTGTCTGTTGCACATAAAGGTGCTTTGGATTTGTAGAACCATATTCAGTCAGAGAAGCACAAGAAGGCTGTTCGAGGAGAGAGCTCTTCCACCAAAGTGACTGATTTCTGTGTGAGACCAGGAAGCAAATCTGAGGATGCGATCTCTGCGTCGGAGGGTATACTGGCCTTCCACACTGTGATGCATCAGCACACCTTTAGATCAACGGATTGCACCTCTGGCTTTTGAAGACATTATTCCCTGACTCAGATGTAGCCCGGAAGTTCGCAAGTGCTCGCACCACGAAGGAAGTAATCGTGAACTCTGGGCTTGCACCGTAGTCTGTGGAAAGTGCCCTGCAAGCAATAAAAGAACACAACATACTGTACTGTGGAGTCTCCACTGATGGAAGCAACCATGGTACAGTGAAAATATTTTCAGTTGCAGTCCAATATTTTCAGTTTGCAGTCCAAGCTCATCGAACTGAGGAACACACCTGATGAGAGAGCTGATACAATTGCCAACTATGTGAAGGACACTCTGGAGAAGAATGGTTTGTTGGAGAAATGCACTGCCTTCACAGGTGACAACTGCAATACCATGTTTGGTGGACTATGGCATGCTGAGGAAGGGAGTAATGTCTTTGCAAACTTGAAAAGGCTGTTGAAGAAGATTACTCTGATTGGTGTGGGTTGCCCAGCACACATTTTGAACAATTGTGTGAATCATGGGGCAGTCGAACTTAATGTGGATGTGGAGACTATTATTTTTAAAATATACCAGTACTAGGCTGACCAGATAAAATCCAGGTCAGGGCTCATGTAACTTTAACAGTTGTAGAGAAAAGGGAATTTCAGCCAGTGTCATTTGTATGCAATTAGTTCCTGGTGAAATTCCCTCTTCATCACAACAGTTAAAGGTGCATGCACTATACTAGAGTCACCATATACAAAAGAAGGCAGGGTTCCTGCAACTTTAACTGTTGTGATGAAGAGGGAATATCACCAGGAACTAATTGCATACAAATGACATCTCCTTGAAGACCAAGCACTCTAATTTCTCCCATTTTGGCTTGGAGGCTTCCAGCATTTGCATAGAAACATGTATACACAGTGTCCTTCCCCACATGTCTCTGGCATGTGCATTTTTCGTGTGACACTTAGGCCTCTTTCATTGGCTATCATGTTCTGTCATATACTATTGGCCTGTTTTATCTCCTTCTACATTTGGGCATTCAAAACCGTTTTCATCTTCATTCCCTTTGGATCATTTAACCCAAACCGGATGCTTCCCAGCTCCTGTTGGCTTTCCCCCAGGGTTTAGTTTAAAAGCTGCTCTGCCACCTGTTTTATGTTTAGCGCCAGCTGTCTGGTTCCATTATGGTTTAAATGCAGCCTGTCCCTCTTGTACAGGCCCGGCTTGTCCCAAAATGCTCCCCAGTGCCTAACAAATCTGAACTCCTCATCCCTGCACCACCATCTCATCCACGCATTGGGACTTCTGAGCTTCGCCTGTTTACCTGGCCCTGCACATGGAACTGGTAGCATTTCAGAGAAAGCCACCTTGGTGGGCCTGGATTTCAACCTCCTACCTAGCAACCTAAATTTTGCTTCCAGGACCACACAACAACATTTCCCCACATCGTTGGTACCAACATGGACCACAACAGCTAAAGCCACCCTGGCACTGTCTGTATGCTATCTACATGGTGTATGATGGTCACAACCTTTCCACCAGCTGGCAATTCACCATGTAGTCTATATACACCCATCACAAACCCAGCTGTCTATGTGACTAATGATCCAGTCTCCCACTACCACAAGCCCCCTTCCCCTAGAGGCACATTATTGGTATGAGAGGATGTGGGCCTCTTCTAAAGAATCATTTCCCTCTTCTTCAGAATGACGCCCTCCTGCCTTGAGACCTGCATTCTCTGTGACTGCAAAGGAGCTGTCACCGATGGAGTGGGACATTGCTATTAGATCCCTGAAGGTCTCATCTACCAACCTCTCTGCCTCTCTTAGCTTCTCCAGGTCAGCAACCTTGGCCTGAACTTGTTCCCTGACAGCCAGGAGCTCATTACACTGAGCGCACACCCATGACTTCTGTCCAGCAGGCAGATAGTCATACATGTGGCACTCAGTGCAATACATGGGAAAGCCCCCACACCCCTGCTGGCTTTCTGCCTTCATAACTGTTTTTTTATTGTTATCATTGCTGTTATAGAGTGTGTTTACTAGGAATTCATTACTGGGAGAAGGAGGGGAGTTAAATTAGATTTTATTTATTTATTTATTTATTTATCTATTTGCAGTAACTGTGAGTAGGGAGGGAAGAATTTACTAGCCTGGCTTCCTCGCCCTGCTGCTAAACTCATCCAGTTGCTTATCTCACTTATTTACAAGGACTTTATCACTGGGGCTAAGAACTTTGTCACTGGGGCTCCTCATTAGGGGTGTGCACACCAAAAAATATCATTTTTTATCATTATCATCATTTTGGACCAAAAAAATTATTGTCTTCATTCATATCGTAGGTGATCTGTATCGTCTTCACAATAATTATCGTTGAAAAATGATACTTTTGGCAGAAAGAAAAAATGCCTATAACTTCTGTATTTTAAAAGTTAGAGGCCTTGGATACTAAAATTATAAGTTATAAAAACATTGTGGAAAAAATGAAAAAGGAAATACAGACTATATGGGAAATAAATTAAACGGGTAAACTCGCAGGGGATAGTTTGGGGCATGATGAAAGCAGTAGTAAGAGGGATATGTATTAGAGAATCGTGTAAATTAAAAAGACAACAAGAAGCACATAGTGAAAAGATTGAAGAGAAGATTAAGGAATTAGAGGAACAATTTAGAACAAATAAGGATAAGCATATATATGCTCAACTCCAAGCAAAAAAGAAAGAACTTGAGGAAAAGGCTATAGAGAGAGTCCAAAAAGAATTAATATATTTGAAAAGAAATTTCTTTGAATATAGCAATCCATGCAATCAAAGAAGGAAAAAAATATAATAGGGACAATTAAAGATAAAACTGGGAAAAGCTGTAATTTAATGAAAGATAAATTAAATTCTTTTGAAGATTTTTATCAGAAACTGTATACATCAGAAGCGGGCCCACATACAAGAATACAGGAATATATAGAGAAGAATTGGAAGATAAGATTACAAGGCAAGGATAGGGATTATATGGAAGCATTAGTGACTAAAAAAGAAATAGAGGGAATTATTGATAAATTGAAAGGAGGGAAATCTCCAGATGGGCTGAGGCCGGAATATTATAAGATATTTAAAGAACTTTTAGTACCAAAAATGAAAAAATTGTATAATAATATAATAAAGGGAGAGAAGACCCCGCCATCGTGGGAACATTCGCTGATAATACTAATCCCGAAACCAGATAAGGATTTAACGGACCCAGCATCATATAGACCTATTTCTTTAATTAAGATTCTAAAATATTTACATCAATCATGGCAACAAGACTGAATACTTTTATAAATAAGTATATAAAAAAGGATCAATGTGGATTTATTCCAGAGAGGCAAATGCCTAATTTAATAGGGAGAGTATTGAATATAATAATGTTATTAAAAGAAGGAATTTAAAAGCAGGGTTGATAGCTTTAGATATTTTTAAAGCCTTTGACTGCGTGGAATGGCCGGCACTAAAAACTATTATAAAGATATTTGGTTTTGGAGAAAGGTTTATGGGAGTGATTAATCAGCTTTATGCAAACAATAAGGTGGAGGTAATGGTAAATGACGGTTTAACACAACAAATTACCTTAGCCCGAGGAACAAGACAAGGGAGTCCTCTCTCCCCAATATTATTTGCAATTGTTATAGAAATATTGGCAAATGTTATTAGGGAAGATGAGAGACTGAAGGGGATAGGAGGGGAAGATAAAATAAAAATTAATATGTTTGCGGATGATACGTTATTGACATTAGAAAATCCGAGGGAAAGCATAGAAGAAATAAAACAACATTTGAGAGAATTTGGAGAGAATATAGGATTACAGGTAAATTGGGGGAAATCAGAAACGATGTTATTTAATTATGACAAAGAAGGAAGGGAGGAGTGTAGTTCAAAACTTGATCTGAAGATTAAAAATATAGTGCGCTATTTAGGAGTTTATATTACGAAAGATTTAGAAAAGTTAGAGGAAATAAATTTTAGTAATTTTAAAAAAAGATAATGAAGAAGTTAGAGGCTTATAGGAAATTAAAGCATTCATGGTTTGGTAGAATAGCGGTTATTAAAATGAAAATTTTACCAAAGATTACTTTTTTGTTCAGAATGTTACCAATTAAAATAACAGAAGTAGAAATAAGAAGTTGGCAAAGTATAATAAACAATTATTGTAACAGAGATAGAAAAGCAAGAATTAATAAAACGAAATGGTATAAGACTCAAAGGAAAGGAGGGTTGGGACTCCCGAATATAAAGATGTATTATATAGCTAATCAATTAAGATATGTTATAAATAGTATAGTAGGAAAAGAGGATTTAGAATGGTTAGAGACGCAGACAGGAGAAATAGAGTTAGAGTTACAAAATATTTTTTTTAGTAAAATACAAAAGAATCAACTGAAGGATATGGAAAATCCCATCCTAAGAAATATAGTAGAAATTTGGTGAAAGTATAAAAAGAAATTAATACCAGGAATTTCTCCTCTAACCCCAGTTGTTCTATTGGAGAACTTCCCAGGTAATTTGAAAAGAGAATTGGAAGGGCTATTGAGGGGAAAAAATAATTAAAGTGAAAGATTGGCTGAAGAGATTGGTTAACAAAAAGCAAATAGAAGAAGTTTTAAGAGGGCAAAAAAACTTATGGTTTAAGTGTATACAATTGGAACAATGGACACAGAAATGGAAAAAGAAAAATAAGGACTGTAGAAAGGAAACAAGATTTGAAAAGCTAATTGAGTCAAGAGAGAAGGAGGGGGAAAATAAAGGTAAAAAGGGTATAATAAGTGAAATATATAATATATTGTTAGAGGAGGGAGAGCAACAAGAAATTTTGAAAACATTCTGGGAAGAAGATTTAAAAAAAACAAATTACTGAGGATAACTGGAGGAAGATATGGGAATTAAGAACTTTAAAGTTTTTATCAATAAGGATAAAAGAAAATCATTATAAATTAATTTGGAGATGGTATCTCACTCCCGTAAGATTACATCAGATAGATAAGAAAATGTCAATGCTATGCTGGAGGGGTTGTCAGGAAGTGGGGACTTATTACCATATGTGGTGGACATGTGAGTATGTAAAAAAAATTTGGAAAAGAGTTTTTAAAGAAATAAGTGAAATACTGGGTAAGAAAGTGGAAGCAAGTCCAAATTTAGCTTTATTGGCGATGTTTGATAAAGAATATGGGAATAATAATACAAGAGAATTGATAAACAATCTCCTGACATCGGCTAGATTAATGATAGCTAAGAATTGGAAAATACAAGGGAATTATAGTATAGAAGAATGGTATAAAGGAGTGTGGGATATTGCAATTAATGATAGATTAACATGTAAAATTAAAGTTAGGATGGGATTATCCAAAAATAATGATTTTGAAAGTATTTGGGGATCATTTATTGAATATGTTTTAGTAAAGGGGAGAGGTTGTACACCTTCAAAAGAATTGTTGCAATTTTGGAAAAATGTATATTATATTAGAGCATTGAAGGTCTCAAGGGTAGGGGAGCACAGGGGGGATGTTGAGGTTTAGTTTATGTATTATGTTTATTTTATGTTGTTATATGTTGAAAAATTAAATCAAATTTTTAAAAAAGAGTCTTGAAACTTGGTCACAGTGCTTCTGGGGTATGCCTAAGTATGTGTGTGAAATGTGAGATCGATCCCTCCAACCCTCGATTTTATATGAATTTTTTAAAGATCATTTCTGTTCTGACAGATCAAAATGACAGCTCGCCAGACCTGTCAGAACGGAAACGATCTTCTGCCCAAGGTCTTCCTGACTTTCAACCAAAGGGGAAGATGCTTTATCTGAACTGGCTTGAAGTTCCTAAATACAGAAGAGCTTTTACGTTGGCTCGTTTTAATACTCTTCCCTCCAAGCTTCTGGAGGGGAGATTTAAAAAGGTTCCTGTCGAGCGAAGATTCTGCCCATGTAACAATGTTGAGATAGAATCTATATCCCATGTGTTGTTTGATTGTGTATTTTATAGCAAAGTCAGGAATGATCTGCTGCATCCCATTACCTGTCACTTTGTTGGCAGATCTCACGGTGTTACCGTTACAAGGCACGGACAGGTATACCACGATACAAGTTGCAAAATTTTTATCATATGCGATTCAAAGCAGATTATTGATGTTACCAGATTAATCCACTGTTTTCGATTGTTGTACAAACATATGGTTTAACTCTGTCATTCTAATCATATGAATTGGTTTTTGTTGTTGTTGTTGTTGTTGGTCTATCGACTGTAAATAAATAAACTAAACTAAACTAACCTTATCGTATCATTATCAGCGATTTTAAGCATACGATACACATCCCTACTCCTCATGCTTGGAGAGCTGGTACCCTTGCTAGTGTACTTATATAGTGGGCCCAACTGCTGCTGCAGTGAATTTGATTGATGGGCTTTGTTTGAAAAGCTCTCTCAAAATTCCAAATATGACCACTGACCCCAAATGGTATTATGGTACAAGCATCTGTAGACTAGAGTCCACATGAGAATTATCCTCAAGGTCACAGTTGAGGTGAAGCCCTAACCTGCCCACGATATCCAGACATGACAATGGGACCACCACTACTATGGAAGGCTGCTCCACTGGTGTTCTTTCCAAGTCCTGTGGCAGCTATTTGCTACAATGGCAAAAGATTATGACCAGCGACATTATTGGGATGGTAGTGGAACCTATTCTCTCAACATTGGGCAGCCTGTTCTCTGCTGACAGAGACCTCCAAGCAGAGGATGGGGAAGATGCATCTTTTTTTCTCTAAAATTGTAATGATAGACAATGGCTCAATTCAGACAACACGCTGAGTTACCTACTGACGGTTGTTGAAAAAGGTGGTGATCTACAGACAACACCCTGCAGCAGGGGCTGCAAGGAATTGGCTACCACCCCGGTTGCAGATTGCCTACTCGGCTCTGACTGACAGCTCAGCCGCCATTTTCCCCACCTACCAAACCCCGTTAGTCCTCCAGCAGATATCCCAGAAGGCACTGCGGCCGAAAACAATGGGCGCCACCATTGAAGCCGATGCAGGACACGCCTCCCAAAACCCATTTGCTGCCTCAGTCAGTGGGTGGAACTCAGCAGCCTTGGGCAAAGAGGCAGCCAGGAGGGATGGCAGCACCATTACAACAGTCGCACCACACGCCCAGCGCTGCAATTCTAACGTTGGCACCCACGCCCCCCCAACCCTCCCCCACCTCCCTCCTAGAGCATTTTCCGCACACACAGGAAAGAAGGCAAGAGTGGGGTGGCGTAGAAAAACTTTATTCAGCAGGGAGACCAGACATGGGCAATAAGGCACATGGGCACCACTATGCCAAGGCAGAACCTACGGAAAGGACAGTTGCCCCCGGGAAGGGAGGAGGCGGCTGGAAGGCACAGCGGTGAAGAGGGCACGGCTGAGGCCACACCCCCAGGGAGCCAAGCATGGAACATGCCAAGGGGATGAGGTGGAGAGGAGTGGCATGCCAGGGAGGGATGCCAGTCCAGAGATGGAACTCCACAGCCGACTCTCAGAAGGGGTGGGGGTAGCGCAGCTAGATCCAGGCACTGATGCTTTCATGCACCCAGGACGCCTCCGCACAGGCGCGACGCTCCCCAATGGGATTCTCGGGGCCCAGCAAAGGCTCGCTGTCCAGCCGTGTTGGGCGGATGAGGGGGGGGGCTCTCTGGTCACCGCTTCCCCTGCCCTCGTCCTTCTGGGTGACGAAAGGGTGGAGGTGGCGATGCAGTGGGGGTCTACTTTGGATGGGGTGTTGTTCCCCTCTTGGTGTGGGGGGGCTGCCCCCTGCTCCAGGGCGCCTGGGGTTGTTGCTTATTCTGTCTCCCCCTCCCCCCCTTTGCCATAGTGCCCTTCTGGCACGCTTCCCTGTCCGTTTGGGTAGCTGACTGGGCACCCTGCGTGAGTGCTTGCAGGAGTTGGCCCCTTGTTGAGCTCCGTGCTGGCTGCCTGGTGGGAGAGGCGGGCGTCCTGGTTGCTATGGCGGCGAAGCCGGGTCTCTGTTGCGAGCGTGCTTGAGCGGCCACCCGCTTTCTGCCTCTCTTGCCACTCCGCTCTCTGATTTTCCTTGCTCAACAACTCACGGTTGTTGCTTCAACAACGCCCCAATTCGGACAACACGTTTGTCAGTTGTAAAATCCCCCAACAACTCACAAATGAGTTGTTCATCTCGGTTGTTACTTTAACAACTGTGGGTTGTTGCTCCGTTGTGTGGCTGAATTTGGACAACATGTTTAACAACTCAACGGGTTGTTGCTTCAACAACCCACAGTTGTTAAACGTGTTGTCCGAATTGAGCCATTGTGTTCATTCTATAATAGCTAGGAACTGAGGTACTTTTTGTGCATAGCCTCCGCCCCCCAAACCCGTAAAGTGAATTGGTTTAGGTCACAATGTAGCACCTTTGATCAGGCATATTTTATAAATGATGATACACCCAATTGAGCAGTCCTATTTGTGTAGAAATTAACTTTATTGAGGGTCAGGGCCTTTCTTTCTCATCCTGAAATCTTAGAAGGCCGTCAGACCTTGTATCCCCCTGTAGACTCGAAGGGGGTCCATTTCAAAGCAGGGCTTGTAGGAGGTGGGTGCACAAATCATTTTAGCAAATAATGGAATTTATTTTGGATGTGACCTCTTGGCTTTTGCTTTGAAAACTTAACCTGTGAAGATTGAAAAGCCCCCCAGTCAACACCCTTTGGAAGAGACAATTTATTAGCATGCTATAATCGACATTTCTTTCTGTATCTGTTCATGCAGGAATAAAAGCAAAGCTAAATTTATGGTTTCATGGTTATTTACATACTTGTGGACACTTTCAGCCAAAGCTGACCTCAGAAGGAAGCCAGATAGAGTGGGGGGAGAGAACTGCGTTTCAGCTAATTTTTGGTCAGAATTTACCAAAATCTGCAAATTTCTCCCTATTCAGGATGGAAAGAATGGAGATTTTAAAGAAATGAAATGGGGAGAAACCAAATGGACAGATCAGTCCTTTCAGGTGGAGGACGCAGAACATGTAGCCCTTAGAAGCCTGGAGCTATGCTGCTGTGCAAACCACCCTGTTACTGGTGAATCGGGGTTGCCACCTCTTTTCTTTTCACAGGCTCCTTATCTTTAACAGCTACATGGCAGGCAAGTACCATGTGGCCCCAGTGGAGACTGGTGGCTCTGATGTCAGCGGGGCGGAGTGTCACCTCCAGGTTTCTGTCAGAAGCAGCCAGAACTCTAAAGGGCTAGAGTTCTGACTGAAACCCAGAGTGGATTCATTGTCCCAATGACATCAGAACCATCAGCCTCCACTGCCTGGCGCTCTTCATGCTGGGAATAGCTGTACCTATTAGATCTGGCCAGTGCTGATAGCTGAGAGTTTTATTTCAGTTCATTTTTGAGAAGAATCTACCAAAATTCATACCTTTCTTCATATTTGGAATGGAAGGAATTTGAGATTTAAAAAATCCAAATGTGGGAGAAAGTAAAACTGACATTCATCCAGCCACAATGCCAGATTCTGGGCTATGGGTACAAGCCAGTTCACACCACTGCTATGGGGTATCTGTGGTGAGAACTAGGGGTGTGCATGGACCCCCCCCCCCGGATTGGATCAGGACCCGGGTCGGGACCTCCAATTTTGTCCTGGATCGGATCGGACAAAATTGGAGCCCCCCCGGACCAGATAGGGTCCGATCCCGATCCAAAAATCGAACATCCAATTTTTGGATTGGTTGCCATTCCCCCCCTCCCTAGACTTGCATTGGGGGAAAGAAAGCTTTCCCCCAATGCAAGTCTATGAGGAAAAAATAGCGGCGGGTGGGGGGGGGCTAACTCCCTCCTCCCCCCTGGGGCTGTCTGCTGTGGATGGCCCCGGCAGGTAAGCCCCCTCCCCCGCGCTCCTTACCCCCCCGGATGGAAGCGGACGGCCCCAGGGAGGTAAGCCCCCTCCCCCTGCATACCTTCTGTGGCCGTCCGCTCCCATCCGCCACTGGCCGCTACTGCGAGCAGGCTTCGCGGCTTGTCCATAGGTAGTGCGCCAGGTGATGTCATCACCTGGCACTCTACCTAAGAGCAGGCTGCAAAGCCTGCTCGCAGTAGCGGCCAGCGGCAGACAGGAGCAGACAGCCACGAAAGGTAAGCGCGCCATGGGGTCCCCTCCCCCCTCCCCCCCTGCCCCCTGCTTACCTTCCGTGGCGGTCCGCTCCCGTCCGCCGCTGGCCGCTACTGCGAACAGGCTTCGCGGCCTGCTCCTGAGTAGCATGCCAGGTGATGTCATCACCTGGCGTGCTACCTAGGGGCAGGCCGCGAAGTCTGCTCGCAGTAGCGGCCAGCAGCGGATGGGAGTGGACGGCCACGGAAGGTAAGCGGGCCGCAGGCCGCCCTCCCCTCTCCCCCATGCTTACCTTCCGGGGACATCTGGTCCCATCCACTGCCCCCTGCCCCCGTTGTCCGCTTCCCTCGGCAGGCGCCCGCTGGCGGAAGGCCCCCCCCGCTGTCTGGATCGGGACCTTTCCGAATCAGATCAGATTGGATCGAACGATCCAGCGGTGAGATCGGAAATCGGATAATTGTATCCGATCTCCCCTGGCCTAAGAAACCTCACAGAGTGGCTGTGACGATAAAGTGGAGAGAAAGAGGAGGATCATGACCAACCGCTGCCTTGGGCTTCTTGGAGGAAAGGAGAGATATAAATGTAACCAATAAACAAAAATATAAATGAAAAACATGTGTTACAGACTTATGCATGACTGCTATGGGCAGTGGATTGTGTAAATGCCCTAGGTTTCAGGTTTCAGGCTATAGGGTAACCATATGAAAAGGAGGACAGGGCTGTATGCATGCAGCACCTGGTGAAATTCCCTCATCACCACAGTTAAAGCTTCAGGAGCCCTGCCCTCTTTTGTATCTTGTCACTCTAGTATGGCTCCTGCAGCTTTAACTGTTGTGATGAAGAGGGGATTTGCTCAGGTGCTGCATGAATACAAAGGACACCTGCTGAAATTGCCCTTTCAATACAGCCGTTAAAGATACAGGAGCCCCGCCCTCCTTTTCATAGGGTCACTGTATTTTAGGTCCATCTGGTTCTGGGTTTCTTGTTCCAGTGTTAATTTCATCTGCAGAGCTAGTCACTAGCCTTCAAAGCACCAAGGATGGAACTACATGTTACAAAAAGCACAGGCTCACCACTGAAAACTGGATACCTAGATTTTTGAGTTTTCCTCCAAAAGGTTTAGCCTCACCTTGTGCTGTCATGGCTTTGCCATTGCATTGTGCATTTTCTATCTCTGTCCCACAGTGTGTGGGGGATGGACAACTGCCCTAGCATTGTGACTTCATGACATGGCAGAAGCAATACTTTCCACTATGTTGAGAACTCAACAAGCGGGTGCCAGTTCTGGTTGTAGCTGTGTGTAAACCAAAACTGATGTAGAGATTTTTTGTTTGCTTTTTTAAACAAATTGATAATCAGTAGAGACATCTCTGCGAGAAAGATGTTAAAATACATAGAAAGGAAGCAGCGGCCATGTCGGGGGGCAGGGGGGGCAAGTGTCCCCCCAAACAAGGAGCTTGACACCAGACATAGCCAGCCCCACCCTTAAGCAGGGGGAAGTGCCCGCATGAGGCGGCGGAGCAGGGAAAGCTGCAAATTCATCTGCTCTCCACACCCTGCCCCCGCCCCTGCCCAGGAGGGCCCATGGCTTCTTTCTCTCTGGAGCCTCCTCCTTGTCCTCCACCGCCACCTGTTCACTCTCTTCCTCACTCACTGGCCTGTTTCGGACAACACGATAATCAACAAAGGGAGGGGAAACTGATCGGCAACATTCGGACAACATTTTAGGCAATGGAGGGGGGAAGAGGCAACGAACAGTAAGTTATTGGCAGCATTTGGACAACACGATGATCAACACAACGGACGATTGTTCCCCACCCTCTGTTGATTATCGTGTTGTCTGAACCAGGCCGCTCAGTCAGCCACTCCCTCCTACAAGCTGCTCTGCCTGATCTCTCACGATAGTTGCTGCAGGAGGGTGCTGGGAGCAGCACCCATGCTGCCGGGGGGAAGGAGCACATGGAAGAGTGTGGGCTGCAGAGCGGCTGCCAAGAAGAGCAGTGGGCTGGCTGGGTGGGGAGCGGGACTGTTTTTGTTGCTCTGACTTATCCTCAGGTTCCCTTCCCTGTCAGGAGCTGCCGATTGGGGCTCTCTCCCCTCCTGAACTGCTGCGCTCCTCTCCTCAACATTGCAGATACTGTGAGGTTTGGGAGAAAGAGAGAGGCTGCCTCTACATGAGAGGTTTAAAGCTCTTTCAAGTCTCATTAAACGTTTTACCTCTACATGAGCGGAGCGCAAATCAGGAGTTGAGGAGAGTTATCTATTCGATTATGCACATTATCGAATGTGCGTTAAATAGAGAGTTTTATTTTGCTGTAGCCCGTTAAAGTGCATTTTGACTATGTAAACAAGTGATTCTCCGCATTAACTACTTCTAAAGTGCATTTCAAACAACCGGTAAGGCCACCAGTTGAGCTCTCAATTACCTCCCGCGTACAGTCATTTGCCATAAAGCGCTTCCGAGAAGATGCGCATAATCGGAGAACCAGGCATCAAATCGAATTCTTGTAGAGGGGGTCAGAGATCTGTGTGTGTTCTCTCCTCATCCCCCCCCCCCCGACCAAACTGGACTCTAGCAGGATCGGGAGAGAAAAGAAGGGGTGGCAGAGAGGATCTTCTGGCTAAGGAGGATTCAGGCAGGGATGAAGAGGAAAGGAGGATTCAGCAGCGCTTTTTTTCAGAATGCTTGCTAAAACAATTCTTATCTGCCCTTGCTTATTTTAGGGTGTCCAGCCCCCCTTTTTTCAAGCAGATATGCAGGAACCAGCAAGCCATTCTTTTGGTAAACATGGTATATGTGTGTACATTGTGTCACCTTAAAAACAGAGGTGCAGCACAATCCTAAGTATGTGTACTCAGAAGTAAGCCCCACTGAGATCAGTAGGACTGGTACCTTCATCACACCTACTTCCCCCCCGGTTTGCTTCTGTTGGTCCCCCCTCCATTTCCTATGCGAGTCTAGCGTTTTGAATCACACGTGGTCGGTATTGCTGCAATACTTCAGCTTGGCCTATTGAATTTTGCCTGTTTCAGACTTTGCTCGTTGAGGAATAAATTGAAAGAGAAACGAGCAACTGAGGGCTCAGGGTGAGAGAACAGCATGACCGGGACGATGTCATGCGAGTCCAGCGGTGAAAAAGTTTATCACACGCACATCAAACTGTGCGTGTGATAAACACCTTCTGAGGGAAATGTGCATAAGATTCAGCCCGAAAAAGAAGGGAGGGTGAAGAAAAGACAAGAGAAAAGGAATTGTAGAAATAGAATAGCAAGATCACTGTGGGATGTTTAACCATATTTAAAGACAATAATAAGTACAGTAATGATTAGTACCCCTAGAATTGTATGTAGTGCCTCACCTTCAGTCATGCGTAACTGCATTTCAGTCTCAATTAAATAATCACAGTGAACCAGTCAGGTTTTCCATGGGAAAACTCTGTACCAGGTGACAGATACTTATTTTTCAGTTTTAATTAAAAACATATATTATCCTGTCCTATAACAAAATGGCTAAATTCTTGCTGTTGTATGGGGCACACTTTTTTCTTAAACCTGTGATCATGTAACCCAAACTCTCATTTTGACTGGCGGGACTCTGCCCACCCACACCCATAGTAAGGCAGATTAGAGCGCAGTATAACCTGTAAAAGCCATTGGCTTGGGAGGGGGTATCATCTGCTTTTTTCAGCTTAGTGTGCTGCTGACAGACCAAACCCAATTTCAGGGGAAAGCAGGGAAAAGCTGAAACTGCTTCTCAATGGGTTTCCATGAAGATTCGCCCTTGGAGTCCATATTGTAATATTTTCTGTTTAAGTATCCCATTGAATACCAGAAAGGTGTTGTTTTTTGTTTAATTGTTAAGAATCATTTCCAGTAGTGACGGCTGAAGATGGAATAGGTCTTTCCTACTGGGGGTCCAGGCATTTGGCCCCAAGAGGATTTGTGCTCCACTCCAGACTTAATAAAGTACAGGCTCTGTAGCAATAAAACCACAATTAACTTTTACTAATAAAAGCCAGAAGTAAAGAATTAGGTAGGTAGTTTGGTGTTTGGTTTCAACAGCTAATTTCAACACCAGCAGATGGTGCTAAAATGTACATTAAAAAAATAAATCTCAAAGTTATTTAAAAACATAAACTGTGCTGGAAAGATAAATTGAGGTGCATTAGTTAATTATTGTGGAAAATTAAAGCTTTGGTGATGTTAGTTATCATTTTATTTAGACTACAGCATTCTGAAGCCCTTTATTCTTCAGGAATTCAGCTGTTAAGATGGAATGACTTTCCCTAAGTCAGACATTTATTACATCATCATCAATGGCATTCCCACTGAAATTGAAAGTGCTTATTATAGTTTTGGGGGTGGGCATTTTGCAGAATTTGAGCAACTGAGTATGCATACACACACACACACACACACACACACACACACACACTGTGTGTGTTTTCTATTTATTTCAGTGGTTCTACTTTAAGTATATATATGTGTGTGTTGGATTCAAATTTAGTCAGACTCAGAGTAGACCCATTGAAATCAACAGAACTTAAGTTAGTCATGCATAAACTAAGTTCCATTGATTTCAATGGGTCTACTCTGAGTCTGACTAAGAGTGTCATCAGTCAAACGTTTCATCGCATGCTCATTACTGCCTATTTACGGATGTTCATGAATCCTTTTGATGATGCCGTCCACCTCCCATGCATCTCCCGCTCCTTCTTGCCTTCTTTCCATAAAAAAAATAGACCTTGGTAAATCCATTTTTTGAAAAACAAAAAGGAAATATGCTGCTATTTTCTGCTGTGTGCAAGAAAAGTGGCATGATAAAAACGGCCACTGAATGGACCACCTGGTCATTGTTTACTTCCTCTTTCTTCCCCTGTGTGTAAAAAGAGAAAGTATCATGGGACAGAAGCAGAGGGAAAGCGCCTGTAAGGAAAGATGATTCCTCCCTGTCTGATATCGCTCTAAATCTAGAGTCAAACCACTATTTATATGTAATACATATAACTATTGACTCTGACCTAGCTCCTCAGTCTAAGCAACCAGTTGCTCTGATCTGGTTGAATCGATCATATATTGCCTTGGTTCCACTTGAATGTCCTGAGCTTCTGGACTGCATTCTGCTGGGTCAGCAGTCTTGGTATTAGTTAGTCTTAAAAAACAAGCAGAATAAAACATAGTGATAGTGGGGGACAACTGTGTAGTATTTCACCTTCAGTATATATGTTAAAAATACTAAAGCTTTGCACAAATTGCCTCTTCAAATTCTTTACTTTATTTGTGGGCAGAGGAATCGGGAAGACAATTTCATCAAATTTCCCGAAATTCTCCAACAGTTTTTCACAAGTAGAGTCCAAGGCTTGCAAACTAGCTTCCTTTTTTGAGCTTACCTAATTGCTGTGAAGTGACTGAGGGCTCTGTGTGTATTTTGTCTTTCTGTTACACATCTCTCCATTGCTCTACAGGCTCCCAGGGTGCCTGCTCTTCTTGAACTGAAAAAGCTCTGTGGGAGGAATTATGTCACAATGTCTTCCCCTGGGCTTTAACTGAAGCCTGGGAAGCCGAGGAGGTTGCTGGCCGCCAGAGGGATGCTAATACAGTGAAATACAGAGGACACCTGTGAGTAAAGTAAAGTAAACACAAGAACTCTGAACCCAATGCTTGAGAATTCCCCCCAAATGTTCTTCTCCTTTGATTTTCTTTTCAAAAGCAATTTCTTTTCTAGCAAATTGAATGAGAATGGTTGAAAAGAATGTGGAAAAGGTTTTTGGCATAGCACTACAAAAATACCACAACAATTCCTTTTCATAGTGGCAATATTCTGTACTTGGTGAAGGATGAATGTTCTGCTACACAAAGGACTCTGGGGAATATAGTTCTCTATCTGGAATCCATGTTAAGAAAAGAGGAGGGAATTGCCATCCCCAAATACAAGATGAGGAGAGTGAGAAAGTGAGGGTGAGGGATCCATTTGGAGGAAAAGGCCCCCTCCACAAGGATGCGCTTTTGCGCCCGGTTCGGGGATTATGCGCATTTTCGCGGAGGCGCATTTACGCCTAATCCCTCTGCACGGGAGGCGGCGAGAAGCGGCGAAGCGCATTAAAAGATGCCCAAAAAGCACTTTACAGGTAGTTAATGCGCATAATCGCTTGTTCACACAGCGAAAATGCGCTTTAACGGCCGGAGCAAAATAAAAGTCGCTATTTAACGCGCGTTCGAAAATGCGCATTATCGGGGAGATAACGCGCCTGTACGCCCGTTTTGCGCTCCGCTCGTGTGTAGGTAAAATTTATAATGAGCCTTCAAGGCTCATTAAACGTCTCGTGTGGAGGAGGCCAAAGAGAGTTTTTGGTTGAAGAACCTGAGAGAGGCTTTCTACTAGAAGCATCTGTTAGCTTAGTCTATGCACCCTGAGGAGTCTCGGGAGATGTCATGTATCAACAAAAGACACTTTTCAAATTTCGACTGCTGTGTGACAGACTGGGTAAAGGGACTCTCCTTTGAGCCCTAGATGCTTTCATTGGGAAACCATCAAGTGTATCTGCACTGAACCAGGCAGAAGCAGGGTGCCTTCTTGGGATCAGTTTTTGGGATGTAAGCTTTATAAATATAAATGTTTTTGGTATTTTAAGTAGAAGATGCTATCAGGACGTTATTCTCAATCTAACCAATACAGTGGCTCAATTCGGACGACACGATAGTCAATGGTGGGGTAATAATCAACTTTACAGTTGTTCAACTAGGGGGTACTCCCCACACAACATGGTAATAAATAATCAACTGTGGTGTGGATTAGGATCAGCGCTGAGTTGACTATGGCAGCATTCGGATGACACAATCGTCAATACAACTGACAATTGTTCCCCCCTCCCAGTTGTTTATTGTGTCATCTGAATTGAGCCAGTGTGTGTGTTGCTCCTTCTTGATTACCTCTCAAACTTCATACACGACAGAGTGGATGCAGATGGCAATTTGCTATCTATAGTGGTGTGACTGTAACAACCTATGAACGCAGCTGTGATGAATTCACATGTTCTGGCATCTGCAGGAGAGGGTGTTGAAAGGAAGCTATAGCTCACAATGGGCTCACTGGATTTGCCTCCACACGGTAGCTTTGCCCAAGCCACACATAACAATATATTTTTTCTGAGTGGGTTACATTTATTCTATACATACATAAATAAATAAATAAATAAATAAATAAAATCCACCAGTGAATTCCTTGTCTACATTAACATTGTCAATAGGAAGAGATCTGGCAGTGGTAAGCAGATCTCTCACATCAGCTATCCAAAATGACCTTATTGTACAACTGAGTTCCAAAGAATGTGGGTAACGTACATGAATAACGTCATGGGAGAACAACTTCGTTCCTCTTAAATTCTTAGTTTACAATGCTCCTGGCTGTTGTCTCTAGGGTGAAATTCTATGTTTAAGTAGTTTTCTAAGGATCTCTAGCACAGCATCCTCACAAGCATACCTTCTCCATGGCTTTTCAGGGCAGTTTGCTCTTAATACAGTGCCCATAAACACAATCACTATGATCCAGTGAACGAACCATAGATGAATAATAGATGTATCTTACAAAAAATGGGCACGTGAAAACCATTTAGGGTCACAAGTTGGAGACAATTTATAGCACTTCTAGAGTGTATGAAGCACTTCCACGTACATTATCTTGTTGTAATCCTTACAATAGCCCGGAAAGGTAAGGTTAATGCTATTGTCTATATATTGAGCTGGGAGGCTGTGGCTATGGCAGAGATCAGTGTGCATAAAGCCATGCGGTTAATTTATGGGAGAGGTGAGGTTCAACCTAGAGGACTTGCTCATTCATTGCTCAGTCTCTCAGTTACTCTACACCAATGAGATTGGTGCTACTTGTGGCAAATATGATTAATTGCACAATGTTTAGCCAGCATGATCTCATTTCTGTACTGGTCATGTACAAGGATATCACTTTTCGCCAGCTTAAATTAAGTGTCCCATTTAGAAACGTTCCTTAACACCACATGGATTCTCAGTTTGTGCTCAGGTTAACACAATCTAAAGATATCCACCAAAACACACAATAACTTTTTTTCATTCATGTAATTCTGACAATCATGACTTGGCAAATATGTTTTGACCTCCTGAACCATGGTGAAATTCAGGTTGTTAATATGCTTCACCACCAGGGCAAGTAAAAGTAGGGCTGTGAACAGCCCCCCCAATCTGGTCCGGATCTGGACAATCTGGAACGGGCCGGATCCAGATCTGGGTCTCCGGATCGAGATCTGGAGACCCTCCTTTTCCTCATAGACTTGCAAGTCTATGGGGAAAAGGACTCAATGCCCTACTCCCACTGTCCCTGCTTACCTGCTGCCTCCTTCTCGTTGCCGCTGCCACCCACCGCTGCTGTCCACTGGCCGCCGCTGCTTCCGCTCTACTGAGAACCAGGCCTCATGGTCTGGTTCTCAGTAGAGTGATGTTGTGCCAGGTGATGATGTCACCCAGCCTGACATCACTCTACTGAGAACTAGGCTGCGAGGCCTGGTTCTCAGTAGAGCAGAAGCAGCGGCGGACAGCGGATGGCAGTGGCGGATGGCGGCAGCAACGAGGAGGCAGCAGGTAAGCAGGGAGAGTGGGGGGAGGGCGGTGAGTCCAATGGACTCACCGCTGGCCTGGTGTTCCTGGGTGCTGGCTGCGCAGGTGGCACCCAGGGACCTGGAAGGCCAATGGGCTCCAGATCTCTGGATTGATCCAGCATGATCCGATCCAGTCCGGAACGATCCGGTTCAGATCTGGAAGGTCTGGATCACCCCAGTCCGGATTTGGGATCCGGATCTGTTACCAGCCCTAATGAAAAGTCCCCTCATATGAGATTATGTGCTTGTTAAATTGTAATTTAGTTTAAAAGTATAATTAAATACAGAAGCCTTTTAGGAAGGAAGGCTTAAGAGACCAAGGTTGTATTTGAAGGAAATTAAAGACAGGAAGCCCAGGGTGTGTGTATGCACCCGTGCGATGTAATTGTTATTAAACAAAACAAACCATTATTTATGTAGTGTCATAAATTTACTCAACTATTCACACAAATAAGATATGGGTCCCAGCATGAGGTCCTTGCATACAGATGTACATGAACAGGTTTCTGTGTCCCAGCCTCATAAGAATATCAGGTCCAAAGGGATTTATGTGAGCAGGAGGACCAGTCCCTAAAATGGAAGATATAGGAAGCCCCCTTTGCAGTGGAGGCTGGTGGCTCCGATGTGAGTGGGGTGGTGAATCGGCTCCGGGTTTCAGTCGGAACTCTAAAAGAACTTTGCTTTGCACCTTGGACAGCTCCTTGAGAGTTCTGATTGAAACCCGGAGCAGATTCAGTGCCCCACTGACATTGGAGCCACCAGCCTCCATTCATTATTCCCACAGGCCAATCTCTTCCAGGCCTTGTTCAGTACAGTCAGGCAGAACAAGATAGTGGCAGGCATCCTGGGAGTTCCCTTCCAACCCCTTTCATGACACTACTGCTGCAGCAGCTTCAAAGACTCATCATGACTCTTAAGGGTTGCTGCTGTGCTCTGAAGGCTTACTTTTATGTCTGCAAAGTGGATAAAATTGCACCCAGATTAGCAGAATGGAAGTAGCAATATAGATCAAAGAAACACGGGGAAAGTGAGACACTTGCCTTCATGTTTTCATGCAATTCCTTAGTGATATAGTTGAGGCCTTTCTTCGAAGAAGCCAGGGAAGTATTTTAAAGAGTCTTTTATTTTTGCTGAAGGGTTAGGGAGTGAGGCAAAGGAAGTAACTCATGTGAAAAGTAACTCTGCAAACAGGTGAGTTCTCTGCTGTCATGGCTCAATCATAGCTTTATGGCATAAATTGAAACACGGAAGCCTGGGCATGACTGTAAAAGAGCAAATTCTTTCCCCTTCATTTTTTTAATAAGGCCCATCAATGCTTAATGCAGACAGCTCGTCTGTTGTCCTTTTTGGATGCCTGCTGAGACCAACAGTGACAGGATGACTTAAATGGGATTCTCACATCAATCCACCAGAGAGCACTGTACTAACACTGGTAAAGCTCCACCAGTGAAACTGTTTAGCAATTGGCAGCCACCTCCCAAGAGGCTTTGACTAAGAGCGCAGCTGTATGAGGAGCGTGTTTACAGCAGGGCACTTTCAGGTTAAGGAAATATTGACTTATGTCTGCAAATGGTTCTAGGGTCAATTGCTACCAAGACATGGAAAACTGGAGGCATGCTGTATCGTCAGGAAACAAAACACGGCACGATCCCAGAGATCCTGCGATTTGCTGGAGTCACTGAGATGCACATACTAAAGAGCCCATCAAAGATGGGACTTCAGAAATTCCTCTGGAATCTGCTAGGATGGTGGTGCTTTAGTCTGTTTTTTTAAAAAATATTTCTTTAGATCGTGTGTATAAATTTCCTGGTGCCTTTTATTATCACCAGTAGGAAATGAATTACTGTATTAACTCCATGAAGAAGAAAACAGTAATTCACATTTAGCAGTCACATCAGATCAAATTTAGCAAAGTTTTGTTAACTAGCGGTTTTATGTAGGCTCTGAAGAATGCTCATTTGAATATTGTAATGCAAACATAAATAAAGCAGTCATTCTCATGTAACTTTTTATACTTTTTAATCCTCCTCCTGCTTATTATCCAGGAATAAACTGGAGCATAAAGTTGTAATGCATTTTGTATGCAAGTGGACAAAATAATATCGTTTTTCCTTTTAGACTTCATTGGAAGTAGCTAATTTTAAGAAACGAACAAACAACGAGGTTGGGTCTGTTTTGGAAAGGCAATATATGGAAATTAGGATTTAAAGAAATGCATGATCACCCTTTTCACAGAGCACAAGGTAAATATAATGTCATACTTTGAGAGTATTTGACTTAATGTTGCTTATTTAAATTTTGTTGTTATAAAACTACTACTTAGTAAATAATTTCTCTGCAACATTCTATACTTTCTTTTTCTGTTTAGATCTCAGAAAGCTAGCAGGTTCACATGGTGAGCGCCTCCAGTCAGTGAGTGGCTGATATATCACTTCTGAGTATCATTTTCTTAGGCTGCTGTGATGTCATGGAAGGCCTGGGCAACCTAGGGCTGGGCTGCTGATTGCTAAAGAAGCCTGGGATGACCTTGCAATCTAGACATTACAAGAGATGTGGAGCAAAGCAGCAGATGCGCTGCTGTTGCTGCACATCCGCCTCATTCTGGTACTGTGTCGTCCCACACAGTCGGTGACATGATGTCACCATGCGCCATGTGTTCTGTTGATGCCCCACTCTCTAAAACCTGACAGTAAATGGTGGAGGAAGAGAAACGCACATAGAGAGAGGATGCCATCACATTACCAGAGAGAGGGGAGAAAGAGACAAAGTAGAGAAATCGCTCCTTGTTCTTGTAATGTCTTTTAGTTTTCCCACCCTGAATTCCAACGTCATGCAGTGCCCTTCATATTTATCTGTTTGTTTATATTTACTCTGTTTTAAGTATTTCTGTCCTACCCTTCAAACACCTTTCCCATAATGGCTTACAATACAATATAAAATACAATGTTAAATCTAACACATGAACAAAATAGAGAGCTGCATCAGACGAGCGTTTTATTGCATGCTCGTTACTGGGCACTGATGGATTTTCGCGGGTCTCTCTCACAATGTGCCTCCCACCCCTTCTAGCCTTCTTTGCGCCACAAAAAAACACCCCAGTAAGTCCGACTTAAAATAAAGACAAATGTTGCTGCTAATTCCTGCTGTGTCTTTGTTTACTTCCTCTTTCAAAATAGGAAGTAATGAGGGACAAACGTGAGGGCAGAGAAGTGACGGTAAACAAATGCGATTTCCCCCTGCGTGATGATGCCCTGAGTAAAATCCTCCTCCTCCTTCCCCTTCTCATTTACATTTAAACCATGGCCAAAGCAGATCATGATAACGTCATAACAGGATATTCTGCTGCTTGGTCTAAAATACTAAAAACATACCAGGCAGTTTTGTATACTGCCACTGTACCTCCACTACTTCTATGGCTCCCGCAGGAACTATTCTTCTCAAAGCAATCCCAGAAATTAGCTCCTTTCTGACCTCAAATGAGTGTCTCTGCTCTTTCTGAGTGCTTGAGGAAACATTAGCTCCCCATTGCACTAGCAGCGAGTCCTGCTGGTGCACAGGAGCAGGCAAATTCACCCGTGCCGGCCTTTGTGGGCGCTCACACGGTGGCGACTACTGTCGCCGCCTCCCATCTGTCCCCACTCGCCAGGCTGCGGGAGCCTCCTCTGGGGCTTGGCTTGACCCAGCCTGGCAAGCACTCAGCAGCTGCCCACCCTCACACTGACATTGCACAGTTCCACTCCCTGCATCAACGGTGGCTGCAAAGGCCCCATTTACACAAGGGTAAAGGTGCGAATGCCCCGTTTGTGCCTGTACCCTTGTATAAATGGGGGCCTTTGTGGCTGCCATTGCCGCAGCAGGGGAAAGTGTGCAATTTGCAGTGCCTCCGTAAATTGCGCACTCCCCCGTTGCACCAGTGCGGCCACCATTGATGCAGGGCGGGAGTGTGCAATTTTGGCATGAAGGCAGGTGGCTGCCGCGTGCTCTAGGGGCCTCACAGATGCTTGAGCAGGGTTCATACTTGTGCCAGGCACACCTGACTGGGTCCAGGGAGGACGTGGTAGGTCCGCCAGACTCCTGGACGCAGCCAGGCAGTTGTGACATCCTATTAGTGCATAGGTGCCATAGGATATTGCCCATTAAAATCTGATAGCAAAAAACAAAACAAAAACTGCTAGCCATGAAAAGGTATTAAAATGCTTAGAGGATGAAATGGTCTTTGCCTGGCAAAGATATAGAAGTTGGCACAAGCTCAGCCTCCCACTGATTCACCCCTTTCCCTAGGTGCCAGATGTAATATCTGTGATGGGACGGGCACCCACAGGAGGACCGCTGGAGATGGCCTGGCGTCATCTTCTGGCAGTGTCCTGAAAGCCACCTAGCTATGGCCCATGCTGCTTCTGCTGTAACATTTCAAGGCCTAGGACCACAAGGGGCAGAGTCATGTGGGCCCTTCCTATGCCAACGTTGATTGGCTGGGATTCAGCACCCACTTCTGAGTAGGCATGCTTAGGATTGCACCGTTAGTGTTGTCCACACAAAGTGAACTTCTATAATGATAACACAATTGTATGATCGGTTAAGGGACTGGGAGGCACTGTTCTATGGTGGCTCTGGTCCTTCTCAGAAGGCCAATTTCAGGAGGTTGTGCTGAGGGATTGCTGTCAACACCATGGCTATTTAACATATACACGAAAACGCTGGGGGTGTCTGTCCAGAGTTTTAGGGTTCAGTGCTACCAGAATGCTGTTGCGCTCAGCTTTCCATCGAAATCCAAGGAAGCTGTTCTAGTTGTAAACCAGAGTTTGATGTCAGTAATGGACTGGATGTGGGCTAACAAATTGAAGCTTAATCTAGATGAGGTGCTTCTGCTTAGTTGAAAGGCTGAGGAGGGAATAGGGATTCAACCTGTGCAGAATGGGGTTATGCTCCCCCTGAAGACTCAGGTTTGCAGTTTGGGTGTCCATGATCCAGTCCTGAACCTGGATGCCTAATTTTCGGTGTTGGCCAGAAGTGTGTTTGCACACCTCAGAATCCTGGGCCATCTGCACTCGCGCCTTGTGATGTCATGCATGCTTTAGTGACATCCTGTTTGGACTACTATAACACACTCTACATGGGGGCTGCCTTTGAGAAGTGTTTAGAAACTTCAGCTGGTCCAGGCTACTTGTTACAGGGAGAACAGGATTCCTTGATACAACAGCTTCACTGGCTACCTGACTGCTTCCAGGCACATTTCAAAGTACTAGTTATGACCTATAAACCCCTTGCAACTTGGGACCAGGTTGCCCAAAAGACCATCTTCTTCTACACAATTGTGTCCAGGTGTTGAGATCTTCTGGGGAGGCCCTTCTCTTGGTACGGCTGCCATCAGAGGCCCATTGGGTGGGGCTGCTAGAGACACTCTTCTCCATGGCTTCTCCCAGGCTTTGGAACTGGCTGTCATTTTTGGCAGGCAAAGATGTTTTATTCAGGCAGGTCTTTGGCATGTAAGCTGGTCTATTGTGGGTGGGTGCTAATTAGTTGGTGATATATTTATCTCTTTTATTGTGTTTTTAATTTGTTTGGTTTTGTGCTATGTTTTAATTAAGAGTTATTTTTAATCTGTATTTTATTGTGAGCCACTTTGAGTGCTATTTTTAAAGGGAAAAGGCAAAGAGAAATTGGTTGTGTGGTTCTAGAGCCATTTAATAAATTCAGACAATACTTGCTGCTTAAGTGTGGAAGGGAAAATGAAAGGCTGGTCTATGGGAAGGACCTGTCTTGCTAATCACTTTTCTTTTGTCCCAGTGTTAGAGTAGATACCAGACATGATTAACAGTTACTGAAAGCCAATGGATGTTGCTGCTCACCCATGTCTCTCCTGGAAGGGCTTGGGGAAATAGTTTTGACTCAGTCTCAGTTCCTTTATGTAAAAAACTTTATATATGCAAAGTCAAAGCCAGCTTTTGATGATCTGTTAGGCCACTTATTATCACTGAAGTGAAAGCTGAGGTGTCAAACTGAACACAGAACACATAGATTTGTAGAAAATTAATGGTCCCAAATCAGATGAACAGGACAGAAGAAGAAGAAAACTACTTAAACCTCTATACTTATTAACTCTGAAGGCTCTGGCTTGAGTTGGATGGAAAAGTAACCCTACTGCTGAGGTGTTATGGAATGTTTATGAACACAGTTTTTTAAATGTCTGAGAAGTTGGAATGTTCAGAAATATCCCATAACATACAAGACCTAGGGACAGATGGGACTCTGTGCTGTTGATGGGAAGGGGTTCAATAGAGAAAGCAATTGTACGAATCACACTATTAGTCTATCTAGCTCAGTAACGTTGACACTGATTAGCAGTGGCTGTCCAGGGTTTCAGATAGGTTCCCTTCCCAGCCCCATTGGCATGCAAAGGATGTGTCTACCACTGAGCTACAACCCTTCTCTGCAAGGGAAATTATTCTGCTTCTGTCTTGTTTGAAACGAGGAATATTTTCTGTGTTAGGTGCAAATGATACACACAAACACAGCCAAAACTCTCTGGCTTTTCACACTTGTCATTACTTCTTTGTTGCAGCTACGATCATAAGAGATCCGCATCCACACCATTGGTGGATCCTTCACATTGCAAGCCAAACGTAGAATAGCTTTAGAAATGATTAAGGGTTGCCTGGTTCCTTTTTCCTTCAATTTAATCAATATATTATGTAGAGTTGGACTTGCTGCTTTCTTTTTTAAAAAAAATCATTATTCTTCATGGTTCTCCAACTTCCTTGCACATAGACAATTGAACATAATGGTTTCAACATGGAAAAGGGCATCTATAGCCATTTGGCAATTAAACATGCTGGAGAATGAGAGAGACTTGAGTCTCATTCACACAGAGATGAATTGACATTGTGTGAAGTTTCTGCCCTTGATTGTTGTACAGTGAAGCCCAGTGCAGATACTTCATTGCAAACACACATTGAGCACAATGTCAGGTGTCAGTTTGCACATTCAGTTACCACTGAGACATTATTCTGAATGTGTGTCGAGCAGCCTTTCCCAACTGTGAACCCTCCAGATGTGTTGGACTTCAACTCCCATTATTCCCATCAATGGCCATGCTGGCTGGGAATTATGGGACCTGCAGTCCAACACATCTGGAAGACTGGTGTTATTATTATTATTATTATCATTATTATTTACATAATATTTAAAAGAGCCAATATTTTACAAACAATGCTGCACATAGGCTCTGTACATGCAACCAGGAGCCAACACAAAACAAGGTTATGGAGAAAATATATATATAAACCATGTACAGCATTTTTTAAATGTAAAATCTAACAATAACATATATAATAACAGCAATAATAATAATAATAATAATAATAATAATAATTCTTATAGGCCAAAATGACTAAAACATATTTAAAAATTGGCCATTCTAACACTTTTAAAAAGTAGAGAGCTTGACCATTAGACCATTTGGGAAACCAGTGAATAACTGTGTTCCAGTCCATGCATTAGTCCAGGTCAGTTTGTGTCGGAATGAACAAAGATCAAATTCCTCAAACATCTCTAATTCAGACATTATGCTGAACCTGCAAAGGAGACAGGTTGAGCAGCTCGGAAATGTTCATGCACACCCTAGATATATAAGGCTTATACAAGATGGGGATGATGTGACATGCATTGATTGTATGCATTTTTGATAGTATGAACTGTATAGTATGCTCAGTGATAGAGCACCTTCTTTGCATGCCGAAGGTCCCTGGTTCGATCCCCAGAATCTCCAGGTATGGCTGGGAAATCTTCTGCCTGAAACCCTGAACGGTCATTGCTGCCAGCCAGTGTCAACAGTACTAGACTGGATAGACCAAGGGTATGACTCAGTATAAGGCAGCTTCATATGATGACAGCATATCTGTATACAGTTTGGTCAGCCAAACCACAGAGAGTGATTGACATTCTGTATTTTGGTCCACATGGCTTGTTGAGTTCTAACATTTCCTGTGCGGTGTGACCTTAGCCGGCTCCCTGACCACACGTCACAGGATTTTCTCTGTTGGCAGGCTTTTATCACTCATTTATTATAAACGATGGAACACAGCTCAGGAGAATATGAACTGCAGCCTTCAGAGCCTACTTTTCATTTTTTTTTAAAAAAAATGCTGCATAAAGCTTTGTTTCCATTTTTTTTTCCTTTAAAAATATCCTCCGGCATAAAGCTTCATTGCATCTGTTCCCCCATCATTGCATCTGTTCCCCCTATTTCCCCTGCGAAAGAAGCATTGTTTTTTCTGCCTCTTTCGCAGGGGGGGGGGGAATTTGGAGAATATTCTCCTTGGGGAGGGTGGGAGGGTTTCCACATACCTTTTTTTATAGTGTAGCCGATTGCTGAGGGGGCTTCTTCCTATTTTTTTAGTTTTTTCAAAAAAACAAACACCCCCTTTTTCCAAAATGTGGATGAGCCCAGCAGTTCTTTGTGAATGCCTATTGGAGACCATGTGACCTCTCCCTCTCCAATAAGCATTCAGGAAGAACTCCTGGGCTCCTGAAAATACCTGGGCTGTTTTTAAAAAATACAAAAAGAAAGAAGACCCCTCAAAAACTGGCTGCATTTTAAAAGGTATGTAGAAACCCTGTCCCCCTCCACAAGGAGAAACTTCTCTGAAATTCTCACCTCTCCCAGCCTCTTTCTTCTGAGTTTTCATTCCCCCACATGAAATGTCGAAAATGCAATGGTTGACATTTTCATTACGGCACTAGCATAAACCTAGTGAATCAAAAGAAAGAACAAGGATTAGAAGTACAAAGTGTTGGACATCAGCCTGTACAAAGTAATGCTCAAAAGAAAACATTCAGTATAAACTGCTGAACTAGATTTTGGTCTCCGAAATTGTCAACACTTCAGTCTTTCTTCTTTTCACTTCTGTGGTGGTGCTGCTAAAAATGATTGTGGGATGGTTCCTTCAAAATATCAAGAGTTGGCATCTGTTCCCTCCAAACATCTGAAGTCTAAAGTGTATTCTTTGTTGACAGAGCAAAAGATCCCACATCTGGAGCGATCCTTCTGCGAATTGAAGGTCAATGGAAGTTGCAGGTGTACTTGGCTTGGGCCCCCATTGTCAGATGACAGAGCCAGAAGACAAATCCCAGAAGAGAAATTAATTACTGGTGTATGGAAGGCACAGCAGTGCCAATGCTCACACCCAATTGGAAGGTGCATACTGGAGGGAGATCTTTGGTCCCAAGCCCTCCTGCTGCCAACATCAATCCTGTCTGAGAGCTCAAAGTGCCCTGTGCTTGCTACTACTTGGAGTGCGCTCTCAGGGATGGGGATACATTTCCTGTTAGGTAAGGCCTTTTATGTCACGCAAGGGGGGGGGTCTAGATGCACCACGTGTAAAGTGTTAATTAGAAGGAAGAATGCCACTAGGGTGCCTCTACAAGAGCGATTTAAAGCTATTTCAAGGCGCATTAAAAATTTGACCTCTACAAGAGCGGAGCGCAAATCAGGGGTCGAGGCGCTTTTTCTATGCGATTATGCGCATTATCGAATGCGCGTTAAATAGCGAGTTTTAATTTACCGCGGCCATTAAAGCACCTCATTACCATGTAAATAAGCGATTTTTCACATTAAACACCTGTAAAGCGCATTTCATACAACCAGTAAGGCAACCTGTTATGCACTTAACCTCCTCCCACGTATAGTGATTTGCCGTAAAAGCAATTGCGAGAAGATGCGCATAAGCGGACAACCAGGCGTCAAACCGAATTCTTGTAGGGGGGACCTAGTGTTGTAACAAGAAAGCAAGCTTTTAATTCAAAGAGCAGGGCAAGGGGATGTCATATTGAAATGTACATTTGAACAGAGATATAAAATGTCTGGAAATTTTGAAGCCATGGAGAAAAAAGGGGGTTTTCCGGGGGAAAAGTAGGCATTTTGTGGGAAAGTATTAATCAAATTCTGGAGCAGCCAAGCAGGGGGACAGGAGCAGGGGCAGAAATTGCCATGTTGCTTAGGCTAAGGAACAATCTCTGAGGACAGAGCTTCAGAAGGCCCTGGTGGACAGAGACTGAGGTTGGGGTCAGCTGGCTGAATGCAGGAAATGAGGTGCTGGTGTGAGACACTTCCCCCTCCCAGCTTGTCAGGAGGCTGAATAATATTGTGGAAATATGGAATCCAACAGATGTTCTGCACTCGAAGGAAAATTAGGGTATATGTATTTATAGCAATTTTATTTGGCTCCTCAACCGAAAAGGCTTCTGAAGTGGCTTACATGCAATCAATAAAAACAAGAGTGTCCCCTGCTCACAAGCTTACAGTCCAAAAGGACACAACAGAAAAGGAAAAAGGGATGAGGAGGACGGAGGACGGAGGATGGAGGGAGAAACCCAAGTGGCCTTTCAGCAGGGCTGGTGCGATGGCCACACGTCCCATCTCATCCTCCCCTCTGCTGCACACAATCCTGGGGAAAAGAGAAGTCGTTTCCTTTCCGACTGGTTTGGGTTTCTCCTAAAACAGTATCTCACAAAATTTTCCAGTTTGTGAAGACAAAAACAGGATGGAGTGAAAGAGGGCTGGAGGTAAGGAAAGTCAGTTCTGCTGCTGGACGGGTAATAAACGAATAAAAAATATGCATCAGAGTGTTTTGCAAGACAATGTCTAGAAGTTATAATATCAGACACCTGGTGTGTTCCTGTCATGGGACTTAGATTTCTTTTTCATGACTAATACAAGGCAACAATGGGGGGGGGGGAAGCTTTAGTCCAGATGTTCTTTGAGCACTGCATAAATTGAGAGGTGAAGTAAGCATTTGACAAGAATGCAAAGTGAAGATCAATCACCATTTTGGCATCTAAAATTATTATGCCTTTTCTTGCCTACACAGACTCAGGAAGAAAGAAACAGGCAGAATTGCCTGTTTGAATGGGCGGCAGATGTAAATGGTTTGGACACCTTGAAATAAAACAGAAATTGGCAATGGGGGGGGACTATTAAAAGAAAGTATATAAACAGTTTGACCACAAATGACCACACTGAGACTTGTTGATAGATTTGTAAAATCAGTTTCACATCTGTTTTCTGTGGAGAATAGAGACCTTAAACAGTCTCTCTGAATTTCAAATGTGTTGGTTGCATTTATAAAGACTAAAGGGACTTGCCACAAAGGAAACACATACGCAACATAAATTAGATAGCAGCAAAGAAATGATCTCAATGAAATACATATCTGGACTGGAAATATCCTCTGGGGATAAGAAGAGCCCTGTTGGGTCAAACCAAAGGTCCACTTCACTATCATGACCAATAGCTGTTGATACCACAAGAGGTGATAATGACTAACTGGGGAAAGCTGGGAGTTGTAGGACTTTTTTCTGTCTAACCCTGCATAGGATTGTGCCCTTAGACTAGCTCAGAGAAGACAAGTCTATCAGTGGCTACTACCTATCAAGGCTATATGGAATCTCCACATTCAGTGGCCTCTGCTGCCACTGAATACTGTTGCTGGTGAAGAAAAGGAGCAGTGGTGGGCAATTTGCTTCTTCAAAAGGATAGAAACTAACTCGCCCCACCTTGAGCCAAGAGAGGCTTTCACCATACTCTGGGCATACCAGGCCAATCTATCCCAGTTTGACTGTGGCTAGCTGTCATGAGGCAGTCTGAAGAATCTTCCTCTGAGGAGGAAGAAGGGGCAGAAACTGCAGCTTTACCCATTCCCCAGGACTTACCGGAGGAGGAGGAACAGCAGGGAGGTTCCTCAGAAGAGCCCCAGGAAAGCCACCCTCTCCCACCCCCTGTTTCTAATGAGGAAGACTCGGGGCCTGAAGGGGTTTGTCCAGTAACTCCCCAGCAAAGGCAGCAGCTCAAACGGGCGGAGAAAGCTAAGCCCACAAGGCGAAGCATGAGACTGAGAAAACAGAGCACAGCTGACGCAAGCCTTAAGTAAGATAACGAAGAAATTGCACGCAGCTGTGAACAAGGCTCAAACAAAGTATATAAGGGGGAGGAGGCAGAAGCTAAGATTCGTTGAGAACAACCGACATATTTGGCTCTTGACATCCTACGTGATCTCGGATCAGAACCTGTGGACTGAACACCCGGCTGACTGTTGCTTTGGACCCTGGACTCTGGAAACCTGGTTTGACCTTCAGCTTTGACAACTGGACTGACGGAACTACTGGCGTGACCCTGGCGATTGGTAATTGGATTTTTGAACTGCAAATAAAACCCTTTAAACAATTAAGGCCTGGCATTTTTCTCAGACATTCTTAGATAAGGGAGTTGGCAGGCTTCCTAGATCAAGCGTAGTAAATACGACACTAGCTATGGTTACTCAGTCCTTTATATGGGTTTGTTTCCAGGTGACAATTGTTGAAATTTATCCAAGCAAAAACAACAAGTGGAGATCATGGAACTTTTTGAGTAAGAGCTACACTCTGTTTCCTGACTCCTAGCTGAGCAGAGCAGAGGAGAGGAAGCTGGACTAGAAGGTACATAAGGAAGCTTCCAGAGAGTGAGCGATCAGAGCAAGCAAACAAACAGGGAGAGCAAATAGAAGTTTGTCGGTGTGTGTGTGTAGTGGAGACAGTGTGCAACAGTGAACAAGAGGCAGAAGGTCAGTTGACCAAGAAGAAAAGAAGAGTAGTCATTGTGGGAGACTCCCTGCTACGTGGGAGCCGTCATGTCTATCTAGAAAAACCGCCATGAGCGGGAAAGAGAAATAATAATAATAATAATAATAATAATAATAATAATAATAATAATAGACAACCTTCATTTTCCAGTAGTGCAGCAGACTTGGCCAACTTAAACCTGCAGTTTACACATATAAATCCACCCGAGTTCAATATAACCCCCTCAATTAACATCCACCACCAATTAATTAATGTCCACAATCATCATAGGCTGCCTCTACACGAGAGGTTTAAAGCTCTTTCAAGTCTCATTAAATTTTTTACCTCTACATGAGCGGAGCGCAAATCGGGAGTTGAGGCGCGTTATCTATCCGATTATGCGTATTATCGAATGCGCGTTAAATAGAGAGTTTTATTTTGCTGCTGCCGTTAAAGCGCATTTTGACTATGTGAACAAGCGATTCTCCGCATTAACACTTTTAAAGCGCATTTCAAACAACTGGTAAGGCCACCAGTTGTGTGCTCAATTACCTCCCGCGTACAGTCATTTACCATAAAGCGCTTCTGAGAAGATGCGCATAATCAGAGAACCAGGTGTCAAACCAAATTCTTGTAGAGGGGGTCATAGTCATTTTTTATTTTTTGAATTTATATCCCAGCTTTCAATGCACAACATTTCCAGGTCAACTTACAATATAGCAACAATAAATAATCAAACAGCAGATAAAGTAGCAGGTTAAAAACAGGAGCAGCTAAAACAATTGTCATCAGAAACTCGCTTGAGAAAATAAAGAGCTCTTTGGTGCAGAGAGAACATCAGCGTATGCGCCAGGTAGGCCTCCCTAGGAAGAGCATTCCATAAAAAGGGAGCCACAACCAAGAAGGTCCTCTTCCCAGTCACTTCTCGCATCACCTCCCTCCAATCTGGAGAGACTCCGAAGATGACCTGAGTGTCAGGGTGGGCTTCCCAGGTCCTTCTCCTTATCTTCCTGCCAACAGAGCTCCTCACTTTTTAGGCTCCTGAGGGCATGCCTTCAATGGGACAGCCTTCTTTAGGGTCGCCCCTTGGGAGGAGTGGTGGTTTTCTCACCTCTGGCAGCCACACTCCATGCAGTGCAGGGGCAGGAGCCTCTTGCTCTTGTTAGCACTCTGGTGGTAGCAATGGTCTGGCCTGGAGGTGGGGAAGGGGATGGGCACATGCCTTGCCTCCTTTAGCTCCTGTTCTTGCTGCCCTCTTCTCCAAATCAGCAAGGGAACGGAGTGCAATTCCTGTGTGCCCCACTTTGGCACTGCACTTCCAGTACTATCGAAAGGGGCCTTCTAGGAACAACTGCCTGACTACGAGGGCCCTTGCAAGCAAAGGTGTCAAAGGAGCAAAGGCAGATGGAAACGGTGAAGGAAAGCGCATACAAAGTGCTATGCAATTAGTGTGTCTACTGGGCCTTCTTCACTCTGGATCTACAGCCAGCATTTTGCTAACAGATCGTATCCAGTGTAGTATCCACCAGGCTATGAGCATTTGCCAATAGCGAAATTGTTATCCATGCTGTTAGCAAATTGAAAGAAGCATCTGGGCCAAGACAGACATTACTTGAAATCTGTATCTACCAGCTGCTAGAGATGTTTGCTTTGGCCTTCTGAGGGGGGCAATAGCCAAGATGAACAGGCTGCATCACGAGCAGATGTCACGATGTCATCTGCAAGAAGATGCAAGGCCCTAAGGAAAGATCTGCTAGCACAACCTTCCCCAACCTGGTGCCCTCCAGATGTTTTGGGCTACAGCTCTCAGAACCCCCAATCTTTGCCCAAGCTGGTCAGGCCTAATGGGAATTGGTCCAAACACCTGGAAGTCGAAAACATATCTCCAACACTTCTGGAGGGTACCAGGTTGGGGAAGGCTGTGTTAGAAGGGGACCCTAGGAGACCCCAGGAATTCAGGAAGGAAAACAGGAAGGGTGTAAGTCCCACCTCCACTCCTGCTCCCAAACAAATGGTTATGCTGAACAAACAGCAATATAGACCTATGAAAGCATGGCTTCCTCGTACACCTTTCAGAAGACAGAGGGAAAAAGGGGTCCAACATGGAGGGTGGAGGACTCCAGCTCATAGGCCATGAGGTCAGCCTGGTCCTTTAATTGTTTCTCTTGCCTATTTGTCTCCAGTTAACATTTTAAGAACTTAAGAACATTAGAAGTGCCTTGCTGGATCAGACCGAGGACCCATCTCATCCAGCACTCTGTTCACACAGTGGCCAACCAGCTGTCGGTCAGGGGCCAACAAAGCATGGGTGGTAGGGCACAACAGTACCCTACCACCCATGTTCCCCAGCAACTGGTGCATATAGGCTTACTGCCTCAGGTAACCTTCTCCTCCAAGAATTTATCCAACACCCTTTTAAAGCCATCCAAATTGGTGGCCATCAGGTCCATTTCCCCACCTAAATGTCATCCAACGATGGGAGCATATCAAGGGTGAACTGGTATCCTAATTTACAGAAGACAGTTCTCTATCTGAATCTCTGTTCGAAGGACTGCCAGTCAAAATTTGGTTTAAAGATTTAGAAGGGAGAGCAGAGGTCCAGGAGTTGCTAACACCTGGACAGCAAGATGAACAAGCACATAGGATCAATTTAAATGGCAGTCATTATTCCTAAATTTGCAACTTCCCTAAAATATGCAACTTTGATATAACCAGTGTCTGCTTTTGTGGTGATGCATTTCCTCTGTTCTGAAGATGGGGGGGGGGGGTGCATGCAAGATGACCCATTAAGCCAAACCTGTTTGTCCTCCAGTTCCGTTTGGCCGCCCACCAAGGGCTGTTTGGGAGACGTGAAAACAAGGGGCGGTGGGCAAGTCCCTCACAGAACACAACCCATAGCTAGTGATGGCTTTTGGGGTCACAAGGGATACAAGCCTGCTCTTCTTAGGCCATTTTGGTAGTCAAGCATGACTCAAATTTCTCCCTGCCAATGCCCCAGAAGGGGAAGGGTGTCCCTGAGCTTTCTCGATCCTCCTATCCTCTGGTAGGCTGCTTTGGAGCGTTGTTTACGAGTGAAGCATACAGTGTTTTCCAGTCAGACTTGCTATCATTTTCCCTTGATAAGACTTAAAAAATATTACAGCTATATTCCATGGATCTTGAGAATTCAGTTACAAGCATGCATCTTTTAACATTCCTCTGCTGAGAAGGTCGATGTTTTGGCAGGGAGGGGTGTTGAGATCTTTATGGGCGGAAAATGTTAGTTTTGCATTATATCAGATACTTCACAAGATGCGATATTGGGGTTTGAAAAATGTATGAAAGGAGCTAGCATCTGCCTTGTTAGTCTCTTAGATGACATGCTGTTCTTTGACCATATGACTGGGAGGTAGGGTGGCCATGTGTCCTCTTTTACAGAAGGCACTCCTCTGTTTGAAGGGCTGCCAGAGAACTGTCCTCTGTTTGGAAGGCGTCCTTGATTTGCGGGTCTGTCAAGTCCTTGTCCGACATAGACATAAAAGACCATCCTAAGAAAGAGCTGAAGGACCTTGAAATTGCCTATCAACAGCACTGACCAGGCACAGAGGTCATCTGGCCACAGCGTTCCACACTATGGTGAGATGTACTGTTTTCTATTTAAATTATAATACTTATTTCTAAATTTGCATCTGTACGTAGACATTCATATATCCAGATTTTAAGAGAAACTGGAGTCCTTTTTTCTCCTCTTTGGGGGGTATTCACAACTGGTCAACCTAAAGTGAAGTGACAATAAATTAAGAAACCTCTTCTCTACAATGAATATAAAGAGAGTAAAAGCTAAATAGAGAGGCAATAGCCCCATTCAGGAGGCACCTTAAACCATGGCTTTAACCATGGTGGTTAAGCCAGAAAGCTGGTCCGTGTTCAGAGCACACCTTAAATCACAGCTTTAACAACGGTGAATAAGGATTTTCCTTATTCACCATGGTTAAAGCTGTGGTTTAAGGTGTCTTCTGAATGCGGCCCGGTTTTATGGCTTAACCACCATGGTTAAAGCCATGGGGCAGATCTATACTAAGCAGGATATGGCGGTATGAAAGTGGGATGAAAGCAGTATATAAAAGGCAAAAGCCATCAAAGTGCACTGACAACTGTTGGGGCCCATTGACACATATCACATACTGCTTTCATACTGCTATATCCTGCTTGGTGTAGATCTGGCCATGGTTTGATGGTGTCTTCTGAATAGGGTCAGTGTGGTGTAGTGATTAGAATGTCAGACTAGGATTGGGGAGGCCCTGGTTCAATTCCTTTCAGCTACAAAGGCCATTGGGTGATCTTGGCCCTGTGTTTCCAATGTCAGTGGGGCAGTGAATCCACTTCAGGTTTTGGACAGAACCACCTTGGATAGCTCCTTTAAAATTCTGACTGAAACTCTGAATGTATTCACTGCAGCACTGACATTGGAGTCACCAGCCTCCACTGCCCATTCACTTTCCAGAGTTTCTGGGAGGAGAAAATGTTTGTCATCCTGAATTCCTTGGAGGAAGGTTGGGTCTCCTGGTTGTTTCATCACCTACACAGCTACATTGGATGGCAATCAGGGGAAGAGCCTTTATGGTAGTGGTGCCCCACCTTTGAAATTCTCTCCTCACCTACAGTACAACAGGCATCAAACCCTGATAGTGTTTTGGCACTTGTTAAAATCTTATTTGTTTAACCAAGCATCTGCTGATTTTAATGTCCTGCTTAGTGAGATTCTTTATTGTAGGCTTTAATTTCAATCTTAATTGTTTATTAAATGAATTCTGTACACTTCCCTGGAATTTGTTAATGAAGGGCAGTACATAAATATTTTTAATAAATATAAATGCAATCCACTGTAAGGATTGGCAGGATCTGGAGGCACTCTAGCAGTTGTGAGTATTACTATCCTTAACTGGCAGTCACACAATGCACCATGGTTCAGAAACTGCACCAAACCTTCACTTCCTGGAGTCCATCTTCAAGTGAATTTACAACAAGTATGTTTCTGAAAGAGAAGCTGGGTTCACATCAATCACAGTCAATATGTAGCATCCAAAAGAAAAGCATCTCACATTCAAACCTCTATATACTACTTTACCTGTCATGACGTCCTTCCCCCATGGAATCTTGGGAAATGTAGTTTGGTGAGGGTGCTGAGGATGCTCAGTGAGAGATTCTTCTCCATCCTCACCCCTTGCAGAACAATTCCCAGGATGTCTGGGAAAGACAGAATGATGGCAGAACAACAAGTTCATGATATGTCAGCAGATCATGCCAGCCAATGTGGTACAGCAGCCAGAGTGTTTGGCTCAGAGTGAGAAATCCAGCAAGTCCTTGAAGTTGACTGCGAATCCAGGGCAGGATCTACATTACTGCTTTAAAACAGTTTAAAAAGGTTTATAACAGTAGTGACAACTGTTGGGGCCCAGGACACACTCCATATACAGTTTTCAAAACGTTTTCAAAATGTTGTATCCTGCTTGGTGCTGATCAGTCCCTGGAGAAAGTAAAAAACAAACAAACTATCAACAAAGTCATAGCACCTGAAAAAGGACTTTCAGATAGAAGGGAAATCATATTTTGTTACATTGGCTCTACTTCCTGCTTCTCTTCCACATTTTAAACAAGCTGAATTTCATGGGAAGTAAGCAGTGACCATGTGGCCTGTAATGTAAAACATCCCAGCTGATAAAGTTTAATGGGACAGCACCCTCTAGTGGTGGTTTTATAGTGCAACTTTGACTGCACATGGCAGGAAATCCCAACATATTTCAAAAGAATCGGGGGTTTTGAGGTTTATGTTTTTTATGGAAAAACTGGGAAAAGGAGCAGAAGTTGTGCAGGAGGCTCACAGCATTGTCAAAATGACTTGTGTACATCCATGAGTGGCCAGTCATGAGCATGCTATAAATTGCTTGTTTAAAGAAGCACAAAGACTAAAAAAATTATTATAATAAACCTTCGTGAACTAAAGTCCACCATATCCGTATTCTTCAGCCAAACATACCTCGGGGGCTTGTAAATGCCACTCAGAGCTCTGGGGGGGGAGGGCAGGGGAGGACACAAATGATGACAAAATAAATGTTAAAAACTGGCCTTTCAGTGTAGCAGGATGGAAGGTATCCCAGAGTCTCTGAAAACCAAACAGCCCTGTGCTTTTCCTATGCAGTGCATGCACTAACTAACCCAATGGTTTGTGTGTGTGTATGAGATGTCATACACACACACAAACCAGATTTCGATGCCCACAGAGGCAGGGAAGGAGGAGGAAAGCATGGTGGTCCAGAATTTGATGCTTCCATTGGTACTGTCAGGATGAAGTGACAATTGACTTGATTAGCATAGAGTCATAAAATAGTAAAGTTGGAAGGGGCCTATTAGGCCGTCGAATCCAACCCCCTGCTCAATGTAGGAATCCACCTTAAGGCACAACTGACAGATGGCTGTCCAACTGCCTCTTGAAAGCCCCTCTTCATCACAACCGTTAAAGGTGCAGGCACTCTACTAGACTGACCAGATACAAAAGAAGGCAGGGCCCCTGCAACTTTAACAGTTGTGATGAAGAGGGAAGTTCACCAGGAACTAATTGCATACAAATGACACTGGCTGAAATTCCCTTTTCTCTACAACTGTTAAAGTTACATGAGCCCTGACCTCCTTTTCATACGGTCAGCCTAAAAAAGCAGATTGGATTTATTTGAATTAAAATTGCAGGTACTCACCTTCCCAAAAGGGTTTAGAGCATACTAAGGGTAAGAGTTACCTACCCTCAAAAGTGCCTCACCCTTTTGAGGCTTCCTGGACGGTAGGTAACTCTTACCCTTTTGGAGTGAGGCAGGATCTACACTACTGCTTTAAAACAGTTTATAACCATAGCGACAACTGTTGGGGCCCAGGACACACATCACATACAGTTTTCAAACCGTTTTCATAGAGTCATATCCTGCTAGATGTAGATCTGGCCTTGTCCTCACACATGGGGGGGCAGCGGAAGGGCCCAGGGGTGTCGCTTGGCACTTAAAAGTCTTGCGGACTGAGCCCATTGGACACAAATATATATAAATGATGCATATGTCAATCTATATATGCAAATTCAGGAATGCTAGGATTTATTTAAATTTCATAGAAGGCAAAGCCAGCCAATTAATTTCTTGGTCAAATCACCTGAAATAAAATTAATTCTTGCGTTAATTTGCACCCTGCCCCAAATCAGTAATTCCTCTTCAATCGCCACTCATTTGCAATATTTCAAAGTATCAGACGGGTGTTTTATCATATGCTCGTTACTGGCCACTCAAGGTGATTCGCGGGCCCTTTTGACGATGCCACCTGCCTCCCTCTGGTCTTCTTTCCGCAACAAATAAAACCTGGGTAAATCCAATTTTTTTTCAGGGGAGGGAAGTAAAACTTGCCGCCATTTCCTGCTGTGGGCAAGAAAAGCACCGCGATAAAAATGGCCGCTGAATTGTCCATGTGGTTGTTGTTTACTTCCTTTCTCTCTCTCTCCCCCCCCCCCCCCGTGGAGGAAGAGGAAGTATCGTGGGGGGGAAGCGATGGTAAGGAAACACAATTTCCTGCCTGTCTGATGATGCTCTCACTGTCCCTTCGTCCACTCCTTTTTTCCCCTCTGCTGGAAGAAAACTGCCCCCACCTCATGCCATGAACGTAGAAGAAAAACACCAGGTGACACCAATGGAAGCTCTGCCATCCGAGTATCATTGCAAATCAGGGAGGGTTTTGGGGGGGAGGGAATATTACAATATGGGGGAGAGGGGAAGATTAACTCTTCCTTCCCAGCTGCGATCCCCTTTGAAAATTGCCTCCTGCATGTCAATTAAGGTAAGGAAGAAAACTTTCATTGGCATCAAAGGACACTTGGGGATCTGGGAAATAAATTTGGGTCTTAGCAGCCAAAATGGAGGTGTCTGTGTGGCTTTTGTGCAATTTTGTGAGCGAGGGTGTGAAATTTCTCATGGGGACGCTTACTTAGGCTGAATATGAAAAGGAGGTCAGGGCTCCTGTAACTTTAACAGTTGTAGAGAAAAGGAAATTTCAGCCAGTGTCATTTGTATGCAATTAGTTCCTGGTGATATTCCCTCTTCATCACAACAGTTAAAGGTGCATGCACTATTCTAGAGTGACCATATACAAAAGAAGGCAGGGCCCCTGCAACTTTAACAGTTGTGATGAAGAGGGAATTTCACCAGGAATTAATTGCATACAAATGACACTGGCTGAAATTCCCTTTTTTCTGCAACTGTTAAAGTTACATGAGCCCTGACCTCCTTTTCATATGGTCAGCCTTGCTTACTGCTGGAGTGCCAATGGTCATGGGTCTTCTCTCTCTCTCTCTCTCTCTCTCTCTCTTTTACCTTTTCTTGTTGCTGCTGCAGCATTTGATGATGGCTGCTCATAGAAAGCGCCCCTCCTTCCATACACACCTTCCACCCACAGAATGCCTTGGATGCAGCCTCATTCCAGGGCATCCTTGGGTGGGTGGGGGGGAATGGTGGTTGTCAGGCAGGGGGGATGCCCTTTCCTCCTAGCATGCCCCAAACTATGTTCTGGGTGGGACATTCGGGGGGAGGGAGAACGGCACCCAACATCCAGCAGCTGCCGAGAGGAGCCCCACTTACCACAACAGGCAGCAGCAAAAAATAACTATGAAAAGGAAACGAAGAAAGCACCACGACTGCTGCCTTCTCCCACGATAAGCCCTCCCTGACTGACCTTTCCAGAAACTTTGCTGCCTCCCCCCCTCCACAAATTCCTGATATGGTTCTCCAAATGTGTTGCCTGCCAATGGGGTGGTGAATGGGAAGGGGGCGTTGGCCATAAGCAGAATGCAGGCAAGAATGAATCAGTCCAACAATAAAAGAACAGGATAGCAGAAGTCTTCTCAGCCCTATTTGCATGTATTCGACAAACTGTTTTGTGCGAGTTCAACTCAGGCCTCTCGCCAAAGGCCTCCTGGTGTGGAATGGATGTACAATGGGGAGGGGGGGAATACTTGTGTGATCCCCAACAGCAGCAAAACCAGCCTTCCCCCTGCAGTGCTTTTCTTCCCCCTTTCCTGGCCCCGCTTCCAGAAAGCTGGCTACAGGGAGAAGAGATGAAAGGGAAACTTCATGAAAGATCATATTGTGGTGCTAACGCGGGGGGGGGGGGAGTGGAGTTGGCAGCTCCCCACTCCTGAAATGCTTCTCAGGGCTGCTGTAGAAACTCCAGCGCAAGAGCGCTCAGGTTACATGTAATCTCCCCAGCTGTGAAAGGACAATTGGTGCCAAATCCTCAAGGGGAGTTTTCGGTTCCTGGCAGGTGCCTCTCTATGGGGCTCAGTTTTAACATCTACCTGCCAAAGGCACAGGAAGGGGACGCTCCACCTCCTGCCACCGTCCGCCACCCAAATCTACTCATGTTACAAGCCGGGCCTTGGAAGGGCAACCCCGGCCATGTCTGTTATCTCCTAGCATCATGAGCACGGCTGCCCACAGCACGTTTCCCCCGCCTGGTTTCTGCTCAATTAGCGATAGCTAAATAAATGGAACATTCATTCTGTGGGGATGGAAATCCCTGTTTCTGTTGTTTCACGATTCACCAAGATATTGAGGGGTCAACCGTAGGCTGACCAGATAAAATCCAGGTCAGGGCTCATGTAACTTTAACAGTTGTAGAGAAAAGGGAATTTCAGCCAGTGTCATTTGTATGCAATTAGTTCCTGGTGAAATTCCCTCTTCATCACAACAGTTAAAGGTGCAGGCACTATACTAGAGTGACCATATACAAAAGAAGGCAGGGCCCCTGTAACTTTAACTGTTGTGATGAAGAGGGAATTTCACGAGGAACTAATTGCATACAAATGACACTGGCTGAAATTCCCTTTTCTCTACAACTGTTAAAGTTACATGAGCCCTGACCTGGATTTTATCTGGTCACCCTAGTCAACCGTATGAGGAGCTGTAAAAAGCGTTAGCAAGGCTTGGCAGCAATCGCGTGCCTCCACCAGCCAGTGCCCATCCAAGGCCTTTTGGCACCATTATTAAAGAGGTTTGTGTGCAGTGCTAAAATCAGAAGTGCAGGCGTTCATCATGACATTCCCTATAGACATGTCCATCCGTCCCCCAAATTGCAGACAGCTGTATTGCAGCTGTCAGAGATAACAGGCCTGGGCTAGATGGACCAGTGGTCTTGCTCAGAAGATGTTTCCTAGGCTCATGCAACAGCTGTGACAAGTGCTAATGTTTCATTTCTTAAAAAACAACAACAGTGGACCAAAACAAAAGATAAAGAATTGCAGATGGCTGGATAGCCATCTATCAGAGATCCTGTAGTAGTTGCATTGCGGAGCCTTGAGAAGGGGTTGGACTAGATGACTTTGCAAAGTCCCCTCCAATTCTGGGATTCTACCCAGTGACTTTTCTGCAGTGGAAGCTGGTGGCTCAAATGTCAGTGGGCAGTGAATCCGCTCTGGGCTTCAATCAGAACCAGTCAGAACTCTAAAGAGGCTATCCAAAGATCACGTTCTGACTAGCTCTGACTGAAACCCTGAGTGGTTTCACCGCCCCATTGACTTCGGAGCCACCAGCCTCAACTGCTTTTCTGTAGGACTAGAAAATGGTTTGTAATGTTTGTGAGAGCTGGACTTTTCAAGAGACATTTTCATGAAATCTATCAAACGTCATACGATGTATGACTATCTTGAGCATTGTGGATACTATGCTGAGGCTCATTCCCTGTAAACACAGGCTCACGGCAGCCAACTAACCCTGTGCACTTTGATGTGCAGAAATCAGTAGAAATCAAAGTTTGCAAAGCTTGGGGATCAACATCACCACCTGGTAATATCTGTGCATTGAGCTGCTCTTCAATGCACAGGAACAAGGGGCAGTTCAAAAGAGGGCAACCCGACTCAAGAGGTAGAACAGCTGCCAACAACATCAAAACAGCAGCAGCAGCAGCAATCTTTTATACTTTTATACTTGAGTCAGCATAGTTTCTTTTCTGTAGTTGATGAGAGGTGGAACAATTACCTGTAGTGACAATCTTTACAATACTCTGTTTTAATACCTGACATCATGGAGAAAGGAGATCCCCAGAAACAGACAGACAGACAGACAGACAGACAGACAGACAGACAGACAACAAATAGTTTCTCTGTCTTTTGTATATACATCCAGAAACAATAGTACCATGTAAATCATAAGAATCAAATCAATAAATCCAATGCAAAAAGATGAACTGCCAAAATCCATTTCAGATGTCACACGCAGGGTTTGATGTACCTCCGCCGCGACTTTGATCCACTTTTTCAGAGCTGGACTTGCATGACGTCATCCCCATCCTGCTGTCCTGGATCAAAGTCGCGACAGGTGTACATCAAACCCTACGTGTGATGATGCTTATGATGTGGGTCGGTCTTGAAGTTCAGTGTTAGTTTTAGCTGGGAATTTCTGATCCTGAGCAATAAGTAAAAGGGCCTAACCCTGGCAAAGCCCTTCTTCAGTCTGATGAAGTAGGTGACTTGGTTGTAGCCAAATGAATGCTGAGGGCAATTCTTGACCATGGCGGGATCTACACTACTGCTTTAAAGCGGTATTGAAGTGCACTGACAACTATTGAGGCCCATAAGACACATTCCATATACCACTTTCATACCACTTTGACAGTGCAATATCCTGCTTGGTGTAGATCTGGTCCATGTTGTTCCTTGATTTTTAGAGAATGTTGAGAAGATTTTATCCAAACAGGACACCCTTTTTCCTATGATCAGTGTCAATATTCTTATTGGGGAACGACAAGCTCTTGATCTCCTTTCCCCTCCTCGTTTTGGTTGATAGCTGAGCAAAATAAGCTGGCAGTGTACGCACACAGATGCGCATTCATGCACACGCACATGTATCGAGATCTGCCTGGTAGCTGAAATCATCCCATACCTCTGCTGTATATTCGTTCTGTGGTTGGAGCTGGTTACAGCATGGCTTTTCCAGCTGTTCCAGGAGCCTGCACAGAGCCATGTTCAAGGGCTCACACCTGTGTAAACACGTCCACTCAAGAGGGGTGTCAATTAGCCCAAAGCGACAGATATTGATCCAAAAGCTTGCCGCTGGAGGTGACTAAGAAGGCTGCTACTTCTTCCAGGCTCAGGGATCCTTTTCTGGAGAAGGGCAGCTTCTCGCCTCAGATCAGAGGCAGTCAGAATCATAGAATTATAGAATCATAGACTAGTAGAGTTGGAAGGTGCCTGTAAGGCCATCTAGTCCAACCCCCTGCTCAATACAGGAATCCACCTTAAAGCATACTTCCATTCATTGAATAAAATCCAACCTAAGTCCTTCTTAGAAGAGACCCACTGAAATGAAAGCATTTAGGTTAGTCATGATTAACTGAAGTCCCATTCATTTCAATGGGTCTACTCTAAGTAGGACTTAGGTTGGATTTTACTCATTCATTTCTTAAAGCTATTAATTTTTTTAAAAAGACTTACAGCAAGGGTTATAATATACAAAGATATATTTTTTAAAAAAAAATTAAACAACTAACCAATTAAAAATAACCAAGACCCAGGAAAATACTTGTATCAAGAAGATCGAGCATATGCCTTCTAAAGACTGGAACTCCCATGGGAATGGGAATAGTAGAAACCTGGTGCTGCGAAGATGTCAATGTTGGCTTCAGGGGACCTCAGTGGGGAGAGCAATCCACAGTTGAGGGCCACCGCCCAGAGGACTTCAGCTATTGGGCAGTATAGAAATGAAATGAGTAAATAAAAAGGAAGGCCTTACCCTCTGTTGCCACCCTCCAAGCCTCCCTCTGTGGTGCCTCAGAGATTGATCATATTGTACAGGTAGGTTCATACTGAAAGAGAAGCTCCAGGCCACGTGAAGCTCAGTAGGTCAAAACCACCACCATGACCTGGGCTCAGAAATGTGCAGGCAACCAATGCAAGCAGGCCAGAATTGGTGTTACATGTCCAGACTGTCTGGTCTCTGCTTTTAATTGGGCCGCTGCATTTTTCACAGGCTACAGCTTCTGAATTATCTTCAAAGGTAGCACCATGCATTGCAGTAATCTAACATGGAGGTTACCCGAACATCAACTACTGAAGCTGCTTGATCCATATAGGGACAGAGGTGGGTCACTCCATGCCACTGAGGTCACCTAGCCCCAAATGACAATGATGACTCCAGGAGAACTCCCAAGCTATGAGTCTGCTCCTTCGGGGGGGGGGGGGTGCAACCCAATCCAGAATCAGCTGAACACCCTCTATCCCATCAGAAGAACCACCCACTAACAGCATCTCAGTCGTGTCTGGGTTTTATCTAGGGCACTGAGGGTAGTGTACAACTCAAGGGAAGCTTCATGTAGCTTTAGTGGCTACAACTCAAGGGTGCACCGTAGTGGCTAAGGCTGCAGTTCTATGCAGATGGGAGTAAGCTCCATTGTGCATAGTGGGTAGGCTGACCCTATGAAAAGGAGGACAGGGCTCATGTAACTTTAACAGTTGTAGAGAAAGAGGAATTTCAGCCAGTGTTATTTGTATGCAATTAGTTCTTGGTGAAATTCCCTCTTCATCACAACAGTTAAAGTTGTAGGCACTATACTAAAGTGACCATATACAAGAGAAGGCAGGGCCCCTGCAACTTTAACAGTTGTGATGAAGAGGGAATTTCACCAGGAACTAATTGCATACAAATGACACTGGCTGAAATTCCCTTTTCTCTACAACTGTTAAAGCTACCGGAGCCCTGTCCTCCTTTTCATATGGTCAGCCTAATAGTGGGTCTTACTGCCAAGTAAACATGCATATGATTGCTCTGTTAGAGATCTCCTACGCAATCCAAAGCCTATCCCTGGGCTGCTAGGAAGCTTTGACCGAAGCCCACATAAGTCTCTACTGCTTGTTTCTCTCACCTATGTAACTGAAAGCCAGTCTAGATGAAATGCAGAGTGCTGTGGTGGTGCTTGCCTTAGTGTTTATAGCCACCAGCAACCCCATTGTTATGACTACAGCCCATGGGGAGGGGGGTTAACGAGGGATGCCCATCATTCGAAAACCCGGCGCTTTCTGAGCTCGACAGATTCCGAATGTCTACCTGATTTGACTTGCAATCACAAGCTGAACTGTGTCCCCCCCCCAAAAAAAAATCTAGGAACCCTTTTTTAGAGGGGGAGGGTGTTCATCAATAGACATTTGCATAAATTGTAGCCATAATTTGCTTTATTTGCACAATTCACAATTGCAATTTGCGAAATTTATGCCATTTGTGGCTGTAATTTGCGCAAATTTATATTGACAGAAAATAAGAAACCTGAAAATGTGTGAGCTGCCTGACTCAATGCAGATTAAGTTGGGCTAGCTTGTGGGTAAGCAAGCCAAAGTCTGGGGTGGGGTGGGCCATGAGTTGATGCAAAATTCCTCCAACATCCGTAGAGCTAACCCTTTCCTTTTCTGTTGTAGTCCTGATAAAAATAGGGGAGGGGGGGTGGCTCTTAGCCCCAGAAGGCCAACTTCTCCAAGTGCTTCAGGAGAGCATTCTCTGAGTTTGAGTTCAGCAAGAAGAGTGTCTTCTCCATAGGGTGGCCAAACCTCCTGAGACTCAGACTCTGGGATCTTAACTCTAATCAGGGTGGCCAGATGCAGAAAGGGGACAGAGCTCCTACACCTCTAATAGTTGTAGAGAAGAGGAGATATCCACAGGTGCAGCTTGCATGAAAAGTATTGCCTGCTGAAATCCCCTCTTCTACAACCCCACCAAAGGTGCAGGAACCCTGCCCCCCCCTTTGTGCATCTGGCCACCCTGCAGGTGATGTGGTGGTGGTGGGGATCTGTTGGAACAGCAGGCTTAAGGGAGCTTAAGGGACATGGGTGACACCCCCCTCCCCAGCCTCCCCTTCTCACAGATCTCTGGCTCTGAAATGTCAGGCTCTTTCCAGTGCTTTTAAAATGATTGTCTCAATCACTTTCACTATCAGAGTAAGAGAAAGATACTAAGATTGGAAGCCATGTTGGAAAGTGTGGGTCGTTTAATCTTTAGAATGGGCAGTGAAATGGCCATGTGCCCTCTTGAAAGAGCTCCCAGATTACTGTCCTCTGTTTGAAAGGCTGTCCTGTCCAATTCCAGTTTAAAGGTAGCCAGAGGAACTGTTGACCATTCACACTTAGCCCCTGAACAACAGACTGAACAGGTAGGCACACACAGGTCACAACCTTCTCTGTTTTGGGGAGTTTTATTGTATCGATATTTAAATTTTAATAATAATTTCTAAATTTGTATATAAATTGGAACATGCAGATTTTGTGCAAATGTGTGTCCTCTTCATCCTCTCTTTTCGTGGTGCATTTCCTCTTTTCATGGCAAGTCCAATGTGGCCACCCTAAGGGAAGTGAAAGCTAGGGGTGGGCTTTGCGGCAAACAGCCTGTCCCCTTGATTCAGGGCGCTCACCCTGAGACCTTGATTCCTTTCCAAGCAAAAGGCCCAAACCACTGGAACTCCAGGTCCAGCCCAGAGACCTAAAGCCACCGCATGGAAGCTTCATGTCAACTCAAGCAGGTACGCCTGCATTGGTATTCATTGGGTACTCTACGTAACTGGATCTTGATGGTAATAAATCCTCCTCCTCTAAATTTTAGTGCTGCCTTGCTGCTGATAGTTAGCCTCGCTATGGGCCTATCCAAGAGCTCTTGTTTTGTCTTGTAGAGTCCTGGGTGGTTTCTATAAGGGACAAAGGACATTGCCCCCACCCTCAGCAAGCACCCCCATCATGGATAAATCTCTGCTTAACAGCTATTCCTCTCTAGCCAACTTGTCAGCCAACAATAAAGACTTCCCCTATGTCCGGAGTAGGCATGTTGTGGCCCTCCAGATGTTTTGGCTTACAACTCTCAACAGCTCTTGTGGTCAGGGCTGATGGAAGTTGTAGGCCAAAACATCTAGAGGGCCACAAGTTGCTTATACCCTGCCCTAAGTCCATGGTCCCATTGGGATGGGGAAGATGACCCCACCAACATTCTGAGCAGCCATTGGATGTCATCCACAACATCACTGTGTATGCCCATCCCCTAATTGCCTGCACCCTTTTCACTTTGTTTTTTCCAGAGCTTCTGACTTCCTCTTGTCTAGTACTGTAACGCACAACCGTAGAAATAGTTTTTGAAAGGCTATTCCCTGGCAACCTAGAGAGGATTCCATTCTGAGGGATTTCGGAGAATGTTGCTACTGGTTAGCGGGAGTAAAGTGCTGCTTAATATTTACCTGGTAAAGGACCTTCTATCTGAGAAGGGCTTTGGGTTATTTTTATTGAATTGGAAGGTTGCATTTGGCCAGGAAATTCTAGCTGGCTCAGTGTCCATGACCACACAGAAAGACCATGCTTTTGAAGAAAAAAGGGGGGATCCCACCTCTGCACTTTGTGGCATGGTGTGGTGAATTTTAAGATGCTGGTAATATGAAATGTTTTGAATATTATTGCTGCCTTGGAGTAAAAAAATGCTTGAAATAGAAAGGAACTTCTGTTCAGAACAAAGAATAATTTTCCTCTGATGTAAGAACAACTACTGCTGCTGCTGTTATCTAGCTTTTGTTATTGCTGGCCAAAAGGTTCCCCCCCCCCCCCGCCTTTTGTAATTCCACTCAGTCTCTGCTGATTGTGCAGCTCCCTTATTGATGGCTTTTAATTCTCAAATTCCATACATACCATGGTCAGGAGCTAGCTGTTTTAAAAGCAGGTTAAACTTTGCAACTGAAAATTAACATAGGCAAAATAAGCAATTTCACATTTATTCCCTCTGGGGATGAGATAGTTTAGCACTGTTGTCTCAGCAGAGTGCCATTTATGGTCCATGTGTAAATACACTTGATTTAGAATTGCAGCCTTGGAAGTGATTCCATCAGCTCACGTGCTTCTTGCCAGATGGTAAAATGGGGGAGAGATACATGGTCCTTACCTTCAAAAATGAATTGGCCCTGGCTTTGTCCTGACCCCCAGCATCTCTCTGTTCTTATATACTGGCAGACACCTTCCTGTGACTTTTTGCTCCTCTAGTTCTATCAACTGCTCTTATCAGAAGACCACCCACTTCTTCAAATGACTCCACCCTTTCTCCACCACTACCCCTTATGCCTGGCACCATCACCCAGAACAACTCTGGGAGGCCACCGCTCTTACTTCCTGCAGGTCCCTCCTCAAAACTGGTGAAGCCACTGGCACTAGCTCTTAGCCTCCTTACCATTACTGTAATGAAGACACGGAACATGTAACTCAAAAATAGGCATGTGCAAGGGGTGTGCCAAGTGTGCCCAGGCACACCCTAATGTCTCAAGCAATAAGCGCCAAATTGAGGGGGCCATTGCGTAGGGATCCAGACAGGGATCCAGATACACTTGGAACAGTCCTCCGGCTGCCCTTCGGTTGCTCCACTGCCACCACCCCTGACAGTGTGCCATAGCTCCAAGCAGCAGGAGTGAAAAGGATTCTCTCTGCTGTGAGCCTCTCTGCTGTGAGCCACACTTCAAAGAAGCCAGGAAGCCAGGAGGAGGGCCCTTGAAGGCTCATATCACCTCATAAGTCCCTCCTCTAGCCAGTATCACTACAAAGTCCCACTCCTCAGTCCCCCCACTCTCACTTGCAATGACCCTCCCTTAGCTCTGGTAATTTGCTGGTGGAATAGATAGGTTTGGTGCATATCAAAGCTTATTATGGGATGTTATAGGGGAAAAGGATTACCACTTCATGTAGGACTTCATGGATGAAAGTATGAGATATAGGTCTGTGGGGAGGCTTTTTAGTACATAGGCTAGGCTGACCATATGAAGTGGAGGACAGGGCTCATGTAACTTTAACTGTTGTAGAGAAAAGGGAATTTCAGCCAGTGTCATTTGTATGCAATTAGTTCCTTGTGAAATTCCCTCTTCGTCACCACTGTTAAAGTTGCAGGGGCCCTGCCTTCTTTTGTATATGGTCACTCTAGTATAGTGCCTGCACCTTTAACTGTTGTGATGAAGAGGGAATTTCACCAGGAACTAATTGCATACAAATGACACTGGCTGAAATTCCCTTTTCTCTACAACAGTTAAAGTTACATGAGCCCTGTCCTCCTTTTCATAGGGTCAGCCTAACATGGGCTATAGCAGAAATTTTGTTTGAGTGTGAAAATTTGAGACAAAAGAGGAGAAAGGTGTGGCCAACCACTTGTCATGGATGGAAAGCCACCAGATTTGTCAGGCTGGGAGAGAATGGGCCAACTAGCAGCAAAGTCAAAATCCAGAAAGCTCTGTCAAGGATTGGGAGAGATGTGAGCTTTCCCACTCCCCCCCAAACCCCACACCCATTTGTTTGTATTGAGGGAAGTTCGTTAGAGGTTTCAGAATGTCCGTGCTGAGCTGTGGCATATGGCCAGAGGGGCAGGATTTCAAGGGGCCCTCTGGAGCCCCATGGTGGAGCAGCTTGGCCCAGGTCCATCCGTCAGAGCCGGGAGGAAGGATCCAAGCAGCTGTGCCCCACCCCTGCACCGAAGTCAACGTGTTTTTAAAATGGCTGCTGTAGAACGCGCAGGAGGTGAGGATGTCAGAGGGCTCAGGCCAGGCATGGGGGGGGGGTATGGGGGTTCATGCCTGAGTCTGCAGGATGGTGTCACAGGAGGTAATGCCTCTGGAGCAGTCTCAGGGGTGGGGGGGCGTGCAGTGGCAGCCCTGGGGGCTTGTATCAGGTGTGGGTGTCTGGGGGGGATTGGAGGTGGATGCTTGTGCCAGAGGTGAGTGGCTGCAGAGCAGTTGAAGGAGCACTTGCCTGGGTCTAAATGCTCAGTGTGTGTGTGTGGGTGGGTGGGGGGTAATGCCTGGAGGTGGGGCCAGGGGGTTAGAAGCCAGGCATGCATGCCCTCCCCCCATAAAATCCCATGAGCCATCACCTCTATACTGGAGATCTCGCCCCATGCCCCTGCACCCATGTATCCCTGAGGACCCATCACCCCATATCTGCCATCAACCCACCCCTCTGAGCCCCTGCTGTGCAGAACCCAGGCAGAAGCTGCCAATCCCAAGACTTCGGTATGACCTCCCCTAAACTGCCCCTCCAACTGCCCCCCTCAGCCTGGAGCCCCCAACCAAGCCCCCCCCCATGTGAGGCAAGTGGCAAAGGGCTGCATGTGAGGCTGCTGAACCAACAGGCCTCTGGGACCTATCAGTCAACAGGCTGAGTGCTCAGACCTGTGAGAAATTATTCATGCCAGGCCAGAGTGGCCCCTCATGCCTGAGTGGAAACAGCTGACAGAAAGCCAGCAGTACAGGGCTTAAGCATTCGGTACCCATAAACTCCACCCTATATCCCACTTTCCATTTGTTCCACACGCACCCCCCCCCCCCAATGCTGTGCCACTGTCAGCAGCAAAGACAATAACAACTTTAGGACTGGTTGGAAGAGAGGATGTTGGGATGTCATACCAGATAGAGAGCAGAAAGCACAGCGAAAAGTTAACGGCTGGGCTCTCACGGGGCTGCAAAAGCACAGAAAGGGCAAAGATCCCCCCCATAGCCTCCCCCCCATTTCTACCTGCAAATAAGAGTGCAGGAGTTAATTTCAGGCAGCTCCAATCACTAGCTGCAAATAGTATCGTTTCATTGTATCCCCCCCCACACACACACACTTTTTATATTGTGGACAATAACAAAACAGAACCAAAAAAAGGAGTCATAAAGAAAAGAAAGAATGGGAAAAACCCATCACATGCATAGGAATATCGTCAATTTTTCCCATCCAGTGTACCATTCATAAAAAAGAAAAGAAAAGGGAAAGACTTATACATAGGTTTCAAGAAAAGCAGACCAAATATCCATATATTTATCCACTTGCAAGTTGCGCCTATATAACACCCATTCAAATGTTGATAGCCTTATTAAGTCCTCAGTCCATTGCATTATTGGAGGTGAACATTTACCCTTCCAACATGATAATATAAGTCTTTGGGCTGTCTTATTGGCTCTGAAGATCCATTTGCGCTGACCATGTGTTAACTTCCAAGAAGCTGGTAGATAATTTAGGAGGACATGCACATTGTTCCATATTATAGATTGTTTTAGAACAAAGTTTATCCTTATTATAACCTCCTCTCAAAAGGAGGCGACTCTTGGGCATTGCCAAAACAGATGAAGAAGGGAAGCATTAGGTGCATTACATCTCCAACAATTGTGCAAGTCAAGACAAACCCTTATTACAAAGGCATTGTGGAGTCCAATAAACCTGAAACATTTTTTTTTTTTTGCTGAATAAGACGTAACCTGAGATCCATAGAAGCTTCAGATAGAGACGCTAGGGCAACCGTCAGTTGATTAGGCAAGATAGGGCACTCCAATTCTCTACTCCAATCCTGTTTTCAACTATGGGTGTTATATTTATCTACTGCTATTAAATGCTTATCTATATGGGCCATGGATAGACATGTCTGTTCAACTGCTGTAAATAATTCTAACAGTGCTGGAGGCTCTGAAGCTGTAAATGCAGCCAGATCAAACCTAGATTCCAGCATATAGTTTCAGATGCAAAGTATTGCCATTCAGTCGTAGTAGATAAATTATATTTAACACACAGATCAGAAAAGGACAGAAACTCGTTGTCTGGACCTATTAATTGATCCAAAGTAAAACTCGTCTTATCTGTCCATGTCCTCCACAAAAACACTTTCTTTCCAATTCTGAGATGTGGATTTCCCCATAAAGTCAATTTTGCATGAGAGAATGGATCAAACTGTGATTGACATGATACTATATGCCAAGATTGTAAGAGGAGGGTTACTTGTTCTAATATATTGAGAACCAAGTAGCATCCATTTGGGAAGAGGTTCTAGCCATAAGGCTTCCAAAACTAGGGTGACCATCCACCCGGATTTGTCCGGACATGCCCGGGAAATGGGGAGCAAATCCGCATCCGGGGGGAAAACTGTTTTGGGGGGGTCAAATCCAGAAATTTAGACCCCCAAAAGGGTGATCAAATGGCCCTGGGGCGATCCGGGCCAACCGGGGGGCGGCGGGGGCAAACCGGGGTGGCAGGGGGGTCACGTGGTGGTGGCGGGAGGCAGGCGGCGCGAGGCACTTACCTGCTGGGGTGTCTGCTTCCCTCTGGTGCTCGGAATCTACTGAGAAACAGGCTTCGCAGCCTGTCCCTCAGTAGTGCGCCGGGTGATGACGTCATCACCCAGCGCGCTACTGAGAGACAGGCTGCGAAGCCTGTTTCTCAGTAGATTCCGAGCACCGGAGGGAAGCGGACACCCCAGCAGGTAAGGAGCATGGGGCGGGCGGTGCGAGGGCTGGCAGCGCGGCACGGGGGACGGGTGGGCGGCATGGCGCGGCGCGGGCAGCGCAGTGCGGGTGGGGGGGTGGAGCGGGGGCGGCACGGCACGGGGGGGCAGCGTGGGGGGGCGGCGCGGGGGGGCGGGCAGCCTGTGCGGGGCGGGCAGCGGCGCGAGGCATGCGGGCGGGGGTGGCGGGGTGGGGGGGTGGGGTGGGGCGTGCGTGTGGCGCGAGGCATGCGGCAGGGGGGCGGGCGGCGCAGCGTGGGGCGGGCGGGCGGGCGGCGCGAGGCATGTGGGCGGGGGGGCGGGCAGCACGGCGGGCTGCGGGCAGCGCGGGGTGGGGCGGCGCGGGCGCGCGGTGGGGGGTTTGTTTTGGGTGGGTGGGTGGCGGGGGGGGGGTCCGGGATTTTGATTCTCAAAATCTGGTCACCCTACCAAAACTGACCATGGTGGCCCATTTGAGCTAGCAGGAAAAGACCCAAACTTAGTACAAGCCAATAGAGAGGCCTGATGGTCTGGAAAACCAAACCCACCTACGATCAACTGGAAGCTGCATCCATTTCAGAGATATTCGAGGTGCGGAAGAACCCCAGAAGAATTTACTGAACAAAGTGTTAAGTTGTTGAAATTATTTGCCAGGTATAAGTAAGTATTGGCTCATTGTAGATGTGAATAGGTTATCAGTGGCTGAGGTTACATTTGTAGTGGCTTGTGACTAGCTGGGGATGCACTTTTAGCTGCAATGTATCAACCGTTGCAATTGTTGAAGCCTAGTCTTAGCTACTACAATGGGTACTGCTCCTGCAATACTATATGCCGCTAGCAGCTCCTGCTGGTGGCACAAGATTGGGAGGACTGGGGAAAACAGGGAGAGGGACAAGAGGTATAGGCTATAGGGGATCTTATTCCCTGCAGTGATGGTGCAGCCCTATGGAGGGGATAGGACTATTAATCCTTGTACTGCTGGTCACTGGCTTTCTCTCTATATCTCAACTTCCTCTCTGCTAGCCAGTGCTTAGGCTGATAACTCCTTCACTGCTGGAGGACTACAGGCAAATTGATCTTCATGGAGAGAGAGAGAGAGAGAGCTACAGAATCAGACACCCGGAGATGGTCAATCAACATGAATTGAGAGGGCAACCCTGACTTGTCGTGAATAATATCTCACAGGTCTGATCACTCAGGCTATTGAATAAGTCCCAGAGCCCTGTGCTTCAACAGTCACATGTGCATACCAATGGTAGGGTGACCATATGAAAAGGAGTACAGGGCTCCTGTATCTTTAACAATTGTATAGAAAAAGGAATTTCAGCAGGTGTCATTTGTATGTATGCAGCACCTGGTGAAATTCCCTCTTCATCACAAGAAAGCTGCAGGAGCCGTGCCCTCTTGACCAGTTACAAAAGAGGACAGGGCTCCTGCAGCTTTAACTGTTGTGATGAAGAGGGAATTTCACCAGGTGCTGCAGGCATATGAATATCTGCTGAAATTCCTTTATTCTATACAACTCTTAAAGATACAGAAACCCTATAATGGGCTCCTGCCCTTCATCCCTTTCCTCACACAAGCTGGTCCCTTTGTCCAAGGAGCTGTCATTAGGGTTGGGAAAATGATCTCCCAGCTTTTGTGTGTTCAGTTTAACCCTAACTCATGCCACTGATAATAGCTATATTTTAAGTGTTATCTTTTATGGTGACCATATGGAAAGGAGGACAGGGCTCCTGTATCTTTAACAGTTGCATAGAAAAGGGAATTTCAGCCAGTGTCATTGTATGCATGCAGCACCTGGTGAAATTATCTCTTCCTCACAACAGTTAAAGCTGCAGGCACTCTACTAGAGTGACCAGATACAAAAGAGGGCAGGGCCCCTGCAGCTTTAACTGTGGTGATGAAGAGGGAATTTCACTTGGTGCTGTATGCATACAAATGACACTTGCTGAAATTTCCTTTTCTATGCAACTGTTAAAGATACAGGAGCCCTGTCCTCCTTTCCATAGGGTCACCTAGTGTAACATGGATTAAATAAGTGGATAAAAATAAGCTTTTGTTTTTAAAGTTCACTCTATAATAAAATAATAGCATGGAAAAGAATATCAGCTCCCTGAAATCACTACACCAGCTTCTATATGTCAATCAAAGCTGAGCAATAACCGGACAATGAGGAAGGGGCCAGAATTCCCCTCCTGGTTTACTGCTAGCTAGCTATATGTCATAGCTCCATCTAGTGGCCACTCTTATTGCTACAACTCCATTTTCACGTAATAGCTCTGCAATCCACATAATGCGCATATAGTCAAAGATCTTTAGAAAGCCTGTTCAGCTATGTTTTCCAATTACGTAGAGAAAGCCTGTTGGCTTAAGGTATGGAGGTCATGAGCATGGACAGTGGCCATGATCTCATTGTACCCTTCCTGTGTTCACTTGATGTGAGGAAATGGCCGTGGTGACTCACAGCTGATTTATTTATTTTATTTATTTCCCCCAGGCCATGATCTGAAGGCACGCCTTGCTGAAGCTAAGCAAGCCTGGGTCTGGTCAGTGCTTGGATGGGAGACCACCTGGGAACCACATGTAGTAGGGTGACCAGATAAAATCCAGGTCAGGGCTCATGTAACTTTAACAGTTGTAGAGAAAAGGGAATTTCAGCCGGTGTCATTTGTATGCAATTAGTTCTTGGTGAACTTCCCTCTTCATCACAACTGTTAAAGTTGCAGGGGCCCTACCTTCTTTTGTATATGGTCACTCTAGTATAGTGCATGCACATTTAACTGTTGTGATGAAGAGGGAATATCACCAGGAACTAACTGCATACAAATGACACTGGCTGAAATTCCCTTTTCTCTACAACTGTTAAAGTTACATGAGCCCTGACCTGGATTTTATCTGGTCACCCTACATGTAGCCACTTGAGTCCCACATTTGAAGAAAGGTGGGATAGAAATGTTAGGCTGACCAAATAAAATCCAGGTCAGGGCTCATGTAATTTTAACAGCTGTAGAGAAAAGGGAATTTCAGCCAGCATCATTTGTATGCAATTAGTACGTGGTGAAATCCCCTCTTCATCCCAGCAATTAAAGCTGCATGCACTATACTAGAGTGACCAGATACAAAAGAGGGCTGGGCCCCTGCAGCTTTAACTGATGTAATGAAGAGGAATTTCACCAGGGGACTGAGTTAAGGAACATGAGCACACACAATTAAGGTGGTTTAATATTAAAACGTGCAAATGTTAAAAACATTGTAACAAAGACACGAGTGTCAAATATACAAATAAAAACGTGAGTGTATAAACCCTAAATGCTAAAACGTTATAGCAATGTAAAAAGACACGTATGACAGTGTGTGTTTGTTTTTAAACCACTGTATACATTTTTTTTGCCTGTCTAATGGAAGCATCATGGGGTGTGTGTGTGTGTGTGTGTGTGTGTCAAAAACTGGAGAGATCTTGGGATACCACATAACCTAACCTCTCTAATCCCCTCCCCTCCCACAGGACCACCCCCTTTACCTCCTTTCTGCTGGCTGTGAGTGGGAAGGGAACTCGGATTCCATGGTCTGAGGTCAGAGGGGTGTTACGCATGGGTATTGCTGGTTGAGTAACAGCGGTCGTGACGAAGGGAGCATGGTGTACCTCTGATCAGGACGATCACTGACAACCAGCAATCACAGCAGTTTGGTATCTAGGTCCTGTCACTTGCTTGTGGGTCTCTGCAAAAGCCATGCTTGCTGGAACAATGCCAAGGCATAGATCAGAGGAAGTGCTTAGTTTTTGGTACACAGCTGGAGATATACAACCAATTCACAGAGCACTGAGATGCAGCCTCAGCCTCATTCAGTGTGGCGCTCAAATTCCCAACCTTTGACCATGTGAAGATACAAGTCAGCGGAGGAGAAGGAGGCACCACTCCAGGAGGGCCTGGCAGCAGCTGAAGGTCCAGGTCACCAGAGCAGTCCTTGTTCCTCTCTGCTCTCGTCTTTGGTTTAAGTCAGGCCAGGGAGGATTACGAAATAGGGCTACATTGCACGTCTGGAAGCCGAGTTGTCTCATAACTGAATGTGTGATTTTTGGAATCGCTCCTCCGACGCCACAGCGAGTCACACACAAAAGCTCCTTTCCTTCACAGAGGCCAGGCCTCCTCTCACAGATGAGAAACCTAATCTTAGCAGTGGCTGCCCAGCCAGCACCCGCCTCTCAAAGGTCACCCGTTCAAGTCCAAGAGCTTGCATGGTAGAACTATCATCATGTGCAATTGATTTTCATGTGATTCTCTCTCTCTCTCTCTCTTTCTCCCTCTCCCTCCCTCCCTCCCTTCCTCCCACACAACTTATTCTTTCTTTTAAACTCTCCCCCCCCCCCCCAAGAATAGGAATTCATTTCTGGCATCTTTGAGGTGGTTGTTGTTGTTGTTACTCATTGTTCTCAAAAGGAGCCCCTTTTCACAGAGCGGTATATTCTGCAGCAGACTGTGCCATCTATATGCAGGCACTCCTCACAAATGCCTTTCCAAAAGTGCTTAGAGAACGTCCTGAGGGCAATAGAGTGGAACAGTTCTACCTCTGAAGCAACAAATGCCGTCTGCCCAGGGGCCCCACGTGAGCCTCGCTAAGCCCCTCAGAGTGCAATAAAGAATCCTGCCCGGGGCTCAGTTGGAACACCCAACCTGCTCTCTAGGGATTCATAACCACAAGCAAAAGCATCAAACATCAATGAGAAATGGCTCCCATGTTGATTATCTTTATTTACAACATAGCCGGTCCCATCGTGACAGCTTGGCAGAGGGGTGAGGGCCATATTTTAAAACCTTAAAAGGCCTTTAGAGTTGTGAAAACCGCCCACGTCCCACCCTATCCAGAAGACAAAAACTCTTAGCTCATACCCAGATGATGCTGAAGGCTTTATATACACACACACCATGTGGGCAGTGGAGGCTGCTGGCTTCAGTGTCAGTGGGGTGGTGAATTTGCTCTGGCTTTCACCTTGGAGAGGTCTTTCAGAGTTCTGACTGGTTCCGGCTGAAACCCAGAGCGGATTCAGTGCCCCACTGACATCGGAATCACCAGCCTCCACTTCATCTGGAAGATCCATTATCAACTTCTATTTATTTCTTTATTTAAAATAAACTTCAAAAATGGGCTCAGGGGGGCTGGCTCTGGATCTGAGTGGAGTGGTGGCCCTGGAGAGGGGTGCTTAAGCCTTCCTTCCTGTATCCTTTCAGGGAGCAAAATGTGCCTCCCATTACTTTTTCTTGTCATTTTCGTACATGAAAATAGTGTTATGCCACTATAGATTCAGGAAAAGGAAAAGGAATATGGGAGGAACAGTCCCATGAGGGACTGACTACTCAGAAACAAGCCCCATTGAGTTCAGTAAGGCTTACTTCTAGGTAAGTGGGTACAGGTTGGCAGGCCCTTGAGTTGCTGGCTTGTGATTTCTGAATTTCTGGCTAAAGGATTGACCGACAGGAAGGTCAGCGACATTGTTCCAGGATCTGGAGTCTGTTGAGTTCTTGATAGGTCAGGAGTGAATGTTGGCAGAGGTTTATGCATGATAGGGTGACCATATTTTGGAAACCAAAAAGGAGGACAACATGGTTGGCCCCCAAGGGGGTGTCTCCACCAACATGTCTGCCCCCAGGGGGCATGTCTAGCACCAAGGGGGTGTGCCCACCGGAACATAGCCTTGGTCACATGTCTGATTTTACAGCACACAATTAAAACAAATCTGTTCTACATAACATCTTAATGTTAAAATCACTGAAATAACGAGACATTAAATGTATCTGAAATTAACTTCACTCACTCCTACTTTTGTAGCTTTTGCTGTACTTTATTGCTATACTCTGTGTGATACATTCTCCCCTTCCCTCAACTATCTTTTCTGACTGTATCCTCACTCCGCTGCAAGCTGCTGCTTAACAGGGGTTGCTGCTGGCTGGCTGGCTGGCCGGCTGGCCTTTTTATTTTTAATTAAAGTTCAATTTTGTTTTGAAACTTGCTAAAACTCAACAGATGAACAGATCTGCTTAAAACTTGGCATGTCTAAAGCCCTACTTACGGTCTATTATCATGCCAAGTTTCATCTCCTTATCTTTAAAACGATGGTTTTTAAAAATAAATTAAAACCTAATTTTTTAAAAAAATGTCCTAAAAATCAATGGATGAACAGATCTGCTTCAAACTTCGCATGACTAAAGCCCTATATAGGAGCTATCAAAGTGTCAAGTTTCATCTCTTTATCTTTAAAAATGATGTTTTTTTTAAAAATAATAATTTTAAAACCTCAGATTTTCTTTAAAAATCCTAAAAATCAACAGATGAATGGATCTGCTTAAAATTTGGCATGGCTAAAACCCTACCGAAGGGCTATCTTGTTGCCAAGTTTCATCTCTTTATCTTTAAAAATGACGGAGCTGTTCTGGGCTATCTATCTATTTACCCCACAACAGTTTCCCAAAGCTTTGCATTATCATCTTTGGGTTGAATGGCATTTGCTTCAATCTAGTCCAGTTTGCTTTGGCTGGTGGATGAGAAGCTATCTGTGGAAAGCTGCATTGCTCAGCCAGCCAGTGGCCTAAATTTGTCCTGAATCAATATTGCTGTGCAAGGGCAGATCCAGGATCAACAGGAATTCATGGAAAGTTTTGCTCTATGCCTAGCAGTTTACAGCTTCATGCTCTCCAGAAAATACTTTTCACTTTCTAATCTGTGTGTCCAGATTAAAGCAAATTGGTGAAAAAGAAAAAAGGGGGGGGGAAGGGGGGGAGAACAGTAAAAAAAAGGGGGGGGAATCTGAAATCATACAAGTATTTTTGGGGATGGCATTATTTCTTTGGCATGGGTGGTAATCTTTTTTTTTTTAATGCTTTCCCACTTCTCGTCAAACCCAGGTGAAGGCCAGGACACAGCTGCTACCAGATGGCTCCAGAAATGTTGTAGATCTTCTATTCAGAGCATACTGCTCAGAAGGTAGCCAGCAGTGCAGCGAGCAGGCCTTGCTGTATAGAGGAGAAAGCAGCCAAATGCTTTTGTGCTGGTCCAGGCAGATGGCCACCCATCCATAAATGTTTATAGCTTGATCATATTTCAAAACCTTTGTCCATAGCATACTTGGTATGGCAACAGGCTGTCCACATTTCCTCATGAGAAAAATATTCCAAAGAACAACAGAACATTTCACATCGATCACGGAGATACATTTGAGATGACAGATTTGTGATTTTCAGAGATTGAACATAGTGACCTGTTTTCCATAGCAGGTCCATAATGCCTTCATCCACCAAGGACACATGAAGATATCTTACACTGTCAGCCATTGGTCTGTCTAAGTCAAGGGTGGGCATCTTGTGGCCCTCCAGATGCTTTGATCTACAACTCCCATCAGCCCTCGCCAGCATAGCCAAAAGAGGGGGATCATGGGAATTGTAGGCCAAAACGTCTGGAGGGCCAGAAGTTTCCCAGCACTGATACAGTATGGCCTGCCCTGACTGGCAGCAGCCTTTCGGGGGCTCAAGTAGAGAAGGGTCTTTCCCAATACCTGCTACCTGGAATCTTTTCTGGAGATGACAGGGACTGAACCTAGAATGGTTTAGAATGTGGTTCCTTCTTCTAGAAGGTTCTAGGTTCAGTTCCTGGCATTTGCAGAAAAGGATTTCAGGATTCTAGATGCAAAGTCCCTCTTCAGTATCACTGTGGGGGGGGGGGAGGGACATCTTAATCCTTTCCTCTCTCACAGTCTTACACACACACACACACACACACTTTTAACCCTGGGGAGAAATAAAAGCATAAGTAAGACAATCATGAAGTAGATACACTAAAATCACAGCGATAAAAAAAATTTAACTGCACCTAACCCAACATACCAGCTTATGTGCCTCTATTGCCCGATAGCCAAAGCTCCCTGGTCTTGAATAAAAAGCACTTTGCCTGCCAGCAGGAAGGCAGCAGAGATTGAGCCAGCCTAGTCTCCCTCGGCAGGGAGTTCCACAGGCTGAAAGCAGCCACTGAAGAGGGAGGGAAGAAGAAAATACCCCCAGTGTTAGTCATGTGCTGGAAGCTGCAGCCCAGAATTTTGGCTAAAAAAGAGGGGCATGAGGGGGAACTATATGCAATCCCCCAACCTGGTGCATCTAGTTGCGTTGGAATACAAATCCCATAATGCCCAGCCAACATGTTTTTCTGTCAACTCAAACCCTATTCCAGCTCATGCTTTCAGCTTTGAATCATCATGTGTGCATCAGCCCTTCGTCATCCAGGCATAACAACAGACATATAATGAAGACACAATGTTGAGAACACCCAATTCTTTCTGGCAATCAAATTCACAACTTGAATAAAAAAGGGCTTTGCCTTCCAGAGGCAAACCTACCACCTGTATAGCAACCCTGGGGGTCCACTTAACTTGTGTTCTGGAGGCATGTGATTCTTTGATGCAGGGGAATTCTAGGGTATCAGTTTAATAAACAGCAGACCTCCTGCAATTTGCATCACTGGATAAATCCCATAAGGATCCCTGAATAGTCCTAGATTTCCCCTTTCTCAAGGCATTCTGCCTTGAGAGGGTTCTACCTTAAAGGCGGACTAAAAATAGTTTAAATACATAAAATAAAATAAAAAGACAGATTCTGAAAATAAATATCATCAGATTCCATTCCATTGCCATGAGTAAAGTAAAACCTAAAGAACTGTATTGGCAGAAAAAAGAAAGAGAAAGAAATAAAGAACTCTTATTCTTTAAATTTGGTCAGTCCATATTCAACATTTTTGTTCATACTATAGAAGAGAGACTTGTGTCTCTGCAGCTACTTCTGAGACCTCCCTCCAATTATCAGCTTGGTCTTGGTTGTGATTCTTTAAATGTGGCCCAAATGGAACCATTTTCCGCCTGATAGAAAGTTCAAGGTAAATCAGAGAAATCACAGGGGAGACAAAAATGATCTCACCACCTGAGCATTTCCCTGTTCTGTGTTGAATGTTTTCTGGCTTGTCATGCCTTTTAAATGGTTTAGCCTAAAAATGCCAGATTTATTCTAATCTGTTGGCCTTGGCAAGGGCCGGCTCCTTGAACTAATCTGCGGGGGAGAGAAAGAGCAGGCATGTGGAAAGGGGTGTGTGTGTGTGTGTAGTCATTGAACTATCAGACCAGGGTCTATGGCACCCCCTGGTGGTAGCTGCTTCTGGGTAGAATACTTTTAATACGACCATCCCCCAAAGTCACAAAATCATGAGCAAGCTTTCAGGTTCTCCAAAACTCTTCTTCAGGCTGGATGTTATGTGAGATGGAGTTGAGGGGAGAGGGGTTAGAAAAAGTGGAGCATGTTGTATCCCCAAAAATTTGCAGCTTCATTGTTACAAACTTCAGACTTTTGGAGATACAACAACATGCTCCACTGCTCTTCAACTCTCTTGCTGTATATCAAGCTGGATGGAGAAGAATTCTAAAGAACTCTAAAGCTTGCTCACGACTTGATAGGATATTGCTTGGCCTAATCCTTTGTCTTAGCATACTGTAGATTTTTGATGTTATTTCTCTAATGGACCAACAGAGTTACTTACATTTCCATCCTCCAAAATGTTTCCTTGGCAAGATGCAAGCTTTTACTTAGGGACAGGTTCGAATTTAGTTTGATTTGGGTTTTTTAATGAGAACTTACCAAAATTCACAAAATCTTTCATAAATGGGACAGAAAGAACCTGAGATGTGTGTGGGGATGGGGGATGGACAGACGGGATGGACAACTCAAGTTAAGTGAAACTGACAGCTTTGTTCATGCAGACCCAGGGCTTTGAGTTGTTTAGCTTTTCAACATTTGTGTTTGAATCCTTGTGTCTTCAACCATGTTTGTGATGCTGCCTCTTTTTTTCTGATAGGCTCCTCATCTGTAAAAGTGACATGACAGGAAAGTACACAATGGTTTTCTGTATGCTGGACAGAGCTCCACCTACTGAATTGGGCCAGTGCAGATGGGTGAGAATTTGGTTTCGGTTCATTTTTAATAAAAGCTTACGCTTCGCAAATTTCTTCAAATAGTGGATGAAAAGAACTAGAAGTTGTTAACATTTGAATGTGGGAGAAAGTGAGACTGACAGATTCATCCATCCCTACTTTTATAGCAGCCACGTGGATCTATTGAGGCCGGAAGTTTGAACACCACTACTGTTGTTCAGTCTGCTCCACCAGTGATGAACAGGAGATGATAGAGGGGAATCTATTGATAGATCTCTCAATAATTTGAAGTAAGTATTTCTGATTCCCAATTGTTCAACAATGGCAAGAACAAAATTACTTCCTTCTCCTAAATTATCCTTCTGAAATGAAGAAAGGTGGGGCAGTAACCAGGAGTGGATTTCGTGTGGAAGGATTGTACGCTCAGTTCAGTTCTGGCCCTTGAAACAAATTCTTGGACTCAAATTCTTTAATTCAGTGTCTTTTGCGCCTGGATCTGGTTGGTGGATCTTGGGGTTCCAGGAAAAAGCAAAATAGATCCCAGAAGTCTGACGTCTGCCCTCTCCTGTGCAGACTCCTGGCCTGGGCAGTGGGAGTTCCTGTCTTGGCGTACAATTCCCAGAGAACTTCTGCTTCTTTCTCCTCTGTTCAGTGGGAGTTTCTCTGACTCGAGGCAAAAGGACATCAGGGACAGGTGTACTAGTGTGTTTCTCTCATCCTTTGGACTTCACTTGGAAGAACCTTTGCCAAAATGGTTGGCCATCATCACTCTCTTTTGGAAATAAGGAAGCACAAGATGGAATGATGCATTAGGCAAAATTAATGGCTTTCCTCCCTCTTCCACATCCAGCATCATTCTTCAAGTGGCTGCTTATGCAACAGCCAAAAAAAAGAAGGCAAAGATTTCCATAATATTTGCATATGCTGATTTATAAGTATAGGTGCAAAATGTTGACATAATGACTTTCATTTAAATGAAAATAAAATACATATCGCCGCTGTGGAGAACAACGTCTGGGTGACGTCAAGGCTCCTGGTGCTCTCCCTTCCTGTGGTTCCTGATCTTTCATGGACATTGGCTGGACAGCCCTTCAAAGACAGCAGAGTGCAAAAGCTCATGACTGGCAGTCCAAGCTGGCGCTCCAGAGTTCCCAGAAGGCCATGCTCTCTTCCTCTGCCCCCCCAGCCTCTCTCCCCAACCACCAATCATTTATGCAGGTTCTGAGCTTTTGTGCAGTCCCGCCTCCATCCCCATTGTAAAAGGATGAAATACCTTCCCTGCAGCATGATGACTGGCAGTAAGACCTTTAAGCTAAAATAGGGTGGCATTTTGGCCCCACCCCCTTTGCCTTTGGCCCCACCAACTGCTGGAATGTGGCCCCCGAGAGCTTCTCCAAAGTGGAATTCAGTCCTAGGCTTGAAAGCAGTTCTGCACCCCTGTGCTAGAGGATGCTGTCTTGCCAATTGTTTTGTCAATAGGCAATCTTTCCTTTTGGATATTCACAGGCAATGAGCATGGGTGAAGGAAAGAAGTTGATTTAGCTCAAATAAGCTAATAAAGCAAGAAAAAGCAAGACAGTCCATTCAAAACATAATGCATACATTCCTTCAATCACTGTGAACCCCATACTCTTATCTTAAGATGAGCAAATCAGACAAGAGCGGTGAGGAACAGCTCCAAAGGTCTGGCCTGTGGTGCCTGTTGGCTTGGCCCACAGAGAGGTTCCCAGGAATCATATACTATCCCCTTGATCCCTCCCATTCTGGACATAGCCCAGCACTCCAGACTGGAAGAACATCAGTCTGAGAATATGTAGGCTGTCAGCCCAGAAGTCAACATTCTTCTCAGCCATCCTCAGCCACAAGTAGCTAACCTTGAGATTCTGCCAGAGGTTTATCTACATACTGTTCAATAAAGCATCAACTTTATTGTGGGAACTAAGGAAAAGGCTATCTACTCCCCAAACAGGTCCAAATGACACTTTAGACATGGGCAAGAGAACTGGTGTGCCACTAATTCCTCAAAATACAATGGTCTTCTAGGTTTCCAATATTGATACCTTCAAATATAGGAATATTCTTTGGCAGGCCTTCCAATAGAGGATTGTCCCTGTAAAGGAGGACACTGGGCCACCCTGATCCCTCATTCCTTATCCCTGTCTTTAAGGCTCTCCATGGCTTTGCCCTGCTCTATCATTTCTATCCTAATTTCTATCCCTTTATATCCCTTGACTACCCCAACACAATCATCCTCAGCTACCCAGAAGTTTCTAGCTCTGGCCCCCTCTACAAGAATTCGGCTTGACGCCTGGTTGCCCGATTATGTGCATCTTCTCACCATCGCATTTACGCCTAATTCCTATAAATGACAGGCGGTGAAGCGCATTACCGGCAGTATGAAACATGCTTTAAAGTGGTTGAAATGTGGAGAATCTTTTGTTTACATTGTCCCGTGGAAAATTAAAACTCGCTATTTAACGCGCATTCGATAATGCGCATAATCGGACAGAAAAAGCGCCTCGACCCCGATTTGCGCTCCGCTCTTGTAGAGGTAAAAATTTTAATGCACCTTGAAAGAGCTTTAAATCACTCTTGTAGGGGCACCCTTTCTTAATGCCACTCCCCTCATTCTGCCTCCTAGGGATGCAGTTTCTTCCTAAAAAATGGGTGTGATGCCGTCTCCCTCTCCCTTCACATCCTCACTCTGGGCACACCTTTCCAGTGGAGCCTTTATCTCACTTAATCCTTCCCTGGAACAGAAACCGAAATGAGGCCTAAGGAGGTGGACATTAGGGCTGTGCACACACACACCTGACTCACCTCAGAGGCTGTTCTGGAGCCTCCAAAACCACCCAGTTTCAACTCAGGGTGATTCAAGGGTTACCCACCTCACCTTGGCACCGAAGCAAAGGCAAGATTCGCCCCCCCCCCAAAGTACATTGGCCTTGCTCTTGGCTTTCCTGGGTGCTGGGTGCGTGGCCGGCACCTAGGCACCCACAAAGCTGACTCAACTTCCCATTGAACTCCCAACTCCCCGCTCCCCCCCTTGCTGTCCTAACCCAGAGCCACCACCACCGGGACTTACCTGGAAATATGTCTTCCTCCTGAGAGCCAGGCCGTGATTTAAAGTTATCATGGGGGCTCTCTGTTTTTAGTATATCTATGGCCACAAACTACAGCAGCCATAAAGGGCCATTTCCCTTTTACAGCTACCATAGTTTGCGGCCATAGATATACTAAAAACAGAGAGCCCCCGTGATAAATTTAAATCACGGCTTGGCTCTCAGGAAGAGGACACATTTTAGTTAAGTCTCAGTGGCAGGAGGCCAAAGAGGGTGGGGAGGAAGAGGGAAGTGAGTCCAGTGAGTTCAATGGACTCACCTGACTCATGTCTGGCTTTGCACTGGCTTTCCCAGGCGGATGGGTGAGGGGAATGGCACAGCACCACCCCAAACCAGCTGAGGTGCTCCCAAGACTTTGGTGCCAGTCTGCCTTGGCCTCTAAGCACCTTGGGCCAACCCAGTACCACTCCGGATTCAGGCTGAGGTGGGCTGAATTGGCCCACCTCACCTCAGATCTGGGGATTTGGCCAGAGGTGGTGCACAGCTCTCAGTTTGTTGAAGTCATCCGTTGTTATTCCAGCATCTTTTTCTTCCCTTCCAATATGCCAGCTTTGGGACTGCACCTGGATGAATTCTACCTGGTGGGATTGAATCCTAATATGAATCTAAACAAGCTGTTGGTTTGCTATAGAAGCCAATGTTACCTGACCCAACAGGTGAAGCTTGGCGGAATAGAGCGGAACCTACTTGAGTGGGCAGAGCCCTGGCAAGTCAAGAAAGAGTTTGGCTGGACCTAGCCTGCCAGGGTGCAGCCTGATATAAATGGTGGAGTGGAGCAACTTGGAAACACCCTTAAGTCAAGCAGAAAATTCCCCTTTGACTCTGGCCCCCTCACCCTGAGATTACCCTTTGGAGAATCCAAGAAAGAAGCCCACTTCAAGTAGGATGCAGACAAGCTGTAGGGGATTCAGAGGAGGGCAACGAGAATGATCAGGGGTTTGGAAACATAGCCTTATGAGGAGAGACTGAAGGAACTGGGCACATTTAGCCTTGATAGAGAAGACTGAGGGGAGACATGATAGCACTATTCAAATACTTGAAAGGTTGTCACACAGAGGAAGGCCAGGGTCTCTTCTCAACCATCCCAGAGTGCAGGACATGGAATATTGGGCTCGAATTACATGAAGCCAGATTCTGGCTGGACTTCAGGAAAAACTTCCTGACTGTTAGAGCAGTATGACAATGGAACCCATGACCTAGGGAGGTGGTGGGCTCTCCCACACTAGAAGTCTTCAAGAGGCAGCTGAGCAGAGGATTGGACTCTATGGCCTTATAGACCCCTTGCAACTCAACTATTCTAAGATTCTATGAACCTGAAGCATCAAGCTCAACCCTGAAAACTCCAAATGAAGCCAGTGATTTGGGCAGAGTTGCCATGGTTGGCCGTGGAGTCCAAGGGGCCTCCTGCCCCCCTCCTTGGCATGAAAAAGGCCCTTGAGTCATCATATGAGAGCTTTCACCACTAGGCCAAAGCCACAGTGCCCGTAGTGGTGGCATCCGTCCCAAAGTCAAAGGCTTCTTTCAGGGCCCCTTTTCACACTGTGTGGCCAATGTGACGTTCAGGTACCTGGGTAGGGCCAGAAGATGGAGCCAGTTATGGCTCTACCTAGGGTCCTGAGTGAGGAGAGTTCAAATCAGACGTTTTATGTTTGCTTCTCTGCCTGCTGCAATGGGTTCAACAGCAGGGGCACTCTGCACTAGGATAGGAGGAGGTAACTCAAAAATCCCAGTATTTATTTATTTATTTATTTTAATCCCCCCCCTTTTATAGTAAATTTAACAAAACACAACAGAAAAGAAATGGTGGGAAAAGAAAAAAAATACATGCCTAGGAATGTCAATTCCCCCAATCAAATACACCATTCATAACAAAATTAAAAAGAGAGAGTTATGCGTACATTTCAAGAAAAGCACACCAAATTATCCATGTATTTATTCACTGGCAAGTGGCGCCTATAAGCCACCCATTCAAATGCTGATAGCGTTGTTATGTCTTCAGTCCATTGCATTACGGGAGATGAACATTTATCCTTCCAACATAATGATATCAGTCATTTAGCTGTCATAAGGGCTCGGAAAATCCATTTGCGCTGACCATGTGTTCACTTCCAAGAAACTGTTAGGTAGTTTAGGAGGACATGCACATCATTCCATCTTAAAGACTGTTTCAGTATAAGGTTTATCCTTATTATGACCTCCTCCCAAAAGGAGGCACATTGCCAAAACATATGAATAATGAAGCACTGAGTGTGTTACATCTCCAACAGTTATGCAGATTAAACAAACCCTTATTAAAGAGGCATTGTGGAGCCCAATAAATCCAAAAATTTTTTTTTGCTGAATAAGGCATAGCCTAAGATCAGTAGAAGCTTCAGATACAGACGCTAAGACAACAATCCATTGATTAGGCAAAATTGGACACTCCAGTTCTCTGTTCCATCCCTGTCTTAGACCATGGGTATCATATTTATGATACCCAAGGAGCTACCCAAGGTTCTGACTGGTTCTGACTGAAACCCAGAGTGGATTCACGGCTCCACTCACATCAGATCCACCAGCCTCCACTGCAGAAAAGCTTCCCCTTTAAAGGGTGTCCCCTAAGCAAACACGGTGCTACAATAGTAAATGAGTAAAAATTTAGATTTCTTGAGTAAGGGAGCAAATAATCCTTTAGATCACCTGGCCACAAGCCACTGAGGGCTTGAAAAGTTAAAACCAGCGTTTTGAGCCAGGACTCGAAACGGACTGGAAGTCATTTCAGGTGACAAAGGCCTCATCTACAAGAATTCGCCTTTACGCCTGGTTAGGTGATTATGCGCATATTCACAGAAGCGCATTTACGCCTAATACCTCTGTATGAGAGGTGGCGAAGCGCATTACTGGATGACCGAAACGCGATTTAAACTGTTGACATGCGGAGAATCGCTTGTTCACATAGTCAAAATGTGCTTTAACGGCCAGAGCAAAATAAAACTCGCTATTTCACGCGCATTTGATAATGCGCATAATCGGAGAGAAAACGCGCCTCTACGCCCGATTTGCGCTCTGTTCTTGTAGAGGTAAAAATTTTAATGCGCCTTGAAAGAGCTTTAAATGCCTCTTGTAGAGGCCGCCAAAGCCGTGGCACAATATGAGTATGCCATCCGGCCCCTATTAGCAATCTCGCAGCACTGTTTCGGGCTGGCTGAAGTTTCCAGACCACTTTCAAAGGCAGCCCCAGATACAAGGCATTGCAGTAGTCCAACTAATCAGTCCCATGAGCTAAACCCTCTTTGTTCAGATAGGGTTGCCATTGGTATACTAGCCCATGCTGATTAAAAGTGCTCTTAGCTGCAGAGACCAAGTGTGCTTCTAAGTGAGAGTGCTGGATCTAGGAGTGATCCAAATGGTGAGCCAGATCCTTCAGGGAGATTTTTACTTTATCAAAAATGCTGGCATTTACCCCCCCCACCCCCCACCCCCGCCCAAAGTTGGCACCTGGTTGACAATATTTTTATTAATTTTTTTAAATCGCGTACTTTGCAGTCCTGATGGCTACTAGTCCTGATGGCATTGTGGACCTCCAAGATCAGAGGAAGTCAGGCTGTATACACAGTTGCTGGGGAACACAGGTGGGAGGGTGCTGTGGCACCTGTGTCCTGCTCGTGGTTGGTTGGCCACTGTGGGAACAGAGTGCTGGACTAGATGGACCCTTGATCTGATCCAGCCTCAGGGCTCTTCTGTTAAGTTCTGATGGTCTTATGGAGCCTGATTTCAAAAGCCCTCTGCATGAGATCAGTTTGGTCCCTCCTCCAAGAGCTTGCTGAATCAGAAGAGCAAAGGAGGTGGCAGAAAAGAGAGTGTGGCAGGAAGAGAAAAGAGGTGAAACCCCCTCCCCACTTTGGGATCTGCCCCTGCCCACCACTGCCTTTTTCACTGTTCACTGCGAACTTGCGGCTCCCAACAGATTACCCACAAGTAAATGTGTCCCTCAACAGAAAAAAAATTGCCCACCTATGTCTTAAAGTGACCAATGGTGATCCGTGGAATAGGGTGTTGCTGGGGGGGGGGGTTACTGGTGAGGTGGCAAACCTGGGGGCTGTCTACATGCAGGGAATCCCCCGTGGTGGCTGTGGATCTGTGTCCCATCAGTTAGATGATGCAGGTGCAGCTTCACAGCCACCGTGGGGTTTCCTCATGATGTTGATTTGAAACCCCACTTTTTCAAAGGGGGCAACGTCATGTAATGTTCTGCCGCCAATCCGGGGCCAGCCTGGGGGTGGACCCTGGTGGAAGATGACCAGCGATTGATTGCCTTCCACCAAGGGCAGGGGAGGCTCCAGGACCTGGATGGCTTCCCAGAAACCCTGTGCTCCCTCCTCAGCATTGGGATTACCCAATGCCGCCCCGGGAGAGGCAAAGTGCAGGGTTGAGGAGGGAGGAGGTGCCAACCAGGCACCATGAAGACAGCCCCCAGTTCTAATGCTCCAGTTTCAGCATAGGAGGCACAACATCAGAGATCCTTCCTTTGCTGAAGAGGTAAAGCCGGACGTCCCAGGCAGAAGGAGGGTATGCCATCATCCCTACCTCACCCTTTTCCTTCAGAGGGGTCACTCTGAGACAGTGTGGTGTAGTGATTAGAGTGTTAGACTGGGACTGGGAAGACCTTGGTTCAAGTCCCCACTTGGCCATTAAGCTCATTGGGTGACTTTGGGCCAGTCTCTGACTGTCAGGCTAACCCACCTCACATGGTTGTTGTGAGGACAAAAAGGGAGAGAAGAAGTATAGTGCATGCTGCCTTGGATTCCTTGGAGGAAAAGGCAGGATATCAATGGAATAAATAAATGAATGTAAACAAACAAACAAACAAACTCTGGCGTGGGGGAAAGCCCTAACAGGGGATCTCCCTCCCTAGTGCTTCGTTCTGCCATGACCTTTGCAGCACCAAAGTTGCTCCAACATCGCACACAAAGGGAATGTGAGAAATATCCCTTGCTCACTGAGTGAGGGGATTGCCAATCCCTTGCATGAGCACTGAGACCCTGGACCATGATCCAGCGCAGTGCACAGACATCTAATAACACTGTGAGTGTCGAACATCAAAGCATGGCTCTTCTCCCTGTGAAACACAAATTCTCAGGAATTGATACTGTTATTTTTCATTTTTGTTGGTGGAGGTCACTGGGAACATCTTGTTTTCTGATGCCTGACGCCCCTAAGTTTGGGAGGGAGAGAGGGAGGGCAAGCGTTTGTATTTTTCTAGGTTTATAAAGCTTTTTTGGACAGGCGGACTGGCAGCAAGGCGATTTCCCAGCATATACTCATATTTGATTTGGCAGAGGGTGATCTTTGTGGAATTGCTTTTGTATTAGCATAATGCAAAAGCAAAAAAGTATAAGAGACAAAAACAACAACATGTGATTTATAAATCTTGGTATTTTATTTAGCAGATAAATGCTAGTATTACTTCTCTCTCCCTGTTCATAGCCTTTGGATCATGCTTGCTTGTTGCCGAGATTAAAATTAATATAATTAAATGATAAATCAATTTTGGGATGGGATGGGTTCTACATGAGACCTCGTCCTGGTGGTCTCTTCATACAAGCAATCCGTTGAATCTGAATCATTCTTTAAAATGTAGTTCTTTGTCTGGGCCAAAGTAGGATTCCCCTCTGTGCCTAATAGCAGCTTTGGGGGCATCGGGAGAGGTGTTTGCATTTTGTGTCTGTGTGGGCTTGGGGTTCTAAGGTGGTACCCATGTGCCTGTGGAGACTTCTCTTGGTGCCTGCCAATCTCCCGATGCCTGCCAATTTTATTAACTATTGTTTATCTGGGAGGCTGCCATCTTTATTTGGATTCAAAATAGGGATTTTGTGTTTTGGTGCTCAGACCCCCTTGTCTACCTTGTATTTATAGTCTTTGGCAAGTTTCTTTTGTTTTAGTTCAACAGCTTGCCTTCTGGGAAATGAGTGTTTTCTGATGAGACATGCCTACCATGGCAGCCATTTTATAAATGGGCAGGCCCCCCACCCTGGAAGCCATTTTGTGAAAGTGCCTACAACACTCTATCAAAATTTCAGATATGCCCACTGACCAAAAGGGGTTGGGGATCCCTGGTGTAGGCTTCTTGAACAATTTAGAATGCTGGAAATAAAGGGATTGTTCAGTAATGATACCTCCTGATAGAAGGGGAATTAGCAGAGAAAAAAACAAAAGGCAAAACAGAACAATTCCCACATGCACAATAAAGAAGACCACACTTTCTGTAGGGAAGGGGGGAAATTCTTTTACTCACAAATATTCTTGGATATATAATGCAGGTACATTGCAGAGTTTGAAAAAAGTTTGTTGAGTCCAGTTTGTGTTCCATTACACACTGGCAGGAGTGAGAGAGCTCCCAGCAATGGGGGAGGTCAGAGATAGAGTGGAGAGGAAGGGGAGGAGCAAACGGACAAAATCACAGGAAACCACATTGTAGGCTATAGAGACCTTAAGGCTAGCTATGGGCAAAATTCCCACAAATTAATTAACTACAACACTGCCCCCTTCCAATGACTTGCAGATGAGGTTGCAATATCCCTAACAGGAACACCAGGTTTCTTAATGGCTTGGGAAGCCTAAATGGATAGAAAAAACTCCCTGCTGCAGACATTTGCCTTCAACACATGGAGGGGGGATGAGAAGGGTGTAGAGGTGGGTCGTGCTCATTCTTGCGCATGGGGTTTGGGGGTGTGCCCTTTCCCATAGCTCTCCACTAGAGGGCAGTTCGCCAAAATCCAGAGGATGGCAGTTCAAGCCCTGCCCCCGCCCCATGTCCTGAGCCTCACTGTCCAAAGCTAGGCTGACCATCTGAAAAGGAGGACAGGGCTCATATAACTTTAACAGTTGTAGAGAATAAAATTGGCTAATAAAAGCTAGCAGGGATGGAACAACTGGCTGGGCCAGGGAAGTGATTAATGCCTCTTTGCAAGAGGGAGTGGTCCCAGGCCTCCTGAAAGAGGCGGCAGTGAGACCACTCCTAAAGAAATCTTTCCTGGACCCTGAAAATCTTAATAACTACAGGCCAGTAGCAAATGTTCCATTCCTGGGCAAGGTCCTGGAACGGGTGGTTGCGAGCCAGCTTTAGGCACTCTTGGATGAGACTGATTATCTGGATCCATTTCAGTCGGGTTTCAGGCCTGGTTTTGGTACGGAAACAGCCTTGGTTGCCCTGTATGATCACCTATGTCGGGAGAAAGACAGGGGGAGTGTGACTCTGTTGATTCTCCTTGATCTCTCAGCGGCTTTCGATACCATCGACCATGGTATCCTTCTAGGACGACTGGCTGAGTTGGGAGTGGGAGGCACTGCATTGCAGTGGTTCTGCTCCTACTTGGCGGGTCGGCTCCAGAAAATGGTGCTTGGGGAACATTGCTCGGCCCCGTGGATTCTCCAGTATGGGGTTCTGCAAGGGTCAGTTTTGTCCCCCATGCTGTTCAACATCTACATGAAACCGTTGAGTGCAGTCATCCGGAGTTTTGGAGTGCGTTGTCATCAGTACGCTGATGACACGCAGCTCTATTTCTCCTTCTCATCTTCATCAGGTGAGGCTGTGGATGTGCTGAACCAGTACCTGGCTGCGACAATGGACTGGATGAGGGCTAATAAACTGAAACTCAATCCAGACAAGACTGAGATCCTGTTAGTGGGTGGTTCCGCTGACCGGATGGAGGGTGTTCAACCTTTTCTGGATGGAGTTGCACTCCCCTTGAAGGAGCGGGTTCGTAGCTTGGGGGTTCTCCTAGAACCATCTCTGTCACTTGAGGTGCAGGTGGCCTCAGTGGCATGGAGTGCCTTCTACCAACTTCGGTTGGTGGCCCAGCTACGTCCCTATCTGGACAGGGATAACCTGGCTTCAGTTGTCCATGCTCTGGTAACCTCCAAGTTAGATTACTGCAATGCACTCTACGTGGGGCTGCCTTTGAAGGTGGTTCGGAAGCTGCAGCTTGTGCAAAATGCAGCGGCCAGATTGATAACCGGAACCAGTAGGTTCGAACATATAAGACCTACTCTGGCCCGCTTGCATTGGCTGCCTGTATGTTTCCGATCCCGGTTCAAGGTGCTGGTTTTAACCTATAAAGCCTTACACGGCTTGGGACCACGATACCTGATGGAATGCCTTTCCCGACATGAACCTACCCGAACACTACGTTCAACATCTAAGGCCCTCCTCCGAGTGCCTCCTCCGAGGGAAGCTCGGAGGTCGGCAACAAGAGAGAGGGCCTTCTCTGTGGTGGCTCCCCAATTGTGGAACGATCTCCCCGACGAGGCCTGCCTGGCGCCAACATTGTTATCTTTTCGGCGCCAGGTCAAGACTTTCCTCTTCTCTCAGGCATTTGGCAATATCTGAGGAGCCTGGGTTTGTTTTGTTTTGTTTTGTTTTTGTAGTTTTTTGAAGTGTTGAAGTGGTTTTTAAATGTACAGATTGTGTGTATGTTGTACGTTTTTGCTGTTTTAATTTTTGTATATCGTTTTTAATTGTTTTTAATCCCATGTAAACCGCCCAGAGAGCTTCGGCTATGGGGCGGTATACAAATGTAATAAATAAATAAATAAATAAATGAGAATTTCAGCCAGTGTCATTTGTATGCAATTAGTTCCTGGTGATATTCCCTCTTCATCACAACCGTTAAAGTTGCAGGGGCCCTGCCTTCTTTTGTATATGGTCACTCTAGTATAGTACCTGCAACTTTAACTGTTGTGAGGAAGAGGGAATTTCACCAGGAACTAATTGCATACAAATGATACTGGCTGAAATTCCCTTTTCTCTACAACTGTTAAAGTTACATAAGCCCTGTCCTCCTTTTCAGATGGTCAGCCTAGTTAGGGTCCCCTCTGTATAGTCGAAGTGTAAGCCGTTTCTTGATTTCTGTGACTTGTAACATGTGTCACTGTATTATTTCTTTTCTTTTTGGTTCAGACAAGCTCACTCATTGGTCAAACATCCTATCTGTGAATGCTGCTTGTGTATATCGGTTGTTCCTGGCGTGGGAGGAGGCTGAGCGGAGGGCGACGGTCGGGAATTGTTGACCAACATTTGATGCCCCGTTCCGTGCAGATTCCCTCCCTCGCTGCAAATGTTGAAAAGTCAGTTTCTACTTGCAGCCAAGTCCTTGGCAGCATGCTTCAGCAAAATATATCTTTCTAAGCAAACGATTAACGTGCATAAATGACCTTCTTTGCTCAAGAGCTGGAGGAGAGTCTGTTGCGTCAATTTGGATACGCATAGATGGAGTGCCAAGTGCTTTGGCACCCTGGGAGTATGTGTTGATTGTGAACAGTCTTTTGCAGCCAAAGGGAAAGATTATGAAGGTCTTTCTCTGATTTTCCACAAGGTTACCTTGAAATCATTCAAAGTAGCAAATCATTTTCTTTATTTCCAAATTGAGCTACAAGAAGAGGAGGAAAACTGGAGTCTATATATATCGCCTCATGCAGGGGTGCGAAAGCCCTTTAACCCTGAGTGCTGGATTTCATTTTGGAGAAGCTCTCGGTGGCCACATTCCAGTGGTGGGCAGGGCTGAGAGCAAAAAGGGGCAGGGCCAACTCCCTCCCCCCATTTTAGCTTAATGCTCTACTGCCAGTGACTAAGCCATAGGAGAGACATATCACCCTTTTAGAATGGAGGGTGGTTAAACATGCCTAGTTCTTTCAATCTCTCCTCAAAGGGCTTTGTTTCCAGACCCCTAATCATCCTCGTTGCCCTCCTCTGGACACGCTCCAGATTGTCTGCATCCTACTTGAAGTATGGTGCCCAGAACTGGACACAGTACTCAAGATGAGGCCTAACCAGTGCTGAATAGAGGGGAACCAGTACCTTGCGCGATTTGGAGGCTATACTTCTATTGATGCAGCCTAAAATAGCAAAGTCTGCGCTTCTCACCCGCAAAATACTCCATCAGGAACCTGTACTGAAGGGCCAGGACTGGGTTGGGCACTTGCCTCCTTCATCAGGCCTGTTCCTGGGCATGTGCAGAGTGCCTCCTATTCCTCCCTCCCCCCTCTTAAGGTTGGCCGCACGCACACTTCCCCAGATTCTGAGAAAACAATGATATCAGGGTGTTCAGATAGCATGTTCAGAATTCAGCCTCTCAAAGTCACACTGTTGTATCTAGCTATGATTTTAAAACCACACATGGCGGGCAGGAGAAGGCATTGCAATGGGCACAGCCTACTGATTTGAGTTGTTCCCTTTTCTATGGAATTGGGTTGACTGCTTGAGACCGACCTTAGGAGTATGGGTTGTGAAAGGCACGCAGCGGCCACCCACCCATGCATTCACAATGGCCACCAAAGGCATGCTGGGAGTTGTAGGCATAAGCCTAGATTTTTTATTAAATTCTTTAAAAATACTTTAAACCCAAAATTTGTGCTTTTAGATTTTTCTGGTACATTGTAGAGCCAGACTTATCAGCATGCCAAATTTTAAGTTTCTAATTTATCTGGAAGTGGGCAAACATTTCCAGACATACATCCCACACACATACTTTCAGCGTTATAGGTAGAGATTAAACTAAACTGGAATTAAAAACAAAACAAAACACAGTTTAGGAGATCACAGTCAGAAAACTCAACTTAGCCCACATGGTCATTGAATGGAATAGTTTCTGCCAAACTGTCATCAGGGAGGAAGCCGACTGGCTCTCCCAAGAAAAGGAGTACCAAAATTTGGGTGCCAATGCTGAGACGGCTGGGGATGATGGGGGTTGTAGTACAACACTTCTGGAGGGTGCCAGGTTGGGGAAGGCTGTTTTAACCCTTTACACAGCATATGCCCCTAAAGAAGAATTGCCCCAGCTGCCTTGTCTCATTTATGGAATAATTGCTACACAATGTCTTTAGTTTGGTAGCACTAGGAGCCCTCTGCCTGGAAGCAGCCCAAGCCTTCTTCAAACTCTTCTACTCCTGCTCTGCTTCCAGGCAAGGGGGCTTTTGTGTGTGTGCCATCGCACTGCCTCTTTCTCTGGATTTTAGGGGGGGGGTCCAAACTTCATTGTCTTCCATTTGCAGCCCTTCCATCTTTCCCCAGTGCTTCTTTCATCTTTTTTTCTTACCATAAAAAAATCAGCACTGGTAGAAAGGATGGAATAGCAGCATTGGTGGCGCTAGGAGTCCTCTGCTTGAAGCACCTGCTGAGTTGCTCATTTTATTGTTGTGCTGAGTCAATGCCTAGCTGCTGTTCTCTCTGTGATGCCTTTCCTTTGTGTCACTCAACTAGGACTGCATCAAGGGTAGGCCTAGTCATGGGATGACCATGTAGAATGGAGGACAGGGCTCCTGTATCTTTAGCAGTCGTAGAGAAAAGGGAATTTCAGCATTTGTATGCATGCGGCACCTAGTGAAATTCCCTCTTCATCAGAACAATTAAAGCTGCAGGAACTATACTAGAGCGATCAGATACAAAAGAGGTCAGGGCTACTGCAGCTTTGGCTGCCTCTACAAGAGGCATTTAAAGCTCTTTCAAGGCGCATTAAAAAAATTACCACTACAAGAACGGAGCGCAAATCGGGCGTAGAGGCGCGTTTTCTCTCCGATTATGCGCATTATCGAATGCGCGTTAATTAGTGAGTTTTATTTTGCTCTGGCCGTTAAAGCGCATTTTGACTATGTGAACAAGCGATTCTCCGCATTAACTACTTGTAAAGCGCATTTGAAACAACCGGTAAGGTCACCTGTTGAGTGCTCAATTACCTCCTGCATACAAGCATTTACGATAAAGCGCTTCCAGGAAGATGCACATAATCGGAGGAACAGGCGTCAAACGGAATCCATCTAGAGGGGGTCTTTAACTGTAGTGATGAAGAGGGAATTTCACTTGGTGCTGTATGCATACAAATGACACTTGCTGAAATTTTCTTTTCTTTGCAACTGTTAAAGATACAGGAGCCCTGTCCTCCTTTCCATATGGTCACCCTATCCAGTCAGGCACCTGCCAAGGGCCCATACCCCAGCAAGGGCACACTGACAAGAGCCCCCTGGACCTGCTTCGTCTCTTCACTATTGAAACATGTTCACATTGTCCCCTTGCCCCTCACTCTGGCCCAGACAAATCAAGGCAATGACCAATCTGATTCAAACTTGGCACACTGAAAGCTCTGCTTAAGAGCCCTCAAAGTCCCAAGTTTCATCTCTTTATCTTTCATAATTACACAGATGTAAGCATTTTGGGTAATTCCCATAGGAGCTCCAATGAGGAAGGGGGGAAGGCTGCCACTTTGATCACTATGTCCATCAACAACAAGAACCAATGAACTGGAAGGGGAAAAAGAAGGGGCCGGGTGGGGCGAGGTGGGGGCAGGCGCAATAGCAGTGGAAGAACAAACCAATGAAAAGAGAGTTCATCGGTATAGCTACGATTGTGAAAGGGAGGAGCGCTTGCAGAGGTAAAAAAATGCAGAGGTAAACCAGGGGGGAAAGTAGGTGTGATGGAGCCCAAAGAGGGAATTTCACCAGGTGCTGTATGCCTACAAACGACACCTGCTGAAATTCCCTTTTCTACACAACTGTTAAAGATACAGGAGCCCCATCCTCCTTTTCATATGGCCACCCTAGTTTTCAAAAATCTGATTCTGTCAATGAGCGGATGGCAGAACAAAATACACCTGGCAAGCCACGAAACAGGGACGGAATGGACTGAACAAAATCCCCAAGCACAAGCCTAAGCCCAGCCCTCCCCCCACCTTATTGTGTCTCTTCAGGGACTTTTCTCCCCAGCTTGGTTCACTTGTGGCATCAGAACTGGCCTGGGAGAAAATCCCCTGTTGAAACCCAGCAGAATGAGATCAGGTTGGGGATGGTTTGTCTCTCCTCACCTGCAGGGCTCTTTTGATGTCAAAATGTAGACCCTTCACCTCCTCACCCCACTGGATACATGAAGAGTGCAGCCATGTCAATAAATATCCCTCATGATATTTGATGAGGGATATTTAGTTTGAACACCAAAACATGGTCAGAATCTCTTGCGAAGCCATAGGATCTCTGCCCAAGGAAGGGCTTGTTCCATAGGATTTCCGAGCTCTGCTGCACATTCCGCGTCACGTGGGCTGCTAGCGAAAGTGTGTAAATGTCCAGACAGTGTCAAGGGTTCACAGTAGACCTTTTTTTACTTTCCTATTCTTCTGCCACTTTTCCTGTCTAGGCAGCTTCTCAACCCATTAGGAAGGAGTGTTATGAATTCCCTGGAGTATGGATTCCCATCACAAGCCAGGACTTTCTTCCCGGCTTGGCAGAGGTGCACCTGTTTTGCCTTTGGCCCTGAAGACAGGATAATGAGCGAGGAGGCCCTAGCGGTCCAACCTCAGCTTCCAAACTGTCTCTCAGAAGGATGCTGTTTCTGTGCTCATATTCCACCGCCTCCCTCCCCTCTGCACACACACACCTTGGAGCTGGGTTTCTGCTCTTTTGCCAAAATCCTTGACAGGGCTTCCTTTTGGTGGGCATCCAGGTTACAATTGTGGTGTTGTTTATTTTATTTAATATCTCAATATGACTTCATTCAATATTAATTGGAGAGTGGAATACTATATCATCATCACCATCACCATCATTTGTACACTGTGTGTGTGTTTGTTTGTGTGTATGAGTGTCCACGACATTTCAAATACATTTTTTGCCCCATTGCATACTGCCTTAGCCTGTAAATATGCCTAAATACATGTGGCTAATCCAATCACATGAGGCTTCCCTGCTCACCTTAGTCTTGGGTGACCATATGGAAAGGAGGACAGGGCTCCTGTATCTTTAACAGTTGCATAGAAAAGGAACTTTCAGCAGGTATTGTTTGTATGCATGCAGCACCTGCTGAAATTCCCTCTTCGTCACAGCAGTTAAAGCTGCAGGAGCCCTGCCCTCTTTTGTATCATATAGCTAGAGTGGTCAGATACAAAAGAGGGCAGGGCTCCTGCAGCTTTCACTGTTGCGATGAAGAGGGAATTTCACCAAGAAGGTGCTGCATGCGTACAAGTGACACCTGCTGAAATTCCCTTTTCTATGCAACTATTAAACACACAGGGGCTCAGTCCGCCTTTCCAGCAGGTGTCATTTGTATGCATGCAGCACCTTCTTGGTGAATTTCCCTCTTCATCACAACAGTAATAATAATAATAATAATAATAATAATAATAATAATAATAATATTTATTTATTTATCACCCGCCTCTCCCAACGGATCGAGGCGGGGAACAACACCAAACACAAGATACAAAAACTGATTAAAAGCAGATAAAACCAGTACATCATTAAAATACCAATAAAACACCAATAAAACACTTTAAAATTCATCTAGGAAGGCCTGCCGGAAGAGATCAATCTTTGTAGATCTTTTAAATTCCTGAAGACTAGTAAGTTGGCGAATCTCTCCCGGCAGGTCATTCCACAATCTGGGAGCGGCAGAAGAGAAGGTCCTCTGGGTAACGGTTGTCAGTCTAGTTCTTGTTGACTGTAATAAATTCTTCCCAGAGGACCTGAGCGTGCGGGGCGGATTGTATGGGAGAAGGCGATCCCGCAGGTAACCTGGACCCAAACCATGTAGGGCTTTAAAGGTAATAACCAACACTTTGTACTTCGCCCAGAAACTGATTGGCAGCCAGTGAAGAGACTTTAAAACTGGTGTAATGTGGTCACCCCTAGATGTACCGGTGACCAACCTGGCTGCCATATTTTGAACTAGTTGAAGTTTCCGGACTAGGCACAGAGGTAGCCCTATGTACAGCGCATTGCAGAAGTCGAGCCTCGAAGTTACCAGCGCGTGCACCACTGATTTTAGGTCTTCCAACTCTAGGAAGAGGCGCAGCTGGCGTATCAGCCGAAGCTGATAGTAGGCACTCCTGGCAGTCGCATCTATCTGAGCTGTCATTTGGAGCGACGGATCCAGGAGCACCCCCAAGCTGCGAACACAGTCTTTCAGGGGGAGTGTAACCCCATCCAGAACTGGTTGACACACCTCCAACCCCAGGTTGTGGCCCTTGACAGGAAGCATCTCCGTCTTGTCTGGATTCAGCTTCAGTTTGTTTTTCCTCATCCAGCCCATTACCGCCTTCAAGCATTCATTCAGAGGAGACACACTATCCTTAGCTGATGCTGTTGTCGAAGGCATAGAGAAATATATTTGGGTGTCATCAGCATACTGATAGCACCCCGCCCCATGCCTCCAGATGATCTCTCCCAGCGGTTTCATGTAAATGTTAAACAGCATTGGGGATAGGATGGCACCTTGTGGTACACCACATAGCAACTCCTTCTTTGAAGAGCAACTATCCCCAAGCATCACCATCTGGAACCTGCCCGAGAGGTAGGACCGGAACCACTGAAGCACAGTGCCCCCGAGTCCCAATTCCCTCAGGCATTCCAGAAGGATACCATGGTCGATGGTATCGAAAGCCGCTGAGAGGTCCAGGAGTACCAACAGGGACATACTCCCCCTGTCAATACTTAAGCGTAGATCATCCACTAAGGCGACCATAGCAGACTCAACTCCATATCCTGCTCTGAAGCCAGTTTGAAATGGGTCTAGAAAATCTGTATCATCCAAAACTGCTTGCAGTTGGAAGGCAACTGCCCTCTCGATCACCTTGCCCAAAAATGGAAGATTTGATACTGGCCTGTAGTTATTAAGGTCCAGGGGATCCAGAGAGGGCTTTTTTAGAAGCGGCCTTACCACCACCTCTTTTAAACATGATGGAAAGCTGCCCTCCCTGAGAGATGCATTAATAATATATTGTAATTGTGATCTAACTGCATCTCCTCCCTGGGCGACCAGCCAAGAAGGACAGGGATCGAGAAGGCAAGTCGTCCTCCTTACTCGACCAAGCAGCTTGTCCACGAGTAAGGAGGACGACTTGCCCTCTCGATCCCAGGAGGCCTGCTGTCTTTTTCATATGGTTACCCTATGAACGAAGGCTTCTGTTCACTACAAGAGCCGAGCTGTTGAATCTTTGTTTAACCCCATCTTGAGTAGGCTTAAAGTTGTTGGCTTGTTTGTGCTCCTTGAGTCCTTGAGCCTATCTACACTACTGTTTTAAAACAGTTTATAACAGTTTTAAACCAGTAACTGGTTTAAAACTGTTATAAACCGTTTTAAAGCAGCAGTGTAGGTAGGCTCCTTGTTTGTGCTCCTATAACTACCGTTGAGTCCACGCCACTCTTTGAAAGTTCTTCATGGGACTCAATGTCTCTTGTCCTCCTGACCTAAGAGTCTTCGACCCCCTCTAGATGGATTCCGTTTGACGCCTGGTTAGCCAATTATGCGCATAATCGCTGAAGCGCTTTATCGTAAATGCTGGTATGCAGGAGGTAATTGAGCACTCAACAGGTGACCTTACCGGTTGTTTCAAATGCGCTTTACAGGCTTCCTCCCTGATGACAGTTTGGCAGAAACTATTCCATTCAATGACCATGTGGGCTAAGTTGAGTTTTCTGACTGTGATCTCCTAAACTGTGTTTTGTTTTGTTTTTAATTCCAGTTTAGTTTAATCTCTACCTATAACGCTGAAAGTATGTGTGTGGGATGTATGTCTGGAAATGTTTGCCCACTTCCAGATAAATTAGAAACTTAAAATTTGGCATGCTGATAAGTCTGGCTCTACAATGTACCAGAAAAATCTAAAAGCACAAATTTTGGGTTTAAAGTATTTTTAAAGAATTTAATAAAAAATCTAGGCTTATGCCTACAACTCCCAGCATGCCTTTGGTGGCCATTGTGAATGCATGGGTGGGTGGCCGCTGCGTGCCTTTCACAACCCATACTCCTAAGGTCGGTCTCAAGCAGTCAACCCAATTCCATAGAAAAGGGAACAACTCAAATCAGTAGGCTGTGCCCATTGCAATGCCTTCTCCTGCCCGCCATGTGTGGTTTTAAAATCATAGCTAGATACAACAGTGTGACTTTGAGAGGCTGAATTCTGAACATGCTATCTGAACACCCTGATATCATTGTTTTCTCAGAATCTGGGGAAGTGTGCGTGCGGCCAACCTTAAGAGGGGGGAGGGAGGAATAGGAGGCACTCTGCACATGCCCAGGAACAGGCCTGATGAAGGAGGCAAGTGCCCAACCCAGTCCTGGCCCTTCAGTACAGGTTCCTGATGGAGTATTTTGCGGGTGAGAAGCGCAGACTTTGCTATTTTAGGCTGCATCAATAGAAGTATAGCTGGACAACCACATAATCGGAGAGAAAACGCACTTCTACGCCCGATTTGCGCTCCGTTCTTGTAGAAGTAAATTTTTTAATGCGCCTTGAAAGAGCTTTAAATGCCTCTTGTAGAGGCAGCCTTCTAGTTTCACCTGTCTAGGGTGGCTCTATCTGAAGGCGTCCTCTATGTCAGAGCTGTCCTGTTCCATTCCAGTGTAGGAGTTGTGGCTCATCCACAGTTAGCATCTAAACAGCAGACTGAACAGGCAGGCAGACACACAAGTCATCGACTTCCATACCATGGTGAGATGTTTTGTATTTCTATTTAAATTATAATATTTCAAAAATGGCTTCTATGCATATCAATTAGTATATGTAAATTTTATGCAAATTACTGTCGCTTTTTGTCCCTTTTTTGGTAACGCATTTCCTAATTCTTGGCAGTTCCTTAGTGGCCATCATACCTGGCACACTGCCCCTGCCCCACAAGATGCCCCTAGCGCTATTCCTCCCTCTGGGATCGAACCCACTTTTCTAGGCCTAGAGCTTCCCTCTTTGTTTGCAATACTTTGCTGCCTTGTATCCCCAGAGTGCATTTTGTCCTCTGTGAAGCGCCCATGGTTGCCTGTAGGCAATGCCTATTTCAGTGCTCTTGCTCAGGCACGCTGGGAGCTCAGCTACCTGAGACACTGGAGGGAGATCTAGGGAACCCCTCATGGTGGGAATAAGGAGCAGCACTGCTATGGGTTGTTGTCTCAGTGGTTTACGCTTCCTGTGGCAAAGGTAAGAGTAGTGATGGATGGATCCATCCGTTTTGCTTTCTCTCACATTCAAAGTTCTTTCAGACTATTTTAAATCTCAAATTCTTTCTGTCCAACATATGAAGAAATGTGCAAAAATAGGTAAATTTGGATCACAAATGAAGCAAAATAAAATCCTCACTGTTAAGGCGTGGTTTACCTTTCCTGTTGCTGAGCTGGGAGCCAAAAGTGTATCGCTAGGCTAGGGTGACCAGATAAAATCCAGGTCAGGGCTCATATAACTTTAACAGTTGTAGAGAAAAGGGAATTTCAGCCAGTGTCATTTGTATCATTATGGAATGATCTCCCCGACGAGGCTCGCCTGGCGCCAACATTGTTATCTTTTCGGCGCCAGATCAAGACTTTCCTCTTCTCCCAGGCATTTAACAGCATATGATGAGGGTTTTTGTGTTGTTGTGTTGTTGTTGTGCTTTGACCCAGAAGGATATTGTAATTTTAACTTGTTTTTATGCTTTATGCTTTTAAATTTTGTATATCGGTGTTTTAATTGTTCAATGTTTTTAATTTTTGTAAACCGCCCAGAGAGCTTCGGCTATGGGGCAGTATATAAATGGAATAAAATAAATAAATAAATAAATATGCAATTAGTTCCTGGTGATATTCCCTCTTCATTACGGGTGTGCACGGACCCCCCGGATTGGATCGGGACCCGGATCGGGACCTCCAATTTTGTCCCAGATCAGATCGGACAAAATCGGAGGCTGCCCGGACCAGATCAGGCCCGATCCCGATCCAAAAATCGGACATCCGATTTTTGGATCGGCTGCCATTTTTGTTTTCCCCATAGACTTGCATTGGGGAAAACCTTCTTTCCCCCAATGCAAGTCTATGGGGAAAAATGGTGGCGGGTGGGTGAGGGGGGCCTAACTCCCTCCTCCCCCCTCATGGTTCTTACCTCCCGGGGCCGTCCGCTTCCATCCGCTGGTGCCCGTGGGATGGAAGTGGACGGCCCCGGGGGGGGTGAACCCCCTCCCCCTCCCCCTGCTTATCTGCTGGGGCTGTCCACTCCCCTCCACCGCTGGCCGCTACTGCGAGCAGGCTTTGCGGCCTGCTCCTGAGTAGCACGCCAGGTGATGACATCACCTGGCGTGCTACCTAGGGGCAGGCCGCGAAGCCTGCTCGCAGTAGTGGCCAGTGGCGGAGGGGAGCAGATGGCCCCAGCAAGTAAGTGGGCCGTGGGCCCCCAGCCCCCCTCCCCCCTCCCTCCCGCTTACCTTCTGGGGACGTCCGCTCCCCTCCGCCGCTGGCTGCTTTGCGAGCAGGCTTTGCGGCCTGCTCCTGAGTAGCACGCCCGGTGATGAGATCACCTGGCGAGCTACCTAGGGGCAGGCTGCGAAGCCTGCTCGCAGTAGTGGCCAGCAGCGGAGGGGAGCAAATGTCCCCGGAAGGTATGTGGGCCCCCCTCCCACTCCCCCTGTTTACCTGCCCCCGTTGCCCGCTTCCATCAGTGGGCGCCCGCCGATCCTCCAATCCATTCCGATCGTGGATCGGACCTGATCCAGTGCACACCCCTACTCTTCATCACAACAGTTAAAGTTGCAGGGGCCCTGCCTTCCTTTGTATATATTCACTCTAGTATAGTGCCTGCACCTTTAACTGTTGTGATGAAGAGGGAATTTCACTAGGAACTAATTGCATACAAATGACACTGGCTGAAATTCCCTTTTCTCTACAACTGTTAAAGTTACATGAGCCCTGACCTGGATTTTATCTGGTCAGCCTACGCTAGGCTTGTGCGGACTGTCTCTATGATTGCTCTCACATAGCACCAACTGGAGAGGCCAATGCGCAGCTTCCCCCTCCATGCTGGCTGCTGGGATATTTGGCGTTGGTAGCAGGAGGACATGAACTCATCCACAGAGTGGGAACCATGGAGCGCCACATGAGTCCCGCTCATGTGATGGGCCCCTTTTTAGTGGTTTCCCTACCCCCCTGCTCTGTAATCCCCCCCATTGTGCATGTGAACAGGCCCAATGCCTTCTCTCTTTCTCTTTCCAAAGGCAATCTTTGCATTCACATACTCAGCCCAAATGCTCTCTTTGGGCAATGCTGCCCCAGAGCCTACCATCAGATGCTCTGTATTTTCACCTCTTATGCACCCTGCTTAAATCAGACAGGCTTTTCTTACCATTCCCAAGCTTTTAAGGTGTGGCGGGGGAGGAGGAGAATGCCCAGAGAGCTTCAGCTATTGAGTGGTACAGAAATGCAAAATAAATTAATACCTTTCTAAAGTGTTTGGATAAAGTGAGGAGTGAGATGCTCTTTTCTTAATAATCACAATTCAACTATAATATTATGCATATTGAGATTGCAATCCTCTCCTAGCTCAGTTTTACTGAAAACAATTGGTTTCCATAGGATTAATTTCAACAAGTAACCTGTGTAGAATCATTGCTTTTCAATTCTCTGATATTTTGCCTAATCTTTTACATGCTTACCCCAAAATAGCTCTCACTGAATTCAATGGAGTCTGAATTTCCAAAGTCAGTACCTATAGGATTGCAGCATCACAATATGCTTGTGGTGATGCTTTACTAACAGTGCAATACTATACATGTCTACTCAGAAGTAAGCCCCATTGAGATCAATTAGGCTTGCTCCCAAGTATTGGTCACAATCCAAAGGAAGTGAGGTGTGCATCCACTCTACTGGAATCAAAGGGACCTAAATGCACAAGAGTTCATATTTATCATCATTGTCTGTAATTATATACTTAGACATTCTTAACTTTCTGTGACGAAATATGCTTGATGTGCTTAAAACTTCAAAAACTATTTTACTCTAGAGCTGTATTATTATGAATATCCATTAATAATAATTCAGCCAATACAAAATCACGCCATACCAGTGTTTAAAATAATATCATCAACTATTTCTTTAACAATACAGGAGACACCTTTTGCTATAAGAGAAGTATATTTTATTATCTATTTGAAAGCTCAAGTGCAATCACTGGTCAACTGTTTGATTTCGGTTGACAGCTTAACTAGGATTATACTGACGGGTTCTAGATAGTACTGCTGTTTATGAGGCAGTTCTTTGGAATCTTTTAAAAGCTGAGTTATGCAAACAGTTATTGCTGATCATATCAGACAGTACAGAGCATGTGGTCGCCTTTAACTCTTCTACATTCATATGAGACAAAAATAAGGCTGGGGTGATCCTTCTACTAGTTCAGGATTATTGATCAGTTCTATAACTTTACTTTCAGCAGAGAATGCCTACCTGGCCAAGAGAAAGAAAGGAAGGGAGGGAAGGAGGGGAGAGAGAGAGAGAGAGAGAGAGAGAGGATCAGTTTCTCCCCTACCCCACCCCATCCCATTATATGTTCCAGAATTGCCTTTTGTGTGCAATGGCGGTTGCTACTGCAATGGAACAAGACCAAATAACTGCCTTTGTGTTGTTATGGGAGTCTTCTGCCCCTAGACCCACTTTGCATTCATGATGTTAAAGTCACTTGCCTCTTTTTCCCTTTTCTGTTCAATAGCTTGTAGTGAAGAGAAATATGGGTTCAAATGAATGCTTTTGTGTTGCTGTATGTACCAGGGACCCCCAATCCTCTGCTTAGAACTCACACTGTAGTTGGCTCTGGCTACTGCACCACCTTGGCTTGGCTTATCTTTAGCTGCCCCATCTGCCCCATAGGCACCTGCTGCCAGTGAGGGCAATACTTACGCTCTTATATTCCAAAGCTGGGACAACTCATCTCATACTAGCTGCGTTCGGACAACACAATAGTCCATGGTGGGTTAATAGTCAACTCCATGCTTGATTATCGAGAGGATACTCCCCACAGGATATGATTATAATCAACCATGGTATGGATTAAGGCCAGCATTGAGTTGACTATTAGTTAATGGTGTGTTTGAGTGACACATTCCCTGCCCTCGCTTCCTCCTTAGTACTCCTGCTGGTATCCCATCAGCCTTTGCAAGTTCTGCTGGCTGGACTAGAGCAGCGGCCACCACTTTCTTCGCTCTTACCAGGGGACTCTGTAGTTGCCAAAAATAAGCAACTGTGTGTGACGAAATAGTCAACGGTGACCAACACATGACACACTAACCAACAGTTGTTCAGATAATCTACTCTGCACAGCACTGGTTATTTATGTTGGTCATTTTGGCTGAATAACCAACCATGGCGTGAAAACGTCTCAACAGACAACACAATAACCCACCATGGACTATTTAACCCACCATTGGTTATTGTGTCATCTGAGCCTAATCACTGTCTCACATGGCTATCCATTTTCAAAACAAACTGTGTTCAGGCTGAATATTACCAGCAACCTTTCAGTGGTAATCTTGGCATTTTCTGAATTTGTAAGTGTTTTGTATCTGGAGATCTAAAGTAAATCTTACCTTGACTCTTTATTCAATTTTTTTTAACTAACTGAAATGTGGCATTAATTTCACGAGAAAAAAGTGGTTTATGAAAATCAAGAGCTTAAGTTAACTGGACGGATAATGTTTTATCCCAGGGAGAGCATAAGGGATTCATTTCCCTTATATTTTCCACCAAATTTTAAGAACTGCAGTAATATTAAGTTATAGGGTGGCGCAAACTCAAGCAGCGCCCAAAGGCACCAGGATTTTGAGCTGGTCTCTTCGGCAAAAGAAATTCACACATTTAGAATTACAGTGGCATTAAACTTTTAATGGGTTTGATTTACTTCCAAGAAATGTTACCGTAATTGGTAGAACGTTAAAACAATTAAAGGTTTCTTGTTTGAAAAATGTAGTAATTTAGGAGACATTGGCCCAATTCAGACATTTGGTCTTTGCCTTCATAGGGTGGAAACTGGATGTATGCACACATCATGTATGAGCCAGGCAATCATGCACACAAATGTCCCCAAAGACATGGAAAAGCTGTACAGATAGGGCAAATCACATACAATTAATAATATCTATGCACTTATATTTGTGTATAAATTAGGAGTATGAGTTGAATGGCTAAAGCGCATAACAACTTGCCATTGTGCACATTCACCACACCTCATGGAGAATGTCCATGAAAACAGGATTATGAACATTTTCCAGTCCATGTCGCACCTCCAACAAGCCTTGGGAGATATTCAGACCTCGACTAGATCAGCTGAGCAGTGGGGGAAAGGGTTGTTGGAGCAACTGGCTCTTTCCCACTGTTCCCTGCTGATTGGCTGAGCAGCATGAGGGTGGGATCACAAGGAGAAGGCAAATGTAACCCTTTCTTCTCCCCCCCCCCCACCAATTCTGATAAAAGCAGCCACCTTGCACTGTTTCTAGGGAAAAGGTTTAATAGACACTTGGGGGTGGGGAGGGGAATGATCTTCATCAGGGTCGTGAGGGAGGGAAGGAAGGATTGAACCACCCACACTGCTCACCTGATTGACAGGGGCTGGCTGCAAATAAAATTAATATTTACCTGCAGCACAACCCCCCTTCCCCAGTGCTCTGCTGTATGAATGGTGTGTGTGGGTGTGGGTGTGGGTGTATCCATTCCCCACACAATCTACCCATTCACATGCCTCACCTATCCATATAAAAATATTGTGTGTGAAGTAATGGATGGAGGTATGTGTGTGTGTGTGTGAGAGAGAGAGAGAGAGAGAGAGAGAGGAGAGAGAGAAAGAGAAAACACTTTATATATGGATTTGTGGGATGTGTTAATGGATGAATGGGGTTGTACAGTGTAGGCTGGTAGCTCCTATGTCAGTGGGTGATGAATCCACTCCAGGATTCAGTCAAAGCCAGTCAGAACTTTAAAGCAGCTATTCAAGGTGCGGTTCCGACTGAATCCCGGAGTGGATTCACTGCCCCACTGACATCGGAGCCACCAGCCCCCACTGGTTGTGAAGTGTGTGGGGAGGTGTGTGAGAGAGAAAGAGGGAGGCAATCTCTCTCAGTCTCTCTCTGAGATGAATTAGACTTCTATTTACATGTTAGTAATTATTTCCAATTTTGCATCTCTTTATTCTTTTTGTTTTTCCTTGACCCCCTCTACAAGAATTCGGTTTGACGCCTGGTTCTCTGATTATGCGCATCTTCTCGGAAGCGCTTTATGGTAAATGACTGTACGCGGGAGGTAATTGAGCGCACAACTGGTGGCCTTACCGGTTGTTTGAAATACACTTTACAAGTAGTTAATGCGGAGAATCACTTGTTTACATAGTCAAAATGTGCTTTAACGGGCCGTAGCAAAATATAACTCACTATTTAATACGCATTCGATAATGCACATGATCAAATAGATAACACTCCTCAACTCCCGATTTGCACTCCGCTCATGTAGAGGTAAATATTTTAATGAGACTTGAAAGAGCTTTAAACCTCTCTTGTAGAGGCAGCCCTTTTCCTTGACAACACCTAAGTGCCCCCCTGCCCCTGTCACAGATCCATACATGTTGGCATGGTTTGCTTCACCACTGACTGCCAGTGTTCTCCAAGTGTTTTGTGCAGGCCATAGACTGAGGAGGATGGAGGGGACATCCCTCACATGAGGTGGGGGTAGGCTGACCAGATAAAATCCAGGTCAGGGTTCATGTAACTTTAACAGTTGTAGAGAAAAGGGAATTTCAGCCAGTGTCATTTGTATGCAATTAGTTCCTGGTGATATTCCCTCTTCATCACAACAGTTAAAGGTGCAGGCGCTATACTAAAGTGACCATATATCAAAGAAGGCAGGGCCCCTGCAACTTTAACAGTTGTGATGAAGAGGGAATTTCACCAGGAACTAATTGCATACAAATGACACTGGCTGAAATTCCCTTTTCTCTACAACTGTTAAAGTTACAGGAGCCCTGACCTGGATTTTATCTGGTCAGCCTAGGTGGGGGCATCTGGAGCAGCCAACAGTGCTTCCTATCACTCCAGCGCTCAGCAGTGTTACATGAAAAACTCTCCCTGCTCTCTCAGATTGGCAAGAGTCTCTCATGTGGGGGTGGGGTGAGCTGAAGGCTGGGGGCATTTTGAGCTCATGAATACATTTCTGGAAGTCCCACCCCACCCCTTGATACTCTTGGACCCTATGTCAACTCATCCCCCTGTAACTCCTGCCACTGCTGCCGTGTATGAGACATCTCCGCCTTCTCCATGCCATGGGAAATGTGGACAATCGTCCAGCCCGTTCATGTAAGGGCCCTGCCATATACACACAATGTACAGCTGTCGTGAACGGTGGTTCCCTGCAGTTTAACTCTTCAGCGCTGGCCTCTAGCAAGATGTTCAGGCACTCTCCAGGGTGAAAAGTGGCCCATTTGATGGACACACAGTCAGGACATTTAGAAAGTTATAGGGGCGGATCTACACTGCTGCTTTAAAGCACTTTAAAGCGGTTTATAACAGTATTGACAACTGTTGGGGCCCAGGACACACTCCAAAAAAGTTGTCACTACTCTTATAAAGCGCTTTAAAGCGCTTTAAAACAGCAGTGGAGATCCTGCCCGTGCCTCTGATGCTGTCGAGCCCATGGATACGTTGCGTGCTGGATGCGGGTGTTGATGGGATTCAGACATTCAGAATGGCAGCAGTGCCCCTGAAGGAGAGGCAGAACCCTTTGCATATTTCAAGGCTGAAAGGCAAGCATGGATTGGGAAACTGTGCTGGTGCCTCCCCCCCTCCCTTTCGCCCCCTCTTTTTCTTTTCCTCCCTCCAACCAATTAATCTCTCAGCAGTTCCTTTTGGTTATTTAGACGTCCTTTTTGCTTCTAAGAGTGTGGCATTATGACTACAAGTCTTCATAGCACAGAACTCTTATTGGTTTATTACACCTGTGTGACCGCTACGCTTGACTTCATGCCACAAGAAGCCAAGTTCCTTTCCCGTAATTCCAAAATCGCTGTGAAACATACAAATTCCCAGGCTTGACCTCTCTGCACGTTCAGTGCAGTTTTGGCTTCGGAGTGTATTTGCTTCCAACCCCAGACGTACATTGCAATGTAACAGATCATGGGACAGGAAATCAATGCAAATGTGCTATGTGCCGAGCACTTTGGGGTCCATGTCTTCAGGGACCATAAAGTGAAATGTAACATGTGAATCTGTGAGTTAATTTTTGTCTCCAGCTGGCAATTTGAAAGGCCTACCAGATATGGTATGAAGCGCTTAGAGAGGAGAATTTCCAAAACCTTTGATTCATGGGGCAAACTTCTTTTCTAGATTAGTATGGGAGGCACACTTCAGCCCTACACTCAAAGAGATCTATATTTATTTTCCCGGTCAACTGCCAGCTCAATGGGCAACAAGCCTCCTTCCCACTGAGGAATAACACCGTTAACATGCATGGTTGATTTTAGATATATTTGTTCCAATTTGGATCCCCCCCCCCCCCCCCCATGGGCCATGATAGCTACATAATACGCTTTCCGTGCTTAATATTGTCGCACAGCATCCTGCTCATCTTTTTGCATGGTCGATCAGCAACTGGAATGTACTTTGCAGTTAATGGGGATGCTTCAGGAATGTTCCCATGCCAGCCAATTGTAGCGGTAGTTATAGAGGAGCAAACGGGTGTTTCATAGTTCCCGGTTAGTGTGTTGAAGCAGCTCAGTGGCTGACCTTGCACCAGTCAGGGCTTTTCTACGAGAGGCTTTGAACCCACCCTTTTCCCGGGCCTCTGTCTTTCTCTCTCAGCCTAATCGATCCCACAAGGTTGCTGTGGGATTAAACGCAGCCACGTAGCTCATCCCCTTTGAGCAACTTGGAGGAAGGACAGCAGACTATCAGCGTCATCAGATAGTCTGCTGTCGTGTTTCATGCCCGTCATGTTTCACGCCCGTTGCTTTGGCCTCCTGCTGCTGCCCCACAATAGGGACGAGCAGCTTCCTCTTCCTTCATATGGGGAAGAAAGGGGCAGCGGCAATGACCACATGGCCTATTCAGTGGGTAGTTTTATTGCACCACTTTTCCTGCACACAGCAGGAAATGGAGGCAAGTTTTGTTTTTTTAAACAATCAGATTTAAAGGGTCTTATTTTGGGATGGAAAAAAGACCAGAAGGAGCGGGAGATGTGCAGGAGGAAGACAGTGTCATCAAACGGACCTGCGAAAAACCATGAGTGGGCAGTAATGAGTGGGCGATAAAACGCTCATCTGATGATGCATAATTACTGTAACCAGTGGAGGCTGGTGGCCCCGATGTCAGTGGGGTGATGAATCCACTCCGGGTTTCAGTCCGAACTGTAAAGGAACTATCCAAGCTGACTGAAACCCACAGTGGATTCACTGCCCCACTAACATCAGAGCCACCAACCTCCACTGACTGTGATGTAATGAAATGGAGAGTCATCAGTTCTCCTGGCTTGAAAAGATCTATGATCAGCGAGTGGGAGCCCTGAGGCTGGATTTGTCTTCTGGGACTGGATTAATGGGATGACCATGAGCTCCATCAGACATGGGCGGGGGGGGGGGGGAACACGGTTCCCTACCGTTGCTTCTCCCCCACTGCTTTTGTTGCTCAATACTTCCTCTTTCTCAGGAAAGAGGAAGTAAACAATGTGGACGTGGCCCAGTCAATGGCCCATTTTTATTGGCGCTGCTTCTCCTGCACACAGCAGGAGACAGCGGCAAGTTCTGTCTCTAAAATTAAATCGAACTTACTGGGGTCTTTTTTTGTGATGGGAAGAAGGCTAGAAGGGGCGGGAGACACACGGGAGGCTGACAGCATCGTGATTAGGATTTGCAAAAATCCCTGAATGCCCAGTAATGAGTGTGCAATAAAACGCTCATCTGATGACGCTCCATGTGGAACGTGGAAATTCACTGGAGCAGGTTCTCTGTACAGAAGCACATATGGGACTTTCAGGGTATCCAATTCATATCCACTCAGTCATGGAAACCCACTGAGTGACTTCGGGCCAGTAACAGGGTTGTTGTTGTGAGGATAAAATGGAGAGGATGTGAATTATGTACTCTGCCTTGGATTCCTTGAAGGAAAAAAGGTGGGATATAAATGCAATAAAATAAATAAATAAACAAACAAACAAACAAATAAATAAATAAATTGAAAATGAGTTGCTCGGGCTCAGATCAGTCTGGAGACAATGCTCTTTGAGCGGAAGCCTTTGCTCTAATCCCTGATGTGTTGAGAACCAGTATGGTGTAACCCTTAGAGAATTGGACTAGAATGCATGAGGGACCAGATCCAAATACTTGCTCATTTATGAAGCATTCCAGGTGATCTTGAACCGGTCATAATCTTTCATACCAACCTGCTGCACAGTGTTTTTGTGAGGATAAAGTGGTGGAGATGGAGAATTTAGAATTTGTTACGCTATGCTCTTTGGAGGAAAGGTGAGATATAAATTATGTGTGTGTGTGTGTGTGTTCACGTACTCACACATACACACACACATACTCACACACACACACACACACACACACACACACACACACACACTGGACTCTGCAGCTGCTCAGGGACACTTTCATCTCTCCTGATCGTATATGTTCCAAAAATTAAGCCTTGGCATGGCACATAGGTAGTTCCTTGACCCAAATTATCCTATGTGTTTAGTTAATCCCTGTCTTCTTCCATTGCATTTTCCACTGTGTCCAAAATATAGCAGCTTAGTACTCACAGATCTGTTGGAAACTCTTGTTTTTAATTATGGAAAATAAATGAAAGTCACATGTGAACCACTTTTTTGGTATGTGCAAAGAACAAAGCATTTGTTGCTAGATACACAAAACCACTAAGATTTTTTTTTTACTTCTGTGATTCTCTTCTCTAAAACAATGGTTTGTGTTTGGGACTGGGCGGGGGGGGGGAGTTACCATTCTTCTACAACCATTGCCAACTTTTGTCTTTCTCTCAGCCTCCCCCTCCCCCTCCCCCACCCCCACCCCAACCATGCAATACTGATGCTGGCAAAAACATTATTTTTCCTTTTGTTTAATGACTTCTGTTAGGTTGCTATGGATGGAGACTTTTGATTCCCACTCCCCAGCCCTTAATCTCAAATATGTGCCTGTTTTGAATTTGACATGACGGCTTATTTATTTGCTCCCCCCTTCCATGTGTGTGTGAGTGTGTGTGTGTGTGTGTGTGTGTTACAGGAAGCATGAGCTCAGCTATTTTGTTGGCTTGCTATTTAATAGCATAACTGAAATCTTGGCAAAAAAAATTTTAAAATCTCATTCGGAGAATCTTGAGTTGCTCCAGATTTTTCGAGGTAGCCAGAGGAAATATAAAATTAATTTAGCAACATAATTTAGGCCTTTACTTGACTAGTAAAAAGACTTGAGTGTTTGTACTAGTAAGAGCCTGCTGGCTGGCATCACTTTCTCCCATTTTAAGAGCACTGTGGGGTGAAAAGTCATATTGCTTTCAGTAGTACCGTATTTCATCGAATGTAAGACACCATCGATTGTAAGACGCACTTAAATTTCAGGGCCACCAACAGGGAAAAAGCTTTGCATGGATTCTAAGACGCACCTTAATTTCAGCACCCCTTCCCCCTCCCCACTCACCTCCATCGCCCGTCCTCGCTGCCGCTACTGCTCCACACCACTGCCAGCGCTCGCCTCAACCTGGCAAGGCGTCATTCCCATTAATGAGGCGAGCGTTGCCAGTGGCATGGAGCAGCGGCATGGAGCAGCGGCGGCAGCAGCGAGGATGGGCGATGGCGATGGAGAGGAGGGGGGAGGGTTAGGGCCTCGCAAGTCCCCCCTCCCCCTTACCTTGATCACTGCTGCCTCGACCCAGGAAGGCTTCAGAACTGGGAAGGAGGACAAGATCTCGCGAGATCTCCTGAGATCACGGCCTCCTTCCCAGTACTGAAGCCTTCCCAGACCGAGGCAGCAGCAATCAAGGTAAATGGGGAGGGGGGACTTCTGACCGGCCTTGTGGGGTCCCTCAGGACCTGCTAGGGTGAGTCGCAGGGGGGGGGCATGCAGAGCCCTAGTGCCTTCTGCAAAACGTGGGAGAAATCCCACAATTGCAAGACGCCATCGATTCTAAGACGCATCCCATTTTTACAGATGTAAACATGGGAGAAAAAGTGCATCTTAGAATCGATGAAATACTGTAATTATATTAACACCTTGAAATTAACATGAATAAGAAGATGCGAAGGGAAAAAATGCACTGACCATGAATGCCACCTTTGGATGAGGGCTTGATAAGAAGGTCAATGCATACGTGGTGATTTACAGTGGAGCAACTCTGGGGCAGAGTGCTTAATTAGGGCGGCCATATGGGAAGGAGGACAGGTCTCCTGTATCTTTAACAGTTGTATAGAAAAGGGAATTTCAGCAGGTGACATTCGTACGCCTGCAGCACCTGGTGAAATTCCCTTTTCTTCAAAACAGTTGAAGCTGCAGGAGCTATACTAGAGTGACTAGATACAAAAGAGGGCAAGGCTCCTGCAGCTTCAAGTATTGTAATGAAGAGGGAATTTCACCAGGTGCTGCAGGCATACAAATGACTCCTGCTGACAATCCCTTTTCTATACAACTGTTAAAGATACTGGAGCCCCGTCCTCCTTTCCGTATGGCCACGCTAGCTTACTCTCTTCCCCACCTGCTACTTTTCTGCATCAATTCCCCCCTGCCCCCACCACATTCTCCCAGGGAGGCCTGGTTGCCCCCCACCCCACCCCACCCCAGCAGGGGCCGATTGACTACAGCCCCTGGCGTTGCTTTTGCTCTTTGCCTTTGCCACCTGCTTACTCTCCTGCCTCTCATTCTGGCCCAGACAACGGTGATGGTGAGAAGGAGGAGCGGGGGATGCCACCACCATTGGCTCTCTTCCTGTCAAGCAAGCCAGTGGTAGCAATGACGAGGAAGAGGGTGCAGAGCAAAAGAGCTGGAGAGGATGGCAGTGAGAAAGACTCACTGAGGGAGAGGCCCATTCAGAGTGTCTCACCCAAAGGCCCTCCAAAATCTGATATTGCTGCTGCTCCCTTGCATGGTTCTAGCTCCATGTTTGCAGCTACTCCAACGTCATTTCAGTATCATTTTAAGAGTGGTATAGAAAATGTGGCATAATGTCAACCTTTCAAACATGGGAGATTCTTTCTCTAGTAGCTAATTTATGTTTCGTCAACATAACACTTTGGGCCTGTTCAGAAGATCCCTTAAACCCTGCCGGTTAAGGCTTCTGCAGCAGGGTTTAAGGTGTCTTGTGCGATGCGTTTTGCTAAACCCTGTTCACTCACTCATTAACCCCAGTTGGATGGTCTGCAGCAGGGTTGGCAGCTCTAACCGTGGCTTAAAGTGTTGCGTGAGACAGCACAGCTTGTGGTTAATGCTAACCCCAGAGGACCACAGTTTCACTAACCACAGAGCCTGAAGTGTCGTCTGAACAGGCTTTTTGAAATACAGCTGGAGGTCTTTCAGGAAATTAAAAAGTAGTAATTAAAATCATTAAAAAAACCAGAAATGATGGCTGCCTTGACACTCCACAAGTTCTTTGGAAGACTGTCCACTGCTTTGGAGGGATTAAACGGACATGCTGACTTGTTTGCTGTTTCTCTCTTATCTCCTCACTTCTGGCCTTCTTCCTCCATAGTTCTAATGCTTCTGTATATTTCCTTCAAAACATCATGCTTGGAAGTCTGATGGCTGCTTTCAGTGAACCTGAATGATGGTTTTGCCTGGAATCCAACCCCCCTGTTCTACGCTCAGGCAAGCTCATTAACACATTGTATACTTGAACATACAAAAGACCCTTGTGTAAACATAGCAGCCATGGGGTAAAAGGACAAGTCTTCATATGGAGAGTGTAACTTGCTAAACAGCATGAAGCAGAGAATAAGAATATACTGGCAGTTTCAACAAAGGACAGAATTAAGAAGTGAGATATTCCAAAGATCTGCTTTAGATTTGGGGCTGGTGCTTATTAAGGTATTAATGAATGATCAGGAATCTGGAGTGAACAGTGAAGTTTGCGATGACACCTAAGTATTCATGTTGTTAAGAACCAAAGTAAACTGCAAAGAACTCTAGAAAGTTCTCTCTAAACTGGGTGAATGGGCAGCAAAATGACAAATGTGGGTTCAATGTATACATTAGGGCAATAATCCTAACTTTATATATACACTAATGGGGACTGAACTGGTAGTAGTTAACCAGGAAGATTAGTAGGGTGACCAAATTATATCCAGGTCAGGACTCATGTAACTTTAACAGTTGTAGAGAAAAGGGAATTTCAGCCAGTGTTATTTGTATGCAATTAGTTCCTGGTGAAATTCCCTCTTCATCACAACTGTTAAAGTTGCAGGGGCCCTGCCTTCTTTTGTATATGGTCACTCTAATATAGTGCCTGCACCTTTAACTGTTGTGATGAAGAGGGAATTTCACCAGGAACTAATTGCATACAAATGACACTGGCTGAAATTCCCTTTTCTCTACAACTGTTAAAGTTACATGAGCCCTGACCTGGATTTTATCTGGTCACCCTAAGATTAGTAGACAGCCACTGTTATATTGTGGTCCCAAGCCATATGAGGGGTTCATAGGTCAAAAGCAGCACCTTGAATTGGGCTCAGAAATGTGCAGGCAGCCAGTGCAAGTGAGCCAGAATCAGCGTTATATGTCCAGACCTTCTGGTCCCCACCACCAATCTGGTTGCCACAATTTGCACAAGCTGCAGCTTCCAAACTGTCTTCAAAGGCAGCCCCATATAGAGTGCATTGCAGTAATCTAACTTGGAGGTTACCATAACATAGCACCTATCTACACAGTCCCTTGGAACATTTTAAATAGTATTTTAAAACGTTCCAAATAGGTGCGTTATAAAACGTCTTAGGCCACATTACTGAGTACTCACGTTACAGGAGAAAATTCTTCAGTCTTTAAAGCGGTGTGTGTAGTCACACACTCTTCTGCCCAGTCTCTTTCTGTTTTGTTTTTACAATGAGTTTAGGGCAAGGCATTGTGGGCGTTGTAGTTCAGTCACCCACTTCCTCCTTAGTTCCTCTGTCATTCCCTAGCTTTCAATGAGTATAGGGCTAAGAATTGTGGGTGTTGTAGTTCACTCGCCCACTTCCTCCTTAGTCCCTCTTTCTTCCCCACCAATCAACTGCTAAGCATTTGGGCACCAGTAAACGAAGTACTGCCCCCACGAATCACAAACGGTAAGGAGGGACACATTATTTTACTTAAAACGATTTATTAAAAGTGAAACCGTTCTATATAGCTGAAGTGAGTTTTAAAAACCTCAGGTATACAATGTTATAGGGAGTGCGTCATGTGGCCCAAAGAGTTTTCATAACCCTTATAAAATGTTAAAAACCTAGCATGTAGATCAGCTCATAGACTACTGAAGCCAGGTTATCTCTGTTCAGACAGAGTCATAGTTGGGCTACCAGCTGAAGCTGCCACTGAAGTCACCTGAGCCCCAAGTGACAGTGATGACTCCAGGAGACCTGCCAAGCTACAAACCATCCAGGACAAGATGAACACCCTCCATCTGGTCAGCAGAATCACCCACCAACAGCATCTCAGTCTTGCCTGGATTGAGCTTCAGTTTATTAGCCCTCATCAAGTCCATTGTTGCATCCAGGTACCAATTTAACACACCTGCAGTCTCATCTGATGGAAATGAAAAGGAGAAGTAGACCTGTGTGTCATCAGCATGCTGAGGGCAATACATTCCAAAACTCAGGCTGACCTCACTCAATGGTTTCATGTAGATGTTAAATAGAAGGGGGGACAAAACTAACCCCAGCGGAACTCCAGACTGGAGAATCCATGGGGCCAAACAATACCCCTAAGCATCACCTTCTGGAGTCAACCATGCAAGCAGGAGTGAAACCACTTCAGCCCATTTATGAAGAAATGTTTGAATTTTGATAAGTTCTTAGAAAAACATTAATATTTATCCCCAGCTAAGAGATAAAGACATTTTGTTGAGGGTTGCAAGGTCTCAAACTCACCTACAGTGCTCTGGGGCATATTATTATCTGTACACCACCATGAAATCCTTGTGACATAGGGCGGGATATAAATGATCCAGAGGGAGAGGAGGGTAATAAATAATAATAATAATAATAATAATAATAATAATAATAATAATTATTTTACTAAATAAATATATAAATAAATATTAACAACTTTAGGCTGGTGCCAGATGTTCATTTCTCAGGCAAAGTCTTGAATGAAACCAATTCTCTGGATCCATTTCATTCAGGGTTCAGGCCTTGGTCAACCTGTATGATTATCTATTTTAGGAGAAAAACAGAGGGAGTGTGAGACAATTGATTCTCCGTGATCTCTTGGTAACTTCCAATACATTTGGTTATGATATTGTATTCTTCAGGGGTGTCTATCTGAGCTGGGAGTATGAGGCCCTTTCCACACCAGGCATTTTGCCTGGGATGGCCCCCGGCTGGTCCCTGTGTGCCAATGGTGTGTATTAGGTACTTCTGGGATCGCCCTCCCTCACTCCCTGTGCACCGATGGTGTGTATTAGGTACTTCTGGGATCACCCTCCCTCTATAACTCTATGGTGTAGAAAGGGCCTGTGTGTATGTGGTGTGTGTGGGATACTGTGATGGAAAGAATTTGAGATTTTAAAAAATCAAATCTCGGAGAAACTTAAACTGAGGGATTTGTCCATCCAGGGTGCTCAGCTCTTCTTCTAAGTCTGGGCTTTGTGTAGCCTTGCATATTTAATTATTTTTGTGGTGCCAAATTAGGGTCACCCCATCTTTTTTCTTACAGGCACGACATCTTTAATAGCTATATGGGAGGCAGGTACAACATGGTCCTCTCTATGCTGGAAGTAATTCTACCTATTGAATTTGGCTGGTGCAGATGTGTGAGAATTTTGTTTTATTCCATTTTTATTTCAAATGTGCAAATGTTGTCATATATTGGACAGAAAGAACTTGAAAACATTCCAACTGAAGATCTGCCTGGCAGATTTTCTAAAAATAAAACAGCAAAAGATTGTTTCTGTGTATGTGGAGCAGGCCAAATTGAAGATGGGGTGCATTATATTTTATATTGTCTTCCACATAACTTCCCTAGGTTCAAGTTTATCCCCATTTTCCAGACTTTGTTAGAAGGCCTAACGGATGACCTTAAGCTCAGATGGCTGCTGGCAGACACAGACAAATTTGTCAGCTGTAGAGTAACTCTGTTTGCATTAGCTGCAACCAAGATTAGAGGGGGCTCCCTGAACAATACCAGTGCCAAAAACTAAGGGGAGATCTTTTTTAATTTAAACAAATACTTAAAATTTTATTACTTGTATTTTTATGGCCTTACCAGTGCCCCTCCATTTTGATTGTTCAGTGTTTTACAAATCTGTTTTCCATGTTCATATTGTAATGGCCATTGGCTATAAATAATCGAATTTGAATGAATGAATGAACAAACGAGATTTAAAACATTGGAATTATTTTATTCTTTTACTCTAAATTACCTATTTTTCTAAATTTTAACCGCTATATACTGGGAAGTATGTAGCAAGAAGAAAGAAAGAATTTAGCAGGCAAAGCAAGCAAAGTAAAGCGTGTTTGCCAAAGCTAAAGAAGCTGTAGGAAGCCTAAAGAAGGGGTCGGGCGAATTCTCAGAACAGAACTACGAAAACAGTTCAATGATAAACCGAGAGACAAGGTCAAAGAGTGACACAGAATAAATAAAAAGAAGATAAAAGAGCAAAGAATTAAGCACAAAGAAGGAAAGATAAATAAAGAATAAACTCAACTGCCTAAACTTACAGCAATAGCCAGGTGAGGGGAGTTACTCTTATGAGTTAAGCTGCTTAAACTATTCTTGGGCTGCAGCTGGCTCCACTTTTCTGTTTGCTGCCTGACTTGGAGCAGGTTTGCCGTTCCTGGGCTGCTGACCTGGACAAAGTCTCCCACACATTGAAGCCGAGCACAGGTAGGAAGTACTTTTTTGGGGGGTCCTCCTAGCTTATTTGACTATGGTGCTCACAAGGGGTGGCTACAAAGAAAGAGGAATGTTACCTATTGTTGAAGATGTGGCAATATATGTCAAAGCGTCTAAGCAGTTAAAGATCACCAATTTTCTCCACCCTGTTCCTGAGACTCCAGCCCATGGACCTGTGAAGGCTTTGACACCTGTGAAGTCTGATATGGACTGGTCCTTGGGCCCCCAATGCATTATGAGAATGGAAGACCCCGAATATCTTGGGAATCAAAGAAGCAGTATTGCAGAAGAGCTCATAGAAGCAGAGAATGGTAACATGTCGTGGCCAATTACCACAACCATAGAATGTAGTGTAGGCCCCAATAGCCTAGGTGATTTACCTACCACCCCAACTAAAAATACAAACTCTACACCACAAGAAAGTATAAGCCCATCGACTCCCTTGACGGAACAAAAGATTTTTCTGGCTGGTACCAATTTATTGCTTGACCTCTTTTATGCAAAGATAAAGAGTTTGTTCATGGAATGGGCAGCCGATATAGCTCTTATAAAGAAATATCTGGCTGAAAGCACAGAACTATTGTCCACCCTGACAGCTTTGGTTTTGGAGGAGCCCAAAGCAAACTCTCAATTAATGTCAAAGGTTGATGAAATCCCTGATCCTAATCATTTCAGTAGGTCTAACTTGCATTCAGACAAAGACAGTAAGAATCGGGCCATAACCAGATTACCTGAAAATGGGAACAATACTTCCAGCATTAAGGAAACCAGCATGGCTGATAATATAATTAAAGCCGATAAGAAAAACCCCTAAAATAAGGGCAAGGGAAATATTAACATTAAGCGAGTTCCCAAAGGCAGAAATAGCAAGACCCAGAATTTAATGGGCAAGAAAAAATTAAAAAACATGAAACCAACGTCAAAATCTAAATGTGCTGCTAAAATGAACTTTGACAGACTCTTTAGAATAGTTGAAACCTCTGATAAAGAAAATAAGGTAAGGCAAGTCGCGGATTCATCAAAACAAAAAAAAGAAAAAAAGAAAAAAAGGTGCACCTGAGGGAAATTTCTGTGCACTTTGTTCCTTTCATGGGATAAACAGTAAAGAGAACTTTTCCCCCTCTGCGACAGTTGGTGGCCCTTCACAGGACCCGTGGACCTGTATCCAGACCCAAGCAGAGATATCCACCTTGCCTCGGGTTCAGATTAAGGCTCCTCTGAACGTGTCCAATCAAGTAGCAAGGAATAACTGGCAGATACAGGGATTGTATGCCTAATTTAAAAGGCATACAATCCCAGGGGGAACGAATAGAGCACTTTATTACAATTTTAGCCGAAACCATCCAAATAAGACTGGACCCTGCCGCTATTGCAAAGGTGGAATATATTTTTTATAATTATGAATCAGCCCGAGCTATTGTTACCTTTGTGTCCTCTGATATAACATCTAAAATTTATGTCCATAGAGCAGCTTTCCAGCATTGGGGCTTATTGGTAAACAGGCACTTTAAGAATATAGCCCCTTTGCTACTAATTTGCCCACAACGGACAATTACTTTGACCAAAAGAGATCCTCCAACTGGTGATCTGATCGATTTAAGCCCTATTAATGATTTTTTCTCCTACCTCACTGAAGCTTCTGATAAAAATTCTAGTCCAGCTATATCTAACTTTGGGGATGTTAGGGCAGCGAGCAAAGTGGATTGGGCAGCTGAGCATTTCATACCTGAGGAGTCCGATTTGATCGCCAGCTTTGGTGCTCTCCCAGCCCAGGAGCAGTTAGGAATCATCAATAGACTATCTAGTCTAAAAGAACTACTGGAGTGCAAAAATCAGTCGAAGTACAGATCCCCAAGGTTCAGAGATTTTAACATTTCGACAACTCCTCCAGGAGTAGCAGACAAATCAAGTGTGGCCCATGAAGATAACAACAGTGCAGAACAGTCTTTAGCCCAGATGCAGCATCAATCCTATCAAAGTGGTGTGATAGCCCTGAGCCCCAAAGTCTTAATAGTAAACGACAGAAAGACTGCCACACAAAGTATCCTTAAAAGATCAAGCAGACAGGAAAATGATGAGTCCTCGAGAGGCCAATTCAGCTCTACATCAAATCCAGATAACTGCTGTGTTTTGAGGAACACAGATGGGATGCTGGACACAATCACCATAGCTGATTGACTAAGTAAAAATGCAACAGAGGCCACTTTAAAATTACTATAGTGGAATGTGGCAGGTTGGGCATCAAAAAGCAAGATTCAAAGCATTGTTGAATATTTGTCTAACTTTGATATAATTCTCTTACAAGAAACCTGGTGTGTTGCAAAGACATTCTTATGAGCGGATTTACAGCATACTGTCTACCCGCACTCCCCAATCTGGGTAAAGGCAGAGATAGCCAGGGGCTGTGCTGTTTGATCTCCTCCACACTAGAGGCAAGAACATCAAGGCTGTTTAACTGTGATCCTGCGGTTCAGGTCTTGCTTTTGGAAATGCTATTTAATGTATATCGTGTACCATCATCCGGCAAGGAAACGATTATGGCTTTTTGGACTAAAATTGAGGGCCTCTTCATGGAACTATCTGATAAATACCCTCATGCTTACCCCATCTTAGCAGGGGATTTTAATGCCAGAATAGGAACACATCCGACTGCCTGGGAAAGCAGAGAACACGGGACAAGGTCAAATAATGACATACTTGTTTCTAACCTACGTCATTCCAAAGATTCTGTCACCAACTATGCTGGCCACAGCCTGCTCCAATTTGTACACCGAAGCAACCTGACCATTTTAAATGGCAGCGCCCACTCTGATAGATGGGGTGAGTTCACCCATATTTCAGCCAGGGGATCCAGTGTAATTGACTATATATTAGTGCACAAGCATCTGGAAACGATGGGTTGCAATTTCAAGGTGGCAGAACCGATGGAAAGCGACCATTTACCGTTAGAACTTTGGTTGAATATCTCCAAGCCTTTTAGGAAGGAGATAAGTTACCCCATGTTGTCAAGCCAGTTCTGCTCAATATACAATAGAAGAATAAAATGGACTAATACGACGGCCCAGGTCTTCAAACATACCATCGGCTTCTCGACCATTCTTACATGTGTCGAGAGAATGTACAAGGCAGAGTCCCCTGAAAATTGCGTTCCTGCATTTGAAGATTTGTTACAGTTATTATCCTTTGACCTACAAAATAGTCCTATCTCTATTAAGGGCCGCCAACGTCTTAAAAATAGTTGGTTTGATGGGGAATGTCTTAACCTAAGAAGAAGACTACAAGTTGCATATAGACTATATCGGAGAAACAACGAAAGACAATTGCCTGGATCTTACTATGATTTAAAAAAACACTATAAAAGGATTCTCCAAAGGAAAAAAGAATCAGCAGATTGTGAAGCCTGGCAAAAATTAATCGCAGCATCAAAATTGAAAAATCAAAAAATGTTCTGGCAAATAGCTTCAAATAGCTAGTGCCAGATATGCGACCTCGGAGTGTATTATACCAGCGAACACTTGGGAAAATTATTTCTCCAAACTGTATAATGGCAACCATTGGGGAAACTCGGCCCCTGAATTATCTCCAAATACTCCAGATTGGCCTGAAGTAGATCCTTGCTATGTAGAGGAGTTGATAACAAAGTTAAAACCAGACAAAGCCCCGGTCCAGATGGCATCCCACCTGAGATGCTGAAAAGTAACACTGGCTGGTGGGCTCCACTGCTTGCCCTTCTCTTTACAGCAATAAATAAATTCCTAAGGTCTAATTCCTAAGACCTGGCGAACGGCCTTGATCATTCCTATCTTTAAAAGGGGTAATATGAATGACCCACAGAACTACCGCCCCATTAGCCTTCTGTCTATAATAGGCAAGCTTTACGCTAACCTACTGAATGACAAATTGATAGAATGGATTAAGACTAATAACATTCTGGGAATGGAACAGATTGGGTTCAGGGCTGGCTGCTCTACTTACGATCATAGTTTGGTTCTATCCCATATGGCCTACAAGTATACAGCCCCAAAGGGAGAGAAATTATTCGTCACCTTTATAGACCTTAAGGTGGCGTTTGACTCTATCTCACGCCCCCTTCTATGGGCTAAGCTAGATAAACTCCTGATTGAAAAGAGGCTGTTATTCTTGATCCAATCATTATACTTTAAATCATCTGCTAGGGTTAAATGTAGTACACAGGGTCATTTCACAAATGAGTTTGATCTCCCCATTGGCGTCAGGCAAGGCTGTGTTTTAGCACCAATGCTATTCAACCTGTACTTGGCGGATTTACCAGCCTGGCTTGAGACAATTCAGTCACATCCACCCAAAACTGGTTCGTCAAAGGTGTGCATTCTTTTGTATGCGGATGATGCTGTGCTTCTCTCTCAATCACGTCTGGGCCTTAAAAGATTGCTAAATCGGTTTGCGGAGTACAGTATTAATAACAATTTATCTATTAATCTCCAAAAATTGAAAGTGATGGTCTTTGCAAAGAAAAAAGCAAGCTTTTCATGGTCCATGGGGGGTAATAAGATCAGCCAAGTTAGTGCATATAAGTACCTTGGAATTTGGTTCCAGGAAAATCTAAAATGGAATACTCATGTTAAATATATCAAAAGTAAAGCAGATCAAACAGCGGGGGCTCTCTTGAGATTCTATTTCTCAAAGGGAGGAAAATTTATACCCGCAGCTCTGAAGGTATATAAAGCAAAGCTGATCCCCCAGATTCTGTATGGAGCACCAATTTGGTTCCCGCTACTAAAGGTTTCTATTGAGGGAGTTCAATCTTTGTTTTTAAGGTCAATTTTCGGAGTGCCAAATTGTGTGGCGGGCACAGCTCTGAACTTAGAAGCTGCGATGTGTACCCTAAATTGCCAGTCCTGGACCCAAACTTTGCAATTTTGGTTCTGAAAGTATCATCTACTCTCTTATAACTCTTTAGTATCCCAGGTTCTGCTTGACTCGTGCGAATCACTTTGGACAAAAACAGTGGTATTCAAAGTTTGCACGTTAGGTATTCCCCCCAGGTAGTTGTTAACATTGGAACAGGATGAGGCCAAATGGATTATTAAGCAAAGACTAGCAGATATGGACCTTCAGGAGCTCAGCGGAATGGCCCGAGGCCCCTGTTCTCCCCATTCTTTGGGCCTTTTAGATTCTGCCCACAGAGGGGTGCAGGCATATTTAAATTGGCTTACTGTAGCTAAATACAGAAGGGCCTTCACGCTGGCCAGATTTAATGTCCTTCCGTCCACTGGCGTCGACCTCGTCGCTACCGGTGCAACTGTTTTCGACGACGACGCCATCCCGATCGGCCTCGTCACCAGTCCCACCAGCCTCGGTGCCGCAGGAGTCCAGACGTTCATCTACGGCTATTGCTAGGGCTAAGTCATTACCACTTCATCCTCTACTGGCTTCACCAAGACAAGATGATGTGGATTTGGCTGACACGTTCCCAATGGAGCCAATTGTCGTCGATACCGACAGTCAGGCTGGCTTCGGTACCGAGCCTCTGAGCTCGCTGGTTTCTGTCTTGCCGACCTCACCGGCTTCAAGAGCATCTACGAACCGCACGTATCGCTCTCGATCCTGGTCCCGATCCCGATCCCGAACTTGGGATGCCTACTCTGATCGGTCCCGTGCTACAGCTCATCGACACCGAGAGCCGCGTCCTCGTTTTGACCCTTATACGGGAAAACGTCTCTCCTGGTCGACTACTCTTGACCCAGTGGGGGATGCCTGCAATACTCCTTGGCACCATAGCATAGGTCCGACATCGAGGGCACCATCGGTACCGGACCGACGTCCGGTTTCACCATCATCGATGGATGATTACGCCTCTGATACATCGTCATTGCTCTCACCTGCCCCATCGGTACCATCACCGACTGATGGCATGGGAACTTCTGATAGAGCTTCCCCGTCGATGGAACTCAGGTCGTTCTCAGATCAGATGCAACGCATGGCACAGTCCTTAGGCTTAGAGTTACATCAGCCACCAGAGGCACTACAAGATAAGATCTTTGATGTAATGTATGAGGACCCTGTGCCACAACTAACGTTGCCTGTGGTACCTACACTGTTCAAGACCTTCCAACAGTCCTGGACTAACCCAGCAACTACTGGCCCTATATCTAAATGATTAGATGCGTTATACAAAGTTAAGGAAGCGGACGCTCCTTTTCTTTTTACGCATCCTAAACCTAATTCAATCGTTGTAGAATCCTCGCAAGGGAAAACGGCAAGGAACCGCTCAGCTCCCACTGACAAAGAGGGACGAAAACTAGACTCTGTTGGCCGATGAATATACTCCTCAGCCGCTCTGGGGTTCAAAGTGGCAAATTATCAAGCCACTATGGCCAGATACCAGCTTTTCCTCTGGGAAAAAATAGCTGCCTTAACGGATTATCTCCCTGATGACCAGCGTGAACTGGCAAGGGTCTTCCAGGCTGAGGCAACCAGGTTATCAAAACAGCAGTTGACTACCTCAAACCATCAAACTGACTGTACAGCAAAAGCTATGGTGGGGGCTATTGCTCTACGCCGTCATGCCTGGCTCCGCTCCTCCAATCTGCCGGATTTGAGGATTTGCCGTTTGACGGTGAGGGACTTTTCCATGCCACCACTGACAATGCAATGGACGTCATCCATAAAGCTAAGATGACGGCCCGCAAGATGGGTCTTCCTAGTCAACAACAACAACAACAACAGTCCACTCATCAGCGCCGCTGGTATCGTCCTGTTCCTTACCAACCCAGGCATCAGCTCGACCGCTCTCAGCGCTCTCAGCCGCAGCAACCCTCCTCTTCCTATCAATCTCGGAAGCCGGCTTCTCGCTTTGCAAAATCTCGTAGGCAAGATGTGAGATCAAAACAGCGCCTTTGACTTCTTCCCTTCTTTAAATTTGCCATGAGATCCAGCCAACAGACTAGGTCCATTCCTAACTGCTTGGTACGCAATTACCACAGACCGCTGGGTCCTGTCAACCATAACCAACGGTTACCTCATAGAGTTCGAAGTCCTCCCTCCTCTAGGCACCGTGAGATCCACTATGCCATCTGTGGCCATTCTCCAAGAAACAGCTACCTTACTGAAAAAAGGAGCGATAACACGCGTTCCATCTCGACACCTTCGAGCGGGATTTTATTCCCGCTATTTCACGGTTCCAAAGAAGGACGGAGGACTTAGTCCTATTATGGATCTCAGGCATCTCAACAAATTCATCAAACCAAAGAAGTTTCGCATGGTTACTTTAGCTCAGATACTGCCACTATTGCAAAGAGGCAGATGGTTTACGCTAGTGGACCTAAGAGACGCCTATTTCAAACATCCCGATACACCCTTCGCATCGCAAATATCTGAGGTTTTGGGTCGGGAATCGGTCCTATCAGTTTTCAGTGCTGCCCTTTGGCCTCCGGACTGCTCCAAGGGTGTTTACAAAATGTATGGCGCCAGGCTGCGCTTATCTGCGGTCCAACAACATAGAGTTATACCCTTACCTCGACGATTGGCTCATCGTCTCGCCGTCTCGTCTCCAGGCGCTTCGCGATGTCCGTCTCGTAACATCTTGTCTCACCAGCCTGGGCCTGCAAATAAACACAGAAAAGTCAGTTTTACAACCAACACAAAAAATTCAATTCATAGGTGTTCTCCTAGATTCCACTGTAGGACGGGCATACCTGCCGTTAGACCGCGGACGGACCATCCGGGCTCTTGCCTCACGCCTTCGCTGGGCTACCTGAGCAACAGCATTCGCAGTGCTTCGCCTTCTGGGTCTCATGGCGGCCGCGGTGTTCGTTGTGAGATGGGCTCGTCGTCTCCATATGCGTCCCTTACAACAGGTGCTGCTCCATCGTTTTCGTCCGTGGCAGAACCCTCACAGAGTGCTACTTCAAATCCCGAGGTCGGTCGCTCGCTCCCTTCGCTGGTGGTCTACCATGCTGCATCTATCGCATGGCCTTCCATTCCACCAACACGGTCCATCCTGTGTCCTGACGACAGACGCTTCCCTGGAAGTATGGGGTGCCCATCTCGACGACCTAAAAATTCAAAGAAGATGGTCACGTTCAGAAGCACTGTTACACACCAATCTTCTAGAACTCCTAGCGGTGAAGCGGGCCCTCCACGCGTTCCTACCTCGCCTACATGGACGTCATGTTCGCATCCTATGCGACAACACCACGGTTGTGTGGTATATAAACAAAGAAGGTGGAACTCGTTCACCTCGTCTACTCCACCTGACACTAGACATCCTACAGTGGGCCATCCGCAAACAAATCTATCTGTCTGCTCTCCATATTGCGGGGTCGGACAACAGAACGGCGGACGCCCTCAGCCGACAGTTCACGAACTCGCACGAATGGGAGCTATCCTGGGACGTTCTATCCCAAATTTTTGCGAAGTGGGGCATACCCACTGTAGATCTATTTGCAACGTTTGCCAACACCGCGTGCGAACGGTATTGTTCACGAGCAGGGATTGGACCTGCGTCGCTCGGAGATGCATTCCTGTGGGATTGGTCCAAAGACTTCCTGTACATGTTCCCACCTTTCCCACTAATAGGCCACACAGTAGCCAGGGCCAGCAGATGTTCTGTGGACGCTATTCTAGTGACCCCCTGGTGGCCGAGACAACCGTGGTTCACTCCCCTGTGCCGCTTAGCGAATCACCGATGGTGGCACCTTCCCAGTGCCCCAAACCTACTGTCCAAGGACGAGGGACAAGTGTTACACCCGGATCTCCAATCTCTACGGCTAACGGCCTGGAGGATCCAACAAACTGGCGGTCCTTGATTATACCCCAGAGTTTACGTTCCATTTTCGAAGCTTCTACTAAACCCTCTACCAGAGTGTCGTTTGCGCGGAAGTGGAAACGGTTCCAGTCCTTTGCAACAGGACAGGGTTTCAGTTGTTTAGACTGCCCAATTTCGGGCATTATAGACTTCCTATATTCTCTACATTCAGAAGGACTAAAACTTACATCTTTGAAAGTGTATTTAGCTGCCATCTCAGTACATCACAAAAAAATTGATGGGTTTTCGGTGTTTACCCATCCAGTTGCGAAAACCTTTCTAAAAGGCCTTCGTAATTTGTTCCCACCATTGCGCACGATAGTTCCCCAGTGGAGTCTTTCAGTAGTTTTGACGGCTCTCATGTCTAAACCATTTGAACCCATGGCCACTACAGACTATCGCTTACTAACGTTTAAGACGGTCTTTTTAGTCGCCATTACGTCAGCTAGGCATGCCTCTGAACTTGCAGCGTTAATGGTAGGCCCACCCTACACACAATTTTTTCCAGATAAGGTTGTGCTTTGGCCTGGGCCGTTATTTGTCCCTAAGGTTTCCTCTACATTTCATCTTAACCAGGACATGGTTCTCCCAACTTTTTTTAAGGCCTCTACAGACCCCTTATGTTCCGCGTTGCACGCCTTAGATGTTCGGCGTGCGTTGGCATTTTATAAAGATAGATCTTCATTGTATCGCAAATCCGATAAACTGTTTATTTGTTACGGAGGCAAGACGAAAGGTCAGGCAGTTTCGCCCCAATGTCTCTCCCACTGGATTGTTGACACTATTATTCACGCTTATCAAGTGCTGGGCAAGCAGCCTCCCACTTCATTTACAGCACACTCTACCAGAGGTCAAGTCGTTTCTTCCGCATTGTCGCATGGCTCCTCGATCCCAGACATCTGCAAGGCAGCTACCTGGTCTAACGCCTCCACCTTCGTCAAGCATTACAGGCTAGACGTTCGAGCGGCACGGGATGTTTCTTTTGGAAGAGCAGTCCTGTCTTCTATCTGCCAGTAATTCTCAGTGTGCATAACCTCCGCCGGTAAGTCTTGCTGGTCAATCGCCCATATGTGTGATGCACAGAGACCACGAAGAAGAAATGCAGGTTGCTTACCTGTAACTGTAGTTCTTCGAGTGGTCATCTGTGCAGTCACACAACCCTCCCACCATCCCCTCTTTGCAACGCTGTTATGTATGCAAAAGGTTTCATAAGCGTATGCTTCTGTATGTATACTTGCCTTAGTTGCGAGGCTATTCTGGTCTCAGAGAACTGAGGTAGGCGGGAACCCTGAGTATGCACGATACGATGGTGGGGGGAAGGGGTTCCCCGCCTAAAACCTAAGCTAGCTATCGAAGTTTCCCGAATGGGGCTCGGCGCCGGCACGAGCCCATATGTGTGACTGCACAGATGACCACTCGAAGAACTACAGTTACAGGTAAGCAACCTGCATTTATGCAGCGTTTTTCGGGATGTACCAGGGAAACCCTATTGGCTAACCTTCACCAGGGCTCAAATAAGTACATAACCCTGAAAGTAGCAAAATTCCTCTGTGCTGCGATGAGGAATAGAATCCAGCTGAGTAAGTGATGAGCTACAGGAAATTGGAATTTTCAGTATTAATTAACAAGACACATGGTGCATAGATAGTAAGAAAAGATCGAACACGCTTACAACACGCTTAGGGCTCGAGGGAAAGTATCACTTATTCTATAGAGATTGCTGAATATTCAAAACTTACTTAGCCTGCATTTTAACTTATAAGTTTTTTCCCCCCCTTCTGTTTAAATCGCAGTTGTACGGTCTGTGGACTTTTAACAATAAAGTAGTAGTAACTCTTTCGAGAATGACCTCATCTTAAGTTTTAAAGTAGTCATACCACTATCCCTATTTTTCTCAATGTGGCCAGGTTTTAGATTTATTGGAATTTTATTTGGGGATCGCAAAACTCCTGGTGGTATTAACTGTTTATAAAATGTAAATAAAGAATTGATTGAAACATTGGAATGCGAGAGAAAGCAAAATGGATGGATTCATCCATCCCAACTCTTACCTTTGCAACTCATAACAGTGCTGCTCCTTACTCTGACTGTGAGGCACAGGCTCCTTGGCTCTGCCAGTAACATGCAAAGCTCCCTAACCCCAATGTTTCTCCAGTGCACACTGTGTGTTGGTCCCTCGTGTGTCTCAGGCAGGCAGCCAAGCTCCCAGTACAGTTGGGAAGCATCAAATGCAGCAATGAATTAGGATGGGGGAGAAATTAATTTGGTTCACCTTTTAGTGCCCATTTTCGCATTTTAAAAAACAAGATGTGATCCATAACTCAGATACTCTTTGAAATTCATATTTCTGTGAATTTTGCAAGGGATTTCTCCAATTTAAAAATGCTTACAAAAATTCACATATAAAAGGGGAGTGTACTCAAAAATGCATATATTCATGAAAATAACACTAAAATGCATTATATTAGCAAAACACTGTGCAAACGTATGATTCAAACATGTATGTATTGGGAGAAATAATTTAACAGCATATGTTGAGGGTGTTGTGCTGTTGTTGTTGTTGTTGTGCTTTAACCCAGAAATGTTGTTTTTAAAGGATATTGTAATTATAACTTGTTTTTATGGATTTTATGGTTTTTAATTTTGTATATCGGTGTGTTTTTTAAAAAAATGTTCAATGTTTTTAATTTCTGTAAACCACCCAGAGAGCTTCGGCTATGGGGCGGTATATAAATGGAAAAAAATAATAACAATAATAAAAATAAAAATAAAAATGCATGACAATTTTCTATCCAAACTTTTTTTCCCCCCAAAAAAGAAAGCTCAACTTTTGTATTGTGGTTTTATATTTGTGGCATAGACCTAACCATAGCCATGCCTTCCCTTTCTTTGCATTATGTATAATCAACTTTCTATTACCACTCAGTGGAAAATGTAACATAGTCACTGTTTTGCTTGGTATGATGCAAGTAGCCCATATAAAAACACCAGTGTGACCAAGCCCTGGGACCACGCGAAACAGCCATTTCAGCATTTGGAACATAAATTGTGGGCGCCATTAACACTCTCCAAAGGGTCAAGTCTATTTCCCTAAATTGGAACAGAAGAGACAATCGTTAATTTTGTTTGCTTGGCCTCAGTGGGCTAGAGTGTTACATTGTTTCCTTTCTTTTAAAGATTTTCCCTAATTAATCACTGCTTGAGGAAGGAATAATTCTTTGTTATGTTTCCTTGGCTGCAGGAGGACCCTTCAGTCCGTCTGTGCATCCAAACAGCACACAATAGACTGTCCTCCAGTTTGACACACCCTTCCCCAGTTCCCATCTTCCTATGTTGCGTGGTAACGGAATGATCAACTCTATTCCCCAAATGGTGGGGTTCAGATGCAAGTCTAAAGTCCTGAGCACTCCATGTTCATCCAATCCTTCTGGGCCTATTTGTGGCTGTTGCACATAGATGGGTGTATCTCCATTTTCCATAAACCCCCACACAGCTGGATGGATGTACATCATTCAGGCACATTCATGAGAGAAACATCCAAAGCTACCCTGATGGTTCAGCACATAACCAACAATCTCAAAGCCTTATTCAATGGCATCCTAAGAACCTCTCCCCACTTTCCACAATTTGTTGAGATAATTTTGAATCGCTATATTGTCCTCTAAATTATTTGCAATATTTATCAATTCAGTACCATCAGCTAATTTTAGAAGTTGACTTCCAACTCCTTCCTCTGCAACATTAATGGACCACTCCTGCTCTCACAATTGTATTTTGAATCCTGTGATACATTTCAAATCCATAGAAGCCCAAATCAATTTCATCTCAGTATTCATTTAAAAGTTCATGTCTAGCTGACATTATTTCAGAGGAAAGCTAAATAAATAAGAAGACTTGACAACTCAGAATGTTTATAATTAATTATATGCTAAGAAGCATTGGTTACAAATGCTAAGGAGTAAAAAAAACTGTAGGTGGCTTCTCTAAATGACAGTTCTGTGATGCTTGAGAGACTGAAGAATCTTCTCAACCCTATACTGATATACACTTTTTCTATGAGGAAGAAACAGGTAAGAACAACTTGTATTTCTAAACATATAGCCAGCTTGCATTTCTAAATATCCAGCAGCTCCTAAAGGCAGGAACAAAGAGAAACTAATTTGCAGAGGTGACACAATAAGTAGCAGGAGGGGACTTGATCCTCTCCTCACTTAGCTGATTTCCCCCCAGCAGCTGGAATTCTAGACCTGAGTTTTCATATCAACAGGACAGGATAGTTACAGGGCAAACGCCATGGCAGGGGGAGAGTTAATCCCCCCTCCCCCACAGTTCACACTTATCAAAGAAATGCTGACCTGGTTTCAGAGATGTAAGTTGGCCTGTAAGGTGTGGTTCTAGCCTCACCTATCAGAAGAAGCAGGGGAGGATAATGGTGTCCTGGTTGCAAACCAACCTTACTTAAAGCCTATTGGTTAGAATTCCCAGAGATGAACATCAAATATTCACAATGATGGCTGCCCAGATGCATGTGACTCCAAGGTTTAGGTGGTTCTTCAGCTCATAAGAGTTTCATTTTGTTACAGAACATTGTCAGAGTTCGGCTTAAGAAAATTAGCCTTTCTATGGGCACAAGCCTATGCATGTTTAGGCAGAAGGAAAAACTCCTGGCATACAGTTCCCAGAATACTCTTTTTTCTGCCTAAACTTGCAAATTTGAAACTTTCTGCAGCCATGTGGGGTTTTCCCCCCATTGCCAAGGCAATAATGATGACAAGAAACAAAGAAAGCTAATTGTAGATGAGACAGCCCTTTTTCTCACTTCTACAGAAATCCCTAATTCTAAGAAATAAATGGAGCTCAATTTGTGGTGAGCTTAGAGTCAGATCCTAACATTCCACTGACATTTTGTGTGAGTCAGAGGGATTCATTTCCCTCTGATTCGGTTTCTTTTAAATCTATAAAAGGGTGATAGAAAGAACAAAATGAAGGTGATCATGCTTGGCCGTGCTGCCTAGAATGGTGGGGGCTACAGTCCAACTCAAATGGGAAGGCATCCGGTTGGAGAAGGCTGCCCTGCTGCACCACCCATCTAATAAAAAATGCCAAACCTCCCCCCCCCCCAAACACACACACTTTGATATGTGTGTCTGCCCATTAAATTGGCTGGATAGATCCTACTTTATCTCAGCTTGGTGTGGTTGATCTAAGTCAAGGCAGGATGGATGTGACCCTGCTTACTTTTATTGTTGTTAAATTCTGAACGGCTGTAATAAAGCTTATGGACTTTGGGACTGTAAAATCGTAATGCTTTAAAAGGGTGCGTGTAGAGAAGGCAGCTGGAAAAATGATGGAAATGTTGTTTCCATCATTATCACGGAGGGTGCAGGGTTGCATCTTGAGGATGGACTTCCATCCCAGCACAGTCTGGAAGAGTCCAACTTTGGGGCAATGAGGGAGAGGAATTCTGCTGAGAAGCTGGAGGAAGTGCTGCATTTATTTTGAGCAAGTTCGGTTTCCGAGATCCAATTTTCAAAGCCAGGGCAGCCTCAGGGCACATGAAGTAATTAATAAAGAAGGGAGAGTCCTTAAGCATGTACAAAGTACTACTGGCTAACCAGGAGAATCACTTATATGACGAGGGTTAAAGAGGAAAGCTTTCAGAGCACTATGATCCTCCTTTAGAAAGAATATTGATGTTCACAATTCCGATGATTCCAGGTGAATTTCACAAGTATTTAAAAACAAATGTTTTATATTTGGACATTTGGCTACATTGTTTTAAAAATGAATTTCTTAATAAAAACTCTTTCACCTGTCAAGGACTGCACGGCTGCAAAACTGCTGACTGTATTCTAGGGATTTTTTACAAGGCTTCAGGCAGAAAAATCCAAAGTGCCATTCTGTTGATTTTTTCCCTAGAGCTGGGCTGGAGGGAAGGGGCCTTAGTAGAAGGGCCCAGGAACCCCGCAAGCAGATAGACAGACTAAGGTGTGTTAGAAGATTCATCCTGACTGATGGCAGCCTAGTAGTAATTCTTTTTTGGGGGGACCCTTGTAAAGAAAGGGTCTCCCAGCAGGGGAAGTTGTTGGTTGTTCTGCTGAATCCCATGGGCGGTCCATGGGTGACAATATTTTGGAAACCAAAAAGAAGGACACCATGGTCGGCCCCCAAGGGGGTGTCCCCACCATGTCCGCCCCCAGGGGAGTGTCCAGCACCAAGGGGGGTGCACACCTGAACATAGCCTTGGTCACATGTCTGATTTTACAGCACACAATCTGTTCTACATAACATCTTAATGTTAAAATCACTGAAATATCAAGTGAGACATCCAATGTATCTGAAATTAACTTCACTCACTCCTACTTTTGTAGCTTTTGCTGTACTTTATTGCTATACTCTGTGTGATACATTCTCCCCTTCCCTCAAATATCTTTTCTGATTGTATCCTAACTCCACTGCAAGCTGCTGCAGGGGCTTTTTTATTTTACTTTTATTTTAAAGTTCAATTTTGTTTTGAAACTTGCTAAAACTCAACAGATGAACAGATCTACTTGAAACTTGGCATGGCTAAAGCCCTACTTATGATCTATCATCATGCCAAGTTTCATCTCCTTGTCTTTAAAAATGATGTTTATTTTTTAAAAAATAATTTTAAAACCTCATTAAAAAAAATCCTAAAAATCAATGGATGATTCAAACTTGGCATGGCTAAAGCCCTATATAGGAGCTATGAAAATGTCAAGTTTCATATCTTTATCCTTTAAAATGATGTTTTTTTAAAAAAAATAATTTTAGAATCTCAAAATTTAAAAAAAATCCTAAAAATCAACAGATGAATGGACCTGCTTCAAATCTGGCATGGCTGAAGCCCTACCTAAGGGCTATCATGGTGCCACGTTTCATCTCTTTAACTTTAAAATTGACAGAGCTGTAAGCATTTTTGTTAGTTCCCATTGACTATAAAGTAGAGTTGCCCTTTGGGTGGGGGAAGGATGGGAAAAATCCAGATATTTTTTCAAATTTCATAATTTCCCCCTTCCTGGATTTGTTGCCAAAAATCCTGACATGTCCTGGTTTTCCTGACATATGGTCACCCTACGATGGGCCTAAACCAGGGATCGGTCACATGTGGCCCCCACCTAAGCCCCCAAATTTAGGAATGGCCAAAAAAAATCTTTTAAAAAAATATTGTTTAGGAAATAAAATGGCAATCGTCGCTGCTATGGAGCTTCAAAAAGGTCCAAAATTAACTTGCAAACAAGCTAATTTTCTCAATTTTGGCACTCTGTAGCAGCTATGGATGACATTTTGTTTTTTATTTTATTTTTTGTTAATTACCCTCTCCCATTTTCAACACCCTTATGTGTGGGGTGCAGCCTGTGGGGGTGGAGCAGGAGGGGATGAAAATGGCCCCCAGACCTCCCCAAGTTGCCCACCATTGGCCTAAATGACATTATCTGTAATGCAGAGATGCCACAGGAACACACAGACCAGCTGTGGCTGCTTGGAAGGATGCAATCCCAGATTGGTGCATCATGCAGAGATGCAGTGGGCAGCTTCCTCTGTGTATGGTGTGGTGGTGGTGGTGGTGAGGTCATAGGAAATGGCCTCCTACTCAATGAAATCATTAGTCCTCCTACCTCAGTCATGTCTACACCAGGGTTTCAGGCTGGGGGGCTTTCCCAGCCCCACTTAGCGATGCCGGGGATTGAACATTCTGCAAGCAAACATGTGTTCTACTACTGAGCTAGGGCCCTTCCCAACCTTGAGCTCATCGGGGCCTTTAATTGATTCACTGATTTCTCAGAGCACACAGTATGGGAATTGCTCAGCTAGAAGAACATAGAGCGAGGCGAGGAAATTAAAGGTGGGGAATTCCCAGCTTCCCCGTTTAGACTAATCACTCCCATACAACCATTTTGACCTTTTCACCTTTATAAGAAAGATCATCAGAGATAGCTTGTTTGTGAAGACCGTCTATAAAAATACCTCCTTGCTAATAGCTCATTCGACTCTCCTTTACACAGTACACTGGTTGGAAATATGCAGTCACACGTTGGACGAGGCTCCATTTTTATAAGCTAAATGCTTGCCCTTTATTCCTGTCTGCTTTGAAAAGCTATGTTGGAAAAAATTCCAGTGTGTGCAAAATCAAAAGTTATTAAAGATTAAAAGGAACAGGCTTCAAATATAAGAGATTAATTCCCTCCCACTCTTATATTAAAATGTTATTCAATGAGGAGTTATTATGGGCTAGGTGGATGGAGACTTCAGTTTGTCTTGGATGTTCTTCAAGGCTTAGTCTTTCTGAAGTTCTGAATCTTTAAGGAATCTACTAAATATGGAGTTGGGAACTTTTCAAGATGTGCTGCTTGAAAAAATCCTGATTAGTTACAACCCCTCTCCCTTTTTTTAAAAATTGTGACATCAGTTTTCTATAATTTCTAAAAAATATTGTGCAAGCCCCCCCCCCCCCCAACAGTTAAACAGCAATGACGATAAACAGGAATATTTATGATGTGGTGTCAAAGCGATGCACATTGGGGCAAAGATTCTGATCACACATACACTTGTGGGGCTTGTGCTTGCAGGGACTGACCAATAAAGCGATCTTGGGCTTGTGATAGTTTAGCTCCATGAAATGTCAACCAGTTTGTTGCTGCTGTGAAAAATGCATATTTCTTATTGGGGATCATTAGGGAAAGGATTGAAAATAAATCTGTTGATTGGATTTTCTACACGAGACTGTTAATCCAATGTAGCTACTTATAGAGGCTATCTACACTACTATTTTAAAACGGTTTATAACTGTTTTAAACTGGTTATAAACCGTTTAGGCTCTCAGTTTTGTCACAGAATTAAGACCTGAGCACTACATAAAGAATGTTTCCTCTTCTGCTAAGTGGCACTGTGGTATAGCAGTTGGAATATGTGCCTGGGTCTGTTCCGGGGGATGTCCGTCATGGGGAAGTCCAGCGCTCTTGGGGCTTGATAGATTTCCCTGGTGCCCTGGCCCAACTTGTGGATTTCATCTAAGTTCTCCCTTTAAAAACAGCCAGATATGTAAACTGCGTAAGCAATTTGCATAACTTGGGCAAAGTTCCACTGTAATCAACATGTTTTACGCAAATTGCAGCTGTGTACAGTGCTTAGTTATATGTAAATTACAGTCGCATAGCTCCTTTGCAGTTCTGACTGGTTCTGGTTGGAACCTAGAGCAGATTCACCACTCCACTGACATTGGAGCCACCGGCCTCCACTGCATTAAGGATACGTTCCAAATCTTGGCAAAGAGAGAGATAATTAACAGTCAGACCAAGGCTTAACACTATCATGATGGATCTTCATGACAAGTATTTCAAAGCTTTTGGGGGGATTAAATTAACTTTTACTAGGGGAAAATTTTCAGAATGAGTTGCAGAGGAGGTTATTACAGTCCTTTCCTATGTATCTTATAAAGGAAATGGCAAGAATTTCTACATTTGGGTACCCTTCACATATAATGTTCTGCTTGTGAAATTCTGTAATTCAATAGCTGTACCTGTGAACAAAATGAAACACAAGTCATGGATATTAGGAATTGCCAAGTTATGATAGAGTAGACTGTTATGATGTTGTTTAGGGCTAAAGCCATTAAGGGCTGCAATGTTAAAATCAGAATTTAAAAGGAGACAGGGTAGGAAGAAAATGGACATATTGGAGCAATGTGTGTCATTAATGAAGCTTCTGAACACTCTTCAAGAGCAATGCTATTTTAATAATGTTTGCCATGTTTTTAATCAGTTTTATGTATTTTATTGTGTTTTATATTTACTGTTGTTCCCTGCTTCGATCCAAACGGAGAGGCGGGTAAGAAATAATTTTATTATTATTATTATTATTATTATCCCGACAATACGGGCACTGCAGCCATCAGGTTCTGAGTGGGGAAGGTCACAGAACTTTCAGCAGCTTGTCTGTGAATTGGCCTGACTCGACCTGTGTCAAGTGGAGCCACCTCACAGATTTTAGCAATTTGCTTTCTTGTGAAAATGGCACTTATGCAAATTGCAGCCACAAGTGCCATACGTTATGCAAATTTTGGGTGTAATTTGCATAATGTCCACAAATTGTGGCTGTAAATATACCTAACTTGGGCAAATTGCAGCCGAACAATGTGCATATTAGGCATATTTACTGCTACAAGTTGTAGAAATGACATTTTTACACGGGGGGGGGGGGAATTGCGAAGGTTCCCACATTTCGGGAACATGTCCCCAACTTGGCTTGAAATCACAAGCCAGACCAGAGGGCTTGGGGAAATCTGGCAAGAAAGGGACGGATTTCCCTGCAGCGGTCATCCCTAGTTTTGACGATATCAAAATGTGAAAGTAATGGTATTATGGGTATTCGTGAAAGGGAGGAGACATCCGGAGAAAAATATTTGTGGATACTCCTTCTGCAGAAGTAAATGCCAGACATCATGAGGGCACAATATCCTATTAAAGAAGAATTGGTCTGTCACTGAGGTGACCTTTAGTATTTGATCTTCTTATATCACTTACTTGAGGACTAATGTCTTTCTCTCTTACTGAATTCACAAGGCTGTTTCTGCTACTTGAGGAATCTAGGGACAAATAACATCAATGTCCTGACCTAATCTACCACCAATCTGCATGCCAGGAGTATCAGGAAACCATGACACGTAGCTCCTGTGGGATACAATGGCTTTCGAACATTTCACCTGATATAATTTTGTGTGTTTGTTACGTACCAGGTAACACTGACATTTTGAAAAAACTCCTTACTTTGTGTAGAACATTGATGGCCATTATTTTGACAGCAATGTATTTATTGAAAGAGAAATGCTATATTCAAGTTACAGTGCTCCAGAAAAAAAAAAAAGATGTATTGGAAAGTAGAGAAATGGGAGGAGTCGACTAACAGCCAAATCAGCAGGACAATCCCATGTTCTTCAGGAAGTCTGTCTCAAAATCATTTACATAGATATTCTAGTCCAAGCTTATTTGAGGGGTACCTCTTAACTCCAGGGTACAGAATTCATCGAGGCACTACTGTTTTATTTCAGTTCTTTCTTAAGGTTTACATTTTTTGTTTTGACCCTTCGACCTTTTTTAAATTGGTTATTTTAGCAAGGAACCATATTGGAAATGACATTCACTCACATGCAAATACAGCAATTGCTCATTTCATCTGCATTCTAACTCATTTTTAATTTTACACAATTATCCCCAAAACAATGGATGGTGATCAATGAGCTCCTGCCAGCTTTCATAAAGTCAGTGAGCAACATCAAAAGCTAAGCAGTGACTCAATCTAGCCTTGGATGATAGGAAGATGACTACAGTAAAAACCAAGATGGTGTGTTTACACAAGCATTTGCAGCTAGGGAAGTGTTTGAGAGGCTGTACAGGTGCATTTCTCTTAAGGTGGCTATCTACCCATTGCCAAAAAGGAGGAAATGCATCACCAGAAAAAAGGATAAAAGATGAGCCCTATTTGCATAAGATTATATGCATAGGTGCACATCTAAATAGAAACTATAACTAATAACTAATATTTAAATAGAAATACCAGATATCCCTCCTTAGTCAAGACTTACTAGGTGACCAGTGTGCTGGCTCAGTCTGCAGTCCAGATGCTAACTGTTGATGGGCAACTTCAAGACCACTGCGCTCTCCTGGAGCCATTATAGGCTCTGTCGCAGTTGTGTCCCATTGCTGTTCCTGAATGAAGCCCTTGATTATGATATTGTCCTTTTGGCAAAGGATACTCCAGATACTCCAAAGTAAATAGCTCATCCCATTCTGGAAGGGCTCAGTAGCTGTGATGATCCCAAAGGATAGTCTTTTGGAATTGTTAGCTTCATGGCACTTTCTGTCAATGGAACTTGCCAAAATGCACTGTTGGCATCCAGCTGAGAAAAGAATTTGGCTTTGCCTAGCTGCCCGAGTTGTATGTTCCACTACTGGCATGAGACTCAGTTCTCTTTCAACGCTTTTATTCATTTGGGTCAAATCAACACAGATTTGTGCATCTCCACTTGGCTCATCAGGGACAACCATTAAAACACACCAATTTGTGGTCTTGTCAATGGGTTGAATGGGGATAATTCAATGCAACCCATACTTTTACTCAAAATGAGCACTTATAGTCCACTCCAGCAGGCAGTTTAATAAGCTATTGGGATGTACTTATTAAAAGCGACAAACACCCCCTGAAACCAGCAGGAAAAAACCTAGGCACAACCAATTACTACAATAATGATACAAAGCAACAACAACTATCATACTCTGAAAGCACTCGTGTCAAAGCTGCCTTCTAACCACAGGTTGATACACAGGGAGAAAAAAGAGAAGGGAGACAGCACGACCCTCATGCCAAACAGAACATGCCTCTGACAGTGATCATGACTTTATAGCCCAGCCTGGAGCATGCTCAGAAGATGCCAATGTCACTTCCTCCAGGATGGGGTGGGCAGGCGGGCACAATACTCTCAGCCTCTCACCAAGCATGATGTTCCAGGCAGGTCTAATTGAGAGTCAGCAGGTCTTCTCAAAGGTAGAAAAGAAGTCAAAAGCAAGAGGGTAGATGGCACCATGGGTGCTGTTTCACTGGGGTCTGGGGGTGGGGGTGGGGGTAGGGGGTGGGGGGAAGTGAGGAATGGCAGGAGGAAGTCTGCAGGAAACACAGAGCATCCCAACTGTGATATGTTGCTGTTACACTGATGTTAGAAGGTGTTGGTACAGTGAGATCCTAGGACTGTATTTTTTTAACAAATAGTATTCAATAAAACTAATTGTATTCAATAAATCCCCAACATGGCACCCACAGGCTCCCCAATTTTTTTCTTCTTCTTTTTCCAATCCCCCCCTCCCCATTTTAAAAAATATACATACATGGAATTGTATAAAATGCATACAGCTTTCTAGCAATTATACCTGGGCTGCAACAAGAGTGGACTAAATGTCCAAAGAAGTATCTATTTGCAGGTGACGTCTATATGCCACCCTTTTAAATAACGCATTATATACTCCATTGCATGATCGGAGATGAGCATTTATCCTTCCAATGTTGTAATATCAGTGCAGAGAATCCATTTGCACTGAACATATATTAATTCCTTGAAGCAGGTAAATTTATTTATTTATTTATTGCATTTATATCCCACCCTTTTTCCTCCAAGGAACCCAAGGCGGCATACACAATCCTCCTCTTCCTCTTCATTTTATCCTCACAACAACAACCCTGTGAGGTAGGTTGGGCTGAGAGTCTGTGACTGGCTCAAAGTCACCCAGTGGGCTTCCATGGCTGAGTGGGGACTAGAACCTGGATCTCTCGACTCCCAGTCTAACACTCTAGCCATTACACCACAAAGAGTGTGTACATCAGTAAATATTAAAGACTGTCCCAGTACAATTTTTTCCCTGTATAATAAGCTCCCTGCAAAAAGAGCAACTACTTCACCTTGCCAAAACCTATGCTCAAAAGAAGCACTGGCTGTATTGCACTACCAGCAATTAGCCGAATTAAACAAACCTGAATTAGACATAGAGCTGTTGGGGTGTCCAACAGACATGAAACAAAGTTTTTATTGAATAAGATGCAGCCTCAGATCTATAGCCATGAAAGGTAGACACCAAAGCATTGATCCAATGATTAGACATTTATGTGGTGGAGTCCACAGCTTTATCTCAAATTCCCAAATGTTCCCACGGGTCAAAACAACAACAACAACTGGGGACATCTGCTGTAAAAACACAAAGTATATCTGGAATTCAAGGCTTGGATCTAGGCCATTCTGAGCAGAAGTCACAGGGAAAGCATTTGGAAGACGACACAGCCATGGGAGATGCCTGCAACATTTTGGAGTCCCTACACATGAGACTTGGGGATCTTCCCAAGGCTTAACCCTCTGCTCATGGTCCTTATCCCAATCCTCATTGTTCTAATCTCCATCAGGGCAATGTGCACTTATATGGCAGAAACATTGCATTGGACTTTCAGAATTGCACAATTCTGGAGAAAAACAAACAAACAAACTCACCTCAGTACAAAGAATGTGGTGGGAGGGAGCAGCAAATGAAAGGAAAAGCTTTGGCTACATCTCTGCTTACTGGTGTGGACAGAAGGTCGTGGCATGTAGTGGGAATTTCCCATGACAGTGTGGGCAGTGCATAGTGGAAGCTGGTGGCTCTGATGTCAGTGCGGCGGTGAATCTGTTCCTGATTTCAATAGAAAGTGCTGGAAGCATTGCAGGCAGGTAATGACTTACCTTTCCCTGTGCCTAAGAGGTTCCAACATTCCAACAATGGAGGGGGGATTCTCTCCCTCTGTGTTCAGGGAGGTAGAAAAGAAAAACAAACAGAGGAAATTTAGCAGTTGCATAACTGCTGACATGAGGATTATTCCTTTATCAGCATTAGACAGCTAGCGATTGTTAACATGTGGATTGGTGCCTGACCAATTTCCCTATGTAAGAAGCCTACAAAGTTGCCCAATGTATGTAGGGCCTACTCTAAAGAACAATACTGCTAGGGTGACCAGATAAAATCCAGGTCAGGGCTCATGTAACTTTAACAGTTGTAGAGAAAAGGGAATTTCAACCAGAGTCATTTGTATGCAATTAGTTCCTGGTGAAATTTCCTCTTCATCACAACAGTTAAAGTTGCAGGCACTATACTAGAGTGACCATATACAAAAGAAGGCAGGGCCCCTGCACCTTTAACTGTTGTGATGAAGAGGGAATTTCATCAGGAACTAATTGCATACAAATGACACTGGCTGAAATTCCCTTTTCTCTACAACTGTTAAAGTTACATGAGCCCTGACCTGGATTTTATCTGGTCACCCTAAATACTGCTGCCCTTTTTTCAATACTATTTGATACTAAACAAGCCTTCATAGCTTTAATGAACTTGTGTCAGTTCAACACCTGGCCTGATACCTCACCATTTCTTCCAGTGTCAAACTCACTACAGGGGTTCTGTGGGCAGGAGGGGAGGGGACTGGGGAGGCTGGCTGGCTTATAAAGATTCCTCCAACTCCTCCTTCGCTCCTGCTCTGCTCCACAAAGAGCCCATCTAGCCAAAATGCAGAGCACGAGGAGCGTGGAGATAAAGATCTCCTCTGCACTCCTCCCGCTCCGCACAGGATGCCTGACAGCCACTGATTGCGCCTTTGAATCATAGCACCATCATGACTCCAGGAAGAAAATGGAGTTTGCTTCTACTGCCCTGGTGCCCTTGTCACCTGCCACTCTCTGGGTTATCATTTGGGGTGGGAGGGGGCAGGGCTGTGGAGCCCTGGATCTTGGCTCCAAGCTAGGCTGACCATCTGAAAAGGAGGACAGGACTCATGTAACTTTAACTGTTGTAGAGAAAAGGGAATTTCAGCCAGTGCCATTTGTATGCAATTAGTTCCTGGTGAAATTCCCTCTTCATCACAACAGTTAAAGTTGCAGGGGCCCTGCCTTCTTTTGTATATAGTCACTCTAGTATATTGCCTGCACCTTTAACTGTTGTGATGAAGAGGGAATTTCACCAGGTATGAATTTCATACAAATGACTGGCTGAAATTCCGTTTTCTCTACAACTGTTAAAGTTACGTGAGCCCTGTCCTCCTTTTCATATGGTCAGCCTACTCCAAGCTCCAGTCCCAATTGCACCACTGTGCTGCAAGAAGCTGAGTATGAAACAGGTACAGATTGAAAATTAGAGCTGTGCATAGATCCGGATCTGGATCCCAAATCCAGAGTGGATCAGGCTGATCTGGGCCTCCCGGGCCAGGATTCGAACCAGATTGGATCGGGCGTGGATTGGGCTGAATCGGAACCGCAATCCAGATCAGATTCAGATCCATGCACAGCACTCCTGTCATCACCCAACGCGAGAGGGAAATTGTCATGAGGCAGTCTGATGAATCTTCCTCTGAGGAGGAAGAAGTGGCAGAGACTGCAGCTTTGCCCATTCCCCAGGACTTACCGGAGGAGGAGGAACAGCAGGGAGGTTCCTCTGAAGATCCTCAGGAAAGTCACCCTCTTCCACCCCCTGTCTCCAACGAGGAAGATTCTGGGTCTGAAGGGGTTTGTCTGGTAACTCCCCAACAAAGGTGGAGGCTCAGGCGTGCGGAGCAAGAGCGTCCCACAAGACGCAGCATCAGATTGAAAAGGCAGAGCACAGCTGATGCAGGCCTTAAATAAGATTGCAAAGGAATGTGGAACAGCTGTGAGAACAGGCTCAGGTGAATATAAAAGGGGAAAACAGAAAGCAAGGTTTTCGTTGGGAACAACCGACGTATTTGGTTCCTGACACTCCCGCATACTTCTGGCTTGCAACCTGTGGACTGAACAACCGGCGTGACTGTTGACCCTGAACCCTGGACTCCGCTCATATCTGGTTTGACCTTCGGCTTCAATATTTGGACTGACTGAATCTCTGACGTGACCCTTGCTTTGGTAAATGGACCTTGTGGACTGCTCTGCATTTCAGTGTAAGTTCGGCACTTGACTCAGACCAGGGGGTTAATCTCTGGAGTATAAATAAAAATCTTCAAACGAATAAGTTCTGGTGTCCATCCTGGACATACTTTGATAAGGGGTTTGGCTAAAGTCCCAAATTGAAAACTGTTGTAATATGATAGAAATGCGATGGCACACTGCGAGGAGAGAGGATGACAGGGGATGATGCGGAGGAGGCAGCAGGTAAGCAGGGAGAGTGGGAGGAGGGAGGAGGAGGAGAGCACGGAGAGCGGGAGGGAGTGCTGTGCACAGATCTGGATCGGATCAGGGGGTCCGTGCACAGTCCTATTGAAAATGGTCATCATGAATGACTGTGAGCCGATCTACACGCTAGGTTTTTAACGTTTTATAAGGGCTATGAAAACTCTTTGGGCCACATGATGCACTCCCTATAATGTTGTATACCTGAGGTTTTTTTAAAACTCACTTCAGCTATATACAACGGTTTCACTTTTAATAAATTGTTTTAAGTAAAATAATGTGTCCTTCCTTACCGTTTGTGATTTATGGGGGCAGTGCGTCGTTTACTGGTGCCCAAATGCTTAGCAGTTGATTGGTGGGGAAGAAAGCGAGGCTAAGGAGGAAGAGGGCAAGTGAACTACAACACCCACAATTCTTAGCCCTATACTCATTGAAAGCTAGGAAATGACAGAGGAACTAAGGAGGAAGTGGGTGACTGAACTACAATGCTAACAATGCCTTGCCCTAAACTCATTGTAAAAATGAAACAGAAAGAGACAGGGAAGAAGAGTGTGTGACGGCACACACCGCTTTAAAGACTGAAGAATTTTTCTCTTGTAACGTGAGTACTCGATAATGTGGCCTAAGATGTTTTAGAACACACCTATTTGGAACGTTTTAAAATACTATTTAAAACGTTCCAAGGGACTGTGTAGATAGGCTCTATGACAGGTAAAGTTCAGTTACTATCTCTTGTTCTTTATTTTCACCATCAAGTTATGAGGTTGGACCAGCAAGCCACAGCACAGAGCAAATGGTATTTGAGTTGGAATAATACACTGTGCTGGCTACTTTTTCCCATTCCTTTCCAGTTGCTGACTGTAGTACTTGCATAGCTCATGTTGGGTGTTTTATTCTGTTCTTAGCATCATGAAACCATCTTGCTGGAATGCACTTGGAAGACATCTAATCCACTGCACAGGCCTAAGGCAAGGTCTTCCATGCATTAATCCATACCTATCCCATAAATCATAAGCAGACAAGTGTGCCCATCTAGCTAGGGGCCATTTGCACATGGAAGGGAAATGAGGAATTGCCAGGGATGCACATGTGTTGATAGATCGATAATCAGAGATAGCACTGACCTGCTCTTTAGAAAACAGAGCAGTGGGCTAGATCTAGTCCTTCCGACCTCAATTATTCTCTCCCTGCCATGCAGCTTGTTGCTGAGGGCCTATTATCCAGATTCTGGCCCTCTAATAAGGCTTGTTCAAGTGTGTGGAATGAGGAAAACCCAATGGCCCTCTGTTCCTTCATATGCTTCCTATGTATCACTTGACTTTTTATGTGCTTTGCTTTCCCTCAATCCAATACTTCTCTCAAGAATACCCAAGTATGTCCAATGACAGGCTGGAAGGGATGACATTCCTCACCCCCTCAATTCTCACAACATTTTCCATCGCTGAACAAAATGTTAATCAGGTTCAGGTTGTGATCAGAAAGAACCACTGCCTGAGGGCTCAAAGAAGATGCATACAAAATAGAGCACCTGTTTACATGCAAAAGGTCCCAGGTTCAATCCCGGCATCTCCTGGTAGGACTGAAAAAAATGCCTGCCTGTCCTGAAACCCTGAAGAATCATTGCTGCCAGTCAGTGAACAGTACTGGGCTGGATGGACCCATGCTGTAACTCAAAGTAAGGCAGCTTCCAATGGTCCTAACCAATGCACCAGAGACTGCTTACATGTGGTCATGTCTCACAATGCACCAGTAAAATCTGTATGTGCTGGGAGGATGGCATGGCTACTTCCATGCCCACACTGCTAGCCTCTAGGGAGGGGCAGCACTTTCATGGAAAATAAGAACGTAAGAAGAGCCATGCTGGATCAGACCATCGTGAGTGCCCACAGTCGTTCATGCTTCTTCAAGGGACTTGCCCTTTATAAAATGGCGACTCCCTTAAAAACAGAAGAAGAGCCATGCTGGATCAGTCCAAGGATCCATCAAGTCCAGTGGCCAATCCCAGCTGTCGACCAGAGACCCACAAGCAGGACACAGTGCAACAGCACCTTCCCACCCAGGTTCCCCAGGAACTGGTGTATACAGGCTTACTCTTCTGATGCTGGAGGTAGCACATAGCCATCAGGACTAGTAGCCATTGATAGCCTTCTCCTCCAGGAATTTATCCAACCACCTTTTAAAGCCATCCAAATTGGTGGACAGCACAACATCTATTGTGTCTAATTCCTCTCCCCTTGCTCAGGGCGAAGGACTGTTAGACGTTAATTCAGAATCAGATTCTGAACTCGAACAGACATTCCAGTCCATACCAGAAGGGGAAGATGTGGTTCCCATAGCTTCGCCTTCAGTGGGTATCTCTCCTGATGTAAATAACCCTCCAGCTAATAAGCAGCCCTCCACTTCAGAGGGTGAGGGAGAGAGTGACCTTAGAGATGCCATTTTCCATAGGAGAGAGAAACGTGCACAGATCAAAGAGGTCAGGAGGCGGTGCTCGGAAAGATTAATGGCTCAGAAAAAGCTTGATGTGGATTTTTCTCAGAAATGACTCTCTGTTTCTCTTGAATGGATCAACTGTGTTGTTTGCTTAGCTAAATTTTGCTTTGGGGCAAAACGCTTTCTACTTTTAACTCCCTTCGACTGGAAGGAAGGGGTCATTTGCTAAATAAATGATTGATTGCTTTCCTAAGAGGCCTCCTTATTGACTTCAATGAATGCAAGGAGTTAGAAAGTCACGACAACATCCATGTACTGTGTGAAGAAGTACTTCTTTTTATATGTCTTGAATCTCCCACCAATCAGTTTCATGGGATGACCCCATGGGGTTCTAATATCATGGGAGAAAGAGAGAAATGTCTCCCTATCCATGTTCTCCACATCAGGCATAATTTTGTACACCTCTATCATGCCTCCCCTTCACCTCCTTTTTTCCAAGCTAAACAATCCCAGCTGTTGTAACCTTCCCTCGTAGGGGAGATGCTCCAGCTTCTTGTTCATTTTTACTTGCCCTGTTCTGCACTTTTCCCAGCTCTATAATGTCTTTTTTTAGATGTGGTGACCAGAAGTGTACCCAGTATTCTAAGTGTGATCACACCAAAGATCTGTATAAAGGCAGTATGATACTGGCAGTTTTATTCTCAATCACTTTTTAAATAATGCCTATCATGGAGTTTGCCTTCTTTAGGGCTGCCACACACTGGCTAAATTCAGACAACACATTAGTCAATGGTGGGTTGAGTAGCCAACTCACAGTTGGTTATTTTGTGGGTACTCCCCACACAACATATTCCTACACAACTGTGGGTGGTTGGGGCTGGCATTGACTGGACTAATAGTCAACCCAGCATTTGACTGACACAGCCCCCACCCCTCTCCCCACCCTCCCTCCTCCTTCAGTCCTCCCAGTTCTATCCCAGCAGCCTCTGCAAGTTGCACCAGTTGTAGCAGAGTGGCAGCCGCCGCTTTGGTCGCTCTTGCCGCCTGCCTCTATGGGCTTGTGTTTTAACCCACTCACCACACGCCATTAACACACTCGCCCCTCCACACAACACTTTAAACAACTGTCTTCGAGCTAAACAACTTGCAAGCCAGTTGTTTCTCTCAGTTGCTTATTCGGGCAGAATAGCATACTGTCAGTAGTTTGTGAGTAGCGTGTTACCCTCCACACAACACAATATTTTATTTATTTATTTATTACATTTGTATACCGCCCCTTAGCCGAAGCTCTCTGGGTGGTTTACATAAGATTAAAAACAATTAAAAACAATATACAAAAATTAAAATAGCAAAAACATACAACATACACACAATCTGTACATTTAAAACCACTACAACACTTCAAAAAGCTACAAAAACAAAAAAAACAAAAAAAAAACAAGCCCAGGCTCCTCAGATATTGCCAAATGCCTAAGAGAAGAGGAAAGTCTTGACCTGGCGCCAAAAAGATAACAATGTTGGCGCCAGGCGGGCCTCGTCAGGGAGATCGTTCCACAATTGGGGGGCCACCACAGAGAAGGCCCTCTCTCTTGTTGCCAACCTCCAAGCTTCCCTTGGAGTAGGCACTCAGAGGAGGGCCTTAGATGTTGAACATAGTGTTCGGGTAGGTTCATGTCAGGAAAGGCGTTCCATCAGGTATTGTGGTCCCAAGCCGTGTAAGTCTTTATAGGTTAAAACCAGCACCTTGAATCGGGCTCGGAAACATACAGACAGCCAATGCAAGCGGGCCAGAGTAGGTCTTATATGCTCAAACCTACTGGTTCCGGTTATCAATCTGGCCGCTGCATTTTGCACAAGCTGCAGCTTCCGAACCACCTTCAAAGGCAGCCCCACGTAGAGTGCATTGCAGTAATCTAACTTGGAGGTTAACAGAGCATGGACAACTGAAGCCAGGTTATCCCTGTCCAGATAAGGATGTAGCTGGGCCACCAACCAAAGTTGGTAGAAGGCACTCCGTGCCACTGAGGCCACCTGCGCCTCAAGTGACAGAGATGGTTCTAGGAGAACCCCCAAGCTACGAACCCGCTCCTTCAAGGGGAGTGCAACCCCATCCAGAACAGGTTGAACACCCTCCATCCGGTCAGCGGAACCACCCACTAACAGCGTCTCAGTCTTGTCTGGATTGAGTTTCAGTTTATTAGCCCTCATCCAGTCCATTGTCGCAGCCAGGTACTGGTTCAGCACATCCACAGCCTCACCTGATGTAGATGAAAAGGAGAAGTAGAGCTGTGTGTCATCAACGTACTGATGACAACGCACTCCAAAACTCCGGATGACCGCACTCAACAGTTTCATGTAGATGTTGAACAGCATGGGGGACAAAACTGACCCCTGCGGAACCCCATACTGGAGAATCCATGGGGCCGAGCAATGTTCCCCAAGCACCACCTTCTGGAGCCGACCCGCCAAGTAGGAGCGGAACCACTGCAATGCAGTGCCTCCCACTCCCAACTCAGCCAGTCGTCCCAGAAGGATACCATGGTTGATGGTATCGAAAGCCGCTGAGAGATCAAGGAGAATCAACAGAGTCACACTCCCCCTGTCTTTCTCCCGACATAGGTCATCATCCAGGGCGTCCAAGGCTGTTTCCATGCCAAAACCAGGCCTGAAACCCGACAGAAATGGATCCAGATAATCGGTCTCATCCAAGAGTGCCTGGAGCTGGCTTGCAACCACCCGCTCCAGGACCTTGCCCAGGAATGGAACATTTGCTACTGGCCTGTAGTTTTTAAGATTTTCAGGGTCCAGGGAAGATTTCTTTAGGAGTGGTCTCACTGCCGCCTCTTTCACTCCCTCTTGCAAAGAGGCATTAATCACTTCCCTGGCCCAGCCAGTTGTTCCATCCCTGCTAGCTTTTATCAGCCAAGAGGGGCAAGGATCCAATATGGAAGTGGTTGCACGAACCTGTCCAAGCACCTTGTCAACGTCCTCGAGCTGCACCAACTGAAACTCATCCAAGAAAACAGGACAAGCCTGTGCTCTGGATACCTCACTAGATTCATCTGCTAATAACACTGGAGTCTAAGTCCTGATGGATGCCAGAGATTTTATTCTGGAAGTGCCCAGCAAATGTATTACAGTGGGCCTCAGATGGTTCTACCATGTCCTTGGGGCCAGCATGTAAAAGCCCCCAGACAACTCTGAAAAGCTCCACTGGGCTGCAGGTTGATGATTGAATAGTGGCAGCAAAGTATTGTTTTTTTGCTGCCCTCACTGCCCCTGAATACAGCTTACCATAAGCACTTACCAGTGTTTGATTGCATCCATCAGGAGTTCGTCTCCATCTGCCCTCAAGCCGTCTCCTGTTTTGTTTCATCACTCTCAGCTCTGGGGTATACCACGGAGCCGTTCAAGCTCTGCATAGGAGAGGGCACTCAGGAGCAATCGTGTCAACTGCCCGGGTCATTTCTGCATTCCACAGATCAACCAGGGTTTCGACAGGAGAGCCAGCCCTATCAGCTGGAAAACTCTCCAGATCCCTCTGGTAACCATCTGGATCCATTAGCCTCCTGGGGCGGACCATCTTAATAGGTCCCCCACCCTTGCAGAGGGGAAAAGCCGCTGTAAGTCTGAACCTCAGCAGGTGGTGATCTGACCATGACAGTGGGGTTGATGTAAAGTCCCCCCCAGTATGCCCTGAGATTGTTCCCCCCCCCCAGTTGCTTAATGTGTTGTCCGAATTCAGCCACTGAGTTGATAGTTTCATCAAGCTGTCCATCACAATTCCAAGATCTTTTTCTTGATTGGTTGCTGCCAGTTCAGTTGGGATTTTTGAAGTTGGGATTTTTTTACCCAACTTTTTGCATCACCTTAAACTTGCTTACACTGAACCGTATCTGCCATTTGGATGCCCACTTTCTCCCAGCTTGGAGAGATACTTTTGGAGCTTCTCACAATCTCTTTTTGTTTTAACCGCCTTAAATAATTTGGTCTCATCTGCGAATTTGGCCACTTCACTTCTCACTCCTAATTCCAGATTATTTGTGAATAAATTGAAAGTAGTTGAAAGTAGTTGAAGTAGAACTGTTACATCTATTATTATTATTATTGTTGTCGTTGTTGTTATTATTATTATTATTATTATTATTATTATTATTGGTGGGGGGGGGGTAAATTCTTACACACTCTGCAGCTGGACCGATCAGGCCCAGGGATCTTGGAAAGACCTTTCCCCCAGAAATGTGTCCTTTCCCTATGCCCTCCGCAGTCATCTCCCCAAGATGGCCCTGTAGCTGTGGGGAGAGCAAGTTCACAGAGGAATACTGGATAACTATGGTCACTTATGCATCACCAAAAAACCAGGTCAAAAGGGGACATCAAATTTCATAAAATGTGGATATACTACTTTATATGTACAGATGCCAATTAACAAATAATTGTTATTATTTAAAAAGAAATATAGTACATCTCAGCATACCACATTGTGTGGGAGACTGCGACCATGTGACCTGAGTGCCTGCCTTTTCCGTCTGCTGAGTAGGCGCTTAAGTACTGATGAGCAACAGTCCTTATGGCTCTTTATTTTAAAACCAGAATGGGACCGAATAGCCTTTCAAATAGAGGGCTATCCTCCGCAAAAGAAGACACATGGCCACCCTATCACACACACATGCACATACAATGCTTTAAACCTTCATAAAGCTACCCTAGTTCTCACTGACTGAGGGCGTTTCTGCATGAGGCTTTTCACCCACTATTTTTCCAAAACTTCTGTTTCTGGATTCTTTGTGGGATTAACATTGGCTTCTATGCACATGTTTTTTTCCGGGGCAGGGGAGGGGGAAGTTTCTTACTCTGCCTTTCTATACGTTCCATCATCCAACCACTGTGTGGTGCTGTGATATAACAGAATTGTACAAATACACCAGAGTTTCATGCCACCATTCCTGGAAATACCAGATATTCCTTGTTAGAAAAAGTCCACTTCAATGTTGCAAAGAATGGGAGAGGCCTTGGAGGATGAGAACATCATGTAAAGCACCTGCGAACTACTATGAGTGAAGAATTGCGAGCACATAATAAATGCCTCATGTAAAAAGTCTCTGAGACAAAGCTTTTTGTTTTGTTTTTTTAATTCTGGACAAATGCATTGAGAACAGCTCTATTAAGGGCCAGAGGCAATAAAGCCGAGCACCAGATGCTGAGGGAAAAAGGGGGGAGGGGAGTGGCTGTCACCATCCTACTTTGCTTGGTGAACTCCCCAGAGGCAGCTTCTGGCTGGGCGCTGTGGTAGAAGGTGCTAGACCAGACAGACTTCCACCTGATCCAGCAAGGCAATCCTTATGTTCTGCCTAGAGGTGCGAGGAAAATAGGTGGTGTTGATGTCTGCCCCTTCATCAGGCCATCAAGGAAGAAGAATCTCCAATGCCAGTACTTGTGCCAGTCTTTTCCACCCTGGCACCCTCCAGATGTTTTGGACCAACTCCCATCAGCCCCAGTCAGCATTGTCAATGGTCAGAAATGTTGGGCCTTGTAGTCCAAAACATGTGGAGGGCACCAGGTTGGGGAAGGAGGAGTGCTGCATGCCATTGTGGCAAAACTTGTTTTTAATCACTAAGGATACAGAAAAGCTTTGGCTATTCCTTTTCTAAAGCAATTTAAAAGAAAAGAAAAATAAAGATTTTGACATGAAGGACCCTTTCTGCAAATGCTGGGACACCCTGGGCAGCGTGTTTACCAGGCACTGTGGATGTTAGTTATTATCTGGCTCCATCAAGTGGAAAACGCTAATAAGATTAAGTCAAGGCTGCAAAATGATATCATTCCAGCAGGCCTCACAACACTCGCAGTGATGATTTCGAGATACTTTGATCCAGTTTCAAGAAAGTATGGCCAGGTATTTAAGATATAGGCTGAATTCGGAAAACACGATAGTCAATGGTGGGGTAATAATCAACTTTATAGTTGTTCATCTATGGGGTACTCCCCACACAACGTGGTAATAAATAATCAACTGTGGTGTGGATTAGGATGGCAGCATTCATATGACACAATAGTCAATACAACTGACGATTGTTTCCCCCACCCCAGTTGCTTATTGTGTTGTCCGAATTCAGCCATAATCTACATTTAGGTTGTTTCATTATACTATACTAGGTATAAGATGTATTTTCAAACTCCTGAAATATAACAAATCTGGGATGCAGGGGGAGGGAGCATTTAAGGGCACAATCCTACACATGCTTAGACAGAAAAAAGTCCTACAACTCCCAGCATTCCCCAGCCAGCCATCTTAAACACCTGTGAGCAATTGCAGCTCTCCAATAGACTAGTTATTGGGGAACACGGGCAGTAGGTAGCTGTTGCACCTGTGTCCTGCTTGTTGGTTCCAGTCAACAGCTGGTTGGCCACTGTGAGAAGAGAGCGCTGGACTGGATGGGCCCTTGGTCTGATCCAGCAGGATTCTTCTGACGTCCTTAAAATGTGCTCATGTGAAACACTGAGGTAATTTATTATCCCTTCTATTTCTGATGTTTGGGTGTGAATGCTGAAGCTTATGAAGGCAAAACAGACACACACACACACACACACCCCGGGCACAAGATGAAGGTATCGGCAGGCTCCAAGGAGGGGTGAGGTTTGCAGATGCAAAAAACAAAACACAACGAAAACAAAAAAACCCGAACAGAGCAGAGGAAGTGGCTCTAATGGGAGGGGATGGACCCTTGCAGGCCCTTGCTGCTATCTCTTGGAGGGATCCCCTGACATGAGGAGAATTAGCCTTAAGTTTAGATCATGCCGACCAAAGACATTTTGCTGCCTGAAGAGAAGAACAATATGGCACCCCTTCCCAATCCATATACAAAAGCCAACTCATTCTTTCTCCAGACCTGGATTGGGAGAGCATCAGTCACCACACCTGAGGGCAGCGGACTAGCTGAGGGGCTCAGGGCAAACAGTTGTGGTGCTCAGCTAGGCTGACCATTTGAAAAGGAGGTCAGGGCTCATGTAACTTTAACAGCTGTAGAGAAAAGGGAATTTCAGCCAGTGTCATTTGTATGCAATTAGTCCCTGGTGAAATTCCCTCTTCATCACAACAGTTAAAGTTGCAGGCGCTATACTAGAGTGACCATATACAAAAGAAGGCAGGGCCCCTGCAACTTTAACTGTTGTGATGAAGAGGGAATATCACCAGGAACTAATTGCCAACAAATGACACTGGCTGAAATTCCCTTTTCTCTACAACTGTTAAAGTTACAGGAGCCCTGTCCTCCTTTTCATATGGTCAGCCTAGCTTAGCTTTCTCCTCCAACACCTCGCTGTGACTTCCCAGCTTCTGCCACCTGAGGTGAACGCCTCACTCTGCCTCACACTAGGGCTGGCCCTGATCTTAGATGCCAGGCCCTGGATTACGTCTCCATTCACGGGGATTTGAGCAGGATTCCTTCCAGGAGCTGGGTTGGAGCCCTGCTCTGTGACCCACGGAATTCTGTAGGGAAGCCGTAGTCCCTCAGAGTCCACTCCCTGATGTGATTGGATTTCTGCCCTTTCCTGTGCATATAAACTAGGGTGACCAGATAAAATCCAGGTCAGGGCTCATGTAACTTTAACAGTTGTAGAGAAACTTTAAGAGTTGTAAAGAGGGTGAAATTCCCTCTTCCTCACAACACTTAAAGTTGCAGGGGCCCTGCCTTCTTTTGTATATGGTCACTCTAGTATAGCGCATGCACCTTTAACTGTTGTGATGAAGAGGGAATATCACCAGGAACTAACTGCATACAAATGACACTGGCAGAAATTCCTTTTCCTCTACAACTGTTAAAGTTACATGAGCCCTGACCTGGATTTTATCTGGTCAGCCTAATATAAACGTCCCCTTCAGGTCATTGGTGCAGAAGAGCACATCTTTTATTTTCTCTTTTTTAGTGAAGGGGGAGGTTCTACCCCTGCCTGGGCTGCCTTTGCTCTTTTGCCATATCGGATTTTCCCTTCTCCTCTGTAAGGTCACAGAGTTTAAAGCTTCAAGGTTGTGGCTTTCAATCTTAAGGGGGCAGGGCTAGTTTTGATTGGCAGAATAAAACCATTTGCTGTTTGCTCTCATGTCCACCAGACTCCACCGCTGAGGCACCAGGCACAGGCTGATGCTTCTCTAAACCTGCCAGGTGTTGTCCTCTGCCACCACCAGGTGCCCCTAGACTCTAGCCCATTCCAACAGGTGCCACCCCGCTGTGAAAAAGGCAAATTCCAAGGCAGGCATCATTTGGAATGGGATCAAAGTTTGTTTGTTTTTTACTCTTTTCTCTTTTTTATTGTGAATTTAACAAAACAGAATAAAAATAAATCATGATTATTATTTTTACAGACATAAAAATATATCGTTTCCCCCATCAAATATACCATTAAAAAAGTGTGGGGGTGAGTTATGCATAGGTTTCAAGGAAAACTGACCAAATATCCATGTACTTACCCGATCGCATGTGGCATCTATATAACACCCGTTCAAATGTTGATAGCCTTGTTAAGTCCTCAGTCCATAGCATTATGGGAGGAATCCATGATAACATTGCCAAGTTCATACTCCCCTTATACAAACCTGTGGCGCGACCACACCTGGGATACTGTGTATAGTTCTAGTCACCACACCTATAAAAGGATGGGGGGGGGGGTTGGAAAAAGTGCAGAAAGGGGCAAGTAAAATAAGCAAGGGGCTGGAGCGATTTCCCTATAAGGAAAGGTACCACATCTAGCACTGTTTAGCTTAGAAAAGAGATGAGTAAGGAAGACATTATAGAGGTGTACAAAGTTATGCATCGTGTGGAGAATGTGGGCAGGGAGACATTTTTCTCCCTCTCTCATAATACTAGAGCCCAAAGGGTTCATCCCATGAAGCTGATTGGTGGGAGATTCAGGAGAGATAAAAGGAAGGACTTCTTCACACAGCGCATAGTTAAACTATGGAATTCACTACCCCAACATCTAGTCATGGCCACCAATATGGATGTCTTTAAAAGGGGATTACACAAATTCATGGAGGATAAGGCTATGAATGGCTACTAGTCCTGATAGCTATTTGCTACCGCCAGTATTAGAGGAGGTATACCCATTTTCAGCAGTTGCTGGGGAACATGGGCGGAAGGATGCTATTGCACTCTTTTCATGCTTGTGGGTTGGCCACTGTGAACAGAAAGCTGGACTAGATGGACCCTTGGTCTGATCCAGCAGGGCTCTTCCTATGTTCTTACCAGATGCCACTCCTTAGCTCTATGGCAGTATCTCAGTATCAAGTGACCTACTAGACTTGCTTTTGGGAATTTACCTCAGTTTTTTCCTCTGCCCTAAGATTTTGACTTCTGGTGTTAGACCCAAGCTGTTTATTGATGTTAATACATCTTTCCTTCTTTTTCTTTCTAAATCATGCATGTTGAAAGCAAACAATTTAAGCAATGGAGGAGGCATAGAGGACCAATGGATGGAACAGTGAAATTGAATATCAGGCAAGAATTTCAGGTTAAGGTAGAGAAGGTCATTTGGGGAAAGGGAGAGGGGGCTCCACTATTTGTGAGACTGGCTGGTCTTTTCATCTCTGTTGGAGTCAAGCAAAAATCATGTATGCTCTGCCTCTATCAGTGCTTCCAGTGAGGCTTTTTTGACCAATCACCCTGCCTCATTCCCAGAATTTTACATGGTGTCCACATAATGTTATCTTTAATTTGTAACCTTTCCTTGTTTTTCCCCACAACCAGAAAAAAAATCCATTGAGGAGAGAAAGACGGAATAGTTCTGTAATACCTTTTGACTGGTGCTGCTTCCTTCCATCTGGAAGCAGCCTCAATCAAAGGCAAAATCAGAACGCAGGCTTGAATCACCATGCCTTTGGAAGGAGTGCTTGTGTTTGTTTCACATGGAGTCCAGCACAAAAGCTCCATTTTGAAGGAGAGACAAAGATGTTAACGCCCTGAGGTACAGCTCTCAATTCCTGGTGCAGTATTTTTTCACAAAATAAGTGCTTTGATGGAAAAAGCTGATATTTTCTGGCAGAACATTACAGGACTTTCCCCCTTCTCCAATCAGCGTCCCTGAGGTTTATAATTAAGCAATAATTAATCAGGCACATAAATACTTCAGAAACTGATGCAAGACTTCAACATCATCTGACATTTCTTTCAGCTGTCTCCAAAATACACCCACCCCCACCCCCACCCTTGGAAAACAAGAACCTGAAATCTTGCCAGGCCAACTGAGGGAAGCTCTTGTCCAAAGAAACAATGAAGATTAACAGAAGGGTTGGGGATGAGATGGAGCCCAAAGGCAGAGTTTAGGCAGAGCCTCATATTCTACCAACAAGTTATTTTTATTTATACATCTATTTATTTATTTATTACATTTCTATACTGCTCAATAGCCAAAGCTCTCTGGGCAGTTCACAACAAGTAAAACCACAAAATACATCATAAAATACAATATAAAAATGCTTTAAACCACGGCATAAAAGTTCAGCACCAGATGCAACCTAGCAGCAATGCAGAGATTTAAAGTACAGCGACAGATTTCAAACAACAGAGCTAAAAGACTAAAATGCCTGAGAAAATACAAAGGTTTCACCTGGCACTGGACAGAGCACAATGTAGGCACCAAGCGAGCCTCTTTGGGAAGCTCATTCTACAACTGGGGTGCCACAGCAGGAAAGGCCCTTTTCTTGGTAGCCAGTTATGGAGACCAGAATTGCCTTGAATTTTCAGAAACGGCAAGAGTATTGTTCAGGAAACATGTGGACTCTCTCCTGGACATTCATATCTCACTGGGAATGGAAATGTATTTTTGTCTTCAGTATAGAAGCAGTTCAGTATATGTGTATACAGTGTGATTTAATCCCTTTAAGAATCAGAGGCTGCACCTCCAGAAAGTACCACTCATAGGGCCAAAGCAAACATGACTTTAATAGTGTGATTGGCTAGCACGTCTGTTTCTTTGAGAAAAATTAAATACCAGGCCTGTGGAGGTATTTTTCATCAGAACCATGGTATCTGGATAGGGGAGGTTTAACCCATCCTTCCTCAGCCGTGATCCTGACAGAATACACACATACCATGAATGTAGCAATTAATCTCTAAAAAGAGCTCCCATTCGGGCCAACTGAAGCTTTTTTCTAAGGCTATTTACTGCTGGGGGTATTTTTATCAAGATTGCAGCAGCAGAGGGAAGGGTTAAGCCTCCCCTCTCCATGTACTATGGTCTCAGTGAAAATTACCCTCTTCTTGTGCCTGGTATTTAAGTTTTTAAAAAAGACCCAGACTTGGGAGCTATTTATGCCATTCCAGAAACATCTGGTTTGGACCTCAAAAGGCAAATCAGTAAGTAAACTGCCTGAGTTCCTCTTACTATCTGGTTTACTTAGTAGGATTCTGCTTATTTTGAAACAGTTTAATGATAGTAGTGCACAGATACAGTTTGACCTATATGGAGCCAGACCATTGGTCCATCTAGGCCAGTATTGTCTCTTCTGATTGGCAACAGCTCTCCTGTGGCCAACTTGAGACTGTTTAATTTGAGATCCTGGGAATTGAATGTGGGACTTTCTGCTCAAAAACAAAAAACAAACAAAAAACACTGAACCTCTCCAAAGAGTTCTGAGACGCTGCCTGACGTGAGTGTAAATGGGGAAAATCTGTTTATTGGTGGCTGGATCATTAATACCTTTGTGTGGAAACTGTTCTGTCATGTTGTATTTATCAGTTTTTTGATACAATGTCAAAAACTGAAACTTCAAAAGGAATCTAGTGTTTTGGATTTGTAACTATTTTCAGGGTATTTTTCCCTTTGTTTTTTAAGCCAACTTTTCTTTAAAAAAAACTTTAAACATACTTGTCCAACATCGCAACAGGCAATTCTGCTGGGGCATCCGTCTGCCTGTGACCTTTGAAAAGCGCTTCTGTTTCACCCACTCTAAAATGTACACAACATAAAGCAATCAGAGCCCCTTATCTTTTGTTTCTTTTCTTCTTTTCTTTTTTTGACTAGGATGTCTATCTTTGCAGATTTGGCAAGCTTTGTTTCGGCATTCCAGTGTAAAACCGAACCAAATGTTGCACTTCTAATCCCAAATCAAGCCAAATCGAAAGATCCACATGCATATTATAATATAAGGAATACGGTGTGCACAGGAATATCCATTGCAGTCGACAATCACAGCAGTGACTGAGTTATGTCGAAACTTGACTCCATATCACTGGCAAGCCCTGGGTTTCCATTCCATCTTGCCCAACGTTCAGAAATGCTCAGATATGGAATTTTTATTCTGGCTCCTGAGATGAATCGTTATGCCATCTACTGCATATTATTGGTATCAGACATGCAGCCTTCAAGCCAATTTCAGCTACTGAGGCTTTGTTTAGACTAGAAGCAGTCGGGTGTCTGCAGCGGGAGCGAGCCAGTTGCAAAAGGCAGTTCTCAGTCTGCGAAAGGGCAGCTCTTCTCAACAGGAGGGGCTGAAGACCAAAGTGGAAATCATGGGTCCAGCTGCAGACGCGTTCGTTCTTCATGTTGGCTGCCAATGGAGTCTTTTTTTTCTAGGGTGGGGAGAAGCAAATTTAAAGAAAAAAAGGAGGCTGGATGGGAAAGTTTTACAAATTCCCTCCCCACTACCCATGTGCCATAGTCCTGATCCAGGTCAGACCCCAGCATGGTTACATGAAAGTAAAAGAAAAGGCTATGATCACCTACATGTCACTCATTTAGTGTAACATGTAGATTAGGAGACCTACTTTTTAGAACAAAAGAAATCTACAGACAAAGCTGTCTTCTCTGTCTTTGGACCAGAGGACCACTTGGCTCAATGGTGACCTCTCTGGATGCTGGTGGTGCTCCAGGTCCTTTACTAGAACCTATCCGGATCTCTTTAACTAGAGATTCCAGGCACTGAGTCTGGGGCCTTCAGTGTCCAAAGCCATGGGGGGGGGGCTTTCCCCTGCCTGGAATACACGGCATATAGGGATGTAGGGATTGCGTGAAGTCTGTTCTGTCTACACTTTGTCAATTGTCAGGTGCCTTTTGAACCATCGTCCGCTCATTGGCGGAAATGCACAGATCCCCAAAATGTGCAAATCCTCTGCCAAATGCACATTTTCATTCTTTAGCCTATGGGGAAATTACACATTTTTGACCAGTTTTTTTTTTTAATTTTACATATTTTCCTACAACAAAATTTGCATAAAATCCTGGAAAGTTAGGGGGGGAAATGATCCACTAGTCCACAGAAGCTATGTGACGCAAAAAATGCCGTTCTGTGTCGGATTCATAGAAATCATTTGATTCCATTGCAGATTTTTCTGACGTGCCTAAGTGTGCCAGATACTTTGCTCTCAGCCTCCATCCAGAAGAGAAGCAGGAAAATGTTGGAAGCAATTGAGAGTGAGGCGGTGAAGCAGTGGAGAAGGAGCAAGACTGATCCTGGGCCCTGTCTTTTGGCCCAGACCAGCTATTTGTTTTCCAAGGGACACCAGGCTCTTTTCTCATCTTGATCAACTAAAGAGTGCCCAGAATAATGGGGGGGGGGGGTTCCCTGTGGTAGGGTTGTTGCAAGTGTCTGACTGGGTCCAGGAGGCTGACAGAACCCCCCTCCCCACATCCAGTCCCAGTAGGATGTCCCAACAGTGCTTATTGGGTAACAAACAGTGAGGGAGGTGAAAACAGCCACACGTAGCCAAAATGTTGGATTAAATATGGCCACAACTTTATTGGTTACTGTTTGCAGTCCTAGGCGCTGCACAGAGCACGAATCCAGTCATTGGACAGACTGTCTGCTAGGCAATTGTTCTCCACATTCCATGTGCTGGGTCACATGATGGGGGTAGGAGATTGGGGTCCCACCATGGCATGACGACATCATACCAGACCCCTAGCTGGGCAGTAGAATTGCCTCCCCCCCTTAGGATTCCACATAGGTGGGGGGGGTCCACCCCCACTTGTCCCCCGATTTGGCTTGTGTTGATACTGCACCTCAGGTAAAATTCATTCCCAGTCCTGTCAGACAGTGACTAAGGCCTAATCTACACCAAGCAGGATATTGCAGTATGAAAGCGGTATATAAAAGGCAGGAGTCAATGGGCCCCAACAGTTGTCAGTGAACTTCAATACTGCTTTAAAGCAGTAGTGTGGCTCATGCCTTTTATATACCACTTTCATAGTGCAATATCCTGCTTGGTGTAGATTAGGCCTAAGTGTGGTCCTTAGCAATACAACCAGTTACGGAGGTGATGTCCAGACCAGAACTCTTGGGAGCCACGTGGAGGCCCAATTTTTATCCCCTTGAAGTGGACCAGAGTGGGCACTTCCTCTCTCAGGTCTGCTTTTAGGGCCCTGCCCACCAGAGCCAACCAGTGATTCTGATTGGCCTCTGTAGCTTCCAATATGCCATGCCACTAAGCAGCATTCTGTAGCAGTCACATGGCTCAGTGTCAGGATCAGGGGTGGTCTCCCTGGTGTGGATCCTAAATCGGACTTGGAGCCTGAAGAAGACAGGAAGTGAGAGAAGAAATTATCCAAGACTCTCCAGGAGTCAAGGAAGGATCTTCCCAGGAGCTTATCAGAGATCTTCCTCCCCTTCCCTGGGAACTCAGTCATTGTCGGAGGGGGAGGGAGCATTGGAATTGACAGATCCCAGAGTTCTTCCTTCCCATCTAACACCCATGGAATGACCCAAAGAGGGTCCTGGGTAAGCAGGGACCTAGGCTTCCTATAGGTGGAGCACCCTTGTGCAAAAGCCCTCCCCCTGGTTGACATCAGCCTCATCTCCCATGGGAGAGGTTCATGGAAAAGTGCTTAGGCAGATGACCTTAAAAATATATTATGCATCTCTCTGAGTGTAAGAGTGAAAGTGTGCCTCCACTTTTAGTCCAGGGGCAAAATGTAGCCCAGGTATCTCAAAAGTGTGAGTAACACTGCTCTGTAGTTTCTATTTTTTCTACTTTAAAGGTGCAACTTGTACAGGAATGGTACAAATATTTTGCTCTGTTTTCCCCACAGGGGAAGGGCCACCTGTTGCGGCTGTTCATGAGAGCCAGGACTGCTCATCAGCAGGTGTCACGAAGAAATTCAGCCAGACCAGAGCAGCTTACACTCTGTTTCAGTGGCTTTGCTGGGTAGAATTTAGCTCAAATTTCAAATTATAATCACATCACTTCCCCACAAGTGGTCTCTCCTGCCAGAAGATTTTTATGTTACATGCAAAGTTTTCCACATAAAATATTGGAAACAAATGTTATTACTCTTTCTTTCTTTCTTTCTTTCTTTCTTTCTTTCTTTCTTTTTACACAGGGTGATAGTGGGGGAATAAGTAGGTAAAGAGAGGTTCTCCTTCTATTTCTTCATATATTTCATCTACATCAAGTATCATTTTAGGCACCTACTAAAACAGGTTGCATTTCTGAGGCAGGGTACATTGTCCCATGTCCTTTTAAATGCCTAAAATTAAAAAAAAAGTGTGGAATGGGTTGAATGGAATCCAGAACTTTCCTTTAGGACAGGCATTTGACAGGTTGAAAAACTGTTCAAGAACAAATAGCCAAGTATTTAAAGCATTATTTTATCAGAACAGTAACAAAAAGAAGGTTGTGCAAATTGCAAAAATTAATCTTTTAGAAGTTCACAGAGTCCAGATCATCCCACAAGCTTTACAAGGCACCAAGCACGTTGAGTCCCATTTTCTGGATACCAAATGCAATGGATTCTGGGCCCGATCTGTGGGCACTTGTGACCTGTAGCTCCGTAATGAAGGCTAATAGGTGTTTGGTGCCTCCTGGACGCTTCTGTTTTTTTCTGTTCCTAGATCCTGCAGTTCCAGCACATGACAAGCAGGGGAGTGGGTGCCATGTGGGGAAAGGATAAGCATCCTCCCAAGAGTTGTATGGCAGGGTATGAGTGTATGCACACTGGGGTGTGATTCTGTGTGCACATTTGGGTATGACTCTGATGCCTTCAGGGCTGAGGAGCAACAGGTCCAGCCATTGCTAGTGGATGACCTCATGTTGCAATAATAAAGGTAGGTGGCCATTTACAAAAGGGTGTTCTCCATTTAATGGAATATTCAGCAATATTTGATTTTGGTCAAGTATTATCCCACCCTCCATTTCCATGGATTTCTGAATAGCTGAGCGGGAGTTTTAACTATGTTGTTGGAAGCTGCAGACAACCAGTTCCTATATGGCTACAGGTGCCGTGTGCCCTCCAAAGATGATAAGAGTTCGGGAAGCCATGACTATGGGCAGGAATATAAAGGGAAGTAAATAAGGATAGAAAGAGTAGAGCAGGGCAAGGACACGGAGAGCCTTAAAGGTAAGGATGAGGGATTAGGGTAGCCATGTGTCATACGGTAGAAGAGACAATCCTGCAAATAGACCTCTATTTGAAGGCATCCTCTATTTCAGGGGTGAGAAAGCTCTTACAGGCTGAGGTCCAAATTCTATTTCTGAGAAGTTCTCAGGGGTGCATTCCAGTGGTGGGTGGGGCTGAAGGCAAAAGGGGCAAAGCCAAAATGCCAGTCTAAAATTCTCCCTGACAGGAACTACGCTTTAGGAGAGAGATTTCAGCATTTTAGAATGGGTGGAAAACTGCACAGAAGCCGGGAAATCACCAAGCAATTGGTGGTTGGGGAAAGGGGGTAGGACCAGGGGGAGGGGGAATGGACATATGGAGAACCCCAGAAGATCAGACTGGGACACCAAGCCTGGAATTGGCCCACAGTGCTGAGGTTTAACACCCATGATTAGGGTGACCATATTTTGGAAACCAAAGAGGAGGATACCCCAACATGGCCAACCCCCAAGGGGGCATGCCCACCTCAACATTGCCTTAGTTACATGTCTGATTCTGTAGCTTACAATTAAGACAAACCTGTTCTACATAATATCTTAATGTTAAAATCACTGAAATGAAGAACAAATGAGACATTCAATATATCTGAAATTAACTTAACTCACTCCTACTTTTGTAGCTTTTGCTGTACTTTGAAGCTTTTGCTATGCTATGTATGCTACAGTCTCCCCTTCCTTCAAATATCTTTTCTTACTGCAAATCCTTCACTGGATGACCATAGTTTCACCTTTCCTAACATTTAACACTCTTTCCCCCAACACATTTCTCATATCCATTTTAAGTCAGGATCCATACTCACAGATTCAGCATGCTGTTACCACTGAATATGGTGACCATGCAACTAATTTTCTTTGGATTTGTCTACAGTTTTGCTCCCTCCTGGGATGTCCAGGGGATCTTGTGATACCTTGTCAGGTGTGCAGGTGCCTTGTGGCTCCTGAGGGAGAAAGCCCTTACAGGCAGCACATGGGCCTGTGATACTAGAAGTCAAGTGAGCATGCAAGGCTGAGAGCAGCGCACTAGCAGGAAGATGCGAGTCACGATGTGGTGCAGCCGCACACGATAAGGTGGGCTGGTGAGCAGGCAGTGGCTGTTTCCCCAGACCATTTAACCCCCCCCCCCCAGCGAGCACCAAACCCTGGACAAATCCAGCCATATGGTCACTCCACCCATGATGTCGGGTCTGCATGTTGCTGTAAGAGAATTCTTAGCATTTGCTTAAAACTCCAGTTCCCAGGGTTCCTTGTGGCAAACAAGGATGACAATAACAAATATCTGTTATGTTGTTGTTGTTATAAATGATCGCACCTCATTCCTAGTAGGAATACATTCAAAAAGTTTGCTAAATATTTCTTGGAAATGCTGTGGTTTTTCATTTTGTACTATTGTCTCCTAGCTTGCAATATATTGTATCTGCAGCAATTAGATCTACACAGAGTAGCACACTATGTCAGAAGAATTTCTTTGGCAGACACAGTATCTCTTGAAGATATCAGATATGTGCAACACTTAAAACCATTACAGTGTCCCTGTTGAGACATCAGTCTTCTCCAGTTTCACTTAGTTGCCAAGAAATGCTATTAAAATTTGGCACTATAGAACCATGTCTTGCATTCATGGCTGCTTCTTAACATAACAGGTCTCATGCTGACCTGCACTACTGACTTAATGCCAGTGGCTTTAGTGGAACTGACTCAGGGCTGTATCAACTGAGTTCGGAATTGGGCTTAGCGTATCTAATTTAATTTACAGGATTTTTGTACTTACAGTAACAGTTTCAGCTGTCTTTTTGAAGCAGCATCACCGGAAGCTTTATGTTTTGTAAATCAATAAGACCCTTTTCCAGATGAATTGCAGGTTCCCTTCCCAGTAAAGCATTGGGTGGGGAGGGGGCTCAGCAGGGTAGAATTTTAATCAATGGGGCTGAGATTGGAGGGCACAGTTAAACGCTGTTTTGGTTCTGACATTCCTTGTTGAAGGGAATTGAAAAAATATGTCTTAGAGCTTCTTCACATGGGTGAAATAAGGCATGCTTGTGACTGGCCACTCACGAGAGTTCACTGGTCCTTTTTGACAATGTCGTTAACCTCCTGCACATCTCCTGTGCCTTCCCCCAATAATTCCATCTTTAAAACACCCTGGATATCCTGATTCTGCTGAAATATCTTGTGATTTCCAACTGTGTGCAGGGGACATTGTGCCACAAAGCACCCATTACGGGCTCTGTCCCATTCAGGGCTCTGAGCAGCGAGAAGAGGGGACATTTTCCATTACAGACCACGTGGTGGCCCCTCTCTGCCAGTGTAATTCAGCCCATTACAGTTGCACAAAAGAAGCAGGAAGCAAAGCCCGGTAAGCCAACACATCTTCCCCTTAATCTAAAGAAGCCCTTCATTTTGGTCTTCTCTTCTGTCATCATCCAGTGACAGCATTTGTTTATGAAACTGTCCGTTCTCACATTCCAATGTTCTCAAAAGCAGGGCCAGCTTCAAAGGTAAGCATAGTTGAGCACCTGATGAGGGTCCACATCCCAACAGGGCCCAGTGACAAGAGCTCCCTGGAGTTGCTCCACCTCTTCATCATTGCAACCTGCTGGTTCTTGCTCTGGCCCAGATAATGGTGATACAAGTGACAGCAATGAGGAGCGGGAGGCAAATTCCATATTAGGCATAATCAGAAAAGCAATTGGAAATAAAGCTACCAAGATCATACTCCCCTTATAAAAATTATAATGTTGGGACCAGTTCTGGTCACCACACCTAAAAAAGGACATTATCGAACTGGAAAAATTGAAGAAAGGGGCAACTAAAACGATCATGGGGCTGGAGCATCTCCCCTATGAGGGAAGGTTACAACAGCTGGGATTGTTTTGCATAGAAAAAAGGCAAGTAAGAGGGGGACATGATAGAGATGTACAACATTATACATGGTGTGGAGAAAGTGGAATGAGATATATTTTTCTCCCTCTCCCACAATACTTGAACCCAGGCTCATCCCGTGAAGCTGATCGGTGGGAGATTCAGGACAGATATAAGGAAGGACTTCTTCACACAGTGCACAGTTAAAGTATGGCACATGCTACCACAAGATGTAGTGATGCTCACCAACTTGGATGGCTTTAAAAGGGGGTTAGACAAATTCCTGGAGAAGACTACCAATGGCTACTAGTCCTGATGGCTATGTGCTACCTCCAGTATCAGAGCCAGTAAGCCTGTGTGCACCAGTTGCTGGGGAACATGGGTGGGAGGGTGTTGTTGCAACATGTTCTGCTTTGTTGGTCTATGGTTAGCAGCTGGTTGGCAACTGTGTGAACAGAGTGCTGGATTAGATGAACCCTTGGTTTTTAAGAGGATGAGGCGCAAGAGCAGCTGATGATAATAGTGATGAAAAGGTAGACTCACTAAGGGAGGGTGTGCCCATTGGGGTTGTCTTGCCCAAGAGCCCTCCAAAACCTGGAGCCAGCATTGCTCAAAACTCATCTCAAGCTAGGTTTTGGTTATATGGGAATTGATTAAAAGCCATGAGAATAAGTACTGACAGTTTGGTTCTTATTAAAATGTGGATGTATATTGTTTTATCTGCACTGTTGAAAGTTACCACTTTCTAGATCCAGCAGTGATTTAAAAATATTCCAGAGTCAATCTATGTGCACATCAAAGTTGGGTTAAACAAGTATTTTGATGGTATTCCACAGCCACGTTTATTGACAGAGTTGAAGGTGGGGCGGTTATGTGACAAATGGAAATTTGGCAGCATATATCAAAGGCAAGGAACAGAGCTAGTCAGTAATAGCTGCAAATATGAGCCAGAATTCACATGTGTATGCAGGCGAACAGAGCTTTTGCAAAAGTAAGTGGCTATTTGTAAAGTGAATAGTCTGTGTGTTTGGCAACAATGCGGACAAGGCTACTCTGGGGGGAAATGACTTTGCTTATAGACCATTTCTCAGTACAGGAATATTCCCCTGCTGAATAGAGATGATGATGATGATGATGATGATGATGATGATGATTGCCATGTATAAAGCCCCTCAACATTTCCAAGTGATCTCCAAAGGGTTGCCAACTCAGAGTCGCCCCTCCCATGAGGCAGGGTGATGCCCTGATTCAAACAGTGGCAAATCGCACCGCTCCGCCTGCCCCCCACAAGGAAGGCCTGCCCCCTCCACCTCCAGCAGGTACTCCAGAGAGCCTCTCCAGCCACGGCAGGGAAGGGGGTCTGGAGGGGCTCTCCAGAGTTGTCACCAGCTCAGCCATGGTAGTGGTGCTCTGGAAAGGCCCACTCTCGTGTTGTGAGAGAGCAGCCGGCGGAGCTCCCCGGAGCGACCACCCACCCTCTCTTTTGCTCTGATGGGATCCTCACAGTGAAAGAGAGGGTGGGCAGATGCTCTCAGCCACGCATCTTCTGGCTCGGCCTGACAATCCTCTCGGTGCCTGTGGGTGGGTTATTATGAGAGCTGCGTGGCTGCTTCTTCCAGTTGCTGTGCTGTCCACAGAGCTGATACGGTGGCGCTAAAGGGAAGGGGAAGGGGCTGTGATGAGGGTTAGGGTGGAGGGGCACAATGAAGGAAGGGTCAAGAGAAGTGGAGCATAATGCAGTAAAGAGAGGCTGGGGGGTGCAAGGCTGCATCAGAAAGAAGGGGCACTGACCAGAAGAAGAACGCAGCATGGCCCACTCTTATGCTTTTAACAGCAACTCAGTTTGCAGCAATTAGCCAATGATGGCTAAGTTTATCGCCATGCTATGAAGCTTCACATAATACCAATCCTGGTCAGAGGCGTAGATTTATCTCCTCTCCTTTCTACAAATATTAGAAATGGCAGCAATATTTGAATAATGACAATATGTCACTGGCAGAGATAAAACACACAGGATCTGCAATTTTTATAAAAGGTTCCTGTGAAATAAATGAAAGGGATTCATTGAAACTGCAAAGTGCCTGGCAGAGGCCTTGAACCAGGGAGTCTGGCACTTGGCACTCTGCACTGCCACAGCGGCTTGGTGGAAGGAAAGGCGGTTGACCTCCAATTAGTTGCCTTGCCTTGCCACCAGTGATAATGCAGGGGGCTGGAGGTGTAGTGTTGCAGCTAACAACTCAGCATGGATCCGGTGACTCCAGGGGCAGTGTCCAATGGTAGACCCATGTAAACTGGGCCCGTTTACTTCACTGGTTCTACTCTATGTAGGAGTGCCACTGGATACTGCCCAAGGGGCCAATAGGATTCCCTCTGATCCTATAAAGCTGCTGATCCTCGGGATTCTGAGTGGCTGTTTTGCCGCCCTTGTCTTTGTCCCCAAAATGCCACTCCAACCTGTCATAAACTGAAGCTGCTACTATAACTACTTTTTGCACTTGCTATGCAAAAGAAGTTTGTCTCAAGTGACAGTTTCATCTCATATAGCCCTCCTATATGTTTAGCAGTCGCATTATAAAGTCCTCCTAACCCATCATTTCCACAGATGCTCTTCTTTCTCATACTTTCTCTTCTTCTAGCTCACAATTCCTGTCTGAAATAGAGTACCAGCCTGAGCGGGTAAAGGAGATGTTAACAGTCCAAGCAGGACAGAAGATTGCATCCAAAGCTGATAGTAATCTCTCCAGCTAACTGAATAATCTGTAAAATATGTTTGACAGCTAAGATTCAGCGTCTGGCACAGCATTGCTCTCCCACGAGACAGCAAAAGACCTGTTGGAAATAAATGCGATGGCTGCCGTCATTCGAAACTTTGTTTGACTTAGCTATACCTGTATGAGTTCTGTAACAATAATGGAGCAGTAACCCAGCCCAGGAGCTGAAACATCTGTTCTCAGGTCTGTTGGTACGCATGATTTTTGGGAATACCTCTCCCCCCCCCTTTTTGGATTTGCTTTCTTAAAAGTTTGTTAAAGTAAGTGCTTCTTACCCACCCACCCGCCCACCCCCCGGCCTAAAATGTCTTGTTTGACTGGTTCTTTTCCAAGTATGACATGATCAATGTCCATATGGTTTAAATTAGGTGCAGGCACTTTGCAAAGCTAAAACAACGACGCGGAAAGGGGTCAGTCAACCCACAACATGATTAGTGCGTTTAGCAAAACCACAATCATGATCGCAGTGACGATAGTGAGTGATAGCAAGAACCAGCGTCTTCCATGAGACATGGGAAGTTCGGGAGAACACCAAGCAGAGCAGACATATTGAGCTGCAGCCCCCCCCCTTCCACTTTCTATCGTTTGTAAGACTCGTATGGGGTGTTCAGTAAAGTCCCTTTTTTGTGCACTCCGATGCTTTCATCTTTTAGAGGGTTTGCACCAGCAAAGATTAATGTTTGCTGAAGCGGGGGAGGGGGGGGGGGGCGGGAGAAAACACAGATTCCAGTCTGTCTCAGCTTGTGTGGTGTCCTTTCGGGCTGCTGAAGCTGCATCTTCACATAACGATGCTTGTAGCCATGTCAAATCTGTGGTCTGAAGCCCTTTAGGTCTGAGAGCGCCAAGTTGGACAATGAGGTGAGAGATCTGGGGTTGGGATCGCTCACGGTTTTTAAAACATTAAAAAATGCCACTGTGCGGGGTTGCTGCTTTGATCAGTCCCTGCCCCTGACTTTTATCTCCTGCAGTTCTAATCGTAGCTTATGGAGAAAGGGGGTGAATGAGATCATTTTCGTGAACCGCCCAGAGAGCTGAAATGCACCTTCCCTCAGTGCCATTCCCTCAATCAAATTAGCAGCTCTGTGCAGCTACGTAGTTTGGTACGGATGTGCACACACACACATGCAAACACCATGGGTAATCTTGATCACATCCAGTTTGGCACTCAGTGGCTCAATTCAGACGACACGATAGTCAATGGTGGGGTAATAATCAACTTTACAGTTGTTCAACTGGCGGTACTCCCCACACAACATGGTAATAAATAATCAACTGTGGTGTGGATTAGGATCAGCACTGAGTTGACTATGGCAGCATTCGGATGACACAATAGTCAAAACAACTGACGATTGTTTCCCCCACACCAGTTATTTATTGTGTCGTCCAAATTGAGCCAGTTTGTCTTCTGGCACTACACATGCGAATACAATAGTGCTGACCATGTATCAAATTGTAGAGGCATAGCGATAGACTCAATTGCACAGTACTTTACTGCACATATCAGCCAATTTCATTGTTTCACTACACACTGTGTGAACAAGTACGTTCTTTTATCTATCCTAAATCTCCCATGGGTTGGCCCCAGGTTTTAGCTAGGCTGACCATATGAAAAGGAGGACAGGGCTCCTGTAACTTTAACAGTTGTAGAGAAAAGGGAATTTCAGCCGGTGTCATTTGTATGCAATTAGTTCCTGGTGAAATTCCCTCTTCATCACAACAGTTAAAGTTGCAGAGCCCTGCCTTCTTTTGTATATGGTCACTCTAGTATAGTGCCTGCAACTTTAACTGTTGTGATGAAGAGGGAATTTCACCAGGAACTAATTGCATACAAATGACACTGGCTGAAATTCCCTTTTCTCTACAACTGTTAAAGTTATATGAGGCCTGACCTCCTTTTCATATGGTCAGCCTATTTTAGCATCATGAGAAAGAGAGAAAAACGTCTCCCTGTCCGCTTACTCCACACCATACATAAGTTTGTACAGCTCTATCAGGTCTCCCACACTCTCCTTTTCTCTAAGCTGAACAGTCGCAGACATTGAGCCAGTGCACGCAGGCAGCCATTTTGAATATTCAATACCCGACTGCATCTTGTCATGCCATGCAACCCTGGGGACTGGGGATTATGTGAGGGTTAAACAACCCTTGCATAACCCATGATCTGTTGTTGGGTTATGTGAGGGTTGTTAACTGTCGCATAACCCACTGTCCCTCGGTTCATATGACTTAATAAACAGCAGTCAGACACTGAATATGCAAACCCACCCAGCATGCACCACAGTCCACTATTATTTAAATGACCCACAGTAGGCTGTTTTGATCATACAAACCAGTTCAATGTAATCTTTCCTCTTAGCGGAGTTGCCCCTTGATCCTTTTGGATGCCCTTTTTTAAATCCTTTTTCGAACTCAGCAATATCCTTTTTAGGCGTGGTGATCAGAACTATATGCAGTATTCCAAGTGTGGTCACACCATAGATTTATATAATGGCAGCATGATCTTGGCATTTTTATTTTTGATTCCTTTCCTAATTATGCCTAACATGGAATCTACCTTTTCCACCGCAGCCACACACTGGGTTGATGTTTTCGGTGTCCACCACAACCCCAAGTCCGTCACCACTAGCTCAAATCCCATTAGTTTACGTGAGTTGGGATTATTATTTTTGCCCCAAGGTGCATCCCTTTACACTTGCTTACGATGAACAGCATTTGCCATTTTGATGCCCCTTCTCCCAATATGGACAGTTCCTTTTGGAGTTTTTTGCAATCCCTTTCGGTTTAAACCAAAGTGAACAATTTGGCGTCATCGGCAAACATGGGCACCTCCCTGCTCACTCCTCACTCCAGGCCATTTATGCCCAAGTGAGCTGGCAGTGAGCTTTTCCAGGTGGCCCCTGCTCATCCACCCATGGCAGTGTTCCTTTTAAGCCCCTGCCCAGGAAGCTGATGCAAGCTGCTGTAAGTGGGGAGGGGCTGCTGGGGAGGGCTGAGTCACCTAGCTGCCAAGGGTCTCTCTCTGGAGAAGCCACACAGAAGCCGGTGGGAAAAGCTCTCGCACACTCTTTCTCCTTCTTCCTGCCCTGTTAGGGGTGCTGCCACTCATATGCACCCAATCTTATGAATAGCCCCCCCCACCTTGAGCAAGATAGCATACATATCGTATCAGTCTACACAACTAATACCAAAGAAGGCATGGCTCGGGTCAAGGGTGAGGAATGTGTGGTGGTCCAGATGTGGTTGGACTGCTGCTCCCATCAGCCCTAGCCAGGATAGCCAGTGGTGAGTGGCAATCCACCAACATCTGGAGAGCCACACATTCCCCCAGCCTTGGTCTATTCAGCCTGGAAAAACTGCAGCAGTCTCCCCCAACCTGGCGCCCTCCAGATGTTTTGGACTTCAGCTCCCAGCAGCCCCAGCAGCATTGCCATTGGTTTTGGAATGCTAGGAGTTGTCATCCAAAACATCTGGAGGGTGCCAGGTTGGGGAAGGCTGATCTGCAGGTTGGAAGCCATTGAGAGGGCAGAGGGCTTAGCAAAGCTACAGGTGGTTCTGAGAACTGAATGAAGAAGACTTTGCAAAGGTCCACGCAATCAAAGAAGGAAAAGATATAATAGGGACAATCAAAGATAAAACTGGGGAAAGTTGCAACTTAATGAAAGACAAATTTAAAAATTTTGAAGATTTTTATCAGAAATTGTATACATCAGAAGCAGGGCCACAGACTAGGATACTGGAATATGTAGAGAAGAATTGGAAGATAAGATTACAAGGCAAGGATAGGGATTATATGGAAGCATTAGTGACTGAAAAAGAAATAGAGGGAATTATTGATAAATTGAAAGGAGGGAAATCTCCAGGAGTAGATGGGCTGAGGCCGGAATATTATAAGATATTTAAAGAGCTTTTAGTACCAAAAATGAAAAAAAATGTATAATAATATAATAAAGGGAGAGAAGACCCCGCCATCGTGGGAACATTCGTTGATAATATTAATCCCGAAACCAGATAAGGATTTAACGGACCCAGCATCATATAGACCTATTTCCTTAATTAATCAAGATTCTAAAATATTTACAGCAATTATGGCAGCAAGACTGAACACCTTTATAAACAAGTATATAAAAAAGGATCAATGTGGATTTATTCCAGAGAGGCAAATGCCCTAATTTAATTTAATAGGGAGAGTATTGAACATAATAAATGTTATTAAAAGAAGGAACTTAAAAGCAGGGTTGATAGCTTTAGACATTTTTAAGCCTTTGATTGCGTGGAATGGCCGGCGTTAAAAACTATTATAAAGATATTTGGTTTTGGAGAAAGGTTTATGGGAGTGATTAATCAGCTTTATGCAAACAATAAGGCGGTGGTAATGGTAAATGATGGATTAACACAACAGATTGTTGAGCTGTGGCCTGTTGTTGAACTATGGGCTGTTGTGTTATGTGAAATCAGCCATGCTAGGAAACCATGGTTTTTCATCATCGTTTGTTCATGGTTAATAAACCATGGTTAGTGCAGCTGGGTTCAACAACCCATGGTTCAACAACAACACAATGTTCAATGACAAACCACACTTAACCTTTACTCAGACTTGATAATGGGTTGTTGTGTTGTGTGTTGTTACTCCACCATGGAGGTAAGCTGGTCTGATTGGTGTAGGGTGGTCACTTATGAATCACCTAAAATGAGGATTAAAGAGGGAAGTGACTTGCATACATTTTGCACATGCTAATTTATATGTAAAAATGCACGTTTAGACATAGTTCCTATAATTTATTTACTAAATTCAGTACATCTCACCATAGTGGGGAAAGCAAGATCTATACTGATGCTTTTTATCAGTATGGAAGTGTACTGAGAACTGTTGGGGCATGATACATGTCCCATATACCACTTTTCTAGAGTTTTTCCCCTGCTTTTTATTCTGTATTATCCAAAATGCTGCAAGAGATGTTCATTGTGGGCACTATGAGGTGTAAATGCACAAGAGGGATATAGCGTCACCATGATGGGATCATATCAATACAACACGAGGTGTAGATCTGGCCCAGGTGAGCTGTGTGCTTGCTGCTCAGCCTGCTGTTCAGGTGCTAACTATTAATGGGCAACAGCTATCTTTAAACCAGAATTGGACCGGCCAGCCCATCAACCATAGGATGCCTTCAAATAGAGGACTGTCCTTTGTAAAAGGAAAAAAGAACACTTGGCCATCCTAGATTGGTGTCTGCATGACAGGCTCCCTTGAGAACCCTTGAGTTCCATGGTATAAAAGCAGGGGAGGGATAGACAGACAGACAGACAGACAGACGTCTCTGTGCCAGTCTTCCTGAACGTGGTGGCCTCGAGATGTTTTGAACTTCAACTTCCATCAGCCCCAGCCAGCATGGCCAGTGGCAAGGAATGCTGGGAGTTGTAGCCCCAAACATCTGTTGGGCACCAGGTTGGGGAAAGCTAAACATTACATTTAATGTGCAGCTTGGTATTGCATGATTATTATATAGATATAATAATCATGCACCCCTTAATCAGGATTGGGATTGCTGTATAAAGGAATGGGGTGGGGAGGGGAAGGAGCCCTTTCCTCCCATGCCCAATGCTGCCAACTATTCGCCTTCCCTGAAGGAAACTGCCACGGGTGCCAAGTTCAACCATGTGCTCTGATGGCCAAACTACAATTCCCAGGAGTCCATGCAATAACGCACAATGGCTGGCCTTCCACACGCAAGTGCAAATATTACGAACAGAGAGTGAACTCTCAAAGAACACAGAAAAGAGGGAGAAAGAGGACTTTCTTTAGCAGTTGCCAAACAAGCTCAGCAAGTCTAAGCCAAATACAAACTGAGGCCGGGGAACTTGCCCACCGTTAATTATTAGCAAGTGTACAAATTGGGGGAAATCTCAGGAGGTCCCTAAATCATCGACGTAACTAGATTAATAGCAATAATCCTAGGTGGGAGCTCTGCCCTAACACTTTACTAAGGAGCAACCAAAAACCAAATGCTTCCCCTCGCTAATGTTCCTAAGACGGCTTCCATTGTACTTCATGGCCCTTTGGCGACTTTGAATGAGTCCCACAGTGGCTTCAGCCTAAACAAATGTGATGTTTAGAATCGCCATTCTCACTGCCAGAGTGGAGCATTCGTGTGTTGTATCTTTTTTCAAACACATCGACATCTACATCTACATTCAGCCTAGGCATCCCTGAAGTCGCTTAAAATGAACCACCAACACCAGCACCTGGTCCCCAACCAGTTTTGATGCATTTGGAAACTTATGTCCTGTCTCTTGCAAACAGGTGATGGAAGTCTCGCCTCCGATCCTGCTGTAGTTCTGGCCCTAGGGTGACCCTATGAAAAGGAGGGCAGGACTCCTGCAGCTTTAACTGTTGCGATGAAGAGGGAATTTCACCAGGTGCTGCATCCATATAAGTGACACCTGCTGAAATTCCCTTTTCTCTACAACTGTTAAAGATACAGGAGCCCAGTCCTCCTTTCCATATGGTCACCCTGTCTGATCCCCCCCCCCCTGCTCATTCCATATTTGCAAAAGGCATTTTGGTCAGGCTGGCGGAAGAAGGGGGATGTCTCCTTGAAGCCAGGCAGTCCCTGCCCTCTGCTAAACCCTCCCTTCCTACATTGAAAATCTGCCCAGCTTCAAATGTCTCTCATTAACATTAAAAACCAATGCTCTGTTTAAGAGGAGTTATTACTTTTTTCCTGGCAGTCGCTGAAATTACAAGGCCCACATGAAAGCACCAAAGCCTTATAGCTGCTCAGAACAAAGTGGGGAAAAATGCTCAACATGACACATAAAATAAATTCATTGTGCACAGGACTGACAATCTGCACCCTTTCCAAGGCGGGTGGAAAAAGTTGCTTTAAAAAAACACACACACACACAAAACAAAACAAAGCGAAAGATGGTCAGTCTAGCTTTTGACTTTTTTCACTCTTTTCTTTCTTTCCAACAAAAACAGCTGACCCAGAGGACGGTGCATGCTTCCAAGGAACCATTTCTATTCAGCGGTGTAGTGATAAATGTGGGGGTTAAGTCACTCACTATGACAGTCCCCAAAGTCTGAGTTCTAAAGGAACTAACCAGTTTGTTGAACCTATTTGGGGCGTGGGGTTCACCACCAGGTTTAGCACCATGGATATACCCTTTAGAGTTCTTTCTGGTTCTGACTGAAACCCAGAGTGGATTCACCGCCCCACTGACATCAGAGCCCCCAAACTCCACAGTACTTGCTAGCAACAGACCCTGCAACAACCCCTGATGCCATCTCTGCCCCTATATCTACTTTGGAAACATTATTACAGGACTACATAATATCATGCAGAAGCCTGGGGCCTCATTCACTTCCAATGTACCATCTTCTGTGAGCTGGCGGGTCTCTACAGAAAAGAATAAATGGACACAAATCTAGGGTGACCATATGGAAAGGAGGACAGTGCTCCTGTTAACAGCTGTATAGAAAAGAGAATTTCAGCAAGTGTCATTTGTATGCCTGCAGCACCTGGTGAAATTCCCTCTTCATCAAAACAGTTAAAGCTGCAGGAGCCCTGTCCTCTTAACCAGATACAAAAGAGGACAGGGCTTCTGTAGCTTCAACTGTTGCGATGAAGGGGGAATTTCACCAGGTGCTGCATGCATGCAAATGATACCTGCTGAAATGCCCTTTTCAATACAACTGTTAAAGATACAGGAGCCCTGTCCTCCTTTCCTACAGAAACAAGCATGCTATAAATAGCTTGTTTAGAGAAGCTCTCTGTCTCCCAGGGCTTCTCAACATTGAAAGAAGAACACTACGCCCTTACTAGAGCTTTGTCTTCCAGAGTCTGCGGGATTACAATCAGCACAATACACACACTTCCCCCGCCCCTTCCCCCATTTCCTTTGTGAGCAAGTTCCACATCTTTCATTTATAGAGTCAGTAGTTGACGCTGTGATACTGCACGATTCCAGAAGTACATCAACTCTTTGATGGTGGTTAATATTTATTACTGCATTTTCAGTTACTATAAAATGGCGGAATAAAGCTTAAAATGACAGGAGAAGCATCAGAGGCAGGTGACGATGTGAAAAGGATCTGCGAACGTCCGTGAGTGAACAATCACAAGTACACAATAAATGCCTTGTGCAGAAACAGCCCCAGACAAAACAACAGAGAACATTGGTGACTGTATATTTTTGAGGTGTATTGAAAAGCAGTATATACATTTTTAAAAAACAGAAGAAGCAGACAAACAAAGCTCTGTTGGCAAAGGTGTTGCCCTTTCAGGAGCAGATGCTTGGTGCTTGTTTCCCAAACTTTCTGAAATTCCTGAACTTTGAAACTTCTTCTATCTTCTGGTCTCCCCCAACCAAGCACCAAGCATCTGCTCACAGGTGAGCATACAAAGATTTATTCATGTCATTCTACATATTCAGCCTACTGCTGTATGCAAGGGTCTGTGGATCAGGGAATGAAGACCACATGGGCATTGGAAGAGGAATAAGTCACTGTATTGTTGGTCCTTCTAAAGGGCACGGTAAGACAAGCTGTAGCACTTTCTGAACTCAGTTCTTCACAAATGTCATATCATTGAGGTGGCAGTGAAGTTAAGGATGTGCAATCCACCAAAATCTGAGCTCGTTGAGGTTCTCTGAATTCCACCTTGAAGTTTATTTTGACTAATGTCAGTATCAGATGACACATTTTTCTTCTTTTCATAAGAAAATTCACATGCATTTTCAGGCGCATTTCTCCAAATATATGCATCAATTATGTACACTTTTAAAATGTATGTATTTTTCTCCCATTGATTTAAGCATATTTATCAAAATTACACATTTTTCATGGACAATTTTCAAATGTAGGCATCTTCCAAATGCGTTGTTTTGTTCTGTGAATTGTATCACAAGCTCGGAAACGTACAGACTTTGACCACAGATTGTGTTTAGGTTTACATTCAGATCCGAGAGGTGCAAACTGGGTAAATTCTGGTCAAAAATGAACTGAAACTAATAGCTGATTCATCCCTGAGTAAGCCACCCCTTCAAATCCATTTTGTAGGCCTTGGGAGTTTATCTCCAAGGGACACTCAGTCTATCCAGACTTTGGCAGATAGAAAAAGAAGGCACTCCTGTGTTGGGGTCTTATTTCTGCTTGTAACTTTGCGGTCAATCACTTTCCACATGCCGAGTGCCCCCCCAAGATAGATCTGCCCCACTGTTTGAGAATCACTGCCTTTCAGACACCATCCATAGCTTGCTAAAGACACATCAGCTTCCTGCACTGCAACACCCCAAGTCAGATGGACATGTGCATGTGGCTGACATTAACCAGACCTCATTAGCTGGGAAGTCTCTTCAGAAGTGGAGTGCCTAGAATAAATGTGCTGTGAACCGAAATATCATTAGACGTGGAAAGGATGGCTGATAGGTCACATCCAATTCACCACCCTGCCTTGACGCATTAATAGCCTTGCTACCTAGTAGCATCTAGAGCATGTCTCATGGTGGCACCGGTGATCTCCGTTGGCAGATCCTGGCACTGCCTAGCTCTGCGCTTGAGTGACATACAACACTCTAACCAACAGTTGTTCAAATAATCAACTCTGCACAGCATTGGTTATTTTCATTGGTTATTTCGGCCAAATAACCAACTGTGGTATAAAAAAGTTCCAACACACCACACAATAACCCACCTTTGACTATTCAACCCACTGTTGGTTATCATGTCGTCTGAACCCAGTCTTACTCTTTGGCTATTAAAGCTTGAGTTTTGAACTTTTTAGAAGTTTCAATAGTTTCTTGCACATCTATACTGCTGAAGCTTCAGTTTAAAACAAGAATGAGCAAAATTGGTCTGATAGATCTCTAGTAACAAGCCTTAGTCTATCGTATCCTTAAATAAGATTCTATCTTACTCCAAAGCACTGGATTTTCTCCCACTATCCTCCCAACAGTCCTGTGAGGTATGTTAGGCTGAGGTTATGAGATGACCCCAACAACACTCAACAAGCTTTATGGGTGAGTGAGAATTGGGGCCTGGGGTTCTCTGGTCCTAGTTTGACGCTCTATCGCTAGGCAATGGACTGCTGCTCATGTATTTGTTCAGATATGCCTGCAGTTCTATAGTGGCCAGTAGGAGTCACGGTCAAATAATAGGCAATGAGTTGACTAGTCAATTGACAATACTTGACCAGTCAATTGACCAGCATGTCAGCTGCATGGAGCAGGGGTAGACAGCTTGGTGTCCTCCAGATGTTTTGGACTACAACTCCCATAAGATCAGCTAATATATCAAATGGTCAGGGATTATAGAAGTTGTATTCTAAAAACTCAGAGGGCACTTTCTTGTTTTAATGAAAACCAAACATTTAGGGAAGAGTCCTGGGACATTCCTGAGGAGTCTCAACCTCCACAGAACCCTTGTGGCTTCAGCCCTAATTGTTTGACTGAAAAAAGGAAAGAAAATAACTTGTGTTAAAGGAGAGAACCTTAAAACATTTCCTAATGTTCTGTAATGGAAACAAACTCATTCCCCGTACACCTTGCGTGTATTAGTATTATTAATCTCCTCCCGATGTACCTTATTCCCATAGTCAACTTAGCCATGTCATTAAAAAGAATGCACATTCTATGATCTGCATGCCGAGAACAAATTAACACCAATAACATGTGGTAGGGAAAGGAAAATCCGGCCATGGGTACGTTTGGGGGAACGCAGCGATTCTTCCAGTGGAAAGAGAGAGCTGGGAAACAAGAGAGTTGCCAAAAACACCTTTTCCTTCCCTCTTTCAAGATGTGGTCACAGATATTAAGCCATTTCTTTGCAACTATTTTCCTCTCACAAACGCCTTTAAAACAAACTGTAAACATCTAAATAGTGATTTATTCTCTAACCTGGAATAAAAAAGAAACCCTCTGTGTTGACTCCACCTCTCAGCATTTGGTGCCTGCTCCCTGCATCTTGACCCTGACTCAATCACTCGATTTGCCCCTAGTTTTTACTGGATCCTGAAAAATCATGGAATATATTTGGGGACTGATACACATAGGGATGGTGATTATTCTTGGGTGGGGACAGAATAGTTTGATCTTAAAAAAATAGGGGGTGGCAGCAAGCAACAAGGATGTGGAAGGACGTTGGAAGATCTTGGCCTGGGGAGTAAAAATTAGTATCAAATGAGAATAAAAATGAGGCTACTTAGATGACATGTTGGGGGTGGCATTTATTTTTGAACACCAAGATTGAAAACATGTGAGGGTAGGGTTGGGGAGAGATTAGACCGGTGCACATTTTAACGTGAGCTTACTTAATTTCGCACTTTCAAACCAAACGTGAACCAAAACTCAGTTATCCTTCATAATTCGTACTTTGCAATGGAGTTCTCCAATCACTGTGTACAAAAATACATATAACAGGGGAAAAGGCATACAGGAATGTGTATATTATTGAAAATAGCATTACAAATACACTATATCAGGAAAACTGCTTGCAAAAATGTGCATACCAGGAAAAACTGTAAACACAAATGCATATACATTAATATGAGAAATGTGCCCGAACATGCATACAACTGTGTGTTGTTTTTTAATCTCATTATTTGGGGTGAACCAAACATGGCTCTTATGGTTTTATGTTCACCTTGAATAATTGCTTTAGGGTTCTGACTGGTCCTGACTGAAAACCAGAGCAGATTCACCAGACCATTGACATCGGAACCACCAGCCTCCACTGTGGCACCCTTGGGGACTTTGGGCAATTTGCTGTCTCTCAGCTCAACTTGCCTCTCAGGCACATATGCAAGGACAAAATTGGAAAAATCCATGAACAATGCCCTGAGCAAGTTAGAGGACGGGTAGGATAGAAATGTGGTAAACAAGAAACCCTGGAATGCCTAAGTAGCAGCAGAGTGAAGATTGTTGTTCCTGATCTCCTTTGTCACTTAAAGCATGACCTCGAAACCCATCTTGCCCAAGACAGGAGTTGTGATGTCATAACATTTGGTGAAGCGCTTTGTCCAGGCATAGGTTTGGCAAACACCGCAAGGGAAGAAATTAAAATCATTTCAGTCAAGCAAACTGACTTTTAAAACAACTCCTTTTACATGCCTAATTACTTTAAGATTGGGTTATCTCAAATGACTGAAAGACAATGACACAAGACTGCCTCTTGGAATGACGTCCGTTTCTTAAGGAGAGCTAAAGCCAGGTGGCTTTGTGTGAACAGCTAGCCCATTGTTAACGAGAGCGCAAGCTCTACTTAAGCCATGGGACTTGCCAGGCAGTGAGCCCCTTTTCTAGGTGAGGATGGTAGAACCCCAAGGCTTAAGAGGCACATGAGAAGGGTTGGCAGAAACCCCATGGCCTGGAGGCAGTGCAATGGTACCATTGCTGTGACATTTACATTGTCCATAAAAGAGAGAGAGAGAGAATTCACTGCTCAGGACCAACATTGTCATCACCTCTGCATTTGCTGTACAGGGAAGACCTGCCTACGGCCTCCCAGCCAGCCAGTGAAGAAAGGCCTGTTTTTGTTCGCATTCTAAGACTGTGGCATAATCTTGTTTTTCTCCCTCTTCCCCAGGGTGAGTTGAGAGCAGAATTGCCATGCTCCATTTCTTTTTTTAGGGGAAAGATCATGGACGTTCATGTCTTCCTGAAACTCTGCACAGCAAGGCAATGCCAGCTCCCATAGATAGGGTGACTAGATTTTGGGAACCAAAATCCCGGTCAACCCCCCGCCACCCTACCCACCCAAAACAAACCCCCCACCGCGCGCCCCCGCCCGCCCCGCGCCGCCCGGCTGCCTCGTGCCGCCCAGCCGCCCGCACACCCGCCCACCTCGCGCTGCCTGGCCGCCTGCGCCCGCCCAGCCGCCCGCCTCACACCGCCCATGCAGGTAAGTGGGGGGGGGCTCCTCCTCCTGCCTCACACTCCTTACCTGCAGGGGCGTCCGCTTCCCTCCGGTGCTCGAATCTACTGAGAAACAGGCTTCGCGACCTGTCCCTCAGTAGAGCGCCGGGTGATGATGTCAGTAGATCTCAGTAGATTTGAGCACCGGAGGGAAGCGGACGCCCATGCAGGTAAGTGGGGGGGGCTCCTCCTCCCGCCTCGCACTCCTTACCTGCAAGGGGCATCCGCTTCCCTCCGGTGCTCAAATCTACTGAGAGACAGGCTTTGCGGCCTGTCCCTCAGTAGAGCGACGGGTGACCCCGCGCTCTACTGAGGGACAGGCCGCAAAGCCTGTTTCTCAGTAGATTCGAGCACCAGAGGGAAGCGGACGCCCATGCAGGTAAGTGTCTCGCGCCGCCCACGCCGCGTGACCCCCCCGCCGCCCCGGTTTGCCCCCTCCGCCTCCGGTTGGCCCAGATCGCCCCAGGTTTCCCGGTTAGGACCGGGAAACCCCGGGCGGTCTGGTCACCCTACCATAGCAAAGAGTCAGAACGTGCACCAGGCTGGGACGAGAGCTTGCAATGCTGTCTTCTGCTGGATCAGACCACTGGTCCTTCTATCCCAATTTTGGCTAGTCTATAATAATAATAACATAATAATAACAATTTATTTCTTACCCGCCTCTCCGTCTGGATCGAGGCGTGGAACAACAACATGATAAAATACATAAAACTGATTAAAACATGACACATATTATTAAAACTGCATAAAAAATCCTAAAACATCCTAAAAACATCCTTAAAACATTCTAAAATTCCACTGGATATGCCTGCCGGAAGAAAACAGTCTTTATAGCTTTCTTAAATTCTAAAAAACTGTTAAGTTGACGAGTCTCCTCCGGCAGGTCATTCCACAGTCTGGGAGCGGCAGAAGAGAAGGTCCTCTGGGTAACGCTTGTCAGCCTAGTCTTGGCCGACTGCAGTAAGTTCTTCCCAGAGGACCTGAGTGTGTGGGGCGGATTGTATGGGAGAAGGCGATCCCGCAGGTAACCTGGACCCAAACCATGTAGGGCTTTAAAGGTAATAACCAACACTTTATACTTCACCCAGAAACTAATTGGCAGCCAGTGGAGCGATTTTAAAGCTGGCGTAATATGGTCACCCCTAGATGTACCAGTGACCAACCTGGCTGCCATATTTTGAACTAGTTGAAGTTTCAAGACTAGGCACAGAGGTAGCCCTATGTACAACAAATTGCAGAAGTCGAGCTTCGAAGTTACCAGCGCGTGCACTACCATCTTTAGGTCTTCCAACTCTAGGAAGGGGCGCAGCTGGCGTATCAGCCGATGCTGATAGTAGGCACTCCTGGCCGTCACTTCTATCTGGGCTGTCATTTGGAGTGACGGATCCAGGAGCACCCCCAAGCTGCGAACACAGTCTTTCAGGGGGAGTGTAACCCCATCCAGAACTGGTTGACACACCTCCAAACCCAGGTTGCGGCCTTTGACAGCAAACACCTCCGTCTTGTCTGGATTCAGCTTCAGTTTGTTTTTCCTCATCCAGCCCATTACCGCCTCCAAGCATTCATTCAGAGGAGACACACTATCCTTAGCTGGCGCTGTCATCGAAGGCATAGAGAAATATATTTGGGTGTCATCAGCATACTAATAGCACCCCGCCCCATGCCTCCGGATGATCTCTCCCAACGGTTTCATATAAATGTTAAACAGCATTGGGGAAAGGATGGCACCTTGCAGTACGCCACACAGCAGCTCCTTCTTTGCAGAGCAGCTATCCCCAAGCATCACCATCTGGAACCTGCCCGAGAGGTAGGACCGGAACCACTGAAGCACAGTGCCCCTGATTCCCAATCCCCTCAGGCGTTCCAGAAGGATACCATGGTCGATGGTATCGAAAGCTGCTGAGAGGTCCAGAAGTACCAACAGGGACACACTCCCCCTGTCAATATTAAGGTGTAGATCATCCACTAAGGTGACCATAGCAGTCTCAACTCCGTATCCCGCCCTGAAGCCAGTTTGAAATGGGTCTAGAAAATCAGTGTCATCCAAGACTACTTGGAGTTGAAAGGCAACCGCCCTCTCGATCACCTTGCCCAAGAATGGAAGGTTTGATACCGGTCTGTAGTTATTAAAGTCCAGGGGATCCAGGGAGGGCTTCTTTAGAAGCGGCCGTACGTCTGACCAGTAAAAGATAGTGGCTCCGATGTCAGTGGGGCAGTGAATCCGCTCCAGGGGCAGAACTACACGTAGTCCTTGATGTGCCCTCCCTGCGCCCCGAGCCGCCTTCGGAGCGCTGTACCCCGCCCAGTGTGGACCAAGCCTCGGAGGCTCTGCTCATGCCCTCGCCGCCGCCACTGTCTTTTCATCCCGGCCGGTCCCGGGGAGGGAGGGAGAAGGTTGTAAACAAAAGCCAGCGATTGGGAATCGCTGGCTTTTGTTTACAACCCTCCCTCCTCGGGACCAGCCGGGATGAAAGGGCAGCAGCTAATGGGGACTCGGGAGACCTTAGAAGTCATCTTCTATGGTATATGAGAAATTGCTGGTAGATACTTTAGGTTATGAGCCTATAATTCTTCTCCTTCAATATAATTGCTATACAGCATCTAGAACCTTTTTATATGATTAGCAAAAACAAAATAAAAAATAAAATAATAAAAGGGAGGAGAGGAGGAGGAGGAGGAGGAGTTTGTCTTGCTGGTTGGGATAATTTATGGAGCCCACTCTCAGAAACCGGTGAAGGCCATTTGCTTAGTTGGCATTAAAAGGGAGTTAAACAAACGTATAGATGATAGGGTTGTCAGTGGCTACTAACCATGATGGCTAGTATGCTACTGAATACCAGTTGTAGGGGGTGGTCTGGGAGGCAACAGATAATGAAGACTTTGGCCATATCCTGTTTGTGGGCTTTCCAGATGCATCTAGCTGGCCACTATAGGAAAGCTGGGTTAGATAGGCATCTGATCTGATCCAGCAGGGCTTTTGTTCTTCTGTGGGATTTGGGAATATAATTGGTGCACTGAACGTTATGTACAGTTTTGCTCTTCACGTTTTCTGAAAGTTGTTCACATTTTGACAGAGTGGATCAGGTATCCAGTTGAGGAGAAGATGAGAGTTTTGAGGGGGGGGGGGTCCTGGGAATGGTAAGGAATCATTCTTTGTCTGTAGGAGGAGCCTTTGAGCTGAATGAGCAACCCGCTTTACTACTACTGATTGCCTGAAAGTGTAGGTGGCCTGTTGAGACTTCCTTTCTTTAAACGCCTGCAGAGCTGTGATCATGAAGAGAAAAGGGCAAGGATTGTTATAAGAAGCAATTATATAAAGTCATTTTTTTCCAAAAGGTACAATGTACTTGGGTTCTCAGATTGTTACACTCTGCGATGATGAATAACACTTTGAAGCAGATGTCAGAAGCATCGTCGCTCAGTGAAAAATACTACATATTTTTCATTTTGTTACATTTAGACTATATTAAAAAGGGGTATTAAAAGCTCAAAATAAGTTGAAATACGTGATGGGCATGGGTGGGTTTGTCCTCTGTGTGGGGCAAGGATAGAAGCTCAACACTCACAGCTTATAGTTCAACATATAGCACAAATTATTCATTGTTAGGGTGTCTCCCATGCTTGATCTTTGCAGGATGTTTAGAACACCGACCCTCATCATCAATCTAATTCACAGCAACTTTGGGTTCTTACATAGGTGGTTCTTTCATCTGAAGTGCTCAGTGCCTCTTAAAGGGCACACAGGAATCATCCTGATCAATACATCTTTATATATAAATATATTTATGAAGGGATGTGGTGTCCACAAAAAATGCCTATAAAATATTTCTCCTACATCTGTTAGTAATAATTGTGTGGGTTATTAAAAAGAGACATTAAAAATAAAATTCTGTATTTTTTCCATGTTCATTTTTTTCCCTTCCACATTCCTTGGATCCAAACACCGATGCAAACATATCACTGCATGATTTCCTAACTATGGTCAAAATATTGGGAAAACCCTGGTGGCTTGCACACTCTTCCTCCCTGCCTCACACATGCAAATTTCCATCTCCCATAGAATCATTGGAAGGGACCTATAAGGCCATCGAGTCCAACCCCCTGCTCAGTGCAGGAAGCCACCTTAAAGCATCCCTGACAGATGGTTGTCCAGCTGCCTCTTGAATGCCTCTAATGAGGGAGAGCCCATGACCCCCCCCCAGGTCATTGGTTCCATTGTCGTACTGCTCTAACAGTCAGGTGTCCAGCCAGAATCTGGCTTCCTGTAATTTGAGCTCATTATTCCGTGTCCTGCACTCTGGGATGATCGAGAAGAGGCTTTCAAGTACCTGAAGAGTGCTATCATGTCTACCTTCAGTCCTCTCTTCTCAAGGCTAAACATGCCCAGTTCTTTCAATCTCTCCTCGTAGGGCTTTGTTTCCAAACCCCTGATAATCTTTGTTGTCCTCCTCAGAACATGCTCCAGTTTGTCTGCATCCTTCTTGAAGTGTGGTGCTCATTATAAAGTTTGGAATGGTGTGTTGTATGTGTTTGTGTGTGTAGAATAGAAATGTTAGTTGTGTGCGTCACAACTGAAATAATACACATGGCCTTTTAAGGGGTGGGAGACATAGCATAGGGTGGCCCTATGGAAAGGAGGATTGGCTCCTGTATCTTTAACAGTTGTATAGAAAAGGGAATTTCAGCAGGTGTCATTTGTATGCATGCAGCACCTGGTGAAATTCCCTCTTTATCACAACAGTTAAAGCTGCAGGAGCCCTGCCTCGTGTGACCAGATACAAAAGAGGGCAGGGCACTCTGGAGGCCAAAATGTTTCCCATCTCTGCCTCAGGAGCAGGGATCATTAGTAATAATGCTCTATGACTGCCTGTTCTCCACTTTTTTTAATGCTGCTTCGGAGAAACCTAAGAGGAACGTTTTCAATCCCAACCTTCCCATATGCAAATAAAGACAAAATTCACCAGGTGGAGATTGAGTTCCATTATAGTCCATTTTTCCAGTCCTCGCAAGACTCTTTTAGATCCCCATCCTGTGGAGCCAGGTGAGAGGTGAGCTCCTAAGCTAGCTAATTACTCCACTGAGCAAGCATTTATTGCCTCCATCAACTACAAGGCTATGTAGCAAAAGTTACTCCTCCACTTCGCGTAATAGAACAACCAGGCTTCCGATACAACACTAATTTTGGTCTTTAACACTGTGACCCACATTTCGGAAATGTAACACTACGAACCCAAGGCTAAAAGAAAATCCCAAAGTATTGTGGCAGCAGCCAAAAAAGACCACCTCGTGCTGATGAGGCTGTGAAACCCCCAAGAGTGCATCAGTCCAACTGACTCTCCCATTTCAAGAGGTGGAGGGGCTGAAACTCCAGATTTTAATGCTGATCATCTTCTGGCTTTGAAATGTGATCTCCTGGCTTTGCCTTTATTTTGGACAGTTTCAACTTCATCCAAGTTTCCTAAGAATGTTATTGATAATTAAGGTTTTCCAAGAGCTTAATCTTGTTCACTTAAAACAAAACATTTCACAACACACTTCAGCTCCTTGTAATGTGAAGGTTTTCTACCTAGGAAGGACTGAAACCTTCATGAACTTTGCAAAACATCAGTTCCTCTAATATTGTGCCTACATCACTAGCTACCAGTTGGGTTCCTGAGCCCAATTCAAAGTGCTGGCCTTTGAAATCCAAAATGGTCTGAGGCCAGGTTACCTCAAAACTGCCAATCGCCAGTCCCATATGAACCTGCCCAATCACACAGATAATCTTTGGATACCCTGCTTTGAATGTGCTCACTATCGGAGATACAATAGGCTGTCATGAGAGACAAGTCCTTCTTGTTGCTGGTGCCCAGGTTGTGGAAATCTTTCCCAAGGCTGTTGAAGTTTGGACAGACCAAAGCATTACTTTTTAATGGAGCCTCTGAAGGCAGTGAATGAATCATCTTTGGTCTCTGTTGTTTATTGTTTTATCACTGCTTTTATTATTAAGTTGTTATTAGTTCTGTATTGTTCTGTTTCAGGCCAGTTTAATGGGTTCTGATTGTGTTTTACTTTTTAATTGATAGAAACAACCCATTTTGACAGAAAGGTGGAATGAAAATGTTTCAAATAAAAATAAATGTACATGCCCTCAGCACCTTTTTAAGTTAACGTAAATGTAGCCAAATCTAACAGCTTCTCTACATGAGCAATTTATTGCACACTCAGGATTGGCCACTCATGGACATTTATGGGTCTGTTACATGACAACAACCTCCAGGATGTCTACTGCACCTTCCACTGATAATCTCAGTTTAAAAAGATCAATGCACTTTTTAAAATTATCATGGGATATCCCCAGTGTGCAAAGTTGGCATTCTGCTATAGTACAGCCACTAGATGGCACAGTTTCATTGAACTTAATGGAGCATTGCTGAGAGGGGAAGTTTTTGATTACAAATCACATGGTCACTGTTGGTCACTGTCTAAAGGAGCCTGCAGTAAACACGGAAAGACCCCAGAAGAAGAGTGTGGTTTCCCCCCTTAATGTAGATATGCTCCTTGCCATGAGTTAATTCAAATCTAAGGTATTTTAAGTAGGCTTTGTAGGAGATAAGTTCTGAATTTATAGTGTAGAAGACTTAAATCACACAGTATGGACACCTTGAGTGAATGCAAATATTTAAATATCTCCTTTTGCTTCTTTGTTCATCCCCACTGGCAAAACCACAATCCTTTATGAACAAAGGCAGTTGGATTATCTATTCATCAATTATTTCAGCTGGAAGTGATCTCATATACCCTGTTTCAATAGACATATCTGCATAATTTAAGGGTAGACCTGGGTTCTTCCTTATATACAATGTGAAATTGCCAGTGAAGGGCTAAAGGCAGCCAAATAACCAAGATCTGAAGTGTGAGTCTTGGCAGGATTGGGACCAGAGTTGAACAGCGCACATGGACTGGATCTCTGGGCAGTCAGTACAGAGTCAGGGTCCATGTTGAGCAATGCTCTGAACTGAAACCCCCATCTGGAATGGGACTGAAATGAAAGGGTAAGCAAGCAGAAGTACCAGGACCAGTTAAGTGATGGGGGGGGGGGGGGGGAATAGGCAGATAAGTGATAGCTGGAGCAAAGTTGGGAGAGAGAGAGAGAGAGAGAGCTAAGCAAGGCCAACTTTTGAGAGTTACCAGGCAAAGACAACAACCTGGGAATAATTGTAGCCAGGCCAGATCAGTAGGAAGAGTTGCTGCTGCTGCTGCTGCTGCTGCTACTACTGCTGCTATACCCCAGGTAGTGAATTCCAGTTTTTCTCAGTTTCTCATTTTTTCCAGTCTTAAGTTTCTCCCAAACTTTGAGAATTTTCCTGATTGTAGGTTGGGTTAAGGTTGGAACTTTGTATGAAAATTTGTTTACATTTTTGTGAGCATTTCTTTTAATACATGCATTTCTCCATGCAATCTTTCCTAATATATAAAAAAAATTGGCAAGCAGTTTTCCTAATATAATGCATTTGTAACATTATTTTCACTAAGATATGCATTTTTGTATGCATTTTTTGGTTGGAGGAATCCATTGCAATGGATGCACATCTCAAAGGATTATTCTGGTTTGCATATTGGTTCGAAACCGGATAAGTAGGTCAATTTGCATTAAAATGCAAACCCAATGAGTTTCTCCCTCAACCCTAAGACAGTGAATGAAACAAAAGCATCATTTTCTTGGTTTTATACCAGTTTAATTGCCATTGTTTTTCCCAAAGCATCCTGGGAATTATAGTCTGGTTGGGGCACAGAAAATTCAATTACAGATCACTAGCACTGCTCCCTCACAGAACTACAGTTCCCAGGGTTCCCTAGGAAGAAAGAATATTAAACCAGTGTAAGTTTGCAGTGTAGGTCAGGGGTAGGCAGAAGGTAAATCTACAGATGTGTGGAACCTCAACTCCCAGAAGCCCTTGCCAGTATGGCCTAGGGTCAGGAATGCTGGAATTGACTTCCAAAACATCTGGAGATCTACTTTCTGCCCTCCTCTGGTGTATACCCCCCAACTAATGTATTTGGAGCTGCAGCAAAGTAAATGGAAGGGCCCCAATGCTCCCATGTCCTCATTGTTCCTCCATAAGGCTGCGTTTAGTTTTTCTTTTTTATCCAATTTTTTAAAATGAAAAGTGTCCATTAAAGGTTAGTTTTGTGGGTCTCTGCAAAACAAGTCTGCCTGTTTTTGGCTCAGAACAACTACAGGCAGTCCAGGACATACATAATTATTGCTGAATTCTAAACCCCTGCAGAAAGAGTCAAAACAATTTCAGCCTCTGAAAGCAAAGTGTGTAGCCAAGTTATGCTCACCTCTAGGAACATACAGGACAGGACAGCATCACAGCATTTAGAGAGGGACCTCAACCAGAGGGCTGGATCTGACTGTTACCAAGCTTTGATGATGACCTTACAAGACTTCTGGGCCCACCACTTCCAACCTCACACTGTTTGTTGTTCTCCATCAACACTGTACTGTGTTCGTGGGAGAAAAGGCTCTCATACTGACTGGCTGAGTGGATGGGATGTCATGGACTGTTTACTAACATTCCAACAGTTCAGGGAAACAAAGCCAGGTTTGAAGTACATCTCTAGCTTCCCAGTTTGCCCTGGGGACAGCAGTACTTTTGTTGAACAGGCTAAGGGTAAACACCAAGAGAATCTATCTATGTTAGGCTTACACGGGAATGTGCTAAGCAAAGAGCAGAGGAGAGATTTTAGGTTGGCCACATATGAATCACCCAAAAGGAGGACAAAAGAGGACAGGGATTTACATAAAATATGCATATGCAAATTTATATGCATAGATGCATTTTTATGCATAGATGCAAAAAGTGATTATTATAATTTAAATAGAAACACCGTACATCTCACCATAGTGCAGAGCCTGTGAGCTTGTCTGTCCCATCTGCTGTCCTAGTGCAACATTTCTTAGAGTCCTTTATTTTTAAACTGGAATCGGATAGGGCAGCGCTTTAAACAGAGGATGGTCCTTTGTAAAAGAGGACACAAGGCCACAAGAGATTTGGCAGATGAATCTCAAAATGTTTTGAATTTTAACATAAACTCTGAGGTGACAGTGAAGTAGGAAAGGGAAAACACTTTCAGGTTCAACCCATAACTCAAACAGATCTGTTTGATTTATTTTACTTTTTATTTATTTTTAAATAAAAATTACTGGCTTTTCATCATAAAATAATCCCAAAGTGGAAACAATTCCCGTAAAAAACAACAACAGTAAAACCAGGGAGGAACAGAGATAAATAGCAATTTGCAAGACCTATCAGTTTTGCTAGACAACTAGACATAATCCAGAGCAGGAGCGCCATGAAAATCCAGGCAGTCAAGTTCTTGCAAGTGGAATCAAATCAGGCGCACTCCATCCCGAGTGGACCCTTCCAGCCCTCCATTCTTCTCACTTGCTCTCTGCCCTCCACTGTGCCTCACCCAGAGCCACCTGGACTCGCTCTCCCTTTCCACCCTTTCCACCTCCTTATTCACCTGCCTCTTTCTCTGACCCAGGATACAGTGGTAGTGAGGAGGAGCAGGAGGTGCCTCTTCCTGCTTGCTCCCTGGCTCTCTGCCCACCAAGCGAGCATGTGGCAGCAATGATACGAAAGAGGAGGAGAAGCAACAGCTGCAGCTGGTGCCAATGGTGGTGAGACAGTGAAGGGCCCTGCTGAGGGCGTTTTGCTGAGGGCCCCCTATGAAACCTGGAGCCAGCGCTGCCGCCATGGGACAAATCTCACCCTGGGAGCCATGGCAAAGTGGCAGGTAGTGGTTGTGGGAAATGTTGCTTTTTCAGGCAACATACAGGGTTAAGCAATTATATAATCCAGTAAGCACATATAAAGGCTAGGCACATATATTAATCTAATATTCAATAGCTAAAGCAAGAGGCACATATAAAATGCCAAATACACAGTAATCAAGCAAAGAAGCAGAATAATATATCTAAAGATAGAAACAGACAGTGGAGCAAAATTGTCAGGTGTGTGACCTTTTGAACCATGAAGAAAGGCACCGAGAAAATTGTTCCATTTGCTGTTTTTGAGGAACTTAGCTAAGGCAAGTAGAAACAGATGGCTGTGTGGTCAGAAGTGTAGCAAGGAACGCAAGTAGAAATAGACTTAACCACTAGATTACGACCGTGGGGGTCAAAGCTTTGCTAAGATCGATTGCAACTATAAGGAAACGGCTGCTTTAATAAATAAGTGTGTGGGTGCAAGAGTATAGGGGGAGAGGGGGAATGAACAAAGGCGGGGATTTTAGTATTATAATCAGGCGTACCGGATAGGCTGTAACCTTTTAGAGGAGGGACCTTTTCCGGCCGGGACAGGGAATAAATGATGTATGATTTGTGATTTTCGGTGTGTGCCAAGCTTGTATAGCCACACCCCTTTTGCAAAAGGCTTTGCAATAAAGAAACTTGCTTTCAACTTTCCAGATTGTATTATCCTTTTCTCAAACAGAATGGGCATTTCTAACATGGTGGCTCTTCTGAATTCAGGGGAGACTCTACCAGGGCTCTCCCCCCCCCCCACTCCATGCTCATTCATAAAGTCAAGATGGCACTGCCAGCTGAGTTTGTCCATCAGGGATCATGGAGGTTGTAGTTCACACCCTGCAATCCCCAGTGGAAAAAATCAAGGGCAGCATCTTGTCTCTGGTGCCAGTGTATCAAATGCATGTGCTGTGCAGGAACATTACTGCTGCATGCAGCAGAGCACCTCACATTTCACATGCTGCAGCTATTGAGGTACATTTTAAACTGTTGATAATGAACTGGAGGACAGCTGTTTTTTTCGTATATGCATTTGACAACAACAAAACCCTTTAAATCAGTGGAGGACAAGCTATTGCAGAGTAATGCACTACATTAAGTGGACACAGGCCTTCAGCTGTAGCTCAGTGGTCAAGCCCCTGCTCTGCATGCAGAAGGCCCCAGTTTCGATCCCAGCATTTGCAGGTAAGACTGGGAAAGCCTGAACCCCTGGTTAGTGACTGCCAGTCCGTGGAGATGATACTGAGCTAGGGGAACTGGCGGTCAGACTGAGAGTCTATCTACACCAAGCAGGATGTGACACTTTGAAAACATTTTGAAAACTGTATATGGAATGTGTCCTGGGCCCCAACAGTTGTCACTACCATTTTAAACCGTTTTAAACCGTTTTAAACCATTTTAAAGCAGTAGTGTAGGTAGGCTCTCAGTATAAGGTACTTTCCTATGTAAGGGGCTCTGATTTACAATTATTGCTTCTGTGAAATGTTGGAGGATACCCAATAACACACCTACAGACTTATTTAGAGCTTCTCTACATGAAGCAAAAATCCCACATCTTTACTGGGCTTTCTTCTTCAGGAGTCTTTCCGGGTTTACGATGGGCTGCTTTAGACGGTGAACACATGATTTGGAATTGAAAACTTCCTTTCTTGGCAATGCTTTATATGGTCAATGAAACAGTGCCATCTAGTGGCTGCTGTTAATTTTTTCTCAACTTTTCTCTGATCATTCTGAACGCAGGATAAATGGAGAAAAGTGTGGGAGATGTCCTGGAGGTTGACAATGTCATGTAAAGCAAGCTTCCATGATTGACCAATCACAAGTGTGCAATAAATTGCTCATACAGAGAAGCTCTCAAATTCATAATGTCTTGGAGTTATACTGTACTTACGTTTCTTCAAATGTTTGATGGCTGCTTTTAAGTCAATAAGCAGACAGATATCTTCTGTGTGAAGGTTTTATTTAGAGATATTGAGATCCAGACTTAGTCATGGTTAGAGTAGGGTCATTGAAATCAATGGGATGAGATAGTCATGACCAACCCACATTGAGTTCATTCAGTTTACTTTAAACATGACTAAGACTGGATCTTAGTCATGTTTAAGACTGGATCTTAGTCATTGACTGGAATTCATGTGGCTTCTTGGAACATTGGACCCTAAAGGTGGCACCATTTATGTGCCTTCAGCATAGGTTACGAAATTGGGTTTCCTGTTTCATTTAACTTCTCAACAGCTTAGGTTTCTATTGTAGCACATTCTGGAGGACACTGTGCTTCATTTCAGAGTCTATCATACACACACACATATACACACACACACACACACACTCCATCTTTCCTTAAGAAACTCAAAGGAGAGTACATGGTTTTCTTCCTCCCATTTTATCTTCACAACAATCCTCTGAGGTAGGTTAGATTAAGAGAGAGTGGCACCCGAAGGTCACCCAGAGAGCTTCATGGCTGAATGGGGATTTGAACCCAAGCCCTCAACTCCTAGCCGAACACTTTAACCACTACACCACATTGGTTCTAATTATTGAGAGGTATGTGTAACCAAGTTTCTTCTCTCTCTCCATTTTAACAGTTTGTATTTTCTCGCTTATACATTTTTAACTTTCATTTCCACATTCAGACTAAAGCGAAGCTGCCTTTAACATTTTGGATCCCTAACAATTTTTTGCTCTTCCTTCTGCCCGAAACGAAAAGTGTGTTCATGCATCATGTGTTTGTCCCTTGATACCTCAAGTATTTTCCACATGTACTGCTAGTTTTCCAACTAACGGGCCAACATTATGAACAAAGGAATGAACAGTTAGCAAGCAGCTGATTTTCAGTAAAATCAAATTAGGGACACATAACGGCTCAGAGATGACTGGCATTTTAAATCGCTCCACACCGGATGAGGTGGGGGGGACCGTATGCTGTCAACTCCCAATCAAATTCAAGGAGCCTAAGTATAAATGGTTTGCCCTGTGGTGACAACTGCAGCTGAAGGGGTGTGAAAAGGCCACAATTTTGAGTCTGTGGTATGTAAATCTATGCTGAGTGAGTAGTAGCTGGTGATAAAAATGAACACACAGTTTAGCACAGCACTCTAGGAACACCAGAAGAGCCCTGCTGGCTCAGACCAAGGGTCTATCCAGTCCAGCGTTCTGTTCACAATGGCCAACCAGCTGGCCATAGGGAACCCACAAGCAGGACATGAGTGCAACAACACCCTCCTGCCCATGTTCCCTAGCAACTGGTGTATGTAGGCATACTGCCTCTGATATTGGAGCTAACAGATAGCCATCAGGTCTAGTAGCCATTGATATGATAGCCTTCTCTTCCATGAATTTGTCTAATCAGTCAGCCCTCGGTCTCCGGATGCTGCTTTTAAATGCCAGATCGGTGCAAAATAAGACCTCCCTCATCCATGATCTAATAGTGGATGAGGCAGCCAATCTGGCTTGCATTACCGAGACCTGGGTGGGAGAGCAGGGAGGAGTTAGTCTCTCCCACTTATGCCCACTGGGGTACTTGGTTCAACATCAGGGTAGACTTGAGGGCCGGGGAGGGGGGGGTTGCTGTAGTCTATAGGAATTCCATCCCCCTCTGTGGGCTCCCTGTCCATGTGACTACTGGTCTGGAGTGTTTGCACATTGTGTTGGGCCAACGGGACAGATTAGGGATTCTGTTGGTGTACCGCCCACCCCGCTGCTCAACAGACTCCCTAGGTGAGCTGACAGAGGTGGTCTCAGGTGCACTGTTGAGGACCCCCAGACTGTTGTTTCTGGGGGATGTCAACATTCATGCTGAGGGCACTTTATCTGGGTTGGCTCAGGATTTCATGGTTTCCATGACAACCATGGGACTGTCCCGACATGCCACTGGCCCGACGCATGTAGCGGGGCATGCTCTATACCTGATTTTTTCCATTGGACATGGAGATGGTGATCTGAAAGCGTACTGATGACACGCAACTCTACTTCTCCTTTTCATCTTCATCAGGTGAGGCTGTGGATGTGTTGAACCAGTACTTGGCTGCAACAATGGGCTGGATGAGAGCTAATAAACTGAAACTTAATCCAGACAAGACTGAGATGCTGTTAGTGGGGGGGTCCTCTGACCGGATGGAGGGTCTTCAACCTGTTCTGGATGCACTCCCCCTGAAGGAGCAGGTTCGTAGCTTGGGGGTTCTCCTAGAACCATCTCTGTCACTTGAGGCTCAGGTAGCCTCGGTGGCACGGAGTGCCTTCTACCAACTTCGGCTGGTGGCCCAGCTACGCCCCTATCTGGACAGGGTTAACCTGGCTTCAGTTGTCTATGCTCTGGTAACCTCCAAGTTAGATTACTGCAATGCGCTCTACGTGGGCCTGCCTTTGAAGACAGTTCGGAAGCTGCAGCTTGTGCAGAATGCAGCAGCCAGATTGGTAACAGGGACCAGAAGGTTCGAACATATAAGACCGATTCTGGCCTGCTTGCATTGGCTGCCTGTATGTTTCCGAGCCCGAATCAAGGTGCTGGTTTTAACCTATAAAGCCTTACACGGTTTGGGACCACAATACCTGATGGAACGTATTTCCTGACATTAACCTACCCGTACACTACGCTCAATGTCAAAGGTCCTCCTCCAGGTGCCTACTCCGAGGGAAGCTCGGAGGACAGCAACAAGGGAGAGGGCCTTCTCTGTGGTGGCCCCTCAATTATGGAATGATCTCCCCGATGAGGCCCACCTGGCGCCAACACTGTTATCTTTTTGGCGCCAGGTCAAAACTTTTCTTTTCTCCCAGGCATTTTAACAGCTCAAGTTGAGGTTTTGATTGACATTGTAGCCAGGCTTAACAGTTAAAATGTTTAAAAGTGTTTTAATGACAGCTGTTTTATGTTTATGGTTTTAAATTTTGTATATTGTCTTTTTAATGCTCAATCTTTTTAATTTTTGTAAACCGCCCAGAGAGCTTCGGCTATGGGGCGATATATAAGTGTAAATAATAATAATAATAATAATAATAATAATAATCCAGTGGAGGCTGTTTGCTCTGATTTCAGTAGGGCTTTGAATCCAATCTGGGTTTTAGTCAGAACCAGCCAGCACAAGTAGAAGTCAAAAGATTGCAGGTTGTGGCAAATTTCTTAATGCAGAATTTGGCTTCACTCGGTGCAGAGCACTTATTACTGTTAAGGCAGAGGACATGCAGGTTGTGGAATACATGCAGCTCTGATGACAGACTTCTCAGCAACGTGACTTCAATCTCAGCGACAATCTTATTTACAAATGTCCTGACGTAGTACCCCACGCAATCCCAGAGGAATATATTTTCCAGGAATTGAGCACAAACATTTGACATTCAGTCCAACAAACAAACCTCTCTCTGTGTGACTTTTTGGGTTGTTGTTCTTGTAAATGGTAAGGTAAAAATGCTGCCTCCCTTGGAAATGTCTTCTACAAATGCTATAAGAGTTTGGGAAACCTGTCAAACATACCAAACAGCTGCTGCACATAGCCCTCCCGAGGTCCATGTGTGCTTTGGCATGGCAGGGATGCACAGGAGCGAGCGGAGGGACAGAGCTTTGAAGTCGGCCTGCTGGTGTTATGTTATCCTTGGCTTACAGCATGCTGGAAAATACACAGCAACAAGTTCTCATCATGGCTGAAGTGCACCTTTTTTCCCTCAGGGCTCGGGAAGGTTTGTTTTAGCATTACGTGCAGCTATGAAACACCTCAGTCATTTTGATGCTTTGTTGTTTTATTAAATTCCTCACTGCCTCCCCAACACCTGCCTTCATATTGCTGGTGTTCTCCATGGTCTGTTACTTGGGGAAGAAGGAGCAAAAAGACAATGGATTTCTCATCTCTCTCATTTTTAATGTCCTATCTAAACTACAAAGTTATTTGTTAGCTGGTTGGTTTTAAGTGTTTATCTGCTTTCCTATAACTAGGTTCTCAGGACAGCTTACAGTAATAGGGTGACCCTATGAAAAGGAGGACAGGGCCCCTGTACCATATAGAAAAGGGAATTTCAGCCAGTGTCATTTTGTAGCACCTAGTGAAATCCCCTCTTCATCACAACAGTTAAAACTACAGGAGCCCTGCCCAGCATGACCAGATACAAAAGAGGCCAGGGATCCTGCAGCTTTAACTGTTTTGATGAAGAGGGGATTTCACCAGGTGCTGCATGCATACAAATGACACCAGCTGAAAGTCCCTTTTCTATAGAACTTTTAAATATAGGTTGGGATTTCTCTGGTCCTGCCCTGTACTGGCTCTGGCTCCATCCATCACCAGTATGTGGCCCCTAAAATATTACTTCTGAGGGGATTTGGGTAGGGTGACCATATTTTGGAAACCAAAAAGGAGGACAACATGGCCGCCCCAAGGGGGCATGCCCACCAACATGGCCGTCCCCCAAGGGGGGGGTGCCCACCAACATGTCCAGCCCCCAAAGGGGCGTGGCCACCCAAACATGGCCTTGGTCACATGTCTGATTTCACAGCATACAATTAAGACAAACCTGTTCTACACAATATCTTCATGTTAAAATCACTAAAATAAAGAATAAGTGAGACATTCAATGTATCTGAAATTAACTTTACTCACTCCTACTTTTGTAGCTTTTGCTGTACTTTGAAACTTTTGCTATGCTCTGTGTGATAGTTTCCCCTTCCCTCAAATATGTTTTCTGACTGCAAATCCTTCACTGGATGACCGTAATCCCAACTTTCCTAACATTTAACCCTCTTTTCCCATAACATTTATCTTATCATTCTCACATATTCAGCATTGCTACCACTGAACAAATGAAGCAGTTGACAAGTGCAGAAAAATCTAGTACAACAAACTAGCAACCTAGCATTGCAGGAAGGGTATAAAATACGATTACCCTGCAAACATTAGCCATGGAACAAAATGGACTAAAGGCTTGTTGTAGTCACTTCTTACCTCTTAGCTCGTTTCAATTACTGGTTTATTAGTGAGAAACTAATCTAAACATGTGTCATTATATCTCTGGTTCATTAGCCATGTAAACAAAACCATGGTCAGTAGCAATACAAAGAAAGGCCAGAAGAGATGCCCATTATCACAATGCTAGACAAGGACCTTTCCCTCCTTTTATCCAAGTATATCCTGAATTTACACTGCCTCAGTGTGTAGAGAATAGAAATCCCAGTCAGGGACCCAAAGAAAACTGCCCAAAGAAACTTTAGAAATAACTCTTGTTGATTTCAATGAAGCTTACTCCCAGATAAATGAATGTAGGATTGCAGCCTCTTCACATCTATTCACCTTACTCTAGCAAGTGCAAGGCCCTCCTGTCAAGGACAACTATGCACTCACAGAACCTGGCCTCCTCGATCATGCAACCAGCAGATGCTTTCCAGAAAGATGCTTTCAGAGCCTAGGAGATCCAGACACACTCAGACAAGTCAAGACAAGCCATGCTATGCTGGGACAGAACAATTCTGGGACAAGACAATACTTTGCAAGCGATCAGACACAACAGCCATACATATAAAAGAAAAACACAACTACCTCATTGACATAGCAATACCTAATGACAAAAACGTTGCAGAAAAGGAAGAGGAAGAGGAAAAGAGAGATCCAGCAAAGGTTTTAGGAAATCTTACTCATATTGGCACAGGTTGAGATATTTTGCTGGTCAGAATTTTCATCAGTAGAACTCCAATGGACTTTGATGGAAATGTCTTTAGGACTTTTAACAATTTTACTTTGGGCTTTCAGACTTCAGAAACTTCAGGTGGACGATATAAAATAACTAGCAATTACAGGAGAAGTGAAAAACCCTTCTCCACCCACCCCACCCACCATGCACATTGGCGCAAGAGCTAATAGTTAGATCCAAAAAATTAGTGAATTAAATGGAAAATTCATTAACAGTCTGACACGGGTTTTGAGAATTAATTGAAAAAATATATAGAAGACACAATATACAATGTGGATCTAGGCTCCAGCTCAGCTAGATATGATCTTAATAAACTGAGGAGGAATATGACTTAAAAAAAAAAAAACAACTTAGAACTCTATGTATTTTAGCCTTCCCCAACCCAATCCTCTCCAAATGTCTTTGACTGTGACTCCTATCTGGTCATGCTGACTGGGCATTGGGAGTTTTATCCAACACATCTGGAGAGAACCAGCTTGGGCCCCCTCCACAAGGATGCGCTTTTGCGCCCGGTTCGGGGATTATGCGCATTATCGCGGAGGCGCATTTACGCCTAATCCCTCTGCACGGGAGGCGGCGAGAGGCGGCGAAGCGCATTAATTGATGTCCAAAAAGCGCTTTAGAAGACGTTAATGCGCATAATCGCTTGTTCACACGGCGAAAATGCGCTTTAACGGCCGGAGCAAAATAAAAGTCGCTATTTAACGCGCATTCGAAAATGCGCATTATCGGGGAGATAACGCGCCTGTACGCCCGTTTTGCGCTCCGCTGGTGTGGAGGTAAAATTTATAATGAGCCTTCAAAGCTCATTAAACGTCTCGTGTGGAGGAGGCCTTGGAGGAGGATACTGTATTTAACAAGAATTGTCTGTTTTTGTACAGTTCCTAAAAGGATAAAACAAATGCTAGCACCAGCAAATATCACATAGATGAAGTAAAAACACCATGGCCAGTAACAATCATCCTCCAATAGAGATGGATAATAAATTATGTATTCATGATGTTTAAAAAGCCCATTGAAATTGCATCCATTTACTTTGCCTTTCACACAGCCATGTTCAAATGAACTTCTAATATGATACCATTGCACATTTTTATATTCTTTTTTAAAACTGTTCCATGATTTAGTCAAATAAGAAGCAGTAAATAAATATTGCAAATAAGTCAATTCATACATCTCCTCCAACAAAACAATAAAAAAGCAAACGGGTGAGGTAACCAGATAAAGGTACTGCTTTGAAGCCATTTTCTGTTCTAGCACAACACCTTTTTTCCAGACAGCTAAACCAATTTGCTCAAACCATCTCTAAATGAATTCTTAGAAAATTCATTCAAATTTATTTCCCGTAAATAGGAATATCAACTCCATATCATTCCAACTCTCACATACAAAACTATAGCTCCTCATACACTCTCAACATGCACACAAACACCAAACTCTCTCAGAATCACCCACCCCAAAACACACACGCACACATTCATTCATAGACAAATGAACATGCACCCCATGCACCCATCACATAAATACACTCACACAAACATACCTCTCCCAAGGCTGCTCCTATGCTTGCTTCCCTCCCCCTCCCCCTCCCCTATTTCTCTGGGCAAATTATGGGGACTTTTACATTCACCTTGAAAATATTCTTAGCAGCAGCAAGGGGTTGCAGAGAAGGGGATTAGAAAAGTACAGGATGAGACCTGGGAGAGGAGGTGGAGGGCAGTTTTGGAAAAATTCTCAGAGCCTTGTAACTCCCAGGATAAAACTGTCCTACCTGCTGCTCTGCCTGCTTTTTGTCCTCTGCCTGCACCATCCAAGAAGAGGCCCAGGATCGCCGAGCGGGAGCCGGAAGGGGTTTGCAGACTGAGTTTTGGTAAGTGTGGATGACCCACCAGGGGCAGGCCTCGGAAGTGCCCCAAATGGGCCTGCCCAGGCCTGCCAAAGCCATTTCCAGATTCCTAGAGGTGACGGCCCCTCTAGGAACCCGGAAATGGCTTCGGAAGGCCAAAACCGGAAGTCCTAAAAACGGGCCTGCAGAGGCCTGCTGAAGCCATCTCCGGATTCCTAGAAGGGCTATCACCATAGCGACGGCCTTCTAGGAACCCGGAAATGGCTTCGGAAGGCCTCAGAAGGCCGAAACCGGAAGTGCTTGAAATGGGCCTGCAGAGGCCTGCTGAAGCCATCTCCGGATTCCTAGAGGGCCATCGCCATAGCGACGGCCCTCTAGGAACCCAGAAATGGCTTTGGCAGGCCTCAGAAGACCAAAACCGTAAGTACCCAAAACAAGCTTTGGGGGGGGGGCTAAATTTCCAGATTTGTCCCCCCAAAATGGGTTTTTCCCCCAGATTTGGATTTGCCCGCCATTTTCCGGGCATGTCTGGACAAATCTGGGCGGATGGGCACCCTAGATTTGGGCCTTGGCAAAATAAAAGCTGCCCAGCTCTGCAGTAAATTAGAAGTTCCCAAACTTGCTTTTAGTTTCAGGATAGCTAGACAGATATACAGAGCACGTAAAGATAGATTTTACTTGAGTTTATGACTTAGAAGGCAGTTTATTTTTTGAAGTAATTTGTTCTTCTGTCAAAAAAGCCTTTTCTAATTTGTTAGCTTCACAAAAATAATACTTTGCCCTTTGGCTTTCTTTTCCTTAATCACACTAAAGATTAAGGGGGTCCTCTGTCAGCATAATATTATGTAAATTCAACCAAAACTTTTTTCCCCTCAGTTTCTTTGTTGATTTACAAAATCTGAAGTCACTGCTAGAAATCACCTTTGTCCTTAAAAACAAACATTCATGAGAGACAAAGGCCAGCCTGAAATTCAGTATGAGGCTTTGGATGATGTTTTGGTGTGCAACCAGAGCCTAGTTCTGGTAACACTTAAAAGCAGGTGGAAATCAATTCGTGACCAAGGAAGAATGCTTGCAAACTTACCTGCAGTGAGGTAAGAGTCCTAGATGCCTGCAGTAAGAAGACATGCAATGCAATCTCTTAACAAAAAAACATAAGAGATCTTTGGAAAGCATCAACCAATTCCAAAAGGCAAAGTGTAAGAAGAGAATCAAGCTTTCAAAAGACCAATAATTTAAGATATGAATAAAAATATACTGTATAAGGGCCTTGTCTTCATGGCACCAAGTTGGCTCCGCCTCCCCCCAAAACCCTGCAGTTTTACTCACCTGGGGTGGCATTGGGTGATCCTGAAGCCAAGGAGGGAGCATGGGGTTTCTGGTGGTCAGCTGGGTACCGAAGCCCCCCCTCTTCCTGGTGGAAGGTGACCAGTTGCCGAGTTGTACTGACCTCACTCCTAATGAAAAAGTCAAGGTAAGTCCCCAACCTTTTCACTGCACAGCTTTGCGAGAAAGCCCCGTGGTGGCTGCGAAGCTGCATCTGCATTGTATAACTGATGCAGCGCAGATTCATAGCCACCACGGGGCTTTCCCTATATAAAGACAACCTCTAGGTTGGAGAGATTTTATTGCTGACTCATGAATCTTGTGGACGTTTCACTAGGCTGACCAGATAAAATCCAGGTCAGGGCTCATGTAACTGTAACAGTTGTAGAGAAAAGGGAATTTCAGCCAGTGTCATTTGTATGCAATTAGTTCCTGGTGATATTGCCTCTTCATCACAACAGTTAAAGGTGCAGGCACTATACTAGAGTGACCATATACAAAAGAAGGCAGGACCCCTGCAACTTTAACTATTGTGATGAAGAGGGAATTTCACCAGGAACTAATTGCATACCAATGACACTGGCTGAAATTCCCTTTTCTCTACAACTGTTAAAGTTACATGAGCCCTGACCTGGATTTTATCTGGTCACCCTACGTTTCACCATTTTAGTGTTTATATGGATTGTAAGCTCAAGGGCAGTATATTGTCATTGTTAATTATATGCACTATACAGTACAGCACCTTCTTTTATTTTATTTATTTATTTAAGAATTTTATTTATCTATTTATTACAATTCTATGCCACCCAATAGCAGAAGCTCAATATTATTTGTTTTTTAGACCATTGTTTAGGTTTGTATGCTCTATTGCAACTGTAAGCTGCCTTAGGGATCTTCTTACATTGAAAGGAAGTATATAAATATTAGTATATTTAAACAACATTGGTTTCCAATTCAAGTTATCTGAAAGGCAGGAATATGCTCATATGTTCAAAAACAACACACACACACAAACCCATATGAAAATTCATGTGCATTTTTGCAACGCACAGCAGAGTATATAGTTTTATTGCTGATCAATATTCATTATTGTGTAGTTTTATTGTGTTTTGGTGGCAATGATACTGCACATTCAATGTATGTTTGATAATTCTGTGAAAATTGGCAAATATAATTGGATAAAATAATAATAATAACAGGTTCGTACAACCACCTCTGTATTGGATCCTTGCCCCTCTTGGCTAATAAAAGCTATCAAGGAAGGAACAGCCGGCTGGCCAGGGAAGAGATTAATGCCTCTCTATGAGAGGGAGTGGTCCCAGGCCGCTTGAAGGAGGCGGTAGTGAGACCACTCCTGAAGAAATCTTCCCTAGACCCCGAAAATCTTAATAACTATAGACCTGTGGCAAATATTCCATTCCTGGGCAAGGTCCTTGAGCGAGTGGTTGCGAGCCAGCTCCAGACACTCTTGGAGGAGACTGATTATCTGGATCCATTTCAGTCCGGCTTCAGGCCTGGTTTTGGCATGGAAACAGCCTTGGTTGCCCTGTATGATGATGTATGTCGGGAGAAAGACAGGGGGAGTGTGACTCTGTTGATTCTCCTTGATCTTTCAGCGGCTTTCAATACCATCGTCCATGGTATCCTTCTGGGATGACTGGTGAGTTGGGAGTGGGAGGCACTGCACTGCAGTGGTTCCGCTCCTACTTGGCAGGGCAGCTCCAGAAGGTGGTGCTTGGGGGACATTGCTCGGCCCCGTGGATTCTCCAGTATGGGGTTCCTCAGGGTCAGTCTTGTCCCCCATGCTGTTCAACATCTACATGAAACCGTTGGGAGAGGTCATCCGGAGTTTTGGGGTGCATTATCAGTATGCTGATGACACACAACTCTATTTCTCCTTCTCATCTTCAGCAGGTGAGGCTGTGTCTGTGCTGAACCAGTGCCTGGCTGCGACAATGGACTGGATGAAGGCTAACAAACTGAAACTCAATCCAGACAAGACTGAGACGCTGTTAGTGGGTGGTTCTGCTGACCGGATGGAGGGTGTTCAACCTGTTCTGGATGGGGTTGCACTCCCCCTGAAGGAGCGGGTTCGTAGCTTGGGGGTTCTCCTAGAACCATCTCTGTCACTTGAGGCTCAGGTGGCCTCAGTGGCACGGAGTGCCTTCTACCAACTTCGGTTGGTGGCCCAGCTATGCTCCTATCTGGACAGGGATAACCTGGCTTCAGTTGTCTATGCTCTGGTAATCTCTAAATTGGATTACTGCAATGCACTCTACGTGGGGCTGCCTTTGAAGACGGTTCAGAAGCTGCAGCTTGTGCAAAATGCAGTGGCCAGAGTGATAACAGGAATCAGAAGGTTCGAGCATATAAGACCTACTCTGGCCCGCTTGCACTGGCTGCCTATACGTTTCCAAGCTCAATTCAAGGTGCTGGTTTTAACCTATAAAGCCTTACACGGCTTGGGACCACAATACCTGATGGAACGCCTCTCCCGACACGAACCTACCTGTACACTACGATCCACATCGAAGGTCCTCCTCCGGTTGCTTACTCCAAGGGAGGCACGGAGGGTGGCAACAAGGGAAAGGGCCTTTTCAGTGGTGGCCCCCCAATTATGGAATGATCTCCCTGACGAGGCTCGCCTGGCGCCAACATTGTTATATTTTCGGCGCCAGGTCAAGACTTTCCTCTTCTCCCAGGCATTTAACAGCATATGATGAGGGGTTTTGTGTTTTTGTGTTGTTGTTGTGCTTTGACCCAGAAGGATATTGTAATTTTAACTTGTTTTTATGCTTTATGCTTTTAAATTTTGTATTTTGGTGTTTTAATTGTTCAGTATTTTTAATTGTAAACCGCCCAGAGAGCTTCGGCTATGGGCCGGTATATAAATGGAATAAAATAAATAAATTAAATAATTAAATAAACAAATAAATAAAATAATAATAATAATAATAATAATATAATGATACATGGATAAGTTGTTGTGTATGGTTGTTGTTGTTTTTTCTAACGTACTCAGAATCTTGTTTAAACCAGGCCATAGGTGACTAGAATGTGGAAGACATTCTGGTACATGATTGTTAGAATGTCCCCAACTTCTGTAGTGAAGCAGCAATCTCTGCGCCGGTTCCCAGCCAGCCAGAGCATCGCTCACATCCATTCTTGCATTTTTTGGAAAGGAGATCAGTGAGAATCTTTAATTGGCTCCACACTTTTTTGCAGGATATGAGCCAGAGCCATTTGGACTCCAGAAACTTGATGCTCCATATGAAGAACAAGATGTTCACCTGGCTGCTGCAGCTCATGTTTATCAAGGCCAGAGTGCTCTATGAATCAGCGCATTGGATGACTCACTTTTCTGGCTGTATATTTATAACGTGTGTTTTTTTCATGGAAATCAATGTCAAAAGGAGTTTATCATCTTGCAGGCACTCAACTCACTCTTGGACCACAAAGGTGTCTTGATCTTCTGCTCCATCAACTTTGCTTTATGTTTCCTAAGAGCAATGATTCACTTTGTATGGCCTTTCAGAAAAAGAAAAATAGAAAGCCATGTAGGGTGACCAGATAAAATCCAGGTCAGGGCTCATGTAACAGTTGTAGAGAAAAGGGAATTTCAGCCAGTGTCATTTGTATGCAATTAGTTCCTGGTGAAATTCCCTCTTCATCACAACAGTTAAAGGTGCAGGCACTCTACTAGAGTGACCATATACAAAAGAAGGCAGAGCCCCTGCAACTTTAACTGTTGTGATGAAGAGGGAATTTCACCAGGAACTAATTGCATACAAATGACACTGGCTGAAATTCCCTTTTCTCTACAAATGTTAAAGTTACAGGAGCCCTGACCTGGATTTTATCTGGTCAGCCTACTGTAATGCCAATGTTACACAACATACCATAAGGAGTTGCACAAGGAATACACTGAAGATGGGTTATGCTACCTTTGCCCAAGATCCAAAGTGGAAGGAGACAAAAAACCTGCTCATATCCTGTTCTGCTTGGACTTGAGACATGCAGAGAAAATGGATGCAGGCAGACCAAATCGTGCAAGGACAAATTTGATCAAATCAAGGCAAGGCAATGAAAAGCAAAAACAAGTCAGGTCCAGGCAAAGCCAAAGCCATTGGCAATGCAAGGACAAGGCAACAAATGGCAAGTCAAGAATTGCACATGGCAAGCCGGGTGAAATCAAATGAAGGCAACACAACTTCACTGCAAAGAGAAGTAAAGGCAAAGTCAAGTAAGGTCAAGGCAATTGCAGTTGGTATTTGGGATGTTATTTAAAAGTGCTGCTGGGTGATTCAGTGCTATTTACTCATGAGCAAGTATGCAGAGACCAATCCTGCTTACTTATGAGAGGCATGGCATCTGAGATGCTCTTTGAAAGTGCTGCTGTATGATGCAGTCCTGCTTCTGAGCATTTATTTTTATTTATTAAAACATTTATATCCTGCCCTATATCACAAGGATCTCAGGGTGGCATACAGATATAATCATACATATAAAATAGATTAAATATACAATTCTAAAACAAATTAAACAAATTTAAAACCAATACAAAATTTTAAAATAGCGAAATCCTATTAAAACAAGACAGTGAGCAGGCTGGTGGATTTAGCCATCAAAGGCTTTGTTAAAAAGCCATGTCTTAACCTGGTACTAAAATGAAGCCAATACCAGCGCCAGTCGGGCCTCCAGGGGGAGGGCATTCCACAGCTGGGGTGCCACAACAGAGGAAGCCCTCTCCCATGTCCCACCATAGCATATATCTTGCATTGGTGGGGCACCTATAAGGGCTCCTCCAACAGATCTCAGGTCTCAGGCAAGCAGATATCGGGAGAGTGCATTGCAGTAGTTACCAGCACATGCAGTACTGTGACTAGGTTATCCCTGTCCAGGAAAGGCCGTAGCTGGTGGATCAGTCAAAGCTACTCTCTTTTGTATCTGGCTAAGAGGGCAGGGCTCCTGCAGCTTTAACTGTTGCGATGAAGAGGGGATTTCACCAGTTGCTGCGTACGTACAAATCACACCTGCTGAAATTCCCTTTTCTATACAACTGTTAAAGATACAGGTGCCCTGTCCTCCCTTCCATATGGCCATCCTACCTCTGAGTCCAACAATGGCTGTAGTGTGGGAGGGGGAGCGTGATTCTCCCCTCCAGGTGTGCAGTTTCCGCTGTGTGGTCAAATGAACAAAGCTTTTGTTTATTTGCCAAAAACAACATTACCTTTGTATATACTGTGAGCAAGTTATTTTCAAACTCCATGGGAAACACAATGTTCTGACACACTGAACAAGGGGGCAATAACTACACAGAACATACAATACAACCAACATTGCAAGCAAAAGCAAGAGCCAAAATTCAAGTCTCATGCATCAGAGTTTATTATTTATTATTTATTGCATGTCCATACCACCCAGTAGCTGAAGCTCTCTGGGCGTTTACAAAAATTAAAACCATGAAAACCATTCAAAATATAAAACAACAGTATAAAACATAGTATAAATGCAATCTGAAAGCACAACCAGGATAAAACAGAGCAGCAATGCAGAAATTAAAACAGGTTTAAAATACAAATGTAAAACAGCAAATTTAAAAATTAAGTAGATAAACTGTTAAAATACTGAGAAAATAAAAAGGTCTTCACCTGGTGTCTAAAAGAGTTGAGACCACTTTGGTCGCCTTAGTAGATGATCTACGCCTTAGTATCGACAAGGGGAGTGTGTCCCTGCTGGTACTCCTGGACCTCTCAGAGGCTTTCGATACCATCGACCATTGTATCCTTCTGGAGCGCCTGGGGGCATTGGGAATCGGGGGCACTGTGCTTCAGTGGTTCCGATCCTATCTCTTGGGCAGGCTCCAGATGGTGATGCTTGGCGATAGCTGCTCTTCAAAAAAGGAGTTGCTATGTGGTGTACCGCAAGGTGCCATCCTTTCCCCAATGCTGTTTAACATTTACATGAAACCGCTGGGAGAGATCATCCGGAGGCATGGGGTGGGGTGCTATCAATATGCTGATGACACCCAAATATATTTCTCTATGCCTTCAACAACATCGTCAGCTAAGGATAGTGTGTCTCCTCTGAACGAATGCTTGGAGGCGGTAATGGGCTGGATGAGGAAAAACAAACTGAAGCTGAATCCAGACAAGACGGAGGTGCTTGCTGTCAAAGGCCCCAACCTGGGTTTGGAGGTGTAGCAACCAGTTCTGGATGGGGTTACACCCCCCCTGAAAGACTGTGTTCGCAGCTTGGGGGTACTCCTGGATCCGTCGCTCCAGATGACAGCTCAGATTGATGCGACGGCCAGGAGTGCCTACTATCAGCTTCGGCTGATACGCCAGCTGCGCCCCTTCCTAGAGTTGGAAGACCTAAAGACGGTAGTGCATGCACTGGTAACTTCGAGGCTCGACTTCTGCAATGCGCTGTACATATGGCTACCTTTGTGCCTAGTCCGGAAACTTCAACTTGTTCAAAATATGGCAGCCAGGTTGGTCACCAGTACACCTAGGGGTGACCACATTACACCAGTTATAAAATCACTTCACTGGCTGCCGGTCAGTTTCCGGGCGAAGTATAAAGTGTTGGTTATTACCTTTAAAGCTCTACATGGTTTGGGCCCAGACTACCTACGGGATCGCCTTCTCCCGTACAATCTGCCCCGCACTCTTAGGTCCTCTGGGAAGAATGTACTCAAGCCAGCCAGAACTAGGCTGGTGAGTGTTACCCAGAGGACCTTCTCTTCTATGGCTCCCAGACTATGGAATGGTCTGCCGGAGGAGATTAGACAAACTGACAGTCTTCACGAATTCAAGAGTGTCGTGAAGACTGTTCTTTTCCGCCAGGCCTATCCGGATGAATTTTAAATATTTTAATGATGTGTTTCTCTTGTTTTAATTTTTTAACTTTGTCATGCTTGTATGTGTATTGTGTTCCCTGCCTCGATCCGTAGGGAGAGGCGGGTTATAAATAAATAGTAGTAGTAGTAGTAGTAGTATAATGCAGGTGCCAGGCGAACCTCTCTAGGGAGCTCATTCTGCAGCCGGGGTGCCACAGCAGAGAAGGCTGGTAGCCACCTGCCTCACTTCCTTTAGCAGGGGCTCATGGAGAAGGAACCCTAGGATGATCTTAAGGTTCGGGCAGGTACATATGGGAGAAGGCATTCCTTCATATAGCCTGGCCCCAAGCCGTTTAGGGCTTTGGATGTTAATACCAGCACTTTGAATTGGGGCCGGACCTGGACTGGCAGCCAGTGAAACTGGAAAAGGACTGGTATGATGTGGTCTCATTGGCCAGTCCCTGTTAGGAAATGTGCTGCCCTCTTTTGTACCAGCTGCAGTTTCAGGACCGTTTTCAAAAGCAGCCCCATCGCATTCAAACAATCCAAAGAGGAAACTTGATGTGTTTCAAATGGAAATAACACTACCATCACAGAAAGGGAGTTGTTTCTCATTCTCAATCACCAAATCTCTTTAGATGGCACCAAGAGCAAGACCTCTGGGCTGGCCTGAATGGGAACAAACAGTCCATAAGATAACCAGGTCCTAAGCCATCTAAACCAGCACTTTGAATGGAGTCCGGAAGCAAACAGGAGACCATGTTTTTTTAAAAAGGGGAAACAGAAGCCAAATTAGGTAGTATTACCAAGTTGTTACGGGGGAATGTAAGCTTTCCCAAGAGCCTTCTAATAATTCTAAAGCAATTAAGGGTGCAATCCTATGCATGTTTAGGCAGAAAAAAAGCCCTACAACTTCCAGCATTTCCCAGTCAGCCATGCTTGTAGGGGTTGTAGGACTTTTTTTTCTGTCTAAGCATGCATAGGATAGCACCCTAAGCATGATCATGTTATTGTTGTTCAGTAGAACACCTCTGAGGACTAGATGTAGAACAGCTTCCTCATAGACCTCATACCTGAGAGTGATAGACCTTGGAATGCTATAAGACATCTTTTGTATAGATTCCACCCCCACCCCCCCTCAACCATTAATTGTTGCAAGAGACTGAGCCGGCTGCAGCTGCATCTTGAAAGACCTCACAGGAATGCCATTTGCACAAAGCTATGTACCTAGAAATATGTGCTGTGCTTTTAAGGAAAAAGTATCCCCCCCCCCCCCGAAGTGCTAAAAAAATGGGCATGGGCAGGGGAGAGCATGTCTGTGCCTCAGGTTTAGATCCCTTTTAAAGCTGTTTAACTCTCTTGTCTTCCAGCCAAGGATGTCTGGAATGGAGGTTCCAAGATGTGATGAGGGATCTCCAGAAAGAATTCTCCACCTCTTGACAAAACCCGTTTGCTGTTGACAGTTCAGCACTTTTTATGCTGATTTCAGTTTTGTAGTGCTGATGCATCTTAAGAGCATATTCCCTACCTTCGCTTCTCCACCCCTGCTCCTGTCCCACATTACTTCCTCTTTCTACCTGGAGAAGAAAGAGGAAGTAGACAAAGACCACATGGCCCATTCAAGGACCATTTTTATTGTGCTACTTTTCCCGCACACAGCAGGAAATGGCAGCACATTCCGTGTTGTTGTTTTTTAAGTCGGATTAAAAGGGGTCCATTTTGTGACAGAAAACAAGCAAGAAGGAGCGAGAGGTGCACAGGAGTGGACGTCATTGGGCAGTAGCGAGCGTGCGATAAAATGCTCATCTCATGACGCTCTAAGGGCCGATCTACATACGAGGTTTTTGACGTTTTATAAGGGTTATGAAAATTCTTTGGGCCACATGACGCACTCCCTATAACGTTGCATATCTGAGGTTTTTTAAAACTCACTTCAGTTATATACAACGGTTTTACTTTTAATAAACCGTTTTAAGTAAAATAATGTGTCCTTCCTTACCGTTTGTGATTCATGGGGGCAGTGCTTCCTTTACTGGTGCCCAAATGCTTAGCAGTTGATTGGTGGAGAAGAAAGAGGAAGTGGACTAGTGAACTACAACACCCACAATTCTTAGCCCTATACTCGCTAGGGAATGACAGAGGAACTAAGAAGGAAGTGGGTAACTGAACTACAACCCCCACAATGCCTTGCCCTAAACTCATTGAAAAACAAAAGAGAAAGAGACAGGGCAGAACAGTGTGTGACCGCACACACTGCTTTAAAGACGGAAGACTGTTCTCCTGTAACGTGAGTACTCAGTAATGTGGCCTTAGACGTTTTAGAAAGTTTTTAAAACGTTCCAAAGGACTGTGTAGATCGGCCCTAAGTCATTAATAGTGCAAACCTATGTACTGCTTGAAAGAGAGTCCCATTGGGTTCAATGGAACTTACTCCCAGGTAAGTCTGTATACTATACAGACATACCTGGGAATATGTATTATAGGAATGCAGCCTAAATATGCATTTTGCACTATTTTTTTCAGATGAGGTACTCTAGTCCATGGAAGCTTATGAGATAATAAATTTGTTGTTTGTGCTCCAAAATGGGTTTTCATGGTTTAATTATTTTGCAGTGATTGGGCAGAGGATGTTGGTAGACAATAAAGTTTTGATTTCCTTGAACCAACTGCATTTTCTCCTGAACAAAAGAATCTCATTTTTTATATTTTGCAGCTGGATTTAGAACGTAGCAGAGAACCACATTTTCATAGATGCAGAAAAGCAATCATTTAGCTGTAGGTAGGCAACCTCGGACCCTCCAGATGTCTTCAAGTACTATACTTCCTGACCATTGGCCATGCTGGCTGGGACTGATAGGAGTTGTAACCCAAAACATTTGGAGAACATCCAGTTGCCGATCCCTGATTTAGGGACTCCACTAAAGAACTTAAATTCCCAAACGGTCATATCAACTTGAAGGGCTGCCTTTTAAAAAGATTTATTCATGATTTTGATTCTACTAAAAATTTCTCTGTCAAACTGTCCAGTCACTTCTTTCACAAGAAACACCTTGGCCACAATGACGCAATGAGTTAGGTGCATTGCAGCTGAGAAAGCAAGGCCAAAAGCCTTGATATACCTACTCTGTATGTAGTTTGGTTCTTGCAAATGAACTGCATGATGGGATTGGAATGATGTATGTGCCTGAATGTGAGGTGATGCTGAAACTGCTTAATTGGAAGGAAATGCTTAACTGGAATTTCTAACTGTCAAGACCTTTTTGATATAGTATGAGACAAATAAGCTAGCTTGATAAGGAGAACTGACCATCCAGGTCAATCTGACATTGCCAGGAAAGTTAGGAGCCACTTGTTGATAAGGTATAATGAAGACATTTTCTTTGATCTATATTTGTTTTGCTTTAGCATGTTGCCAACTGCTTATTGGTTAAGATATGTCTATGTATAAATATACCTGCTTTTCACACTTCGAGTTGAGAAGTTCTTTGTCTGTAGGACTCTCTCCATTCAGCTGTATTATGCTCAATAAAACAGAGTTGCCTTACAACCAAAGCAGATTTTTGTCCTTGACAAGTTGGGGCTCATCTGGGATGAGCACACCTTGAGAGGAGAAGAGATTTGATGGATGGCTGTGTCTAAACCTTACCTGTGCACACATCCAAGGTAAGAGGCCTTTTGAAATCTCTAACTGTGGGGTTCTGACTTTGCCATTCCATCTCTTTTTTCTGCTCTGAATAAGCCTCATCTCCTTTTTTTTTACTACAACTCTGTTAGATTGACCTAACTTTCTGTTAGATAAATCTAAGGGAATTTTGTGTTATTTTTCTGGGTTGTTTTCTGGGTACAACTGCGTCCTTGTCTGAGAGTGAGGTTGCCCTAAATTTGGCTGAGGACCAGGATCAATTCTGGGTCCAGCAGCCACGCCGAATCCACTGTGAGGGGCAACCCAGTGACCGGTGGTGTTTTGAAAGCAAGGGCTGGTCTCTCTATGAATCATCCTGCGTACTTCTTGGTAAGTGAGGTGGAGTGATGAGCCCCGCCACTTCCCCTCTCTCTGCTGCTCAGCCACAAGCAGCCGCTGCAGCCCCGGTAACTCCCCAAAGAACTAGAGGCTGTGGCAGGGGATGGGGTGGTTTCCAGAAGGGGCAAGGCAGAGGACATGGAGATCCTTCAAATATCCCAAATCAGAACAAGCCTGGCATTTGTCACTATTGTAATCAGCCTGGGCATTAGAAAAATGAGAGTCCATCCAGACCTGGCCAGTCTGTGGATGCTGCATAACCTCCAAGTTCATTCAACCCACCTTCTATGCCTTCTCACATCCAGGCAAACCCTTCATACCGCCCTCCACCACCGGACAATGCTTTCTATTGTTAGTACAGCCCAGGTGACTATGCAAGCAACTTTTTGGTGCCTTCTCTTTCTGTAGACCAGTGTGGTTCCTATGCCTTTTGCTCCATTAAAGGGAAAACTGCTAACTGCCCTGCAGACACTGGAGCAAGTTGCTCCACTTTACGCTCTGAAGAATTTTCTTCTGTTCCTCTTTCCTCTAAAGTTACAAATGCAGTAAGAATTTCAGGCCCACAATATTGGGAAAGCTGTGAAGACAAATTGTGCAGCACATCCCCCACCTTCGGCACCTTCTGTGAAGATTCAAATTGATTTTATTCAAATGAACAGATGTTCTGAGCTAGGATATGTTATTGTGTTTGTGTATCCATTCTCTGGATGGATAGAAGCCCACTCCTGTGCAAAAGCAGATACTGTCACTGTGAGCAAGAAGCCCTAAGAGACTTTATCCCCAGATTTGGAATACCTCTGTGTATTAACACTTCACTGGACAAATTGTTAAAGTAATCTGCAAGGCTCTACAAGTTGAACAACACTTTCTTTGCCCTCATCATCCTCAGTCAGCAGGCCTTGTGGAAAGGAAGAATGGTGTTTCAAAGAATGGCAAAGATTTGTGTAGAGACTAGACTCCAGTGGCCAGGTGCTCTCCTATTAGCCTTTATGAGCATGCGCGCCACCTCACACAAACAGACTGGACTTAATCCTCATAAAATCCTGATGGGAAGACCCATGAAGCTTCACTCTTCAGCACCTATAAAATAACAATTTATTGACTTGCAGTTAACTGATGAAGCTGTTGTAAGCTATTGCAAGACACTAATGAAATCTGTTAAAGCTTTCCATTCACAGGTTCAAGAAGCTCTTCACTCCAACGGCCCATTGTCACGACCTCCAACCCGGTGATTGGGTGTATACTAAGGTACACCAGAGAAAGACATCCCTTCTGCCTCACTGGAAAGGGCCATTCCAGATCCTCCTATTAATACTGCTGTCAAGGTGTGCCTACCTGGATCCATGCCTCACATTGCAAGAAAGTCCTGCCTCTCTTAGATCCAGGCATCCCTGACTTTGTTCCAGCTTCACTCCCTGGGTCCCAGGATAAAGACACCCAGGACCGCCCGCAGCCTGGTATTGTTTTGTCAGGTACCAGAAAATACGAGGCTGTCCCTGCTAAAAAGGAACAGTTGGAGGGTATATCATCATTATTTCATTCACAGGCTAGCAAAGTTAATATAAAGCATGTAAAACATAGTTTAAAGGTGGCATGATAGCAAAATGCAGTTTTGTAGAATTCCTTTGCTCAGGAGGATAGCAACATTTCCCCCTAAAATATTAATAATATATATGGTGTATTAATATACAGCTCCTGATCTGTTGCCTTCTCTCCATTCAGGCAACTTGAAAAGCTAGCAGGTTCTACTAGCCTATTGAGACATGCATGGAAGGGCAGGTGGGCAGGGGAACCACGCAGCATGGAGTGGGACGCTAACGACTACAAAGGGGGCTGCCACACAAACGAGAACTACGCAGCGCTGCATGGTTTCCCTATCCACCCACTCTCTATGGTAAGCTGAAAACAACAGGATGAAAACAACAGGATGATATTGAATAGGGATAAATGCCAAGTTCTACACATAGGAAAAAGAAACCAAATGCACAGTTACAAGATTGGGGGGGGGGGGGGTAACATGGCTCAGCAATAGTACGAGCAAGAAGGATCTTGGAATTGTTGTAGATCACAAGCTGAATATGAGCCAACAGTGTGAAGTGGCTGCAAAAAGAGCAAATGCTATTTTGGGCTGCATTAATAGAGATATAGCTTCCAAATCGTGTGAGGTGCTGGTTCCCCTCTATTCGGCACTGGTTAGGCCTCATCTTGAGTATTGCATCCAGTTCTGGGCACCACACTTTGAGGGTGCCTCTACAAGAGTGATTTAAATCTCTTTCAAGGCGCATTACCAAATTTACCTCTACAAGAGCAGAGCGCAAATGAGGGGTCCAGGTGCTTTTTATGTCCGATTATTCGCATTTTTGAATGTGCATTAAATAGCGAGTTTTAATTTATCGCAGGAGTAAGAGCGCCTTATGTCCGTGTAAACAATTTTGTGAGGAAGCGCATTAACGATCAGATGGTCGTGATGTCATGCATAGAACTGCCCCTTCGCTGGGAAAACCTCCCACTTCTTCGTTTAGTTTTATTTCCTGTCTCCTCCTGGCAACTTCCTCCTTGTTCTCCATCTCTCCAGATGAAAGCTCCAGGAAGAGGGGACCCAATGTGAACTAAAAATAACGTTTATTTTAACTCCCCTGAGAGAACATTTTGTTCATGGAGACATGAGAAGTAAAGGGGGTAGGAAGGATGTGCACATGTGCGCATCATTAGCGATCATATCGTCCCCTCGTTTTACAATTGTTGAGCTCGCTGGGAAGAGGAGAGGGAAGGAATGAAGCAGCATTCCCCTGTCTGTTTTGGCGTGTGTGTGTGCGACGTACATTCCCTTTTACTCCTGAGCAGGTCACTTCAAATGGCAATCGGGCGAAGGGGGGAGAGACAAATAGCTGAACATGTTAATCAGGTCATTCCCGGCAGGTAACCTAGGAAACCAAAGGTGGGAGATTCTGGTGGGCAGGGAGAATAAAGGGTGAAACAAAGCACATTACTTTCAGCAACATGTCAACAACTTTAAAGCGCCTTTCATACAGCCCGTAATGCGCTTCAATGCCTCCCGTGTATAGGGATTAGGCGTAAAAGCGATTGTCAGTAGATGTGCATAATCGGACAACTGGGCGTCAAACCGAAATCTTGTAGAGGAGACTCAAGAAGGATGCAGGCAAACTGGAGCATCTTCAGAGGAGGGCAATGAGGATTATCGGGGGGTCTGAAAACAAAGCCCTATGAGGAAAGACTGAAAGAACTGGGAATGTTTAACCTTGAGAAGAGAAGATTGAGGGGAGACATGATAGCACACTTCAAAAGGTTGTTACACAGAGGAGGGTCAGGATCTCGATCATCCCAGAGAGCAGGACACAGAATAATGGGCTCATGTTACAGGAAGCCACTTTCTGACTGTTAGAGCAGTACGACAATGGAACCAATGACCTAGGGAAGTCGTGGGCTCTCCCACAAGAGAGGCCTTCAAGAGGCAGCTGGACAACCATCTGTCAGGGATGCTTTAAGGTGGATTCCTGCATTGAGCAGGGGGTTGGACTCAATGGCCTTATAGGCCCCTTCCAACTCTACCATTCTATGATTCTATAATATGGCATAGAAGCTTTCAAGGGATGGATATATAGTGTTGAAGCACTCCGGGTCTACAGGGGCTAGCTACTTGTGCTCTCCACAACTGGCTTTGCTCACTGCAGCTGGACCACCCTACAACCACCCTACTGAGCACATTGCCCAGTGATTACCCCCACAAGAAAAATATTGTGTTTCCAGAGCAGTGAAGGTGCTCACTCACTCAGAGGTCACTCTGTGAAGGGTTCAGTATCGCTCTGCTTTCAAGGTGTTTGCTTTGCTCATCACATCAGAACTTATTTTGGAATGCAGGTGGACTGGTGCTGCAGTTTTCCAGGTTTGACATATTTGCTTACATAATCCCCACAGAAAGGTTGTATAAATCTATTCCCCGAAAACTCCTTTCCCTGAATGCCCCCCCTCCACTCTTTGTAAATGTGTCAGCATTTGCCATTTCCTTTTAAACTGTATAAAGGAGCTTAAAGTGACAGGTCAATTAATCAAGAGTAGCTATTTTCCCAGCCCAATGGCCCCTTCCAGGGTTAAAACAAAAAGCAACAATTGCCAGATATTCTCATTTCAGGGCCTCACCAAATTTAATGCCTGTTAACCCCTAAGGACTCCTGAAACATTTGCACTCGTCGGGCCCACAGCCAAACTTTGCATGCTGCAAATGAAGTCATGCCCTACCTGTCCATCTGTCTGGCCTATTGCTTTACAATATTTGGAATAAAAAATGAATTTCATATAATTTTTTGTGACATTGTTTAGAAAGCGACCATTTGTATGTGTCAGAATGAAATGCAAATCACCCCTCCGTTCCATGGAAGCGTGATTTCTTGATTGATATTTTGTAATGTGTGAGTGTTATGATTGCTACTCGGTTGTATACCATCCTGCTCCTCCAGAAGAAAATGTAATGGAAAATGTAGCTGGAACCATTATACACAGATGGTACCGTCCACATGATTTCAGCGCTCCGTATCGCAGCTTGTATTTCTGCACCACAACTGGTACAAATTAACTTCTAGCTGTCATGCCATTGCTGTTCATCTCTGCTAGCTATAGCTCAAACACAGTTCAGCTGCTGAGTGAGAGGCAAAATGTTGATTCTTCTTTTTCTTTTCTTAGCAATTATGTGTTGACTGAGGGTTCCCATTGACATGGGGCCAAACAAGACATTACATTCAATGTACAGCTGCCGCCGAAAATGCTAAGTGCACCTTCCGCTTCTCCCTTGCAGCATCTAGAAGAACTACTCATGCTGTGATGTCAATGTTTTGTGCATTCTCTCTCACACACACACCCCAACAAGAGAATGCAGGAAATTGTGATGTTATGGTTGTCATGTGTCCTACATTAGAGAGGACAGTCCTCTGTTTGTAGCAGCCTCTATTTGAAAGGCTGTCCAGTCTGAGTCCAGTTTAAAGTTTTAGAGCCAAAAGAAGGGAGATCTGTTGACTATCCACCACAATTAACACCTGGACAGCACAGAGCTCACCTGGCCACTGTCAGACCCCTGCTAGCAGAATCCACAAACAGCCCTGAGGAGCAGTCCATGCCAGGAGACCAGGATGTTGGGGACGATGGCTGGAGGTCCATCTCCAAGGCAGAGGCTGAGTGGACACCAAGTTAAGAGCAGTAGAGGCAGGCCAGACTCCAAACATCTCTCTGGCAGATTTGCATGTGTTGAGACTATTGCAACCTTGTCTGCAAGTTATAGGAAGGAGGCAGCGTTGCATCTAGCTAGTTAATGCATGAGAATTTGGGGCATAGACTTAGGATGTCTATAGCCTATAGTGCAGTTTCCTGTTCTTCCTCTTCCTTCCCCCTCTCTTTGACCTCCTCCATTGCTGGGAGTGCACACGTACTTGCTTTCTTTCCTGCCGGTGTTATAGAACAAAGAAACGGACTGAACAAACTCTGTTTGAAACACTACGCTGTACCTGCATCATTATATATGCAAGAATATTTGTGAGTAAAACTGTTTTCCTTTACTGAAGAAGAGTATGGTCTCTCGTTTATTGTGTGTGCATGTGGGACTGGTAAATGCTCATTCTGTTTTGCCTTTAGTTTTTCCTCTGCCAACTGCCTTTTTTTTTAACAGGAGGCATCTTTACCAAATAATCCCATTGTATGAGGAAAGGTGATCCTTGACATACTCAGGTCATGAGATGTTCAAGGCATTATAGGTCAAAACATTATTTTGAATTGGATTTAGAAACAAATTGGCAGCCAATGCAGGGTTTTTTTGAACTGGAATTACATGGTTAGTACGCCTAGTTCCGGTTAAACTTTTGACTGTCACACTAGCTGCAGTTTCTGGACTGTCTTTAAAAGCAGCCCAATATAAAATGCATTGCAATAATCTAACCTAGAGATTATCAGTGTGTAGACTACTGAAGCCAAGCTATACCCATCCAGCTAGGGTCATAACTAGGCCACTAGCCAACTTTGGTGGAAGGCCATGTGTCTCCATTGACAGAGTGCATCCACTTGCTCCTTCCAGGTGAGTATGACCTCATCTAGAGCTGGATGCACCTTACCCATCCTGGACTGATACACTGCCTATGAATAATAGTGTCTGTTTTATCTGGCTTGAGCTTCAGTTTGTTGGCCCTCATCCAGGCCAGATCTACACCAAGCAGGATATGACGCTTTGAAAATGGTTTGAAAACTGTGTATGGAGTGTGTCCTGAGCCCAAACAGTTGTCACTACTGTTATAAGCCATTTTAAAGCAGTAGTGAAGATCCTACCCCAGTGCATGAATGAGATCAGAAACCTGCTTGTTCAGCACATCCAATGCCACATCTGCTTGTGAGGTACAAGAGAAATAGAATTGTGTGTCATAAGCATCCTGATGACAATGCACTCCAAAATTCCAGATGCCTTGAGGCATTTGCAGCACCTCAAATGCTCTTTTCCCCCAGGAAAGAGAGAAGAGAGGCTGCGGTTGTTGTGGAAAGGGGTGTGATGGTATTAGCAAGGGGAATTAAGGGAAAGGTGAGGGGGAGCATCTTGCCATACGTTCCAGAGAGGTTCACCTATAATCTACATTATACTCCTTTAGACACCAGGTGAAGACCTTTTTATTTTTTCAGTGTTTTAACAGTTCTTCAGTTTGCCTTTTAACCTTGCTGTTTAAATTTGTATTTTAAATCCTTGTCAATTTCTGCATGGCTGCTTGGTTTTTATTCTGGTTGTGCTTGTATACTGTATTTTAAATTATGTTTTTATACTGTTGTTGTTTTATATTTTGAATGTTTTTATGGTTTTCATTTTTGTAAACTGCCCAGAGAGTTTCGGCTATTGGGCGGTATGGAAATAAATAAATAAATAAAATAGTAGTCAGAGGACTAAAACTAGGACTGGATTCAAATTCTCACTTGACCATGAAATTCAATGGGCCAGTCACTATCTCTTAGCCTAACCTTACAGGGCCCATAGGGTAAGTGACAGAGTACCTTCTTTGCATGCAGAAGGTCCCAGGTTCAATCCTCAGCATTTCCAGTAGGGCTGGAAAAACTCCTGCCTGAAACCCAGGAGAGCTGCTGCCAGTCTGTATTGACAATACTAAGCAGCCCAGCTGGACCGTTGGGAGACTTTGGAAGAGGGAAGGAGATTAATTGTTTGAGGCTGGAGGCTTTGGTTTGGCTGCCATGACAACAGAGAGACAACAGAGGCTGCACAGACAACCCAGAAACACCTGTTGTAACTTAGCTCTACGGTGCTTGGAGGCAACGCAGGGCATTAGAAAGAGGGTCTCAGAGTCGCGTGTTTGTGCTGGAAGTAGACAGGAGTTCAAAGTCTGGATGTGAAAAGTGGTGCCAATGAAAAAGCCTAGAGAAGCTAATGTATGTAAGTGAGAAGTGTGAATGGGCGAAGTAGCGTCTGCCACCCACAACACTCACCCTAATGTTAAAGTAGAGAAACTTGTGAGAATCATGCACACGTTTCAAATAAAATTGAACTTTAAAATTTAAAAAGCCAGCCAGCCGGCAGCAAACCCTGTTAAGCAGTAGCTTGCAATGGAGTGAGGATACAATCAGAAAATATATTTGAGGGAAGGGGAAAATGTATCAGAGTATAGTAACAAAGTACAGCAAAAGCTACAAAAGTAGGAGAAATTGGATGTCTCATTTGTTATTTCAGTGATTTTAACATTAATATGTTATGTAGAACAGATTTGTCTTAATTGTGTGCTGTAAAATCAGACATGTGACCAAGGCTATGTTCAGGTGGGCACCCCCCCTTGGTGCTGGACACCCCATCCCCCCGGGGTGGACATGTTGGTGGGGATGCCCCTATGGGGGCTGACCATGCTGTCCTCCTTTTTGGTTTCTAAAATATGGTCACCCTAGTTGCCCCTGCTAAAATACCCTCTGTTCATCCTGCCAGGAAAACTGGCTCCCAGCACAATAACTGGCTCCCAGCAGCTGGAGAGACTTTTCAGAGTGGCTCAGTTATTTCTTGCAAGGCAGATATATGAAGTGTCATGACAAGGATGGATGTTTTCTAGTAGGACTGTTTTAGCTGACTTGAGGTGAACTTAAAAGATATTAGGATTTTTCTTTTCTGTTTTTAAAGGTGGGCTCAATTTGTATTCCATGGTTTACAGTTGTTTTCATTGGACCAGGCCAAAGTCCCCATCCAAAAGAATCAGCGCAAAAGTGGTGGGCCTGGGGAGAAGGCAGAAGCACCGTCTCTGTGAACCCCTGCCAAAGGAAGTGAGGCAGGTGGCTACCAAGCAGAGGGCCTTCTCTGCTGTGGCACCCCAGCTGTGGAATGAGCTCCCTAGAATGGTTTGCCTGGCACCAACATTATACTCTTTTAGATGCCAGGTGAAGACCTTTTTATTTTCTCAGTATTTTAACAGTTTAAATCTGTATTGCTGCTTGGTTTTATCCTGCTTGTGTTCTTATATTGTATTTTTATGCTATATTTTTATACTGTTGTTGTTTTATATTTTTAATCATTGTTATGGTTTTAATTTTCATAAACTGCCCAAAGAACTTCGGCAATAATAATAATAATAATAATAACAACAACAACAACAACAATAATAATAATAATAATAATATATTTATTTATTTCTTACCCGCCTCTCCCTCCGGATCGAGGCAGGGAACAACATCAAACACAAATGACATAAAATACATAAAACTGATTAAAAGCATATAAAATTAATACATTATTAAAATACCAATAAAACTCTTAACATTTGACTGGGTTGGCCTGCTGGAAGAGATCAATCTTGGGTGGTATAAAAATGCAATAAATAAATAAATACATCACAAAACACCCCCCTTGGCCTTTTTTGCACCTCATGTTTCATAGTTTTGGTGATAGCAGGGATCACTGTCTCTGCTCCTGGCAAGCGCATTATTTTTTTTACCCACATGGCCCCAGAATAGGAGCAGGAAGCTTCCTAATCCATCACAACAGTTAAAGTTGCAGGGGCCCTGCCTTCTTTTGTATATGGTCACTCTAGTATAGTGCCTGCACCTTTGTGATGAAGAGGGAATTTCACCAGGAACTAATTGCATACAAATGACCATGGCTGAAATTCCCTTTTCTCTACAACTGTTAAAGTTGCATGAGCCCTGACCTGGATTTTATCTGGTTACCCTATTCTAGTCTGTTCCCCTCCACCACCGCCCAAAATTAGGCACATCTTTTCTCTGCTGCTGCTGCTGTTGCTGCTGCTGCTGCTGCTGGTCCTTCTAAAGTGCAGGAGAAGAAGTCAGGTGTGGGTGGTTTTGAGGCTCTACCCACACCCTCTCTTGCAAAATTCAAGTCTAGCACCTGGGATCATTTTTCTTTGGTGGCGGAGCATCCCAGGCACGCAATATCTTAAGAGGCTGTAGCCCCTTCAAGCAACCGGTCAATCTTAGGCTGGCAGCAGCGGCAGTGCTGTGGTCAAGGCTCCGCCCACCACCCATAGGCAGGCCACACTGGACCATTGGGGCATGGGCAGAAGGGGCTTCAAAATGTGCTAGGGAAAGCTAATGGGACTTTCCCATTTACGTAAAGTTCCATCAGCCTCAGCCGCATTGTGAAAAGAGCGCTACAGGCCCTTTCTGTTTATAACATTTGCAATCCTTCCCCCTAAGCAACATGATTGGAGAGGAGACTGTGTGATTGGAGAGGAGACTGTGGCTGTTGGTTAGCCACAGATGTCAATCTCAAAACTACTACTCCCTCATCCTTCACCCCTCAGCGTCTTCCTAATATGGAAGTGTTCAGTTAGTTGTTCATGGTCAACATGAAACGAGCTCTCACGTCGCCTAGTAAACCTTCGGATACGGTTCTCTTTGGGGCTTCGAACGATCTTCTAACTGCACTGCAGCTTTCCATCAGTTTTTGAACTGCCCCCTAACTGCACCGTGAGTTCAAAGGTCCGTAGAAGGTCCGTTGGACCCCCCCGTTTTTGGTGCAGAGCGCACACTCCTAATGTTTAGTGTATATGCTTAGGATATCCATTTGTAGTTTTCTAATTGTGTAGATTTATTTTAGAGAAATAATAACTTTGAAACACCTGACCACTGAAGACTACCTTATGGTTGAAATACTTTGGGGATTTGAGTTGCTGGTTATTATTATTATTATTATTATTATTATTATTATTATTATTGAGGTTATAAAGCTGGTAGATGTGTGTCATATATGTACATTTATTTTGTCTATTTTTTAATATATTACATGTACCAATTTGTCAAGGGTTTGTGTTTTTTTTGTTTTTGGTTGGTTTGTTGGTTGGTTGTTGGGATACATTTCTTTTAGTGGTTTCACTTCTTCCATTTTCCCAGCTCTGTGTCTGATGTATTTATCCAGTCATAATGCCTCCTCCCTTATTTTATTAATCAATTTAAGTCCCATCCCTCAAATAAATAGTTTCCTCATTTGTATCCAGTTTAGCAAGAATCTTGTTTAAGAGACTTCGAGGTTGATTTTCCTTCTGGGAACTTTGTTCAGATCGGGGTGACAATAAGGTTGCGCTTCATTTGATAACGCTTGTGATTTATTAGCTGTGAATTTACTAGCTGCAGACTGAACTTGCCAAAGAAATAAGCATTTACTCTCCAGGCTGCGAATATTCTGCTTATAAAGACATCTCCAAAGTTCATGTGTCATAACTTGCCAAATAGTTTCCTTGTAAGTCATGGGATTTGAAATGCGCAATTGAGGGCAACTGAAATTGCGACATCTTTGGTCAAAAGTGACCAGTGCCTAGTGTCTCCTGGCATTCTCAAACTATTCTTTGAGATTGGGTGCATCCAGACAAACAGGGTCGTCACTGGGGCTGGACCCATAACACTCTGACCCCAAATCTATTTGCCAGAGCCCTGAGTGCCCATTGCTGCCAAATCCAGTGGGGAAAGGTGCTATTCCTAAGCCTACTTGCCCAGCAGGAGGACCCCTTTCAAAGGGAAATGCAGCCGGAGAGGGAAGATCAACTCTCCCCTCCCCACATGCTACAACACACACACCCAAAACATTTCCCCCTACATGGCAATTATGCTTAGGGAAAATGTTTTCTATTGGATTGGGATGATAGGGGGCAGGATGCAAATTAATTGAAATATGTATGTTATTTGAGATTAACAGAACGCCTCTCCCAGTATGAACCTATTTGTACATTATAATCATCATCTGAGGCCCCCCTCCAGGTGCCACCTATGATGGAGGTTCAGAGGATGGCTACAAGGAGAGAGCCTTCTCAGTGGTGCCCCCCACCCGATTGTAGAATGCTATCCCCAGTGAGGTCCACCAGGTGCCAAAATTGTCAAGCTTTCAGCACCAGGTTAAGATTTCCTCTACTATCAGGCATTTGACAGCACATTATAGGCCCCGGGAATTATACAGAGTGTTTAAAATGGTTATGTAAATGGTTTTTATATTGTTTTATTTATTTATTTATTTATTTATTTATTGCATTTCTAGGCTGCCCCTGCACACAAAGCTTTTCTTGTGCAATTACCCAGCCTCATTCATGGAATTTTAGGGGGGTCCAGACAATGACATCTTCCATTTGTACTCCCCTAACCCTTGTGTGTGTGTGTTTACTTTTATGTTTCCACCCCATTTGGCTGGAAGTGCTATGAGTCCTCTGTCTAAAAGCAGCCATACTCTCTACGTGCTGTGAGGTTTTGGCCAAGACTTTTTGTCTCCGATTTTAGGAATTCAAGGTCAGATGGGGAGACTGGAAACATTTGGGCAGAGGCCCCGTTTAAGACCTGACCACAGGCAACCCACTGAGTCCTTCGTTTGCTCCTGTTTCCACTGAATTGTCATGGGTTGAGCCAGGGCAGCCTGACCATCAGCTGATCCCAGGTGGCTACTGAGTTCATACTTGTAGGAGGAAAGAAAGTTTACGGCAATAAATAGCCCAAATGGGAGACTTTGCATACTCAGTGCTCAGGAGCAGGAAAGCTACAGACCTTATTGTGCACTACCATGGTAGTGAGCTCAGCTATTAGCAAACTGAAATAAAACTGGCAGAATGTGGTCAAATTAATCTGCCCGTATTTATGAATAGCTGCGGGACTCATCAACATGAAGGGAAGAAAAAGAGGCAGGAATCTTGGGAGCTATATAATGTTCTGGAACGTTCAGGCCAACATGTTTTAGAGGAGAAAAGGCTCTTGTTTTTCCCTTGCAGAACACAGCTATGGGTTGATAACAGCCTGTATCTTTCTCAGAGCCATCAGCTATTCCCCGCCTGTCACCCCAATATCTATTATTAGCAGTCAGAGAGTTCAGACCAGACACTTACATGCTGGGAAGGCTGGTGGTTCCAATTACATGGGACTTTCGCACTTTGGAAGCTCCTTTAGAGTTCTGTCTGAAACCCGGAGCGAATTCACCTCGCCACTGACATCGCAGCCACCAGCCTCCACTGTTTACATGAAATAAGGTTTGGCTGTTGACAACAAATTGAACAAAAAGCTCTTTTTGCATTACTGTCTTATTATTAATCCTTGTAATTCACTCTGGTGTCTTTTTTTTCTTGTCTTTTTTTGCCCGATGAAGGCTGGTAACATAAATAAATGCTGTAAATACATACATGGCAAAATTATCTGATGACTTACGGAAATTGCGCAGAGATCTATAGAGTACGGTGCTTCTCTTGTATCAATTATGCCTATTTACAAATCATTGATTTTGTAGACAAGATGGAAATTCAGCAGAGATGTAGCTTCACTGTCTTCAGTCCAGCTATGCTGGAAGCATTCTGGCATGTTGTTGCATGGGGGAGATACAGCTAATACAAGAAGCAGATGGGAGCGATTACAGATTCTCTGTACCTGGAAAATATATTTATTTTGATGTCTAAAATTTCTGAGTCGCCTTTCCAGCAGATGTGCTCACAGTGAAGGAATGGCGCGATACATTCCAGCCTCGGGTCAGATGACAGGCATAGATTCGGTAAGGGCTGATGGTCCAGGGGCAAGAAAACAGAGAGGGGCAGGGGGAGCCTGGAAATAGCTCAGCCTTTTCCTAAGCCACAAATGACTCACACAGGGCAGCTGGCTCAGAGTCAGCAGCTCTATAGAGCCGCCTGGAACAAGACTAGTCCCTCATGCTGCCTGACACCCTTATGTTGTGTTATCATGCCGTTTGGAGACCCCCATAATGGTGGTGCCAGCTCTCTACATCAGCTAAGGGAACCAAGCACACAGCCATGACTTCTGCTCCACAAGCAGATAGTCAAACATGTAGCTCCCATCTCTGTGCTAGCTTTCCACATTCATAACTGGTTTTTGAATATAGGACTGGTTTACTCAGCTGGATCAAGATAGACTAGGGATTGCTGCCCTGGCCTCTTCACCCTGCTGCTAAACTCACACAGGTGCCTAAATCGCCTGGGTGCTTCCTACTTTCCTCAAGGCTTTGTCACTGGGGCTGCCTCTTGCTTGTAGAGAGTGTTAAGTCCCCTTTGTCTAACATTGTCTTAGCAGCTCTGATATCACAGATGGGGGCAAGCTGAATGCTAAAAGGAAGAAGGTATCTCCTCTTCCATGAACTTGTCTCACAAATCAATTGTGCATTGTGTGAAGAATAGGGAAGGATGAATCTGACCATTTGTTTCTCACTTGAATTTTTAAAATCTCAAGTTCTTTCCATCCCAAATATGAAGAAATTTGTGAATTTTGGTAAATTTGTATCAAAACTATTGAAATTCTCACCCCGCAGCTATTTCTAGCATGAGGAGGACTATGTTGTACCTGCCTGCCATATAGCTGTTAAAGATTAAGAGTTTATCGAGGAAAAAAAAGAGATGGGAACTCTAATTCAGCAGTAACATGGTTGGAAATACAGGGATTCCAGCCCAGACTTTTACAAGTCATGCACACAAAGCCCTGGCCTGACAAATCAGTCAGTCTCTACTACATTCTTTAAAAACAAAAAACAACACCCATCCCTAGTGAAGAACTATTTCCTTCCATCTGCCCTGAATCTATGTCAATATAAGAACTACCCAGAGTTTGTGGAGAACACTTCAGTGGTGAAATGCAGAAGAGTCAGAGATCAGCTGAGTAGTTTGGAAGTTCTTTGCCAGAAGCAGACAGACAACACTTGATGCTGCTGAATGGTCCGTGTAACATGGATGGTGTCTTTGCGTAAGTCTGGCCCCATTCATTCTTGCATTCAAGTACAAACAAAACAAACCCACACTCTTGCTCCCTGTTTCCTTGCAAGTTATCCTCAGCAGGCATGTTTGGTGAGGCAGCCGATGAGGATTTATAATTTCTAACATGCCTGCTTCGCCGCCCCTCTTTTTTTAAGCAGCCACCTGCTCTATCCCTTTTAGTCCCCCAGGGTAAAGATGCCAACACATATGACTCCTTACAGACCAGGTGCAGTTAGAGGGACGTTAATTTTAAAAAAAATGATGAACAAAAAACAAATAATCCCACTATTGCCTGTGAGGAATGCCTGCCACCAGGAAATTAAAAAACTGCATATGGCATAGGCTGCCTGCCGATGCCCATGAATGGCTTTTCATCACTGAAATGATGCCCAGCAAATCCAAAGGAATGCATGGCAGGGGTGATAAACATTGGATAGTCCTGGGCAAGCCACCTTATTTCCAGTTCTATTCCCAATCTGTACAGTGAGAATCTAGGTGACCTGCTCAACCTCCTCACAGTGTGGCAGGTACTATGTAAACACTCAGCTTTTGCAAAGGCTGGAAAATATGACCAATAAGAGGCAGAAGCAATGGGAGTACGTCTGTATTCACAAGATGTTTAAAAAGCTTTGTAATGTGCTACTCACCTAGGGTGAGTAAAATTTGCCACCTGGCAACTGAGCAGGGAACTTTCTATGCGCCAGGAGGAAATTGAATCTCCCCCTCCCTTTTTCAGACTGTTAATTTGCTGTAAATTAAGGCAAGCAGGCTAGTACACATATCTGTGGGCTAATAGCTTCCGTGGAGTTATTTGCCATATATATATATATATATATATATATATATATATATGAGAGAGAGAGAAAGAGAGAGAGAGAGAGAGAGAATATCAACAGAAAATGCTGTTTAACTCCTCAAAGCAAGCAAAGGCACTCACAGAAATATCCTAGACAATATTTTTCATGCAAGCTGCTTGGATCCGTTTTTGGGCTTTCCCATGGGAAACGTTTCCCATTTGTTTACATTTTTATGCTGCTTTTCCTCTCAACTTTTCAGGGCAGCATTTTAACTTCACAACAATGCTGTGAAGTAGATGGAAATGATGACTTCCTCAAAGCCACAAAGTTTTAGCCCCGATAGTCTATGGGATCCATCACACCTATTTTTCCCCTGGTTTGCCTCTGCTTTTTTTACCGCCATTTCAGAAGTGCTGCAAGCACTCTTTTTTTTCTCCCGCTGCTATTGCGTCTGCCCCACCCCACCCCTTCTCCTTCCCCCTCCAGTTCATTGGCTCTTGTCGTTGATTAACATGGTGATGGACGTGGCAGCCTTCCCCCTCCCTTGCTCATTGGAGCTCCTATTAGAATGTACAAAAATGCTTACATCTGTGTAGTTTTTAAAGATAAAGAGTTGAAACTTGGGATCTTGAGAGCTCTTAAGTAGAGCATCAGGCATGCCATGTTTGAATCAGTTAGGTCCATACCTTGATTTTTAGGGATTTTTTAAATGCAAATTAACCAAAATGCTTACGTCTGCATAATTTTTAAAGATAAAGAGATGAAACTTGGCCTGGTGATAGGTCTCCAAGAGAGCTTTTGGCATGCCAAGATTGAATCAGATCGGTTCATCCCTTGATTTTTAAATAATTTTTTAATTCCCCCCTTTACAACCTTTTTGTGATAGTTCACCAGTGCAATCTTCCACCTCTTTGCATTTGTGAAGGATAGATTTTCCTTTACTTTGATCATGCAAAGCTGCGCATCTCCAGTTCATAAAATAGAGATCTGCTGGTTCCCTTACTCCAGAGTAAATCCCATTGATTTCAACTGCATACATGCCTATTAAAATCAGATGCAGGCTTACCTTTGAGTAAACCCCATTGAACAGAGAGAGACTTACTTCTGAGTAAACAGAAGTAAGACCTCAGAAGTAAGCATAGGGTTGCAGAGCACTTCTTTCCAGTTTGCTGTTTTAGACTTTAAAGAAAAGCTTCTGAGTGACCACACTATTAAAAGTCAGTTCTATACCAGTTTACTCAGAAGCAAGATCAGCAATACACAGGAAGGAGGAGTAGCTTTCTTGCACACAGAGAGAAAAAACAGACTTTCCCCACACCAAAATAATATGCAAAACAGAGAAAAAGAGGTGAGATGGGTGCAGGACAGGGACGATGTCATGTAAGTCCCGTGCTGCAAAACCAGATACCAGGTGTGGCAAGAGTGTGTTAAACAGCTGGTGTGAGGGAGCTCTATGTAACCAAGGCTAACCAAGGCTAGCCTGCCAGCTCCTGAATCCCACAGGTTCTCAAATGCATTACTTCTAGGGATGTGCAGGAACCCCCCGGATCGGATCGGGACCCGGATCAGGACCTCTGATGTTGTCCTGGATCGGTTCGGACAAAATCAGAGGTCCCTCAGATCGGATTGGACCCGATCCTGTTCCAAAAATCGGATGTCCGATTTTCGGATCGGCCACCATTTTTGGTGTTTTCGCCATAGGCTTGCATTGGGGGAAAGAAAGCTTTCCCCCAATGCAAGCCTATGGTGAAAACATGGCAGTGGGTGGGTGAGTGGGGGCCTAACTCCCCCCTCCCTGTCCCTCCCCCCTACCCGTGTTCCTTACCAGCCGGGGCACCCGCTTCCGTCCACTGCTGCAATCTACTGAGAAACAGGCTTCGCAGTCTAGTTCTCAGTGGAGTGCTGGGTGATCACCTGGCGCTCTACTGTGAACTAAGCCACGAAGCCTGTTTCTAAGTAGATCGCAGCAGCGGACGGAAGTAGGCGCCCCAGCCCTCATCCTCTTCCCCCCTCGCGCTCCTTACCTGCCGGGGCCATCAGCTGTCATCTGCTGGCACCCACGGGCGGCAGCAGATGGCAGCAGACGGCTCCAGCAGGTAAGCCCCCTCCTCCCCCTTGCGCTCCTTACCTGCCGGGGCCATCATCACCCAACGCGCTACTGAGAGGCAGGCCGTGAAGCCTGTTTCTCAGTAGAAGGGGGCAGCGGACGGCAGCGAATGGCCCCGGCAGGTAAGGAGCGTGAGGTGGAGGAGGTCCGATCCTCCAATCTTATCTGAACCAGATCGGGTCCTTTTGGACCGGTTCGGATGAGATCGGACAATCCAGAAGCTGGGATCGGAATCAGATAATTTTATCAGATTTCGGTCGGATCGGCTCCGGATCGTGGATCAGACCCGATCCGATGCACACCCCTAATTACTTCCATTGGCACTTAGAATTCACATTCAGTTTCAAAATGGTTCCCTTATGTCCACATTTGTGTGGGAGAGGGTCACAGATGCATTTAGCTTCAGGTGTAAACACTCAGAGAGAAAACAAACACAACAGAAGGGGACAACTTTGTCTTTAAGCATTCAACAATTCCCGTTGCATTCAAAGACCACGGTGTCCTCAAAGGATGTTGGTATCATTAGGCCAATGGAAATACCATCCCACCTGGACTGTTGATTCAACCCATTTAAGATTTAAAACATAAACAGCCTTCCAATCTGTGACATTGCAGCATCCATTTAAATCACTAAGAGCTCGTTTTGGGGTGAAACATCTAGTATAAAAAAAGAAGCTGATGATCAGCAGCAGCTGGTGCACCCATAAACGTTTGTGTTCCCCAAGCTCCGTCTATCTGACCCACTCAACTCTGCCCCACCCAAGATTTCCCCTTGACATATTTTCTATAGCAACGAATTGTAGATGCGAAACTACACACAGATGCTTGGCAAGAGGGTTATAGGAGTTTCTCATGGCTATGAGGAAATCACTTATTCGCCATTCATTTTTTCAGGCCTGGCATCGGCACCCAGAACCCTCGGGCGAGGGCTGAGTCCTGCACATCCCAGAGGGCCCAACTTAAGTGATGCTGGAACTTCTCATTTAATTTTTAATTTCAAAAACAGAAATGGGGTCCAGCCCTGAGAAGAGCACTGGGCCGTATGGCTGAAAATACCTGCCCACTGCCATCTTAACTCAACCAGAATGCCTTTGGGGCCCCAAAGTAACATCGTCACAGGCAGTGGCCAGAGGTGAAGCAAGATGGCAGCAGCTCCAGGTGGCTGGCTGGGGACTCCTCCTCTCAGAGCTGGGCGTTGCTGAGAGGTGCCGCTGCCGCTCTTACCGCCAATCCCTGTTGCAGCTGATCTCAGCAGCAGTAGCATTCTTGCTGCCAGTCTTTGTCAATTCTCCTCACAGCACCAGGGGCGGGGGTGTTGCTATTTCAGCTGTAGTGCCGCTCTATGGTTGGCTTATTGGGAAGGGGCCACAAGGGCTGCTCCCAGGACCTCCACTGGAGGGCACCTTGCCCAGAGACCCCTCAAACATGGCACCCACCCTGCATTATTATTTTGCAACCTCCAGCTAGAACGGCAGTGGACTAGCCTAGCAAGAGAGGCCCATTGATTGGTTCACTGCATATCCATGCCTCCCAAAGCGGTTTACAGCATTTTCAAATGGAACGGTATCAGCAGAGAGTCATCCAATCTAACAGAAGGGGGTCGGTCAAGGTAAACATCCTAAAAAGCCTGGGAGAATAAAGTAGCCTTCAACTGCTGCCGAAGGGGCAATAGAGATGGTGCCAGGCAGACTTCCCTGGGCTGTAAGTTCCAGAGCCAGCAACACAAAACGTTGGATCCTGGGGCCTCCTCCTCACTCCCTCCTGGGCCTCTCCTCAGATGGTGAAGGCATCAGTAGCATTGGCTTCTGATAAGGATCTTTATTTGTGTGGGAAGACAAGATCCATATTCTGGTTTACCAGCTGTGTAAAGTTCCTCTTCCTCATCCTCATCCACAAGCATCTAGGGCAGCCGTCCCTAACCTGGTGCTGTCCAGATGTTTGGACTACAACTCCCAGCATGCCTGACCACTGGCCATGCTGGCTGAGGCTGATGGGACTTGACATCCAAAGCATGTGGAAGGCATCAGGCTGGGAAGGCTGATCTAGGTGTATCAAATTTCCGCCCTGACCAGGCTGTTGTACCTTTAAAGCTGCATGGCTGGTAGGAATGGAACAGGTGCAGCTTTCCCCGCCAATGCTCCTCCATGGTGGGAAAACCCACACCTGTCACATTCCAGCCTGTTGTGCAGCCTTTGAACAGCTGCACCTTTCCCCAGCATAGAGAAGCACTGATGGGAAAGCCAAAACCTGTTGCCTTTAAAAGCTGCATGACTGGTAGAAATGGAACAGGTGGCAGGTTTTCTCCTCCATGCTGGCAGAGTGTACGAGGCAGGCCTTCATTTAGGGACATGACAAGCGGGACCCTTTCATTCTACTTTTTCATGAAACAAATGGCACAGAATCCATTGAGTCCCAACTCAGCAGCTTACATCTGTTGCCTAGGCTGACCATATGAAAAGGAGGACAGGGCTCATGTAACTTTAACAGTTGTAGAGAAAGAGGAATTTCAGTCAGTGTTATTTGTATGCAATTAGTTCCTGGTGAAATTCCCTCTTCATTACAACAGTTAAAGTTGCGGGCACTATACTAGAGTGACCAGATACAAAAGAAGGCAGGGCCCCTGCAACTTTAACTGTTGTGATGAAGAGGGAATTTCACGAGGAACTAATTGCATACAAATGACCCTGGCTGAAATTCCCTTTTCTCTACAACTATTAAAGTTACATGAGCCCTGTCCTCCTTTTCATATGATCAGCCTACTGTTGCCATTCGTGCCTATTGAACTTCTTTAGGTTTTGTTTCCGCTAGTTGGCAGAATGGCTAGATCTGATGAACAATGCCGAGGTTGGGGGGAGGGGTTGAAAGAGAGCCAAACTCACCACACTCCAGCATGCCTTTCTGGGGTGGCAGCAACAGTACACCTCCCACAGGCCATCACCTGGTGGACACCATCTTGTTTCTGAGAACAATGATGGAGCATCGTTCCAAGTGGATTTCTGGGTGGGGAATAGTGGCTTCCAACGACAGCAGCCATCTCACCCCCCCCCCCCCAACACACACACAAAGCCCCAGGACTACACTAGGTTCCACCATAATTCTGGGAGGGCTTGGAAGAGGGGGGTGCTGCTACCACCACCTGAGCTTCCATGCCCTGGAAAATCACAAAATATTTTCCCGCTACAATTCAGCTTGAGGTGAGAGGGAGGTCATTTCATCTCAGACCTGGAATGATGTTCAAACTGTATTTCAGGAAACACCGATGTTCCTCAATAAGACACTCAGAAATGGTGGCCCAGTGCCGGCTCTAGATTTTTGAAGGCCTTTGGGCAAGACACCGTCAACACAGGCTCCTCCCTCCATGAGTCCACCTCCTCACAGCCACTGTCACCGGCTGCTCCTGCTCCTGGTTCTCATCATGGCCGCCACTTGCTTACTTGACAGGCAGGGAGCCAGGGAGCCTGCTCCTTCTTCTCACCACCTCCATTATTTGGGCTAGAGAAAGAAGCAGGTGGACAAGCAGGTTGCAGTGATGAAGAGAAGGAGGAAGGCCTGGCGGGGGGCCCTGCTGGGGCGTGGGCTTCGGCGGGTGCCCAACCTTGCCTGCCTTTCATTCTGACTCTGCCAAAGTTCAGGAAATCCACATTTCCAGCCATAATTCAAAGTGATACCTTGACAGTTCTATGTGGCTGATTACTTGAAAGAATGCGTGCTTCTCCCATCAACTGGATTTGCATTGTGATTTCTTCTTCAGAGGCCATCTTCTGGATGCCACAGTTGTGGATAAGGCAGGTGGCAGCTCAAGAAAGGGCCTTCTTGGTTGTGGTGCCCCACTTTTGGTGGAATTTTGCCTACTCTCTGCCTGTCTTCCTGGCTCGAGAGAAACAGCTTTTTACTTTTCCAGACTGTTAACATTTTGATGGTTTTATTGCTATTCCCCCCCCCCTGCTATTTTTATTTATTGTACTTTTATAAGATGGTGGATGCAGTGATGAAGAAAAAGAGCACATCCAGGGTTGCCCTTGTAAGGGTGGACCTGCCAGGTTGTGGGCCCTCTGCGGGTGCCTGACCATACCTACCCTTGGTGCCAGCCCTGAACGTGTTCACCGCTTCTGACCTTCTTCTGCAATGTATAGCTTCATGAGAGTGCTGTAGGAAACGCTCTCCACTCACATGGGTCCATTGTGGTGTCCGGTGATGTGCATGAACTGTTAGACCTCGCTCCAGAATTGTCTATAATGCACTGCACCATAAAATTCTTGGGTGCTCCATCAATGCTGAAACGTTTTCGTAAAGACACAAAGCTTGTAAACTGATCTCCATAGAAAACCACACTGAGCATTTGCAAATTTAATATACAGCACATAGATGTGTGTGGATGAGTGGTAGTTGTACAGATAGTGTGAACTGCAGTCAATCAGGTGATAAAAGAGCCATGATATGCTGCAGAAAGCAGGGATAGATCAGTGACCAATTAATTTTAAATCAAGGATTTACCCTGTAAAGGATTATTGTGTGGACTCTATCCCCCTCTAGTGGTACCTTGTTGATATGGTCTTAATTTCACTTTAGTAGCAAAATATCATACAACTCAATAACTGAAAATTATCACTATGTATTAAAACCACAAATGGTGTAAATATGATGCTTTCTCTGAACAAGTGTGAATCATGAAAAGTTAAGCTATGCTGCTGCACTAATAATACTTAATGTTGGAAACGTAGACTGCTGTAATTCATCTTTAAATTATTTTCTGCAGGTGGAAGATGGCTTTTCTAGTGAAGGAAATACCGCACTAACAACCTGGAAAATGCTTTTGTATGTAACACAAACTTTGTGTTAACTTCACTTTTTCAGAATTTGCATCCAGATTCCCTCTCTTCCTCAATGATTGCCAGTGGGGGCAGGGGGGCATCTTGGAGATGAAAATTGAATGCTATCCAGCAGAGGGCAGATTCACCTGTTGCAAAATGTCTACACGGAAAGCATTTGCCCATACCAGCAATTAACGTTCCATGTGCATAGACTGAAACATTTAAGCAGCAGGTGAGAAATTGCACCCATTGAACTTTTGCCTGTCACCATAGTTCTTAACGGCACAGAGCCTCAGTCTGGCACGAGTAAATATTATGCTTTTAGAGGAGGTGTGGAAGCCCCCTCACTGCATTCAGTCCAAACAATTTTACTTCTCCGAAACCAAAGGGGGGGGGGGTGGAGGTACACAATACTAGTTCCATATGTGTTTACCCTAAAATGACACAGACAACAAGCAGTGAAAATATGTTCCGTCTGGTGTCTGATACAATCTACTATATAATATATAATTATCAGTTATATAGAAAAATACCAATGATTTGGAAGAATCTATATCAAATTCAGATTTATTTGCACAGGCAGCTGATGTACATTGGGACTGGTGGGATGGATGGCAAACTCTGCTCCAAATTACCTTTCCCTCCCTCAAAAAAAGGGGGTGAAACGCAGACACAAGTTCACCTCTTAGGATACCAAAATAAAAGCAGAGTCTGAAATGCAAACACAAGCACCTCCCCCAAAATACAAAAAAAGAAAGAAAGAAAGAAAGAAAAGAGCCCAGGCTACCAAAAGCACCCTCACTACACACACATGGCAGTTACAACTCCCCACACCCCAAATTCACAAAAAAAATACACCCAGGCTGCAAGGCAAACACAGCTCCCCACAAAAAAAGAGTTACCAAAAAAAAAAAAAACCCTTCATCCCAGACTGTAATTCAAATTCAACCCCCAATCCCCAGCATACACCAACACAACAACAACAACAACAAAAACAGGCTGCAATGGATACAGAACTCCCTACAAATTGCCCCAAAATAAATCCAGACTGCAATGCACCCCCCCACCACGAAATACCAACAAACAAATCCATTTAGCAGTGCAACCACTACCCCACATGCAAGAAACCAAACTACACAGAGACCGGGTTCAGACAACACAATAACCAACGGTGGGTGAAATAGTCAACAGTTGGTTATTGTGTCGTCTGTTGAGATTTTTTCACACCACAGTTGGTTATTAAGCTGAAATAACCAGCGCAAATAACCAACGCTGTGCAGAGTTGATTATTTGAACAACCGTTGGATATCGTGTTGCGTGTCAGGCACCGCTGACTATTTCGTCACACACAGTTGGTTATTTTTGGCAATTACAGAATCCCTTAGCAAGAGCAACTAAAGCTGCTGCAGTTTTTCTAGTCCAGCCAGCAGAACTTGCAATGGCTGATGGGATACCAGTGGGAGGACTGAGGGGGGGGATTGTCAATCAAAAACACCCGAGGCTGGCCTTAATCCACTCCACAGACTATTATAATCATGTCGCGTAGGGAGTATCCCCTCGATAATCAACTGTGGAGTTGGCTATTAACCCAGCATTGAATATTGTGTTGTCCAAACGCAGCCACAGACTGCAATGAACCCCACTTCCCCAACCACAATGGGAGCATTCGGACGACATTTTAGGCAATGGGGGGGGGGGGGAGAGAATAGCATACTCATGGTGTGTGATTTTTGCAGTAATATGCTGCCCCTCCCCCGTCCCGCGGCTGAAAGTCCGGGCATCCATCTGGGCTACTGCATCTCCTCCCTTCCCCCCTGTATCCCATCATTCACCATAAGTTCTGCCAGCTGTATTGGAGCAGCCGGGGGGGTTGGCTGCTCCAGCCGGCAAACTCTATGACCAAACGGAATAGTACACGGGGAGAGGGGAGTTCCTTCCACACAACACTTTATACAACGGAGTTTGGGATAAACAACGTGCAAGCCCGTTCTTTTTCTCCGTCGTTTAAGTGTCCCATAGCATACTGTCACTTGTGCGTGCGTTGTGTGTTGCCCTCCACATGACACAATAAGCAACACAACTGATGATTGTTTCCTCGACCCCACCCCACTCCGTTGATTATAATGTCGTCCGAACCAGGCCAATAAATATATAAATCTAGGCAGCAATGTAAACCCGACCTCCCCCAAAACACCAAAAATATCCCTCAGGCTGTAATAGAACCCCACCCCCTAAAATGACTATCTCCCTCCCAAACTGTAATCCAAATACTCAACCTCCCCCAAATTCCCCCTCCCGCAAAAAACCAAAGACACCCAAACTGCAATCCAAATGCTGCCACCAATGCAACCTTCACTTGGCAGCTCTATGGCACACTAGGACAGAAAGCGCCCAGCTGTGTTTGAACTCTGTTTCTGACATCATTGAGACAAAAAGGAATGAGTCACCTACAGCCCACACTTCAGGTTTCCATACTGCTGCTGCCATATGAGGGGCAAGAGGGGGGACTGCTCTACCCCCTTCGCCCATGTCCTGTATCTTTGCATTGGTAGCCCCACACAAAGCTTGCTCTGGGTTGAAGCATCCCAGGCGAAGGGCTCTCTGATGGGCTTCCTCCTCTATCAATGGGCCCTGGGGGGTGGGGTTTGTCTGCTGCCATTGCAGCACTCCAAGCAGCACAGAGCAGCTGTGTCTAGTCATCCTTTAAATTTCCCACAATGCACCAGAATGATACTAGTTCAAGAGCATTGTGGGAAATTAGAAGAGTGGCTAGATCCAGTCACCGTGGCCAGTTTTTGTGCAGCTGCCATAAACCAACGGAAATTAATGTTGAAGAGTTTTATTGACAAACAATAGTATTTTAGATTCAGGTTGGGACCGCTCTGTTTTTATGTATGTATTTTGTATATGTATTTTATTGTATGCAGTTTATCAAGGTTTTTAATATTATTACTACTGCAGCTGATGTTTTCTCTTGTACTGGTCCATAACCGAAATAAATAAACTAACGAACTAGATCCAGCCACCTGCTGCTCCTCAGATTGCCAGGCCAAAATAATAATAATAATAAAACAGTTAAGCACAGCCTAGGGCAGGTGTCAGCAGTGGGCTTGGGCAGCTGCCTAAAAAATCACATGCCGGCAAGAGCTCTTGCCCACCCCCACAATCTTCCGTAACCCGGTGATCTCCAGATGTGTTGGACACTCCAATTCCCATCACCACTGTGTCTCCTCTCAGTGACACATTTCTCATGCCACTCCCTTGGGCTGTCCACTTGCACCTGAGTCAGGTGGATTAGGAACGGCTGGCCGGGAGTGGGGTATAGCTCTATGCCACGGCCTTGAAACGGCCCCCAACCAATTCTGCAACATGCCTCCATGTCCCCTTTAAATAATGCATTTTTATTATTTGGACAGCTGAGAATAACTAATGGCAGTGGAAGAAGTGTGATGAAGGGAGTCTCCTCCTCAGTGACTCTCCCTCGCACTGAACAGCCAAAACATAAAAAGGAAATCCTTAAGACAGACAACTATGACAATAAAGGCCAAACCAGGCATTACTTTAAATGTGCATCTAGAAGCTATGTCTTCTTTTCCTTTTTACACTAGAGTAGGTGCAGGGCCCACCTTAACCCCCCACACACATACCTTCCTTATTAGGGTCCCAATCCACATCGAAGGCCCGGCACCTGCTCCAGAGTAAAAATGAAACAAACACATAGCTGTGAAATGCACATTTAAAGTAATGTCTGTTCCGGCCCATAGAAATGCAATATGGCTAGGCTGATCATATGAAAAGGAGGACAAGGCTCATGTAACTTTAACAGTTGTAGAGAAAAGGCAATTTCAGCCGGCATCGTTTGTATGCAATTCGTACCTGGTGAGATTCCCTCTTCATTACAACAGTTAAAGTTGCAGGGGCCCTGCCTTCTTTTGTATATGGTCACTCTAGTATAGTGCCTGCACCTTTAACTGTTGTGGTGAAGAGGGAATTTCACCAGGAACTAATTGCATACAAATGACACTGGCTGAAATTCCCTTTTCTCTACAACTGTTAAAGTTACAGGAGCCCTGTCCTCCTTTTCATATGGTCAGCCTAAATATGGCTAGCCACCAATTCACACCTGCTTTTCTCCTGGATGGTAGAGCCAAGACCAGGGAGGCGGGGAAGGGCGGAGGGGGGCGAGGTCTCCCCTTTCATAAAGGGCCATGCAAACTGATGGCACTGTAGGTGCAACATTACTGAATTTTCCACTACTGCAATATGTAAACGTGTAAAGATATATTATTATATCCATTGGAAAAGCCTGCTAGGCTTCCATACTCCCAGAAATGTCGCTGTACAGAAAAACACAGGGCAACAATGAGGCCCCGTTCATGATGGAAGATGCATTTGACCTGAAGACACCTCTGCCAGTTTTATTGTTGGGGCGGCAGGAGGAATCTTTTCCAGCAAGCAATAATAATAATGTATATATTTATATGTTACTGTTTTTTTCTGTCTAAACATGCATAGGATTGCACCGTAAATGATGCAAATTACTCTCCAGCCGGTTCTCCAGCAGTTTTACCAGGGCAAAGCAGCATGCAAATACACAGAGGAGGAAGAGGAATCAGAATCACCAGCCCAGTTTCTTCCAAAGGGGAACTGAAGTCAGTGGAGGCTGGTGGCTCCGACGCCAGTGGGGCAGTGAATCCATTCTGAGTTTCAGTCAGGCCCCTAAAGGGCCCCCCAAGGTGCTGAGCCCCACCCCGAAAAATAAGCTCAGCATCTTGGACAGTCCCTTTGGAGTTCTGACCGGTTCTGGCTGAAACCCAGAGCGAATTCGCCGCCCCGCTGACATCGGAGCCACCAGCCTCCACTGCTTGAGGCGTGGCTCTGCTTCTTCCGCAGGGACCGGCTGTCGCTTGGCAACCGAGCCAGGCGTGGGAATCGAGGCCGGAGCGTGTGAGCGCCGGCCTCTTCCTCCTCCCCTTCCCACCTCCCGGCCGGCCAGGCCCGCTCAGCAGATGGCCGATGCGCCCACCGCCTCCTGCGCCTCGTCGTGCTGAGCCAGGCCAGGCCAGGCCAGGCCGAGCCGGCGAAGATGGCGCTGTCCAGGGGGCTGCGGTGCTGCCAGCGCGTCTTCGGCTGGGTGCCCGTCCTCATCATCGCGCTGGTGGTGCTGTGGTCCTACTACGCCTACGTCTTCGAGCTGTGCCTGGGTGAGGCGGAGGCGGCGCCGGGGCTGCCCGGGAGGCGAGCGGCGGTGGCTGGATCCGGCTGGCCGCGGGTGCGCGGGCGGGGAAAGGCTGTGACTCGCGAGGAAGCACGGCTGGGTGTCAGGAAAGCGGCCGCATCCACCGAGACGCGCGGACCTGGGTGGAAGCCCTATGGGGCACCCACGCCCGGCCCGCAGGAAACCTAGGCTCGGATCCGCACCCTTAGCCACGCTTAGAGTAAACCCATTGGACGCAGTGGGGGACTTTGCTGGGTCGTGACCGGCTTCACTCGCGTGGATTGCAGGGGGCCCTGAGGAAAGCAGGACCGGGGCTGGATCCGAGAGTAGCGCCCCATGTTATTCCTACGTAGAGTAGACCTATTCAAATGAAAGAGACTTGAGTCAATTGTGGCAAACTTAAGTCTCATTCGTTTCAAGGGGTCAACTCTACACTGGGCAAACGTTGGATACTGCATCAAGCCACCGCCTTGATGGTGCTACAAGGCTCCGTGCTTACTCATTAGTAAGGCCTCCCGGGTTCACTCACTCCCAGGTGAGCAGGATTCTGCAGCCTGGCAGCTGGCTTTCTCGCAAGTAAGCCCTCCTAGGTTCAGTGGGGCTTTACTGCCAGGTAAACAGGAACAGCATTTGTACCTTTGCAAATCTAACCCTGTACAGGTTCATTCAGAAGGAAGCCCTCCTGTGCGCAGGATAGAGCTGTACACTTATGACGGTGTTCCTGTTTGCGGCTTTGGTAATACTATGATTAACCTGCATTGAAATTAATGGAATGTACTCCTAAGCATGCACAGGATTGGGCTCGATGTCAGCCGCAGGATTTTGCTGGCCCTGAGCAAATATTTTAGTAATACTTGTGTAGTGCTTTTGTGGGGTACATAGCATTTCACAGCCATTATCATGTTGCAATGCTTACAACAGTTGTGTAAGGTAGGCCAGTGTTGTTATTCCCATATTGCAGGTGAAGGGCTGAGGCTGAGGGTAGCTTACTTTAAAGCCATCTGGTGAATTTGTGGCAGAGGTGAGATTTGGACCAGGGTCTTTTTTATTATTATTATTTTTAACCTGGATGGGGAGGATTGCAAATTCCTATGTTGCTTCCATCCTCTCTGTCTGCCTTGATTTTGCTACGCACACTCCAGAGCCAACTTTGATTGTGCAACAGAACATGGAGACAGAAAATCGTGGATTGCAGCAGGGGGTAATAATATCTGATGTAGGGTGAAAGAATGGAGAAGATCTGATAGATGGATTTCTGTATTAAAAATGCTTGGACTTATTGAACACACCTTTCAAATCTCCTGTCAACATGCCTATCTCTTCACGGCTGTGCCAGAAGGATTCAGTTTAACTTATGTTATGGCTTGAAATGGGTTTGTAAAAATTTATTATACATGGAATTAATAAAATATAATTCAAATTAATATGATAGCATGATTAGAATAATGATGGAGATTATAATAATAATGTCTGGTTTTGAGATGACTTGTGGTAGGGGATGCAGGCCTGTTAAAAGAGAAGGTTGTGGGGAGATCAAGTGGATGTCGGGTTGGTGATTTGGTTCCAGGTTGGGGAGGATTTACTAGTAAGTTTAAAGGCTGACCAAGGATTTGAACCCAGGTCTCCCTGGTTTAAATCCAACACTCTTGTCCACTATACCACACAGATAAACATCTTCCTGCCACACACCTGTTTAAAGTATAGAGCTGGAAGTCCGTAAGATTTGGGGGTTGGAGGAGAGGGAGAGAGAGAACAGCACTCATCCTTTCCTCCACCAACAAGGAAGAAGGAGAGTGTCTCTCTGTATGTGTTTATTGGGTAAACTTTGTGAAGGGATATCAGGTACATTTCAAAATAACTAAACATTCTAAGCTAAGGTTAGTTGCACATGGCCAAAGTGACTTTTTCAGGCCCAAAGACCTATCATTTTTCACTGCCTTGGGTGCCAATTTTGTGGTAGAAAGGCAGGGTATGTATCAAATAAATAAATACATACATCAATAATCAGAATTTCTTTCAGTCTTTGTTGATCTATTCATATGGTCAGGATGCAGGTGACAGTCCACCATGAAGCTGAGTAAAAGGTCACAATGCAGGGGTAATAGATTTTCTAAATTAATTTTATTTTCCCTGGTGCTAATTAAGCAGGAAAAAGTCAACTAAATCATGACAGCACTGACTTCTCAGCAACCCTGATCTTTGATCTGCTCATTCACTAGTCTCCTTGGTTCCTTGTTCTGAGGGAGGGGGGAATAGGTGTGGTGCACACCTTTCCAAAGGTTTATTGACTTCATAAAGGTATGTCAGTTTCTTAGGGTGGGCGAATAGTGAAGAGGAAAAAGTAAATAAGGCATTAAAGAGAGGTATTAAAGAGAATTTCCTGCCTTTTGGGAAACCCACACATCATCTTCTTATTTCTAACTCTGTGTGAGGTTCTAGCTGATCATTTTCGAGGTTTTCTCTATAGCTGTGAGGGCTAGTAAGTTTGTTGGATAGAGCACGAGGTTGCTGGACTGGAGTTTATACTCAAATTTGGCACCATGTCTTGGAGAATCTCCTTCCCCCTTCTCTCTTTGGTAAATACAAAACGTGTGGCATGAAATGGTAATGCTCCGAGTTTCCCCACCCTTGCTTCAGTTCCTCAGTTGTCACTTGTGAGGGTGAAAAAACTAGGAACTCAGTGATGTTGCATCATGTGTTGTCGGTAGGAGATGTTACGGGGAAGAGACATTACTCGGCAACAGCCCCTCACCCTCCACAACGTCAAGCCGAGGACATAGTAGTAACGGCCTCTCATTTGTGATGCCATGCGAATTAAGACCAGTGGCGTATAAGAGTCGCTGTACCTGCACCGGTCTACATCTATGGGCTTCTTAACCCTTATTGATTGCCTTGCATTTATTCCAGCTCATGTATGGTATCTCTGCCTTCTGAATAGGTTATCTTTTGATGTCAGCTTGCAAAACAGTGCCTCTCCCTCTTCCCCCCCCACTCCCACCCCATCATTCCTTCACTATCCTGTTTGTGTGTCGGTATAGCTACGTGTGTTCGTGTGCGTACATGTCTGTTATCTAAGGATGCATTTAGGAACATAGGAAGCTGCTTTATACTAGGCCAGACCCTCAGTCCCTCTAGCCCAGTATTGTTGACATTTCCTTGCATCAATGGCTCTCCTGGGTTTCAGTCAGGAGTTTTTCCAGCCCTACCTAGAGATGCTGGGGATTGAACCTGGGACCTTTTGCGTGCAAAGCAGGTTCTCTGCCACCTATGATGGCCCTTCCCATTTGACAAAGTGGGCTGTAACCCATGAAACCTCATGCCCCAATTAATATTTTAGTCTTTAAGATGTCACAGGGCTCTCTGGGTTTTTTTTGGGGGGGGGGGGTGCGGATTGCTACAAGAGACAAACATGGCTACCCCTGTGGAATTTGCCTCAGGAAACTGAATGCTGAGGTGCTTCGTATTCTGGGCATGCCACCTAATGCTGCACTACAGAGAGAGATTCCTAATTGTGTGATGGGGATATGGCAATAGAGATAGTGCTGAATCCCTCTCTGGCAGTGCCCAGTGGTTTTGATTCTTAGCTACTATCTGTGCCAGTAGATCAAATTCTTTAACAATGTCTGTAGCTGGGATGCCATTGCAATTCTGATCCATATTTGTAAATGACTTCATGCATTCTGTAGCATCATCACTAGGTTGCTCCATATACGTGGACAGTCGACTTGAGCAGATGCATTGTTTGCCTTCCTACATTGCCCTGCATACTTAGCTAAGATAAGAGCGACAAGAACAGAGATGTTGCTATTGTATTTTGGGGCTTAGTATACACAGACCCGCTAAAACTTCTAGTTTCCACACATTGCAGATGTGTGTAGCGCAGGGGTGGGCAACCTGTGGCCCTCCAGCCGTTTTGGCCCACAACTTCCATCAGCCTTAGCCAGCGTAGCCGATGGTTTGGGGTTTGGCGTCATCATGATGCAGGTGACACCTAATTATCTCTCTTGTTTTCCTCAAATCCGAGTGAGGTGGAAGGTGCCCTTCATAGCTTGGACTGTGTGTGAGTCAACAAACTGAAGCCCAGACCACGTCAGCCAGAGCTGTTGATCTTGAACAAAGCGGCCACCTTGGAGATTGACTTGTGGCCTGCTGTGAATGGAACGGCCTTTTTCTATAAGGAGCAGGTCTGCAGTCTGGGTGTACTCCTGGACGCAGCATTCCTCTTGAAAATGCAGGTGGCATCTGTGGTCAGGAGTGCCTTTTACCAGCGTTGGCTAGTTTACGGTTTGTGAGCAGTTTCCGTCACTGCCCAAGCGCCTCTGCTGGATATGTTGCACCATCAGGACCTACTGCCATCACCACAGGAAGCTAGTGCTTCCTAGAGCAACCCCTTCTGCGAGCTATGCTGACTTGTCCTGTTCCGGAAACAAAGACTTTGAGTTGTTTCTGGTGGGTACTGCTGTTGCATGGGCAGTCTTGGATACTGCCCTGGGACCCACCCACCCTTAGAAGACAAAGATTTGGCTGCTGTGATGCACGCAAAATGTTAGATTACTGCAATGTGTGGGACTACCCCAGAGACTTCAACTGGTTCAGAAGGCGGCAGCTGGATTACTAAGAGGAACAAGCCATTGTGAGCACATTATACCTCTTCTAAGACTCCTGAGATTAATTTAAGTTGTTAGCATTAAGCTGTAACACTGCCCTACATACTCGTTCACTAGAACAGATGTATTTTCCCATGTGCTGCTCCCCAGATGATAAGATCACCGGGTGAAGCCCTGTTTTGCCACCTGAGGCATGCCATGTGTATATACAGGCAAAAAGCAGCAGCATTTTTCAATTGTGGCACCCTCCCTGTGGGATTCCTTGCCAAGGGAGGCACAGAATCCTTTAAGCAGCTGGTTGAAATGGTTCTCTTTAGAAAAACTTCATTAATGGCTGCGTTTGTCAGTAGCAGTAACGCCCCAGCTTTTTCGCTGTGTTTTATTGCTCTTTGCTGCCAAGACAGCCCAGGATGAGCAGATCGATGAGACAGACATGTTTGTAGAAATAAATAAATCTCAACAGAAGGGACACATGACATTTTCTGTGGGACAAATATCTGTGAAATAAGTTTAAATTGCTTTATTATTCTGACTACATTATTTTGACTAACATCATTGAATTAGCCCAAGTTCTTCTTGTCAGCTATTCTCCTGTTGCACCATGTGGTTTGCTTCAGACGTGTAAACAGTGCAGCATCCACCACATTCTGACTCATATCCCCTTTGTCTTCCGCTCCCTCAAAGAGCTCCATCACATCAGTGATTTAGTGCACTCTCGCCATGCCTGGTGTACAGATTTGCAGCACCTCTTCCCCAGCCTTTCCTAGAATGCTAAAAGTCTGGATTATTTTCCCTAAGCGCATTCAATGCGACCTAAGCCTCTGTGTAGTTTTAAAGAAACTGGGGGCTTGAATGGATTACATCAGGTCCTGGCAGGGAAAAGCGATCTCTCCCAGCAGCAGGCTCCAAGCCTCAATATAAACCCAAACCTTGCACCCCAGGTTTGAAAGTGTTTTTTAAAATCATACAACGCCTGGATCTTTGCAGAGACAGGATTGTACTCCCTCGATGCCCCCAAAGAGCCAGGCTAAAGGGTCGTTCCATTTTTGCCTGGCAGACAGGTGATCTGGTTGAAATGCTCATCTGACAGGACCTGACTGGAGGGAGAAAGAGAAGGGGAGTAGTGGAAGAGCAAACAAGCGAAAGAGCAGCTATTCAGGTGAAAGAGATCATAAGCTAGACGTGCTGGTAAAAAAAAACCTGGAGGCAAACCAAGGGGAAAAATTAGGTATGATTGAGGTCAAAGACAGACAGGAACTGGAATCCATGTGGCAGTGATACGCCCCATTCCAGGGGGAATATCCCATCCCATTAACATTGCAGCCCCTGCTGGAGAACTTGGATAAGAAGCCAGGCTCCAGCCACTGCCACCGCATGAGGAGAAGAGCGGAGGGACATGCTGCCGGCTAGAATATGATGCCATGTCAGAGCGGAGAGGAAAGAACAAGCTGTCAGGAACTGCAAGGTTACAAACTTCCATTCCCACTCAAGAAGACACTGGGGTTGATGGGGACAAGGAAGGTCCTACTGTGAGAGTCAACAGGAGTCTCAGGAAGGAGCTAATCGGCCCTTTTGGAAGACAGGCTGTACAGATTTTTCAGAGGAAGGGTAAAGCTTTGTGTGGCACACTCCACTCCAGGCGCCTGATATAAAACAGCCTGGAAACTTAGTGCTATGTGTGTTTACCCCCCCCCCCCCCCCCACACACACACACAAAGCGGTGTGAACTAAGAAAGGTTTAGATCACAGGAATGCAGCATTTGCAGAGGTCAAAACCCACTGGTGAGTCATGGGCATGTTGAGCCTCCCTACATCTGCATTAAGTCAGGGCTCCATCTCTCAGCCACACACGCCAGAAAGAATGAGCTTGCCTCAAGCCAGGAACATTAATTTGACCTTGCTGCCAGCAGTGTAGGCGAGTCCATGCGGTGACGCGGTGTGCGAAGTGGCACTAAGCCTCAGCAGAAAGGGAACATGGAATGTTCTATGGGGAGCAAGAGATACCCGCAGCTACAACCGGAGTACCAGAATGCTCACCCTTGGCTCTGAGAGATTGCACTGCCAACAAGAGGCTCTCCTCAAGATGCTTTCGCCCTGGATGGGGCAAAGAGAGCCTTCCTTAGCAAGGCATCTCCGGTGACTCGGGAGGGAAAACAAAGCCTCTCCACCAATCGCTCCCCATGACAACAAGGACTTGAAAAGCAATCATGAAAGTGCCATTTTACAATGATAGCCTGCTTGAACTTGCTTCTGCTCTTAGCAATGGGTTTTCGTAAGTCCTGGCTTTAGCCACGGCCATCCCATCTTCTTATGCTCCAGTTCAGGGATGGGTGCATCTTGCAGGTCACACCAGTTGCAAAAGACAGGTGCAGTTTTAACCTGAGAACACGAATGTGTGCACAACCAGTTCTAACTGGTGCCTTGAAGGAGCACATTAACATTTTGATAATGATAAAGCACATAGGAGTCGCATTCAGACGTTACGTGCATATATTCAAAAATGCTATATGAATAAAGAGCTTCTTTCATTAAAACACAGGAGCAGGTAATGTCCAAATCAGCTTGCCAGATTCTATGCTGATACCAAATAGTGTGTGTGTGTGTGTGTGTGTGATCACAGAAAAATACAAGCTGCCCTGTGGTGGATAATCACCTCTTTGTTTCGGAGGCCGCACAACAATTCAGAGCAGTCACGCAAGCAAAGAAACACCCGTTGCTTTTGGTGTGGAGGCAGAAGTCCGGATCAAGTCAAGCCGGCTCTCCACTAAATAGCTGCAAAGTGGCGGTGGGCATCCGTGATTTGAATTGGAGAAGCAGCGGGTGGGTGGGAGGGGGAGCTCAGCCCACTCCCAGTCGCCTTTTCCCCCTGGCAACATCTTCACTCCCAGCTGTTTCCCCCCATTAGGCACCAAACATGCTGCCAGAATTTCAGATAGGGGCAAAGTAGGTGAGGGGAAGGGGTTGCAGAGGGGGCTGTATCAGAGGGTGACGGGTCAAGGACCCCCTTCAACCCACCGCTGCTTCAAACCACCACCTTCCTGCCACTGTTTTGCAGCAACTCCACAGAGTCCTGGGTTTCCAGGCTTCGGCCCAGTGTACCACACACACAATCGGTTTTATTTGCGTTGACCTTTCACAACTCCCCTGTAGTTATGCAGATAGAAACTGAGAGCCACCATTGGCGTCTCTCTGTCTTACCCCTCTGCAAGGAGAGAGAGTGTTGTGTAGTGGTGAGAGACCTGGGTTATAGTCACCACTCATCCACGAAGCTCACTGTGTGTCTTCGGGCCAGTCACTGAGTCTCAGCCTAACCCACCTCACAGGGTTGTTATTGTGAGGTTAAAACAGGAGGAGGAAGCTCATGTATGGCGCTTTGGGGCTTCTTGGAGAAAAAGGCAGGATACAAATGTAACAAATTGAACCAATCAATCAATAAAAGAATCCCATTAGGGCTGTTGGCAGTAGTGGATGATTCCAATCCTAATTCAGTATTGGGCGGCTGCCCCTTCTTAGCCTGTCCTACATCACAAGGGTTGTTGTGAGGATAAAATGACATCAGTTCCACTATGCCACCCTGAGGAGCTTGAAGGAAGCATGGCATGTAATGGGGGTGGCGGCATGTTACGAATCACCCTGTCTTCACATCTTCCTATTTCCAGGTTAGGAAGAGACCAGGGCCCTCTCTGGCTCTCCTGTTACAGTCAATCCACTCCTCATCAAAGCATTCTTTATACCAGAGTGGGATTATAAAGGCAGGTTTAGCCGGCAAGTGATTTTGCAGCACAGCAGCTGAAACTTGACAAACCAGGTGGGATGCATGGCCAGATGCTGTCACCAGGCACGTCTTCTGCTCTAGGCTGTCTTTCTGCTTACATCCTTGAAATAATTGGTGTCTGTGTGGTTATGGTGGCAGTGGAAGTAGGCTGACCAGATAAAATCCAGGTCAGGGCTCATGTAACTTTAACAGTTGTAGAGAAAAGGGAATTTCAGCCAGTGTCATTTGTATGCAATTAGTTCCTGGTGAAATTCCCTCTTCATCACAACTGTTAAAGTTGCAGGGGCCCTGCCTTCTTTTGTATATGGTCACTCTAGTATAGTGCCTGCACCTTTAACTGTTGTGATGAAGAGGGAATATCACCAGGAACTAATTGCATACAAATGACACTGGCTGAAATTCCCTTTTCACTACAACTGTTAAAGTTACATGAGCCCTGACCTGGATTTTATCTGGTCACCCTAATCTAGATAAATATAAATCCTTCATCACTGTAGAATCTTAAGAGCTGGGTAGGCAACTAGTTGTTTAGGTTAGTTTAGCTGATGGGTGGGCAGAAGGTAGGTCTGGATCTACTTATAGATCTGTGTGAATTGCAGTAGATAGCAAGGGTTTCCAATTCATACTTGTGTAACAATTAAAACACACACACACACACACAATTAGGCTGCTGAAAAAGAACACTTGGGGAGAAACCAGGAGTGGACTTTTGTGTGAAAGGACCTGTGAGCTTGGTTCTGTTACCAGACACAAATGCCCGGGCTGAGCATGTACTCAGAGGCACCCTGTTCATCCTTAGCATGCATCTGCCTGCCTGCAGCGCTGTTTTGCTCCTAGTTCTGGTTGGTGGATCTCAGGGTTCTAGTAAAAAAAAATAAAAAAAACAAAGTAGTTTCCAAAAGCCTGAAGTCTCCCATCCCTGACTTAGCCAGTCAATCTCCAAATCTGAAGGATGGATAGAAGACATCTTAAGAATATTACCAACCATATAATCAAGGATGTCCATTTACAATGGAGTGAATGGAGTACAGTTCCCTAGTTTGCATTGCGGCGCTGCAATTGATGAGCCATGAGTTGTGCTCCAGCGGTCTGTTTCCATAATAAGGAAGTGCTAGGAATTCCGTGGGCAGAGATTTTGCCAGAAATTGAAACAGGCAGGACGAATTTTTGGACAGATGAGGACGGAGGGGTGAGATCTTTTGTCCTTGTGACCATGAGCTGTGTGGTACTAGAGTAAAAGAGAAAATATGTTTCACACTCATTGCCATTTTGTTAGGTTTAACTTAAGTTTTAATTAAATAAAATCCCTTCTTCCTTTCTTGTAATTTTGTATAACTCTGTTAATGAACTTCTTGAATGCAGCATGCTCAATTTCAGCCACGTCACGTGTTCTGGACAGCTCCAGTCCTTCAGTTGATATGCTTATTCATCATTCACATGAGCAGGCAAAAGCCAACTTCTTTCGGAATATAAAGTTCTATTCTGTACTAAGAAAGAACACTGAACCGTTGTGTTTGGAAGAATTGTTGCATTTGGAAGCAGCCTGTACGATATTATCAGCGTTTGATCGCATGCTCGTTACTGCCCATTCACGTTTTTTTGCACATCCTTTTGATGATGCCATCCGCCTCCTGCATGTCTCCTGCCCCTTCTGGGGGTTTTTCCCGCAACAATATAGACCCCAGTAAATCCGACTTATTTTTTTAAAGCAAAACTTGCCGCCATTTCCTGCTGTGTGCAGGAAAAGCAATGCAATAAAAATGCCTACTAAATGGGCCACATGGTTGTTGCTGCTTCCTCTTTCTTTCCCCATGTAAAGAAATCGTTGCTATTTTCGGACAGCAGCAGGAGGCCATAGCAACAGTAGGAAAATGCAATTTCCCCATCGGATGGCACTGTGAATGATCCTCAGTGAATTACAACCCTCAGATTTTTCAGTGTTCAAAATTTATATTTGCCTACCTTTGCTTAAAGACACACATGCCCATTGTTACATATGTTTAGTTCCAGTTAGTATCCTGCACATGTGGATAGCCCATGTTGAGCTGCACAGTGTCACAATGTTGATTTTGGACTGGCACTTTTGGTTGGGAATTTCCAGGCATCCCTAAACTCAAATTCTAATGTAGGATCAAAAGCAGCTGGAGTTTATGATGCTAGCGGCATATATGAAGATGTTATTTGGACAGGTTATTAGAGGAGATGGCTTATCTCTCAATTGGTAGTTCCATTGGGACTCCCAAGGAAAAGTTATATTTTGTAGCAATGGAGAATGCAGAAGAACTGAAATGACTGAATATCTTATTATAGAGATAATTCAAGTGAATAAAAATAAATATCGAAGGCGTAGAGCTGGTGTAATGTGTGGTTACATATGTGATCAAGAAAATAGAGGCTCATTTCTTTTAAGCTTCAGACGTGTTCAGCTTGAGCATATTCTTAGAATATTTTCTTTATGGAAAATATTAAGAGAACACCACAGGAATTTTTGCATGTCATTTAAGTATGTCTCTATTTTCTCTTTCAGTAACTCTGACCAACTCCATAGAAAGAGGTGAGTGCATATTTATCACACCAATATTGTTCTTCTCTTAAAAAAGGAGAAGGAAGTATAATGGAAGTCAGCTTTTATAGGAAGAGGAAAGGCAAGAGACCATGGATGAATTGGCTTGACTATTTCACTGATTGAAGGGAGGAGGGATAATAAAGATATTGGCCCCATTCAGAAGACACCTTAAGCCACGACTTTAACTACGGTGGTTTAGCCAGAAAGCCGGCTCATGTTTAGAAGACACCTTAAACCATGGCTTTAACCATGGTGAATAAGGCTTTTTGCCTTATTCACCATGGTTAAAGGCTTAGTTTAAGGTGTCTTCTGAACGGGGCCATTGGCGTGTTCTGTTTATTCATGAACCAATGCTGGGGGAAGGGTTGTTTCTGCCCATTCCTTCCTCCATCTACAGTGCCCTGCAGCTTATACCCTACTAGCCTCTCTCGACCTGGTGCCCGCCAAATGTGTTTGACTACAACTCCCATCATCCCATCATTGCCCGTTCTGGTTGGGGTTGATCGGAGTTCTTGCCCAAAGCATCTGGAGCACCAGGCTGAGGAAGGCGATACTGCAGCTTTGCTATGGGTCCTCCAACTTCCAGGAACAGATGGGGAGGTGCAACGGCTGCACAGGAGAGGCATGAAAGCCTGTTTGGCAAACACAAACACTGTTCCGTCCATGTAAGGGACATTGCGATCCAAGCCATGGGAACAAAGTGATTACGATAATAGAGTAATAGCATGTATGTAGCTTTTCCCCTAAAGTCAAGTGCTTAAAGCCCTTCACGTACATGATCTCAGCAACGTTTCTTATGGTCCTATACAATGGGCCTGTATTATTATCCCCATACTGTAGATGGGGGCTGAGAAAGAGGCCAGATTCTCATTGTTTGGGCTGTTCCACCTCAGACTGCAGTTGGGGCCTCATAGGGCTAACGAAACATCTCTTCAACATTGGCTAAAATAAGCCAGGTCTCTTCTTGGAAGTCTCCAACTGTGCCGTCTTTAATAGGCTGGTATGAGAAGATCTGGACTGTAATTCCACCAACCTTCATGGTGTGGTCACCAGACTAGGACCAGAGACACGCAGTTCTAAATCCCTGCTCAACCATGAAGCTCCCTGGGTGACCTTGAGCAGCAATTAAATTCTATAATGAATAAATAAATGGTGAAATGTGTTTCACTGTGACCATGAGTCCACCCAGCTAGTTGATCAATCATCCAGCTTAAGGCGAGAGCACATTTTTTTTAAATGTATAAGATCTTGGGCACCTCTCCTTTTTAAAAAAACTTTGAGGTAATGGAGCTGGCAGAGATTTCTGTTTTGAGGCTTTGGAAAGCTGCTGCTTCCAAATCAAGGCAGGCTATCCTGGGCTGGATGGACCATTTGACTGGCACAATATAAAAAAAACCAGCCCCTTATATCCTGTCTGGTCTGACAGCTTCCTCGGCTAAACACTACTGTCTCCCTTGCTCCCTCAGGAAGGAATGGGACAGGGCCATTTCCCAGTGTCTTGATAGCAGTGCGTACACTAACAATAGGTTTCATTTCGGGTGGAAGTGGTGGGTTAGCTGCCTTTCCACTTTTTCAGCAATGCAAATAGCAGGAGGGAAATTTAAATACACCCTCTCTGCCTGCATGGTCCCAATCTTGATTGCACCCTCCTGAGGCTATTTGCGGTATTAAAAGGATGCATGCAATGTTAATCCACTTCCTTAATGGCATTCGTAGTTTGGTATTTAGTGTCCTTATTCATTTGCACAGAGCAAGGTTGCAATTAGATACAAGCATATCTTGCTTTCTGATGAACCAGAACACTTTTTTTAGCATTTCTCTTTCAATTGCACAAGCTGTGGTTGCTTTGAGGGAGAACTCTTCAATATATCAATTTCTCAAAGATTAGCCTGTCATGGAAATCAAGTATTGAAATGAAGCGCTTAAGGAAAACCATTGCCACGGCCTGTTTAATTCAAGGACGCTCTCTTTCCCTTTAGTGGCCTACCTCACTATATTCCATGTGATCTTCGTGTTTTTCGTATGGACCTATTGGAAATCTATATTTACTCCTCCACAGCAACCAGACAAAAAGGTAAAAAAATAGGAAGTCGTATTGCAACAAAGAAGAGGGGTTGGCACAACTGTCTCAAACACCCCAAGCATAAGAATAGCAAACCAAATGCAGGCAATTCCCCTCGTAGTCTGAGATCAGCAGTGAGGAGGGCAGACAGCTGTAACATTGGGGGGATGTTACCAGATCCAAAACCAAAACACACCAAAGAGGCAACACCTGGAACAGGAAACGACTTAACATCGAACAGGTGAAGGAGTCACAATTATTTATGCAAATTGTATGAACCCCAACATGTTTCGAGCAAATGGCTCATTGTCAGCAGACTAAGAGCTCCATCAGATTAGCGTTTTATCGCACGCTCGTTACAGGGCACTCAAGGATTTTTGCGGGTCCCTCTCACAACGTTGGCTGCCTCCTGCCCCTTCTTGCCTTCTTCGCACCCCCACAAAAACACCCCAGTAAGTCCGACTTAAAATAAAGACGGAAGTTGCCGCTATCTCCTGCTGTGTGCAGGAGAAGCAGCGCATTCAACACCAAGTTGTTTCCTTCCTCTTTCAAAAGAGGAAGTAATGAGGGGCAAAGGCGCGGGCAGAGAAGCAGCAGTAAGCAGTCATGATTTTCCGCTGCGTGATGACGCTCTTACCACTGAAGGAGCTACTAGTCTGACTCCTTACGACCAGAGCTGACCATCACATGATCTTAGCAAAGGGGGAATGCTGGGGGCGGGCGGGGGATGCAGAACATGGCCCCACTGCTCTTCAATGGGGATAGTTCACACACTCTGCCTCCTGCCCTGGGCTGCCTCCCTTTGCCAGTCATGGCCTTTCCATCAAATGGGTAGTGGCTGAACGAAGCCAGGAGGGTATAACCAGTTCTCTTCTACTTCCAGTTCCACATGTCTTATGCTGACAAGGAGCGCTACGAGAATGAAGAGCATCCCGAGGGGCAGAGGCAAATACTTCTTGAAATGGCACGGAAATTGCCAGTGTACACCAGGACAGGGAACGGAGGTCAGGTGCACAGAAGGCTTTGGCGATATCCACCCCATCAGCCTAAGCGGCACATGCTGGCAGCCCACCTTGCGAAGCTCATCCCTTCCTCTACCAGCTTTAGGTCTTCAGGGCCTTACTGCAGACAGAACCCTCTTGGTTTAAAAGGGTTCCCTTTCTAACTTAAGAACATAGGAAGCTGCATTACCAGAGTCAGACCATTGGTCCGTCTAGCCCAGTATTGTCAACACTGATCGGCAGTGACTCTCCAAGGTTTCAGGCAGGATTCTTTCCTCGCCCTGCCTGGACCTGCTGCCAGGGGTTGAACCAGGGAACAGGTGCTCTGCCACTGAGCTACAAGCCCTCTTCTTCCTCAGTCTTTTTTATGGAAGGGAGAAAATCCCTTGAAGACATTCTTGATTTATAGGACAGGGCCAGATGCTGTGCAACCACATTCTGCCTCAGTCTCCACCTGCTATGTACTTTGCGGAACCTACTTCTATGTCAGGTCTGAACTGTACTCTTAGAATATGATAGATCAGTGGTAGAGCACTGCAGATCCCTTCTTTTCCTGACATCTCTAGCTAAAGGATCTCAAGTAGCAAGCAGGTGATGTGAAAAACTCTCTCTGCCTGAGGTTCTTGAGATGCATCACTCGGAATAGACATTGGTGGGCTAGACAGATCATAGCATCATAGAATTGTAGAGTTGGAAGGGGCCTATAAGGCCATTGAGTCCAACCCCCTGCTCAATGCAGGAATCTACCTTAAAGCATCTCTGACAGATGGTTGTCCAGCTGCCTCTTGAATGCCTCTAATGTGGGAGAGCCCACCACCTCCCTAGGTCATTGGTTCCATTGTCGTACTGCTCTAACAGTCAGGAAGTTTTTCCTGGTGACCAGCCAGAATCTGGCGCCCTGTAGCTTGAGCCCATTATTCAGTGTCCTGCTCTCTGGGATGATTGAGAAGAGATCCTGGCCCTCCTCTGTGTGACAGCCTTTCAAGTACTTGAAGAGTGCTATCATGTCTCCCCTCAAACTCAGCCTGAGGCAGTTTCATGTGTTCAATATCAGTAGAGCCGGATTCTGTAGGTCATTAACTTTTCAAAGACCTACAGAATGACTGTAGCCTGGCCATAGATGTGGCTGTTTGGTCATTCTTGCCATGGAGTCTTACACTTTTCAGTCCTTAGACACTAACAGGAAATGCAAAGCTCAAGAGTGGTTGTTTTTATTAGGAGGACAAAATAGACTCAGTTCTGCAATAGATAACAGACACTTGTGAAATACTCAAAGGCACAACACGAACATTTTTTGCATGCATCTAATTTTTGCTCTTTGCCAAACCTGTTGGGCTGGTGTAATAGCTGGAACTTTTTCCAATGCATGCTCCTGATTTCATAGGGGAGGATGATGATGATGATGATGATGATGATGATAGTATACCCTTCCCCCAATGTGGTGCCCTCCAGATGTTTGGAGCTTCATCTTTCATCTCCCCTAGCCTGCAAAACCAATGGTCATGAATGCTGGGAGTTGTAGTCCAAAACACCTGGAGGACACCACATTGGGAAAGGCTGGTATAGTACTTTCAAATGTCCAAATCTGTCCCTGTACCTTATCTCAGTAATCCTTACAACAACCTTGTAAGGCAGGCCAATATTATGATCCCCATATTGGGTGTGGGTGTCTGTGGGGTATAGGATTTGCTCGCACGCATGATGGCCATTGTTAATGGAGAACTTTCTGTGTGCGTTCCTTTCCAGCCATTCGTTTCTGTGATAGATGCCAACTCATCAAACCAGACCGCTGCCACCATTGTTCGGTTTGTGCTGTGTAAGTTTCCTGGTCTACATTTATAACTCCTGCAGCAGGAAGTTAGCATGAAGTAGAAAGCTATCACAGTGCTGTCCCACTGTCTGAAGTTCGTGCTCTTCCATCGCAGAACAGCAACAGCAGTAGCATAATAATGCCTTTATTAGGACTAAGAGCGATGAAGTATTGAACGAGCTTTTTAGAGTTTCATAGAACTCTTCCTTGGGCTGGATGTAAAACAAAAATGAACAGTTGGAGAAGGCAGAGAAGACCTTGTGCCGGTAAATGTCATGTGTCAGAGGGGAAGAAGCAGCTCTAACATCGTTATAATTTCAGATAAAGCGCCTTGGGGATTCTTCTGGTTTAAAAAGCAGGCTAGAAATCAAACCAACGGAAGGGCCTTGTATAAATAGGCCTCATCTACATCAGGTGACAGTCTTGTCCATGTGGCAATCCATGGAGCTCACGGCAGGCAAATTAAGTCAGTCTGTGCCCAGTTCAAAAAGATCTCAGGTTGCAATAAGATCATCCGGAATGAAGAAGCAATTGCCAGCCTGCTTCTGAAAATGTTCGCCAGATCTGTCTCTCGCACTATATTGGAACTTGTGGGACCCCTGTAAGAAATGTGGTAGTCCTTCTACTAGCAAAGTTGAAGATTGATTTAAGATGGTGCCCTGGATGACAATTAATTTGATGTGATGCCTGAATTGTTAAGGCATAGTCAGGCCATGGTACCATAGAGATGGGAGTGACCTTAGGACACTGAGAGGACCGAAAATGATGGCAGGCAAGCAGCTTCAAACCAAAGCCTGCCTTTGTACAAACTTGTCTGTGACCTCCCTTTTTTGTGGTACCTCCACTGTCCTAACTGGGACACGGGGGGTGGGGGACGACGCACACAGACATGGGGTTTGAAGCCATAGCATCCTGTCCCTCTCTGTGGGCCACAAGCCCTCCTTCCCTTCTCCTCTTCTGTGCTTATCAAGCAACCTCTCAGCCTGGGAGTTGCCACAGGCACCTGCCTCCTTGCCCCTACTCAGTTCTGGCTCAATCGTGCTCCTTTCTGGCCGGCTGGTGACAGCATGGAGCCAGAGCGCACTGCTCTCCTCCCTGGACTTATCACACCTGGTTGGGCCTCCTGCTTGAATGGCGCCAGTGGTGATGGCCAACCTTCTCGACACTGTGCCATGGGTCACGTCCAGCGTGTGAGAGAGAGGCTGGCAGTTTGGTGCCTGTTCAGCCCACTGTGCCTCGGGGTGACCTCGGGATTCTGTACAAGCCTTCAAATTCAGTGCTGCCATGTGCAGAACCAGCTTTGTGGTGTAAATGTAGCGTGCAGCCATTCCCACTTCCTTGTGTTCAAGATATTGCAGCTGCAGTTCTCAGAGTTTCCCAGAATATACTCCACTGGGAGTGGGGAACGCAAAAACACTCTTCTTTCCCCTGATATGAAAGGAAGTGAACAGGGAATACCTTTGGGGTGCAAACTAAGCCTGCTACCCCAGCCCCTGAGAATCCAGTGTATGTCTTATCTAGGCTGACCATATGAAAAGGAGGACAGGGCTCCTGTATCTTTAACAGTTTCATAGAAAAGGGAATTTCAGCAGGTGCTATTTGTATATATGCAGAACCTGGTGAAATTACCTCATCATCACAAAGTTAAAGCTGCACAAGCCCTGCCCTCTTTTGTACATGGTCAGGAGGACAGGGCTCCTGCCGCTTTAACTGTTATGATGAAGAGGGAATTTCATCAGGTTCTGTATATATACAAACGACACCTACTGAAATTCTCTGTCCTTTGCAATTGTTAAAGATACAGGAGCCCTGTCCTCCTTTTCATATGGTCACCCTATCTTATCTCCATACCTGTCAGGGTCCAGCGGGATCTGAGGCAGGCGGCATGATCCAAACAGGCTGGTGGTCAGGTTTTGGAGCAGGCAGGCAAGGCTGTGTGAGCAAATTGTGTGGGAGAGATGTGGCCAGACCAAGGAGCCACAACCAGGAGAACTCTATTGGCTCCCCCGGTGACCAGGCTCTTTGGGGCTGGCTGGCAGCCCCATCCCACCATGCAAGGCTCAGCCCAGCTGGTCTCTCCTTGTAAACCGCCCTTGTGCTGCAGAGTGAGGTGCCTCCATGCTGCTGCCAGATTCTCTGCTTCAAGCCTGCCAGCATCTCACAGTAGCCCCACCCCTTCACTGAATAGCATCCCCAGGGGCCCTTTTGGGGGGGGGGTCACACTCATGTATGACAAATTCTTGGGGACTGGCACAAATAGACCTCACCAAGGCTAGCACAGGCCTCTGGAGACATCAGGGCCCGTTCCAGTTGGGCTGCCCTGAGGACACCCTGAGGAATGTCTGCTCGTTCCCCCCTTCTTCCTGACCCATCCCATCTTCCTTGCGTGTTGTGTCTTTGCAGATTGTACGCCTACAGCTGGGGACTGTCTTTTTTTCTGATTGGTTGTTAGCCGTTCCTGATGCCATTGTGTGTGTTTCTTTTTTTACTTTTTTAAAAATAGAGGTTGCAGAGAGTATTTTTCTTTTCTCCCCCCCCCCCTCTTGATTTTTAAAAAAGCGTTGCTCCTGGCTGGCCAGGGCAATTAGGCAGCATTCTTGGGGACAGAATGATACATAATGACAGTTAGGGTGACCATATAGAGGGGAGGACAGGGCTTCTGTATCTTTAACAGTCATTTGTATGCATGCAGCACCTGGTGAAATTCCCTCTTCATCACTCTAGAGTGGCCAAATACAAAAGAGGGCAGGGCTCTTGCATATTTAACTGTTGTGATGAAGAGGGAATTTCACCAAGTGCTACATACTTACAAATGGCACCTATTGAAATTCCCTTTTTGATACAAAACTTTTCAGTACAATACAGGATCCCTGTCCTCCTTTCCATATGGTCATCCTAGACATAGTCAACATCTGGGGTATTGCCTCACGTAGGATGCCCATCCGCCCGGATTTGCCCAGACATGCCCGGAAAATGGCGGGCAAATCCTGATTCCGGGGGGTGGGGGGACCCATTTTCGGGGGCTAGATCCGGAAATTTAGCCCCCCCCCAAGGCCTGTTTCAGGCACGTCTGGTTTCAGCCTTCCGAAGCCATTTCCGGGGTTCCTAGAGGGCCGTCGCAATAGCGATGGGCCCTCTAGGAACCCGGATTTGGCTTTGGCAGGCCTCAGAAGGCCGAAACCGGAAGTGCCCAAAACAGGCGTTCCAGGGCTTGTCCAAACCATTTCCGGGTTCCTAAAGGGCCGTTGCCATGGTAATGTCCCTCTAGGAACCCGGATTTGGCTCGAGCAGGCCTCGGAAGGTCCGTTTCAGGCACTCTCGGCCAAAACCGGAAGTGCTCAAAATGGGCCTTCCGAGGCCTGCCTGAGCCATTTCCGGGAATGGCTCAGGCAGGCCCAGAATGCCCGTTTGGGGAACTTCCAGTTTTGGCCTAACAGGCCTTCCAGAGCCTGCCAAAATCATTTTCCGGTTCCTAGAGGGCAGCAGCATGAGTGGTGGCAGTAATGGCGGTGGCAGCACGGAGGTAGCAATTTTAAAAATATTGGGCTTGAAAAATATGATCTCTTCCATAATGTAGGAACGATTTTTGTTTCCTGTCAGTGCTTCTTCCCCAAATTCAACTTACATTTCCAATACTTACTGCTAGGAAATAATGTCTTACTCTCTATAGCCATAGGGGAAGAACAAACAATGCTTCACCCCACCCCATCCCAAGCAAGAAACTGTTTAGGTTTGGAGATAGGTGAGCAGGAGGTTGCTCATCTACCCCTGAATCTGAAGGGCAGTGTGGCACTTATCTATTCCTTCCCTGCAGTGTATAGGAGAGTTTGGAGTGAGATTGGGGTCAAGGAATGCACACTTCATTGTGGATCTTTGTTTTATCATTCCTTCTGGGATACTCTTAATCTATTAGGGGGCTGCACCTCTTTCACATCTAAAGGAGTATTTGGCAGAGTGATTCATTAGGAGCAGAAGAAGTGCTTTTCCACTCATCCTAATTAAGCCTCCTTCCTGCAGGATTTTTTTCTGGCTTTGAAGTGGTCTGCGTCCTTAAAGATAACATCCTAGAGTACTAGTGGTATATTCCTATTGAATGCATATGCCTTGACGCTCATCCCTCAAGTTTAATTCCCCACTCACCCCTCCAGAACACTATATAAACTTGTATGGGGCTTGATCAGGGCAGTTTCTTCCTCCTCCTCCAACTGATGCTGTAGTATCTAATGCTAGTCCTACTCAGAGTAGACTTATTGAAACAAATAAGTTGCATTCATTTCAATGGGTTTAAGATTAACATTAGATATTACTCATGGTATACAAAGTTAAAAAAACATTTCTATAAATACACACAAACAGACAGTATACACAGAGACAACAAATATCTTAAAAGAATGTTAAGCAATCAAGCATAAGACAAATCCGGGACCTGGTTAAAACTCACCATATGTTGCCAAATGCCTGAGAAAAGAGAAAGGTCTTAACCTGGCACTGAAAAGATCACAATATTGGCAGCAGGCAGGCCTCATCAGGGAGAGCATGCCATAATTGTTAAGTACATTAACAACCGAATCCTAGAGGTGTTTATTCAAAATATTATTTCACAAATACAATGGGACATTAACATGACACTAGTCCCAGTTCAGTTTTGATAAATATGATAATTTGAAAAATATAATAGAGCAGGAGGAAGTAATAGGTGGGGGGAATTATTTTCCCATGTTTCTAATTTCTGTCCCTTTGAATTCAAAGAAGATGTAAAACTGACTAACCAAGTTGCAAGAAGCTTCTGGTATAGTTAATTTAATGTCTATATGAGTGAAGCATTGCACATCAGTCCAACAACCCAACTACATATTTTTTCAAACTTAAAGTTTGATTTTTAAATAAAGCTTCTGGGTTAATCAATTTAACTTCTAAATGAAGCATTGCATATATAATTGCATATAACTTGCACAACCAGCTTGCACAGCCAACTTGATTACAGACTATGGCATATAATGTCCAGGTGTGCACACATGGAAATGTGTGCACATTTGTTGTGCATATGAACTGTTTTAAAACTAGGACAGGTGCCTGAATGTTGGTTCTCTGGGACATGCTAGAGCAGAGATGTGCAGCAAGCACCCTCCGCACTACAGCACCCATCACCTCTTATCATTGACCCTACTGGCTAGGGCTGATGGCAGTAGAAGTCCAACAATATCTGAAGGGTCATGGGTTCCCCAATACTGAAGCATTCCACAACTTTGCTTGTTTAATAGTTAGAACAGCTATATAAAGAAATGCAGACTGGCTCCATAATGATCAGTGCATTTGAGTTGCATCTGTGTGAAATAATTTCTTCTGTGATATTTAGAATTAGGATAGTCTTTTTCATAAATTAATACAACAAGAAATCTTTGGGATTTATTTCTACACTCCATTTCCCTAATGCCTGAACATACTCCTGAAAGAGGAAGGAAAAAGTGAGACCCAAGAATTGCAAAATATTCTATGCAATATTTTTTCAACTTAATCAGCTGAGGAAATAAACTGTTCTGAGTGGGACTCCATTTGGGATTGCTCCCACTGGTGGAATAAAAGCTCTGGATCCAATAAAAGCTCTGGATCCAAACCACAGTATTTATTTAAAATCATCATTTTTAATAGCACCATATAGGCACAGTTGATGTGATGCTGGTGGCTGATGTGACTAACGGAGTAATTGTAACTTTTTCTTCTTGCCATAGTTCTTTAACTTCCATAGCTAGTGGTGTATATTTTTCTCTCTTTTCTTCTTCTTTTAATGCAATATTTTTGTTATTAAGTATTGCTTATCATTTATGACTCTTGTGTCTGGTCAATTACAAAGTATTGTCCAGAATTGTTCTGTTCCAGCAAGAGAACATGAGTGCATAATGTGACTTGGCTTAACTTGTTTGAGTGTGTTCTGAAATCATCTTTCTGGAGAGCACCTGCTGGTTGCATGATCCTTGAGGCCAGGTTCTGGTGAGTGCATAGTTCTCCTTGACAGGGGGCTCGCACTTGTTAGAGTAAGGCTGCGATCCTATATTCATTTATCTGAAGTAAGCTTTATTGAAATCAATGGGAGTCGTTTGTGTTGTTTCTTTGAGCAGTTTTCTTTGGGTCCCTGATTGGGATTTCTGTTCTCTGCACAGTGAGGCAGTGTAAATTCAGGAGATATTTGGATAAAATGAGGGAAAGATCCTTGTCTAGCATTGCAGTAATGGGCACCCGTTCTTGCCTTTCTTTGTATTGTTACTGACCATGGTCTTGTGTATATGGCTAATGAATCAGAGGTATAATGACAAGTTTTTAGATTGGTTTCTCACTGATAAACTAGAAGTTGAAACAAGCTAAGAGGTGCTAGTGAGAACTGCAGATAAACTAGAACTGCAACAAGCCTTTAGTCCATTTTGTTCCATGGGTAATGTTTGCAGGGTAATAGTGTTTTATTCCCTTTCTGAATGCTAGTTTGTTGTACTAGGTTTTTCTGCTCTTGTTAACGGCTTCATTTGTTCAGTGGTATGCTGAATCTGTGAGTATAGATATGAGAAAGGTGATGGGGAAAGAGTGTTAAATGTTACGAAAGTTGAGACTATGGTCATCCAATGAAGGATTTGCAGTCAGAAAATATATTTGAAGGAAGGGGAGACTGTACTACACAGAGTATAGCAAAAACTTCAAAGTACAGCAAAAGCTAAAAAAATAGAAGTGAGTGAAGTTAATTTCAGATACATTGAATGTCTGTCTTGTTCTTTATTTCAGTGATTTTAACATTAAGATGTTGCATAGAACAGTTTGTCTTAATTGTGTCTGTGAAATCAGACATGTGACCAAGGCCATGTTCAGGTGGGCACGACCCCTTGAGGGCTGGGCATGTTGGTGGGCATGCCCCCTTGGGGGCTGGGCATGTTGGTGGGCATGCCCCCTTGGGGCGGCCATGTTGTCCTCCTTTTTGGTTTCCAAAATATGGTCACCCTATTTCTGGGGCATTGTATGGGGGAAAGGAGGAAGTTGGCAGCCCTCCTTTCCTTCCAAGAAATACTCTGAGAACACATAGGCTCAATTCGGACGACACGATAGTCAATGGTGGGGTAATAATCAACTTTACAGTTGTTCATCTAGGGGGTACACCCCACACAACATGGTAATAAATAATCAACTGTGGTGTGAATTAGGATCAGCGCTGAGTTGACTATGGCAGCATTCGGGTGACACAATAGTCAAAACAACTGACGATTGTTTCCCCCACACCAGTTGTTTATTGTGTCGTCCGAATTGAGCCATAGTATCATTCCCAGGAGCATTCCCCAAGAAACACTGCTAATTCATGGCTGTTTTCAGTAACAACACTTTTTTTCAAGGTAAAAGCAAAGAGAAATAACCACACCTCTTGCCACCTCGGATTTTTAAGAATGCAAGGGCACCACGCACCTCCACGAAAGGTGTTAGAATTTCACCCGCCACCCCAAAGATCTCCAAAAATGTTCTACCCATGTTCTCCAGGCTCAAATGGCCTTGCACATGTGTGCGTATGGGATTTTTGGCACCACTTTAGTTGAAATAGCGTTCACTGTCCAACCAAGAGCAGGCAGTGAAAGCACTAGGCTCTACACCTCTCTGGGGAGGTTGTTGCAAATCTGTTGCAAAGGCCTTCTCCCGGGGACATGGGATGGGCGGGGCGTGGGGTTGGCCATCCCAAAAGGGCCTCTAAAGTGGAGTGGAATTCTTGGGCAGGCAAAGGTGAGGTTTGAGCCAGGGAATTTTGCAGCTCACTCAATACACACACACACACACACACACAGAGTTTTGGATGACCTGCAACAAAAGAAAAAAAATATGTGTTTCTGTTCTCTTGCAGTTTCCCTTAATTATATCCTGATCCTTTTCTCTTTTTACAGGTGTGTATTAAAAATGGACCATCATTGCCCATGGTGAGTGAGGCTGACTGGGTTTTTTTGACTTCCTGAAAAAAGAGGACTGTTTAGGATGGCCTTTTAACCCATGCATAATGCACACATTATTTTCTGTATCTTCACAGAATGTCCCTGTTTGCCAAGGTATATATAGTAACGATTCTCAGGGACAGAGAATCATGTAATTCTGAGTTTGGTGAGCCCTCTCTACCAATACAATTTAAAACTGAGAACTTGGAATTTGGGACAGATGTTCAGATAATCTTTGCCTGGTGTGTTTTTGTTTTGTGTGTGTAATTTTGTGGGCATGCAACTATGTGTACACAACATTTGTGTACACAACATTTGGTATTGCCACTGGAAATACCGATTTGGCAGGCTTCTACTTTTGAATCAGCTGGAATGAGAAGATGGAACCAACTTTGGTTGCTTTTGCTCTATTTCCTTGTCTAAAGTTTATCTTTACTGCCAACTAGAGGAGTCCAATTTCAATTCTTGTTCTTCACAGATCTGGAAAGGAGGTTGAGATCTGAAATGCTTGTTCTGCCAATTATAATTCTCCACTTACTTACCTTGGCTATAGACTCATGGTTCATTTTCCTTTTGTTAATTACACACATGCAGAGTGAGATTGTATCTACACATTTCTGCAAAATGTTTCCCAAACACAGTTTTTCCCCATTGCACGATCCACGGGGAGTAGGCTGGCATGAATAAGGGTGGAGATGGGATGTGTGTGTGTGTGTGTGTGTGTGTGTGTGTGTGTGTGTGTGTGTTAATTCAGTGTTTGGGAGAAGGGGGAAGCACACAGTATTTTTTTAAGTAGCATAGACATTGCTATGTATGTGTGCAGGAGGGTACCTTTTCTTGTATTGGCTGTTTAAGTTTGTATTTAAGGAAGCTAGAAGAGAAATCCTGCAAATGAAGAGCTCAGGGGCTGAGTACTCACATTGAAAAGATTAAACAAGGGGCATGATCCATCCCTTTTCATACATGCAACACAGAGGCTGTTCATGCTCTGAGCAAGAGCTAGCTCTTCCTTGGGAGACGCCTCTGTATCATGACCCACAGAAGCAGCAGGGCTGCTGGATCTGTGGGAGGCATGGGCAGGTCTCCTATTCAAGGTAGTGTGCAGGTGGATTCCTGAACTCTGACCTGCTGTGGGGGTGGTGGGGAAAGTCTCAACCACTCTCTATAATGCAGCCCTGTATGCTGAAGCGGAGGAGTTGGTCATGCCTGTACTTCTTAAAAGATACACAAGGGGGCTGCCTATACGGTGGTGGGTTGCCACCATGATAAGCAAAACCCCGTGCTTTTGCTGTGTCGGAGTGGCGGCAGCTAATCTTGATGCAACAGCAAAAGCTGGGGTTTCTGGTGGCCGGGCCCACCCTCTGCCTGGGCGGACGGTGACCAATCGGGTCACCAGCTGCCCAGCCGCGACTCTGGAGCGAGGATAGATGGTGGATGTGCCGTACTCGCCTCGCTCCAGAGAAAAATCTCAGGTAAGTGTCTGACTTTCTTGCTTCGCAGCTTCGCAAGGAAAGCTCTGCAATGGCTGTGAGTGGGGCTTTTGGTGCATATAGACAGCCCCCAAATGACATGAGCACTGGCAGAAAGTGCTACTGATATGGCCACCAGCCAGGAGGTGCCTTAAACACTCACACAGTTCTAGAGCATGGTCTGAAGACAGACGACGCATTAACTTTGCTGAAGCTGAACAGATCTGGGTAATGCCATGATAGAAGGAAGAAAACAGGACATAAAAGTCATAAAACTATATATATATATATATATATATATATATATATCACATTTCCATGCAGGACTTGCAATAGCCAACTACTAGAGAAGGAGTGGAATGCATTTGCCCACCAATAAAATACTATCATTTGTACATCTCCTGTACAGCTCCAGCAAAAAGCGGTCACCATGTGTGGGAGTGTGGGTGGGTGTTTCAAGCAACTGACTACCCTTAGCGAAGTACATCATGATCATCATCATAATTTCTTACCCGCCTCTCCCTCCGGATCAAGGCGGGGAACAACAATAAATATAAATACAAAGACCATAAAATAGATAAAACGTTAAAACAAATAAAACTAACACATTATTAAAAACATCTTAAAATTCAACTAGGTAGGCCTGCCGGAAGAGCTCAGTCTTCACGGCTCTCTTAAATTCAAGAAGACTGCTAAGTTGTCGAATCTCTCCCAGCAAGCCATTCCACAGTCTGGGAGTGGCAGAAGAGAAGGTCCTCTGGACCTTCAGCAGGCTCCCCTTCCAAATAGAGTGGGATAGAGTTCCTGATCATTGGGATGATAGCCAGCAGTATTCAAACATTACCATTCAGTGGCATCCATACTTACTTGCTGTGCACCAGAATAAAAGGGTTCCTAGAGTAAACCACTACAGAAGAACAGGATCCCAGTTTTGTTAAATGGCTGTTCATGCTCAGCAAACCTCAGGCTTGTTGTCTCTTAGGGCTTTGACCTTAAGGAGCAGGTGGTTCATGTTTTTGATGGGTGTGTTTCTTGCATGAGACTGGAATACAGACGGAATGAGGCAGGCTGGGATTTTGCTGCAGTCACTGAGTACTATTCGTTGGGCTGATGGTACCGTGCAATTATGCTCCATCGAGGAGATCAGAGTGTTTTTCATTGTTTTTACTTTGCTCTTGGCTCCATGACACTGATTCTATTATTATTATTATAATTATTATTATTTATCCCTTGCTCTCCAGGGTGAACAACTGCATTGGATTTTCCAACTACAAATTCTTCCTACTGTTCTTAGCATATTCTCTGTTGTACTGCATGTACATTGCAGCAACGGTCTTCAAGTACTTCGTCAAGTATTGGACAGTAGGTTTGGGTATCTGGCAATAGCCATGGCTCAGCGATAAAGCACCCAGGTTCCACCCCTGGCAACTCCAGCAGGGTGTTTGTACGCTCTACTAAACCTCTAGTGGCTGCGCAGTGGTGCTGTGTTGTTTAAATGATGCAGCTGCCAATTTGCAGCCATACTGGGATTTCCCCCTGGAAACTGCAGGTTTTCAATGTGCCGATTTACAGCAACTTTGACCGTTGCTCTGGGTTAACTGTAGGTGTTGCGAAAAAGCTCCATTCGGCTGGAGAGAGAGGCAGCCTTTTGTTGTTCTTGGGATGGGAAAGCGCGGGAACTTGGGGCAGGGGGCTGGTTTTTCTGGCCGGAGAGCCTGTGCTCCCTCCTTCCCCACCCTAGCTTTATTGGTTTAGCCCCACAGGAACAATGCTGCAGGCTTTTGAACTGACACCCTTCCAAGGCGGCGGCATATAGACACCCACACCCCCTGCTGGTAGGGCTTAGAAAGAGCCCTGCCTGGGACCCTTGTTTAGAGTGGATATAACACTGCGCTCAATGAGCCAATGGCGCTGACTCGGTATAAAACATTTTCTTCTATTGGGTTTTGACATCAATTGCCATTCACTGTGCGTGTATTTTTGCAGGATGATAAACCTCTCAAAGGAGGGGAGGCGCACTCATTTGGTCTCTGCACAGTTGTATCCTTCAGATTCACAAATGAACATGTCCTGAGCCAGATTATGGTTACATCTCAGCCTGTATTGTCTACCCTGACTGGCAGCAGCCAGATCTGCAAGTTCTGTAACCAAGAAGCATGGAACTGTAATATTGTTGAGTTTTTCCTCGTTCGTTCATCCTCTCTTGCTTTCTTTCACAGGGAGAGCTGATCAATGTGCGTCCCAAGTTCCATGTCCTTTTCCTTCTTTTCGTGGCAATCATGTTTTTCGTAAGCCTCATGTTCCTCTTTGGCTACCATTGCTGGCTCATCAGTAGAAACAGGTCTACTTTGGGTAAGATATTACCTGTAGTTTTTACGGACAGAAGATGGGGTGAGAATTCTTTTAATTGATGATAAAATTATAAATAAATCTTGCCTTCTAGCCACCTTAAACTCATCACTCCTAGTTGGAACTCCTCCCAGGCCCGAGGCTGTTTTGGCAGTGCAAGATTCCTGTTTTATCTCATGTCCCCCCTCCGCCCCCCCCCCCCCCGCTCCCTGATTCCTCCACGCTGATTCTGCCCCACATGATTGGCCATTGGAGCTGCAAGTCAGCTGCTCTTGTAGGCTGCTAATTCTGCCCACATGATTGGATGGTGGAGCTGCAAGTAAGCTGCTCTTACAGGCTGCATCACAGTTCCTAAGTGATTCAGATGTGTTGGACTACAACTCCCAGCATCTGCCAGCTGAAGAGCACCAGGTTAGGGAAGGCTGAGCTACCGGTCAGCATCACTAAGAGCTGTTAATCTAAATATAACACTGGATTAAATTGGTTCCTACCCCTTATAGGTGCAGACTCAGTTGATGTAGCTGCCTCTGCTGCCCCATTAATGACTTTTATGGCACTAAAAGGGTGTCTAAAGTTTTCCACCTGCTTGGGCTGCTCTTCCCTTGTGGTTAACAACCACAAAGGTCACAGACTTCCCCAGTGAGGTATGGTGGATGGAATGTTGGATTTATGTCAGGAGAGACCCAAATTCAAATCCTGCTCAGCCCTGAAGTTCTCCAGCTGGCTGTGGGCCAGGCACGATCTCTCAGCTCTGCAGAGATCATTGTGAGGATAAAATGGGTGTCTGTGTGTGTGTGTGTGGGGGGGGGGGGTTGAACCATGGACACTTCTCCCAAAAACTCTGGAGGAAGGGTGGGATAAAATAGGTGGGGACCTGCAACCCAACCCCCAATTGAGTGTGTCCGCACAGGGGGCCCTCCCAGCCTGCAACAACAGGAGCACTGTAGAACTTGGGGTGGGGTGGGGTGGGATTGGGGGTCAGGAGGGAGCAGGGAGAAAATCTGAGAGGCACTCAGTTGGAGAGCAGAAAAATCCACCTGCACCCTTGTGTTTGCCTGCAGAGGCTTTCTCGGCTCCAGTGTTTCCGAATGGCCCAGATAAAAATGGATTCAACCTAGGCTTCATCAGAAATCTTCAGCAAGTGTTTGGAGAGGAAAAGAGACTCTGGCTGTTCCCTGTAGTATCCAGGTAAGTGGAAAGGAAGCTGCTCCCAGCGCCTGAGAGCAGAACCTGAGCGCCTTCCAGGACAACAGGATTTGGCCTGCATAGATGGCAATTGCAGGAGCAGGCGAGGAAGGGGCTGCTCATCTTCCCTGCCTGCCGGGGAGGCAGCCGCAATAGGGCTCCAGGCTGTGTGTTGGGAAATGACTGGGAAAAGAGCCGCCTTCCCTTCCCCTACTTCCCCCACAGCTATGCTGCTTTTATCTCGGCAGCAAGGGCGATGGGAATTCTTTCCCAACAAGAACATTGAGTGAAGCGCGGAATCCGCTGCTAGGAAACAAGGAGCAATGGGAAGAGAACGGGTCAGATGATGACAACCACGGTAAGAGTGTGACTTCCTCCGCACAAGGATTCGGGGAGAATGGACACAGCCGTTGGCGGCGGAGCCTTGTGGCACCTTAAAACTTCACACTGATTGTGGTGTGAGGCTGTTTCATAAGATGACGCATGAAGCAGGCAGGGAAGGAGGGGGGTTACATGTGCATCGATACTGTTGGGTGGAGTGAGGAGCAAAGGAACAGAGATTTACTACAAACAGACAAAACGCACAAGTCAGTTAATGGAAGAAAACGGTTCGGTCAAGCAGGTCAACAAACCCATGTATACCTCTCTGAACGAAGAGGAAGGATGAAGCTGTTACGAACATCAGAAGAGTCCTGCTGGATCAGACCACGGGTCCATCTAGTCCAGCACTCTGTTCACACAGTGGCCAACCAGCTGCCTGCAGGAAACCCACAAGCAAGTCATGAGTGCAACAGCACCCTCCTGCCCATGTTCCCCAGTAACTGGTGTATATAGGCATACTGCCTCTTGATATTGGACTAGTAGCCATGGATAGCCTTCTCCAGGAATTTGTCTAAAGTCTTTTAGAAGACTTGTTACACCAGTCACACACCAAGGGGCTGTCTATATGCACCAAATGCCCCAGGGTGGCTGCGTGGTAGCACTGTGTCAGTTATACGATGCAGCTGCCACCTCACAGCCATCGTGGGGCTTTCCTGTGAAACTGTGAAGCAAAAATGTTCCCCATCTGTTCCCCCGGCCCCCATGGTGCTGTCTGAAGCAGGTTGCTTCACCCATGCCACGGCCAGCCCTGTGTCCAGCATGGCGTGCTTTGGAACGCTAGCCTTGTAGGTGCGACCGTTCAATTGCGGACTGCAATGAAGCATGCATAAGAGCTGTCAAGCGATACCTGTTCCCACACATTAAGCAGACTGGGATCTGAGAGATATGATACAAGCCGGTGGGCCAGGGAAACTAGCTGCTCACTCTGCCCCAGAAGCCGTAATCAGACAGAGAGTCTGTTCTTGGAGATTATAGGGAACCATCGCCAGGCCCCCCCCCCCATTTCCTTTCAAGACCATCCCAGTTAAGTCTCTCCTCTCAGGTAGGAGGTCCCTGCTTGGGATGCAGCTGGGGAGAAGTGGGCACCTCCTTGTCCCCTGGGTAGACCTCCTTGCTCACTGCCAGGCATTGGGCAGGGAGGTTGGCATCAAGGAAACAGCAATCACTGGAAGGGGGAGGTTAAAGCTTCCCCCTCCCCCTACAGCAATTCTGAACCTGCTTCCTCGCTAGTAGCAGCATCAGGATCGTTGAGAGGAGGGCAAGGCTAAAGCCTCTCATCCCCACCCCCACCCCAGCAATCTGTTTCCCACCCTCTAGCTGCTGGCTGATCAGCTGGGCAGCAAGGAACATTGGGCGGGGATCCAAAGGCTATACAGAAAGCGGCCATGGGTTGCCCATATGTGGCCTAGACCATCTCCATGAAGCCTAGGTGCTTCCTTTGATCCCCATCTTTCAAGCGTTGGCCACTTGACTCTGTAGCGGACTTTGGGATCTGTCAATACCAATGCTCTTTTCCCCTCTGACAGAGACTGAGTTCTTGTGGGGTGGGGGTGTTGGAGACAAGGGAAGATGATCTCTGAGTCTGGGCCTCCTGTTCGATAAGCTCCTGGGAAGTCTTGGAGAATTTCTTCCCCCACTTCCTATCTCAGCTGGTGGTGTTCTTCAGTTCTGAGCACTCCCCTACTCTACTGCTTTGACAGTGAGTGAACATCAGCAAGAGAACGTCCTCTCCATTTCTGTAGATACACATCTCCCCTGGACTTCTTTCGCCCAAAATACTGTCATCACCCAACACACATGCACACCCCTTTCACCAAGGCCGTTCTCCGTTCATCCAGGTTACCCCATCTCACCCTCTGTTGCCTTCCATGAGATGTGCATTGCTTCGGGAGCTGGAATGGAAAGTGTGAATATAACAGCCTGGGACGGAAGCCACCTGAAAGGTCCTTCAGCTTCACCGATGCTCACTGTCCCAAGTGGAGAAGGGATTTCTCCTCCTTGATAGTCACCTGTGATTACTCCTCAGTACCTTCATAGCTCAAGTGAAAAAAAAAGGATCACTCTCTTCCCCAGACTTCTCCCTCCAGGCAGAAGTACAAAAGGAGACACACAACAACCAGTAATTAAGAAAAGCTTCAGGTGTCCCTGCCTAATGTACTTATTTCTAACTGTGACACCACAATCCTTTATTTTTTTGTGTCCAAAAGTTGCTAATTGCATCGCCTTGAGGTTGAAAACAGGTATACCCAACCCTGAGCAAACTCCTGCTGCTTAATGTGTCTTTATAATCACCAGTGTTGTGTTAAGTGATTTGCTCTCTTAAATTGGGCTGGGGAACAACTAAGTTTATGAATTATCTGAATCAAGCCTCCTCAAACTGTGGGAAAGTCGCATTGGAGAAAGCCTGGGTCATGGTTTATAAAAACCATGCTCTTTCCTTACCACTGCTCTAGAAGTGACAAACGCCCAGATTAGAGCCAGTGCAGGAAGGCATGTCATTTTCAAACTAGAATCAATTTAATCATTGTGGCAGCTGCTAAAGCCCATGCTTGAAAAGCCAGTAAATAACGTGGTCTTAGATTGGAAATCAGGTGGGTAACCCTTGAGACAAATGTCAGTCAGCCATTTTTTTTTTTTTACTGTAAGGGGGGGGAGGTTGTTTTTTTGTTTTGGCAACATTCAGATTTCTAAAGCTGTCTTTGAGAATCTGCCTTAATTTCTGTAATTGTTTTGTTTGATGATTTAGATTACCAGCAAGGTTCCTCCCTTTCTGTGGAAATGGAGACGTAGCATTTTTGAAAGGCTGATGGTACAAAACTTGTTCTTCTATGGTAAGTGTCTATCCTCAGGTTAAAGAAAAATCTTAGCACTTTTTAATCAGCATTCATTTCGTAAGTGCAAATTTGACCTGGATCTGTTGGGAGAAATTGTATGTTCTCACAGTCTGGGATCTTCACTGTGCTGCTTATAGCCCCTGGATTCTCCTCTTATGAAAGGAGTGGCATAAGGACAAGCGTACTCACAAGAGGGTTGTTGCGACTCAGATGGAAGTTTTGTCTGCTCTAATCATTAAAAGAGGAAACCATGGAAGGGCTTTCTTACACCTCACATTGGAACAGGGGAGGGCAGACCCAGAAGCCACCAACTGAAGCCTAGCACAAAATACATACACTTAGAATTACATTTGGAGCCCAAGAATTTGTTTCGAGTAGCAGAACTGAATGGATAGCACCAAAGATTGCTACTTGTATCTTACCTGACTTTTTCCCTCTGCTGCTAGACTGTATAGCAGTTGGGGGGAGGCGGGTGGATTTCAGCCAAGGGAACAACAGAGATAGAAAGGTAAACACCTCTCCCCCAGTGCGGTTGCCCTTATCCAAACCAGAGCCTCCCTCTTTCAAGTGAAATCAAACATCAGATCTATCACAGATCTTCTGAAAAATGTATTCCAGCAGATTCCAGAAATGCAAAAACAGACTTGTGAAAATGGAACTTGTGAATGTTGTTCAAGTGGTAGAGAAAGTGTAACAAATTCCTGACAAATTCCAACCCTGGATTGTTGGGGGAGAGAAAGGCCAGAGTTCCTGGTTTGTACATCACGGCAAACAACCCAGGCATGGAGCATTCTTGGGCTGAGAGTGGGGGGGGGGAGGGGGCTGTTTAGCCACCCCCACTCTCATCGGGAGCAATCAGGTAGCTACATGCTCACTCATTTGCAGTAAGACAGTCTACGGAGTGACTCCTTTTGATAGCAGCATTGTCTAGCTCTGCCCTAAAAGAAAGGCAGTTGCACATAACGCCAATGCTGATTGGTTCTTCTTTCCATAATTCCCCTCCTCGACTCATGGTTTAGCTCTGCAGCACCAATGGGAACTTTTCTACCTATGTAAGTAGCAGCTTCTGAGGAGTAGTTTTCATCAAGACTGCAGCAGAGGATGAAGCAATTAAACTCCCTAAACCCTGCCTGCCGCAATCCTCATGATTGGCACCCCTCCCCTGGCAGCTATTTGCATTCCACCCCCACCCCACCCCCCATGTGCCATTGTTGAATGCAACAGTGTATAATGTCATGTCTAATTTGGTTCTTAGAGTAAAGGAATTTGCTTTCATCCATACGCTGTTCTCTCCCACAACCCACTTGAATTTCAGCTTCCTTCTCTCTCAATTTGCTTCCTCCAACGATGGACACTTGTGGGGAACACAAGGAAAGGAAGCACATGGATTTTCCAGGATAAGAAAGTGTTGTTTTCAGGTGCTAATTCTGGCTCTCTGAAATGGCTCTTCAGGAAGGATGCTTGCCTTGGTGATGCTTCCAAGGGTTCCTACAGATTATTGATGGTTAACGGGGCTACCTTGGAGTGATTAAGCCCATTCGTGACTTTTTCCTTTTCTGGACTAAAACTATTAGTGCAAATGCATTTCTAAACGCCTTAAAGGCAGTTATCCAACAGCCCGGACTTCACATTATGTCTCATCTTGCCAACTAGCAAGAATGGTTCTATGACAAGGAGTAGATGGATGCTTAACTAGACTACCTGGACAAGTGCTTTTAAGCAGTTGTGGTTGCCAAATCAAGTCTTCTTGTTAGAAACTGCGGGTGAGTATGCACTGCACGTGTAGGCCGTATATAACCCCCTCCCCACCCAAATACCTAGACTCACTTTTTTATCCATACCTTTAATTCTCCTAAGAACTCTGACCCCTTTTGTTCTGAAAATGCAGCCTCTGCAGTACAGTGTCAAGTTTTTACAAGCCTTAAAGCACAATCCTTGTTGCAAATGCCTACACTGTTTCAAAGGTACATTTGTTGTCTGAAATCCATTAATACAACTCCAAATACTGGCCAAGTTCCGGATGTACAATGCCTGTGTTTGGTCTGCACAACAGTAGCCTAATACTCCCCAAGGTGGTCAAGTTGCACCTGCTTATGTGACTGAATACTCCTCTGTACAAAAGTTTCCCTCCACATAGAAAAGTAGCATGCCGGGAAGAAGGATCCTAGGCTAGCCACCGTCCTGACATGCTAGTTTTCTATGGAATGGGGAAAGTTTTTGTCTGGAGGTACAAACTTATGAACCCCTGAAGTGGAAAAGTTCAGGCACAGGTCCATATCACAGACTTTGTAGAAAGAAAGAAAGAAAGAAAGAAAGAAAGAAAGAAAGAAAGAGTAGTGGTACTAAGAATTCATGTGCCTCCATCTTTAAAAATAAAATTAAGCATCTTTTTTTTCAAATGTTGAACAGATCTGCCATGAGGCATGCTGGGACTTGCTTGACCTTCTTTTCCTTTTGTAACTCTACCTGAAGTGTTGGTAACAGAAGGACCCTTTTTTAGCCTTAAGGTCCAGCCAAATAAGACTTTTCCTGCGAGATTTCTCTGCTGCTCTGATCAGTAACAATACACAAGTGGGAAAAGAGAAGATGGTTTCAGAGAAAACTGTCCAGTGAAGACAGTATACCAAACTGTAATCCTCTTCTAGACGTTGAATTGTAGTCTTAGATGTGTCTACCGCAGTGGTGGTGTTTTAAGAGCTCTGTCCTTCAGCAAAAAGGGACATCCGTACTCAAAGGCTGGAAAAGGAGATGCTTCACCATTTTTAACATTTTAAGTGAATTCCTTGTGCTATTTCTTTCATGGGTTGCTCCTGTTTACTGGCCCCACTTATGGGGCCTCAAACACATGGCCTATTTCCTCCAGAAAGGTTTAGATTCAGTGCGGAACTTAATGCGCTATTTCTACCCAACACAAAGACCAACCCGAGAAAATGAAGTGGGTCTAACACCAATTGAAAAAATATGCACTCACACCAATTTGTTTTTAAGCTTTATCAATGTCAGTGGGCCTTCTTTAGGCTTCACTTTCCCAGGATTATCTGCAGTATATTGATTGCTGCGTGCTTGTCTTATCAATCTGGGGATGTCTATTGAGAAATTGGTTCTATGTATCATCTCTGTTGTGTATACTTGGCACAAAATAGACATTTGGATGGCTTTCACACATAACACTTACATACTTCTACAAACTGAAAGTACCAATTGTGGTGTCAAAAATGGTAATGCATTACTGTTATTACTAAATTGTACCTCCCCCCATTCCTTTTCCTTGATTGGAGCCAGTGCACTTTAATTAATTTTTATTTAACTTGTCAGCAAACCTAGCTTGGACCATTGATTCCAAGTTGATCAAACATTAAATGGAGATGAAGTAAATGTAAATGCTGGGGAAAATGTAGAAATGACTCCTATGAAGATGCAGGAGCCTTATTGAAATCTGCCTCTAGCTGCCTAGTTTACGCACAGGGAGGGTCAGCCTCGCACTTTCTGTTGGGCTGTTCTCAGGCCCAGGCGTTGGACATCAGCACTGAATAGGCACAAAGCACACAGAGCTGTATTTGCATGGCCCTCATTAGATGCTGATGTCTATTGTGTGGACATCAGACAGATTATGGGGCAGCAGCAGCTGGTCATGATGGACTGAATCCCGACCCAGCTCCTGGGACATAGGTTCTATGCTGTTAGTTAGGGTTGGACAGACTTTGGCCTTACCAGATTTATTCTGTTTTTTATTAATCCACCAACCAGAACCAGGTGCAAAAGACATACACTTAGAATTAAGGAACAGGGTACCTCCGAGCCCAGGGACTTATTTTCAGTACCAGAACTGAACTGAGCTCACAACCCTTTGAATGTCCACTCCTGGTTATCCCAAGCTTTTGTCATATCAGCAACATAATGCAGGTGGGAAAATCCATTTGTTTTGCTATTGTTAAATAAATGGGAGTCAGAAATCATCTGTTTCGAAAAGTTCTGGTCCAAAGGATTTTTTCCCCATTTTCAAATACCTGCTAACACACAATCCCACAAAGTATAATGAACAAAACAAGTCAACAAAGGATGACTTTGTGAAATCATGAATGAGAGAGATCTGTTAGCAGGTTTCCTAACAATGAGTAACTGTATACAACTATCAACATTATCTCAAATCACAGATAAAAACCTTAGCATGGATTTTTTTTAAAATGTAGACATAGGTTGTATGTCCTCTCTTACCATAATTTTCATGAACCTTTTTTCAAAGGTTTATGTTGAAAAATCTAGATTTTTCATCAGTAAACCCAAAAACTGAAGGAATATTCCACAAGTTTCCATTGCCTGTTTTAAGTAAGGAACAAAACCTTGGGAGCAATATGGATCATACGCTGGGCTACTCTATACAGCAAGAGCATCTTCTCAGTATAATTGAAAACATTTTATTAAATACTTTGTAGCATTAGGAGTATCATCACTTTCAACAATCACCCATTTCTTGTGTTTCATTCAATTTTTCCTATATTTTCATAATCCAAAACACAGAAAATGGTGACATTCATTAGCCCAAAAGGACTAAGCAATTGTCCTGAAGAAGGGACAGTATTTCCCTCTTACTCTAGCTTCAGTGCTTTTGTGCTAAATTGAAAATACAAAAAATGTTATCAAAAGAAGATATGAAGCAAAAATCCACACCGGTGGTGCTTCTTGAATTGTACTGACCTTGCAGCCCAGACTGATCCTGTGTGTGCACCCACGAACATGTAACATATGGAGATCAGCTGTGCTGAATAAGATCCAGGGTGACAAGAACCACATGCCCACACATGATCATCTGTTAAACAGCTTTGTAGTTGCGGCCACTGGGGATGTAACAGCCAGTTAAAGTATTCACTTACAGCCACTTCTAACGTCTTCAGTATTTTCATGGAAATGCAAAGCACTACATGTGTTTTCAATGATCTAAACAGAACATAGGAATCCAACCATCCCATACCTGGACTAATTTATAATGAATATTAAATAGACACCCTGTGCTACAAAAATGAGGCAGGACCTACACATTGAAGGTGTAAGCTCTGCTCTATGCACAGCCTCTGACCTACACTATATATGGAATTGAGTATCATATGGGACCAATGAGCATGCCATAATGCTTCTGTTTAAAGATGAACCTTTTATAGGGTTTCTGTTGACCTAGTTGAGAAATGGGAGTACGGTGGAAGTGCAATGCAGATGCAGCACTAGAGAAGATAGTGGTGTAAAATCGCCATCATGATAAGTTAAGAGCAGGAGGACAGTGTCCACCCAATTAATTTCCCAGGAAAAGTAGTGCAGAATACCCTCGTAATCATTATACAGACTTGACATTCCACATAAACTGCTCTGCCAAGACATCACATTGATGTCTACAAAATATTGTGTTAGTGATTGTGTTTAAGGGACCAGGGCTTTTGCACATATTGCTACATACACTATACTGGTGAATTTTGTATATTAGGATACTACACAATTTGAGCTAGGTATCTATGGAGCAAAGAATAATGACTTTGATGACACCCCAGGATCAATCAATAATGGGATCTTGCATGCTGGTGTACTGCAAGATTCAGTTAGCATGGTGATGTAAAAATGTGTACTTATCCAGAATCTGTGGGATGGTACTCCTCTCAGAGGAGGGATAAGACTGAAAGCACAATTTTTGTACCTGGCACAGTACCAGGAACATGAAATATCCGCAATGGCAATATGAATGTAACAAGTTGTTCCTTTCTGCCCATCTTGGGAAAAGTGTGTGGCAGAACTACACTACAGACGCAAGGATTTACAGGAACCAATTTGCCTCCTTTCTCCGCAATTTTCTTGAAGATCTAGCACAGTGCCGCCATGTCCCTGCAGCACATCCCCCTGTAAGCCACTGTCAGCTACGCAGCAGTAATCTGTAGTGTAGGATTGCAGTTCTGAGCAACATAGAGGCTGGTATGGTTGAGCGGGGCATGTTTGTTGAGACACTGCTGTAATGCACCAACACAAATGGGCATTGGCTTTTGAAGGTCATTTTGCTTGCTCTCCCACTACCCTATTTGCTTTTTAGGTATGTCTATGGTGCAGCCTGTTGAAATTCATATACATGCAAAAATAGGTTTTTTTAAATCAAATTGTGTTAACATACAATTTTGATTATCGCTGCTGATGGGAGGATGGTGCACGTTTGAACTTTCTGCTCCATCATCAGACAGAAAGATGTTTGTGCTGATGTATATAAAAGCATAGAGCAGCTTGGTTTCCCTCAAGTCACACATTAGTAACAAAAGAACATGACTTGAGGCAAATAATTAAACATAAGAGTGTAGCTTATATACTGTGGATTTCTCAAACATTTGATTTCCATTTAATGCAGTATAGCTACAGGCGTCATATTCAAAGCAAGTTCATTAATATCCTATTTTCCCCATTTAAGACTGCATTTAACTCATATGAGGATTGGGGAGAATAACTGATTTTCCCACCCAAAAATACCCCCTCAAAAGTTTGCATGTACCACCATCAGCTGTTGATCAACTGGATAGCGCAGCTTGACTGTATTCCTGTGAAACTTGTTGCCCTGCCTTGCATTGTGTTGCTGTTCGAGTAATCAAATCAATTGTTCTACAGCATTGTTTTATTTAAAATAAATTGTTGAGTAGGAATCTTGAAAGTGGCAGCTTACTGCATTGGTCCTTTCCCCAACTACATTTCTTACTTTTTTCATGCCATCACTTTTCTGATAGTCAGTGGGACAAGCTTCCCTTCGTTGTGTACATTTAAATATTCTGTTCACTGTCACAATTGCTTCCATGCTCTGGCTTTATGTGCTTCTGAAGTAATCAAGGCCCAATTATTTCATGGGTAATATTTCAAAGAGGTGCAATTTCCCCATTTGATTTTATACTACAAGGTGTATGAAATGGACTGCTGTTAAGTATCATGGTATGGAACTATTTCCCCCTATAACTAAGCCTCCTCACAATATATTCAGCATTTTGATCATTGCAGAAAGTGCCACTTTGAGCCTCTTGAATGTTGAATTATTCCATTACCTCAGGTTTGTTCATTTAAAAAGTGTACGTTTATGCTTTTGTAGCAGCCTTAAGCATGGAAATTTTTTGCAATAAAAATATTTTATAGAACCAAGTTTAATGACTATGTTTGAAAATCTGCTGTAACGAGTTTGTATATTGCTTACGTTCTTTCTTCTACTGGATTCAAAAGAAAATGAAATGTGTTCCAAAATGAGAGTTGGACCAAGGAGATACCATTTAAACCTCTATGCCTTTTTTTCCCTCTATGGAGCTTTTCCAATTACCTCGAGGTACTTTCAAGTCCCATAATATGTGCACAGCATTGACTATATGAGCCACAGAACACAGTTTGGCTTTAACTGCCTCAATTGCACAAGCCAGAAATATGTGTTGACTCCTTCAGCTTGCTGATGCTGGTGTCAACCAGCCTTATTGAACAGATTTCCCAAGGCTTAAACCTTAAGAGGTAAAGAAAACAAAGACCATTTTACATCAAGTCCTTTAGCAAGACATCTAACCAACTGTGTCCATTCAAAACATAATACTTTCCTTTATGTAAACAGAAATTTCTTCTTCTGTTGCGCAAGTCTGCAGAGGTGCAGTTGTGACAGTAATGACTTGTAGTATGCCCCAATCAAATATCATCACTATTAAGCAATTAAGAGGCCGTTTATGTTATGGGTACCCGAGGATTGTTGCTGAAAGAAATACTCCTACCTTGCATAAAGAACAGCTCTTATGAAGGACTAGTTATGAAGAAGACATTGTACTGAACATGGAAATAGCACAGTAGAAGCATTAAAGGCTCACAATATACACTATTAACAGAAGCAGGGCTGCAGCATTTTATACTTCAGGTTCCCAGGGAGCTTAGAAAACAACTCGCAGAAATGGTATGCACAGCATGTGTGTGAATCTATTGATACTGCTGGTGTCCTTATAGGAAGAAATGTGGCTTACAACTGCTTTATTATACAAATATTTTCATTTGCATGTCAAATGTTTAGAGATGACATATAAGAGTTCCATATCATCTGAACACTGCATTTGGTTTCCTACTATATGGATCTTTTCAAAGCAGACTCTACACTATCTACACAGCAGACTAGAGGGACTGCACTAAAACTATTTTAAACAGTGTTGGGTTAAGGGAGGGCCCAGGACATGATTGGACTGAGTTCCTTGTTTATAATAGAAGAGTTTGATGGAACAATGCAAAAGCACAACTGTTGGATTATGCTCAAATGGATTTTCTTAGACCACAGAAATCTTGCGTAGCCTTGGGGAGGAGCATCTCACTCGAAGTCTTCCAAACGTAAGCTTTTCAATGGCTTGCCTTCCACATATCCAAGACAGTTTTTCCACTATTTCCATTTCTAGCACACTAGAGCATGAAATTATTCCAAGAATTAGAAGCAAGGCTATGTATACTCTATGCTAAGTAAAAAAAAATCAGGCAATCAAGGTTGTGCATCAAGGAAAACTGAATTCTGTATGCTGTATAAATTAACTAATTCATGTGTCTTGATAATTCAGAATTTATTCTGCCATTTTTAGTATTTTGCTTATGTTGTCCCTGGTTTTGCTAAGCACAAGGAGGAACAAAAAGCCCAGCTTCCAGCAACTCGAAATCAAATTCAATGACCCCTCTGTCTTTAAGGTTTCAGCAGGTATTGATTGCTGATATAGTCAAGGGTGCAAGACAGAAAAAGCCCTACAATTCCCAGCATTCCACAGCCAGCATGCATAGAATTGCACCCTAAAACTTCAAAGCATATCTTTACTGCCACAAGGGTGAGTACTTTGCTCTAGAGGTGGAAGTAAATACCCTCAGGCCTCAATTACATATCATTACAATTAAGAGAGCTTCATAAAAAGATTGATGTAACAGTGCTATAAGAAACACTACTGATTATTCGTAAAATCCAAACCTTACAGGGTTTTAGGGCGCCAGCAGATTAAGAACAGATAATTGTCGAGAGTTCATCGTTGCTGTATCAAACCCAAGCTTTTGTCATTTGCAGGCTGTGACCTGAAAAACCTGCTCTGGATACAGATCTTATCCAAGTATGGATCGGGGGCACTGTTTGTTTACACATCTTTATAACTATGTAATTTGAAAACGTAATCTAGAGAACAACTATGTCCACTATCTAGGCCCAAAGAAACATGCCACTGTTTCTAGAGAAACATCCATCTCTTCTAAAAAATTCCAGTTGTGTCATAAGAACTAAGTAATTAGAGGGATGGGCAATGGTGCCTTCACAGTTATTTTATTTTACAGTTGCAAGCAGCCACTTAAAACTGGCTACAAAAGAATAAATAAAAGGAACTATGAATGCAGCAATCTGGACATGTGCATTATTAGAAGTCAAAGCCTGATGTGTTTTTCCTCAACTCATTGTTAAAATAAAAATTGAACTTAAGACCAAATATTTCTTCTTATAAATAAAAAAATGGCCTAGGTCTTTTCACCTTTGGCAAAAGAAAAGAGATGTTAAATATACCCAAAGATATCTCCACTTCAAATTATAAAACGTAGAAAAACAGTATAGTAATATACAGTAACAAAACACAAACTGGTTTTGTACTTCAGTCCGTTCCAAAATACTTCTGTCCAAAGTGTGTGGGTGCAACAGGATGAACTTCTGTTGTTAAAATTGTGATATCTGGGAATTCCTGGATTATTGATTTGGCACCTTTAAAAAGAAGAAAAGGAGTAGTTGAAGCCAGAGTTTCAGTAAATCACATTTGCTGCTCTACAATTAAGTGGCTCTCCACTTCTGGGTGAGCCCTTTTTTCCTAATTTAGGATTAATCCATCTAATGCATACAGATCCCATCCAATCGTCTGATTTAATTACATGTTCTGAGTAGAAACTCTTGCTGGCATAACCTCTTTTCAAATATTCTTTACCCCTCCACAGTATTTTGTAATTTAACATGGCTGTGTCCTGGCCACATGTTTAAGTCATGCTCATACACAATGATCCTGAACCCATACAAGCCCTTATAATCAATGGCTAATGAAGTCCCTCTCCTTCTGAAGTTCACAGTAAGGAAAGTCAAATGAACTCCTGTATGTACCACAAAAGGGGCACTTTAAACCCTTAATTTGACTGGGAAGTAGCAAAGCCCAGTACACCAGACTACAAGAGTAAAGAACCTTTCCAAAATTCCCTTGCAACATGACAGGGTTCCTTAGTGGGGGGGGAAAAATCACATGATGAGCATTTCCCAAGGACGGGAAGTTTAAAACGATATTGGGTTCTGTAGCCATGGGTCAGTCTTTCCGTCTCCGCCAGTGATTACAATGTTTGGATGATCCAATTTACATCATCAATACCCTCCATAGTGTGAATTGAAGGTAGCCTTTTTTTTAAACTGACAGCTGAAAGTCTGTCAATGTTTTATGAGCTTTTGTGCCCAACTCTCATTAAATGTATATGTACCTTTAGTTAATAGATTTGTATTTAATCATGCAGCTTTTACCAAACCAACTACACAATTGTTGATCAAAGCAAAAACAAAACCATTGGGTTCAATTCAGACTTAGTTGCACACAGAGTAGGCAATTTAAATGAACAGGATGTAGGGTAGTTATGGTTAACTTGTACAATTGATTTCAATGGGTCTACTCTAAGCATGACCCTACTCAAAACTGATTATATCTTGTATAATATAAATTGCATGCCTTTACTGGACCACAAAATAGAAGGCAACAACTCAGTTCCTTTACTTCCCATAAACAGACAAAAATATTTCATTTTGAATTTGTTGGCACAACTTGAACCAGCCATAAGGGGTCACTACAGAATTACTAAACATTCCAAAGGCTGAAGTATGTATACAGTATGAATATACACTGCTTAAGCTGAGAATTTGAGATCCTTTGAATGTTCAAGCTCTTCAAAAAGAAAAAAGAAGCTGCTTAGCTTTTATAGCAATGATGAAAAGAGAACATATGAGCAGTCTGCTCTAATTACTGAGTTAGACTCCTTGAAATGGTCAACAAGCTCCAGTACTTTGCACACAACCTGCTTAATTTATATACTTGATTCCAAATATAGTTTTGAGAGGGTACAAATAAAAACAATGCTAGGCACATAGTAGCAATATCCTTCCCTACTAAAATCCAATCAAACCCCATTGTTTCAAGTAATAAGAAACAATAATAAAATGATGTCATCACTGTGCCAGGCCAATACCATGCTTAAAAACAGAGTGCAGAACGTAGTTTTTATTAGAGACAAGGAACATGGAGGCAAAGGGAAGCGAAACCTTCCACCCCACACATCTCAATTCATTATACTGCTCCAAATAAATAAATGGTGGCCATCTCCCATCCCATCTCCCATAAGCCAGGCTGGGAAGAAAAGTGATTGAAGCAACCAAACTACCTCATCAAATCTAGTTTGGCCTTTGGTCTGCCTTGTTGCTTCAACTTACCGTGGGGTGTAGAGAATAGACTCAGTAGGATTATGACATTTGGCTGAACTCCATGTTCTATAAGAACTTTTACAGCCTCAATCACAGTGTTGCCAGTGCCTGACATGTGGAGACAAGAGAAAAAAGAAACATCCAATTATCTTTTCAAGTTATGCTTCTCACAATCAGCATCTTGCTGGACAGCAACTAGTCTACCATCAGTCTGGATTGACCACCCATGCAGTTTTCAGATCTTCTACACCCTTCCCCCCCCAAAAAGGCAATAAGCAAACTGCCATCTAAGATTCTTTCTCCACTGACTAGTATTGGTCATAAGTTGAGAAAACTGTACAACACTTGAACATTGATTGATCCACTGTCAGGGAGTTCAACGATCTACCTTCAGAGTGAGTGGCAGCCACATTTACACCTTCATTCTACATACCTTCATAATGTATCGATCCCATTAATTCCCAAGGGGAATGTTTAGGTTTGGGTTTTGAGCTGCATTGTGGAGCTTTCATCAGCTTGCAATACATTTTTTGAAATATTATAAAGCGTTTGGTTAAATAGAAGAAAATAGCTCAGAACTTAGAATGAAATTTCAGACCAGCCATTTCCTTAACATTTAAGAATTGGTGAACTACTTCTCTATCACCCCTAACTTCCCGTTACATTCTATCAGTAATAGCTACTATCAACATATGCTTGTTTGTTTGTACTCCAGTGATTCAAATGGGATTCATTTAACACCAGTAGATACATCTCTCCCGAAAGGTACCATCTACAGTCAATGCTTTGCCAGCTAATGTAGTTCAACTAATGTATATTCTGGCAAAGCTTGAGAAATCCCATATTGTATGCCCCAAAGCCAATGACGGATCTGCTTTCCAACAGAGCGCTCTGTAGTCAAACAGCTTAGGATAAAAAAAAATCCTTAAGGCACTCACTTAGTATTGGGTACATGAGGAGAACTTTTCTCCTGTAGATATCTGGTGGAAACTTTGCATAGTACACTTTGGCTCTCTGGGTCTCTTCATCGCTCTGTATCAGGATCTTCCCTATTCGGATGGATCTGCAGCAGTCACGCAAACCCTGTTCCATTGCCTCTCCTCCATTTGGGGAGGAAAACAGGAAAGAGTTACGAATCAAGGAATGGCAAGCTTGTTTCACGGGCTTCCAAATCAAAGGATCTACCCTTCATATTATATGTGGGAAATAATGAGCACTCACTTCATGCATCCATTTTCCATGGGAATGAAAGCCAAGAAGGGTTGTGTCAAAAAAGGCCCTTAGGAAGGCCGTATGGGACTAACCCTTAGCTTACATAGTCCTTATGTTGTCAATTACTCTTGGCAGTCACCTATATTATTTTCCTTAATATAATTATATAACTTATATAGTGAACATTTCTTCCATGCATCTATTTCCAATTTCATCTTTGTTGGAAACAGCAATATAGTCTATGAATACAGGAACACTGAAAAGCACACACAAAATTTTAAGTGACCTACCACTTCTCATTATGCTGACGCCACAGTTTCCCTTTTCAAATTTCACCCCATCATACTTGTACCCTGTTGAAAAGTCACACAGAATCAGTTTAAAAGTATTTTGCCTTTTACCCAAATTTACTATGCTATTTTAAGTTGGGCAACAAAAATTCTGTGTTTCTTCTTGACTGGGAGGAGAAGCGTTCACGGCTTATCTAGTCCATTCCAGATATTATGTTTATTATGTGTTTATTATATGTTGAAATAATAAATAAATTTTGGGGGGGGAAAATTCTGTGAACCACTTGCATTCAAACATCCATGTCTGAGAAGCTATAAACATTTTAAGGAAGTATCCACCATGGTTTCACAGAGGGCAAAAGGTGACTAGTGCTCTTCAAACGACCAGGGGTAGAATTTTAGGCCAGGTGCACTTTTCAATGCAGAGTTTACACAAACGTAGACTTATGAAACAATCCTTCTAGGATATTATCATGTGCACAGTAGTAACAAATGTTCCCAAGTTTCACTTGTTTACAGGGGATGAGGGTGGGGAGGGTTCTGTACAGGGAAAAAAACCAAGACTAACCCCCCCCCCCAAATTCCAGAAAGCCAACTGATTCCAGGATGTGGGGTGCTTGATTGTTCCAGCCAATGTAAACTGCTAGGTAAATCTTTTCCAAGAAAAAATGATCCAGGGAAGCAGATTTAAGTTCCCCCAAGTTTTCTATTTGAAATCCAAAAGAAGCCTGGGACCAAAAGAAAATATCTATCGACATTTGAGACGAGACTTTTTTTTTTTGCCCTATCAAATATAAAATAGTGGGATAAAAAAATGCCCCACAAAACAAGAATTAATCACCTTTTTTTCTGTAAACACACAGCTTTGTTTTGGGAACATTTTACTACCTCAAGGTACATTTCAATGCTGGTTGGGGTAGTAAAATACCCCCAAAACCATTTGTGTCAGTTTCGTTTCCGCTTAAGAACCGGTGTCACTCAGTTTCTAAGCCAAACACCATTATTTAAGCATTCTAATACTTCCAAATTGATCCTGTCCCTTTCATAAGAAAACATGACTTGATCAAGGCAGAAAAGGAAAGCTACCACTTAGCAGGAAATTCTTCTAAGAAACAAGCTGAAAGATGTATTACTGCCAGAAATGAAAACAATTCGTAACTATAACTCATTCGTCAGTGACACATGGATCTCAGCTCAGGTCAGATGCATGCCCCAACAGAACTCTGACCACAGGCAAGCAGACATTTGAATGACTGGGGCTTTGAACTGGCAGATGTACAGATCTGTCTCACAGTTTAGAAAACCCTGACAGCATCTACTATTTATTGATTACTTTTGTGTACTTCACAAGATGGAGTTGCTTAATGTCTACTGCTCAAACGACAACAAAGCATAAGGAATTACCTCTACTGGAATTTCTGCAATCTATAGACAGCTTGCTAGCAGACATCTAATGCAACATATGTTTACATCACGTCAGTGTTATGTAGAGTGTTCAAAGCACTTTATATGTGCTCTTTCAATAATCTGTGACCCACCAAGCCACACAATTCCACTGGGGCCTCAATAATGTTCCGGTTTTACTCCCAACCTGGGAGTACAGAAACCAGGGGATTGTCAAGCACCTGACAGGCCTCTTACATGGTCGGAGGAGTTGCATTTGACTTGATGGTTGTGCTTTTATTCTGTATTTTAAACTATGTTTTTATACTGTCGTTTTATATTTTGAATGTTTTTTATGGTTTTAATTTTTGTAAACCGCTTAGGGAGCTCCAGCTATTGGGCAGTATAGAAATGCAGTAAATAAATTGATGGCCCACAACCCAAGCAGGCCTCACTTTTGGTAAGTTATCTCTAAAAACAGTTCTTTTTCCTCCTTTTTTATGGAACTACCACATTACTAATATGTTCTCCTATTAGTAGAATGTCCACGCTGTGGCTGACTTTTGAGCAAATCACCTAAAAGCTACCTATCCAGATAATCTGGGCATACACTTTCTATTACCTGTTGGAGTGGTTACTGTGCATTCTGTGTATGGCAGCTGATTCAATCCCTCTTCAACCACAAGCCTTATCTGTAAGAGAGAAGAATTCAAAGTAGGGGGAGGATATCAGAGGAGACACGATCGCAGTAAAGCTCCAGTTTCAATTAAATGTTAACAAATGTGCCAGTAGGATTTCGTTTCACACCTTCAGTGTAAACTAAGCATACCTGCCCCCCTCCCCCACCTCATGTCTTGGGACTGTTCAGAAATTAGCCCAATGAACTTTAATCCACCATCAGCACCACCTACAAATCATTCAACATTAAAGTTAAAATTATGCCAGCAAGATATAATTACTCCAAAGCTATTGCATAATAGTGTATTTGCACAGCAAAAAACCAAAAGGCTCCAAAGCCAGAGTTTATCTATTCTTCTACGTTCCTGCAAAGGGCTTCCAGTTTAGCTCTATTTGCCTAGATGCCTCTATAACTATTCAGCATATTCTGTCATGTCAACTTGTCTTTCCTTTAGCTGCTACTCAATCAATCAATCTTTATTCACAGTCAATAGAGCATTATAATAACATATTGAGTACACACACATTAATAAAAATACAAGATGGCAAAAAGACAGAATACAAAATCTGTAAAAATACTAATCAATAATTTTTAAAAGAAATGCTAATGATCAAATATCCATGAGTGGTCTAATAAGAATAGCCAGATTCAGATATTTGGCCACTTGCTCAGTAATGGACTTATTGGTGCCCTGGAGTAAAATAACCATAAGAGACTCAGGAGAGCGACCAGGGAAACACTGTATAATAGGACATATCAGGTCTTTCCAGGCCTCTTGGTAATGACTGCAGTAGAATAGGACATGCAAGATGGACTCCACCTCAGCATTATTACAGGGGCAGCATCTATTATTCATTGGAATTTTCTTGAATCTGTCCGCTAATAGCTACTCATATACCTGCTAAGACTAGCCCTCAAGTAAAGCCATCAAGTCCTTACTTTTATTGACTGAGATCCAATGAACGCTTTCAGAGACACATCTAGGCCTGCACACTTGTAGTAGGATTTGTTTTTGTTTTTCTTCCTACATCAACCAACATGCTTTAACTCATGGCACAACATTTCAGAAGAATCCTGCCATGCAGCATAGGGAACCGCTGTTCAAAAACATGCACAAAGTCCCTCGGCCTAATAGAACTAGGTGGATCCTGGTCTTCATTTTCAGTTCTTTGTACTATGGAGCTACCAGCCTCCTACTGGCTCTTAATTCTACTAAACCATACAGAATATGAAGATTTACAAAGCATCCCCTGCAATCATTTCAGCGTATCATTCTACTTAGGAACAAAAAAAGATTATGTCAAAGTGACTGCTCAACCAGCAGGCAGAGGCTCTCTTGTGAACAGCACCTCAACGTCTACCAAATTCCAGGTTAGCCAGGCTGAGTCCCAGCAGCACAATCAGACTTTGAGTTTAGTTTTCTACCTAAAAACAGCACTATGATGTTACTATGGAGTTATCAGACTCCCCCTCTATATGACACAACAGCTTTAAAGAGGTGATAGGAAAGAAACAAGGGCAAATACAGAGGGGCAATCCCCTGAAGGTTTTCCCTGCCTGAATCACTTTTGCCACTTCCATCTGCCTAAAAGACAACACAATATAATTCACTTATTTAGTCATTTTGATTCTGGAGTGTTTCAAAAGATAAAAAAGAAAAATCAAGATGTCCAACCATCATCTATGTGAATCTGACTACTGATATTTCAAGTCCCAGACATCCAGAGACCTCTTCACACACACTGTTTTTCCCATGTAGGAATAAATATTCAAAACATGACATGTGAAGATGGCACAGGTGCTTATCTTTTTTAAAAAAAGTTTTGATTGATTTTATATACTATACATATAGATAAAAAAACCACATCATTTACAAATCATATATCCCCATACAGTGCAACCCCACACCGGGATCAGCTACAAGACTTATTATTTTTTATATTCTTTTACTCTTTTTCCCAAAATTGCATAGATTGCCTTGACGGTCTGCACCCCTTCCCTTTTTCTAATACATAGTCCACAAATAATCCCCATATATTCCCAAAATCATTTTTCTTTATTATCCCTCTTTTAACTTTATTACTTGTTAATTTATCATTTATGGCAATATTCCATACTTCTTTATACCATTCTTCTATTTGGTAGTTGCCTTGCATTTTCCATTGTCTAGATATCATTAGTCTCGCTGGTGTCATTAAATTCGTAATCAAATCTTTAACATTCTGTTCTCCTTCTTTATCATATATTGATAACAATGCTATCCTAGAACATATCTCAAGCTTTAAACCTGTTATTCTTATCACTTCTTCAAATACTTTTAACCAAAATATCTGTACAAATTTACAAGTCCACCACATATGAAAATAGGTTCCCACTTCTTGACAGCCTCTCCAATATTTCTTATCAATTTGATTTAATTTCACCGGCGTTAAATACCACCTCCATACTATTTTATAATAATTTTCTTTTATTCTTACTGACATGGTTTTCAAAATATGCAAATCCCATATTTTCCCCCATTTTTTATCATTAATTTGTTTTTCCAAATCTTCTTCCCATAATGCTTTCAAATGATCATGTTTCTCCTCCCCTTCCATCAACAATTTATAAATTTTACTCACCAGTCCTCTAATATTCTTATTTATATCCTCCTCTTCTCTCATAATGATCATCCTTTCAAAGTTTGTATAATTTCACAACTCTTTATTATTATTTTTCCATTTAACCCACCATTGTTCTAATTGCATAACTTTGAACCAGGCCAGTTTCCTCCCTCTCAAAATTTCTTCTATTTGTTCTTTAGTACTCATATTTTCCCACCAGTCTTTTATTTTAATAATTCTCTGTTCTTTAAACACAGTTTCTAACTCCTTCTTTAAATTTACTGGAAAATCTTCGAGCAACATGACTGGATTCATTGGAGAAACATCTGGTAATAGTTTATTTTTATATTTTTGCCAAACTTCAATAATATTTCTTAACATGGGATTTTCTATTCTTTCCATCATCTTCTTTTTTAATTTAATAAAAAAAATATTCTCTAACTTCCATTCTAATTCTAACCAATTTACTACACTCGGTCTTACAATCCCTTCTATTAAATATCTTAATTGATTAGCTATATAATAACCCATTAAATTCGGGAGACCTAGTTCCCCTTTTTTCTGAGATTTATACCAATTCCCTTTATTTATCCTCGCTTTCTTATTACCATTACAAAAATTATTTATTATAACTTGCCATTTCTTTCACTGTATCTCTGTTATCTTAATTGGTAACATTCTAAACAGAAAGTTAAATTTAGGTAATATTTTCATTTTAATAATCGCTATTCTACCAAACCATGATAATTTTATCTTTTTATATTCTTCTAATTTTCTCTTAACTTCCTTATCTAGTCTATTAAAATTCTCCTCTTCTAACTTATCCAAATTATTTGTAATATTTACACCTAAGTACTTAATCAAATTCTTTACCTTAACCCTATATTTTTTACTAAACTCATTCTCCTGTTCTTTTGTATAACTAAATAACATAATTTCTGATTTATCCCAGTTAACTTGTAAACCTGATATCTCTCCAAACTCTTTCAAATATGATTTTATTTTCCCCATATTTTCTACTGGATTCTCAATTGATACCAAGGTATCATCTGCAAACAAACTTATCTTAATTTTTTCTTTATTACCTATCCCAAACATACTTCTATCCTCTCTAATTACATTAGCTAAAAGTTCTATAACTATTGCAAATAGAATCGGGGAAAGGGGGCAACCTTGTCTCGTTCCTCGGGCTAGGGATATTTGTTGTGTTACCCCATCATTTACCATTACTACTGCGCTATTTCGCGAATAAAGTTGATCAATCACACCTTTAAATCTTACGCCAAAACCCATCTTTTTTATTATTGTTTTTAACGCTGGCCATTCCACACAATCAAAGGCTTTAAAAATATCCAAAGCTATCAAGCCTGCCTTCATTTTATTTTTTAAAATTATATTTATCATATTCAATGCTCTTCCAATCAGATTTGGCATCTGCCTCCCTACTATAAATCCACATTGATCTTTTTTAATATATGTATACATAAAAGTATTCATTCTTTTTGCCATTATCGCTGTAAAATTCTTGGCATCTTGATTTATTAAAGAAATAGGTCTATATGAACCCGGGTCTGTTAACTCTTTATCTGTTTTTGGAATTAATACTATCAAGTACTGTTCCCATGATGGTGGGATCTTATCACCTTCTAAAATCTTATTATACAACACTTTCAATTTTGGTACCAATAATTTCTTAATTTTTTTATAATATTCTGGTCCCAACCCATCCATTCCTGGGGATTTCCCTCCTTTCAATTTATCAATAACTTCTTCTATTTCTTTCTCTAAGACACCTCATTCCATTAAATCTATATCTATATCATTTAACTTAATCTTTAAATATTTCTCCACATATTGTTCAATCCTCTCCTGAGACCTACCTCCTGCAGTATATAATTCCTGATAAAACTCCTGAAATATTTCCAATTTATCTTTCATTATATTACTACACTTCCCTAATTTATTTCTGATTCCTCCAATTAAATTCCTTGTTTTCTTTGACTGTGTGGATCTGGCCAGCATCTTAGAATTTTTATTACTATATTCAAAGAATTCTCTTTTCAAATATATCAAATTTCTCTGAGCTTCTTCCAGGTCCTCTTTTTCCAATTCTTTTTTCTTTTTTTTTGCTTGTAATTGTGCAAAAATCTGTTTATCTTTATACCTTATAAATTTCATCTCCAAACCTTTAATTTCCTCTTCCAAATTTTTTCTACATTTTTCTTGTTGTCTTCTCAAATTACAGTTCTCTCTAATACAAATCCCTCTTGTTACAGCTTTCATTGTATCCCATAATATAGCCTGATTAGAAAAACCTTTTTCATTAATTTCCCATATACTTTGTATTTCTTTTTCCATTTTTTCAATTATACTTTTCTAGTTAAATATTTTTGTATTTAATCTCCATCTCTTTGCTTCCTTATAATCTTTTTTAATTTAATATCTACATTCACCAATGCATGATCTGTGACCTTTATAAGTCCTATATCACTCTTTATTATTTTGGAAATCAAGTCCCTTGATACAAAAACATGATCAATCCTAGAATAAGTCTTATACTTCGCAGAGTAAAAAGTAAATTTTCTTTCATCTCCATTAATTACTCTCCACACATCTATCATTTCATTTTCATTCATGAGCTTACTCAAGCCCGTAATAGCATTACATCTTTCATCTGTTGTTGGGTTAGACTTATCTTTTTGTTTATTTAATACCATATTAAAATCTCCCGCTATTATTATATTCCCCTTTCGAATTTCCTCCATTTCCACCATAATTTTTTTATAAAATTCAATCTGATTTTCATTAGGCGCATAAACATTAACTAATGTGTATTCTTCTTCCCCCACTGATCCTTGCAATATTAAAAATCTTCCCTTATCTTTTTTAATTTTCTCAATTTTAAATCCACATTTTTTTGATATAATTATTGCCACCCCCCTCGATTTTGAAGTTCCATAGGCCTTCTCATAAATATCCAACCATCTCAATTTAAGCTCATTTACTCCTTCTTTTGATTTATGTGTTTCTTGAAAAAAATTATATCCGCACCATCCTTATTCAATAATGTTTCCACTCGTTTCCTTTTAATTACCGATCCTAGTCCATTAACATTCAACGTTGTAACTCTCAATTTACCCTCCATATTTTAAGTTGCATTGCCCTTTGCCGATCCCTTATTGTGACACATACCCTTCTTCCCCATCCCTCCTCCCCCCCCCACAAAAACAACCCCAACAATAACTTTTACTTCCCCCCACCTTTCCCCAGGATTAAACCCAATCATGGCTTCTTCAAATCCCATGGGGGGGGGGGGGAAGCAACCTCACAGCCACTGGTCAGGAATAGATCTTCCCTCCCGGTCTCTTCTTGTTACATCCCTTGTTCCATTGTTATCCTTCAGTTCTGTTAACTTCCAACTCTTTTCCAGTTGTTTACTGCGAACCTCCTACTGCTCCCAGCTCTTCTCCTTGACCTTTTTTCTCCCGCTGACTCAAACCTTCTTCAGCCAGTAATCCCAGTTGATTCAGCAACTCCATTCCTTGTTCCAAAGATGTTATTTTGTAAAATTTTCTCTGAAATGTAAATTTCAAAAAAACTGGATACCCCCAACTGTAATTAATCCCACTCTTAATAAGGATTTCTGTGCAGGTCTTAACTTCTCTTCTCCAATTGTTTGTGAGCACAAGTCATTATAAACTTGTATTGGAGTTCCTTGATAATTCAATTGCCCAGTCAGTCTTGTTTTTTTCATGATCTGCTCTTCTTTGTAGTAATTTGCAAATTTCACCACGATATCCCTTGGTCTTTCTCCTCTCATTCTGTAGGAAATCCTGTGCACACGTTCAATATCTTGTTCCTTCCATTCCATATCTGGTGCCAATTGTTTAATCGAATCCATAATTTTCCCTCTCAAGATCCTTGGGTTCTCTGCAGCAGCTTCTGGGAAAAATTTAATCCTAACATTGGCTCTTCTTTCTTGGTCTTGAAGTGCTATCAATCTCAAGGATTCGCTTTTGCGCCTGGTTAGGCGATTATGCGCATAATCGCTGAAGCGCATTTACGCCTAATCCCTCTGCACGAGAGGCGGCGAAGCACATTAACAGATGTCCAAAATGCGCTTTACAAGTAGTTAATGTGCATAAGCACTTATTCACACACTCAAAATGCGCTTTAACGGACGGAGCAAAATAAAACTCGCTATTTAACGCGCATTCAATAATGCGCATAATCGGGGAGATAACACGCCTCTACGCCCGATTTGCGCTCCGTTCTTGTAGAGGTAATTTTTTTTAATGCACCTTGAAAGAGCTTTAAATGCCTCTTGTAGAGGCACCCTAAGTCCATTTGCTGGGTTTTTATAATTTGACCCTGCAGTTTCCCTGTACACTGTTCAGTTGCAGCCTGCATTTGTTTAATCTTTGAATCCAGTATTTTAAGATCTTCTCTGACTGCTTTAAACTTTGTCTCAATTTTCTTAGTCAGCTTATCAAGCTCCCCTGTCATCTCCTGCTTCAAGTCTTTAACCAAGGCTTGGTTATTTTGAGTCATCATATTTTGGAAGGCTTCGAGCATCTCCCCCACAGGCAGCTGTGAATCTCCAAACACAGTTTTTGTCTCCTTAGGAACAGCTCCCACCTTCCTCTGCGTACCATTTCCTGTTTGCAACGATTCTGTACTTCCTGTCTTTTTGCCCCCACCTTTCTGAGGACTGAGTTTTGTAGCCATTTTTTCTTTTTCCAAAGCAATCCTGCTTAAACGGTTTAACGAATTATCAGACGGATGCTTTTTTGCTCTAGTCCACGCTGGCAAATTCTTCTGCTTAAATTCTTTATCACTCTTCAACATTTGGCATCCAGCCAAATTTTTTACTCGAGAGCTGGGCCAAGCTTATCTTTTCTGCAAATAGCCCAATTATCAGCTAGCCTTACACTGTCATGTTTCCAACATAAATCAAAGTTTTTTACTTACAGATCCGATTCCATTTCAAAGGGATTTCTGCTTTTAAAAGCTTCTCAGACCGGGAGCCGAGACAGTCCACTCCCTATTGCATCAGCCAGAAGCTCCGCCCCCCCGGCACAGGTGTAGTTGCTTATCGTGTAGTTATAGTTCTTTGGAAGCCAACAAAGCAGCAATGCATATGGCATCTTCACAAACTACAGTGAGCAGCATGAAGGCACATGATGTAGCAACCTTACTGAAGCTAAGCAGATCTGACTTCGGTCAGTGCCTGGCTGGGAGGCTACCTGAAACTCTATATAAATCACTTTAAGATCCATCATGGAAACAGGATATACACACCCACCCCAAAGAGCATCTATGTACAGGATAAATGTCTCTGTGAAGTGGCCTTAAGCATGTGTATGCAGCAGGGATACAGAAACTTTTTCTCACCTGGGGGCCAATTCCCACCAGGAAAATCTGTTGGGGGCAGGACCGGAGCACCCCCATACTCTTCATAGTCCCTCATTCATCTCCCCATCTCTCTCTCTCTCAACCCCCAGCTGCCTCCCCTCCTCATTCCCCCTTACCCAAACCACACAGCAATTCGGCATTTCAAAAGTTTCCACTGGCACTAACACAGCCCTTTTTTAAAAGCCTTATTGCCACATGGGGGGCTATTGGGGTGTGTGTGTTACAGCATGCAGGGAGAATAGAGTTAATCCTTCCCTCCCCAGTTGCACCACTCCCAAAAAAATCACCCATCTCGCATAGCAATTAGACTTTAGAAAACTTTCATTGGCACTGATCAAACCTTTTAAAAAGACTAATTGCTGTGTGGAGGTCACAGCCAAGGAGGGGATGCTGTGGGCCAGATGGGCAGGCCTTGCAGGCTGCATCTAACCTGTGGACCACAGGCTCTCCACCCCTGGTATCCAAGAAATTATCCCAACAAAATTAGACTTTTTTCATAGTTATACTTTCCTATTAATGCCAGAGGGAAAATATAATTTGTAAATTATGAATTTAACATGGTTGTCAGTTCTGTCATATGAACAGACATTTCCAAGAACAAGCTGGCACTGAAGAATGACAGGCGATTCTCCACCATGTAACATCTCCCCATTCTTTAAAATGGGATGATGTTAACTAAACTCATCCTGAAAATGACTGGTAGTGAGGATTCTACTGCTCTTTCCAATTTTGATTGGCAAAGAAATCTTGCCACTGGAAAAAGCAAAGTTTTTTTTTTTAAAAAAAAACACAACTATATTTTGAATTCCAGGCAGCTAAGCCACTTGTTAACTTCAGTTAACAGCATTTAGTTTAGGATATTAATAGCCCAATCCTAACCATATTTGGAAGCCCCACTGATTTCAAAGTAGATGTACATCGCATTATGAATGCATAGGGTTAAGACTATTAATGGCGGGTTTCCAAATATCCTGCAAGTTTAAAGGAAACTGAATTCACTCAAGCTTAATACACAAAGCATGTGAAAACATTAGCTTACCAGGCGATCAGCAGAAAATACGAAGTCACCTCTACTGGCTGTTCTGGAGAAAAAGAACAAAATATCATTTTTAGTAAGATGTTCCAACTTAAATTTCAACATCCAGAATATATGAATACACTAAAATAATAAAGACTAAACAAATGCACATATATTTTAGGCACACTACAAAGAACAGAAAGTCTAGACACCTAGATTGTCCTCTTTGGAGTGATGGGGAAAGGCCATAGCTGACTGGTAGAGCCCCTGCTCTGCATGCAGAAGGTTCCAGGTTCAATTCCTGCCATCTCCATGTAGGGCTGGAAAAGCCCCAGCTGAAAGCCTGGAGAGCTGCTACCAATCAGTGTTGACAATACTGGCCTAGATGGACCAATGGTCTAACTCAGTCTAAGGCAGCTTCCAATGTTCCTATGACATCACCAAGGTCTTTGAATATTAGTCACTAGAGCAGGAACCAATATATTTCCTGAGAAAAGTTACAACAAGCTCTTATGTATTAATAAAATGGCCAAGAAGCTAAGCCTTAGCTCTATGCCTGAGTCCCACATTTTTATTCTTTCCCATAGCCTTATCCAGGCAGCTAATCTGAATTTAGATAGGGAAGTTATAAGCCATTCATTCATATGCATATACATTTGTGAGCTGTTTGGTAATATGAAACAGTTATCAACACAACATGGTCACATTATGCTTATACTAATCAGAATTAAGTGGCAGCACTTAAGACTGCTGTTAAATGGAATGTGCATGCTAGGTCAAGATCCTTCCCAGATGTCCTCTCATCACGAAGGTCCGCGCTATTGATCCATCCACTTCTCAGAGCAGCAGAGCATAAGCTCCTAGCTGCCATAAACATCTGTGTGACAGCTTCATGGAGCTACAGTAAGGGCTTTGCAGTTGTGGAGGAAATATATTCACACACAGTGCCTCTGTTCGGACAACACAATAGTCAATGGTGGGAGTTCTCCCCACACAACATGATTATAATCAACAGTGGTGAGGATTAAGGCCAGCATCAAGTTGACTATGGCTACATTCAGGCGACACAAAAACACCAATGGTTTTAGGAGTCAACTGTCAGTGGAATGCTTAATGGTTACTATATGTGTCGTCCGTCGGGCAATTTCCACCCCATGGATTACTTTTTCAGCGGAAAAACAACTGGAGAAACACAACTGGCTACAGAGTTGACCTCACACAACCAGTGGCTTTTGCATCGTCTGAACCAAGCCAGTGGTGTTTCCAACCCACTGAGTTGATTTTTTTGCCTGGCTACAGAGTTCCGAGGCAAGAGCGGCCAAACCCAAGCTGGCTGCTCAGCTGCAGCCAGCACAACTTGTAATAGCTCCTGGGATAGCACCGGAAGGACTGAGGGAGGAGGGAAGGCGGAGAAAGGGGCAGTCTGTCAGTCAAATGCCAGTTTGAGTAGGAATCCACTCAAGAAGTGATAGCAAGCTTTTTATTTAATTAATTAAATAATTTTTATCCCGCCTTTCTGCCAAAATAATGGTGCTCAAGGCAACTAACAATGAAATCCAGATTAACTACATCTTAAATAAAACATAGTGGCCTGTAATAAAAAGAATTCAAAACACATTTAAAAATAGAATCCATAAAAATATCAAATCAAGTAGCAATAACAAAAAGATAAAAAAACAAAAATCTATGTTATTTATTTAATTTATATCCCATCTTTCTGCTCAAGTGATGCTCAAGACTGCTAACAATAAAATCCAGATTAACAAAACTTTAATTAAAACCTTTATATGACTGAGATTCACTAGGATGTGTGCATGCATATCAAGCTAGTTGGACATCGCTGCAATACTACTACTCTTGGATAAGTTACTCCAATGGTTCTACTAGCAGACTAGTGATGCAGAGATGTAGTGTCCCATTCCAAAAATGAGCCACTGATGTGTGTTTTTATGGTCAAAGTATAAACAGTCAAGAACAATTCGCAGTCATATTCACAGCACCAGCAGTTAAATTTGCCTCCTGTTAACTGTGGATTTTATAATAATAGAAAAACACTGCTCCAAGCTGCTTCTATGGAAACCAGTTCTCAAATCTAACTGCCTCCAAACCCTTCTTTCTTTGTAAACTGCAGCACTGCCAGTATTAGCCTTGAAATCAGGCAATATGATCTCTGTAATAGGAATGAATGTTTCACAAGATGAATGCAAATACTACCCAAATAAAGTCAGAATACAGTAGTAGTAAACAAGAGATACTTGCAAACATTCAATAGCTAAAACTGTGAAACAGTCTACTGAAGAATTCAAGATTTATGCCCTCTGAACTACTGTCGTCAAGCACAGCAACAAAGGAAAATTCCAACTGTGCAAACAAAACATAACAACTTTTCACTTCTTCCTCACTGATGAAAAACCCCCAAGGGAAAAACCAAATTCCCATAAATGATTGCTTAGGTTAATACACATCCAAAGGCAGCAGATTCGTCTATACACATAACTGGATAGGTTAAGGCAATGGTTTCTACAGAATGGTTTGTTAATCATCTGTTGTTTGTGAGTGAACCATGGCAAGTGAAGCTTGCTGGTTTCAACTCAACCACTTCTGCTTTCAATTGTGACATGTGAACCTGGAAATTCTGGGTTGTTGGATTAACTCTGGATTGTTTAACCCCAAACTACCCAGACTTTCTGGGATTCCATGGGTTATTAATTAAAAGTGGACATGGCAAGTGGGCAGGAAACAGCATGCTCGCTCACTCCCATGCCTTCCACCAATTCCTGAGTTAAACAACACAGGAATTGGCCATGATGTGTAAACCAGGTCATACTTTCCTTTAATAATAATAATAATAATAATAATAATAATAATAATAATTTATTTATTACCCGCCTCTCCCTCTGGATTGAGGTGGGGAACAACTTTAAAAGCAAATGATATAAAATCATAAAATTGATTAAACACATATAAAAACTAATACATTATTAAAATACCTACTGGGTAGGCTTGCGGGAAGAGATCAGTCTTTATAGCTTTCTTAAATTCTGGAAGACTGTTAAGTTGGTGGATCTCCAGAGAAGCCTGGAGTTGTTTGGAATTTTTTCAGGGGTTCTTCAGTGAGGACTGAGCTACATGTGATATAATTCCCAATTTTTATTTAATGCTTTAAAATCCAGCACAACTATATTTCTATGCAAACACACTCCACAGAGATAACAACAGTTTAAGAGACGTAATTTCAATGGGGGAGGGGGATCAGCACAGAGAAATGAAATTCGCCCTGCCCCAGTGCCCCTGCTCAGATTTAAACAGGCACAGGGGGGTCTGAATGTGAGGAAAACACACACACAAATACACACTAGAAGATCCACAAATCCCCTACATCATGCTTAGTTTGGCCCTGTAAGGACCAATAATGGCAAGTAAAACACAACATGCTGATCTTCCCCTGCAACATTCCAGGAGAGCATTAGTGTGTTTTACAGTGCACCCTCAGTTTATGCAGAGCACCACTGATGCCCAAAAGGCCTGGCCAGTAGTCATTGGGAACAAGGTTCCCACAGTAGACGTCTTAGGAATTGCCTTGTGAGGGAGTCAGTATGCAACTATGAAAAAACCTCTTCTATATCCACCCTCCTTTTCTCTGCAAAAGAGGGTACCCAGAGAAAAGCCTCCAATGACTATCTCAGCAGTATCTGTAGTCTGATAAAGCCTCCCTCAACTGCCTAGTCAAAACAGAGAAGCGTTCCTCTGGATTATGTCGCATAGGTTGCCTACATGTTCAGGTTAGTTGTTCTTAAACTCCAGTGAATCAGGAGTGGGAAAAATGTGGCAAACCCCCACGTCCCCAGTGAAGCCCCTGCTACCATGCCAAATTCAGACTGACCCAATATTTTTTATGTATTTATTTGGGGCACGGGATGGCATTTGCAGCTGCTACAGAGCTCCAAAAAGGTCAAATTTAGTTTGCAAGTAAGCTAAATTTGACCCTTTGGTCAATATATATTTTATGGCCCCAGACCTCCTAAACTTGCCCACTGTTTTTCTAAATATATGCCTGTTTATTAACTCAAGCTGGGGTGGGGGGAGGATAGGAGAGGGGGTACCTTGTATTCAAGGTTTGGTAATTAAGTAAAGGACACTGAGATTGAAATGCTCAGACTATCAAAGGGAACTATAGTCTTTAATACCTTTACAATAGAATTCAAGAAAAAAATCCCTAAATTTACATTCAGAAGCTAAGGTTCATGACCCAATCACTTGATTTCTCTCCATTTGGTTACTGTACATTTGTACACAACTCCATTGCTCTGCATTCAGTTTGAGGTAAAATGGAAGATTGTTACATCAGTCATCAAAACCTATTTTTACAGTTTAAGAACAAAAAGGAACATATTTCCAGGAAGTAAAAGCAGAAAAGTATTTGAGATTCCTAAGTGCCAGCTGCAAACAGGACTTGAAGGTGAGGAGGGAGGAAGTGTCAGGATTACTAGGTCCAGCTTCAGCATCTGGACAGCTGTGTAACCAGGAGCCTATGTTTTTCCAGTCTGGCCTGGTTCACATGCACCTGCGAATGAATCATTCCAGATTTTGGATTACCTCAAACTGTTCAACGGAGTCAGCTCACACATTCAGCCGCCAAACATTGGGTGGTTCGCACATCACACTAAGACACCCCGCAATTAAGCCACAGTAGGTTGATTATTTGATGAATAACCCAGGGTACATCCAACAGACAGTCAGGCTTTTTGTGGCTTCTCCCCTTCATTCCTCCAGCCAGCTCTGGCACTTATCTCAGACATCCACCTTGTCTCCTTGCTCCGGCAACTTCCCCACTCCTATCATTCGGCACCTTTTTTTAAAAAAGCTTTTTTGGTGCTTGAGGAGTACGCAATTGTATTTGTAAAAAAAAAAAAAACATTATTCCCCTGCCCCCATTATTTCACAAGTGCACACAAGCACACTTTCACCTGTCCAAAATGTGTAGTCTTGACTTGTCGATGTCCCTGTATGTTGCAGCAGTCAACAGGAGCACCAAAGTGCAGAAGGTAACATACAAGAAAATTGACAAGTTGACTCTTTATGTAGGCTAATTTGTGCAAGGTTGTGAAGGAGCACAGGAGAAAAAAACAGTAAAGGAGGGACCCAATAGCGCCTATATGTAGAGAAGTCTTGTCAATTTCCTTGTATGTTATCTACTGCACTTCACAGCTCACTTTGACAGCTGAAGCATACAAGGAAATTGACCAGGCAAGACTATACATATCAGAAAGTCACAAGTGTGTTTTTGCACACTTGTGAAAGACTGACAAAAATAAATTAATACAAAAACATTACGAGTTCATCGGTGCAATTTTGAGGCACAGAGAAAAAAGTTTTTAAAGGTGGCGAACGAATGACGGTTCTTCCAAAGTGCTGTTTCAGCATCAGTGGAAGCAAAGTCATTGGTGAGGGAAGCGGGCGAGATCGTGAGGAGTGGCATGGGGCAACACTGGCAAGATTGTGAAGGGTGGCATGGACTTTTTTGCTGCTCTTGCCAAAAAGTTCTGTAGCTGATCCTGGCAACTCAAGATAACATTGCTCTCTCAGGTTCGGACAACATGACAACCAGCCAGGGTTATGAACAACCCTACAACATTACAGAGAATACACCAGGTTCACACAACATGACAACCCACCATGGCTCACTACCCATGGCAGGTTGTTGTGTCATGCAAACTGTATAGCAATAAAGGAAACAAGTGACAGGGCCTATCCACCTGTGCTGTCTGACCTTCACTTGGTTCATTGTTTCTCCTTGCCTTAACTGTACTTACAGACATGTATCTGAACAAAATTCTGTAAGTTTTATTTATTTCATTTCTATATGATGAAATACACAGATTGGGCGTTCTCCTACACTCTGCGCTAACTAGGGAAGCCCAAGGTGACCGCAGTATCCAGGAGTGATTTCTTAGGCTAGTACTCCAGCTGCAGCCCCACCTGGAGAGGAAGGGCCTGGCCTCAGATATCCATGCACTAGTCATGTCCAGGTTGGACTATTGTAATGCGCTGTATGTGAGGCTGCCTTTGAAGACAGTTCAGAAACTTCAACAGGTGCAGAATGCAGCCACCCGAGTATTGGTGGGGGAAAGGTGTACTGACCACATAATGCCTATAATGTGCCAACTGTACGGGTTACCTGTGTGTTTCCGAGCCGAATTCAAAGTGCTGGTTTTGACCTTTAAAGCCCTAAATGGTTTGGGACCAAGTTACTTGAAGGACCGCCTTCACCCATATCAGCCTGCCTGCACTTTAAGATCAGAAAGAGAGGCCTTCTTATTTGCAATTAGGTGGGTGTCCACACGGGAGAGGGCCTTCTCTGTGGTGGCCCCCCACCTCTGGAACAAACTTCCATCCGAGGTCTGCCATGCACCTCTCCTTACAGGCTTTTAAGAAGGCCTTAAAAACATTTTACTTTGCCTTGGCATTCGCATGATGGCTATTATTATTGTTGTTATTGCTGCTACTGTTGATCCTCCTGTTTTTATTGTTGGTCTTATCGTTTTAATTGATGTTTTATTGCTTTTAATATTTTAATACTTTATTGCGTTTAATGTTTTATGTATTTTATTGTTGAAAGCTGCCTTGTGAGGGCTTCTGCCCTGAAAAGCAGCCAAGAAATGTTTTAAATAAATAAATCACCCAACAGCCAAAGCTCTTTGAGTGGTTCACAAAATATAACTTTAAAACCATACAATATAATAAAAGATAGTGTAAAAAGTCTGGGTAAATAAAAAGGTTTTCATCTGGTGCCAAAAAGACTACAATGTAGGCACCAGGAAAGCCTCTCTGGGGAGGGCATTCCACAATTGGGATGCCACCATTAAAAAGGCCATCTCCTTAGCAGCTGCCTTCCTCACCTCACTTGTTGGGGACAACCTGAGGAGGGCCTCTGAAGATGTTCTTAGTAGGTCAAGTATACATAAGAGATAACCTGGCCGCAAGCCATTTAGGGCCTTGAAAGTTAATTTATTAGCACTTTGAATTGGGCCTGGAAGCCACTGCAGATGACAAATCACTGACATAAAAGGGTTGTATCAACCAGTCCTTGTTAATACCACCCTATTGCTGCCCTATTTTGGATCAGCTAATGTTTCCAGACCATTTTCAAAGATATCCTCACATATAATGCACTGAAGTTACCAGAGTATGGATAACTGTAGCTAAACTATCTCTGTCCAGTCAGGTTTTAATTAATGTATCAGACTTAGCTGATAAAAGGTGCTCTGTCTTTCCAAGACCATCTATCTTGCAGTGACAATGTTGGATCCAAGAGTATCCAAAACGATGAATCTGATCCTTTTACAAAGGAGATCTGCAACAATTACTAAACTGCAGAACGGGCAAATCGAAGGGGGGGGGGGAGGCAGAAGCAAGACCCCAAAGCAAGTCAAGCTGTGGGTGGACTTAACCCCACCTCAGAGTCTAAGAAGTAGCTCCTTGTCTTCTTCCAACTCTGCCTGCTGCACTTCTGTTTGTGTTAGGGAGAATCCAACCCCCTACAGAACAGGTTGAACACCAAACGACACACTAACAGTACCTCCATCTTATCTAGATTGAGTCTCAGTTTATTGGTCCTCATCCAGTCCATTACCATACCCAGGCACTGATTCAAATGCCTATTGCTAAATAGGTGGGTTTGCAATACCACCTAAGCTACTGGCTATCACAACTTCTTGCTACAGTGATTTCTACATGTTAATTGTGCACACAGAAGTGCTTTCCTTTTGTCTGTCCTGAACCTACTGACAGAGTATTAATGAAAGGACAAGCATTTCCCTCCATTTACTCCACTGGTTTATTGTTGAAGATATATTCTAGTTTCCTTCTCTTAATTCCATTCCAAGAACCCAGAACTATTTCTATTTTTCTTTGTTCATGTACATCTACACTACTGACTTAATAATAGAAAAGATTAAACTATTGCCTGCCAATCTCTTTTCTCTGCACAAAGTCATGAAACAAGTTTCTCTAATTACAAGATTCCAGCAAAGCCAGTGGCAGTCAGAACTCTGAGAAATGCACTTCTGGCCAAAGAGAAGTTTCCATATTATACTTTCAGTTGCACTGTGTATACACATAACACCAATCTATTAAATTAAACTGAATTTTACAAATTAAATTCTGCACATTCAAAAATGTGTTACATTACTAATAGGAAGAGATTTGATTTAGACCAAGAGAACAGATTTTTGTAATGGAAATACTGACACTGCCCATGGCACAGTAGCACTGCTGGGTGCGGCTATAATAAATGTGTGATGTCAGAGAAGGCAAGCAACAGTTCTTCTTGCCCTGGAGCACACAACTAATCACAGTGCTGTTTGATGCTAGCTGCATGTAAATATAGCTTCTCACTATGTGCTATACATTTCAATGCATATATCCAAAACCAGGAACTGGTTAGAAAATAGCTCATTGCAACAGCTTTACAGATAGCATAGCTGCAACTCAGTAAGCCACCATTCTAGAAAATCTCCATTCCAGTTTAGCAATAACTAAGTCCACACTGACTTTATGTATAATAATTTCACCAAAAAAAAGAAATCTAGGCAATTTCACCAGCAACATTCCCTGCAAACAAAAGTCATGCTCTCCTGTTATAACACATAACTGTTAGAACATTATCTAACTGACAACAAAAAATTAGCGGCTGAAGATGCTGTGATGAAAAAAAAAATGGAAGCAGAAAAGCAAAACAGTCTGAGTTGTACAAATAATGTCACCTAGCGGCAGCCTTTCCATCAGGCTGCAAAGGAAGAGAAAAGAAACACAGCTATTTCATCGCCTTTACTGGAAGACCAGATGTAAGTTGCTCTCCCCAGCTGTCACCTAAGGCAGCCATTCCATCAGGCTACATAAACTGTTTCCATCCCAGCTGGTTACAATAAAACATTACCTGAACTTGTTTTTTTCTTCCTCCCTCCTTATTCCTGTTTTTCTTTTATGCAATCGCTTTTAGATTTTAAGCTTGAGAGCAGGGGCTGTCTTGGTACTGATATCCGTAAGCTGCACTGGGGGGCTTTCTGCCTAAACATTGTGGTAAAAAGGTTTTAGATAAAAGGGGAGACCTGGAAAAATCTTTTCAGAGTCAGAGACACATCATGACATTAACATTGAAATACGTCATTAGGCCTACAAGCAGGAGGTCCTGCACCCCTGCTATCTAAGTAAGGGATGCATGAACTATTAAATGCTACCTTTTCCTTGACCCTAATATGATCAAACACATTATTCCACTACTGTGAAGGATTATGCAACTTCCACTATTGGTATACCATTCAGTTTCACAATGTTTTACTCAAGACAGAAGAGGTTCTAGGCATGAGGCTGTAATTTGTCATTACAAGAAGTTCAAATACGTTCATTATAGAACCTGATCTTAGAACTCTTTATAAGGAGACTCAGATGTCCTGTATCACTGTTCTTCAGAAGGCAACAGAAAAGGTTATTTTATAACTCTTTTAATACACCATGTTGCTATTTAATAGATCTGCTTCAAAAGGGGGGGGGGGGTGAGAATAAGGATAGCCACCCAAGTCCAAAATGTCACAAAAGAGTGTGCAGTCTTTCAAGTTCATGCCATATGATGCAAAAAGCAGAAATCAAGGAAGTACAAAACATAGGCCAGATAGTGTGGCCATGAGGTCTGCAGCTCAGACACAGACCTAGATTGGATGACATGCCACAGCTCATTGTATTTAACCCATGATGAGCCACAGTTCCCACAGGCAACAAATTGCATAAGCAACCCCCATGAGTGTGGAATATGCGAGGGTTAAACAATATTTAAAATGGCGGCCTCATGCACTACAAGCTCTCCATGGGTTAAACGGTGGACTGTTATGTGATGTGATCAGCCCCACAATCTCAAGAGACTGCAGAGTCCAGGATCAAAATCAAGTCCAGGATCAAAATCAAAACTGAGTCCAGGATCAAAATCAAGAGAGGTACACATGCCACCTTGAGTACCACTTTTCCTGGTAGAAAGGCAGGATATAAATCAAATAAATAAATAGTTTTGCCCTGTATAAATCAAGTAAATATCAACCAAAAAAGGGAGATTTGGGGCTAGTTCACTCACTTACTGACTAGCAGGCATACCCATCCACCCTCCATAATAAGACACTCCATGAAAATATTTGCATGCTTTTGCCTCCCCTGTCCTTTCCTTGTTATTGTGGAGGAGGAGGAGGAGGAGGAAGCTCACCAAGCTAGTAAATGTAAGCTCATAAGGCACTACTGCAACAAACTACTGCAAGTCTCTTGAGAGATCCAGACTATGAGTTATTTAAAAGGCTAATCCCTGTCTACGCAAAGCCTTACACATGCTTCTATAACAACAGCAATATGGGGCTGGTCTTGAACTTCTCAGGATGCAATAGTGCCACCATGAATGGCCAGCAAAAGCCCAATCATCATTCTATCCACTAAAATCAGGCCTGGTTCTTTTACTTGCAAGCCAGCAGTGAAAAACCTGAAGGCAGTTTAGACTTAAGCATATGCTAGCCCTATCCTCACCTCAAGTTCATTCATTTGTATTATCTCAGAGGTTGGCCAACTAGCCAAAACACATTTATATTTCAGCTCTTTGCTTATTCACAGAGGACAAAAAAATGCTTCTAATACTGGTCATCTAATACAAGTGGAGTTGAGAAGAATCTTTGCATGATAAAACAAGACCTGGGAGCAAGCCAAGAACAATGAGACAGCAGAGAGAGACATGTAGGTCCCCAATCACTGAACTTTGGGCACAGGTTTGAAGGAAATTAATCACTCCAGCTCTATGACTTGCTATTTTGCAATGACCATTATGAGATAAGGGAAAACACCCCCCATTGCCTGTCCTTTAGAAACATAGGATGCTAGTCCAGAGTCACCTGGTAAGGCTGTTGTCAAGTGATGTTCCTTCTGGCTCCAGGAAATCTGGATGGTCACTTCAACTATCGGGAATAGTTCATGCATATACAGTACATTTCTAGTATTTTGAGCAGATCACATAAACGGCATTGGATGCAGACTTAATCATACTTTGAGCAGATCCTCTGAAATCAGTGGGACTACAATTAATCCATCTAGATCGAGGCTGTTGTTCCCCGCCTCGATCTAAATGGAGAGGCGGGTAAGAAATAAATCATTATTATTATTATTATTATTATTAATAATCATGATTAATTTAAGTCCCACTGATTTCAATGGGTATATTCTGATTAAGTCTAGATCCAACCCATTATCTCTCTCTCTCTCTCTCTCTATTTAAAAAAACAACCCTACATAGGATGGTATTATCATTCCTGTATTTCAAACAAGGATGGGTGCCGTTGCGGTACTTTATTGATGCTACCTAGTAAATTAATGGATGAAACATGATTTTAACCAGGGACTTTCACACTTATCAGGAGGCTCTTTGTCTCTATGCAAGCTCTGGTACGGAAACCCCATCGCCTGAAGACTCCCTTCTGTTTGTGTCCCCACCACCAACACCAATTTCCCACACACACACGCAAAACCAAATGCACGTCCTTCCTGCCTTGCAGCTTCACACAACGCCACTGGGTCGCCAGGGTACTTCCACGTATGTGAACTTAGCGAAACAGAAGAGAGACCCGGGGGGGGGGGGGGGCTTTCCAGTGAAGAAGAGGGGAGAGAAAAAGGGTCTGGTGGCCTTGTGCTTGCGGGGCTGTGCGCCCCCGCAACGCCACGAGGCTCCGGAGCTCCCGTGCCTCTCGGAAGGCACGTCCCCTGGGCCCTGACGCCGGCACCAACGGGCCACGTGCCACCCAGGGCAAAGCCGCCTCCTTGTTGCCACATGGCGGGAGGACGGAGCCTCCTCCGGGCGTGGGAGGAAGAGAAGAGAAGGGCTCTGGCTCTTCCGCTCTCCTCCCTCCCCCCCTCCGGCGCTCAGCACATGCTCAGCCACTCGGGCACTGCGGAGCAGCGGCTTCCTGCCGAGAGGCCCCAGCAGCTGCTGCGCCGCCACTGCCGCCGCCGCCGCGTGCCCCACTCACTTGTCCCGGATGATGGTCTGCAGCTCCCGGATCTGGTCGTTCATGGGCAGCAGCTTGAGCTGGGCGGCCGCCGCCAGGTCGCGAGGCGGGGACGGCGCCGCGTCCGGGGCCCCGTTGCTGCCGGAGCAGTAGCAGCGCCCGTGGCCGCTCCCGCTACAGCAGCTGCTATTGCTGCTGCTGCTGCTGTCCGGGCTGGGGCTCCTGCCGGCACCGGGGTCGGCGAAGCGGAGCTGCCGCGAAGCGCCGCCGCCGCCGCCCGTTCCCGGCTCCGGGCAGTCGTGGTTGTGGTCTCCCGCCCCCTCCTCCTGCTGCTGCCGCCGCGACGTGGCCGCCGATCCCACTCGCGGGTCGTGGCAAGGCATCGCCTCCATGCGCCGCCGAGGCAGGCAAGCGCCCACCCGACACGCGTTCGGCTCCAGCTTTACCTCAGCCGCAGCCCCGCCCACCGTGGGCCCTGCGCTCGCGGGGCCGTGACGCCGGCGCCCGCCTCGGCCGCCGCCATTGGCCGCCGCCCGCCGCCACTCACCGCTAAGTCGCCGCCACCACAAGCGCCCGCTGGCGGCGCTCTCGGCTTCCCCGCCCTCTCCGCGCGCCGGCGTGACGTTCCCCCCCCCCTTCTCGTGTCCCTGCTGACAGAAAGGCGCTCTTTTTACCTCAGGACAGAATGAGAGAGAGAGGCGTTCTCGTTTTAGGTCACACATCTGCCCCACAGCTGCTTGTCTGGGAGTGAGCATCATGGAGCTTCCTTCTGAGTGGACCCGTATAGCCTTGCCGTGATAAAGCCTATTCATAGCCGTTCTCTTTCCTTCCTCGCCTGGGAGGTGTAGTCCTGTGGACGGAGAGAGATCTCTGACGGGCCGTTCTCTGAGCCCTCCCCAAACTTCACTTCCCAGGATTCTTTTGGGGGAATCCACGACCGTTAAAAGTGACAGTATTTGTTTTCCTCCGTTTGTGGCTTGAACCAAAGTACTTTCACAGGCCGCCTTCTCGGGCCATGTTGTAGCAAAGCGACAGTTACAAGTTTAGATGGATCAAATTGGTATCAGTTATGAAGAGACCGCACCTGGGCATTGTAGGTCTAATGAATTAATATTCTCTGGTTAATTGAACTTGTTTACCCCACGCTTGGCCCATGAGATTCTGCCCAGTTATGGTACTTCATCTTACCAACTGCACCCTTATCCGGACAGAGATAACTGTGTGCTTCAGTTATCCCTGCTCTGATAACCTCTTATTTGGATTACTGCAATGTGTTATAGTGGGGCAGCCTTTGGAAACGGTCCAGACACTGCTGGTACAAAACAGGGCAGCACGTTTGTTAACAGTGACTGGTCAAGGAGACCATATCACACCAGTCCTTTTCCAGCTTCACTGGCTGCCAGTCCAAGTCCGAGCCTGCTTCAAAGTGCTGGTATTAACATTCAAAGCCCTAAACGGCTTGGGGCCAGGTTATCTGAAGGAACGCCTCATCCCATATGTACCTGCCTAGGCTGACCACATGAAAAGGAGGACAGGGCTCCTGTAACTTTAACTGTTGTAGAGAAAAGGGGATTTCAGCTGGTGTCATCTGTATGCAATTAGTTCCTGGTGAAATTCCCTCTTCATCACAACAGTTAAAGTTGCAGGGGCCCTGCCTTCTTTTTGTATATGGTCACTCTAGTATAGTGCCTGCACCTTTAACTGTTGTGATGAAGAGGGAATTTCACCAGGAACTAATTGCATACAAATGGCACTGGTTGAAATTCCCTTTTCTCTTCAACTGTTAAAGTTACATGAGCCCTCCTTTTCATATGGTCAGCCTATACCTGCCCGGACCCTAAGATCATCTTCAGGGGTCCTTCTAGGTGAGCCTCTGCCAAAGGAAGTGAGGCAGGAGGCTACCAGGAGAAGGGCCTTCTCTGCTATGACACCCCAGCTCTGGAATGAGCTCCCTAGAGAGGTTCACGTGGCACCTACATACTCTTTGACACCAGGTGAAGACCTTTTTATTTTCCCAGTATTTTAACATTTTACCATTCTAGTCTTTTAACTTTGCTGTTTTAAATCTGTATTTTAAATCTGTATAAATCTCTGCATTGCTGCTTGGTTTTATCCCGGTTATGCTTTTATACTGTACTTTTAGATTGTGTTTTTATACTGTTGTTTCCTTTATACTTGAATTGTCTTCATGGTTTTAATTTTTGTGAACCGCCCAGAGAATTTTGGCTATTGGGCGGTATAGAAATCCAATAAATAAATAAATATTTGAACTCTTAGAAATATGCAAGGTTGCAGAGCATTTACACTTGCAAGATTCATGGTGCAATCCTGAAGTCACCTTAGAGTTACCTCTTTGAACTCAGTGGGACTTACCTTTGAGTAGATACATACAGGATTGCATTATTAATGTTCTACCAACAGCAGATTTCTGAAAATTCCTTTTCAAGGTAGACTGTGTTCATGTAAAGTGGGAGTCCATGAAGCTCTGAGACATGTGCTTATATTGCAATTTTTATTCTGAGATATCATATAATTTATCCTCTTCTGACTAGTTTACAGAGCATCCAGATCAAAGATTGGTAATGCAATGTCTATCAGCTAAGGTCTCACATACCAACATATTGGTCCCACATATTGTATTTTCTTTTTAAAAATATAAAATGCAATCAAATATTTAACTGTTCAATGGTATTTTAGTTTTTAACTGTTTGTAATCCTCCCAGAGAACATTAGTCATTGAGCATATTCGAAACGTAATACATAAAAATAAATAAATACCACTGGACAACCATCTGTCAGGGATGCTTTAAGGTAGATTCCTGCATTGAGCAGGGGGTTGGACTCAATGGCCTTATAGGCCCCTTCCAATTCTACTATTCTATGATTCTATGAACAGATGGCTAACAGTTCCCAAATGAGGAGCAGCTGACCTTGTCTGTCTGTTCTGTCCCCCCCCCCCCCCCGAGACAATTAGACCAGAATTTCTGTCCATATAGTGCCTGCCCTGTCTGAAAGGAACGCACATGCTCTCCAATTGCTTGGTTCAGTTTGAATGACACGATAATCAACGGAGGGGAGACTGATCCAATTCTTCCCCTGGTTCGCCATCAGTTAGAAGTAGACATGCTTTTCCCTTACCCAGTTAGCCCGCCTTCCAGTGAACACTTACAAGGTACAGCATATCATAACACTTGCCAAATTTCCCCTTGTATGCAGTTGTTAAAGGTTTTGACAACTGCAACCTAACATACTAGTTCTGCAGAATTCATTGACTTGCCCTAGTTTCCTTAGCTCTTAGCAGACACAATTTCAAGCCTCTCTCCCAGTCCACAATGAACAGATGATTGGTTTTATTCTTGGTTTTCCTCTACTTTTTTTTACTTCATTCCCTGCTGTTTCAATGTTTTTTTATTTGAAATATTGCATTATTTTGAGTGTTAATTTTATTATTAGGTATCTTGGAAGTTTATTTTATTATTAGCTACTCTGAAAGGCATGATAGAAATCTTAACAACTGCATTTTAACATAAGAACTACAAACTGACTCTTGTGGTCAGACATTAATATAACAATATATCATGAAATATGGATAGGGTTTTGATGCCATATTAAATTAACAGCTAGAAATTAGTGTCATTGAGAATCAGGGTAAAGAAAGTCCTATTTATTTTTATGTACACAATAGTTTGTATGGCAAGAAATGCTTATCACTCCAAATCCTCCAAGTTTACTAGCCTCTTTACATTTCTTCAAGCTGCCTTCATAGTATGATGTTTAATCCAACATAATGAAGTCAATGTCCTTTGTGCACTTGTAGAAGCAGTGTTCACACATGTTTAGTCCATACTTGCAAGTCAGATGGTGACGGTTTAAGCACATGCACTGTGATCATGAGTCCTATCCAAACCTCCTCTGGCAGCTCCAGTAGAATTTCTGTTGGCTGATCTTGCTCCAGAAATCTTTAAAATTAAACAATCAAGCAAACCAAGGTGACTAGAAAGTTCTAATGTTGGAAACGGAAACTCCAAGTACTATAATCACACACAGCTTGTTCTTTACTGTAAACTGGATAATCACAATGCTTCATCTATTGTCTATGCCATGGGCCCCATGGCATGATAACTTTTTAATTTTGCATGACACTCTTACTAGAAAGTCCCACAGAAATCAGTGGGACTTACTTTCAAGTAAACATGCACAGGATTACTCGGCATGTAATTTATCCTTGCCAATCCATTAAAACCACTCCAATATCTCAATAAGGATAACAATTTGCATTAACTCCTAGTTAAGAATAATATGCTTCAAACTGAACTATATATTTAGTTTTAATTTAAATTATCAAGTACACTGCACAGATATATACTACATATAAACCAAGTGTGTTATTAACCTCTGACAGAAAACACACTTCTTGTCTTTCTTTTTCACATTGTGTGCACATCTCAATGATGAACATGCAATACAAATAGTTCAGAAAAGGCATTTGCCAGTCATATGTACACTCCAGTACATATGGTTTACATCCTAATTCCCTAACATGGGATGTAGTCCACATCCTGCTTACTCTGGATCAGTTCCATTGACGTAAACAGTTCTGCTAGAGTGTAAAAAGATTGACTTCTATTCTTCACTTTACATAGGGTATACTAATGCCATTGTCTCCCAGTGTAGTTATGAAACTTCTTCCACTCATGTTTCTCAGTATTAAATTACTAGAAATCATTTAAATTGCAAAACTGTGCTTTTATTGTAAAGTTATACTTAAATCAATTGATTTGTAAAATGTGGTTTGCCTTGTAAATCAACTGAATTATTTTTAATATTCCAGAAGGTGGCACTATTCAAGCCAAGCACCATCAAATATGATTCTGACCATCAAATATGATTCTGATAAGAGTCTTACTAGTAACGATCACCAAAGTTGCAAGCCTTAATTCCGAGGAAACATGTATGGGGTCAGGATGCACTTCAGTAAAAATTGATCTCAGCTATCTACGATTGGCAGCTTCGCACACACACACACACACACCGCCCTTATCAGGGCTTCTGTGCCCTTAACAGCTGCACAAAAGAAATTAACCAGAAGCTTCCCACACCATATGATGGTTAATTATTACTACAACCAGCAATTTCCCTAGCATTTGAAAATTAATACTATGAAAATGATAAAATGTGAGCCTGGGACACAAAAATAATAAATTGCTGGAATCAATCGGATGGACGGTGACAATCACATTTACAGTAGACACACTGAAATAAATGGGGCATTATCTATTTCAATGGGTCTAATGTACGCTATGTACGAGAAGGTGGAACTAACCTATTGGCGCCAGCAATTTATTACTTTTGTCTTCCAGCTTCACGTTTTATTGTCGTTAACTCCAGCGATGATGATGATGACGACTGTCTATTACTATTACATTTTTTTTATCCCGCCCTTCCCCGTGTCTGTGTCCATGAGTCCCCAACCCCACCCCGTGTCTTCCTCACAACAACCCTGTGAAGTAGATAAGGCTGAAAGAGAGAGAGAGAGACTCGCCGAAGGTCACTCCAGGGCTACTCTGTTGGTTAACCCCAGCCCCCCATCTCCTCCTCAACCACTCCCTCTCACTTCCGGCGCCCCTCCTTCTCGCTCTCTCCTCCCGCCCCCGGGTGCCAGTCCTCCAGTATCCCACAATCCTCTCTTCCTCTTTCCTCCCAACATGGCGCTGCTGAGGGCTCTGTCGGCGCCGCCGCCGCCGCTCTCAGCTGACGCCGCCGCTGCTGCTCCTCTTCGCCGCAGGCTGCTCCTGGCGTCTATGCGGAGGCGACCGGCGGCCGGAGCGGCGCGAGCTCTCGCTTGGAAGAGGGGCCGCCCGCCCCCCGAGACCTCCCAGGTGCGTCGTCTGGGCTGGGGCGGTGGGAGTGCGGGCAGGCAGGCGACCACCGCTGTCGTCGGCCGGGCGGGGGAGGACGACGACCGCCCTCCTTTCGCCGGAGCCCAGGCTGGGACGGGCCTGGGGGTGCAAAGGGCAGCTGGGCGGCGTGGCGTGGCGTCGTCCCCTCACGTGGGGAAGGAATCCCGGGCAGGGGCAAGCAGGGCGACTCCTCCCCGAGCGGGGATTTGCTGTGCATATGTGAAAGCCAGTTCCCCAATTTGTGTCAGTCACGTTTTGTTGCAACCAAGAGGCAGGAAAGACGTTTTGCCCTGGGTTTGAGCTCTAGCTTACAGTCTCCTTGGCACTCGGATCTGGCTTGTGGTGTGCTGATCTATACAGCACAGTGTAAGCCATGTAGTGGTAAAAGTAGTAAATAATAATAATATAGTAACAGCCTGGACCCCTGGATCAATCAAGGGGCTATATAGTTCAGTGCAATAGAGTACTTGCTTTCTATGCAGAAGGTCTCAAGTTCGACTTCTGGCTTCTCCAGGTAGGGTGAGAAAAGAATCCTGCCTGAAACCCTGGAGAGCTGCCAGTCAGTGTTGGCAATACTGGACTAGATAGACCTGTGGTCTGACTCAGTATAAAGCAGCTTCCTATATTCCTAATCTCCTAGGCCACTATAATCTTCAGGGGAGGTCTTGTTAGGTGGTGACCCAGAGTTGAGCCTTCTCTGCTGTGGGCGCCTGCCCTGTGGAATGATGTTAGTTGAAAGTGTATTGTTTTACTTTAGCTTTCCCCCAGCCATGACTTATTTTTGAACCAACCTCTAATATGATACTGTTGTCTATTTTTTGTATTCTTTTTGTAAACTGCTACAGGATTTATCCAGATGAGAAGCGGTATTAAAATATTGTTAATAAATAAATACATCCAGGGTGGATATATGTAGTTAGGACTGGAGCACTCTTGCATTCTCAAATGCTGGAGTTGCTGAGAGCAGGCTGAACCCAAGTAATGTCATGAAATGCAACCCCCTTTACTTTCCCTAGACAGACATGTGGTTGTTGTCACTCCTATCCTATACTAATAGCAAAGGCTGCCTCTACAAGAGGCATTTAAAGCTCTTTCAAGGCGCATTATAAAATTTACCTCTACAAGAACGGAGCGCAAATCGGGCGTAGAGGTGCGTTTTCTCTCCGATTATGTGCATTATCGAATGCGCATTAAATAGCGAGTTTTATTTTGCTCCTGCCGTTAAAGCGCATTTTGCTATGCGAACAAGCGATTCTCCGCATTAACGACTTGTAAAGCGCATTTGAAACAACCAGTAAGGTCACTAGCTGAGTGCTCAATTACCACCTGCATACAAGCATTTACGATAAAGCGCTTCTGCGAATATGTGCATAATTGGCTAACCAGGCATAAAGCCGAATTCTTGTAGATGAGGCTAAACTCGGTTCTCCAATTTTAGTATGTGTGCTACAGGTTCCGCTTGTGGGAAATAAAAATGTTGTTCTTGAAAACGCTGTTGAAATGAGAACAAAATAAGAACACTTGATGTCCCAGTTCTCACTGGTTTAAAAATTGATGGCTTGTCATGCAAGGCCAGGTGCTCTGTCTCTTCCGTTTTACTGCACAAACCACAATTGGCTCCTTTGTAGGTTGTGCTGTGAAACGTGCGAAACTGGGCGGCTGGGTTGTTTAGGGATCACGCAACCCAGTGGTTAACCCAACAACAAGCCATTGGTTAATTGCTGGGTTGTTTAGCACATAAACAACCCAGTAGTTCAGGTTTACAGGTCATGCTGCACAACCTATGGAAGAGCTGATTATGGGTTTCGTGATAAAGCAGCATTGGTAGATCCACAGCATTCATTTGCACCCACTCCTGCATGACAAATCATTATTTTTTAAACTGATAGATTGTCTTTGCGTGCAGACCAAGTTATGGATGTGGGTCCAGTACAAGGATGTACAATACATGTCCATGCAGATCGTGCAGCCATACATACACATTAGGTGTTTGCAACTTTGGACAGTCCGGATATTTACCATGTCAGCAGAGCTAACCAAGCTAAATGAAGGGCCTTACTGAAACAGTACATAATGCTACGTATCTAGTCACATTTGTTTTAATGTTTGGAAATAGAAGGAAATTTCCCTTTTGGGCAGAATTGCATCAAAGTGGCATTTGAGAGCTAGTGGACGTGGGTTCCCTGTGTTGATAAGGGATTTATCTGTTAATTCAATTTGTTAAAAGAACTTATTACCTTTCTTCCACATGAAATTTGCTTTTATCAGCATGTATTGTTTCTTCTAGGAAATAGATTGCAGGAATAGTTTAGCACGTTTATACGTACTCATCCATGGAAATCACTGTGCTTAATTTGTAGTTATTATGGACAATAATTCTGAAATGTGGCCAAATCCTAAATTTTATGAACAGGTGGCAACTCCATATTCTAGTCACATAGAGCCCTTATAGCAGTTGTTTCTGAAATGTTGCATCAGCTGAGTAGACCACAACAAACTCTCTCTATTTTGGTTCAATAATGACAGGTAACATAAAAAAGTTCATTATATCTAGAAATATTTAAAAGTTGTTAATAAAGTTGTTTTTTACCAAAAGAAAAAAGGCAAGCTGAAATATTCTCTATTAGGTCGCATTCCCCAACCACTATGGCTGGAATTTGTAGGACTTTTTTTCTGTAGAAACATGCATAGAATTACACCCTTAATCATATTGTGTTTGGTTTTTGAATCCAAAAAGGAGTGTTTTAATATAAATTCTTTTCCTTACTTATCCTATGTAGTTGAGCTGTATGCTTAATTTCCACCTAAAGAGATGTATAGAATCGTTAGGTAATGTTTCTTAAGTTTGGCTGAATTACTGTGGCAAAATTAACCCTTATCTAGGCATTCTAAAGTATACAAAAAAAGGAGAATCTTGCCAGGAAGAATGCTGGAGTCTTCATGCACTGTGGTTCTGGTGATGCATGCATATTGCAATTGTCTGGAGAGAGGGTGTGGTAGATATACTAATAAGGAGGCTACTTATTCCTTGATAACATAGTGCCACCTCCTGCAGTTCTGGGCAGTGACACCTAAGACTGAGATAAGATTCTCCTTTGCTTGACAGATCAGTATCTCTTGGCTAATCATAAGAGTTCTCCAAGCAAGTCATTTTTCATAAGAACATAAGAAGAACGCTACTAGATCAGACCAAAGGCCTATCTAGTCCAGCATCTTATTTTCCACAGTGACCAAACATGGTTCTGGGAATCCCAAAAGTAGGACATGAGGGAAATAGTCCTCTCCCACATATGTTCCCCAGGAAGCAGTGGAAGTGGCCTATAGCCTTCATGTTTAGTAGCCATTAATAGTCCTATCTTCCATAAATTTGTTCAAGCTCGTTTTTGAAGCAATCTATATAGTTCACCTATCCAAAAGCAAGTACATAGTCATATACAGAATCTTAACTCTTAGAGTAACATTAGGGATTCAAAGCATTTCGAGATCTAGGTGTACAATATAAGATTCAAAAACAGGCTATAATTCACAATTCAAGAGCAGTCACAGCTAGAGCCCCAGGTAAAAAATAAAGACATTCCCAAAGGCAGGAACTCCATGCACAGGAGTCCCAAACTGATGTTGGTTTAGGCTCAAGAATAGTTGAAGCCAGGCAGAGTCCCTGCACTTGGGAGTAGTTCCTTCGACAAGATTGCTACATGGCAGGAGTCCAAGCCGAATTAAATGCAGGGATTCAAGAAAGAATAAACTAGGCCAAAGAGCCCCCTCAGAGCTTCTACTGAAAAGGGACTCTGCCATATCTTGGTTCAGGAGACAGAACTAAAATCAGACAAGATTAAACATCAGGTCCAGCAACAGAGTCTGTATTGGAAATCCCTACTATATGGACATTAAGGCAAAATAACAGTCTAAAAAGTCAGCAGTAGTCCAGACCGGAAGGCATTCTGGGCAGTCAAAATGAGGGTACTCTGTTCACAGCAAACAATAATCCATGGTCTATTAGAAGATCAACATTATATTCCACAGAAGATTTTAACAATACAAGGTCAATAGACAAAGCTCCAGAGTGGAAGACGAGACCAGGGCAGAGAGTGTTTCAGTAGTCCCAATTGATAGAAAGTCCAGACAGTAAAGGCAGAGCAACCAGATAAAGTCCCAAATTCTTTATGCAGCATTAGTGGCCAGTTTGGAGTTTACGTCTTACAAGATTCCTAGGAAGCAAGAACAGACTAGGCAGAAAGTGTTCAGCAAATTAAGTCCTTTGCAGATGGGGAAGAAGAATTCTAACCAATAACATGGGGGCGTGGAATGCTGTTGCACCTGTGTCCTTCTTGTGGATTCCTGGTCGACAGCTGTTTGGCCACTGTGTGAACAGAGTGCTAGACTGGATGGACCCTTGATCTGATCCAGCATCAGGGCTCTTCTTATGTTCTTAAGAGATGTTTACACCAGTGAAGCTCTCTCTTGTGTGCATCGGCTTATAAACGGGTGTGGCTACTAGCCCATTATGAGTTATTCTGTAAACCCTCTATATTGCCCTCCTTCCTTCATACCTGGTTCCCATACAAGTTTTTTCTGGTAATAAATCAGAACTCAACTCAAGACCAGAGCCTGCAGCTCTTCCAATAAGGCAACCCACTCTCCTAATGTTTACCCCACTTTCTCCAGTAATTAGCTGAGAAGTTAGGTAGAGAAGGCTCCCATGGCTGCTAACGTTGCACCGCTGTACTGGATCTTACAGCAGACTTTGGCTCAGAAGGTTCAGAACCTGCTGGGATGTGACAAATCCGACATCAGATCTTGTGGTGGCAAATTCCATAGGTTAACTGTGTTTAAGTTTAACTTTAGCTGTGTGAAGATGTACTTCCTCTTACCTGTCCTGAATCTCCCACCATTCAGCTTCATGGGATAACCCTATGTTCTAGTATTATGAGAGAGGGAGAAAAATTCCCATTTTTTCCATACCGTGCATAATTTTGTACACCCCTATCATGTGTCCCCTGATGTGCCTTTCTCCTAAGCTAAAAAGTGTCAAACATTGTGACCCTTCTTCACATGGGAGTTGCTCCAGCTCCTTGATAGTTTTATTGCTCTTTTCTGCATCTTTTCCAGCTCTACAATATTCTTTTTGAGGTGCAGTGACCAGAACTGTACACATTACTCCCAAGTGGCATGCCATATATTTATATAAAGATATTACAATATTGGCAGTTTTATTCTTAATTCCTCTCCTAATGATTCCCAATATGGAATTTGTCTTTTTTACATCAGCCATGCACTGTGTTGACATTTTCATTGCAGTATCCACCACAATCCCAAGATCTCTTCCTCAGTCAATCACCACTAGCTTTAATTCCATCATTTTACAAAAAGTTGGGATTTTTTTGCCCCAACATGCATCACTTTGCATTTACTTACATTGAACCAGGTTTGCCATTTTGATGCCTATTTTCACAGTTTGGAGAGGACTTTTTGGAGCTCTTCGCTATCTCTTTTTTGTTTTAACTACCCTAAATAAATTGGTGTAATCCACAAACTTGATGATCTCACAATGCACCCCTAACTCCAGATCATTTATGAACAAGTTAGAAAGCAGGTTGTGGGAGACCAAACTGTATACATCCCTTCTTGCAAGAATTAATAATTTATTCCTTGTCTCTGCTTTCTGTTCTTTAATCATTTCCCTATCCATCAGAGGACCTCCCCTCTTATCCTTAATTTTTCATTGGCATCTTTGGTGATGAATTTTATCAAAAGCCTTTTGGAAGTCCAAGTAAACAATGGCTACCAGATCACCCATGTCCATATGCTTGTTGACACTCTCAAAAAACTCTAAATGGCTACTTATGACTACTAATTACATCTTTACTAGATTTTCCCGCCACTAGAACAGATGTTAAACCAATTAGCCTGTAATATCCTATATCCTTCCTTAATTCCTTTTTGAAAATTGGTGTTACATTTGCCACTCTCCAGTCCACTGACATAGAGGCCCATCTTAGGGACATGTTGCATATTTTTGTTAGAAGATAAGTAATTTCATATTTCAGTTCTTTAAGAATTTTTTGGATGGATACCATTCCATCCAAGTCCCAACAAATCTAGAACTGCTGGTTTGTTGGGTTTCAATTTGTCATTAAGGTCTAGAACTTTATCTCTTGTCACCACTATTTGCCTCAGCTCCTCAGACTCCCTTTCTAAGAATATTAGTTCAGGATAGGGATCTGCCCTACAACATCTTGCAGTGAGGACAAACACAGGGAATTCAACTTCACTGGAATCTTCTTATTTTCATTTAGTTTTTCTTTAAGAGTTATCATCCACCAGTCCAACAGTCTCCCTAGCAGGTTCCTGTTTCTGATGTATTTACACTACTTTGGTGACATTTGTGGAAAGATGGTATATAAATATTAATTATAATTTATTATTTATGTATTGTTAGTCTTAACGTTATTAGTGATATGCTCCTTAATATTCTGTTGTTGTTGTTGTTGTTGTTGTTGTTTTTGGCATCCCATATTCTGAAGGAAACCTTATCTCTAATAGTTTCCTTGACACTTTTCATTAAGCATGCTGGTGAACACTTGGATTTTGTGCTAGCTTTCCTGATCTGCAGTATATACTCTAGCTGAGCTGTTATTGTGGTTTTGAGTAAACCCCAAACATTCTAGAGAGATTTGATCCTCTTGACTTTCCCTTCCAACTTCCTTTTTACCAGTTTCCTCATTTTGGAGAAGTTTCCTCTTTTGAAGTCTAATGTGACTGTGTTGATTTTCCTTGGTCATTTTTCACTTACTTCTAAGCGGCTTAACAACACTTGTATGTCACACTACGTTCTGGGCACTATAAAGTCGCCTCCCCACTGGTCAATTTTTTGACCAACTGTTCTAGGATACAGTAGGGTATCTAGAAATTTTACCTGTTTGTCATGTCTGGAACATGCATTTAATTGATCTGTATCAGGATATTTGAAGTCGCTCATTATTATGACACTTTCTGATCAGAGAGGCATGAAAAGGTGCAGTGGCTTGGATTAGCAAACTGATGCTTGGAGGTGCCACAAGTCACCAGGGCTAATTAGCCACAGTAGGCTTTGATGATCATGTGAACCAAGTCAGTGCTGACATTAATGTATTCGCCTAATGGCAATTGTTGGTGGAGTCATGCAAGCAGATGACTCGCTCAATCTTCCAAATAAGCTTGCAAACGTTGCTGGCCCACAAACATTTTAAGTAGCCAACCTTCCCACACATACCAATATTAAACATCATTGGTAAATCAGCATTCCAATTTACCAAAGCTTAGCTGCTTCACTCCTGAAGGCAATTCTAAGTTACCTGTTACTGCTGTATTTGGGAAATTGCACTGGCTATTTACAAGCTGGTTAGAATGCAACAGTCTCTCGAGTTTATTTGCTTTTGTAGTGCGGCTTGACGTTTTCCACCCTTATCTGTCAGTTTTCTTGCCATTCATTATCTCTATCCTTCTTCCCCAACCCCCTTTACAACAGTTATTTGCTTAGAATAGATTGGTTCAAAACATGTAAATGTTAATGTTAAAATTCATAGTTAAGGCTGAGCCGTTATCTTAGCTCTTTTCAAAGATACTTATGAACACTCATGGTTATTTATATTAATGGCTTTTAATGCATCCCTTTGCTTTTTTGTTTTTGTTTTTTAAAAGATGCATCATACATATCAGGAGTGGGCAATTTGTGGCCCTCCAGATGTTTTGCCCTACAACTCCCATCCTCCCTAGCCAGCATAGCCAGTGATGAGGGATGATGGAAGTTGGGGGCCAAATCATCGGGGAGGGAGGGTCACAAGTTGCCCAGTCCTGATTTATATGTATAGCAGAGTAAGGGGGACTTGTATGAGGATAATATATACGGACACCTGTATATATTTTGAGGGAAAAGAGTAACAATGTTACTCATGGGCCGCAATCGGTTTTGCAGTTTTTCAGTCATAATTTCTTCTTTCTTTTAGTTATATGTTCTAGACCTGTTGCTTTCTAAGTAGAGGTCTGGTTTTTACACATAGCAAAATGAAATGGTAGAGAGGATTGTATATCTTCAGGCTACAGATGAGGGATGTCATTTTTATCTTCTATTTAAAAATAATCACTTCCCTACAACCATATAACTAGAAGGAAAGTGTAGAAGGTAACATCTCAATTGAAAAAAATCTACAGTTGAAATGGAGACCTCCCTCCTTCTAAAAACTGAACCCGTGTCACTTGCACACTGTTCAGTTTCCTGCTCATAAGTGCCATCCCACAATTCTTCTGCATGCTGTGTGGATTCTGTCAGATGGGTTGCAAGCTAGATTGTGACGACTGAGCCATCATTATCCACGATGTTTGAGTACTGAACCACATGGAAGAGAACGTATCACATAAGTAAATGGTTAGATCTGGTTTAATTGATTAGATCTGGCTGGAATCTCTTAGCCTTTACTACAGAGTGATTTGTACTTTGGCAGGCTGGTACATTATTTATGGCTGTCGCATTGCTGTTAAGATCAGTTGCCAATCATAGAAATATATCTGCCATAAATTGCATGCTCTTATGTTTTTCTCAAAAGAGTTGTATCAGACAGCTAAAATAAATTAAATACATACATACAATGGTATGTGTTCTGAAACTTGTAAAAGCTGAGAAATTGGGTCAACAGATTAGGACCTGCAATAACCCCCAATGATTGGAGGCAGGGAAGGGAAGGCAGAGAGAAAGACGAGTTTTGCCTCCCCTGGTGGGCCTGCCTGCCTGCCTGCCTGCCTGCCCGCCCTGAAGAGCCAACTGGCAAAAGGAAATAACTAGTTGTCTCATAGCGTTAGTGGCAACAGCACTGGTGTTTCCTGCTCCGTGGTGGAGTGGGGAAACAAGTGTGATGAGAACCCATTAGAGTGATGAAAGTGGGGAAACCACTCAAACCAGAGCCATGGCTTGCAGGTGCATGTTAGCAGTGTCTGACAGGAAAACACCACTGGCTTGTGGTTAGAGCATAGACAAAAGCTCTGGCTGTTTGTGGGGAAATTGTCCCCCCCCCCCTTTTAGCAATGCTAGAGGTTCTCTGTAATTGGCTGAGTACGCACATCTCATGCAGAGGTATCCGAATGCTGGAGGTTAAACGAATAACCTTAGATTATTTTTATACTTGTCAAGGCATTGACCGTTACATTAGCTTGGTTCACAACTCAGTCCCTGGATTGTTTGCTATGATGTGCATGGCAGGAACTCTGGGTTGTCTCTCCCCTGACAAGCAAGAGAAAGAACCTGCCTTGGTCAATTAAAAAAAATGTGGGTTGTCCTTATGTGTGAACTAGCCTAGTTTAAACCCTTGTAGCCTTTACATTTGTTGCATTTGTTCCCATTAAACAAGAGTTTTGTTACCTCTTTGGTGATTTAACCTACAACCAAAGAAAAGTAATTATTGATGACCTTGTAAAAGTTGTCCAAATAAATGTTTTGTTTGCTTTTTTACTAATTAGGCTGTGGTCCTATCCACACTTACCTGGAAGTAAGTCCCATTGAACTCAGTGGGGCTTTCTTCTGAGTAATCACCTATAGGATTGTATTGTTAGAGTATTTGAAATAATGCAACTGAAATAATCGATGAACTATGATAAATAGTGTGTAGTTAGACTCTATATCACTAAGGCAATTTGTTTCATAATGTTCTTAAAGATGTCTCTCTACTCTCCTTAACTTTGCAAAAAAAAAAACAGTTTGTGCACACTTTCTGTGCATTATCTTGGTTTTACAGCTGCAAAATGAAATAAGATAAAAGTAGAGACAAAAGTTATTGTGCATGGCTGCATATGGTTGAAGCATATTTATTCTCTCTTTCATTGTTTCCAGTAGCATTATTGCAAAAAGTAATAGTTTGAATGTTAGGCAAAGTACCTAAGGTTTTGGATCACTGTTTTAATTTATTATTGTAGCCTCAGTAATGGAATTCAGATTCCATTACTATTATTTAATAAATTAAAACAGCAATCTTATACATGTCTATGAAAATTCCATTGAGTTCAGTGGGACTTAATCCCAGGTACATAGGTACAGGATTATAGCCTAAAAGTATAATCCCATTATACCGGAGGATTGTTCCCTCTGTTTGTATACCTTCTGAGTATATTTGAATACTGAAGTATAGTAGGCAGCAGGATAGTTGGCACTAGCTGTCTCCATTGACTTGTATGGAATATAAGTGCTGCAGCCATGCCTGCAGTCACAGCTGAAGGCCAGTTTGAGAGTTGCTGGATTAGACTGAAGCAATAAACCAGTACTAAACTGACAATCATCCTGACACTAAACACATTACACATTGGAATCAATAGGACTTGCCAAGTAATGTGTGTAAACTCAGAGTTTAATCTTTCCAGGTAGGTTTTCATGGATCATGAACAAGCTACTTTACAAGGAGGTAACAAATAGGTTTCATTCTAATCTAAGCCTGTTCAGTGTTAACTAATTGGACAAAAGCAGAAAATCCATATAACATGTTCATAGCTAACCCAAAACCACAAACATTTTGGAAAAGAAGAGAATTCAAGGGGAAGATGGCGGATATGAGAAAAATTGATGTTTTTCTTTTTTCCAGCATCCACCGAGGTGTGGAGGTACTGTGGGCATGTTCCCAGGACAAAAATGGCCCCTGGACCTCCTGAGGTTGCCCACCCCTGACATATAGGCATGTATGTATACAATTAAACAAAGCTCTGCTCCATTTTACTAGAGGCCCATTCAGTCCAGCATTCTGTTCACATAGTGGCCAACTGGCTGCCTTTGGGGAGCTCACAAGTGTGACATGAGTGCAATAGGACCCTCCCACTCTTTTTCCCCCAGCAACTGATATACAGAGGCATACTGCCTCTGTTAATGGAGTTAATGTTTAGCCATCATGATTAGTAGCCATTAGTAGAATATTCCTCCTCTGCAAATTCGTCTAGCCCATTTTCAAAGCTGTGCAAGTTGGTTCTCATCACCACATCCTGCACTAGTAAGTCCATAATTTATTCGCTGCATAAGAAGCATGTCCTTTCACCTCTGCTGGAGCTCTCATCATTCAGTGTCATGGGATGACCTGGGTTTTAGTATTATGAGAGAAGAGAGCGAAACTCCCTAGCTACTTTCCATGCATAATTTTGCACATGCATATATTTATGAGGAAATACCATATAGTTTTGCCACATTAATGTTGCCTGAAATGATGTCACACTAGAATTTCAGAAACATTCAGAAACTATCTTCCTGTAGGAGTTGGGTGTAATGCCATTTTACACACACTGTAGCAAGCCCAGCTTTGTCATGGAGTGTCCACTGGACTGGGAATAGTGCCCAATCTCTGCCACATGATGAGTGTATCCAGGTGATATGTGACTTCATTTACACCTTATTAAGTAAACAACTGGCATACTAAAATTAGGACGCACTTAGTTTATATTCTGTCTTTCTATCTGAACACTTGTGGTGTTTTACAGTTTAAACAAATGGCTTACATTAGCCTTCCCCAACCAATGGCTATGCTGGCTGGGGCATGATGTAAGCCGAAATCTAACACATCTGGAGGGCACCAGGTTGGGGAAGGCTGTCTAACAATCAAAGATGGATGACACAAAATGAACAAGGAGGGAAGAGGAAAATAAGCAAATTCGGGTACTGTTACACAATGAAGTTTCATAGTAGTGCTGTGTAATTGTTATTTCCTCAAATGTTTAATATTACATGAGGGGGAGAGGGGGGCCAGACACCTGCCCCCCCCCCCACAATTGCATCTCCATTGGCCCTGCTCCCACTATCCATGGATTTCCGAGGGGTGTCTGAAGAGAGGAGCCTCGTCTGTGTGTACAGTAGAGGCTCTCCCCATGATGTAGAACCCAGCATGATCAGGGAACATTGGGAAGGGGCAGCAGGACACAACATCAGGAGCTGAGCTGCCAATCTGATGTTAAGCATGTGAAGCGATAACGGCTGAATACAGCTAGAAATCAGATGGAACGGTCACCGCAGGAGACGGTTTTGGTCCCAATTGTAGCTGGTCCCAGAAAGGCCAGTGGAGGGAGCCTTTCTGTCTCACTTCTTCCTCTGATGCAGCCATGTGGAATGGCCACTAAAGAAGGGGTGTTGGGAGAAGCCAAATGGCCTTTGGCTCCAGCCCAAATGATGGGGTGTGGAGGGTTGTTATACCACCTCTCCATCTGCTGCATCCATGAAATAGATACAATATAGTAGTGGTCCTGATATGTTTCAATATAGTGGTAGTAATTGCTTCCAGCTTTTGATTGCATGATGTCAATCCATCGTGATGTCAATCCATGCTTTTGCACGTGATTATGCAGCTGGGTTAGAACCTTCAGTTTGTATTTTTGTCTCTATGGCACAAATTCAGCTCCCCTAGCATTTTGCTTCTCCAAAGGGTTATGGGGGAAAGGCCTTGAACTAAGACCTTGCCATACAAGTGGAGTGTAGGACACTTTTACAGAATTCAATTGCTGCAGGAAAAAATGGTGTAACCCCTATGCTTCTGGATGCAAATCCATGCAATTTAGGAGTAAAACAGGTGATTACACAGGTCTATAAGTACCCATGCACGCACATGTCTACTATGGAAGGCACTGGTATAAAACCAATGTTTTCTCAGTAATCCTATTGGGTTCTGCTGCCTTTGGCAGAAAACCCACAGAATAAGTCAGTGGAAACCCATGAACAATTTAAAGTGGATAATATTACTAATAGAAAATGGCAATACGGTACGTTACAGCAATGATACATGAGAAAAAAACAAGTAAAATGACACAAATAGAAGCCAAAAATCAATATATAGGCTGAACATATACAATTGTAAAGTAGAATTTGAGGTGAAAAAGTAGTAGTGATGCTTCTGCTGAAGTCTCCAAATTGTATCCACTTAAATACTTAATCAAAACCAACTTATGAATAGAATATTTTGCATGGATGGCAGCTGAAAATAACCCTCTGCCCTTTTATATATCTCTTCCCAAACACTTATTTTCTTACAAAAGAACGTAATATAAAGATGTTATCCGGCAATACACAAGACTTCCAATACAAATTAAATATCTGAGTAAAGCATTCAGAACTCCCCACAAAGAGTTTTATTATTCCCCAGAAGCTGTAATACAGAATAAATTTATAAATTTTATATGTACTACTACCAATATAAAACTAAACCTTTATCCTATGATGGCTGTATAATACTAATGTTCAATGTGAAAATTACAAGGATGAAAAAATCTCAAAACTATAAAGTGGCTTGGGGCTGCTACTACAAAATATGGCATTTTATATAACAGGGTTGGGCAACTTGTGACCCTCTAGAAGTTTTGGCCTACAACTCCCATGATCCATCACCATTGGCTATGCTGGCTAGGGTGATGAGGGCCAACACATCTGGAGGGCTGCACTTTGCCTATCTCTATTACCTAGGGTAATTAAAATCAGCTGACTTCCCATGTTACAAAGATTAAAAACAACAGCAAACATTTTTATCATTAGCTACTTACACATGAAAAGACTAATTGCACATGAGTAAACCCACGAACTTTTTAAAAGGCAAAGGTAGCTCTTTCACACGAAAAAAACCTAATTCTCTAGATCAGGAAAGCACTTACAGATAATTATAATACCACTGATAATCCATTTTGTCATTCATTCCTATAGGGGACATTATATTTAACTTATGTATCCAAAATACTTCCCACTGAGCAAATAGCAAATCCAAGGGCAATCTTTTGAAAGTGATCAGAGGGCATACAGCAGTAGTCTAGGAAGTGTGTGGAGTTATCCTCAATTGAAGTGATCCTAGTGGTTTATCCAACATATAATTTTGAGCATAGATACATAATCAGATATCTAATCATATATACAATATAAGTAGAATTACAGTTGATAAAGGATCTCAACGCATAATAATAATTATTATCAACAGGATTACAAAAAAATTTAAACTCCAGACTTCGTGGGAGCACTAGAACAGGGTTCCATATGCATTTTCTGTTAGTAATATTTACCCCCTATATATTATTCATGGGTTCCACTGATTTTGTCTATGGTTTGTCTGTATTTTGGGGGACCCTCTCCTTTGTACATGTGCCTCCTTTGGCAACAGGGCTAAAGGCTTAGGATTTCAAATTAGAACCCTCAAAATGGTCGCTACTTGTTGAGCAGCTGGTGGTTGCGTCTCAGCAAGCTATAAGCAATGTAACATGTGGCTACATAACGTGTGAAATTTCTTGTTTGTTGTCATCTGCCCACTCGCAGGCCCCCAAATCTTCTCTTATAGCACACATTGAAGAGGTGGACTTGATTAGCCTAGAAACAAAGAGCCTCAATGATCTGGATGTGAGAGAGGTCTCCAGCATCAGAAGTTCAGACGACACAATAGTCAACTGTGGGGTAATAATCAACTTGACAGTTGTTTATCTAGGGGGTACTCCCTACGTAACATGATAATAATCAACTGTGGTGTGGATTAGCATCAGCACTGAGTTGATTATTAGTCCATGCTGACTTGACTCACTCATCCCCTGTCCTCTTTCCCCTCTCAGTCTTCCAATAGTATCCCATCAGCCATTGCTGCTGAAATTCTATACTGCCTGCTGGACTAGAGCAGCAGCCACTGCTTTGACCACTCTTGCCTTGCGACTCTGTGGCTAACAAATTAACCAACAGTGGCCGAGGAAATAACCAATGGTATACTCCACACAACATGATAACCAGTGGTGGTTCAAATAGCCAATCCTGCACAGCGTTGGTTATTTGTATTGGTTATTTCTGCCAAATAACTAACCATTGATTAAAAAACACAACACAGTAACCCATTGTGGGTTAAATAACCAACCGTCGACTATTTAAACCACCATTGGTTATCTTGTTGTCTGAACCCAATGTTTGTCTTGAATAGTCTCAGTAGATAGCTTTTTTTAGGGCCTACCAGACAAACCTTTTGTTGAAATTGACAACGAACTATGACAACGAACTGACAACGATGGCATACCTTGAGACGCAATTTCCACAAGTTCATCTGGTCCTCTAAGTGAAAAACTCACTGAAAACCAGGACTGAGGAAACAGAGACTATATTCAGATGATATCAGGTATAAAGAGAACATGATAATGTACAACAGAAAAACTGAACTGAGTAATGCATATGTGAGAAGAAGAAAGAGCCTTGGAGCTTTCAGGAAATGAAGGAACATAAGTCTGGTGAGAACACAGGGTGGGAAGGGGAAGGTTCATTGCCATTTAGCATTTTAAATAGTTGGAGTCATTTTATCTTACACCTGCTCCCCACAATTCTTCATATTTTCTTTTGTTGCTTTTCAGAAATAAATGGTCTTTGGGTGTGCCAGGCATGTATACATGAAATGGTTGAAGTGTTCTCTGATCGTGGACTTTGTGCTCTTAATTACTATAGACTCGCTTTTCTTTTCAGATTCCCCCAATATTAAACAGACTCGCATGGCAGAGTTCAGGAAGATGCTATTCAAGGCAGCTATTGGATGCAGCAAAGGTAGGACTGAGCAGTCTTTTCTTCCCCCTGTATTTCTGCTAGTGGAGAAAAATGCATCTTGGTTAATCTCTCTAACTTTCCTTTTATAGCTTAAGAAGACTTGTGTAAGAAGCAAAATTTCTCTGGGCAGAGACGTGTGCCCTTATACTCTGTAAATCACCACGCAAATTGCTGGTGCTGTGTAAAGAAAAATAATAGGCAATCTTCACTGGGGAGAGCATTCCATACAGAAGCACCACAACCAAGAAAGCCTCCTCTCCTGTTGTGCCCCCCTTTCTGATAGTGGAGGAGGGCCTCTCAGAATGACCCGAGTACAGGCTCATGTTGGAGCACGTCATGTAGGGAAAATCTGTTTGGGCTGTTTAAACTTAAATAACGCTATTTCCATTAGACTAGGGCCCTGCAACCCTACCTAGGACAGGGGAGTAATCCACAGCCAGCAGAATTTTTTTCATAAATAGATGCACATATACTTAAGTTATGTTTTAAAACATTTATTAACAAAACACAAATATATTCAAGACATTTATAGAAAGGAGATGGTACCATGGCATTAGTTTAGAACAGGAGCGAAAGCAAGACGTATTGTACCAGTTACAGCTTTCTGCTAGTAGAGGTGACTCTTCATTGGGAGGAATTTTCTTTTAATTTTTTTAGTATTACACTTATGTAATGCTTTATGAGAGGCCAACAAATTGTGTGCAGGGTATTGTGATCATGCCCTATTTGTAGGTTTCCCACAGGCATCTGGCTGCCCACGAACAGAATGCTGGACTACATGGACCCTTGGTCTGATCCAGTATGGCTCTGCTTATGTTCAGGCTTGATAGACAACAATTATTTCTACTAGCCAGCTGGCATATAGTAAAGGTGTCCCTTAGCACATGCAGAGTACTTTTCACTTTCCACTGAGCCATTTCCCGTTGTTGACAAAGCTGGACAATTCCTCCCTATTCAGTGTTAAGAGCTATACGGACATGAGTCATATGCAGTGATGGGAATATTGGGGAGGGAAAGATAATGCTTATGATCTCTTTGCTTTCAGAATTAAGAGAGAATGCTTATTTAAGGTAGCATTTGAAAAAATAGGATTTCCCCCTTTCAATGATCAATGCTCTTAATATTAACATTTGATATTAAATATCACATATTTAACATGATGGTCTTTATGTAAGGAAAACTAATGGCTCAGTTCACACTACACTTTTCTCTACGCAGTCTGAAAACTCCACTCAATGGTGGAGTTTTTAGGAGGTACTCACCACACAGTATGTTCCAACTCCACCGTTGTGTGAATGTGGGCTCCCATAGAGAAGAGTAAACCTCAACATGGTGTTTGAGTGACAGTTCCTCCACCCTCTCTCCTCCAGCAGTCCTCCAGATGGTATTCCATCAGCCATTGCTGCAAAAAGAAATCCCAGTGGCTCTCCTAGAGCAGCACTGGCTCCTTTGGCCACTCTAGCCAGGGAACTCTGTAGCCAGTGGGGAAACTCCACTCAAGGCAGTAAGAAACTCTGTGGAGCCCTCCAGACAACACGGAACAAAACAGTTGTGCAGGAACTCTCCTCTGCACAGCGTGGATATTCAGGGTAGAGTGTTTTTCACAAAAAAAAAAACCACTCCACCATGGGGTGGAGTTCCCCCCCCCCCCCCAGACAACACATTTCTCAACGGTGGTGTAACATCTCCACCGTGGAGTTCTAAAACCACCGTTGAGAAATGTGTTGTCTGAACTGAGCCATAGTATTCAGCAACTACAACTTAATTATACAATGGACAGTTATTATTATTATTATTATTATTAAATAAGTATTTATATCCTGGCTTTTTCCCAATACTGGGACTCAAGGCGGCTTTACAAATTAAAACATGTACAGTTAAAACAGTTAGAGATATACAAAAATTAAAAAGATAATTAAACATTCTATGATACTAAAACATTTAAAATACAAATAATTTTTAAAAATCTAATATATAAATAACACATAAACAGAGGTCCAGACTATTCCCGCAAGGCCTGCTGGAACAAAAAAGTTTTAGCCTGCCTCCTGAAGCACACCAGGGAGGGAGCCAGTCTAGCTTCCCTGAGAAGGGAATTCCAGAGCACCGGGCCAGCCACCGAGAAGGCCCTCTCCCACGTTCCCACCAGTTATACCTCTGCAGCGCCATTTAGCTCTCAGATTAATCAGAAACTGCTGATCTTTCAGATGTGGATTCCAATTAGAGAAAGGAATTTCTCGTGTATTTTTTGTTGTCTTCTGTTTAATGGTCACTGAACAGGATGACTAGTTTTCTTGGTCTATAGTTACAACATGTTGGCAACAAGAGAGAGGGCCTTCTCTGTGGTGGCTCCCCAATTGTGGAACGATCTCCCCGACGAGGCCCGCCTGGCGCCAACATTGTTATCTTTTCGGCGCCAGGTCAAGACTTTCCTCTTCTCTCAGGCATTTGGCAATATCTGAGGAGCCTGGGTTTGTTTTGTTTTGTTTTGTTTTTGTATTTTTTTGAAGTGTTGAAGTGGTTTTTAAATGTACAGATTGTGTGTATGTTGTATGTTTTTGCTGTTTTAATTTTTGTATATTGTTTTTAATTGTTTTTAATCCTATGTAAACCGCCCAGAGAGCTTCGGCTATGGGGCGGTATACAAATGTAATAAATAAATAAATAAATAAATATGATCATGATAAAAAGACTAATGGAGGGAGCTGGGATCACCACATGAGAGTGCATGAGCGCTCTCCACCTTCTGGCAAAATCCAAATCAGTCTGGGATACTGAGTGCACATCCAAAAATCTGTATGTCAGAACTGAACACCAGGAACAATAGCATGCTTAAGGGTAAGCTTAAATCTTGCTCACTGTCACAGATAGGAAAACATAAATCTCTGGCTTCTCCTAAACCTAAAATGGCTACCATGATGGCACATTCAACTCAGACAGTTGACTCTCCTTCCCTGACAAGGCAAGCAAGCAAGCAGACAAACAGGCAAACTGCTGGCCTCTGGATGTTTTGGACTACAATTCCCAGAATCCCTGCTGATTGACCATGTTGGCTGGGGCTTGTGGGAGTTGAAGTCTAAAACATCTGGAGGGAGCAAGGTTGCCTAAATCCTAGCACACACCGCAGAGAAGTTGTCCTGCTACCTTTTTTATGGTCTTTTCATTTGTGAGCTGCCCAGAGATCATTTTAATTGGGTAACCTATATAAATGCCATAAATAATTTTAAAATCTGCAGGAGTCTGACATACTATTAGCAAGTGCTTATGCAGCCTTCCCCAACTTAGTGCCCTCCAGGTGTTTTGAACTATAACTCCCATCAACCCCAGCCACCATTGCTATTCAACATACAATCATCTAGTCCATCCCTCTGTAATGTGCAGGAAAACCAATTAAACCATCCATGAGAGGTGGCTGTCCAGCCTTTTCATTAAAAAACCCAGAGATAGAAAACCCACAACCTCCATAGGTAGACTGCTCCACTGTACAGATCTTTCCGTCAGGAAGTTTTTCCTTATAGTTAATCAGAAACTAGGTAGCTGTAACTTGTACCAATTATTTCGGGCCCTAATTTTTATGGCCGTGGAAAATAGTTCTTCTTCGTGGTCTCTGTGCATCACACATATGGGCTCGCGCCGGCGCCGAGCCCCGTTCGGGAAACTTCGATAGCTAGCTTAGCGTTTTGGTGGGAACCCCTCCCCCCCCATCCTACTGCGCATGCTCTGGGTTCCCGCCTACCTCAATTCTTCTTCGACCGCCTCGCTGATTGCCTCGCGGGAGACTTCGTCCTTCAGAATCGTTCGTAGTTTTTTTGTAATATAGAAAATAGTTGTAGTTAGCTTAGTTGTTTGTTTTTTTTGTCGTTTCTTTCTATTAATATATATTTTAAAAAACGTTTTAAAATATAGTTATAGTGTTTAGGCCGTTTTGGCTTATGGCGCAGTCAGCGCTGTTCAAGCATTGCTCGAAATGTCGAGCAAAACTAACTCTCACAGATGGACATTCCTTATGCCTTCTGTGTCTCGGGGAAGGACATATTGTAGATGCGTGTCCTCACTGTATGACTTTTTCAAGACAAACGCATCGGAATCGAGAGCAAGGCCCTTTCTGCGGTTGACCACCCCCGCCTCACCCTGAGAGAGTCAGATCAACCTACTCATCCTCACTCGTCGCTAATGGAGCCAGACCAGGCTACCCGGCCTCGGCCTTCACCGCTGGAGGCGGACAGGTCTACCTCTGGGGAGCATAGGCATACGCCAGTAAACCACTCACACCCAGCATCGCCCAACTCAACCCCAACTTGGGTTGCGGCTGAGGGAATAGAGGCTGAACCTCTTGCAGGACCGTCTTCTTCACCACCGACGGTTCCACAAAAGAAAAGTCACAAAAAACCCAAGGAAAAGTCAAAATCGTCGAAGTCGAAATCTTCGGTACCACATTCAAAAAAATCCTCGGTACCGCCACCGACATCAAAGTCGACTCCGGCAACGTCGGTATCGACAAGACAGCTACCGGCGACGGCGACACTGATTTCGACCCGACCGGCATCATCTCCGATACCGCCGGCTATGGTACTGCACATGTCTCGCCGTTCGACGGCTGTGCCACTGAGGGCTGCATCCCTACCGCCTACATCACCCGTACCATCCCCGGTACCGATCGACTGTTCCTCTGAGATCGATCTCCTGGATACCATTCCCATTGATCAAGCCGTCCGTCTCGACACCGAGCACCACATCGTCCTCGATACCGAGCATCACAGTCTCCCCGCAACAGCCTTGCAATCATCGCCGATGTCGAGTACGTCTAAAGGTACCGCTTACCGCTCTCGGTCCCGCTCTAGATCTCGCTCTAGGAACTGGGACGAATACTCTGACCGTTCCCGCTGTCGTTCACGTCGACACCGAGAGTCTCGGTACCGTTTTGATCCATATACAGGAAAACGGCTTGCACGACCAGCTCCACTCGAACATCAGAGCTGACGCCCTCATCGACCCCGACCGTGACTTCGGTACCGGACCATGGGGTGGCTCCGTCTACTACATCGATGGATGATTACGCCTCTGACAGCTCTTCGGTCCCTTCACCGACACCGTCGGTACCGTCACCCTCCGACGGGGTGGGAACCGCAGATCGAGCTTCCCCATCGATGGAACTCGGTACGTTTTCGGACCAAATGATGCAGATGGCACAATCTTTGGGCATTGAATCCCAACAGCCCCAGGAAGCAGTTGAGGACAAGATCTTTGATATAATGTACTTGGATCCGGCACCACAACTTACCTTGCCTATTGTACCTACACTGCTAAAGACCGTTCAACAGTCTTGGTCGAACCCGGCAACGATGGGACCGACATTGAAAAGACTGGATGCCCTAAATAAGGTGAAGGAAGCCGACGCACCCTTCCTGTTCCTGCACCCAAAGCCCAACTCAATTGTCGTGGAGTCGTCGCAGGGCAGAACTTCTAAGAGCCACTCTGCTCCGACGGACAAGGAAGGGCGGAAGTTGGATGCGTTTGGGCGTCGTATATATTCGTCAGCGGCCCTGGGTATTAAGGTGGCAAATTACCAGGCCATGATGGCCCGGTATCAGCTTTTTCTCTGGGAAAAGATCTCGGCGCTGACGGACTACCTACCTGACGACTAGCGTGAGCTGGCTCGAGTGTTCCAATCTGAGGCTATCAGACTCTCTAAGCAGGAGCTGACTACCTCTAGACACCAAACCGATTGTGCGGCAATGGTAGGAGCAGTGGCCCTGCGTCGTCACGCTTGGCTACGTTCCTCCAATCTACCACTGGAGACGAAGTTCCGTATTGAAGACCTGCCGTTTGATGGCGAGGGACTCCAATTCCACCACAGATAACACCATGGATGTTATTCATAAGGCTAAGATGACCGCCCGCAAGATGGGTCTCCCTGCGCAGCAGCAACAGCCTTACCGTTCTCGCCGTTGGTATCGCCCTGTTCCATATCAACCACGCCAACAGCAGGACCGCTCACAGCGCTACCAGTCGCAACAGCCTCAGTCTTCCTACCAAACTAGGAAACCAACTTCCCGCTTCACCAAATCCCGCAGACAGGACACCGGATCAAAACGGCGCCTTTGACTCTCTCTTGATCCTACGAGGGCCACGAGATCCGGCCAACAGGCTACAGCCTTTTCTGCAGGTTTGGTCCACCATCACCACAGACCACTGGGTTCTCACCACCATATCCAGCGGATATCGCATAGAGTTCAAGGTCCTCTCGGTACCGTGAGATCCACTCCAGCATCTTCACCGCTTCTTCAAGAAGCAGCCGCACTACTAGAAAAAGGAGCAATAACGCGTGTCCCGCCACGACACCTTCGATCGGGTTTTTACTCACGCTATTTCACAGTACCGAAAAAGGATGGAGGACTTCGTCCTATTATGGATCTCAGGCACCTAAATAAATTCATACAACCAAAGAAATTCCGCATGGTGACCTTAGCACAGATCCTTCCGCTACTAAAGCGAAACAGATGGTTTACACTAGTGGACCTAAAAGACGCTTATTTCCACATTGCGATACATCCAGCCCATCGAAAATATCTCAGATTCCTGATAGGAGATCAACCCTTTCAATTCTCCGTCCTGCCCTTTGGCTTGAGAACCGCTCCACGAGTCTTCACCAAGTGCATGGCCGCCGTATGCTCCCATCTAAGGACAAAAAATGTAGAACTGTACCCTTACCTGGACGACTGGCTCATCGTCTCTCCAACACACGCCCAGGCAATCCAAGATGTGCAGTGGGTCACGTCACTTCTTTCCAGTCTTGGCCTAGAAATAAACACAGAAAAATCAGTCTTTCAACCAACAAAAACAATTCAATTCATAGGGGTGCTGCTCGATTCCACCATAGGACGTGCGTTCCTCCCCATAGAACGCAGACGCACCATCTCAGCTCTTGCCACTCGTCTTTGGCACAATCGCCGGACGACTGCTTTCGCAATTCTTCGCCTGTTGGGCCTCATGGCCTCTACGGTGTTCGTAGTACACTGGGCCCATCTGCATATGCGCCCTCTGCAACAACTCCTTTTGCAGCACTTTCATCCAGATCAGAACCCTCGCAGGGTGCTACTTACCATCCCACCTCCTGTGGCTCTCTCACTCCGCTGGTGGTCCGCCGCTCCGCATCTGGCACAGGGACTCCCATTCCACGTACAAGGTCCATCCCACGTTGTCACAACGGACGCTTCCCTGGAGGGGTGGGGCGCTCATGTCGACGACCTGAACATCCAAGGAAGGTGGTCACGTTCGGAGACTCGTTTACACATCAACCTCCTAGAGCTCCTAGCAGTGAAGCGGGCTCTCCACACTTTTCAGACCCACTTACACGGACACCACGTTCGTATCCTGTCTGACAATACCACAGTGGTGTGGTACCTAAACAAGGAAGGAGGAACTCGCTCCCCTCGTCTTCTCTACCTGACGCAGGACATCCTCCATTGGGCCATTCGCAGAAAAAATTGCCTTTCCGCCCTGCACATTGCTGGCACAGACAATCAAAAGGCAGATGCTCTCAGCCGCATTTTCAACGACACCCACGAATGGGAGTTGACTCGGGACATACTAGCCCGCCTTTTTGCACGATGGGGCACGCCATCAATAGACCTGTTTGCGACCTTTGCCAACACCGCCTGTCCGGGCTATTGCTCATGGGCGGGAATTGGTCATGCATCGCTCGGAGATGCCTTCCAGTGGGACTAGTCCAAAGGCTTCCTATATTTGTTCCCGCCATTTCTGTTAATAGCTTGGACAGTGGCCAGAGCTCACAGGTACTGTGTGAACGCTATTTTAGTGACCCCATGGTGGCCGAGACAACCATGGTTCACACTGCTTCTCTGCCTAGAGAATCATCGGTTCTGGCACCTCCCCCTAGTCCCAGACCAGTTGTCCAAGGAAGGTGGCAAGATATTACATCCGAACCTCCCCACCCTGAACCTCACGGCCTGGAGGATCCAACCAAATGGCAGACCTTAATGATGCCACCTGGCTTGCGCTCCATCTTCGAGGCCTCCATAAAACCTTCTACCAGGTCCTCGTATGATAGGAAGTGGATGCGTTTCCAGAACTTTGCCTTGAAGAACAGGTTCCATCCTTTAGACGGACCCATCTCGGGTATCATAGACTTTTTATACTCCCTTCACGGAGGAGGATTGAAGCCCTCCTCCATAAAGGTGTATTTAGCTGTCATCTCTGTACATCACAGCAAGATTGATGGTTTTTCTGCCTTTACCCACCCAGTGGCTAAAACTTTTCTGAAAGGGCTTCGTAATATGTTTCCTCCACTGCGTCCGATAGTTCCTCAATGGAGCCTATCTGTCATTTTAACTGCACTCACGGCGAAACCTTTTGAGCCACTGGCCACAGTGAATTTTCACCTGCTTACGCTTAAAACGGTTTTTCTAATGGCTATCACGTCAGCTAGACGTGCCAGTGAACTCGCAGCATTGCTGGTAAACCCACCTTACACTCAATTTTTCCCGGATAAGGTTGTGTTGCGGCTTCCAAGCCATGAATCCCCCTACATGTGTACCCTACATTTTCCTCCCTAAAGAACAGCTTGTTCCTCTCAGCCCAGTCTTCCAACCTGTCCAAAACAGATTGCAGTCTTATTCTGTCATCATGGATGTTGGCCAGACCTCCCAGTTTAGTGTTGTCTGCAAATTTGATAAGAAGCCCATCAACCCCGTCATCCATAGCATTAATGAAAATGTTGAATAATACTGGCCCCAAGACAGAACCCTGTGGTACCCTCTTCAACTCGATTACTGCTCTCCAACTCAATGTAGAGCCATTAATGCTGACTCTCTGAGTGTGATTAGCCAGCCAGTTGTGGACCCACCTCACTGTAGTGCCATCTAAGCCAAACTTTAGCAGCTTATCAATGAGAATGTCATGTGGAACCTTGTCAAAAGCTTTGCTGAAAATCAAGGTAGATTATGTCCGCAGCATTCCCTTTGTCCACTGGAGTAGTTACCTTGTCAAAGAAGGAGACAAGGTTTGTCTCACATGACCTACTTTTGACAGAGCCATGCTGACTCCTACCAATCACAGCTTACAAATGGTCTGCTTTATTACCTGCTCTATTTCTATTTATTTCATTTCTAACCCGCCTCTCCATCCAGATCGAGGCGGGAAACAACAATAAATACAAATATAAAAACAACAAAATAGATAAACCATTAAAACAGATAAAAACAATGCATTATTAAAACCATCTTAGAATTAAACTGGTAGGCCTGCCGGAAGAGAGCAGGAATTGATGTTAGACTCATTGGTCAATAATTACTGGGGTCCTCTTTTTCCCCTTTTTTTGAAGAGAGAGACTACATTTGCTCTACTACAGTTGTCCAGGACTCCTAAAAGATAATCGACAGAGGCCCTGACAGCTCTTCAGCCAGTTCCTTCAATATTCTAGGGTGTATTTCATCAGGCCCTGAGGACTTGAAGGCATTCAAATTGGCTAGAAGTTCCTGTATCTGCATAGAACACGTAATTTGATATGTAGCCTTACAACCTAAATTAGACCATGGTACCTGAATTTTAGAATCAGAAATGTATACTAAATTACGTTAAAATATCCTACAACACCCTCCCCCACACCACCAATAATTACAGTTGGGAGCGGTGGCTTCATTTTGCAGAAATGCAAATATCAAAATACATGCTTAAAGCATCCAAACAACCATAACTTGGCTCAAGTGTGATATAGTGCACATATGCCATTTGTGATATCTGAATATTTATTCAAGGCACGTTAGATTGTTTTTCTTTATGGAGCTTCTTTTGCTATAACCTTCTAGCTCCCCTTCTTCAAAGCAGAAGCAATGATGTTTTCTGCAAAAAACTGCAGTGAATTAATGCTTTCTGTAGCACTTGTAAGCATTTCCTAAGGTCTGCATAAGTGCTTTACATTGTTGTTATGATGCTTGCCAAATTGCTCTTGGTGTTCGAACATAATAGAGATGTTAAGCGTTTTGATTAAAGCTCAGCTGCACTTTGGAAAGTGACATTCTAAATTCAGCATTCTCTTTTTACTTGAAAAACAGAAGACCTCGGTTTAAAATAAATAAATAAATAAATAGTATGTTAGCTCATCGTGGCAAGTTGTGTCACAGAAGGGCATGCGTCCATTTTACTCATTGTGTGGTTGGTTTACACGTGCTAGGAAGCCGCAGCCAGTCACATTTCCCAGCCAGCTGCAGCAATTCAAGGTGCTGGTGCTTACCTGTTTAAAGAGACCTTCACAGCCTAGGACCCACAAAACTCAGGGACTGCTTTAGTCCTGCCACTATTTGTAGACTATGGATTTTGCTCCATGTTCCTTCAGAGTGTGAGGTGCGGATAGCTGCAGCAAGGAGCAGGATCTTGAATGCACCTGACATAAGGTTCTGGCATAAAGTTCCTCAGATGAGCTCCAGAGTATCTCTTACTTCCTGACTTTCCAAGGGAATGCAGATTCATCTCTTTCAGAGGACATTTGGTATTTGGAAAATTCTGCTAATGGTGAAAAAACTCTTTGTGCTGTTCTTGAGGTTGTTGTTCTTATGTGTATTTAAACGTACTACTTTCAATTTGATATTGTTGTAGGCAGCCTTGAGTTTGATTTATAACTCTCATGGTTGTTTAAAGCATCATATATTTATGCGTGTGAGATTATTGCATGTAGTCATCTCCATACAGGTTTCATGTTGTCTCCTAAACAGAAGTATTTTGCATGAGGGTGGTAATGCATGAAGGAGCTTTAAGTGCAGATCCACTGCCAGACCACTAGCCCTATTTTCATGAAGATAGTTACTGTATTTCTAACGCCAAGTGTTTCCACACTGCATTAGGCTTCACATCAGGCCAAGCCTTTTCAATGAGAGCAATGTTGAATGAAGCCCTCTGTAAGATACTAGCAGAATCCAGTGGAATCAGTTTCACTATAGCATCTATAATGGTTGAAGTCAGTGTTTGTTGTGTTCTTCCTTGCACAGAATCTTCAGGGGTGGTCTTGGATAGATAAAAGAACATGCTGGCATGGACATGCAGGTGGAGGACTCCATTCGGATCCAAAGGATGGGGTAAATATTGTTGTTGGCACACATTTATGTTTCTGCATAGCACCACTGTGTAAACAAATGTCCACACATTGACCGGATTCAGGCTATTAGTTTTGAAGCAAGAATGAAGCCAATGTATCTTCCTATGTTTTGAAAGGACTCTGCCCTAAACAGATGGTATCCATTGGGAGGTTTTCAATGAGTCTGACCAGCAGTTTTTATGAGTCATGAAACAACTGACAGGACTGGCTTCTCCATCAGGCATTAATGCCCCCTCGTCTCTCCCTGTATCCTTGATTACATCAGAGCAGTCTGATCCTCAGGGACATGGCCCATTTCGTTTGTTTGTTTGTTTGTTTGTTTGTTTAAAATGTTTGCCTGACAATAGGTCTCCAAGGTGGCTGACAATAAATGAAAATGTGCCATAAGATTCTTTCTTAAAGGGTCTGGTGGGATGAGGATAAAAATGCTGTTTTGGTTAATTGCATTTTATATTTTTATTATTTGATGGTTTTGCTTTGTACAAAAATATTTTAAATTAAGAAGAGCCCTGCTGGGTCAGACCAAGGTTCCATCTAGTCCAGCATTCTGTTCACATTGGCTAACCAACTGTTGACAAGGAACGCACAAGCAGAACATGACTGCAGCAGAAGCCTGTTGCCCATGTTCCCAGCAACTGGTGTACATACTGCCTCTAATACGGGAGGTAGCATATGGGCATCATCAGGACTAGTAGCCATTGATATTTATCCAATCCCCTTTTAAAGCCATCCAAATTGGTGGCCATCGGTACATCTTGCGGTAGTGAATTCCAAAAGTTGAACTATGTGTTGTGTGAAGGAGTACTTCCTTTTATCCATCCCAAATCTCTCACCAGTCAGATTCATGGGTTGACCCCAAGTTCAAGTATTATGAGAGAGGATAAAAATGCATAATTATGTACACCTCCATCATGTCTCCCTTTACTCTTCTTTTTTCCAGGCTAAACAATCCCAGCTTTTGTAACCTTCCCTTGATCATTTTAGTTATCCTTTTCTGCATTTTTTCTACATTATCTTTTTTTAGGTGTGGTGACCAGAACCATGTGGTCGCACCATAGATTTGTATAAAGGTGTGATTTTGGCAGTTTTATTTTCAGTTCCATTTCTAATAATGCTTAACATGGAGTTTGCCTTTTTTACAGCAGCTGCACACTGAGTTGACATGTTCATTGAGCTGTTCACCACAACCCCAAGATCACTTTCCCAATCAGTCGCCACTAGCTCAGGTCCCATCAGCTTATATGTGAAGTCTGGATTTTTTACTCCAACGTGCAGCACTTTGCACTTGCTTACACTGAACTACATTTGCCATTTCGATGCTCATTCTCCCAGTTTGGAGAGATCCTTTTGGTGCTCCTCACAATTCCTTTTTGATTTAGTCACCTTGCATAATTTGGTGTCTTTGGCAAACTTGGCCACTTCACTGCTCACTCCTAAATCCAGATCATTTATGAACAAGTTGAAAAGCATTGGTCTCAAAACAGAGTCCTACTGGGGCCCCACTATTTACTTCCCTCCATTAGGAGCATTTGCCATTTATTCATTTTTTTTGCTTTCTGTTCTTTAACCAGTTACTGATCCATCAGAGGACCTCTTATTTCATGACTGCTAAATTTGCTCAGGAGTCTTTGGTGAGGTACTTTGTCAAATTCAAATATATGCCCATCCCATAAACTTTAGATGCTGCTACTCCTGTGGTTGCTTAAATCCAGGCACATGCAGAATTGCATTTCAGTTCATCATAAGCCTCTGTGTTCACTATTTTCTGCTGAATAACCCCACGTCTTCCTCCCAACTGTGGACCTGGGAAGATGGCAGGAATCCCCATGCAATTGCCAGTAGGTTCTTCTTCGTGGTCTCTGTGCATCACACATATGGGCTCGCGCCGGCGCCGAGCTCGCTTCGGGAAACTTCTAAGTAGTTAGGATTTCTGGCGGGAACCCCTCCCCCCACCGTCCTACCGCGCATGCTCAGGGTCCCGCCTACCTCAGTTCTTCTTCAACCGCTTCGCTGATCGCCTCGCGGGAGACTTCCTCCGTCCTCGGAGATCTGTAAGAAGAGCAATTTTCTTGTAGTTAGCTGTTAGTTGTTAGTTAGTTAGGTTCTAGTTATTAAAAAAAAAAAAAAAAATTTTTTTAATAGTTATATCAGTTTTTTCCTCTGCGGCCTATGGCGCAGACAGCGCTGTTTAAGCACTGTTCTCGCTGCCGCGCCAAATTAGCCCTCAACGACGGACACTCTTTGTGCCTGGGCTGTTTGGGAGAGGGGCACATTACAGATTCCTGCCCCCATTGTCTGAGTTTTTCACGCCAGACTCGGAGGAACAGGGCCGACCGCTTACGCAGTCTACTTTGGAGCAGGGCCCTTTCAGCGGTTGACCGTCCCGTTCCAAGCCGTATGGAGCCGGGTCCTTCATCTTCTGGGGAGCGGGGGCTGCCGCCCGCACAACGCTCACGCCCAGCAACTCCTGACTTGCCCTCATTTAGGGCCACAACTCAGGCATCATTGTCTCCGTCTCCTCCTCCTCCAAAGAGGCAGAAGACAAAGCCGACAAAAAAGTCAAAGAAACCGTCGACATCGACGACGGTATCGAAGCCCGGACCATCTTCATCGACGCCATCGGTATCGAGGAGACCAACGAGTACTCCGGTACCGAAGAAATCATCCTCGGCACCGTCTTCGCTACCGTCGGTACCGAAGCCAACTAAGCCGCCGAAACGACCATCATCGATACCGAGAGACCGCTCTTCGGGATCGAAGAGACGTTCCCCCTCGGCAACGCAGGCTCGGCCTCCACATTCTCCAGACCACCCACGTCGGAGCTCCCCACCAACTCCCTTACTGGAGTCGCCAGTCCGTCACCCACCGCTACCGTCCCCGGTACCGATGGACACTCTCTCGGGAGAGGAGCTTCTGGCTCTCCCCCTTGACTCAGACGTCCTTGTAATTGATGAGGAGTACTCGGACCCCATCGGTATCGAGACCTCGATACCGATGCGCCAGAGCGAACGACACCGTTCAAGATCCAGATCTCGATCTGCATCCCAGGGATGGGACCGCGCCTCAGATCTGTCCTATCGCTCTTCTCCGAGACAACAGCGGACGACCCGGGCTGTGGTGCCGCCGCCTGTACCACCTCGCCGCTCCACATCGCTTCTCCCGGCATCGGCACGCCGTATGCATCGCGCCCAACCCTCCGCGGTACCAGAGCGAACAGTTGACGCTCAGTACCGACGCTCGGCACCGTCCACTTCCATCGACGATTACGCCTCCGACACTTCGTCGGCTCCATCAGTGCGTCCCTCGATACCGTCTCCGATAGAAGAGATCGGTACCGAGGAAGGGGCTTCTCCAACCATGGAATTGGGGGGATTCAATGAGCAGATGCTCCGCTTGGCTCAGTCGCTGGGCATAGAGGCTCAACAGCCAGAGGAGGAAGAAGGCGACATCTACGACGTCATGCGGACGGAACCGACCCCTCAGCTGAAGCTCCCGATGGTCCCAACGTTACTAAAAACTGCCAAGCAATCTTGGCCTAACCCCGCTACCTTGGGCCCAACTTCAAAAAGGCTGGATGCCCTTTACAAAATTAAGGAAGCTGAAGCACCGTTTCTGGCTACTCACCCGAAACCAAACTCCATCATTGTGGAAGCTTCACAAGGAAAGTCCGGTCGCTCACATGCCGCACCGGTCGATAAAGAGGGCCGCAAACTCGATTCTTTTGGAAGACGCATCTACTCCTCGGCAGCCCTAGTGATGAAAACCGCGAATTACCAGGCCATGATGGCCAGGTATCAACTTTTTCTATGGCAAAAGATTTCAAACCTCACTGACTACCTGCCAGATGACCAACGTGAACTGGCACGCGTTTTTCAGGCTGAGGCTACCCGGCTATCGAAGCAACAAATGACCACCGCCAGACACCAGATAGACTCAGGGTCAAAGGCTATGATCGGAGCTGTCGCTCTCCGCCGCCATGCGTGGCTACGCTCGGCGACCCTTCCGACGGAGACTAAAAACAAAATAGAAGATTTGCCCTTTGACGGGGAAGGTTTGTTCAATGTACAGACAGATACCACTATGGACACCATTCATAAAGCCACATTGACAGCCAAAAAGATGGGGTTCAGCCAGCCGCCAACGCAGGCCTTCCGCACCCGTAAGTGGTACAGACCACTCCCCTACCAACCGAGGCAGGGCCAAGACCGAGGCCAGCGCTATCAACAACAGGCTACTACATCCACCTATCATCAGCGCAAGTCCGCTCCTCGCTACGCACAATCTCGCTCGAAGCAGCCCCAGGCGCAGAAGCGACGTCTTTGACTTCGCCCTACATCGCCCCACTCGGTCATACAACAGGCTTCAGCCCTTCTACCACACCTGGGCCTCCATCACGACCGACCGGTGGGTTTTGCAGATCATCCGGCACGGATACTCGATAGAGTTCGAAGCCCTCCCTCCTTTGGGCACTGTAAAAACTACGCCTCCATCAGAAACCCTCCTTCAGGAGACACAGACCCTGTTAAGCAAGGGAGCGATCGTAGCCGTCCCTACGTCCCAACTAAACAGCGGGTTTTACTCGCGTTATTTCACAGTGCACAAAAAGGACGGAGGACTTCGTCCTATTATGGATCTCCGGGCTCTGAACAAATTTGTGAAGCCCCAGAAGTTTCGCATGATAACGCTTTCTACAATCCTACCACTCTTAAGACGAGGCAGTTGGTTCACGTTGATCGACCTCAAGGACGCGTACTTTCACATCGCCATCCTCGCCAAACACCGCAAATACCTCCGCTTCGCCATAGGATCTCAAATCTACCAATTCACAGTCCTTCCTTTTGGTTTAAAGACAGCCCCAAGGGTCTTTACCAAATGCATGGCAACGGTTTGCGCCCATCTCCGGTCAATCAATATCGAAGTTTACCCTTACCTGGACGACTGGCTAGTCGTTTCACCATCTCGTCATCAAGCAGCCGCCGACGTCCACACAGTGGAATCCCTTCTGTCGTCCCTGGGCCTACAAATCAATTACGACAAGTCAGTTTTTCAACCAGCCACAACGATCCAATTTATCGGGGTTGTTCTGGACTCTTCTGCCGCAAGAGCCTTTCTCCCCCCGGACAGGTTGGACGTTCTACAACGCTTAGCAACCAGACTGAGTACCCGCCCACGGGCAACGGCTCTCGTCATCCTACGCCTACTAGGACTCATGGCAGCAGCGGTGTTCGTAGTAAGGTGGGCGAGATTGAGAATGCGTCCCCTCCAACAGCTCCTATTAAGTCGATATACACCACTAAAAGATCCACGCAGACTGGTACTTACCATTCCGCTCCAGGTGCAGCGCTCGCTCCTATGGTGGTCAAATCCATCGAACTTATCGCGCGGAATGCCCTTTGTCGATCCCGGTCCCTCCAGAGTCGTCACGACCGACGCATCGCTGAAAGGCTGGGGAGCACACTTAGACGACCTGTTCATACAGGGAAAATGGTCACCTTCAGAGAGTGCCCTACATATCAACAAACTGGAGCTCCTCGCTGTCAAGAAAGCCCTACAGGCATTCCTCCCTCAACTAAGAGGACACCACGTAAGAGTGCTGTCAGACAACACATCCGTGGTGTGGTACATCAACAAAGAAGGGGGCACCCGCTTCCCGCGCCTGCTTCATCTTACCACAGATATTCTACTCTGGGCGATCGCACAGAATATACGCCTGTCAGCCCTACATATAGCAGGGACCGCCAACGTCAAAGCCGACGAACTAAGCCGTTCTTTCAGAGAAACGCACGAGTGGGAACTAGCTCCCTGGGTGCTGGATCGACTCTTCGCCCGCTGGGGCACACCTCAAATCGATCTGTTTGCAACCCAAACCAACAGAGTTTGCCAACAGTACTGCTCCAGAGCAGGAATAGGACTAGGGTCCCTCGGAGATGCTTTCCTACTGGACTGGTCGCAGCACCTCCTTTACGTGTTCCCTCCGTTCCCCCTGATAGCAAAAACTATCACACGAGTACGTCGCCATCAGGCAGACGCTATCCTGATCGCACCATGGTGGCCACGACAAGCGTGGTTCACACCTCTACGCAGACTAGCTGCCCATCGAGTGTGGCGTCTCCCAACCACCCCGGACCTCCTGTCCAGGGACAATGGCAGGATACTACACCCGGATCTCCACACTTTGCACCTCACGGCATGGAGACTCCTGCGCTGTGGCAAGGACTTGCCCTACCTCAGGGCATAAGAACCATTTTGGACGCGTCCAGAAAACCGTCTACTAGGACTTCCTATTTGGCCAAATGGAAGCGTTTCCAGGTTTTTGCCTCAGCCAACCATTTTGATGGCTTGACGGCCTCTATCACTAATATTATTTCTTTCCTGCATTCGCTACATTCAGCGGGCCTAAAGTTATCCTCTATCCGGGTTTATCTAGCGGCTATCGCAGTCCACCATCCTCTAATTGATGGTTTCTCGGCATTCACTCACCCTCTCGCCAAGGCTTTTCTCAGAGGCCTACACAACCTTTACCCTCCTACCCGCCCCCTGATTCCACAGTGGAGCCTCTCGCTGGTGCTGAGTGCATTGTCAGATAAACCGTTTGAACCCTTGGCTACAACCACCATTCGGCTATTGACGCTCAAGACTGTGTTCCTTGTTGCCATTACGTCAGCAAGACGAGCATCAGAACTGGCTGCTCTACTTATCGACCCGCCATACACGCAATTTTTCCGTGACAAGGTTGTTCTTCGGACTCCCCCTTCCTTCCTTCCCAAAGTTGCCTCTAGTTTTCATATGAACCAGGACATTGTCCTACCTACCTTCTTCAAAGCATCATCCGATCCGCTGTGTTCCAAGCTACACGCTTTGGATGTTAGGAGAGCGTTAGCTTTCTATAAGTCTCGGTCAGAGGAGTTTCGCAAATCCCGTCAACTCTTCATCTGTTTCGGTGGAAAGAAAAAGGGCCTCTCGGTGTCCTCACAGCGCCTTTCAAGATGGATTGTCGACACCATCACTTTGTCGTACCAGCTTCTTCGCAAGGAAGTGCCCCCTGCATTAAATGCACACTCCACCAGGGGTCAGGCCACCTCCACAGCGCTCCTTCATGGCGCAACGATTCCAGACTTGTGCAAAGCGGCCACCTGGGCGAACGCTTCCACCTTCGTAAAACACTACCGTTTGGACGTTAGAGCACGCCAGGACGCCTCGTTTGGCAGAGCAGTCCTGTCTTCAATATGTCAGTGACCATACAGCGTGCCCTTCCCACCTCCGGTAAGTTGGCTTATTAATCGCCCATATGTGTGATGCACAGAGACCACGAAGAAGAAATGCAGGTTGCTTACCTGTAACTGTAGTTCTTCGAGTGGTCATCTGTGCAGTCACACAACCCACCCGCCGTCCCCTCTTGGCATCGCTGTTCTGATTGTCAAGCTGACTCCGGCATGCTCGCATAGCTTAAATATATAAAAAAAAAAAATTTTTTTAAATTACATTGCCTTAGTCGCGAGGCCTAGCGGTCTCAGAGAACTGAGGTAGGCGGGACCCTGAGCATGCGCGGTAGGACGGTGGGGGGAGGGGTTCCCGCCAGAAATCCTAACTACTTAGAAGTTTCCCGAAGCGAGCTCGGCGCCGGCGCGAGCCCATATGTGTGACTGCACAGATGACCACTCGAAGAACTACAGTTACAGGTAAGCAACCTGCATATCTTTGACCTTCTCTGCAGCTTCAGAGTTGGGAGGAAGGCTGGCTATGTCATGTCTGCCATGGTGAGTGGAATTACTGAAGTCTGCTAAATGGCTTTCCTTTAATTTAGAGAGGAGCAGAACTGGATCCTTCTTAAAATAGTAGTCTCCCAAGCTGGTGGTCATTCACATCCATTGTTTTTGTTGTTGTGGCACATGCAAATCAAAAATGGCTGCTGTGCTAGTGGCAGGCACTATACCTAAATGACAGAGATATAGACCTTGCCCTCTGGCTTACAAACTAAGAAGTCAAGTCACACAAGGGAAGGAGGGTGGAGAGAAGAGATTCATTTGGCAATGGCAGAATGAAGTGGTGAGTGGTAAATGGGCATCTCTATCCAGTTGGGGCCAGTCCCATCTTCCCTTGCTGGTATTCTTGCTTGGATAGAGTGCTGCAACTACCCGGCAGCATTTGTTCCTCTTGGCGGTGGCAGAGGCCAGGGAGTCCTTTCTGTTGAAGTGCTGGGAAGCAAATCCCCAACAATAGCTGAGTCTCTTCCTGATAGCTGGGGCCAGCGTGCTCTTCTCCTTGCCGTGTTCTTCTTCCTCGGGGTGGGGGGAGAGAGAGAGAGAGGATAGAACTCTCCATGGCCCTTGATCCTCTGGCTGATTGTCAGAGTTTCAACATTAATGCAAAATATCTGGAAAAGATTATTAAAACTCCACAGTTAGGCAATACCTTGATTAGACTAACCAAAATGCCAAAGAAGATTGTGCAAGCTTTTGAGTTATCCAGAACGCTTCATCTGGCTAGGTGGTACAAAAAGCAGGGGATGGGGGAAGAAAGAGGAAAATCCCCAAATTAGGCCAGATGTTGTGGCTAAGGATCAAAATAGAGACTACAGACTAGGGGCGCAATCCTATGGAACCTGCCCTCGATACTCATAAGCCTCCGAACTTGAGGGCTTACAAATATCCAGTACAGAGTGGGAGGCACACGGAGGTGATCCTTGCCTCCTCCACACCTCCCACTCTGCAGTTTAGCTAGATGGGCTTTAGCTAGATGGGAGGGAAAGGAAAGGAGGCTAGCGAGGCCGGAGGATTCATCCTAAACGAGCCTCCCCAGTCCCCTCCACTTCCCGCACATGGGAATGCCCCCTATAACTTGCCTCTGAGGTTGCTTTTTGCCAGCACGGTTCTGTCCTCACCATTGAGGAGGTGGTAGGAAGCCCGGACTCCTGGCTTAGAGGCTGGAGCATGGCCTCTGACCTCAGATCCAGGACTCTGAACTATCCTGTCCCCCACCCAGACTCAGTCTAGGGGCCATAGGATTGTTCTCTAAATGAATTAATTGCAGATAGGTGTTGCAGATAACACATTGCATTCTGAGACAAAGAAGGAAAGGCTGACTTCCCATTTCTGTTACCATTAGTTAATTAACACATGCAGCTCAATCCTGTGTATTATTATTAAAGGGAAGTAAGTCTCACTTTGTTCAGTGGCTTACTCCCGGGTAAGCGCACATAGATAGCGGCATTAGGCAGTTTTCATCTGTGGTACATCATATGTCTTCGTATGTGTGCCGTGTATGTGTTAGCATTCCTGTATCTTTCCAACAAATGCATAAGCTACCTTAAGCCCTCTTGCTTTGCACCTGGTGAATTCTAAACTTAAAAGCATTCTTAGCATCACTTTTTAAAATGTCTCTCTGCTACAGGAATGATGAAGGGCGGCAACTGGATTGGGTCCAACTATGCTAGCCACAGAATAGCTGTTAAAAATGCACTGAAAATGAATAATATCACCAACTTGATTTAGATTTTTCTTTGGTACCAATTAAACTAGAATTATATCTGTGCTCTATTCATTGATACAAATAACTTTTTTTTAAAAGCTTACTTTAAAAGTGGAGGAAAGAATATACCAGTTTATTTTTGTGTGGAAGCCACTTTTAATGGATCCATGAGACCTTTACATCAGCTTTAGCAGCTTCCTACTTTTGCATCCTGATTTACTTCATGTGGACCTTCTTTTCTGATACATATCTTTACACATTCTTTACCTTGATCTTCTCCTTGCCCTTCTTTATTGTTCATGGCAATCCATGTGCTGCTTTATAACTCCTTTCTGCATTATCTGTATTGCCTTGTAACCAAAGTCAGATTCAATTCCTTGTTCGTAACTACTTCCTCCTTGGTTTTTCAAACAGCTTTCCTCTACAAATTGTGACAAGCTAATAGCAATGTATAATTTGAACAACTCCAAGTAGCTTTCATGTTAACTGGGCACCAGTTCCCTTTCCTTTCAAATCATTAATGGTGCTCAAACATCTCTTCCATCTGCTTGAAATGTGAGACTGTCTATGGATGTGCACCTAAAAGGGAAAGATTTCTGCGTATGCTATCACTCTTCTTCTATTCTTTAGAGTTGAGGAATAAGCAGACATTTATTTTGTATCCACTTGAGACTTGTCGGTAGAGAATATGTACCCTTGGAAGGAAATATATGAAAGGTGCTTACAATGGTACTGCTCTCAAATGCTTTAGATTGTCAACATCCTTAAGTATATCTTAACACTTTGGTTGCCTCTGGTGGGGGCAGGATAAGGTGTTGGAGAGAATATAGTAACAAATGGAAACAGGATTTTATTGGTTTCTCCCATCTAGACCTGCAGTTTTACTTCTACGGTACTTGACTATAATCATGTGAGATACTGGTTACTGACTGGATTAAAAATATAAGAAATAAATACATGATGTTGAGGCTCAGCCACTGCATGGCAGTGGTCTCTATTGTTTACAGTCAGAATCTGATCAGAAGTCGTCCAAATGGCTTTGGAGCCCAGTTCGGTCATGAGAAGCTGAGGCCTAAGTTATTTGTGTAGTGGCAAGAGGAAGCAGAGGCTGGTTTGTGGAATGTCAAAATAAATGTGTGTCTGTCAGAAACTAACAGTAGAGGAGTGAGTCTCCCCAGTCTAACTGCTAGTGGTCGACCTTGAATGTTGTGTCTAAAGTTAAGATAGCTAACAGCTTCTCCATGATAAACTAGCAGAAGGGGCAGGGCAGTTTTCAGAGGTGCTACACAGGTTGATATGTCAGCTCAAGAGGGCAGAATAGCAACACCCTGTTTGGTGTAGTTTTTGTTTATAGGCTAAGATCCCATGTCAATTAGATCACTATTAAGAGCAAGCCTCACCCTTGCTTTTAAGCTGATGCCAAGTCTAGGAGCCTTTGCTGGGAACACCATCTTTAATGTCCATCTTTTATCATACCTCGTTTACTGCCTGTAACCCTTAATGATTGTGATTTCCCTCCATCTGAGCTGTGAGAAACACTTCTCACCTGGGTTTGGTCTATTCCACATGAATTGTCTGTTTGATCTGTGAATCATTACGAACCAGCAGTAGAAGGTGTTGCTATACTTTTAATGGACCTTGAATTCTTGTTTGCTATGGATTATGTATCTGTGTCTTCGATAGCTCAGAGCGCCTGTAGCATGGACTAATTCTGACACTTGGATTTTTCTGTGCCTTGACCCATGTAACATGAGGACACCAAAATGAAAGCTATGGTCATCAAAATCTCTGTGCGTTAGGTTTAGTTTGGACTTTCGCTTGAACCTTGGTTTTGACTCTTGGATTTGATAGGCCTTGCCCTATGTAGCAACAAAGATTTCAAGATTGGACTAAATCTCTTAGGCCTTTTTCTAGAACCCTTGTCTTTGATTGCCTGGGATGGTTTATGCCAGGAATCATTTGAGCCCTTTACCATGTATTCTGAACTGTAGAGATTGCAATGGGGAAGCAATCCTGTACTGATACTGTTATAATTATTAGCTTTTGACTGTTCTTTGGATTGCATCTTGAACTTATAGCTAATTGCTATCAGCTATTCAATTTCTGGAGAGTTGCAACCATTAAGCTTGTGCTGTGAAAGCTAAGAAGCTTGTCCATGAAACCTGATTTGCAACTAAAAGAGTCTTCAATGCAAGAGAAGCATTGGCCGCTTAGATTTTTTGATAGCTGTAAACATCCCACCACAGGCATGTTCAATGCTGCCTTGCTGCTCTCAGCTTTCTGTGCAATAAGGTAGGGGGGAGGAGTGTGTAATCTTGTTGACTGATCCCTAAATCCCATTGACTGGCCAGCTAACATTACTACTACTCTGGTTTCTGCTCACAGTTGCTATAGATGTCATTTATAATGTTGTGGTGTAGGCAGGGTTTGAAATGATAAACAATTTTATGATGTGTGGCGTTTTTTCCTGGTTTTTATACTTGAATATAAAAATACTTGGCTATCTTTTGAGTTTACCTGATGACATAGAAAGACTCATAAAATGACAGAAGAAAGGTCGCAGCTGTGTTTGATTAGTTTGCGCTTTAAAACAAAGAATGAATAACACAGGACAGGACAGTCTTTCAATTTATGAGGGAAGCTATAGTTCTTCGCTTGGCTGTTAAACAGCCTCATAATGCATGATTAACCAACTTCAGAGCCATTCTGTTAAAAAGAAGTGGTGACATTTTACACATGATTAAACCACCTAGAACAATTTTCTTGGTCTTAGGCGTGACATTACTGTGTACCCTTTGAAGGGATCTCCTTTTGTGCTGAATATTTTTCTTCCTTAAACAACTGTTGGAATCTGAAAGTAACTTGTAACTCTGGATTGAGATTCTGCAGCCATCATTTTTGTAAAATGTATTTGGATTATCTTCTGAAATGCAGTGCTTTGTTTCCACAGATAAAAGAAATAGATGGCAGAAAGATCATCAAAGCCATGCTCTCCTACGTGTGGCCCAAAGATAGGCCTGACCTGCGTGCCAGAGTTGCCATATCACTAGGATTGTTAGCAAGTGCAAAGGTAAGAGCTGTTTCACTAAGTTGAAACAGGGGACAGGGCTTGTACAGTAAGTGCTAGAAATGGCCCAGTTCCTGTATTGTGACAGATGGCCTTTTCTTGCATACTGTCATGATCTCAGTGACTGTCTATGTACTCATGTAACACTCTCAGGTGCATGACCATGTTTGAACAGGATTGCATGCTCTGTCCCTCCAACAGCAACCCCTCATCTTTCTTGGACACAAATTCTGTCCACCTTAACTACATTTCAGCTGCAGTCACTGTTCGTTCCATTGTAATGCTTAATTGCAGTCAAAATGGGATGGTGTATAAAAAATGACATAGCAATAGCAAAATAACAAGTTAAGATAAGACAAAGAGTATAGCAGATAAAATAAACAAAAATTCATTCTCCAGCAGATCAGCAAAACAACCAGCTCAGCAGGCCTAAGCCTACTGAAAAAAAGATTCCCCCACCCCCTGCAATACAGCAGAAGACCCATCAGAGAGGGTAAAAGATAAACCTCCCTACATTGCAGTCTAGGTATGGCCACAGAGAAGACTCTCTACATCATCTACCAATGGAAAATGGAGAAAAGACTTTTTGGTAGATCATATTGAACAGGTGGGCTCATGGAATACTGTTAGATATTCTAGTTCTGAGCCATTTAGGTCTTTAAAAAGTGATAACCTTTAAAGTATACCTGAAGAGAGACCAGAAGCCAGCACAGTTATTATAATAAAGGAGCTGTGCACTCCCAAGAACTGGCTTTGCTCTAGCTGCTACATTCTGGACCAGCTAAAATTTCTGGGCCCTATTCAGAGGCAGCCCCATGCAGTAGTAGAGTCTCAATGGAGCTACAGATATGTGTCACCATGGCCAGATCTGTCCTTTCTAGAACTGATGTAACTGGCATACCAGTGTAATCTCAGCAAAACCTCTGCTGGCCACGGTCGCTACTTCAGCATCCAGCTAGATTCATCCAGCAGCTCATGTAGATGATAAACAGTATTGGCGACAAGATGACTCTTTGAGGGACATCATAACTCAATGATAAAGGTGAACAATAAACTCTAATCCCTTTCTGAGATCACTCCTCCAGGAAGGACTGGAGCCATGACAGGACACTACTTCCAGATGCCATACTAGACAACCAACCCAGAAGGAGACCGTTTTCAGTGGCAAAAAAACCACTGCAGGCCAACAAAACCAAGAAAGATGTTCTCCCCTTGTCCAGTTTTTAATGTAATTCATCCACTGAGGTTGTATCTGTTTCATAACCAGACCTGGAACTGGATTGAAATGGATTTAGATCTTGATGGGTTTATAGAGTACATGTGTGTGTTGTCTATCTATCTACCCCCTTATCTCTCCTGTATCACTAACTGCTTTTGAAAGTATTTCAAAAGTGATTTAACAGGTTCATTGGGGAAGGTGGGCAATGCATTTATAGTTCTTTGGATTCTGTCCTATGATCAGTTATGTGCAGAAAGCATGTGATAACCCAGGCCAAATTCTGCTGGGCATAGCAAGCATCTGCCATGTGTTCTCTGCATTAAATGTTACAAATTCTATGCAAATAATTTTTGAACCACCATTCTCTCTTTTTATGTGTCTCCCACTTAGTGTGAAAGTTGGCCAGGCTATATATCCCCCCCTTCCCTCTGTTCAGCCTTTTCCTGCCACTCTTTTGCCTCTCACGTAGACTGTAAACACTCTCAGCAAAGAATGTGCTATGTATCTATTCTTTATGGTGCTGATTGGCATTCAATCATATATACCAGTATTCCCCAACTTGGTGCCCTCCACATGTTTTTTACCAACTCCCATCCGCCCCAACCAGCATGGCCAATGGTCAGGAATGCTGGGAGCTGTAGTCCAAAATATCTGGAGGGCACCAAGTTAGGGAAGGCTCAGTGTTGATTCTTAAAGAGTCAAAACAGCACCATCCACACAAGAGGGAAGTTACCAGCAGGCTTGGGGAAAAAACCCAAATATTGCAGAAGTTCAAAATACCTTTTGCGGGGCGGGGGGACCTCAGTCTGGGAAACCACCAAAATGTAACACAGTGAGGAATGCCCATGCTCATTGAGCATGGAGTGATGATTTCAGGAGGGGGTAGACTGAAAACTGAGGGGGGGGGATGGGGGGAGTGGAACGGATGCCACGAACAGGGACACTCCACACTGCGACATTTTGTTGCAGGTCCCAGTTGTAAATGTTCTTAATTTTTGTAATAGTACCGAGTACCTCACTTAAACAATACGAATGAGGAGCAGCTCAAACACCTCATTCAGCTGAGGCTTGGCATCTCAAATTAAAGTGGATGCTGTTGCAGGTTGATTACTATTGATCCTGTATGGAAGGAAGCTGCTCCTGTGAGAATCAAAGCCACTTCCTGTCCTCTCATTGCATTCTGGTTGTCATTTTTCTGTTATCTTTTTTCTTTAAAAGTGCTGGTTTATAGCATAGCCATTTTTAGCATTTTTCCATCGCAGTAGCAGCAGAGAGCTTTCAGATGCCATGTGAACCGACTAGTGCTACTTGTCTCCTCTGGTTTGTGGCTGTGCGTTTGACATGGTTGGCGAGTGTGCGTGATGATGCAGCTCTTCTTTATTGCCCATCACCCCTCTGCATTACCTTGACTGCCCTCTTTCTCCACCATTACGGAGGGGGTTTGTGTGTGTGTGGGGGAGATTTATCAGTTTCATCTCTACAATGAAGAGGCTTCTCCAAATTGGATTGGGTGTGGGAGGGGTTCTTGTCTTCTTCTTTAAAACAACCTTCGTCAGAGCAGCCACAGCAGGAATGGAACAGGTGTGCCAGCACCGGAGATGGCTGTCTTTTCTTAGGGTTGGGAGGCTATAAAGGAGCCATTTCATCAGGGAGGATTTAGAGGCTGTCCGTTAAATGCTTAAAATTAAAATATTACTATGTATTCAAGCACTGGTGTTCAATGATTTTGAACAAGAAAAAACACCTTCGTTTGAGTAAACACCGCAATGGATGTGGTAGGGGAGATGGTTTCAGCAGTTGCCTTGTGCTTTGCATAGGTACTGAGTAATGGGCAGTTACTACAAACTAAGGGATAGCATTTCCCTCCTCCTCCTCCTCCCCCCCCCACTCCCATGAATGTATTGTTGTTGTCTGGTAGGTACAAAGAAATGCAATTTTTAGACAGCTTCCAGCAGCTTGGGACTAAAACTCCCATCATCCACATCCAACATGGCCAATGGGCAAAGATTATTAGAATCGCAGCCCCAAAACATTGGGAGAGCACGAGGTTGGGGGAAGTCTGATCTAAGCATTGTTTATACACTTCCTCATTCCAAAAACCATGGCCATAGTGCTGGCAATGGTAACAGGCTGCCTGCAGTGTATTTCAGCCTGAAGCACTTGGAATTGCACAGTGATAACATTGGTGGCCCAAATTGGTGTAAGCCCTTCAGTTCTGCGGGGTTGTGGATCAAGCCGTATGTATCCATAGTAGCTGGATTGAATTCACATGTTTGATAGGAGCTGCTGTCACCTCCTGTCACGTTTGCAGTCTTTTGGCCTTTTGCTCATGGGCTGAGCATCCATTATTTATGAGTCAAGCACATCTTCCGTAGTATCTGCGTTGCTGCCGACTGTTAATTTTCCATGTTTGGGAGGGGAACTAGCTGAAAATGCAAAGCGTGGCGTGTTGGATGCCAGGGGAACTTTAAAATGGATGATATGCCTGCCTCACGAGTACTTCTTATCTACCTAATCAGCAGGGGATATGTCAATGCAATATCTAAACTCATTTAGCTCGAGTCAGTCTTATGAACCCTTTGGGGATGGTCTTTTAATGAAAAATCCACTGGCTTCCTTTTCCTAATGCCACTGCTAGGGCCATGTCCCAAGAAGCCAAAACGCTCTGCTCATCTTCCTACCTGCCACCAATCTAGTTGTCTCTGGTACTAGTGATCTGACAGCATTTTGTGCTGTAGCTGTTGACCTCTGCTCACAGTCTTTCATTTTTATGCGGCTATGACATTTGCATCTGCCCATTTTTCTGGGAGCTCAAAGCAGTCTCTTACATTATCAGGGTTAGTACAGAAGTAACACTCTTGATTTTGTGACTCTCGGATCATGTACTTTTACCTCCCCCATCCTTTACGTCAGTTCTGTCCTTAATCATACTAGTAACCAGCTTCAAATCATGGTTAAAAGTAAGATCCAATTTGTCTTAGCCATGGGCAACTTGCCCTGGTGGCAAAGGAGTATGAAGTCCTGCAGCCAGATTCCTTAACCCTAATTGAAAGCTCTGGGAACATTACATTTGCGCTGGTCTAGCAAAAAATGACCAGTTTTACTTCACAGCCGAAGAAGAATTTGAGCCTTGTTTTCTTCCCTCCCAATCTGCCATTGCGCCACACTGCGCCACTCCTTTGTGCCTGTCATTGTAACATTACTGCAGGCCAATTATATGCGCAGCTGCTTTTAACACAAATGTAGAGCTTTTGCAAATCTGTAGTAAGTGGATAGTGAGTCTCAAAACACTGAGCTTTTAAAACCTTAGTGAAGATGCTTATCTAACCTCACTCATCTCCAGACAGTCTTAGGCTTCTCAATTCTTTTTCTTCTAAACTGAAAATATGGGCATTGAAAAACCCCAAAATTTAAACTCAGCAGGACCCTAACATGCGCACAGCAGTTACATGCATCTAGGCTAATAAAATGTTTTTTCATTTGCCTCTTTCTCGCCATCCCCCCCACTGTGCCCCACACCCACACCTCCAGTTGAATTAACAAATTAAGTGTTTATTGAGTTTTATTAGCTCTACCACAAAATATTGGCTTTCAAAACCTTGAGTCTCCACATGTGCACTTGCTGGATTTAGACCAATGTATTTGTGTCCTATGAGGACTAAAGCAGAAGAGAAGTCGCATTTGAGAAAGCAAAAAGTGTGCATTTATGTGCATATATTGAGTTGGAATGAGCAGGAAAGGGAAATTCAAGACTTGTATGTAATGAATCGCTCATGTGTATCTGTTCTGGAGGGGAACTACATGCGTATCGAGGTTTCTGGACTCATTTGGAACCCATCATCGCTGTGCAAGTAATGCTTCTTACTGTTAGGAAAATCCCATGCTTCCCCTGAATATGTGCATTAATTTCACTTCAGGGTATACACTACTCTTAAAATAGCATTCATTCATTCATTTATTTAAATTAAGATACCCATAAAGCAGGTTCTCAAGGGATCATACAGTTTAAAACAACAACGATACAAAGATCTAAAAACATAAAACTGACATGATAAAGGTACAGCAGCAAATACATAAGCCGACATGATAACGAACATGTAATAAAAAGCCAACCCAATAGAATGCAGTTTAAAAAATCAGGAGCATGTTAATACAGGTTAAAATAGCAAAGATTTTAAAAGCCTGGGAGAAGAAAGTCTTTAACTGGCAGCAGAAAGAAAAGTGTTGGTCCCAGGCGAATTTCTCTGGGGGAGGCATTACTGAGAGGGCCCTCTCTCTAGCAGCCACCCCTCTGAGCTTCAGACTAAGGGGGCACCTGGAGAAGAGTCTCCATAGATAACCTTAGGGCAGTGTAGGAACAGATAAGAGGAGAGAATATTTTACACTAAAATGTTCTCAATGCAAGAACTTAACAGCCATTTCCATGCAGTGGGAGGGACTGTAGCTCAGTGGTGGAGCACCTGCTTTGCATGCAAAAGGTCCCAACTTCAGTCTCCAGCATCTCCAGGTATGGTTAGGAAAGAATCCTGACTGAAGCCCTGGTGAGGCGCTGCCAGTCAGTGTTACTAGTACTTGGCTGGACTCCGATATAAGGACTGCTCACCCAGGAGCAGCATGAAGCAAGATGGGTGAGCTGCTCTCCCAATGGGTTGGATGAGGAAAAGTAGACTGAAGCTGAATCCAGACAAGGCGGAGGTGCTTACTGTCAAAGGACCTAACATGGGTTTGGAGGTGTGTCAAGCAATTCTGGATGGGGTTACACTCCCCCTGAAAGATTGCATTCGCATCTTGGGGGTGCTTATGGATCTGTCTGTTTAGCCTGGAGAAGAGAAGATTGAGGGGAGACATGATAGTACTCTTCAAATACTTGAAAGGTTGTCACACAGAGGAGGGCCAGGATCTCATCTCGAACAACTCAGAATGCAGGACACGGAATAATGGGCTCAAGTTACAGGAAGCCAGATTCCGTCTGGACATCAGGAAAAACTTCCTGACTGTTAGAGTAATACAACAATGGAACCAATGAACTAGGGAGGTGGTGGGCTCACCCACATTAGAGGCATTCAAGAGGCAGCTAGACAACCATCTGTCAGGGATGCTTTAAGGTGGATTCCTGCACTGAGCAGGGGGTTGGACTCAATGGCGTTATAGGCCCCTTCCAACTCTACTATTCTATGATTCTAAATGACAGCCCAGATAGATGCGACAGCCTGGAGTGCCTACTTTCAGCTTTGGCTGTTACTCCAGCTATGCCCCTTCCTAGAGTTAGAAGACCTAAAAACAGTAGTGCACAAGCTGGTAACTTCGATGCTCGACTTCTGCAATGCACTGTACATAGGGCTACCTAGTCTGGAAACTTCAACTAGTTCAAAATATGGCAGCCAGGTTGGTCACTGGTACACCTAGGGGTGAAACATATTACACCAACTTTAAAATCACTTCAGTGGCTGCCAGTTAGTTTCCGGGCATAGCATAAAGTGTTGGTTATTACCTTCAAACCCCTACATGGTTTGGGTCCAGGTTACCTGCGGGATCGCCTTCTCCCGTACAATCCGCCCTGCACGCTCAGATCCTCTGGGAAGAATTTACTCCAGTCAGCCAAAACTAGGCTGACAACTGTTTCCCAGAGGACCTTCTCTTCTGCCGTTCCCAGACTGTGGAATGGCCTGCCAGGAGAGATTCGTCAACTTAATAATCTTTCCAAGTTTAAGAAAGCCATAAAGACTGATCTCTCCCAGCAGACCTACCCAGATGAATTTTAAGATGTCTCTGATTGTTATTTTAATATTGTATCGGTTTTCTGTTTTTAATCAGTTTAATGCATTTTATGGAATTTTTGTATTTAATATTGTTCCCCACCTTGATCCAGAGGGGGAGGCAGGTAAGAAATAAATGTGTTGTGGTTAATACTATTATTTGCCTGACACAAGCTGGCAATAGCAGACACAGCAAGACGTCCTTTATTGTATTTTTTATCTTGCAATGCTCCAGGGCAGGGCAGCGTTTCGTCTGCCTTACCAACAAAGTATCCCTGTCCTCCATTCTTCTCAGAGTACAAATGTTGAGTTTTATTTCCCTCTTATACCAATCTATATCAGCGATAAAGAAATCTAAGTTATAGTATCGTGTGTGTGTGTACACAGACTTCTGCCATCGTCTTAGCTTTAGCTTCAGTATTCTGAGTCTAATATTTGAGCATTAGGATAGTGCTGTATTCTAGAAACCCTGTTTTTAATGCAAGTGCCGGCCCAAAGAACCTCACTCTGGTTTTGCTTGCCCAAGGAAGTTTTGAGTCTGTATTTCTTGAACAGCAGCTCTCCAAGCTGCCTGGCAAACTGCTCTGGAAACAGAGGGGAGTTTCAAAAACAATTTCTATTACAGCATTGGGAGAGGGGGAGGTGCTGTTCAAAGAAGACATGGTGCAAAACAAATCCTTCTGGGCTCATGCAAGACCTTCTGGGTATGTCTAAAGTGACTCTCTGGAGCCTAGCCATGAAGGACTTATTTTAGTATCTAATCCATCACTCTCAGGGGGTAAAATACAATGGAACCGTCACTTTTGTTTTGAACAGGGAGGGTTGGAGGATGATGAGAACACAAACTGGTTGTGAATAAGATCTAAAATTATGCTGCCTCATTCTGATTCGTGTTTTTATCCGCTTGGAGTGAGAGACCAGTTTTAAATTTCATTTAATCGCTTTTAAAGGTAGAGCTACATCGGAGGGGAAGGGAATTCTCTTCCAAAATCATAGTGATGCCAATTAATTTAATTGCAGGTTGACATGGATGCTTGAAGGGGGCTACAGCCTCTTAGCTTTAGAAATAGAACCACAGCTAATCTATGTAGCCTGTATTTGAAAAGTAAAATGGCTGCAGAGGGACTTACGGGAATCTGCAGCAAATCAGGGCAATCTGCATTACAATAAATTTCATTTCTACTGAATAGCATCTCCCAGGGAAACCTGTTTTATGCCCACTAAATGATGGTCATCACAATGTAACACAGATGGAGTAGTGTTATGCCTTATTAAAAATGAAAGGATGGCTGAAAATTGAGTTACTCGGCAAGTAACACCAAAGGGACTTGACCAACTTTTGTTTTTCTTTACCTAAACGGTATTTTTGGAAATTAAGATTCCAGAGCAGTATATTTCCTTAAAGCTTTAAGATCTACATAACACACCTTCATTTCCTTGGAGCTCAATATCTGGAGTTTTTTCCCAGCCACAACAACCTGTTTGTTTTTCCACTGGCTGTGCTTTTCAATCTTAAAATCTCGCATGTAAGAAATCTTCAGGAATTTTGCATAATTCTGATATTGGTTAGTGCCTAAGGGCAGGACTGGACATTCAGCAGTATACAGTGGTGTTGGGACATAGTTGATACCAAACAGCTGCAAAGCAGCAGGGATACGGTACAGTTTTCATAGGAGAAGCAGGAGAGGGGCTTCATTGGATCTGCTAATGAAGCCCTACTTGAGGTTCCATATCTTCCTGAAGTAAATTAATATTTACTAGGATGAGGGCCTTTTCATTTGTGGATCCAGAACTCTTGAATGCTGGGAAATGAATGGGGCAAATGCAGCTCCATTAATCCTCCTGGACCGCTTGACAGCTTTTGATATCGTCAACCATGAAAAGAGACCAACATCACCATACTTCCCTCTCTTCCCCACCCGTGTTTTCCTGCAGTTCCAGGACCATGGCAGCCCTTGGCTGGTAGTTGACTTTGGCTAACACTGTTACTTTGGCCACAAGTAACTGCAGTGTTCGGGAAGCAACTTCTGTAAAGTCATTGCCCCTCTTGAAAGACAATTTTGCAGAATATTTACCCATAAAATGGTCCAGGTAGTTACAACTCGGACTCTCCTTTGGGCACACCATCTATAGTGGAAGCCTCCAGGTCTTCTTTTTCCTCTTCCTGCTATCCAGTTTCCGTGGATGAATTTCAGTTGTTTACACCTCAGGATGTGGAAAGGGTGCTTGGTTGCTGTTCACCCTGCTGCATCTCCTGGCCAGTGCTGCCCACCTGTCCAGAAAGGCTTTTGCATTCTGTTCTATAAATATTTCCAGCAGAAATGCTCTGAACAACCTCCGATGACTCTTCATAACTTAATGACGCTATAAATATATGCTGTGTAGCATCTTTCTGCTTTGTGTCTCCCAGTCTTGCCATTGCTTTAATGAGCCTCCAAAATGAGGTGAAGCACATTCTCAGTGAACTGCTTAGCTGAGAGGGAAAGTGGTTTTTATGAAGAGCCAGTGGGAAGCTTGCACTTCGGCTCCGGGAGAGCAGGCCTCTCACTGCATTTCCCATTATCCCTGAAATCTGTAGTGTTGTCCCGCTAAGTAGTTAATAGCAAAATATCATAATTGCAGCTAATTCAGGGGAAATATTTATACTTTATAAATAAACATTTTAGCACATCTTGCATAATTGCTGTGTTTTGTGCTTTTTAGGCCATGAATATAGTGGTTCCCTTCATGTTTAAATATGCAGTAGACAACCTCAACCAGATGTCTGGAAATGTTCTGAACCTGAATGATGCACCAAATACAGTTGCAACCATGGCAACAGCTGTTCTGATTGGATGTAAGTGTGATTCTTTAATCTGTTGACAGGTGCTGACTTTCTTTGGGAAGGTTTTGGAACATTAACACACATGACCTTTTGCTGCTGACACTGCTAAGCATCTGGGATGGATATTATTTTGTGGAGTTTTTCTACTTTGTTGACACCCAGTACTAGCATTTTGTGTGTGTGTGTGTGTTTGTTCTATTAGACCACCAGTTTTGGACTAAAATAATAATTATAGCAATAATCTACTGTAATAAGCAGTTCACTCTCTGGGCTTGTTAAAAGTTGAAGTCTGAGCTTAAAAATGACTTAACTGGTAATATATTTGAAGTCTCAACCAAAATAAGTAATATTGAAATTAAATGTTGTACCTGTTAAGGTCTTACCAAAGCGCCATAAAACAATTGGGTTGGATCCAAATTTAGTCAGACTTGGAATAGACCATTGATATCTATGATCTTAAGCTAGTCATTACTTAAGCCCCATTAAGTACATAAGAGCCATGCTGGATAAGACCAAGGGTCAATTTAGTCCAGCATTCTGTTCACAGAATGGCCAAACCACTGCTCACCAGAAACCCACAAGCAGGACCTGAGTGCAACAGTACCACCCGGTCGTGTTCCCCAGCAACTGGTGTACATAGACATATGCTCTCTGATACTGCAGATAGCACATAGCCATCAGGACGAGTAGCCATTGATAGCCTTCTCCAGGAATTCGTTTAACCCCCTTTTAAAGACATCCAAATTGGTGGCCGTCACTGCATCTTGTGGTAGCAAATTCCATAGTTTAATTCTGCACTGTGTGAAAAAGTTCTTCCTTTTATCTGTCTTGAATCTCTCACCAATCAGCTTCATGGGATGAGTCCAGGTTCTAGTGTTACAAGAGAGGAAGAAAATGGGTCTGTTCTAAGTATGACTCTGAATTCATCCCTGTGTGTATGGGTTTTTGTTTTGTTTTGTTTTTTATTTTTAAAAAATAACTTCTTACTGTTTCTTTCACCAGATGGCATCTCACGAGCTGGGTCGGCTTTGTTTAATGAAGCTAGAAATGCTGTATTTGGAAAAGTAGCTCAAAGCTCCATCAGAAGGATAGCAAGGAATGTCTTCCTCCACCTGCACAACCTGGACTTGAGTTTCCACCTGAGTAGGCAGACTGGGGCATTATCAAAAGCCATTGACAGAGGAACAAGAGGCATCAGCTTTGTGCTCGGTGCTCTAGTGTTCAATTTGGGGCCTACTTTGTTTGAAGTGGCGCTTGTTAGCGGAATTTTGGTATGTGTTGCTTAGCAAAAATACAGCAGTTATAATTTTATTTTTAACAGCAACGTAATTGACCATTTGAATGTGACACTGACTAGACAGAAAGGCAAGCCTCTTTGTTGATTGTATACAGATCTTGGGGGTTCTGATTGATTCCTGTGCCCATTCCAAATCTACTAACCTTTCGTTTTGGGTCTTATATCTGCTTCCAAATGAATCTGTCAGTATTTAAAGATGGTATTTCTTACAACTTAACTACACATGGACCCAGTTTATGTGCTGCAAAATTCTTCATGCCGACTGTACCCTCCACTTCGTAGCAATGATTCACATGAATGGAGGGGAGAGAGAGACTTTGCAGGTAATTGCCAGCTAATGGCAGCTGTCAGTGTGTTTACACTGGGTCAGATGTTACTTAATCCATTCCATGGCCCCCACCTGGTCTACATATGGGACAGAGGATGTTATAGCACCTGAACCAGGCCAACATTTCTCATGCTTGAAGTATGTCTGCAGAATAATTCACCTTTAAATTAGTGACATTTTCTCTCAAATAGTTCCATAGTTTATGCTGTTAAATCTCAAAATAGGAACATAACGACATTGATGCAATTCATCCCAAAGTTAAGTACTTGTTCAGTCTTCCATTGATTTCAGAGTTAATCACATCCTTTATCTCTGGTGTTGAAATCAATGGGGCCTATAGATATTTAACTCTGGATGGATTATGCCATAATAATATGGGCTGAGAAACGGTGTGCCAAATTAACAGTTGGAGCCTCTGGTGGGTGTCTCTCACAATTGCTTTACCACATGCAAAATGCAAGAAAACGGAAGGGTGGTAAAGGGAATCACAAGAATCAGCCCAGAATTTGCTTCATTGACTTTCTTACATCATGATCCTAAATACACCTGAGATCTGATTCATACATTACTTTCGTGGCTGCAAAACCATCCCCTATCTGTAGTGGCTAGCTCCCATGCTTCATTTATAACTTATGGATGTTGAAATCGTGTGGATAGTCCGAGTCACATCAGTGGAAAAAGCCTTCAATGATACTAGTATGGGAAGTACCTCCTTTTATACATTACAGCATGGCAAACAGCCACAGAGGAGCAACTTTGCCACAACAACCACGGTTGTAAAATGTAACCATATGAATAGGGGCCAATTACAGTTGAAATCATTGGAAATTATTTCCAGGTTCTCATGACGATTTGTCAGTCTCTTCTATGGTCTGGAACTCCATGTTCCTATGGAGTTTGCCCACCTGAAGCAGCTCTTCCATTCATTTCAATTGGGGGCCTATCTGTGTGTGTCTTTTTGCACATGCAGCTCTTTTTTTCTTCCCTGATACGAATAGGGCAGTTCACATATGCTAGTTTTGTGTGTGTGTGCGTGTGCGTGTGTATTGAAGAACATGCAGGTCTTTGGAAAGTATTAAAGTGCTGGATTGTGTTTGCCGCTGTCCTCTCAGCTATCCCTCTGCACTTCTACTTGGCTTGAAGGTGATCGCTTCCCTTGTCTTTCATAGTTTAGATAGTTTCATCTATATTAGTACCATAACTGAAATGGTAGATCTCCGAAAACCCGTACTGATACTGTTCTCTTTTTTTCCTCTTCCAGTATTATAAATGTGGTGCACACTTTGCACTAGTAACCTTGGGGACATTAGGAACATACACAATGTTCACAATAGCAGTTACACAATGGAGGTAAGGCGTTTCCCCAAAGTAATTAGAATTAACTATTTTGTAGAGCTGCGATGGGAGCAACTCTATATGCGTACCTTTTGTCTTGCAGGACTAAATTTAGGGTAGAAATGAACAAAGCAGATAATGATGCCGGTAATGCTGCAATTGACTCGCTGCTGAATTATGAAACTGTGAAGGTAAGCCATTAACATTTTTAACTTTTCATGTTCTCATTAACTCATGGACTTTATCCGTTAATGCCTTTTTTCTTTACTCAAAAGGAACTTGTATTTGCTCCTTTCTGTTCATAATAATGACTTGCAGAATTAACCCTTACTTAAGTATTTCTTCAGAATATACAGTAGATTGGCTTCAAGTAACCCACCCACCCACCCCGCCTTTATGTATTCTCTTCAACCAAAGTGGTATCTCGTTGGGAAGATATAATTGAAGAGCCTAAATCTATTGATTTTGTGCCCATTTACTGTTTCTAACTTATATGAAGGAGATTATGTCCCCCTTGATTTGATTTTCAAGTGACGTGCAAGCCACCTTGAATTATCATTCTGCTGACCCTATTTGGCTATATTTCGTTAGTTACTGTTTAAACTCCATAATGGATGACAGAGCTCAGACCAGTGAACAAGCAAGAAGTTTCCCTCCCCCTTTGCCACAGGTTGCTCCAAAGTTGGTGTGATCTTCACTAGCCAGCCCTCAAAATCTCTTGGCTTGTTATATCTTGCTGCTGCACGGAGAAAGTAGGAGCAGCGGTATTCATGCAAGAATATCAATCTACAAGCTCAGAAAACCATACTTTGCTGCTCATACTCAAAGGTGGTTCAGCAAAACATTGTGCATATTGTATTCCCCCCCGAATGCCTTGATGAGTGCTTGGATGAATCACATGATCGCATGATGTGAAACTTAATATTTAGAGAACCTATGGATCTCCTTGCTGTTTTTCAGTACAAATGAATCCTCTTAAACTGTGCACAATGTTGTAAGACCCTGTTTCTCAGTCAGAGCTATCTAGATGTGCCAGATCAAGCCATCCTCTCCATCTGCCTCTCTAAGGCCCCTGCATTATTTTATACCACATAGCACGATTTTAATAATACTGATATTCAATTTTGATTTTCATTATTTTGTATTACTTATATTCTGCTTATATTCTGCAGGTTACTCCAGAAGCCAGTTGTTAGGCTGGTCATGCAGGAGAAATTGTGATGTAGTGGTTAGAATGTTCGACTGCCCAGAGAGTTTTGGCTATTAGGCAGTATAAAAATGTAATAAATAAATAAGATAGCCTGGGTTCCAATTCTCATGCAGCCAGGAAGCTTACGACGTAACACTGGGCCAGTCATGCTTTCCTAGCTTAATCTACCTCACAGGCTTGTTGTGGGGGGACTGAGATCTGTGTATGAGGCCCTGAGCTCCTTGGAAGAAGAAGACTGGGATAACAACGTTAGAACGGAAGTGTTAGCACAGAACAAAATATCACAGGCAGGGAATGGCAGCTATAACTCAGTAGCTGCTGACCACCAAGAACCGGAAGCAGGCATGAAATGGGGCTGGCAGGTCAGATAACTGTGGCTGATCTGTTGGCCAAACAGTACAATGTTAGTGTTGCTTCATAGAATGCACAGCTAATTATGTACTTAATAAATTATCATTTACCCAGTATATTCCGAAGGATGTGACTCCTTACAATGTCTTTTTTTCCTGTATGCTAGTATTTCAATAATGAAAAGTATGAAGCCCAGCAGTATGATGGCTATTTGAAGACATATGAAAATGCCTCACTGAAGACTACCACTACTTTAGCTCTGCTTAACTTTGGACAAAGTGCTATATTCAGTATTGGTCTAACAGCTGTCATGGTATTGGCCAGCAAGGGAATTCTTGCAGGTAGCCTCATATGTGAATAAACATAGTTTTGTTTTATCTTATTTATTTTTATCATTTATTTATTTACAATATTTATATACCGCTGAATATCTAAAACAGATTTCAGAGCGGTGAATAAGAGAAAGAAGATTTAAAAAAACAATTAAAATTGTTCAATTTAGAACCAAGGAACCAGAAAAACAGTGAGTGAACTAAATTAATGACTGGCTGTTTAAATTTCATTTTTCTTGCAAACAATGTCTGCCTGTCTCTGTTCTCTCTTTGGGGATTTTTTTTTTCAAGGACTATATTTGGTTCTTGGAACAGTTTTATCAGTAGTGTATTGCAGAGTTTCTCAAAGGTGTGGTGCAGATTTTTTAAAAAAATCTAAGAACAGCCCACTTATTGGTCATGGAGCAATGGCAGTATCCAAATATCCCCACTCCCCAATTTCATGACTCACTTCATAACTCCCCCTTCCCCACTACCTGCTGACTTTCCCACTTCCTCCCTTCAAATATCTGTCCTAAGAGAAGGTTTATAATAATAATAACCTGAAGTGATCATCTGACTTCAGGCTTATTTTGAAGTTGCTGCAATTTATGTTGAAGAATATAACTAAAAAGATTTCTGGGCATTGTGGTAAGCAGGCATACTCAAACTCTGCCTTTTCTCTGTCATTAAGGTAACCTAACAGTTGGTGATCTGGTAATGGTGAACGGACTGTTGTTCCAACTTTCTTTACCCCTTAACTTCCTGGGAACAGTGTACAGAGAGACAAGACAGGCGCTCATAGACATGAATACCTTGTTCACGTTGCTTAGTATAGACACAAAAATTAAAGTGAGTATTGCCTAGAAAATGTTTCTTAAAGTCTTAAAGAACGTATTAGAATGGATGGGGTCACCTTCTGGTGGTAATCTAGCTTTGTCTGAGAACTTATTTTCATGCCAAAAGGAATGCTGTATGTGAGGAACTTCAGGTTGTGCTTTTGTAAGAGTGGTTAGTTCAAAAGCTTAATCTTGCGTTTATAAAAGCCTTTTTTAAATGTCAAAGCAGTATTTGCAATCTTTGCACTTTGTGTGCACCTTGCATTGAAGTCTTATTTTATCGTTTTAATTAATGATGCAGAATTTATTGTGCAAAACGCTGTCTAGAAGCTGGACTGTTACAACAGACTTTCTTGAGGATTAGGGAGAGAAGAGGGTTAAAGGAGAGAGAGAGGCTCAGTTCAGACAACACCTTAGTCAGCCGTGGTTTTCGAACTCCACGGTGGAGCTTTTACACCACCGTCGAGAAATTTGTTGTCTGGAGGGAAAACTCCACGCATTGATGGTATTTTTTTGGAAAGTACTCCATGCAGAATATCCATGCTGTGCAGAGAAGAGTTCCTGCACAATCGTTGTGTTGCATGTTTTGTGGTGGGCTCCATGGAGTTTTCCGTTGTGTTGAATTGTCATTTCACACTGGCTACAGATTCCCTGCCAAGAGCAGCAAAAGGAGGGAATGCCGCTCTAGGAGAGCCACCGGAATTGGCTTTTTGCAGCAATGGCTGATGGGATACCTTCGGGAGGACCGGGGAGGAGAGAGGATGGAGGAACTGTACTCCACGGTAGCCCACAGTCCTACAACGATGGAGTTAGAACATGTTGTGTGGGGAGTTCCCCCTAAAAACTCAACCGTTGAGTGGAGTTTTCACACTGCATTGACTAACGAATTGTCCGAACTGAGCCAGAGACTTAGCTGTGTGGTTGAAGCTGATAGTTTTCTAACTTCTTCAGGCTACAGCATTTGCCCGCACTTCATTTTGTATTAGCTCAATTGTTTAGCTTGTTAAGCTCTTTACAGTACCTTCTGGGCAGCATGTAAAGTAGCAACTCTTCTCTCAATAGGACCAAGAGCTGGCTCCGCCCCTGCAGATCACACCTCAGACTTCTACCATCGTCTTTGATGACGTGCATTTTGAATACCTTGAGGGGCAGAAAGTCCTCAGTGGCGTGTCTTTTGAAGTCCCCGCAGGAAGAAAAGTGGCCATTGTAGGAGGCAGTGGGTCAGGGTGGGTAAGCGGATGTGCAAAATTCTGCATCATTGATAGATTTCATTTTGTAAATGGTGATTTTAAAAAAGTTTTTTTTAAAAAAAATGCCAAACAAGTAATCCCAAGTTCCAACTTCATGTCTCTCTCTATCTTTTTTTTTTTTAAGGAAAAGCACAATAGTGAGATTATTATTTCGCTTCTATGAACCTCAGAAGGGCGAGATTTATGTTTCTGGTCAGAACATACGAAGTGTCAGTTTGGAGAGCCTAAGGAAATCTATTGGCGTCGTACCTCAGGTATTGGGCTACTCCTTTAAAATACTGATAATCTCCTTTAAAATACTGATGCTGCAGCTGCAGATCGATACCTCACTTGATGATTTGAAAACAGAAGGAAGGAAGAATCAAAACGAGTTTGTGCTTACAGCCTGCTCCATATATTCATTTTTTTATTCATATCCTACCTTTCAACGGCATTATCAGCATAAAATAAAATATTAATGACCATAAAATAACCCAAACGTTACAATAAGGTAAACCAGCAACTCTCTAAAAGCTGCATCCAAATAGGACAGCTCAACAAAAGCTATAAAAAGCCTTGAAAACTGAAACGGTATTCACCTGGTGCTACGAAAGATCTTTCTCTATCTGGGGAGAGCATTTCAAAACCGAGCTGCTACCACTGAAAAGGGCCTTTCTCCAGTAGCTTCGGATGTAAGGGGAACACAAAGAAGGGTTGATGAGGATCTCAAGCATGGACAGACTCATTCAGATCCACAATTCTTCATTACTTCAATTTATATCCCACCTTTTCACACAATGGTACCAAGGCACCTAAAAGCAAGTAGGATAAAATACAAAGTAAATCTGTTCTGTTAAATGCAGAGTAGTGTATAAAACAAGAGCAGGCAACAAGCAGCTCCGTAAAACAAGCCAGTTACACAGAAGCAGTAGATAAAACATATCAGCGCGATAGACCAAAGTCTGGACCAAATAAAAAGGTCTTAATCTGTTGATGGAAGTCCACCAGAGAGGGGGGCTAAACTCCCCAGGGAGTGAGTTGCAGCACCTGGGTACAGCCCCTGAAAAGTGCCAAATGCACTTCAGATGTTATGGGAAAGAGAAAGGTCTTTCCCAAAGATCTTAAAACCTGCACAGGTTCGTATGGGAGAATGCCATCCTTCAGTAGCCCATTTTTAAACCATTTAGGGCTTTATAAGCCATAACCACCACTTCAAAGAGTCTGGAAGCAGGCTGGTAGCCAATGAAGTTGTTGCCCCAAGGGAATTACTCTTCCCTATCACTGGCCCTGGCTGCAGCATTCTGAACCACCAGAAATTTCTGAACATTTTTCAACATAGAGCACACTACAGTAGTCTAAGGCACAGTGCAACGAAGGCATGTGTCACTGTGGCGGTGAAAAGGACCTAGCTTGACACCACCTTTGCATCCATTCTTTGCCACTCAGTGGAACCCTTCGGAGTGGCAAAAGGGGTCTGGCTTCACCTTGGCCCCCGAGTTCAGTTACAAGAGGCCCACAGGAGCCTGCTGTGACAGACTTGAAAATCGTTTTGAGGATGATTGTCATTTGCATCTATCTTAATGTAGATGCCACACTGAGAGCAGTACAGCAACTGCTGGGTTCTTCTCGGGCTCCTTCTCTTGGATGAATTTCAGTTTGTGCAGCTCAAGGATGTGGACACAGGGTGCTTGGAGAGAAGTGCAGCCCTGCCATGGGCATGTTCAACTTTTGACCATCCAAGCTGATGCCTTTGTTTGTTTGTTTGTTTGTTGCATTTCTAATCCGCCCAATAACTAGTGTTTGCTGGGCAGATTACAAAGAGTTAAAAAACTGAAATGCCATAGAACAGTTAAAAATATAAAATCTAACGTAATATTTAAAATAATAAAATACAATATAATCCAAAACAATAAATATCACAGGAATTGATAAAACAGCCCAAAATCTAGATCTGGGTTTCTAAAATCCCCAGGAGAAAAGAAAGGCCCTTGCCTAGCGTCAAAAAGATAACAACAGAGTTGCCAGGTGGACCCCTTTGGCGAGTTTTATTCCATAAGTAGGATGCCATCAAATTTGAGAAGTGTGCTCGGTTGGGTCCAGAAAATGATGCATGCCTCTTTGAGAGGCAACAGTCCCTGGTTGCCGAGGCTGTGAGTTAAACAAAGGGAGTCATATCCTGTTGATCCTCCTGGACCTCTTCGCAGCTGTAGATACCCCTGGTCATTGTATCCTCCTGGATAGCTTTGGGAATTGGAAGCACCCAGTTTTGGTGCTGGTAGACCTCTGATCCAGCCAGTGGCATTTACATTGCAGAGTGCTGGTGTCTCGTGCTGCGTTAACATCTCTGCAACTGCTGTGGGAGGACATCCAGGGATTTGGAGCTGATGATACCCTGCTCCTTTCCAGGTGAAGCAATGGAAACTAAACAGGTGTCTAAAGCCATAAATGAATTAGATCGCCTTCTCCCATACAATCCGCCCCACACGCTCAGGTCCTCTGGGAAGAATTTACTACAGTCGGCCAAGACTAGGCTGACAACCATTACCCAGAGGACCTTCTCTTCCGCCGCTCCCAGACTGTGGAATGACCTGCCGGTGGAGGCTCGTCAACTTAACAGTCTTTTAGAATTTAAGAAAGCCATAAAGACTGTTCTCTTCTGGCGGGCATATCCAGTGGAATTTTAGAATGGTTTTAGGATGTTTTAGGATGTTTTAATGCAGTTTTAATAATGTGTGTCATGTTTTAATCAGTTTTATGTATTTTATCATATTGTTGTTCCCCGCCTCGATCCAGACGGAGAGGCGGGTAAGAAATAAATGATGATGATGATGATGATGATGATGATGTCCAGGATAGGTTACAGTGGCCCTGTTCAGACACCACGCTAAGCCATGGTGGTTAAACACTTTGAGCTAAACTTTATGGCTTAGTGTGTCGTGTGGACCATTCCTGACCACTGTGGTTACATAACCATGGTTTAAACACACTAACCATTTTCTGCAAAAGGGTTAGTGGCTTAACCAAACAGGTCCTGTTATGTGCTTGACATGGGGCTGCCTTTGAGACATTTTCAGAAGCTGCTATTGGTTCAGAAGGCAGCAGCCCTGTGTTTAACTGGAACTCACTGCTCTGAGCAGATCACCCCAGTGCTTAAAGATCTGCACCACCTTTCAGTTTGTTTCTGGGTGTAATTCAAAGTGCTGGTGTTTAGCATGTAAAGCTCTAAACAGTCCTGGCCTTGGGGTATCTAATTAGACCTCCTCGAATATTAACTGGCCCATATATAAGAATCAATGAAGGCTTGTTTCCTGGTGCTCCTCTTGCCTGAGATTAGGCAGGCGATCAGGCAGGAGAAGCAGTCAGACTTTGTGGAACTTCCTTTTGCAAGATGTTTGCTGCTCCCTCCCTTCTGTCTTTCACTCACAATGTTAAAAACACTTTTATTTAGGCAAGCTTTTATTTGAGGCGGTGTTGCTGTTTTGGGTTTCTATTTTTGCATTGTGTGTTATCATCTATTTTCTGTTTTATGTTACCTTATACTGTAAGTTTTTATTTTCTCAAGTATTTTGATTACGGTGGTAATCAATTTAAATAAGTGCAGAATCTTCATGGTTTGAGAAATTGACAATTTAGTAGTATCTGACTGCGAATAAGGGCTATCCTAGATAAGCTTTTATGGTTTCAGTGCTGCATCTTAAGTTATATAATCATTCTTATTCATGTCAAAATAACAAAAAGCATCTCTGCTTCTCCCCTCTCCCCTCCCCCCCCCTTTTTTTTTGCTTGCTTGGAATAGAATTATCCTTGCAGCCTCTGTAACCTCTCATTAAAATGTCCTGGAAGCACTGTTGCCTGAAGGGGCTTAGTGGAAGATTCTAGACAATTCGCTATTGCCTTCTCAAAATCCCCTCTGAATTGTCAATCAGCATTTTGTGTTTAAGAGGTGTGTTCTGCTTGCATGTATCTTAGGATGCCGTTCTCTTCCATAATACCATCTTTTACAACCTCTTGTACGGCAACATCCGTGCCTCTGCAGAAGAAGTCTATGCTGTGGCAAAGCTGGCAGGAATCCATGATGCTATTCTCAGAATGCCCAATGAGTACAACACACAAGTGGGTGAGCGGGGTCTGAAGCTGTCAGGTAGGTTAATAAAAGTGCAACTTGTCTCTCCTCCCGTGCTCTTTCTGTCTAGCCTCAGGCTTACCTCACCCCGGCTGTTGGTAATATGGCTTCCTTAACAGTAAGGTAAATGCTTAGATTAATATTAGATGGTCCTCCAGCAGCATTGAAATTCCAGCACTAACCAACAAGCTGGTCAGAGTACTGTCATGCTGGCAACGGAAAGCTGTCGTGGTTCTTCATCCCTTCCCTCCGATAATGTACTGTGGGCTACAGTGGTCAACAAAATATCTGGATAGAATTGAGATGATTAATGGCTGCTTTGCAGAGTGAAATGTGGCCACATTATAGACTTAGGCAAGTATATTAAGATCTTTCGCGATGCATCTGGTATGAGTATAAATGGGTAGCTGTAGATGTGTAACTTTTCCATAATAAATGCCAGTGTGCGTGTTAGCAGGTCATGTTAGAAACAAAGTAATTTAAAGGTTGGAATGATTTTATGATCCTGCTAATGTGCTGCTCGGCTGGGTGTAAATATGAAGATTTAATGGCAAAATAAGCCTTAAGAGGGATGGTAAGTGGTGATGGGTTGTACAGGGAGGACTTGTTCATCTCTTTGCCCTTCAAGAGTGGCCGGCCGTTTAGCTTTCCTTGTGAACCTCATTGATATTAACCATCTAGGTTTGATGTTAAAAGAAAAAAGGGACGATTTGTCTTGTGGGGTAATAGACTCTAAGATTCTTTGGTAGAAATCTGAAGGCCCAGGGGGGAAAACTGTGTGTGTGTGTGATGGTTAAAAAAAGAAACCCTATATCAAGGACAAAAAAAGTCCCTGCTGGAAAAAAAGATTCTGCACCCCCCCCCCCTTCTTTTTTTTTAACTGGTGTTTTGCCAGGCCTTAACATCACTGTTCTTTGGCAATAAACCCTAAATATAGCATCAGGGAAATAAATATTTATTTTAAGTAGATACTACGCAATACTAGCAACATTGCTTTAGTTAGCATTGCTCTACGGGTTTGTTTGTTTAGCATGAATTGGAAGATAGAAGGAACAAGACAGCTGGAGGCTTTTTTATTTATAGCTTGCTACATAGCTCCACAGAGTATTAAGATAGGTGAACTGGAACCGGGGACAGGGTCTTCATGCATTGTGCATCCTGAGTTACAGCTCCCATCCCATGCCAACTGTTGAAAGATCTGATCAGATTTTGAGCTTTTATCAGACTGTGCTCCCTACTCTCAAATGTCTCACTCTAGGTTTAGTGCCTTGCACTCTGAAACAGAAGCTATGAAATGTCTCAAGACTTCTGAGAAACAGGTTCCATCCTGCACAGTACAATTGCAGCCGTGGGAGAAAAGATCTTCTAACCATAGGAAGCAAATAGTACATATTCCATGCAATTAATTTAGTCTTCTGAGAGTGGTGCTGGCTTATATCCTTTCAACATAAAAAGAACAATAACGTTAAAACTCAATCATGGGTTAAGCTAAATGGAAACTGACTCTTCTTAAGCTTTGAAACCCACCAGTGCCTTGAAACAACTCCCAAGTATTTGGTTACTGAAGTCATGAATTTGCATGGAGCCCTTAGTTCCTCCTTCATGTTTCAAAAGCAGCAAGGCAGCAGGGTAACCCAGCGTTTCTTATGCAACCATTGCATTGGCAGAGCAGCTGTGGGAATGCTACCATTCCTGCAGACCGAAATGCACTGGGCGATTTGAGTCAGCTAGTAAAGCCAGATGCTGTAGGGAGGGGAAAGGAATGTCACTGAGACACGAGGATGTCTCACTTGGTATGATGCTTCAGCCAGAATTCTGCAAGTCAGGCATTGGTTCCCTTTTCCTTCTGCTGCTGAGACTGCTGGTCAGAGGAGGGATTCTGATGCCCCTGGTCCTGAAAATGAAGTGATCCCAAAGATGTACTGGCAACTGGGTGCCTGACAGCTGGCCTCTCTGAAACGTCTTAATTTTCCAGTGGACGAGGCGAGATTCTAATAGATCCCTCATCACCAGTTGGGATGATCTAACAGTGGCAAAGGCAGCTTCCCCATATTCCATAAGGGATCTTAAAAGCCTGTCTATTAAAAGATGGCTTAAATAGGTAAATGTGTAGAAGCACTCTCTGTTGGACATCGTTTAATACTTATTTTGGGGACTTCCTAAATGTTATTCCTAAGAAGGTAGAGGCATTTGTCTGTTCATGATTTAAATAACCCTCTATATATGAGCTCAACATTTACTGTTGTAAAGGTCCTTCCGATTCCTTGCTAGGCTTTTAATTTCTGAAGTGGATACTGCAGCAGCCTAGTAACTCAATTTGAAAGTTGACAATTTACCTTAATTAAATGCTGTACTTTTTAATTATAGCGTTGACTTACCATGGGCAGAATCGTAGCAAATAGGCCACTATCGTAAAAGTAAAATATACATAACTCTATATCGCAAACACTGTAAGCCCTGCAAATGGTGAAAAGCTTTACCTTCATTTCATAAGGCTGGAATTGCAGTGGTAGGGAATTGTTATAATGAAATCCTTAGACAGTGCATTTAAAACCTGATTGCCTTTATAAATACTATGAAATCCTTTTGGATACAGTACAGCCAGTGGCTGCAACCTTATGTGTAATTTTATGTGCTTCATGTTAATTTTGCTGAGAGCAGCGCATGCATAAGTTTGCAGGATTGCAGTCACAAGGATTTGAAGATGGAACCGGAATGCATTGTCTATATACAATTGTAATGCTTTTGTTGTGATCTGAAGCATATAGAAACTACAATTATAAATATCCAGAAAATGTGCTGCTTTGCAGGGTGGTGTGGAGAGAACAGTCAGCAGCAATAGTATTCCCAGTAAAATGGCTGTTTAAGAGCTGCTTCAGATGCGATTAAGTTGCAACACAGGAAACGCTCTTGTTTGTACAGCCCCCGTTCGTAGCTATCGTTCTGACCCTTTGCAATTTCAGTTTGAAGTGGGTTTACACGTTCTGGCTACAAGGAAATATAGTTGATGTTAATCACTCTTCGCCCCAGTGCAGACATAAGGCTACATCTTCGTTAAAGCAAGTGTGTGAGTGCGTCAGAAGAGTGCATGGACCTGTGGCACACTTGCAATCTCGTGACTGTGTTTAGCGTGACATTATGTCTGATTCATTTCAAAGTACCAGGAGACTGTCACATGAGACACTTGTGCAAAAATGTTCTTAACTGTGTGTGTGTGTGCGCACGCGCGCATGCTGGGAAGTCGCAGCTAATTGCAGTTTTGCAGTGTATGTACATATGGTGCCAAACCTGCATGAGAATATTCTGATTCTTATGCAGAAGCATTTTCTGGAGGGGCTTCAGAGGAGGGCAACAAGGCTGATCAGGGATTTGGAAACAAAGCCCTGTGAGGAAAGACTGAAAGAACTGGGCATGTTTAGCCTTGAGGAGAGCAGACTGAGGGGAGACATGATAGCACTCTTCAAATACTTGAAAGGTTGTCACACAGAGGAGGGCCAGGATCTCTTCTCGATCATCCCAGAGTGCAGGACATGGAATAATGGGCTCAATTACAGGAAGCCAGATTCCGGCTGGACATCAGGGAAAACAATGACCTAGGGAGGCGGTGGGCTTTCCCACACTAGAGGCCTTCAAGAGGCAGCTGGACAACCATCTGTCAAGGATGCTTTAAGGTGGATTTCTGCTTTGATCAGGGGGTTGGACTTGATGGCCTTATAGGCTCCTTCCAACTCTACTGTTCTGTGATTCTGTGTAACCATTTAGTCACACTTAAAATGTCCCCTCGTGCTGAGGTGTTCCAAGAAGCCATGCGTGACTCAGCATACTACTGTCTGTCTTGGCTGAGACAGGTCGAAGAAGTCCTCCTCATGCTTAATTTTTTGTCATGGCAGTGACATGCACCGACTCTGAAATCGGCATGGGAGCGGAAGAAAAAGCACTGCATTACAGGGTCATTACTTTTTCAAATACTGGCAATAGCAAATTCAACACACTTCAGAGTATGCTTTGTATAAAGGGAGAGTGAAGCTGAAATCACATCTTGGGTGAATAGTTCAATTTCTGTTTATTGCTCAGCTTCAGCGCAGCCACTTAAGGCTCAAAGTGAAATGAGATTATTATCCTCCTAAAGTGGTTTGCTAAACAAGTCAGTGCTAGTTAGGAGGGCACATCACCAAGACTATGGAGGAAGCCTTGTCAAATCTTTGGAATGTAGCACAGGAAGACAGATGCATATACAAACTATTAATTACTTGTGATGCCTCCAAAATCTGAAATGGTTTTTGAATTTCTAAACACAAGCTTGCATGGATGATAGCAATAATTGTATCTGAAGGGGCATGGAAAAACTAACCTAATGGTAACCTTAGCAGATGGGGAGAAAATGGTGCCCTGGATACAGCAGGGCTTACACAGGCAGCAGGTTCCTCCATAGCTGATTTTACACTTTTGGCTATAAATGGTAACATGGTGTATGTGATGCAGCAGATGCTCTTCTGGTCTCTGCTCTTTCTGCTAGTGTGTCGTCCACTAACGGACACAATTTCCTTGTAGTTTGTGGATGTGAGACGTACTGGATCAGCCTGCCTGATATTCAGAAAACCCTATATGAGTGCACCCTTTCAAAGAAGCTTAGCTATGTTGTAAGATTTTGTCAAATGTTTTGTATGTTTCTGCTTTGCCAGAATAAGTCTTGTTCATTCTAATATGGCATTTGCTGTTTCAGTACTGCATTTATTTTATTTATTGTTCGTTTGCACCTAAACTGCAGTCTTATTTCCAAGAGCTCGGAGTTTGAGAAAGTTGGAGGAGCATATGCAAGTGTTGAGTGTAGTTTCTTTCATTTCAGAGTAGCATTCTGAAATGCATTTGTTTGATTTTGTATTCTTTTAGGAGGAGAAAAGCAAAGAATTGCTATAGCAAGAGCCATCTTGAAGAATCCTCCCATTATCCTTTATGACGAAGCTACTTCATCTTTAGATTCAATTACAGAAGAGGTAAATTAAGCTACAGAACACGCCACTTTTCCTGCTGCATCCTTATGCAGTCTGCCTTCCCAGTCTGCTGGCCTCCCAAAGACCAAATACTGGGTCACTGAGAGGCCCAACCTTTTTGCATAATTCTCGTTGTGGAGCATCTTTGCTGAAACGCAAGTCAGGTGCGTGCAACCTCTGGCCTGGTATCAATTTTTATTTGCAGGTAGAGCTGTGAAATATTAGGATGTTGTGACACAGATGTCATGACACGACTAGCAGCTGCATCAGACTTCATAGTGGCTAAATACAGAAATCTCAGCACCAACAACAATTTCCTAAACTAATCTTCTTGTCTATAGAAAAGGTCTTGGCTCGTGTTAGGTTACTTGGCATACCTGTTGACCTCCAATCATGAGATTGCCTCGCTGCTGACAGTTGATGTGCGCAATTCCTTCTAGAGTGTAGGAAGATAAAAGATACACCTGTCAGGAATAACCTCCCTAAATTCCCATTCACAGATTGCAGTGTGAATTTCTAGTGAACGTTCTACTTATTTGTTGCCTTTCATTTCCCTATATTTTTTACAAGGTTGTCAAATGAAGCTGGATGTTTACACAACACAGCTGCACTTCAAAAGCAGCTAATAAAAATGACTCTTTCCCCCAAAGTGTGCACCAAGCAATCAAAAGAGGGTAGTTGTATTTAAAGGAAAGTAAAATGTGTTGCCCTGCTCAACTGCATTTTTTAAAAAGTTATCTTATAAAGGAAGCGAAAACAAAGGAAGCCTGGCAAAGAGTTCCCCATGACCCCATTCCCTGGGGGTGTCTAGGCTTTACAAAGACACATCATCTCTGTGCGACTGGGTCTGAAATATTAGTGTTGCAGGCTTTCATAAAGTGAACGGCTCCTGAATTTTTCAACTTCCACTAGTTAAGTTCACCTACTGCCTGTCTTAGTTTGTGACTTTGGAACTGCTGATGACCCTTCTTAATAAGCGATTGAATGGTTTTTATTTATCTAGCTTGAGATGTCCCCCTCTTCTGAAAGGCATAAAATGTTCTATCTTGCACATATCTTTACTGTTACAGAACATCTTGAATGCCATGAGGGACATGGTGAGACACAGAACATCCATGTTCATTGCACACAGGTTGTCAACGGTGGTTGATGCAGATGAAATAATTGTCCTAGATCAGGTGAGAACCAACTTACTGATGCAAACTTGTTTTAGTAATCTTATGTGAGTCTTTTGTGATGCTTCACTGTTTTATGCTAATTTTCTGCGATGTAAATGCTGTTTGGACTTCGTGTGGTAAGGCTGGTAAGTGGTTAATTTTGTTGGGAGGGGAAGTGAGTGAATGGAATGTTGGAGTGAATGCTGATTGGCTGTTGGATTCAAGTGTATGAGGGGGAATGACAGTTGAAAATCAGTTAGTAGTTAGCAGTTAGTAGTTGACAGTTGGGAGTGAGAGAGAGTCGTGGTTAGTCTGCTGAAGTGCTTAGATCAGTGTAGGGTCTGTGTTCTATTATTTTGGGAATAAGAGGTAGCAGGAGCTGTTAGATTTGACTTTAGATGGTAGAGTAGGCAAGGATACATGATATACTGTATTGTAACAACCAAGTATTAAAACAAAAGAAACCACAAGATTGATAAACTGCATGAACTTACTTCTTGTTAAATAAAAGTTACTTTGTTTCACCCTGGATTGGATTCTTTAAGTACCTGAGGTAAGGTACTGAGCTACATGGTGCCAGTGGTGAAGTAAAGAGGTGAATCGAAAGACACACAGAGTGCCAAGCTGGTTGCTGTGGGACCAAGAAGGGTCAGCGAATCACAGAACCAGGGGGACAGTAAAAGGTGGTGCCCAGAAGTGGGAACTGAAAGGAAAAATAATCCACAGAATGGGCAGCCGTATACCAACTGTGTTTATTGTTGGGATCCTTTAGAGAAAGGTAAAAAGGCGACCCAAAGGGAGCCATCGAGATTATCCACAATTTACAGTCAAGCTGCCTTCTCTTAAAGCTTATTTTCACTAGTAATGCATGCTCCATTATCAGTGTCTGAAATTGTGTATGTATATTTATGTGTACACATGAATATAGGTGTGTGTGTAGGGTAACAGAGAGAAAACCAACTGTACGTATCAGCCTTCAAAGTGGATTATCATTAATTATTTTCACTGGGTGGCTTAGTGATGGCTGGAGCATCATGCATTTCTTAAACTAGTGTATTTGTGTTCTTAATATGCTGGATTCCTAATGTGTGTCCAGTTCATGTTTTTTTATCATACCAGCTGTGCCTACTTTTTAGATGCATACATTGTTTTGCTTTCCAACAGAAGAGAAGATTGGACTCTAAATCATGTCCCTGTGGACATTTCATTTGTGGCTTGATACTCTTAATAGAAGAGAAGTTTGATGCACCCTTCCCTTTTGTAATTGGATATTTCTGGAATATTTAATTTGATTTTTTTTTTCTAACTCACCTTTCTACATAAGTGGAAAGAGGAGAAAGTATAAGAGATCAAAATGGTTTTTACTTGGCTCAAGGATGCAAATTGAAACTGCATTATAAAGGGAGCTTCCTCTTTGGGGAGAGCATTCCAAGGCAAGTGCCCCTTGAATCTGTACCCCCAAATTGGCCCAAACACCCAAGAAAACCAAGGAGTTGAATGAGCATCGAAATGGCAAATGCGGTTCAATGTAAGCAAGTGTAAAGTGCTGCACGTTGGGGTAAAAAATCCCTTCGCATATAAGCTGATGGGACCTGAGCTAGTGGCGACTGATTGGGAAAGCGATCTTGGGGTTGTGGAAATGTTGACCAAGTGTGTGCCTGCTATGAAAAACGCAATTTCCATGTTAAGCATAATTAGGAAACGTATCAAAAATAAAACTACCAATATCATACTGCCTTTATACAAATCTATGATGCAGCCAGATTGTGCCTAAAGGGATATTGTGATCTTTGACAAAAGCGCAACTAAAATGATCAAGGGGCTAGAGCAACTTCTCTATAATGAAAGGTTACAACATCTGGGACTGTTTAGTTTAGGCAAAAGGCAAGTGAGTGGAGATATAATAGAGGTGTATGAAATTATGCATGGTGTGGAAAAAGTGGATTGGGAGACATTTGTCTCCCTCTCTTATAATATAGAACACTATATAATACTCTCTTATAATATATACTCCCTTATAATATAGAACTGATTGGTGGGAGATTCAGGAAGTACTTCTTCACGCAGCGCTTAGTTAAAAGAAGGAATTCACTACCACAAGATGAAGTGAGTGAGGGCCACCGGTTTGAATAGCTCTAAAAGGGGGTTGGATAAATTCCTGGAGGATAAGACTATTGATGATTACTAGTCCTGATGGCTATATGCTGCCTCCAGTATCAGAGGCCGTTGCTAGAGAACATGGGCAGGAGGGTGTTATTGCGGTCATGTCCTGCTTGTGAATTTCTCATGGGCAACTGCTTGGCCACTGTGTGAACAGAATTCTGGACTAGATGGACCCTTGGTCTAATTCAGCAGGGCTCTTCGTATGTCCTTAAATGCCCAGGAGATCCACTTGGAAAGCATTCTCTCAGAGTAGGGCATTTGGACGCAACTGGCTGGATGTCAAGACTTCATACGTTTATCAAGGTCCATAATTATGACTATAGACCTCTTCTGTTAGCAACTATCACAGAGTCTAAAAGCATGCAAATGTATTTTCTGCACTGTTATGTATTCAAAGACAGGGTTTCTACTAAATAGGGTAGAGCCAAAGTGATATGGGACTGGTATTGCTGAGATAAAAATTACAGATACAAAAATGAGACAGGAATAACTGTGTGTCCTATCTGGTTGCTTAATGTTTGATGCCAAAGCATGCTTATACATTTCACTTCATTTATTATATTTCTATACCGCCCTGTAACTGAAGCTCTCTAGGTGGTTCACAAGATGAATGAACCTGCGCCTGGTCTGTAATTTCTAAAACACCGTTCTTCTGGCCATCTACATTGTGCTTTTAAAACTGTATTTTCTATATCTGTTGAATGCAGGAAGTTTAACAATATAATGTATTGGCAAAGTAAGGATGAGTTGTACTAACTAAATGATAATTACTGGATTTTTTAAAAGACCCTATTAAACTGGCTCATTAGTGGTAATGGAACAGCTGGGATGCTTAGGCCCATGAAGTGTCTTGCATCTGCAAGCCCTCGCTCAGTGGAGACCTCACGATGATCTCAGTGAGGCTGCTTGATGCATGTCTGACTGCCGGCTAGCTCGTAAAATGCCAGTGACTTCTGCTCCGCGGAAAGCTGCTAGCTCTGCCCTTATGGCTTGCAAAGTGCTACAGGCCAGCTAATCAAATAAAGATGGAGCAAAAAAAAAATGGGTCAGGGAGAGAACAGGGCTTGGAATGTTATGCAGCCACTTTCCTGCACAATATAAATATTTGCAGTAAATTTAATGAATAATAAAACTGTCTGAATAAACGGTTTTTCTTCAAAAGTATTAGGCAGCAAGTTTTGCGCTGGCTTCATTGCAGGATGGGGAGCTTTTGGCTCCCCTAAAATTGCTGGGAAAGCATCGCCTACTGTCTGTTTCAAACACTTTGCTTTTTTTCACTGATGAATTGTAAATTACAGTGACCTATTGTGAGCTTGATTTTAAAAACAGCTATTGAATGCAGAAGAAAAATGTGTATAATGCGAATCAGAGTCCTGTTGTTAATCCAACAGATGTTGTAAGGCTGCAAGCTTCAATGATAAATCAGAAGTTTAAATCAGAATTGTACTTCCAATGTCATTGTAACCGCCAGAAGTTGGAATAGCAAAAGATAACAAACCTTTAATTCAAAGAATTCATGAAACTTTTAAAAGGCTTTTGAAGTACCTCTTTTTTCCCCTCTCGCTAATAAAAATCCGGTACTTTGAATTGGTCACCTGGTTGCTTCCTGTGCAAAATTCAGTAGAGATATGTACCATCTGTATATTCACCTGCATCTTAGGCAAGCCTTTTAGATCCACTTTCTTATTCAAAATTGTTTGGTTGTGTTTGCAATTCCAGTGACTTCCAACCAACAATTTGTATAAAGCAAATAGACCAGGTTGTCTTGACTTGATTGGTTTGGTTTCTCCTGGCTTGGTGCTCCTGCAACCGAGCCAGCCTCATCGATGACTGGGACACTCTTGGCTCTCTCACACGCCGATCAGCTTCAGCTGATGCAACTCATCTATGCTCCCAGTTTTTCACAGATGGAGAGAAGACGTGACACCGTTCCCTCTCCAGAAAACCCAGCCAGCATTTTCCCTCCCCTGGGGCAGCCTGTAACTCTGGAGTACTTCTAAGTCTGGCTTTGAAGAAGAGCCAGACTATGGCCCTATCTACACCATAGAGGGGTGTAGAGGGAGGGAGGGAGGGCGATCCCGGAAGTACCTAATACACACCATTGGCGCACAGGAACCATCTGGGGGCCATCCCAGGCCAACAGCCTGGTGTAGAAACAGCCTAGATGTGATGGGGGTTTCTTTCACCTGTCAGCCCCATTCACATATTGGACAGGGTCGTCTGTCTGAAGCAGACGATGCCGTGTGGGGAAAAGGGACACGGCGCTTCCATGCCCCCCCTCCTCTTGCAACCTCTCTCCCCTGAATCAGTTGCTCCACACACTTTTTTTCTCCCTGGCTGCCTCTGATGCTGGAAGTGAGTGAGGAAGGGAGGGAGGGAAGTGCTGGAAGCAATGGACTGAGGGGAGGTCAGGGGACGGTTGAGGGGCCCTCTCATGCCCATATGCCTATTGGTATATTAAAGACTCCCCACTGTTGCTTGATACATGAACAGGGCAGCAGACACATAGCCATTTTGACCACTGGACATGCAAGCCAGGCTCTGATTGTGGCGAATTCTGAAGCTCTACAGGAGGCAGGAAGAGAGAGCTAGAGGGGTGACCATTTCCTTCCTCTCTCCCAGCAGCTAAATGTCCCTGTCGCTTGCTTGCTTGCTTGCTTGCTTGCTCGCTCGCTCGCTCTTCAGGAGAGGGGCACAGGCTTTGCACCCAGATGGCCCCAGGTTCAGTCCCTGGCATCTCTACTTAAAAGTGTCTAGTGATGGGGGGGGGGGGATCCACTGCCTGAGACCCTGAGAAGCCCCTGCCAGTTGGAGTAGTCAGAGCTAGCCTGGATGGACAAATAGTCAGGCCTTTTACAGGGCAGTATGTTCTGTTCCTGGCCTCTGAGCCAATTAGCTCCTTCAAAAGCAATGAGACCACAGATCAGCAACGGAGGGGAGGGAGAAAAGGGACACAGCAGCTCCCTCTTCCCCTTGGGCTGTCTGCCAGGGGAGCATCAGCATTCTCAGCCTCCAAGAGCCTCTCGCTTATGGCTTCGTGTTTGACCTGGCAAATGTAGCTAGGCTCCAGGTAGGACAACTCCTGGTCTATAATCACGGATTTGTAGCTGCCACGATGTTGTGGGGGCACTGAATTCAGCTTCCCAAGATCCTTGGTTTTCATATTTGCGTTTAAAATAACAACAACAAAATTTCTAGCATTTCTGGTTGAAAAGCAAAGCTTAAAACTGTAAAATTGCCAAACCTGGAGGCATGTCTTGAAGGAATATTTCCACTGGTCAAGAGATACTGGGTTGATATCCCAACCCTCCCCAATAGCAAGCAGAAACTATGCGTGGTTCAAAATAAACTGACTTGCGAAACGCATGTGTCAGTGTTTGCGTAACTTTTTCGGACTGTAAAGAATTCAGCTCGCTGCAGATTATGGTGATTGCTCGGACACAGCATTTTATTTTATGATTACTTTTAAATGATCTGGTCCTACGCCCAGAGCATGTAGCTGTCCCTCAGCCCTCTTCCTGGCGGCCTGTGGATGCTTTCAGCATGCAGTACCGGACTTAGTCTGAGCCTCTGTCTGGGCAGACTGCTCTTTCCCTATTGAAATGAGGGTGGGGCTGCCTATGGGGTTTTTGTTCTCTCAGCTGTGAGTTGGATGCCTTCCTGCTCTGGAGAGCTGATACTATTTGATCACTGACTTCATGTTTTTTTAAAACAGGGTAAAGTTGCAGAGCGTGGCAAGCATTTAGATCTCCTCACCAGTCCCAGCAGCCTCTATTATGAGATGTGGCACACGCAGAGCAGCCGGATGCTGAATAGAAATCGCGACGAGAAGTGGGAGGAGAGAAACAATCACATGTCCAAAGAGGAGGAAAGGAAGAAGCTGCAAGAAGAAATCCTAAACAGCGTGAAAGGCTGTGGGAACTGTTCGTGTTGAATTCGAGTCCGGTCCGGGCCCTCCCCCAACCCCCTGGTTTAAAGGTGACACAAGTTTGCACTGAAGCTGTTTCCTGCGTTCAACAGAATAAACAATTTTGAGGTGTCGTTGGCTTTGTAAAAAGGCTTTTTTCCCCTGGAACGAAATTTCTTTAACCAAAGGATTCTGCCTCTCTGCCTCTTGGCCTCTCTGATATTTACTGACATCAGTGGGAGCAGGTTGAAACTGTCTCGGAATATCTGGTTAGCACAATGTTTTTGGTGATAATCTCAGACACTTCTCCAGCAATTGCTTTTTAAGTGACATAAATCCTTGTCATCTGGCCAGAATACTGTGAAGTATTTGCATTATCTTGTTCTTTGCTACTGATGGTGGGTTAAAAATGTTTTTATATATCAATTTTAACAAAAGCCAATTTAACTCGGGTGTGTGTGTTAATGGGGGAAATGAATAATTAGCATTCTTAAATAATTGTTGGGTTTGATAGAAATTCTATTGTTTCGTAAAAAATAACTACCATCAAGTCTATAAGAACAAATCCAAGCAGAGAATTTTTCCTTAGTCCCTTAACACTTTTCTCACTTGTCCCACAAAACATACCTATTTCTGCAAGGACTACGATTTCAAAATTATGAACAAAAATGTGTACCTTAATATGATCAATGCACCTTGCAAGGCAAAATAATAAGTCAGTTCATCTCAGTTCTCTACTATTCGTAGAAATGCACAAGGAAATTATTCTATTAAATTCTAATGAAAATTCAATACAGATATTGTCAGAGCTATTGCCTTACCAATAAGTGAGGTTTTAGTAGTGTGGCACAGAATGCCTTCAAATCCTTGGGCACAGTTTCGAGTACCTATCAGTTGGGCCCAATTATGTCTTACATATTGATGAAGGAAATGTATTTGTTTGAAAAAATTGATAAGGTAGTGCATGAAATGACCCTGTTTTAAAAATGAGTAGGCATTACTATACGAAGATAACTAACTTTCCTGTTGTGTGTTCAAAGCAAAACCTTTCTAAATGTGTGGTGACAGGATAGAATTGATTTTAATTTATGAGCTGTTCTCATGTTCTTTAATTGGATATGTCTGTTCCTTAAAATTAGTGCAGAGAATAGGAGAGGCTACAAAGAATGTAATATATCTCACTGGATAGGATCCAATGCTGCCCTTGAGCAGGTGACCAGATCCGCCCAGCGCTGTGTGCACACGGACCCTACCACTGGCAGCTGCAATGTAGTACTCTTGGGGGCAAGTGCCGAAGCGAAGCAGAAATGTTTGTTTCTGGAAGGGGTCTTTTGTGGTCTTTTGGGGGTTGCCCCTGGAAGCGCTACGTCGCAGCTGCCAATGGGGCGGGGGGCATGCACACACCAGGACGGGCAGATCTGGCCACCATTGGATCCTGCTCTTTATCTGTTAGAAATAGCTGATAAAACGTTTTCTGTAACTCCTTCATCTGTTCCTATAGTGTCAATGTGCGAGTTTAGGAAGCAGGGAGGAGAGAGCACCACATCAATATAGACAACTGTGTGTAGGGAAATGGTATATATACGTTGTTTTTCTGCTTCTTTCATAATGTGAAAGCATTAGGCTTGGATTTTTGTCTGTCTTAATAGACCTGCACCTTCATCCAGAGATCTTATGCACATGCATGGGCACTAATTTATGTCCCCTCCGATTGGAGCTTCCTCAGCCATTACACTGGAGGGGGCAGATCTATTCACGTAAGAAAAGGCCTCCCCTCCAATGAGCCAGGGAGCTTGCATAGGCAGGCAGGAGTGTGCACATGGAGCTCTGCATCACGGTGATGGTGCGAATCTATAGATTCCCTTCATTAGACATCTAGTCTTGTGTGTTACAAATATCCTTCACCATTGACTGTGCTAGTGCATACAAAAGATTTGTGGAAGTGCCAAAACAGAAGCTGCACATCGAAAAAAGGTTGGGATTTGTGTGATGCGTTATTGGTGCTCTTCATACAGATTTTATTTCACTCATTAAATCTGGATCATTATTGGTTTCTTGTACATTTTTTGACCAGGGGTTTCATACCCAAGAAGCCTCCCCAAATTACACCAGCATGGGTGCCACAATGTGCTTGACAGTTGATAGTTGATATAAGCCACTTTGTTGGGAAAAGCACAGGAGTTTTCCAGGAAATGGGTTGTAATGCAGTGGTGTAGGGTTCCTTATGTTTTGCCTGTGGAGTTAAAATCCTCCATTCATCATACTGGAGGACCTGCTTTTCTCCTCAATAAGCCTTTCCCAACATGGTGTCTTGGCCATGCTGCCTGGGAATGATGGGGGTTTTGTAGCCCAAGACACCAGGTTGGATGTGCGAGTCCTAGATAAGCATTCCTAATTTGCCATTGGTATACTAAATGCTTGTTTGCATTTGGAAAGAACAGAGTGGCAACTTCACCCCGGTTGTTGTTGTACTGGTTATTGTTGTTGTTATTTTTCTGTGTCATGATTTATTCCCGTAAGTGAAGACTCTCTCCTGACCTTTTCACATACTAGGTTGATCATCATGTTTAATTCAATCATACTTACCTGTTACTGCTGCATCCTGGTCTTGTGTTGTGGTTTTTTTGTTCCTCTTGCAGCTTCCTCTCATTTAAGGAAGGGTTTAACCTGTAGCTGTAAAGAAAGAAGAAGGCCCCCTTGTTTGCACATTCTGTATGTTTTGCCCTTTTAACATCTATTGAAAAAAATGTAAATCTAATCTACCACCCTTACCCTAAAGAACTATATTTTAATGGCCTCTATTTTTTACTTCTCTGGGGAGGGGAACATATTTACAGGAAAGGGAAGGTTTGAAGTTCTTGTTAACTTGCATTATTTATTAATTTACAGTAAGACCAATATATTTTGACATTTTATGTGATCAAAATGTAAAAGACAAGAGCAGGAGGTAGAAATTTGAAAAGAAGTAGCAGTTTGACGTTCTGATAGTTCTCGTTTTTATTTTTGATGTTTTCTACAGTACAAATTGTGCTAGCATTTTTTAAAAATCCCAGAAAACTCTTATTCATCTTACATACTACATATCAAAACTTTGCTTACCATGGTAGATTTTAGTCAGAGGTCACATAGTTATCCAAAGCTCATTGGTTTTTCCATTTGTAAGCAATTATAGTTTTGATAAATCAATTGGCTGTTGTAAGATGGCTTTATTTGGAATTTTATACCAGTCTTGTTTTGTAACTCACGGTGAAGCTATTTAATAGTTAGCTTTATTGGCTGTCATCATTAGAATCCCTAGCTCTGTATGCATCTTTGCATGGTCCTTGAGTTGGAGGCAGGCTGTTTTGCCACAGTTCAACCCGCTTAGTAGGATCACAATATATAACATCAAAACGAAGCAGGCTAAATGGTGCTGTTAGCCCTGTTGACTAAGAGTTCAACAGAGGATGGGTCTGTTCAGATTTTCTTTTTACCCACTGAATTCTACTCGGGAGATCAAGAGAAACCACGGGATACATGGAAGCTCCAGAGTCTGGCGGCTCCGATGCCAGTGGAGGGGAGAATCCGCTCTGGGTTCCAGTCAGAATTCTAAGGGAGCCATCCAAGTGCGGAAGACCGCGGATGGCTCCTTTAGAGTTCTGAGTGAAACCTGGAGCAGATTCCCCACCCCACTGACATTAGAGCCGCCAGCCTCCACTGCATTCATGGGTAGAATGCAATTGCAGGTTTTATCCGAGGGTTGTCAGGAAGATCGCATGTCCCAAAATGCTGGATCTCTCAGTTCATTGGTTATTTTTTCTGGCCAAGGAAGGTTGGCAGGCCAGCTCATGCAGAATCCTGACTGACCGAGCCGTCTTTGTGCCCGTCTTTAAGTGGAGGAGACTAGCCTGTTTTTCTGCAGATTCTTTTGGCTTTTATTCCTGACTGAAACTTTTGGGGGTGGGTATAGGGATTGCAATTTGTAACCCTTTAATTTTATCCAGGCTTTCATTTCATTTCAATAGAATAAGATGTAACTTGTATAGCAGAGATAACCAATGGCCAAGAAACCCACACAAAAAACAGTAAAATTATTGTACATAAAATGTTCATTAGGAAACCTTATCATACCTCATGTTTAATGTGTGTAGATAATTATTTCTGGAATAAATGATTTATTTCCTTTTGAATAGAAGTGGCTGTCCTGTTAAAATTATTCTTTTTAGTAGCAGCTTCATGAAGAGCTCCCAAGAGAAAAACTAATATTTTCTCAGTCCCTTGCCCAGAAGAGTGGGCCTGGTGATTTTAATAGTGTGCTTCTACCCAGAAGGAACAGTTTGGGGATTATTTTTGGACTAAAAGTTATTTTGCAGGAAAGAAGCCCAGCCGAGACGGGGAGCAAGAGAGGATTTTTTTAGGAAAGTGTCCTGGGAATATAAGGAAACCTTCTGGATCATTACGTTTCTGGCAGTGGAGCTTTAAACTGTCCCCCCTCCCATGCAGAGATTTGAAGCCGCCTGAAATCCAAATCTGATCTGTCCATGACAATGGAGTCATACTTTGCTCCCCAACCCACACATCCCACCCCTACTCCAGTACAGGAAGCCAGGTCTACTTTCAGACAAGCCCATGGTTGCCATGCCAGCCTTAAATTCCTGAGCTGCTCCAGTCAACGTAGCCACAGCAAGTCCTCCAAGACCAAAAACCTTGTTGTCCTCAACACCATCCCCAAGACCACCTCTGCCAGTTTGAGAAGGAAACAAGACAGGAGTGGACGCCATATTAACAGAATCCCAGTCTTGTTAGCTATCACCAGGTACTGGCACACTAAACTCGCCAACTGTTAGAAAGAGTGTCCCTGTTCAGGCATGACGGTGGTGTTCCACAGCAACCAATAATAATAATAATAATAATTTTTAACCCGCCTCTCCCTCCGGATCGAGACGGGGAACAGCAACAATATAAAACACAAAAATCAAAACAGTTAAAATTTTAAAAAGCAAGAGAAAAATACAACATTAAAAACATCTTAACATTCATCTGGATAGGCCTGTCGGAAGAGGACAGTCTTCATGACTCTCTTAAATTCATGAAGACTGCCAATTTGTCTAACCTGCTCCGACAGACCATTCCATAGTCTGGGAGCGATGGAAGAGAAGGTCCTCTGGGTAACACTCGCCAGCCTAGTTCTGGCTGACTTGAGTAAGTTCCTCCCAGAGGGCCTAAGTGCGCGGGGCGGATTGTACGGGAGAAGGCGATCCCGCAGGTACCCTGGACCCAAACCATGTAGGGCTTTAAAGGTAATAATCAACACTTTATACTTCGCCCGGAAACTGATTGGCAGCCAATGAAGCGATTTTAAGACTGGTGTGATGTGATCACCCTTAGGTGTACCGGTGACCAACCTGGCTGCCATATTTTGAACAAGTTGAAGTTTCCAGACTAGGCACAAAGGTAGCCCTATGTACAGCGCATTGCAGAAGTCGAGCTTCAAAGTTACCAGCGCGTGCACTACCGTCTTTAGGTCTTCCAACTCTAGGAAGGGGCGCAGCTGGCGTATTAGCCAAAGCTGATAGTAGGCACTCCTGGCCGTTGCATCAATCTGAGCTGTCATCTGGAGCGACGGATCCAGGAGTACCCCCAAGCTGCAAACACAATCTTTCAGGGGGGGTGTAGCCCCATCCAGAACTGGTTGACACACCTCCAGACCCAGGTTGGGGCCTTTGACAGCAAGCACCTCCGTCTTGTCTGGATTCAGCTTCAGTTTGTTTTTCCTCAACCAGCCCATTACCGCCTCCAAGCATTCATTCAGAGGAGACACACTATCCTTAGCTGACGATGTTATCGAAGGCATAGAGAAATATATTTGGGTGTCATCAGCGTATTGATAGCACCCCGCTCCATGCCTCCGGATGATCTCTCCCAGCGGTTTCATGTAAATGTTAAACAGCATTGGGGAAAGGATGGCACCTTGTGGTACACCACATAGCAGCTCCTTTTTTGAAGAGCAGCTATCCCCAAGCATCACCATCTGGAACCTGCCCGAGAGATAGGATCGGAACCACTGAAGCACAGTGCCCCCGATCCCCAATTCCCCCAGGCGCTGCAGAAGGATACCATGGTCGATGGTATCGAAAGCCGCTGAGAGGTCCAGAAGTACCAGCAGGGACACACTCCCCCTGTCGATACTAAGGTGTAGATCTATCACTAAGGCGACCAAAGCGGTCTCAACTCCGTATCCTGCCCTGAAGCCGGTTTGAAATGGGTCTAGAAAATCAGTGTCATCCAAGACTGCCTGGAGTTGAAAGGCAACTGCTCTCTCGATCACCTTGCCCAAAAATGGAAGATTTGATACTGGCCTGTAGTTATTAAGGTCTAGGGAATCCAGGGAGGGCTTTTTTAGAAGCGGCCTTACCACCGCCTCTTTTAAACATGATGGAAAGCTCCCCTCCCTGAGAGATGCATTAATGATATGCTGTAGATGAGATCTAACTGCATCTCCTCCCTGGACGACCAGCCAGGAAGGACAGGGATCGAGAGAGCAAGTCGTCTTCCTCACACATTCAAGTACCTTGTCCATATCCTCAGTACTCACCAACTGAAACTGATCCAGTGTAATCCTACTTGCGGAGTCACTGGACACTCCACTGTCAGCCTCTGCTATAACAATGACATCTAAGTCGGCTCTTATCTGAGAGATTTTATCTGAGAAATGATCGTTAAAGGCATCACAGCGAACTACCAAAGGCTCTAAAATCGGATTCAGGGGAGAAGGAGCCTGAGTTAGACCCCTCACCACCCTGAACAGTTCTGCTGGACGTGAATTCGCAGACGCAATGCGTGAGGAGAAGAAAGCTTTCTTCGCTGCACGTATTGCCACTCCATAGAAACGGAGATGTTCTCTATGTCGTGTCTTGTCGGATAGAAGTCGAGTTTTCCGCCATCGGCGCTCCAGTCGTCGTCCTTTCCGCTTCAACTCCCTGAGGTCTTCTGTATACCAGGGCGCCCTATTAGAAGCGGGCCGGAGAGGACGTTTGGGGGCGATCGTGTCGATAGCCCTAGTTAGGTTTTGATTCCATCTATTGACCAGGGCTTCTACAGGATCGTCGACGATACCAGCCATGGAACCCTCCAAGGCTTTCTGGAATCCAGAAGGATCCATCAGCCTTCGAGGACAGACCATCTTAATAGGTCCGCCACCCCTGCAGGGATGGGTGGTAGCCGTGATACTAACCTTGACCAGAAAATGGTCTGTCCATGACAATTCGGAGGTATTCAGCACCTCCGCCCACAGATCCGTCTGTTCGGAACTGAAAACAGCATCGAAGGTGTGACCTGCTGAATGTGTGGGTCCAGAGACCAATTGGGATAGGCCCATGGTTGTCATGGATGCCATGAACTCCCGAGCTCCACCTGACAAACTGGCCTCGAATGGGATGCTGAAATCGCCCAGGACCAAAAGCCTGCGCGAATCCAACACCAGCTCCGAGACCAGTTCCGTGAGCTCGGCCAGGGGGTCTGATAGGCAGCGGGGTGGCCGGTACACTAACAGAATCCCTAGTCAATCCCTGGTCATCAGACTCAGGTACACACACTCGATGTGATTCAGTTGCCGAACAGGATGTCTGGTCAGATTAAGATGGTTTTTGCAGACTACAGCTACTCCGCCCCCCCGCCCACTTTCCCTTACCTGCTCACTAACACAGTACCCAGCTGGGAGAGCCTGAGCCCATGTCAGGCCACTGTCATCTCCCAGCCAGGTCTCCGTGAAGCATACCAGGTCAGCCTCCTCTTCTGTGAGGAGGTCAAAGATTATGTTTGTTTTGTTTTTAACCGACCTGGCATTGCATAGGAGCAAGGAAAGGTTCTGTGGGTGGCCTGGATCGTTCCCCAAGATCCCCGGGGTAGCAGGGTGACCGGAAGGTAAGATGGGTGTTAGATATCCATCTCTCCTTCCCCTGTAACGGCATTTCGCCCTGCTATCGCCATATCTCCCTCTGCCCCACACAACAGATATTGGTGCTCCCAGACACATTTCAATTGCCCGCGAGAGAGAGAAGGAGGGGGTGGGGGGGAGTGCAAAGATGTCAGCTGCACTTTCTCGTTCTACTCCCCCACTCACGCCGTTCTGTTCTCCCGGTGCCAGCTCACGGCTGCCTCCGTTGTCCTGTTGCCTCTCTCGCGCGTGAGAGAGAGGGAGAAGGAGGGGGTGGGGGGGAGTGCAAAGATGTCAGATGTCCATCCAGTTGACTGCAATCATCACTTTGTTTGCCCATCCTTCACATTATGTTCCATGGATGGTGCCCTGACGTTATGAGCCACAAAGCTCTGCAGCAGGCTACAGTGATGAGACAGCCATTGTACACCATGGGGTTTGAGACTGGGGGCAGTTCCTTCTTTCCTTCTTTTTTGTGCATCAACAGAGGCAGGAGCCCCATTCATCAGTGAGCAAAGCTTCCAGTCAGCTTCTCTGCGTTGCGCACGGCAGTATGAGGCCACCGTCTTACCTGCCATGGTTATCATGCGTTAGGCAGGAGGAGCTCCACAGACGACATGCTGCAGCCAGCGCTGCTCGGCACCGGTTTGTTCATGGGTTACTTTAGGTTTGTTTAACCCACAAACCACCCCAAGTGCTCAGATGTCACAGAAACAGCCTACGAATGTGCTGCATTCATAGGTTGTTCCAAGGAAATGACAACCTTATGCACAGTGTACATCCTTCCTATTTGTGAATTAATTAACCCAAAATTGCCTCCTGGTGCTGCAGTTCAGTATCTAACCGGGGAGATGGAATGAACCTAGACCACATTTTTAATCTAGCCCTGATCACAATTGGCCTTTTGCCTATATCTGTCTTGGAAGATGTCAGCCACTGGTGGTGGTGCACATTATCAAAGCTTTGTAAGTGAGAAACCAAAGTATTTACATAGATCTGAACGATACCCATGGATGAGGAACCCTCTGATTGAAGCTAATGGTAGTGAAGATCTCTTCCCCAACCGATAAACTCAGCTTTAAAATGGCATCCATGTTTGGCTATAGCTACCAAAATATTTGTTTATTTACAATTGTTTATTATTGTGCCCTTTCTCCACAGAGCTCTGCCCTATTTTACCAACCCTATAGGATGGTTTTTGTCAAGAGAAAGACAGGGGAAGCATGACCCTGTTGGTTCTCTTGGACCTCTGAGCAGCTTTTGATACCATCGATCATGGTATCCTTCTGGATAGGGTGGATGTTGGAGTTACTGCATTGTGGTGGCTCCACTCCTACTTGGATGGCCAATTTCAGGAGTTAGGGCTGGGAGATTATTTCTCTATCCATTGGCAGTTACAGGGTTCTACAGGGTTCTATCTTGTCCACTATGCTGTTTAGCCTATACATGAAGCCATTATGGGAGGTGACCCTGAGATGTGGACTAAGTTGTTAGCAATATATGGATGACACTCAGCTCTTTCTGTCTCATCAAATCCAGGGGAGGGAGTATGTCTTCTGAATCAGGGCCTGCCTGCAGTAATGGACTTGATGAGGGTGTATAAACGGAGGCAGTCCAGACAATATGGAGATACTACTAGTGGTGTTCAGCCTGGTCTAGAGGGGATCGTACTTCCCGAGGGCCATAGTTTGGGAGTGCTTTTGGACATAGCATTGTCACTGGAGGGATAGGGGGCCTTAGTGGCATGGAACACCTTTTATCAGTTTAGGTCATAGTGTATCAGCCTATCTAGACAGATTTATTTATTTATTTATTTATTTATTTTATTCCATTTATATACTGCCCCATAGCCAAAGCTCTCTGGGCGGTTCACAAAAATTTAAAAACATTGAACATTAAAAACACCGATATACAAAATTTAAAACCATAAAAAGCATAAAACAGGTTATAAATACAATATCATTTAAAAACAACTATTCTGGGTCAACAACAACACAAAACCCTCGTCATATGCTGTTAAATGCCTGGGAGAAGAGGAAAGTCTTGACCTGGCGCCAAAAAGATAACAATGTTGGCGCCAGGCGAGCCTCGTCGGGGAGATCATTCCAAAATTGGGGGGCCACCACTGAAAAGGCCCTCTCCCTTGTTGCCACCCTTCGTGCTTCTCTCGGAGTAGGCAACCGGAGGAGGACCTTAGATGTGGATCGTAGTGTACAGGTAGGTTCGTGTCGGGAGAGGCGTTCCATCAGGTATTGTGGTCCCAAGCCGTGTAAAGCTTTATAGGGTAAAACCAGCACCTTGAATCGGGCTCAGAAACATATAGGCAGCCAATGCAAGCGGGCCAGAGTAGCTTATATGCTCAAACCTTCTGGTTTCTGTTATTAATCTGGCCGCTGCATTTTGCACAAACTGCAGCTTCTGAACCATCTTCAAAGGCAGCCCCACGTAGAGTACATTGCAGTAATCCAATTTAGAGATTGCCAGAGCGTAGACAACTGAAGCCAGGTTATCCCTGTCCAGATAGGGACATAGCTGGGCCACCAACCGAAGTTGGTAGAAGGCACTCCATGCCACCGAGGCCACCTGAGCCTCAAGTGACAGAGATGGTTCTAGAAGGACCTCCAAGCTACGAACCCGCTCTTTCAGGGGGAGTGCAACCCCATCCAGAACAGGTTGAAGACCCTCCATCCGGTCAGCAGAACCCCCCACTAACAGCATCTCAGTCTTGTCTGGATTGAGTTTCAGTTTATTAGCCCTCACCCAGTCCATTATCACAGCCAGGCACTGGTTCAGCACATCCACAGCCTCTCCTGCCGAATATGAAAAGGAGAAATAGAGTTGTGTGTCATCAGCATACTGATGACAACACACTCCAAAATTCCAGATGACCGCACCTAATGATTTCATGTAGATGTTGAACAGCATGGGGGACAAGACTGACCCCTGAGGGACCCCATACTGGAGAATCCACGGGGCCGAGCAATGTCCCCCAAGCACCACCTTCTGGAGCTGCCACGCCAAGTAGGAGCGGAACCACTGCAATGCAGTGCCTCCCACTCCCAACTCAGCCAGTCGTCCCAGAAGGATACTAAGGTCAATGGTATCAAAAGCCGCTGAAAGATCAAGGAGAATCAACAGAGTCACACTCCTCCTGTCTTTCTCCTGACATAGGTCATCATACAGGGTGACCAAGGCTGTTTCCGTGCCAAAACTAGGCCTGAAACCCGACTGAAATGGATCCAGATAATCAGTCTCATCCAAGAGTGTCTGGAGCTGGCTCGCAACCACTCACTCAAGGACCTTGCCAAGGAATTGAATATTTGCCACCCGTCTATAGTTATTAAGATTTTCGGGGTGTAGGGAAGATTTCAGGAGTGATCTCACTACCGCCTCCTTCAAACAGTCTGGGACCACTTCCTCTTGTAGAGAGGTATTAATCACTTCCCTGGCCCAGCCGGCTGTTCCATCCCTACTAGCTTTTCTAGCCAAGAGGGGCAAGGATCCAATACAGAGGTTGTTGCGCAAACCTGTCCAAGCACCTTGTCAGCATCCTTGAGCTGTATCAACTGAAACTCATCTAAGAAAACAGGACAAGTCTGTGCTCTGGACACCTCGCTAGATTCACCTGCTATAACACTGAAATATAAGTCCTGGCGGATGCCCAAGGTTTTATTCTGGAAGTGCCTAGCAAATTCAGTACAGCAGGCCTCAGATGGTTGTACCACATCCTTGGGGCCGGCATGTAATAGCCCCCGGACAATTCTGAAAAGCTCCGCTGGGCAGCAGATTGATGATTTGATAGTGGCAGCAAAGTATTGCTTTTTTTGCTGCCCTCACTGCCCCTGAATATACCTTACTATAGGCACTTACCAGTGTTTGATTGCATCCACCAGGAGTTCGTCTCCATCTGCCCTCAAGCTGTCTCCTATTTTGTTTCAGCATTCTCAGCTCGGGGGTATACCATGGAGCCGTACGAGCTCTACACAGGACAGGGCGCTCAGGAGCAATTGTGTCAACCGCCCGGGTCATTTCTGCATTCCACAAATCAACCAGGGTTTCGACAGGAGAGCCAGCCCTATCAGCCGGAAAACTCCCCAGGGCCCTCTGGAAACCATCTGGATCCATTAGCCTGTGGGGGCGGACCATCTTAATAGGTCCCCCACCTTTGCAGAGGGGAAAAGCCACTGTAAGTCTAAACCTCAGCAAGCAGTGATCTGACCATGACAAAGGGACTAATGTAAAGTCCTCTACTTTCAGATCCCCATCTCCATGTTCAGTTGCGAAAACCAGGTCTAGAGTATGCCCTGCTACATGCATTGGGCCGATGGCATGTTGGGACAGTCCTATGGTTGTCATGGAGACCATGAAATCCTGAGCTGCCCCAGATGAGGTGCCCTCAGCGTGAACGTTGACATCCCCCAGAACCAACAGTCTGGGGGATCTCAGCAGTACACCCGAGACCACCTCCGTCATCTCACCTAGGGAGTCCGTTGAGCAGCGGGGTGGGCAGTAAACCAACAGAATCCCTAATCTGTCCCGCTGACCCAACACAAGGCTAGGTACAGTTATGCTTGCTAGTAACCTCTCATTTGTATTACTGCAATGGGTTATATGTGGGTCAGCCTTTGAAAACAGTTTGGAGTCTTCAGCTGATTCAAAATAAGGGGACTAGCCAATATATCCCTATGATGCCAATGCTTTAAGATCTACACTGGCTTCCAGTCCATTTCCATGTCCAATTCAGAGTTCCAGTATTAATCTTCTAAAGCCGAAATTATTTTGTTGTTTCAAACTTTTAAGGTGTCTTATTATTATTTTTTTGTTGTTTTATGGTCTGCCCAGAAACTTTGACTTTTGGGCAGTACAGAAATATAATAAATAAAATAATGTAAACTGAACAACCTTGGGAGATGGATTAGGTTGAAGTGACTGGCCCAAGTTCATCCATTGAGTCTCGTGGTTGAGTGGGGATTTGAATGTAGATCTGGCAGTCTAACTGCTACACCACCCTGGCACTTTGGAGTGCTGTTGGACTGATGGCAGAGCCCAGATGAGACGGAAAGAACTGGAGGAAGCAGAAGACAGGCATGCAGGGGTTCGAATGGAGACTGGCTTTCCCTTGTGCCAGCTGCAGACTCAGAGGGAGGATCAACGGGAAATCTAGCAAAACCTGTAAGTGCTTGGATTCAAAGTCAAGCTTCAGCAGTTTGCATCCTTGTTCTCAGTAAGCTGTCAGTGCAGTTGGTATACTCATGCACAGCATGTCTGAGCTGTGTTGTAGGACATGAGAACCATGAAAGACGACCTTCTCCCATATGAGCCTGGTCAGGTTTTAAGACCTTCGGGGGAGAAGACCCATTTCTCGGTACCATCGCTGTCAGAGGAGTGCTTAGTGGGGAGAGGGCCTTCTCAGTGGCTGCTCCTGGACTGTAGAATTCCTTGCAGTGTTTGGGTTTTTCTCTGCTCTACTGGTGGCAGGCAAAGGCGTTTTATTCAAGCAGTCCTTGAGCATGTAAGCTGCTCTGTTGGGTATTTGTTACTGCATATTTGTTATATAATTTTTATTTTTATTTTAAATTTTATTTTACATGTTGATTCTTATTAGCCACCTTGAGCACCATCTCCTTGATGAAAATAAATCAATAAATCCTCCAACTCACTGGCAAAGACAGCAAGGGAGTCCTCTGTTTTGAATCAAACAGCCTATGTCAGCAATTATTTCTATGGAAGGTGGGACGCTGACCTCCCCTGGGAATAGGGTTATTTCCAAGTCAAGTGGATCAACCTCCTCAGTCTTACTCAGACAAAATAAAATAGTTGGGAATTTCCTGGTCTAAGGAGACCAGGTTAGAGAGGCAGTCATTCACACTGATTTATTTTAAATATTTTTATCTTTTAAAGGAATATTCAAGTATAGGAAAATTTAAAATGACCAACCAAAATTATCAAGTTAAAATTACACTGGTACACCATTAACAATCTTTTAAAAACTTTTACATTTCAGGCTGCAGTCGGCAGGATTCCCTCTCAAAATCCATATCTTAAAAATGCCTGTTGAAAAAATGTCTTGGCAAGTAGTTGTATGATCACACATACCTCTTCTTGGTAGGCATTCTAGCATTTAGGAGCCACCACCGGGGTGGGGGTGCTATCCCTGCTATATTTCAGACAGTGGGGGAAGCAAAGTGGATCTTAACAAGATCTCAAGGGAAAGGCAAATTCATCTGGGTGGAGGTGATCTGATACTTGCATAGTACATTTTTATGGGGGATCCAATCTTCTCTTAGCTGTGGTCATTCACAGGGAAAGAAACAACCAGTTAAGTTACAGGGATGAAGGCATCACGGGCAAAATCTATTTAAGATTTAAGAACTAGGCATTACTGTCCTAGTTACTTGGTGCTCTTGGGAAGATCCTGAACTCCATGGGGGTGTGGCAGGGCATGCTTGCTTTTGAGGTTCTTTGCCTTCATGGGTCTACTGGAGAAGAGCCGTTCTACATAGGAAAGGAGGAATTCTATCTTGGCATGAGAAGAGGAGCTGAACAGGGTGTCTGAAGCCTCCCCCGTAAAAACAAACAGAAGCACTCAGAGTTTCACAAGAAAAAAGAAAGGAAAAGTCTAGATACTTCAAGAAAACCGGAGGCTGGAGCAAAAGGAACACAGTCTGATAAAGTCCCAGAAGAGACAGCCTGCCAAACCAGCTGTTTTTCTTTACTGGAGATAAGTATTTCAAAATTAAGTATTTTTAACTATCTTGGCAAGTAATTCAGTATTTTTAAGTACTTAAAATAAGTTTTTAGGTTACCTAGGAGTTCAGTATTTTTAGTCTTCCCCCCCCAGCTTTTTAGCTAGAACCTGTTAAAAGTACTTAATAGTAGTTGATAAGAAAGAAAATAGAAGTAAACAGACAAAGATAAAGACCACAGAAGATATTGGCCCAAGGTTATCAAAACAACAAAAGAACAACTGGGCAATTAATTAAGATTCTACTTGCTGGCCTGTAGAGGCAGCTGGTTGCTATGACGTCAAGCAATCAAGTAATTAAGAGCTGATCGTCGATTAAGTGGAATTTACTATATGCGTACAATTGATGACTTGCCCTCCTTGGCCATAGACACAAGGGGACTGGTTATAACAACGCAGCCTCAACAATACGAACAGGAGACTGAGTACACTAATTGGGACAACAAGTCATCACGGTGAGCGAATTATTATTCTTGCTTTTTCATCCTACTGCGAAGCTGTAGGACCAACATGGTTTATACTAGAGAGGGATATAAAGATAAGGGGCTGGAGCTAGTAATGGGGGACGTGGCAGACCACGTCAAATCCCTGAAACAGCTGAAAATCACAAAATTTATGCCCTCTAGAGGAGGACCCTCACCTAGCACTCATGCTGGTCTTATGGAAACCTCCACCCCAGCCATAGATGAAACAGGCGAAATGATACTTGATTGGTCATTGGGCCCCCATTGTTTGATGAGAACTGCAGACCATGATAACCTTGAAGATCTAGGTAATAGTTTGGCTGCTGAACTGAGAGTGGCTGAAAGTGAGCAGGAAAGGGAGGAGGCTGTAAGAGAACAAATGGACTTATCAACTCATTATAATCACCCTGCGATGCCTACTTCCCCCCTGCTAACCAGCCCAGCCCAGTTTAAAGCAGCACACATGCCAGCACCTCAAGAGGACCGAAATTATACTTTACAAGCAGTTGGCCAGCTTCTTGATTTACACTACAGGAAAAATAGGAGGCTGATTTTGGATTGGGCGGAAGATATAGCCCTGATTAAAAAGTTTCTAGCAGAATGTAAGGATCTTCTGTCAACTTTGACAGTTACAGTTGCTAGGAGAATAAACAATACACTACAATCCCCTACAACCGTGTTGGTACCCATCACCTCGGAAGCTAATTCTAAATCTCCTCCTTACGTGCAGACCCAAGGGCAGTCCAGTATAAACTGTGCTTGTAGGTGTGGAACTGGTCCTCCAGCAAAGGAAAAGAATAGGGCTGTCAAAGCCACCAAGCACAAGCTGCCATCGCCCAGCAAGATAACCAACAAAGGGAAAAAGAGGGTCTTGGCCCCGGAGCCTCTCCCCCAAAAATAAAAAAATCAGAAGATAAATCCCAGCTCTGGGGAAAAACCAAAAATGAATTACGGAAGACTTTTCAAACTACCCAAGAAACCAGAAAGTAAAAGCAAGACAGTCAACATAGGGAGAACTCCGAAAGAAGATAAAAATGCATCCATAGTGTCTGTTGACTCCATCACAGACATTAATTCTTGCCCGACTCAAGGCAATAACTCGATTGGTACCATATCTGAATCAAATACATCTCGACTCACTCTACCTAAGCGGCTGACGGTACAATCCCCTAAACCAACGACCCAGGCTGACTCTGGAACTCCCAGTGAGAATGGGAATCACTGGAAATTGCAACTTAACACACGAACGCTGGTGTTTTCAAACTTTCTGAAACCAGAAGAGTGGCAGTCCCATTTGGATCGAACTAAATTTATCATAACAACTCTACAAAAGATTGTGCCAATTTATCTTAAACAACATGAGATCAAGAAAGTAGAATATCTTTATAGCAACTCTAATGATGCTCGAGCTGTGGTAACATTTAACCATCCAACTATCGCAGCTCGTATATATAGGAGCAGGGAGCGTCTCTGAAATGGTGGTCTACTTGTAGATATTTCACCAATATAGCCCTGCCTTCAAAGATGGGTACCCGAGGCTCTCACATACAGAAACGGCGGGAGCCATTGAAGGAGGCTTATGTCCCTGCAACCCTAAAATTAGCATCAAGTGTTCCTACTTTTAGCAAATTTAAGCCAGGCCCGAACCCTGCAGGCCCTGGCGAGCCCACCAACCAAGGGCCATCGGACTCTTTGAGGGTTGAGGAGGATTACGCACCTGATGAGCAGCAACTAATAAAAAGTTTTGAGGCACTCCCTGCCACGGACCAACAAGAGATATTAAATAGAATGTCAATGTTAATGAAGTTACTTCTAGCCAAGGCAAGGAAAAGCAATACCCCCAACAAGAACATGGGAGTACTGTTGGATAACTCAATCGAGGAAACAGGCTTGGAATTAGGAATCATTGAGGCGGGGGATTTAGGTAGCTGCAGTGGCTGCAACAGAATTATACCTATAGAACAACTGCACTTAGCAGATGATAAATTGGCTATGAATCTACTGGATGATGAAATAAGACCTAAAATGTGGCGTTTCCAATTATCCACCTTGGTCAGAGGGAAGGGGATATAAATACTGGCAGGGTGGAAAATGTAAAAAATTCCCCAAGAAATAAGGAACCTCGCAATGACCCCTTTAAAAGAACTGACAGGTACTTAAATAGTTTTGTTATAAACAACAATGAAGGGCAAATAGATATTATAGAAGAGCTGGATTGACAAATCATGGGAGACCCTAACCCACCATTAAAGCTTCTTTCGTGGAATATTGCCGGGTGGGGTCCAAAAAGCAGAGATCTTAATCTTCACAACTATATGGCCAAATTCGATATAATATTTCTACAGGAGACCTGGGCACGCAAAGAGCTGCAAGTGGATGGATTTATATCATGCTGTCTCCAAGCGCTTCATAATAACGGAAAGGGTAGGGACCGTCAGGGTCTGGCAGTCTTAATTGCAACAACTCTTAATGCTGATATAGTCAACCTACCGAGCCATGATTCCTCTATCCAAGCCCTGGTTATCCATCTGGGAACCCCAAAAATAACACTATTGCTATTTAACTTCTACTTGGCCCCCTCTTCGTGTAAAGAGACAACTCGGGCAATCTGGACGAAGGCTGAAGGCTTTCTACTGGATCAAATGAACAAATTTCCAACTGCATTTCCGGTCCTGGCAGGGGATTTCAACGCTAGAACTGGCAATTCTTCGTCTACTCTACCTCAGAACTGCGCAGGCCATGGAATGATTAAAGCTCCACTTAATCACCTCCCCCGACAATCTAAAGACCAATATACCAACTTCGCAGGTTGCTGTTTGCTTGAGATGGCTGCCAGAACCAATACAGTTATTGTAAACGGCTGTTCCGCTAACGATCCATGGGGAGAGTATACCTGTACCGCATCTAGGGGTTCAAGCATGATTGATTATTTCATATTACATAACCATTTGTACAATCTGGTCAGCCAATTTTTGGTGGCTGATCGACTGGATAGTGACCATCGTCCATTGGAGCTCGAGCTGATCATTAATGGTCTTTCCCGGATGGAAACCTGTTACCCCTTATTATCTAACCAACAATTGGGCACAATTACCAAAAGACTTAGATGGACAGTGAAGATGGCGGGTACTTCAGCCCAATTGCTCGACTCAGACAAATATGCAAAATATAGCATTATGATCCTTGAATCCCCCTCCCCAGCGCAAGCCATTGGGGTGTATGAGAATTTAATACGGGAAATAATGCTTGCACTTCAGCCAAAGTCCTCTACTCAAAGAGCCAAGCCTATTCCTACTAAATATTGGTACGATGAGGACTGTGTGATGGCAAGAAGGAATCTTCAAGATGTCTACAGTTCCTATCGCCAAAACAACGAGCGGCAACTCCCATGCATATATTTCACCTTAAAGAGAAAATATAAAAGGCTCTTACGGCAGAAGAAATATGAGGCAGACCAGGAAGTTTGGCAATTATTAATAGGGGCCACTATTTCTAACAATTTCAAAACTTTTTGACAGCTTGTGAATGGGGCAACGAAGACCAAGTCAGGGAAGCTGGACTGTCTTATACCAGCCAGCATCTGGGAGGACCACTATAAATCAATCCTAAACGAACTAGCTGAGCCAGCTTTTAGCCCAAGGCTAGAGCCAGACACTCCAGTCTGGCCAGATGTAGAATCCCATCTTATTGATGAGTAGCTAGCCAAATTAAAATCAGGCAAAGCACCCGGCACCGATGGCATAACTCCAGAGCTTTTGAAAAGCAATCCTGAATGGTGGGCTTCAATACTGGCACCCCTATTCACGGTAATCAATAAATCGGGATGTATTCCCCTGGAGTGGCGGAAGGCGATTGTGGTCCCTATTTATAAGAAGGGTTCCAAACAAGACCCGAGTAATTATAGACCCATAAGTTTAATATCTGTAGTTGCCAAGCTGTATGCTAGCCATCTGAAGTTAAAACTGAGCGACTGGATAAGGGATAAAAACATCTTGGGCCAAGAGCAAATTGGGTTCCAACCAGGCAGCTCAACTATTGATCACTGCCTGGTTCTGTCACACCTAGCCCATAAATCTATCGACATCAAAGGAGGTAAATTATTTTGTGCCTTTGTAGATCTTAAGGCTGCTTTTGACTCTATATCCCGCCTAAGGCTTTGGAAGAAACTAGAAGAACTTAACATCGATGGTCGGCTGCTATTTTTGTTACAAACTTTATACTCTAACACTACTGCCCAAGTCCGATGTGGTACCCAGGGACAGGTTACTAACGAATTTAATATCTTACAGGGTGTCAGACAGGGTTGTGTCCTAGCACCCTCTTTATTTAACCTATACCTGGCAGATCTCCCCAGGTGGTTGTCGACAGTTCAGTCACATGCTCCTAAAATTGGACAGCAAAAGGTGAGCCTATTATTGTATGCTGACGATGCGGTTCTGCTTTCTCAGACCCATCTCGGCCTCAGGAGACTACTGGCCAGTTTTGCAGACTACTGTAAGGATAACAAGTTAACAATCAATTTCCAAAAATCAAAAATTCTAGTCTTTGCCAAGAGAAATGTTAGGTACTCTTGGACGGTGGGGGGTCATAAAATCGAACAAGTCAATTCATTTAAATACCTTGGAATTTATTTCCAGGAAAATCTGAGTTGGAAGATCCACAGATCTTATATCCAGGGAAAGGTGGATCAATCTATGGGGGCACTTACCCGTTTTTTTTATCAAAAGGGCGGTAGATTTTTACCAGCTGCAATTAGAGTTCTTAAAGCCAAACTGATTCCTCTAATTTTGTATGGGGCCCCAGTTTGGTTTCCTCTGTTTAGAGGATCACTGGAAAATCTTAAAAGTGCCCACCTAAGAGTATTATTTGGGGCCCCCAAGTGTGTCTCTGGGGTATCCCTGAACTTAGAGGCCAGCCTTCCCTCCATGAATCATAGGGCATGGTTATTCACTATCCAATACTGGCTTAAACTATACCATGGTCTTGCTGTGGACTCTTTGGTCTCCCAGGTTCTACTAGATAAATATAAATCCCCCTGGGTAAAAGCGTTGGTGACTAAAATTAATTCTCTGGGCCTCCCCTTATTTCAATTGTTGTATACAGACCATGGCACTGCCAAACAGATGGTAAGACAAAGACTGGCAGATATAGATCTACAGGAGCAGAGGACCTTAGCTTGCGGCCCTTGCTCAACCTTTTCATTGGGTCTCCCAGAACAAGTAGGAAGAGAGGGAATGGCCTATTTAAGCTGGCTCACAGTGCCTAAATATAGGAGAGCTTTCTTCTTGGCGAGACTCAATGCCCTTCCATCTAATCTAATGACTGGAAGATATAAGAAAACCCCAGTCGAGGCCAGATTATGTCCATGTGATGATGCCAAGGTAGAGTCAGTCGAACATATGCTATTGGAATGCAGATTCTATAGAAATACTAGGATCAATCTGATCTATCCAATTATTAGAGATCACGGGGAGAAAAGCCACCGTGCTACGGTGAGCTTTCTGTTACAGTCCAAAGACCAGCAAATTACCATCCAGGTTGCCAAATTTTTGTATAATGTAATCAGTTGTAGAAACCAATTAAGTCTATAGGTAACTGTATTTTGTAGTGATGATATTAGTTTATGTAAACAGTGCGGATCCTATTGCTCTGTATAAATTGTATCTCTTTTACTGGCCTTTTGGCCGCAAATAAATTTCATTCATTCATATCCTAGTTACTAGCTTAACATGGTACCTTGGGTTTATTTCCCAGCCTCAGAAAATGTATGGTCGGGTGCTACGGATACTTTCAACAAAAACCTCTTTTAACTCCACCCAAGTTTGCCACTATATAACATGTGGGTATTATTCTCTATTTCCCCTTCAGCCAGCACAACCAATTGTACTAAACTGTATGGTGTGTGTGTTTTTATGAGGTGAAGAAAGAACAACAAATCTTTTAAAAACCTGCCTAAGGCCACATGTAAAGCTGCATCTCAAGAGCTGAAAGGCACATGTGCCACCTTCACTTGCCAGCACACTCACGGCTATTCTTCTGTGCTTTGTAGCCATCAATAAAATTGTCAAGGAAAATGCATTCCTCCAACCTTAAAATGTGCCCTCTAAAGCTTTCAGCCTTGGGTGTTTGTGCATGTGCGGTGTGGTCTTTTTTTTAAAGAGGGATTTTACCTCTAGTACACAAAAAGCAAAACACAGATTGAACTCTGCGCTGTAGCATCCTTTTGAATCCATGTTCAAATAAGTGTGCTTTGAGCTCAGATTTTGTAGGCCTTTTCCTAACACAGGCCCCCTCTACAAGGATGCGCTTTTGCGCCCGGTTCGGCGATTATGCGCATTATCGCAGACGCGCATTTACTCCTAATCCCTCTGCACGGGAGGCGGCGAGAGGCGGCAAAGCGCATTAATAGATGTCCAAAAAGCGCTTTACAAGAAGTTAATGCGCATAATCGCTTGTTCACACGGGGAAAATGCGCTTTAACAGCCGGAGCAAAATAAAACTCGCAATTTAACGCGCATTCGAAAATGCGCATTATCGGAGAGATAACGCGCCTCTACGCCCGTTTTGCGCTCCGTTCTTGTAAAGGTAAAATTTATAATGAGCCTTCAAAGAGCATTAAACCTCTCTTGTAGAGGCACCCACAGGAAGATTTTGAGGAGTGGAATGCAAGAGAGAATACAGAGGGGTTTTCAAAGAGAAATTAGGCATGTAACATGAAGGTCGGTAGTTACTAACCCTAGTTGAAACTACTGATTTGTTACTAAGCAAAAATGAAAGAAAAAAACCTTGACGCTTTTGAAAAGCAGTCTTGGGCCTGATCTACGCAAAGCAGGATACTGCACTATGAAAGCGGTATATAAAAGGCAGGAGCCACAACAAGCAGGATATAGCGGTATGAAAGTGGCACGTGGTATGTGTCTAAGGGCCCCAAGAGTTGTCAGTGCACTTCAATACCGCTATAAAGCAGTCGTGTGGCTCCTACCTTTTGTATACTGCTTTCATACCACTTTCATAGTGCAGTATCCTGCTTGGTGTAAATGAGGCCTTGGAGAAGAAAGTGTAAAGTGAATTGATAGAAAGGAAAACTAATAAAGGAATACTGGAGAGGGATGAGAGCTTAATGCAAAGCGCAGAAGAAGTGATCAAGTATGATAGGGCAAATTCTCAGAAATAAGGGACTAATTCAACATATAATAGAAGGGAAATGGAAAGGAAGGAGGACAATAGGAAAACCAAGATACAGCTACATAAAGCAAACTAAAAGGAGGAGAAGGTGAAAATATCGTTGACCAGGAAAAGCTTACACAAAAGAGAGAAGATTGTGGAGAGTTGACAGAGACCGGTTTATGGATTGAAACATGAGAAATTGACTCAAGGAATGCAGACTGAATTGCAAGTGGGCATTTGGAGTCTATGAGAAATCTGAAAAGGGTCGCTCTCTTCCCCCGTTGTTGGAGACAGTGATGCATAGCCTGCTATGGAGACACATTCAGATTGAAGAGCCCCCACCAGTGGTCTTTCCCTCCTGCCAGGACACTCCTAGGACATTTGGACAAATTATTGTCAGTTCCTCTATTTCACTGCAGCACTATCCATGTCTGGCTTGCATAAACTTTAAATTAGCTTAGCTCCCCTGCAGTTCATCACTTCTCCAACCTGGACATCCAGCCTTCAGGTAGGAAAATACTGGATGGCAAGGGAATCCACTGCTCTAAGTTACAATAATTAAAAAAAAAAAAAACAGCAGAGCCATAGATCACCCATTAAACATAGGAAGCAGTCAGACAAGCGGTTCAGTCTTCACTAAGCTGACAAAAGTGAATTTCACAAGCCTCAATTTTTTTCCTTCCATTTTTGTCTAATAACAGATTAGTATTTGTATTAACTAAACTTCATATTACCGGCTTATTTTCTTTTTAAAGACTTGCATTTCAGACAAGTCGGGTCTTCCCCCACCTGGTCAGGAGACTGAACCTGAGAGAGGCCCTGTTCAGAAGACATCTTAAACCATGGTTTTAACCACAGTGCTTGAGCCAAAAAGCCATAAACACCGTGGTTAAACACATGGTTTAAGGTGTCTTCTGATCAGGGCCATATTTTGCTTGGAAATCATGGAAATCATGTGCTCTACCACTGAGCTATGGTCCTTCCTCTCAGACTTGGGGAATAAAAAATATTTTAATTTGCCTGTCTAACCTGCCTGGGACAGGTATCTCACACCCCAGAGTGCCATAACTGAAAAGGCCCTGTCCTCGCTCTCCATCCACCTCAACTCCAAAGGCTGGAGCCTTTCATGTGGAAATCTGTGGTATTACATTCATGAGGGGTAGGGTTGCCTGTTACAATGTTATATTATGTTTTGTTCAGAAACGCATAGAAGAAAACAGTCCTTCTTTCAGAACTCTCCAGCTCTATAAGATAGATACTTCATCATTTTCGGTGTATTTTGAATTTTATTTGAGTGAAGGTCTCTTCTTAAAAGAAATCCTGCTATGTTCTCTTCTGTAGCCTTGTAATGAATAAGTTCAAAAACTGTGTTCATTTGAAAAGACCTCAGAGGGGCCACCTATTTCCCTTATGTTGGTATAATTCCCATTGGAATTGCCCCCAAGTTTTCAGCATACACACTGTTTGTAAAAGTCATTTTGAGGTTTGCTTTTAAAACAGACAATTTGAGTGTTTGCAAACCTTTAAAAAGACAAGGGATGTCATTACCTGCCTGATTTTAATTAGTTTGCACTTCAAGGACATGCTTTGATTGGTATTGGAACTAAGAAGTTTATTTAGTAAGACAAATGTACCTTTCCCCATCCCTAAATTGGGAGCACTCAACTTTTGTCCTACTGATCCTCTTTGATCAAGAAAAGGAAGGTTAAGGAAAATGAAGTCAATAAAGGCAAAAGCAACCCAACTGGTAGAATTGGTTTTAAATATAAAAAGGTGGGGGCCACAAAGCCCCGTCCATATGCATTGTGATTGGTTCCTTTCAGGGGGAAGGAGCGAGGAAATAAAAATGCATCTTTAAAATAGGCCCTTGCTATAATATCTTCTTACATGAATATATGAAGAACTGGTGAAAAAAAATCTCCCTGTAAGAAACTAGCATGTACATCTGCCTTAGAATCAATCTGCATATGAAGAAAACAAACAGACAAACAAACAAACAACAGCAACAACAAAATGAAATTAGCCTGTGTGATAAAATTCAGAGAAGATTCACCGACTAAATAGATGCTCTAAAATCTTTGGTCAAGCTTTTAAATTGCCCTGGTGTGATAGCATATGAGATTTAATAATTCTTCATTTTGGTAAAGTTTGCTTTGTGTGTGTTAATTCTCTCTCTCTCTCTCTCTCTCTCTCTCTCTCTCTCTCTCTCTCTCTCTGTGTGTGTGTGTGTGTAGAGGTGTAGGTGTAGGTGTAAAGAAGCACAACAATTTTCTGTCCCTCACACTTCTTCTTCTTCTGGCTATCCATTTAATATAATATCTACTGATAAAGGAGGAAAGCCAAAACGTTTAGGGCTAAATATATCTGTAAATTACTCTGTTCTTAGTCTATTCATCTTTCATATCACATGGTGCAACCTTCCTTGGCTATACTACTTCAGAATGGAGGATTTGCATGTGTGCATGCTTCACCACATAACAATCTTTCTGAAAACTTTGCATGTCAAGTAGAAAGTTTAAATGGGTATTATGTATCTTTCTTCCCCCCCCCCCCCCCGCTTCGTGTGCGTGGATGTATGTGTGTTTGGTGAGGTTTTGGCAAAGGAAAGGATTTTATTATGTGACCCTTTAGGCCATTCTGAAGCCACATAGACCTAAGCTGGCGCTGTGCTTTGCCTGCATGTGTCGATTCTCAGTCTTAGTCAATTGCTCTTCTGTACCTGTCACACCAACAACTACAACATTCACACTGTTTGAACCTGTGCACACACTAAACAGCAGGGCAGCATCTATTGCAGGAAATACAACAAAGTCTTGCAGCACCTTGGTCCTCGTTTTATTGTAGTGTAGGCTTTCATGTTCGAAAACTCAGTTAATCGTATGTGTGAAGTGTTACTGACAGTTGGGATATAGATAAAAATGGTAAGTGGTGGAGGCAAAGGCCAGGAAATGCAAGAGATCCAGTTGGCCTGTGGCATTTACATGCAAAGCTCAAACGCATACAAAATAAGAATAGTTTTTATTGTACTTTCTCTGACATTGTATGCATTTCAGCTTTGCATAAAAACGTTATGGACTAACTGGTCATCCTGCATTTCCTGGCCTTTGAGCCACAGTGTGTGTGTGTGTGTGTGTGTGTGTGCACTGAGGATAACAGTTTGTGCGTCTGGCAAACAGGGCTTGACTCCACAAAAGAGGCTGAGCATCATGTAGCATCCATGTTTCCCTTCTCTTTTAAAAGCTGCTAGCCTTTCGTGTTTACGTGGGGAATAGTTTGGTAACCAGTGATGTAGTGGAGCCAGGACTTGCAGGTTTGTATTAGTAGCAGAGCTGGACCAAGACTTTTTGTTGCTGGAGGCGAAGAACAAAGCGGCACCACCTCCAGTTCCATGTACAAAACCCTTTCTTCAAAACTGAACAACTTTCTTCTACACCAGCGATGGGACAGCATCCTCTGCCCACCTGAAGGCAGCAGGTTGGCTTAGGGGGATGTAGGGAAAACCACGTAACACCATTCTTGCTGCCACCTCCCACATTTGCCACCTGAAGCAACTGCCTCACTTTACCCAATGGTAGGGCCTGCTTAGTAGGGATGCTGACATTGTCACCACCATTCCCAGAATCCCCTGTTCCCTCAGAGCTTACCGTAGTTGCAGTCCTCACAGGAGCTGGTGGGAAATGAATTTTCCCAGCAACACATTCCTGTTGAAATGCAAAGTATTTTGGGGGGTAACTTGGTCTTGAATGGGCAATTAAGGCCCCAAACTTTATAACAGACCTGCTCCAGATGGAGATGCACACTGGTAGAACTGGTTTGTTGAGATGGATCAACCCAGTAGCCTGGAGTTTTGGATTCTTGTGGCATTCCTGCCTATTTCCCAGTGAGAATACCTTCTCAGTAAGGCCTTTTCCACACTTGCTCTCACCGCATTAATACTGCCACCAGGACCTGTATTATTGTTCTCTTGACTACTATGCTCTTTTATATCCACAAGCCATCGGTGTAGGACACAAGCAAGCACCACTCCCTATTAATATAGCATGCACCATTTCACGCCCTCCACTCACTCACTCAGCCAATCATTTCACATATGCAAATACAACAAACCTCCTGTCACTCATACCACGTTCACCCTAGATCTACTTACTGTAAAACATAGAGTTATAACATCAATACGCATATATACCCACAGGCTCATAATATATAGAGAGACGTGTAATATCACAAGTCTCCTTGGGGGCATAGCTCTGAGGACTGTTACGATGCACACCTGCACTTCAAAATTTACCACTACACTGCAACATAAAGGCTAAATGCTTAAAATCTTTAAACACATGGGTGTGTGTGTGTGTGTGTGTGTGTTTTAAAAAATGTGCAAAGTATATTTATTTATTTGTTTATTTATTTATTTATTTATTTCAGAGAAACCTTTTACATTTTCAACCCGTGTCACAATATTTCCAGTTCTCCTGCCTCATATGTTCTGACAGCCATGGCAATGTGAAATGGTAGCAAGCGTGACTTTTGCTCATGCGAGGACCGAAGCGTCGAGATTCTGTGGAGGTTCATGGACTTGTGCTGAGATGCCTTTTAAAGCAATGAACCACAGAGGAAAGTGGTTGCATCAATTTCTTTTAAAGGGCACAGAACTAGCAGAAGTCAGTGCCAAAAACCAGCTTGCTATGATAAGGCAGTGAACAAAGTGGGCTGAAGAAGCAGAGGGGAAAGGAAGGCGCGGAATCCGGGAACGGCCACGGAGGTTGCATTGTTCTACTACGAACCCATCCAGACAACCAGATTATCCCTGAATGAGTTCTCCGTTCAGCCCACCCACTTCCTTCCACAGAAGCACAGTTGGCTGCCTCACCCCTGAGAGAGGAAGCCTGCTACCTACAACACAGGCCCCCATCCTCTAAAAACAAAGAGTAGTTGCTTTGTTTCAGCACTATTTTTACTCCTAGGCAAATTTAATTGATCGATGAATGCTCATACAATTAATCCCACAAAGATTTCTTTAATTCAGCTTTCCCAAACGTGGTGTCCTCAAATGTGTTAGACTGCAACTCCAATCATCCCCTGGGCTGCGAATGATGGGGATTATAGTCCAACACACCTGGAGGGCCCAAGTTGGGGAAGACTGCTTGAACTGAATGACACTTCTCCCTACTAGCGATTCCCAACATGGAGAGGTAGAGCAAGGTAAGCCACCAGTCAGGAAAGTTGGGCCAGGGAGGCTTCTGGCATCCAACAGCGATGTTGTGGCTTGCCAACAGGGGTCCAGGTTAGGCCATGTGAGGTGGGGGAGGTTTAATTCCCATCTGATCACCTGGAAGCAGTTCTTACCCGTCACAGGTGACCTGGCAAGTGGCTATTTACAAGCCTGCTTGCACACACACATACTATGTAAGTGACATATAATAGGTGTAGTAAACTGAATATTCGCACGCATCTTTTTGGAAGCCCATTGAATAGTCATTCTAGCTGACTGCAGTGTTGGCATAAATCCTTGAGAATTTACACTGGAAACCTGCCACATGCTAGTAGAAGGAGTTGTTATGCAAAATGATTCCTCTTTGCCCTGCTGGGAAGGGAACTAGGTTTTTGCTTGGGAGAGTGAAGAGACCTGAAAGCACCAGTTTGGGGTTTGGCTGGGAAAGAGGTGCTCTGGTTTGGAGGGGGGAGGAGACTGAACTGTGTTGCTTTGGAGCCATAATAACAGACAGCACAATCCCAGGCCTGTGTATTCAAAATTACGTCCCATTTAGTTCAGTGGAGATGACTCGCAGATAACTGTGTAATAGCAGGAATGAGAAACCTCAGGACCAGACCCCAAATCCAGCCCTCCTGGGATTGCACTCTGGCCTTCCGGTGTTTCCTGATGGCTCTAACTCTGCCCCGACAGCTTCTAAATCGTGCGAAGTACTGGCTCCCCTCTATTCCGCACAGGTTAGGCCTCATCTTGAGTACCGTGTTCAGTTCTGGGCACTGCATTTCAAGAAGGATGCAGACAAGCTGGAGTGGGCAATGAGGATGGTCAGGGGTCTGGAAACAAAGCCCTATGGGGAGAGACTGAAAGAACTGGGCATGTTTAGCCTGGAGAAGAGAAGTCAGAGGGGAGACATGATAGCACTCCTCAAATACTTGAAAGGTTGTCACACAGAGGAGGGCCAGGATCTCTCCTTGATCATCCCACAGTGCAGGACACAGAATAATGGGCTCAAGTTACAGGAAGCCAGATTCCGGCTGAACATCAGGAAAAACTTCCTGACTGTTAGAGCAATGTGACAATGGAGCCAACAACCTAGGGAGGTGGTGGGCTCTCCCACACTAGAGGCCTTCAAGGTACAGCTGGGCAGCCATCTGGCAGGTGTGCTCTAAGGTGGATTCGTGCCTTGAGCAGGGGGTTGGAGTCGATGGCCTTAGAGGCCCCTTCCAACTCTACTAGTCTATGATTCGATGGCCCCTTTTCCCTAACCACGGATTATTTGGTGCTTTTCTCACTACTGCACAGTTCTCCCTGGCCCTATTCTAAAAGGTGGAAATGCCACTCCTAAAGCTTTAGTTCCTGGCAGTAAGAGCTTTAAGCTCACATAGGCCAGCATTTTTTTGTTTTTGTTTTGTTTTTCTGCATTTTTGGCCCACTCACCACCGGAATGTGGGCCCTGAGACCTTCTCTGAAATTGAATTCGGTCCTCAGGCAGTGAGCGGTATCCCACCCGGTAAATAGGATTGCAGCCTGAAAGTACTTCTTTCCACAATGTCTTAATTAGCTTTTGGAATCTACTGCCACACGTCTTGGTGCTGGCCATGAGTTTGGATGGGTTCTTCTAAGATTTATTTATTTATTTATTTAACATTTGTATCACACCCTATATCACTGGGATCTCAGGGCAATGCACAGATAAAATCAGAACAATGTAAAATGATAAAGAATATACACAACTAAAACCGTATTAAATCGTTAAGAAATTAAAACCAGTAGAAAAAGTTTGAAAGCAATAGAAACAATTAAAACTATGTGCAGCCATGGAGAATTTAGCCTTCAAAGGCCTTGATAAAAAGCCATATTTTAACTTGGCACTGAAATGAAGCCAGTGTCAGCACCAGTCAGGCCTCCAAGGGGAGAGCATTCCACAACCAGGGTGCCACCACAGAAAAAGCCCTCTCCCATGTCCCACCATAGTGTATATCTTGCACTAGTGGGATGCAAAGGAGAGCTCCTCCAACAGATCTCAAATCTTGGGCAGGCATATATAGGGAGAGGCGCTCCCTCAATTATCGAGGTCCCCAAGCCATTTAGGGTTTTAAATGTCATTGCCAACACCTTGAATTCCAAGCAGAAGCATATAGGCAGCCAATGCAATTCTTTTAAGACCAGTGTTATTTGGTCCTTATAGGATGTTCTGGTGAGCAGTCAAGCTGCTGCATTTTGCATTAGCTGTAACTTCCAAGTCATCTTCAAGGGCAGCCCCATGTAGAGTGCATTGCAGTAGTCTAATTGGGAAGTTACCAGCGCATGGACTACTGTGATCACATACATTCATAGGGTAGGCGTCTATCCTCAGTTCTTAGCTGTGGTGCTAAATTAAGCCTTTATATCCAAAGGCAACAGACCTCTGAACAGTAGATACTGGGAGACAAACAGAGTGGTGGGGAGCCCAGCACATTCATGGTTTTGTTGGCTTCCGAAAGCATCCCATGGACCACTGTAGGAAGCAGAGGGTACTGGACTGTTTCTAATCTCAAGACGTTCCCACCTCCTCATCACTTCATTCTGCTGCATATATCAATCAGGTTTGAGTTAGCAATGTTATTCTTATGCTCATCTATATAGAATCCATTCATGTAAGGTTTATTACTCGTGATCTACCAGATCAAATTTGCTTATTTTTGTTTTAAACTGAAGCTTGAGCAGTGTAGATGTCCAGAAAATTTTGAAACTTTCAAAGAGTTTAAAGCTTGAGCTTTAATAGCAATTAACTTCCTTCATGCCAAACAGGCAGGGCAGCCCCTCCACCAGTGGAATGATGGACAGCCCTGCTTGATCAACCAGTGTGGCATGAAGGTGGGTCCAGTTGTAACTGCATGGTTAGGCCATTGATGCCAGTGGGGGTGTGGGGCAGGGGGTGGAAGCAGCCAAGCAGGGTGCACGAGGGAGGGGCAGGGCCACACCACATGCAAATTTCGGAGGGGGGGATTCACTATGAATGAGCCACATTTGCATTATTTATAGGCCCCTTTGTAGTGAGGGGACTTAGGGGCAAGCAAGTAGGAAAGGAGCAGGAGTACTAGCACCTATGGCGACATGGGCTTTACACCAGCCTGTATAAGAATATAGTCATGTAATGGGCAATAGCTTCGGCTACTGGGCAGAATAAAAATGCAGTAAATAAATAAATAAATACTAGAGATCTACCAGAGCAATTTTGCTCATTTTTCTTTTAACTGAAAGTGTAGGCATGCAGAAAATGTTGAAAGTTCAAAAAAGTTCAAAGCTCAAGCTTTAATAGCCAAACAATATATGCTTCTGCACCCTGGCCAAGAGCCTGAGACAGTCAGGGAATTACAGCTCCCACCTAGCTCTGTGCCAAGCAGGCCCACCGGGAGAAAAACACAAAAGAGGAGACAAGACGGAGGGAGGGTTCCGCGAGTCAAGCCTTTCTCAGAGCAGCCATATTGGCAGCAGGGATGGTGGTGAAGGCGGTGGTGGAAGATGAAAAAAAAAAGAGGAAGAAGCTAAGGTTGTACACCAGCGACTGGTGTGAGGAAGCAAAGGCCCAAAATCCTCAGTTGTGTTGAAGGAAAGTAACTTCCATGCAGCTTCTGGAGGACTGACATAGAGTCAAGGAACAGCATGTTTTACCCTCAGACTATGAGTGCCAATGGTGACATGGGCTTTACAGTAGTTTGGAAATAATTGCAAAGTTACTGTAAGTCGGTAGAATGCTGTCATCCAAAGAAAACCTTCCCTGTAAAGGTTGCGCTGAACTTGCCATTGCTTGGGCAACTGCAAACCAAGCTCTCTTGCCCCCCCTCCCCCCACACACTTGATGGCTGTGATAAGCCTGGGATGCCACTAGAGAGAGGACAAAGCAAGCCTGTTAGTTCCGTGTTCACTAGCGGGAGTGCAGTTATTGCTGAGGAAGCATAGAGGGGGGGATCTTCTGATGTCGCCTAAGCCAGGTTTGCATCCCTGCCAACTTTGCTTAGTACCTGCAGGGACATAATCTGGTATTCCTGGGTCATTAGATGGTCTCCGAATGCTCCCATTGTGTACAAATTATTTCCCTTGTCTAGATTGTTAGTACAAAGGTCCCATCCTCTGGATCTCTGCCAGTGTCTTCCCATGGAAGGAAGACAGTAGCCAGTGCATTAATCTCTATTTGCAGTTACCTCGCTGTAGCTTTGTTTCTGTGTTCAGTGCTTTAAACAGTGAACAACACTCTCTTCAAGGAGATGTCACAAAATTATTTGTACATTTAAAGCTTTCCTCCTACCCAATGTTCCAAATAAACTGGGGATTGTCACGGAAGTACCTGTGATTAAAAGGTACAATGTGGGAGGAGGGAGGGGGAGGGGGGAGGAGACCAAACAAGCCTAGGATGAGCTGAAAAGCTTTTATCTAGTGAAGCCGTTGGAGGATTTCAGCTTTTGTAGCCCTCCTGTGGCACGGTTGGAGCTAAGAGGAAGATTCAGTAAGAACTGGGCACTGTTATCAATTTTCTTAGTTCATGCAATGCTCTCTTGCCTTCCTAAAAGACAGTTAAAATTGTTTGCATAGATTTGGCATCTGCTGCAGAAGAGCCACACTTAGAGATTACACAATTGACCATTTTTGGCATATGTTGGTGCAAGTTGGCTCAGCTATTGGCTGCCGGCCTTTCCTGAATGAAGTCCAATTCTTTGCAGGCACGTTTCCATCTGGTCAAGCTTTAGGATTCAAGCTGTTTATAAATATATGTTCAAAAAGGATCCAGTACCAATAACAATCTGCAAAAAAATAAAAATAAAATAAAAATCCAAACACCTCATATCATCACATTGTTTTCTTCACTTTCTAATGCATTTTTAATTTTTATTTGCCTTCTTTCCTGTGAAACTGAAAGGCAAAATAGCATTCCACATAGGGAAGAACGTTTGCTCCTGCTAGGATCCTAGAAATTGCACCAACTGGAGTAGTCGGCTTCTTTAAATAATCTTCAAAATTCACCAAGGTGGATGCGAAAGCTGAGCACGGCTTTGAATGTTCGCTGACACCATGGCTCAGCTCAGGCTTCACACCAAAGCACGGTCAAGGAAATGTAACTACATTTTAGCATAGTACCTGAGTGGACAAACCATGATTTGCGGTCAGGGAAACGCTATTGAAAACCATGGTGTGAAGTGGACTTAAAAGGCATAATTATGTCCTACCAATGGTTTGGTGCAACGCTTGAATCTATAAAGCTGTTGGCTGTTGCTCCACCGCTGGCATACACTGAACCTAGAAACTGGAGTGCTGAGCAGATGGGTAAATAAGCAGGCAGGCAGCAGTTAACCATGGTTGTCCTGTGTGTTTGGAAGACCATGGTTTAGATTCTAAGGTATTATTGGAACTGAGATTTGGTGTGGTTGCTGAGTTGAACCACTGACGAATGGAGTCGGCTTTTCACAGACCCTTATTATGTCCAAGCTGAAGGGTGATCTGCCCTGTCCCAGAGCAATAATAATAATAATAATAATAATAATAATAATAATAATATATTTATAACCCACCTCTCCCAACGGATAGAGGCGGGGAACAGCATTAAACATAAAATACAAAACTGATTAAAAGCACATAAAACCAATACATCATTAAAATACCAATAAAACACCAATAAAACACTTTAAAATTCATCTGGGTAGGCCTGCCAGAAGAGATAAGTCTTTATAGATCTTTTAAATTCCTGAAGATTGGTGAGCTGGCGAATCTCTCCCGGCAGGTCATTCCACAATCTGGGAGTGGCAGAAGAGAAGGTCCTCTGGGTAATGGTTGTCAGTCTAGTTCTTGTTGGCTGTAGTAAATTCTTCCCAGAGGACCTGAGCGTGCGGGGCAGATAGAATGGGAGAAGGCGATCCCGTAGGTAACCTGGACCCAAACCATCTAGGGATTTAAAGGTAATAACCAACACTTTGTACTTCGCCCGGAAACTGATTGGCAGCCAGTGAAGAGATTTTAAAACTGGTGTAATGTGGTCACCCCTAGATGTACCGGTGACCAACCTGGCTGCCATATTTTGAACTAGTTGAAGTTTCCGGACTAGGCACAGAGGTAGCCCTATGTGCAGCTCATTGCAGAAGTCGAGCCTCGAAGTTACCAGCACATGCACTACTGATTTTAAGTCTTCCAACTCTAGGAAGGGGCGCAGCTGGCATATCAGCCGAAGCTGATAGTAGGCACTCCTGGCAGTCGCATCTATCTGAGCTGTCATTTGGAGCGACGGATCCAGGAGCACCCCCAAGCTGCGAACACAGCCTTTCAGGGGGAGTGTAACCCCATCCACAACTGGTTGACACATCGCCAAACCCAGGTTGTGGCCCTTGACAGTAAGCACCTCCGTCTTGTCTGGATTCAGCTTCAGTTTGTTTTCCCTCATCCAGCCCATTACCGCCTCCAAGCATTCATTCAGAGGAGACACACTATCCTTAGCTGACGCTGTTGTCAAAGGCATAGAGAAATATATTTGGGTGTCATCAGCGTATTGATAGCACCCCGCCCCATGCCTCCGGATGATCTCTCCTAGCGATTTCATGTAGATGTTAAACAGCATTGGGGATAGGATGGCACCTTGTGGTACACCACATAGCAACTCCTTCTTTGAAGAGCAACTATCCCCAAGCATCACCATCTGGAACCTGCCCGAGAGGTAGGACCGGAACCACTGAAGCACAGTGCCCCTGAGTCCCAATTCCCTCAGGCGTTCCAGAAGGATACCATGGTCGATGGTATCGAAAGCCGCTGAGAGGTCCAGGAGTACCAACAGGGACACACTCGCCCTGTCAATACTTAAGCGTAGGTCATCCACTAAGGCGACCATAGCAGACTTAACTCCATATCCTGCTCTGAAGCCAGTTTGAAATGGGTCTAGAAAATCTGTATCATCCAAAACTGCTTGCAGTTGGAAGGCAACTGCCCTCTCGATCACCTTGCCCAAAAATGGAAGATTTGATACTGGCCTGTAGTTATTAATGTCCAGGGGATCCAGGGAGGGCTTTTTTAGAAGCGGCCGTACTACCGCTTCTTTTAAACATGATGGAAAACTCCCCTCCCTGAGAGATGCATTAATAATATATTGTAATTGTGATCTAACTGCATGTCCTCCCTGGGCGACCAGCCAAGAAGGACAGGGATCGAGAGGGCAAGTCATCCTCCTCACTCGACCAAGCAGCTTGTCCACATCCTCGGTACTCACCAACTGAAACTGATCCAGTGTAATTCTACTCGCGGAGTTGCTGGACACTCCATTGTCAGCCTCTGCTATAACGACAGCATCTAAGTCGGCTCTTATCCGAGAGATTTTATCTGTGAAATGATCGTTAAAGGCATCACAGCGAACTACCGAAGGCTCTAAAATCGGGTTCAGGGGGGAGGGTGCCCGGGTTAGACCCCTCACCACCCTGAACAGTTCTGCTGGACGCAAATTCGCAGACACAATGCGTGCAGAGAAGAAAGCTTTCTTTGCTGCACGTATTGCCACCCCATAGGAACGAAGATGTTCTCTATGTCGTGTCTTATCGGATATAAGTCGAGTTTTCTGCCATCGGCGTTCTAGTCGTCGCCTTTCCGCTTCAACTCCCTGAGATCTTCTGTATACCAGGGCGCCCGATTAGAAGCGGGTCAGAGAGGACGTTTGGGGGCGATCGTGTCGATAGCCCTAGTTAGGTCTTGATTCCATCTATTGCCCAAGGCTTCTACAGGATCGTCGACAATACCAGCCATAGATCCCTCCAAGGCCTTCTGGAATCCAAAAGGATCCATCAGCCTTTGAGGACTGACCATCTTAATAGGTCTGCCACCCCTGCAGGGGTGGGTGGTAGCCGTAATACTAACCCTGACCAGAAAATGGTCTGTCCATGACAATGCAGAGGTATTTGTTACCTCTGCCCACAGATCTGTCTGTTTGGAGCTGAAGACAGCATCGAGGGTGTGACCTGCTGAATGTGTAGGTCCAGAGACCAATTGGGATAGGCCCATGGTTGTCATGGATGCCTTGAACTCCCGAGCTACACCTGTCAAACCAGCCTCGAATGGGATGTTGAAATAGCCCAGGACCAAAAGCTTGGGCGAATCCAACACCAACTCCGAGACCAGTTCCGCAAGCTCGGCCAGGGGGTCTGATAGGCAGCGGGGGGGCCGGTACACTAACAGAATCCCTAGACTATCCCTGGCCTTCAGACTCAGGTACACACACTCGATGTGATTCAATTGCTGGACAGGAAGTCTGGTCAGGTTAAGATTGTCCTTGTAGACCACAGGTACTCCACCCCCCCGCCCACTTTCCCTCACCTGCTCTCTCACCTGTTAGTACACAGTTTCCAGCTGGGAGAGCCTGGGCCCATGTCGGCCCACTATCATCTCCCAGCCAGGTTTCTGTGAAGCATGCCAGGTCGGTCTCCTCATCTATAAGGAGGTCATAGATGATATTTGTTTTATTTTTAACCTACCTGGCATTGCATAGGAGCAAGGAGAGGTTCTGTGGGTGGCCTGGTTCGTTCTCCAAGATCCCCGGGGTAGCAGGGCGACTGGAAGGTAAGATGGGTGTTAGATATCCATCTCTCCTTCCCCTGTAATGGCACATTGCCTTGCTATCGCCATATCTCCCCTTGCCCTGCACAACAGATATTGCCGCTCCCAGACACATTTCAGTTCAGTTCAGCTGCACTCCCAGCCACCTCGAGCGTGTCAGAGGGGTGGACTGGGCCAGTGTTCTAAGCCTCTCCGCAGGTGGGCTGGGGGCCGGGCCGGAGGAGGCGCAGGGAGCCCTTATGCGCAGCTCTCTCTCCCTCTCCAGCCGGATTCATTGCCCCACTGACATCGCAACCACCAGCCGCCACTGCCCCCTCTCTCTGCACTCCAGTGCTCCCAAGGCAATGGGGGAAATGTTGCATCTGAATTCACCCCCATGGGCCATGTGCAGGCTGCAGGCAGCAGTCTTGTCGTATAGACAATACTGAGTTATCTGGACCAATGGCATAAAGCAGTTCCCTATGTCTCCCCCCCACTCACCCACCTGCAATTTCTGCACCTGCGTAGCCTCCCTCCCATCCAAAGGTGGGTCAAAGAGCAGGAAGAGTGATGCATCAGACATACAAGGCTTTCCTCCCTCCCCCTCTTGCAATGCTAGGTCTATGTCTATGGGACCTAGATGTCTACGTCAATGTGTCTATATGTTGGTGGGGAGATGGGAGCCAGATAGTGCATAAGAGCATCAGAAGAGCCCGGCTGGGTCAGACCACAGGTCCACCTATTCCAGCATTCTGTTCACACATTGGTCCACCAGCTGCCTAAGTAGGACACCAGAGCAATAGCACCCTCCCACCCATGTTCCCCAGCAACTAGTGTACATTGGCATCCTGCTTCTGATACTGGAGGTAGCCATTGATAGCCTTCTCCTCCATGAATTTGTCCAATCCCCTTTAAAGCCATCCAAAAGGGTGGGCCTTTACTACATTTTGTGGTACTGAATTCCACAGTTTAACTTGGGCGCATTTCCTCCCCCATTAATCTGTTGCCTGCCACCTGTTTACTTGGCATAGGCTGAGTGTTACAGCTCAGCACATGACAAAGGGAAATAACATTGAGAATTGGCTATTATAGAGAGATGGGTTTAGGGGAGAAAATCCAACACATTGGCTGGGTTCACACAACATGCTAACCCACCCAGTGTGGATTGTTGTCAAACTGTGGGTTATCTTGTCTGAATGCATCACATTTTCCGCAGGGTTGCTCGTTAACCATGCAGTGGGGTTTGCTAACTATCCTGAACAACCCAACAACACACAATGCGTTCTCAAGATGGCTTGTTCAAGAAAAATAAACCACACTGCATGGTTAACAAGCCATGCAACAACAATCCACACTGAGTGGGTTAGCATGTTGTGTGAACCCAGCTGTAGTTATTTGTACATGTTTTGGGCATATAGGCACATGTTTTGTCTGTTTTCCACCCTTTAGAATAGGGCTGGGGAGAATTGTGCAGTAGTGAGAAAAGCACCAAATAATCCGTGGTTAGGGAAAAGGGGCCATCGAATCATAGACTAGTAGAGTTGGAAGGGGCCTCTAAGACCATCGAGTCCAACCCCCTGCTCAAGGCACGAATCCACTTTGGAACACACCTGGCAGATGGCTGCCCAGCTGTACCTTGAAGGCCTCTAGCGTGGGAGAGCTGCATTCAGACAACATGATAACCCATGGCTCTTTAAGTCACAACAGTGTGGGGGACAGCCAAATCTTGGGGTCCTACCACTAAGAAGCCTCTGTCACATGTGGTAGCCCCATGGGCCACATTCCTCAAGAGCAGCCCAAGCAAAGACTCTCTGAATGATATTAAATCCCAAGTCGATTGGTACCAGGGCAGGCAGTCCTTCTATCTGCAGGAGTTTGTGGTACACCTGGACAGTACAAAGAAACCCTAGCAATGGAAGCATTGGTCTTGTACTCCCTGATGCTGTGCTACTATATGGTTTAATATACTAATCCAGGCCTAGACAACTTGCAATACACTAAGCCAAATGTAGCCAGTCAGTAGAGCTGGTCCTGCCATTAGGAAGAGTGAGGCAGTCATTCTCAGGTGGCAGGTGCTGAGAGGCAGCAACAAGGTATTGGAGGAGAGAGTTGAGTGCCAAGTGGCCTGCTCTGTCCCCCAAAGCTAACCTGCTGCCTTCAGGTGCAGTGGAGGATGCTGTTCCATTGCCAGTGTTGAAGAAACAGTCCCGTTGGCTTTTGTACATGGCACAGGAGAGGGTGCTATCTTGTTCTTTGCCTCAGGCAGCAAAGCGTCTTGGGCCGGCCCTGCCAGCCAGCTATCTGTTGTGGTCTGCCAATGGCCACTGTCCCTCCAGTTTTCCACTTCCAGGTAAAAACAGCAAAATGTGGTTGATTGAGTCCTTAATGGGCCATGATATTTGGCTGCATTCCGACTGGTGGGCCATGAAAGCTCACCCAAGTACAGGGGCTGCTACATCACTACTGACTAGAGTGGCACCATCTCTCTTCCCCCCCCCCCTCTCTCTCATACTTCCCTAGCAAAAGCAACAGCACCAGTGTTTGTATCTTGCCCTTTCCTTAATGGCCTTTTGGAAGATGGTGGAAACGTTCCATTTTGAGAAGTCATCTGGATTGGAATTGGTCATTTTATTCAATTGGTTTTAGCTGTGTCTGGTTTTTGTATAACTTTTTTATTGCTGATGTAGTCTGTTAATTCTTGCAACTGTTTTAATATTTGTTTATAAATGATCTTTTAAATTGCTAATTTATGGTTTTACCTCTGCTAGCCACCTTGAGCTCTTCTGAGGAAAGGCGGAATATACATGTTTTAATTGAATAAAATCTTTTGAGATGCAAGCATGTGGAGGTTTCTACTGAGTTATGTCAACACCATACCAAATTTGATTATTTGGGTTTTTTAGTGTTGATGATCATCTTAGAAAGATTAAATTGGGTTTACTACTCAGTGAAGCAATGTAATTGTAGACCCATTGAGACTAACTTTATGACAGATTCAAGAGACAACTGTATGAAGACAAAAGAAGCTGAATTTTCCTTGTAGATGAAAATATCTGAAGAAATATCAAAACACGCCTTCTTAGAGAATAGTTGTTTCTACTAGTGCACTTCAAATAAACATACCAGGCAAGCAATCCAAGGGGAGCAAGGGAGGGGAAATCCATGGTGCCCAAACCACCATAGCAGAAATATTTATTTTTTTTATTTATTGCATTTCTATGCCGTCCAATAGCTGAAGCTCTCTGGGTGGTTTACAAAAATTAAAACCATGACAACTATTCAAAATATAAAACAACAACAGTATAAAAACATATAAAATACAACATAAGAGCACAACCAGGATAAAACTGAGCAGCAATGCAGAAATTAATACAAGTTAAATACAAAGTTAAAAATTCAACTGAACTGTTAAAATACTGAGAAAATAAAAACGTCTTCACCTGGAGTCAAAAAGAGTATAATGTAGGTGCCAGGTAAACCTCTCTAGGGAGCTCATTCCACAGCCGGGGCCCTCCTCCTGGTAGCCACCTGTCTCACTTCCTTTGGCAGGGGCTCATGAAGAAGGACCCCTGAGGATGATCTTAGGGTCCGGGCAGATATATATGGGAGTTGTTGTTCCTCCTTTGCCCTTTAATGGCTGTTTCTGGGGAGGAGTCCAAATGAACTATTTAATGGTTTGTTTATAAACTATATTTAATAAATTTAATAGTTTATTTAACTATGGCATAGTCCAACCACCCATTCTGAGGTATGTCAGGAAACAGGATCCAAAGTCCCCTGATCTGTCCTTGGAAGGCCTTCTTTTTGACACAGGCACAACAGTAGCAGACCTTTGCACTGCTGCACAGGGGGAGGCTTCTGAGGGTGGACTTTCTCCTTTGCCCATGAACCTCCCTCTTAGCAGGCAGAGTTGGAATACCACTATAACATATGGCTGATGATGATGATGATGATATAATTCTCTTTCTCACTCATGGTGTTTTTTCTAGATGGGCATGATGGTTTTGCCAAGTCATGCTGTCTTTTATTGATTCAGGAATTTCCTGATGATTGAGCATGTTTTAATTATGACTGCTTTCTGGATGTTGGTGTGGATGTATTCTGGTAGGCTCAGTTTCTGGAGGTTTTCTGTATATTTTTTTGATGTGATACCAGTGACTGATGTGATTAATGGAATAATTGTGACCTTTTCCTGTTGCCATAGTTCTTTGACTTCCATGGCCAGTGGTGTATATTTTTCTCTCTTTTCTTCCTCCTTTTCAACAATTTTTTTGTCATTCTGTATTGCTATGTTGATGAGGTATGTGTGTTTTTCTTTTTTGTCTATGACCATTATGTCTGGTCGGTTGCAAGGTATTGTCTCATCCATATGGATTGTTCTGTCCCAGAATATTTTATGATCTGCATTTTCCAAGATTGTTTTGGGTGAGTATGTGTAGTATGGTGTAGGTTGTTTAGTAAGGTTGAATTTGATGGCCAGTTGTTGGTGAATTATTCTTGCAGCTGTATTGTGTCTATCCGTATAGTCCATTTCTGCCAGAATTTTACATCCTCCTCTTATATGGTCTATTGTTTCTTGGAATTGATAGCATTTCCTGCATAGGTCTGTTGTTATACTGTTATCTATTATTATTATTATTATTATTATTATTATTATTATTATTATTCCCAATGACCATAAGATTGCTGCATAAATTTACAAAGTTGAAAGAAAATTATATTCACCAATAGAATATGGAGGATGATCATTCCCATAACAATGCACAGAAATTCCATTTGGAAGAAAACTGTCTTTGAATGGTATACCCCGATTCAACCTGTTTGTATCTCATGAGCTTTTTCATCGCTGTAATGAAGGAAACCCTTTCATTCACAGATGGAGATATTTAAATTCTCCAGTGCCCAGCAACACAGATTCTTCCTGCAATTAAAAGATTTCCCAAGAGCTCAGAATGAGAATGTTGGACAAAACCAGGAAAATAACCCAACAGAAATCGAAGTGGTAAAAGTAACAACAATACTCTTAACCATTGCAATCTTATTTCCAAATTATTTTACCCTAGCATGGCACCCTCCCTTATTTAAAAGGAACAGGGTGGGTTATTCATTCCTTCAGCATTTCTGTGAGTGAGCAAAGGAGGGGCCCCGTTTTGGGGCGTTTCTTGGCATCAGAACACATTATTATTTAATAGGTCATCATCTCTTACATCATTGTTCTTGGGAAGATGGCATGAAATGTGGAGAAAATGGGTAAGGAGACATTTTTCTTCCCCTCTCGTAATGCTAGATCAAGGGGCTGGGGAAATTGTTTAGCTCAGAGAAAAGGCGAGTGGGAGGAGACATGATAGAGGTGTGTAAAATTATCCTTAGTATGGCAAAAGTAGATAGGGAGATATTTTTCTCCCTCTCTCATAATATTAGAACCCAATGAGTTCATCCATGAAGTTCTGATTGGTGGGAGATTCAGGACAGATAAAATAAAGAACTTGTTCACACAGCATCTAGTTAAATTATGGAATTCGCTAGAACAAGTTGTAGTGATGGGCTCCAATTTGGATGACTTTAAAAGGGGATTAAATGAATTCAGGCTTTCACTGGCTACTAGCCCTGATGACTATGTGTTACCTCCAGTATCAGAGGCAGTATGCCTATGAACTCTACTGGGAGGGTGTTATTGCTGTCATGTCCTACTTGTGGTCTTCCTGCAGGCAGCTTGTTTGACACTGTGTGGACAAAATGCTAGACTAGGTGAACTTAGTCTGATTCAGCAGGGCTCTTCTTATGTTTTTATGTTATTTAAGTTTAGATACTGGCCAAAACCAGACACTGCAATGTTTCTTGGAAGTAAGTCATACTGCATTCAGGAGGGTCAGGGCGTTAGTCCCAGAAAAGTGTGCACTGGATTGTAGCCTACAGGTGACTAATTAATAAGCCTAGCTACAGTGACCCACGCATTGCTAATCCCACACCTTGATTACAGTAATGTGCTCTATGTGGGACTACCCATATGCTTACAGAATGGGGTGATCAGGCTGTTGTCTGGTATGCCTGGCCACATATATCTGACACCTTTGTTGAGAGATCTACACTGGCTGCCCATTTGCTACCACGTTTTGTTATTGACTTACAAAGCCTCAAACAGGGCAGGACCATGGTACTTGAGAGATGGCCTATCCCATATAGACCAGCCTGCACACTGCAGTCATCTTCAGTAACCCTCCTGGCTCGCATATAACGGCATGCTACTATGGGCGAATTTCCCTGTGGGGCTTGCCATTTTGCATTTTTAAAATTCAAGCCATGGCGGCCAGTTTTAGGTTTGCAAGTGGCTTATTAACTACCCCAACAACCCATCCTCGCCCAGATTGCATGTAATGACAAACTGCAGCGGTCTGAAATTTCAAAATGGCGACCAGTGCCACCACCCCATCATGGGCATTCTCACGTGGTGGCTTCTTGTTACATGAGCACCAGCTCAGATGCTCATCTGGCAACAACCAAGAGGAGAGCTTTCTCTATAGTGGCGACCATGTTCTGGACTAGCCTTCACCCAGTTATAAGACATGTGCAGATACTGCTACAATTCTGTCGAGTGCTGAAACCCTCTTTGTTTACCTTCGAATTTGGCAGCTTGTAATGCCAGCTGTTATGCTTTTAAGTTCTTATCCACTATGCGTCTTGGATTTTATTATATCCTTTATTGTATTTGGATTTTTTTTACTCTCCTTGCACAGCAACATGTAAATAGTAGTATGACAGGTGGTCTATAAATAATGAATTTAAATAATAAATAGGTTGCCTCTTAGGTAATGTCCCCATCAGCATTTTTCTATATTGTATGTCCAGAACCTTTCTAAAAAAATGTATCTAGCAATCCCTGCTTCTTAGCACCTCTACAGATGTGGCTACCTCATTATTCATAATTCATGAAGATTTTAATTGGCACTGACTTGTAAGAGAACCTCACTGTTCACCTTTCATTGCTAACCCACCTGTGCTTTTTTGGTAATTTTTTCTGTTACAAAGAAAAAAAAGAGAAGTGAACAGTGTTTCCCTGTTATCAATATTTAGACTGTAATCTCTCCAGGGCAGAGATTTATAATCTTTGCTTATGCTAGCTCTGTAGAGCACCACATATGCCATTGACCCCCATATAAATAATAGGTAAAATTGGTGTTACATTGGCTACTTTCCAGCCCTCCAGTAATAATGATTTTATTTTACAGAATTTCCTATTTCCTGCAATATGGCACCCAGCAGCTTGTAAATGGATATAGAACAATAAAACACTAATGTACTCCACTACATACATAATCAACAATTGGAAAACATTCCAAAACTACATTAAGAAATACAGCTGAATCATACTATTTTTTTATTTATTTTTACAGAGCATCCGATTTGGGCATTTTACATGGGAAACACTGTCTAAACATTTAAAAAAATAAACACACTTGCTTTACAGAGCAACAATTTCCCCCAAAAAGACAATGGAATGAAAATATCTCCCAAGCAGGCTTCTTCATATGAAGAAATCCCCAGTAACATAGGCAGCTGCTTTACGCAAGTTAGACCAGCATTCACAAGGCTGGTGCATTGGACTGCAACTCCCATCATTCCCAGGCAGTATGATCAATGCAACTTTCATCACCCCAGCCAGCATAGCCACTGGGCGTTATCAGTTCAATTCAGCCCTGGATTAACCATTGAGCAATATAAGCACGTACTTAGGGCACCAAGGGAAAGGGGCGACCACCACAGCTGCAGCCATCTAATTTTAAGGAATATATAAATATAATTTTAAAAACAGTTTATATTTAATATTGTTGTGTGTTCTGGCATGGGGGATGATGGCCTTGAAGAAAACTGAGTTTTTAATGTCTTATTTCACCTTCAGCACTTATTGAGTCTTCATGTCTTGCCGGTTAAGCAATGGAAGGGCCAAGGGGGCAGCATTCTTGGGCTGGGCTTAGGGCATCAACTGACCTTAATCTGGCCCTGGTTCAATTGCAGGACCCTGATATATAGTTCCCTTTCTGAAGCCTTGAAGAAGGTATGTGGAATTACAGGCCCAGAAAGGAGACTGCTTGGAATTCCATATATCATCAGCAGGTTCTGTTTTCCTTTGAAATCCTTTTCAACTATGATTTATCAAGTTTATTTACCTTTTCCATTAAGCTGTGGATGGCCAATGAGGAAGGGTAATTTAGCTTTATATAGTTTGGGTCATTTCATGGCACCTGGTTAGCATAATACTCTTGGATTTGCAAGTTTACGAGAATGTCTTTATCTCTCTTTGTGAAAAATGGACATGTTTTCAGATTATGTTAGGCAACCCTCTACTGTTCCATTTACAATGATCTGCAAAGCTTAAATTTCCCAGTGTAAACTATCTGAAAACATGCCCTTTAATTTCACCCCCACAGCAGACTGGCAGACTTGTACAAATGAAGCATTGACCTCAGTACCTATGTTGATGTAAAGCTTGTCTTTCATTTCTTCTGAGAGTTATTATTCTCTCTCCCCCACTCCTACTCCTTCAAGTAATATCATAATAAATGTAACATCAATTTGCTGTTCCTGATTTTAAGAGGTCCCTAATTTAGTTTCAAATCTATCTTCATGAATGTGGTGTCCCTCCTGATTTGGGCAGGTAAGCTAATGACTTTTCATTTGCAGAACCCTATTCATCCAAATTAAATGTATCGAGAGATACCACAGCTGCATTTATTGCAAGAGTTTCGCCTACTGTAATTGCTAAAATACTTTCTAATTTCTTTTTTTTAAAAAAACTTTTCTAGATTTAATTCTGGAAATGAGAAATGCTGACCTCCTTTGGTTTTGAAAGGGCTATGGGTGCAAGCTTATATGACTTTGAAAAAACAAACAAATTCATGGAGGATTTGGTGTACTCAACCTTCCACATGGGGAAGCTGCAAACACAGGGGACGTGGAGCATCAGCACCTGAGCCAGGACCCAAAAGGTGGTGAACTATGCTTGGGCAGAATAAAGACAGAGGAAGCTCCGGAGGAGGTCTGTAGCAGCCTTGTTGTACAAACAGAAACCCAAACATTCCTCATGCAAGCCCCAGTTATTACTGACATAAAGTTTTCAGCCTAGCTAATGACTAGGCTTAGTCATATTTAGAGTGGACCCATTGAAATCAGTGGGAGTTTGAATAACACACAATTAGCATAAGCATCATTTATTTAAATGGGTCTACATTAAATGTGACAAAGTCTGGATCCAACCCCTATAACTACCTGGATCTAATCCAAGAGCAGGGCCTCTCATTTGAGTGAACAGGTAGGTTCGTTCAGGGGAAGGTGATCCTTCTGATAACAGCCTGGGCACAGGGTAAAGTGTTTATAGGTCAAAGCCAGAACCTTCAGTTGTGCTCAGTAACAAAGTGGAAAGTACTGCAATTCTGTTACCACAGCTATTGCATTTCCTTGTAACACAGAGAAAACATATCCACATACTTAAGAAAAAACATTGCTTGCTTCTGTCTAAAATTGCACATCTTTGTTTTTCTTTCTCCACCAGCTGTGTTCTGTAACTGAATGTGCTTTACTGAGTTAGGTTGGAGGCAGAAGGCCATTGAGAACATTGCACTACGCCATTCCACCTGGCATAGCATACTGCCCTGAATAAGCCTTTGAGCAACCTGTAGCTTGACTTTCCATTTATATCTTTAAAACATACAGTAAGCATGCTGGGGAACATGGGTGGGAGGCTGCTGATGCACTCGTGTCCTGCTTGTGGGTTCCTGGTCAACTGCTGGTTGGCCACTGTGTAAATAGAATACTGGAATAGATGGACCCTTGTTCTGATCCAGCATGGCTCTTCTTATGTTCTTAGCTCCATACTAAAAAGAAAGCATGAGATCAACCATTTAATAAAACAGAAATGCCAAAAGATCATGAAATATATGGACACTTTCTAAAATAATTCCAAAATCCATGTTGCTGTAATACCTTTATTAGACCAACCAAAAGATCACCCAGCCCCCCCAACCCCCCCCCCCCCCCATTGTGCAAAGTTTTGAGATCCCCAGATCTTTTCTTCAGGCATGTTAAAAAAGTAGGTGAGGATGGGGAGGGGTAAAAAAGTAACTAGATGCTGAAGTCACATTTTCTGCAAATCCAGACTACTTAATCCTGGGTGTAGTGTGGGAGGAGGAATCTGTAGGTTAGCAGGTCATTTCTGGATTTGCAAACAATGTGACTTCACCATCTAGTCACTTTTCCCCCACTCCCCATAATACCTCCCCCCACACCTGCCTTTTTAACATCTTGCCTGAAGAAGAGATTGTGGATCTCTAAAGCTCGCACATTTTTGTTTCTTTTTTGGAGGTCGGCCTAATAAAGGTATTTACAACTACATGGATTTGGGAATTATTTCAGGAAGTGTCCATGTTTTTTTTATGATTCTTTGATGTTCATTTTGTGGCCCTGTCCAAGTTGTACTCATCCTAGGGGCCATCTATATGGCGCCACTTTCACCCAGCAGCATTGTAACTGCAAAGCGGCAATGACAGTGATACATGGCAGGACTGAACACAGACTATCCTGCCCAGAAGCCTAAGATCAAGTAATGGGGAGTAATGGCAGTAATGCAAATCAAAGATCAAGTAACGGTGGAACTAAGTATTTTTTTAAAAAAAACTCTGCACAACTATGTAGCATTGAAAGCCTGCATCTGTGTACAGTTCATTGATTCTTTGCATTAAACACATTTACTGCCCTTTTTGTCCCACAGTTGTACTGTTGCCACATTGACCATTTGGTTTTTCATTTGTAAACACTCACCTGGATCCCACCCCCCTGCCCTGCAGGCTTTTGATGCTTCGCACATGCGCAGAGGTGTGTCCAGGCGAAGTAATCCTAAACTGCACTCAAGACAACACTGATACACACACGAACAACTGTGGGCAACAGCAGAGCAAAGTAAAAATACATGATAAAACGAGACCTCGGAAATGCACAGCTTCGCGATGAAAACTGTGATGTGGATGCGAATTGGTGGCTGGATCATGTAATCAAAGGTGTGCCACTTTGCAGCCACAATGGAGTATTTACAGCACATAGACAGGCCCCTAAATACATTTCTGCCAGGAGTGGAAACAATTGTGCACAGCATATATGTATGTCACAAAATCCCACTTCTCTTGGCTCAGAATTTGAGTAAACCTGATGCAGCACGTTGATGATTCTGTGGGTGGTTTGAATGTCCACCTTGGCTCATTATGTGTGACTTTTGTAATTGTCATGACCTGGTGTAGCATAGTGGCTAAGGGTGGAATCCTATGTGTGTTTAGACAGAAAAACGTCCTACAATTCCCAGCATTCCCCAGCCATCCATGCTGGCTGGGGAATGCTGGGAATTATGGGACATTTTCTGTCTAAACATGTGTAGGATTTCTCCTTAAGAAACGGTTCTATGAAGCAGGAGGTCCTGGGTTGTCATCTCACTCCTGCCACAGACTTACCTGGTGGTCTTAGGCAAACATCCTCTCTCAGCCTCAGGGTTTCCCCCACCAACACCATAGGAGAATAATAGTATTGACCTTACAGCAGGAGTAGGCAAACTTAAATCACTGGGAGTGTTGAGCTAAGATCACTTGTGTTTGTTATTTTTGAAATGTGCCCTTTACTTGTGGTCGGCTGCTACCGTGGCTTGAAATTTGCCTCCACTCGTTACACAAGCTCTAAGCTGATGAGCCTATTGATCCTATGGATGAAATGCTGCTACCCTTTAAAATGCCTCCTGCCCCCATCGTGATTTGAACAGAGCCCAGACGTAAGAGGATGCTTGGTAATGAGGGAAAGGGCATTCTGAATATGCTCAAAACTGTTCATTTATTTTTATGACACATCTTTGAGTGCTAGGACTTGGCACTGGAAAGAAGGCGTGGAAGTGAAACCCCTATTTTAAATTAAATGTGTGGCTTCTATGTACTCTGCTTTTTGTGTTCTTGTTATAAGAATATGTCTACAGGAGTTAACAGTGATATATGGGGCAAACCACATATGGCTTGCTTATGTGTTGGGTGAACACAAATTCATGTGTGCAATGAAGCAGACTCACCATAGAATCATAGAACAGTAGAGTTGGAAGGGGCCTCTCTGGCCATCGAGTCCAACCCCCTGCTCAGTTCAGGAATCCATCTTAAAGCACACCTGAAAGATGGCTGTCTAGCTGCTTCTTGAATGCCTCCAGTGTGGGAAAGCCCACAACCTCCCTAGGTCAATGGTTCCATTGTCGTGCCACTCTAACAGGCAGGAAGTTTCTCCTGGTGTCCAGTCAGAATCTGGGTTCCTATAACTTGAGCCCATTATTCCATGTCCTGCATTCTGGGTTGATCGAGAAGAGATCCTGGCCCTCCTCTGTGTGACAACCTTTCAAGTATTTGAAGAGTGCTGTCATGTCTCCCCTTCGTCTTCTCCTCTCCAGGTTAAACATGCCCAGTTCTTTCAGTCTCTCCTCATAAGGCTTTGTTTCCAGACCCCTGATCATCCTCACAGACCAAGTCTACTTCATCTCCTCTTATCTAATCAAAACCTTCTTTTTATGACAATATTGGATTTTAGTTATTTTTATTATTTCAATGAATTGTTGGCTTTTAATATAGTATGTTGTATTCAGGCAACTTCTAAATACTATTCCAAAATAATACTACTATAGATATGTAGTGTAGTGTAGTTGTGAAGAGGACCCACTCTGCAGTCTTGTGTCCAGGGCCAGATCTACACCTTGTGACAAATCATTACAAATGTGGAATAAAAAGCGGAAATAACACTATGAAAGTGGTAGAAGGGAATACGAGATGTGCCCCTACAGTTATCAGTGCACTTCAATCCTGCTATGAAGCAGTAGTGTAGATCTAGCCCAGAATATCTCAGGTTCAATCCTTGGCATCTACAGGTAAGCCTGAGAAAGAATCCTGTTGAATATCCTGGAGAGTTTCTACCTGCCATGGTGTAGTTGACAATACTGACCTAGATGGACCAATGGTCAGAGCCAGTATATGACAGCTCCCTATATTCCTCCGGTAACCTGCAAATCAGCAGGAAGTGAGCCTGAGGAAGACTGGCCTTCTGAGTCGGCGACAATACCGGCCTACCTTACAGGCTTGTTGTAGGAATAGCTTAGAACGAACGAGTAGGAACACTCGTGAGAGAAGACAAGAACAGTCCTTGGCGCTCTGGAAGACGGTGTCTATACCGGCGGAACCCCGATGCTTGACATTGCTAATGCCGTTTTTAAGGGAAGGGGCCATTCTTGAACGTCTCCTTTCCTTTCAGAACTTTCTGCTCCCCACGCCAAGAGAGAGCCGCCGCCTCCTTCTCCTGCCACCGGAGACCCTCCTTGGCAAGCTGGGTGCGCAGGGTCGGCGGCGCGCGCTCGGCGGCACTGCGTGCGCCACAGCCTTCTCCAAGCGCGCCTCCCGAGCGCCGGGGGTTGCGCGCCCTTTATATGCCAGGTGCCCGCGCGTTGTTGCGCGCGCCGCTCTGCAAAAGCTGAGGGGAGTGGGGGGGGGGGAGAGAGACTACATAGTATGAAGGGAGGGGGGAAGCGAGCGTGTGGCTGGCTGGCTGGCGAAGGGAAGCCTGCCGGAGCAAGCGAGCGCGGCGAGGCAACAATGGCAGCGACGGGAGCGCAATAGGCACCTTCTGAATGGGCAAAAGCAACCCGGGTGGGTTGGGAGGCGGAGGAGGCGAGGAAGCCCCAGCAGCAGCGGAGGAGGAGGAGGAGGAGGAGGAGGAGGAGGAGGAAGGCGAAGAGGAGGAGGAGGCGGCAGCAGGCGCGCCCCCCTTCCTGCCCGGCCGACGAGCGCTGCGCGGGGCCGAAGCTTGCGGGCGCCGGCTGCCACGGCTGCGGGGAGCCCCTTGCACCACGAGCGGCGGCGGCTCCATCTCCATCCTTTTCCCCTCCCAGAGAAGGCGGTGGAGGCGGAGGCGGAGGCGGCTGCAGGAGCGGCGGCGGCGGCGGCAGCAGCAGCAGCAGAGGCAGGCGCGTCCACCTGCACGCGCTGAAGCGCCGGGCTCCTGGAGAAGCAGCCGCGAGTGCCGCAGCCGCAGCAGCCACCACCACCGCCGCCGCCGCCGCCGCCGCCACCACAGACTCGCTCTCACGCCTCAGGAGGCGCCCCTTGCCGGGCAGGCCTCTCCGTCTCCTGCGCTCGAAGGTAAGCCTTTGGGGAGAGAACCCCGGCGCCTGTGGGTGGGTGAGGTGAGGTGAGGCGTGGGGGGGAGGAGGAGGAGGACCCCTTTTGTGCGAAGGAGGGAAGGACGGCGGCGGTGGCGGCTTTTTCTCCGGGCTTGGTTGGAGCTGCCGCTGCAGTAGACCGAGAAGGGGGGGAGGGCAGGAGGCAAGCCGCGAGGAGGAGGAGGAGGAGGGGGGGAGCGAATGCAGGCAGCCCGAGCCCCGCCGCAATCCTTCTCCTGAGGCCCCCCCCGTCTTGGCACGGGGTGGGAAACAAGGCCAAACAGCCGCAGGGAGGGCTGGCGGAGAGGTGGGGGCCCCCTTCGAAATGGCCTTTCTTCGGGGCGAGCGAGCGGTTCCGGTGGTGCCAGAAGAGAAGCCCAGATTGTGCCAATCGAAATGCCTTCAATCCTGGGCGGCAGGGAGGGCGCGAAGGGGGATGGGGAAGGGTCGCAAGCAAGGGGGCATGCAAAGCGGGGGCCGGGGGCGGAGAAGGAGCGCATGGTTTTAAGTTCACCAGTCCCTTTTTTTTGGTAAATCTGATCCAAAAAGAGGAGGAACGTTCCCAATCCCATCGCCTTTGTTAAATGCGGAATACTTTAAAATCCGAATTCTCGCTTCTGGTTTTCTGTGGAATGCCGGGGCCAAAGGTTATCATAATTAATTAGCAACTGTTTTAATGTATGATCCCCCGGGAGTGGAGGAAAAAAAGAGAGGGATGTTGGTGTGCGTGCTTCGTGGGATTGCTGGCTTGCTAAAAAGTGAATGGCTGTTACAAATACTGGGTTTCTGTGTGTGGATGTGCGCTAGGCCTGAGCGTTATGGATTCCAAATTGCCTCTTTCTTGACATCTAAACTTAAATGCAGCAATCAGTTAAAAACAGAAGTATTTTCGCTTGTTCTTTGAGAACGGAAATATACCTGCTTTGCTTGTGTTCATGGAGAAATATTTATCAAGTCGTTCTTGGTCAAGTGTTCAATAATTTATCGAAAGGTTTCTGCTGGGGAATTTAGAACTCTGTATAATTTTGATATTAAAGTATTTGAGGGGAGGGGAATCGTCTTCATTTTTTTGGGGGGCATTCTGATAGTGTTCAGGGTTTTGTTTTTGGTAGCAAATGAGAAATGTTCTAGATCATGGAAGTGAAAGAAGCCACTACTGAGCCCTGTGTGCTGTTCTTATAGCCATCTAAGCTTTAATGCTGGAAATAAACGGGGGGGGGGGGGGGGGAAGAGAAATGGTCAAAAGACCCTCAAATCATTAAAGTTAATGGTCACTTTCCATATTAAACTAGCTAATCCAATAAAACTGGTTGATTATTTAAAACTCTACTCCAGTGAAAAATGCAGCTATGAATATCATTAAACGTCTGTCCTGTGAGCAGTTATAAATTGCACTTTAGAGTTTTGCATTTTTAGTCTGATACTTGAATTTCTGAACTGTTTGTACACTTGTGCCATTTGAGAAGGGTATAGCTGACTTACAAAGTGTAACATTTTACCTATGTGGATATTGATAGCTGACTTATTTTAAAAATCGCTCCAAACTCTCTTATTAACTGCATTTGGCTAATTATGTAGGATATTATCCAGCTCTATCTGGAAGTTTAGTTTTTGCTGAAGATAATTCTATATTAGCCTTCCCCTATCTGGTGGGCTTCAGGTTGAGGTAGGCTGTTCTTTATGACCACATCAATTGAAGGAGTGTGTGTTTATGAAAGGAGGAATTTTAAGGTAAATGTGTTACTGGAAGGTCTGGGGGGTTGGATTCTTTTTGTGCCAGTATTTTCTTGACCATGGAATTGGCTCGGCCCTGTCTTCCATTTGTATTTCAAGTTTACCTCACTCCTTTTTGGGAAAGTAAGAAAGTAAATTGTATGGCATTTTATTTAGATTTTGTAGCCCAATGGACTTGAGGTAGGCAATGTGTTATGAAATACATTGCAGATAAGACCACCTTTCATAAGCAGCAAATGCCATTTGCTTGTCTTTAATCAAAAAGTTCTGAAACAATGTGAATGATTGCACACCAACCAAGTTGTCATTATCTATGTTGTAACTGGGCAGATGGTAGATCTCCAGATTTTTTGGGCTTCAACTCCCAGCATGGCCAACAGTCAGGGATCCTAGGAGTTGAAGTCCAAAACATCTAGAGATTTACTTTCTGCCCAACCTAGTGCCTTCCAGAGGTTTCAGACTGCAATTCCCAGAATTCCTGACTCTTGACCATGTTGGCTGATGCTGATGAAGTCCAAAACATCTGGGTGGGGATGGCATGAGCATTTTAAAAATAATTAAGTAGTAAGTCATGGAATTCAAATTTTAAGGCTATAGAGGCCTCCTTTGACACCTTCCTCCCTTGCCTAAAGCTGTTCAGCAGGCAAAACAACAGCAGCTGGAGAGGATATGATGCTTCTACCTCCAAAGAGCTGGTGAGGCAGGCAAAGATAGTTCTCGAGCATTGCTTTCAGTGATCTGCAGTATGGACATGGCATTTTCTATGCATACTATACGTACAGTACTCTCGGCAGGATAGTGATACTGAGGCAGAAACCATCCGGTTTTACTTTCAGCTGGCTTGGATATAGTTGCTAATATATTGCAGGAGGAAGCAATAATCAGTAAGTTGCTTTTTAAAACAAATATTTGACAAAAGAGCAGACTGGTTAAAGTAGTCAACAATTATGTAAGCCCATGAGTAGGGTTTGACGTGCATCATGTCTGTTAAATCAACCTGTTCAGTGAATAAATCTGCTATGCACCAGTGCCTTATTTCATTTCTAGGAGAGAATGAACTTTAAATCTCTCTTAATTAATTAATTGTATACCCCAAATCCTATATCTTTGTTTTGGGAATAGAACTGGCACTCCGATGGCATTCCATATATATTCTGTGACTGGTGAAGGAGAGATCAGGAGGTGATAAGATGAATATGTTGAAACATTTGCACACAAACGTGCTTAGGAATTCATGGTGACAATTCTTACTGAACCGTGTCTTGATTATTGGCTTTGAAAATAGCAGTGGACCACATAAAACTATGTATGTTTGGGGCTCCATGCTTGCAGGAACAGTTCCAGTGAATTATTATCCCCAAAGCTTCAACTAAATGAAGAATATCCATCCCCCCACATTCTGCGGCCTAAGTCAGTTGTGCAATATCTCTTCATATGTCTGGTGGACAGTAGTTCATGTATCCTCTGTCTTAGCCCAAATGAGGCAACAGTAGTAACGAAGAAGCTTGTCTGGTCCTCTGTTCATTCCTTCAGACACCTTCTTGCAAAGTATTTCTTGTTTTAGTGCCCCATTTCCTGCCATCACTTCTGCCACTTAAAAGACTTTCTTCAAAAAAATAATCTCTGCCCATAAAGGCTCCATTTGGATAACACATTAGGCAATGGTGGTTTTAGAACTCCACCATGGAGTTTTTATGCCACTGTTGAGAAATGTGTTGTCTTACGGGAAAACTCCATGCAACAGTGGGTTTTGGTTGTTGTTTTTAAAACACTCCACACAGAATACCCACGCTGTGCGGAGGAGAATTCCTGCACAACCATTGTGTTGTGTGTTAGGTGGTGGGCTTCATGGAGTTTTCTGTTGAATTGAGTTGTCTTTTCCCACTGGCTACAGAGTTCCCTGGCAAGAGCTCCAGGAGAGCTGCCAGGATTTTTTTTTTGCAGCAATGGCTGATAGGATACCATCCGGAGGATTGGAGGAGGAGAGAGAGTGGAGGAACTGTCAATCAAACATCGCGATGGATTTTACTCAACACCACGGTAGCCCGCAATCATGCAACGGTGGAGTTAGAACATGTTGTGCGGGGAGTACCCCCTAAAAACATAACCGTCGAGTGGAATTTTAACACTGGATTGACTAACGTGTTGTCCAAACTGAGCCAGAGACTGTGAACTACATTTTGCTTAACTGCCACAACGTAGGTCAATTATAAATGTGCCTTAATTATACCTGAATTACACCTGAAATTAATCACAAAGAATCTTATGGTACTTAAAGCCTTACAAATGTATTCTGGCATATGCTTTTGTGAACACTGTTCGCTTCACCAGATTCATCAAATGTTGTCCTCAGACTGTTTCTGCTGCAGTAGGCTAAAACAGCTACCTGTCTGGAACCTGAAAAAAAAAATGGCATTGAGGACCATTGTTTGTTTTCACATCTTCATAGAACGTCATTGATCCCTCTCCGTGTGGAAACCTCTATTATCCAGAGTCCCAGAATTACAACATCTTATTTGTATTTCTTAACCAAAGGTGTCTTTCTCTTCTCCATTTTTGAAGACTGGCTGGACATAATCTGATCCATGCTCTATCCATGCCTCAAGCAAGATTTCTTTCCCTCTAGAATAGTGGAAGAATGAAAGGTGCCATGAAATTCACAAGGGTCCTTCCTATTGCCAATGTGGGAGTTTGGGTTTGTGCTTCAGGTGGGTGGGTGGCAGCAGTTTAATGCCCTGAAATTAGAGTGTGTGAAGAAATTAGTGTGTGTGAAGCAATCAGAACACTATTGCTGATTAGTAATTGCAATTTACAGCCCATTCATGGTTTTAGACAATATGACTAAAGGAACAGTTGAGAAATAGTTCAATCCCATGTGGTACCTATTTTCATCTGGAAGGTAACCATGTATATGGTGCCAGATATTTCAAAAAGTGTTTAGCATTCACAATGCAATCAGATTTTCAAAAGGTGGTTCATTGGTCCCTGTTTTCTTCGGGTGATGATATGGAGATAGACGCTGCTATGGAAGCTCTTCCTCTCTCAGCCTTGAAGATAAAAAAGATCTAATCCCATTTCTGTATGCCAAGCATCGTAATGCCTTTCTCTTTACACTTCTCTTACATTTGAGAGACCTAGGGGCGACTCCTGCATGTTGTCCTGTGGCTGCCAAGTATACAAAAGTCTTGCTCAAAAGAGTCTTTCTGAACATTTTTTTATTTTTATTTATTTATTTCATTTCTAACCCGCCTCTCCATCCAGATTGAGGCGGGGAACAACAATAAATATAAATATAAAAACAATAAAATAGATAAACCATTAAAACAGATAAAAACAAATACATCTTAAAATTAAACTGGGTAGGCCTGCCGGAAGAGAGCAGTCTTCACAGCTTTCTTAAATTTCAGAAGACTGCTAATTTGTCGAATCTCCTCCGGCAGGCCATTCCACAGCCTGGGAGCGGCAGAAGAGAAGGTCTGGAGTTGCCTGGAGCCTCGGCACACTTTTGGACTTTACAGAACACTGAAGTAGGCAGTAGCCCAGCCTTCTTCAACTTGGTGCCCTCCATATGGACTGCAACTCTCACAATCCTCAGCCAGCATGGCTGATGACATCTGAAGAGCACCAGGTTGGGGAAAGCTGCTGTAGCCACTGCACCTCCTACCTTTTCCTCCACTGGCCCTTTTGCCCACATTCAGCCGTAGCCTGTATCCAGTGGGCAGGAACTGCGTACAGTCTTTGCCCGCCATAGTGGCAGGACCTGTAGCTCAGTGGCAGAGTCCCTGCTTTGCATGCAGAACATCCCAGGTTCAATTTCCAGGTAGGGTTGGAAAAAAACGACCTGCCTGAAACCCTAGAGAGTTGCTACCAATCAATGTTGGCAATACTGGGCTAGGTGAACCAAGGGTCTGACTCAGTATAAGGCCAGCTTCCTATGTTCCATGACTATAATGTTGCCAGGTAACAGGCAGCAGAGACAGGTGAGTGAAAGGACAAATTGAGTGGGATAGGAAGGAGCATGAGCTGCAGCCTTGCTTGGCTTGCCAGAGCAATTTACTGAAAGACTCCTCCAGTTGAGGATCTGGCCACCTTGGGGGTGGGGAGTGGGGGGAGGGCTATAGCCAGTCACCATTTTGTGGAGGAATGACTGGTCGGCTCATAAAATATCTGGTCCAATGAGATGTGGGATTCAGGAGCGATTTCCCAACACGGATTCCTTGAGTTTTCAGCATCTACGGATAGATCAGAAATTTATATTAAATATTTGATGGATTCCCACTCAAAACTACCATAGGAACATTGTCGTACAACTGAGTCCCTTGAGACTTTTATTAAAGACTAACAATGATGGGCTAAGTCATGGTAGCATCAAGCACCTGGTGCTCAGCTGGGCGCTGCTGCTGTAGGCTACCTTTGCTATCTGGCTAAGCGTGGGTGGAGGGATGTAAGACAGATGGCATGGTACTGGTGATCTGGAAGGCCCTTCCAAGCATGCGGGAAGCATGGGCAGGAGGAGACCTTCAGGAGACTGAGCATGGCGAAGAGAAGGTCACGGACAGAGTTGTTTTGGAAAATAACACCAGAGAGATGGGTGATGGACAAGGCTATGAGTGGCTTTGAAGATTGAGAGGTTTATGGTGGATCTGGGAATGGGCAGGAAGCCAGTGTAGGAATTTAAGGAGTGGTGTCTCGTGATAAGAGCAGTGAGAGAAGTGAATGATTTTGGCAGCAGGCGAGAGGTGAGGTGAACAAGGTGAGACAATGGAAGACCAGAAGAAAAGATTGCAGTACTCTAGTAGGATTGGAGGCTGGTGGTTCTGGTGTCAGTGGGGCAGTGAATCCGTTTCAGGTTTCAGTCAGAATTCCAAAGGAGCTATCCAAGGAATCAGTCAGAACTCTAAAGGAGAACTCTAAGAGTTTTGACTGGGTCTGGCTGAAATTCAGGCCCTTTCCACACCAGGTATTTTGCCTGAGATAGCCCTTGGCCGGTCCCTGTGCTCCGATGGTGTGTATTAGGTACCTCTGTGATCTCCCTCCCTCCCTCCCTCTACATCCTGGGGCTATCCCAGGCAAAATGCCTGGTGTGGAAAGGGCCTCAGAGCAGATTCACTGTTCCACTGAAACTGGAGCAAGCTCCCTCCATTGTCTAGTCTCTAGAGATGAGTTGCACGAGGATCAGAGTTTTTGCTGAGAGGAGACGATATAAAGGGCCAATTTGCTTGCTTGCTTTGCTAATTTCTGTTAGATTTAATTGTGTTTAAATTGTTGGAAGCTTCCCAGAATGCAGTGGAAGGGAAGATATAAATCATTCAAATAAATATTTGCACTAAGCACTCCTGCCTGGAACTGTAGAACAGAGATGCATGTCCGGCCACAAATGTGAATGTGGCCTGCACCCATGGATGTGGCCCATTGCTTTTGTGATTGTAGGGCAGGAATCTACATGAAGTCTGGAGTTTGTTGCCTGTGTGGACTCCCGGTTGTGCTCTGTGCACACTTACCGTGTGCCTTCTTTTTGTGAAAGTGATTGCTACTGGTTGGGAACGACTGTTTAAATGAGAGTCCCCCATTTTTCTCTCCATGTCTCCTCTTCCATGGTGAGCTTTCTACTTGTGTGGAGCTCTTTGTGTATCTGTACCACACAATGCAGCTGCAGAGTTGAAATTCCAGGTGGGCGTTTATGTCCAGAGGCAGGAGGCCAGGTTCCTGCAGGGAATCTCAGAGTACCAATTTTATACTGTTGCTCTCCTTTCTTTTCTGTAGGAAAAGGATCAAGAATAATGTATTCCAGATGTAAGATGTTGTCTTGGATGCTTCCCATGGGGGGAAATCATAGCTAGGTTCATGTTTTATACACCAAAATGTTCATAAGAGCATATCCTGAAACACTTATAAAGACATTTGGTTTATAGAACTATGCCATAGAAAATATTAGCATGCAGTCTTGGATTTTTGTAATTTTTTTTAAAAAATAAAATCTCTATTTTAGCCACAGTACATCTTGAATTGTATGTAAATTTAACGTATTGTATATGAGATATGCTAATTCATGTACTTCTTGATTCATGCTTCTGTGTTATTTCAAGAGGTTTTAACTTTTGTACAGAAGGGGATTGAGAAACAACATGTCTATTCACTGTGGCTTATCACGTCATCCAAACATGGGTGGCACAGCTTGTTGGAAGGTTAAACAACACTCAAATAGCCCTATAACAGCCCATGAGTTATTTGAGAGTTTAACCCTCCAACAAGCCATGCCGTGTTTGGATGACATGGACCTAATCTACACCAAGAAGTATGAAAGCAGTATGAAAGCAGTATATAAAAGGCAGGATATAGTGGTATGAAAGCAGCATATGGCATGTGTCAATGGGCCCCAACAGTTGTCAGTGCACTTTAGTACCGCTATAAAGCAGTAATGTGGCTCCTGCCTTTTATATACCACTTTCATAGTGCAATATCCTGCTTGGTGTAGTTTGGGTTGTTGATTATGCAAATTGTGCCTGGCATGCACCACAGCTGACAAGCCACTGAGGCTTAGTTAGCTACGGAGGCTTGTTTTGATAATGCAAACTGGGTCATTGGCTTCAATGGACTTTTCCAACTCCTTGACTGTGTTCGGACAAATTGCTCCTGTTTAAGCCACAATGGCTTGTTCTGATTGTACAAACTGTCCAATTGAGACCATTCACAATGAGTTCTGCTCAGTGCGGGAATCTAGTATAAAGCATATTTGACAGATGATGGTCTGTGGTCAACAAGGAATATACGAGGATAAGCGCATCTTCTTTGGGACATCTTCAAAATGTAAAGGCTGATCTTGCACAAAAATCCTTGTACCTATTCATCCCAAACTTGACAGGCTTGATCCTCTCAAAATGGGCAACTGTCACTGTTTTGTCATCAAGTTTTGGCAAAAGAATAAAGTGATTGATGGTTCCCTTGAGAAAAAAAATCAAAATATAAAGACACATAGCACAAAAAACACTGCACCTATTTTTCAGTAATTTGGCAGGTATAATAATCCTGTACTAAACTGCCTTATGCCTGCAAATCCCAACTAGTTCCTAAACAAAGAAAGAGAGAAAGAAAGAGAGAGAGAGAGAGAGAGAGAGAGAGAGAGAAAGAGAAAAACAGAGAGAAAAGGGTTATAGCTATTATTTGATTTTGCATGGGAGGCATGGAGCCTCGAATTTCCGAATCTCGAGTTCGGTTTGGTACCCATGTTGCAGTGGACAAATTGTGTTGAAGTGACAGTTGAAGCCAAATCGAGCTGTTTTCTAAAACTTTGAATCGAGGTCCAAATTGAATCTTGTAGTCGGTGCACACTCTACTGGATGCCTGTGAGGGTTTCATTGTCAAGGGTGAACTGGCTCTAAGAGGTGTTGCCTTCTCTTTTGTGTACTGCAAAACCACTTCTGCCCTTTCTCTGGGTGGAAAAGTAGAGGCCTTCGATGTTGCAGAACCCACTTGTTCAGAAGTGGCCTTCCTGTGAGGCAAGGTGAAGCATGTGATTCAAGTGCCGGCTAGAGGGAGTGGCAGAATGAGCGGTCCTGCACCCCTCCTCGCCCCTTCTACTACGGCTTTTCTCCCTGTTCCTACTGCCCATGGGAAGAAAGCCACTGTGGTTGACTTTTCCTCCTGATGGAAGAGGCGGAGCAAGAGGCAACCTTTTGTATTTCTTCCCCTTACCCCAAGAGAAGACCTGTGAGCTGCACAGTCAATGTTAATTCAGCAACTGCACAATGAGAAAAAGGAGAGCAGGTTCTGTGAAGTAATTATTATTATTTATTACATTTACTATTATTTATTACATTTATATACCGCCTCATAGCCAAAGCTCCTCCTCCTCCTCTACCTGCCCAGTTCTTAAGATCTTCAGGAGAGGCCCTGTAGTGGTGCATTTAATGGTGGCCTTTTCAGGTGCCACTCCCAAGCTGTGAAACTCCCTGCTAAGGGAAGCTAGTTGGCTCCCTTTCTGCTGTCCTTCCATTGGTAGGCAAAATTTGCTTTATCCAGAAAGCCTTTTGCCTGTAAGTGTGTTTGTTGGGTTGGATGCTTTTTTACTGTTTATTCTGTAATTGCTATGCTTTTATTGTATTTTAACGTATTTTATTATTTTAATCCATTTTAGTTGTGCCTGTAAGCCTCTTTGAGTGACATTTTTGGGAAGAAAGGTGGGGTACAAATTGAATGAATCAATCAATAAACTTCAAGCTGCAGTGGCATTACCCAGTCAGGCCTCACCCCTATGGTCAGGACCACTGGATAGGCAAAGCCGTAGGGCATCACCACCCTGCTTTGGTCAGTAGTGGCCTTGGGATCCTCAGAGGTTCCTCGTCTGCCTGCCTGCCTGCCTGCCTGCCTGCCTGCCTGCCTGCCTGCCTGCTTGCTTACCTGCCATTCTGATGTGCTGATGTGGTTTCTCAGCAACCCAAGTCTAGTGTGGAGTCTTAAGTGGAACACTGAGGAATAGCCAGGAAAGGTGGTAGTCTGTGGTGAGTGGGCTGGGGGGTAGGGGGCAGAGAGGACGGTGAGTTGGGGGGAACTAAAACCGGCTTCCTTTTCTGATGCTTATGAAAAACAGGGCAGACAGAGTTTTTTGTGTAGGAATTTTGTCAGATTGCAGGGATAGAGGATTTGTGATAGCAAACTGGTGTGGGGGGGAGTGAGGAACCACCACAAGCGATCAGTTTCATTTTCAGCACTTAGGGTGATGGTTTCTTAAAAGGGCAATGCTCTTAAAAGAGCTGCGTCTTGGCATTGTTTTTGTTTTTTAAATGAAATCCACAGTCCCCTCTCCCCAGATTCCTTCCTCCCCGCTTTTTAACCAAATCACAATGTGTCCCTAGCTTACTCCTGAGTAATCACGCTTATTTATTTATTTTTTTGTCCACCAAGAATTCTTAGTTGAAAGGACTGTGCTTCTACACATACTGACCTGGGACTGAGCTAGGGTGACCAGATAAAATCCAGGTCAGGGCTCATGTAACTTTAACAGTTGTAGAGAAAAGGGAATTTCAGCCAGGGTCATTTGTATGCAATTAGTTCCTGGTGAAATTCCCTCTTCATCACAACAGTTAAAGGTGCAGGCACTATACTAGAGTGACCATATACAAAAGAAGGCAGGGCCCCTGCAACTTTAATAGTTGTGATGGAGAGGGAATTTCACCAGGAACTAATTGCATACAAATGACCCTGGCTGAAATTCCCTTTTCTCTACAACTGTTAAAGTTACATGAGCCCTGACCTGGATTTTATCTAGTCACCCTAGACTGAGCCCCACTGAACACACTGGGGTTTATTTCTGAGTTGCTGTTATTATTGTTATTGTTGTTATTATTATTATCATCATCATCATCATCACCATCTCTCTTTTCTCACTTGCAGTGGTTTTTCTAGATGAACATGACGGGCTTTGCTGATTTCTGTTTCAGAAATATCCTGACAATTGTGCATGTTTTAAATATGACTGCTTTTTGGATGTTCGTGTGGATGTATTTTGGTAGGCCAAGTTTCTGAACGTGTTTTGTAAAAAAAATATGATGTGAGGCTGGTGACTGATTTGACTAATGGAATAATTTTAACGTTTTCCTGTTGCCATATTCTTTAACTTCCACGGCTAGTGGTGTATATTTTTCTCTCATTTCCTCTTCCTTTTCTACAACATGTTTGTCATTAGACATTGCTTTGTCAATGAGGTAGGTGTGTTTTTCTTTTTTGTTTATGACTGTTATGTCTAGCCTTATTGTCTTGTCCGTATGAATTGTTCTGTTCCAGTATATTTTATGATCTAAATTTTTGAAGATTGTTTCAGGTGAGTATGTAAAGCATGGTGTAGGTTGTTTGGTGAGGTTGAATTTGATGGCCAGTTGTTGGTGAATTATTTTTGCAGCTGTGTTGTGTCTGTCCGTATAGTCCATTCCTGCCAGAATTTTGCATCCTCCTGTTACATGGTCTATTGTTTCTTGGGATTGATAACATTTACTACATGAGACTGTTGTTACACTGTTATCTTTTATGATGTATTTTTGGTAGTCCTTGGTTGCTATAACTTGTTCCTGTATGGCTATTAGGAATCCTTCTGTTTCAGGAAATAGCTCGCCCTTCCTAAGCCATTCATATGATCATTTATATGTGGGTTCTGTATTATGTTGTAATGCTTCCCATGTAGTGCGTTCTGTGCCCATTTTGCTTTTTTCTCTTTATTTGCATTTCTATACTGCCCCACAGCTGAAGCTCCACTTATGCATTGGATTGTACTTTAAGGAGTTGTTCTTAATTTTGTTTACATTGAAATGTATGTTTCATACTTTTATTTGGGCACACATATAGCTGTTGGGCTAGGTGATTTGTGAAAAGTCCATTAAAATAAAGAACATAACATCTCTCCCATCGTGTGAGAGATATTGTTCTTGTTGAGTACCTTCAGATGATCCTGTCTTAATGTATACCTTTTTTATTGGCATGCCAATACAGGAATGCCTCTAAGCAGGTATAGAGCATTTTCCCTTCAGTCATAAATATTTGCAAGTCAGTGCTATATAAGCAATGCCATGATCTTTATTGCCAACATTTAACATATGCACATAGTTACAGATCTGGTTTTATCTTCTATTTTGAAGATCTGTTACCAGGGTTTCTAAACGGTAGTTAGTTATTCTAACATACATAGCAGGAGTTATAAAGCATAGGGTGGGGTGGAAGAGTGAAATTTTCACTGTGTTTCACAACTGAAATAATGCACACTGAAGTAATGCACACATTTCTTCACATTTATGTAGTGCATTTCAGATGTTCACAGTGCTTCATGTGCAGTTTTTTTGTAACCCTTACAACAGCCCTGCATGGTAGATCAATATTATCTACATAAGGAGGAGGAACAACTGGGATCAGTTCACATGCAGTGTACCAGGCCCACGTAATGCTGCTGAGACCCAGGCCACTTCTTCCTTAGCATTCCTCGGCATTTGCCGTTTCCGAGGTGGAGAGTGAGGATGAGGCATTGAAACAAGAGGCTTTGCAAAACGTGTTCCTTTTTCTAGTGTGCGTTGGGTAAGGGCAAGGCATGGAGTGTCTTGGGAGGACAGAATTGCCCTGATGTATGCTGCATTTTGGAGTAAGCGGCATGCAGGGTTCTTGTGAGCCCTTGGCAATTGCAAAGGAGGAGACGAGGAAGCATGTGTAGATGATGTATAAATGGTGTGTGTGGATGCATGGATATGGGCTATGGAGAATGTGTGTGCGTGTGTGTGTGAGAGAGAGAGAGAGAGAGAGAGAAGGAAATCTGGAGGGCCACCATTACCTCCTTCTCAGGCAGCAAAATATCTTGGGCTGGTCCTGTACTTTTTTCATCTTGGAAGCTCTGACTCCGAGCTTTAACTCTTTTGGAAGGAGGGTGTCAAGATTTCTTCTGTGTCCTGGACCGTTTGAGCAGCTTCTTAAGGAATTATCTGGTAACCACGAATATCCACGGAGCATTCGATCTTCCAGAGCAGAGATTGGCCATTTCCAAACCCATCGATTAATATCAGAGCAGAGACGTGCCCACTTGGAGCTTCTAAAGTCTCCAAAATTATCCGACTGTTTTTCAGGCATCAATGCAGTGTGTGTGTGTGTGTGTGTGTCTCTCTCTCTCTCAATCTCCATATTTAGAAGAGACTGAGTGGGGTAGTTTTGATATTGACATCTGTGGCTAACCAATTAGGAATTGCCACGCCACTGTCCATGACGGTGTTCTCCTGTAATCGCAGTGTTCGTGGGAAACACAAACTGGCTGCTGGTTCTGGCTGGGGTGCGGGAGGAGGGAGCGCGTTTCTGCTTGGACTCATAGAAGTCAGTCATACACAGTGTGAAAGTGCTGCTGGGCTGGCTGGCATCGTGAGTGAGTAAGCTTCTACACCTGAGTCAGGCAATTTTTTTATTAGAGTTAAACTATTACTCCTATTGGCTGGGCTTTCAGTGCAAGGGCGGCCCTCTGTTCAGTAGATCTGGAGGGCACCAGGTTGGAGAAGGCTGGAGTAGAAACTTCCACCAGCAGCAGTGGAGCTCTGCATCAGCAAAGTAAAGGATAAAAGCTCCCTCCATAAATGTGCTGGGGTAGATGAACTTGTGTGTGTGTGTTTGTGTGTGTGTTTAAGGGGGATAATGGTTTGAGGGGGGGATTAAAAATTCCTAACAAATCAAGGCACGAATGGATCCGCTACAAACTTGGCATGCCTAAAAACCTACATAAGAGCCATCACTATGCCAAGTTTCATCTCTTTATGTTTAAAAATGAGGGAGCTGTAAGAATTCGATCAATTTCCGTTGACTAGAGAGATTATCCAAAAATGGGCAGTTCTCTGACAGATAATCCGACAGGGCGGAGTAAGGGGAGCCGCTCCGAAATTGGGGCAGATAATTGCCTCAACAGAGCTCTGGTTAGAATTTCGAGGCGGAGAAGACCCACTGGAGAAATAGAACTCCCCCTTCCAGGGATATTCCCTCCCAGCAGAAAAACCCCAGGCCTCTAGGTCAGATTTTATTACCTTGTCTTGTATGCCTCAAACCTTGTCTTTTATTACCTTGTCTTGTATGCCTCTTAATCCATGAGTTGCCCCTGCCTTTGATCCTTAAAGGAAGGCTTCTTTAAGAAAGTGACTTTCAAACTTCTATCTTGAAGGAACTCTTTCCACACTGACTCACCTGCCATGAAATCCCTGTAGTCATATTCTAGGGAACAGACACTACTCATAGAAGCTGTTGGTCAGGCCGATTGGGCTCCACTCTCCTATCATGATTGCACTCAACAGTCATTGCACCTGCTCATTGCAGGGGAAGATGGGTAACGGCAGACACGCTGGCCCAGTTAGAACACAACGTTAAACCATTGTTTAGTACTACAGGAATTAACTGGTTAAAGCTTCCCAGCCTCCTCTCCTTTTAGGGATGATCACCTGATATTGCAACTTTGCAATTGCCAACCTTGCCTGATATTGTATTTGCAATTAACACATGTTCATTTACATTAAGGAATTCATAAAATGGAAAATTTTCTGTTGAAAAATAAAGCACCAGAAAGTTTTCCACCTCACATCGCTAGTTTAAACTAAAACTGTTTGTTATTACATCTGAACCAGGCCATGCTTCAGTTAGTTTAAACTATGGTTTATTGAAACATGGCTTACACTCAAAAGCAGATGCTTTCAGCCTCCTCCTTGTGGCTGCATCAGAAGAGGAGGGGGAGGGCAAGATCCTGTACCGCTTAACTCTGGTTTTAGCATATTCTTGAATTGGGTCACTGTCCTTCAGAGCAGCTTGAGGAACCTCCACTAAGGTGCTGAAGAATCTCAGGGTTCTCCAGGACACAATTGTGAAAGCCACATCCTTTTATTTATATTTATTTATTACATTTCTATATAGGCCCAATATCCAAAGCCACCCTAAGGTTATTAGGTAAGATTGCAGTGCAGTAAAGCTGACTAAAAAGATGGGATCTCCTTAAAGAGCATGGAGCAAATGTAATAGTCTTGAAGAAATGGATTATTTCATGTTTCAAGGTGTCAGAAATGGATGTTTGCATAAGATATTCAAATTTTAGGTGAAGCTTTTGCAGAAAATGTATTAAAGCATCCATTTCACACCTCCTAGCAGTGTTGCTGATATCCTAACATACAGGCAGATACTGATTCATTTCTTCTGTGTTCCCTTTATGTGTGTGTGTGTGTGGGGGGGTGACAACCCAGAAATAACACACAATGGGGTTTGTCCAAAAGCAAGTTGCATTAGTTGAGCACTGTGGCTTAGATCAGCCTTCCCAAGCTGTTGCCCTCCAGATGTTTTGGACTTCAACTCCTATCAGCCCTAACTGGCATGGCCAGTGGTCAGGAATGCTGGGAGTTGTAGTCCAAAATATATGGAGGGCACCAGGTTGGGGAAGGTTGATTTAGATGGTAGCCCCAGTTAGTTTTTTGTTGGGTGAAAATAATGTAAAATGTTTGTGGACTATATCTGCTGGATATATTGCTGACACCCAGGGTCTTTACTTATTCCTTTGTTTAGCATGAAAGCTGAGGAAACTTTCATCTATAGTACAGCTATAACAGTAGCACACTATTTTAATGTTTGAAAATTAGATGTTGGAGGTGCCTTGCCTATAGAAAGTGTTAGCCAATGAAATAGAACATGAAAAATGTTCCTAGCTGCTTCTTGAATTCATGGGTGACTCTTCAATATGCGTAATGCTTGTATCTAAGTCTGTCCCCTTCTTGCACATTTCCATGCACATAATGCATACATGCATACCATTCAGAGGTAGTACACTTGTGTACACCAGTTGTTGGGGAAGATGCTGTTGCGCTTGTGTCCTGCTTATGTGTTTCCCATGGGCAGCTGGTTGGCCACTGTGCTGCTGGACTAGATGGACCTTCAGTCTGACCCAGCATGATTCTTCTTATGTTCTTATGTACTTAAACTTGGAACACACATACATAGGCACAAATACACACACATCCCAAGCCTTGATAGTTGGTCATCAGTGTGATGGTGGTGTCCCCTCGCTTCTCTGCTGAATATGTTCCCTGATGAATGCTGTCTTTGGTTTTGCATTTTGGAGAAAGTAGCATAGAACCATAGAATCGTAGAGTTGGAAGGGGCCTATAAGATCATTGAGTCCAACCTCCTGCTCAATGCAGGGTTCTTGTGAGCCCGTGGCCATCCGTCTTGAGGCCTTGTGTGCTGACATTTAAAAACAATTATTGGAACATTTGAGGCATTTTTGTTTAATATAATAATACAAAATAAAGAAGTCTACGGGGTTACCTATTCTCCTTGGATATCCCAACCCTGTCCTTTTTGTTACTCAAACCCAATAAAAATAGCAGGAGAGGAAAAGAGATACATAAGAGAGACAGAGAAAGGCAGGAGAAGAAGTGAAGGAGAGGCAAGATGCAGTACGTATGCAGGACTACGAAGGATCTGGGTTCAAAGAGTTCTAAAATTCAGATGCCACTAAATTTAGTGCTGGCATCTCACCTACTAAATGCTGTCTGTTCTTTGACAAGTCCCAAAGGCCCTTATCTAGGTTTCAACATGTGGTACAGTTGATACTTTCTGACGTTGGAGGGTGAGATGTGCTGGATTAAAAAAAACACATGAGGCGTTAGGATGTTTATAAAAAATTTATAACAGTTCAGCAGTAGAGCCAATGGGACGGTGAAGAGCTCATTTAAAGCTATTGAAGTCATTGTTCTAGGATCCTGTAGGTAGAGAGGTTGGAAAGATTAGAGCTGAGTTTTCTCCCTGGTTTCTCCCCCATCTCACCCCACCCCACTGCACCACTTGAGTCTACCTGGTTTTTTATTTAGACTAAATTTGCAAAACTTTTATTTTGCAAACCTGTGTGGCCTGTGCTTTAATTTCATATCAGTTTTGCCACTTTGCAACAATAGTAAATGCCCCTAAATGATGATCCAAAATAGGTTTGGCTTAATAATAATAATAATAATTATTATTATTATTATTTATAACCCGCCTCTCCCTCTGGATCAAGGCGAGGAACAACAACAATATAAAACACAAAAATCACAACAGTTAAAATTTAAAAAAAACAAGAAAAAATACATCATTAAAAAAATCTTAAAATTCATCTGGATAGGCCTGCCGGAAGAGAGCAGTCTTCATGACTCTCTTAAATTCATGAAGACTGCTAATTTGTCTAATCTCCTCCAGCAGACCATTCCATAGTCTGGGAGTGATGGAAGAGAAGGTCCTCTGGGTAACACTCGTCAGCCTAGTTCTGGCTGACTTGAGTAAGTTCTTCCCAGAGGACCTAAGTGTGCAGGGCGGATGGTACGGGAGAAGGCGATCCCGTAGGTAACCTGCACCCAAACCATGTAGGGCTTTAAAGGTAATAACCAACACTTTATACTTCGCCCGGAAACTGATTGGCAGACAATGAAGCGATTTTAAAACTGGTGTAATGTGATCACACCTAGGTGTACCGGTGACCAACCTGGCTGCCATATTTTGAACAAGTTGAAGTTTCCGGACTAGGCACAAAGGTAGCCCTATGTACAGCGCATTGCAGAAGTCAAGCCTCGAAGTTACCAGCGTGTGCACTACCGTCTTTAGGTCTTCCAACTCTAGGAAGGGGCGCAGCTGGCGTATCAGCCGAAGCTGATAGTAGGCACTCCTGGCCGTCGCATCAATCTGAGCTGTCATTTGGAGTGACGGATCCAGGAGTACCCCCAAGCTGCGAACACAATCTTTCAGGGGGGGTGTAACCCCATCCAGAACTGGTTGACACACCTCCAGAACCAGGTTGGGGCCTTTGACAGCAAGCACCTCCGTCTTGTCTGGACTCAGCTTCAGTTTGTTTTCCCTCATCCAGCCCATTACCGCCTCCAAGCATTCATTCAGAGGAGACACACTATCCTTAGCTGACGATGTTGTCGAAGGCATAGAGAAATATATTTGGGTGTCATCAGCGTATTGATAGCACCCTGCCCCATGCCTCCGGATGATCTCTCCCAGCGGTTTCATGTAAATGTTAAACAGCATTGGGGAAAGGATGGCACCTTGTGGTACACCACATAGCAACTCCTTCTTTGAAGAGCAGCTATCCCCAAGCATCACCATCTGGAACCTGCCCGAGAGATAGGATCGGAACCACTGAAGCACAGTGCCCCCGATTCCCAATTCCCCCAGGCGCTCCAGAAGGATACCATGGTCAATGGTATCGAAAGCCGCTGAGAGGTCCAGGAGTACCAGCAGGGACACACTCCCCCTGTCAGTACTAAGGCGTAGATCATCCACTAAGGCGACCAAAGCGGTCTCCGTATCCTGCCCTGAAGCTGGTTTGAAATGGGTCTTATGAGTGCTTATTAAGTTACACACATTTATTACATAGGTAATAAATAACACTAGAAAATGCACCACACCATTGATGTGTAAAGATTGGTTGCATCAGACCTACAGTGCTGTACAGGAATTGTCATACTGTCACTTCGATAATCCGTTTACTAAAAGCAGCCAGTGTGCATTTGCTTCACGTGATGGAAAGGAAATCCCTTTAGTTATTGGAGTTGCACAATCTGGCCCACGCATTGCAGTGGTGTGGCCGGATGATACACTTTACCTAGGGCTGGAATTCCAGTGGGATCTAGCTCAGACTGCAATTCCATTACTATGAGGAAATCAATTGAGGCTAAGTTGTAGACCATAATTTAGGATATTTATGGAAACTTGTTTCCTTGTATCTGTGCACCTGTTTTCCAGATCTTGTGAGGCTTGCTGGAGCCAATTAGAAGTAGAACAAGCAGTGTTCAGAACAGTGGGTTGCTGGCCCAGGCCTTTCTCTAGAACAGAAAGAATGTGCTTATGCAGTTCAACTAGGACTTGCAGTATGAGAGGCAGGGAGATTTGGGCTTTTGTCTGTGACATGTTCTATCAAGAACTACCAGACCCAGAATTCCTTCCGCATAGAGAGGAGGGAGAGGCAGCTAGTGAGGCGGACAAAGCACCACAAAACCCAGAGAGCCAGTTCTGCTAGTAGGTTTTACAGTGCCTAAATTTGATGAGAGTAAAAGTCTAGTTACGTGTGCATCGATCAGGGGTGGGCAACTTGTAGCCCTCCAGATACCTTAGCCTACAACTCCCATCTACCTTAGCGAGCATAGTCAATGGTGCGGGGTGAGGAGATTGTAGGCTAAGTTGCCTACTCTGCCTATGCCCATGCCCCTGGCCTAGGCCATAGCCCTACAAAGGTTTTTGTGATACTGGCAGTAGCTGAAAGAAGTTTCAGCAAGCTAGCACTCATCAAATCTGCAGGTGTTCTATTCTGGGGCAAGAATGGAATGAAGGAATAGTCAAGTCACCTAGCTATTCAGTCTGTCAAGTGTGAACATGCAAGAGAAATTGTATGTGTTGGATGGGATTGTGGTGTGTATGTGGGTGGGAGGAGGCCTGTGTTGCAATTCTGTATTGACCCCTCTCCCAAATGATGTTTTAGCTCTGTTGCATGATGCTCTTGAAAAGTATCCCTAAGCCTTAAATGCTTAGGAGTTGTTTCATGCACGGAAGTAAACCGCCCAGAGAGCTTCGGCTATGGGGCGGTATATAAGTGTAATAAATAACAACAACAATAATAATAATTAATAATAATAATACTAAATAATGGCTTCCAGACTCTGAGAGGCTGAGTCTGTGCTGTGAATCACATCTTGTGCTGTGCTGTGCTGTGAATCACTCACGTTCCCTGACTGGACAGTCTCTCTCTCTCTCTCTCTCTCTCTCTCTCTCTCTCAGCTCCTGTTTGTCCTTCTTTATTCTCCTTTCTTGCGGCTTTGTCTCGTTCTTCATCCTGTAACTCGTTGACCCTCTTGGAGAGTTCTCATGACATACATGCTGATAGACCCTCATGTACCTCTGGCATTTACTGCTGTGAAGATCTGAAAATATTCGCTGTTAGAATATTTTATGAATGTGTTTTAGGGTGCTTACTATATTGTTTAGTAGGGCACTTCTAAGCTGTAAGCTGTGAACAGAAATTACTATGTTGTTTAATAAGGAGTTTTAAAAGCCCTGTATGGGTAAAATTTCCTTTTGGCTTTGCCACTTCATTCTTTCTCTTTTAGAGAGAAGCAAATGGGCCTGCAATAAAATGTTGCAGCATAGAGTAGTTCTGTTCAGGGAGACAGCCATCCATCTCCTTTTACAGAATACTCCATTCTTTCTGCCCCCTGGTTTTCCATATCTCCCTCCCTGCCACCCTTCCAAACTCACACATGCAGTCAGCTATGCTCAGTCTCCATTGAGTTGTTTTGGGGTCTGTCCTTATAAACCCGTTGGGTTTCCCCAAGCCTGCTGATACCACCCTTTTCTGTGTGTGAATGGTACAATTTTGGCTATATAAAGATCCATTCCTGGAGAATGAGTTTGTAATTAATATATAGGGGTTTTTTTGTGCCTGTAAATTTGTATAGTTTTAAGTAAAGTTCAGCTGTTGGAGCTATCTTATAAATGTTGGCCAGGGATGATGGGAATTGTAGTCCAATATATCTGGTGGGAACCACTTGAGGAAGGCTGTTTTACAATGTTAAGGAGGAGGGAGGTGAACATCCATAGTGGGTCACAAAGACGAGAAGCAGGTTCTAGGATGCATAAATAAACAAATTTATTAACAAAAAATCCTCTTTATTAATAAACACATTTTTGCATCCTGAGAACTTGTTTCTCTTCTTCGTGTTTAACAGCGTTGCCACCATCCAGTGGTTGTTCTGTGTATTCACTAGGATTTTAATATGCAAAGCTGCACTAGAGTATGCGGTGCAATTGGAAATGTACTTATCTAGGCATCCTCTCTATTCATGGGCATGTTCACTGGGTACTGCTAAATGTGGAAGACCGGGGCAGCCCTTGGGGTTTGGGCAGCACATGTATTTCAGGATATGGCCATGCATATGCCAATACAATCCTGGAACCTTAGCAGGTGTGACTTTCCATCTGTCATTTGATGCATGAGATGCTCAGACTCAGTAATAATTTTATTGTTAAATGGCACCAGTTTATGGGTTTCACAAAGAAGGAGGTCAGTAGTAGAGTATGCATATAGAAGGCCCCAGTTCCAATCTTTGGGATTTCCAGGGATCTCAGTATCAGGGCTGAATATTCCCCTGCCCAATATTTTGGAGATTTTGCTGGGGGCTTAATGAAAGTTGTAGTCCAACATATCCAAAGGGAGCCAGGTTCCGAAATGCTAGAGAAGGCAGAAATGGGCTTGAATCTAGCCACCGGATGGGTCAATGAATGCTCTGACTTGATAAAAGATAGCTTCACAGGCTCTTTACATGTGCATAGGCATGGATGGTACATTCATGAATTACAAAACCCAATGCTGGGGGAAGCGTTGTTTGACATTAAAGCCCTCACCACTTTTGAAAATCATTTTCTTCTTTCCTTAAGAACACAATGATGGGATCATGTTTTATCAGATCTTGATTAAAGTTTCAGGGATATGCCTGGAGGCTGGATAAAATTGCTTGGAAAAGTTGGATGTGGCTAAAGGGCTGCTAGATAGCCATTCCTGTCCTAACCTTTTACTCAAACGAGGCCAGACATTTTAGATTCATAAGAACATGAGGAAATCCCGCTTGGATCAAACCAACGGACCATCTGGTTCAGCAGCATCGTGTTTCTAACAGTGGTATCTGTTTCTACCAGATGTTGATTGGGAAGCAGGACATGAAGGCAACCGTCATCTCCCAATGGTTGCTCCCCCAACAACAGGCATTCAGTGGTACACCCTCTGAACACGGAGGTTTTGTTTAGTTACCAGTGGAAAACTTTCCAGTGCTTTATTTTTCGTTGGAAACTTTTCTATTTCATAAATTTGTCAGTAACAGTGAATGTATGCCAATAGCAAATACAATATTTATTTAGCAAGTCTGGTTGTTTCAGAGTTATAGGTGTGGTTGTCGGCATATCATGCATAGTTATTTGGGTGGCTAAAATAGATTAGTGTGTCAACAGTTTTAACTTTTTCTTTAAATTTAAACAATGCAAGGGAAGTATATGCTATCTCTTTTTTAAAAAGCAAGTACTCCAATATTAGGTTTACATAATATAACATTTAAATGACTTTAAGTGTGCTTTTTTCTTTAAATATTTCAGGTCAAATGCTTGTGGTGTACTGGGACAAAAAATTAATGTACTGTACCTTTTAAAGCTTTGTTCATGAAATACAAGTAAAATAAACTTGTAAGCAGAAAATAGTTCTCTAGATTGATCATTGGCAATGTTGGTAGGGGCTTCTGTGAGTTGAAATCCAAACCATCAGGAGATCTATCTTCTGCCCACCCTGCTTTATGGCTTCAGAAAATTTTCTGATGCAAATGGGAAATGTTCTTATGTAAATTACCCTAGTTTGCAAAGGAATTTTTTCCAGATTATTTTTTTCTGGAAAACCCCCAATTTTAAATCATAGCTAATGCGCAGCAGCAGACCTGTCCTGCTTCACAAATTTGTCTAGTCTCATTTTAAACCTATTAGAGTCCATGGCCATCACTGCATCTTGGCTATTGAGTTTCCTCTCTGTCTTCATTAGGTCAATGTGAACCTTGAGCATCAAATGGATCTGAATATTTCACTGTGTCATGTTTCCCGTTCCCTCCAACAGACACACGTGCTGGCAGACTGACATGGGACACCCAATCAGTGAGATTTCTTTTATTGGAGGAAATCCCACAGTAAAAAGCTTAATGGTTACACACTTCAGAAATACTTAAATCTGATTGATAATCTGACACTTTAGGCTCCCAGGTAATGTACAGTCAAAATGCTACTCACTACAATAACAACCTGGTTTCCCAGTTGCCATCTCAGCCGTCTTGAGTCCCAGTATTGGGAAAAAGGCAGGATGATGATGATGATGATGATAATGATGATAATAATAATAATAATAATAATAATTCCAAAACTGGTTCCAAACCTGGCCAAGGGAGGGGAATGATTCCTGATCTGTTCCATCAGGCAATCACAATGGGACATTCTTGAAAGGCTTAACAAACCATCCCAAGGGAGCTAGCCCATATGTAGAGAACATGACCAAAGCATGGGGTGAGTAAAAATCTCAGCACAAGAACTCTCATGCTTGTACTTTAGTACTGGGAACTCTCTGCCACCTGAGTCTGCAGAGAAAAAGTCCAACAGTAAAAATCAACCCCGGTCTACCCTTACGCTGAGCGGTTGATACACAAACACACACAATCCACAACAAATGAGAGTTCAAGTCTATGAAAAGCCTCACAGTACTTTTCATGGCACAGTCTTTAGTAATCCAAAGTCCAAATAGAAGTGAGTCCATGTGCGGAGTGCTTTCAAAGTCCCAAACGGTGATGGATCCAAATGGAGAGGTTTTGGGCCATGAGTCGAAAGATGATTCTCACAAAGGGTCCTTGCCTCCAGCTTATAAAGGGAGGTGTGGGCCTGTTCAAAACCACTTGACAGACAGGGGCTCTGGCCTGTAAGTCATCCCCGTGTCCAAACAGGGCAGCACTGCTCAGCCCACCAAGATGACGCTACAATCTGAGTGACTCCTTCAACAAGCCCCCCCCCTTTATAAATACTCTATCCATTTCCCAGAGAAGTCTTACAGCCTCAAGACCAAGGGAGGGATGTGTGTGAAGCTACTGCCTTCAACTCTTTCTATGAGAACTCTTGACGGAGATAAGTTTGCACAGATTCCGACATTCCAAACTAGTTCTAAATAAATCAAACTACAAATGGCAAGGCCTCAACGGCCTTGCTCAAGCCTATACCTGACACACTGCCTCTATTCAGTCTTCTATAGGATGCCCAGTGGAACCCTTTAGGGTCCCCCGGGATGTATTACATGCTGGATCTTAGGGCATTGTAGACCTGTCTGAGGCCCACTAGGCATTTCCAGAATAAAATCTGCCATCCACCGGGACTTAGACTCTACTGCTACAGCAGATAAATCAGGCAAGGTTCCCAGAGCACAACCTGTTTCAGTTTTCTTGAATGAGGACTGTTTGAAATTCTCTCTAGACCCAGAAGAACTTAACAATTTTATACCGGTAGCAAATGTTCCTTTCCTGGGCAAGGTCCTTGAGCGGGTGGTGGCCAGCCAGCTCCAGACAGATCAATTATCTGGATCCATCTTAGTCAGGCTGCAGGCTGGGTTTTGGCATGGAAGCAGCTGTGGTCGCCTGGTGGGATAACCTATGTCGGGAGAGAGACGGGGAGTGTGACCCCCTTGATACTCCTCAATCTCTCAGCAGCTTTCAATTTCATCAACCATGTTATCCTATTGGGGCGACTGTCTGAGCTAGGAGTGTGTTACAGTGGTTCCGCTACTACTTGGATGGCCAGCTCCAGAAGGTGGGGAATATTGCTCAGCCCCGTGGATTCTCCAGCGTGGGCTTCCTCAGGGGTTTGTCCCCTATGCTATTTAACATCTACATGAAGCCGTTGTCAGATGTCAGGTGCTTCATGGACAATTCACTAGGCTGGCCTAGTGAATTGTGAGTTGAAAGCTTGGCAATTGTTGTGAGAAAGTCTGTCTCTGTTCTGTGCTTATCTGTGGCTGCTAGCCGAGGCCTTGAGTTTCCTTGAGAACGAATTTATGTTTTGAAAAGGTGGGGGCTATCTTGCAAGCTGTCTCTCACATAGTGTCGTCATCAAGAGGAGGTTGAACTGTGTCGCCCTGTTGGCACATGAGTTTGGATTACAGGCCTGAAGTCTTGTCTGTCAAAGTGGCTTGGAATTAGTCAGCCTTCACCCTTTAAAGTGGAACGAGCAAAGGGGAGACGCTTTGCTACGAATCATCTGTTCTACGGTTACCATCTGTTCTACAGTTACCATCTGTTCTATGGTTACTATCTGTTCTACGCTTGCTAAGAAACTCGTGTTTGGGATTCTATCTGGTTTGGAGATGTTGGATGCACTCTGTACATGTTCTGTTGCTATTTGGACTTAGAATTTCTAAGAACTGTGCCATGAAAAATGCTCTGAGGCTTTTCATAGATTTGGACTTGCAGATTACTGTTCTGGATTCGTGTTCTATGGCCTGAGTGAGAGCCTTCCCTGCAGAGAGCCAAAGTACGGGCACAGGGAAGCTCCAAGGCTGATCATTGCTGTTCTGGAATTTGTGTGTGTGTGGGACCTGCGAGAGAGCCTCCTCTCAGAGCCTTTGTTACAGGCAGAGGGGTTTCCTAGGTCGAAGAGGTTCATGCCCTGACATCTTGCTTACGTGATCAGCTCAGTGTTTCTGGCAGGCTGAGTCTGGTTTGTGCAAGATGGATCTATTTTCTGTCAGGCTTCATGCATCTCTGTGCTGGAGTTTCTCCTTGAGTTTTGCTCGTGTTCCTGATGAGTCAGCGTGTGTGGCCGCTGCTGACTGTTCTCATGGGACAGGGGCAACTCTACATGTCTCCCCCTGAGTGGTTGCTATTCGCATCAAGCCATTGTACCTGAAAGCTATCTGGTCCGTCTTCAGCTTCAAGTGTATGTATGCAGAAATGAAACCGTTATGTTTGAATTTCCGTGTGATTTTACAGTAAAAGAGGTCTCACCGTTTTGGAGTGTGTCAGTTTGCCTAAAATTCGTGAGCAGAAGCCTGGGGTGAGCTTGGGTCACGACAGCTGTTGAGTGGGGTCATCTGGAGTTTTGGAGTGCATTGCAATCAGTATGCTGACGACATGCAACTCTGCTTCATCAAATGGGACTGCGGATGTGCTAAATCAGTGCTTGGCTGCAACAATAGACTGGATGAGAGCTAATAAATTGAAGCTCAATCCAGATAAGACTGAGATGCTGTTAGTTGGTGGTTCTCCTGACTGGCTGGAGGGTGCTCAACCTGTTCTGGATGGGGTTGCACTCCCCTTGAAGGAGCAGGTTTGTAGCTTGGTGGTTCTCCTGCAGCCATCTTTGCCACTTAAGGCTGAAATGGGCTCAGGTACTCGAAGTGCTTTCTACCAACTTCAGCTGGTGGCCCTCGTATGCCCCTATCTGGACAAGAATAACCTGGTTTCAGTCATCTGTGCTTTGGGAATCTCCAAGTTAGTGGGGTTGTCATTGAAGACTGTTCTGAAGCTGCAGACTAATTCTGGCTCACTTTCTTAGGTTTCCTGTATGCTTCTGAGGCCGATCCAAGGTGCTGGCTTTAACCTTTGAAGTCTTACACGGTTCGGAACACTTATAATGTTTTGAAAAATAAACTGAGTCTTGTTTCACTGCATATCTTTGTTGAACATTGTCAAGCCCCTGTTTGTTCCTTTTCAGACAATTAAGCATAATGATACCTGAAGAAGAGAATTTCTTGAAACGGGATTAACAATCTGGATTCCTGTTGTGAAATTAATTTAGATATATTTGTTATATCAGGAGCGTTAACCCTATTGGGATTTATTGATTTGTGATAAGTAGTTTAGATACTGTTGTTACATTAGGAGTGTTAACCCCATTGGCACATACTGATTTACCCTTGTTTCACACACAAGGGGTTAAAGCTTGTTAGTATGTTATTATTTGGTGATTATTGGCTTAATTGATGTAATCAACAGCAGGTGATCTTGAATGTGTTATATTGGTATTTGTGTTATACAGGGAATTTAAATAACACTCATATGTGATAAAAGTATTTACTATTGTGAAATATAATTCTATGTTGTTCACGTGGTGACTTTTAGTCATTTTTTCAGCGGTTGTGTGCCAACAGCACCTCTTTGTAGAGCCAACTCTATCGTAAACATTAAGACTGCCCTCTATGCCGAGCCATTTATATGTTGGCTGTCTTAAACAAGTCTGTTATTGAAATTGAATTTAAATTGTTTTTAGCTATTTAAACATTTTAGAGTAGACCACATTTTATTATAATGTTGTTTCATAATATGTTTAATGTTGTAGTTTTATGAATTGTTTGGAACTGCCCAGAGAGCCTCTGCTATTGAGCAGTATAGAAATGAAAATCAAAATAATAATTATATACCTTTGAATTCCCCCCCCCCCCCCATGTTTCTGCACAATCCCTCACATGCCCTGCCCTTTGGAACTTCAACTGTCTTCCTGCCAACTGCATACCTTGGAAAATGTGGCAAAATGTTGTGTCTGGTACAGTTTACAAGGAAAGGACAAGTCTTTAATGCAAAAGGAAGTAGAGACTTTGTGAGAAGCTTATTTTGTTGGTATTAATTATTTTATTAGTCACATCAGTATCCACTTGGCAGTAGGAGAAGCCCAGAGAAAGAATATTAAATCTTCAGAAGGTTTTTTTTCTTCTTCTTTCCAGAACTTGCATTTTTCATAAGTAACTTGTGAGGCTTGAAATCTAAAGCTCTCAAAGCCTTTTAAATATCTTCAGAACTACTACTAAAGCTTAAAAAAAGATTTTAAAAAAGCTGTGCTTATTTTCATAAATCAAGAAGGGTCCTCTTTGTTGCCTCATTAACAGTGCAATCCTATACATCTCTGCTCAGACATAAGCCCCCATTAAATTTAGTGGGGCTTACTTCCAGGATATAAGATTGCACCCTAAATGACCTGAATTTCTTGGTCTTTGGCCTGGTTGGTCAGATTCCCTACCAGACTCGAATGCAGGAACAGCGCTTTCCTCTGGCATGGTGTTTTCATTTGCATGTGTGAATGAACCGTTGCAACTGAATAATCAGGTGGAACATTATTACCCCTTCACATCCATACCATATGCATTGTTCCTCAGTGGAGTCATTCAGTGTCAAGTCATCAGCGGCTGAATAACTATGACTTCCTCTGTCCACCTTCTCCACTCAATTCCTTTCCTCCTCCCACCGAGATGTTAGCCATCTTTTCTCAAGTCTGTCAGTATTTAGTGCTGACCTTTGGGCTCTTCCACCTTAGGATTTTTTTCTTAAATTTTTTGTACCCCTTCAGATCTGCTGATATCTCTCTCCTGTGTGTAGGTGGTGTAGTTTTGGATATATTTGCGTGGGAATACTTAAATCAGTTTTAGAAGGAATGATTCCACTTGTGATGATGAAACTCCTGATACTGGGTAAGCGTGAGGGTACAGAAATTTCATGAATAGTTCCAACTGCTCGGGAACAAGCTAGAAGAAAATCTGCAGTCCATCTTCTGTGATGGGAAGGTTGTCAGTTTGCGTGGGATTAAAAAGAAATTATGCATATGTGAGTGAGGTGTGGGGACTGTAGGGCAGGAAGTCACGGGACTGCTGAGCCTTGACTTGAGCGAAACTCTATAGCTGTATAAATTGTGTGCAAGGGGATTTTTTTTTTAACCAGGTGTGGTTTCTCCTATCATGCAGGAGTTGGGGCTGTATTTCACATATTAATTCAAGCTAATCAGCTAATTATTTGGCTACAGGCTACTAGGCTGTTTTGAAGAGCTACAGGGTAGTGGGAAATAGCTTTGTAGATGGCCAGTGTGATGCGTAGCTCCCCTTCAGCGTCTTATTTCTTTACAGCTGCAAGCATCTGACGAGGATGCTGGCATCCACAGCTCACTTGGAATAACACATGTCTTTCCTGGGTCATTGATACCCACAAAACAGGAACCTTTTGATATATACCATCTGCCAGAGGTACCTAAAGCCATCTCCTTTTTAAATAACACTTCAATAGTTCTTCTCCTAGCCCCAAAAGGTGAGGAGAGTTTTTTTTCTTTCCTGTATATATACCACTCCGCTGTGCTTTCCTTTTTTGTCTCATCATAATCATTTAATAAATACTTTCTTTCAGTTTGGATCTGAGTTTTGAGTGTAAGTTCCTGATGATGCAGAGAGAGCCTTCTCAGTCCACTCAAGCTCATATACCTATCTTTGCTTATTTGTGCTAAAGGGAAGTAAGAGGAAAGCAGGCTGCCTCAGATGGTTGCTAGTTTTCCCTAGACATATAGGTCTGGGGGGGTCCCCTTACCCAGTGTTAGAGGGGGAAAAGGGGTGTTGTGGTGACCTACCCATCAGATAGAAGTGTGTGCAATTTGCCTGCCTCACAAAACAGTTGTGACAAGGTGAATTGCTACTGCCAGGAACCAGTTAACCCATGATACTGAAACTTGTGACTATTAATATACCTGAAGCATCAAATGTTTTAACTATGTGAAGGGATTGAAAAACAGCCTACACAATCAGTCCAATCAAGCATGACAATATGGAATAAAACTCATTAGCTGAAAGGATGTGTATGTTTCTCACAGAATTGTGTGTGTGTGCCTTTATTCATAAGTTGGATAGTCTCTACCCATCAGGTTAGCAGTAGAGCCAAAATAAATATTTTCCTTCATCCTGTTAACTTCCATCTCTCCATAACGACCTAATTTGGTTTCCCGTTTGAACAGGTTACCTAAGGAAGCCTTCCCCAGCATGGGCTCCTGTAGGTATCTTTGGACTACAACTCCCATCAGCTGCAGCCAGAATGGCCAATGGTCAGGAATGATGTGCATTGTAGTCTAAAACATCTGGTGGGACTCATGTTGGGGAAGGTTTGGTTTTTCAAATTTCCTTCCTCAAGGAACTCTTTGCACATGGATACGTCTGTCACGGAGCTTTTGTGGGCTTTGGTGGATTCCCAGGGAATGATGGGAAGTGTAGTTTGAAAAACCAAAAGGAGGAGAGCATCCACTCAGGGTAAAAAAAGGAAGAGAAGCAAATTCTCGGAATGCTAAGATACTTTATTGTTCACGCCCAACTTGTTTCAGCCTATGTTGTTTTTAAAGGCCTTCTTCAGGGGGTTGGTGTCTGCAGAAAACTCTTAGCAGGATATTCTATGATATTCACTGGCGACCGAGGCCATGGCTGCTCTAGGATGTGCACTGTTGGTGCCGGAGCCTTAGCATCTGAGAGTGCAAAGTGGCACACATACAAATAGCGTTGGCACCTTCTTTACTAGCCCTGCTCCTGTCTTTTAACAGTGGGCTGATGTGCAAACATCTGCCAGGTGGAGGATTTTCTTGCATGGAAATAAAGTCTTCAGCAGGGGCAGCGCTAGGGGGGGCAAGCGCCTCCCCGAAGAAAGAGCTTACTATCCCACTTGATCCCCCCCAATTGCTGGACTCCTATCTTTACTTGAACAAAAGGCACTTTTCACATAAAGAAGTGCATGCATATACCATCGTCTTTGTAGCCCTTCTACCGTTCAGCTGCAGCTCTTGAGCCACAAAGGCTACGCATTTTGTAGCTAGTGACAAACTCTTCAAGATGCCAGCATACCAATGGCTGTCCACTGAGCGGAAAGGGGAAACATCTGATATGTTGGAGAGAGAATTAACTTATTATGTATGTATGGGGTACCTAATAGTAAAAAAAGGAAATAAATTCTAACCACAAATTAAGATTTTTCAAAATTAAAATTAATTTTCTTTCTGTGGTGTAGGCCTAAAGTAAACCTTTTCCCATTTATTTCAGAAATAATATGTTTCGGACAGAAGCTTTAATATGAAATATACCATTATTTTTCTTTCCTAGATCTTTACATATGGGACACATCTCGCCCACCTAGAAATATACTTTGCATCTTCTGTACATCCCCCCTCCAGAATTTCTTTTTTCTGGTGTCGCCAGTGTTCTCCTGCTTAACTTCCACATGTCAATCGTCTGTTGCTAAAGACAGCAGTCCAGGGCCGTGAGGGAAAAAGGAGCGGGCCTAAACATATCTCTCCAGCCATTGTACATTGGAAGGAAAGACCTCCTTAAGGAAAGTTTGTTTGCTGTTGCTCTTACCAAGGAACCCCTGATATGCTTTCAAGGAACTTCAGAGCACCATTGAATTATCGTAGAATCATCCAAACCCCTTGAATTTGAGCTCATTGGGTGACTTTGAACCAGTCACTAACATTCAGCCTAACCTGCCTCACAGGGTTTTGTGAGGATAAAATGGAGAGGAGAATCCTGTATACCGCCTTGCGCTCCTTGGAGGAAAGATAGGATAGAAATGTAACACATGTGCTGTAACCTTACTTACAGCCTAGACTTTTACTTTTTCAAAAAAATCACATAATGTTTCTGATCATCAAGTTTGAAACTTGATGAGAACCTGGTCAACTCACTCACTTTGATCAAACCATGATTATCCAGTTGTATTAGATTCCCCAAGACATAGGGGCTCCATTCAGAAGACACCTTAAACCATGGCTTTAACCACAGTTGTTAAGCCAGGAAGACGGACTGTGTTTAGAAGACACCTTAAACCACAGCTTTAACCACTGTGAATAAGGCTTTTTACCTTATTCGCCATGGTTAAAGCTGTAGTTTAAAGTGTCTTCTGAACACAGCCTTGCTTTCTGGCTTAACCATCATAGTTAAAGCCATGGTTTAAGTGTCTTCTGAACAGGGCCTATGAAGGGAAACTGAGCAATTATAAACAAAGCTCAATATGGATTTCAATTATGCTTTATTTCTAACCTGCTCAGCTGGCTCCTGTTGGGTAACTGTGATGTACTAGAAGGCAATGATCTGTAAAGAACACAAATATGAATAGTTGCTAATGGTAGTTTCATTATGAAATAAACATTGTTCATACCTGAAATGGTCACCCCTCCTTGACAGTGTACGCAAGCAGTGATTTGTCCTAACTGTTCATGTGGTCTGATGCTCCTGGATTGTTGGTATCGTGGTTGCTTTAATAGTTTTATATTTTGTATATGATCCAACCAAAGTAACATGAGCTGTGAACTTCCTCTGCGTTTCCTTTCAAGATTTAGGGTATGTTTGTTCCTCCACAGAAGGCCAATGTATGCAAAATGGCCAATGCATGGGGTTTCCTGTGGCAACCTTAGTAACTTGCTATATATACTTGTGGATTTGGAAAAATCCTTTTGCCTGCAGTCTGTGCTATGGTGAGCCATTGCACACAATGCCTTGTTGTCTGAACATGGTTACCACAGAGAATCATTAAAAGGCATCTCGATATGGCAGCTTTTAGGTTCACTCCTTGGGCCTGAGGAAATGAGTATGAAGGAGATGCTGAAAAGATGGAACAAATGTTTCCCCCCCTCTTCTTGCTGAAATGGAATAGTTAAAAATATTTACCTAAAGTGGAAGGTTCAGAGTCATGCAGGCACTGTGAGTACTTCTCCAAAAAATTGCTTATTAAACTGAAGGTCTAAGGACTCTAGGAATCAGAGATGCTGTCAGATCACCACTTCTATGAGCCGCAAAAGTGATTTTCAAAATTACTTTTTAAAATTAAAAGTTGCATTTGATTAAGGGGAGTTGAGAGAGGTCACAGTACTCTTTTATGCAAGCACTATTCTGCAAATGGAGAGAACCATTGATGAAATAAAGATGCTTACATTATGAGAGGGCATTTCTCCATCCACTTAGTGTTTTTGCTGTGGTGAATCATGATGAGATATTGGATGTGGAAATTTTGGCCCTGATGTGATTTATGCAGCCCCATCTTAGCATAGTCTTATGTAAGTAACATTGACAATTACTCAGGTTTTTGATTTACCAAAATATATGGTAAGTACTTGAAAATCTATTTAAATGCATATATACTGGTCTACTGAAGCCACTGGAATGTGTCATGTGCTCAGTGATTGAGCACATGTTTTTGCGTGTAGAAGGTTCCATGCTTAAACTCTGGCATCTTCAGGTAGATCTGGGAAAGATTTTTCTCTGAAACACTGGAGAGCCTCTGCTACTCACAGCAATAAGCCAGAATTTTGGAGTATCCTGGTTTTATTGCTTTTGAGCATGTGCTGTTGCACACAGCCCTTTGCCTCATACTTGGCTCCTCCCACCATCAGGAGTGATAAACTAAACAGAATCTGAAAACTTACCATGCCATCTGATCTGGAGCTCTTGGCTTGTGATGCCCCTTACAACCCAGAATTGCAAACCACAGTTTGATCTTAGTTTACAATTCCTGGCTAGTTTGAGAGCAACAGTGCGGGAACATTATGTTTGGACATTATGGTAAGCTTTCAGATTTGGGCTAGTTTAGCTGCTCCTGCTGGTAGGAGGAAACAAATGTGAATAATGCAACTTGTGAATAAGCCAGGATTCTCTGGAACACATGTAGGCAGTACTGAACTAGATGGACTGATAGTCTGACTAAGAATAAGACCACTTCCTAGGTTCCAGTGCTAGCCTAGTTTAAAACAAAGGCCAGTTCTACACCAAGCAGGATATAGTTGTATGGAAGTGGTATGAAAGCAGTATATAAAAGGCAGGAGTCACACCAAGCAGGATATAGCGGTATATGATAGGAGTCATATCGCCGTTGCTGCCCGCCATGGCGTTTCGCGCTCCTCGCCACTGATGACTCTGTTTCTGGAGCCAGCGCATCCTCCCAACACACGACACCATTGCATCCTCCCGACACACAGCGCCATTGTGTCCTTTCCAGGGAGAGATTTCACGAGATCACCGGCTTCCCGGCGAGAGATCTTGCGAGATTGCCAGCTCTCACGGGGAAGTCGTCAATCTCGTGAGATCTCTCCCCAGAAAGGATGCAGTGGCGCCGTGCATTGGGAGGACACACTGGCGCCAGGAAAATAGAGTCACCAGTGGCAAGGAGCGCGGAACGCCATGGCAAGGAGCGCGGAACGCCATGGTGGGCAGCAACGTCGATAGCTCTACACTCTGCTCCTGGGCCCCGGTAAGTCCAGCCCTCCCAGGCACTGTATGCTGGGAGTTGTAGACTTTCCCGGGGCTTGGGAGTGGGGGAAGAAATGGCAGATCCACCATTTTAGGATGGATCCATCCTAAAATGGCCTCCAAGCTTCAGCTTCGAGATGCCAAGGCCCAAGGCTTGCACATTCCTACTATAAAGCAATAGTGTGACTCCTGCCTTTTATATACCACTGTCATACCTCTATATCCTGCTTGGTGTAAATCTGGCCAATATGTTTTGAGAGGAGGGATCACACCAGGACCTTAAAAGGACATTTGTATGTCAACCATTAGATAGCAGAGATCTATCACCTGAATTAACAAACCAACCTAGCTAGTTAAATGCTGATAGGATGGAGTGAATGTGTGATACTATATTCTACTCATATATATCAGGAGTGGGCAACATATGGACTTCCAGATGTTTTGGCCTACAACTCTCATTACCCCTCACCATTGCCTATGTGGGCTAGGGCTGATGGAAGGTGCAAGCTAAAACATCTGGAAGGACACAAGTTGCTCATCTGTCTATCCTTACCAAAATAAGGCTGGAATCTTTATTCAAACATGTTGATTTGAAACTTAATTGGAGCCTCTCTGTAACCTACAGGCATAATTCAAAACTTCTGACTATGCAGTCCACATGCCTTTTTTTCTGTAGAATTCTGTCTGCTAATAGGCAAGGCATTTACAACTACAAGTTATGTACACCTACAAGGATGCTAAGCAAGGTCACTTAATTTGAAGGCCAAGGCTTCAATTCTGTGGGTTCTTATTTAGAAATGAGCCTGAGTGATCAAAGGGGATCTTATGTCTGAGTGAGAATATGTGAATGTGTCCAAAACTTTCCAGTAGAAAGGGAGAGTAGTTAGTTTTTGAGGGTCCTTGGGCAGGATACCCTCAGTGAGCCCCTGCCTCAGTGAATCTATCTTTTTGCCACCATTGTTACAAGCTTAGGCTGACCATATGAAAAGGAGGACAGGGCTCATGTAACTTTAACAGTTGTAGAGAAAAGGGAATTTCAGTCGGCATCATTTTTATGCAATTCGTACCTGGTGAAATTCCCTCTTCATTACAATAGTTAAAGCTGCAGGGGCGCTGCTCTCTTGTGTGTATCTGGTCACTCTAGTATAGTGCATGCACCTTTAACTGTTGTGATGAAGAGGGGATTTCACCAGGTACTAATTGCATACAAATGACGCCGGCTGAAATTCCCTTTCCTCTGCAACTGTTAAAGTTACATGAGCCCTGTCCTCCTTTTCATATGGTCAGCCCTATACCTCATCATTGCTACCCTTTGTTTGCTTGACAAGAGGACAGCCAATGAGCAAGTAGGCAGCGGCACCTACTGCTCCTCTGTTGCCTGGGCTAGAGAGCAAGAGGGGGGAGAACAAGCAGGTTGTAATGGTGGAGAAGAGGAGCAGGTCCAGGGGGCTGCTGTGCGTGAGTCCCTGCTAGAGTGTGGGCCCACAGCAAGCGCCCAATGATATCTACCCTTGATGCCAGCCCCAATGGCAGTTATCGGGGAAAATAGTGTTTTCCATAAGATGGAAATTAAATTCCCATGCTGTCTTCTTGGTAGTTATACATATTAATAATTTCAGAACTGAACAAATTGCAGTTCTCAAGTAGTTGGGCATAAAATAGTATTAAGGCTATTCATATGGAGTAAGATTATGTTCCTGGTACGAATATCATCACCTGGATTCTTGCACCTAGGAGGAACTGCTAGTCCTTGGCCCCCAGTATCAAGCCATAATAGAAGTACAAGAATCTTGTGCTGTACGATGGCTGAGAGTTTTCTCCAGCATTTTAAAAGATAAACTTATTATAGCTGGAACATTTTTAAAAATATGATGTAAAGGTTTTAAAAACTAAAATTTTATCCACTCTAGCTGGAATATATCTTTCAATTTATTAAACCAAAGTTGCCTCTCCTCCTTAGAAGGAGAGAAAACCTTAAAAGGGGATAAAGAGAGAGAAGGAAGATCCCAGTAAGATGTCAGAGCTAAATTGTTCTTAAAAAACAAACAAGTTTGCCTAACTCACAACCACACTGATTGAAATTGACCCTCACTGATGAAAATTAGCCCTCAATCTTTAATCAACTCAATCTTATTTGACTAATCTACTGATTTAAAACTCAAGGCAGCCTCAGTTTAAAGAGGACTATGAGTCACCAAGGTTTATGCATGGTGGGACATGAATAATAAGTGTTGAAGCCTCAAATGCCAGTGAGAAATTGATAAAAAACTTCACCAGGTCTTTTTTCCAACTGGTAATACTTATTAAGATGGGTCTGGACTGCACATGCAGGCAGAATATGCTGGTACAAAATCTATAAGTGCATTAATGCCTGGATCATAAATGTGAAGTTGAATTTAAAATGAGTGTTATCTCTCCTGCCTAACTGACGCTTGCTGTCTGCAACCCAATGTTAGGTGCTTGTAGCAATGTTTTCATTGAAACGTACATGCTCACGCCAGCACGCACCACAAAACCAATAAAATCCACTTTGTTATCTTGACTGGAGTTGCATGTTTGAGGACTATAAGACTGTAAACTAGGAAAAATATATAAATGTCCAAATTTATTTATGTGTTTCAATACTCAAGTTTTAAGTATCCATATACTTTAAAATCGCTCCACTGGCTGCCAATTAGTTTCCGGGCGAAGTATAAAGTGTTGGTTATTACCTTTAAAGCCCTACATGGTTTGGGTCCAGGTTACCTGCGGGATCGCCTTCTCCCGTACAATCCGCCCCGCACGCTCAGGTCCTCTGGGAAGAACTTACTGCAGTCGGCCAAGACTAGGCTGACAACCGTTACCCAGAGGACCTTCTCTTCTGCCGCTCCCAGACTGTGGAATGACCTGCCGGAGGAGACTCGTCAACTTAACAGTCTTTTAGAATTTAAGAACGCTATAAAGACTGTTCTCTTCCGGCAGGCATATCCAGTGGAATTTTAGAATGTTTTAAGGGTGTTTTTAGGATGTTTTATGATTTTTTATGCAGTTTTAATAATATGTGTTATGTTTTAATCAGTTTTATGTATTTTATCATGTTGTTGTTCCCCGCCTCGATCCAGACGAAGAGGCGGGTAAGAAATAAATGGTTATTATTGTATTATTATTATATATCAAGATTGTTAGAAAACTGAGTAATGCTGTCTGTCCCCTTTAAAAAAAATTGAAGGAAACAGTTTCCAGATAAAAACTGGAACACACATTTATGCATCAGCTGTCATACTTTAATATACTTTTAATAAAAGGGGAAATTGTAAACCAAACATTGCATTAGTGAAGAAGGGTCGACATATCTGCAGAGCCTATTTTGGATAAGAAAAGGAACCACTTTACAAAAAAAAGTCATTACATATAGGTTGGATATTGCTTTTAGTTGAGTAGATAGATCTGTTAACTACCTTCACTTGTAAGCAACATGTTTCAATAGTTCCATTTTGTCACCACTGTATGAGTGTGACTTTTACAAATGAATCTTGTATCTTCGTAGGAAGAGATTCTAAGCTATTTAGAAATAAAAATTAGCCTGAGCCCTACGTCTAAATATGTTATACATGTAAAAAAAATGATTTGCAAGGCAACAATCCAGTTTAATTCAGTGTTTGACTCTTTTGTTGATCCCTGAGAGCAAGAGAGAGAGAAGAGTTCTTTTTCTGTTGTTTCAAATAAAGCCCATCCTCTTCCTAAAAGTGGTACTTAAATCGATTATCATCCGAATCCTCTCACCTTTTGCATTATTTTCTTTGTAATAAAAAATTTAACCTCCTTTCCCCTCCAGTGGAGATGCCCAAAGTGGCTGATGACAAGTATAGATAGGCTGACCATATGAAAAGGAGGACAGGGCTCATGTAACTTTAACAGTTGTAGAGAAAAGGGAATTTCATCCAGTGTCATTTGTATGCAATTAGTTCCTGGTGAAATTCCCTCTTCATCACAACAGTTAAAGTTGCAGGGGCCCTGCCTTCTTTTGTATTTGGTCCCTCTAGTATAGTGCCTGCAACTTTAACTGTTGTGATGAAGAGAGAATTTCATCAGGTACTAATTGCATGCCAGCTGAAATTCCCTTTCTCTACAACTGTTAAAGTTACATGCGCCCTGTCCTCCTTTTCATATGGTCACCCTAAGTATAGACAATAATTTAAATGACTTTTATAATGGCCCTGTTCAGAAGACACCTTAAACCACGGCTTTAACCACAGTGCTTAAGGCTTTTTGGCTTAAGCGCCGTGGTTAAAGCCGTGGTTTAAGATGTCTTCTGAACAGGGCCAATATAAAAAAATATAAGCCAGTTATATAAGCAAGCTTACAGTTGTCATTGTGGCCTAATCTACACCAAGCAGGATATTGCGCAATGAAAGCGATATGTGATATGTGTCAATGGGCCCCAACAGTTGTCAGTGCACTATAAAGCAGTAGTGTGGCTCCTGCCTTTTATACCGCTTTCATAGTGCAATATCCTGCTTGGTGTAGATTAGGCCTGTGTTTGCAAATGGTGCATTCACTTTCAGCAAAAACTAATTAAACAGTGAGCGCATTTGGACAGTCAGGGTAAAAGAAGCCACCATAGCTTCTTTTCCCCATCCTGTTCATGCCAGCCACATGACCACGGATTCCCTAATTACATGCAACATGGTGCGGGTTAGCGGGTTACCCGAACCTGGTGAGGCACACAGTGGGAACGGCTCCTAAACCCCACCCCATAACCTCTACAATAAGCCATGAGTTGGGGGGTAGTTTAGAAGCTACCCCCGCTGTGCACATTGCTAGGTTCAGATGACACGCTAACCCGCACCGTGTCATGGGTAATAAGGGAAATCACGGTCACGTGACCAGCACGGTGGCTTCTTTTCCCATTCAGTCAGTGTATAGGATAATTGTCTGGACCATGTTTTCTTCCACAGCTTTTTCAGATTGTTCGAGATGATGGAATGTTCTGTTTCATCCCTCCATATACATTTAAGATTTTTGCTGTCTCATCTCTTCATCTTTACCGATTTTCACAACTCTGTCCAAAGTTTTATTCAGGTTCTGTAATCTCCTACATACAGTACTGAGTCAGTTCACACAGAGGCCTGGTTTGGACAGTCATTCCGGAGTACATAAACCATGGTTTATGTAGCCAGGAATAGGGTGACCATATGAAAAGGAGGACAGGGCTCCTGTATTTTTCACAGTTGTATCAAAAAGGGAATTTCAGCAGGTGTCATTTGTATGCATGCAGCACCTGGTGAAATTCCCTCTTCATCACAACAGTTAAAGCTGCAGGAGCCCTGCCCTCTTTTGCATTTGGTCACTCTAGCTATACTCCTGCAGCTTTAATTGTTGTGACAAGGATGGAATTTCACCAGGTGCTGCATGCATACAAATGACACTGGCTGAAATTAACTTTTCTATTCAATTGTTAAAGATAAAGGCACTGTGTCCTTTTTATATGGCCACCCTAGCCAAGAATGAATGTTGAGGTCAAATGCTCCTCTTTCCCTCTGCTCCTCCCTCCCTGGCTTATTTTCCTGGTTTGTTAACAGACATTAAACTAAAGTTCCCCAGTTGGCATGTTACAGGGGACTTTGCTTAATTCAAGCCTGGGTTTTTTTACATCAAAGCTGGGGTGTAACAGAAGGGAAAGGATGGGAAGAGGGTTGGGTTCCGGAACTCTTTTAGGGCTTTATAAGAAGCCTGGAACAATCATGAAAACTAGGCCACTATTTTAGATCTTCCAAACTCTGGTTTTGAGGACTGGGAACTTATTTCGGGTTTCAGGCAAACCATAGTTGGATTTCTATTTCTAAGCATGGTTGGTAGGCAAAACACAAACCATAGCTTGCCAGTTGTGGTATAATGGCAAACTATGCTTTATTTTTTACCATTACATGTAAATGGAACCTGCAGCCTATTCTCAACTCTTTGGACCATCATTTGGCATATTGGAACTTAATGTGTGAACCGACTGACTGTTTCTGATGCCCAACACAACCTGATCTTTTGGTGACAGTCCCTTAACTCTTCAAAGTTGCATGTTTGGTTTCCCTCAGCTCTAAAAGAAACATTCCAAAGGTTTCTTTCACTTTCTGACATTTGAGAACAAAAGGGATACCTTTTCTTTTGTCTTATTACTCTAAAATTTTGCAACTATAGCATCATAAATGACTCTTCTCAGAGGACAGCTCAAAGGAATTGTAAGCATTTAACACCTTGGATCCAGCAGTATTCTGGTGGGAAAATGCATTCTTTTGCTGATTTGGCATATCTGCTGACTGGGTATGAAATACAGCTGCATGTTCTGTTCAATCCTTCTCCAGTCTTTCGCAGCAGCACTTGAGAGAATCAAAAGAACCTTTAAATTGCCCATCATCATCATGATTTCTTCTGATGCCAAACATGAGCAGTCAGTTTGTCAGTCAAGGTGGACCACTCCAAAATAAGGTAGGGGGTGTTACACTGGAGGGATTGGAGTTACACATCACAGATATGCAGAGTCGTGTTTATAGCGTTCTTTTGCTTTGTGAAAACAAGCCCACAAGAGCCTATGCTCTTTAGCTTCCAGAATCTATGGGTATTAATTGGGAAGAAGAAAAATGCAGTAGGAGGGCAGCCTGGAGAGTGGGGTTTCCTCTCCCTGAACTATACAATACCTGCCCAGACTCTGATGTCATCTTCAGAGGTCCTTCTCTGAGTGCGCCTGCCAGTAAGGTGAGGTGGGTGGCTACAAAGGACAGGGCCTTTTCAGTAGCAGTACCCTGATTGTGGCATGACCTCTCTAGGGAGGCTCAACCGGCACCTACATTATGATCTTTTTGGCACCAGAATAAAGCACCTGATCCTGAGCCTTTTATTGCTGCTAGCCCCTTCCTCCCAAGCCCAAGCTGTGCTACACATTCCAGGGTGGTTGGAGACCTGAGCCAGTGTGGTGTAGTGGCAAAAGTGTTGGACTGGGAGTTGGGAGATCTGGGTTCCAGTCCCCACTTGCCATGGAAACCCACTGGGTGACTTTGGGCCAGTCACAGACTCTCAACCCAACCTACCTTGCAGGGTTCTTGTTGTGAGGATAAAATGGAGAGGAGGAGGATTACGTACACCACCTTGGATTCCTTGGAGGAAAAAAGGCGGGGATATACATGCAATAATAAAATAAAAATTAAAACAACACTCACATTTAGGGGTTGAGGACATACTGCAACATTTTGTTGCAAGTTCCATTCATTTCCTTCTAATAGCAAACTTGGAGGTCACTTGCTTATCAGCTGGGCAGCAAAATGGGGTCACTCATGGTGAAGGTGTAGTTTCTGAATATTCAGAGGACTCCCCAGATATTCAGAACAATATTTGTAATTTTTTTTTTAAGAGAGAGGGGAGCGCCTTTCCCCAAAGTACTGAGTATTCTGTATAGAATGTTAAATGTGGCAGGAAAACAGGACTGGGGAGGAATTGACAGGTTATAGTCATAGAATCATAGAATAGTAGAGTTGGAAGGGGCCTATAAGGCCATTGAATCCAACCCCCTGCTCAGTGCAGGAATCCCCCTTAAAGCGTGCCTGACAAGTGGTTGTCCAGCTGCCTCTTGAAGGCCTCTAGTGTGGGAGAGCCCACAACTTCCCTAGGTAATTGGTTCCATTGTTGTATTGCTCTAGCAGTCAGGAAGTTTTTCCTGATGTCCAGCCGGGGTCTGGCTTCCTATAACTTGAGCCCATTATTTAGTGTCCTGCACTCTGGGTTGCTCGAGAAGAGGTCCTGGCCCTCCTCCATGTGACAACCTTTCAAGTATTTGAAGAGTGCTCTCATGTCTCCCCTCAATGTTCTCTTCTCCAGGCTAAACATGCCCAGTTCTTTCAATCTCTCCTCATAGGGCTTTGTTTCCAGACCCCTGATCATTCTCGTTGCCCTTCTCTGAACACGCTCCAGATCGTCTGCTTCCTTCTTGAAGTGTGGTGCCCAGAACTGGACGCAATACTCAAGATGGGGCCTAGCCAGTGCCGAATAGAGGGGAACCAGTACCTCGCGCAATTTGGAGGCTATACTTCTATTAATGCAGCCCAAAATAGCATTTGCTTTTTTTGCAGCCACATCACACTGTTGGCTCATATTCAGCTTGTGATCTATAACAATTACAAGATCCTCTTCGCTTGTAGTATTGCTGAGCCAAGTATCCCCCATCTTGTAACTGTGCATTTGGTTTCTTCTTCCTAGGTGTAGAATTTGGCATTCATCCCTATTAAATTTCGTTCTGTTGTTTTCAGCCCAGCGCTCCAGTCTATCAAGTTCACTTTGAAGTTTGTTTCTGTCTGGTATTAGCGATCCCACCCAATTTTGTGTCATCTGCAAGTTTGATAAGCATTCCCTGCACCTCCTCGTCCAAATCATTAATAAAAATGTTGAAGAGCACTGGGCCCAAGACTGAGCCCTGCAGTACCCCGCTCGTTACCTCCCCTTAGTGTGAAAAGGTACCATTGATAAGCACTCTTTGAGTCTGATTCTGTAGCCAACTGTAGATCCACCTAATAGTTGTTCCATCTAGCCCACTTTTCACTAGTTTGTGAATCAGAATGTCATGGGGCACTTTGTCAAAAGCTTTGCTGAAGTCAAGTTATACTATGTATGTCCACAGCATTCCCACAGTCCACAAGGGAGATTACCCGATCAAAAATTAAGATCAGATTAGTCTGACAGGATTTGTTCTTGACAAATCCATGCTGGCTTCTAGTAATCACTGCATTGTTTTCAAGGTGTTTACAGATTGATGTTTTCATAATCTGCTCCAAAATTTTCCCAGGGATGGATGTCAGACTGACTGGTCTGTAGTTCCCAGGTTCCTCTTTTTTGCCCTTTTTGAAGATAGGGACAACATTAGCCCTCCTCCAGTCATCTGGCACTTCACCCATTTTCCATGATTTTGCAAAGATAATAGACAATGGTTCTGAGTGTTCTTCTGCCAGCTTCTTTATTACTCTAGGATGCAGTTCATCAGGCCATGGAGATTTGAACTCATTCAAAGAACGAGTATCCTACTCCTCCCATCCACACACCATGATTCCTCACCCCCTTTCCCCTGACCAACAATCATTTGGTGATCTTTTAAAGTTTGAAACAAACCAGGACATGGCCATTTTATTTATTTGATTTTTACCCTGCCTTTTTATTAAAAAATAGCACTTATGGGCACTTGTGCCATTTCAGGTTTTTTCCAGTGCAGTTTTTAAATTGTGAAGAGGTATGGTGGTTCTCTTCACGTTTTAGGTTATAACCTAAAAGGAAGGAGAAGATGTCAACCTCTTTTCCTGGTTGATTACTACTTTCTCAACTCTTTACTTCAGCTGGGTGAAGCATGGAATCCATGCATCTGCCATCTCTATGCTGATGGACTGTGGAAGCTGATTCCAAAAGGATTATGTGCAGTAGATCTTATATCTATCCATTTTTTAATTTTAAAAAAATCCTGTTGTTAAATATGAATATCTAAAGCTGCATCCTAACAAAAATAAAACCACTAATGGAATCAGTACAAAATACTGAATACCATAAAACAGCAGTCAAATGAAGACATGGACATATACTTTTTTGTTGTTTTAGTTTGGCACAAGTTTAATCAAGGTAGACGGCAGTTAAAGTACCCTGGGGAAAGCATTCCATCGTTGGAGAGCCACCACTGAAAAGACTCTTTTCACCATAACTGTGTGACATAGTAAAGCTAGCCTTGTACTTACCATGGAAGAACCTATTATGGGGCTGGCTGGCTGCTGAGTCACAGTTCCATATGACTCAAACACCCTATGAAGGCAGCTGGAAGCAGCTATTTAAAAAGGAGAGTGCTTCAGAATGAGAGAAGTGGGGGTGGGGATATGGGAACTCTGTCGATAATGATTTTTTTCTTCGTTTTACAGCTTCTGCTGCCTGTGTGAATATATACTTAGTTTCCGCTAGGGGTGCATGATGAAGATGCATGGATATGTATTTTCCAAAGTTCCTGGGTTATCTAGTTATCCTCAAATCCAGCATTATTGTTGTCCGTCCACAACATGCTGCTGCAGCCTGTTTTCAGCCATAGCAGTGGTGTCCTGCTGAATGGCGAAAGCATTACGACTGTTGAGTGACTTTTGCAGTCATCTCCTGGGGGGGGGGGCTTTCCAAATGGGGACACAACCTTGAAAGGTGCTAAGTGTTGGAGCTCCCAGTCAGGGTGGCAAATCTGATTGACTTAATTTGCTGAATTTATGTTGGTCTGCAAAAAGTAAAGTTTTCTATATTAACGTTGGGCCTGCATACTCTTCAGGCCCTCACCTCCTCATATGGCAATTTTAGCTCCAATAAGATGAGATCCTGGCTAATGAATGTTGTGTTTTATGGTTTTAATTGTTGTGGACTGCCTAGAGAGTTTCAGCTATTGGGCAGTATAGAAATGTAATCAATCAATTAACATTAAACCAGAGTTCTCTATTTTGGACAAAACTGGCCACTTTGAGCAGTATCCGGTGGAGACATTCCACAAAATCAAATAGTGCTAGTGGAGCTCTGTAGAACCTTTCCGTTGCTCAAGCGGTTGTCCATTACTCTTGTGCAATTAGTTGCACAACAGGTGCAAAGCAGTTGTGCAATTAGTTGCACAACAGGTGCAAAGCAGTTGTGCAACCCGTTGCACAATGGGTGCAGGTAGTTGCGTAACCAAGGCAGAATGTGTAACTGGTTGCACAGTGGGTTGTACAGCACATTGCGCAAGCATAATGCAAAACCGCTTGCACAACCATGCTTGCAGAAGCAGAACTTTAATGGGATTCTTTTGCACATAGTTCAGAGCCTAGTTTCCGCTCACACAGCATCATTTCTGCTAATTGAATGACCCAGTTGGATACTGTCCTCTGGTTTAAATACATCCATTCTTTGTTCCCATCTTTAACCTTCAAGTGTGAAGGAGCTTGTCTTGACAGGCCTGTTTGAGGCACTTAAAATGATCTAAGAACAGAAAATTAGAATGTAATTTTTGGTGGAAGTTGCGGTGTGTGTGTTTGTGTGTCTTCTTGATGTTGTAAAGCCAAGGCTGGTTTATTGAGGGGGAGGGAGTTTGGGATGCCGCTGTTGGATTAAGGGGATTGCTGATGTTCACCTTGTGGAACAGACCTTCAGTTGGTGCTCATATGTCTGGGCTCTGGCAGTTGATGGAAATTCCACACCAGGATCCTTTTTGCAGCTGCTTTTGTGTGAATGGTGGGCGATTTTTGTCTAAATATTTTGTTTACAGTCCTATCATTAAAAAGGGGCATGACAAGAAGCTAAACACTCACCCCCACCCCATTTACTGCTGTTCAGTTATATTTGTCTGTATGGAGAAATACAGAAATGGAGGGACTAAATAATGTATATCTATGCAGTGCTTAGTCAGTTAGTCAAGTGTTAGTGAAGAAAGAATGTCTATACATTGCTACCAAGACAGGAAAATAACCCCAGTTCTTGATGGTTTTTTCTAGTACAGTGATTGTTAAATGTAAATGAGAACCTGTCATTAAAATCCATAGTTTCATAGTGGCAAATGACAAATCATATTTACCACTTCATGTAATGCTCTATTCTTTTTTATTATTTTATTTTTATATTTTCAATATCTGGAAGGTTAGTTTCTGCTCTGCAGCGCCTCGTGAGTTTTTCGTGTGGTTTTGACCGTGGGAGGTCTGCCGCTCTTGAGCATCTTCAGTGAAATGTTGCTTGTCACAGTCTGCTGAAGCCTTTTGGAGGAAAGAACGGTTCTGCTTTCACTCAGAATGAGGCCTCAGATGCTCGCTATGGATTAGCTTCTTGGCTAATGCTGTTCTGGTTTGTTTGTGCTTCTCCTCATGCCTGTCCTGTAGGCTAATGTGAGTGAGGCATATGGGACCACAATACCAGACGGAACGCCTCTCCCAACATGAACCTACCAGTACGCTACACTCAACATCTAAGGTCCTCCTCCGAGTGCCTACTCCGAGGGAAGCTCGGAGGATGGCAACAAGAGAGGGGGCCTTTTCAGTGGTGGCCCCCCAATTATGGAACTGTCTCCCTGACAAGGCTCACCTGGCTCCAACATTGTTATCTTTTCGGCGCCAGATCAAGACTTTTCTCATCCCCCCAGGCATTTAACAGCATATGTTGAGTTTTTTTTCTTTTGACCCAGAATAGTTGTTTTAAATTGATATTGTATTTGTACTCTGTTTTTATGCTTTTTAAATTTTGTATATCGGTTTTTAATGTTCAGTGTTTTTAATCTTTGTAAACCACCCAGAGAGCTTTGGCTACGGGGCAGTATATAAATGCAATTCATCATCATCATCATCATCCTTAAGCTGTGGGGTTTTGAAATTTGAAACACTGAGAACTGAAATGAAGGGTAACATGGATATGTGTTCCTGTCAAGAGAGAAATGTAACTTCTAGCTCTAAGTATATAACATAAGGACATAAGAAGGATCCTCTTGGATCAGACCAAAGGCCTCTCTCGTCCCGCATTCCATAGTGTCCAACCAGCTGCTTGTCAGAAACACACCAGCAGCACACGAGTGCAATTATACCCTCCTGCTTGTGTTCCCCAGCAACCAGCATACAGCCTCTGATGCTGGAGGTGATATATAGTCATCATGACTAGTAGATAGGGATGTATGGATTGTGTTTACCCTGTTCCATGTGTGTTTTGCAGATCGTCAGACAGCTTTCATTCCTTTCGTTGACGGAATCAGATCTTTTTCTCCTTCAGAAAAGTCCACAAAAAAGTTCCACTGCAATTTATGTAACTTTTGCTAGCATGTAACTTTTTGCATATTTTTCTTAGCTCGGTATAAATTAACGAGCAAAAAAGAGTGCTACACAGCAAGTGATCAGAAACAGATAAAACGTTGCCCAGGTTTATCTCACAATGGGTTACAGAAATTACAATTGTTTATTTAACCCATGATGGCTTAGTGTGTCATCTGTATGCTCTTTCCATTCCCACAGAGGGTTATTTCCCCAAATAAGCCACCCTGGGAACCCATGGTCTGCAGTAAGGGTAATTTTACCTATGGTGGGTTAACGTATTGTCTGTTACACGGCGTGGGTTATGGAGATCATCTACAGAGCCACTTGGCAAGAGTGGTTAAAATGATGTTGTTGCTCTGCTCCTCTCAAGCGATCTCTGAGCAACCATGTTGCAAATTAGATGTAGTTTGTTTTTAGGTTTTTATGGTTTTAGATTTTGTATATTGGTTTTTAAACGTTCAAGGTTTTTAATTTTTATAAACTGCCCAGAGAGCTTCAGCTATGGGGTGGTATATTATAATAATAATAATAATAATAATAATAATAATAATAATAATAATGTTTTCCTGCCACAGTCAGCAGTATCTCCCACTCCAAATAAGCCCCCCTTGCACAGTTCCCACATAGTTTCCCATGTGTGCAAATTCCCTTATTTATCCAGTACTGCATGTGGTAGCTCCCCATAAGGGGAACCTTTGTATTAAATGTTATCCCATTTCTGCAAATGTTCAAGGAGTTAGTCCCCCCCCCCACTTTTTGTTGCACACAAGCAGAGAAAGGAGACCCAACAAAGGCTTGAAAATCTGCAAAGGAAGCTGGGATATGTGCCTGGCTGGACACAGGAGGACTACAGCAGGAAGAGGGCGAGGGGGAAAAAATAAATGAACTATGCTGTATAGCTGATTTGTCTGATCGTCTCTTGGAGCACAGTAAGCCGTTTGCAAAATAAGCTACTGTATGTAGTTTATAAACAACCATGGGTTCACATGATGTGTGAACAGGCCCATATTTTAAAAAATGGCATACATAGTAGCATATTTTCCAGTAACGCCTCTGTTTTCATATGACTAAATTTGCTTACAATTTGAGAAAATAAAAAGGCATGGTCTGCAAGTCCATGCGACTCGGAAGGTGCTCATCCCCTGTGGAATCCACGGGTTGAACTCATAGAAATTTGAATCCATTCTGGATCTCTCCGACATCCCTCCTAGTAGCTAGTAATTCTGGGACACTAGAGAACTGCCATCAAACATTTGCCTGGTTGCTTCAAATAAATCTGTGAAATGAAGCCCCTCTTCCATTTCTCTGTTTCACAGCAGTTCCTTGTCTTTCCACGGTAATATATGCAGTTAGTGTGCAGCCCCCAGGTCGTGTGTGAAGTTTTATTCCCATCCAAACTGACATTCGCTTTCCCCTCAAAAGCTGCACTGCTATCAACATTCAGTTGCTAAACACAGTCATCCAGAATGGTTCATAACCATTCTGTGACACCACAGCAGCAAAACTGTGGTGCTCTAAGATTGAGCTGGGAGGCAAGCAGTAGGTAACAGCCAGGCGCTAATTCTTTCATACATACAGTATGCTTTAAGATAGTACAAGATCATTCGGAAATTAACTGCAAATGTAGAATTAAGTGACCAAATAGTAATCAGAGGAGTAGAAGACTTTAAGACGATTCACATTTTTGGTTCAGCCTTTCTTTCTTGACTAGTTCTACTTTGCTGGGTTATGAAACTAAATTTTGTAAGAACAGATTTTTGGCTATAATGCCAAGCACTTTTATTTGGAAGGCGGATGTTCCTCTTTAGTGCCAGGCAGTGCAATCCCATGTATATCTACTGAGAAGTAAGCCCCATTGAGTTTAATGGGACTTACACCCAGATAAGTGTGTATAGAATTGCTGCCTTGGTTATGCTTCATTACTAAAGCTGAATTTAGGTTTTCCTCTTTCTTGTTGGCTTCTGAAAGGAGCTGTTGCAATTTGTCCAGGAGTTCCTTTCAGCTGTTTCCTACATTGAGGTTAGCAGAAGTCAGTAGAATTGCCTTGTATGTGTAGTGTTGAACTCTCCTGTTACCATTTGTGCCTGCATATTTAAATAATCCCACATAAGTAATTATGATGTATGGCCTTCAGCCAGATTTGACTAATTCTGGTTTCTGGAAACTTTAGAAAAGGAGTGGGAACATGTTTAGAGTTTGGCTAAACTTTGCATTTATGTACTGAAGAGTTTTCCTTGGAAAGAGGTTTTCAATGCAGCAAGTGCCCCCCCCCCCCCTTCAGCTTTCATTTCTTTGGTTCGGTTGTATTCTTTTTAGCAAAGGCTCTCAAAGTGTTTTGCAAAATCTGTGTTGGATGCCCCTTTATATGTGTCCAGCCCAGATTGCACCATGCATACAAGCAAACAGGACATGATGCAAACACAGCATGCAGACGCTGCTGGGTTGGGTTTAGAACACTGCACTTTCCCATATAAGCATGATCTGTGATGGAGAAGAGCCGCTATGAAATCTTCTGAGGCCATTTACATGGTCCCCTTATGCTGAAGTCCATTCAATACACTACACAGGCAAACCCAAGTCTGCCACCAGGTATACGCTCAGCAGCAGTCAATCAGAGCTCCCTCCCAACTGTTCCTACACTTAGTTTGGCACATTTGTGCTTCGTGTTTAAGAACATCTTGGGTATGCACCTAAATAAGTAGGAGGCAGTGTGAATAGTGGTTAGAGTGTGAGGCTATGATTTTGGGAACCCAGGTTAAAGTCTCCACTTAGCCATGAAGCACACTGGATGAATTTGTGCCAGTCACTGTCTCTCAGCCTAGCCTAACTCACAGGGTTGTTGTGTAGATAAAACAAAGCATGAAAAGCCATATATGCTATCATAAGCTCTTTGGATGAAGGGTGGGATATAAATGTAAGAAATAAATACATAAACTAATCATCCATGTACATGGGCTAGGCTACCTGGAAATAGTGATGGGCATTTCTGTGGTTGTGTATAGGAAATCCAATGGAAAAACACATCTGGGACTTGATGCGACAGAGGCAAGTGGGAGAGTGCTGGGCAGTTACTGAGCTGTAAGTTGAGCCAGGATGGGTGATGTATGGCTTAGGATGTCAAAGAGCATGGAGGAAAGGGGAGGCCTTTGGGAGACTTCCTAATTAGTGGTGGTGGGAATGATGTGGCCGCTGACAGTGGTAGCCAATGTGGCGCCCTCTAGATGTTTTGGACTACATATCCCATCACCTCTGACCACTACCCATGCTGGGTGAGGCTTATGGGAGTTGTAGTCCAAAGCATTTGGAAGGCACCAGCTTGCCTAGCCCTGCTCTGCTCTGCAGAGAACTTCTCTGAAGCCCAGAAGAAGTGCTGCTGCATGAATTCTGCAATATCAGCGTCTCTTTTTTCTATGTGAAGTTAGAATAATAAATGCAAGAAAAATCGCCTTGGCACACATTAGGGCTACGTACCTCCTCCTCCTCACCACTAGAATTGTACAAATGGCAGAGGCTGTGGGTGGTTTTTTTTTTTTTAATGTATATCCCGCCTTTCTGCACTATGCTCCCAAAGCGGGCTAACCATAACAATATACACATACAATATAAAAGCACAAATTAAACAACAACAGCAACAACTAAAAACCACAATTCTAAAGAGCCTGCATCTCCAGTTCACATCGGCCCATGGCGCCCAGCCCATGTGGCATATGCCTCTACTACTTGCAATTCCTTGGATTTGTTTCGTGTCAAAAGCACCTGGGACACTTTTTTGTTTTCTTTATGGATCACCTTAACAGAATTGCAAGAGGCATTTTACGCAGTATGCAGAAGCAAACCTGGGCTTACTCCTGTGTGTGCCGTCTGCAGGGCACCTTGGCCCAATCCCAATCCCATGTTTCTGAGAAGTGTACCTGTATGATATACTTGATTCCAAAAGCAAAACACCCGCTCACTTTCTCTGTTTTAGGCATATATCTAAAATGTGCATGAAGTGGTCTTAAGCTCTTTATGGCTTGGGTTAGGCTTAAAATGCGAAGCCATTAAATAATAATAGTCACGCATCTATCTGAAAAAGGTCAGTCTGAGTGGTGCAGCACCTCAAAGATACATAAAGGGACCTGTGCAGCAAAGCATAATCGGCGTTAGCTGGAGGGTTACCAGGACCCTGATAACTCTGCATGGCTGCTTTTGCTATATAACTTCTGTTCAGCATTATTTATTGCAATTGAAACACAATATTTGTACCTATTAAGCTGTTTAGTTTCTTTTCCATCCTTCCCTCCTATAAAATCGAGCTGCAGCATTGTTATTAAACGGTTCTTGGGGCTAAACATTCTGAACGTTGTTCGTGTCTGTGTTTATGACAAAGGAGGGGAGGGAGAAAGCTCCGTCTGGTTTGCTTGGCTTGTATCATTTGAAAGGAAGAAGCTTTCAATGAGCACCAGAAATTGCATAATGAAAAGGTTCTGGAAATAATTAGAAAAAAAAATCAGGATGGAATTATTTTGAAGGCAGTTAGATCGTTCTCTCTCTCTCTTTATTTTTTCCCTCTAGTGCATTTTAAATTGGCCATGAAGTATAACGAGAACTGTTAGAAATAACCCCTTACACCCACTCAGGGTATATATAGAGATTACATTTACTTTGCTGTGCAGGCATCTACTGCAAGATGGCACATTAAAATGTGAACAAAACAGCAGCGCATGATCTGCACGAATGGATGCCGCAGTGCTGCTACTGTCTGATAAACACTGTTTGAGCCTGGCGTGCAAAGTGTGTGCATGCATTATCCTCCCTTTGTCACACTCTGTGTTCCAGTGTCAAATGCCCATTACCTTTTTGGGGCTTTGTTTTAAAATAATAATAATAATAATAATAATAATAATAATAATAATAATAATAATTGCCGGGGGGGGGGGGAATAAACACTAATCTGCAGTTACATTTCTGGGTTGGAAAAAATGTCAGGTAGCAAAAGTCCTGCAAAAATGGACAATAAATGCATAGAATTAGCCAGCTTTTTCTTCTAGGCATCCTAGAACTCCCAGACTTCTGTATCCTTTTTGTATTGATAATATTTTGGGGAAGGAAATGGCAGGGGATGTTGGGGGCAAAGAGAGGACTTGAGGAGGCAGAATTTGGCTGGCGTGTGGAAGCTTTTGAGGAATTAGTGCTCTGCTGGCTAGTTAAGGAGGGTGCAAAATACATTTCTCCCCTAACTTCAGTATCATTTTTATGTACAACATTAGCACTAGCAGAATTGTGTCAGCCATAGAGGCCTTAAATAATGCGGTAAGAATCATGGCTCAACCCAATGAATTGGCCATGCTGCCTGGGAATGATGGGAGTTGCAGTCCAAATAATCTAGAGGGCAGCTGCTGCTGAGAACGGCATCCCCCCATTTCCCCCCATAAAAACAGTTAAAACATTAAAAGCAATAAAATATAAACACAATAAAATAGCAATTTAAAAACAGTAAAAGCCAACAATACAACCAGCAATGGCAATGAGAATATCAGCAACCACAGTACTCCTATCACGAGATGGCCACAGTAAAATTATATGATTTCAAGACCTTCTTAATAGCCTACAAGGAAGGTGCATGGTGGACCTCCAGTGGAGGTTTGTTCCAGAGGTTTGGGGCCACTGCTGAGAAGGCCCTCTCCCGTGTGGAGACCCATCTAACTTCTCTCACAGGTGGGCAAATGAGAAGGGCCCCTCTTTCTAATCTTAAAGTGCAGTCAGGCTGATGTGGGTGAAGGCAGTCCTTCAGGTAACTTGGTCCCAAACCGTTTAGAGCTTGAAAGGTCAAAAACAGCCCTTTGAATTGGGGTCGGAAACACACCGGCAACCAGTGCAACTGGTGCATTCCTTTCCTTTATTAAAATCAATAGACCATAGTCCAAGAGATATACATATACAATATTATAAGTTCGTGAACAGTACAGATCGTACACGTCAAATACCCACCAATTGAGCTCTATAACAAATGGTAAGATGTAAGAACTTTGCAACTTGAGTTGTCACTATTTTATCTTTGGCCTGTAAAAGTATGATTGTCTGAAACTCTTTAGAGCACCCAGGGAAACCCTGGAGAATTGGTCGCAACAAGTCATCTCTGATACCTTTGTAGAAATCACAACAAAGAAGCACGTGTGTAACTGTTTCTGCCTCGGAATTGCAGTGCAACTGGTGCAGTGTAGACATTATGTGGTCAGATTGCCTCACCCCCACCAGTACTCGGGCAGCCACATTCTACACCAGCTGAAGTTTCTGAACTGTTTTCAAAGGCAGTCCCACGCACAGCACATTACAGTAGTCCAGCTTGGATGTGACTAGTGCATGGATAACTGAGGCAAGGTCCGTCCTCTCCAGATAGGGCCGCAGCTGGCATACCAGCCTAAACTGGTAGAATGCACTCCTGGACATGGCAGCCACCTGGGTTTTCCCACTTAGCTCAGAATCCAGGAGGACTCTCAGACCTTTAGGGGGAATGCAACCTCATCTAAGACCAGCTGTAAACCTCCATCCAAAGTAGTTGGTTTCCCCACCAGAGTGCCTCTGTCTTGTCTGGATAAAGGTTCAGCTTGTTCACCCTCATCCATCACAAAACAGCCTGCAGACGCTGGTTCAGAAGTTCCACAGCTTCCTGGGATGTGCAGATGGAAATGAGAGGTAACGTACCAAATCTCAATAGACTGATAGTGGAATCTTACTGTGACATGGGTGATGGGACAGCAGCTTCCACCCCACCTGAGGCCAGCAGGTTAGCGTAGGGGGTTCAGGGCAGGCTGCATGCCACACAAGCTCTGTTCTCCAGAACCTCAGTCTGTCCTGCAGCATCTGCTACCTGAGGCAGCTGCTGCACTTTGCCTATTGGTAGGGCTGGCCCTAGATCCCACAAGCAGCAACCAGTGAAGTACAGCTGAGTGGGGAAACACATGTGTTGTTACTGGGGCATAGGAAGGGGGAATGCACCTTACAATCCATGCTTGCCCTTCCTGCTATCACCTGTTCATGGCTTTCTCTGTAAACCTGCAAACTCCTTGCATCTACATTCCTGTGACCTCTTGATCCAGACACCGCCTCTTGCTGGAAGGGACTCCTTAGCATCTACATTGGGAGCAATTATCCCAAGAATGTTGTCTCCAGTAGTGAAGACTAGTCCTCCTCATCACCCTACTTTCCCCCCACTCCGACTCACATACACTGGGTAGTATCCAACAGGGTGTTTCCACCCCCACTGATCCTTTTACGTCCCACCAATTTCATTATGCAAGTGGTGCATCTTGCTGACTGCATTGCACAAGCAGAACTCATTGCTTACACAACGAAGATTTAGTGCTTCCTAGGGGAAGCCTTGAAGTGAGTGGACATGCTCGTTTCTGGAAGGAGACAGATCGGTGGCGCTCCCTTATGTGAGGTCCACCGACCAGCCTCCTTCCAGAAATGAGCATTTCTGCTCATTTTGGGTCACCTTGAAAACACTAAAGTACTCTTTGTGCAATCAGTGGGATGGAAGAGAATCGGCCGGGGTAGAAGCACGCTGTTGGATTCTGCCCAATATACACCCAGTCCAAGTTGCACCATGTTGCAAGTCTCCAGTTTTCTTTATTTTTGTTATTGTGTTTTGAATCCCTTGGAGATAAGGTTGTGTTTTTGTTTTGTTTTTGTTTTTAAAGAGCATGAGTCACCCCTTACAGTACCACTAGAGGGGAAGCTTATGCAGGTGGAAAAGATGATATGGGCCTATATCTGAAATAACGGAGATGGATTAATGTCCCCAAGCAGATGCTGAACCTGGGAGCTGTCATGCAAGACAGCTGCTGGCTCTGCGTTGGATTTAATTTTATAACATCAAAGCGTGCTTTAAATATACAAAAGGAAGATCTGAGGGTGGAATTCCATCGTCGTCTCGCCCTCTGTGTGGTGTTATTAGGATTTACAGAACATATGGTATGTAAGAATCACCCCTTTTTCATTGAGATCCCAGCAAAATCTCAGTATAACAAGGTAAGTTACATTGGGGGATGCCTTAACTCCTTATTGCCCTAATTTAAATGAACACACACACACACACACACTTTTTAAGCCCAATAGGGGGAATAAAGGTTTTTATTTTTATCTAAAGCCTTTATTAAATATTTTGTGTTACATTTTTCTTCCTTACTTTTTAGAAGTTATGCAATTTTATTTAGTGAAAATCATTGCATTATTTGAAGATTGCTAAATAAAAAAAAACACGCTCTCAATTCTGTTTGCATCCAATCTTCCTATAAAACCAAAGTTGTCCTGCATGCACCCTGGACTTGTATGCTTCCAGGTATAAAAGAAGCACATCTGATGGAATGCAACTTAACCGGCTGTCATTTGCCTCCCAAAAATTCATTTGAAAAAAGCCCCACTAACTACGAGAATGAGAAGCAAGCCGTAATGCAGCCCCGGAAAACTTGCATGAATATTTATCAATCTTATGTGAATGACACGAGAGAGTGATATTTGCAGATGCATTACTTTAGAAGCGGAATGAGAAAACAGACAACTGCGACTCGTATTAGCGACTTCCAGTAATAAGGTGGGGAGGGCAATGAGTTAATGGTAAAGCTGTTCTGGACAGCTGTACTGCAACAGCCTACTTGTTTTTGGCAGAGAATCTGCTGGTCAAGATGCATGCTGAGGTGTGATCGATGGCAAGACGTGAAGGAATTGCTTTGGCTCAGGGATAATTCTACCCTATTGCTATCCAACAAAATCGCAATGCAAACAATGGATCTGGGGCTGTTGTGGAGCAAAGATGTGTGGTTCTGAAAGGTTATGTTTTGGCCTTGAGGACCTGGAGGTGTTTGGGAGAGCTTGCTAACTTGAGTAGATTATGGTTTTAAAATGTCATTCTGGTTTATAACTTATTAGAAAAGAATTTAGGGTATTATCAATGAAACATAAAAGTTCTTGCATTACTTTTTATATCATATATTTAAATAGTTCCATTACATGCACATCTATTCTTATCATTGCAGTCGGTTTGAGAGTACATAATATTCTCCTAAATTTTCAGTACCCCTATGAAATAAAATTTCAAAATCCATACAGTATAATACCTTGATCCAAAGATCACAAAAATATGCCAGCTTTTGAGATCTCCAGGTCTCTTCACCAGGCAGTATATTACAAAAAGCAGGTTGGTGGTAGTGGGGAAGGAGAATTGACTGGATATTGTAGTCTGAATGTCTGCACTGCCAGATTCTTAAGATAATGGAGGCGGAAGGTTTGCAGACATTCAGATTGGGCTTTGCCATGCGATGTGATAGTTTCAGCTTTCAATGCCCCCTAGGATCACTGGAAGAAGAAGGAAGTAGCAGACAATTATAGATCCTCCATTTTTGAATATCCAGCTGTTAACTCAAAATTGTCTCCATCTTGAGTGAACCAGACAGATTCCTTGGTTGGTGGAAAACAGAGTAGAAATCAGCTAGGCAGTCTTGATAGTAACAAAGCTGGAGATAAATTTAGGTTCTTTGTTACGTAAAAAAGAAAAGAAAGCCAGTACAAGCAAAATTGAATAGTTTTGCCTAGTAGTTGGAGGGGATGGACCCTCAGAATTCCCAGCTCCAGTTGTAAAGTACTCTTCATCCAGTGTAGGACCTGCTGTTGAGCAGCTGAATTGTTTTTTCTCAGTGCACAGATGTGAAACTGAGGGTGATAGTACATTTATAGTAGCTTTGAAATTAAACCCACCGAATTTAATAGCTTGCAACAAAAATATAAAATACTGGCCTGCTTTTTACTCATAAGAGGGGCTGGTGGAGGAGGGACAGGCCATTCTACCTCTCCTTTGCCAGCCCCTCTAATTCGTAAGAAGAGACTAGTAAAAAAAAGGGGGGGCAGTCTGGGAATGCACTAGGCTGCCGGAGGAGACACAGAATGCTTGGTTTCTATGCAGGGTGCAGGGCAACTCTTTGCAGGGAGAGATATATGTCAGAGCTTGTCTTTCTGTCCCTGGCTCTCTCTAGCTATGCTCTTTGTTGGTCAAGAAGCCAGTTTCCAACCCTTTGCCTGCTGTGGGTATTAAGCTGTAGAGTCTCCCTGCTCTAAAGAGTGCTGGAAGCAGCCAGAGGTTTGTGGTCCTGTTGACAACCTTCGCCTGGTTCATGAGCTTCCATGTGAGAATGGGCAGTGCATGTGGAAAACTATCCATGGTTGTGGATTGTATCCTTGTCCATGGTCTGGACCTGTGCGGGAGCTGGAGCCAGAGCTGAGCCAAGGAGTTCCAGAGCAGGATGTTAAAGAGCTCAGGAGGGAGCTGCTAACCCAGCAAAGATTCAGTGGAGACATAGAACCTTATCGACTCAGTGCCAGCATCTCATCTTCCTGGTCCACCCTTAGGTTACGGCTTGTAGCTGGTTCTTCTCCTTTCCTCATGAAGACCCTTTCTTTTGAACAGACCCCTGGCATTAGAGGCTTCTGGCACCCAAATGGGCGCTCCTATGGCGACTCTGGGCTACTCATCAGGTCCACTGCTGCCTTGGCATGTAAGAGTCAGAGGAAGAAGGAGAGAATTGGGCATCAAAGAAAGGCTCACAATGGGGTCAGAGGGCTTATTGGGCAGCTTGAGCAAAGCATCCCTGAGATATGGGGCTCTTTTGGCTGCTTCTTGGGCTACTATGGGTTCCTCCAGGTCTTCTGTTGGAGGTCTTCGTGAGGCTTCTCCCAAGTCTCTTCCTCCAAAGAGGCCTCTCCAGACTGAGTCTGGATTGGACAGGATCCTGACAATCCTCTGGCGTGATGTGGAGAAGTGTTTAGTCCATTGTTCATGGAACAACGTGTGAATGGAAGAAACTAATTGCAGTTTAGTTCAGCAATCAGTTTTCACTGCCAAATTCAGACTCCACTCTGTCAGTTCTGTGGCAGAGCTTTAACTGGTGTAAACAGATGAAAAGTTTTCCATAGAACTGCTTTGACATTCCACATATTTTATTTATATGCAATTTGTTTAAATGTTGCATCAATGTAGTCAATACCTGGGCCTTCACTGAAAGAAGCATCTTGCATGGCCTAAAATGATGTTTCTACGATTTGAAGTGGCAGCTGAACATCTAAGGTGACATGGCAGAAAGATCACTAAATGGCTTATATTATTGCCTCCTGCTCTTTGGCGCTAAGAACATTTCTAATTGTAGTTCCTTTAGAGGATTTGCGTCATTTTTGTACGCATGTGCTCTACAAATAGCTCATGTAGAGCACATGCATACAAGAGGTCCCAGATTCAAATCTCCAGGTAGGGCTGCGAAAGACCCTTGCCTGTAACCCTGGAAAGCAGCTGTCAATCAGTGCAGACAATACTGAGCTACATGGACCCAAGGATCAGATCCTGCAAGAGGCAGCTTCTTATCTTCCTATGGGTTACCTATTTTCCTATGGGTTACCTATTACTTGGTGAAAGCAGCCAGTGAGATGGGCGACTACATGTGGATGCTGTCTGCTATGGATTATTCACAATAATAATTTAAAAAATGATGGTTGTTTGGTGTCTGATGAGCTGCTGTCACATCTTCAAACTTGAACTCTTTATACATAAATGCTGTAGCTGTTAAACTGGTAATAAACCAATATGAATCTGCAGTGGTGTCTACCCTTTTGAGCTTCAGGATCCCAGGAAGAGTCTCTGGTCTGTATAGAAGTGACTCTTCTTGAAAGCCACCCTATTGATTATGATGCTCGCAAAAAGAGTTGCTATAAATGTGAAGCATCAAATATTTATTTTTAATTCCTATCTTTCTCAAACATAAATAAACTCTGCCATCTGGCCTGTGGATTTGATCTTCTGTCTTTCTATATATGTCTCTAGAATTTGCATGTTTGTTTGGGAAGCGTATCTAAAACGTTGTTTTTTCCTCATCAATTCCAAGTTCTTGGATTTTCTCTTTCTGTGCTGCTTGAGTCGAACTTGCTATCACAAAGATGTGCAATTCTTTGCGTCTCCTTCAGCCAGCCATCATAATATACTCCCTTTTCTGGAAGTGCAAAATGATGAGACTGTTGTTTCCATAGGGCTCATAGAGGAGACACAGGAGGGACAAAGGTCAGTATTAGAGCACCTGCTTTGTATGCAGAAGGTTCCAGATTCAAACCCCAGCATATACAGATAGAGCTAGGAAAGACAAGGGACAGGGAGAAATGATTTGGCTTGCATTTTAATACGAATCGACCTAATGCACAATTCACAAACTAATATGTGGACTAGAATGCACTTCTCTGAAATCTGCAATGCTGTTCTCCAATCCTAAAATATGTAATTAGAAGAAATGAATACAAAAATGTGCATGAAGTTTTGTGTGAATGTTTTACTAAAAAAAATGCAGACTGATGCAGAAACGGGATGCAAGCTTTGAAAAGGTTGAAAGTTTAGAAACTGAAACGGACAGATCCACCCATCCCTAGGAAAGGCCCCTGGAGAGCTTCTGCCAATCAATGAATGTAGACCACGTGTAGTCCACTGGCGCCCTTGGAACCCTGTGGAGGCTGCACCTCTCCCTTGCTGCCACCAGAAATGGTCTATGCTACCAAGGCACACAGGGAGCATGCACCTTGTTTCCCATGGCTCACACTCCTGAAAGCCTGCCAAACTGCTCTGGGGATGGGGGCAGAAACAGCAGCAGGGATGAGGAAGGGTTGCCCAAACAGTCATGGAGGGCACATGTTGCCCACCCCTGATGCAGATAATACTGAGCTAGGTAGGCCAATGTATGGCAGCTTCCTACGTTCCTATGGGTTTGTTTTGACAGGTGTAGTGATGGGTTTTCAGACTTGTTTTGCAACTGCTGTTCTCTTGCTTTGTGAGTCAGGGTGTGTTTGAAGAAAGTTGATGATGAGTTAGATGTTTTTTCAAAACCTTTTCGAAAGCCTTTGGAAGGATTCTGAACTTGTCATACAACAAGTGCTCCAAATGTATAAGTCATCTCTTTCAATCCCTAGCATCTCTGTTGACAAGGGTCTCACCAGGTAGCAGGGCTAGAAAATTCTCTCTCTACCCTGGAAGTCCACTTTGTGTGACAGTAGGCCTGGATGAATCAATGGCCTGATATGGGAGTAGCTTGATATGTCCACTGCTCTCTGTCCCTTCACCAAGTGCTTTGGGAGAGCACATCCTAAAATTGGATAAAGGGAAAGGTGAACAAGGCTCCTGTTCAAGGATGGCATGAAAATTTGTGAAGCAGTTCATTCTTTTACTTCTAAATACAGTGTAATTGTACTTAGCTGGTTGTTTGTATTGATTTTATTGATGTTTTACTTTGTTTTCTTGTTTTACTTTTGTGTTACATTGTTGCATATGACAGTTTATTATATTGAGTTTATATTATTGTTCTTAGCCATCTTCAGCACCATTCTGTGGAAAGGGAGGATACAAAGTTCATAAATTAAAAAAAACAAGCAATGAATAAATTAGTTTGAGTAAACCCAGATGACTTGGTAGGACCTCTTTTCGGTCAGTGCTGTAAAGGAGTCCACCCCTTCCAAAATGTTAAATCCTGACAGCTACTTAACTTGACACAGGCTAGGAAAGGATGTGATGAATACAATCCATTTCTTAGGGTCTCTTTGCAGTAGCAAATAATACTGGCTTACTTGTTGGCTATTCCATCCTCACTGCAGGCTCCTCCTGCAGTACATACGGTTTTTAAATCATGCTATTAATGTATTTTTAGGGTCTTTTCTTCACATCTTTTCACCTTTGTCACAGCTTCTATAATATTATACAGGTGGTGAAAAAACACGTCTTGTCGGTGGTGGCCCCATCGCTCAGAACTGCCTTCCGTAGGAAGTGCGTCTGGTTTTCTCATTGATTCTTTTTAAAGAGGCTCTAAAGACCCAATTGTTCGCATCCATGTTTTGCTGATTTAATGATGCTGATCCATGCTCTGAAGATGTAATATTTCTTTTACCATTTCTGCCAGTTTACTGCTGGTTTGAATGAACTGTTTTTATGTGGTTGTTAATTAAGTATTTTAGATTTAATTGGGTTTATGGTTCTTTTCTCTTTATGACCTCTGAAAGGCACCATACGAATATTTAAATAAAACAGATCTATCTCAGAGGTCCATGGTGTTTGTAAGGTTTCACGAAGGTACCTAAAGGAGACATGATGGAGTGGCAGGTACCTTCTGTCCACTTCTTGGGCAGAAACTGTGATGAAAGCATTGCATAATTGTTTAGTCACTGAATGGGTATATAGAAAGATGTAGCTTTTCTTTTTAGTTTGGGTGTTTACAGAGCAAAGGGGAACAGCAGTGGTTTAGACCCCATGGAAAAACTATTAATGTGGCCAGTGAGATGTTCTGATGTGGGAGTACACCACTTCTGTTTGATTAGAGTAAGTGCAAATATAATCCCAATAGGATTAGGACCAATGTAGTGAGTTGCCTAGGAATGCTGTTAGATGCAACAGGAGTGAGTGAGTTAAACAAAGCCCTATAAGGACAAACTGGAAGAACTGGGCATGTTTAGCCTGGAGAAGAGAAGACTGAAGGGAGACATAATAGCACCCTCCACTTGAAAAGTTGTCACACAGAGGAGGGCCAGGATCTCTTCTCGATCATCCCAGAAGGCAGGATACTTAATAATGGGCTCAAGTTACAGGAAGCCAGATTCTGGCTGGACATCAGGAAAAACTCCCTCACTGTTAGAGCAGTATGACAATGGAACCCATGACCTAGGGAGGTTGTGGGCTCTCCCACACTAGAGGCATTCAAGAGGCAGCTGGACAGCTACCTTCAGGTATGCTTTAATGTGGATTCTTGCATTGAGCAGGGGGTTGAACTCAATGGCCTTATAGCCCATTCCAACTCGACTATTCTATGATTCTATGAAACTATGGAATTCACTGCCACAAGGTGTAGTGGTGATGACCAATTGGATGTATTTAAAAGGGGTTTAGACAAATTCCTGGAGGAGAAAGCTATCAACAACTGTTAGTGCTGATGGCTATTTGTTACCTATACCTATGTACACCAGTTGCTGGGAAACATGGACAGGAAGGTGCTGTTGCACTCACGTCCTGCCTGAGAGTTTTCCATGGGCAGCTGGTTGGCCATTGTGTGGACAGAATGCTGGCCTAGATGGACCCTCGGTCTGATCCAGCAGGGCTCTTCTTATGTTCTTATGGGTGCAGGTGAGGCAGAAGTGCTCTGTATCTTCTGCCAAATAGTTCAGCACAGCAAGCCAAGCTAACCTGAATTTCTTATATAAGTTAGGGATGTTATTTGACCTGCTCTGGTGTATACTTGTGTAAGGAGGCCTCAGCTGGTCCCAAGATCACTCTATCAGCCAGAGACAGATTGTGATTCACAGGCTGAATGCCCACTTCAGGTCACTAGTTTAGGGCCCATTATTGGCTGGATTCCTGGTAGATGCTTTTGGTTTTTGTGTGTTGTCATCCTTTTAAAATCCAGGCTCTTTGGCAAATTTCTTGGAGATATTTAATCAGCACAGGTTGTCAGGACATCTGCTTTGCCTCTTTTGGGGGAAAAATGGTCCATACAAGGTCTCTTAGCACCATATATTGGCTTTGGTCCAGTCCTGTCTCATGGCAGCACCAAGGTATTCTTCACTGTAAACACATTTTGTGCTTTTCCTGTGTAATCCTCACTTCATAAGGTTCATTTGATATCTTCTAATCTTTCTACACTACAATGATTGTATTTTGAGCTGTATTCAATTATAAATGTGAGGAGAGCTGCTTAGGGATGCGAAACCTTGGAAGGAATTCTTGCTGCCATCTGGCGAATGTAAATGATGATGCCCAAGTGCCTGCCTCTCCCTTTCTCTCCTCCACCCCCCTTCCCGAATCTGCTCCCCTGCGTTGCCTTCGGTATTCAAATGATAAACTCAGACTCTCCCAATTTTCACTGACGGCTAATAATGGTGGTTAACCTTTTCAAGTTTGACATTATAGATAATAAATCAAGCCTGTTGGTTGGTATTCTGTGTGCAGTGATGCAAGCCTTAAAAATATTTCAAAACAAGGGCTAAAAATATAGCACTCGTATGGTATTCAGTGGAAGCCTTTCAGCATCCTGCAAATCAATGGTAATTGCCTTGAAATTCAGATAATTTTTCAGATCTGATGCTATAAACTTTCTTATGTCATAGCAGCACAAGTACTGGAGCTCATATAAGGAAACTTTATACTCATAGTTTCCAATCTGTGAATCGCATTTGCTGGTTTTGATGTTGCATGCTGAGCTTCGCGTTTCCCTTTCTTTTTTCTTTCATGGTGGCGGTTGTATGTACTGTTTGCTTATCTGTCTTTTCTCCCAAGAAACCAGTGCCTTCAGGGTAGAAACTCAGAGGTTATTAATGTACATGGGAGTTTGGTGATGGAGGACAACAACTCCAGTTCTCCCCATATTATTTTGGTCAGATGAAAGTTCTAAGGAAGTGGAGGAGCACTGCTCTGTTTCTGTTTATTATTTATCTAGTTATCGTTTGTATAATAGGGTGGCAGTGCGTTCCTCTAGAAGGAGCGTGCAGGTTGCAGAATTTGCAATCACTCCTTGCATATCTGAGAGTAAAAGACTTCAAATTCATAGTTCTAACATTGGTTTCTAATTTGCAATCAATTCTGATTATGGTCGATTTACTTTCTTGCATAACAGCTGAATCCCAAATAGAAATGTATAGCTGCATCTGGGGCTTTTTAGGTTGGAAAAAGGAGAGAAATGGGGAGATGATAGAGGTATATAAAACAATGCATTGTGTAGAAAAAGTGATAGGGAGATGTTTTTCTCCCTCTCTCATAATACTCAAACCTGGGGTTATCCAATGATGCTGAATAGTAGGAGATTCAGAGGAAAGGAAGGACTTCTTTACACACCACATAGTTAAACTATGGAATTCACTATCGCAAGAGGTAGTGATGGCCACCAACTTGGATGGGTTTAAAAGGGGATTAGACAAATTAATAGAGAATAAGGTTACTAGTGTCACTAGTCTATATAGCATAATGTGGCACCCACCCTCTTGAACGCTCTCCCACATATGGTCCAAAAAGCAGAAACTGTGGCAAGCTTTACATGCATTGAAAGACACACCAGTTTACTTAGGCTTCCCCTGATTTATAACCAGACTGCTCTGTTTTACTGTTCTTGTAACGTTTTCAATGTATTATTGTTTTTACATTGGTTTTTATATTGTATTTTATGCATTCTTTATGTAAACTGCTTAGACCATAATATCCCCAGTATCATAGACAGTATAGGAACACACCAGTTGTGGGGAATAAAAGTAGGAGAGTGCTATTGTGCTATTGTCTTGTTTGCGGGCTTCCTATAGGCATCTGGTTGGCTTGTATGAACAGAATTCTGGACTAGATAGGCTTTCTGTTGGATCCAGCATGGCTTTACTTCTCCTGTCCTTATTGAAATGTGTAGGCAGATAGAGTAAAACAACCTGTCACTGTAGGACTTGTTGTATATTGGCATCTCTCACTTTGTGTCTCTCTTCGTATGTGGTCCTCATTTGTCACGTCTCGCCTTCTAAAGCTGCACAGATGCTAATGCATCTCCGTGCCGGGTGTGTGGCAGGTAACGTTTGTTTAAGGTTTTAATTTGTCACACTGTGTCAGAGCGCTGCTAAGTCATGTGATAGCTGAAGACCCTTAACGGTGGTTTTCGTTCTTGGAAATATTGTTAATTAAATTTTTTATGAAGGAGCTGAGGCACACCAGCAGAGATCTCCTTTCAAGCAGAAATGTAGCAGGCAGTTCCCAAAGAGACCTCATCTGCTCTCATCTCTATGAAAATCAATTAGTGTTACGAATGTGTGATGGCTTCTTAAGAAAACGGAGGGGGAGAGGTTGAAGGAGAGAAGAAAACTGACGTGATGGAGAAGTCTTCATGTCTTAGAATTATAGAGGAAGTGCTTCTATGGGTGCATCTGTTACTGCCCTGTCTTTTTTCATCCTCTCCCCCATCATCTAAATGTATGCATGTATTTTGGGTTTGTATCCTCTAAGTTGTTGCTGTTGGTGGAAGTTAAGAGTCTATGGTTGCGCATTTCCCTTCACTGTCATTGCTGATAACATTTTTAAATTATCTATTTTAATTATTGAAATGTTTGGGGATATTGTCTTTCTGAGTTTGATAGGTTTGTTGTGCATCTTTCATTGTTTCAACCAAAATGCGGTTTTGATGTTGCAGCTATTACTGAGCTGCTCTGAGTGCAAATATTTTTTGTGGAATAATAATAATAATAATAATAATAATAATAATGGTTAAAGCACATAAACGTTTGCACATGAGGTAGGGACAACAACTGGGTGATCCTGCACCAGCCCCAGGCCGCTGAGGGGTGCTGCCTGCACCTACCCAGTTGCCAACCTAGAAGTCAATAAAGGGTGGGGTGGGACGAGTGGTGTCTGGGGTGTTAGGCCACTTCAGTGGTACAGCCCACCATCACTCCTTTTCTGCCTCAAAGCAGCCCTCCAGGAAAACTAGTTGTTGAACAAGGATGTAAAAATAATCAGCATCTATATCCTGTGGTATGCTCAGGGTGTCTATTTTTTACTTCTTACAGTATCTTGGAAGCTTATGTTCTTTGGCAAGCATGGAATAATATGCTGCTTGCTCAGTACAGTTAACTTCCCCCCCCTTTTTTGGGGGGAAGTGTCTGGATATGACCCCTATCAAATACTACAGCAGCATGAGCAGGTTATACCCTTGAATAATCCCGTAGAAAGTGGCTTCATGCTCTGTAGCTGTTGCGCCAGCCATTTGTCTTGCTGTATCTTTGGGGAGGGGGGTCCCCAACATGCAAGAAAGGTAGGGTGCAGGTGCACATTGACTTTGCCAGCAAATTAATCTTGCTTTTGGGAATGAATGGGCTGCCTCACCTGTCACGAGACCTGGACACGTGATCTTCCACTTCAAAGAAAAAAGGGTTGATTCCTCACGTAAACTCATCCGTGCTTCTTCTATGAGTTTTTTGCGATGCAACCGGGAGATGAGAAATGAGTCTCCAATTCAAAAAAAAGAGAAGAGCTTCCTGATTATCTCGGTAATGCTCGATAAAAGAACAGAGCTGCGTATTAAGAGACATTAAGCCTTCTATTTCTTTATGGTACACATGTTTGATAGCTCTGTTGGTTTACACACACAATATAATTTTCCCAGCATGACAGTATTGCTAGAGAATAAATGAATTCACCAATCAAAAAATGCTGACAGTTTTAGTATATATGTTTTTTGTGTTGAAGACTTTATTTTTCCCTTTTGCCACTGATACAATATCTGACAGCTTGCGTTTATCTATGGGGAATCTTCTGAACAAGATACATTTTGTAAAATTAGGTTTTGATCTGTAATAATGTAAAACAAAAAACAAAAAATTTGGCTTGAAATAATTGTGATGCTATGATGCTTTTCTGGTGGTGCTAGACTATGTTTATTCCACAGTATTTTGGAACATGCTCCAGTTGCATCTTTCATTGTGCCATGAGTCTAATTTGCCTCACCTTAGTAATAATAATTGATGACCCTGTTATTGTCCCACACTTTTCCCAAGGAGGGCAGCATATGTGATGTCCCCCCTTTTATCTTCACAATAACCATGTAAAGTGTGTTAAGCTGAGAGTGTGACTGGCCCAAGCCATCCTGTGAACTTTGTGGCTGAGTAAGGGTTTCAACCTGGGGGTCCGTGATCTATGCCAGCCTTCCCCAACCTAACACTGCTTGGGACCACAATACCTGACGGAACGGCTCTCCCAACATGAACCTACCTGTATGCTATGCTCAACTCTAAGGTCCTCCTCCAAGTGTCTTCTCCGATGGAAGCTCAGAGGATGGCAACAAGGGAGAGAGCCTTCTCAGTGGTGGCCCCCCAACTATTGAACGATCTCCCAGATGAGGCTTGCCTGGTGCCAGTTTAAGACTTTTCTCTTCTCCCATGCATTTAACAGCATATGTTGAGTTTTTTAACTGACCCCTGGATAGTTGAGATGCAGTTCGTTTTTATGCTTTTTATGCTTTTAAATTTTGTATATTGGTTTTTAAATGTTCAATGTTTCTAATCTTTGTGAACCGCCTAGAGAGCCTCGGCTATGGGGCGGTATAGAAAGGTAATTAATAATAATAATAATAATAATAATAATAACAACAACAACAACAACAACCAGTTGTGTTGGACCACAGCTCCTGCAATCCCCCAAGCCAGTTGTATGGGAGTTGCAGTCCAAAAATCTGGAGGGTATCAGGCTGAGGAAGGCTGATCTATTATGCCCAGCACTCAGGCTACCACACCATATTAATGTTCTTTCCAACAAGGATGATTATATAGATGTTAACCTTTTAAAAAGTATTATCCTTCCATCAGTAAATGCTCAGCTTTCACTCTGAAGGCCCTGCCATGTTTATGAAACCAATTAATAAATAAGTCGTCTGGTATGTCCAGGCTTTGCTGGTGGTGGAGATGGAAGAAAGAAATCTAGCCATTAATCCAGCAGTTACAATGTCAATCCTCATAACTTTCCCTTATGTGTCTGAGAGGGATAGCGGATCAGTTGATTGCTGCTTGGTTCTGAGAGCTTTCCACTCAGGCTGCTCAGAGAGGTGCCCACTGCATGGCCTAAAGCAAGCCACTCCTTTTCAGACGGTTTCTTTCTCACACTACATAAAATAGGAAGACTACTGACCAAAGGAGAATCATATATAAATGATCCCAATGATAATGCTCAGATAAAGCCTTTGAAGAGGCAGAAGGCTCTCTGTAACCAGCTGTTCAATAACAAACCGAGTTGGAAGAAGAATGAAACACATGGCCGCTCCAGGCTGCAAGCAAAACTATTCTTTCTCCTTTTGACAATGTATTAATTCAGCCTTCCCCATACTGGTAGCCTCCAGATGTTTTAGTCTACAATGCCCATCATCCTCAGCCAGCATAGTCAGAGGTCAGGGAGGATGGGAGTTGTGGTGCCAACCATCTAGAGAGATGCAGGTTGCATTAATTAAGAGATTTGCTTGCCACGTTTATCTGTTTGTTTTGCAATCGTATAACACCTATTTGTTGGCTATAGGCCATGGCAGCAATTAACAGGTGTGTGTGTGTGCGTGTGTGTGTGTGTGTGTCTATCTGTCTATAACAGCAGTGAGAGATCCTTCAGGAAAAAATCAGGAAAAAAGCTCCCCCACCCCCGTTTTTCCCCGAAGACTGTTTATGTTTCTCCCTATTGGAAAAAAATGAACAGTTTTGGATTATTAAATATTTTCTTTTAGAATTTAAGCTGAAGTATTTATATAATGTTACCCATAAATACTATGTAAGGATAATACTTTTATAGAAAGACTAGAGGTGTAAAATGTCTGTAAATAATGATGCCGTGGAGGAAATGTTTTCTTAATCCTTTCTGTAAGATTCCCAGCATAGTTAGTTTTTTCATTCCTTATTAAAATTATTGATTCCTAGTATATTGTACTGATAGACATTTATGCTCAGTTTCTCAAGATGTGAATAGAGTCACCATTGTACATTCCAGACAGTAAATGCACATTCTTGATAGTTTGGGTTTTGTTTTACAGAGCCCTGTGTTTCTGATGCTGTAGCAGTTATTTAATGTAGTTCTAATGCATACAAATTTACTAACTGTGTTTACTTTTTTAAAAAAATGAAAATATAATGGTAATTTTGTGAGCAAATGAAGGTATACATAAAATAACTTTAGGAACAGCGTAGCGGTTTTATGTTAATAAATCAGCCCTTGTCAATCTAGTGTCCTCTGGATGTTTTGGATGACAGTGCCCAGCATTCCTGACCTTTGCCCATGCTGCCTGAGGCTGATGGGAGCTGAAGTCCAAAATATCTGGAGGGCACCAGGTTGGGAAAGGCTATCTTGAAGCAACAGAGTGACTTTAGATCTGTAAAGAGTGCTACAAAATAAGTATTGTTAATTTTTCAATTATTATTTTTTAAAAACGATTTCAGAAGTTCCAGAAATTTTACACCTCTAGACCCTCCTCCTCCTGCAAGTTTCCTGACTCCCCTGTGGGGCTTACCGCTGTTCTTTCTAGCCCCCCCCCCCCCCCCTGTTCTACCTGGCCTCCAGCTGCTGGTAAGAACATTATTCTTTTTTCATGGGGAGAGGTAGGATGCCTCTATGGGCACCAAGGAAGGTGTCTGAGACACCACCTATGGGCACCATGTTGTCTACCCCCGGTGTAAGCAAGATTGAGATAAATAGACCAATAGTTGTAATTAGTATAAGAAAAATGGGGAGATGGAATTTCAAGGGTGCACAAAAAGGAAGACTTTATTTGCACTGATACAATATTGTTGTGCACCCTTCAGTGGAGATGTGAAGCCCAGGGGGGGAAAAAACAGGTGGACATCCCTCACCACATACTCCCCCCCACCCCCACCCCCCGCCAGACTTTTCCCAGTGGAAATTTGGGCTAACACTGAAACAAACGCCTATGAAATAACTTTTTGGATGAGTGAAATGCGTTTTAAGATAAAATTTCACTTGCTCAGAATGTGTAGCACGGACATTTCAGTATAAGACAGTCTACAGCATTAGAAATTCGTACTTCCTGTGTGTACTGTATACATATTAATCACCAAAAAAACTGTCGGTTTAAAAGACCAGAAGATAAGGCTTTCTCATCTTGGTCCAAACTCCACAAAGCCAGGAAATTGGAAGCTAAGGCTGATGCCCTATCTGACGTGCTCTGTGATCAGTCATGATGTTGTGCAATGTCACAAATTGAGCTTGCTTAAAACTTACCCTCCATTCACCCATACTTTTCCGGGGTCTTTCAGTCCTAAATTAAACCCATGGGTGGAGGGTGGGATTCCATCAAGTCAATGGAGAGTGGTTGCTGTAGAACGTGGACCTGCCAGGAGTGGTGAGGCCAGGTTTCTGGTAGATCCACCAGGCAACTTCATGGCCTGCTGGTCCCTCTGTTTGGTAGCCTGTTATTATGATCTGCTACTTTGTTGTCTTTAGTAGTCTGGGATCCAAACCTCTTCAAAAGGGGAAATAATGCTATGTGGTTGGGGTCAATCTAAATTATCTCCAAAGGTCCCTTAGTGCCTCTGATCACAAAGAGATTGAAGTTTTTCCCCAACTCTACAACTCTTGAAGTTACTAGGCATGTTGAAAATAGATTTTAAAACATAAGCATGAAAACAGTGAAGACCCTTTTAACTTATTAAACCAATTAAATATGCCATACAAGACGTCTTAAGATATAAATGTTTTATAAAGAAAAGTAAATGCAAAAGAACATCAGATACAGAAGTGAAATGTGAAACATGCAATGACTAGAAAGAAAATACATGTGTACACTATGCAAAATACCCTAGAGTTTAACTGTTAGTAGTGCCAAAACAATGTGAGTAGGCCCAGAAGCGTTCTGAGAGGTTTCTAAGTTGTTCTTGAATGTCCACTGCCCCAAACTAGTTAAATAAAGTGTTTGAAGCTTTCAGGTTTGCAGCAGTATATGGCCCAAACATTTAGAAAGAAGCAAGGGTGTAGTGTGTGAGTGGGATTAAAAGGAATCTATAGGTACCTATCCCAAGGAGAGATCTGAAGACCAGGCTTTCATCGTTCCAGAGGAACATTGAAGAGATCTCTTCTAGAACTCAGCAAAGATGGCTGGCCATACGGGCTTCACCAGAGATAGGCACAAATGGTTGCCGACACATTTTCAGAAATACTTCTGCGTTCCTGAGGTTTTCTTCTTTTTTCTATTAACTGCCATTTCTCCTTCAATCTTTAACCAAACTTTCCAAATTTTTCAAGTTTTGTAAAATAGGCATTTCTTTCTGTCATGTGCAATTTTCAGCAAGTTTGGTGAAACCCTTCTGACTTTAGTAAGGTTATAACCCCCCCCCCCTTATTTCTGTTTATTTTGTTGATCTCCCTCATCTATTGGATGGCAAATTGTTGGCGAGAAAAAAGTTGCATTTCCCCCCTTTAAATCTTGAACTTATTTATTTTCTCCTGTATAAGTGAGTGGCTGCTATTCATTACCTCAATGGAAAGCTCAAGTGCACACTTGAGAGCAGTGATGCAGTGAAAGCAGGTGTTCTCTGTTCCTTCGTAGGTGGCCCAGACCTTACTGTCAGGTGTCTTGCTGGGGATGGCACACCTCGAAGGATCTTTGTAATATGTCAGCTGTCCCGCTACAAACACCTCACCTGTCATAATGCTGGGTAGATTGTTGGTCTGGATTTATAAGGCAGAGCCTTTGCTTCTGTTGAATTGAATTATAACAACCTTAGAGCATGCATTTATTTAGCATATTTTTAACCTGTTGGGAGTTGAATTCCACAGCATCTGAAGGGCACCAGGATGGGAACGTTTCCTCTACGGAATGAGGAACTAATATTATTTCTTGATACCTTTTGGCTTAATTCAGACATGGCACAAAACCATAGTTTGCGCTAACCAAAGTTTAGGATACAAATCAGGGATTGAAATTCTAAACATGCAAAGCAAACCACAGTTTAGAGCTGCCTGGACTTGTACTGCACTCCAGTCTCCAAGCAGTGAATTTCGGAGCCTGAGCAATGGCCATGACTACGCTTTGTCAGTTTAGACATTACCACAGACAGTAGGTAAGTACGCACCATGGTATTTATTAGTAAATAGCCAGTGGAAGAACAATTGCAACCGTGGCAGCCACAAACTAGTTCCAGGTAAATAGTTGAAAATAAGGGAAGGACAGTGAAATATCAGGTGTGCAATTATAATTAGGTTTCCAATTTTATTCTTGGTTCTTGCAGGCAAATGCCTTATGGTGAGAAAACTACAGGCTGCTGGCAAAAGGTACTCAGAGTAAGTCCATGCCCACCAGCTTTAACTTTAGCACCTGTAGGTCTTCGTGCATGTGATAAGCAACCTGCTAATTGCATGGAAGTGATGTATACAAAATTAGTTGCCCAACAACACATTTGTTGTAAAAGAGCTCATAACCCATCACAAGCAAAATAATTTTCGTTCCCCTTTGCCCCCAAGCTCATGAGATTCAGCCTCGGGTTCTTAACAAGTTCTCCGTTGCACGCTTTAAAGCTATGACACACGTAGCTATGTGCCTGTATAAAACTACAATTCGCCACACATATACAGACAACCTGATTGGTGTCAGAGTGCCAGTACTTCTGCCAAGCATTCCACTCTGTCAGCTGTCGAAAGAATATATCAGCATTCAAAAATTCTGGAATGATAGTTATTCAGACCTTTTCCCAATCCAGGAGAGGGGGGGGGGGGAGTAATTGTTCAGTAGTTGAATTTCATCACATTCCTTTGCCTTGCAGATGATTATAAAAGAGCACATAAAAAACAAGTGTGTTCGTGGAAATCTGCAGTGACATGAAAGACTAGGTATTTAAGAAACACAGTCTTTGAATTCTTACAGTTTCCTGCAATGCAGTTTTATTTTTTCTCTGCAGATTTTAATTGCTCCCATGGACTCTAATGTGAATTCTGTGGCTAAATCCTTCTCTCCACCACTTAAGGTCTTTTGATGAGCATATGGGGGCTAATATTAAGGCAGAGCGCATGGCTTTAAAAACAGGGGAGAAAAAGCAGATGCAAATTACAGTGAATGCTTAATTGTTTCTGTTTGGGGGGGAAAATCTTGTAGTGTGTTTCTGAAAACACTTCCATTAAGTAAGCTTTCATTATATAGCTAAATTGTTTGGAACATGCATGACCCTCAGCTGTATGTGCAGAAAAGGCATCATTTTATAAGGAACCAAGTATGGAGCTTTCTGTTTTTGTTAAATAGTGTGCTAGAGAGAAAAAGAGAGGAGAACTGTTTTATATTGCTTTTGGAGAGGAGGGAGAGCAATGGCCTCGGATTAGGATATTTTTCTAAAGAATGTATTGCCCTTGGTTGAAATAGCTGCATCTAGAAATGGTGGGGGGACGGACGGAGTGGGGGGGGCAAGTTGAATGAATTTTCCATGTGTTTGAGAAAGCAATTCTCTGCAGTCTTTACAGATAGGGGATGATGTGTTTTCCTTTGTGTTAGAGCACTATCCTTTAAATATCAGCTTATGGGCTCTGAAGCAATCCTTTTAGATTCTTTCAGTTTTAGCAAGCATCCTCTTTGATTATGCAAAATGAACAGTTTCCCAAGGCTTCTGTATAGCATGCTTGCTGATGGTATTTACTCAAAGGCCCTTAATGTCCACTGGGCACACACCTACCTGCTTGGATGCGGTGGGACTAAAGAAAATAGTTTAGGAAGCAGAGGAAGAGAAAGAGGTCTCAGTTTTGTAGCTGGCTGGCAAGAAAGGTACATTGATTGGGGATGTGCCCTAAGAATATGTTTCTAGAGCGGAGGAACTTATTTTGTTTTAAAGATGTGCACTGACGTTCCCTGACATTCAGCTAGTATATTTTGTAAATTGATATTACAAAAACCACGACTCCCCAGTTTTCTCAAAATTTCCTCGGAGCACCTATTGCTTGGAAAAGTGGGGCAATGAAACACGTTAAAAGGTTATTAGTAATCTTCAGATTTGTATAGCTCATTTTCAGCGTTCAGAGATCGTCACACACATTGGCTGGTTTCAGACGACACATTAGGCAACGGAGGGGGAAATAGTGTGTACTGACCGTGCATTAGGTAGGCGGAGCTCCACACACCACATGCTGCAACTCCTGTGCTTGTGCAGCTGAAAGTTCCGGCGGCCATCTTGGTTGCTACGGCTGCTCCCTCCCCCTCCCTCAGTCCCCCAGCCATATCGCAGCATGCACCGTGAGTTCTGCTGGCTGTATAATGCAGCCGGGGGGGTTTGGCTGCTCCGACTGGCAGAACTCTATTCCCAAACGGAATAGTCCACGGAGAGAGGGGGGGTTGGTTTCGGACGACGGGGTTTCGGGCTAAACAATGTGCAAGCCCGTTGTTTCTCTCCGTTGCTTAATTGGGCGGAATAGCGTACCGTCAGTTTTGTGTGCGTGGTGTGTAACCCTCCACACAACACAATAAGCAACACAACTGATGATTGTTTCCCCACCCTCTGTTGCTTAATGTGTCGTCCGAAACCAGCCAGTGACTCAATTCATGGTTCAGAAGACACAGCAGCCCATCATGGGTTAATCCTACAAGAGGTCATGAGTTATTCAAGAGTTGTTCAGCCTTCAAATAACCCCTTCCAGCCAGGTTCACAAGACCTGACAACCAGGGTCTGCATATTCATAGTAGTAGTGGGTATTTGCCACAGATCTTTGAAGATAAGTTAACCTATGATGGGTTGTCATGATATGTGAACTGGCCCATTATCTCAAAACTTATGTTAAAGTAGATTGAGTGAGATGCCTGAATTTGGTAAATTATGGTTTGTGATTGGCCAGCAAACCAGAAAAAGAAACCATGCTGTTTGAAGTGGGTTTACAAACCATAGTTTCTGCTGACTATAGTTTGATATGATGGCTGAATTGATAATGTGTAGTTATGGTAACTGCTCTGGTTATGGAGACCACCACACCATAGAAATACGTATTCTGCAAGGCTGAGAAATGCACCTAGTTTTAAGCCATGGTTTGCCTTTTGTAAATTTTGGGTGCTTGAATCATGGTTTGGCACGCTGTCTCTCTGGAATGAGCCATTGTCATTGTCATCATCATCTCTCTTTTCTTGCTCGTGGCGGTTTTTCTAGATGAACATGACTGACTTTGCCAAATCATGCTGTCTTTTACTGATTCAGAAATTTCCTGTCTATTGATTATGTTTTAAGTATGACTGCATTTTGGATGTTGGTGTGGATGTATTTTGGTAGGCCCAGTTTCTGAAGGTGACTGATCAGTGACTGATGTGACTAACTGAATAACTGTAACTTTTTCCTGTTGCCATAGTTCTTTAATTTCCATAGCCAGTGGTGTCTATTTTTCTCTCGTTTCTTCTTCATTTTCTACAACATTTTTGTTATTAGGTATTTCTATGTCAATGAGGTAAGTTTGTTTTTCTTTTTCGTCTGTAATTGTTATGTCTGGTTGATTGCAAAGTATTGTCTTGTCCGTATGAATTGTTCTTCTTCCAGTATATTTTATGATCTGCATTTTCCAAGATTGTTTCGGGTGAGTATGTGTAGCATGATGTAGGTTGTTTGATGAGGTTGAAATTGATGGCCAGATGTTGGGGAATATTTTTTCCAGTTGTATTTTGTCTGTCCATATAGTCCATTCCTGCCAGAATTTTACATCCTCCTGTGACATGGTCTGTTGTTTCCAGGGATTTATGACATTTCCTACCTGAATCTGTTGTTATTTCATAAAAGATTAATCTGTTCATCTTTTATGAAATATGTTTGGTAGTTCTTGGTTGCTATAACTTGATCCTGTATGGCTATTAGGAATCCTTCTGTTTCAAGGAAATAGCTTGCCCTTCCTAAGCCATTCATATGATTGTTCTTTATTATTTTGTGGGTTCTGTATTATGTTGTAATGCTTCCCATGGAGTGCTTTTTGTGCCCATTTTTATTTTTTCTCTGCGAGTGTGAGTGGTCATATTTGGTCTTTGTTTTGTTGTACTGGGTTGAGTGGGATGTAATTTATATCTGCTTTTACTATGGCTTTATGAATGGGGATGTTTTTAGTGTGAAAGAATTCTCTGAATGATTTTATCTGTTTGACATGAATTGTGTCAATGTTCAGCAAACCTCTTCCTTCTTCTTTTCTGCTGATTGTTATTCTTTCATTGAAGGAACTGGGATGGAGCATGTGGTGTTTCCTGAATTTCATGCGATTGAGTCTTTTTATTTCTTCAAGCAGTGGATGATTCCGATGTGAGGATGGTATAGCGTAGGTATTGATGGCTTTGAAAATGTTTTTAGAGTTGAGTTTGGATTTTAGGATTTATGATAGGCAGGTTTTATATTGCATTCTTAGTTGAGTTTTTGCTGTGGAGTGATTGATTTTTGTGTTTTGTTGGAATCCTCAGTATTTATATGTTTCATTTTCTTCCATGTTATCTAATATTTCGTTATTTAGTGTTTCTGCTGTTTCTCCTTTCCATTTTCCTTTTTCTATGTGTAACATCTTGCATTTTCCTATCCTGAATTCCATTTTCATGTCTGTTGTCAGTTCTTCAGTGATTTGTAGGGGGCCTTTTATCTGTGTCAATGTTGAAGCATAAATTTTGATGTCGTTGATGTATAGGAGGTGATTGATTCTGTGCTTTACTACTTTTTGGTGTTTTATGTTGAAGCTGTTTAGGGTGTTGGATAGTGGGTTGAGACACAAGCAAAACCATAGAACACTGAATGCATCACTTTGGAAAATGCCACGTTTGATTTTTTTTTTTTTCTGTCTGTGTATGGTCCTTGTCTGTTAGGTGTGTTGTTGTTCACCATGTCTCCATTATTGTCACCAAAACATTTTGGATCATGGGATATATTTTGTATATTTCGAGTACTTTTTTCAGCCAACTGTATGAGATGGAGTCTAAAGCCTTTTTATAATCTTATGTAGAAGCAGTGGAGGTTTATTAGCTGTTTTTCTGTTTGCTTCATGATGATATTTGCTTCATGATGATTATTAACTGTTCTTTGTATCCTCTGCTATTCTTTTTACATCTTTTTCGGTCTTCTGTGAGTATATTGTGTTGGGTGAGATGTGATTCAATTTTCTGTGTGGGTGTGGCAGTTATAATTTTTTTAAGTATTGGGAGAAATGTTATGGGTCTATAGTTAGCTGGGTTTTGGGTGTCTGGAATTTTTGGTTTAATGTAGGTTTTGCCTTCAGTAAGAAATATGGGGAATAGATGTGGGTGTTGTATGACTGCATTGATCTGTTGAGCAAGGTATTCATTTGTAGATGTAAACTGTTTATACCAAAATGTTTGAAATTGGTCCGGGCCAGGTGCTGTCCAGTTGTGTGTACTTTGTATTATTTTCTTCAACTCCAGATTTATTATATACTCTGTTTGCTATGGTAGTTGTCCTTTTTCTTGTCTTATCCAGTTTGTGTTTTCTTTGTGTTGTACTGGTTCTGACCAAATATTGTGTTGTACTGGTTCTGACCAAATATTGTGTTGTACTGATTCTGAACAAATATATTATTATTATTATTATTATTATTATTATATGTATCCCGCCGTTTTCCCAATACTGGAACTCAAGGCAGCTTTACAAAATTAAAACATATAAATAGAAACATACAAAAATTAAAAATGTAATTAAACCTACTGTAATATTAAAACATTGAAAACACAAATGACAAAAAAAAATGTCCAACGCATAAACAGAGGTCCAGACTATTCCTAAAAGGCCTGCTGGAACAAAAAACTTTTTGCCTGCCTCTGCAAACATAGCAAGGAGGGAGCTAGTATAGCCTCCCTGTGAAGGGAGTTCCAGAGCCTTGGAGCAGCCAACAAGAAGGCCCTCTCCCGCATTCCCACCAGACGTGCCTGTGATGATGACGGGACCGAGAGAAGGGCCTCCCCTGAAGATTTCAGGGCAATGGCAGGCACATAAGTGTTTAATTATATTTAGTAAACATACTGGTTTAAGGTAGGACTGGAGCATTGCTTTGGGCATTAGAATGAACAGTGGGCATGTTCACACGTTTAATAAGCCAGGTTTCTTGGCTTATCCTGGTTTACTGTGAACAAGCATTATGCTAATGCATGCAGCTCATTCACTCTCTCCTTTGCACAACTGAGTAACTTCAACTAGGATGCTTATTGTCAATCATGGTTTGTTGCTCCTAAGCAAGCCAGGATTTGTAAGGTAACAAAAACCCCTGGAGTTTGGACTTCAGGATAAGCTAATGCTTCCTGGTTCATTTTTACCTGCTTGAACAAAGGAAGGAAGGAAGGAAGGAAGGGAGACCAAATAGACTGCATGCTGTCCATTCACAGTGAACCAGGATAAGGTAGGTAATCAGGCTTATTGTGCGTTTATGGGCAATATATGTGGTCCTATGAGATAAACATTTAAGTAGAATCACAGCAGTATCTTCTTGACATCCACACACTGGCACCCCTTTCCTCCCTACCTTTTCTTCTTTTAAAAAAATAAAATGCAGAACGTTTGGAGGAAAACAACCCTATAGATGGACGTGTGTACAATTGTCAACCTGCTCAGAGAAATGTGTGTGCTCAGTATTTATATTCTAAAGAGCAAATGAAATTCACTTATATCGCCATTTACGAAACATGGAACATTTTATTTCCAAGTAAGCCCCTGGGATATTTAGATGGCAAATCAATCAGCGCTTTAGAAAAAAAATCCTCCGTTTTTAATACTGTAATGAAGCTAACCTGTAGGTTTCATGATTTTCGATCAGTTTTGTGGTTGGCTGTTATGGTATCCTTGGTGTATACATGCAACTTAAATGGAGATGTTGTTTCAATCTTGTTTTCTCCAGGCTGTGTATGTGCATGTAGGATGTATGTCCTAGAGAAAATGATATGATGTACTGAATATAATATTAGTGCAGTGTGATCACTAGATTTCATGCTGGTATTGGCCCTAAATTAGGGATGCACAATCTGCTCGCCCCCAAGGCCTTTACTGCACCCCCCAAGAGTTCCCTGACTCCACCCACCGATTTTCCTACTTCCTGTACTCTTGACTCCTGCCTCCAAAGTTCTTCATAAAGATTGCTCTTTTCCCACTGCTATTAACATTGTGTGTATGTGTGCCTGCCTCTGATCCTTGAGTCCTCATCACTAGGGGTGTGCACGGACCCCCCGGATCGGATCGGGACCCGGATCGGGACCTCCAATTTTGTCCCGGACCGGTTCGGACAAAATCGGAGGCCCCCCGGACCGGATCGAGTCCGATCCCGACCCAAAAATCGTACATTTTTGGATCGGCCGCCATTTTTTTCCCCATAGACTTGCATTGCAATGCAAGTCTATGAGGAAAAAATGGCGGCGGGTGGGTAAGGGGGGGCCTAACTCCCTCCCCCCCCCCCCAGGGCCGTCCGCTGTGGACGGCCCCGGCAGGTAAGCCCCCTCCCCCGCGCTCCCTACCCCCCCTGGGGCCGCCCGCTTCCATCCGCTGGCGCCCGCGGGCGCCAGCGGATGGAAGCGGACGGCTCCGGGGGGGGGTAAGCCCCCTTCCCCGCCACTGCTTACCTTCTCGGCCTGTCCGCTCCCGTCCGGCGCCGGCGGCTACTACCAGCGGGCTCCGCGGCCTACTCTCGAGTAGCGCGCCGGGTGATGACATCACCCGGCGCGCCACCCTGGAGCAGGCCGCGGAGCCTGCTGGGAGTAGTAGGCGCCGGCGCCGGACGGGAGCCGCCGGGCCGGGCAGGTAAGGGCCCCCCTCCCCCCTCCCCCCTCCGCGCGCCCCCTCCTCCCCTCCACGCACCCCCTCCTTACCTTCCCTGCCCGGTGGCTCCCGTCCGGCGCCGGCGCCGGCGCCTACTACTTCCAGCAGGCTCCGCGGCCTGCTCTAGAGTAGCGCGCCGGGTGATGACATCACCCGGCGCGCCACCCTAGAGCAGGCCGCGGAGCCTGCTGGGAGTAGTAGGCGCCGGCGCCGGACGGGAGCCGCCGGGCCGGGCAGGTAAGGGCCCCCCTCCCCCCTCCCCCCTCCGCGCGCCCCCTCCTTCCCTCCACGCACCCCCTCCTTACCTTCCCTGCCCGGCGGCTCCCGTCCGCGCCGGCGCCGGCGCCTACTACTTCCAGCAGGCTCCGCGGCCTGCTCTAGAGTAGCGCGCCGGGTGATGACATCACCCGGCGCGCCACCCTAGAGCAGGCCGCGGAGCCTGCTGGGAGTAGTAGGCGCCGGCGCCGGACGGGAGCCGCCGGGCCGGGCAGGTAAGGGCCCCCCTCCCCCCTCCCCCCTCCGCGCACCCCCTCCTTCCCTCCACGCACCCCCTCCTTACCTTCCCTGCCCGGCGGCTCCCGTCCGGCGCCGGTGCCGGCGCCTACTACTTCCAGCAGGCTCCGCGGCCTGCTCTAGAGTAGCGCGCCGGGTGATGACATCACCCGGCGCGCCACCCTAGAGCAGGCCGCGGAGCCTGCTAGTAGTAGTAGGCGCCGGCGCCGGATGGGAGCCACCGGGCCGAGAAGGTAAGCGCCCCCCTCCTCCCCCCCCCCGCTGTCCACTTTCATCGGCGGGCGCCCGCTGGCGCCCGCCAATGGAAGCGGCGGTGGGCGCCAGTGGGCGCCCGCCGATCCGCCGAACCGGTTCGGAGCTTTTTCGGACCGGTTCGGATTGGATCGGCCGATCCAGCTGCGGGATCGGAAATCGGATAATTTATCCGATTTCCCACTGGACCGGACTCGGATCGTGGATCGGGTCCGATCCAGTGCACATCCCTACTCATCACATGTGGTCCTCGTGGTTGTGCACCCCTTCCCTAAAAAGGCAGGTTGTGCACCCCTGCCCTAAATGGTTTCGGCTAAACAACCCATGAACCTCCTGCCCCTGGGTTGTTTACTGTGATGTGTGAACCAGGAACTCTGCCTTGTCTCTCTCCCAACAACCCAGAGAAGTCACTCACAGATTGTGTTGGTTATTTCTCTGACCTCTCGGTGTGTGTGTGTGTGTGTATATGTGTGTGTGTGTTCCTTGTTCATTTGCCATGTTATGCAAACCAGGGATCGAATTGTGTGCGCCATGCTACTGCATTTATAATAGTCCAGAATTCTTTAAAACTTCTGGGTTATTGTGATGTGCGAACCAGGCCCTTCTTGTAAACAAAGAGTTGAGAAAGTGTTCTTGTTGAGAGAATTTGTTAATTAGTTCTTAGTTGTGACTAACATTCCAATTTAATGCATGGTTACTCAAAGTAAATTCCGCTATGTTCAGTGGGACTTACTCTCAAGGAAATATGTTTAGAATCTCAATGTCAGTCCTATTAATGTAGCCAACTTTTTACTTGTGAATGAAATTTTGAGAAGATATTTTGATTTCAGTGACAGCTATAGCTTAGGCTGCAATCTTAAATACATTTACTTAGGAGTAAGTCCCATTGCATTCCTTATACATTTTTCTAGATAAAAAAAAGTAAAGATCTATATTAACCTTTTAAATAAATTTAGAGGCTTTACGCCTGAGTAACAATGTGTAGGGTCACTCTGTAGTTTCCAGTGATTTCAATGGGACTTGTAAACCCTTTCATGTACATTTACTTAGAAGTAAGTCTCACTCCAGTCAAATGAGCTTACTTCTAAATTTCAAGTATGCTTATGATTGCACCTAAAATCGCAGCCAAGTGCCATTAATTACAATGGGCCTGTTTGCACATCACAATAAACTACGCAGGAAACAAGCCATGTTGCGTTGGTTAATTGCTCGCTAAGCCACGTTGTTTCTGACAGACGATCAGAGGCTTGATGGCCTACCAAATTTTGTTTCACGCTTCATCCTTCCCCCACTCTCAATGCGTATCCCAGGGTGCCTTGTGGCACAACTCCTCTATACTCCTGCGTTGATGAGATTTCCCCCCCCACACTGCCCTTTCTTGCCTTCCAGCGCTCCTGTGTTGACATATATATGCCACATATATTTGTGGTACAACACATTGTGGTATTAATCTTCAAACTGGAGTGGCTGGGGGTGGGGTTACCTTGCCTTTCAGGGTGAGGTGGCTGAGAGTTTTATTCATTTTCTTTAACACTTAAAAACATGTGTGGCTCAAGTTGGGGATCACGGTTTTCGGGAGGGGGGTTAAACTTTGGTTAAAAATTAAAACAAATTTTAACACCCCTGCATGGGTGGGATTTCAGCATGAAAACGGGTGGGGGAAAGCTTAAATCCCCCCCTCCTCAGTTGCCACAGTTCCCAATTGGGGCTGCATGCAAAGTAAGTCAATCACGCATACACGCATAGCTATGCTGGGAAGAATAAAGTCACTATATAACTGTAGTTGCTAAATTGAGTTCAGGTTATACAGGAAAAATAGCCACTTTCTTCAAGGTCGCTCAGTGAAGATAAGAAAACAACTCAGCTCAGACAGGGAAAAAGCTGGTCACTGTCAAATGAAGTGTGAAGCTGGAGGAGGAAGGGGGAGGGCACTAAAGGAGAAGGATGGAGGAGGCACTATCATACGCTGTTGGCAGGCACAGTTCAGCAACTGAGATTGTGAGGTGTGTGTTTTTGCCGCTCTTGCCAGACATCTCTGTAGCCCTTTGACAAGCCGTTGTGCCGGGTTTGCACGTCAGGCAAGCCACTGAAAACAAGCAACCCTGAACAACCCAGGAACAAGACATGGGTTCTCAGGGTGGCTTGTGTGTGGTTAACAACTCATGCTTAAACTGTCATGCTGGTTCAGACAGATGGCAAGCCACTCTGAAACAAACAAGGCTGACAAACCACCGTGGGTTGTTATTTCATACAAACCAGGTTAAAGGCTGGAATTCTAAACAAAGGATGGCAACAAACTCAAGAAGAAAAAGACAACATTAGATACATTTAAACTGTCAGAATTTTATTAAACTAGGATGGTAAGGTCTATTCTTCAAGTTCCAGATTGACCTTGGATTGGACCCTTCTGAAGAGGAACCCCTAAATCACCCACATTTGAGCTCATCTTGAGTTACAAGCCAAGGTGCAGCAGCCCAAGAGGAAAGCAGTGCAGAGGAGGCAAAAAACCATTTTCCCCCAGGGCCAATTTGGAGTCAACAGGGAAAAAATCCTTCTCGTCTCCAAGTCACACAGCCATCTCAGCCTGCACTGTCAGGTCAAGGGGTGGGTGCTGCATTCTTTCAACCAGGCCTGACAAGGATGCAAGGGAAAGAGAGATCACCTAGTTAGGTCTACCTGCTGAGGTCTAGATCTCATTGAATCACCCCACCCCCCTGGTTTCTGGGTTGTACCACTTATTTTATTTTTTCTGGCCTTGGCCTCCTAGCTTAGAGGGATTGCAATCAGTCATGTGATGAGCCTCCACCTGCAGTGTCAAGTGGTGCAGCCCAAACACAGATTAAACTGAGTTTTGCTACTTAATGGGTCTATTATTGAGTTAGGATGGCTGTCATTGGCATAGTCTGTTGGCCTGAATCTCCAAGCAAAAGAAAAACTAAAGTTAGATCTGGAATTGAAGGGAACATACACAGTAGTGCAATAAATTCTGTGAAATGAAGGCTGCAATCTTCTGTCACTTGGAAAGTTTTCTCCCCAGCATCTAGTAAAGAAGAGCATTCAGTCGTGAGACCCTCCCTTGCAGTCAGACGTCACCTTGAGACAAAGGTTCACCACTTCAGTGGTTTGAATTGAGAGCTAGGCTGCCTCTACAAGAGAGGTTTAAAGCTCTTTCAAGGCTGATTAAAATGTTTACCTCTACAAGAGAGGAGCGCAAATTGGGGGCTGAGGCGCTTTAAACATCCGATTATGCGCATTTTAATTTGCGGCGGCAGTTAAAGCGCCTTACCGCCCTGTAAACATGCGATTCTCTGCATGTCAACAAGTTTAAAGCGCGTAATGCACTTTGCCGCCTCTCGTACAGAGGTATTAGGAGTAAATGCGCTTCTGCGAATATGCGCATAATTGGGCAAGCAGGCGCCTACTTAAAAATCAACATTTTACCCCACTAGCTAATTTAGGTTTAGACATGGATAGTGGAATGCCTGCATGGTAGTGCCTTCTCTCTCAAAGGCATGCATGGGTAGTGCAATGGTCTCCGTCTTTTTTAAGCTCATGAGCATAAAATGGCTGCTGTGCAGGGGGCATGGCTAGTCACAAGATATTGGGAACATCCTGTGTGTGTGCTCTCTCTCTCTCTCTCTCTCTCTCTCTCTCTCTCTCTCTCTGTGTGTGTGTGAGAGAGAGAGAGAGAGAGAGAGAGGTGCAGAGAAACAAAATACACAGGAAGAAAGGAAAAACACAAATACAGAGGAAAAGCAGATGGGTGGAGGGAGAGAAAGAAACAGAGGGAGAAGAAGGGAAGGAAGATAGACACAGAGGGGGGGAAACAGAATGAGAGGGAACTGTCGTGGATTTCAAGGCACTGACAAGAGACCAGTGTGACACTAGCAAACAGTTTTATTTTCGGCAGCGAGACAGAGTTAGCTCAGCCATGGGCTGAACCCCAATAGGAGAGGTAAAGCCCAGAGAACAGTTACAGCAGGCTTTTCAACTGAAGAGTAAACAATCTCAGAGCGCATGTCTCTTTTCCGTGAGAACTAGCTAAATACATTATGAACTCAGCCTTCAAAATTAGAAGCCTGTGTTCCATTATGTCTAGATAACAAGTTTCTGAACATGCCTGTCAGTTCTTTTAGTATACACGGTTTCTACTCAGAGTCTCTTATGATTTCACATACATAGTTCAACACAACAAACTCCATTTTTAAGTTCCTTCAGGAACAACACAACCTCCATTTTGAATTTCTCTCACATGCGATACAGACTCCATTTTGAATTTTCTTCTACAGAGTACACACACATATACACAGTATCCCCTCCATACAAGTGAATGGAGTATGGGAGCTGCCCTGCTGAAAAATGGCCCATCTCCTGCCAAGGACCCTGTTGCCCTAAAGTTCTATGCTGGGGACCCCAGCAGTAGCACATTGCATGCAAACATGCACAGATATGAGGAGACAACCACATTCAAACAAAGAAAGTACAGCAACACACGCAGCAGCAGAAAGAATGAAGGGTGCAGCAGGATGCCATATGCAGCACTTCACTTCTCTCATTCCTCCTTCTCAACACTCTGCTCACCTTCTCACATGCCACATCTTCTATGACCTCGTAGTAGGGTAGGAATAGGCATCCTTCCTGTACTTACATACTTTGGATATTTCCTCTCAGAAATCATTGCTGTCTGGGTGTCCAAAGGAAACTGAGCTTGACTTAGGGACAGTTGGGTTTTCAGAAGAGGCTGTACTATCCAGCCCCCACAGTGTCATTACATGACTAGCCACTTCTTCCATGGGAGCCATTCTGTGGTGGGCCCCACAGCAGTTTCTCAGATTCCCAAGTGTGCCCATGGGTCCAAAAAGGTTGGAGTCCCCTGGTCTAGAGACAGGAAGGTCTGGGCAGTATTGACAGGATGGAAGGGACAAGCATGGAAGAGAACCAAGGGATATATAGTTGCTAGGTTGACTCTAGACTTTGATGGCAATTCTGCCAGTTACGAGTATTGCAACTTTATAAGCTATTGGCTGAGTTCGGGCGACACTTTCAGCAACGGAGGGGGGAATAGGCAACTCACCGTGCCTTATGTTGTTGGTACTCCCCGCACAACATATTGTCCCCCTCCACCTGTCACGTGGCTGAAACTCACATTGTTCTTCCAGCCGGCCGTTGCTTCTCCCTCCCTCCTCCCAGGGCTATCCCATCAGCCACTGTGAGTTCTGCCGGCTGTAGAGGAGCGGCCAGGACGTTTTCAGCTGCTTCTGCTGGAAAACCCTATGTTAGGCTGACCAGATAAAATCCAGGTCAGGGCTCCTGTAACTTTAACAGTTGTAGAGAAAAGGGAATTTCAGCCAGGGTCATTTGTATGCAGTTAGTTCCTGGTGATATTCCCTCTTCATCACACCAGTTAAAGGTGCAGGCACTATACTAGAGTGACCATATACAAAAGAAGGCAGGGGCCCTGCAACTTTAACTGTTGTGATGAAGAGGGAATTTCACCAGGAACTAATTGCATACAAATGACACTGGCTGAAATTCCCTTTTCTCTACAACTGTTAAAGTTACAGGAGCCCTGACCTGGATTTTATCTGGTCACCCTACCCTATGTGCTCCCGAAATAGCACACTCAACCTGTTAAATTTGACAACGGAGCCTGCCACATGACATGTTAAGCAACAGGTCTCTGGATAAGCAATGGAGCAGCCCATTGTTTTTCTCCGTTGCTTAAATCGAGAAAATAGTGTACCGTGTGTTGTATGTCCTTTGTGTGTCCCCCCCCATGACACGATAAACAACGCAACAGACTGTTGACTCTTTACCCCACCTCCCATTGCTTGTGTCGTCTGAACCCAGCCACAGAGTTTAAGGGAGTAATAAGAGCCTAAAGACAGTGGGTGGTTGTCGCACATGGTTTAGAACTATTTGACCAAAAAAACTAGAACTGAGGTAGTATCAAAAATAAACGTATTTATCCAACTAACTATTGATTTTGGAAAATACAGTGCCAAACGTTTTGGATCTTCTCTAAACATACTGCAAAATGTGTGGGTGTGGGCTATTGTTACAGGTTACCCAAGTGTAGCTATATCTTGAGAAAAATGCCTAAAATGTGTTATGACCATTTTAAAAAAAACAAAACACAGCATGCCAGTGGTATGCAGCTACCTGGACCCATTAAATGGAAGTCTAAGGCATGGTATTTAAAAGGTGTTACAAGAGAGCTCCTTCTGTCTGCTCTTAATCCTATTGCGGTTATTAATATAAATGTCCGTCACTTTCATCTTGATGTTTTCAAGATATATTCTTGTTCTTAGCTTGGTTGTGGTGTGCTAAGTGTAAGAATTTTCACTTAGGTTAAGGGTGCTAGGAACATCCGTGATTTCATTTTGGAGAGTCAAAATGGCACATTCGCTCTTGTGTATGGGTGAATACATGCCAGCTTACTATGTTGTTGGTTGTATTAATGGAAATGGGGTATGATTTTTTTTCTTGTCGTGCATTCTAATATGTGTAAAACTTTTGGGGCCTCCTTACATTTCCTGCATGGTTAAATGGTTGTCTGCGTGGAGTGAGGATTTTATCCCACTAAGCTAGATTTTTATGGTTAGAGTCTTTTATGGAACAGCTCTTCTATCCTGCTTTTTCTCCATGGTTTTCAAAGTTCAGAATACCAAGTTTTTATCATTTAAAGAGTTTAAATAATTAATTTTCACTAATATTTTGGTGTGTTTGCATTTCCCCCCATTTACTGAGAAACTGTACTGTGATTTCTGAAATCAATTTACTTATTTTTAAAAAACTTTGGTATACCGACCTTCATTCAATAAATTTCAGAGCGATGAACAGCAAATCTCTACCTATAAAGTGGAAAGTATGTATGTGCGATGTATGTCCGGAAATGTTTACCCACTTCCAGATAAGTTAGAAAGTTGAAATTTGTCATGTTGATAGTGACTGTACAATGTACCAGAAAAATCTAAAAAAACCCCAGAATTTTGGGTTTTAAGTATTTTTAAAGAATTTAATAAAAACCAAGGCTTATGCCTACAACTCCCAGCATGCCTTGGGCAGAACTCCCAGCATGCGTTGAGTGGGAGGCCAGACGTACTGGCCTTTGATGGCCCTTGTGAGTGCATGGGTGGGTTGCCGCTGAGTGTCTTTCACAAACCTGACTCCTAAGGTTGGTCTCAAACAGTCAACCCAATTCCACAAAAATGGAAACAACCCACAGAAATGGGCTGCGTCCATTTGCGGTGCCTCCTCCGGCCCTCTGCATGGTTTTAAAATTGTAACTAGATACAACAGTGTGACTTTGAGGGGCCAAAATACGTTCAAAGGCACCCTATCCTGATATCACTGTTTTCTTAGAATCTGGGGGAAGTGCTTGTGTGGCCTTCGCTCTTAGGAGGGAGGAAAGGGAGGCACTCTGTGCATGCCCAGAAGCAAGCCTTATGAAGGGGGGAAGTACATGGGCTGGGCCAGCCCTTCAGTAGAAGCTCCTGATGGAGTATTTGGTAGGCAAGAAGCACAGGCTGAGGCAGTCCCAGCAGAATTTGGCCAGAGCTGGGCGTGTCCACTGACAGCCGCTTACCTCCTCTCCTCGGCAATGATACTCTCTGATGATCTATTGAGGAGTAGCATCGGCAACAAGGGGAGGGAAGTGCCTCTCAGAGGATGCATGCAGGGAGGTGTAGTACTGACATGTAGAGTTGCTGATAGTTAGCAAATCAGGTCACTATGTGCAAACCAGGTCACTATCTCTCAATCCTAACTCAGCTCCCACTTTCCTGACCTCTCACTAACTGTCTTTGTTCTCCTTCTACCTGACTTTCTCCAACTGCCACTAACCCCACCCACCATTCCTTTCTAGCCTCAGCTTACGCCTACAACTCCCAGGATGCCTTGGACAATTTAATTTGTTTAAAAGTTAACTCACAGGCCTACTACTTTAAGGCAATTACCTTGCAGACATATATCTTAGGGGGCCTGAGCAATGCCAGGTATATCAGCTAGTATATAATAAAACATTAAAATGTATTAGCAGTTTTAACTATAAGATGAAGCAGCAGCTGAACACATACAGCAGGCTAATGCATTTCTCAAATTGAAATTCCTCAGAAAATAAACGTGTCTCCACCTGGTGTCAAAAAGAACGGAATGTAGGTGTGAGGCACATCCCTTCACAAAGATACTTGAAGAAAAGCTTTAGTTAGTTCATGTGTTGTGGAGTGTGTCCCTGTCTCTGATCTTGTTTTTAATGTATTAAGTAAAGCTTTCCTTTGGTGATGTGACCTCTATTTTTTTTATGTTTGCACTGCCCCACAAAATGAAGAAAAAAAGTAAATGCACTTAAGCAAAGGAAAATGGAACAGGATTGAATCTGGAGATGGCTCATGCTCCATAAACCCCTGTGGAGCCAGCTGTGTGAGGACGAGCTTGTATACCTAATCAGTATAATTGGCATTAGTAATGGGCTTGGCAGCTGATATGTAGTTTAAAGTTTAAGTAGGATTTTCTTGGATAGACCTTCTACTACACACTTAAAGGATGAGGGTGTTAATTGACTTCAGTAGGACTAAACCAAATCCTCTCTTTTGACTGATTCAGAGACTAGGGTTGTGTTATCCTGGGGTAAGTGTGTCTTTTATGAACAAGCTGTTATGTTGATTTTCTTATTCAGAATCTCCAGTAAAGAAAGAGAAACCTGGATCTGATGTTGTGATGTGAAAGCAAGAAAAAAAAACCAATGGAGTGAAAATGAACAACTCTGATGTAGTCTTTTATACTTCATAAAGAGGGCAGTAAAGGTCAAACCCATTCTTTGTGTGCTTTCTGCTTAATATTTCCAGGGGCTGTTCCATGAAGGTATTAATTAAATGAGAGACAAAGGCACTCCATCTCTCACACTTGTGTGACTTATTTTTCTCTCTTCTCTCTCCCTTCCCTGCCATATAAAATCCACAAACTTTTGAGGGTGAAGAAGGACTGGTTGAAACTCCCTCACGTTTCAGTTGGGCTTGCTCAGATGTACTTTGCAAAATGGGTTTTTAATATACTTGAAAGTATGCTGGTTTTTGTCTGAGAACTAAACCTCCTACAGTTACTCCTATATTACTGTAGCAGAATAATGTCGAGGGGGCATAGGGACCCACAATTACCTCGTCGTCCATATTCCTGCATGAGAGGTCTTTGTGTCTCTGCATGATTTATGTATTCTCAAATGACCAGTTTCCCCCCCCCCCTCTTTTTAGCTAAAGAATTTTGTTGTTGTTAACAACAAGCTCTCTCCTTTTTTATGTTTGCATCTAATCTGCTTGTTTGCTTCTTCCTTTAGGATATTGAATGGGGGTGGAGAGCACTTGATGACCTGTGGGCAGTCAGGTGAAGTGTAAACTGGTCCTCTGTGTAGTGTGTAGTTGATGATGAACTCTCCACACCTCGGTAATCCCTCAGCCCAGTTCAGCAACATGCAGAATCGCAAGTGTTGTACCCTTTGCAATGAATTTACAGCAGGGGATTTTTGTTTGAAATGGTGGCTTTAACAAAATTCTTCCACTTGTCAGGTGGGGTCTTTTGCGGGGGGGGGGGGGGTTGGAGGGAGAAAAAAATGTATCAGCTTCCATTCAAACACTTGCCTCTCAACACTTCATATCCCAAATGGGCTGCAGCTAGGGTGACCTTATGAAAAGGAGGATGGGACTCCTGTATTTTTAACTGTTGTATAGAAAGGGGAATTTCAGCAGGTGCCATTTGTATGCATGCAGTGCTTGGTGAAATCCCCTCTTCATTACAACAGCTAAAGCTGCAGGAACCCTGCCCTCTTGGCCTGATACATGCCATTAAGAAATACAATACAAATCAGGAGAAACAGGGAGCCTGTTGGGTGTTGAGAGAGGTCTCTGGGGCAAATTGATACCCACGGGTGCCCATGTTGGGGATTCCAGTAATAGCTTGTGCCTTTTCTATAGATTTCATTTTAACACAGAGTCTGAGGTTTTATAAAATCCAGAGTATCATGGAAAAGGATTGGGATGAAAACTGGAATGTGAAATAATATTTTATAAAGCACAGATAATACCAAATCAAAGGACCATACTCAGGTATCTTAATTTTCATGTGTGGTTGTTAAGAACACAAGAAAAGCTGTGCTACATCAGACAAAAGGCTTATGTAGTCCAGCATTCTCTTCTCCTTATGGGCAGCCAGATGCCCAAGTGGGAATCCTACAGGCAGGACATGATCACAATAGCACTCTTCTACTTGTGTTTGCCAACAACTGGTATTGAGCCTCTAATAAAAGAATACCCTGGCCTTTGATCATTAGGTACAGGGAGAATCTGATGGTCTGATCAGTGGAAGGACCCCAAAGAACATATCTCTTAGATAAACAAGATGTTATCTTTTTCCACCAATACCTTATATGCATTACTCTTTAAAAACAAATATCAAATAATAATCAAAGTTTAGCCTGACTTATGCACCAAGGAGTCTGACCCCTACTTTTTAATTGCTGTTTTAGATTGGATCAAGTTTTTGTAAAGAGACTTAAAAGTGGTTAAGAAATATTATAAATCTACAAATTTAATGCCATTGCCCTAGCACTTTCCCCTTACCTTCTTTGGCAGACCATAATTTCCCACCTTTGTCTTTTCTTGCTCTATCACTGCTGTTAAGAATGCATAAAGGAATAAATTGCTGTGATCTAAACTATCTTTTCTTCACGTAACTATTTTTGGTATAATAAAAAACATGCATTCTTTATGCTTTAGCTTTGTCTGTGTTCTCGAGCTAAAGTCTCTACTGTATCTAAGACCATGTGCAAGCTGATGTGTGTATATGCCACTCCTCTGCCGAAGATGTTTGTATTTCTGTGTTGGTCACGTACACATATATAGATGTATGTTTCAGTACACATGTGATTGAGGACACATGATAACAACATGGTTACTGTGAAAATGTAAAGCACCTGCAGCATTACTTAATTATAATATATAGCAACTTAATTTAATTGCCTTGCCTGAAGATTCAGTTAGCTATGTAACGGGCTGAAACTGTTGTTCATGAAGCATAGTTTCAGATAACCTACGGAACTTAAATAACCTCTAGGGCCTGTAATATTTACATTGTTTTGGGGAAAGCTGAAGGAAAGAAGGAATCAAGCAATCAAGCTTCCCATCCAGGTACTTGGCTGTTGGCCTGCATGAACGAGTTTGCAGGGCCATTGTATTTCACAGATTGATGGTTAAAATTTAATCCACACCGTTAAGGTGGAAATAATGTCAAAATGTCTTGGGTCATGTGTAGATCTTCAGTTTCTTAGAAAGTTACTTTAAAAGGAACATCTTGGTCTCATTTATATGACCACTTTTGTCAGATGTTCATGTTACTAATATACCACCCATGTTAATGCCTATTGAGAGAGTGTGTGTAAATGATTAAACATCATAGTAGTTATAACTGCCAACACAAGCTGATAAACACATGTATGACCCAAGATACTTATATACTAGGGGCTACTTATACACTGCCAAAAAAGGAAACACATCACCAAAAAAGAGGACAGACATGCATTCGATTTGCATATGCTAATACTTGTTTTGAAATAGTTACTGCAGTTTAAATAGAAATGTAAAACTTCTCACCATAATGGGGGAAACTGTGGCGAGCTCACCTGTATATGCGCTCAGCCTGCTGTCCAGATGTTAACTGTTTAAGGGCAATTTAAAGACCTCTGTTCTCCATTCTTCTGGTTGTTTGCTTTTAAACCAGACTTTGACTTCAGAACTCTTCAAATAGAGGGCTGTCCTGTGTAAAGTAGGACACATGACCACCTTATCATATACTAGTGATGCCCAGGGAATAGCGCTGTGCTCAAAGGTGGGATATAAGCATAAAAGATAAGTAAGTTTATTCCACCTCTGATACTCATTCACATGTAACATCAAACCATGGTGTGGTCCAGTGGGAAAGAATTTGTTGCTTGTGTTCTCCCTTTTCTCTTTCCTTTCTCCCTTTGCATGCTCAGTTGGTTAGTTTCCTTTTCATGGAAACGATAGTTTGCTATTCCATCAGAACTAGCAGACTACAGTTTTCCTTGCCCTCCAAGGATTGCAAGCCATAATCTGCAGATGGTTTGCAATACTAGTTTGCAAGGCAAGCATAAAGAGTAGTGTGCTTATTCAGATGCAACGGCAAACCACAGCTCCTGCAAAAGAGGAAACTAATTGAGTATGTAAGGGTGGGAGGGGATATATAGGCTGACCATATGAAAAGGAGGACAGGTCTCCTGTATCTTTACCAGTTGCATAGAAAATGGAATTTCAGCAGGTGTTATTTGTATATATGCAACATCTGGTGAAATTTCCTCATCATCACAAAGTTAAAGCTGTAGAAGCCTTGCCCTCTTTTGTACATGGTCAAGAGGACAGGGCTCCTGCAGCTTTAACTGTTGTGATGAAGAGGGAATTTCACCAGGTTCTGTATGCATATGAACAACACCTGCTGAAATTCCCTGTCCTTTGCAACTGTTAAAGATACAGGAGCCCTGTCCTCCTTTTCATATGGTCACCCTAGGGATATACATCCACAAAATTATTTTTATTGCACTGTATCATGGTTTAGTATTACGTATGAACCATTGGGTTGTATCCAATGTTAGTCCTACTTAGAGGAGACCCTTTGAAAGGAATGGGACTTAAGCTAGTCTAACATTGGATGCAACCCATTGTGTCCATTATCTCCATGCATCCTACCTGCAGTGGTATACCCAGGGCTGGTTGTACTCACACTAAAATGATAAAATATAATAATGTGCCAGGCAGTTGACATTATTTTCATGAAAGCCGAATGCTGTGACGTGTGTAACATAGGCATAACCTCTTACTTGCATAATACTTCATTTTTGCTATTTTGCATACTTTATTCTTGCTAATCATCGAGACTGACAAAGAACTGTGCAGAGCACTTCTGTCATGCCCGCCGATCACTGTAAACCCTATTCAGCCAGTCTTCTGGCTTCTGAAATTTTAGCAGGCATTGCCTACACACTTTATCTATCATAAGGCCTAGAAGCTTGATTTTTTAAAAAATGTTGTTTTAAGGAAAATCAAACATCTCAGAATGCACAGTATGCATGCTCTCTGTCTTGCTCTTCCGTGAAAATGTGTCAGGCACACAGCCCTAGGCTTCAACAGTTATGTTTGCCATGATAAACCTGATGCCGCTCTTCAGTGAATATGATGAAGAAATGATCTTCCTCCTATCGTTCAAGCTGCAGTGGTGGGCAGGAATTATCCCAGCAGTTGTGTGATGATCTTCGTCACTTCCTCAGCTCTGAAGATGAGAGGGAGGCTGGAGGTGGTTGGCAGCTGCACGGCCAAGTTGCTGGAAGTGTCTTGGCCTTGCAGATCCAAGCCAGTGTCCTGCTACTCCTTCTGCTTTGGAGTGGGATGAGCTGATTTAGGGAGCTTAGTTGGGTACTGCTGGGTTGAAGGTTCCACGAATGCCTTTTCCTATTGGTGCTGAAGCTGGCATGGTCTCCTCCCCTGGTCCTTCTCTTGGGAAAGGCTGATGCTGCTTGGTGCTGCTGCTTGAAAACACTTGAGGCTCCTAACCCAGCATCCTCCTCTTTGGCCCTTCCCTCGAGAAAGGCAGCAGACTTGCGGCTCTGTGCAAAAACATTTGGGACATCTTCAAACAGTGACACCTTGCCAGGAGAGGAAGTGATTGCAGGAGGGTTTGAAACGTTTTGGTTGTAATTGTAGTGGTTTGGGATAGGTGACACCAAATTATTTAGGGTTGTTAAAACAAAATGGGATAGAGTAGACCTCCGAAAGGATGTCTCCAAACGGGGAATGAACATTAAAATGGCAAATGTGGTTCAATGTAAGCAAATGTCAAGTGATGCACATTGGGGGAACACTGCTGACTCACTAAGAAAGAGATCTTGGAGTTGTGGTGGACAACTTGATAAAAACGTTGACTCAGTGTGTAGCTGTTGTGAAAAAGGCAAACTCCATGTTGGGGATCATTAGGAAAGAAATAGAAAATACAACTGCCCATATAACAATGCCTTTATACAAATCTATAGTGCAACAACATTTGGAATACTGTGCATAGTTCTGGTCACCGCACCAAGAAAAGGATATTGTAGAGTTGGAAATGGTGCAGAAAAGGACAACAAAAATTATCAAGGGGCTGAAGCAACTCCCTTATGAGGAAAGGTTACAGCATTTGTGCTTTGTAGCTTAGAAAAACAGTGTGAGTAGAGGGGAACATGATAGATGATAGAAGTGTAAGATCAAAAGAAGTGCCATGCTGGATAAGACCAAAAGTCCATCTAGTCCAGTATTCCATTCACACAGTGGCCAACCAGCTGTCGACCAGGGAGCCACAAGCAGGAAATGAATGCAACAGCACCCTTCCACCAATATTCCCCAACAACTATTGTATACAGGCTTACTGCCTCTAATACAGGACACCTATGTATGGAGAAAGTGGATAGGGAGAATATTTTTATCCCTCCGTCATAATAACCAGGGTCATTCAATAAAGCTGAATGGTCAGAGATTCAGGATAGATAAATGACAGTACTTCTTCATACAATGGATAGTTAAACTATGGAATTCTGTACCACAAGCTGTAATGATGGGCACCAACTTGGATGGTTTAAAAATACTAAGTATTGGAGAGGAAGACTATCAAAGGATAATGATGTTGATGACTGTATATTACTTCCAGTATTGGAAGCAGTGTGCCTCTATGTTCAGTTGCTAGGAGTTAGGAGGAGGAGGGTGCTATTGTGCTCATGTCCTTCTTAGGCATCTGGTTGACCAGATGCTGGACTAGAGAGGCTCTGGTCTAGAAGGAATCATCTTAAACTGGACTAGAACGGAATTGACTAGAATAGTGCAGGGATCATCTTATGTTAACCAGTGAATTATCCATCTACCCCAACCCCCCTCCACAAAGCCATCCAAGGCAGGTGGCATTTCTTTTGGAAATCCTATAACTTCTCACTTTGTTTTTCAGCCTGTGATCTGTCTTGTTAAAACAGAATACTATTAAAATTCCTACCTCGTATCAGCTATATATATATTTGCCACTGTACTGGTGGCAGTTTTAAAGATAATATAGAGGAATACTACCCAACTTAAACTTCACACCTCTGTCTGGCACATCTCGCTTCTATTGTTATAAGTAACACTGCCATTGCTTCAACTAGGAGAGATTAGCAAAAAATAAACCTGCTTTATTTTTTCCCATGTTGTGCATTTGTAGATTGACAGTTTCACAGTTTTTCTTGCCACATAGTAAGTTTGTGTTATAGTATTTTATATCTTTTCATAAGCCAAAAGGAAATATGTGTCTTTTGTTGTTATTTTAAATAAGGTAAATAATGGGTTTAGAAGAGGATCAGCAACTAGAGGCCACCCAGAACCCATGTCGTTTATTACTCACGGCAACAAGCCACCCTGTCCGGGTTCGCAACAACACGACAAGCTGCAAATCCCCCCGTCATGTGACCGGCATGTGCAGTGTAGTTAACAAGCTACCATTCTAGAGAATCCATGGCTTTTAGTAGGGTAGCTTAGAGTGGCTTGTTTACAGGTGGCTTACCATTACCATAACGTCTGAACCCGGCAGAGTGGTTTTTCAATTTTTTATTTTTTTTTAATCATTGCATTTATATCCTGCTTTTTTTCCTCCAAGAAACCCAAGGCGGCGTACATAATCCTCCTCTCCATTTTATCCTCACAACAACAACCCTGTGAGGTGGGTTGGGCTGAGAGTCTGTGACTGGCCAGAAGTCATTCAGTAGGTTTCCATGGCTGAGTGGGAACTAGAATCCGGTTCTCCCGACCCCCAGTCCAACACTTTAGCCACTACTCCACACTGGCTCTGTTGTTGGGAATGGCTGGAGAGCCTCTTGGCAAGAGTGGTGAAAACCCACTCCTTGTGATCTCGCTAACGTCGCTGCCACTGTCCCTCAGGTGTTTGCTAAGCAAGGGTGGAGGACATTGACGAGATGGGTATGGGTATGTTTGGCTAAATAGCATGGAAGGCATGCTTTTACTGTTCCCAAGAGTGCAAGACCCTGGAAAACTTTCTTTTAAAGCGTAGAAACACACACCCTCATTCATAAGGGCTCAGGAAATTATTCCTTTTTTGCAATCTGATGCAGCGGGGCAGGAGGGGAGTTTCTGTCATCATCCGGCAACCCAAGTCATGTTCTCAAGGAGAAAGAAAGGTAGGTGGAAGGAAGGAAGGAAGGAAGGGAAGGAAGGAAGGAAGGAAGGAAGGAAGGAAGGGATGGCAGCTCTGCCAATGAGCTTGTTGAGAGTTCTCAACTTTGGAGGATGCGGGCCCCCCTCCCTGCACAGCTTACTACTTTCATCTCATTCTCAAAGAGGCTCTGCTGTAGAGCTAATTGTTCTGATCTGTTTTCAGATCGGACAGGCTTTTGACTTGGGAAATGTCTTTTTGCATTCAGTTCTTCATATACCTTTCCCGATCTGGTAACCTGCAGATGTTTTGGGCCAACTCCCATCAGCCCCAGCTAGCATGGGCACTGCTCGGAGTTGTTGTCCAAATTGTCAGAGGGCACCAGGTTGGGGAAGGCTGTGCTAATGTGTACAGGACACCAAATTAGAAAAGGGCTCCCACATTGCATAGAGTCATCAGGCGCCTGGCAAGGCCCTCTCTCCGACATGGGCACTGCTGATCCCTAGGTGCTGTCCCTCTTTACTATTGCTGCATGCTTTTCTTCCCTCTTCAAGCATGCACACAGTGATAAGAGCATGCGCTGTGCCCTTTCCTTCTGGGCAGTGGTGTGGATTTGCTCTAGAGGGAGAAGGCATGTGAATGGGCAGTGGCAACAATGGCAAGCGAGAAGTGGGCCTATTTGAGAAGGTGGGACTCCCCAAGGCACGTTGGCTGCGTCTCCCAAAACATGGATTAGTTCCTGCCTGCTCACCCGCTTCAACTTTCAATTAACAACCCAGGAATGTACTGTTCCTGGGTTGTTTTGTGACATGCAAACTAGAGATGTAACATTTCTGGAAATTTTGAAGCCATGGAAAAAAAACCCTTTTTTTCCCCAGGGGTTTTCAGAAAAAAAAGCCAGAAATTTTTGAAAAAATGCAATATTAGCATTTTTTATAGATTGAAAGTCACTTTGTTACTTTAGGAATGTAGTTATGTACAAGTTGGTTTGGCATAAAATTATCGCATTTGGTATGTTAAAAGTATGCATTCAAGCAATTATTACAAATTGAATTTACTTTGTTAAATGTTTACTTTAAAAAAAACAAAAAAAACCACAAATGGAGCTACAAGCTCCTGAACTGTAAGGAACCTTTTTGGTTTTGCCAATTTATGAGGAGCAGGCAAAAAACAATTTTTAAAAAGCAAACAGAAGAAACCATCAACATTTGTAACAAAGAAAATTATTTATGTCTCTGCTAGTCCTCCACAATGTCAAGTAGACATAAAGCACCCATTCCCATAAAAAGAACTGAGAGAAAAGGGGGACCAAGATTTAATGAATATGCATGAAATTTAATCATACTCATTTTCTAAGCTATAGCTATCACTATCAGTTTCAATCTCTGCTTCAAAGGCAGAAATGCATCTTGCTCTTGTATTTGAGAGCTGTAGTCTCAGTTTGCAACCTAGACTTGCTTGTCCTCAGTGCACAGAAATTGTAATAATCTGATACTGTACATAGTTTTTAGAAATCTTTTGGAGAAGTAAATATATAAACACATTATCTTAAACATTTTATGCATCATGCTAAAATAAAATATTCCTTTTTTTATTTTTCAACATAATACCACATAAAACAAAATAAAATACAATACATACCGCATACCCCCCGTGCTCCCCTCCCCCCAGGAGACCTTCAATTATACATTATTCTTCTTTCCAAAAGTGTAAAGACTCTTTTGAAGGTATTTGCCCCTTCCCCGTTCTTAATACATATTCCAAAAATAGGCTCCATACATCTCCAAAATCATTCTTACTGGACATTCCCCTCTTTATTTTCATTTTACACGTTAGCTTGTCATTAAGTGCCATATCCCATATTTCTTTATACCATTCTTCTATAGTATATATCCCTTGCCCTTTCCAGTTTTTAGCAATCATTATTCTGACGGGAGCCAGGAGGTTGTTTATTAATTCTCTCTTATTTATATTCTCATTTCCTTTATCCTATATTGCTTTGGGCTTAATTCCAGTTTACTTCCAATTATTTCACTTATTTCTTTGAACACCCTTTCCCAAAATTTTTGTACATGTTTACAGCTCCACCACATATGGAAATAAGTTCCAACCTCCTGACATCCCCTCCAACAATTCTTGGACACTTTTTAATCTATCTGATGAAATCTTACCGACGTTAAATACCATGTCCATACTGTCTTATAATAATTCTCCTTAATTCTAATCGACAAAAGCTTTAACATTCTTGCATCCCACATCCTCCCCCAGTCATGTTCATTAATTTGTTCCTTTAAATCATCTTCCCAAATCATTTTAAGAGAGTCTCGATATTCAGCCTCCTCTGTCAGGATTCTATATATTTCGCTAATCAGACCTTTTCTAGTTTTAATTACTTCCTTCTTTCTTCTTGATTCAATTAAATCTTCAAATCTTGTATTCCTGTGTCCATTTTTCCAATTGTAAGCATTTGAACCAAGCTATCTTTTGTCCTTTTACCAACTCTCTAATTTGCTCCTTATCTATCATTCTTTCCATCCAGTTCCTTAACGTAATAATTTCCTGACCCTTCAGACTTCCTTCCAACTCTACTTTTAAATTCCTTGGGAAATTTTCCATAACTACCACTGGGGCGAGTGGAGAGTCTCCTGGTATTAACTTTCCTTTAACTTCCTCCCAGATCTCTAGAATATTTTTCAGCAACGGGTTGTCCAGTCCCCTCAAATTTTTCTTTTGAATTTTATTATTAAAAAAAATATTTTGCAATTTAAAATTTAATTCCCCTGTTTGCGTTCCTAGCCATTCTAAGTCTTCCTCACCTAATATACTATTTATAACATATCTTAACTGATTAGCAATATGATAATTCTTTATATTTGGAAGTCCCAAACCTCCTTTCTTTTGTGTCTTATACCATAACCCTTTGTTAATCCTAGCTCTCTTATCTCCGTTGCAATAAGCATTAATCATATTTTGCCAGCTCTTTAACTCTGCATCCGATATTTTAATCGGTAGCATTCTAAACAAAAAATTAATCTTAGGTAATATCTTCATTTTTATAACCGCTATTCTACCAAACCAAGAATGTTTTAATTTTCTATATACCTCTAACTTTTCCCCTACCTGTTTCTTCAAACTTGCAAAATTAATTTCCTCTAACCTATCTAAATCTTTTGCAATATTAACTCCTAAATAACTTACTACATTTTTAAGCCTAAGACCTAACTTTACTTTACCTTCCTCCATCTCCTCTTTGTTACAATTAAATAACATCATTTCTGACTTCCCCCAATTAACTTGTAAACCAGTAATCTCCCCGAATTCTCTCAAATGCTCCTTAATCAGCTTCCCAACCTTCAGGGGATCTTCTAATGTCAGTAATGTGTCATCCGCAAACATATTCATTTTAATCTTCTCCTTCACTCCTATCCCCTTCAATCTTGAATCCTCCCTTATAACATTTGCCAAAATTTCTATCACTATCGCAAATAAGATCGGTGAAAGTGGGCAACCTTGTCTTGTTCCTCGAGCTAGTATAATCTGTTGCGTCAACCCATCATTAACCATTATTTCTGCTTTATTATTTTTATACAGTTGATCCATCACTCCCATAAATTTTACTCCAAGCCCAAATGTTTTCAAAGTTGTTTTAAGTGCTGGCCATTCCACGCAATCAAAGGCTTTGAATATATCCAATGCTAACAAACCTGCTTTTAAATTCCTTTTTTAATAGTATTGATTATATTTAAGACTCTTCCAATTAAATTAGGCATTTGCCTTCCTGAGATAAATCTACATTGATCTTTTCTAATATATTTATGTATAAACGTACTCATCCTTTTTGCTATTATTGCTGTAAATATTTTTGAGTCTTGATTTATTAAGGATATTGGTCTATAAGATGCTGGATCCGTCAGATCCTTTCCTGGTTTCGGCATTAATATAATCAAGGAATGATCCCACGATGGGGGGGGGGGGGTCTTTCCTCCTTCTATTATACTATTAAATAATTTTTTCAATCTTGGTATTAAAATTCCTCTAAAAACCTTATAATATTCCGGCCCCAAACCATCCAATCCCAGAGATTTCCCTCCTTTTAATTTAGCAATAATTCCTTCTATTTCTTTCTCAGTAACTAATCCTTCCATATAATCCCTATCTTGCCCCTGTAATCTTATTTTCCAATTCCTCTCTACATATTCCAATACCTTAACCTGTGATCCCATATCTAATGTATATAATTCTCTATAAAACTCCTGAAATATATTTAATTTATCCTTCATTAAGTTACAACTTTTCCCTGTCTTATCTCTAATTGTCCCTATCATGCTCTTAGCCTTTTTTGACTGAGTGGACCTAGCCAGCATTTTCGAGTTTTTATTACTATATTCAAAAAAATCCCTCCTTAAATATAGCAAATCCCTTTGGACTTGTTCTAACTCTTCTCTTTCTAATTCTTTTTTCTTAGCTTGGATTTGGGCAAATATCTTTTGTCTCTCTTAGCTTCTCCTCTAAGTCCCTTACCTCCTTTTCAATCTTTTTATTTTGTGCTTCTTGTTGTTTTTTTAGAGTACACATTTCCTTAATACAAATCCCTCTTACTACAGCCTTCATAGTGTCCCATATTAACCCCTGCGAGTTTGAGTCCTTTTCGTTAATTTCCCATATTTCCTGCATTTCTTTTTTATGTTCTCCACTATATTTTTATTATTTAATAGCCTTGTATCGATTCTCCATCTCTTGTTTATAATCCTTCTTCGTGTTAATATCCAACGTCATTAATGCATGGTCTGTGACTTTAATTACCCCTATAGCACAATCTATAAGTTTAGACATCATATTCTTTGACACAAAAATATAATCAATCCTGGAATAACTCTTAAACCTTGGTGAGTAGAAAGTATATTTCTTTTCTTCCCCTTTTAATACTCTCCAAACATCCATTAATTCTTTTCTCTCCATTAATTTGCTTAACCCCGTCCTCCCACCACTCTTAAGAACTCTTAATATATTATCCCTGTCTTTCCCTTTGTCTAATACCATATTGAAGTCACCTGCCATCACAATATTCTTTTTACCCACTTCTCCCACTGCATTAAAAACTTCATCGAAAAATTCCATTTGTTTTCCATTTGGAGCATATACATTAATCAATACATATTCCTCCTCCCCTACCATGCAAGAAATTATCAGAAACCTTCCCGCTTCATCCTTTTTCACCCTTTGTATAGTAATACCACATTTTTTTGAAATTATAATCGCTACACCTCTCGCTTTAGAAGTGCCAAAAGACTTTTCGTAAACGCCCACTTCCCTCATCCGAAGCTCATTGACACCCTCCTTTGTTTGATGAGTTTCCTGCAAAAAAATTACATCAGCTTTCTCTTTTTTTAATAACAGTTCTATTCTCTTCCTTTTTATAACAGTTCCTAGCCCTTTAACATTTAAAGTTGCAACCCTTAATTTATTTTCCATCTCTCTCTTTCACCCACATCTCTATATTGGTCTCCCTCTGTGATACACATACCCCCTCCCTCACCCACCTACCCACCCACCCACCCACATTTACCCCCTATCTTCACCCCCCTCCTCACCAGACCTTCCTGGGCAATGGCCCCAATTCTTCTTAGAACTCTTCAGGGGGGGGGGAGAAGCAACCCAACATTCCGGGAGCAGAAATCCGACCCTCCCCTCTCTTATAATCTTTTCTTATCCCTTTTACAATAATATTTCTTCATTGACGGCTTCCACCTACGGCACCTTCCTCCTGTAGACAATTAGGACAGACTTCCCTTCCAGCACCTTCATCCTGCTTTGTTTCTCCAACATCCGTGGGATCCACTAAGCCCAGCTTTTCCAGAAGATCCATCCCTTGCTCACACGATGTTATTCTATGTTGCTTCCCTTTCCACATAAATCTCAGAAAGACTGGGTATCCCCAACTATATGTTATCGATCTCTTCCGCAAAGCCACTGTACACAGTCTAACACTCTTCCGCCACTGCACAGTTTGAGGGCATAGATCCTGGTAAACCTCAATTGATGTTGCTTGTAGCATCAGCTGGGCTTGACGTCTAATTGCTTGCATCAACTTTTCTTTCTTTTAGTAATTAGCAAATTTGACAATTATATCTCTTGGGAGCATCCCCTTCTTCTTATAACCCGCTCTGTGGATCCTCTCAATATCCGCTATCTCCCAGGTTTCCTGAGGTTCAATTTCCTTAATCCATGCCAAGATTATGTCTCTTAAATCCTTAGGACTCTCTCCCTCTCTCTCTCCAAAAAATCTAATTCGAATGTTAACTCTCCTGTTCCGATCTTCCAAAGCAATTAAGTGCAAGTCCATCTCCTTCAAATGGTTCCCCTGTTTCTTGCTGTCTTCCTGCAGCTTCTTCGTATTCCTCGCCAGTCTCTCCATATTATCCACCACAGTTTGAAGGTCCACCATAAATTCCTGCTGTGAGTCCTTGATTCTTTGCATTAATCTTCCCTCCTGCTTCAGTAAAGCCACCTCCATCACATTCTGAATTTTGCTCATTAAATCATCTGAGGTCTCTGCTTGACTCTCTTTGGCCGATTTTGGTACTGCACCTGCTGCTTTAGGAGCTGTGCCATATTTAGTATTTCCGGAGTGACCCGGGGATTTCCCTGTCTTGTCCGATTGCTGCTGCTTGTCCGACATATTGTCTGGCATAGTTCCAGCAACCCTCGTAAGCCGCTGCCAGTTTCTATCAAACGGATTATCTTTCGATAATCTGCTCCAGGCGGGGGCACTGGATTTTTCACCTTTTTGCTTTCTTTTCATAAAGCTAAACTCATAAATCCGCACCCCTCACCTAAATCATCGCTATCCGCCTCAGATATCCTCTCGGCTCAAATCAACAGTTGCGCTTTGGCTTCTAGCTCCTTCAACTGGAGGTTAAAAGTCTCTTTTCCCACTTAAATCACTTCAGCCTCTCCCTCTAAAGTTATCTTAACCTTGCTGCTTCCAATTAAAGTCCATTAATTACCTTCAGTAATCGCCTGTCAGAGCTCCCGTCCACCTCCAAAACAGTTCCGTTTTCCCCTCTGCTGTTATAGTAGTTATCCAGCTGCTTCTTTCACCACAGATGCAGTAAAGCTTCCGGACCCAAAATCAAATCGTTAATCAAGAATCCATCATCTCCAAATTAGGGATTTTGTAAATATTTCATTGCTTCTTAATGAGAGCAAGAGAGTTCTGACTCTACTCCATGTCCGTTAGGCCTCTCCCCCCCAAAATAAAATATTCCGTAATCTGTTTTTTCTTATTATTTTTTTTCAATTTTTCGGTAAACCCCCCCCCCCCCCAAAAAAAAAGCTTTCGGAAAAAAACGGAAAAACTGTTTTTTTCCTGAATTTTCCCGTTTTTTCCCCAGGCCTTCACATCTCTAATGCAAACCCAGAAACTCTTGAGTTGTTTAGGTGTTTAAAAAACCCAGAGATATCACAAGCCGACTTGTTGGTTGTTTCTGGTTTTGCATGTCCCGATACAACCCAGGAATGCCGTTGAATTGAATTGTTAATTGAAAACGGAAGTGGCATGGGATGGGAGCAGTGCGCTTGCTCACTCCTGCATCTCTCTGCCAATTCCTGGATTAAGCAATCAGGCTGTGATGTGTGAACTGGCTTATCTTTTGAAGGGTGTATCATAAGGAGGGTCCTGGTAAATCAGACCAGTTGTCCATCTAGTCCAGCATCTTACTCCCCACAGTAGCCCACCAGATGGCCCTGGGATAACTCTCTTGTGCTGTTGCTCAGGACAAGTGGCATAGTCAGAGAGCATTAATTATGAAAAGCTTATTACATGGCAAATTCAGTGATATGGATGGTTTCATTTGATCAATAAACTTCTGTAGTTGACCAAGAGCTACACGCCATGTTCGCATCAACAAGCCAGGGTTTATTCAGGGTTTAGTAGACCTGGCTTGCTAGAAGCAACAAACTGGGATCCTGAGTTTGCACGACCTGCTGGGCAAAACAAATATTGCTTAGCCACTTGTGCTACTGGGAGAGCCAAGTAGGAGAAACTGGGGGGTGTATGTACAAGTACGGAGCTTGTTCACAGTAAGCTAGGATCCCCCAGAATCCTGACTTCCAATTCTGTGCAAACATGGCATTGTATTACTCGCTGATATGTGCCTTGTAGTTGTGATAACCTTATCAAGATAGCCATCATTGCAAAAAGAAGAAACCCCATTATCTTGTTGGGAACTTCTAGATGAGGCTATTACTTTACAATCATCTTGTCTCACTCATGGAGTTTTATGGATGTTGTCCAGACACTGTCATCTTCCACTGCTTCTTCCATCCTTATTTCTTACCATAGAAAATCCATTAAGGAGGGAAAGGTGGAATCCCTGCTCAATGGCATTTGATTGGTAGCACTAGGAGACATCAGTCTAGAAGTATCCAGTATCTGGCACATCCATTTTATTGTATAAACTCTCATCAGAAAGGTATTTTATGTTAAGTTGTAAAACATGTTGTTATGATTCATGATTTAAATTCCTTTTTTTTTTTTTGCCTGAGAAATGGAGGAAATACCCTGAAGAATTTGGGCGCAACCATATTTTTTTCCTGATATTATAAGTTTTACTAGTTAATTATGACCACCATGAAAGTAATATATAGAATGTGTACTGTAGTTTTCTTTCTCCAACAAGTCAAGACTCAATAAATTGTGTAAATAGTTTGGGACGCATTTTGTGTGAAAGAATGTGGGAGGGAACAGGTGTAATCCTGCGGGTGCTCACAAAAAAAAATCAGTGCATCAGAAACCTTCTGGCAATACAGCACAACTCGGCAATGTGAAACTCTGTTTGGGAAAAGCTCCAACTTAGTATAATAATGTTCCATTTACTTGCTGTATTTGTCATATATTCTGTTGTGTTTATCTACCTTGGAAGGGGGAGGTGTATATCCCTCTGATCTTTCCTATTAGATTGGTAAAGTGGGGTTTTTTTTGGCTAAAATTATAATCCAGAGTTATTGATGCAATTACTTAATTGATAGAGCTTTATTCTTTTCCCAGTTCTGTTCAATAACCTGCTTCGCTGACACCATCATGGCCCAAAATGGTACCCTGGTGCTGGTTGTGAGAGTACTGGAAAAAATGTGAATGTTTGTGAAAGCAAGCCTGTTCTTACTTTACAAGGCTGTTGACTAAAACACACATCTTTAGTGCCCTGCCGGCTCACATTTATTCCATCTCTTTAACATTTTAAAACGGTATTACCATTTTCTTTATTTCTGATATTCCATCAAATTATCCTTCACATGAATTGTTATGCTAAAGTCTGCAAAGCACAATGCAGACCACGTCTAGTTTCGTAGTATTGTATGAAATTTATATGTGTGGTGGTGGTGGAGACGGTGATACCGACTGGACTCTTCCTTTCTCCTGCAGAGTGGCAATGCATTTGGATACAGTAAAACCAGGAAGTGGGAAATTCAATTTTTCTACCTGTGCCAGTTGGATAGTAATTAATATTTAGCTCTTCGTCAGGTGTTCTTCATGTCTGGGGGAAATGTCCGCTCCTGTATTTGCCAGCATAGAATAAACAATTGGTGAAAAATTTTATTTGGCAACTTTTTAAAAATGACTCCACAAGAATACTCTTCGTATCTGCAGGTGTGTGTTAAGTGATGGGTCTTTCTAATTTCAGGTGTGTGGTAGAAACAGTAAGATTAAGTGGTCTCTTTATTTTTGGATTATGTGTTCCACCCTTGCAATAAGAGGGAGGGAGGAAATTTAAATGACTTCAGGCGTTAATTTACTTTGGTTGTGCGTTCATGTAGGATTTAAAAATCCCTGATATAGCAAGTATTAGCATTACTACATTTTAAGCGATCTGCTTCAGTTTTATAAGGTCATCATTTAGATGCACTGACCCAGGGTGGGAAATCTCTGAACTTGTTGTATCTTGAGTTTTGACAGTCTGTGGAGGAAAAGTAAATTTCAAGGCCATGACAGACAAGAATACAAAAGAGTCTCAAAGCGCTCTGAACATGCGTTGGGAGCACCTTTAATGTACACAGTATCATACCGTAGCAATGACTTGGCAACTGCTGTACTACAACTATTGGGCTGGTGACTCCTTTGTTCCTGAGATCCCTGGTTCCTTTCAGGTAATGAAGCACCTTGCAGCCATTTGCCTGAGTTGGGTAGAGATCCTCCATTTGTTGCAGATAGGTGGCCATGGGCAGAGTGAGTTCTCTGTGCATGAAAGATTCTGTGAGGAGGCATCTGGCTCGCCTCCTGTAAAACAAATTGCCCTGCAGCTGTAGCCTCTTTCCATTTCAGGCAAATGCTACAATCACATAGACAATTAAAAACTAAGCTCAGTGCATGTTCACAGCACTTTGAGTCTCTCTTTGACATCTGTCTATCTAAAATTATTTCTAGGCCTCCTCTAAGGGTGGAACCCTCTCAAGGCGTCATGCAAGATAAAAACCACACAAAGGAGATGCAATAAAAACATCAATAAAACAGATTCAATAAGAATCCTTAAAAAGAGAGGCTACCAATTAAGATCAATAGAAACCAGAACTTACCAATAAAAACCAACAGCCCAGGCTTTCAGGAAGGCCAGTGAAAAAAGGTGGGTGTTCAGAGTGTTGTGTCCACAGACCTGGGACCCTTGGAAGTAGGAATCTGGTTCCACACAAAACTTAGGTGGTAGATATTTATTGTAGTGCTCCTTCTTTGCAGGCAGCTACAGGCAGACTGGCCTTTGCATTGCCCGCCTGCTACAAAACCTGGAATGGATTATCTGTGCTTAATTGCAGGTCATTCATAAGTCCTGGCCTGGCTCAAAGAATGGGCCTATCACAAACACTACACAGAGCTCCAGACCTGAAAAGAAAGGGCCTGATGAACCCCTGATGGAAGGTGACTCAAGAGATGCTGGGCCATCACTGAGAAGGTCCTCTCCCTTGTACTCACCAGCCTAACTGTCCTTTGCAGCGGCCAGATGATAAGGGCCTCCATTGATCACCACAGAGTTCGGGCAGGCTAATATGGGTATGATATACTTCTGCCTTGGCTCTAAAACAAGGTTGTAATCTCAAGGTGGCTGTCTTAAATTGATGGATACTTTTTGTGGATGGAAATTAAGGGAAAGCTGTTGTTGGGACAGGTCAGCACCATTCCCTGCTTTTTTTTTTTTTTAAAGATCCTTTATATCTGGATATCATTCATGTTTGGCACCAGGCCAGGCTCCAGGTTTTGGGAGGCTCTTGGACAAGACAGCCTCAACGGGGCCCTTTCCTCACCACTTTTGTCACTAGTTTCTGTTGCTCCTCAACCTCTTCCTCATCATTGCTATTACTTGCTTGACAAGCCAGGGAGCAAGTAGGCTGTGGCATTTGCTGTTCTTCCTTCTCACCACCACTGTTGTCTGGGCCAGAATGAGAGGCAGATGAACAAGCAGGTTGCGGTGTTGGAGGAGGAATATGTCCAGGGGCCTGTTGTCATTGGGCCCTTGCTGGGATGTGTGCTCTAATGCCCAACCATGTCCTCCTTCAGTGGTGGCCCTGTTGGTACCCCTCATTTTTATTAAGGTGTGAACACAATTGAATTGAAGTGGTTACGTTGCATTAGTAAACTAGAGTGGCAACATCTGACCAAGGTACTTAAAAAATACACCCCCACATCTGGTCGAAGATATATGGAGCTGCATTTGAAAGCTGTGGATCCCAGTTTATGTCCACGTGGTGAGTATTTGTGGACAAGCCAATGTCCCTGAGCCTCACCTGTCCAATGTGTATCCTACCATAACCTCTTGTTTTCATATGCGGTTCGGGAGCCAGAAAATGTTACATCTTTTAAATGTCTCCTGAAGACATACCTTTTTACACAGGCTTTCCCTGGTTTTTAGTGTAGCTCATTTTACACTGCCTTTTTAACTTTTAATGTTTAAATTTATATTGTTATTCTTATGGTTTTTAATTGTGCACTGCCCAGAGAGCTTCGGCTGATGGTCAGTATAAAGATGTAATAAATAAATAAATAAATAAAATAAAAGTAATAAAAATGTAATAAAAGATAGTACATTAAAAGTGGCATAGAAATACAATGAAGCTGATTGGTGGGAGATTCAGGACAGATCAAAGGAAGGACTTCTACACAAAGCACATAGTTAAACTATGGAATTAGCTACCACAAGATGCAGTGATGGCCCCCAACTTGGATGGGCCTAAAAGGGGATTGGACAAATCCATGGAGGAGAAGGCTGTCAATGGCTACTAGTCATGATGGATGCATACGACCTCCTATGCCTCTCAGTACCAGTTCCTGGGAAGCATGAACCAGGAGGGTGCTGTTGTGTTCATGTCCAGCTTGTGGATTTCCCATAGGCAGCTGGTTGGCCACTGTGGGAACAGAATGTTGAACTAGATGGAACAGCAACAGGGCTCTTATGTGAAATGATTTTTTTATTATTATTTATTAAGTTTTCCAGGTGCTGCAGTGAACCAAGATTAAAAACACAGTCCTTGCCTGCAGGCTCACAATCTCACAGGCAAAATACAAAAAGGGAAAAAAGCAATGGGGAGGGAACATGAAAACAAGCAGTTTTCCTGTTGCCCAGGCACTAAACATTTATGTAATTTACAAAGAATCAGTGATGAGTTGGAATGATCACTGAGGGGGGAGATGGTTCTGCCACAGGAGGAACCAACTGGCTGCTGTTGATCCTAGCCAAGCCAATGGAATGGGCAGTGGTGTTTCAGCTCAACCTCTAATTTAGACGGGTAGAAGGTGGAGAATACCCAATGGCTCTTTTGGCAGAGGTGCCCAATGGCTGGTGTTAGTCCCAGCTGTGCTGTCTCAGTTCCCCTTCTTCTGTAGACAGGTGGAGTGGGCCTGCTAATGAAAACAAATCACCGGGACTGATGATCTAGCAAAGGACTAGCACACATTACTTTTTTGGCCGACACTTCAGCCACATTTGCCCGAACTTTCACACAAATAGTAGTAAGATACAAGTATTAAAAAACCACAGTACAAGCAGCATAATACAGACATTCTCAGTGATAGAGAAATACTCAAACAACTACTGTGAAAGAAAAGGATGCTACTATGAAATTGAAGTCGTCTTAAAATGCATCATCCCAAAGCCAATCTTTGCATTTTGATCTCTCATCTGTGATTTCAGAGAAAGATCACTCTTAGACTTGCAGCAATGTTTTGCAGTTTTGCTACACCTCCATCAAGCATGTTGGGAATGGGGGAACAGGCTGGAGGGGGGATCTTGAAAGTATCATTGACATTTCTGCAGCGTGGAAGAAATTTGCCATAGTGGCATTGGGTGTTTTCTTCTTCTTTGTATCAGGGAAAACTGTCTTGTAGGTCTGGTGTGATGGTATACCCTTCACGGTCCTAAGAGGATGGGGCAGGCCATTGCATGTGCAGTCCTAATAATTTGCCTTGAATTCTAGGAACAATAAATTTTGTTAATTGCTGGTGGAGCATTCTGTCTTGTTGGCACAGCTTCCTGCTAATTTAAAAATACAATATGAAACCGTGTCTAGCAGAAGCTCACCGTTCCTCTTTCCCTAATTATCCAATTGGAACTCAAATTGTACCCTTGTTGCACAACTTTCTCATCATAGATGAGAAACACAAGGATGGATGCAACACAAGAAACTCCAGTAAGACGTGACAAGACAACAAACGCTCCCCCTCCCCCTCCTCCCAGCAGCTTCTGTTGCTTGTCCACCATGTGTTTAATTCCTTGCCAGAGCTGGTTTCCCTGCCATGTCGCCCACAACTGCAACCAATACTCTAGGACTGAAGCCAAAATAAATTTGGAGTATTGAGAAAAAAAATGTGATTTCTAAAGCCAAGAATTTCAAAGGGGTTTAGGCATCTTCATCTTGTTGACAAGCATCTTACGATGTTTTGTGGTAGAACAAATGGACTCTCAAATTTGTAGCCAGCTCTTTGCTGTTTTTGCAGGGGAGGTGGAAAATCATACATTTTGAAAGGGTATTCTGTAAATTATGCAGATATACCCTGTAACCTGCTTTCCCCCTTTTTGTTTGAGAATAAATTTTTAATTGTTGGATGCAGGGAACCATTTGTTCTGCCTTGCCAGAATGCATCCATGGAAAAAATGGGTGTTTGAAATAGCTTCCCTGTTTTTTAGAATCATTTTTATTTTGTTTTCTTCCAAAGTTCTTGTAGATCTATTTACTTTCGTCTTCGCTTTCAGACATGGCATTTTGTTCTAGAATCAATGTCAGTTCTAGGTTTTTCTTTGTGATGTGGGTTGGGCAAGTGACCTCCTTCTTTCTTTGTGGGCCAACTATCTTGCCATTGTCAGCTATGCCCATTCATTTGCTGTTTCCCTCCCAGTGCCATTGTCAGAAGGAAACGGCAAGGCTTGCATCTAGAGAACCTCAAACAGAGTTCCAGTTGTACAGTGTAGTTTCCTGCTGCCTCTATTCTGCTGCAGCTCCTTCAATCCTCCAAAAAGTTACTTGTGATGGTTGGAATGGTGTGGCTCAGGGGGCTGTAGTTTGGGGGCAATTGATGTAAATTGGACCCCCACCCCCATGTTCAAGGAGAATTGCCTTCTGTTTGTGCACAGTGGTCTCTGGGTTCAAGTCATGTCTCATTTAGTTACACCATAACATTGTACCTTTTGCTATATTTATGAAACTTAAACATATAAATGCTTTTGTTTTTTTAAAATCATCACTACAAATTTGCCCACTGTTAGAAATGAAGCTGCAGGCTGCTGCAGCCTGAGAAAGAGATAGATTAATAGAAATATAGCTTCCAAATCATGTGATCTACTGGTTCCCCTCTATTTGGAACTGGTTAGGCCTCATCTTGAGTATTGTGTCCAGTTCTGGGCACCACTCTTCAAGAAGGATACAGACATGCTGGTGGGGGTTCAGAGGAGGGCACCAAGGATGATCAGGGGCCTGGAAACAAAGCTCTATGAGGAGAGACTAAACGAACTGGACATGTTTAGCCTTGAGAAGAGAGGACTGAGGGGGAGACATGATATCACTCTTCAAATACTTGAAAGGTTGTCACAAAGAGGAGGGCCAGGATCGCTTCTTGATCATCCCACAGTGCAGGACACGGAATAATAGGCTCAAGTTACAGGAAGCCAGATTCCGGCTGGACATCAGGAAAAACTTCCTGACGTTTAGAGTAGCATGACAATGGAACCCATGACCTAGGGGGGTTGTGGGCTCTCCCACACTAGAGGCCTTCAAGAGGCAGCTGGACAGCCATCTGTCAGGGATGCTTTAAGGTGGATTCCTGCACTGAGCAAGGGATGGACTCAATGGCCTTATAGACCCCTTCCAACTCTACTGTTCTATGCTTTGATGAGATACTGAAGTATATCTTAGATTTTGCCAGCTGGGAAAATAGGAACAACAATAACAACAAAAATTGACAATACTAACCAGAAACATTGCAGTATACAAAAGGAAGGTTTTATTATCAGTGCTTAGTGACACTATGTTGGCCTTATTGTTATCATGAACAGAGGAAACCCAGCATTTTTGAAAAACCCCGACAGTAACATTCCTATAATGGAGTAGCAATAAATTTAGACATTCAGTTACATTTTCTATAGTATTAAAGATTTCGGGATTCAATTAATTACTTTTTAAATAATTATATCCAGCTGTGTTCGGATGTAACATTAAAGCATGATTTAACACTCTGAGAACAAGCTGTAGCAAGCCTTGAGGTTGTTTGCTCCCCCACGCCCTCTCCTCTGGTATGACCACGAGGAGGGGATTGGAAGCGTCTCCTTCTATTTTAGATTATTCATAGTTTAGCATGTTGTCTGAGCCCTCAACTGTGGTTAATCTTAACTATGGTTAGGTGAAACAAATGAGCTTCATAAACTATGGTTTGAAATTGGCTTGTTTCAGCAAACCATAGTTAAGATTAACCACAGTTTGTTTAGCTTCAGCTGACACACCAAGCCATAGTTAATCTTAAATAGAAGTGAAAGTCTTTGAATGCCTTGAAAGGGGGAGAGGGAGCGTGTAAGCCTAAGGCTCACTGTGGTTCATTCTTGTAATACTAAACCAAGTATTATATCTGAATGAGGCCACAGTGTCATTTACAAAATTAGCTATCCTTATTTATTAGATGTATATCCCTTGCTACCCTAAGAAAGCATATATATTTGAAAATAATAGCATTGTAAAAAATTATTTATCTAATCAAAATTGGCTTTAGACTCCCAGACTGCACTTCTGGAACAAATACCTGCAGGTGCTCTATATTTTGCAACATTTGGAAGTATATTTTTAATATAGGCCTAAGGATGTTGCTTGTCCTGTTTAACACTTTAGTAATTCCTGCATTGCTATCTTGGAGCAAAACAATTTGTAGCCATGTGACTTGGCTATGTGTAACAATATTATTTTAAAGAACTAAAAGAGTATTTTACATCACACTGAAAGAGAGGAAATGTTTCATAACATTTTCTCCCAAAGCTTCCATTTCCCCCTATTTCAAGTGTTGGGGGATAAAGATGGAAGGTTCTTTTCCTCTATTTTTTCTGGGTGTTTACATCTGTAGTTCCTCAGCTACTGTCTTCTCAATGGCAGTTTCGCTATCAGGCCTGTTTGCAAAATACATTGCTTTTCATTCTTAGAACTCTGCCAAAAAAATAAAAAATGCAGAGTGGAAATGTGCTTCTTGAAAGAAAGGTTGACATCTTTGGAGTGTTAGTGGCAAACACTGAAGGATCTGAAATAAAAGCTAGATTTGTATCATGATCTTTCTTTTATAACAAATTCAATCTAGGAGATTGATTCAAACATCAGATTTTATTCAGTATGCAAGGAAAAGGTAGAGTGAAGGGTGGTTATTATTTCAAAGGCACAGTTTGAAACCAACCCTGTTGCTTATATGGTGTTTTCAGGATCGTTAATTCATTTAAAAGCTAGACTTGATTGTGTTCAAAGCAGGAAAATATTTGTGTTCTCCCCAATAGCTTATTGTAACAGTGAACAGCACCATACACAACATTCAGTTAGATCTTGTGTTATCCAGATGGCTGTTGGATGAAAGACAATGTTCTCTAATTTTCTCACACTAAATTTAGTTAGCACCTGTTCCAGCTCCCACAAGAGTGGGTCAAGATGACCTTTTGAAAACCTGTTCATGTGGTAATAATGTCATCACGAGGGAGCTTCCTTCCCATTGAAAGCTATGGCCCAAAGTTCATCTCTCATTGAATCTCAATGTGACAGAAACTTGAACAGACACACAAGTGTGGGAGAGTCACAGCAATCTCCACAAATAACATGATTTCTGGAATGCAATACAAGTGTAGACAAGACAAAACAAAACATAAGTGATTCTGTTGATGTGTCCCCTGCTATTGTGTTCAAGGAGATCAAAGGAACAGAGAGGGTGCAATGGCCCTATGTGTGCAGTAGGGTGTCCTGCCCCTTAAAAATACCCTAATATCTAGCCGACTGCCTGTCCCCAAATCGATCCCTGAGATCATTCGAGTAGGCATCATTGGTCTTCTCATGACAAACAGCGTGTCTCCAGATAACAGTAAGTAAATGAACCTTCTTGGTACGGTGACCTTTAAACTGTATCTGTTATTTAGGATCTTCCTGACTTGAAATCAGCTATACCACTGCTCGGTTTTACTGTTGTTGTTCTTGTTGTAATGTTTTGTCGGGTCTCCTTGTCCCTTGGGCAAGCACACATTCTGGCAAACTGACACGGGACACCCAAATCAGTGAAACTTCTTTATTGCAGGAAATCCCACAGTAAAAGCTTAATGGCTACACACTTCAGAAATCATATAGCTGATGGTCAGCAGCTATGGGCTCCAAGAAATTTATGTATTTATTTATTAATTAAAACATTTGTATCCCACCCTATATCACTGGGATCTCAGGGCAGCGTACAGATAAAATTGTACAACAATATAATTCCAGAACAGTCAAAGGCTAATCACTACTACCATGATGAGATCCCCATCAATGTGGTTTTCCCCGTTGCCATCTCCATGGATCTGAACACAAGGGAAGGTCAGTCCATACATGGGTTCCATACCTGGACAAGGGAGGGGGATGATTCCTGACATGATCCCTCAGGCAATCAAAGGAGCACATTTTTAAAAGGCCTAACAAAACACCCAAAGAGAGCTAGTCCAATGTTAGATCATATGTTGATAACTCAAAGGCAACATAGTCAAGGCTTAAACACTCAAACACAAGGAGTTTCATGCCACTGGTTTCCCATGGCTAGCTCCTCACCTCATGTCCAGGCAGAGGGAAGAAATCAATGATAAAGCCCAGTCTGCCAGTGCTCTGAGCTGACGACAGACAAAGGTACACAGTCCACAGCAAATGAGAGTTCAAGTCTACGAAAGGCCTCACGGTACTTTTCTTGGCAAGTTCTTAGTAATCCAAAATTCCACTTAAGAGGGAACATGTGCAGAGTGCCCCTAGAATCTCAGATGATGACGGATCCAAACAGGGAGATTTACCAGGAATGCAGATCAGATGTTCCTAGCAAAGGCTTCTCACCTTTGCACCAGCTTAAAAAGGGAGGTGTAGGCCTCTTCTAGACCACTTGACAGAGAGGGGCTTTGGCCTATCAGCAATGCTCCTGCCCAAACAGGGCAGCACTATGCAGCCCACCCAGAGCACGTTTCAATCTAGGTGACCCTTCTGCAAACCCACCACTCTTTCTCTATCAAGTTCTCACAGACAGCTTCTCTACCAAGGCTGACAGAGATCGACTCACACAGATTGTGACATTCCAGAGGCTGGAAAGGCCCAAAGCCTTCCAGACTACTTCTCACTAAATCTTAGCTAAAAAGTACAAGACCCGTGGCCATACCTTCACTATCCCTGACATGTTTTAAATATATTTATTATTTTATATTGTTTTTATATCGGTTTTTATATTGTATAATATATATTTTGGATATAAACCACTTAGAGATTTTAGGTTATTAAGAGGTATAGAAGTAATATAACTAACTAATTAAAATTATATTCTTTCATATTAATAGAAATGAAATTAGTGCACCAGTTTTTCAAATATTTCTTCGATACTAAGATGCCATCGATTGTAAGACGCACCTTAATTTCAGTACCACCAACAGAAAAAAAGCTTTGATTCGAAGATTTTTATTTATTTTTTTAAATGCTAAAATATGTCTAACAAACATTTTTATTATACTAGGGATCAAAATGAACGAAATACAGTAACTCAACTTCTTACGAGCTCCACTATAATGAAATAATGGTGGCTTCACATGTGGAAAGCACGGGAAAACACCCACGCCACTTTATTCTCCAATGGAATTGGAGAATGCGATAATGGTCAAACTTGGAGGTGGGGTTTCTGTGAAAAAACAAAACATGTGGTGCCTTGTGCAAAGCGCGGGAAAATTCGAAAACTGCGATTCTAAGACGTCATCGATTCTAAGATGCACCCCGTTTTAGAGACATATGGGGGGAAGAGTGCGTCTTAGAATCGAAGTAATACAGTAGGATATATTTTTTGATCTGTTCTATAGTTAGTATAGCTTACATAAAATTACTGGATCAGACCCAGATTTAGTCATACTTAGAATAGACCCATTGACGTTAATGGGGTGTTAGTTGTGATTAATTTAAGTTCTGTTAATTTCAGTGAGTCTAATATAAATAATACCAAGTCTTGATCCAACCCCCATTGAATATTATGTGGACTTTGTGTATAATTCTTCTTTTTGGGTGCAAGCACAGGCCCACACACATGCATATAGGAATGCAACAATATAAGGGGTCATATACTGTTGTGCATTTTAATTCACATATGTATTAAAATTAAGCAATTTAAAGGAGTTAGTGCCTTTTAGCTATGCCAGAATAGTTTTTGTGCTAACAGAAAAAATAATGTGATTTGCTCAGCTTCTTGTTTTTGATGTTTATAGGGGGTGTCAAAGATATATGAACAAAAATGATGAAGTGTTTGCGAATTGCTTTGTGTTGCTAGTAGCTTTCTGAAGAAAATTGTGTGTACCAAGGTTTATTTATGCAGTAAAAATAAAAATGGGATTAGGAGAATATTGAACTGTAAATGCGCCAGTGATTTTGGTTTTGATATACAGCAGAGTGAATCTTATCATTTATCTCTCAACTAATCTTGCATACATAGGCTTGGTTTGTGCTTTTTAATGCGCTAGTTCCATTTCCTCATAATCTAGCTTAAGGTTTGCAATACTTGCCATACTGCTGTAAGGTGTGCGTGTGTTTGTATGGAATGACTTTTAGGATTTGTGATTTCTTGGTGTGGGTGGGTGTGTCAGAGAGAGAGAGAGAGAGAGAGAGAGAGAGAGAGAGACTTCCCCATTGGTGCAAGCCCACTTTGCTGTGCTACGCATGTGAATTTGGAAACTCTGTGGATGCATCAATTCCATGGATTTTCCCCAGCTTAAGTGAGAACAAGGATTGGATGGAAAAGATGTATGATTGGCCCTGTCCATGTGATTCCAGTATTCACATGCATATATATTGCAGCTGTGTGGGCTTACACACTGGGAGAGCAGCTCTCATACCACAGTGGATGAATGTGAAAAGTACCTCACTAAACTGCTGTTTAGAAGGTGGCTGCTAAAACTGTTAACTTGGGCTGGGCATTAGGAGCATATTATGACAATGCTTCCACAACTACACTGGCTCACAGCTCACTTCAAATGGTTGGTTTTATTCTTCGAAGGCCTTTATGGACTACTGTAATGCACTACAGCCTGGACTACTGTAATGCACTATATGTGGGGCTGCCTTTGAAGATGGTTCGGAAATTTCAGCTGGTGCAGATTGCGGCTGCCCGAGTATTGGTGGGGGTGAGGCGATTTGACCATTTAACGCGCCAGCTGCACTGGCTACCTGTGTGTTTCCAAGCCCAATTCAAAGTGCTGGTTTTGACCTTTAAAGTCCTAAACAGTTTTGGGACCAAGGACTGCCTTCACCCATATCAGCCTGCCTGCACTTTAAGATCAAAAAGAGAGGCTCTTCTTACCTGCCCACCTGTGAGAGATATTAGGTGGGTTTCCACATGGGAGAGGGCCTTCTCAGCAGTGGCCCCACACCTGTGGAACAAACTCCCACCGACGATCCGCCATGCACCTTCCGTACAGGCTTTTAAGAAGGCCTTAAAAATGTTATATTTTGCTATGTCCTTCTTTTAAATACTGTTTTGCTGCTGTTACCCTTGCTGTTTTACTGCTAGTTTTTAGTGTTAGCTTTTATTGTTTTAATTCATATTTTTTATTGCTTTTAATGTGTATACTGTTTTTATATGTGGCTGTCTTTATATGTGGTCGTAAGCCGCCTTGGGAAAGCTTCTGCCCTGAAAGGTGGCTAAGAAATGTAATAAATAAATAAATAATGCTCTTAGTATTTTATTGTAAGGCAACCTGATAATGTGCTTGAAGGGCCAGGGTATAAATTTAAATAAATGAATGATAGAGGGTGGGGAACCTCAGGCCCGCGGGCCAAATCCACCCCTCCTGAGGTCCCATTCTGGTCCTCCAGGGTTTTACAAAAGGCCACACCCCCGCCCTATAGAATCATAGAATAGTAGAGTTGGAAGGGGTCCCACCCTGATCCCAACCTTTTCCCCTCATGCACTGATTACTGGATGATTTCTTGGCTTTTGTGCATTCCCCCCCTTCTAAAAGGTTGAACTGCCTCTTCTTAGTTACTGGAAAGAAGAGCTTTGAGCTACAATATGCCAATACTTTTTGTACTTCTGGCCCCACCTTCTTTGCCATCAGCCTTCCACTGCAGCTTCTCCAAAATTGAATTCAGTCCTCAGACTGAAAGATGTTCCCCACCTCTGATGAAGTGCATTCTGGTTTGTTCTCAGCCCTGGGCCTGCTGCTTGAGATCTTTCCTCTGGCATTAATGTGGATTAAATCTAGGATCTTGTGCATGCAACTATGCCTTTGACCCTTCAGTTATCATTGTTCATCTCTACAGCCAGACCAAGCACTACATCATGCCGTGGCTGTGTACAGGAGGAGCCAATGAGCTCCTTATGCGCACACAATGGGGTTGCATAGGTAAAGTGTAACTTTTTGTCTTTTGTTCTTTGAATAGTACAAGAACACATTGCCATATCACAAATTGACGGGGAAGCAAATCTAAAGCCTTCTAGGGCTTGCAGAACAAGTTTTACAGTTTTTGGATCCCTGGTTATTCTTCTAAAGAGCTCTAGTGCTCCATCCTCCAGGTGTAGGCTAAAACATTTAAAAAGAAAATGTTAATATTTGTTCTGAAATATAAATTTACAAAAATACTTGAAACATAATTACCATCCAAGGAAATGCAATGACCATGTGCAAGTTCATGTCAGCAACAAATATAAATCCATAATAAATAGTGTATTGCATAGAGGTTGATAGAAATAACCTTAAACATCCACGTTTTGTTCTACTATTTCATAGTTACAGTGATAGAAATGAATTTGGTAGTGCCTTGTTAGGAGTTCCAATATCCCCAAAACACCTCCAGTCCTCTTCAAATCTAATAAATATATGTTTTGCCCAGAGATATCAAGTAAACATATTCAGTGTTGCTCGATCCCAAAGTTTATACACTATTCCTTTATTATAGCTATTTATTCTAATTTCCAGTATTGAATAACAATAATTTTGCTGCTGCTAGCAAATAAATATTTTTTTCTATCTTTGGATATCGTTCCTTGTCAAAATGTCAATAAGCATTTTTAAAAAAATTTATTTTCCTGTATATTTTAGAATACTATGCAAGTGTGCATTTTTAGGGCAAAGAGGCCATTTGATAGTGTCTCTACTGCTCTAGAAGTCAATGTACAATGTGTATTTTCCCCTCTGTTCAGACAACTTTAGGTGAATAGGAGTTCCGGAGTGAGAAAACTGGCTGTAGAGAACACTTATTGGCTAGTACTTGTGAAAACACTAACACTCCCCTCTCCCAATCTGCCCATCTCCCTCATGCAATTTTAAAATGCCCTTTAAATTCTGTACATGCTATGATACTTGGAGCTCGCTGTTCTTCCAAAAGCTGAACTGGTCAAGTGTGCATCGGCTGCCATATGCTGAATTTTTGCATGCATCAAATTCGACAATTCATCACAACATCTTCATGCTCTCTCTCTCTCTCCCTCTCTCTCCAATTAGCACAACAGCAGTTTGGAAGATTAAGTGTGTGTAATATATATATGAGCACTTCTGGGTCAAACCAAAGACCTATCTAGTTGAGCATTCTGTTCCCACAACAGCCAACTAGATGCTCATGGGAAGTCCACAAACAGGACACAAGGCATGATTGCAACAGCACCCTCCTGCTCATGTTCCCTAGCAACTAGACGAAATACATGAAGGATTATGTACTTATACGTGTGTGTGTGCGAAAGAGAGAGGGGTCGGGAGAGAGAAAACGGGCATCTGGGAAGATTTTGGATAGTGAAGAAACTCGATTTTAAGGTATTGTTGTGTGCTAGGCCAGCTTATAACAGCATCTTCCCACTTCAAGTATCATTCAGATTTCAAAACCTTATTTGTCATGGACTCAAAGGACCATATAAATTGGACGTAGCTTGACTGGGTGAACACTGATTCAGAGATGTCATGACAACATTTTATGTTTACTTTTTGTTGTTGTTGGTCTGAGCCCACTCCCAGTATTATGAACAAAAAATAGCCCTGCAGTAGGTTATCACCTTGCTTACTCTACCCTTGATTCAGAAGCCTCTGTTATTGTGTTATTTTTCTCTCTCTCTTAAAAAACAACACCAATTCTCTAGATGAGTGGTGGACTTCATTTTATTTAGCTTTTTTAGATCTAAAGTAAAACTGTCCCCCCCCCCCCCTGACCCTTCCTGATCAGGTTGCTTGGAATTATGCTTCATACTTTAATAATAATAATAATAATAATAATAATAATAATAATAATTTATTTATTTATAACCCGCTTCTCCCTCGAGATCGAGGCAGGGAACAACAACAATATAAAACACAAGAATCACAAAACAGTTAAAATTTTAAAAACGAGGAAAAAAAATACATCATTAAAAACATCTTAAAATTCATCTGGATAGGCCTGCCAAAGTCACCTTGAAAGAAGACTGCCAAAGACAAAGGCAGAATTCAGTGATATGGATCAGCTTACACCATGGCAGCATTGTTGCCGGAGAATATCTCTTGCAGTGAGAGGAGTTTGAAAGCTGCAGGGTGTCTTTCTATGAAAAAAGCAAATATACACTAATTCATATGCATAGACCACCTAGGGGAGTTTCTTTTGAATTTTTGCGGTTTTAAGCATTCATTGATGTTGAGCGCTTATTGCAGAAGCAAGAGCAAATCAGAGGTGTAGCAGCTGAAGGGATGTTTCTATCTGAAGATGCCCACAGCTGGCACAAATAAGGTTCATTTAGATCATAAGCAGGGTTGGATGAGGCAGAGACCATGTTACCACCTGGTGAGAAGAGTCCAGCACCATGAAAAGTGGATGCCCTTCTCTGAATAGATCCCAGGATCTCCCTGTAGGTTATGACCAAGGTGTTGATGAGGCACAGGTGTTGGTGAGAGAGACAGGTGAAGTCCATCTCTACATGGAGGTGACCTTTTTGTAGGTTTAAAAGGTGCAATGCCATGTGCAAAAACTGCACAATTGTTTTGCTTGGCAGTCTGCAGCTCCCAGGAATATTAAAATTACTTTTTGTGTAATTTTGGGGGATTTGGTAGGAGCAAAAAAAGTTCCTAAAAGAATATTTTGCTGTCTTTTCTACAAGTGATTGTCTGTCTACCTTCCTTTTCTGAGCCACCTTGACAGCATAGTTAGCAGAAAGACCATCAGAAACATGAAAGGGAGGAAAAAGGAATGGATTTTGTTTGGAGGGTCTGGTACCTTTCACTGGGGAGAGAGAGCTCCTAATGCCCCTTCTTCTTCAGGGTCTCTGTGCATCACACCATGGGCTTGCGCCGGCACCGAGCCTCGCTTCGGGAAACTTCTATACCTAGTTAGCTTTTCGGCGGGAACCCCTCCCACCACTGTCCTATCGCGCATGCTCCGAGTTCCCGCTCACCTCAGTTCTTCTTCGACCGCTGCGTTGTTTGCCTCGCGGGAGACTTCGGCGGACAGTCGTTCATATATTTTTCTCTGAAATACAGTCGTATTTAGTTAGTTAGCTTAGTTAGTGTTAGTTTTTAGTGTATTCTAGTATAATAGTGTATTTTAGTAAAACAAAACCAAACCATATATATATATATATATATATATATATATATATATATAATATACTTTCTCATACTTAGAGTAAGGTTTTTTCACTGTCTCGCCGTACTCTTATAGCGCAGACATCATTGTTTAAAAAGTGCTCCAAATGCAGAGTGAAGTTGGCCCTGACAGACGGGCACACACTGTGCTTACTTTGCCTGGGGGAGACCCATATTGTGGAACACTGCATGAGTTTTTCCAGACAGGTCCGCCGCAACTGAGCTGATCGTCTCAGAGGCCTCCTCTGGAAAAAGGCGCTTGAGGCCGTGGACTCCCCCATTGCTATGCCTTCCTCTGCCTCTACTTCTGGGGAGTGCGTGGCAATGCCTGTAAGTCATTCAGACCCAGCAACAGCGGCCCGGTCATCCACCGGGGTCCCTAAAAAGCATAAAAAGAAGACATCTACCAAGCCTCAAGACGAGGCCAAGGGTAAAAAGAAGGCGAAAACAGCAAATCCTGTAAAATCAACTAAACCTCGGCCAACCACGACTTTGAAACCGTCTAGTCCATCTCTGTCGGTACCGACATTGGTACCGACGAGACTGGTTGAAATTTCCCCATCGGTGTCGAGGCACACGGTCCCGTCCCCATCCCTATCGAGATCGAGGCACTCAGTGCCGAAGCAAAGGCACTCCGTGCTGTCGCCATCTCCATCGGTATCGAGATCTGTGGCACCTCTACCGCAATCTCCGACGCCTCTGCCTTCGCCGATCCCTTCGGTTGTTGCCGTCGACTCCGCGCTGCCGGACTCCGTACTGATCGCGTCGGCATCGATGCACTTGGTACCATTGCTTTCTTCGGTACCAACCCCTGCATCGCTACTGAACGATGACATTTTCGAACCACTATCCGTACCGGTACCGAGGCCTCAGTCGCCCCGTTCGGTCACGTCCTCATGAGCCTCTGGAAGCCACGCCGGTCGCCGTCACTCCCGATCACGCTCCAGGTCTCGATCGTGAGACTGGGATCACTATTCCGACCGCTCGGTGCTTTCGTTGCATTCTCATCAATACCGAGATGATGTACGACCTCGGGACCGTTATGCTTTTGACCCTTATACGGGGGAACGTTTAAGGGATGACCGCCCAGCCCTTACCCCGCAGCCTCCTCATCACCCATCAGCGTCTCTGTCAGTACCGATGATCGATACCGCACCACCGGACCAACGCATGGAGGTGCCAATCCTGTCTTCACCTCAGTCTGTGGAAGACTACACCTCCGATTCTTCGTTGGTAGCGACAGTTCAGCCATCGGTACCGTCCCCTGACGAGGGGGTGGGCACTATGGATCGGGCCTCTCCGTCCATGGAACTCGGCAATTTTAATGAACAGATGCTACGGATGGCACAATCTCTTGGAATAGACCATCAACAACCGGAGGAGCAAGTGGCAGACTGTATCTTCGATGTGATGTACACAGACCCATCTCCACAGCTCACTTTTCCTTACATTCCTACATTGCTTAAAACAGCTCAACAATCCTGGACCAACCCGTCCACCATGGGTCCCACTTCAAAACGTTTGGATGCTCTCTACAAAATTAAAGAGGCGGACGCTCCCTTTTTGTTTATCCATCCAAAGCCTAATTCCATTGTGGTCGAGGCAGCTCAGGGAAAATCGACTAAGTCTCACTCGTCTCTGGCAGACAAGGAGGGCCGCAAGCTCGATATGTTTGGCCGACGCGTCTACTCTTCTGCGGCCTTGGGGATGAAGGTCAACAATTATCAGGCCATGATGGCGCGATATCAGCTTTTCCTTTGGGAAAAAATGTCATCACTTATGACTCATCTCCCGGATGACCAACGCGAGCTCGCGCATGTTTTCCAATCAGAAGCAGTTTGCCTATCCAAACAACAACTCACCACTTCGAGGCACCTTACTGACTGTGTTTCGAAGGCGATGATTGGGGTGGTCGCTCTTCGCCATCACGCTTGGCTGAGGTCAGCTAATCTCCCTCAGGAGACAAGATCCAGAATTGAGGACCTTCCCTTTGACGGGGAAGGCCTCTTTAATACTACTACTGACATGACGCTGGATAGGATTCAGAAGGCCAAGATGACTGCTCATAAGATGGGATTCCATCAACCTACACAGCCATCGTATCGTTCTCGGAAGTGGTACCGCCTGGTACCATACCAAAAACAGTCTCCGGACCGTCAACCGCGTTATCAGCCTTCGGCTACTGCGGCCCACCCTCAGCAAAGGAAACCTGCCTCTCGCTTCAGGCAATCCCGTCATCGCCAGGATGAGTCTAATAAACGTCGCCTTTGACTTGAGTCCTCAGATTCTGCAACCTTCTCTGTTTGGGAACATCCTACACCAGTTCCAGCACAATTGGGCTTCAATAACTTCGGATACCTGGGTCCTCAACATTGTCACCTATGACTACAAGATAGAGTTCGAAGTCACCCCTCCCACCGGGGCCGTGAAAGTAACACCTCCGTCAGACATCTTGTTTCAGTAGACCTCATCCCTTTTGCAAAAGGGAGCCATTACAAGGGTTTCCCCAGCCAACCTTCGGACAGGATTCTATTCCCGCTATTTCACGGTCCCGAAAAGGGACAGGGGACTTCGCCCTATTATGGATCTCAGACACCTAAACAAATTCATTGTTACAAAGAAATTCCGTATGATAACCTTAGCCACTATTCTCCCACTCCTGAAAAGGAACAAATGGTTTACTCTTATAGACCTGAAAGATGCCTACTTTCATATTGCAATCCACCCTTCTCATCGGCGATTCCTCAGGTTCATCATAGGCCACCATATCTTTCAGTTCTCCGTCCTTCTGTTTGGCCTAAAGACTGCACCAAGAGTATTTACAAAGTGCATGGGAGCAGTGTGTGCCCATCTCCTTGCACAAGGCATCGAGATCTAGCCGTACCTAGACGACTGGCTGATAGTTTCCCCTACACAGCACCCAGGCGTCTATGGACGTAGCGACAGTGAAAGTACTGCTGTCTTCACTGGGCCTTCAGATAAACACGGAAAAATCGGTCTTTAAACCTTGCCAGTCAATCCAATTCATCGGCGTACACCTAGACTCCACGATCGGAAGAGCTTTTCGCCCATGGGTCAGAGTCCGGACCCTGCAAGTCCTATCTTTACAGTTAATGCACCAGCAGATGACATCAGCCTTCGTGGCCCTCAGACTGTTGGGTCTCATGGCCGCATCAGTGTTTGTGGTGCGCTGGGCGAGACTGCATATGCGCCCGCTACAACAGCTCCTGCTACACAATTTTGATCCAACCATGGACCCACACAAGACTACTCTGACCGTCTCCGCACCGGTGCAGAATTCCCTGCAATGGTGGATAAACCGCCACAACCTCTCATCAGGAATGCCATTTGCAGATCCGAGCTCATCCAAGCTCCTCACCACGGATGCGTCGCTGCAAGGCTGGGGAGCCCATTGCGGTGGCCTCTCCATTCAAGAAAAATGGTCACATTCAGAGAGACACCTTCATATAAACAAATTAGAACTGTTAGCTGTGAAGAGAGCGCTTATAGCACTCCAAACCCATCTATAAGGACACCACGTCCGGATCTTATCAGACAACACGGCGGTTGTCTGGTACCTGAACAAGGAAGGGGGCACAAGGTTGTACCCTCTTCTTCGTCTTACCATGGACATCCTTTTCTGGTTGATCCGCCGAGGCATCAGGATCTCTGCTCTGCATATCGCGGGAACCGACAAAGGTGAAGCGGATTTCCTCAGTCAGAACTTCAGAGACACCCACGAGTGGCAAATGTCCCCGAAGGTGTTGAAGCTCCTATTTGCTCAGTGGGGCACACCAACCGTAGACCTTTTTGCATCGCAGAGCACGGCGATATGCAAGAGATTTTGCTCAAGAGCAGGAATCGGCCACACGTCCCTCGGGGATGCATTCATGCTACCCTGGAGTCCGGGGCTGATGTACATTTTCCCTCCATTCCCCCTGATCACAAAGGTGGTAATCAGACTTTCCAGACACCACACGGATGCCATTTGAGCCTTTGGCAACTGCTGACATACGTCTCTTGACTTTTAAGATGGTGTTCCTAGTGGCCATAACATCGGCAAGACGTGCCTCAGAGCTAGATGCACTAGTTGTTGATCCCCCTTATACCCAGTTTTATTGGGACAAGGTCGTTTTGGGGCCCCACCAATCCTTTATTCCGAAAGTGGTCTCTAGTTTCCATATTAACCAAGATATTGTGTTGTCCACATTCTTTCAAGCACCCACGGACCCGTTATGTTCTAAGCTGCATTCTCTGGACGTCAGAAGAGCCTTAGCCTTTTACAAGTCAAGGTTTGAGACTTTTCACAAGTCCCGTCGACTCTTTGTCTGTTATGGAGGAAAGACTAAAGGGTTACCAGTGTCCGCACAATGCCTGTCTAGCTGGATCGTACAGACTATCTCCCTAGCCTACCAATTGGTCGATAAAGAACCGCCGCTCTCTGTCAAGGCACACTCTACAAGAGGTCAAGCAACTTCCACTGCTCTTCTTCGGGGGGCTTCAGTCCCTGACATATGTAGGGCAGCCACCTGGTCATCTGTCTCCACATTCGTAAGACATTACAGCTTGGATGTGAGAGCTAGAGCAGACAGCTCTTTTGGACGAGCGGTGCTTTCTTCAGTGCTCCAGTAGCTTCATGGACCAATCAGTGAGCCTATCCTCCTCCGGTAAGTTTGCTTGTTGTTCGCCCATGGTGTGATGCACAGAGACCATGAAGAAGAAATGCAGGTTGCTTACCTGTAACTGTAGTTCTTCGAGTGGTCATCTGTGCAGTCACACAACCCACCCACCGTCCCCTCTTGGCATCGCTTGATTGTCAAGTTGCTTACTCGCCATTCTCGTAGTCTTTTTGTGAGGATTATGGTGTCATCTTGGTCGCGAGGCCGTAGCGGTCTCAGGGAACTGAGGTAGGCGGGAACCCAGAGCATGTGCGATAGGATGGTGGGGGGAGGGGTTCCCGCTGAAAAGCTAACTAGCTATAGAAGTTTCCCGAAGCGAGGCTTGGCGCCGGCGCAAGCCCATGGTGTGACTGCACAGATGACCACTTGAAGAACTACAGTTACAGGTAAGCAACCTGCATTTCTTTGTAAGAATGGCTTAGGGGAATATCACTGCTTTTCACAGCTTTTAGGGAGCCATCAGTGCCTTGTGGGATCAACAACCATTATACCAATCCCAAATGTCATCTCAGATCTATTTGCATGTCTTATCAATCAACCTTCTATGCATTACGTGCATGTTTAACAATTCTGGAAGCAAAGGATTAAAGATAAAATATGGGCACACAGATTGATGAGAGCAAAAAATAGCATGTCTGATCTGCACAAACGTCCAGCATTTGGTGAACTTTTCAGTAGTGATGCATGATAATTTCAACTTGTTGATATAAAGTTTGCTGGTTTGGGTGTGGCTCTTAATTTTTTGATCTTCTGTGATAAGAATGACCTCTCTGGTATTATTAAATTGCTGTTGAACCTGCCCTCAGTTTTGAAAATGGGCTCTGTCCCCACAAGGATTTTGCATGCACTTAAATCTTGAACGGATAGATTTTATGCCAAGGTTTGAAACACTCATTTTTCTAGTTTCCCCAATTAAAAAGTTTTATCATTCAAGCTGAGCAGCCTAAAACATAGTAATTGTACTGAAATCTGTCATGTAGACAAAGATGTAGTGTAAAATGAGGGATGGGGAACCATACAGTACAAAAGGAAATAAAAGGTTCTTTTAGGCAACTATTCTTGCTTTTTCAGCATTAATCTGTTTTATGTAGATTAATGTATTGTGGCACTGTACTTAAAAAAGAAGTTTGCCACTGTGTGTGAACAGCCAAAAGGCTAGGCCTTTTAATTGAGCTTGTTTTTCCTGTTCATTTTTAAATGAGTGTTTTTCATGCATATTAGTTGCTATTTGGAATTTGTATAGGACTTTCAAAGAACTTTCACATGCATAATCTAATTATAATCTTTCCAACAATCTGACATGCTAAGTCTGTATTATTATCCTACATATTGCGGATTGGAGGACTGAACCTGAGAGGTCTACTAAGCTCATAGTGGAGGCTTGTCTTGAACCAGGGACTTCCTGTCTCTTACCCAACATCAGCTAGGAGCAACATGGCTTGGGCTAACTGGACTTGTACTCTGTCTTGGGCCTTAACTCCACATTACACTCAAATATCATAGAATAATAGAATAGGAGAGTGAGAAGGGGCTCAGTGCAGGAATCCACCTTAAAGCATCCCTGACAGATGGCCGTCCAGCTGCCTCTTGAAGGCCTCTAGAGTGGGACAGCCCACGTCCTCTCTAGGTCATGGGTTCCACTGTCATATTGTTCTAACAGTCTGGAATTTTTTCCTGATGTCCAGCCAGAATCTGGCTTCCTGTAACTTGAGCCCATTATTCCATGTCCCACTCTCTGAGATGATCGAGAAGAGATCCTGGCCCTCCTCTGTGTGAAAAACCAAGAGGAGGAGAGCATCCAAATCAGGACAAAACAAAAACAAAAATGGAGAAACAGGTTCTCAGGATGTTAAAATACTTTATTTCAAAGCCCAACGTCTTTCGGCCTGTGTTGTTTTTTAAGGCCTTCTTCAGGGGGCTGTAATATTAAAAATACATTAAATTATGTTTGAAGGGATAACACATAACATAGATAAATTAATATATATGCTTAGAGGTTAGTTAGGCACATTGCCACAAAGGCCTATGCCCATATAAGTATATATATATATATATATATATATATATATATAATTATTATTATTATTATTATTATTACAGTATGAAGGCTCTGGGGCCTGTCCACATTACACATTCATAATAAAACTTGTATAAACCATATAAAACATTTTAAACAAAAGTACAATATACAGATTCTTACTTGATAAGAGATGTCTGCAGAAATACTCCTAACAAGATGATAGTCTCCTACAATAATTACTGGTGAAGGAAAAATAAACATTCCAAGGCCCTCCTTATATTCTAATTCATTTTTTCTCATCCTGAGGTTAAAAAGTCTGAATCCCAGTGGCTTGAACTTAGATCTTGAATTTTTGCCATTCCTGTGACTCAGCAATTACAGCCCCCTGAAGAAGGCCTTAAAAAACAACACAGGCCAAAATGCGTTGGGCTTTGAAACAAAGTATTTTAGCTTCCTGAGAACCTGTTTCTCCCTTTATTTGTCCTCTGTGTGACAACCTTTCAAGTCCTTGAAGAGTGCTATCATGCCCAGTTCTTTCAGTCTCTCCTCATAGGGCTTTGTTTCCAGACCCCTGATCACCCTCATTGCTCTCCTCTGAACCCCTCATGATTGTCATTTCGAAGCAAAAGCAGCTTTGGGAACTCATATTTAGAACCCTGCAGGGACAAAGTTGCCCGGGGCAGACAATTTAGAGCAGAGAAGCAGTGGGTAGGAAAAGGCCAAGTGCTTCACTTTTGTGCTCCAGATTGCTCTGCTCCCGAAGCTACATTTGCATAGAAATAGCAGTTGTCAGGGCTTCTTTGCACACATGTTTGTACATATCATGGTATTTAAGCTCCTAGGCCAGTGCAACTGGCACCATTTTGAACTCTTTTGAACTGGCTTAAACAAACATTTGGGTAAGTTTTTTTGTTTAGCCTACCTGGGGAGTAACAACTTCACTAAACAGAGTAAAAAGGTAACAGAAGTTATAATCTTGTGGTATGTTTTGTTCTTTTCTTCTATGAAAAATACCTTTTATTAAATGGTGATTGTTTGCCTTGATTGCTTGGTTATTTGTTATGCCTATACAGCCAGGGGTGTCTGAAAGGGTTGTACCCACTTCCAAATGTTCACCCCTTAGTGGTGACAGCTGCTATATCATGAACTGCTTTTGAAAGTTTACTCAGTTTCAAACGTAGCTTGTAGTGTGGCCCAGGGAACTGTCATTTAAGAAGTGCAAGTCTAAAGCCAGCTCCCTTAGGCATTCAGAATGAGCTGTGTTTTGGATCCCAACTGGAATCCCTGTTTTATACACCAGTAATGTTACTTAGGTAACCATTGACAGCAGAGTTGAGATCTGCTTTGCGTCTGGAACAATTTGCTTTCCACCCTTGCAGCAGAATTCTGGCAGCAGCTGCTGCCACCACCACCTCCTCTAGTTGTTTAGGAGGGCATTCAGAGAACCAGAGTGAAATCTATACCAGCCCATCAGAGAAGATCTGGACATATGGAAATCCCTATTGCTCTCTTTATGGGGGGGGGGGAATAATGTGGTTAAAATGAATGTCATTCCATGATTACTACATATTATCAGAGGTTTGCTGCTCATAATTCCACAAAAATGCTTCCATCAATTAGAGGTGTTATTGTGTTTATTTATTTGGGGGGAAGGGGAAAAGTCTCAAATAGCCTATACCAACTAACGCTTGTCATTGGCTAAAGGGGGGGTTGGTATACTTAATTTGAGAGTATATCATAGGGCATTTATGAGTAGTCAAGCCCAATTGTGAAAAGAGGGTCTAGAGTTGGATTTTCTATTATGGGCAGCAGTAGTTACACTGGCTGAATTTGGACAACATGATAGTCAATGTTGAGGTAATAATCAACTTTACAGTTGTTCATCTAGGGGGTACTCCCCACACAACATGGTAATAAATAATCAACTGTGGTGTGGATTAGGATCAGCGCTGAGTTGACTATGGCAGCATTCGGATGACACGATATTCAATACAACTGACGACTGTTTCCCCCCCCACCCAGTTGCTTATTGTGTCATCCGAATTCAGCCACTGTATCATCATAATCCTAAAATATATTCATGACCTTGCAATTATGGCAACTTATTTACTCTGGAAGAATTTGGGCAATACCCATGGCTTCATTCCATACCTGCATGCAGGTCTTACAATATGGGTTTGGAGGAGTGTCATCCGGTTCTGGATGGGGTTACACTCCCCCTGAAAGACTGTATTCGCAGCTTGGGGGTGCTCCTGGATCCGTCGCTCCAAATGACAGCCCAGATAGATGCGACGGCCAGGAGCGCCTACTATCAGCTTCGGCTGATACGCCAGCTGCGCCCCTTCCTAGAGTTGGAAGACCTAAAGATGGTGGTGCACGCGCTGGTAACTTCGAGGCTTGACTTCTGCAATGCGCTGTACATAGGGCTACCTCTGTGCCTAGTCCGGGAACTTCAACTAGTTTAAAATATGGCAGCCAGGTTGGTCACCGGTACATCTAGGAGTGACCATATTACGCCAGCTTTAAAATCGCTCCACTGGCTGCCAATTAGTTTCCGGGCGAAGTATAAAGTGTTGGTTATTACCTTTAAAGCCCTACATGGTTTGGGTCCAGGTTACCTGTGGGATCGCCTTCTCCCATACAATCCGCCCCGCACGCTCAGGTCCTCTGGGAAGAACTTACTGCAGTCAGCCAAGACTAGGCTGACAACCATTACCCAGAGGACCTTCTCTTCTGCCGCTCCCAGACTGTGGAATGACCTGCCGGAGGAGACTCGTCAACTTAATAGTCTTTTAGAATTTAAGAAAGCTATAAAGACTGTTCTCTTCCGGCAGGCATATCCAGTGGAATTTTAGAATGTTTTAAGGATGTTTTTAGGATGTTTTAGGATGTTTTAATGCAGTTTTAATAATATGCGTCATGTTTTAATCAGTTTTATGTATTTTATCATGTTGTTGTTCCCCGCCTCGATCCAGATGGAGAGGCGGGTAAGAAATAAATTATTATTATTATTATTATTATTATTATTATTATTATTATTAAAAGCAAGAAAAAATGGACAATAGGAAGAAATTAGCTTTGTCCAGCATTATAACATTGGCTCAGTTAATGGATGAAAATAAGGATTTCAAAACATTTGATAATCACAAGAGATGAATCTGGCCTTTTGGAAAAAGCATTCTGGCAGAACCTGCAATTAAGACATTGTTTTATCAAACTGTTCAGGCCAGACGCTCTAGCAGGCTCAGAAACACCAGAAATATTGCAATTTTTGCAAATAATAGAAACATTCTCTCTAGCCTACCAGCCTCAGTATTTTCATATACAAGATGAGATAGATCCAATCAGCTATGAGTTAAGTGAACATCTGAATGAAAGATTCAGTTACAGAAACACATGTAGAATGATATTCTCCAAATAATTAGATATCTTTGGATTTACCCTTACAACCTATCCTGCATTAAATTATATTGAGAGCATGGTGGACTGGTAACAAGCTACATCAAGCAAGAATTCTGTGTTATAATGGGGTTTGGAGATGTTCGCTCACAATACAACATTAACATATATGTTTTGGTCCTGTCCTGTAATTAAGCCCTTTTCGAATGAGATATTTTAGAAGATTAATTGCGTGTTAAATATTGCACATAACCTTAAAGCATTCACTTGGTTTTAAGATTCTTACCTTCAGAACTGAACCTGCAGAGGAGCCAAGAACTTTGGGTCTCCAAAGCAGCAGCTTTGGCCAAGCTCACTCTTCTTAAAAAGAGGCAATCTCCCAATTGACCACATGTAGAAGAATGGTTAGAAGACCCATTGGATTTGGTAGGTAAAGAAGGGATTGCCTTTAGTTGCCAAGAAATTACAGGGAATATATAAGTATTTGGACTCTGTTTTTATATCTTTTTGGTAATTGTGCCTTTGCTTAAAAGAGTGGCACTGTAACAACTTAGTTGTTGTTGTTTTTTTAAAAATCTTTACTACAGTGAAAAGATGTACAACAGGTTCATATTAACTACATCTATTGCAATGAAGAGATCTGCTACATTGTGATTACTCTGTTTTTCAGTTGGGATACTTGAAATTCACCAGATTTGAAGGCATGGCCGTTCAGATTTCATATTTAGAATTTTCTTTCTGAGCAGGCTTTTAACCTCCAGGTGTGATGAAGTTTAGTTTGGTTTGTGCTGTTTTTTCTGCCATTAAAATAATGCTGCTGATTTTATTTTGTAAGACCCCTCCCCTCTTGAATTGATGTATTTTTTGTTATACATACTCCGCTTCTTGGAATTAAACATCTCGGGTGCAGTAGTTTAGATGTTCAATTTCTGTGGCTTTCCCCAATTCCATATTGCAATGTATAAAATTAATGCCTCCTCTTCCCCCCCCCCCCCCACCTCCGCCTGGAACCATTACACTTGAATGGTCATTTCAGACTTGAGCTCCTTTGAAAATAATGGAATTAGTTTGAACGGTCTGTCTCTGTTAGGGAAATCAATCTCGCTTTGTGAGACTCCTTGCTTCTAAGCGTAGCCATGCTGCATGAAAGGCAGCCTGCTGTATAGAGTTTCACTTGCAGTCCGGTATGTAGTAATACAGATGCCTTGAGTTGTTCAGTGTGAAGTATGTGCGTGTTAAAGCTCTGTGCTATTTTGCTATTTTTCTCTCTTCTTCCATTCTTTCTGTGGTATGGTGCAGGTGCAATATTCCTCATCCCTTCATCATGGTTATGAGATTGGAAGCTGGCTTGTGTATGTCCCTTTCCTTCCTTTGTTGGCTTAGTGAAACATCTCTACTGCTGCTAAACAGGATTTGTCCTTGTGACTAGAGTATTGCTGCAAAACCTGGTTATAAGGGAATCTGGTTAGTATGAACCATGGTTGGTTCCAGTGCAGATATTATGCAAGTGCATGAGTCAGTTTCCTTCTACATTGCAAGACTTCACAAAATAGTAATCAGAAAATGGTCATAAAACTAATCTCAGTGGCTTAGCATTCTACACGATTTGACAGTTCAGGCCTCAACTGATGTGGTTCCGTATTCTTAACAGCCTCCGAGAAAGTAGAGTTGTGCAGATTAACTCTTTGCAAAGAAGGGCCACATTAATAATGTCATTGTTTTCAGAGAATAACAATTTAGTGAGGTAAAAGTGAATCCACTTAGGCATTCTGCTTCACCAAACTTCTTGAGCATACTGACTGGTCAATTGTTGTAAATGTGATATACACTAGGGGAAAAAACCCTGTAACATTGGGTGAGGTGTGTGTGGAGGGAGGACTTGCATGTTGCAAAGAACCTTTAAGGATGTGACTCCCCACCATGTCAGGAGTAGAGGGCAGGGTTTACCCTCACCAAAGACATGTCTACAAATGCAGCACTCCACTTTTCAAGAGTGCATCTTCCCTATGAAAAAAGGTTAAAACATTTGATAATCTTTTGTCTAGAGAAAAAGACAACTGGGAAGGGGACATGATAGAGGTGCACACAATTAGGGATTTTATTATATTAAGCAGTATATAAGTATTACTATTTATTTATTTATTTATTTATTTACTGCATTTTTATACTGCTCAATAGCCGAAGCTCTCTAGGTGGTTTACAAAAATTAAAACCATAAAAACCACTCAAAATATAAAACAACGACAGTATACAAACATAATTTAAAATACAGTATAAAAGCACAACCAGGATAAAAACCGAGCATCCATGCAGAAATTAATAGGGATTTAAAATACAAATTTAAACAGCAGGTTAAAAATCAAAATAAGAACTGTTAAAACACTGTGAAAATAAAAAGGTCTTCACCTGGCGTCTAAAGGAGTATAATGTAGATACCAGGGGAACCTCTCTGGGGAGCTCATTCCACAGCTGGGGTGCCACAGCAGAGAAAGCTCTCCTCCTGGTAGCCACCTGCCTCATTTCCTTTGGCAGGGCTCACAGAGAAGGACCCCCAAGGATGATCTTAGGGTCCAAGCAGGTACATATGGGAGGAGGCGTTCCTTCAGATAACCTGGCCCCAAGCCGTTTAGGGCTTTGAATGTTAATACCAGCACTTTGAATTACTATTAAATAAATAAATACAATTATGCACAGGCTGGATAAATTGGATAGAGTTTTATCTTTTTCTTGCCAAACTAAAACTTGAGGTCAGCCACCCAATGAAATTTATCGGCAAGTGAAAAATACTACTTCATACAATGCATACTTCACTTACGGAATTCTTTTACACAAGATATGGTGGTGGACACTAGCTTAGATAGCAATATAATATTAGACAAATTCATGGAGTATTTGCATGACAACTAAACAGAACATCCATTTTTAGAGGCCTGTAAATACTGGTTGCCAGGTGGGGGTGGACAACAGCAGAGGAGAGATATTGCTTTGATGTCTCCTTGTGTAGTTCCTGGAGTGAGTAGCCTTCCCCAACCTGGTCTCCTCCAAATCTGTTGGACTTTAACTCCCAGAATCTGGCAGCTATCATGGGTGACTGGCTAATGCTGGAGTATTAGGCCATCACACCTGGAGGGCACTAAGTTGGGGAAGGCTGGGCCAGAGTTATGTTTGACCTGACCCAGCAGGGTTGCTCTCATGTTCTCAAAAGTGTTAATAATTGGGATGGAGGCTCCCTTAGTCTTCCGAACCATTCAGAATCAAGCCTGCTCCTGTTGGCATGGCTTTGCTCCTGTGTTCTGTTTTCTGGTCATGTTGAAGTGTGACAGAATATTGCGGTCTACCATTTACACAACCTCCCACCCCGTACAATGCTGTTCAAAGGAATAGCATAGCAACGAATACTAGCATAAAAGTTGTTTGTGTTTTTTCTATAGGAATGAATGACTGAGCTTTTAAATGCCTGTGTCATTCAATTTATATATCTCAACATCATGTAATTATAAAGTCTGCAAAAGCGTATTTATTATATTGCACATAACAAGAAATTTAGTCAGGATTTAAAAAAAATTAATACTGAATATAATAAACCCGCTCTTTCCATTTGCCATTGCACAAAAAGGAGGTGTCGTGAGGAATGTCTTCTGCAGCACAGTAACTAAGAATGTGGGTTAGACTGTTCCCATTCCAAACCTCACTGGAGCCATGGGCTCCCAGTGGCTTTCAGAAAACTACTGCTTTATTAGCCTCCAGTTTGTATTATGGGGGATGATGATAACAACATCTTTCCTTTAAAATATATCTAATGAGAATGACTCAAGGAATGTGGTATATAAAATGTTGATTTTGATAATGAAGAAAGTTATTTTTATTATTCCTGATAGAACTTTTCCCCTGACCTGAACATACCCAGACACTATGATCAGCATCGGGGGCCTCCATCCAAGTACCACCTCCAAGGGAGGCTTGGAAGGTGACAACATGGGTGAGGGCCTTCTCAGTGGTGTCCCATCCCCGCCACAACTGTGGATGGAATAAGCTCCTCACTGAGGTCTGCCTGATGCCGACACTGGCATCTTTTTGGTGCCAGGTAAAGACCATCCTCTACTCCCAGGCATTTAATGATATATGATGGGGCAGCTGTGTCTGCTATTTTTGAACAGGTCTATTAGGGGATGTGTTTACTTAAATTGCTTCTAGCTGTTTACATGGTTTTAATTTTTCGGTGTTTCATTTTTTTTAGACTGCTTTTTTGTGTTGTTTTTTAATACTGTTGTATTTTTATGAATTGTTGTGAAACGCCCAGAGAGCTTCAGCTATGGAGCTGTATAGAAATGGAAATCAGCATCACCATCATCACCTGCCGGGAGAGATCCGTGAACTTTCCAGTCTTCAGGAATTTAAAAGATCTATAAAGACTGAGCTCTTCAGGCAGGCCTACTCAGATGAATTTTTAGTGTTTTATTGGTGTTTTATTGGTATTTTAATGATATACTGGTTTTATGTATTTTTAATCAGTTTTGTGTGTTTTATGATGATGTTGTTCCCCGCCTCGATCCGGAGGGAGAGGCGGGTAATAAATAAATAAATTTATTATTATTATTATTATTATTATTATTATTACAACTCTGGGTGATGCACAACAATTATGTTGGGTCACTTGGGCCTAGATCTTTTGTTTAATTATTATTTATTTATAAAGCAGCGTCCATGGTGCTTCACAGAGTACAAGGGGATGGGTCCCACTCCGAGGAGCTTAAAAACTAAAATTTGTCATCGTGGAAAAAGAAGGGGAGACAAGGGAAAAATTGCTCTGTCCCATTGGCATAAGAAGTTATTAAAGATTTTTTTTGCTAAATCTGAATGTTACACATTCAATAAACAAACAAAACTTTAAACACTGCATTAGAACACAACAGATACTTATTATATTGCATAGATACCCACAGTCAATACTGTACTACTATTATTATTACACTTCATAGCATAGAGCAAGGTTAGGAAACTTGTGATGTGGTCCACCAGGTATCATCTCTGGCCACTGGCCATGCTGGGAGTTGGTGGTTTAAGACCATCTGGAGGACCACAGGAGTTCTGCCCCAGCATGGCTGGCTGGGGAATGCTGAGAGTTGTAGGCTGTTTTTTTATTTTTATTTTTTTGCCTAAGCATGCATAGGATTGTGCCCTTGTACATTCAAATGTCTAAGACAATTGCATTCCTCCAGAACAATCTATGATCTGAAGTTTTGTTGTTGTTGATGTTGTTTTTTAATAGGCAGCATCTAACAGTGATATTTATCAAACTCAAATACTGCTAGTGGAACACCGCTGAATCTTTCTGTTGCACAAGCAGTTACCATTACATTTGTGCAACTGGTTGGGGGAACAGTTGTGCAATCGGTTGAATAATTGGTTGTACAGTGAGTTTCACAAGAGTTATGCAAAAACACTTGCGCAAAAGTAACTTAAGTTGGATTCTCCTCTTGTGCATAGCGGAACCATTGCAGTGGTTCCGCTCCTACTTGGTGGGTCGGCTCCAGAAGGTGGTGCTTGGGGAACATTGCTCAGCCCCGTGGATTCTCCAGTATGGGGTTCTGCAGGGGTCAGTTTTGTCCCCCATGCTGTTCAACATCTACATGAAACCGTTGGGTGCGGTCATCCGGAGTTTTGGAGTGCGTTGTCATCAGTACGCTGATGACACGCAGCTCTATTTCTCCTTTTCATCTTCATCAGGTGAGGCTGTGGATGTGCTGAACCAGTGCCTGGCTGCGACAATGGACTGGATGAGGGCTAATAAACTGAAACTCAATCCAGACAAGACTGAGACACTGTTGGTGGGTGGTTCCGCTGACCAGATGGAGGGTGTTCAACCTGTTCTGGATGGGGTTGCACTCCCCTTGAAGGAGCGGGTTCGTAGCTTGGGGGTTCTCCTAGAACCATCTCTGTCACTTGAGGCGCAGGTGGCCTCAGTGGCACGGAGTGCCTTCTACCAACTTCGGTTGGTGGCCCAGCTACGTCCCTATCTGGACAGGGATAACCTGGCTTCAGTTGTCCATGCTCTGGTAACCTCCAAGTTAGATTACTGCAATGCACTCTACGTGGGGCTGCCTTTGGAGGTGGTTCGGAAGCTGCAGCTTGTGCAAAATGCAGCGGCCAGATTGATAACTGGAACCAGTAGGTTCGAACATATAAGACCTACTCTGGCCCGCTTGCATTGGCTGCCTGTATGTTTCCGAGCTCGGTTCAAGGTGCTGGTTTTAACCTATAAAGCCTTACACGGCTTGGGACCACAATACCTGATGGAACGCCTTTCCCGACATGAACCTACCCGAACACTACGTTCAACATCTAAGGCCCTCCTCCGAGTGCCTCCTCCGAGGGAAGCTCGGAGGTCGGCAACAAGAGAGAGGGCCTTCTCTGTGGTGGCTCCCCAATTGTGGAACGATCTCCCCGACGAGGCCCGCCTGGCGCCAACATTGTTATCTTTTCGGCGCCAGGTCAAGACTTTCCTCTTCTCTCAAGCATTTGGCAATATCTGAGGAGCCTGGGTTTGTTTTGTTTTGTTTTTGTAGTTTTTTTTGAAGTGTTGAAGTGGTTTTTAAATGTACAGATTGTGTGTATGTTGTATGTTTTTGCTGTTTTAATTTTTGTATATTGTTTTTAATTGTTTTTAATCCTATGTAAACCGCCCAGAGAGCTTCGGCTATGGGGCGGTATACAAATGTAATAAATAAATAAATAAATAAATAAATAAATAAATAGTTCAGAACTTAGTTTCTTCTTTGTGGTCTCTGTGCATCACACATATGGGCTCTGTGCCTGCGTGGACCCTGTCTCGGAAATTTCCTATAGCTAAGGCAAACGCTTTTTGGCGGGAACCCCTCTACCACTGTCTACTGACTCCATGTTCCCGCCTTTCTCCTCAGTTCTTTTTCGACCACCTTGCTGAAAGGATGTCTTGTTGGGAACGTCTGTCTTTCTCCTGAGGAGAAAGCTTTAGAGTGCTAAAGTTTTTAGTTATTTTACTTTGTTTTTAGTTCATTTTTAGTCTTTATTTATTTATTTATTTATTACATTAGTATACCACCCCATAGCCGAAGCTCTCTGGGCGGTTTACATGCGATTAAAACAATTAAAAACAATATACAAAAATTAAAGCAGCAAAAACATACAACGTACACACGTACATTTAAAACAATATAATTTATTGTTATTATATTCTTAGATATTTTATTCTCCAGCAATCTTGGATCGCGTTGAGGGGGATTGCACAGCCATTAAGGCCCCTTTTCAAAATGTGTTAAGTGCGTCAGCAAGCTTCCCCAGCAGACAGACTTTTCTCTGTTTAATTTGTTTTGGGAGAGGCTCAGGTCATCAAAACCTGTCGCTACTGTATTATTATTATTTATTTATTTATTTATTACGTTTATATACCATCCCATAGCCGAAGCTCTATGGGTGGTTTACAAAATTTAGAACCATAAACATAAGACAGCTGACATTTATAACATTTTAAACTGTTAAGCCTGGCTACAAATTCAGTTAAAACCTCAACTTAAGCTGTTGAAATGCCTGGGAGAAAAGTTTTGACCTGGCGCTGAAAAGATAACCGTGTTGGCGCCAGGTCTGTTGATAAAAGCTCTAGAAGCCATGGCTTCTTCCAGACAATCGTTACACTTATGGCACAGGCTCCTCGATTTACTGGAGACATGGCCGCTTCATGCCTCATCCGATCTTCCAACATTTGGACGCTCCCTAGCTGTATCTACAGCAAGAGGGATATCTCAGAAGGCAGGAGCCTTCTGGGGCTGATCGCATGGAGCGATTCTACGGAGGAGAGCCCCTCTGCGTCCTCGGACCCTGACTCTGACCATGGGTCATTCCGATCTTCCAACATTTGGACGCTCCCTAGCTGTCTCTACAGTGAAAGGGATATCTAAGAAGGCCAGGTTACATAGGACTTCTGGGGACTGATCGCTTGGAGCGATTCTAAGGATGAGAGCCCCTCAGTGTCTTCGGACCCCCACCCTAAACATAGGTCATTCTGATCTTCCAACATCTGGATACTCTCTACCTGTGTTTCTACAGCTAGAGAGAGACCAGGTTTCAACTCCTCTGCAGCTGTTAGGGCCCCCCCGATACCAAGGGTGGCCCCTTTGGCGGCGATGACTTAACTGGCTCCTTTGGTACCAAGGTCTAAGCTCTCGATACTGGAGCTTCAAACATGCATCTTCGACGCCAAGATGAGACGTCCAGCAGGCAGAATCGACATCACAGGGTGAGACTCAACTGCCTCCTTCGGTACCGAGCTCCTTGCTGCCGAGCTCCTTGGTGCTGAGCTCCTTGGTACCGAGTGTCATGGTGCCAAGCGGTGCCGAGCGCCATGGTGCCGAGCTCCATGGTGCCGAGCTCCTTGATACCGAGCTCCATGGTACCGAGCTCCTCGGTGCAGAGCTCTTGGTACCAAAATTTATTATTTATTTATTTATTTATTACATTTGTATACCGCCCCATAGCCGAAGCTCTCTGGGCGGTTTACATAGGATTAAAAACAATTAAAAACAATATACAAAAATTAAAACAGCAAAAACATACAACATATACACAATCTATACATTTAAAAACCACATCAACACTTCAAAAACTACAAAAACAAAACAAAACAAACCCAGGCTCCTCAGATATTGCCAAATGCCTGAGAGAAGAGGAAAGTCTTGACCTGGCGCCGAAAAGATAACAATGTTGGAGCTTGAAGTTGGAGCTTGAAGTAGACATCTCTCCACCAAGTTAATTAGCACAGCCATTACAGGCTAGCTGCCAATTACAGGGCTGCTCCCTAGAGCTGCTACAATTGGAGTGCTATGATGTCAACAGAGAGAGTTTTTATGCCTGTGATGTCTAGGGGCATCATTCTCGGGTCCCTGTTAAAAAACAAAACAAAAAAGGGGACAGAACTTCAACTGGGTTGCCTCCCCCGAGAATGCCATACCAGTACAGAGATTGGCATCAATTATGAGAGGGACACCTCTTGCAGTGGACCAGTAACTCCCGTACCAGGCATCGATACCAACTTCTATATTGGTACATATGCCTTTCTCGATACTGAGCAGCTCCATCGGTGTTGCGATTGCCACTGGAAGAAGTTTTCTCGCAACTCCCTCTAGCTCTACCGAGATCACTGTCATTGTGACCTGTCCACAGGGCTCAACCGTTGACTCATGATACCGTCATGAATGCGTCAGTACGTCCACCTAGCTCTTCTCCTTCCCAGCCCCATCTATGGGGTGTCAAAAAGTTCAGCTTGGAGAAAACGGGTTTAATCATAGAACTAAACCTGATTCCCCTCAATCCTTAGAGAGCTCTCAGTCAGACTCAACATTGCTCTCTTCTGCATCGCCCGTTGATCGGGTAGCTGTACAGAGTGGAGCCTCCTTTGGAAGACCTATATCATTCTCTGATTTAATATTTGGTCCACTCCTCTACAGATCTCTTAAACCTGTTCTGGATTTGAGACGGCTCCATACGTACATCAGAACCACAAATTTCTGATGACACATAAAGCCCTGCCCCAGATAATTTACAAAATGTATGGCACTGGTCCTTCCGTTCATTTGCCTTCAAGGGGTAGAAATCTACCCATATTTAGACAACTGGCTTCTGGTGGCATCCTCGAAGGAAATGCTATCGAAGGCAGGGTGACTACTCAATTTATTGAGCTCTTTGGGCCTCATAGTGAACATAGAATCCAGACTCACCCTGGATCTAACAACCCTACATCGGTGTACTTGCACAGACTATTTGCTACAAGGCATGCGTTTTCTCACTTCCTCCCCCATCTCAAGTCCTCATACAAACACTTTCCTGTTCAACTGGGAATGTCTTTGCAGCCCTCATTTTTCCTCTCATACCATGAGTACTGTGGTATGATAATATTGATATTGTGTAGTCCATACAGTCTCCATCATAGTCACCCCCTGGTGGCCGAGACAGGTGTAGCTCACTCTACTTCTGAAGATAACAGCCAATGGCGACCAATCGGGTTACCATCAGCTCCGCTGCAGCTCTGAAGATAAAAAAGTCGTGGTAAGTACCCGACTTTTTAAAACCGGAGCTTCAGGGATTTGCTCCTGGATGGCTTCGGGATGCCAGCTGCATCATATAGATGACCTGCTGCCACTCCGGATACACCCCGACCGGGGGCAAAACTCTCGTCAAGACGTACCCAGACTGTAATTCCTAAATGGACAATCTTTTGTCTTACAGCGCCTGAGTGGATAGAAGAACATGAATCTGGGGAAGCCTGACCCTGACACAACAGGAGAGTGGCTTTTGTCTTGCAAGGAGATCTGCTAGGCAGCTGATGAGGAAGCAGGATGTGCTTGGATGTAATTTAGACTGCCTCCAAACACATAAGAATACAGACAACTGGAGACTGACTGAGGAATCTGTCAGTCAAGTTGTGAGCTTACTGATGTTACTTGGTTGGGCATTGCCCCCTTTGGGAAATCCCGGTGGGGGCATTGCCCCCCGCCTTCCCTTCCCCCCCCCCCCGGTAGTTTACGCCCCTGCATATGCTCAGACCCATGGCATGGGGTATCCCAATACCGTAACTATTTTCAACATGAGGTCGATTCCATTTTTTCATCCAGCCTGTAGCCTGGCAACGAAGAAGTCATATACTGCACAATGGGATTTTTTTCTAAATACATGGATCTTCAGGGTCTCAAGCCCCATTCAGCCTCCTTAACGATGTCCTTACACTTTACACCCCCTATACACTATAGGGCTAAAATAGTTGTCGATATGCGAGTATTTGACTGCTTTACCTGTTTTTGCACCAACCCCATTGTTAGGGGGTTCCTCTGGGCATTACAAATCTGGCTCCTCTAATTAGGAGTTTCATTCTGGCATGGAGTTTCTCTGTCATGCCACAATCTCTGACATTGAAACCAGTTAAACCAATGGCACCTTCAGATATCACATTAATTTTCTTAGAAAGTTGTTTTCTGATGGCTATATCAACACTATGCAGATCGAGTGAATTAGCTGCCTCAGTATTGATGCACCCTACCTGGGCTTCCACACAGGGCTAGAACTGACAAATTTCATAAGACGCAAGAGTTGCAATGACTCGCAGAGTGGATTGTACATGCTATTAAACTGCCCTACGAGTTGAGGGCTTGCAACTCATTAGTCCTGTAACAGCTAAGTCGATGCGCAGTGCATCGAAGTCCGTATCTTTAGCAGGGGATTGTCGATCCCAGACTTATGTAAGGCAGCTATTTGGTATAAGTCCTTTAACTTCATTACATGCTACCACTTGATTGTTTGTACCAGGACAAACTGAAATTTGGGGCAAGCAATTTCCTTGTCTTGTGAGGGAACATTGATCTACACCTACCCTCCACCAGGAATTTAGCTTGTTAATCGCCCATATGTGTGATGCACAGAGACCACGAAGAAGAAATGCAGGTTGCTTACCTGTAACCATAGTTCTTCGAGTGGTCATCTGTGCATTCACACAACCCACCCACCATCCCCGCTTTGGTGTCGATGCAAATGTACTGTCGATACTGAGCGGTTTCTCTCCTAGTTATGGGGCCAGCAAGTTGGTCTCTTGGAAATGAGGAGAAAGGGGGGCGGAGCATCGGTCATGGAGTGAGCAGACGAACTTTCACTCTCTCCGAGATGACGGATAAGTAAAAGCATGTTATTCTAATTAATAGATCTTCAAAGCGTAAGTCAAGATAAATGTTGGCAAGGGGAATAATTACAGAAGCTAAAAAAGTGGAAGGGAGGCGCTGAATCATCGGTGGGACACTGAAAACTCGGGGGAGTCGACGGGACTAGAACTGTGCTTTGCTGATATAAACTGCAATAAATTTAAAAGAATTACTTCTTACCTTGCCTTAGAGACATTATATTGGAATTAGCTTTTAACAAATGCCTGGATAAAGCTAGTAATAGCCGTCAAGCTGTACTGTAGGCTGAATATCTGATGTCAGACAGAGGGGGGGAAAAGAAAAGGTTGAATGGTAAAAAGTGGGTGAGAGTAAAGAAGCACCCCTCTGACAGTAGTTGGACTCGCCTGTCTCGCAAGAATTCAGAGAATTCGGCCGCAGATATGGCGGACGGCAAGGCTGCGCAGCAGGCTTCGGCCGCTGGCATTATTAAAGATGGCTCTAAGCCAGGAGCGGTTCCCAAGGCAACTAAGCAACAAACAGAAGCACTGTCCCTGGAGATGCTTCAAGCTAATCTGTTAGGTTTGATGGAGCGCCATAAGCAGGAAATGTTGGTGGAGGTCAAAAAGATTCAGTCTTCACAAGTGGAATTGCAAACAAGTTTTCAAAAGATCAGTGACAGATATGAATCGTTGGAGCAACAGGTTGTGCAAAACAGTGTTAAATTGGAGCACAATGAAGAACGAATAATAGATTTGGATCTACGGCTAATCTCTATGGAGGATAAAGATCGAAGGAGGAATATTCGCATTAGAAAATACGCGGAACAGCAAGCAGAAAATCCAAAGAGTTTGAGAGCAAATGTCATGCAATGGATAAAAGGATTAGACCCTCACGGATCGTGGGTTGAAGAGGATCTGGATGGGGTCCACAGGGTGGGCCCCAAAAGAAGTGGGACGCTTCCAAGAGATGTAATCGTGAGATTTGCCAGCTTTTACAAAAAAGAGAAATTAATGCAGATTATCAGAAGTGCTGGGCAAGTGATGTTTCAATCTTCACCAATTCAGATATTTCAAGATTTGTGTTTCCAGACCATCCAGTGGAGGAAGAGTGTGAAGCTTTGTACAACCATTCTGCGCAAGAACTCAGTTGTTTACAGTTGGGGGTATCCGGTCTTCTTGAGATTCATCTATAAAGGGAATCAACAGAGAATAAATTCTTGTGAGCAAGGGTTGGAATTGCTTAAGTCCCTGGGGCTGATGGAGGAAGATGCAGAGAAAGAAGAAGGAGGGGCAGCTGGAGGAAGTGTTGTATGACTGAGACAAATAGTAAGAAGGATAACAACGGAAGAAAAGGAGAGGGGGTTCTGTTTGGGTTCCATGTCGGGTGTTTCCCGTTCCCCCCCCCCCCCCCAACGGGTTCTAAGAAGAGGGGAAGAAGAAGAACCTTGGCTCAGGGCGACCTGGGACTGGAAGGGGGGAAGTGGGGGGTACATGTGGGGGAGGGGGGGAGGGGGAGGAGGGTTAAATGTGTCACAGAACGAGACCTGAAGGGGAAACCAAAAATGGAGATATGGGAAGCAAATTAAGATTAGTAACTTTAAATGTAAATGGGCTGGGTAGTGTTGTTAAAAGGAAGAGAATTGAAGGGCTTTTGAGAAAAAAGAAAGCTGATATAATATTTTTACAAGAAACGCATCAGAAAGAAGATGGAAGAAATCAATTAAAATTGGGGGATATGGGCATATATGAGAAAGCATATGGAACTTCAAAAGCAAGAGGGGTTGCAATAATAATTTCTAAAAAATGTGCATTTAATGTTGTTAAGGTGGTAAAGGATGTAGAGGGAAGATTTATTATATTACAGGGTCTCCTGGGGGTAGAAAAATATATCTTGATTAATGTATATGCGCCAAATGTAAAGCAAGTGGAATTTTATGATAAAGTGTTTAGAATTATTGGGAATCTAGGGAACATAAATATGGTAATGGCGGGGGATTTTAATATGGTGATGGATAGAAGTAAAGATAAAGATAATTCAAAAGGTATAGGGAAAACAGGTTTAGCAAGAGTAATGGAGCATAAAGAAATAAAGGATGTCTGGAGAGAAATAAAAGGGGACGAAACAAAATATACCTTTTATTCACCAAAATATAAGAGTTTCTCTAGGATTGATTATATATTTGTGACAAAGAATATGCTTTCGAAGATTATGGATTGTGAAATTGATGTAATCAAAGTTTCAGATCATGCAGTAATGACTATGGATATTAAAGTAAAGAAAGATTATAGAGAGGCAAAAAGATGGAGATTAGATACTAGGATTTTAAATTATAAAAATATTGTTGAGAAAATGAAAAAGGAGATTAAGAGTATTTGGGAAATAAACGAAGTAGGGATAATCTCGCAGGGGATGGTTTGGGACACGATGAAAGCAGTAGTGAGGGGTATTTGTATTAGAGAAACGTGTAAACTAAGAAGACAACAAGAGGCACATAGTAAAAAGATTGAAGAAGATATTAAGGAATTAGAGCAACAATTTAGGAGTAAGAAGGATATGCGTATATATGCCCAGCTCCAAGCAAAAAAAAAGGAATTAGAGGGGGAGGACATAGAAAGAGTTCAAAAAGAATTAATATATATGAAAAGGAATTTTTTTGAGTATAGTAACAGAAATTCTAGGATGCTGGCAAGATCAACGCAATCAAAGAAGGAGAAAAATATAATAGGTACAATTAAAGACAAAATGGGGAAAAAATGTAATTTAATGAGGGATAAATTAAAATTTTTTGAAGGATTCTATCGGGAATTATATACTTCAGATGCGATTCCACAAATGAGAATACAAGAATATGTAGAGAAAAATTGGAAGGTAAAATTAAAAGATAAGGATAGGGATTACATGGAAGCTTTGGTGACGGAAAAAGAAATAGAGGAGAGTATTGATAAATTGAAAGGAGGTAAATCTCCAGGAGTCGATGGACTGGGGCCGGAGTATTATAAGATATTTAAGGAAATTTTAGTATCAAAAATGGAGAAATTATTTAATAATATTATAAAGGGTGAGAAGACCCCACCGTCGTGGGAACATTCCTTGATAATTTTAATTCCGAAAGTGGATAAGGACTTGATGGATCCAGCTTCGTATAGACCTATATCGTTAATTAATCAGGATGCTAAGATTTTCACAGCGATTATGGCAAAAAGATTAAATACCTTTATAAATGATTATATTAAAAAGGATCAATGTGGATTTATTCCAGGGAGGCAGATGCCAAATTTAATAGGGAGGGTTTTAAACATAATAAATAGTATTAAAAGAAGAAATTTAAAAGCAGGATTGATAGCATTGGATATTTTTAAAGCCTTTGATTGCGTGGAATGGCCGGCGTTAAAAACTATTGTAAAAATATTTGGCTTTGGAGAAAGATTTGTGGGGGTGATTAATCAGTTGTATGCAAATAATAAGGCAGAGGTGTTGGTAAATGATGGCCTAACACAACAGATTACCTTAGCCCGGGGTACTAGACAAGGGTGTCCTCTCTCCCCGATATTATTTGCAATTGTGATTGAAATGTTAGCAAATTGTATTAGGGAAGATGAGAAATTAAAAGGGATAGGAGAACAGGATAAAATAAAAATTAATATGTTTGCGGATGACACTTTATTGACACTAGAAAATCCGGGGGGGGAATATAGAAGGACTCCAAAAACATTTGAGGGAATTTGGAGAGGTTACGGGGTTGCAGATAAATTGGGGGAAATCTAATATGATGCTTTTTAACTATGATAAGGTAGAAGAGGATGAGTTAAGTTTAAGGTTAGGTTTGAAGGTTAAAAATATATTGAGTTACTTAGGAGTTTTTATTTCTAAAGAGTTAGAAAAGTTAGAAGAAATAAATTTTAGTAGATTGAAAATTAAAATATTACAGAAGTTAGAGGCTTATAGGAAGGTTAAGCTGTCATGGTTTGGTAGAATAGCGGTAATTAAAATGAAGATACTACCAATGATTAACTTTTTGTTTAGGATGTTACCAATTCAGATATCGGAAGTAGAAATTAAGAGCTGGCAGTCTATGATAAATAATTATTGTAATGGGGATAAGAAGCCAAGAATAAATAACATAAATTGGTATAAGAATCAAAGGGAAGGAGGCTTAGGTTTACCTAATATAAAGATGTATTATATTGCTAACCAATTAAGGTATGTTATAAGTAGTATAGTAGGGGATGAGGATTTAGAATGGCTAGAACCGCAGACAAAGAAACTAGAGTTTAAGTTACAGAATGTTTTCTTTAGTAATATAAAAAAGATTCAGCTGAAAGAAATAATTAATCCCATCTTAAGAAATATTAGAGATATTTGGGGAAAATATAAGAAGAAATTAATGCCGGGAATTTCTCCTCTGTCCCCAGTGGTTATAATGGATAACTTCCCAGGTAATTTGAGAGGAGAATTGGAGGGGTTATTAAGGGGGAAAAAAATAATTAAATTGAAAGATTGGGTAATGAAAATGACCAATAAAAAACAAATAGAAGAAATATTAATGGGTCAGGAAAATTTATGGTTTAAGAGTATGCAATTGGAACAGTGGACAGTTAAATGGAAGAAGCAAAATAAGGAGTGTAGAAAGGAAACAAGCTTTGAAAAGTTAATTGAGGTTAGACAGAAGATGGGAGGAAATAAAATGGATAGTAGAAGTAAAAAAGGTTTAATGAGTGAGATTTATAAGATATTAGTGGATGAGGATAAGGGGTATGAAAGCTTGAAAATGATCTGGGAAGAGGATTTGAAAATTCAGATCAATGGGGACAGCTGGAGAAAGATCTGGGAATCAAGAAATTTAAAGTTATTTTCTATAAGGATAAAAGAAAATCAGTATAAAATTATTTGGAGATGGTATCTCACTCCGGTAAGATTACATCAGATAGATAAGAAGGCGTCAAGTTATTGTTGGAGGGGTTGTCAGGAACTGGGGACATATTACCATATGTGGTGGACTTGTGAACATGTTAAAAAATTTTGGGAGAGAGTTTTTAAGGAGATAAATGAGATAGTGGACAAAAAGGTAGAGGCAAGTCCGAAGATAGCTTTATTGGGTTTATTTGATAAAGAATATGGTAATAATAATATTAAAGAATTAATAAATAATCTCCTGACTCAGGCAAGACTTATGATAGCCAAAATTGGAAAACACAAGGGGATTATTGTATGGAAGAGTGGTATAAAGGAGTGTGGGATATTGCTATTAATGACAGATTAACTTGTGCAATGAAAGTAAAGATGGGATTAACTAAAAAGAATGATTTTGGAAGGATTTGGGCTATGTTTCTAGAATATGTTTTAGAAAAGGGGAGAGGATATACACCATCTAAAGAATCAATGCAGTTTTGGGGAATTTATAAGCAATAGGGTTAGAAGGTCTCGGGGGGTAGGGAGCACGGGGGGCTGTTGAGGCTTTTGTATTGTGTATTGTTATGTTATATGTAGAAATCAATAAAATTATTAAAAAAAAAAAAAAAGGAAATGAGGAGAAAGGCGGGAACACGGAGTCAGTAGACAGTGGGGGAGGGGTTCCTGCCAAAAAACGTTTTCCTTAGCTATAGAAGTTTCCGAGACAGGCTCCACGCAGGCGCAGAGCCCATATGTTTGAATGCACAGATGACCACTCGAAGAACTATGGTTACAGGTAAGCATTTCCCCTACTGCAATGTCATTTGCGCTAATGGAATGATACAATAGGATGCTGCCCGTTGTTTACCTAGAACAGGGGTGGAAACTGTATTTCTATGCAATGGTCTTGCTTAGAAACAAATATGTTACTTTTTCACACAATTACTCAGTCTTATGATGTCCTCATTTCCATTTTTATGTTGCTTGTCTTGGTTGTACGTTTTGTCTGCCTCCCCGCACTCCTCCAACACCCAAATAAGGATTTTGTTTGCTAGCCTTCCAAAGACTACTTTGTAAATGGCAAAGTATTGAAACTAGTAGACTTTCAGTTCAGAGAAACAGTGACAGAATTTGACTTAGAAGTTTTTATTCCAGTTCACTTGATAAAGCCAATGCTGTGCCCACCTGAACAATCCGGATTGTTGTAAAGCTGAAACAGAAATTGACAGCTATATTAAAATAGAGAGGTTCTGTCAACTTCACAGTTTTTGGCCAAACAATTTTGTTGTTTGAGTCAACTTCATATTGTCTTGACAAACTGGAAAGAAAGTTATTGGTCAGTAATGAAATCTCTGGTCCAGAGAGGCATCTGGGACATTTTACCTGTTTGAACAGTGAACATTTTACCTTTTTAAATATCTCCCTCCTTCTAGTAGGTTGCCTGTTTAAATGTGCCAGAATTTCAACAGTAGTTCTTTATTTTGGAAAGGTGGAATCATAGAATAGTAGAGTTGGAAGGGGCCTCTAAGGCCATCGAGTCCAACCCCCTGCTCAATGCAGGAGTCCACCTTAAAGCATACCTGAAAGATGGCTGTCCAGCTGCATCTTGAAGGCCTCTAGTGTGGGAGAGCCCACAACATCCCTTGGTAATTGGTTCCATTGTTGAACTGCTCTAACAGTCAGGAAGCTTTTCCTGATGTCCAGCTGGAATCTGGCTTCCTGTAACTTAAGGCAATTATTCCGTATCCTGCACTCTGGGATGATTGAGAAGAGATCCTGGCCCTCCTCTTTGTGACAAGGTAGGGTAATTGCTGTTCAGAAAAGAAAGGGGGAACATATATGCACATAGGGACTTAATTTGTTTTAAAAAGAACATTCAATGCTTGTGAAGATATGGTTGGGAAGTCATTGAAACACAGCATGGGACCTCAAGAAACTGCATTTGGAATCACTTGTCAGAGTAATAACAACACTTTAAACAGTGACTGCAGTGATAATTAAACCCTAAAATGCAAATCAGTAAGTATTTCATTAAAATGCTGAATACGTTGAAGACAAAGAATGATGACTTTGAAAAGGCAGCATGTGGGGCGTGTGTGTGTGGAACATGTCACAATGCGGGCAGGGGAAATTCCATAATAAGGGTTCCTCTTTAGGAATGCACTTTGGCTTAGATTTAGTCACCAAAAGGTATGGGAATGCCCAGTGAGATTCTTGGCATCTTTTCCTTGAACAGTTTTCCTTGATTTCTGGCACTGCCATCAGCCCACCTTGTCTTATACTGAGTCAGACCATTGATCCATCTAGCCCATTGTTATCAACACTGACTGGTAGCAGCTCTCCAGGGTTTCGGGCAGGAATTTTTTCAGCCCTACCTGGAGATTCTGGGGATTGAACCTGGGACCTTCTGCATGCTAAGCACATGCTGTACCACTGAGCTGCAGCCCCTTCTGTAGCCCGAGATCACAAACTGTTTGTTAAAGTTCTCTCAGTCTCAAAGCTAGTTTGCCATGTTGAATTGGGTGGGGCTGCTTTCTGTGAAACACAAATCCAAAGTCACAATGGGCATGCAGAACTTGTTGTGTGGTTCTTTTGGATGCTGGCATTGTGTTGTGGCAGCCTAAAATTAGTTATTTGCACCATCGTATCTGCTCCCAGTGTCGTTGTGATCTTTGCAATCACAGTAGAATCTGAAGCCATGTGCTGTTGCTTTGATGCAACAGTGCTTTGGATTATGCTGTACATGTTTTATGCAGATGATGAATGCAGTGGGTTTTTGTAAAATGACTATGCTTGTCTGTGTTTGTCTATAGTATGTTAATTGTAAATTTGTTACTCACTGGCTGAATTCGGACAACACGATAGTCAATGGTGGGGTAATAATCAACTTTACAGTTGTTCATCTAGGGGGTACTCCCCACACAACATGGTAATAAATAATCAACTGTGGTGTGGATTAGGATCAGTGCTGAGTTGACTATGGCAGCATTCAGATGACACGATAGCCAATACAACTGACGATTGTTTCCCCACCCCCAGTTGCTTATTGTGTCGTCTGAATGCAGCCACTGTGTGGAATTACCCTTGATGTGTTTTCGGAGGCAGGCAAAAACTTTTTTGTTCTGGCAGTCCTTTGGTCTGGACCTTCGTCTGTGCCTAGGGCTTTTAAAATTTGTTATGTATTTTAAATGCTTTAAATGTTTTAACATTGAAACCTATTCATTTTTTTACCTTTAGTATATTTCTATTTATAGCTTTTAACTGTATATGTTTTAATTTTGTAAAGCCACCTTGAGGCCCAGCATTGGGCAAAAGGTGGGATACAAATAAAGTTAATAATAAGAGCTGTTCCTTAGAATCCTACCATAGATTCCTCAGTGAAAAGAACAAGAATGGTAGACAAGCTTCTCTGCCACTACTTCTGTTACCCTGCAATGTGCAGTTGCATGTGTTCGATGCAGTTCTCATGTGGGTCACCCGAGAGACCAAGCAGATGGGGCCAGTGTTCCATATAAACTGTGAATCTACTGTAGAAAATTCCCCCAGAATCCTCAGCAGCATGCAAGGAAAATTACTTTTTGTGCCATATCCAGGTTACTTTTTTGGAAGGGGCATTCCAAGATTCCAGTCCTACGGGATTCATAACAAAGTATTGTGTGTTAGATTAAAACACTTTGCTGGTATCTCATCGTTGCTCTTAAAATAGACAAAAATAGATGCCTAATTTGGATGTTCAGTACTGAAAGGGGACCTATTTCTGGGTCCCTCTATGATTTGACACACAGGGCCGAATATGTGGTTAGATGTCAAATTGGGTGGTATTTGCATGCCATGTGTATCATTACTTGCACTTATATGAATTATAATAATTCAAGTATGCTTCAGGCAACATCCTTAATAGACTGATAATCACATATTCCAAGGAAAAGTTAACCTTTATGTTCTGTCCTCTGACAAGCACTTAATTTCTGTTTTAAGAAATAAACACCTTTTCTTCTTTCATCCTCTCCATCACCTCAGAAGATGTAAACAGGGCAACAAGGATGAGGCATTTAAAAAACCTTCCAGTTGGCCTTCTGTAGAGATTTTGACCCTGGATGTGTTTGCTCTCTGCAGTGTGGTCATGGATCCCAAGTGTTTCCATTGCTGCTGCTTCTGGGTTTCCATTTTCTGAATGCCATTGAGAGCGACTGTGTCAACCAATGACTTATCTTTGTTTCAGCAAAGTGTGATTAAACACTGGAAGCAACATTTGGCTCCCATCCTTTGCCACGCAGATAACATGATCTGCCAACACAGTTCTAAAACAAAGATAATCCCTATCTGTTTACTATTACTCTGAAGCTATGGGGCAGTCAGATTCCTTTGCCTGAGAGTCAACGTGGATGTTTGTGCTATTCATGTGCTAGTTTGCCTGGGTGTGCTAGAGCGCTCCAACTTCTGCTAGGATTCCCCGAGGAAAGAATGTATTAAATGATGCAAGACCTGACCTATGTTTGAACCCAAAGTGACCACTAAGGAATGAGACTATTTATCCTGTCCAGCCCATGAATGTTTACCTTGGATAGCTCCAAGCAGACAACTGGCTTGCAGGGCTAGAACTCAACTTAAATCTAGAACCCAGCAGAGTACCCAGTGGCACCCGAGAAGGGGTCCCCAACTGAATCCCCCCCTCATTTTTTTTCAATATACGTACATGGATTTATATGAAATGCATACCACTTTCTAGCAATGATACACAGGCTTCAACAAAAGTGGGCCAAATATCCCAATAAGTATCCATCTGAAGGTGGTGTCTCTACATCACCAGTTCAAATATTGAAAGCGTCCTCAATCCATTGCGGATAAACATAAGTGTTTATCCTTTGACTGTTGTAATATAATTTGTTAATTTCCATGAGGCATGTAAATAATTTAACAGAGCATGTACTTTAGTGAATATTAAGAGCATGTGTATCAGTGACTGTTCTAGTACAATTTTTTCTGTGTAATAACCTCGCCACAAAAAGAAGCAAGTACTGGACATTGCCAAAACATATGTGTAAAAGAAACATTAGCTGTATTGCACCACCAGCAATGAGCTGAATTAGACAATCCCTTATTAAAGAGAAGTTGCAGTGTCCAATAGACATGAAACAAACATTATTGCTGAATAAGATGCAGCCTAAGATCCATAGTTGTGATAGGTAGATTCCAAAGTAGCAATCCACTGATTCGGCATTTTGTGGTGGTGCCCACAGCTGTTCTCAAATCCCCAAATGGACACCTGACCTAGGCCTGTTATGCCGCACTTCACCCCTGTCATCAAGAGTTGAGAGCCTTAAAAGGGTAGCCCTGTTGTTTGAAGTCCAGCATTCCTCACCTCTCAGGGAGCCCCACCTTATCTGTTGCCTGTGTTGAGGAGCAGACTGTGAGGGACATGTGAGGGACATGGGACCAAATTCTAAGGTATATGTCTCTGGTGTCCCAGTTTTGGAGTCTCTGGCACCTTCTTTGCAGTTCTTCAGGAAAGGTCTGAAGACCCACCAGCTAGAACCTGGATCTCACAGGTTCTAGCTGGTGGGTCTAGCCACTACACTATACTGGTTCTTGTAGGTAATCAATAGGAGTCATTCTGCAGTGATTTTAAGACTGCCCCCAACTGTTGCAGGGTTAGGGGGCTACCTCTCTTCGCTCTTGTCCTAACTACTATGGGCCAAAGTAGAAGTGATGCTAAATGCATCATTAGAAACTAGTTAAAAATTTAGTAACAGCTACAGAGAGGCCTTGTTTTTCATTGAGACCAAAGTTTAGCGTTTCCATCCTCTGTGGCAACCCTGATGAAAAACACTCCCTGTAGGACTATTGGACATTGGCATTAATTGGAGCCATCCCTTTGCCAAAAGGCTAATAGCTGTGTAGGAAAGGGAGTGTACGCTTGAGTTGTGGCTGGGGAGGAAAATGTTAGACTTTCTCTCCTTGTGTGCTGCGATCCAGAAAAAACTCACTCTCCCCATATTTGCAAATGATGTGTTTAGTGTTCCCTCTATTTTGGCTCTAACAACTGTGAAATCATGCAAAAAGTGAAGCTTCCTCTTCTACAGTAGTGTGCTTGGCTTCATGGAATCTTTGACAATCTTTGACCATGATCAAATAATAGGCAGACAATTGACCTGTTTGCCAATGCTGTTGCCTACAATTTGAGTCAGAAAGAAGTGAGTCTTCCCAATCAGAAATTTTGGAGGCAATGATGTATGGTGTATTAACCTTTTCTGTAAGCCATTCAGTAGCAACAGTACTGACTGTACTTTGAGTGAGGGTGATGCAGTTTCCCTAATGATGTGTGTTGCTTGTCTTGTAAAAATAAACAACTACCCTACCTTTTTTTTGTCACAATGGATTTCATCAGTGTTCATTGTGTATAGGGCACACCTGGGAGAGCCCAACAGTGTTTGTAAGTGTTTGTAATGTTTAATGATTATTGCCATTTAAGATATAAGTGCTGTGTGGACTTCAAATACAAGGTTGGTAAATGAATAATGCTGTTGGGAGTGGGGAGAGTGAATAGAATGTAAAGTGAATGCTGATTGGCTGAGAGAGAGAGAGAGAGAGAGAGAGAGAATGAGAGTGTAGGAACAATGTGTTTTAGTATTTTGGGAACAGAGTGATTGGGACGAGAGAGTGTAGTTTAGGTGGGTAGCATAGGCAGGGTTGCAACTCAAACTGAATTGAGCAAACATAATGAAACATGATGAAAACATAAGCTTTGTAAATTGCATAACCTTACTTATTGTAAATTAAAAGTTATTTTTCTTTCACAAACAAGAGTGGATTCTTGGAGTACCTGAGGTAGGGCACAGTGTTTAGTGGTGGCAGTGGTGAAGGAGAAGAGGAAAATGGACAGTGCTGGGCTGGCTGCTGTGAGGCCAAAAAGGGCCAGTGAGCCACAGGGTCAGTGAGAAGCATTCTGATGCCCATCCCATAGTTGGGATCCTTTGATTTATAGGAAGAAATAAAGGAGGACCAAAGGGAACAGCATCACACCTACATGCACACTGTTTTGCTGCTCTTTTTGTTAAGATGTTGAATGACTATGTTCATTTACACCTGTGGTAGCTGATACCACTCTCTCTTTTAAAACTCTAATGCTGCTTTATTGATCTGGTTTGGGAATTGTTTTGTGCTGCTGTTTTTAGTTTAAACATTTTCCAGGTATTACTTTTTAAAATGTTCTTTTTATCTTGATTGTTATCCACCTAGGGAAAACTTTTGTTTTGAAAAGCAGCATTCAAATGAATAAATGGTATGACTAGGAAACCTGTGTATATGTGTGTGGGATCATAATCACAACAGTTGGTCCAGTCCCTGACTTACATGGATAGAAGTGTGTAGCCTTGTCTGTGTGTATGGGGTCTTTTTTTGGGAAGTTTAGCATGTGTAGTATTTAGAGCGTTAGACTAGAACTGGGGAGCTAGGGGTTCAAATCCCCACCTAGTCACAAAGCTCACTGGGTAATGTTGGGCTAGTCAGAAACTTTCGGCCTAACTTATCTCATGGGTTGTTGTAAGAGCAACCAAGGTGGGAAGGAGAGAACTTTGTTCTTCATCTTGAATGAAGGTTGGGGAAAAGCACAATTAAATAAGTATTCATAGTTTGTTCATAAGGTCTATTCAGTGCTTATAGGCTCTGAATTTCCTTTAAATGCCCTTGTCTTGTGAACCAGGCTTCTGTTTTGGTCATATATACATTTCACACCAATAAAAATTTTAAAGCTTTAACTGTAGTGATGTCTCCTGGGAAATTAACTTCATTAAAAGGACCAAGAACTATCTGTAGCCCTCTTCCCAGAACTACAGTTCCCAGAATTCACTGGGGAGGCAGAATGAGTGTAAAACCAACTGAGGATTGAGCCATAGGTATGCCATAACATAATAAATTTTCTGTACGTTGTGATGGAAATAGCCATTGGCCCAGTTCAGATGATCATTTGAAGCGTCATAAACCAGGCTTATGAAGCCAAGAACAAGTGTTGTGGCTGAGCACTCTTCCATAGCCCTGACTGGAGATGGATTGAGCCTGGGACCTTTTGCATGCAAAACATGCTGCCATCTACGACTGAGCTCACCTACATTGATTAAATTTTAATGTGGGGGCAGAGAAATGCACCGACGCTATTAACATAGCACACCCAAAGAACGGTACTTCTTGTAAATAGATATGCTTTCTAGGGATAGTCACCTAAAAAAAGGTTAATTACAACTGTGAAGAAAGTTAATTATAACTTCAAAACCTTCCCAAATTTAACTGATATTGTATCCATTCGTTATGTTACTAATTTAATTTGATTACACAATGCATTGTTTAGGGAAAAATACATTAGTAGGAAATTTCCCTTCCCCACAAAACTAAGGAGGAGACACACCCCACACAAGCACGTTCACATGTACACACACACACACACACCAAAGAGAAGAAAAACGGCCTGCTCTCCAGAATGGAGATGTGGGTGGGAAAGTTTGAGAAGACTTTGGAGCCCAGCCACTACCTGGCTAGTCACTGGACAACATGAAGCTCTGGGAGCCAGCCCAGGGTGTTAAAGGTAAGGAGAAGCACCTTGAACCTAGTGCTGATCAATCACTGGTAGAAAGAGTTCACTGAGACAAGAGGTTGGAGAAGAGGGCATGTGGAGGGTGTCGCTTTAAGTCCTGTTCCCTCTATCTCAACTATCTAACTGGACAAGGAATGCAACACACTTTATGGATGAGGGGTAAATAGGGGAGAATCCATTTAACCAAGTTATTGAGGCAAATGGCTTCCTAATCAGATTGGGATGGGTGCTTATGTGTGATGTTGGTGGTGATGTTACTGGGGTGCTGGTGGAGGCATAGGAAACTGTATTTCCATTGAATCAGACTGTTGCTTCATCTAGCCCCGTACTTTCTTCTCTGGCTATCAGTGTCTCTCTAGGGTCTCACACTCAAGTGGAGTCTGCATAGGGGTAATGAATGTCCATTTAACTTGGACTGAACCTTGAGCCTTCAGCATGTCTAGGAACACTTTTTAGCATATCCCAGCTGCCATGATATCTGGACAAATATAGCCCAGAAACAGTTATCCACCGTCTGGTAACCTCCTGGTTGTACATGGGACTACCTTTGAAGACTGCTCGGAAACTTCAGTTAGTTCAACATGTAAATGCTAAGCTACTAACAGGGATTGGCCGATGTGATCATGTGATGCTAGTAGTTTGTCAGCCACAGTGGCTTCCAATCAGTTTCTCAGACCAATTCAAAGTCTTGTTTTATTTATTTATTCTTTTATTCGATTTACACACTGGTTTTTTCCTACCAAAAAACGGCGCTCAAGCCGTACAAAAACAATTCAAAATAGATTAAAATATGAATATACAATAAAAACATAATAATTACAGAAGAAAAACAGCACCCAGTTAATGTTGACCTTTAAAGTCTTAAACAGCTTGGGACCAGAGTATCTAAAGAACATCTCCTCCGGCATGTACCTGCGTGGACCCTTAAATCATCTTTGGAGACCCTGCTACGTGTGGCCGTGCTGAAAGAAGCTAGGTGACTGGCTGCAAGAGAGAGGGCCATCTCAGTGGTGGTGTCCTGTTTATAGAATGACTTGTACAAGGAGGCTTGCCTACTTACACTGTTATGGTTTGGGTGCCAGGCCCAGAGATCACCTGTTATTGAGCAGGTTAAAAATACTTATTTATTTATTTATTTATTTATTTATTTATTGCATTTTTATACCACCCCATAGCCGAAGCTCTCTGGGCGGTTCACAAAAATTAAAACCATGAAATCATTTTAAAATATATAAAACAAGGCACAATCTAAAAACACAGAATAACATACAATATAAAAACACAACCAGAATAAAACCAAGCAGCAGGAATTAATACAGATTAAAATACAAATTTAAAACAGCAAGGATTAAAATTGAGTTAATTTAACTGTTAAAATACTGGGAGAATAAAAAGGTCTTCACCTGGCGACGAAAAGAGTACAAAGTAGGCACCAGGCGAACCTCTCTGGGGAGCTCATTCCACAGCCGGGGTGCCACAGCAGAGAAAGCCCTCCTCCTAGTGGCCACCTGCCTCACTTCCTTTGGCAGGGGCTCACGGAGAAGGACCCCTGTAGATGATCTTAGGGTCCGGGCAGGTACATATGGGAGGAGGCGTTCCTTTAGATAACCTGGCCCCAAGCCGTTTAGGGCTTTAAATGTTAGTACCAGCACTTTGAATTGGGCCCGGACACTGTTTACTACATTTATGTTCCACCTTCTTTCCTCTTGAAGGAATCCAAGGCATCTTACATGGTCCTCCCCCATGTAATCTGTAATAAGAATATAAGAAGAGCCATGCTGGATCAGACCAAGGGTCCATCTAGTCCAGCACTCTTCACACAGTGGCTAACCAGCTGTTGACCAGGAACCCACAAGCAGGACATGAGTGCAACAGCACCCTCCCACCCATGTTCCCTAACAACTAGTATATACAGGCTTACTGTCTTGGATACTGGAAGCTGCACTTAGCCATCAGGACTAGTAGCCATTGCTAGCTTTCTCCTCCAGGAGCCTTCTTTGTTTCATACTGTCCGTCTGGTTTTGTTTTTTATCCAACCCTTTCTCCTAGGAGCTCAGGGTGGGTCATACATGGTTCTTTGTAACAATCTAGAGAGACAGGTTAGACTAGAAGAGTGGCTGACTCAAGATCACCCAGAAATAGTGTGGCTTGTTTCCAACCCCCTCCCAATGAAATTACCCATAAGGAGGGTCCCTTGGGCAGAAACATTCAGAAACCGGCTCAGCCTTAAATGAGCTCTCTCTGGATTTGTTTTCGTTAAATGCCTTTTGTAGTGCTTCCATCGCTCTTGTGCTCTGGGCTAGCAAAACACTGAGAATTCAATTGCTGGTGAGTTAACAGCCTTGCAGCTCCAAGATATGGAAACATTACTTGCATTTTTTCTTTTTGCCACTTGAGCAAGATATTTGTACTTCGACCTGAATATTTGGGGAATGGTAGACTAGGATTGTCACATGCTGTTTCTTTTGGCTGGTAAAATAGATGTTTTTACTGATGGCTTTTTAAAATCCCAAGCTTGGGTGCCTACTTGTTTGGAAGCAAAAAGCGACCAACCAAAGTAAGGTAGTGATTTCTGATTTAAGGGGTCCCTAGGCACACAAAAGCATATTAGTTTGTGAATTAAAAGAAAAAGAAATGATTAAACAAGCCAATAACATGGGCCAGATTTTGTTGCATTACTGAATGAACCTGGATCAGAGGTCACTGGAAGCTTGGAGATATATGTGGTCTATGAATATTAAAAAAAAACATGGGGTGAGGGGCAATGGAAGCTGGTGATTACAATGTTAGTGGGGTGGTGAATCTGCTCTGAGTTAGAGTCAGAACCAATAAGAACACATCTTGGATAGCTCCTTTAGACTGGTTCAGACTGAAACCCAGGGTGGATTCATCTCACTGACACTGGAACCACCAGTCTCCATTGGTGAGGGGATTTCCAACAATAATGCATGTGCAGCGATTCAAGGACCAATGGCATATTGAGGTCATTAAGAGAAAGATAAAAAGAAACATGTGAGAAGGGAATTGAGCCCCTAGTAACTTATGGTATTCGAGGTGGTGGTGTGTAGAAGGGTCAAAGGAATGCCCAATGAGAGCTTGAAGGTTTCTTCTTTATGCACTACATAGGGAGGTTTCTAGAAGGAGGAAAAGTAAAATGTCATATTGGCCCTATTCAGAAGACACCTTAAACCACAGTGGTGAAGGCTTTTGTGTTAGCAAAAAAAAAAAAAAGCCTTAACCACTGTGGTTTAAGGTGTCTTCTGAATAGGGCCATCGTTTCCATTCTCCAGAACACGCACACATATAGTAATAAATTCCTTTGGTTTTGAGCCTGGCAAACCTATAGGGATTCTTTAACAACAACAACAAAAAAGTTTTAAGGATTATTGGTCTTTTTAAAATGCCGCCCCCCTTCCTGAATTCTCCCCAGTCCTGAGCAGCACTATAGGGCTCCTGTTCCAGAGTGGCTGAATAGGAGCTGCTCCCTCTGCTTCGAATGTGTGGGTATGTTGTTCTTTGGCGGATTTCACCCTTAAAGGAGCCCTAAAAACATTTCAAATGTTAAATAATAATTTAAAAAACACATTTTTCTTCTTGTCACTTTCTTGTGCAAGAGTCAGCAAATCGTAGAATAGTCTTAATGTTGTAGCAAGAGCTGGAAAATACGTTCTTTGCTAAGAACGTACCCATTAAGCGCCTTATAAACACTGATGAATAGTTTGTTGCTGCTCATACAGACATTTTGTCATGTGCTGCAAGAGTAGTTGTTGGAACAGCTGTGCTTGGATTCTTTTCAACACGGTTGTTTTCTTTTTTATGCCTAAGGCAAAAACGGATGGTACTTGCGTGCTTGACAAGGCCTCATCCCAGAGGGACAGAACCTTATAGGCGCGTTGACAGGAGATGCAGTTTTGTAAAACCGAGCTAATTACCATAATTCAGCGATACCTGTATGAACAACCAGGCTCCCTCAAAGATGAGGACAAAAAAAACGGCAGCACCTAATTGAGCAAACACCTTCTAATTAAATATTTGGCATTAATTTTTTTGGGTGATACTGGAGAGAGAGAGAAAAACAAGGGGGAGGGGAAGGGGAGAGGAACTAACTCGAAACCTGGCCCATGGCAGGGGAAATAATGACAAAACATTCATTAGTGCTAAGAGTATATTTTGAGTCATTTCTGTATTCAATTAGCTGTAATTAATACTCGCGGAATACGAAATTAGGTCATATATTATGCAAATGGATGAAACGTCCACTAGGTCTAGCTATGTTGCAACGTCTTAAGAGTGTCATAGAATTGGCTCTTGTCACCAAACTTTCCCACCCCACAGCGCCCCAGCACACACCCTTGATGTGGCTTGTTTTACCTGTACAAAGGCTTGCTTGCTGAAACGTTTAGCAAGCTCTCTCATGTACAAGTGCTACCTGTTCATTGTAGAATTGTGGAGTTGGAAAGGGCCACAAGGACCATGTAGTCCAACCCTCTGCAATGTGCAGGAAAACCAGTTAAACCATCCATGAGAGGTGACTGTTCTTATAAGCGTCCAGAGATGGAGAACCCACAACCTTCATAGGTAGACTGTTCCACTGTTGTACAGATCTTACTGTCAGGAAGTTTTTCCATATATTTAATTGAAATCTAAGTAGCTGTAACTTATACCCATTATTTCGGGTCCTAATTTCTGTGACCACGGAAAATAGTTATTGACCATCTTCCCTGTGGCATCCTTTTATGTATCTGAACACTGCTAACATGCCTCCCCTCAATCTCCTTTTCTCCAGACTGAACATCCCAAGTTCCTTCAGGTTGTCCTCATAGGGCATGTCCTCAAGTCCCTGTATCATCTTTGTTGCCCTCCTGGTACTTCTAAAGTGCAAAATAGGTGGTGGTCAATATTTTTATTGTATGTGCGTGTATGTGTGTGTGAAAGAATCCCTTCAGCTAACTTCACGATTCCAACTTGATGTCAAGGAAACCGCTTAGATTATCCCACTGTTGGCACTAGATGCAGATGTGGAAGAACAACCTGTGGATTACCCCATCTATGTCCTCAAATGAGGAAACGCATAAGTTTTCCAGCACTGTTCCCTTTTTTACACATTGACACTTGGGTCTATGGAACTCCCTCTCTCAACTATAAAGTCCTTTAACCATACAAATGCTGCCAGCAGAGTAAACCCTTTCCTATGTTACATACCTCAGTTACCTGTTTATTAGGAATTGGCATGGGATTGAGATCACCTCTAGAGGTACGATAACCAAAACCTATATACCACAAGGAAATAGAGTGTTGTTCTTTAGCTAATAGGATAGGATTGCTTAAATACACTTAAATGAAATATTCTTGGTTACTGTCCCTTATAACAGAGTCTTCTCTGCTAATAAGCTCTCAATAGCCCCCACCCCCAGTTCCAATTACCCTAAACACCACCCCAGCCAGTCCGTCACAACCAGGAACAAATGCTGTACACCAGTCTTTCTCTGCCTTCAACTTTTCCTATTGACTCTGGTTTCTGGGGTGATGAGAAGAAGAACATAAGAGCCCTGCAGGATCAGACCAAGGGTCCATCTAGCCCAGCACTCTGTTCACACAGTGGCCAACCAGCTGTCAACCAGGAACCCACAAGCAAGACATGGGTGCAACAATACCCTCCCACCCATCTTCTCTAGCAAATGGGGTATACAGGCATACTGCCTCTGATAATGTAGGTAGCACATAGCCATCAGGACTAGTAGTGGATGATGGCCTTTTCCACCAGGAATTTATCCAGCCCCCTTTTAAAGCCATCCAAATTGGTGGCCATCACTATATCTTGTGGTAGTGAATTCCATAGCTTAACTATGCAGTATGTGAAGTGCGTATTTTCAGTGCATACGGAACATTTTCAGCTCATACTGTTTCAGGGATCATTTAATGAAATTCTCTCTGGTCCGAACTCTGAATCAACATCCTTCTGGTGCTGGGCTCTGCTGCCTGTGTGAAGCTTCTTCACAACGTGAAATAGCATGGCGTCCTGCTCTCCACAGCTACCAGCTCAAGATTCCAGGTCTCCCTTCTTTCAGACTGACTTCCCCCCCCAGCTCTGAGCTTTACTCCCTTCAGCAAACAACCATTAACTTTTGTCTAACTTCCCCATTACCAACTTGACTCTCAATTGACCCTAACTGTCATGACTTGGGTTTGGAGGATCATCCCAAAGAGGAGTCTGAGTCCAGTCAGACACTGGTCGCCTCACTCCAGGGAGGACCCTCAGGAACTTGGCCTCCAAATATGACTCTCAAAAACCTCTCCGGTCCCTCAGTCATGTGGGAGCTTAAGGTAATGGAAATGAACACAGGCCATTCTGTATCCTGTGGGAGGTGGAGCTTCTGACTGACATACTTAAGCTAGGGGTGTATGAGAATTTAGTTTCAATTTGTAAATAACTTTTTTTAAAAAAACCCTGTTCACAATTCTGAATGTGAATTAGAGTGCATTTGCTCAAAAATGTCTACAAGTTTCTCAACTTGCATTTGCAAAATGTGTAGTTGAGTAATGCACAGCTTTCTCAGAATGTGCAATTTTTAAAATCACCCTGCTTTAGTCTATGTGAGAAATCTGTGCAAATTTGGGGTTTTTTTGCACAACTTTCACGTATGATAGCTGTTCATTTTGCACAATTTCCCCATTTGCCCAAAATGAACAGTGATCACAAATGTGAGTGCAAATCAAGGAGGGATGAGCAGCAAGCTGGTGTTCAGAGAATCCTGGAAAGCTCAAACATCTCTTGTTCCCTGATCCTTATCTTAAGCGTTCAGTTGCTGCTAGTCCCTTGCTGGAATAACAGCTCTTTTCATGAGGAACTGTCCCAACCTAGCAGGTCCTGCATAGCGCTGTCCATGGTGCTAAGTTTTCTGTCTTGCTATGCTCCTGTTCACCTGGCATACTGTCTGACCAAATGTGACCTTGAGTGCCTTCTTGTGTGTCTCCCAGGGTCAGTCCAAGCAAGGATTGTTATTCTCTAACAGACTTCTCACTTACGGAACCCCTAACTGCTAATCATCTTTGTTGACCCACTTGACCTATCCAAACAAAGATATCTTCTCCCCCTCAACATTTTAAACTCTCCCTGAAGCCTCCCTTCAGAAACCACCATAGCCAAGGCAACCACAACCGTTTTAGGCCGAATACATAATAACAAAACTAGGCCCCTGGCCTATTCAGTTAAATTATAACATCACAGATGTCACACAAAGCATATAAATGTAACAAAACGTAAGCAAGCAGGTGAAAATACAGAGTTCCTACAGTGTGTTTCCACCAAACAACCTTGTGAGGGCATGATGTTCTAATGAACGGAAGCCAAGTAACAATAGCTTGCTAGAGTCAAATAGGCACAGCAAGAGCATGGCAGATGTTGGATTTTAATCTGTTGAGTCCTTCAGAACTACCAGAGGTTGGGTTTACACTTTGAGTGTATTGCTTGATTGTTTTAGTGTTTAGAAGCTCCTTATATCAGGTCAGACTGGTGGCCTATCTAGTTCAATATGGTCTACAGTGACTGGTAATGGTTCTGCAAGGTCTCAGACATAGGTCTTTCCCAGAGATGGTAGTTTTGAACCTGGGAGCTTTTGCATGAAGAGCATGTGCTCTACTCAATTAATTTCATCCCAAAATGGTTGATTATTTGAATCTGTCAAGTACTAATGGGTGAACTTACCCTGTCAGAAATTGTAATTAGCTTATCAAATTATGAATTTAGCATTACAAACTCACTTGTACGTTTTTTTGTTATTTAAGATTTCGAAATATTTATGAATTTTTGCACATAGATTTATAAATTTTACTTCATGTGGTTGTAGACCCATAAAGTATTGATCAGGTATCAGATGTCCGATAACACAAAACACAGCTGAAAACATAGTATAGTGTATTAGTTTTATGCATGGTCCGGACTACACAAGTTAAAATAGTTTGATAGCCAGACTTCAAAAAGATCTTACCCTTCAGGCAGTATACCTATCTCCTCTCTTCATGCAAAATTGCAACTGAGGATCCATTGATATACCAGGTAGATTTTTCAGAGGTGACCACTATAATATGTCCAATAAAGCACAACAAAGTGTTTCCTCTCAGATTTATGTACAAAGGATCACCAACATGTATCATATAGCTCTTTCCCCCAAACCTGTGCATCACAGTGTCACGTGTCACAAGGTATTCTTCTCTGACTGGGTATTTTCCTGTGTGCTTTGGCAAAGGGTATCCATAGCATTAAAGTTAAAATTACTCAGTGCATGTGTGCATTGCAAGCAGGATGTTTCCATTACCTTTGGAAAGTAAAGGTTTACAGCAACCAACATTGGAGTATTCACAAAAACAGTGGAGTTTGGATGCTTAGTTATGCTGACTATGTAGGTGCAGAAAACAAAAATGAACTCATCATCTCAATTTCGTGTCTCCAGTTTATCTTGGTTTGTCTTTTAATTTAATTAATTTGGATAATTTAATGGTTCCAAATTTTGGATGATTTTTTCTAGGGCAAGATTTAATTGTTTACCCCACCTTATTGGATTTGTGGGATTGTGCATAAGGCATAGGTTGATATATCAAGGGAATTACCCATTCTGTTAAGCTGTCGTCATTCCCACACCCAACTGTGGTAGATCATGTTTTTTTTTTGTCATTCCCATCCATTTAAAGGAGAACCAATGATTATGTTACTGAGATGAAAATAGTGTAGATATGTTCTGTATCCGGATGTTTGACTCCTAACTTGATATGACTGAGGAAGGTATTCTTCTGGTCTCAAACTCCATACATACTCTACATAGACATTACACCTCATCTCTTGAAAGCTCAGGAGAAGAAACATCTCTGCTGCAATAGCATTGCTCATTAAACAATAGTAAGTACAGCATGAAATAACCCTAAAACAATACTTTTTCTTTCCCTGACCCCTGATATTTCTGGAAATCAAGGAGCATCTATTGTTCCTTCAGTTCGTCTTTCTGCTTTACAACTAAAGCTTGTATATAATAACAAAGTGCTTCAGCTCAACAGCATATACCATAAAAGAAAACACCATCCCACACCCTAATTAAAGCTGAATTGAACATGCAATTGTGTTAAATATGCAGTCTCTTTTTAGAAGGTTGGGCAGACAGGTAGTGATACTGAGCTGCCATAGTTTCAAATAGCTCTTTGTAATCTTGTTCCCCTTCCTGGTATTTGATGCCAGTAGTTGCTGCTTGTTTTCAGGAATAACGTTTCAGGCGTTGTCTGAATTAAGGAGGGAGAAAAATGGGTCAGGCCTGACCGACCTCAGATTCATACCTTCAAGGAAGCTTGGATTTGAATTAAGCAGCGGTAGAGTTGCAATAAAGTTGGCAGATGTTACTGAAAAGCTAGATCTGGTTGTTCTCTAATGGAGAAGAAGTTGGAAAGCAGTGGTTTGTGATTGCAAGGGCTGAGGCAGATAATTGGCATCTCATTGTCATTTTTTAGAGTTTCTGTAGCGTTTTTTAGGGTATATATGCCAATCAGACACAATATTTGTTTAGCATTGTGATTCTTGGAATATATATATATATATATATATATATATTGATTTTTAATAAATGATTATAAGCATTACTACAATAATACACTAACAGACACAACATAAGGTTATTATGGTAAGTGCTTTGCATGTTGGCTGATTCTTGGTATATAGTTATCTAATCTCCAGCATGATAACACAGATAAGTTTTATTGATGGATTGATTGATTATTTTATTTACAATATTTATATACCACTCCCCACTCAAAATTTCAGAGCAGTGTACAAGATAAAATAAATAAAAATGGGGGAGGGGGAGGGGAACACATTTACATAGATTTTTAAAAGAAGCAGAATGCAAAATAAACTGCAGCTGGTCATTAAGGGAAGGCTTCCTGGAACAACGACGTTTTCAGGAGGTGCCGAAAGGAATACAAAGTTGGCACCTGCCCCTGACCTCCAGAGGCAGGGAATTCTATAGGAGGGGGGCTGCCATGCTGAAGGCTCTTACCCTGGTAGACTCTAGTCAGAGGATAGGTCGTTGTGGAGCCACCAGGAGCATGCCCTCGGATGACCTCAGAGACTGGGCAGGTTGATAGGGGAGGAGGCGTTCTCTGAGATATCCTGGTCCCAAGTTGTTTAGGGCTTTGTACACTGGTATTAGAACCTTAAACCTGGCTCGATAGTGAATAGGCAGCCAGTGCAGTTCCCGCAGCAAAGGAGTTACATGCTGGAAAGGGCCAGCTCTGTACAACAGCTGAGCTGCAGCATTCTGCACTAGCTCCAGCTTCCAGAGCAGCTATAAGGGCAGCCCCACATAGAGCACATTGCAGTAATCCAATCTTGTGGTTACCAATGCTTGTATCACTGTGGCTAATCTTTCCCTATCCAGGAGAGATCGTAGCTGGCGAACCAGCTGAAGCTGGTAAAAGACACTCCAAGCCGCCGTGGCTACTTGAGCTTCCAGTGACAGAGATGGATCTAAGAGTACCCCCAAACTACAAACCTGATCTTTCAGAGGGAGTGCAACCCCATCCAGAACAGGCAATGAGTCTATCTCTCGGACTCGGGGATCATTCACCCACAGGGCTTCTGTCTTGCCAGGATATCATTTCAGTTTATTGGCCGTCATCCAGCCCATTACTGAGTCTAGGCATCGGTCCAGGACCTGCACAGCCCCACCTGATTCAGTTGTCATTAGCATATTGATGGCATTTAGTCCCAAATCCTCTAATGACACTCCCAGAGACTTCATATAGATGTTAAATAACATTGGGGACAAGATGGTGCCCTGTGGCACCTCATAGTTCAATTGCCAAGGGGCTGAGGAATAGTCACCCAATGTTACTCTTTGAAAACGACCCCGTAGATAGGACCGGAACCACTGTAGCACAGTGTCTCTGATGCCCATCCCACAGTATCTGGGAGGAAACCATGGTTGATGGTACCAAAACCAATGAGAAATTGAGCAGAATTAACAGGGTTGCATTTCCCCTGTCCCTCTCTCAATAGAGGTCATCCATCAGGGCAACCAAGGTTGATTCAGTCCCATAACCAGATCGAAACCCAGACTGAAATGGGTCTAGATAATCAGTATCCTCTAAGAGTGCCCACAACTCTCTCAAGTACCTTCCCCAAAAAGGGGTGTTTGCGACTGGGCAGTAGTTGTCTAGTATCATCGGGTCCAGGGTGGGCTTCTTCAGGAGTGGTCACACTACTGCCTCCTTAAGGACAGCAGGGAGGGAGACATTTATCACCCCCTGGACCCAAACAGTCAAACCCCCTCTGCTTGCTTTTATAAGCCAGGAGGGACAGGGATTGAGAGGGCGAGTGGCTGGTTGCATTGCTGCAAGCACCTTGTCCACATCATCAGTCCGCAATAACTGGAACTGATCCCACAAAATCGGGCAGATGGTGGCATCAGACACCTCAACTGGAGCTGCACAAACAGCAGCATCAAGCTCACTGAGGAGACAAGCGATTTTGTCCTCAAAGTGTGATGCAAAAAGGTCACAGCGGGTCCTTGATGGGGCCAGGGCCCCATTTGCTGGGGAAGGTGTTAGCAGCCCCCAAAAGAGCTCCGCTGGATGGCTACTCAAGGACGCAATGGAGGCAGCAAAATTAGCCTTCTTTGCTGCCTGCACTGCCACGCAATAGACACAATTATGTGCTCTAGAGCATGCTCAGTCATCCTCGCTTCGAGTCTTATGCCATTTGCGCTCTAGCCAACACCCAGCCTTTTTCATTGACTGCAGCTCCCTAGAATACCAAGGAGCAGAGCGGGTTCTACAGGGTTGGAGAGGGCACTCAAGTGCAATCAAGTCAATGGCCCTCTGCAGTTCACTGTTCTATAATGGCGCTAGGGCCTCAGCTGGATTGCCAGCTCTCTCCGCTGGAAAGTCCCCAAGAACATTCAGAAATCCTTCAGATTCCATCAGTCTCCTGGGGCGGACCATCCGAATCGGTCCCCCACCCTTGCAGGAGGGGAGTAACACTGTGAGTTAAAATCTCACCAGGAAATGGTCAGACCATGACAATGGGGTTACTTGGACCCCCCCTCCAATCTTTAGACTATCCATCTCACAGCTTGGAGCAAAAGCCAAACCAAGGGCATGCCTTGCCTCATGTGTTGGGCTGGTGACATGGTTGTCATGGAGGCCTGGAACCATCCTGGGTTCCTCCAACACCACATTCGAGACCACCTCTGCCAGTTTGGTCAGGGAGGATGCTGGGCAGCAGGGTGGGCGGTACACCAGCAGCATCCCCAACCTGTCTCTGTGGCCCAGCACCAGGTGCAACCCCTGAAGGCCGGCTCCAAGGTGGAGTGGTTTCCTGGTGATAGAAATGGAAGTTCTATGAATTACAGTGACTCCCCCCCCCCAAGTACCCAGGTGGGTAGAGCTGGGTCAGATCAACCCCACCCAGCTCACCCACCTAAGTCTCAGTAATGCATGCCACGTCACCTTTCTCATCCATGATTAACTCATGGATGAGAGTGGTCTTATTATGAACTGACCTGGCATTAAGTAGCAGCACCGCAAGAAAGGAAGCCTCAGTGGTTGAGCTACCAGGTACATGAGAGAGCTGGAGGAGGGGGGTAGAAGGGGAACAGTGTATAGATACCTGTAACCCATTCTACATTGATTGTCCTAGACCAGGACTGGGGGACCTGTGGCTGGGGTTGATAGGAGCAGGGCTGGCCAAGGTACTTTGGTGCCTGAGGTAAGTACAGGATTGTCCATCCCTCCCCACCCCCACCCCTCCCACCGTTCTACCTATAGACTTCAGCTAGACTGGCAGTTAAATTTTACTTCAACGCTGGCAATGAGACAGCATGCTGCACCTCACCCAAGGGGAGCAGGCTAGCTTAGGGGGCATGGGGCAGGTTGCCTCTGACCCATAGCTCTGTCCTCCAACAGAGGGGAAAAGCCGGGAGCTGCGGCTCCTGCCACCTTCATACTACCCAGCATTTGTTGCCTGAAGCAACTGCCACTCTCTGCCTGTATGGGATGTAAGCACAACGCGGCCCCTTCAAAATTAAAATCAACTCAGGGGTAGCAATTGGCAATCAGGAATACTCAGTAGGGGCTGGTGGCTGCAATGTCAGCGGGACGGTGAATCTGCCCCGGGTTCCAGTCAGAATCAGCCAGAACTCTAAAGCAGCTATCCAGCCTCTACTGGGCCTCTACTGGGAACACTTGAAGGAGATATTCAGCCTTGCTGATAGAAAACAGCAGTTATGTACATACATATGTTTGGATGCCTCCTGGCATAGGCAAAGGAATTATTTTGCAGCCTCCAGGTCATAGTGATGCCCTTACATCCTGAGCAGATGTCTGTCTGTCTGTCTGTCTGTCTGTCTAATCACATTTACATACCACCCCATAGCCGAAGCTCTCTGAGCAGTTTACAAAATTGTAAAAGAGTAAACATTAAGAAGTCAATATACAAAATTTTAAAACATAAAACATAAAAACAGTTGATATTTAAAACATTTTAAAACTTTTATGCCTGACCAAAAATTCAGTTAAAAACTTCGACTTAAGCTTTTAAAATGCCTGGGTGCTCAGAATGCACCAGGTTGGGAGGGAAGGCCAAACTGCAGCTCCCTCGACACCATCATTTGCCTGTATGGAAAGCCTTCCCCAACTTCGTGCTCTCTCATTGTGTTGGAGAGCAACCCTCATCATTCCAAGACAGCATGACCATGTTGGCTGGAAATAATAGGAGTTGCAGTTAAGGATGCTGGAGAAATTTGAGATGGGTTAAAATTATTTTATTTTTATGTATTATTGCATTTATATCCCGCCCTTTTCCTCCAAGGAACCCAAGACAGCGTACATAATCCGCCTCCTCTTTTATCTTCACAACAATAACCTTGCGAGGTAGGTTGGGCTGACAGTCTGATTGGCCCAAAGTCACCCAGTGGGTTTCTATGGCCGGATCACTCGACTCCCAGTCCAACACTTTAGCCACTACACTACACTGTCTTTAGAAATCTGGAAATGAATTCAGATTTCTAAATTCTGATCTGTGGAATCCATTGCGGACGGCCTCCCTAGGCCACATGGAGTCAGAAGATTTCGGTTAAAAACAAAACAAAACCCAGAATATATGCACATTTATTTACAGAAAAATACGCAATTTTCTCCTGAGACATATGCCATCCTGGGAAATATATGTGGGGAAAAGTTTAATGGAACGTTGCAAACTTTAATGGAACGTTGCAAACTTTCTTACAGATTTGTTTGCGTGTTTTTGTGCATAATGGAAAAAAATAAAATCTGTCAGTGAACAGATGCCGGAACGAACAACAGCGCACAATTCATGAAACACACATGGGGTGGATTTCACAAAATCTGGGCATCCCTAGTTGCAGTCCATGACATGTGGAGGGCAAAAGATCAGGGAAGGCTGATTAAGGATCCCAAATACCCAGTGGTGTTGTGCATATCTGGTGTATGTGTGTGTTCAGGGTTGAGGGTTTTTTCGCAGCCTGGCTGCCTCCCCATGTAGCCCGTTCCATACTACAAGAACCTCCACATTTGAAGCAGCAAAAGGTAGAAAAAGAAAACTGAACTTAAGTTACTTAAAAGTACTGATGTGATTCTTTCAACTCTCTTTGTTTTTTCTTTTGTGTGCCAGCAAGGGGAGTGTGTGTGTGTGTGTGTGTGTGTATGGTTGTTGTACTGTACTGTACGTGTCTTGCAGTACCCTTACAAATGAAGGACTCACTGTGAAAAAAGTAGGTCATTGTGGAGACTCTTCCCCAGCAAAGATGTCTAATTCTGTATGGAAGTCATGAAATAGAATCTTGACTTGCATTTGGAGTAGTGGGGGTTCCCCCCTTTTAAAATTGTATTTCATTCAGATCATTGGATTTGAGGGAGGTGTGGAACCAAATCTGTATATGTCAGAAACCTATAAAAAAGAATATATGTCCCTCCCCTTTCCCCTAACTCCTTTGGGTTGTCAGAGGGAGATTTTCAGCCGTTAGAAAATGACAGTCCCCAAACCATCTCAAACTGCAGTGATTAGCTCCCTTTTCTAATGAGTACACAAAGCTGGATTGTAAATTTGCCAGTGGACTCATTGTGAAACCTTGGCCGTCCCTTAATCCTTTATGCGACGCCTACTTTTTAAACAGAGCCGGCAATTTGAATCTAATTTACGCTAGTCTGGGCACTAAGCCTCCTCACACTGGCAATACCACTAATCAGTGACGTTGACATTCCTCTGCAGTTAGGAGTCTCTCGTCTGCAGCTCATTGCCCATTTTAGAAAAAGCCTAAATCTTTAGTTCATTATCTTAATGCAAGAATAAACAATGTTTTGTTCCTTGGCTCAGAGTTTACTGCATAACAAACAGAAAAGTCCAAGTGAGGCATGATAGACTTTGCCAAAGAACCACTTGTTTTAACAAGGATTTCCTAGATAAAATGTGTGTGTGTGTGTGTGTGTGTGTGTGTGTGAGAGAGAGAGAGAGAGAGAGAGAGAGAGAGAGAGAGAGAGAGAGAGATATGTATAATTGAGGGACATAAGAAAACTATCTTTGTGCAGACATTTTTCCTAAGTGAATCTGTTTGGAAAGCAAGACTACTCCTAAACTGCTGTTCCCTGTTATACAACTCATTGTGCTTGGGCCGCCATTTTGAATTTCCAGAGAGGTAGCCATGTTAGTCTGTTGTACCAAAAACAATAAAAGAGTATTGAACAAACTTGTGGCACCTTAAAGACTTAATTCTGGCATCAGGTTTTGGATGAAGTGGACAGTGTCCACGAAACCTTTACCAGAATAATGTATTGGTCTTTAAGGTGCCACAAGTCACTTTGTTCATTTTGAATTTGTTATCATGGAGGTAGTAAGCCAAGTATGTATTTATTTGTACTTTCTCCATTGAAGAACTTGTTAGAAATAAGCATCTTTACTGGGGAAATGACTTTCATAAACATGGGAACTGCTTGAAATAATTGAGTTAATGTATTATATATCCATTATCTGCAAAATAGAATTTAGCGTGCCTGAATACTGGCAGCTGGAGATTAAATTTGTATTTTTTATAGCACACAACATGGGAATTTCTTGGCCATCTGATTTAGAGTTAAATACATCTTTTGTTGATTGAAGGTTTATCTATCTCTTGTTTGATAAGGCTTATAATTTAGTGTTCTTGGGAATTTGTGATTTTTCTCTTACTATAATTTTTATGTAAATCTACTTAGAATTTAACTTTAAAAATGATACATTTTGCTAGGTGAATATTTCATAATAAATTGCTATACAGACTCATATGTGTAAATACAGGTTGCATTCTGCAGTCATACATATATTCTTGGCTACCTCTGGAAATCACCTCTCCCCAAGGAATGTCAAAGTGTGTGAAAAAAGAATTTCCACATCGCTGTGTTCCATTAGAAGAATAACTTTGTTTCCTGCCTGCTGAAGTGCTGACTGCTATTATGAGTTAAAATTCACACTGCACACTTCAGCAAAAAGGGGAAAACATGTGCCGCAAGTACTTGGGATGAGATGGACTCCATGCGTACCAAATTTCAGTATTCTATTTCTTATGAGAGTGCCTTTTAAGTAGTCCCAGAGCCAGACCAGGATTTATTTACCCGAAGGGTACAAAAGCTTTGTGAATTTTTTTTGTTTATATATGATATAAGTGTCTCAGAAAAGTGAGTCTTACAAAATTCCAGTGGTGGTGGGGGCTGCGGGATGACATCACCAATATGGCTGCCACACTATTATGTAGTTGCCACATTTAAATATGCATAACTTCTCATCCATTTTTGCGACAGAGATTAAATTTCTTCTGAAATGTTTCAAATGTAATGACAAATACTTTTTGTAATTACACATTTTTGTTAACTCCATTAGTTTTTGAGATAATTTCATTTGAATGTATAAAATAAGTGTTCACATTGGTTATAAGTGATGTTTAACCATGATTTACTCAAAAACTATACGACTTTCGAAAGAATACCCAAGAACAAAAAAGTTTCATTTTTTAAATGAGGATTAAGAAAATGTATAATAACATGGGGTTTACCCCAACACTTAGGGAATTATGAGTGATATCTCATTATATGTCCACTTTCTCAGGATTGTATGATTTTACAGTTTATCATACAGAGCTTTCATTTCAAAAGTATCCACCCTAAATATCTCTCGATCTGATGCACAGATCATTTTGAACATATTCAACTGTGATTTTTACAGTTGAACATGTTCAAACGTTCTTTACAAAATTTCAAACAGGACAAATATGAAGATGATATATATATAAAAAGACTATTAGGTTGAATTGTTTTTAAGAAATGTTTTTAAAATCTTCAGCAAAAATTTACAATTCACAAAATAAAAAACTATGTTCTGTGAGAAGGGTTAACAAATAAATTTCATTGGATGTCCTCTTCACTTTCATTGGAACTACTATCATCGCTGTCAAAATCACTTTCCTCATCTTCTTTTTCACTGTCCTCTTCTGCGGCCGTTTCAAGATTTTCTGGGAGCGTTGGACCATCGTACCATTTTATGTGGTACCTGCCATTTTCCAGGTACCAGCCGTATTCAGTAGGATCAAGCCCGTCATCAAGTTTTCTACAATCTTGTTCGTTTCCACAGCTTTGACTCTGAATTGCTTATTTTAATCTTTTGGATAAATTAACAGAACCATATGATGGCAAGCAAGATCAGGCACCACTTTTGCCTTATATATATATAAAAAAAATCACAAAGCTTTTGCACTCTTCGGGTAAATAAATCCTGCCTGGCTCTGGTACTAAAGGCACTCTTATAATAAATGCTGGCTGAGGAACTGCAGGACGTTTTTCAGTCTAAACTTGCATAGGATTGCGCCTATTATCTTCATACTGTTGTTATGAGCAAGTGTTCTCTCCCCCCCCCCTCCACATTTAGAAGGGCATTTTGGCTTCAAATAGGGTAGCATCATAATGAAATCCCAAATAATGGCTGTGTATCAAAATGCTATGCTAGAATTATGAGAATTCTGGCTAGATGTTCATGACCAGTGCTCCTGCACCCTGCCGGATTGCTTACACATGCCTTTTCCGACCAGCAGGAACAGCTGTAGTAACTAGGAACTCACAAGGAAGAAAAAGCTTAGCTTCGTGGACCTAGTCTAAAGTGTGTGTGTGTGTGTGTGTGTGTGGTGCCTAGGTTGGGATTGAGAAAACAGGGTAAGGATCAGATGCCATTATGGCTTTGTATGTTATGGCTTTCCCTTTCTGTTTTCAACTAACCTCAGTTTTTCAGTAAGTCTAAACCCTAAACTAGTTAAACTTAACTATGGGTCTTTTCAGACAACACACTAAGCCATGGTTAGGCCATTATCCCTTTTGCAGCAAATGGTTAGTGAGTGTGTTTAAACCATGGTTATGTAGCCACCATGGTTAGGAATGGTTCACACGACACACTAAGCCATAATGACTCTGTTCAGATGACACTCTAACCTATGGTGGTTAAGCATTTTGTGCTAAACATTATGGCTTAGCGTGTTGTGTGAACCATCCCTAACAGTGGTGGCTACATAACCATGGTTTAAACACATTCACTAACCATTTGTTGCAAAAGGGTTAGTGGCCTAAGTATGGCTTAGTGTGTCGTTTGAAAAGGGTCTGTGGTTTATTGAAACACACCATCTTCATAAACAATGGTTTGAAGTTTGTTTCTTTCAGTAATCTATAGGAAAGACTGACAGTATTTGTCTAGGTTTGGACATAACATTAAACTCCAGTTAGTTAAATCTTCCTACCTCCATGCAGCAACATTGGAGGAGGAGAGAGGAAACCATAGTGTTACATCTGAACTCAGGAAATGTCTGAACTGGCCGTAGGTATTCTCTGGCTATATTTCTATTAAGGTGCCCAAAGTAATGCCTAGCATTAATATTGTAAACAACAATCAAAATTTAAGTCAGGAAGTAGATGTTTGTCTCCTCATCTGTGTTCACATCCTTTTTAATTTGTGTATTTTGTGGAGAACGCTTGAGTCTAAAAATCGGATACTAGTTACACTTTGAAGGCAATACCACTGGTCCTGATGGCAGCCTTTCCAGCCTGGCACTGTTATTGTTTCCTTACATACAGCCATTCTAGCATTCCATACTTAAATTGTGCTTTTGGCTTAAATTTAACATGAAAGTTTAATAGATGTTTAATCTTTTCCAATGCTTTCCATGTTACCTTAACTATCTCCTTTAACTCCACAAGGAAAAGAATAAACAAACCTTCCCTCTTATTCAATTTTTGATATGTTTTTGCACAGACAATCTCCTCCATAACCTTGCTGCCCCCAAAACTGGGCCCCGGGGGGGAAACAGGAAGTTGCTTCCTCAGAGCTGTCAACTCTCGTGCTTTCAAAATGAGCCCTAATGATGTTGAGCCCCATATGATTCTTTCACACTTGTCTGCTTCAATCTCATGCCACGAGACGAGTACGAACTGCGAGGAGGGGCGGCTGAAAGTCGTGCTATGCTGGAAATCTGTAAAGCATAATGCTTGGCGCAAAACAAATGTTATGTAGAAACATGAAATCTTGGCATTTTTATGGACTTCCTCTAATAGGGAAGCCTTTTTCTTTTGGTACGCATGCTTCTGTGCACATCTGTGTGTGTGTGTGTGTATGTGTGTGTGTTATGCACTCAGAACTCTTCTGCATGTCACAATATGGGCACTTTAATATAAGGCACACTGGTCCTTCACTCCCAACTTTCCCTCCTTTCGGCTCTACACGAGCTCAGATGCTTTCTGCTCTCCCCCGTGTACCCTTTCTGCCACATTTTCCTTCATGACTTCAATCATGTCGCTCCCTTATGCATGAAAACATGCTTCCCTATCAATTTATCAAAACAACCCTCTTGCGTTCCTCATTCAAGCCTCGGCTGAAAAGTCAGTTTCCCCACCAAACCTTACCTAGGCTGTCACGGTAGCATTTCTTCTGACCTGTCTGCGTAACCCATATACTCCGTTTTAGGTGTAAGAGTCTGGTCCATTTCTCCCTTCCTCCTGGTTAAATTGTGCTGTTATCTTGTACAGGATTTAGTGTTTGGCACTTTCCAGAGTACATGGGGAGAGGTCCCCTACCACAAGGATCTTACAATCTAAAATTCAACACAGGAGTAGAGATGGAAAGTTTCCAGAAATATTGAAGCCAATTGGGGGGGGGGGGCGGGAAACGTGTTTTTCCCACCCCAGGAAAAAGATGGAAATTTCTGGAAAATTTGAAAATAAAATGCAACGTTAGCACTTTTTACAGATAGAAAGTCACTTTGATACTTTAGGAACATAAAATGTAATTATGTACAAGTTGGCTTGACATAAAATGATCACATTTGGCATATTAAAAGTACAGTGTATTCAAGCAATTATTACAAATTGAATTTGCTTTTTTAATTTTTTTTTCTTTTTTTGTAATAAATGGAGCTACAAGCTCCTGAACTGTAACAATTAAAAAAACCAGAAAAAAACCATCAAAGAACAAAGAAAATTATTTATGTCTCCGCTAGTCCTCCACAGTCAGGGCCGTGCAGAGGGGGAGCCAGTGGGGCCAGTTGGCCCAGGGCCCACGATTTTGAGGGGGCACTCCGACGTGGAGGTCCCCCTTAGCTTACGCTACTGCTTCCGTAACATAAGCGGCCCATCGAGAAGTGACGAGCCTGCCTTGCGGAAACAGCGCAACAGCTGTCCATTGTAAATACTACAGTCAGACTACAAGCTCCAGAGGGCCATATGCCGCATGCGGGACGGGGATATATGTGCCTTGAGGTGTTGTAGAACAGGTTTAATATGAAGGCGTTATTTAGAACGGACATGTTGGTGGGCACGGCCCTTTGGGGCGGCCATGTTGTCCTCCTTTTTTGAAATGGGGGGGCACACACTTCCCATCTGGCATGGGCATATTACTAGCTCTGCATGGCCCTGGCCACAGTGTCAAGCAGACATAAAGCACCCATTCCCATAAAAAGTTTTTAGAAATCATTTGGAGAAGTAAATATATGAACATCTTGTTTTAAACATTTTATTCATCATGCTAAAATAAAACCTTCCACAATCCACTTTTTCTTCATTTTTTAAAAAAAAATTTGGAAAACAATCCAGGAAAAAAAAAAACACATTTCCCCCCTGAATGTTCCTGGTTTTTTTCCTGGCCTTCACATCTCTACACAGGAGAAACCGCAGAGAAAGTGGGAGGAGTGAAAGGATGTGTGTGTGGAAAAGGGGGGTGAATAGGGGAGGAATATGCCATTGTTTCCCTTGCACATATTTGGGCTTGGTTACAGGCTGAGCTGCAGGAGGACTGGGAACAAATTTAAAATACAAGTGTAATGCATTGGAAATGTGTTGTGGGCACAATTGGGGAAGGGTTAGGGGGAGGGTGTGCTTCGTCCTTGTACTTTTATCCTGCAGTCGGGGTATGTATAATGGTGGTTCTCCCAAGTTAAAAGCCTTTTTTTTTGTTTGGTTTTTATCAGTCCAGTAAAAAGTAGCTATTCTCTCATGAGAGAAACTAATTAGCTTCAGTTTAAGGCCTTAACACTTTCTGTTTTCATACTGTTCTATCAATCCATAGCACGTTGCTGCAGATTGCAATTTCTTGAATTTTAGTTGACTATTCAAATTGTGTGATTGTATAATATAGCAGATTCATAGATTAAAGTCAGGGTTGTGCATACGCACGCACGCGCGCGCACACACACACACAAACAATTAAGGTGACAGAAGCATTAATTTATGCAGTTTACATTCAGAACGATTAATATCTTCCTGCCTGGGTACAGTTTAAAGTATATAGAAAAAATACCTGAAAAAGCTTATGACATAAGCAAAACTCAAAACAACTTGCCAGTTTCTATTTTACCTCTAGTTTTCCAAACCATATTTAGAAGCAGTTTGTGGAAACAATAACTGACTCTCGCTTTTCTCTGTAGTTTCCGCTGCATTTTGCAAATCTCTCCACAACTGGATTGACTGACTACTCATCTTTTGCTTTGCCGTATCTGTGTCTAAGGGCCATTTCTTGCAGGATGGCTGGCAATTATGTGCTGATATCCAAGTGTGTAAAATTCATATTCACTCCATGAAATATGAACACTGTGGATGGGTTAAAATGATTAGTTTCCGGGGCGTGGCTAGCAACGGAACGAGATGGCCGCATAGAACATCAGCTCCTCCAGGGCAACATGAAAATGCTAATTTAAAATATATCCTAGCTCAATGAAAAGCACCAAAAAAGACCCGGGTGTAGAGAAATGTCAGCACGTCAAAAAGATTTGAAAACGAAACCGATATCAGAGTACTTTGAGCCAAGAAAAGAAGAACTACGAGGGGAGTTGCCTGCGAGGCTTCAACCGTAAAGATGGCATCAGAGGATTTAGCCAGTAAAAATGGATCTTCCCCGGCCTCAATTGCTGCTCTGAGGGCAGACATGACAACACAATTTGCGATGCTGAAAGCGGAGTTCGCCCACAGCAGGGTACCTTAAAAGCAATGTTTATAGACACGTGGAAGGAACTGATGGCCCCCATGGAAAGCAACTTGAAAGAACTGGGCAAGAAAGTTGGAGTAATTGCAACCACAGCCTCGGAAGCATTGGACACAGGTATAGAAAATTCTAAAACCTTAATGCAGGTTCAGAAGGACTATGTACTCATAAAAGGTCGAGTAGATCTCTTGGAATGTGCAGCACGTCACAATAATTTGCGTGTGAAATACATTAAGGAAGGAGCTGAAAGTGACAATTTGTGTTGCTTCATGGTCAATTGGCTTAAGTCTAAAATCCCATCCCTGATGTTATCTGAGGAAGATATTAACTGTATATATAGAATTCCAGGGGGACGGAGACGAGAAGCAACCCCTCCGAGGGATATTATAATTAAGTTCACCCGCTTTGACAAAAGGGAAGAGATAAGGAAGAAACTCCGTTCTTCACAGGATCTTACACACGAAGGGCATCAGATAATGATTTTTGAAGATTTCACTTTTGAAATTTTGCAAAAACGACGTGAGTTCCGTCCATATACTAAATGTTTGCGAGATGCAGATATACGCTATAGATGGGGGAATCCGTTCAAGTTGTCTGTCATGAGGAGCTCACAAGTGCTGACCGCCTCCACGAGGGAAGAAATGGCAGAGCTTCTGCAAACGCTGAATATTGGAAGTGGGCCAGATGTGGAGACACAAGAAGAAGAAGCAGGAGAGACTTCAGATGGAAGTGGGGAGAACACAAGAAGAAAACAGGGCAATAGAAATAAGAAATGTGAGAAACCCAGTTAAAAGCCGACAGAACCTAGAGGCTTGCGCTCCCACACTGCAAAAAAATAGAAATGAGATAGTTGAAGGAGTGATGGTGCGTTTCAATTATTATAAATAAAGTACTATATTGACAGTGGAGCTATGGAACCAGGAATAGGTAAAAAAAATGTCTCTGGAGGGAGTAATGTATTGACTGTACAGTCGTGGGAATTACCCCCAATGGGCATGGTTATGATTTGTTTGAACAAAGTTAAGCGGAATGTAAAGTTGTTTATAATTGCCTTTGGCTGGCTGATTTGTCAGTGTATATATCATAAGCTGACCTGCACTCAGTTTCTAAAGGAGTGCAGCTTATCAGTAAAGCTGTGGGAGGGAGGAGGGGGAGGGTGGGGGATAAGGGGAAGTGGAATTTTGAATCAAATGGATACAAGGTTGTAACTTTTACAGTTTACAAGAAGAACACCGTGACAGAGCTCCAAAACAGAAGAAAGACTATTACTACTATAATAAAGAAAAATGACAAATCTTAGGATATTAACTTTAAATGTAAAGGGACTTGGAAATGTGATTAAAAAAGAAAGTAACATGTTATATTAAGAATAGTAAACCCCATGTTGTCTTTCTACAGGAAACACACAAGGCAAGAGAGAAAATCCCACTGTTAAAAGACAAGTGGTTTGGCACACAGGTGATTGCCCCTGGCAACTCCAAATCTAGGGGAGTTGCAATTATTCTTAGCTCCCAGTTAGACTTTGTGATAACAAAAAAATTAAAAGATAAAGAAGGTAGATTTGTGATTGTGGAAGGGAAATTAGATGGAGACAAATTAATAACACTGGTTTCAATGTATGCTCCCAATAAAGGGTAACTGAAATTCATAAATAGAATATTAAAAAAGATTAAAACCTTCTCCCAAGGGGAGCTGATACTGGGAGGAGATTTGAATTGGAACATAAAAGGTCTCTCCAGCAAGGACCTTGGTGTGACTGGAAAAAAAAAAGAAATAAGATTGGGAACCGACAAGAGAAAAGGGATGCAACAACTAAAACTGCTAAAAATCTTCCAGAAGTGGAAGGTTTGGGATTTGTGGGGAGAATTGCATCCAGGTGATAAGAGTTATACTTCTATCTCGCCCAGACACTCCACTGCAACACTCATAGATTATATTTTAGGATCTCAAACGGTGTTGCAACAATTAGAAGCAGTAGATATTGGTCAAATTAAAATCACTGACCACGCCCCCATTACAGCTACCCTAGGACCTATTCGTTTCTCCAAGACCATGCCCACATGGGCATTTAATTCGAACTTATTACTGGACAACAATAGTAAAATGAGGCTAAAGGAAGATTTAATCAACTATTTTCAAGAGAATGATGTAGATAAGATCACCAGTAGCTTGTTATGGGACACAATGAAAGTTGTAATGAGAGGTCATTCTATAAAAATGGGAGCAGTTCAAAAAAGAAAAAGAGAAATTATAGGAGCAGATATTAAAATAGAAATAGAAAGTTTGCAAGCGGATTATAAGAGGTTGAGTACCAACAAGATATACCGGTTATTGGAGAAAAAACGCAAGAAATTGGATGTACTAGAAATTAACCAAATTGCATGTAATATGCTTTATTTAAGACAAAAAATTATGAATTGGGGGGTAAGGGATCCAAAATAATGGCCAATAAGCTGCGGAAAAAAATGAGAAAAAAGACTTATTAGATCTCTGAGAGGAAGGGATGGGGAAAAGATTCTTGATTCAGAGCAGATATGTAGAAAATTTGCAGAATTTTACTCAGAGTTATACAGATCCTCCAATCCATCAGAAGAGGCCATTAGGAGTTATTTAAGCACAATTAATGTACCTGCCTTAGACAGTGTGGATGCCAGATTTATGGATACAGAGGTGACACTCGAGGAGATTAAGGGAATTATTAAGAACCTTAAAATAGGGAAATCACCAGGTTTGGATGGATTCACAGCTTCATTCTACAAACATTTCCAGGAAATATTAAATCCATATCTGGTCAGAGTATTTAATAACATATTGACAGGAATGCCTCTACCTGGGACGTTGACGCATTCAAAAACAATAGTGATACCCAAACCTTTTAAAGATCCAGACTGTGTTGAATCATACAGACCTATAACTCTGCTCAATCTGGACTACAAAATTTTCACAACAGTCATGGCAAATTGCCTGAAGAAAATTATTAATAAATATATTCACTCAGACCAGACAGGTTTTGTCCCTAGCACCAAATTGCTGACCCTATTCGAAAGTTACTAAATATACTTTACTATTCCAAGGCAATTAAGATACCTCTCGCGATCACGGCATTAGATATTTTCAAGGCCTTTGACTGCCTGGAATGGCCATTTTTGAAAGAGGTCTTAAGTAAGATGAAATTTGAAAATAAATTTTTGGATGCAATTGATAAGTTTTATAGCGACTCAACTGCAACAATTAGGGTAAATAATGTTAACTCAGGAAAAAAATAAGTTGAGGAGAGGCACAAAACAAGGTTGTCCTCTCTCTCCACTGTTATTTATTTTGGCATTGGAACCCCTGACACAAAATCTTCGGAATAACCCTAATATTAAAGGAATCAAAATAGAAAACGAGGAATACCTCTTAGGTCTTTATGCGGATGATATGGTTTTGACCACAGACCAACCAATTAGTATAGCCCCATATTTGAAAAAAGAACTAGAGATGTTTCAATCTATGGCCGGTCCGAAGGTAAATTATAATAAATCCGAGATACTGTGCTTAAACGTTTCTCCATCTGTACAAAAGCAATTGGCTGAAAAAATGGGAACCCTAATTTGTCACACCAGTTTTAGATATTTAGGGATCCTGGAAGCAGCAGCACTTGGGCATTTCTGAACGCTTAATCGCTGATAAAATGATATATCTTCCTAAATTGCTATTTCTATTTCAAACATTACCAGTCTGGATCCCAAAAAATCAAATACAACAATGTCAGAAGCAATTAAATGAGTTTATATTTGGTATGAAGCGAATGAGAATACGAAAATCATTATTATATAAACATCGGGAGGCTGATGGATGGGGTATCCCTAATTTAAGTGGATACTATGATGCCAGTCAACTTAAACTTATCGTCCCTCTGATGGAAGAAGATACGTCTAAACAGTGGGTGAAAATAGAAGGTTTTGGGAGCGAGGGAACTTCCGGCTGCTCAAAGTTACTCTGGAAATGTAGGTATAGACAGGATGAGCAGCTGCAGAATCCATTCACATTGACTACTTGGAAAGTTTGGTCATAGTGGTCATTGTCACCAGGACTCTCACCGTTAACCCCAATATACTATCACCCTGACTTTGCAGATAAACTTACTGCCAGAGAAAAACTCAAGTGGAAATCCAAAGGTCTATTCCGCCTTAGGGATTTCTTCCAAAGGGGACACTTGATTAGGCAAGAAGAAATGGCAGAAAAGTTAGGACAAGAGAAAGGACAATGGTTAAGAATTGCACAAACTCATGCACTCCTTTTACAACCAGAGTTGAAAACTGTGGCAATGAGGGCTTTCACTGTGTTTGAACTTGAGATGCTGGGCTACAAAGGGGTATTTAAAGGATTGAGTTTGAAACTTTATAGGTGGATAATGACCCAGGATATTGGTACTGAGGACCCTCTTAAGATGGTATGGGAAACCTGACTTAGGAATTCAAATTGAGGAAAAAGACTGGAATGCTTTGTGGAATGGAAGTCCATTTGATACAGTATCATGCAGCAACAGGGAATTAATGTTAAAACTAGTGCATAGGTGGTATCTCACACCAAGAAAAATATCTTTAATGAACCCAGGGACTTCCCCAGATTGTTGGAGGGGTTGTTCTGGGGTTGGAACCTATTTTCACATGTGGTGGTCATGCCCAAAGGCAAATATTTTTTGGAACGAAGTATTCCAGGAGATAAGTTTAATAACTGGACAATGGGTATATCCAACTCCTCACCTAGCACTATTAAACTTAAACAAAAGATTGGATAGCAAACTCTCTGATAAGGTTTTAATCAGCCATCTATTATTAGCGGCTAGATGGCTGGTCGCCAAACATTGGAAAGATGGCAAGGGGCTTCATGTAAAAAACTGGTACCAGAGGGTTTGGCAAATTGCTCTTTTGGAAAAATTGACTGAGAAAGTGAGGAAAGTGGGAGGACAACTAAGGGATGAGAATTTTATGGAAATCTGGGGCAAATTTATTGATTTCACAAATAAAGAGGAAAGGCAGGGGAGAAAGCCTCCCTTACAATATATAGATATCTAGAGTAGATAGAAGATTGTCAATACCGGATAATTATTTTCCACTCTCTAAATAGAAAATAATAAATTGAAATGTATAATTCTGTTTTGTTTGGGACTGTCACGGAATTCCATGTGTGTGTGTGTGTGTGTGTGTATATATATATATAATTGAAATTGTAATACTTGATGTTGTATCCATAAATAACAAAATAAATAATATTTGAAACAAAAAAAATGATTAGTTTCCCCTTTTTAAAAACTATTCCAGCAAGGGACCAGTCCTTTCCCATTCATTATTCACATACTTTAAAGAGAGGAACCGTGATTTGTACATGTGTGTGCCCCTTCTTATATGACACAGTATGTCAGATATGTGTGTATTTTGGTAACAGGTGGCCGTTTTGTATTTGGTTGTTGAAAAGCAGCCCTTTTCCTTAATGATAGTAATTTTGTAGTTCTTATTTTCCAAGTAAATCCTGGAAGAAGAAAATAGTAATTAATAGCATCCTGTCCAAAACATGCACCCCACCCAATGCACCAAGTGCATGTTTGGAGCCCCAGCTGTGGAAAACTCACTGACAGGCAGAAGGGTCAAACCAGTTTCTACCAGGGTCCTAGCATTGCGTATACTTTAGCAGGGCCCAGAAAACCAGAGGGGGGTCAGCCCAAGTTGCAGCCTCATTACTAAGGAGGGAGGGGGAGAGATGAGGCTAAATCATGCTTGAAGATGTTTATAGAAGCTTATTTCCCTGTCCCTCTGTACCTATTGTCTAAGTCGGGTATGAAATGTGGTGTCTGAGGCATCCGTGTGACCCGTATACGTTCCTTGGCATCTGCCACCTCAGACCACACTTCTGCCTTGTACTCAGCCTTCTGGTTGAGGTACTTGTTCTTTGCCACACCTCCCATGCCAGTCATTTTGGCAGCCATTCCTGGTGGTGGTAGACCACTTTTTCAAATTCCCAAATGCACCTGCAGCCTCAAAAGCTGCCTACTTACTCTATTTATAGATCTTGTGAGGTTTGCTAGAGCCAATCAGAAGCACTGTTAGAGTAGAACAAGCAGTATTCTGATCAGTGATTGGCTGGCCCAGGCCCTTCTCTGGGACAGAAAGAGCATGCATGCTAATGTGGTTAAACTAGGTCTTGCAATTTGAGAGAGAGAGAGAGAGGTGCTTCCCTTACGTCCATGCTCTCTCAAGAACTATCAGATTCAGAGTTCCTTGTGCATAGGCAAGAGGGAGGTGCAATTAGTGAGAAGAGCAAAGTGCCATAATAATCAGGAACATTGATCCCAGGGATTTAATAGGCTCAACATACATGCGAGTAACTGTCTAGTTCACACAAACACACAAAGTCGAAGAAGAATAAAATAAAAAAAACATTGACAGAACCTTTGTGAAGACCAACTAAAAAGTTATAAAATTAGCTAGCAATGGCAATTTGTAGAGCATAGTAGAAAAGGTTCAGTTCAGGGCTGTAGTGGAATTTCAGAAATGTTGAAAATATAATTTGAGAATTAAAATGGAAACCTTTCTTCCATGACTCAGGTCATTTTATGTATGTGTGTGTGTGGGGGGGGGGGGCTGTCTTACAAGTTTGTACTGTGACCCAAAAGGGGGAGGGGTTCTTGGGCCCTTCACTCTATTTCTTGAGATCGTTCACTGTCTCTTTGCTGCTCTGTGATGACAACAGAGGTTCCCAAATCTACTGGCAAATGTCTAGTTCAGCCATAAGAAGGCAGGTGAGGAATTCCATGACTGAATTTGCCCCTGACTGCTATCAGCTGAGTCTAAATCCTGGTTTAGGCCCACTAGTTCCTTCCAAAAATGAGAGGGACTTAAGTGCCTAACCTTAAACTAGAAAATATGAAGGGAAAAGGTAATATTTTTTAAACGGTGGAGGGAGATAAGAAATAAAAGGAACAGCCCAAATCCAGGGTTTTTTCTCTCTCAGCAAGCACAAATTCTATGCCAGTGTGTCTTTTGAGAGTAATACGTTATGAATGAGAACACAGTAGAATAAATACAAGGTGTTCAGCAGCTGCAGTTCAGAATCTGACAAGTTCATTAAAATTATGGGTAACTTATGTGCACTCAGAATGCACAGATCAATTAGCTGTCTAGCTTCCAGTGATGCTGTTAGTGAGGAACATCCCATGATCTAAAACATTGATTACTTTTAAACTGTAGTATTGGATCTTTGTCCACTCTTAAATGTTACTGTAAATGGTTAATGGATTGCAACTAATAAATGTTTCTGCATTGATTCTTAGTATAGTGCGGTGGATGACTTGTTATACTGAGACACTCAAGCTGGAGGTAGAGGTGAGCAATTGACCAGTCTGCCCAGTCAAAAGAGGGTTGGTTGGTTAATTGACTGGTCAGATATTGTCAGATAATTATAAATTACTATTAGTTGTTATTATTTTTTATTGTTCTAGTAAAGTTACTTTAATCATAAACTGATTTCATAGTTATGGTAATTACAAAAACAGATTTAGTTAACTGTTATTGTGAAACAATGAAATTAACTTCAAAAATGTAATGAATTATCGTAACATTTACCAATGTTAGGTAAGATTTCTCTAAATGTGAATAATCCACTCTTTGGTTTTCACCTTGGATTACCAGATTTAGATTATACATGCAGTATTAAAAAAAATGTAAAACAAATGAAGCAAATTAAGATCAGCTATTTAAAAACAACAACATGATTTTTAAAAGTTAACGTGAGCTGCCACCTACACTGTTCTTGACATCATACAATATTTGACTGCAGTCCAATAAAAGGTACTTGGCTGGGATGCCAACCAGAAATCTTGGATGTTTTTCAGATAATAATGCTAAAATCAGAAGTTTTCTTTAGCTATATATTCATGCTAGATGCTGTCCAATGTAAGTAGTAAGTTATTCTTTCCCCCACACAATGGGTGAACTGGACTTGTCTTAGTACAGTATGTATTAAGGTAATGATTCCATATTCCTGTCGATCACTTGTTGAAATTCAGAGAGGCCAAGCACTGTAGAGAAGGGAGTACATTAAGAAAAGGGTAAATGGAATGTTTGGGGCATTGCTATTGGGTGCATTTCCTCACCTCAAAGGACTAATTTAGCACTTCCTTTGAATATACAGGTGGGCTTCCTGTGGGTCACAAGCGGCCTTAAGGAGCCCAGCTGATATGTCTTCTCCCTTCCTGTTTCTGAGCTGACTGGTGCTGAAAACGGGTGTGGAGCCCACCGTACCGTGTACTCCTCAGCTTTTCTAAGCACCGATGAGCTGAGGTGCTGGGGGAGTTTGGAATCACTGTGGTCCTGTCATGTGCCTTCCCTTTCCCCTGCTACTCAGCTGGTCGGTGTTGGAAAGAGCTGAGGAGTACAGTGATTGGCTGTCTGCGTATGACTGAGTAGGGGAAGGGGGTGTTTCTGAGAGATGGGAGGAGCCCAAGCCACACTCACCACCAGCATGTGGCCCCAGGGGCAAAAGGTTGCCCATCCCTGTTTTAATAATATATTGGAAGAATGCTCGCTTTTCATATATGAAATGGTTGCAAAATGAGGCAGTCATGATGATACAGATACTATGCAGTAGGGAGTGATGACACATGAGCAGCCATAGTTCATCTAACCATAATTGTGGTGAGTGGAATGTATGTTTTTTCAGTAACAGCAACATCACTGTTTTAATGCTGGGAAAATGTCACATATTCCCACAACACAAACATTACCCTGAAGACAATCATGTAAAGGGAGCTTTGTGTATTATAAAGAAGCACTCACTGCCAGAGAAATAAAAAAAAAGACTCATGCATTTCACCCCTAAAATCTTTCTGGTATAATGATAAAAGGGGGAGTTTAATGTCCCTTTCACCTTAGTGGGGATGTGTGCTAACATCTGCAGTGCACACAACTCTGCACAGGAAAAGAGGCAAGTCATGTGTGCTTTTTATGCTAGAGGCTATATATATGCTCTGGAAGCCCTGGGGTGGCTCTAAATCTATGCTGCGTCAGATATATGATGCAGCTGCTGATTTGGAGCCACCCTGGGGCAATGAGCTGAAGGCCTGCAGCAGAAAAGCCAGAGACTTAGCCCGACTTTTCCTGGATGAGCAAAGTCAGTGCAGCTCTTCTCCATTTGTCCTCCCTTGGGTGCTGTGTCAGGGGGCATTCCTGGACCGAAGGCAACCTCTCATTGGTCACTAGAAGCCGCAGGAGGGGAAGGGGGCGGGTCCGGCAATCCTAACGGCCACCAGAAAACCCATGCTGCATCCCTCCGTGTAAATAACTTGCTGCTACCCTGCACCTGTGATACTGTGGGGTTTGGTGGTGGTGCGGCAGCAGCTCAGTACTGTGAAGACAGCCACCTAGGACTCCCTTGTAATTTGTCAACATGCTCAGGATACCCTGCAGCTGACGAGGAAACCACTGCAGATTTGGGAGGTGGGAGAGTAAACTGGAAAGACCCTTTAATGCATCATGGATTCATTATTGGAAATATATCTCTTACCCCACCAGTGTAATAGACAGTAACAATATAGTTTGTAACTATTTGTTACAAGGATGTATGTTTAAAGAATTGTAAAGCTTTTCATGTACTGAAAATTGCTGAGCTTGCCTGCTTTAAAAATGTTGCCAAGAATTGCCCAATCTAACTTCCTCTTCTCACACTCTATTTTGTATACCTATTATTGTTCCGAATCTGCATGCGCTGAAGAATAGAATGCTTTGTCTACCCTTTGCTTTACAACAGCATGCAAATACTGTACATTTATCAGAGGGGAGGGGCAAAATTCATTCAGCCGATCCTGGTGTCCAGTCCTGATCACTCAGATGTGCCATTGCTTTCAATATGTTTGGAGGAATGTAATTAACGTTAATATTATTCAGAAATTTGCCATGTTTTAAAATTAATTCTCAAAGACCAGCATTACAAAGACGCTTGTAAATGCTGGTCTTTGATTCTGTCCACTTAATGTTAAATGCATGCAGTTGTTGTTCCTGTATTTTTATAAGCCTACATTTATGTGTGTGTGTGTGTGTGTGTGTGTGTGTGTGTGTATGCATGCATGTTTGTAAATTGTCTGTGGACTAATTTAAAATAATTTATTCAGCCACATACCTAATATATTTTAAGCCTACATTTGTTTTATTTATTATTTTATTTATTATGGTAATTTCTACCCCACTTTTCAAATAACTCCCTGGGAGGCGTATAATACAAAATTAGAAATTACAATAAGAACAGTTAAAGTGTGAATGCAACCAGCGTGTTGTTTGCAAACATGCATGTTTTACAATAGTTGTAGTAGTAAGAAAATTGTGTGTTTGGGGGCATAATCCATAACAAAATTAAAGTATCAATACAAAATAAAATCCAAACATGCATATCATACAAGTAAAGTTATCAGAGAGCCAGGAATGGCTGAAGCAGCAGCCGACCTGGGTTTTCCTTGTGAAATGTGTGAAACTGCCCTGGGAACCTGTGCTTTACCATCACACAGTAAGCTCATGGAGGGAGATGGAACTGATTATAAAAGAAGTAGGATGTATACAAACCTGAGTAAACGTGTGCTTTTAAGAAACAAAATAGAGCTCATTCTTCCTCCCAAGCCATTTGAATCTGCATACTATTTAAATCCTTGCAGATACAATAATGCAGCCAAAAACAAACTAAGTACTTAGATGTTCTTAGTGGATGTTTTGCCAGCAAGTACTGACGTCAAAGCTTTGTATGGTGGGAAAGCAAATTGAAGCAGCCTTTTGTGAATGATTTGGGAAAGTGCCGCTTACCAGTGAATCCTGGCACCTTCCTAATGGTCAAATGGCTGATTATTATACACTTTTCTCTTCCCCCCCCCCCCCCAATTGCTATGTACCAAGCTGGAGTAGCGCACACACACACACACACACACACACACACACACTCTCTCTCTCTCTCTCTCTCACACACACACACACCTTTTTTTTAAAGCCTTTTTATTGGAATTTTGAGCATTCTGTAGAAGTTTTTTTTAGCTCAAATGACCAGCATTTTAAAAATAACATTTTCTGGCTGCAGAGCTAAAGGCTGTGGAGGCAGCAAAACTGAATGTCAAACTTGAAAACTGGGCTGCTTTAGAAGAAACAGGTGTAAAAATCAAGCCAGTACGTGATTTAAATGTGCTCTTGCAGTAATCTCTGTTCAGGGACTTCGTGGCTTTCACTTAAACACATTCCCAAGGGGTCAGAAAATATATGCTGGGATAGAAGAAAGCATGTCCTTAGAAATGGCATTAAAATGTTATTTTTGTCAGTTGTCTGGGTTGAAATAGCATGATGTAGAACCATGAAAGTCCAGTAGGAATAAAACCATATCACCTTCCGAACTCTGTGTTAAAGATGACAAATTTCTTAGCTATAATCAGGGCCAGCAAATCTTTAAGTTGGATGCAGTCCAAGGCACTTTATTGTATTTAGCAGGCGGGGGAGGGCTCCCTCTGATAATTTATATTACGTTGCTCTGCTGCTGTACCATTTCTGTTAAAATAAACAATTACACCTTAAAAGAAGCTTCACTGTTGGAATGCTTTATATATATGTTTGTACACTACACACACACACATATGCACGCACAGAGTGAGAGTGCAGAGGTTAGCAAAAGGTCTGTCTACTCTACTGAATAAGTTGTATTTTTATCTTGACAATTGTTTTTCATTTTTCATTTTATTTATGTCTGCATTTATATCCCACCTTTTTTCCTCCAAGGAACCCGAGGCGGCATACATAATCCTCTTCCTCTCCATTTCATCCTCACAACAACAACCTTGTGAGGTAGGTTGGGCTAAGAGTCAGTGACTGGCCCAAAGTCACCCAGTGGGTTTCCATGGCCGAGTGAAGACTAGAACCCAGATCTCCCAACTCCCAGTCCAACACTTTAGCCACTACACCACACTGGCTCCTTTATGTATGAGTTGTCCAAAGTACTTCATATACTGTCATTCCTCCTTGGAGAGAATCTTGTCAGAGGATCCGGGAGAGCTCCTTGAGCTGAACACCGCAAAGGAGCAGGCTATTTCCAGGGCGATTAGGGAGACCCTATACCCCCGGGAGTGACATTAGTAAATCTTTTTCCTCCAGATTCACAAATGGAAGTCAAGCTACGCCTAGTCCTAGGGAATGCAGGTATCTGAGGGTGCAGGCTCAGATGGCTGCCAGCAAAGAAGTAGCAGTCTAAGGAGCAGACCTCCCTGTGGGTAAAGTATCTCTGATCACGTGCTCATCAGACCTGGGCAGGGCTCTAAGAGCTCAGGCGTAAAATATGTTTCTCCAGTTCCCAGATTTGTGTCTAGTATTCCTTGCCTACCTCACTCCCCTTTGGATCTTGTATGTTCTGACCCCTTGCACCTTCTTCAGTCCTTGCCTTTGAGAATCAGCCAAGCCAGGGCTGACCCCACTTGCTGGTTAAAGTTGCAGGGGCCCTGCCTTCTTTTGTATATGGACACTCTAGTATAGTGCCTGCAACTTTAACTCTTGTGATGAAGAGGGAATTTCACCAGGAACTAACTGCATACAAATGTCACTGGCTGAAATTCCCTTTTCTCTACAACTGTTAAAGTTACATAAGCCCTGTCCTCCTTTTCATATGGTCAGCCTAGCTGTTCCATGGAGAGCATTTGCGCATTTTGATCTCTATAATGGAAAACTTATAGCTAAATGTGCCTAACAAAATACAATACTTTATACTTTTGATCTAATTGGACTTTCGATTCTCTCTAGCTTAGAAATCATTGAGGTCATCTTTAGAGGTTCTTCTCTAGGCATCTCATCCCCCAGCCATCTGGGGTGAGGTGACTGGTGACCACAGAGAGATCCTTCTGTGTGATGCTTGTGGAATGCCCCTCCTAGTGACACCCTCCCCCCTCTCCCACCCACTGTGCCTTTCCGGAAGGAATACTTGGTTTTAAATGACTTAGTCCCTAAAAAGGCAATGTTCTTGGAAATGCTTCTCTATGGAACACAATAGCTGTAGTGCCTTCTAAAGCCCTTTTCTTATGCCCTCACCCCAGTGTGAGGAATGCTTCACTGTGGAATGATAATATGCCACTGTTTGAAAGCAAAAATCATGTGTCCAGGGCTGATGCCTTCTGTCCTTCCCACTGAGGGGTTCCTTTCCCTCCCAGCTGGGTGGTGCTTTGGTGGGGACCCTCCCCCCTAACTTTAACTCCCAAGCCGTGTGGGGTCACAGCACAGGGGAGCCTAATGACCTGTGATATTTGGTCATAATGCATTTTTTAAAATATAGAAGTGCAACCCCATGGGCATACACAACATCTGCAGCTTGTATTTGTACCCCCTGATTATTTGACCATCAAGTCCTGTATTCCATTACTATCAGCTGTATTAGCTATATGAGAAGACCCCATATTTATTTATTGGAAGTGTTTCTGTGCCGCTTCTGATTTTCACAGATCTCGAGGCGGTTTACAGAAGAATACAATATAATAAATAGTACCATATTCGAGGCTGATTCAAAGGCAGCTTATCGCTGTGGGAAAGCCAAAGTAATTTTATTAAAAAGTAAAGAGATCCCTTTTCAATAAACACCTTAAACATGCCACTGTTGCTGCCTGGCATACCTTGAAGGGGAGATCATTCTGCAGGGGTGGTGCCACTGCAGAGAAGGCCTGTCTCCGTGTCGCAGCCAAATGGAAATCTGTAGACTTTATTATAAAATGCAGCTTGTGTCTTTGAGTAAGAAAACATATTAAACACCCACTCCTTCCCTTAGAACAAATATAATATAATTATATTAAAAAGAAATAAGTTTAGATCAGGAACAGGTAATCGTGTTGGTCCTTTGGGATGGGCAGGGATGCTAACAGGAACAAAAAGCAACTTTTTATTTTAATGAGGACCAACAATGATTCATACATGTGAACATAACATAACTCATCCTCAGGGAATATGTTAAAACGAAAAGAAAAGAGAAGAGGGTGGACCTGAGAGAAACAGATGTTTGAAGGGCATTTTGTTAAGCCCAAATTACTCATATACCCATTTGTTCTTATCTCTCATTTAAGTCCATGCATAAAATATTGAAAAGACCGTTCGCTTGACATGACAACCCACTGGGGGTTAATTTACCCACTGGGGCTGCTGCATTGTGCCAGGTGCCTGCGGGTGTGGCTTGTGTCATGCAAACCCAAGGTGCAAAAGTTGTTCAAGGGTTAAACAACTCTCAGATAACTCATGGGTTGTTTTAGGATTATTAGAGGGTTGTCTAACCCCCAAACTAGGCTGACCAGATAAAATCCAGGTCAGGGCTCATGTAACTTTAACAGTTGTAGAGAAAAGGGAATTTCAGCCAGTGTCATTTGTATGCTATTAGTTCCTGGTGATATTCCCTCTTCATCACAACAGTTAAAGGTGCATGCACTATACTAGAGTGACCAGATACAAAAGAAGGCAGGGCCCCTGCAACTTTAACTGTTGTGATGAAGAGGGAATTTCACCAGGAACTAATTGCATACAAATGACACTGGCTGAAATTCCCTTTTCTCTACAACTGTTAAAGTTATATGAGCCCTGACCTGGATTTTATCTGGTCACCCTACCCCAAACAACTCCTCCCTTTATTCACACAACATGACAAGGCATGGCAAGCTGGGCCCCCACTTGCGCCATGTAGAAATGGCATTGGTTGGCACTCAGCACAACGCAACAGCCCCCACAGGTAAATTAACCCACAGTGGGCTGTTGTGTCATGCGAGCCAGGAATATAATGCTTGTTGCCGCCTTTAAATGTTACTCTGATACATTTTTCTTCTGTGCAGGAGGTGATTTGTTTTTGTAAATCCCTAACACGTCGACTTCTTTGCAAGCAAACAAACAAAAACCTCAGATGTGGACTTTCCCCCATAATTTTCAGCTTTGCCTTTTGGTTCTGTAATGTTCTTCCTCCCTGCATTTTCCTCACACACTGAGCAATGAAAATCAATGAACTCAGCTGCATTTTTTGTTTATGGCCGTTAACACACAGTGAGAGAAACATCAAAGACGCCCTGAGCTTGCAGATATTACAGATTTTTGAGTAGAAGAAGAGAGAACTAATAGTGTTTAGCACTTACATAGCAGCTTTCGCTGTGAATTTCAAATTGATTTACAGATGTGAATGAATTTAGCCTCCCCCCCCAAAAAAACCTCTTACACTGGAAGCTATTATTATCATCGTTTTGCAGATGGAGAGATGTAGAGAAGTTAAAGGTTACATTTTCAGCCCTAGTTGAGCCAACAAAAAACCCTGTCCTCTGATCAGAAACTCTTTCAGAATAGGTGTAGACAGACCTAATATTTTGATAGCAGTGGCAAATTGCCAACACACCCTATCATCATCTCTCTCGGCACTCAGACACCCAAATTCCCTGGAGCAGATTTGTATGTTTAATTCTTAGTGGGCTGTGGGCGGGGGTGGGGGTGGTGAAGGGACAAGGGGAAGGATGGACATGCAAATAACTAAACATTTATGTGCCACTATTAGAAAGGTTAAAACTAGAGCTGTGTGCAAGTTGCTTCTTGAAATTCTCCACATATTGCGGGTAGAGCAATTGTGGGGACAATTTTACAGAATTTTTCGAGGGGGAGGAGAAATTTTCCAACAATTTCTCACCATTGGCAAGGGTTGTAGAACAGCTTTCTTTTTCCTGTGTGTGTGTGAGAGAGAGAGAGTGAGTGAGAGAGAGAGAGAGAGAGAGAGAGAGAGAATTTTTTGGCACAGCAGCAGTTAAAACTTACACAACAGATCAGTATAGGCAAAACCGATGGCTGATCCTGAACGTGATTTCATGGATTGTGCATCTATAGTACAAATTAGAAAGCTCCATGTGAACATCCCCTTTGCAACTTCTCTTATAAATTTACATTGGCTGCCTCTACACCAGACGTTTAAAGCTCTTTGAAGTCTCATTAAAAAATTTACCTCCACACCAGCAGAGCGCAAATGGGACATAGAGGCGCGTTATCTCTCCGATTATGCGCATTATCGAATGCGCATTAAATAGCGAGTTTTATTTTGCTCCGTCTGTTAAAGCGCATTTTGACTGTGTGAATATGCGCTTATGCGCATTAACTACTTGTAAATCGCTTTTTGGATATCCGTTAATGCGCTTCGCCGCCTCTCGTGCAGAGGGATTAGGTGTAAATGCGCTTCAGCGATTATGCGCATAATCGGCTAACCAGGCGCAAAAGCGAATCCTTGTAGAGGGGACCATTGTGTTTCTGCCCTAAATGCAGGGCTTCTAACAGCAGCAGCAGCAGCAGCAGCAGCAGCAAAGACAACTGAGGGAGCTATCAAAAGGGGGAGCTGGACCCCTTGCCATTGTCATTCTCAATACAGGCCCCCTTGATTGTGGTGGGACTCCCTCCCTGCTCATATACAGTTGACACTGAGTCTTGCAAGCTTTCAGGGTCATCTAAATGTCTATTAGGTCATCTAGGCTTTTGAGGGAATCTGTGGGCAGAATCCAATGGGCTGCTAATTCTCTTACAACCCTGTAATACCACTGTTGGCACAACAGTGATTAAGCACTTCTGGAGGCATCCGAAACAAGCGGAAATACTTGTTTCTGGAAGGAGGCAGGTTGCCTAAGAGAGCTCCACCAACCTGTCGCCTTCCAGAAACGAGTATTTCCATTTATTTTGGGGCTTCTCTAGGAAGTGCTAAATCTCCCTTAAGGCAATCAGTAGGGGCCAGAGTGCCTCGTTGGATTCTGCCTTGTGACTCAGTCATATGTAACATGCATTTGAACCGTATCTCAATAACTGATTTGGATTGGGAACAGTTTTCATTAGGAGGGGAGGATTAATTCCCCCCCACACCACCATTTGCTTCCCAAATTTCACCTCACATGTGCGGATTGAAAAAAGAAAGAAGACTACATTGGAGTCAAACAGACATGGCTCAGTTATACACTATGCAATTAATATAATGTAATGTGTTGTTTGACCCTGTCTTGCTGCACTTTGTGAACTGTTATTGATGTTTTTGTTCTCCCCTGTGTTATTGTTTTATGAGCTGATGATAGTCACGTGCCAGCTAAATTTTGAATATTTGAATATTCAGATTTGAATATGCAAGCCATGGCTATAACTGTCTTTTGCCTGAATCCATGGACTGCAGAAAAGGGAATTCCAGCAGATGTCATTTGTATGCATGCAGCACCTGCTGAAATTCCCTCTTCATCACAATAGTTTACGCTGCAAGAGCCCTGCCCTCTTTTGTATCTGGGCATTCTAGTATAGCTTCTGCAGCTTTAACTGCTGTGACAAAGAGGGAATACAAATGACGCCTGTTGAAATTCCCTTTTCTATGCATCTGTTAAAGATACTGGAGCCCTACCCTCCTTTTCATATGGTCACCCTATAGGTTATGACATCTGGAGAGCCACAAGTTGCCCACCCCTGTCTTAGGGAAAACCAGCCAGGACTGGAATCCTATTTTTTGGCATGGTTTGCAGAGTGCCCTTCTTTGGACCATTGCTGGAGGTTGGATCTGATGACTGCTTTCTCCTTCTTGCTTCAGGAATTATCTGGTGTGCATCACTTCATTCCTAGACTAAGATTCAGTTCATGCAACCTACAAAAGTTCATGCAAAGTTTATGAGTTTATCACTTGAGCGCATGTGTTGTGTATGACTACATCTAGAAACCAGCATGTCAGGTTGAAGGGTTCTTCCTAGCCATGTCCCTGCAGTGCTAGCTTTCTATGTGCAAGGAATTGTTTTATTCCCCCCTTGCAGGACCACTCACACATGCAAACATCTGCATTGAAATAGTACCATCCACGAAAAAACTCTACTCTCTGATTCTACTGATTTGTATGAACTGGCCTTCAGAGCATCCCTTAAGCATTGCTGGATGAAGGCACTTCCCTGCGACATGCAAAAAGGTGCTTGCTCAGGCTACAGATGTTTCTGGCGCAGATCTGGCCACTCCCCAGATTTATACAGGAGGTGTAGCATCTGTGATTTCTGCACCTGAAGTACTCAGATGGTAGATTTTTTGCTAGTTGTCATAGCGTGACCTGAGGGGACCTCGTGGTTCCCCTGGCAACTGCTTGCACTTCTTAGGAAAGCCGCCTGACAGTTGGAAAAAACAATCGCCATGGACTATTTTTACTCCTCAGAGTGCTAGAAGAAGTAATGACAGTTTAGGGCTGACCTGAGGATTTGAGTCTGGTTCCTAAAGTGCAGGCAGAACAATCAAGTGATGTAGAAGACAACATATTTTTCAAATATTTCTCCAGTAGCTGCAGAGCAGTCTCCCCCAACTTAGTTCTCTTCAGATGTGTTGGACTACAAAACCCAGAATCCCCCAGCCAGGTTGGGGGAGGCTGCTGTAGAGGGTGTGTCAACTTCATCTTTACCCTTCCATTCACAAGAATTGGGATTAAGTCCTCCTTTCCTCTTATGTTCTTTTATGCCTGCCATGACAGTCACTGATTCCATGGATATGATACAGGCAAAACAAATGAGGGTGTGTCCGGAGCACTTGCAGAGGAACAATTGAAAAAGCAAGCGTGCCCTGCGACCACCGTAACCTTCCCTTTCCCCTATTTTCATTTACGTGGACTGCAACATAAATGAACCAAATATCTAAAGAAGTATTCATCTGGTGTCTAGATGCCATTCTTTGAAATATTGAAAACTTTGTAAGGTCCTCAATCCATTGCATTATTGGAGGTGAGCATTTATCCTTCCAATATTGTAATATCAATCTTTTAGCTACAAAAGGACACACAGAATCCATTCATGCTGACCATTTGTTAATTTCCATGAAGCGGGTAGATAATTTAAAAGAGTGTGTAATAACTTCGCCATAAAAAGAAGCTACTGCTGGACGTTGCTGAACCATATCTTTTAAGAGAAACATTGGCTGTATTGCACTGCCAGCAAATAGCTGAATTAGACAATCCCTTATTAAAGAGATGTTGCAATCTCCAACAGACATGAAGCAAAAGGTTTTGCTGAGTAAGACACAACCTAAGTTCCATAGACATGAAAGGTAGGCATTTTGTGGTGGTGCCCACAGCAATATCTCAAATTCCTAAATGAGCCCATGGGTCCAAATAGGTTGGGGACCCCTGGACTAAGGGCCATTTCAAGCCATTCGAAGCGGGTTCCGTTCAGTAGTGGATAATAGTTGCACAAGGTGCCAGTCACAGAACTAGCTCCTCTGCTTCCCAGCTTCTTAATTGGTACACATTGCAAAGCTGTTACCTTTAGCCTTGTTTATCTTTGCAGGCTCCTGATTCACAGCATCCGTATGTGACTGCTGTGAATCCTGGTTAAATATATTGGCGTCTTCTTTGGTGGTCCCCAGATCATTCTTTCTTCTCATAACTTGGTGGGCTTGTATCTTGTGAAGTAGAAGGAATACTGTCGTTGTGAGTAAGGAGTCCGTGAGATGCCAGGAATTGCCTTGCAATTGGATGCTGGGAATGGAGGCCTTGATGTCAGGTACAATCAGGAGCATTTTCCATGAGATTCAATGTAGCAACCACAACTCTGTCGTTATGATCAGCGTTTACTCTGTTGTTATTGTTGCTGTTGCTCCAGCTGCATTCTTTATTGTATACTTTTTGAGAGATCCCATACAAATTGCAGGGCTAGATGCTTTGTTAGAAGCACTGTCCCCATTTGCCCTTGTATTTTTTCAGTGTATAAATGAGCTGGTTCATTTGCAGCTAACATTGTTTTGATTTATCATTTGTGTTTTAGTTTTAAAAAATAAAATAAAAGTCACAGCTTGTTGAAAAATATGCTGCGCTGCTTGCTTCCCCCCCCCTCATTATTTTCCACATCTTTTAACATTTAATTCCAGGCATCTTTATTTCCAGCTTCCCCAAAATCGTCAATGCAAAATTCTTTATTTTGGGGGGTGTTAGCTGAAGATGAATAAAATGCTTCAATTGGTAAAGGGGGGAAAAGGTGCTTTGCTCCTTACTTCACCGAGCCCCCCCCCCTTTTTATTTTTTTTCTTTCTGGCGGGGCAGAAGATAAATTCTTCAGAAAGCTTTTGCTATCAGCCCTGGAGATGGGAGAATTGCACTTGCAAGAATAAAGAAGTGGAGTGTGTGACAACAGGTTGCAAGATGGAGTGCTCATGTTCAGGGCCAACCACACCCTCTTTCAGGTTGCTCCATTCCAACCCCACCCCACCTCTGGTTTCTGTCCCCTCTCCCCCCAACAGATGCTCAGCATGCTCAGTCTTTATTGGGGCTGTTTTGTGTTGCGCTTTTCCCCTTAACTTCTTTTTTTTTTAACTTTTGCAGATTTTGGGTATTTTCCCAAGACTGCTGGTATTTCCCTCTTGTGCATAAATGGTGTCGGTTAAGGACCACCCTCAGCGAATAAGTTCCCTATTAGTATATCTACATGACATTGAATATTTGCTTTGGTGTTCTTTGCTGATTTCAGTGTTGGGGAGGGAACAGCCATTGTTTTAAATAAGTGACAAAATAAACTGGGGACTATAGATGCAATTTGTCACAGATAACAGGTTAAACAGCCCTCATATCCATGAGTAAGAAGTGTGTATGTGTGTGTGTGTGTGTGTGTGGAGTGTGGAGGAAGAGAAAGTAAAGCAGAAACTGGAGTTTACGGGCTATTCGTATCGCAGCATTGGTTATCTGTCAGAATGTGTTTTCATTGTAATATAAAATACTCTCAGAGTGGCAACCTTAGTTGGCACACACACACAGAAAATATGGCGGCCATATCTCAGTGTCTGTGCACCTGCTTTGCATGGCAAAGTCCCACTTCTACGGTGACCATACGGAAAGGAGGACAGGGCTCCTGTATCTTTAACAGTTGTATGGAAAAGGGGATTTCAGCAGGTGTTATTTGTATGCATGCAGCACCTGGAGAAATTCCCTCTTCATCACAACCGTTAAAGCTGCAGGAGCCCTGCATCTTTCGTATCTGGCCAAGAGGGCAGGGCTCCTGAAGCTTTAATGATGAAGAGGGAATTTCACCAGGTGCTGCATGCATACAAACGACACCTGCTGAAATTCCCTTTTCTGTGCAACTGTTAAAGGCACAGGAGCCCTGTCCTCCTTTCTGTATGGTCATCCTACCTTCAATCCTTGGTGTCTCCAGATAGAGCTTGGAAAGACCCCTGTTTGAAAACCTGGGGAAATGCCAGTGAAGACTAGTCTTCCCCAAACTGGTGCCCTCCAGATGTTTTGGAGTTCAACTCCCAACAGCCCCAGCCAGCATTGGCCAATGGTCAGGGATGCTGGGAGTTGAAGTCCATAAATCTGGAGGGCACCAGGTTGGGGAAGGTTGTTGTAGACAGTGAGCTGGACGGACCAGTCGTCTCACTCTGTCTCCGAGGTTCCCCAGTGCAGCACCTGCAGGTGCCATGGCCCCCCTGGGGACCTCCAACAGCACCTATGAAGCTTTCCACTCCCTGCTCACCTTCAAAAAAATGTTTTTACTTTAAAAAACAACTGGAAAAACATGAGTTTGCCATGTTCTCCTTCCTGTTCCTGAACTGCCACTGATTAGCTGTTAAGTGGGCAGGAAGAGAAGGAAGGAAGGAATTGCTTCCTGGCCCACCCAGTCTTCTTCCATCCCCCCCCCCCCCCATTCCCAGCTTCTCTACTTTTCTCTACCCTATCTCATTGGCTGCCTCTACACGGGAGGTTTAAAGCTCTTTCAAGTCTCATTAAAAAAATTACCTCTACATGAACAGAGTGCAAATCAGGAGTTGAGGCGCGTTATCTATCCGATTATGCGCATTATTGAATGCGCGTTAAATAGCGAGTTTTATTTTGCTGCAGCTGTTAAAGCGCATTTTGACTATGCGAACAAGCGATTCTCCGCATTAACTACTTCTAAAGCGCATTTCAAACAACCGGTAAGGCCACCAGTTGTGCGCTCAATTACCTCCTGTGTACAGTCATTTGCCATAAAGCGCTTCCGAGAAGATGCGCATAATCGGAGAACCAGGCGTCAAACCGAATTCTTGTAGAGGGGGTCATTATTTCCCCCCATTCCCTGTCCCTGGCCTTGCTCTTTCCCTCCCACTCACCCCTCGCCTTTCTCCTTCTCTCCACTCCCAGCCTGTAGCCTTAGCTGTTTCTCTCCTGTTTGCCTCTCTGTTTCTACCCCCTCCAAGCCCTGACCTTTCTTTCCCCTCCACCTCTTTGCCTTGTTATTCCCCCCTCCCTCCCAGCCTCTAGCCTTGCTATTTCCTCCTCACACACACACCTCTTTTGACCCCCACAGCAGTCATTGTGTGAATAGCCACATCCTCAGTGGGGCATATTTTATGGTGGCTCCCACAATAGTTTCTCAAATTTCCAAATAGGTTCATGGGTTCAAAAAGGTTGGGGAGCACGGCTGTATATTTATTTTTTATTTATGTATTAAAACATTTGTATCCCACCCTGTATCACTAGGATTTCAGGGCAGCATATAGATAAAATCATACAAACAGCATAAAACAATAAATGTACAAAGCTAAAAACAAATTAATCAAGCTACAATCAGTATAGAATTTAAAAGCAATAGAAACAATTAAAACAATTAAAACTAAGTGCAGCCTTGGTGAATTTAGCCTTCAAAGGCCTTGTTAAAAAGCTATGGTTTAACTTGGCGCCGAAATGAGGTTAGCATCGGCACCAGTTGGGCCTCCAAGGGGAGGGCATTCCACAGCTGGGGTGCCACAACAGAGAAGACCCTCTCCCATGTCCCACCATAGCATATGTCTCGCATTGGTGGGACATGGAGGAGGGCTGTTCCAACAGATCTCAAGTCTCGCGCAGGCAGATATAGGGAGAGGCAGGCGCTCCCTCAAGTATATGGCAGTTTCCTTATGTTCCCAATCAAGGTCATTGTGTCTATGTGGATCCTGATTACCTAGTAAAGTTTTACTACTTTGAGGGTGCAACCCCATGCGTATTTAGACAGAAAAAATGCCAACACTCTCTTCATTTCCCAGCCAGCATGGAGAATGGCTGGGGAGAGCTGGGAGTTGTAGGACTTCTTTCTGTCTAAACCTGCATAGGATAGCAACCTAATGCTCTTTAGGGAAACGTTGCGTTTTATCCACACTGGCATATGCGAAAAGAAGCGTAAGTAAACTCTGTATACCAGTTCTCTCAAGACTACTGTTTTGACCTTCTTGTTCATGGATGGAGCTGTTTAAGATCCACACTTGGAGAATATGTTAGTATATCGTTAGTATATCTACGTGCCATTGAACATTTACTCTTGGTTTTCTTCGTTGATTTTAGTGTGCAGAGGGAACAACTATTGCTTTAAACAAGTGTCAAAACAAACTGGGAACTCAGCTATCTTTAGGTGTGTGCTCTGCAATGACCAGCCTGTGGGCCTTGTCCCTCTTCTATTGCCCTGCCCTGCCCTGCCCCTTTTCTGTGCTACTAGAGATAGATAGCACCGCAGTCTTGTCCTCAGTATTTCCTCATGGCATCCGCACATATGTAGCACCTTAAGAAAATATGGCAATAGGAGCTTGGAGTACTGTCAGCAGTGAAGGGTGGTGGCTCGGTTGACAGTGGGGTGGTGGATCTGCTTTGAGTTGCAGTCAGAACTCTAATGGAACTATTCAAGGTGCTATTTTGGGCTGCATTAATAGAAATATAGTTTCCAAATCACGCGAGGTACTGGTTCCCCTCTATTTGGCACTGGTTAGACGTCATCTTGAGTATTGCGTCCAGTTCTGGGCACCACACTTCAAGAAGGATGTAAAGTCCCCCACTTTCAGATCCCCATCTCCATGTCCAGTTGAAAAAACCAGGTCTAGAGTGTGCCCTGCTACATGCATCGGGCCAATGGCATGTTGGGACAGTCCCATGATTGTCATGGAGACCATGAAATCCTGAGCTGCCCCAGATAAAGTGCCCTCGGCATGAATGTTGACATCCCCCAGAACCAAGAGTCTGGGGGACCTCAACAGTACACCAGAGACCACCTCTGTCAGCTCAGCTAAGGAATCTGTTGAGCAGCGGGGTGGGCGGTACACCAACAGAATCCCTAATCTGTCCTGTTGGCCCAACACAAGGTGCAAACACTCCAGACCAGTAGTCACATGGACAGGGAGCTTGCAGAGGGGGATGGAATTCCTATAGACCACAGCAACCCCCCCAAGTCTACCCTGATGCTGAACCAAGTACCCCGCTGGGCATAACTGGGAGAGACTAACTCCTCCCTGCTCTCCCACCCAGGTCTCGGTTATACATGCCAGATCAGCTGCCTCATCCGCAATTAAGTCGTGGATGAGAGAGATCTTATTATGCACTGATCTGGTATTTAAAAGCAGCACCCGGAGGCCTGAGGGCTGGCTGATAGGGCAACCAACAAGCCTGTGGATGTGAGGGGGACCGGAACAAGGCACAGCCATTAACTGTCTGGGCCTTGTTCCCCTTACCTGGCAAGTCCTCCTCACAACGCCATATCTCCCTCTACCCGTCACTACACTGATGGGGCACCCCTCAGATCCCCCCACCTGGCCCTGTATCCTCCCTCCCAGGCACATAGCTCAAGCCTGGGGAAAGGGGGGGAAACAAAAACAAAAACAAAACAAAAAAAACAACCAAAGACAAAAACAAAAAGCCGGCAGGCAGGCAGGCACACTCCTCTCCTTCCCTGGCAGCAGGCCTCCCTCTCCTGCAGGTTGATGGCTTTTCCAGGCCCCCTCAGCCAGCAGCTTAAATATCCCTCCCAGGAAGGGAGGGGGACAGATGTAATTGTCCACAGCAGCTGGCTCAGTACCTGGGGGCCTGGTCCTGCAGGGAGTGGCAGTCTGCCAGGCTGAAGTCCTCAGGAGGGTGGTGGTGGTGGTTGTGGCAGCAGCGAGGCCAGGAGGCAGGCAGGCACACTCCTCTCTTCCCCTGGCAGCAGGCCTCCCTCTCCTGCAGGTTGAGGAGGACTAAGTTGATCCATCCCACAAGGCACAAATTCCAAAGCTTGTTATTGTTCTTTTTTACGGCTGTGACACACTGAGTGGATGTTTTAATTGAGCTATCTCCCAAGATTTGGAAAGTCAGAGTTGGTTCAGACCCTGTTATTATGCATATGATGTTGTTGCTCATTCCCTCTGTTTGTAGAGGTTCTTTTGGAGCTCTTCATCCCAAACAACTTGGCATTGTATTCATTCAATTGATGAGTCTCCCTATAGCCAAAGCCCTGAGGGCGACCTACATTATAAAAGCAAGTGTAATCGAACCATTGATAAAGGTAATGGAAAGCCCATTAAAATAATTATTTTAAAAGCAACAACAATTCAGAATAATTTAAAAGAGATAAATAACAACACAGCTAAAACATGGAGAAATATTATTTTTAAAAGCAGCATTAAACAAATGGTAAAGCAAGCAGCATTTAAAAATTCTTTTAAAAGGCCTGAAAAAAATGAAAAGGTCTTTGCCTGGCGCCCAAAAGTCAATGAAGTAGATACCAGGCAGACTTCTCTAGGGAGGGCATTCCATAATTTGGGGGCCACTGTAGAAAAGGTCCATTCACAAGTAGCCCCCCACCAATTCTTAGTATGTCAGGGCATTTGGTGCAGTGCCTCAGATGATGATTACAGAGCACCGACAGGAACACAGGGGAAGAGGCCGTCCTTTAGATTCTGTGGCCCCAGGCTGTTTCTCATACACTAACATGGTCACTTCACTGCTCGCTCTTGATTCACATTTCATCATTACGAAAAAGTTAAGTCATCCCACTAGTTAATTTCTGGTCCTAAATCCTTGGTAACCCTACACTTTATTTTCCTCCCTTGTGAAAACCATCTGCTTATTTCTCTGGCTGCTGTTCTTTGCCAAATCCATAAGTAATTGAGTGACAGTGATATAAGCCAACGGATGGTAGCCCATGTGGGAAAGTGTATTACCTACCAACTGGGCTAATTGGCTGACATGATACCAGGAAATGATCTACGATGACGGTTCTACGTCATGCATTCTGGTTGTCAAATGATAATTTCTTTAATTATGCAAATAATGTAATACAGAACAGTTGCTCCAGAGGATCTTTTTGACTCCTTTCTTAGTAGCCAATATTTTGTCCACCCTTGGCTCTTGAAAATATCTCTGCTTATTCAAAAATACCTATCAATTTGAACATGCCTTGGGTCTTTGGGTGAATAAAACTATACTATGCTAAATATATGCAGTTGTTGTTGTTTAAAAAATTGAATGAATACTCCAAATTGGATCTCTGTGTTTTAATATGAGTGCTGAATTGTCTTTGTATCGCAACATGTTCCTGAAGTTTGTATTAATCAGAACTCCACGGTTAGCATATTGTTGCTTCATTAACCTACTTGTTTTAAGTATCTTTAGATCGCAAAGAAGAGAAGTCATGCTGTTAATGAAGGAATACACCTCGTGTGTGTGAAATCTTCCTCCTCCAAATCACATTTCAGGTTTGCAGCTAAGTTCCTTCCCCCATTCCATAATGATGTTGTGTTTTAACTTAGAAGGGCATTTTAAATATAATCAGCTAAAATATCAAGCATTCAGGATTTAGTCATAATAGGTCCTCAAGGAATGTTGGAGTATCCTTTCCTTGCTGTTTTGCTATATGCAATACCCACATTTGAAGCCGAGCATTGAAAAGGTATAATTTATTTCTAAATATGTGATGATGCCCTAAATGACCAAATTCTTGAAGAATACAATTATATTTGGGGGTTGTCTTGCCAATAAATTGTAAGTTTCATTTCTTAGGAAGCAACCCCTGATGGAAGCTGATTGCAATGGTGTGGGGCCATTACTAAAAAGGCCTTCCCCATTGTCCTCACAAGCCTAACTGCCTTGGCAGTAGGCCAATAAGAAGGGCCTCTATTGATGACAGGCAGGCTGGTACAGGAGAAGGCAGCCCTTCAAGTAACTTGGGCCCAGACCAGTTAAGACTTTAAAGGTTAATAAATAAAGCAAATTTATTAAAAACAAATTAAAATACCGTGGTGTCTTGTCGTGATGTGTGAACTTAGTGACAAGCAAGAGGAGGGTGGAGCAGTATTCTCCACTTGTCTTGTGCTCTCCTTTCTGATTGGTTGTGTAGACTGGGCCCAGAGGGAAAGGGTAAACGACTGTGAAGTGGTGAGGGGGGAGAGATGGGCATCCATTTAGGGCATCTTGCTCAGGGGCCTCTCAATGCCTGGAGTTGGCACTGCTTGCATTTGTGTGTGTGCTGTACTGAAGCATTGTTTGAAAAACGTAAGAGGCAAAATCCTGAGATTGTCGTCCACTAAGGAGATGTGGGTAGAGATGTGAAGGCCTGGAAAACACTGGGAAAAATCAGAAAAAAAACACTTTCCCTCCCTGGTTTTTTCCCTAAGCCTTTTTTCCCCCTGTTGTTGTTTTTTCTGAAAAAAATGAAAAAAATGGGAAAAAATGAAGAAAAAATGGATTATGGAAGGTTTTATTTTAGCATGATGAATAAAATGTTTTAAGACAAGGTGTTCATATATTGACTTCTCCAAATGATTTCTAAAACCTTTTTTTATGGGAATGGGTGCTTTATGTCTGCTTGACACTGTGGAGGACTAGTAGAGACATAAATAATTTTCTTTGTTACCAATGTTGATGGTTTCTTCTGTTAGTTGTTTTTAAAATGGTTTTTTGCCTGCTCCTCATAAACTGGCAAAACCAAAGAGGTTCCTTACAGTTCAGACGTTCTTTACAGTTCAGGAGCTTGTAGCTCCATTTGTTACAAAAGAAAGAAAGAAAGAATTTTTTTTAAAAGTAAATTCAATTTGTAATAATTGTTTGAATACACTGTACCTTTAATATACCAAGTATGATAAATTTATGGCAAACCAACTTGTACATAACTACATTTCATAGGTTCTCTCCCCCTCACCCCCAAAAAACAAACGGGGGGAAACAGCTTTTTGCCATGGCTTCAAAATTTCCAGAAATTTTACATCTATAGATGTGGGTAGGGGAAACTAATGGATAATGTAATTGCACCTTGCTAATGTGTCTGAATTGTCCTTGAAGACTCGACTCCTGCAAACTGCATTACATGGGGATGCCGTTGAAGGGACAATCTAGTAGCATTGAGAATTATGCTACTTGATTGCTGGCTGCCATAAGAAGCAAGAGAGAATGTGTCACTTCCATTCTCAGACATTGGTGCAAGCTACCACTAAGTTTCTGGGCCCATAATCTTACTTTTTCCTCCTTAAAGATCTCAGTGGTCTGGGTGTTGAATACTATGTTGTACTTATGGACTCATCGGATAGCCATAGGCAGCAAGGAATTGATTGCCATAGGCAGCGAAGGAGCAGGCTGGGGAAGGATGGCTAAAGTCTTTTCTCCCTCGTCTGCACCAGGCATAAAAACTAATGCAGGCTGTCAGAAGAGAGAGTGTACCCCAACTCCTTACTTAGCATCGACGTGCAGGAGGATGCTGAAGGAAGGACAGAGCTCTCTATCCCTTCTCTGCCAATCTCCAGCCCACTAGTATTTTTTTATTTGTAGGCTAGTAACTTGTGGGCTTATTTACAAAGGGTGGTTGAATAGCTGTAGAAACGCCTCCTCCCATTAGGGTTGGGCATTTGACAAAAGAATTTGGTCAATTGAGTAGCTGAATATTGCCAAATAGTGGCAAAATACGATTAAACCATGAACTTTTATAGAAAAAAAGATACTTTAATCATCCACAGGTTTGATACTTAGACTAATGATAAAAACTCATTTGTTTGCTGCTGTTGTGAAACAATGCACTTAAATTTTAATATTACTTTATTGAAAAAGAATTACGTTATTTATTCTTATAAATGTGAATGATTCACTGAACAACCTTCTTTAGAGCTTTTATCCTGGAACACTGGGGTGAACAGCTTACAGCTACAATACGTTTTTTAATGGAATTGAAACTGAAAAAAAGCAACGTCACAGCAATGCTTAAGAAACAATACTCAATTTTTAAGGGTAGATGTAAAAGTAAGCTGGCAATTACACAGTAGTGTTCTTGGCTTTTGTAAAATATCTGATGATATTTGACTGGTCAGATAATAGGCAAGCAATTGGCAATATTTGACTGACATACCAACCCTCTCCAATATGCTCCCTGTGTTGTCTTGCAATTTGCTGGCTAGACCTTGTCACAGGGACGGACCCCTGCTTTCTACTGTGCTATGGATCATGGCCAAATTGAGGGCTTTCTCTTTGGCGACTCCCACTCCAAAGGGGCCTTACCTGCAATTAGAGAACTGAGTTTGCAGTCCTAAGCTGCTCTGAGAATTTTGACTGAAGGGTGGGGTAAATAATATCTTCAGAATGAATGAATGAATGAATAAAATTGCTTTAATTTTATGCACGCTTCATAGGGAGTAAGCTCCATTGTCCTAAGTAGGACCTCTGGTCGTTTTCTATCTGCTTTTTTATCTGTTTTGCTTTTTAAATTGTATTTCACTTTATTTTTAATTGGAGGGCAATCCTAATGTCACAGGGACCATTGGATGGTTCAGATTTCCCCCCTCTTGAAGCTGTAGACACAGCATGATCTTGGGGGTGGGGTGGGGAAATCCAAGCAAGGATTCCAAGGACCAGGGAGGGAGAAAAGAGGGTGGGATGGTGGGGGGGGGAGGGAAGAGGGAAGAGGAGAAATGTGGATCTATTGAATCCACAAGCCTCATTGGCACCACCCCCACCCGCTACCGAATAAGTCAGACGGGTTCAGAGGTGATGTTTATACCACGAACAATCCAGAAAAAGGACCCATGATTTGTTGTTGGGTTGTTTAAACCATAGGTTGTTGTTACATGTGAACCCAGAATCGTTGGTTGTTCATAGGTTGTTTCACTAGGCTTTTGAGGTAGTTGGCAAGAGTGGTAAAACTCAGCAGTCTCTCCACATGCTAGCACCGCAAAGGGATTTGGTACAAGTGGAGGGAGCAGGAGATGGAGGAGGGAAACAAAGAATGTAGGGACTGTGAAAACAAACCATGGTATGTTTGATCATCTGCTAGTTAGGGTAGGGCAACAACAATGAGTTAAATAAACCATAGGTTAGTGTTATGTGTGAAATAATACATTCAGGGCATTTTGTACTAGAGTTCACAGATCTCTCATTCCTTAAGCATTAAAATGGCAAAAGCTTGGGGGGATATGATGTCCTATTAAAGGGGGGACCACTTAATACCTTGGAAAGCTTTAGTGCTGCTGATGGGAAGGGTTATATAAGGTGCTTGGTACCCTTGACATTTTGAGCTGAAAGTGGTTATTTGTGGTCCATAATGGAACTCTTGGAACAGACCTCTCCCCCACCCCATCCCACCCCAACCATTGTGCATTAGGTTATTATCATCTCCTGCTTTCTGTGTTGCTGTTAGGCAAATAAGTGTTACTTCGTGCTTCTGTGCCAATCACTGAAATGTCTCTGTGTTGTCTTCAGCTGCTTTTTTAAAAAAGAACCCCTTAAAAGCAAAAGCAAATTAGTAGCTAGTAGCTTTTAATGTATTTTAATAGAGTGTTTGGCTGCAGTGAGGGAGGACTAAATCCCCCCCCCCCCCCAATTCTGCAGCAATCCTTTTGAGACTGAAACTGGAATAGAAATCCTGCAGAGTCTCTCTCTCTCTCTCTCTCTCTCTCTCTCTCTCTCTCTCTCTCTCTCTCTTACACACACACACACACACAGAGCTTGCTTTAGTGCATTGATGCTTCTCCTATCTGCTTTCAGAAGGCGTATGCACTGATTTGTCAAAAAAAGATGACAGCTCATCATTAGCCAGTTTGGTCACACATGTTATGTTGGGGAATGGTGTTTGATCAAGTGAAGCCCAAGGTAAGACAAGAAGAAATGTGTTGTAAAGCTTGCTTTCTTAGTGCGAAAGAGAGAGGTGACTCCCTGAAATCTGATGCAAAACATCTAATAGTGCCTGTTCTATCCTCATCTCCTAAAATGTAGTAAGCTTAAGTGGAAGCAACTGCTTCCTATATACTTCTACACCTTCTTTTACTGGCAGGCTCACAGAAGAAACAACACCCCCCCCCCCGCCAAATAATTAGCTGTACAACCCTGCATGCAGTTCACTGCTGTTGTTGTTTTCCTCCGGAGTGCTGCACTACAGCCATTCCTGCTGTCTGAGGCATTAGTAAATACGCACAGCAGAGGGTTAACAAGGAATGCGAAAAGTGTTTATGAAGCCAGGTGCCTGTGTTTTGGGAAGGGGGGGGGGAAATCTTCAGCCTGGATTATATAACTACCTGGTTTAACACCCAAGGGTGTTTTTTGGGGTGGGGGGAGGGTCAGGAGATTGGTAGAAGGGGCTTTATTGATTGACCTAGAAGGTTGCTCTCTGCTTTCCATTGTTTGATTAAAATGCCTGTAGAAGTAATTAGGCACTTCTGGCTTATTGCACTTTCGTTTCCTTTTCTTGCATCCAATTTGTATTCTCTTGCACACTAAATATGAATTGACAAAGGCATTTATTTCATTCTTTTAGAGGAGAAAACAACAAGCAAACACAATTCTGCTACTCACCAGACGGGTGCTGCTTGTATTTGTTTGCTTGCTCCCCACTGTTGAGTTTAGTAGGATGACCAGCTGGATTTCAGCACCCTTCTCTCCGGAATTTAGTTCTGTGAGAGAAGAAATTCTGTTAGGAATAGACTTTCAATAACATGATTAGCTAGCAATAGCTCAAGCCGTTTCTTGAATCCCATGCCAAAGCACCACCTACATATCATTGCCCTGATCTAGTAGTCTGCTGCTGCAGGTCTGGCACTACCATTAGGCAGAGTGAGGCAACTCCCTCAGGCAGCAGATGTGTGTGTGTGTGGGGGGGGCAGTTGTTCCTCCTGAGCCCCCCTCCCTCAACTAATCTACTGCCTTTTGGACCTCCTCTAGATGGATTCCGTTTGATGCCTGGTTAGCCGATTATGCGCATAATCGCTGAAACGCTTTATCGTAAATGCTTCCATGCAGGAGGTAATTGAGCACTCAACTGGTGGCCTTACCGGTTGTTTCAAATGCGCTTTACAAGTAGTTAATGCAGAGAATTGCTTGTTCACATAGTCAAAATGCGATTTAACGGCCGGAGCAAAATAAAACTCGCTATTTAACGCGCATTTGATAATGAGCATAATCGGAGAGAAAACGTGCCTCTACGCCCGATTTGTGCTCCGTTCTTGTAGAGGTAAATTTTTTAATGCGCCTTGAAAGAGCTTTAAATGCCTCTTGTAGAGGCAGCCTTGGTGTGGGGGAGGATGCTATCTCATTGCCAGAGTTGAAGTGAGATGTAACTGCTAATCCTGTTGGGTTCTGTACATGGCATGAAAGGGGTGCCATCCTATCCTTTGACACAGACAGCAAAATGTCTTCAGGTGGCCCCAGAACTCTGCTGCATGCATGCCCCTCCCGTGCTCTAAAGGTTTCCCCATTTGCTTGGGTGGACGATAGGACAACTTTGTATTTGCAGAGAAGCCTATGGGATACTGTCCTGGTCATTGAAACTGATAGCCAAACGTGTGCACTCAGAAGCTCTATGACTATATACAGAGGGCACTTGGATTAGGTTCTTAATGCACCAAAATGCATATACAGCTGAGCTGCCACAGATGAAGATGAGTGATCGTTGGGTACAAGAAACTGCCTACTTCCCAGGTGGGTGAGAACTTTATAGAGGCTGAGGCTGATGGTAGAACAAAATGACTGTTCCACCTGTCTGATTCTTCCTCAAAGCCCAGAATCTACATCACTAGCAGGTTTGGGGGCTGTAGATAAGAAAGCCCAAACTGTATGTCATAGAATCATAGAATAGCAGAGTTGGAAGGGGCCTATAAGGCTATCGAATCCAACCCCCTGCTCAATGCAGCAATCTACCTTAAAGCATACCAGACAGATGGTTGTCCAGTTGCCCCTTGAATGCTTCTAATGTGGGAGAGCCCACCACCTCCCTAGGTAATTGATTCTATTGTCATATTGCTCTAACAGTCAGGAAGTTTTTCCTGATGTCCAGCCAGAATCTGGCTTCCTGTAACTTGAGCCCATTATTCCGTGTCCTGCATTCTGGGTTGATCAAGAAGAGATCCTGGCCCTCCTCTGTGTGACAACCTTTCAGGTATTTGAAGACTGCTATCATGTCTCCCCTCAATCTTCTATTCTCCAGGCTAAACATGCCCAGTTCTTTCAATCTCTCCTCATAGGGCTTTGTTTCAAAGACCCCTGATCATCCTTGTTGCCCTCCTCTGAACACGCTCCAGCTTGTCTGCATCCTTCTTGAAGTGTGGTGACCAGAACTGGATGCAATACTCAAGATGGGGCCTAACCAGTGCCGAATAGAGGGGAACCAGTACCTCGCGTGATTTGGAGGCTATACTTCTATTAATGCAGCCCAAAATAGCATTAACTTTTTTTGCAGCTACATTACACTGTTGGCTCATATTCAGCTTGTGATATACAACAATTCCAAGATCCTTCTCGCTTTTAGTGTTGTTGAGCCAAGTATCCCCCATCTTGTAACTGTGCATTTGGTTTCTTTTTCCTAGGTGTAGAACTTGGCATTTATTCCTATTCAATATCATTCTGTTGTTTTCAGCCAAGTGCTCCTGTCTATCAAGATCACTTTGGAGTTTGTTTCTGTCTTCCAGGATATTAACAATCCCACCCAATTTTGTGTCGTCTGCAGATTTGATAAGCATTCCCTGCATTTCCTTATCCAAATCATTAATTCAAATGTTGAAGCGCACTGGACCCAGGGCTGAGCCCTGCGGTACCCCGCTCGTTACCATTGATAAGCACTCTTTGAGTCCGATTCTGTAGCCAACTGTGGATCCACCTAATACTTGTTCCACCTAGCCCACTTTTCACTAGTTTTCACTACTATATCCACAACATTCCCACAGTCCACAAGGGAGGTTACCCGATCAAAAAATGAGATCAGATTAGTCTGACAGGATTTGTTCTTGACAAATGCATGCTCGCTTCTGGTAATCACTGCATAGTTTTCAAGGTGTTTACAGATTGGCCTGTTTCAGATGACATGCTAATCAACCGGGGGGCGGGGGGAACAGTCATCCATTGTGTTGCTCATCGGCAGCATTCGGACAACATTTTAGGCAATGGAGGCAGCATTCGGACGACATAACACGATAATCGACACAGTGGACGATTGTCCCCACCCCCCGTTGATTAGTGTGTTGTCCGAAACCGGCCATTGACTTCTTTATAATCTGCTCCAAAATTTTCCCAGGAATGGGTGTCAGACTGACTGGTCTGTAGTTCCCAGGTTCCTCCTCTTTGCCCTTTTAGAAGATAGGGACAACATTAGCCCTCCTCCAGTCATCCAGTACTCCACCCGGCTTCCATGATTTCGCAAAGATAATAGACAGTGGTTCTGAGAGTTCTTCTGCCAGCTCCGTTATTACTCTAGGATGCAAGTCATCAGGATCTGGAGATGCAAGTCGTCAGGACCTGGAGATTTGAACTCGTTCAAAGAAATTAGGTGTTCCTTGACCAATTGTTTATCAATATACTATATACACTACGTTCATCCATAGTTTATTTAGTAAAGGGTTCTAGTTCCTCCACTTACTCTCCCTTCCTGTGTGTGCTGCTCCATCCCACAATGCACTTTCTGCCAAACTTCCTTTCCCTCCTGTTTATGGAGAGCTGTGTTTACATCAGGCTGTTGGATGCACAAGCCCACATCCAGGTCACAGAGTAGGTCATATCATCTTAATAGATTTAAGTGATTTTACTTGATTGAGATGTGATGTAGCCTGTTTGACTCTTGCCTTTTTTGTTTAATGTATATAACTATATAACTAAGCCATGTTAATTTTTTAGTGCTGTAAAAAATATGAGTTTTCCCTAAAACACTTAAGAGTCTTGTGGCATCTTAATTTACAATGGCATAATCTTTTATGGACCAGAATCTCATTTCATCAGATGCAAGGAGCTTCCAATCGCCCAAAATGAAATTAAATATTTGATTTGGAATATATATATATTCATTAAACAAAAAACCTACGGTTTACAAAAACAATGTTAAGGCGCTATAGTTTCCAACCAAGCACCAAAAAGCAAGGAAATTGGGAGTTAAGGCTCCCAAGCCTTAACGTCACATCCTCCCTAAGGAGGCAGAAAGTGCAAGTGAAATTCTCATTCTCCCAAAGCAGATAAACCATGAGGACAAGGTGGAGAATATGATATGCAGATGTGACTGTGGGGTTGTGGAAAACTGATCACAAACAACTTAGGGCCATCTACTTCTCTTTTTTTGTTTAGAGCAGCCCTTCCCCAACCTGGTGCCCTCCAAAGGTGTTGGACTACAACTCCCATTATTGCAAGTCAGTATGTCCCATGGTCAGGAATGCTGGGACTTGTCATCTCAAAAATCTAGATATGCAATTTGATCTGCAGAGGTGACTGTGGGGTTGTGGGAAATGATGATGAACAACTTAGGACCAGCTACTTCTCATTTCTTAGAGCATCTCCTTATGTTGAGAGTTGGAACCCAACACATCTGACAGGCACCAGGTTGGGGAATGTTGTTCAAGAACAAGGGAAGGCAGAATGTAGATCTTCAGATGTTTTGGAATTCAACTTGTAAAAGCCCCTATCAGCATGGGCAGTTATCAGGAATGCCACGAGTTGATGTCCAAAACATCAGGATAGATCTATTTTGTGCCCACATCTGTACTAAAGTATGATGTTTTCCAGCATTAAGATATGTGATCAATCAAGGAACTACAAAAGAGCTGCATCACTTTAAATAAACTGTCAAAACCAAATGAAACAACAATGAATGAATCTTGAACACCTAATCCAGATAGCCCTTCAGACATCAACATTAGTTTTCAACACATGGCATAGGATGTCTGTTTCTTGAATATCAGATAAAGGATTTCTCTTACTTGTTCAGCAGTGTGAGATCAAAGGCAGAGCTACCACCTAATACTTTCATGCATCAGTATTATTTTAAAATTAAGTATTAATTGATTTTTGTCTTCCCTATAACACATAACATGGGAGTTACAGTGCAACACATCTGGGGAGCACCAGGCTGGAGAAGGTTGACTCCTATACATATCTTCTCAGAAGCCAGTGCCACTGAATTCACTAGGGATTTCTCCCAAGACGTATAGGATTGTAAACTAATCTCATCTGAAAGGTGTTCAAGACAGCCAAACTAAATCTCTTCTGCTCCGCTGTTGCTTTGATGAGATGATGTATTGTGCAGGGATTGTGGGGAGTGAACAGTATATTTTTTTATAAATACATTTTAAGAAAAAAAACATTGGTTCTTTGAAAAGCAGGATATTGACCAAAAGTTGGAAGTGCCTGGCACATGCTCTGGTTCTAGATCTGTAATGAATAGTGCCCCTTTTGTTATCAAGAGTGCTTCTGTATGCGAGATGTGTGTGAGAGAAACGTATTGGGCAGACCCTGTATTTGGTAAGGGTATGGAACAGCATTCCCCATCCTGCTGCCCTCCAGGTGTTTGAGATGACAAGTCCCAGCATTCCTGACCATGGGACATACTGACTTGCAATGATGGGAGTTGTAGTCCAACACCTTTGGAGGGCACCAGGTTGGGGAAGGGCTGCTCTAAACAAAAAAAGAGAAGTAGATGGCCCTAAGTTGTTCGTGATCAGTTTTCCACAACCCCACAGTCACCTCTGCATCCTGTCCATCCTGTCCATCCTGTCCTCATGGTTTATCTGCTTTGGGAGAATGAGAATTTCACTTGCACTTTCTGCCTCCTTAGGGAGGATGTGGCATTAAGGCTTGGGAGCCTTAACTCCCAATTTCCCTGCTTTTTGGTGCTTGGTTGGAAACTGTGGAGCCTTAACATTGTTTTTGTAAACCGTAGGTTGTTTGTTTAATGAATTTCATGGCTTTGTGTAACGGATGACTGGATATTATACAGTTGACAAGCAGCCAGCATCAGCTAGGATGTTACACCATTTTGACATCCAATATAAAATCAAAGCTAGTGATATGTGTTGCACCCACTTTTAAAAATAATAAATGAACCCCAGAAGTTATGCTCTCTCACTTGAAATCTGAGGGGTCTCATTTGAATTTTTCAATAGCCAATGTCCAGAAATAAAAGCTTTCTATGACTGACTCATGAAAAGAAGCATTTCATGTTTTGTGTCTGTATTTCGAGGATGTTATACCATCTTGACATCCAATATAAAATCAAAGCTAGTGTTATGTGTTGAACTCACTTTTAACATTAATAAATCAACCAAAATGCTTGCATCTCCCTCATTTTTAAAGATAAAGAGATGAAACCTGGCATCATGGTAGTTCTTAAGTAGGGATATAGCTATGGCAAGTATGAAGCAGATCCGTTCATGCCTTGATTTTTAGGAATGTTTTAAAGTTCAAACAGAAATCTCTTTGGGGTCCAGGACCTTGAGCAGTACAAGTTTAAAAAATGAAATGAAAGATAAAGAGATGAAATTTGGCACCATGGTAGCTCTGAAGTAGGGATTGAGCCATGCCAAGTTGGAAGCAGATCTGTTTATGCCTTGAGTTTTAGGAATTTTTTAAAACTTCAAACCCAATACTCCTCTTTGGGGTCTAGGGCCTTGAGCAGTACATTAAAAAAAAGAAAGTAAAGATGAAGAGATGAAACTTGGCACCATGGTACCTCTTAAGTAAGGCTTTAGCCATGCCAAGTAGAAAGCAGATTGGTTCATGCCTTGAATTTTAGAAAAAAAATTGAAGTCAAACTTTTAAAAAAACTATCCTAAAAATTAAGGCACAAACCGATCTGCTTCCAACTTGGCATGGCTCAATTCTAGGGTGACCATTAGGGTGTGGCGTAGTGGCTAAAGTGTTGGACTGGGAGCTGGGAGATCTGGGTTCTACTCCCCACTTAGCCATGGAAACCAATTGGGTGACTTTGGGCCAGTTGCAGACTCTCAGCCCAACCCACCTCACAAGGTTGCTGTTGTGAGGATAAAATGGAGAGGAGGAGGATTATGTATGCCACCTTGGGTTTCTTGGCAGAAAAAAGGTGGGATATAAATGCAATAATAATTTTTTTAAAAAACTGTCATGATTTCCCCAGATTTCTCCTGGTTTTTGTTCTATCCTCGGTGTCAGGGGGGATTTTATGCAGTAGTCTATAATGACCTGGAATTACACACTTTCCCTTTTAAGGCCACCACTAGCGTGGCAGGGGGGAATGACATGCTTTCTGGAGGTGTGTCATTCTCTCCCACTGCTCCAATCAAGGTCTTAAAAGGGAAAAACGTGTCATTCCTAGACATTATAGAAAAAGGCCTGATTGGAGCAGTGGGGTGGGGGTGAGAATGACATGCTTTTCCCTCCTCCGCTCCAATTGGGGACTTTAAGGTGGCCCCAGAAAGCCATTTTCCTGCCACCCACTAGGTGTCCTCTTTTTTGGTTTCCCAAATATGGTCACCCTACTCAGTTCTTGCACAGGCTGCATTTCCATCCCTAGATATTCACTCAAAAGTAAGACCCATTGAATTTCCTTGGTTCTTCAAAAGCAACACACTTGCTTTTAGATTTGCCAGTCTTAGAATTCTATGTGTGCTATGAATGCCTGCTCTGTCTGTCCCTATAGTTTACTACAAGGTCAAGCCAGGGGAAGCCAGTAAATTAAACCCAGGGGTGGAGGGAGGGATTCCCTCAAGTTCATCTGACAGCAGGTGCTATAGAACATGGACCTTCCAGGAGTGTTGAGGCTGGATTTCTGGCAGACCCAGCCAGGCATCTTTATGGCCTGTTAGTCCCTCCATTTGGTAGCCCGCAGAGTACCTGCCTCATAAGGCAAATGGTCACATGAGAACTGTTATTATGGCCTGCTACTTTGTTTGTCTTTAGTAGTCTGTGGTCCAGATCTCAGAAGGGGGAATAGTGTTTTGTGGTTGGGGTCAGTCTAAATTATCTCTAGGGGTACCTTACTCAGTGCCTCTGATAGCAAAGAGATTGAGGATTTTCCCCAACTCTGTTACTCTTGAAGTTACTAGGCCTGTTGAAAATAGTTTTTATAACATAAGCATGAAAACAGTGAATACCCCCTTTAACTTGTTAAACCAATGAAAACATGCCACACAAGAAGTCTTAAGATATGAATGGTTTATAAAGAAAAGTAAATGCAAAAGAACATCAGATGCAGAAGTGAAATCTGAAACATTACTACTACTACTAGTAGTAGTAATATCCTGCCTTTTGCTCAATTCTGGGCCTCAGGGCAGCCTTACAAAACTAAAACATATACAGCTAAAACCTACAAATAGGAATATACTAGGCTGACCATATGAAAAGGAGGACAGAGCTCATGTATATGGTCTTTTGTATATGGTAACTCTTTTGTATATGGTCACTCTAGTATAGTGCCTGCAACTTTAACTGTTGTGATGAAGAGGGAATTTCACCAGGGACTAATTGCATACAAATGACACTGGCTGAAATTCCCTTTTCTCTACAACTGTTAAAGTTACATATGCCCTGTCCTCCTTTTCATATGATCAGCCTAAATATACAAAAGTTAAAAATATAATCAAATACTTTTCAATATTAAAGCATTTAAAACATTTTAAATACATAACAATTTAAAAGTCAAAGGTATAGACAGATTATTTGCCAAAGGCCTGCTGGAACAAAAAAGGGTTTGTCTGCATCCAAAAACACATCAGGGAGGGAGCCAGTGTAGACTGCTAGGATTAGAAAGAAAATCCATGTGTGTACACTATGCAACATAAACGACAGCTCAACTGTTTCTAAACCTTATTAGAAAAACAAGGTGACTAGGCCGAAACCTGCGTTGTAGGCCCAGAAGCACCTTGAAAGGTTTCAACATTGTACTTAAAACTTAACACCGGCCCAAACTAATTAAATGAAGTGTTTGAAGCTTTCAACTTACATCAATATGGACCAAACTCTTAGAAAAGAGGGAAGGAGCACTGTGTGTGTATGGGGTGGGGGGGATAGAAAGAAAGGTATAGCCACCTATTCCCAGGAGAGATCTGAAGATCAGGTTGTCATGGATCCAGAGGAACCACACCCTGCTTTACCAGGGAGCAAAAGAGCAAACTGGCCTTATGAAGATAGCCCAAAATACTCTCAGAGCCAAAGGAATGCATGTTCCAGAAGAGAAAAGAGAAACTCTTCTTCTTCACTCAAAAGGTCTGTGCTATAGAGGCAGCGGCCATTTCACTCACCCACCCCACATTCTAAGGCAGGAGGGAGGGGGGAGAGCGACGCTACTGAGCATGTGACAGTGTCGCGTTATGAGGGAAGATGGCCGCCTCATTGACTTGAATGAGAGGTTAAAATAATCCTTAAAAGTCAACCGAAGGGAATTTTTTAAAAATGAAAAGCTTTCCATCAACTACAGTCAAGGAGGAAGAAGACCCCACAACTGGATTAGTTAATAAGGCTCTAGAAATTATGCAAATTGAGAGCACAAAAAGTCTCAACCCGGAAGTAAATTTTGCAAAAGCAGGGAGAGAGGTTTGTATTCCTTTTCTACCTTAAACTGCTCTCCTTCCCTCAATCTTTCACCAATCTTCTTGAAATTTTCAGGTAATGTAAAACAAACATTTCTTTCTGGCACCTGTAAATTTCAGAAAGGTTGATGAAACATTTTCGATTTTATGGCTGTTAGAATGACCCCCCCCCCAATTATCACTTTAACATGGCGGAATGGGTTTTTTACTGACGGCCCTTAACAATGGAGGCACGGCTGTGCCTATATATATATATATATATTCCAAACACTTAATGTGGTTTGATGCAGGTACAGGTTTAGTTTTGCTTTTGCTTTCATTTGCCGTCTTTCAAGTGGAATAAGAATTTTACAGTGCAATCCTATATGTCTGTACTTGTAAATAAGTCCAATTGAGTTCAGTGGCATTTACCCCCAGGTAAGTGGGTATAGGGTTACAGCCTTAGTATTTGATTTGATTTGACTTGCAGCCACGGAGGTGAATTCATTACTTGATTTTTTTTGGGTGGGGGTGGTGGGATAGTTAGGTTTTCTTCTGGTTTTAATTAATTTACTCCTTGTCTGTCCTGAATTTACAAGTAAATAGACCTTATACATGCTATATGCACAACTCAGGTTTAGCTAATTGAAAGTAGTTACAGCTTTGAAGTTGTCCAATTTGAAAGATAGTGGCTCAGTTCAGACAACACATCTCCCAATTGTGGCTTTAGAACTCCACAGTGGCGTTTTTATGCTGCTGTTGAGAAATGTGTTGTCTGGCGGGAAAACTCCACACAATTGTGGAGGTTTTTTTGGAAAACACTCCACGCAGAATATCCATGCTGTACAGAGGAGAGTTCCTCCACAACCATTGTGTTGCGTGTTGTGTGGCAGGCTCCACAGAGTTTTCCGTTGTGTTGGGTTGACTTTTCCCATTGGCTACAGAGTTCCCTGGCAAGAGCGTCGAATGGAGGGAGTGCCACTCTAGGAGAGCTGCTGGGATTGGTTTTTTTTGCATCAACAGCTGATAGGATACAATTGGGAGGACTGGGAGAGGAGAGAGGGCGGAGGAACTGTCAATCAGATGTCGTGATAGAGTTTACTCAACTCCACGGTAGCCCACAGTCACACAATGGTGGAGTTAGAACATGTTGTGTGGGGTGTACCCCCTAGGAACTCAGCCGTTGGGTGGAGTTTTCACACACTGCGTTGACTAACGTGTTCATGAATGTTGCTAATTAATTTTATGAAACAATACATTTTTAGAAATGGAAAATGTTTAACAGAAATTACAGTAGTATAATTTTCTGCCTCACATCTTTGTCTAAAATTATTATCTTAACTTGTCCTCGAAATTATCAAACCTGTGACTTGAGTTGGAGTCCTGTAGACATGTACCTGAGGATGTCTCACTGAAATCAGCAGGACTTGCGTCTGAGTAGACATGGATAGGAACACAGTGTTTCATCTCTTGTCCTGTTGACAAATGGAAGGCGATCAAACTCTCATGTGGCAGCAGGATTGTTTTCTTGAGACCATTGGTTCATAGGTTTGAGATAGGTTGCTCTGATCAGAGGCATCAGCCTCCACATTGGGTCAGTAATATGTTACTGCAGAGATGGAAAATGTATAGCCCTCCAGATGGGACTGCAATTCCCATAATCACCCATCGCCTATTCTGGCTGATGGGAGTTGTAATCCAACAATGTCCAGATGGCTACATGTTTCTCACCCCTACATTACAGCTCCTATCTGAACCAAATACAGAATTTCTACACATCTTGCATTAACCAGGAGGATGCCAATGAAAAGTCACTGTGGGTACCATAATGCATACGACCACTTACCATTATTATATGGCGATCATGTTAGGCATCTCTGTCCCCTTCCCTGTGGCTGCCAGAAATATGGAAGGGTGGTGCATCACAATTACTGTAAGATCATTCCTTCGGTCTCTGTTTATTAGCAAACCAATTAGTATGCATTCTTGTTCAAGAAACATGAGTTACAAATTGATTTGAATCAATTGTTTAGATGATTTAAACTGGCCTTTTTTTCTTTCTTGTTTATTTAAATCAGTTTTGGGCCACTGATTTCAATTGTCTTGATTTAGAACAATACACCCTAAGGCATTTACAGTGAATTTAATATATATTTAAAACATGATCTATAAAGTGGTTTAGAAAGCTTAGTTCATTCAAGCAGGATGGGCATATGGTCTTTGTTTTAAGTAAAGTGCTTAGATTTTAAAGGTTATTCCTTACTTTAGAAAATCATAGACATATAGGTATTTTGAAGACACCTTGTTATCTCAATTTTTGAGTTAGCAACTCTGCGTAAGATGCTGGATTTCTTTTTCTTTTTTAACTAAGAATTTAGTTTGGAGCTCAAAGGAGCATCCCGCTATATGAACAGGTATCTCAGATATAGTATATCTCTACTTCATCTGCTCATCTTTAAAATGGGAGTGCTGACTTGAGTTTCCAGAATTACTAAGAAAATAAAATGTCTCTAACAACGGAGAAGCATTTTGTGGCCTGCAAAAAGGATTACACATAATACTTGTGACCATCTGTGCACAGAATTTAGTACCCAATGCAGCTAGAAGGGCAATAAGCAAGGCCTGGAGAGCGCTTCATAGGATTTTGTGCCCACATTGTGCCTTCCTGAGTATGGGGTGGAGCAATTGTCCCAGACCCCCACATTTCCCCTGTGGATAGGTTGGGAATTGAAGCAGGCTGTGCATGGCTGTGGTGTAATTAGTGGGTGCTGTGGAGGTTACAGTGCTCAGTGTCTCCTCCAGCCTCATGGTGGATTTTATGCATTATTATTATTATTATTATTATTAACATTACTATACAATCCCATAGCAGAAGCTCTCTGGGCGGTTTACAAAGATTAAAGCATTAAATGTTAAAAATCGATATACAAAATTAAAAAGCATAAAAACAGACAATATACAAAGACAATATACATTTAAAACAAGTTTGAAACTCTCAGTCAGGCCTAAAGATAGATCTGGGGTCAATTAAAACTCAATGTCATGTGTACCATGTAAGTTGAGGCATTAGAAATAGGTTTAGAAAGTCAATGTCTCTGCGAGCTTATCTCTGTCAGACGTTCTCACGGGAGTAGCTCTCTCACTCCTTTTGTGGAGTTGCAGCTGTAACAGGGTTCCCTGAGAACCTGGATTTGGTACAATGGAGGGGGCCACTCTTGGAAGCTGTCACACAGATTGTAGCATCATCTTAGTGGGTAGAACATGGTTTACAGGTCAGAGGACTTGTCTGTCAAGTGGCTTTGAATAGGCCAGGCCTCTGGTCTATAAAAGGGAGGAGCAAAGCTGAAGAGCCTTGCTAGAGATCATCTTTCGACGCAAGGCCTGAAACCCCTCCTGTTGGATTCCATCTGTTGTGGGGACTTTCGAAGCACTCTGCACATGCTCTTTCTTTTGCTATTTGGACTCTGGATTTCTAAGGATTGTGCCATGGAAAGTAGTGGGAGGCTTTTCACAGACTTGAACTTGCATTTGCTGTGGATTGTGTGTTTGTGGCCAGACTCAGGTCGCGGGGAGTTGCCAGTCCTTAGCAGAAGGATGGGGCTCCTGGACCTGAGGTTTTACCTTCCCTGTGATCATGCTTACCCCGGGGCAGGATCTTCACTGTTGTTTTAAAGCGCTTTAAAGCGCTTTATAACAGTAGTGACAACTGTTTTGGAGTGTGCCCTGGACCCCAACAGTTATCAGTACTGTTATAAACCGCTTTAAAGCACTTTATAACAGTAGTGACAACTGTTATTGGGGCCCAGGAAACACTCCAAAACAGTTGTCACTACTGTTACAAAGTGCTTTAAAGTGCTTTAAAACAGCAGTGTAGATCCGTCCTGGGTCAGCTCAGCGTTCGGCAGGCTGGGTCTGATTGGTGCATGATTAGTCTCTGCCTGGCTCTGGTGGCTCAGAGCACAAGCGTTTCCCCCTCCCTGGGATTTTGTTTAGGCTTTGGCCATGTCCCTTGAGGTGCCAGCTTATGCAGCATGTGGAGAAGCTCAAATCAGATGGTGCCCCCCCCCCCCGGAGTGATTGCCTGAAGGATCGTATTAGGAAAGGAGCCTAAAGCTTTCTAAACATCGTTCAGCTTTAAGTGGTGTTGTTTGGAGAATGTAAACATTACGCTTTTTACCATGTGATTTCCTCAATAAAAAGTCTCACCAATGTGAGTGTCTCATGTCAGTTTGCCAGCACGTGTGAATGCCAAGGGAAAGGGCATGCTCACAACATATGCTGTTAAATGCCTGGGAGAAGAGAGAAGTCTTGACCTGGTGCCAAAAAGATAACAATGTTGGGACCAGGTGGGCCTCATTGGGGAGATCATGCCATACTTAGGGGGCCACCACTGAGAAGGCCCTCTCCCTTGTCGCCATCCACTGAGCTTCCCTCGGAGTAGGCACATAGAGGAAGACCTTACATGTTGAGTGGAGTGTATGGGTAGGTTCATGTGGGAAGAGGCGTTCCATCAGGTATTGTGGTCCCAAGCCATGTAAGGCTTTATAGGTTAAAACCAGTACCTTGAATTGGGCTCGGAAATGTAAAGGCAGCCAATACAAGCGGGCCAAAGTTGGTCTTATATGTTTGAACCTCTTGGTCCTCATTATTAATCTGACTGCCGCGTTTTGCACAAGCTGCAGTTTCTGAACTGTCCTCAAAGGTAGCCCCACGTAGAGCGCATTGCAGTAATCTAACTTAGAGGTTACCAGAGCATAGACAACTGAAGCCAGGTTATCCCTGTCCAGATAGGGGTGTAACTGGGCCACCAACCAAAGTTGGTAGAAAGCACTCTGTCCACTGAGGCCACTTAAGCCTTAAGTGACAGAGATGGTTCTAGGAGAACCCCCAAGCTATGAACCTGCTCCTTCAGGGGGAGTGCAACCCCATCCAGAAGAGGTTGAACACCCTCCATCCAGTCAGCAGAACCACCCACTAACAGCATCTCAATCTTGTCTGGATTGGGGGGAGTGGCCTAACGGGCATGGAGTGAAGTCGGAACTCTCTCGCTCTCGTTAAGAAGCGATCGAAATAACTATAAAATCCCTATTTGGAGAGAATGGATTTGATTTCGGGTCCGGAAGCTTTGCTGTATCTGTGGAGAACGAAACTGCTGGATTGCTGCGATATCAGCAGAGAGAGAACTCTGGCAGGCGATCAGTAACGGTAATTAATGGATTTTAATTGGGAGAAGTAAGACTGACTGATAAGACTGGAGGGAGAGACAGAAGTGATTTAAGTGGGAAAAGAGACATTTAACCTCCAGCCGAAAGTGTTAGAAGCCGAAACGTACTTGTTTGATAAGAGCCGAGAGGATATCTGAGGCGGACAGCGAAGATTTAGGTGAGGGGTGCGGATTTATGAGTTTAGCTTTATGAAAAGAAAGCAAAAAGGTGAAAAATCCAGTGCCCCCGCTTGGAGCAGGCTGTCGAAAGATCATCCGTCAGATAGGAATTGGCATCGGCTCACGAGAGTTTCTGGAATCTTGCCAGACAAAATGCCGGACAAAACGCAGCATTCAGACAAGGCTGGAAAAACATCTCCAAGTCACTCCGGAAGCACTAAATCTGGGGTAGTTCTTAAAGTGGCAGGTGCAGTTCCTAAAGTGCCCAAAGAGAGTCAAGCAGAGACATCAGATGATTTAATGGACAAATTTCAGAAAGTGTTAGAGGCGGCCTTGCTGAAGCAGGAGGAAAGATTAATGCAAAGAATTAAGGACTCACAGATTGAACTAAAACGCCTATTTGCCCAAATTCAAGCTAAGAAAAAGGAATTAGAGAAAGAAGAGTTAGAACACGTCCAAAGGGATTTGCTATATCTAAGGAGGGATTTTTTTGAATATAGTAATAAAAATTCGAAGATGCTGGCTAGGTCCACTCAGTCAAAAAAAGGCTAAGAATATGATAGGGACAATTAGAGATAAGACAGGGAAAAGTTGTAATTTAATGAAGGATAAATTAAATATATTTCAGGAATTTTATAGAGAATTATATACATCAGATATGGGTTCACAGGTTAAGGTATTGGAATATGTAGAGAGGAATTGGAAAATAAGATTACAGGGGCAAGATAGGGATTATATGGAAGGATTAGTTACTGAGAAAGAAATAGAAGGAATTATTGATAAGTTAAAAGGAGGAAAATCTCCGGAAATGGATGGTTTGGGGCCGGAATATTATAAGGTTTTTAGAGGAATTTTAATACCAAGATTGAAAAAATTATTTAATAGTATAATAGAAGGAGGAAAGACCCCACCATCGTGGGATCATTCCTTGATTATATTAATCCTGAAACCAGGAAAGGATCTGACGGATCCAGCATCTTACAGACCAATATCGTTAATAAATCAAGACGCAAAATTTTTTACGGCAATAATGGCAAAAAGAATGGGTACGTTTATACAGAAATATATTAGAAAAGATCAATGTGGATTTATCTCAGGAAGGCAAATGCCTAATTTAATTGGAAGAGTTTTAAATATAATTAATATTATTAAAAAAAGGAATTTAAAAGCAGCTTTGTTAGCATTGGATATATTCAAAGCCTTTGATTGCGTGGAATGGCCAGCACTTAAAACAATTTTGAAAACATTTGGGCTTGGAATAAAATTTATGGGAGTGATGGATCAACTGTATAAAAATAATAAAGCAGAAATAATGGTTAATGATGGGTTAACGCAACAGATTACACTAGCTCAAGGAACTAGACAAGGTTGTCCACTTTCACTGATCTTATTTGCGATAGTGATAGAAATTTTGGCAAATGTTATAAGGGAGGATGTAAGATTGAAGGGGATAGGAGGGAAGGAGAAGATTAAAATGAATATGTTTGCGGATGACACATTATTGACATTAGAAGATCCCCTGGAGACTGGGGAGTTGATTAAGAAGCATTTGAGAGAATTTGGGGAGATTACTGGTCTACAAGTTAATTGGGGGAAGTCAGAAATGATGTTATTCAATTATAACAAAGAGATGGAGGAAGGTAAAGTAAAGTTAGGTCTTAGGCTTAAAAATATAGTACGTTATTTAGGAGTTAATATTGCAAAAGATTTAGATAGGTTAGAGGAAATTAATTTTGCAAGTTTGAAAAAACAGGTAGGGGAAAAGTTAGAGGTATATAGAAAATTAAAACATTCTTGGTTTGGTAGAATAGAGGTTATTAAAATGAAGATATTACCTAAGATTAATTTTTTGTTTAGAATGCTGCCGATTAAAATATCGGAAGTAGAGTTAAAGAGCTGGCAAAATATGATTAATGCTTATTGCAATGGAGATAAGAGAGCTAGGATTAATAAAGGGTTATAGTATAAGACACAAAAGAAAAGTGGTTTGGGACTTCCAAATATAAAGAGTTATTATATTTCTAATCTGTTAAGATACGTTATAAATAGTATATTAGGGGAGGAAGACTTAGAATGGTTAGAAACGCAAACAGGGGAACTAGATTTCAAATTGCAAAATATTTTTTTAATTAAAATTCAAAAGAAAGATTTGAGGGGACTGGACAACCCGTTGCTGAAAAATATTCTAGAGATCTGGGAGAAAGTAAAAGGAAAGTTAATACCAGGAGACTCTCCACTCGCCCCAGTGGTAGTAGTGGGAAATTTCCCAAGGAATTTAAAAGTAGAGTTGGAAGGGAGTCTGAAGGATCCTTATTAAGTTAAGGAACTGGATGGAAAGAATGACAGATAAGGAGCAAATTAGAGAGTTGTTAAAAGGACAAAAGATAGCTTGGTTCAAATGCTTACAATTGGAAAAATGGACACAGGAATGGAAAAAGATAAATAAGAAATGTAGAAATAATACAAGATTTGAAGATTTAATTGAATCAAGAGGAAAGAAGGAAGTAATTAAAATTAGAAAAGGTTTGACTAGTGAAATATACAGAACTCTGATAGAGGACGATGAATATCGAGACTCTCTTAAAATGATTTGGGAAGATGATTTAAAGGAACAAATTAATGAACATGACTGGGGGAGGATGTGGGATGCAAGAATGTTAAAGCTTTTGTCGATTAGAATTAAGGAGAATTATTATAAGACAGTATGGAGATGGTATTTAACGCCGGTAAGATTTCATCAGATAGACAAAAAAGTGTCCAAGAATTGTAGGAGGGGGTGTCAGAAGGTTGGAACTTATTTTCATATGTGGTGGAGCTGTGAACATGTACAAAAAAATTGGGAAAGGGTGTTTAAAGAAATAAGTGAAATAATTGGAAGTAAATTGGAATTAAGCCCAAAGCTGGCTCTACTAGAAATATGGGATAAAGGAAATGAGAATATATACAAGAGAGAATTGATAAACAACCTCCTGGCTCCCGTCAGAATAATGATTGCTAAAAACTGGAAAGGGCAAGGGATATATACTATAGAAGAATGGTATAAAGAAATATGGGACATGGCACTTAACGATAAGCTAACGTGTAAAATGAAAATAAAGAGGGGAATGTCCAGTAAGAATGATTTTGGAGATATATGGAGCCCATTTTTGGAATATGTATTAAGAACAGGGAAGGGGCAAATACCTTCAAAAGAGTCTTTACAATTTTGGAAACAAGAATAATGAATAATTGAAGGTCTCCTGGGGGGAGGGGAGCACGGGGGGGTATGTGGTTATGTATTGTATTTTTTGTTGTTTATGTTGTATTATGTTTGAAAATAATAATAATAATAAAAAATCTTGTCTGGATTGAGTTTCAGTTTATTTGCTCTCATCCAGTTCATTGTTGCAGCCAGGCATCAGTTCAACACATGATGAAGATGAGAAAGAGAAGGAGAGTTGTGTGTCATCAGCGTATTGATGACAACGCACTCCAAAACTCCGGATGACCGCACTCAACGGTTTCATGTAGATGTTGAACAGCATGGGAGACAAGACTGACCCCTGCGGAACCCCATACTGGAGAATCCATGGGGCCGAACTAGACGTGATGCTCATCACAAACAGAGATAGCCACGTGTCAAGTCCTTTCACCTGACCCTGTAGGCAGACTTACCAAATGTTATTTCTTGCTGTAGCAGCCAAAATTATGGAGTGTTAGGGAAACAACAAATTTATATCTCTAATCTTAAGTACAAATTTTCCTAATATGTAGTTTTTTAGAAATTGTTGTGGCGGGATAAAGGCCAGGTGGCAATATATGAACACCTTATCTTAAATATTTATTCATCATTCTTAAAACAACAACAACGCATAATCCAAAATTGTTAAATTCTCCCCATTTTTCTGAGCCCTGCCCCAACATCTTTATAAAAACTGGAGTGGTGGTACTATTCCCTGCCCCCTCCCCATTTTTTTCAGGGTTTCCCCCTGCCCCCAGGCCTTTAGATCTCTACTTGTTACATTAAAGGGCAATCAAGGTTTTAAAGTTAGAAGGGAGAACGGGAGAACCACGCAGCTCTATCCTCGTGAAACGGAAACTGACGGAAGAAATTCCTGTGGAGCGGCTAATCACAAGTTTTGGTTCCTCTGTGCCGAAGCCTCTTCTCTACATCTCTCCTGCACCACCTCCAGCTTTTGCATCATATGATGATGACCTATTGCCACAATTTCAGTCTTCTCTTGATGTTGTTGCAGATCTCCTCTGTTCCTGCACAGTTCCTAGAAGCGACAGAGACCAGTAGCAGAAAAGTTGAATGCTTCTAAATGAGCCAATGGATGTTTCTTCCTGAGGCATGGTGGCATGGTAAGTCTGCAAGTATACTGCCAGTATGCCACATTTGTGTGGCAGTTTTCCATTGGTTCTCCTGCCCTTGGCTTTCCTGGGAGTGCACGAAATAGCACTGGAAAAAGAGGGAATAAATGCATATTGTTTGGACTGAAAGGCAGGAACTGGTTCAGAACACTGTATTTCCATTTGAGAGTTACTTACTAGTTTGTTTACAAATCTAGTTACTTACTGTTTGTTTAAAATGTTTATATCATAGAATTGTGGAGTTGGAAGGGACCACAAGGATCATCTAGTCTAACCCTCTGCAATATACAGGAAAACCATTTAAACCATCCATGAGAGATGGCTATCCAGCCTCTTCTTAAAAACCTCCAGAGATGGAGAACCCACAACCTCTGTAGGTAGACCGTTCCACTCTTGTACAGATCTTACCGTCAGGAAGTTTTTCCTTATATTTAATTGCAATCTAGGTAGCTGTAACTTACCTCTTCAAAGTTTGAGGCGGCTTTGAACAGATATGAAAGTAATACCACCACCTGCAGTAAAACACAAACCAGCGAGGTAAATAGTGAGGGCTGGTGTGGCACAGTGATTAGAGGATAGGATGTAGAGGAGGGAGACCCATGTTCCAATCCCCGTTTAGCCATGAAGCTCACTAGGTATCTTTGGGCCCAGGGCTGGTAACAAGGATAGGCATAGTTGGGCACCTGCCAAGGGCTTACGCATAAGCAGGGGCCCGCGGACAACAATCCTTTGGAGTTGTTTCATCTCTTTGTCACTGTAGCCTGCTTGCCCAGCTGCCTTTCACTTTGGCCCAGACAAGAGAGGTGGTGAGAAGGATGAGGAGGAGCAGATACCATGTCCTACCTGCTCACTGACTCTCTGCCTGCCAAGCAAACAATGGGTAGTAATAATGAAATTGGATGAGCTGCGGCTGGTGGTGAGAGAGAGCCCCTGTTAAGGGTGTCTTGCCCAAGGACACCCCAAAACATAGAGTCGGTGCTGGTAGAAGCACTGTTGGCCCTCTCTCTCTCTCTCTCTCTCTCTCTCTCTCTCTCTCTCTCTCTCTTTCTCTCTCTCAGCCTAATCTATCTCACAGGGTGGTTGCAAGGAGAAAATGGTGGGGTGGAGAGAGCACTGTATATACTTCCTTAAGTTCCTTGGAAAATCAGAAGGGATTAAAAAAGTCATAAATTAATAGTCTTTCACTCTTGACACCCTCGGGTGGTTATAGCTGCTAATGAAGAGACGATGCATTTTAAGTAGATTGAAATGTCCATGTGCTGTGTTCAGTGGTGCTCAGCAGGACCCCGTCGCAGCGAAGAGATAATTTGGTTAAGATGCACGTTGATTCCTCGTTGTGTAATCTCATGCAGTTCCTTTCTGATCTTTAGCCGTGCGTTCATCAAGCTTTTACTCTGTCGAACTTCTGCTGTTACAATGTGAGGTATTCCTGCATGTCTGTAATGAAAAGGAAAATCTTTGTGTTGCATCTCTCCCTTCTGACCTCAGCATGCCTGGAAGCCATGTGCTCAAAGGGGAGAGCAGGGAATAATTGCAGTGGTTGCGCTTTATCTCTTGGGCATTGATACTTGCAGTTCTTGGGCATTGATAATTAATTCTGAGAGTCACAATTGTTTCAAAAGAATCACAGTCATTTCATTCAGCATTTTATTATTCTGTATGTTAAAAAGTGTGTTTACAGTAGGTCTCTAGTTGATAGGTAAACTAGGTTTATAATGTGTTCAGTAATTGATATTTTTGTTTTTTGTCTACGTCAAGTTGACAATTATGCTGGTTACTGGACCACACTATGTGAACACCTACAACTGTAGGTGTTTTTGATGTGAACACCTACAGTGGTAGTCTGACAGATGCTTCCCATTTTGGGAGGGGGGACAAGGGTAGCACACACCCATTTTACACCCTCCATTCCTTTGTTCTCAGTCCTGCCCTTGTGAAGTGGCTTTTCAAGCTACAAAAATTGTGTCATTAGCATGTGGCTTCAAGGCTTTTCTAAAATATGTCCTGTGGAAGCCTATTAAATGTCTTCAGGCTCGAATCCCTGGAGGGGCTCCTCCTCCTCCACCCACACTATCTTGCCCCTGTCCTGGGATCTTCAGAGGAGGCCCTCCTCTGAATACCATCCATGTGAGACATACCCTACACATTTACGAATGAGAAGGCCTTCCCTGTGGCATGCTGTTATGTAGGAATGCCCTCCCATAGGTGGTACGATGGACACCGACTTTGTCAAAATGTTTCTTATTCCCCAGGCACATTAACATTTTAAGGTTTTAGAGTTTCACAATGTACCATTTATTTTTAAACTGAATTGATGGTTGCGTTTTTGTTAGGCTTGTTGGTTGAAGAGTTGGTGTTTTAAGTTGTTTTAAATGTGTCATTGTATAGTTTTTATGTTAGATTTGTTTGCTTTAGTGTTGTGGACACTGCCCTGAAATGTCTTGCAGATGAAGCGTGGTTTATACATTGTAATAATAATAATAATAATCCAGAAAGCTCAATAGTCAGGAAATTCCTGAATCAATAAAAGACAGCATGACTTGGCAAAGCCCGTCATGTCCGTCTAGAAAAACCGCCACGAGCGAGAAAGAGATGATGATGATGATGATGATGATAATAGAAAACATTTATAGCCAATCTGCAAAACCCATCTATTTCTCTCTGACTGAGTGATATTCCATTGAAATTTGGGGTGCAAGGGATGGTGGGTGTGCTCAGGTGTTTTTTTTAGTGTGCAGTTGGACATAAAATGTGCAGTTGGGAAAAATAATGTGCAGTTGGAAATCTGATAATGTGCAGTTGTGAAAGAGAAATAATGTGTTTGGCTTGGGCGGGGGCGGGGGCAGGGGGTGTCTGACAAGGCATTTGTGCAGTTGGAAAATTTGCTTTAAAAAAACTCTGGGCCACTGTTTCTGGAGAAGGGGGCCCTGGCTTGATGGATGCTTTCTTCCTGCCAGAGATGATCTGCTGGAAACTCAGGCAAAGCCAGAGAGATACTTCTCCCAAACTCCTCCTCTTTACTTGTGTGTCTAATCGTACATTTTTAAAAAAAATCCCTCCAGTGGTTCTACACAGCCCTTCAAATGGTTTCGGTCCAGAATAACACAAGGAACCACCTTTTTCCACATGAGACTTGTGCCTTCTGAAGTTAAGTTTGTGGCTAAAAAGAAGGGATTTTTCCTCCTCTGGCTGTGGATTCCACCCCCACCCCCTCCATAGACAACCGCCAAGCAGGGTAGAAACATAGGAAGCTGCCTTTATATTGAGTCAGACCTTGGCTCCATCTAGCCCAGTCCTGTCAGCACTGACAGGCAGCAGTGGCTCTCCAGGTTTTCAGGCAAGGTTTTTCCCTGCCCTACCTGGCAATATTGGGGATTGAATGTGGGATCTTCTGCATGCAAAGCAAGAGCTCTCTACCACTGAGCTATGGCCCCTCTCTTGGGATTAGGAAGCTGAAAAATATAGTGCTTTCTTCCAGACAGCCTTTGGCATCGTGGGCTGAAGGGATAATGAAACTGTGGTTCTTTGAGGTTAGCACTAACTGCAAGCCGTGCTGTCGCACACCACACTTTAAGCCATGGTTGGAGCCACTAACCCTGCTGTAGATGGCCTGACTGGGGTTAGTGAGGGAGCAGGGTTAGCAAAATGCATTGCACAAGACACCTTAAAGCCTGCTGCTTAACCAAAAGCCTGTACCAGCCGGGTTTTCTGAAGAGGCCCAGTGTGTGTCCAGTTTTGCTGCCATGATGTTGGTGCATTTAGCCTACGGTTTTCTATTAGCTACTTGTGTGTGTGTTTAAATTGTTTTTAACTTGTTTGATAATATATATGTTTACGAGCTGCCTTGAGAGCTGTTGTGGGCCAAAAATGAGGGTGTACATCCGGGGTGGGCAACTTGTGGCCCTCCAGATATTTTGGCCTACGACCCTCATCAGCCCTCGTCCCCTTGAGTGCCATTTTTCTTGGTAGAAAGGCAGGGTGCAAATTCAATCAATCAATCAATGATGGAATGTGTAGGCTGAAACATCTGGAGGGCCTCAGGTTGCCCACTCATGGTATACATTCAAAAATAAGTCAAGGAATTCTTTCAAGCTTTCTGAATCACCCAGTTGACGTCTGATCAGTTACTATGAACAGACTTTGTCAGGTCATTGTCTGCTGGAGTCTGGTGATTGATCAGGAAAGAGATCAGTGAAAACGTCAGCCTAGCGTGCAGAACATTGCAAATAATATGCTAAGGATGATTGGGTATGGGATTGAAAATAAAACTGCCAATATCGTACTGCCTTTATATAAATCTGTAGTGTGCCAGCCTATCTCAAAATAGGTATGGAAGAGCTGGTGAAGGTATAGAAAAGGATGACCAAAATGACTCAGTGATGGGAGTGCTCATCTATTTCAACAGAGTTTAACTCTATTCCACCAAGGTTGTTGAGGCACCTTCAGTTTTGATGTCACTACTTATTAGTTCCATTTCACACTGAGACCTATAAGTATATCGATGATATGTATGTATTCTCTCACACAGTTTCTAAGGACGATCGTCTGAAAAGCATTAATTACAACTTTGAAACTGTCAAGCTTACTTAATATTGGTATTTGGTACTGGCCTCTATTGTTACTGATGAACTTATGAAAGATATTTTTTTTCTGCAGAAAAATAAAAGTACTGACAAATTTCCCATCCCATTTGCACACTGCCTCATTTTAACCAATCTGTCTGATGACACAATTTTGCTCCTCCCTCCCTGTTCATGTGTGACATTCCTTATGGACAGTTCCTCAGTTGAGGATGGGCTGCATAAGGTTTTTCAACACTGGTGTTCTTCCTTTGCATATTTCTTTGCACATTTCTCATGTTACCTTTTTTGTAGAAGATGCCAGTGATTTTCTTCAATGGCTGCATTAAGCATTTTCTCTGGAGGCATTGGTATCCTCCTGAGAGGAGTGAAATGGGGTTTCTAGAGAAATGCTATATAAAGTGCCTTAAACAGATAACTCCTGGGAAACTTCACATAACACCAGAACTTTCAGCTATTGACTTTCCCAATTCTTCTTGATTGAATTTTCTGGGTGAGCACTGAGATGGAGGAGTTAGAGCTAAGGGTGGATTTGCCGAAATGAAAGGGCCTTTGAACAGAAGTCTGCGAAAGAGTTCTGAATCCATTTTTTTATATCTAACTGACGTGGGAGTAAGTAAGGAACTCTGAAATGAATACTGCCAAATATCTCAAGTGACGCTAGAAGGGAACGATCCATCTTGGTGAGCATTATTGGAAGAAAATGAAGTTATGTAGATGGTCACTTGTACATTGCAACAGTGTTATGCCATGGGTATGGATGCGGGAAACGGTGCATGATTTTCTGTGGAAGCCTGTGTCTTTGCTGCATGGAAGTTGCCAGGTAAACTACAATTGTGGGCATGTATTGCGAGTAGGATATTTATACATATCACTGCAGTCTTAAAGATGTTATAGATTAGTGGCCTTTCCAGGCCTCTATTTAATCTGAACTTGCAATTTGGAATCCTCTTGTAATTTTTGATTTGTCTAGGATATAAGGCTCCTCTCTCTCTCTCTCTCTCTCTCTCTCTGTTCTCTCTCTCTCTGTTCTCTCTCTCTTCACTGGTTCCACAAACTGGATATCTTGTTATAAATAATCAAGTAGTCCTCTGGAGTACTTAATTTTATTTCTGTATTTTAAAGATTTTAAGCCATCTTTCAGCCAGAGCTTCCAAAACTGGTAACAAAAGAATAATAAAATAATTTAAAATTGATTAAAATCAAATACAACAATTAAGTAGTAGATAAAAGCAGCACCACTAATAGCTAGAACAGGCAATAATAGAATCAGAATACACAGAAACAAAATTATCTGCTAAAAGCCCGAAACAATAGAGATGTCTTCACCTGCCACCAGAAAGACAGCATCAGCCAAGCATCCCTGGGGGAACATCTCACACCTGGGGAGCCAGGACTGAAAAAATCCCCATCTTCAGTCGCCACCCGCATCACTGCTGCAGGTGGCAGCACCCAGAGTATATACAACAAAGGAAGACATTCTTATACTTAAAGATGTGGTGACTCTTCAAACAGTTTTGATAACGTTGCTAGAGTTCTTGTGAGATATTAAAAGGTGCCCTTAACCAGGGCTGTTGTCAGGGGGTGAGCGGCCTGCCAGCGCCTACCACGGATGCGGCTACCTGTTAAATTTCCCCTGAGCCACTGCTGTGTGCAGTATTAGGCAGCTGTGGCTGGCTACCATTTTAATTTCCCACAATGCCCTCCACATAATGTCACTCTGGGCATTGTGGGAAATTTTTAATGGCCAGGCCAATCCCCACCAGAGGGCACTTGGCTGCCAGTAGGGCTGGCTCTAGCTTTGAAAGGCCCCTAGCCAAAACACTATTAATATACAGTGCTTTGGGGTTGTTGTGGTGGTGTTTTTTTGCATTTTAATATCAAATATATTCAAGAATGGACTTTTGCCACTGCACACCACTGAAATAAAACAACAACAGAGGGTTACAATCCCTGTTATGTTTGGGGAAGAGGTAATAACATGTTTCAACCATTCAGTTGATTTCCATCAGGGCTGACATCAATGGGTAGGCACGGATGAGCACCTGCTGAGGGCCACACAATAGTGGGGGCCCATTGACAAAAGCTCCCTGGACCTGCTCCTCCTTTTCACCACAGCCTCTTGTTCACCTGCCTCTGTCTTTGCCCAGAGAATGTGGAGCAATAGATGCTCACTGGCTCTCTGCCTAGCAAGCAAGCTAGTAAGAGCTACGATGAGGAAGAAGATGAGGAGCAGTAGCAGCTGGTGATGATTGCGGTGAGAAGGGAGACTCACTGAGGGAGGGGTCCACTGAGGGTATATTCCCCAGGGCCCTCCAAAACCTGGAGCCAGCCCTGCCTTCCATTTCGGGTTATTCACATGATCAACATACTTTTTTATGGAACTGACAATGACCCATCGGTCTCAATGCTTTCTGAAGCCTGATGTTCATAGGGGAGAATTGCACCAGCAATCTATTAAAACAACGTATTTTCTAGCAAAGCTATTTATAGAAGGGACTGGGTTAACACCTTATCCAATTTACTGACTTTTAAAACTATTTATAGAACTTCAGTATATTCACCTGATTTTCATTATCTTAAAACTTTGATTAAAGCAGTTATTGGTAGGGAAGGGAGTATCTGTTACAAAGGCCAATTGCAATTACATCAGTGGAATGTATTTAGATTTCATTTTCTTTCTGAAAAACTCCCAGAGGAATGACCGTGAGGCGTTAAGCTGTGAAGATACTGGCAGAGGAAGTGTGTTAAAAGCAATTAGTAGAAATTTAGCAAAGAAGATTGAAAATCAAGTCTCTGTTCCCTCAGAATTTCAAGCTATGAGCTGTAGTAATACATACGTTGTATTCCCAATAGGAATGATGAAGGATGCAAGGACAGTGTTGATGGAGAGATACTAATCTGGTTCCTCAGTAATATATACTTGGTCCAGGTGTGGTTGTAGATAGAGCCAAAAGGGTTGGCATTTCTCAGTGGGTCTTGTATAGCCAAGAATGAAGTACGTCTTACTATAGCCTTGGGCGAATTTATCAGTTACAATTATCAATGTTTTGGGGGTTGCTTGGTGGGCATAGGTGCTCCCTCAAAATGGGTGTGCCTTGCCCATTCATAACATAGCTGCCATGGTGGACATAGCTAGTCACAGAACACGCATTTCTCTGAAGCCAAGCTGATGAGACTAAAAGAAAAGTAACTTGTTCAAGAAGCTTAAGTCCACATCACAGATGGGGTCTGAGCTCCCAAACCCAAGCCCAAACTCATACTTTTGAACCCACATGGAGATGGCACTGGAGGGCAGCACTTCATTTTGCAGCAAGCCAGCCTCCCAGGTTTTTAAAAATTGTTTTTGAAAAATATTAAGAAATACAATAAAAATCTTGAGGGCAGGGCAGGGAGGCTGCTAGGCTTCCAAAGACGTGTCCGTGGGGACACCGGCACCCACGGATACCACATCGGAGACCTCGGAATTTTACGATTGTGTGTTGGATGGCGATGCCAAGCACTGGCTGTCTTTGGCTGTGTTTTTTGTTTTGTTTCATTTCTCTTCATTTTCATTTCCCTCCTTTATTAAAAAAAGCAAAGTGAAATAGGCAGATTGCCCTGCCTAGGGAATAAAGCAGAACAGCTGGTGCAGTTCTAGGAGAGCAGTATGGAAGAAAGTGAGAGTAGTATGAAAGATTTCCCCCACCCCCTTTAGTTTTGTAGAAACAGCCAAATATGAAAAAGCAAAACCAACCATGTTCTGAAAATTGAAGCAGAACCTTGGTTTTCTTCCCAAATTTCTGCTGCCTTCTTCACTATTGAAATGTAGGTATTATGCTCCTTGGTCAAGGACTTCTTGTACAGCCAGAGTCCTATCCAGGTGATCAAAACCGGGAACGTGATTTTTAATAAAATCAGAACTGAAATGCACATGATTGCACTCTCTGAATATGTGAGCGTAGACTCAGTAGGGGGGAAATGTTTTACAATTAAATAGACAGGGCTTCCAATCCAGGAAGGGTGACTGGTTCATTGAGCCAAGTGCTCCCGGATGTTCTGAATCTTCTTTGTGTTGTTGTCGTTGCTGCTGTGTTATTTATTTCATTTCTATACCGCCCTATAGCCGAATGTCTCTGGCTGGTTTACAAAGAAGGGGAGGGAACTGGAGGACAAATCTAGATGTAAAGTTCCTGAACTGCTTCATTGCATAGAAGAAATTCAAGATGGCGGCCCATCTTGAACTTCATTGTGGAAGCTATCCTCCTGGAAAACTTCAGAACTTCAATCGATTTGATGGGGGCTTATCTCCATGTGCCGATCCAGGCGTTTCCTGCACTTCATATATTGGGAAAGCAATATATGCCATTTGGCCTGTCATCAGCACCCAGAATGTTTTCAAAGACTGTGGTACCCCTGGTTGTGCACCTTTGCAGCAGGAGAATTCATATCCTCCTACATAGATGATCTACTGATCGGGTCCCAGTCCCCAAAGTGGGCAAAATCAGATGTGGTTGATCCCATCACGTGTACAACTAATTGGCTGTTATGTTAATGTTAGTTACTATTGTTGTTTGCCACTTTGTTGTTTTATTAGCTTGTAGGTTGGATGAAAATCTATTAAATAAATGCTGCTCTGAGCTCCTCATTTTTGTGTTGTTAAGTAATATTTTTTTATCCCACCTTTTAGGGCATTCACCCTCAGGGCAGCTTAGAAAGCAATTAGTAAAAAAACCCAACACCCCACCCCACCCCAATATAGTCTTCAGTCTTCATGTCTAGCGCATAACATCTCTGGGGGAACCAGCTTGATGGGAAACCAGCATAGCCAGTGGTCAGGGTTAATGGGAGTTGTAGCCCAACAATATCTGGAAGGATATGCTTCGTTTCCCAACATGTGAGTAGAGTCAGCAGTGTGCATTCTTGGCAACAAATATGCATTCTTGGCAGTTTGGGTTTTCTTCTATAGAGTCCTGTGTTTCTGATGTTGAAGCAGTCATTTAATGTAGTTCTAATCTATTCAGACAATAATTACAAATGTACTAATTGAGTTTACTTTCAAAAGTTTTAAAACATGATAATTTTATGAGAAAACGAAGTTATACGTAATATAACTTTAGGAACAAAAAGGCATTTTTATGTTCCTAAAGCAGCCCTCCCCAACCTGGTGCCCTCTGGATGTTTTAGACTACAGTGCCCAGCATTCCTGATATTTGCCCATGCTTCCTGAGACTGATGGGAGCGAAAATCCAAAACTCTGGAGGGCACCAGGTTGGGAAAGGCTGTTTTGAAGCAACAAAGTGACTTTAGATCTGTAAGAAGTGCTAAAAAAGAAGTATTTTTTCCCCAAAGTTTCTGTTTTTTTCCCTATGGCCTCAACATTTCTGGAAATACTACATCTCTAGTCTGAAATGGTATAGACCAAAAGCAATTGATTTTTTTTTAAAACCCTGTATGATTGTTTGCTTGTATTGACTTAGTCAACCGCTAAAGAGGCTCTGCAAAATCTATGGCCATGTTCTATTGAAATTATTCATCTTTGTTAAAATGGGGGAGGGACCTTGAAAAAGCTTTCTGTTACTAGTTGGGAATGCTTTTTTTTCAGCATCTACCAGGGATTCTTGTCTTCCTGTCATCTCTGCATCTATTAGCGTTAAGCAGCCTTTCTCCCAGAAATACGTACATTATATGTATTGTGGGTTTTAATGTAAAGGTGTCAGGTATCTCTGAATAGAAATTGAAGGAATGCCAGAGGTAAGACTAAACAAAAGGGTAGACACACAGAAAAAGTGGTAAATGAGGTGGAAATTGCAGGCAAATAGACAATGGGAGAAAGTTTAAGTAGCAATTTATTTTCTTTGCGCTGGGAAATGCATTTCATGTTGAACAGAAATCTTTGAAGAAGTTCTTCTCACTAAAAACCTGTTCTAAATATATCTTAAAAGCAGAACTGAATTGATTATTTTACAACAATAACAACAACAAAAGAATGGTAGAGAAGATTGCAACAAACAACAGAACTATGTTGACTGACAGCCTTAATCTAGCTTAATAAGTGTTGCAGTTTAACTCCCTGCATTTTGTGATCACATCATATCTGGGGGATAAATGTAGGATCTTCCTTGCGTTTCCCCAGCAGCATAGTATTTCCTCTCCAACTTTGAACCCTATTCTGTTTTTCTGGGACTCTTCTATTCTCACTCACATGATAAAGGGAGGGAGTTGGTTTAGACGTGGTTTAGGAATCAGGAGACTTTAACTCACACGCTCTCTCCTCTTCCTCCTCTTACATGCAACAATTCATAAGAAGAACATAAGAAGATCCATGCTGATCCATGCTGGATTAGACCAAGGGTCCATCTAGTCCAGCACTCTGTTCACACAGTGGCCAACCTCAAGCAGGACACGATGCAACAGCACTTCCCGCCCATGTTCCCCAGCAACTGGTGTATACAGGCTTACTGCCTCTGATACTGAATGTTGCACTTAGCCATCCTAAGTGCAACCTCCAGTAACATTCCCTGCTGCCTGCCCTAGTTTGAGACAAATCATAGCTTGCAGTTCTGTTGGAACCAGCAATCACGGTTTTCACTTGCCCTGCAAACAAGGATCCCCATTTACGAACATCAAATCATGGTTTGGCATTATGCCTGAAGCACTCTGGTGTGAACTGCAGGTTGCTAACTCCTGTCAATCTACTTGGATTTATGACCAAATCAGATGTTACTTTAATGACACGAATAGCATAAGAACATAAGAAGTGCCATGCTGGATCAGACTGAGGGTCCACCTAGCCCAACCAGCTGTGGCCTATGAACTCATAAGCAGGACACAAGTGCAACAGCACCCTCCCACCCATGTTCCCCAGCAACTGCCAATTTTGTTACAGATGAGAGTCCCCCCCCAGGCTAATTGCCACACTGGGGGAGAGATCATGGCCAGAGATGGAAAGCTTAAACCTCCCCAGCCCCATTCTGTGGTCCCAATGAAAGTCACCCCACTACTACCAGACCTGATATTTATTTTTTCATAGCTGCAGGCATGGTTGGTAATTATGGAGCTGGAAAAACTCCCCCATGAGGAAAGTTTACAATGTTTGGAGTTCTCCAGTTGGGGAAAAATGGTGGGTAATTGGGGACACGATAGAGATGCATAAATGTATGCATGGTGTGGAGAAAGCAGATTAGGACTCTCTCTCTTTCTCTTTCTCTTTCTCTCTCTCTCTCTCTCTGGCCTCATCTACAAGAATTCGCCTTTACGCCTGGTTAGGCGATTATGCGCATATTCGCAGAAGCGCATTTACGCCTAATACCTCTGTATGAGAGGCGGCGAAGCGCATTACTGGACGACTGAAACATGATTTAAACTGTTGACATGCGGAGAATCGCTTGTTCACATAGTCAAAATGCGCTTTAATGGCCGGAGCAAAATAAAACTCGCTATTTAACGCGCATTCGATAATGCGCATAATCGGAGAGAAAACGCGCCTCTACGCCCGATTTGCGCTCCGTTCTTGTAGAGGTAAATTTTAATGCGCCTTGAAAGAGCTTTAAATGCCTCTTGTAGAGGCAGCCTCTCACTCACTCTCTCTCTTAATTCTAAAACCCAGGAACATGCACTGATGGGTGAGAGATTCAGGACAGATAAAAGGAAGGACTTCTTCACATAGCGCAGAATTAAACTATGGAATTCGCTACCACAATATATAGTGGTGGCCACCAATATGGGTGGCTTTAAAAGGAGATTAGACATTCAGGGAGGATAAGGCTACGAATGGCTATTAGTTCTGATGGCTATATATATATATATATATATATATATATATTGTCTCCACTTTCAGAGGGAGTATATCTCTGGGTACCAGTTGCTGGGGAACATGGGTGGGAGGATGGTGTTGTGCTGATGTCCTATTGTGCGCTTCCCAGGGGTATCTGATTGGGGACTGTGTGCACAGAATGCTGAACTAGATAGGCTCTTAGTCCAGTCCAGCATGGCTTTTCTTATGTTTCTGTTCACAAAAAGATTGCTTTGGAAGTTCACTATTCTCCACGTAACCTTTCCATGTGGAGGCATTTATAAAGAGTCTCTCTGAAAACACAGAGCTTGTGTGTGTGTTGGAACCCATCCCAACTTGTGCTGAATTGAAGATGAGCTTCTGGCTCCTAAACTCCTTTCAAAAACGATCCCTTGGAAGCCAGAAATCTTCTTCCTAAAGTAATGAAGCCACAGGGAATATTCTGACTGTATATAAACTACGCTCTTCATTTTAACTGGTCAAATCTTACAGAATTGATGGGCTTTTGTGCACAGCCAACCTTTCCTTAAGCTGAACCATTTTCCATAGCAACGACAGTGTATTTTCTGAGCCTGGAAGAACCCCTTACTTTGTGTCAATTTATATCTTTTCCCGCAGCACCTCTCAGCCCTTGTATCACTGAATGGCTGCTTTAGTGATGCTGTTATTCACTTCTTCCAACTTCCTCCCTGATGACGTATTGAGATCCAGTCAGGGCTCAGGTCATGAATGGGCTGACATCAGTGGAGGGTGAGGGAGGCCCTTGCTCTGAATGGCTCGTGGTGCAGCGCTCGGTCCGCCTTCTGCAGTCTTGCAAACCATCACCTGGTTTTCAGTTCATGGCCCCAAAGAGTCAGGCTACCAAATTCAGAGAGACTGCTGGTGTACATCGTCAAGAATTACCAATTTTTTTAAAAAAATAAATAAAAGCTAAATGGAAGTAAGGAGAATTGACACTGCTTTGGTCTCCTTAGCAAGGGCAACAACAGCCCAAACAAGCTTATATTTTCCCATTTTGAGGATCTGTTTGAGACATTTTAATTTTCAACATTTAACTTTTTCTTTTTTGAGGTTGATGATGATGATTGGTTGCTCCAGACGTAGTCGTTCTTAGAGGAGATCCATTGAAATAAATGGGAGTCAAGTTCCTCCTGACTCTAACTGAAGTCCCATTGATTTCAGTGGGTCTCTTCTAAGTAGGACTAAATCTGGATCCAAACGGATATTTTCAATTCATGTTGCGAGCCACCTGTAAATCATGGTTTAAGGTGGGGTATAGATATTTTAAATAAATAACAAGTCGGTTTCAGTTCACTCCTGTCTAATACTAGTTTCCTCTGATCCCACGTCAGTTTCTGCTGTCTTTAAGCACAGGGTGCACCCCACCCTGGTAGCAATATGACAATTTGCATGCTGGCAGAGTGATGGTGAGGTGCCTGATGTCTTGACCTCTTGCTGCTAGAGAGTAAAGCCTTAGTTGGCGTAGGCAGATGTGCCATTGGAGACAGCATTATTATCAATTCTAAATGGAATTGATCCTTATGATCAGGCTGTGGCAAGGTTAAGGCCATCTCCCTACAGTATTGCTGGCTTTGCAAACCTGTTTCTGAAAATATATGCTTCTCTAACTCTCTCTGAACGGTGTAGAGTTCCTCCCCCACCCTTTAAAAGTAGAATTAATGGTTTGGCATGTATGTGGTGATCAAGGAATGATGTGAATTTTGTATAATGGAGCTAATGAGTCCTAACTTGCGTGCATCACAGAGTGTCCCCATACTGTGCAATACTCACCAGGCCATGTTTAGTTTTTCTCTGCATTAATCTTCAAAAGATGCCATAACCTTTCCGAGACATTTAGGATAAATGGCTCCAAATTTGGAACTGTGTCTTACAGCGAAACCCAGATGTTCAGCATAATAAGAAGAGTGCCTGTTTCTTAAAGGAATTCATTTGTATGTTATGACTAAACCTCAGGATTTCCTGGGTTTCAATTATATTTGGTATGCGGGGTCTATGGTATTTGTAGCTGTGCTTGTGCTTCTCATGAATCTTTCCTTTTTAAATGCCAGGAACTAATTTACTAAAAAAAAAAAAATTAAAGAAAGGCTTTACCTTTGCTTCCTCCAAATTTTCACAAAGTGGGATTGCACTTGTATGTGCCACATAAATGGCTCCCTGATGCATCTTTTTGAAAAAGCAGATAAAACATAGTTACAAATGCTTAACATACAGAGTACTGTTTTCAGTTTATATATGTTTTATCCCTGGTTCTGCCCTAATGCTTGCAAAATCTGCATCCTGAAGGTGTGTTTCAAAACAGCAACTGAGACATCAAATAATTGGCCAAATCATGAAACATTAAAAAGAGAAGACACAGTGATGGACTTGACTGCCTTTGGTATTTGTACCAGAGACTTCTAGGATCAGAGTGCTGCTCTATGTAAAGCTGTATGGGAGATGCAACTCCCCAGCCTTTTGTGGATACATGCAATTACTCAAGTTTTCTTCCTCCAAATTTCTTAGTACATCATTGCTCCAGCTGAAGCTGCACAAGCTGTATGATGTTACCGTTCAACTTACTACTATTCCCCTGCCCCTGAGTTGGCAGGAGCTGGGAGCCAGGCTTTGATGCTTTAGTTACATGTTTATTACACGTGTTGAACTTAGGAGCCTGGCTGGATCACACCAAGCAGAGCTGAGCCTCCATCTTGTGTAGCCTCCTTTTTCTATCAGCAGCCAGAAGAATCATAGAACAGTGGAGTTGGATAAGGCCTGTAAGGCCGTCATGTCCAACCCCCTGCTCAATGCAGGAATTCACCTTAAAGCATCCCTGACAGATGGCTGTCCAGCTGCATCTGGAATGCCTCTAGTGTGAGAGAGAGCCCATGACCTCCCTAGGTCATTGGTTCCATTGTCATACTGCTCTAACAGTCAGGACGTTTTTCCTAATGTTCAGCAGAAATCTGGCTTCCTGTAACTTGAGCCCATTATTCCGTGTCCTGCACTCTGGGATGATTGAGAAGAGATCCTGGCCCCCTCTGTCTGACAACCTTTCAAGTATTTGGATAGTGCTATCATGTCTCCCCTCCGTCTTCTCTTCTCAAGGTTAAACATGCCCAGTTCTTTCAGTCTCTCCTCTCTTCCAGTCCTCTGATCATCCTCCAGTTGTCTGCAACCTTCTTGAAGTGTGGTTCCCAGAACTGGACGTAGTACTCAAGATGAGGCCTAACCAGTACCAAATAGAGGGGAACCAGTACCTTGCGCGATTTGGAAGCTATACTTCTATTAATGCAGCCCAAAATAGCATTTGCTTTTTTGCAGCCATATCACAATGTTGGGTCATATTGAGCTTGTGATCTACAACAATTCCAAGATCCTTCTCACTTGTCGTATTGCTGAGCCAAGTACCACCCATCTTGTAACTGCATTTGGTTTCTTTTTCCTAGGTGTAGAACTTGGCATTTATCCCTATTAAATTTCATTCTGTTGGTTTCAGCCCAGTGCTCCAGTCTATCAAGATCACTTTGGAGTTTGTTTTTGTCTTCCAGGGTATTAGCGATCCCACCCAATTCGTCTGCAAATTTGATAAGCATTCCCTGCACCTCCTCGTCCAAATCATTGGCCTCTAGGAACATCTGCCAGAGGAAGTTTGTGCTGCTGTCTTTAAAGTCCTGGGCGACAAACGAATTGCCAGATCCGGCTCTTGCTAACTTTGGGGTGTGGTGGGGTAAGGGGATGGGGATGGGGATGGGGAGAGAATTCAAGGTGAGGCATCAATAAAAATGATTTATTAGTGTGAGCAGCAGTGGAGTCCACTAATTGCTCATGCCAGTGAACAAAGCTGACAATTGCTTTCCAGGTACAATTCAGGGTGTTGATTTTAACTTTTGACGCCCTAAACGGCATAGGTCTTGGCTAGCTCAGGGACCACTTGTCTCGCTATGCACATGCCCAGGGATTAAGATCTGCGAGAGAGGCCCTCTTGAGGGCTCTGCTACTTGTTTGTTAGGCGTGCATGAAGGGGATTTCTCCTGTGCTGCTGGCAAGCTATGGAATGCACTCCCTCATGAACTGTGATTGGCCCAACTCTCTTGGCTGTTAGAAAGGGCATGAAGTCACGTGTTTTCAGTTTAGCCTTTTTAAATATGTACTTTTGGTGTTTTAGCATTTTTACTGTTTTCAGTGTTTTTGTTTTTGTGGTTTTAAATCATGCTTGAGCTATGTGCCTGGGAGGGAGGATACAGGGCCAGGTGGGGGGATCTGAGGGGTGCCCCATCAGTGTAGTGACGGGTAGAGGGAGATATGGCGTTGTGAGGAGGACTTGCCAGGTAAGGGGAACAAGGCCCAGACAGTTAATGGCTGTGCCTTGTTCCGGTCCCCCTCACATCCACAGGCTTGTTGGTTGCCCTATCAGCCAGCCCTCAGGCCTCCGGGTGCTGCTTTTAAATGCCAGATTAGTGCATAATAAGATCTCCTTCATCCATGATTTAATTGTGGATGAGGCAGCCGATCTGGCATGTATAACCGAGACCTGGGTGGGAGAGCAGGGAGGAGTTAGTCTCTCCCAGTTATGCCCAGCGGGGTACTTGGTTCAGCATCAGGGTAGACTTGAGGGCCGGGGAGGGGGTGTTGCTGTGGTCTATAGGAATTCCATCCCCCTCTGCAGGCTCTGTCCATGTGACTACTGGTCTGGAGTGTTTGCACCTTGTGTTGGGCCAACGGGACAGATTAGGGATTCTGTTGGTGTACCGCCCACCCCGCTGCTCAACAGACCCCCTAGCTGAGCTGACAGAGGTGGTCTCTGGTATACTGTTGAGGTCCCCCAGACTCTTGGTTCTGGGGGATGTCAACATTCATGCCGAGGGCACTTTATCTGGGGCAGCTCAGGATTTCATGGTCTCCATGACAACCATGGGACTGTCCCAATATGCCATTGGCCCGACGCATGTTTTTTTCAACTGGACATGGAGATGGGGATCTGAAAGTGGGGGAGTTTACATCAACCCCTCTGTCATGGTCAGATCACCACCTGCTGAGGTTCAGACTTACAGCGGCTTTTCCCCTCTGCAAGGGTGGGGGACCTATTAAGATGGTCCGCCCCCGGAGGCTAATGGATCCAGATGGTTTCCAGAGGGCTCTGTGGAGTTTTCCGGATGATAGGGCTGGCTCTCCTGTCGAAACCCTGGTTGATTTGTGGAATGCAGAAATGACCGGGGCGGTTGACACAATTTCTCCTGAGCGTCCTCTCTTGTGTAGAGCTCGTACGGCTCCATAGTATACCCCCGAGCTGAGAATGATGAAACAAAATAGGAGAAGGCTTGAGGGCAGATGGAGACGAACTCCTGGTGGATGCAATCAAACACTGGTAAGTGCCTATAGTAAGGTATATTCAGGGGCAGTGAGGGCAGCAAAAAAGCAATACTTTGCTGCCACTATCAAATCATCAATCTGCCGCCCAGCGGAGCTTTTCAGAATTGTCCGGAGGCTATTACATGCCTGCCCCAAGGATGTGGTACAACCATCTGAGGCCTGCTGTACTGAATTTGCTAGGCACTTCCAGAATAAAACCTTGGGCATCCGCCAGGACTTATATTCCAGTGTTATAGCAGGTGAATCTAGCAAGGTGTCCAGAGCACAGGCTTGTCCTGTTTTCTTGGATGAGTTTCAGTTGATACAGCTCAAGGATGCTGACAAGGTGCTTGGACAGGTTTGTGCAACAACCTCTGTATTGGATCCTTGCCCCTCTTGGCTAGAAAAGCTAGTAGGGATGGAACAACTGGCTGGGCCAGGGAAGTGATTAATGCCTCTTTGCAAGAGGGAGTGGTCCCAGGCCTCCTGAAAGAGGCAGCAGTGAGACCACTCCTAAAGAAATCTTCCCTGGACCCTGAAAATCTTAATAACTACAGGCCAGTAGCAAATGTTCCATTCCTGGGCAAGGTCCTGGAGCGGGTGGTTGCGAGCCAGCTCCAGGCACTCTTGGATGAGACCGATTATCTGGATCCGTTTCAGTCGGGTTTCAGGCCTGATTTTGGTACGGAAACAGCCTTGGCTGCCCTGTATGATGACCTATGTCGGGAGAAAGACAGAGGAGTGTGACTCTGTTGATTCTCCTTGATCTCTCAGCGGCTTTCGATACCATTGACCATGGTATCCTTCTGGGACGACAGGCTGAGTTGGGAATGGGAGGCACTGCATTGCAGTGGTTCCGCTCCTACTTGGCGGGTCGGCTCCAGAAGATGGTGCTTGGGGAACATTGCTCAGCCCCGTGGATTCTCCAGTATGGGGTTCCGCAGGGGTGAGTTTTGTCCCCCATGCTGTTCAACATCTACATGAAACCGTTGGGTGCGGTCATCCGGAGTTTTGGAGTGCGTAGTCATCAGTACGCTGATGACACGCAGCTCTACTTCTCCTTTTCATCTACATCAGGTGAGGCTGTGGATGTGCTGAACCAGTGCCTGGCTGCGACAATGGACTGGATGAGGGCTAATAAACTGAAACTCAATCCAGACAAGACTGAGATGCTGTTAGTGGGTGGTTCCGCTGACCGGATGGAGGGTCTTCAACCTTTTCTGGATGGGGTTGCACTCCCCTTGAAGGAGCGGGTTCGTAGCTTGGGGGTTCTCCTAGAACCATCTTTGTCACTTGAGGCGCAGGTGGCCTCAGTGGCATGGAGTGCCTTCTACCAACTTCGGTTGGTGGCCCAGCTACGTCCTTATCTGGACAGGGATAACCTGGCTTCAGTTGTCCATGCTCTGGTAACCTCCAAATTAGATTACTGCAATGCACTCTACGTGGGGCTGCCTTTGGAGGTGGTTCGGAAGCTGCAGCTTGTGCAAAATGCAGCGGCCAGATTGATAATTGGAACCGCATATAAGACCTCCTCTGGCCCGCTTGCATTGGCTGCCTGTATGTTTCCGAACCCGATTCAAGGTGCTGGTTTTAACCTATAAAGCCTTACACGGCTTGGGACCACAATACGTGACGGAACGCCTTTCCCGACATGAACCTACCCGAACACTACATTCAACATCTAAGGCCCTCCTCCGAGAGCCTACTCCGAGGGAAGCTCAGAGGTCGGCAACAAGAGAGAGGGCCTTCTCCCCCCAATTGTGGAACGATCTCCCTGACGAGGCCCGCCTGGCGCCAACATTGTTATCTTTTCGGCACCAGGTCAAGACTTTCCTCTTCTCTCAGGCATTTGGCAATATCTGAGGAGCCTGGGTTTGTTTTTTTGTTTTGTTTTGTTTTTGTAGCTTTTTGAAGTGCTGTAGTGGTTTTAAATGTACAGATTGTGTGTATGTTGTATGTTTTTGCTGTTTTAATTTTTGTACATTGTTTTTAATTGTTTTTAATCCTATGTAAACCGCCCAGAGAGCTTCGGCTATGGGGCGGTATACAAATGTAATAAATAAATAAATATAAATAAATTGTACACCACCTTGGTGAGGTTTTTTTAAAGCAGATAAGTTAGTATAATAATAATAATAATAATAATAATTGTTATTAATAATAATATATTTTCTTGTTCATGGCGGTTTTTCTAGAAGGATTGACAGGCTTTGCCAGGTCATGCATACTGTCATTGTTTTATATTTTGAATGGTTTTTTTGGTTTCAAATTTTGTAAACCGCCCAGAGTGCTTTGGCTGTTGGGCATTATAGAAATGCAGTAAATAAATAAATAAATGCTGTCTTTTACTAATTCAGGAATTTCCTGACAACTGAGCATGTTTTAAGGATGACTGCTTTCTGGACATTGGTGTGGATGTATTTTGGTAGGCTCAGTTTCTGAAGGTTTTCTGTATAGTTTTTTGACATGATGTCAGTGACTGATGTGACTAACAGAATAATTGTGGCCTTTTCCTGTTGCCATAGTTCTTTACCTTTTATGGCCAGTGGTGTCTATTGGTCTCTCTTTTCTACAACATTTTTGTCATTAGGTGTTGTTATGTCAATGAGATGCGTGTGTTTTTCCTTTTTGTCCATAACTATTACGTCTGGTTGGTTGCAAGTTATTGTCTTATATGTATGAATTTTTCTATCCCAGTATATTTTATGACCTGCATTTTCCAAGATTGTTTTGGGTGGGTATGTATAATTAAGGGAGGTCAATAAAAACACGTTCCACCATGTTAAAGTGATAATTGGGGAGGGGTCATTCTAACAGCCATGAAATCGAAAATGTTTCACCAATCTCTCTGAAATTTACAGGTGCCAGAAAGAAATGTTTGTTTTACATTACCTGAAAATTTCAAGAAGATTGGTGAAAGACTGAGGGAAGGAGAGCAGTTTAAAGTAAAAAGATTAAAGAATCCTCTGAATCCGAAACTGAAAATTGAACTCAGGGGTAGTGACTATTTTTGCACAGCTGTCCTTACCTTCGGGGAGCCTTATTAATTAATCCAATGGCAGGGTCTACTTCCTCCCGTTCTAGTGTAGGTGGAACTGCTTTTCTTTTTTAAAAATTCGCTTAAGTAGATTTTATTAAATTTAAACTGTGCCTCTTTAAGAAATCCGGCGGCCATTTTGATTATGGCACATGTTCAGTAGAGTCTCTCCCCCACCTCCTGCGTCAACTACAATGGCTGCTTCCTCTAGCAAAGACAGTGCTGTAGTCTCTTCTCAGAAGTAAGTTCCATTGACTGTATGCAATGGTCTTACTCCCAGGTAAGTGTGTAGAAGATTGTAGCCTTTATTTTAAAAAAACAGTCTGGAACCTTAGAAGGCGGCGAGGGAGAGATGTGAGTGAGAATTCCCTCTCCTTTACAGCACTATAACTCTACAATTAACAACTTGCTCGCATGCTTTGCATGTGTGTATGTTCATTTGATTATGGCTGCTGATCATTAATTTTCATATCAATTCAATCCAAGGCATGTCTGCTCAGAAGTAAGTTCCACTGAGTGCAATGAGTCTCATTCCCATTGCACTAGCTTGAAGGGGTGTGTGGATTTGGCTGTACTTCTCTTTGAGAGCTCTGTGTATTTAGGGACCAAAGCTTTTCGTAAGAGAAGGGGTTAAGCTCCCCCCTCTGTTTCTTTTTTTAAAAAAAAATTCCATGTATTTGATTTTTAAAGAATTTTTATTCCTTCATTGTTATTATAATTAATAATAATAATACTTAGTAGAAGTAGTTTATTAATGTTACATTTATATCCTGCCTTTTTTCCCTCTTGCAAGGAACCTAAGGTGGCTTACATAATCCTCCTCCATTTTATCAGCACAACAATCCTGTAGGGTAGAAGAGTCAGTGACATTCTGAATTCTCTTAGCTTTTCTAATATTTTTTGATCAGGTTGAACAAAACTATTGTGTATTGTTATCTCCAGTACCAACATCTTTGACAGGCTTAATATAGGATTCATTGACCACAGGCTATTTTTAGAGCAAAAAAAATAAAAATAAAAATCCAAACTTGGATAGATTAAAATTAAATTGAGCAATATTTCTAAACACCCACATGGCTATTCTTGGTACTGGATCAGATGTAGTGATATAAGAGGATGTTCAGACTCCATTTAGTTGATCAGTTGCAAAGAAGCTTCTCTAGTAAGGAGGAAGGGGAAAGCCCTAGACTGATCATTCTTTCAAGTGCCATATCTCCCCCCACAAAAACCCATGAGGTAGGTTAGGCTAAGAGTCTGTGACTGGCCCAAAACCATCTAGTGAGTTTCTTCTGCTGCTCACTTTCACAGAAATGTAAAACAGATGTTTGGTAATGTTTGGGTGTATGGCATGTGCTACTTTTACCCTCACAACAACCCTGTAAAATAGATTAGGCTGGAAATTTAGGCCTGGCCCACTGTCCATCTATGTCTGTGTGCCTGCCTCTTTCATATATACACACAGAAAGGCATCCTTGGGTTTGTTCTTTACTTACTATATATATCGTAAACTACATGTGAAGTCTGTCACAAATGATGCAATACACTCACTGTTCACACTTCCTAATACATTTGTTTCCCAACTAACTTACCGCTAATACAGTCATCAATCTAATACTAAAATATGTCATTTTACTATAGTAAGATTAAAGAATCCACATACATCAAGTGCAAATCAGAGAACCCACTATTTTTCATATTAGTGTTCAAGAATTAGGATTCTTTTCCTATTTATGCCTTACACTGAGGTTGCCTTTTTCACAGCAGCCGGATCAACATTTTCATCAAGCTGTCCACCTCCCCTGCTCCAAACTCTTTCTTGGTCAGTCACCTCTAATTAGCTCAGATCCTGTTAGTGTATAAGTGAAATTGTGATCTCCCAATGTGCATCACTTTACACTTGCTTACATTGAACAGCATTTGCCCTTTTCATGGCCATTCTCTCGGTATGCAGAGATCTTTATGGAGCTCCTAACAATCCTCCATTCTTTTAGCAAGACTAAATAATTTGGTATCATCACCAAACGTGGCTACGTCACTGCTCACTTCCACCCTCATTCTAATATTATGAGAAAGGGAGAAACTGCCTCCCTATCCACTTTCTTCACAACATGCATATAGGAGTGAGCAGTGAGATGGCCAAATTTGCTGCTGACCTCAAGATATTTAGGGTTTTTAAAATGAAGTGAGATTACCAAGAGCTCCAAAAGAATCTCTCCATAGTGGGAAAATGGGCATCAAAATGGCAACAACAGTTCTACATAAGCATTTGTAAAGTGATGCACACTGGAGCAAAGCATCCCAACATCACATATACACTGATGGGATCTGAGCTTGCAGTGACTAAACAAGAAAAAAAACCTTGGGAATGTGGTTGACAGCTCAGTGAAAATGTCTACCCAGTGTGTGACAGCTGTAAAGACAGCAAACTCCATGTTAGGCATTATAAGAAAAGTAATTGAGACTAAAACTGCCAGTCTCATACTGCCTTTATACAAATCTATGGTGTGACCACACTTAGAATACTGTGTACAGTTCTGCTTAACTATAGAATTTAGTATCACAAGATGCGCTGGCCACCATTTTCGATGGCTTGTCCTCCTTTCCATGTGGTCACTCCATAACATGACACTATTCCCCCTTCTGAAAAGGTATGGACCTCAGACTACTAAAGACAAAGTGGCAGGCCATAATAACAGTGTTCATATGCCCATTGCTTTATGAGGCTTCTGCAGGCTACCAAACAGAGAACTATCAGGCCATAAAGTTGCTTAAATGGGTCTGCCAGAAACCTGGCCTCACCGTTCCTGTTAGGTCCATGTCCTACAGCAAATGCTCTCAGCTGAACTTGATGGAATCCCATCCTTCATCCCTTGGTTTAATTTACTGACCTCCCTTGGCTGGGCCTTGCAGGGACCAATAGGGTAGATGGAGCAGGCATACATAGTACGCGCAAGAGTGCTGAGAGTGGCAAATCTAAAAGCAAATACGTTGCTTTTAAAGAACCAAGGAAATTCAATGGGTCTTTTAAGTAAATATCTATGGATGGAAATGCAGCCCATGCAGGCTTGAAACTTGACCACAAACATGATCACAATCTGCTACTTTCAGATGCAAACAGGAAGAAAAAGCATGTAGCATAAAATGAGCTATAATTAATATAGTAAACTGTAACTTATTATAATTTAGGATATTTTCCTGTATCATCTTGTGTGCTTCCAGAATTAATCAGGGAGTTTTTAGTCCAGTAGAATTTTTTTTCAGGTCCTCTCCAAATACAGACACAAAACATGAAATGCTTCTTTTCATAAGTCAGTCATAGAAAGCTTTTATTTCTGGACATTGGCTATAGAAAAATTCAGATGAGACCCCTCAGCTTTCAAGTGAGAGAGCATAACTTCTGGGGTTCATTTATTATTTTGAAAAGTGGGTACAACACATATCACTAGCTTTGATTTTATATTGGATGTCAAAATGGTGTAACATCCTAGCTGATGCTGGCTGCTTGTCAACTGTATTATATCCAGTCATCCGTTACACAAAGCCATGAAATTCATTAAACAAACAACCTACGGTTTACAAAAACAACGTTAAGGCTCCACAGTTTCCAACCAAGCACCAAAAAGCAGGGAAATTGGGAGTTAAGGCTCCCAAGCCTTAACGCCACATCCTCCCTAAGGAGGCAGAAAGTGCAAGTGAAATTCTCATTCTCCCAAAGCAGATAAACCATGAGGACAGGATGGACAGGATGCAGAGGTGACTGTGGGGTTGTGGAAAACTGATCACGAACAACTTAGGGCCATCTACTTCTCTTTTTTTGTTTAGAGCAGCCCTTCCCCAACCTGGTGCCCTCTAAAGGTGTTTGACTACAACTCCCATCATTGCAAGTCAGTATGTCCCATGGTCAGGAATGCTGGGACTTGTCATCTCAAAAATCTAGATATGCAATTTGATCTGCAGAGGTGACTGTGGGGTTGTGGGAAATGATGATGAACAACTTAGGACCAGCTACTTCTCATTTCTTAGAGTATCTCCTTATGTTGAGAGTTGCAACCCAACACATCTGACAGGCACCAGGTTGGCGAATGTTGTTCAAGAAGAAGGGAAGGCAGAATGTAGATCTCCAGATGTTTTAGAATTCAACTTGTAAAAGCCCCTATCAGCATGGGCAGTTGTCACGAATGCCGCGAGTTGATGTCCAAAACATCAGGATAGATCTATTTTCTGCCCACATCTGTACTAAAGTATGATGTTTTCCAGCATTGTGATCAGTCAAGGAACTACAAAAGAGCTGCATCACTTTAAATAAACTGTATAAACCCAATAAAACAACAATGAATGAATCTTGAATACCTACGGTAATCCGGATAACCCTTCAGACGTCAACATTAGTTTTCAACACATGGCATAGGATATCTGTTTCTTGAATATCAGATAAAGGGTTTCTCTTACTTGTTCAGCAGTGTGAGATCAAAGGCAGAGCTACCACCTAATACTTTCATGCATCAGTATTATTTTAAAATTAAGTATGAAATGATTTTTGTCTTCCCCATAACACATAACATGAGAGTTAAAGTGCAACACATCTGGAGCGCACCAAGCTGGAGAAGGTTGACTCCTATACTTGTCTTCTCAGAAGCCAGTGCCACTGAATTCACTAGGGCTTACTCCCAAGAGGTATAGGATTGCAAACTAATCTCATCTGAAAGGTGTTCAAGACAGCCAAACTAAACCTCTTCTGCTCCTCTGTCGCTTTGATGAGATGATGTATTGTGGAAGAATTGTGGGGAATGAACAGTATATTTTGTTTAAATACATTTCAAAGAAAAAAAACATTGGTTCTTTGAAGGGCAGGATATTGATCAAAAGTTGGAAGTGCCTGGCACATGCTCTGGTTCTAGATCTGTAATGAATAGTTCTCCTTTTGTTATCAAGCGTGCTGCTATATGCGAGATGTGTTTGAGAGATGTGTTTGAGACCCTGTATTTGGTAAGGATATGGAACAGCATTCCCCATCTTGTTGCCCTCCAGGTGTTTGAGATGACAAGTCCCAGCATTCCTGACCATGGGATGTACTGACTTGCAATGATGGGAGTTGTAGTCCAACACATTTGGAGGGCACCAGGTTGGGGAAGGGCTGCTCTAAACAAAAAAAAGAAGTAGGTGGCCCTATGTTGTTCGTGATCAGTTTTCCACAACCCCACAGTCACCTCTGCATATCATATTCTCCATCCTGTCCTCATGGTTTATCTGCTTTGGGAGAATGAGAATTTCACTTGCACTTTCTGCCTCCTTAGGGAGGATGTGGCGTTAAGGCTTGGGAGCCTTAACTCCCAATTTCCCTGCTTTTTGGTGCTTGGTTGGAAACTGTGGAGCCTTAACGTTGTTTTTGTAAACCGTAGGTTTTTTGTTTAATGAATATGATATAGGTTGTTTGCGGATGAGGATGATGATGATGATGATGATGATGATTAGATCTTACTGCATGGCTTGATCTGGATTATTGCTGACTAAGAGGCTTCCTTGCTGGTAGATCTGCCAGTCAGGAGGGCTCCAGCCTGTTTCTTGAAATGGAGCACTTCTTAGATGGATGATATGCTTGCCACCCTTGCAAATTGTTTCTTAAGTTTATTACTTTTCTGTCCTGCCATTCCTCAAGGGGCTCAGAGCAACATACTCTCTCAATTTCCCTCTTCCCTGGTAACAACAACCCTGTATCATAGGCTAGATTGAGAGGAAGTGACTGGTCCAAAGCTGCCCAAAGAGCTTAATGGCTGTGTGGAAATTCAAAACCGGGTTCCTCTGGTCCTACAGTCACTGCCCCTTCAGATCAGCTGTCTTGGGAGGGGGCAATGCGTTTCAACCCACAGGCTTTCCTTTTGACACAGAGTTCTGGTTGATGCGGCCATTCATGAAGTTGGGTTAACCAGCAATGTATTCATATTGGTCACCACAGACTTCAGGATCAAAGCCAGTGGTCTGTGTAGAATGAGCTGAGGGGCTGGTTTATGAGCTCAGTTGTATAAGGGATGCAGCTCTCCAGCCCTATGTGGATTCATGCAATTACCCAACGTTTTATTCCAGTAGTCTTCAGTCATACATCATTCCTCGAGCTGCAGCTTCACAGGCTGTACTACATTCAGTGGTGCGGTGTTGAATTTCATTTGCATCGGAACTTTGAGCAATGGAGCAGAAGTGCCAAAGCTCAGTTTTGTGAGCTGCTGTCCTATTCCAGTCCTGGTAGTATCATGATGATAAAGCTATTATTGTGGGAATTTAGACTCCCAGTGCCCAGATGACTGGCAAATGTGAATAATTGCTAGTGATTGTACACATTCACATAAAGGTGTGATGCATGTGTACAAATTCAAAGCTTTGATGGGATTTTGAACATTGGTAAGTCGATATAGATAATCACCAATGGATAGTGGAGGATATGGCTTAGATGAGACATGTTTTGAATATTGTCTGATTAGCATGTATAGCTTCTGCATCAATTTCATACATTGACCACCAAATTATTTAGGGTGAAGGGGTTGTGAAGAGCTCCAAAAGGATTTCTCCAAACTGGGGAATGGGCATTATAATGGAAAATGTGATTCAGTGTAAGTAATTGTAAAGTGATGCACATTGGGGCAAAAAATTAATAATCCTTATTTCACACACACACACACACACACACACTGATGGGGTCTGAGCTGCCAGTGACTGACCAGGAAAGGGATCTTGGGTTTGTGATGGATAGTTTGATGAAAATATTGGCCTAGTGTGCAGCTGCTGTGAAAAGGGTATATTCCATGTTGGGGATCATCTGGAAAGGGATCAATAAAACTACAGATATGATAATTCCTTTATACAGATCTATGCTTGAATATTCTGTACAAATCTGGTGACTACACCTCAGAAATGATATTGTAAAGCTGGAAAAAGTGCACAGAAAAGCAACCTAAATGATTAAGGAGCTGGAACAACTTCCCTATCAGGAATAGTGATACCTTTTGGGGGGATTTAGCTTAAGAAAAAGCAAAATAAACAGAAACATGATGGTGGTCTATGCAATTATGCATGGTGGAGAGAAAGTGGATAAGGAGGAACTTTTCTTTCACACAGTACTAGAACTTGTGATCATCTCAAGAAGTTGATTGGGGGGAGATTCAGAACAGATGAAAGGAAGAACTTCTTCACACAGTGCCTAGTTAAACTATGGAATTCACTACCACAAGATGTGGTGATGGCCACCAATTTGGGTGGCTTTAAAGCAGAGTTAGACAAATTCCTGGAGGAGGAGAGGACTATCAATGGCAACCAGTCCTGATGACTATATATGCAGTGTTGAGTGGTGGGAGGTTTTTCCAGTGCTTTCTTTTTCCATGGTAAATTTTCCATTTCCTAAGTTTATTAGGAGCAATGAATGGCTGCCAATTGCAAATCCAATATCAGGCAAGCTTGGAAGTTTCAAAGTTGTAATTAATGTTTTTCAGGTGATTACTCTTAGGAACTGTGAGAGAATACATATATAGATAGATAGATAATATTTATTTATAACCCGCCTCTCCCTACGGATCGAGGCGGGGAACACAATGCAGATACAAACATGACAAAGTTAAAAAATTTAAAACAAGAGAAACACATCATGAAAACATTTAACATTAATCCGGATAGGCCTGCCGGAAGAAAACAGTCTTCATGACTCTCTTGAATTCATGAAGACTGTCAATTTGTCTAACCTCCTCCGGCAGACCATTCCATAGTCTGGGAGCCATAGAAGAGAAGGTCCTCTGGGTAACACTCGCCAGCCTAGTTCTGGCTGGCTTGAGTACGTTCTTCCCAGAGGACCTAAGAGTGCGGGGCGGATTGTACGGGAGAAGGCGATCCCGTAGGTAGCCTGGGCCCAAACCATGTAGGGCTTTAAAGGTAATAACCAACACTTTATACTTTGCCCAGAAACTGACCGGCAGCCAGTGAAGTGATTTTAAAACTGGTGTAATGTGGTCACCCCTAGGTGTACCGGTGACCAACCTGGCTGCCATATTTTGAACAAGTTGAAGTTTCCGGACTAGGCACAAAGGTAGCCCTATGTACAGCGCATTGCAGAAGTCGAGCCTCGAAGTTACCAGCGCATGCACTACCGTCTTTAGGTCTTCCAACTCTAGGAAGGGGTGCAGCTGGCGTATCAGCCGAAGCTGATAGTAGGCACTCCTGGCCGTCGCATCAATCTGAGCTGTCATCTGGAGCGACGGATCCAGGAGTACCCCCAAGCTGCGAACACAGTCTTTCAGGGGGGGTGTAACCCCATCCAGAACCGGTTGAAACACCTCCAAACCCAGGTTGGGGCCTTTGATAGCAAGCACCTCCGTCTTGTCTGGATTCAGCTTCAGTTTGCTTTTCCTCATCCAGCCCATTACCGCCTCCAAGTATTCGTTCAGAGGAGACACACTATCCTTAGTTGACGATGTTGTTGGAGGCATAGAGAAATATATTTGGGTGTCATCAGCATACTGATAGCACCCCTCCCCATGCCTCCGGATGATCTCTCCCAGCGGTTTCATGTAAATGTTAAACAGCATTGGGGAAAGGATGGCACCTTGCAGTACACCACATAGCAACTCCTTTTTTAAGGAGCAGCTATCCCCAAGCATCACCATCTGGAACCTGCCCGAGAAATAGGATTGGAACCACTGAAGCACAGTGCCCCCGATTCCCAATTCCCCCAGGCGCTCCAGAAGGATACCATGGTCGATGGTATCGAAAGCCGCTGAGAGGTCCAGGAGTACCAGCAGGGACACACTCCCCCTGTCGATACTAAGGCGTAGATCATCTACTAAGGTGACCAAAGCGGTCTCAACTCCATATCCTGCTCTGAAGCCGGTTTGAAATGGGTCTAGAAAATCAGTGTCATGCAAGACTGCCTGGAGTTGAAAGGCATCCGCTCTCTCGATCACCTTGCCCAAAAATGGAAGATCTGATACTGGCCTGTAGTTATTAAGGTCCAGGGGATCCAGGGAGGGCGTGTTTAGAAGCGGCTTTACCACCGCCTCTTTTAAACATGATGGAAAGCTGCCCTCCCTGAGAGATGTATTAATAATATGTTGTAAATGTGATCTAATTGCATCTCCTCCCTGGACGACCAGCCAGGAAGGACAGGGATCGAGAGGGCAAGTTGTCTTCCTCACACATCCAAGTACCTTGTCCACGTCCTCGGTACTCACCAACTGAAACTGATCAAGTGTAATCCTACTCGCGGAGTCACTGGACACTCCACTGTCAGCCTCTGCTATAACAGTGGCATCTAAGTTGGCTCTTATCCGAGAGATTTTATCTGAGAAATGATCGTTAAAAGCATCACAGTGAACTACTGAAGGCTCTAAAATCGGATTCAGGGGAGAAGACTATTAATGTGTCTTTAGAATTGAGACCATTGGACACATTATCACTAGAGTGTTACACAGACAGTGACTGAGCTGGTGACAGTCAAGACAAAAAATCCACCTCAAGAATTGTAATAAAACTAGGCAACAGTTTAGTAAAGTAGAAATCCAGAAAACAACAATTAATTGCCCTGTCTACCTCAGAAGCTGAGTTCTCAGCATTGTCTGAGGCTTGTACAGAAATAATTTAGTTCATCCAGTTATTGAAAGATATGAAGTTGCAAGTAAAAACTCCAATTAAAGTTTTTGAAGACAATCAGACTTGCATTCATATAGCAAAATCAGAAAGAATGAACGCAAAGAGTAAACATGTTGATATTCGTTACTGCAATGTAAGACAAGCTATACATGATAGATTGATTAAACTTGTTTATTGTAACACCGAAGTAAATGTAGCTGATATATTGACAAAGCCTTTAAATGTACAAAGACATGAACAATTATCAAAACAGCTTAGAATGCTAAAATATCAGACAGAATAAAAAAATGTTTGTTAGTTACAGAAAAAAAGAAAAGTGTTAAGATTTTATTTGGTTTAATATAAAAGCAAATGTATTTTTTCTGCAACTAAGTAAAAAGAGAGACATGAGATGACTTGATATCTCAAGTACTCTGTACAGTTGCCAAATCAAGTGCAGCTGATAAGCATTAAAGACCAAGGTCATTTGATATTCTTCCCTGTGTGCTGGAAAGCATAGCAACATATAAAGAGATGTGCAGCCAACGCTGTAATAGGTCCACAGTGCTATAAATGTTTTTTTGAAGTGTTCAAGTGGTTTTTAAATGTACAGATTGTGTGTATGTTGTATGTTTTTGCTGTTTTAATTTTTGTATATTGTTTTTAATTGTTTTTAATCCTATGTAAACCGCCCAGAGAGCTTCGGCTATGGGGCGGTATACAAATGTAATAAATAAATAAATAAAATAAATAAATAAATGTACAGCATGTGGAAAAACAGTGTAGGTGATGATGTGAGTGATGCTAAATGAGACGTTGTAGAAGTTGTAGTTGGTGCTAGTTAATACTGTGTAAAAAGATTAGATGAATGTATATATTTGTACAGTAAAACTTAATATAGTAGTTTAAAACACTGCTGTGTCTGAGTGTTTTCTGACTACCAAGATATCTGTCTGCTACCAGTGAGTTCTGCTGTCATTCCGCTGCTGTGTGCTTGCACTCTGTACATGCTCAGAGAGTGCAGTGCATCAAAAACTCTGACAAAGTTTCGTCTTCATCTTCTCCTTGATTGGGTGGTCGGTAGTAGACTCTGACTATCATACTCCTTTTATTCCTTGCTCCATTTATTTTAACCCAGATACTCTCGGTGGGGCTCCCAGGCTCATCCTCTTGTATTTCTGTGCAGGGATAAGTATTTTTTAAATATAATGCAACTCTGCCTCCCTTTCTATTTCTTCTGTTCTTTTTGAACAAGTTATATCCTTCAATTGCTGTATTCCACTCATAGGAATCATCCCACCAAGTTTCAGTTATACCTATCAAGTCATATTTGCCTTCGTGTATTAAGAGTTCAAGGTCATTTTGTTTGTTTCCCATACATAGACATCGAAGCCCATGTGCTTTGTAGTCTGGCTTCTTTCCTACATTGTTGTGAACACTGTTTTGGGGCACTATTGGAGCTGTTCTCTCTGTTATGCTGCATAAGCCTTCATCCATTGTTGACTCAAATTTAACATCTCCCGCCCCCGTAGGATTCAATTTTAAGCCCTCCTGATGAAGTTCTTTTATATTTGTTCTCAATGTGGATAGTACCCAAGATGATGTGCATATTACCAATCTGACATTATGTAGGTTCTCCAACATCATTTGGAAGCTCTGCATGTTGGGGCACTGAATAAAATTTTCTCTTCATGTTGGGATGTGCATATTCTCCATGTCTAAACCGGTGTTTATGGTGAATTTTCTGTTGAACTTGCATTAACCACAACCTTACACTAAGGGCCTGTTCAGACAACATGCTAAAACGTGGTTAGGCCACTATCAGTTTTGCAGCAAATGGTTAGTGAGTGTGTTTAAAGCGTGGTTATGTAGCCACCACGGTTCGGAATGGTTAACCCGACTTGCTAAGTCATGGTTCACACGACATGCTAAGCCAACATGTTTAGCTCCAAATGCTTAACCACCATGGCTTAATGTGTTGTCTGAACAGGGTTTAATTAGTTGGCAGGGCCAGCATCAGACCCTGACATGGTGAGGCAAATGCCAGTATAGTGGATGCCCTGCCTCCTTTTGTAGTGTTAGGCTGCACGGTTGCAGCAGCAGCTGCTATCTGCCTTATCTTCAGTGCCTCTGGGTCACACCCCTTCTGTATACATGAGGGCTGGGCCCAGGGTCATGGGACATGAGGACAAGAACACCCAGAGCTGCAAACAGAAGCTCTGAGCCAAGTGGTAGTCGTTACTTGTCCCCTCTGCTGCTCCCCGCCTGTCCCTTTTCCCATCCACCCTAGCAAGCATTGGCTGTGGTGAAAGGAGGCGGCATTGGGGCAGCCCCTCAGAGGGCACCTTGCTCAGGGGCCCATCAAACCTGGCCTTAGCCCTGATGCCTATGATTAGGATTTTCCCAAACATCAAACCCCCCTCTGCAAATCTCCATGCTTATTTTCCACTTTAACAGTGAACCAAATGAACCATGAAAAAGAGCTAGTGAGTCATTTTTGTACAGTATTTGCACCACCTGTATTGACTTTGGCTTTACCTTTGGAATAGCGTCCCACCCACCCCCAAGTGGCGGGCTGGTTTTGGATGCGCTCGTTCAGCTGCAACACGCTCTTTTTAAAAGCAAGTAGGTGGAAGCGGTTTTCGACATATCATGGTGGTCCACAAGCCAGCCTCCTTTCAGTCAGTAAAATCCACTCTGAACATGTGTCTGATAACAAAAAAGCAACGGTTCTGCAAATTAATCCATTGTAGCTCTGTGGCTGTGTGTTCGTATATTCCAGAGAGTTGGAATGAAGAAGCGTTTTGCTGTCATTATTAATTAACACACTCAATAAAGAGAAACAGTGTTAGCAAAGTGACATTCACCAAGTTGACTCTGAGATACGTTGCAGTGAAAATTTCAGATGCTTTTTTTTTTTTTTGGTATCATCCTCATTAAGGCTCTGTCTGGGAAAAAGAAATTCCTTTAACACATGAGTACCAAAGCCAGTTTATCTTGTGCAATTAATTATATCAAGGCAAATTATTTCTTTGTACTATTCTTGCTGCTAAATCTCCCATTATTTAGATCTTCAACTATTCAGGCTTCCAGCACCTTGGAAGTAAATCCACAACTCCACTGGAGCTAACTTCCAAGAAAGATGGACATGGTTGGACTACTTCTTATACATTTTACTTGGAATCCTTATAAATCGTATGTAAACAAAGGTTTTGTGATTACCTAACTCATAGTAACTCATATTCACTCAGAACCTAATTTCCACGATAAAACTCACAGTCCAAGTACATAGGATTCCCAGATTCAGAATTGCTTAGCTTCAGGGCTGCCAGCCTCAAAGGTTGATTAGCCACCCTTTGAGGGAAATCCTCCCAAGGTGGTGTACAAAAAACTTAAACCCATAAAATGTAATAAAACATTCATAAGAACGATGATAAAATCAAAATGAACAGTCAGTTGTAGAGCCAAGAAGACTCCCAAACTGTGCACTTTGTCCTTCAGGAGGAGTGCAACCTCATCTAAGACCAGTTGTATACCTCCATCCAGATTAATTGGTTTTCCTACCCACAATACCTCAGCTGGATTAAGCTTTTGCATGTTTTCCTTTATCTATCCCACTCCCTTCCTGGGACAAATAGATGGAAATAAGAAGTATCATCCACATACTGATGAAAATTCAACCCAAACATCTGGATGGACTCCCTCAGCGGCTATATGTAGATGTTAAAAAAAAATGGGGGACAGGATGGAATCTCGTGGCACATCATAGGGCATTGGAATCTAGCAGGAACACCCCACTGTTCAATATTTATTTTTCACGTTCTTGCAATAAATTGCCTTCTCAATGCATAGCCAGAATTTTCTCTCCCAAAATTTTCTCACACTCCCCCCAATGCTCCTTTCCATAACTCTTCCTCTTTTATGCACTTATCCAAGGTAACTAGCAAATCACTCACATGTTCTAAATACCATTCCCTGTATTTTCTTCACTTTGTGCCCATTGCTCCTAAATGTGGGATCCTCCCTTGCATTCCTGTCCCCATGGTTTCTAGTAGCCCCCTAGTACCACCTCCTAGAAGGAATGGATCCACCATGACACTGTACCTTATAAGCCCATCCCATATAAATGGTCCTGAAGAATCCATAGTCGATGGTAAAGCCACTCAGAGGTCCAGGGAAATCATTAGAGTTGCACCCCACCCCCCATGTCCCCTCCATTTCTCGACATAAGTTCTCCAGGGATTTCATCTTAAAACCAAACCTAAAAATGGATTGGAATGAATCTAAATAATGAACATCATCCAACCCTACTTGGAGTTGAGAAACCATCTAATGTTCCTACACTTTGCCAAAGAATGACAGATTAGACACATGGCAGTACTTCTTCCAAATTACTGGATCAAAATTAGTTTTTGATTTTTTTCAACAAAGGCCTCACCACTGCTTCCTTTGAAACTGTGGGGACTACACCATCTCTCAAGGAGACACTTACCATGTCTGAAGTCCAAATATTCAGTCTAGCCTCGGCTATTTTCACCAGCCAGGGTGGACACGGGTCACCAAGAAAGTGGTAGGTCCCATTCCACCAAGCTGTATGTCAATATCCTTAGGCTGCAGAAACTGAAGAGTATCCAGAATAATAATAATAATAATAATAATAATAATAATAATAATATTTATTTGTAGCCCGCCTCTCCCTCCGGATCGAGGCGGGGAACAACAACAATATAAAACATAAAAATCACAACAGTTAAAAAAAATTTAAAAACAAGAGAAAAATACAACATTAAAAACATCTTAAAATTCATCTGGATAGGCCTGTCGGAAGAGGACAGTCTTCATGACTCTCTTAAATTCATGAAGACTGTCAATTTGTCTAACCTCCTCCGACAGACCATTCCATAGTCTGGGAGCGATGGAAGAGAAGGTCCTCTGGGTAACACCCGCCAGCCTAGTTCTGACTGGCTTGAGTAAGTTCTTCCCAGAGGACCTAAGTGTGCGGGGCGGATTGTACGGGAGAAGGCGATCCCGTAGGTACCCTGGACCCAAACCATGTAGGGCTTTAAAGGTAATAACCAACACTTTATACTTCGCCCGGAAACTGATTGGCAGCCAGTGAAGCGATTTTAAAACTGGTGTAATGTGATCACCCCTAGATGTACCGGTGACCAACCTGGCTGCCATATTTTGAACAAGCTGAAGTTTCCGGACTAGGCACAAAGGTAGCCCTATGTACAGCGCATTGCAGAAGTCGAGCCTCGAAGTTACCAGTGCATGCACTACCGTCTTTAGGTCTTCCAACTCTAGGAAGGGGCGCAGCTGGCGTATCAGCCGAAGCTGATAGTAGGCACTCCTGGCCGTCGCATCAATCTGAGCTGTCATCTGGAGCGACGGATCCAGGAGTACCCCCAAGCTGCGAACACAATCTTTCGGGGGGGTGTAACCCCATCCAGAACTGGTTGACACACCTCCAGACCCAGGTTGGGGCCTTTGACAGCAAGCACCTCCGTCTTGTCTGGATTCAGCTTCAGTTTGTTTTTCCTCATCCAGCCCATTACCGCCTCCAAGCATTCATTCAGAGGAGACACACTATCCTTAGCTGACGATGTTGTCGAAGGCATAGAGAAATATATTTGGGTGTCATCAGCGTATTGATAGCACCCTGCCCCATGCCTCCGGATGATCTCTCCCAGCGGTTTCATGTAAATGTTAAACAGCATTGGGGAAAGGATGGCACCTTGTGGTACACCACATAGCAGCTCCTTTTTTGAAGAGCAGCTATCCCCAAGCATCACCATCTGGAGCCTGCCCGAGAGATAGGATCGGAACCACTGAAGCACAGTGCCCCCGATTCCCAATTCCCCCAGGCGCTCCAGAAGGATACCATGGTCGATGGTATCGAAAGCCGCTGAGAGGTCCAAGAGTACCAGCAGGGACACACTCCCCCTGTCGATACTAAGGCGTGGATCATCTACTAAGGCGACCAAAGCGGTCTCAACTCCGTATCCTGCTCTGAAGCCGGTTTGAAATGGGTCTAGAAAATCAGTGTCATCCAAGACTGCCTGGAGTTGAAAAGCAACTGCTCTCTCGATCACCTTGCCCAAAAATGGAAGATTTGATACTGGCCTGTAGTTATTAAAGTCCAGGGGATCCAGGGAGGGCTTTTTTAGAAGCGGCCTTACCACCGCCTCTTTTAAACATGATGGAAAGCTCCCCTCCCTGAGAGATGCATTAATGATATGCTGTAGATGTGATCTAACTGCATCTCCTCCCTGGACGACCAGCCAGGAAGGACAGGGATCGAGAGGGCAAGTCGTCTTCCTCACACATCCAAGTACCTTGTCCACGTCCTCGGTACTCACTAACTGAAACTGATCAAGTGTAATCCTACTCACGGAGTCACTGGACACTCCACTGTCAACCTCTGCTATAACAATGGCATCTAAGTCGGCTCTTATCCGAGAGATTTTATCTGAGAAATGATCGTTAAAGGCATCACAGCGAACTGCCGAAGGCTCTAAATCGGATTCAGGGGAGAAGGAGCCTGAGTTAGACCCCTCACCACCCTGAACAGTTCTGCTGGATGTGAATTCGCAGACGCAATGCGTGCAGAGAAGAAAGAACAATTTTATTTATTTATTTATTTATTACATTTCTATACCACCCCATCCATCTCCTGATACAGTCACAACAATAGCATCTTAAATCTGAATGGATGCAAACTACTTTATCTGCAGAATGTTCAGCAACCTGGTCACAGAGGACCTTCAAGTGTTCAAGTGGTTGCATCCTGGAGCCTACACTGAGGCACTTCAACATTGAAAAAGCTGTTGAACAGACAGATGGTGGCTGAAAAGTAAGATTTCTTCACTGTCACAGAGTAAGATTGAAAATGGATTCTTTGCTGCGTTTGATCATATTTGTTACGAGTCTTCCGCCATTTGCATTCGAATAGTCAACCCTATTGTTTTATCACCTTCATCTATGACTGGGTCGAGGACGTTTGGGAGTGATCATATCATAGTTCATCATCAAACTATGAAATATTTGTCAGAGCAGTAGGGGTATAATGATCTTCAGTTAATTAAACCAACTCTGGCTCTTGGAAAAAATCAGAATGTGAGTGCCTTATGTCTCATTTGATTAAAACGTCACCTTGAGTTAATATAAGATTATAGAAGGTTCTTTGCATGCACAGTGTTTTTATTCTTGCAGTCAAAACCCCTCCTTTTCTAATGATTGCTTTTAATTGTGTTCCTTTCGCTAGGTTTGTCTCTTTCAGAATTTTACACATGCCCCACAATCTCTATATTGGTTCCCTTTCCTGCTCCCAAAATGTAATTAAAAATGAGATGGCAAACCTAACTGACACATCCTGTTTAGTTCTTTATGTTTTATTCTTTGGATTTTTTTTCTAGTTGTTGTTTTTCATCTGCATATCCTATATTATAATCAGAATTAATTTGGAAGATGCATGAAAAGAAGTTTTTTTTAAGTCTGCTTTTTGAATTCAATTACTTTTGATTTGTTTGCATTCATATTTTCATCTATGCATTGCTCAGAACTTGGTGTCGTGGTCAGTTTTAGACATGCAAGATTAATGTTGAATGTCCGGAATCTCAAATTGAAATTCAAATATTTTGAATGCCGGCAATTGTCAGGTTGTGATTATAATCCAAAATTATAATCTGTTCCAGAACTTTAAAAACCTCCATGCGTAGAGTCCACACGGACACAGTCCATGCAGGGGAAGTCATATCTGACCCAGCATCATTCTGTTGATACTAGCACTGCTTCTTACCAACAGTATGTCTGAGCATAGCACCTGTCAGCCAGATCAGACATTATTTCCTACACTTGCATCTCAGTGGACATAGTGGGCTGGTTCACACAATCAAACAGCCCACCGTGGCTTATTTAAGCCACGGCAGGCTGTGCTGTGTGTTGGTGGCCGCTTTGAATATTCAAGCAGCAATTACGGCTTGTCATGTTGTCCGAATTTAGCAGAGGTGGATTATGCAGGGTTTAAACAATTCTTGCATAACCCATGGCTTGTTTTAGGGTTATGCAAAGGTTGCTGAACCATCACACAACCTACCCCCGCCCGGTTCAGACAACACAACAAGCTGCAGTTGCAGCTTGAATATTCAAAAGCTGCCCAGTGCGTACTGCAATCAGGTCTCTGTGTGGAAGGAGGTGGAGCATCTGAACTAGACCATAGTTTCATTGTGCTCTTGTTTACATACAAGGTTTTGCCCAGAACAAGGCTTATATTTGAGTTACGATTGGCCTTTATGTTTTCAGAAATGGAGGTTGGCCATTCCTTCTTTGTCCATGAATGCTTGGTGTAATGTGAATTCTGCAGCACCTACCAGTGACTAATTCATTATGTCTGTAATCTCCATTTTGAGACTGGGTTTAAGATGCAGATTTCATGGCCACAACACATGGCCAAATTTTTGGACTGTTTTTGTTCTTCTCCCCCCCCCCCCCCCTTGCTGTTGTTTACCACTTTTTAGCCTGCACACTTTTTGTGGCATTTTAGTTGGTCTTAATAAAGGTATTGCTCAACTGAAGATTACAATTCTTTGGCTAAATGGCAGACTTTCACAGCCTGTGCCCTCCAAATGTTTTATACTAGAACCCCCATCATTCCAGACCATTGACTATGATGGCTGGGGCTGATGAGAGTTGTTCTTCTTTCAAGACCGCCACCTTCAGAGGCGCATTTGGTGGTGATCTGAAAGAGGACCTTCTTTGTGGCCGTTCCCTGGCTGTGGAACTCCCTGCCAAGGGATGCTAGGTTCCTCTCTCTCTCTCTCTCTCTCTCTGATATCCTTCTGCTGGCCAGGCAAAGATTACTTTATTCAAGTGGACCTTTGGCCTGTAAGCAGGTCTTGCTGGGCTGGAGGCTGTTTGTATTCTGTAACTGTTTTCATTTATTTGTTTAATTATTGTTTTATTATTATTATTATTATTTGGGACTTAGGGCAGGATCTGGAGAGTTCTTGAATGAGTGGAAGGCGCTTGAAGGTCTTATACTGCCAATTCCCACTTCCAGTTGCAGCCTGTTCTTGGAGACATTCTGAGCATCAGAATTGGCTTTGGGGAACCCCAAGAGGCAGCAGTGGGAAGAAGGAGGTGGAAAAGTCCCATTGCATGAGCCCTTCTGCTTCTCTAGATCCAAGTCTATATGTGCTCAGGATGCAGAGCCCTCTTTCAGTGAGTAAATGGGGATGCCTACGATTTTAACCTTTAATAGGCACGAAGCAAAAAGCTTCCAGCTTGGTCATACCAGGTGTAAATAAATACCAGGAGGGTAGTCTTGTCCCTAGTACTCCTTATTGGTATATCATTGGCCCCTTAGTTGGACTCAAGGCTGGAGAGTCCAAACCTCCATGGATTCTTGACTTTCCCTTGCTCCAGCCTTGCTCCAGATTCCAATTTCTTTGCCGGTTCCTCCAAGGTCTGGCTTCATTGTCCAGATTCCCATACATGTTGGCTTTTGATCCTACTGCCACCACAGTCCCGACTGGTGCTGTGCCTCCCATCCTTTGCCTCTGCATGGCTCAGCCTTTGCTTCTGAATCTGTAGACCTCCAGTACGATACACTCTGAGCTCTGGTTCCAAATCCATGCCCTCCTGGCCCAAAGCCACCTGGCTCCAATGGGGAGATGTTTTATGTTTGGGGAGTGGGGGGAAACATGCCTGTGAGTTATGGAAAGTACTTACGGTATGGATTATTATATGCTTTTATGTACTACACCGAGCATGAATTTTATTGCTAATATTAACATTGCTATATTAGACAATGCTAATTATATTTTGCATTAAAAGATTGAAAGGGGGTGGCAAGGGGCGGGGAAGGGTTAGGGTTCTTTGTTCTCTCCTACTCTTTTAAGCAAGAAGGAGGAGAGGTTTGCCAGAGTGTAGCTTTCCATTCCATAGGGGAGGAACAGCCATGTCAGAGCTATGAAATACGTTGATAATGATTGAGTTGAATTGCAGAGTGTGTTTGAGGCGACATTCACATGGTGGCAATTTCACCTCCTTCAGTGACAGAGCAGGCTGCCTTCTACTTTGATCGTTGATGTAGGATTCTTTTTTTAAGGGAAAGGAAAGAAGGCAGAGCTTTTGTTTGAAGTGAGCCTTTTTTGGGGGAAAAATGTTTTGATGCATACTTTAGATGCACACAGATGAACCTCTGGGAACGGCACTCTGCTAGTTTCACATAACGTGTCGCCAGAAATTCTTGTTGGAAGCCAGGATGAGAGTCAAGGGCGATATTTGATGGGACGGATTGTTGGTGCCGTTCATGAGGGGATGACCCAGAGACTGTGCTTGTCTATCTGTTTGTGTGTTCAGGCACAATACCAGTGGCTTTCCTTGCCAGCATCTTTCCCCATAAGTTCAGCTTATTACTCACTGGGGTGGGTTTTAAATCTAATGATTGACTGTTGGATTTTGATCTGGGTGAAAGGATGGTGGAAAAGTCACTCCCACTGCTGCATTTTATTTTATTTTATTTTATTTTCTGTTGTGATTGGCTTTGTGAATAGAAGTAATCACATATTATTTTTATTTATTTATGTATCTGGCCCACTGCCATCGATGCTCATGGTGCTTTGTAGAATGCAAGAGGATGGATTCCTGCCCGAAAGAACTTACAGTCTAAAATTTTACACTGTGGAGGCAGAAATAAAGAGGTCAAGAATGGGTGATTATTTTAGTTGTTGTAGGTATGGGTTGTGCTGCTTGTAGAGAGGGGGAGTGGGATTGGACGCTACCCCCACCCGTTATGCACGTGAAAGAGATTATGTTTGCAATTGTAACCCTTGAATAAGCAGGCACCCCAATTGTAGGTACAATCTCTATGCATAAAGAGAAGTACTTCTTCAATTAAACAGTGGGAGTTACTTCCACAAGAAGTACTGATGGCCTCCAATTTGCATGGCTTGAAAAAGGGATTAGACATATTGGTGGCAGATAAGGCTATCAATGGCTTCTAGTCATGACGTCTATATATTACCTCCGGTATCAGAGGCAATAGGCCTGTCCTGACCAGTTGCAGGGGACATGAGTGGGAGAGTCAGTAAATATGGGACTCGGATGTGTGCAAGAGCTCAACTGAGGGAAAGGGGAGTCTCCTATAAGTCTTTTTTCTTCTGTGTGGGTAAGGACAGTGCAGGTTGCACTCTGCATGTGCTCAGGGACAGTTTTACTATATTCCTCCTGTCTAGCAGAAATAAATTAAGAACTTATGTTCTTCTTATGAGCCCTGCTGGATCAGACCAAGGGTCCGTCCAGTCCACATAGTGGCCAGGTGTCGACCAGGAACCCAAAAGCAGGTCATGGCTACAACAACACCCTCCCACCCATGTGTATACAGGCTTACTGCCTCTGATACCGGAGGTCGCACATAGCCATCAGGGCTAGTAGCCATTGATAGCCTTTTCCTCCAGGAATTTATTCAACCCCCTTTTAAAGCCATCCAAATTGGTGGCCATCACTACGTCTTGTGGTAGCGAATTCCATAGTTTAACTTTGCGCTGTGTGAAGAAGTCCTTCCTCTGATTTGTCCTGACTTCTGGACCATTACCCAAGCCTGGACAATTTGGTTAGCATTTCCACATAGGAATGTCATTTTTACATAATTTCATAGTGGCCAATTTATATTTAACAATATGTACTTGCTACCTTGACTTTATAGAAGGACTAGCCGACATACCTAGCGTTGCTCGGGCCTCCTAAGATATATGTCTGTGAGGTAATCATCTTAATGTAGTAGGTCGGTGCTAGGCCTCTGAGTTAACTTTTAAACGAATTAAAATTTCCCTCTCTCACCCCCGACACATGTGGGTGTCGGGAGTGCTGCCTTGATTTTCCTTGTCCCCACAGAAAACAAAAACTACAACCCCTGGCATGCCTTTTCCCCATGGTGCTGACTTGCCCAATGGGAGTCCTTCCACTGAGGCTCACGGGAAGTGAAGTCTGGCCAAGTCGGTCCATGATGCGCTGTGCAATCGGTGCCCATAGGTAGGCTGTAAGGGAGCATAGTAAACGTTGGAGCCTCACATTTCTTATAGTAGGAGTGGATGCAGGAAAACAGGTATCTCTCTGTGTATGTGTTCACATGCATCATTTTCCATGTAAGCTTTCAATAACTAGTATGACCATGTAATATTTCTTCTCTTCTAACAGTATATAACTGCTAAGAACGTATAATGAGAATCACAGTAAAGGAATACACAGCCAACAACAGCTGTGTTGGTCTGAATAACAGATTTAGAAAATGCAGACTTTAATTAATCTGTGTTTTCTGCTGGGATTTCAGCACCATCTGATTTACTTTTCATGTCTGAAAAGTGTAATTGTAGCTTTTCCCCCTTTGTAGATGCAAGTTTATCCTCCCAAGAAATTGATTCAGTTCTACTGCTTCCTAAAGAAAACTCAATATGAAACGAAAGGCACAGATTCTGGACTAGGTCTAAATACCAATGTAGTTTGAGAGCAGGAGCAACCTCACCAGCAGGAAGGTTTTAGATGTGCCTCTTCTCAATATTGTCAATTACTGCTAGACATGCCAGTTTATGACGCCAAAGCATTGGCTTGACAGATAGCGTTGGGGCAGAATGTGGGATTTTCTAGGATGCGGTTGCATCAGCACAGTAAAAAAAATGCAACAAACATCTTGTTCTTGGCCATGTAGCAAGAGCCTGGCTCTAACAATGGTGTTAAATGGCTCAGACTTGAGGATTCAAGCTGGTGACAGAACTTCAAGCTAGCCTTTTCCAAACTGGTGGCCTCCAGACGTGTTGAACTACAACCTCCAGCACCCCCATGCTTACCGGGGGATGCTAGGACTCGTAGCCCAACAATCTGGAGAGCACCAGGTTGGGTAAGTCTGCTCTAGGCTCACTGGCACAGAACTGGGCTTGGACCATAAGATGCCAAACTTCAGAGCAGCTTGCACCATGGAAGGCCTGTTCAGAAGACACCTTAAACCCTGCTGGTAGTTAAGGCTTTTGGTTAAGCAGCAGGGGTTAAGGTGTCTTGCGCGATGCATTTTGCTAAGCCCTGCTTCCTCACTAATCCCATTCTGCAGCAGGGTTAGAGGCTCTAACCGTGGCTTAAAGTGTTGTGTGTGACAGCGCAGCTTGTGGTGAGCGCTAACCCCAGAGGACCACAGTTTCACTAACCACAGAGCCTGAAGTGTTGTCTGAACAGGCCTAGAGTTTGATTGCAGTGAAAGTATTAACGAGAAATTTCTCTTTTAGAAATAGCATGCGTCAGGGTATAAACTACATGTTACGCTGACTGCTACACTTTTTTTTTTTAACTTAAATTAATTACAGGCATAGAAGGAGAAGGATGTCCTTTGAAAGAGTGAATTCCAGCAGGATTCATGCCCTTTTCTCCTTGATGCCCCCCCTTGAATCCTCCCCCAGATGTAGCCTGTCAGAGGTGCATCAGCCGCATGAAATGCGGCAGGGAGCTACAGGTTGCCCACTCCTGCTCTCGGGTGTCCGAGAAATGGAGACCAAGGTGAAGCTGTGTGAATGAAGGGGCGGGTTATGTACATAACCATTGGGCCTGGTGGCTGAGGCTGATGGGAGTTGATGTCCAAAACATCTGCAGGCACCACAGTGAGGAAGACTGATCTAAAGATATCTCTGTGTGCCAGTTTACCCATATCTTATTACAATAAATGGTTTTTTGTTTGTTTGTCTCTATGTTTTTTAGAAAATGTATGAGCCCCCCTTCACCATAGGCAGTGAAGATGGTTTTATTCCAGCCTTCTTTTAAAATGCTGCCTCTTTTATCATGTGCAACTGCTGCTAGTTTAATAATCTGCTGTTTGTTTTATTTGTTGCTTTGTTGCTTTTGTTTTTAAGTTGTGAACTGCCTTAAGTACAATTTTAATTGAAATTAAAAACAAAAAATGTCTTAGGATGGAATACAATTAAAAGAATAAAACAATACAAAAAATTGACAATAAAACAATGCAAAAATAGCAGAGGCCATACAGTTTCATTTGTGAAGCTGGGGTTTTTTTTTTGGGTGTTTTTTTACGTAAAAGATTTATAACTCATCTTTCAAAAACACAGATTCCCAAGCCAGGGGAAATCAATTTAATATATTATTATTATTATTATTATTATTATTATTATTAACATTTATATACCGCTGAAGCTCTCTAGGCGGTTTACAAAAATTAAAAGATTGAACATTAAAAAGTCAATATACAAAATTTAAAACCATAAAACATAAAACAGCTGATATTTAAAATATTTTAAACTTTTAAGCCTGGCCACAAAGTCAGTTAAAACTTCAACTTAAGCTGTTAAAATACCTGGGAGGAAAGAAAAGTTTTGACCTGGTGCCGAAAAGATAACAGAGTTGGCGCCAGGCAGGCCTCATTGGGGAGATCATTTCATAATTGGGGGGCCACCATATATACTGTACAGCAGTGAGAGATAAATAAACAGAAAGGCACTTTAGCTGCAGAACTCATGTCTAAACAAGCCAGTGTTGCGTCCTATTTAAATAATCCCAGATTTTGAATGAACCAAGTTTCTGGGAGCAGCTCAGAAAAGACCCATTCTGAAGTAGCCAGCTGCTTAATGGGATGGGGTATATTGGACTTGTCCTCTCTCTCTGTTCGTGACACTGGTTGCCTAGCACCCCTCATTGAGGAGCAATCTTGTCTCTGGACATATTTCTTCATACCTCTTTCTCTCCCCCCCCCCACAACATCTGTCATAGTGATAATCATTTTACTAGTTCATTATAAGCACCAAATCACAAAATATTCCAGAGAACCAGAGTGTTAACGCAAATAATTAAGGGTCTATAAAGCATCTTCAACCAGTTTAAGCAAACACCATTGAACACTGTGGTCTAGTGGTTAGAGCGTTTCACTAGGACCCGAGAGTCAAGGAAACTATTGTAGAAAAGAGAGCTTCCTTCAGAAAATGGAAGTCTTGCCCAAGTGAGGAAAATAAAAGGGAGTACAAACTTGTACAAAGGCAATACAAGCAGACAATACGAAACACGAAAAAGTATTCTGAAGGGCATGTTGCTAACAACATCAAGACCAACAATAAAGAATTCTTTAAATATATCAGAAGCAGGGAAGCAGTTGGACTGCTGGATAACAATGGAGTAAAGGAAGCAATAACGGAGGAGATTACAGAGAAACTGAATGGATTCTTTGCATCGGAGTTCACTGCAGAAGATATAGGACAGATGCCTGTGCCTGAAATGATGTTTTCAGGAAGGGAGTCTGAGGAACTGAGGCAAATAGTGGTAACAAAAGATGACGTTCTCAACCTTATTGACAAATTGAAAGCAAATACATCACTAGAACTCAAATATGAACTCAAAGAACTCAAATATGAAACCGCGGATCTTCAAACCAAAATATGGAAGATGGCCAGTGCAACACCAATTTTTTAAGAAGGGATCTGGGGGTGGAATTAGGAGTGAGCAGTGAAGTGGCCAAGTTTGTCGATGTCACCAAATTATTTAAGGTTGTTAAAATACAAGGGGATTATGAAGAGCTCCAAAGGGATCTCTCCAAGCTGGGAGAGTGGGCATCCAAATGGCAGATGCGGTTCAATGTAAGCAAGTGTAAAGTGATGCACATTGTGGCAAAAAAACCCAACTTCATGTATAACCAGATGGGTTCTGAGCTGGTGGTGACGATCAAGAAAGAGATATTGCGGTTGTGGTGGACAGATTGATGAAAATGTCAACCCAGTGTGCAGCCACTATAAAGAAGGCAAACTCCATGTTAGGCATTATTAGAAAAGGAATTGAGAATAAAACTTCCAGTATCATGCTGCCTTTATACAAATCTATAGTGCGACCATACTTAGAATACTGTGTACAGTTCTGGTCATCATGCCTAAAAAGATATTATAGAGCTGGAAAAAGTGCAGAAAAGGGCAACTAAAATTATCAAGGGGCTGGAGCATCTCCCCTATTAGGGAAGGTTACAACAGCTGGGATTGTTTAGCTTGAAAAAAAGGCAAGTAAGGGACATGATAGAGGTGTACAAAATAATGCATGGTGTGGAGAATGTGGATAGGAAGACATTTTTCTCCGTCTCTCAAAATACTAGAACCCAATGGAGTCATCCCCTGAAGCTGATTGGTGGGAGATTCAGGACAAATAAAAGGAAGGACTTCTTCACACAGTGCATAGTTAAACTATGGAATTCACTACCACAAGATGTTGTGTTGGCCACCAATTTGGATGGCTTTAAAAGGGAGTTGGATAAATTCCTGGAGGAGAAGGGTATGAATGACTACTAGCCCTGATGGCTATATGCTACCTCCAGTATCCGAAGCAGTAAGCCCATATACACCAGCTGCTGGGGATCATGGGTGGATGGGTGCTGTTGCACCGTGTCCTGGTTGTGGGTCCATGCCCGACAGCTGCTTGGCCACTGTGTGAACAGAGTGCTGGACTAGATAGACCCTTGGTCTGATCCAGCATGGCACTTTGTATGTTCTTATGATATCCAGGTTCTGGTCTCCACTTGGCCATGAAGCTCAGTGGGTATTTCTGGGCCAGTCACTAAACTCTCAGTGTAACCTACCTTGCAGGGTTGTTGTGAGGATAAAGTTCAGAGGAGGAAGATCACGTAAGCCCCTTGTGTTCCTCGGAAGGAAAAAAATGGCAGAAAGCAAACAAGTCAATCAGACAATGGATCTGGCAACCCACTTGAAAGTGAGTTTGAGGGTTATTGTGCTTCATGTAATATATAGCCCAAATCCAAATGATGCCAATGCTTACATCAAAGTTCTTGCAGAGAAATGTGTGATCAGGGTGAAAAAAACAAGGGTCTGGTAGGGAAAAACGTTTAATTAAATGCTGGCAAAGAGAAATAATTCCAGGGTCAAACCAGATGAGAGGCAGGAAATCCGATTGGATCTCCCGGTGTGAGTGTTGCTTTAAAACAGCAGGGGACAAGGCAGGTGTGAGCATCACCCCGCCCCACGCAGAGTGCTGTCAGATTGCTCTCCCTAGCCAGCAACACTGCTGCCCCCTCCCCAGTGAGCCTACCAGTTGTGGTGGGCAGCAGCAAGCCAGCAAACCTGTGGAACAGCGCACCAGGACTCATTGGGAGGGTGAGGAATGAATCCTGTCCGAAACACAGAGAGCTGCTGCCAGTCAGGGTTGGCAATACTGGGTTAGAGGGACCAATGGTCCGACTTTGTTAAATGTAAGGAAAAACTTCCTGGCGGTAAGAGCTGTACAACAGTGGAACGGTCTACCTACGGAGGTTGTGTGTTCTCCATCTCTGGAGGGTTTTAAGAAGAGGCTGTGGACAGCCACCTCTCAGGGATAGTTTAATTGGTTTTCTTGCATGTTGCAGAGGGTTGGACTAGATGATCCTTGTGGTCCCTTCCATCTCCACAATTCTGTGATTCTATGACTCAAGATGAGGCAGCTTCCGATGTTCCTGAGTACTGGCACACATAAATAACTCTTTGGATTCTGTCAAGAGGCAGGATGTAAATACTAATAATAATTATTTATTTATTGATTGATTGATTGATTACCCGCCTCTCCCTCTGGATCAAGGCGGGGAACAACATTAAACATAAAATACACAAAACTGATTAAAAACACATAAAACCAATACATCATTAAAATACCAATAAAATACCAATAAAAAAACTTAAAATTCATCTGGGTAGGCCTGCCAGAAGAGATCAGTCTTTATAGCTCTTTTAAATTCTTGAAGACTGGTGAGTTGGCGGATGTAGATGAAATGATCCACAGGTGGGCTTCTCTGAGGACAGATTATTTTTACTATAACTCAGTTCTAAAAGTGCCTCGGCTATCTAAAGATTGGGGAATGCCGGTATATTCCTGTTTCAAACATGACAAGATAATGGTGGCTATAGAGTGATCACTTTTCTGTAGTGATTCTGCCTACATGCCCCATCTTGAATACATCCCCTTGCAGTTCAGCGTCTCTGCTAAGGAGGGGCTTCTTGAATTTCTTGGGGGAAGCCCCTGTGTGTTATGTCAAACTGGAGACCTGCCTCTGCATAGCCCTGGGGACTCCAACGTGGTGCCCGTCAACACCTTTCTTGGTGACCTCCAGGCTTTACTTCCCCTCCTGATTGTTATTTTATTTATTATGTGTGTTTTTTAAAACTATTGTTTTACTGGGAGTCTGGTATGCCGCATAGCAAAATGTTGCCCTCCAGCTCCATCTTTATTTGGTTTTAAAGAGTAGCTTTGTGCTTCAGAGCTGAGAGCCCACCTCGGCCTTCTACTTAGGGCAATACCATCAATAGAACATCCAAATGCTTCCCTTCCGTCTTGGTGAAAGGTGGGATAACTGATTATGTATGTGGCCAGCCTGTGGGACATGCCCCAGCAGCATGTTCAGGGGTTTTCATGTGACCATCACTTCCAAGCGGCTTTCAAATTACCTTGTGTTTATTATGAGATAATAATTTGTTTGTTTGTGTGTGGGGTGTGTGTGGAGTATTTTTCATGTTGAAGATTTAGTCTGGCAGTTAATTATGACTTTCTCAGGTATCCATATAATGCTTAACATTGATGCGATCTGCCTAATAATAATAATAATAATAATAATAAATTTAACACGTTTTATTAAAACAAAATTAAGAAGTTGGTGTGAATGTTGAGATATTAAGGAAGAGCTTTGTGCGCAAAGCTAAACATCTAGTCCAAAGAGAGGTGGCACATTTATATTCAGAGTGTGATCTCAGGATGGCTGCTAATCTGAACAAGATAAAAAAAAAAAAAATCTTGATGGGCTTTAAAACTTGTTTTAATTAAAGTTTCCCCCTTTCATCTTACCAAAGCCCTGTATTAGTCTCTTCATTCTCTCACATAGCTAAATAGGAAGAGTCCCAATTACAGAAATGCACGCACAACTTCCATCCCCCACCGCTCTTCTTGTCACTTGAGGCATTAATATTGCAAAACCCCTGAGAAGGAAGGGTACCCAATTATATGGACGGTTTTAAAGTAAGATTGAGAATGTTGTGAAGGGCCTCTCTACTGTTCCGTAGAAATGACTTGTGGATGTCTAAACAAGTCAGTTGAGGGGTTGAGCCCAGTTTTAAACCAGTTGAGTGGTCCGAAGAAACCCTTGGAAACCATTCTGTGACGGACTTGGGGCACAGGACTTTTAACAGGACTTGTGGATTCTTTCATTGAGCAGGGGGTTGGGCTCAGTGGCCCTATAGGCCCCTTCCAACTCTACGATTCTATGATTCTATGAAACGTGATGTGCTGTGGGCTAGCCATGTTTGTACATGTGTTTGCCCTCCTCACATGTACAGTGTGCATGTGTGTGTCTGCATGCATGTTTCCATGTTTTTTACTAAAAGGGACAAACAGGTAAGGGGAGCTGAAGTCCCCACCATCACTTCCCATGTCTTACCTCCCTGCGGTTCATGCCTTTAGGGCACAATTCTACACAGAAAAGTTCTACAACCTCCAGCATGCTCCAGGCAGCCTGCTGGGAGTTGTAGGACTCTTGTTTGTCTAAATAGGCACAGGACTGCACCCTTAAGGTCTCATCTCTCAGCCTCCCTCTTCCCATGTCTTACCTTCCTGCAGTTTGCAAGAACAATGGCCCGAAGATGTAGAGATGTCAGTCAGCTGCACCTAGTATTGGAGCTAATGGGCTCAACGCAAGCTGTTACCTCAGCAAAGGTCCAGAGGAGACAGAAGGCTTTATATACACACTGCCAGTTCCTTCTCTTCCTAATTCTCTGTTGGTTCACTGCTTGCGGCTGGATCTTTCTACACCTCCTAAGTAGACTCTTTATCCTGAGTAGCTCTCTCCTTCTGAATAGACCCATGAGGATGGAGTCTTTTGGCAGCCATCTGCTGCTGCACTGGCATTTCTGTTTCCCAACAGTTCCATGGCCACCTTTGCTCTGGAGACCTGGAGGATGAGGGAGGAGAGTTGGAATCTGAAGGTCTGGATAGGGTCGAAGGGGCTCCTGAGAAGATATCCCTGTGCCTGAGCTCTTCAAGCACCTGCAGTTCCTCCAGGGGAGAGAGCCTTTCTGAAGAATCCTAGCCATCTTCCTCTGACGGTCTCTGTCTGGGATATGGGTCCATGACAAGAGCAGGGGAATTTGGATATGGGGGCTAGGATCAGCTCCCTTCACCTACTTATCCCCTTTGATGGAAAAAATAGACCTTGTCCCCATGACTTGCAGGGCAAACTAAGTCCCTTTCCACACCAGGCAAAACAGGCTGCTCCCTGTGACTCCAAATATCATACAAGGAGTCACAGGGGTGGGGCAGGCATGAGACTTTTCTGGGTTAAGAGAAACCAGAAAAATCCCGATTCTTCTGCAGTCCCGTGAACTTCCCAAGACTGCAGAAGAATGTGCCCACCCATCCCGGTCACAGCTGCACTTACTCGCATGTAAGCGCAGCTGCAAACTGGGCATTGAGCCACTCTGCACTGCTTCTTGCCCAGCAAGGGAGGGAGTGGCACCAGTTTTGCCACCCCCACGAGAGCAGGGAGGGGGCCTGCACATGTGGGTTGTTGTTTTTTTAAAAAAAGACTCACCGTTTTTGGAGGAGCGCTTTGAATTTGTATATTAAACTTTTGTTAAAAATGTATTTATAAAAATGTTTTTATATGATCTATATAAGTTTTAATGTGTAATGTGGACAGGCCCCAGAGCCTTCACATTCTAATAATATATATATTTTTAAGAAACGTACATATGGGCACAGGCCTTTGAGGCAATATGCCTAACTAACCCATAAACTGATATATTAATGTTATGTGTTATCCCCATGAACATAATTTAATGTATTCTTGATATTACAGCCCCCTGAAGGCCTTAAAAAGGCAACATAGGCCGCAACGCGTTGGGCTTGGAAATAAAGTGTTCTTAGCATTCTGAGAACCTGCTTCTCTCCTTTATTTGCCCTGAGTTGGATGCTCTCCTCCTTTCGGTTTTTTTAATCAATAAAAGACAGCATGACTTGGCAAAGCCCGTCATGTCCATCTAGAAAAACCGCCATGAGCGAGAAAGAGATAATAATAATAATAATAATAATAATAATAATAATAATATACTTTCCTAGGCTTTTAACTCTTTGCAATGTTTAAGGCTTTTAAGGTTTTGCAGTGCTCTCTTTGATTGTTATTTTGTTGTCATTTTATGCTGTTGTTGGGTTTTTTTCAAGCCACTTTGAGAATACCAATCGGTACTGAAGAGCAGAATATAAATTTTAGGAAATAGAAAAAACAATTCTTAGGATCCAGTGCCACTACGTGTAGCTAATAACAGGATACACTGCTTTTAGAGCTTGTGTATTCTAATAGTTCACCATGGGTCAGTGCAAGCTAAAGTAGCTTTTAGTGCTTGGTTGATGTTTAACACATAAACTGGGAAAAAGTATTACTCTGTAAAGACACAGTAAGAACTAGGGGGTTGATGCAGTTCGGATTGTTCTACTTCGTAGAGTGGTGAATTTCCCTGCTAAAACTTGCTGTGACGCAAAGTCACGGTTGGTCTGTGCATTTTCAAGTGTTTTTGTCTGCAATGACAATAAGGAGTAGAAAAATCCTCCCTATCCGAAATATAATAGCTTGACGTTGCACAGTTTCTCCATATGCTACAAAGACGTTGCACTAGGCAACCAGGGTCCCATGCTGTGTAGTGTGATTTTTATATTTTTTATTTATTTGGTGGGGGGAGTTCCAATTTTCCTTTGCTCTGAAAATTGGGTTGGTGTGATTTTCACAGAGCACACTTTCTGTAGATGGAAAAATAGATGCATGAGCTTGATAAGAATGAGAGTGGTGAACTGGAAATGGGCAAAGGATAAAACAGTTTATTTTTTATTTTAGTTATATATTACATTTATACCCCAACTTTTTTCCTCCAAGGAACCCAAGGCGGCATGCATAATCCCCCTCCCCTCCATTTTATCCACACAACAACAACCCTGTGAGGTAGGTTGGGCTGAGAGTCTGTGACTGGCCCAAAGTCATCCACTTTGGCTTCCACAGCTGGGTAGGAAACAGAACTTGAATCTCCCAACTCCCAGTCCAGTGCTCTAGCCACTACACCACACTGGCTCTCAGTTGAAGAAGATTTTCAAAATGCTATTGATCGTTGGTGATCATGGAATCCTGAGTCTCGCCATCTTTCTTGGTCCATGAGCTGCTCTTGTGGCCTCTTCAAACGTCTTGAGACACCACCACTCTAGGGGGCCTGGTGGTCGCTCAGACTCTGTCTCAGAAGTGGAGTTCCTCTCCTCTTGTAGGGCTGGACCCATAGCCATCTCCCACAAGGGCCTGATCCTGATTTTCTGGCATGGTCTGCTCATTCATGCTGTTTATTCCTGGTGGCTGTAGGTCCTGCTTTGCAGAGGATTCCTCCAGCGGGGGCATGACAATATGATATGGGGTTAAAAGGGAGACAAATTACCCCCTCCCCCCACACAAAAAGAACCAGTATAGTGTAGGCAGTTAGAATGCTGGACTTTGAGCCCTCGCTTGGCCACAAACCACAAAGCAAAGTCTCTCTCAGCCTAACCTCACTTGCAGGGTTGTTGTAAGGGTAAGGGAGGGGGGCATGTATGCCCTGTGCTCCATAAAGAGAAGGGGAAGATGATCATGGCAATTCTGCCATGTCCTTCCACCCAACCTCCACCTTAAGACTTCCAAGATGATCTTCTAATTCACTATGGACCAGCTGGATATGCTGTTATGGCACATGGTGCAGTGAAGTTTCTGTAGCTAGTTAGATCTCGGAGCCTGCCTAGGAGCCCCATTGTCGCCACCTTCAGTTCCATTGTGGAGGAAAGACTGGATCTAAATGTAATGAATAGAATCATACAGGGGTATTGCTAGGCCTGGCCCGATGGGTCCCTGGCTTCAGGTCTATTCCCAAGAGCCCCTGAACTACTCCGCAGAACCCTGAGTGTCCATGAGTGCCAATGGAATAGCTTTTTTCTTAGCTTGATTGTCATGTGGTGGTGGGCAGTTTTGCAGCTGCGGAGAGAAGAGTTATTCCTCCCCAGATGCTGCAACATCACCCAACAGAGTGCTTTTGGATTTTCAATCTTGGAAACCCATTTTGGTGCAGGCGTTGCCATTTTTAGGGATGTGTGAGTGTGTGTGAATTGCTCGTGAAAAATCAGTCACACTTTTTTGGGGCATTTTTTTCACATCATTGCAAATTAATTGTAATTGAAGAAAAACTACTGATGTCAAATGATCTGGGGCAGGGTGCAAATTAATTGAAGAATTTGTTTTATTTGAAGAGTTTGCCTTTTGTGAAATTTAAATAAGTCCTAGTAATTATTTCTAAATTTTCATATATAAATAGAACATGCAGATATAATGTGCATATGACATTTGTGTCCTGTGGCCCCCAGTTCTTGAAAATGCTTAGCAGTGTGCCTGGAATCATAACTACTTGAGTGATGAGCTTTGCTTTCTCTCTTGCCCCTGTTAATCATTGTAAACATTTAATTACAGCTAGTTTAGCATTGTGCTGTCATGTTTTATACATGCAAAGACTTGGCCCCATACCAAAGGCCAAGGATCGGGGCCAGGGCTTGCAGAACAAGGATTAGCAATGGAACCAAAATTTGAATGGACAAATTCCCGATTTCTTCAAAGACTTATTTGTGTGTCTTCTTGATCTTGGTTAGGAAATTCTTTCGTTTGCAGAAGCCATACAGGAAGCAGGAGACTATTGATGCCTATGATTTCTCTGTTCTTCAAATGTGTGCGTGTGTGGTGGTGGAAGCCCTTTTCTCCTGATGGATCAGAAAGCATAGTGGATTGTACTGACATCTCAGCCCCTATGCAAAGGTAGGGTGACTCTATGGAAAGGAGGACAAGGCTCCTGTATCTTTAACACTTGCGTAGAAAAGGGAATTTCAGCAGGTGTCATTTGTATGCCTGCAGCACCTGGTGAAATTCCCTCTTCATTACAACAGTTAAAGCTGCAGAAGCTATACTAGAGTGACCAGATACAAAAGAGGGCAGGGCTCCTGCAGCTTTAACTGTTGTGTTGAGGGAATTTCACCAGGTGCTGCATGCATACAAATCACACCAGCTGAAATTCACTTTTCAATGCAATTGTTAAAGATACAGGAGCCCAGTCCTCCTTTTCATAGGGCCACCCTATGCAAAGATGGCCTATTGCCAGAGAGCTTCTTAAAGTAATTCTAAGCCACTGGAATTAATTCACAAGCAGCCACAAGTGCTCTTTGCTCCATGTTTTATCAATGTTTCTATTTGCAGTATATAGAAACTAGATATGGGGCAAATCAAATTTTAAAGGAGACGAAAAATAAATTGCTGTGCCTGTGTTACTGCAGGTCTTCATTTAGTACAAATTAATTCTTCCAAGATCAAGAATGATAGGTTTATTTGTTTATTGGCATGTTTTGAAGACACATCGCTGGAAAAACTGCCCCCTTCAATCACACTTTCCCCCTTCTTTCCTTCCTTCTCTTAAATGTGTGCTTCACTCTATTCATTAAATGTGGGATAGCTTAAAAAAATCTACAAATCCATTCTGATAATACTTTTTGTACCATCTAGCCCGATGAAGAGTTCTGGAAAACTTGAAAGCTTTGTGATGTTTTGGATGGTCCTAATAAAGGTAATTCTTAACTGTGCATTTGGGATTTTTCCCCCTCACGGACCTGCACAGGTGACATTATTTTTTCTGTTTTGAGCAGCCTTGCACAGAGCTGGTAGACATTCTAGCCACATACAAATATTGGCGATCATGTCACAGAAAACCTTTTGGATTGCTTTTTCATAGCAATGAATGTTTGAAAGAGTTTCGTCCTCAAGTAGAAACAGTACTACCACCTGGTAATATTTCTAGTATGCCTGCCCGGTCCAAACGCTTCATCTTCCTTGCCAGTGAGAAGAGCCAGTATTGCACACTCCTCTCAGACATTCCCAGATAGCAATTCCCCTTGCTTGGGTCACTGTAATATTTACTACTGCTGCAAACCTTGTGCGAGCAAGAAATTGTAGTACATAACAAAAGACCTGGAGTTGACCTGAGCAACACTTAAAAATGATACCTAAAAGTACTCTAGATTTTTTTTTCTTCTTTAGCGTTCCTCAGAACTGCTTCCGTAACTGCACCACTTTGTCAGTTACTTTAATTACAATCTGGTCCCAGTCCCAAGCCATAATATACCCTACTCAATTGCAGAGCCTTTGACACAGAATATTGCAAAGAACCCAATACAGAGTATGTTGACTTTTCAGTCACTTTCATCTTAGATTCAGGTTGATGCTGCAGTTGGTGCCAGCATGTTGCGTGGATAAGACTGCACCTCCTGATTCCACTAGGGATTTGGTGGCTGTGTTTCGTGGGAAGACGAAACACTTGGTAATGCTGAACATACGCAATTTGCACAAAGCCACAGGGTTAGTTGCTGTATATCCCCCAAAATGCTGAGAAAGATCCTCTCAAACATGTGTTTGAGAGAAGGGCTGTAGCTCAGTGGTGGAGCACATGCTTTTCATGCATGGTCCTCGGCATCTCCAGGTAGGCCTGGTGGAAACTCCTGCTTGAAACACTGGAGAGTCGTTGCTGCCAGCCAGTGTCGACAGTACTGGACTAGATGGGTCTGACTCGATGTAAGGCAGTATCCTACATTCCTATACTGCAGATACTTCTCACCCTGTATGTCTGGTCTTCGTCATGGGTAAAGTCTTATATTGTTCCCAATCGTCAGACAGAAATTGCAACGTTGCTCTAAAGTAGGGTGACCATATGGAAAGGAGGGCAGGGCTCCTGTATCTTTAACAGTTGTATTGAAAAGGGCATTTCAGCAGGTGTTATTTGTATGCATGCAGCACCTGGTGAAATTCCCTCTTTATCACAACAGTTAAAGTATTAGAGAGAATGATTTGGACCATCAGACATTCAAAACCCTCAGAGAACTTTGATCATTTGAAAAATAAGGAGTCTGGGCTAAAAATAATAATTTGTTAATTAGAAAAAGCTGCATCACTTTTTTATTTGTTTTGCTCCTGAATCTCCATTTTCTAGCTGTTCTTCACAATCAAATGTATTAATAAGCATGATCAGACTACAGGCATAAGGAATTTGATCAATAGCTACAGGGGTTAGAGAAGCATCCCTGCATTTATGAACTGCATAAGCACATTAGGGCTATACGTTCGAGTCGGCGGGCATAACGGAGTGTTCTAGGCAGGGCGCTTGACTGCATTGCTCCAGCCGAGCATCGTAAATTATTTGTTCCAAACATTTAATATATGTGCAGCTGCACCCCTAATCAAAGCAGAAAGCTTTGCTTTCTTGTGTGCATTTGCAAATTATATTTAAAAAGTGGCTATTGACTTTGGGAATATTGTCTCTGTTAATTATTTGGGGAATAACGTCTGCAGTAGAGAAAATAAACCAGGTGGCAGAATGTTTTGCAAATGATTAAATGTAGTTGATCAGACTCCGGACACTCGAGTCAGAGCTATCCTCTGCAATTAGACGCTTTTTATGAAAGGCGGCAGGAGAGGTATAAAACTTCCAAATAAATTAAATAATTATGCAGAATGATGCGGTGGAATTTTGGACTGTACCATTTCAGGCTGCAAGTGAGTGGGAGGGAATATCTTTAAGTGTTCCCCCTTATTTATAACCCCCCTCCAACTCCCTACCTGTAGCAAACTATCACACTAGGGAGAAGGTTTTGGTGTATCCCTTGTTCCTGACGTGGTACTTTAATGTATACAGAGAACATTTTATGTTGGTCAGAGAGCAGTCAAAAATAGGACCTCAGACCTACAATCAGTATTGGCAAAGTCGAGAATTCTACCATTTTGTTATGTATAATTGTAAAACAGCTCTGGTTTGTATTGCTGGGATTGGGGTCGGGAAATTGCAGCATTTCAGAATCCCCTCTCCCTCTCCAGGAGAGCCACACTTCCTAGTGTTTGTACCTGTATTTCAAGATGGATGAAGATCTCAAATCCTGCACACATTGCAGGTTACTGACTTGACTTGGTGGTCTCTGTTGGGCAGGATTTGGCTACTGTGGGGTGGGCATTTTCCATTATAGCATCCTGGCTCTGGAACTCCCTCCCTAGAGAAGTGTGTCTGGCACCTTCATTTATTCAGGAGCCAGGGCAAGTTCTGTTTTGCTAGGCATTCAAATGAGCTTGTATTAACTTTGAATGGACAAATATTAACTTATATTAGCTTTTAACTGAGACCCATTCTCAGCTGTTGCTTTATTTCTTGGTTTTAGAGTTTTATTCCATTCTTCCTCCAAGTAGTTCAGGGTAGCATGCATGGCACTCATTGTTCTATTCTCACAATAATCCTACGAGGTAGGAACATTGGAAGCTAAAGCTGACTGACAGCAGGTTAGATTATTTGTCTATCTAGACAGTACTGTCTGACTGGCAGACATTCCCCATGTTTTCCGGCAGACATGAATCTTTCCCATCATCTGTCCTGGTACTCTAACCACTACACCACACTGGATGCCCTTTATCTGTTTTAACATTTGTATTGCTTATAATGTGATTTTAAGTCACCTTGTAGAGTCTTCTAATGCGAGGCACACATTGCGTTTCTGCCAGGTTGCAAGGAGCCTCACATGTGCATGTTCAGGCATGCATTCACACACACACACACACTCAAATTCTCATACACTTATTCACATACTTATATATACACATAAACTCACATTCTCTCCTCTCTCTCTCTCTCTCTCTCACACACACACACACACACACACACACACACACACACGCCATCATATTCCTCCCACATACACACACACTTCCCCCACCCCCACCCCCAGACAGGACTTTTCCTTGCTAGGCTAGCAAGAGAAACCATTCCCTTATCTCAGATGGCCACCAGTGAGCCATGCAAGTCCTCAGTCATCCCTGGAAGGGGCTCTGTTGGTTGGTTTTGCATTGATCCCAGGTCGATATTTGCATTTGAGGTCCAGGAGGGATTTCCCCCCCCCCCCCCGCATCAGATTGATGGCTTGAGGAAGGGGAGGGCATTGCCTTCGCTCCATGTATAAAGGAGCTTTGCTTCCTTGCTGGCATTTGGACCCTTTGGTATTTGTGTTGCTTTTGGGTCCCTTTTGCATTGTAATTGGGATGAGACGGACACCCCGATTCCTTGCAATGGGTTTGGCTGAATGATGAACCTGGTTACTGAAAATGCACTGCTGTGCTGGCCAGTGTAAATAGATTATTGGCAATGAGGATGGATTTATACTGGGGATGAAGATAAAGTAGCAGTTATAGAACTTAGGATTTATACTCCTTTGGTTCCAGAGCACTGCACTGGGTCACCAAGGCCAGATCTACACCAAGCAGGATACAGCGGTATGAAAGCGGTATATAAAAGGCAGGAGCCACACTACTGCTTTATAGCAGTATTGAAGTGCACTGACAACTGTTGGGGCCCATTGACACAGACCATATACCGCTTTCATACCGCTTTCATAGTGCCATATCCTGCTTGGTGTAGATCTGGCCCATGTCAGCCCCAAACAGGGACACATTCATCGTATACTTAAAATTTAACTGGAACACATTAAACGCCATTTAAGGAAAATACACAATGTAAAGGGGATTCATGGTGGTTATATGAGCTGATCGTTTGGGCTATAAATGGTGCAGATCCACAGCTAATACAGTTCTAAATCTTTTCATTGGCTGGTTATTTATGAGCATAACTGTGAAAAGCCTGTATGATTACAGTAGTAATTTAGTAAGGTAGTTGTGAATAAACCCCCATTTGTGATTAAGCCCATAAATGCTGCTTTTATTTTATTTATTTTTAAAGGGTGACAAACTGTTCTGTTCTGCCACTACTGGGACTAGGGCTTAGGATCATTAAGATGCTAGTGAAGCTAGAGTTTCGCAGTATTCCCCTATGGATTGGATCTTTCAACATGGTCCAAGTTTCAGGAACAGCACCATGGTCCGAGTACAGCTGGGGCTGGAAGCCAAACAAGCTTGTCTGTATGGTGCTCCAACAAGGACCAGAGCAAGACATAGACACTTTCTACACCTAAGGGTGTAGAGGGGGGGAGGGGGGGCGATCCCAGACTTACCTATTTCCAGGATTGTCCCCGACCTTCTAAACCGGAAGCGCGACGTCCCGGGATGAAAGGGACATCGTACCCGCCATTTTGTTTAATTTAAAGCAGCAGGAGCCCTCGTCATGTGGCGGAGAAGGTAGGGAACCCCCCACGAGCCCAGCCCACCCCACCATCCTGGGCATGGAGCCACCCCACACGGCTCCGTGCCCATTTCACATCCAGAGATGGAGGGGAAACCTGCATATCTGCGGTTTCCGCTATCCCGGGGTTTCCCCAGGTCATCCCCGGTTGCCCACGGGATCCCCTGTGTGTCATTTAGATGCACAGGGATGACCCAGGGATGACTCCGGGGGAAATCACTGGTGTAGACATGGCCTTAGTCTTAAAAAGAATGTAGTTACATTTATGCTGGTGGCTCACTCGTCCTTACTGATTAAGGCCTTGCCTCTTAAAGGGGCTCAGCCTGTTTCAGAAATTTCAGACTGTGACAACGTGGCTGTGACATGTTAGTATCCTCAGAGTCCGAGGATGGTAATTTAACCTTCTCTGGGTCTTTCTGGAGTACTGTCCTGGGGAGATGGAAACCTTATGATATCTTTTTGGGGCCAAGCCGTCTCTCATTAACTTTGGAACATCTTCTTGTCAGGATAAGGGGCTGGGATCCTATGAAGATGAGAGTTTGGTTTATGGGTCCATAACACATGCCCACTTGAAGCATGAGGGGAGTGGCAGGAACATGGGATCCAGTATTCAGTTCATGTTGCCTTCCACAGTTTGAGTGAAGAACCTGATGTGTCCATTTTTAAGAATGTTATGCTCCCTCATCCTTACTACAGTTATTTGAATATCAAGCACATCCATCTGCAAATAACCACATTACTTTTTCTATATGTATATCACTACTTGGCAGTTTAGTATCTGAAATTGCAATCTAGACATTTTCAAGAATGTGGATTGTTGGTCAGCTCCAAATACTGTTGGTGTATGTAATTGCTAGATTTTTTTTCTTTTAATTGCTTGTCTTCCCCAAAGTTAGAGCATGGTTCCCCCTCCTGCTGTAACCCTGTACTTAAAATACAAGTTACCTAGGAGATCCAGGTTAGAATGCATCATTAATTATCAATGCCATATGTTTAAAGCATATGGAAAGTGCGGGCTGTTTTATTATTTCTAACATTGATGTCACACAGCAGTTTTGGCAGGTTACACTGCTTTGCATCTGAGAAGTCTGTGTGAGGGGCTGAACTTGACTCTCACTGAGGTGGTTGGGTGATCTAATCTTCAGTACATGAGAACCCCAATCCTAGAACCCAAAATTCATGACCTAAATCCAGATCCACTGGTCCTGCATATTTGTCTTGCACTCAGATCTTGAATATGCTGCCAGCTCCTGATCCTGAGTTTGAAAATTTAAAAAGCTGCATCAGATCAGCAATAGCAGCAATAGCACATACCTGCACATTAAGGATCAGCAATTAGAGACCATCTGGAGCGTATCTACACTACTGCTTTAAAATGGTTTATAACAGTTTTAAACCGGTCAATAACAGTTATTAACCAGTTTAAAACTGTTATAAACCGTTTTAAAGCAGTAGTGTAGATAGGCTCTTAGGGGAGGTGCCTGGCCCTCAGACTTGTCTGTCAAGAAGAGTCAAGAAGAAAGCTGCACCTAGCCAGGGAATCCCAACGTTTTCGGGTCAGTGGTTACATTTGGATATTTGGGAGACTGTCATAGGTGCTCTCACAAAATGGCTTCCCTGGGTACCTAACCCAGTCATAAAATGGCTGCCATGGTGGGCAAAGCCAGCCATAGAGCACTCATTTCCCAGAATCCAAACTAGTGAAACTAAAAGAAAAGAAATCTGCCCAAGAACCTAAGTGTCTGAAGGAACGCCTCCTCCCATATGTACCTGCCCGGACCCTAAGATCATACTCAGGGGCCCTTCTCCGTGAGCCCCTGCCAAAGGAAGTGAAGCAGGTGGCTACCAGGAGGAGGGCCTTCTCTGCTGTGGCACCCCGGCTGTGGAATGAGTTCCCTAGAGAGGTTTGCCTGGCACCTACGTTATACTCTTTTCAACACCAGGTGAAGGCCTTTTTATTTTCCCAGTATTTTAACAGTTTATCATCTTAGTCTTTTAACTTTGCTGTTTTAAATCTGTATTTTAAATCTGCATTAATCTCTGCATTGCTGCTTGGTTTTATCTAATTGTGCTTTTTATATTGTACTTTTGTACTGTGTTTTCATACCGTTGTTTGTTTTATACTTTGAATTGTCTTCATAGTTTTAATTTTTGTGAACTGCCCAGAGAGCTTCAGCTATTAGGCGGTATAGAAATGCAATAAATAAATAAATAAATAAATACAAGGCAGACGTGGGGTCTGAATGTCAAAATACAAAGCTACTCTTTTGAACCAAAATAAAGCTAGAACCGGAGGCGGCACTTTTCTTTGCAAGCTCCAATTTGTTTCAGATTGCTTGTTTTTAAATAGAAACTATTAAATGAAATGAAATGAAAGTGCGGAGGGTCAGGAAGCCTGGCGGACACTCAGAGAGGAGACCCATACCTCTCACAATTATACTTTTTTGCAGCCTGTAGTGGAGGGTTGCGGCTTCCTTGTGGTCCCTTCCAAGTCAACAATTCTATGACTCTGGTGCTGACTCTCTATAAGTCTCTCACTCTTAGGGTGACCAACTGTCAGGATTTCCCCGGATTTGTCCTGGTTTTTGTTCTATCCTGGGTGTCGGGGGATTTTCTGTAATTTTCTATAATGTCCTGGAAAGACAAGCTTTCCCCTTTAAGGCCACATTAGCGTGGTTGGAGGGAATGACGAGCTTTCTGGAGGTGGGTTATTTCCCTCCCACTGCTCCAATCAGGACCTTACAGGGGAAAGTATGTCATTCCTGGACATTATAGAAAAGGACCCAATTGGAGCAGTGGAGGGTGGGAATGACACACTTTCCCCTCCTCCACTCCAATTGGGGCCTTTAAAGCAGTGGGGGTGAATGACATGCTTTCCATAGGCCCCGGAAAGCCGCATTCCCACCCCCCACCCCACTGAGGGTCCTCTTTTTTGGTTTCCAAATGTGGTCACCCTACTCACTCTGTACTTAGAGAGGGTCTCCAGGAAAAGCTTCTGTTGACCGGAGGTGTGGCTGCTTCATTGTGGGAGAGGTTGAAAACATTCCTAAAGGCAACAGATGTGAGGTTTGCAGCATATTTCTTTCAACAGGGCAGATTTGTTTTTTAAAACAACAACGACAAATGTGAATAAAAATGTAGCTAATTATTGCTGCTTTTAGTGCTGCTGGCGCCATTGTGAGCAATGAGGGACGCATCCATTCCACAGTGCAAAGGGGGCAAGGAACCCAAAATTTAGAACAATCATGATTTACCGTGTTGCTTGGGCAAAGTGCATTTGTTGCCTTGGAAACAAATAGCTGCAGTGAACAACCAAATAAAATTTATGGAATCATCATCAATAAATCTTGATTATAAATGTGCTTTTTTTTTTTTTAACATTTTGTTGAAGTGTAATATGCAGATGTAGTGGATTATCATTCTATAGCTGTTTCAGATACATTTTTGGACAGTGGAAGCCTGGTCTTTTACGCTGGGGAGTTTGTTATTATTTATAATATTTTTTAGCAGCTTGTGAAGAAATTGTCTGCTCCTTTTCTTAGGCTTTGAACATCTAATTTTAACTTTAAGAGTTTCCCCATAACTGGCATTGAAAGGGGATGATTATTCTGGACTGTATTACCTTCTGTAAAATCGCATTCTCATTTTAGCTCTGGATTATTATTTTTTGGGAAAAACAACACAGAATGACAGCAATAAAATAGTTCAGAATGTGTTTGCAGATCTTTTCTGGCTCTGTCTAATCCACTGAGTCTAATATAAGGAAATGATATCATGTTCAGTGGATGTCACAACTATTTTACTGTTGAATATTTATAGAATTGGGGTGGGATATATAGTTGTCGGCTGTCTTGTAGCCACAAAAACAATAATCGAGTGAAAACGATGGAAGGACCGGGCCAGCTTTCCATGCATAGATTAACCAGGCTGGTATTTGGCCATTTCACCTAAAATTCAGATTTTAAAATTATTTATTTATTTATTACATTTCTATACCACACATTAGCCAAAACTCTCTGAGCAGTTCACAAAACAAAACTTTTAACCATAAAATGCAATAACACAGTAGCATCTAATATCAAAGCCACGAGTTTAAAACAATAAAATAAAAGCACAAACCAACACACTATGAAGAAATGGACTTTTTGTGAGGTAAACATTTAACTGTTGTGTTTTGTTTCAATGAATGAAGGGGTTAGCAGTAGAAAGGGGAAGATGTGTGCCTTTTACTAGGTATGCAATCCTATGCATGTTTAGACAGAAAAAGTCCTACAATTCCCAGCATGCCCCAGCCAGCTAAGAAGCTAGGTTGTAAATATGGTGTGCTGGTGAAGTGGCAGGTACTGTTACCACTGAGAGGGGAATATGAGGCCAGGTTTCTGTCTTATATACAGGAAGGTTGGACCAAAATTGGTACCATCTGATAGGAGAATAGCCAAGCATTCTAAAGATGCCTATTGGTCCTGAATTTGAATAGAGGTGGTGTGATGGAATGTTGGCCACACCAGAGCTGATTGGAGGGTTTTGCTGGGAGCTGATTGGCTGGAGAGTTCTACCGGGAGCTGATTGGCTGGAGGGTTCCCCCAGGAGCAAATCTATGGAGGGTTCCCCAAGGAGTGGCATCTATGGAGAGTTTGCCTTGGGAGAGGAGTTTTGCCTTGAGAGGTTGTCTTGAGGTGTCTTCATGAGAGTCTGGGAGCCTGAGGAAGGTGTCAGTCAGAAAGAAATGCAGCTGCAAGCCTGGGAAGCCAAGTTTGAGAGCTGTGAAGCAGAAAATGAAGAAGGTCTGCAAATGAGGTGATGAAGACTCTTGGAGGAAAGAGTTGAAATCTGGGTCACCTGGTGGTGGTGGTCTGAAGACAGAACCGTTGCTGGGCCAAACCAAAGGCTTCAGGGGAAGCCTTAAAGGTTCCAGTCTGTGGTCAAACCCTACCACGTTGGTCACCAGTACATCTAGGGGTGACCATATTACGCCAGCTTTAAAATCGCTCCACTGGCTGCCAATTAGTTTCCGGGCGAAGTATAAAGTGTTGGTTATTACCTTTAAAGCCCTACATGGTTTGGGTCCAGGTTACCTGCGGGATCGCCTTCTCCCATACAATCCGCCCCGCACGCTCAGGTCCTCTGGGAAGAACTTACTGCAGTCGGCCAAGACTAGGCTGACAACCGTTACCCAGAGGACCTTCTCTTCTGCCGCTCCCAGACTGTGGAATGACCTGCCGGAGGAGACTCGTCAACTTAACAGTCTTTTAGAATTTAAGAAAGCTATAAAGACTGTTCTCTTCCGGCAGGCATATCCAGTGGAATTTTAGAATGTTTTAAGGATGTTTTTAGGATGTTTTAGGATTTTTTATGCAGTTTTAATAATATGTGTCATGTTTTAATCAGTTTTATGTATTTTATCATGTTGTTGTTCCCCGCCTCGATCCAGACGGAGAGGCGGGTAAGAAATAAATTATTATTATTATTATTATTATTATTAATATTATTATTATTATTATTATTACCAGAGAGAAGACTGCTTCTCAAGTCCTTGTTGGTAGGCCTCTTGTGAGTTAACTGGGGTGGAGCTTGATGGAGGATTCAGCTGAAATTTTGTTAGGGTTAGGAACTGGGGCTTCTAACATGTGGTTGGTGGTAACGGTACAGAAGCCCTGATTTTAAAGTAACAATGTAGATATTTTGTTCTTAAAGTATCGCCATTCATAAATATGTTTTTTTCATCCTCTTTTAATAAATTATTCTTTATTTTTGTTTGTTATACCCCTGGTTTGTTTGTCTTATGCCTAATGACTGGCTACCTTAGGAAAAGGGGAATACTAAATAAAGGGCTGTAGATGTATGATGATGGTGGAAGTGACTGGTGGAATTGCCTAGTGGTGAGGGGTAGATTCTCCAGAATTGAGAATTATAGCGGTGGGATTGCCCAAGTGAAGGAGCTGTTCCTCCACAGGCAATAACAGCATTTGTAAAACTGCAGGGCTAAAAAGCCTAGGAAAATAAAAAGGTTTTCAGCTGGTGTTGAAAAGACCACAGTGTAGGTGCCAGGTGAGCCTTTCTGGGAAGGGTCTTCCACAACCTGGGTGCCATCACTGGAAAGAGCAGCCACCTGCCTCAGCACATTTGGTGGAAGCGCCAAAGAAGGATGATCTCTGAGGATGATCTTTGGGTCTGGGCATGTACATATGGGAGGATATGATCCTTCAGGTAACCTGAGGCCCAACCTACAAGGGCTTTGTAAGTTAATACCAGGACTTTAAATTGGCCCTGGAAATGGGCTGGCAGTCAGAACAGATCATAAAGCATTGGTGTAATATGATAATATCGGCCAGTCCCCATTAACAGTCTCATGAACCTATTTTGGACCAGCTGAAATTTCCAGACCACTTTCAAAGGCAGCCCCATCATGTATAATGCATTACAATAATCCAAGGAAGTGTAATGATGACCCACTTTTAATTTATTTGGCTTAAGTAGTTGATTGGTTTAATTAGAAAAGTTGGGGAAGCCTCATTTATTGGAATTAGCTGATATTTATCTACCTTTCTTGGGCTGGTCCCCCAAATATTTACAACTGCAAACATCACCCCTGGTTAGGAGGCTGCATATCATCTGTTTTACATTGTCATTCTTGTTTTGATTGAACCGGGAAACTATGTTGAACAGCTTGACAACAAGCCACGTTATTAAGCTGTGGTTTGAAGTTGGCTTAATATTCTGGCTTGTCCTGAAGCCAATAACCATAGTTTCCTGGTATAGATAAAATTTATTTATTTATTTATTGCATTTATATACCACCCCATAGCTGAAGCTCTCTGGGCAGTTTACAAAAGTTATAACCATTGAACATTAAAAAAAAGATATACAAAATTTAAAAATCATAAAAACAGATTATAAATACAATATCCATTTAAAACAACTATTCTGGGTAAACTGCCACCAACAAATCCCTCAACATACACTGTTAAATGCCTGGGGGAAGAGAAAAGTCTTGACCTGGTGCCGAAAAGATAACAATGTTGACGCCAGGCGAGCCTTGTCGGGGATATCATGCCATAATTGGGAGGCCACCAATGAAAAGGCCCTCTCCCTTGTTGCCATCCTCTGAGCTTCCCTCGGAGTAGGTACCCAGAGGAAGACCTTAGATGTTGATAGTAGTGTACGGGTAGGTTCGTGTCAGGAGGCGTTCGATCAGGTATTGTGGTCCCAAGCTGTGTAAGGCTTTATAGGTACCTTGAATTGGGCTCGGAAATGTATAGGTAGCCAATGAAAGCAGGCCAGAGTCGGTGTTATATGTTCGAACCTTCTGGTTCCTGTTATCAATCTGGCTGCTGCATTTTGCAAAAGCTGCAGCTTCTGAACCGTCTTCAAAGGCAGCCCCACGCAGAGCGCATTGCAGTAATCCAACTTGGAGATTACCAGAGCATAGACAACTGAAGACAGGTTATTCCTGTCCAGATAGGGGCATAGCTGGGCCACCAACAGAAGTTGGTAGAAGGCACTCCGTGCCACTGAGGCCACCTGAGCCTCAAGTGACAGAGATAGTTCTAGGAGAACCCCCAAACTACAAACCCGCTCCTTCAGGGGGAGTGCAACCCCATCCAGAAGAGGTTGAAGACCCTCCATCCAGTCAGCAGAACCACTCACTAACAGCATCTCAGTCTTGTCTGGATTGAGTTCCAGTTTATTAGCCCTCATCCAGTCCATTGTCGCAGCCAGGCACTGGTTCAGCACATCCACAGCCTCACCTGATGAAGATGAAAAGGAGAAATAGACAAGATGGAGTTGCTTACTGTCAAAGGCCCCAGCCTGGGTTTGGAGGTGTGTCAACCAGTTGTGGATGGGGTTACACTCCCCCTGAAAGGCTGTGTTCGCAGCTTGGGGGTGCTCCTGGATCTGTCGCTCCAAATGACAGTTCAGATAGATGCGATGGCCAGGAGTGCCTACTATCAGCTTCGGCTGATATGCCAGCTACGCCCCTTCCTAGAGTTGGAAGACGTAAAGACAGTAGTGCACATGCTGGTAACTTTGAGGCTCAACTTCTGCATTGCACTGTACATAAGGCTACCTCTGTGCCTAATCTGGAAACTTCAGCTAGTTCAAAATATGACATCCAGGTTGGTCACTGGTACACCTAGGGGTGACCATATCACACCAGCTTTAAAATCTCTCCACTGGCTGCCAATTAGCTTCCAGGCGAAGTACAAAGTGTTGGTCATTACTTTTAAAGCCCTACATGGTTTGGGTCCAGGTTACCTGCGGGATCGCTTTCTTTCATACAATCTGCCCCACAAGCTCAGTCCACTGGGAAGAATTTACTACAGTCAGCCAAGACTAGGCTGACAACCGTTACCCAGAGGACCTTCTCTTCTGCCATTCCCAGATTGTGGAATGACCTGCCGGGAGAGATCCGCCAACTCACCAGTCTTCAAGAATTTAAAAGAGCTATAAAGACTGATCTCTGCCGGCAGGCCTACCCAGATGAATTTTAAGCGTTTTATTGGTATTTTATTGGTATTTTAATGATGCATTGGTTTTATGTGCTTTTAATCAGTTTTGTGTATTTTATGTTTGATGTTGTTCCCCGCCTCGATCTGGAGGGAGAGGCGGGTAATAAATAAATAAATAAATAAATAAATTATTATTATTATTATTATTATTATTAAGTTGCGTGTCATCAGCATATTGATGACAATGCATTCCAAAACAGTTTCATGTAAATGTTAAACAGCATGGGGGACAAGAATGACCCCTGTGGAACCCCATACTGTAGAGTCCACAGGGCAGAGCAATGTTCCCCATGCACCGCCTTCTGGAGCTGCCCCTCCAAGTAGAAGTGGAACCACTGCAGTGCAGTACTTCCCACTCCTAACTCAGCCAGTTGTCCCAGAAGGATACCATAGTCGATGGTGTCGAAAGCCACTGAGAGTCACACTCCCCCTGTCTTTCTCCCGACATAGGTCATCATACAGGGCGACCAAGTCTGTTCCCATACCAAAGCCAGGCCTGAAACTAGACTGAAATGGATCCAGATAATCAGTCTCATCCAAGATTGTCTGGAGCTGGCCTGCAACCACTCACTGAAGGACCTTGCCCAGGAAAGGAACATTTGCCACAAGCCTATCGTTATTAAGATGTTCTGGGTTCAGGGAATATTTCTTCAGGAGTGGTCTCACTACTGCCTCTTTCAGACGGCCTGGGACCACTCCCTCTCACAGAGAGGCATTAATCACTTCCCTGGTCCAGCCGGCTATTCCATCCCTGCTAGCTTTTATTAGCCAAGAGGGGCAAGGATCCAATACAGAGGTGGTTGCGCAAACCTATCCAAGCACCTTGTCAACATTCTCAAGCTGTATCAACTGAAACTCATCCAAGAAAACAGGACAAGCGTGTGCTCTGGACACACTTAGATTCACCTGCTATAACACTGGAGTCTAAGTCCTGGCGGATGCCAAAGATTTTATTCTGGAAGTGCCTAGCAAATTCAGTACAGTGAGCCTCAGATGGTTGTACCACATCCTTGGGGCCAGCATGTAATAGCCCTTGGACAATTCTGACAAGCTTCGCTGGGCGGCAAATTGATGATTTGATAGTGGCAGCAAAGTATTGCTTTTTGCCGCCCTCACTGCCCCTAAATATACCTTACTATAGGCACTTACCAGTGTTTGATTACATCCACCAGGAGTTCTTCTCCATCTGCACTCAAGCTGTCTCCTATTTTGTTTCATCCCTGTCAGCTCTGGGGTGTACCATGGAGCCGTACAAGCTCTACACAGGAGAGGGCACTCAGGAGCAATTGTGTCAACCACCCGGGTCATTTCTGCATTCCACAGATCAACCAGGGTTTCCACAGGAGCACCAGCCCTATTAGCCAGAACACTACCCAGAGCCCTTTGGAAACCATCCAGATCCATTAGCCTCTGGGGGTGCGCCATCTTAATAGGTCCCCCACCCTCGCAAAGGGGAAAAGCTGCTGTAAGTCTAAACCTCAGTAAGCAGTGATTGGACCATGACAAAGGGACTGATGTGAGTTCCCCCACTTTCAGCTCACCATGTCCAGTTGGGAAAACCAGGTCTAGAGTATGCCCTGCTACATGTATTGGGCCGATGGAATGTTGGGACAGTCCCATGGTTGTCATGGAGACCATGAAATCATGAGCTGCCCCGGATAAGGTGCCCTCAGCGTGAATGTTGACATCCCCCAAAACCAACCGTCTGGGGGATCTCAGCAGTACACCCAAGACCACCTCCATCAGCTCACCTAGGGAGTCTGTTGAGCATCGGGGTGGGTGGTACACCAACAGTATCCCCAATCTATCCCACTGACCCAACACAAGGTGCAAACACTCCAGACCAGTAGGCACATGGACAGGGAGCTTGCAAAGGGAGATGAAGTTCCTATACACCACAGCAACACCCCCTCCTGAGTCCTCAAGTCCGCCCTGATGCTGAACCAAGTACTCCAGTGGGCACAGCTGGGAGAGACTGACTCCTCCCTGCTCTCCCACCCAGGTCTCAGTTATACATCCCAGATCGGCTGCCTCATCCACAATTAAGTCGTGGATGAGGGAGGTCTTATTATGTACCGATCTGACATTTAAAAGCAGCATCCGGAGCCCTGAGGGCTGGCTGATATAGGGCAACCAACAGACCTGCGGTTGCGGGGAGGGCTGGAACACGGCACATCCGTTAACTGTCTGGGCCGCATTCCCTTTACCTGGCAAGTCCTCCTCACAATGCCATATCTCCCTGTACCTGGCACTACACTGATTGGGTCCCACTCAATCCTCTCTCCTAGGCACATGGCTCAAGACCCCACAAAAAGCCAGGCAGGGAAAAGAGGGAAGGGGGAAAAAGTGGGGGGAGAAAAAAGAGCAGCAGCAGCAAACAGGCAGGCAGGCAGCAGATGGCTCTCTCCCTCTTCCCTGGATGGTGGTGGTGATGGTCCCCTCCTCCTGCCAGCACTGGCTCTGTGAAACTATGTGAAACAATAGTAAAATGGAAGACTTCACTTGTGCAAAAGGCCTGAATGCACCGTCGAAATGTTCATTCATATCTCAGGTTATTAAGCTGAGATATGATTGCCAGAATGCCAGCAATGAGCATTTGTCAGGCTAACCACATAAAAGTGAAACCGTTGCACACTCTTCCCCTGTTTACTTGGTTTCCACTTCTCTTCTTCTTCCTCTCTTGTTTCTCCTGTGCAGAATTTTAGACTGTAATCTCCTTGGGGGAAGGGGCCTGTCCTCTTGTACTCCATAAAGCTGTCATGATCCAGGGTTCTAATTCTCTCTGATATATATGCCCCAGAAGATGAATTTGCTGCAGAAACACCTATTGACACCCCTTTTGACCCAGGGGCATTTTCAGATGCCCTTATTATAGTCAAAGAACCTGACTATTTGTGGCCATGTCTAGTTTCCTTCATTCATGCATGCACTAGTTACATCCAGACTAGACTACTGTAATGTGCTCTTCGTGGGGCTGCTTTTGAAGGCAACCTGAAAACTTCAGCTGGTGCAGAATGTAGCCACCATTGTGCTTGTTGGAGCCAGACAGTCAGAATGTATTACACTGATTGTGTACCAGTTACCAGTGTGGTTCTGGGCCGAATTAAAAATGCTGACATTGAAAACTGCCTGTGCTGTGAATGTCCCTGTACTTTAAGACTAGTGTCAGAGGCCCTGATCTTTTTTTTGTAATATATTATTGTATTTTAATTTTTGTTCTTGCATCCTCTTAACCTTCTTGAGTGGACTGGGTGTTGCGAGGTGGACTGTAAATATTTAAATAAAATAGAAGCCTAGAAGCCAGGTGGGCTTGACAGGTGTGTCAAATGTAGGAGAATGAAGAGAACTGTAGGTGGAAATCTTGATGATGTACTGGATGAAGGATTTGGCTTTTCCAACCCACTGGCTGCATTCGAACAACACATTAAGCAACTGAGGGGGTGGGGGAAACAATCATCAGTTGTGTTACTTATTGTGTTTTGTGGAAGGTAACACGCCGCTCACAAAATACTGACGGTATGATATTCCACCAAAATAAGCAACTGAGACAAACAACTGGCTTGCAAGTTGTTTAGCTCGAAGCCAGTTGTTTAAAATGTTGTGTGGAGGGGTGAGTGTGTTAATGGCGTGTGGTGAGTGGGTTAAAACACAAGCCCATAGAGGCAGGCGGCAAGAGCGACCAAAGCGGCGGCTGCCACTCTGCTACAACTGGTGCAACTTGCAGAGGCTGCTGGGATAGAACTGGGAGGACTGAGGGAGGAGGGAGGATGGGGAGAGGGGCAGGGGCTGTGTCAGTCAAATGCTGGGTTTGACTATCAGTCCACTCAATGCAAGCCCCAACCATCCACAGTTGTGTAGGAATATGTTGTGTGGGGAGAACCCATAAAATAATCAACTGTGAGTTGGCTACTCAACCTACCATTGACTAATGTGTTGTCCGAATGCAGCCTCTGTCTTTTGACCCCTACCCTTGGCTCCTTAGTTTTTTGGGGGAGGCTGCAAATATTCCTGAAGCCAGGATATAGGATTTGATGTAGACGATATATGCTGTTTTTTTTGTTTTGTTTTTTTGCAGTAGATCTGTGTTTCTATATTCATTGAAGCCAGTAGCTTAGAGTTGGGCCTCAGTCCCTGTAAATAACAATTCATGGTGCCACTGGTAGGCATGTGGCATTTTAGCTGCAGTCTCTTCTCCGTTCATCTCATCTGTCATCTCCTTTGCCCCTGGCGTATTGCTAACCAGAGTGCTTTTTGGATTCTCAGCAACAGGTGAGGTCGACCGGCACTAGGAATTGTGGCAAGACGTCTTCCCCCTTTCAGAGAGGGTAAATCTAATATTCCGCCTGTCCTTAGTTTGCATTTAGGTGGCGTTTCTGCTTCGAAGTGCCTGAGCGCCCTTTGCTTTCGCACTGATAGCGGCAGGGGGAACTGAGCAGGGTACTCAGTCTCAGGCCCTCGACATATTTAGATATTAGGACCTTTTAATACTGAACTTTGGATACAAGAGCCCTGCAAAATGCAAAACGCCTGTGGAGTAATCATTTCAGGTTTTGCACTGGCATCAACAATTACAGGAAGGTTAGCAAAAATCACGCTTAGACGATGGAATAAGCACAATCAAGCACTTGTCGTGGGATAATTACAGTGCATTTTAATTTATTTTTACTAAGCATATTTGCAATCCCATTCAGGATCAAAATGCAAATCTCACTTGAATCAAAATACAGTTCCCTGTAAACCTGTGGCTCCTCTACTCTCTTCAGCTCAGTGTACATCTAATGATTTTTAACTACACCCTGATGTTTACAGAGAACCGGAGCTATTCTCATGAGCGTGCGGAGGTATAAGGCAGTTAGAACTGCTTCAGCATCTAAATTTAGTGACTTGTTAAGTCTTTCTGATACCTATAAAAATGATTCCATTGTATCATGACACTTGGTTTCAGATTTGCATGAGTAAATGAGTCTCTTGCTAAGTCAGATGAAAAGCTCCCCCCCCCCCCGCCGCCAATCTGCTACAAAACAAGGCATTGAAAAAGCCCTCTTCTGAGGTATTTTGCTAATTTAGTTACAACAATTGTTGACTAATCACCTCAGAGTATTAAGAATGCAGTATATCTCTTTGTATTGCATTTATAAAATGAATAATTGTTTGTATTGTGATTTAGCATACGTTGTGTGGTTGTGTGTCATATTTTAAATGAGAACAACAAATTCTGCCTGAAAAGCAATTAATGAATACTTTAAGGGCACAATAGGAGCCTCTGAGATTGGAAGTTTCTGAGAATCTTATGTCCAGCTGGGCTGTTGCTAGCAGGGCAAAAGGTGAAGCAGAGTTGATTTTCACCCCCCACCCTCCAAACAACCTGTTTTTCACTAGAGAGGTCTTTGAGCCTGCATGGCTGAGTCACGCTGCCCGGGGTGGGCTGGGGGGCTGAGAGGACTTTGAATCTGGTGGATCCCTATCGTCTCCCGGCCGTCCCCATCCTGCCCACTGGCAAGCCCTGTATCCCCTTCCTGGTCCTCTTCCAAAGGCGTAACATCAAAGCTCTGGAGGGCCATATGCCGCATGCGGGGCGGGGATATATGTACCTAAGTTGCGATGGTTGTCCTTACTGCGTCTCTTTCCTCAATCTTCTCCATGGCATATAATCTCTGGAGCGGAGGGTGAGGTAATGATGATGATAGTTATTAATGTTAATAATTTGTTTAAAAATTTTATTTTTTATTTTTTCAACATAATACAATACAACTTAAAACAACATAACATACAATACATACCACATACCCCCCGTGCTCCCCTCCCCCCAGGAGACCTTCAATTATACATTATTCTTCTTTCCAAAAGTGTAAAGACTCTTTTGAAGGTATTTGCCCCTTCCCCGTTCTTAATACATATTCCAAAAATAGACTCCATATATCTCCAAAATCATCCTTTCTGGACATTCCCCTCTTTATTTTCATTTTACACATTAGCTTATAATTAAGTGCCATATCCCATATTTCTTTATACCATTCTTCTATTGTATATATCCCTTGCCCTTTCCAGTTTTTAGCAATCATTATTCTGACGGGAGCCAGGAGGTTGTTTATTAATTCTCTCTTATTTATATTCTCATTTCCTTTATCCCATATTGCTAGTAGAGCCAGCTTTGGGCTTAATTCCAACTTACTTCCAATTATTTCACTTATTTCTTTGAACACCCTTTCCCAAAATTTTTGTACATGTTTACAGCTCCACCACATATGGAAATAAGTTCCAACCTCCTGACATCCCCTCCAACAATTCTTGGACACTTTTTTATCTATCTGATGAAATCTTACCAGCGTTAAATACCATCTCCATACTATTTTATAATAATTCTCCTTAATTCTAATCGACAAAAGCTTTAACATTCTTGCATCCCACTTCCTCCCCCAGTCATGTTCATTAATTTGTTCATTTAAATCATCTTCCCAAATCATTTTAAGCGAATCTCGATATTCAGCCTCCTCTGTCAGGATTTTATATATTTTGCTAGTCAGACCTTTTCTAGTTTTAATTACTTCCTTCTTTCCTCTTGATTCAATTAAATCTTCAAATCTTGTATTATTTCTACACTTCTTATTTATCTTTTTCCATTCCTGTGTCCATTTTTCCAATTGTAAGCATTTGAACCAAGCTATCTTTTGTCATTTTACCAACTCTCTAATTTGCACCTTATCTGTCATTCTTTCCATCCAGTTCCTTAGCTTAATAATTTCCTGACCCGTCAAACTTCCTTCCAATTCTACTTTTAAATTCCTTGGGAAATTTCCCACAACTACCACTGGAGCAAGTGGAGAGTCTCCTGGTATTAACTTCCCTTTAACTTTCTCCCAGATCTCTAGAATGTTTCTCAGCAACGGGTTGTCCAGTCCCCTCAAATCTTTCTTTTGGATTTTATCATTAAAAAAAATATTTTGCAATTTAAAATCTAGTTCCCCTGTTTGCGTTCTTAACCATTCTAAATCTTCCTCCCCTAATATACTATTTATAACATATCTTAACTGATTAGCACTATAATAATTCTTTATATTTGGGAGTCCCAAACCTCCTTTCTTTTGTGTTTTATACCATAACCCTTTGTTAATCCTAGCTCTCTTATCTCCGTTGCAATAAGCATTAATCATATTTTGCCAGCTCTTTAACTCTGCATCCGATATTTTAATCGGTAACATTCTAAATAAAAAATTAATCTTAGGTAATATCTTCATTTTTATAACTGCTATTCTACCAAACCAAGAACGTTTTAATTTTCTATATACCTCTAACTTTTCCCCTACTTTTCTCTCCAAACATCCATTAATTCTTTTCTCTCCATTAATTTGCTTAGTCCCGTCCTCCCACCACTCTTAAGAACTCTTAATATAGTATCCCTGTCTTTCCCTTTGTCTAATACCATATTGAAGTCACCTGCCATCACAATATTCTTTTTACCCACTTCACCCACTGCATTAAAAACTTCATCGAAAAATTCCATTTGTTTCCCATTTGGAGCATATACATTAATCAATACATATTCCTCCTCCCCTACCATGCAAGAAATTATCAGAAACCTTCCCGCTTCATCCTTCTTCACCCTTTGTATAGTAATACCACATTTTTTTGAAATTATAATCGCTACACCTCTCGCTTTAGAAGTGCGAAAAGACTTTTCGTAAACGCCCACTTCCCTCATCCGAATCTCATTCACGCCCTCCTTTGTTTGATGAGTTTCCTTGCAAAAAAATTACATCAGCTTTCTCTTTTTTTAATAACATTTCTATTCTCTTTCTTTTTATGACAGTTCCTAGCCCTTTAACATTTAAAGTTGCAACCCTTAATTTATTATCCATCTCTCTCTTTCACCCACATTTCTATATTGGTCTCCCTCTGTGATACACATACCCCCCTCCCTCCCTCACCCCCCCCCACATTTACCACCCCCCCCATCTTCACCCCCCTCCTCACCAGACCTTCCTGGGCAATAGCCCCAATTATTCTTAGAACTCTTCGGGGGGGGGGGGAAGCAACCCAACATTCCCGGAGCAGAAATCCGACCCTTCCCTCTCTTATAATCTTTTCTTATCCCTTTTACAATAATATTTCTTCATTGATGGCTTCCACCTTTGGCACCTTCCTCCTGTGGGCGATCAGGACCACCTTCCCCTCCAGCACCTTCATCCTGCTTTGTTTCTCCAGCAACCGAGGGATCCACTAAGCCCAGCTTTTCCAAAAGCTCCATCCCTTGCTCACACGATGTTATTCTATGTTGCTTCCCTTTCCACATAAATCTCAGAAAGACTGGGTATCCCCAACTATATGTTATCGATCTCTTCCACAAAGCCACTGTACACAGTCTAACACTCTTCCGCCACTGCACCGTTTGAGGGCATAGATCTTGATAAACCTCAATTGATGTTGCTTGTAGCATCAGCTGGGCTTGACGTCTAATTGCTTGCATCAACTTTTCTTTCTTGTAATAATTAGCAAATTTGACAATTATATCTCTTGGGAGCATCCCCTTCTTCTTATAACCCACTCTATGAATCCTCTCAATATCCGCCGTCTCCCAAATTTCTTGAGGTTCAATTTCCTTAATCCATGCCAAAATTATGTCTGTTAAATCCTTAGGACTTTCTCCCTCTCTCTCTCCAAAAAATCTAATTCGAATGTTAACTCTCCTGTCCCGATCTTCCAAAGCAATTAAGCGCAAGTCCATCTCTTTCAAATAGGCCCCCTGTTTCTTGCTATCTTCCTGCAGCTTCTTCGTATTCCTCTCCATTCTCTCCATATTATCCACCACAGTTTGAAGGTCCACCATAAATTCCTGCTGTGAGTCCTTAATTCTTTGCATTAGTCTTTCCTCCTGCTTCAGTAAAGCCACCTCCATCACATTCTGAATTTTGCTCATTAAATCATCTGAGGTCTCTGCTTGACTCTCTTTGGCCGGTTTTGGTACTGCACCTGCTGCTGTGCAGTACCAAAACCGGCCAAAACCGGCTGTGCCATATTTAGTATTTCCGGAGTGACCAGGGGATTTCCCTGTCCTGTCCGATTGCTGCTGCTTGTCCGACATATTGTCTGGCATAGTTCCAGCAACCCTCACAAGACACTGCCAGTTCCTATCGGAGGGGTGATCTTTCGATACTCTGCTCCAGGCGGGAGCTCTGGATTTAACACCTTTTTGCTTTCTTTTCATAAAGCTTAACACATAAATCCGCCCCCCTCGCCTGGACTCAAATCAACAGTTGTGCTTCAGCTTCTAGCTCCTTCAACTGGAAGTTAAAAGTAACTTTTCCCACATAAATCAGTTCCGCCTCTCCCTCTAAAGTTATCTTAACCTTGCTGCTTCCAATTAAAGTCCATTAATTACCTTCAGTTGGCACTCTGTCAAGCCCCCGTCCTCCTCCGAAACAGTTTCGTTTTCTCCTCTGCCATTATAGCAGTTATCCAGCTGCTTTTCTCACCGCAGATGCAGTAAGGTTTCCGGACCCGAAATCAAGACTTTAATCAAGAATCCACCACCTCCAAATCAGGGATTTTGTAAATATTTCATTGCTTCTTATGAGAGCCAGAAAGTTTCGATTCTACTCCATGTCCCACTAGGCCACTCCCCCTTAATGTTAATAATGATGACGATACTGTGAGGGTGATGATGATGATGATGATAATGTTTGATAATGATGAAGGACTGTTCTATTGTTGTTGCTTCTGTTTGTACAGCAACTAAAAATAAATGTTAATTTCTGATTCAACATTGAGGTGTTGTAGAACAGGTTTAATATGAAGGTGTTATGTAGAACGGACATGTTTGTGGGCATTAAAAAAACATTAAAAATACTTAATGAGCAGTTTCAAAGGGGGGGGGCACACACTTCCCATCTGGCTTGGGCATATTACCAGCTCTGCACGGCCCTGTGTGTAGTTAGCACCTTGTGAATAGGGTCCAGGCTGAGCTATAAAGTCCCAGTCACTGCTGGAAGTGTCTTCCACTAGTGAAGGGGTGATCAATTGTGAGTCCATCCACTGACTTTCTCTCCTCTCCCTTGGATTTTCCTTGGGTCTTCCACAGGAAGGTTAACATTTAGCATTGTTCCTTAGCAAAAGCACCTCCCTCCCATCTTGCCTTCTCTGGTTCCTTTGTCATAAAACACTCTAGGGAGAGGATTTCGTCCTCAGTTTCTGGCCCCATTGGGCTGCCTTTTGGTGGTGTTTGGTTGGGATTTGCCCAGTTTTTGATGCTTGTGTGGTGCCAATGGTAGAAAGATGCTGATAATTAAAGAGGGGGGTTTAAGGTCCCAACCAAACGCAAGGTATATGAGACTGAAAGGGGAGCAATATATAATTTGGCATGACATTATGAAGCAGAACTGCTCCTGGCATGTGAGGGATGTTAAAGGTTACCTGCCGTTGCTACAGCCTTTTGGAATGGTGGAATTAAGTTCAAACTCTGGATGTTTTTAAAGCCTTAAATCTCTCTGGGGATGCCTTTCATAACATCTTCGAGCAGGATAACACTGCAGTAAATGAAATACACTGCGATGGATTAAGGGTTATTTCCCCTGTGTGTCAAGCTGACACAGAATGCTTAAACCTCAGGTTGTTTTCGACTTGACTCTATCTGCTGATGGCCCTTTTTCATCTCTTCACAGTCATTGCTTGAAAGGTTGATTTTGCATTGCATTGGAAAATATGGAACAATTGTATGCAGCAAGGAATCAAAATAATATAGCTAAAATGCAATGGGTCGGGTGGGTGGGATGGATTGAACAGGCGTCCATGTTGGAGGGAAACTGAAGCAGTAATGTGTACAGAGATTCCTGTTCTCAGATCTGTTCTGCTGCTATATAAACACAGAATAGCCATCCATCTGCTTGTTTGAATCAGGCTCATAAATAGCCACTTCCCTGCAAAGCTATGGTGAGCGAAGAATCTCCTCCAGGCGAGTGGGAAGGAAAATGTGTCGCATTGGACAAAGAGCTGAGCTTCCCCTTTCCCCCTGCTCCTGGTTTGCCACAAATTGATTTTAATATTTATATCTTACAGTTCCAAATGGTGTTCCAAGCAGCTTACAATCAAAGTCATTAGTAATATGGCTACACCACAAAATAAATTATATTGATTGCTTAGGTGAATAAATCAATCAATTAAAAAGGTGCCCTGATTAATCAGGCAGCAGATATTTTTAAGGACTATTTATCATAGGGCATAGGTTGCCTGATTAAAGAAATCTTAATCAATTAATTATGAGGTTTTTTGTTTTTTTAAAATCATTCATCTGTTGCCACCTTCCCCAACCTGGTGTTAACTGGGAATGATGGACTTGTAGTACAATGAATCTGGAGGGCACCACATTGGGGAAGGCTAATCTAGTGATTAAATTTCCATATGGGTAAAAACAATAGTCCTTAGCAAGAAACATCCATCTTTTGTCTTTAGGTAATGCACACGTGCGTCATAGCAGCCATCATGTTTGAAGAGGCATTCTCTCCTGATAGAGAAGAAGGGAGGAGGCCTCTTTTAAAGTGGCATTTGCCATTTTATAAGCACTCGGGTTTATTAATCATGGCTTTTAAGGCTGCAGTCCAATGATCCCCAGGAGGGCATCCTAGAAGCCACAAGATATAGCAGATTTTCTTTGGTAGGAAGGTTCGCTCCCAGATGCCTCCCCATAGAGATGGTGGAAAAGTCCACTGCTGTGTTCTCTGACGGCAAAGATGACAAAACAGCTGTTCTGGGGTAATCAGAGGGGCTTGGCCCCCTTCTTCCCTGGACATGACCTGGTACGCTGGGCAGAGTGAGGCAGCTGCTTCAAGTGGCAAATGCAGTTGGGTGAGGAACAGTAACAAAATGTTCTTCTTTGTGGTCTCATTGAATCACACATATAGGCTCTATACAGGGGCAGAGCCCCTGTGTGTGAATGCACAGATGACTACTCAAAGAACTATAGTTATAGGTAAGCTACTGCTCTTTTTTCTTCATAGTTTCAGTGCATCACAAATGTGGGCTCTGTGCCTGCGCGGGGCCTATATTTGTGAATGCACAAATGACCACTTGAAGAATTACAGTTACAGGTAAGCAACCTGTCTTTTTTTTGTGGGGGGGGGACAAAGTGGTGTGTGCCATGTGGCCTGCCCCTCAGTTAGCCTGCTGCCCTCAGGTGCACTAGAAGACACATGGTTTGGGAGGAGTCGCCATCTTTCTCTTTGCCCCAGGAAGCAAAATGTCTTGGGCCAGCCCTGAGAGGAGGAAAGCGATGCCGCCTTTGAAATGGTGTACTGATTTTTCCTCCTATGGGAACCATTGGAAGAAAGGGCAGAGGGGCAAGGGACAGCCAGGATCTGAACTTGGTGGTTCTCTGGCGTAGATTATCCCTCTCTTGCCTCTGTTACATAGTGCTGAGCATTAAGAGAATCTTGTTGTGTGTATGTGTGTGTGTAGGGATTCTCCTGCATCTCATCTTTCCAATTCCTTCATGTTTTAATTCCTTGGTGGTAGCTGTAGGCCTATGAATACTAGGGGTGTGCACGGACCCCCCGGATCGGATCGGGACCCGGATCGGGACCTCCAATTTTGTCCCGGACCAGTTCGGACAAAATCGGAGGCCCCCCGGACCGGATCGAGTCCGATCCCGACCCAAAAATCGTACATTTTTGGATCGGCCGCCATTTTTTTCCCCATAGACTTGCATTGCAATGCAAGTCTATGAGGAAAAAATGGCGGCGGGTGGGTAAGGGGGGGCCTAACTCCCTCCCCCCCCGGGGCCGTCCGCTGTGGACGGCCCCGGCAGGTAAACCCCCTCCCCCGCGCTCCCTACCCCCCCTGGGGCCGCCCGCTTCCATCCACTGGCGCCCGCGGGCGCCAGCGGATAGAAGCGGACGGCTCCGGGGGGGGGTAAGCCCCCTTCCCCGCCACTTACCTTCTCGGCCCGTCCGGCACCGGCGGCTACTACCAGCGGGCTCCGCGGCCTACTCTCGAGTAGCGCGCCGGGTGATGACATCACCCGGCGCGCCACCCTGGAGCAGGCCGCGGAGCCTGCTGGTAGTAGTAGGCGCCGGCGCCGGACGGGAGCCGCCGGGCCGGGCAGGTAAGGGCCCCCCTCCCCCCTCCGCGCGCCCCCTCCTCCCCTCCACGCACCCCCTCCTTACCTTTCCGGCCCGGCGGCTCCCGTCCGGCGCCGGCGCCTACTACTTCCAGCAGGCTCCGCGGCCTGCTCTAGAGTAGCGCGCCGGGTGATGACATCACCCGGCGCGCCATCCTAGAGCAGGCCGCGGAGCCTGCTGGGAGTAGTAGGCGCCGGCGCCGGACGGGAGCCGCCGGGCCGGAAAGGTAAGGGCCCCCCTCCCCCCTCCGCGCGCCCCCTCCTCCCCTCCACGCACCCCCTCCTTACCTTTCCGGCCCGGCGGCTCCCGTCCGGCGCCGGCGCCTACTACTTCCAGCAGGCTCCGCGGCCTGCTCTAGAGTAGCGCGCCGGGTGATGACATCACCCGGCGCGCCATCCTAGAGCAGGCCGCGGAGCCTGCTGGGAGTAGTAGGCGCCGGCGCCGGACGGGAGCCGCCGGGCCGGAAAGGTAAGGGCCCCCCTCCCCCCTCCGCGCGCCCCCTCCTCCCCTCCACGCACCCCCTCCTTACCTTTCCGGCCCGGCGGCTCCCGTCCGGCGCCGGCGCCTACTACTTCCAGCAGGCTCCGCGGCCTGCTCTAGAGTAGCGCGCCGGGTGATGACATCACCCTGCGCGCCATCCTAGAGCAGGCCGCGGAGCCTGCTGGGAGTAGTAGGCGCCGGCGCCGGACGGGAGCCGCCGGGCCGGAAAGGTAAGGGCTCCCCTCCCCCCTCCGCGCGCCCCCTCCTCCCCTCCACGCACCCCCTCCTTACCTTTCCGGCCCGGCGGCTCCCGTCCGGCGCCGGCGCCTACTACTTCCAGCAGGCTCCGCGGCCTGCTCTAGAGTAGCGCGCCGGGTGATGACATCACCCGGCGCGCCATCCTAGAGCAGGCCGCGGAGCCTGCTGGGAGTAGTAGGCGCCGGCGCCGGACGGGAGCCGCCGGGCCGGAAAGGTAAGGGCCCCCCTCCCCCCTCCGCGCGCCCCCTCCTCCCCTCCACGCACCCCCTCCTTACCTTCCCGGCCCGGTGGCTCCCGTCCGGCGCCGGCGCCTACTACTACCAGCAGGCTCCGCGGCCTGCTCTAGAGTAGCGCGCCGGGTGATGACATCACCCGGCGCGCCACCCTAGAGCAGGCCGCGGAGCCTGCTAGTAGTAGTAGGCGCCGGCGCCGGACGGGAGCCACCGGGCCGAGAAGGTAAGTGCCCCCCTCCTCCCCCCCCCCGCTGTCCACTTTCATCGGCGGGCGCCCGCTGGCGCCCGCCAATGGAAGCGGCGGTGGGCGCCAGTGGGCGCCCGCCGATCCGCCGATCCGCCGAACCGGTTCGGAGCTTTTTCGGACCGGTTCGGATTGGATCGGCCGATCCAGCTGCGGGATCGGAAATCGGATAATTTATCCGATTTCCCACTGGACCGGACTCGGATCGTGGATCGGGTCCGATCCAGTGCACATCCCTAATGAATACTGTGTTTCCACAGTGGCACCAAAAGACTAGCACAGTGTGATATTGGATGTAGAATTCAGCTTCCATGTAATCCCTGTTTTCATGTCAAAAAGAGTGCACAAGTTTCTAGCCCTTATAATTCCAAGATACACTTCAAAGTGTGTGGCCAGCGCCTGTTGAAACTCCAGGAGCCAATGGGGTGGTTGAACCTGACTTCCAGTTGTTCAGCACAGGGGCTTCTTTGCCATACATAATTTCCTTCCATTTTCCATGAGTAGCAAAGATGGAATTAATTCTGTAAAATAGAAAACTGGGGGGAGGGGTCTGAATTATATATATATATATATATATATATATATATATACCAGAAATGGTGCAAATGTTTGTAGTCGCAAACCTGAGCTTTTTCTTGGCCATGAATATCAGGGTTCTTGTCCCCTCAGCGCAAAGTATTGTGCACAGTGCGCCTGGAGTTCTCAGGAACGCTTTCTGTTTCTCCACACAAACGCTTCACAGAAATAGGCTGTTAATGAGTTGAAGGCGCTGGAAGCATTTTGAGAGATGATGCCAGGCATATCTGACACGGACTTGGTAAGAGGGAGCAGCAGCCTGCAGAGACCCAAAGAAACCGACCTTCGAAGGCCAGCTTTGTTCCAACTGGCTCTTTTGCAAACTTAGGACTGGGGAGAAGAGCATGTGACTAGCCCATCCAGCTGCCCTGGCCTCCAGGCGTCACAGCCTGTTGTGGGAGCCAGCAGCACCTGCGATGCCGCGCACACAGCAGGGAAGGTAAACAGCTCCCTTCATCATTGCCGGAAGCCCTCTCCACATTTGCCTCCAATAATCCTGTGCCAAACCTTTCCTCTGCAAAATAACAATTTAGGATGTAAAATAGTGCTGTCCTAATGAGCCTGGTAGCTTGCATTGCACATACTGTCTGTGTTTCCCTCCACCTCTGAATGTGCCTGTTTTGAAAGGTGGCGTTCTTGCCTGCAGCTGGTGCGTTTAAAAAAGAGAAGGGAAAAAGTGAGGAAACACTCGTGGAAATGCCAATTTGATGTGCTCTGGAAGGCCAGTTACAAAGGGGAGATTTGAAAACACCTCTCTGGCTAATTTAGTTCCAGTGACAGACAGGTTTGGAGACCGGCATTCTCATTTGTCTGCCAGAACAGCCATCCGTAGAAAAAACGCTTGCATTGCACCAGTTCTCTAGAAGGTCAGCAACTTGCAGATATCTCTCCGTTTTCATGCCCCCATCAGGCCCAAAGGGTGGAAACAGTGTGGGTATTTTTTCATGCAGCCGGTACCTTTGCCCCAAGCAGGGCTGACCGGGGGGGGGGGGGGAAGCCGGTACAAATTACTGGTGGTCCAGTGGTCCAGAAGGGGGTCCAGGGCCCGGCTATGTTGCATATGTTTTTGTCTTTCTTGGTAGTATCATTATTTGTCTATTGTTTTTGACATCCATTGTAAAATCAGTGAATTTCAAAGAAATAATGGTATACAAAATTCTGTCAGTTATTGGCCAATATAGACTCTAATCAACCAAAGAACTACTAATTACATATTAATAACAGAATATAATTATATTTTAATGTAATTCTTAACAAAATATATATTTCATGTTCAGTGCATGCACAATTCTGAATAACGGCTCGCAAACTTGTGCCGTGAACCAAGTATATATGAATCAAATTTGCAAGAAAATTTTCTTTCGCCAATCAACCTTTTGAATAAACTAAGGCAATTAAAACTTGAAGTTCTTTTTCCAAATGTAGTCGTTGCTTTAAGGTTGTACTGCCCCATACCAGTAACTGTGGCTCAAGCAGAACGGCCATTCAGTTGTCTTTCTAGAATAAAAGATGTGTTGAGGTCTACAATGGCCCAAAGCCGATTGGCAGATTTAGGGTTACTGTCAGTTGAGGCTGAATTAGTGAGGAAATGCAATTTTTCTGTAGTTATTGATTTATTTGCAAATTGCAAAGCTCGTAAAGCTCCACTGATATAAATATGATACAGTACATTTCAATGCAACTTTCCTGAATCGGTTGTTTTAAAAATGTAGCTTTTTATGAATAAAACTGCAATTTGGATATTTTGGGTACAATTTTATTTTATATTTATTTATTTAATTCCATTTATATACCGCCCCATAGCCGAAGCTCTCTGGGCAGTTTATAATGATAAAGTATGTATTTTAATGTTTTTAGCTATTATTTAATTACAAAATGTTAAATGGCCTACATGCTTTTTTGTAGCAAAACAAAAGACTCTTTTGCAGCAAAGAGCCGCTCGATTGGAATGATCTGCATGGAAAGCCGTAGAAACCGCAAGGGGGACAACTGAGTGGGAAGGAGCAGTTCAGTCTAAGAGATCCTTGCATACATCCTTCCCACCCGCCCACAATGTGTTCCCCAAAAACACCGGAACAGGCATCAAAACCGTAGGACCTCTCCGAGAGGAAACACAAGCGCTCCTCCTGTTGCCTTTCTCAATTCTTGCCGAGACTCTTCCACCTTGTGTTGATCGTTTCTTGATCTGATAACATCACAGGGATCATCCTTGCTGGGGGCCCCAATGTTTTTTTTTTCACCGGGGCCTGAACCCGCTCTTGGTGGCCCTGGCCCCAAGGCAGGTCCAGCCCAAGCAGGGTGGTGGAAAATGCCTGCGTTAGAAAATCTCTTCCAGTACTTAACATGGCGACACAATTCACTTGGGTTGAGTTTGAAGAGGATTAGATAAATTCATGGAGGAGAATATGCTGTCAATGGCCTTAAGACAACATCAGCTACTGGGCAGTATAGAAATGGAAAAGAAGAAGAAGGAGGAGGAGGAGGAGGAGGAGGAGGAGGAGGAAGAGGAGGAGGAGGAGGAGGGAGGGCTACAGCAGTATGCCAATGCAAACCAGTTGCTGGGTAACACAGCCAGGAGGTTGCTATTGTACTCATGACTTATTCGGGTTTTCCCCCAGGCAGCTGGTTGTCTACAGCCTGCTGGACTAGATGGGGCCTTGGTCCGATCCAGCATGGCTCTTCTCATGTTCTCATGCATGAGCCTCACTGTAGTGGACGGGAGTTGCGTAAGTTGCATTTGCAGAGCTCCTGATCATTGCAGTGGGACTCATGTAAGAGGATTTCCCAGTGACGACACCACCTCATTCAAGTCTCTTTGTCTTCCCACCTGCAGCCCTTACTGGTGCCCAGCATCTGCACCTGTAGGCCATGCCAGCTCCAGGTTTCTGGGGGGCCTGGGTCAAGACCCTCTCCGTGGGCCCCTCTCCCCCAAGTCTAACTTCTCACCGCCATGGTCCCCAGCTGCTCTTCCTGCACCCCCTCTTTCTCATCAGGGTCACTACCTGTTTGCTTGACAGGCAGGGAGCTAGCAAGCAAGAAGGCAGAGGCATCTCCTGCTGGTCTTCCCACCATTGTCTGGACAAGAGCCAGAGGCTGGTAAACAAGCAGTTTGCAATGGGGAGGAGGAGGAAGTTCAAGGGGCTTTTGCCGGTGGGCAGTGTTTGGGTGTGAGCCCTCTGCAGCTGTCCAATCACACCTACCCTTCCTGATGGCCCTTCCTGTAGGAATTGCCTCATCTTACCTTAGCATTGTCCTGCCTCTCTACAAAGTGGGGAGGGTATTTTGTACTGTTTCTCCACACCTGCCTTTCTCTGGTTGCTGCTGTGTTTTTCAGAATTGGAATTATTTTTTGTTTAATTTTTAAAACCACATTGGATATGATCTTTTAATAGAAAGTCAGCACAGAAATGTGTTAGATAAATAACTAGATGTAGGGATCCGAATACTCCAACAAGAAAATGGAGGGAGTTTTCGTTAACCATTCTTTGGTTGAAGTGTAGATGTGCCCCAAGGGCTGCATCAAGTTTTTCTGGCCCTGGCTCTTTACCGCCTGTGTCCCTGGGGCCACCTCCCTTCTCTAGGGCTTGCAGTGGCCATAGGAAAGCCACTTGGAAAAGTCTGTGTGTGGCGACTTCTTGCTTGTAGCAAGCTGGGCATGTCCAGGTGCCACCGCACATCTGACTGGTCATTTTACACATCCGAGGAACCCACATCAGTGTAGGCTGATGATGGCATGCTGGAAGTGTAACTCTGTGTGCGTGATGGTGCCTGCACATAACCTGCTTGCCACAAGCAGACTGCTGTTGTACGTGGGGATTTCATGCCGTCATTGTGCATCTTGATTGCTGCATGTTCTGGAAGATATGGAAGCAGTTAGATCTGCCCAGGCATTGCTTTTTACACTGTATTTGCTGCATGTCGGATTGCACTTGCCAGTGATTTTCAAGCAGTGTTTCAAGAAATCCCATGGTTCCTCTGGAGCCTATCAGGGATTGTTCAGTGAGGAGATCACTACAGGCAGATGGGATTTACTGAAAGATTCTTGTCCTCCACCACCAATCTTCATGGGCTAGACATAGCTGCTGGAGAGTCAGCACACCTTGGGTTGTGCTTGCTCAGGGCATTGGTGACATGAGACAAGCTTGGCCAGTGCTCCATAGCAACTGAATGTGCACCCTGAAATGTGCTCCAGAAGTTGTTTGGTTGGTTGGTTTTACAGCAAACGGGGTTCTTCTGTGGATACATCAATGTGGAAGTAGAAAGTTAAAAAACCACCATGTTAGGGGATTGAAGTTTCCTTATCAGTAGTGATGTTGGAGAAAATCAATGCAGACTAAAATGAGCTTGGATTTCTAAGAATCCAATATGCGGAATCCGCTGCTGACTAGCCTCCCCAAGGTGCATGGATTTTCTTTTGATGATGATGATGATGATGATGATGATGATGATTTTATTTTTTATTTTGCTTTCCTGAAATTTATTCAAATTTATTTGCAGGAAAATATGCAAGTTTCTGCTGAGACATATACCATGCTGGAAAATATACACAGGGAAAAGTTGAATAGAATGGGGGACAGTGTGCTAAATGTTACGGACTAACATAAATTATGTAAATTGTTGCAAACTTTCTTACAGAATTATTTGTGTATTTTTCCACATAACCGGGGTGGGGGATGGGGAATCTAATCCAACGGATGCCAGAACAAACGACAAAGCACAATCCACGAAACAGGATGGATGTCACAGAATCTGGACATCCCTATTTGTGAGTCAAGGCTTGACTTGACAGCCTGCCTCACTGTTGCCAAGCATGTGGATATCCTGAGCTTCCTGTCCTCAGCTCTTTGGAACTTGGGCACCTGCTGTCCCATCATTTGCAAGTGCAGCATTCACCTAAATATGTATCTTATCACGCACTCTGAGGTCACTTCAGTTCCATGCATGGGCTAGGTTCACTCTCTCCTAATGATTGGTACTCACTCTGTTGCTTTATTGTCTTTGTATTGTTGTTACCCATTGTGTAGAGTATTTTAAATCTTCCAAGAGCTTCAGAGGCACTATTGCTACAATCCTTGCAACAGCCCCTGTAAGTTAGGCCCACATTACAGAATGGGGAATTGAGGGTGAGAGAAGAGAGCCGTGATGTACTAACGAGCCAGTGGGCAGGCTAGAATTCGCACTGGGTATTTCTGGGCTTTCGCTTTCATCTGAAGCGCTCGTCCCTGCCTTCCGACAATGGCTGGGTGACCTTCTCTGCACTTTCAGGGGATCTTCTCTTGGAGCTTGGTAGGAACCCTGCTCCTTTCCCCCAACCTGAGGTCTGGAGGCTTCTGATGGTGCTCAGCAGCACCTGGCCTGCCTGGCAGAGTGAACTGGCAGCTGTTGGCAAAGAGGGGTGTAAGGGGTTTGGCTAATTAAGCCTGCCTTGGTGGATGCCATCAAGCAGTTTCTTTACCTTCAGCTAGATGTAAACCGAAAATATACTTTTTGCAGCAAGAATGGGGAATCATGCTGTTGCTAATAATAACGCTTCTGTTTAAAGCAGCCAGCAATATGCCAGTGTGCTCCTGCACAACACCTTATCTGCTGCTAGTAAGGCATCTTGGGCTCCCTTCCCAGCTCTGCCATTTACTTTTCTGAGTGATCCTGGGCAAATCAACTAGGCTGTCTTCGTTTTGGCTTCTGCTTCTGCCAAGCAGAAGGTTGAAGCTTCCAGCTTTGTAGAGAATTTCAGAAGCTCTCCGAGAGAGTCATGTAGGCACATTACAGATCAATGCGGTCCTTGCCCCTGTGAGCCATTATTTATGAGTCTCTGTTTTGCATAATTCAACAGGGATATCACAGGGTCCGGCACAGAGGACATTATGACTTGTGTTTGCAGTGCCCTGCAGCTAAAAACAAAGGGAGCCAGCTACTAGCATGGCGATGCAGAGATGTTAGCAAGGTAGGACGTTTTGGTTTGGAAGATGTTGATGATTTTTAGTATTGATTTCTATGACATTGCAAAACTAAATAATGGTACAGGTAAAGATGAGCCCATTGCGCTGGTCCCAACCACAGGATGAAAAAGAGTCTAATTGTGTTGCCGTAAACATCTTCAAAAATTGATTTCAGTATGCAGTAAGCTTTATCAGTTTTAATTGATAACTCATACTCTTTAACATGCCATTCCTAATCCTTGAAAGGTCAGTAATTTTTAGTCAGGTCAGACCCCCTCCAAATCCTCCATAGAAGTTCTGGTTGGTGGGAAATATCTCTTTTTCCCAGCAGTTAGAAACAACTCCAATTCATGTCACAGCCAAAATATTTATAATTAATTCTACAGCATCTTCTTTCACAATGTGGTCCAGATGCCTGAGCAGATCTACCAGGCATCTAAAGGATGAACATAACCAGCAATGTCTGCTCTTACTCTCCCTGCTGTCTTCCCACTCCTGTGTATTGCTTAAGTTTTCAATTTTGAAAAATGGATAACTGAATGTTATACTTCAGACCTCTCTCCTCATAAAAAAAAAAAAAAAGACGAATTGATGATCATGTGTACTGTTTAAGGAAGCTCTTCCACTGTGTTTGTGTGCCTTTGTGTACATCAGGTTTATATTGTAAAAGCATGAAACAAGGTGTTGTTGTAAAAAATAGTAAGAAAAACCCAATTCACAAAAATGTTTAGCTGGCCTTAGGGGAGTGAAACCTTATGACCTTGTGTTGGTAGTGGTTGTTTATCCATGTAAATGATACTTCCCAAAGAATGAGAGAATAGGTCCCTGCCCCCAGGGCCTTACAATCTAGAACGAGATACCAGTAAGAACAGAACAGAGTAAGGAGAGGTGGGACAGGAGAAATGTGTATGTGTGTGTGAGAGAGAGAAAGTGCAAACTTTATATCTTTATTTCTTCTTATTTCTACCCCGCTTCTGTACCTAAATAGATATATTCAAAGCAGTGTTCAGATTAATCAACTAATATTTTAACAGATTAAAGTGTTGCCACTTGACCACAAGCAATGACTGATTTGGGCGTGTCTTTGGAGCACTTGCGCCCATATAAGCAGCATATATGCAATTCAAGAAGGATGATGGTAACGTTTGGATGATTTGCTCATCAGGCAACTTTTGCCAACAAGGTGCTCTCCAAATGTGTTGGTTTGCAGTTCCCATCATCCCCTGCCAGCATGGCCATAGTCCAACACTTCTGGAGGGCAATAGGTTGAAGAAGACTATTATAAGGTATCATTTGTGATAAAGATGCTTATTTATCATTTCAACTCTTTGTAAGCTGTCTTTTAAGACTACAGACTTCCCAAGGTGGTTTGCAATAATAAAAAACAAACACAACATATCATTGAAAAAATCTCTTTAAAATCACAAAGTACTGCTTACTATCAATTTAAAATGGAGCCAGCTATAGGAAAGTGCCATTAAAATGCATCTGTGCCCGGAAAAGGTGAGCAAAGCCAACAAAAACCCAGCAGCAGCATATACAATAACACCTTTCCATTAAAAAGCCAGAGAACATAATAGGTTTTCAGAGCCCACTGAAAGGCCAGGGATGCTGAGTCCAGCCATATATCCCTCAAGAGAAAATTCCATAGAGAGGGGACCACTACTTCCTAGTTTACACTCAACTATGGGGAGAGGAAGTGTACTGCTAAATTTCCTGCCGTGCTTCCAGTGTAAGCATAAGAAAAGGAATTCACAGGGGATGAGTTGCGGACACCGGGGCAGCTGACTCATTTCAGCTCCTCGAAGTTCCTTTTTCTAAATTGTGCTGGAAGCACGAGAAAGTTCCACTCACTTGTGCTTCCTTTTGGTGTCGCCTTCTCCAGCTTGGAACCTTGGAAGGTTCAAAGCAGCCCCGTTTCCTTTCATTCTTCAGATTCTGGAAGAAGGAACAGCCGGCTTCATTGAGGCTTCGCAGTATGTGAATGCATTTTAATGTAAGTGATCAAGTGAAACAACTCATCACTTAAAAGCCAGGCAGCTGATCAATGTAAAAAAAATCTTCAATGGGTTGACAGCTGAACACTTTATCAATACGCCATATTGCTCTTGAGGGAGCCATTGCCACCTCCTTGTACTGTTGGCTGGTTGGTGCTTTCCAATGAATGCTCAAAGCATATTTCTGGAAAACCATCGCTGTGTAGGTGCCCCCTTTTTTGCGGGGTTGGCTGCCAGTTAACTTTCTCACTTGCCCACCTGTGAGGGCAATTAGATGGTTGTCCACACGGGAGAGGGCTTTCGTTGTGGTGGCCCAAAACCCCTGGAACAAACTCCCATCGGAGGTCCGCCATGCACCATCCTTGCAGGCTTTCAAGAAGGCTTCAAAAACATTTTATTTTACCATGGCCTTCCCATGTTGTGTATTGTTATCGCTGTTATTGTTGTTATTGCTGCTATTGTTATTCCTGCTGGTTTTATGGTTGGTTTTATGGTTGGTTTTATGGTTTTAATTGCTGTTTTATTGTGATCATGTTTTTATTGCTTTTAATATTTTTAATATTTCATTTTATTGTTGTAAACTGCCTTATGAGGGCCTCTGCCCTGAAGTCGGCTAAGAAATGTTTCAAATAAATAAAATTCTCACTGCTGCTTTTTCAGCCCATATCCTCCTACCCAGTGTGGTTATTGTACCCTTTTTATTCTGCACTAATTACTTCCATGTTTTAAATTGCTTTTGGAAAAACTAGTAGTCTTTCTAGCTGTTTTCTGCTAGGGTGCATTGCTTAATTCTTTTTGTTGTCTTGGCCCAAAATTGATAGGGTTTCTTTTTCAATGACAGCATCCTCCACTTTCCATACTCCCATACTCAAAATCGAGGAGTATGATTTGGGATAGCCACATCTTTCTTTTCTGAAGTATGAGGGCAAATATGGAGAGGAACAACAGGAGCGGCCAGGTGAACAGCACAGAAGGAGAGAACTGTACCGTTGAATTCAGTATTGCTGTTTCCGTTTCAAAACATGAGCATCAACCTATTGGACCAGACCAGTGCTTCATCTAGTCCACTAGCCCAAGAAAGAGACATCAGAGCCCAGTGGCAGAGCTCCTGCAATGTATGCAGAATGTCCCAGGTTCGATGGCTGGCATCTCCAGGTCGGGTAGGGAGAAACCCATGCCAGAAGCCCTGGAGAGCTGCTGCTAGTCAGTGAAGACCCAACCTGGTGCCCCAAATGTGTTGGACATCAACTCCTAACATTCCTAGCCTGGATGGCCAACGGTCAGAGCTTATGGGAGTTGTAGTCCAACAATGCATGAGGACCTTACACTGAGAAAGCCGTATCTAAACCAATGGCCGTCATCTCATTTTGTGGCAGCAAATGCCATGTTAATTGTGGAATTCTTCCCCATTTGCCCAGCAATTGTATTGTGTCTCAAACGTCTGCTGTCTGAATAGCAGCAGGCCTGCTTGTTCTTTCTGTCACTCGCTGGAACCCACTTGCAGCAATGGATGGATGAATCTGTCAATTCTGGCTTCTCCCAGTGTCTCATTTTTCCATGCTTACGTTCAGTTAATCTCCTTTGAGAATCTTGTCTTAAATTTGTTTTGTCCTGAACTTAGATTTTTTTAAAGTTTGCATGAAAATTCACAAGCATTTTTGTGCATTTTTGTGCATTTTTGCTTAATATACTTTTTTGTATATTTTGTGCATTTTTGCTTAATATACTTTTTTTGCAAGTAGTTTTCACCATTATTTTCCTAATGCAATATTTTTGTATGCATTTTTTAAATTGAAATCCATTACAAAATTTGTAGTAGTGCAAACTTTGAAGGATAACTGTGTTTTGGTTTGCATAGTGATTTAAAATTGAGAAATTAAATAAGTTTCCATTAAAATGTGACACACCCACCCATTCCTACTAACAGCACCTATGCCATGTCCTAGAGACTGAGAACACTGAGGGAGGGGTTGCATTGCATTGCATTACTTACTTATTTATCACACTTATATCCTGCTCTTCAGGAAGCTCAGAACGGCTTAGATGGCATCTCACATGCATTGAGGAAAAAGTCTGGGATTTCATTTCAGTTCATTTCAATTCTATCCCAGGCTTTTCCCTCAAAAGTCTAGGATAGAATTGAAATGAAATTGGTCTCCAAAACCCTCCTTTGCAAATTTTGATGTCACATATTCTCCAGATATCTAAAGTGCTCAGATGCCTGCTGAATATTTGATGTCTGTCTTTGACATCCGATGATATTTGATAGTTGACATTTAACTGCATTTGATACCTAACGTAAAATTGATATTTAACAGGCAACGGGCACTGGCAGAATTCGATAGACAACGTGGAGGGGATACATTATATTTGACAGCTGACAGTTTATTTAATATTTGTTACCTGTTAAAATCAAAACATTCTGGAGATTCCAACAAGAATTTCAAACATTGAGATAAAAATTCACATCCAATGCGTATTTGAAATTGAAATGTTGGTGAATGTTGAAAATTTGTATATTTTGAATTTTCTTAAATATTTGTTAATGGGCTTCCATTCGGACAGGGGTTCTCAAACTTGGTCATACTAGGTGTCCGCCAACAAAATGACAAACGTAGTCCATAAGCAAAGGAAGGAGGGAGCAGGAGAACACGGACTTGCAGTCCGGAACAAAAATGGTTGGTGGGCAAAAATAGGTGGTTGCAACATTGAATTGCAATATTTTAATATATCTATCTATCTATATGTATGTATGTCGTGGGAATTTGGGTCTCCCTGGGGGGCCTATGACACTCTCTTATGAGAAAGGGGTCATTTATTGTCACTGATCCCTTATAAGAAGGATCTTTACTCTAATTCTTTCTAATGTGTTGAAACATTTACTAGCCTATGTATGCTCTAGGGAAGATTGACTTTTGAAAGGGAAGGGACTTCTCATATATTGGTGACTCCCCCCCCCCCCCAATAACTCAAAGGAGTTATATTCAAGCAAAGGAGTTATATTCAAGCAACTGTTAAAAACAACAAAACAAAACAAAAACAAAAAAAATGGGAAACTCAAAAACAAAGACAACCTTCCCTAAAGACACAATTACTCCATTAAAAAGTATGTTAAAGAACTGCTCAAAATAATTACAGACAGGCATGACGATAAGCGAGCTAATACAGCTGTGCAAAATTGAATGGCCAATTTATACTAGTAATGAAAGATATTTAAAGTGGCCTACAGAAGGTAGTTTTGACTCTAAAATTTTATATAACCTTAAGCATTATTTAGAAAATAACAAGCCACAGCAACTTGAGTATTGGGATTTGTGGGAACAGCAGAGGAAGACAAAATCTGTAAATCCCACAGCTCCTCTCCCAAACTGTCTGTTATTTCAAAGCCAAGCACCTATAATCGAAGGACTGCCTGGCCCACAGAAACCTTATAACTTAGCGTACGACCCAACCATTGATGAAATATCTGAGATACTCCCCTATATGTTTCCACCCCCTCCATTCCCTCAAACATTACCCCCACAGCCGCAATCACCTCAACTACCTCAAGATGGTGTAGAGGCATGTTCCCTGCCCCAGCCCCAACATAGCTCGAGTCAACAAGCCGCACACACCCCACAGACAGCTTCTGCAACTTTTACTCCTGGGGGGGTGATGCCCCACTATAAAACACCACCTTCTGCAGATCTAGAGTTTCATGTTAAAGATTTTACCACGTCTCAACTGCAGTTTTGCCTAAAGCACCCTTGGGATGTTTTGATTGTAACAGGAGTTAATGTACAGAGAAACAAAGTGTACCTTGTAGGAGAAGATCAATTACCTAAAGCATACCCTTGTTCTGTCAAACTCTTTGACTTCAATAAATTAAAAGGACTCTCCTTGACAGAATAATTTCGCCTCAGGCCAAAAAGGCGATATTCCGAAGACTGGACATCGAAAATACTAGATTCTGGAATTGTCACAACTCCTGTAACTCAGAGACTGTTTCCTGTAAGGGCATATCCAAATTTTGCAAACCCAGCACAGCCAGCTATACGGGCTTATCAACCATGGTCTGCTGCTGATATTTATCATTTTAAACAAAGAATGCCGCCCCTCAGCGAAGACCCAGAAAAAATTATTGAAGAGCTAAAAAATTTAGCTATTCTCTATAACCCTACAGCTATTGATCTGCAAGATCTGCTGAGAGTTATAGTACCCAAATATGATTTTGACCGAATTATTCAGAAAGCCACTAATCCCGATGGAGGACTAGTGAGATGGCCTTTAGACCCTCCAGGGCCTGATGTTGCCCTTACAGATGCAGACATGCAGCGCATGGCTCAAGAAAGAGAGACGCTGTATAGTGCTATTCGTCATGTTTGCAAAAAAAAGAAATTTAATATGAGTGCAATCCGTGATACCAAGCAGCAGCCTGATGAAGCCCCAAGAGCATATTTGTCACGATTGGAGGGAGTAATCAAAAAATATTCTAACATAAACCCTGCAGATGCTAATCAAGCGTGGCAAATAACTGACTTACTCCTGCATGGTCTTTTACCAGAAATTGTCTTGAAAATAAAGACTGCTTTGATTGGATATAGAGAAGCCACGCCTGAGACTATTCTAAGCGCAGCATCTCAGTACTATGAGGACTTGAAAGAACAAGATAAATCAAAAATGAAATTAGAGACCAAATTGCTAACCTTGCAAGTGCAGCGATTAACCAAGTGCAGTGAACCCAAACCTTTCCAACCTAGACCTTTAGCAACTGCAGAACCTAGGCGAAGGGCATGAGCACAGAAAGGTCCATCCAACAATCAGAGACCCTGGAACCAACAAACTGGCAAAATATCCAAAATTTACAAAATATTTACTGTTTTCGCTGTGGCCGTCGCGGCCATTATCAGCGAGAATGTGTCTCTCCTCCGCAGCCGTGGAATGTGCCTCCGAGACCCCCAATGACTAGCTGCAGTGGTTGATCACAATAAAACAGAACCCATTATTCAATTTGACATCCAGGGTAAAAGTTTACCTTTTATGATTAATACCGGGGCATCAGTTACTACACAAAAAACTTCAGATCTGCAAATTCCAGTTTCCGGAGAGGTTGTGCAAGCCGCGAGTCAAGGGGGGGAACATAATACCCCATAGTCTCTCACAGCCTGTAGAGTTCAGCATAACTGGAAAAAGAGTTGATCATTCTGTGTTTTTGTCATCAACCACCCCAGTTAATTTACTACAAAGAGACTTATTATGTAAGCTTAATGCCACAATATACTGTGCACCCAGTGGTACAGTTAAGATAGGCCCCCCCGGGGAGACCCAAATTCCCGCGACAATATACAAACATGGATTTGTATATATTCATAGAAATGAATATATATATGAAATGCATATATATGAAAATACAATTTTCTAGCAATCGTACATAAGCTTCCACAAAAACAGAACAGATATCCATTCTAAGGTGGCATCTATAGGCCACCCGTTCAAATATTGAAAGCGTTGTAAGATCTTCAATTCATTGCATTATAGGAGGTGTGTTTATCCTTCCAATGTTGTAATATCAATTTTTGGGGGCAGTCAAAAGGGCACAGAGAATCCATTTACTCTGGCCATCCGTTAATATCCAGGAACCAGTAGGTAATTTAAAAGACCATGTACATCAGCAAATATTAAGGACTGTTCGAGTACAAAATTTATCTGTATAAACCTCTCCCCCAAAATAACCTCTTAATGTTTAAAAGGATCATTAGCACTTAGCCAAATTAGACAGACCTTTATTAAACAGATATTGTGGCATTGAATCTTCATGAAACAAATGTTCTTGTTGAATCAGACAGTGCCTAAGATCCATAAATGCGACAGGTATCAATGCCCAAACAGCGACCCATTGATTAGGCAAAGTGGAACAATCCAGTTCCCTATTCCATTCTTGCTTAAATATTGTATTCATTCGCCAGTAACAAGTATTTATAGACATGGACCATGGCTTGCTTTGCCTAGCCAGTCTCCAATAAGTGCTTCCAATAATGACAAAGACTCTGATTGCAATGATAACAGTGAAGAGAATATTCAGGAGACGTATTCGATGGAGGGTGTGGGAAGACCGGCAGAAGGGCTCAACTGTCTGAAGACATCTTTACATATGAAGGGCAGCTTCGATTTCTGAAACATAGAATCACATCAGAGAATGCAGTTCCATTTTTCCTAGTGGGAGCCCATTCATCCCAGTATCACCTTTCCAAGATTCACATTTATGCTGAACATATTCTCTCCTGAATTCCAGTAACATCCTGATAATGCTTTTATCTAGTATGTTTTTATTGAACAGCATGCTGCATCCACGATATCTGCATTTCAATTGACAGATGCGATATGTGTATGTGGGGATAGAAACAGCAGGAGGCATTTATGTTGATGCCATTAATTTAATTTAACTTGATATGTAAGCAGATAAAGGGCAATTTTGCACTAACTCACTCGTCTTCATTTCACAGTCACCTTCAATCTCCTACGTCGGTTACTGAAAACCCTTCCGCTCTTCTCTTCAGCGCTCCAGAGGCTAATGCTGGGACAGTGAGCTTTGGGAGGAGAGAGGGGCCTTCAAATCCACTTGTGAAGAAAGAACAAAATGGTGCTGACATAATTTTAAAAGGTAAGGGGAAGGATAACCGGCATCGCTGCTGAAATGGCTATGCAAACTCTCTCAGTGGATGTGTTACACAAGACTGGAGCAATCACAGAGTTGATGGTGACCAGATCGCTCAGAAAGCCTATCATCTACCAAAAAAAAAAAAAACCCCGACGGGCCATGAAAAGGAGGGAAGATCTATAAGGCCTATGATGCACAGAGCTTCCCAGAAATTCTCCATCCCTCATTACTTAGGATGGATCCCATGGTTATGTATTGCACCTTCAACAGCTATTGAGAGAAGTGGGCATATTGTTATCGGAGGAAATAAGCTGGTTTATGGAACTGCAGGTTTTGAAGCATTTCTTAGTATAATATTGTAGCGACAAACCCTGTTGTTGTTGTTGTTGTTGTACAATATGATACCATTAGAAAGACTGAAAATATTATACAGGCAGCTTTTCTTTGAATATCAAAATTTAACCCATTTTTGAATGGGTGAACTTTGTAGCAATTGCATTGGGGCAGAAAGTTGCTCCCAATCATGAAGATTGCAAGAGAAATTGTGACTCTGGCTAAACTGTGCATTGCAATGTAAGAATGGACTGTACAAGAGCTCAGTGGAAAAAATAAATATTCATAAGCAGAACCCAACACATGAGACACATTTGGTCTTTCCAGGGCAGGCCCTAGGATAAATAGCACCCCCACCATATGGTCATCTTTACAGGGCCACCCAGAGGGTTCTTGGGGGCTGGTACAGGTATGATCTTGGGGGCCCTGCTGCAGCCCTCTACAAGGACCCATGCATATGTTTTCAAAGATGGGGCCACATAACTAGAATGATTGCATGCACCGGCTACATCTGAGAATTCTTTCCTGCAGGTCCTCCTTGCCCTGGGATCAATGATAGATGTCCTTCATTTGTTTCTTACATGGGGATAAAGGAATAAGGATTGGGTTGTACCTCAGTACCTCCTCCAAATTCCCTTCTGGCAGAGCTTCTTTCGACTTCCTGGGGCTCAGTCTCTCAGGTCTTCTGTTTGTGGCCTGCTGGGGGCCTTCTCCACTATTCATTAACTCCTATCCTCACACCAATCCTCAGTGGTTTGTATATTATTATTATTATTATTATTATTATTATTATTATTATTTCATCCCTTTCTCGCTCGTGGCAGTTTTTCTAGATGTACATGACGGGCTTTGCCAAGTCATGCTGTATTTTATAGATTCAGGAATTTCCTGACAAATGAGCATGTTTTAAGGATGACTGCATTCTGGATGTTGGTATGGATGTATTTTGGTAGGCCCAGTTTCTGAAGGTTTCCTGTATAGTTTTTTGCTGTGATGCTGGTGACTAATGGGATAATTGTGACCTTTTCCTGTTGCCATAGTTCTTTGACTTCCATGGCCAGTGGTGTATATTTGTCTTCGTTTTCTTCTTCCTTTTCAACAACATTTTTGTCCTTCGGAATTGTTATGTCGATGAGGTATGTGTGTTTTTCTTTTTTGTCTATGACCGTTATGTCTGGTCGGTTGCAAGGTATTGTCTTGTTGGTATGAATTGTTCTGTCCCAGTATATTTTATGATCTGCATTTTCCAAGATTGTTTCAGGTGAGTATATATAGTATGATTCAGGTTGTTTGATAAAGGTTGAATTTGATGGCCAGTTGTTGGTGGATTATTTTTGCAGCTGTATTGTGTCTGTCTGTATATTATTGTTGTTGTTGTTGTTGTTGTTGTTGTTGTTGTTATTATTATTTATAGTGCTTCTGCTCTTTACACTATTTGAAGTGCTAAGTGCTCAGTAACATTGCCTCAAAGTAAAGCTGTGTTCCACAGATATTTGCCTAGCACAAATGACAACAAAGTGGAAATTGAAGTAGAAAATACTTTAAATCTAATTGAAAGAAGATAACTTTTGTAGTTACGACCCAAACAACCTGTAGAACCTTGAAAATAAGGTACTTTTTGCCACCCTAGCTCACTGCTTGGTGCCCCCCCCCCCCCAGCTCAAATTGGCACTCCCTCAGCTTGGCACCTTGGTCCACCCCCCAACTTGCCTACCCCTAAGGACAGCCCTGGGTCTTTTCTTAGAGGCATCTTTGTGCATAGCAAACCTTCAGTCTAGAGTCAAGGAACATTCTCTGCCTGCACTGCATGTTTTATTTCACAATCATGTCTGTAGGATGCTCAGCAAATGTTTTTATAAAGGGGCTGGATAATCTTGGCACATTGGTAGTAGTACTCCTTAAGTCTTCAGCCTTCCTTTGAGTTTCTGACAATCTGCAAAAGAAGAACTCTTGCAGCAAGAAGGCAGAGCTTTGACATGAATTACCCCGAGGCTGTGGAATGAATCCCAGAGACTTGTATTTCCCCCTTCTCCCTCGCTTTCTGGAGGAGTTGCAAAACACACCTTTTCTGCTTGGCCGTTCAGTTTGGCTGGTTAGCTGGTTTGGGGGGATGTGTTGGTTTTTCTTTTAATTTGCTGGTTCTGTTCTTTTGTCTTTTTTTGTTGTAGGTTGTCGAAATTGTTTTAATTTGATTAATTTGTTACTGTGAGCTAGCTTGAGTACTGGAAAAGCAGCTAATGGATGATGATGATGAAGAAGAAGAAGATATCTTATGAAATCAGTTAATCTAATCTAACCTAATATTCTGACTTTTGCATCTCTATGTGTATCTTAAATTGTACAATTGCAGCCTGTTCTAATCATTATCATCCTGATTTATCTCCATTTTCTTGGCCAGCATTTTTTGGAGGTCCAGCACGATCGGAGATGCTACTCTGTCAATAGTCCCAAACATGTTAACTTCATTTACTTTCCAGTAGACATGTTGGTGCTCAGCAGTTCATCCTATATGTTTGGCTTTGTAATTTATTACATGCCATGTTACTAAAGTTTGCTTGTGTAAAGTTTGAAGTTGGGAGGCAACCTAGATGGCTTTTAGCCCTGATGGCTACGTACTACCTCCCGTATCCGAGGCAGTAAGTCTATATGCACCAGTTGCTGGGGAACATGGGCGGAAGGGAGCTGTTGCAGCATGTCCTGCTTTGTTGGTCCCTGGCCGACAGCTGGTTGGCCACCTTGTGAACAAAGTGCTGGACTAGATGGACCCTTGGTCTGCTCCAGCAGGGCTCTTCTTAGGTTCTTATGTTCTAGGTCTTTGATTGCGAGAGTTAAAATGGAGGAAATAATGGAGCTGAAATGAGATATGGCATCGTTGTAAGGAATATGATTAATGAAGTGATCCTTGTCTGGTGTAACATCTGTGACATGTATTTCAATACTAAAATATTATTTTTAGAGCTTTTTTATGGCATTGTGTTGTAACTGACTGACTGATCTCATTGAGATTCGGGGAGACCTTTGTTTTGTTGGTTTGTCGGCCACATTTTCCCACCAGATAACCAACAATGGAAAAATCTCCAAACTCTGTGCTATGTGAAATCAAGTAAAGAAGACTAAAGCGCTCCTCTATAGAGCAGACTCTGCATGCTTACCTGTTCTGGCCCGATCTCTTTCTACTGGAAGCAGTGAAGTTGCCCTGATGCGTGTGATGAGATCACTCCCAATAAAGATGGGCAACAGGATTGCCTGCCCTCCAAGTAGGCTGCTTCTTGAGCTCCTGGCAGCTCATTCTTACACATCCTAAAAATGATCCTTTTGGGGGGTATGAGAGTGAACCATGCCCCCAATTTTAATTCAGGCAAAAGGTGTTTCTCACCTATCATAAATCTGGGAGGATAGCTGTCTGTAGCTCGTTGGGATCTCATTGCTCCTGACCCATTGAATTTCAAGAGCAAAATATTTTGGCAAAGTATACTCCCTTCCTTTGTTTAAACGAAGCGCTGGTAGATCCCAGTATTGGCTGCAATTAGTGCTTTTGCATGTATCTTGCAAGCCATTTGGGTGAAAGGGTTAGTTAAAGTTTATTTATATGCCGCTTTGGGGTATCAATTCCCAGAATGGAGTATATACAACTTAAATAGTTTTATGCCTACGTAAAGAGGAATCCCAAGATGTTTTTGTAATTGGGGTTCAAGATCCAAATGGTGTCTGCAGATGAAGTTAAAGTTATAAACAATTAACCCTTTAATGGTAACCCAAAATGCGTTGCCTGATGCAGACCTGCCTCACCTCACTTTGCCAGTGGTAGTCATGTTCATGTTTCCCTAACAAAGGCTGCAATCCTACACGTACCCACTTAGATGTACATGCCGTTGAACCCTGTGTCCATCTGTCTATTTTTCCAGGACTTCCATTTAAAGCTGTTTCAAAATCTACCAATCTTCAATAAAAGCACTCAAGGTAATGGTTGAAGTGCCCTTTCTTGGTAGCAACGTTTTTTTGAAGCAGGATCTTCTCATTGAATGGGGACTGCACAATGACCTACTTTCACCCCGTTTCCTTGGTGAAACCCTGGGTGGTCTCTCTCTCTCTCTCTGTCTCACACACACACACACACACTTTTGCTCTGATAGCTGTGTTAGAAAATGGGAGATACTTGAGAAAAAACCTTTGACAGCCCAAGTGTCAAATGCCCACCCTTCCTTTCCCCTCCCATTCATTCGTGCTTTATGATGGATGCCACAGTGTGGACTGAAAGTGGATTTGCTTTGTGCTTTCTCTTCAGTGATGATTCGACTAATGTACTGTAGCTACAGATCTGATGAGCTACAAGACTTTGATAATGCTGATAGATGGAGGTTATCCAGGAACCTGGCATAGAAGCTGACATATCCGAGGATTATTGCAATTCTGGTCATCCTACACTCCGCCACCACCCTCCGCGTACACACGTCCATGTCTCTGCTCACAGTTTTTCCTTGTTCCCCATAATGCACGCTGGGTGAGATGCGAGCCCCAGTTATTTGGAATTCGTCCTTAAGTCTATGGGTTAAGGGTTTTCTGGAGGAGGGTATGGTGCATGGGGGGTGAAAGTGCCAGTGTGATATATACGTAGCTCTCTTTGCCGTGTACAAATAGCAAGAATATCCACAGCAACAGTAACAACAGTAACAAAAAGTAAGGCCAGTAAAACAGGGAATGGTGTTCTAAGTATTGGGGCATCTTGATTTCCATCTTGAGAATTACTATGATTTTCTTGAAGTGTCAACTCATGGGGTGGTTGGGGACTTGACAAAAGAATATTAGTGTTTCTCTGTGCCTTTGTACAATTTCCTAAATGAACTATTTACCTGTAGGGGGTCTGAGTTTAGTGTTCTGCAAGAAGGGTTGGATGTTAGGGTGTTTGTGTGTATTGGAGCTAATTTGATGTTTGAATGAACAGATTTGGAAGCCTCGTTCATGTGTTCAGTTGTCTAGAAATGCCGGTGTGGCGGGTGGGGGTGGGATTGGTTTCCCATGGGATTTATTTTATTTTGAAATTAAAGATACAGGCAACACACATAACAAGAAAAGAAACACACGCATAACAACGAGATCACTTAAGATTTTTTTTAAAATCTCGCTAATTATCCTTAGTATATCATGGAGATGCTCATGGAACAACTAGAATAAAACAGTCTAAGAAGCTCACTGTCTAATGATTATTGCTTCTCTGATTATCGCACACACAGCTACACACTCTCCTCTACCTTATTTAAACTTCATAACTTATTTTGCATCACCCACAATGGTGCATATAGCTTGTATTGATTCTGATGACCACACGGAGGTCAAGGGTGGAGACAGCTGGCGAAATTCCATGGAGAAACCCTTTAAGCTTCATGGGACTGACCCCCATTGGGTTCTAGTATTTTGAGAGGGGGAGAAAAACATCGTCTTCTCTGCTTTCTCCACACCATCCATAATGTTGTACACCTTACTTGTACACGGCTCCCCTTACTTGCCTTTTTTCTAAGCTAAACAGTTCCCAATGTTGTAACTTTCCTTGTAGTGTAGTTGCTCCAGTATCATCATAGTTTTAGTTGGCCTTTTCTGCATCTTTTCCAGCTCTATGATATCTTTTTTTTTGGTGTGAAATGCACAGTATTTCAAGTGAGGTCACACCATAGATTTCAATAAGAGTGTTATGATATTGGCAGTTTTATTTTCTATTTCTTTCCTAGCGATCCCCAACATGGAATTTACCTTTTTCACGGCAGCTGTACTTTGAGTTAACATTTCATCAAGCTGTCCACCCCAACCCCAAGATCTCTTTCATGGTCAGTCACCACTCATTGCCAGATGAGATCCCATCAGTGTACATGTGAAGTTGAGATTTTTCTCCCAGCATCCATCACTTTACACTTGCTTATCTTTCACTACATTTGACATTTTAATTCCCATTCATCCACTTTCGGAACTCCTCACAATCCCTTTTTGTTTTAGCCACCCTAAATAATTTGGGGTCATCAGCCAACTTGACCATCTCAGTGCTCACTGCAAACTCCAAATCATTTAAGAACAAGTTAAATAGCACCAGTCCCGATACAGGTCCTTAGGGGATCCAACTGTTTACATCCCTCCATTATGAGAATTGAACATTTATTCTTATTCTCTGCTTTCTGTTCTATGACTGCTAAGTTTGCTCAGAAGTCTTTGAAAGTCTAAAGTAGAGAGATTTGACAACTGATCTTCCACACAACATGTAATATAGTACTGAAAATTAGCTGGCAAGGACCATGAAGAATCTTAACGACTGACACGTTCATTATGGCATAACCTTCCATGAATTATTATAGCCCACCTTCAGCAGATGCGTGAATTCATATCAGGAATTTCAGGTTGGCAGTCAGTGGTAAACAGGGAGGTCAGAGGAAATTGAATGCGGTGACAGTCTAATTTATAACAATGGCCCTTCACAAAACATTTGTTGCTGATAACAAACAAGTTGGCATTAGGTAAGCCAATTAACACATTTCACCAGGTTGGTAAAAGCAGCACTAGATAGTCAAACTTGCAGGACGTCTGACTTTTTAAAAACATTGGATTCAAGTTTCTATTTTTTTAAAATAACCCCTCCAGATATTGTAGAAAACATAACATTGCTGGGACTGAAAACGTTTTGATTTAGGATCAAATTAAAGAAATAAATTGCACAAGTGTCAGCGATATATAGTTTAGAAGTGTGCAAGAAAATCAACCCATTGCCTATTAATTCTCTCTCTCCCTCTCTCATTCTCCGACTTGCTGCCTTCACTGCCTTTTGTTGCAACACTGGCTCGCCTACTGGGAACTTCTGTTATCCTTTTATAGCTGCTTGCAAAGCATTCTTGTCTGCTTGCTTAGAGAGCGCATGTTTAAATTGTACTCTCAGCATTGTAGGATAACGAGAGGTCTGAAAAAGGTAGCAGTGTCTTAAGATACGTTCAGCCTTCCGAGATAAATTTTGCACACATTACCTGGGCATGGGAAGTGAGTGCATGGTGTCAAAGGGAGGCTCTGAGTAGTCTGGCCCTGTGCCTTATTTCCTACGCCATTGGTGCTCTCTTCCCCCGTAAGCCTGGCAGGCGGAGCCCTGTGCTTCAAGGATATTACCTAGCCTGCAGTACCAGCTTGTCTCCACAGTGTCAGCTGACCCTAAAGGTAGGGTGACCCTATGGACAGGAGGACAGGGCTCCTGTATCTTTAACAATAGGGTGACCCTATGAAGAGGAGGACAGGGCTCCTGTATCTTTAACAGTTGTATAGAAAATGGAAATTCAGCAGGTGTCATTTGTATGCATGCAGCCCCTGGTGAAATTCCCTCTTCATCATTAAAGCTGCAGGAGCCCTGCCCTCTTGACCAGATACAAAATAGGGCGGGGCTCCTGCAGTTTTAACTGTGTGATGAAGAGGGGATTTCATGTAAATTGAAGAACCCAAGAAAGTAATGTATAAGGGGGGGGGAACAGCCCTGAACTCTTCAGGCTGCCTTTATTTATTTATTTATTTATTTATTTATTTATTATGGCACTTTTATCCCCACCCCCTTTAGCCAAGAAAGGCTCTCAAGGTGGCTTACAAAAATATTACTTAAGACAGTCCCTGCCCAGAGGCTTACAATCTAAAAACACATGGCACAAAAGGAAAGGGGGTTGGGAGGGAAGAGGGGGAAAAACAGCAAATTGAGGCACTAGATTCTTAGTTGCAAAGTTCTGCAGGTTCTGGACACAGTGGGAGGCCTTCCGCTTCCTCCCCATTGATGGCTTCAGCAGAGACACTTGGTAGCAGGAGGGAGGGGAGCTCTCAGTTGGATCTGGACCCAGGCACGATGGAGAAGTGCCTAACTCCTGCTTTCTTCCCCTCTGACGGCCTCAGCAGCCTTTGGTCTGCCGCAGGTCCCTCCACATCTTCCATGAGAGCAGCGTGTTCTGCAGATTCCCAACCCACTTCCTCTGAAGAGTTCTCTCCAGGGTCAGATTTGGATGGGATCCAGACACCCAACGGACTGGAGCCTGTCAGCTGACCACCAGCTGCACACTCAACAGGGGGCTGCAGCTACTTGCTGACTCCCTAATAAGCGTCCCTCCATCGTGTTGCATTTGGGGCTCAGGAATTAACCGTGTGCTGTGTGTTCTTAATACACCCTCCAGATCCCCTCCTTTCCTGTCCTCCATCTCTTACTTTGCCCTAGGAGAATGTCTGCTGCAGGCCTGTGCTTATAAAACCCTCTTAATAAACTAGTTACCATCACTTGCGTGGAGTCTGAATCCAGTAATCAGGCAGTGCAGATATGATGCATGAATTTGCAAGCATGCTTGTTACAGTTATGCTTTAAAAAGTAAAGGTGTTTTATACCTGATTAGAGGAGTGGAAAGGTGCAGCCACATGGCAAGAGCGCTTCCCGTTTCCTTACCGGGCCATTGCTCTCCCAGTTTGCTGCGACTTCAGTGCTATGCCTTAAGGACTACTTAACAGCTAGGAGAAAGAGGCTTTTAAGTATCTTGATACTAAAAGGATATGTGTGCAGAAAATAAAACACGAAAGGAGAGAAAATGGATTCAGTTTGGAGCTTTGCTTACGGGTTGTAGCTCAGTGGTAGATCCCCTGCTTTGTATGCAGAAGGTTCTGGGTTTGACCCCCAGCATCTCCAGGGATGGCTAGGAAAGACCCCCTCCCTGAAACCGGGAATGTCGCTGCCAATCAGACTCCACAATACTGGACTAGAGGGACAGAGGGTCTCGCTTGCTTTAAGGAAGTTTCCTGTGTTCTTGTTGGTTGTGTATTTATGCGTACATCTGTGTGCTGTGGTGCTGCAGTGTATACACCAGGGTAAGACCAGTCTAAGATTATTGTTGGGAGATGGGGCAGAGGACAGCCTGCCTGGGTCCCGAGATCATAGAGTCATAGAATCGTAGAGTTGGAAGGGGCCTATAAGGCCATCAAGTCCAACCCCCTGCTCAGTGCAGGAATCCAACCTGACAGATGGTTGTCCAGCTGCCTCTTGAATGTCTCTAGCTTGGGAGAGCCCACCACCTGCCGTGGTATTTGGGTGGAGATGAGAGGGATCTCAAATTAAAGCCAAAGTTTCCATTGGAAGCCTTGAAATTTCTCACCACTTTGTTTTTTAAGAGTCACCTGGGCACACTGGTTTTTTGATAGCCCCTTTGGAAGTCAGGATGACACTTTGTATCCAGCCTATTAAAAATGTGGCTGTTAAGCAGCCAGTGCATTAAAAGTGGGTCTTTATTCATGGAGTGTAACAAAATCCATTTGCCCTTTTGCTCCTAAGCTGAGAAGCCAGCCAACGTCCCATGCATCACTGAGCACGGGCTGCAGAGAGGGAAGAAATGTTTCCTCTATCATTGCTCTGAGACGCACCTGCTGCCCCATATATGGAACGATATAGGTTAAAAAGGGGAGCTCAAGCGATAACAATTGGCTTTAAACTTTGCTATGCAGACGCAACTGTTGTGTAAGACTTTGCTCTTTGTCTCTCAGTCACGTCAGCATGATGTGGGAAAATGCATGGCATGGATATTAGACTTCCTTGCAAGTGCCTCTTTTAAAAACAAAGTATTTTACCTTCCCATAGCTTCCTACACATCCTGAATATGAGGGAGAGGTTGGAGTTCTATGAGCTGTCAATTTTTGTAGCCAGGAGATGCAAGCAGTAAGGCCCTTGGATTGCGCAGTGGTGACTAACGTTTTCAGACTTTCTGCCTATCCACATTGTCCTTAAAATGACTTATATTCTGTTTAAAAACGTGGGTTTTGAAGTCGTTTCATTACGTGGTAGGACACACTGAGCAGTACTTACGTTTCATAATGACTGCTTCCTCCGTCCTGAAAGCGTTCAGTGGTGTGACACATAGTTAATCCTTTGTCTGTTCTTGTTTAGTTTCTGTTTTGCAGGCTGCTTTACCCCCCCACACACACACTTCTGTCTCTGTAACTCAAGCAGCCTGCAAAACAGAAACTAAACAAGAAGAATCAAGGAATTAACCCTGTAATATACCAGTGAACATGGAGGAAGCAGTCACTATGAAACATAAGTACTGCTCGTGTGTCCTACCACGTAATGAAATGACTTAAAAACCATGTTTTTAAACAGAATATACATCGTTTTAAGGGCAATGTGGATAGGCACTTTGTCAGTGACTCTTCTTGACCTTCTCCTTGGAATGGTCTAAGATGATTTTTTATCCACATTGGCAGATACTGCCACTCCTGAGCACACACATTCATGGGCTGAAGTAGTGTGTGAATCAGGCAACTGAAGATATAGTTGGCAGCAATTCCCTCGATGGTGATCAGGGCCGACGCTACCAGTAAACAGAGTGAGATGACTGCCTCAGGCGGCAGGTGCCGGGGAAGGGCAGCAGTGGCTGTTCTTTTTGAACTTAGACATCTTCCCTCTGTTGGAGCTCTGTATGCCACAACAAATTAAAGCAGGGCTTCCTAAACTAGCCTTCTGCCTCAGGTCTTGTCAGCATCAGGTCTGTTCTCCCTAGTGTGGGAGAAGGGGTTGTGGGGGGTCAATCAGATTCAGAATCTGAAGAAGGAGGAGGAGGACCAGAAATTTACAGGAAGCGGGTGGAGGAGATTCTCCAGGACTCTTCAGGAGTCAAGGATAAATCTTCACAGCAGGTTATCTGTAAGAATGCAGATGGCCCAGAGACCATCCCCTCCCTCCTGGGAACTCAGCCTCTGTCTGAGAGAGAGGGGACATCGAAGTTGACAAATCCCAGAGTTTGCCACAGGGTCAAGGGGGCGGAGTTGAGAGGAAATGGGAGGTGATCTCTTCCAGTAGAAGCTCCTCAAGAAAGAACCTCCCTGACAAAATGCGTTTGTTCCTGGGAACAGCCCTGCTTGAGTTGAAGGAAACTGCCTAACTTTGTTAGTCATATTAATCTGAGAGCATAGCTCCTAGCATTCACACACCCTTCAGGTGAGAAGAGATGTTTGTTTGTAGAATAAAGCTTTGTGGATTACACAGCAGATATCTTGATTGTCTCATACTGGCATGGGGGCTTGGAATCATGGCAGATGTGGAAGGAGACACTATGCCATTGCCAATGTTGAAGTAAGATTCAAATGTCAGGCCATTCAGCTTCTGTATGTAGATTGGGGAAGGGGCACCATTTTGTGCTTTGCTTCAGGCAGCCAGTGTCTTGGACCAACTCTGATGGTGGCAAATTCCGAAGGAGAATCCCAGAGAAATGTCCATGATATATGGAGGCTGGGGGAAATGGCAAAGCAACCCTTCACAGGAAAGACTCTGCGCCCTTACCTTGAAGCAATGTAAAAATGTTGCCTTGGGCAGCTGGTTCCAGAGCAGGCGCCATTGTTTTGTGTCTATGTTTATGCTTCCATTTATGTGTTGCTTAAAACAAAGGCAACCTGGCTCCAGTCCAGTGATGGTGGGGAGGGCATGATGTCCATATTTTGCTTCTGATGCAGAAGTGTTTACAGCCTGTTTCATAGATCCATGCATCCTTGTATAGGCGAAAGGTACAGAAACATAGTAAGTCCTCCTACAAATGATACCTACTTCTGTTTCTGTTAATACACCCAATGTATATGAGCACATACATGTTTAATCAAACCGATACTGATAAACCATGCCTTGCAGTTCCAATTTGTGTATTTGCAGTTCCAGGAAAGTATCCTGGATAAAGCAACAGGATTGCAAACAGTTACCAGAAAAAAAAATTCAGGGTGGGATGGGAGTTAGGTGGCATTGCACAGATTTTGTGAAGACAAGAGCATTGCTCAGGACGGAGAAGGATGCAAAATAGTCAGATCTGTGCTTTTTGTAACCAAGCACAATTAACCCCCAATGTCTGAAACATTTCCTCTGAAAACAATGTTTAATAAGATCACATCTGTGCATTTATATGCATATGGACATGCAATCAAAGCAAGACCTAACTAACAGTATGGGCCCTACCAGATCACTTCCCAGTTGGAAATGTTACATAGTGTGCAGCCCACCTCTATCTATGTGCGCATGGCATTGGATAGTAAGCCAGACTGGAGCATCTTAATGGGGAACCATGAGCAATTCAGCTGCTTTTCTTCCTAGAGTATTTTCCCCAAATTCCTTCTTAGAACCTGAGGAAAGATAGATGCATATATATGTGTCTGATTTTTTTTTAGAAATAGTGTAACACAACCTGCTTGCTTTTAAATGAAGACCTATCTGGAAGTTGAGTCTTTATATCTTTGTGGTTCTGAGTGCAGAACATTACTTAGTTATGCTGAGAACTGCAATAACACATGTAAGAGCAATTCAGAAAATCCCATTCTGGTGAAAATTGAGTATTGGCTTTTGCAGTTAAGCATCCTGGACATGCAATGCCACTGTTTGGAAGGGTTTCAAAAGACCCACAGAAATAATTGGGAAGGTTTCATACATTCCTAATGTGCACATTCTCTCTTTCTGACATGCACGAATAAGCTTTTCCTATTGTTGCTTTCATGCTCTGCTTTCACAATTTAGAGTTCTGTCATTTTATAATTGAATGCATTGGTCTCATGTTGCCTTCTAGTTATGAGAAGCAAATAGCTAATATTTATTTTTCAGTCTTTCCCTTTATCTATACCTGTATCTGTATAAAACGAAAAGATGTTAAAAAAAGAGCAAAGTGAATGAGAAAAGAGTGAGCTAAAATTGTTCTTCTGGTGCTTTCCCAACAACAATATATAGGCAATAAGCCTATATATACCAGTTGTTGGGGAACATGGGTGGTAGGGTGCTCTTGCACCTGTGTCCTGCTTATGGGTTCCTAGTTGACAGTTGGATGGCCACTGTGTGAACAGAGTGCTGGGCTAGATGGACACTTGGTCTGATCCAGATCTTATGTTCTTAATCATCATAATTCTTGGTATTTATGTAGCACCTGCTGAAGTTGTTCTTGCATGTTGGTTTTGATCTGGCTGGTACTGCTTCCCCCATGAAGTGGAAGTCTTAATTTATATGAGAAGCAGTACTAAGAAGCAGGTGGACACAAAATGGGTGTGTGCCCCAGAGTCTTCTGCAACAGAACCAAGAAGGGATGGGGTCCTGGTCATGAAAAGGGGAGACATGAGAGAGGTGTACAAAATTATGCATGGTGGGGGGGAAAGTGGATAGGGAGACATTTTTTCTTTTTCTCTCGTAACCTTAAGAACGCTAGAATGCTAGAACCAATATTAGAACCCCATGAAGCTGATTGGTAGGATAAAAGAAAGTACTTCTTCACAAGCACATAGTTTAACCGTGGAATTCACTTCCACAAGATGTAGTGATGGGCACCAATTTGAATAGATTTTAAAAGGCATTGGACAATTCATGGAGGATAAGGCTGTCAATGGCTTCTATGGTGGCTATATGCTACTTCCAGTATCAGAGGCAGTATGCCTATACCAAGTGGCCCAAAAGTAGGTATACAGTATACTCTTCCCAAATGTCATTCTGACTCCACCCATCAACATTCTAAACAATTGTTTACCTACTTTTGGGCCACCCAGTATGTACACACTAGTTTCTGGGAGGCTGCTATTACACTCATGTCTTGCCTGTGGGTTTCCCATGGGCAGCTGGCTGGCCACTGTGTGAACAGAATGCTAAACTAGATGGACACTTGGTCTGATCCAGCCTTAGGGCTTTTCTTATGTTCTTATGTCCACACCTGCCTTTCACGCCTCTCTGCCATAGCTTTGCCACCCCTTGTGAAGGGCACTGGAAGGAGCTGGTGTGGGGGAGGACAAATCAGTTGCCAAATCCTAACACACAGTATTTCAGTAATCCCTACAAAACCCCTGTGATGTAGGCTAGTATTATACAGATGGGTTAGTGTTGAGACTGAGAATGGTGGTAGTTTGCCTTATCCTACAGTCAGAGATGATATACTGGGCTAGAGGAGCCTTTTCCCCCCACAGGTAGCTGCTGTTCTTCCAGTGTTGAAATTAAATATAGATTGGAGAGTCGTTTAAATATGCTTCTGCCACTGATGTTTTTATATATACATCTACACACACAGAGATGTGCACACACACACATGCACAAACAATATATTTTGATGCTGATCAGTGTTCTTTTTTTAATTTTATTTAATATTTCAACATATAATAACATAAAATAAACATAATACATAAACAAAACCCTAACATCCCCCCCATGCTCCCCAACCCTTGAGACCTTCAATGCTCTAATATATTATACATTTTTCCAAAATTGCAACGATTCTTTTGAAGGTGTACAACCTCTCCCCTTTACTAAAACATATTCTATAAATGATCCCCAAATACTTTCAAAATCATTCTTTTTGGATAATCCCATCCTAACTTTAATTTTACATGTTAATCTATCGTTAATTGCAATATCCCACACTCCTTTATACCATTCTTCTATACTATAATTCCCTTGTATTTTCCAATTCTTAGCTATCATTAATCTAGCTGGTGTCAAGAGGTTGTTTATCAATTCTCTTGTATTTTTATTCCCATATTCTTTATCAAACATTGATAATAAAGCTAAATTCGGACTTGCTTCCACTCTTTTACCTAGTATTTCACTTATTTCTTTAAAAACTCTTTTCCAAAATTTTTGTTCATACTCACATGTCCACCACATATGGAAATATGTCCCCACTTCCTGACAACCCCTCCAGCATAGCATTGACATTTTCTTATCTATCTGATGTAATCTTACGGGAGTGAAATACCATCTCCAAATTAATTTATAATGATTTTCTTTTATCCTTATTGATAACAATTTAAAGTTCTTAATTCCCATATCTTCCCCCAGTTATCCTCAGTAATTTGTTTTTTAAAATCTTCTTCCCAGAATGTTTTCAAAATTTCTTGTTGCTCTCCCTCCTCTAACAATATATTATATATTTCACTTATTATACCTTTTTTACTTTTATTTTCCCCCTCCTTCTCTCTTGACTCAATTAACTTTTCAAATCTTGTTTCCTTTCTACAGTCCTTATTTTTCTTTTTCCATTTCTGTATCCATTGTTCCAATTGTATACACTTAAACCGTAAGTTTTTTTGTCCTCTTAAAACTTCTTCTATTTGCTTTTTGTTAACCAATCTGGAGCTCATTCTCCTATGCGCTGCGGACCTTCTCTTGTGTCTATAGCCTTTCTTTGAGCTCAGCCTTGCTGCCGTTTGGAGACCCCCAGCCTTCATGTCAAATTCTACCTACGAAGCTCTTCATAACCCTTCATTTGCCCTGAAACTCTTGCTGATAAAGGAGCACCAGAATCAATACCGCCACCGCACTTGTCTTGGGAGAGACAGCAGCTGTCGGATGTCAGGTGCTTCATAGACAATTCACTAGGCTGGCCTAGTGAATTGTGAGTTGAAAGCTTGGCAATTGTTGTGAGAAAGTCTGTCTCTGTTCTGTGATTATCTGTGGCTGCTAGCCGAGACCTTGAGTTCCTTGAGAACAAATGTATGTTTAGAAAAGGTGGAGGGGGCTATCTTGCAAGCTGTCTCTCACATAGTGTTGTCATCAATAGGAGGTTGAACTGTGCCGCCCTGTTGGCACATGAGTTTGGATTACAGGCCTGAAGCCCTGTATGTCAAAGTGGCTTGGAATTAGCCAGCCTCCATCCTATATAGTGGAACGAGCAAAGGGACGGCCCTTTGCTAGGAAACATCTGTTCGGCTGTTCTACACTTGCCATGAAACTCTTCGTGTTTGGGATTCTATCTGGTTTGGAGATGTTGGATGCACTCTGTACATGTTCTGTTGCTATTTGGACTTGGAATTTCTAAGAACTATGCCATGAAAAGTGCTCTGAGGCTTTTCATAGATTTGGACTTGCAGATTACGGTTCTGGATTCGTGTTCTGTAGCCTGCTTTCCCTGTATGGAGCCAAAGTACGGGCATAGGGAAGCTCCGAGGCTGATCGTTACTGTTCTGGAATTGTGTGTGTGTGTGACCTGCTAGAGAGCCTCCTCTCAGAGCCTTTGTTACAGGCAGAGAGGTTTTCCTAGGTCGAAGAGGTTCGTCCCCTGACATCTTGCTTACATGATCAGCTCAGTGTTCCTGGCAGGCTGAGTCTAGTTTGGTACAAGATGGATCTGTGTACTGTCAGACTTCATGCACTTCTGTGCTGAGGTTTCTCCTTGAGTTTTACTCGTGTTCCTGATGAGTCAGTGTGTGTGGCCGCTGCTGACTGTTTTGCATGGGACAGGGGCGAACTCTAAATGTCTCCCCCTGAGTGATTGCTGTTCGCATTAAGCCGTTGTACCTGAAAGCCATCTGGTCCGTCTTCAGCTTCAAATGTGTGTATGCAGAAATGAAACCGTTATGCTTGAATTCCGTGTGAATTCACAATAAAAGAGATCTCACTGTTTTGGAGTGTGTCAGTTTGCCTAAAGTTCGTGAGCAGAAGCCTGGGGTGGGCTTGTGTCATGCCATTGAACATGCGAAGAGCAAATATAATCTGAGAATGCAGTGGGGGGGATGGCTCTATAGAGGCTTCTGCAAGAGGGCCTGGAGCTTGTTCTTTATTTGATTAATTTCACGCTTAGTCTGGCTTTTCTTCATTCAGTAGGAAGCCAGAAACAGTTTGAATAGATGCAAAACCTGTAAGAAGTACAGAATAATCTATTTCTCTTACCCCCCCAAGCCCATCCCCATTGCATTCCCTTTTTCCCCTGCAATGTTCCTTCTGGACCTACCTTTGTGAGAGAAACTAAGGTGTGAAGCACCAGTACTGGTGGAAGGGAGGGGGATGTTCCCAAGGAAAAATGGTGGGAGGGGGAAAGGTTGGGTGTCCCTGTGCAGTTTCTCCACAGGAAATCGTCTCTTTTTGAGGACACACTAACGCAGCTACAGTGATAATGTGTCATTTGGCCTCGAGGGCCACCATACAGATTGCACACTCTCCTACACAGAGGGCACTTGGGCTTCCCTTTCTGTACACACAGCCTTGATGAGTTACGCCTTCCCAGCTTGTACTGTCAGATCGAAAAATCCATTTGTGTGATTAACATATGTGATGGTTACAACCTATGCACAAGTTGACTACTGATTCTAACATGGAGCCTCCTTCATGGAAGGAATTTTATAACGTGAAGGATCCCTCAGAGTCATAGCAAAGTTAGCATGTCCCCCCTGCCCAATATCTCTACCTATAAAGTAGAAAGTATGTGTGTGCGATGTATGTCCGGAAATATTTACCCACTTCCAGATGAGTTAGAAACTTGAAATTTGGCATGCTGATAGGTCTGGCTGTACAATGTACCAGAAAAATCTAAAAACACAGAATTTGGGGTGTTAAGTATTTTTAAATAATTTAATAAGAACCAAGCTTATGTCTACAACTCCCAGCTCTCCGTGGGCAAAACTCCCAGCATGCCTTGGGTGAGAGGCCAGAGTTACTGGCCTTTGGTTGCCATTGTGAGTGCATGGGCAGGTTGCCACTGCGTGTCTTTCACAACCCCGACTCCTAAGGTTGGTCTCAAGCAGTCAACCCAATTCCACATAAAAGTAAACAACCCACATAAATGGACTGTGTCCATTTGTGGTGCCTCCTCCCGCCCTCTGTGTGGTTTTAAAATCGTGACTAGATACAACAGCGTGGCTTTGAGGGGCCAAAGATGCTCAAAGGCACCCTATCCTGATATTGCTGTTTTCTCAGAATCTGGGGGAAATGCCTTCAGTCTTAGTAGGAGGGAGGAAAGGGAGGCACTCTGTGCATGCCCAGAAACAGGCCTGATGAAAGGGGGAAGTACATGGGCCAGCCCTGGCTCTTCAATACAGGCTCCTGATAGAGCACCTGGTGGATGAGGAGTGTTGTCTGAGGCAGTCCCAGCAGGATTTGGCCAGAGCTGGGCATGTCCATTGACAGCTGCTTACCTCCCCTCCTCGGCAATGCAACAAGAGGTGGGGAGCGCCTCTCAAAGGACGCGGACACCTGCAGGCCACCAAAGACATGCTAGGAGGTGTAGCACTGGAATGTAGAGTGGCTGATTTTAAGTAAAGTATGGGCTAGCAAACCAAGTCACTATGTGCAAACCAGGTCACTATCTCTCAATCCTAACTCACTAACTGTCTTTGTTCTCCTTCTACCTGACTTTCTCCAACGGCCACTAACCCCGCCCACTGTTCCATTCTAGCCTCAGCTTACGTCTACAACTCCCAGTATATCTTGGTCAATTTAATGTGTTTAAAAGTTAACTCACAGGCCTCACACCGGCCTACTACTTTAAGATGATTACCTTGCAGACATGCATCTTAGGGGGGCCGAGCAACACCGGTTACATCAGCTAGCTGGCAATGAAGTAATGTTGATAAAGCTTTGAAGAGCAAACATCCCCTGGAGATTTTTCATGCACCAAACGACACTATTTGTTTCATTGCTGGATTGTGTGCTGTCCTTTGATTATGTCCTGGAACAATATAATAGGCATTGATGTTCAGAAGAGCTCCATGCACAATACATTGTTTGCAGCCAGTAAATCTCGCCATGCGCTATACTCCTTCCCTGCATGAGATGAAGAGTTAAGCTCATTTCCCATTTATGCCTTTATTATTCTTAGCCCTCTGCCCCCATTCATTTTGGCAAGGGGTATGCTTGCAAAAAGATGTTTTATTTCTCCAAACTTTCTGCAGATCATGCATCTATTTTTGGTTAGGAGGGGGAAGGACCCTCCTCCTGCTGATGAATGTGAGGGTTTGTAATTTACAAGGCAGCATGCAAATGCCAAATTATTAGGCAGAAGTGCTGCTGATTTAGAAGGCAGTTAATGCTATCAATGTGCCAAGTGCCGGTAGAGTGTTTTCTACAGATGGAATAGCTGGAAATATTGGATGGAATCCAAAGGTTTAATCAAATTCAACCAGTTTTCTCAACTGCAGAATTCTCTTGGGGATGAGAGTTGAAATAGTGGACTGTTCCATTGCTTTTATAATCATAGGGGGAAGTTTCCTTGGATAAAAATGAAAGTGGTTATTTTTTGTTGCACAAACCATATACTTGAATATGCAAATGCAGAGTGCAGTGTAATGTACGTGAGCCCACCTGGATACATGTTAGATTAATCTGATGCTTAATGCAGCAGAAGTGGACCTAATGTTTATTGTATTAAAAAAGAGTAATAGTCAAGGGAAGGGCTGTTCTCAAGAATGCAGAGGAGCTTTGATTTCACCGTGGATTGATTTCATTAAAATACACAGTGATCAGGAGTGGGGACTCAAAAGCCTGTTAATTGGCTGGGAAATGTCATCTGCAAAGAATGGAACTAGGAAGCCGCCATCACCACACCCAATATAAAATACAAAAAAAAATGATTTTAAAAATTAGAATATGAGATGAAGTGGACATCTTACCAAAACCAGATCCCATTGTCTCATTAAGGGATGATTGCAGTGTATATAAAAGACTACTCTTAATGCATCAGGTCAGCTTTCTCCCACATGATACCTTCCAGATGTGTTAGACCACATGCTGACTGGGAATTATGGGAGTTGTAGTCCTAACACACCTGGAGGGCATCAAGTTGAGGACGGCTGCATTCAGTTATCACACACTGTATATGAAACCATATATGCTGTGAAGTTCACATACACAGCAAAATGTTTCCCTGCTTTTGAATATACAAATACCATTTCAGAAGTAGGGATGTTAGAGGAATCCAGTTTCGGGGTGGAGCTTCGTGAGTTTTTGCCAGCTCGGCCTCCTGGATGCCAGCTTATGGATCCCAGAGACGCATATGCCAAGGCGAGCAAACTCACAGTTTCCCGCTGTGCACATGTGTTTTGGGGGGGGGGGGGATTTGTGCAAATCACAATTTGCGCAAATTGATGGCTGGGAATATTACAGAAATTGTGATTTGCACAAAATCACAGCCATACATAGCCCAATTTGCACTATTTGGTCTTTTATGACTTCATTTTTATGCCAATTGTGATATTTATGGCTGCGATTTTGTGCAAATTGCTATTTCTGTAAATATTCCCAGCCATCAATTTGTACAAATTGCAGCTCATGAACCCAAAAAAAAGAAAGAAAGAAAAGATGCGAGCTCTCGCCGGGCACCCGTGGATGATCTGGCAGCTTGCCTTGCAGGCATGTCGGGGTTGGGCAACCAGTGGGAGTCTGGTGAGCAGAGTGCGAACAGGACTTGGGGGAGTTTGCCCATCCCTACGAACTGCTTACAAGTAGTATAAATGCAATTGAACCAATAAAAATAACTGAAAGCTACATTAAAGCAGACAAAGGAAAGCAGGCATCCAACCTCCCCAATGTCAAAATCTGTTTCACGAGTGCAGTCAGACTGAAATCCAGTTTACCTTCTCTTGTAGAACTTCACCGCTAAAGTCCAACTGAGATAGGAAGCTGACTTATATGGAGTCAGCTCTGTGGTCTGTCTAGTCCAGTAGCCCAGCAGTGGAACAGAGCCGCCGAAGGAGAAAGATCAAAGCGGCGATGCTTATTGATAAGCTAAATGCTGATATAAATGTAAAGGATGAGATAAAAAAGCCGTGGTTTCTATTCATTAAACAAAAAACCTACGGTTTACAAAAACAACGTTAAGGCTCCACAGTTTCCAACTAAGCACCAAAAAGCAGGGAAATTGGGAGTTAAGGCTCCCAAGCCTTAACGCCACATCCTCCCTAAGGAGGCAGAAAGTGCAAGTGAAATTCTCATTCTCCCAAAGCAGATAAACCATGAGGACAGGGTGGAGAATATGATATGCAGAGGTGACTGTGGGGTTGTGGAAAACTGATCACGAACAACTTAGGGCCACCTACTTCTCTTTTTTTGTTTAGAGCAGCCCTTCCCCTCCAAAGGTGTTGGACTACAACTCCCATGGTCAGGAATGCTGGGACTTGTCATCTCAAACACCTGGAGGGCAACAAGATGGGGAATGCTGTTCCATATCCTTACCAAATACAGGGTCTCAAACACATCTCTCAAACACATCTCGCATATAGCAGCACGCTTGATAACAAAAGGGGAACTATTCATTACAGATCTAGAACCAGAGCATGTGCCAGGCACGTCCAACTTTTGGTCAATATCCTGCCCTTCAAAGAACCAATGTTTTTTTTCTTAAAAATATATTTAAACAAAATATACTGTTCACTCCCCACAATCCCCCCACAATACATCATCTCATCAAAGCGACAGAGGAGCAGAAGAGGTTTAGTTTGGCTGTCTTGAACACCTTTCAGATGAGATTAGTTTGCAATCCTATACTTCTTGGGAGTAAGCCCTAGTGAATTCAGTGGCACTGGCTTCTGAGAAGACAAGTATAGGAGTCAACCTTCTCCAGCTTGGTGCTCTCCAGATGTGTTGCACTTTAACTCTCATGTTATGTGTTATGGGGAAGACAAAAATCATTTCATACTTAATTTTAAAATAATACTGATGCATGAAAGTATTAGGTGGTAGCTCTGCCTTTGATCTCACACTGCTGAACAAGTAAGAGAAATCCTTTCTCTGATATTCAAGAAACAGACATCCTATGCCATGTGTTGAAAACTAATGTTGACGTCTGAAGGGCTATCCGGGTTAGGTGTTCAAGATTCATTCATTGTTGTTTCATTTGGTTTTGACAGTTTATTTAAAATGATGCAGCTCTTTTGTAGTTCCTTGATTGATCACATATCTTAATGCTGGAAAACATCATACTTCAGTACAGATGTGGGCAGAAAATAGATCTATCCTGATGTTTTGGACATCAACTCGCAGCATTCTTGACAACTGCCCATGCTGATAGGGGCTTTTACAAGTTGAATTCCAAAACATCTGGAGATCTACATTCCGCCTTCCCTTCTTCTTGAACAACATTTGCTATCCTGGTAACTGCTTTGGGAGAATGAGAATTTCACTTGCACTTTCTGCCTCCTTAGGGAGGATGTGGCTTTAAGGCTTGGGAGCCTTAACTCCCAATTTCCCTGCTTTTTGGTGCTTGGTTGGAAACTGTAGAGCCTTAACGTTGTTTTTGTAAACCGTAGGTTTTTTGTTTAATGAATTTCATGGCTTTGTGTAACGGATGACTAGATATTATACAGTTGACAAGCAGCCAGCATCAGCTAGGAGGTTACACCATTTTGACATCCAATATAAAATCAAAGCTGGTGATATGTGTTGCACCCACTTTTCAAAATAATAAATGAACCCCAGAACTTATGCTCTCTCACTTGAAATCTGAGGGGTCTCATTTGAATTTTTCAATAGCCAATGTCCAGAAATAAAAGCTTTCTATGACTGACTCATGAAAAGAAGCATTTCATGTTTTGTGTCTGTATTTGGAGAGAACCTGAAAAAAAATTCTACTGGACTAAAAACTCCCTGATTAATTCTGGAAGCACACAAGATGATACAGGAAAATATCCTAAATTATAATAAGTTACAGTTTACTATATTAATTATTATAGCTCATTTTATGCTACATGCGTTTTCTTCCTGTTTGCATCTGAAAGTAGCAGATTGTGATCATGTTTGTGGTCAAATTTCAAGCCTGCATGGGCTGCATTTCCATCCGTAGATATTTACTTAAAAGACCCATTGAATTTCCTTGGTTCTTTAAAAGCAACATATTTGCTTTTAGATTTGCCACTCTCAGCACTCCGCGCGTACTATGTATGCCTGCTCCGTCTACCCTATTGGTCCCTGCAAGGCCCAGCCAAGGGAGGTCAGTAAATTAAACCAAGGGATGAAGGATGGGATTCCATCAAGTTCAGCTGAGAGCATTTGCTGTAGGACATGGACCTAACAGGAACGGTGAGGCCAGGTTTCTGACAGACCCATTTAGGCAACTTTATGGCCTGATAGTTCTCTGTTTGGTAGCCTGCAGAAGCCTCATAAAGCAATGGGCATATGAACACTGTTATTATAGTCTGCCACTTTGTCTTTAGTAGTCTGAGGTCCAGACCTCTTCAGAAGGGGGAATAGTGTCATGTTATGGGGTGACCACATGGAAAGGAGGACAAGCCATCTAAAATGGTGGCCAGCACAACATCTTGTGATACTAAATTCTATAGTTAAGCTAGGCTGACCATATGAAAAGGAGGACAGGGCTCCTGTAACTTTAACAGTTGTAGAAAAAAGGGAATTTCAGCCGGTGCCATTTGTATGCAATTAGTTCCTGGTGAAATTCCCTCTTCATCACAATAGTTAAAGTTGCAGGAGCCCTGCCTTCTTTTGTATCTGGTCACTCTAGTATAGTGCCTGCAACTTTAACTGTTGTGAGGAAGAGGGAATTTCACTAGGAACTAATTGCATACAAATGGCACCGGCTGAAATTCCCTTTTCTCTACAACTATTAAAGTTACAGGAGCCCTGTCCTCCTTTTCATATGGTCAGCCTAGTTAAGCAGAACTGTCCACAGTATTGTAAGTGTGGTCACACCATAGATTTGTATAAAGGCAGTATGGGACTGGCAGTTTTATTCTCAATTACTTTTCTTATAATGCCTAACATGGAGTTTGCTGTCTTTACAGCTGTCACACACTGGGTAGACATTTTCACTGAGCTGTCAACCACATTCCCAAGTTTTTTTTCTTGTTTAGTCACTGCAGGCTCAAATCCCATCAGTGTATATGTGATGTTGGGATGCTTTGCTCCAGTGTGCATCACTTTACAAATGCTTATGTAGAACTGTTGTTGCCATTTTGATGCCCATTTTCCCACTATGGAGAGATTCTTTTGGAGCTCTTGGTAATCTCACTTCATTTTAAAAACCCTCAATATCTTGAGGTCAGCAGCAAATTTGGCCATCTCACTGCTCACTCCTATATGCATGTTGTGAAGAAAGTGGATAGGGAGGCAGTTTCTCCCTTTCTCATAATATTAGAATGAGGGTGGAAGTGAGCAGTGACGTAGCCACGTTTGGTGATGATACCAAATTATTTAGTCTTACTAAAAGAATGGAGGATTGTGAGGAGCTCCATAAAGATCTCTGCATACCAAGAGAATGGCCATGAAAAGGGCAAATGCTGTTCAATGTAAGCAAGTGTAAAGTGATGCACATTGGGGGATCACAATTTCACATATACACTAACAGGATCTGAGCTAATTAGAGGTGACTGACCAAGAAAGAGTTTGGAGCAGGGGAGGTGGACAACTTGATGAAAATGTTGATCCAGTTGCTGTGAAAAAGACAACCTCCGTGTAAGGCATAATTAGGAAAAGAATCCTAATTCTTGAACACTAATATGAAAAATAGTGGGTACTCTGATTTGCACTTGATGTATGTGGATTCTTTAATCTTACTATAGTAAAATGACATATTTTAGTATTAGATTGATGACTGTATTAGCGGTAAGTTAGTTGGGCAACAAATGTATTAGGAAGTGTGAACAGTGAGTGTATTGCATCATTTGTGACAGACTTCACACGTAGTTTATGATATATATAGTAAGTAAAGAACAAACCTAAGGATGCCTTTCTGTGTGTATATATGAAAGAGGCAGGCACACAGACATAGATGGACAGTGGGCCAGGCCTAAATTTCCAGCCTAACCTATCTTACAGGGTTGTTGTGAGGGTAAAAGTAGCACATGCCATACACCCAAACATTACCAAACATCTGTTTTACATTTCTGTGAAAGTGAGCAGCAGAAGAAACTCACTAGATGGTTTTGGGCCAGTCACAGACTCTTAGCCTAACCTACCTCATGGGTTTTTGTGGGGGGAGATATGGCACTTGAAAGAATGATCAGTCTAGGGCTTTCCCCTTCCTCCTTACTAGAGAAGCTTCTTTGCAACTGATCAACTAAATGGAGTCTGAACATCCTCTTATATCACTACATCTGATCCAGTACCAAGAATAGCCATGTGGGTGTTTAGAAATATTGCTCAATTTAATTTTAATCTATCCAAGTTTGGATTTTTATTTTTATTTTTTTGCTCTAAAAATAGCCTGTGGTCAATGAATCCTATATTAAGCCTGTCAAAGATGTTGGTACTGGAGATAACAATACACAATAGTTTTGTTCAACCTGATCAAAAAATATTAGAAAAGCTAAGAGAATTCAGAATGTCACTGACTCTTCTACCCTACAGGATTGTTGTGCTGATAAAATGGAGGAGGATTATGTAAGCCACCTTAGGTTCCTTGCAAGAGGGAAAAAAGGCAGGATATAAATGTAACATTAATAAACTACTTCTACTAAGTATTATTATTATTAATTATAATAACAATGAAGGAATAATTCTTTAAAAATCAAATACATGGATTTTAAAAAAAAGAAAAGAAAAAGAGGGGGGAGCTTAACCCCTTCTCTTACGAAAAGCCTTGGCCCCTAAATACACAGAGCTCTCAAAGAGAAGTACAGCCAAATCCACACACCCCTTCAAGCTAGTGCAATGGGAATGAGACTCATTGCACTCAGTGGAACTTACTTCTGAGCAGACATGCCTTGGATTGAATTGATATGAAAATTAATGATCAGCAGCCATAATCAAATGAACATACACACATGCAAAGCATGCGAGCAAGTTGTTAATTGTAGAGTTATAGTGCTGTAAAGGAGAGGGAATTCTCACTCACATCTCTCCCTCGCCGCCTTCTAAAGTTCCAGACTGTTTTTTTAAAATAAAGGCTACAATCTTCTACACACTTACCTGGGAGTAAGACCATTGCATACAGTCAATGGAACTTACTTCTGAGAAGAGACTACAGCACTGTCTTTGCTAGAGGAAGCAGCCATTGTAGCTGATGCAGGAGGGGGGGGAGAGACTCTACTGAACGTGTGCCATAATCAAAATGGCCGCCGGATTTCTTAAAGAGGCACAGTTTAAATTTAATAAAATCCACTTAAGTGAATTTTAAAAAAAGAAAAGCAGTTCCACCTACACTAGAACAGGAGGAAGTAGACCCTGCCATTGGATTAATGAATAAGGCTTCCTGAAGGTAAGGACAGCTGCGCAAAAATAGTCGCCACCCCTGAGTTCAATTTTTGGTTTCGGATTCAGGGGATTGTTTAATCTTTTTACTTTAAACTGCTCTCCTTCCCTCAGTCTTTCACCAATCTTCTTGAAATTTTCAGGTAATGTAAAACAAACATTTCTTTCTGGCACCTGTAAATTTCAGAGAGATTAGTGAAACATTTTCGACTTTATTGCTGTTAGAATGACCCCTCCCCAATTATCACTTTAACATGGTGGAACGTTTTTTTACTGACGGCCCTTAACAAGGGAGGCACTGCCGTGCCTCCTTTAATTAATGTGGCTTGGTTTGCTGTTGAACACAACTGTTGATTGTTAATCCCTGTTTCCTCATTGAGTTTTGGCCTGTTCCTGATTGCTTCTGACTCAGCTTCTAAGTGTTAGGGTAGCATACTCTTGTCTGTGGCTGAAGCTGGTGTTTTATACTGAAACGTTTCACAGTCTAAAATCTGTTTACACTAGGGGTGTGCACGGACCCCCCGGATCGGATCGGGACCCGGATCGGGACCTCCAATTTTGTCCCGGACCGGTTCGGACAAAATCGGAGGCCCCCCGGACCGGATCGAGTCCGATCCCGACCCAAAAATCGTACATTTTTGGATCGGCCGCCATTTTTTTCCCCATAGACTTGCATTGCAATGCAAGTCTATGAGGAAAAAATGGCGGCGGGTGGGTAAGGGGGGGCCTAACTCCCTCCCCCCCCCCGGGGCCGTCCGCTGTGGACGGCCCCGGCAGGTAAACCCCCTCCCCCGCGCTCCCTACCCCCCCTGGGGCCGCCTGCTTCCATCCGCTGGCGCCCGCGGGCGCCAGCGGATAGAAGCGGACGGCTCCGGGGGGGGGGTAAGCCCCCTTCCCCGCCACTTACCTTCTCGGCACGTCCGGCGCCGGCGGCTACTACCAGCGGGCTCCGCGGCCTACTCTCGAGTAGCGCGCCGGGTGATGACATCACCCGGCGCGCCATCCTAGAGCAGGCCGCGGAGCCTGCTGGGAGTAGTAGGCGCCGGCGCCGGACGGGAGCCGCCGGGCCGGAAAGGTAAGGGCCCCCCTCCCCCCTCCGCGCGCCCCCTCCTCCCCTCCACGCACCCCCTCCTTACCTTTCCGGCCCGGCGGCTCCCGTCCGGCGCCGGCGCCTACTACTTCCAGCAGGCTCCGCGGCCTGCTCTAGAGTAGCGCGCCGGGTGATGACATCACCCGGCGCGCCATCCTAGAGCAGGCCGCGGAGCCTGCTGGGAATAGTAGGCGCCGGCGCCGGACGGGAGCCGCCGGGCCGGAAAGGTAAGGGCCCCCCTCCCCCCTCCGCGCGCCCCCTCCTCCCCTCCACGCACCCCCTCCTTACCTTTCCGGCCCGGCGGCTCCCGTCCGGCGCCGGCGCCTACTACTTTCAGCAGGCTCCGCGGCCTGCTCTAGAGTAGCGCGCCGGGTGATGACATCACCCGGCGCGCCATCCTAGAGCAGGCCGCGGAGCCTGCTGGGAGTAGTAGGCGCCGGCGCCGGACGGGAGCCGCCGGGCCGGGCAGGTAAGGGCCCCCCTCCCCCCTCCCCCCTCCGCGCGCCCCCTCCTCCCCTCCACGCACCCCCTCCTTACCTTTCCGGCCCGGCGGCTCCCGTCCGGCGCCGGCGCCTACTACTTCCAGCAGGCTCCGCGGCCTGCTCTAGAGTAGCGCGCCGGGTGATGACATCACCCGGCGCGCCATCCTAGAGCAGGCCGCGGAGCCTGCTGGGAGTAGTAGGCGCCGGCGCCGGACGGGAGCCGCCGGGCCGGAAAGGTAAGGGCCCCCCTCCCCCCTCCGCGCGCCCCCTCCTCCCCTCCACGCACCCCCTCCTTACCTTTCCGGCCCGGCGGCTCCCGTCCGGCGCCGGCGCCTACTACTTCCAGCAGGCTCCGCGGCCTGCTCTAGAGTAGCGCGCCGGGTGATGACATCACCCGGCGCGCCATCCTAGAGCAGGCCGCGGAGCCTGCTGGGAATAGTAGGCGCCGGCGCCGGACGGGAGCCGCCGGGCCGGAAAGGTAAGGGCCCCCCTCCCCCCTCCGCGCGCCCCCTCCTCCCCTCCACGCACCCCCTCCTTACCTTTCCGGCCCGGCGGCTCCCGTCCGGCGCCGGCGCCTACTACTTTCAGCAGGCTCCGCGGCCTGCTCTAGAGTAGCGCGCCGGGTGATGACATCACCCGGCGCGCCATCCTAGAGCAGGCCGCGGAGCCTGCTGGGAGTAGTAGGCGCCGGCGCCGGACGGGAGCCGCCGGGCCGGAAAGGTAAGGGCCCCCCTCCCCCCTCCGCGCGCCCCCTCCTCCCCTCCACGCACCCCCTCCTTACCTTTCCGGCCCGGCGGCTCCCGTCCGGCGCCGGCGCCTACTACTTCCAGCAGGCTCCGCGGCCTGCTCTAGAGTAGCGCGCCGGGTGATGACATCACCCGGCGCGCCATCCTAGAGCAGGCCGCGGAGCCTGCTGGGAATAGTAGGCGCCGGCGCCGGACGGGAGCCGCCGGGCCGGAAAGGTAAGGGCCCCCCTCCCCCCTCCGCGCGCCCCCTCCTCCCCTCCACGCACCCCCTCCTTACCTTTCCGGCCCGGCGGCTCCCGTCCGGCGCCGGCGCCTACTACTTCCAGCAGGCTCCGCGGCCTGCTCTAGAGTAGCGCGCCGGGTGATGACATCACCCGGCGCGCCATCCTAGAGCAGGCCGCGGAGCCTGCTGGGAATAGTAGGCGCCGGCGCCGGACGGGAGCCGCCGGGCCGGAAAGGTAAGGGCCCCCCTCCCCCCTCCGCGCGCCCCCTCCTCCCCTCCACGCACCCCCTCCTTACCTTTCCGGCCCGGCGGCTCCCGTCCGGCGCCGGCGCCTACTACTTTCAGCAGGCTCCGCGGCCTGCTCTAGAGTAGCGCGCCGGGTGATGACATCACCCGGCGCGCCATCCTAGAGCAGGCCGCGGAGCCTGCTGGGAGTAGTAGGCGCCGGCGCCGGACGGGAGCCGCCGGGCCGGAAAGGTAAGGGCCCCCCTCCCCCCTCCGCGCGCCCCCTCCTCCCCTCCACGCACCCCCTCCTTACCTTTCCGGCCCGGCGGCTCCCGTCCGGCGCCGGCGCCTACTACTTCCAGCAGGCTCCGCGGCCTGCTCTAGAGTAGCGCGCCGGGTGATGACATCACCCGGCGCGCCATCCTAGAGCAGGCCGCGGAGCCTGCTGGGAATAGTAGGCGCCGGCGCCGGACGGGAGCCGCCGGGACGGAAAGGTAAGGGCCCCCCTCCCCCCTCCGCGCGCCCCCTCCTCCCCTCCACGCACCCCCTCCTTACCTTTCCGGCCCGGCGGCTCCCGTCCGGCGCCAGCGCCTACTACTTTCAGCAGGCTCCACGGCCTGCTCTAGAGTAGCGCGCCGGGTGATGACATCACCCGGCGCGCCATCCTAGAGCAGGCCGCGGAGCCTGCTGGGAGTAGTAGGCGCCGGCGCCGGACGGGAGCCGCCGGGCCGGAAAGGTAAGGGCCCCCCTCCCCCCTCCGCGCGCCCCCTCCTCCCCTCCACGCACCCCCTCCTTACCTTTCCGGCCCGGCGGCTCCCGTCCGGCGCCGGCGCCTACTACTTCCAGCAGGCTCCGCGGCCTGCTCTAGAGTAGCGCGCCGGGTGATGACATCACCCGGCGCGCCATCCTAGAGCAGGCCGCGGAGCCTGCTGGGAATAGTAGGCGCCGGCGCCGGACGGGAGCCGCCGGGCCGGAAAGGTAAGGGCCCCCCTCCCCCCTCCGCGCGCCCCCTCCTCCCCTCCACGCACCCCCTCCTTACCTTCCCGGCCCGGTGGCTCCCGTCCGGCGCCGGCGCCTACTACTACCAGCAGGCTCCGCGGCCTGCTCTAGAGTAGCGCGCCGGGTGATGACATCACCCGGCGCGCCACCCTAGAGCAGGCCGCGGAGCCTGCTAGTAGTAGTAGGCGCCGGCGCCGGACGGGAGCCACCGGGCCGAGAAGGTAAGTGCCCCCCTCCTCCCCCCCCCCCGCTGTCCACTTTCATCGGCGGGCGCCCGCTGGCGCCCGCCAATGGAAGCGGCGGTGGGCGCCAGTGGGCGCCCGCCGATCCGCCGATCCGCCGAACCGGTTCGGAGCTTTTTCGGACCGGTTCGGATTGGATCGGCCGATCCAGCTGCGGGATCGGAAATCGGATAATTTATCCGATTTCCCACTGGACCGGACTCGGATCGTGGATCGGGTCCGATCCAGTGCACATCCCTAGTTTACACACACACACACACACACACACACACACGTGTGTGTGTGTGTGTGTGTGTGCACGTGCACATGTGTTTAATGTTAGCTATACATTTTTAGAATCTTTTTTAAAAGTGAAATCTATAAAAATGTATTAACTGGATGTACTACTTGTGGTTGTTCCTTTCATTTTTGGAGTGCTGTATCATGCACATCACATCACTTGCCTATCCATTAGTCCAGTATTGTCAGCACCGACTGGCAGCGACTCTCCAGGATTTCAGGCAGGATTCTTTCAGAAGCCGGGGATTGAACCTGGGACGTTCTGCATGCCCAGCAGGTACTTTACCACTCAGCCACAGCCCTTTCTTCCATAGGGGCAGAGGGATCTTCAGGCCAGCTCCCTGTCAAGACCCTTGTCTTCACAGGGAACCAGTCAGGTGTACACACGACTTGCACTTTAAGATGTGTGCATGCGGTGCCACGTAAGAAAATGAGGGCATATCCATATCAGTGAATGTATACTTCCAACCTCTTAGTATATCCTTGATATGATAGAACCATGAAGGCAGTGGGGGGATCCAGCGTGGTGTAGTGGCTAAAGGGTTGGACTGGGAGTTGGGAGATCTGAGTTCTAGTCCCCACTCGGCCATACAAGCTCACTGGGTGATTTGGGGCCAGTCACTGACTCTCAGCCTAGCCTACCTCACAGGGCTGTTGTGAGGATAAAATGGAGAGGGAGAGGACTATCTAAGTTTCCTTGAGTTCCTTGCAAGAGGAAAAAAGGCAGGAGGTGTCAGAAAGAAAGAGAGAGAGAGAGAGAGAACGAACGGGTGCCCTGGCCAACAGAAATCTATCTATCTATCTATTCTATTCTATTCTATTCTATTCTATTCTATTCTATTCTATTCTATTCTATTCTATCTATTCTATCTAATCTATCTATCTAATATCTCCCCAGCCCTGAGTAAAAGGATCACAGGTAGGAGAGCTGGGGTGGCGGGGGGGGGGGGGGAACCACCTGCCTGGAAACCTGTACAGCTGCTGTCAGTCTCCAACCCTGGGCCTGGCTCAGTGTGAAGCGATTTCGTATGTGTATCTATATTATTTATATATTTCCACTTCACAGTAAACAATGTTTGATCTTCTTTTTTTCATACATGAAAAGCTTCCTCCATTTGTTTGTCTGTTGTTGCCCCAATTGCTTTTCCTCATCTTAATCTGATTTCTTACTCTTTTATGCTGAAGCTACAAATCCTCCAACCTGGGGAAGGGGGAGTTGGGGGGAGGGGGGGAGAGAGAGAGAGAGAGAGCGAGAGAGCAAAGCTTTCTTCTTCTTCTTCTTCTTCTTCTTCTTCTTCTTCTTCTTCTTCTTCTTCTTCTTCAATTTCTCAGCTCAGTTACTGTTGATAGCGCAATTAAAATAGTAGCAAGAGTATGATCTGTCCGGGTCTGTAATTGGGGACCGCAACGTGGGATGCTCAGCGCTCTCCCAGATGGCAGAATTCAAAATTCTGTACTGCCTGTGCTGCCAATTGTGGACTGCCAGAAAGCTACATATGCAGGCTCCAAAGAGAAGGGGCTGCTGACAGCTCCATAGTCACAGTGGGTTTGCCTCAGAATACACCAGCTTGGCTGGTTTTTTTCCCATGTTGTTCTGCCCTGACGTAAATGACATAAAAGCTTCCAGGCTATATCGTATCCATCAGGTCCTTTGACCCTGGTCCACACTATTGTGTCGTGAAAATAGCAGAAATCAACTGACATATTTCAGATAACAAATAGCTTGAAAGATGCAGGGCAAAACTAAGACTTGTGTTTTCAACTTAGCTCACTTGCTGACAGAGTTCAGATGTTGTGAGAAACCTGGGTTTCCTGTTAGATGGACAGACCTCATATTCCCATGTTCCCTTCTCCCCTCCCCTCCTCTTTTGTGGCTGTGAGAAGATTGGAAGCCTCTGCTCTCCAAGAAACTACCTCCCCCCCTTACATCTGAACTCAAGGAACAGTGGTTTGTTTAAAATCAAGTTAGCAAGAACATAATGGGGTCAGACTGGGATTTCAAATCCTGGCTTGTTTATTAACTACAGCTGGATGTATTGGGGAACTTTGGCTTACTTAAAATCAGAAATTGATACATCCAATCTCTTTTTCCTAAGCCCAGGAAACAGGAAATGGAGAGTATGTGAGTGTGAGGCATGTTCACATAGTGTTTCCCTTCACTGAGCTACTTTACTGAGCCACTGAGCTATTGCTATTGTGCTATAACAGTGCTTTAATTTAGTAGTGCTTGCATGAAGCACTGTGCCATAAAGCACTTACTCCCATCCAAATCTGCTCATTCCTTGTGATTAGAAATCTACCACTCCAGGGGCCCTGCCTGGAGGTGTTAGGCAAGTATGGATCAGGCCTTCTCATTGGAAGTGCGCTGGATCTAGGACGCCATCCCAGGGGTTACTCACCTGGTGCCTACTCTTATGAGTTGTAGGCATGAGGCGAAAAATGTTTTGCACTTGCCTGTAACTAGAGATGCTTCCAGGATTCTCCAAAATCTGTAGAGAAATACGGATCTTCAAGTTGAGATCTTCTTTTCAACATGGAATCGATGCAATAGACATTTTCTATTCCATTTTCTATTTCTGGCCACAGCTTTTAGTTCCTTCGGTTAATGTGTGCACACTCCTCCCACATAACCAATATGTGTGTGCACATTGATAAAATGCTGGGAGAAAACAACAACACCCCAAACCCTCACTCTTGCTGCAGTTTATATTTATAGTCATATGTAGGTTTCTTTTTTCTTACCAAAGTGCAGGGGCATTTGTGCGCATCAGGAAAACACAAAAAAGAATCTTCAGGTGACCGTACGCACGAGCGCAGCAAGGCTGCCTTTTTGCAGTGTTTTATTATCACACATGTTCAGTGGGAACATAGAAGGGTGGTGGTGGGGAGATGTTGAAAGCAGGGGGCAAACACATTGACTTCAATTCTCTAGTTAATTGTAAACCAGAATTCAAGAGTAGTGGGACCAGTCGCAGCACCAGAAGACAATGGTTTGGGGAAAAGAAGGGGTAAAGTGAGATGGGTGAGTGAGCTGTTAGATTTCTGATAGAGAAATAAGAGTATATTTTGAAACAAGTCCAACTGATTTATGTCTTTTAATTTCAGTGTACTCTTTTAGGCTGCAATCCTGTGCACGCTTACCCAAGAATAATCTCCATTGAGATTATCTCTGAGTAAATACTCATGGGCTTTCATTGGAAGCCATTAAGGCTGCAATCCTATTGCTGCTTACTTAGGAGTAAGCAGCCCTGATAAATAAGGAGGAGAGTGTAATGAAGAGTGATTGGCCAAGGAGGCTGTCAGATGCGAATGTCCACGCTCTCTTCCCCACCCCAGTTCTGTCATTCAGTCCACGGGGCACTGCTTTGGGATTATGTGTTTTGAAATGAAATGAAATGAATAAATAGCTGATGATAAAGAAATGCACTCTGAACATGTGAAAATGCCTTCCCTTCAAGTAACCGCAAACACACACACCTGCCGCAATCGGGGGTGTGCAGAGGAGGTCTTCTGGAGCTGCCTTTTAGTGAAACACAAGACTTTGGACCGTGGAGGCTGGTGGCTCCGGTTTTGATGCGGCTGTGAATCCATTCTGGGTTTCAGTCAGAACCAGCCAGAACCCTAAAGGAGTTATCCAAGGTGCTGAACCCAATTGGAGGATATGGTTTAGCACCTTGGAGAGCTGCATTAGGGTTCTGGCTGGTTCTGACTGAAACCCAGAATGGATTCACAGCCCCATCGAAATCAGAGCCACCAGCCTCCACTGCCCAAAGTCCTTTGGGTCATACTGGCCTCCACTCACTTTGGGGGCAAATCTGCTCTTTGCTTTGCATGCTTTGAGATTGTGCTGCTTTGTTTCTGCTGGTAGTGTGTCTTTATGGCTGCGTTCTGCTGTTTCATTGTTGTATTTCTGTGGTTGGCTTGTTTGATTTTATTGTTGTTTTTATCAATCTTGCAGGCTCGTCTTGAAAATATTGGATCGAAAGGCAGGGTGGGTTCCCGCTGGCCCAATCAATCAATAAAATGCATATCCTAAATACCTGAAGTTAGAATGCCAGTGGAAGAGAGGAAGCTGCCCTGCTGGGGTGGTTCCGACTCCTTGTCCATCTCCTTGAGCAGGCAGTGGCTTTTCAGGGTATCGGGCAGAGGCCTTCCCCATCCCCTTCTCCTTGGTTTGTTTGCATCATTTCAAGTGGAGGTGTCAGAGATCAAACCTGGGCTTTCTGCACGTGAAGCCTGTGCTCCACCAGTCAGCTGCAGCCTCTCCCAACAAACCATTTCCTAGGGTGCCAAGGGCAGCTGCTTCTTGGCAACACTTCAAGGCAACCAGGATTCTCACACACGGAAAGCCTCAACACCCATCCACAGCCATGGGGGAAAGAGAGAACGCTCGCACTGAGCCACCGTAAGGGCCAGCTTTTTGTTGTTGTTGTTATGCGCAAGGAGTTTTGACTTTTTAAAGTGGGGAAACATTCAGCTCTACACTTGCAACCTGGTGGTACAGCCCAGACACTGCTTTTGAGTACTGTGGTGAAAACTGTATGAAGCATCTATGCGTGATGGACTGCTGCTTCCAAATTTAGTTTCCCACCTCTCACACTTTATTTAGCGATTACATTTATATCTCTCCTTCACGGAGACCAAGGCGGCATACATGTTCTTCCTCCTCCATTTTATCCTCACAACAACCATGTGAGGTAGGTTTGGCTGTGATAGGTCCAAAGTCATCCAGTGAGCTTCATGACTGAGTGGAGACTGGAAACCGGATCTCCCGAGTCCCCATCCAGCCCTCTAACTGCTAGATCACATTGGCTCTTAGAAAGAGCCCAGTGGATAGCAGGATTCACTGGCTCAATTCGGACGACACGATAGTCAATGGTGGGGTAATAATCCACTTTACAGTTGTTCAACTAGGGGGTACTCCCCACACAACATGGTAATAAATAATCAACTGTGGTATAGATTAGGATCAGCGCTGAGTTGACTATGGCAGCATTCGGACGACACGATAGTCAAAACAACTGATGATTGTTTCCCCCACACCAGTTGTTTATTGTGTCGTCTGAATTGAGCCTCTGAGTTCTTCAACTCCAGTGGTTTGAATGTGATGCCTGAAGTGGAACGTACAGCCCTAATTTCCAGCACTGTTACAATGCTGGCAGCATATCCTCTCCATCCCCTATATTTTTATCTCGTGGATTCTGACTCGATGCATTGATGCTGGGAATGTTAAGCTGATGGATAGAGAATCTAAGCAAGACACATTTTTGTGGATTCTGCTTGTAATGAAATTGGTTGGGACGTCAAGTGGAGTTCTGTTGATGAGGAAGAGATTTTAGAACACCTACAGTATCAATTTGAATGCAGTGTAGCAAACAATTGAAATACCTAATTTTCCCTGAACACATTTCCAGCCTCTCTTTCCCCCTTTGTGTATAAACATGTGTGTGCGTCTTGGCATTTCCTGTGGGCAGAGAGATTTGATGTGATTGAGGCAAATAGCAAATGATTTGTCTGTAGTTTGTTTTATGTATCGGCTGATGATTGCAGAGATGGTTAAGTTTAAAACAGGCTTTGGGGGGGAGGGCAGGGGGTGTTCAGCCAGCAATGATTCTTTCCTGTTCTCATCTTTTCCTTGCCTTCAAATATTTCCAGTGAGAATCATTAGATGTACTCCCAAAGCTACTCCGCCACATTTCAGAGTTCATCCATAGAAGCATAGAATCATAGAATAGTAGAGTTGGAAGGGGCCTATAAGGCCATCGAGTCCAACTCTTCTGCTCAATGCAGGAATCCTTCTTAAAGTATAGCTGACAGATGGCTGTCCAGCCGCATCTTGAATGCCTCTATTGTGGGAGAGCCCACGACCTCCCTAGGTCATTGGTTCCATTATTGTACTGCTCTAACATTCAGGAAGTTTTTCCTGACTTCCAGCCAGAATCTGGCTTCCTGTAACTTGAGCCCATTGTTCCCCGCCCTGCACTCTAGGATGAGCAAGAAGAGATCCTGGCCCTCCTCTGTGTGACAAACCTTCAAGTATTTCAAGAGTGCTATCATGTCTCCCCTCAATCTTCTCTTCTTCTTCGTGGTCTCTGTGCATCACACATATGGGCTCTGTGCCTGTGCGGAGGTTGAAATCGGAGAACTTCCATAGCTGAGAATTCAGGCGGGAACCCTCCCCCTCCTGCCACTGCGCATGTCTGGGAGGGTTCCCGCTGAACGCCCCAGTTCTTCTTTGACCGCCATTGCGGCTGCATCATTGAGAACTTCTCTGCAGTTATGCCTTAGCTGCTTCTTAAAATTCTTCCATTTTTCTCTGGAATATTGAAGGATGACATATTTGAGATACCCTCGCAGTAAAAAAAAAAAAAAAAAAGGAAAAAAAAGAAAAGGAAAAGAAAGAAGACAAAGAAAACGCTGCGGTCCAGTCATTGTGCCACGCGTGCCATATGGCCCTCAGGGCCCCAATCAAAAAGTGCAACTGCTGTGGGAGCAAATCACCCATGACCGATGGAAACAATGGCTCAATTCGGACAACATATTAGGCAATGGAGGGATAAATAACGTACTGACCATACGTTAGGCAGGAGGAGCTCCACAGACGACATGCTGCAGCCAGCGCTACTCGGCACTGGCAAACGCCCCGGCTGCTATGAACTTGCGGCGGCCATTTTGGTTGCAGCCTCTCCTCCCTGTGTCCTCCAGCCGTATCCCAGCAGGCACCGTGAGTTCTGCCAGCTGCATAGAGCAGCCGGGGGGTTTTGGCTGCTCCAGGCAGCAGAACTCTATTCCGAAACGGAATAGTCCACAGAGAGAGGGGGGGCTGAATTCGGATGACACTTTAAACAACGGGACTTTGGGCTAAACAACGTGTTTAAAGTGCCTGATTAACGTAAAGTGCCGTTGTTTAAAGTGCCTGATTAACGTACTGTCAATTGTGTGTGCGTTGTGTGTTGTCCTCCAAATGACACAATAAGCAACACAACTGACGATTGTCCCCCCCCTCCGTTGCCTAATGTGTCATCCGAATTGAGCCAATCTGTGTCTCCTGTGCCTTGGCGAAGCGCACAAAGTGGATACTTGCTCCAGTTGCCAGGCTTTTTCTAAGCAAACAAAGAGGCACCGAGCAAACAAACTTAGAGCAGAGCTCTGGAACAGGGCCTTGGCTGCAGTTGGCCCTTCAAAAACCTCAATGGCCACTGTGTCTGCCTCCCCACAAAACCTTGGGGTGCCCTTAGCTCCTGCTTCACCTACAGCATCATTAGGTGATCGGGCTGGCAAGGATATGCCTTTGACGTTGAGGATTTCTGTCAACCCCTCCGTGGCTAAAAAAGCCTCAAAGAGGGCTCCCGACCCGACAATCCGTCAGAAGAAGAAAAAGAAGGCAAAGTGCCCTCTTCAGCCAGGAAAGTGTCCAAAGACGGTGCGCCAGCCTTTACCGCCCCCACCTCCACTTTTGGATTCCCCGATACCGATCATGGTCAACATCAACAGACCAGATGAACCCTCGGTACTGGCAGCAGAGTCGCTCTTGTTGGCATCGATCTCCGAGGGAGAGAATAGGGATTCGTTACCTCGGCGTATCAAAACTCTACCCCCCCACCAGAGGAATGACACAGCTCACCTCCGCAAAGCCCCCACCAACGTAGTGACCGTGAACAGCATGGGGCGCCAGCACCGCAATGCCAACATATCCCTCGAGATCGGGAGCGCCATTACTATAGAGAACGCTCATACCTCTCAAGATCACCCCAATCCGACTGGGATAGATCTGATTATTCCTGCTACCACAGATACCACCATTACGAGGATTGGCAAAGGGTCTGTGACTCTCGGAACAGGGCTTACCCATCATCCCCGAATTACATATCAATTTCCCCTCCTCCAAATAGACGCCGATTGGCCTCACGCCTCACTCAGGACCAGACCTCCCACCACTCATCAACATCGATAGTACCAGCACCGGCGCAACAGCGCCTCGCAACATCGGCCCGACCGCCAACACCGGCAGCACCTCGGCCATCTACTCCACAACAAGACGTGGTAGAAGATGTTCCTTCCCGCACTGCCTCATCCCCTACTTCTGTTTCAAATGCAGACTCAGAGACATCATGCTGCTCTGTCGCCCCATCTTTCTCGTCACCCGAGGACCGGGTTGGCGCCCAAGTTCTGATCTCCCCGTCAGAAGATCTTGGAAATTTCGCTGATCTCATCCAATGAATGGCCTTGTCCCTTGGCTTAGAGACTCATCATACCACACAGCAAGTGTCAGACCCAGTTTTTGATGCAGTCCACACTGAAGCCTCCATGCCGGTGGCAATACCGTATCTACTGATGCTCTTACAAACGGTACAGTAGTCTTGGAAGACCCCCCCATCAATGCCCCTGACATCAAAACGTCTTGAAAATATGTATCGGGTCCTAGAAAAGGACACCGAGTTCCTATTCAACTATCCACAACCTAATTCGGTGATTGTGGAGTCTTCCCAAGGACACTCTCAACACCAACATTCAGCCCCAACTGACAAAGAAGGTTGTCGCTTAGACCTTATGGGAAAGAGACTCTACTCTTCTGCTGCCCTCAGCCTCAAGGTCTTGAATTACCAGGCCACCATGGCATGATATCAACTCTTCCTTGGGAGAAAATAGGTTCTCTCTGCGACCATCTGACTGGAGACCAAAGAGAGTTGGCCAGAGTTTTCCAGAATGAAGCGATGCGCTTGGCTCGACAAGAGATTAATACAACCAGACACCAGACAGACTGTGGAATGAAAGTTCTGGTGGGCGCAGTTTCCTTACGCCACCACACCTGGCTAAGATCAGCAGAGCTAGCTCAAGAAGCCAGAACCCGTATTGATGACCTGCTGTTCGACGGCACAGGTCTCTTCAATTCTAAGACAGACGAAGCGATGGACTCAGTCCATAAAGGGTGGACGACCGCCAAGAAGATGGGCCTGACCACCACTTTGCAACGACCAAGACCAAGACATTGGTCTCGACAGCTTTCTTCCAATTTTCCACGTTACCAGCCAGACAGGGCAACTTTCAAACAACCGCAGCAACAACAGCAGCCGAAACGACAACCATTCGCCTCTCTGAAGTTCCGCTATCAGCGTAGAAGAGCCGAACACACTGACAGACAACATCTTTGACGCCAACTCCAGTCCCTCCCACCTCCGTCTGCCCTTCAGGAACAGGCTTTCGAGACATCTGACAGCCTGGGACATGATCTCCTCAGACACATGGGTACTGAAGATCATTGACACTGGGTATCGTATCGAATTCGCTACCCTACCCCCTGTTGGGGTTTTCTTATCCACCCAACCATCATGACTTCTGTGGCAGGAGATCTCCACCCTCCTAAAAAAGGGGCCATCACCCCGGTTCCCCAAGACCAAAAGTACCTCGGGTTCTATTCCTGATATTTTACGGTCCAAAAAACCGACAGGGGCTCCTGCCCCATATTAGACCTCAGGGGTGTGAATTCCTTTATCATTCCAAGGAAGTTCCATACGGCGTCCTTGGCTACCATACTGCCCCTCCTAACAGAAGATGTCTGGTTTGCCTCCATCGATCTGCAGGATGCCTACTTCCATGTCAATATTCACAAAGACAGTCAACGCTTCCTTCGTTTCACTATTGGCCACCGGCTGTATCAATTCACTGTCCTCCCATTCGGTTTATTGACAGCCCCGCGGGTTTTCACGAAATGTATGGCAGTGGTATGTGCCTACTTAAGAAAGCACGGTGTCCATATTCACCCCTACTTAAACGACTGGCTCCTGATCGGTCCTTCTCACCGTCTGCTGACGGATCATGTGGACTTCGTCCTCCAACTTCTGAAAGACCTTGGTCTCATCGTGAACGACAAAAAGTCCAGCCTGACACCGACAAAATTGATCAAGTTTATTGGTGCAATTCTCGATGCTGCCAGGGGGAGAGCCTTCCTACCATCCGACAGATCTCATACCCTAATGATCCTGGCGAACAGAGTCGCGGCATGTCGATCAGAAAGGGTGCTTACTGTTCAACGACTACTAGGCTACATGGCGGCTACCACCATGGTCATCCCTTTTGCTTGGCTCAGGATGCGACGATTCCACTTATGGTTCACAAGAGCGTTCAAGCCGACACAGAACTCCAAGAACACATACTTGAAGATACCTCCGGAAGTCACAAGATCACTCCGATGGTGGACACGTGAAGCCAATCTTCTCGCCGGTGTGCCATTTACCCCGTCACATCCCACGAAGATACTCATGACAGATGTGGCAATGCTCAGCTGGGGAGCGCACTGCGACTCCTTCAGGGTGCAGGGTGCTTGGACTCTATGGGAGATAGCAGCCCATATCAATTACCTGGAGCTTCTGGCAGTACACAAAGCTCTGTGGGCGTTCGAGACTCAACTCCACAGCCACCATGTCAAGGTAACAACCGACAACACCACGGTGGTCTTCTGCCTCAACAAACATGGGGGGGGGGGGACAAAGTCGATCCCACTTACCAGACTGACCATTCAGACTCCAGGCTAGGCCATCCGTCGGAACATTACCATAACCGCAGTTCATATTTCAAGACTGAACAACCAACTGGCGGACCACCTCAGCAAGACATTTTCGCTCACTCACGAGTGGCAAATCCCTACAGTTCATTTTTGACCTCTGGGGGGATGGATGTCAGACTGACTGCTCTGTAGTTGCCAGGTTCCTCCTTTTTGCCCTTTTTGATGATAGGGACAACATTAGCCCTCCTCCAGTCATCCAGAAATTCACCAGTCTTCCATGATTTTGCAAAGATAATAGAGAGTGGTTCTGAGAGTTCTTCTGCCAGCTCCTTTATTACTCTAGGATGCAGTAATAATAATAATAATAATAATAATAATAATAATAATAATTTATTTCTTACCCGCCTCTCCGTCTGGATCGAGGCGGGGAACAACAACATGATAAAATACATAAAACTGATTAAAACATGACACATTATTAAAACTGCATTAAAACATCCTAAAACATCCTAAAAACATCCTTAAAACATTCTAAAATTCTAAAGTTCATCAGGCCCTGGAGATTTGAATTCGTTCAAAGAAATTAGGTGTTCTTTCACTATTTGTTTATCAATCTCAAACTGCAGTCCTGCTCCTTCAGCTTGTACTTCATTTTTCCAGACCCGCTTTTGAGAGAAGACTGAGCCAAAGTAGGAATGGAGCACTTCTGCCTTTTCTTTGTCATCTGTTATCAATTTGTCATCTTCATGAAGCAGTTGAACCACCATTTCTTTCCTCTGTCTTTTACTATTCACGTATCTGAAGAAAGCCTTTTTATTGCTTTTAGCATCCCTCGCTAGCCTCAGCTCATTCTCACCTTTAGCCTTCCTGATACCATTCTGGCACTTCTGTGCTACTTGGTTGTACTCTTCTTTTGTGGCCTGGCCTTCCTTCCACTTCCTATATGTATCCTTTTTTGGTTTCAGTTCATCTCTAAGCTTTTGTGGAGCCACACTGGTTTCTTCTGTTGTCTTCTATCTTTTTTCCTTGTTGGAATTGTTTGTAATTGTGCCTTTAAAAATTCCTTTTTTAAAAACTCCCACCCATCTTGGACTCCTTTTCTCATTAGGGTCACTTGCCATGAGACTTACTTATCATAGGTATGAGTTTATTAAAATCAGCTTTCCTGAAGTCCAGAATACACTTTTGGCTACACTCAGCTTTTGCTTCTGCCACTTTGTCTACTAAGTCACCCCTAATGGTCAGTATCAAGCCAAGGATAGCTGATCCTCTAGTTCCGTCCTCTACTTTCTGTAGGAGAAAGTTGTCAGCCGCACACGTCAGGAAATTCTTGGAGGGACCACTTTTGTCAGAATTTGTCTCCCAACAGATGTCGGGGTAATTGAAGTCCCCCATTACTACTACATTGGACTTCCTTGAAACACTGACAATTTGCTTTTCAAAAGTTTCATCCTTGTCTTCTCCTTGATTGGGTGGTCAGTAGTAGACTCCGACTATCATGTTCCTTTTATTCCTTACCCATTTATTTTAATCCAGATGCTCTCGATGGGGCTCCCAAACTCATCCTTCTGCAGGGATAAGTATTTTTTAAATATAATGCAACTCTGCCTCCCTTTCTATTTCTTCTGTTCTTTTTGAACAAGTTATATCCTTCAATTGCTGTATTCCACTCATAGGAATCATCCCACCAAGTTTCAGTTATACCTATCAAGTCACATTTGCCTTCATGTATTAAGAGTTCAAGTTCATTCTGTTTGTTTCCCACATTCTGGGCATTAGTAGATAGACATCAAGACCATGTCCTGTATAGTCTGGCTTCTTTCCTACATAGTTGTGAACACTATTTTTGGGCGCTATTAGAGCAGTGTTCTCTGTTATGGTGCATAAGCCTTCATCCATTGTTGCCTTGAAGTTTAAGTCTCCTGCCCCCGTAGGATTCAGTTTAAAGCACTCCTGATGAAGTTCTTAATGCTGTGGTCAAATAATTCTTCCCAGCCCTTGTGAGGGGCAACCCATCCCTTGCCAGAAGTCCGTCTTCCAAGTAACGTAGCCCGTGGTTCCAGAATCCAAATCTCTCACATTGGCACCACCTTCATAGCCAGTCATTCACCCGGAGTATTTTTCTTTCCCTTTCTAATCCTCTTCCAAGAACTGGGAGGATGGATGAGAAAACTGTCTGGGCCCCAAAGTTCTTGAGTTTCCTTCCCAGTTTTGAAGTCTGTCGTGATTTCTTCGTAGCTCCAATTTGCAATATCATTTGTTCCCACATGGAGGAGAAGAAATGGATACGTGTCAGTGGGCTTTATGAGCTTTGGCATCTCGTAGTGCAATAACATGTTACCATTGAATTCCTTCTGTTTCTCACTAGTCCTGGTATTTAAAATTTGTGGTTTAAGAGTCGGTGATGTGAGGTGGAAAATTTTCAACTACTATATTTTTCCATGGATATTTTCCTGCTTTTAAGAATGCATTGATTCATAAAATTAATTAGGAAGAGTGCAACTGTATGCATGTTTAGACAGAAAAGGGTCTTACAACTCCCATCCCCATACTGGCTGGGGGATGATGGGAAATGTTGGAACATTTCTATCTGAACATGCATAGGGTTGCCCCCATTTGTAACGAACGGACAATTTTCAGTTCCTTCCCTTTCATTATTTAGATTTTGAGAGGAAAAGAAAATATATGCTATTAAGTTGCAATATTTTGAAGTATTTACAAGTATTCGAATAAAAAGAATTTCCAACTAACACTGTGCTATATATATATATATATATATATATATATAATTTAAACCACACTAACAGTGCAATCTTATACATGTCTACTCAGAAGTGAGTTGCATTGAATTCATTGGGACGTATTCCAAGACATGAGTATAGGATTGCTGCATAATTGCACTTTATTTCCCCCTTAGCCAGATATTTCAGTTCAACTAATTTTTGCAGTGGGAAAATCTTTTCATATATTTGTAAAATTAAAACAATGCCTGCCATTTGGAGATGGCCATTTCTACCCTGGGATATGTTCGTGTAAATGCAAACACTGACAGATTCATGGGTCCGTCCATCTTGGATCTACCCTGTTCTGTGTAGAATTTCAAGATGTTGAGGTATCTTTTCCTCCTGCATAGCAGCTTTTAAATATGCCCTGGACTTATGAAGGGAAGGAGTTCAGATAGATTGACCATCAGCTTGCTTCGCTTGCTGAATTATCAGACTGTATGCATGATCTTTTAAGTTGAAGGAGAAGATAAGAAATGCAAAATAGTATTTAGCTAGAGGTCTTGAAGCAATTCATTTGATAAGGTTTTCCATTTTTATTCAGAGTTCATGAACACAGTAGTGAAGAATTAATCAAAATTCACTTCTAAAGTGTGTGTGTGTGTGTGTTTGTGTGTGTAGATCGATCGATCGATTGATTGATTGATTGCTGGAGCATTTGAAGCCAACTGAGAAGTGATTTGTGGTTATCAGAAGGAAAACACTAAAATCAATTGGCTAATGGCATCCGTGCAATTAAGGATGTAATCTCATGCACATATTTATGATGAGCAAATGCCATTCAAAATGGCATCCTGTCAAATGGAAATCAATGGGATTTACTCAGTAAATAACACCAGGCTGCAGGTCTGTGGTGCTGCTGTGTGCATCCAGTGTATCACTGACTTCCACTCCTGACTAACTGCATAAGCAACCCAAGCAGTGGTTTGGGATGACTACATCTCATGGCAAAGGCTGCCTGTTCCCACATCAGCCTGCTGGTCCCCTTCAGTCTTCTTCAGAGCAGGACCAGCCCTGCTGTTGGGCAGAGTAAGGCAGCCAGCTCAGGCAACGAATGTTGGGGAGTGGTAATCCCTCATCCATTCCCCTCTTCCTGAGCTGTAGGTGCCCCACAGTAGCAGTGCTGGCTGGGCTGGGCTGGGCTGGGCTGGGCTGGGCTGGGCTGGGCTGGGCTGGGCTAGGCTATCTGTCTATCTACCTATCTCATCTGGCCGCTTTCTCCCAACATGTGACAGATAGTGGCCTTGGAAAGGCCCTTGACCAAGCACACAGACACAGAAGCACCCAGCTATCCCAGGTCATGCAAGAGCACATCTGTTGCCTTGCCTACATGATGCACACTGTTGCTGTCACTGCTGCATTGCAGGCACCGGGCGAAGCCATGAGCAAGCATTAACAAGATGACCCACCAAAGAGCTGGCTTGCCTGGTGACCCCTAGGCTAGCTTGCTGGGGCAGCAAAAAATCTCAGTCATTTTGCAAGGAAACAAGGCACCCTGTTTCCAAGCAGAATCCTGCTCCCAGAAGCCTCCTGGGAGTGCGATTCTGCTAACAAATAAGGTGCACTCCTGATATAAGAGGACAGCATTGAACACATTTCAGACTAAAAAAAAAGAGGAGGATACTGTATGTGAAGCACTTTCAAAACTCAAATATGTTAGATAAAGTACTCTTGTCTCTTGAAAGAGCCCCATCAGAAAATCCCCAAGACACGGATGTATCTGTGGCAGGGATGTGGGGTGGGCAGTGATATTTGATTTCACCAGTAAAGCTTTTGGAAGATGTTCTGTCTCATTAAAGAACTGCAGGAGGATTTTTTCCCACCCTCTTCAAATACTACCCAGATGCCCGACTTTGATATCTCTCTTTCTCTTAGCGGGGGACAGAAGACTCCTTACATCCTATTTCCTATCAGCTGCTTTCCCACACATCTACAAAATGAACCAGAGCAATGTTTAGTTGAGTCTAGGCTCGTTGTTAAATGGAAGCCGGGGCTCAATGGTATTTCGGGATTGATCACTACCTTCTCTGAAGGCCAGAAGCAAACCAAGCCTGCTGCGCTAAGCCTGTTGGCTTCATCCTCTTTCTGCTGCCTATATATGTGTGAACAAATGCCACCTGTTATTGGGATGGGGGGACGGATTTGTTTGGTTCGCATTTTCATTTCACACTTTCAACACAATACCTGAATTGAAAATCAGTTATCCTTCTAAAGTCACACTTCTATTTACAGTGGAGTTCTCCATTCAAAAAATGCATACAGGAATGTGTTTAGTAGGGGAAAGTGCACACAAATGCCTATATTAATGAGAATAGCGGTCAAAAATTAACGATACCTGACATAGCGCCTTCTCCTTTGCCAACCTGCCCTATCACTGTCGGAGGCCATGCTTCTGGTGGTTCCACATGGACCTATGGCCCGATTGGAATCCAACAGGAGAAGAACCTTTAATGTGGTGGCCCCTTCTCTGTGGAACACTCTGCCCCTGGAAGTCAGGCTGGCGCCAACACTAGGCTGCTTCCGGCGCCTCCTGAAAACAGCTCTGTTTTGAGAAGCCTTCCTCAACAGACTAGCCACTGTTTTTCTGGTTCCTTTGTCTTTAAATTAAACAATTTTAATTTGCTTTTTAAATCTTTTTTCTTTTACTGTTTATACCGATGTTCACCACTCTGGTTAGATAATTGAGATAATTATGTTAGATAATTGAGCAGTATATAAATATTGTAAATAATAATAATTGCATTATATTAAGAAAATTGTTGGCAAAAACTGCATTATTAGGAGAAATGCACACAAAAATGCATACATATTTTCATGCAAATTTATTTTTAAAAATTCTCAACATTCACGTTTTAAAACAGCATCACTCCATCTTTTAAATTATGCAAATTACGATCTACCCAACCCTGGATGGGAAACGGCCTGGGAATCCCATGTATGTCACTCTTGAGGGCTGATGAACATATGCATATTCATCACTTGTTTTCTCTTTATATGATGACTGTACATTTAAACTGACAGGTGGCCGTATGAAATGGCTGGGCTGAAGAACCACTTGCCTAGGATTGGGATAAAAATGCTTCTAAAATGTAATGAAATAGTTCTAGTTCATGCAGACTGTGAGATTTTCCTGTAAGGGAGGCCTTGTGATATCAACTGATTAGATGTTTATGGAATTTTAATCTATGTACTTTTATGGTGAGGCGTTGGTATATGTGTCTTCTTTGTTTTTATTTGAGCTGAATTTCTTCGTGAGGCAGCTGGACAACCATCTGTCAGAGATGCTTTAAGGTGGATTCCTGCATTGAGCAGGGGGTTGGGCTTGATGGCCTTATAGGCCCCTTCCAACTGTACTATTCTAGGATTCTAGGATTCTGTGACCTTGGCCTGAAACACATAAACCAACTAACTGCCTGTCGTGAATTTCTAATGCGCTTTAATATTCTTGTTACTCAAAACAAGAATGGCTGCATAGTCTGTGTGATGAAAGCATCTAAACTCTGCCCTTCCTGTACTTGCCCTGATGTTGATTGCTTTAACCCTTTACTTTCTGAAGGAAATGTAAGCATCCCATTTCTCTCTTCTCAAAAAACAACAACAGCCTAGTTAACATTGTCTCACCATATACATGCTACACTTACCTTTGTGCCTAGTCTGGAAACTTCAACTTGTTCAAAATATGGCAGCCAGGTTGGTCACCGGTACAGCTAGGGGTGACCACATTGCACCAATTTTAAAATCACTTCACTGGCTGCCAATCAGTTTCCAGGCGAAGTATAAAGTGTTGGTTATTACCTTTAAAGCCCTACATGGTTTGGGTCCAGGTTACCTGTGGGATTGCCTTCCCCTGTACAATCCGCCCCACACTCAGGTCATCTGGGAAGAATTTACTCCAATCAGCCAGAACCAGGCTGATGAGTGTTACCCAGACGATCTTCTCTTTTGCTGCTCCCAGACTGTGGAATGGCCTGCCGGAGGAGATTTGACAAATTAGCAGTCTTCATGAATTTAAGAGAGCCGTGAAGACTGCTCTCTTCCGGCAGGCCTACCCAGTTGAATTTTAAGATGTTTTTAATGATGTATTAGTTTTTATTTGTTTTAATATTTCATCTATTTTGTGGTTCTCATGTTTATATTGGCTTCCAACAATAAAGGTTATGATGATGATGATGATGATGATTTATTGTTGTTCCCTGCCTCGATCTGGAGGGATAGGCGGGTTATAAATAAATTCATTAAACAAAAAACCTACGATTTACAAAAACAATGTTAAGGCTCTACAGATTCCAACCAAGCACCAAAAAGCAGGGAAATTGGGAGTTAAGGCTCCCAAGCCTTAATGCCACATCCTCCCTAAGGAGGCAGAAAGTGCAAGTGAAATTCTCATTCTCCCACAGCAGATAAACCATGAGGACAGGGTGGAGAATATGATATGCAGAGGTGACTGTGGGGTTGTGGAAAACTGATCACGAACAACTTAGGGCCACCTACTTCTCTTTTTTTGTTTAGAGCAGCCCTTCTCCAACCTGGTGCCCTCCAAAGGTGTTGGACTACAACTCCCATTATTGCAAGTCAGTATGTCCCATAGTCAGGAATGCTGGGACTTGTCATCTCAAAAATCTAGATATGCAATTTGATCTGCAGAGGTGACTGTGGGGTTGTGGGAAATGATGATGAACAATTTAGGACCAGCTACTTCTCATTTCTTAGAGCATCTCCTTATGTTGAGTTGCAACCCAACACATCTGACAGGCACCAGGTTGGCAAATGTTGTTCAAGAACAAGGGAAGGCAGAATGTAGATCTCCAGATGTTTGGAATTCAACTTATAAAAGCCCCTATCAGCATGGGCAGTTATCAGGAATGCCGCGAGTTGATGTCCAAATCATCAGGATAGATCTATTTTGTGCCCACATCTGTACTAAAGTATGAGGTCTTCCAGCATTAAGATATGTGATCAATCAAGGAACTACAAAAGAGCTGCATCACTTTAAATAAATTGTCAAAACCAAATGAAACAACAATGAATGAGTCTTGAATACCTAATCCAGATAGCCCTTCAGACATCAACATTAGTTTTCAACACATGGCATAGGATGTCTGTTTCTTGAATATCAGATAAAGGATTTTTCTTACTTGTTCAGCAGTGTGAGATCAAAGACAGAGCTACTACCTAATACTTTCATGCGTAAGTATTATTTTAAAATTAAGTATGAATTGATTTTTGTCTTCCCCATAACACATAACATGGGAGTTACAGTGTAACACATCTGGAGAGCACCAGGCTGGAGAAAGTTGACTCCTATACATGTCTTCTCATAAGCCAGTGCCACTGAATTTACTAGGGATTTCTCCCAAGAGGTATAGGATTGCAAACTAATCTCATCTGAAAGGTGTTCAAGACAGCCAAACTAAACCTCTTCTGCTCCACTGTTGCTTTGATGAGATGATGCATTGTGCAGGGATTGTGGGGAGTGAACAGTACATTTTTTATAAATACATTAAAAAAAATTGGTTCTTTGAAAGGCAGGATATTGACCAAAAGTTGGAAGTGCCTGGCACATGCTCTGGTTCTAGATCTGTATGAATAGTGCCCCTTTTATTATCAAGAGTGCTGCTATATGTGAGATGTGTGTGAGAGAAAAGTATTGGGCAGACCCTGTATTTGGTAAGGGTATGGAACAGCATTCCCCATCCTGCTGCCCTCCAGGTGTTTGAGATGACAAGTCCCAGCATTCCTTACCATGGGATGTACTGACTTGCAAAGATGGGAGTTGTAGTCCAACACCTTTGGAGGGCACCAGGTTGGGGAAGAAAACAAAAAAAGAGAAGTAAGTGGCCCTAAGTTGTTCGTGATCAGTTTTCCACAACCCTACAGTCACCTCTGCATATCATATTCTCCACCCTGTCCTCATGGTTTATCTGCTTTGGGAGAATGAGAATTTCACTTGCACTTTCTGCCTCCTTAGGGAGGATGTGGCGTTAAGGCTTGTGAGCCTTAACTGCCAATTTCCCTGCTTTTTGGTGCTTGTTTGGAATCTGTAGAGCCTTAACATTGTTTTTGTAAACCGTAGGTTTTTTGTTTAATGAATTTCATGGCTTTGTGTAATGGATGACTGGATATTATACAGTTGACAACCAAGCCAGCATCAACCAGAATGTTATACCATCTTGACATCCAATATAAAATCAAAGCTAGTGTTATGTGTTGAACTCACTTTTAACATTAAGAAATCAACCAAAATGCTTGCATCTCCCTCATTTTTAAAGATAAAGAGATGAAACCTGGCATCATGGTAGCTCTTAAGTAGGGATATAGCTATGCCAAGTATGAAGCAGATCCGTTCATGCCTTGATTTTTAGGAATTTTTTGAAGTCCAAACAGAAATCTCTTTGGGGTCCAGGACCTTGAGCAGTAGAAGTTTAAAAAATGAAATGAAAGATAAAGAGATGAAACTTGGCACCATGGTAGCTCTGAAGTAGGGATTTAGCCATGCCAAGTTGGAAGCAGATCCGTTCATCCCTTGATTTTTAGAAATGTTTAAAACTTCAATTTAATTTTTTAATTAACTAAAATGCTTACAATTCCATCATTTTTAAAGATAAAGGGATGAAACTTGACAGCATGGTAGCTCTTAAATAGGGATTGAGCCATGCCAAGTTGGAAGCAGATCTGTTTATGCCTTGAGTTTTAGGAATTTTTAAAACTTCAAACCCAATACTCCTCTTTGGGGTCTAGGGCCTTGAGCAGTACATTAAAAAAAAGAAAGAAAGTAAAGATAAAGAGATGAAACTTGGCACCATGGTACCTCTTAAGTAAGGCTTTAGCCATGCCAAGTTGAAAGTAGATTGGTTCATGCCTTGAATTTTAGAAAAACATTTGAAGTCAAACTTTTTAAAAAATATCCTAAAAATCAAGGCACGAACCGATCTGCTTCCAACTTGGCATGGCTCAATTCTAGGGTGACCACTAGGGTGTGGCCTAGTGGCTAAAGTGTTGGACTGGGAGCTGGGAGATCTGGGTTCTACTCCCCACTTAGCCATGGAAACCCATTGGGTGACTTTGGGCCAGTTGCAGACTCTCAGCCCAACCCATCTCACAGGGTTGCTGTTGTGAGGATAAAATGGAGAGGAGGAGGATTATGATCACATTACACCAGTTTTAAAATCGCTTCACTGGCTGCCAATCAGTTTCCGGGCGAAGTATAAAGTGTTGGTTATTACCTTTAAAGCCCTACATGGTTTGGGTCCAGGGTACCTGCGGGATCGCCTTCTCCCGTACAATCCGCCCCGCACACTTAGGTCCTCTGGGAAGAACTTACTCAAGCCAGTCAGAACTAGGCTGGCGGGTGTTACCCAGAGGACCTTCTCTTCCATCGCTCCCAGACTATGGAATGGTCTGTCGGAGGAGGTTAGACAAATTGACAGTCTTCATGAATTTAAGAGAGTCATGAAGACTGTCCTCTTCCGACAGGCCTATCCAGATGAATTTTAAGATGTTTTTAATGTTGTATTTTTCTCTTGTTTTTAAAAAAAAAAAAAAAATTAACTGTTGTGATTTTTATGTTTTATATTGTTGTTGTTCCCCACCTCGATCCGGAGGGAGAGGCGGGCTACAAATAAATATTATTATTATTATTATTATTATTATTATTATTATGCCGCCTTGGGTTTCTTGGCGGAAAAAAGGTGGGATATAAATGCAATAATAAAAAACTGTCAGGATTTCCCCAGATTTCTCTTGGTTTTTGTTCTATCCTCAGTGTCGGGGGATTTTATGCAATAGTCTATAATGACCTGGAATTACACACTTTCCCTTTTAAGGCCACCATTAGCATGGCAGGGGGGAATGCCATGCTTTCTGGAGGTGTGTCATTCTCTCCCACTGCTCCAATCAAGGCCTTAAAAGGGAAAAACGTGTCATTCCCAGGCATTATAGAAAAGGGCCTGATTGGAGCAGTGGGGTGGGGTGAGAATGACATGCTTTCCCCTCCTCCGCTCCAATTGGGGACTTTAAGGTGGCCCCAGAAAGCCATTTTCCTGCCCCCCCACTAGGTGTCCTCTTTTTTGGTTTCCCAAATATGGTCACCCTACTCAGTTCTTGCACAGGCTGCATTTCCATCCCTAGATATTTACTCAAAAGTAAGACCCATTGAATTTCCTTGGTTCTTGAAAAGCAACACACTTGCTTTTAGATTTGCCAGTTTCAGCATTCTGTGTGTGCTATGAATGCCTGCTCTGTCTGTCCCTATAGTTTTCTGCAAGGTCCAGCCACGGGAAGCCAGTAAATTAAACCCAGGGATGGAGGGTGGTATTCCCTCAAGTTCCTCTGACAGCAGGTGCTATAGAACATGGACCTTCCAGGAGTGTTGAGGCTGGATTTCTGGCAGACCCAGCCAGGCAACTTTATGGCCTGTTAGTCCCTCCATTTGGTAGCCTGCAGAGCACCTGCCTCATAAGGCAAATGGCCACATGAGAACTGTTATTATGGCCGGCTACTTTGTTTGTCTTTAGAAGTCTGTGGTCCAGATCTCTTCAGAAGGGGGAATAGTGTTTTGTGGTTGGGGTCAGTCTAAATTATCTCCAGGGGTCCCTTACTCAGTGCCTCTGATAGCAAAGAGATTGAGGATTTCCCCCAACTCTGTTACTCTTGAAGTTACTAGGCCTGTTGAAAATAGATTTTATAACATAAGCATGATAACAGAGAATACTCCTTTTCACTTGTTAAACCAATGAAAACATGCCACACAAGAAGTCTTAAGATTTGAATGGTTTATAAAGAAAAGTAAATGCAAAAGAACATCAGATGCAAAAGTGAAATCTGAAACATTACTAGTAGTAGTAGTAGTAGTATCCTGCCTTTTGCCCAATGCTGGGCCTCAGGGCAGCCTTACAAAACTAAAACATATACAGCTAAAACCTATAAATAGGAATATACTAGGCTGACTATATGAAAAGGAGGACAGGACTCATGTAACTTTAACAGTTGTAGAGAAAAGGGAATTTCAGCCAGTGTCATTTGTATGCAATTAGTTCCTGGTGAAATTCTCTCTTCATCACAACAGTTAAAGTTGCAGGGGCCCTGCCTTCTTTTGTATATGGTCACTCTAGTATAGTGCCTGCAACTTTAACTGTTGTGATGAAGAGGGAATTTCACCAGGGACTAATTGCATACAAATGACACTGGCTGAAATTCCCTTTTCTCTACAACTGTTAAAGTTACATGAGCCCTGTCCTCCTTTTCATATGGTCAGCCTAAATATACAAAAGTTAAAAATATAATTAAATACTTTTCAATATTAATATTGAAACATTTTTTTAAATATTAATATTTAAAACATTTTAAATGCATAACATTTTAAAAGTCAAAGGTATAGACAGAGGTCCAGATGATTTGCCAAAGGCCTGCTGGAACAAAAAAAGGTTTGTCTGCATCCAAAAACACATCAAGGAGGGAGCCTGTGTAGACTGCAAGGATTAGAAAGAAAATCCATGTGTGTACACTATGCAAAATAAACGACAGCTCAACTGTTTCTAAACCTTATTAGAAAAACAGGGTGACTAGGCCGAAACCAACGTTGTAGGCCCAGAAGCACTTTGAAAGGTTTCAACATTATACTTAAAACTTAACACCGGCCCAAACTAATTAAATGAAGTGTTTGAAGCTTTCAACTTATAGCAGTATGGACCAAACTCTTAGAAAAGAGGGAAGGAGCACTGTGTGTGTATGGGATGTGGGTGGGGATAGAAAGAAAGGTATAGCCACCTATTCCCAGGAGAGATCTGAAGATCAGGTTACCATGGATCCAGAGGAACCACACCCTGCTTCACCAGGGAGCAAAAGAGCAAACTGGCCTTATGAAGATAGCCCAAAATACTCTCAGAGCCAAAGGAATGCATGTTCCAGAAGAGAAAAGAGAAACTCTTCTTCTTCTTCACTCAAAAGGACTGTGCTAGAGGCAGCAGCCATTTCACTCACCCACCCCACATTCTAAGGCAGGAGGGAGGGGGGAGAGCAACGCTACTTAGCGCGTGTCGCGCTATGAGGGAAGATGGCTGCCTCATTGACTTGAATGAGAGGTTAAAATTGTTCTTAAAAGTCAACCGAAGGGAATTTTTAAAAAACGAAAAGCTTTCCACCAACTACAGTCAAGGAGGAAGAAGACCCCATCACTGGATTAATTAATAATGTTCTAGAAATTATGCAAATTGTGAGCACAAAAGTCGCAACCCGGAAGTAAATTTTACAAAAGCAGGGAGACAGGTTTGTATTCCTTTTCTACCTTAAACTGCTCTCTTTCCCTCAATCTTTCACCAATCTTCTTAAAATTTTAAGTTAATGTAAAACAAACATTTCTTTCTGGCACCTGTAAATTTCAGAAAGGTTGATAAAACATTTTCGATTTTATGGCTGTTAGAATGACCCCCCCCCCCCCAATTATCACTTTAACATGGCAGAATGTGTTTTTTACTGACGGCCCTTAACAATGGAGGCACGGCTGTGCCTCCATTTATAAATATATTATTATTATTATTATTATTATTATTATTATTATTATTATTACTATTACACCAACAGACTCATAACAGTGAACTGACAGCTCTACCACACTCACACACACTGGTAGGGGATTCAGTCAAACATAGGCATTCATGATAGTTTTTCATCTCACAGAAATGGCTCTGACCAGCCTAACTACTGGTACATGCTTCTTGAAAGTTTCTCCTACTCAAATCACAGCTGAAAAGGCACAGGACAAATAGGACTGTTGCTGTGCAGAGCCAGCATCAAGGGTTGGGCCCTTGCTGAGGGGCTACAAGGCAGCCCACCCACAAGAGCCCCCTGGAGTAGCTGCTGCTCTTCGCCTTTGCAGCTTGCGTGTTCGCCCTGCCTCTGGGTCTGTCCCAGATAACGGCGCTGATGAGAAGGAGGAGGAGCAGGAGATGCCCTGGCCTCCTTGCTCCTTGGCTCTCTGCCTGTCACGAAGGGGTAGCAGTGATGAGGAGGAGGAGGAGGAGGAGAAGGAGGAGGAGCTGTGGGAATGGAGGTGAGAAGGTGGACTCACCTTTGAGGGTGTCTTGCCCAAGGACTCTCAAAAACCTGGAGCCAGACTGGCGGTGCTTGTGTGGTGGTGGAGCTGGGTCAAGCAAGAGTCAGTTAACACAACAAGACAGTATAGCACAGTGGGTAAACATCCTTTTTAAAATAAATAAATAGAAAATGGGGTTTTAAAATTGGATATATTTTTTTTAAAAAGTTTCTCTTAAATAATAACCGAGTTAACATTAGGTGATCAGGATGTAAGTGCGTAAACCGTAGAGTTAATATCTAAATTCAATCCATGCCTCAAACAGATAAACTGACTTAAAGAAGGGTGTTTTCTATGGAAATGAAGAACCTACCTGATCATTTCTCAAATATGAGGACTGACACTCGCCTTACCAAACGTAAGCGTTTCATTTTCACCTGATGAAAATAACCTGTTATAGTCTGCCTATGAATGGTCAAACCTTGCTTCGACCTATCAGTCATGGGTGTTTCATTTTTAGACAAAATTGTCCAGTGTGCATCTGTTTAAGTTCTCTTTGTTATTGTTATTTATTTGTTTGTTTCATTCCTATATTGACCAAGATCCGATGCTCTGAGCAGATTATAACAGTTCATAAGATTATAAAATGTAGCATAAAAATATGAATATGCAAAATGTAAAACAATTTAGGCAAGTAAATACAGTTTCAATAGAATCTCATTGAAACCCTATAACCTCTTGCCTAGGAGTAAGCCCCATTGAACTCAGTGGAATTTATTCCTGTGTAGACATGTATAGGATTGTGTTGTTGACTTTAAAGTGTCATGGGTGTTTGTCATAAGGAAACTGCTGCATGGGGATTTCCTTTTTTCAAGGGTTTCTCCAAAACAAATGACTGAGAAGCTGCCACCAATCAAGATGAACCTCCTGAAACTTTTTAATGTGTTCAGCTGCTTTGGGGGGTGTCTGAGCTCTATTGCCAAGGTCCCCTTCTTTCAGCCCAGTCCTAGGAAAGAATATATAAAGACACAGATTTTCTTGTCGAAAACCCAGAAACTCAGAACTGAACAAAACCATGTAAAAATCCTGAGAACACAAGTGGTAGTTTTGTAAGCTTGCAGTCCTTCGCCTGGGGAAGTGTAAAGTGATGCACACTGGGGCAAAAAATCCCAACTTCAAGTATAACCTGATGGGATCTGAGCTACCGGTGACGGGCCATGGAAGAGATCTCGGGGTTGTGGTGGACAGCTCAATGGAAATGTCAGCCTAGTATGCGGACACTGTCAAGCAGGCAAACTCCATGTTAGGCATTATTAGAAAAGGAATTGAGAATAAAACTGCCAGTATCATACGGCCTTTAAACAAATCTATGGTGTGACCTCACATAGAATACTGTGTACACTTCTGATCATCACTCCTAAAAAAGGTATTGTAGAGCTGGGAAAAGGGCAGAAAAGGGCAACTAAAATGATCAAGGGGCTGGAGCTTCTCCCCTATGAGGGAAGGTTACAACAGCTGGGATTGTTTAGTTTGGAAAAAAGGAGACGAAGGGGAGACATGATAGAGGTGTATAAAATTATGTATAATGTGGAGAATGTGGATCGGGAGAGATTTTTCTCCTTCTCCCATAATATTAGGACCCGGGATCGTCCCATAAAGCTGATTGGTGGGAGGTTCAGGACAGTTAAAAGGAAGTACTTCTTCACACAGCGCTACTCATTGTATTCACTACCATAAGATGTAGTGATGGCAACCAATTTGGACTACTAGCCCTGGTGGCTATATGCTATCTCCATCAGAGTCAGTAAGCCTGTATACACCAGTTGCTGGGAAGCATGGATGGGATGAGAATTCCATTTTAAATAATGCCACCAAATGTCCAAATATAAAAAGGAGGTTATTGGGGGTGGAGGGGGAGGAAACAGGGAAAAACAAGGAAAGCAACAATTACACACACACATACACACACACACACAGAGAATTCCAAATAAAACCAAAAAGTCAGTCTAGGTTAGCTAGGTACATGCTACCTACTTGAGTAGAGTCTTGAGTTCCAGAGATTATATGGAGACAATGGTCTGAGAGACAGCATCTTGGTCTCCAGTTATGTGGTATACAGTAAGGAAGGCCCTTCAGGAGTGAGGAAACTCTTATATTTATGAGAATCTGAGTTCAGTAAAAGCTGGCCCTTGTGAGAGACTGGTTGTTATTTTGTCCAATAATGTAATAGCCTCCATTTCTGATGTCAGTGATCTAGCCAGCAAATTAGAAAATTACTTAGTGGCTGGACCCACTTTCCTAATTTAACTTACATCTCAAAAGACCAAACCAATTTGAACCAGTTATGCTATTCTAAAAAAAACCTTACATTTTGGATATGTATTGGGAAAGAAAGAGATGAAATAAGCCAATTCAGATTGCCCAGCATGGTGCAAGTGTACCAGATGATGTTGAGCTACATCAGAATATTAGTTTTTCCCACACCTAGGTGCTGGTGGTTGGATACGGGAAAGGGATTCCAACAAGGGTTGGTCAGGAGAAGAGCGGTGTAGCCCCGGGAAGCTGGTGAGCAAGGAGGAGATCTGGACTTCGGCAGATGGAGATGCTTTTTTACCACTCTCGCTTGTGTGGCTCACACTGCAACTGCTCACACCAGCTCCAGCAGCTCCATACGAGCTGTACAGTAAACAGTACGACACATGACAAAGAAGGGAACATAATGTAGTGACTCATGATAGCATGATGCATAGCATGATGCCATATTCTACAGTTCCCAAGTTGTACTTTGTTGATGCACATGCACAACAATTTGTATAGACACAACAAGATCTCAAAATAATGGAGAACCTTCATTTGAGATTGGATGGAGGAATTCATAATTCAAGTTTGCCCATCACTAGTTAGATCTGTGTTAGTTCATTCACTCCTGTAAACTGTCACTTGATGGTTGCAGTCATCAAGCGCATGTGGAACCAGCCCTGTATTAATTAGGAGGGAGGGAGGCTATGAATGTGTAAATCAAATAAAGATGCACCTTCATAGGTCAGAAACGTTTATCTTGTAATGGCTTCATTTTTCTTTGCATGACACTTTTGACATCAATTACATCATTTCCTCAGAATCCAGCATGGTAAATGTCTTAGGGGAGATTGCTCCCCCCCCTCAGAACCCAAACAAGTCGAGGGGCAAAGGCATCTCCTTGACTCCTCTTCTGCTCCCCCTCCCCTGGTTTTACCCCATCCGAGCTGCTTAAAAATCTTCATCCCCTCACTTAAGACATTTCAATTAGAATAGGGTGTTCATCCAGGCACCCCCATGGAGCCATGCAATTATGCATACATCATTCTTCTCTTTGGATATTTTCTTTTTCACTGCATAATTTCTCCCTGTTCATCTTTATACTGCCCTTCCAAAATGAACAAAGAGGTATTTTGCTTTCAGGGTTTGTTTTGTCTCCCCTCACCCCCTCACACACTAAAGATCTGACCACTGTATCTGAGATCAGCAGCTTCTCCTTGAGGAGTAAAATAACAGGCAGCCAACAGATGGCCTTAATTTATAACTCAGCTTCCAGAGGGATGGGTTTTCTGATGCCTTTTAATAGCCCTGGTGTAAGGCGGGCATCATATTCACCCAATGCCAGTGTTTCTTCTTCGTGATCTTTGTGCATCACACATATGGGCTAGTGCCGGCGCCAAGCTCACTTCAGGAAACTTCTATAGCTAGCCTAGATTTTTGGCAGGAACCCCTCCCCCACCATCATATTGTGCATGCTCCGGGTTCCCGCTTACCTCAGTTCTTCTTTGACCGCTGCGCTGATTGCCTCGCGGGAGTCTTCGTCGAACGTTGTTCGTATATATTTCCTCTGAAATAGAGTTATAGTTAATAGTTAGCTTAGATAGTTTAGTGTTAGTGTTAGTGTTGTATAAAAATTTTTTTTTGTTTTTGGTAAGACCTTAGTTAGTGTATCTTCGCTGTTGGGCCTACCCCATCTTATGGCGCAGACAGCTTTGTTTAAAAATTGCTCCAGGTGTCGAGCGAAGCTTGCTCTTACAGATGACCATTCTTTGTGCCTACTTTGTCTGGGAGAATCCCATATCGTTGAGGCCTGTGCCCATTGCATGAACTTCTCCAGGCAGGCGCGCAGAAATCGGGCAGCTCGTTTAAGAGGTCTCCTTTGGAAAAAAGCGTTGGAGGCAGTGGATGCTCCACAGCCTCTCGTTATGCCTTCACCCGCCTCTATTTCTGGTGAGGGTGGGCCTTTGCCTACAAATCGCTCTGACCCAGCAACCCCTGGTATTTCATCCGCTGAGGTGAAAACGAAAAAACATCCGAAGAAGACTACGACCAAACCTCAGGATGTGAGGCGTAAAAAGAAGGCAAAGACCAAAAATGTGGAAAAATCATCTAAGTCTCACCCGACTACCGCTTCAATACCGTCGGTACCGTTTTCGTCGGTACCGACATCACTACCGACAAGGCATGCGGTACCGTCTCCATCAAGATCGCCCATGCCACCAACCTCACGTGCACCCTCGGTGGTAGCAATCGAGACGACTCCCCCAGGCTCGATACCGGTCACCTCGGTACCGGTTCAGGCGGCGCCCATGCCCCCGACAGCTCCGGAGCCTACGCCAGTATTGGATGAAGAGGTCTTTGATTCCGTAGTGCCTGCCTCACCTGTGCGGCCACCATCGGTCCGCTCGAGAACTTCAGCCTCCCGATCCTCTAGATGCGGATCTGCCTGCCGCCACTCCCGCTCCAGCTCGAGATCTCGGTCGCGGGACTGGGATTGCTATTCCGACCGCTCAGTACTGTCATCACACCGTCGATACCGAGACATTGCGGCTGAGTCAACTCGATACCGATACGCCTTCGATCCATATACAGGCAAACGGCTGACGGTTGATCGCCCAATCCTTCCTCCATGTCCTCTTCGCCGAGCACCGTCAGCAATTGTCTCGGTACCAACTCACATTCCCTTGATACCGGAGCGACTTCCTGAGGTACCAACTCCATCCTCCCCGTAGTCCGTGGAGGATTACGTCTCTGACTCCTCTTCGGTAGCGACAGCCCCTCCATCAGTACCGTCTCCAAATGATGGTGTGGGAACAACTGAACGGGCGTCACCATCCATGGAGCTTGGAGGTTTCAACGAACAGATGCTTCGTATGGCTCAGTCTCTTGGCGTCGAGCATCAGCAATCAACAACAGTGTCACACCCTCAGCAGAGGAAGACCGCGAATCGCTTTAAGCAGCCCCGTAGCCGGCAGGATGACACTCATAAACGTCGCCTTTGACTCCAGCCTTCTGTTCCGTCGGCCCACACAATTTGGGAACATTCTCCAACAGTTCCACCACAATTGGGCCGCAATTACCTCAGACACCTGGGTTCTGAATATTGTCACCAGGGGCTACAAAATAGAGTTCAGAGTCCTCCCTCCCACCAGTGCCGTAAAGATAACACCTCCATCAAAAATTTTGACTCAAGAGACTGCTTCCCTACTACAAAAGGGAGCCATTACAAGAGTCTCACCGGACAACTTACATACGGGCTTCTATTCCCGTTACTTCACGGTCCCGAAAAGAGACGGAGGACTTCGCCCTATCATGGATCTCAGGCACCTAAACAAGTTCATTGTAATGAAGAAATTCCGTATGATAACGTTAGCGATCATTCTGCCCCTCTTGAAAAGAAACCAGTGGTTCACTCTAATAGATCTAAAGGATGCCTACTTTCATATCGCAATCCACCCTTCTCATCGCAAATACCTCCGCTTTGTCGTGGGGAAGCACGCATTTCAATTTCCCGTCCTCCCATTTGGCTTAAAAACTGCACCCAGAGTATTTACGAAGTGTATGGGAGCGGTTTGTGCCTACCTATGCTCACAGGGTATAGAACTTTATCCGTACCTGGACGACTGGCTGATCGTCTCCACGTCCCGGCGTCAAGCGTCGAGGGATGTAGGGACTGTACGAACGCTGCTACTGTTGTTGGGCCTGCAAATAAATATGGAAAAGTCACTTTTTCAGCCGTGCCAGACTATTCAGTTTATAGGCGTCTGGCTAGACTCGACGATGGGAAGAGCATTCCTTCCACAGGACAGAGCTCAGGCCCTCCACGATCTTTCACATCGCCTAATGCACCTGCACCAGACATCAGCATTCACCGCCCTGAGGTTGTTGGGGCTCATGGCTGCTTCTGTATTTGTGGTCCTCTGGGCAAGACTACGGATGCGTCGTCTACAGCAGTTCTTGCTCCGCAGCCTCGACCCAACCATGGACCCTCACAAGACCATACTTACCATACCTTCATCAATTCAGGACTCACTTCAATGGTGGACAAATCCACGCAACCTCTCCTCAGGAATGCCATTTGTGGACTCGGGCCCATCCAGGCGTCTCACCACGGATGCATCCCTGCAAGGATGGGGAGCCCACTGCGACGATCTCACCATTCAGGAAAGATGGTCACCTTCGGAGAGACGCCTATGTATAAACGTGTTAGAACTGTTAGCGGTGAAGAGAGCGATGCTTGCGTTCAGGACTCATCTACAGGGTCACCACGTTCAGATTCTATCAGACAACACTGCAGTGGTCTGGTACCTGAACAAGGAAGGGGGTACTCGATCTCTCCCTCTCTCCCTCTACTTCTTTTTTTTTTTTTTTACATTTTTAAATATTTTTTATTTTTCAACATAATACAACATAAAACAACATAAAATACAATACATGCCACATACCCCCCATGCTCCCCTCCCCCCAGGAGACCTTCAATTATACATTATTCTTCTTTCCAAAAGTGTAAAGACTCTTTTGAAGGTATTTGCCCTTCCCTGTTCTTAATACATATTCCAAAAATAGGCTCCATACATCTCCAAAATCATTCTTACTAGACATTCCCCTCTTTATTTTCATTTTACACGTTAGCTTGTCATTAAGTGCCATATCCCATATTTCTTTATACCATTCTTCTATAGTATATATCCCTTGCCCTTTCCAGTTTTTAGCAATCATTATTCTGACGGGAGCCAGGAGGTTGTTTATTAATTCTCTCTTATTTATATTCTCATTTCCTTTATCCCATATTGCTAGTAGAGCCAGCTTTGGGCTTAATTCCAATTTACTTCCAATTATTTCACTTATTTCTTTGAACATCCTTTCCCAAAATTTTTGTACATGTTTACAGCTCCACCACATATGGAAATAAGTTCCAACCTCGTGGCATCCCCTCCAACAATTCTTGGACACTTTTTTATCTATCTGATGAAATCTTACCGGTGTTAAATACCATCTCCATACTATTTTATAACAATTCTCCTTAATTCTAATCAACAAAAGCTTTAACATTCTTGCATCCCACATCCTCCCCCAGTCATGTTCATTAATTTGTTCCTTTAAATCATCTTCCCAAATCATTTTAAGAGAGTCTCGATATTCAGCCTCCTCTGTCAGGATTCTATATATTTCGCTAGTCAGACCACTTCTTATTTATTTGTCCTTTTACCAACTCTCTAATTTGCACCTTATCTATCATTCTTTCCATCCAGTTCCTTAACTTAATAATTTCCTGACCCTTCAGACTTCCTTCCAACTCTACTTTTAAATTCCTTGGGAAATTTCCCACAACTACCACTGGGGCGAGTGGAGAGTCTCCTGGTATTAACTTTCCTTTAACTTTCTCCCAGATCTCTAGAATGTTTTTCAGCAACGGGTTGTCCAGTCCCCTCAAATCTTTCTTTTGAATTTTATTATTAAAAAAATATTTTGCAATTTAAAATCTAGTTCCCCTGTTTGCGTGTCTAGCCATTCTCAGTCTTCCTTCCCTAATATACTATTTATAACATATCTTAACTGATTAGCAATATAATAATTCTTTATATTTGGAAGTCCCAAACCACCTTTCTTTTGTGTCTTATACCATAACCCTTTGTTAATCCTAGCTCTCTTATCTCCGTTGCAATAAGCATTAATCATATTTTGCCAGCTCTTTAACTCTGCATCCGATATTTTAATCGGTAGCATTCTAAACAAAAAATTAATCTTAGGTAATATCTTCATTTTTATAACCGCTATTCTACCAAACCAAGAATGTTTTAATTTTCTATATACCTCTAACTTTTCCCCTACCTGTTTCTTCAAACTTGCAAAATTAATTTCCTCTAACCTATCTAAATCTTTTGCAATATTAACTCCTACATAACGTACTACATTTTTATGCCTAAGACCTAACTTTACTTTACTTTCCTCCATCTCCTCTTTGTTATAATTAAATAACATCATTTCTGACTTCCCCAATTAACTTGTAAACCAGTAATCTCCCCGAATTCTCTCAAATGCTCCTTAATCAGCTCCCCAACCTTCAGGGGATCTTCTAATGTCAGTAATGTGTCATCCGCAAACATATTTATTTTAATCTTCTCCTTCCCTCCTATCCCCTTCAATCTTGAATCCTCCCTTATAACATTTGCCAAAATTTCTATCACTATCGCAAATAAGATCGGTGAAAGTGGGCAACCTTGTCTTGTTCCTCGAGCTAGTATAATCTGTTGCGTTAACCCATCATTAACCATTATTTCTGCTTTATTATTTTTATACAGTTGATCCATCACTCCCATAAATTTTACTCCAAGCCCAAATGTTTTCAAAATTGTTTTAAGTGCTGGCCATTCCATGCAATCAAAGGCTTTGAATATATCCAATGCTAACAAACCTGCTTTTAAATTCCTTTTTTTAATAGTATTGATTATATTTAAGACTCTTCCAATTAAATTAGGCATTTGCCTTCCTGAGATAAATCCACATTGATCTTTTCTAATATATTTATGTATAAATGTACTCATCCTTTTTGCCATTATAGCTGTAAATATTTTTGAGTCTTGATTTATTAAGGATATTGGTCTATAAGATGCTGGATCCGTCAGATCCTGTCCTGGTTTCGGCATTAATATAATCAAGGAATGATCCCACGATGGTGGGGTCTTTCCTCCTTCTATTATACTATTAAATAATTTTTTCAATCTTGGTATTAAAATTCCTCTAAAAACCTTATAATATTTCGGCCCCAAACCATCCAATCCCAGAGATTTCCCTCCTTTTAATTTAGCAATAATTCCTTCTATTTCTTTCTCAGTAACTAATCCTTCCATATAATCCCTATCTTGCCCCTGTAATCTTATTTTCCAATTCCTCTCTACATATTCCAATACCTTAACCTGTAATCCCATATCTGATGTATATAATTCTCTATAAAACTCCTGAAATATATTTAATTTATCCTTCATTAAGTTACAACTTTTCCCTGTCTTATCTCTAATTGTCCCTATCATGCTCTTAGCCTTTTTTGACTGAGTGGACCTAGCCAACATCTTCGAGTTTTTATTACTATATTCAAAAAAATCCCTCCTTAAATATAGCAAATCCCTTTGGACTTGTTCTAACTCTTCTCTCTCTAATTCTTTTTTCTTAGCTTGGATTTGGGCAAATAGGCGTTTATCTTTTGTCTCTCTTAGCTTCTCCTCTAAGTCCCTTACCTCCTTTTCAATCTTTTTACTTTGTGCTTCTTGTTGTTTTCTTAGGGTACACATTTCCCTAATACAAATCCCTCTTACTACAGCCTTCATAGTGTCCCATATTAACCCCTGCGAGTTTGAGTCCTTTTCGTTAATTTCCCATATTTCCTGCATTTCATTTTTTATGTTCTCCACTATATTTTTATTATTTAATAGCCTTGTATCGATTCTCCATCTCTTAACTTGTTTATAATCCTTCTTCGTGTTAATATCCATAGTCATTAATGCATGGTCTGTGACTTTAATTACCCCTATAGCACAATCTATAAGTTTAGACATCATATTCTTTGACACAAAAATATAATCAATCCTGGAATAACTCTTAAACCTTGGTGAGTAGAAAGTATATTTCCTTTCTTCCCCTTTTAATACTCTCCAAACATCCATTAATTCTTTTCTCTCCATTAATTTGCTTAACCCTGTCCTCCCACCACTCTTAAGAACTCTTAATATAGTATCCCTGTCTTTCCCTTTGTCTAATACCATATTGAAGTCACCTGCCATCACAATATTCTTTTTACCCACTTCTCCCACTGCATTAAAAACTTCATCGAAAAATTCCATTTGTTTCCCATTTGGAGCATATACATTAATCAATACATATTCCTCCTCCCCTACCATGCAAGAAATTATCAGAAACCTTCCCGCTTCATCCTTCTTCACCCTTTGTATAGTAATACCACATTTTTTTGAAATTATAATCGCTACACCTCTCGCTTTAGAAGTGCCAAAAGACTTTTCGTAAACGCCGAAGCTCATCCGAAGCTCATTGACACCCTCCTTTGTTTGATGAGTTTCCTGCAAAAAAATTACATCAGCTTTCTCTTTTTTTAATAACATTTCTATTCTCTTCCTTTTTATAACAGTTCCTAGCCCTTTAACATTTAAAGTTGCAACCCTTAATTTATTTTCCATCTCTCTCTTTCACCCACATCTCTATATTGGTCTCCCTCTGTGATACACATACCCCCCTCCCTCCCTCACCCACCCACCCACATTTACCCCCCATCTTCACCCCCCCTCCTCATCAGACCTTCCTGGGCAATGGCCCCAATTATTCTTAGAACTCTTCGGGGGGGGGGGGGGAAGCAACCCAACATTCCCGGAGCAGAAATCCGACTCTCCCCTCTCTTATAATCTTTTCTTATCCCTTTTACAATAATATTTCTTCATTGACGGATTCCACCTACGGCACCTTCCTCCTATGGACGATCAGGACAGACTTCCCCTCCAGCACCTTCATCCTGCTTTGTTTCTCCAACAACCGTGGGATCCACTAAGCCCAGCTTTTCCAGAAGATCTATCCCTTGCTCACACAATGTTATTCTATGTTGCTTCCCTTTCCACATAAATCTCAGAAAGACTGGGTATCCCCAACTATATGTTATCGATCTCTTCTGCAAAGCCACTATACACAGTCTAACACTCTTCCGCCACTGCACTGTTTGAAGGCATAGATCCTGATAAACCTCAATTGGTGTTGCTTGTAGCATCAGCTGGCCTTGACGTCTAATTGCTTGCATCAACTTTTCTTTCTTGTAGTAATTAGCAAATTTGACAATTATATCTCTTGGGAGCAGGTTTCCTGATGTTCAATTTCCTTAATCCATGCCAAAATTATGTCTCTTAAATCCTTAGGACTTTCTCCCTCTCTCTCTCCAAAAAATCTAATTCGAATGTTAACTCTCCTGTCCCGATCTTCCAAAGCAATTAAGCACAAGTCCATCTCCTTCAAATGGTCCCCCTGTTTCTTGCTGTCTTCCTGCAGCTTCTTCGTATTCCTCTCCATTCTCTCCATATTATCCACCACAGTTTGAAGGTCCACCATAAATTCCTGCTGTGAGTCCTTGATTCTTTGCATTAATCTTTCCTCCTGCTTCAGTAAAGCCACCTCCATCACATTCTGAATTTTGCTCATTAAATCATCTGAGGTCTCTGCTTGACTCTCTTTGGCCGGTTTTGGTACTGCACCTGCTGCTTTAGGAGCTGTGCCATATTTGGTATTTCCGGAGTGACCCGGGGATTTCCCTGTCTTGTCTGATTGCTGCTGCTTTTCCGACATATTGTCTGGCATAGTTCCAGCAACCCTCGTAAGCCGCTGCCAGTTACTATCAGATGGATGATCTTTCGATAATCTGCTCCAGGCGGGGGCCCTGGATTTTTCACCTTTTTGCTATCTTTTCATAAAGCTAAACTCATAAATCCGCACCCCTCACCTAAATCATCGCTATCCGCCTCAAATATCCTCTCGGCTCAAATCAACAGTTGCGCTTTGGCTTCTAGCTCCTTCAACTGGAGGTTAAAAGTAATTTTCCCACTTAAATCACTTCAGCCTCTCCCTCTAAAGTTATCTTAACCTTGCTGCTTCCAATTAAAGTCCATTAATTACCTTCAGTAATCGCCTGTCAGAGCTCCCGTCCACCTCCAAAACAGTTTCGTTTTCTCCTCTGCTGTTATAGTAGTTATCCAGCTGCTTCTCTCACCACAGATGCAGTAAAGCTTCCGGACCCGAAATCAAATCGTTAATCAAGAATCCATCACCTCCAAATTAGGGATTTTGTAAATATTTCATTGCTTCTTAATGAGAGCAAGAGAGTTCTGACTCTACTCCATGTCTGTTAGGCCACTCCCCCCTCTCTCCCTCTACTTCAACTTACCATGGACATCTTCCGTTGGATGGTTCCACGGGGCAGCCGACTCTCTGCCCTGCATATTGCGGGAACCGACAATGTTCAAGCGGACGACCTCAGTCGAAACTTCCTCGACACCCACGAATGGCAGATGTTGCCGACTATTTTGAGCCTCCTCTTTGCTCGATGGGGTGTTCCGGATGTAGACCTTTTTGCCACACAGAGCAATGCGGTATGCAACGCGTTCTGCTCAAGAGCAGGTATAGGCCGCTTGTCCCTAGGGGATGCGTTTATGGTCACATGGAGTCTGGGCCTGATATACATGTTTCCACCATTCCCATTGCTAACAAGAGTTGTAACCAAGAGTTGTAACCAAGCTCTTCAGACATCGCACCGCCATACTGATAGCCCTGTGGTGGCCCAGGCAAGCATGGTTTGCCCCACTTCTCAGGCTGGCGAACAAGCCCACTTGGTGACTGCCCAGCCTACCGACTCTCTTGTCCAAAGACGGAGGCAGGATCCTCCATCCAGATCTCAAAACCCTAAAGCTCACAGCATGGAGAATCTGGCCAGATGGAAGTCAAGACCATCCTGGAGGCGGCGCAGAAGCCCTCTACCAGGAGATCTTATGACAGAAAATGGGGAAAAAATATACTTTTTGCTGAAGATAAAGGGTTTGACCCTGGGTCAGGATCCATAGAGAGTATTGTAAATTTCCTTTATCACCTACATACTTTGGATCTGAAAGCCACTTCTATCAAAGTCTATCTAGTGGCCATATCTGTAAACCATTGTCTGTTAAATGGTTTTTCTGCTTTCTCGCACCCTGTTTCTAGGAGTTTCTTAAAGGGTTTACGCAATATTTTTCCTCCCCTTCGCTCAGTGCTCCCTCAATGGATTTTATCGGTGGTTCTGAGTGCTTTAACCTCTAAGCCATTCGAGCCGTTGGCAACTACAGATATATGTCTGCTAACTTTTAAGACAGTATTTTTAGTAGCCATAACATCAGCTAGATGAGCCTCTGAACTTTGCGCTTTAGTCGTAGACCCTCCTTATACCCATTTTTTTTAGAGATAAGGTCATCTTGCTGCCTGGCCCTTCCTTTGTCCCTAAGGTTGTCTCCAGTTTTCACGTTAATCAAGACATTGTGTTGCCCACGTTTTTTCATGCATCCTCAGACCCATTGTGCTCTAGATTGCACTCTTTGGATGTCAGAAGGGCTTTAGCTTTTTACAAATCTAGATCTGAGATGTTCCGTAAGTCCCACCAGCTTTTTGTATGTTATGGGGGGAAGAATAAAGGACTGCCGGTGTCTTCACAACGTCTGTCCGGCTGGATAGTGCAGACTATTTCCCTGGCTTATCAACTCGTGGGTAAAGAACTGCCACTAGCTGTTAAGGCACACTCCACAAGAGGGCAAGCCACATCCACTGCTCTAGTTCGTGGTGTATCACTTCCTGAACTCTGTAGAGCGGCTACTTGTTTCCACGTTTGTGAGGCATTACAAGTTGGATGTGAGAGCTAGATCAGACAGCTCCTTCGGTCGAGCAGTCCTCTCCTCCGTACTTCAGTGATTGTTCAGCGAGCCTACCCTCCTCCGGTAAGTTTTTGCTTGTTATTCGCCCATATGTGTGATGCACAGAGACCACGAAGAAGAAATGCAGGTTGCTTACCTGTAACTGTAGTTCTTCGAGTGGTCATCTGTGCAGTCACACAACCCACCCACCATCCCCTCTTGGCATCGCTTTGTGATTGTCAAGACAGGTTGTTTGTGCATGCTCATACATTGATGTTCTTCTGAAGGGAATAGAATTATTCACCTCGGTCGTGAGACCACACGGTCTCAGAGAACTGAGGTAAGCGGGAACCCGGAGCATGTGCAATAGGATGATGGGGGAGGGGTTCCCGCCAAAAATCTAGGCTAGCTATAGAAGTTTCCCGAAGTGAGTGCGGCGCCGGCGCGAGCTCATATGTGTGACTGCACAGATGACCACTCGAAGAACTACAGTTACAGGTAAGCAACCTGCATTTCCCCAACACGGTTATAATATGGTTGGAGAAGCAGCACCTGTGGAATTTCTGGTTTCCTCAAAGTTTTAGGGACTGAAGCCATCGGTGTTGGTAGTCAGTGCTGGTAGTCCTTTGTAAAGCTGATTGGTCTTAATTACTTATTCAAGACCAAGCCACCCCAAATATTTTGCAAAATACTTTGCAACAGGGATAATTTACAATAATATATTATTGCTGGAAGACCTTCTGTGTGTGTGTGTGTGTGTGTGTGTGTCTCTCTCTCTCTCTCTCTGGAAATACATCTTTCCAAGATTATACATAACCTCAACAAAGACAGACCAAATATCTGTATAAGTATCCATTCACAAGTGGCATTTATATACCACCCATTCAAATGTTGAAAGCGTTACAAGGTCCTCAATCCATTGCATTATAGATGAGTATTGTTTATTCTTCCAATGTTGTAATATCAATCTTTTGTCTGTCAAAGGGGCATGAAGAATCCATTTGTGCTGACCATGCATATCCCTGGGGTAGGAATAACATGGGCAATAGAATAAGCCAACCTTCCCCATGGTGGTACCCTCCAGATATGTTGAGCAGCTGAAGTAGTCCAGCACATGTGGACATTAGCCATTAGACTAGGTCTTCTTTTGTCTGTGTGTCTCAGACGCAGAATTATATGAGATTTAATGTATCTGCTTTCAAGGACCATAGTATGCATTGTTTGGAACTGAAGTGCTGTAAATTCTCACATTTGTCTTTTGGGCAGTAGCTCAAGCAATACAGCTATCTATAATAATAATAATAATAGAAGAGGATATCTCTCTGTCTGTGCATCCGTCCATCAGCACCATAGTGCCAAGATCATGAAACCTAGGCGCCCGAAACCTGGCATGTATAGTAAAGGGACTGTAGGAGTGTGCACATCAGGGTTATTTTGTTTTAAAAAGCATTCATTAATTTTAATGGATTTAAATGTGTCCGTGTGGTTGAAGCCTGCAGTAACATCTTCAAGTACTAATGGGCAGTTTGCTGTAACCAGCACATTGCTTTGCAGTCCATACAGTTCAAAGCTGGCAGGAGATTAGAAGGCTGAGGCACAGTTATATGGCAGCCTGCTGCCTTGGGGCAGCCCTCTTCAGGGAATGGGGTGGACAGACACCTCCCCTATGGGGGTTATAGGGGTGCACCACAGCAAAGGCTCTTCTTAGGGGTGCCAGGAGGCATAGCTCCACTTAGGAAGGGTGGGCACAAGGTGCCCAACGCTGACAGCTGTGTAAGTTTGCTCGAAGGCTGAGCTGCACCCAAGCGAAGGGCTGATCCAACTCGTGCTAAGCTGTGTCTGTTTGCTAGTGACTAATAATAGAAGTGTGACTCTTTTTTATCTTTTTTAAAGGATTTTAAAACAGATTTTATTGTGTACGTGTGCCATCGATCAGCTACTCTGTATAAGGTTCCTCAAGCCATTTCCCTCCATTTCTCTGTTTGAGACTTTGAATTATGGAAGCTGAACTTTTAAGTACACACGTTTTAACGGCAGTGTCCTTGTTATAATGGTGTTGTTGATTTATGGCAAAGCGATAAGTGAAAAGGGGGACATGCCCAGCATCTTTCTACAGTTCTGCCATTCAGCTAGTTTACCTTTACCAATTTAACTCTTGACATGAGCCGTTGATGACTAAATTCACCAAGCTTGCGCATTGTTTGAACTGTTTTAATTGGTTTTTACTGCTTTTAAATTCTATACTGGCTTTAGCTTGATAATTGGTTTAATTTGTTTTTACCTGTGTATATTTATTGTTTTATATTGTTTGTATAATTTAACTGTATGCCGCCCTGAGATCCTAGTGATATAGGGTGAGATACAAATGTATAAAGAAATAAAGAAATAAACCTCTCCCTATGCTGCAGAGCGATGTAGCAGGACAGTGGGGTTAAAAACCCAGTTCATCAAAGGCGCTCTTTGTGATGTTCATGAAATACCTACAGCTCTCTTCTTTGCAACCCATTCCAGTTGCCAGAAGTGAGCTGGTGCTTTGCAATTATTGCATCACTTGATCTCACCCCATTCCCACCCCCTGGAATTCACGTGCCCTCTTGCACCTCTCTTTCTTTCTCTCAGACTAGTAAAGCTGTAACAGCTTCTGTGTGGTCAAAGAGGAAAGTTATTGTTCTATTTCCAGCTAAGAGAACTCATTGTGTTGTGGTATAAAACGAAAGTAATCAAAGTAGCACATTATTAGAACATTTTTTTAAAAAAGAAAGAATTAATACTTAAGCAGCAAGAAAGGGTGAACATTATTCAGAGCTATTCTGTAGTATCCGTTTTTGAGGCTTCAGAATTGTATGGACATCCACTTTTTCTTTCTTTCATGAGCGGGACTGAAAACATAGACTAAACCCACTCCAAAGCTTTGGCAATTGCTGCTCTCCAGACTCATCAATCCAATAATACAGCATAGGGTCTCCTCCAAGTCCGAACAAAAATGATCAAAGTTTCTACCCAGCGGCACTGATGTTGCTTTGTCTTCATATCACCTAAAGCAGCTGTATCCGAAACTCCAAAACGACCGGGTGACGATGAATCCCCCATTCAAAATAATAGGTTTGAGTTAGGCTTTCTGTTCCTCCAGCATTAATATGATTTGGGATAACAAATTAACTGGATTTATGGTCATGCTAAATGAGAACCCCAATGAACCTGCCATTTACATTTATGTATTTTCTCATAGTATCACAGAATAGTAGAGTTGGAAGGGGCCTATAAGGCCATCGAGTCCAGACCCCTGCTCAATGCAGGAATCTACCTTAAAGCATCCCTGACAGATGGTTGTCCAGCTGCCTCTTGAAGGCATCTAATGTGGGAGAGCCCACCACCTCCCTACATAACTGGTTCCATTATCGTATTGCTCTAACAGTCAGGAATTTTTTCCTAATGTCAAGTCGGAATCTGGCTTCCTGTAACTTAACCCCATTATTCTATGAACTGCACTCTGGGATGATTGAGAAAATATTCTGGCCCTCCTCTATGTGATAACCTGACAGAATCATAGAATAGTAGAGTTGGAAGGGGCCTATAAGGCCATCAAGTCCAACCCCCTGCCCAATGCAGGAATCCACCTTAAAGCATCCCTGACAGAGGTCTGTCCAGCTGCATCTTGAATGTCTCCAGTGTGGGAGAGCCCACGACCTCCCTAGGTCATTGGTTCCTCTGTCATACTGCTTGAACAGGCAGGATGTTTTTCCTGATGTCCAGCCGGAATCTGGCTTCCTGTAACTTGAACCCATCATTCCACATCCTACGTTCTGGGATGATTGATTTCTCACTAAATTACTAGTTGTGTTTAACTTTTCAATGCCACCTGCATTGGTTATTGTAGCTCTTACTTGTGCTTAAGAAGTATGAAGCAGAAAAAGAGGGTTAAGAGGTTGCTTCAGTGTGTGTTCACACCATGGAAGCACTTACTTGGGGGTTGGGCCCATTGCTGCTGCAGAATACATAGTGGAGGAAATGATATGTGACTGCCTGGGATATTATAAGGCAGGAGTGGATACTTGCTAAATCTTTAACATGTGCCCACTCCAGCAGAATGTGCTCACTGCAGCTGGCGGAGCAAAACATCCTGACATCTGCAGGTAGAGCTGGGGAAGACCCGCTTGAGACCTGGTGGACTTTACCAGTCAGCACAGGCAGTACTGAACCAGATGGACCGATGGCCCATAAGGCAGCTTCCTTTGCAAAACAGACTTAAGATAAATAGGGGAAGGAACAATTGGGGAAGGGAATCTGTCCAGACTTGGTGAGGCTGAGTTGCAGAGGAGTTTGGAAGAACCTGCAACAGCAGCACTCTGGAGCAGTTTTATTTATTTTGTCAGAAGAAATGTGTATCCCATCTTTTAGAAAATGTTCTTGCAAGGTGGCTTACAAAAGCATATAAATTGAACGAATTATAACATGATGAAAACCTCGTAATTAAAACTAAACATGGAGCCACTGTAAAATTAAACAGCGGCAGCCAGCAGTAGCAGTAAAACAACACTCAGCCCAATAATGAGTCTGAAGGTCAAATCTGATCAGATAAGGATCTGTCCATGATAACAGAGCTGAACACGGCTCCCCCCCCCGCCCACAGATCATTTCCCCCTAGTTCATGATGTATGTAGGCACGTATTTTTATCTATTTGAGGATTTTTTTAACCCCACTTTTCCCCTCCAAAAAGGGAGTCGCTCAAAGAGGCCTATAGAGTATGAAAAAAATGGCTAATCGTTAAAACACACAGTTAAAAGCAGCAGCAAACACAGAAACCAAAACTAACAATCAATAAGTAAAATTGAGTAACAGCAGAATCGAATGCTTGTATAAAGAGAAATGTCTTAAATTTGTCAGCAGAATGGAGAAAAAGAGGAAGGGCCTGTTCAGACAACATGCTAAGCCATGGTTAGGCTGCTAACTCCTTTGCAGCAAATGGTTAGTGGGTGTGTTTATGCAGCCACCATGGTTATGCAGCCACCATGGTTAGGAATGGTTCACACAGCATGCTAAGTCATAGTTCACATGACATGCTGAACCATAATTTTTAGCTCAAAATGCGTAGTGTGTTGTCTGAACAGGGCTGAAGGTGACCTAACCTCTTGGGGCAGAGAGTTCTGCTACTGGAGCACAGCCCCTGGAGAAGCCCCCTCACGCGTTGCCACTATCCATGCCTTTGAAGACAACATCACATGGAAGAAGGGCACAGCGCCTGATCTTGAACGACAGGTTCACCTGGGAGGAGACGGCTCTGCAAGTAGCCAGGTCCCAAGTGAATTCAGATTAGCCCAGTCCTGCCAACTCTTACTTGGGGATGGAGGAATCTGCCGATTTCTAGTCCATGTCACTTCTGCATGTGGTCACCCATAAATCTGTTCCATCCCATTTCTGCATTAAGTCTGCTTTCTTTTTAAATCCACACAAAAAATCTCATTTAAATACCTGCTTAAATATGTGTTTTTAAATGCCTTTGCTCTCATATATGCATTTAAAATGTATTTTGATACATTTAAACTGCAAAATAACCCTGTATCACAATATTCTGAGAAGTACAAAATCTGCTGGATAGTTGTGTTCCAATTGATAGAATAGTCCGAGAGGTAAGGATCAGGTCAGTTTGTATCTAAGTTCTCAGCAGTTGAATTCCTCAAGCATCCCTACTCTGACTAACAGCGGATATGAGAACTTGGAGATGTCAGGTACCTTCTGAGCTATCACTCATGCTCTGATCTCAATTCAAGTTCTCAATCTGGCCAGCAGATATCTGGTAGAGAGCTGGGGGGGGGGGGGGATGCTTGCCAAGGTGGTCTGGGAGGAATCTACACTTATGATAAATCCAATCCATTTTGAGGTTCATTTCAGACATGGGTTTAGATCAACTCAAAATGGGTTCCAAGGTGCTTTCTTTCAAGTAGAGAGGGCTTTCTTGTGGGGTTGAAAAATTGCCCTAGCCTTAGAAATGACGACCCATCTTAGGTTGGGATGACAGGAGCTAAAGAACAAACATATAGATGATGACACAATATCGTTACTCTGAAGGACATTTCTTGGGCTAAGGATTCCTTATGTATGAAATATGAACCGTCTGAGAGGCCTTTTCACTCTCCACAAGGCCAGCCTTTTCATCATCACTTCATATTTACCTCCATGTCCACAGGTGCATCACTGACTCCTAAACTCCTCTCACTATTCATTGGAACTTTCCCTCTATCGCAGCCTGGTCTGTTCCAAAGGGGATGGCAAAGCCAGCCACAATTCATTTTTAATTGGTTTATGTTTTTGAGATTGGAGGCTCAATTGTTAGTATGGAGACAGGCGTTGTTGATTCATATATTAATTGAATCACGTGTGTTGATTACAAGTTGATTTCCTTGTAGCTAATTGCAGGGGTGGGCAGAAAGTAGATCTGGATCTACCGGTAGATCACAGGTGATTTGAAGTAGATGGTCAAAGATTTCTGATTCGCCCATTGTTTAACAATAGCAGCAACAAAATGCCCCCCCCTCTTTCTCCCTAAATTATGCCACTGCAATGAAGGATGCTGAGGTATCTAGGAGTGTGGTTTTTTTGCGAGCTCTGTCCAGTCGTGGTACACAAAACAAATCCTTGGGCTTAGTTTTCTTTCATTCCAAGTGTTTGTGTTTTGCACCTGGCTCCGGTTGGTCGATCTCAGGGTTCTAGTAAAAAGCAGCGTAGAGACTGCATGGCCATGATCTGCTCATTTCTGACTGGTGCGCTGCTCTGCTTTTCTTTTAATTAAGCTTAAAAAGAAGCTGTTGATTTTGAAATCTAACTACCTTGGAAAGTTTTAAAAAACTGAAACAAGGTAAAAAAATCTAATTTGCTTTTCACCACTGACACTAATAGATTACTTTTTCCACTTTGCTGGGTTTGGAAATTGAATATTGGACTGGTTCTTCTACTTTTGATGCTTGTCAACCTCTTTCGAGAACCATTTTGTTGAATCAAGCTGTAATTTGGGCTTTGAAAGTGAAAGTGTTGCAGATAAGTAGTTTGGGCTGGGGGTGGGGAAGGGACTGAGCCTGCTTTCGCTAGAGGTTAGTTTTGCGTTTTGCAAAATTTGTTGAAACTGAGGAGTAGCTCAAACTGTAGTTGCAGCTCAGAAAGAAATGGATGTGGGTGGCGGCCACGTGGGTGGTCGGAAAGTACTTACCATATTCCTGCATCTCAGGCCAAAATATATGTTACACCTAGTCACTTGCAACTTCCGCCCTCTTTTTAAAAATCCAAAAAAAACAACCACATACGGCTGCAATCACGGTGTGGAGCAACTGCCCGTTGAACCTCTTCTAGGGTGACCCTATGGAAAGGAGGACAGGGCCCCTGTGTCTTTAAGAGTTGCATAAAAAAGGGAATTTCAGCAGGTGTCGTTTGTACGCATGTGTCACCTGGTGAAATTCCCTCTCCATCACAACAGTTAAAGCTGCAGAAACCCTGCCATCTTTTGTATCTGGCCAAGAGGGCAGGGCTCCCGCAGCTTTAACTGTTGTGATGAAGAGGGAATTTCACCAGGTGCTGCATGCATACAAAGAACTCCTGCTGAAATTCCCTTTTCTATACAACTGATAAAGATACAGGAGCCCAATCCTCCTTTCCATAGGGTCACCCTAATCTCTTCCAACATGAGGGCCAATTCCATTTTGGAGAAGCTCCTGGGGGCCCCATTGCAATTGTGGGTGGGGGCAAAGGATACCAGTATATTTCAGCTGAATCTCGTATGGTGAGTATCTAAGCCTTAGGAGAGACATTTCAACCCTTCAGAATGGGGGGAAAAACAGTACAAAAGCCAGGAAACCAAAACCATTGGTTGATAGAAAGAAAATATGGCCATCTGGGGATCCCCGGAGGCCAAATTTGGCCCCAGGGCCTGAGTTTTGTACTCCTCTTCTTAGCTGCTTTCCTCCCTATAGGGGGAATAATACCAATCCTAGATCGTTTCCTTGTGAAGAGAAAGGCAGGTTGATTGAGCTAGGCAGTCTTGGGTGGGAAAATAGGATGGGACGAAATGGTTAATAGTCTATGTGTACACACACACACACACCTTCTCTCCACACGCAACTTCCCAGAGCTGATTCATGTTTTAAAAAGAAACGTGTGGGAAGCCTTTCTTTATATGACTGCATGTAAGGTGTAGTTCAGCCCAGGCTAGGTCACCACCTGGGTGGGAGATTGTTTAGGTACCTAATTTATATCGCTCTGAGCTTCTTGGGGCAAGAAGAAGCATTCTTGTCCATAGCAGAGCATTAGTATTGTTAAAACTGGTGCCCTGGAATGTCTCAGGGCTACTTCAAGTGCTATTTACATATGGTGGCTTCAGTACAAAACCAAGGTATAACTGGGCTGTAAGTTTGGTATTCTGAATAGCACCAGTCAGCTGTTTATGGGAGGCAGCTAAATCCAGGTCACCATCACGAACTGCTGGTTGGTGCTATTCAGAGGGCTGTAGCCCAGCAGATGGAGCACGTGCTTTGCATTCAAAATGTCCCAGGCTCAATCTCCAGCATCTCCAAGAAGGGATGGAAAAGATCTCTGTCTGAAACCCTGGAGAGCCACGGCCAGTCAGTGTAGAATGGACAATACTGAGCTAGATGGACTTCGGTAAAAGGCAGCTTCCTTTGTTCTTACATTCCAGAGTATTTAACTAGGAGTAAATGTGAGTTGGCACAAACTGTTCAGGTGTGCAATTCTTCATCCAGTAAGGCTTCTCTCTATCTCTGATCCTGAGCTAAATCTGAGTGGGTGTGTAGAGTATGGAATCTGAAGTGATCAGTTAGTCATTTCCCCATCCCATAGTGAACATTCGCAAAGCAGGTGTTTATGTGTGGGCGTATGGACAGCTGAATTTACCTATTTATGATAAACTGCAGTGTACGTGATTCCGTATTTGTTCTCAAAACTTACGAACAGGAGAAATTAGAGCTCATGTTGTTTTTCATTTGTGTGGTGGTGGGGGGGGAGGAATCCAAAATCCTTAATTTAAGGGATCTCTGTGATGATAAACATTTTTTTATTGGGCCACTGTGCTATGTATAACAGAGACAGCTGAATTTCTGGAGACTTAGATTAAATGACCTTCCTCCCCTCCCCCAGGAGATGCATTCAATCTCTCTGGCTTCCCCTAACGTGCTTCCCTTGTGGTGTAATTACGAGGCTTTTGGTATTATTAAATATTGACTTATTTATATGTTACAAGCAATATATTTAAATGACTCAAGGCCATCAAACTGTACACATAGCTAGTCTACGTAAAAACATGCTCCCATCAGCAATACCCATATTCAAACACCCACATTAGCTTGGATTTGTTTGTTACACCATCTGTTGTGCCTTATCATCAGTTAGATCTTCGTAACAGACACTGCCTCTTATTGTGTGTGTGTGTGTGTGTATAGACATGATACCCTACACTCAATCCTGATTCTGCTGCCCTTTGACTGCTGCTCCATTTTGCAGTGATGCCTCATTCTCAAAACCACTTCCATGCAGCAGAAGCTCCTCCGCATGGCAGGTAGGCTGGCGTGGACTAGTTGATCCCTTCCCATGTGATCTTTCTCATCTCAGACCCACCGTCCCTTCCTGAGCACATTTTCAGGGGTGTGGGCTCTTGGCCAGCTCCTCACCATGGGCCCTGCTTCCAGCCCACACTGCCAGCAGCCAGTGACATGGACAAGGAGGGGGGAAACTCCCAATGTGAACCACATAACAGCCATTCTCAAGCTTCGAAACACCTGGGCAAAGTACAAAGTGTTGGTCATTACCTTTAAAGCCCTACATGGTTTGGGTCTAGGTTACCTGCGGGATCGCCTTCTCCCATACAATTCGCCCCGCACGTTCAGGTCCTCTGGGAAGAATTTACTACAGTCGGCCAAGACTAGGCTGACAGCCGTTACGCAGAGGGCCTTCTCTTCTGCCGCTCCCAGACTGTGGAATGGCCTGCCAGGGTAGATCCGCCAACTTCCCAGTCTTCTAGAATTTAAGTGAGGTATAAAGACTGATCTCTTCCGGCAGGCCTACGAATTTTAAGACTTGGCTGATTTTAATATTGTATTAATTTTTATAAGCTTTTAATCTGTTTTATGTATTTTATATTGTCTGTATGATGCTGTTCCCCTCCTCGATCTGGAGGCAGAGGCGGGTAAGAAACAATTTTTTTTTGTATTATTATTATTATTATTATTATTATTAGAAATTTGTATTCTTCATCCCCTTAAGGTGTTTTGATACTAGGTACATATGTGCCACTGAAAATGCATGAAGTTTTGCTAAGAAAAAGAAGCTCAACATGCAATCATTATGGGATTTGCCTTATGCTGCTTCTTACTGTGCATTGACTGTGCATTGACTGTGCATTGACTGTGCACTAAATAGCAAAAACAGCACCGTTGTAATTTTTTTGAACGTATTTGCAGTGGGCCTGCTCAGAAGACACCTTAAACCCTGCTGGTGGTTAAGGCTTTTAGTTAAGCAGCAGGGTTTAAGGTGTCTTGTGCGATGCGTTTTGCTACACCCTGCTCACCCACTAATCACAGTCGAACTGTCTACAGCAGGGTTGGTGGCTCTACCCGTGGCTGAAAATGGGCCTGTTCAGACGACACTTGAGGCTCTGTGGTTAGCGAAACTCTGCTTCTCTGGGGTTAGCACTAACCACAAGCCGTGCTGTTGCACATAACCCTTTAAGCCATGGTTAGAGCCACTAACCCTGCTGCAGACGGTCCAACTGTGGTTAATGAGTGAGCAGGGTTTAGTAAAATGTATCACACAAGACACCTTAAACCCTGCTGCTTAACCCAAAGCCTTAACCAATAGAGTTTAAGGTGTCTTCTGACCAAGCCTAGTGTTGTGTGCGGCAGCATGGTTTGTGGTTAGTGTGAACCCCAGAAAACCACAGTTTCGCTAACCACAGAGCCTGAAGTGTCATCTGAACAGGTCCATTATCTAATTCCATAATTTCCACAAAAGGGTGTGACCCTCACCTTCTCTTGGGTGTAACTTTAATGTGAATAAAGATTGAATCCTGTTTTTCAGTAGCAGAAACCAGTTCCAGCTATTGAACTAAATGATAGGGCATAAGAGATCTTTTTTCTCATATTTTCCAGTTGACTCTCCAATGTAAAGGAGATAATGTGGAAGTTTATTTTCAGCTCAGACAGTAAACACAGAGCCTTTGTCTCTTGCAGCAATTCCTGTGAAATTTAACACGGATTGACAATTCCCAGTGCCATTCATTTATTCCTTCCCTTCCCCTCCCTCTCTCTAACATTGAGTACGAAAGGATATTTGTAGCAGTATGGAAACAAATGTGCTCTACACATATATTTTACTCAGTCAGAAGATATGAAGATTTGATATGGAATTTTCTGGGCAAAACTATTTATTGTTAATGCATAACTGAGGAATCTGGACAACACGATAACTAAGACATGCTGATGGCAATTGAACCAAAGTTCCTCTTTATCACAATACTCTTTGATTAAAATTGTTATAGTAACTAGTAGCAACACTACTGTTAATCTTGAGTTGGAATTTCTGTCTTGTTCAGCTACCTCTTGGCTCAGGCTGTCGGTTTCAAACCAGCTGAAAACATCAATGCCAAAATTGTTTAAATAATAAGAACATAAGAAGAACCCTGCTGGGTCAGACCAAAGGACTATCTAGTCCAGCTTTCTGTTCCCACAGTGGCCAACCAGATGCCTCTGGGAAGCCCACAACAGGACATGAACACGACAGCACCCTCCCGCTTATGTTCCCGAGCAACTAATATGCATACTTCCTCTGGTACTAGAGGTAATATAGAGCCATCAAGACTAGTAGCCAATGGCATTGATTGCCTTCTCCGTGAATTTGACTTACCCCTTTTAAAACCATCCAAGTTCATCACCATCACTACATCTTGTGATGTAGAGAATTCCATCATTTAACTATGAGCTGTGTGAAGAAGTACTTCCCTTCATCTGTCCTGAATCTCCCACCACTGAGCTTTATTGGATGACCCCATTTTCTAGAATTATGCATAATTTTATACACTCCTCTCATGTCTCTCGTTACTTGCTTTTTTTCTAAGCTAGAGCCCCAAATTTTCCTCATAGGGGAGTTATTCCAGCCCCTTGATAATTTTGGTTCTTGTTTTCTGTACCATTTTCAGCTCTACAATGTCCTTTTTAAGGTGTGGTGACCAGAACTGTAGATGGTTTTCCAAGTATGGTTGCACTACAGGATGATACTGGCAGTTTTATTCTCATTTCCTTTCCTAAGTATGGCTAACATTGCATTGACGTTTTCATCAAGCTGTCCACCACAACCCCAAGATCTGCTTAGTCACCACTAGTTCTGATCCTATCAGATTATACTTGAAGTTGGGGGGTTTTCTGCCCCCACGTGCATCACTAGACTAGGACCACATTTGCCATTTTAATGCCCATTCTCCCAGTTTGGAGAAGTTCTTTTTATGCTCTTCGCTCTTTCTTTTTGTTTTAACCACCCTAAATAATTTGGTATCATTGGCCGCCTCACTGCTCATTTTTGAACAAATTAAGAAGCACCGAACTCAATACATTTAGTTGTGGAACCCCACGGTTTACATCTCTCCATTACAGGAACTGTCCATTAATTCCTACTCTCTGCTTCCTGATCTTTAACCAGTTACCAATCCATAAAAGGGCCCTTTCTCTTATCCCATGTTTGCTCAGGTTGTCCAGGAGTGTTTGCAAGAGATTTTGTCAAAAGCTTTTACAAAAGCCAAGAAAACAATGTATACTGGATAATGGCCATTGGTCCTCTTTATTTTAAAAGGGTACCAAAAAGAAAAAAGAAAAGCTCTTCTGTGGAGTTCTTCCTGAATAATCAACATTTAATCCTTTCTTTTAAGTCCATTACAGTTATATAAAAATGGAAGCATTAAAAAACAACAGCCAGCATATGTGAGTGTGTTCCCATACATTAAAAAAAACCTAATCTATTTTTAAAGTACTTATGTATTTATTTACATCAACTATCAGATTATAAAGTCAGTCATGGATGTGATATCAAAATCTCAGGTCAGGTACTATAGGACTTAACAATAAAATGAGAGGGAGACCAATTCTGTGAAATGGAGGCGATCTACAAATGCTATACAACTAGAAGCTGCCATTTTTGCCAGCAGCAGTCATGTATCATAACATTTATTTAATTAAAAGTATAGACACCTTCATCCAAAAGAGGATTTCAAGGAGTAATATCTAATTCTAGCCTACATTTGCATAGTATGCAGGGAGTTCAGGACTGGTGAATAACATTTATTTATTTTATTTAAAGTATTTCTATCCCACACACAACACACAAGGAAAATGGGATGGAGAGGACAGAGGGGGAAAATGAAGCAGCCTTTTTGCATGGATGGCAGAAGGGGTCTACTTCTCTTCTCTCTGGTGACCCCTGTATAAGCTGCCACAGGTGACAATAGTGGATCCAGGAGCACCTCCAAATTGTGCACCTGATGCTTCATGAAGAGTGCAACCCTCTCCAGAACAAGTTGAACACCCCTCACCCCAGATAAATTCCCCACAGTTTTTCATGTAGAAGTTAAATAGTATTGGTGATTAAATTCAGACCTGCAGAACCCCATGAAGTAATTTCCATGGGACAGAGCAGTAATGTCCCAGCACCACCTTCTGGAAACAGTTATCCAAGTAGGAACTGAACCATTATAAAACAGTGCCCCTAACTCCCAATTCAGACAGCTGATTCAGAGGAAAACCATGGTTGATGGTACTGAAAGCTGCTGAGAGATACAAGATAATCAACAGGATTGCTCTCCCTCTATCTCTCTCCTGCCAATCAAGGCACTTTATGTCTCCAAACTAGACCTAACTCCAGATAGAAATGGACCTAGAAAATCAATTTAATTCAAGAGCACCTGGTGTTGACCAGCAACCTCTTACTTGAGCACCTTGCCCAAGAAAGGATATTAGCAACTGAGATATAGTTGCCCTCCTCTTCTGTTTCCAGGTTAGGTTTCTTCAGGAGCAAACTGAGTACTGCTTATTTCAAAGAGGCTGTTACTACTCCCTCTCCCTCATGGAGGAATCAATAACCTACTGGAACCTACCAACCCAAGTATCTGAGGAAGTAAGCCTATATGCACCAGTTGCTGGGGAACATGGTGGGAGGGTGCTGTTGCACTGTGTCCTGCTTTGTTGGCCTCTGGCCAAGAGCTGGTTGGCCATTGAGTGAACAGAGTGCTGGGCTAGATGGACCCTCAGTCTGATCCAGCATCAGGGCTTTTCTGATGTTCTTATGCAAGTGGTCAGTCAAACTGGCCAGGACATTGCCTGTATCTTCGGATTTCAGCGACTGTAACTCATCCAATCTAACAGGACCAGGCAGTGCTCTGAATCACTCTGTTCGTGGAACTGCACTAGTCGTGAAGTTCTAGTCATGTTGGATGCAGCCGATTTTATCTTTGAAGCGTCTTGCAAATTTGTCACAACAAGTTGCTGAGGGAGTGGCCAAATCCCTTTCAGGGTCAGATTGTAATAAAACCTTTGCCATCTGGAACAGCTCTGCTGACTGTCACTGCAATTGTTTATTTATTTATTACATTTTTATACTGCCAATAAACAAGGATTTCTGGGCAGTTCACAATTAAAACCACGAAATACAACACATCAAAAACATTAGGTATTTATTTATTGCATTTCTCTACTGCCCAATCGGCGAAGCTCTCTGTTTATTTGATTCCGCCTGAGTCTTTCTTCACTTGCATTTTATTTACATTTTATTTATTTAAAATATTTTTTGGCCGCCTTTTAGGGCAAGAGTCCTTCCAAGGCCGCATACAACAATAAAACGTGTAATAAAAGCTAATATAGTATTAAAAACCAAGTAAAAACACAGTAAACAAAAAAGGAACAGTAGGAAGCATTCTAAAAAAAAACAACATATTCCAGAATAAAATGATCCTTACAACAGACAACTGGGGCTATGACCTGATCCGGTAAAACATAATCAGGGGAAAGTCAGTCCTTCTAGAAAGGCTGCAATGATGGAGACTGGTGGACCCCTGATGGCAACGTATTCCAGAGGAGTGGGTTCTTGCTGATTTTAAAGTACAAGCAGGCTGATATAGGTGAAGGTGGTCCTTTAAATAATTTGGTCCCAAACTGTTTAAGGTTTTTCGGTCTCAACTTTTTTTTATTTTCATGATATCAACAAGCTAAAAAACACATTCTACATAACCAAACAATGACAGTAACCTGCACATAACCAATACACACATAAAAAAAATCCACCGAGTTACAATAAATTTCTGATTTTCTCCCCAGCAAAGGTATTTGACCCTATTTTCTCTTGCATATCAACAGTAAACTAGTTTCCCCACCTTCTGTTATTTTAACCATTTCTTCTTATTCGTTGAATCCACAGACAAACAGATCATTTTTTTCTTGTCCCTTCACATAGTCTATAAGAGGTTTCCATTCAGTTAAAAACCCAGATATTGACTTTTCTCTCATTAATGAAGTAAGTTTTGCCATCTCCTCCAACTCCAATATCTTCAGCATCCATTCATCCATCGTTGGTAACGTTGGACTTTTCCACTTTTGTGCATATAGTAATCTCGCTGCTGTTATCATATATAAAAATAAAGTTCCATAGTTCCTCTTCATTAGGCCCAGAAGGAAATGTTCTGGCTTCAATTGTATATTAGTCTTTAATATTTTTTTGAATTAAGGAATGAATTTGTATCCAAAATGTTTTTGCTTTTTTACAAGTCCACCATATATGATAAAATGTCCCCCCTCCTCCTCCTCCTCCTCCTCCTCCTCCTCCTCCTCCTCCTCCTCCTTCTTCTTCTTCTTCTTCTCATTTCCAACAAGTTCCCGAGGCACCTTTATATACTTTAGCCAATTTTGCAGGAGACATATGCCATCTATACATCGTCTTATAAAAATTCTCTTTAAGTCTAGTACTTAATGTAAATTCTAAGCCTGTTGACCACATATGTTCCCATTGATCCATAGGGATGTTATGTCCAAAGTTTTGTGCCCCTTTTATCGTACAGTCTTTCACTTGTTCATCTTCCATTTCAAACTTCAACAATAACCTATACACTTTTGAAATAACATGTTCATCATTTATACATAATGCCCTTTCAAATTCAGATTTTGTTTGTTCGAACCCCCATGTTTTTTATCTATCTTAAACCTTTCCACAATTTGCATGTAAGGAAACCACTGACATGTGTAACCCTCTTCTATTAACCCTTCTCTTGATTTTAGTTCATATTCACCTTGTGACAATTGTAACACTTCACTGTACTTCAACTAATCGTACGCACATTTCAATTCCCTCCTATAATGAGCTTCCTGTGCTGATAGCCACAGTGGTATTTTCTGACAAAGCCTAGGTTTGTATTTATTCCATACTCTCAAGATAGCCCGTCTCACATAATGAAGTTGTATTTCTCTGCCAGCTGTTTGTTATGGGTGAAAGAATGGATGATGTTGAATAATAGAAGATTATTGGAATTAGAAGGTCATGAACTGAGATTTGGGTGGCATGGATACTTGTGGTATGACAATGCCAAGGTAACTGTTTAAGGTTTTCAAGGTCAAAACCAGCATTGTAAATTGGGCTTGGAACTACATCGGTAACCAGTACAGCTGGTGCAGAACATGCATTATATGATCAAATCGCTACGTCCCTGGCAACACTCGTCTCCACCAACACAGCTGAAGTTTCAGGACTGTCTTCAAAGATACCTCCACATACCCAAAATTGGCATAGGAAGGATAGGTGGATCAGAAGCCTGGAGAATGGCAATGGAACCCTTATGGACCACAGGAACCCCTTCTCCCCGACCATTCAGACACACCACCTCCTGGCATCGTAGAGATGGACATGAGAGGTCCCGGATCAGGACATTGAAATCAGTCAGGTTATATAAATTCCTCCAAACCTGTGGCCTCCTCTTCCTAGGTGGTGGTTATTGATCTGCACAGAATCCCTTGGATTCCCATCGGTACTGGGCCCAGCAAATGGGGCCAGCTCTTTCTCTACAGTCTTGTGCACTTCGGGGATGGCTGTGTCATGGCCATTATCACTGAATTCCTGTTGCTATCATAACAATTATAGAATATGGTAGTGTAAGGCCTATTACTCAAGATCTACCAGACCAATTTTGCTCATTTTCATTTTAAACTGACGCTTGAGCTGTGTAGACATGCAAAAAATTTCGAAAGTTCAAAAAAGATCAACGCTTGAGCATTAATAGCAATTAATTCCTCCATGCTAAAAAGGCAGGGCAGTCCCTCTGCCAGCCCTGTTTGACCAATCAGTGTGGCATAAAAGCAGCAACATGGTTAGGCTGTCACTGCCAGCACGGAGGGGGAAGAGGACATAGGTGGCCAATCAGGTCACAAGAGGGAGGGGTGGAGTCATGCCACATACACATTTTGGAGGGGGGATTTACTATGCATGAGCCATATTTGCGTTATTCATTAGTTCCTTTGTGGTGAATGGACTGAGGGGCAAAAAAGCAGGAAAGAGCAGAACTATTAGTGCACATGGGCCTTACATTGTAATTAATAATATGAATAATTAATAATAATTAACAGTTATCTGAAGGCTGCTGAGATGTAGAGTTCCCAAGTACCTCTCCCTTTTAAGAGGTTCCTTAAGCAGTCATTTTGGTAACTTACATTTTGGGATGGATTCAGGGAAGGGCATATTTCAGATTTGTGATTTATTTTTCAGCATCACTTATATACTGGCTTTGCACATTTAGGTTGCAACCCTGTGAATTCTTACTGGGTAGTATTCTCCATTGAATTCAGTGAGATTTCCTTCTGAGTTAAATATGCATAGAGTTGCATTATTGTTGTGATCATTGTTATATATTAGGATTATCACCTAATTATTTTTAAAAAATCAGTTAATTATTTATAGGTGTTTCCGTTGATTAATAAATTGATTAAATTCCCATATCTGCTTATAAGTTTAAAAAATCAACCCAACATTTCTGAAGCAAGTACACTTCCTTGTTTTTGGAGGGATGACTCTTCTGAGATGGCATTTTTATAAGTATGTGTAAAAATAAAATCTTTTAGAAATAAGTTGCTTGATTAATCGGGATTCCTTTTTAGTGTCAAACAAGGGATAAGTTGAACAGTCCAGTCCTAAAACAAAGAGTTGTGTAGCTGTGATAATTAAAGGGATAACAGAACAAGAAGTCCCTTAAAAGCATTTGTACTTCTTTTTCGACACATCAGGGTTTTTGTAACGCAGGAGAATAAAGCATTAGTGATTAATTTATTACTAACAGCCAGGATTGAAACATTATCAAAATGGAAAACTGATGTTTTATCTAGTGAATATTGGTTAAAAAGAGGATGGAATACTTTGCAGGTGCTAAAAATGTGGTCATTTATTATGAACTAGAGAAAGGGGGAAATTAAATGTTTGTACAACTGAAACATACACATCTTTGCATTCCATAATAAACTTTGGGCTACTCCAATTTGTACAATACATATTGCCAGTTTCTTATTCCTAAGCACATTTCACAGAAAATAAAGTTTTTGGATAGAGACAGTTCTGAAAAGTATAGTCTCCAGGTCATGGGGCTGTTTGATTTTAGGTGCAGAGGTGTGTAAACCTCGATTCAGTATTTGTTGAACATCCAGGAATCAGGAACCAGCTTTGGCTTCATTGACTTGGGCAGTGTCAAGTGGAACTAACCTGATCTGGTTGGATCCAGTAAATAGTTTCTGGACAAGATAATCTGGTATTGTGGGGAAACAATAACCCTGGAATCCCTTGTCTGCTGGGGCTGTTCGATTAAAGAGACTGTGGAAGTTGGTTCTTGAGATTTGCCATCTTTCAGCAAGCTGTCCTGTTTTTGTCATGAGTGTTTTGTGTTTTGGCTAAAAGTGGATGGCAAATGTGAGTTGGTGGCATTTATCTCCGGCTGAAAGTAGAGGCTTTTCTTTCCTGCCAACTTGTTTCAAGGCCAATAAAAGATAAATGTCAGAATGTCAAGACATAAAGTAATGCAGAGGCTTAGAGTAAATTTTGCGAAGTCCTTTTTCCAATTTTATGACAAACTGACAAAGAACGTGGACATCCTTTAAAAGAAAATAGATGTCTGAAAATTGTTCCAGCTCTACAGCAGAGGGTTTAGATCAGCTCTCTCCAACCTGCATCCCTTCTGACGTTGTGGGCTACAGTTCCCATCAGCCCCAGCCATCCTGACAATGCTTAGGGATGATAGGAGTTATAGTCCAAAGCGTCTGGAGGGACCTACATTGGGAAAGGCTGGCTTAGGCAAATATTTCCACAGTTCTTCATGCTGCAACTTCTGTTACTTTTTCAGACACAGGTGTGTTCTGTAATGTCAGAATGGGTTGCACCGCGGATTAGTTGTTGTTTTAATTTGATACGCATAACCCAGAGACTCAGACGTGAAAGCCTGATCATCACATGCTGTTTCTTTCCACATTGTCGGCTCTTTCTGAATGTGTATCGTATAGGTGACTAGCCACACAGCTTATTTTATTTTCATTATGGATGCTGATTATATTTGCATTAATTGTATTTGTTTGTATTATGCATATTGCCCTGAGGACTTTGGCTATAGGGTGATTCATAAATTGAATAAAATCAATCAATGAATAGATTTCAATTCAACTAACTGAAATGTAATTAGTTGCTCATTGCAAATTAAAGGGCTTTATTTATTGACTTTGCCCTCACAGCAGTTCTGTAAGGAAAATTGTTGCTAGTTCCATTTTACAGGTGGCAGACTGAGTCTTGCTCAAGGCCACATTTTGCATTCCTAGCAGAAGTATGGCTTTAAGCTAGGTTTGTTAAGCAGCAAGACGTTCTGGCATGTTGACACAGAATTTAAATGGATGGTATATAGACATCACATGCGAATGGATAAATACATGGATATTTGGTCTGCTTTTCTTGAAACCTATGCATAATTTTTTTTAATTATTGATGTATCTGATGAAAAACACACACACAACATTTATATGCATGTAATGTTTGTTCCTCTTTTCCCACAATTTGTTTTCTGCCCTCTTTTGTTAAATTCACAATAAAAAATAAAAAGCAAAAATTTTGATGCAGTAATCAGTTATATGAAAATGCACTCTGAGCATTTCTAGCATCCCATAATATTTCTTACTTGTTACTAGGGATGAGTGAATTTGTTAAGTTACTTACTTTCCCACCCATAGGTTTGTTTTGGCCCATTTCCACATCAGTTTGCAAATTCGGCCCCCCAAAAGTCTGCAGGTAAATTCGCATAGATTTTCTTCTGCACATTTCTTCTAATATACACATTTTTACTCACTTTTCTTGGTGTGCCACTTTTTGCAAGCAAAGTCACCCTAATATAATGCATTGTGTGCCTACTTCCCCTGATATGTGGATTTTTGTGTACACTTTTCCTTAATATATGCATTTTTGACTTGCAGATTGCATCACAAAATTCTGAAAAGTGTGGATTTCATTGCACAAGTGCATTGAGGTCATGATCACTGAGGTCGTCAGAAGGCATGCTCCTGGTGGTTCCATATGAACCTATGGCCTGATTGGAATCCACCAAGGAAGAGCCTTTAGTGTAGTAGCCCCTTCTCTGTGGAACTCCCTGCCCCTGGAGGTCAGGCAAGCGCCAACACTAGATTGCTTCCGGCGTCTCCTGAAAATAGGCTGACCATATGAAAAGGAGGACAGGGCTCATGTAACTTTAACAGTTGTAGAGAAAAGGGAATTTCAGCCAGTGGCATTTGTATGCAATTAGTTCCTGGTGAAATTCCCTCTTCATCACAACAGTTAAAGTTGCAGGCACTATACTAGAGTGATGAAGAGGGAATTTCACCAGGAACTAATTGCATACAAATGACACTGGCTGAAATTCCCTTTTCTCTACAACTGTTAAAGTTACATGAGCCCTGTCCTCCTTTCCATATGGTCAGCCTACTGAAAACAACCCTGTTTCAAGAACCTTCCTCAACTGATTAGCCACTGTTTTTCTGGTTCCTTTGTTTTTAAATTGAACAATTTTTATTTGCTTTTTTAATCTTGTTTCTTTTACTGTTTATCCCTATGTTTACTGCGAAAGAATCTGTTTTAGATATGGAGCCGGTGTATAAATATTGTAAAATAAATAAATAAATAAACAAACATATAGGTTTGTGGGTAAGTTCATATAAATATTCAGATTGTGCAAGTTTCTCATCTGTCCCACTTATTACTATATTTCAGTAAGTGTTATTCAATAACACATAAATTAAAACATTTTAATAGTAGGAAAATGAGAGCTTCAGGGCTTAGTTTGCATATTAATCGCAAAAGGGAATGATCCAGCTGAAGTTAAGCACTTCTAATTTTCACTGAAATCAGTGGCAATTTGGTGCTTCATATGCTGATCTCTGCTCTAAAAATTCGCTCAATTACTGAGAGGGCCAATTTTAACCGGGAAAAGGGAACCAATATTCGGCCTTTTGTTTTTGTTTTTTTTGGTTCTCCTTGTATTAGGGAATGAAAAAGGGAATTATTAAATCCAGCCTTTCCTTCTAACACATGGCAGCTTTTGATTATAAAATTGGAAATTTAATCATAATGATAATTAAGTCTAATTGATAATAATTAGCACTGGTATCATGCTTTCAAGTGTTCAAAACACTCACATACACATAACCCTTACCAAAGTGCTTATATCCTTTATTGTGGACAGGACTGAGGCTTAGAGAAAGGGAGTGGCTACCAAAGGCCACTTAGGGCACAATCTTATGCATATTTAGACGGGGGGGGGGGGATAATCCCTACAACTTCCAGCATTCCCCAGCCAGCAGGCTGGGGAATGCTGGGAGTTGTGGGGATTCTTTCTGTCTAAACATGCTTTCTGTCTAAACATGTGCCCTTAGTGAATTTATGGCAAACAAATTTAAACCAGGGACTCCCTGATTTGTAACTGAGTTTTTTGCCATTATAATTCACCAGCTCATAAGTTATCTCTCACTTCCTCCAGTATCTTTTTGGAAAGGCATTTCTGTTGAGTTTTTCTTAATATGCATGTTTATTTAACTTTAATTGAATAATTTGGTTAAACTACCAAACATTCTTAAAGAAGATGACAACCCTAAGACAAATAGTAGAAGGCATTTTTGGACACTAAAAGTGGCTTAGCTTAGCTTCCAGGTATTTCTTTTCCTACCAGGGGCTGGTTGATCTGTTTTGTTTGACAGTCCCCGTGCAGCAGAACTTCATGAGATACTTAGCTATAGGAAAACCTCATGCTTGATTGGGTCCATAGCATGCATGCTTAAGAAAGCCAGTTCAATATTGAAACCCACTGTGTGGTGACTGAACAGAATAGCTGCATTATGAACAGGTGGGCTATCACTATGTTTCCATTTAGAACTTGAGCTCATGGTCTTCAGGATTATGGTCAAGTAACTACTTGGCTAACATCTCTGCTTGAGCTAAATAGCAATATTTCAAAGAGGTGGAGCTACACTCAGGTACAATCCAAGTAAAATAACCCCATTTTGCAGATTGGCATATGAAATGACAATTCAGTTATTGCATCTCGGCACAGGAACACTAGTATTTACAACATGGTAAAGTTTCCTTGTTTCATGGGTCTGCTCACTCCATGGAAATAAATGGGTGATGTTAATTTATTTATCATCATATGTACTGTTATGATTTCAGTTCTCTGAATGCTGGTACTTATGTAGCCAAAATGGTACCATGTGTGCACAAGAGGGAGATGTCAGCGGTCTTAAGGGGGAGACCCTATATCTTAGGGGAAGACCGAGTGAGTAGTGAGCATGGTCAGTGACCTGTGGGAGACTGGTTGACTATGGTGTGGGTGGGGCATACAGATAAATGGTAAGACAGTGGGATGGAATTAGAATGTCCTGGAAGAAAGGACAAGGTTCCAGCAAGTCATTGATGCAGGTCCGCTTGTGTATACCAATAGCAAAGTCATTCTCTTAGCATAGTTCCTTATCTTGAGGACCCCGAGACTGATGGTCTTGAAGGACTCCGAGGCTGCCTTGTTTACAGTAGCTCAGGATTTTTTGGCCTCCACAACAACCATGGGCCAGTCTCAAATTATGTGGGGGCTCAGCACATGTGGCAGGGCACACTTTGGATCTGGTGTTCTGTGATGGATCTGGTGTTCTGTGAAGGAAATGATTGTGGGTGGGGAAGCCAATGATGTCTCACCCGCAACCTCTGCAAGGATGGGGGACTGGTTTGTATGGTCCACCCCAGAGATCAATACATCCAGATGGTTTTCCGTCTTTTAGTTGGTGGTCATGCTGACACTTTGGTCAGCGCTTGTAATGTGGATGACCCGTGCCACCGATACAATTGCTTGTAAACATTCTTGATCAAAACATACAGCCGGGTGGCATTTTGAGGAGCTGAAGGCAACCGTTGGGATGGCAACAAGAGCACAGGTGGCTGAAAATGCATACTGAATACGATCAAACTCTAGTGAGAGGCCGTTATTGGGCCTACTTTGTGGTGATGATGACAGCAAAGAAGTCTTACTTCTCCACCTCCACTGTGTCCACACAATGCCAGCCATTTCAAGTGGCACAGGGCCTGTTTAGTCTTTGAGCCCAGAATGGAGAACCCTCAAAGGCTCACTGTGAGCAATTTGTGTTACATTTTTGTAGTAAAATTACTTGAATCCACACCAACTTGGATGCCACATTTTTTTAACAGAGATGAGTACACCTAGGATATTGGCTAGTCTTGTTTTGGATATTTTTTGGCTTATGCATCCTGAGGATATGGCCAAGCTTCTTGGAGGATGGAGGCCTACTACCTGTATCCTAGATCCTTGCCCTTCTTGGCTTTTAAAGTTTGCCAGGGCAGGACTGGGTGTCTGGACCTCAGAAGTAATAAACGCTTCTTTGAGTGAGGGAATGGTGCCAACTGCTCTTTAGGAGGTAGTGGTTAGACTCTTCCTTTAAAAAAAAAATCAAATCTAGACCCTGCAAGCGATGATAAGTATCACCCTGTGTCTAATTTTTCATTGAGCAAAGGTCTGGAGTGAGTGGTGTCTTGGTGAATACAGTAGATTTGGATCCATTCCAATCTGGGGATGCTGAAGGAAATGGAGTGTCCTGGAAAGGCATAGGTGGCTTGCTGGAACCTGGAAACTTGCACATAATAATATTAAGAAAGAAAGAAAGAAAGAAAGAAAGAAAGAAAGAAAGAAAGAACCAAAAAGATCCAATGAACCAAATTTTAAAAACCAGGAAAGAAACCAATGGAAACATCAGCAGTTAATCACTTACTCCCCCTTACCCTGGCAGGTGGGCACAATATCTTCTGTGTGCTGTATTAAAGTAATCCATGAATGCAACTCTCACCTGTAAAAGTGACATGCATTTTGCGAGTATGAACGTAATTGCACAATTGCCATGGCATGATTTTTATCTTGTCATTACCATTACAACTTACAACATTTTATTTAAAAAATAAAAATAAATGCTGCCAATCAACTTTCACTTGATATAGATGGGAAGGAAGGAAGGAAAGATGGGGATATTTCCAGGGGGACGGTGGGGAGAGAGAATCTGCTAATGCTGTCTAGAAACATTTCTGGGACTAGTCTGAATAATCTGATTTACGGCTTCAGATATGTGTGCACATTTGTAGGAAATAGAACATCTAGTGTAACATTCCTCCCTGTCTTCCTCAGTCCCCCCCCCCACGGGCCGCCCTCCCAGGCATTTTAATTGAGGATAGGGGGATAAGATTGTAAGCCTAAAAGGCAGTTTGAAAAGATCAAGGTCTTTGAAGTACCTTGATTCTGAATGAATGATTGGGTGAATTCTGCCACTGAAAGAGCAAAGGGAGAAAGAGAGAGAGGAGAATTCGGGAGGAAAGCCCCACCCCCGCCTCACCCAGTGAGAAACCGTAATTAAAAGTATAGCGTTGAATGCCTCCCCCCTCCACTCCACGCCCTTTGCAGGTTTTTTCCTGGCAGGGACTTCCTTTAGCCACAATCATTGTCAAGGCAGCTGGACCCTGTCTCTTCATTTCCAGCTGCAGAGACATCCACAGAAAATTCCACCTACAGAGAAAATTAAACATCCAGAGTTTTCTGGATGTTTAATTTTCTTTCATTAATCATATGTTGGTATTTGACCATGTGTTGTGATGCGTCGTACCTGACCGGAAAGTGAAGCTGATTCTTTTTGAGGGTGCGAATGAACAGTGAGAGAACCATTCCTGCCCCAGGTTACTTCTAGGCCAGGGGTAGGAGCCTCAGGCCCAGGCAGAAAACCTGGGCTTCCCCGGATCTCCACACCCCTTTCCCATGGCCCAATCCCCCTTTTCCCCATCCACCAATCATTTGGGGTTCCTTGACTTTTGTGCAATTTTTCCCCTCATTCTAAAAGATTGAAATGCCTCTCCTAAGGCTTTGTTACTTGCAATTAGAGCTTTAGGTTAAAATACGCTGGTTGTCTTTTGTCTTGGGCCAGGCCCACCACTGGAATGTGGCCCCCGAGAGCTTCTCGGAAATGGAATTCAGCCCTCAGCCTGTAAGAGATTCAGCACCCCTGTTCTGGGCTAGTGGTGATGGGTGCTTGGCGTTGGTGCACTAACAAACCAGTGTTTACAGTGCCAAAACAAGAAGAAGCTTAGGAGGGACCCCCTATGGTTGCTGGAATTAGTGTGTCATAGGCCAGTGGTCTTCAACTGGTGGGTTGAAGATCAATCCAGATGGGTTGTGGCAATGCTGTTGCTGCCATGTTGGGCAATTGTGAAATTGTGGAAGTGGGTCCCATGTTGCAGGTTGAGAGTCTGAGGTGGGCCTCAGGTTTGGACCAATTGAGGACCACTGTCTTAGGCAATGTCTGTTGTGCCTCACTTGCTGATTACTGGGAGTTCGTTTGGCCTAGCCGTGATTGTTCCAGGGATTGGCATCATCTCTGTGTGGATTGTGGGAATTGGGGCACCAATTTAAAGTGCCTGTAACTCTCAAAAGATAATATAATTTAGGCTGACCATATGAAAAGGAGGTCAGGGCTCCTGTAACTTTAACAGTTGTAGAGAAAAGGGAATTTCAGCCAGTGTCATTTGTATGCAATTAGTCCCTGGTGAAATTCCCTCTTCATCACACCTGTTAAAGTTGCAGGGGCCCTGCCTTCTTTTGTATCTGGTCACTCTAGTATAGTGCCTGCAACTTTAACTGTTGTGATGAAGAGGGAATTTCACCAGGAACTAATTGCATACAAATGACACTGTCTGAAATTCCCTTTTCTCTACAACTGTTAAAGTTACAGGAGCCCTGTTCTCCTTTTCATATGGTCAGCCTAATATAATTACTTAGGAGATTATGACTGGAACCTCCCTGACACACTTGATTAGGTGAAGTGAATTTCAGAAAGTCGACAGTTACAACAAACTCTCTCTCTCTCTCTCTCTCTCTCTCTCTCTCTCTCTCTCTCTCTCTCTTTCTCTCTCTCTCATGTTTTTATTAATTTTTGTTTTACACTTACAGCAAAATAAGAAATCACATATCAACATGGAATCACAATTAATACTGAGGAGAATAACAGCTTCAGTATTCGGTTGATTATTGGTTAGAAAAAGCCTTCTCCAAACTGGCACCATCTAGATGTGTTGGCCAATAATCCCCATCATCGCTAGCCAGCATGATGGTTCTCCAATACCTCTGGAGGGGGCACCAGGTCAGAGGAAGCTGTGTGAGGAATTTGTACTAGAATTACGTAAACCCGGATCCTAAGCCCTTCTCAGCAATGAAGGGTGACCATTGGTGAGTCACGATCTTTCAGCTTAATTCAGCTCATAGGAGCAGTTAGATGATTTTAGATGATTTTAGGCCATGGGACGTAATGGTCTTATTATGCCCCCCACCCCACCCCACCCTGCCTATAGATAACCCCCTGTATTATTTCAGTTGTGAAGCATACAGCTAACATTTCTCTCTGCCCACCCCACACACCATCATCCCATGCTTTAAAAGAGCTTCTACTTCCCTAAAACATTAGAACAACAAAACAGCTTGCCAACCCTGATAAGAAAGTTTTGCATCATGACACCAGGAATGAATGGAGTTTGCTTCTCTGGCCTTCATTGTCTGCCCCTCTCTGGGTGGTCATTGGGAGCGGGGAGCTTGGCTGTGGGGTACTGGATCTTGGCACCAAGGTTCTGCTCTAGCTGCACCAGTGTCTGGGAATAATGTGAATTGAATCATAGGATCATAGAATAGTAGAGCTGGAAGGGACCTATAAGGCCATCGAGTCCAGCTCCTCTACTCAAGGCAGGACTCCACCTTAAAGCATCCCTGACAGATGGCTGTCCATCTACATCTTGAATGCCTCTAGCGTAGTAGAGTCCACTACTTCCCAAGGTCATTGGTTCCATTGTTGTACTGCTCTATCTGTCAGGAAGTTTTTCCTGATGTCCAGTCGGAATCTGGCTTCCTGTAACATGAGCCCATTATTCTGTGTCCTGCATTCTGGGATGATCGAGAAGAGACCCTGGCCCTCCTCTGTGTGACAGCCTTTCAAGTCCTTGAAGAGTGCTATCAAGTCTCCCCTGTCTTCTCTTCTCTAGGCTGAACATGCCCAGTTCTTTCAGTCTCTCCTCATAGAGCTTTGTTTCCAGAGCCCTGATCATCCTCGTTGCCCTCCTCTGAACACGCTCCAGCTTGTCTGCATCCTTCTTGAAGTGTGGTGCCCAGAACATATATGGAGGGCACACGGTTAGAGGGAGCTGGTCTTCACAGGCTGACAGTGGCTCTCCAGGGCTTCAGGCAGGGGGTCTTTCCCAGCCCTTCCTGGGGATAAGGATAAAATGGGTTTCTTCTTCGTGGTCTCTGTGCATCATACCGTATGTCTGTCGCATCTGCCTGGTCAGATGTAGTGCTGCGTCCTCTGTCACATTCCTCTGAGATCATCTCGTGTGTCTTGGGAAGGTGAGTTTCCATGTTTATGCCACACATTTCTGCGATGTCTGCATGTGGAAAAGAAGCACTCACGCAAAAACACATAGCATAAATGTGTGCCATGTGTTGTCAGACATGCAGCTCCCCTCCATACATTGTGGGACATGCCAGGGCTGAATGGGGTCTCATTGTCCCCATAGCATACGAAGCGTCTGCCTGCTTCCTGAATCCACTGGCCCTTCATTGATAGATGGCCTGTCGGCCGGCCGGCCAACCTTCCCTGCTAAAATATCCTGGAAAAAAGCCAGCTGCTATCAGAGTAAATAAGGCAAAGTCTATTTTCCATGGCATACGTTGTTAATTGTGAACACACAGATTTGATCTCCTCGGTGCAAATTTGTGTCCTAGACGGGGGATGCGTGTGAGTGGACGCATCGTGCCAGCTCTGTCTCTGGCCCCTAGCGCCATATGTGCTGTACTTTACTGCATGGGGGCTGTGTATTCTGTCTGTTGGTTTTTAGACTTCCTGCACACCCGACACTTGTGCCAAAGACTCTTCCACTGAGAGCCTTTAGCCAGAGTCAAATTCCTTTTCCCGCAACGTCCATTATGCACAGAGCATCGTGAGCATGGCTTTCTGAACAGCGCATTGGCTTAAATATGGCTCTGTTGGAGGATTCTTGGCATGCATTCTTCTGGCCTTCCTGGGACTGCATGTCATGATTAGCCTACCTTGTGAAACCCTTTTCCCTGGACAGGTTCCCACCTGCTTTGTTGGAATTCCAGCATATTCAGCGCATGTCGCAAGCCCCCTGGCTTAATTGCCGTCCTCTTTTCCTCCCCCCCCCCCCCACGCTTCCCCCATATGGAGCCACATGCAATCGTGGATTTACAATTAGGGCCTTTTCCAGACTGTAACTTTGCCACTCAAAAATGTTGATTTGTTGTCTACCCACATGGTGTTCTTCTGTTGCGGGGAGATGATATTTTCCCATCACTCAAACTGCAGCACTTTGTCACAGCACCCTTCCATTAGCACAATCGGGGCATATCTAAGCTATACACTGATTTCAACCGGACTATCATGGGCCCACCAACCCCATGTTGTTGTTTACTATCAATTCAGTTAAGGATGTCATGTATTTTTCAGCTCTGTTGTTTTAACCTTATATGTAACTTTTGATATAATAGTATTGTATAATAGTACTGTAAAATTTTAAGTTTGTACGTGCTGCGATGGTCTGTAGATGACGCAATAAATGTTTTTGATATTTCATTTCTTCACCACCCCACAGCCCATATGCTCTCTTGGCGGTTTACAAGAATTCATAAAATTAAAAAAAAAAAACCACATACAAAAATGCAACATGATAAAAACAGTCTTTAAAAAATTAACACACATAAATATTAAAACAATATAAACAGTTAAAACAACTTTAAATAAATAATATTTTCCCTATATTATTGTTTGTTGTTGTTGCTGCTGTTGGTGTGTGTGTGTGTGTGTGTGTGTGAGGATTTTCCTGAAAATATTGCAAGATCACTAGCACTACTCATAGAATTAGATTTGAGGTTTCCCAAGATAAGAAAGCGGATGAACCAGTGAGACCGCAACAGAAAGTTGCAGTGTTTCCTTACCTCCTAGCAGGAATGCTCCTGGTCAGGGTTCCAGCCAATCATACCCTCCTCCGTTCCATCTCTCCTCCACCACCACCCATTTTTCTTCTTAAACAGACGCTCAACATCCTTTAGTTTAGGATTATTGCTGTTTTTAAAGTGTACTTCTGCAAATCTCAGAGTTCCACCAAGATACTGATAAATCCCTCTTACTGATCAATGGTGGCCCCATTTCGGCTCCAATCCTGTCACCGTTTGATAGCTGAGCTTGCTATTATTAGAGGGAATGATGCAGTTCCCCTGACGATAACAAGAACCTATGGGACAGTAGCTGTGGTAAGAGTTGTTATTTCTCCTAGCAATGGATGAATTGGTCAGTTTCAGGTTTGCTTAGTTTCTAAAAAAAAAAATTAAGCTTAAGTTCATTTCATCCGATTTCTGCATTAGTTTGTGATATATTTATTTTTAAAAGTCCACATGAAAATTCATTTACATCTCCATGCTTACACCATTGAGTATGGTGTTTTGGCAGAAATGCAGGATATGAAATAGTAAATAAATAAATAAATAAATGCTATTTTCTCCTACTATAGGCATTTTGTAGCACTTCTCCTAAAGTACACATTTTTGCAAACAATTTTCCCTAATAGGATACTTTTTCACTTATATACACATGGCCAATGCCCATGCTGGCTGAGGATGGTGGAGGTCATAATTTTAGTGAAGGCAATTTAAGGTGTCGGAGCCGTACTAGAGAGACCGAGGTTCAAATCCCCACTCAGCTGCAAAGCTCACCGGGTCTCTCACAGGATTGTTGTGGAACTAAAGTGGGGAGGAGACAGAGAACTCTGCCTGCTGTTGTGAGAACTTTGAAGAAAGGGTGGGATAAAGTAGACTAGATAATATGGAAATGTCATTATTTGTTTTAAGGGCTCGAAATGTTCAGGCATGTCCACAGTTCTGATTAACGGTAAACCTAGACAACCAGCAGTTCTAAATTACTGAAGATTTCACTCTCATTTTATTGTCTTTATTCTGGAATGCACAAACAGCATTACATGGATTTTTATTGTTTTGGGTTTGGGTTTATTTTTGCTGGGAAATTGCTTCTGTGGTTGCCTTAAGTGAATAGAAGTGTGATGAATTAACTAACGTCAGCTGTGGAGTGTTGATCAATTTATTATCTTAGCGGTGGCATTGCCTATTGTAGCTTTGTTCTCTACCCTCTTCCCTTTTACACACTAAAGTATTTACTAGGGCCTTGGGCAGAACCAGAATCATTCCAATGAAACAATTAGAGGCGAGCAGCTCAGTATGCAAAAGCAGACACCTCTAGCACAATGTGATTAATGCCTGTCTATATGGCCGTTCCTCCGACCCAACACAACTCCTTTATTGATCCTTTTCTTAGGTAGGGAGAACAAGAAATTCATTGCTCTCATTCTGGTTTAGAAGGGGGGAAAGTATACATTGCAAATATCTACTTTTCTTAAAAAAAAAAAAAAGTCCTTAGGGCACAAAGATAATGAAGACAGAATGTGGTTTTAGGGCCATGGATCCATCGGGACGAGCTACCAAGATGTGCGGAGCCTTTTGCAACCTACCAGTGGTCTAATTATATGGGGATGATGAGGCTGCTTTCTCAATCATTTGGTAACCTCTTACTCACCACTGACACAAAAGCACAGATGCTGCGCTGGCCGGGAATGCATTTGAGACAGCTGATAGTACTCTTCTTCCCAGCTCTGTGTTGACAGTGCGCACGGCTCTTTACCTGCAGCTTATGAAAGATAACAAGGTTAAGCACAGTACAGTCTCCGTACCGGAGAGAGGGCTCTTTCCACAGCATGTGTAGCCTTGCACAGTTTTCTTAGTTTATTGGATGTGGAGGTGATGAAGCTTTGAGACCAAGGGAAGCCAGGAAGGGAAGGCATGTGCCTTTGTGCAGAGCATGCACTCCGCCACATCCCCAAATGGGTACTCCTGTTTAACAGCAAGGGTGAAGACACACAGGGCATTTTTAAAGCAGTGAGGCTGATTTGGACGAACTTCATCACATTCAGTCTAAATAGACTTTTCGGCTACATTCGTGCCAAACAATAAGCCAGAATTCTGGAGGAACTTAGCTTATCATTCACAAGTCTCTTGCTGCCAGCTGAAGGGGCTAGCTAACTAGGAATGTGCCCGCAAGGGAAACCTCACTGTTGCTTCGGAACTGGATTTCCAAACAAGCCAGGAATCCTAAGCCTACTTTACACTCTGCTGTCAGTCTCTGGTTTGTTAAGGGAATGAGAAACCCGGAGTCCCAGTTTGGACATTAGCGTTTTCTTGCTGGTGAGCTACTGGTTAGTTTAGCCCAGGGCTGGGGAACTGGTGGCCCTCCGGTTGCGATTGGACTGTAGTTCTGGCCAATAGCCATGCTTGCTTTGGTTGCTAGGTAGCTGCAACTGGTGGACTACAAGTTCCCCCCACCCCCAGGTTAGCTGCTCCTTCTGGTGGGAGGAGCCACGCAGGAGCCATCTGGCAGCATCTATGGAGGCTGGTGGCTCCGATGTTTGTATAGCAGTAAATCCACTCCAGGTTTCAATGAGAACCAGTCGGAACTGTAGAGGAGCTTACTCTAAAGCAGCTATCCAAGGAGCAGTCCAAGTTCTGACTGAAATCCAGCATGGATTCATTGCCCCACTGGTATCGCAGCCACCAGCCTCCACTGGGCAGCAGACTTGCTCATGAACATTAAGCTAAGTTCTTCTGGCATCATGGCTTATCGTTTTGCATGAAAATGGCCTTTTCCTCCTGAAATAAACTGGTCAGCAGATTCCCTGGCAGCTTATGGTGCAAATTGAATGGTGCTCATGATGTTACAAAAACAAAAGAACAATCTCCGGAGCATTTTTTAACTCTTTTTTTTTTAAAGTCTTTATTGGTTCATTTGTCGTGTTAATAACCTAAACCTTGTACTTTTAAAATAAAAGACCAGCCTGGAACATAAGGGGGGGGGGGGGGGAACACAGCTGATAGGTGAACCCATGTTTGATTTTCTGGTATGCATGTCTGTCGTGTCAGTTGTAAACTGAGCTCAACCTACAGCTGAGGGACCTGCTGTGATTTTATCTTTTCCTTAATTGAACCAAAGAGTTGGCTCTGAGCAAGGAGGACAGAATGAGCAAGCAACTTCCATGAGGTCTGGTGGCATGCTTGTCTACAACTTCAAACTGTACATATTCTGTATGGCCTCCTAGGAAGGATATGTATACACTTAGTTGTGATCCCACTGCTAGTTATGACAGGTTTTCACTCTCAAATTGCTGTGAAATATTCGTGCTTTAAGATTTCCGTACAGCTGTGGCATCTGTATTCCTGGCCTTAACAACAGAAATGAGGTGGTCTGGATCTGCCTCTCTCTTTCTCCTTCTCACATTAGTTAAAAGGGAAGGATGATTGTCTACATCACAATATTGATGCAGGGATGAATAAGATAGGGGTTACAAGACATCTTTGAGAAGTAAGGGAGGATCTACAGCTCCGTGGCAGAGGGCAACTGCTTTGCATGCAGAAGGTCTCCGTTTCAGACCCTAACATCTGCAGTTAAAAGTATTTCAGGCAGAGGAGCCAGGAAAGACACCTGCCATAGAACCTGGAGGGTGTCCTGGCTAGGCTGGATGCCCAGGGGAAGTAGCTTATAGGATGTGCACTCACGAGCGGGTCAGGGTAGGGTACAGAGGGGTCACATCTGATAAAGCAGGGATAGGTCCAGGAGAGCTGGCTCACAGCAGAGTAATGAACTATCAGGAACCTGGACAGTGTACTGTAGGGAGCTTCTGTCTGGAGTGTGCCCTCCAGGGAGGGCTGTTGACCCAGCAAGCAACTGAGGCCTTAAAGAGGCTGGCAGGCCCAGAATATTCAGAGGTTTCACCCCTGCTGGCTGCTGGCTGTAGGTGTTAAAGAGCCCATGGCAATTTCTGTAGCCTCTTGCTCAACCTCTGAGATTGAGAGGAGGGCTACAGGTCTGGAAGTATATTAAGGCGTGCTGAAGGTTTTCCCTTAAGTGGAATGACTGCTGCCTCATTAGCTGAGTCCTCATCAGGGTGGTGCTGAGCCTCCAAGCCTGAGGTTATGACAAAGAGGTGCTACTACGGGAAAAAGTCCGTCCCACGCAAGAGTCCGCAAAAGGCAGCTTCATGTGTGCAACTCCCTTCACTAATTGTGAAAATGACAGCAGGGAATTGAGGCTTGTTCTGCTGTCTACCCTTATGCCCCCTATTCTTCGTCCGTTTCTCCAGGAGCATGTGGCTTCTCTTGGTCCTGTCCCTGCGTTCCGACCAGTACAATGGAGGGGATGCTTCACTTGCATTGCAGTAGCCTTCCAAAATTTTAATTCCCCACGTTCTGTTCCTTGCATTTAAAATTGCATGTGCTCTGTTAGGAACTTTTTCGGCAGGAAATCTTCGTTGAGATATGATCACTTATTTCTCTTGGATGGATTTCTCTTGGATGCTGTGTTGGCATTCACCAATATTCCTGGAGTGGATGCGGTGGTTGGAGGTGGACCAAGAGCCATGCAATGCCATCAGGCACTGTTTAAGCTAGAGGGAAAAGAAAAGCCTTTGGCATCGGCAGCTGACTTTCATGGATGAATAAATCACCCCTTAGAAAAAACGTTTCAGCCACAGTGTGACATCTTCTGTCAGTGATTATCCAAGATTTAACCAAACATGGCTTCCCTAGAAAGCAGGGAAGATGTCCAGATAGTTTTCTTTAAAAATAAAAATTGCCCTTTAGTCCCCTTAAATATTTTTGCAGTTAACATCATTAGCAGGACACAGATCACTGTTTTCTATAATGTCTTACAAGCTCCAAACTTCCTAGCACAGAACTTTGCCTTGCGAATCAGCATTTAAAGTATGACTGAACTCAATTTATTTTAAAGAGGCAATTAAATATGTCTTTATGTCTAATGATGACACCTTGAGCTAATTGGGTGAATTGCTAATGTGTAAATTTGTGCACACAGCCGGGTGGGATTTTTTTTTTTTTTTAACTCCAAGGCAAATTTGGCAGGTTGGTTATGCGTGAAAGGAAATTGTGGAAGGGAGGTAGTGGCTCCGATCCAACGGAGTGTATGTAAAAACCAGCTAGGGCTGCATGCGTGTCACCCTTTTTTAAAAAGCCAAAATCTCAGCATTCATCTCCCAAGAGTGAGCAACTGTTTCTATGCTGCTGTTTTGGTGTTTTATTTCAAATTGATTTTATTTTGGGGTTCTTGTTCATGAGCATCTCTGGAGGGCCCTTGTGGCAACGAGGGGACTAAGGTAGTATATGACTAAACCAACTCTTATTTCTCCTGTAAAGACAACTAACTGCCGAATTACTGTGTCTGTGTATATTTCCAGACTGCCTTTCTAGAAAAAAATAATCAAAGCAATGTACAAAAGAAAAATTGGAAAACAAAACTAAACAATAGCCATTAAATGAATGAGTTTTAGAAAGTCAATTGCAGGTATGGGGGATCCTTCCATGAGAGAAAGGGGGGCTTTGAACCCTTTACCCTCTGCTGTAGTTTCAATCTCGATCAGTGCCCCTAGACCTGCTATTGGAAGAAAACTGAATCTCCCCCACCCCCACTGCCTTCCCTGATCAGGACTGCAGTGGGGGGCAAAAGTTTAAGGCCCCCCCACACACACCGCCAAGGCCCCAATTCAAATCATGTCCCTCATGCCTGCAATGCACTTCTAAACATCCGCTCATGCAAGTGCGCGCATCGAGCTTGACCCTAACATCCTATTGCAGATGGAGCTAAAAGCATTCAGGAATTGCTCTGTGTGCCTAACCAACTGATCATGGATTTATATTTCCTGATGCAATAAACGTTGAGTAGCCATCGAGGCCTCTGGTTTGGCTTCAGCTGCATCATGTCAAGCAGTGGTTTGCTGCACTGCGCTAAAACTTGTGGCCCTGTTTGTAGCAAGCCGTGCTGAGTTTGGTCCCAGGACGGGTTTGTACAATCTGTAATTATCCTCTCAGGGTTGCATTATGCAGAGATATCAAACTCTATCTGTAGGAGCCTCGATGATATTATCTGTCGCTCGTGCACTGTGAGGAAGGAATGAAGAAATTATTCTCTGAGCCTAAACTATTTGCCTACAGTGGAGGCTACCTGTTGAGTTTCTACATGATTCATGGCTCTGACCTTGCCCTCCTTTTATTCAACTTGCCCTGGGGTGCAGGCAGGTAATTCTGTTGAATTTCTGAATCAGGTGTGCACAGATTATTCCATCCCTTCTGATACAGAGAGAGAGAGAGAGAGAGAGAGAGAGAGGGAGGCTCCCTCTACAAGGATTCGCTTTTGCGCCCGGTTTGGCGATTATGCGCATTATCGCAGACGCACATTTACTCCTAATCCCTCTGCACGGGAGGCGGCGAGAGGCGGCGAAGCGCATTAATAGATGTCCAAAAAGCGCTTTACAAGAAGTTAATGCGCATAATCGCTTGTTCACACGGGGAAAATGCGCTTTAACGGCCGGAGCAAAATAAAACTCGCGATTTAATGCGCATTCGAAAATGCGCATTATCGGGGAGATAACGCGCCTCTACGCCCGATTTGCGCTCCGTTCTTGTAGAGGTAAAATTTTTAATGAACCTTCAAAGCGCATTAAACCTCTCTTGTAGAGGCACCCAGAGAGAGAGAATTGCCTCTCCTCGGAGGAAGCTCATGCAGAGGATAGTCTTCTGAGGATGCATAATCCTAAGTCACACTCACACTAAGAGTAAAAAGTAGAGGGCCCCTCCAGTTTGAATTCAGGAAATAAATGTCCGCCAGGCTCTCGGAAAGGTGGTTCTAATGACTGCAGGCATAGTTGCAGGGATCTGGGAATGGGAACTTTGAACAATTCTTCTCTGACTTTTCCACACAATAGCCACACGTTTCCAAGTCATCCTGCAAGCAAGGGGGCTAGAAACTTCAGTACTTCTGAGATTCCAGTATCTGATATCAAGAGACCTGCTTTTGTTGCAAAGAAATTCCAAGAAAGAGAAGTGTTCCACTTCTATTCTGCACATAAAGCATGAAGAACAGTTGCTGAAAGACAAATCAGCCTTTGGAGATGCCATCCTTTTCTAGGGAGAGGAGACCTCTTGCTGTCCAATGGGCACTGCATTTCTGGCTCTGAGGGTTGTCAGATACGCCAACAGCTTTTCTCCTGGAGTTCTGAATCAAGCTTGGTGCACCTGTAGTGAGAGCCTGCAGCCTCCTCAGGTTGAGTATCTTCTTAGCTGATGGGAGGATTGCTGGTCTCCCCTGGATCCCCTGGCGCAAGGGCCAGGAATAAGGACCTGCTCTTAGTTTCCCCCCAAAACTCCACCATTGTGAGGAGTTTTCCTGCCAGATAACACATTTCTCAACGGTGGTGTAAAAACTGTACTGTAGAGTTCTACAGCCACCATTGAGAAACGTGTTGTCTGAACTGAGCCTGTGAAAGATTATATAGAATGACAATTCTTGCTGTCCACATTGAAATGCATTCGGCCACTTTTTATTAATTGATGTCAGCTGCATGTGAGTGTTATTTTAAATTTCTGCATTTGAACTGGGTATTTTATTTCGCTATGCAGCATTGTATGGGTTTGCCCTGATTATTAATTGTTTCCAAACAGTATATTTGAAGTTTGAAAAACAAACAAAATAAAAAACTTCCTTTACTTTAAAAAGTGTGTCTTTGAGTTATATAATAAACCTTGAGGTTTGCATATTAAATTTAGAAAGTGTTTATATCTTTTAAACATCTGAATTAGATTTTTGAGTAAAATATCGTTTCCACTTACATTTTACTTATTTTTGTGTATGTAAAAAAAATGGTACTAACCTTCATGCAATTGGTCTAGAGCAGCTTTTCTCATATCATCCCAGTGGCCATCCTGGCTGAGGATGTTGGGAGTTGTAGTCCAAAATGTCTGGAGGACCCCAGGTTGGGGAAAGCTAGTCTGGACTGTTATTCGGCCCTGCCTTTATTATTTGTCTTCTTTCTTTTTATGTATATTTATGTCCACTCAATATTTTTTGTCTTTAGGTTTCTCCTAAATCCACGTCACCTCCATTCTCTAGCTGCAAACCCTTTCAAGGAAATGGGATTATCCTAAGCCCTGTCGGATCACGACTTTAGTAAGTGACTTGAGATGTGACAGTCTCCCTTTTGTTGTTGTTTTTTCCTATTTTAACCCATCTGCTCAGCAGAGATGATAATTGTCAAATTGCACTTGTGGCTTTGAGCAATCCCATGGGGAAAAGGACTAAGAAGGTAAAGAGCATTGAATGCAGGAGAAGAGATGCTGCGGATGGGATGGGAATATGTTGACTCCTCCCAGACACATTTGCTGTTCTTCTTATGCCCCCGGCTCTGTGCCTAGAACAGCTTCCCTAAATGCCCAATCGATGCAGGCTCCAGCCATATGTTAGCCTGTATGACCTGGTACCAGGATATCCCGTCTAGACATAATGGAATGGAGAAGGCCTTAGCTTTTTTGTAGGCGATGCTGTGCTGTAGCACACATCCTTGGGGGTAAGGAGAGAATAAGGCAGATGTGCACTCTGCATTGTGTGAACATTCTTAAAAGATAGGGTGGAAATTGCAAAAAGAATATTGTGCATTGATGGAGGAGAAGCAGCACTCTGCTGGTGTCGTCCACCTCTTGCAAAGCTTAGGGTGATGCTGTTGCACTTGAATAGAATTGAAGAGGCTTCTAGTCTTGTTTGTGGGGTGGTGCTTAGGGGAATCTGATCAGAAGGAAAAGCTATTGAGATTTTATTTAGCTGAGAAAAACTTACTTTAGGAATTGGAAGCATCCATGTTTAATTTAAGAACCTTTAAGCAATCTCAACCTACGAAGCCCTATGAGGAGAGCCTGAAAGAACTGGGTATGTTTAGCCATGAGAAGACTGAGCTATGATAGCACTCTTCAAGGACTTGGAAGGTTGTCATGCAGAGGGGGTCCAGGATCTCTTCTTGATCCTCCCAGAGTGCAGGACGCGGAATGATGGGCTCAAGTTGCAGGAAGCCAAATTCCGGCTGGACATCAGGGAAAACTTCCTGACTGTTAGAGCAATATGACAAGGGAACCAATGACCTAGGGAGCTGGTGGGCTCTCCCACATTAGAGGTGGTTTCCTGCATTGAGCAGGAGTTGGACTTGATGGCCTTATAGGCCTCTTCTAACTCTACAATTCTATTATTCTATTACTTGAAGAGTGACATTTTATTCACTTTTGTAAATTATTTCTATTAATGACAACTTTTTTTGTTCATTTTAAAAGTTCATCTGTACTGATGCCCGCTGAGTTCTATAGACCCAAGCCTCAAAGTTAATTTTTAAAAAAGCAACATAAGTAGGATAACTCACATGCTGTTCCGTCGCATCTGGTGACATTGGCAGGGTAACCTGCAGTGGTGTTTTATTTTCACTCGCGGATTTTAGACTAGAACTACATTAGTTGACTGCTGCAGAATCTAACCAGAACTATCCCAGTAACACAGGACTGTGTAGAACAACCCCCAACAATCAAAAAGGCACAAGGTCCTGGAGCGGGTAGTTGCGAGCCAGCTCCAGGCACTCTTGGATGAGACCGATTATCTGGATCCATTTCAGTCAGGTTTCAGGCCTGGTTTTGGTACGGAAACAGCCTTGGTTTCCCTGGATGATGACCTATGTCGGGAGAAAGACAGGGGGAGTGTGACTCTGTTGATTCTCCTTGATCTTTCAGCGGCTTTTGATACCATCGACCATGGTATCCATCTAGGATGACTGGCTGAGTTGGGAGTGGGAGGCACTGCACTGCAGTGGTTCTGCTCCTACTTGGCAGGTTGGCTCCAGAAGGTGGTGCTTGGGGAACATTGTTCGGCCCCGTGGATTCTCCAGTTTGGGGTTCTGCAGGGGTCAGTCTTGTCCCCCATGCTGTTTAACATCTACATGAAACTGTTGGGTGCAGTCATCCAGAGTTTTGGAGTGCGTTGTCATCAGTACGCTGATGACACACAACTCTATTTCTCCTTTTCATCTTCATCAGGTGAGGCTGTGGATGTGCTGAACCATTGCCTGGCTGTGACAATGGACTGGTTGAGGGCTAATAAACTGAAACTCAATCCAGACAAGACTGAGACACTGTTAGTGGGTGATTCTGCTGACCAGATGGAGGGTCTTCAACCTGTTCTGGATGGAGTTGCACTCCCCTTGAAGGAGCGGGTTCGTAGCTTGGGGGTTCTCCTAGAACCATCTCTGTCACTTGAGGCTCAGGTGGCCTCAGTGGCACGGAGTGCCTTCTACCAGCTTTGGTTGGTGGCCCAGCTACGTCCCTATCTGGACAGGGATAACATGGCTTCAGTTGTCCATGCTCTGGTAACCTTCAAGATAGATTACTACGTGGGGCTGCCTTTGAAGGTGGTTCGGAAGCTGCAGCTTGTGCAAAATGCAGCGGCCAGATTGATAACTGGAACCAGAAGGTTCGAGCATGTAAGACCTACTCTGGCCTGCTTGCATTGGCTGCCTGTATGTTTCCGAGCCCGATTCAAGGTGCTGGTTTTAACCTATAAAGCCTTATACGGCTTGGGACCACAATACCTGACAGAACGCCTTTCCCGACATGAACCTACCCGAACACTACGTTCAACATCTAAGGCCCTCCTCTGAGTGCCTACTCCGAGGGAAGCTCGGAGGTCGGCAACAAGGGAGAGGGCCTTCTCTGTGGTGGCCCCCCAGTTGTGGAATGATCTCCCTGATGAGGCCCGCCTGACGCCAACATTGTTATCTTTTCGGCGCCAGGTCAAGACTTCAGGCATTTGGCAATATCTGAGGAGCCTGGGTTTGTTTTTGTTTTTGTAGCTTTTTGGGTTGTTGTAGCGGTTTTAAATGTATGTGTGTATTGTGTGTATGTTGTATGTTTTTGCTGTTTAAATTTTTGTATATTGTTTTTAATTGTTTTAATCCTATGTAAACCGCCCAGAGAGCTTCAGCTATGGGGCGGTATACAAATATAATAAATAAAGAAATAAATTTCCTTCCATATGTTATTGTGTTTCTGAGCATGGCATGGAGCATCCCTAAATGTCTATCAGCAAAAAATACATGATTTTAATAAAGTATGGAAAATAGCTATGCTGGGAACATTACAGAGAGGGTTTAAAAAACATTTTCCCCCATGGCTTTGTTATTTCCAGATATTTTACATCTCTGATCGTTTTTAGAAATCATTTGGGGGGAGTAACAATATCTAAACACCTTGTCTTATATTCTAAAAGAAAATATTTCGCAATCCAGAGGTCTTCATTTTTTCAGAAAAAACAAAATTGGTCCTTGGCGGAAAAACCAACAAACCAACGAAGTTTCTTTCCCAACTTTTCCCAGTTTTTTTCTGGGTCGTCATATCTCTATTTGAACTTGGAGGTCCACCAACCGGAGCCAGTTCAAAAAATAATGGTCAGGCGAAGACATAGAGCAAATTAAGGAATAGGGTGTTTCTGCACACATACTCAGCCCAGGAATTTGTTTTTCTATCAGAAGTGGCTTTACAGTCCTTTTTGCACAAAATTTCACTCCTGGTCCCCCAACCCCCAAGCTTTCTTCATTTCAGCAGTCTAATTTAGGATATGGTGCAGCTATTTGGTTGTTGTTGTTGTTTGGCAATCAGAAGGCTTTGGTGATCTGTTGCAGATCCATTCAAAACCTACCAGTAGATCCAGGTCTACATTCTGCCTATGATATGGTATTCTATTGTCTTATGTGAAATAAGACCACCTTCTTCTAGATGTTCACCCTCCATCCATCATTCTAAATCTAAAGCCTGGGTCTGGGTGCTGCTGCTTCATGAGATTTGATGGTTATCCACTAGAAGCAGGATTAGGGTGGCCAGACAATCCTCTGTTTTGGAGAGCTGGCAGAGGACAGTCTTCTGTTTGAAGGTGTCCTCTTTTTGATGGGCTGTCCAATCAAAGTCTGCTTTAAAATCAAAGAAACATAAGGAGAGAGACCCCAGAAGTGAGACACATCTATTTAAACAATACTTTTTAAAATATACACCTATACATATACATTTACATATGTAAATGTTATGCCAATAGGCGTCATCTTTTATCCTCTTTTCTGATGATGCATAAGTGGCTATCTTAAGCAGTGCCTTTTCAGTGATGACACCCACCTTGTGGCTTCAAGACTGCACTCCTTTCAGTGGCAGGTCAACACCCAGCTTTTCAAGAAGGCTTTTCACTCAGGTTTTCTTGTAATTTCTGAGTTGGAATGAGAATAATTTCTGGTTTTGTTTCTATTCTTTGTGTCAATCATTATTTTTGCCCTGCTGTTGTTTTAGTTTCCTGTTGGAAAGGGAGAGGGCTTCTCATTATTTCTTTGCTACTTTTGTAATTTGTGGCTGTATCTGTTGCATTTTACTTTTAATCAGTTTATGATTGATGTTCTTATCTGGTTTTGATAAACCTAGCTGCTTTGGCTTTATTTTGATGGGGAAAAGCAGGATAGAAGTCATTGAAATTAATTATTATTATTATTATTATTATTATTATTTAATTTATTTCTTACCTGCCTCTCCCTCTGGATCGGGGCGGGGAACAACATTAAATACAAAACAGCATAAAATACATAAAACTGATTAAAAACTTATAAAACTAATACATTATTAAAAGGCATCTTAAAATGCAACTGGATAGGCCTGCCAGAAGAGATCAGTCTTTATGGCTTTCTTAAATTCCGGAAGTTGGTGAATCTTTCCCAGCAGGCCATTCCACAGTCTGGGAACAGCAGAAGAGAAGGTCCTCTGGGTAATGGTTGTCAGCCTAGTTTTGCTGACTGGAGTAAGCTGTTCCCTGAGGACCTGAGTGTGCAGGGTGGATTGTACGGGAGAAGGTGATCCCACAAGTAACCTGGACCCAAACCATGTAGGGCTTTAAAGGTTTAAAGGTAATTAAATAATGATGTATTTAAAATGACAGACTTATAAGTGTCTGTGTAGACCCTCTGTTCAAAGAGCAAAGTAAAAGTATGTTGATTCATTATAATAATGTGGTTTGGTGTTTTTTTTTAAGAGAAGAGGTTTTAAAAAGTCACAAAATGGTGCAAGTTTGGATGAGTGAGGAATTGGTCATTATTCACATTACTATTCACTGGACGCTATTCTCATCACAGGCAGTCTACAAGCGTGTGTCGCTTGTGTAACTAACATTCCACAAAGCAACAATTACATAGAGTCATGGGGAAACACTATAGCCTCTCAAAAGAAACACAGCATTGGGATAAAGGGTCTAGACAGCACCATAAATGGTTAACAGATGTGCATTTATTGTGCAAATAACAAGCCCATTGTCTGAAAAGACCCTGAGAAAACTTGACTTGATGTGACCGAGACGCATGCGCTGCCAGCCCTTTAATGCTTCCCTCCCTGGACTTACACCCTCACTTCCTTGTTTTGAAATAAGCATTGTTGGTCGTTGTATCTGAATCAGCATAGTGTGGTTACCATGAGCCATGGTTTGCCTCCAGGACTTTAAATCCAGTCCAAATCATATTTTGCAATTTTGGCTTAGAAACAAACCATGGTTTATAGTGATGGCAAATAATGTCTAGTATAAAATCCAGTGGTGAATGTGTGAATTGGAGCATGCAAGGGGTGGCGTAAAACATGAAGTGAGGACATGTAAGCCTAGGGGATACCCCAACAAACCAGCTGCAGTTTGGCTGTGTCATCTGAACTATGCCATGGTTGTTCCCAATCTCTAATATCCACAGAATGTAGAGTAGAAATGTCTCTATGTTCTGTACAGAGCTTAGCACATTCATTTATTTAAATGTTGGGGGGGTTGTCACAAAAGTGAGGAAGGTCTTCAAAGGTGGGGCAAAGCACGAATCAATTGGAAGGGAATTCCACAGTGTCAGGGCCACCACTGAGAAAGTCCTATCTCTTATGCATGCCAGCCTAACCAATCTTAGTGGTGGGACTACTCCAGTCTTTAGCAGTAGCAATAGCATTGGTTGCTTTTGACTTGATTGAAAAGCACAGCAGGCCTCCTGGTGGGCCACTTTACATTTCTATCCTTAGTCTTAACTGAAGTTTTCTTCCATGCACAGGGCTGTGAATTGATTTCTGGGGTTCTCATGTCTGAAATTATGTTTTTGCAAATGCAGAGCCCAGCCAGCTGCAGCAGAGCATGGAGTGACCAACTCTGGGTTTAATTGATGGATGACCAACAAGATAAGGATTTTTCCTCAGAAGACCAAGAAACAATTCTGATTAATGGGGTGAAAGAGGATGGTAAGGAAATCTAATTATAGCAAGGGATCCACCACCAGCACCTCCTATAAATTAATTCACTCCAAGATCAGTCCCCGAACTTAAGAACGCTTACAAGTTCCAAAGAAAGCAAATGGCTTGTTGAAATAATAATGATAAGAACAATAACAAGAACTTAGTATTTCTATAACGCTTTTGAGTGTCCAAACACTTCTCTCACGCACAGAATCTTTACAAAGACTTCGTAAGGTCGGTGAATATTATTATCCCCATATTGCAGACAGTAGGCTTTCCTTTCTGAGTTCATGGCAGGGATGGGATTCGATCCAGTGGCCTCTTGATTCTTGGCTACTTCCCTACACAAGCACCGAGGTTTGGGTTTCTTGCTTGCAATTGACAGGATTTAAATACAGTGCAATCAGGGGTTAATGGGCAGCTTATGAAAAGGGTTGATAAAAACGCATTACTGTTTGCTCTCAATATTTTGTCCAAACATGCTTATGGGAACCATTTAGTAGAGTTTTTTAAGAGGGAAAAAAGTTTATTTAAGGCGGTGATCACCTGGTAAATCTGGGCCAAAACAGGGGCGGGGGGAGATTAAGGAGCTTCCTTTCTTTCCCTTACTTACATTTCCCATCACAGTGAGCTGTTTCCTGGAAGGAGGGGGTTGCAGAAAGCACACGGGCATCGGACCCTACGTGTTCCTGGGACTTCCCCTCCTGTCTCCATGAGCCAGTTTGGTGAGCAGTTCTGCCCCCCCCCCAAATCTGAACTCTGGGTGGGACATTCCCTCATGGAATCCAGCTCTCCAGCTGAAGAGCAATAATCTGATTGTTAGCAGCCAACTAACCCAGCAGTGACCATCTGATGTGTATGTACTTACTTGTGGATATAAAACACAGTTTATGAGCACAAGCGCCAGTGCCGGCTCCAGGTTTTTGAGAGTCCTTGGGTAAGAGGTCCCCAACGGGGCCCCTCCCTCAGTAAGTCGACCCTGGGATAGGCCACCTCTTGGGGCCTGTGGGGACATTGGCCAATTTGAGAAGCTCTTCTGGACAAAATAGGCACACTGCTGATGAAAGCCCTGGCCTGCCGCCCCCTGCCTTCCCTAAGTGTGGTCCAGAGCCCCACGCGTGGGTGGCCCAGAGGCATCCATGAGAAACGACGGTGGGAGCAGCGAGAGGTGCTCAATTTGAAGCAATCCCAGCACTTGTCGTATTTACTACGCTTGATCTAGGAAGCCTGCCAACTCCCTTATCTAAGAATGTCTGGGAAAAATGCCAGGCCTTAATTGTTTAAAGGGTTTTATTTGCAGTTCGAAAATCCAATTACCAATCGCCAGGGTCACGCCAGTAGTTCTGTCAGTCCAGTTGTCGAAGCCGAAGGTCAAACCAGGTTTCCAGAGTCCAGGGTTCAAAGCAACAGTCAGCCGGGTGTTCAGTCCACAGGTTCTGATCCGAGATCACGTAAGATGTCAAGAGCCGAATACGTCTGTTGTTCTCAACGAATCTTAGCTTCTGCCTCCTCCCCCTTATATACTTTGTTTGAGCCTGTTCACAGCTGCGTGCAATTTCTTCGTTATCTTACTTAAGGCTTGTGTCAGCTGTGCTCTGTTTTCTCAGTCTCATGCTTCGCCTTGTGGACTTAGCTTTCTCCGCCCGTTTGAGCTGCTGCCTTTGCTGGGGAGTTACTGGACAAACCCCTTCAGGCCCCGAGTCTTCCTCATTAGAAACGGGGTGGGAGAGGGTGGCTTTCCTGGGGCTCTTCTGAGGAACCTCCCTGCTGTTCCTCCTCCTCCGGTAAGTTCTGGGAAATGGGTAAAGCTGCAGTTTCTGCCCCTTCTTCCTCCTCAGAGGAAGATTCTTCAGACTGCCTCATGACAGCGCTCAGCAAGGAACATTGTTATTTAAGAAAATAAAAGCGAATAGAAAGTGAAAGGGGGAAGACACCTTTGTGGGCACCCAGAGAGGTGTCCGAGGACACACTGTTGCCCACCGGTACCACGTGGCCTGCCTGGAGCCTTCATTCTCACTCCCATGGTCACCAGCTGCTCTTGCTCCTCCTCCTGCTCCTCTCCCTCATCATCGCCGCCACTCACTTGCCTGAGAGCCAGGGAGCAAGGAGGCCGCAGCATCTCCTCCTCCTCCTCACCACCACCATCGTCTGGGCCAGAAGGGGAGGCAGGTGAGAGAGCAGGTTGCAAGGAGGAGGAGGAGGAGGAGGAGGTGGTCCAGGAGGCTCTTTTCTGGGGGTCCCTGGGGGCGTGTGGGCCCTCAGCAAGTGCCTGAGAACGCGCCTGCCTTTGATGCCGACCCTGATATATACATTTTGCAGTAGGACATCACTTCATGTTTTCATGTGGAGCTGTGTGTACATTCCAACAAAAGCTGAGAAGTAAAACTCAAGCCACTTATTCAGCGTCAGAATTTAGTGAGTAAAAAATGAATTAAAGGCGTGCGGTTTTCTCTAATACATAAGCATTTTGTCTCCTCTGCAGTTAAACTTTCCTACAGAGCTTGGTCCGCCAGCATTATAGGGGAAGGTTTATTAAAATTGCTCATCTACATGGAAATTAAATTTTAACTAATAGCGAGATGGTTTTTATTTTAAAAATTCCTCTATACAGTGACCTAGTCTGAGGTCATCTTGACATGAAAATATTAATTTGGAACATGTTTTAAAACCAAACAGCAAACAGGGATTAGAAATACTGTTTTTCACCAGCAGAATCTGCTAAAGTTTTAGATTTTACTCTTGTTAAAAAGAGCTCTGCTGAATCAGACCAAGGGTCCATCTTGTCAAGCACTCTGTCCACACAGTGGCAAACCAGCTGTTGGCGGTAAAGCCGCAAGCAGGACATGGGTGCAACAGCACCCTCCCGCCCATGTTCCCCAGCAACTGGTGTACATAGGGATACTGCCTCTGATACTGGAGGTAGTACATGGCCACTGGGACTAGTAGCCATTGGGAGCCTTGTTAATGCCTCACTGAAGAAATTGAATGAACAGGGAAGGAGGGGCTGCTGATTTCCCCAGCATTTGCTTGCCCTGCTGCCCTCAAGGAGGGGGAATGATTCGGAGAGTCAGATTCCCTGGTTCTTACGACTTTGCTCCTTTTCTCTCCATTCTTTCAGATTCACGTGATCTGGATGGCGACGAGAAGCCTTTCCGTGCTGTGGATACCGCAGCTCCATTCCCAGTGCTGGGAATAGCAGCTCAGAAAGAGAGCCAAGGGGTCCCCCGGGCCCAGACTGCCCTGGTGACAAAGAAGCCCTGCTGGCTGAGCCCCCCCTCCCCGCTGAGACTGGCGGATGTGCCCGACCACATTTCCGATGACTCCTCCTCCGTCCACGCCATCTCCCTGACGTCGTGCGTGACGAAGGGCATGAGCGCCTGGTCCCTGCCGGGCGATTGCGAGAAGGCTCCATTCACGATGATGGAGCCCGGAAGCATGTCGGCACTCACTGGCGACTGCCTGATGCAGCCGAGCCGGACCTGCCTGGGCTGCTTCATTGAATCCAAGGACGGCATTGACGCAGAGCCGGGGATAAGCCTAAAAGTGGGGGATCTCAATAGGGATTATGACACCTGCTCGGTCTCTGATATAGGGATTCATTGCATGAGCACAGGAGAAACCATGAGATATGGGGACCAACTGCTCTCAGACCAGCTGCTCAGCTTCCCCATGCATAAATCGAGGGCAGCAGACAAAAAAGACGCAGAGAAATCCGACAGTGATTCAGAGGACCCCACTCAGAAAAATTATTATGACGGATTACTCTTAGACAAGTGCAATGGGGAGGAACCTTTACTAACAAATCCCAACCAAGAATGGGGTTATTTTGAATCTTTCATTAGCGAAAGCAAAATTGAGCTGCTTGATCTTTGCTCTAAGAATGAGCTTTCTGTAAATCTGTTTTCCGAGGAAGATGTGGATAATTACATGTTTGATGATGATGACTCCACCTTGGGAAGTGACGTCTGCTCCTTAAAGATTCGTTATGAATCCTTCCAGGACAATGTGAAGGAGAAGACTGGTGCACTGCAAGAGGACACCCAGTTTAACTTTTTCCCGAGTGTGTTCAGTGGATGCCCTAAAAGGGAAGGCAGAACAGCCTTGAAGAGGGGACCACGAGGGGTTACTGAAACTTCCCAGTTCAAATCTGAGGAGAGTACACTTTGGGGGGAAGAGCAGGTTGATGGAGACCGGGGAGAGGAGGAGGAAGAGGAGGAGGAGGAGGAGGGTGAGAAAGTTGCCTTAAATAAATCTTGCACCAGTACAGAGGTGGTACAGTACATCAGTCCCAAAAGAAACCACTTCTTGGAACTTGTGAATTCAACGGAGGACTCTGGGGAGTTCAGCGATGACAGCACCTGCACCGAATCCTCCTTTGATGTGCTCCAAGATCTCAAGGACTGCAACAAGTACCTGCCCAGAGACCACTCCAGTTCCTTCATACAACAGAACTATGGTCTGCGAGCAAAAAGGAAAGTACGATACAGTGACGATTACCTGTATGATGTGGATTCCATTGAGAGCGAAAAGATCTTGGATAAGAAGGAGTGGGTCCCGGATGGACCCAAGGAAGAAGATGATGATGAGTGGTGTCCAAAGAAGAGGCGAAAAGTTTCGCGCAAGGAGCCCCCAGTCATCATCAAATATATCATCATCAACCGGTTTAAAGGGGAGAAACACATGCTGGTCAAGCTCAGCAAAGTGGACGCCAGCGAGACGACGGTTACCCTGAGTGAGGAACTGCTGAGCAAATACGCCAAGCTGGCCCCCTTGAAGGCCTTTTGGCAAGAGCAGTGGCAGAGCCGGCTCAGCTTTCTTCGAGCAGCACTCTTCCACAAGCAGAGTTTCTATCTCAATGGCTCCCAGGTCTCCTTCCTGCCTCACCCACGGAAGCGCAAGTGCAAATTGGCAAACAGGCACCGGATCCAGAGGATTAAGGCCATCGAGCAACCTGTGGGCAAGCCCGGCTCTTGCTCTTCAGATCCAAAGCAGCTTCTCCGCAGAGTTGGAGACGACGAGGCCGGCCTGAAAGGAATGCAGGCGCTGGCCGTCACAAGCCCCAGCTGCGCCAACGGCTTGTGCTTGGACGACATCGCGAGCCTCGCTTCGCCAAAAGGCAAATCGCAGGACAGAGACTTCAGAGGGCCTGAGCGGAAAGTCCTGCGCAGGATCAAGTTCAAAAGTGAAGCCCGGTTGAAATGCAGGCGACTCAAGGTGGCTGCTAATCTGGCCTCGGCCTCCTTGGCTTTGGACAATCCGGAGCCTGCAACAAGCTTAAAGGAGGCCAGCGTTGCTTGTGCTGCAGACGGCTCCCGCCTTTCCAAGTGCCAGGAGGAGACGGTTGCTAAAAGTTCTCCATCTTTCCTATCTGCCACCTGCTCTTCAGACAAGCCTCCTCCGCCGGCTAATCTCGCTGCCAATGTGCCACTCATCCCTGGGGGGTACCTGCAGACATTGTTAGATGCCTCTGATTTGTCAAGCAACACTGGCATCACCTACTTCAGTCCTCAGCCTGCAGAGCAGCAGCAGCAGCAGCAGCAGCAGCAGGATCCGCTCCCCAGCCTCGTCCAAGCAGAGAAAGCCTTCTGTGCACTGCAGCCAGCCCAAAGCTGCATTCTGTCCCCACCTTCCGAGTCGGAGCTGCCACAGTCACCGGGCCACTTGGAAATTCAGCCGAGCAATTTTGGAACCATGTGGCCGTCAGGCACATCAGCCGGTGCCAATGGCCAGGAATTTGCAGGTGATGTGCGGGACGCTTCTGTGCTGTCGACGGCAGAGTTTGTTGGCTGCGTGGGAGCAGAAGGCCTTCCATCCTCTGGATACAGTCAAGTCCATCTGAGTGGCAGCAAAGTTGTATACCAAAAAAAATACATGCCAGAGAGCCAGCAACCGCAGTCTGACGACTCTTACCAGCCATGCCATTTTAATCAGAGGGAAGGGCATTTCCATTTTCAGCGAGGGACACTAAGCACAGATGACGGAAGGCTTGTCAGCTTTGATTCCATGGGCTCTTTGTCCGTTAGCTCTAGCAATTATAGCTCCCTAAGTTTAAAATCCTGCGAAAAGGATGGCGACGATGAGATTGCCGACGATTTCTTGGCCCACTGTAGTCCCAAACTGGTGATTCAGCAAAGCATAGATGAAATCACACCTTTGAAGGAGTCGACTGACCTTTTAGATATTTCTAACTTCACACCTGATAAGTTCCGCCAGTCGTCCCTTTCAGAAATGTCTCCCCCAGATACCCCTAACCTTTCTCCACAAATAACCGGCTCGGAAACCAAACCACTTGGAACTCTGAAATGTTTCCCTAATAGCTCTCAAGCAGCGCTGAGCAATCCCGAGAAGGCCAAGTGGGGCTGCAGTGTCCTCCAGACCCAAGACCAGGCAGATAATGGATTCACTTTAAATAATCATCAGTTTCAGTTCCATATGTTCAACGACGAGGATTCTGTCAGCCTCCTTGAAAAAAGCCCGTGCTTGTCAACGTTTAATGAGCCATCTGGCCAAATTAGCACCAATAGCAAAGTGTCAAAATCGAAGAGGAAAAGTTCATCTAATAAAAATATGGGTGCAAACCAAAGCCCTCCCCAGAAAAACGTTAGGAAAAAATCACCCAAAGCCAACAAAGGGACTGAAAAGCCCCAAGGCAAAAATTCCAGGCAATCCCCCAAATCGACAAGGAAGGGGAAAAATGCATCTGGGGTGAATGGAGATAAGACGCCAGGCATTGGTGGGAGAGGAGCAACTCCGCTGAACAATGCAGCCTCCTCTGCGAAAGCGTTGGTAGAATCCATTCATCACTGCAGCCCAAACTCCGTCAGGCTAGGGAAGCAGAACGGACTATCTGGAGAATGGGCTCTGGGGAAAGACAACAGCGGAGGCTGGTCCGACACTAGCATAGGAAATGCCAGCAGCCTTCTTGATGACGATCAAAGGGAATTCGAGGAGCCGTCCAACATTTTATCAAACATTGCATCTGGGATGGCAGATGTTCAGAGATTTATGATGGCCTCCATCGAACCCTTGTGGGGCCCCGTTGGCCATAACAATGTCTCTGATCTATTCCGGTCCCCAGAATCAAACAGCCTGAAGTTGAAAACTCTTAAGATTCTGGCTGGAACTTCACAAGAGTCCAAGAAAAAGGTGAGCGGCAATTCTTCAGGAACAGGGAAGGGTCACAAGCCGGGCGGCAAGGGCCCGAGCAAAAGCAGCGGCCGAGCTGCCTCGTGCGATCCTGGGCGCCCCAACTGTGCGACTGGCTACGCCACAGACATTCACCCTCCCTTTTTTGATAAAAGCTATAGTAACCTGAGCACTTTAGCCAAAAATGAGCCTACCCATAAAAAGCTGTATCGGCATAAATCGACGTCTAAATCGCTGCGGGATGAGAACTGCAAAGTAAAGCGCGCGGAGCGGGAGCAGGGCCATAAGGGCCCATCTGGGACAGCTTCATTTGAAAAACTGAGGTAATGCTGCACCAAACTGGCTGGAATGCGCCCTTCACTTCCCTACTACCTGCTAAGCCCATATTCTTCCTCATTTTTTTCCTTCCTGTGAAAGCAAGAATTGCATGAAAGAGACATTCCCCTTTTACAGGTCGTTTTTCCCCATTGTTGTCGTCGTTCTTGTTTCTGTTCTCAAAGTGCATGAAAATACTTATTTCTTGCAAGCTGCCTAAAAGAATGCCCCCCCTTTTTTTCTGGCTTGGCTGGGGTTCAAAACAAACTAACAAGGCTACTACTTTTTCTTGCTGTTTGGCTTCTCCGGTTTTTAATTCCTTTATTTATTTTTAAAGGGTTAATTATGTGCTCTTTTTTAAAAAACGTTTCGAAAAAGAAAAAGACTTTTTTTTGAACATTTTGTAAAAAATAAGACACAAAAAAAGAGGTTATGCATCCAAAAAGAAAAAAAAAAGCAGAGATATCCAAACGAAAAGGGTCTTTAGTTTGCAAAATGACAACTCATTCCTGGTCGACCGCCATGAGGCTATTTCGTGTGCTTTCTAGCCCCCTCTGCTGTTTATATCCTAACCTGCACCATAAAGCTGCACCTACTTGTATTACCCAAGTTAGAGCATATATACATGACTGCACACAAGCTAACTAAGTTGGCATAAAATGTTTGGTTTTTCTGCAGGGAACAGACTACATTCTTCTTAAAGCAGAAACAGCATTTTTGGTTTTACCTGTATTCGAAGAAGAGACATGTTTTTCTAGAATGACATTTGACACTGGCTTGGGTTCCCCCCCCCCCTTTTTCCCCTTTGATTTCCTCGCTCAAAAAGAAAAAAAATAACAATGCCTTGTAATATGTTGAAGTGTCAAGTGCTAAAATCAAAAGTTTGAAATTGTGGGACTTTTATCCTTCAGAAGCAAAACTAACATGGTATTCCCTGTGTTTCAAAAGTCATACTGTTGTACAGTTGTTGCTGCACTATTATTACCCACAACAAACACACAAATTGTGCCAAACTCTGAACAAGTGTTGTACTGTACATATTTTTACATCTCTATCAAAAATGGGTTGTGAGTGTTTTCTGGAGCTATTTTTTGCCTTTTGATTTACTATAAACATTCCAATGATACAATTAACCGCCCCCTTTGAGAGCAACTACCGTGAAAAATGATGTTGATCACTTACGACAATGTACCAAAAGTTTTATGGACGTGACTAAACATGTGTGCCAAATTGACTTACCTCATTTAACGGATTTTGCCCTGTGGTTTATAGCTCAAAATGAAGTGGTGAGGGGGAGGGGGGGGGGAGGGAAGGCGGAAGACTTAAAAATGGAAACTGAGAAAATGTAGTTGCCCTCTGGAAAATATTGATGAAATATTAAAATTCAACCTAGGAGAGTTGTTATATTGGACGATTTCAGATATTAGACAAAAACCACGCAAGGTAAGTTTACCAAAAACTCAAGTGTCTGCATTGAGTGATTTAGAAGCAGCTGTTTTTCTATCACTTGTTTTATTTGAAGCAAAACCTCTAGCTAAAGATAATTGCAAGAGCAAAGTTGTATTGTTGATACTTTGTATCGGTTTTCTATATTTTATAATACAACCTGGGATAAATTCTAAAAATACTGAGAAAAGTCAGAACTAATGCATTTCATATACACTGTATTGGTATTTCGTTTTGAGCCATTTTGTAACCATTTTTATGTGTCTCCTGGCAGAATAGCTGGCTGATCCAAGCTTTGGTGTTTTCTAAATATTTTAACCTTTGCAAGGACAATATTATTTGAAGGTTTGTAAAACAAAACAAGAAAAGTTTTTAATGCAATTATGAATTTGTATGTTGACTCTGTACTTCATACAAATGGAAGTTGAACTCTTGATGATCTCACCAAATTGGGGGCCAGATCCAGAAAAAAAACCCCAATGTGTGCTTTCTCAAGACAGTAATCCATGCTGGCTGCTTAATCAAATGTAATTTTCAAAAGGCCTTATTTGGAGCCGTATGCCCTGACCCAACCCTCCCTCCAAGAAAAAAAAGTCTTACGATTATTTTTTTCGTGGATACCTGAGCCTGTGCATTTGCTGCTGATTTATTATGAAAACTTGATAATGTGAGAGGCCCCTGCCTGCTGGGGAGTCTTTTGGAAGGAGAGGTGGATAAGATGAGGACTTGATGCACTCGAAAAAATAATATGAAAGGGGACTTAAGAGCAATTTGATGGAAGAAAGTAAAGCATTGAAGTGACCCAGGGATTTAAGGTGATGGTGACAAAGTCCTGTTTCATTTCTTTCAGTGGGGCATAGCTGTGGCTAACACTCCCCTCCCTCCGATTATACCTTTTGTGCTCATATGTATATGCGTGTCTGAAGAGATTTCTCTTTCAGACATATATCTTCTCTGTTCAGCTAGTTACAGAGCTGAAGATGGGTGTTTAAAAAACCTTTTAGACTAAATGACAGGAAACCAGCTATTTCCTCACTAGAAAGCTATGAAACATTTGGGGTTGTATTGGGCTTTGTTTGCCCCTCCCCTCTTTCTTTAAATCAGAGAATATGTACTAATACTTGAACCGCGAGGGCTGCTTTGCCCTGACTCTGAAAGCAATACACCAGCCGATTTGCAAACTGAAGGAGCATTGTTGACTCCAGGTCACATTCTGTGCTAATTGATGAATTGGTTCCAATATCTCACAGGCACTGGGCCCAGGGGGAGTTAATCCGAGTGGGTACTGGGGCCTGTGTCTTCAAGTTGGGGAGCTGTGGTCAAAAATGGGCAGAGCAGAAGAGCGGTCCGTTACCTTAACCAACACAGCATGGCTGACCCTGAGCTGTTAAGGGCTGTGTCTTTCTGGGGCTCATGAGACCTGGGAAAAAGGATGCGGCCTGTGTCTTATGATGTGGGCAAGGGGGGTGGAGGCAGGATTCCATGGGCGGCCTCTTAGGCAGTACAGTACTGTCCCAAGTCACCCTGAAAGGGGACAAGGTCCCCCCTTTTGGAACACACCATGCTGCCTATGGGACCCCAGAGCTCCATGTGTGGGTCAGGGACATGTTTTAGAACTAGGCAGGAGAAGGGAACATCATTGTGAGCTGCATGTCCCATTGCCAGCTTTAGCCTCCCACTCTAAGGAACCTGGTATAGATGTAAAGTTCACCTCCCAACAACGATATCTTTCTTTTAAGACCTTCCTCATCCTTTTCCTGTCTCATTTGCATTTCCCCCTTCACTTTGCCCCCATGCCCGGCCCTGCCGCTGTGTGTGATCCTCGACTCGGCCATAACTACAGAGCAGAACAATGCTAAGCAGCACACAACTGCACCATAGTGTGGCTGACAGCCAAAATAATTGGGGTAAAAGAAAAGATATATTGCAAGAGTTTGAAAGGAATTATACCAGGATTGAGACACGCAGCATCACATCACTATAATGTCACTGTACATGTATACGTAACCGAGTGAAGTTACAAACAGACAGGTTCGTGAAGTAGCAATAACTTGCTGAGCAAGATAAGACTTAAGAGGACTCCAGATATTACACCTTTTTGCCGCAGCTTCTTCAGAACCTCGCTATAGTTACACCACTAATAAGCTTGTGCTGTGGGAGAAAAGGCAAGGCAATGCTTAAATTGTTCCTCTGCCCCAAAGTCAAAGGCTTTGAGTCGATCCTTCAATCCCCCAAAACGGATTGACTCAAATCCCAGGCACGCTTTTGGAAAGTTTCAAGGGTGGTGAGTTGTTTGAGCGGCTGGGTTCAGGGTTCGGGCACCTACTTGAAAACATCCCATTGAGTCCATATCCCACAATGTGCCTGGAAAGCACTGTAGTAGTCTTCCCCAACTCCCATCATCCTCATGCCTTGCTGGTTGGGAATGATGGGGTTGTAGTCCAACACATCTGGATAATGCTGGGTTGGAGAAGGCTGCATTGGAGATTTCAAATGACCAGATACCTCATCAAACAGTGAACCTCCCCCTCCAGCGTGGCTTCCCCATGTCCACTAACATGTCACTGTCCATGTCTGGGAGGCTGGTTTCTACATCATAGTCAGCATATGGAGGCTGCTTTGAATCATGACAGTGGGCAACTGCCACCAAGGGGTGAGCTGTGTGTGCAGAGAGTCAGGCTGCCAACAATCCCTCTCTCTCCCCCACATAGAGAGCTGGGGATCCTGGACGCAATGAAGCACCCTCCTGTGGAGTCAGTCAAGGGCCTGGTCTACACATCAGCAGAATGAGGGGTTAGAACCACTGGAGGCCACAGGTGGAACAGGGTTGAGTGAGCTGTCACATTTTTGAATGCTCATCTATTGGAAAGTTTGCATGTCACACTAAGCCACCCTGAGAATAAGACAGCGTGGGTTGGTTGTTCGCTTTCTAACCTGACAGACGATCAGATGTGCTGCAACTTTCTGAGTCTTGTTTTCCCCCATAGTTCACCCTCAGTCCTTCTGCCAGCTCCCAGCACGTTTCCCAGGTGCCCTTGTAGCAGGACTCTTCAGAGGGAGGGGCCATAGCTCAGTGTGATAGAGCCCCTGTTTTGCATGGACCCAGGTTTGAGCCCCAGCTTCTCCAGGTAGGGCAAGGGAAGGAATCCTGCCTGAAACCCCTGGGGAGCCATGAGCTGCCAGTCAGTGTTGACAGTACTGGGGCTAGATGGTCGAATGGTCTGACTCCGTAGAGAGCAGCGTCCAATGTGCCCAGGTCCCTACATCAGCAATTGGCCCGCTGGGGTTGCCAACCTCTGAGGGAAACTCCCCCCCCCCCCCCGCATCAGAGCGCCAAATGGAATTAATTTTCTGAGCCCTTATGCATGGAGTAATGCATTTGCAAACTCTTTTGCGTGGGGGGGGGGGGCTTGCTCAAAAGCACCTGTCCCTGTTTAGCCCAAGATATTGATATCCCCTCTCCTGTCAATGCCCTGGTCAATTTCATCCAATTTCAGATATGCAAATTTCATAGCAAAACAGTAAAGCAGAGGAGAAAATTACAAATTTAATAACTTCAGACTTTCGAATGCGTGCACTTGTGCAAGACCGATTATTATTTTTTTAAGTGGAGGGCACTGAGAAGGGGAGATGGTGGTGGCAGCACTAGCAAGATCGCCAGGAGCAGCAGTGGTTTCCTACATTCTTGCCGGGTGGCTCTGTAGCTGTTCCCAACAACGCATGATGAAGTTGTTGGGACAGATGTCACAACAAGCTACCCTGAACAACCCATCAACAAGCCATAGGTTCTCAGGGTGATTTGATTGTGAAAAATAAGATTGGCACATCCTACAACCCATCATAGATGCTCACCTGAACGTGCCAGGATCACCCATGGTGGGTTGTTGTGTCATGTGAATCAGGTCTATGTGAAAAACTCCCTTCAAGGAGAAAATGAACACAACACATTGGAGTAGAACGGGTGGCCAGCATGTGGTCTGTGGGGGGCATGCAGACCCCACTGTCCCCCCCCCCATTTTGACCCCTTTTTGACCTGTTTAGAGCTCTGGAGCTAGAATATGCTAGGTTTTTTACTTGAAGGAAGCACACTTTTTTCTTGTTATGGGGAGCATGACCAATGGTCTCCCTCATCTGCATCCTGAAATGGTAGAGTCCTCTCTTCCACCTTATTCTGCTGCATGTCTCCACTAAAAGGCCTGAATTAAAGTGGTAGCCTCATGTGGGCATGCAGCTATTGCAAAATGGCTACTATATTGTGCAAGTAGAATGGAGTCCTCTGAGATGTAAATCCCCCACCTCATGAATGGTTAAGCGAAGGCAACTGATCTTCTGGGCCCTGCTTCCAGTTTGGCATTCTGAGGCTTTCCTCACAGCTCATGGCAGATGCTTTGCTTGCTGCCCTGGAGGAGCCAGGAGAGGGGTCGATGTGTACAGAATGGCAGCTTCTTCCCCCTCCTTGGTCCTGAACTGACATTGATCCGACCCACATTTCTATATGAACCTGTATCCATACATTCAACACAGTAATGCTAACACATACTAATCTATTGAACTGAAACACACAGCAGTGGTTTCTGCATTTCTTCAATGTGCACCAGGACATGCATACAGGAAATAAAGATTTACACTGTCTCTCTTTGAGTGTGTCTGGATAGATCTGCATTCACTATCACTTGTCTCCTGCACCCTGCTCACTGTTTTAGTTCAGCCATGGTGCAGCCTCCCCAGAATATTTAATTCCTCGCGCATCTGTGGGTTTTTTTCATACCTCCTTTCTTCTCAGCAGTTTATGGCTTCTTGCCAGTGAGCCTGTTGAAGTCAAAACTGTGCTCAATTCTTTCTCATGCTCCACCTGCCTTCTCCCAGTTGTGTTGCTTGATTCCCACCCCAACACACACACACACCTTCTGGAATCCAACTTCGTTGGCACTCACACCCTCTTGGGGTGCATTCCTCCCCTTACTGCTACCTCAATGTAACATTGTCATAAGCACCTTTTCTTGCTCCTGCGTTTGCCAAAAACCCAATTCCTAGCTTCACCATCTCTTGGCTTGATTTGGTCATTTCTTTTCCATTGCTAGTTAGGAGGAATCCAGAACATTGCAGCTAGAGGGCCCTGGTCTTATTCCAGAACGTGAGAGCCAGCTGCCCTCAGGCACCACCCTTTTTGCCCTAATCCCCCCACCCAAAGCTTTGCCTCCTGTTTTTAGCACTGTGTGCCCATCGCCCAGCCAACTTCTGCAAAGCCACGGACTCTCCTGATCCTGAACTTCCTTGCTTGTCTTCTTCCTTTTCCTTTATTTATTTACAGCATTTCCACCCCACTCTTCAGCCAAGGAGGGCTTCCACTGTGGCTTGCTAAGATTAATAATGAAACAGATTCATCTGCAATGCTGCCCTGTTGTTTTACTTACCTGGCTTTACTTACCTGACTTGCTCCCCTTCTGTGCCAGCCTTCATCAGTAGTGTCTAGGTTTCCTCCCTGTATCTTGGTTGACTTTTGCTCTTAAAACATCTGTGGCATTTTGGACAAAGGATGAAAAGCAAGAGAACACTGAGATCGTTGGGCTGACAACCGTTCTAAGAATTTTGTGCGAAGCTTGGCCATGTCAAATAGGGTCCTGGATGGAGAATCAATGACCCTCAGGGGTGTGAGCTGAGTGCCTGAAAGCAACGCTTGTTTGTTTGGCAGTCCAAATTGATGCACTCTTCTGGGATTCTGATCGCCCTGTCTTGGAATGATTCGCCTCTCAGGGCTAGAGACAGACAGTTTTCAAAAGGGTAGTTGGAGAAGAGGCATCATTTCCCATGGTATGTAGACATTGCACTTTTGTCCTGCTGTCAGCTCTGCTCAAATGGGCTTTCCAAGGGATACATAACCCACTTGTTTCCCAGAGGCAAAAGTGGGTTGAACGTACAAACCACAAGCAATGATTCCTCTTTTGAACCGCCTTCAACTACGTGCAAAAGCTATCATGTATCTTCAACTTCCGAGGCAAGGATCAGGGGTGCTTCTCAAGATACATTAATGTACTTGGGTGGCAGAATCCGAGTACAAAAGGACATCTTGATTTAGAAGGTTGCCATGTGTGTAGAAAGCGTGCCTTTATCCTTCCAAATACTTGCAAATAGGAGCTCGATCCTTTCCTGGTTACCATTTATGAGTAATGGAAAAGCTGTGAATTATACATATGTGGACCCTGCACAATTGCTGCAGGTTTCAGAACCAAAGTGCAAAACTATATTGTAGGAAGTGTTCTCCACTCATTCCATGCCAATACCTTAAGGCCGTTAACCTCCTGTTGTCGAATACAATGATAGAAGGGTGGGCTTCTTCTGCATTTTGACATATTAACATTAGAACAAGACAACTGCCATTCTTGTGGGTACAACAAAGCCTGTGAGTGCAAGCCCCTGACTGAAACAGGTTGCCTAGCGTGAAATGCTCAAAACGGCCAGTGAAAGAGGGTCATTTTTATGAGCTGAAGGTGGCTTCAGGGAAACTTTGCTCTCGCTGCCGTGCACACATGTTACCTGTGGCCAAACAGTGAAAGAAAACCTCAAACTCTTTACTAGAGGTGAAGGTGGAATAAACAGCCACACTACAATCTTCACTGTCCCTTATAAAACCCTTTTTAAAAATGTAGGGGCCTCACCATGCCTTCTGCCTTGTTTTTCCCTGCCCACCCAGTGGAACTAAAGCACATTCCCAAACCAGGGCCACTAAGATCAGGGGGTACATGTGGAATGGATCAGGTCTGTGAAGCGTAGCTTGCTTGAGATGATATCGTTCAAAGTTTTGCATCCTGTCCGCATGATGCAATTCCCCTGAGAGGCTCTGAGGAAGTGATGCATCTTGAGCCTCTGCAGCATCTGTTTAAGAACAAGCCCCGCTCTGTTTTTAATGCATTTTTTAAAAAATGCAAAAAAAAACCTTTTTAAAAAACAAAGTGATGGGAAAGGAATTAAAATAAAGTATGTTATCTTTGGTTGAAGCAAGGCTTTTAAAAATCTGTTTCTCAGGTAAATAAGCGACATGACTGGCAATGGAGTGGCAGTCATTGGAGGGTGGGTGTGGGTGGGAACACCTTGAATCTAAAGCAAAGCAAAAAGGATGTTTGAGAGATGGGAGCCAGGTGAGTTTACTGAGCCTTTGAACACTTGTTGGGGGGGGGGGGGAGAGAAAGAAAGAAGAAGCCTTTTCAGTTATAACTACCCTTCTAGAGATAGAATAACGGACACTTCAGAAGCACAAGGGGGTATACTTAGAAACTGTGAGATAGGTAAGAAAAGCCCCAGTTAAACTACTTTTGTCTTTTACTCCCAGTAGGAAGCAGGGTAGAAATCTAAGGAGATGCTCTGTTTCATGTCTTGCAGACCATACTGCAGGCACTATCACTGCTGCCTGCAGAGATTTGAATGTACTGCTCCGTAAGTTAACTTCCATAGAACCCACGGCACCTCTATGAAGTTGCTACTGTTTTATGGTGCTAAAAGAAAACATGTATTCCCCTTGAGCATTAAGGAAATCCTATATGGCCCTTGAAATGAATGTAACATATCAATTTCTGTTTAACAGTGTACACTGCGATTTTAACATGTTTGGGGATAATTTGCCTTTTTTTTCCTTTTAGAACAAGCTTTATAAATATTCTGTAGAGTCAATTGAAGTATAATTCTTAAGGATCACTCTAAGACGCCTACAAAATCTTGTATATTTTTAAGTGTGCCAATTTGTAAAATATTTTGTAAGTGTATATTTTTCTTAGAAAAGTGCTGTGAAGTGTTTGTATGTGTGAGGTTTTCCCTTTTTGGCACTGCTCCAGGTGCTAATAAAAGGTTGTATACTTAAAGGTTTCTGGTTTTAAAAACCAAAATACAAAGAAAAAAAAATTAAACTTTTGTTGGGAATTTTGTAATAAAAAGAAATGTTGTGAAAGAGTGAAGTGATATTGTGTAAAGGAAACTGGAAAAATTTGTGAGCGCTTTGCTGTTTTATAGATCCTCTTGTAAATTATTCTTGTAATATTTTTTGGTTTTGTTGTTCTTGTTGCAAAGGTTTTAAATATTTGTGACTGACTCTGTACGGTGAAAATGTCATATTGTTAACTTGCTGAGTTTTGTTATATTGTTTATGGAATAAATAAAAATAAAAATCTCATTTTAAGATGATGTATGCAAAGAAATTAAACTCCCATTTATTGATTGTCAGGCATCGTGGGGATGCATAATCCAGTCACTGGCTCAATTCGGACGACACGATAGTCAATGGTGGGTTGACTAACCCTAACCCTAACCCTAGAGGGTACTCCCCACACAACATGGTAATAAATAATCAACTGTGGTGTGGATGAGGTTCAGTGCTGAATTGACTATGGCAGCATTCGGATGACACAATAGTCAAAACAACTGATGATTGTTTCCCCCACACCAGTTGTTTATTGTGTCGTCCGAATTGAGCTACTGTCTCCTAAGTGTTTGGTTTGGCTCGTGTTCTAAATACTCCAGACCACAACTGTAATAAATAAATAAAATAAATAAACTGTAAACCCTTTAGCTGGTGGAGGGAGCGAACAAAAACTGCTACCACTGTATTCTTGTGTGGTGATGCAAGCTCACCCCAGGCTTCTGCTTACAAACTTTAGGCAAACTGACACACTCCAAAACAGTGAGACTTCTTTTATTGTAAATAACATGGAATTCAAGGCATAACGGTTTCATTTCTGCATACACACACTTGAAGCTGAAGATGGACCAGATAACTTTCAGGTACAATGGCTTAATGCAAACAGCAAATCACTCAGGGGGAGACATTTAGAGTTAGCCCCTGTCCCATGTGAACAGGAGTGGCCACACACACTGACTCATCAGGAACATGGGGAAACTCAAAGGAGAAACCCCAGCACTGGAGTGCATGAGGTCTGACTGTAGACAAGATCATCTTGAACCAAATCAAACTCAGCCTGTCAGGGAACACTGAGCTGATCACGTAAGCAAGATGTCAGGGGATGAACCTCTTCGACCTAGGAAGCCTTCCCTGCCTGTAGCTTTGGCTCTGAGGAAGGTTCTCTTGCAGGTCATACACACACACAATTCCAGAATAGCAACGATCAGCCTCTGAGTTCCCCTGTGCCCGTACTTTGGCTCCATGCAGGGAAAAACAGGCTATAGAACACGAATCCAGAACAGTAATCTGCAAGTCCAAATCTATGAAAAGCCACAGAGCACTTTTCATGGCATAGTTCTTAGAAATTCCAAGTCCAAATAGCAACAGAACATGTACAGAGTGCATCCAACTTCTCCAGACCAGATAGAATCCCAAACACGAGTTTCTTAGCAAGCAGTCGATTCCTAACAAAGATGATTGTTAGCAAACAGATGATTCCTAACAAAGAGCCTCCCCCTTTTGCTTGTAGCTATATAGGATGGAGGCTGGCTAATTCCAAGCTACTTTGACAGACAGGGCTTCAGGCCTGTAATCCAAACTCATGTGCCAACAGGGTGGCACAGTTCAACCTCCTCTTGATGACGACACTATGTGAGAGACAGCTTGCAAGATAGCCCCCACCTTTTCAAAAACATACCCTTGTTCCCAAGAAACATTCAAGGCCTCGGCAAGCAGCTACAGATAAGCACAGAACAGAGACAGACTTTCTCACAACAATTGCCAAGCCTACAACTCACAATTCCCTAGGCCAGCCAGAAGCACCTGACATCCGACATCTTGTTAGTGGTTTGTCCTCAACAGATAACCCTGCACTTCTTGGCCAAAACTGCTTTTAGAGCTAGCTTTGTCTGCTAATAATTACCCCATTTTCACTGTAGCTATTTGCCATTCAGGAATTACATCTGGAGATCACACACACACACACACACACACGGAGTTTCCAAGAGCCGCTCATTCAAATGACTGGATCAACAGTGGGAAAAGCCTTCTTTCTCACTAACTCATCCGTTGTCTTACATCACAATCATGTACGTCTCTACCCAGAAGTGAATTCCATTGAGTTCAATGGAGTTTACTTCCAGAGTAGTAGAGATATAATTGTAGCCTTAGTGGAGCACGCTGAAAGAACAATTATAAATGGGGGGATGCAACCAATTTGGCATCAGCGTGGAAGATAGTTTATAGTCACTTCCGATTAAATACTTTGCCTTACAAATACAAGTTTTGAAAGTGATCCCATGAGCCTCCCTCTGTGCAAAAACATTGTGTGGAGTCACTGATATTTGTGATTTCTATCTCTAAATCTGTGAACAAGATTCAACAAATAATGTAGAATCCCATTTGCAGATTCTTCCAGGAAATGTGGACGTTTCCATGAAAACATTTCCATGCTCCATGAAGATTTCTGAAAGCCAGTGTGGTGTAGTGGCTAAAGTGTTGGATCGAGAGTCAGGAGTTCCAGGTTCTAGTCCCTACTCAGCCATGGAAGTTCACTGGGTGACTTTGGGCCAGTCATAGCCTCTCTCAGCCCAATCTACCTTACAGAGTTGTTAGGGAAGCAGATGTTTAGAAACAAAACAAACTGTGATTAGAAAAATGGATACACTGAGCCAGTTCAGATGTAACAATCCCAAAGGGACAGCCCCACTTACAGATTGCCAAAAAAGAGGAAATGCATCACCAAAAAAGAGGAGAGTGTTTTGCATGAAATAGGCATATGCTAATTTGTATGCATATATGCAAATTTAGAAATTATTATAATTTAAATGGAAATACAGCACAGCACGCTATGCTGTGAAGGACTGTAACCAGGTGGCCTGTGTGCTTACCTGTTCACCTGCTGTCCAGGTGCTCACTGGTGATGGGCAACAGTTCTTCCAGTTCTTTACCTTTAAACTGGACTTGGACAAGACCACCCATCAGAAAGAGGACTCTTACAAATAACGGAGCGCAACCCATTATTTGTAAGAGTCCTCTTTCTGATGGGTGGTCTTGTCCAAGTCCAGTTTAAAGGTAAAGAACCGGTAGAACTGTTGCCCATCACCAGTGAGCACCTGGACAGCAGGTGAACAGGTAAGCACACAGGCCACCTGGTTACAGTCTAGCCACCCTGCCTTCAGGTAGAATGTGGGAAGGGTGTGGCTCAGGGGAAGAGCAGCTGCTTTGCATGCAGAAGGTCCCAGGTTTGATCCCCGGCATCTCCAGGTAGGCTGGGAAAGGTCAGCCTGAAACTTGGAGAGCTGCTGCGGATCAGTGTCGACTGTACCTTGCTGGATGGACCAACGGGTTGACTCAGGATACGGCAGCTTCCTATGATCCAGATGAGGGGGAGGGGGAGGGGGAGGGGGAGGGGGAGGGGGAGGTGGTGGCAGTCCTTCCCCTGGCTGTTCCCCCTGATCCCTCCCCTCATCCCCATCCTCCCAAGTTGGTTTCATGGCCTCAACTTGCTGGCCATCTCTTGTAGTTGCTTTCACAGCACTGCTGGGGGAGGCCTTGACTGAGCAAGCAGGCCAAGAGACAGCCAGCCCAGGCTGCACACTCCGGCACGCACTGTCCTGCCCACATGGTGCATGAGCCATTATTTCATGCATGATTACAGTTTTGCCACCCTGCCTCTGGCTTCAGGCTGCATTGGGCAGCTGAGTCTAGGCTAGTCCATACACAATGGGATGTTGAATGAACACCAACACCACCCCAGTCTGCACACACATTCACCTGGAGGTCTGAACAAAGCCGATGCTCAAACAGTGCACCACGTGTACACTCGCTCCATGTGCTTGAGAACCCTGCAAAACAGCCACTTCCCCAGTTGGCACATTGAACTTATTTTGATGTAGGTTCTGTTCAACGTTTCACATGAGTGACATGGGGGCATGATTCCAATCTCCCTTCCGTGCAGTGATACATTTCCCACTATTTTTTGCTTGAACAGGGCTTCCGAATACCCGTTTTGTGCGATAACGTTCAGATATTTGCTTTAAACCAGGGCTGTGCAACCTGTGTCCCCTGACTGGATTCCAAAAGCCCTCTGCAAGCATTCAGATTGGACCTCTTGCAAGCGTCACTTTCCCCCTCTTCCAGCAGCCCACTGGAGGAGGCAGAAGGAAGGGAACGAGGGAATGGGTGGCCCCTTCAATTACTGGCATGTCAATACAATACTTTATTATGGTTAAAAAACCAGCATAGCAAAGAAAACAACTCATACATATAAAAATATACAGGCTTCATTTTGAGGCAATCAGATAGGGTTCGATAGTGTTAATATATCCCTATGCCGACGAATGGCAGCTGCACAAAATCTAGCAACTTTAGATGTAACTTGGTCACCCAGATCAGCCAGAAGATAGTCCGGGTAAAATTTATCTGGTCTGCCTGGGACTTTATTAATGAGTGGAGCAATCCATATAGTTCTAAGTTCATAATAGAATCAACAATGTAAAAGCACATGTTCAACTGTCTCAATATCCCCCGACCCACAAGGGCAGGTCCGCTCAGTGTGAATAGTTTTTTTATATTTACCCTCCAGCAGCGCCGATGGCAAAACATTGAACTTTGCCAGCGTAAAATCTCTTCTAAGTCCAGGCACAGTCAAATTTATTAGATGTTTCGCAAGTCCAGGTGGAGCTCTATGGTCCCTACACCCATGATATAGGATTGCATGACTTAAGTGGGTTTGTAGATCCACATCATAGATACATTGGGCAATAGCTGCTTTTGCTTTCTCGTACCCTAGATTCTGAATAGCTGTCAAGGAGAAACCAAGGTTTTGGAGCTTCATAGACAGTGTTTTTTGGAATGTGTCTGTCAGAGTCAATGGGGCCAGACCTACAGGCACAAAAAGCATTTTTAGCCAAAACTGCATCTTACGCCACCACATACAGGCTTCTATTGTGGATTGGCCAGCCTCTATTCTTACTAATGTATTTGGTATGCAACTTGGAAGACCCAAAATTGCTCTTAAGAATTTCGTCTGCACCACTTCCATTGGTACTATGTTATCAACAGCACACACTTCTACCCCATATAGCATCTGTGCTAAAACCTTTGCATTAAAGACTTGAATGAATTGTTTATTTACCGTCAATAAACCAACACACATTAAAGACTTGAAGTGCGGAAGGAACGTGCTGCCCTCCTTTATTATAATAAAAGGAAAGGAGTGCCTTAATGCTCCTTTGCACATTTGCAATAGCATTTTTAAGTGAGGCCTCCAAATTCCAGTTGCATGGAATGTAATTCCCAAGTACCTGTAAGTAGACACTTGTTCAATCAGGTGATCACTTATTTGCCATTTGCATTTTAACTTACTTCTAGAAAACACCAGGACCTTGGTTTTGTCATAGTTAATCTGTAGTCCTTCAGTTTTACAATAAGCATCCAGAGTCCTCAGAAGTCTTGTTAATGACAAGATCACTGCTTCATCAGCATAAAGCAGAACTGTCAGGAATCTGTTTGACAAGCTGGGGGGTTGTGCTATTCTACCAAACCATGACAGCTTAACCTTCCTATAAGCCTCTAGCTTCTGTAATATTTTAATTTTTAATCTACTAAAATTTATTTCCTCTAACGTTTCTAACTCTTTAGAAATATAAACTCCTAAATAACCCAATATATTTTTAACCTTCAAACCTAATCTTAAACTTAACTCATCCTCTTCTACTTTATCATAGTTAAAAAGCATCATATTGGATTTCCCCCAATTTATCTGCAATCCCGTAACCTCTCCAAATTCCCTCAAATGTTTTTTAAGTCCATCTATATTCACCCCCCCCCCCCTGGATTTTCTAATGTCAGTAAGGTATCATCCGCAAACATATTAATTTTTATTTTATCCTGTTCTCCTATCCCTTTTAATCTCTCATCCTCCCTAATACCATTTGCTAACATTTCAATCACAATTGCAAATAATATCAGGGAGAGAGGACACCCTTGTCTAGTGCCCCAGGTTAGGGTAATCTGTTGTGTTAGGCCATCATTTATCACAAATATCACAAATAAACAAATAAATACCACAAATCTTTCTCCAAAGCCAAATATTTTTATAATAGTTTTTAACGCCGGCCATTCAACACAATCAAAAGCTTTAAAAATATCCAATGCTATCAATCCTGCTTTTAAATTTCTTCTTTTAATACTATTTATTATGTTTAAAACCCTCCCTATTAAATTTGGCATTTGCCTCCCTGGAATAAATCCACATTGATCCTTTTTTATATAATCATTTATAAAAGTATTTAACCTTTTTGCCATAATCGCTGTAAAAATCTTAGCATCCTGATTAATTAAAGAAATAGGTCTATACGAAGCTGGATCCATCAAATCCTTGTCCACTTTTGGAATTAAGATTATCAACTAATGTTCCCACGATGGCGGGGTCTTCTCTCCCTTTATTATATTATTAAATAATTTCTCCATTTTTGATACTAAAATTTCTTTAAATATCTTATAGTACTCCGGCCCCAATCCATCCACTCCTGGAGGTTTCCCTCCTTTCAATTTGTCAATAATCCCCTCTATTTCTTTTTCCGTCACTAAAGCTTCCATATAATCCCTATCCTTATCTTTTAATTTTACCTTCCAATTTTTCTCTACATATTCTTGTATTCTCATTTGTGGAATCGCATCTGAAGTATATAATTCCCGATAAAATCCCTCAAAATTTTTTAATTTATCCTTCATTAAATTACATTTTTCCCCATCTTATCTTTAATTGTCCCTATTATATTTTTCTCCTTCTTTGATTGCGTTGATCTTGCCAGCATTTTAGAATTTCTATTACTATACTCAAAGAAATTCCTTTTCAAATATATTAATTCTTTTTGAACTCTTTCTATATCCTCCCCCTCTAATTCCTTTTTTTTTGCTTGGAGTTGGGCATATATATGCATATCCTTATTACTCCTAAATTGTTGCTCTAATTCCTTAATATCTTCTTCAATCTTTTTACTATGTGCCTCTTGTTGTCTTCTTAATTTACCCGTTTCTCTAATACAAATACCTCTCACTACTGCTTTCATCGTGTCCCAAACCATCCCCTGCGAGATTATCCCTGATTCATTTATTTCCCAAATACTCTTAATCTCCTTTTTCATTTTCTCAACAATATTTTTGTAATTTAAAATTTTAGTATCTAATCTCCATCTTTTTGCTTCTCTATAATCCTTCTTCACTTTGATATCCATACTCATTGCTGCGTGATCTGAAACTTTAATTACATCTATTTCACAATCCATACTCTTCGAAAGCATATTCTTTGTCACAAAAATATAATCAATCCTAGAGAAACTCTTATATTTTGGCGAATAAAAAGTATATTTTGTTTCATCCCCCTTTATTACTCTCCAAATATCTTTTAATTCTTTATGCTCCATTACTCTTGCTAAACCCGTTTTCCCTATACCTTTTAAATTATCTTTATCTTTCCTTCTATCCATCACCATATTGAAATCCCCCGCCATTACAATATTTACATTCCCTACATTCCCAATATTTCTAAACACTTTATCATAAAATTCCACTTGCTTTACATTTGGCGCATATACATTAACCAAAAAATATTTTTCTTCCCCCAGGAGACCATGTAATATAATAAATCTTCCCTCCGTGTCCTTTTCCACCTTAACAACATTAAATGCACATTTTTTAGAGATTATTATCACAACCCCTCTTGCTTTGGAAGTCCCATATGCTTTCTTGTATATGCCCATGTCCCCCAATTTTAATTGATTTCTTCCATCTTCTTTTTGATTCGTTTCTTGTAAAAATATTATATCAGCTTTCTTTTTTCTCAAAAGCCCTTCAATTCTCTTCCTTTTGATAACACTACCCAGCCCATTTACATTTAAAGTTATTAATCTTAATTTGCTTCCCATATCTCCGTTTTTGGTTTTCCCTTCAGGTCTCGTTCTGTGACACATTTAACCCCCCTCCCTCCCCCCCTCCCCCACATATACCCCCCACTTCCCCCCTTCAAATCCCGGGTCACCCTGGGCAATGGTTCTTCTTCCCCTCTTCTTAGAACCCATCGGGGGGGGGGGGACGGCGAACACCCGACATGGAACCCAAACAGAACCCCCTCTCCTTTTCTTCCGTTGTTATCCTTCTTTAAAATCTCTCTCAGTCATAAAGCACTTCCTCCTGCCGCCCCTCCTTCTTCTATATCTTTATCTTCCTCCATCAGCCCCAGGGTCTTCAGCAATTCCAGCCCTTGCTCACAAGAATTTATTCTCTGTTGTTTCCCCTTGTAGATGAATCTCAAGAAGACAGGGTACCCCCAACTATAAACAATTGAATTCTTGCGTAAAATGGTTGTACAAAGCTTCACACTCTTCCTCCACTGGATGGTCTGGTAACAAAGATCCTAAAATATCTGAATTGGTGAAGATTGAAACATCACTTGCCCAGCACTTCTGATAATCTGCATTAATTTCTCTTTTTTGTAAAAGCTGGCAAATCTCACAATTATGTCTCTTGGGAGCGTCTCACTTCTTTTGGGGCCCACTCTATGGACCCTTTCCACATCCTCTTCAACCCAAGATCCCTGGGGGGTCTAATGCCATTATCCATTGCATAACATTTGCTCTCAGACTCTTTAGGTTTTCTGCTTGCTGTTCAGCAAAAGATCTTATGCGAATATTCATCCTCCTATCTCTGTCCTCCATAGAGATTAGCCGTAGATCCAAATCTAGTACTTGCTCTTCCTGGTGCTCCAATTTATCTCTGTTTTGCACAAACTGTTGCTCCAACGATTCATATCTGTCACTTATCTTTTGAAAACTCGTTTGCAGTTCTACTTGAGAAGACTGAATCTTTTTCACCTCCACCATCATTTTCTGCTTGTGCCGCTCCATCAAGCCTAAAAGATTAGCCTGGAACGTCTCCAGGGACAGTGCTTCTGTTTGTTGTTTCATTGCCGTTCGCCATATCTGCGGCCGAATTCTCTGAATTCCTTCTGCACAGACGAGTCCAATTGCGATCAGAGGGGTGCTTCCTTTCTCTCGTCCACTTTTTACCATTAATTCCTTTCTTCCCCCCCCCCTCTGTCTGACATCAGACATTCAGCCTGCAGTACAGCTTAACAGCTATTTATTAGCTTTATCCAGGCGTTTGCTAATTGCTAATTAGCATATAATGTTTCTAAGCCATCGTAAGTAGTAATTCTTTTAAATTTATTTCAGTTTATATCAGCAGAGCACAGGCTAATAGGTCTATAGTTTGCAGGATTTGATCTGTCACCTTTTTTATATATTGGGATGATAGTAGCAAGTCCCCAATCTTCAGGAACAAGAGCTGATTGATCAATATGCATAAATAGAGCCGCCAACACTGGGGCCCACCATTCTAAGCTGGATTTGAATACTTCGGGGGGGGGGGTGTTATCATTCCCCGGTGCCTTGCCTGTTGTAAGTTTTGATATAAGGAATTTTATTTCTGAAGCAGTAACTGGAGGCCATTCTGGGAGGTTGCCTATATTGGCCTGGTTTCTCTGGTGGCCCAAGTTCCCCAAGCCATAGATATTGTTATAGTGGGCTTCCCACAGCTTCGGCGAAATATGAAGCTCCATTTTTGTAATAGCATTTGGCCACCCCTTCGCCACCAATTTCCAAAAAGAGGCTGAATTTTTCTCCCTAGATGCTGTTATTAAATGTCTCCACACCTCTCTCTGTGCTTGGTTTTTTTTTCCTAATTAGTTTTTTATAACTCTTCTTCAACTCAAACCATCCAGGCGGTAATGCCACCAAATTTTTCTTTCTATACTCTCTATATTTTCCACCAAGATATGCTTCATAGTTTTACATTCCATATCAAACCACTGTTTAGATTTAAACTGGGAGATAGATTTATTTCCTAATCTCTTTTGGTTTAAATGGTTTTGTAGGGCCGAAATCAGATCGTGAAAAGCTTCCAAAATGGACTCTGCAGTTTTCGCTTGTAGCAAAGCCTTACGTTGGAGAAGGGAACTATCAGTATGCAATAGATCATTTATCTCCTTATCCACCCTTGGTGTCCATCTAATGCGGGAACTTCTTATTTCAATGTCACCGGACTGAGCGGAGTTATAGTTTGTAAGTAACCTTTGGTTATCACATTTTAGTGACAAAACCAAGGGTAGATGATCACTTTCAATGTTGTTTTCCACCTCACATCTAGTCACCCTTGAAAATAATTCAGGGGACAAGATGAAGTAGTCAACAGTAGAAGCTCCTAAACATGAAAAGAAAGTATATTCACCATTTCTATCTCCTTCCACATTGCCATTTACAATAACAAGATTTAGTCTATTTATCATTAGCATGAGAGGCATGTCAGCAACAGATTGTCTCTGATTATAGAATATGGCTTTTCAAAGGGGGGGAACATTCCCCCATTTTAAACTTTGGTTCTACTCATTATCCCCACTGGAACAGTAGAGCAGCAGTGGATATCAACCTTCTTGAACCCAGAACCCACCCCATTATTCAAACACACACCACCTTCTGGGAGGACCCCTCCCCCAGCCCAGTCAGCCATCCCTTTGGAGATGCTTGTGGGCAGAGGCTAGCATCGTCACCAATGCATGCCATTCTGCCTGCCCCTGCCAGGAGGGGATACGTAGCAGCTGCCATAGGCAGGAATGGAGGAGCTCCATTCTCCAGCTGCCCCTAGCAGAGTTTGCAGGACAGGAGCAGCTTTGAGGTCAATGGAAGCTTTCCCATGATGCAAAGAGCCAGTCTGCCCCCCCCCAAGCCCAGCCAAGACCACCCAGAAGCCAAGAGTTCAAGCCCCACCCTTCACTCCAGGGTCCTGATCCCTATCAGGGTCACCTTTTGCAACTGCTCTTTCAGTGAATGGCATCGCAGCTGGCTTGGCCCAGAGAGAAGTCTGCTCCCATCCCAGCGCTCCTTGTCTTCCAGCTTTGGCCGTGGCTGACTCTTCTGAAGCACCTCCAGATAGGTGTCCTGCAAAACCTCCAGGAGGCCTTAACCCACCGTTTGGGATTCTGCATCTGGGATGGGGCTGTTGTGGGATTACAACACCATCACCATTGGCTATGCTGGATGGATGCTGATGGGAACTGCAGTCCAACAACATCTGGAGGGCCAAAACACTTTCTCTATATCCTAGAGAAAGTGGGAAGCCACTTCCCTGCCAGCTGTTTCCATGCTACACCAGAGAGGGGGGAAGCTGCAACTGTCCCAATATGCCCAACCTTCTGGATTCTCTGTGGTCTGCAATTTGGGGCTGCTTCAGGCTTTACCATTGTCATGCTGGCTGAGGAAAATAAGAATTGTAGTCCGACACATCTGGATGGCAACCCAGTTTTTGTATTATTTTCTTCAACTTATTTCTACACTCCCCAGTCCCTTTAAACAAATGCTGTCCTATTTCTACCGCCTGGCTATTTTCTCTTCCTCGCCTCCCTCCGCAATACATGGGGAGGATGAGCATAAAACACCGAGAAACAGAGTCTACTGTAAAGATGGAACAGCTTTAATAAAGTTCGACAGAGAAAAAATACCAAGGGGGAAAAGAGTTGCCCAGTTCTAGCCTATGCCAAACCACTGCACTTTAAACTTAGCCAGTTCCATCCCAGATCACAGTTGAAAGAAGCGGCCTCTCTCCTCCCAGCTTCAGACATTCGGGAATGGATGATGCACGTCATGTGCAGCAAACACAGCAAGTGCAAAGGGCAGAGCTGCGTTCTGAGGCACATGTTGATGTGCGCCTGGCTTGGCTGCACTGGGCATCTGCTGCCGCTCAAGGACATTCGTCCATGGTTCACGCATTCTTTATTGTTGTTTTAAAATGTCAGGCTTGCTTTTCTGCAGCACCGGTTCTCTGCGTGCAGATAGATGTGCAGAAGAAGAAGAAGTCCCAGAGTGCCTGTTTGCGATGTTTGGCCTCAAGGCAGCCAGGTTCCTCTTTGGTCCTGTTGGTGAGAAGGGACCCGGTCGGTGCTTTCAGGCTCACCAGCCGCAAAGAGAAAACCTGGCCTCAGCGTATACTGGTCACGGAGTGTGCCACTTTGCTTATGGTTAATGCCTCAGACAGCTAGTTTTCTATGAGAATGAATCTGCTACGGTTTGCACTCCTAGATGTGGTTTATCCATGCCGGGGCTGTACCACTTTACACTGCAGATGGAGGCCACATGACTGAATCTTCTATTTAACAACAACGCAGTAGATGTTGGGAAGAAGAGTTCTACTCTCAAAGCATCATGGATGCCAGCATTCCTCTTCATGCAGGGAAGCCGCACACATACACTCACCCCACTAAGAAGCATTCAGTCACATAAGCCCTCTCCTAGAGTCAAAAATCTAGACAGGGATTTACAATCTAGATACCCATTTGCCATCTCAGTGAAAGCCAGTGGAGCAGTGAATCCTTTTGGGTTTCAGTCAGAGCTTTATAGTGCTTTTAGAGTTCTGACTGAAACCCAGAGCAGATTCACTGCCCCACTGACTTCGGAGCCGCCAGCCTCCACTAATTAAAACTAGGCCAAAATACATAGAACTTGGGGGAAGAGTTATTCATTTTCATTGCGTCACAAGATATTTTATTTGCCTTGCAAACAGATTTCTTTTTTCTTTTTCTTTTAATTTGGCAGACCTTTGGCCTGCTGAGCTACAGATTTGCTGATCCTTTGGAGAATTAAATTGCTTGTTTTTATATACAATACTCCCATGTTTTACCTTGTTATTTTATTTTAAAAATACTGAGATATTATTTTGTTTAATACGTTGTAAGACACCATGACTCTGTGTGGATTGTTTGTTTTAATGGAAAGGCAGGGTATTAATTGCTTTAAATAAATGATAAATGTTCAGCATCTTCTATTCAGCTTTTTCCCTTTGTCAAAGCGTCTGAGCAATGAATGATTCCAGGTGAATCTTGATTCAAGCGGCAGCAAACCTTCCACCCAGAACAGTGAAGCACCATCATTTTCCAGGAAGGATTAAATTCAACATCTATTTCCTATGCCATTTTTCCATTATGAGATTACCTCTGCTTAAAGGCTACTCAGCAGTACCTTGACTCAAAGCCACCTTAATACCTATTCTAATCATCCTAGCCTCTGTGACATGAGAAATGGTTTCCTTCCACGCTCTGCCTACCAAAGAGAATGCAGTTATTTAAATGCTTAGCAAATGGGATGTGTAAAATCTCCTTTCGTTGTGCTCTAACCAGGGCTGAAATATTCTTGTCTACAGTACAAAGCAGTTGGCTTCAGGTATATGAATTTCAGGTCTAAATATTAGATCAAAAGTGATGGAAGATTCTAATGCTGCATTTGGCCAGTTGTGCGGAGAGCATCTCAGCCACCACAATGAGTTAGGAAGTCCTTGATGCTCCAGGTAACTCCACCAGGCCCTGGACATTGAGGTCTAGCCTGTTTTCCTCTGCCCACCCCTTTCATTTTCCTATATGTAAACCCACTCAGGCAGAGTTGTGATTTGATCACAACAGCATTCCTGCAGCCGATGTGTCTGTATATTGCCCTGCTAGAGAAGGCTTGTAGAACAGCTGTTAGGCTCAGTGTCATGTGGGAACAGAACATGTGAATTCTCAGCTTGGGAAGCAGACAGATTCTATTTTCCTTGCAAACACAGTCCAGTTGGGATATTTTAAATGAATGTGGGTGATGGAAAATATGTTTCCCCCCCTCTCTCTTCGTTTTTATTAGAAATGTTCATTTCTACATTTCTGCCCCTTAAATTGAGATTGCAGTTGTTTTCTTTAAAATATTTTTAACATGCTTTTCAGGTTTACAAAACTCTGTAAAACAAACCTAGAAATTAAAAATACAATAATGATAATCCTAGCACTGAAAAGCACAAATTAAAAAAGAACGTGCAACCAAACTCTTCAGAAGAAGAAGTGGTGGTGGGAAAATACAGGAAGGCAACACACTGAAGACATCATCATCTGGAGGCCCTCAGTAAAGTTCTGTGGATGAGGCAGGGCGATTGCACAATAAAAAACCTTATTTGGAAGCGCCCCTGGCTTATGTTTCCATGAAACAACATGTTTCATTTAAAACATGCTGTTCCAGTTCACTTGGTTGAATAAAATGCCAGCCAGGCAAACATGACTCTCAGCATTTCCCCCATATTTTGAATCACACTAACATTGTCCATTCAAATGGAGACTCTCCCAGTGAGCTTGCCTATTGTTACTATTTCCTACACTTCAGCAGATCAAGTCAGTTTCACACATTCCTCTTTTCTTTTCTGTGTGTGTGTGTGTGTGAGAGAGAGAGAGAGAGAGGGAGGGAGGGAGGGAGGAGGTGCCACAATATGTGGATGACTCCCAACTTCTCTCTCCTTTCTTTCCATCACAATAGAAGGAAGCTGTCAGTATTCTGAATCAATGTCTGATATTGGCAATGGACTGGATTGGACTCAGGAGACCCTGGTTCTGGTCCCTACTCAACTATGAAGCTTACTGGGTGACTTTGGGCCAGTCACTGACTCTCAGCCTAGTCTACCTCGAGGGTTGTTGTGAGGATAAAATAGAGAGGAGAAAGAATATACACACCACCTTGGGCTCCTTGTAGATCAGTATTGGACGTTCAATCCTGGCAGGGAAACCTGCCTCTTCGGTGCTGGCTGTATCTCATGGGATGCCTCTGCTCCCCTCTCTTTAATTGGCAATGAGCCACTCTCTCCCGGAGAGACTTCCCCTGCTGCCCTGTTTCCAGGGAAGGCTCCCCTGGTCAAGAGCAGAAATACTTCTCTGAAGTGGCTCCACAACTTTGGAACAAACTCCTATCAGAGGTCCGCCACACACCGTCCTTGCAGGCATTTACGAAAGCCTTGAAAACATGTCATTTGACTGTGGCCGCCTCCTGAAATGCCTGCTGCTGTTGCTGCTATTGCCATTGCTGTTCTTGCTGGCTTTTATTGTTTTTAATTGCTATTTTATTGTGTTTATGTTTTCACTGCTTTTAATATTTTATCTGTTTTTATGTATTTTATTGTTGTAAACCACATTGCAAGGGCTTCTGCCCTGAAAGGTGGCTAAGAAATATTTTAAATGAACAATCAATCAATCAGGGCCTCTGTCAAGCACAGGTCTCCCAGTTGTGGAGATAGAAAGGCCAGTTGAGCACCTGCCTCTCCCCGCCACCTGGATGGCAAGCCAGTGGAGGACCTGGTACAACTGAGTCCTCAGGCTCCTTGGCTTTCCATAGCAGGGCCTGATTCTGCAGCATCCCCTCCTGACTCAGCATCCGTGTCAGAGGCTATAGCTCCGCCAAAACTAGGGCAAGGCCTCAACCCCTGTATGAGCCCATTCACCTCTTGGAGTCATCCACAGACCTTGGGCTGCCACTGTAGCAAGTAACACCAAACCAGGCATGGCGTGATCCCTCAGGGCGTTCTGCTCTGTCAGAGAGCCCATCATTTGCTCTAGGCAAAGGGCCTGTACATGAGACAATGGACAGAAGCAGAAGCAGACACAGGAGAATCAGAACCATGGTCAGTACTGAAGGTCCCAGCCAGGGACTGTCGGGTCTATTTCAGGACCATGGAGAGCAATCCTGCAGCTAGAGAACGGACAAGCTACCCCAGCACTGACCTAGAAGGACTGAAGGGCTTTTCTAGCCAGGCCAGGGGAGGTTCCCCACCCCTAGAATCTCCACCCCTCAAGGGTTGTATCTGGCTGTTAAAGGGCCTGCACCCTTTTCTGTCATGGCTGACGTCTCTGGGGCTGTATGTGTGAGGGATGAAGGAGTGAGGAGTTGGGTGGCAAATGCTCCTTCCGGCCATCCTGCTCACTGGAGGAGTCTAGTGTCCACTCCTCGGAGACAGTGGGCAGGGGCAAACTCCTAGGGGTCATATGAATAGGAGGCAGAATACTGGGGCTGGTGGCGGGGTGTGTGGAACAGGTCGGAAGGACTGGGGACTGATTCTGACAGGTTCTCAGCCATGACACGGGGCTAAAAGCAGCTCCAGACAGACAATCTTCCTAGGAACCATGGAAGGGCGGAAGGGTTACCTCCCCCCCACAAACACTGCAGTCCTGATTCTCATTGCCACCTCACTCTTAGCTGTTATTGAGAAGAAGGGCAAAACAGAAGTATCAGCTAGAATCACTCACCTCTCGTTTGACCTGAAGAACAGCAACTGTCTGAAGCCAGGCCTTAACAGGGGCGAGGGGGGTTCCAAAGCTCAGGAACCTCCTTCCAGTAGCAGAACAATTACTGCTTCTGTTTTCTTTCTGCAAGAGCTGCAAGACCATTTGTTAAAGTCCAATTTTGGTAGAGATCTTTTGTTGCTGGTTAGTTTGATTATAGGATTTTTCTTCTCATTATTTGTTCTACATGCATTTTTTATTACCTGTATCTCTGGTGTTTCTCTTGGATAGCAAAAGAATGTATACTAAGATATGCTTCAGTTGGTGTAGAGGTGTTGTTTTCATGCTAGCTTAAGACAATATTTAATGATTTTATGTTTGTATTTTAGTTTTTGTGTAGCTCCTGACGAAGGTTTCACCACCGAAACGCGTCGAGCATACAGAGGATAAGACATAAGAAATAAAGAAAAATATATTTTTACATAGCACCAGAGCTTTGCTCTCCTTTTGTCTCCAGCTTGTTGATGCTTCCTTCCCTCTTTGTTCCATAAGCTCTCTCTTGCAAACCACCTTGGGAAAAATAGTATATCAATATTTGGTAAAGTAAAACAAACAATAATTATATTTCATAGATGGAACAGGGGGAAACCTCTGTGTCATTAGATTCCCACGCTACCAGTGCCAGTGGGGCAGTGGATCCACTCTGGGGTTCAGTCCGACCGCTGATGGAGCTGCTCAAGCTGGAGAGCTTATCTGCTTCAGCACCTTGGGTAGCTCTCCACTTTGGATAGGTCCTTCAGTGACCTGAAGCAACTTGGACAGCTGCTTCATAGGTCTGGCTGGATCTCGGCTCCCACCGTCAACTGTTTTAAATGCCTCTGTAAGGCGTTATTTTCACAAGAGTTTGGGGGGAGGGATGGTTTAAATTTTAATGTGGGTTGAGGGTTCTTAATCAAAATTGTTTTGTGTATTATTATAAAGCGACACGATGCCAGAAATGGCGAGGCAGCGCTATAAAAATGTTTTTAAATAAGAATAAATTAAATAAGCATTGTGGAGAGCTCCTTTAGAGTTCTGACTGGTTTTGACTGAAACCCAGAGTGGATTCGCTACTCCACTGAGATCCTACCTGTACGCTACGATCAACATCTAAGGTCCTCCTCCAGTGCCTACTCCGAGGGAAGCTCGGAGGATGGCAACAAGGGAGGGAGCCTTTTCAGTGGTGGCCCCCCAACTATGGAATGATCTCTCTGATGAGGCTCGCCTGGCGCCAACATTGACATCTTTTCGGCACCAGGGCAAGACTTTTCTCTTATCCCAGGCATTTAATAGCATATGCTGAACTTTTTAACTGACCCCTGGACAGTTTTAAATGATATATAGTTTGTTTTTAGGTTTTTATGGTTTTAATTTTTGTAAACCACCCAGAGAGCTTTGGCTACGGGGCAGTATAGAAAGGTAATAAATAATAATAAATAAATCAGAGCAACCAGCCTCTACTGCACACCACAGATTGCAACCCTCAGCCTCTTTCCCCCACCCAACCCCTTCCCCACCTGATGGTCCTTGCATTTGTTTACTCAGCAATAAAATGCCCTCCATTCACTTCAGGAGAATGATGTGCCCATAAACTGACTATAGCAGTTGCTTTAAAATAGATATATTAAAACTGTGGAAGAGGACATTGAATCTCCCTAAGGCCTTTTCTCTTACTGGGGCTTGGTCAGCAGCATCTGGCTGCATCAATGCAGGGCTGGCTGCAGCATGTGTGATGTCTTCCTGGCCCAAGCCCTCAGCATCCAGGGATGGCAATGCAACCTCCTCTGGACACAGGGGTGGGGCAGCTCCCTGGAGAATTGCATCCCGAGGAGGCGGAAGGCTCACAAGGCCTTCTGGTACTGAGTCCCCTGCCTGAACGGTTGACTCAGGAGCCTCTTCTTCCAAGGATGAGGAGTCAGGATCGTCTTGAGGCGGAGGGTTCAGGCCATGCCAGGTGCATGCACATGCGTTGGTTTACAAAGGGGTGGAATGTTTTTCTCTCTGAGCCTGCCCTATAATGTGTTTCCAGCACTGGCTCTGTCCCTCAGGGAGAGGAGCAGAGCTGCTAATTGTGGCGAGCATGTCGGGCTTGGAAAAGACACTGTATAAATCACATGCCAGTCTTATTAAGTAACTCAGGGCCTTTTGAGTATCAACTCCTGCCTCTTTCTCCACATAGTGATATTTTAATGAATCTAACATGCTGTGTCACTGCCCTGGAAGAGCACCGTGGTGCGAGCTGTCTGGGGAAGCAAAGTCTTCCTTCTCTTACTGTTGTAGCATAATGTATGACTTGCTGGAGGGCTGAGGGGGGGGGGGAGAGGAACTCCAGTGAACAGAGCTGCGATATGCTACAATGCAAGCAAGGAGAGTTGCGACGGGGCTGGAAAGATGCTACTTGAGACCTGGCAGGCTTGGAGGGAGAAATGAGGCTGCTGAGCAAGGTGGCCACTGCTGCACCTCCTTGGGGGTGATGCTGGTGGAGAAATGCTTATTCGTTTGATCTGAAAAAAAATTACACTGCTGTGTGCGAAGTTTCACAGTCATGTATGGAGTGAAACGACAACAATACTGAATAAAACAAATCTCATAAATGAAAACAATGAGTTAGGCCCAGCTTTAGTCATATGTAGAGTATCACTTAATCAAGTCCCATTGATTTCAATGGGTCTACTCTAGGTATGACTAAAGCTGGATCCATGGCCCCATTTTTTTTTTAAAGCAGCGCTAAAATCAGCTCGGCAAAACAGCAGCAAATGGCATCAACCACTGGGAAAGGGGCATTTTAAGTAACTCCCAAAAAACCTTGTAGAGTTTGATGTTATCCTCTACAAGAAGCAGGACATTCTCTGTGGTGGCCCCAACACTCTGAAAATGTCTAGCAAGAGAGATGTTTAGCCTCCTCCCTGTTGCCCTTGCATCTACAGCACCATTGACAGATGGCCAGATGGTTGTGGTTAATGATGCAATCGGATAAATGTCTTCTCAGAAGGCCCATTTAGTTCAACAGAATTTCCTCCCAATTAAATGTGTATCAGATTGCATCTTACATCGCAAGCCATTGCTTTCAATGGGATTCAGTGATGACCAGCTTTTGCTAGATTAATGTGCCCTTGGGTTCCACAAAAGGAAAAAAAAAGTTATTGGTTGTTGTTGGGTTGGATCCACATTTACATTGGATCAATGATGCTAATGGAAGTGGACTTCCTCATCCTGTCTTTTGCATGGCAGCCACTCCAGCCCTGTGAAAATGCTACACAGAGTCAGCACATCCAGAGAAGAGCACACAGGATGGTGAGGGGTCTGGAAAACAAGTCCTATGAGCAACGGTTGAAAGAGCTAGGTATGTTTAGCCTGGAGAAGAGACATGATGATAGCAGTCTTCACATATCTGGAAGTCTGCTATACAGAAAATGGCACAGATTTGGTTTCTGCTGCTCCAGATGGCAGGACTAGAACTAATAGTCAGATGTTGTGGGGAAGAAGATGTTGACTAAACCTTAGGAGAAATTTCCTAACAGCAAGAGCCATTCAACAGTGGGACAGACTGCTGAAGGAGGTGGTAGGTTCTCCTTTACTGGCGGTAGCTGCATCCCGTAATTCAGAGCCTGGCTAGGGGGCAGACTAGATGACCTTCAAGAAGCCCCTGGAGTCCAACTCTATGGTTCTATGAGCCTGCTGAATGGAATAAGTTGTGGTGTGTGAGGAATTCCTCCAAATTTAGCAGAGGGACCTTCCTCTTGTGGAAGGCAGAGCCTCGATCCAACATTTTGTATTGTTCCTGTGAGGACTTACTGGAGGTGTCCCTGGACAACTGACTCAGCCTAACCTACCTCACTGGGTTGTCATGAGGATAAAAGGGAGAGAAGGACCATGTAAGCCACCTTGGGGTCCTTGCAAAGGGAAAAAAGGTGGGATATAAATGTAACAATCAGCACAAATGAATAAAATCTTATTCTGGATGAGATTGCACTCCCTCTGAAGCAGTAGGTTCATAGCTTGGGAGTACTCCTAGATCCATCTTTGTCACAGGCGGCCTGGGTGGACTCCATAGACTGGAGTACTTGGGGTCAGCTTCAGATGATCCGCAAACTACACCCATTCCTGAACAGGGACAACCTAGCCACAGTAGTCCATGCGCTGGTAACTTCCTGATTAGACTACTGCAATGTACTCTACATGGGGCTGCCCTTGAGGATGACTCGGAAGTTGCAGCTAGTGCACAATGCTGCAGTTAGGCTGCTTGCTGGAACACCCTATAAAGACCATATAACACCGGTCTTTAAAAAATTGCACTGGCTGCCTATATGTTTCCGGTGGGAATTCAAGGTGTTGGCAATTACATTTAAAGTCCTAAACGGCTTGGGATTTCGGCACTTGAGAGAGCGCCTCTCCCTATATATGCCTATGTTTGAGATTTGTGGGAGAAGCCCTCCTCCATGTCCCACCAACACTAGACATACACTATTGTGGGACATGGGAGAGGGCTTTCTCTGTGGTGGCACCCTGACTGTGGAATGCCCTCCCCTTGGAGACCCGACTGGCACCGACACTGGCTTCATTTTGGCGCTAAGTTAAAACATGGCTTTTTATTAAAGTCTTTGAAGGCAAAAATTCTCCAAGGTTGCACGTAGTATTACTTGTTTTAATTGTTCTTACAGTTTTTAAACTTTTCTACTCATTTTAGTTTGTTAATGCTTCAATACATTTTTTGCTGAGTATATTTATTTACATTGTTCTGATTTTAGCTGTACGCCGCCCTGAGATCCTAGTGATATAGGGTGGGATAAAAATGTTTTAATAATTTTAGACTTAGCGCAATATTTCTACATGCCCTTAGTAGCATAACTTATCTCTCTACCTAATTGTGAGGAATAACTTTCATGTGGGGGTGGGATAGAGAGGGTTGGTGGCACTGCCATTCTGAACTGTGCATCCCCCCCAACCCCTGTAAAGATCTAGGTGAGCTCTTGAACATTATCTTTGCACAGCCCATTTGGACATATAAATAAGCAAACTCAATTACATAATGGGTAATGTGTTGGACTAGGGTGGGGGAGAAGCAGGTTCAATCCCTACTTAACCAGGAAGCTCGCTGGGTGATCTTGGACCAGCTGTGCTCTCTCTCTCTTTCTCTCTCAGCCTAACCTACCTCACAGGCTTGTTGTGAGGCTGAAATGCTGGAGGGGTCACCATGCATGCTGCCTTGAGTTCCTTGGAGGAAAGGTGGGGCATAAACATCTAATAAAACAATATATTTTAAAAAGAGAGAGAGAGAGAGAGAGAGAGGGGGGTTCTTGAAATGGTGAAGGAACACAGAGGGAAAGTGGTACCTTTGGTTATCATCCAACTTAATTTTTTTTTAAAAAAATAACATCCCATGCTGGTTCCATCCTTGGGAATATTAGCCCCAAGCCCTGTGGAGGGGCCATTGTCTTCCTGTCCTGGCGGGGGCTTCTGAGAATCATCCGCTTAGCCATTATAGCAAAAAAAAAAACCCAGTTACTGGACCCCTGAGCTTTGCTCAAATCCAGCAGGGCTCTCAGTATGAGCGCTTGTGTGCTCCGACTGAGCAGCTGCAGTGTGCGCAGCCACCAAGGGCATTTTTGTTATTTTCCTTTTGAGTTCAGTTAAAGTTCACAAAATGGGGGGGGGGAATCACGTTGTTGATCATGAAATGCCTGTGATGCTTGTGCCAACACATTCCACATGGCTGTCACGATGGTAGGGGATGCATAATGTGGGGGAAAGAATCTCACTTTCCCAGGGCAAACTATGCCTGCCCTGACACAGTTGGGGTGCTAGATTGCTGGAGTAGGTGGCTGCAGCGGGTCTCCACCGGATGGGGAGCCCTAGACCCAAATGGGCCCCGCGTTCTCCTTCCCGATTCTGCCAATCAGCTGCTCAGGAGGGAAAGTTAGATAAGCCCCCCCAATTCACCTGCATTCCCTCCTCCCCCCCAAACCCTATTTGTAGGATGTCAATGTTTTTAAACAGGCTCCATGGGAGCAGCCCTAGCAACTCTGCCTGCTTCTTCAGCTCAACCTAGTCAGGTGTATTCAACACTAGGAAAATGCAATTCCACGAGTGGAAAGCATATGCTTCAGTTAATGCATTAAGATTCTGCATCCCAAATATTTATCGGTTTGTTTTGAACAACCTCTCCATCCTGCCTGGGCCCAGCTCCAGTTGAGAGCCTCCCCTCTCTCCTGCTACCAACTGTTGCTGCTAGGGCTGTGCACGGACCCCCCCGATCCGATCTGGATCCCGATCTGATCTGCCTTGGATATGAATCGGGCCGGATCGGCCTGATCTGCTCCAGATTTGGGATCCGGATCTGTGCACAGCCCTAGTTGCTGCTGAGGCCATAAGAGGGAAAGGAAGCAGCAATCAGGCATTTTTCCATCTTGCCTTGATCTGTACAAGGCTCTTAGAGGGAGAGGAAGCAGCTGCAGAACTTTGCAACTAAGTGTCTAGTGCTGAATTTGCTTTTCCCCCTCCTCCCTCCCAATACCTTTTCCTTTTGTGTCATTTTTTAAAATTATTATTGTAAGCCTGTGGGCAGGGACTGCCTTAAGAAACATTTTTGTAAGGTGCCTTGAGAGCTTTTTTTGGCTAAAGGGCGGGATAAAAGTGCTATAATAAATAAAATAAAAATTATACCCCAACTTTTGATCAAGAGATTCACCAGGACAGTTTGCAACAGATCAAGCAAATCATAAATAAAAACATGGAACAATTAAGAAAGCGAAACCACCAGGACAGCAGCTGCCTAAGAAGTGGCATAATTATACTCAATTTACAGTAAACAAAACAGCTTTTACCTGGCACCTAACAGAAAGTAGTTGCCAGGGAAACATGTTTGGGGATGACTTCACAGTTGGGGTACCACAACAGAAAAGGCCCCGTGTACGAAGACTGATTAGGTTATAATTTCAAAATGTGCTAAGCGCCATAGCCTGCTGTCTTTATGTGGGTAGTGTGTTCAAGAAAGATTAGGGTGACCTGTATTCACATTTTCAGCGCTGGAGTCACTGGGTGGCCAACCTCAGCTTCAGTGACAATTCCTATCTGTAAATAGGGAACAGCAGCGAGTTGTGTTTTTGCAGGGTTGATGGGAAAGTGGCCAAAGACTGTAAATGGTTCCATCCATTAAAATGCTGAACATGATAAATCAACTAAACACACACACACACACACACAGCTTCCCGACTTAGAGACAATTTTGTTACCCTTTCCACATATTAAAGAAATCACACTGAATAAATGTAGTTAAACATATTAACAGATTGTTTTCCGAGTGGGCCAAGTACTTTCATTAACTCTGAGTTGTTAATAGCAAAGTTAATGACTGCAGCTTGCTATGATGCAACCTTGAGCCCTTAAGCGCAATCCTATCATGCTGCTCTGCCTTTCTGCATTAACTTCAGCCAATCTTGGGTTTGTTTTGCCAACAGCCATGACCAGTCCCAAGTGCAACCCCCCGACCTCCACCGCCAGCATCCATGTGTGCTGAGTGGAAGATTCTTGCTCCTGTGTGTTTAGCTGCTTGGTGCAGCTTCATTAGGCTGGTTGTTTTTAAATTCTGAGAAAATAACGAAATGGAGAGAGAAATCATTAACTACAGTTGGAACAGCTGCAGACAACAGCCAAGGCAGGCCCTCCTCTCAGTGCTCTGCCTGGTATTAGGGTACTTATCCAGGCATCAATTAACATCTCAATGATAATCTCTCCCTCTGCAGACTAATATTTTAAAAAGCTAATATCTCCAAATGTGATGGTGCCTGAGATGCTTTGGGCTGGTTATTTGAACAGAAGAGTTGCTAGATAGCATTAAAACTGAACCAGCTAAGCCTGAATTATTAAGGCTATAGTCACTTACCTGGGAGTAAGTACTAGCTAAATCATTGAGGCTTACTTCTCAGTAGACATGTATCAGATTGCACTGTTAGTCACTGAAGAGAAGGGCGCGATCCTATGCATGTTTAGACAGAAAAAAGTCCCACTGCTGGCTGGGGCATGCTGGGAGTTGTGGGACTTTTTGCCCTGTCTAAACATGCATAGGATTGGACCCTAAATCACTTTATGTCTAAGAGCTCAGGCTGAACAGGTTGTGAATACAGATGGAATTAATTTGATCTGAATTTTTATACAAACTTATTCAATTCACGCCTTCCAAACACACTTGTATGCTGAAGTTTGCACTTCCCAGAATTTTGCAATGCAATTCACAACTCAATATGTACAGGAGAAAAAAGCATTATATTATGGGAAAATACAAACAAAATTGCCTGCAAAACCTTGCACCCAATGAAAAGTGTGAGAAAGGGGCATATATAAGGAGAAATATGCACCAAAGTACATATGAATTTTCATGCAACCCCCCACCCTTGAATTCGCACTGTTGCAGATATGGACCAAAACAAATTTGCCATAGGGAAACTGAGTGAAATTGACAAATTCATTCATTCTTATTTGGGAATCGCCCTTCTAAAAGCATGTCATTTAATGTTCCTCTCCTGACCATGGCTTTGTGTTAACCACTGTAATAGCTCCATCCAAACTCCAGTCCAGGTTTTGCAATAGCATCTGTGCATAATTGAGACAGAGAATTCTAGATCAAGTGTGCATGTATTCAACATAGTTGCGGTTGTTTTTATGTTTTATTTATTTATTTTGTAGATGTCTAGTCTGCCCTTCAGTACAAGACTCTTAGGGCAGTGAAAGGAAAGCGATGCTGTCATGTTACAATGATGTAACCAGGCCCTCTGACATTTCACGGTCGGAAATTGGGACATACTTGCAGCCAGTGGCAGCTGGTGTCCTTTGGATCCAGCAGAGTGAAGTGCAAAACAGGTAACAGTAGGTGGAGCTAGAGTAGGCAGAGCTAGCAACCAGAGTGCAGCCACAACCCATAAAAGGAAAAAAACAACCCTAGAGTGCAAATACACCCATAGAAATCAGCCAATAGAACTGCAAAACACAAAAACAACAGAAAACAAACAACTTCACAGTGAAAACACAACCCATCCAAAAGATAGAAAACCCAGAATTCAGTCACAATTTTTTTTAAAAAAAAGGGGAAATCACCCCAGAGTGAAAAAAACACATACTACTGCACCCCGTCCATCAGCTGAACAGTGCAGTGGGGAGACCACTAGGTTGGTAAGATTTAAACCTTTTCTCCCCCAAAAAACAGTTGAGCAGAGGGGAAAAGGAGACGCCATAGCCCCCTTCTGTTTACCGTTCAGCTGTTTTTGAGCACTCGGCTGAGCAGGGCAGGGGCAGGGAAGGAGGATCATGAAGAACAGACCTCATCTGCCAAGTGATCCCCCCCACTTAAATGTTCCCAGCCACACAATGGGGGTGAAATTCAGGGTGGTCATAGCTGGGAAGGGACAAAACTCTACCTGTGTACTATGAACAACATGAACTTAATAAGAACTCCCCCACCACTTATTTTATTTATTTGTTTATTTTAAAAAGAAGGCTATGTAAAACTCCCTCTCTCTCTCTCTGTGTGTCAATCAATCAGGGCAGCCAAGTTGTTCCATTTATTTTCATTGAGGTTTCTTTTTAAAACAGATTTTCTTTCCTCTGCTGCTCCCCCTTTCCCTCTGTTGTTGGGATAATTACTGTGTTCACATTTGACTATGTGATAAATGACGTGGTTCAAAGGACACTTGCTTGGAAATAAATTCCACTGCATTTAATTGGGGCAATTAAATTAATTGAAGAATCTGGTTGGCCACTCCAAGATGCTGGAGGAGATGGACCCTTGGTCTGCTCTAATAGGTAAGTTCTGGTGTTCTTAACAGAGTTAAGTGTGTTTGTTTCGGATCAGGATGCAAGGCTGTGCTAGCATTTTGATCCACTTTGGGACAAAAGGAAGTAACTCTTCTCTATCTGTATTTTTGAACACTAAATAAGCAGTTTTGTCAAACCTCTTGGGAATGGAAAAACAAATTTATTACGCCAGCTTGGAAAGAATATACATTCCATCTACTCGTAAGAAGTGCTATTACTATCTGTCCTCTTCCCACTTTTCGTACAAAAATGAAATAAAAATTAAGGGTTTTTTTTGCAATGTTTAACTATTCCTATAGATTTACACCATTTGTTCCTTGGGGGAAATACATTTTTGTTCCCTCCTTGTCAATGATAATTTCTCAGCCATCAAATCAGCTGTTTGATTCAGCTGTATTTCAGGAGTAAGATGAAACATTTCACAGGAGAAGAGACTTGGAGTGACCATAATTTTGTTTTCCATAGAATTCTGTTTTCTGTTCAAACTTTTGTGAAACTCAAAAACTACCATAAAAAATGAGCAGAAAGGCACCCTCCCACTCCTGCTCCCCAGCAACGTATTCTGAGCCATATTGTCACTGATACTGGAGGTTATATACAGACACCTTGACTAGTGGCAACTGAAAGACCTTCCCCCCCCCCGACGGTTTAGCCCCTTTTTAAAGTCATCAAAATTGGTGGCTATCACTATACCTTGTGGTAGCGAAGAAGTACATCCTTTTATCTATACCGAACCTCTCGGCACTCAGCTTCATTGGATGATCTAGTATTACGAAGGAGAAAAACTATCCACCTTTTCCACACCATGCATAATTTCATACGCCTCTAGGGCCTCCTCCACACGAGACGTTTAATGAGCCTTGAAGGCTCATTATAAATTTTACCTCCACACCAGCGGAGCGCAAAACGGGCGTACAGGCGCGTTATCTCCCCGATAATGCGCATTTTCGAATGCGCGTTAAATAGCGACTTTTATTTTGCTCCGGCCGTTAAAGCGCATTTTTGCCGTGTGAACAAGCGATTATGTGCATTAACATCTTCTAAAGCGCTTTTTGGACATCAATTAATGCGCTTCGCCGCCTCTCGCCGCCTCCCGTGCAGAGGGATTAGGCGTAAATGCGCCTCCGCGAAAATGCGCATAATCACCAAACCGGGCGCAAAAGCGCATCCTTGTGGAGGGGGCCTAGGATATCCCCCCATTTCCCTAAACCAAAAAAGCATCTCATTTTGTAACCTTTCCTTCTAGGGGAGTTGCTCTAGCCTCCTGATCACATTTTTTGAATTTTTTCCAGCTCTGGTATTCTTCCTGAGATTCAGTGACCAGAAATGTACACAGTGTCCCAAATGTGGTTTTACCACAGATTTGTATAATAGAATTACAATATTGGCAGCATTGTTTTTTGATGCCTTCCTAATGATTGCTACTATGGAATTCATCCTTTTTACCGCAGCTGCACATTGGGTCGATATTTTCATCAAGCTGTCCTCCACAACCCCGAGATATCTTTGCTGGTCAGTCACCACTAGCTCTGGCCCCACCAGTGTATATCTGGATATAGGTAAATGGCTGCCCCCTTTGCCACTCACTAGGGAGGGCATTATAGTGGGATAATATAAAAATCATCTTAAGCAATAGTATACAGCTGCAAAGTCATGTATAGTGTGTAATTGGAAGTCTTCAAATCAACCAACTAAAGAGCAGTGCGTTGGCAAAATTTGGGAGACTACGACTATGCATGAACATAGTCAGCAACTGCAGCAAGGAATTCTAACTTTAAGAATTATGGCACGATTTATTTCCTATGTTTAAGTTCTTCAAACTTTTGATCAAATTGCAACCAAGTACAGTTGCCTATATTTTTTCTGACAAATACACACAAAATAACACACTCGCACACACTCCTTTAATTATTTTATTTATTACACTTCTCTTCCACCCAATAATTAATGTTCTCTAGGTGGATTGCAAGTAGTTAAATATACTGTATTACATGCTGTATAATTTGTACTTCTACCCTTTCATTAGATATTGAGCTCCTACTTAGGCCACCTTACTGTAGATATCCCATAAGCATTTTGGTTATAGATTTAGAATTATAATTAGAAAATTCCTTTGTTTCTTTAATGAACTTGATTTATTATTATGTATGCCCTTTTTATTTTTGTTGCCTTAATTTTGTTAACTTTATTTCAAATTAAAATACAATTTCATGATAAATATAGTGGTCAGCAGCTAAATATCTAAAGAAAAGCACTCACTTTCATACCTTCAGCGGCTCATTTGATTCAATTGGTGCAGTACAGTTAAATAAATACCACCATCATCCAAAAGAAAGGGCAGTGATTGAAGCAGGCTTGTTAAAAATATAAAGTCAAAACATCACTGTACTACTAGGGAAAAAACTTTCTACATTTAGATATTTTTTTTAAAAAAATACAAATGTATTAAAAAAGTATTTTATTCAGAAACAGACCCAAAGGTTTTTGTAGGGGGTGGGGGATTCAGACATTAACAATGCAATCCTATGCATGTCTATCAGAAGCAAGGCCCACTGAGTTCAATGGTAAACATGCTGAAGAATCAGTGCGCAAGTTCAGAGAAATTAAGTTACTAGAAGGCTATTTCACAAAACCATTTCTCTTTGAATTACTGTGTCAATTGCATTATATTTTTGTTGAATCACTGTTTCTCCCTAGTACTAGATTGTTCTCTACTGCCCTCAAAAATGATGCTTTTACATAACTATAATCATGTTTCCACCCCCTCTCAGAGAAATGGATATTGAGGGTGTAAAATGTGAAAAATGTCAACTACAGTACTTGTTGCAAAGGTTATTTATACTTGAGAACCGTTTCGACAATCTTTCTAGCATTTTATTAGAGTATGCTTTAAGGCAGATTCCTGCATTGAGCAGGGGGATGGATTTGATGCCCTTATAGGCCCCTTCCAACTCTACTATTCTATGATACTTCAGTACACAAAATGCCGTAAAAAAAACTCCCATTAATTTATCTTCCAGTCTTGTGAGAAATGCAATTATGTTATTCCTATATTGCAAATGAGGAACTCTTGAGACTCAAGGATATTCACCTATACTAAAAGAGGAAAGCAACCGCAGTTCAAACCCCAGACTGCTCGCTGAACTACTCTTAGGGTTCTGGGTCTCAGGTACTGACTTGAAGTTTTGGGCTCTTCTTGAGGGGAAAGAGTAATAACTCAAAACGAGAAAACAGAATTAAGGGGGCAGGATAACTTCTGCTTAGCTTCATCTGATTGTTTGCTATTAGTTCCACTTCCAAATTTCAACAGTTCTATAATTAGAGCCACCAAGCACAAGCCATGAGGAGGCTCTGCCCCAACCTTACCTGACAACATCCTTTCACTTGCCTTTGCTTCCAAGCCCCTAACTCCTGCATCTCAGGGTCAGAGAGCCTCAGGAAATCTGGCAACAGTTAATTACTTATTTGGTCAAATGAACTGATTAAAAGCTTTTGATTGACTACTACAACACCCCCCCAAATGTCAGTCAACACTGTTTAAAATCAGTTAATTATTTTAATGCAACTATTACGAACACTGCAGATGGCAAGGCTTTCTTAAAAGAAGCATATTCCCTCTTCACTCTCACATAGGAAATTATACATGTACATGCGTGTGCATTTTATAATGCACCATCAGCTGTAATATAACAGCAAACCATGGTCTCCTAAAGACCATGAAAACACTGCACAGAAAGTACATAACTTGTCTACATAACTAGTTAAAAATTTGCCACTGTTCTAATTGGGCCTTATGTTTCTTTTGACATAGCAGTTTTTAATAGTATTTTTGTACATATAAAATTCCTGTGGGAGAACCTGTTTGATACCTGATCCATACTTGCGATACATTGCTTGCAATTTATTTATCTATTTATTTATTGCTTTCCTATACCGCCCAATCGCCGAAGCACTCTGGGTGGTTTACAAAAATGTAAACCATAAAAATCATTCAAAATATAAAATGAACAAATGTTTAAAAACATAATTAAAAATACAGTATAAAAACACAACCCAGATAAAACCAAGCAGCCAAGCAGAAATTAATACAGATTTTAAATACAAATTTAAATATCATTTGTTCTTAGGTAAGTCACACTCCTTATCAAACTATTTGCTTTTCCTAGATCAATGACCTTCAATACATAATTTAACCCAAACTTTACATTTCTCCTGAAGAAGCTCCAGATAAGAAAATTCAGATAAAGCAGTTTCTGTGTTAGAAGCCTCCATTACAGTATTTTTCTCATTCAGAAGAGTCTGATAATTCAAATACTGAGAAATCTCTTTGTTTTATTTCTGTGCACCTAATGTTTTGATGTATATAAGTAAATACTGAATCAGGAAAACTAACACACAACAATACACCAATACTTACAGTCATAGGGAGATAACTGGCAAAAAAACTAGGCAATGATGCAGAAACTAATTCGTAATCCACAGTACTACTACTATGTGGGACTACTACTATGAGCTTCCTCCCTCAATCTGAAACGGTACCATCCTGACACAGGTTTATAAATAATAATAATAATAATGCTAAGAATCCATTAGACAATTCCCACTGAGAATTAGAGAAAGGCGCCTAGCTAGCTGCTTTCCCTTATATATACCCAGACAACGTTTACGATCTTCAGAGGGGGTCTTGCTAGCCATTCCAAAAACAAGCGGAACGTCACCATGAAGAACCTCGATGGTGGGCCTTCTCTGTAGCTGCACCCACCATCTGGACAACCCTCCCTCATGTGGTTCAGGAGGCAGAAAATGTAACGGCCTTTAAATGCCTCCTGAAAACATACCTTTTTACACAGGCTTTCCCTGCGCTGTAACTTATTTTTTGTTTTATATTATATTTTTAACTTTTATGCAACTGACTTGTTGCATTTATGGTTTTAATTGTAAACTGTCCAAAGAGCCTCGACTATTGCGCAGTATAAAAATGTAAATAAATAAATAAATAAATTAAAAACCTCAGCATATATTATTTTTACATCCTTTACACCCGATCATGTTTTCACACACCAGCCTCAACCTCATTTAACCTCTGCTTCTTGGACAATAACATTTCCTTATTATTTGGCCCAATTATCACCTTTAGCAGCCAGTCTACCAGACTACAGCAGGAGCAAAGACGGGAAACAAGGTTACCAACAGCTCTGCTGCGAAGTCAGCTCCATCAGATTTTGCCTCTCCCCACAGCTGTCAACCAGCAACCATTCCATCTGGCTGTAGCAAAGTAAGACAGGAAGCTGGGCACTCCATCAGCTCAGCTGAGAGATGAGCAATTTTTGCCACTTCTCTCTTCCAGTTTGTTTCCATTCTAGTTGGTCATGATAATGCCAACTTCTAGCTGTAAGAGCAGTATAATGTTAAGAATTGGTGCCTGAATGTTCTTGTTTTCCTTTGCCTTCTCCTTCCATTTTTCCTTTTGTGTCATGTCTTTTTAGACTGCAAGCACCAGGGCAGGACTGTCTGGTTTTTTATTGATCTATAAGCGGTTTCCAGGAGCCTTTCTGGCTGAAAAGCAGGGTATAGATGTTTAAATAAATACATTTAAATAGCCCATTACAAGAATATGGGCAAGTGGGTATTGGGGTTCTAACATAACCATACTGTTCATTCACTTGGTCCTTAGTAGATAAGCACAGACCACTAACAATTGGCATAATCTACATTTAAGCAAGACAGCTATTGCTATGGATCCACATTAGACAGGCTGAAGTCTACAACAGTGACTGAAGTAGGCATTAAGAAATTTAATCCAGCCTTAGCTCTGTCTCTATGAGAGGGGTAGAGAATCTCCAGCCTCTTTCACAGCAGCTAGGTTTTAAAAACAAAACCTCTGCTGGTGTCAAAGGAGGCTTTTTGAAAGTCTAATTGCTGCATGGAGGGACACTTACTAACCCTTCCCTTCCCAGATGAGGAGGGGAGGGCTAATCTTTCCTTGTGTGCTGTGAACTTTTCAAAATTGCCCTCTTCACATAGCACTTAGGCTTTTATTGGGGCTAATGTAGGCTTTTTAAAAGATCAAGGGCACAATCTTATGCATATTTGGACTGAAAAAAGTCCTACAACTCCCAGCATACACAGAGCACAATTTGCATAATTGGCAGCTTGGAAAAGGAGTAACATACAAATCAGCCTTCCCCAACCTAGTACTATCCAGACTTTTATTATTATTTTTACTTCAAGCCCCATAAGCATGGCCATGGCTAGGAATACCACCAGGAGTTTTAATTTAAAACATTTCTATTTACCAGGTGGGAGAAGCCTTATGCATATTATGCCGACCCTGTGTGCAGCTCCCATGTGAAATTGAAGGCCCATACAAACGATGCTTCACACAGGGTCCTTTTCTCAATTTGAAGTGCTGGTTTTGACCTTCAAAGACCTAAACAGCATTCTCCCAAAACAAATCCCTAGCAGCGTTTATGAATCTGTGCAAGGGTGTCTGTAAGAGAGAGAAACCTATATTATGTATCATGATTTCTACCTAGTTCTGAGATGGTCAACCTGAGCCTGGACGGTACCATTTCAGATTCGAAGGAGGGGGGAGGCCCACACGATTGATATGTCCAACGTTTTTTAAAAAGCCCAGCACACACAGGAAACCAGCAAGCGAGGCAGTCAGTCAGGAGAGAGCTGTTTTCCCTACCACCTATTGTTCTACATGGAAGATTTCTGGGGGGGGGGGGAAGTGTGGAAGCGTTGGCCCCTCCATACATGAGCTCCCCCCCTCAATCTGAAATGGCACCATCTCGATGCAAGCTTGTCGCCTCACTGAATGTTCGTCGTCCCTATTCAACGACAATCAAGTCCTGCCTGCAGAGGTGGCACGGGCACAGCGGGCGCCTCTTCCCTCTTACACGCCGCTTTTTCCTACGTAGATAAAAATCTTGTTTTATGGGAGGCGCAACCAGCCACATGAACTCCCCTCAGAGGTGATACAGCCCCGCCCCACACGGATGAATCACCTCAGCAGTGGAACTTCGCCTTCCCTCAGAATACATTTCGGAGCCAACCTCCCCTCTGGGACTTTCTTTTCTTTTTAAACGAAATAATAAAAAGAAACAAATCTCCATCTCCTCCTAACAATAATCCCCCAAAGACAGTCCTTCTCGCCCCCGCTGCCTCAATCGGTTTGGCTTCTTTTCAAAATGGACGCCGAACAAGACCAGCGCAAGAGGCCGCTCTCACTCTCCCAGTCCTCCCGACTCTATGGACAGGTGGTTTTTGTGCGTGTGTTTTTAAAAAGCCTGTCTGACAACTCTCTTGGCCGGCCGACATGATGGGGCAGGGAAGGCGCATGCGCACACTGCAGGCGGCCGAGGCGGAGGGGGCGGGCGAAAGGAAGCTGGGACGCTTCACTTCCTTTGTTGCGTGCGCCGCCAGCGCCCCACCAACGAATCAGCTTGTGCGTCTCGCTCTCTTCTCCCCGCCACCCTCCCTCCCCCCCTCACCTACTTACACACACCGTTTCCGGCCCCGAGTTCCTTAGTAACAATGGAGCATAAAATGGCCGCCTGAGAGAGCGAAGGGGAGGAAGGAAAGGGAGCGGACGGAGCAAGGGGAGAGGCGAGGTGCCGGCCTTTCGTGACGGGAGGAAGGGACGGAGAGCGGGACGTGACGGAGCTGCGCCTCAGGCCGTTGCGGGGCTGCGGACGGACGGAGACCCCGGAAGGGCGGAGGAAGAGAGGGTGAGTGGCCGGGACAGGCCGGGAGGAGAGAGGAGGCGGCGGCGGCGATCTACTCGGGAAGGAAGGCCTCGCTAGGCTCGAACGGGCAAAAGGTCGCTGCTTCACTCCTTTCCTTACGGGGCAGGCGGACGGGCAGTAAGGGGCCTCAAGGCTGGGAGTCAAAGCCGCCTTACCAGGGCGGCCAGGCCAAGCCAGGCCAGGCCGCGGGTGGAATGCGAAGCTAGGAGGAGGAGGAAGAGGTTCGTCGCCTGCCCGCCATCTCGTTGCCCCGCTGGATGAAAGCTTCCCCTTCCACCTTTTCCGCGGCTCGCCTGTTTCTGCGTGGCTGCTGGTCGTCTTTGCCCGTGTGAATCAGCGGACCTGGCATTGCGAACTTCTCCATTTGTGGCCGCTTCATGATGGTCTTCTTAAAATACGTGTAGGCCTCGCTTGGCTCCCCCCCCCCCCCTTTCCTTTCTCACTAGAGTAGGACCCCACTGGAGTTGCCTTTCCTGGTGGCAATCATGGGTCTCTTGGCTTCGTCCAAGCAGCGCAGCGTCCGCTCTCCCCTTCCCCCAAAACGCATACACACGCACACTGCATTCCCCCAAATTAGAAACCCTTAGCATCCCGATCTTTTCTTCCTTTGGGTGCTTTTATAGAAATGTAAAACCCCACTGGTTGACAAGAAAGCATGTGCTATGGGTCTTAGCAGGAGTTTCATATTTGATCAGAGTTTCAGGCAGGGTATTGCGGAGAGAGCGGTTGGGCTTCTTCGTTATGTCTTCTCACTTGTCATTTGGTGTTGGCAGAATGTCTGACAGGCAAATCCCACCCAGAATTAATGCGCCACTGATTTCAGAAGTATGAGAAAGGTTACTTTTCCTTTCTCCCCCCCCCCCCCCCCTCAGCCTTTTCCTCTCTTTTTCATGGGGTGGAGAAGCGTGAAAGACAATCCTCTTGCTTTCACTTTCCAGGGTCATTCACCCTAACAACATTAGAGACATTTTTTTCTTGTTCCTTTGGTATGTTTAGGGGAACTGTATGACTTGTAAATTAGAAACAATCCAAAACAAAATCAAGTCAGTGTTAAATCTGAGCTCAGATGACACAGCTCAGGTTAGCGGATCTCAATCATTGGACTTGTGTTTGTAATTTTATTGGTGAAATTAAACTAGTTTTTACCTGGAGCCTGGGAATAAATTGTTTTAAGTTAAAACTATGGGTTAGGACACTTCCTGGCATGTGGTCCACCCCCTAGCATGGTAATGTCATACAGGAAGTACATTAAAGAGAAAATACTGCTAAGTGGTGCGTGCGGTTGTCAGTACTTTGTACCATCATCTGCTCTGACCTTCTTAACTTACTTGAACTAGCATCTATTAGCAAAGTTGTTCTATGGATGAGAAGCATGACAGTTATACCAAATCTGTTGACCTGGTATGCCTCCCACTTGGAAAAGACTCTGTCTGGAAGTGCTTTATTAGCAGTGCTAATTATCTTCAGAATGCAGGTAATGATGAAATAGTAAAGAAGCTGGGCTGCTCCTAATCTTGGAAAGGAGGATTTAAAATGGTTCTGCATGTCTCTTGTATCACATTCCAGTATAATTGCATTTGGCTTTAGAAGACCAACTAATATTTAGTGGCATCATTGTGTATTGTGGTTAACAAACAAAAAAGGCAGATCTTGGCCCCTGTCCCAAATAGCTTACAATGGGCCAGATCACACAACAGCACATCGAGGGTTAATTGTGAGGTGCTCTGGTGCATGCCATCTGCCATTGTGAATATATAGGCCCTGGCCAGGGTTTGCTGTATCTTGTTGTGTCGTGTGAACCCTGACGGTGGAGGTTTTTGTAGGGTTATGTGAGGGTTGTTTAACCATCCAGTTACCTCTGCCAGCTTGGTTCAGATGACATGACAAGCCATGGCAACTCCTGGCCAGGGCTTGCAAATTCATAATAGTAAACAGCACATGCTGTGAAACCCCAACAGTGAATTGATCAGTGGTGGGCTGTCGTGTCATCCGAACCAGGTCTCTCTAAATTTGGGGAGTGGACAACCAGGAACTGTATCTCCTAATGTTTGTCCATTAACATATGGCTTTATTACAGTTGGTAGTGTAGACTATAGGTTGAAGCCAAAAGCTTTGCAGGAGGTGGGGGGATTGGCAAAGAGATGGCATTGTAAAAGGTGTTAGAGGAGGAGGTTCCAAGCATAAGGAGCAGGAAGATATGGTTGCTGTGCTTAAGAAGCCACCCTAAAACAACCTATAGATTCTGGATGGCTTGTTAGCCATGGCAACAAGCCACCCTTGTAAGATTCACATGACATGGCAAGCTGTGCTGGCAAGGATACATGTAAATCCTGGCACAGTGGGGCAAATAAGCTACGGTGGTTTATTTCCCCTGCCATGATTGTGTGAACTGAGCGAGTGGATGGAATTGTTCAGGAGGAGAGGCTTTTCAGTAACTGAAGGTGGTAGAGTTGAAGGAGTGAAGACTACAGCCATGGGTCAAAAGAAACAGACGTATATCAAGGCATTTTGATTAAAAAGAATTATATTCTGAGCCCTTCTAAACAGACTCGCCTATGTTTTCAACTTTTAGATAATTACCACAAGAAGCATTGGGTGCAACTAATTTTAATAACTTATTTGCCATATCTGTAAGTTATTGGTTATTTCCCATTTTATTTAACAACTGTTAAGCTTTATTTCGCTCCAGAGGTGTCACTGCTCCTGAAGATGCAGTGTCTCACCCCCTGCCAACCTCAGAAAAACTAACACCAAGAATACCAACATTTAAATTTGCCTATCCAGACTTTATGCCCAATTATTAAAATTCAATGGCATATTTAGATAATCAGGATGGCTGCTTTGAAGGAGTATTGTCCTCTTGTTTTGTACATTTTCAAATTACAATGTAATGCAACTCAGATTTGCTGCCAAGGTCTCTTTTTTAAAATTTTGCTATTGAATATTTCAGTTAAAAACTGCAAGCCTGCCTTATTTTTTTTTAAAATAAGCCTTTGGTGGCAAATCTTATTCATAGGCATATATAAAGAAGCAGGAGGAGTATAGAAATGAGCTGTTCCCTTTCTAGGAACACAGATTGGAATACTTGATTAACTGAAACAAAACTTTTATATTCATAAGCACAGCGTTTGAAAGACTCTGTCTAGTTAGCTTTAAAAATACTTTAAATTTCAAAGATGCTTTCTTTACTAGACCGTGTAGTTGTACTTTCAGGTGTAGAACAACTAAATGTCACCATAGTGAAGTGGTAAGAGTGTAACTCTAAATATCTTGCCTAAAAACAGTGGTTGTAATCCTCTGAGATAACCCTGCCCTGCATGTACAAGGAGGGGAACAGCCCATTGTCATGGAAACAGAAAATGACATTCCCTACTGATAAATGGGCTCAAATATGGCTGTTTACCTTGTAGAGCAGGGCTGGGGCTATGTGGGCTTCCAGATGTTAAGACTGCAACTTCCATGAGCTCTAGCCAGGTGAGAGTTGTAGTCTAACAACATCTGGAGATCCTCGCACACGTTCCTCATCCCTGTTCTATAAGATGTCCATGTTTATGTGACACTTCATAAATTACGCTGTCAAAGGAGCAGCTGTGCAATTTGCTGCTCTGAGTAAGCAGAAACTGCTTTGGACAAGCTAAGTATGCAATTCTCAGTCCTTGCTGTGGTTGCTACACTTGCTAACTTTACTCTATCCCAGTTTATTTCTGCCACTGCTGCCGTTTCTAGTCAGTTCAGTGCTACTCTGCAGTGTTTCCGCATGAATGCTTCCTGTTGCTCCTATGCAGTCCCTTGATTGGTTAGGGATGTGGGTTTTCAATTCCAACTCTGAATTGGAAAAAATTTCAGAAATTTCCATTAGGCATATTTGGCTAATTTACGTAGAATAATTTGCATCGGAAAGTTTTCTGATGCTCGAGAGTTGGGGTTGGCAGCTTGCCACATGTTTGGCCTACAGCTTCCATCAACCCCAGCCATCATAGCCAATGATGAGGAGAGTTGTAATTCAAAACATCTGGAGGGCCACAAATTATTGGTTTCAGCATGTTTGTTGTACTTATGTTTAGTAAATGAAACTAAAAAAAAGTACACATGTTATTTTTTTGTCCCAATACGCCGCAAGTATTTGACATGAAATATTTGAGGGAGAAATTAAATCACTCTTAGCCTACAATCCTATATGTGCTTATCTGGGAATAAGTCCCACTGCTCTCAGTGGGACTTCCACCTGTCTAGACATGTGGGATTGCACTGCTAATATTGTTTAAATGTTACATTATGTAGACATCTTCATTGGAATTCTTGTAAAAATTCAAAGACAATACTATGTACTTCCCTTACTTTGTTTACTACCTATTAGTTCTTATTCATACTATCTACATATGTATTTTAATGACACATGTATTCTCTCACATACTTGTTGGGGGGGGAATGGATTAATTCTAATTTTGAAACTGCCAAGTTTGTCTAATATTGTAGTTGCAGTTGGCATCCATTATTATTAATGAACTTATGAAAAGGAAAATTTGCTGCAAGACAATAAAGCACTGGGATTTTTTCCATCCCACTTCACTGTCCAAGATTAAGAGATCGGGGGCAAGAGCATGTGTTTGCATACCTCTTTCCTCCCCCCCCCCTATTTTTCTTAACCATGGTATAGCATAATCAAAGTTTGCAAAACTGCTTTAAACCTGGTTAGCAGTAACTATATGTGGTAATGGTATAGATGTAACCCAATCCCAGGAAAAAGGCAAAGAAGGGGAGGAAGATGGGAATTGAAGGGAAAAGTGGGTGCAAAGACCACTCCCCAGTTTCATAATGATGGCTAAGATTAGGAACATTTTGTCTGCACCAGATTTAAAAACCAGCAGGGATAGTGGTAGTAAGAAGGGAAAATAGTGAGTACAGTAGCACTAAGGGAAGACAGTTGAAGATGAAGGGTGGGTGAGGTACTGAGCAGGGGATAGGTGAGCAGCAAGTGTCCCTTCAGTTATTGACAATATTGTATTAAAAATGCCTGAAAGTAAACTTAGCATAATCTTATTTGTAGGATGTGGTTTGTGATGACTACTTACATACCTAAGATTTTCTTTCTCTTTTATCTTTGATAACTGAAGCTATAATGACAATGCTTCTTTTAAAAAGGCAGTGAAGTATTGTATCTGCACTAAAATTTTGCAGGCAGAGTATGGTTTAGAAGTATTATATAGAGGTCATGCTTGTTCTGACAATTTGAGTATCCTTTGGCATTATCCAGGATTCATAAATGTTGGTTTTGCTTGGTTCTTAGTTGTGGTTGCCACTGTTTCTCCCTGAGGCCTCTGGCATGTGTGAAAAATTTGCAGAGGTAGATAGGTTAAGAAGGCTTATTCTCATTTCACTTGAGAATTCTAAAAGATGGTTCCGTGAAACATTTCTAGCAAAGGCTCATTGTGCTGTTTTCAGTAAAATTCTGTGCTCAGAGCAAAGTTGCTGCTTCGTTTCTCGAAATTATTCTTCCATGCATGCTGAATGAATGGCAAACTCTTTATATTTTGTAATTCTCACAACTGTTGTACTATGATGGAGATGGCTTGGCAGAAGGTGGCCTTATGTCTTTGAAATAAGAGTTTTGCACAACTTAAAGAACTTTGTAACCTTGAGTTCAGATGGCATAAAATGGAAGTCAGCACTATGTATTCTGATGATTGCAACCAGGATTTCAAGAAATCCTGACTCAAGTATTCTTTGATTTTTCCACTTTTGTTGAAAGGCTATTTTTTGCCTGTTAATTTTTTCCAGATTCAACAGATAATTTTCTAGAAATCATGAGGTATCCAAGGTACTGGATGTTGCAAAAAGCTATCTTAACATTTTGTAAAAACTGAATTGAGGTCCTGCAATATTTTGAGGCAAATCGTTCAAAGAGAATATATGACAAATATTTGGAATGATTTCTTAAAAGTCTGTTTCCTTTGCAGGATGTCTTTTAGCGTAATGTCAGGAAGAGAAGAATAAATCCTGATTTCAACATTATCCAAACTTTCACATGCATACACCCAACATTGCATCTAAAATGACCTGCTTCAACCTGTTGGCTTTGTAGCGGGATAATAATAATAATAAATTGATTTCTTACCCCCCCCCCCTCCGTTTGGATCAAGGCGTGGAACAGCAGTGAGTATAAAATATGATAAAATACATAAAACAGATTAAAAACATGGTACACATTATTAGCAATTAAACCTCCTAAAAACATTCTAAAATTCCACTGGATATGCCTGCCGGAAGAGATTAGTCTTTATAGCTTTCTTAAATTCTAAAAGACTGTTGACAAGTCTCCTCCGGCAGACCATTCCACAGTCTGGGAGCAGCAGAAGAGAAGGTCCTCTGGGTAATACCTGTCAACCTAGTTTTCGCTGACTGAAGTAGGTTCTTCCCAGAGGACCTGAGCGTGCGGGGTGGATTGTACGGGGTGGATTGTACGGGAGAAGGCGATCCTGCAGGTAACCTGGACCCACCCAAACCATGTAGGGCTTTAAAGGTAATAACCAACACTTTGTACTTCGCCTAGAAAGTAATTGGCAGCCATTGAAGAGATTTTAAAATTGGTGTAATATGGTCACCCAACCTGGCTGCCATATTTTGAACTAGTTGAAGTTTCCGGACTAGGCACAGGGTTAGCCCTATGTACCGTGCATTGCAGAAGTCGAGCCTCGAGCATCTCTGCCACATAGTCAGTCTCCAGGTGACATCCATTGGTTCCATTTGCGTTCAAAGACCAGTTGCAATGGGGATCGACTGAGAGTTGGGTTTCCATCATGAGCTTGGTTTTGCAAAGACTGTTGTGTATCCCTAGTAGTTCTCTCCATTTCGGTTTGATGTGATAGAATTGCAGTTCAGTAATCTTGACTTGACTTTGCTACCTTAGGTTCTGATATGCTAGGTCTCATCTGCTATAAGTTTTAGCAGTTGAATGTGGCTCAAGCCATCTTGATAGAAGTTCAGAGATTTGTTTTTTCTAATTTTTATTCTTACGCTAATTTAATACTTGGGGTAATTAGATCCTATTTTCATAATGTGGTTTGTAGTCCAATGTTATATCCATTTGCCCATGTCACCTATAATGGGAAACTGGTTTCAAGTGACTATGATACAAGTACCAAAATCTGTGCACAAGGGGGAAGTGTGCTGGCACTATGCACTATGTGCTATGTCCACACCAGCCCTTTGTTTTCCAGATAAATGATCCCCTCTTAGGTACCCTAATCTAGTTCTTAGTGAACTGATCTGTCACTTTAGAAGTCTGCCCTTAGTAATATATTGATACAAATGTGGCCCCACAACAAAACATTGCAGTGTTTCCCTCAGCTTCATGCAGGGCTCAAGCTAGCTTGGAGCAGGAGCCTTATAGCATTGTTCAGGTGTTGTGGGGGTAAGGAAATACAGCTATGTCCTCTTCCACCCTCTTGAAACTTTCCTCTGCTGTGCTATACAGCAGCAAAGGGGCCCGAATTAGTGCTAGCTGCCAGTCCTGAACCTGAGCAGTTTATTGGTCTACAACTGGATTGGGCTGTTTGGAAATTGGGGAAAGATTAGCTTTTTTAAATCATGCATCCTCCTGAGCCTAACTCTCCCCTTCTCATGTTAAAATAAGTTGTAAGGGTCTCAGGTAGGCCAGTCTCCCTAGCAATTTTCTTTTTCACTCTCCTGTCTATTTTGTAGCCTCAGTATCCCATAGTGCCTCCCAGGACTTGAGCATAAGTCCTTGTTGGGCTGTTTGGGGTTTAGTATTTTTCTTTTATCTTTTAATTTACACACTAAAGCTCTCCAAGTATGTGGAAACCAGTACCTTATTTTTGGTGGGCCTTGTTCTGTTTCTAAACTGATCGCTGTGGGTCCACAAGTTTATTGTTAGAAGGAATTACTAAAAACCTGTATATTCGTAGCGAAAGCTTTTGATTAGATCAGGCACTAACCGGTTCTAGATTGCTGTACCGAGGTGTGCTAAGTCATAATGTAACTTAACTTATTGGAGACACCTACAAAAGTACTTGGAAGTTGCTAGTTATCCCCTTTGTTGTAGAGCTGAGGTGTATAGGACAGTATTTCGTGGGAAATAACTAGGGATGTGCAGGGACCCCCCCGGATCGGGACCTCCGATGTTGTCCTGGATCGGTTTGGACAATGTCGGAAGTCCCTCAGATCAGATTGTATCAGATCCCGATCCGAAAATCGGACGTCCGATTTTTGGATTGGCTGCCATTTTGGGTGTTTTCGCCATAGGCTTGCAGTGGGGGAAAGAAAGCTTTCCCCCAGTGCAAGTCTATGGGGAAAACATGGCAGTGGGTGAGTGGGGGCCTAACTCCCCCCTCCCTGTCCCTTCCCCCCCACTCGCGCTCCTTACCTGCTGGGGCGGCCGCTTCCCTCGGGTGCTCGGATCTACTGAGAAACAGGCTTCGTGGCCTGCCTCTCAGTAGCACGCCAGGTGATCACTTGGTGCGCTACTGAGAGGCAGGCCGCAAAGCCTGTTTCTCAGTAGATCCGAGCACCCGAGGGAAGCGGCCGCCCCAGCAGGTAAGTGGGGGGGGCCCTCCCGCCTCCCCCCTCCCCCCCTCCCACTCCTTACCTGCCGGGGCCCTCCGCTGCAGCCCATGGTCGGCAGCGGATGGTAGTGGACAGCCCCGGCAGGTAAGGAGCGCGAGGGGCGGGAGGAGTTCTGATCCTCTGATCTTATCTGAACCGGGTCGGGTCCTTCCAGACCGGTTCGGATCAGATCGGACAATCCAGATGCGGGGATTGGAAATCAGATAATTGTATCCAATTTCCCCCGGATCAAGTCCGGATTGTGGATTGGACCAGATCCGGTGCACACCCCTAGAAATAACCAGCAAATTTGAGAGTTTGGTTTAATCATAGGTTGCTATGGCTGAGTTCATTCCTTAGTATCATTTGCCTGTATAGGCACAGATATGGGGAGAATTAAATTCCTGAGTAGTCAGTAGCTGATGAACACTGAGACGTCTTTGGGAATCTGCTATTGTGTTCTCCTTTTTTATTTAAGTGTTGAGCGTCTTATCTTAGAAGAAGAGAGAATTGTTTATCAGTGTCTCATCTGCTTAGATATGACTCCAGTTTTGTAATGTCAGATTGAAGAGGCTATACAGAAAGATACTTGAGTTCCGGGAGGCCAAAATTAATGTGAGGGTCTTAAGAGACAATCTAGTCAAAGCTGAGTACTTTTAAAAGTTGCACCTATTTCATCAAGGAAAAGTTAAGCCTTTCTCTTTTCTCCTGTTCAAATCAAGAGAAAAGAGTGGGACTTAAGAGTGCTCAATGTTGACTGGATTGTGCCATCAACGTATCAATAGCTTTTAGCTATTGGTCTATTTTTAAAAACCTTTTTATTTGTCATTTCGTCTCCTTGGAAGTCTAGTCCAGTATATGCTATGATGTGGAACCTCAGTAACTATATACTGCATGCATCCCTCCAGCTAGCCATTTATTTATCTTCTGGGAACATTTTTGCTTAGGAACATGTCGAGATTCTTATTGGTTAACACTGTTTTTCTTTGCAGGAAGAACTAAAGTTGACTATAATCAACAACTCTATGCTCACAATCCTTGTAGATAAGAGTTCCTTCAGGTTCCCGACTTTTAGATGCTCCTTGAGAGCTCTGGACTGTGGAATGGCCTGCCGGAGGAGATTCGACAAATTAGCAAACTTCTTTAATTTAAGAGAACCATGAAGACTGCTCTCTTCTGGCAGGCCTACCCAGTTGAATTTTAAGATGTTTTTAATAATGTATTTGTTTTTATCTGTTTTATGGGTTATCAATTTTATGATTTTTATATTTATTGTTGTTCCCCGTCTCGATCTGGATGGAGAAGCGGGTTAGAAATAAAATAAATAAATAAGAAAGGAAGCTAAGGGTGCAATCCTATTGTGATGATTGTAAGCCTCGGAACTTGAAGGCTTAGATCATCCTATGCAGGGTGGGTGTAGAGGCTATCTATGCCTCCCTAATCTTCCCGCCCTGCATTTTTGTTAGACGAGCCCCTCAGACCCTGTTTCTGGGCCATAGGCTCATTCCCTAAGAGGTTTTTAGATGGTAAGCCTTGAATCCTATTCAGATTTCTAGTTGGCTTGTAGTCCTAAAAGCAAGCAGTCTTTAAGTTTTGATTTGAGCTCCACAGCATGGCCATGATGGTAGTAAGGCAGTAAGCTTGCCTTCATATACTGGAAGATGTAACATACTTTCTCTGCTTCTTTTCAATGTTGCATGTTATTCACTTGTAAATTTCTCTTGTAAATTACTGTGTTTTAGTGAGGGCACTCTTGGCATGTGGGTGAGGGAATGAGAAACGTGAGACCTCTGAAGAAATTCACTCAGTAGTCCTCTTGAAAGTCCTCCCTATTCATCCTAAATGACAGGGTTGTAAAAATCCACTCACCAGTCACATGTAAGAATTTCTTCCAGGTAACAAGCAGGAAAACATATTTTAGGTCACTGCTCTGCCATCAATGACTAACATAGGCATTTGTGAGGTAGACATTTTCCTGTTTGTTTCTAGCTTGGTATATAAGTCTAGGACCTCAGGTTACAGGCAGAGCATTTCCTGTCATTGGTGCTGTAAAGGAATTAGTTAATGCTAGGAAATACTAGTTTCCAGTGGAAAGAAATTGCATGACAGCCATTTGAGGAACTGCAGGCCTCTCTGTGGATCTAGAGAGATGCAATTTTAATTATCCAAAATGTGGTGCGCCATTTTTATCTGCAGGTGATAGGAGTTCCATTCAAGCCAGGAATTCAGGGTTGGTATTACCAGATACAGTTCTTGCCATATTTTTCTGTGGTATTTCTCACAGGCTTGGTGAGAGTTTCTGCCTCACTGAAATAGGAGGCACATATTCTCTTCCTGTTTACGACTGGCAGCATGTTTGGCTCTTAGTCAGTGTTGCCGAGACTAATTGCTAAATTGCTGCTGGAATTAATGATCGTTTCTCATACTTTAAAAAGGAATGGTTGTCTCGAGTATTTGAAGATGCTCCTGTATTTTAATACTCTGTGGCATGATTCGCACAAGCCTAAAGTTGGTGTGCTGGCGAGCTGGCTGGTCAAATGCTCAAGTGTAGATAGTTGCTTATCTTTTTTAAATTTCACTATGGATTCTCTTGTTAGCAAATACAGAAATAAGGATGGCTTTTTTCCTAGCCCTCTTGTAGACAGGGCAATGATAGCAGCACAGCAAAGCTTATCCCACTACCTGTCTGTGATAACTGCAGACACTTTTAAACAGGAGCATAAGCAGTTATTGATGACCAAGGCCACTGCCTAGTGAGTAGAGGAGCTTTCTCCAACCTAGCCCCCTCCAGATGTTGTTGGAGCCCAGCTCCCATCAGACCCAGACAGCATGACCAGTAGTCAGGAATGATGGGAGTTGTAATCCAAGGCTTCTGGAAAGAACCAGGTTGCGGAAAGCTAGAGTCGATTGGTGGATTAGAATCAAGGAGCCGGATTCAATTTCTGACTTGACCATTTAGCTCTTCAGGTGATCTTGGGCCAGTCATGTACTCTCAGGATAATCTACCTCACAGGGTGGTTGTGAGGATAAAACGGGAGTGGGCTGTGAACACCCCAGGGTGGATTTGATTTTAAATCACTATTTAAATCACTACTCAGAAAGACTCGATTTAATCATGTGACTTCCCCCCCCCAAAAAGTGCACTTTTCCTCGCTATAAGCTTAATTTTTTTAAAAAAACTTAGCATTTAAGAGGGTAGGGGGTTATTCTGTGTACATAGATTTGCAAAGGAACAATAGGATTGTGATCTCTGCAGACACAAATTCACAGTTTTGAGAACTGTAAAACCAAGCATCTGTGATAATATCTTCTAGATAGAAAAATTGCCCAATAATCTTACAGAAACCTCTGGAAGAGCATGACATTGTGAATGGATTAATGGAATTCATTCACCAAAAAATGTAAACATTGCATGAATATGCAGCCTCATGCTACATAATTAAAAACTAATCCTTATTTCATGATGAATAAACTTTGGACTGTAATGTATCTTAAATAGAAAACTGTTCTTAGATGGATTTTTCCTCAAAAAGCATATTATTAAAAAAATTCAATTTTAATCAAAAAATCTAATTTAAATAAAAACGATTTAAATTTTTAAAAATCCATTTTTAAAAAATAATTGATTTTTATCCACCTTGGAACACCCACATGATCTTGGGAGAATCATGGAATAAAAATGTAATAATGTAGTTCATTACATTTTAAAAAGTTTGTCATTGTCTCATAATAAGAGCAATCTATTTTGTTTTTGTAACTAGCATAAGTATCAGACCTGTCGATCATGATGATTAATATTATTATTAATACCCTTGTTCCTTGGCATGGTAGTTGCATGAAAACTTTTTAGGATGTTTTAGGATGTTTTAATGCAGTTTTAATAATATTTGTCATGTTTTAATTAGTTTTATGTATTTTATCATGTTGTTGTTCCCCGCCTCGATCTAGACGGAGAGGCGGGTAAGAAATAAATCGTTATTATTATTATTATTATTATTATTATTATTATTATTATAAAATCCAATTGAGTAGATGCAGTTTGGGCCCTAAGCCCTGGTGGATGTGTACTACAGAAATATAGCAGATTGTGACGGCATGGCGATATGTGGCAAAGCTAAAGCCTTTCCCCGTGGATCGCGCAGAGTGCAGAACAGATCCTGTAGCCCTGTACTTGGAAACTTTCACTGTGCAAAGTGTTTTCTAGAGTAACTTTGTGCTGGATGTTTTCTCCCACCTTTTATATAAAATGCTGTAGGGCATGGCTGCATAGGTGGTGGTGACAAGAGCGACAGTAGAAAAACTGTTGCATGCAGTTGAACAGAATCACACTATAGTAGCCTCCATTTTAAAGTGACTCGACTTAAATAAGTAACTCAAGGGGACACAAATTGACTCCAAAAAGCATTGACTTGCTATTTGGAGGGCCAGATTTTTTTCTAGGTAAATGCAGTGTAGGTTCTGCTAATTTTATAAAGAATAAATAGCCTATAGCAGGGATAGACAAATTAGTGCCCCTAAATGTTTTTGGAGTAGAACTCCCATCAGCCCTAGCCAGCATGGCCCATGGCCAAGGATTATGGAAATTGTAATCCAAAACGTCTGGAAGACTGCAGGTTGATGATACAACTTCAAAGTGTGAGCTGCCAATAGCTTGTATGAAAAATTAAATAGCAAGTTTCAGAAAAAACTTCTGCTAACAGAACCTAATTTGGTGTTTAAATAGTTGTTCCAGTCTCTCTCAATTGTGTGCTTTATATTGAACTAAATACTTTTTGTAGGGCTTTTTTTTTTTTTAACAGTTAGTGTGGTAGCAGGCGTAGTTTGAGGAAGCGATTGGATGGAGAACAGCCCATGGGGGATATGTAACTAATTGCCAAGTATAAACACTTTCTCCACTAAATAGTCATCTGCTGAAGATGCATGTATGTTCTCAACACCTTTTTTTTTACCAGCCTGCAGAATTAAAAATTGCTAACCTGTTCTCCTAGGCTTGAAAAGCAATGCTATATGGAATTTTGTGTGACTCTAGTTAGCAACGTATCACTCTATTAATACGGACAACCAAAAGTCCTCTGTTTATAATAGATTACTACAGGTAGGGGCTAAAACCCAAATCTGAATTTTGCATTACGATAATCCAAATTATTCAATCTCTCTCTAAATTATGCACCTAAAAGCACAATCCTATGCAAATTAGACAGGAAAAAGTCCTACAACTCCCAGCATGCTCCTATGGCTGTGGCATGCTGGGAGTCGTGGGACTTTTTTCTGTCTAAACAAGCATAGGATTGTGTCCTTAACAAACTTACCTATTATCTTCCTTGGCATAATGCCAAAGTTTTCACTGTTCTACATGATGGCTGCTTATAACAATTTCAGCATAAAACACACACAAATGAAAACAGATTTTTGAAAACCCATAGCAAAATGCTGCCTAAAAGTGTATTAACAGATAATCAGGCAATAAAAGGGAGCTGGCACCATTTGCTCATTAAAAGCCTTGGAGAATAAAAAGGTCTTAACCTGTCATCCAAACAATAAGAGTTGTGGCCAACAGAGTCCATTCCATAGACAAGGCCCTTCCCCAGTTGCTGCCCACTTCGCCTCTCACAGTGGGGCGGCTTGGAGGGGGACCCCACAGTGAAACTTAAATTTTAGGTGGGTTCTTTCTGCTAGTCATGGGGATGGGAAGAATGCTGTGCAGAGCTCAGAAGCCCCGTCCATGGACCACTAGAAAACATTCAGCCGTGCCTCTGGATTTTAAAACCTCCCCAACTGTTGCCACACCACTTCAAGCATATCTCTGAAACCACAGGGGCTGAATTATTAGTGGCTTTTTAAAAGCCTGTGATATTTAGCAAACTGATTTCTACAACCCATATTGCATTCTGTGGTTTTTCTATGCTCCTGCAAGAATTTGGCACATATGCAGCCTTGATTAAAGGTTTAGCTCTTGTGGTATAGCGGGCCGGGGTTTATATGGCTCCCCAGACAATTTGGCTGTTCTTCTTTCTTTGTAGACATTTTTCCTACTCTTATCAACATGGAAAGCTCAGATTCTAATAATAAAGGAAGTGTCGATCAATCTGAAGCACAGCGTCGGAATCAGCTGGACCGATTGGATCGGGAAGAAGCGTTCTATCACTTTGTAAATAATCTGAGTGAAGAGGACTACAGGCTAATGAGAGATAACAACTTACTAGGCACCCCTGGTATGTTACTTTATGCATTTGATGCCAGTCAAATCCATTAAGGGGTAAAACATTCTGCCACCGAGTTAGATGGAGGTGGGAATCAAGATTATACTAACAAAGTTTTAAAATGAAAACTGATTTTGAAATTGAGCACTTAGTCTTGCTGTTGTGCAGCTAAATATGCAATTATTTAGCCTCAGCTGCACAAGATCACTTCTCTGTTGAAATAAGCTTATCAAAAATGTTTCATCAATCCAACTAATATTTACATCAATGGCCTGATTTATGAGTGCACTATTGATCCCACAAAACTTAACTTTTTTAATGAGGACCTGCAAAAACAAATACCAGTTCATATATTTTGCTCCTACCTTGTTTTTTACATGCCTCTGTAACCAAATTAAATCAAACATTTCTTTAATTTTAAGCATTGGTAAGGCAGGCACAGTGTCCAGGTGGCAATCTTAGTGTGACACACACAGATACAAAAGAGTTGTGTTATGTTGGTGAATATTACCCAGGATATGCTATGAAAGATTTTGCTTGCTCGGTTAGTTGAGAGATCTTTTAGGGAGTGGGGATCTTGGATGCTATTAAATGTACAATGACCTTTCCAATGTGACAGCATGTAACATCTCACACTTGAGATATTTGGCAGAGCAGTATTAACTCATATGTACAGAATTGCTTACATCAAAATTGTTTGCGCTTGGCATTATGAAGGGCATAAAGGCCTGGTTGTCATGATACAACAGCCCACTGTGGCTTAACTGATCCATGGGGGTTGTCTCAGGTTGGCTTGCCATGGCTTGTTGTGTCATGTGAACCCAGACGGCAGGAGTTGTTTGAGGATTAGACAACCCTCAAATAACCCCTGCTACCTTGGTTCGCATGACACGGCAAGTTGGCTGCCCAGCAGAACGTGACAATCCACTGTGAGCTGTTGTGATGTGCGAACAGGCTTATTGTGTACTCTGGAAATTAGTCAGCTGTCTGCTTGTTTTGACCATGGTCAAATACCGTCAAATATTCCATGAAGTTGAGAATCCCACCATGTAAGTGGCAGCTCTACTTCCTATATCAGTATGGTGCTGGCAAAGGCAGGAGTTGAGGACAGTGTGCCCCATAGTCCTCCAGCAGTCAGGGTTTCTCCTAGGGGCCATCTACTGGAATTGCAGACATTTCTGAACCGGGACACAAACCAGTATTTGGGGGCGAAGGACACTACCTAGAGCTATTCGTGATGCCCATCTTACTTGCTTGGAGAATAAGGGAATTCCCCTTCATGTGGATATATCTGCTGTGTCAAGCTTCTTTGAGGATTGGACTTAATATGCTTGAAAAATATTTGGCTCTATGACCCAACCCTATCAGCTATTTTCTATGTTTTTTTTATTTTCTTTCTGTTTGACTTTTTTTTTTCTTTTCAGGCATTTTATTTTATTTTACAATGCTGGTTGGGCAGTCAGGGTGCATCCATGAATGTTCCGTGGATGTCCTCTCCTTCGCTGTTGGCATTTCCCTTCACTTTTATTGTTCGTTTAAGCCCGCTTTGCTTGGTTTTTATAAACATTCAGGTTTACTTCCTGACTACACAGTTCCATTTTTCCTTCAGTCAATCTTAGAAATATTTCTTTGCTCTTGTTTTTATATTTTCCACATGATCGTGTGTCTGCTTTGGCTAATGTCTGATATCTTAACTTGAAGAGAAGATGCCACCTTATGCAACTGCCTTTAACCTCTGTTCCCAGCACCTGCTGGTTATGAAAGCTTTACTTATGCTTTGGAGAGTTTAAAGATTTCTTCCATATCCTTTCCTGAAGGTATATTTTATGTTTCAGAAACACATGAGTTTCTCCCCACAATGTCTTCTCACACCAAGTAATAGTCTTGAGCTATTGTTAGTGTCTCATAACTGAACTTAAATTGAACACCTTTCCCCCCTTCTTGCTGTATTGCTTCCTTTGCAGGGGTTATATAAGCACCCTTTCATGCTTTTTTTCACCTCAAGTTTATTCTATTCCCTTTTTTAAATTGGTGGCTGTTCATTTTCTTGAATACAGGTGCTGCTGTCAAGTTCTAATTTCCCTTTGCCGTTCCTCCTTCACTTTTTGCTATGGATTATTGCCTGTCTGCATCACTCCGCTCTATACAATATATATACTAAAACAGAACAAAAAAAAATCCTCTAAAATGCTTGGACAAATAAGAAGGTGCTGGAAAGATTGTGTTGTTGCTTCATTAGAGCTTCTTTGGGGAGAGTATTCCAGAGTTAAGGCCCCACTGACAAATTATCTACTTACTGAGGTAGACATTCCCCTCCCCCTTGCTCATTTTATCTGTGCAGAACTTTTTTCTCAAACAAAACAAATGCCCCACAATGTATGTATGTTTGAAGCATCTATATACTTCTTCTCATGGGGCGCGCACTTTACTAATAGAGGAGTGATGGACTACTGAGATCTTTTTGTTAAATTTTTTTATTTTTTTCAAGACAGCGACAAGCTAAAATATACACTCTACATAGAGAAACAATAACAACAAAGAATAAGAACAGTAACAAATAAATACATAAAACAATCCACCGAGTTATAATAAGCTTCCGATTTTCTCCCCAGTAAAGATAAGTAGCCATATTCCCTCTTGCTTATAAACAATAAACAAATGTCCCCTCTTTCTCTTATTTTAACCATTTCTACTTATTGGTTGAATCCACAGACAAACAGGTCATTTTTTTCTTGTGCCTTCAAAAAGTCTATAAGAGGTTTCCATTCAGTTAAAAACCTAGATATTGACTTTTCTCTCATTATTGAGGTAAGTTTTGCCATCTCTGCCAACTCCAATATCTTCAACATCCATTCGTCATTTGTAGATAGAGTTGGACTTTTCCATTTTTGTGCATATAATAGTCTCGCTGCCGTTATCATATATAAAAATAAGGTTCCATAGTTCCTCTTCATCTGGTCATCAGTTAAGCCCAAAAGGAAATATTCCGGCTTTAGTTGTATATTAGTCTTTAATAATTTTTGAATTAAGGAATGAATTTGTATCCAAAAGGTTTTTGCTTTTTTACAAGTCCACCATATGTGATAAAATGTTCCTTCTTGTTCTTCATATTTCCAGCAAGTTCCCGAGGCATCTTTATACATTTTGGCCAATTTTGAAGGAGACATATGCCATCTATACATCATATTATAAAAGTTCTCTTTAAGTCTAGTACATGATGTGAATTTTAAACTTTTTGACCACATATTTTCCCACTGGTCCATTGGTATATTATATCCAAAATTTTGTGCCCATTTTATCATACAGTCTTTCACTTGTTCATCTTCCATCTCAGACTTCAACAGTAATTTATATACTTTAGAGATTACATGCCCATCACTTGTACTTAGTGTCCTTTCAAATTCAGACTTTGTTTGCTCAAACCCCCATGTTTTTCTATCTGTTTTAAACCTTTCCTTCTTTAGTTAGCCGTTCTCTTGATTTTACTTCATGTTCACCTTGTGACAATTCAATTATATCACTGTATGTCAACCAATTGTATGCACTTGTAAACTCCTGTGCTGATACCACTGAGATATTTTTGGAGGAGGCATTTTCTTCATGTTCCGAGTTCAGTAGAACTTCTGTCTAGGCAAGGCTTGTCTGCTAACTTTGCAAGCATGTACCAAATGCATATATTATCTTTTGGAGAATAAGGGTGCTTTCATATGGAGGGATCCTAGTGCTCACATCCAAGACATTGTTCAGCTGTTCCTCCATACTGGATTTTTTTGTGGAAAGAAAGAGGGAAGGTGCCATGGGAGAAGATGGCAGGGTTGCAAGTTGAAGATCTCCTGTAAAAGTTCATGAATGATGCAGTGATGATAAAAGGCATCACCTTAACTCTTGTCAGCAGGGTTTGCTTTTTAAATAATAATAATAGTAATAGTAATAATATTAAGTAATAATTATAGTAAGAATAGTAAGTAAGAATAATAGTAGTAGTAATAGTAGTAGTAATAATAATAAATTATATCCCGCCTTTTCCGAATACTTGGACTCAAGGCAGCTTCACAAATTAAAACATGTACAGTTAAAACAGATAGAGATATACAAAAATTAAAAATATAATTAAACATACTACAATATTAAAACATTTAAAATGCAAATAACTTTTAAAAATCAAATATATACATAATGCATAAACAGAGGTCCAGACTACTTCCCACAGGCCTGCCGGAACAAAAAAAGTTTTAGCCCGTCTCCAGAAGCATACCAGGGAGGGAGCCAGTCTAACTTCCCTGGGAAGGAAGTTCCAGAGCACCAGGGCAGCCCACTGAGAAGGCCCTCTCCCACATTCCCATCAGGCGTGCCTGTGATGGTGGTGGGACCAAGAGAAGGGCCTCCCCTGAAGATCTCAGGACGGGCAGGCTCGTAAGGGAGAATACGGTCTTTCAGATAACCTGAACCTGAGTCATATAGGGCTATATAGGTCATAACCAGCACTTTAAATTGTGCCCGGAAACAGACTGGAAGCTAGTGGAGCTGTTTTAACAAGGGAGTTGTGTACTCCCTGTAGCTAGCCCCGGTCAACAATCTGGCTGCCGCTCTTTGAACCAGCTGAAGTTTCCGAACACTCTTCCAAGGCAGCCCCACGTTGAGCACATTACAGTAATCCAAACGGGGATGTAACTAAGGCATGTGTCACCGTGGCCAGGTTAGACATCTCTAGGAATGGGCACAGCTGGCTGCAGCAATGGACTGGATGAGAACTAATAAACTGAAACTCAATCCAGACAAGACTGAGATGCTGTTAGTGGGTGGTTCTGCCAACCAGATAGAGGGTGTTCAACCTGTTCTGGATTAGGGTGACCAGATAAAATCCAGGTCAGGGCTCATGTAACTTTAACAATTGTAGAGAAAAGAGAATTTCAGCCAGAGTCATTTGGATGCAATTAGTTCCTGGTGAAATTCCCTCTTCATCACAACAGTTAAAGTTGCAGGGGCCCTGCCTTCTTTTATATATGGTCACTCTAGTATAGTGCATGCACCTTTAACTGTTGTGATGAAGAGGGAATTTCACCAGGAACTAATTGCATACAAATGACTCTGGCTGAAATTCTCTTTTCTCTACAACTGTTAAAGTTACATGAGCCCTGACCTGGATTTTATCTGGTCAGCCTATTCTGGATGGGGTTGCACTCCCCCTGAAGGAGCAAGTTCATAGCTTGGAGGTTCTCCTAGAACCATCTCTGTCATCCGTCTCTGTCATTTGAGGCTCAGGTGGCCTCAGTGGCACAGAGTGCTTTCTACCAACTTCGGTTGGTGGCCCAGTTACGCCCCTATCTGGACAAGGATAACCTGGCTTCAATTGTCTATGCCCTGATAACCACCAAGTTAGATTACTGTAATGCACTCTATGTGGGGCTGCCTTTGAAGATGGTTCAGAAGCTGCAGCTTTTGCAAAATGCGGCAGCCAGATTAATAACCAGGACCAAGAGGTGTGAACATATAAAATCGACTCTGGCCCTTTTGCATTGGCTGCCTGTATGTTTCCAAGCCCGATTCAAGGTGCTGGTTTTAACCTATAAAGCCTTACATGGCTTGGGACCACAATACCTGATGGAATGCCTCACCCGACATGAACCTACCCGTACACTACGCTCAACATCTAAAGCCCTCCTCCAGGTGCCTACTCCAAGGGAAGCTCGGAGGATGGCAACAAGGGAGGGGGCCATTTAAGTGGTGGTCCCCCAACTGTGGAACCATCTCCCCAACGAGGCTTGTCTGATGCCAACATTGTTATCTTTTCGGCGCCAGGTCAAAACTTCCTCTTCTCCCATGCATTTAACAGCATATACTGAGTTTTTAATTGACCCCAGAACTATAGTTAGGCCTGGCTGAGAGTTCACAATTGTTTTAAATGTATACTGTTTTTACATGTTGTCTGTTTTTATGCTTTTATGCTTTAAAATTTTGTATAATGATTTTAATATACAAAGTTTTAGTTTTTGTAAACTGCCCAGAGAGCTTCAGGTAAATTTAACTGTGCAAATGTAGAAATGAAAGAGCCGTTTGGTCCATGAGGAAGAAAATCCAGAATCCGCAGTTGGGCAATACCTTTATTAATGTCCAACTGTGGATTTGGGATTTATTAATTGAAAAATCCTCACTTGAGAACGTTGGTGGTGGTGACAGTGCAGTCACAGCACTGAAAGTCACAGATTTCTCCTCCAATAGACTAGTGGGTTTGGTGATGCTCTTAACCAGTGTGACTTTTATCTCTTTAAGTGGTAACTAGCCTGAAAACTCACTCTTTATCACCTGGTCTCTATCATGCCTCTCCCCGTGCCCCACTCCTGTTCATTTTCTGTATCTATCTTTTCTCTCTATGGCAGCCTTTTCAAAATACGATAGTTGAGACAAAATTATCTAACTTTCCAAATCTAAAGGTACCCCTAAATTTAACAGAAAAACGTTACTAGTAGCCTTAACTTTAGTGTTGAATACCTTGGTGAATGCATTTCTGTTTTGGTTCTGCTAATACTGCAGTTTTGCAATATGGGTTTTGGGGTATGTAGATGCTTCATCTGGAACACTTCTTGCATCCTCAGGTGAAATTACTGAAGAAGAGTTGCTAAGAAGGCTGCAGCAAATTAAGGAAGGGCCACCACAGCAAAACATGGAAGACAATAGAGGTATGCAATGTTCATCTAAAGCTCCTTTGGTAAGAGCCCTGCTAGAGACCGCAGGGGTAGAAATGCTGTAGCCAGAGCTGTGTGAAACATCAACTTAAGGAACCTTCTCATTGTTTTTACAGCTCATGTGTGTTTGTGCATATTCTTGTAAATGGTATGTTATTTAATCCTTATCACCTACCCTAGCAAGACAGCTTGTTCTATACTTTTGCCACTTTGTACCTGGCTACGTCTGTTGCGATCGTAAACAGGCTGACTAGGAACCAAGTCTGGCTTAAACATGATGTGGGGTAGGCAAGAAGTACATGCCCAGTTCCTTCTTTGAGCCAGGTTGCCTTGCCTGCACGTGGACAGCTAGAATGCCTGCGTTCTGTAACTTGGCCAGGTGTTGTGTTGGTGTGCTAATGTTGCACATGTAGTGGCTGAGGGGCTTGGTTTAAACAGACAGATTCATGGTTAAGTTCTTGTCTGCCTGGTATTACATTGAAATTGAGCTCTGTGGAGTTGACATTTCATTAAGTGTGCGTAAGATCAGGCTGGAAGTGTTCCAGCTTAAGGGTGAGTGTGTAACTCAGATCTGCTGCATCAGCCACTGTTGAAGGTGTGTCAATAAAATTGTTCCAATATGAGATCCCCTCCCCATAATCAGAGAGATGACAATAGAAAGGTTGTTGTTCCTCTTAATGCTGCAGAGTAAGAGCTGTGCTTCTGGTACAACCGTAGGCATCTACATCCAAAGTAAGCTGTTGCCTGTTAAAGTCCCCATATCTCTTAAAGTCCCACAGTTCACTGCCATATTGCCTAACTTTTATGAAACTGCCATATCCACAGCTGTTGCCAAGATCTGTATTGCTTGACAGATACATTGAGTTGTATGGGCCACAGAGGCTGGGGGTGAGTTAACCTGTATACAGTTTTGACAACAGCCTTGCTGCCCCGATTAACTTAGTGGGACACAGTGAGCTCATATGGTCTTTAGGGTGCACTTGTAATTACCTTAATGGCTGGAACAATAAATATTTGTATGCAGAAATATTGTGGCTAAGAACATCGTTTTTAAGCCATAACTTTTAGTAGTGTTGGGAAGTATTTAGCTCAGAATTGCTCCAGTTTCCTAACTTTGGCAGTTACTCTTGTCTGGCAGGTGCAGAGCCCACAGAAGATGTATCTAATGGCGATTCCATAATAGATTGGCTTAATTCAGTTCGACAGACTGGGAATACAACACGAAGTGGGCAAAGAGGAAACCAGTCCTGGAGGGCAGTAAGCCGGACTAACCCAAACAGTGGGGATTTCAGATTCAGTTTGGAAATAAATGTCAACCGTAGTAATGGAAACCCTAACCCAGAAACTGAGGGTGAGCCACATGTAGAACCATCCAGCGGAGAGGATCTAGAAAATAACCAAAGTGATACTGAGACTCCACAGTCTGATTCTCCTCCTGTTGTAACGCAACCTGGATCAGAAATGAGTCCACCTGAAGGGCTAAACGAGGAAGTTTCTCCTCACAGAGGCCAGAGGCGGTCAAGAAGCAGAAGTCCAGAGCAACGAAGGACGCGAGCTAGGACTGATAGAAGTAGATCCCCGCTTAATCCAGTGAGTGAATCTCCTCGGAGGATGCATCATAATACATCATCTCAGACACCTGACCTTCCCCCAGTAAGCGAAGCTGAAGGAAGTTCTAGAACGAGACAGCACATGGTGATAAGGCATCATGCAGCACCTTCTGAGATGCCCGGTGAAAATACAGTGCTATTTTCAGCCCCTGAAACAAGACCTGCTCCTCAGGCAACAGGTTCCTCAGAAACAAATGGCAGTGTAGAGTCTGCAGCCCCTGGACAGAGGCCTCCAACCATCGTCCTTGACTTGCAAGTGAGACGGGTTCGTCCAGGAGAATATCGGCAGAGAGACAGTATAGCCAACCGAACTCGATCAAGGTCCCAGACCCCAAACAATACTGTCACTTACGAAAGTGAGCGTGGCGGGTTTAGGCGTACATTTTCACGCTCGGAAAGGGCCGGAGTGAGAACTTACGTCAGTACCATTAGGATTCCTATTCGTAGAATCTTGAATACAGGCCTGAGCGAGACAACCTCTGTCGCCATTCAAACCATGTTAAGGCAGATAATGACGGGCTTTGGTGAGCTGAGTTATTTCATGTACAGCGATAGTGATGCAGATCCTGGTGGCGCAGCACCCAACCCAAATGTCGAAATGGCAGAGCCACCGAGCGGAGGTGGCAGTGGAAATAGTAGTTCAAACAATGAAGTTCCTGATGCTGGACCAGGGGAGACGTATGAAGGAGGCACCGAAGGAGGTCCTGCAGCTGCCGCCAGGAGGGAAGGGCGAAATGCGAGGGGGTCGGTGACTTTTGAAGAAAGCGGTTCTCTGCCATTCCTGAGTCTGGCGCAGTTTTTTCTGCTTAATGAAGAGGATGACGACCAGCCAAGAGGCCTCACCAAAGAGCAAATTGACAACCTGGCCATGAGGAATTTTGGTGAAAGCGACGCTCTGAAAACCTGTAGTGTTTGTATCACAGAGTACACAGAGGGCAACAAGCTTAGGAAATTACCCTGTTCTCATGAGTATCATGTACACTGCATAGACCGCTGGCTCTCGGAAAATTCGACTTGCCCAATTTGTCGCAGAGCAGTTTTGGCCTCCAGTAACCGAGAGAGTGTTGTCTAAGCAAAGGTGAACTACCAGCTGAGTACATGGTGAGCTAACAATGGGCAAAGAAGCCTTTTTTTATGGCCACTTTTTATGTGGTGGTTATAAATGTAAAGCAAAGAGATGGTGTGATCTTCCCTCATGAAAATGGAATTTTAAAAAACCACACTGTAGTGGAACCTTCTTGATTAGGGTCCCAAAAATAATACTGGGTTTGTGTTGTCAATTAAAAAACAACAACTGCATTGGCCCAAAGACACTTGCCTGTTATATAGCCTCAGTTTTCCAATACAAAGTTCACATTTTCCTCTTCACCCCAATGTGTAATGAATGTTGAAGATCTCAACTCTCTGCTCTTCCCTGTGAAGAACATAACTGGAGACATTCAGCTTCATACAGCCCATGCTTCATTGTGGATTAAAACAAACTCGGCTACCTTAGCAGAACAATGAAATTGCACCCCCTAAGTATGATTTTAGCTCCTTTCTTGTATAGGGTATTGAATATGGTAATGTAAATAACACTAACGTTAGTCCCTCTCCCACTGTACAGCTGTCTTAAGGCCAACACTATGGTGCACCATAGAATGAGCTGATAGTTTAATGGGGATATTTATCTTGCTGTGAAAATATATTAATTAATTGCTTATGCTTGTTTAAATAAACTTTTGTTTTAAAAATGGTAAAGCTTTTTGTACAGATCAGTAACTTTTCCATTGCACTGTTGTACTAACGCATTCAGAATTAAAACTCTACTATGGCTAGAAACGAGAATGTGTTGGTGTGACTCTCCACACCCACAGCAAGCCAAGACAGCAAAGAGCTGCTGCCATCAGTGTTAGAACTGGAGCATTGTTGTAACATGACAGAGCCAAAACAATGCAATGGATGGATATGGGATGTCTGTAGTCCACTGTTTTGGATGTAGGGATGCTGCTGAAAAGAGACAAATGGGAGACCTGCTGTGAAGACCTTTCTCCTCTGAGTATTTGCAATACAAATCTGCACAAACAAGTTTCATTTGGGGTTCTGGCTTCAAGCACAAACACTCTTTTGTTTTCCTGGCCCAACTCTGTAAAATAATTGGCTACATTATCTCCCCCTTTCTCCCCCTCCTCCCCCGGCCATATGATTAGGGTGTTGCTAGCAGGCGTACCTGAGTGTTGCTCTCTGTGCAAAGTGTTTTTACTCCAACTTCTAGGCATTGGGAATCTGCAGCTTCGCGCATAAGTTCCTCATGAGTGGCTTGTGTATTTTTTTCTAAACTGGAGTTCAGTGGAATGTTTAAACTTGGTACCACTTCTAGAGTTTAGTTCCTTGCTTTGAGGTGGAAGAGAAAGTAGTGGTAAACCTGTTAGGATTTATTTTCATCTCAGGAATTCATCTATGAATAAAACTTAAAGAGAACTATTTAGAACTTGCTTTACAAATCAGATGCTTTCCTTCTTCTGTCCTGCATACGAAGGATCAAGTTTTACTGAGCTAAATAGGGCCATGTGCTGCTTTTGCTTATTGGTTGAAACTGTTGCATAACCTTCTATTGATATACAAAGGATGAGATTTTTCACTGGGTTTTATAGAAGCAAACACAAAGCAGTCTTACCTCTTAGATCTCTTTGCTCCACCTAGAGAATGAGTTCATAACATTTCTTTTCCCTCACCTCTTGCTGCCTTTAGTAATATTAGATTATAAAATAATACACAATTTAGTGTTTGCTCCTCTCTTCACCTATTCTTGCTTAGCGACAAAGATCAGTTTTCAAATAAAAATGCAGAAAAAGGTACTTTTTTATTCTTGTTGAGGTATGCATTCGTTTTTCAAACATTAAAAGCCGTTATTGGAGGCAAACTTGTCTGTATTTTCTTTCAGAAATGCAGTGAAACTGCTTTAAAATGCTCATAACAGATGTACTCTTACTTTTTGCTTTAGCAGCACTCTTAATTTGACAGTGGGCCTGTTCAGTAGCCACCTTAATACTGCTGGTTAAGGCTTTTGGTTAAGCGGCAGGTTTTAAGGTGTATTGTGCAATGCATTTTGCTAAGCCCTGCTCACTCACTAACCCCAATCGGACCGTCTGCAGCTGGGTTAGCGGCTCTAACTGTGGCTTAAAGTGTTGTGTGCTAACCCCAAAGAACCAGAGTTTTGCTAACCTGAAGTGTTGTCTGAACAAGCCCAATTGAAGACAGGATGAGTCCTCATTACTTGGCAGCAGTTTCCTTTTAAGCATGATCAGGTTTGTACTTGATTTGTGTGAGATGGCAATGGTGGCTCAGATCGTTAGAGATACTGTGAATGACCATTTAACTTCTGCATCCCTCTCTTTTCGTAAGTGGACAAGATCCCTTGAAATGTGCATGAAGTACCTTGCAGGAGGTTTGTGGGAAGGCAGGGTTGGAGGAGGGGAGAGGTTGGCTCATACAGTGAAATCAGATTTATAGTTGCTTGCCTGGTTCCCTATAGAGAACGGCAGAGATGCTTTACACAAGGTCCCGAATGATTCACACATGTTATGTATGGGCATCACATAAGTAGGGCAACAGCAACTTGTGGACGGACTTACAAGCCTAAGCTGCTTTCAGGGACTCTGCATGTCCCAAGCCATTGTTGGGTTGAAATGGTGTGACTCTTGATTGCTTTGGATTTTTTTTTTAAAAAAAGCACTACTCGATCAAACTTGAACCCCCTAGTCAGTCATCCCTGTTTCCCACATTAGGAAATGCAGAAATGGAGCATGACAGCAACAGTCCTCTTTGTTACTCCTGTATTCGATGGGCTACTGTAGCCTCTGAAGGTGGTGGTTCTATATAGCCATTGCCTACGTGCAATTTTTATAGAGATTTCGATAGTATTGTCCACATGGCGCGTTGCAGAATAACAAGTGGGCTGCAGAGGCAACACAGGTCGTGGGCTTGGGGCTTACAACCCACAACGTTTTGGGCAGTGGGGGGGGGGGGCAGGGAGGAACCACGCAAGCATAATAAGAGGGATATGTCCAAATGCCAGCGCATGTTCCAAAGCCTACACAGAGAGCCTTAAAGATGGAGCAGCCTCTAGAACATGCTTTAAATGGATGGTATTTAAATGGCCATACTGGCTGGGAATGATGGGAGTTACAGTACAAAATCCATCTGGAGGACAATAGGTCGTGAAAGACTTGTAGCAAAATGGCAAATTTCAATAACTAGCGGGCACCAGGCTGCTGTGTGCATATATGATGCCTTAGGATAGGCCTGCAGGTGGAGTGATGGGCAATCCAGTCATTAGGAACAGAGAGAAGTGGGTGTTGATTGCATTATTATTTGTTTGCCTGGTGCAAAGGCTGCAGCTGGTCTCATGCTGATTGGGTTTAGTTGATAGTGAGCAAGGAGTCCATCTTGGCATATGGCTCTACTAGCAGTTTGAGGAAATACAGCTGTGAGGTCCTTAACCCTAAAATTGGCTTCTAATTGCACATTATTGCAATTGTGCATCTTGCAGAAACAGTGCTTTTTAAATAACAGCAACAATAATAATCCTAAGTGTGGATAAGGAGGTGATTCCTATTGGGACTGGAGCACATGGGGAAGTTTAATCCTGCCAAGCCACAATCCCCGTGAAAATTGCTCACGCGCACCATGCTGCAATTCATGATGAGGAAAATCTTTCAGCGGCCTGGGGAGAGGTTTATTGGCGATGTAGCTGGCCAGGGAAGAGTTAATCCTCATGTCCTGCAGTCCCAATAGAAACACACACCCCAGAACTTCTAAAAATCTGCTGTGGCTGTAAGCCACGAATTTAACATATGCAATTAAGTTGAATTTGAGGCCCTCCCAGGTTGGGGAGGCTCAATGCAACGATGGGAAGAAAGGTCTAGCGGGCTTAGTCCTTGGGACACACTTTGGAACAAGCCAAGGCAGTGCAAAAGAGGGCTCCATTTGAACAGCAATGAAACCAGACTATTAGCACTTAATACCAAAAATTTATAGGGTAGCTTTTTAAACTCTCTCCTGGAACAATCTGTTCATTGAATAGTAGAATTCAAACGGGCCTATAAGGCCATTGAGTCCAACCCCGTGCTCAATGCAGGAATCCACCTTAAAGCAAGGTTGAAATTGGCCATCTGTGTTCACGATTCTAATTGGTGCCCTGGACAAGATACACAAGTGTTACTGAACCTATCTGGGTGCAGTGGTCACCATGCTAGCAAATCCAATGTGTATACGTGGGCGCTTACCCTGCAAGTCCAATTCAGTTGAGTTCAATTTTAAAAGAGGAAACCTCAGAAAAAGAAAGGAATGAATTGAAAGGATGTTGAATGGTAGAGTCAGCAGGGTCAAAACTCTTCAGGATGCTTCTGAGTTATTTAAAACAATTAAAATGGAAGCATGGATAAAATGTCTTCCATGGATTAGGAAAGGTACATCCAAGGGCCAAGAAGGATCCATTGTGGTATGAGCAGAGTTGGGTTATAAAGGAAAAGTAGGCGTCTTTTAAAATGGGTGAGAAACTTGTGAAGGCCCCTTGCCAAAGGCTCCTGAGTCAATGTAGTGATCATAGAATAAGACGATGAATTGTTAACAGAACTGGAAGCAGAGGGTTGGAATAAATGAACGGGTTTAATAATAGAAGTAAGCAGTGGGGTCTCCCAAGGGGATCTGTACCTTTTAACATATTCATACATGTTAGGGAAGCAAAAGTAGACAAACGCTGCCAGCGCTTGGGTAAACAAAACGTCCAGTAGAAATCCAGGAGTTGAATAAATACTCACACACAGTATCTTGTGTATAATACAAGTCGTTTACTTGTGGTCCAATATATACAAAAGTACAACAGCTCCCATCCTCTGTCAAAATTCTCTCCGTCCAAAATACACCACGCCTGACTCTCCACACAGCCATTAAATTAAGGCTCTCTTTTATACTTTTTAGACACCAGCCCAGCCCAGATCAATTACTTTATCCTGATAGAAAACTTTCCTGTTATCAGTTGACCTTTACAATTTCAGACATAGAAAAAAACCCTTTCCTTGCTTATTGCATTCAGCTGGCTGTTCTTCTGGACACTAAAACGTTTGACCAACACTTAGGCTTGGAATTTTCCCCAACACCCCTTCAAAATTTGAAGACCTAAGTTGATTAAGTTTGTCCTTCTTCACCTAGCATCTTAAATCCTAACATTTCAGTTAATTTAACATGCTGATGACTTATCAATGGTTTGGTAAATATATCTGCCACATTATTCTTGGATTCACAATATATTAACTTGATTAAGCAATTCTCCACATATTGTTTAACATTCAAATACTTAATTGCCACATGTTTTGTCCTTGCTCTGAACATCTGAGCATTGGCTAAGGCAATACATGACTGTGAGTCATTATAAACATTTACAGGCAAAGTACAAACAATATATCTTTTAGCAATTGTATAAAAAATTCCACTTCTCCGCAGGCACTGGATAAGGACGAATATTCTGCCTCACAAGTAGATGTTGCTATGGTGTCTTGCTTCTTACTTTTCCAAAACATCAGTGATTTATCAAGTAGAATAGCCATCCCACTTGTGGACTTCTGGTCTGTGGGGTTTCCTGCGCAATCACTGTCAACATAATTTTCTAAGATTTTGGTTTCAAGACATGATAGTGTTAGACAAAGATTTAAAGTACCTTTTAAATATCTTAACAGTCACTTAACACCATACCACGCAGCAACAGTTGGCTTCACAACCTGCTGACTCAGAATGCCCACGCTGCATGCAATGTCAGCGCACATCCACTGGCTGAAGTACAACAGACTCCTAATTACAGACTGATATAATTCTGGGTTATCAAAATCTTCCCCTTCTAAGTTGGATCTGAAGTCTGTCAACATTGGACTTTGTACACTGTTACAACCAAGCATTCCACATGACTCAAGCAGATTCACAATTTTCTGCTTCTGATTTATGAAATATTTTCCATTTCTCTTTGTGATTTGCACTCCCAAGTAGTTGCTCACTTCTCCAAGTGATTTAAGTTTGAATGTCTTTTCCAAACTTGCTGCAACATTTTGTATCAGGTTTATAGACTTTGAAGATATTAAAATGTCATCAACATAAACAAGTGCCATTATAAAACCATCACCATCATCTCTCACATATAAACATGGATCTGCAATACCTCTTTGAAAGCCTAATCTTTCCACCAGAGTAGCATTTAAACAATCATTCCAGCATTTCGCGGATTGTTTAAGCCCATAAACTGCTTTTTAAAGTAACCAGACTTCTCCATCATTATTACAAAAACCTGGAGATTTGTTCATGTAAATTTATTCTTTGAGATCTGCATGTAAGTAAGCAGTTTTGATATCATAGTGCTTAACAGACATATTATCTTTAGCAGTCACGCTTAAAAATAATCGCAACGTTGTTGCTCTGCATGTAGGTGCAAAGACCTGATCGAAACCTTTTCCTTTTACTTGAAGGAAACCTTTTGCAACCAACCTTGCTTTGTAATCCATTTTACCACTCTGTAACAGCTTATTTTTGTACATCCATCTACAACCTACTGCCTTTTTTCCTTCAGGCAGCTGTGTACTTTTAAACACTTTGTGTTTTGAGAAACTTTCAAGTTCCTCTTCCATGGCCGAAATCCATGCTTGTTTTTGTTTTGCTGGTAGCTGCAAAACTTCCTCAAAGCTCTCCGGTTCACATTTAACCAAACACACTGTGTTTCCTTCAAAACCAAGTCTTTCAGGCGGGATTCCCTTATTGGCTCTCTCAGACCGTCTCAACTTACACGTACTTTGCTCCTGGGGTTGTTTCTTTCCGTTGCTTTCCATGGGAGGCGGAGTCGCGCTCCCCTCCTTTGGAGACTCGGCTCCAGCAGGCTTTAGCTCTGCCTGTCTTTCCCCTTCATTTTTCCCGTCCGTAGGGAAATCTAGCAACACTTCCGGGTTTGAATGTACCCGTTCCCAATTCTGCTCTTCGAAAGTAGCAGACCTCGAAACAATAATTTTCCCCTTCCCAAGGTAAAAGCGCCAAGAGTTATTACTGTAACCTAAAAAACGTGCCCTTATCGTTTTCTGATCGGCTTTCAGCCTCTGACTTTTGGGGACATTCACAGACGCAAATGTGCCCCATATCCTTAAATGAGACAGGTTTGGTTTCTTCCCATGTAATTCATAGAAAGGCACACTTCTCATTGCTTCAGACCACGTTCTATTCAACAAATAGTTTGCGGTAGAAAACGCTTCTGCCCAGAGATTTGATTCTGCACCCGAATCAATCATTAAAGAATCTTTTACTGTTTGGAGCAGCCCATTTCTGTGTTCTATGGCTCCATTCTGCCAAGGTGCAGACTGCGTGGGTCATTCCAAGGTGTTGAGCCCACTTTTCAAAACCATGGCTTGTAAATTCACCACCTCTGTCAGACTGAATATGAATCACTTGCTTTTTAAACCTGCGCTCAGCCCAAGTCACCCAATTCTTGAAGGTCTGAAACGCTTCTGACTTTTTCTTCAGCATAAACACCCAACTGAACCGGGTTTTGTCATCTAAGATCACCAGTACAAATCTGGCACCCCCTACGCTTTCTTTAAATGGACCTACTAAATCGAGATGTACCAGCTCGAACAACTCCTCAGTAATCCTGTTACTCTTGCGGTTAATGAGCAGAACCTTGGATTTTGACTGCTTGCACACACGGCAGTCTAGAAAACTGTTACAACCTTCGAGTTTAATGCCTTTACAATTCTCTGGCATTTGCTTTAAAACTTTAAAGCTTGCGTGTCCCATTCTGCGGTGCATCATATGAATGCAATTTTCTAAATGGCTTGACACATTCCCAGTTTGATTCACACACTCCTCGGATTCCATTTCATACAACCCGTTTCTTTGGAGACCTTGAGCACACACTTTTCCATTCATTGTAACCTGACACAATGAATCTTTAAACGTAACCACATATCCAAGCTTTGTCAAACTTGCCACTGAAAGCAAATTAAATTCTAAGCTTTCCACACACAGGACATCGGGTAAAGATTTTTTCAAACATGGAATATAACAGGTACCCCTCCCGCATACAGAAACCTGCTTCCCATCTGCGAGGGACACAGACTCTGGAGATCCATTCCAGAGCTTGCGGCCCCGGTTTATTGTAACACTAGACGCTGAATCTAGAAGCCATACATTCCGTTCCTCCTCTTTCGTTTCCCTGGCAACCGAGACCAGCTGAGCGCTGCCTGGCTCATTTCTCTCGCTTTCCCGGTCTCCTTTGGAGTAACGATCCTTTTGCCATCGCGATGCTCCTTTCGATTGGATTTTTGCTCTGCAATTCCTTTGGATATGGCCCTTTTTTCCACACCGAAAGCATTTGCGTCGTTCCACAGCCATTGCGCTTTCTCCTTCACTGAACGGTAAGCGCTTGGACTCCATTTTAACTTGTCGTCTCCCCCTTCGCTTCACGGGCGACAAATCTCTCTCCTCCTCCATCCTTTCAATCTGCTTATTCTCCTCTTGTAACAATCTCCCTGTTACATACTCCAGAGTGAGATCCGTTTGCGGCATTGATTCAAGGCTCATTGTCAGAGCGTCCCAACTGGGAGGGAGTGAACTGAGGATTATATAAATTTTATTCTCCTCATCAAAGGGCAAATTTACCTCCATTAATTTTGAGAACAGCAAACCCAAACTTTGGAGGTGCTCGGAAATCGATCCTCCTTCCTTAAGCTTGGTTCTATAAAGCTGCCTCATCAGGCTTATTTTGGAAGTGGCTGTTTGTCTTATATAAAGACGCCTTAATTTTTCCCAGCATTGTTTCGCTGTTTCATTGCGAGATATATGCATTAATTGACTCTCTTCCAGGCTCAAGACAATATTTGCTTTAGCTCTCGTAGCCAAAGCTTCCCATGTTGCTTCTTCGTCTGCGTTTAGACCCATTGGCTTTTCGTCTGCAACAACCTGCCAACATCCGTCTCACCTCAGAAACATCTCTTGTTTGAACGACCATGTTAAATAATTTTTCTCATTCAATCTTTCCATGGGAATTCCTCCGATCAAGCTAGTCTGCGCCATGTTTTCCAGCTGGCTTACACACACAGCTCCACTCTGGCCAGACACACTGCTTGTCTCAGATTCCTCCGCTGAACTTTCTGAGCCAGATAAACTTTCCTCCTGTTTAAGCATTCGATCTGGGAACCATCATTCGTTGGCTCATCAATTGGAACTCCTGAGTATTTTATAGCCTCCTGGCTGGAATTTATTGCCCCTCGGCTATGCGCATAACCCTGGGCCCATAACCCTGTTAGGGAAGCAAAAGTAGACAAACGCTGCCAGCGCTTGGGTAAACAATAACTCCAGTAGAAATCCAGGAGTTGAATAAATACTCACACACAGTATCTTGTGTATAATACAAGTCATTTACTTGTGGTCCAATATATACAAAAGTACAACAGCTCCCATCAGTTATATACAGTCCTCTGTCAAAATTCTCATATGCAATTCTCTCCGTCCAAAATACACCACGCCTGACTCTCCACACAGCCATTAAATTAAGGCTCTCTCTTATACTTTTTAGACACCTGCCCAGCCCAGATCAATTACCTTATCCTGATAGAAAACTTTCCTGTTATCAGTTGACCTTTATAATTTCAGACATAGAAAAAACCCTTTCCTTGCTTATTGCATTCAGCTGGCTGTTCTGTCCTTCTGGACACTAAAACGTTTGACCAATCCACTTAGGCTTGGAATTTTCCCCAACAATACATGCTTTGGACTCAGGTGAGGGGTGGGATGGCTGTGATGGTGGATATCACCAAATTATTAATTGACAGTCTTCATGAATTTAAGAGAGTCATGAAGACTGGCCTCTTCCGACAGGCCTATCCAGATGAATTTTAAATTGTTTTTAATGTTGTATTGTTCTCTTGCTTTTTAAAAAAATTAACTGTTGTGATTTTTATGTTTATATTGTTGCTGTTCCCCGCCTCAATCCGGAGGGAGAGGCGGGTTACAAATTATTATTATTATTATTATTATTATTATTATGAGTGGTGAAAACCAATGTGGATTGGAACATGCTCCAAATAGACTTTTCTAAACTGGGGGAATGGTCAACAAAATGGCACCCCAATTACACATGGGCATCTGAACTGGCTGCGAATAGCGTAAAATTTTTGAAAGCCAAAACACTGAATCAGTTTCCTTAGGTGGGAAAAATAGATGCAGCACTAACTTTGTTATTACAACTAGACTTATTTTACTTACAACAACATTACATTTATTAGTGCATACCATTAAATTAGTTGGTGTATTTATGAAATGTAAAGCCACGAATGTCATTTGTTTTATTAAAACAGCAATTAACAAATTTACCTTGTGTTAGAAATGGAGCTGCAAGCTGTTACACCTTGGGGCACGGAAGTCTATCTTAGTTTTGCCAACTGGGAAAATAGAAATAAGAAATTAAAGTAGTAATATAGACACCATCAACGTTGTCATAAATAAAAGGAAAGTTTTCTTTCCTATGTAGAAGAACAGTATGTACACCTCAGCACTATCCTATAGAAACAGAAAAGTTCTAAAACTGAACATCTGGATATTTAACTTTAAATTCTTCAGAAGTATAGTATCCTCCACAGCAAGTCTAAAATCTTGCACACTGAATGGAATTTGTTTCTGAGTAAACCAAGGAGTTGGCTGCCAGTGTGAATAACTGTAGACAAGATTAGTTATCTTGTACCCACATTTATTGTTAGATTTTATATCCTGCTTGATTCTAGTAAATGGCATAATTGTAGAAAATAACAATACTGCAAATTTATTTTTTGGTTCTGAAAGATTTTTAGTTTTGGATTCTGAGCTTCATGGGTTCAGAAAATAAAAAGACTTGGATAAACTGAAACAAACATCTCTACTCTTCACGTTCTAATTTGTTCCTTATGTGTGACAATTTTCATACATTCATCACCGCCTTTTACATGATGTGGAACAGTCTTCCCCAACCTGGTGCCTGCGAGATGTGTTGGACTTCAACTCCCATTGGCCATACTTGCTGGGAATGATGGGAGTTGCATTCCAACGACTCTGGTGGGCTGATATGGATGGTGGAGGAACCTGAGCCAAGGAAGAAGCAAGAGGAGTCAGGAGGCGTTCATGCCCAAGCCTTTAATCTCTCTGCTGCAGGAGGCAGATGTTACATTCCAATCCTAAACCAAACTCCTGTAGATATTCTGTCTTCTGCAACATTTTGGAAGTATTTTTCCAACATCAAGTCTTAAGAGTGATGCTTGTTTAGTAATCCAGTCAAGCACACTAGCAAAGCCATCTTGTCTCTCTTTTGAGCGTTGGGCCAAAGATATTTCCAGTGGTGTGAATTGGCTGTGTAATAATTAGGGATGGATTAATCAGTCCGTTTTGGTTTTTCTCAATTCTCATTTTGAATTCATCTTGAATTTTGAGGCATTCTCCAGCTTGAGGTCTAGGTTGTACTGAACTTTGAGGGTGTTTAAAAAAAAAAAAAAGTTTGCATGAAGATTCTCCTAATACATTCATTTTAATGTATTTTTGCTTCATATACACGTTTTTGTAGCACCCTTCCTAATATAATGCATTTTAAAAATATTTCCTGAATATACACATTTTTGTATGCACTTTTTAACTGGAGAACTCTATTGCAAAATTCAGAGAAGTGAGAATTTCAAAGGATTGACTGCATTTCAGTTCACATAATGGTTTGAAAGAATCTCTTCCCAATCCCTGATAACAATCCTATATATTTTCTATATACTCACTGTGAACTCATTCTCTGATTGCCAATCCTTATGTAGACATAATGATACCATCCGTGTACAGAGGGGAGATATTGGCAGGCATGGCGGAATCCCAAGGTTTGTATCACTCTGATTTCTGAAAGAGAAAGCATTTCATATGCCCCCTATTCTAATTTCAAGCCTGGGTGTGGATGGGTTTTGTTTGTTTTTTGAGAAAACCCCTCTATATTTCCACGCTCTCTCCCCTTCATCTCTACCTGTGGTGGATGAATTTATATCTCCTTGCATAGTTTTATGATAATTCCCTTCCATTCTGTTTTCACATTAATCTATGAATGTAAAGAAACCCTCCTCAAAATAAGTGTTTAAATAATGTGTTTCGATTCATATTTAAGTGCATTTTTTCCTCAATGTACACATTGAAATGCATATGTCGATGCATTTAAACTGCTGCTTACTTGTGTTATAATATATGGCGAGATGTGAAATCTGGGAGCTAGCTAAGTTCCCATCTTCACATTTGTCTGAGAGGTGTGGATCAGGGCGTTTCGTGTTGGAATTAGCAATATCGAATTTTTCCGGCATTCCTTACTCTTGTAGAGCTTTTCTGGGCAGCTTCCTCTCGGAATTGTGCCTTGGTGTGATGCAATCTTCCACAACCTGGAGCCTTCCAGATACCTTTGACTTCAACTCCCAGCAGCCCAAGCCAGCATTGTCAGTGGTCAAGAATCCTGGTAGTTGTAGTCCAAAACATCTGAATGGCACCAGGTTGGGAAGGCCGGTGTGGTGGATCAACTCAGTGCGTATAATGATGTATTAGGAAAGGGAAGAGTGAGTGTTGCACTGTATGAAAATGCACCCCCTATACACCTGCCTGAGTCACTTCTGGGGATAGCTCTGGATTGGAAGGAGGGCAAGCTCAGAGCAGTGACTCAAGCAGAGACTTTCTGGGCAGCCTCTTCTTGGGGCCAGGGTAATTGTGCTGCATTTCTGTGTGGAGAGATACCCAATCTTTCCCAACACAGAGATGCAGGATCTGTCTAGAGAATGCTGGGGCAGAGCAGCGATGCGGACAGAGATGGCACAGAGTGCACCAAGAAATCTCTTGAGGGGCGTTAGAGTGCCTCTGCATTGCTGCGTTATCATATGGCCACCTAGTCAGCGCCAGGGACTCGGGCCATGCAGTCACTTCTGATGCTGAAACGTAGCAGAATTGCTTGCCCTCAGCGGAAGCTGCTTGGTGGGTTTCTGCCTGGAGGCATTTATCAGGAACCAGGGCAGAGAATTCTGCAGCGATGCAACTCCTGTGTGGGTGGATGCTTTGGGTCTCTCAGGAGCCTGTAAATATTTAATTTTGTTCCTTGCATTGGTCCAGTGCAGTTTGGCAATGACGGCTCAAAAAGCAAAGATGGCCATGTTGGCCCTAAGCAAAATTCCAAAATCCACATTAGTGTAATACCTTTATTAGGACAACCCAAAAATCACAAAAATACGTGCACGACCTTGAGATCTCCAGATCTCTTCATTTTATAGTAAATTGCCTGATGGAGAGATCTGGAGATCTTGAAAACTTGCACGTTTTCAGTGATTTTTAAAATAAAGATATTACACAAAACATGGGTTTTGATCCAATCATTGTCTGCTCTGCAACACCCCAGTTGACCAGTAGAGGGGGTGTCTTGTAGAGGGGGAGGACAGTGTCTTGCCAGAAAAGGCTGGGGGGGGGGGGGTTCGTGTGCTTTGTTGTTGTTGTGATGAACTTGGGAAATGTCTATATTACCTATCTATTTATGTTCAAGCGATAGGACTACGAAAGCAGAGACATCATCACCAATAAATAACGGGAGGTATGGCACGGCGAAGTTCTTTAATATGTGGCTCAAGGTGTCTCCAGCAGCTTAATTTTGATCCTGCTTTCCGTTTTGGGAGGAAACAAACGTTCCCGGCAACATGAAACACTTCTGCTTTGAATTAAGGCAAGCCGTGGGTGTGTGGAGCCGAGCATGTGTTGTGCTTGGCAGCTTGAGCACAAATACTTCGGCTGCTGGGAGGCCCTTAGTGGAGCCATCGCGTGATGTGTTCGCTGGCCGCCGCCTCTCCCGGATTGCTTATAAAGATGAGAGATTTTTGTCCTTTGGCCTCCCTTGCTTTGGATCCAAACCAGGCTTCTTATGTAACCATGTTTTGGCTGCTGCGGTCTGGAAAGGCAGAATTTGTGGCAAAGCTGATCCATGTCAAACGAAAAGCAACCTCCCCCCCCCCCCCCAGCCAGCTGTAGACTCTGTGACTGCACATGGCACAGGGGGTAGATCCCTCCCGCAATCAAGGTAGATTTGGAAAGCGAAATGACCTCCATTTTCTGGCCCAGCAGTGTGTCTGTTATGGTTGCATACTGTCCTCATTACGAAGAGCGCTCAGGGTAGCAGACATGGCGCTGTCTCCATTTACCTGCGCAGGTGAGATGTGCAGTTGAGAGACTGCTGGGAAGATCTGAGCACAAATCTCTCTCCAGGAAGTTGTTGCGTCACTTCGGGGACAGTTCCGTTCCTTCAGCCAACCCACCTCGCAGGTTTGTTGTGAGGGAAAGGTGGGGTTGTCTCAGTATGCCACATTGAACTCCTTGGAGAAAGGCCAGGCTGCAGCTGCGATTAATAACAACGACCTTGGGAGGTAGATTAGGTGGAGAAGTCTGGTGTGGCCAAAAGCCAGCCAGTGTGATCTTTCATGGCTTTGAGCTCAGATTTCCCAGGTCTGTTGGCTATGCTGGCTGGGGCTGATGGGAGATGTAGGCCAAAGCATTTGGAGGGTGGCAGGTTGCCCATCTCTGTCTTACCTCTGACTTCCCATTCCTATCAAGTGAAGGCTGTAAAATGCAATGCGGGGACGGATCCATGCTCTTGAAGCCTCAGCTACGGCCATACCCCTTGTTACAAGCACTTTCCAATCCTTTCCTGGAGGCAATGCTCTGTTGCAGGGGAAAGAAGCCACTTCTCATGAGGACAGAAGTGGGTGAGTCTGGACGTAAGTGGGCCAGATATATTGTGGCTCGATCCCCTAACTATTAGTACTATTTATTACATTTATATCCCGCCTTTTTTCCTCCTTAAATAACCCAAGGCAGATCCCAAGATCCTCCTCCACTCCATTTTTATCGTCACAACAACAACGCTGTGAGGTAGGTTGGTCTGAGAGTCTGACTGGCCCAAAGTCACCCAGTGAGTTTTGTAGCTGAGTAGGGGCTAAGACCCAGACTCCCACCTCCCAGTTCACCGCTCTCGCCACTACACCAGACTGGATCTGCATGTGCCCCCAAGGCCATACCTAGCCCCCCCAAGGTGTCCTGACTCCCCTCCCTACTGCTCCCAAATACCCCCCGTTTCTCCCCTCCCAATTGTACCAATCTCCACTCCCTCTGAATTCCTCATATAGATAGCTACCAACAAGGAAAGAACGATCTCCTGAGCCTCTATCATGCGCAGCCCTCAGGGCTGAAAAGGTTGTGCACCCTGCGTTAGGAGATTGGGAGAGTTGTACCAGCTTGTGCACCCCTCCCTCACACATACATCCTCACCATCACCCCCTGCTGCTGCTAAGCATGGTTTGCTTAATGGCTGCACCAGTGTTCTTTGCTAACTAGGGTTAGAGGCACACCACAATTCATGCCATGGTTTGAAATGAGTTTGCATGGCCATGCTGTGGACAAAGCATGTTTGGCTCAAGTGTCAGTGCAGACAGGATGCCAATGGGGGTGGGGAGGCTGCCTGTGTAGACGCAAGAGGGAGGGAGGCAGAAGCTAGGCTGGCCACTGACACCTTGCCAAACCAGAGGGTGCGGGGGCTGCACAAACAATGGCAGATGCACATTCAGATGTTTAGATGCCCATTTAGAAAGCATGACCAGGCTTTAAATGGAAATGCAATAGAAGTTGCTATAGTGGAGATGTCTGTGACTAGGCGACCCATGTGCCGGCCTATTCAGTCTGCTGTCCAGCTGCTCACTGTGGATGGGCAGCCTCAAGGCCCCTCCCTGCTTTCCCTTTGGTTGGTTTTCTATTTTTAAACCGGACTTGGGCTGAACAGCCTTTCAAATAGAAGACTGCCCTCTTCAAGTAGGGCACTTGGGTGCCACCAGGAGGGGCGTATGTGTGTGTTAGCACATGGAGTGCTTCCAGTTTAAATTCTGGTTAACAGAGCAGACAACCGATGCTTTACTGCAAGATGTCCAAGTGGGCCAGGTATAATGGAGAGGCACAAAGCACCGATCACCACCTCCTACCAGGAAGGCTGCCTTCCTCTACCTGCCATTCATTGCAGAGATCCAGTGGAGTGTGATGGCTACTGCCAGGCTAAGGCCGGGAGGAAGGAGTTGAAAGTCCTTCAAACCTGGAGCTCACCTTGTTCAAGACACACACTCAGGTGAAGCTACCTCGCAGCATCATTTCCCTGAGTTCCCGGGAGGAGGAAAGGGGCATCATCCCAAAAACATGGGCTGAGTGTGGAGTTAATAGTGATAGATGGAGCCTAGAATTTGTGCAACGCTAAGGCCAGCCTTCCCTCACCTTGTGTCCTCCAGATGTGTTGGACCGCAACTCCCAGCATCCCAGCCACAACTGGAGGACACTAGGTTGGGAGAAACTGATTAAGGTTTGTCTCTCAGTGTGGGTACTTCAAATGAAAGGCCCAAAGTGTTCTTTAATTTACCACTTAGAACCATGGAAGAGAAATGGGACTTCACAGGGCATTTTAGAAGAGAAGACTGAGGGGAGACATGATAGCACTCTTCAAGTCACAGAGGAGGGCCAGGATCTCTTCTCGATCATCCTGGAGTGCAGGATACGGAATAATGGGATCAAGTTACAGGAAGCCAGATTCCGGCTGGACATCAGGAAAAACTTCCTGACTGTTAGAGCAGTATGACAATGGAACCAATTACCTAGGGAGGTGGAGGGCTCTCCCACACTAGAGGCCTTCAAGAGGCAGCTGGACAGCCATCTGTCAGAGATGCTTTAAGGTGGATTCCTGCATGGAGCAGGGGTTGGGCTCGATGGTCCTATGATTCTATGGGCGCAGGTAGTGAAGTCATTGCCTGCCAGGCTGCCGAAGCACTGCTTTTCCCAAGGGTGGCCCTGCTCTGTGAGCAGCTGCTAGGATAAAGCAGCCACATGGTACCTCGAGAAAGTCACATACTTGCTCTTCTAGGTTAATGAGCGAAGATGGCAAGCGGGCTGCGATGAGAAGGAGGACGTCTTGGCTTCTGAAGAAAGATGGAGCGATACCAGAGCAGATGGGCTCGGACAAGTCGCCGAGGTTTTGGTTTGGATCCTTGCCGATCGGAGCATGTCAGCACAGTTCCAAACTCTTTGAGGGCCTTGATGACTAATAGGCAGGCGTGTGTGTCTGGCAGAGAGCTGCCTCTTCTGATGGTGGAAGGAGGGGGAGTTTATATAACCGAAGTGTTCTGGAGCATAGGAATCCCACTGAATCAGCAACTGGCTGTTTCACTCAGTATTGTCTATGCCATGGGTGGGCCTCTTCTGAGGGACCAGGGGGCACATTACTCCCCCTTGGCCCCCCACCAGGGGCTGCACCCGTATCTCTGCCCCCAACAACAAATTTGCTGATAAAGTCTGGTGGTGAAGCAACAAAACTGGAGATTTTGCTTCCCAACCAGGTGCCTGCTGACCACGCCCTGTGTTTCGAAGCAAAATCTCCTGGTTTTTGCCACCCCCATGATGGCAATTTCAGCGGTGGCAGCAGCAGAGAAGTGGGCAGGAGGTGCATCTATGGCTTGCAGGGCTGCGTGTTGCCCACCCCACTGAATGGCTGAGGCTCTCTGGGGTTTCAGGTGTGATTCTTTCCTGCCCTGCCTGGAGTTGCCCCTGGGGTCGTTTGCAGGCAAAGCCAGAGCTCTGCAAAGGCTTGGAAGGGCTCTTCTGAGTTTTGCTAGCCATGTGGGGAGGCAGGATGCCTTTGGGCCTGAAGTGCTCCTCCTGTCAGCCTGCTTTTTGCAAACCTTTTATGGAAATGGAGTCCTGCCTTCTGCCTGGCCACGGACTGCCTTGGCTGTAGGAGTCAAAACCCCATTCTATTTGATATGGTTAATTCACATACTCCGGCCAGATCTGCACCACGCAGGATAGGACACTTTGAAAACGGTTTGAAAACTGTCTATGGAGTGTGTCCTGGGCCCCAATAATTGTCAATACCATTATAAACTATTCTAAAGCAGTAGTGTAGATCCTGTCTCCGTGAGCTTAGCCAAAATCCAGGTCAAATTGAACAGTTAGCCTAACCCAAATGAAATTTTAAAATGTGATGCTTCTTTAGAAAGTAGGCCTCGCTAGCATAACCTCTGCTTCGTCTCTCTCCGGGGTGGCCCCATGAGGCCGCCACAGCTGGCCAGCTTGCGCTTACGGCTGCTGCTACAGCCGACCATCTTTTTGGAAAAATCCAAAGAGGCTGTTTCCCACCAGACGCATGCTTTGAAGTGTTGCGTTTCCTCTCCGTTGGCAACTGCCCTCAAAATAGCGATCTTGCAGAGCAGATGTTATGCTGGAGTTTGAACTTGCCTTGTGGTTAAGATGCAGTGCTGATAGAAACGTTGGGATGTTTGAGTATACTAGGCAAGGCGAAGGCCCATCAAGAATCGGGGGTGGGGGGGGAGAGGAGAAGACCAGAAAGGGAGCTACGGGAGGGGATGGGGGGGATCGGGAGAGCAGCACTTCGTCTGTAAAGTTTTGAGAACAGACTCAGAGTGACCCCAAATCCTTCGTGCCAGATTGCTTGGCAGGACAAAGGTTAGCAACTTGGGGTTTGTGTCGTAACCGGTACTCTGGAGAGATTCTGCCTGCCTCCTTCAGTTGCCAATCCAGCAAGAAAAGAGAAAGGGGGGCTCTAAAGCTGGTGTGTGTGTGTTGAAGCGCTGGCCCAGTCCCCCTTTCTCAGGAAAAGCAGTTGCCGACTAGATGCGAGGACAGAATCCCAGAGCTTTGTAGTGTGGACACAAACACATCTTTTTCTGCTTTGAAGGAGTCCCCGTCTCAGGGTTGCCCTTCCTCAGAGTTGAGTTGATCTCTTGCTCAATGTTCATTTTTCAAGCCGACTTCTGTCACCTGTAGAAATGACGTACATGCTTCCTTGGGGCGCTGTTCAGTTTTTGTGAGGCGAGGAACTTCATTGGCCATGCAAGTCACCCAACCTTGACTGCCCCCCCCATGCCTTAAGTATTCCCAGACTCCCGTGCACCCTGTTCTTGGCCCTGCAACTGTTCCAGGTTGGGCATGAGGCCAAGAGGTGTTGTAGTCTTGAAGGTGGTCTGCAGCGCCCCTAATGCATTCCACACCAGTGCTTGAGCTGTCTTCTTGACCCAAAAGATGCCCTGAATGAGTCAAAGGAGCTGGCGTACTCAGGGCTGCTCCGGCAGCTCTCAATACGTCAGCCTCTTCCACCAGACTTAGGCGGTGGGGCAGAGGGAGTGATGGTTGGGTACCACAGCAGCGCTAGTAGCACGTGGATTGGGTGGGCAGAGGGGTTTGTAGGTGTTGCTGCCTGTTTCATCATTGAGCCCCCTAACGTAGCCATTTTCATTAAAAAGATGAACGTGACTCCATCCCCTCCCCCCAGGGGTCAAGGGCATCTGCTGGGTGAGGAGTTTGGTCCTTCAATGAATGTGAACCTTAAAGGTTAGAATGTCGTTTTTATTGAAAGGAAAGCAAAGATGGTCTGGCTTGCGAGGGGCAAGCAATTGAGTTCTCGGACAGGCACAGCCTTGAGTGTAAGCAGGAGAAAACCCTATCAGGTTGGCTAAAAAGCAGTGCAACATAGAATTAGCATTTGTTCCTTGCAGCTAGAGATGGGTAATAATAATAATAATAATAATAATAATAATAATAATAACGATTTATTTCTTACCTGCCTCTCCGTCTAGATCGAGGCGGGGAACAACAACATGATAAAGCTCTTGGCTCAATATGGAATAGCCTTGGCTACAACTGCCTATTAAAATTAATAAATAAGGGTGGGGGTAAGATAGCTTGGTTTTCCCCAAGGCAATTCTGAAATGTCAAAACCTCCTTGTGTACTTGCTGATGCCACTGGAACCCAACAGGGCTCGAATACTTTCCTCACTCCTGTTCCCTGTTAAAACCTCTACATGCATCCCTCAAAATTCCTCCCCACCCCATCCATGAGCCCTGCCCTGCCCTGCCTTTCCCTTTACTCCAAACTTACTCCAAGCAGGAGGTCAATCTGTGAGGCTTCCATTCTTCCCTAGCACCTGGGACACTGAAAAGGCAGCATCCCAGGTGCCAGGGGACCTGGGAAATGTAGTTTCCCACGACACCCGAGTACCCAATAAGAAGCTCTGGCATCTTGGAAACTATGTATTCTGGGTCTCCTTGCTCATGACAATGGCCCAGGTGCAAGGAGACTTGAGAAATGGATTTTCCGGACCAGGTGACATCTTTCCTCAGGCACACGGGAAATCTACATGTCCCAGGGTTTCTTGCTGCAGGCTTGTGCATGTTTGAAAGCTCTGTGTAGGTTCTGGGTTGGAGAAGGACAGAGAAACAGGGCTCACTTTGTAATGCCGCTGAGCATTTGTTCTGCCAAAGAACAAACTTTGCGGCGCTCCCTCCTTGCAGTGCCAAAAGAACAGCCACCTTTGCAGTTTGCTGTGAAGGCAGCAGCGGCTGTTCCTAAAGGACAAGGCAGGGGTGACGGGAGGGCCATGTGTGGCCAGGCATCCCTGAAAGACAAGGAGCGCAGCTGTAGCAGTGTTGGGAATGGGAGTTGGGCACATTGGTGCCTAATCACCAATAGGTGGAGACCGGGGGAAGTGGCCGACATGAGACGGTTGGGCTATTTGTGTAGCCTAAACTGCTAGGCTCGTGCCAAGGGTCTGCTTGTGGGCGAGCGTCCCCGTTGGCTTTCCAGCTGGATTATGCAATATTGTGGTACAGTGCTTCTCTGAATAATTGAAGGTGACATCAGAAACTCTTTGTAGCTTTTCTTGGGGTCAGTCGGCGCGCAGCAGCATGAATGTGCTGCCCCACACTGCTCTGCCACTTCCCTAGAGAGGCCTGGCTGCAGTTCTGTCTTGGGAGGGTCTGGGCCATCTTGCTGGGAGAAGGAAATAATCCCCCTGACATTGAACACCCCTCAACGGTGGCCTCCAGCCCAAGACATTTTGCAGCTGGAGGCTTACACTTTTTTCACTAGCAAGGACACTAATGTCGTCTGCTCACTCCCCTGTCCTTCTGAATTTAGCTGCAATTCTCACAATAGACTGAGCTGGGGGTTTGAAAGAATTTTCCTAGCAACACTGGGCCTGTTCAGACAACACGTTAAGCCATGGTTAGGCCACTAATCCTTTCACAGCAAATGGTTAGTGAGCATGTTTGAACTGTCGTTAGGTAGCCACCATGTTTAGGAATGATTCACAAAATGCTTAACCGCTGTGGCTCAGTGTCTGCACCTTGGACAGCTCCCTTGGAGTTCTGTCTGGTTCTGACTGAGGGTGCCTCTACAAGAGGCATTTAAAGCTCTTTCAAGGTGCATTAAAAAAATTACCTCTACAAGAACGGAGCGCAAATCGGGCGTAGAGGCGCGTTATCTCCCCGATTATGCGCATTATCGAATGCGCGTTAAATCGCGAGTTTTATTTTGCTCCGTCCGTTAAAGCACATTTTGACTGTGTGAATAAGCACTTATGCGCATTAACTACTTGTAAAGCGCATTTTGGACATCTGTTAATGCGCTTCGCCGCCTCTCACCGCCTCTCATGCAGAGGGATTAGGCGTAAATGCGCTTCTGCGATTATGTGCATCATCGCCTAACCAGGCACAAAAGCGAATCCTTGTAGAGGGGACCTGAAACCCAGAGTGGATTCACCGCCCCGCTAACTTCAGAGTCACCAGCCTACACTAGGAACCTGTGGTGCAGTGGAGCCGGAGCTCACAGAATAAAAGTCCCTTGATGTTTTGATGAACAGGGATGATGATGTCATCTGTCCCTGCCTCCTCAGACTTCTCTGTTCCCTCTGTGTACAGCGCCTGTTGTAATGCAAAGTGTCATGATCAGGCCTGTGTCCCTTAGTGTGGTGGACGGCGTTTCAGGCTATCAATCAGAATCAGATTCCGAAACAGAACTAGACATATATCAGCCTATGCAGGAAGCAGGAGAGGAGATTCTCACAGGCTCTTCACCAGCCAGGGATGAATCTTCACCAGACCTTATCAGTGAAAATGTTAACACCTCGGAGTCTGTGAGATCTCAGCAATCCTCAGAGGGGGAAGGGACTTCTGAGTTGACCGATCCCAGAGTCTGCTGCAGAGTAAAATGGGCGGAGCTAAAAGAAGGCAAGAGGCAATCAGCTTGCCTAGCTTCTCCGAAGGCTTCTTCAGAGGGAGCCTCCCTGAAGTTAAGAAACTCAGGTAAAAGACCTTCCCTTTTGTTGAAAGGACAACTGTCTCGTTTAGTTAGCATAGTTTTTGCCTAGAGGAAAGTTCCTAGTTTTTAGAGTCCCTTCTTGTGCGAAGAGATGTTTATTTGCTGAATAAAGTTTTGTGGATTACTTGGCAGACTTCTTTATTGTCTCTCACTGCAGCGAGAGGGCTTGGAAACATGGCACAAAGTATTGCTGGGTGGCTTGGTCTTGAATGGGTAATTAAGCTCAATCAAAGACCTTGAAAAGGGGTATATAATGCAGAAAGAGCCAGAGGTGGGTCAGCACACCTGCCTGCAGGGTTGGACTCTCCTTGGGGTGTCGCTATGGATAGAGGAGGCTGGCGGCTCTGATTTCAGTGGGGCTGAACTTTCAAGGAGCTCTCCAAGGTGCTGAACCCATTCTGGGAATAGAATTCAGGACCTTGGATAGCTCCTTCGAAGTTCTGGCTGAAACCCGGAATGGATTCCTTGCCCCAGTGAAATTGGAGCCACCAGACTCCACTGGACGGAGACTGTTATGATGAGTATCCATTCTTCAAAATGTACCACTGTACCACTACTACGGTGACCAATGTGCCCAACTTTACAGTGGACAGTCCTCTATTTGTAGGGCTGTCCAGTCCAAGTTACAAAAGAGCTGAAAATTGCTAGAACTGGTCTGTTGCTATGGCTCAGTCCAGCTGCCAGTCATTTTGGACTCTCCTTGGTGGGGGTGGGAGGAGGGCTTGGCAGATTGTCACGATGCCTGCCTGCACTTTACCACTACACCACTGGTCATATGTATTGACCGTTAATCCAGATCCAAACCCCACACCGAATGTCAGATCACCCCCTGGTTTTTAAATGTGAAACGTCAAGTGTTACCAAGCAACCGTTGATTTATCTGGAGGCTTTTCCTTGAATGGGAGCAAGCAAGATTCAGCTAGTGGTCTGTCTGCATTAGATGGAGTTTGTAATTCCACTTGGTACACAGCAGGAGCTGAATTGCTCTCTTGCCTCAAGGCTCCTTCCTCACTGGAGCTGTTTTCTAACAAATGAAGTCATCATCTCTCTGGATCTCGCAGCCTCTGTCTCGTCTTATGGGGTCTTTGACAGTTTCCAGAGAGCGGTTGGAAGAATCCCAGCATAAAATCCAGGGCATCACTTGCTTTAAATTAGCTATTTTACCCATTTAAAGGAAAAATGAAGGAACCCACATCAATCACATCCCTTAATAAAATGTATTACTACAAATTATGCTCAGTGTGAATGCAGATACCATGTTCTCAAGGGAAAGCAGGGCTGCCGCCATATGAATTGGCCCTTGACCTAACCTAGCATTTTCTTTTCCACAAGTGCCAATTTGCATTTTCCTATTTATTGGATTATCCCAGTTCCAGTGTAATTAAAATTCACTATCGGTCAAAAACTATAATATGCCTAGATATATAGATTCTTTTTCACAGTCTTTCCTTCACCTGCATTGATCATATCCCTGCCCTGTTTCATTTTCTTATTGCAAAAGAGATTATACACACACACACACACACACATATATATATATATATATATATATCCATATATCTATCTATATATCTATATATACATATCTATCTATCTATATACCATATGTGTGTGAGAATCACTTTGTGATTATAAATCTATACCCATATATATATGGGTATAGATTATAAATAAATGCAGTGGTGCTTTCTGGAGAATGTTTAAGACTAAAGTTGTTAAGAAGAATGCAAATGAAAAGAACTCAAGCATGTTAAATCTTTATGAATAATAATATGAATTGTTTATATTATTACAGGTTCTTTGCAATCTTTTTTGTGCCTCCCCCCCCACCCAGCATTTGAAGTGTTCCCATTTTACAGGTTGAACCGCCCCTTGAACTGCAGAGATGGATCCAAGGCTGTCCGTCTCTCCAGCTGTCCCCCCCCCCAACGTCCCATGATTTTGTCCTGGTGACTGATGCGTCACAAGCCTTCTGTCGTGTGCAGCAGTTGCAGCTCAGTGAGCTCTCTAGCCCAGGGGGAAGTGCTTGCCATGATCAATTTGTTAGCCTTGAAGGCTGCTCTTCTTTTAGCTAAAACAGTCTTCATTGTTGAACGCTCTGGAATTCACCTTTTCGTTGCCAACACTGGCCACAGTGAGAGCAAAGAACTGGTGACCATCTGCATTGGCTGTCCAGAAAGAAAGGGCCCAGAGTTGTGTAGCCTGCGTGATCCCAGGTTTGGAAGAAAGGGTAAGTCCTTCTAATAAGACTCCCATTCCTAGTAAAGAATCCCATGTCTCTGCAGCATTTGTTGGTTTGGTTTATGCCCCACCTTCCCATCAGGGAAATGGTGCTCAAGGTGGTTAACAATAATTAGAACCAAAACTTAAAATGAAAATGACAATTTAGTTAAGCCAATCCTAAAACAAACATATTGAAAACACAAAGTGCTGCCGAAAGGCAGACTTATTGCCAAGGTCCTTGGAAGTGCCGAGTGGCCCTGACTTAGGGACGGAGAAGATGTGCCTTGTTTTGGATTGGTGAAGGCAGCAGAGGACTGGGCGGCTTTATCAGCTTTCGAAGGTTGTCTTGAACCAAATGATGACCTCTTCAGAGCCGTTACCCTTCTCCCCCCTCAGCAGGAGTGCTGCCATCTCCATGCAGAACAGTGTAAGCCAAGTGTTGATCCGCTCTGCAGCCTTCTATAGGAATATCAAAACCCCTTTACCGAAAATCAGATAGGGGGGCAAAATCCAATCCCTCACTAAGGACCTTTGGGGGTAACAGCATCCTTGATGGGGAGTTGGATTTTGCTTCCCCGTAGCTGATTTTCTTTTTGACAAGGGGCACTTTTAAACATTTGCACACACTCCCTGGGTATGGGGATGTCCAGATTACCCCCCCCCCCCAGTTTTTGTGCAAAAATGGGTACAGGAAAATAAATTAATAAAGGGGGGCTCCATCTACAAACAAGATTGCGATTGGCACTGGGAATGGGAGATTGGAGGTAGACAAGATGGGATGCCAGGTGGAGGGGCTGGAAGGGGACAAGGGGGCAAATAGGTCACACACTGTGGGTTGTTTGCACAATCATCTGGTGGGTGCATTAACCATACACTGGTTCGCAAAACAACCCGCAGTATGTGGCTAATCACCCATCATGGGCTTGTGTCGTGTGAACGCACGCTAACCCAGTCTTTAAGAGTAGGTCTTTTAGAAAATTGAAGGCAGGTTCTGATGTTCTCTAGGAGCTGAGAGCTGCAAATAAAGGAGATGATAATGAGTACAATCTAGAAAGTGCTGTGACCACATGGGAAAACGCCACTACAAAGGCACTATTCTTTAGTCAGACATTCAAAATGTGTCCCTCAGCCAGAACTGTCTCTCCTCTTCCTTCCTTCCTGTGTGGCACGTGGCTTTCAGTGAACACACAGACACACTGTGAAACTTGTGCTGCTTACTTTAGGGACAGAGGGCTTAACTCACCTTCCTGTCTTAAGAAAACACAAGCTTCTTTCTGTAAATCCTCTTTTTAAATGGTAGCTCTATTGCGGCCGGCCTTAAATGTGTACGTACGCCCTGAACTCGAGACACCCTCTTGGGGATTCTTTCTGCTTGGCATAATTTTTAATCCAGGTTGCCAGCAGGTGGATGGCGCAGCATTAGCCCACAGGCATGCTGCCCTCCCAGGCTGTGGGCCTCTTACATGCCAAGACTGCATGTGTCTGTGCCAGCGACTCAATTTAAAAGGTAGCTCCAACTTTTCGTTGAGCTGGAAATGGAATTGCCATGGTTGGGAAGACTTGTGACCTTGAAAGGGAACGCAGAGCTGGAGTTATTTTCCTGTATTGAGCAGGTGTGCAGAACCTCTTTCAGCTTGAGGGCCAGACTCAGTTTTAGAAAGCTCTCATTGGCCGCATTCCAGAGGTAGGTGGGTGGGGCTAGAGGCAAAGAGGGAGGGACCAAAATACAAACAAACTAAAGAAACCCCAGGGTCTCGTAGCTTCAAGCTCTTTCTGCCAGCATCGAAGCCTTGGGAGAGGGGTTTCAACCTTTTAGAATGGGGTGGGGGAAGCTGCATCAAAGCTGGGAAGCCGGGGGCGTGGCTATGAACGCGACGGGGTAATGTCATAGATCCTCGTTGCTCCTTAAAAAAGCTATGAATTAAGCACTAATTCCTTACGGAAGAGTCTCAAGAGAGGCATAAAGACATGTTATGTTGACAGGGAAAGGCTGGAAGTGATTAATTATCTGACCGGGAGCTGAAAAGCGACAGAGCTTGATGGTTGTTAAAGTGAAACCAGGCGCTTCGAGCTAACAACAAAGAAGGAAGACGTCGGTGAGGTAATTTATTGACTTTTACGAATGATACGAGGAAGACTACTTGATTAGTTTACTGGGGGAGAGTTATGAGCAAGCTCCAGTAACTGGCAGTTTGGGCTGACTGGCTGTGGCAAAAAAAAAAAAAAAAAAAAAAAAGTAAAGGAGAACCCAGACGGACGGAGAGAGGGGATAATTTACGAGCAACAAGGAGTGATGTTATAAGAAGCTTTATTCCCACTCCAGCCTGGGTTAAACTTGTTAAAAGAAAGTCTGTTATTGTCTTTGGAACTGATTGATCTCTGGAGGGACAGAGGAGGGGTTGTAAGTGTCGTCAGCTCTTGAAGGAGAAACGAAAGTGAAGCGGCCATATTTGAGGCGATTTATGGACTTATAAATGAGGATTTAAGGCAGACTGGCTGAGTAGGTTACTGGGGGAGAGACTGTTGGAAATAAAACTGATTATTGAGAAGATGATTAAAGGCAATCCCCAGGGAACTTGTAATCCAGTCTGACGTAAACAAGAGGAACAAGCAGACAGGGTGGGGGATAATTCATGAGAAAGAAGGAGGGACGACAGAAGAAATCTTCTGCTCCCACCCCAGCCTGGGTAAGATCCTCAAAAGAGCGTGGTTCGGATCGTACCTGGCAGAGATTGACGCGCCTGGAGGAGCAAAACATGCCAGACAATCCAGATAAGAAGACAGCAAAGAAGTCTCCAGTAAAAATACCAACTGTAGACCCGGTTGTAATTCCAAAGACTACCAGAGGAGGGCAGCCAGACCCAATGGACGAGTTAAAGGTGGATATAAGTAAAATGCTTATTGGGCTTGAAGAGCGCTTGGCCAAGCGCATTAAAGACACGCAAGAGGATCTTATGGAGGGCTTAACACAAGTGGTGAAGGATGTTGGAGTGCTGCAGACAGATACAAGAGCTCTGGCTGAAACTTGCAAGAAGCATGAGGACCAACTTTCTCAACATGAACAACGCATTATCGCTATGGAGGATCGGGACAGACGAGCAAATCTGCGCATAAGAAAATATCCGGAACAAGAAAGAGAGAGTTTAAAAGATTTAAGAGATACAATTCTGTCGTGGTTAAAAACACAATTTCCGGAGGGGGCCTGGGAGGAAGATGATCTCGAACGGGTGCATCGAGTTGGTTTCAAAGGTAGAGGAGTGCTTCCAAGAGACATAATTGTTAAATTTGCAAATTATTATAAAAAAGAAAAATTGATGCAAGCAATCAGGAAACAACCTCAACCAATGATTCAAGCAACAGCAATTGAGATTTTTCAGGATCTTTCCCCGCAGACCATCCAGTGGAGGAAGAGTGTCAAGATATGTACAGCAGCATTGAGGAAGAAATCGATAACGTATAATTGGGGATATCCAGTATTTCTGAGATTTGCTTGGCGTGGGAAGCAAGAAAGAATAACATCGTGCGAGCAAGGAATTCAGCTGTTGGAGAAGTTGGGCATAATCGATCCCAACGACCCGGGAGAAGTAGTCCAAGAAGAAGGAGCGGTTGGAGGGGCTAGTCAATGAAAAGGGATCAGTGGGGAAAGGGTAAAGGAGTGGAGGTTCGGACATTGCTCTGAGGGTTGGGCCGGTTCCCCCCCCCTGAAGAGTTCTAAAATAATTGGGACCAGTGCCCAGAGGTCTGGTGAGCAGGGGGGTAAAATGAGGGTAAGTGTAGGGGGAGGGAAGGGAGGGGGGGGTGGGGTGGGGATACTGAGGGTCTGGGGGGGGAGGGAGGGGAAGGGGGGTATGGGGTTCACCGACCGAGATCAATGGATACATATGGTTGAAATTAAGAGATGGAAAATAAATTCAGATGGGCAACGTTAAATGTCAAGGGGCTAGGAACGGTGGTTAAAAGACGAAGAATTGAAACAATGTTGAAAAGGGAAAAAATTGATATAATCTTCTTGCAGGAAACTCATCAGACAAAGGAGGGGGTTAATGAGTTGCGAATGAGGGAAATAGGAGTGTATGAAAAGTCATGTGGTACTTCTAAAGCGAGAGGTGTGGCAACCATAATCTCGAAGAAATGTGGTATTGACATTCAAAGTGTAAAGAAAGATAAGAATGGAAGGATCCTTATAATTTACTGTACGATGGAAGGGGAAGAATTTGTGTTGATTAATGTCTATGCTCCAAATGGGAATCAAATGGAATTCTTTAAAGAAGTGTTTGATATGGGGGGAGATTTAGGGAACAAAAATATTGTGATGGCAGGAGATTTTAATATGGTAATTCATAAAGGGAAAGATAGGGATAATATTAGTAGAGATGCTAGAGGTGGGGGGAAGACGGAATTAGCTAAATTAATGGAGGGGAAAGAATTAATGGATGTATGGAGAGTATTAAAAGGAGAAGAGAGGAAATATACCTTTTACTCACCTAGATTTAAGAGTTATTCAAGGATTGATTATATATTTATATCTAAGAATATGTTATCAAATTTAATAGATTGCGATATAGGAGTAATAAAGATCACTGACCATGCATTAATGTTGATGGAGATGAAGAGGAAGAAGGATTATAAACAAGCAAAGAGATGGAGAATGGATGGAAGAATTTTTAAAAATAAAAATATAGTAGAGAAATTAAAAAAGGAAATACAGGAAATATGGCAGATAAATGAAAAAGGAGTCAATGCGCAAGGATTATTATGGGATACAATGAAAGCAGTAATAAGAGGGATGTGTATTAGGGAAATGTCCACACTTAAAAAGCAACAGGAAGTACGTAATAAAAACGTTGAAGAAGAGATAAGGAGACTAGAGGAGAGATTAAGGGAGACTAAAGATAAGCGGTTATATGCCTTAATTCAAGCTAAGAAAAAGGAATTGGAGACAGAAGAATTAGAACAGGTTCAGAAGAACTTGTTGTATTTAAAGAGAGATTTTTTTGAATATAATAACAGAAATTCTAAAATGCTGGCTAGATCCACGCGGTCAGAGAAGGCTAAGAATATGATAGGGACAATTAGAGATAAATTAGGGAATAGATGTAATTTAATGAAAGATAAATTAAAAATTTTTCAGGAATTTTATAAAGAATTATATGCATCAGAGGCGGTTACAAATGATAAGATACAGGAATATGTAGAAAGAAATTGGAAAATAAGACTGGATGATCAAGATAAAGAGAGTATGGAAGCCTTGGTTACTGAGAAAGAAATTGAGGGAATAATTGCAAAACTAAAAGGAGGTAAGTCTCCGGGGATTGATGGACTGGGGCCGGAATTTTATAAAATATTTAAGGATATTTTAATACCTAGATTATTAAAATTATATAATAATATAATAGAAGGAGGAAGGACTCCGCCATCTTGGGATCAGTCCATGGTTATTTTAATACAGAAGCCAGGCAAGGATATGACGGATCCAGCATCTTATAGACCAATATCTTTAATAAATCAGGATGCAAAAATATTTTCAGCAATAATGGCTAAAAGAATGGGTTCATTTATTTTTAAATATATAAAAAATGATCAATGTGGATTTATTGTTGGTAGGAAAATGCCAAATTTAATTGGGAGGGTTATAAATACAATAAATATTATAAAAAGAAGAAAGTTAAAAGCAGGATTAGTAGCTTTGGATATTTTCAAAGCCTTTGATTGCGTGGAATGGCCAGCGTTAAAAATAATAATAAAAACGTTTGGGTTTGGAAATAAATTTATGGGAGTGATTAATCAGATGTATAAAAATAATAAAGCGGAAATAATGGTTAATGATGGGTTAACGCAACAAATAAATCTAGCCCGAGGAACTAGGCAAGGATGTCCACTTTCGCCGATTTTATTTGCAGTAGTTATAGAAATTTTAGCAAATGTAATTAGGGAAGATGATAGATTAAAGGGGATAGGTAGTAATGATAAGATTAAAGTAAATATGTTTGCGGATGATACGTTGCTGACATTAGAAGATCCCCTTGAAAGCGGGGATCTGATTCAGAAACATCTGAGAGAATTTGGGGAAATTACAGGATTACAAGTTAATTGGGGAAAGTCAGAAATGATGTTGTATAATTATAACAAGGAAGAGATGGAGAAATGTAAAGCTAATTTAGGATTAGGATATAAAAACATAATACGATATTTAGGAGTTAATATAGATAGAGAATTAAATAGACTAGAGGAACTTAACTTAGTAAGGTTAAGAAAAGAGGTAGGGGAGAAGTTACAGATATATAGAAAATTAAAACATTCTTGGTTTGGTAGAATAGCGGTTATTAAAATGAATATATTACCTAAGATTAATTTTTTGTTTAGAATGTTACCTATTAGAATATCAGCAGCTGAGATTAAAAGTTGGCAAAATATGATTAATGCTTATTGTAATGGGGATAAAAGAGCTAGGATAAATAAGGGGTTATGGTATAAGGCTCAAAAGAAAGGAGGTCTAGGACTTCCGAATATTAAGAATTATTATATTGCGAACCAGTTAAGATATGTTATTCATGCTATTTTAGGGGAACAAGACATGGAATGGTTAGAATCGCAAACAGTAAAGGTGGAGTATAAATTACGAAATATATTTTTTACTAAAATGCAAAAGAAAGAATTGAAAGTACTGGACAACCCATTGTTGGAAAATATATTAATGATCTGGGAGAAGTATAGAGGGAAGTTGATACCAGGGGAGTCTCCGCTTGCCCCAGTTGTAGTAGTGGGTAACTTCCCAAGTGTATTAAAATCAGAGATAGAAGGGAGTCTGAAAGAACTAGATATTATTAAATTAAGGAATTGGATGGAAAAGATAAAGAATAGTGAGCATATTAAAAATTTATTTAAAGGACAAAAGCTAGCGTGGTTCAAGTGTTTGCAGCTGTTAAAATGGACACAGGATTGGACCACAAAGAACAAGGAATGTAGAAACAATACTAGATTTGAAGATTTAATTGAACAATCGTGGGATAAAGAAGAAGCTAGAGTTAAGAAAGGACTCACTAGTGAGATATATAAAATATTAATAGAGGAAGAATTTCAGGACTCACTTAAGGTTATAAAAGAGGTTTGGGAAGAAGATATAAGGGGGAAAATTAATGAAGATGATTGGGGGAGGATATGGAATGGAAGAATGTTAAAGGTATTGTCGATTAGAATTAAGGAGAATTATTATAAGACAGTTTGGAGATGGTATTTAACACCTGTTAGATTTCACCAGATCGATAAAAAATTGCCCAAGAATTGCTGGAGGGGGTGTCAGGAGGTTGGGACATATTTTCATATGTGGTGGAGCTGTGAACAAGTACAAAAATTTTGGGTAAGGGTTTGTAAAGAAATAAGTGATATAATTGGAAGTAGGTTGGAATTAAACCCGAAGCTAGCTCTACTAGCAATATGGGATAGTAGGAATAAGGATATAATAAATAAAGAATTGGTAAACAACCTCCTGGCACCTGTCAGAATACTGATTGCTAAAAATTGGAAAGGGCAACGAAGTTATACAATAGAAGAGTGGTATAAAGAAATTTGGGACTTAGCTTTGAATGATATGTTGACGTGTAAAATGAAAATAAAGAGGGGAATGTCCAGGAAGAGTGATTTTGGGGAAATATGGACGCCCCTTTTGAATTACGTTTTAAGATCGGGGAAGGGACAATTGCCTTCAAAAGAATCATTAAAATTTTGGAAAGAGGATGAAGGATAATGAGACGGTCTCGGAAGGGGGGGGGGAGCACGGGGGGTAGTTGAGGGGGGAATTGGTTTTATGTTATTGTATGTTATATTATTGTTTATTTGTGTATGTGTTTGTTGGAAAATCAATAAAAATATTATCAAAAAAAAAAAAAAAAGCTGGGAAGCCACCAAGTGATGAATTATGGGGGAAAGGGGTGTGTGGAGCTATGGGAAGGGCCTTCTGGGGAACTCTGGAGGGCCATATTGGGCTCCTTGGAAAACCAGATGTGGCCACCTGGCTCTGAGGTTCTGCAGTTTGTAATGATGATACCTCTCCCTATTGGAGCACTAAAGAAATGGCAATCTGTACTTAATGGCTTTTGTAAAAAGAAAAGTTAAAACACACATACACACCCACCCACACACCTATGTTTTTTTAAAATTAAATTATTTTATTTTTCAACATAATACAACATAAAACAACATAAAATACAATATATAACCACATACCCCCCGTGCTCCCCTCCCCCCAGGAGACCTTCATTTATACATTATTCTTTCCAAAAGTGTAAAGACTCTTTTGAAGGTATTTGCCCCTTCCCCGTTCTTAATACATATTCCAAAAATAGGCTCCATATATCTCCAAAATCATTCTCACTGGACATTCCCCTCTTTATTTTCATTTCACACGTTAGCTTATCGTTAAGTGCCATATCCCATATTTCTTTATACCATTCTTCTATAGTATATATCCCTTGCCCTTTCCAATTTTTAGCAATCATTATTCTGACGGGAGCCAGGAGGTTGTTTATTAATTCTCTCTTATTTATATTCTCATTTCCTTTAGCCCATATTGCTAGTAGAGCCAGCTTTGGGCTTAATTCCAGTTTACTTCCAATTATTTCACTTATTTCTTTGAACACCCTTTCCCAAATTTTTTGTACGTGTTTACAGCTCCACCACATATGGAAATAAGTTCCAACCTCCTGACATCCCCTCCAACAATTCTTGGACACTTTTTTACCTATCTGATGTAATCTTACCGGCGTTAAATACCATCTCCATACTGTCTTATAATAATTCTCCTTAATTCTAATCGACAAAAGCTTTAACGTTCTTGCATCCCACATCCTCCCCCAGTCATGTTCATTAATTTGTTCCTTTAAATCATCTTCCCAAATCATTTTAAGAGAGTCTCGATATTCAGCCTCCTCTGTCAGGATTCTATATATTTCGCTAATCAGACCTTTTCTAGTTTTAATTACTTCCTTCTTTCCTCTTGATTCAATTAAATCTTCAAATCTTGTATTATTTCTACATTTCTTATTTATCTTTTTCCATTCCTGTGTCCATTTTTCCAATTGTAAGCATTTGAACCAAGCTATCTTTTGTCCTTTTAACAACTCTCTAATTTGCTCCTTATCTATCATTCTTTCCATCCAGTTCCTTAACTTAATAATTTCCTGATCCTTCAGACTCCCTTCCAACTCTACTTTTAAATTCCTTGGGAAGTTTCCCACTACTACCACTGAGGCGAGTGGAGAGTCTCCTGGTATTAACTTTCCTTTAACCTTCTCCCAGATCTCTAGAATATTTTTCAGCAACGGGTTGTCCAGTCCCCTCAGATCTTTCTTTTGAATTTTAATAAAAAAAATATTTTGCAATTTAAAATCTAGTACCCCTGTTTGCGTTTCTAGCCATTCTAAGTCTTCCTCCCCTAATATACTATTTATAACATATCTTAACTGATTAGCAATATAATAATTCTTTATATTTGGAAGTCCCAAACCACCTTTCTTTTGTGTCTTATACCATAACCCTTTGTTAATCCTAGCTCTCTTATCTCCATTGCAATAAGCATTAATCATATTTTGCCAGCTCGTTAACTCTACATCCGATATTTTAATTGGCAGCATTCTAAACAAAAAATTAATCTTAGGTAATATCTTCATTTTAATAACCGCTATTCTACCAAACCAAGAATGTTTTAATTTTCTATATACCTCTAACTTTTCCCCTACCTGTTTTTTCAAACTTGCAAAATTAATTTCCTCTAACCTATCTAAATCTTTTGCAATATTAACTCCTAAATAACGTACTACATTTTTAAGCCTAAAATCTAACTTAACTTTACCTTCCTCCATCTCCTCTTTGTTATAATTAAATAACACCATTTCTGACTTCCCCCAATTAACTTGTAAACCAGTAATCTCCCCAAATTCTCTCAAATGCTCCTTAATCAACTCCCCAGTCTTCAGGGGATCTTCTAATGTCAGTAATGTGTCATCCGCAAACATATTCATTTTAATCTTCTCCTTCCCTCCTATCCCCTTCAATCTTGAATCCTCCCTTATAACATTTGCCAAAATTTCTATCACTATCGCAAATAAGATCGGTGAAAGTGGGCAACCTTGTCTTGTTCCTCGAGCTAGCGTAATCTGTTGCATTAACCCATCATTAACCATTATTTCTGCTTTATTATTTTTATACAATTGATCCATCACTCCCATAAATTTTACTCCAAGTCCAAATGTTTTCAAAATTGTTTTAAGTGCTGGCCATTCCACGCAATCAAAGGCTTTGAATATATCCAATGCTAACAAACCTGCTTTTAAATTCATTTTTTAAATAAATTTATTATATTTAAGACTCTTCCAATTAAATTAGGCATTTGCCTTCCTGAGATAAATCCACATTGATCTTTTCTAATATATTTATGTATAAATGTACCCATCCTTTTTGCCATTATTGCTGTAAAAATTTTTGAGTCTTGATTTGTTAAGGATATTGGTCTATAAGATGCTGGATCCGTCAGATCCTTTCCTGGTTTCGGGATTAATATAATCAAGGAATGATCCCACGATGGGGGGGTCTTTCCTCCTTCTATTATACTATTAAATATTTTTTTCAATCTTGGTATTAAAATTCCAATCCCGGAGATTTCCCTCCTTTTAATTTAGCAATAATTCCTTCTATTTCTTTCTCAGTAATTAATCCTTCCATATAATCCCTATCTTGCCCCTGTAATCTTATTTTCCAATTCCTCTCTTACCTTAATACCTTAACCTGTGACCCCGTATCTGATGTATACAATTCTCTATAAAATTCCTGAAATATATTTAATTTATCCTCATTAAATTACAACTTTTCCCTGTCTTATCTCTAATTGTCCCTATCATATTCTTAGCCTTTTTTGACTGAGTGGACCTAGCCAGCATCTTCGAGTTTTTATTACTATATTCAAAAAAATCCCTCCTTAAATATAGCAAATCCCTTTGGACTTGTTCTAACTCTTCTCTCTCTAATTCCTTTTTCTTAGCTTGGATTTGAGCAAATAGGCGTTTATCTTTTGTCTCTCTTAGCTTCTCCTCTAAGTCCCTTACCTCCTTTTCAATCTTTTTATTTTGTGCTTCTTGTTGTTTTCTTAGAGTATACATTTCCCTAATACAAATCCCTCTTACCACAGCCTTCATAGTGTCCCATATTAACCCCTGTGAGTTTGAGTCCTTTTCATTAATTTCCCATATTTCCTGCATTTCTTTTTTTATTTTCCCCATTATATTTTTATTATTTAATAGCCTTGTATCCATTCTCCATCTCTTAGCTTGTTTATAATCCTTCTTCATTTTGATATCCATCGTCAATTACCCCATAGCACAATCTATAAGTTTAGACATCATATTCTTTGACACAAAAATATAATCAATCCTGGAATAACTCTTAAACCTTGGTGAGTAGAAAGTATATTTCCTTTCTTCCCCTTTTAATACTCTCCAAACATCCATTAGTTCTTTTCTCTCCATTAATTTGCTTAACCCCGTCCTCCCACCACTCTTAAGAACTCTTAATATATTATCCCTGTCTTTCCCTTTGTCTAATACCATATTGAATTCACCTGCCATCACAATATTCTTTTTACCCACTTCTCCCACCGCATTAAAAACTTCATTGAAAAATTCCATTTGTTTCCCATTTGGAGCATATATATTAATCAATACATATTCCTCCTCCCCTACCATGCAAGAAATTATCAGAAATGTTCCCACTTCATCCTTCTTCACCCTTTGTATAGTAATACCACATTTTTTTAAAATTATTATCGCTACACCTCTCGCTTTAGAAGTGCCAAAAGACTTTTCATAAACGCCGAAGCTCATTTACACCCTCCTTTGTTTGATGAGTTTCCTGCAAAAAAATTACATCTGCTTTCTCTTTTTTTAATAACATTTCTATTCTCTTTCTTTTTATGACAGTTCCTAGCCCTTTAACATTTAAAGTTGCAACCCTAAATTTATTTTCCATCTCTCTCTTTCACCCACATCTCTATATTGGTCTCCCTCTGTGATACACATACCCCCCTCCCTCACACCCCCACATTTACCCCCCATCTTCACCCCCCTCCTCACCAGACCTTTCTGGGCAATGGCCCCAATTATTCTTAGAACTCTTCGGGGGGGGGGGGAGAGAAGCAACCCAACTTTCCCGGAGCAAAAATCTGAACCTCCCCTCCCTTATAATCTCTTCTTATCCCTATTACAATAATATTTCTTCATTGACTGCTTCCTCCTACAGCACCTTCATCCTGTGGATGATCAGGACAGACTTCACTTACAGCACCTTCATCCTGCTTTGTTTCTCCAACATCCGTAGGATCAACTAAGCCCAGCTTCTCCAAAAGATCCATCCCTTGCTCACACTATGTTATTCTATGTTGCTTCCCTTTCCACATAAATCTCAGAAAGACTGGATATCCCCAACTATATGTTATCGATCTTTTCCGCAAAGCCACTGTACACAGTCTAACACTCTTCCGCCACTGCACTGTTTGAGGGCATAGGTCCTGATAAACCTCGATTGATGTTGCTTGTAGCATCAGCTGGGCTTGACGTCTAATTGCTTGCATCAACTTTTCTTTCTTGTAGTAATTGGCAAATTTAACAATTATATCCCTTGGGAGCATCCCCTTCTTCTTATAATCCACTCTGTGGATCCTCTCGATATCCGCCATCTCCCAAGTTTCCTGAGGTTCAACTTCCTTAATCCATGCCAAGATTGTATCTCTTAAATCCTTAGGACTCTCTCCCTCTCTCTCTCCAAAAGATCTAATTTGAATGTTGACTCTCCTGTCCCAATCTTCCAAGGCAATTAAGCGCAAGTCCATCTCCTTCAAATGCTCCCCCTGTTTCTTACTGTCTTCCTGCAGCTTCCCAGTGTTCCTCTCCAATCTCTCCACATTATCCACCACAGTTTGAAGGTCCAACATAAATTCAAGCTGTGAGTCCTTAATTCTTTGCATTAATCTTGCCTCCTGCTTCAGCAAAGCCACCTCCAACACATTCTAAAATGTGATCATTAAATCATCTGAGGTCTCTGCTTGACTCTCTTTGGCCAGTTTTGGAACTGCACCTGCTGCTTTAGGAGCTGTGCCAGATTTAGTACTTCCGGAGTGACTAGGGGATTTCCCAGTCTTCTCCGACTGCTGCGACTTGTCCGGCATTTTGTCTGGCATAATTCCAGAAACTCTCGTGAGCCGATGCCAGTTCCTATCAGACGGATGATCTTTCGATAGCCTGCTCCAGGCGGGGGCACTGGACTTTTTACCTTTTTGCTTTCTTTTCATAAAGCTAACTCATAAATCTGCACCCCTCACCTAAATCATCGCTATCCGTCTCAGATATCCTCTCGGCTCATATCAACAGTTATGTTTCGGCTTCTTTTCTCACTTAAAATCACTTCAGCCTCTCCCTCCTGTCTTATCTTAGCCTTACTGCTTCAAATTAAAGTCCATTAATTACCGTCACTGGTCGCCTGCCAAAGCTCCCGTCCACAATAATAATTTTCAGATTAAGTGACAACATTTCATTATGACTTAGACCAGGGTGACCAACCGTCAGGATTTCCCTGGAATTTTCCAGATTTCCCCCCCTATCCTGTCATGGGGGATGTTCTATAATTTTCTATAATGTCTGGAAATGAGATGCTTTCCCCTTTAAGGCCACCGTCAGAGTGGCAGGTGGGAATTACATGCTTTCCAGAGGCATGTCATTCCCCCAACTGCTTCAATCGCTTTCCCCTCCTCACCTCAGATGTGAGGAAAGTGTGGTGGGGGAATGATGTGCTTTCTGGAGGCCCTGGAAAGAGCACTAACCCCCCCCCCCCCAGTGTCCTCCTTTTCATTTTCCCAAATGTGCTCACCCTAGTTAGATATAAGATCATGAGATGTATGACATTATGAGAAATGGCAAATGTCTGGTGTTTTCTCAAACTGCAGATAAATTGAATTCTATCTTGATTTCAGTATCAACTGAGATGTTTTGTGGGTAATAAATAAATAAATTGAAGGGAGAAGAAAGTGGAAGTGGGTCAAGAAATAGCATGGGAGAGGCAGGATGAGAAATCAGGAGGGATAAACTGTCTTTTCCTGTACTCTGCTGGCTTGCCAGGCATTTTTCTGTGCATTTGGCTTCATAGTCTTCTGCTGCTGCTTTTAAATGCACAAAACTCAGGTCGCAGGACAACAGGCGCTGTCCCTGCTCCATGGGTTTTACTTGTGAGTATAAACCTTCTTGGTGGAAGAGTCCACCTGGATGATATTAAAGGGCTTCCAGCTGGTTGTGGAAAAGCGTTGCTTCAGCCCCGCAAAACGGCTCTCGCGAGGCAGTAACCAGTGCTGAGGCGAAATGTGGCATGTGGTGAGAATACACGGATCCTCCTGGGGGGGGGGGCTAGGAGTGTTTTTGCCCATTTTAGGCTGCTGCGCCAGCATTGCCCATTCCTAGAGATGGATCCAGCCATGATGATACTAAACGACGTGACATAACATTGCTCTGCGGCCAGATGCAGAGCGGCCTTGGGGAGGGGTTTGCAAATGTTCTGGCTGCAGTAGCAAACGTTTTGTCTGGCGCTGTTTTTCAGGAGTGTGTGGCTCCTTTCGCAACAGCATCGCCAGTTTTTTTTTGGGGGGGGCATTCAACATGCGGTTCATTGTTACCTTTAAAGCCCTCAAAAGCTCACGACTGGATTACCTTAAAGGAAGGGTGGTGACCCTGCAGCCCTTTGGATATTGGCGGGCTACAAGTCCCATCATCCCCAAACAGCATGGCCTGGGGATTATGGGAGTTGGGAGTACAACAGCACCTGGAGAGTCGCAGGTTACCTGCCTCTGCATTAGGAGCCTGCCTCCTCCTTGGCAATCTTCCCCACTCCCCTTAATGGGGGATTCGGTATCCCACCAGCATCGGAACAGCATTCAATTGGGGCGGAGATGGCCATCGCTATGGCCCACCCAGGTTCTGGAACTTCATGTGTAGGGAGGCCTGCCCTGTCCGCTCTCTGATAGGCTCTTGCTGTCTGAGGAAGGCGTGATTCTTCGGGCAGGCAGCTAGTCTGTTGAAACAATGATTTATGAGAGTTCCTGGTTTTATGGAACCTTTTTTTTAAAACAAAACAAAACCTGCTTTCTCTTAGTCTTTTATGTAACTCCCCCCACCCTTTTCAGGCTGCTATCATTTTAAAATGTGTTATAAGCAGACTTGCTGCTTTTAAAATGGAAAGGCAGGTTATAAATACATGAATATATAAATAAATAAATTAGCATTGCAACCCAGAAAAGATCCACATGTTAAAATGTGCCTGTATTTTCATGGGGCAGTGACGGCTGAGAGATGCTTGGTCTTATCCTGCAGCTTGCATACCCTGGGAGGAGAAAAGCCTTGACGGGGACCTATCTCATGGCTAGGCCAGGAAAATATTCGCAGAGCCCAGGCTTTCCGAACGGTTGAACTCCACTGAACCGGCAACAAGTTGCCAGATTGCTTCTTCTGGCATTTTTTTGAGAGGATAGTTGGTGGGGGGGATGGCAAAGTGGGAGGGAGATTCAGACCTTTGCATGCTTGGTGCAAAAATCTGAAGGCAGTGGAGGCTGGTGGCTCCTATGCCAGTGGGGTGACAAATCCGCTCAGTGTTTCCACTTCAAACTCTGAAGGAGATGTCCAAGGTGTGGTGCTACCAGCTTCCACCGTCTGAAGAGGCTTTTACATGGTTTCAGTTGAACATGCTTATCTTTTATGCGTTTGGGAGCAGCCAGAGCAGGGTGGGGCTGACATGCATGACCCTACTCTACCCTTTCACACATCCTGCCAAAAACCCCACATGCAGACTTCTCTATTTCAGGCTGCTATAAAAGACAGAGGAGCTGGCCTAGCCAATTTTCTTCCCATCAGTTAGCAACCCTAATGTTAGAATCAATTTTAATTTAATTTTTTTAGGGAAAAAATGCTCCGGCCACCCATTCTGCCAAATTATGAAATAGAGAAAAAACAGATGCACTGCTGTACCAGTGCCAGGGTTTTGTGTGTTTTAAACAAAAGAAAATATCCTCCGCATGAGAAGAAGAAAAAACGTTTAGAAACACTTTCAAAACCACCACACAAAACATACTGATTTATTTAATGTCAACAACCCACGTTCACATTTGAAGAGGACCGTCATAATTTTAAAAGGATGCCACTTGACTTTTGAGCACAAAGACAGACAAACAAAGCAAGAAAACTCCGGTGGGGAACAGAACAAGCATCAATCAGGCCCAGACCCCACAAATGAGAAAATATTTCTCAGCCGACTTAAATGTGCTCGCTAGTGACTAACCTCTTGTTAACCTGGCTGATTCTGTCATTATATTCAATTTGGTGATCTTTATGTGGTCGGGGTGGGAGACATTTTGAACAATGAGCTGGTTGGCTTTGCTTGTGTTATGTGCACTCACCTCACTTTTGAGCACGCCCCTATAAGCAAGGTTTTGTGTAGTTTCAAAAACCTGTTTGAGCAGAAGTGCCCACACAAAAGATTCACCATGAGAGCCAAAGCTCTCTCAGTCTTAAAAAAAAAACCCGCAGTCTGTCTTCATCCTCAGTTTGGGTGTGTGAATGTGCATATACGTACTGGGAAATCTTCTTTACTATTTCAGATGCTGAATCTGGGCACAGCATTGTTCAAAACAGCACAAAAACCACCCCATGGTTAACTATTTCCTCAAAATAACCAACGGAGATAACCAACATTCTGCAGAGTTGACTATCTGCACAACTGTTGGTTAGCATGTTGTCTGTCGGGCTCAGTGGACTATTTTGCAAGGCTGAGTGGCTGGCAAAAGCAACCAAAGCAGCGGCTGCCACTCTAGTCCAGCCAGCAGAACTTGCAATGGCTGCTGGGATAGCACCGAGAGGAGGGAGAGTGGTGAGAGGGGCAGGGGCTGTGTCAGTCAAATGCTGAGTTGACTAGTAGTCCACTCAACGCCAGCCCCAACCACTCCACAGTTGTGTAAGAACATGTTGTGGGGGGTTACCCCTCTATAATCAACCCTGGAGTTGACTATTAACCCACCATTGACTATTGTGCGGTCCAAACGCAGCCAGTGTCAACTCAACGCCAATCCTAATCTACACCACAGTTGATTATTATCGTGTTGTGTGGGGAGTACCACCTTGATAAACAACTCTCGAGTAGATTACCCCACCGTTGACTATCGCGTTGTCTCAACGCAGCCAGCATGGCATTGCCCAAGGCAACAAATCTAATAGGCACCGCAATGGTTATAAGTAAAGACATGCTAATTTGCCAATCTCTCTCATAGTCCCAAATTTGTGCTTCCACTAGCTTCCTCAGCCTGCTTCTCGGTATTGCTAACATTACCATAAAAATAATCCTGCTGCTTCTCCTGCATGTTTCACTGCAGCCGAACAAAGTTGGATTTTCTGGGTCTTTTAATGTGACGGGAAAATGAGCAGGAGAGGGAGACAGTGGGAGGCAGATGACATCATGAAAAGGGACTGCGAAACACCGTAAGTAGGCAGTAATGAGCATGTGATAAAATGCTCGGCTGATGATGCTCTATGAGCGGGGTCTCCAGGGAAATAGACTACTGGAATGATTACGATGCAGTTTCTCTTTTCTCCTGTTTGCTGCTTCATGTGAGCGCCTGTCGTCCTAAGCAATTATCAAAATCACCACCTTCGCTGGCACATTGGCAAGATAATAAAAAGCAATAAATTCCAGTTTCTGAGAGATGTGGCAAGAAATGACAAATCTTTCCCTTGTCATTTGCTTTACTGTGCCTCAAGGCCAAACCTGCAGAAATGTGCCAACACCTTAGGTGTTAGGTAGCATGGGATGTTTTCCAGCATAAGACACTGCTGACTTTATTATCTTTATTCATATCCCGCCTTTTGCCCAATGCTCAGCACACTCTTTAAAACAGCAGGCATTTCTAGTAACGAGCGCGCGCACACAAATGTATTAATCTGCCAGAAAAGCAGCTGTGGATCACTGGATAGATCTCTTCAATATCCATGAAGACTGTGAAACATGTACTGCTTTAGCTAAAAGCTCTGATCCAGAGATCGTTGACTGCAGAAGCGGTACGCTCAATGCTTGGGTTGAGGGTTCCTCTATCTCCCAATGCTGAATTGTCAGCCGTGACAAAGCTAAGCATCACTTGGTAGAAGAGACAGCAAGTGAGCAACCAATTCCTTTAGGCCCACTTTGCTTACATCCCCAGGGGCTGGACTCAGGTACCACCCAGTACAGCTGCCAGTTGTCCTTTGCAAGAGTGGAAATTCCCAAGTGGAACGTCTGCCTGGTGGACAGCCCTTGCTGGATTATGGCAAAAGAGACATGAGCCAAGGGCCTTCAATGATTCCCATTCCAGAATGATGTGTCCCTCTCCAACTGCCATGTAGCGAGAGGCAGGAGATGCCTAATCATTGAGGGAACAATGTTCTCTTTTGGGTAAGAAGCGGATGCTTTTGACAAGGCTAAAGCTGAATTCTCTAAGGTTTCAAGAACACCAACAGAAGCTTGTGTACTTGTGTTCTCTCTCACACACACACACTTCTATTGCTGCATGTAGCATTATATGAATCCAAGAACAGAATATTCCCTACTGTTAGAGTAGGGATATTCAGCTAGAGAGAGATAATAGGGTTCCCTATTAGTGGTACAGTCACAAAACCATCATTTTTAGTGTTGTGTAGTGAATAATATATTTGGCCCCACTTTTGACAGGGCTGTGTGTACAATTCTGCGGTGAGAAAAGCTGGACTCTGTGACCTGCCTAAATCATGCGATGTGAATGAATTTGCGTCACCTCTCCTATTTTGCAAAATGTATTCTGTATTGTTTACTATTTTGCACAATTCACCCCTGATTTTGCTAGTCACGGGGAAAGGGAAGGAGCTTTGCGAGGTATGAAGCCTCCCCCAGCCCCTGCCTGCAACTGGCCCACTGGCTACTGAGCCTTCAGCAAGTATTGTTTCCATGTGTTCAAGAATATCTTCATAGCCATTCAGGCAAGAAACGTCCTTAAAACTGAGACTCTTGGGAAGCTAAATCCTTGAGCCCAACAACACTGTATTCTGCGCTTCCACAGCATTGCTGCATGCACAGAGCCCTAACTATCATCTTTTGTTAAATGGGGTTTACAGGTTTTTCTAATGTTTCTAAACCTGCTAAACTTGTTTAACTAGAGACAATAGTGGGACAAAAGAAAGTCATATGCATACCTTCGACTCTTTTTAAAAATCCTATTGCATGTAATTTTGTAGTGTGGCTACCAGTACTTCATAGGCCATGAAAGCAGTATCTTATATGTTAAATGTATATAATATATATACTTCTTACTAACTGTCTTTCCGATCAAGAACAGCAACACAGTCATAGTAGGGGAAGAGTTGAGACCATCTTTATCTTTTGGCTCTGTCACCCTGCAACTCCAATTCAAGTAACATTCATCCTTTCGAGAGGAATACATTATGTAGTGACCGTCCCCCATCCAACTTTACCGAGGGAGAGAAAGAGAGATGGATCAATTCCAAAAAGCCAGACAGTTTCCAAGAATCCCTCTCTTTACTCCTTTAATTAATTCCACTAGAGAAAATACATGAGTTTGTTGAAACTGGATACACTGGGAACGTCAATTGCAAAATGTTGAAGTCCTTTATTTTTTTCCCTAAAGTAACTTGATTTAATGTGCACATCAGCCAAAAGTCATAAGAATGTTTTAAGCACTTGAAAGTGGAGTAGCTGGGGGAGGTGGGGCAGAGAAGGTAGTTATTTCAAAGCCAAAAGAACATATTGATAGAGACTAGAAATCTTATCAAGAAATATAATTTAAACCCAGTTGTGATGATCAAAATCAAAAATCTCACACCAATAAAACAATGTTCTCCCCACACTCCACAATTTTACATAACATCTAACCTAAAAGAAAAACGGTACAAAAACATTTCATTCCTTTAGCATAACACAGAAAAGTTACTTACAGCGATTAACGATACACTTAACATTTGACATATACGATTGTCTTGGCAAGCAAAGAATTTGCAGACAGCAAATAGGGGAAGTTTTTTGTTTGTTTTTTAAATGGACCGGCAGTAAGAAAACCACACACAATAAAATGAAAATCTTTATGCCTACAGTTTAAACTCCTATGTGGAAAATGGTCACCAAATCTTATAGGTGCTGTAGAAAAAGATGTCACAAAGGTTAATCAGAATAGTGCTGTCTTCCGTACATAGGGCATCCTCAGTTCCTCGGAAACATCACCACCACTCTATGCAGACCATTTCCCAAGCTTAGGGTGGTCTCTGGAATACACTGCTCGTGAACCCTTTGCACGTTAATCGGTATTGAGGGATGTAGGAAACCGACCTATACTGTCAGACCCTGGGTCCATCTAGCCCAGTATTGTTGACACTGACTGGCAGCAGCTGTTCAACAGGGTTTCAGGCAGGATTTTGTTTCCAGCCCTGCCTGGAGATGCTGGAAATCGAACCTGGGACCTTTTGCATGCTAAGCAGGTGTTCTACCACTGGCATTTCATCCCAATGTGTGTGTACATGAAGAAAACAGTGGCAAGGCTGCATCTTCAAGCAGGATGGAGAAAAGCCATTTGAAACTACCTATACGGACTTATTTTTTATTAGTAGTAATAAGCAAAAGCTGATCAGGAAGATTGCAGGCAAGCTATGGAACAACAGCCTAAAGTGGCCTTTTTCTATGCATGTTTTATTTTATGCAAACGTTAGTGAGCCTAAAATAACCCATGTTAAAGGGTACAATGTAGAGACATAGGAACAGCATATTTCTGCTGCTTGGATGCAGAAAGCATCGAAGGCGAGAAATATAAAAGGTAAAAGGTTAAAGGAGGTATACACTGCAAAAGAAGTACAGCTGCATGGCGTATCGGTGACAGGTGGTGTGTGTGTGTAGGTGTGCTAGTTCTCCACTGCCTTGTTCCATAAGGAATCCATGTGGTACCTGGAAAAACACTTCCAAAGGTGCAACATCCTACAATGTCATAGCATAGATCAGAAGGACGATTGCCATCAAAGACAAGAAACACAATGATTTGGTTTGTCTCCAGACCAGCAGGATGCAACACTAAACGTATCATTTGCAATCCTGTCAAATCAAGGAGGATCTTCATTGGGATCTCAGCACATGGGGAGAGATGTAATCCTTTTTTTCTCTGCTGTGGTCCTGATGAAAATGCTCCCCTTCCAAGACCTGAGATGGAATCCTCCATAGGTGCCAACAGGTGCTTCTCTCCCGGGACTTAATAGCAACTTTGGAGAGGGAGAATTTTCATTTGAGCATAAACACTCATTTTATCAAAAGGTATAAGTACTTTAATCTTTTTAAATATTTTATCTCAATTTTAGACTTTTTTAAAGTTAGCGCCTTGTTTTAAGATTTATGTATTGTTGGTTTTTAACACGTTTACTGTGTGTGAAATGGTCTGAAGACTTATTCAATAAACTTTGATTGAACCCTTGAGCCATGGAGGATGGGGAAAGGGTTACGTTTCTGCTCCCCATGCACTGCAGTGCTGATGTAAATGCCCTCCAAACACCTATTTTAACTGATGCAACTGCAAGGGATGCATTTAGGGCCACATCTGGTTTGGCCCTGAGTTCGCTCTGGGAGCAGCTTGATGACAAATCAGAAGGTTTTGCTCACATTCATCTCAGGTTTGGTGTTGAGAAGGCCAACGGCCAAGGGGGGACCCCCCTCCCCCCAAATAAATACTGAGCAATGTGTGACTAGTCTTGTATTGGAAGAAGTCATTCAGAAGCATATATTTATTCATCTATTCTTTCTTCTTTAGAAATTTTTTCCTTTTAAAAGCTATTCTGTCACATATTTCTCTGTTTTAAAATTCAGGATTATATCATTTTGTATTCTATTATGATTTTAGAATATGGCATTTTATATAAACATTTCTACCTTGCTTTCACTTCTCCACACGGGGAACTCCAAAGCGGCTAACATCAACAAAGAATAAAGCAACTAATAAACATTAACATAATTAATCCCAATCATGACAACGAGAGAACATAAAGTGTATGCAGGGTATTGTATTGATTATTTTGATTATTTGTATTTACAAGTAAGACTTTTTTTCCCCTTTGAGAAAAATATTAAGTATCAAAATAGATTGGGTGAATAAACCAATCTGTACAGCTGTTTTCTTTTTGTATTAGGTAGTTCTTACAGCTGGATTTGTACACACAGACCAAGATGGAGGAAGGGAAGTCCATATGCTCCATTAGGTCTCATTGACATACAAAATCAAGATGGGGGTGGGGAGGGAGAGAGCAAGCCCTAGGCTGAGCTCTCTTGGTGATGACTCACAACTCTTCTCATAAACCCCAACACGTTTATACATCAGTGGTTCCCACTGATGGCCAGCAGTGGAGAACAGAGCCTGGAGCCTCTGAATAAGGCTAGAAAATGTCAAACAACAACAACAACCCAAGCAGCTAAGGAACAGGAAGCAAAACCAAGAAACGGAATGAGAGTTTGAACTCGCCAAAGTCAGGGCTGCAGTTTGGCCCATTGCGAAAATGGGGTGCAAAGCTGTATGGATTCGGCTGGGCCTGGTTTTTGCATTTATTCCTCTCTACCCTTGTGGCTACTCTCAGGCACTTGAGAAACAGAGATTACTTCCTTCACTAAGTGAAGTATAGGCCATTGCGGGCCAGTGTCCACTTTCAGAGCAAGTTTTGGTCCCCAAACTGCGATGTATGTCTAAAAACCACCCCATGGGGAAGTAACTAAAAAACAAACAATAACAACACAACCACCCAGCCCATCCACACATGATAGTAAGTGGAGGCAGTTTGTGGATAATCCTTGGCATCCGTAGCCACCGGACCCTTTTTCTGATCTATGCGGTTTAGCTTTGGGGAGGAAATATATTGCCTTCACTGCTGCAAGCCAAATAACGTGCTACTTTGGTGTCACGGGAAAAGTCATTGTATGATCGGAATATAAGACTAGTTTATTTTGGAATATAAGACTAGTTTATTTTGGTGCAGTGTTCTTGAGGAAGGGTCCTCTCACAGAAAAAACAAATGGTTGCAAGCTAAATCAGAAAGACACTGAAATGCGAGGCACAACCCTGCAGCTCCTCCTTCCTGCAGGGGAAGGGGGTGTCCCGGCAACCCCTTGGAGACACCACATGGGGCTATTTTTTTAGTGTCACCTGACTCCATGACCTGCCTGACCCTCCGCCCTTCCAAAGCAGGGCACTATGAAGATAAACGTCAGACTTTCCAGTGAAAATTGATCACAGAATCACGCAGTGTCCCCAATGCAAACAGTGTAGTGTTTTTGCGGACAGAAATTATCCGCTGAGGATAAATTTCAACACGCGACAGAAAAACAAACATAGGCATCACCCAGGTTGGCATTCAATGCGTAAGCCAGGGCATTTGGAATGGCCATTTTCCTTCTCCACCCCCACCCATTGCAGATATATCAAAATACTTGGCGACACAATGCAAGCTTTGGTAACAACCATGTCTGTCATTTATTAGCCTCTCCTCCTCTAAGGGGAACAATATTTAAGTCTCTTGGTGTTTTAGTCGCGGCTAAGTTTCCCTTTCGCTTCTATGACTTCATTGTTAACACCTCAGAGCTAAAGTAATCATAATCGTCATCACCAGAGTGAAAACTGCCAAGGGAGTCCTCTTTCAATGCATCTGCATGTTCCAAGCACTTTTCTCGCTTTGATTTCAACACCTTCGTTATCGTTGAAACAGGTGATGATTTCAGAAGTCAGAGAGCCTATCTACACACGCAGGATAAAACACTTTGAAAACGTTTTGAAAACTGTATGTGGAGTGTGTCCTGGGCCCCACCAGTTCTCAAAACTGTTTTAAACCGTTTTAAACCGTTTTAAAGCAGTAGTATAGATGGGCTCACAGATTGTAGGGCCTTATATAATACTGTCCCAGGTTCTGCCATTGCCGTGTATGTGTGTGTTGTTTACAGTGGGAATGAGATTGTGACAGGTATGTAGATATTATGGGCCGTGATGATATTTCTTAGGCATTAGGCCCAGAGGGACTGGAGTGCAGGGGGCTCTTTCCTTTCCAGGAGAAAAGAGGCATTTCACATAACACGCATTACTGACAAGAGGACACTCCTGTTGCTGAAGTGACACCTTCAGGCTAGTTCCACAGTTTCCCAACTCCTGCCCTCGAAGATCCAGGCAGGGAAATAGGGAGAAGGTCTCTGAAGACCGTAATGTCAGAACGGCTCGAGGCACCGAGTCTGCTCAATCAGACTCAAGGACGGCACTGCCATGTTGGGCTTCAGACTAGGATACCGGAGGCAGGGGAGTGGGGGAGGGGTGTCAGTATGCGGAGGGCAAGGTTTACAGTGGAGCTCAAAGGCTGTTCTGGACGAGATAAAATTGGAAATCCTAATCGTGTTTCTATAGTCTTTCTGAATGCTCAAAGCACTGCAATCCATGGGGTGGTGGCATCCCCAATGGGGACCGGACGCATATGGCTGGGCATGCTGCTTCTGTTGTTCTGGTGCAATGATGACTCAGTGCTTCTGGGGATAACCGGAAACGCTTGTTCCTGGAAACGGGCAGGTTGGCGGGAGATTGCGTAAGGGAACTCCACTGATCTGCCTCCTTCCAGAAATGGCTGTTTCCGCTTGCTCCTAGAAGACCTAAAACGCCATTTAGGGGCCACCTGCCCAACAGAAGCAGCAGTTCTGGCCCTGCCTGGAATGAAAGCAGCGGTGGGACACATGCTCAGACAAACAGGGCTGGACACTGCCCATGTTCTTGTAATCCCAACAACAACCCTGCAAGGTAGGACAGTATGCAAACTGACTGGTGGGGAGGGATCAGACTGAGAGAAAGGTGGGTGCCTAAGGCCCCATAATGAGTTTGTGGCCAAGGTGAGATTTGCATTGTAGGCTTCTCAGTTCATGGCTTAGTCTAACCACTATGCTTCAGCCGTCTCTCTCTCTCTCTCACACACTTTTAAAATAGTTTTTTTAAAAATGCCTCTTAATATCCAGAAATCTAGGTAGCTTGGGATCACATGTGGTCTGGAATGCAAAGGGTGTAGTGTATTTGTGGGCATTCCATTCCCCACTCCCTTCCTAAATGGACTTCACTGGGAAGGACCCAAATAATTTTGATAACTCCATGACTGAGAATATGTGTGAGATCCAAGCATTGGTTCTATCCCAGGCTTTCCCCTGACACTTACTTTACCACCTGCAGGGAACTGTGTCATGTAAAGGGGCATTCAATCATGTAACATACACACCTCCCTGAAGTGGTATGGTCCAATCACAGGCTGACCACTGTAAGCAGCGAATCCTCAGTCAGTCTGTCCAATCTAGGCTGTACCACTTCAGACTCTGTGGGTGTGTATACATATGTGTGTGTATTTTACGCAATTGAATGCTGCTCCGTAACAAAAAATAAAACGTAAAAAAGCAATCCCCAAATGCAGAAAACTAACAGGGCTGTGAGAAGGCAAGGCCAGGACCCATCTTTCTGACATGCTAGATTTTATCTGCAGGGATACTGTATATGGATGAAATGCATCCAGTCATTTGATCCTCCCACCTGCAAGCCCATCTCAGGGAGATGTTAGTGGAACATCTTTTGCTGATGCTGTCCAAGTCCATGGTCTGATATCATTGACGGGCAAAGGAACCAGGGAAGATGATCAGTCAGCGCATCTGGAAGACTCTGCCAGGCCTCACCTGTTACAACATCACTGCAACATGAAAACAGGTGAGGCAATGAGCTTCCAAATCAGATGTGGGAAGAAGTCAGCGTTTTCTTTCATCAAGGGACCCCTCTCCTACCAGCAGCATCTGAGAGTTGTTTTCAATCCCAGCAGGTAGCAGTTTGCTACTTATACCCTAAGCTTTCTTCATTTCAGTAATATAGGGAGGGGGGCAGGCAGGCAGAGGAAGAGTAATTTTGTTGGTATCGTTGAGTAACTGTGTGTTCAAAATCCTTGCCGATTCCTGCAAACTACCCAGAAATCTTCCTGTAGCTTCCTGGGCCTAAAGCAACATCACTTTTCTTTTGAGAAAATGCCTGGCTAGCTCCTGCAGTTTCTGTAATACCAACGCACAGGGCTGATGCATAAGAAGCCCAATGCAACAGCTCAGCTACTTTTGTAGGGGGACTAAAGAAACCCTCCTTCTCAGGTGGTATCACTCCCCTGCACTTAGCAGCCCCTGCTGTGTGCACTACTGGTCTCAGCAAGACACACACAGCCTGTGTCTTGGCTGCTGATGTTTACACTTCCAAAGGGGAATGTCAACCAATGGCCACACGTAGTTCAGAGCTGCTCGCCTTTCCCCTCTTGCCGAAGGTGTTTGAGCATCTTTTGGCACAGCTTCTCCACATGCCGAAACACATTTCCACACGAGGACTGTAGATCCTGGATTGGAAAGGATAACCCAAGTGCCAACCCTCTTTAAGGCTTCAATGCCAGCAAAACCCAAGCACATCAATTCTAATGACACGTTACCCAAACTCTGGCCCCTTATGGAAATTCCACATTGGGGGGAGGGCTTGGAACGTAATAAGGTACTGATCTTTTTTTAAAAAATGGAGATAGATAAAATATATTTTTGTCAATCTGAAGGTACTATTAAGAGAGTCAGATCCTCCACTTGCTTCCGGAATTGAAAATTACCTCCTTTGCGATGAAACACCCTCAAACAAAGTATGGAGGTTCTGAAAATATGCCTCAGGATTTGAGAGAAGCAACCTCTCCAACAAGGCCTGTTAGATTAGAGCAGGAACTGCAAAGTCGTTCTTCCTTCTGAGATACATTTGATATATGGACAACCAAGTGATGAAAGAATCAGCCAAAGGAGTATGGCAGGGAAACCAAGTGCTCAGTCACAGTTTCAGAGGCAGGTTCAAAGAAGTCAGGATGGCAGGGTTGAAAGTGGTGGAGAAGAAAACACTGTTTAGAAAGAGATTCCGACTCCACCCGCATGGCTGTTTTTCTTTCGTCTCCATGAGTGGTTCAAATCTACCTCTGAGAATTTGGCTGCTACAAAATTAACTCCCAAAGGTGCTCCACTGTCAAGGCAATGTGTCTAAGCATGGCTACTGAATCAGACTTTTGGCAGTTGGGATGGGTGCGGGGTGGGGAACTCAACTAATGCAATCTATTAAAAACTGCTGTGCCAGCTAGAAACACTGCAGCAGGGGAAATGAATTAGAGTACGATTAGAATTCTCTCTGTAGGCAAGAGCCAGAGGAAAAACAGAGCCAACTTGAAAGCAAACTGTCCAGTCAGGATTGTCCTTACTTTACCAATATGGCGCTCACCATCTAGAGTTGAAGAGACTCAATGCCTCTTAGGAATGGGCAGGGCTCAGACAATGCCAGAAGATGCTGCTGGTGACAGTGCGTGTGCCAGGCACCAGGAGATTGGAAGATGGCTTTAGATGTGTGCCTCTGTGACCGGAGAGCCCGGAAGGAGCTCTCCATTCATCATGGTCTCTGAAACCAGCATCTTGTCTTTTCCGGAATCCAGACGCTTCTTCTTGAGCTGTCTTTGATGGATCAGAGGAACAACAGCCAGTACCAGACCCCCAACTATGGGAGGGACTCCAGCAAAGTAGAAGGCGAAGTGGTAATCCCCAAAACGCTCATGGAGGAATCCTAGAAAACAAAAGAGCCTGGTTTACGGTCTTGGCAACTTCACAATAGATTTAAGCGTCTTTGAGGGACATCACACAGGGAGAAATCGCGTTTCCTTACTGTTGCTTCTCCACCCCTACTTCTCTCCTTCATTACTTCCTCTTTCCTCCTGGAGAAGAAAGAGGAAGTAAATAAAGACCATGTGGCCCATTCAATGGCCATTTTTGTCACGCCTCTTTTTCTGCACACAGCAGGAGATGGCGGCATGTTCCATTTTTTAAAAAAAGAAGTCAAGATTAAAAGGGGTCTATTTGCAACAAAAAAATGAGCGGGAGGTGCGCGGGAGGTGGATGTCATCGTCTAAAGGATGTGCGAACATCCGTAAGTGTGCAGTAGCGAGCATGCGATAAAACACTCAATGATACCTTTGTGTCCAGGAGAGAGAGAGAGAGAGAGAGATGGATCCATGAAAATAAGTGTGTTAGGATTAAACTCCTGGTGGGGCTTGAACCAATAACTTGAGGAATGTCAGTCCAGGATTCAGCCTATATGCTACAACTCAGTTCTTGGAATTGGAAGGAGCCACAGGGATATCAGCCACCCCAACAAGGATGCTCCCTTATATTAATAGCTAGAGTTTCAGTGTCAGGTGGTCCTTCCTGATCCCCATGAAGGTTTCTGGGACAGAATTGCTCAGTGGTCTAAGAAACTAAGAGACTTGCTTTGAATGGTCTCTCCTTGATGGCTATCAATTCCCTTCACTTAAGTTCGCCTTGCCCTGCCTTCAACATAATTGGAGGCAGGTCTGACAAATTGGAACTTTGGTCATTGACTTTGGTAGCATCTGCACTGCACGAGTCACTGTTGAATCTGAAGGATAAATGTGATGATTCTGCACTAGCAGTGACCCTCAATGGATGCCTCAAACTTTTGCTTCTATCAGCTTTTTATAAAAATTATGATTCTATATTACATATTTGAATTTCAAACAAGCACCTTTCTTTTCTTAAATAGAGTACTAATGAGTTCCCAGAAAGAGAAAGGATGTTTCTGCCAGAGATGTCAAGCTGAGGCAGTACCCATTTTTGTACAAGTCCTTAAGGTCTCTTTTCTTGTTGAAAAACTGGCTTTGTTGAAGAATGTCTTGGTTCTGTTCTGAGCGTACAAGCAATCAGGGGCTGTTGACATTGACCAGCTCAATACTAACATTTCCAAACGCAGTCATAATTCAGCAGATGTTTATGCAGTGGCCAAAAGGTATTACTTACGAAAGCTGTTGCAAAGTTCTTGGAGGATTAATCTACAAAACAGCTGGTAAGAACAAATAATCTGATTGGAAACCATTGTCAGCAGCAAGGACTGGGTATCTTGCAAATAACTTTCACCATTTTTTTCCAGACTTCAGCTGGCTTATGCAGTGAATCACATCACTCTCCCCCTTCTCCCTGGCATTTTGCTACTTGCATAAGATCTAGTAATTACACAACACATTTCAAGTGTTGAAAGTGCTTTACAAACATTATCTAAATAATCCCATGAAAGAGAAACCAGGGAAGTAAGAAAAGAAACAAAGAAACAACAAACTCCAAGCCAACACAAATCCTCCAACTCTTACAAAGAAATGTCAAATTTGTCTTTCAGCCCATGGTACATTAATCTCCATAAGTGTGGACAAATATAACTCACTAGCTGGGTTTGCACAGTCACAGAGGGAAATAAGCCACGGTGCCTTATTTTCCCTTCTTGTGTGTGCTGGTCACAAGCCGCCTAATTAGCATATTAAATCTGTATTTAAAATTTGTATTTTAAATTTGCATTGCTGTGCGGTTTTTTACTCTGTGTTTTTATATTGTGTTTTTATACTGTTTTGTTGATAGTTTTAATTTCTGTGAACCGCCTATTGTATATGAATGCAATAAATAAATAAATACCCTCGCTGTGTTGTAAAATGTCTGAACCTGGCGAGGATGGGTGGCTGCAACCACCCAGCAACCTCAGAACAAGCCATGGGTTTCAGTAGGGATGGCACAAATGCCCCATTGAGTCCGAGAGTCTGGGGGACTCCCCTGCACTCGGCCTTCCAGACCCAGCTCGGTAAACCTCCAGCCCTTACTGGACCCATCCACGAGGGTCTGGCAGCCATACATCACTTCAGCGAGTCGCCATTTGTGTAAAAAATGGCAACTTGCGATTTTTTTCATAAATTGATTTTTATGGTAATAGTGGCCTTAAAGCAGCCATTTGCACCTGTCGTGTTGCGCAAATGGCTGTTCATGGACATCATTTGTGTAAGAATCGATTTACAGAAAACGCAAGTTGCCATTTTTACACAAATGGTGATTCACTGAAGAGACGGATGGCTTCCGGGCCCTCATGGATGGGTCCAGTAAGGGCTGGGGGCTCATGAGCAGTTCAGGGGGTGTGAGCGGTGGTAGTGGTGGTGGAGAAACCAGACAGAGGTGAGTCTGTCCATCACTAGTTTCAGGGTGCTTTGGAAAATCTAACGGGGAGGTATTGAGTGTTACGTGATCGTGCGAACCCGGTCATTGCAGACTCTGGAATTGAGAAGATATTTGAAGGATAGGGAGCCTAGAATATTTCATCCATGATGGAACATCCATACACTGGCTTGGTTCACATGATTGCAGCGTGGTTAGCAAGCCAGCCAGATTTGCAGAATTAGTCCCCCCTGTGCAGCTTCTGCTGTCGTCCAAATCCAGAGAGAGTGGCTTGTTGGGGTGGATGACAAACCGCCCCAACCGGTTGACATGAAAAGCTGTGCAAGTGGCGGTAATTTGTCTAATCTCCTCCGGCAGACCATTCCATAGTCTAGGAGCGATGGAAGAGAAGGTCCTCTGGGTAATACTCGCCAGCCTAGTTCTAGCTGGCTTGAGTAAGTTCTTCCCAGAGGACCTAATTGTACAGGAGAAGGCGATCCCGCAGGTAGCCTGGGCCCAAACCATGTAGGGCTTTAAAGGTAATAACCAACACTTTATACTTTGCCCGGAAACTGACTGGCAGCCAATCAAGTGATTTTAAAACTGGTGTAATGTGGTCACCCCTAGATGTACCGGTGACCAACCTGGCTGCCATATTTTGAACAAGTTGAAGTTTCCGGACTAGGCACAAAGGTAGCCCTATGTACAGCGCATTGCAGAAGTCAAGCCTTGAAGTTACCAGCACATGCGCTACCGTCTTTAGGTCTTCCAACTCTAGGAAGGGGCGCAGCTGGCGTATCAGCCGAAGCTGGTAGTAGGCACTCCTGGCCGTTGCATAATAATAATAATAATAATAATAATAATAATAATATATTTATTTATCACCCTCCTCTCCCAACGGATTGAGGCGGGGAACAACACCAAACACAAGATACAAAAACTGATTAAAAGCAGATAAAACCAGTACATCATTAAAATACCAATAAAACACCAATAAAACACTTTAAAATTCATCTTGGTAGGCCTGCCGGAAGCGATCAGTCTTTATAGATCTTTTAAATTCCTGAAGACTAAGTTGGCGAATCTCTCCCGGCAGGTCATTCCACAATCTGGGAGCAGCAGAAGAGAAGGTCCTCTGGGTAACGGTTGTCAGTCTAGTTCTTGTTGACTGTAATAAATTCTTCCCAGAGGACTTGAGCGTGCGGGGCGGATTGTATGGGAGAAGGCGATCCCGTAGGTAACCTGGACACAAACCATGTAGGGCTTTAAAGGTAATAACCAACACTTTGTACTTCGCCCGGAAACTGATTGGCAGCCAGTGAAGAGATTTTAAAACTGGTGTAATGTGGTCACCCCTAGATGTACCGGTGACCAACCTGGCTGCCATATTTTGAACTAGTTGAAGTTTCCGGACTAGGCACAGAGGTAGCCCTATGTACAGCGCATTGTAGAAGTCGAGCCTCGAAGTTACCAGCGCGTGCACTACTGATTTTAGGTCTTCCAACTCTAGGAAGGGGCGCAGCTGGTGTATCAGCCGAAGCTGATAGTAGGCACTCCTGGCAGTTGCATCAATCTGAGCTGTCATTTGGAGCGACAGATCCAGGAGTATCCCCAAGCTGCGAACACAGTCTTTCAGGGGGGGGGGTGTAACCCCATCCAGAACTGGTTGACACACCTCCAAACCCAGGTTGGGGCCTTTGACAGCGAGCACCTCCGTCTTGTCTGGATTCAGCTTCAGTTTGTTTTATAATAATAATATGGCTTGGCATGAGGTCTGAATTGACAAGCCATGGCTTGTGATCAACAAAACACAAAGAGGCGGTCCTCACACTAAAACAAAAACACACCGAAGTGGATTCACCAATATCGTAGTGAAGTGTTGTCTAGAAGAGATGCTTTTTGGATTCGCAAGCTGAAACCCCTCAGTCCAATGGGTCTAAATGACAAACTGGACCTGTCTGTTTTTCTTTAATCCTTCTCCTATTTTTCTTTACTTTCAATATGCTTCTCCGTTTCCCAAGGGATAATCGTTTAATGGAGGATATCTGCTACTTTAAACAGTACTTAAATTGATGACTTTAAATTGATGACTTTAAATTGATTCTGGCCATGAGTCATGATTAGGTCCTCATGTGGTTCCTTCAATTAGAGTATGGGAACTATTCTCAGGTGTTAACTTACAGATTTCCACACATATATATGGAGTTTACTCTATTCAACAGGCTTCTCCCCATTGAGATAGACTCACTGATGTTTAGTGGATACCAACAACAGTAAAGTTGTTATTGTGTTTGTAGATTTATGATTGGAGTTTAAGGTTTAACCTGAATATTCAATGTATAATAAGTACATTCATCATTAAACTAGGCAATAATGACAATATCTTGCATAAATCTACAGCACTAAGATTGTATGGTGGTATAATATGAATGTGTTTAAATATCTGTTCTAGATTCAGCCCGGTGTCCAGTCCACAATGGGGATCAAAGTCTGTCACTCTGAATGAAGTGTGGATAAGAGGACATTTAACATTGTTTTGCCACTTTGTAATATTTGAATACCAAGTTCTTTCTAATCTTTTGTCAAATTAGCATTGTTACAAGTGTTATATATAATATATTGAAGATGCACAGTCACTGACGAAGATGTTTGAAACGGTTTAGTATAAACCGGTATTACCGTTTGTGTATTGTGTGTACTCAATGTGTATTGTATGTACTCGACATTTTCCAACAGTACGTGTTTAACAGAATCTGAATATTCATTTTGTGGATATAACAAATGTGTTGTGTATTCGACAGTTTCTAACACTACTAGTTTAATAGTATCTGAATATTCATCTTGTGGATTCATTAATTTGTGTATCCAATATGCTGATTAGTAATTGTTGAACAGGTTCCTATAACATTCAGATTGTGTATTCAACACTTTGTGTATTCTGCACTTTGACAACATTATTGTTGAACTGGAATGTTTAATATCCAGGGTAAAAATCACTGTTAAACTCAAATAAATAAATGTCCATTTAGCATGCACTAATGTTTATATGACATGCAATGTGTGATATAGCACATCACAGTAGTTAAACATGTCCACTTCGTTGTGTTTTTGTTTATGGCTTGTGATCAGCCAGCAAACTAAAACCAGGAGCCATGGTATGAAGTGGAGTGGCAAACTATGGTTTGCATGGGCTATAGTTTAGCCTGAAGGTCTGAACAGACTGACGATAATTACAGCCACTGTTCAGCCTCCAGAGGCTACTGGTCCAAAGGACTGGAGGGCTGTGCAGATGGCAAATGAGAGCAGTTAAACCTTATAAGCCATGGTTTGTTGGCCTTAATGCATGTTTGGAAGCTCAAACCATGGGTTGGGTTGGGCTCTAAACTAGTTAGTGCAAACGATGGTGCAATGTCTGAACTTGGTCACTATGTCCTGGTCAAGGCAAGGTATGTAAACATCCAAGAAGGTGAAGAATGAGTTTGAACCACCCCTACCAAATGCATATGACTATGTAGGGAGAAGACCTATTAGACATTTTGAAGACCTCTAGCTTAGATCATTCTCCAAGGTTACCAAGACTGACAGTTTCTTTACCTGCAATTGGCGGGCCTGCTGTCATTGGGATGGCCATCAGCCCCAGGAGATAACCGATGGCTTGAGAAGCCTGCATGGGCCCAACCAGCTCAAAGGCGATGGGAGCCATGATGGTTATGAAGAGTCCATCACAGAGGCCAAGGAAGAGGCAGACGACAATGACCCCCCAAAACTCTTGGCATTGCGGGAGCATCATGCACATGATACCCAAGACTATGAAGGAGGCAACCTGAGGAGGCAAAATACTGGCATTATTCAGACAACTAAGGTACAGTTGTGGAGTAATCCCACACATGAGGGGCTTAAGTGGCTTCATGGATTGTAAATCACCAGCAGCACCTTAGAGCAGGGATGGCTGATGTATGCATTCTTGGAGCCTGATTGGTTCTCCAGCCTCTGGGCCAGGGGCTGGACTACATAATGCTCAGGTTCTCCAAGGAAGGGCACACCACCAGCGTTCAGGGCTTTCTGTGTATAGGGAATATATGTGCTGTCTTTGACACCCTCTGAAAACATCTTTATTTCAAGAAGTCTTCCTTGACTGAGCAGCCATGGGTGTTTGTTTGTTTTTGGGTGGTGGTGGTAGTATTCTGTTTTGTTTTGAATTTTTTTTTTAATATAGTGCTTCCATCTTTTTCGTCTTTTATTTTTTACCGCTCTAGAATCTGTTTAGATGCATTGCAAATAATAAAAAATAATTGGGCACTTGTGTTTTGATGACATGAGGCCATTGACTGGTTTGTATGCTGACGTTCCCAGAACCAACTCGTGGCACCCCCATAAGGCACAACCTCTTGGGGTTGCCCCATATATTGGCTCCCACTGCGATTCTAGGAGTGCTTTCATTTCCAGACCCTTGGCTGTTCTCACCCCTTCCCACGCCTCACAGCTCAGACCCCCCTTCCTGCACTCTCTTGTCTTTCTTCCCAAAGCTCCCCCCTCTCCAAATAAGCAGATTATTCTGTGCTGTTAAGACTTGGCAACCGACAAGCTCCAATTTGGCTTCCCAGACCATCATGGAGTCGAGACGAGAAGAAATGCGAAACTCCCAGGCAATGCTGAATGTCAGAGAATGGGGAGTTCTTGGAAGCAATGTGGAGGAGAAAGCTGGAAGGGAAGGAAAGGAAGCTCCTCTCGCGCCTCCAGTAGGCAAACCATTTGTGCGTTAACCACATTATACAGTCTCATTAAGTGACTCTAAAAGGTTGCGCTTATGACACATTGAATGTGTATGTGGCTTTCTATTTTATAATTCTCTAAAATGGCTGCCAGGATTAAAACTTTTCTCCCTCCTTAGCATGGAGGGTCAAGGTCATTTGCAGACCAAATAGGAACCCAGCGCTGCAAGCCCTTCTGGTACACAACTCTGTCTCAGGTCTCTTTTGCGCCTGGGAGGTGCAAATCAGGTGAATCTGTAAAACAAGCCTTGATGGAACAAACGTCTGAGCCATCCCTAGTTCTGACTATGGCCTTTTCCAGTTGGCTGGGAAATGCAGAGGTAGGGCGACCAGATACAAAAGAGGCAATACATTTTAATGATGTATTGGTTTTTATTTGTTTTTAGTATCTCATCTGTTGTGCTGAAGAGGGGATTTGAGCAGGTGCTGCATGCATACAAATGACACCTGCTGAAATTCCCTTTTCTATACACCTCTTAAAGGTAACTAGAGCCCTGTCCTGCTTTTCCATACGCAGAGGACTTGTGGTTTATGCCTACCGCTACCGTGAACCACAGCAGGAGGAAGTCCGGTTGCAAGATGAAGTATGAATGAAAGAAATGGGAATGAAATGCTGGGAGTTGTGGGACGTTTTTCTGTCTAGACATGCATAAGGTTGTGCCCTTAATTGCTGAAGAACATCAGACGAGCCCTGCTGGATCAGAGCAAAGGCCTCTCTAGCCCAGCTTTCTGTTCTCACAGTGGCCCGGCCAGATGCCCCCAATGGGAAGCCCACAAGCAGGACATGAGCGCAACGGCAACCTCTCCCGCTGCTGTTCCGCAGTTAAGAGGCATTCAAAGGCATGTTGTCTCTGCACCTCAAGGCAGCATAAAGCCATCACGACCAGCTTCAAAGCACCTTTTGAAGGTACAGTAACTGCAAACCATGATGGCTCTTTGAGTGCCCAAGCACTTCCCAGATGCTGGCTTCTCTGTCTTCATTGCCCTGACTTTCAGGATCATTTTTTCGGGGAGGAGTGGGAAGCGTGGAGGCAAGGGCTTCCTCGGAGCCCTCTGTGTGTGCACAAAGGTTTCCTGTGCAGCCCACTTTGCATCCGGCCCTAAATCCTTGCAGCACTCCCTATTCGGGCACTCTCCGGAGGTGTTGGACCACAGCTCCTATCATCCACTGTCAGGATGGGCTGGCTGGCAACGTTGGGGGTTGTAGTCCAGCACACCTGGAGGATGTCAAGTTGAGGAAGGCTGCTTAAGAGATCTGGTTCTCTCGTAGGCAAATCCTTCTGGGGGGAATAAATTCATGCAGCCCTGGAAAGAGCAGGCATGGCCGACCTGTAAGTAAATCTTCATCAGCCCGTGGATGAGGTCACCGATTGGTCCTGACGCCAAGCGTCCAACCCCTGACATGGCTCCAAGGCAAACCAGCACGATCCAGGCCCGGTCGTTTTCATTGAACTTCTCCTTCACGTATTTCACCTGGGAAAAAGATGGGGGGGGGGCAAGAAAGGGGTCAGTCTGGTACTACTTAAAAGGACAACAGCCGCAGCACCTCAAAACACCACCTGCTCCTGGGAAACAAGCGGGTTGGATTTCGTGGGACAGAGATTCCATTCTTGGTTTTACTTAAAACCAAAACGGAAGGGAGAGTTTTTCTCTCCTTTCCGCTTCGGTTTTTGGGTGCTTTTCCCCCCTCACCTCGCCTCTTTACTTAAAACCAGCCAGATGTTTATATTTATTTATATATTTATTTATTTTTATTTACTGCATTTCTATACCACCCAATAGCCGGAGCTATCCAAAGCACTGGGGCCATTTTGGAGATAGAGTCCAGCACCACGGATAGCTCCTTTAGAATCTCTGGCCCGCCAGCCTCTCCTGATATCAGCATACCATTCCGGATTGAAGAGATACAACCTGCCCTCTAACCAGGGCCGGCCTGTGGGTAAATTAAAAATCTGCTGTCGCCACCCCTGGATTCTCGTTACATGCCGGATGTTGTAACGGCTGCAGATTACATGATCAAGCATTGGCTGGGATGGCTGTTTCCTCATTTTCATAAGCCACACCTGTAATTTCTTTACCTCCTCCCTGGGCACTGAATCGCTGGACCCTGGAATGTATCTTTGTTAGCTGCTCCTCAAAAATGCCGGCAGTGTCTCTCCCTCCAAATATTTTGCCACATAGCAAAGGCAAGGGCCCCTTGCACTCTGACACCCCAGGCCTGCTAGCCGGCATCCCACCAGTATGGGACATTCAGAATTGGGGTCTGTGACCCAGCCCAAGGGGACATCCAGGGCCAGAGAGCCTTAGAATAGCTCAGTGCGAGGGTTTATCCCCACCACCAGCATGATGGGTAGTGCCTCTTGCCTAGGCTGACCAGATAAAATCCAGGTAACTTTAATAGTTGTAGAGAAAAGGGAATTTCAGCCAGGGTCATTTGTATGCAATTAGTTCCTGGTGATATTCCTTCTTCATCACAACAGTTAAAGGTGCATGCTCTATACTAGAGTGACCATATACAAAAGAAGGCAGGGCCCCTGCACCTTTAACTGTTGTGATGAAGAGGGAGTTTCACCAGGAACTAATTGCATACAAATGACACTGGCTGAAATTCCCTTTTCTCTACAACTGTTAAAGTCACATGAGCCCTGACCTGGATTTTATCTAGTCACCCTACTCTTGCCAGAAGTGTCTCCGTGACAACAGCATCCACCCCCAAAGGAAGAAAGGCTTTGCATGATGTAGGAAGGAAAGGAGCTTTAGATGGGGCAGGCACAAGCCCTCCAGCGGATACAATTTTAAGTAGATTCGACTTTATTGTGTTCATTCTAGAACAAGGGCACACAGCCTTTTTGGGCCCAAGGCACACACGTGATGCTGGTTTGGGGGTCAGGGGCCATAGACACACCCACGCACATGCACGCACCCCAGCGATCCTGGTACGGATCGCAGGTAGCAGAGCTATCTGGATCAGGATATCTGGGGGAGAGAGCACAGCAGTCTTCCCCAGCCTGGCCTCTCCTGATGTGTTGGACTACAACTTCCAGGATCCCTCAGCCAGAATTCTGGGAGTTGCAGTCCTGGAGGGCACCAGGTTGGGAACAGCAGCAGTAGAGAGTACAGGCAGGGGGAAATTCAGTGGTGTTGGGTCAGGCCACCCTTGGGAGGCTGTACTGAAGACCTTTAGGGGTCTACAGATTTTGCACCCCTGATTTAGAACATTACCGAATGGTGCTCTACGTAGGTGCAGAATTTCTTGGGGTGTCTGCACAGAGACCGTGTAGACTGCACCCATTAGCCCTTTGATGGGGATCTCGAATGGGTTCTGAAGTCTTTTTATAGACAGCAGAGTTGTCCGGCAGTGTGAACCATCTGGAATTGAGCAAGTTCCCCCACCTTGGCAGACCACCCCACAAACCCGGGAAGGAGGGCACCAAAGGCCTTGCATCGGTTGTGCAGTTTGCACAACTGGTTTTCGGGTTTCAAAGAAGAAAAGTTGTTTTTTTTCTTCAGCAAAGGACTACTATTGAGCACAACAGTCTGATTAGAGGCACGGTTGTTTCCCAATTCCTTTTATAACTACAAGGTGAAGTTTCTCAAAACCAGTAATAGCACTGGGGAGTTTGAGCTAGACCCTAAGAGACAGGCGTTCTGAAGATCCTGGTGCCTCAGATCATTGAATAAATAAGAAAACTGTATCTCCTTTGCATCCAACAGCTGCTCCTATTACTCAACAGCAACAAAAGACAACCATCTTCCTTAACTATCACTACAATGCTGGCTCCATAGACAAACCAATGGATACTCTCAAGTTGTGAGTTTCAAGACAGCCCTGACACTTCCCGCTTGGATAACTTCCTATGAACTATTCTGGTGACTCATAACAACAGCAAATTCTCCGGCATTGGTACAGAAAGGGTGTGAGTCACTCACTGTCGCAGCACTGAAATCTCTTCTGGCGGCCACGTATGACCCTGTTTTGCTAAGTAGGAGGAAGACAGCCATTCAGAACTAGTTTCAGAACATTCCCAAAGTCCTGCTCTCATTGGTGGGTGCTGCTGTGCAGCTTCTTCCTCAAAGGCCAATCATATTTGTTTCTGGGCTCCCCACTCCCTTACAAGACAGGATACAAGCCACTCACCCCCTCACCCCCAACAGTCCCATCCATGATCTCATGACATTCTCACCAGATACACGTAAGGTATAAAGTATCCCAGAATGGCAGTTGCTATCCCAAAAGCCCAAACTCGGTAGGTCTTTTTCCTGAAGACCCTCATGTTGAAATATTTCCGCATCTGGGACATGTACTGTTGTCTCCAGCTTCGGCCGTCCAGTTTCACATGACCCAAGTCATGAGGGTCAGAGGTACATGGGAACATGGGGCGGAAAGTCAGAGACAAGAAGATCTGGACGAGCATAAAGGCGCTGAGGACTTGGAACGTGTGGGCCAGACCGATGACTGGGCCGATGATCTTCAGGAGGAAAGGCAGGCACATGGAGAAGAGGCAGCTGCCGGCGGTCACCAGACCGTTCGCCAAGCCCAGGCGGTGTTTGAAGTAATGCCCGAGGATAACCAACGAAGGCTGGAAGGCAAAGGAACTGCCACACCCAAAGAGGACCCCGTACGTGAAATAACGCACTTCAAGGGACCTATTGGGGGAAAAATAAATCACAGTTACTTTCCAGAATCATTATCATCTATCTCCCTATTCGTACTATTCGCCGATGGATTTTAGATGAGTCCCTCAGTGCCATCAGTTTCATCCTGCGTGGGGAAGATGGAAAGAGAGAGTTAGGGTCAAACTGGACATTATGATAATCGTGTAGCAGTGGCTAGTCCTACAGTTTACTCTTCTGTGAGCACACATGGCCTCGTTTTGGATTGGGACTATGACAGTCGAGGGGTGTAGGGTTAAATCCCTCCCCTGCATTTGTTTCCTGAAATCCCACTCTCCCTCAGAAAGGGAGGGGGTTTAAAAAAAGGGCGAGAATTGCCTCCATGGATACCAATGGAAATTTCAAGAAAAAATGGGTGAGGGAAAAAGGTTTAACTTTCCCCACTTGGAGCACCATGATCCAAATCCGAAATGGGGCCATGCAGACATACACAAGAGTAAAAAGAAAGACAAGTCCCGCCACATGGTTACAGTAATGTGCAGTTTGGTTCTAAGCCAGGCCTCTTCCATTGGCCTTTGGAGCCGTTCTCTTCTCTTGGGACATAGGTGTCACGTGTACCACAAGGCTGGGAGCCTTGTCGTATGTAAGTTGAGGAATTAGAAATAGGTTTGGAAAGTCAATGTCTCTGTGAGCTTATCTCTGTCAGAGGTTCTCATGGGAGTAGCTCTCTCCCTCCCTGTTGTGGCCTTGCAGCTGTAATAGGGTTACCTGAGAACCTGAATTTGGTACAATGGAGGGGGGCACTCTTGGAAGCTGTTACTCAAATTGTAGCATCATCGTAGTGGGTGGAATAATCCTGCCCTGTTGGCACATGGGCATGGTTTACAGGTCAGAGGACTTGTTTGTCAAGTGGCTTTGAATAGGCCAGGCCTCCAGTCTATAAAAGGGAGGAGCAAAGCTGAAGAGCCTTGCTAGAGATCATCTTTCAATGCAAGGCCTGAAACCCCTCCTGTTGGGGACTTTGGAAGCACTCTGCTATGCTCTCTCTCTTGCTCTTTGGACTCTGGATTTCTAAGGATTATGTGTTTGTGGCCTGACTCAGGTGGCAAGGAGTTGCCAGTCCTTAGCAACTGAGGTTTTACCTTCCCTGTGATCACACGTACTATATCAGCTCAGCATTCGGCAGGCTGTGTTTGATGGGGCATGATCGTTCATCTCTGCCCGGCTCTGGTGGCTCAGAGCATAAGTGTGTCCCTCCCTGGGATTTTGTTTAGGCTTTGGCCATATCTATTGAGGTGCCAGCGTATGCGGCGTCTGGAGAAGATCAAATCGGATGATGGCAACCCCCCACTCCCCCAAGCATTTGCCTGAAGGATCGTATCAGGAAAGAAGCCTAAAGCTTTCTATCACCTTTGGCTTTCAATGGTGTTGTTTTGAAAATGTAACCATTATGCTTTTGACCGTGTGATTTCCTCAATAAAAAGAAGTCTCACCGATGGGAGTGCCTCCTTTTAGTTTGCCAGTATGTGTGAATGCCAGAGGGAATGGGCACGCTCATGACAACAGGTACACTACAAAACTTAGATTGGCTGTATAGGAGGAGTTTGTCATGGCTATCCCCAAAATGTGCAATTTGGTAAGGTGCTGAGAATCTTTCATTCCCTCTCCACCTTTCAGAGATCCCTGGATTGCCTTAGGAGAATGGGCAACTATTATATCGCCTGGAGTTGGAAAAAAACCTCTGGACATCCAACTGAAGGATGTCCAGTATTGTATTTTGTATCTATCTGTTGGTTTATAGTATTTTTATCTCACTCCTCAGCTAAAAAGGCTCCCGGAGTGGCTTACAAGTGATCAGTAAAAGAAGACAGTGGCTGGTTTCGGACGACACAATAATCAACGGAGGGGGGAAGAGGCAACCGTCAGTTGTGTTGCTTATTATGTCGTATGGAGAGTTACACACCATGCACACATAACTGACGGTATACTATTCTGCCCAATTAAGCAACGGAGAGAAACAACAGGCTTGCATGTTGTTTAGCCCAAAGCCTGCTGTTTAAAGTGTTGTCTGAAACCAACCTCTCTCTCTCAGTGGACTATTGTGTATGGGCATAGAGTACTGCTGGCAGGAGCAGCCAAAAACCTCCCACTGCTCTGATACAGCCAGCAGAACTTGCGGTGCATGCTGGGATATGGCTGGAAGACTGAGGGAGGAGACACTGCATCCAAGATGGACGCCGGAACTTTCAGCCGCTCAAAGGACGGTAGAGCAACGTGTCATGTGGGGAGCACCGCCTACCTAATGCACGGTCAGTATGCTATCTCCCCCGCCATTGCCTAATGTGTCGTGCGAAACCAGCCAGTCTCTGCCCCTGCAGGCTTACAATCTACAAAGACATGATGCAAAAGGAAAAAGGGATAGGGAGAGAAGAGGACAGAATCATAGAATAGTACAATTGGAAGGAGCCTACAAGGCCATCCAGTCCAACCTCCTGCTCAATGCAGGAATCCACTTTAAAGCATTCCTGAAAGATGGCTGTCCAGCTGCCGCTTGAAGGGCTCTAGTGTGGGAGAGCCCACGACCTCCCTAGGTCATTGGCTCCATTGTCGTACTGCTCTAACAGTCAGGAAGTTTTTCCTGTTGTCCAGCCGGAATCTGGCTTCCTGTAACTTGAGCCCATTATTCCGTATCCTACACTCTGGGTTGATCAAGAAGAGATCCTGGCCCTCCTCTGTGTGACAACCTTTCAAGTATTTGAAGAGTGCTATCATGTCTCCCCTCAATCTTCTTTTCTCCAGGCTAAACATGCGTAGTTCTTTCAACCTCTCCTCATAGAGCTTTGTTTCCAAGACCTCTAATCATCCTTGTTGCCCTCCTCTGGACCCCCTCCATCTTGTCTGCATCCTTCTTGAGTTTGACCACAGGAGAGATCACACAGTAGTAGAGTTGGAAGGGGCCTATAAGGCCACTGAGTCCAACCCCCTGCTCAATGCAGGAATCCACCTAAAAGCATCCCTGACAGATGGCTGTCCAGTTGCATCCTGAATGACTCCAATGTGGGAGAGCCCACCACCTCCCTAGGTCATGGGTTCCACTGGCGTCCTGCTCTAACAGGAAAAATAGAAGCAGTCTTTCAGCAGGGCTGGTGGGGTGTCCCTGCTTCCCCTCTCATCTCCCTTTGAGCAGCCTGCTGGAATGGCTGCTATTGCCTTGCAATCTCATAACCAATGGTCTGCTCAGTAGAGGCTAGTGGCTCCGATGCCAGTGGGGCTGTGAATCCATTCTGGGTTTCAGTCAGAACCAGCCAGCTCCTTTAGACATCTGGCTGGTTCTGACTGAAACCCATAGTACATTCACTGACCCACTGATATCGGAGCCATCAGCCTGCACTAGTTCTGGTTGGCCAGAGATCTTGGAGAAAATTGCACTGTACGTGGGTATTATGTAAGGTTTTTAATGATGATTTGAATTGGACTGCAATTTACAAATATCGGGCAAGATCCAGCCAAATCTTTTCAGTCCAACTGCTTTCAGGAGTAAAGTTAAGCACTCTCTTAACAACTCATGGAAATCGATAGTATTAAACGTGCTTAACTCTGGTTTGCGTCTGCCCATTTAGTTGTTTTTAGTTGCCTTTAGTTTTTCCTTTGCAAAAGACAGGTGGAATGTACGCACACCCTGCTTTTCAGATCCCAAATCAGAGCACATTCCTAACATAGCAAAATTCAAGAAGTGTTTAGAAAGAAAAGACGGCAAGGTTTATGAAATCATGCATGGTGTGCAGAACAGGCCAGAGAGAATTTTTTCTCTTGCTTGTAATACTTGGAATTGTCCAATGAATCTGATCGCCAGGAAATCCAGGAGGGTCCTTTCCACAATGCATGATTCAGTATCAAACTCGCTGTTGCAAGATGGGCAGTAGCTTAGATGGCTTTAAAGGGGGATCAGACAAATTCATGGTGGATCAGGCTGTCAATGCTTATTAATCATGGCGACTATGTGCTACCTCCAAGATCAGAGGCAAGATGGTTCTGGATACCAGTCACTGAGGAACAGCAGCAGGACAGGCTGCTATTGCCTTTATGTCCTGCTTGTGGGATTCCTAGAGGCTTCTGGTTGGCCACTCCAGGAACAGAGTGCTGGAATACAATGAGAGGCCTTTGCTCTGATCCAGCAGGGCTCTTCTAATGTTCTTAAAGTTAAGGTGAAATATCAAGGCCTTTTCTTTTAACAGTTCAATTCAGTCAGATCATGTTTATAAATGAGAGTCAGAAGAACATTGTAACAGGAAAATATGACCATCCAGAGATTCTGCAAATGCACTGGAAATGTGCAAAATTTGGCAATGGGTGCAGATGTCACCTACCCAAGGATAATACAAAGATAGTGGCCATGTTCGGACAACACAACACAATGCCACAATTGATTATCGAGGGGGTACTCTCCACACAACATGATTATAATCAACTGTGGTGTGGATTAAGGCCAGCGTCAAGTTGACTATGTGTTTGATTGACAATCCCCCACCCTCTCTCCCCCTCAGTCCTCCCGCTGGTGTCCCATCAGCCATTGCGAATTCTGCCAGCTCTTGCCAGGAGACTCTGTAGTCGCTGAAAATAACCAACTGTGTCTGACAAAATAGTCAACGGTGCCTGCCACATGACACGATAACCAACAGTTGTTCAAATAATCTACTCTGCACAGCATTGGTTATTTGCATTAGTTATTTCGGCTGAATAACCAACCGTGGTGTGAACAAGTCCTGACAAATGACAAAATAACCTACAGTTGACTAATTAACCTACCATTAGTTATCGTGTTGTCTGAACCCAGTCAGAAGCAAGTTTATGGCTCCAAACCTTAGGATAATTCAGATTCCCTCCTCCGAGATTGGAGACAACACTCCAATGTTGGAAGGGGGAGATCAGCACAGAGAGAATCGTGTGGGCTGCCTCTGCGAAGTTGGAAAAGTGACCACGGAGAAGGAACAAGGGGGGTGGTCTGGAGAGGCCAGGAAAGGAGACAAAAAGGTCTGTAAAGCTTCTAGGATAAAAAATTATGGAAATAAAATATATTACCGATGTAGCGTTTGTGATAGGCCCAAGAGAAAGTTTGGTTCCCTGGGATTTTTAACCTTACTGAACAGAGTGTAAAATCCTGTATGCTGTGCCAGGCAGCAATCCCACAGAACCACTCTGCACCACTGCATGGTTCCTCTCTTTCTCTGTCACCTTGGATGGAAGTCAGTGTTGATTTCTGTGATCTCCCTGCTGGAGAACATCTTTAGGTTGTTATTGGTGATTATAGCCATTATCCAGAAGTAGAAACAGTCACTACTACTTCAGGAAATGCTGTCATCCCCAAATTAGACAAGATTTCCCTCACATTATGGCATACCTGTTATTGTCAAAAGTGACAAGGGACCACCTTTTCAAAGCCTGCAGTTTGCTCAATTTTCAGACTATCTTGGGTTTAACAATTGGAAAATTATACCTCATTTGCCACAAGCAAATGGGGAGGTTGAGAGATTTATGAGGACCCTGAAGAAAGCCTTACAAATTGCTACAGCAAAGGGAGCCAATCTGGAAATGGAAATTATTTCCATTTCTCCATAGCTACCGAACCACTCCCAATTGTTCTGACCAGCGTTGGTGAGCCAGAGTAGTACCATTCAAAGAGGGGGACATGGTGCTTGTTAAGAATCTCCAGACTCAAAATGCCCTTCTATCCTGCACCATTTCAAATCACAGTAATAAATGACATGATGGTTACTACATAGAAGGGTACCCATAAAATCACAACAATTTTTCCCACATCCAACCTCTTTACAACATCCTTCAGATTCAAAGACCTGATTATTTAGGGTGACCATATGGAAAGGAGGACAGGGCTCCTGTATCTTTAACACGTGCATAAAAAAGGGAATTTCAGCAGGTGTCATTCGTATGCATGCAGCACCTGGTGAAATTCCCTCTTCATCACAACAGTTAAAGCTGCAGGAGCTCTGCCCTGTTGACCAGATACAAAAGAGGGCAGGGCTCCTGCAGCTTTAACTGTTGCGATGAAGAGGGAATTTCACCAAGTGCTACATGCATACAAATGACACCTGCTGAAATTCCCTTCGCTATACAACTGCTATACAGCCCAGGTCACCCTAATTACGATGATGATTTCACACAGAGTGATAATCTCATCCACTACTCCAGCTCCAACAACTCTGGTTGTTTCAGAGATGGCATTAGAGGTATTCAAGAGGCACTGGACAACCATCTGTCAGGGATGCTTTAAGGTAGATTCCTCCACTCGATGGCCTTATAGGCCCCTTCCAACTCTACTATTCTATGATTCTATGATCTTGCAATATTACCGAACAAGGACCAGCCGCTGTGCTCCAAGCTATTTGCATGACTATATTACATAAAAAGGAGCTGTTATTGTGAACCATGAGCCAATTACCCTGTTTGCCTAACTGATTTGTTTGTGTATTTTCAGTACGAGTATTAGTTGTAGATTTACTTATACAGCTGCAGTTTTTGTTGTTGTTCAAATGCTCTAACTTTGTAGTTATATTGGTGGTTTTCATATTTGGGGAAAAAAGAGAGATGTAGTGTTTGTGATAGGTCCATTCCTTGAGCCAGGCCAGGATTTCTCAATGACCTGGATTAACCTCAGATAATCCATCCCGGGATTTGTACCAGACTGGCAAGGCAAAGGCAGATCCTCCTGACTGCCTGCAAGGAAAGAACACTAAAATAAATGTCTATCTCCTAAGTCTTATGTGGAACCAGACTCCTGCTTCCAAGGGTCCCAGGTCTGTGGACACAACAACCAGGTGGCAAATTGGATTCAAATGCACCTGAACAGTTGTTATTATATTAGGCTGACCAGATAAAATCCAGGTCAGGGCTCATGTAACTTTAACAGCTGTAGAGAAAAGGGGATTTCTGCCAGTGTTATTTGTATGCAATTAGTTCCTGGTGAAAATTCCCTCTTCATCACAACTGTTAAAGTTGCAGGAGCCCTGCCTTCTTTTGTATATGGTCACTCTAGTATAGTGCCTGCACCTTTAACTGTTGTGATGAAGAGGGAATTTCTCCAGGAACTAACTGCATACAAATGACACTGGCTGAAATTCCCTTTTCTCTACAGCTGTTAAAGTTACATGAGCCCTGACCTGGATTTTATCTGGCCTAGCTTAAAAACCATCTTTTGGAAAACACACAGACAAAGTGCTACTCATCAGGCAGGTGTAGGTAGCCCTGCTCACAAGGAAAGGGGGCAACGGGAAATTGAGAAAAAAAATGTTTGCAAATGTATCATTTATTCCATTACAACTCTGGCCAGATCTACACCAAGCAGGATATAGTGGTATGAAAGCACTATGAAAGCAGTATATAAAAGGCAGGAGCCACACTACTGCTTTATAGCAGTATTGAAGTGCACTGACAACTGTTGGGGCCCATTGACACAAGCAGGATATAGCAGTATATGTAGGGTGACCATATGAAAAGGAGGACAAGGCTCCTATATTTTTAAGAGTTATATAGAAAGGGGAATTTCAGCAGGTGTCATTTGTGTGCATGCAGCACCTGGTTAAATCCCCTCTTCATCACAACAATTAAAGCTGCAGGAGCCTTGCCCTCTTGACCAGATACAAAAAAGGGCAGGGCTCCTGTAGCTTTAACTGTTGTGATGAAGAGAGAATTTCAACAGGTGCTACATGCATACAAATGATATCTGCTGAAATTCCCTTTTCAATACAACTGTTAAAGATACAGGAGCCCTGTCCTCCTTTCCATATGGTCACCCTACATATACTGCTATATCCTGCTTGGTGTGGCTCCTGCCATTTATATACCACTTTCATACCGCTATATCCTGCTTGGTGTAGATCTGGCTTCTGTCTCCTCAGTTAGCCAAGCAGAATGCGGGCCATGGTTTCTACACCGTGTTATTCAAAGGCAGCCCTGAAAACCAATTTTCTGCTTTTCTGAATCAAACCACATCCGAGGAAACCTCATTGCCATTTGCCTTCTTTATCACACAGTTGTTTCAGGGACCACAGCCCTCTTCTCTGGATTGGAAAAATGGGTACCGATCCATGCCGATGTGCAGAGAGGGAGAACAGATCCTAGGATAGACGAAGTTCTCAATTTCCCTCTTCCCTCTCAACTCATCTTTCAAAACCAAAACAATTCACAGCCAGCTGAAATCACTGCTTAGGCCAGTGCGCACCTCAGAATCAACTGCTTAGAGAAATGTTAAAATATGGTCAGTGGGATGTAAATCTATTAAATATATAAATAAACCTAACGGCATGGTCGTTTTCTTTCTTTTTCATCAGGGAACTATTTTCTGCCCAGTTGCCACTAGCTTTTGTTTCTGGAAAGTTTCTGGAAAGTTGTCTTCAAATAAACGATCTTGTTCAGTGTCCTTGGGTGTGGACAGAGATGTCAAAACCGTAGCCCACCTACGTCGTAGCTTCAGCCCATGACTTCAAGCTGTTGACAGTGGTGGAAAAAGCACCACGAAGTAGGCTGCCGAAACGTGGGTGTGCATCTGGGCGGGGAATGGTATGGCACATTTAGGTGAAGTTCAGCCCATGGCTTCTTCAATTAAAGCGACTCAGGTAGGAAAAATACTGCCTGAACCCCTAGAAATCCATTAGACAGTTCTGGGCTAGATGGACCAATAGTTTGACTCTAAAGCAGATTCCTATGTTCAAACAAAAAATGTAGTTGCCCCTCTTGTCTCTAAGCAAATTATTCTGTGATGGGAAAAGCACATAGACTGCATGAGCAAAGTTTTTGGATTATGCTACTAGGCAGGCCAAAGGCTTGGTTTAGTTGCAAATCAATGGCCCTGTTCAGACGACACGCTAAGCCACGATGGTCAAGCATTTTGAGCTAAATATTATGTCTTAGCATGTTGTGTGAACCATTCTTAACCATGGTGGCTACATAACCATGGTTTAAATAAGCTCTCTAAACTTTTGCTGTAAAAGGGTTAGTAACCTAATCATGGCTTAGCATGTTGTCTGAACACATGCACAGTAAATATACAACTTACAAAATGGGAATCTTGCTTTTAATATGGCCTTTTCCACCTTGTGATAATTGAAATCGCTTTGATTTAAACCCACCCGCCACCATAGACATGGAGAGGAAATGGTGAGATGAGGAAGGGAGAATTGGCAACATGGAACAGAATAATACATAAAAGATGCACAGCCCCATGGGTCTAAAAAAGGCAAATGGTCTAAAAAAAATGCATGGACAAAAAAAAAAAAGCCTGAAAACAGAAGCTCAGGTTTTGCCCACATGTTTGCACTTTCTGTCCAATACCCACTATGCTGTGAAGATTTTCCTCAGCCATGATCTCCTCTGTTTCTTATGCCAAGGACGGAATGGGCTCCAACCAAAGCTATGCACTTTTATTCCAATCGATTTCCATGGAGCAGTTAAAAAGAGTGTTTAACACTCTCCCATTGAAATGAGTGGGATTTAAAACATACCTGAATTTAATGCAATCCAATATACATACATCTACATTTATATCATCTCTTAACTGTGTCCAGTTTGGTCTGGATTGTGCTTACATAGCTTAACATATTGCAGGATGTTGCACATAAATAAGATTATTATTATTTTTAGCAGAATCACAGTAAAATGCTTTATTAATACTTATTTTCATCCTCCTCCAGCAAATTCTTTACTTGAGCACATAGCCTATAATTTGACGTTTGGCTAAAAGAGTCACAGGTTATAACGTATTAAAAACAGAGAACAAATGGAAGGCTAGATTGCCTAAAGGCTGTTCAAAGCTATGGGACTGAATGATGTTAATTGTGTCAGCATGGAAAACTGCCGAAAATCTAATGTGTAATCCACAGCCAGAGACAAAACCACGGCCATGTTAAAACGTTAAAAACAAACAGAATGAGAATTCCATGTTTTGATCAGAACAGCATATTGCAGAGGGGGAAACAGACTTGGAACGGGGGAAGAATTATGTTTCTCCAAACCCCATTTAACACCCTGGTGTTTCAGTTTAGTATGCACAGCCAAACAAAGCATTTAAAGACTGTTTGTCATTCTGTTGTGGCTTATGAGAAAACATGAATCTCCTCTGCTTTTTAAAACTTTAAAGTTGCATGTATTAGTTATTAGTGACTTCAGTTTGGAATACCACTTATTTTAAAAGTGGTAGGATGTGGCCACCCAGACTATACCTGGGAGATAGGGTGACCATATGGAAAGGAGGACAGGGCTCCTGTATCTATAACAATTGCATGGAAAAGGGAATTTCAGTAGGTGTCATTTGTACGCGTGCAGCACCTGGTGAAATTCCTCTTCCTCACAACAGCTAAAGCTGCAGGAGCCCTGCCCTCTTTTGTATCTGGTCACTCTAGTTAAAGAGGGTAGGGCTTCTGCAGCTTTAACTGTTGTGAGGAAAAGGGAATTTCACCAGGTGCTGCATGCATACAAATGACACCTGCTGAAATTCCCTTTTCTATATAACTGTTAAAGATACAGGAGCCCAGTCCTCCTTTCCATATGGTCACCCTATGGGAGAAGAAAATGCTGATGGAACTTTTCAAATGGGCCAAAGGCTTTTATAACCAGCATTGCAGAGAGCTTTCATGGATGACAACTTTGCTTGAGCCAAACTTCTTGGTAGGCCAAGATTCCCCAAGCCTTTCAATGGACACACAAAGCTGAGACAATGCCCTCTGGATGTTCTAGGTAACTCAAAGCCCTCTGGATGTTCTAGGTAACTCAAAAATCACTGCTATACTCTTATCTACATCAGCCTTCCCCAACGCCCAACGCCCTCCAGATATATTGGACTACAACTCCCAACTTCTCCAGCCAGCATGGCTACTGCATGGTGGGAATTGAAGTCCAACACATTTGGAGGGCATTAGATTGGGGGAGGCAACACAGTGGCTCAATTCAGATGACACAATAAACAACTGGTGTGGGGGAAACAATCGTCAGTTGTTTTGACTATTGTGTCATCCGAATACTGCCATAGTCAACTCAGCGCTGATCCTCATCCACACCACAGTTGATTATTTATTACCATGTTATGTGGGGAGTACCCCCTAGGGTTAGGGTTAGTCAACCCACCATTGACTATTGTGTCGTATGAATTGAGCCAGTGTGTCCAATAAGTGGTATCCTTTGAAGTATTTTGGAGCTTGTTTTTCTTTGACTACAGGCAGGGAGATATCATGGCAACTACTGTTGTAGCTATAAGCCAAATGTAAAACCATTTGTTTTCTGAAAGCCCAGGAAAAGTGATTCCAAACTAAGCATAAAGAGCACATTTCAAGCCATGCACTCCTGACTACGTATGTTGTTTGAGGACCGTGAGTGTGGTTATAGGTCACAGGTGTCTGATAAAAAGTCACCAGGTTGACGGCCAATGTTAAGTGCATCATGTTCTCCAAAAGCAAAGTTCTGTGTCCCCTGTATCCAGGGCTTAGCTAGGTGGTATCAGTTTGGGGGCTGAGTATACAGCACAATATTTTGTTGCGGGTTCTCACTTGCGCCCTTCTGATGCTAAAGCCTGTAGATTTCTTTTTCTATGGGGCTGTCTTTATGGAGGTGGGTTGCCACCGCAATGATCCAAAACCCCATGCTTCTGCTGTTGTGGGGCGGCGGTGGCTAATCTTGAAGCCACAGGAAAAGTGCAGGGTTTCCGGTGCTGGTCATATCCCTTGCCCTCTGCCTGGGCAGATGGTGACCAATCAGGGGTCGCCATCCGCCTGGCCACGCCTCTGCTGCAACTCCAGAGCGAGGCTTAGGGGTTGTCTTCAGGTTGTCTTGTGGGTACCCGCCTCGCTCTGGAGAAAAAAGTCAGGGAAAGTCTCCGACTTTTTCTCTCTGTGACTTTGGCAGAAAGCCTCAGGGTGGGTGTGCGATTGCTGCTGCACTGTATAATTGACACCGTGACACCGCGCATCCACGCCGGGGCTTTCCAAGCATTTAGAAAGCAACCCCGTGTGGTGTTTCCAGTGACACATTCCTTGCAGCATGTCAAAAACACAGTGGTCCGCATGGAAGAGATCACCTACACAAATTGTGGTTTTCTGGCCTCGTAAACAGGCATCTAAAACCACTCTGAATGAAGAGCAGGAGAAGAGAGAGAGACAGAGAGGCAGCGGCACCTGGGCCCTGCTTCTTCTCTGCCAAAAGATGAGCTGTCCTGGGTGGTAATGAAATGCAACCAGGGCTCTGAAGAGCATTTCAAACCAGGCATTTCCTGGGAAGTTACAGGTCTCTGCAAAGTCAACTTTCAAAGGCTTACTTGGTGAAGGAGCTGGAGAAGAGTCCAATGAAGGCAATGGCTGCTCCTGAGGCGGCCGTCGTCCTGCAGCCGATTCGGTCTGTGAAGATGCTCACGATGGGAGAGCAGAGGAAAACCATCCCCATGCCAATGGATCCAACCAAGGCTACAGGCAGGAAGAGAGACGGGAAAAACTCAACAGCTGGTCGACGAGAGAAACTAAGGCTAAATCTACACCAAGCAGGATATATAAAAGGTAGGAGCCACACCAAGCAGAATATAGCGGTATGAAAGCAGGATATGGTACATGCCAATGAGCCCAACAGTTGTCAGTGCACTTCAATACATCAATAAAGCAGTAGTGTGGCTCCTGCCTTTTATATAACGCTTTCATACTACTATGTCCTGCTTGGTGTAGATCTGGCCTAAGGCGGATTGGAGTGTTCTAACAGAGGGGCTCATCATGCAGACTGATGTACGGCTGCACTGCCTGGCCCAGGGACAAAAATATATTCCCCCTATTTAGCGCCACCACTTTGGAAGTGGGCTTCTGCTGCCCACTTTCTTGAGCCTTTCCGCACCAGGCTTTTTGCCGGGGATGGGCCCCGGCTGCTCCATGTGAGTCCGCATGACACACAGGGAGTAGCGGGAGTGGGGGGGCAGGCATGGGATTTATCCTGGTTCCCGGGAACCAGAAAAATCCCGATTCTTCTGCGGTCTTGGGAAGTTCCCGGGACTGTGGAAGAATGTGGCTGCCCACCTCGGTGCAGCTGCACTTACTTGCAAGTAAGCGTGACTGCACCAATGGCCACAGAGCTGCATTGCGCAGCTCTCTGTCCATCTGGGGAGGGGGTGGCAGCAATCTTGCCACCCCCGGGAGGGCAGGGAGGGAGGGTGGGGACTCGCACGTGTTTTTTTTTTTTAAAAATAACTCACTTTTTGTGCAGGAGTGCTCATGCGCTCTTCGTTACAAAAAAAAAAAATGGCGGGCGTAAGGTGCAATGGCCTGGGAGAAGCCCGGGCCGTCGCATCCTGGTGCAGCTTGAGCGTGCCGAACCCGGAAGTGGCTACTTCTGGGTTCGCCCGCTCCCTGCCCTCCACAACCCTATGGTGTGGAAAGGGCTCTCAACAATGGGGTAGCAGATTTGGAGACCTGCTCACAATAAATTTCGTTTGAGGCATCAAATGCTCCTGTAAGTATGCCCCCCCCTCCCCAGCTTCACATTCCTGATCGCCCCCTTAAGGCCAGATAACTTACACAGCAGTGGCTTCGGCTTAAGGACATGAAGAAAACCTAGGAAGTCCCACAGTAAGGAAACCAGGGGGAGGGTTAGGGTGAATGAAGCTGCCACTGCGTGGTCCTCTGCTGCATGGGGGGACTTAAAAGGGCTTTGATGTCCAGCATCGGGGTTGTAAGGTGCACCCAAGTTCTCCACCCACTAATTCATTGCATTTATATACTGCCCAATATCTAAAGCGCTCTTAGGATTGCAAAGACTAAAAACCATAAGGACATTAGAAGAGTCATGCTGGATCAAGACCACGGGTCCACCTAATCCAACATTCGTATATACAGTACTATTTCCATTCCAACATATAAACAGGCAGCGCAAACACAGACACGCACATATCTAAACAATTTTAAACAATCAACAATAAGAAAAATCTGGGACATGATTAAAACCTCATCATATACTGCCAAATGCCTGAAAGAAGAGGTTTGGTGGCCTGGAGCCCGATTCAATGGTAGCTTCTCAAACTGGGGGGAGGTAACGAGCAGGGTACTGCAGGGCTCAGTCCTGGGCCCAGTACTCTTCAACATTTTTATTAATGACTTGGACGAGGAGGTGCAGGGAATGCTTATCAAACTTGCAGATGACACAAAATTGGGTGGGATAGCTAATACCCTGGAAGACAGAAACAAACTTCAAAGTGATCTTGATAGACTGGAGCGCTGGGCTGGAAACAACAGAATGAAATTTAATAGGGATAAATGCAAAGTTCTACACCTAGGAAAAAGAAACCAAATACCCAGTTACAAGATGGGGGATACTTAGCTAATTAATACCACAAGCGAGAAGGATCTTGGAATTGTTGTAGATCACAAGCTGAATATGAGCTAACAGTGTGATATGGCTGCAAAAAAAGCCAATGCTATTTTGGGCTGCATTAATAGAAGTATAGCTTCCAAATCATGTGAGGTACTGGTTCCCCTCTATTTGGCACTGGTTAGGCCCCATCTTGAGTATTGTGTCCAGTTCTGGGCACCACACTTCAAGAAGGATGCAGACAAGCTGGAGTGTGTTCAGAGGAGGGTAACATGGATGATCAGGGATCTGGAAACAAAGCCCTATGAGGACAGACTGAAAGAATTGGGCATGTTTAACCTTGAGGAGAGCAGATTGAGGGGAGACCTGATAGCACTCTTCAAGTACTTGAAAGGTTGTCATACAGAGGAGGGCCAGGATCTCTTCTCGATCATCCTAGAGTGCAGGACACAAAATAATGGGCTCAAGTAACAGGAAGCCAGATTCCGGCTGGACATCAGGAAAATCTTCCTGACTGTTAGAGCAGTACGGCTATGGAACCAACGACCTAAGGAGGTGGTGGGCTCTCCCACACTAAAGGCATTCAAGAGGCAGCTGGACAACCACCTGTCAGGGATGCTTTAAGGTGGATGCCTGCATTGAGCAGAAAGTTGGACTCGATGGCCTTATGGGCCTCTTCCAACTCTACTACTCTAAGGCTGCATTTGGATAACACATTAAGCAACCGCGGGGGGACGGGGGACAATTGTCAGTTGTATTGCTTATTGTGTTGTGTGGAGGGTAACACTCCGCTCACAAACTACTGACGGTATGCTATTCCGCCCAAATAAGCAACTAAGAGAAACAACTGGCTTGCAAGTTGTTTAGCTCGAAGCCAGTTGTTTAAAGTGTTGTGTGGAGGGGTGAGTGTGTTAATGGCGTGTGTTGAGTGGGTTAAAACACAAGCCCATTGAGGCAGGCGGCAAAAGCGACCAAAGCGGGCTGCCACTCTGCTACAACTGGTGCAACTTGCAGAGGCTGCTGGGATAGAACTGGGAGGACTGAGGGAGGAGGGGGAGGGGGCTGTGTCAGTCAAATGCTGGGTGGACTACTAGTCTAGGCTGACCAAATAAAATCCAGGTCATGGCTCATGTAACTTTAACAGTTGTAGAGAAAAGGGAATTTCAGCCAGGGTCATTTGTATGCAATTAGTTCCTGGTGAAATTCCCTCTTCATCACAACAGTTAAAGTTACAGGGGCCCTGCCTTCTTTTGTATATGGTCATTCTAGTATAGTGCCTGCACCTTTAGCTGTTGTGATGAAGAGGGACTATCACCAGGTACTAATTGCATACAAATGAAACTGGCTGAAATTCCCTTTTCTCTACAACTGTTAAAGTTACATGAGCCCTGACCTGGATTTTATCTGGTCAGCCTATACTAGTCCACTCAACGCCAGCCCCAACCATCCTCAGTTGTGTAGGAATATGTTGTGTGGGGAGTACCCACAAAATAACCAACTGTGAGTTGGCTACTCAACCCACCATTGACTAATGTGTTGTCCGAAGTGGTTGCAGCCCTCTAATATAAAATAGTGAAGGGATATATAATTCATAATAATTGCAATACCAGCCTGCCCCCTCCCCTGCCCCAATCGTACTGAGAGCCCACAGTCAGTCACCAACTAAGGATTGGTTCATAGATTCATTGGTCACTGGCTGCACCACCAAGTGGTGCTGTGCACAGATGAAACAGATCAAACAGTCTTTTGGCAGAGGCGTTTCACACACAGACATCTGAGTTGATACATGCAGCAGAATCTTGAGGTGATGCACTGCAGCACTTTAGACAGCAGGCAGGAGATGCTGTTTTTGAATTCTCTCCCATGTCGCCCTCCCCCCAAATCCCTGCGTGAAGAAAATAATCACAACAGTGGGTAAGATTCTAGTTGAGTCTATTTGGTGTGATGCTACTTTTCTACTTGTAGGGATTTTTTTTTCCTGCCGAGGGAAACATTAAAAAAATGTGATCCACCACCTGCAGCCTGAAGCATTACTATTCGCTCTCTCACCTGATTTGGTGGCCTGCAGAAGACCAAGCCTGTTTGAAATGATCAGTTTATACATCACGTGATTAGATGATGCATGTTAGAACAAGCCCTTACTGAATGTATTTTTGGGGGGAGAAAGATGCTTTAGCTCCAGAGCTTTCTTTAATCCAGAAGAGCTGCCGGGTACAATTGTGCCAGCTATTTGATTCCCCTGATTTTTTTAATTAGAGAGAGAGAGAGGGAGAGAGAGACACCCAAAACCTGTTCTTGCTGTTTACTGAGAAGGAGTATTTATTAGTATGCACAAGTTGTAATGACATGTTGCAGCATGGATCAGGGTTCCAGCCAGCCAATCATGTTCCCCAAAGGCTCATCTCAACTTCCCAAATCTCTAGCATTTTGATCCATGCATATCATGACTCAGGCCCTTTCCACACCAGGCTTCTTACCTGTGATGGCCCCCAGTTGCTCCCTGTGCTGTGTATTAGGTACGTCTGCGTTTGCCCTCCCTCCCTCTACACCCCCCTATGGTGTAGAAAGGGCCTCAGAAAAGGAGATTTTGGGAGACACTGCATGCAAATTGCTGTGGCAAAGCAGAAAAGGGGATGTGGCAGCACCAATTCCGAAATCCAATGGAGTTGGTCAAACTTCAAAAGGTGGTAAAAATGTATAGATGCACTCCTGAAATGGTTTTGATATCTGATGAGTTTAGAATATGACTCTTCATCGGAGACAAAAAGTGGTAGAATTCTAAGCCCTTCGAAAAAAGGGCTCCTAAGACCTTCGAAGAGTGTTCCCTCCATCCGGCATCTGGATGGCCTTGTGTTCTCTTGATGAGTTTCCATTTGTACCGCAAAAGCTCCCACTGAGCAAATGAGCCACTCAGTACAGTCAGTCCTCCAGAACCTCAGAAAACACTAAATGCTCCATTAAAAAGAAAGCTAAAATGGCCCGCGTTCTTCCTTCAACCCAATTCTTTCCGCACAAAGACACCGGAATACACGATCTTTCCAAATTAATTATACGTTTCCTCCCCAAATCAATTGGTTGAAAGGCTTTCCTGTAATAAACTGAAATTGGAGCAATACCTAAAAAAAGGAACGAATAAGCGAGATGTGGCGGGGGTGCGGTCTGACATCCAACAGGCCGCCTGTGGGCAACGGAAACACAGTAGGGTTGGAGGCGGGGCAGAGGGGAGCGAGACCCCACTGCAGCCAGGTCTCTTGGTCAGGAACAAGGCACACACTGTAATCAAGGCTTTCTAATAGGATTATGGGGCTTCCTTCCAAATAACTGCAGAAAAATGAAAAAGAGAGGGTGGAAGGGCAGGGAAAGGTTGGAAAAAGCAAGGAGCCAAGGCAAGGCATTCTCGTTAAATTGAATATTTTGAGAAATGTTCCTTCCTGTTGAAGCCAAAGTAGTGAAACATCACATGGCCCCAGTAAGGTTTGAAATTTACTCAGGGATGTGGTTGTTAGAGGAAATTAGTCCAAGAAACACCGACACAAAAGCATCAGGCAGTGATTAAATTTAATGGGGTGGATTCAGAATGCAATTAAGATGGATTTACACATGACAGGCTGGGATCGGAATCCGACCTGAAATTTGGTCTTAGAGGAGAAGATAAAAAAAAAAGTCTGGACTTGGATTTCAGAAGGCTTTGCTTTCTTCCTCCATTAAAAAAATAGTTGGTAGACGTCTGGGGGCTTCCATACTTTTCATTTAGTGTGCAGTTCACTCACTTTTTACAAATCATCTACATCTACAAATCGTGCAAGGTACTGGTTCCCCTCTATTCGGCACTGGTTATGCCCCATCTTGAGTATTGTGTCCAGTTCTGGGCACCACACTTCAAGCAGGATGCAGACAAGCTGGAGTATGTTTAGAGGAGGGCAACAAGGGTGATCAGGGGTCTGGAAACGAAGCCCTATGAGGAGAGACTGAAAGAACTGAGCATGTTTAGCCTGATGAAGAGAAGATTGAGGGGAGACACGATAGCACTCTTGAAATACTTGAAAGGTTGTCACACAGAGGAGGTCCAGGATCTCTTCTCAATTATCCCAGAGTGCAGCACATGGAATAATGGGCTCAAGTTACAGGAAGTCAGATTCCGGCTAGACATCAGGAAAAACCTTCCTGACTGTTAGAGCAGTACACAATGGAACCAATGCCCTAGGGAGGTCATGGGCTCTCTCACCCTAGAGGCATTCAAGAGGTAGCTGGACAAGCATCTATCAGGTGTGCTTTAAGGAGGATTCCTGGATTGAGCAAGGGGGTTGGACGCGATGGCCTTATAGGCCCTTTCCAAATCTACTATTCTATGATATGATTCTATGCCTTCATCCAGTCAGTGACTGGGTTCGGATGACATGATGACCAATGGTGGGTTAAATAGTCAATGGTTGGTTATTGTGTCATCTGTCAGGACTTTTTCACACCACAGTTGGTTATTCAGCCAAAATAACCAATGCAAATAACCAATGCTGTACAGAGTTGATTATCTGAACAGCCATTGCTTATCATGTGTGTTGGGTACCGTTGAGTATGTTGTTGCAAACAGTTGGTTATTTTCGGTGACTGGCAAGAGCGACCAAAGTGGCGGCTGTTGCTCTAGTCTAGCTGGCAGAACTTGCAATGGCTGATGGGATACCAGTGGGAGGACTGGGGGGGGAGAGGGTAGGGGATGTATCAATCAAACATAATGTTGACTAAATAGTCAACTTGACGCTGGCCTTAGTCCACGGTTGATTATAATCATGTCGTGTGGGGAGTACCCCCCTTGTTAATCAACCGTGGAGTTGACTAAGGTAGGCTGACCATATGAAAAGGAGGACAGGGCTCCTGTAACTTTAACAATTGTAGAGAAAAGGGAATTTCAGCCAGTGTCATTTGTATGCAATTAGTTCCTGGTGAAATTCCCTCTTCATCACAACAGTTAAAGGTGCATGCACTATACTAGAGTGACCATATACAAAAGAAGGCAGGGCCCCTGCAACTTTAACAGTTGTGATGAAGAGGGAAATTCACCAGGAACTAATTGCATACAAATGACACTGGCTGAAATTTCCTTTGCTCTACAACTGTTAAAGTAACAGGAGCCCTGTCCTCCTTTTCATATGGTCAGCCTAACTAAGGCCACCATTGACTACTGTGTTGTCCGAACGCAACCAGTGTCTTTCTTCTTGTATTTTCCCTGTGGTTCTTCTGTTTTTTCTCAGACTGAAGAAAATCCAACTTTCTTTAGAAGAAATGGCATGGCAGCACAATCTCTGCAAACCTAGACGGCTGCATTGCTGCACTTGCCTTGTGAAAGGTTGGTGTTCCGGCGCAGTGCATGAACTGACCTATTGCCACATGCCAAACTTTCACCATTGCCTTTCCACTTGGAGCCATTTCATCACCCACCATTTTTATGCCAGCTTTCCCTCCAGATGTTTAAAGACTGATCTCTTCCGGCAGGCTTACCCAGTCGAATTTTAAAAGTTTTATTGGTATTTTAATAATGTATTAGTTTTTATATGTTTTAATCAGTTTTATGTATTTTATATCATTTGCTTTTAATGTTGTTCCCCGCCTCGATCCAGAGGGAGAGGCAGGTGAGAAATAAATATTATTATTATTATTTAGACTACAATCTCCATCATTCCTGACCACTGGCCATTCTGGCTGGGGCTGATGAGAGCTGTAATCCAAAAACATCTGGAAGGCACTGCATTGGAGAAGGCTGTGTATACCAATCTCTCATTAGTACTAATTTATTTATTTATTTAGAAAAATACGCCACATGCCTGAATAAAACAGCACGGCAGCCCTAATTTGAACGATGATTTTAAGAAACAGCGCCATTGATTCCTATGGAAGTGGCTCGACTTCTCTGTGTCTAGTCCGGAAACTTCAACTAGTTCAAAATATGGCAGCCAGGTTGGTCACCGATACACCTAGTGGTGAGCATATTACACCTGCTTTAAAATCACTCCACTGGCTGCCAATTACTTTCCAGGCGAAGTACAAAGTGTTGGTTATTACCTTTAAAGCCCTACATTGTTTGGGTCCAGGTTACCTGCGGGATCGCCTTCTCTCATACAATCCGCCCCGCACTCTCAGGTCCTCTGGGGAGAATTTACTACAGTTGGCCAAAACTAGGCTGACAACTGTTACCCAGAGGGCCTTCTCTTCTGCCGCTCCCAGACTGTGGAATGGCCTGCCGGAAGAGATTCGTCAACTTAACAGTCTCCTGGAATTTAAGAAAGCCATAAAAACTGATCTCTTCCAGCAGGCCTACCCAGTCGAATTTTAAGAGTTTTATTGGTATTTTAACAATGTAGTAGTTTTTATATGTTTTAATCAGTTTTATGTATTTTATATCATTTGCTTTTCATGTTGTTCCCCGCCTCGATCCAGAGGGAGAGGTGGTAAGAAATTTATGATGATGATGATGATGATGATGATGTGAGAGAACTGAAAGTCTGCACCTCTGAAAGCGGCTGGTGAGAGGCAAAAGCTCAGCAGCCCCAGCGAGGAACCTGCTACCCAAGGGCCTCCGGTGGTGGTGGTGGTGGTGGGGAGCTTTTGCTCCCCAAAACCCTTTGTCATTGAAGCAGCCTTCCCCTCGCCCCATACAAACCAGTGGAGACATTTCAGCAACGAGTGATTTTCCACTGGGCCGGTTCACATGTCATGATAAGCTATGCAAGAAACAAGCCGTGATAGGTTGGTCAATCGCTCGCTAAGCCACGCTGCTGCGGACAGACATTCAGGTGCTTGCTGGCATGCTTCCGTGGCTTGCTTCTCCCCCTCATCCACCCACCTGCATGGCAATCTGGGAGGGGGTTTTAAAGCTTGGGCATGAAACAGGAGGATCCTAGCATCCTTTCCAGTTGAAGATATGACCTAGTAAAAACCCACTATTACAGGCTCCCTCAACCTGAACCGTCCAGATGTGTTGGACTGCAACTCCCATCATCCTCAGTGGCTACGAATGGTGAGAGTTGCAGACCAACGGAGCTGGCAGGCATAGGTTGGGGGCAGGCTATGATAGTGGCTTTCACCAGGTCGTGGTGAAAGCCACGTCACCAGAAAGGATCGTAGGATGTGTAGCTCGGTGTGCGTGCCGGGAATGATCAGAGAACTACAGTTCCCAAGGTTCTCCGGGGAGAGGGAATGACTGCGCCAGTTTGACTGTGGTGGAGCTGCTCCATTTAGTGACGTAGTGCAGTCCGGTGTCACTTCAAACAACATTGCACACCGTTATAACCGAGTAAGTCTGCGCCAAACAGTGGCTGAAGTGATTCAGTCTCAGAGGAAAGGAATTTGCTGCTATGTAAACTTTCATGTTTTGAAACAAGATTGGCAAGACTGAATATGGTGCGGGTGGCATTTAGCAAGCAGATCACAAAAGCGCGCAGAGGAGCATTGAGTGCTTCAACGAAAGGTCGCAGAATCACATATCGCCTCATTCTAAATTACTCCTGGATCAGAAAAGAGTTGATCTCAACCAGGCTTCCTGACAACCTGCTGCCTTCCAGATGTCTTGGACTTCAACTCCCATCAGCCCCAGCCAGCGTGGCCAATGGTCTGGGACAGTGGGAGTTGTAGTCCAAGTCATCTGGAGGGCATCAGGCTGGGCACGGCTGATTTAAACAATCCCGTCCATTCTCATGGAGGCACACGGGGAAATATTTCTGGCAAAGGTGTTTTCTGCCCTAAAGTCTCCATTTTTGCATGTGGAAAAGCTGGAATTCAACAATACTATAACATCACCCAGCACATCGTAATATTCCAAACATTTCAAATGGCCTATAGAATGCCCCAATAGATGCGATGGCGGGTTGGGGTGGGAGGGGGAATAACAAATACAGCTGACTTCTCCTCTGCCAGGTTACATGTCTGATGCAGCCTTCTCCAACTTCATGTCCTCTGGATGCATTGGACTACAACTCTCACTAACCCCAGCCAGGATGGCCAATGATTAGGGATGGTGATTGCTGTACGGATTTTAATCCACACCTTTACTAAGGCTTCTGTGGTATTAAGATTGGCTCATTTTTTTATCCAGGGTTTTTCTTTCTCTGCCTTTCTATATGTTTTATTACACAACCACTAGATGGCACTGTGGTACAGCAGAATTGCGCAAAGACAGGAAAGTCTCAGCCTGTCATTTCTAAACAATACTACACTTTCCCCAATCTAAAAAAAAAGGCTGGGGAAATGGTTACAAAGAATGAGAAGAGGCCCTGGAGGATGACGCAAACTACCATGAGTGAGCAGTCATGACCGCACAATAAAAAACTCATGTAGAAAGGTTCATAGTCCAAAGCATCTGGAAGGCGCCATCTGGAGCCTTCTGCATGCACAGCATAACTCAGTTCTTTCTTATCCACAAGATTCCAGCTTCTTCTGGGATATGTCTCCCCGCCCCCATAAATGAAACATCCCAGTTCTCTCAGAATTCTTTTATTTATTCATGTATTCATTGCATGCTTTCAAGGTGGCATGCAAGTGGTGTCCCATCAAGGCACTGACCAGTCCCAGACTTCCTTAGTTTTCACAAGGTTGCTGCTGCAGCACATCTAGAATTAAAGGCACAACCTTGCTTAGCTGTCGTAGAAATTATGATTGCATCCAGTAGTTATAGATACTATAGTTGGTGCATATCTGTTTCCAAGCCAAGCCCCAGATGAATTGAGACTGGTTTGTTTTTCCAAGAAAAGAAACAAAAGAGAAGAGGAAGTAATTGTTTTAAGATAAAACCCCAAACCTCCTTTGGGCATTTGGCTCACGATTCTCAAAGCTGCTACAAAAACATTGCCATTAAAATTGTGCTCCGGGCTTATTACGTCTTAGTCTTCTCATTCATCACAAATTAACTGCTGGAGAAATAATGGGAAAGCATCCGTTTTTGGATTTATGGCTTCTCTCTTTGGGAAGGGGCCACCATCACTCAAGGATCAGGAAGGAGGCAATTTCGCCACATCCTCTTGCAGCTCTGAGCCATCGTAGGAATTTCCTGAACCATTTCCCATCATGAAGTTCTGGCAAACACAGCAACATGCTGAGGCAATGATGGTTAGCAAATGTTTAGGTTTTTAATTTTTTTACAACCAACGTCATGTGGACAAATTAGAAGAATTCTCTCTCCCCACTCCCAGCATTTGGGAGAATTTTCTACTAAAGTGAAGGTGGGACATACCATTTGCTTTGTTCTTGCACCTCAGGAGAGCCAGGTTTCTGCACCCTGTTCTGCGGATGCCTTTCTGACTGGAAGGAGGCATGACCAGAGCAGTGATCCTTGCAGAGTTGCAATGGGCTGCCCCCTTGAGTGTTAGCAAACCTGTGAGTAATTTGGAGAGAGGAGTCAAACATTTGCTTGGCACGCAAAAGGTCCCAGGTTCAATCCCCGGTATCTTCTAGGTAGTGCTTTGAAACACCCTGGACAGCAGCTGCCAGTCAGTGTACTGGGCTAGATGGACTAACAGTGACTTAATAGCTTCTTCTGTTCCCTGGGAAGGGGCTCTAGCTCAATTGTAGAGCTCTGGCTTTGCATGCAAAAAGTCCCATGTCCAATCCCCGGCATCTCTAGGTAGGGCTCCAGGTAGGCTTCACTTTTACACACACTGGGAGTGGCCAAGGGGGTGGAGAAATGCTCTGCTTGGAGGGAATGGTTGGCTAGAATCCTGAACAAGAGGACTCTGTTAGGAGGTAGGCTATACTGCAACATTTTGTTGAGATCTCATGTGCACATTCTATAAAGGGAATTGCTAGTTTCCAGAAGCTGATAAAGGTCCATGCAAGCGTTCACCTGCACATGTACAGACCTAAAGTGGGGACGGATGCACAAGCCCCATCCCAAATGTTCCCAGCTGCCTTAAAGGTCTTAGCATATTGAGCATGAAGGTCTGAATAAGGCTTTGAAAGTCCCACAGCGCACTGCCCACTTTAGCCCCATGTGTGCACGCTGGTGAGGGCTTGCTGAAGGCTTAGCTCTCACTCAGAATTTATGAAACAGGACATCGCTAGGGCATTCATTGGGGACTTGATTTGAATTTCCCTTGACAAAAAGCCCCTCTGCTCCAAGCCAGTTAGAGTCCAAGCAGGTCTACAGTGTCCCATTCTTAGCAGTATTACAGCAGATTAAGAAGGAATGTGAAAGCCGTGAAAAGAGGGCTGTTGTTCTGCACTGAAAACTTTGCCACCGCCATCAAGCTGCCCACTGGGATAAAAGGGTCACTGAACTCCTTGTCCAGCAACTCAAGGGTACTTTGCTTGTCAATCATCCTGAGTATCTATGTGGCCCTTGGACCTGATGTCCAGGTGTCTTGGTTCATTAAGAAAGCCAGCAGGGTCGGACACTGGACTTTGAGTCCTCTGAATAGGCAAGTCTTCTTTCTAGCTCTGACAGGCTCAAAGGATTTTGTCTGGCAGAAATCACATCACGCTAATTTTCCATCCCACGTTATCTTCTCTCGTCTGGGATCTGCTTAGAGAACAGGGTCAGTTGTGAATGGGGTGCCTCCTGAAAGATTCCTCTCTTAGCAGATTCTTCACCTGTGGTCTGAGCCAGGCATTTTATTATGTGGCTTTGTCATTGGTTTTATTTTTGTTTTTATTATGTATGTCGCCCGGAGAGCTACGGCTGTAGGGCGACTCATAAATGGAAAATGAATACATGAAGTTGTATGTGAAGACACTGCTTCACTCAGTCTTACCCCTCCAATCGCACTTCGGAGAGGATATTTCACTGTGGATAGTTCATTCAGAGTTCTGACTGGTTCGGATTGAAACTAGAGCTGGTGACTCCACTGACATTGGAGTCATCAGCCTCCACTGCTTGGGAATTAACTCTTTCAAAACAGATTCTCCAGCTAATTTCAAGCACCACATAAAAATCTACATCCCCCCCCCCCAACAGTGCTCAAAAAGTACATTTTCATATGGTCCAATAGTTGCTCTTTCAAATACCACCCACCAGGAAAAAGGTTATGTCTGGAAATAAATAAATGGCCCTTAGCTCTTCCACAGGAAGCAGGTAATGCATTTTGCTTGGCAAAATTTTGCTGCTGAGTTACAAATGTATGAGGTCACCGTCTCCCCAGATCTCATTCCCCACATCCCAAGAGACAAATGTGTCTCAAGCCATGTTTTCTTAAGAAAGCCCAATTTACCAACCCACCTGACCTGAATGACTGTGTCTGGTAAAAAGTGCTGGCTGAACAAGTTAAAATTCTGGTAGGAGCGGGAACAGCCGAAAGGGATTATGACCGCAGGAGCATAAGAACATAAAAAGAGCCTTGCCAAATACATTGTTTCTTGATTAAAATGGCTTTCATTCCCAGCACTGGGATTATGCCAAGAGTTTCCCAAAGTCGTTTCCATACTGGGCTTCAGATCAGACTAAGGGCAGATTACCATGTATGGACTCACATCTAGCAGCATAGGTGTACAGCACAGGTGATTGTTTTGCAGCTGTCCTTTTCGCTTAAAACTCTCATTTAAATTATATTGTTTTTGCAGGAAAAATGACAAAGAGTCTTGTAACCTCTTAACACATTTATTATGGCATATAACTTTCTATGAATTAGAATCTAGGATTACACTCAAGTCCTCGAAAGCTTATGTCATAACATTTTTGGTAGTCTTTGAGTTGCTACAAGACCAGTTGTTGTTTTTGCTGCCACAGACTAATACAGCTAGCTTTCTGGACCTTAATTTTACAACTATCTTTGCCAAACTTCCACCAGATCGTTTGGATATTAAGTTTTCTACAAATGTGTTGGTACAAAGTACCTTTTGTTCCTTCTATGTAGATGGAAACAGTTGCCTATTAAATACTCATCCATCTCACCTCCGTCTTGGCAGATGTCTAGGACACAGCACTGGTGCAAGTAAGAAGTCAGTGGATGACCTCCATCCCTGTCATTGCTCTGCAAGAAAAGCTTTTGCTGGTGATTGGCCCTCCATGCATGGAATTACAACATTCTTCCTTTGATGAAGAAGGATGTTAGTTCCTGCCATGTGTGTCTATGATTTGTTGTCTGATTCGTCATTCTTGTCGCCACCACTGCTCATCTGAGGGAAAGAACCTCAGTTTGCTTTCAAAAATGGGCTACAGACAGTCTGTGGAGTCATCGAAAACTAGGATATAACCTAATTAAAGTCCCACTGATTTGAAAGTCCCATTGATTTTGAACTTTCTAGTGTTGAAATCAATTGGATGTTTAACTTGTGCTTCAACTTTAACGTCTTAAGCAAAGACAGTGTATCAGTCAGAAAGCTATTTTGCATTTCTCTCTATGCAATTGTCTGTTCTCTCTTCCTAATTCTTGCTTTTGTTCAAAGTCGTTTCTTTATCGGAGCACGTAGTTTTGCCCCCTTGCATTCTCCATTGAGCCTGGCTGGTATCTTATGGGACAAATGGGCAGACGCTCTCCATACATTTGATGAAAATGTATCCCTGCTATCAAGGTGAACTAAAATCTACAAGTAGATCGCTGAGGTTTTATTTTTTGTTCTAGAAAGGTATACTCCCAAACCAGTTTGTGGGTGGAAGGAGGCATGCAGTGATGGCAAAGGGTGGGTGAATAGGAGGCAGTGGGGCGGAGGGAAAACTTGCCCTGCTGTTGAAATGCCCTCCTCCATTCATTCACACACACACACACACACACACACACACACACACACACACCCCTTCCAACCCAGGTTTTAAATTAGGGTTCAAAATACCTCCACTGGCATCAATGGAGAGTTTTAAAAAGCCCAATTCTAGGGTGACCAGATAAAATCCAGGTCAGGGCTCATGTAACTTTAACAGTTGTAGAGAAAAGGGAATTTCAGCCAGTGTCATTTGTATGCAATTAGTTCCTGGTGATATTCCCTCTTCATCACAACAGTTAGAGTGACCATATACAAAAGAAGGCAGGGCTCCTGCAACTTTAACAGTTATGATGAAGAGGGAATTTCACCAGGAACTAATTGCATACAAATGACACTGGCTGAAATTCCCTTTTCTCTACAACTGTTAAAGTTACATGAGCCCTGACCTGGATTTTATCTGGTCACCCTACCAATTGCAGTCTGGCAGGTGGGATTTTGGAGACACATCCATAGGGTTTGGAGAGGGGAAGGGTAGCCTTTACTCCCCTGCAGCACCTCCCCATGCAGGAAAAGGCCTAAATGCATTGTGGGGGTGGGTTGAGTGAGCAGGGAAAAGCTTTTGTCTTGGATCAGCCGGACTGGAGATAAGAGATTCTCCCTGCCTGGAGAGAGGAGGCAGGGGAAGAAACTGGTAGACCAGATTGAGATGCCTCTCCACATCACACCACACCACACCACACCCAGCCTGGAGGCTCCCCATGTCTGGTTTAAGGCAATGTGCACCCATTTATTCAGTTGTTGACACTTCCCTTCCTTTAACACACACACACACACACACACATACACATAGAATTGATTTTCAAAAAGTTGAGAAACTGCTTTGGGGAGCAGGTGGATTAGCGACATCACAGCTTTCAGCCAATCAGTGCTGTCCGCAGCTGTCTCCTTTTATAAAGACACAGAACCAGTTTCCCCTGAGCTCGATTCAGGACAGGGGTGGTACTTGTTCAGATGATGCAGCCAGTGGAATTCCACAGCGGGGTGGTTGCACTAATTATGTATATCAAACCTGGTCATTAATTCTCTTGCTGCCTGCTCATTTTAATTGCTCTGTAATCCTTTGAAAAGATACCAACACAGAAGAAAAATTACAGAAGAAAAATTACAAGCTAGGAAACAGGGAACAGTACATTGCCATTTTTGTTTCTTGTAAGATATGAAATGATGCTCCATGTACTGGGAGGTACCTCTCTCATCAGCACAGAAACCAAGGAAACAATGGAAAGGCAGCATACGCAACATGCTTTGAACAGCATATTAGAAATTCTGCTGGAGCAGCTCACTTGATGGCTTCAAATAGATCCAGCCAATGATTAAACTAAGTTTTGTCCGGCATTTTCATTATTCTTGGCTTTCTGAAACCCAGCACTCTATTTTGATGGGTGTGCTAGAGATTGAACGGGAAAGGGCATGGCAAAGGATAATAAGAATACTGGAATGCAATGGGCTAGACAATCCTAAGTGCTGCTCGTCTTTGGACATTAGACCTGTTCTCTCACCAACTTCATCAAGAAGACGCGTGAAGTCCTTAGTCCTTTCTACTTGGCACTAGTGAGACCATATCTGGTGTATGATTCTGGGCACATTTCCAGAAGGACACTGACAGGTTAGAACAGGCTCAGATGACACAGGGACTTGAGGACGTCCCTTTGAGGACAGGTTGAACGAACTGGACAGCCACCTTCCATGGATGGTTTAACTGGTTTTCCTGTACATTGCAGAGGGTTGGACTAGATGATCCTTGTGGTCCCTTCCAACTCCACAATTCTGATTCTATGATAAGAACAAGACACACATGACTGCTTACAGGACTGTAACATCAGGGCATGATGTGACCCTCTGTTTGTGTCTGCAGAGGTCAAGATGTGGCTGTCTCTGCATGGATGATAATTTTGTCATAGAGTTGGAAATGGTATGATGTTTGTTCATGATACATATTCTATGTGTGTGTATGAGAGAGAGAGAGAGAGAGAGAGAGAGAGAGAGAGATGAAGGGAGAGGGAGAGGGTTTTTTTGTTTGTTTTTTACTAATGGTCCTGGTCAAACAGAGATGTTTTGCTCTCAAACCCTGCAAAGCCTGGACTGAACAGCATGAAAGTAAGACAAAAGAAATCAATATGTATACAATTTTCAGATCTCAAAAACAATAATTTCTAGCCATCTTCTTTCTGCTTTTGCTGAGCAGTAATGGATTTGTGAAATAATAATAATAATAATAATAATAATAATAATAATTTGCAATGTTTAAAACCCTCACATCCTCAAAGTACTTTGCAGACATTATCTTGCTGTAATCCTTACAACAACCCTGTAAGGTAGATTGGTATTATTATCCCAACATTGCAAATGGGAGTCTGATATTAGTGGCTTGCCTAACTAAGATCTGAACCCAGGATTTCCAAATCTGTAGCTCTGTTTCCTAGCCTCTGTGTTGCAGCAGTTCAATATAGGCCCTAACTTACTAACCCTTAGAGGGGAATCAATCTGCCTCTATTTGGATACAACAAGGCAATTCTAGAGAAAGGGCAAGCTGCAAATCTAAAGCATAGCGGATATTACTGCACAGCTGGTTCACCAGATGGTGAAGTTAACATGTTCGCTGAAGCGAGGTTCAGATTGTGACGGGGGCAAGGGGCAAAGATTCATCAAGGTGCAAAATGCCTGTTCTTGTAACAGACAAGATGGGGGTGGGCAGATATAAATAAGAGTATTTTATGAACAATTTCCCCTGTGTGCGTGTGTGTGTTTTAAATCACACACACAACACTACATAGGTTGAATGGCATATTTGCAATTGCAACACTTGCTGGAATACAGGTTTGGTCTGGCTGCTTTTACGGCTTCAGAGCCCCCATTTTTATTGGAAACGCTTATAGCGGCTGAACAATCATATCGACCCACATTCCATGTATTTAAATACTAGTTACTAATAAATAAATTGGAGTGCTCTGTTGTGCCTAACGAATGGATCGTTGTTTTAGCATCTGTACGTTAAGTATCTAGGGATCTTAGGCTCTGCCTTATTCAGCAAACAAATCTTGTTTCGGGTTTCCTGGATTCCACAATGTCTTTTTAATAAGGGCTTAATTTGCATAATAGTTGGACATGTAATTACCTAATGCTTCTTTTTTCCATGTGTTTTGGCAATGACCAATCATTGCTTCCTTTTGGGAGGAAGTCAAAATATGGACAAACTTTGTATTGGAACAGTTTTAACACTGAATGATGTACATGTCCTCCTAAACTATTTACCTAGGCTGACCATCTGAAAAGGAGGACAGGGCTCATATAACTTTAACAGTTGTAGAGAAAAGGGAATTTCAATCAGTGTCATTTGTATGCAATTAGTTCCTGGTGATATTCCCTCTTCATCACAACAGTTAAATTTGCAGCGCCCTGCCTTCTTTTGAATATGGTCACTCTAGTATAATGCCTGCACCTTTAACAGTTGTGATGAAGAGGGAATTTCACCAGGAACTAATTGCATACAAATGACACCTGCTGAAATTCCCTTTTCTCTACAACTGTTAAAGTTACAGGAGCCCTGTCCTCCTTTTCAGATGGTCAGCCTAATTTACCAGTTACTTGGAAGTTAACGTATGGTCAGCGCAAATGGATTTTCTTAGCCCGTATGACAGCCAAATGACTAATATTACAACGTTGGAAGGATAAATGTTCACCTTCCATAATTCAATGGATTGAGGATCTAACAACGCTATCAACATTTGAATGAGTGGTATTTTAGGCGCTATTCGCAAATGAATAAATATATGGATATTTGGTCTGCATTTCTTGAAACTTCCACGTAATCTCCACCCCCTTTTTTTTTAGAATGATGGAATATTGATATTTCTATGCATGCAATTTCTTGTTCTTTTTTAATTTAGTTTTCATGATTTGTTTTTTGTTTTGTTAAATTTATAGAAAAAAGAAAAAAGGATTAATAAAAAAACCACCTCAACACTACATAGTGTTTATAGCACTGGTCAACATAGGGCGAACCATTTGTGGAATTTTGATGACGTACTGAATATACAGGTCCATTTCATTGTCTATAACAATAGTCTTACAAATGTGCGTAGAACAAGAGGTTCATTCAGAGGTTCAGGTCAGTTCATTCATTGTATTTCTAGGTGGATGCGTGAATGTTTAGTTACAGTGTTTGTTGTTAGCAAAGGATTTTAAAAAGTTGTTTTTATCTGATATGGGTGTTGTTTTGTGTTTAATCTTAAGCTATTTTATGTCTTATCTTTTAATTGTCGTTTGTCTAATTCGTAGTTATACTTGTTTTTCATGTAGCTCCTGATGAAGGATTTTTCCGAAATGCGTAGAGCAGATTGAAGATATTATTAAAGATTAAAGAAAAAGATTGTTTCATAGCACCAGAGCATGGCAATCTTTTTTCATCTATAGAACAAAAGGGCAAAGAATCATACGCCCTCCTCAAGAATGTGACTTAAAGCTCCTCTCTCTCTAAATGGTGTCCCTTGTGTACTGAATCCCCCTTAAATAAGGATTAAAGGAGGTGAGAGAATTAATCCTGTTAAGTCAATGGTGTTTATTCCGTAAGGAAGAAAACTCACAATGTTTGGTTGGTGTTTCAGGATCGACTGTGTGCACGGGAGATTCAGCCGCTGGATGAACAGCACATAACTCACCTTAGAACAGTAATCTTGGCTGCCAAAGGTGGATGGGGCTTGGAGTCAAATGGGACACCTAATAATTAACTCTACGGACTGTTGCAAAACAAGCCCAGTCAGCAAGATTAGGCTGACCAGATAAAATCCAGGTCAGGGCTCATGTAATTTTAACAGTTGCAGAGAAAAGGGAATTTCAGCCAGTGTCATTTGTACGCAATTAGTTCCTGGTGATATTCCCTCTTCATCACAACAGTTAGTTGCAGGGGCCCTGCCTTCTTTTGTATATGGTCACTCTAGTATAGCTCCTGCACCTTTAACTGTTGTGATGAAGAGGGAATTTCACCAGGAACTAATTGCATACAAATGACACTGGCTGAAATTCCCTTTTCTCTACAACTGTTAAAGCTACATGAGCCCTGACCTGGATTTTATCTGGTCACCCTAAGCAAGATGCTCTGAGGACAGTTTCCAGCTTCTTCCAAGTCCTAGGCTTGAAAAAGCAATAATCTGAATAGGCCTCCTTGTCTCTGGGATATGATTAACTGGCTCTTGCTAGACAAACTTTGCTGAGTTGGCCATGGGCCAATTTGCCAGGAGTACAGCAGACAGTGACTGTCCACCCTCCCTCCCCCCCTCCCCTCTCCAGCAAATTCCCATCGAAGTTCAAGGCTTCTGCTCTTTCATCCAGTGACCTTAACTGAGAGGTTTACTATTGAGATAAGGGTCCAACCTTGATCAGGCTGAAGCCAGCATGGCCAAAGTGAAGCATCCTGGCTGATGCAAGGGATCTGAACCAACTCTGGAAAGCAGACTGGGCCACCCTTGACCCTCCCAGGCTCTTTGCTGCCTGAGGCCGGGGCGGCCCGAGACTAGCTGCCAGCAACTGGAGCGCTGGTTGAACCGCACAGTTGGCGCCTCCACCCTAAACCCCAGGAGCAGGTCTAGGTTGAGGTTTTTGGTAAACTGTTTTCTGTGCAATTTTTTTTTAGTGTATTTATTTAAACAGAGGCATAATTATTCAGTTTTTCTGTCTATCCCTCTGTCCAACCAATGTTTCTGAGATCACATAAAATAGATGGTTTTTTAGAACAGATTTGGACACGATAGCTAGATGATATTTCAGTGTGATGTCAAACAGAAATTCATTAAAATATTAATTATAATTTTTATTATTACAAATCCAAAATTATCCATTATGCTATTCTGCTTTCACTGCCATTACCACCACATCCAATACAGAAAGAACTAAGAAAATTCTCAAGAAACTACGTTTTTTAAAAAATGTATTTTCCCCTCAAATTTGGTGCCCCACTTTAACTTGGTGCCCTAAGCAACCGCCTACTTTGCATATATGGATGAACTGCCCCTGGCCTCAGGTGAAGGACAAGGTGGTACCCACCCATTCCTCATACAGAAGCCAACTGGACTGGCAGTTAACGGGATAGTATCCTTCATCACAGGGCCTCCTATGACATATGCAGCTCTGGGAAACGCTGGAGGTGTCAGGAGAAACAGTCGCCACCCCTGCATCTGCTTCTGGAGGCAGTTATCATACTCTGCCTAATGGTAGGACCAGATGTGGTCTTTGATCAAAAGAGGTTTGGCAGACATCGAGGCTGCATGCAGACAACACGATGGTCAACGGTGGGGTAATAATCAACTCAACAGTTGTTTACCTCGGGGGTACTCCCCACACAACACAATAATAATCAACCATGGTGTGGATTAGGATCAACACTGAGTTGACTATTAGTCCACGCTGAGTTGACTCGCTCATTCCCTGCCCTCTCCCCCCCCCCAGTTCTCCCATTAGCCATTGCTGCTAAAATCTATCCTGCCAGCTGGACTAGAGCATCAGCCACCACTTTAATCGTTTTTGCCTTGCGACTTTGGGGCTGACGTAATAACCAATGGTGGCCGAGGAAATGACCAATGGTACCCTCCACACAACACGATAACCAATGGTGGTTCAAATAGCCAACTCTGCACAGCGTTGGTTATTTCTGCCAAATAACCAGCCATTGGTTAAAAAACTCTGTCCACACCATGCGATAATGCATGGTGGGTTAAATAACCAACCGTCAACTATTTAAACCACCATTGGTTATCGTGTTGCTGAACTTAGTCATCAACGCGTAAAATGGAGGGTTCGTACATGCTAACTAGCAAGCCTCTTTTGTTCGATGGGGAACTCCCCATTCCTGTTCAAATGAAGGCAATGGCCAACTTTCACAGTCATCTCAATTGGTGGTAGACGTAGGGGAAATGCCATAGTCCAGCTGAGTCAACTGGTGATACGACAGTCAGGAGACATCTGTGGCACATGCAGGCCAGATTCAACTTTTGACAAGACTGGGTGAATTTCACTTTTGGCTGGATCATGTGTACTTTCAAAATTATCTTATCTTATTTATAGTGGTTTTCATCCTTCTCCTCAGCCAGAAAGACCCCCCAGAGCAGCTTGTATATAATCAGGAGAACAAAACAGTCCCTGACTGCAGGTTTTATAACTGAAAATGACACAACACACAAGGCAAAAGGGATGGGGATGGAAGTGGGGGGGGGGGGGAAACGCACACTGTCTTCCAGCAGGGCTGGTGACATGGCTCTGGATCCCACTCCCACCTCCCTCCTTGACAACCTGCTGGTGACGTGGCTGAAAGTCAGTGTCGACTACTAACCCCTCATATCCGACAGGGGTGGAGATGGTGATGGTGTACATTGGCCCCCAAACCACCCTGATAAACTAGGCATATTTACCTTGCTCTTCATAGAATCATAGAATAGTAGAGTGGAAGGGGTCTATAAGGCCATCCAGTCCAACCCCCTGCTCAATGCAGGAATTCACCTTAACGCATAGCTGACAGATGGTTGTCCAGCTGCCTCTTGAAGGCCTCTAGTGTGGGAGAGCCCACAACCTCCCTAGGCAATTGGTTCCATGGTCGTACTGCTCTAACAGACAGGAAGTTTTTCCTGATGTCCAGCCGGAATCTTCCTGTAACTTGAGCCCATTATTCTGCATTCTGCACTCTGAGATGATCGAGAAGAGATCCTAGCCCTCCTCCATGGGACAACCTTTCAAGTACTTGAATTGTGTTATTATGTTTCCTGTTCGTCTTCTCTTCTCAAGGCTAAACATGCCTACTTGCTTGGTAGGTGCCCAACTCTGCCTACCCTTGGCGTTGGCCCTGTGCCCAAAGAATGAGAACTCACAACTAACAATTTTAGGATGATGCTTAATTGAGAGTGACTTGGGTTCATCCAAATTCATGAACCCAAAGAGGCAATATTGATTCCAGATTAAGTAATCCATTCCGGGTTGGTCAAGGGCTAAGTAGAAGAAGGACCTTTTACCTCTAGCTTAATGGTGCAAATCCAAACTGGGTCAACTCTGACCCCAAGTGACATTGTGGAATAGTGAACCAACTATCTGGCAGAATACGTACAGATCTTTGCCTACAAGAAACTTTTCTATCTTTCTGGGAATAAAATTTGCCTTTGCTTCTGAGCACTGCTATTGTCTCCTTCCATTCTGATCCCTTCATGGGGGTTTCCAAGGTGATCCAAAAGATGACTCCTCTGAGTTAACTGTTCCTGTCCTCAGGAATCAATTCACAGCTCAGGGGTGGAGCCCCTGCTTTGCATGCAGAAGGGCCCAGGTTTGATCCCCCGGCATCTACCGGTAGGGAAATGAAAGACTCCTGCCTCTAACCTTGGATAGCTGCTGCTGCCAGTCAGTGGCCAGATCTACACCAAGTAGGGTATCACGGTATGAAAGCAGTATATAAAAGGTAGAAGCCACGGCAAGCAGGATATAGCACTATGAAAGCGGTATATGGTCTGTGTCAATGGGCCCCAACAGTTGTCCGTGCACTTCAATGGCGCTATGCAGCAGTCGCGTGGCTCCTGCCTTTTTCATACCACGTTCATACCGCTATATCCTGCTCGGTGTAGATCTGGCCAGTGTCGACAGCACTGGGCTAGATGGACCAAAGGTCTGACTCAGCAGAAGGCAAGCTTCCCATGAGACGGAATCTGCACCATTGGCCCTCGTCGTCTCGTGCCATCAGGTTTCATGTTTCTCACCTCCTGTTTGCTCTGTGCTGCAATTTGTGCCGCCGCAGTGTGTACCATTCACGAGGTCTGTCCCTGCAGAGCTAGCTGATGTTCCCCACAACGTTTTTAGGTATGTCCAAAAGATGCCTGTATTGTTTGCTATCGCATTTCATTAAAAGTAAAAACCAATTCTCTTAATGGGGGGGGGGGGGAGAGAGAAAACCTACAAACATAGGCTGACCATATGAAAAGGAGGACAGGGCTCATGTAACTTTAACAGTTGTAGAGAAAAGGGAATATCAGCCAGTGTCATTTGTATGCAATTAGTTCCTGGTGAAATTCCCTCTTCATCACAACAGTTAAAGTTGCAGGGGCCCTGCCTTCTTTTGTATATGGTCACCCTAGTATAGTGCCTGCACCTTTAACTGTTGTGATGAAGAGGGAATTTCACCAGGAACTAATTGCATACAAATGACACTGGCTGAAATTCCCTTTTCTCTACAACTGTTAAAGTTACATGAGCCCTGTTCTCCTTTTCATATGGTCAGCCTATACAAACAAAGAGATACATTTGGGATCGCTTGGTCTATAATATAGGCTGACCATATGAAAAGGACGACAGGGCTCATGTAACTTTAACAGTTGTAGAGAAAAGGGAATATCAGCCAGTGTCATTTGTATGCAATTCGCACCTGGTGAAATTCCCTCTTCATCACAACAGTTAAAGTTGCAGGGGCCCTGCCTTCTTTTGTATCTGGTCGCTCTAGTATAGTGCCTGCAACTTTAACTGTTGTGATGAAGAGGGAATTTCACCAGGTACTAATTGCATACAAATGACGCTGGCTGAAATTCCCTTTTCTGTGCAACTGTTAAAAGTTACATGAGCCCTGTCCTCCTTTTCATATGGTCAGCCTATATAATAGCCACAGATGTACAGAAATATAGAAGGACTGGCTAGCTTGGCTCCCAGCAAGCCAATCTTAGCTTGGCTATGCAGCAGCCTGTTGGAAGCTAAAGAACCCTCCTGGCTTTTCTACTTGGCAAAGGCCATAAAATCAGCAGGGAGATGGAAGATTGTCCAATCATCTGGCAGACAGTTTGGGAATTGCTGCCACAACGCTACTTACGTTACACTGCCTCGTGCCAGACACAGCCATATTTTTCGGGAACCAAATATTTGGAGCTGAGGTTACATTTTTGAAAAGTGGTTTGCTTTCTTGGTCCTGCCTACAGCCCTGTCCCTCTGAAGGCCCCTGGGCTTACCACCAACAACCATTCCTTTCTGAACGGCTCTTTGCTGCAGACAGTAGGGGCCACCCTGAAGGACAACATCCGCTCCTATCCAAACATCCGTTCCTACAAAGCGTCCCCTTTGAATCCCAAGTGGCTCTTTTTCCTGTTTTGAAACTGCCTTCAGGTTGGTGCGTCTCAGGGGATCCTGCTTACATATTGTCTTTGGCAGGATAGAAGCCCGCAGGACACCTTCCCCTCATTAAGAGCAGGGCGTTTAATACCAGGAGGCCCGTTGACCCGCTGGCCAAAGCTGGAGCCCCCTTGAGGGGTGCGGTGCGAGGAAGGCCCTGAGAACCGTGCGGGTGAGGGAGGCCGCAGGCTGCTCTTGCCAGATAAGAACACCAACAGGAAAAGGCTCATTAAGGAGAACGGTGAGAAAGGGCTGGGAGCTCACGTCATCAAAGGCTCATGGGATGGCTGTCCAAGGGCATTCTTGAGGAGGCTGTGGGAGAAAAAGGGACCTTGGCTCACAGCTAGGATTAGCTTGCTGGGAAAGACCCTTTGAAGAGCCACAGGCAGTAATGGCAGGTTGACCTGGGCTGGGAGGGGGAGGGGGGCACAATCATTGACTTTGGGATGTCTTGTGCCTCATCTACAAGAATTCGACTTTACGCCTGGTTAGCCGATTATGCACATATTCGCAGAAGCGCTTTATCGTAAATGCTGGTATGCAGGAGGTAATTGAGCACTCAACAGGTGACCTTACCGGTTGTTTCAAATGCGCTTTACAAGTAGTTAATGTGGAGAATCGCTTGTTCACATAGTCAAAATGCGCTTTAACGGACGGAGCAAAATAAAACTCGCTATTTAACGCACATTCGATAATGCGCATAATCGGATGTTTAAAGTGCCTCTACGCCCGATTTGTGCTCCATTCTTGTAGAGGTAAATTTTTTAATGAGCCTTGAAAGAGCTTTAAATGCCTCTTGTAGAGGCAGCCTTGGGCACTCTCACCCTAGAGGCCTTCAAGAGGCAGCTGGACAACCATCTGTCAGGGATGCTTTAAGGGGGATTCCTGCATTGAGCAGGGGGTTGGACTCGGTGGCCTTGGAGGCCCCTTCCAACTCTACTATTCTATGATTCTATGATTTCACTGGCTAGAATTTGCCCTCCCCCTTTTGAGGGAAGAGCCGTGGCTCAGTGTGCTAGAGATGGAGAAAGTCCCATGTGCTCTACTCCCGAGCATTTGTTGCATCCGCCAGAAGATCGATCCTGCTGCTCCTACATCACCTAAGAGGATCCATCTGAAGGGCAAGAAAATGTTGGTTTCTATTGGGAAATTTCATGCACACATCCTGTGTTCTGAACAGTGGAGGCTGGCAGCTCTGTTGTCAGTGGGGCAGTGAATCCGCTCCGGGTTTCAGTAAGAACTCTAAAGGAGCTCTCCAAAGTGTGCTTCTGACTGAAACCTGGAGCTGATTCTCTGCCCCGCTGACATCGGAGCCACTAGTCCCCACTGCTCAGCTGACAATTGCGCCTCTCCATGGCCCAGAGGGGTCAGTGGGAACAGCCCTGTGGCAAGTTTGGGAAAGTGCCATGTTGACTCCACATCCTCTGCTGGTTCATGTCCCCAGTGGGAATGGGCCAACCCACTTGGACGGTGGGGGATTGGAGCCCTGTCGCAGCATGAACTGGGGGCCATCTGGACCTGCCTTTAACTGTTTACCCGTTCTGCAGCTTCCACACTCTGCAGAGCTAAATGAGTGCCTAGGAAATCTTTCCTAGCCAGAGGGGAAAGATGCTTGGAGGTGTTAATGCACAACAGATGGCCCAACATTGCCACAGGGAAGAACTTCCAGAAAAATGGCCTTAGCTATACTTAAGACCTAAGCAAGAAAGCCCAGTTGCTATCACTAGGATCAGACTTTCAGAAGCCTGAATAAGAAACACCAAGACATAATTGAGTGTGGAAATAACTGTGGTGGAACCTGTTTGCTAAAAAAGACCAAATGCTCGTGACATTCATGGCCTTCAAGAAAGAGTTTATCCAGTAAAAAGGGCAGCTTGCAGGAGGGCGGGGCGGAGGGGGGGGAAGAAACATGTTCATAGCAACAATAGAAAGGGGGGGGGCGTTCCAGGAGACCTTCATAAAACCATCTTTAAAGTTGTTTTCCCTCCGAGTCTTGTTTAAGGATTGTATTTTGTTTAAAGCAAAACATGTGCATAGACTGGAGGGGGGGAATCTTTGACCCTCAAGATGTTGCCAAACTCGCTTCAGCCTCAGCTGGTGTGGCTAATGCTCGGGGATAATGGGAGCTGTAGTTCAGCAACATCTGGGGAGCGATGGGTTTCCCATCATCTGACTCTGATGGGGACCAACTCTTAACACATGCTGAACACAGACGGCTGGTTCTGGGCGAAGCAAAGGGAAACATGACAAGTTTGCGGTGGGAGAGGTTGAGAGGCTTCATCCTCCAAAGTCTCTGCTCAAGGTTTCTGTGTGCATGAACAGGCTCAAGGTCAATGCAATTTGGGTTTCTCTTTGGTCGTACTGAATTTTTCTGTTCTTAATCCAAGCAAGCAGGAAGGGCTTTATACAACAGGGCCTTCAGAAAGTTGGATAGGTCTATATTGAGTGTGTGGTGTGTGTGTGTGTGAAAATACTGTATCTTTTATCCTTTGTGTGTGACAGAAACTCGGAAGGGATTCTGAGCTGATTTTAGAGATAAATTCGTGAAAGAGATGCGAAACCGTTTTGTGATCCCTGATCAGTTGTGATCCTGATTGACTACACTAACACTGATATGACCTGTGTAGGAAGCAATGCTTGCACTTGGGTTTCAGTTGCCCTCACTGACGTCCACAAGTAGCTAAATCTGATTGGTTACACAGCACTGTGACATCATGACCAGTACATAATCCCTGATTGTCTGGAAGCACTGGAGGAGGAAACGATTGAAGTAGTAGCAAAGGAGATGTGGTTATACACAGCCACTCCCTCCAAAAAATGTAGGCTTGATGAGGAAGGATTTGGCCTCCTTCTTTTGAATTGAAAAGCAAATCTGCAGAATGCTCCGCTTAGCTGTATTTATGGGTTCTTGGATAGAGCCTTGGCTCCCTCTCTCCTTCTGCATCTCTGGGCGTTTGTTTCCTTTGACCCCAGTGTAAGCACCGCAATGCACGGAGCATGCAACTGCTGTGCCAACTGACATTCCCCTTGCCACGGTCTCCCTGGTTCAAGAGGATGGGTGACACAATGTCACGACACTCGCCGATTTACCTGTCTCTGGGGTTCATCAGATGAGCGTTTTATCGCACGCTCACTACTGCCCACTCACGTTTTTTAGACGACAACATCCGCCTCCTGCGCGCCTCCCACTCCTTCTTGCCTTTTTCCCATCACAAAATGGACCCTTTTTTGAGGGAGGGGGGAACGGAATGTGCCACCCTTTCCTGCTGTGTGAAGGAAAAGCGGCACAATAAAAACGGCCCCTGAACGGGCCATGTGGGTTTTGTTTACTTCCTCTTTCTTCTCTGGGAAGAAGAAGTATTGTGGGACAGGAGCGGGGGCGGAGAAGCGACAGTAGGGAACCGCGATTTCCCCGTCTGATGATGCTCTCTGTTGCATTGGATGCCATAGTGGAGTGTCCCCTGACTTTCAGGAACAATTTGGGGGAGCCAAAAACAGTGTTTACCAACTCCTTGCCCTGCTTTTTGGATCCTGCCCTATATTTTAGGGTGGATAAATTAATGTGAACATGGCAAGAGGTTGCACAGTTCAGTGCTAGGGATAGAAAATGCTTTACATGCAGAGGTTACAGGTTCACTCCCAGGGGGCTCCAGTTAAAACGGTCCCCCGCTAGCAGGGCCAGAAAAGATCTCTTCCCAAGACCTTGGAGAACTACTGGCAGCTGGAGTAGGAAGCCCTTGACTTAGTGGGCCACTGATCTGATTATGTATAAAGGCAGCTCCTACTGCTAGTGTAATAAGGGCTATAATAGGGCATTAATAACCAGTCTTCCAACTCTGCAAGGCCATCTTTAAAGGAAGGTGTTTGTCAACACTGCCAAAAATATGAATGAAAATCAACAATCGTTCCTGAGCAGATGTATTTAATTTGCATGCAGGGCAGGCTGACCCTTATGAGTTAAGCCACACTTTATTCCAGTGCTATTCAGAGATTAGACTGAAGTCATTATATACTTCATGGGGAGTGTGTAGCTTTACACCAGAGTAAGACATGGTAAATGACCTGCCAAGTCATTTGCAATATAATGACTTGTCCTGAAACTACCCCACTAGGCTCAGTGCTCAGTGGGGAGAAAGCCCTGTTTCTTGGCACAAATTGCTTGGGCTGCAATGTCTGGCCAGAGGGGAGGCCGAAGGGTGGCATTTTCACCTTGGAGCTCCATCACACCAGCAATTTTTCACACTCCTGCCATGCCTGGTACATGTTCTTGCAGTGCGGTACTCACATGACGTCGTTCCTGTCCTGCGCTCATCTCGCCTCTTCCCCTCCCTTTCCCATCTTATTTTGGAGCGGGGAAAGTCTGTTTTCCCCCCCTCCATGCGCTACTCCTCCCTCCTGTGTATTGCTGTCTTTGCGCTATATTGGACCATCCCATTTTTTGTTGGGGCTGTGTGTCTCAAAGGGCGGTCTCGCTGACAAAAGAGGAGGGAGGGGCGGTTCACCGCTCAACTGCTCAACCCTGAAGGGGGAGGGAGAGAGAGCTCCCGAACATCCCACAGAGAAGGTGAGTGTGCCTGGGACTCAGTCCCATTCAACTCTATGGTCCTTACTCCTGAGTAGGCATGTCTAGGTTTGCTGACTAGAACAATATCGGCTTCCCCTTGCCATGCCAACATTGACCATAAACTTCTCCAAAAACTAATTGTAATACTTTCTCTTCACTTATATTGATCTTAGGAGAAAGCACAGTGTGTTGTTATACCGTAACTGCACAGTTTCAGGCTGCTGTACTATTGCATTTGCACAGAAATTATATATATATATATATATATATATATATATATATATATAATCTACAGGGGAAGGAGAACCTGGGGGAGGGGGAGGGCGGGACATTTCATCGGCATAGTAGCGATACAGGTGGAAAAATACATGAGCTGAAATAGCGCAGCAACGCACAGACGTGAAAGTGCATAGCACTGGACTTGCTAATGAAACAGAGGAGGAAACCGTAGTTGCAAACTGGGGAAAAAAAGAGAGTGTGATGGAGCACTTGGATTATATGGTCCAAGGCTTGGAAAAGGTCACTGATTCACCTTGATCTTGCGCGCAGTCTCAGTAAATGTCAGAACAGAAATCTTTGGCTGGGTTCACACAACACAACAAGCCAGAGTACAGATTGGATATGGGTTGTCGTTGAACTGTGGGCTGTTGATGAATCATTGTTTGTTGTGTTGTGTGAACTCAGCCACATCAACCACAAACAACTCGTAGTTCACAACCCAACAGCAAACCATGGGTTCTCTTTGTGGTTTGTTCATGGTTAATCAACCATGGTTTGTTAGCAATGGCTGGGTTCATACAACATAACAGCTCACTATCCAACAACAACCCACGGTTCAATGACAACCCATACTCAATCCCTATTGAAGCCATACTCTGGGTTATTGTGTTGTGTGAACCAGGTCATTGTTTTATACACTAATATTTATGTAATTTCAGATCTGCAGAGGCACCACCACATTCTGGTGGTGGTGGAGGCATAACTGGTTGGGACGCAGGAGAGACCCTCCTCTGTGGCTGAGCTGAAACTGTGGATTTCCCCAGGTCAACCTCCTCTCTCTCAGCCCTGTGTTGTCCGATTAAGACTTTTCTGTGGTGGTTGCAGCATACGTTTGGCCTGTCAGATTGAGTAGTTTTAATAGGCTGATGCCGTTCTTTAAGGCAATTATCTGCTCTAGCTTTGGGGTGGTGGTGTGTGATTTAATTTGAAAGTGGGGGAAGGAAAAAGGCTGTGGATGTGTCAATCAGCTACTGTGCCTAACACGGCCTCCCCTTTATCCCGTGAGCAGTTTTGCAAGTTTAAGTAGTAACATATCGATGAATAAATATAACGTACAGCTTAAAAACACACATGAAAGTTCGACTAGAGCACGACCAAGAACAAAATTGTTATTTGAATTGCTGATGCATAAAAAGTTCAGCTCAACCCTACCAATAAAGGCAATACATTGTGGAAGCATTATTGTCTAAACCAAGAGTAGGCAACCCAGTCCCCTCCAAATGTTGTGCACTACAACTTCTATAAGCTCCAGCTGGCATGGCCACTGATCAGGGATTATGGGAGGTGTAGTCCAAAACATCTGGAGGGCACCAAACCATTATGCAAAAGTCCCTTTTTAAACTGACAAGACCTTTCACATACTCTCTGTTAGTGCTGGGCCACAGACAGGTGAAAACACAAAAGGTAGAAAGTCCACGCCTTGGCTGGATGTCCTCAGTCGCCTATCCTACACATGGCTTCCGGCTAGCACAATACCCAGTATGTTCTCCTACAACACCAGTGGATATGGATGGGTGTTGAGGGAAAGAATTGTAAAACAGAGACATCATATCAGTTGGAAACCTCACTTCAGAACAACCTCAACCAGCAAGTTTCTTAAACCTTTCAGTTCATCAAGGACCACTAAGTTCCAAAATGTGTCAGGTCCCTTGCTGCTTTCCTGCTCTTATCAATTAATTTATCTTGAGCGACAAAGGAAAGAGCAGGTGCTGCCCATTCCAGCCACCCAGACCAGTGGTGTGGGAGGGGAAAGGATTATTCATAGGCAGGAGGTGACAAATGGGCTCATCCACCAAGAAAACCTATTTGCAACCAACCAATCTGTACTGGGATGGAGAAAACTCGATTCGGAAAGTATCACGCAGGCCCTCTTGAACAGCTCAGTTCTCCGTAATTTCAAGAGCCTCTCTTAAGGAACACCGTAACTTCTGTGGGCACATTTACATGGGCCTCCTGTTGGGTTCCTAAGATATACAGAAGCCCACAAAATGGTTGAAAGGGGCACAGCGCAGTTCTACTGTTGTCAGCTGCTTGGATAGACTATCTGAAGGTGGTGGGGCAGTGCTTTTGTAAGCCTCCCTGAGCTCCTCAGGGGAAGAGCAGTAGTTAAATGCAGCAGCCAATTTCAAAATTAATTCAAAACACACCACACACACACTCACAGGTCCTGATGAAGATAAAAGTTCTTTGTGAGTAACTTATTGCCATTAGTTTCAAGGGGTTGTACTGAATCTTAGTCATATTTAGAGTAGACCCACTGAAATCATGCTAATTTAAGTCTCATTGGTTTTAATGGGTCTACTCTGACTAACAGATGGGGGGAATCACATTTCCCTACTGTCACTTCCCCTCCTCCCCGCTTCTGTCCCACAATACTTCCTCTTCTTTCACATGGGGAAAGAAAGAGGAAGTAAACAATGATCACGTTGCCCATTCAGTGGGCGTTCTTATCGCACTGCCTTTCCTGCACACGGAAGGAAATGGAGGTACGTTTCACTTCCTAAAAAAAATTGCATTTACCGGGGTCTTGTTTTGTTGTGGAAAGGAGACCTGAAGGAACGGGAGATACATAGGAGGCGGGCGGTGTCATCAAAAGGACCCATGAAAAACCATGAGTGGCCAGTAACGAGCGTGCTATAAAACACACGCCTGATGACACTCTAAATCTGGAATCAACCCAATGGGTTTCAAGCACGACTAACTTTTACTAGATGAGAAGCACACTTTGCAGTAACAGGTGATGGAGTAAATAAACACATCCACTCTCTTTTCCCTCCAACTTTCCTCCCCTCTGCTCTTGAAACTCTGAGGATACTCTGCCCTGGGATAGAAGTATTTTAAACAGATTTGGTCGCACATTCAAAAGCACGTGTGACCCACACCGCACGCACTCTATGGCCTGTAGTCACTCAAACAAAAGCCATGCAGCCTTATTTTTTATGGTTCTTTTCTAATAATCAGGGGCCAATGGTACAAAGGTACCTTAGTTCAGTGCTAGAGTATGTGCTTTGAACGCAGAAGGGCCCAGGTTCAATCTCCAGATGATCAGTTAAAAGAAAAGGGTGATGGAAAATACTGAGTAGCCAATACTGGCCCAGATGAACAAATAGTTTAACCTGGTATAAGGCGGCTTTCTACATTTCTAATGTTTACATTATGCGTAGGAACACACTGCATACCTTTTTTTCCCAAATGATGGATCATGCATTGCTTATTGTAGCTGGATTTTTTTAATAGTGTATTTTAAATATGATTTTATTGTTACTACAGTTGTAATTGTTTTTAATAGTGTATTTAAACATAGTTGAATACTTACAGGTGAACCGCCTGGAGATTTTATTATATTAAGCGGTATATAAACATAACTAATAAATAAATAAATACATGTTACGTTGAACGAGTGCTTTGCTGCTCTGACCATAAAGCTGGAATAGGGTTACAAGCTGTTGATTTTTTTGTTAACGGATACCAGCCCTTGTAACTTTAACAGGTGTATAACAAGCAGAAATCAACAGGTGAATTTCCTGTTTATCTTAATTCCGTGTTATTTTTTATAAACGTGTCTAACATCAAGGTCAGGTTGGCTGAGCGCCGACTGGTTTGGGAGCTGAACGGGGCCACCCAGAAATAAGGGAGTGGTTTCTGCACACTTGGGGTTTGCTGAGACACGCAGAAATATATGTTTGTGAGTTAAAAGGAGAAAAATGGGGGCATAGGACCTCCAGAAACTGATCGTGGTGAGCGGCCTCCAGAAGCCACAGAATCTAGATGTCCATCAGAAAAGAAAAATGGAAAACCAAGCAAGGAGGGGAAAGGGGGGGGGGGAGCCCGCTGGAGGCTCTTCACATCTTTCACCTTCTAAATGTGTTAGACTGCAGACCCCATCATCTCAACCAGAATAGCTTGCTGGCTGGGGATGATGGAACTTGTGTTCCAGCACATCTGTAAAGCACCGTGTTGGGCAGGCTCATAGTATACAAGAGGAAGGAAAGGACTCTTAAGCCCTGAGCAGGAACACTCCTTGTAAGTGGGTTCACACATAGACATTTTGTAGCAGATCCCAAGTACCTATTAATAGTGGGGATGTAGATCAGCGGTAGGAACTCCTGCTTTGCATGCAGAAGGTCCCAGGTTCGATCCCCGGCCTCTCCAGGTAGCCATGGAAAATGTCTGCCTGAAACCCCAGAGAACCGATGCTGCCTGCCAGTGTTGACAATACTGGGCTACATGGACCCATGGCCTGATTCAGTATAAGGCAGCTTGCGATGTCCCTAGGTAGTGAGCTCAGGTGGGCGAGTGCCTTTCAGTTTGGAAGCAAAGCAAGGCACCCAAGAACAAAACAGTAGTCCCTGGACTATCGGACTACATTCTTCGATGGTTTGACAGGGAAAATCCTAGATAGATGTTGCGAAGGCAGGCAGATGCCCTTTAATACCAGCTCAGCCACACAATTGAATTGGGTGTGGGAGGCCGGCAACACAACAATGGCTTTCCACACCACGTCCGCTGTCTAGTCGGGGGGGGGGAGGGGAGAGCTATCCTGCCCGACAGCCGCAGAAAACAAAAGCACAGTGCAGCCTCCCAAAGCAGAGCCGCGCACAAAAGTGGGTCACTGGGTTTGGTTGCCTAGCACTGCTCACGGAGCACTAGAGCAATTTGAACAACAGGCTTTGTACACCGCCAAGGCTTTACGCACGCACACATTCTCCACTGCTAAGTCACTGAAGCCGCCGGTGGGCACATTCTGCATCTCACTCGCTCACACAGAGCACTCCACAGGTTGCCAGCTGACTGGTTTATCAATATAATAGGCATTTCAGACACTCACTGAATGCCAAGCGAGTGACCTAGGCAAGCAATTGCAAGAAGCAGTTGCCAAGAGGGAGATGTCCAAGATTGATGCATCATTACATACTAATTCCATTATAATTTATCGATCATTTGGGCTACAACATTGAGTCAGTTAGTTTTAGAAGACCATCAAATGTACCTATATATATACACCATACTAGGGTGACCACTTGAAAAGGAGGACAGGGCACTTGTATCTTTACCAGCTGAATAGAAAAGGGACTTTCAGCAGGTGTCATTTGTATGCATGCAGCACCTGGTGAAATCTCCTCTTCATCACAACAGTTAAAGCTGCAAGAGCCCTGCTCTCTTTTGTATCTGGTCACTCTAATATAGCTACTGTTGTGATGAGGAGGGAATTTCACGAGGTGCTGCATGCATACAAATGACACCTGCTGAAATTCCCTTTTCTATTCAACTGGTAAAGATACAGGAGCCCTGTCCTCCCTTTCATGTGAAAAAAGGAGAGAAGCAGGTTCTCAGAATGCTAAGAATACTTTATTTCCAAGCCCAATGAGTTTCAGCATATGTTATTTTTTTAAGGCCCAGACGCCAGTAATTATCACAGGAGTCTATCATCCTGTTAAAGAGTATTTCTGCAGGCATCTCTTATCAACCCCCTGAAGAAGGCCTTAAAAAGGCAACATAGGCCGCAACGCGTTGGGCTTGGAAATAAAGTGTTCTTAGCATTCTGAGAACCTGCTTCTCTCCTTTTTTTGCCCTGAGTTGGATGCTCTCTTCCTTTTGGTTTTTCGTTTCTCCTTTTCATGTGGTCACCTTAAACCATACTGATTTGACTGGGACCTGCATAAGGGCAGGCATGATTGTGGCCTCAAAGGGTTAGAAAGAGGGATGCTGGGGATAAGGAAGCATCTGTAACTCATCCCATCATCTAGAAGCTGTGAGCAGGTAACAAGATAGGACATCAGATGCTGCCTTCTACTGAGTCAGAGCCTCGGTCCATCTAGCCCAGTACTGTCAACACTGAGTGGCAGCAACAGCTCTCCAGAGGTTCAGGCAGGATTCTTTCCTCGCCCTACCTGGAGAAGGCAGGGCTCGAACCTGGGACTCCCTGCATGCAAAGCAGATGCTCTATCACACTGAGCTATGTTTTGCATCATCTTTAGCAGCCTTTCTCAACCTGATGCTCTCCTGCAGGAGCATTTTTAAATCAGGAAATTGTAATGTGAGACACAGAAATGGACATTGTTTTGAAATTTAGTCAATTAGATTTACTTTTTTAAACAACTGAACATTAATTAAATCTATTTGATTAATCAGTCATCTCTCTCTCTCTCTCTCTCTCTCTCTCTCTTTAAACTGATGTTTATTTAAGGAACATGGGGAAAGGTTCTTCTAATATGGGGGAGGGCTACAGCCTGGTGGTAGAGCTCATAGGTTTGCATTAAGAAGGTCTCAGCTTCAATCTTCAGCTTTCCAGGTGCGGCTGACAAAGATCCTGGCCTGAAACCCCGGAAAGCACATGCCAGTCAGTATAGTACACGACACTGAACTAGGTGGGCCATGGGCCGGACTCTGTATATATCAGGCTGCTTTGCTGTGCAGGTTTAGATGGGAAAAATGTCCTGCAGCTCCCAGAATGCTGGAAGTAATAGGATGTTTCTTCTGTTTTTTTATTTACCGCATTTCTATACCGCCCAATAGCTGAAGCTCTCTGGGCGGTTTACAAAAATTAAAACCATAAAAACCATTCAAAATATAAAACAAACAACAGTATAAAAACATAATAGAAAACACAGGATAAAAGCACAACCAGGATAAAACTGAGCAGCCATGCAGAAATTAATATGGATTTAAAATACAAATTTAAACAGCAAAGTTAAAAATTAAACTGAAGAACTGTTAAAATACTGAGAAAATAAGAAGGTCTTCACCTGGCGTCTAAAGGAGTATAATGTAGGTGCCAGGCGAACCTCTCTAGGGAGCTCATTCCACAGCCAGGTGCCACAGCAGAGAAGGCCCTCCTCCTGGTAACCACCTGCATAGAGATTGCACCCTAAGATGGCGCTCACTGCATCATGTGCAAACATCTAAAAACAAAATAGGCCTTTCTTCTAGAACTATTGCTTAATCATATGCAACTGTAGACGGATTTAATTGATCTAAAAAGTCATACACTTTCACAAGTAAAGGAAAAGAAAAATATGCTGGCAAGCACAAAAAAGACAAAGACGATATATATTTTAATTCTACCTCTTCCAATTTTGTACATGACGTGCAAACGTATATATTTGCATGTGTGGCTACACCCAAGAGCATTTGCTCCGCAACTGGAGACATCTCTACTGCCAGGAAAGACCCATCTGACAGACTACAGAGGCTGATTATTTGTGAGTGGTTAGAGTTTTGTTTGTGCAGCAAAATTTACTTCCAGATCCTGGACAGTGCCTGGAGAGTTGTGTGACCTCCCAGGGAATCCAAGAAGATCCTTTAGTCTAAATGACTGCACGCTTAGTGGGTAACCCTGAGTAGCAATTACTGAAGTCATGATGGAGAATGGCATGCCTGCCTCACCCTCCCACTCTGCTTTTACCCTGTGGAAACTGCACATTCCCTGGCCTCTGTGCCGCCTGCCAAGAGCACGAAGGCTGGCTGGGCTGCTGGATCTATGAGGTTCCTGGCTTCCCACTCAAGCATTCATAGAATCATGGAATAGTAGAGCTGGAAGGGGCCATCCAGTCCAGGCCATCCAGTCCAACCCCCTGCTCAATGCAGGAATCCGCCTTAAAGCATACCTGAAAGATGTATGTCAGCTGCCTCTTGAAAGCCTCTAGTGTGGGAGAGCCCATAACCTCCCTAGGTTATTGGTTCCATTGTGTACTGCTCTAACAGTCAGGATTTTTTTCCTGATGTCCAGCCAGGATCTGGCTTCCTGTAATTTGAGCCCATTATTCCACTTCCTGCACTCTGGGATGATCGAGAAGAAATCCTGGCCCTCCTCTATGTGACAACCTGTCAAGGACTTGAAGAGTGCTATCATGTCTCCCCTCAGTTTTCTCTTCTCCAGGCTAAACGTGCCCAGTTCTTTCAGTCTCTCCTCATAGGGCTTTGTTTCCAGACCCCTAATCATCCTCGTTGTCCTCCTCTGAACACGCTCCAATTTGTCTGCATCCTCCATTGTTGCTCTTAAGAGCTGCACCTGCAGGATACAGAGCTGTGCAACCGGAGCTGCAGTGAGGCACACAGATAGCACATGACAACTCAAATCCAAACGCTGCTTCCCAAAGGTCAACTTGCATTTGAGGCACCTGATCACAGCCAAATGGCCACATGAGTCATGCCATTTGGCTGGGATCAGGTGCCTGACACTCTGCAAAAATTCTGGAATATTCCATTGGGATCTGGAGCAGCCTTCTCCAACCTGATGCCCTCTGAATTTGTCAGACGGCAACTCCTGGAATGATGGGAGTTGCAGTTCCAACACATCTGGAGGGCACCAAGTTGGGGAAGGCCGACCTAAACAGCCAGAGCTATAGCACAGTGGTGTAGCCCCTGCTTGGCATGCAAAAGGTCCCAGGTTCGATCCCTGGCATCTCCAGGTAGGGCTGGAAAAAATCCTGCCTGAAACCCTGGAGAGCCATGGCTGCCAGCCAGTGTCGACAATACTGCGCTAGATGGACCAACAGGCAGAATGTAGGGAAACATATTCAGAACGACGAATCCTCCAGACCTAGGAGCCGACTTCTTCCAAAGTTGGAACTTTTGCTGCGTACAGAGAAGAACGACCCCGTCAGAAAGGATGCACGGCCAGAGGAGTAAAAAAAATGGGGAGGGGGGTTTAGAAGTCTGTGGGAGCTTTTAATTGTTTGATTTATTCCACTGCACGTGCAGTTTTCTTGTACTTTCTAGTGCGACCTGGCACATCATTTGGGGCTAACGGGGGCCTTTAAATGTATGTGCATGAGGGGCGGCGAGGGGGGGGAAGGTTTTCCCTGCTCCCCACTGCCTGGAAATCAAAGACAAAGGCCTCATCTACAAGAATTCGCCTTTACGCCTGGTTAGGCGATTATGCGCATATTCGCAGAAGCGCATTTACGCCTAATACCTCTGTACGAGAGGCGGCGAAGCGCATTACTGGACGACCGAAACGCGATTTAAACTGTTGACATGTGGAGAATCGCTTGTTCACATAGTCAAAATGCGCTTTAACGGACGGAGCAAAATAAAACTCGCTATTTAACGCACATTCGATAATGCGCATAATCTGAGAGAAAACGCGCCTCTACGCCTGATTTGCGCTCCGTTCTTGTAGAGGTAAATGTTTTAATGCGCCTTGAAAGAGCTTTAAATGCCTCTTGTAGAGGCAGCCCATGTCAGCTTGCATGCTCCAGAAAAGCAAATTAAAACGCCCAATTAGTCATTCTTTCCCGTATTTTTCAACGCAGCGATCGTTAATTTGCTTCCCCTGCAGTAAAAGGGTGGTGGGGAACGAAGCCACAGGTTGAAAGTATTGAAAGGGAGTTGAGCAATGTGAGCTGGGAAGCAGCAAAAGACAGTGGAGAAAAGCCATCCGGGGGGGTGGGGGTGGGGGTGGGGGGCGTTAGGGACGAGGGTGAGAGCTTCCACAGAGGGGAGAGGGCCGGAGCCGGCTCCTGAGTCACCATAATGAAAGATTATCTTCACATGCCTGCCAGTTCTTCTGTCTCTCAAAGAGGGCGGTTTGTGCAGCTGCAGGGATGAAAACGCACACGCACACACACGCAGGCCCACAAAAGCAATGGAAACAGAGAGCCACAAATACATTTTGTAAACCACAGCAATCAGAAGCAGCTACCTTGCAAATTGCATTTCTGAAGCTAGTCTGCAACAGGTGCAAGGTGTCTGATAAGAAGTGACACCTGCAGGGACAGGTCTCTCCTTCCTCCACCCCCCAACCCAGGCAATATTTCTCAAATGAAAATCGGTACTTTTTTTAAATAAACAGAATGGTGGGGGTGGGCGAGAAGCTAGGCTGACCAGTTAAAATCCAGGTCAGGGCTCATGTAACTTTAACAGTTGTAGAGAAAAGGGAATTTCAGCCAGAGTCATTTGTATGCAATTAGTTCCTGGTGATATTCCCTCTTCATCACAACAGTTAAAGGTGCAAGCACTAGACTAGAGTGACCATATACAAAAGAAGGCAGGGCCCCTGCAACTTTAACAGTTGCGATGAAGAGGGAATTTCACCAGGAACTAATTACATACAAATGACACTGGCTGAACTTCCCTTTTTTCTACAACTGTTAAAGTTACATGAGCCCTGACCTGGATTTTATCTGGCCACCCTAGGAGAAGCACTTCCAGGTAAGGCCTCCATCTTCACTGCCAGGTCCAGACAGCAAACAGAAAGGAGATGAGCCTGGCTCAACCCAATTGCCTGCATTTGAGCAGCCCCCTTGCCTGCCTGCAATCCCAACCACCCAGCAGAGCTCCTGGACTAGCCAGGGCCCAGCAACGGGAGGAAGAGACCCGATGGGCCTGGCAGAACTCTATGCCTAGCTCGACTGGCTAGACATAAGACTTTGCAACCTTTCCAGGGCCTGGAGGAGCTGTAGCTCAGTGTTGGAGCCACCCTTTGCATGCAGAAGGTCCCAATTTCATTCCCAGGTAGGGCTAGGGAACAATCTTGCCCGAAACCCTCAGAGAGCAACTGCCAGTCAGTGTCAACAATACTGGGCTTAGATGGACCAAGGGTCATCCTGACTCTGGATGAAGCAGCTTCCTAGGTTCCACTTCCTTATTTTTATTCTCTTGTTATGGTATGGTGGTAGCGCTGCGTTGGGACCCACCATCTGAAGATCAGCACCTGAGCTTCAAGTGACAGAAATCGTTCTAGGAGACTAATCTATTCCAGCAGGTATATCCAGTGGAATTTTAGGATGTTTTAATGCTATTTTAATAATGTGTACCATGTTTTTAATCAGTTTTATGTATTTCATCATATTTTATATTTACTGTTGTTCCTCGCCTCGATCCAAACAGAAAGGTGGGTAAGAAATAAATTCATTATTATTATTATTAACCCCCAAGCTATGAACCTGCGCCTTCAGGGAGAGCGCAACCCCATCCAGAACAGGTCGAACACCCTCCATCTGGTCAGCAGAACTACCCACTAACAGTATCTCAGTCTTGTCTGGATTCAGTTTATTAGCCCTCATCCAGTCCATTGTTGCAGCCAGGCACTGGTTCAGCACATCCACAGCCTCACCTGATGAAGATGAGAAGAAGTAGAGCTGCATGTTATCAGCGTACTGATGACAAATGCACTCCAAAACTCCAGATGACCGCACTCAATGGTTTCATGTAGATGTTGAACAGCATGGGGGACAAGACTGACCCCTGCGGAACCCCATACTGGAGAATCCACGGGGCCGAGCAATGTTCCCCAAGCACCACCTTCTGGAGTACACCCGTCGAATAGGAGCGGAACCACTGCAATGCAGTGCCTCCCACTCCCAACTCAGCCAGTTGTGCCAGAAGGATACCATGGTCGATGGTATCAAAAGCTGCTGAGAGATCAAGGAGAATCAACAGAGTCACACTCCCCGTCTTTCTCCCGACCAAGGCTGTTTCCATACCAAAGCCAGGCCTGAAACCCGACTGAAATGGATCCAGATACTCGGTCTCATCCAAGAGTGTCTGAAGCTGGCCCACAACCACCCGCTCAATGACCTTGCCCAGGAGTGGAACATTTGCTACTGGCTTGTAGTTATTAAGATTTTCAGGGTCCAGGGAAGATTTCTTCAGGAGTGTGTGTGCAGCAGCAGCATTTCTTCAAGAATGTGTTACATAGCTGGGTGGGAGATACCCAGATGACTATTTGCATTCTTCCGTCACAGGACTATGGGAGTTTACGTGGTCTGGTTCTCCCTTCCCACACTGCCTATCTGTACTAAAAACTGGCCAATGTTGGAAGTGAGTTGTTTCTCTCTCTCACTCTCTCAACCTATATATATATATATATATATATATACACATAATAATGGGAATTAATATAGGGTTTGATGTATTGTCTATATTACTAAACCATTTGCTAGACATTATAGAGAAGACTTATTAAGGATTTGATAATTGTACTGCTTAGATACTAGGAAAAAAATGTCAGAATTCCCATACCTACAGAATTGCTCGAACGGAGAAATTGATATGGTGTACAATAGAAATTATTGTATTTTGCACTCTATTTTTTAAAAAAATTGCAACTGTTCATCATTTTCTGGAACAATTATTTTGAACTCAATAGGTTGGATGATTGTGTACTTATTTTTGGAAATTATAATAATAAATTCAAATGATCATTAAAAAAAAAAAAAGAAAGAAAGAAAAGAAAACTGGCCATGAGGTTCATGCTCTTTCTCAGATGTGGTCCTCACATGTGGAGGAGACTGTATCACCATGGATAAACAGTATATTCTTGAGGAGAGAAGGAAAAAAGAGGCCTTTAATTGCCTGGACTTTTCAAATATGTCCTGATAGCGGCCTTCTGCCTCCACCCCCCAATGTGGTAATTTCTGTAAACCACCCAGACAGCTTCGGCTATTGGGCGGTATAGAAATGCAATAAATAAATAAATAAATACTGCTTTTCTTTCCTTGGGAGCATGTTCCAAGAGAGAGACAAGGCAAAGACAGCAGTTCAGAGCACAAAAAACGAGTAACTATCCAAAGGCATTAAAAGAAAAGAAAACTTGCAAAACGCAAGTCCTTCACCCTAGCTGCATGTAGACTTTTCCCCCTTGCTTCTTCCTCATGCTCTAGTCTTTTCCTCTCCCTCTGGCTGGCTTTCTTCTCTCTTTTTTTTAGCCTCTTCCCCCCAAAACAGAAAGTATTATTCCAACTTTGAAGAAATGAAACGTAAATGGAGAGATGAAACTTAACCAGGGAAATGAATCTTAACTGGAGAAAAGAAGCTATTCCTCTCAGGAATATCCCCTCCAAACAGAAGAACTCCAGGCCCTCTAAGCCTGACTTGATTACCTTGCCTCTGCAGGCTTCAAACTTTCCCTTCACACACTAGAACAAGACAGCTTGCTGCTATATATGAGTAGCTTGCGGCGGGTGTTGAGTTGTCCCTATGAAATTGTGGCTTTGGACTGGCCAGACAGAAATGGAAAAGCTGCACTAGAAGGCTTGGTCTGATCCAAAAAGGGTGAGAAAATCTTCAAATCTCACCTCAGCCATGAACTCATGGGCTTAGATCAGTTGCTGTTCTCCCAGTCTCAGTACTTCAGACTGTAATATGGGAAATCATCACTCTTGACAGCCATATTGGGTTATTGCAAGAGATACTGAGATAATGCATGTCAAAAGCCCATTGAGAATAGTATGAAAGTGGGCTTCATAGATGTTAAGTAGCATGATTGTGACCTCCACAGCGAGAGATGGTAAAGGCAGAGCATGAAAAAATAAAAGACACAATCCTAGACAGACAGGAAGTCCTACAACCCCCAGCATGCTGGGAGTTGTAGGACTTTTTTCTGTCTAAACATGCATAGGATGCACCTTTAATGTGCATGCTGGAATAGCAGGGTGACCATATGAAAAGAAGGACAGGGCTCCTGTATCTTTAACAGTTGTGATGAAGAGGGGATTTCAGCAGGTAAGCATGCAGCATCTGGTGAAATTCCCACTTCATCACAACAGTTAAAGCTGCAGGAGTCAGACCCTCTTTTGTAGAGTGCCCAGATACAAAAGAGGGCAGGGCTCCTGCAGCTTTAACTTTTGTGATGAAGAGGGAATTTCATTCACCAGATGCTGCATGCATACCTGCTGAAATCCCCTCTTCATCACAACTGTTAAAGACACAGGAGCCCTGTCCTTCTTTTCATAAGGTCACCCTATGAATAGACCAGAATGAACATCTTTAAAACTCCAAGCATAAGGTAACTCCAAGCCCATTAAAACAAACAGTACCATTTTCCAGACATTAATCCAAGATTATGCCGATTGAAGGGATTTATTATTATGATGCCAAACTTTGCCTCGACTGTCCAGCTTTTGTTTGTTTGCGCAGTCATGAGCATAACAGCTACTCCTTATTTTAAGCTGGGGTTTTAATTAATTCGTTGTTCTTAAGACCGCTGGATGTTTACATTTTCCTTCTGAATTGTATAATGCTGCAGAAGTGTAAATGAGGAAGTGAATGAAGTAAGGATGATGGGTTCCCCCTTAAGAGCTTGGCTCTGCAAAAATGCAAAAGTATTTACTTGAAAAATAAGAGGAAAATAAGGTTTTTGGGGATCGTTTAAAAAAATAAAAATAAAACTTTCACTATTAAAAGTATGCTGCACTTAAGCTATTCTGTCAGTTCTTCACAGTATTGGCCCAATGGCAAACAGTCAAACGGCACTCTGGGCTCACTAACATGGGACACAATTCACCGGGAATTTCTTCTGCGCAAACCCCCATTGAAATGGATCAGTGAAGCACAAGAGCTTCCCACAGATCAGATTTATCTGCCTCCCACTTTGCCGTCTTAATGCTGCCCGACATTTAGAGCCTGAAGCGGCTGCCTCAGTTTGTCTCGTGGCGGAATCACAGAATCACACCGTTGCAAGGAACCTTGGAAGTAAGGCAGTTATCGCCGCAATCCTGAATACTATTTATATTATTTATTTATTACATTTGTAGCCGAAGCTCTCTGGGCGGTTTACATAGGATTAAAACAATTAAAAACAATATACAAAAATTAAAACAGCAAAAACATAATGCATACACACAATACACACATACATTTAAAACCACTACAACAACCCCAAAAGCTACAAAAACAAAAATAAACCCAGGCTCCTCAGATATTGCCAAATGCCTGAGAGAAGAGGAAAGTCTTGACCTGGTGCCGAAAAGATAACAATGTTGGCGCCAGGCAGGCCTCGTCAGGGAGATCGTTCCACAATTGGGGGGCCACCACAGAGAAGGCCCTCTCCCTTGTTGCCGACCTCCGAGCTTCCCTATACACTTACGTGAGAGTAAGTGCAAACTCAAACGGAGCTTACTTCTGAGTATAGACGCAAAAGAATGGCTGCGTGACACAATCTCAACTCTCCCCCTGTCCATTTGTAGATTTATCCAGCTCCCATTATTTCAAAAGAGTTTCTGTGCTGGAGAGGATATTTTTTTGAAAAATGCTTCTTTCTATTTTCTGCGTTCCTGGCTAAAGAACCAGCCGCTGTTCAAGGTGCAGGAGGCTGGTTGTATCCACGGCGGTGGATACAACGTGCGGAAGAGGAAAGGTTTCACAGCCAGTTGCTTATGGGGACAGACTCCTGTAAAAACTGTGCTTTCAGTGCGTTCTTACGATTCAAGATGACAAAGGATGCTGTCCGTTGCGGTTAGGCCTCGAAAATGCAAATGACGTAGGAACACTTTGCCATCGGGAGAGGGGGGCCTAGAAATGGCCAAGCAGCTTTTCTCACAGGCCTCTGGAGCATGACATTTCTGAAGGCATCGACACCCACCGCTTGGATCTTTGGTATCCAGGAGTCTTTTCAAGGGCCGCTGTGAAATTGCCAGGGCTTTGGCTTGATGGCTGGGTGAGCGAAGGGAACGGCCAGCATCCGAAGCGGGGAAGGCATGAGGGACATGGGGAGCAGGATGGGTGACAGATTCAAAGTGGAAAGGTGCTGCAGGGAGCGGCTACTGCTGCTTGGAGATACCCTGCGCTCCCAAACCTTCCTTCCCCACTCTGCCTTTCCTGCAACGAACAGGAAGGCGGAGTGAGGAATGTATCAAGACAATGCAGCAGCAATTACTAGGTTCCAGTTTGCGTCAGGATTCATAGCCTGCTCCGACAGCTGCTAACACATTTCACCCGCCCCGACCCCCCAGGTTTACATGGTTACGTAACATCCCTCTCTCTCTCTCTCTCTGATCAGTCTCAGAACGGGATGTTGCAAAAGATGCTCCCCAAAAGCAGCCGTCCTCCCCCAAAGGCCCATTTAACTGGAGATGCCTGGGTTTGAACCCTAGACCTGCTCTATGCGAAGTGTGTGCTATTCCGCGGAGCTATGGCTATTTCCCTGCCATTTCATCCTCCAGAATGTCTCGTGCATGCATGTCAAAAAGCGTGAGCAAACTTTGAACACCCGGAGTTTCCATGACACCCCCACCCCACCCCAATGGTGGCAGTTCTGTAGAGATTGGGACGAAACGAGATAACTGGAGGTCTACTGTTTTGCAGGTGCCACCCCCAAGCCCAATACCTGACGGAACACCCCTCCTGACATGAACCTACCCGTACACTACGCTCAACATCTAAGGTCCTCCTCTGGGTGCCTACTCCGCGGGAAGCTCGGAGGATGGCAACAAGGGAGAGGGCCTTCTCTGTGATGGCCCCCCAATTATGGAATGATCTCCCCAATGAGGTTCGCCTGGCGCCAACACTGTTATCCTTTCAGTGCCAGGTCAAAAATTTTCTTTTCTCCCAGGCATTTTAACAGCTTAAGTTGAGATTTTTAACTGAATTGCTGGCCAGGCTTAAAGTTTTAAATGTTTTAAATATTAGTTGCTTTTATGTTTTATGTTTTAAAATTTTGTAGATCGACTTTTTAATGTCCAATCTTTTCATTTTTATAAACCGCCCAGAGAGCTTCGGCTATGGAGGTGGTATATAAATCTAATACATAATAATAATAAATAATAACAATGCAAGCAGCAGCCATGTGCCTCTTGGAACATTCCATCCCCACTTTCTCTCGACTTTAGAATTACCTTTGCATTCTGCTGAATGTTTACATACCCTAAGATCAACAGAGACCAATCCCTGTAAATGGGAAATGCCTTACCTCATAGGTTTCAATTGCCAGAGATGGCTTATCCACTGCAGGGGGGTGGAGTGGGGTGGGATGGGATGGGGGCCTGCTGCAACTTGGCTTATCACCATGACAGCCACCAAATCTGGGCTTGACAATTTCACTGACATTTGTGGAGCAGCTGAAGCAAATGAGCAAGAGCACAGTTCACTTACGGGAGAGAGGCTGAGGGAAAGGAGGGGGCATGATTGGGGGGGGGGGGACACAGAGCACTCCAGTGCTGGAAAGAGAAATAATACACTGAGCCAGGCCAGGGGAATGTCATGCTTACCCAGGGCATTAAGGCCTGATTTCAATCAGGCAGGGAAATCCGTCCAAGAGGGCAGATGGAGAGTACCCATTTCAGATTGTGTAGGAAAGCGCATTTTAAAATGTAAGAAAAGAAAAGAAACTCCCTGCAAGCAGAAAACAAGCATAGCAATGAGAGAACTTTTCATTCTGATGCGAAAGGCATCTTTTCTTTTCACTTGCAGCATTCAAAAATGGCACCCCTCTTCTGCTCTCACTCTTCTGCATGTGTGAACTCAGGGCAAGGTTCTTTGAGCTTAGCATCCCATGGGCACAATCCTATTTTGACTTAGGCATGGGAAAAATCCTACAACTGCCAGCATTTCCCAGCCAACATGTCTGCCTAAACATGCATAGAATTGCCCTTAAGCAAACTTACTTGGAAATGCGTTCCATAGAAAATCAATGACATTTATGTGTATTTAGGATAGGGGGTTCCTGGAGCACATCTGCTCCTGTGAAAGGTGTTGCCAGCCTCCACCCCAGTTGCCAAAGAGGCATGGAGCAAGGAGTGTCATGGTTTCATGATCAAATATTTACAGTGCTTTCCGTTAACAATGAATGATAGGGACTCATTCCTAAAGATGGCTCACCAAGCCGCTACAAGGCTATTGGAAACAACTGAGATCACGTTGATTGGTTTTGACCATCGCCGGGTGCGGTGTAGGGCTGAAAGGTCAGAATCATGCCAGGCCTTTTCAGTTGGTACTGCACTCAAGCTGGAATTTTGAGCCAGGGTTGCCTTTCTCCCTGTCCTTTTTGAGAACTGAACTTAAATGGACTTCAGGAGCCTTCATAAAATCATTGCAATAAATAAAATATATGCAGTAACTGAACTGGTGCTTTGGTGAACACCTCATCCATGGGCTAGTTTGACTCTTTAGTCAGCCAGATCATTATTTAAGCAGGCTGGCTGTTGCATCACAGGGAATTTCTCCCACGGGGAATTTCTCCCATGCAAGTCTCCCGCGAGGCAAACACCTAGTGAGGAATCCCTAAAGATCTTCTGGTGGGTGCTGAGGCCCAACTAACAGCTGCCAAGAGTGGTTCCTTGAAACTCAGCCAGGTGGCATCTGCCCCATGTGCATCCGGTGTCATTTAGCATACCGTCGCAAATTTGAGGTGGGGAGCGGGATGCATCGCAATGTGATGGTGAAGTTTCACACATGCAGCTGCTCTTGTTTCTTTCCAAATCGAAGCCTACAGCAAGCAGGGCATGAACAAGTGACCCAAGTCACTTTAGGAGGGGGATATGGCCCAAATGTCACAATTCATCACTGGCTAAAGAAGGGAACTACAGGGAGACACTAGCCAAGAAAGCCCTTTTGTAGCCATGGACTGGAATGGCTCTGCCAATAGTCCTTGACTCCTCTAAACCAGGCTGGTTTTGGGAAGGAGGTACAGCAACCGATGCCTCTCAGATTATCAGTTCTGTGATGAAATAGGTACCGCCAGATCTACACATGCAGAATCACAACTGGATCTGCATGAGAAACAGGAAGCTCGTGGAACACCTATCTGATGGACGCTGCCTTGAAATCAAGCTGACAGCAGGGCGTGTAGCGAGAACACCACTTTCTGACACCGACAACCATCCCGTGCTGTGGGAAACATATCCCACCCCCCACCCCCTATTGGTGTTTAGGTGACCTCTAAAGACCTTACTATTCTGGGCAGGATCTACACTACTGCTTTCAAACGATTTATAACCGTAGGGACAACTGCTGAGGCCCATATACAGTTTTCAAACTGAACTCCATATACAGTTTTCAAACTGTTTTCAAAGTGCCCTATCCTGCTTGGTCAGCATTTGAATGATTGGTGTTGCAATTGTTATATCTGTTGCCACTATTTTAATGCTTTTTTAATGTGCCACTGTCATCTTTATCTGGTTATTTTATTTGATGTATGGATTTGTGAACTGTCATTGTGGTTTTTCTGTGAGATCTTATTATGCTTTGATATTTTAATGGAGTTTCCATATGATCGTATGTTGTTTTGTTGATTATTGTATGATTGGATTTGATCAATTGACCAACTTCAAACAGTAGCCACTGGAATTACTAGATTTTACACACCTATGATAGCCCGTAGGTGGCTTAAAAGGAGGAGGGAAGGGAATTACTTAGTCACCACTGGAGGTTAGGCCATAGACATGTACAAGCTGGCCACAGAGCAATGGTTTTCAAACTATGTCAACATGATGGTCAATAGTAGCAGACAAGCTGCGTGAACCATAACTTGTCCGCTGCTAAATGAACATGGTAAAGCAAGGCTGGATGTATTGGAAGACAGGGATGGGCAGAAGATAACTCTCCAGATGATTTGGACTTCAACTCCCAGAAGCCTCTGCCAGCATGACCAATGGCCAGGTATGCTGGGAGTTGAAGTCCAAAAAATCTGTAGATCTACTTTCTACCCACCCAGTGCAAGTCCCAGAGTTTGGAGGGCAGTTGGGCAAGAAGCAGCCCCCAACCTCAGTGAGCCTACTTTCTCGCTTCCATTGTAACCGGCTGCTCTTGCTCCTCATCCTCTTTCTTACTGTTGCTACCCCTTGCTTGCTTGACAGTCAGAGAGCCAGGGAGCAAGGAGGCCATGGCATCTCCTGCTCCTCCTTCTGCCACAGTTGTCTGTGCCAGTGTGCGAGGCAAGTGAATAAGTAGGTTGCTGGACAGCCATCTGTCAGGTATGCTTTAAAATGGATTCCTGCATTGAGCAAGGGGTTGGACTCAATGGCCTTATAGGCCCCTTCCAACTCTATTATTCTACGATTCCATGAGAAGGGGCAACTTCAAGGGGGGCTCTTGTCAGCAGGCCCCTGCTGGGGTGGAGCCATTAGCAAATGCCTGACCCTGCCTACCTCTGATGCCAGCCCTGGGCCCATCGCTGTTGTAGGGCACACTCTCCATTGATACAGGGGATGGAAGTGAACAGCCAAATTACAAACAGACTGCAAATGCTAGCAGAGATCACCATGCAATGCCATCCAGATGCTTCTGCTACATGTGGGCATTATGAGGGTAACCCACTGGGGTTCTACTGGGAAGGCCCATAGCTCAGTGATAAAACACATGCATTGCAGGTTTCCTACTTCCAGTATCCTTCGGTGAAACCAAAGACCTTTTTGCTTTTGGTTTTGCAAGCCTAACCCAATTAGCAAAGGAATTAGAAGCAAGCCCTTCTGAATACTTGGGGACTTGCGCTGTAGTCACTGTGTTTAGGATTGCCGCCTTTGTTTGCTTAACGCCTTCTTAAGACCAGGGATTTTCCATGCCTCCTTCTCCCTGCTGCTTTGCTTAACATCCAGCCTGATGCATTCTTCTTCTCTGTGACTTCTTAATTGACCCTCATATAGGCAACACCCAACAGTTGCTTTGGATGTCTGTCTTCAACCTGTACTGGAAATGTATGGGGTGGTTCAAGTTTCATACATGCTCTGTGACGTCTGAAGCCAGAATTGTGGGTTGTTGGAGGAAGTACCCATGGCATGTTCTTGTGTTACAAATCTGGCTTGTTCCTCTCCAAACAACCCAAAGTTCCATGTTCGGACATCATGATAAACAACCCAGGGACAGATCATCCCTGGTTTGTTCAGCTCTACCCAACAGCTGTGGGAGCGATTGACCAGTGAGAATTATCACGCTTGCTAACTCCTGCTTCATTCCCAACAATCCACATGGTTGTTGTGATGTGTGAGCTGGGGCATTGGTGAAGAGGAAAAACTGAGACCCTTTTGCTCAAATTGCACAATCCCAGTCTTGCGATCGGAGGAGACATGCAAAATAGGAAAAGGGACTTGAAACAAAAAAAGAGACTTTCCCTGCTTTAAGAGTTTGGACTTTTATTCTAGCTCAGCAACCCCTTTCTTTCAATCTTGGCATAAAGACATGGAGCAGATCACAGGGACTCTGCCAGGTTTGTGGACAGCGGGAACATGGATGACCAGCTGGAGAAACAAACTTAGTTCCTCGCATGCACCTCCCTCCAGCCTCCACGAGCACCTCTAGGGGAGAACGCCCCCCTTGTGTCTTGGTTTAAAGAAGGTTTAGGCAGAATTGTTTAGCAGGAAACTAAACCTCTCACAGCCTCCTGCATGCCAGCTTTTTCCATGTGCCCCTATGGAGGATTCAGTAAAGATACAAAAACACACAAAAAAAGTAATCCAACACAAGCAACTACAGCCCACCCCATAACCATTAACCACAGTCAAGAATTCCTGTATATTAAATTTGGGGGGATATGGAGGGAGGGAGAATGTACTACGTCTAATCTCCTTGGTGCATTAAAGCCAATTGGGTCTGATTAATAGCGGAAGAAAAAGGACCTGCAGCTTTTAAAGAGGTAACTATAGATGTTTAATAATGCAAACAGCCAAGTCCCAGGAATGAGTTTGTTTCTGAAAAAAGTATAACAAGATTGCTAGAGGGGACACGTTTTTGGAAGGTCTGGCACTTATAAATGAAGCTTACATATAAATTTACAAATATTACTGGCCTCTCAAAAATTTTTAGTGCAACCCTATACATGTCTACTCAAGAGCCTTGTTGAGTTTAATGGGACATGCTCCCAAGTAAGCGTTTATAAGATTGTATCCTGTATCCTGGAAAAATCTGTACATTTATAAACTACTTTTCAGGAAACAAATAATTTCTAATTCCAAACTTTAGAAAACATATGTTTAAACACAAACTACCTGTTCTGGGATTACAAAATAAGAAAAGAAAACTCCATAGGGGAAAATATTGGGAGATCTATTTATTACTTTGGTGTACATTCAAAGGAGCATATGGTGTGTGTGTGTGTGGGGGGGGGGGGGAGAATTCAGGCCACAGTTGCATAGAAGTCTGTCACGGATTTCCCTTCACAGATGATCAAAAGAGAAAATTAAAATTGTCACATATTCACAATAAAACTACGTAGGCATTGTAAGTGAAAGTCTGTACTATATTGTATTGTACTGTACTGTATTGTAAAGAAAAGGCAATTTCAGCAGGTGTCATTTGTATGCATGCAGCACCTAGTGAAATTCCCTCTTCATAACAACAATTAAAGCTGCAAGAGCCCTGCCCTCTTTGGTATCTGGTCACTCTAGCTATTCTAGAGTTATACTAGAGTGACCATATACAAAAGAGGGCAGGGCTCCTGCAGCTTTAATTGAGCACAAGTCAAGCTCCTTTTGTTTTTGTCTTTTACTATCCAAGAGCCTTGTATAGCCCTCAAATAAGCAGTTTCCAGGCTATTGTTTTTATTAAGGCAGCTCATTAAAGTTCAGTTCTTGTATTTCTCCAGAAGAGCCTTGGGGTAAGGAAAAGGTAAATAGAAGGAGAGAAGGGATTCATCTAAGGGCTCAAAGTACAGGCAATCTGCTCATTATTTGAATTAATTTACCGGGTCTTGATTGGTGCAAAAAGGAGACAAACAGAAGAGCTCTTTGCAAGACAAAGCAGGAGACTTCTGGCACCAAAACACTGGCATGATCATAGATGAGCGTTCAATAAACACTGAACGCCACGGCCATGATGCTGACACAAGTTGGACATAGCCCCAACGGTTCCATTCTGAGAATCAGCAATTGGGGCTTCTGGGAACCCGTTTATAAAAGGACATGGCAACTCTTGGGTGTGTTGTGTGCTTGTTGTATAAAATATGTGCCCAGCAAGTGTGAATGTGGTGAGCATATTCAAAAGCATAGTTCAGAAGGGAAGCAATCCACCTTGGTCAGCAGCCACCATTAAGCAAGAGAAGTTTCACTTCAGGGAGGCCAATGAGGAGGGTGTCCTTGACACCTTACTACGGCCGCTGCACTCCTTTTCTTTAACTGGATGGGCATACTTTGGATTCTACACCAGGCTATTCACCTGGGATGGCCCCCGGTTGGTCCCTGTGCGCCGATGGTGTGTATTAGGTACTTCTGGGATTGCCCTCCCTCCCTGTGCGCCGATGATGTGTATTAGGTACTTCTGGGATCACCCTCCCTCCCTCTACACCACTATGGTGTAGAAAGGGCCTTAGACAATAGGAGAGTTCTCTTTTCAAAGAACCAGCAATTGCTCCTGCCTTGTTTACCACCCACACAGCAAGCAAACATTTCTTTTGGCTACGAAAGAGGGAAGCGCTGCTTCAGATGTTTTAAAATAACATCCCTACCAGATTCCTTGATCTGGATCTGTCTTTTCTTTTATTTGTATATCACCCCACAGTGATCTTTGCCTGCTATCATTCCTGTTCAGACCATTTTCATCAATGGAGTAATCATGGCCAGCAGCAGAGGAAGCGACAGAGAGGAATATTGCTGCTGTCGAATATAAATCAAAATTTGGCAACCTATACAAATGATGCACAATTAATCAGCTTTTGAATCTTTTGCAATTCTGTCTCAACTTGTTATGGGAAGGAGCAACAGGTAAGGCACAGCATTGCAGCCTGATCCCTTAGGGCAGGGATGGAAAAACTTTGGCTTGCCAGATGCTGTTCGACTCCAACTCTCATCAGCCCCAGCCAGCATGGCCAGTGATCAGGGATGATGGGAGTTGTAATCCAACAATATTTGAAGAGCCACATGTTCCCTACACATGCCTCCTGTATTTTAGAATGAAAGCTAAGAACTTCAGCATATTTACAATCTTGAGCATAGCTAACCACTCCTGGCTAAGGTCCCCTCTACAAGGATTCGCTTTTGCGCCCGGTTAGGTGATTATGCGCATAATCACTGAAGCGCATTTACACCTAATACCTCTGCACGAGAGGCGGCGAAGCGCATTAACGGATGACCAAAATGCACTTTACAAGTAGTTAATGTGCATAAGCGCTTGTTCACATAGGCAAAATGCGCTTTAATGGCTGGAGCAAAATAAAACCCGCTATTTAACGCGCATTCGATAATGCGCATAATCGGAGAGATAACGCACCTCTACGCCCGATTTGCACTCCGTTCTTGTAGAGGTAAATTTTTTTAAGCGCCTTGAAAGAGCTTTAAACCTCTCTTGTAGAGGCAGCCTAAGGCTGAAAATCCCATGAATACTACTACTACTTCTTCTTCTTCTTCTTCTTCTTCTTCTTCTTCTTCTTCTTACATTTATATCCCACCTTTTCCACTCTTGCAAGGAACACAAGGCAGGCTCAGTGAGCTTCCATGCTTGCATGGGAACTAGAACCTGGATCTCCCAAGAAGTCCTACACAGAGGTTGCAAAGGAGAGTGGGCTATTAGCAATATGGGTCCTTTTTGCTTCAACAGAGTAGGGTAGGGTTTGCAGAAACATAATACACACTACTAGAGCTCCATCTCCATAGGTGCAAGTCAATATCCTGCCTTTCTGAAGAAGCTCAAGCCAGCATATAAAGTTCTCCCACCACCACCGATTGCTTTTATCCTTACAACCATCCTGTGATGTTGACTAGGCTGAGAGTGAGAGAGGCTAGTCCAAAATCATCAGCAGACTTTCTGGGCGAGTGGGGATTTGAACCTGGGTCTCCCTGGTCTTATTCTGACACTGTAACCATCACACTGCAGTGGCTCTCAATGTTTCACAAAGCCCCCATCACCCCTCAAAGCAACTCACAAAAAAATAATGGTAACCTCCTATAATGGGATTACAACCAACAGATGGTAGAGCAGCAGGAACTATCCAGAATCAAGATTCCTGCAGCTCCACTAACACAAAGCATGCTTGTTATTTTAAGACTACATTTTATCTTGTTTTGTACCATCTTTTTAACTTTGTAAGGCTGCCTCTACAAGAGGCATTTAAAGCTCTTTCAAGGCGCATTAAAAAATTTACCTCTACAAGAACGGAGTGCAAATTGGGCGTACAGGCGCGTTTTCTCTCCGATTATGCGCATTATCGAATGCGCGTTAAATAGCGAGTTTTATTTTGCTCCTGCCCTTAAAGCCCATTTTGACTATGTGAACAAGCGATTCTCCGCATTAACTACTTGTAAAGCGCATTTGAAACAACCGGTAAGGTCACCTGTTGAGTGCTCAATTACCTCTTGCATACCAGCATTTACGATAAAGCGCTTCTGAGAAGATGCGCATAATCGGAGGAACAGGCGTCAAACGGAATCCATCTAGGGGGGTCAAAGCCACCTTGAGTATATCTTCAAGGACTTGAAAGGTTGTCACACAGAGGAGGGCCAGGATCTCTTCTCGATCATCCCGGAGTGCAGGACGCAGAATAATGGGCTCAAGTTACAGGAAGCCAGATTCCAGCTGGACATCAGGAAAAACTTCCTGACTGTTAGAGCAGTATTCCCTACAGAGTCAGCTGGACAGCCATCTGTCAGGGATGCTTTAAGGTGTATTCCTGCATTCAGAAGGCAGTTGGACTCAATGGCCTTATAGACCCCTTCCACCTCTACCATTCTAGGATTCTATCCAGGTGAGGAAATATTGAAATAAAGTAAGAAATTAACCTGCCACAAAATGGCCATGCATCCATCTGAGCTTACTTGGGCCCAGGGCAGAACCCATCTTTCACCACCGGGACTGAACTGTGGAACATGCAAGACAATAATGAAGTGTTTCGAAGCATATACAGAGCTCATTTCTCTCATGACTAAAAGGAATCACGTTCCACATGGGATTAGGAAGCAGACTTTGAAACACAACAGGTGGGGTTTACAGACAATTTTGAGCCCCACAACCTCTCTTTAAAAAACAACCAACCAACCATCACCGAGTAAAAACATGAGAACTGGAGGAGATTGAAAAGCTGACCTAGTTTACCACCCTCTTTCCTACAACAGCCAAGTAGATGCCTCTTGGAGCTCATGAGTAGGGCACGACATTTATCTTCTTTTGTTCTGTGTCCCCAGGGTCAGGTACATACATGGCCTCTGAACATGGAGGTTCAATTTCCCTATCGTGGCATACAGCCACAGAGAACTTTATCCTCCATGTCAGGACTGCAGCAAACCGTTCTCCGTCAGCGAGAGAGCAAGTGTCACGGGATACCGGGGGACTACCTAGAAACACAGCTCTCTTTGTGCGTACAGGATCCCCAGTGCGGTCCTCCCTGTGCCCCTTGGATATCCACAGCCACCACTGCTACGTGTAACATGTGCGTTCCAAATGTTCCCTCTGTCCTGGCCGCCCTTGACGGATCGAAGCCGACCTGCCTTGCTGTCCTGGCCTTGCACACAGAGGTGGCCAGGTCCAGGCGAGGGGTGGGGCCTTTGCGGTCTCTAGGTCAGGAAGGACGCCAGCTGGGTCGGAGTAAACACTGGGAACCTTGCACTGTTGATAGAACAGGGTGGCTTCCTTCTGCAGGCCCAGTACTCCAGTCACAGGCATTCATGTAAAAATGTGACGTCTGCCAACAGAGGGGCTGGGGTGAAGAGGAAGCCAGTAACCGTTGCAGGCGGCCTAAGGCACTGCTTGGAACAATGGGCAGAGAAGCAAGCAAATTAATAACTCTGCTAAGCAGGGGGCGGGCAGAATATTCCCAATATGCCCATCTTTGCGAGTCTTCTTTGGAAGCTTTCAAGAGAACGCTTCCTCTTTTGCTGTTGCGGCTTCTGAAAAATTTGAGACCCAAGAGCCGGAGCGTTGTGATGGTTCAATTAGAGCGTCAGACTAAGGCTGGGGAAGTCTGGCTTCAAATTCTCACCCAGCCATATATGAAGCTCCCTGGGTGAGCTTGGTTGGGCCCATCACTACCAACTACCTCTCAGCATAGACCACTTCACAGGGTTGTTGTGAAGATAACAGGGGAAAGGCAAGTTATTTTGGGTTCCTTGGATGGGTGGGATACAAATGACACAAATTAATAAGATAAATCTGCCCAAAGGGAAATCACAGGATCCTATATGGCTTGTCTTTCCACAGGTCCCAGGGACTTGCATAAAATTAAAAGCACAACACCTTAATGAGAGAAATTCACAAAACTCTCCTTCTTACACTCACACACATATACACACAAAATAGACCAATACTCAATTTCTTTAAAAACACTCACAAATAGTCAAAAGCCTCCCATTTATTCATTACGTTTCTAAAATGGTCAATAGTCAAAGCTCTCTCACAACAAGATGAAACATAATATAAAACCTTTGACATATAAAAATGTAAAATAGTTTGAAACAGTTAATAACAACACTAAAACTACCAGGACCTGATAAAAAACGAACATTAAAAAGCCCTATCATATGCCGTCAAATGCCTGGAAGTAGAGGAAAGTCTTAACATGGTGCTGAAAAGATGATAATGTTGGTGCCAGGCAGACCTCACTGGAGAGAGTGTTTCATAATTGGAGGTGTCACCACTGAGAAGTTCCTCTCGCTTGGTTGCCATCCTCCGAACATCCGACAGGTACAGGCAGGTCCAGACCAAGAGAGGGGTCAGGGATTCCCAGAAAGAGAGAAACTAATACCCACTATGGCTGCTTTCTTGGGTTGCTTTCTGCCAAAGGAGTCTCTTTAGGGTTGCAGCCTTAAAGTAGCATCTCCCTGCGATAACTGACCACCCCACCCCTAGTACTACAAGTTCCCCATGGCTCGTGTGAATGAAGGCACACAGTTACAGGAGAGGGAGATGTTTAGCTTTGAGAAGAAGAGGGACGTGATAGCACAGAGTTGTTGAATAGAAGTGGGCTGCAACCTGTTGTCTACCATTCATGATCAGAGGACATGAAATCAGAGGCTTAAGTTATAGGAAGGAAGGGGGGTCTTCAAGCAGGGATGCTTTAAACTAGATTCCTGCACTGAGCAGGGGGCTGGATTCCATGGCCTCAATTGCCCCTTCTGACTCTATGATTTTATGGATTCTAGTGTTGAATGAATGCAGAGATTGTTCCCCAACTGGGTCAAAAATGGGTCCCTTCCCAATTCACATGTGACCTGGAGAACCACAGATGCACAGGCAGTGGGTGACAACACTGTTTACCCTCAACAAGTCTTCCCAATTCAGGGGGGCTCACTTGGGGGGCTCAAAATGCTGTCAAGGCTGGTTGAAATGGAACTATTGCCCATTTTTTGCAAGGGCGCTTGGAAATATATAGCCAGCTGTGGGTACACACAGGTGTATTTTTAAGCTGTTATCCGCAGCTCCCCTTTTTCATACCCCTGTGGCAGTTTAGTCAAACAAAGCAGAGCTAAGCCTCAGGCGCCCCCAGAAATAAAACACACAGATCGAGAATGGTTAGATAATCTTCCTTGAAGTGGAGGCGGCAGCTTCTCACGAGGTCTTAAACACCTCCTGGCAGGCATCACCGTTCCACTGTAAAGGGAACTGACATTGTTCATACTAATTAGTGCCTCGTTTTAGGGCCTTTCCTAACACAGTCTGACCCAGGACCTCAATAACTTTCTAAGCAAATTATGCTCTTGATTAATGCACACAGAAGGGATGAGCAGGCCTTCGAGGCCCCTCACTGCGGCAACGTCAGGAAATGCGATGCCCGGAAGGAAGTACAAGTGGCCCCCGTTGGATCAGCAAAAGGGCCAATGAGTCCAACATACCCTTTTCAACAACGGCAAGTGAGGAGCTTCCTCAGAGGCCCATTGAGACGTACGGCAGGAAATAGCGAAGACTGGTGTTTCCGATTCTAGCGGGTTAGTGAAGCTGCTCCTGGTTTCTGTCAGAACCATTCGGAACTCTAAAAGCTCTATCCAAGCACTTTGGGTATATCCTTTAGAGTTCCAACTGGGTCTGACAGAAACCTGGAGCAGATTCACAGGCCCACAGGCATCGGAAACACCAGCCTCCACTGGCATGCAGAGGTAGGCCCTGTCCTGGAGAGGGTGGTAAGCAGGCGAACCTGGAAGTAGCCACTTCCAGGTTCAATGAGCTCAAGCCGCAGCACAAATGCGACGGCCATTTTGTTTTGAATGGAGAAGAGCGGATGAGCCCTCGTGTGCAAAAGGTGAGTCCTTTTAAAAAAGAACAACCCGCGGGCCCCCCCATCCCTGCCCTCCCGGGGGTGGCGAAACTGCTGCCACCCCCTCTCCTGATGGCCTCAGAACCGCACGGCGTGGCTCCATGGCCATTGGTGCAGCCACGCTTACTTACGAGTAAGCACGGCTGCACCGGGGCGGCTGGCCACATTCTTCCCGGGACTGTGGACGAATCGGGAAAAATCCCGTGCCTGGCCCCACCCCCCGCTACTCCCTGTGCGTCATGCGGACTCACAGGGAGCAGCTGGGGTCCATCCCAGGCATTTTGCCTGGTGTGGAAAGGGCCGTAGTTTCTATGTCCCTGGCATCTGAGATAAAAAAGCCTCCCCTAATTAAGGCTGTTAAAACACAGACATTGAACATAATGGGACTTACTTCTGAGTCAGGGGAAGTAGGCTGACCAGATAAAATCCAGGTCAGGGCTCATGTAACTTTAACAGTTGTAGAGAAAAGGGAATTTCAGCCAGAGTCATTTGTATGCAATTAGTTCCTGGTGAAATTCCCTCTTCATCACAACAGTTAAAGGTGCAGGCACTATACTAGAGTGATCATATACAAAAGAAGGCAGGGCCCCTGCAACTTTAACTGCTGTGATGAAGAGGGAATTTCACCAGGAACTAATTGCATACAAATGACACTGGCTGAAATTCCCTTTTCTCTACAACTGTTAAAGTTACATGAGCCCTGACCTGGATTTTATCTGGTCACCGTAGGGGAGGGCAACGTGTGATCCTGCAGATGTTTTGGCCTACAAATCCCATCAGCCTTAGCCAACCTAGCCAATGGGGAGGGATGTTCGGAATTGTAGGCCAAAACGCCTAGAGGGCCAAAAGTTGTTCACCCCTGTTCTAAGCAAACATGTGTATGATTGCTCTGTAGGTCTGCATAACACCTCAATCTTATGATGATTACAAACTGCATGGAGGCTTTTTCCTCATGCTCTGGAACATCTTTTTTCTGTGTCGTCCCCTCCCTCATTTTCCCTCCACTGACTTCCCAGCCCTAAGAAAAGTTCTGTTGAATCCTAAAACGGGGTAGGCAACACACAGCCAATGGGCTGCATGCAGCACCCGACCCCTAGTGCGGCCTCATGGCCACCCATTTCCCCCCACATCTTGTTCTTATTTTACCTAACAAAGGGGTGGGAGTCATAGTTTGCTGCCAAATTTCAGCAGCAAACCATTACAGATGCTTAGAATGGACAAATTTAGCTTGAAAACCAATTACATTAGTCCATTCCATGACTCTGGAGCAACTACAGAGGCTTATAGCAGACATGTTTACCCAGTTTTCAAGGTAAGTGTGCCAATTCTAAGCCTCCAAATTTCAACAGCTAACCGCAATGTTCTCTCTTTTTTTGTTGCACGACGGTGGGAGTGTGGCCCTCAGAGGTCTGGGGGAGGCCTGGAACACCTGACTTTGCCCAGCCCTGCTGTAAAGCTTGTACGTGACTTTGTGATGTTTTAATTGGCCCTAATAAGAGGTATCATGCTAGTGTCATGTTTCAGTCTCAGCTAGTAATCCACAACACCAAGGGAATTTACAACTGCACAAAGTGATGAAAGAGTTGGAAATGCTGTACGCTTTTTATGCCAGAAGTCATTTTATTTAGAATTAGCAAATCTGGCACCAGTGGCAAGTATGAATTTCCTCCAAGGGACCAGATAGGGACATTTTTCAGAAGTTAGCATAGTAGTTACTTTAAGCCACAAATGACTATCACAGATTTAATGTGGGCAGGCAGTAGAAATTTCTGTAGACTAGTAACTTTTGTTAGACCTAGCTAAAAGTGTAGCATTAAAATCGGTTTTGTCTCATTCAAGCAGCAGTCGCATATAATAGGGTTATCTAAGCCGCTTTGGGCTTTCTTTAAGGGAGAAAGGTGGGCTACAAATAAATGCCAACAATGAGGATATTTCAGGTCCAACACCAGTGGCCAGATCTTACGGTCTCCAGCTGATGGCAAAAGTCAATCAGATATAAGACTCTCACCCTAGTTCAATATTGCAAATTGTGGTGCTGCATTGGTGCATAATGTTGTATCAATGCATTGATTCAAGACAATGCAATTGCGCCACGGACTTATTTGTTAACTTTATACAATTTTAGGAAAGTTGATTTTAATAAACTCAGAACTGTGATGAGTAAGGTCCCATGGCAAGTAGCCCTAATGAGAAAAGGAGTCCAAGATGGGTGGGAGTTTTTTAAAAAAGAAATTTTAAAGGCATAATTACAAACAATCCCAACAAGGAAAAAAGACATGAGACAACAGAAGAAACCAATGTGGCTCAACAAAAAGTTTAGAGATGACTTGAAACCAAAAAAGGACACATATAGGAAGTGGAAGGAAGGCCAGGCTACAAAAGAAGAGCACCGACAGGTAGCACAGCAGTGCAGGAATGGCACCAGGAAGGCTCAAGCTGAGAAGGAGCTGAGGCTAACAAGGGATGCTAAAAGCAACACAAAAGCTTTCTTCAGGTATGTGCATAGTAAAAACTAGAGGGAAGAAATGGTGGTTTAAATGCTCAATGGGCCCAGTGCTCTTCAACATTTTTATTAATGATTTGGACGAGGAGGTGCAGGGAATGCTTATCAAATTTGCAGATGACACAAAATTGGGTGGGATCACTAATACCCTGGAAGACAGAAACAACCTCCAAAGTGATCTTGATAGACTGGAGCGCTGGGCTGAAAACAACAGAACGAAATTTAATAGGGATAAATGCCAAGTTCTACACCTAGGAAAAACAAACCAAATACAGGTACAAGATGGGGGATATTTGACTTAGCAATACTACAAGCAAGAAGGATCTTGGAATAGTTGTAGATCACAAGCTGAATATGAGCCAACAGTGTGATGTGACAGAAACCTGTAGCAGAGTCACCGCCTCCACTGACTCCCATCAACCCTAAGTGGCGTAGCTAATGGTGAGGGCTGATGCAAGTAGCAAGCCAAAAGATCCGGAGGGCCGCAGTTTTTCCCACCCCTTCGTTAAGCGAATAGCCTTCCTTTACCCTGGGCTTCACCCCCAGATCTCCCCCCTCCACTCAAACCACCAGCCTCTGCCTCCTGGGTTCGCTACCCCAGTTCTCCCACCAGGCCCACTCAGGCATGAAATTGTTCCATTCAAGAGTTGGCAACTCAGTCGGAAGATCTGTAATGGTGGACACATTTCCCTAGGATGGAGCCAGCTCTCCGTTCATCCAATATGTCTTTGCAATGCACTCATGAAGGACATATCAGGTTGTCACACAGAGGAGGGCCAGGATCTCTTTTCGATCATCTCAGAGAGTGGGACATGGAATAATGGGCTCAAGTAACAGGAAGCCAGATTCCGGCTGGACATCAGGAAAAACTTCCTGCCTGTTAGAGCAGTATGACAATGGAGCCAATGACCTTGGGAGGTGGTGGGCCCTCCCATTCTGGCCTTCAAGAGGCAGTTAGACAGCCATCTGTCAGGGATGCTTTAAGGTGGATTCCTGTGTCAAGCAGGGGGTTGGACTTGATGGCCTTATAGGCCCCTTCCAACTCTACTATTCTATGATTCCATAATTCTCTCTATGCTCTAGTTTCTTTTACTTGAAGGTCACATTTTGTTTTCTTAAAGCCAAGACAGGACAGGAATGGAGATATTCTGGTCCTAGTTTGGGAACACACTGTTTAAAAGTCCCCATTGTTGTTTTCTTTGAAGCTAGCTCCTCTCTCCCCACCTCTGTTAAGCTCCCTGCAGAAGGTCCATCACCACCGCAACAGGTTTTGCCTTTTTTAAAAGTCTGTTTTCTCTTCCCCCCCCCCCCCCCCGCATCAATCCCTTCCCTCTCCCCTTCCCTCCCGCCTGGTGATCACAGCACCCATTGTTTATACAAAGCTTTAGAAATTAGACGTACTTTTGCTAAAACACAGAGATTAATCCCTGGCTGAATGTCAAGAACATTGCAACTGTTGCTGATCCTTCATGATTCGCCAAAGAAATGGTAGGAGTTCATCTGGCCTGTTATGCAACAATTCCCAAAGGAACCATATTATTTACCATTCACACATTGGTACATCGTGGGGGAATGCTTTAGAAAGTCTCCAAATGTTAAGCCAGACATCTGTTACTCATGACTGTGTTACAGCAGGGATAGGTAATGGTGGACCAATCAAGCCCCCAGCTATGCTGTGTGTGTGCTCCACCAGGCACACAGGCCCTTATTAAGCAATCTAGCTTCTCTAGCTTGAGCCAAGGCAGAGATTTGAGTGACAATGACTGTAAGAGCCAAGTTTAGACATACACCTGGGCGAAAAGCACTGTGGATGAGCATTAAGGGTCTCTCTTGAGCATTCGTGGGTCTACAGCTGGGGTGGGGAAAGTACTGGCCTGCAGGCCTGTGAGGATTCCCAATCTGGCCAGTGGAGCCTTGGGCTCCCTCTGCAGTCTTTAAAAAAAAGTTTAAGTGAGCAGCTACGGGAGGCATGTGTGATCAGGACAAGACATGGGGCAAAGGGTCCACACACGCTCTCCCAGTCCTGATCAACCCCTCTCTCCCTGCCATCTGTCCTGTGACTCTTTTAAACCATGGTGCAGTGGTAAATTTTGAAGTGCAGGGGGGATTAATTGTAGGGTGACCAGATAAAATCCAGGTCAGGACTCATGTAACTTTAACAGTTGTGGAGAAAAGGGCATTTCAGCCAGTGTCATTTGTATGCAATTAGTTCCTGGTGAAATTCCCTCTTCATCACAACAGTTAAAGTTGCAGGGGCCCTGCCTTCTTTTGTATATGGTCACTCTAGGATAGTCCCTGCAACTTTAATTGTTGTGATGACGAGGGAATTTCACCAGGATCTAATTGCATACAAATGACCCTAGCTGAAATTCCCTTTTCTCTACAACTGTTAAAGTTATATGAGCACTGACCTGGATTTTATCTGGTCAGCCTATTAATTGCCCATTCAAGACCAAGCCTACAATAGAGAACAATATAATGTTGGTGAGGAAAAATTGCCAACCTTCTCTCCCATCTCCTGCGAAGATTTCCGCATAGCCCGGAGAGAACTGGAAATTCCCAGGAGGGTAGCAGATGACTTCAGCATCATTGCTAATTTTTAAAAAAAGTGCTGGCGTTTGCATCCCCGTGAACCCTGGCTCTGCTACACTACTGGTTTTAAAGCTTTAAACAATTAAGACAGAAAATCTGCGTATTGGAAGATCCTCAGGGCCAAGCACCATGCATCTCCCAGCTGCGTGGGAGCCAGCTTTTATGATGTGGTTTGTGGGAATTACACAACCAGTCAGGTGGGGCAAATTATGTGGGGTTTTCCCACAGCATTAGCATGTGCTTTCAAAGGCCATTTGAGAAAGCACCTTCCATGTCCTGGAGAGAAAACAGAGATAGTCAATGGTAGATAGGCTGACCATCTGAAAAGGAGGACAGGGCTCATGTAACTTTAACAATTGTAGAGAAAAGGGAATTTCAGCCAGTGTCATTTGAATGCAATTAGTTCCTGGTGAAATTCCCTCTTCATCACAACAGTTAAAGTTGCAGGCACTATACTAGAGTGACCATATGCAAAAGAAGACAGGGCCCCTGCACCTTTAACTGTTGTGATGAAGAGGGAATTTCACCAGGAACTAACTGCATACAAATGACACTGGCTGAAATTCCTTTTTCTCTGCAACTGTTAAAGTTACATGAGCCCTGTCCTCCTTTTCATATGGTCAGCCTAATGGTAGAGCAGGATGCTTTCTCTATGCCAATGACTCTGGGCTCTCTTGTGCGGCACACTAGCTGGGAATGACTGCCCGGACATCTCTGCACTGTACTCTAAAGATGCAATCCTAGGTAAGTTAAGTCAGAAAAAGTCCTACAACTCCCAGCATGGCTGGTGGAAGGGATGCTGGGAGTTGTAGGGCTTTTTCCATCTAAACATGTATAGGTCTGCACCTTCAGAGGCAAAAAAAGAGTCCTGTGGCATCTTAAAGACCAACAAATTCATTAAGGCATTAGCTAACCTTCCCCTTTGCAGGTACATTATATCTGTGAATTTCATTTGCAGTCACCTACCTCACACACCGCCTGCAGCACAGGCAGACTTTTGCAATGACTTTACTCAATGCTACTTGTAATAAGACGGTACTTCAACAGGATTCTCATTTCCTTACCATCCTCAGGGGTGAGGTGGGGAAAATGGCTGTGATCCAAGATACCAGCTCTCATTGAGAAAGGAAATATGAAGAATGGCCTGGAGGTACAGGCAGGCTTGTGAGATGAAAGGAACGACAGAGAGAAAGTTTAATTAATTGATGCTGGCTCCCATGATAGAACCGTGGCACAACAGCAAATATCCCAGCCATCCAAAAGGAGTGCATCGTGGGCAGAGCCAAAAGTGCAAATGGAGCATGTCGCCCAGCAGTGACCCCTGCCGCAGAGGTGTTTCACATGTATGAACATCCTCCCTTGGGGCAAAACCCACCTGTTGGCATTGATCCTGCAGCAGATACATGGCAGCTATTCAAACATTCCAATCCAAGAGAGAGAGAGAGAGAAAGGAGGGAAGAGGGGAAACGTGTTCTCCTCCTTCTTTATAAAGAACAGTATCTCCAGTACTGAAGGGTGTGTGAGGGTGTGTGAGTGTGTGTGTGTGTGTGTGTGTGTGTGTGTGTGTGTGAGAGAGAGAGAGAGAGAGAGAGAGAGAGATTTCAAATGAAGAACAATAACATCCCTCTTTCTTGGTGCATCCATGTAATTTAGATCAGGGGTGTGCAGGGGTCAAATCCAGCCTTCCGCAGAAAGACACCCCTCCCTGCCCAGCCAAAGAGTCCAAGGGGAGAGTTCCTAAATCATTGCGGGAGGAAAACGGGGGGGGGGGGGGGGGACTGGTTCGCACCTAACAACAATGTGTCGAGCCACCTCCCAACGGTGCATTCCTGGAGACGCTAGGGATCGAACCAGCAACGCCCTGCTTTTTCTGGAGCGACTGGCCCTAAAGCAGGAAAACGTTCTTTAAAAAGAAAATAATATTTTTTAAAAAAACAAAAAACTAGCCTGTTCGACTTAAAAGCAGGTTGAAAGCTCTTCAAAACAGCAAGATGCTCCCCACCGTGTGGGTTTAACAGTATTTATAGCATAACATTATACGTTCTGCAACTGTGACACAGGAAGGCTACATACAAACAAATCCCCTGTTATTCCAGGCATTGACCTCTGGCGCGCTGCCAAGCAATACCGAATAACAGCCTCGCTGTACGTTGAGTGGAGGGACGGTGGAGGGGGACGGGACTCTTCCCAGGCCACTAATTTTAGAGGCTCCAGGAGGAGGCGAGGGAAGCACCACCTGCACCCTGTGCCCAAATTTCTGCAAGATATACAGGGCTACCGACAGGTATTTCCTGCTGGGATTAGTTCCTTCTTAGTTCTGGAATACTGCTCTGCTTGGCTAAGCGACAGCTGGATCGCACACCCCATCTTCTGCACGCTGCACGTTGCAGGTTACACAAGGAGGCCTTGCAATGTCCTCTGCTAAGGCTACAATCCTGTACCTACTTACCCGAGCGTATGCCACAGGAAGCTCAATGGGACTTACTTCGGAGTAGGCGTGTATAGGATTGCACTGTAAGGCTCTCCTTGGCACAGGTCCCAAGGAGCAGGGAAAGACGAATGAAGACCGGCGGGAGGTGGGAGGTTCAAGTACCTGGCATGTCAAAAGGCACTGGTTGATGGGTCACATGTTCTTCAGGCCCATGCAATGCACAGCTTAGGGCAGGAAATTTCCCTTAACTCTGCTCCTGCCTACTCAGCCTTCCCCGCCCTGGTGGCCTCCAGAAGTACTGGACTACAACTCTCATCATTTGCTTTGATGGCTGTGAATGAAAGGAGTTGCAGCCCAAAGTTTCTGGAGGGTAAGCCTTGGTTCGGCCATGGATGGCCGTTCCCAAAGGTGTCCAGGGATAGATTTCATCAGGACTAGAGGAGGCTGCCCTGCCAGACGGCACATTCTTGAGCTCACACACCCGTTCCTGGCTGTGTGTCATCTTAACAAGGCTCCGCTGCTGGCTGATTAAATTAAGAATTTCAAGGAGAACACAGAGTGCTATTAAGCTAACTATTTGTGTAACAGAACCAATTGATGAGGTGCAATTTAGTACTTATAAGGATTTTTGTATGTTTTGGGGGTGGGGGGGTGGGGAATTAATGCTTGCTTCCCCCCCCCCAAGTAAACATCTTCTGTCGACCTTAATTTTGCTGAATATTTATCTCTCTTTTTCAGACATTCTAAGCACTTCACACACATTGTCCACCTTCATAAAGAACATTAAGTCAGGGTACTGGAGGATCTGGGGAGGGTATAGCCCCCCAGAGAATTCCAGGGGGCAATGTGTCCCCCCAACACTCCGCAGCTGATCACCCCTACGTTAAAGCCTTGTTTTAAAGCTTAAATTTGGCTTTTTCCATCCACTGTTGCTGTTTGCTACTGAAATTCCGCGGAAAACCATCAACTGTTTCACTGCCCTCAAAATTCAGCAGCACGCAGCGGGGGGATGCAAACTTCAGGGAGTCCCCCAGCATCCCAAAGATACCTGGCCCCAAAGTGAATCTGCTTGGATGGGCATGTGTCAAAACATGTTCAGCATTTTCATTGGACTGAGACAGGGTGAACTTGGGATTGATTTAAAGTTCAGTTCGATTTAAAGAGCAAGCATTTCTACCGATATGTTTTATTGGGATTTAAGTATATGTTTATAGATGGATTTATATTACATTACAAACAGTTGATTGGAGTGGATTTATTATTTATTATCAATTATGTTTATATCCTGCCTTTTTCCTCTTTGCAAGGAATCCAAGGCAGCTTACATGATCCTCCTCCTCCCCTCCATTTTATCCTCACAACAACCCTGTGAAATAGGCTATACTGAGAGTCCGTGACTGGCCCAAAGTCACCTAATGATTTTCTTGACTGAGTGGGGATTAGAACCCAGATCTCCCCAGTCCAAGTTCCACTACTCTAACCACTGCACCATGCTGGCTCTCAGATCATATAAATAATTAATTAAATAATATAATATAATTTGATCCATTTTTGTTGTTCCACCCACAAACATTTTGTTTAGGCTGACCATATGAAAAGGAGGACGGGGCTCATGTAACTTTAACAGTTGTAGAGAAAAGGGAATTTCAGCCAGTGTCATTTGTATGCAATTAGTTCCTGGTGAAATTCCCTCTTCATCACAACAGTTAAAGGTGCATGCACTATTCTAGAGTGACCATATACAAAAGAAGGCAGGGCCCCTGCAACTTTAACTGTTGTGATGAAGAGGGAATTTCACCAGGAACTAATTACATACAAATGACACTGGCTGAAATTCCCTTTTCTCTACAACTGTTAAAGTTACATGAGCCCCGTCCTCCTTTTCATATGGTCAGCCTAATTTTGTTAACAAACAAAACAGGAACACTTGCCCCACACTCCAGATGTATGAGGATTTCATTTTTGCTCACAAAACATGTAAGCATGCTCTGTTTGAAGCTCTGAGCGCGACTACTTGTCCACCAAAAATGTTTGCAAATTGCTGGACGTGTGCTCGCATTCCATTTACGCAAGTTTCCCAGTTTGATTTTGCACAATTTTCCTAATGTGTGCAAATTTACCCTCTAGAGTGAATCGTCCCCACCTTAGTCTATAGAGGAAAGTGGCGCAAATTTCCCGTTAATCACGGTTCAGTTTTCCCCTTTGCACAGAGCAAACAGTGATTGCAAATGCAAAAAGGAATCAGGCACAAGAACAGCACCGAGACAAACACATTGACTACTTTAAACTAGGGTGACCAGATAAAATCCAGGTCAGGGCTCATGTAACTTTAACAGTTGTAGAGAAAAGGGAATTTCAGCCAGTGTCATTTGTATGCAGTTAGTTCCTGGTGAAATTCCCTCTTCATCACAACAGTTAAAGTTGCAGGCACCATACTAGAGTGACCATATACAAAAGAAGGCAGGGCCCCTGCAACTTTAACAGTTGTGATGAAGAGGGAATTTCATCAGGAACTAATTGCATACAAATGACACTAACTGAAATTCCCTTTTCTCTACAACTGTTAAAGTTACATGAGCCCTGACCTGGATTTTATCTGGTCACCCTACTTTAAACATGCAGTTTTACAATGCATTCTTTTTCAGATGAAGCAGTAGCTCCCCAGTAGTTCTGACAAGGGTCTTTTCCAACCCTACCAGTGGATTCGGCCTGGGTTTTTCTGCATGCAAAGCAAGTGCTGATTGTTTTATTATTCTGTATGTGAAGCAGCTTGAGAGGGCTCTTTGGCCTTGAAAGGCAGCATAAAGATAATTCACATAAAATACATAAAATAAAGTGTGTTGAGTTTTCCTGAGTCTGCAACACCCACTTTCCTGCCATTTGGCTTTTCCAGGCATAGTAACACCATTCATGGGACCCTCGTTGAGCCAGGGTGGCCACTTGGCCACTTCTACTTAAATGAACATCTTGGTTGATGGGAGTGCCATTTTCCTATTGCAAGATTTTTGTCAAAGCCCAGAGCTCCTCAAGCCAGATTTAAGAGCTGCTAATTGCCTATTTACCCCAATTGCTCCCTTCTAATTCCTTCTTTGCCTAGAGCTACAGCACAATTTTCTTCTGGTTTTTAAATTTTATTTTGGTTGCACTTTTAAGGGAAGGCAGGATTGGGTGGGTCTGTAAAAAGAGAGGGGGGAGAAAGAGCGAGAGCAAGCGAGAGCGAGGGAGCAATGTCGCTGAGTAGATGGGAGTTGGAAGAATTCAAACACCCCTTGGCATTTACATTTCAAAACATGGTTGGGAAGCCTGTCTTAAGTAAAAGATTCCTTGGGCAACGAACACACCCTTTGGGTGATTTATAACAAATGCACATTAATGGAGACAGCTATAGGGAAACCTGTTGCCAAATGCTACATCCTTAAGGAAAGTTGGCACAAAGCTGCTGAACGCCTATATTTCTTTCCCTCTACCCCCAGACTCGCTTATGTAACTTTCAGGTCTTCTTAGGGTCACCGTTCTAAGGAATCCTCAGTATGTTTCCATCCTGCAGTCGCTAGAACGTCTCGCAGTGGGGCTATGCCACACTTACAAGGACAACACAGGAGAGAGGTTGGAAATTCTTCTGGAACCATTTATGCAACCTCTTTCAATCATAAACCGAGCCATGGTGGTGCTGCTACAGGAGGGCAGCACAGCTAAGCAGTGGAGCATACATTTTGCGAGCAGAAGATCCCACATTCAGTCCCTGGGATCTCCAGCCAAAGGGCTCTCAAAAAGGGAAATCACGCCCAAAAAGCGCAGTGGCAGCTTCAGCTAATGATAGACCCGGGGGGGGGGGGGGGGGGAGATCCATGAGAAGACCTAAGCTCAGCACCCACCCACACTACACACCCATGGGCAGCCTCAAGCAAGCACACAGAGTTTTTAATTCCCATCTGTAAAAAAAGAAAACCAAATTTTATTTGGCTCCTCTGAGAAAAGCAAGGAAAACCTTGAACATTTTAAGAGTGCCAGATAAATTCAGGAAAAACACACATTTTCCCCATGAACCATTTTTGTTTCCCCCTTTCCTCTGAAAAAATGAAAAATTGAACAGCTTTGCATTATGAAATATTTTCTTTTAGAATTTAAGACAAAGTCTTTATATATTGATACCAAGCCTAGAAAGATGTTAAATGTCTCGCGTTACAGGAAGCCAGACTCCGGCTGAACATCAGGAAAACCATCCTGAGTGTTAGAGCAGTATGGTAATGGAACCCATGACCTAGGGAGGTTGTGGGCTCTCCCAGATGCAGCTGGACAGCCATCTGTCAGGATGCTTTAAGGTGGATTCCTGCATTGAGCAGGTGGTTGGACTCGATGGCCTGATAGGCCCCTCCAACTCTACTATTCTATGATTCTATGTCTGGAAATAATGAAGCCATGCATGAAAATGTTTTTTTAAATCCTCTCTTTAAGATTCTCAGCATAGTTCTTTCATTCCTCATTAAAATTATGGATCTAAACTATATTTTACTGATAGACATTTATGCTTAGTTTTCCGACATGTGAGTAGAGTCACCATTGTGAATTTCTAACAGTAAATGTGCATTCTTGGCATTTGGGGTTTTGTTCTATAGAGTCCAGTGTTTCTGATGCTGTAGCAGTACAATATTCAGGTCATAATTACACATTTATGGAGTTTGTTTTTAAAAGATTTAAAATATAATTATAATTTTATTAGCAAACTAAGTTATACAGAACTTTAGGGAGAGAACAACTATATTATGTTTCTAAAGTAGCCCTCCCTAACCTGGTGCCCTCTGGATGTTTTGGACTATAGTGCCCAGCATTCCTGACCATTGGTCATGATGCCTAAGGCTGATGGGAACTGAAATCCAAAATAACTGGGGGCACCAGATTGGGGAAGGCTGTCTTAAAGCAACAAAGTGACTTTAGATCTATAAGGAATGCTAAAAAAAGAAGTATTGCTTATTTTTCAATTTTTCCAAAATTTCCAGTTTTCCCCCTGAAAAACAAGCAAACAAAACAAACAGGAAAACCCCATAGTTTTCTGCATGGACTCAAAACTTCCAGAGATTTTACATCTCTGCATATACATGAACAACAACTTAAATAACTTCAGATAAGGACTCAGGCTTCGTGCATCACATTTTCCTGGGAGTTCAGAATGTGACATTAAGCATGAAAACCAGCTTGCCAAAAATCTTAGCTTTCATATTTCAATAAAGATTGTAGCCCTTTTTGCTGCACAGATATGTTTGGACGTATGTGGGCAACATGTATTAAAGCCTCAGAAGACAAAAGGGGTGAATAATGTTTCAAGAGGTACAAGTGCCTATATACCTCTGATCTGCTCCATGGCGAGTAGAACTGAAATAAATGACGTAAGACAGCAAAACGTGCAGGATTGTACAACTCTGCTTAATTTGCATCATTTGTGTAGTTTTTCTCAACATGGAATTTGGATTGCTATGGGGTGAAGTTGGCAGACTTTAGCTGTAGCTCCGTGGCAGAGTTCCTGGTTTGCATGCAGAAGGGGGCCAGGTTCAACCCCCCAGATCTCCAGTTTTTTTTTAAAAAAGTAAAAGGAGGATGGGCAGCTGGAGGGGGAAAAGTCTTTTTCCAGGTCTTGGAGAGCCTCCATTAATCATATGGCTAATGGAGCCAGTTTGGTGTAGTGGTTAAGAGTGTTGGACTGGGACTCGGGCCAGTCACAGACTCTCAGTCCAACCTACCTTACAGAGTTGTTGTGAGGAAGATGGAGAGGAGGAGGATTATGTACACCGCCTTATGTTTCTTAAGGAGGAAAACAAGCAGGATATATATGAAATAAATACATAAGTAGCAGCTTCCTATGCATATCAATGTGCAACAGAATCAACCCCATTCAATTAACACTGTAACAGCAATAGCCACTGTGCCACCTTCACCAAAGGCAAGGGAAGGACTTCCCATTGAACGGCCAAAATGATTTAATTGACAAACTATGCCAAATCCAGTTCAAACCCCCTGTATAAGTGTGTGAGTGTATATATATGTGTGTGCGCGTGTGTGTAATTACTACATTAACATCTTGCCTTTTTTCCTCTGGCATGGAACCCAAGGCAGCTTACATGGGCTTCTTCCTCTCCATTTTATCCTCACAACAACCCTGTGAGGTAGGTTAGGCTGAAAGTGAGGCCCAAATTCACCCAGAAAGTTTCATAGCTGAGTGGGGACTTGAACCCAGATCTCACGAGTCCCAGTCCAACACTCAAACCACTACACCACACTGGCTCACACAAACACACACCCACATCTGTGTGTGTGTGTGTGTGTGTGTGTGTGTGAAAAGTCCAATTTTCTCTTTCTTTGTCCCTTTCTACACCAGGCGAAACGCCTGGGATGGACCCCAGCTGTTCCCTGTGTGTCCGAATGACGCACAGGGAGATCCCTGGATGGGCACAGGATTTTTCCTGGTTCTCAGGAACCAGAAAAATCCCGATTCTGACTTCCTGGGACCGCGGAAGAATGTGGCTGCCCGCCCCGGTACTGCCACACTTACGAGTGAGTAAGCGTGGCAGGACCGATGGCCATGGAGTCACACTGCGCGGTTTTGAGGCCATCAGGAGAAGGGGGGAGCCAAAATCGCCATCCACAGGATGGCGAGGGGGAGGGGGTGCGATCATGCACAGCGGGGTAGGTGGGTTAATACTTACTTCTGCTCTGCAGCGCAGGAGTGCTCTTCTCTGTTTAAAAAACAAAACAAAATGGCGGGTGCGACTTCCTATGGCCCGGGAGCAGCCTGGGCCGTCGCGTCCGTGTGATGTTGGCTTGAGAGCGACAATCCCGGAAGTGGCTATTTCCAGGATCGCCTGCTTCCTGCCCTCTACACCCCTATGGTGTTGAAAGGGCCTCTCTCTCTCTCTCTGCAAGAAATCATGAGGGAATGAAACAAAAGGCCAATTTAGGAGGTTGTTACCTGCTCTGTTAAGGTTACTGGGCGATTAGGATCTAGGCCAAAGAAGTAGCCTGACCTGAATTTTAAATACAGACATGGACGACACACTAAACCACAGTGGTTAAGCATTTTGAGCTAAACCTTATGGCTTAGCATATCCATGAATTAGCATGTTGTGTGAACCATTCCTAACCATGGTGGCTATATAAAAACAGCTTAAACATGCTCATTAACCATTTCCTGCAAAAGAGTTATTGGCCTAACCATGGCTTAGCATGTCTTCCGAACAGGGCCAAGGAAATATCCAGTCTTTTGTTGTAGCAACATTATGGTTTGCACCAGTCCCTTTGTGGGAAAGAGGCCATCAGTTTCCTGATGACCCTATTTCTGTAGCACTTGGAGCAAGCAACCTGAACGAGGGGCTGTGGTGAATGTGTGTGGGGAGATACAGCTGACATTTACTCAGCTGGGCTTTCAAATGGCTGCCCTCCCAGGCTGACTATGTCATTAGGGTTTCCTCTCCAAGGCCACAGAGCCAACAGGACCTCACACAGAAACACCTCTGGGCTGCATTTTGGTCTGTCTTTGGAAAGCCATTTCCTCCTTTGGACTGAATCATCAAATCACATTGTCATCTCCTTTCCGCAAGAATTTCTACCCTGGCCCCACTCAAACTGGAAGCATTACTAATTCAAGAAGCTCAGCTGAAATGCTCTATTGAGGCAGATGCTTAGCTGATCTCTGGGTCTCTGCTAGGGAGAAATTACCTGGCAGTGAAAATAGTTCTGCCCCTTGCTGCTCAGAATACAGTGCCGGCTTCCTATAGCTCAGGGATAAGGCAGATGCTTTGCATGTCAAAAGTCCCATGAACAATTCCTTGCAGGTCCAGATAGGACTGAGAACATAGCAAGCTGCTTACACGGAGTTAGACCCTGGGTCCATCTAACCCATTATTGTCGCCATTGAGCGGCAGCAGCTCTCCAGGGTTTCAGGCAGGATCCTTTCCTTGCCCTACCTGGAGATGCCAGGATTGGACTTGGGTCCTTCTGAATCAAAACACATGCTCTAGCACTCTGCTTGTGCTCCATCACTGAGCTACAGGCCCTTGGAAAGTTTCTCCCAGTTAGTGAAGACAATCAGGATCAAGAGTCTAACACAGTGCAAAGCAGCTTCCTATAACGTGTCCTTCACACGGGATTTGCATAGTCAGTTGCATTGCAGAAGGGGTGACATGGAGTTGGATAAGAACATCATAAGAGGCCTGCTGGATCAAACCAAGGGTCCATCTCATCCAGCATTCTGTTCTCACCCAGCAGAGTGGAGCTTTGCCCTCTTCCAAACCATGCTACCAGCTGCAGTTCAAAAGCGCATCCTTTATACCACCTCCTCCAAGGCCCTTTCTACATCACGGGATGTAGATGCCTCCCGGGCGTCGCACATTGCGCCCGCTGTTTTGTGTGTGTGGGGGGGGGGGGGGGTTAACCGGGAAGAGCGCACGAGTACTCCTCCACAAAAAGTAAGGTATGATAGCGGACTTGTTCCCCCACTCCCCTGATGGGCACGGAGCTGCGTGGTGCGGCTCCGTGCCCATTTGTGCTGTTGCGCTTACTCATGAGTAAGCATGGGAGCACCCAGGATGGGCGGCCACATCTTCCACTGTCTCGGGAAGTTCCCAGGACCGTGGAATATTTGGGATTTTCCAGGGTTCCCTTATCCCTGGCAAATCCCGTGCCCCTCCCCCCCCCCGGGAGTCTCTGTGCGTCATTTGAACTCATAGGGACCAGCCAGGGGCCATTCCAGGCCACAAGCCTGGTGTAGAAAAGGCTCAAGTATCTTCTGTAACAAACACACACTTCCTTCTTTCGAAGGGCATATTTCCCTCCTCCCCAGGCGTCTTTTCAAGCCAATGAATGCTAGATGGGAATGGGAATGAAATAGAACAAGAAGGCAGTTTCAAAGATACCTTCTTCCATCCAACGCAGAGGTGTGTGTGTCATCATCCGTCTTTTAATTGAAAAAATGGCAAACGATGCAGCCCCTGCAGACAGAAAAAGCCTGTGATGTAATCTCGCCCGCTGTGTTGGCCAACACTGGGTTGAACCTAGTAAGATATCCTGGCATCTGTTGTGCTTATTTCCTGGCTCATCTCATAGACGGTGTACTTTTGTTACGCACTGTTCACTTTCTCCAAATGTACAGAAAAACTAAATAAAACTTTCGATCTGCAACTTTGATCACAAGAGCAACCCAGGGTGGGGTGGGGGAATCCTTGGTGCTTTGCAATCAAAAGCCTCTGCCAAAGTATCCTGGAGAGAAACTCTTTCCATAGCTTCAAGAAAGGCATCCAACGTACTCTTAACAAAGCGTCCATGGTGCTTCATTAGCTAACGTTATTTTTGTTCTGAAATGCACAGCCAGATCTATGTAGGACCTGGAACACAGAGGGCTGGTCTGAGAATGGGAGAAGCAAAAAGGAAGCATCAGACAACTCTGGGCTGCATGGTTCAGTGTAATGGGAGTGCAAGTGTTTCACTGTGTGACACCATTCTGGCCCACATACCATCACTTGGAGTTGAGGCTGGATCCTGAAAATAGTGACTCCTGACACACATCCTGATATCAACACACACAGACTTCAAAAATGTGGAACGTCTGTCCAAGTCCTACCTCAGCCTTATTAGGCTCTCAGTTGCTAACCTGCAAAATGGGAACAATACAGCAGTCTCCTTTCTCAAAGCCCCTGTGCAAATAAAGATGGACTGCATTTGTGAAGCATCTTGCAGACCTGGCTCCTAATGAGAGAGGAAGGAGAGAGAAAGTTGAAGCTGTGAAGGAGTGGCCAGAGCAGAGTTCCCCTGGCTGGGAAGCCTTTATAGGGGGGTCAAGGAGTAGCACGTGACCAGCTCTGACTTGCGGTTACTAAGAGGCTTTCCTGCTGGTCTGGCAGGTATCCTGTCATTCTGTTGGCTTGAGCTGCGGGTAGGGAAGGTGGCATGCAGACTAAATCCACTCAGGTCATCAGTTCAAGACCCTCGGCAGGCTTTAGTCCTGATGCACATTACAAATATGCAGGTTTTTAAAAAAAATCTTCAGCTCCTTGGCAAAATTACCAGTCCCATGGTACCAATCAAGCTTAACAAGGAGAAACATTCAGCAGTTGCTTCAAGTAGCAGATTTCGGAAGCAGGTGCCCAAACACTATACAAAAGGGAAGCTGTGGTACAAAGGAGAATACGCCATTTTGACTTTTCGCTCCAAGTGCAAAATTATCTGGAGGCGAGAACAGTTCAAGTGGCTTGAATCTGGAGCATATTATGGTAGATCTCCACCTTGCTAGGGGTTGAGTTAGCCTCCTGCCAGCAAGAACTATGGAGTTGGAATTCTGGAGGAAGTCAGTGTTGAGAACACAGACAACACCTCCCAAGTACTGGGTTTGTTTGCATGTTATCAGATTAATATGCTAGAAGTCACCATAGTTTTTTGCATCTAGCTATTTTTAAATGTTTGTCTACAGCAAAAAGGAAACCCAAAGTCCCAAACAGTAGAAAAAAGTTGTCGAGTTCTGTTAACAGGCATGCTGGAGAGCCACAGCACTATTTACTCATCTTCAGAGGTTATTCATTGATCTGCAAGAACTTTTGCTGCATTTACTGTTTTAAACAAGTGTTCTCAGTATTAAGAGGTTTCATAATGTGAAATTTGTGTTCTCTCTCCCTCTTAACTTTATTTTGGGAGCTCAGGAAGCGAGTGAAAAAGCTGCCCATGATTCCGGCTCTGCACCGTATACATAAAAAAAAAGGAGTTTGAAAAGAGGGTCATTTTGACAGCCTGGCCCTGAATTTAAACTGAAGGAATCTGGCCTCGCAGAAGATCAAAACCAAGAGAATGTGACCATTGCAACAGACAGCTAAAACATTGATAATCCAAGCCATGTGTGCTCTGTTATAGTTTCAGGTTGGATTTGCAGCTTGCACCTTGTATTTGTTGATGCTCTTTAACATAAGACCTATTTTTACTGCAGGACAGCTTGTTCACAATAGTAAGCTGCACGCACGTAGACCCTGAAAGAATTTCCAAGTGCTCAGCCACTCAACCCATTGAGCCTATAGGATATGAACCTCAAACATGCACCAAAACAAAATACAAAAGTAGCTCAAGACTGAATGACTTGATTTAGGATATAAAATGAGTCCATGGCAAAGCTGGGTTCAGAATGTACGACTCCCCATGCAGAGCTCACAACAACCCAACATTTCTTGGAAGTGAATGCTGGAAGGGAGAGCTCCAATTCCATGGCCTTTTCATTCCTGGTTTGACACTGAGGGCTCCATAAAAGCAACCGAAAATATATTTCCAGAAAAGCCCCCCCAAAACAACAACAACAACCAAACCTACTGAACCTATAAACAGCATTCTATTAACCTTTCAAAATAAGCAGCTTTCAAACACAAATTTATTTACAAGTTTGACCTGCAACAAAACGTGCTCCTGTTCAAAGTTCCAGCCAGCCAGGCCTTTTTGGAGAAGACTCCATTCCATCCCCAATCTCCCTGGCTTTCCATTCCCCTGCCCTGCAAAGAACAGCAAGCACTCGGTGGCCATGGAGTGTACGCAAACTTCATGGAACTGTTCTGGGCCTTTCCCACCCCTTAGGGCTTTTTTGTATTTCACCAAAGGGGTTTTTCTGAGCCTGACGGTGCCTTCCTCTTGTTTGCGGAGGGTGCCATTTTGGTTACATATCCACTCGATGGTGACTGACCCATTAGTCTATTGAACTTATTTCATTCATATCCTGTCTTTCCACCAAGAAGGCACACAAAGTTTTCTCCCCACCTCCCCAATTTTATCATCACAAAACCCCATGAGGTAGGTATGGTTGTGAGCTTTGCTGAGTGGGGATTTGAACCCAGATCTCCAAACCCATAGTCAAACATTCTAACCACTATACCACACTGGGAAACACCATATGCTTGCACAAGAGGAGGAGTTGGAACAACAGACTATCATAATCCAAATCATTCGGCCAGCTCTGCCAAAATTCCATCTCCTTCCATCTCCTCCCTCAATTGTCCCCACCAGCACCCATTTCAGCAGGCTGAAGTAGAGGGAGATGACACAGAGAGTGAACCATTCCACTAGTGCCACTGAAAGACCAAATGCTTTTTTCCTCCTCCCTCCCCATCACTCCTTCCTTTTGTGCCATGTCTTTTTAGATCGTAAGCCTACGAGCAGGGTCTGTCTTATTTTACTGATTGTACGTCAACTGTTCTGAAAGTCTTTTGGGCTTAGGACTGGGATAAAAATGAATAAATATTAAATAAATCCATCTTCTTAAGGTGGCCCACCTGTATCTGGCAGTATCATACTCGAGAGAGTAAATGGCGGTTCACATGACTGAATGCTCTGCTTTGTTAAACACATACACACACACACACGAGGCCACACAAGAAAGCTACATGTCAGAAAGGAGGGTCCAAGCAGAGCTATTTTCCCAATACATACTTTTTCTTTACGAAGAGAACTTTTTCTTTTGTATGGAGAGGTATTCAACCATGCAAGCCCCCACCTGTAGCTTAAAATAATACACCACAGACAAAGGCCAAGCACCACAGTCCTCAGCCTTCATGCCGGATCCACCGAACCCTGCTCCCTTAGACAGTCTATGTTGGAAAAGTAGCATGCAGAGAGAAGCACAAAACAAAGGCTTGCGATTCCAGAGGCGTTTGAAAGTAACACGTCAGTGAAGCTAAAAATCTATCCCGGTGGCTCAAAGGCGTTGCAAAGGAAGACCCACAAATCCCATCCACGCTACGAAGGAAGACCCAACCTCCACGGATGACACCATCAGCCTATGAAGATTTGGGGGAGTGGAGAGTGCAGGAGCGGGATGGGGGGGGAGTGCTGATGTGAAAAGGGTCCTACAAAACTGGATTCTCAGGATTCTTATCAAAGCAAACCTCTGCAAGTGAAAGGTCAACTATGTAAAAGAGTTCCAGGCCCTGCAATGTTCCACACTGAGCGCTCGTATCTCCACCAGAGGATTAACTCTGCCTCGATTGGGCCCTTTGAGCAGGTAGACAGTTCGGATGGACTGGCGGGCCAGCTAATGTGGACCGGTGAGGCAGGCTGAGGAACTCACTGGCGGACGGCCCAAACTGAAGAAAAGAAACCCATCTGGGGGCTTCACATCAGGCGGCAACACCAGATTTGACCGCTGCTGCCACCCAACTCTCTGGGCCAAGAGGATTCTGGGCTGTGGGGCAAGAATCCATGAGGTGGGGCGGTGGGAGGACACACACACACACATGCCGCCTGCAGGTGCCCCTCCAACCAGCTCTCTCAAAGGCTCAAGGAGTGACACCCGGTTTGCAGAGTTCCTGATTCATGCCGCAGTACCTGACAGTCTCCCTCCTTCTTCCAAGGACTTCAGCACAGCATGGGTGATGCTTGCCCATTTGACTGACCCAAGGCCATCTCAATGAGCTTCATGGTTGAGTGGGGGATTTGAACCTGGGTCACCCTGGCTCCTGCCAACGCTTTCACTACTACAACTCACCGGTTTTATTACCTTTACACCAGGGCTGGACAGAAGGGAGATCTCCAGATGTTCTGGACTTCAATTCCCAGAAGCCCCTCCCAGCATGCCAATGATCAGGAATGCTGGGAGTTGGTCCAAAACATCTGGAGGCCTACTTTCTGCCCACCCCTGCTTTGTATGTGTTAGCCACTCACTCCTATTTGCTGATGGGCAGGACCGAGAAGTTGACGCACATAAAGGGGTGGGATTCTGGGAGCGCAACTGTTCGTTGGAATGATTTGTAGAATGCAAATACATTTCCCCATCAAAGCACAAAGCAGCATTACTGGTGCACTTAAAATGGGAGATGTTGGCCTATGCTTCAGCTTAGGAAAAAGCACCCAAGGTGCATAATATTGGGGGCCAGATTAGGTGACCAGTTGACTGTCCCTTAAATTGAGAATAAAAACTCCAATTTAAGATATACATCCTCAAAGGGAGATTACAAGGCCACTTAGGAATTTTGCAACTCAGGAGCTGGAATAAAAATTTAGCAATCCATGTCATCGAAATACAGTTTTGTTCAACGATACGATTACAAAATATTGTGGTCTTTTCGGGAGAGTGTTCTAGCCGCATGACCTCCCTAGGAAGGCATTCTAGTAGAGTCAAGTAGAGTCACCAGATCCAACTTGCATTCCTAGCTCTACCCTGTCCCAGCAGTGTAAACACGGACATGATAGCTGTATTCGTCTAAAGTTTTTCGTGAATACACTTTTCACCCTTAAATACACATGCACACAATTGTTTCTTTGGTGTGGGGGGGGGGGGAGCAAAAACTACAGCAGGTGTTGGCAGAATGAGGCCTACATGCGCCCCCATCCATTTTTGCAATAAAAGAGCCATCTTTCCCCTTTAAAACAAGGGGCGTGGGGATCATGCACCCTGTTTTAATGCAAAACTACGCTCCCCAGGGCTTCCAGGAGCACAATAAAACAAGGCACACATAGGGTGGGTTTCAAGGGGACAGGAATTGCCCCCCGGGCCCCCATAGCATGCAAGGTATTACAATATATTACAATAAATATAAGGTTGTATCTTTCAGAGAAGTGGGGGAGGGGGAGGTATTACAATATATTACAATAAATATAAGGTTGTATCTTTCAGAGAAGTGGGGGAGGGGGAGGTATTACAATATATTACAATAAATATAAGGTTGTATCTTTCAGAGAAGTGGGGGAGGTGGAGGAGGCAGAATGCATGACACAGAGATGTGTCACATACTGCATGTAACAGGGCACCTGTTGATGGCTGGACCACTCACTGCCAGGGGCGGGGAGCAGGCTTTGACTGTGCTGGGGCGTCTACAAGAGAAATACTTGGGCCCTCCCTCAGTGGAGAGCACCCATCCTGTATGTGCTCCCAGGCCCATCTCTGGACACCTCCAGCTAGGAAAAGTCTCATGGGTGGTCGGCCTTCCCAACCCCACCACTGGAGGTCTTGCAGACATCTGCCAATCCGTGTAGACAGTACTATTGGGGAGCCAACACAGTGATGTTCCTGCGGACCCCTCTCTTGGCACACGCCATTCTTCCTGTCTCTCCTGGTTTTTATTTTTTTCTTTACATTTTTTTTTAAATTACAAAAATTAACTGGGAAATTACTTATTTTTAGTCTTTCCAGTTTGCCTTTTGGGAAATGAGCATTCTGTACTCTACCATGCTCACCATGGCAGCCATTTTATGAAGGGGCAAGCATGCACACACACATCTGGGAGCAATTTTGTGAGAGCACCTGCTAAACTCAAAATTCCAAATGTGCCCTCCGACCCAAAAAAGGGTTAGGCTATGTGGAATGACGCCCCTGCAGTCCTGGATTAGAAGGACCAATGCCTGACTTCATATGTAGTAGCACTAAACATTATTTATGTATTTGTTTATTATTTACTGCATTTCTATACCGCTCAATAGCTGAAGCTCTCTGGGCGGTTTACAAAAATTAAAACCATAAAAACCATTCAAATATAAAGCAACAACAGTATAAAAACATAACATAAAATACAGGATAAAAGCACAACCAGGATAAAACCAAGCAGCCATGCAGAAATTAATACAGATTTCAAATACAAATTTAAACAGCAAAGTTAAAAAATCAAACTGAAGAACTGTTAAAATACTGAGAAAATAAAAAGGTCTTCACCTGGTGTCTAAAGGAGTATAATGTAGGTGTCGAGCGAACCTCTCTAGGGAGCTCATTCCACAGCCAGGGTGCCACAGAAGAGAAGGCCCTCCTCCTGGTAGCCACCTGCCTCACTTCCTTTGGCAGGGGCTCACGGAAAAGGACCCCTGAAAATGATCTTAGGGTCCACGCAGGTACATATGGGAGGAGGTGTTCCTTCAGATAACCTGGCCCCAAGCCATTTAGGGCTTTGAATGTTAATACCAGCACTTTGAATCGGGCCCGGACCTGGACCAGCAACCAGTGAAGCTGGAAAAGGACTGGCATAATATGGTCTTGTTGGCCAGTTCCCATTAACAGTCTGGTTGCCCTGTTTTGTAACAGTTGAAGTTTCTGGACTGTTTTCAAAGGCAGCCCCATGTATAACGCATTGCAGTAATCCAGATGAGAGGTTATCAGAGCGTGGATAACTGTAGCTAACTTATCTTTGTTCAGATAAGGGCACAGTTGGTATATCAGCCTAAGATGATAAAAGGTGCTCCTTGCCACTGAGTTCACCTGTGCCTCAAGGGACAGTTCTGGATCCAGGAGCACCCCCAAACTACGGACCTGGTCCTTTAGGGGGAGTTCAACACCATCCAGAACAGGATGAACATCACTTATCTGGACACAATCCATGTGTCTCAATATAAGTGCAGATGGGATTTATATGGGGAAAAGAGGTGCACTCAGAACCATCATGTGGGGCGAGAGAGACCTAACGTGTCCTTCTTCTTGGTGGCCTTAGTGGCTGAAGGAGCAGTTCAAGTAGGCACAAAATCATGTTCAGCCTGTCCCATACCCATAAGAAAACTGGGTCACCTTAAGTCCAAATAGTAAACACACAAAAGAAATATCTCAATGGGTTGTAGATTCCGTTTTATTTATTTTTTTATGTAAAATGTGGATTAGTGGTCAGACTTGGACTGAGGCCTGGGGAAATCTGCATTTTAAGCATCTAGTTTCACCACAGATTCACTTCATAGTTCTGAGCAAGGCAACTCTCTCCTGGCCTCAGTCTCTCCACCATTCTTAGCTGTAAAATAGGAATAACCATTTGCCAGGAACAGCGAGATGTAGAAATGTTACTGCCTGTCCCTGATGGGATGCAAAGAAAAACAATTCTACCTTCAAGGGCAGTGAGCAGGACTTGAACTTTTTGCCAGCAGCCACGTGGCCATCTTTCAACATCCAGTTCAGCCTTCTTGCCAAATGGTCAAATCAGTAAAAGACAGTTAATGACAAAGCTTATTTGCAACAACGTTGGGCCGTCCAATTGTTTGTCAGCTACATTTCCGCAGTTATTCCCTGTGGCTTCGATCCTGCCCAGTGAGGAGTAAAAGCAGTTTTAGTAGCTCGACCCAAATGCTTCGGCTCACTCCACTCATGTTCTTAGGTGTACAACTAAGACGGTTCACGTGTAAATCTAAACATGTAATTTGACAGATGTGTTTGCAAACAAGTGTGTTGCAGAGGAATGTTTATTGGCTAGCCAGACTGGCTCAGACTTTTGTACCTGCCGCCATTGCTGCAGCCACCACCACCCTCCCCAGCCTGTAAGTATGTCAGCGGTGTTCACACCCCAGGCCAGGCAATAAAGTTTTCTGCCCCCACTGGTGCTCCGTAGCCTACGGGGCACCTCCCATGGGGACCTCTATTTCTTCTGCCTCGGTTTTAACCTGTGGTGCGAGGGCAGAGTTGACCTCAGGAGGTTTTGAGGTTATGGTGGCTCACTCTACCTGGCCATTACCGTATTGAGTGTGCGTGCTTGCTCGGAAAGTCCTGCGATAGCATAGACAACTTAGCGCTAGTCACTTATTTATTGACATGCTTATCATAGGAACTCATCGATATAAAGTTTATGGATGCTGCCTTGTGTCTGTTAATTGAAGTCTTAACTTTTCCTTAAGTACCGATTTGAAATTGAATTGATTATGGCACATTTTTTTATGGTTAGATCACTCTTCACACTGTTTGGGTACTCTGTATATTTGATGTAATATTTAGTATGCTATTAGCTGTTTGGGGCATTTTTTCAGAAGGAAAAATGGAGTACAAACATTAAATTAAATTGAGTATCACCTATACTAGGTTGAACAGGCATTAAGCGCTATGTGAAATGACCCTCTAAGAGGAGAGGCCTGGGGTGTTGCACTGGTAAATAACAAGAGACACGAGTTGAAACTGCGAGGCTGGTAGGCTGGCATCTCTTCTGCTTTTCTGCTCTAATCCCTGGGCCCTGGGCCACAATGAGCAAGCAAATTGCATTAGACACAATCAAGGAATCCGGTGGGTGCAAGAAGAGAATGGTTTAATGATTAATGGTGCAATCCCAGGCATTTTGAGACAGAAATAAATCCTATAATTCCCACCGTCCAGAGATAATGGGAATTGTAGTCCAACACATCTGGTGAGCACTGGGGTTGAGAAAGGCTGCACTATTTGGCTGCAGCCTGGGTTACAATTAAAGCATTACCATGACACCCTGTATGCATGCATGTGTATATATAATCCCCAAATGTCTATTTGGAATAGAGGTGGATCCTGGGTCTGAAAAGGTTGATTTTATTTTTATTTACTTATGTATTTGTTAAATGTATATACCAATCAACTGGCAAACAGCCTAGGAGAGTGGTTTACAGTCATTTATAAAACCAAAAAATAACAATAAAATAACAACCAAGACAATACACACAACAATGAAGATATTAAAATATTAAAACATTGACAATGTTAAAACATTAAAGAGACAGCTTAATGATTAGAGCACCAGATGAGAAATTAAATGCCTGCTGGAAGAGGAAGGTCTTAAACTGGAGTCCAAATGTATACAGTGAAGATGCCACACAGCTCTCCCTGGGAAGGGCATTCCACAGAGCTGGGCCACTACAGCGAAGGCTCTGTCTCCGGTAGCCACCTGTCACATCATTGTGGGTGGCATCATCCGGAGAACAGCCTCTGAAGTCAGCCTTAGCAATCAGGCAGGAACATATGGGAGAAGATGCGCCTTTAGGTAGACTTATTCTCATTAAGACTTGAAAGGTCGGCACCAACACCTTGAATTGGGCCCAGAAACTGACTGGCAACTAGTGCAGCTGATGAGCACAGGAGCAATATATTCAAATCACCCAGTCCCAGTAAGCAGCCTTGATCCTCTATTCTGCTTTAGAGAAAACTGCCTCCTGCAAACTACCCATTTCTTCTTTTGAGGTCATTTTTTCCTTCTAAAACAAGTTATCATAGATGTCTAAATAATGCAGAGAATTTATTGTTTGGGAAACAAGAAGGAACAGCCTGAAACACTGTTTGAGCTTTGGGTGGGCTAAAGGGGACACTCACAGGCAAACCTGTGTTTGGTGCCTTGAAATGGGTGAAACACATGAGAATGATTTCTGCTCCTACTAATAACATCAGCCCTAACATAAGCCATTTGAAAGCACAACCTTGACAAAAGAAAATGGCAAAAAATATCAACCAGCATCAATCTACCTAGATTGCGATTTCTCAGAAGCAACAGGAGAACTAGGCTGCATTCGGACAACACAATAGTCAATGGTGGGATAATAATCAACTTGACAGTTGTTTATCTAGGGGGTACTCCCCACACAACATGATAAGAATATAATGTAGAGTAGATTAGGATCAGTGCTGAATTCACTATTAATCAATATTAATCCACGCTGAGTTGACTCACTCATCCCCTGCCCTCTCTCCCCCCATCTCAATCCTCCTGCTAGTATCCCATCAGCCATTGCTGGTGAAAATCTATCCAGCCAGCTGAACTACAGTGGTAGACGCTGATTTGACCGCTCTTGCCTTGTGATTCTGTGGCTGATGGAATAACCAATGGGGGCTGGGGTAATAACCAGTGGTGCCCTCCACACAATACGATAACCAACAGTGGTTCAACTGGCCAACTCTGCACAGTGTTGGTTATTTCGGCCAAATAACTACCCGTTGGTTAAAAAAACTCCCTCCACACAACATGATAACCCACAGTGGGTTAAATAACCAACCGTCAACTATTTATAATAACAATAATAATAACAATTTATTTCTTACCCACCTCTCCGTCTGGATCGAGGCGGGGAACAACAACATGATAAAATACATAAAACTGATTAAAACATGACACATATTATTAAAACTGCATTAAAACATCCTAAAACATCCTAAAAACATCCTTAAAACATTCTAAAATTCCACTGGATATGCCTGCCGGAAGAGAACAGTCTTTATAGCTTTCTTAAATTCTAAAAGACTGTTAAGTTGACGAGTCTCCTCCGGCAGGTCATTCCACAGTCTGGGAGCGGCAGAAGAGAAGGTCCTCTGGGTAACGGTTGTCAGCCTAGTCTTGGCCGACTGCAGTAAGTTCTTCCCAGAGGACCTGAACGTGCGGGGCGGATTGTATGGGAGAAGGCGATCCCGCAGGTAACCTGGACCCAAACCATGTAGGGCTTTAAAGGTAATAACCAACACTTTATACTTCGCCCGGAAACTAATTGGCAGCCAGTGAAGCGATTTTAAAGCTGGCGTAATATTTTGAACTAGTTGAAGTTTACGGACAATGCACAGACTAGGCACAGGTATTTAAACTACCATTGGTTATCGTGTTGTCTGAACCCAGTTCTAGTGAAAAATCAGAAGGCAATTCTGGGAGAGAGACTCATTTAATTCTATATCTAGGAGCAGAGGGGTGGCTTCCAATAGCATCATAAACTCAGCTGGAATATAGAAAATATAGGAAGCTGCTTTACATCAAGTCAGACCCTTGTCCATCTAGCTCAGGGTTTCAGGCAAGTGTTTTACCCAACCTACCTAGAGATGCCAGGATTCATCATCAGTTTATTTATATGGCACTTTTCCGAGGTAAAACCATGCTCAAAGTGGCTTAGCCCAACATCAGAAAAAAGCTACAGAATAAAATACAGCAAAATTTTCCAATAATTCACTAACAATTACAAATCATAACAAAACTGAATCTTGAATTGAACCTGGGACTTTCTACATGCAAAGCATCATATGCTGTACCACTGAGCTACCTTCCTTCTGTTAACTTTCTGGACAGAATGTGACCACATAGAGCTGGAAGATGGGAGCCCCACAACGTGGTCAACTGTGGAGAGTTAAAATGATTTCCTGTTGACCAGACAAAGAATCTTATAGAAATTCCTTCTGCCTCCTCTTTTAGGCATTGTAAGTGGTTAACATAGCCGTATGACAAATGGGTTAATAAATATTTGGGCAATTAGAATTCCATGGCGGGGCGGTGGGGTACATTCCACAGGGTTCAAACCTCTGAAGAAAGCTAACCAAAAGTGTCTGGGAATTCCCCTGTCCTGGGGCGGGGGGGGGGGGGCAACCCCAAACACTGCCACATTTTACAGAAGCAATTAATGGCAGTTGCATAATTGATAATATACACACAGGGCACTAGGCTATTCTCTTGGTACGAGCTGAAATTTCCTTCGAGTGATTTTAAAGGACGAGGTCATCCTCTATCAGCCTTCCACAGTGCCCTCCAGATGTGTGTGGGGTTACTGAAAGTTATAGTCCAACACATCTGGAAGGCATCAGGTTGGGGAAGGCTGTTCTATATATTAACATGAAACGATTCAGCTGGAACTGATGCTATACCTGATAGTATTTCAGGCTGGAGCATCGTTGGCACATCCCAAAATCCCTCCTTGCTTAAAGTGGGAACACCTGAAGGAAGCAGCCATTTTGATACAAGAGCTATGTTATTTTTGTTAAGAATTCGTAGGAAAGTCCAACCCATTCTGGAGCATCAGAATGCAAAAGATGCTACTTTAAAATGCTGAAGAGAGAACTCAATTATACCACTTGCCACGGTAACCTGGGAACATTAGATATGGGGCAGGGAGTAAGTACATCCCACCCCCTCGACTTTGCCTTTGGGGTGGGACACATAATATCCCTGTCCCCAATACAACAAGACTGCTGTATTCCGGGGGCAGCTAAGTTTATACAGTACAATACAGTAGCAGCAGTACAGCTTAATCCAACCAAAATATAGGTGTGTGTTTTTCATATAAAGATTTTAACACTTCCCCCTTAAGCTGTACAAAAAGCACAACAACCCTGTCTCAATTTTCATCCTTCGTGCAACATGAAGCCTGCCAAAAGAATTCAGGTTTGGCCCAAAGAACTAAAGGTACCAGACAGCAGAACTCCAACCCAAGAATCAACATTGCATGCTATTTTCTACAATCAGACTTACAGTTAACAGATCCCTCTATGAATACGTTAAAAGGCTAAGAAATTTCTGTGCACTACATTTCATACAGTTTTCATAGAACTATACCGTAAACTGTTGATAGCAATACCACCATCACAACAACCCAAAATCATGATTTGCTTGTTCATTGTAACCGCAACCGACAATCCGTCTGATATAAACTGGACTTCTAAGACAACCTTTCCCAACCTGGTCCCCTCCAGATGTTTTGGATGTCAATTTCCATCAGTCCTAGCTAACATAACCAATGGTCAGGAATCCTGGGAATTATTGACCAAAACATCTGGAGGGCATCAGGTCAGAGAAGGCTGCTCTAGGACCTGACCTTATCTGGATCACCATCATCACTGGATTATTCCCCATTCCCACTTCTCCAATGTCACAGGGCATCTGATCCACCCCAGGTAGATGGCAAACCTTTCCAGGCTGGGCCAGGCACACTGTCTAAGTATTCTTCCCAGCATGTTCTTGGTACAAGGTGTACCTTCAACATTTGCAGCCCAGTGTGGTAAGGGGGGGGGGGGGAGTGAGCTAGGAGGAGTTCCAGCACTGGCTCATTTTAGAACGATTTGCAAGCTAGTTTGTGGCTGGGGACAAGCAGGCATCATCTACAGAAATACAAGCATGACCTCCAGATCAATAACAGTGATGGCGGAAAACATTGACGGTGAGGCTGAAAACACAGCACCTCTCAAGTCACACGGTCCATCTGACTGCACCCCTAAGCGGGAGAGGACGGAGCCAGAGGGGCACTTTTGAATCGTTCCGACGATCAACAAAGCCAAGGAAAGAAGCGTGTGCCTGTGTGTGGGTTTTCTTTCCCGCGGACTGCTGCTAAGGAACCAGAAAGCCGAGCCGTTTAACCCGCTCTGATGCTCAGGCAGACCGAGCCACATCGCCACCTCCTCCTCGTGGAGGAAAATACACACAGCCGCGCTTATTTACTATCGCGCGCCGGCAGCATGCTCGGCGCTGTACACGGGCGGCGGCGGCTGTGGCTGTTTTTAAAGGAAAATCAGAAGACCATCCCAGGAGCGAATTGCACCGCGAGAAGTTTTCAAACGACGGATGGGGAGGAGCGGCGAACCGGGTAGCCGGGCGAAGGACCGGGCGAGCGAGCCGGGGTCCCATCCCCGGCCCAGTTCCCCGCCAGAGCCTCCGGGCCCTCTCCTGCTGGAGGGCAAGCGCCTTGGAAGGGTCTGCGCGCCCCTTGACCAAACCCCTTTGGAGAGGTGGAGGGTCTGGATTGACGCCCCCCCCCCGAGCGGCAACGGCGCCCCCCTCCTCTTCCTGGTCCCCTTCCCTTCCTCACCAGTCTTGTAGTCCAGCGTGGTGTTTTTCTTGGGGCCCCCGACGTCCTCCTGCAGCAGGTCGTAGAGCATCCCGAAGGAGTTGTGGATGCCGAAGATGGAGCCGTTGCACCAGGTGGCAGCCAGGACCACCACCCAGCCGAAGCCGCCGTCGGGCGGCGTGAAGCCCGGCACCGCGGCCCCCGGCGGGCCTCCTCCGGCCACCTCCGCGCCGGTGGCAGCGGCCCCGACACCGCCCTCCTCCTCGTCTTCTTCCAGGGGGCCCTTCTCCGACAGCGCCTGCTCCTGCCTCCGCAGCGCCATCGCGCCGCCCGTCCGACTTAGGCGGCGGCAGCAGCGGCGGCGGCGGCTCTCCCTGTTCGTGCGGCGGCTGCTGCTGCTGCTGCTGCTACGGCCGCCGCCGTTCCTGCTCGCTCGCAGACAGGCTGCCTAGCCGGCCCCTCCCGCCTCCGGCCACTTTTGCGTCTCTGCCTGCTGCTGCTGCTGCTACCGCCGCTCCCCCTCGCTCCCCCCGTCGTCATCCTGCCGCCGCCGCCGCCGCCGCCTCCGCCTGCCGCAGCGAGCGGGATCCTCCCTCCACTCCTCCCCCTCCCTGTCGTCGGCCAGCCCGGCCTCGCCGCCACTCCTCTTTCTTCCCCTGGCGTTGCAACAGCGCGCCCGCCTGCCAGGCCACCTTCCTGCCTGTTGGATCCCGACGCGCGGCGCTGGAAAGGCGCACGGGCCGGGAAGGGAGCGCGCCGGGCGGGCGGCTGGTCCTACGGCCCCGATCCGGCGCAGGACGCTGACTCCGAAGCCAAACCTCTCCCCACTCCATCTCCTCTGAAGCTCCCCCCCCCCCGCGCCTTCCTGCAGGATAGAATAGTCCGGAAAGCTGGGGAGGGGAAAGAGGGCGGGCGAAGGGCGGAAGGAGGGTGACGACGAGCGAGGCGAAGCTGGGGGGGGGAGAGAATGTACGTGGGCCCAAACTGTAATATATCGCCCCGGCTGCATGTTATGACGAATACGGTGCGCAGCTCCTTCTTCTCCAAGCCGTCGGGAGCGCAGGCTTGGATTTGGAGGGATGAGGAAACGAAGGGCAGCCCCCCCCCCCCCCCGACACTCCATAATAGACGGCCGGGAGAGTGGTAGGTTTTAATAACAATGGTTGGCGCGCAAAGCAACGGTAGGCCGCTGTCTCCCTCGGAAAGGGAAGGTGCGTAGAAAAGGAATGCCGCCGCCACCACGACCAGCTGGCGCGCGTAGAGCTCGGAGACGTCCAGGGGAGCGGCGGCTGGAACTCCCCCAGCTCGAGGTTAGAGAAGCAATTCCTGTTGCTGGCTTCTCGAAACGCCCCGCCTCCTCTGCCTGCGCTCAGCGCCCCCGTGTCGCGCCCTCCCCACGCGCGCACACTCGCAGCAAGGACGGCGCCCTCTGTTGGTTCGTGGCTGGGGAGGGGGCGTTGCAGGAGAGATATCAAACAGGCTCAGGAGGACTTTTGAAAGGGGGGGGGGACGCAGCGGGGTAAAACCCGGGGCTAAAGAGGCAATGCGGGCTAAGGTTCCTGGGGCCCTCTACGAAGCGATGGGGGCGGTCGTGACCACGAGGTCGTGTGAGGCCCATCGAACCCTGTGGGGCTTGCATCCGAGTAAATGTACATCGGATTAGGCCGTCGATTTGCATGAATCCAGGCTCAGACCGAAACGGCGGGAAAACCCTTTTTGCAAGGATGCATAATTTTATTTTTCTAATCAGTTTCAAGCCGAACCGATTTCAAGAGCTTGGCGATTCCGTTTTCTTTCTACTTGTTACTATGGGAGGGGAGGGTTAAGTGAAAGAGGAAGAGGAGGATGCTGGGTCCCAATAGTAAACAGGTTGATGGATTCTCAAGACAGGAGGGGACAGGAGTCTTTCACACCCACCTTCCTGGAGACCACTTGGATATCTTGCATTCTGGCCCTTGGCTGTTATTAAATATTGGTATTTTATGTTGTTATCTATGGCTGTTGCTAGATTGGTGAAATGTGTCTTCAAAATAAAAAACAGCAGCAAAACTCTCTTTAGAAGTTCCATGAGAAATCAAATCCAACTGCTTCTTTCTGAGCCCTCACGGATAAAGTATTTAAAGGCAGCAACATGATCCTTGCTTTCTTCCACCAGGAGTGGGCAACCAGTTAAAAGGAACGTAGCAGGGTCCAAGAATCCCTTGAGATCAGCAAGGGGAAGGAGACTAAAAGAAACCATATTAAGGGCAGATCCTGAAGCCCAGGCAGGGCAGCCCATCCATTGCTTCCCCCCAAAATCATCACTTCCTTCCTCTGGTCCTGGTGCAGGCCTCCTCCCTTTGGGCTTAAAGGCCCTGTTCAGAAGACACCTTAAACCGGGGCTTTAACCACAGTGAATGAAGCAAAAAGTCTTATTCACCGTTGTTAAAGCCGTGGTTTGAGGTGTCTTCTGAACAGGGTCAAGATCAGGCAGAGGCTTCATATGGAAGGAGTGAAGAAAGGTCATGTAAACCTTAGCAGCACAACAGTACACCCATCATTTCATGGTAACCCACTCCAAGGGTGTGTGTGTACATGAGACATGTCCTGTGCCTCCCTCTCCATGGACAGTGATTCTCAAACCAGTCTTTGAAGGAGAGGCCTCAGAACAGCCGGATCCCATTCAAATAAACGGAAACAAATCCCCATCTTAGTGGCTACATCAGGAGGAGAAACTTAACCAATCACTCCTAATAGCAAACTCAGGTTGTGAGTGCCACCAGGATTGTAGCTGCAATAGGGCCATTGAGAAACGGAGGTGTCAGCAAGCTCAGGGTTTTCAGAAGCACAAAAACATCTTTTTAAAAACACCTAAGGCTCCTTCTCCCCTGAATCTGATTTTAGAGCCTTCAGCAGTTCGCTGCGATGCCTTTAACGATCATTTCTCAGATAAAATCTCTCGGATAAGAGCCGACTTAGATGCCATTGTTATAGCAGAGGTTGACAGTGGAGTGTCCAGTGACTCCGTGAGTAGGATTACACTTGATCAGTTTCAGTTAGTGAGTACCGAGGAAGTGGACAAGGTACTTGGATGTGTGAGGAAGACGACTTGCCCTCTCGATCCCTGTCCTTCCTGGCTGGTCGTCCAGGGAGGAGATGCAGTTAGATCACATCTACAGCATATCATTAATGCATCTCTCAGGGAGGGGAGCTTTCCATCATGTTTAAAAGAGGCGGTGGTAAAGCCGCTTCTAAAAAAGCCCTCCCTGGATCCCCTGGACCTTAATAACTACAGGCCTGTATCAAATCTTCCATTTTTGGGCAAGGTGATCGAGAGGGCAGTTGCTTTTCAACTCCAGGTAGTCTTGGATGACACCGATTTTCTGGACCCATTTCAAACCGGCTTCAGGGCAGGATACGGAGTTGAGACTGCTTTGGTCGCCTTAGTGGATGATCTACGCCTTAGTATCGACAGGGGGAGTGTGTCCCTGCTGGTACTTCTGGACCTCTCAGCGGCTTTCGATACCATTGACCATGGTATCCTTCTGGAGCGCCTGGGGGAATTGGGGATCGGGGGCACTGTGCTTCAGTGGTTCCGGTCCTATCTCTCGGGCAGGTTCCAGATGGTGATGCTTGGGGATACCTGCTCTTCAAAAAAGGAGCTGCTATGTGGTGTACCACAAGGTGCCATCCTTTCCCCAATGAGGTTGAACATTTACATGAAACCGCTGGGAGAGATCATCCGGAGGCATGGGGCAGGGTGCTATCAATACGCTGATGACACCCAAATATATTTCTCTATGCCTTCGACAACATCGTCAGCTAAGGATAGTGTGTCTCCTCTGAATGAATGCTTGGAGGCGGTAATGGGCTGGATGAGGAAAAACAAACTGAAGCTGAATCCAGACAAGACGGAGGTGCTTGCTGTCAAAGGCCCCAACCTGGGTCTGGAGGTGTGTCAACCAATTCTGGATGGGGTTACACCCCCCCTGAAAGATTGCGTTCGCAGCTTGGGGGTACTCCTGGATCCGTCGCTCCAGATGACAGCCCAGATTGATGCGACGGCCAGGAGTGCCTACTATCAGCTTCGGCTGATACGCCAGCTGCACCCCTTCCTAGAGTTGGAAGACCTAAAGACGGTAGTGCACGCACTGGTAACTTCGAGGCTCGACTTCTGCAATGCGCTGTACATAGGGCTACCTTTGTGCCTAGTCCGGAAACTTCAACTTGTTCAAAATATGGCAGCCCGGTTAGTTACCGGTACACCTAGGGGTGATCACATCACACCAGTTTTAAAATCGCTTCACTGGCTGCCAATCAGTTTCCGGGCGAAGTATAAAGTGTTGGTTATTACCTTTAAAGCCCTACATGGTTTGGGTCCAGGGTACCTGCGGGATCGCCTTCTCCCGTACAATCCGCCCCGCACACTTAGGTCCTCTGGGAAGAACTTACTCAAGCCAGCCAGAACTAGGCTGGCGAGTGTTACCCAGAGGACCTTTTCTTCCATCGCTCCCAGACTATGGAATGGTCTGTCGGAGGAGGTTAGACAAATTGACAGTCTTCATGAATTTAAGAGAGTCATGAAGACTGACCTCTTCCGACAGGCCTATCCAGATGAATTTTAAGATGTTTTTAATGTTGTATTGTTCTCTTGCTTTTTTAAAAAATTAACTGTTGTTATTTTTATGTTTATATTGTTGTTGTTCCCCGCCTCGATCCGGAGGGAGAGGCGGGTTACAAATAAATATTATTATTATTATTATTATTATTATTATTAACAAACCTGTCCCCTATAAAACAGACAGAATGGCTAGTTGGAATCCTGAACAGGGTCATAGCACAACATTTTTATTTTTGCAGGCCTTACCCGTCTGTTGTCCATGAGTGATGTTCAACTCGATCTGGATGTTCATGATTGATGTTCAACTCGATCTTACCCGTCTGTTGTCCATGAGTGATGTTCAACTCGATCTCGATCACTTGGGTGGGTACAGTTGGACCCATCTCTGTCATTAGAGGTACAAGTGGCCTCTGTGGTATGGAGTGCCTTGTGCCTGCTTGGATCATTATTCCAGCTGCAACCCTACCTGGAAGGGGATAACCTTGCTCTGGTAACCTCACACTTGGATTGCTGTGATGTGTTCTTTGTGGGTGCTGCCTTTCAGTTGGTGCAGAATATGGCTGCAAAAGTCTTAATTTGGATCAGGAATCATAAACATACTATGCTTGTGCTTGCCTGTCTTCTTTGGCTCCTGATCCATTTCTGGGCCCAATTTAAAGTGCTAGTTTTGACCTATAAAACTCTGTATGGCTTGGGACCTCAATGTCTAAAGGAACACCTCTTCCTGTATTGATTTCCCCGTACCTTCAGGTCATCAAAAATCGCCCTTCTTCAGGTACCTGCTCAATCTGAAGTTTGAGGGGTGATACTAAGGTACAGGGCCTTTTTGGCCGTGGGCCCCTACTTTTGAAACATTCTAGGGAGACTTGCTTGCCACCTTCACTAATGTTTGGCTCACACTTCTCTGTTCTCCCAGATTTTTAACTTCATCTGCATACTTAATACTTTAGCCTCTGCTTTTTATAACGGCTGAGGTGTGTTTTACCCTTTTAGGTTCTTTATCCCTCTGTAATTTTCTCTGTTCTGCATTATTGGCCTACTTGGTTGTTCTTGTTAGTGTATATTTTCTGTGACTACGGAGTCCTGTGACAGGAGCGACCAAAACAGCAGCTGCCACTCTAGTCCAGCTGGCAGAACTCACAATGGCTGATGGGATACCAATGGGAGGACTGAGGGGGGGAAAGAGGGGGGGGATATGTCAATCAAACACACAGTTGACTAATAGTCAATTCGATGCTGGGCCTTAATCCACACCATGGTTGATTATAATCATGTACGGGAGTACCTTCTCGATAATCAACCATGGAGTTGACCAATGCTCCCTTCTCTGGACAGAGATAGCCTAGCTACAGTTATCCACGCTCTGATAACCTCTCATCTGGACTACTGCAATGCGTTATACGTGGGGCTGCCTTTGAAAATGGTCTGGAAACTCCAACTGGTACAAAATAGGGCAGCCAGACTGTGAACAGGGACTAGTCAATGAGATCACATTACGCCAGTCTTTTTCCAACTTCACTGGCTGCCAGTCCAGGTCGGAGCCCGATTCAAAGTGCTGGTATTAACATTCAAAGCCATAAACGGCTTGGGGCCAGGTTATTTGAAAGAATGCTTCCTCCCATATGCACCTGCCCACACCCTAAGATCATCTTCAGGGGTCCTTCTCCGTGAGCCCCTGCCAAAGGAAGTGAGGCATGCGGCTACTAGGAGGAGGGCCTTCTGTGCTTTGGCACCCCGGCTGTGGAATGAGCTCCCTAGGGAGGTTCGCCTAGCACTTACACTATACTCCTTTCGACGCCAGGTGAAGACATTACTGTCACAAGATTTAAACAGTTTATTATCATAGTCTTTTAACTCCACTGTTTTAAATCTGTATTTTATATTTGTATTTCAAATCTGCATTGCTGCTCAGTGTTTTTTTTTACCTTGATTGTGTTTTTATATTGTGTTTTTATATTGTTTTGTTGATGGTTTCAATTTTTGTGAACCACCCAGAGAGCTTCATCTATTGGGCGGTATATAAATGTAATAAATAAATAATCCCACCATTGGCTAGTGTGTTGTCCAAACATAGCCAATGTCTGTTCGATCCAGAACCGTTAAGGCAGGAGTGGGCAGGTTTTGGGGGCTTAAGGCTGCCATTCCTAGGTGGTGAGTGGGGCCAAAGCCAAAAGTGAACAGGACACCCCTTAGCCATCAGCCATCCCCGCCCTTTCTCTCTCACACACGCTTGCAGAAACACACACGAACACCCCGGTTCATCTGTCACTCCAAGGAGGGAGTTATAACAAGCACAGGCAAGTTGCAGCTCTCTCTTTGCCACTGTTTCTCCTGTTTCCTGCTAGGCTAAGAAGAGAATGGCTGTATTTGGACAACACTTTAGTCAATGGTGGGTTGAGTAGCCAATTCACAGTTGGTTATTTTGTGAGTACTCCCCACACAACATATTCCTACACAACTGTGGGTGGTTGGGGCTGGCGTTGAGTGGACTAATAGTCAACCCAGCATTTGAGAGACACAGTCCCTGCCCCTCTCCCCACCCTTCCTTCTCGCTCAGTCCTCCCAGTTCTATCCCAGCAGCCTCTGCAAGTTGCACCAGTTGTAGCAGAGTGGCAGCCGCCGCTTTGGTTGCTCTTGCTGCCTGCCTCTATGGGCTTGTGTTTTAACCCACTCACCATACGCCATTAACACACTCACCCCTCCACACAACACTTTAAACAACTGGCTTCGAGCTAAACAACTTGCAAGCCAGTTGTTTCTCTCAGTTGCTTATCTGAGTGGAATAGCATACCATCAGTAGTTTGTGAGCGGCGTGTTACCCTCCACACAACACAAAAAGCAACACAACTGACGATTGTTCCCCCCCCCCCAGTTGCTTAATGTGTTGTCCGAATGCAGGCGTGGAATCAGCATTCAGAGCGACAGGTGGCTCTCACCCCCGTAGCCTTTGTGGTCTCTGCCTCTCTCTCTCTTTTTTTTTTTTTTAACATCGTTCCTGACGTTGAAGTGTGCAGTTAATCCCGGAGGGCGCCTGGATCACAGACAGATGGTGTGTGGGCTGAAAACACCCAAGTACGGGCAGGAGGGTCTGGTTAGTGAACCTTGAGCTTTTTGCCGTTGCTGTGGCGTCTTTGAAGTACTGGAAAGCGTACAAATGCTTAACATCAACAGAAATGGCAGGTCTTCTCCAGCAGGCTGAGCATGAAGAAGCAGGGTTTCATCCATAACTAGAAGGAACATGCATTAATGCACTTCAAGAGGACTTCTAGTACAGCCCCCCCCTTTCAGTATCAAAGCAAGTTCATCTCTATGTTTTTATAAAAGGGTTCAAGAACTGGAGGTGCCCAGACTGCTCACTGCAGACATACTGCCGTTTTTGCACAGAACATGGCAGTCGGTGGCATGGAACAGAAAGCATTGTGTGCCTAACTGACCTGTAATGCGGCCTTCACATTTAGGGTCTGCATTTACGGAAGATAATCTGTGAGGTTTTGACAGCAAGCTTAAAAAGCCGATGGCTAACAGTTTACTCGTACATGAAGGACTGTTGACGAACTAAAGAACTGTGCAGTGCATACCCCCTTGGAATTCATTTGTGTATTTAGGATTGCAACTGGAGCCAACCATTCGTGAGGTAACACAGGCCAACCTATGCACCAACTGCCCTGGCTGTGGAAAAGAAGGTGCTTGAGAGGGCGGTGGTTGCAAGCTTCAGTCACCCTTGGAAGAAATGGATTTCCAGTGCCTCTGATGCATGGCCTTTATTGGGAGAGAGTCAGGGGGAGTGCAACCTTCTTGATTATTCTTGACAAGCTAAAGGCCATATCTCGCCAATTTGGATGGCTTTAAACGGGGTTGGATAAATTCCTGGAAGAGAAGGCTATCAATAGATATTTGCCTTGATGGCTATGTGCTGTCTTTAGTATCCAAGGCAGTAAGCCTGTGTGCACCAGTTGCTGGGGAACATGGGTGGGAGGGAGCTGTTGCACCATGTCCTGCTTGTGGGTCTCTGGTTGGCAGCTGGTTGGCCACTGTGTGAACACAGTGCTGGACTAGATGGACCCTTGGTCTGATCCAGCAGGGCTCTTCTGATGTTCTTAAGGTCTCAGTGGTAGATCCCCTGCTTTGCATGCAGAAGGTCCCAGGTTCAATCCCCGGCATCTCCAGATAGGGCTGGAAAAAGTCCTGTATGAAACCCAGGAGAGCTGCTGCCTATATGGACCAAGGGTGGCATTGCTTGTTATGGGTGGGGTTGCACTCCCTCTGAAAGGGTGGGGGCACTCCTAGATCCATCACTGTCAGGAGGTACAGTGAGGAGAGCCTTTTCCCAACTTCAGCTCGTCTGCCAGCTACAGATATTGCTGGACAGCGATAGCTTGGGCATGGTGGTCCGTGCGATGGCTATCTCAAGATTGGACCATCGCCATGTGTGTTACATGGTGCTGCCTTTGAGGCTGGGTCAAAAGCCGCAATGAGTGGAAAATGCTGCATCTGGGCTATTGAGTGGTGATAAGGATTTTTGATCTGGGCATTGATATGAAATCAAAACCTGGAACACTAGTTTCCCCAAGCCTCTAAAGAAACATTTTAAGGTAAAGTAGAGACATATTTCACTGCACCAGGGGAAAGTTCACACCTTACATTCTAGCATTTCAGAGGAAAAACACAGAGCAACATAACCCATAACATCCTCTCCCAATAACAATTAGACATGACTCTATGGCCTGCAAGGCTATTGCATAGACTAGCTGGCACCATATAAAGTAAACATTTTCAGTTTCTTCGCAAGGAAAATTACCGGCCATTAGAGAAAACCAAATAACACCAAGTATCAGTGATCGAAGGTTATCAGGAAACAGTAAATTTCTTTGAGGTGTCAATTGCCCCGGATATGGCTTTATTATGGTTTAAGATATTGTTTAGTTGAAGCATTTATTGGCATGTATCCATCACAGGAGGGAGGGGGTGAGTGGTATGTGACGTCAAAGCCTGTAACAGAGATAAATGAATCAGTTTTGTCTGTGTGATTCAGAGAGCTTTTGGTACTACCCATGTGCCACTTCTCTCTCCTTCGTATGAAGTTTTGAATAAACCTATTGGACTGAACTCTGCCTGTTCCTGGCGATTCTTCAATTTGAGAGTTAGGGAACATTTCCTTAACAGTTGGACCAGCCTAAAAGGAACATATTGCACCCGTTCTGACAGCGTTGCACCGGCTGCCAGTAAGCTCCTGAGCCAGGTCCGAGATGCTGTGCAGATATATCATGCCCAGGAAGGCTCCAGTCTGGCATGCACAGGCCCCACCCATCTTCAAAGGCAGCCCCACATAGCACACATTGCTCCAAGGGTGGGGTTCCTAGAGCATGGAGTGCTGCAGCCAGGTTATCCCCATCTAGAGAGGGGCATAGCTGGTGCTCCATGCCACAGAGGCTGCCTGTGACCCCAGCGACAATGCTAGATCCAAGAGCACCCACAAACGATGAACTTGAGTATTTTGGGGGAGTGAAACCCCCTCCAGTCAGCTGAGCAGACAAACCACCCATTACCTCCATCTGCTTTGGATAGGGTGGCCGTACGAAAAGGAGGACAGGGCTCCTGTATCTTTAACAGTTGCATAGAACAGGGAATTTCTACAGGTGTCATTTGTATGCCTGCAGCACGTGGTGGAATTCCCTCTTCATCGCAACAGTGAAAGCTGCAGGAGCTCTGCCCTCTTTTATATCTGGTTACTCTAGGTGACCAGATATTTCACCAGGTGCTGCAGGCATACAAGTGACACCTGTTGAAATACCCTTTTTATGCAACTGTTAAAGATACAGGAGCCTTCTCCTCCTTTTCATATGGTCATCCTATCTTTGGATTAAAGGCCAATCCTAGATGGTCCATCCTGGGTACTCGTAAGCTTTTGAGTATCCTACACATTTAAGCTAGATGGGGGATTTTACCCATTTAGCAGAGGATTTGGGGACAGGGAGGGAAGGAAACCAGAACGGCCATAGGATTCCATATATGGCAGATGCTCCTCCTCTCCCCTCCTCTCCCCCAGGATCACCCCTTTTTCCTATCCCTATGCTCCATTTCTAAGTGCAGAGGCGTGACCGGCGGGGGGAGAGAAAGGGGGCGGGGAGCACAGTTTCTTGGCTGTGGGGTCAAAGCCCAGTTTCTGTCCTTGGAGCCCATAAACAAACAACCCTATGTCCCCCTAGATGCACTGGAGGGGGAATAGGATTGCTCCCTAAGTCTCTTAAGTAGGCTGACCATATGAAAAGGAGGACAGGGCTCATGTAACTTTAACAGTTGTAGAGAAAAGGGAATTTCAGCCAGTGTCATTTGTATGCAATTAGTTCCTGGTGAAATTCCCTCTTCAGCACAACAGTTAAAGTTGCAGGCACTATACTAGAGTGACCATATACAAAAGAAGGCAGAGCCCCTGCAACTTTAACTGTTGTGATGAAGAGGGAATTTCACCAGGAACTAATTGCATACAAATGACACTGGCTGAAATTCCCTTTTTTCTACAACTGTTAAAGTTACATGAGCCCTGTCCTCCTTTTCATCAGCCTACTCTTAAGTCTTTTTGGATCCGCCCACATCCAGTCCTTTACCACATCAAGACACTTATTCAGAATATCGTCTGCCTAACTAGCATGTGTTGAAAAGGACAAATAGAGCTGGGTGTCGTCTGCATACTGGTAAGATCTCAGCCCAGGTCTCCAGATAGCCTTCCTCAGCAGTTTTATGAAGGTGTTGAACCGCATGGCGAATTAAATAAAATCCCATGGAATCTCATGGCATAACAGCCAAGGCACAGAGAAATAATCCCTCTGCATCTGAGTCTAGATCATCAGTTTCATGCAAGAGTGCCTGAGGTTGACTGGCAACCACCCACTCGAGCACCTTGCCCAGGAAGACAAAGTTGGCAACCGGCCTATAGTTGCTAACCTCTCTTCTGGATCCAGGTTTGGCTCCTTGGGGTGTGGCTTCATTACTGCCTCCTACTCTACGAACTCTTGGATGCAGAGATGCCACAAGCAGAGTTACTGGGGAACATGGGCGGGAGGGTGCTGTTGCACCCGTGTCCTACTTGTGGGTTCCTGGTCAACAGCTAGTTGGCCACTGTGTGAACAGAGTGCTGGACTAGACAGCCCCTTGGTGGGATCCAGCCTCAGGGCTCTTCTGACGTTCTTATGCCATGAAGGGCAAAGGTCAAGCACACAGGTATTTCCATGTACAGATAAGTGCTTAAAGACACGTGAGGGAGAAGAGAGGGAGCGCAGGGCCCTTCCACCGGCCCAGGAGGCTCTTCCTTTCTCAACTGTCACCAGCAGCAACGATTCCATCTGGCTGAGCTTTTGTTTCGTTTAAACATTTTAAAAAATCAATTTCAACTCACATGTTTACAATAAGAGGGAGCGCAGGGCCTTTCTGCCAGCGTTGCATCCCCCCTTTCCCTTTCCCTTCCCATTCCTTTTTCCTTGTGTGTCGTGCCTTTTTTGTTTGTAAGCCGGTAGGGGCAGGGGCCGTCTGCCTTTTTGGCTGAGGAGCTGGAGAAAAAAAAAAAGTCAAATGAATAAAAGAAGACACATGGAGTCTGTCCTGTCTCCTTTGCCTGTCCTATATCCTGGGCCTCTCACACTTAACAATAGAGGCCTCGGTGAGTGGACATCCCTCACATGGAGGCACTGGGACAACTGGGGGTTCATGCCAGTGTCAAGGACAAAAATCCGCTTTGGTTGTAAGGTAGGCTGACCAGATAAAATCCAGGTCAGGGCTCATGTAACTTTAACAGTTGTAGAGAAAAGGGAATTTCAGCCAGTGTCATTTGTATGCAATTAGTTCCTGGTGAAATTCCCTCTTCATCACAACAGTTAAAGGTGCATGCACTATACTAGAGTGACCAGATACAAACGAAGGCAGGGCCCCTGCAACTTTGGAGAGAGTCCTACAGACAAAGAACTTCTCAACTGGCAGTGTGAAAAGCTGGTATATTTATACATATTAACATTAGCAGTTGGTAAAATTCTGAAGCAAAACAGAGATAGATCAAAGAAAACGTCTTCATTATACCTTATCAACAGGTGGCCCATAACTTTCCTGGCAATGTCAGATTGACCTGGATGATCAGTCCTCCTTATCATGCTAGCTTATTTGTCTCATACTATATCAAAAAGGTCTTGGCAGTTAGAAATCCCAGTTAAGCATTTCCTTCCAATTAAGCAGTTTCAGCATCACCTCACATTCAGGCACAGCCATCATGCCAATCCCATCATGCAGTTCACTTGCCAGAACCAAACTACATACAGAGGCCTACATACAGAGCAGGTATATGAAGGCTTGTGGCCTTGCTTTCTCACCAGTAACACCAGATCAATGTCTGTCTGGGTTATTTCCTACGCCACCTTGCAGTACAAGACTCCCAGCTTCATCAAAACCTAAAAACAAATTTAAAATAAATGCCTCCTTCTAAAACCTCAGTATAAAATTGCAGAAATCATCAGCCACAACAAATCGATAAAATCTATCGATAAAAGAAAACGACATTAATACTAGGAGCGGGTGAGAAATTCATTCTGTCGGGATTTTTATGTAAATTTACCAAAATCTGCACGTTTCGTGGCTTGGCAATGCATTTTGTTCCAGGGCGGGGGGGGGGGGGGGGGAGAGGATGTGCCCCAAAATGTGCATGTTAGTGGAAATTGTTTACAAAGCGTGCATAATAGCAAAACGCATGAACAAAACTGCATTACATCAATGGAATAGACTAGGGGGGAAATGTGTCTACTGGGAAAAAAATGTGCACGGAGATGCTTATATCCTTGGGAAATGTCTTGGGAGATCCGTGAAGCTTGTCTCCATTGACAAGCGGTAGTTGTGGGTTAATATGTGTGTGAGGAAGAATTTAGAGCAGGGAAATGACATGGTGGAAAGGGTGGATTCTCCCTTCCAGTGGCGCTGCTAGGTTGTTTCTGACCCTGGATTTAAAGGGCTGGAGGGGCTGCAGATGGCCATGTGTATTGCTTCACGTACAGCCAACATGTCTCTTAGCTTAACCCCCAACCACCATTCCAGGCTTTACAACCTCGGGCGTCATCAGACGAGCATTGTATTGCATGCTCATTACTGGCCACTCATGGTTTTTCGCGGGTCCTTTTGTCACTTTTGACGACGATACCTGCCTTCTGGTCCTTCTTTCCAAAACGTGTCGGCATTTCCTGCTGTGTGCAGGATAAAACGGCCACGGAATGGGCCACATGGTTATTGTTTTCTTCCTCTTTCTTCCCCGTGTGAAGGAAGAGGAAGCATTGTGAGACAGAAGCGGGAGGGGGGAGCGATGGTAGGGAAAAGCAATTTCCCTCCTCTTCTGATGATGCTCTTCGTCTACATTCCTGATATGTTAGAGCAACAAAAACAAAAAAAACCTTGCTTGCCACCCCTGATAAAAACAAATATTCTGGGCATGTGCAGTTTTGCAGTTTAAACTCACTTAAATCATAGCACTACAGGAATAAACTGGAGTTTGCTTTCGCTGCCCCGCTGCTTTCCTCACTTAGCACTCAGGGGGGGCATTTGGTGGCCTCCTGTGGTTCTGGGGTTCGGGACTTTGGCCTCTTGCATCACCATTGCTCCCTTTTCCCCCACCAATGTGTGCTCCTTTGCTTCTGGTTATTATTATTATTATTATTATTATTATTATTATTATTAATCTCTTTTCTCGCTTGTGGCGGTTTTTCTAGATGGATATGATGGGCTTTGTCAAGTCATGCTGTCTTTTACTGATTCAGGATTTTCCTGACAAATGAGCATGTTTTAAATATGACTGCTTTCTGGATGTATTTTGGTAGGCCCAGTTTCTGAAGGTTTTCTGTAAATGTTTTTGATGTGATGCCAATGACTGATTTGACTAACGGAATAATTGTAACTTTTTCCTGTTGCCATAGTTCTTTAACTTCCGTGGTCAGTGGTGTATATTTATCTCTCTTTTCCTTTTCTACAGCATTTTTGTCATTCAGTATTGCTATGTCAATGAAGTAAGTGTGTTTTTCTTTTTTGTCTATAACTGTTATGTCTGGACGGTTGCAAGGTATTGTCTTGTCCGTATGAATTGTTCTGTCCCCATATATTTATGATCTGCATTTTCCAATATTGGCCCTTTCTACACCATGGGGTGTAGAGGGAGGGAGGGAGGGCAATCCCAGGGAAACAGCCTGGTGTAGAAATGGCCATTGTTTCGGGTGCGTATGTATAGTATGGTGTAGGTTGTTTGATAAGGTTGAATTTTATGGCTAGTTGTTGGTGAATTATTTTTTCTGCTGTATTGTGTCTGTCCATATAGCCCATTCCTGCCAGAATGTTACATCCTCCTGTTATATGGTCTCAGTTTCTTGGAACTGATGACATTTTCTACATGAATCTGTTGTTACACTTATCTTTTGTGATGTATTTTTGGTATTATTCTTATTTTAAATGAGAGGTTGATTCATGGCTCTCTCACCATCTCATCTAATTCAGCCTTCCTCAACCTGCAGTCCAGATGTGCTGGACTGCAACTCCCATCATTCCCAGCTAGCAGGGCCATTGGCTGGGTGATGCAGTCTACCACAACTGGGGACACCAGGTTGGGGGAGGCTGCCACCCACACACCACTGAAACCTATTAACTTCTTTTCTCAAGTCTTTGATTCCCATCCACTGATACTTGAGGCAAAACCGTGGTGAAGACCTCAGTGGCTCCTGATATTTGTAAAGGGAATGGCAGGGTGAAGTGGAAAAAGAGAATCTCATGCCATTCCCAGATAAGGGTGGAGTTTGCCTAGATCCCGTGACCTCCTTTATGGGATCAATTCTTCAGAACAATGTCTGGGTGTGTCTTGAAGGCCGTTGCATTGCAATGCACATTCCTGGTGTATCCCCTCTCTAGAAATAGGACCTTTCTTCTTGTTGTCATTGCATTTGCTTTCATCCAAGTTAATGTCAGCTGCCAAGTTTAGCTAAAAACTCAATGTCTTCCTTACCTAAGGAAGAGGTTCTGTGCAACACAGAAACATCCCTTGTGAACGAACCTGTGCACTCAAGTGCTCTTCAGTGGTCTTGCTTGTATCACACCCACACCACTAGGCTTGCAGCGGGCAACTCTACCAAATGTCTTGATCTTTGACTCTGAGAAAAAGCCAGTAAAGGGGAAGATGAGAGAGGTGTACGAAATGATGCATAGTATGGAGAAAGTAGATAGAGATACATTTCTTCTTTCATAATATTTGAAACCATGAAGCTGAAAGGTGGGAGATTCAGGACAGATAAAAGGAAGGACTTGTTGGTGCTGCAACATCCACCCATATCAGTAGGGTGACTGATTTAGGGTTCCTCTAAGTGAGTGATTGACCATTGCCAGAGGTTTTTGGGTCCATTACATGACATTGTCAATGACCAAGACTTGTCTGCACTATCCCCTGGAAATCTCGCTATAAAAAGAACCACTTTTAATGTGCTATTATCTGGGGAAAAAAGCAGGATTTTCCACCACCATGTGGTGCTTTCTCAATGGAAGTGGGGAAGTACTCCATTCAAACCATATGGTCACCTTTCTCCACCTGTGTAAATCAGCCCATAACTATCACGCAAAAGAACCAGGAAGCACAAATCCCCAGGTAGGCAATGCTATTTCCCCTTAATGTAGAGATGGTCATCACCGTCCACCAGAGCAGGACTATCCTGGTAGATAAAGTTGCTTCTGCAACCAGGCAATAGACATTCTGCATCAAATGAGATACAGCAAGCTGTATCCATTCTGCTCATTCGCTTGATTTCTTTTATTTTGCAATTTTTTCTCTTCCCCCCCTCCCCAATTTTTCTATAATGTTTACTGGTTCTGCTAATCAGAGGGATGGACAAGAAGATGCAGAGGTTTCCCTCCAGGGATCTTATTCAATTACCAGCTCTGAGATTTTAGCAGGCATTGCTGCTGGAGCAGATTTTAGCAGACTTAAAAGGCAAGACAGGAATTAAATGCTGGGCCAAACAGAACATTCTGGGGGGTGGCATTTTGGTCTACTTCATAATGTGTGTGTGTGTGTGTGTGTGTGTGTGTGTGTGTGTGAGAGAGAGAGAGAGAGAGAGAGAGAGAGAGAGAGAGAAAGAGAGAGAGAATGAGAATGAGAATATGAAACTTCAGGTTCATTTTCTTGAATAAAATTCAGCCTCCAATATGGCAGACTGCAAAACATGTCCACACTAGGTGCTGAGCATGTTAAATTGATCCGGCTGGGTATTTCTGTACTTTTGGCCTGGGGACAAAGCAGTTTCCCCTCATCTTCAGATGGATTCATTTTAATTTTCTTTCATTTGCATTTCTACAGACCCACCCAAATCCTGTTGGTTCTGCCCTCTGCCTCTAATTCTGGTCCCCACTCTGGCCTCCTCCCCTTGAGCAAGCCCAGTCCTCCAAGGAGACCCAAACGTTTCATTTTGGGGGTTACTAACTCGACATCCACCGAGCGCTGGGATCCTTCCTTTCATCACGAAAGCCTCATTCCCGGGTGTTGAGCAGCGCTGGCATCCTGGGTTGTCCTGTACTTTTAGTCAGCCAAAGGCAGCCCTTTTTTGGTGCAGCTGCCACCGTCACCGCCATCGTGTTCTTTATGGCTATGAATTATGAAGCTCCAGCTTCCAGTACTTTTAGTTCACTGGCTTGAGAGCCAACCACAAAAACACATCCCAGTGCAGATCTTTATCAAGAGATAGGGAATGGGCCAGTCATGCTAGATCCTGAAAGAACAGCCTTGGCTTCAGGTGCCAACTGGGATTTCAGGCACAGCCATGGAGCTTCATGTGATGCCACGGCCAGCTTTCGGAACAGGTTGTTCTATCTGGATTGGGGTGTGAGAAGGAATGGGGCAACGCCAACGTTCGGGCTGGCATGGGCATGCCAGGGAACACCTCAAGAAGAAGAAGAAGAAGAAGAAGAAGAAGAAGAAGAAGAAGAAGAAGAAGAAGAAGAAGACATTATAGTCAGGGGGCCACTGGCTTGGCATGTATTTGCTTACAGATGCTCATGTTATCATTTTATTTTTACATTACCCTTTTATATAACAAAATTGTGCTTTCCCCCAAGTAAATGCATTTAGCAGCAGGGCAGCAGAAGCAAACTCCATTTTATTCCATGGATCTAAACCCTTAGCTCCCATCGAGAAAACCTTGCTCCGGGCACTCTGGCCCACGACATAAGTGGACCAGGTGCCTGCATCAGGCGGTGGCGCTGGAGGAGCGGCAAACTGAGCCCCTCCCCTCCTCCCCCTGCCCCACCCCAGCCAGGAGGGGTGGCCGCTGCCCCACCGCCTCCAGCGGGGGCTCTGCAGAGCCCCACCAGCCGCTCCTGCAGACAGACGCAGGGGCTCTTGCACGAGCTTTGCCAGGTCTCGTAAGAACTCCTGGGAAACCTGGGAGGCTGTTTCTTCCAGCTGTCTGGCTCTCCATAGGGAAAGGGGTAGGGTGGGAAGGGAAGGGAGTAGGGCACGAGGCAGCAGCAAGGGGGAGAGGGGAGGGGTACGAGGTGCCAAATTGGGGTGTTCTCCCACTTCAGGCAGCCAGAGGGATTGTGCAGGAGCTGCATGCACACTCCCTAACAAAGGAAGTTTGTTCTGACAATGAAAGAATAAAACAGGTCAAGATTTGCAGTGATATCCGTACCACCCCTCACCACATCATCCCCACCACCACCACCAATGCAGTATTACCAATAAGCAGGACCCAGAGCAACAGAGCTCTGCGGACAGGAGACGGCTTGGTTCTTAATGGGTGGGGCGAGGAGGAACTGGATTAGCCCCCGTTCAGATGTGTCTCTGCTTTCTCTTAGATAAGAGAAGGGCTGCTGTTCGTTCGGGCAGTAAATCCCTACTTTTGGAAGCAGTGGCGTTGCTAGGCCTGGGTACCAATAAAAACTGTGGCGGCTCAGTTGAGACATGCTTCCAATTTAGGGCACCATCCCATGCATGTTTAGACATAAAAGGTCCCACAATGCTGGCTGGGGAATGCTGGGAGTTGTACGACTTAATACTCTCTAAACTTGCATAGGATTGTGCCCTTAGATGACAAAATAGCCTTCTATTCACACCAGTTGACACTCTGGGGCCTATTCAGATAACACGCTAAGCCATGGCTAGACTGCTAACCCTTTTGCAACAAATGATTAGAGAGCGTGTTTAAACCATGGTTATGTAGCCACCATGGTTAGGAATGATTCACACGGCACACTAAGCCATAATGTTTAGCTCAAAATGCTGAACCCCCGTGACTTAACATGTCATCTGAACAGGGTCAATGTGGAATAGGTCCAGGGGCTTGGGAGATAGATCAGGGGCCAGGGGCACAGGTTTGTTTTAAATTGAACAACTTTAATATACTGTTTTAATCTTTTGATCTTTTTACTGTTTTATTCCTGGGGAGGCTGACTTTCCCCTTCCCACATGCTGCAAATCCTCCCCCCCCCCCCAATATACTTCAGCCTGGCAATTTACACATAGAGAAAATACCATTTTTTCATTGGTTTGGGCTGATCTGGATCGGGATGCAAATTAATTCAAGAATGTATTTTATTTGAGATGATTTGAATGAGATATTAATTGTCTGGCTTTGTTTCTTGCACAATTTATATCAATCCTAATCAGTGGAGGCTGGTGGCTCCAATTTCAGTGGTGTTGTGATTCCATTCTGGGTTTTAGCCAGAACCAGCCAAAATGCTAAAGGAACTATCCAAAGTGTTGAATCTGGCCCCCAAAGTGGGTCCAGCACCTTGGATATCTCCTTTAGAGTTCTGGGTGGTTCTGACTGAAACCAGAATGAATCCACAGTCCCATAGAAATTGGAGCCACCAGCCTCCACTGATCCTAGTAATTACTGCTAAACTTGCACATACAAATATAAATAAGCATATGCAGATTTTATATAGATTGGTGTCCTTTGGTTCTGAATCTTCTGAATGCCTAGCAAAGCCCTCTCCACTCCTGAATGCCTAGCAAAGCCCTCCCTGCCGGTGGCCCACTCTCAATGTTTGGAGCCCCCTGGCCTTGCTGGCCCTCTTCCTTGAAGCCATGGCCTGTTAACTGCCTTCCGAGGCCACGTTTCCTAGACTCAAGGACAGAGATTATATACTTTGACTGTGCATAGGGAGACATTTTCCCCTCTCTCCCATAATAGTAGAACCCAAAGGGGCCATAGTCCCACGAAGCTGATTGGAGGGGGATTCAAGACAAATAAAAGGAAGGACTTCTTCACACAGCACATAGTTAAACTATGGAATTCACTATCACGAGGTATAGCGATGGCGCCACCAATTTGGATGGCTTTAAAAGGGGGTTGGATGAATTACTGAAGGAGAAGGCTATCCATGGCTACTAGTCCTGATGGTTATGTGCTACCTCCAGTATCAGAGGCAGTAAGCCTGTGTGCACCAGTTGCTGGGAAACATGGGTGGGAGGGTGCTGTTGCACCGTGTCTTGCTTTGTTGGTCTCTGGCAGCTATTTGGCCACTGTGTGAACAGAGTGCTGAACTAGATGGACGTCTGATCCAGCATGGCATTTTTTATGTTCTTATGACCGTGGCAAAGTACATACACATGCTATTTGCATACACCACACCTTTTCACATGTGGACATGTAGGAGAAATGTAAAGTGTGAAGCAAATTGTGAGATCAGAGTCAAACCACAAATCAATGGTCTTGTTTTCTGTAGGAAAAGTCACATTTTTCCAACTCTCATTTTTCTTGTTGTGTTGCAAGTCTCCCACCTTGTGGCAAAAGGAAGGATTACTTGCACAATTCATTATTATTATTATTATTATTATTATTATTATTATTATTATTTGAAATATAACGTTCACAGCCACATCAAACATAATAAACAATAATATTGCAAACATAAACTATGTCTTTCTTATTTTTTCGCTGCCTCGTCTATATAGCGCTAGTTCTCAGTGTAGTGTTCGATATCGTTTGCCCATAACGATCTCGCTTTTACCTCACAAGGTCTCTCCAGAAAGACCTGTGAATTGCCAGGGGCTTATGGATGGTGCCTCCCTTATGTACAAAGGCTGATAAATCTTAACCATGCTTCTGTCAAATGCCCAGGATTAGACATCCCTCGCAATAGGCCGGTGGCTCACATCCCCTTCCTGGGCAAGGTGCTTGACTAGTGGTTGCAGGGCAACTTCAGGCATTCTTGAATGAAATGGATTATATAGATCCATTTCAATCAGGCTTCAGGCTGGGTTTTGGAACAGAAACTGCCTTGGTTGCCCTGTGGGATGACCTTTGCCGGGAGAGGGACAGGGGGAGTGCGACCCTGTTGGTTCTCTTGGATCTCTGTGGCTTTCGATACCATCGACCACAGTATCCTTCTGGATAGGCTGTCTGGGCACCTACATTATACTCTTTTAGATGCCAGGTGAAGACCTTTTTATTTTCTCAGTATTTTAACAATTCAATTTAATTTTTAACTTTGCTGTTTTAGCTTCGTATTGAACTACGTTTTAACTTCTGCCTTGCTGCTCGGTTTTATCCTGGTTGTGCTCTCATATTGTATTTCATACTATGTTTTATACTGTTGTTTTTATATTTTGAATGGTTGTCATCATTTTAATTTTTGTAAAGCATCCAGAGAGCTTCGGTATTTGGGTGGCATAGAAATGCAATAAATAAATAAGTACTCTACTGTGATGAGTCAGCCTCTCAGCAAGTGCAACTTCCCAGATTTTAGAAAAACAGCTGTGTATTGAGCAAGTGGCATTCATTTTCCATTGTTGGGCTACTTCCAATTGTGCAGCATGAAAGTCATTAGTTCTCTGTGCGGTCAGAAACCTTGTACATTGTGATTTTTGGAGAGAAGGGCAAGCAGGGAGCTAAGGACTATGTTACAGGACACTATAGCCCAAGGCCGGCCCAATATTTCGCTGCCTGAAGCAAAGAACAAGATGGCGTCCCCTCCCATTCCATGTTCAAAAGCTGACTGGACTGGCAGTTGAATCTTTCTTTAAGTCTGGTGTTGGAGCAGCATCCTTCGCCACTTGGCACAGCAGCCCTTTCCTCCAAGACTTTGCTGCTGCCTCCCAGGAACTGTGACTTGATGCAAGTGCGTCAACCAGTTTAACAGGAGGGCTTGTCCTGCTATTGCCATTCTGTACCTAAACAGAGCAAACATGTTCCTGCCTTGCCTCCCTCCATTGTTGCCTTCATCACCTTCTACTCATGGAAGGCAACTGTTGGAAGAGGAGAGCTTCCTGTATCTTTTTTTTTTTTTTTGAAATAATTTTATTATTTTCAACATAATAATAACATAAAATACATACATAACCCTCGACAATCCCCCCCGTGCACCCCCACTCCATGAGACCTTCTCTTAATCTTTTATTCTATCCAGAAATTTATCGACTCTTTTGAAGGTGTTTGTCCCTTCCCCGATCTTAAGACATATTCCAATAGGGGGCTCCATATTTCCCCAAAATCATTTTTACTGGACATTCCCCTTTTCAATTTCATTTTACAGGTTAGCATATCATTCAAAGCCATATCCCATATTTCTTTATACCATTCTTCTATTGTATAGCTTCCTTGTCCTTTCCAATTTTTTGCAATCATTCGTCTAACAGGAGTCAGGAGGTTGTTTATCAATTCTCTCTTATTTTTGTCCTCTTCCCCTCTATCCCATATTGCTAGTAGAGCGAGCTTCGGGTTTAGTTCCACTTTACTTCCGATTATTTCACTTATTTCTTTAAATACCCTTTTCCAAAATTTTTGTACATATTCACAGCTCCACCACATATGGTAATAAGTTCCAACCTCCTGGCATCCCCTCCAACACTTTTTAGATTTTTTTTTGTCTATCTGGTGAAATCTAACCGGTGTTAGATACCATCTCCACAATACCTTATAAAAATTCTCCTTAATTCTGATCGATAACAATTTTAACATTCTTGCGTTCCACAACCTCTCCCAGTTATATTCCTTAATTTCTCCATTTACGTCCTCTTCCCATACCTTTTTTATTGCTTTAAGTGAATTTTGAAATTCTTCCTCTATCAATAATTTATATATCTCACTAGTCAACCCTTTCTTAATTTCCTTTTCTTCTTTCCTACCTTTTGACTCTATTAATTCTTCAAATCTTGTATTATTTCTACACTTTTTATTTTTCAATCTCCATTCCTGAGTCCATTTCCCTAATTGTATACATTTAAACCATGCTGATTTTTGACCTATCAATAGCTCTTTAATTTGCTCATTATCCTTCAAATTTTCCATCCACTTTCTTAACTTAATTATTTCCTTATCTTTCAGTCTCGCTTCAATCTCCACTTTTAATACTCTTGGGAAATTCTCCACTACTACCACTGGGGCAAGTGGTGAATCTCCTGGTATCCACTTCCCCCTAAATTTCTCCCAGATCTCCACTATATTTACTAACAAAGGGTTGTCCAGTCCCTTTAATTCTCTCTTTTGAATTTTTTTAAAGAAAATATTTTTCAATTTATAATCTATTTCCCCAGTTTGCGTCTCCAACCACTCCAAATCTTCCTCCCCTAGAATACAGCTTATAACATATCTTAACTGATTAGCTATGTAATAATACTTAATATTTGGAAGTCCTAAACCTCCCTTCTTTTGAGCCTTATACCATAACCCTTTATTAATCCTAGCTTTCTTATCCCCATTACAATATGCGTTGATTATATTTTGCCAACTTTTCAACTCTACATCTGATATTTTAATTGGTAACATTCTAAACAAAAAATTAATCTTAGGTAAAATCTTCATTTTAATAATTGCTATTCTACCAAACCAAGAATGTTTTAATTTCTTATATACTTCTAATTTCTCCCCTACTTGTTTTTTTAAAGCTACCAAATTAAGTTCCTCAAGCCTATCTAAATCTCTATCAATGTTAATACCTAAGTAACGTACTATGTTTTTAAGTCTAAGACCCAACTTATCCTTACCTTCTTCCAACTCTTCCTTATTATAATTAAATAACATCATTTCTGACTTCCCCCAATTTACTTTTAATCCCGTAATTTCTCCAAATTCTCTTAAATGTTTCTTAATCACCTCAGCACTCCCTAGGGGATCTTCTACCGTCAATAAAGTATCGTCCGCAAACATATTCATTTTAATCTTCTCCTTTCTTCCTATCCCCTTCACTCTTTCATCTTCCCTTATTACATTTGCCAAAATTTCTATTACTATTGCAAATAAGATCGGTGAAAGAGGACATCCCTGTCTAGTTCCTCGGGCTAGTGTAATCTGTTGTGTTAACCCATCATTAACCAATATTTCCGCTTTATTATTTTTATACAACTTATCCATCACTCCCATAAATTTATCTCCAAACCCAAATGTTTTTAATATTGTTTTGAGTGCTGGCCATTCCACACAATCAAAGGCTTTGAATATATCCAATGCTAGCAGGCCTGCTTTTAAATTCCTTTTTTTTATAATACTAATTATATTTAATACTCTTCCCATTAAATTAGACATTTGCCTATATGGAATAAATCCACACTGATCTTTTTTAATATATTTACAAATAAATGTGGCCATTCTTTTTGCCATTATTGCTGTAAAAATCTTTGAATCTTGATTTATTAAGGAAATTGGTCTATATGATGCGGGATCCGTTAGGTCCTTACCTGGTTTCGGAATTAATATAATCAGGGAATGATCCCATGATGGCAGAGTCTTCCCCCCTTCTATTATAGTATTAAATAATTTCTTTAATCTCGGTACTAAAATTCCTTTAAAAAGCTTATAATACTCCGACCCCAAACCATCCATCCCCGGTGATTTTCCTCCTTTTAATTTATCAATAACTCCCTCTATCTCTTTTTCCGTAACTAAACCTTCCATATAATCCCTGTCCTGTTTCTGCAATTTTATTTTCCAATTCCTCTCTACATATTCCAATATCTTATCTTGCGGTCCCGATCCTGATGTATATAATTCACTGTAAAAATCCTTAAATATATTTAATTTATCTTTCATTAAATTACAACTATTCCCTGCCTTATCCTTTATTGTCCCTATCATATTCTTAGCCTTTTCCAACTGTGTGGATCTAGCCAGCATCTTTGAGTTCCTATTGCTATATTCAAAAAAATCTCTTTTTAAATACAACAAATTCTTTTGAACTTGTTCTAATTCTTCTTTCTCTAATTCCTTTTTCTTAGCTTGAATTTGGGCAATTAGGCATTTATCTTTTGTCTCCTTTAGCTTTTCTTCCAAACTCCTTATCTCCTCTTCAATCTTTTTATTTTGAGCTTCCTGTTGTTTTTTTAATGTACATCTTTCCCTAATACAAATCCCTCTTACTACAGCTTTCATTGTATCCCATAATATGTTCTGCCGAGTATTCTCTTTTTCATTAATCTCCCAGATTTCCTGCAATTCTTTCTTTATTTTCTCCATTATATCTTTTTTATTCAACAACCTTACATCCAGTCTCCATCTCTTCGCTTGTCTATAGTCTTTCTTGGTTTCCATGTCCATTGTCATTAACGCGTGGTCAGTGACCTTGATAACTCCAATATCACAATCTATAATTTTGGGTAACATATTTTTTGATACAAAAATGTGGTCTATCCTTGAGTAACTCTTAAATCTCTGTGAATAGAAAGTATATTTCCTTTCTTCCCCTCTTAAAACTCTCCACACATCCATTAATTCTTTCCCTTCCATTAATTTGCTTAACTCTGTCTTCCCCACCCTCTTAGTATCTTTTAGTATGTTATCCCTGTCTTTCCCTATATCTAGTACCATATTAAAGTCACCAGCCATCACAATGTGCTTTTTACCCACTTCTCCCAACACGTTAAATACTTCATCAATAAAATCCATTTGTTTCCCATTTGGAGCATAGACATTCACTAATACATATTCCTCTTCTCCCAACTTGCAGAACATAATAAGAAACCTTCCATTGTTATCTCTCTTTACACTTTGAATATTTATACCACATGTCTTTGAAATTATTATTGCCACTCCTCTCGATTTCGAAGTTCCATATGCCTTCTCATAAACGCCCACCTCCCTCATTCGAAGCTCATTAACTCCATCTTTGGCCTGATGAGTTTCCTGCAAAAAAATTACATCTATTTTTTTGTTCTTTAATAACATTTCAATCCTCTTTCTTTTAATTACCGTTCCTAGCCCTTTAACATTCAATGTTGCCAATCTAAGTTTATTTTCCATCTCTCTCTTTCACACAAGTCTTTAAGTCGGTCTCCCTCTGTGTTACACATACCCCCTCCCCCCTAACCCTCCCCCCCACATTCACCCCCAATTTCACCCCCCTCCTCACCAGCGTGCTGGGCTTTGGTCCCAATCTTCTTAGAACTCTTAGGGGGGGGGGGGAGCTCGGCCCAACATTCCGGAATAACGTCTCCCCTCCCCTCCAAGTCTCTTCTTCTCCCTATCCCTCTTACAATATATATTAAGGTCTATTCATTGCTCCCTCCTGCCGCGCCCTCGTCTTGCTTCTCTTCTCCAACAGATGTGGCATCCATTATGCCCAGCTCCTCCAACAACTCGATTCCTTGCTCACAAGATGTTATTCTTTGCTGCTTCCCGTTCCACTTGAACCTCAAGAAAACTGGGTATCCCCAATTATAGGAGATCGATTTCATCTTCAATGCCCCTGTACAGATTCTAACGCTCTTCCTCCACTGGATGGTCTGGGGGCATAAATCCTGGAAAACCTCAATTGGTGTTGCTTGAAGCGTTGGTTGACCTTGACTTCTAATTGCTTGCATTAATTTTTCTTTTTTATAGTAATTAGCAAATTTCACAATAATATCTCTTGGGAGCTCTCTTGTCTTTCCAGATCCAACCCTATGGGCCCGCTCGATATCTTCCATTCTCCAGTCTTCCTGTGGCACCATCTGTTTGGCCCATGCCAAAATTAATTCTCTTATACTATTAGGGGTCTCCGCTTGCCGCTCCCCAAAAGACCGTATGCGTATATTTGCTCTCCTGTCCCGATCTTCCATCGCTATAAGCCGTAAATCCTGTTGCGTTAGCTGTTCCTGATGCTTCTTGTATAAAACCTTTAGTTCTCCAGTTTCTTCCTGCAAAGCTCCAACCTCTTTCTCCACCTTTTGGAGTCCTGCCAAAAGCTGCTGTTGTGAATCAGCAATCCTCTTTGCCAATCTGTCTTCTTGTTTCAATAAAGCCTGCTCAATATTTCCATCCTGCTTTAATATAGCAAGATCTAGCATCTTTTGAAAATTCTGAAGCAGCTCATCTGTTGGGTCAGCTTGCCTCCCTGTGGTTGTTTTAGGAATTGCGCCTGGCTTAGTTCCAATCTTAGCACTGGCATTTCCGGCATGACTAGGGGATTGTTTCTTTGTCTTTTCAGAATCCTTATCCGACATTTTGTCAGTACGGACTAGCCTGTAGCTTCTATCGGACGGCTTATCACCCTTAGATCGGCTCCAAGAAGTTATTTTCTTCTTGCTCATCCACCTTTCAAGCCTATCCGATAAGCACACAGCCACTTCTAGCCAGGGATCAAAGTCTCTTTCTCTCCCTCCCTCTGGCTTCTTTTTTTTTATTTATTTTAGTTTCGTTTCTCCTCGAGCTTCCCAGCCAGACCGTTATACAGCTAACAATCTTTCAAAGCCTGAAAGCTTAAAAGTTTTCCAAGCTTAAAAGTCTCTTTTCTGACTGTTAGCAATCGTTCTGTTCTCTACAGCCTATTCAATCAGCCCGCAATCGTAAATACGTCTTTTAATTACCTTCACCGTACTACAAAGCTGTCGGTCTGTCTCCTCCCTTCTGCAGAGCCGGTTATAAAGCCATAAATCTTCTTCCAGCTGCAATCTCTTTAGCAAGCTTCCCCCTCTCCATAGCAGACAGAGGATGCTTTTAGGATAGGGAATTTACAATTAATTCATTGCTTCTTTCGGAGGATGAAGGATTTGCGACTCATTCCATGTCCTGCTAGACCACGCCCCCGCTTCCTGTATCTGTGGAGGCTCTCCACGCAAGCCAGGCTCATGTGGAGAGCTTGCATGGATACAAGGATGCAGACAAGCTGGAGGGGGGTTAGAGGAGGGCAACGAGGATGATCATGGGTCTGGAAACAAATCCCTATGAGGAGAGACTGACGGAACTGGGCATATTCAGCCTTGAGAGGATTGAGAGGAGACATGATAACACTTCAAGCATTTGAAAGGTTGTCACACTGAGGAGGGCCAGGATCTCTTCTCAATCATCCCAGAGTGCAGGATGCGAATAATGGGCTCAAGTTGCAGGAAACCAGATTCTGGCACACACACCAGTGTTCAGCCCATCCAGTTCCCCATGTGTTTAGACTCTCTGGTGAACTTTGATCCCTTGGACTGTGACCCCAACTTTGCTTGCGTCTAAAGCCTATTTGGTGACTGTGTGATTCAACTTTGTCGGTGTCCCAGGTAACCGCGAAATTCTAGCTGCAGTTTTTCTGGCCCGGCCTCCTCCTTGACAAGGACAGTTATAATTCTGTGTTTTTAGCCAGCAAACGCTGACAGGTCCATCTAGTCCAGCACTCTATTCACACAGTGTCCAACCAGCTGTTGACCAGGGAATCACAAGCAGGACATGGGTGCATGTTCCTCACCCATGTTCCTCAGCAACTTGTACACATAGGCAGACTGCCTACAATAGTATGTAGCCGTGTTATGAGACACATGTCCCAAACCAGAGTGGTAACACTTGTGCACATCCAGTTGTGCAAGGCTATCTTTGAATTGCAACAGAGAGAGGGGGCACCACCATACACCTTGGTGTCAGGACCATAAGAGACCAAGGTACAGGCAGACTGGAGGCCCTCGTAAGCTCAGGGGCTACAATTGCCACCGAACTCTGAGAAATTTCAGGTATTTCTTTCCATTATATTTTAAAAAATATTTCTACGCTGTTCATGAATAAATCACAGTGGTTTACAAGGTTAAGGAAAACTGCTGCAAATCCCACTGATACCATACAACGAAACAAACAAATGAAAAGCAGAACTGTGGCCTGGGTCCCACCTCGGGCCCACTTGGGTTCCTAGTCCAGCCCTCCAGAGTTTTCCCGGTGGCCACACCCCTTCCCCCAACCCCACCCCCTTCCCCAACCACCCATCGTTTCATGGTTCTCCGGCTTTTGTGCATTTTGCCTTCAGCCCCTCGAACTAACTGGAATACAGCTGCAGGAGCTTCCCCAAAAAGGGATCTGGTCCTTGGCCTGAAAGGGTTCCCCCATTCCTGGCCCAAAGCAATGTAAGATGGGTCAAGGGCCGTCTGTTTTCAATGGCCAATTGATCTGAAGCAGGTTTTTTTTTAACCTTCACCAAAAGGAGGAGGTGGAGTGGGTGGTGGTCCTATGGGAAGCAATGGTCCTCATGACAGACAGGAACCAAATGATTGAGGCCATTACAGATAAGAAACAGCACTTTGAATCTGTCTTAGAAATGAATTGGTAGCCAGCACAGGTGCCTCTAAACAGGTGATACATGTGAGTATCAATCCTCACCTCTTAGGTTAAGGCAGGAGAACCAGTGAACTCTTCAAGGTAGAACAGCCTCTCCCAGCTGGGCAGCCTCCAGATATGCTGTACTGCAACTCCCATCATCCACATCTGGAATGATGGGAGTTGCAATCTGACACACCTGGAGGATGCCATGTTGGAGAAGGCTGGGGGTAGAGACGTGCTCGTGCCTGAAGAGGACTGGCACATTGACCCACAAATGGCTTTCGAGAAGGTGCAATCCCCATGCGATCCAGGAGGCCCTTGCTTCAAGGCCCATGGTGCTTTGTGCTGGAAAAGGGCAAATCCATTAAAAACCTTGAAGAGCAACAAGCCCCCTCCCTTGAATAAGATTCATTTTCTTCTGGTTAGATCCATCTCCTGTGCAGCCAAAAGCCTCAGGCTGTCTGCAAGACAGGCTCCAGTCATCTACTTGCTGGGATCAGCATGCAACCCTACACAGACAGTTTTCTAAGGACTGGGGAGTATCACCTGACCCACACTGACCTATTGGGTGTGAAGGTAGGCTGACCATATGAAAAGGAGGACAGGGCTCCTGTAACTTTAACAGTTGTAGAGAAAAGGGAATTTCAGCCAGGGTCATTTGTAAGCAATTAGTTCCTGGTGATATTCCCTCTTCATAGTTGCAGGCACTATACTAGAGTGACCAGATACAAAAGAAGGCAGGGCCCCTGCAACTTTAACAGTTGTGATGAAGAGGGAATTTCACCAGGAACTAATTGCATACAAATGACACTGGCTGAAATCTCCTTTTCTCTACAACTGTTAAAGTTACAGGAGCCCTGTCCTCCTTTTCATATGGTCAGCCTAGTGTGAAGGTGCCTCCCCAGCATAGCTGGTCTCCCAGCAGTTTCCTTTCTTGGCCAGACCACCCGACTGGATCACCACCAGGTCCTGAAGGTGTTCTGGATGGGAAGTCATCATCGATTTCTTCTTGAGCTCACATTTCTTCTGGAGGAACATGGCACATGGTTCTTGTTAAAGGCCAGGATCATTGGAAGCGGACATGTACCGAATCAGGCCATGGGTCCATTGACCCCAGTACTGTTGACACTGACTGGCAGTGACTCTTCATAGGCCGCCTCTTCACGCCACCTGTATTGCATCGCGCTGGCGGTGGCAGGCGATGTGACATGAATTTGTGCTCCTTCTGCCCATCTACAGTGGAAGGAGCATTGCATCGTTTTTTCTTGCCGCCATCACCGCCGCCGGGCCCGCTCCTCTTCAAAAGGTTAGTTTTTATTATTATTTCTTTTGTAAAATGGGGGGGGGAGTGAGGGGGTGACTGCAGAGGCGCAGAGGTTCGTTTGTTTTTTTATTTTTATTTTTAAAATGGGGGGAGGACTGCGGAGGCACAGAGGTGGTGCAGCGAGCTTATGGCTCGCTGGTACACCCCTTTCCCTGCCCAGCCCATGGCGACCAATCAGTGGTCGCCATAGAATGGGCAGGCCTCCCAGAAGCTCCGGAGCAACAGCGACAGATGGCAAACCTAAACAAGTTGGGCTAAATGCCTGACTTTTTTAGTGCGGAGCAAAGCCCCTTTGCCCCTAGATGGCTTCGCACGGGCGGCAGCGTCATGTAACCCAACTGCCGCCACTGTGAAGCCATCTCTATGGAAAGTGTCCATCTAGAGGTACCCATAGTCTCAGACTCCCTCTAGATGGATTCCGTTTAACGCCTGTTCCTCCGATTATGCGCATCTTCTCGGAAGCGCTATATCGTAAATGTTCATATGCAGGAGGTAATTGAGTACTCAACAGGCGACCTTACCGGTTGTTTCAAATGCGCTTTACAAGTAGTTAATGCGGAGAATCGCTTGTTCACATAGGCAAAATGCGCTTTAATGGCCGGAGCAAAATAAAACTCGCTATTTAACGCGCATTCGATAATGCGCATAATCGGAGAGAAAACGCGCCTCTACGCCCGATTTGCGCTCCGTTCTTGTAGAGGCAAATTTTTAAATGCGCCTTGAAAGAGCCCTAACTGAAGAAGCCACGGATTGACCCTGAGACCTTCTGCATACAAAGCTGGAGACTCTACCACTGAGCTACAGCCTTTACCTTGTCAAGAATAATCAAAAGAGCTGCACTCCCCCTGCCTTTCTCCAATTATAAGGTCATGTGTCAGAGGCACTGGAAAGGGACAGGATAATCCATTTCCCCCAAGTGTGTCTGAGACTCAAGCATCTTCCCTAAAACTCTTCATGGTCTCAGCCGGGCTTTTCCCAGCCCTTACCTGATGATGCTGGGGATTGAACCTGGGACCTTCTGCATGCAAAGCAGGTGCTGTGCCACTGAGCTACAGTCCCTCCTCATCAGCAAACTCTCAAATCCCTCTGAAGTCTTCCCATTTGCTGCTGCCTCCTGCCTTCAGAAGGGAGGTGGCTGGCTGAGGGTGGGGGATGCATCTTCTCTTGTTCTCTCTGCTTCTCTGAGAGTGACCCACTTTGCCATAATAATCTGAGTGGCTATTGAAGAGTAACTCCTGTCAGGTAAGGCAGAGAGCTGCATTGAGTTTGTTGGTGACGCCGTGTTTTTCAAGAGCACTTCCTCAGGCCAATGAATAATGTAAGGGCAAGTTCCAGTTTGAGATGGGAAAACCCTCCTGCTCCAGGTTAGCAGAGATGAATTTTTCAAGAGCACAGGCTGGGCTGCGGATGTTTTTTGCAGATAAAACAGAGGTGGAGAAGAGATTCGGGGGGGGGGGGGTACATGCCTGTAAAATAACAACAACAATAATAATTACAGGCATGTTTACGTGTGTGTGTGTGTATGTGTAGGCAGTGCAAGCTTCCTTTCGGAGGGCCCTGCCCTCTTTTGTATCTGGTCACTCTAGTATAGCTCCTGCAGCTTTAACTGTTGTGATAAAGAGGGAATTTCACGAGGTGCTGCATGCATACAAATGACCCCTGCTGAAATTCCCTTTTCTCTACAACAGTTAAAGATACAGGAGCCCAGTCCTCCTTTTCCATGTGTTCAGCCTACAATCCAGTTCTCTGTTCCATTCCTGCCTAAAACCTTGTGTATCATATTTATTTAATGATAATAACTATTTATAAACTCAAATTGTGGGTCAATATAACTGATTGACTTCAATAAGCTTCTGCAATGTCAGAGGAGAGTCTAAAGCTGTAAAGGCGGCTGGTCCAAATTTTGATTTCTAACAAATGTCTCTATTGCAGGTATTGCCATTCAGCTGTAGAAGGTAAATCATATATATCGTGCAAAGCCAATAATAACAAAAACTCATAATCGTCGTCCAGTAGCTGATCCAAGGTGAAAATCATCTTATTTGTCCAAGTCCATCACAAAACAACAACAAAACCCCCCAAAAATATTTCCAATTCTTAGATCAGGATTTCCCCATGAAGTCAATTTAGCATGGACAAATGGATCGAACTGTAATTGTCACTTTCCTCCTCCTTACAGTGGACGGAGTGACAAGTAGGTGAAAAAGCTACCTGGTGGAGAGGAGAAGCAATTCCAGAGGGCTTATGTCGGGGGGTGGGGGAAGGGGGCTGCTGCGGTGTAGGCCCTTGGCAGGTGCCCTACCATACCTACTGTCTGGGTTCCACCTATGACCTGGACTCCCTGAGCAACTCCGTAAGGATCTCTTGCCTCCTTAAGAGTCCCACCTTCCTTCTTTTGCCTCCCCCTTCCCAATAACGGGTTTAGGCTGTAGATGTGGGGTGACACTCTAGACACTTGAGTGACTTAACACATCAGTTTACTAGAAAGTTTAAGCAACCAAATTACAAGTAAAGATATTTAGTCAATAGAGCTGGATGATACAAAGGCGTTAAAATAAAATAAAAATTTGAAAAATGCAACTTCTTTCACCCTAGGTGCATCTAGGCTTTTCCAGCTTCCTCCTCCTCATGCTCTCATCCTGTCCTGCTCTGGCTGGCTGGCTGGCTGGCTGGCTTTCTCCTCTCTTTTTATACCCTCTTCCCCCAAAACAGAAAATAGTGTTTGAACCTTTGTTAAGGAAATTTCCCTAATCCTCGAGTTGAAGAATCACCAGGAACAGGCAAAGGCTGATCCAACAGGTTTATTCAATACAAAGTACGCAGGAGAGAGATGTGGCACATGGGTAGTACTAAGCTGACCATACATCCGGTTTCCTCCGGACATGTCAGGAAACGGGGCGCCAAAATGGCATCTGGGCGGAAATCGCCATATTTCCGCCAAAGTCCAGGAACTGCCACCCTCCCAGGGGCCATCCCGGGCTTCTCCTTGGCCAGCACAAATGTGCTGGCCAAGGAGAAGCCCCGGATCAGCCTGGGGGAAGGGCAGGAAATTGCATTTTGGCACGTCCAAAATGCGACTTCCAGCCCCTTCCCCGGCCAATCCGGCAGGCAGCAGCAGCATGAGACAAGGCAAGGCAAGGGGCTACCGGTGGCATCTGCCCAACAGGCCCTGCGATGCACGGGTGGGAGTTTTCCGGAGGCCTTCCCTTGTACCTCCCGCTCCCCCTCGCGCGCCCCTGCCCCCCTCACGCCCCCCCCCAGAGGAAGAGAAAAAGGCTTCCCTCACATCTGCCCAAACAGTAGGCTGACCATATGAAAAGGAGGACAGGGCTCCTGTAACTTTAACAGTTGCAGAGAAAAGGGAATTTCAGCCAGTGTCATTTGTATGCAATTAGTTCCTGGTGAAATTCCCTCTTCATCGCAACAGTTAAAGTTGCAGGCACTATATTAGAGTGACCATATACAAAAGAAGGCAGGGCCCCTGCAGCTTTAACTGTTGTAATGAAGAGGGAAGTTCACCAGGTACTAATTGCATACAAATGACACCGGCTGAAATTCCCTGTTCTCTGCAACTGTTAAAGTTACAGGAGCCCTGTCCTCCTTTTCATATGGTCAGCCTACAGGCCCTTTCTGAGGCCTTTCTAAGCCCCGCGATGCAGGGGCGGGGGGGGGTGCTTTTCTGGAGGTCCGGAGAAGCCCCCGCCCTCTCTCACATGCTCCCAGCACCATCCCTGGCGCACCCCCAACACAGGGCCTCACAAAGTGCTTGTTTGGTCGGATGCCATAGGGAAGAGTTTTTTTCTTCCACTCAAATGGCAGCCGCCATTTCAGTGGAAGAAAAAAAAACCTTCCCTATGGCATCCGACCAAACAAGCACTTTGTGAGGCCCTTTCTAAAGTCCAGCGATGCAGGGGCAGGAGCAGGTTTTTTTCCGGAGGCCCGGAGAAGCCCCCACCCCCCACGCCATCTCTCACCTGCTCCTAACGTGCAGCAAGCAGGGAGTTGTAGGCTGTTCATCATACAGAGCTTTCTGGGGAAGCAGGCAGTGAACAGCCTACAACTCCCAGCATGCAGTGCCTGGGAGGACTGTATTTACAGAAGCCTAGGACTTGGAGAGTTCTCTGGGGAATCAGGCATCTGTGGGGCTCTTGGGAAATGTGTGGTGCCAGCGACCCCTCCTGCATCATGCCAGCAGGCATTCATGCTGCTGTCTGTGCTGGCCACAAGTGCTGGCTGTTCCTTGGCTCCGGTAAGTGCAGCCTTCCAGGCAGTGCATGCTGGAAGTTGTAGGCTGTTTTTGCTGCACAAAATCCTCACCCCCCCCCCCTTTCTCACTTATATGTAGTCTGAAATATAGAGTTTGAAATGAATAATTTGAATTGAATGTAGGTATTATTTCCAATTTAAGTGCTTTTTGTACAGGTTTATATTCACAGAGGATGTAAGAATCTGATGATTGTTAGGTATAAGCATTACCAGTGTGTTACTGCAAGAGCCCTGCCCTCTTTAGCTAGTGTGACCAGATGCAAAAGAGAGAAGGGCTCCTTCAACTTTTCAGTGTTGTGATGAAGAGGGTATTTCTCCAGGTACTGCATGTATGCAAATGACACAGGTGAATACACTCAACCACCTGAATAAACAATAGGACCAGCAATACTACATTTAACAATATATTTGTGTATTAGTGCAGTTTATACCCACTTCAAATATTTCAAGCACATTATATTATTAATCAAACTTTTTTCACAATTCATGCCACACAAAATTAACAAACTCCACAATTAAAACAGCATAGTATACTAGTCATAAATACAGTACACAAATATTTTTTTCAATAATATTACAATGAATCTGTAATGTTTTCTACCATTAGTGTATAATTCTTTCCAAGTTCTATCAGCAAACTTTTTAACAGAAATCCGGTATTATACATCTGTTTCTCTATGCTTCTTCAGAAATTGCTTAATCCAGCTGCGACCACGAGTTTGGAAATGAACGCTGTACTTTCAAATGGTTTCAGGTGGAGGCTTTGTCCCCACATACAAGGCCATGGCAATGTCCCTGGATTTGAAATATTTGAAGTGGGTATAAACTGCACTAATACACAAATATAAATATTGTTAAATGTAGTGTTGCTGGTCCTATTGTTTATTCAGGTGGTTGAGTGTATTCACCTGTGTTCTTGTATAATATTGTCAACCACTGCCTCCTGTTTGTTTAGTTGCATGCAAATGACACCTGCTGAAATTCCCTTTTCTTCACCACTGTTAAAGATACAGGAGCCCTGTCCTTCCTGTTATGCAACTTACTTCTGAATAAATATGCATAGGTTTGTGCTGCTTATATCAAAGCTTTTTCCTTCTGTGTTCAAAATAGAGGCAACAAGAACAAAATGCACAGCTTTTAGTATTAAAGGTAAATTAATTTCATGAGAAGGAATAGAGGAGGCCTGAGTCTCAAGCTTGCTTATGGATCCAAATATTCCAGTATAGGCATGGAATATTCTTACCTACAAGAACATACTGATTCATTTCAAAGGAGGGACTAGATCCACATACACCTTCCTTTGAACACCCCAATTGGATCCCTTCATTGAAATTAAAAATGACCCCATGTGCATAGTTGCTTCATGTAAGCATCTGAGCATACATGAAGTACTGGACTGTGGGTTGTGTTTTTATATGCTTACCAGGAGTTTAAATCAAACTGCTATTTGTCATTGTCATGAAATCTATATTGGTTGATTTTTTTAAAAAAGTAGGGATGCAATGTTTAGGTGTTCAATAGATCTAAAACTTTTTAAATCTATCAAAAACTTAAGCCAAGGTGCCTTAGCTTAAGCAGGCAGCTGATTTTTTAAATAAAAAACTTAGCATTTAGACAGAACTTTAGGATGTTCATAGCATATCATATGCATTACATTATTAGAATATAATCATTACAACCACCCTGTATGGCAGGCCAGTATTGCAGGGTGGAGGCTGAAAAAATAGTGGTTTGCCTAAGGCCATGCCATGAGTTCATACAAGTTGTGAGAGCATTCTGGTTTGCTGCTCAGTTTCACAGGCATTATACTGCACCAGCTGTGAACTTTTTCTTTTTTGAAAAAATACTGCTACTTACAAAACCCATGGCTGGCAGGAACCATTTTAATGGAATACTCTTCCACCTTCCTCATGGTAGAGGGAATGCATCTTTTAAGAAGGCACACTGTTGCAACAACTGTGTGCACTACCTAAAATCAAAGAAATAATATTCTTCATCAGAACAATTGTTTTATCTAGGCATTGGAGCATTTCCTTATGTGTCAGATCTTTTGGGGGGAACTCCCTTGTCTGGCTGGGCAATTCTGGAAGTTGTAGGACTTCTTTCTGTCTAAACATGCATAGAATTGTTTCCAAAGTTTGTTAGCCAATTGAAGTATGCCCAGTTGAGCTCAATGCAGTTGTTTCTGAGTAGACATGTATTGGATTGCACTGTATCAGAAGGTATTTCCATTGGAGTTCTACTGATGAAAATTCTGACCAGCAAAATATCTCGACCTATGCCAATACGAGCAAGATTTCCTAAAACCTTTGCTGGGTCATCAGGAATTTTGAGTCATGAAGGAAATTCTTTCCCAACATAGATAGTTGTTTTTAGCCATCCTCTGTGGTATGTGGTTTGGCTCGCTTGCTCGAGCTATTTATGTACCTACTGGCTCCGTAGCTCAAAAGAAGAAGTGGGTCTCTTTCCAATTTGTTTGATATAATTGGCATGATGTATATTTTGTAACAATTGCTGATAATTTTTTATCCTTCAAAAAAAACTTTAAAAAAATTAACAAGGTTATTATTATTATCTCTCTTTTCTTGCTTGTGGTCGTTTTTCTAGATGAACATGACAGGCTTTGCGAAGTCATTCTGTCGTTTACTGATTCAGAAATTTCCTGACTATTGAACATGTTTTAAGCATGACTGTTTTCTGGATGTTGGTGTGGATATATTTTGGTAGGCCTAGTTTCTGAAGGTTTTCTGTATTTTTGTAAAAAAAATTTTTTTGATGTAACTGATGTGACTAACGGAATAATTGTAACTTTTTCCTGTTGCCATAGTTTTTTAACTTCCATAGCCAGGGGTGTACATTTCCCTCTCTTTTCCTCTTCCTTTTCTGCAACATTTTTATCACTAGGTATTGATATGTCAATGAGGTAGGTGTGCTTTTCTTTTTTTATTTATGACTGTTATATCTGGTTGGTTGCAAAGTTTTGTCTTGTCCCAGAATTGTTCTCTCCCAGCAAAATAATATGAGTGCATAGCGTGGCTTGGCTTGATTTGTTTGAGTGTGTCTGGATTTCCTAGGCTCTGAAAGCATCTTTTTGGAGAGTATCTGCTGGTTGCATGATCCACGAGACCAGGTTCTGGTGAGTGCATAGTTGACCTTGACAGGAGGGGCTTGCATTTGCTAGACTAAGGTGAGCAAATGTGAAGAGGCTGCAATCCTACATTCATTTATCCCGGAGAAAGCTTTATTGAAATCAATGAGACTTATTTCTGAGGTTTCTTTGGGCAGTTTACTTTGGGTCCCTGATTGGGATTTCTGTTCTCTGCACACTGAGATACTTGGATAATACAGGAGATACCTGAATAAAATGAGGGAAAGATCCTTGTCTAGCATGGTGATAATGGGCATCCATTTTGGCCTTTCTTTGTATTGCAACTGACCATGGTCTTGATGCTGATGCTAATGATGATGATTTATTACATTTATATACTGCCCCATAGCCGAAGCTCTCTGGGCGGTTTACAAAAATTAAAAGGTTGAACATTAAAAAGTCAATATACAAAATTTAAAACCATAAAACATAACATAAAACGTAAAAACAGCTAATGAACAGCTACACGGCTAATGAACCAGAGGTATGATAAATTTTTAGATTTGTTTCTCATTGATAAACCAGAAGTTTATCAATGAGATGCTAGTGAGAAGTGACTGCAACAAGCCTTTAGTCTATTTTGTTCCATGGCTAATGTTTTCAGGGTAATAGTATTTTATACTCTTTTTAATGCTAGGTTGCTAGTTTGTTGTACTAGATTTTTCTGCGCTTGTCATCTGCTTCATTTGTTCAGTGGTAGCAGTATGCTGAATCTGTGAGTATGGATACGAGAAAGGTGATGGAGAAAAAGTGTTAAATGTTAGGAAAGGTGAGACTATGTCATCCAGTGAAGGATTTGCAGTCAGAAAATATATTTGAGGGAAAGGGAAACTGTATCACACAGGGTATAGCAAAAGCTTCAAAGTACAGCAAAAGCTACAAAAGTAGGAGTGAGTAAAGTTAATTTCAGATACATTAAATGTCTCACGTGTTCTTTATTTCAGTGATTTTAACATTAAGCTGTTGTGTAGAACAGGTTTGTCTGAATTGTGCTCTGTAAAATCAGACATGTGACAAAGGCTATATTCGGATGGGCACACCCCCTTGGGGCTGGACATGCCCCCCTGGAGGGGTGGACATGTTGGTGGGCACGCCACTTTGGGGGCTGGCCATGATGTCCTCCTTTTTGGTTTCCAAAATATGGTCACCCTAGGTAGTACCAAAGCTCTCTGAATCACAAAGGCAAAACTGTTTCATTTTATCTCTGTTTCAGGCTCTGATGTCACATACCACTCACCCCCTCCCTCCTGTGATGGACTACATGTCAATAATAATTCAACTAAAGTATTTCTTAAACCATAATAAATCAATATCCCAGGCATTTGACGCCTCAATGTAATTTGTTGCATCCTGATAACCTTCGATTACTGATACTTGGTGGTGTTTGGTTTCATCTAATGGCCAGTTTTTCTTGGGAAGAATCTGAAAATGTTTACATTATAGGTGCCATCCTGTCTGTATGATTGTGTTTGAGGGCCGTTGAGTCATGTTTAATTTTCAACACCGTTTGGGGGATGAGCTTGTGAGAATTGTTATCAGGAAAGCATGTTTTAGGTTATGGCGTTTTGTGTTCTTTCATTGAAATGCTAAAATGTGAGGTGTGGTATAGTGTTAAATGCCTCTGCTTCCTCTTAAACTTTTCTTTGAGGCTTGAGGGAAACCAGAGTTCAGATTTTGTTATTTTATATCAATGCCCAGGTCAAAAATCCTTATCACCTTGAAGAAATGAAACTTAACCAGGGAAATGAACCTTAGCTGGAGAAATGAAACTACTCCTCTTAGGGATACCCTCTTCCAGCAGAACTCCCCCCCCCAAGACTTCTAAGGCCTCTGTAGGCCTCAAACCTTCTCGCCTACCCTTGACACATAAGCACATGCATGTACGCACACTTCCCTGCTCCTCAGAACTTTCATTAAATTTTGCTTCACAAGTGACATATGATAGAATAAGGGCATAAACTTATGCATGTTTAGAAGAAAAAAGTCCTATACTGGCTGGGGAATGCTGGGAGTTAAAGGACTTTTTCTGTTTAAACATGCAGAGGATTGCGCCCTAAGTCTATCTGCACATTCACAGAACACTGTCTATTGTGGCACTAAGCAGACATCCCCAACCTGGCGCCCCTGAAATGTTTTGGACTACACCTCCCGTAATAACCCCTGACCATTGCCTGGGCCTGATGGGAGTTGCAATCTAACACATCTGGAAGACACCACCAGGTTGAAGAAAGCTGCTTTTCACCCATCCTTTTCACCCATTCAAGCATATTGCTTTGATTATTTGATGATTCTTAGCCAACGGCATGAATTATTGTCCCACTGAAATGTCTAATGTTTGAGTTTAATTATGTTCATTTATGACACATTTATATCTCTTCATTTCACAAAAAAAGCACTCAAGGAGGTTAGCAGCAATTATACAATGAATAACAAAGGCCTTAAATTAACGTAGCAACATTACAATTAAAAGCAAACTTTTTTTTTTGTTCTTCCTAGAACGTTTAAAAAAACAAACCCTTAATTATGTAAATAGCAGCAGTCAGCAGATTTCTGTCTCCTCTCCAAAGCAGTTCTGGTTTTAGGAATCAATCCTGTACTCACATCCCTGGGAGTAAGCCCCATTGAACCCAGTGGGCCTTACTTTTGACACATATAGGATTGCAGTGTTAACTTTATATTCTCATAGAGAGTAGCGAGGTGAGTAACCGAACCCCTCTGAAGAGGGAATTGTCATCGGATAGGGATGCACAACCGTGGACCTGTGCCTCTGACCCACGGGGACCCCTGACTGGCCCATGGAGTCTCCTTGAGTTCCTCCAAGTGGTGGGGGTTAGGTTCCAAGCCCCACCCCCTGGAAGAATCCCCTCACAGGACATCCCTCTACTGTTATCTCTGATCTCAGGTTGGAGATAACAGCAGGGGATGTGATCCAGTGGGACTTACCCTTGCTGGAAAGAATATTGAGACTGCAATCCTATAAGTAAGTCCCATTGAATATAGCAAGATTTACTTCTGAGTAGACACATATAGGATTGTGCTTTAATATTAATTGAACAGCTCTGCTTTCTACAAAATTTCACAGCTATGTACACCAATAAATACATAAATAAATAAAGTACAACAAAACTGAAAATCTAAAAGCAACCACAGAACACTGGATAAGAGCCATTCAAAGAAAGCAGCTACTCAAATCATACTGAAAAAGGAAAGTTTTTCAGAGTGATCCCTGCTACTCAAGTTATGTTGTCTGAGGAGCTTAGAGGATATGGCAGAAGCCCCCTGCTATATCTGGGGAACATGGCATACGCTGGCAGAACACCTCAGTCATGCAACTGGTGCATAAGAAGTCCATCATGCACTATCATATGCCTGGTGCCAGGTGGACCTCACTGGGGAGGGTGTTCCACATTCAGGGGCCACCACCAAAACGGCCCTCTCCATCTTGCCATCCTCCAAACCTCCCTCAGAGTAGGGCCTCAGATGTTGATTGTGGTATACCAGTAGGGTCTTACCAGGACTGGCGTTCCATCAGGTATTGTGGTCTTGACCACATAGTCTTAATAGGTCGAAACCAGCACCTTGAATTGGGCATAAAAATGTGCAAACAGGCCAGAATCGGTGTTATATTATTATTATTATTATTATTATTATTATTATTATTTACACTTATATACCACCCCATAGCCGAAGCTCTCTGGGCGGTTTACAAAAATTAAAAAGATTGAGCATTAAAAAGACAATATACAAAATTTAAAACCATAAAACAGCTGTCATTAAAACACTTTAAAACATTTTAACTGTTAAGCCTAGCCACAGTGTCAATCAAAACCTCAACTTGAGCTATTAAAATGCCTGGGAGAAAATAAAAGTTTTGACCCGGCACCGAAAAGATAACAGTGTTGGCACCAGACGGGCCTCATCGGGGAGATCATTCCATAATTGAGGGGCCACCACAGAGGAGGCCCTCTCCCTTGTTGCCGTCCTCCGAGCTTCCCTCGGAGTAGGTACCCGGAGGAGGACCTTTGATGTTGAGCGTAGTGTACGGGTAGGTTCATGTCGGAAAAGACGTTCCGTCAGGTATTGTGGTCCCAAACCGTGCAATGCTTTATAGGTTAAAACCAGCACCTTGAATCGGGCTCGGAAACATACAGGCAGCCTGTTGCGGGAATATTTCAGGTATGATCATAACAATAGCTAGTGATAACAACATTTAAAAGATTGAGAAACTAATATTGATTTCATGCTTCTAATAAAAACATGTATCTGTTCTCCTGTAAGATAGAACCAGCAATGTCCTAGCTAGATGTGTTGAGCCTCATCATAATGAACTTTGGTCCACTAGCAACTATATGCATTCTGTATTGTTTTAGTTTATCTTGACTTCCATCATTCATATGTGGCGCCTTTCTCTGTTTTGACTTAGAGACAAATTACATCATTCCTATGTGCTACCCTGTATTATTGTAAACTTTCCCCTGGTACAAAGGTGATTCTGTACAAAAAGCTAGATATGCTAATTCTGATGTTTCCAGTTTCCTATATAAGAGTGATACCCAATATACTTAATTCAGTCAGAGGTCTATCTCTGGCTCCCTCAGCTGATGTGTCTTCTTCAATAAACCTATCTTTAAGAAACCAATACGTGAGTATCTTTGGTCTCCACTGTAACTGAGTCTAGTTGCTTGCATGAATATAACTCCTTTGAAGTTATTGGGTGGGAAGTCACTGATCTAGGGGAGGTCCCTTCCCCACTTAGGGTTATTCATCCCTAGTCTACATTTAGGCCAGTTACTGTATCAAAGCATTATAAAGAATTAGAGTAAAGATCTTTCTCATAAGAGATCTGTGACAATAAATGACCCCTTTCTCATAAGAGGGAGTCATAGGCCTCCCTGGGGGACTCAAATTCTTGCCACACAGCCAATGCAAGCAGGCCAGAATCAGTCTTATATGTTCGAACCTTCTGCTCCCTGTTACCAATCTGGCCACTGCATTCTGCACAAGCTGCAGCTTCCGAACTGTCTTCAAAGGCAGCCCTACGTAGAGTGCATTGCAGTAATCTAACTTGGAGGTTACCAGAGCATAGACAACTGAAGCCAAGTTATCCCTGTCCAGATAGGGATGTAGCTGGGCCACGTAGCTGTCCAGATAGGGAAGTAGCTGTCCAGATAGGGACGTAGCTGGGCCACGTAGCTGGGCACAGACCTTCTGGTCCCCCGTATCAGTCTGGCCGACAATTGCTCATTATTTTGCTTGTCTCACATCACTCCCCACAGGTACAGGATCTGCCCATCCCCCACTTCCATACTGACCAGGAGGAGGTCCCACAAGCAGCCATGATCAGGACTTTCCCAGCTGCTCCTCTGCAGGATTGCCATCCAGCACAGTAGCTCTGCTGGGCTGACAGGTTGGCAACTCATGTACATGTGACTTTCACTTCAAAGGGTCCATTCCATCCCTGGCGCTGTTCAGCTGCAACCATCAATCTGCGGTATGTGGTGTTTTGCAAAAGAGGCTGGTGGCTCCAAGTTTGATAGGGCTGTGAATCCATTCCAGGTTTCAGACAGAACCAACCAGAGCTCTCTCCAAGGTGCTGGAACTATGTTAGGAACAGAGTTCAGCACCTCAGATAGCTCCTTTAGAGTTCTGGCTCTAGGATTCTGTGGGCGGGGGCACATTGCAGACAAAAGTAGGCAGGACAAAATCCTCCAAAGCCCAGCATATTTCACCTTAAAGCTCTTACTGCCAGTAACTAAGCCTTAAGAGAGAGACATTTCAAGCTTTTAGAAAGCCAGGCGGAAACCACTCAACAATCAGTGGTTGAAAGGGATGGAGCCAGGGAAGGCAGTGGCCTTCTGAGGAACCATGCAGGACTGGATTAGGTCCCCCAGAGGGCTGGATTGGGCCCCCAGTCCTGAGGTCCTGCATCCCTACTATGAAGATTTATCCTAACCTATACTCTCCACTGAATATAGTGGGACTTACTTCTGAGTGCAGTATCTTGCAGGGGTGTTAGACAAATAGAGCATTAATTTCCCAAGTACAGAATCCTTCTTTGGAAGGGGATGAATGCATTGCATCTCAGTGAAAAGAGTAGCTATTTATAAAGTGCTGGGAAAGTACCCATGTTGACTCTTGTAGAAACAAGTCTGAGATTCCTTATAGCTGCAGAGTTAAATATATGCATTTGGAATATATATCTATCTTCATCTAACAAATACAACTGCCCACCAAATTTTCCTGCCCCCAGCCATGGCCTGCATGTTTTTCTTGGGAGAGTAAATTAAATTCCTTGCGCTATTTTTCATGACAATGTAAATGCAAAGTTTAAGAGGAGTTATGAATGTGTGAATGTTCTTCATATTTTCCTCATATTTGGAATGACAAATATTCCACAAATTGCAATCTTTTCTGCTGTGATCAGGGTTAGGCTTGTCCAATGTGTAGTCCTGTGTGTGTTGGTAACATGGCTGGTAGAAAATGCCCCCCGGGGTCAGAAATGTGTGGATTTTTGGTCATTGTGAGTGTTACGATTTGAACCTTTGAGAATCCAGCGCTTGTTCTTGACCAATCCTCCAATCTTACACAGATCTACTCAGACGTAAACTAAGCGGGACTTGCTCCCAGAGACAAGCGTGTAACATTACATGCTTATTTCCTTTATTTTCAGGAGTTATGGATTTAGTAAAACTGCTGTGTTAAAATGGTATGGATAAAAGACAGTTTGCAACATGCCATCTCATTTATTTTATTTGAAACCTTTATATACCATTCTTTTTTTAAGGTGTACAACTCCCCAAAGCAGTCTATGAAATTTAAAATGATACAGTTTCAGTGAAAATTAATACAATGCACCTAAAGAACATCACAGTGGAAGAGTGTTGGAAATGCCAGAGAAATCTCTTGCTCAGGCTCAATGTCTTACAAAGCCTGTACAAAGAAACTATAACAGTCTGAATCCTAGTCAAGTTTCCCTGGGGAGAAGGCTGGAGTGAACAGAGGGCCCCAGAAGGCAGTGGAGGCTGGTGGCTCTAATGTCAGTGGGGCTGTGAATTGGCTCTGGTTTTCAGTCAGAAGTCTAAAGGAGCTATCCAAGGTGCTGACTGCAATCCCCCCCCCCCAAAAAAAAAATAGGTTCAGCAACCTTGGCAGAGTCCCCTTTTGCACTTTGGATGGGACCCTGGAACCAACTGGTAACCATCAGGTCGATCCAAAGTGCTCTCTGTAACTAGCCACACACAGGAGTCAGGATACTGCATTCTGGACCACTTGTGGTCATTTTGCACACCTTTCAAAGGCAGCCCCATCTGGAGCACATTGCAATCCTCCTGTTTTGGCCTCACCAGGACATGTTTATACAGCAAGGTCAGGAAGTGTTGCCCAGGAAGAGTTGCAGTTGGATTCTGTGTGTGTGTGTGAAGAAAGCAGTGGCACCCTCCACCCCTGACATGCTGCATGTCCTGGCCATCTTGGGTCCTTGGGGCAGGTATGCAATGCATCTGTGTGCAGAGCATATAGGAATCTAACACCCTTTCTGGTAACAAGCCACCTCCCCCCTCATCCCCCTCCATCACAAGGACCAGCATTTTGCTAGCAAGCCATAAACATAATCATGGGACTTCTAAATCTGTGAGTTGCCCATCTCTGACATAGAACAAAGCTTGCTTTCATATTTCCCCCACATCAAATCCACTGCCTTCTCATCCACTGCCTAGCCCAATGTCTATGACACAATATGGCTTTTCTTAGTCAGTGAAGCCAAAAACTTCTGCTCATGATGCCTATCACTAACAGAACTTCCCTTCTGGCTGTGTGGTGTAGCAGTGGAGAGAATAAGGGACAACGTAGCTGTGATTGTTACACTTTTATCTGTGTTGTGATGCAGCAAGGCTGGCTCCTGGTGAACAACTTACTCCAGCAAGGCCTGAGAAGCCTTTGGGGATATCAGAGCTAGCCTTGCAGAAAAGGGACCATATGCCGCAAGAAGGCAAAGAGGAGTAAAATGAGAGAAGATTCATCTCCCTTTTCGGTACCCTTTTCGGTACAAAAATTAGACCCTTTGTATCTGAACCAGACAGAAACATGGGAATGCGGGAGAGTGCCTTCCTGGTGGCTGTTCCAGGGATCTGGAACTCCCTTCCCAGGGAAGCTAAACTGGCTCCCTCCTTGCTGGGTTCAGCCAGAAGCAGCCAGACCTCTAAAGGAGCTATCCAAGGCGCTGAGCTTGGGCCCAAACCAGGTCCAGCACCTTGGATAGCTCCTTTGGTGGCCTAACTGCTTCTGAGTGAAACCTGGAATGGAATCACAGCCCCGCTGGGATCGGAGCCACCGGCTTCCACCGGGTGACATGGAAATTTGGGGTCGGTGGCAGCGGACATCTGGGGTCGGCCACGGCAGCCCTGTATTGGGTGGAGATTCGGCCTGATCCAGCAACTCTCATGTTCCTATAAATCCACAGCGCTGGACTGGATGGAGCCCTGATCTGGTTGCTGGGTATACATAAGGCAGCTCATCGGCCCAGGGTGGAGGCACCTCTCTTTGACCCCCCCCCCCCCCCCGCTGTTGCACGGCGTTCCCAATTTCAGCAGCAGGGGCTTCTTCTTTCCCGGCTCAATGGACGCCACGATTCTTCCTCCTCCTCTTCCTCCTCCCCCCATCAAGAGGAGGGCGGGAAGCGCATGCGCAGTGACCGCACTGCGGTGCCGGGCTCGGCGAATCTGCCAGGCGCACACACACACGCACGCGCGGGCACACACACACAGGCGTACACACGAGCGCGTGCCCAGATAGAGGAGCCGCTGCAAGAGGCTCCGAGCAGGAGCTGCGGCTGCATCTTTGCAGCCTCCTCGAGTGGCATGACAGGCGGGGGCAGCAGCGGCGGCGGCGGCAGCAGCGCCCCCACCGCCCCCTCCAGGCGCTGAGCCCATCGCCGTCGCCTCCAGCCAGGTGACCGAGGGGCAAGGCGATGCCTTTCCACGGGATTTCTGGACTGATGTGATTTCAGGGCCGTTTCTGGATTTTTCCCGCAGGTGTGTGTGTGGAGGGGGTGGGGGGGAAACGTGGGCGATGGGGGGGGGGGGCTCTGGCCGGGCGTGGAGGCGATGCGCTGGCCAGGCTGCCCGGGGGTGGGTGGCGTGGGGAGGATGGCTGGATTTGAGGGGCGGGGTGGGGGCTGGCTCACGCTTTTGGCTGCAGGCGGCCTCTCCATCGCATTGCACGAGGGGGCAGGGCGGGTAAGTGGGTGGGCGGCTGCTGCTGTTGCGGCTGCGATACTTGGCACATTCCGGTTGCTAGAATGTGGGCAGGAGGACATGCGTGTCATGATGGGCAAAGGAGGGGGGTGGGGGTGGGCAGAGAGAGAGAGAGAGAGAGAGAGAGAGATCTCGGTGCTAGGAATATCGAGGGCAAAGGGGTTGCAATAGGGGTCTATGGGGAAAGAAGGGGCTCCCGTGTTTGGGGCTCCCGGGCAAGGTGGCCCAAAGGGAGAAGGATGCGGCGCCGGCACGGCCCCTTTTGCCTGTCATTCCACGGCCACTGCCCTGCACCTCACTATAGTCCCAACAGTGGGCACGGCCAGGGCTGCGCTCCCCGCACATGGATGGCAGAACTGGATGGGTGCGGGAGAAGAGCCGGTTTACTTTCTGCGCGCCCTTTGGGGGCATTTCCCTCCGGAGGAAGGCACAGTGTGTGTGTGTGTGTGTGTGTGTGTGTGTGTTGGAGGTTCAGGGCATAGCTCATTGCAGGACATGTGGTGAAAGGAAGACTCGGAGCATGTGCAGAGTGCACCGCCTCACTGCTGCCGGAGTAACTGTGGCTGATGTTCCCTGCGTCCTGATTGAGGCAAAGGGACTATCCGGGTCAGAGATTATGGTTTCTAGTCCTGTTTGTGTGTGTCTCGGCCTCTCCCGTTTTAGGAGCTTAGCCATTGGAGTCGATTTTGCTTTCGAGCTGGGCTTGAGCCTTTGAGGGCGTTCGGCTGGCTGCGGATCTATGACTGGGATTTTCTGGCTTCTTTGCAGATGCCTTGCTTGGTGTGGGTGGGCAATGGCTGATGGGGAAGGGAAGAGCTAAAATTTAAAAATAAATATGATGGACAGACCATTGTGAGGGTCCAGAATAAGGTGGGACAAGAAAACCAGTGGAGAAAACCAAAGCGCCATGGAGAGCTCCTTTAGAGTTCTGACTGCTTCTGACTGAAACCCAAAGCAGATTCATCACCCCGCTGACATCAGAGCCACCAGCCTCCCCTGGAGAAACCCATAGATGAAGCTCAGTGTGGATGAGCTGCATAGATATTCAACAAGAGATTTGACATCCTGTAGTGACTTGACTCCACACTCCAAGAGTTACAGTGGTTCAGTCATTTTAGACTCTAGACTGGTGTGTGTGTGGGGTGGGTGGGTGATATTGAGAAGGTAAGGTAAGGGATGAGAAAAGGCCAGCCACTTGTAGAGGTCAAAACACAAAGGTGCACACACTGCCTGTCTGCACCTGCCAGCCGCTTGGAGCTTGTTTTCATACTTCAGGTGAAAGTTCATTTGACTTCCCAACAGCCGGCCTACTTCTTGTGTGTTTCTGATTTTCCTGTACTTATGAATGGAGCGCAGTGACAGAATCCATTACCGGGGAGCATCCATTACCGGGGGGGGAGGGAGCTATTGTACGCTTAAAAAGATGCAGAAAAGGGCAACTGAAATGATCAAGGGGCTGGTGCAGCTCCATTAGGAGGAAGGATGTAACATCTGGGACTGTTCAGCTTCAACAGTTTAGCTTGAGTGAGTAATAGATAGAGGTGCACAAAATTATGCCCGGAGTGGAGAAAGTGGATGAGGAGAATTCTCTCTCTCTCTCTCTCTCTCTCATAATATTAGAAACCAATGGGATCATCTGATAAAGCTGAATGGTGGGAGATTCAGGACAGATAAAAGGAAGGACTTCTTCGCGCAGGGCACAGTTGAAAGATGGGATTTGCAGCCACAAGATGTAGCGATAGCCACCAATTTGGATGGCTTCAAAAGAGCGTTAGACTAATGGAGAATGAAGCTGTTCAATGGCTGCTGGCTCTGAGGGCTCTATGCTAATTCTCCAGTATCAGAGGCAATATGCCTGTGAACACCAGTTGCTAGGGAACATGAGCGGGAGGGTGCTGTTACATTCACATCCTACTTGTGAGTTTCTGTTTGGCCACCGTGGGAATAGAATGCTGGACTAGAGAGGCCTTTGGCCTGATCCAGCATGGCTCTTCTGATGTCCTTTTGACAGAGTACCTGTCCTGCCCTGGACATTGTTGCCCGCCCTCTTCCTCTAAGGCCCGAATTAACACATGAGACTGGCTGGCTCTCTCCACATGTTCCTTTGTATTTTAAAGCATCCATGGGGGGTGTTGGGGGTACTCCACTTTTGCTTGAAGCAGAGTGGGGGAGTGCTTAACCCTTTGCCTTGTGTTAGTTTTGCATTCTAACTGTCCCCAACAGCAGTTGCCTGTCTTTCTGCCCCCTGTGGTTGTAAGCACAACTTTAAAAGCCCTGAATTGTGTTTTATTTGAAGAGTGGGAATATACTTGCATTAGTAAACGAAAGAAAGTAAAGTGGGAGGGTGGGGGTGGGCACTTGGACCAGAAAAATTGCTTGGGGCAAAGGGTTATGCAATCTCGCTCCAGGACTGCTGTTTTGATCCAAACCAAAGAAACGATTAACCCCCCAGATGCTTTGAAATATAAGCAAAGGCATCAGGTGATCAATGGCTTCGACTCCTGATGGCAGTGTTTGTTTCCTCTAGAATCAAAAGCAATACGTGTCTGAATAACATCAAAATCAGCATGTTCCCCAGTTGCTGGGGAACATGAGCGGGAGGATGCTGTTGCATTCATGTCTGTTTGCGGAACCTTTGGTGGCCTCTGTGGGAATAGAGAAGCCTTTGGTCTGATCCAGCAGCACTCTGTATTTTATCAGATCATGATGCCGCTTCCATATCATGCGCCATTTGGACCTTAGGAGTGGAGAGATGTTTATTTCATCTTCCAAGACGGCAACAGGGCTGAGACCAGGAAGGAGCTGTGTCCTCCCTTCTTTGGCGTTGCCTAGTTGCAAACCATTCCCCCTGCTTCCATAGAAGTGAATGGACACTCCTGCTCCATTCATCTCTACTGAAAGAGACACGAAGGGCTGCAATCGACATCCAGGCAGTCCACGGAAGGGTGATGCCTAGGTCTCGCAAACATCAAATCCAGCAAATTGTCCCCCGGCAGGCTGCATTGATCCAGTTCAGAAATAGATTTGCATCCTGATCTTCTGCTCATGAGAATCCGGCCTCTGGCCCTGTTGTCTTAAGGTGCTGGGGCGAGAGCAGGGCCATCGTGTGTTCACCCTTGTGGAATTTCCCAATTAGTGTGGAATCCGTGCTGGAATTCTACCATGCCAGCAGCCTCCTAGGCTGCCTAATGGGTTGAGCCAACTCTGAGCATGGTTACAGTGAACATACTGTGCATAATGACATAGTTGTTCTGTGAGATTATGGGGATAGACTCAGTGCCGTAGCTAGTCATTTCTTGACCCAGGGCAGGCGGCCAATTTTCTGACCTCCCTCCTCCCTCTCCTGCTCCCGGGAAGCAGCATGAGGATGAGTGAAAGATATTCATGTGCCTTTAATGGTGCTGCTGTTGAAATTTCAAGTTCCCACTACACAGCTGGACTGAACCTACGATATCATATGGTCTCTCTGGTTTTCTCTTCCTCCACCAATAGCATTCATTGCTTTACTGTTTCAGACGACAGACACAGGGCTGAAGAGAAGCCGCACGGCTGCCATTCTGCCTGGCCTGCTGCCCTTATTAAGCCTCTGAGTAAGCAAGTGTTACCTAATTGAGCATTAATTCAATATCTGTTGATATAATGCATGATTTACATCCCTCTCTAAGGAGTACCTAGTGCTCTAGGTTTTAGATTTGGGTATACTGTGCCTAAATTTGCAACAGCAGGGAAGGGTCTTCATCACACTTACTGATGATGGACAACGTGCCATCCTGCAGATATAAGAAGAGAACCCTTGATCTGCTTGATCAAATCAGGAGTCCATCTAGTCCGGCACTGTTGGAAGCAGTGGCCAGACAGATGCCTCTCCAAGCAGGGCATGAGTCAGAATTTTAAGGGTTGGGAGGGACCTCAGCGGTCATCCAGTCCAACCCCTGATCAGTGCAGAAACCTGGCAACTACAGCATTCCTGGCTGTCCAGCCTCTGCTTAAATACTCCCAAGTGAAGGAAAGCTCACCTACACCTGAGTCAATCTGTTCCTCTGGTGATCAGCTCTCACTTTTAGGAGCAGTGGAGGCTGGTGGCTTGGATGTCAGTGGGGCAGTGATTCTGCTCTGAGTTTCAGTCAGAGCCATTCAGAACTCTAAAGGAGCTCTCCAAGGCGTGCACTGAGCAGGGAGTACCTTACAGGCCCCTTCCAGCTCTAATATTTTATGATTCTGTGATTGGTTCTGACTGAAACCCAGATCAGATTCACTGCCTCACTAACATCAGAGCCACCAGCCTCCACACGTTAGGCAGGTTCTCCTAATGTTTAGCTAAAAATATTTTTGCTGTGATTTCCTCCTGCAGGTTCTAGTCCTGCTCATTGGAGCAACAGAGAATAAGTCTGCTCTATCTTCTATATGACAGCTTTTTAGATATTTGAAGGTAATGATCCTCCCCTGTTTGTTCATAGTCTTTGATGTTCAAAGATACAATTTCTCTGAACACGGAGGCTCCAATCAGCCCATCCTCCAAACCTCTTTGGGTCAGTGGGCACATTTTGTAATTTTGAGAGGGTGTTGTGGGTGCTCTCACAAAATGGCTTCTTATGGGTCAGGGCTTGCCATTCATAAAAAGGCTGCCATGGCGGGCACGGGCAGTCACACAACACTCATTTTCCAGAAGGCAACTGGCCAAATGAAAAGAAAGTTGCCCAAGGAACTAAGTCAGGGATGCAGAGCATCTTTCACCGTGAAAACTGAATTCCATTTTTGGGAAACTCTTGGCCTGGAGGGGCATGTTCCAGTGGTGGGTGGGACCAAAGGCAAAAGGGGAGGGGCCAAAATACCAGCGTGTTTTAGCATAAAGCTCTCGCTGCCAGTAATGAAGCCTTAGGGGAGGCATTTCAGGTTTTTAGAATGGGGGAGGGGACTGCGCAAAAGCCCGGAACCCACCAAATGATTGGCGGTTGGGCCAAAGGGGGTGGGGCCAGGAGACAGAGTGTGGCCTTGTGGGAACTCCCAGAGGGCTGAACGAGACCCCTCGAGGGTGGTTTTGTCCCCCAAACTGGAGGTTCTGCACCCAAGTCGAAGGCAGAGGTGCAGCCTGAGCTTCGAAACACACAACGACTCTTTTGAATCCAAAGAAAGATGGCGAAGGAGGACAGCACATGGCTTTGCAGCACACCTGTCTGGCAGCCTCCAGGTTAGATCTAAGAACATTTTTTAAAAATCTTAATAAAATTCAGATCAGGATAGGCAGGAAGCCTGGCGAGTGTTGAGAGAGAGCTTCTACAAGCATGTGGCAGCCCCGGGCACCACCTTGGAAGCCCCAGGTCTCATCCTCCAAAAAGCTTCTGTCAGTCAGTGGCTATTGCATCTTGTGGCAGCGAACACCACAGGTGGCTTCTGTGTCGGGTGAAGAAGACTTTCCCTTCTGCCTGCCCTGCACCTATTGCTATTCCGTGGGCCGACTAGGGAGTTCTAGTGTTTTCTCAGACAGGGATTCCCCTCCCTCCTATAGCAGCCCTGCCCAACCTGGCAGCCTCGACCTGTTTGGACTACAAGTCCCATCAACCCAGCCCCAGGGGCTGAAGGGACTTGTAGTCAACACATGCCGAGGCTGCCGGATTGGGCAAGGCTGCTATAAACCATGCCCAATTTTCAGTTCCACTATCATTTCTCCCTTTTACTGTCCTGGCCTTTTAATTGCTGGTTGCATTATTTATTGTATCCTCAGCAGGGTCAACAGCCCCTGGCCTCCCAATGCAGGGTGGGTGGGTGGATGTTATTGGGCTGGTCTTCAACGACTAGCCCCATCTCCTGCTTGTCTCTGTCTCTTTCCCTTGGCACCTTCCCAAATGCCATCATCCTGAATGTGCAGGTATCGGTTAGCTCATCCCTGCTGTCATGCAGGGATAATTTAATCCCCCTTTCCATCCCCGTGTATTTTCCCATCGCTGTGGCATCTCAGAACTCCGAATGCAAGTAGAAATCAGTGTGCGATTTCCCTCCCCCGCCCTGGTCCCCTTCAGCTTCAGGCTTCATTATTTGGAGGATGTTTCTGATGTACAAAGGGGGGCACATTTATTATTTATTTATTTACAATATTTATATACCGGTCCCCATTTGGAATTTCGGAGCGTAGTATGAAATGAAATAAAAACAGAATAAAAACACATTTAAAAATGTTTTTTTTAAAAAGAAGCAAAATACAAAATGAACTGTGGCTGGTCATTAAGGGAAGGTTACGATGTGTGCTTCTTCAACTCAGGTGACCCTATGGAAAGGAGGACAGGGCTCCTTTATTTTTAACAGTTGCATAGAAAAGGGAATTTCAGCAGGTGTCATTTGTATGCCTGCAGCACCTGGTGAAATTCCCTCTTTAGCACAACAGGTAAAGCTGCTTTCCTTGTGTGGGGAAAGAAATGCAGAGGTAGTTTACTTTAATACAATGTACACATTTAGAAAAAGCATATCCGATGGTTGTCTTGGAGCCATACTGCTTCAGAATTTAATGGGGGAGGGCACGTTGGAATGCTCCTTCGTGTCAAAAAATATTTCCCAAAGTAGACCAATGTGCAAGGGAGACACATTCTAGAACCATAGAATGATAGAATTGGAAGGTACCTTGGAGATTGTATGGTTCACTACAGCATCACTGGCAGATGGCCATCTGCTGAAATACCTCCGACAAAGGAAAGTCCACCACTTCCTGAGGAACTCCGGTCCTCATGTTTCTCCTCGTGTTTAGCCAGAATATGCTTCTCTGCAATTTTCACCCGTTGTTTCTAGTTCTGCCCCTGGAGTGACAGAGAACAGCTCTAACAGGTTTTTGAAGGTAGCTATCTAGCCCAGGTCATCTCCCTGATGTGCTTCCCCACTTCCACTCTGAAATGGCACAGTCCCAGGGCGGCTGTACCACATGCTTTTTCGGAATATGAAGATCAGTTCATCAGAAAGGTCATAGTGTTCCTGTTTGTCTCTTGACACACGATGGCAGGGACTTCAGAACTTTCGGAGTCCAATGTCTATCACTTGACCTGCTGCCTCCAAACAAGCAGAACAGGTAGCAGAAAGGGTTCCCGTTCAGGCAGAAAATGTTCAGCTCAGCAGTATTTCCAGAGCTTCCTTCCTTCTTGTACCTCTTTAGCTTCTGTGCCAGACTAAAACCTCCATATTGCAAGCTCAATTATATTAGCTAAACTGATGCACCTTCTGATTTACTTGCATCATTTAGTGGACTCATGAAATACAATTTTGATGGCGCAATCTTATACATGTCTTCTCAGAAGCAAGTCCCATTGACTTCAATGGGGCTTGCTTCTGTGAAGACATGTATAATAATTGGGTTCAACTGAGTTCAATGGTGCTTGCTCCCAGTTAAGTGGGAGCCTGGATCCCTTGTCTGGCTCCTTTTCCTAAATATCAAGAGATGGGTCAAAAGTATTATTTTTTCTATAGAGAGTTTGTGGGGAGAAAAAGCATAGTTGGTTTTTTTCAGTGATTCCTGCCTCATTTTTTGTTTTGCTCTTGTTTGGTGTTGTGATGCTCAAATTTTATATAATCTGTTGTGTGGGTGTTGTTGGTTTTAGACCGAAAGGCAGCATATCAATGTTTAAAATATATAAAGGTTTGGTTCACTCAACTCGCTAACCCACACTCAGTGGTTAAGTGTGGGTTGTTGTTGAATGGTGGGTTGTTTGCTGAACTGTGGGTTGGCATGTTGTCCTAACCCAGGACATTTTCTGCAAGGTGGCTTGTTAACCACCCCGAATAACCCAACAACAAACCATGCATTCTGAAAGTGGTTTGCTTGAGAAAAATTAGCCACACTGCATAGGTAAAAAGGCACCCTGAGGAAAATGTCCTAGATTCAAAACAACCCACACTCAACCATGGAGTATAGGTTAATGTAGGCTGACCATATGAAAAGGAGGACAGGGCTCCTGTAACTTTAACAGTTGTAGAGAAAAGGGAATTTCATCCAGGGTCATTTGTATGCAATTAGTTCCTGGTGAAATTCCCTCTTCATCACAGCAGTTAAAGTTGCAGGCACTATACTATAGTGACCATATGCAAAAGAAGGCAGAGCCCCTGCAACTTTAACTGTTGTGATGAAGAGGGAATTTCACCAGGAACTAATTGCATACAAATGACACTGGCTGAAATCCCCTTTTCTCTACAACTGTTCAAGTTACAGGAGCCCTGTCCTCCTTTTCATATGGTCAGCCTAGGTTAATGAGTTGTGTGAACCCAGCCAAAGTATGGTTTTTGATAGAAGAATTTGGCATTTTGACCTAAAATGTTGAATGTAACACTCCTGAGAGATTTGCCTTTGGAACTAAACAGGTATATTGGGTCTTGGGCATTACAGGATTTGATTGGTTGTAAAAGATGGATAGAATATTGCCCTTGATGACATTAAACAGATGGCTATTGGTTTACCTTTGAAGTAGTATGAAAGATCAGAATGTCTTCTTGCTCAGCTAAGCATAAAAGCTATCCAGAATAATTTTCTAGTGGAAGAGCCTCAAATGTGTCATTGGAAAAGATTGTGGATAAGATTTAACTTCCAGACACCTATGAAGCCGTCTTTCTACTTTGGCAGATCAGGCCATCTACTTATTTTATTTTATTTCATTAAAAATATTTGGCAGTCTGTTTAGATTATTATTTCATTTAAAATATTTATAAGCTGCCTTTTTGGACCACATCTGCCCAAGGCAGCAAACCAAATGCAAGAATAACAATATAGTACAATACAATAATATAATAAAACTTTAAAATTAAAAAAACCAAAAGAACAGCAATGCATTAAAATGTAATTCAGCCAGTATGAAGCATTTCTAGAGCTGCAGCACTAAAACAGCACTAAAACAGCCACATGACCAATAAAACACATCAGTCAAAAGCCATTCAAAACAGGTGGGTTTTCACAGCCTTTTTAAATGCTACAACTGAAAAACCATCTACACATTCCTTGGAAGGGAGTTCCACAAGAAAGGGGCCATGGGTGAAAAGGCCCTATTCATAGTGCCCACCAATCTAACTGATATTAAAAGTAGATTAACCAGTAGGGCTCCTGGCACCCATCTTAAAGCATCAGCAAGTTCATATGGGAGCACACACATAATCAACCACACATAACCTGAGCCAGTTTTGTCTGCTCCTTTTGACTGGAGAGGCCGGGGATTGAACCTGGGACAAGTTGTATGGCAAACATGGCTCCTACTTTGGGCAAGGAAGCTGGACCCCCGAGGAATGAAAATGCTAGCAAATTGTCACAATATCAGCATGTCAAGAGGTCATCCCAAAAGGTGGTGGCAGCAACATCAACAAAAAGAGGGACACTGCGTTACCAGTGGCGGGAGCTGTTGGAGAATATGGAATTCAGCACGTCCTTCCATAGAATTCCATTGTTGTTATAAACACAACTGTGGCTGCATGTCATCTTAATAATTTGCTGTTTTGTGTTTCCTGACACACACATTGAACAAGGATGCCCAACTGAATCAGGTCCGTGTTTTCAGTCGCCTTCTCCGCTGATGCAATGTCATTAGTCTCTTTCGTTAGCATTTTTTCTATTTCTTGTGGTGGGATTACATGAAAGCCCGGGCAGGACGCCGTTGAGTAGTGCACAGCCTTTCGCAGGTAGACAGGCAAACAACCAGAGTTCCAAGATCTTAGCTAGGATTACTTCCGTTGGTGCCGCTGCCCTGGTCTTCGAGGTAAATGGAGTGGAAACCAGATGAGGGGCTTCTCAGTGGTGGTGCCCGGGTTATGGCATATCTTCTTTCCTATGTTTGAGGTGCCATTAAGGCCCCTTTATTTTGTCCCCAAGCTTTTAATGAACAGGCAACTTGATCTCCTCTGCTGAGAATGTTTATACAGGCTGCTGCTGATCTGCTTTTTTGTCTTATTGTGTGCCTGCTTCTGTTGCATTTTTATTTTTTAATGCTGCCATTTGATCTGATTTTCTTTGTTTTCTGTTGTGTGGGGGGTTTGCCAGTATTTATTGTGTGTGCTGCTTGAACACTATTATAAAAGAAGCACTATAAAAGAAGAACATTGAAATATACATGTAAGGTAAATAGAGACCTGAAATGGAGATCTGGAAGAGAGCGACACATCCAGCCACATCCATGGTGCTTAGATAAATATCTGCGGCTGCAATTCCATACTCACTTACCTAGGAGTAAGCCCTGTTGAACTCCACTGGACATCAGAGTAGACATGTAGAGTATTGCATTGTGCATCAGCGGCAGACACAGAAGCCTATTTCCACACACCCATCTTCTGTTCTGGATCGAGGCATTTGAGAGTGGACCTCCATTTCTGCACATAAGCAACTCATTCATTGTAGATGATGATAGGACCATCGGAAACTGCCTTCTGACTCAGACCCTGGGTCCACTCACTGGCAGCAGCTGCTCTCCGGGGCTTGAGGCAGGAGTTTTTCCAGCCCTACCTCAAGATGACGAGGATGGAAACTGGGACCTTCTGCATGCAAAGCAAGGGCTGTACCACTCAGCCATGGCCCCTCCCTCATGCATGGTGGCTTCTTACCCAATGGAGCCATATTACTGGAGCAGAAAATGGTGGGACAATCTGAAAGTAAACAGAGGGTTTTTAAAGGTTTTGCCTGCACTGTACCTGGTTTATGCTGGCTTTATGGTTAAAGTCGACAGAATCAAAGTCTGAAGGCCAGACAATGTCAGAGTGAAGTGAAAGCAAGTCCTCAATGGCTCTCCCTAACCCCTTACAGTGCTACCTACCACCAACTGTCCCACGAGAAAGTTTCCAGGAGAGATGGGGGGCAGGCAGGTGAAGACAATGCCAGATGTTCCTGCCCCAGCTGGGCTGTTTTTTGTTTTGCCTTAAGTGTAGTATGGCTTCGAATGTGTTTGTTGCATTTAATATTATTATTATTTATTTATTTATTTATTTATTACCCGCCTCTCCCTCCGGATCGAGGTGGGGAACAACATCAATACAAACAATATAAAATACATAAAACTAATTAAAAGCATACAAAATTAATACAGTATTATAATATCAAATATGTCTTAAAATTCGATTGGGTATGCCTGCCAGAAGAGATCAGTCTGCAGCTAGATCTAAAACACCAGACGCTACAACGCAGCAGACAGAGCTGGTTGAGAGCATTAAAGACATGATGCAGCAGACGATGACACATAATAATGAAAAGATGCAAAAAATGGTGGAAGAAAGCAATGAATCCCTGAAAAAAGAGGTGTTGATGGGAGTTACGGTTCAAATAGATAGAAGTATTTCAGAAATGAAAAGGCAAATGAAGGAGGCCAATTTGAGGAGAGAAAAGGTGGAGAGAAAAGCTATGGCAAATGAAATAGCCATACAGAACCAGACAGAACAATTTGATTCAATGCAGCTGAAAATGATTGATTTGGAGGATCGGGCAAGACGCTCTAACCTTCGTCTCAGATTCTTTCCAGAATCATCGCGTGAAAACCCCAGAATTTTGAGAGATCGAGTTATGGGGGGATTAAGGATATAACTCCAGATATTGCATAGGAAGAATGGGACATGGAAAGAATACATAGAATTGGAGGCAGAAGAAGCAGAGTAATGCCTAGAGATATCATCATAAAGTTTGCAAATTATTATAAAAAAGAGGAACTTATGAAAGTTGCGAGACAAGCCCCAGAAGGAATGAAGTATCAGTCAACTCCAGTACATCAAGATTTATGTTCGGAGACAATTAATTGGAGAAAAACTGTGAAAGTTTGTACAGCAGTCTTGATGAAGAAGAATGTGAGATACACGTGGGGCTATCCAGTGTTTTTGAAGTTTCAGTGGAAGGATCAAAAGTACAGGATTACATCATCAGAACAAGGCATACAATTACTTCAAGAGTTGGGAATAATGGATCCGGACGAAGGAGCAGCTGGAAGCAAGCCGGAGGAAGGAGCAGTTGGAAGCAGAAAATAGAAGAAAGTTTTTCTTATTAAGACAGAGAATTAAATATAAGCTAACGGATGACGAGAGATACATAAACTGACCGGGGAGTGAGGGTGGCTGTCGCTGGGAATCCTGGAAGGGCGTCTCTCCCCCCCCCCCCCCGGATTGATCTTGGGTCTTTGGATGAGGTTAACTCCTCTGGCACGAGGGGGGATGAATAATTGGGGGAGGGGAAGGGAGGGGGGAGGGAGGGGAATGGGGGTGGGGGGGAGGAAGTGGGGTGGGAAGAGGGTGGGGAGAAGGTAGAGCACAACTAAGGACCAATAGTAAAGACAATTTGCTGTGTAAAAAATATCATGGGTAATAAATTGAAAGTAACATCATTAAATGTTAAAGGGCTGGGAATGATGATAAAACGAAAGAGAATAGATAATTTATTGAATAGGGATAAAGCTGATATTGTATTCTTACTGGAAACACATCAAGTTAAAGAAGGGGCTAATGAAATTAAATTAAGATGGGCGAACATTTACGAGAAAGCATATGGAACATCTAAAGCTAGAGGGGTAGCAATTATAATTTCAAAGAAATGTGGTTTTAATGATATGAAAGGAATAAAAGACGAACAGGGGAGGTATATAATTATACAGGGGAAGATAGCTAATGAAGATTATACATTGGTGAATATATATGCCCCAAATGAAAAGCAAGGAAATTTTTATAATAAAGTGTTCAACGAAATGCAAGGAATTCAAAAAGGCCACATTATAATGGGAGGAGATTTTAATATGGTAATGGATAAAAATAAAGATAAATCTAATCCCAATATGAATGATAGGCGGCAAAATACAACAAGTTTAAATGTATTAATGAAAGCAAAGGAGATGTTCGACGTTTGGAGGATAAACAAAGGGGAGGAAAGGAAATATACTTTCTATTCAGCAGTACATAAGAGCTATACTAGAATAGATTACCTTTTTATTTCTAAGAGTTTATTTACAAAAGTATTAGAAGTAGGAATAGGGCTTATTAAAGTTTCAGATCATGCATTAATAAATATGGAGATGAAGATTCGGGGGGGGGAAAGAAAAAGAAAAAAAATTGCCATTCAGTGCTTCTTGAGGGGGACCTCTTTCTCTCATACGAAAGAGGCCCTGGGATGCCTTGGAGGCCTTTGTAACACCCAGCTTTTCTGCTTCAGGACCAAGCAACAATAAATTAGAGCTCTCCCAGTAGCCATTTTAGCTGCCAGCCAGCTTAAATGACACCCTATCAAGTGGAAAGTAAATGGCTACATTTGCTTTGTTGCGCTGGGATTTTATGTATGTTTGTATGTATTTACATTTCATGTCATATATTACATTTCTATACCATCTGATAGCCACAGCTCTTTGGTTAGTTTACAAATATTAAAACCCTAAAAATACTTCATGACCCTGTTCAGATAACACACTAAGCCATAGTGGTAAACAGTGGTGTTCTTAAAAGTTCAAACTCAGGTTGCAAACCCTCCTTTTTGGGGTCTAGCACCTTGAGCAATTTCATCCTAAAAATCAAGGCATGAACGGATCTGCTTCCAACTTGGCATGGCTAAATCCCTACTTAAGAGCTACCATGGTGCCAAGTTTCATCGCTTTCTCTTTAAAAATGACAGCGATGTACACATTTTTGTTACTTTCCAGAGACTACAATGGACCAGTTATCCGAAAACGGACCGGAGCTTCAATGGGGCAGGTATTCGACGGGTTTTCAACCATTCTCTCTCTGCTCTGAAAACTTGAAGCTTTGTCGAAGCCTCAAATGCGGCACGCACCCCCTAGTGGTTAAGCCTTTTGAGCTAAACATTATGGCTTTGTGTGTCATGTGAACCATGCCTTAGCATGTCGTGCAAACCATTCCTAACCATCGTGGCTACATAAGCACGGTTTAAACATGCTCACTAACCATTTGCTGCAAAAGGGTTAGCGGCCTAACCATGGCTTAGCATTTTGTCTGAACAGCCCCATAATAAAACAAATGTGTAACACCATCAACATTAAATCCTAGGACCCATTAAAAAACTGTCAAATGCCTGGGACTAGAGGAAAGGCCAAAAAGATGGCAATGTTGGTGCCAGGTGGGCCTTGCTGGGGAGAGTGTTCTATAATTGGGGTGCCACCACCAAGAAGACCCTCTCTCTTGTAGCCATCTTCCAGGCCTCCCTCAAAGGAGACATGGAAGACGCAGTCAGGAGACCCGCACATCTGCCATGAGACTGAAGGAGGTGTGTATAGGGTATAGGTTTGGGTAGTAGAAATAGGAAAAATGTTGAGGATTTTGTGGGTTCTTTTGGAGGTGGTTCCTCTGAGTTTCAGGCAGAGGTTCTTTTTTCAGACCTTTTGCTTCAGAACCTGGATTGAACCTGGGCCGTTGGAAGGTTGCTCTTGGATGCACAGTGTTGATGGTAGCCAGGAGTGTCAACTACCAACTTGGCCCATCTGCAGCATTTACTGGAGAAGTTGCTCAGAGTCATTCATGCTCTAGTCACCGTCTGGTTTTACAACTGCAAGGCTTTCTACGTAGGGCTTCCCCTCGAAGACAGTCCAGATATTTCAGTTGGACTAAAATGCTGCTACTCAATTAATATTGAGACGGATCGTATTATGCCAGTTCCATCTCCGCTTCATGGTTTCCAGGTCTTTTAACTTTTAAAGTTAAATGGAACCGGGTCTTTCAGGAACTGCCTGCTCAAGAACTTTGTTCAGTGACTGAGACCTTCCTTATTGTCCCTGCCCAATGACAGAAATTCAGTTGGTGAAGTTCAGAGAAAGGCCCTTTTCTATCACTGTACCTCGACGGTAGAATGATCTCCCCATGGATGTACATTTGCCCTTTCTCTTTGCCCACTATTAAGCAGGCTTTGGAAAGAGTTCTATTTTGCAGACATTTTTATTGATTGACTTGCTCAATTACTTCACTTATTGTTTTGTTGCTGGTTTGGTTGTATTTTAAATGGTTTTATTTATATTGATTTTATCGCTTTTTAAATTTTGAATACTTTCAAGCCCTCCTTAAGCTAGCATTTGCTTACTCATAAAAAAATAAATATCTAGGTTCCGATTGAACATGTCAAATTGCCTTATTCGATGAGAGGCCAAACTCTTAGACAGAAGCAGGAGATCCCAAGGCCAGGCTTTGGCATAGACTCAGGCCTGTCTTCCTGCTTTCCCATGCTGCATTGCTGCATGTTCCCCAGCTCAGTTCCCAAGAGGCAAATTCATATTAAGGCACCAAGTTGTGTGTGTGTGTAGTGGTGGAGAGGGGCTGCACATGCATTGCATCTCTGTACACTCTTGCCCTGTGGTGGTACACATGCCAAATGGACTGTCCGACACTCCCTTATGAGTCAAACCAATGGCTTATTGACTGGCAATGGTTCAGCAAGGACTCAGGGCTCCAATGGGAGGGTGTTTCCCAACCTAACTGCTGTGCCAGGAAGGTGGGATTTGAGGGGCATGTTAACCCTTCCCTTCCCAGCTGCAACCTCCCCAAATCACTCCATCTGCTGCAATTAGGCTTGCAGTGGGGAGAAGCTTCCCATTAGGCTTGGGAGGAAAGCCTCCCATTAGACTTGAAGGAAAATGCCTCCCATTTGGCATGTGGGAGAAAGCCTTCCATTAGGCTTGAGGGGGAAAGCCTCCCATTAGCTCCAATGGAAGGCCTTTTTTAACCTCTCTCTCTGTCTCTTGTGTGGGGGTGGAGAGTTACCACAGACTGCATCTGTTCTACATGCTACTGGTCCCTGAGATCCCTTTAACTGGAGCTGCTAGAGCAAAGCCCATGCTCTACCACTGAGCTACAAAACTTCATGTGGAAGGAACCCCCTGTTTTCATAGATGTTTTTGCTTCCTCAAGGCCCCATGTGGGGCATCTTGCTCAGTTTGCAGTCTCTGGGCCTGAAGAATGAATGAGCATCCTTCAGCTGTTGCCTTGTACTCTCATGGTAGAATGTACTAAACTTTCTCTCTCCCTCAACACATTAGCCAGAGTCTTGGGCAAGATGGCTGCTTATAAAAACAGCACACAGGCATGTCAATTTTGTTCCAACATCATTGTTTACATTCTGCAGAGGCTGTGATCTGAAACCATCTGTGCCATCCTCATTGTCTTCTGCATTTACAGTCTCTCTTGAGGAAGGAACGGCCCTGCAGCCGCCTTGAAAGCACCTGCATTTAGCAGCTTTGGGTGTTGTTGATTAATCAGCTTGTCCATAATATACCATTTCCCCCGCAGACGTGCTAATGAGAGTCTCAAGGTAAACAGGGCTAATGGGGTTTAGTGCAAAGCGGAAACTGTTGCAGAACCTCTGGGTGTGAGGTCGCCCCACAGGGCCAGGAAATCCACCGCGGAAGATGCCAGGCAGCAGAATGCAACCTGTGCACAAGTAGAGCCAGTCATCAAAAGTTGTTGACCAGTGTCCCTTGGGATTGCATTCTGCTGGGGGAGGCAGGTGTCCTCTGTTTTGAAGAGTTGGCAGAGGACAGTCCTCTGTTTGAAAGTGTCCTCTATTTGATGGGCTGTGCAGTCCAAGTCTGGTTTGAAATCAAAGAAATCAAAGAGTGAGACCCCGGGGGCCTTGAAGTGAGCACCTGGACATCTGACTGAGCAGGCACACAGGATGCCAGGGCCAGATCTACACTTTGGCTAGATCTACACTACTGATAACTGAAGTGCACTGATAACTGTTGGGCCACATTCCACGTTCCAAGTACTGCTTTCACAGTGTTTCCCCCACCCGACGCTTTTTATTCCACATTACCCAAAATATACTGCAGCAGATGTCATTGTGTGTTCTACAAGATATAAATGCGCAAGAGAGGTATAGTGTTACCATAATGGGATCATAATGATTTGACACAAGGTGTAGATCTGGCCCTGGTATCAAATTATTACAATCCCACCGTGGTAATGCTATATCTCATGGGTAATGTGGACTAAAATGCGGGGGGGGGGGGGAAACACACTATGAAAGCAGTATATGTAACGTGGAATGTGGCCCAACAGTTATCAGTGCACTTCAGCACTGCTATAAAGCAGCAGTGTAGATCCAGCCAAGGCCAGTTTTCTCCACTATGGTGTGATGTTTTGTATTTCTGTTGAAATAATACTTTTTAAAAAATAAATTGCACCTATACATATACATTTGCATATGCAAATATTATGCCAATTAATTTATCGAGACCAGTCAAGCCCAACATGCTCCAGCTGCCAATGTCTCTCCACATGGAAGTCTTCCACAGAGCCTTATTATTTATTTATTTATTTATTTATATTTAATTAATTTCTAATCTGCCCAATAACTAATGTTCTCTGGGCAGATTGCAACCAGTTAAAAACTAAAATACCATTTTAAAACAAAGTTAAACATATATAAAATGCAGCACAAATGGGCTCTGCACCTTGCATACCTCCTTTAGAATTCTGACTGGTTCTGACTGAAACCCAGAGTGGATTCACTACCCCACTGACTTTTGAGCCACCAGCCTCCCTGTGAGCCTCAGTTCCACTACACCCCTAGTTGCTCCATCATCCCAATGCAATTTGGGAATAAAGGACATTCAGAAAGATTTGTCGCTCAGTCCTTAGGTTTCTTTGTGCCAAAACTTCAAAAATGTGAAGCCTCCGGAGGGTGGAGGAAGCTATTCCTTTGCTAATGCCGGTGTGGGATGACCATCTCTGTCCACAGAGCCTTACAGCTGGAGGCACCAGAATCTTCTCCAGGATCTCTGCATGACCACTTTTGGTACCGGGTTTGAGGTGTCGGTGGCGCTGAACAGAAAGTAGCATAAGTAGAGAAGGCAGCTCTGAACTCAAAACCTTTGACGTGCCTCATGGGAAGAGGGAGAGTTAGCCCTCACGGTCACTGGAGCCATTCTCCATTACTGTCCCTTTTATGTCAGCATGCCTTTGCACACATGAGAAGTAAACGCATAGTGTGCATTCATGATTACATTAATTGTGGGACTTAATGACTTAATCATTTCTGGAGATGCTTGCTTGCGCTCGGTGCGTTAATGACACGATGCAGGCGAGCTGGCAGCAAGACCAGGCAGTGCCTGCAGCATGGCAACTCGTTCTGTACCACACTGTTAATGCCATTTCTGCTTGTACTGTGCTAAAGCTGTACATTTTCTGGAGGTGTCAGTTTCTGAAAGTTTTCTTTTGAAGCTTTGGCTCCCCCTCCCCTCCCCCCCCGCCTCCAGAATTTAACTCTTCAAGCTATGAATTATAAAGGCTGGAATGGATGGGAGGGGGGGGGGGGAAAACACCCTAGTTTGTTTATTTTATTTAGAGCATTTATATACCACTCCATTTCTAAACAGAATCTGCAACAGTGAACAATAAAAGATCAACGATAAAAAGATAAAGAAATCAAACTCCATACTAAGAATTGTTATTTTTAAAAACAGAGTACCGGTAAAAACCATGGCAGCTCAATGAAGGAAGGCTTCTTGGAATTAAGCTCCAGAGGCAGGGAGTTCCATAGAAAGGGGGCCACCACACTGAAGGCTCTCGTGGTCCATGCAGAATCACCAGGAGCATGCCTTCTGATGACCTCAACTTGACAAGGGAGAAAGCACTCTCTCAGATATCCTTGTCCCAAGTTACTTAGGGCTTTATATACTAGTACTGAAACATTAAACCTGGCCTGGTAGGCAGCCAGTGTAGTTCCCACAGCAAAGGAGTTGCATGTTGGAAAGGGGCTGCTCCCGGTTGATAGCCCAGCTGCTGCGTTCTGCACTAATTCCAGCTTCCGGAGCAACCTTAAGGGCAGCCCCAAATAGAGTGTATTGCAGTAATCCAGTCTTGAGGTTACTACCTCCTGTACCACTGTGACCAAACTACCCCAGTCCATGTAATGTTTATGAAATAAAAAACCACTGGGGGGGGATGTAGTAGATTGATTGTATGTTTTTTCAATAAACTAGTTAAGTAATAGATCAATTAAATTTGCAAAATGATAATAATCATACTTGCTTTGTTTTAAGGTGATGCATGGGCATGTCATAGCAGGCATCATCTTAGGAAATGTGTTTCCTCATCTGTGTGAGAAAAGAGTGGATGCCTCTTTAAGAATGTTATGGGCCGGGGTTTGGGTCACCACCACCACCAGAGAAAGGGCCATAGTTCCATGGGGGATCACCTGCTTCTCCAGGTGGGGAGAGGAAAGATCCTGCCTGAAACCGTGGAGAGCCATTGCTGCCAATAAATGTTGACAGTACTGGGCTAGAAAGACCAAAGGACCAGCTTCCTCAGTACAAGTACCTCCACTGAAAAATAAAATTTAAAACAAGAAAGAAAAAACCGGCTGCCCGATTCATTGTGGCCCCTTTGAGTGGACCTACAGTTTTAACCTAACCAATTCAATACTGCAGCCCTAATAACCCCAAGTTCTTCTAACGAGTTTCAGGCATCATACTGTCATTAAACTGGTCCTAATCTGTCACATTTCCACTGCTTCTCTGGCATCTTACGTTGACAGGGGTCCCCCTGGATGTAGGTTGAGAACTCTTCTATGCTACAAAACCAAACCAAACCTTAAGCGAAGGGAAGATAGCTATGAAATCTTAGCCCAGGCTGTCTGTGCTTCATCGTTTTCAGATCTAAATTGGGTTGATTGACAGTGGGCTAGAAGATCTATTTGTGGCAACGCTACTGCATTGCAAGCAGGTGGATGGGTGGCACCTGGTTAACTTTGCATTCATCCATGACGGTCATCCAGGACCAGCTGCTTTGCCTGTTTCTTTCTCCCAAGTGCCCAATGAGCAGAGGGTGGCCCACTGAAGGAGAGCTGCTTCATCAACAGCATTATCTCTCCTCCCCCCCATGGCCTGGTCCCAGAACTCTTGGCCTCTTTCTGCTGAGTTCAGCCAGCATTGGATGAAACCCAGTGCTGCCATTTCATCTTGTCCGTCGTTTTAATTCTTCAGTTCAATCCCATCCTTTTCTTTCAGACTTTCCTTCTTAGGCCGACGTTTGCAAGTTTGTTTCAGGAGGGCTGAAACAGTAGCTGATGGCATTTGTTTGCCCCTTACTTAGCAGGTGAACTGAGTAGCTCTTTCATTTGGGCTCTTTCAGTTGTTCCACTCCTTCAAGTAGCTCATTAAATACTTTCTCTCTCACACCCTTCATATCCCTGCGTGGTCCGGTATCCCATCTGCAAAATGCAAAAATAAGGGTTGCAAGATGAACTGGGTCATGGGGATTGTTTTGATAAGAGATGTTGAACAGTTTGTTTCTCAAAAATCGGAAATATTTCTCTTCAATTAAGCTAGGATCAGAAATGGCCTGCTATAGAGAACCCTGGAAGTTCTAATGTGTATATGAAACTTCTGCAGCACCAACCTTTCTTATTCAGTGTAGTACCAAGGGGACCCCACAGATTATCCCTGGTGTCTCCCAGTAAAGCTGGAGAACACACTTCTCCTCATCCTGGAGGGATGCAGCCAGGCCTTCCCCAACCTGGTGCCCTCCAGATGGACTGGACTGAAATTCCCATCATTCTCACCCAGCATGGCTGTGGTGTCACATGCATATATGTTATGAATCTGTGCATTAATGTTATGCCTCTGTATTAAGGGAGGTCAGTAAAAAACACGTTCCACGTGTTAAAGTGATAATTGGGGAGGGGTCTTTCTAACAGCCATAAAATCGAAAATGTTTCACCAATCTCTCTGAAATTTACAGGTGCCAGAAAGAAATGTTTGTTTTACATTACCTCAAAATTTCAAGAAGATTGGTGAAAGACTGAGGGAAGGAGAGCAGTTTAAAGTAAAAAGATTAAAGAATCCCTGAAAACCAAAACTGAAAATTGAACTCAGGGCTTGCGACCATTTTTGCACAGCTGTCCTTACCTTCAGGGAGCCTTTTGCATTAATCCAATGGCACGGTCTACTTCCTCCCGTTGTAGTGTAGGTGGAACTGCTTTTCTTTTTTAAAAATTCACTTAAGTGGATTTTATTAAATTAAAGCTGTGCCTCTTTAAGAAATCTGGCGTCCATTTTGATTATGGCACACGCTCAGAAGAGTCTCCCCCCCTCCCTCCTGCGTCAGCTACAATGGCTGCTTCCTCTAGCAAAGACAGTGCTGTAGTCTCTTCTCAGAAGTAAGTTCCATTGACTGAATGCAATGGTCTTACTCCCAGGTAAGTGTGTAGAAGATTGTAGCCTTTATTTAAAAAAAAACAGTCTGGAACCTTAGAAGGTGGAGAGGAAGAGATGTGAGTGAGAATTCCCTCTCCTTTACAGCACTATAACTCTACAATTAACAACTTGCTTGCATGCTTTGCATGTGTGTATGTTCATTTGATTATGGCTGCTGATCATTAATTTTCATATCAATTCAATCCAAGGCATGTCTACTCAGAAGTTAGTTCCACTGAGTGCAATGAGTCTCATTCCCATTCTACTAGCTTGAAGGGGTGTTTGGATTTGGCTGTACTTCTCTTTGAGAGCTCTGTGTATTTAGGGACCAAGGCTTTTTGTAAGATAAGAGGTTAAGCTCCCCCCTCTTTTTCTTTTTCTTTTTTAAAAAATCCATGTATTTGATTTTTAAAGAATTTTTATTCCTTCATTGTTATTATAATTAATAATAATAATAATTAGTAGAAGTAGTAATACGTTTATTAATGTTACATTTATATCCTGCCTTTTTTTCCTCTTGCAAGGAACCTAAGGTGGCTTACATAATCCTCCTCCATTTTATCAGCACAACAACCCTGTAGGGTAGAAGAGTCAGTGACATTCTGAATTCTCTTAGCTTTTCTAATATTTTTTGATCAGGTTGAACAAAACTATTGTGTATTGTTATCTCCAGTACCAACGTCTTTGACAGGGTTAATATAGGATTCATTGACCACAGGCTATTTTAGAGCAAAAAAATAAAAATAAAAATCCAAACTTGGATAGATTAAAATTAAATTGAGCAATATAAGAGGATGTTCAGACTCCATTTAGTTGATCAGTTGCAAAGAAGCTTCTCTAGTAAGGAGGAAGGGGAAAGCCCTAGACTGATCATTCTTTCAAGTGCCATATCTCCCCCCACAAAAACCCATGAGGTAGGTTAGGCTAAGAGTCTATGACTGGCTCAAAACCATCTAGTGAGTTTCTTCTGCTGCTCACTTTCACAGAAATGTAAAACAAATGTTTGGTAATGTTTGGGTGTATGGCATGTGCTACTTTTACCCTCACAACAACCCTGTAAGATAGATTAGGCTGGAAATTTAGGCCTGGCCCACTATCTATGTCTGTGTGCCTGCCTCTTTCATATATACACACAGAAAGGCATCCTTAGGTTTGTTCTTTACTTACTACATACCATAAACTATGTATGAATACAGCTGTCACAAATGATGCAATACACTCACTTTTTGCACTTCCTAATACATTTGTTTCCCAACTAACTTACTGCTAATACAGTCATGAATCTAAAACTAAAATATGTTATTTTTACTACAGTAAGATTAAAGAATCCACATACATCAAGTGCAAATCAGAGAACCTACTATTTTTCATATTAGTCTTCAAGAATTAGGTTTCTTTTCCTAATTACGCCTTACACGGAGGTTGCCTTTTTCACAGTGGCCAGATCAACATTTTCATCAAGCTGTCCACCTCCCCTGCTCCAAACTCTTTCTTGGTCAATCACCGCTAATTAGCTCAGATCCTGTTACTGTATATGTGAAATTGTGATTCCCCAATGTGCATCACTTTACACTGCTTACATTGAACAGCATTTGCCCTTTTCATGGCCATTCTCTCGGTATGCAGAGATCTTTATGGAGCTCCTCACAATCCTCCATTGTTTTAGCAAGACTAAATATTTTGGTATCATCACCAAACGTGGCTACGTCACTGCTCACTTCCACCCTCATTCTAATATTATGAGAAAGGGAGAAACTGCCTCCCTATCCACTTTGTTCACAACATGCAAATAGGAGTGAGCAGTGAGATGGTCAAATTTGCTGCTGACCTCCAAATATTTAGGGTTTTTAAAATGAAGTGAGATTACCAAGAGCTCCAAAAGAATCTCTCCATAGTATGAAAATGGGCATCAAAATGGCAACAACAGTTCTACGTAAGTATTTGTAAACAACAGTTCTACGTAAGCATGCACACTGGAGCAAAGCATCCCAACATCACATATACACTGATGGGATCTGAGCCTGCAGTGACTAAACAAGAAAAAAAAACTTGGGAATGTGGTTGACAGCTCAGTGAAAACATCAACCCAGTGTGTGGCAGCTGTAAAGACAGCAAACTCCATGTTAGGCATTATAAGAAAAGTAATTGAGAATAAAACTGCCAGTCTCATACTGCCTTTATACAAATCTATGGTGTGACCACACTTAGAATACTGTGTACAGTTCTGGTTAACTGTAGAATTTAGTATCACAAGATGTTGTGCTGGCCACCATTTTGGATGGCTTGTCCTCCTTTTAATGTGGTCACCCTATAACATGACACTATTCCCCCTTCTGAAGACTACTAAAGACAAAGTGGCAGACCATAATAACTGTGTTCATATGCCCATTGCTTTATGAGGCTTCTGCAGGCTACCAAACAGAGAACTATCAGGCCATAAAGTTGCTTAAATGGGTCTACCAGAAACCTGACCTCACCGTTCCTGTTAGGTCCATGTCCTACAGGAAATGCTCTCAGCTGAACTTGGTAGAATCCCATCCTTCATCCCTTGGTTTAATTTACTGACCTCCCCTGGCTGGGCCTTGCAGGGACCAATAGGGTAGACAGAGCAGGCATACATAGTACGCGCAGAGTGCTGAGAGTGGCAAATCTAAAAGCAAATACGTTGCTTTTAAAGAACCAAGGAAATTCAATGGGTCTTTTAAGTACATATCTATGGATGGAAATGCAGCCCATGCAGGCTTGAAACTTGACCACAAATATGATCACAATCTGTTACTTTAAGATGCAAACAGGAAGAAAAAGCATGTAGCATAAAATGAGCTATAATCATTAATATAGTAAACTGTAACTTATTCTAATTTAGGATATTTTCCTGTATCATCTTGTGTGCTTCCAGAATAAATTGGGGAGTTTTTAGTCCAGTAGAATTTTTTTTCAGGTTCTCTCCAAATGCAGACATAAAACATGAAATGCTTCTTTTCATGAGTCAGTCATAGAAAGCTTTTATTTCTGGACATTGGCTATTGAAAAATTCAAATGAGACCCCTCAGATGTTAAGTGAGAGAGCATAACTTCTGGAGTTCATTTATTATTTTGAAAAGTGGGTGCAACACATATCACTAGCTTTGATTTTATATTGAATGTCAAAATGGTGTAACATCCTAGCTGATGCTGGCTGCTTGTCAACTGTATAATATCCAGCCATCCATTACACAAAGCCATGAAATTCATTAAACAAAAAACTTACGGTTTACAAAAACAATGTTAAGGCTCCACAGTTTCCAACCAAGCACCAAAAAGCAGGGAAATTGGGAGTTAAGGCTCACAAGCCTTAACGCCACATCCTCCCTAAGGAGGCAGAAAGTGCAAGTGAAATTCTCATTCTCCCAAAGCAGATAAACCATGAGGACAGGATGGAGAATATGATATGCAGAGGTGACTGTGGGGTTGTGGAAAACTGATAACGAACAACTTAGGGCCACCTACTTCTCTTTTTTTGTTTAGAGCAGCCCTTCCCCAACCTGGTGCCCTCCAAAGGTGTTGGACTACAACTCCCATCATTGCAAGTCAGTATGTCCCATGGTCAGGAATGCTGGGACTTGTCATCTCAAACACCTGGAGGGCAACAAGATGGGGAATGCTGTTCCATACCCTTACCAAATACAGGGTCTCAAACACATCTCTCAAACACATCTCACATATAGCAGCACGCTTGATAACAAAAGGGGAACTATTCATTACAGATCTAGAACCAGAGCCTGTTCCAGGCACTTCGAACTTTTGATCAATATCCTGCCCTTCAAAGAACCAATGTTTTTTTTTCTTTAAAATGTATTTAAACAAAATATACTGTTCATTCCCCACAATCCTTCCACAATACATCATCTCATCAAAGCGACAGAGGAGCAGAAGAGGTTTAGTTTGGCTGTCTTGAACACCTTTCAGATGAGATTAGTTTGCAATCCTATACCTCTTGGGAATAAGCCTTAGTGAATTCAGTGGCACTGGCTTCTGAGAAGACAAGTATAGGAGTCAACCTTCTCCAGCTTGGTGCTCTCCAGATGTGTTGCACTTTAACTCTCATGTTATGTGTTATGGGGAAGACAAAAATCATTTCATACTTAATTTTAAAATAATACTGATACATGAAAGTATTAGGTGGTAGCTCTATCTTTGATCTCACACTGCTGAACAAGTAAGAGAAATCCTTTATCTGATATTCAAGAAACAGACATCCTATGCCATGTGTTGAAAACTAATGTTGACATCTGAAGGGCTATCCGGATTACCGTATGTATTCAAGATCCATTCATTGTTGTTTCATTTGGTTTATACAGTTTATTATTTAAAATAATGCAGCTCTTTTGTAGTTCCTTGATTGATTACAAAGCTGGAAAACATCATACTTTAGTGCAGATGTGGGCCAAAAATAGATCTATCCTGATGTTTTGGACATCAACTCGCGGCATTCCTGACAACTGCCCATGCTGATAGGGGCTTTTACAAGTTGAATTCTAAAACATCTGAAGATCTACATTTTGCCTTCTCTTCTTCTTGAACAACATTTGCCAACCTGGTGCCTGTCAGATGTGTTGGGTTCCAACTCTCAACATAAGGAGATGCTCTAAGAAATGAGAAGTTAGCTGGTCCTAAGTTGTTCATCATCATTTCCCACAACCCCACAGTCACCTCTGCATATCAAATTGCATATCTAGATTTTTGAGATGACAAGTCCCAGCATTCCTGACCATGGGACATACTGACTTGCAATGATGGGAGTTGTAGTCCAACACCTTTGGAGGGCACCAGGTTGGGGAAGGGCTGCTCTAAACAAAAAAAGAGAAGTAGGTGGCCCTAAGTTGTTCGTGATCAGTTTTCCACAACCCCACAGTCACCTCTGCATATCATATTCTCCACCCTGTCCTCATGGTTTATCTGCTTTGGGAGAATGAGAATTTCACTTGCACTTTCTGCCTCCTTAGGGAGGATGTGGCGTTAAGGCTTGTGAGCCTTAACTCCCAATTTCCCTGCTTTTTGGTGCTTGGTTGGAAACTGTGGAGCCTTAACATTGTTTTTGTAAACTGTAGGTTTTTTGTTTAATGATTTTCTAGTAAGTAGATCTAGAGAGTGCATATGTGAGATGAGTGGCTGAGTGTGTGGGATGGTGTGTGTGTGTGTGTGTGTGTGTGAGAGAGAGAGAGAGAGAGAGAGAAACACGGAGCAGTGCCTGGGGAGTTTTAGATAGGGAAGAGATAGGGAAGAGGTGGGTAGTGTTTGTGAGGACATAGATAGTGCCTAAGATTTGGGTTTATAGGATTAAAGTGGTGAACGAACGTATGTGTATGAGAGGACATATAGATATATAGTTATTTCTGTAACTCAATTATGTGCAGGAGGAAAGTAAAGTAATTATTTACTGTTTAATACACTCATTCCATAAATAACAAATACTTCTCTGCTTTTCAAAACCCCACTCCCAAAGGGCAAAAGTGATAATATAAATAAAATATAAATATTTTATATTTTATAAGAATAAAAAGCCAGTGTGACTCACATCTCGAGAAGCAAAGATGTTGGACCCGAGGTGGCAGCATTCCAGTGTGTGTGGTGGAAGGTGTTTGCCCGCTGTGGGAAAGGCCTCATAGAAAAGGTCTTCTCACTGGTGAACAGGCAGGAACACCACAGTGGATAAAGGCCAAACTGGGCCTGCCCATTCCTTGAGGCCACTACATGCAGAAAGTCCCAGGTTCGATCCCTGGTTTCCCAGGTAGGGCAAGGAAAGAAACCTGCCTGAAACCCATGAGAGTTTCTGCCAGTCAGTGTCAACAATACTAATGGCTAATGATCTTGGAACAGCCTAGACGTTCCTATTTACCCAGGATTTTATTGAATGGTAATTGATATGAGTGTTTAGCTGCTTTCAATTTCATATACGTTGAATTTATGCTGTGCTGTTTTTATCTGAGAAGGGTTTTTTTTTTAATTGACTGTTTTAAAGGGTTTTATACTGTGGTTACTCTTTTTATTTGTAAGCTGACTTGGAAATTTTAAATAGAAAATGTTTAAAACCGTAAAAGAAAATGTGTATCTGAACCCTGACCAAATCCCTTCTTAAACTAGATCTGTTAGGATTTGGAACTTAGCCCAGCCCACGTGGGCCGGTGGGTTGGCATGTTCACCACAGTATTCTGCAACCAGTCCAGGCTACCATGGAGGAAAATGTTGTTTAAGCAATCATAGGTTTTGGATTTCCCATTGTAATGTTGTCCCATTGGCAAATAGGATGGCATGCTTTATGTATCAGTGCTGAGATAAGAGATACTTCAGGATTCAAACATCATCATTTCTATATGAAATCACTTGACCCACACCTGCCGGATTAAGGCATGGGTTAGAATGTAGCTATTTACTGGATTTCACACTTCTCCAAATTAGTATTATTATCTTATTACTTACAGTGCAATCCTATACTTTTGTACTCAGACGTAACTCTCATTAAGTTCAATGGGGCTTACCCCCAAGAAAGTGGTATAGAATTGCAGCCTAACAGTGTAATCCTATACATGTCCACTTGGAAGTCAGTCTCATTGAATTCAATAGGGCCAGGTAAGTGTATAGAGGATTGTAGCAAAGGGCCAAACGCTGCTAGCGTTTGAGTTAGCACTTGGTTCAGTAGTAATCCCAGAAGCAGAAGGAATATTCACACACCAACTTCGTGTATAATACAGAGTTGTTTACTCATGGTCCAATATATATAGCACAACGGTTTTCCATCAGATATGTACACAGTCCTTTACACAATTCTCCACACGTCCAAATACACCTAGTCCGACCTCCAACCAACCATTCAAATAAGACTTACTTTTATACAGTTCTCATACCAGCCCATCCCTGCTCAATTATTTTATCTGTGCTGGCACTTAGCAATAATTAGGTTTGACCTTCCAGTACTGGACAAAACCTTCCCCTCAATCTTATTGCCTGCAGCTGGGTGTATGTCCTTCAAACTCCTCTCAAACTTTCCTCCAATCTGCTTAGTCTCTGGAATTCCCCCCCCCCCCCCAACATCTTATACATCTCTACTGATAAGTAAGTTCCAGTGAGCTCAATGGGACTTGCTCCCAGGTAAGTATGTATAGGATTGTAGCCTTAATGTATTGAATGCCTCATAAATATTCCCCCCCTAGGAACTGTGCAATTTTAAAACGTCATAATAGCAATACAAATATTCAAACAAAATCCCAATAAAAACCAGCCATGTAACACTAATAAACATGCCAACACAGCATACGATAGAACAATACAATAGAAAAACGACCATCAGCATAGAAGTTAAAAGTTTAAAACCACATTGCAGGGACTAAAAGAATAGATTTAAAACACTAAAAACACCCAAATGCTTAAAAGCCCGAGAGATCAGAAAAGTCTTAGCCTGGTGCTGAAAGGATAGCACCAGGAGGTGAGCTTCCTCTCCACAAGAGCATTCCAGAGCTGGTGGCGAAGGGGGGGGCACCCCCAGAAAAGGCCCTGTCTTTGTTTCTATCCTCTAGATGTTGCAGTGCAGTTTTGGCAATCTAAATGAATCAAAATGAGCACATAAATGCATGTGTTGAAATGTGGAAATGCATCTGCTGAGAAAATACATATTTAAATGAATATTTTCAGAATATATATATATATATATATATATACACACATAATTAACAGGTTAATGCAGCAATGGAACAGAATGGAATGAAGGGTAAAAAAAACCCCATGTACAACTGACTGGACTGGGAATGGATAGATTTGTCCATTTCTAGATGAGAGAAAGCGGCTTGGGAAATGAGTTCATTAAAGCTAGTTTGACACAAGGGTCCCCAGTGTCTTTTTGAACCCATCAGGAAATTGAATGTCACTTGATTCTCCTGCGGTCCCTCAGTTTCCTTGCCAGTCTGTAATGATGATAGCAGCTAATAGGGTGGGTTCGTTGCCACAGGCCATCACAGAATTGACAAACCATGTGAGTGCAATTTAGATGCCACTCATTACTCTAAGCTGCTGGGGCCTCGTTAGTGACGGACAATAACCCACTTTCAGAATGAGCAAAAAGAGGGGGAATTTGGGGATTCAGCACACATTCTGGATCGTTTGAAGAAATGCGCACAAATGCCCCAAATGGTCCCTTTCAAAGCATGATTTGTTATGAGCTGCAAAAGAAAAGTGTGCGTTAACTCCTTCACGTCTGGGGGAAACCATTATGGGTGTATGCAGGTAAAACCCCGCTTAAAATAGCTGTTTTACTCAAGTGGAAACAACATACATGACACAGTTTCCCTTTTCTTTTCATCAGTCCTGCTTAATAGTTAGAGCAGTGAGTGCTAAAAATAAAATTAAAATCCTGCATATTCTTAAACAAGACATGCTGTACTCTGCACCCTGAAGAAATTCTAGGAATCACAGAGACTTCCTCTTCCTCTGGATTCTGCAGCTTTTACTGTTTCACATACTGTGTCTTGGTTTTGCTTTTAATTGGGAGGGGAAAGGAGCCATGCAAGGCACAGGAGTCCTGTCCCACGCGGAACATTTTATCCTGCTCCGCCTTTGATTTCTGGTCTATCTCCAGCCATTGCTCACATTCTTTCAAGCGGATCTTTGCACATCGTGGCACTTTACAGTGTAATTATTCTGCACAGAGAAATGCAGTCCTACAAATATTCCAACATATATTTAAGATGCTCGGCCTGATGCATGGAAGCCATTTTCTGCACAGGGAGCGGGCCAAATCCTGGGCCAGTGTTTGTTTGTTCATATACTTGATATAATATGCAAGAGGGGTGGGGTTGTGTAGTGGTTAGAACATTAGACTAGGCTGGGGAGTCCCAAATTCAAATCCCAGCTAATCTTGATCTTGGGTCAGTCACCGCCTCTTAGCCTGACCTACCTCACAGAGTTGTTGTGAGGATAAAATGGAAGGAGAAGGAACTATGAATGCTATCTTAGAGGTAGTAAATTCTTTTGTCTGTCCTCAAAAGCATCGTATTTAAAACAATACAAGGCAACATAAAAATGGAGAACATCAAAACAGAGCCAATTCCCTCCCCTACCTCCCCCAGTAGCAGGCAAGACTTTAAAACTCGTCAAAGGCATGGAAGAATAGAAACGTTTTACTAGCTCACCGGGGGGGGGGGGGGGAGGGAGAAATTGGCTTGTGCCAAATGCGTATTTTGGACAGAGATGTTCCATCTTTGGAACTCTTAGGCTAGCGCTGTTTTGGGACTGCTGCATTTGCTATGAACAGCTCGGATGGTTTAAAATGCCATCCATGATCAATGACGCTCTGGTTGTGGGGACTCTGTGAGATGTGTGCTTGGACTGGGAAGAGTTGGGTTCGGCTCCTCTTCTGCCATGGCATTTAGTGGGTGAACCCGCCTCTCTAAACCTACCTCACCGGGTTATTCTAAGGGTAAAAGGGTAAAAACCAGTGGAGGCTGCAGAGCACCACCTTGGACCAATTTGGATAGCTCCTTTAGAGTTCTGACTGGTTCTGAGTGGAACCTGGAGTGGATTCACTTCCTCACTGACATCGTGGCCACCAGCCTTCACTGGTAAAACGAGTGCAACCTCCAGCTTTCTGAGGGTCCTGGGCAAGATACCCTCAATGGGCCCGCTCTGTCTACTCACCACCGTTCTCTCCAGCCGCTCTTGTTCTTCTTCTTCCTCCTCCTCTTCCTCCTCCTCCTCCTTCTCTTTCTCAGCATTGCTGCTGCTTGCTTACTTAACAGGCAGAGAGCAAGAAGGCCATGGTAGCATCTCCTGCTCACTGCTGTCTGAGCCAGTGAAGGGTGGTGGCTCCACTCTTGGAGAGGCGGTGATTCCATTCTGGGTTTTAGTAAAAACCAGCCAGAACTCTAGAGGTGCTATCTGAGGTGTTGCATCCATTTTGGGGATAGGCTGCAGCTCCTTGGGTAGCTCCTTTAGAGTTCTGGCTGGTTTGAACTAAAACCCAGAATGGAATCACCACTTCTCTGAAACTGGAGCCTCCATCTGGTCAGAGTGAGAGGCAGGTGAACAAGTTGGTTGCAATGGTGAAAAGCCAAGGGGGGGTGCTGGTGCCAGTGGGCCCTGCTATGATGCAGGGCCTCAACAGGTTCCCAAGCATGCCTACCAACCGTGAATAGAACCTTTATGCTACACTGCAAAGGCTGAGCTGTAGGTAGCTATCAGAAGTGAGCCAGGAGTTGAACCAGGAAGTCAGAGCACGGGAACAAGCCAGATTTCCCATTCTTTCAGGTCAGGAGGGCTCTGCACTGCAGCCTGGAGCTGTAAAGGGGCTATTGCTTCGGCAATGATGCAGTTGAGGGAAGCATGGGCCAAATCTTCCTTTGCATGGCTCTTATTCCCCCAACAGAGACAGTGAGCTCCATCAACCAGCGGTTTAATGCACTCTCACCAAGTCTGGTATCTGGTATTGCAGCATGGGACTCACATGACCTCGTCCTTGTCCTGCACCCATCTCTCCTCCCTGTCTAACACCTATGGATGATTTAACTTTCTCCGAGAGTTGGCCTCCTTTTCCGACTCTGACTTGGATTGTCGTATTGGAGTATAAGTTCTTGATCAGAATCAGAAGTCGTCTATTCATCCCTAAATGCCGTAGTTTGTACCACAATCTTTCTCTGTTGATTCTATCAAATGCTGAGGTTAGATCTACAAAGGTGGCATATAGATACTTCATTGGGGGGGCGAGTATATTTCTCTCTTAGATGGTTTAGTATAAAACACTGGTCTATAGTTGATTTACCACAACAGGAACCAGCTTGTTCTTCGCCTATAATGTTATGCTGGTCTACCCAGTCCTCAACTTTAGTTAACAGAAATCTTGTGTACAATTTTGAGGAAACATCCAATAAACTAATAGGTCGGTAGTTTGCTGGTGTGGATTTGTCTCCCTTCTTATAGATCGGTACGACGATACTTTGGTCCCAACCGCTGGGAAATTTACCGCTTTGGTTAATATAGGTGAAAAGTTTAGCCAATATGGGGGCCCACCAATGTTCATTATCTAGAAAAATCTCTGGGGGTAGCATATCTTCCCCTGGTGCTTTCAGTTTGGTTAGGCTGGAGATTAGATATTTAACCTCGCTGATGGTTACGGCTGGCCACTTATCAGTTTCTGCTATATTAGGGAGCTGAAGTTGTGTCAGATAGTTCGTGTCCCAGGTTATGGTAGCCTCTGGGTTGAAGGCTTGTTCAAAATATATTTCCCATTGCTTAGGCATGATAGGTGGAGCCAGGCCATTAGTGGTTTCTTTTAATTTGCAGGCTACCAGCTGCCAAAATTTAGTTGAGTCTCGATTGCTTGCGGCTCGTTCAATATCTGCCCACAGTCAGGTAAAATAGGCAGTTTGCTTTTGCTTTAGTAGCTTCTTATATATACGACGTTTCACCGTTAAGTCATGCATCAAAGAGTTAAGAGCTCCTTCCTGAGTCTGCCTGCTCAAAGAGCAGAGGCCACGCCTTGCTTGTCTACATTCTTGATCAAACCAGCCCTCCGGATGTGGTCTTAACTTGGGGGGGTAAATGGTTGAGCAGATGGAACCCAGATGATGTATCATAGTGTGAAACAAGTGCAGGAGCTCATGTGAATCTGCACTGAGAAATCTAGTTCTAAGAGACAGCATTTCCCTACCAAGCAGTGCGTCAGATGTCTTCGTCTGAAGATTTATATCCCATTTCAGTCTGCGTTTTCCATGTTGAATGTATGCTGGTTCTAATATCAGTGCCTTCTTTATCTTCTGAAATCCAACAAGTTCCAGGAGCACGGGCTGATGATCACTTGCTGGTTGAGCTCCGATCGAGAACTTTTCACATATGAGACAGATAGGGAATTTAGCAGAAAGTAATCAATAACGTTCCCCCCTTTCAGGGAAGCAAATGTGAAGTTTGCAGTTGTTTCATCAGGGCTGGTACCATTAGTGACAAACATGTTGAACTTGTACATTAGTCTAAATAGGTAAGATATCCTTGAAGCTCTATTTTTTGAGTCCATGTTTCTTGTAGACTAAATATATGAAAGTTGGACAGATATTGTATAAATCCTAAGTCCCTCAGTTTGTTTTCCCATCCCGATATATTCCAGGACATAAGACTGAGTGGATCGGATGCTAAGTCTAACTGTAAGTTTCTGCCACACAAACCATCCCCCCCAAAATAGCTGATGATAAAAAGCTAGTAGCTACTAGACAAATTAAGTTAAAATAAATAAAAAAATTAAAAGTTAAGTTAAAATAAGTAAAAAATTAAAAGATTAAAGAGCATATCCACCCGGCTCCTCAGCGTGCTGTTTCTCAAGCAGTTTTGAAAGATGTTTTACAGTGCAGTGCAATACCACAAACCCATGTGAAAGGGACCATTAGCTTGACGCGCTTTTGAAATGGAGGCAAAAAAAATGGGGGCAAACCGGGGGGGGGGGATAGGTGTGATGGAGCTCACTGGGAGGAGGAGCTGTTCTTCCCAGCACTGGCTGAATCTTCCTTGGTGCATATTATTATTATCATCTCTTTTCTCACTCGTGGCGGTTTTTCTAGATATACATTATGGACTTTGCCAAGACATGCTGTCTTTTACGGTTCAGGAATTTCCTGACTATTGATCATGTTTTAAGTATGGCTGCTTTCTGGATATTAGTGTGATGCCTTTTCTCTCTCACTCCTTTAAATCCCTAATCATTCCCAATCTTAAAGATGTGTGTGCATTTGCTCAGATTCATCTCTTGCTCTTGCCTTGACGTCCTCTCCCGCTGTTGCCTTCCTCACACTCCATCACAGATTGTGAGCTCCTATGGGGCAGGGACCTTTTTTTCCTTTTGTTTACAAAACCCCTGTACAGTCCAGGGCTGGTGCTCTGCAAGTAGCGTTTTAAAAGAAGGCTAAACTGATCTCTGTTCCTCCCTCCCTTCATCCAAGGTGAAGCCCTGCTGATTCCTTGCCAAGATGCCCTTGGTGAAGAGGAATATCGAACCACGCCACCTCTGCCGGGGAGCACTTCCGGACGGGGTGACCAGCGAGTTGGAATGCGTGACCAACAGCACTTTAGCAGCTATCATTAAGCAGCTGGGAAGCCTCAGTAAGTCTGCAGGGTTTGGGTGTCTTCCGTCACGCCCAAGACAACAGGATTTTGCAGAGCTGGAAGTGGCGTGGGAGAGCCATCGTTGCCTGAAGTGTTTTTAGTGATAGACAGAGACCTCCGAGATCAGAATTCTCCATCTATCCTATGCAGCAGTACCAAGAACCAGGCAGGGCAGGTGGAACCACAGAGGCAATTTCACCTCCTGTTCCTGTCCTGGAAAAAAACAATTAGCTAGACCACCCTCCTGTGAATCCCGGCCTTTCCTCTCTTCTGCCTGCCCCCTGGAACACCCAACTTCTTGACCCCCTGGAACACCCAACTTCTTGACCATTAACATTTGGCATTTGCATTTCATAATAGAACATCTTACATTGGGCCTGCTCAGCAGTCACCTTAAACCCTGCTAGTGGTTAAGGCTTTTGGTTAAGCAGCAAGGGTTAAGGTGTCTTGTGCGATGCTAAGCCCTGCTCACTCTCTAACCCCAGTTGGACCATCTGCAGCAGGGTCAGCTGCTCTAACTGTGGTTTAAAGTGTGCGACAGCACAGCTTGTGGTTAGTGCCAACCCCAGAGGACCACAGTTTCGCTAATCACAGAGCCTCAAATGTCGTCTGAACAGGCCTGTTGTTTTAAAAGAGGTGGGTGGGTTAGCATTTTCACAATTGTCTTTCCAGCAAGTCCAATAAAGCAAAACCAGTGATTTCCTAAAATCCAGGACAGACTTGTGAGGCCTGATGGGATATATGGAACCTCTAGATTAGGGGTGGGGAACCTGGGGCCTTCCAGATGTTGTTGGACTCTAGCTCCCAACATCCCTGGCCAGAATGGGGAACAGCCAGGGATGATGGGAGTTATAGTCCAGCAAGATCTGGAGGGCCACAAGTCCCCCAGACTTGCTCTAGGTAGAGGCCCTAGCATGTCTCTGAACACCAGTTGGTACGGAAAAACCGGGTGGGGCTGTGCCCTCCTGCCCAGTTTGTGTGCTTTCTGGAAGCCACTGTGGAAGCAGGATGCTGGGCTAGATAGGCCTTTGGTTTCATCCAGCAGGAAAATGCTTATTATTTTCTTTTAAAAATTCACAAGGAGAGCTGAAAAAAAATGTTAACAAATAAAAATGAAATGATGCCTGTTTTTGATGCTGAAACACTGTCAGTAGATTGGGCCCAGTCCAAGTTGAAATATAAAAGTGTAGCTACTCAAATAATACTTATAAATCACATGGGGGGCCATTTACATCTTTCTTGGGAGAGGGGGAGAGAGAGAGAGAGAGAGAGACCTTGAGCACTATCTTCAGCAGGCCTGAACAACGTGTCCCTTAACTGCTAGCCTGGCAAGATGCACGAAAGGTGACCATCGCTTCCCATTTGAGTAGGAATCTGTTTTGCAGCTTCTTTTATTCTTTGGGCGAGCCCATGTGACCGACAAAGGCTGCTGCTGTTTTGCTGTCTTCTCAAACAAGACGAGCTTTGTCGCCTCTGAAAACCGCTCTGCTCGGCCCATCAAAAGGACCAGAAGCCAGGCCAAACCAAACCAAAATGGAGGCCGCTTGCAGCGGTTTGTGTTGGAGCCGGCTGCTCAGAGGGGGTTCCAATGAGTTTCCAATCTCCATTTGCTCCTTTTCTCCCATCTGCATTGTCTCTGTGGCCATAAGGAGTCGTGCTTTAGGCTCACTTTGTCAGAGGCTGATTGGCAAGGCTCTCTACAGCAGGGATGTTGAGTCTTTTCCAGATCAAGGGCCAAAGTCATTTTGGAAGAAGCCCTCAGGGACCACATTCCGCTGGTGGGTGAGGTCAAGGGCAAATAGGATGGGGCCAAAATACCAAAAATACCAGCATAGTTTGCTTAAGGCCCTTTCCACATACCTTTCAAGATGTTGCCGGGGCTCCGTTTTAGTATATCTATGGCCGCAAACTATGACGGCCACAAAGGGCCATTTTCCCTTTATGATCGCCATAGTTTGCGGCCGTAGATGTACTAAAATGGAGCCCCCGCGATATCTTGAGATTGCGGCCTGGTTCTCAGGAGGAGGGTGCATTTCCTGGTCGCAGCAGCAATGGCAGTGGCAAGGCAGTGGTGGCAAGGCAGCGGTGGGGATAGGCGAGCAGGGAGAGTGGGGAGAGGGAGGTGAGTCCAATGGATTAACAGCCGGCCTTGTGCCGGCTTTCCTAGGACGGAGGAAGGGAGGGACCAGTGCCACTCTGAAGTGGCCTGAGGTGCCCCGAGGCTTCAGTACTGATCTGTTTCAGCTTTCAGGGTGCCTTGGGCCAACCTGGAACTGACTTGGAACCAAGGTGTGGCAGACCTAATCAGCTCGCCTCGGTTTCGGGGATTCGGCCCAAGGCAGTGCACAGTCCTAGTTTCCTAGGCCAAAATGCATGTTATGTTTAAATAATCTCTCATTCTGAGAAATTTTGTAGAGCAGGAAAAGGTATAGGCAAAAACAACCAAAATGATCAAGGGCTTGGAGCAACCCCACTATGAGGAAGGGTTATATTTAGTTGGGGGGGGGAATGGGGAGGCATGTTTGAAGTTTATGAAGTCATGCATGGCATATAGGAAGTGGACAGAAATTTTTCTCCCTCTCTCCTAATACTAGAACCTGGGGTTATCCAACAAAGCTGACATGCAGGAGTTACAGGAGAGACAAAAGGAAGTACTTATCCACACAGCACATTGTAGAACTAAGATGTGGTGATCCCTACTAGTTCAGGCTCTAAAAGAAAATGTAGGTTAAGGCAAGCAGTGGTTACTAGGCACGAGGGCTATATGCTCTCTCCTCTGATGCTTGTAGGCATGCTTGTAGGCTTCCCACCGGCATCTGGATGGCCATGGTGGGAAACAAGATGTTGGACTCGATAGGCCTGTGGTCTGATCCAGCATCATCCTTCTGATGTTCTCACATAAATGTGTCCTACTGGGTGCAAATTACAAGTTTCCAGAATCTTACAGAAGAAAAGCATTACATATTTCAGGAACGCATGAGAAGTCTGCCGTTGTTTGGTTCCTTTCTTCTGATTCCCATGGGAACATCCTCCACTTTCCTCTGACCCCTTTTTGAAAGCCACCTCCTTCTCTGTGGACCTGAAATGGTCATCTCTTTTTGTCTCATGTTCTTTCAGGCAGGCATGCTGAAGACATTTTTGGAGAACTGTTCAATGAAGCCAATAGTTTCTACATGCGGATGAATTCCTTGCAGGAGCGAGTGGATCTTCTGGTGATCAAGGTCACTCAGTTGGATTCCACTGTGGAAGAAGGTAATCCATATTGGCGCTGTGGTGAAACGGCCTTTCTTTGTCCATCTTGTTGTCTGAGAGACCGTCTAGTCCAAGGACCTAGAATCTCTTTCAGCCCGGGGGCCGGATTCCATTTTGGAGAAGCTCTTGGGGGGGCACATTTCAGTGGTGGCGGGTGGGGCTGAGGGCCAAAAGGGTGAAAATGCCAAGACTGCAAGCATTTGTTTCTTTTTAGCTCAAAGCTCTTATTGCCATGATGGAAGTCTTGGGATGTGTGTGTGTGTGGAATTGCACAAAGGCTAAGGGACCCACCCACTAGAAGGAACAGGGCCTTCTGGGAAACCCTAGAGGGCAAGACTGGGACTCCCAGAAGGCTCCTGGACTGGAGGTTCTGCACTCCTGGTCTAGTCCAAGAGGGCAACAGCTGGAGGACTTTGGTCAAGTGCTACTGGACATGTGTCATTTTCAAGCTGCTCTCTGTGTCCTCATAAAGCAAAATCCGGCAACAGGTAATACACACCTGGGGGGGTGGGATTCTTGGAAAACAAACCCTAATTTCTTAAAGTGCTAGATTTTTAAAATCAAGCTTCATTATGATGTTCATCGTGGCCATAAAGTGTTTTACCCAGTGATCGCCTATACACACAAACACACACATGCACTCTTGCACATGCGAACACACGCACATACAAACATGCACCAATGCACCATACAAACATGCACCCCTGTGGACATGACCCTCCCAGACTGATTCCTCTGACACTCCTAAGATATGTATGCCACAGGACCTGTCTTGGGCCCCCTAAATTAGCCGGATGCTTCAGGTATGGTGGACGCTGTCCTGGTGCCAGTGGTGAAGTAAGATTCTGTTGCCTTTCAATTTGGCTTTTGAATGTGGAATGGGAAGAGAGAGACGCTTTCTTGTACTTCACCTCAGGCGCATGAAAAACCGAAGAAGAGCCCAAGATCAGACCAAGGGTCCATCTAGTCCAGCATTCTGGTCACACCATGACCAACCAGCTGTCGATGAGAAACCCATAAGTAGGATATGGCTGCACTAGCGGCCGCCCACTTGTGTTGCCCAGCAACCGGCATACTGCCATTGATACCAGAAGTAATAGAGAGCTGTCATGTTTAGTAGCCAACCTTGTCCTCCATGAATTTGTCCAATTCTCTTTTAAAGCCATCCAGGTTGTTGGGGGTTATCGCTACTTCTCAGGCCGGTCCTACATATCAGGTATCTTTAGCCTGAGCTGTAGAACTCCCATGTGTGGTAAAACCACTTTCTCACTTTGGGCACTGCTACCAGTTTGCAATGATGGTGGCCTTTCAGTGGGTGCTGGCTGGGAGCCGTCCTTCATGTGATGATGCTGTGCCATCACATAGCATTTGTGGGGGTGGGGGTTCTGCGGGGGGGTGGGGGTGGAAATGCAACATCAGCTGGCAGCCAATGGGAGGGTGCTAATATTTCACCAGTATCACCCCATTTCATCTCTTCTGAAAATCAACAATATCAAAAGGGGAAACCTGTCCCTTTGGAGCCACCTGCAATTGGGGCAGGCAGGCGCTGACACACATATTGTTATAAGAACTTGCAAAAGAATTGTTTCAAAGTACTAAAATCTGCAGACAAATTGATCGATTAATCTACTATAGCATTCCGTTCAGAGCACTGAGCTAGCTGCAAACCCCTTCTGGTCATGGCATTGTAAGCTGGGAATGTAGGTTGTGGAGAAATAGAAGGTCCTCCTCCCATGTTCGTGCATGTGAGAGAGAGTGAGGGGTGGCAGTGGAAGGAGCTTATTGGGCATTTGAGTTTTTGGCATGGATGGCACACAGGGAACAAGTGGGATTCTGCTGAGAAGTTTTAACTAAGTTTTGTCTAAATTGAATAGTGGTTATCCAGAATTACTGCATTTTTTAAAAAAGTGGTTATACGGCAACCTGCCCTGAGCTGGCAGGCTAAACATAGAAGGACATCATTCAGATGAGTGATCCAGCATGCCTTGTGTTGCACATGAGAATCACCAGCGCTCCGTGTTTGGTTTCATCCCTGACATGTTTCCGTCTTGCGTCTTTCCAGTCTCGCTGCAGGATATCAATATGCGGAAAGCCTTCAAGAGCTCTACTATTCAGAACCAGCAGGTGGTGTCTCGCAACTCCATCCCGAACCCTGTGATGGAGATGTACCAGCGCTGTGATAAACCTCCGCCCCTCAACATCCTCACGCCATATAGGTACAGCATTTGGCAAAAGGGATGCCGCTCCTGACTTCATGTCCGTTATGGGAGTCTAAGCTGGGAGGACATTGGTTAATGGAAGCAAAAGATGCTTCAGTTCTAATAGCCCTCAAGTTTCAGAAGGCTATAACCCAGCGATATTGCTAACAAATTACTTCCCAGCATTTAAAATGATGATTATTGCGATTTATTATGGTAGAATGGTACCTGGCTCTTAGCAGGGTTTCATACACAAAGGACAGATGGTTCCCTGCTCCCAATGAGCTTACAAGCTAGCTTCAACAGTAATCGCACAAATCCAGTGTGTGGACATATCTTGAGAATGTGGACTATGGAAGTGCCCAGCTCAGTCTCTCCCTGTTGGCCTTAGGCAAGCTGCTCTTTCTCAGCCTCCCCACTCCATCTGCAGCATGGGTATAATAATGCTAACTCACTTTATGTGAAAAGCTTTGGACATTATGACACTCTACAAGTGGAACCTGCAACAGAAAGTTGCACTGTGGAGAGTTCCTGTTCAATGTCCTTCCAGGCAATGGAGGCTGGTGGCTCCAATGTGAGTGGAGTGGTGAATCTAGAGCCAGCTGCTGCCACTGCTTTCAGGTTATTCCATTCCGTTTCCTCCCCCCGCCCCGGCCTGCTGTTTTCTGTCCCCTTCCGCTCCAACAGTCAGTCAGCATTCCATGTCCCCATTGGGCTGATTTTGGGGTTCTACCCTCCCTGGTTCTTTTTCTTAAAGATGTGTTTGTACATCTGCAAACATTGGAGTTTTTCTAGGTCTCTTCTGTGTGGGTGGGGCTGTTTTGGCTTCATAAGCGATGGCGGACGTATATATATTAAATGCTAAGCATCTGTCTAGTAAACCAATTCTGTTTTATTTTATTGTTATCCTGCCCTTCCTCCAAAGAGCTCAGGACAATGTTGGCATCCCCCAATATTATCCTTACTACAACCATGTGAGGTAGGCTAGCCTGAGAGATATTAGCTGGTTCAAAGTCATCCAATGAGCCTGGGGACTTTCTGGGCATCGTCTCTCTCTCTAAGCACTACACCGCACTGCCTCTCCAGTCATTTGATTACTGATAAAATTCTTGTCAATCACAGATAACTGAGTTTCTCTCTGCCTGCCCTCACCCCCAACCAACTTGCTTATTTCAGAGATGACAAGAAAGATGGTTTAAAATTCTACACCGATCCTTCCTATTTCTTCAACTTGTGGAAAGAGAAGATGTTGCAAGCAACTGAGGATAAGAGGAAAGAGAAACGCCGGCAGAAGGTAAAAGTGGGGGCAAAAGGGATTCTTTGAAACATGGGATTTTGGCAGCGTCGATACAGGTCTTGTAAGCAGAGATGGTTAGTATAGCTAGAGTGACCAGATACAAGAGAGGGCAGGGCTCCTGCAGCTTTAACTGTTGTGATGAAGAGGGGATCTTACCAGGTGCTGCATGCATACAAATGACACCTGATGAAATTCCTCTTTCAATACAACCATTAAAAGATACAGGAGCCCTGTCTTCTTTTTCATATGGTCACCCTAGAAGAGGTTCAACAGGCAGTTGCTCCATGCCGTGATTGAGAGTTCAGGTGGTAAGATCAAGTATTCACTTTACAAAGACTCGGGTGATTACGGACAAACTGACTGAGAATAGCAGCACTGCATGGCCTACTTGCTTCCTGTTTTTCTCAGTGTTGTGGTACCTTGAATTCCCATCCCTGGGATAGTCAAAAGGCTGTTTCTTTAATATATCCAATGACGCATTTCCTTTCTCAAACTCCCTGCCCGTTTCTGCCAACATATTCCATTCCAAGACAACTCAAACTTCAAGTCAGAACTATGTGTTTGTTAGTTTGTTTGTTTGTTTGTTTATCTCATGGTTCAGCCCAAAAGACTCCAGAATGGCTTACAGATCAATAAACACACACACACACACACACACACACACACACACGCATGAGACAATCCCTTACATTCCAGAAACCCTGTCTCTGTTACTGAAGTGACAAAGTTGTTATAATGGGGATAGAAACCAGTTCAGCATCACAGTTTTTGAATCCTCACAAAAGTGAAAACAAAAACAAAACATAACTCCCTGCAAGTAGAAAATGAGCAATATGGGGAAGTGAGTTGGGTTAGAAGCTTTCCCCCTAGCTTTCTTTCTTGCAAGGATTTTACGTATAGACAGGATGGAATTCAAAAATTTGCCCCCTACCCTGACTGCAGTCTGAAGTGGTACAATCCATGTTACCTGTTTCTGCTGCAGGCGTGGACCAACCTAACAGTACAATTCACATACGTAATACAATTCGTAGTTGACCTGTTTGGTGCTTCTCTCCCCACCCCCCATCCCTTTGCCCCAGGAGCAACGACTCGTAGAGGACTCAACCAGGGAAGTGAAGAAAGTGCGGAAAGCCCGCAATCGGCGGCTGGAGTGGAACATGATGGCATATGATAAAGAATTCCGACCCGATAACAGGTTCTCACCATCCCCATATCACCTGGCCTCCTCGGAAGGATCGCTATCCCCAGATAATAGGCAGGTTTTATGTATTACATGCTTTGTTTGACCTTTCCCTTTTCTTTTGCGATCTTTTCCTTTGGCTGTTTTGTTTGTTTTCTGCTTCTTGCTTTTTCCCCAGGGATGCTTTTTAATCGCTCTCGACAGCAAGGGCCCCGTTCCGGCTAGAGGCAGGTTGAGGGAAGTCAACTCTCCCAAGGAATTGCAATGTTTGACACTCAGGGGCTGCCTCATCCCTGCATGGGCTTTGGGTGATGCTCAGATGAGAAGTGAGGTGTGCTATTTGCTATTTGCAATGGAGTTGGTAGCTCCGACACCAGCAGGGCAGTGAATCTGCTCCAGTCCGAACTAGTCTGAACTCTTGGACAGCTCCTTTAGAGTTATGATTGGCTTGAACTGAAACCTGGAGCGGATTCACTGCCCCACTGACATCAGAGCCACCAGCCTCCGCTGGCAGTTTGGGACCAGAACTAGGTGGACTTCAGACCATGCAGAAGGCCAGTCTCTGGAGCTGCAGCACTGCCTCCATAACCCATGCCTGCCTGTGCCCTCCTTGCTGCATGATTGCCTTCCTTCCTTCCCATGCCTGTGCTTTGCGCCGTTGCACATCGAGTCCTTGATCCCAGCAGCGGAGAGGTGCCACCATATCCCTTCCTTCCATTTGGTTCCTCCACCCCACCTGCCATCCAGGTGTACAACCTTTTGGTGTTTTTGTGTGTGACAGATCTTATGCGTCCGATGCAGCTGATCACTCATACCCGGCCAGCCCTAACCATCCCGCCCAGCAGATATTAGCGCCGGCCTCACACCTGTCAACAGACAACAAAGAGGTCATCCTGGTGGCTAGCCAGCTGCAGGAGCATGCCTACAGGCCCTCGGCGGCAGGAAGCCGGCAGAACAGTCTCAATCGGGTCCAACAGCCCCATGTGTCACAGCCGCCAGAGACTATGCTAAATGGACCCAGACCTCAGATGGTCAAGGATTATGGGTATGGATTCCTGCCTGCTTTCCTTCCTCTACTAGGTGTGACTTTTCCCCTTTAACAGAGAGAATTTGGTATTTTCTAAAGTTACCAGGTGGCTGGTTGTTGAAAAACAAAATTCTCCATCCCTGGTATTAGCGCAGGAAAGGTGCAGAGAAGTATAATGCAAGTGTGTCAATAGGTAGCCAAGGAGTTAACACGCCTGATTCCAACACCTTTCTTTGCCATTCTTGGTCTAGTTTGACCAAGAGCAAGTTTCTGTGCCTTGGTTTCCCCACTAAGAAATTCCATCCAGAGATCAGCTCATTGGAAGGAACAGAGCTGTATTTGCCAAACCTGGTAAATATGAGGAATTGACCAATATCACTGTTATCCTACCTTTGATGAGAAACAACTCGCGTTTGCCCTGCAGTATGACAGATGCATACAGGTTTTCATTCTGCAAAACCAGATGACTGTCATAAGATTGCATAGAGGAATGGCTGTACACGAGCCAGCACCTCTGTTTAAATCCTGCCAGGGCCTCTGAAAGAGAACTTACCTGAATCTTCCTCATTGTTCATTTGGTCCCTTTCCCCTTCATGTAAACTCCAGCATGACTGCCCTGTGTAAAATCTTGCTTAATGTGGGAAAGCACTGACACCTTTTGAAACTGGAAAGGGTACGGTCAGCCTTCTAGTGCCTAGGAAGGTTAGTTTTGCTCAGTCTGTTAGACTGAGCAAAAATCCTCCTCCTCCTCCTCCTCTTCAGTCCTTGACTCATCTAGCTGTTTCCCTTTGTTCAGCACTGCCCTGCGTGTTACTAGCCTTTGTCATTCAACTACAGCCCCCCCAAATCTTGGAGACTCAAATCCTGCCATTTCCATTCAGTTCTCCCCCCTCCCCCCCACTTTTGCATGGAGGCCCGTGGGCAGAATTTGCTCTATCTTTGTTCATTTGAAAGGGCTACAGTGCCAATTCACTTGTTCTCTCCTTTGAAAGCAAAGGCATCACCACTGGAAAAATTAGAGCAGGTGCGAGTCCTTGTAGGGTCAAGGTCGAAGGGCTGATACTCACAAAGGCATTCTGGGTGGAGCTTACAACCTGTCACCCCCTGTCTGGCAGCTACCTCGATGCAGTGAGCAATTCCTCAGGGTGGAAGGAGCAGCCCCCTGAGGCCCTCAGCAAATGCACAGAAAGAGAGGCTTGCGCTGATGTAGAGGCTAGGCTGACCAGATAAAATCCAGGTCAGGGCTCATGTAACTTTAACAGTTGTATTTAACAGTTTAACCTATTAAGATGGTCCGCCCTCGAAGGCTGATGGATCCTTCTGGATTCCAGAAGGCCTTGGAGGGATCTATGGCTGGTATCGTCGACGATCCTGAAGAAGCCCTGGTCAATAGATGGAATCAAGACCTAACTAGGGCTATCAACATGATCGCCCCCAAACGTCCTCTCTGACCCGCTTCTAATCGGGCGCCCTGGTATACAGAAGATTTCAGGGAGTTGAAGCGGAAAGGATGATGACTGGAGCACCGATGGCGGAAAACTCGACTTATATCCGATAAGACACAACATAGAGAACATCTTCGTTCCTATGGGGTGGCAATACGTGCAGCGAAGAAAGCTTTCTTCTCTGCACACATTGCGTCTGCGAATTCGCGTCCAGCAGAACTGTTCAAGGTGGTGAGGGGTCTAATCCGGGCACCCTACCCCCTGAACCCGATTTTAGAGCCTTCGGTAGTTCGCTGTGATGCCTTTAACGATCATTTCACAGATAAAATCTCTCGGATAAGAGCCAACTTAGATGTTGTCATTATAGCAGAGGCTGACAATGGAGTGTCCAGCAACTCCGCGAGTAGAATTACACTGGATCAGTTTCAGTTGGTGAGTACCGAGGATGTGGACAAGCTGCTTGGTTGAGTGAGGAGGATGACTTGCCCTCTCGATCCCTGTCCTTCTTGGCTGGTCGCCCAGGGAGGAGATGCAGTTAGATCACAATTACAATATATTATTAATGCATCTCTCAGGGAGGGGAGTTTTCCATCATGTTTAAAAGAAGCGGTAGTACGGCGGATTCTAAAAAAGCCCTCCCTGGATCCCCTGGACTTTAATAACTACAGGCCAGTATGAAATCTTCCATTTTTGGGCAACGTGATCGAGAGGGCGGTTGCCTTCCAACTGCAAGCAGTTTTGGATGATACAGATTTTCTAGACCCATTTCAAACTGGCTTCAGGGCAGGATATGGAGTTGAGACTGCTATGGTTGCCTTAGTAGATGATCTACGCTTATGTATTGACAGGGGGAGTGTGTCCCTGTTGGTACTTCTGGACCTCTCAGCGGCTTTCGATACCATCGACCATGGTATCCTTCTGGATCGCCTGAGGGAATTGAGACTCAGGGGCACTGTTCCGGTCCTACCTCTCAGGCAGGTTCCAGATGGTGATGCTTGGGGATAGTTGCTCTTCAAAGAAGGAGCAGCTATGTGGTGTACCACAAGGTGCCATCCTGTCCGTAATGCTGTTTAACATCTACATGAAACCGCTGGGAGAGATCATCTGGAGGCATGGGGCGGGGTGGTATCAATACGCTGATGACACCCAAATATATTTCTCTATTCCTTTGACAACAGCGTCAGCTAAGGATAGTGTGTCTCCTCTGAATGAATGCTTGGAGGTGGTAATGGGCTGGATGAGAAAAAACAAACTGAAGCTGAATCCAGACAAGACGGAGGTGCTTACTGTCAAGAGCCACAACCTGGGGTTGGAGGTGTGTCAACCAGTTCTGGATGGGGTTATACTCCCCTTGAAAGGCTGTGTTCGCAGCTTGGGGGTGCTCCTGGATCCGTCGCTCTAAATGACAGCTCAGATAGATGCGACTACCAGGAGTGCCTACCATCAGCTTCGGCTGATACGCCAGCTACGCCCCTTCCTAGAGTTGGAAGGCTCGACTTCTACAATGTGCTGTACATAGGGCTACCTCTGTGCCTAGTCCGGAAACTTCAACTAGTTCAAAATATGGCAGCCAGGTTGGTCACCGGTACATCTAGGGGTGACCACATTACACCAGTTTTAAAATCTCTTCACTGGCTGCCAATCAGTTTCCGGGCGAAGTACAAAGTGTTGGTTATTACCTTTAAAGCCCTACATGGTTTGGGTCCAGGTTACCTATGGTACCTAGACTGACAACCGTTACCCAGAAGACCTTCTCTTCTGCCGCTCCCAGATTGTGGAATGAGCTGCCGGGAGAGATTCGCCAACTCACCAATCTTCAGGAATTTAAAAGATCTATAAAGACTTATCTCTTCCGGCAGGCCTACCCAGATGAATTTTAAAGTGTTTTATTGGTGTTTTATTGGTATTTTAATTATGTATTGGTTTTATGTGCTTTTAATCAGTTTTACCGTTGGGAAAGGCCGGTAAATATAATAATAATAATAATAATAATAATAATAATAATAATAATAATAATAATAGTAGAGAAAAGGGAATTTCAGCCAGTGTCATTTGTATGCAGTTAGTTCCTGGTGAAATTCCCTCTTCATCACAACAGTTAAAGGTGCAGGCACTATACTAGAGTGACCATATACAAAAGAAGTCAGGGCGCCTGCAACTTTAACAGTTGTGATGAAGAGGGAATATCACCAGGAACTAATTGCATACAAATGACACTGGCTGAAATTCCCTTTTCTCTACAACTGTTAAAGTTACATGAGCCCTGACCTGAATTTTATCTGGTCACCCTAGTAGAGGCAGGATGTTTTCCTGCGTGGCAGGTCTCTGCAGGCGAGCTGTTCACTGGGGGAGGCAGTGGCCACAGAGAGTGCGTTACAGCAGCTTCTCCACTCTCCTTTGTTCATGTGCTTTTGGCTCTACAGGTTTTGTGAAGTTCACTTCTACATTAGGGCCCATGAGTGCTGCTGAGGCACTGCATTGCTGCAGTCATCTGGGAGTGGAGTTAAAAAAAACAGGAGTTCTACATAGTACTTAATTTAGTGCTATATTATCCAGCAATGCCTGCCCCTATGGCAGTGATAGTTCTGTAATATTTGCTCAGAAGTACGTCCCGTTCAGCAAAGGTTTCCTACAACTTTAATTAGAAGCTTCCTCTTTGTGGCTCCTGCCTCTAATGGATTCCTTTTTAGTCAGTGTAACCATGGATGACTGATGAATTGACCCCTTAATAACTCAATATTCATTTCCCAAGAGAGGTTCAGGTATTGATTTCCTCCCATTATTTTACTTTTCTTTTTTATTGTGGAAGAGTACCACTTGGCAAAAGAGAGAGAGAGAGAGAGAGGCAGGCAGGCAAAAAATGTGTTGAAAGCAGGAATTAAAGTGTGTGTCTGTGCGCACGCGCTCATGTGTACACATGCATGCACACACATACACGCACACCCTGAAATTTACGAATTGCAGGAAGCAATTATATGGACAGAAGCCACAGAAAGAAAGCTTCTAATTAAAGTCACAGTAGACCTGAAGAGCCTCAACATCTTAGGGATATTGACTTAGTTATCTCCTCATCTTTACGCCCCTGCCTAGTCTTTGCACTCATCAGAGGAACTACTCCTGAGGGTGACAGATGCTCCTGAGGTTTGCCTCAGTAGAGTGTTTAGTGTTGCAGCACCTGCCCTCTGGAATGCACCACAAACTGAACTTAGACAGGGCTCCACATTCCCAATCTCCTCAAGACACATCTCTTCACACAGGCTTTCCCTGAAGCGTGACCTAGCCAGCAGAATCTGAAGTGCACATCAAACAGTGCAGTTTTATCACTGAATTTAATGTTATTATTTGGGTAGTTTTATTGTTATATTTTATTGTTGTTTTGATGGCATGATACTGTATGTTCACTGCTTTGAAACTTTGTGGAAAGTGGTATCTAAAGCTGCCTTGAGTACTGTCTGGCCATTTGGGAAATCCTGTAAGGCTGGATGTGACCCCTAGGCCTAAGATCCTGGACCCCTGGCCTAAGAGTTCATTGGCAGGGAAAAAGGCTCAGCTTGGGGAATACTGAGTGATAATGGCAAAGAGTTCCTTAGGCCCTGATCTTTAAGCATTTGCTAAAAACAAAACAACAACAATAACAACAATCCATAGGTGGGATTGTTTCTCCCCATAAATGTAAGGTAAGGTAAAGTCAAGTGCAGTGAGGCAGAATAGAAAGGCAGGTTCTTTCATGAGCCTGGACAGAGTTATGCTGGCTGGAGCTCCTATAGGAAGAGCTGTTGTCTCAGCAACATGCAGAGGCCTTCTGAAGGCTGACTGATCTGGGCCTGCTGTTAATCCCACCCCAACTGAAGAGCTATCTGGCTTTTAAAGGGCCATTGCCTGATCCTGCAGCCACAGGCTTCCCCAGCATGAGGGTGGCGAGGACTGCATTGGAGGAGGTTGCCCTCTGAGTCTGAAGAGTTGTTTCTTCCATAACTGGGATTGCCTAGTGAAGGTGCAAATTTGCCAGATTGAACAAAATGCTCCATTTTGTGTGATCTTCCTCTCTGGTCTTGATTATCGATTGGAAAGGAATCACTTCTAGCCTTAACTGGGGCTGCAGGTCCAGTGCAACCTGAAAGGGAGAAAATAGAGATTAACTTAATAGCCTAACTCTGCCACTTGAGTGACAACTTTTTATATATGCCTGGTTTGTTTGGCTCGGTGCCTATTTCAAGCAGTCTCTTTCTCTTTTCAGCCCCCAACAGGTGCCGATGGCCGAGTACTTCGTGCCTCCTGCTCCCCCTCCCCCTCCTCCGGTCATCCCCTCTGCTCAGACGGCCTTCGACAGCCCCATCTCTGTCCCTCTGGCCATGGCTCCTAGTGCAGCCGCCTCTGTGGCTCACTCGTCTTATGCCCCGTCCCCTCCCCCAGCTCCGCCCTGCCCCTATTCTGCTTCTCCCCCTCAGACTGGCCCCATGGGGCCTCCCATTGCACCACCTCCTCCTCCCCCCGGCCCCCCAATGGTGACCGCCTCGCCAGCTCACTCGGCATCTCCCCCTGCTGTCACCGCTGACCCACGGAAGCCTCAGATCCCCCTGATCCCCATGAGCGATGCCCGGAGTGACCTGCTTGCTGCCATTCGCAGGGGTAAGTGCCTGCTTTTTTTGTGCTAGCAACCCATGAGCAGCAGTCCAGTGGAGACTGGTGGCTCTGATGTCAGTGGGACAGTGAATCCGCTCTGGGTTTCAGTCAGAACCAGTCAGAATTCTAAAAGAACTGTCCAAAGTGCTTCATTATCCAACCCCTGCTTTGCACCTGTAGCCAGTGTAGCCAGTGGTCAGGAATTCTGGGGGTTGTAGTCCAAAAGATCTGGAGTGCACCAAATCGGGGAAGGCAGGAAAAAGTCTCTCATATAGGTCAACAGCAAGGCCATTAATATCCGGATGGTAGTCATAATTTATGCACAAACGCAGAATTGGCATTTTGATGGCATTCAACTTCCATTTGGAATGCCTGGTCTTGGGGACGGAGCATGCAAAACACTCGTGGTCTTGGATAGAGGGTGGGCAACTTCTGGTCAGTGGAGGCTGGTGGCTCCGATGTCAATGGGGTCATGAATCTGGGATTCAATGAGAACTTGAAAGGGCCGATAGCTATCCACCTGTGTATGAATCTCCCACCTTTGGGGAGGAAATTACCTGAAGGCCTTTGAAAGAAGATCACCTTTTGATTTGAAAGACTTGTGTAGAAGAGCCTGTCCATGTAAGCACATTGAAAATGGGGTGACGGTGTATACAGATCGCCCTTTATGGCAGACTTCCCCCCATGTGTTGGACTATAGCTGACTAGGGATTTATAGAAATAGTACTCCTGCACATCTGGAGAGCACCAGGATAAGGAAGGCTGTATGATGGTCTCACTCAGTGGAGGCTGGTGGCTCCGCACCCTGGATCACTCTTTTAGATTTCTGACTAGTTCTGACTAAAATCTGGAGTGGATTCATCACTCTACTGTTGTCACATCCACCAGTGTCCACTGCTTGTGGCCTTCCTGATGTGGCCAGACTGGAATCCCACTGGCTCTAGCCAGCGTAGCCCATGGTGACGGTTGATGAGAATGGCTCGCTCCGGCTGACTTGAAGATGTTTCTTTCTTTGCAAATGCAGGCATTCAACTCCGGAAGGTTCAAGAGCAATGGGAGCAGGAGGCGAAGAAAGAGCCAGTGGGCAATGACGTGGCCACGATCCTCTCTCGCAGGATCGCGGTTGAGTACAGTGAATCAGACGACGACTCTGAACTGGATGAGAATGAGTGGTCAGATTGAGCACGGGGCGGAAGTACTGCCTTGGGGTGGAGTGGGTCACCCATGTCCTTCTTGCCACCTTTCCACAACCAGGTGTGTGTGCCTGGGCATCTCTGCAGGTAAATTGCCATGGTTTGCCAGCAGCTCATGTTCAGGAGCTTTGCTTTAGTGCCATGTTGCGTTGTTGAATCTTTTTTTCAGGTGGCCTCTTTGTGGGCGAGCGTGCATTAGTGACTCGTGTCTTTCGAAAAGCGTTGGTGGTCAGGAGGCCAATTGGCCTCTGATATTTTCCCCCAGGTGTGAAAATGACATATGAATCTTTGAACGTGCTGGAAAAGTGAAACGAAAACAGCAACAGCACCCCGTTGTGGTCTTGTTTTGGCTTAAACTATGATCTCAGCCATAACAACATGCAGATTTAGGGAGTGATCCAATATTAGAAATAATGCTGACGTTTTAAGCAGATGCACTTTCTATACCTAAATGCTCTTGGGGTTGGGTGGGAGAGCATCTTCTTTCTTGTGCAAAACACCACAATGTGGTTTCACGGGTTGGAAGATTGCAGTTCACTTGCTCATCAGTTTTCTCCATTGCTTAACACAGCCTTCCCCAACCCGGTAACCTCCAGATGTCTTGGACTACAACCCCCATCAGCCCCAGCCAGTGCAGCCAATGGAAGACACATGGTTGGGGGAGGCTGGCTGAACACTTGAGAAACAAGTTCCAGAGATGAGTTGTGTTAGTCGGCTGCAGCAAAGACAGTAGAGTTCCGTAGCACCTTAAAGACTAGCACAATATTTCATGAGCATGATGGCCACCTAACAGGATAGAGTCTCTGAATACAGAGGGAAGAACTAAAATTAAAAAACAACATGTTGCTGCTGTTTTTAAAGCAAGGCCAAGCAATGAAGAAGAATCTGCAGCATAAACAAATAGCAGATCCAGTTAAATGAATATATGATCCATAAACAAATAGGCCTATCAAGACATTTTGACTGCACTTTGAAACAAACCAAAAAAACACTTTCTCTACTCAGGGGTATATCTATCTATCTATCCCACTTAGGTGGCCAATTCAGGCAAGTGACAAAACGGATTCATGAATAAATGTTTCAAAGATTATAGGGAATCAAATTCATCTGGACTAGTTTATATCATTTCTACTCCTGCATGTAGTGTTCAGGATGTTGCAATGGAGAAAAACATACACACAGAGACATATTGAAAAGAACTATACATGTAAGAGAACATAAGACCCATCAAAAACAGCAAGATTCTACTAGGAAAATTCTGATTTGAACTGCCTGCTCCCATTTTCAATAAAAAAGATTCCAATCGCTAGCATAACAGGACAGTTCATCAACTTTCCTTTCTCAGAACCATACAAAATGTGTACAGTTCATTGTAAAGAATGTTTCCCAGACCCACATTAACCAATCCTCACTTATTGGGCCCTCCTAAAGTGTGTTGTGCATTCTTTCAAGCTAGAAATGTGAAAAGATCAAAAGAAACGGAAGCCGAAATCCTCATATTCATGCCCGATATCCAATTGCATGTTTCTTTGGAGGTCGGTCCCTCTGAGCTCTGAAGGGCTTGCTCCCAATTCAGTGTGCATAGGATTGCAATCTTCATCCTTTAAAGATAATCATAGACTTATATGGGAAGAGAGCCAAAGTGAGTGTTCAGTGCCATATCCTAAGGTCACTCTTAAGAGGGCTTCCCAGGAAAACGTGGGGGCTTGGAGCAGACTGAAGGTAGTTGTGACTAGCTTGTTCCTTTCATTGCAATAGGATTTGGGCTGCAGTCCTCTACATACCATCCTGAAAGAAAGCCCCACTGATTACCATGGGATCGCTTTAGGATCAACCTGCATAGAGTCTGTTTTCCCTCTCTGCTGATCAGCAAGATAATCTTAGCAGCTTTCGTTGCTCGAAGACTGTCAAAACATGGGTTGCCATGTAAAAGTTGCAGATTTAAGGGGGGAAAACCCCTGAATCTGACATCTGGACACAAGGCATATCTGTGTTCTGGGCCATGGGTCAAGGGAAATTTGGATGCCCTCCATGGTCGGTTTTGATATGCTGAACAAAGGGAATGAAATCCTCTCTGCTGACAACTGCTACTGGCACACCAGGGCTTGCAGAAGAGGCTTCTTGTGCCTTATCTCCCAGAGAGGAGGAGGAGAGAGTCTCATACTCAGGAAGGGCAGAAACTGCTGTGCTAGCACCATGTGATCTTTGATGCCACCATGCATTGCTTCATCTGACAGCAGCTGCTTTTTCCTAGTAGGGAAGAGCAGCTTCAGTCAGATGAATGGATCAGCTTTTAAGACAGCTTGCCAATGCCACAGCCCCTTCCAAGATATGGGGCATCTCCTTCTCCAGGCAGACTCTCACTTCCTTCCTGTGGCAGATGGGTTCAGCACAGGTCACACATGCCCTTCAAGGAACAGTTGTGTGCATACTGTGCATCTGCTCCCCGCAAGAAGCCTTGGGCGCAAGTGTCCTCGTATGTGGGCATCTATACATTATGTTATATAATTGCCCATCTGCATCCAGGACAACCTAGATGCAGGAGATGGGGCACCAAACGTTCCAGTTCGTTTATTTGTCTGGAGCTTCATTTGAAAGCTTCATTTACTTCTGTGAAAGTCAGTGGAGGCTGATGGCTCCAATGTCAGTGGGGCAATGAATCCAGTCCAGGTTTCAGTCAGAACCAGTCAGAGCTCGAGAGGGGCTATTCGAGAACATTTGATAGCTCCTTCAGTTCCCTTACTGATCTCTCTACCATGATGCTATCAGTGAAAACACAGTAGGATTTTTCTGCTGGATGGGGGTGTCATACATAGGTGCTGTCTAGAGTCCCTACTGGGAAGGGCTGACTCCTATTAGCGCCACGTTGTATGGGTTCTGCAAGGACATGGGCCACAGAAATGTGGTTGTCCTTGGTAGCTGGCCAAGCCAAACATTTGCAATTGCCAGGGCCCTGCCTCCCCCTTCTTCAACTCCAAGCTGGAGAGAAAGGTGGGCCCCCATCCTTGCCAAAGGGCAGTGAAACACTTGGCAACTGAAATTGTGGGTTGCCCTTCAGGGGACTTCCCATGCTCTGCCCATGAAGTCCCATCGGCTTTAAGCTCTGAGAACTGGGAAGTCCTGATGCTTTTCTACATGGCAGGGTCATTTTCTATGGTGGAGTTTGCAGTCATGGGAGCCCCTACCTGTGGTACAGCCCAGATGTAGATTACTAGCCCAGAGAGAATTAGGTCAGTCTTAATAACGAGAGGAAAGAAGGAGGAAAATAAGACCCAATGGGGCATGATATTGCTTGGGTTTATAACAGGAGTGTTAAACCTCAGGCCCACGAGCTGAATTGGGCCTTCTGGGGTCCTCCAGATGGCCACACCCTCTTTCTCTGACTGCTGATCATTTGATGGGCTCCTCACTTTTGTGTGTGTTTTCCCATTCTAAACTGCTGAACTGCCCATCTTAAGGTTTACTGTAAGGATTGTTAGCTGCTTTGGGTTGTAGAGAGGACAGGCTGTCATACCAAACCATTAACAAAAATGGCTGGGAAAATGGAGTTGTTTAAGTGACATAGAGGGAGCCATTACTATTGTGGTAATAATAGCCATGCACATGGTGTGCTTAATTAATGTCTACCCTAAATATTCCATTAAAATCATCTGTAACTATTTCTCATTGTACCGTGCTATTGATATGAAGCATCTATTTCAAAGGTTGGATTGATTTCCCACCCTTACCCCCACCTTTATTTGTACAAGATTTTAGAATCAAACTCAGAGAGAGAGTAGAGACAAAGCATAGCAAAGAAATATATGTTTATATTTTGTATTTCTGAACAATCATTTCAGGGGGCCCATGCCACAGAGCTCAGGTTTGATTTCAGCAGAGATATTGACGAGCGACTCCCTCTGAATGATGAGTTGAGTTGAGGGAGTTTTGAGTCAGAATTTAAAGGCTGCATTTGAAGACTTAATGTGCTCAAACATGGAAAATGGGTAGGGGGGAATTGTACAGAATATTTTCTCCCTCTGTTCACCCTGGTGGCTGAAGGTGGCAGGAGGCAGGAAGGAGCAAGTGAATCTGTCTCAATAGATGGCAGAGCTTGATCCAGAACAGTACATTAAGCTGTGTTAAAGAACATTTGTTGTGGAATAGTTGTCCAGAGAATCAAGGTTGGCCCTGCTAGTAGGCAGAGTGAGGGGGGTGGCTTTGGACAGTTGATGCTGGGAGGTGAGAGCAGCTGCAAGGTGTTGGAAGACAGAGCTCCAGGTGCCTCCTGAACTGCCCTGCATCCCCTGAGCTAGCTTGTTGCCCTTGTGTGAGATGTAGTGATGACCACCAATTTGGATAGCCTTAAAAGGAGGTTGGATAAATTCCTGGAGGAGAAGGCTATTAATGGCTACTAGTCCTGATGGCTATGTGTGACCTTCAGCAATTAGAGGCAGTATGCCTACGTACAGTTGCTGGGGAACATGGGTGGGAAGGTGCTGCTGCACCGTGTCCTGCTTTGTTGGTCTCTGACCACTGTGTGAACAGAGAGCTAGACTAGATGGACCCTCCATCTGATCCAGCATTATGGCACTTCTTAAGTTCTTATGGCGGAGGATGCCCCATCAACAGCATTGAAGGACGGTTCAACTGCCCGTCCTGTTGGCTTCTGCACATGGCATGGGGGAGGCCATCTTGGCCTTGGTCTCAAGCATCAAAATGTCTTGAGCTAGCCCTGGGGAGAACACCTTTTGAGTCTCAAGACCAGGTGGGGTCTGGAAATATCAGTCAGCAGTGGTGAGAAAGTGGTGTAGATCAGGAATGTCTGATGGCAGGCAGGGCATAAAGACTCTGGACAGAACACAACGGCATCAGAGGCAAGACAAATGGTCCAACTAGATGCAATCAATGTAATGTGGTTTGTGTGGTGTGAATAGCATCTGTGGGGAAGATCAGCTCCCAGATAAGGGAGTGCAGTCCAGTGTTACTGGTATGTCAGGAAATGTATCTTCTCCTGGTGGGATGCCAGAAGGTGAGGAAATTTCATGGGAGGACTTGGCATTTGAGGATATTAGCAGAGAGAGATTCCCAGTAGAAATGTGCTGAAATGGGTTCCAGTCCTTTGAAACCTGTGAAGAGCTTTGCAGGACAGGGCCTGAGGTGGCTGATCCCTGGGGCAGTCCAGAGAGAGGGACTCCACCAGTCTCATATCCTCAGAATACTCTTTGAATGCAACATTTTCTGAGTTGTAGACCATCATGACTCTGAGAGACAGAGAAATGGCTTTGCTAGAGACAGAGGGAGACTTCTGCATTCCACCATCATTGTAGTCTGCTTACTTTTGCCATGGAGGACCATGTTCCTTCTGGCTGATTAGTTTTCCAGCTGTTGTTCTAAGGTATCTTTATGCTTCTTCATTGGGAACTAAAAAGCCAGACAAACTAAATAGCCTCCCTAGCTTCACCTTTATGACCCAAGAGGACCAGGCATCTAACTCCAGAAGGTAGAAAGCAAGGATTCGTTTGCTTGCTGAAATCTGGAACGGTACTCTTTCTTCCTATTTCTTGTCTTCCTGGTGAGAACAAAATCTTGTCTGATTTTTAAAAAATCATACTTCCCGTGGCAGGATGATGTACTTTTCTCTCCCCTCCCCTCATACTTTCTCTAGCACAGCCTTGGCCAATTAAGTGATCTCCAGATGTGTTGGACTACAATTCCCGTAATGGTCAATGGCCATGTTGGCTGGGAATTATGGGCATCAGAGGCTGGGCGCCCAGTTGGTATATCAGGCATCCATTCAGGCAACATGATATAAAAACTCATATTGGTGGTGGTCCTGCTCTATTAACTTGCACAGTTTGGGTCTGTGGCTGAAGAACGTGGATAGTGGAGATCTCCTGCTAATTAATACATGGGTGCCTGATTCTGTCTATGCTCTGCCAACTGTAAGCCAGGCAGTGTTGTGCAACCTCAAGTAGTCAAATCCTTGAAGGGAATAACAAGAAGCATGATAAAAGTAGATATTTAAAGGCTCCATCACACTCAGCAGCTATGAAAAGTCCAATTCTGGCTGCAGCTGATAAAAGCTCCCTCCCACCTGCTAAAGCACTTCAAATGCTAGCTGAACAGCCCCCAGCGCTGGCAAAGGCAACGGATCCTCTGAAGAAGGGATCTCTGTTAACCTCAACCTGCAACATGGAGTCCAGTGTTGATTTGTTTTGCTCTTTGTGTCAGTCCGCCGCCTTCTTTCTCTTTGGCAATTGCATAATAAGGGAGCATTTGAAAGGTTGTCACACAAAGGAGAGCCAGGATCTCTTCTCGATCAACCCAGAATGCAGGACACGGAATAATGGGCTCAAGATACAGGAAGCCAGATTCTGACTGGACACCAGAAAAACCTCCTGACTGTTAGAGCAATACGACAATGGAACCATTGACCTAGGGAGGTGGTGGGCTCGCCCACATTAGAGGCATTCAAGAGGCAGCTGGACAACCACCTGTCAGGGATGCTTTAAGGTAGCTTCCTGCACTGAGCAGGGAGTTGGACTGGATGGCCTTAGAGGCCCCTTCCAACTCTACCATTCTATGATTCTATGAGGTTATGGAGGGGGGTTGATATTCCCCTTTCTGTAACCATGGTTGCAGGGAATAGCCCTTTGTCCTGCCTTGCATCTAGTTGCGCTCTGCAGGTGAGTCGTCTCCTCCCAGCCCTTCCTTCTGTCCTTCCCTTTAGAACAACCTGACCCACCTTAGGTTGCGATGCAACACAGTCGTGGTTCTTGACCCACACCAGTTGGAGCCTCCTGGGTGAAAGCTTTAAAGAAATCCACGTATTTTTGCTATTATTCCACATTTGTGCCTCAACAAATACTTCACAAAGTGGACCTTCTCTGCCCGGCTTGCTTGCCACCTCTCCAGCTTACCAGCCCTCTGTTTTCCCCAGGCATCTCTTCATTCATGGAAGGAAAATGGATGTTGTATCACTTCCAGGGCTGCTCATTTATGAGTACAGATGAAATTGCTGGTTCAGATGCAAGGAATTTGGCAGCGATGCTCTTGTAGGCAACTACTCTTGCTTGACTTCTGCAAACAGAATTGGGGTGAGCTCTCCACCCCATTTCTGCTCATATGCACATACCCCACCCACCAGCCCACAAGGGGAAAACTTTGCCTGGGAGGCCAGGATGGGGTAACAGGTGGCAGGTAGTGGGACTCTCCTTTCTCTGTGCTTCTTCTAAATGGACAAAAGTATTGACACAGCGTATTGACACAGCAGCATCTTCTACCACCTGGGATCACAGGAGCTGAATTGCAGCTCCCAGCGTCCCTGGTGGAAAATGACATGGACATTTTCCATTGGGGATGGTGGGGCAAGTAGTTCAATTCCCATGATGCCAGGCAAAAGAAGGCCCTGCAGTGTCAATACACAGTTTCGATGAAGTACGAGAAAAGGCATGATTACTCTCCTGTCTTTGATGCTACCACCAGCTGGAGATGCTACCACCAGCTACCCTGTTCTGGCCAGTAAGGGACACCCATCCATCCATCTGTCCATCCATCCATCCATCCCCCCATCCCCCCATGAGCCAGGGTGAGCTAGTGGATGAAGGACATGCATCTGAAACCAAACTCCCCAGGGATTGTTGATGTTTGTTTAACCCACTCAAAATGGGACAATTTATTTGGGGTGTGAACACCCTTCTGCTCACCCCCCCCCATCATCAAGAATGCTAATTTCCTAACCGTACCCAACAAGAACAATATTTATCAGGTGCCTCCGTGGCATTCTGCTCCTTCTCCCTGAGTGTGGAGGGTGCGGCACCTGACATCCCCATCATAACAGTTCATGTTCTATTAGTATTGTGATGCCTACTAATTTACAAGAGTAAATTAAATTAATAAATAGAGGAGGAAGGAACTGTACTTAGATGCGGGCATCATGAAACAAGACCCAGTCCCCCCTGCCTGCATCCCACATATCGTGAACCTGAATGGAAGTTTCACTTAGAGGGAGGGGAGCCACTGGTATGAATATCGAAGTAACCAAAGTAACTGTGATTATGGCTTGATTGCACAAAGGCTGGGGCGGGGGGGGGTACTCCTCTTTCTCCCCATGCAGCAGTTGGACAGGAAGAAAACAGCTCCACTGTGAAGTTGGCTGAGGCTGAGCTGACTGGTAGTTGGGCAGTCTACAAAGATGCACCCTTGTGGAAGTAGACAAATACAAGTCCATGTTGGCTGAGGATTGTGGGAGTTGTAGTCCAGCACATACGGAGGGCACCAGGTTGAGGAAAACCAGTGGAGGCTGGAGGCTCTGATGTCAGTGGGGCGGTGAATCCACTCTCGGTTTCAGTCAGAACCAGCCAAACTCCAAGGAGCTCTCCAAGGTGCTTAGAGTTCTGACTGGTTCTGACTGAAACCTGGACCTGATTCACCTCTCCACTGACATCGGAGCCACCAGCCTCCACAGGGGAAGACTGTGATAAAGTAATCACAACAAGCTGTGTCTACATCAAAGCTCTGCTCAACTCTTTCATCTGAGCATTGGATGTTCCAGGCAAAGCTCTCATTTGCATCTGTTCTGTGATTGTAAGGTTGGGCCAAAAGGACCCCTGTCATTTCATGTTTGTTTTCATATCAAAAAGCACCTCCCAGTTTGGGTACTTTGGGGTATTTATGAATACATTTGGGTGGGTGGGTGTCTGATGCTGCTCTGCTTAGGTACCATTTTGTAGGGGTGTGCATCGGATCGGATCCGATCCACGATCCGAATCCGATCCGACCCAAAATCGGGAAAATCCGATCCGATCCGATCCGATCCGGACAACCTCCGATCCGATCCGATCCGATCCGATGAGGTCCGATCCGGATCGGACGCCATTTTGAATGCTTTTTCCCATAGCCAAGTATTGTTTTACAAAAACGCCTATAACTTTTTCATTTTTAAAGATAGAAGGATGAAACTTGGGCACATTGTAGACTGGTTAGGGGTAGTTATCTGTGAGAAATTTCAGAAAGATTGGTGCATGCATTTTGTGGCAATTAATTTTTTAATAAATACCCAGGAATGCCTATAACTTTGTCATTTTTAAAGTTACACACATGAAACTTTGCCACATTGTAGGGGGTACCTTGGGACCTATGTGTGTGAAATTTCAGAAACGTAGGTGCTTGTCTTGTGTGGCAATTAATTTTTAGAAAAATGGGTAGTAGTGGGGTAAATACAGTTACACCTCCCATTTTTTTATTTTTGAAGATACAAACAGGAAACTTGGGCACATTACAGGTACCACTTGCCTTGATATGTGTGTGAAATTTCAGAAACATTGGAGCTTTCCTTGTGTGGCAATTAATTTTTGAAACAATGAGGAAAGAAACACCTATAACTTTGTCATTTTTAAAGTTACACACATGAAACTTTGCCACATTGTAGGTGGTACCTTGGGACCCATGTGTGTGAAATTTCGGAAACGTAGGTGCTTGCCTTGTGTGGCAATTAATTTTTTAATAAATACCCAGGAATGCCTATAACTTTGTCATTTTTAAAGTTACACACATGAAACTTTGCCACATTGTAGGCGGTACCTTGGGACCTATGTGTGTGAAATTTCGGAAACGTAGGTGCTTGCCTTGTGTGGCAATTAATTTTAGAAAAATGGGTAGTGGTGGGGTAAATACAGTTACGCCTCCCACTTTTTTATTTTTGAAGATACAAACAGGAAACATGGGCACATTACAGGTACCACTTGGCTTGATATGTGTGTAAAATTTCAGACAGCTGGGTCCAGGCATGTGGTGGCAAGGTATTTTTGAAACAATGAGGAAAGAAACGCCTATAACTTTTTTATTTTAAAAGTTAGAAGTCTGAACATTGCTCACTTTGTAGATGGGTTAGGGGTAGATATGTGTCAGAAATTTCAGAATTATAGGTCCAGGCATTTGATGGCTATGGAATTTTTAAATTACATGTTTCAAAAAAATTTCTACAGAGGCCAGGTCTTCCCCTCCCGCTTCCCGCGAAGAAAAGGAAACACTCTCTCGTCTCGATCCCTTTGATCCTTGGTAGTATCCATTACAGGGCTCGTGTTTCCTTTCCTACTTTCACTTATCAAGCAGAACGGCTGAGCCTAGCTGAGTTTTGCAGCCATGCGTGCAAGGAAGGATCACTCTGGTCTCGATCCCTTTGATCCTTGGTAGTATCCATTACAGGGCTCGTGTCTGCTTGAGTACAAAGTGAAAAGTGAAAGTAGGAAAGGAAACACGAGCCCTGTAATGGATACTACTAGCAAGGATCAAAGGGATCGAGACGAGAGAGTGTTTCCTTTTCTTCGCGGGAAGCGGGAGGGGAAGACCTGGCCTCTGTAGAAATTTTTTTGAAACATGTAATTTAAAAATTCCATAGCCATCAAATGCCTGGACCTATAATTCTGAAATTTCTGACACATATCTACCCCTAACCCATCTACAAAGTGAGCAATGTTCAGACTTCTAACTTTTAAAATAAAAAAGTTATAGGCGTTTCTTTCCTCATTGTTTCAAAAATACCTTGCCACCACATGCCTGGACCCAGCTGTCTGAAATTTTACACACATATCAAGCCAAGTGGTACCTGTAATGTGCCCATGTTTCCTGTTTGTATCTTCAAAAATAAAAAAGTGGGAGGCGTAACTGTATTTACCCCACCACTACCCATTTTTCTAAAATTAATTGCCACACAAGGCAAGCACCTACGTTTCCGAAATTTCACACACATAGGTCCCAAGGTACCGCCTACAATGTGGCAAAGTTTCATGTGTGTAACTTTAAAAATGACAAAGTTATAGGCATTCCTGGGTATTTATTAAAAAATTAATTGCCACACAAGGCAAGCACCTACGTTTCCGAAATTTCACACACATGGGTCCCAAGGTACCACCTACAATGTGGCAAAGTTTCATGTGTGTAACTTTAAAAATGACAAAGTTATAGGTGTTTCTTTCCTCATTGTTTCAAAAATTAATTGCCACACAAGGAAAGCTCCAATGTTTCTGAAATTTCACACACATATCAAGGCAAGTGGTACCTGTAATGTGCCCAAGTTTCCTGTTTGTATCTTCAAAAATAAAAAAATGGGAGGCGTAACTGTATTTACCCCACTACTACCCATTTTTCTAAAAATTAATTGCCACACAAGACAAGCACCTACGTTTCTGAAATTTCACACACATAGGTCCCAAGGTACCCCCTACAATGTGGCAAAGTTTCATGTGTGTAACTTTAAAAATGACAAAGTTATAGGCATTCCTGGGTATTTATTAAAAAATTAATTGCCACAAAATGCATGCACCAATCTTTCTGAAATTTCTCACAGATAACTACCCCTAACCAGTCTACAATGTGCCCAAGTTTCATCCTTCTATCTTTAAAAATGAAAAAGTTATAGGCGTTTTTGTAAAACAATACTTGGCTATGGGAAAAAGCATTCAAAATGGCGTCCGATCCGGATCGGACATCTGGTCCGATCCGATCCGACCAGCCTCCGATCCGATCCGATCCGATCCGACCCCCCAGGTCCGATTCCGATCCGCTATCCGATCCGATCCGGGGGGTCAGTGCACATCCCTACCATTTTGTTTCTTCTGGTTTGCCTTCACCGTCAACTCATTTGCCCACACTGCTAGGTAATTCTGTTGAGTGTGCCGATCAATGAGTTGGTGATGTCACAATGCTACTAGCACGGTGATGTCATGGAGAGTTATAAACAAAATAATGTGTTTTGCCAACACCAGCACCAATCAGTTCCTACTTGTACCTGAAGATAATAATAATAATAATAATAATAATAATTATTATTATTATTATTTATAACCCGCCTCTCCCTTCGGATCGAGGCAGGAAACACAATGTAAAATACAAAAATCACAAACAGTTAAAAAAATTAAAAAACCAGAAAATGCATCATTAAAACATCTTAAAATTCATCCGGATAGGCCTGCCGGAAGAGGACAGTCTTCATGACTCTCTTAAATTCATGAAGACTGCTAATTTGTCTAATCTCCTCCGGCAGACCATTCCATAGTCTGGGAGCAATGGAAGAGAAGGTCCTCTGGGTAACACTCGCCAGCCTAGTTCTGGCTGGCTTGAGTAGGTTCTTCCCAGAGGAGCTAATTGTGCGGGGCGGATTGTATGGGAGAAGGCGATCCCGCAGGTAGCCTGGGCCCAAACCATGTAGGGCTTCAAAGGTAACAACCAATACTTTATACTTCGCCCAGAAACTGACTGGCAGCCAATCAAGTGATTTTAAAACTGGTGTAATGTGGTCACCCCTAGATGTACCGGTGACCAACCTGGCTGCCATATTTTGAACAAGTTGAAGTTTCCGGAGTAGGCACAAAGGTAGCCCTATGTACAGCGCATTGCAGAAGTCAAGCCTCGAAGTTACCAGCGCGTGCATTACCATCTTTAGGTCTTCCAACTCTAGGAAGGGGCGCAGCTGGCATATCAGCCGAAGCTGATAGTAGGCACTTCTGGCCGTCACATCAATCTGAGCTGTCATCTGGAGTGACGGATCCAGGAGTACTCCCCAAACTGCGAACACAGTCTTTCGGGGGGGTGTAACCCCATCCAGAACTGGTTGACACACTTCCAAACCCAGGTTGGGGCCTTTGACAGCAAGCACCTCCGTCTTGTCTGAACTCAGCTTCAGTTTGTTTTTCCTCATCCAGCTCATTACCGCCTCCAAGCATTCATTCAGAGGAGACACACTATCCTTAGCTGACAATGTTGTCGAAGGCATAGAGAAATATATTTGGGTGTCATCAGCGTATTGATAGCACCCCGCCCCATGCCTCCAGATGATCTCTCCCAGCGGTTTCATGTAAATGTTAAACAGCATTGGGGAAAGGATGGCACCTTGTGGTACACCACATAGCAACTCCTTTTTTGAAGAGCAGCTAGCCCCAAGCATCACCATCTGGAACCTGCCCGAGAAATAGGATCGGAACCACTGAAGCACAGTGCCCCCGATTCCCAATTCCCCCAGGCGTTCCAGAAGGATACCATGGTCGATGGTATCAAAAGCCGCTGAGAGGTCCAGGAGTACCAGCAGGAACACACTCCCCCTGTCAATACTAAGGCGTAGATCATCCACTAAGGCGACCAAAGCGGTCTCAACTCCGTATCCTGCCCTGAAGCCGGTTTGAAATGGGTCTAGAAAATCAGTGTCATCCAAGACTGCCTGGAGTTGAAAGGCAACCGCTCTCTCGATCACCTTGCCCAAAAATGGAAGATTTGATACTGGCCTGTAGTTATTAAAGTCCAGGGGATCCAGGGAGGGCTTTTTTAGAAGCGGCCTTACCACCACCTCTTTTAAAAATGATGGAAAGCTCCCTTCCCTGAGAGTTGCATTAATGATATGTTGTAAATGTGATCTAACTGCATCTCCTCCCTGGACAACCAGCCAAGAAGGACAGAGATCGAGAGGGCAAGTCGTCCTCCTCACACATCCAAGTACCTTGTCCACGTCCTCGGTACTCACCAACTGAAACTGATCAAGTGTAATCCTACTCGTGGAGTCGCTGGACACTCCACTGTCAGCCTCTGCTATAACAATGGCATCTAAGTCGGCTCTTATCCGAGAGATTTTATCTGAGAAATGATCGTTAAAGGCGTCACAGCGAACTACCGAAGGCTCTAAAATCGGATTCAGGGGAGAAGGTGCCTGGGTTAGACCCCTCACCACCCTGAATAGTTCGCAGACACAATGCGTGCAGAGAAGAAAGCTTTCTTAGCTACACGTATTGCCACCCCATAGAAACGAAGATGTTCTCTATGTCGTGTCTTGTCGGATAGATGTTCCTCAGGTTCCTCTGTCGTTTAAAGTATGTGGTTGGTGATACAGGAGAGGGGCTTTTTTTGCATTGACACCAAGGAGGTTGTGGGACTTCATGGAGAAATTTGTTCTGCTTCATTGCTCCTGATTTTTAGATAGCTGGCTAAGGCTGTCCTCTTTCAGAGAGTCTTTAGGACTTTCTGATAATTTTTTCTCAGAGACTGCCTGCTTGGCTGTTCTTTTACTTTTCATTTGTTCCACCTTTTTGCACTTTATTATCATGTCCATTCATACTTTAACTTTAAATTTGTAAGATACCTTGTAGGCCTATTGAGCAAAATAAACATATAAATGAAGTATCTGTGAGGCTGAGGACTGTGAGCAAAGAAGAAAAGGAGGAACTACAGAGGCTCAGCCTCTGCTGAGATCATAAGCAAAGCTATTTAAATACATTTGTAAACTGCTTTGAACCTAAATAGATGGAAGTTGAACTATCAGCCTGTTTTTTTAAAAAAACAAGAAAACAAATGGCTCTGAGAAGTAGCATCAGCCACCAGGGCAGAAAATTGGAGCAGAATAGCTCCGAAAGAAATCAAATACTCTACACTAGGTTAATTCACTTTCAGGGATGTGTTTACTTGCATCTTATCTTCTGTGTTGAAGAAAACTCTAAAATTGGAGAATATTTGGTGCAGCCTTGCTTGAATGTTTGCCACTGCTACTTAAGTAGGGTGACCCTATGGAAAGGAGGGCTGGGCTCCTGTATCTTTAACAGTTGTATAGAAAAGGGAATTTCAGCAGGTGTCACTTGTAGGCATGCAGCACCTGAGTGACCAGATACAAAAGAGGGCAGGGCTCCTGCAACTTTAACTGTTGTGATGAAGAGGGGATCATTAAAAGATACAGGAGTCCTGTCCTCCTTTCCCTGTCCCCAACTTAAGAGCCTTTGCAGAGCCAACAAGGCACCTGGTCTGGGGTGTGATCAGCTCATGCCGCACTTTTATTGCCGTTTGACTGATCGTGTGGATTTAGTCCCCAAAGCGCACAGATTCGGGCTCCGTCCTGCGCGAATCTTGCAGTTCGAAGCAAAGATCAAAGAACCTGCACTGCACTTTAGAAGACTCAGTTCTCTGATTCCATGCTATTCCCCCCACCCCCCATCCCCATATCATTTGTTTTCCTGTTGCAACAATGAAATGATCAGTAGCTCTGGACTGAACCCAGAGCAGAAATGATGAGATGGGACAGGAGCTGCATTGAGGTTAAATTGCAATAGTTCAGGAGGAGTTTGGAAATGGGGGTGCAGGTCACTGCCGAGACTTCCCTTTTCTAGAGCTCCCCCATCCAACGCGCGCGCGCGCACACACACACACACACACTGTGCAACACATACATACAGAATGGAGAAAATGATGTGATTCGAGCCAGGGCCTCAGCAGAAAGGTAAGTGGCTCAACCCACAGATCTGTTGGAGCAAGGGGGGCTGAACCCTGATCCAGCCTTCGTGGGGTACTAATCTGGGAACCCCAGACAACTCCTCCCCCCCTCCCCTAGAGGCCCACACCTCTTCCCCCAGCCAGCAAGCTTTGGTGATTCCTCAGCTTTTCCAACCTCCCCAATCCCCGAGGCTTATTACTGGCAGTAAGTGCTTTAAGATCAAACAAGCTGGTCTTTTAGCCACATCCCCTTTGCATTCAGCCCCACCCACCACTGGAATGCAATTTCCCCCCTCCAATTTCTCTGAAATGGAATTTAGCACTCCTGAAATACATGGGACATCAGCCACTTGGGTCCTATCAAGGCGAAGGGGTATAACATCCCAGTCATCGGTGCCCAGCTTCCAAGCTCTTTGGCTTTCTGAGCCTCTTGATGAGCAGCAGTTGCCTTTTTTGAAAGATATGGCCTTTCCTGCTGCAAGACCTCCCCAAGGGGTGGGGGAGATTCTAAGAGCTGCAGAATGCAAGCCAGATTGCCAGGTCCCAATTCCCTGCTGCCTGAACCACTGGGACCACTAGCTGGAGAAGTGCAGGCAATTCAAGTCAGGATTGAATTGCCTGCACTTCTACAGCCCAGAATCCTCCTGGTCCCCAGGAATCAGGCACGTAGGCTGCTGGGTCGCTCCCGAGCTTACTGCCCTCTCGCTGTCAGGCAGCTGGTGTGTGGCTTCATTCTCTCTCCCCCACTGCACCCAGGTACTTTCTATATTTCCAGCTGTGGGTGGAGGGAGCGCTTGCCAGGACAAGGGCTTGGATGCCTGCCAGGTCACTTTAATGCACCCCACTTGCTCAGAAGAACGGGAAATTCTCTAGTAAAGTTGCAAAGGCACTTTTTCAAGCCAACACAATTGCACAGAGTAGCAGCCACAAAGGCAGTGTGAGGTGGCTGGATCACACAGATGGCCCCACTGCAAATGGCTCAGGCCCATGGTAGACCCATGTGCCACCCAGGCCTAGCTGTGAGGGATGCCAAACCAGCCCCTGGAGTTATAACACAGGTGGAGAGTAGCTCTGTGCAAGATCCTACTCATCAGTGGTGTATTATGGACGCCACATTTTCCACCATTTCCCATAGAAAGGGATGAATTGTGTGACGGCTGCTCAGCATTGGCGTGATGGCAAATCATTCTCAGGTTTTCCTCCCCTTCCTAGATCATAGGAATATTTGAACTGGCGTTTACTCTGTGTGCGTACTCCTATCCATTAGCTGATGTGAAAAGGTTAAGGTCTTTGAAGGCGGAAGAGCAGAGGGATCTTAGTATATGCCTTGAAAAATGTGGTGGCTGAGAAGGCGGGTTCAGATCCACATATTGCTGAAGCCAAATGTGGTTGATGAAGAAGATTTCAGAGGCCTCGTCCTGGAAACAGCAACTCAAAATCACATCCAGCCTTTAGTTGCAGTTACCCTGCCCTGCATGCTCTGAGGCCTGCAGAGTTTGGGCTTGCTTTCTTCTTGAGCTCTTGCTGTAGTGCTAAAACATCAAGATGGGAGCGTGAGGAGATCTCTGTGCGATGCTCTTGGAGTGAGACCACTCAATGGTGAAATGCAAAACTCTTGATCTCTTTGCACTTGGGACTTATCCAAGATTGTGGGAGCTGTATCTTCATTCAGTTTTCATACATACACACAGAGCCCTTTTTTCAGGCCTGAAAATAAAAGGGCTCACTTTCCTATCATAAAGTGAGGCCTTGTTTGCAGAAAACAGGGTAAAATTATGCCTGGACTGTACCACTTCAAACTGTAATTGTGTGTGTGTGTGTGTGTGTGTGTGTGTGTGTGAGAGAGAGAGAGAGAGAGAGAGAGAGAGAGAGAGAGAGAGAGAGAGAGAGATCATGATCGGATGCTCCTCCTATAAAAGCAATGTTTTAGCCTAACCTTCCCCCCCTGACATGCTTGTTTTCTATGGGCAGGAGTTTCCTTGCATTCAGTTATGCAAGTCTGAAGAGGTACAGTCCATGAACCATTTGACCACATGGAGAGCTGTTTGTCTAGAGGGAGTCTCAAGTGACATTGATCTGGTGAAACGTTCTACCTTCCTCACATCTGATCTGCTCAGCATGTGGTACTATGTACCACTGTGGTGTAAGGTCAGAATGAATGATATGCCTGCACATTCTCAGAGAGAGGCAGAGTATACAATTTAGTTGGAACGCTTCCATTTCTATACTATGTGAATAGTTAAGAAGAACCCTGCCGATTCAGATCATCTAACCTAGTGCTGGGAGAACCTGTGACACTTTATATGTTGTTAGACTACAAATCCCACCATCCTTAATGCTGGCTGGGGCTGATAGGAGTTGTAGTCCACCAGCGTCAGAAGGGCCACAGTTCCTCCATCTCTGAAACTGCAAGCCTCTGGGGAAGTTCCCAAAGAGGGCAGGAAGGCAAGACCCTCTCCTGTTGTATGTTCATAACATCTGTTATTCAGAGATACACATTGCCTCTGACCATGCAGGTTCTGTGAGGCTTTCATGAGGCATGTTCAGACAACACGCTAAAGCCATGGTGAGACCGCTAACCCTTTTGCAGCAAATGGTCAGTGAGCATGTTTAAACCATGTTTATATAGCCACCATGGTTAGGAATGGTTCACATGACATGTTAAGCCATAATGTTTAGCTCAAAATGCTTACCCACCGTGGCTTAGCGTGTCATCTGAACAGGGTCATGGTGAACAGCTGCTGAGACCTAGCCTTCATTTGGCTCATTGAAACACTGGATCCAGTAAGTGATCTTTAGAGTCCTGGTGATGCCTTTTCTGCTCATATCACAGCTTGCAATTTTTTGAGATGAGTATTTTTTTCTTTAATGTTTGATTTCTGTTCAGGTAACAGGAGAAATAAGAGGTATATACAATGTGTGGGTTTTGCACATGTTTCAAAGTATTGATTTGATTGATTCATGTTATTATATAGCTGACACAACAGCAACCATGACAAGAAGAAGCTATTCACTATCTTAATGAGGTGTTCTTCTAACCACGTGCATTTAGTCAGTAGATCACTATGTGTTTGCTATGTGTATCTATCTACCGTACAGAGTTTGCTATTCGTAAAGCAAGTGTTCCTGAACCTTGTGGGTTCTGCTTGTCTCGATGCTGACAAAACAGAACCAAACCGTATGGTTGCAAACAGAACTTTATTCTTTTCCTGCCTGTAGAGGAAAACCTATACAAGATTTGAAAATAAATAAATGCTAGTAACGAATTATGGTTCTTTTTATTTTTTCAAGACATGTTGTACATCATAAACCCAGGCTGTTGACACTTTATGCATGTAGGTGGGAATAATAACAACAATAATAATATTAAAGACAATAAAGATTTTAAGAGGATTTCTGTTTTTGTGGCTGACTCTCTCTCTCTCTCTCTCTCTCTCTCTCTCTCTCTCTCTCTCCAAACAAGACTTTTAATGCATGTCTGCAGCTAACTGCAGGTTTGTTTGGTATTTTTAAAATGTAAATTGCATGAGGTGTGGGGGGAGGGACAAAGGCTGATAATTAATGGGATCAGAGCAGACGTGGAGAGGGAATTTGACTCTTTCCTTTGTGCTACAGGTCTGAAAAAAATAATCCCATCAGCACATGGCCATTTTCAATTCTTAAAACTTGTCATGTCTAGTTTGGAGTCCCATTGAAATCAGATCTGAGAGAGGAGGGAAACGAACAAGGCAGAATCCAGCAGTGCAAATCCTGAAAATCAATAGTAGTGTCCATCCTCAAAGTCAAGGCATGGGTTGTCATGGTCCCATTAAACGGATGGGATTTAACAGTGTTCAGGTTTGGCACATGAGCTCATATTGTGCTGAGCTCCTGTTGGCCTGCCAAATCAACCCACTCTGCTGAGATCATCTTGGTGTGCAACCTTCCCCAACTTGGTTCTTTCTCTATGTGTGGGACTACAACTCCCAGCATAGCCATTGGGCATGCTGGCTGGGGATGATGGGAGTTGTGGTACTTCCAAATTAAAATTTGAGCCACACTTCATTCTGACACCTGCCAAGGTATGTTTTTAGAATAAGTAAGGGTGAGAAGAGCTGACCACTTTGGGTGGAGTCCATCCTCTCCCGTGACTCTGCATGAGCCACTGTGTTCTGACTCAGTCTCAGGAGGTATGATGCCATCAGACCTAATGCAGAGATGTGGAAGAATGATGTTCCCACCCCCACCCCGAGCAATGGAGGTTGATTGGCAGGATGCAAAGCCAGAGCAAGGAAACATGCAGAGAGGCAGTGGGCAGCCTCCCACATGGATGGGGGATATTCATACTTGCCAGAACTTGTCATAATGTTGTGGATTTGCATCACAATCCTGTGCATGCTTGCTTGGAGTCAGACCCATTGAACTCCTTCTGTTGAGTAAACGGAAGATTCCACTGCACAGTTTGGGGAATTACTGCAGTAATTCCCATTCTCACCATTGAGTATTGTTTCTCACCTTAACACTAAGGAGGTGGCACCAAAGACGTTCCATGAACTCCCACTCCACCCAGAGAAGGACAGTTGCTGTCAAGAGCCGTTGCCTTTCCCTCCGCTCTTCCTCCAACTTTTCCACAATGTGTATTTGTGGAGGATGGGAGAGTTGGAAATTCAGTGGAGTGGTGGGGTAGTGGGACCAGGGACTGGATTGGAACTTCTCCCTCTCCTCTAAATGTGAGAGACCTTTAGCTCATAATCTGTCTCTGTTCCCAGGTTCTGTCTTTTTATAAGACGCTCCGGCATGGCTGAGAAATGGTGGTGCATAGGGCAAAGGGTTTTCATATAGGCCAGGGGTGGGCAACTGTGTGTGTGGGGGGGGGGAGGCTCTGGAGGGGCATTATCTGACAGGTGCTGGCTTGGTGTCATTTGTCCTCATGACATTCTATGGACCAAGTCAATTGGCAGAAATGGGTAAAGTGTTGGACAGAGGTAACCCTAAACAAAGAAGACAAGTGCAACAATATAGTGTTCCTGACAGATTCTGAGATGTATCCCTTTATCGAGGGAAACTGAAAAATATAATTCAAAATTAAGACTTTTTTAAAAAATCTATATACTGAACATCACATATTCATGGGAGGGAGAGCAACTCAATGGCCCTTAGACAGTGTCTGGGAGGCCACATGATACTTCAGATTCCTGGGTCTGAGTCTGACCTCACAGCCAGCACAGAAAAAAACATGCCAGCTGCCTCTCCAAGGGGGGAGGAGACTGGAGAGGCTGGGATTCAGGCTATCCTAAGGCCTCTCCTGCCTCCCCCCCCCCAACAATGCTAGAAAATGCAGACTGTGAGGAGCAGAGAAGGTGAGGCTCAATCGCTTCTGCCGCTCCTCCTGCTGTTCACTGGATGTTCATAAAACTCTGAGTTCAGAGGCTTACAAGCATCAATGGCAGAAGTTATAGGCTGGGGCCAGATCTACACCAAGCAGGACACGACACGTTGAAAATGTTTTGAAAATGGAGAGCTCCATCACACCAGCTATTTAGTGCACTCCTGCCATGCCTGGTGTGCGGATTTGCAGCATGGTTCTCACATGACGCCGTGCCTGTCCTGCGGACACCTGGCCTCTTCCCCAGCCTTTCCTAGAACACTAAAAGTCTGGATTATTTTCCCTAAGCGTGTTGTTTTTGCCCAGCAGAAATGTGGTCTGGTTGAAGTGCTCATCTGACAGGACCTGACTGGAGGGACAAAGAGAAGGGGAGGGGTGGAGTGGAGCAGAAGAGCAAAGGAGCAGCTATTCAGGTGAAAGGGATCATAAGCTTGACGTGCTTCTGCAAAACGCAGAGGCAAACCAGGGGGAAAAATAGGTGTGATGGAGCTTTCAGTGTCTCCTGGGCCCCAACACTTGTAGCTGCTGTTACAAACCATTTCAAGCAGAAGCGTCGATCCACACTGGCATTACATTACATCTGGATGGAAAATAGACTTCAAGGAGAAAATATTCCTTCTTTTGAGATGGTTTCCACATGGTTCACAGCTGGCACCACCTAAGAAGAAGTATTCCTCTCCCGTGTAAGAGAGGAGAGCTGTCTCTTCTCAGAATGCATTTTGCTTAGGCATGGATTTGGAAGTTCTTACATTAAAAATAATCAGCTTTTGCATTTAAGAAAATGGCCCAACTAATCGGGAGGTACTATTATAATTGATCAATTTTTTTATATTTATTAATCGAAACATGAATCAATGACATGTTGCTGCCCCAAAATTTGGATGGGCAGAGCAGTCCTACTGGTGTGTGGGTGTGTCACTTAGAGATCCAGGCCAAGCAACTGCATTTTCCTAAGCTCTTCCAGTCTTGTGCCGGCAGTGCAAAAGAGAGGGAAGGGGAGCATCTTTGTCACCATTCCTGATTTTTTATTTACATTTTCCCTCACATCAGTTGCAATGGGTTTGGGAGGGCTATGACTCCTGCACATACAAGTCCTCCTCTGATCCACCCAGATATGCCCACAGAACCCCCCCCCCTTTTGCAGGGGAGGCTGATGGCTCCGATGTCAGTGGGGCGGTGAATTTGTTCCAGGTTTCAGTCAGATCCATCCAGAACTCTAAAGGAGCGATCCAAGGTGCTGAAGCCATTTGGGGGATAGGATTTAGCACTTTGGATAGCTGCTTCAGACTTCTGACTGGGACTGATGGAAGCCTGGGATGGATTCACTGGCCCACTGACATTGCAGCCACCAGCCTCCAATGCCTTTTTAAATTATTTTTTTGGTGATCTCTACTGATGTTGGAGAGGCAGAGACTGTGGATGTTTCCATGGTGGTTGGGGGGGGCAGGGTTGTGAGGGCAGCGCCCCCTCCAAGGTCAGACCTCAGCAAGTTCCAAAACATCCTAAGGTTCCTGAGTGCCTTGCATGGGTTTGAAATGAACACTGCAAGAACACCCAATTCTCCTAGAGACGATGCTTCCCAGTGGAAGGCAGGCACACCTGTGTCTGCCCTTGGCCTTGGTCTCGTTGACAGGAGGTCAACCTCTGTCTTGAACAGCCTCCTCCAACCTTGTGCTCCCTAGATGTCATGCGGTATAACTCCCATCATACTTTGACATGCTAACTGGGGCTGGTGGGGACTGTAGCCCAGAAACATCTGGAGGGCACAACATCAGAGATGTGTGTGTGTGAGAGAGGGAGTGTGCATATCTATCGAACTAATCTCCCAACACATAAAAAAATAATTTATCAGGAAGAAGGGTTCTAGCTTATCCACTCAGTGCTATGCTAGTTTTCTATGTGCATGATTTATCTATTAATATTCTTGGGATGGTTGTGTTTTTTTTTAAATCAAGATTATAGCACATAAGAACATAAAAAGAGCCCTGTAGGGTCAGTTTAAAGGTCAATTTAATCCAGCATTCTGTTCCGACAGGAGCCAACCAGATGCCTAAAAAAAGCCAACAAGCAGAACATGAACTCAATGCTCCATCCCATATATGTTTCCCAGACATTGATATTTGTAAGTCATTCTGCTTTATATATAGTCATCATGGCTGGTAGCCATTGACAACCTGACCTTCTATGCAAGTCAGTCTTTTTTTTTTCCAATAATGTTGCAGGGTGGAAAAGGATTCATGTACACAGATGTTCTCACTATGGATATGCTGCAAGTTGCTTGCAAAATTGCAGCATGGCTCTGTGCGGCTGATGCATAATGTATTCTCATCTTACAATATCTAACCAGGAGTGTGCGTTGTGGTTTTAAATTATAACATGGCAGCTTCATAGCTTATGTCCCATGAAGCTGAATGTAATTTCCATTCTGACAAGTCTGAATGAACGCATGTGGCGAGCTGTCATTCTGATCTGTCAGAACTGAAACTATCTTTAAAAAATTCATACAAAATCGAGGGTTGGAGGGATCGATCTCAAATTTCGTACACATGCTTAGGCATACCCATAAGCACTGTGACCAAGTTTCAAGCCTCTAACTTTTAAAATACAGATGTTATAGGCATTTTACTTTAAAAATAGGACTGCAAAAAAAATAAATCATTTTTCACGATAATTATCGTGAAGACAATACAGTTCACCTACGATATGAATGACGATAATTTTTTTGGTCCGAAATGACGATAACGATAAATGACGATATTTTTTTGGCGGGCACACCCATAAGAGAGAGAGAGAGAGAGAGAGAGAGAGCAAGCAAGCACTGTGCAGTTGTGCATTTCAGCAACTTAAACTCACTTATATCATAGCCCTACAGGAATAAAATGGAGTTTGCTTCTGCTGCCCTCATCGCCTGATTTCTGGGGGGGGGGGCATTGGGGGCCCTCCTGGGCTGATGGGCCCTGGACTTTGGCCCCAAGCTCCATCCATCGCTGCACCGCTGCCATTCGCAAAGACCCCTTCACTGGGCTAAGGGCAGGCTCGCTTCTTCTGATGCTCCCGAAGAGAGCTTCTAAGGGCAGGCTCGCTTTTTAACGTTCAGGACCACGGATAGCTCGTTTAGAGCTTTGGCTGATACAAGAGTGGATTCACCACCCTACTGAAATTGGAGCCACCAGCCTCCACTGAGTTTGGGTCAAGTATGCTGAGCACTGCTTTGCCACCCTTTGGCTGGGGGAGTGTCTTCCCTTATCCCTGACACCTGCCAATCCATAGCCATCGTGTCCCCTCCCACCCATGGCACCTTTCCCAAAGCTGGGTCCCTGCAGATGTTATGGACTACAGTCCCCATCATCCCCAGGCAACATGGGTTGACGTGAATTTGGTCCTACCCGATGGAGGACACCAGGTTGGGGAAGGGTGAAAATACACTTTTTTAATCCCCTCCCCTCCCTAATTTAGTTCCCTTCCGTTCCCCATCTTCGATTGATTGATTGATTGCTTTTCACCCCAGGTGGAGGTGTCTTCTAATACCTGCTAGTTTTCAGGGAATTCAGGAGAAATGTTTAATAGCGGGTATTTTATTGCCTTTAAATTCGACGCATCCCAGCTGAGCAAAACGTGAGCGCCCAGATCTGACTCGGGCCTCCCCGGTTTTCTCATCCCGTTTCTCGCACCCCCCCCCCCGCTCTCCCCCCAATCCCACGTTCGTGCCACTTGCCAGCCGGATTCATCCCACCGCGGCGGGGGTGCAGAGAGGTCTGACAGCATGGCTACATTTGGCGCTGCGGTGCCCTACGCTGGAGGGGGGGGGGGAGGAGAGAAAGGAGAGCGAGAGGGGAGGAGGGGAAGGAGAGAGGGGAGAGGCATTTTTCGCCAGGGGCCTTGGCTAGGGTGCAGTGGTGGTGGCTGGTGGCTCTGAGGCCAGTGGGGCTGTGAATCCACTCTGGGATTCAGTCAGAACCCTAAAGGAGCTGTCCAAGGGGCCGGACCCATAAGGGGCTCAGGCTCGCTTTGTTCCACCTCTGCTAGACCTGGACAAAAACCTGCGGTAAAAATCGGTGGCTGGCGCGAACGGATCCTTTCCCGCCCTGTCTCTCGGTCCAGGCACCGGGAAGACCTGTCCGCCCTGCAGGGCCGGCCCTCCTCTGCCCACGGACGAGGCGCACGCCCGGGTCGCATGCCGACAACCGCAGACCTGGGTTCCAAGCGCAGAACGCGACACGCGCATCCTTCCCAAGCCGCGTGAACCCGACGCGCTCACGCCCACCGGCCCTTGCTCGAGCTAAGCCACTCTGTTTCGCGTGTCACATGCCAGGGTTAGGCTGAGGCTGGGGGCTGGGGGGGAGCAATCCGAGAGTCGCTCAAAGGTCACCGGTTGTTTAGTCTGGAAAACGAGACGGTCCAGAAAGAGGAGGGGGCGGGGAGGGGGAGGGGAGGGGCAGGAAGACTTCCGCTCTGACGGCTGCGGCTGCTCCTGGGGCAATTCCGCAAAGCTTCCACGAGAAAACGCCAAGGGGAACAGTGCCAGCAAACCAAGCCACGCCAGGAGCCTGACTGCTTCCGAGCTCGCATACGATGCGAACGCCCTTGCCCCCCCCCCCGCTCCCCGAGCCCTTCCTTTCCAAGCTCACTGCCGCGAGAGGGGGAGGGGGGAGCAGGGTACCCAACCAAAACATGCAACATAAAGAAACAGACATGCCATTTTGCTGGTTCGGTTTGGGGGTTGATGGATTGGGTGTGGGGTCATTTTGTGTGTGGGGGGGGGGTTACCTTTTTTTGAATGCCTGGGTCAATTCTCCTGCTCCCCTTTGCGGAGTCCTCCTTCAGCCCTGGCAGCCCAAGCTCCTCTCCCTAGCTAACCTGGCTAATAACGTCGGCGCCTCCTTTGGATCTGCTGATACATCTCCCTTCTGACGTCAAAAATCTTCAGTAATATTCAGGATCAGCTCCCAAGTCTCTGAATCAGAGGAGCCCGTGAGCAGAATCAGGAGCCGCGCACGCTCTCCCCCTCGCCACACACACACACACACACACACAGAGAGAGAGAGAGAGAGAGAGAGAGAGAGAGAGAGAGATACGCGCGCGCGTCTTCTGGAATTTCATTCATAAAGATGGCGAGAGGCGGGGTCTCCTCCTCCTCCTCCTCTCCCAAGGTCAGGAAACGCATATCTTCGCCTTGCGGGAAAGGGAGAGGAGCTTTGCAGACTCTGTCCGATATGAAATGCAAAATAAAAACACTAAATTGAAAAAAAAACCGGGGGGGGGGGGAATAGGAATGCTTTTTCGTTTTCCCGCAGCGTGGAAGTGAGTTGCGACTCAGCTGCACTTTGGAGGTTATGTAATAATACCGAACTGTCTGTCCCGTTAGATCCTGCTGGGGAAAAGAACGAATCAAGGACAGCCACGTTTAAACACACACACACACAAACACACACACACACACACCAAATTTTTAAATTAAGTGGGACACACAATACAGGTAGTAGCTGCCTAGAGCCATGCACTTCCTGGAGTTGGAAAATCGTTTAGAGTGGAGGTGGCTCTATTTTTGGGGCATATGGGGGCAGCGACCCTCTGCCACTCCCCCACTCACTTGTGGCAGAGAAATCCCACTTAACCAGGTTGCTCTAATACTGCCTCCTCCAACAACCTCTGCCATGCCCTCTGCCCCACTTGTCGCAATGGGCACCAGACACCACTGCTTTAGGGGCAACGCAGTCCCCTCCCCAGGCAACTCATCAGACCCTTGGGACTGGACGAAAAAGGTTGTCTGTTTACAGACCCATTTCCACTGCTTTATCTTTTAAAAAATTGATGTATCGCCTCCTATGAGATAATTTCAGTCAATCCAATGTAAACTCAATATAGAATCAAACAACAATAAAAACAGCAGAACCAGTGTCCTAGTGGTAAATTTTGGACTGCAGCCCTTCATCATGACAGTCCCCAAGGAGAGCCCCAAAAATGCAGGCTCTTGTGTGGCTCCATCTCAAGAACCCCATTCTAGCTGTTTTCATCTGCACCAGGAGCAGTTCTTTGGGAAAGCTCAAGGTCCATTCAAGACCAAAATACTGCTTAGGAATGTTATTATATGATGCTGCGTATAAGCATTGCAAATAAATTAATTAATAAATAAATTTTGCACCACACTCCCCCACCCACTTGCTTCCCAAATACTTCAGGGAGTTCTGTGACATAAGGAAGTCCTGCCTGTGACTCTCCAAACTTTAATCATTGTGATCACTCCAATGTTGGGAATGCTCTGAATAAATAAATAAACCAGGTTGCAAGTGGAGACGCCCATGTCCATCATATGACGAGAACCAATGAACTGGAGGGGGAAGGAGAAGGGGTGGGGCGGGGCGGTCTCAATAGCGGGAGAATCGTGAAAGGGACCAGCGCTTGCCACGCTAATGAAATGGAGGTCAAAATTGCAGGTGAAAAAAAAAGTAGGTGAGATGGAGATCTGTACTGTGTTGTTCTCTTTCAGACATTTGGGATGGGTGAAGAAACAGAGCCAGTCCTCTATTTGGTGGCATCAATCCAGATTGGGGCAATTAAACACCCTAATCTGGGCTGCCTAAGACTTGAGAACATGTGCTGTGTCATACCTCTTTGGTGGTCCTCGGTTTAATGAACAGCTTTGTCATTTGCCCCTAGAAATGACAATTGCCCCTAGAAATGCAGGTGTCAAACCTCCATGTAAAAAAAGTCATCTTAAGCAAAGAACAGGGTTATACAGGGAAGCAAGACAACATATTAAATAAGGAATGTGCAAACTGAAATGCAAATGTAGCATTCTGCTTCTACTAATGCGGACTTAGCTGGAGATTGTTAAGGACTAAATAAGGGCAGGATTTGCATGCAACCCCATCTTACACATCTGTATTCAGAGATAAATCTGAATTCCATAGGAAGTCCCCAAACTAAGTATACAATACTGCATCGGTCCTATGATATAGGATTTTAGTTTTAGTATAATTACAAATAATCCTAAGAAAGCTGCTATTCCATTGTCTGGTTGCCTCTAGTTTTCTGGGGCCAGAGCACAAAACCAATGTCTCTTGTACCTCTTGAATGTTCCTGCAAGAAGAAGCCCATTTTGAGCATCTTTTGCATAAATATGTCAGTGTAATCACCTGCCTCAAGAGAGGATTTCTCACTCTCTCCTCATTCTGACACATTTTGGCATTACAGTCTGGAACAGAGCTGGCAGATTTTGTTGAGTGACGACCAGATCTGTCAGTCTCTGAGGCTAAGAGTGAAATCACACTGATCAAAATTCCACACTATTGGCTCCCGAATATGACCATTTCGATCCATAGTTGGTTTGTCTCTAATTACAGGGCCTGTTCCAGCCTTCCAAGCATCGCAGGGGGACAACCCAGCCAACACACACTTACAGAAAGGTATTCATGGTGTGTGTTAGCATTGCACAGTGCGCACTACTTGCCTAGGAGACCGCTCCTCTCTTTTGCCCCCCCACCACACAAAAGATTTTTCAGTCCCAGTAGTATACAATCACAGAATAAAATAAATGACGTAATAACATTACTGAGGAAATACGTTTGGACATAGAAAATGAGACATAATAACCCGTTTCTGCCTCACAGTAGCACAAAGGAGGTTAAGCATTCAAATTTACAAGAAGAAGAATGAGGAAAAATATGTAACTCCCATCCCTTCAGTGGTCAAAGTGGGAGATTGACTTTCCAAGTCGAAGGAAGTATTTCCCATGTTCTGCCTTTTATGTTAGAGTCCAGAAAATATACCTATAAAGTGCTAGTCCATAGATAAAGACGAAACATGGTTTTTGTGGGATTTAGCCATAGAGGGAGACATCACAACTTATAGTTTCAGTGGCTCACTACTAGTATTTCTGATATAAAAACCCATGACATCTAAGTTCTTTTCCGATCAAAGATTTGAAGGTTAATTACTGTGAAAGGGCTTTTCAGTAGTAGCACCCTGTCTCTGGAACATATACTGCCTGGAGCCCTATCTTGTTGTCATTTTGGTGCCTGGCAAGCAACATTTTAAGGCTTTCAGTCCTTGCTCAACGATTAATCTGGCTTTTTAGACTTTTATGCTGCTTTTGTTAGCTTATTAATAAGTGTTACTGCATTGTATTTTCATTATTTTATGGTAAGCCATGCTGATAATTTAATTGAAAATAGGAATATAAATTCTAATAAAAATTAACAGAATATTAAAATTGAATATTAAGGGGGGTCCCCTCAAAAAACAGAAATGTATAGAAAATCTGCAATCAGCTGCAAATGACCTGTTTTGCTCTAATTTCAAGCATTTACCCTATTTACATATATTTCAGACATCTTTGTGTATTCTTATTGAACAGTTGATAGTCATGCACGTGTAGCAGTTTTCTAGCGAGAAAAGCCCAAAATGAGAGAAATCTGTGAAATGTACAGAAAGCCTGATCACCCTCAAACGTGCCATTTTGCCATTAGTTTGAAGCATTTACACTATTTCCATGGATTTCAAATATTTCAGACATTTGTGTATTCTTACTGAACCGTCGATATTAAGGCATGCGTAGCACTTTTCTCTAGGCTGAAAAGCCCAAAATGAGAGAAATGGGTGAAATGTTCAGAAACAATGTACATCAACATCAAATGACCCGTTTTGCCCTGGGTTCAAGCAGGTATCCTAATTCCAGTGATTTCAAATGTTTCAGACATCTTTGTGTATTCTTACAGAACCGTCGCTATTCAGGCACGTGGTTTTCTAGCCTGAAAAAACCGAAATGACACAAATGGGTGAAATGTACAGAAACACTGCAGATCAGCATCAAATGATCCGTTTTGCCCTAGTGTCAAACATTTACCGTATTTCCAGTGATTTCATGTATTTCCGATAAGTTTACTTTAGTTTTTCTTAATCATCAATAGAAAGGCATGTTTAGGAGCTTTCTTGCCTGAAAAGCCCAAAATGAGAGAAATCGCCCAAATTGAGGGAAAAAAGGGAGATTAACAGAAAATCTGCAATCTGCATCAAATGACCCGTATTGCCTTACATTCAAGCAGTTACCCCATTTCCAGTGATTTCATTTATTTCAGACATCTTTGTATATTTTTACTGAACCGTCACAGTTCAAGCATGTGTAAGAGTTTTCTAGCCTGAAAATCCCAAAATGAGAGCTATGGGTAAAATGTACAGAAACTGCTGAGCATCAAAGGACATGTTTTGCCCGAGTTTCAAGCATTTACCGTATTTCCAGTGATTTCATGTATTTCCAACAACTTTAGTTTTTCTGAACCATCAAGGCACGTTTAGGAGGTTTCTAGTCTGAAAATCCCAAAATGAGAGAAATAAAAAGCCAAAAGTGAAGGAAGTGTGAAATGGACAGAAACCCAGCTGATTAGCAGCAAATGGCCTGTTTTGCCTGTGTTTCAAGCATTGTCAAGAACTGTCAATACAGCTACTTTAGGCTGAAAAGCCCAAAATGAATGTATGAAATGTGCTGAAACACTGCAGATCAGCAGCAAATGACTTGTTCTATTTACCCTCTGTGCAGTGATTTCACATTTCAGACATCTTTCTGTCTTTAAACTTAACCATCACTGTTGAAGAACGTGATTTGTAGCCTGAAAAGACCAAAATGAACAAAATGAGAGAAATGTTACTGAACCGTCGATATTCACGCATGTGTAGCAGTTTTCTAGCCTGAAAAGCCAAAACTGAGGGAAATGTGTGATATACAGAAAATATGCAGATCAGCATCAAATGACCCGTTTTGCCTTACGTTCAAGCATTAACCCATTTCCAGTGATTTCATGTATTTCAAACATGTTACTTTAGTTTTACTGAATAGTCGATATAAAACAATGATAAGGCACTTTCTAGCCCGAAAAGCCTAAAATGAGAGAAATGGGTGAAATGTACTATAACCAGATCAACAGCAAATGACCTATTTTGCCCTAGTTTCAAGCACTTAACCTATCTCCACTGATTTCACATTTCAGACATCGTTGTGTATTTTGACTGAACCTTCACTATTGAGGACTGTGTAGGAGATATGTACCCTGAAAATCTCAAAATGAGAGATATGTGTGAATTTACAGAAAATCTGCAGATCTGCATGAAATGACCCGTTTTGCCTTACTTTCATGCATTTACCACTTTTCAGTGATTACACGTATTTTAGACCTTGCTTTAGTTTTACTGAATAGTCAATATAAAGGAATGATTAGGAGCTTTCTAGCCTGAAAAGACTAAAACGAGAGAAATGGGTGCAATGTACTATATAGGGGTGTGCACGGACCCCCCGGATCGGATCGGGACCCGGATCGGGACCTCCAATTTTGTCCCGGACCGGTTCGGACAAAATCGGAGGCCCCCCGGACCGGATCGAGTCCGATCCCGACCCAAAAATCGTACATTTTTGGATCGGCCGCCATTTTTTTCCCCATAGACTTGCATTGCAATGCAAGTCTATGAGGAAAAAATGGCGGCGGGTGGGTAAGGGGGGGCCTAACTCCCTCCCCCCCCCGGGGCCGTCCGCTGTGGACGGCCCCGGCAGGTAAACCCCCTCCCCCGCGCTCCCTACCCCCCCTGGGGCCGCCTGCTTCCATCCGCTGGCGCCCGCGGGCGCCAGCGGATAGAAGCGGACGGCTCCGGGGGGGGGGGTAAGCCCCCTTCCCCGCCACTTACCTTCTCGGCACGTCCGGCGCCGGCGGCTACTACCAGCGGGCTCCGCGGCCTACTCTCGAGTAGCGCGCCGGGTGATGACATCACCCGGCGCGCCACCCTGGAGCAGGCCGCGGAGCCTGCTGGTAGTAATAGGCGCCGGCGCCGGACGGGAGCCGCCGGGCCGGGCAGGTAAGGGCCCCCCTCCCCCCTCCCCCCTCCGCGCGCCCCCTCCTCCCCTCCACGCACCCCCTCCTTACCTTTCCGGCCCGGCGGCTCCCGTCCGGCGCCGGCGCCTACTACTTCCAGCAGGCTCCGCGGCCTGCTCTAGAGTAGCGCGCCGGGTGATGACATCACCCGGCGCGCCATCCTAGAGCAGGCCGCGGAGCCTGCTGGGAGTAGTAGGCGCCGGCGCCGGACGGGAGCCGCCGGGCCGGAAAGGTAAGGGCCCCCCTCCCCCCTCCGCGCGCCCCCTCCTCCCCTCCACGCACCCCCTCCTTACCTTTCCGGCCCGGCGGCTCCCGTCCGGCGCCGGCGCCTACTACTTCCAGCAGGCTCCGCGGCCTGCTCTAGAGTAGCGCGCCGGGTGATGACATCACCCGGCGCGCCATCCTAGAGCAGGCCGCGGAGCCTGCTGGGAATAGTAGGCGCCGGCGCCGGACGGGAGCCGCCGGGCCGGAAAGGTAAGGGCCCCCCTCCCCCCTCCGCGCGCCCCCTCCTCCCCTCCACGCACCCCCTCCTTACCTTTCCGGCCCGGCGGCTACCGTCCGGCGCCGGCGCCTACTACTTTCAGCAGGCTCCGCGGCCTGCTCTAGAGTAGCGCGCCGGGTGATGACATCACCCGGCGCGCCATCCTAGAGCAGGCCGCGGAGCCTGCTGGGAGTAGTAGGCGCCGGCGCCGGACGGGAGCCGCCGGGCCGGAAAGGTAAGGGCCCCCCTCCCCCCTCCGCGCGCCCCCTCCTCCCCTCCACGCACCCCCTCCTTACCTTTCCGGCCCGGCGGCTCCCGTCCGGCGCCGGCGCCTACTACTTCCAGCAGGCTCCGCGGCCTGCTCTAGAGTAGCGCGCCGGGTGATGACATCACCCGGCGCGCCATCCTAGAGCAGGCCGCGGAGCCTGCTGGGAATAGTAGGCGCCGGCGCCGGACGGGAGCCGCCGGGCCGGAAAGGTAAGGGCCCCCCTCCCCCCTCCGCGCGCCCCCTCCTCCCCTCCACGCACCCCCTCCTTACCTTCCCGGCCCGGTGGCTCCCGTCCGGCGCCTACTACTACCAGCAGGCTCCGCGGCCTGCTCTAGAGTAGCGCGCCGGGTGATGACATCACCCGGCGCGCCACCCTAGAGCAGGCCGCGGAGCCTGCTAGTAGTAGTAGGCGCCGGCGCCGGACGGGAGCCACCGGGCCGAGAAGGTAAGTGCCCCCCTCCTCCCCCCCCCCCGCTGTCCACTTTCATCGGCGGGCGCCCGCTGGCGCCCGCCAATGGAAGCGGCGGTGGGCGCCAGTGGGCGCCCGCCGATCCGCCGATCCGCCGAACCGGTTCGGAGCTTTTTCGGACCGGTTCGGATTGGATCGGCCGATCCAGCTGCGGGATCGGAAATCGGATAATTTATCCGATTTCCCACTGGACCGGACTCGGATCGTGGATCGGGTCCGATCCAGTGCACATCCCTAGTACTATATAACCCTTAGATCAGCATCAAGTGACCCGTTTTACCAAAGCTTCAACCAATTACCCTAATTCCAGTGATTTCTAATGTTACAGACATCTTTGTGTATATTAACTGAACTGTCGACATTCAGCAACTCTAGGCTGAAAAGCCCAAAAGCCCATCATCAAATGACCCGTTTTGCCCTGGGATCAAGTACAAAGTGTTGGTTATTACCTTTAAAGCCCTACATGGTTTGGGTCCAGGTTACCTACGGGATCGCCTTCTCCCATACAATCCGCCCCACACGCTCAGGTCCTCTGGGAAGAATTTATTACAGTCAACAAGAACTAGACTGACAACTGTTACCCAGAGGACCTTCTCTTCTGCCGCTCCCAGATTGTGGAATGACCTGCCGGGAGAGATTCGCCAACTTACTAGTCTTCAGGAATTTAAAAGATCTATAAAGACTGATCTCTTCCGGCAGGCCTACCTAGATGAATTTTAAAGTGTTTTATTGGTGTTTTATTGGTGTTTTAATTATGTACTGGTTTTATCTGCTTTTAATGAGTTTTTGTATTTTGTGTTTGGTGTTGTTCCCCGCCTCGATCCGTTGGGAGAGGCGGGTGATAAATAAATATATTATTATTATTATTATTATTATTATTATTATTATTATTATGTATCCTAAGGACAGTGATTTCAATTGTTTCAGATATCGTTGTGTCTTGTACTGAGGAAAGTGTAGGAGATTTATAGCCTAAAATGCCCCAAAAGAGAGAAACGGGTTAAATGTCAAGAAACATTTCAAATTAGCATCACCTATTTAGCTCTAGTTACATGGAGGTACCTTATTTCCAGTGATTTCCAATGTATTCTTACTGTACATTCGCGATTAAGGCATTTGGAGCAGCTTTCTAGTCTAAACTACCCAAAATAAGAGAAAACGTGTGAAATCAACAGCAAATGACGTTGTTTGCCCTAGTTTGATGCATTTACCCTCTTTCCAGTTAGTTCACTTGTTTTAGACATCTTTGTGGATTTTCACTGAATCCTCGCTGTTAAGGACCATTTTCTAGCCTGAACTGCCCTGAAGGAGAGTAACGGGTTAAATGTAAAAAAACATAGCAGATTAGCCTCAAATAACCTATTTGGCCCTAGTTGCAGGGATGTAAACTATTTCCAGTGATTTCCCATGTATTCATTCTGAACATTCGCTATATGGCATTTGGAGCAGCTTTCTAGCCTACACTGTCCAAAATAAGAGAAAACGTGTGAAATCAACAGCAAATGACATTGTTTGCCCTAGTTTGAAGCATTTACCCTATTTCCAGTTAGTTCACTTGTTTTAGACATCTTTGTGGATTTTCACTGAACCCTCGCTATTCAGGCATGTGTAGCAATTTTTATATGCTGAGAAGCCCAAAATGAGAGACGTGTTTCATATGTTCAGAAACCCTTCAGATCACCTGGTTTGCCCACGTTTCAAGCATTTACCCTATTTCCAGTGATTTCAAATATTTCAGACATACTGAGGAATGTGTAGGAGATTTGTAGCCGGAAAAGACGAAAATGAGAGAAATGGGTAAAATGTTCAGAAACCCTGTTCAGCGTCAAATGACCTAATTTCAAGCATTTTCCCTATTTATTTCAGACACCTTTGTGTATTCTTACTGAACAGTTGATAGTCAGGCATGTGTAGCAGTTTTCTAGCGAGAAAAGCCCGAAATGAAAGAAATGGGTGAAATGTACAGAAACCCTGCAGATCATTATTAAATGTGGCATTTTGCCTTAGTCTGAAGCATTTACCTATTTCCAGTCATTTCAAACATTTGAGACATCTTTGTGTATTGTTACTGAGCCGTCGATATTAAGGACCATTTTCTTGCCTGAAATGCCCCGAAGGAGAGTAACGGGTTAAATGTAAAAAACATTGCAGATTAGCATCAAATAACCTATTTGTCCCTAGTTGCAACCCCTGTTCAATGCAGGCTCTGCAGTGCAAGATGAAGCTACAGGCTCCCTGTAAGATAGCCATTCGGCCAGCGGAGGATGTTGACTCCAATGTCAGTGGAGCAGTGAATCTTCCCTGCCCCCTCCACAGGGGGTGGAGGGGGCAGGGAAGTTATTTCCACCAGTGCAGTTGACCCAGCATGAATCTGGATCCAGCCCATGGTAAAACAAGTAAGACATGGGTCACCAAATGCATGTTTGGGCTGAAGGGAGGTCCCAGTGACGACTAGTCTGTTAGCCCTCATCAGATACAACATGGGAAATTCTTTTCCCTGGGAGAGACCTGAGCAGTTTTTAAGATAAAGGGGCCCTGCAGAATCTTGTTCACTCAGTGGCTGGAGTGTTTTGTGATGCCATTTAGGTTGCCCATTATCCTTTCCCAGCCTGCTGGTGCCCCCCCAGTCTTTCTCCAATTATCCCATTTTTGTTTTGGTTATTGAATATGTTACTAAAATAGGTTGATGATTATATACACGAACGACCAACTCACATTTACGCTCTCCCTCTGTCCCCACCATTTACCTCCCCATAATATCACACACACACATACATACACACACACACACACTTAAAAATCAGCCTCCACTGGCCAACAGCATACCTGTAGTATGGGTGTTGGTCAAGGGAAATGGCAGAAGCAGAATTTGATGTGCTGATAGTCTGGCCTTAAAATTGCAAATCCAAGAGGGAACTGGGCTCCCATTGCATCAGAAAGATCTGCTGCCATTTTACTTTTCAAACTGGCATCCGTCTTTGCCCTTAGTCACGAATGCCCTCTTTGGCTGTGTTCATCTGTTCTCACTAGAAACCATACATGTAGAGCTGAAATTAAATCTTCAATCCATTGCTTTATAGAGAGTGTGGTTTAATCTTTCCAATGTTGTAAAATAATCCTATTGGCAGTCAAAAGGTTACCAAAAAAATCAATTTCCGTTGTGTGTTAGTTTCCAAGTAGCCGGTACGTAATTTAAAATGACACGTGCATCTGAAAATATTATAGAGCTTTCTAATACAAAATGTAACATCATCAAGTCTTCTTTCTTTATTGTTGAGGCAACCTAAAATAGGTTTTAGCCCGATCTCACAATCAGCATCCTACAATACACATATTACAGAATAAAATGGAGTAAAAATATATATAAATATATATGAGTACAAAATAATTTCTAAAAACCCCACAGTTATAGACCCCCTTTCTTAGGTAGCGTCAAGGTCTTCTAGGGCTTCCCTAATTCGTGCTGCTTTCGCAGCAAACCTGGCCACATTTAGCATAATAGGATTAGCTGTATTTGAGAGTAAATATATCATTTTATCCATACCTGAGAGGTTTGCCCTCGGCGTTAAAAACCTCAACAGATGTTTATCTCTAGGAGTTTTGTATAGTTTACAATATAGCACGTAGTGTATGGTATCCTCCACTACCTGGCGACCACAAATACACAGGCGCTGTTCTCTAGGAATATTTTTATATCTCTCCTCTATGAATTTAGTTTTCATTGTCTGAAAATGCAAGTCTATAAATGCTTTGCGGAGGAAGGGGGATGCTATTTCTGACAGATACTTTTCTTCCTCATGAGTGGACTTTAAAGATGGAAAGCTAGAGGAGAATCTAGAGACTTTAATTGAATCTAAATCTAGCTTGGCAAAGTGGTGCTGCAACCGTTCTTTACTGGATAAGCGGGTTATGCAGTAAATCGCTTACCATTAGCACTCTTGGGTCGAATCCAAAGTTATTTAAACTTGTTTCACATCGATGTAGCCAATTATTTCTGGGAGGGGAGTTTCTCTGTTCGTTTACGCAGAAAGTTATTAATCTATTAATTGTATGTTTCGTTGTAACGTAATAAAAGAACATTGTCCTTCAGATAGAGTAAATTATTGGCATTACTCCAAGTTCTGCTCTTATATAGCAGGTGTTGCTGGTGGGAGGCCCAGCAATAACCTCAAGAACTTGTTTTGCACAATCTCAAGTGAACGTACACTTGAGCTTCCCCATATCTCACTCCGTACGATATCTGTGGGATAACCTTTGCCAGGAAGACCTTAATGGCCGGGCTAACTAACTGACCTCCCCGGACCTTGGCAAACCTCAGGACCATCTGCATTGATTTTTGGGCTTTCAGTTTCGTGGCTGATAGGTGGCCAGACCTTGAGCCATTTTGCATAAAGCAAATTCCTAGATAATTAAATTGGTTCGTTTGATCCAGATAGTGGCCATTTAATGTCCATTTCTGTTTAGGCGGCCGGGCACCAAAGACCATAACTTTGGTTTTTGAATAATTAATACACAATTGTTCTTTCGTACAAACCTCCCCAAAAACTTTCAGCACGCTTCTCATACCTATTAGATTTTGGGAAAGTAGAACCATGTCATCTGCATATAGCAGTATGTTCAATTTCCTAGAACCCACAGAAACAGGGAAATTGGAATTGCTTGACAGCTGCCCAATAATGTATTGGAGCTAACAAGCATCCCTGTATGACACCGATGGATGATTTGACTTTCTCCGAGAGTTGGCCACCTTTTCCGACTCTGACTTGGTTTGTCGTATTGGAGTATAAGTTCTTAATCAGAATCAGAAGTCGTATATTCATCCCTAAATGCCATAGTTTGTACCACAGTCTTTCTCTATTGATTCTCTCTATTGATTCTATCAAACGCTGAGGTTAGATCTACAAAGGTGGCATATAGATACTTCGTTGGGGGGCGAGTATATTTCTCTCTTAGATGGTTTAATATAAAACACTGGTCTATAGTTGATTTACCACAACAGAAACCAGCTTGTTCTTCGCCTATAATGTTATGCTGGTCTACCCAGTCCTCAACTTTAGTTAACAAGAATCTCGTGTACAGTTTTGAAGAAACATCCAATAAACTAATAGGACGGTAGTTTGCTGGTGAACATTTGTTTCCCTTCTTATAGATTGGTGCGTGGATACTTTGGTCCCAACCGCTGGGAAATTTACCGCTTTGGTTAATATAGGTGAAAAGTTTAGCCAATATGGGGGCCCACCAATGTTCATTATCTAGAAAAATCTCTGGGGGTAGCATATCTTCCCCTGGTGCTTTCTGTTTAGTTAGGCTGGAGATTAGATATTTAACCTCGCTGATGGTTACGGCTGGCCACTCATCAGTTTCTGCTATATTAGGGAGCTGAAGTTGTGTCAGATAGTTCGTGTCCCAGGTTATGGCAGCCTCTGGGTTGAAGGCTTGTTCAAAATATATTTCCCATTGCTTAGGCATGATAGGTGAAGCCAGGCCATTCGTGGTTTGTTTTAATTTGCAGGCTACCAGCTGCCAGAATTTAGTTGAGTCTCGATTGCTTGCGGCTCGTTCAATATCTGCCCACAGTCGAGTAAAATAGGCAGTTTGCTTTTGCTTTAGTAGCTTCTTATATATACGACGTTTCACCATTAAATCATGCATCAAGGGGTTAAGAGCTCCTTCCTGAGTCTGCCTGCTCAAAGAGCAGAGTTCACGCCTTGCTTGTCTACATTCTTGATCAAACCAGCCCTCCGGATGTGGTCTTAACTTGGGGGGTAAATGGTTGAGCAGATGGGACCCAGATGACGTATCATAGTGTGAAACAAGTGCAGGAGCTCATGTGAATCTGCACTCAGAAATCTAGTTCTAAGAGACAACATTTCCCTACCAAGCAGTGCGTCAGATGTCTTCGTCTGAAGATTTATAACCCATTTCAATCTTGTGGGTTATATATAATAGGTCGAGCTTTGTAAGTGTCCCCTTCTTCCTTTGCTAACAGAGTTGGCCCTGTCTCACATAAGTTGCTGCTGTCTCGGGAGTCTTGCTCTGTGCTGCAGGCTTTCTTACTTTTTAATAGCTCCAACAGGGAAATTAATCTTGATAGAGTCTCCTGTTGATGTTGACTTGGTAGGGCTTCAAAGCTTTCTATTAGCTTTAATTCTTCTGGGCAAAAATGTCCAGAAAGATCCTTAGAATCCTCAGTCTTTGTATGTCCCGTATTTCTATCTTCGGTGTGTTTATGTGGGCATAAGAGATTATTGGGAAAGTGGTCATGATTTCTACTACACAAATCATTTGAAACCTCTAGATCAATCAGGTCCCCCACTGGCGGGTCTGTATGAGACGATCTGCAGCGAAGGTCATTAACACTTCTGAAATTTCCCAGGGAGAAGATGGGGGAGGCATCTTTAAAGTGTCTACTCACTACCAGACCTATCCTCAAATATTCTTCTTTATTTTCATATATTCTGGCTGCAATACTAGGTGAGGCAAAGGTAACCAAGGCACGTGCTGTGTGATAATTATGAAAAAAGATATTCAATTTTTTGTATTGAATCCAGTTTTTGATCTAATAACGTTCCTTGGATAGTTGGTGTAAATTGCAGACAATGCCTTTTGCGTTCCTGCTGGGATAATTACCAAGTTTTGTTTCATTAATTGCAGGTTCCAGACTGTTTTCTCCTGCATGTAGTGTGAGGGGGTGCTGTCTGTCACACCTACCAACGGAGGTGTTGTATTTCCTTCAAGGGCAGCAAATGACCAGGGGTTCTGTATTTCACTTGAATTTACAGTATTGGTCCTTTTGCTATCATTTGTAAGTTTTGGTATCTTCTTGGCAGTATCAATCTGCTTGGCCATTGTCTTCCCTGAGATCTCAGATTGTGTATCCTGTTTCTTCTCCTTATCATCAGTATTTTAAACAATTTGTCAAAGTTCGTTTTAGCCGTGTTTTTATTCTTTGATAGGCATCTTATATGTTTCATTTTTTCCCTGTGTGGGTTGTGCCCTTTAAATTGTTAGACTTTGATCTCTTGTATTCTGATTTTTGATCTTTCTTTCTTTTGTTAGTTAATTTGCCCTCCTTCCTGATAGAGTGTGCTTTCTCTGGATGATCAATCGGTGCTATGTCAGGAGCTTTTATTATGGGATTTTTTTTTGGTTTTCTTCCCTTCAGCACTTCTTAGACTAATTTTATCTTCCCCTGTTTGCCCGACCATTATAGAGTTGGTAAGGGTAGTTAGTAGGTCCTTACACTCAGACAGGAACTGCTTTATCTGAAATATGTCTTCTGACCAGCTACTAAATAGCGCTTTAATTAGCTCATGTTGGTTACTAAGCAAGCTAGTTATCTCATGAGTGTCCATTTTCCTGTCCACAGAAGGATTTAAGTAGGACTTAGATTGGCAAAGAGATGAGTTAGATTGAGGGGAAGATAAATCACTGCCCATTGGTCTCCAGTTGTTTGATAGGGATGGAATCATAGGCTCTATTAGGCTGCCCTGCGATGAGTGGTAGTGTTGCCTAGTTTCCGATAGGCCTTCCCCAGCCGGGGCCAATTCAGTCGCCAAGCTACACCCACTTAGAATGATAGGAAGCTGCCTTATACTGAGTCAGACCATCAGTCCATCTAGCCCAATATTGTCAACACTGACTGGCAGCGGCTCTCCAGGGTTTCAGGCAGCATTCCTTTCCCTCCACTTACCTGAAAGTGGATAGGATACTCAATAGGACTTACTTCTGAATATAAATGTGTAGGCTTATGTAGTAAAATCACAACACAGTTCCATCCATTGGTCTATTGTACAAGAAATAATCGTGTCCTCAGCAACTTAGATATGTTGCTGAAATTATAGCTTCATGGAGCTTCTCCTAATGTTTAGTTGAAATCTCTTTTCCCAGCATCTTCCAACCACTGCTTCTAGCCTTACCTTCTGGAGCAACAAAGACCAATTTTATGCCATCTTCCATATGATAGCCTTTCATATACTTGAAGACCACTAACATGTGAATCTTCTCTTCCCCAGGCTAAACCTCCTAGCTTTGTGTCATCTAACAAACCCAGATCCATTCAATCCATGTTCCCAATTTGATTGTGTGAACAATCTCAGAGAATGGAATGCCCCCCAGGACTATTTTGATTTGACTGCAAAGTGATGGGAGCCATGAAAAAGGGAGAGAGAGAAAGGAAGAGAAGGATTGGCACTGGTGTTCCTCTTGGAGGCAAAACAGGAGGACCCACACAGAAGAGGGAGGGTTGAGCAGGCTCTGAAGAACCAGAAGGTTTCTTTCATTCTTTCTTCTTGTATAGTTATATTTACATCTCATCTTTTTTCCTCTTGCAAGGGAGGGACCCAAAGTGGTGTACATGTTCTTCTCTTTCTCCTCCTCTTCCATTTTATCCTCACAATAACCTTGTGAGGTAGGTTCAACTGATTGTTAGTGACTGGCCCAAAGTCACCCTGTGAGCTTTCTGGCTGAGTGGGCGCTAGGAACTGGATCTCCCAAGCCCCAGTCCAACAGTTACATCACAATGGCTCTCCGTGTGCACAAGAACCCCTTCCAACCAACCAACCAACCAACCACACTTTGGGGGGGAGGGAGGAGGGAATCACAGAACATGCTCAGTGGCTACTGAATTCTGACTGTTGCTGTGGGGGGGGGGTGGAATTGGAAACTGTGAGGTGGAACACAGTGGAGTGTTATGGGGGAGGTCATGGCTGGCCGATGAACAGTGAACAGGATCATTCCACCCGCAACATTTTGTTGTAGGCCACACTTGTGTAATATCAAGTTGTTATCTTTTCAGTACCAGGTCAAGACTTTCCTCTGCTCTCAGGCATTTAGCAATATCTGATGAGCCTGGGTCTTTTTGTTTGTTTGTTTGTTTTTAGGTTTATAGCTTTTAAAGTTATTATAGTAGTTTTAAATGTATGTGTATATTATATGTTTTTTGCAGTTTTAATTTAGTATATTGTTTTTATATGTTTTAATCTTATGTAAACTGCCCAGAGAGCTTTGGCTATGGGTATACAAATGCAATAAATCATCATCATCATCATCATCATCATCATCATCTCACATTCATTTCAGGAATGGGACACTTCACATCTGTATCATTTGCACATGGAGTTACCAGCTGACTAGCTGGTTGCCAGGTGTGTTTATGTCCAACAGCTGGAAATTTGGACCCCTTGCCAGAATTTGTTTTCTTTAGAAGGTTTATTCTGTCTGCCTGTTTATCTGTCTCTGAATACTGCTACAAATGCTACAACAAGGGCAGGAAAGAAAATCCTCCTCCTTCTGAACAATTTCATGGTTTGTTATAGAGAATCTCTAAAAGTATAGAAAATATAGAAAATTAAAACTGCAAAGATGAACAAATTGCCTATTCAGGTCAGTAAAACATAAATGCCAATTAACTAAGGGTTGTATCTCTAATCATTCTTAGAGTGGTCCCACTGAAATCAATAAGACTTAAGTTTGTAACGAAAGCTTGATTCCCATTTATTTCAACAGGTCTAATCTAAGAATGACTAAATGTGGATCCAACCCCAGATAATTTCTGTACTTGTTGGGATCCTCTTTACACCTGCATGTGGAAATCTTACCAAGTGTGTAGGCTTCTGTTCTGTGCCGTGGGGCTGGGTCTAGAGAGAGTTGCGTTTTCTGGAGTTTGGTTGGGACTGGAACTGGCTTGCAATTCCCAGTATAAATGGAGAATGCAGGCTCAGCATCGGCTGGCAAAATGCACCTGCTCCTGGCCTCAACTCAACCCCAATATAATTCCCAACCAGATGAAAAGTCACTGATCCATCATCAGTAATAGCCATGAGTAGTTGTATGATGCTGCATCCATCCCTGACTTTTTCTCACAGTCGTTTGACATCCGGATTATGAACATCTTAGTTTGGAGAGCTCCAGATGCCATTCACCACTACAAAAATATATCATCATCATAATCATCATCACAACAAACAATTATCTTAAAGAGGCACAGTTGGCTTTGTGTTTCTAATTGCTGGTCAACATTATCACCTAGTGATGATCACTCTGAACATTAGAACTGGGGGGATTCAGAAATGAAATTTGGGCCTGGCTCTTAATGGGCTTGTCACAGCACCATACCAGACTTTACCAACACAGCCATCTCCTGCCTTTTCTAATCCAAACTTTCAGCGTGGACAAAATTTAAGATGTAGGAAATGGGTAGGTGCTAAGATATATATGTTAGAAATGTACAGGATTCTCTTCTTTTTTTACTTTAATAATACTTATTGGTATGATATTAAAATATATAAATAAGTAGTCTGTGACTACTTGTATAATTTCCTACCAGCTGAAGACAATAATTTGATTACTGCCTGATCAAGAAACGTGTGATTCTGTGCATGTAGTCAGGACTGTGTATGTTCTGCACTAAAATAAAAGAAAAAGTGGGATTCGAATCATAGAATCATAGAATGGTAGAGTTGGAAGGGGCCTATAAGGCCATCCAGTCCAACCCCCTGCTCAGTGTAGGAATCTACCTTACAGCATCCCTGATGGTTGTCCAGCTGCCTCTAGAAGGCCTCTAGGGTGGGAGAGCCCACGCCCTCCCTAGGTCGTATTGCTCTAACAGTCATGAAGTTTTTCTTGATGTCTAGCCAGAATCTGGCTTCCTGTAACTTGAGCCCATTATTCCATGTCCTGCATTCTGGGTTGATTGAGAAGAGATCCTGGCCCTCCTCTGTGTGACAACATTTCAAGTATTTGAAGAGTGCTCTCATGTCTCCCCTCAATGTTCTCTTCTCCAGGCTAAACATGCCCAGTTCTTTCAATCTCTTCTCATAGGGCTTTGTTTCCAGACTCCTAACCATCCTCGTTGCCCTCCACTGAACCCCCTCCAACTTGTCTGCATCCTTCTTGAAGTGTGGTGCCCAGAACTGGATGCAATACTCAAGATGGGGCTTAACCAGTGCCGACTAGAGGGGAACCAGTACCTCACACGATTTGGAAGCTATAGTTCTATTAATGCAGCCCAAAACAGCATTTGCTTTTTTTGCAGTCACATCAAGGAACAGAGCCATCCTGCACATGTCTACTCAGAGGTACATCCCATTGGGTTGACTGGGACTTATGCCTGAGTAAACATATATAGGATTGCAACTTATGTCCATGAACAGTGAACACCCCTGAATTAAGCATTTTATGGCCACTTTACTACATACCCTCATGCCCCCCCATCCCCACCCCCATTTCCATTTCACCAGCTGTTGCTTGCAAGGGTGGGAAAACTCAGAATGAGTGGACATCACTGGATGGCTCTTGTATTATGGGATGTTACAGAGAAAGGAGGAGGAAATGTGGTGCTATTGCTTTTGACAGTGGTAGGCTGACCGTATGAAAAGGAGGACAGGGCTCGTGTAACTATAACAGTTGTAGAGAAAAAGGAGTTTCAGCCAGTGTCATTTGTATGCAATTAGTCCCTGGTGAAATTCCCTCTTCATCACAACAGTTAAAGTTGCAGGGGCCCTGCCTTCTTTTGTATATGGTCACTCTAGTATAGTGCCTGCAACTTTAACTGTTGTGATGGAATTTCACCAGGGACTTAATTGCATACAAATGACACTGGCTGAAATTCCCTTTTCTCTACAACTGTTAAAGTTACATGAGCCCTGTCCTCCTTTTTCATATGGTCAGCCTAGACAGTGGCCATTCCCAATGGAGGCTGGTGGTTCTGATGTCAGTGGGGAAGTGAATCCACTCTCACTTTCAGTCAGAACCAGTCAGAACTCTAAAGGAGCTATTACATCTTGTGTTTTTCTAATTAGTTAAGGTTTCAGATTTCAGAAGCAATTACAACACAAGTGGTTAAAAGTCTCAAGATAAGCAAAGCAAAACCAAAGCAAGATTACACTCTCCATTCAGTTGTTGGGAGTTCCCAAAGACAACAGAGAGACTCCATGTGCTGGTCAATCAAGACAACTGCACTCTTTACTGTAGGCTAGGTCGGTGACAGACACCAGAGGAGCTATATTTATACTTGTAAGCCTCTCTAGCCCACGTGCCAAGGTGTGCTGTTTTCACCCATTACGTCACCATGTTCCCACTTCTTATCAGCGTGCTACCAAGGGAACAGACATTTGACCCCAGCAGGCTGAATCCAGCAGACATGATACCTGCCTGATACAAGACCTGTCTCATAGATAAAAGCAAGTAGTTCTGACAAGCATGCCAAGAAATGCCACCTGTCGGTAGACAAAACTTTTCTCAGGTTTCAAAGGCATTACATCAGCTTGGTTGTTTCTACTGCCAGTTTTAACTCCTTACTTGCATTACAGAGCGCAGGCAGCTCTTTATGTAATATACATAAATTATTTTAAAATTTAGCTAAAGGAAAGGCTCTCTCAGAGAAGTTTAGCATTGGGTCAGGATGGTTGCATATCAAACCTAATCTCCTCCCTGATCAAGCAGGCCTTTCCCCCATCCAGGGCCTGCATCCCACCTCTGTACATTCAAGGATCCCTATCAGGAAATGACTGTCCACATGTCCACTGCCATCTGGGAGGGGTTTGACTGGTCCACTGTGGGGCTGAGGGAGCCCTTTGCCACCTGCTACCCCTTCCTCAAGGGTGAGAAGGTAGCAGTGAAGGAGAAAGGTGGGGAGAACAAATTTTGGCAAATTCAAGGGCATATCCACCACTCAAAAATTCTTTTGGAGTCATTGATATGGTTTTCTCCAAAATACTGTTTTTGGGAAAGGTGATCAATAAGTTGTTTGCAATATTCCTACTACCAGTGGTGATGGGTAGGCAGACATTCTCATAGATTCGCAGGGTTGAATACTGTGGTGCTTATGCTAGTAAAACAGAAATGGGGTCATAGAGAGCCCTGTTCCCAGGGCTCTCTATGATATTCTCTCTAGAGATATTCTCTATGATATTCTCTCTAGAGATCTCTCTAGAGATATTCATCAAAGCTTAATGCTTAGCTAGCTTCCCATGGCTTTATTTTTGGTTTTCTGTGCTTTAATTCTGTGCTTGTCTTTCTTATGCAATGCTCTGACAGTTTATATAATAATGATTCCCAAGGAGCTTTCAGATTATTTCCTATATTTTCTAAGTGGAATCTCTTTCAGCTCGATGGTCATATACAATTTCAGAGATGCTCTCAGGACCACATTTCCAGTGGTGCCAGAAAGACCAGCATCTTTTCGCTTAAAGCTCTGATTGCTAGTAACTAAGCCTTAGAAGAGGCATTTTAACCTTTGAGAATTGGTGGGGAGGACTGCGTCAAAGCCAGGAAATCACCAGTCAGTTATTGGGGGGAAGGGAATGGGACCAGGGGAAGGGCGCTTTGGATCCCAAGTGGGGTGAAATTGTCCTGCATATCTAATATTCACCAACTCCTGTCCTATGTCTTAAACCAGCACTGGTTTCATTCGAAGATGATGTGTTCAAAGAGTGAGCATTCTGATTTGTTGTAGGAGCCTCTGGGCAAATCTTAACCAGAAGAACAGAGAACCCGATTACATTGTTTGCATCACGAATGTCTTGTGCGCAGCATGTAAGGCCCCCTCCACAAGGATGCGCTTTTGCGCCCGGTTCCGCAATTATGCGCATTATCGCGGAGGCGCTTTTACTCCTAATCCCTCTGCACCGGAGGCGGCGAGAGGCGGCGAAGCGCATTAATTCATGTCCAAAAAGCGCTTTACAAGCAGTTAATGCGCGTAATCGCTTGTTCACACCGCGAAAATGCGCTTTAACGGCCGGAGCAAAATAAAAGTCGCTATTTAACGCGCGTTCAAAAATGCGCATTATCGGGGAGATAACGCGCCTGTACGCCCGTTTTGCGTTCCGTGCTTGTGGAGGTAAATTTTTTAATGAGCCTTCAAGGCTCATTAAACGTCTCGTGTGGAGGAGGCCTAAGTCACAGCATCCTCCAGGTGGTCTGCTGCAACCTTTAAAAGAGACAAATGCCCCAGCCAATTTGCACCAGTGAAAGCAGGAAGGAACAAACCGAACGCAGCTGGCTATTCTGGTCCAAAGGCCAGCTTTGAATAGCAGCCTTGCACCACAATATTCTGCTATTGTTAGGTTTCCTGCTATTTTAGGAGGGATAAAAGAAAAATAACAACCCATTGCATTTATTTATTTATTTATTTATTGCATTTCTATACTAACCAATAGCCAAAACTCTTTGGGCAGTTCACAAAAATTAAAACCATAAAGTATCTAAAAGTTTGTTAAAAGAAAGCTTCATATCTTCCAAGTTTGCTTCAGATCCAATGTGAAACCTTTTGCTCAGAATTACTGGAATTCACAGCAAGTTGCCAGAGCTAAAACAGAAAGGGGAAAAATTAAAAGGAGAGAGTGAAAAAGGCTGACAGCCTATTGGGACATTGCTGCATGTGGAGCTTCATGGTTTCTTTCCAGACTTGAGCTGCAGAGTAAATGGCCCCCAATATCCCAAGAAGAATACCATGACACAAACCAGTAGGTGTCCACAATTGCCCTCTGAACCAATGCCCTGAGGAACATTTGGATGAGGTTGAAATATAGGCTGCCCCAGCCAAGGAAGGACCCTCAGTAACTTCTCCTAGCCCCTCTCAGCTTGACAATATAGTCCTTCCACCTTCTTCAGAAGGTAAGCCCCCAACTCATATCCCCATCTGCTCTGTACTCACCCCTGAACAGGAATCCCCCAGCACCACCTTCTGAGATTGCCCCTCCAAGAAGGACTGGCACTGTCTGACAATTGCTCAAACGTAGGTAGGAACAACCAATTACCTGATAGGCTGCTGCCACTCTTTTACGTCCATCACAGCCTGAACCAGGGGAGTCTCAGCCCTTTCCGGACATAACTGGGTGCAGAAATAAGGGACTAAGGTGCCACTCTCTGTTTCAAGCCCCCAAGCCTGAAACATTACACAGTAGCTTTTAGCGGAAGCAGATGGCTGTACTGAGCCTTTCCTGGAAGGAAGTGCACATGCAGCTCTAGGGTAGAGGTGGTTGATTTATATAAAGGAAAGGGGATAAAAAGGTGTACAAGAATCAAAGAGAGCCTGTGGAACAGTTTTCCAGGCATAAAATAACAAAGAAATACCCAAGCATGCCTTATATGTGTTTGAAGTATGGGTCTCCCGATAGGACAGGGCCCAATCCAGAATCCAAGAATAATCCCTCCTCCTCCTCCTCCTCCTCCTCCTCCTCCTCCTCCTCCTCCTCCTCCTCCTCCTCCTTCTTCTTCTTTGAATTATATGGTGAAGCAAGGTCTGAAGGCCCTATTACTACCGCCTGCTAATGTCTATTAGCCCAGGCAAATTATCCAAGAACTCACAAGCCTGAAGGCAAGTTGGACAGGTAGGCAGAGACAACTCAGCGGCTCCCATCCTCCCCTTGTTATCCTCAGACCTTAACAACTCTGGGAAGGTCTCTGTAGCCAGTCACAGGCTGACTCCAAAAGTGTTCCCAGACACTATGTGGGAGGGTAGGGCAGGGGAATTTCCTACAGGAATGCAGCTGAGATCAATTGGCCCAGTTAACTGAGTCTTACTGAGGCCTTGGCCAGGGCTGCCAGGGCTATCCTGACTAGGGCTGTGTACAGATCCCGATCCTGAACCTGGATCGGATCCGCGATTCGGATCTGCTCTGAGTCCGTGCAGAGCCCTCCCTCCCACTCTCCCCGCTCTCTCCCTCCCTCCCCCCATCACCCTCCTTACCTGCAGCCTCCTCCGTGTCGTCCTCTTCAGCGGCCGGCCAACATCGGAGGACGACAGATAAGGAGGGCGATTGGAGGAAGGGAGGGAGAGAGTGGGGAGAGTGGGAGGGCTCTGCATGGACCCAGAGCGGATCTGGATCCAGATCCGAGGCAGATCGGGCCCGATCCAGACCTCCCAGATCAGAATCCAGATCGGATTGGGGGTCCATGCACAGCCCTAATCTTGACATAACAGACCCAGTGGTGGCTGCATCACTACGTGGTGTTTTCGCTTGTCCAAATGGAGAGATCTCACAGCCAGGGGACAGAAATGAAACAAAGTTCTCGACAGATATCATGATTGATGATGCTGAGATGTCCAGGGATATACTTTTAAGAGGTTTCCCCACTGAGAGTATACTTCACGGGGTAATGGGATCAATCATGGCTCCCTAATGCAGCCCTCCCAAACTTAGTACCCACTATGCTGGCGGAGGATGCAAGGATTTACAGCTGAGCACATCTGGAGAACACCAGGTTGGGGGAGACTGAGCTACACAGGCTGGAAGCAATGGCTCTCCAGGATTTCAGCTCTACCTGGAGATGCTGGGGATCGAAACCAGGACCTCCTGGGTGCCAAGCAGCTGCTCTACCACTGAGCCATGGCGGCCCTTTCTATAACCTAGCAGCACTGTCCATCTCCCATCCCTCCACATGGGAGCTCATATCCAATTCTTGCCACGACAGTCGAGAGGGACCAGGAAGTCTCAAGCAGTCACACTTCAAATGTTTCACAAGCCAAATGCGAATTAAAATGTTGAATTCAAAGGTTGTTGTTGTTGTTGTTATTGTTGTTGTTGTTGTTGTTGTTGTTGTAAAACCAGAAAATTTTCAACATTTGAAATTCTGCAAATAAGGACATAAGGAGAGCCCTGCCGGATCAGACCAAGGGTCCATCTAGACCAACATTCTGTTCACACAGTGTCCAACCAGCTGTTGACCAGGGACCCACCCACAAATGAGACATGAGTGCCACAGCATCCTCCTACCCATGTTCCTCAGTAATAGATAGACAGATAGATAGATAGATAGACAGACAGACAGACAGACAGACAGACAGACAGACAGACAGACAGACAGATATTTCAGTTGGATTATTTATTATTTATGAGCCACTGGGGGGTGGGGGAGTGTAAAAAAAATTGTATGTTGGAATATAAATATATCAATAAATAGAAAAATTATTATTATTATTATTATTATTATTATTATTATTATTATTATTTACAGTCCACTCTTCCTCCAGGGAACTTCCCCACTTTATCCTCACAGCAACCTTGTGAGGTTGATTAGGCTGTGAGATGGTTCATCCAGTGAGCTTCATTGCTGGGTGGGAATTCTCCAGTTCTAGGCTGTCACTAACCACAACAGCGATGCTGGCTTGCAATCCTTGTCCTGTAAGGTCCCCCCAGACACACACACACACACACACACACACACACACACACACTTGCCCCCAGGACTCCATTTATATAATCGGCATCAATCTCAAATACTTCTCCATCCTCAGGTCCCTGTTCTATCATACAGGTCTGCCTTTGCTCTGCATTGTCTGCTCTGAGTATCAGCAGCTCTTCATGGACCCGGGCTCTTTCCATGGCTATCTGAGATCTTTTAAGACAACGGTGCAGAACTTGGTGAGCTACTACAACTCCCATCAATCCCTGACTGTTGGCCATGCTGGCTGGCACTGCTTAACTGAACGAGCTGGACAATGAAGCTGGGGATTTCTCAGTACACAGAAGATGTCCCACCACTGAGCCATTGCAAAATTCCTCTACTTCCCACAGTGGAACTTCAGAAGATTCCAGGGTGGTTTTATGGTACCAGAAATCTCAGGACTCCAAAGACAGATGCTTGCAGACAAGAAGAGCTGGGCACCCTTCCAGAAAACTTCTCAAGCCCTTCAAGTTATTTTTTCTCGCTGCTGCAATATAATTAGCAACAGCACTTTTAGAGACTGATAGCCACAGTTGTTGCTATTTTTTCCTATTCCTTTTATGACTGACTCAACAGTTCACTGGGTGATGGGGTTAGGGTTTCTGTTTTTTGGTGTGTGTGTGTGTTTAAATAAGTAGGGGAAAAGGAAAAAGAAGACTTGAGAGCGATATTTCATTTGATAAGATAGCTTTGTAATGAATAGATTCAACTTTGGGATCTATGGCCATGACTTAAATCTTGCTTAGGTCAGGAGTGGGAAATTGGTGGCCCTCAAATGTTTTGGCCTACAACTCTCACGATCCCTCAGCATTGGCTATGCTGGCTAGGGCTGATGGGAGTTCTTGGCCAAAACATCTGGAGAGCTACAAGTTGCCCACCCCTGGCATAGGAGATTCCTGAGAAGCTGGCACATTCTAGGTCAAGGTTCTGAGCAGTGAATTCCTACTAAGTGTAGTAAAAAACATACACAGGCATCTAAGGATTCCAGATCTGCTGCTCATTAGAATCTGACAATAGCAAGCATATGAGTCTTTTTTTATCAGGACCTGGATTGATTCTGGCTCAAGGCTTTAAATTGTTTTAGGTATATCTTCTTGTGATGTGTGCTGTTTTTTATGTCCTTGCATGAATGGTTTTTATACTTTATATAACGTATTTAATGGTTTTTCATTTTTGAGAACTGCCCAGAGAACTTTGGCTATGGTGCAGTACAGAAATAGAATAAATGAATGAACAATTCCCCCAATCCCAGAACTACTGCTAAGTGGAAGGCTAATGCATCTAGGAGCGCAAGACTCTACTGGGACAGTTACAAGAGGTGCCCCACTATTTCCTGAACCAAAGACTACCACGGGTAAGTTCTTTCCCTCATCCTTCAAAAATTTGGTGCAGAAAAGGGCAAATAAAATGAACAAGGCGCTAGAGCATCTCCCCATGAGGAAAGGTCAAAACAGCTAGGATTGTTTAGTTTGGAAAAAATTGGCAAGGGGAGACATGATGGAGTGAAAAGTATGCCTAGTGTGGAGAATGTGGACAGGGAGACATTTTTCTCCCTCTCCTATAATACTCGAACCCAATGGGGTCATCGTCCCATGAAGCTGATTGATGGGAAATTCAAGACAGATAAAAGGAAGGACTTCTTCACACAGCGCATAGTTAAACTATGGAATTCGCTACCCTTGATGGGGGCAGGGCTTAAGAGACCACAAGATCCAGCAGCTCCCAGAATTTCCTCTCTCCTCCCTTCCTCATCCGCTAAAGCACCCCCTTTTCTCCCTTCTCAAAATCTTCCAAGGTCTCATTTTTGACACTGTTCTTTCCACAATGGCTGTAAGGGGGTAGGAGGGATGGGAAATTGCAGCCCCTCCCCATCTATGCCACCTTCAGGTCCTTGAAGGCCAGGCAATATAAACATGTGATAATAAACATCTGTACCAATCTGGCATTTAAGCTCATATTTAATAATAACAACAACAACAATAATAATAATACACCACATACATTTGAGGCATTTCACCATACTTGACCTTTATTGGAGTCATTAGGGGGCATTTATTTTACAGAAGTAACATCACACCACTCTCTCTTCCAATGCAATCCCTTATAAATCTGTAGCAAAATTGCACTTTTAATCTATAGTATATATCTTTCAATATTCTATTTCTTTCTCTCTCTCTCTCTCTCTCTCGTCAGGTAATTTTATTTGTAAAAACATTATCGCCAAATATACAAAATACAAGTTTAGTGTTCTCCTATGTTACTTTGCCATATTTGCTGTTTAGTGTCTGCACCTTTAACACCCGGTGCCTTCCCACCCACCCAGAGGCCTATAAGATGACAGACACCGGTTATTGACCCCAGTTTGGGTTTTCTTTTCGAGAGGATTTCTGGGAAAGGGGAAATTCGCATGTAATGCAGTATCATCAACCAGTTGTCAACAGTCATTTTATTAGGGATGACAGCCTCTGAAGAAAAAAGTTTGCATATTAGACATTATAAATCAACCATGTTGATTTTCTTTCTGGAGCAGTTTGAGGACATGAATACTGAAACTTGAACCCAGTTCTGTAAACAGTTTTTGTTTGTTTATATAGTAGAATGTGCTGCTAATGGAATGCCATTGGGTATACAAAAGAAAACAGCAAGATGCCATAAACAGATGCTGTAAGAAGATGAAGAGCATGTGATGCGCTGTTTGGACAAGTTCAATTTTGTGTGTGTTGTAATAAAAACAGCACAAGTTATGGGACTGCATCAAGTAAATCTCCTTGGCAGCTGCTAATGTGCATTATATAGAGGGCTGTTGTGAGACAAGCAGACAGAGCTTTAGTGTATAATAAAATAGAAAGCCATATCTCCATTTCCATTCATCTGTCCCAATACAGAGTTCCATATATACACGGATGACCACAAGGCAGTCCTGTGCCTGTTTCCTATTCTTTGCAACAGAAGGAGCTGATCTGTGGAGCCCCCACCCCCACCCCTGGCAAAAGCAGCCTGCACCAAATGTCTCTCTCCGTTTAAATAAACTGCTGATGACACATTCCAAGTGAGGATGCCATGCAGGCACATCAAAAGTTCCCACACCCCAAACTGGTCACTATATCAGTGTAATCTATTAAGTAGGTGATGGTAACTGGGACACAGCTAAAAACAATTTTCAAATGAGGTTAAGTAATGCTTGCAGAGTCTTCTCAATTGCACATATTCTTTGTAATAATCCTTGGAGTTACGATATATAAAGTTGGTAAGTAGACACTAACTAATTCAGTCTTTGTAAGATTGCCTTATTTTTCTCTTGTAGACACAGCAGCAGAATAGGATCTGGGCAACAATTATTCAGAGACAAAAGGTCAGCAGATTAAAAGGGATGCTTCCCAAGGTGTCAGTACATGTTAACCTGAATGGTTTCTTTTTAAATCTCCACTGTTTCCAAGACAAAAATGATTACATCAGTTAACCCTCACAATTAGTGTTGCTGAATGTGCATTTATAGCATGTAGATCATTTCTAAAGTTGCTTCTGTGTATGTCTGTGTATGATTTATTATACAGTGAAATGAACACTAAACAGATCCTGTTTCAGTAGAGGGCACTTCCGGCTTATAAACTCCAAGAAATACAGTAACTTCAGCTTTTATACTTGACATGGTCCCAAAGACTTGCATCTATTTCGTTGTTCCCCTGGAGTCTGCAATATTGTGGCTCTGAGTCAAAACCGCTAACAAAAACAAATAAGTATAATAGATTATAAAGCATATAAAAATTACTTTTCAGGGAGATTTGGGAGAAAAGACAAAAAAAAGTGTGTGTGGGGGGGGAACATAGAATAAATAGTGTTATCTGAAATCAAGATGACACCTTCGGGGAAATTCACAATGCTGTAGAAACATCGACTTTTTGTCCTTTTTCCATTCATAAATTTAAAGGTGTGATGCTTCCAACATGACTTAACCTGGTGGGTTTCCTGAAGTCCTGAGCCACCAAAACGAGTAATCAACTTCCTCCTGCTCATATCCTAAAACCAGTCCGGAGCCAACACTGAAGATTTAAATCATTCTGCTAGAATACAGAAAAATGACAATAATAGAAACCAAGGGAAAGTCTCAGGCCGTCATTGAACCGTGAACACATTCCACATTGCTACTTTAAGGACACCTTCCTTGGTTCTTGAACAATTAAGCAGCCAGGTTTCAAGTAGAGGTAACATAGATTTTGGAAATTAGCACATATAAAATAGCCCAGAAAGAAAACCAGAGCAAATTGTATCCTTGCTAATGGCAGTCGTCTTCCTTGCACAGCTAATCTCCTGTGGATCTCTGGCGGTCTTATGGCAATGACAAGGAATTGATTTTACTATCACTACGATGTACTGTCTGGGCACAGCCTTGATCCCTTCTTTTGTACACCGGTAAGATGTTTTAAAATGTGCTGTCTTAATCCCTTGATTGGTAGAAGAGGATATATCCAGATTCTGAATTTTTGGAAATGTCCGATGTTAACCCATAGAATTCTTCAATCGCTTGAGCATCGATTTTCTGCAATTTAAGGCAACAACCAGATTAGGAGATATATACTATTTTAGCAGTACTGCCTATTTCTTCTCATCTAGCATTCCATAAACTCCCTTATTGTAAACATATTTTTTTCTAGGGGGTGATCAGTGGGGCATGGAAGACAAAATCAGAATTTATCCACATTAAAACTTTCTAGTACTCCACTGGATAAACCAACCAGCTGCTTAAATTGGATCATTAACCATACATTACACCATTTAGTCTATTAGAGGAGGCCTTACTGGCAGTTAATCAGATTAATCTATTAAGGCTACCTGGCAGTAAGCCTTAATAGATGTGTCTACTTACTTCTGAGTAGACACATACAGAACTGCACTGTAAAAACCTTTTACTAGTCAAGAAAGTTGCCCCTGATAAGCCAGGCAGCAATTTTTGAAATGCTAATTAATACAAAAATGTACAAAATCTGTAGGCATCAAGTGCCACCTAGAAAAGACATTCTTCCAATATGTTTTCTAGGATGCTACCTGCTACATTTCATGTGTAGCATCTAAAAAGATGCTTATTTTATTATTTATTATTCATTTGCACCACCCAGTATACAGCCCTCATCTTGACTGCTGTGAAATTTCTTCAAAGTCCTTCCCCTCAAGCCTCATTCTACACCTGCCCTTCCTTCTCTAATCCAATTGCCTACTCCAAACTCATCTTCAACCTCCTTGCTTCCGGGTTCCTTGGCTCTTAGATTCCCTCTGTCCAGGGACTGCTTTAGTTTGACTGTAAATGAGGTATTAATCCAAGCCAAACTGACAACGTGCCCTTCCCTCACAGAAGCTGGACTGCAAAGCATTTAGATTCCTGGGTAATTGAACATTCTATGGCAACATACCAGCTAAGCATAACAGAAGGACCAGATCATGTGACACCATTCTGAAACTGAGGGAGCAAGAGCTCCCCACCCCCAATTAGCTGCAATTCACAGGTTGGCTGCAGTAAGAAGACTGACCACAGGTTCCAAATCTTTCATTGACAAGTTAAAATGGCAAAGCTATTTTTGGATGTCAAATAATAGCTTTGGCTAGTGGTCAGCACAGAAACAAAATAACTAAATGTGAGAATTTCAGTTCCTCAGAAATGGGGGAGGGGAAATTAAAAAATGAAGGAAATCTGCACATATCAAACTACAGTGCCAACAAAATATGGGTGTTTGATAAATACAACTAAGCTGGTAAGTATCACTGGGGGGTTGTAAAAATATATGTTAAAAATGGGCAGCTAATAATCTTGGGAGCATAGTTTCCAATATCCAACACTGTCCTTTACTAGACTTATCTAGGTTCAAGACATGCCTTCATTGAAGTTCCTCTTCTACTCCCTCATAAATGCATTAAGGGTGTCAGGCAGATTTAATAACAAAATACAGATTTTACTTAACAGACCTTTTGAGCAAGCTCTGCCTACTAATAATGCAAGTAATGGGTTGGACCCAGATATGCACCCACGGAAGGGGGCAAACGGAAGCTGGCTTCCCCTCCTCTGGCCAACAGCCCACGGAGCCTCCTGAAAAGGCGACCTCAACAGTTGGGCGACCTGATAAGGGAAGGGGGGGGGCTGAGCAGGCGGAGACAACTTTTGCTCCACTGACAGGAAATGCTTCCACCTGATTTCCCACAATCTCTTCCTTCCCCATCAGCCCCTCTGTGGCAAAGCTCACCCCACTCAGCAGGGCGCCCCGACTTTCAAAGGAGGGGAGGTGGAAGAAAGTCCGCTTCTGGCTCCTCCTTTTGCACAATCCAGCAGATATCTGGATCCAACCCAATGCATTTTCAAAGTACTATCTCAATAATATATCTCCACTGGAAATACTGAAACACAGGAGGTTTAATACCTCCCATTAGATTAATGTAGCTTCTGATAAAACTAAATCCCTATTGAAAGCCCATGATTTTCCCACAGAGCTTTTCTTAGTCCATTTGTGTACTCATTATATTTAAAAATAATTCAAAGAGTGCGGATAAAGAAGGTTTAAATTTGTACCAAACTGTCAAACTTGAAAAGACTGGTATTACTTTTTGAATGCCTATTTTCATAATCTCTCTTGAAACCAAAGTAAAGAACACCGTTCCCAAATACCGTTTGTTCTGCTTTAATCACTTTTTTTTTATTAAACTAAGCATACGATGTAAAGCGTGCGGCATGAAAATAAAGTTTTACGTTGGGAACTCCCCTTTATCCTGTCTTATACCAGGACTCTTTGCTGGTCCTGCGACCGTAATAAATTCTATTCTATTCTATTCTATACCAGGACCCAAAAAATTACATTCAACGCCATACATGCATTTGAAAAATGTACATAAAAAAATGTGTACGTTTGAGAAATGCACACACACACATGCTGTAACCAATGGGAGAAGAAGGCATACATTTCAAAGACTGATGCGTCCACTGGGAAAAATACGCATGCAAAAAAGAAACAAAGAAAATAATCGGATGTGGACACGAGACAGAACAAGCTTTGAGGTAGAATCTGGAGAACTTTAACAAACTCTGGTTTTGCTTGCATGCGCATCCCTAACTCTTGCACAGAATTATGGTCCTCCCTCATGCTTCACGTGATGGCTCCTCTCCACTACCATCTCTATTAAGTGACACCCACCAACCACGATGTTCAGTTTGCTGCTTTCCAACTTGTGCTCAAACTGGTTTACAACAACTTAAAATGGGGAAGGGACTCAAAACGACTATCAGTAAGTTAAAAAACATTTTTCTTTGGGGTGGGGAGGCTTAAGGCACAATGCTATGCATGATCAGACAGAAAGAAGTCCTACAACCTCCAACATTCCTCAGGCAGCCATGTTGGCTGGTGATTGCTGGGAATTGTCATTCTTTTCTTCTGTCTAAACAGGCATAGGATTGTGCCCTTACTTGCTTAGCCAATGGTTGCCATAAAATAATAAAAATAAATATATCCTTAATTTTTCAGCAAAATCTTAAAAGAAATGGGCTGCAGTGCAGGTCACAGCCCACAGTATACCAAATTAGCTCTATTTTTCTTTACACCTACCACATACATACTTTTCAGTATAACATATTTATCCTGGTTTGACTGTAACCAACAAATTTGCCAAATTTCTTCTCCCTGCAATCCATGCTAGGATTTCAGCCAGAAATTGATATTACTGTTTCAGGTATTCCCCCATCCCCAAAGCTTAACCCAATCTAACCCACAATTCACAAATTCACTGGTGCTTACTTCTGACTGTGCAGGTGCAGCTTGCAAAACTCACTGGGCTGTAACAAAAAATCTTCAGCCAGCTAAAATACAATCTTTAGCTTTTAACTAGAAATGCAAACAAATTTCCAAAGAAGTGCTACCATTTAAAATTGCCATCAAAGGAAAGACCTATCCGATCTCAGCTTGACGATTTTCTTCATCCTCTGACTTACTCTATACATCAGCACTAATAGAAAAACGTGAAAGCCTCGTTATTGCCTCATTCACTCGCCACAGCAAGGAGGGTCTGTTAATTACCCTGGTGCTCGGGCAGATGACATCACTGCTCTTGCTCTGAAAAGTGCCCCAGAGCCGTGTGGTCTCCTGCATCCGCCTTGCACTATACCATTGGTCACATGGATAGATGATCTACATGGGAGAAGGACAAGGGCAGTAGGGCCCCGTCGATTCTCTTGGGCATGTCCATCGTGGCTTTTCACTACCATTGACCATGGCATTGAGGATGCCATGGCATTGTTACAGATAGGCTGCCTGGGCTGGGGATTGGGGGCATATTCTTTCAGTTGTTCCGTTCCTAGCTGGAAGGCAGTTTCCAAATGGTAGGACTGAGGAACTATCGCTTGGCCCCATGGCATTCAGACTAGAGAGTTTCACCCTGTCCTCCATATGATATGACATCTACACGAAACTGCTGGGTGAAGCAATCTAGGGTTTTGTGGCTCAGTGTCCTCATCAGCACTGACAGTACCCAACTCTATACCGGATGGCACCAAAATCCATTTTCTTTTACATTTGATTTGGGTGAGGCCACAAATGTGCTCAGTCGGTGTCTGAGATGAGTAATGGACTAGATCGGGGCAAATGAACTGAAGCTCCATTCTGACAAGATGGAGGTCCTGGGAGACAGTTTCTTCTGCTCAGGGAGATGTCGCGTAACGTGTTCTGAACGGGGTTGCCCTCCCCATGAAGGATCAAGCTTGTAGGCAGGGGGATGCTCATCACCACGGAGTGGCTAACACTAGCTGTGGCAGAAATAGCCTGGCCACAGTTATCCATGCACTGGTACGCTCCAGAATAGACTAATGCCATGGGTTGTGTGTGGGGCTGCCTCTGAAGACTGTTTGGAAGCTAATGTTGGTACACAATACAAAACACAACAGTGCATGGAGGTTGTATCTCATCGACTCTTACATAGCTACACGAATTCCTGATCCAATTGGAAGTGCTGGTGCTGAATTTCGAAGTTAAAGAGCATGGGCGAGACATGTCCAGGCTGCCTGGCTTCCCCTCTGCCACCTTCAACCTGAGATCAGAGGGAACAGCGGAGGTTGAACAACCAGAGTACACCAACAGGAATGGTCTCTAAGGAGATTGCTCCAGGACTTCCTTCAGTTGCCCTAACCATCTACAGTGTGAGCTTCTTGGTCGTGGGTTGTGGAATTCTCTCACCAAGGGAGTCTATTTAGATGTCCATTTGGGCCGAGGGAAGAACTTTTTTTAAATTCCCCATGTCTTTTACACTTGGAGGATATTTTAATGATGCTTTAACCTGTTCTATCATTTGTGTCATTTTATTGTGGTTTAATGTAAACAATTTATGCTTTTATCATTATCATATTTCAGCTGCCTTGGAATATTTATATCGAAGGGTGATATACGAATTCTCAAAAGAAATACAGGAATATAAATGGCACGGCTAAGCACACCACGGCACATCTTGCCGGCACATTTTGCTCACATCAGGGCCTTGTCTCATTAGACTGGACCACCAGGATGCAGGATCTGCCAAATGGGGGGAATGCAATGTGACAGAAAAGAGCAGATTGGTGTTTACACAAGACTGATCTTGAGGATAGCGAAAAAGGTAACCAGTTTTGGTGGTGGCCAAATAACAGGAGGACAAAAAAATGGGGGAGAAGCAGATTTTCAGGATGCTAAAATACTTTATTTCAAAGCCCAAAATGTCTCAGCCCGGGTTGCTTTTTAAGGCCTTCTTCAGGGGGTTGATAAGAGATGTCTGCAGAAATACTCCCTAACAAGTTGCCAGTAATTATCACAGGCATCTATCATCCTGTTAAGAGTATTTCTGCAGGCATCTCTTATCAACCCCCTGAAGAAGGCCTTAAAAAGCAACATAGGCAGAAACGCGTTAAAGCGCTTGGAAATAAAAGTATTCTTAGCATCCTGAGAACCTGCTTCTCCCCCTTTTCTTGCCCTGAGTTGGATGCTCTCCTCCTTTTAGTTTTTCAAATAACAGGTGGCCAACTGGCTGGTGCCCTTAACCCTTTCAACTTCACATAGTTAAGAACATAGGAAAACAGGAAGCTGCCTTATACTGAGTCAGAACATTGGTCCATCTAACCCAGTACTGCCAACACTGACTGGCAGCAGCAGCGCTCCAGGGTTACAGGCAAGAGACTTTTCAGCCCTGCCTAGAGTTGCTGGGGATCCAACCTGGAACCTTCTGATTGCAAAGAATGTGCTCTGCCAATGGGCTACATGATATTAGGGCTCCTGAATTTCACAGCCCCATTTAGGCAGCCCCAAAAACATGGGGGGGGGGGGCAAGGCAGTAAAAACTGGTACGTATCACTGTAAAAACCCTAATTGTGGGGGTGGCAGCAACCACAGAGCTCCTTCCTCAGCAACCTAGTTGCCATTTTCATTATCCGCAATACTCTGAATGCACCGCTGTTCCAAGGCATCACGATGGGGCAAGCGGTAGGTGGCATGAAGAATGGTAGTCAGTAGTGCAAGCCATTCCTACCCCCACAGTGCCCCAGAATTACACTGTGCCTGGAGCATCATGAAGGAAGAAGATGGCGGCCAGGCCAACAGGAAGAGATCTCTGCAAGAAATTACTTTTTTTTTAAAAAAAGGTTACCAATAGCTACCATTACCACTGATGAAGGTAAGCCCTCCCCATAGTGGTGAATCCCCCCCAACCCTTGAAATGGCCTCCTCTTCAGACGTCGGAATTCATTCCCCCGGCACAGACAAAAACAGCTGAAGTTAGAATTTTGGCAATCTTCACCCCAACCTAAAATACAGTCACAGAGTCTGTGCTTTACTTGCTGCAGTAGGATATTGTGTTGGGCTAACTGTTGGGCATTCATATGAGTTCTTTAATTTTTGACCTGTCTGGTTAGCAATGTGGTACTAATCTCAAACCAGTGCTCGGTACCTGTGATTTCTGCTTTTATTTCCATTACTGCCTTGCCATTTGTGTATGCTTTTGTGTTTCTGCCTTTGATCTGCCTGGTGAATAACTGTCACTTTCCCTGCAGTTGAGAAATCTCTAAGATCTGAAAAGTAAAATTGGTTCCCATTTTCTTTTCCAATCCCATGAATCACAGCTCTTCAGAAAATTGAGCCAGGCTGCAAAATAACTCCTTCCAACTTGCACACTGCTATTTTTTGCCATCTTACAGATCCGCCTCCACTTTGCCGCTACTGCTAAAGCTATGAGTATCTACAGGGGAAAGAGCACGTCGGTTTCACAATAACGATCTACCCCCCTTTTGCTTGCCTATTCGTCCTTAGCGGCAAGTACACCACAGGAATCAAGACAGTATTTGGGGTGGGGGGAGTTACATCTTTGCAGCCATGAAACTGAGCAGTGCATGTGCAGCGTTGGCTCAATATCGTGTCTTTTTTTAATGGTCTCCATTGCCTCGTTTGCAAAAAGCAGTGAAGAGCAACAATGCTCTGGCCCCATTTGGCCGTGATGCCTGGATGTCGACAGATGTTGCCAGTCAAACGGGGAAGAAGCAGCACGATCTAGAAAGTGGGACAGTAAATAAGATCACCTTTGTCTGGTGCAGATGTAACACAGGCACCCCTAAACTGTGGTTTGTACTTAAAGAGGTAGCCTCAAGAATGGGCAATTCCCCCCTTTTACCCCTCCAAAGTGTTCACCCCCTTCCTTTCTGTCATTTAAACACCATTTTGCACTACATATCCATCGATGCAAACTGTGTGGAATGCAAGTCACCATTCCTTTGTAAACCAGAGACTGAAAGCATGGTTTGAAGTGGGTTTGCACACCATGGTTAGGAAAGAACCTTGAAACGATACTGTTCCCTTAACGATGCAACCGAAACAGTCTGGGGAGAATGTCACTGTTTTTGTTTTGTTTTAACTTTGTCTTTACTATTGGCCACATTCAAGGCAACACAGAGGCTTTACCACCACTTCTATCAGTAGAATCCACTGCTGCAGACCAGGATCTGCATTGCACTCCAATCTATTCTTCAGGATGGAACTCGCTGTGAATGTTTGTCTTCCTGTGCCTCTCTACTTCCTCTTTCTTCCCTTCTTTATGCAGCTCATCTAGGGCAGCGTTAGGCAGGAAGTAGATCTCCAGGTGTTTTGGACTTCAACTCCTAGCATTCCAGACCATTTGCTATATGGGCTAGGGCTGATGGGAGCTGTAAGCCAAAGGATCTGGAGATGCCCACTCCTGATCTAAGGCTCCTGTATCAGTCACTGATGCACAAGTTGCTAGTGGCAGCCATCTTAGATATTTGCCCCTCTCCAGTGCATGTTATTTCCTTCCTTTGCTCCCCTGATTCTTCTGTGACCGTTAGCAGCAAAGGACTAAAATAACTGAGGTAAAGGAAACATCCTACGCATCCCAAAACCGGGGCAGTGGTACTAGTGCAACCGACCCAAAGCGGGCTCACAATTCAGCAAAGATTAGCGACTTCAAGAAGTAATCATGTGGAATGAAAACGGCATTGACTGAAGGCAGTGTGGAAAGAGGTTTTATGAGGACCTGAAAACTTGGTGGGAGATACAGACTTACCTCTACAATGTCATCATCAAATAGCAACCAAAACCCATGGCTTTTCACAATGGTGATATAATGTCCACGGTTTGGCCCACTGTGACAAAGGAGAGAAGTTACATTAATGGTGCAAACTGAAACTTTGCCTTTCAGAACTTACCGACTGCATTATTATTATTATTATTATTATTATTATTATATTACTACTACTTCTACTACTACTATTTGCTTTTCAACCAACTGTTCTCCAAATTGGCTTCCAACACTTTTTGAAAGAACATAATGATGTAAAACAAAGCAAAAACAAAACAAAACAAAATACAGTTAACAGAACAGCACGCACATATTGAAATTAAATCTGTATAAATCAGTATTAAATATGTATTATAAAGCAAGTAAGGGGCAGGCCTATTTTTCCAGCTATAATCTAAGTGCAGAATGGTCTTTGACACAACAGTTCATAAACAAAGCAGCCCATAAGAACTTCTTTTTTATAATTTTTTATAATTTTTATTTTATTTTCAAACATAATACAACATAAACAACATAAAATACAATACATAACCACATACCCCACGTGCTCCCCTCCCCACCAGGAGACCTTCAATTATTCATTATTCTTCTTTCCAAAATTGTAAAGACTCTTTTGAAGGTATTTGCCCCTTCCCCGTTCTTAATACATATTCCAAAAATGGGCTCCATATATCTCCAAAATCATTCTTACTGGACATTCCCCTCTTTATTTTCATTTTACACGTTAGCTTATCATTAAGTGCCATGTCCCATATTTCTTTATACCATTCTTCTATAGTATATATCCCTTGCCCTTTCCAGTTTTTAGCAATCATTATTCTGACGGGAGCCAGGAGGTTGTTTATCAATTCTCTCTTGTTTATATTCTCATTTCCTTTATCCCATATTGCTAGTAGAGCCAGCTTTGGGCTTAATTCCAGTTTACTTCCAATTATTTCACTTATTTCTTTGAACACCCTTTCCCAAATTTTTTGTACGTGTTCACAGCTCCACCACATATGAAAATAAGTTCCAACCTCCTGACACCCCCTCCAACAATTCTTGGACACTTTTTTATCTATCTGATGAAATCTTACCGGCGTTAAATACCATCTCCATACTGTCTTATAATAATTCTCCTTAATTCTAATCGACAAAAGCTTTAACATTCTTGCATCCTATATCCTCCCCCAGTCATATTCATTAATTTGTTCCTTTAAATCATCTTCCCAAATCATTTTAAGAGAGTCTCGATATTCATCATCCTCTATCAGAATTCTATATATTTCACTAGTCAAACCTTTTCTAGTTTTAATTACTTCTTTCTTTCCTCTTGATTAAATTAAATCTTCGAATCTTGTATTATTTCTACATTTCTTATTTATCTTTTTCCATTCCTGTGTCCATTTTTCCAATTGTAAGCATTTGAACCAAGCTATCTTTTGTTCTTTTAACAACTCTCTAATTTGCACCTTATCTATCATTCTTTCCATCCAAGTCCTCAACTTAATAATTTCCTGATCCTTCAGACTCCCTTCCAATTCTACTTTTAAGTTCCTTGGGAAGTTTCCCACTTCTACCACTGGGGCGAGTGGAGAGTCTCCTGGTATTAACTTTCCTTTAACTTTCTCCCAGATCTCTAGAATGTTTTTCAGCAACGGGTTGTCCAGTCCCCTCAAATCTTTCTTTTGAATTTTAATAAAAAAAATATTTTGCAATTTGAAATCTAGTTCCCCTGTTTGCGTTTCTAGCCATTCTAAATCTTCCTCCCCTAACATACTATTTATAACATATCTTAACTGATTAGCAATATAATAACTCTTTATATTTGGAAGTTCCAAACCACCTTTCTTTTGTGTCTTATACCATAACCCTTTATTAATCCTAGCTCTCATATCTCCATTGCAATAAGCATTAATCATATTTTGCCAGCTCTTTAACTCTACTTCCGATATTTTAATTGGCAGCATTCTAAACAAAAAATTAATCTTAGGTAATATCTTCATTTTAATAACCGCTATTCTACCAAACCAAGAATGTTTTAATTTTCTATATACCTCTAACTTTTCCCCTACCTGTTTTTTCAAACTTGCAAAATTAATTTCCTCTAACTTATCTAAATCTTTTGCAATATTAACTCCTAAATAACGTACTATATTTTTAAGCCTAAGACCTAACCTAACTTTACCTTCCTCCATCTCCTCTTTGTTATAATTAAATAACATCATTTCTGACTTCCCCCAATTAACTTGTAAACCAGTAATCTCCCCAAATTCTCTCAAATGCTTCTTAATAGCGGGTGGTTCGTCTGTCCAGTGAGGTGATGTTCACCCTGTTCTGGAGGGGGTTGCACTCCCCCTAAAGGATCGGGTCCGTAGTTTGGGGGTGCTCTTGGATCCAGAACTGTCGCTTGAGGCACAGGTGAACTCGGTGGCAAAGAGCACCTTTTACCAGCTTAGGCTGATATACCAACTGCGCCCTTATCTGGACAGAGATAGCCTAGCTACAGTTATCTATGCTCTCATAACCTCTCGTTTGGATTACTGCAATGCGTTATACGTGGGGCTGCCTTTGAAAACGGTCCGGAAACTTCAGCTGGTACAAAACAGGGCAGCCAGATTGTTAACGGGGACTGGTCAACGAGACCATATTACGCCAGTCCTTTTCCAACTTCACTGGCTGCCGATCCAGGTCCGGGCCCAATTCAAAGTGCTGGTACTAACATTTAAAGCCCTAAATGGCTTGGAGCCAGGATATCTAAAGGAACGCCTCCTCCCATATGTACCTGCCCGGACCCTGAGATCATCTACAGGGGTCCTTCTCCGTGAGCCCCTGCCAAAGGAAGTGAGGCAGGTGGCCACTAGGAGGAGGGCTTTCTCTGCTGTGGCACCCCGGCTGTGGAATGAGCTCCCCAGAGAGGTTCGCCTGGCGCCTACTTTGTACTCTTTTCGTCGCCAGGTGAAGACCTTTTTATTCTCCCAGTATTTTAACAGTTAAATTAACTCAATTTTAATCCTTGCTGTTTTAAATTTGTATTTTAATCTGTATTAATTCCTGCTGCTTGGTTTTATTCTGGTTGTGTTTTTTATATTGTATGTTATTCTGTGTTTTTAGATTGTGCCTTGTTTTATATATTTTAAAATGATTTCATGGTTTTAATTTTTGTGAACCGCCCAGAGAGCTTCGGCTATGGGGCGGTATAAAAATGCAATAAATAAATAAATAAATAAATCAACTCCCCAGTCTCCAGGGGATCTTCTAATGTCAGTAATGTGTCATCCGCAAACATATTAATTTTAATCTTCTCCTTCCCTCCTATCCCCTTCAATCTTACATCCTCCCTTATAACGTTTGCCAAAATTTCTATCACTATCGCAAATAAGATTGGTGAAAGTGGACATCCTTGTCTAGTTCCTCGAGCTAGTGTAATCTGTTGCGTTAACCCATCATAAACCATTATTTCTGCTTTATTATTTTTATACAACTGATCCATCACACCCATAAATTTATCTGCAAGCCCAAACGTTTTCAAAATTGTTTTAAGTGCTGGCCATTCCACGCAATCCAAGGCTTTGAATATATCCAATGCTAACAAACCTGCTTTTAAATTCATTTTTTAAATAAATTTATTATATTTAAGACTCTTCCAATTAAATTAGGCATTTGCCTTCCTGAAATAAATCCACATTGATCTTTCCTAATATATTTATATATAAACGTACCCATTCTTTTTGCCATTATTGCCGTAAAATTTTTTGAATCTTGATTTATTAAAGATATTGGTCTGTAAGATGCTGGATCCGTCAGATCCTTTCCTGGTTTCGGGATTAATATAATCAAGGAGTGATCCCACGATGGCAGGGTCTTTCCTCCTTCTATTATACTGTTAAATAATTTTTTCAATCTTGGTATTAAAATTTCTCTAAAAGTCTTATAATATTCCGGCCCCAAACCATCCATTCCCGGAGATTTTCCTCCTTTTAATTTATCAATAATTCCTTCTATTTCTTTCTCAGTAACTAATCCTTCCATATAATCCCTATCTTGCCCCTGTAATCTTATTCTCCAATTCCTCTCTACATATTCCAATACCTTTACCTGTGAACCCATATCTGATGGGTTCTCCCAGTATTTTAACAGTTAAATTAACTCAATTTTAATCCTTGCTGTTTTAAATTTGTATTTTAATCTGTATTAATTCCTGCTGCTTGGTTTTATTCTGGTTGTGTTTTTATATTGTATGTTATTTTGTGTTTTTAGATTGTGGCTTGTTTTATATTTTTAAAATGATTTTATGGTTTTAATTTTTGTGAACCGCCCAGAGAGCTTCGGCTATAGGGCGGTATAAAAAATGCAATAAATAAATAAATAATAAATAAATAATTCTCTATAAAATTCCTGAAATATATTTAATTTCTCCTTCATTAAATTACAACTTTTCCCTGTCTTATCTCTAATTGTCCCTATCATATTCTTAACCTTTTTGGACTGAGTGGACCTAGCCAGAATCTTCACATTTTTATTACTATATTCAAAAAAATCCCTCCTTAGATATAGCAAATCCCTTTGGACTTGTTCTAACTCTTCTTTCTCTAATTCCTTTTCTTAGCTTGAATTTGGGCAAATAGGCGTTTATCTTTTGTCTCTCTTAGCTTCTCCTCTAAATCCCTTACCTCCTTTTCAATTTTTTTATTTTGTGCTTCCTGTTGTTTCCTTAGGGTACACATTTCCCTAATACAAATCCCTCTTACCACTGCCTTCATAGCGTCCCATATTAACACATCCATTAATTCTTTTCGCTCCATTAATTTGCTTAACCCCGTCCTCCCACCACTCTTAAGATCTCTTAATATATTATCCCTGTCTTTCCCTTTATCTAATACCATATTAAAATCACCTGCCATCACAATGTTCTTTTTACCCACTTCACCCACCGCATTAAAAACTTCATCGAAGAATTCTATTTGTTTCCCATTTGGAGCATATACATTGATCAATATATATTCCTCCTCCCCCACCATGCAAGAAATTATCAGAAATCTTCCCGCTTCATCCTTCTTCACCCTTTGTACTGTAATACCACATTTTTTTGAAATTATTATCGCTATGCCTCTCGCTTTAGAAGTTCCAAAAGACTTTTCATAAACGCCCACTTCCCTCATCCGAAGCTCATTCACGCCCTCCTTTGTTTGATGAGTTTCCTGCAAAAAAATTACATCTGCTTTCTCTTTTTTTAATAACATTTCTATTCTCTTCCTTTTTATAACAGTTCCTAGCCCTTTAACATTTAAAGTTGCAACCCTTAATTTATTTGTCATCTCTCTCTTTCACACAAATCTCTAGATTGGTCTCCCTCTGTGACACACATACCCCCCCTCCCTCACCCTCCCTCCCACACTTACCCCCATCTTCACCCCCCTCCTCAACAGACCTTTCTGGGCAATGGCCCCAATTATTATTAGAACTCTTCTGGGGGGGGGGGGGGGAGAAGCAACCCAACTTTCCCGGAGCAAAAATCTGAACCTCCCCTCCCTTATAATCTCTTCTTATCCCTATTACAATAATATTTCTTCATTGACTGCTTCCTCCTGCAGCGCCTTCATCCTGCTTTTGACTGCTTCCTCCTGCAGCGCCTTCATCCTGCTTTGTTTCTCCAACATCCGTGGGATCAACTAAACCCAGCTTCTCCAAAAGATCCATCCCTTGCTCACTTGATGTTATTCAATGTTGTTTCCCTTTCCACATAAATCTCAAAAAGACTGGATACCCCCAACTATATGTTATTGATTTCTTCCGCAAAGCCACTGTACACAGTCTAACACTCTTCCGCCACTGCACGGTTTGAGGGCATAGATCCTGGTAAACCTCGATTGGTGTTGCTTGTAGCATCAGCTGGCCTTGACGCCTAATTGCTTGCATCAATTTTTCTTTCTTGTAATAATTGGCAAATTTAACAATTATATCCCTTGGGAGCACCCCTTCTTCTTATAACCCACTCTGTGGATCCTCTCGATATCCGCCATCTCCCAAGTTTCCTGAGGTTCCACTTCCTTAATCCATGCCAGAATTGTATCTCTTAAAGCCTTAGGGTTCTTCCACCCTCTCTCTCCAAAAGATCTAATTCGAATGTTAACTCTCCTGTCTCTATCTTCCAAGGCAATTAAACGCAAGTCCATTTCCTTCAAATGCTCCCCCTGCTGCTTGCTATCTTCCTGCAGCTTCCCAGTCTCCCTCTCCAATTCTCCACACTTTCCACCACAGTTTGAAGGTCCGACATAAGTTCAATCTGTGAGTCCTTAATTCTTTGCATTAATCTTTCCTCCTGCTTCAGCAAGGCCGCCTCTAACACTTTCTGAAATTTGTCCATTAAATCATCTGATGTCTCTGCTTGCCTCTCTTTGGGCACTTTAGGAACTGCACCTGCCACTTTAAGAACTACGCCAGATTTAGTGCTTCCGGAGTGACTTGGAGATGTTTTTCCGGCCTTGTCTGAATGCTGCATTTTGTCCGGCATTTTGTCTGGCAAGATTCCAGAAACTCTCGTGAGCCGATGCCAGTTCCTATCTGAAGGATGATCTTTCGACAGCCTGCTCCAAGCGGGGGCACTGGATTTTTCATCTTTTTGCTTTCTTTTCATAAAGCTAAACTCATAAATTGGCGCCCCTCACCTAAATCTTCGCTGTCCGCCTCAGATATCCTCTCGGCTCTTATCAAACAAGTACGTTTTGGCTTCTAACACTTTCGGCTGGAGGTTAAATGTCTCTTTTCCCTCTTAAATCACTTCTGTCTCTCCCTCCAGTCTTATCAGTCAGTCTTACTTCTCCCAATTAAAATCCATTAATTACCGTTACTGATTGCCTGCCAGAGTTCTCTCTCTGCTGATATCGCAGCAATCCAGCAGTTTCGTTCTCCACAGATCCGGACCCAAAATCAGATCTTTGATTAACAATCCATTCTCTCCAAATAGGGATTTTATAGTTATTTCGATCGCTTCTTAACGAGAGCGAGAGAGTTCCGACTTCACTCCATGCCCGTTAGGCTACCCCCCCCCCCCCATAAGAACTTTTGAAGAGCTTTGGTGGATCAAACCAAAGGTTCATCTAGTCCAGCCTCTGCTTTCCACATTGGCTAACCAGATGCCTTTGGGATGCCTCACAAGGGAAAGCCTCATCCTGATGTGGCTTCCAGCAGCTGTATCCAATGGCACATGCTGCTGCTATGAAAACGGAAGACTCCAAAACATTTAAAGCGGGGTGGAGAACTGTTTTGAGATGGGGGCCAGACTGCCCACTAAAAGGCCCACAGTGGGCTGGATGACATCAGGGGGCGCGGGTGGATCCATCCACTGATGTCATCACTCTGCACCCTGGTTCCCTTCCAATCCCCTGTGGTAGGAGAGGCATGGAGTTTTCCTCCCTGCATGGAGAATGGGATTTGGCCAGCCCTGGGAAGAGTAGAGGTTGTGTCCCTGGCGTCATGTGGCACCCCAATGGATGCTGCAAGCAACATGGGCTGAATTCTCACCACCTGCATCCCCACTATTATCTCTAATCTCAGGTTGGAGATAACAGAAAGATGCCCTCTGGGTGGATTCCCCCACCCCCTGGAAGAGCCCTGGGAGGGTTGTAGGGAATCCAAGCAGTACCGACTAGTTAATCTGAGGTTTTTGAAAGTTGTGCCAGAGATAGTTGTGCTTCTGTTCATTTCAACGTGAGAAGCTTAGCATGACATTCAGTACATAATAGGCCCGTTTGGTACATATTTATGGTACATATTTTATGGTACATATTATGAGTGAGGTGGTATTTTTCAAAGTCCCTGAGCAAATTCCTTTCCCCATCCTGCAAATGCATTCTTATTTCATAAAATTGGCTTCCTTCTGCTATTTTTGAATTGGTGGGCCTTGTTATTCAACACCGATAAAGCAAAATCAATGGACACCATACATATTTTTGACAATACACCATTGTACCGCCTGGTGGCGCTGGCTGTATAGAAACCTTGGTCAAACTGGATGGCTTTAAATAACTTCATTGTTCCAAAAATAGCGTTTACTTCAATTTCATTTCCTAGAAGGTGGGACAGCCTGCATCTGGCTTCGACAAAAAACTCCACATTTTCAAACAATCAATGCAACATATTCATGTATAATCTATATGTGCACTGGAGGAGAATGATTAAATTAATGCGCTTGGAGGAGGGAGAAAAGCAGCGTTGGGTGTGTGATTTAAAACAACTACAATGATTGTATAACTGAGATGGTACTAAACATTCAGCTGCAATAACAACATAAAACAGGTACTAGTCATCAGTTCCAAACAGGTTTCCCCCAGTTAAACTATCATACGGGATGAAGATCTTCGGGAAAGGAGGTGAACCGGTGGAGACTGGCACAGGAGAGCCAGAGAAAGGATGGGCAGAAGGGAATTGCTTTGCATAAGGAGAGGAAAGAGAGGAATGAAGGTGAAGTAGGATTTCCTTTCAAGGCTTGCAGTAAACGGTTGTAATCAAGCATCATGTCAAAGAGCCTTTCCAGACCTGGTGCCCTCCGGATGTGTTGGACTGCAACTCCCAGCATTCCCATCCAGCAATGGATGGGAATGATGGGGGTTGTAGTCCAACACATCTGGAGGGCACCAGGTTGGGGAAGGCTGATGCAAAAGAACGTGCGATATGTTCTTAGTGCGGAGGATGATAGCGAGTGAGTGGGCGCCTTTTTCAAAGTGCACAGCAGCCAAGTGAGAATCGATGTATGGGATTTGCTGCCCCAAGATCGCCACTAACTCACAGGGCTGGCCCAAGATATTTTGGTGCTTGAGGCTAAGCAGCAAATGCTCCTTTCCCCCTCCCCAAACCAAAGCAAGAGCTTCTCCCGGGGAGTAAAAACAGAATAAATGCAGTCACCATCCTGTGAATGTTTAGAAAGAAAAAAGTCCTACAGCTTCCAGGATTCACTGGTGACTAAGGAAATGTGAATATCATAGGAGACTATCATCCTGCTAAGAGTTTTCTGCAGACATCTCTTACCAACCCCCTGAAGAAGGCCTTAAAAAAACAGCATAAGCTGAAACATGTTGGGCGTGAATAATAAAATATCTCAGCATTTTGAGAACCTGCTTCTCTTCCTTTTTTTTGCACAGCCAGATACAGAAAGGAAGACAAAATGGACTTCTGGTCCAATCCAGCAGAGCTCTTATCTCTTTTGTTTATGTATTTAAAATGTTTCTAGGATGCCTTTCAGGGCAAGAGCCCTTGCAAGGCTGCTTGTGACATAAAGTTCCACACAATAAAAACAGTAACAATGAATAAAATTAACAAAAAGCAGCCATAGAACATCCAGCCTAGATAGTAATAGAAATCTAAAACACAATCAGCAGCTAAAAAAAACACAGAACCAGTCATTAGAACATAATCAGGAAAAGGCCAGAGAAGGCCTTCCTAAAAGCCTTGCTGATCTTAAAGTTTGGCCATATGGATACAGGTGAAGGTGGTCCTTCAAGTAAACTGGTCCCAAACCATTTAAGGCAGTCTGATGTCTTCTAGAGGCTGACAGGGGTTTATGGGAGTTGCAATCCAACACATCCAGAGAGCGGCAGGTAGGAGAAGGCTGATTTAAGGCTTGAAAGGTTTATTTATTTATTTATTACATTTATATACCGCCCCATAGCCGAAGCTCTCTGGGCGGTTAAAACCAGCCCTTTAAATTGGGCTCAGAAACACAGCCGTAACCAGTGCAGCTGATACAATATAGGCATTCTATGATCAGAGCATTCTCTTTATGCCTTTACACCTGCCCACGGAGCACAAACCAGATGGATGGCACACACAAGACCTTGCAGAGCTCACCTGCCACAGTGTACAACCACAGCTACAAGATCGTACATTCTGTCCGGGTTGGTAGCATCCCCTGAAGTGTTGAAGAGCCGAAGCTCCAAAGGAAAGACGACACGATAGGAGAGTTTAGTATACCGATGCAGCTGGTCCATGTATTTGAACCTTTTCAAGTGCAGAGCCAGAATCATGGGCAGCTTTTTCACTCGCATCCTGAGTCCCCAAAATAAAGTTAAGAGAGAGAGAATACAAAATTCACATTATGAAACCTCTTAATACTGAGAACACTTGTTTAAAACAGTAAAGGCAGCAAAAGTTCTTGCAGATAAATGAATAACCTCTGAATATGAATGCAGCTGAAATATTACTTAGAACCATTGCAATGCAAAGTAGGAAAGGCTTAGAGCATTCAGGGACATCTGAATGCAAGGCAGCTACATGCTTGGGCCAAAAATGCAGGTTGCTTACCTGTAACCGTAGTTCTTCGAGTGGTCATCTGTGCAGTCACACACTATGGGCTCGCGCCGGCGCCGAGCCTCGTTCCAGAAACTTCTAAAGCCTAGACTCTTGGCAGGAACCCCTCCCCCCACTGTCCTATTACGCATGCTTGGGTTCCCGCCTACCTCAGTTCTGTGAGACTGTATTTGTCTCGCGAACGAGATAAGAAGAACAAGAATGTATATACATTTATACATATATAATATATATAGGAGTGAGCACTGCATGTAGTGTATCGTCTCTATGACCCTTGGCTTAGCAAGGTCTAGAGGGGACGGTGGGTGGGTTGTGTGACTGCACAGATGACCACTCGAAGAACTACGGTTACAGGTAAGCAACCTGCATTTCTTCTTCGTGGTCTCTGTGCATCACACACTATGGGCGAATGACAAGCAATCACTTACCAGAGGAGGGTTGAGCTCGCTGAGCTGTTACTGGAGTACAGAGGATAAGACAGCTCGGCCAAAGGAGGCGTCCTCTCTGGCCCTGACGTCCAGCTTGTAGTGTGAGATGAACGTAGATGGGTTCGACCAAGTTGCTGCCCTGCAGAGTTCAGGTATGGAGATTCCACGATCCAGGGCAGTAGAGGTCGAGAGGGACCGTGTGGAGTGTGCCTTAAGGGAGTCAGGAGGATCTCTCCGGGCTAGTTGGTAAGCTAAAGAAATGGTGTGGACTACCCACTTTGCAAATCTCTGGGTAGATACGGGGTGACCTTTTGTCTTATCCCCGTAGCAAATGAACAACCTGTCTGACTTACGGAAAGGTGCTGATCTAGTCCTGTAGAAGGCCAATGCCCGCCTAACATCAAGAGAGTGCAGTTTGGTGCCAATAAGGTCTGTAGATGTTTGAAAAAATGTAGGCAGGACTATGTCTTGATTGACATGAAAATTGGTTATGACCTTGGGGCGAAAGGACGGTCCCGGTCGTAGGACCACCCTATTACGAAAAAATTGGGTGTAGGGGGGGTCCGCCATAAGGGCACATAGTTCCGAGCTTCTTCTTGCTGAGGTAAAAGTCAGCAGTCTCATGTCGATAGTCGCCAGCGGTTCGAACGGTTTGGAAGTCAGAGCCGCCAACACCACTGACAAACTCCATTGTGGTACCATGGAGTGTATAGGTGGGTGTAGGTTACGCAGTCCCTTAAGAAAGCACCTTGATAGAGGATGTGTGAAGACCGAGAAATTTTGGATTAGTTCGTGTTTTGCAGAGATAACGGCCAGGTAGACCTTAATAGAAGTAGTCTTTAGACCTTCTTCGTAAAGCGAGTGTAGGAAGGAGAGGATATCCGAGGTACCGCAAGACCTCGGGTCAAGGCCCCTATTAGAGGTGAACTTTGAGAATTTCGACCACTTCCTGTCGTATGATGATCGAGTAGCGGGTTTTCTCGCCTCCTTCAGGATCGCCCGCACTGCCGGTGGGAGGTCTAATTCCTGCCAATTGGCTGGATTCGCCAGGCCGTGCGTTTCAGTTTGCGTAGGTCTGGATGAAGGACCCGGCCGTGGTCCATGGAGATCAGCCGTGGGTGCATCGGTAGATGGTAATACCACCCATTGGACAGGCGGAGCAGTGGGGCGAACCACGCTTGTCGGGGCCACCATGGGGCGATGAGGATTGCGCTTGTCCCTTGTCATTGTAAGGTTGCGACTACCCTGGCCACCAGCGGGAAGGGGGGGAAGGCGTACGCCAGTCCTGCTCCCCACGGTATGTTGAACGCATCCCCTAGGGATTGGTTGCCCAGCCCCACCCTCGTGCAGAAGGCGTTGCAGACCGCATTGTCCGCTGATGCAAAGAGGTCGATGCAGGGTGTCCCCCATTTGGCGAAGAGGAGCGATAGGGTCTTGTGGCACATGGCCCACTCGTGAATGTCCTGAAATTTGCGGCTGAGCATGTCCACCTGAATGTTCTCCGACCCCGCTATATGAATGGCCGACAGGCGTATCTCGTGTACAATCGCCCAGTGGAAGATCTGAAGTGTCAGGCGGAGGAGTGGTGGCGATCTGGTGCCCCCCTCCTTGTTGATGTACCAGACGACGGATGTGTTGTCTGATACCACTCTGACGTGGTGACCGACGAGATGGCGCTTGAAGGTTTCTAAGGCCTTCTGGACTGCTAGAAGCTCCAGCTTGTTTATGTGTAGGGCCAGTTCTTGGCGAGACCATTTTCCCTGTGTTGACAGATGGTCACAGTGCGCTCCCCATCCTAGTAGTGACGCGTCTGATGTGAGCGTGCGGGTCGGGCCGTGATCCACAAATGGGAGTCCTTTCTCCAAGTTGTGTCGGTTGGTCCACCACCACCTGAGCGAGGGTCGAAGATTCTGCGGAATGCTGAGTTTGACCCAATTCGGTTTCTTGGTTGGGTCGTATTTCCCGAGGAGAAACTGCTGCAGAGGACGCATCCTTAGTCGCGCCCACCTTACCGTATGTACTGATGAGGCCATCAGGCCCAGGAGTCTCTGTAGGGTTAGCGCCCTGGCGGCTGTTGAGTCGAGTATGTGTTGGGAGAGCTGCTGAATTTTGCGCATCCTCTCCTCTGGAAGGAAGGCCCTTCAGATTGTGGAGTCTAACAGGACTCCAATAAACTGGATTGACTGCGTAGGTTTGAAAATGATTTTTTGTGGTTTATAACTAGGCCTAACCTCTGTAAGAGGTTCGCAGTTGTGGTCACGTCTCTTTCCGCCTGTGTGCAAGAGGGGGAAACAATCAGCCTGTCGTCGAGGTAGGGGTACAGTTCCACCCCCACTGAGCGGAGGAAGGCACAGACAACAGCCATGCACTTTGTGAACACCCTTAGTGCCGTCTTCAGGCCGAAAGGAAGGACAGTGAATTGATAAACCTCCCGGCCTATCGCGAACCTGAGAAAGTGATGGTGAGACCTGTGGATGGGGATATGAAAATATGTGTCCTTGAGGTCTATGAGGGTGAACCACCTGTTGCGTCTGAGCAGTGGTAGGATGACAGCTAATGTGGTCATGCGGAATTTTTTGGTGGGAATGAAGTCGTTGAGGTCTCTCAGATCCAAGATGGGGCAGAGGCCGCCATCCCGTTTCGGGACGGTGAAGTATCGGGAGTAGAACCCGGTTGGCACCGCTGAATAACTTACGGGGATGATGGCTCCCTTCTGGAACAGGGTGGCCACCTCCTGTTGTAGGATCTCTGATGGTGGTGTGAGTTTTACGCCGCCGGGTGGAGGGGGTGACGTGAATTCTATAAGATATCCGTTCTTGATTATTTGCAGGACCCACTTGTCTGATGTTATCTGGGTCCACTCCTGAAGAAAGGGTTGCAATCTGTGGCCGAATGTCGTGTGCGGAGGGGGAGTGACCAGGGGAGAGTCAAACGTGCTGTTTCTGTGATGCGTCAGGGCGACCACGTTGTTGCCGGAATCCGCCCTGTGGATAGCTTCTTCTCTGTTGAAAAGCTGTTTGTGTAGGGGCCGAGTAGAATCGCTGCTGTCGAGGTTGTGACTGTTGTGGTTGGTACGTTTGTTGTCAACCCCATCGGCGTGGGCGGTACTGGTAGGGAGTTGATGGGTGGTAAAATCCCATCTTCTTAGCCGTGGTCTTCGCCTTCTGTATAGTGTCCATAGTCGAATCAGTGGACGTGTTGAAGAGGCCTTCCCCATCGAACGGGAGGTCCTCAATTCTTGAGGCAAGTTGGAGGATCTCAGCCAAGCATGTCGCCTCAGGGCAATAGCGGCGACCATGGCTTTGGACAAACAGTCCATTTGGTGTCTCGCAGTGGTTAACTCTTGCTTGGCTAGGGATGTCGCCTCCTGCTGGAAAATTTGCGCCGCGTCTCGAATCTTGTCTGGCAGGTGGGCGTGAAGAGAGGACACTTTGTCCCATAAAAAAAGATGATATCGGGCCATCATGGGTTGGTAGTTTGCGACCTTCATAGTCAGTGCGGTAGAGGAGTATACTCTGTGGCCGAAAGTGTCCAGCTTTCTACCCTCCCTGTCAACAGGGGCGGAGTGTGACTTTAAGGATCTTCCCTGAGCTGATTCCACTATCACTGAGTTGGGTTTAGGATGGGTTAGCAAGAAGCCAGCGTCCTTCTCCTGTATCTTGTACAAAGAGTCCAGGCGTTTGGAAACCGGGCCCATGGTGGCCGGGTTCTTCCAGGATTCCTGCACGGTGTGTAGAAGGGTTGGAATCAGAGGCATGGCTAGAATGGAAGATGAGTCTCCGTACATCACATCGTAGATGTTATCCACGCATTGCTCCACGGGCTGTTGGGCCTCCACTCCTAGCGATTGAGCCAAGCGCAGCATCTGCTCCGTAAAAGAGGCAACCTCTACGGACGGGGAAGCCCTCTTGTCGGTTCCTACGTCGTCGTCCGGAGACGGAACAGAGGGTGGCGCCTCAGCCGACGATGACGAGTCCGATGCGTAGTCTTCCGCCGATTGAGGGGACACTGGTGCCTCGATACCGAGAGGTATGGTCGGAGCCAAAGAAGTCATCGGTACCGACGCCTCCTGCGGGGGAACCGAAACCGTGGCGGATGGGGGAAGCCTTGGCGGAAGCGGCGGTACGAAGGTGTCTTCCTCACTGAGCCGTTTTCCTGTGTAGGGGTCGAAGATGAAGCGCTGCCTGTGGCTGGGCTGTGTAGTCGAGCCAGGTTGGGATGCCCAGGATCTCACCGAGTGGTCTGAGAAGCGGTCCCAATCTCGTGATGGTGTAGGCGAGCGAGATCGGTATCAGCGGTCTGTCAACGCGCCTCTCGACTCCTGCGATGGAGCCAGCGACGTTCGTGGGGACAGCGGGTCGAATGGGCGCTCCCCCGGTGTCAGAGCCGGTGGCGACATCGATAGGTGTAGCATAGACACCGTTGGGGATCGGGGAGGTGACTCAGAGATGTCCCCTTTCCGATGTGGTGATGACGTGGTACCAAGGGAGCTTTCGGTAGCATGGCTGTGTGCCAGGTAGATGGGGCCGACGGAGAGACTGGCACCCGTAGGCAGGTCGGCCGCGAGAGCGGTATCGACACCGAGGCCAGCGGCGACGGCATCGTGCGGGCCATCGGTACCGGTGATCTTGTCGGTACCGAGGATGACCCCGGGCGGGTCGGTACCGAGGCTGTTAGCTCGCTCCTCGGTTTCTCCTTCTTCGGTTTGGAGGCTTTTGGCGGGCCTTTCACCTTGTCCCTTTTCTTTCGAGAGTCCTCTTCCGTAGGGGTCGTGGCCGTTTTGTGCTTCTTTGCCTTAACCCCTTCGGGGGGGGGGGGTGCACAACGGCTGAAGCCATAGCCGAAGGGCGAGCCGGAGTATCCACCGTCTCCAACGCTTTCCTCCATAGGAGCGCTCGCAGTTTGTTCGCCCGGTTTTTTCGGGTTTGTCTTGAAAATTTCGTGCAGTGCGCACAAGCGTCCACCACATGTGCCTCGCTGAGGCAAAGTAGGCACCGGGAGTGACCGTCCGAAAGGGTCAGTTTAGCCCGGCACGAAGTACAGGACTTAAAGAGGGCTGTTTGTGCCATGGCGTCCCGAGGCTGGGGGGGGGAACAAGGGAGGGGAGGGTCCCCGGGGGGGGACGAACTTGAGGGTGACTATCCGAGAGAAAAAATGAGCAGCAATTGAATGAAAAAAATTTTTTTTTTGTAGATTCCAAAGACGAGAGGAAAGGAGTAAGGGTGACAAGAGAAGGAGAGAAAGAGTCTAAGCTAACTATCTAAAGGTATACGAACGAGAAGAATACGATGAGAAGTCTCCCGCGAGGCAAGCAGCATGGCGGTCGAAAAAGAACTGAGGTAGGCAGGAACCCGAGCATGCGCGATAGGACGGTGGGGGGAGAGGTTCCCGCCAAGAGTCTAGGCTTTAGAAGTTTCCGGAACGAGGCTCGGCGCGAGCCCATAGTGTGTGATGCACAGAGACCACGAAGAAGAACTATCCATCTGTTATCGCAACAAGGAAAATGGAACACAGAATGAACTCTGCCCTTTGGTCCTGCCTGTGTTTGACTAAGAAATGAGAAAATTTATTTTCTGTCACCTCTGTGAGAGAAGGAAAAGAGACAAAAAGGGAAGATGCCCACCCCCAACATCAAAGTCAGCTGACTTAAAATTGTTCACAAAAGGAAAGGCAGGGTTGGGATTGATATCAGCCAGCATTTCCCAAAAGAAAAGAGAATTGAACTCAAGAAAATGTGATGGGTTCTGCTGAAAACACAAAAGGTGCTCCCAATTTATACCAAGATCTGACACAGAGGACTCAGCTCGTCAGAACCATGGAGATCCCACTGCCCCGCCCCCATAGTCCGCTTCAAGAAAATCCAGGTCCATCGCCAAGAAGAGTTCTGTATTCTGCAACCTATATAATTCTGCTCTTTATAAGTTCCCTGTATAACTCTGTCCTGTCTCGTATTTGGCCTAATTAATTCTCAAAATTTGAAAAATGGTTTGCAGGATTTATTCAGGTTTTGATAGTCAGAGAGAGGGGATGCAGAGCTATCCAGAAAGCTGCAGCTCCCCCCACCCCCACAAATCCAGTGGAGATTTCATTTAGCCATGTCTTCCACTTGTGAGTTTTCAGCAGCCTTGCTCACATACTTTCAAACACATCATAGCAACCACAGGGCCTAGAAACTTGAGTGTTTGTGGAGTGGGTGGGTGTTGTTTGTTTGTTTGTTTTATCATCAAACGCAAGATTTGTAGCAAGCTTTCTTTTGTACTCTGGAATTGCTGCAGACACAAAAGTCAGAATATAATATAATTAAGACTGGGTTCAAACAATCACATAAGGAGACGAAGACATCGTGGTGCAGAGGCTTTGTACCCACCCTACAACCCAAAATGTGCAGAAGAGGCTGTAGAGTGGGTACAAAGTCACCCCCACCACACTGTGCGCCCAGTTCGGACATCCCGTCAACCAAGAGGTTATGCAAATGGAAGACACGTGTGGGGGCAAGGAGAGAAGACACAAAGTCCTACTGTGTTCCACTTTCCTTGTTGTGATGAAAGACGGCTTAGCTTCAGACCAAGCAAGTAGCTGCCTTGCATTCATGATGGCTTCTTTTCCCTTCGCAATCGTCCGAACACCCTTAGAGACTCCCAACACTACCACCAATAATAGTATTATAACCAGCATAAAACACATTTTTATGAAAACTAGGGTGGTGTAGTGGCTACAAAAGTGGCGGGAAACCATCAGCCTGCAGGCTGGTTCCTGACGGGTCCATTGCCTCTCCTGCCGGCTCCCCACCACCACCTTTACCTATCACAGACTAGTAGAGTTGGAAGGGGCCTCTAAGGCCATGGAGTCCAACCGCCTGCTGAATGCAGGACTCCACCTTCAAGCATCCCTGACAGATAATAATAATAATAATAATAGTAATAATAATAATAATAATAATAATAATATATTTATTTATTTATTATCCGCCTCTCCTTCTGGATCGAGGCGGGGAACAACATCATCATAAAACACACAAAACCGGCTGCCTCTTGAAGGCCTCTAGATGCCTCCTTAATGGAGTGCATCGCTTGGGCTCCTACGTTTTCTCCCTGCTCAGTACAAAAGCCAGGCAACCTGCTTTGTTTCTTCCTCAGGAGCCCACTGTGGTTCTGTGCTGTGAGGGGAGAAAGAAGAAGCCTCTCCCCTCGATCCAGCACAGAAGCATATGAAAGCGGTGCGTGCACCTGTGTATGTGTGTGTGTGAGAGAGAAAGAGAACACGTGAGTGAGTGTGTGGGGGTGGTTCTGGCTCTGTGAGAGTGTGGGGTGGGGCGGCTCTTGCCCCACCCCCCCACCGGCAGCATGTAGCCCCCAAAATAACACCCCTGAGGTTCAAATTCCTGTTCAGCTACAAAGCTTAGGAGTGATCTGGGCCAAGCGGCTTTCTCTCTGGCTAACCTACCTCACAGGGTTGTCGCAAGGATAAGGGGAGGGGCAGAACCATGTCTGCCACCTCGAGCTCTTTGGAAGAAGGGTGGGATGAAAGCAGGGCCATGCCATAAATCTCAGCCTCACCTCTTTTGCGCTTCCTGCTTACTGCGGCACTGTTCACAGTAGTATTTATATTCACTGCACAGAGTCTCAGTATTGCTGAACCCCCTGCAGAAATGGGGAATTAAGGAAGAAGTTAGTACCTCCCGGCTTTCCACCAGTGGCCACAATCTTCTCCCGCTTGCGCGCGCACACTGTTTACACCTGCGCAACAGCAGTCTCAAGTTCCCATGAGGCAGCCTGCCCCAACCTGGCACCATCCAGCAAATCCAGCACATCTGGAGGGCCACCTGGTTGGGGAAGGCTAACGCAAAGTTGTGCAGACCCCATCAAGTCACGAGCTGGACTGCCAATGGGCCGAGGCTCAGGCCTGCCTTGTCACTGTCTTCATTAAGGCCCCACCCCCACATTCTTTGATGACACAGTGAAGTCCCTGCAAGGGTAATAGTCTTCTGCTGGGACGCGCCCCTCCAAGCGGCAAGAATGGGTTCAAATCAATTCATTGCCACTGAGGATTAACCCAAGGGAGCGGGAGGGGGGAAAGAATGGCCCAGCAGCAACATCACACAAAACAACAACTCGAGACTTCTACCGAAGATGCACAAGGCAGTTATTTCTGAACATTCGGTTGCACGTCTTCAGAAAGAGGAGTCGAGCACCCCTTCCCCAAACACGTTCAACAGGAAGCGCACCTTCACTGTAATATTTGCAACTCACTATAAGGGTGCCATAGCTTATGGCCGTATAAAAGAGGATTGCTGTAAATCAAACTTTCTATCAATGGTTTAGGGAAAAAAAGAAAGAAGCAGTTTGGTTGGTGTACATTTTAAACATTTATAAGACGTGCAATAGCATTCACTCCTGTGAGAGAAAGGAGGAGGAATGTCTTTTCTACGGCGTGCTTTTCCCCCCTTTAGAATGTTTCTCATATGCAAATTCATGCAGGTTTAGAGCATACAGAAAGCTCCTCCGCCTATTCCAGGCCCTGCCAGCAAGAGGCTCCTGATCTTCTGTGCTGTTTTGTCAGCTGATTCCCTGAGCTGATCTTCCTGGAGGTGGGGATGGGACCCAGGCAGCTTGTGGTCCCAGTGGACTCATGGCCTCTTCTCTCCCCTCCCACTGGCATGTCCATGTCCCTCCCTTCCCACTCCATGGCATTGGGCAGTAGGGTAGGGCAGGGAATCCAAGCAGGGATTCCCCCCCCCCCCCCGAAGTTGTTGCTCTGTCTATGGCCTTTGGCTGGACGGGAACACGCTATTTCCCATGGCTCCTCAGGTAACGTCTAGAGGCCATGGGATTTCTCTTTTAATCAATTAAAATCCACCAATCAACAGATTTATTTAATATTTAAAGTCCTAATATAGATGGGGGGGAAAGCATTTTGAGCTCCTGTTTAAGAAGTAGCATTCCAAATGATTTACATGGTCTTAAGAGTTTCTCTGGCTGAAAACACTGCAAGAGATGGAGGGACAGGATGGTGCGACACAAGGGAGAGGCCATTTCATGGGCAGAATACTTTCTGATGCAGGACATGCATCTCTGTATGAAAGCCACATCTACACCGTCATCCGCGACAATGCAAACATCTTAATTTCGCTGCGTATACTTGCAGAGAAATCTACAGACTAAACGAGTAGCCCGTGAACCCCTTGACTAGCCTGCTTGGCCCCAATATACCTGCAGTCATCAATGATGGCACACTGAAACGTCACAGGGAAAATAGCAAGGCCCCCAACTCACTTCCAACTAACAGCCGTCTCCCTGTCTGGTAGTCTGGAGGCAAAGCTCAAGATGTGGCAGAGGTGATCAACTACTGACAAACTTGGAGTTCATTATGACTTCCCACTGCATAAAGCAGCAATTTTCTTAAATAGTAGTAATATCAGTATGTATGCAACTGCTGCTGCTGCTTTATTATTTTATTGTTTTCACTATTTTATTGTATTTAAATTGCCTATGAAAGGCAGGACTTAAAGCCATCATTAAATAAAAATGAAATGCCAGTGTAGGAAATCTGCTGCCTGCAAAGTGGCCTTTTGCAAATAGTGTCTTATTTTTTAAAGGATTATTGTACAGAAGGACGTGTTTCTTGACTGGCAGGGCCAAAATGCCCCAAAATAAATTTAAAAATAACAGCATATTTTAGCTTAAGGCTCTTACAGTGAGCGACTGAGCTTTAGGAGAGGTATTTGACCTTTTAAGATGGGAAAAAATGTAAAAGCCAGGAAATGACCAAACTACTGGTGGTGGGGGCAGGAAGAGAAGAGAGTAGGGCCCTGGGAGTGCCAGACTGGAACCCCAAGCAGGCTGCGTATGGCCCACGGGCCCGAGGTTCAACGCCCCTGTCTGAATGAACTTGCTCACGTCCGTCCCTTCTTGTACAGCCTTTTCCTTTGTCTCTCTCACTTTTGAGACTGGGAGCTGTTCAGGGAAAGCACAACTTTTTATTATGACACTCTGTAAAGCACTATACAGGTGCTAAATGTACAGCTTCGGTGTGACTCAGCTACTTAAACAACCTACTCAGCTCTATCTGGCCATACCTATTTAAAAACAGCAACAACAACAACCTCTTACCTCAAACAGTGCGTTATCGATGTATTTTGCTCCACGTCAACTGACAGGTCCAGAAAATCCTCGTCTTTGCTGCTAACCTTGAGAAAAAAATAATTAAAAAGGCAGGGGAAATGTTATTAAAAAGAATCAGACAAGTTTAGAATTTGTTTACAGTTTAAGAAATAGAACAAAATGTCCATTTGGTAAGTAGGGCATGTCTTGGATTCAAAAGGAAGTCTGAATATGGAGCAAGTCACTGGGCTCATCCGATGTCCAGAGTCATAACACCTGAATTGGCCCTGAAGTACATTCCAGGTCTGGCTGGGGTTAGGGGAGATTTCCAGTTCTGAAAATGTTGAAGACACCACTGACTGTTCTCAAATGGGAATGCGCTCTCAGCCAATTCTGATCCAAGAAAAAGACTTCTCAAAACAAGGGGGCAGGTGGAAAGCTGCATGCACACAGTTGTACCCATTCAGAAAGGTTTCCCATAGAAGTCACACAGCAGAAAAAAGAGACAGGATTAAAATAAACATGATGCTTTTCCTGCAATGAGGAACTGACACAGATGGGATGTTTCATTCCAGTACAAATGGTGGGAGTGGGGGCCCTGATCCAGATTGGGACTGCAGCAGGGCACAAAGGGTTTAATTCCTTTTCTCTACCCCAGGGTCCTAATACGGCCCCCTACACCTTATAGGAGTTGCAGTCCAACACATCTCGTACAATATTGGGCTAGTAGTCCAATTCAGTAGAAGGCATCCATACCTCTGCAGTCCTATCCCAAGACGAAAAGGACAATTTCTCTGAGATAAAAAACCGAAAAAACAAACAAATTAGGACCGCAGAGCTGGGTTCATACTGCAAAACAAGACTGAGAAGCGCTCCACCTGCTGAGCAGAATAACATGAATAGCCCTAAATATATTCTAGTCAAATGTGGGTTTAGTGGTCAGCTGGCGATGTCATAATAAATGTTGATTTTTATGAGCAGTTCACATTTTTATATACACAAAATAAGAGAAAGGGGGGGGGGAATAGTCAAGGCCCATAGAAAAGAGCTGCGTAAATAAAAGTGTAGGGGAATTGGAAGAACAGCCGCCATTGAGAACAACATACAGCTTCACAGTTAAGACATCTGGTTTCGTTGGTTAGTGTCCCCTGGAAGATCTCATGGACCCAGGTGAGGTCCACTTTGTCCCCTTCATCGCTCTCAATGCTGCCATTCTGCAGCTTCCCATTCTGCTTCTCTTGCTTCTTTTCTTCTTGGAGCAAGTCGGCAATCGTGTTCAGCAGGTAGTTCAGGAATTCGTGCGCATCTTGCTGCATGTAGTTGTCAAACAGTTCTGGCAATGAAGAGAAGGAGGAAAACTAAGACATGATGAGACAACTGGCCCTGTACATTTTGTGCTGCTCCCGAGACTGGTATTTGAGGGGAAAGTGTGATGCTACATCGCTGCTGACGATGAGCCGATCTGGACTGGGTTGGTCCCCGGATGGGAGATCGCCAACAGCCCCATGTAAGAGAAGCATTATTGGTATAAACAAACATTGTTCAAAGCCGTGGCCTTGTGGGACCCTTTCCAAAACTATCAATTCTCCCACAGGGCTCGCCCAAGTAATTTCAGTGTCTGAGGAAGAAAATCCAAAATGGCGCCCCTTATTGTCTTCCACTAATTATGAGGGGCCACTGCTGGGACGTTCTCCTGCGCAAGGCCTACCAAAGCTAAGAAGAGTGGCACAATAGATCTTGTGCAGGAGAGCATCCTGGTAGATTGTGCCCCTGGACCAGATGTGCGCCTCTCTTACTTGCAATGGTGGCAATTTCTGAAGTGGGTTCTGCATTCTGCCCCATGGTAGAACCACCTCCATTCTCTCAGGGGCTGCAGCCAGCAAATTTTAACTCTGGATGTTATTTGGGATGTGGCATGGGACAGCACACAGATAGCCAGATGGCAGTCCATGGGCCAGATTCAGCCCCTGAAGAAAAGTTATCTGGTCCTTGGCAGCCTGACCAACTTCAATGAAGGCATAGTGAGCCGCTAACTCAGGCAGAAGGAGATTTCACACGTTAAGGTTACATCTCTTTTCAAATGTATAGGCCAGCTTTGCCCTCTAGATGCGCTGTATTGGCCATACTGGCTGGGGATGACAATGTAGTACAACACATCAGGAGGGCACCAGGCTGGGCAAGGCTGATTTAAGCAATACTTGATTGATTGATTACATTTCTATACCACCCAACAGCTGAAGCTCTCTGGCCGGTTCACAAAAGTTAAAACCATCAACACAACTCAAAGTATAAAACAGTATAAGAACACAATATAAAAATATAATATAAAATCACAGCCTGGGTAAAACCGTGCAGCAATGCAGATTTAAAAGTACAAATTTAAAAAACAGGTTTAAAACAGTAGAGTTAAACCACTATGATTATAAACTGTTAAAATACTGTGTGAATAAGAAGGTCTTCACCTGGCGTCAAAAGGAGTATAATGTAGGTGCCAGGCGAACCTCTCTAGGGAGCTCATTCCACAGTCGGGGTGCCACAGCAGAGAAGGCCCTCCTCCTGGTAGCCACCTGCCTCACTTCCTTTGGCAGGGGCTAACGGAGAAGGACCTCTGAAGATGATCTTAGGGTCCGGGCAGGCACATATGGGAGGAGGCGTTCCTTCAGATAACCAGGCCCCAAGCCATTTCGGGGTTTGAATGTTAATACCAGCACTTTGAATCGGGCCTGGAACAGCAGCCAGTGAAGCTGGAAAAGGACTGGCATAATGTGGTCTCATTGGCCAGTTCCTGTTAACAATCTGGCTGCCTAGTTTTGTACCAGTTGAAGTTTCCAGACCATTTTCAAAGGCAGCCCCACGTATAATGCATTGCAGTAGTCCAGATTAGAGGTTATCAGAGTGTGGATAACTGTACCTAGGCTATCTCTGTCCAGATAAGGGCACAGTTGGTATATCAGCCTAAGCTGATAAAAGGTGCTCCTTGCCACTGAGTCCACCTGTGCCTCAAGTGACAGTTCTGGATCCAGGAGCACCCCCAAACTACTAACCTGATCCTTTAGGGGGAGTGCAACCCCATCCAGAACAGGATGAACATCACCTAACCGGACAGACAAACCACCCTCAAACAGTACCTCCATCTTGTATGATTGAGTCTCAGTTTGTTGGCCCTCAATCCATTACCATGCTCAGGCATTGATTCAGAACAGCCACTGCCTCACCTGGGAGACGTAGAAAAGGAGAGGTAGAACTGGGTGCCATCCATATATTGATGGCACCTCAGCCCACATCTCCAGATAACCTCTCCCAGCGGTTTCATGTAGGTGTTGAACAGCATAGGGGATAAAATAGAGCCCTGTGGAGTCCCATGGCCTAGATGCCATGCTGCAGATCAATAATCCCCCAGCACCACCTTCTGGAATTGGCCATCCAAGTAGGAGCGGAACACAGTGCCTCCAACTCCCAGCCCAGACAGCCTATCCAGAAGGATACCATGGTCAAAAGCCACTGAGAAGTCCAAGAGAATCAACAGGGTCACACTCTCCCCGTCCCTCTCCCGGCAAAGGTCATTCCATAGGGTAACCAAGGCAGTTTCCATTCCAAACAAAGGCCTGAAGCCTGATTGAAATGGATGAATGAATTTAGACTTAAGTGCACACGCTCCATACCTGTGAAGTCTGCTAGATGGCACCAACGCAGATCATCTTGTAATGCTTCCCTCTGAGTGCCACCTCCAAGGGAGCTCAGAAGGAGCAACAAGGAAAGTGGCAACGGGGCCTTCTCATTGGTGGCGGTCCCCCAACTATGGAATGAGACCCACCTGATGCTGACACTGTCATCTTTTCAGCATCAGGTAAAGACCACCCTCTACTCCCAGGCATTTAATGGTATGTTATGAGGCATCTGTCTCTGCTGTTTTAGAACAGGTCTATTAAGAGGGGAAAAAACATTGTTTGTTTTTAGCTGTTTACATTGTTTTAAATTTTCTATGTTAAAAAAATTTAGACTATTTTTTAATGCTATCTATATTTTGTATTTTTATCAATTGTGATAAACCACCCACTGCAATAGGGCAGTGTAGAAACGAAATACATAAATACATAAATAAATAAATAAAGATGATATAATAATAATAATAATAATAATAATAATAATAATAATAATATCCAAGTTTATGTAGCTGGAAAAGCAGCATCTGAAGGAATCCTAAGTATCCACAGTAGGGAAACGTGCAGTGAAGTATCAGGAGGCTGAGTTACCGTTTTCCTTCCTCAGTCGGGAAATGAATTTCTTGGGGGGAATGACCCCCACCTTCTTCTTTTGTGTGGCAATGCTGTTGAAGAGGTCTGAGAGGCACGTCAGGAGGCTTTCCTTTTTGCGGAGCTGGACCTTGTAGGCCAAAACCTTTTCCCGAAATGGACGACAGAAGTAAAGCGCCTGTAGAACTGAGTTGCAGTAGCAGGTATTGCCGAACTGATTGATGAGAAAGCGATGGGGGGAGGAGAAGGAGAAGAGAGTGCTTATTACATGGTATCAACTATCCAAAATCCAAATCGCGCAAGGTACTGGTTCCCCTCTATTTGGCACTAGTTAGGCCTCATCTTGAGTATTGCGTCCAGTTCTGGGCACCACACTCAAGAAAGATGCAGACAAGCTGGAGCGTGTTCAGAGGAGGGCAATGAGGATGATCAGGGGTCTGGAAACAAAGCCCTATGAGGAAAGACTGAAAGAACTGGGCATGTTTAGCCTGGAGAAGAGAAGATTGAGGGGAGACATGATAGCACTCTTCAAGTATTACGGTTGCCACACAGAGGAGGGCCAGGATCTCTTCTCAATCATCTCAGAGTGCAGGACACAGAATAATGGGCTCAAGTTACAGGAACCCAGATTCTGACTGGACACCAGAAAAAACTTCCTGACTGTGACAGCAGTACTACTGTCACAGTTGTGACAGGTTGTGGGCTCTCCCACACTAGAGGTCTTCAAAAGGCAGCTGGACAGCCATCTGCCAGGGATGCTTTAAGGTGGATTCTTTCATTGAGCAGGGGGTTGGACTCAATGGCCTTATAGGCCCCTTCCAACTCTACTATTCTAGGATTCTATGGGGGAAAAAATCAACGAAGTAACTGAATGCTGAGCTGGCTACAAGGAAAAGGGAAGGGGGAAATGAAAAGGGTCTTACAGATGCTGAAAATGTGCAACATTTAGCCTCCTTAAGGCTGAGTTGAAATGCCCCCCACTCTCAGTCATTATACTCCCTGTCCCCCACCCCCAGAATGATGCTAAGCGATGATGTAATGCCATTCTGAGGAGCAGGGGGGGGCAGGGGAGGGATGGTCGCCACCAGTACACAGTCCCCAAGAAGGCTACAGAAAAAACAAGCAAGTGGCAAACAAAAAAGTTAAGCTGGGGCAGCAGACTTACCCCCCTTTGAACCTCCCTCCCCTGCAAAATTCCAAGGCAAAAAATCTTCCTCCGAGAACTTTTGGCTCATGCCTAAATTAGATATCCTGAGCTTTTAAAAACAATTCCATAGCGCTGGCAAACACACAAATATTCTTCGCCCAAGATGCTAAAGGGCCACTGCTAGAGCAGACCATGGTTTGGCTAAACTAACCAATGGTCCAACTTTGTATAAGGCAGCTTCATACGGCCATTCTCCAGGCGGAAGTGAAGCTCAGAAATAAAATGGCATATACCATGGGAAACAATTAAAATGTTAATCTTTCCTATGACATCTTACAACTACTAGTTCTATTAAGCAAACCATGTTTCCTGCATTGAAGCTGTTCATACTTAGGAGATCAGAACTTGGAACTCTAGCATAGCTGACAAAGGCTGGGGTGAAGAAAACTTAACCTCCATCCCCTTATTATTATTATTAGTAGTAGTAGTAGTAGTAGTAAAGCTTTGTAATGTGATTTGGCAGACAGACACTCAATCCCGATGTTTGGTTCACAACCGACAATGCAAGTTCACTGGGAGAAGGCAACAGCATCCTAACGGATTTCACTTAAGAGGAGGCTGCCGCAATGTTCTCGCTGTGGGTTAAGACTGGTAAGCGGCAGGCTGGTGCAGAGGGCAAAGGCTGCGGTTTCGGACACGCAGCAACACCGCCGAGAACTCCAAAAGCACAAAGCAGACAAAACGTTCCAAGGAACCTTGGCAGGGTCAGGTTCTCCTTCTGGGTCAGCTTAGGCTGGGGACAGGCGGGTAGGGAATGATTTCAAGTCGCTGGCATTCAGCAGAGAAAAATGCCGATGGGGGTGAGTGAGACATCCATTTCACATTTCCTGTTTATGAGGACATATTGGCAACCAGCCGGAGATGGCCAGAAGCAGCTGTTTTGCATCTGTCCTATTTGAAGACTGTCTCACTGCAGAGCAAAAGGGACTCAGCCTCTGGAGGGGATGCGTGCGGGCTGCTCGACACTCAAACCACTGAAAAGTTAAATGCCTTTCCGCCTCGGCAAAAGCAAGCCCGCCAGGTGCACGGGCTTGGTTTACAGCCATATCATGTTAATTTGCACAATTTAATTTTTGCGGTTGTGCAATGGTAGCAATTGATAGTTTACACCATCTAGCTTCAACATTATATGCCCCCTGCACTCCTAACCCTCGCCACAAGACACTGCCAACGCTCATAATCATTTCTGATGAGACTTTATATCTTCAGGGCATCTTGGGTGACATATCTTTTTTAAAAAAATCTTTATTTAAAGTCCATAGACCATTATCCATATACAGCATATATTACAATGCTACAGAAACATCAGTTACAGTGATCTAAAAGTTTGGAATTTGAACTGTAATTCGTGTGCCAGTCCAGTGGAGATAAGGGGCCCATTTATTCTGTTAATTATGTATTTTATCTTTTGTTCGTTTTCTAGTGAATTATACATTCATTTGGGCTCTACAACTGATAGCAAGATTAAGAAACTTTGCAACCTGAATAGAAATTTGCTTATTGTTCCCTTGAAGAAGGACAATTACCAGTTTGTCCTGCGTTCTGCCAGGAAATTTCTGAGTAATTGGCCATATAAGCGATCTTCTAACATCATTATAGAATCCACAATTAAACAAAACATGTGCAACTGTTTCTACCTCCATATTATTGCACGGGCAATATCTTTCCTCAACTGGAACTTTCTTGTATCTCCCCTCCAAAAGTTTGGAGGGGAGGACATTAAATCTTCCCAGAGTTAGCGCTCTCCTATATTTAGGAACAGAGATCCAAGACAGGTATGCCATACCATCTGCAGTCATATGATCCAGTAGCCCTAAGGATAAAGGAGAGCATGGGCCATGGGCAGAAGCATTCATTATCTGGCAGTCTATATCCGTTAGTCTCTGTTTCAGAATATATTTAGCATCTTCTAGTTCCATATAGAGTAGACTGGGAGTTGATAGTCCTAAGGAGTTTATTTTGTGTGCTAATGCCTTGGTCCAAGGGGATTCGTACGAATCCAATAAAACCTGAGAGACCAGGGCATCTGGAGTAATACTATGGTAAAGTCGGAACCAAAAATTCAGGGAATGTATTCAACCAACACAGTTTAAGGAGTTTAGTCCGGCTTCCAAATTAAGTGCCGGTCCTGCTACGCACTTTGGGAGACCGAAAATCTGCCTTAAAAAATAAGACTGGAGACCTTCCAGTGAACCTCTAAGCAGGGGTAACCAGATTGGAGCCCCAAAAAGATTTGCTTTATAAAAACGAATTGCTGCGGGTAAGGATTTACCTCCTTTTTGATAGTAAAATCGGCTAAGCGCTCCCATAGTTTGTTCTGCCTTTTGTTTTATATAATTGCTGTGTATGGTCCATTTGAGGTTAGCTTGGAAGTGAATTCCGAGATATTTATAAGAGTCCACTTGGGTTATTTGATTTCCCCCCATGGACCATACATACTTTGCCTTCTTTTTAGCAAACACTAAAACTTTAGATTTCTGGGTGTTCACAGACAGGCAATTTTTTTGGCAATAGGCATCGAAACCCTTCAAAAGACGTTTCAAACCCAAACGGGTCTGAGACATAAGTACAGCGTCATCCGCATACAATAATAAATTTACTTTCATCTGCCCTATTTTGGGCGGATGTGATTGTAATATGCTCAATGCCGCTGGGAGATCAGCTAGATACAGATTAAACAAGGATGGCGCTAAAACACAGCCCTGTCTAACACCACGAGTTAAAACAATTTTGTTTGTGACCTGCCCCGCTTGGCTGCACCTAACCTGGGCTGTTGTATTTGAGTATAAAGAGCGTATTAAAAACAGCAATCTTTGTTCAATTGATAGTTTCTCCAGTTTTTCCCATAATAGTTTGCAGTAGAATGCAGCTTTTAAGTCTATAAATGCACAAAATAGCTTCCCTCCTCTGTGGGCTGTATATTTAAAAGCCAGATGCATCAGGGTCAAGCAATGATCATTTGTGGATCTCCCAGCAGTAAACCCTATCTGCTCACTACCTAAAATCTTATTTTGGATAATCCAAGCGTTTAGTTTACCGTTCAGGAAGCCAGCATAAATCTTTCCAATTACTGACAGGAGACTGATAGGGTAATAATTTTGGGGGTCGTTTTTTGGGCCCTTTTTATGAATAGGGATTATTAAGGACTTCCTCCAAGTCTCTGGGATAATTCCTGATTTATTTATTACTGAAAATAAGGATGTGAGAAGTGGAGCCCACCACCCAATTTTGAAACAAACAACATCATGCAAAAAAAAAGAAGAAGAAAACGGGGAAAAATAAAAGAAATCAAACTCTGCAAAGACTGAGGAACACGCTACACAACACCTCTAGCTGCCAGTGATTACTGGCAGCCTCCCCCAAGCTGAGATCTTGCAGGTGCAGTGGCGGCACCAGAAAAAAAATTCAAGGGGGGGGGGGCACAGAAGGGGCCAAGTATATTTCTAGGTGGATGGGCTGTGTCCTGTATGTAAGACCTCTGAAAGAAAAATAACGGTATTTCTCACACTGTTTTATTGTCATTAGCTGCCTTGAGCACCATTTGGTGGAAGGAGGGAAAGGAATCTTATAAAACCAAATAAGCTGTGGAGATGAAGAAACTCGGCCCAGAAGGAAAGGATGTGCGGGTGTGATGGTCATCAACCACCTAAGGCATCTCCATATTCCACAGTGACAAGGATTTTGGCTGAACTGCCAACCATACAAGAGGGATGCACACTGAGGGCCCTAAGGAATCTATCAGACTCCGTAACCCTCTGGGAACAGACTATCCTAACAGGCTGCCACGCCTGCAGGGGAAGAAAACCACTGCCAAGCCAAATCTCAACAGGAAACAACAGCCTGGGACATGCATTTATAGCACCTATTTACACTAAAAAATAGGCAACTAAACAAATCAATTTTGGTATGGTTTGAGTTGCCCTCACTCATTACCAAAGAGGAACAGGCATAGTCTAAGCAAACATGCTTTGTTGGCTGCATTATGGTCTTCAGACCATGGCCTGGGCTCTTTAGCGATTGTTCCACGAGGGCAAATATATACATACACCACTCTCTACAGGCCCAAGATCTTCCACTCCACTGTTCCTGCTACTAACAATATGAATTATGGTGCAGTTGCTCTGCTAATCTGCTATTTTACAATTAGGGCAATCTAGCATAAGGGACACACCGCTGCATTTCTTCTGTTCATGAATGAATAATTCTGCCTGACTTATTAGACCATACAGCAAAGTAATGTGTGCGTAATTTCATTTCCATAATTATTTCTGCTAACTAGCTGATGCATGGATTTCTAGTTGCAGCATTGGAGTTTTCCATTATCAATAATCAGCTCCTCACACTCTGCCTGTGCTTGAGATGTTGGTCCTAGAGAGGTAACAGTACATAAACCCAATTTGGGAAGGTGTGACATGGGATCAGGATTATGCTAGCCAATCCCAAGCCTGCCCCACCCAATATTCATTTACTGGACATTCAAACAGGGGCCCACACACATACAGCTTAATGCGCACAGGCCCAATCAATGACAAACGTGGGGGGGAAGGAAAATTCACACAGATCAGGCCTGGGCTCTGCTTGCATAGCCCTCCATTTACATGTGAAGTGCAACATCATGGAAAGGCAGATGCATCCAGGAGCAAAGTGGGAGAGCACAGCCAGCAGGCGCAATCCTGATCCCAAATCATGCCCAAGGGCTATGTTTTCTACACCGAGTTTGAGATTAATATTGTGGCATGGCAAGTAATTGCTATGTCTTGCCTTTAATGGCAGGTATTTATGTGGAAGATTTTCTGTGATGTAGAAGATGGCTTTTCCTCCATGCTCATCTTTCCCACATCGTTCCAACTTGAGTACACATGCAGCAAAGCAAAACCCCACTCTGAAACCTGACAGGTAAGTTTAGCAGGGGTGGGGGGGATATACTCATCTTCTACTACTCAAGAGTTTTGCATCTTTGTGGTTTGTGGCTTCTTCTTGTTGGCAGTTTGGAATGTTCCTCTTTTTGAACTACTTAGAAGATGGCTCTGATTGTTACATTGCTCCTGCAAATAAACTACTTGTGCGTACAGGTTTTTTGTTCATTCTGTTCAAGCCTGCTGCCCAATTATTGATGGAAGCAACTCAAGAGTCTTTCTAGCATTTCTAAGCAGTGAAACATTTGCTCAAGTAGAAAAGCAACAGATGCTTTGAAACCTACTCTTTTTAGATTGCTTTATTTAGCTTTATAAATATAGTTGTTGTTTTAATAGAGTTTGTGTGCCTCGGGGTGCTAATAGGAGTAACTTTCCATTTTGCAGCAGTAGCATCACCCATGGACTGAATGCTCAGAAACGCATCTTTTCATTTCAGAATCCAAAAGAATGAAGTAGGAAGGCAATCTTAAAGACAAACCCATGCACAGAATAGAAAAGCCACTCACGTTAACCAGGCCAAAGTAATGTTCGTTTACGGGAAACTGTTCCGGACCAATCTCTTTCTCCAAAGCGGAGGCATTGGCGCCCTGGAAAGACAAAGTTACAGCTCAGCAAGGAAGGAAAAAGGATGTAGAACCTTTTTGCTGCATCACCTGCATCTCTGAACCATTGCTTAATACAAACATACACAAACTAGGAAATATACTGCTGTTACATTGGGGCTCCCCGTGGTCTCTCATCAGAGGGACTAATCAGGTTCATACCTCCTCAGCTTTGGCATTCTCAAGTGCTCCCAGGCCATTCCTTGGGCCCTAATTAAAAACACCCTAAAGACCTACTAAAGGGGGTGAGTATATTCAATAACAAAAGATGTGAAGCCAAAGCAGCATAGCAACATATATTCCAACATCATCTCACTCAGCCAATAGTTAGGAATTCATGCCGGCATGAGCACTACTTCTCAGGTGCTACTGAAACATTAGGCAGTTTCATGTAACACAAAACTGTTAATGCAAGACGATGCTTTCAGTTAGGATGACTCTCACTTTGCACACATTTTCCCAAGCTCTACATGAGGGAGGAGGGGGCTCCCAGTGGTCTCTCATCCAAGGGTCTGATGAAGTTCACATCTCCTTGAAAATGTATTTTGCGAACTGCAGGTGCACACATCTATGAGGACATAGGAAACGGCCTGTATTGTTGACCATGACTAGCAGCAGCTCTCCGGGCTTCCAGGCAGTGGCTATGCTCAGCCCTGGCTGGAAAATGCCAGGGACGGAAGCTAGGACTTTCTGCCTCCGTGGCATGTGCTCTACCACTGAGGTACAAGCCTTCTGCAGGGTCTACAACCATTTTAGAGGCAGCTTTAAGCACTTCTTTTGCTGCAATTATACATATTTGGAAGCCACTGCTCAGGCGTGAACAATGGCTTCTATTTCTTTATTTCTTTCTTTATTACATTTATATCCCACCTTTTTCCTCCAAGGAACCCAAGGCAGGGTACATAATCCTCCTCCTCTCCATTTCATCCTCACAACAACCACCCTGTGAGGTAGGCTGGGCTGAGAGTTTGTGACTGGCCCAAAGCCACCACGTAAGCTTCCATGGCCAAGTAGGGACTAGAACCCGGATCTCCTGACTGTCAATCTGATACTCTAGCCACTACACCACAATGGCTCTCCACCACACTACACTGGCTTTCTAGGAAGAGATGCCAAGAGATGTTTCGCAAAATGCATTTTCAAGACTGGGTGACCTTCCAGGCAGGGTTCCCAGATGCATGCACATGGGAGTTTAAGGTGTGTACATGTGTCTGTGTCATCCACACCACTGCATGAAACACTGATGTACACACAGCTGCCTTGGTTGTGGCTCCCTTGAGTTCAGCAGAAATCAATTTGAGTTCAGTAGCTTTAAAGAGTTCACTGCCAAATAAAACTATCCCCGGAGACTACATAGGCAAGACTGCTGTGTAAAGAAAAACATTCCTGCTGGGGAGGAGCGTGCAGCACTACCTGTGAAAGAGGGAAAGTGTCTCTTGAGTCATCTGCTGAAATCAAACTAAGCAAGAAATTGGATTATCCAGAGTATGTTACCTGTGAATTGATATGCAGTTCTGCTGTAATAACTAGCATTGTGCATGTCAGCTTATAGATTCCCATTTCAAACCTCTATTGCTATCCCATTTATAGTTCAAATAACATTTTTAAGAACACGAATCATCAAAAACAAGCACTTCCTCCTCTTTTAAAAAAAACACCAACATTATAAAAGAATTTCCATGCCTTGGACACTAATTTCTCATCAAATCAGTACATTTAATATGTAAATAAATAAATAAATTGACGTAACTGACAATATACAAGTTACAATATTAAACAGAAAACTTAATGGCTTGAATCCAAAGAATGGACATATGCGTGCAGAAAAGAAGTTCACACACCACTGAAACTGTTTTTGTCACAGTTCCTACTGCCAAAGTTATGGAGCATTTTTTCAATATGCAAGTTGGGTAGCTTGTCTCTTCAGCAGGGAATGGTCTCTTCAGCAGAACAAGCTGCTGCAGCAAAAGCCCTTCTTGAGATCCTAGCTTATGTTAGTAAGAAATTAAAGAATCAATGCTAAATAACTGGAAAGCAATGTTCAAACAATAGTTAATCTGTGCAAAAAAAAAAGTTTGGAGTTTTTAGTTATAATGGAGAAAAGACCAAAAAGAAGAGAACACCCTGATTATTGTTTCCATGCGGCAGGAATAGCAAGGTTTGAATCTGGCCAGAACCAAGGAACTAGGGACGGCCGCCAACCAGCCCTTTTAAGGCTTGTCAGATTTGTGAGCTGAGGCACAAGCTTTCCCCCCGAAATCTGGGAACTTAATTGTTATTTGTGCATCAAAACATATACAGAAAACCTCCAGAAACTGGGCCTACCAGAATACATCCACACCAACATCCAGAAAGCAGTCATAATTGAAACGTGCTCAATCGTCAGGAAATTCCTGAATCAATAAAAGACAGCATGACTTGGCAAAGCCCGTCATTTCCATCTAGAAAAACCACCACGAGCGAGAAAGAGATGAATAATAATAATAATAATAATAATAATAATAATAATAATAGAACATGAGAGCCAACATATATTTCCTGGGCAAAACCTGTTCATACAAATTAGTATTCAGATGCAATCTACCAAACCCGAAAGAGCAGCCCACGTTGGCTGAGGATGATGGGTACTGTACTCCAAAACATGAGGTGGGAGCACTAAGTCAGAGAATGCTACTAAAGAGGAAAGGCCAAGGCAAAAGGCTACCATTGAAACAGCTACTATGGAAAAGACACAACTAGTATCTTTCCATTAAAACCTATATAAGACACAGTACAAACGCACCATATACAGACAGCTGTATAGCGAGCTTTCATTCTACAACCATGAAACACCACAAAAAGTACTTCAGTTACAGCAAGCTGTTTGTTACGAAAACAAACAGCAACTATAATCAGCCTTACACAGTGGAATGCATAATACTAGTTTACTTGACTGGTGTGCGAGTTCTCCCAAGGAAGGGATTTAAGACTAATGTTACATACAGATAGAAAAAAGTGTCTATAAAATGTCCACATGTGGACTAATTTCACAAACCCTCAAGCAAGTGACTCATTGCTACAGTTAAAGCCCAGAAGGCCAGATTTAAACCAGATCCAGGTTCTTCTCTCTCATTCTCTCTCTCTGTATTTCAAACAAGTCCTACTACTTTATTATTATAACAAGTAATAAAACTACCTCTCATTATTTAAAGACTACTTTCCTACTTGATTTGCTAAAGAACTTCTTGTACTCTCCCATCCATCACAGCATAATTGCATCTTGCAACAGTTCATTTTACAGGGCAATGAAATCCGTTCACAGGCAAAGTAAGAACCATGACACATATAAAGCCTTACTATAAAGGTTCCTATATACATCCTCTATTTTTGTTCCAGTTCAAGGTTGCACAATCCTCTCTCTTTTCTTAAAAAAAATATACTGCTCTGAGTAAACATATATACATTTTATATATAGTGTGTATGTAATATATATATATATATATATATATGCACACACACACAGTTCCAGCTATAGTAAGATGGTTTTTGACTATCTGTATATCTGTATTTCCACTTTGACACCTTAAGCATTCTTGTAAGAGATTTGCACACAAATGTCTTCCGAAATAAATATGTTGTCAAGGACAGCAAAATAGAAATATATAAATATAGCTGCAACTTTTATAGCACATATGCATGTATACTCAGAAGTAAGTCCCATGACATTCAATGGGACTTACTCCCAGGTAAGTGGATACAGGATTGCACTAAGTGATTTAAGAATTCTGATCAATTAAAAAGATACCCAAATTAAATGGGCATTTCTTTTTTTAAAAAAAAAAGACGTAGTCAACTGTATTCAAATGTGCCCTTCCATTCACAAAAGGTGCTTTGATCCAGCTGGACAGCTTCCCTGAACGAAAGGAGGAGGGAGGTGATTTTTCTGCCCCCCACTCCACAGCACGCACCATCTCCCACACTTTTCCAGAGGGTTCCCCAATCCTCTGGAACAGATTTGGGGGCTACACAGGGAAGGGACAAATGAGCAAAAATCACCTCTGTCCCTTCCATGCATAGAAGCCTGTCCTGGATCAAAGAGTTGTCCATGAACAGAAGGGCACAGTTGGGATACAACCAATTATATTTAATACAAATATTAAAAACTGCAGATGGCACACACCATCCTAAAAAAAGAGACACTTTCCCTTCTCTCACACAGGAGGAAATACCTTATGCACTATCTAAAAATAAAGGAAGTGGGATTTTTGTTTCAGAACTATTCTCTCTCATATGCAAATTTAATTGACTTCGACTAAAGAGCAGCAATTTTTTCTTCCTCCCATTCCTTTTTTTGCTTCCCCCTCCCATTATGTTTGCAAAGGGAGGAGAATCATGTAAGCCATCTCCAAGAGCGTACATTTCTCCCAATTCCGGGGACTTATCGGGGAATTGGGAAAACTACAAATCCCGCAGATCCCAGCCTTTCACCAAACCACTGGAGCAACTCCTCCATGAGGGAAGGTTACAACAGCTGTGACTGTTTAGCAGGAGGTGGGGGGGGGGGAGAGTAAGGGAAGACATGATAAAGGTGTACAAAGTTATGCATGGTGTGGAGAAAGGCGTTTTTCTCCTTCTCTCCTAATACTAGAACGGAGGGGCAAATCCGACACACCTTATGGCTCTGGGACACTCTCCCTGGGACCATAGGATTAATGCAACCTAAGATTTCTTTAGTTGGATACCAACCCCCCGAAATAAATTGAGTGCTCCTCTCTCAGCACATGTGAAAATCTAGAGGATGGGTCTAGAGTAACCTTCCCCAACCAGGTGCTCTCCAGAACAATTGGACTACAACTTCCATAATCCCCCCAACTTCACAGTGTGGAATTGTAGTTAACACATCTCAAGGGCACGAGGTTGGGGAAAGCGAGTCTAGAGGATACACTATCAAGGTATCATCCCTTCAAAAACTTTCATTAGCGTATTGATATATGGTATATTTAATACAGAAATGTAGGGTACAAATAAAGACATAAATAAAATGTGTCCTGGGCAAGTAGTTCAACAGTGCAAATTTTGAATGTAAAGTTTATTTCATACTTTTATTATTCAGACATATAAAAAACCACTTGCATGTGCCCATCCAGTATCTAAAGTTACCAATGAAAAAAAATCCGCTCGCTTTAATACTCTGGGGAAGATAAAGAGTTTGTTCTAATTTCCTAAAATATCATGAGTGCAGATTTTACCTTTTACTTCAGCCTTACAGATGGTTTTCAAAGTATCCATTCCCCCCCCCAAAAAAAATTATACCCCCTACATTGAAAATGAACTACAGAAAGAAGCGTAAGATGTTTCCCTGAAGACTGATTTATAGATCCACAACTCAGACTGGAAACATTAAGGTCAGGATCCGTGCCCTCCACGCTTCCTAACCGCCACCTCCCATGAACATTGTTCCATGGGCAGGTTCCCCCTATTAGTGAATCAACACTCAGATGTGAAGAGCTGCGCATATCCGCTGCTGTGTACAGGCACACATGGGATCGTGCCTGTCCTTCTGCCCTACGATCAGCCTCCTGAGCATTAAGATTTGTCAATCAACCCCTGTTCCAGGTACCATTCAAGTATCAAAAAGAGTGGATGCTTAACAAGGAGCAGTTTCTTTTCCTATGGTGTCCCTCTTCTTTGGAATTTTCTCCCCCTAGAGCAAACTTCCCCAACCTGATGACCTCCAGATATGTTGGACTACAACTCCCAGCATGCTGGGAGTTGTAGTCCAACACACCTGGAGGGCACCAAATTGGGGAAGGCTGCCCTAAGAGGCTTGGTCAGCACAGTCTCCCTCTCATATTTTGGGGTGGACAGTAAAAAAATTACTTTTTTCGCAGAGCCTTCAGAGATTGGGTTAAAGCAAATTATTCTTGCTCCGTTACTTGTTCAGATGCTGTTTCGTTTCCCCTGCTTTTGCTGCTGCTATTTTAGCCTATTGGTTTTTAAATTTATTTTCAAGACTTTAATTGTTTGAACTGCAAATAGTTTTACGATTGCTTTTTATTGTAAAACCATCTTGGGAGCCATTATGGCTGAGGGTGGCATATAAATAAAGCAAATAAAAATAAATAATAGATCAATTAATGCCCTTTATTTGAAAGCCTATAGCCAGTAGCTATATGGAGAAAGAGACTGGGTTCAGACAACACAATAACCCATTGTGGTTTAAATAGTTGACGGTTGGTTATTTAAGCCATCATGGGTTGTGTTATACGGATGGAGTTTTTTAACCAACTGTTGGTTATTTGGCTGAAATAACCAATGCAAATAACCAACACTGTGCAGAGTTGGCTATTAGAACCACCATCGTCTATCGTGTTGTGCGGAGGGAACTGTTGGTTATTTCCTCGACCACTGAAGGTTATTTTGTCAGCCACAGTGTTGCAAGACAAGAGTGGTCAAAATGGTGGCTTCCAATCTAGTTCAGTTGGCAAGATAGATTTTCTGTAGCAAAGGCTGATGGGATACTAGCGGGTAGACTAAGCAGAGAGGGAGGGCAGGGGATGAGTAAGTCAGTTCAGCATGGACTAAGAGACAACTCAATGCTGATGCTAATCCACACCACAGTTGATTATTATCATGCTGCGTGGAGCATACCCCCAAAATAAACAACTGTTGAGTTGATTATTACCCCACCGTTGACTGTCATATTGTCTGAACAAAGACAGAATCTATCTGGGACCAAAAGGAGAAGCTGAAAACTGCTCCTAAGGAAGTTTTATCCAGCAAAATCCATCTGAGTGGCTTGTCAAACATCCCAATATGAACGCCTATTTATGGCTGTAATTCTATTTATGCCTCAACATTAAGGAGAAAGTAGAATGCTAACACTCGCCTCTTCACATCCTAAGCTTAAAGATCCAAGCACGATGGCAAATCTTCTGGCAACTGACCCAACTGAGGACATACCAAGGACAACACAGGGCTGGAACTGCTTTCCTTCTTTCAGGGCGACTCAGCCTTGATGCTTTTACTACAAGGTTAACACAAGGTTCTCACCCAAATGAAACAGTGCTTCTGGCAAGCTGACACTTTTATCTGCATATTTCACAAACACAAATACTATGTGTAGCAGTTGGGGGTGTGTGGAATATATCTGTTCTTAGTCTAACACTATCTTCTCTCACTCCAGTGCCAAAGCTAATAATTATTCCCATGCCAGAGCAGCTGCAAGAGCAAGGATTACTTATTTCTACAGTGACAGCAGCGTGCATGGCACCTTTCAGAGTTTCACAGGCAAAAAAAATACAATTGGTCTCTGATCCCAAGGAGCTTGCTGTCCAAAATCAACAATGGGAAAGACAACAGGGAAAGGAGAGGGACAATGCAGGTGAGCAAATGCAGCTACCGAGACTTAGTTACATCTGAGTCCAAATTAAGGGGTTACACCCAGAGCCATATGGAAAAGGAAGACACTGAGCAGTGGTTGGGATGGCATGTGAAGGGGAATCTCCGCTTTTATCTGTGATTGGAAATAACAACAGGCATTCCTCTCGCCTCACAATGGCACACAAAGGGGAATCCCCATGGAGAGGGAATTCTCTACGGGCTAGACGGGATACCTAGAAGGGCCAGATGGGGAACCTCTGCAGACCACATTCTGTCTGTGGGCTGGAGGTTCCTCATACCTGAAGCAAATACTTCTCTTTAGCAATCAGACCCTAGAAGAGTAATTCCCAGAGCTACTTCATTGTTCAAACTCGGTCAGATTGCAATCTCCATTCCTTGACTCCATCTCTGCTAGCGTGACCATCAGAGGAGGACCCAGCGTGTGAAACTTGTTCCAGCGTTGCTCCCAGGTAGCTTTGCTTCTTCTTACCTTCCTCCTTTGCTTCCTCCTTTGTGATCGACTTGCTTCTCCGTGTTTGTTAGGTATCAACAGCACGGGAGAGACTGCTTTTCCAAACCTAGCTTCCAATTTGTTCATGTCAAAGCAGAAGGCAGCCTTTCTAATGGATAGGCATTCATAGTTATTTAGTATTTAATGATGTATTTATCCTCATTAAGTACTACATCCTAAACTATATAGAACATTTATTATGCTGATATCCCATGCATTTAAATACATATTATCTACTAATACTGTGGGGGGGGGGGGGGGGGAAACAGTCCCAAGATAGTTTTGCCCTAGGCCTGGACTACCTCTCTACAGGAAACTGAAAGGTCTACACACCTCCCACAGCATGAGAACAGAGAGGAATGAGTGGGTGTTTGCACTGTTGTAGCAGGACTAGCAACAGATTGAGGAGAAATCAACAGGATAGAGAGAAATCAAAGACAAAGCTGTGTGCCTGGTCAGCAAGGTTAATGGAAATATTGTTTATAGAAGTGGAAGGTGATCAAGGAGAGAAAGGCCTGAGATGAAAGATAAAGTAGTTCAATCTTGGCATTATTATTATTATTATTATTATTATTTATTCAATTTATACCCCACCTATCTACAAAATACCCTAGATGGCATACAAAGTTAAAACAATTTAACCAAGATTTAAAAATCAATAAAATACCACAGGTAGCATAAAAATTCTAAAAACAATGTAAAAAGATAAAATAATTAAAAAAACCATACAGCATAAAACAATGCATCATGGTCAGCAATAGGATTCTAAAAAGGGAGGGCCTGTCGGAATAATAGGGTCTTTAATGCCTGCTTAAAGACATTCAAAGAAGTCAGCAGGTGCATTTCAACCAGCAGGTCATTCCACAGCTGAAGGGCGGCAAAGGAAAAGGTCCTCTGGCATGGGACTGCCAATCTCACATTCGGCAGTTGCAGCAGGTGACCCTCCGAGGACCTTAAGTGGCAGGCTGGAACCTAGCGGAGGAGGTGCTCTCTAAGACTGAGGGGAGACATGATAGCACTCTTCAAGTCCTTGAAAGGTTGTCACACAGAGGAGGGCCAGGATCTCTTATCGATCAGCCCAGAGTGCAGGACATGGAATAACAGGCTCAAGTTACAGGAAGCCAGATTCCAGCTGGACATCAGGAAAAACTTCCTGACTGTGAGAGCAGTACGTCAATGGAACCAATGACCTAGGGAGGTCATGGGCTCTCCCACACTAGAGAGATTCAGGGATGTCAGTTGGGGATTGCCTTAAGGTGGATTCCTGCATTGAGCAGGGATTGGACTAGATGGCCTAATAGGCCCCTTCCAACTCCATCGTTCTATGATTCTATGAGGGTACCATGTCGAGTTTGAGTCCGTTACAAGCTAACCAAGTGGACAGATACATCAAACAGGCAAAGATATGGGACTAGAAGGCGAGGTCTGGAATAGAGAGAAGCAGACAGGCAAGAGCACACAAGTTGCAATGAAAGCCACACATGAAACCACACCGAGGAATAGCATAAAGTGAAGGAACAGCAGAGGACCAACAGAACACAATCCTGAACGACCCCCAACAGAAAGGGGAGAAGGTTGAAGAACAGTGGTAGTGGACACACAGAATGAGTCATCTGGGAGCTAGGAGAAGAACCAACTAAGAACGGAGTCATGGAAACAAACAACCGTCTCAAAGGCAGCCAAGTGGCCAACGACAACCTCGGAGGCTTTTATGTAGATTTGGCAGCAAGAATACCACCTGTGATTTTAGCAAGGGCATTTCCAGCAGAGAACTAAGGCCGTAAGACAGATTGTCAAGAGGGTGGAGTGCGAAGTGAATAGCACACTCGAGGAGTTTAGAGGCAAAGAAGTGAGTTCACCCAGTATGTACAAGGTGAGGATGGGTTTAAGGAAGGTAGGCTTTTGGGGGTGAAGGGGTGGAATGGGTGAAGTAGTGCCATATCTGAACACAATACAGAGGTAACCAGAGGAGAGGGTTGGTTAATAATATGGTGCAATAGTTGTGGGGGAGCCAGGAGCCAGGAACCAAATGCAAACAGGTCAAGGGGCATGTGAAGAGATGAGACGGTCACAGCAGAGTATGTGGGAAGGGTTGAGAAAGGTGAGGATGAGAAGAGCAGAAGAAGGAGATGAAGAGACTACAGTGAAGAACTTCAGTTCCATCACTGAGGGAGGAGTCGAGGTCCTGGACAGAAAGTGGAGAGTGGAGCTGGAGGGGCCAGGCAGCCGATTTATTTATTTATTTAAAATATTTGTTGGCCGCCGTTCACAGCAGAAGCCCTCCCAAGATGTTTTACAGCAAGAAGTGCATCAAAAGGTAGAGGAGATATTCTGTGGACAGCTGGAGTGGATATGGATCCAGATGGTGTGGTATAATGTTGCTTGGTTGGATAGCAGAAAAGGTGGAGGGTGGATTGCATAGATTTAAGGCATAATCCTATGCATGTTCAGACAGAAAAAACCTCCTCCATGTCCCAGCATTTCCCAGCCAGCCATGGTGGCCAGGATAGGCTGAGAATCACAGATCTTTTTTTCTGTCTAAACATGCATAGGATTACACCCTTCATGTAATTAAAGTCAGCCAGGTTTTTAGATTTCCTTCAAAATGCATTGTGCAGCTTTGCAAACTCTCTGTATGTGCTTTGATAAGAACTAAGCTCAGATATGGTGAGGACAGGCATTAATTTACTGTTCTCAGTTATGCCAACATCAACACGTTACATTAATTCTGCATTTTACGGTGTAATTAGAAGCTGAGTAATCCTGAGCACTTGTTGAGGAAAGGTGCTTGTTCGGTTCCTGGTCAGCAGGAGGAGTTTAATGACAATGCAACAGAACAAGCATTTCTTCTCAAATAAAACCAGACCTTATAATCAATGGTGTGTGGAAGCCAATGAACCTTTCCCACCTATTCCTAGCAATTTGTAGCATAGCCTTCCCCAATATGGTGCCCTCCACACATATTGGACTACACCTGCTCTAGCACCTGGGTGAACTCAAGGGGACATGAGGGACAAATTCCTCTTTGGTAAAGGCTCACTTTTCAACCCCAAATGTCACTTCTCTATGAATTTGAGATTCTCACTAAAATTGTGGGAATCAGCATTTCTACAGCTGATGCAGCTTAGCAGTACTTAACCATTTATCATTTGAATAGGATGCTATACATTCCAAATGTGGTTCAGGAATTTCCCTTGGTCTTATTGATCCAAAGAGAGAGGTGGGTAAGAAATAAAATTTATTATTATTATTATTATTATTATTATTATTATTATTATTATTGTGTCCTGGAGACACCAGCAGTAAGCATCACCAACTGTAAAGAGACAGGAATAGATCAGGCATGTAAGTGCCAAACACAAACACCAATGGCAGAAGGGGATGACGGGGCAACTGGCAGCACCATTACTTTACAGGGGCACTGGCTTCCTTGTGTAGAGTGGTAAGGGTGCTGTGGAGTCACTAGCACAGTAGTCTTCAACCGGTGGGTCGCACCCCAAAAGTGGGTGGTGAGATCACTCCAGATGGATCGCGGCATTAGCACTATTAAATATAATCCAAAAGCAAAATTGTCAAAGTGGGTCCCATGTTAACGGTTGGCAGTCCAAAGTGGGCCTCAGGTCTGGACCAGTTGATGACCACTGCACTAATAGCCCCAAAGAGTCTGTTAATGCCCATAGGCTTATGTCTGACACCCCCTTTGTTATGTAATAACCAATTGCCACCCAAAATCCATCTGCTTGTCTCTTGAAAACAGAAATGTGGCACAACTCTTGCCAATACTCTTTGTAATGCACTCTATGTATCACAAGCATGGTAAAAAAAAATGCCCTCACAAATTTAAACAAGGACATCTGAGCTAGTAGGGAAACCGGAAAACTAAAAACAAGTAAGTAGATCCACATATACTCATGACACACAGACCAGCCGTTTCTTTACCTATGCAAACTCAAGGTAACTGCCCTCAGACACTCAGCATACTTTATGGAAGATGTAGAAAATGTTGCCACATGTCATGTTTTCAACATTAAGTAATATGTTTGCTTCATCTAGGAAAATGACTGGTTAAGTTCCTTAATTTTCACATTTACAGAAATGAATTTTACAGTCATATTATATATTCTGCAAATCAGCATGTAATAGAGCTAAAGAATCTCTATAGGACTCACAGAGCAATCCTATACTCATACTACACTGGCACTAGAAATTAGGGATTCTGGAGAAATTCGAGATGGACTAAAGTGAGTATGGATTTCTAAGAATCAGACCTGTGGAATATGCTGAGAACTGGCCTCCTTTTATGCGGGGAAAAGATGAACGTACTGGGGGACAATATGCTAAATGTTACATACTAACATAAATTATGTAAATTGTTGTGAACTTTCTTATGGAATTATTTATGCATTTTTCTGCATAATGGGGGGATTCAAATCCGTCTGAGAACAGACACTGGAACGAATGACACCACACAATCCACAAAACACATGCAGGGCAGATTTCACAAAATCCAAACATCTCTACTAGAAATACTACACTGTAAAAACAAAACAACAGCTGTACCCAATACCTGCCCACCCTGGGTGGGGGAAACACACAACCAAAAATGATGTAAAAACGGCAGTCATGCCAGCATCGCTGGGAACTCTGCCAGGACCAGTCAGGGACTGTATCTCCACCAGCAGAATGGTCCTGTTGGTGGCATGTTACAGCCATCTATCATGGCTGTCATGTATCTCACTTTCCCCTGCTATATAGCGGGACTTCCACCAAATCCTATAAAACTCAGTCAAACCATCTCAAGTACAGGATGCACCCTATGGGGGGGAATCCATTCTAGTATTGTAAACCTGCAAACAGAAACCTGTTTATTTGGGAGCATGACGTTCCCGATTCCATGGGGCTTATTCTAAGGCAGTCTGAAATGGATCAACTGTTTCCAATGAGATATATACTGCATTGAGCTCTTTGGAAGAAGAGTAGGATTTTAAAAAGTTACAACAAATATTGTAGGGATGAGAAGTGCTGAAACCTATGACAATCCAAATTAGAATGGGCCTGGGACGTACTCTGCTTCTTTTATTGCAATGACGTGCTGATAGGAACTTCGCCCTAAGCCAGTTCCAAAAATATGTGCCAGGGCACACTAGGGTATTATGAGAGAACTGCATGCTGCAAGAAATACATTTAATTAAAGGTTCCTGTGTCTCTGTGTGAATCACTGCTCTGGCCTTCCAGGCAGCCTCACCTGGGGCAGCTCATTTTGCCGCATCTTTGCAACTGATATGATCCAACTGTTCACAATTATTCACCCTCAGAGGATAATGTCTGCTGCATCTTTGCAAAACAAGAGACACACCCAGAACAGTAATCTATGCAGACACAGAGCTGAGTAAAAGCCAACATCTCAATTTTAATTCAGTAAAGCACAAGTAAAAGCCAACATCTCAATTTTAATTCAGTAAAAAAGAAAAGTACATTCATAAAACATTTCTCCAATTTTAAGTCCATTGCTTAGAAAAGAGATACACTCCTATATGAAACTTAGTTTGAGCCAGGATCATTTCTAAGCAAATGTACACAACACATTTCTTTAATTTGGAGAAACACAAGTATTTTGGCCCTGCAGAGATGTCCTGCTCATTATTGGAAACTTCCCATACAGATAGGTGCCTTTTCTCAGGGCACATCCCAAACTCTAAAATTTCATGACATTCAGAGGGGGGGGGGCAGCTACAGCGGCAGTATTTCTCATTAGCTTCCTTGGGGAAAGTGGAATGTAAATATCAGAAGTAAATAAAATAAAGAGTGAGAACCATACATGGCAATAGAAGGGGGAAACAGAGGGAAAGCAGGAACCTCAGATTCAGGGGCCAAATCCACCCCTCCTAGGGTTGCCAGATGGCTATGCCCCCTCCTTTGCCCCTCCAACCACAGATCATTTAGTAGTTTCTAGCATCTGTGCAAAGAGGTAGCCCCAGGTGAGGCTGCCTGGAAGGCAGAGAAGTGGTTTACACAGAGACATAATGGACAGTTTTCACTGTGGATGGGTACTTTAATTAAATTTATTTCTTGCAGCAACACAAGTTTTTTTCCCCAATTCTAAATGATGGAATGCCTCTCCTAAGGTTTAATTACCCACTTTTGCCTTCAGTCTCACCCACCACTGCAATGCAGCCCCCAAGAGCTTCTCCAAAATGGAGTTCAGCCCCCAGTGTACACTGTCCAACCACATTTGTATAACCAAGACATCAGTCCTGGGACTGATGCTCACCCAGCCTCACCCTATGCTATGGTAATACTGCCTGGGCCAGGCAGTTTCATCGTGTTTCAAAATATACTACAAAGAATGTCACAAGAGTACAACAGAGTCACACACTTTGCACAATGTTAACAGGGCAATACAGTGTGCAACACTATGGGAGGTTCATGCTTTGACCATTTATGGTCATTTATCTCTCCCAGAGCAGTTCAAACTCCAAGACTGATACCAGCCACGCTGCTTTGACATGCAAACCTGGGCAATTAAACCCAGTCTCCTCATTATGATTGGTTGCAAATAGTTATGGGATTATTTTCTCCGGTGGTGGTGGTGGGGGGGGCAGAATGGGCTTAAGTGATTGTAGAATGGATACGTGCCAGAGGTACACAGTGCTTTGCCTCAGAAGCAACATGGGGCAAACGCTCTGAATGCTTGGAATGGTGTACACTGGATCCCCAAAAAATGCTCAAAAGGGAAATGAAAAAGGGGAAGGTTGGGGAGCACAGATGTCTTGAAAAGTTGGGAGATGTGCTCCCAAAGAGCATAGCACCTCTAGGCCGTGTGCGGAAATACTTCATGACATTAAATTTTCTCTCAGGCATCCTGAACTCAACTGACATCATATATGCAAGTGCTTTGAACACTCATACTTAATTATAAGTATTATTACTTGATTTAATATTTATTATCCCATATTTGTTCCATGATGGAGATCAAGACAACATACATGGGGTACCCAGGCAGTTTCCCGTCCAGATATACACCAAACCCAGACCTACATTGCTTCATCAAGGTAGCTGTATCAGGTGCCTTCAGACCATGGCCTTTCCCCCTGGTATTAGTGGAGTCCCACTTAGCTGGAATAAAGCACTCCCATGATTTTCATGGCCAGGCAAGAGCTCATGTTTTGATCCATGCAAGCTGTGTGGTACAACCTTTTTAAATGCATATTTCTCTGTGTCCTCCATGTTTCACCACTACACACCCATCATCTCAAGAGGCATTAGACATATGCCATGGCAGTATTCAGGTTTCCAAGACATTTTAAGAGTTGTGAATATTCTTAACAAGCAGTGATAGCTCCCTTCCATAATCCCCCTTAACATGTTGTGGATGCTCTCTCTAAACACATTCCAACAAAATTCTACACATTTCATGGCATAAACCCGGGGTGAGGAGGAGTACAGTAAAACACATCCCAGTTATTTATAGTATGCTGGCTTTACTAAATATAATAATAAAAGAATCCACACTTACAAATTCTGCAGAGGAAGAATTTGCAGAGGATTTGATTGCACCATGTTGGTAGATAATTTGAGAAGAGACTTTTCTACAGAGTAACTAACAAAGGGTAGACAAGGGTAGTGAAGGATCATGAGGACTAGCTACATGCTATGCATTTGTTTGTAAGAACAGCCTGATAGATTGTCCTTTAGCCATGGCAAAGAATCCTCAGGAAGGGGGAAGTTGTAGCAGAGAAAGGGGCAGCTTCTTAACTTTTCCCAGGCCAGGCACTTTCTCAAGCCATTTCTTCCCCCAATAGGGTTCCTGACTCAGGTCTATAAGGCAAACCTAGGCAAGAATAAAAATAGCAGGGCATTACCCAGGAAAGCAGGCTGACAGAGGAAGGATTAAGCATCCTTCTTTCTCCACTGAAAATAGTCTCTCCCAAAGGATGGTTGTGATGGAGAAGAGGCTGTTAGACTAATGTTACACATTGCTACAATGTAATGTGTAGTTTTGGCAAGTGAGGTTGAAGTCATCTGGGTGTGAACTTAATGGAAAATGCTTTCTTGGATGTAGAACATAAAAGCTTGGGAGTAGATGGGCATCTCGATAGGGGGAAGCAAAATGAGTTGCAAATTCAAGACAGCTTGATTTACTACCTTCACCATTTTATTTACTTTTTTGAAAGAGAGTAATAAGGGTGCAATCCTATGCATGTTCAGACAGAAAAAAGTCCAGCAATTGCCAGCATACCATAGTGAGCATGGCTGGATGTTGGGAGTTGAAGAACTTTTTTTATCTAAACATGCATAGGATTGCACCCTAACAGAAGTGAAATTCTCGCTGTGGAGAAAGAAATATGGAAATGAGCTAAGAGAAAAGCACATGCATTGGATCGCAGGGCATAGATTGAAGACACATAATACAGCAAACTTGCTGAAGCTGAGCAGGTTTGCCCTTGGGAAATTATTATTATTAAACAGACTTCTAACCTACTTTTAAAACCCTGAAAGCAATTACATCCTACTTTAAAATATAAAATAAATCATCAGACAAACAATATTCAATAAATAAATAATTAAAATAGCAAAAAAAGAAAAAAGCAGCAGATAAAACAGACAGCCTAGATGGTGTAGCAGTCAGAGTGCTGGATTAGGAGTGGGGAGAGCTGGGTTCCAGTCCCCACTTGGCTGTCAAACTCACTGCATAACTTTGGGCCAGTCACAGATTCTCACCCTAACCTACTTCACAGAGTTGCTGCAAGGATAAAATGAAAAGGATCACATGCACCGCCTTGCACTCCTTGGAGGAAAGGCGGGATATAAATGTAACAAATAAGTAATACAAGAACAATACATTAAAATTAACCAAGGGCAGACTGGAATAAATAGGTCTTTAAAAGCCTCCTGAAGCCCAGGGAAGTGTTGCCATATGTGCCCCTCAGGAGAGGGTGTTCCTGAGATGTAATGACACACTGAAAAGGCCTTCCCCCTAGCACTTGCCAATCTCAGAGCTCTCACTCTGAATCATAGAGGAGGGCCTCAGGTGATGATCTTAAAGCTTAGGCAGGCTCCTACTGTTGAAGATGGTCCAGATAACTTGGGCCCCAAATCATTTAGGGCAGGGGTAGGCAACCTGGTGTCCTCTAGATGTTTTGAACTACAATCAGAGACAGACAGCATGGCCAATGGTCAGGGATTACAGGATTTGAAGTCCAAAGCATCTGGAGGACACCAGTTTGCCTATCCCTTATTTAGGGATTTAAAGGCTAATGCCAGCTCCTTAATTTGAGCCCAGAATCGAATAGGTGCCCAATGTAACTGGCTCAGAATAGATTAACATATTGGAAAGACCTAGCTCCTACAAGAGTTCTAGCAGCTACATTCTGGATCAACTGAAGTGCCAGGACCATTTTCAAGAACTAATTGCAGTAATCAAGCTAGGAGGTAAGCAGAGCATGCATTACTGAGATAAGATCACTTTTCTCTAGATAACTTTGAAGCTGGTGAACCAGTAAAAACTATTTCCGGCTGCAATGCCACCTGTATTTACATGGTAAGCACCAGGTCCAGAAGACCCCCTCCCCAAATTACACACCTGCCTCTTTAGGAGGCATGCAACCCCATTCAGCCTCTGTTGACCTCCATCCAGATCAGCAGATTTCCCCACCCACAACACTTGACCTCATCCACCCTAAAACTGCCCCCAGACATCTGTATACTGCCTTGAGTTTCATGACGGAAGAAAATAGAGATCTAAATGTAATAAACAGAAGAGAAGGGCGCAGAAATAGCACCTGAAAGCCCTGAAGAAGGGAAGAGGGTCAGGGGACCACATAGGAGGGAAGAGGATGCTTTGCAAAAGTGGATTCTAAAGCAAAAAACATCATTCAGATTGGGAGGTGGAAAAGAGGGACACCGATACACATTCAAGGTAAGATGTTCATTATGGAACACTCAGTGGGAAAGGAAGAGGAGGCTGGCTAGTTTTGACTCAATAGAAATGACCTGTGAGCAAGAGAGAAGATGGCTCAGGGGGAATTAAAAATTCTTTCCCACCGTTTCAAAATTTCCAGACATTTTACCTCTCTGCTTCCTGATTCAAGTAGTTCCTACCCAGAAAGCAATTACATTACAGAAAGTGCATTAAAAGCCCTACGTATATTATTATGATCACACTGAGCCTCCATATCCAGGGAAACCATTCTGGGCTGCAAGTTCCCAATTAGGCTGCACCCCACTTGCGAACCCAGTTCAAATCATGCATAAAAGCATTGTGGGTAAGGGAGAGCCAGAGGTAAACGGGAGAGAAATCCTTTGGAAATAAACTTTTAGAGGTAAAATTTTAGCAAGGCAAAGAGGGATACGGTATCTGTGGAAGGGCAACTTAGTTTTGAACAGGAAGACATTATATGCAGGGTTGCCAAATGACCAGACTTTTACCATTCTCCAGTGTCGTCATCATCGTCATCATCATCATCATCATATATTTATTTATTTATAAACTGCCTCTCCCTCCAGATCGAAGAGGGGAACAACAATAAATATAAACACAAGGACCACAAAACAGATAAAACATTAAAAGAAATAAAAACTAATACTTCATTAAAAACATCTTAAAATTCAACTGGGTAGGCATGCCGGAAGAGATCAGTCTTCATGGCTCTCTTAAATTCATGAAGACTGCTAATGTAACGATGATGTAAAGCCAAAAAAGGTACAATAGGAACAATGCCCGCCCGCCTCAAGAAAGACTGTTTGGTATTCTTCGGGATTTTTTATAAGTAGTTGTGGTTGCTTGTTTAAATCCAAATATGTCACTCTTTGGAAGGGGGGGGGGAAGAGTCACATTATGCTCAGAAGCATAACTATTTCCTTCCAATTTTGTTTAGTATATGATGATGATGACCGACTTTGCGCATATGCCAAGAGAGGCATACTCTGCCGTTCTTTTCAAAGAAGGCGCCTTCCCTCCAGAAAAGAAAAGGCACTCTGCATGCGCTCAGAGACATAAAGGCCCAAAGTCGCCAGAATTTGGGGGGGGGGGGTTAAAAGTTGATCATCCTAGTCCTATAGGATACCAATTTTACATGCCATGGATTTATCTCTCCCTCGCCCCCAATTCCTATCCCTGCCCCCAATTTGGCTCAGCAAAGAGATTTCTAACGGTATCAGGAGGAATGTTTGGAGGAGGTCGAGGACTGACTTGAGGGAGAGGCTTAGGGGGCTCCTGTGGGGCTGGCTGGGTCCCGGGGGTGGGGCGGGGTGGGGCCGCCTGTGGGGCGAGGTGTGTGTGAGGGTGGAGTTGGCGCCCTCCACGACCACCCCTCCCTCCGTCTGTATCCTCCCCCCCTCCCCGCTTACCATGGTACAGATGGAGGCGAGTCTGCGGACCGTCATCAGTATTTCCATCCGCCTGACGACCCGGAGCCCGCCGCCGCCGCCGCCGCCGCCAGCGCCATGTTGGGTCCCAGCCGCCCAACTGACAGCGGCAGCCGGAGCGGCAGCCGCGGGTGGCGCCACAGCCAAAGCGATCCGGGCGGCCCTGCGCGCAACAGCCAAACGGCCCCGGCATTCTCTCGCGGCCCCGGCATTCTCTCGCTGCCCCGGAAAGAAGGTTCCGCCCCTCCATCTGTTCCGGCTCTCTTCGCTGCCTCCTGACTCCAGGAGGGAGAGCGGGAGCCGCTGGGCCCGTTTCGTGGCCTCTTTTCTACCCACTCCCGGTCCCACGTCGCTTGGGGGACGTGACCCGCATTGATGTCTCTTTTCCATACCCGGGGTAGACTCCAACTGACGCCCTACTTCGAGTAGACCCGTTGAAATGGATGGGACTTCACTTAGTCTTGATTATCTGGAGTCCTATGCGTTTCAGTGGGTCTACTCTAAATAGGGCTTCAGTTGGAGTCTGTCCCCTGGTCCTAAACATGTCCCATCCCCCTCGCCCACGTCCCTTGAAATCAGTGGGAAGATAACGGGACGGTGTAAAAGACGGAACGGAACGACCCCTTTATATTTAAAAAAAAACCACACCAAAAACAGTGGCATGTGTTAGAAACACATGAGAACAATATTTTAGGACTGAAACCATTACAATATTATAGTCATTAAACAAAAAACCTACGGTTTACAAAAACAATGTTAAGGCTCTACAGATTCCAACCAAGCACCAAAAAGCAGGGAAATTGGGAGTTAAGGCTCACAAGCCTTAACGCCACATCCTCCCTAAGGAGACAGAAAGTGCAAGTGAAATTCTCATTCTCCCAAAGCAGATAAACCATGAGGACAGGGTGGAGAATATGATATGCAGAGGTGACTGTGGGGTTGTGGAAAACTGATCACGAACAACTTAGGGCCACCTACTTCTCTTTTTTTTTGTTTAGAGCAGCCCTTCCCCAACCTGGTGCCCTCCAGAGGTGTTGGACTACAACTCCCATCATTGCAAGTCAGTATGTCCCATGGTCAGGAATGCTGGGACTTGTCATCTCAAACACCTGGAGGGCAGCAGGATAGGGAATGCTGTTCCATACCTTTACCAAATACAGGGTCTGCCCAATACTTTTCTCTCACACACATCTCGCATATAGCAGCACTCTTGATTAACAAAAGGGGCACTATTCATTACAGATCTAGAACCAGACCATGACAAATTGCTGTTACAGCTTGAAGCCAGATGGATTTACAAGCTCAATACCGTGGCACCTCTGTCGTTAAACCAGAACCTTGATCTAGCCCCGTTCCTGTAATCTATCTACTGTATGGGATGATGGTAGTTAATACCGCAATTAAGCCAAGGGAGCCTGATAAGGCAGTATTTATTGAGTACAGCTGGCCCAAGGCAACAGCAAACACTCAGGAGCAGTTCAAGCCAGTATCTAATGGGAGACAGGTCCGTAAGGTAGTATCTTTTCATAATTAGGATAACTCAGAGGATAAGGAAAAACAGACAAATATGTTTCCTCTTTAACCAAGCAGGTATCTGGCAAATAATATGAAATTATATGCAAAGGTCCCAGTATTTAATACCTGTTTGTGAAAGCCTGTTGCCTACATGGGGGTGAGTGACTCATTATATTAAGAGTTATGAGTAGGGAGGACTCATGGTTTGAATAACACTGGTGGGATAAGACTTAAGCATGTCAATTGTATTTATAGAATGCTCAGCAGTAAGAGAAATTTCTGAAGAATAGGTCGAAATGAGAGACTACTGGATACTCGTTAAAGCAACAATCTTTTACTGTTATATAACTAATTAATGTTACTAAGTGAATACCAATTGCTGTTATGAATTTAAATGTAATGCAATCTTAGTTGAAATATGAAACCAAATGTTATTGATCTATTGTTTCAGCAATATTATTTGCAGTAAAAGTACATGAGAAAGTGGAACCACCTGTTGTTTTCTGGTCATATATAGTGAAGATAACTGTGAGTTGAAATTTATCAACGTGATAGCAACGAATGTGTATTGGTTGCTATTATCTATGTTTGACTATTTTCATAAGTAGTTGCGTGCAATAGCATTATTATATAACAACTAGTAGCAGCTTCTAGCCTTCTTTTGAGTATTGCAGTGTTAAACCATCTTGACATCCAATATAAAATCAAAGCTAGTGTTATGTGTTGAACTCACTTTTAACATTAATAAATCAACCAAAATGCTTGCATCTCTCTCATTTTTAAAGATAAAGAGATGAAACCTGGCATCATGGTAGCTCTTAAGTAGGTATATAGCTATGCCAAGTATGAAGCAGATCCGTTCATGCCTTGATTTTTAGGAATTTTTTAAAGTTCAAACAGAAATCTCTTTGGGGTCCAGGACCTTGAGCAGTACAAGTTTAAAAAATGAAATGAAAGATAAAGAGATGAAACTTGGCACCATGGTAGCTCTGAAGTAGGGATTTAGCCATGCCAAGTTGGAAGCAGATCCGTTCATCCCTTGATTTTTAGAAATGTTTAAAACTTCAATTTAATTTTTTTAATTAACTAAAATGCTTACAATTCCATCATTTTTAAAGATAAAGGGATGAAACTTGACAGCATGGTAGCTCTTAAGTAGGGATTGAGCCATGCCAAGTTGGAAGCAGATCTGTTTATGCCTTGAGTTTTAGGAATTTTTAAAACTTCAAACCCAGTACTCCTCTTTGGGGTCTAGGGCCTTGAGCAGTACATTAAAAAAAAAGAAAGAAAGTAAAGATGAAGAGATGAAACTTGGCACCATGGTACCTCTTAAGTAAGGCTTTAGCCATGCCAAGTTGAAAGCAGATTGGTTCATGCCTTGAATTTTAGAAAAACATTTGAAGTCAAACTTTAAAAAAAATATCCTAAAAATCAAGGCACGAACCGATCTGCTTCCAACTAGGCATGGCTCAATTCTAGGGTGACCACTAGGGTGTGGCCTAGTGGCTAAAGTGTTGGACTGGGAGCTGGGAGATCTGGATTCTATTCCCCACTTAGCCATGAAAGCCCATTGGGTGACTTTGGGACAGTTGCAGACTCTCAGCCCAACTCATCTCACAGGGTTGCTATTGTGAGGATAAAATGGAGAGGAGGAGGATTGTATGCCGCCTTTGGTTTCTTGGCAGAAAAAAGGTGGGATATAAATGCAATAATAAATAATAAACTGTCAGGATTTCCCCAGATTTCTCCTGGTTTTTGTTCTATCCTCAGTGTCAGAGGGGATTTCATGCAATAGTCTATAATGACTTTCCCTTTTAAGGCCACCATTAGTGTGGCAGGGGGGAATGACATGCTTTCTGGAGGTGTGTCATTCTCTCCCACTGCTCCAATCAAGGCCTTAAAAGGGAAAAATGTGTCATTCCCAGGCATTATAGAAAAGGGCCTGATTGGAGCGGTGGGGTGAGAATGACATGCTTTCCCCTCCTCCGCTCCAATTGGGGACTTTAAGGTGGCCCCAGAAAGCCATTTTCCTGCCCCCCTTCACTAGGTGTCCTCTTTTTTGGTTTCCCAAATATGGTCACCCTACTCAGTTCTTGCACAGGCTGCATAGCCATCCCTAGATATTTACTCAAAAGTAAGACCCATTGAATTTTCTTGGTTCTTGAAAAGCAACACACTTGCTTTTAGATTTGCCAGTCTCAGCATTCTATGTGTTCTCTGCTCTGTCTGTCCCTATAGTTTCCTGCAAGGTCCAGCCAGGGGAAGCCAGTAAATTAAACCCAGGGGTGGAGGGTGGGATTCCCTCAGGTTCATCTGACAGCAGGTGCTATAGAACATGGACCTTCCAGGAGTGTTGAGGCTGGATTTCTGGCAGACCCAGCCAGGCAACTTTATGGCCTGTTAGTCCCTCCATTTGGTACCCGCAGAGCACCTGCCTCATAAGGCAAATGGCCACATGAGAGCTGTTATTATGGCCTGCTACTTTGTTTGTCTTTAGTAGTCTGTGGTCCAGATCTCTTCAGAAGGGGGAATAGTGTTTTGTGGTCAGTCTAAATTATCTCCAGGGGTCCCTTACTCAGTGCCTCTGATAGCAAAGAAACTGAGGATTTTCCCCAACTCTGTTACTCTTGAAGTTATTAGGCCTGTTGAAAATAGATTTTATAACATAAGCATGAAAACAGTGAATACCCCTTTTAACTTGTTAAACCAATGAAAACATGCCACACAAGAAGTCTTAAGATATGAATGGTTTATAAAGAAAAGTAAATGCAAAAGAACATCAGATGCAGAAGTGAAATCTGAAACATTACTAGTAGTAGTAGTAGTAGTAGTATCCTGCCTTTTGCCCAATGCTGGGCCTCAGGGCAGCCTTACAAAACTAAAATATATACAGCTAAAACCTATAAATAGGAATATACTACATACCATATGAAAAGGAGGACAGGGCTCATGTAACTTTAACAGTTGTAGAGAAAAGGGGATTTCAGCCAGTGTCATTTGTATGCAGTTAGTTCCTGGTGAAATTCCCTCTTCATCACACCAGTTAAAGTTGCAGGGGCCCTGCCTTCTTTTGTATATGGTCACTCTAGTATAGTGCCTGCAACTTTAACTGTTGTGATGAAGAGGGAATTTCACCAGGGACTAATTGCATACAAATGACACTGGCTGAAATTCCCTTTTCTCTACAACTGTTAAAGTTACATGAGCCCTGTCCTCCTTTTCATATGGTCAGCCTAAATATACAAAAGTTAAAAATATAATTAAATACTTTTCAATATTAAAGCATTTAAAACATTTTAAATACGTGACAATTTAAAAGTCAAAGGTATAGACAGAGGTCCAGATTATTTGCCAAAGGCCTGCTGGAACAAAAAAGGGTTTGTCTGCATCCAAAAACACATCAAGGAAGGAGCCAGTGTAGACTGCAAGGATTAGAAAGAAAATCCATGTGTGTACACTATGCACAATAAACGACAGCTCAACTGTTTCTAAACCTTATTAGAAAAACAGGGTGACTAGGCCGAAACCAATATTGTAGGCCCAGAGCACTTTGAAAGGTTTCAACGTTGTACTTAAAACTTAACACCGGCCCAAACTAATTAAATGAAGTGTTTGAAGCTTTCAACTTATAGCAGTATGGACCAAACTCTTAGAAAAGAGGGAAGGAGCACTGTGTGTGTATGTGGTGGTGGGGGGGGGGGGATAGAAAGAAAGGTATAGCCACCTATTCCCAGGAGAGATCTGAAGACCAGGTTATTATGGATCCAGAGAAACCACACCCTGCTTCACTAGGGAGCAAAAGAGCAAACTGGCCTTATGAAGATAGCCCAAAATACTCTCAGAGCCAAAGGAATGCATGTTCCAGAAGAGAAAAGAGAAACTCTTCTTCTTCTTCTTCTTCTTCTTCTTCTTCTTCTTCTCTTCTTCTTCACTCAAAAGGTCTGTGCTAGAGGCAGCGGCCATTTCACTCACCCACCCCACATTCTAAGGCAGGAGGGAGGGGGGAGAGTATGTCGAGTTATGAGGGAAGATGGCCGCCTCATTGACTTGAATGAGAGGTTAAAATAGTCTTTAAAAGTCAACCGAAGGGAATTTTAAAAAAACGAAACGCTTTCTGTCAACTACAGTCAAGGAGGAAGAAGACCCCACCACTGGATTACTTAATAAAGCTCTAGAAATTATGCAAATTGTGAGCACAAAAAGTAGCAACCCGGAAGTAAATTTTACAAAAGCAGGGAGACAGGTTTGTATTCCTTTTCTAACTTAAACTGCTCTCCTTCCCTCAATCTTTCACCAATCTTCTTGAAATTTTCTGGTAATGTAAAACAAACATTTCTTTCTGGCACCTGTAAATTTCAGAAAGGTTGATGAAACATTTTCGATTTTATGGCTGTTAGAATGACCCCTCCCCCAATTATCACTTTAACGTGGCGGAATGTGTTTTTTACTGACGGCCCTTAACAATGGAGGCACGGCTGTGCCTCCATTAATTATTATTAACCCCATAACTCCCAGAACAACATCCGGAACAGAATGGATGGCCCGGAACCGCCACTTCCGAATGACTGAAACCAACCAAACTCAACCATCACACATTACTAAGTGGGACAGATACAATACGGCACAAAACAGCCACGAAAACCACGTTCCGGTGCCCGTTCCGGTGCCCATTCCGGGCCATAGTCCACATTGCGCAAACAGGCCGGAATGGCAGTTTTGAAGTGAGCCAACTCAACCAAAATCACTACTCACACATTACTAGGTGGGACAGATATAATATGCCACAACACAGCCACGAAAACCACGTTCCGATGCCCGTTCCGGGCCATAGTCCATATTGGGCAAAACAGGCCGGAACGGCAACTTCCAAGTGAGCCAGCTCAACCAAACTCACCACTCACACATTACTAGGTGGGACAGAGACAATACACCACAACACAGCCACGAAAACCATGTTCCGGTGCCCGTTCCGGGCCATAGTCCATATTGTGCAAAACAGGCCGGAACGGCAGCTTCCAAATGAGCCAACTCAACCAAACTCACCACAAACACTTTACTATGTGGGACAGAGACAATACGCCACAAAACAGCCACGAAAACCACGTTCAGATGCCCGTTCCGGGCCATAGTCCATATTGCGCAAAACAGGCCGGAACAGCAGCTTTCAAGTAAGCCAACTCAACCAAACTCACCACTCACACATTACTAGGTGGGACAGATACAATAGCCACAAAACAGCCACAAAAACCATGTTCCGGTGCCTGTTCTGGGCATAGTCCATATTGCGCAAAAGAGGCCGGAACGGCAACATCCAAGTGAACCAACTCAACCAAACTCACCACTGACAAATTACTAGGTGGGAGAGATAGAATAAGCCAGGAAACAGCCACAAAAAACACATTCCAATGCCCGTTCCGGGCCGTGGTTCATATTACGCAAAATAACCTGGAAGCAGATCATGGGTGAGCATAATGAGGTAGAAACTCATTTGAGAAATAGCCCAGGATGGCAAGTTCTGTGTGAGTGAAGGCAATTGACCAAACCACTTTCAGTGTTCTAAATGGAAGAGCTAACAAACTTTAACAGAATCCAGAACGAAGATCTGCAAAGACAGTTTTATACCGAAGCCCATAGGTCTAGCACTCAAAATATCAGACTAGGATGGGTAGGAACCATTCAATCATGAAGCTTCCAATGACCTGTGGCCATTCACCTCTCTCAGCCTAACCTATCCCACAAGGTTGTTACAAAATTGTTAAATACCATTTCTGTTCACCATGAGTTTCTGGGAGGTAGGTGGGATATAAATGTTCTGCCAAAAAAGCCCAGGTCAAAGGGGTAGAAAAAGGTTGTTTAATGTAGTGAAAGAACTCCAACACATTTCAGCCCTCAGGTCCTTCTTCAGATTTCTTTGCTGGAATGCAACGAATATCTGAGGCCCGAGGATGTGGACAAGGTGCTTGGCAAAGTCTGGTTGACCATCTGTGTGCTTGACCCTTGCCCTTCATGGCTTATTAAATCAATTAAGGAGGGGATCACCAGCTGGATCCAGGAGGTTATCAATTTCTCCATGAGAGAGGGAGCGGTGCAGGCCTCTTTAAAAGAGGTGGTAATCAGACCACTCCTGAAAAAGCCTAACCTTGACCCAGAGGATGGGTCAAGGTTAGTTGCTTGAGCGGGTGATTGCAGGGCATCTCCAGGCACTCTTGAATTAAACGGATTATCTAGATCCATTTCAATTGGGATTCAAACCTGGTTTTGTAACTGAAACTGTCTTGGTCACCCTGTGGGATGACCTTTGCCAGGAGAACAACAGGGGGAGTATGACCCTGTTTATTCCCTTGGGCCTCTCAGCAGCTTTCAATTCCATCAACCATGGTATCCTTCTAGATAGACTATCTGGGCTAGGCGTTGGAGGCACTGTGTTGCAGTGGTTCCGCTCCTACTTGGATGGCCGATTCCAGAAGGTGATACTGAGGGATTATTGCTCTGTGCCACCTAGGCCATGGGATTCCACAGGGCTCTATTTTATTCCCTACGCTGTTCACCATTTACATTAGGGATGTACATTGTATCGGATCCAATGTCTGATTCCGAATAAAATTGGAGGAAATCGGGCATCCAGTTAACGTTTCCAATGCAGTCCCTTGGAGCTCAGATTTTTGCTATACGATTTTTGTTGTCCAATTTTAATTGGAGAAAATCGGATAGCAATTTTCACGCGTTTTCTCCAAAAGTGTGCCTTGGAGAATAAACGGCTGTAATATTTTTATTTTAAAAGTTAGAAACTTGAAACTTGGTCACATTGCATATGGAATATAGTTACTCATGTGTGCCAAGTTTCATAAAAATCTGTTCAACCGTGTATTTTCTATGAATTTATGAAAGATCATGCTTTTGGGTTTGACAGGTGTCAAACTTACTTTAACAGCGGTCAAACCCAAAAGCACGATCTTTCAGAAATTCATAGAAAATACACGCTTGCACCAATTTTTATGAAACTTGACACACATGAGTAACTACATTCCATCTCCCATGTATCCAAGCTTCATGTCTCTAACTTTTAAAATAAAGAAGTTATAGACGGTTCTTTCCCATAACGCTAGCCTATAGGGGAAAATAGGCTTGCGTTGGGGAATTTTTGTTATTTTTGAAGACAGAAGCATGAAACTTGCGGACATGGCAAGATGGGTTTGAGGTACTTATGTGTAAGAAATTTCAGAAAGCTAGGTGCAGGCATTTTGTGGCTATGAATTTTTTATTTTAAAAGTTCCATAACTTCCAATATGGTGAGTTTGACAGCTGGCAGAGGGGGGAGAAGGCGGGGGAGGGGGTGCTGTTTGACAGCTGTCAAACCCACCGTATTGGAAGTCATGGAACTTTTAAAGTAAAAAATTCATAGCCACAAAACGCCTGGACCTATCTTTCAGAAATTTCTCACATATAAGTACCTCAAACCCATCTGCCATGTGGGCAAATTTCATGCTTTTATATTTTAAAATAAAAAAAGTTAAATGCATTTATTTCCTAATTTCTCCAAAAATACCTTGCCACTACAAGCTTGAACCAATGTTTCTGAAATTTCTCACACATCACTAAGTACATGTAGTCTCTAATGTGGCCAAGTTTCATGCTTCTATCATTAAAAATAAAAAAGTTAAAGGCATTAATTTCTTACCCCCAATGCAACCCATTTTTCAAAAAATTAATTGCCACCTAAGGCAAGCACCTATGTTCCTGAAATTTCACACACTTGAGTCACAACATACCATCTGCACTGTAGCAAAGTTTCATGTGTGGATCTTTAAAAATAAAAAAGTTATAGGCATTCCTGGTTCGTTAGTTAAAAAATTCAAAGCCACAAAATGCCTGCACCTATCTTTCTGAAATGTATTTATTTATATATTTTATTCCATTTATATACCGCCCCATAGCCGAAGCTCTCTGGGCGGTTTACAAAAATTAAAACCATTGAACAATTAAAACACCAATATACAAAATTTAAAAGCATAAAGCATAAAAACAAGTTATAAAACATAAAAACAAAGCACAACAACAACACAAAAACACAAAAACCCTCAACTGTTTGTGGGTGGTTCGTCTGTCCAGCTAGGTGATGTTCACCCTATTCTGGAGGGGGTTGCACACTCCCTAAAGGATCGTGTTTGTAGTTTGGAGGTGCTCCTGGATCCAGACTGTCACCTGAGGCACAGGTGTACTCACCTTTTATCAGCTTAGGCTGATATACCAACTACCCTTATCTGGACAGAGATAGCCTGGCTACAGTTATCCATGCTCTCATAACCTCTCGTCTGGATTACTGCGATGCGTTATATGTAGGGCTGCCATTGAAAATGGTCCGGAAACTTCAACTGATACAAAACAAGGCAGCCAGACTGTTAACAGGAACTGGCCAACGAAACCACATTATGCCAGTCCTTTTCCAGCTTCACTGGTTGCCCGTCCAGGTCCGGGCCCAATTCAAAGTGCTGGTATTATTAATATTAATGATATTTATTTATTTATTACCCGCTCTCCCTCAGGATCGAGACAGGGAACAACATTGATACAAATGACATAGAATACATAAAACTGATTAAAACATATAAATCGGAATGTGGTTTTCGTGGCTGTTTCCTGGCTTATTCTATCTGTCACACCTAGTAATGTGTGTATGGTGAATTTGGTTGAGTTGGCTCATTTCGAAGCTGCCGTTCCGGGCTTTTTGTGCAATATGGACAATGGCCTGGAATGGGCACCGGAACGTGGTTTTCATGGCTGTTTTGTGCCGTATTGCATCTGTCCCACTTAGTAATGTGTGATGGTTGAGTTTGGTTGGTTTCAGTCATTCGAAAGTGGCCGTTCCGGGCCATCCAGTCTGTTCCGGATGTTGTTCTGGGAGCTATGGGGTTAATAATAATATAATATTGTAATGGTTTCCATCCTAAAATATTGTTCTCAAGTGTTTTTAACACATGTCACTGTTTTTGGTGTGGTTTTTTTAATATAAAGGGGTCGTTCCGGCCCGTTCCGTTACATTCCGATTTTTATACCATCCCGAAGATAACCTCTTTGCGAGCCCGGCAGTTCGAACCCATGCAAGGTCTCCTTGGAAGTAAGAGGCGCGGACAGTACAATCCTAGGTATGTTTACTCAGTTCCTAATGCAGCCTAATGTAAGCACGGGAACTTACTCCAGAGTAAGTGGGTTTAGGATTGTATATTTGCAGCAGCCGTGCTCTCCTGAGTCCCAGGCACCTCTACTACTCGGGAGTCGATCCCGTTGATTTTTCCATGCAGATCATGTTCTGATGCTTTGGTGCCTCTACAAGAGGCATTTAAAGCTCTTTCAAGGCGCATTAAAAAAATTACCTCTACAAGAACGGAGCACAAATCGGGCGTAGAGGCGCGTTATCTCCCTGATTATGCGCATTATCGAATGCGCGTTAAATTGCGAGTTTTATTTTGCTCCGTCTGTTAAAGCGCATTTTGACTGTGTGAATAAGCGTGTATGCGCATTAACTACTTGTAAAGCGCATTTTGGACATCTGTTAATGCGCTTCGCCGCCTCTCGTGCAGAGGGATTGGGCGTAAATGCGCTTCTGCGATTATGCGCATAATCGCCTAACCAGGCGCAAAAGCGAACCCTTGTAGAGAGGAGTGAGAGCTGAACAACTACAGCAAAGGTATGGTGGTGATAGACACATGCAGGGCAGGGCCCTCCTGCCTTGAACCTAAGCAGCAGGGATTTTTTTTTTTAATCATTTAAGGTTTTTCCTGACACTGAGATGAAAGAATGTGAAAAGGCTTCAGCTGCTGAACTTCTGCCTGCCAGGCGACTGTTCACGGTGCTGTTTTGAGCTCCTTGGAGGACTGGGGTCCAACCATGGTTAAACCAAACTCACATGCCTATGCAGCACTTTTATGGCAGCAATACCAGGGCATGTGCTGAGTTTCCCCCATGCATCAGATTTGCCTGGGATTCAGCCCACATGGGTCATATCTGTCTGTCTCCCACTATGCTTTCATAAGGGCATTCTTTTGAGGGTCAGCTGAAATGCAGGGGAGATTCAACTGGTATTAGAAACAACAGCAAAACCACAACATTCTGGTGGGGGAGCATAACATTGTCATGTTTTATGAGAAGCCTCTTCTTTTTTTTCCTTATCAAGAACATAACATAAGCCTTGACAATAAGACGTCATTGTTCTTCATCTAGTAAAACTGCAAGGGATTTACAAGGACTCAAGTGAGAACAAAATGAAACTTGCTCTGCTTTCCCTTTTTCTCTTTACAGGGAGGGAGACCACACAAACCACAGAGCAAAACAACAAGAGTTTCAGAGCAGAGTTGAGCTGATTAACGAGTCTGACGACATTGGTGCATTAGGTGAGGCTTCTCAAATGCCTGGCTACCTCAGCAGAACCACAAAATGGATTCCAGAATCTGCAGCTCTGCAAAAGGACAGGGGAGGGAATGCAAGAGCAAATGGCCACTTTTTTCTAAATCAGGGTTGCCTGCTGAAGGGCCCAGGTTCAGTCACTGGTAGGGTGACCAGATAAAATCCAGGTCAGGGCTCATGTAACTTTAACAGTTGTAGAGAAAAGGAATTTCAGCCAGTGTCATTTGTATGTAATTAGTTCCTGATGAAAATCCCTCTTCATCACAACAGTTAAAGTTGCAGGGGCCCTGCCTTCTTTTGTATCTGGTCACTTTAAAGGTGAACATTTATTGAATATTCAGTCGTAAAGGACCTTATTTTTATTCATTTATTTATTAAACACTGTAGATACTGATGCTCTACTCCGTCTTTAGCTTGCCTGACCAGGAGAGGGCCATTGCAGGGGAACGGGGAAGGAATAGGGAGACACACCTCAAGCCCCAGCATTGGTGGGGCTTTTATTTATTATTTATTTATTTATTTATTTATTTATTTATTTATTTCATTTCTAACCCGCCTCTCCATCTAGATCGAGGTGGTGACACTGGACAGAGGAGGGTCTGACAAGGTGAGATGAGCCTTTGGGGGCCCTCTTCCTGGCCTCTTTGAAATATGGCTTACGGCAGAGAGACATCATTGCTTGAGACATTAGGGTGTGCCTAGGCACACCCTGCACACCCCTTGCACATGCCTATGGTTCAGCAGTGACCTGTACCTGCTGCTGAATGCTGAGCGCAGCTCGTACACCAGGGATGCGCAGGCCACATGCAGCCCCCAAGGTCTTGTTAGCAGTCCGCCATGATCCTGTGCCGCCATTGATCCCCTCCCCTCTGTCACCATCAATTTACTGATGTACTTTCAGCCCCTGCTGCCAGTCCTGTGCTGCTGCTGCCAATTTCACCTCTTCCCCCCAGACCACCGATCACTCCCAGTTTTTGCCAATCAAACCCAATGTCACTGATGTTGAGGTTTTAGCCACTGCTGCTGACTTCCTGAGCTCCATCAGATGAGCGTTTTATTGTACGCCTGTTGCTGGGCACTCACGGATTTTCACGGGTCCCTCTCACAACATCGTCTGCCTCCCTCCCTCCCTCCTCTCTCCCCATCTAGCCTTCTTCAGGCAACCAAAAAAAACCCCACCCCAGTAAGTCCAACTTATTTTTAAAGACGGAAGTTGCCGCTATCTCCTGCTGTGCAGGAGAAGCAGCGTGATCAAAACGGCCAGCTGAATGGGCCACATGCACATTGTTTACTTTCTCTTTCAAAAGAAGTGATGAGGGACAAACGCATGGTAAGCAAACACGATTTTCCTCCATGTGATGATGCTCCCCTTCTCAGAGGACATTCTAGCAGTCGCTTTCAGAGGTCCTGCCCTCTGTGTGCGGAAGCACAAGTGTCTTCTAACACATGCTCTGGCAAGTGCTGTCAGAGACTTCTGTAATGATTACTACTCAATGAGATGTGCTCTTCTGCCCACTCATCTGGGAATAAGCGCCATTGAATCTGGTGGGACCTACTTCTGAGTATACATTTGTAGCATTGCAGTATCAGTCTTCTAAAAAATGCCCTTCATTAATTAAGAACTTCAAATCCTGGAGATTGTTGCAGACCCAGAAATGCTTTTGTCATCATTGCCCTTGTGCATAAAGTGGACAACATCAAGTATAAGGGATCAACTGTTAGAGCATCATCACACCAGCGATTTAGTGCACTCTCGCCATGCCTGGTGTGCAGATTTGAAGCACAGTACTCACATGATGTCGTGCCTGTCCTGCTGACACCCCGCCTCTTCCCCAGCCTTTCCTAGAATGCTAAAAGTCTGGATTATTTTCCCTAAGCACATTTAATGCACCCTAAGTCTCCATGTAGTTTTAAAGGAAGTGGGTGCTTGAATGGATTGCATCAGGTCCTGGCAGGGAAATGCAATCCCTCCCAGCAGCTGGCTCCAAGCCTCAATATAAAACCAAGACCTTTGAGCATCCCAGGCTTGAAAGCATTTTTAAAAAATCATACAATGCCTGAATCCCTGCAGAGACAGGGTTGTACTCCCTTGATGCCCCCAAAGAGCGAGACTAAAGGGTCGCTCCATTTTTGCCCAGCAGAAAGGCGGAGGAGTGGAGTGGAAGAGTAAATGAGCGAAGGAACAGCTATTCAGGTGAAAGGGATCATAAGCTTGACATACTGGTAAAAAAATGTGGAGGCAGACCAGGGGGGGAAATCAGGTGTGATGGAGGTCTCAGGCACATGTGAAAGATCTTTCTTCTGTGCAGCTCCCGAACTGGAATGTGCTTCTGCCAAAACTCAGTTTGCCCCCTCCACTCTCCTGGCTTTTAGAAAGAGTGTGAAGACACAACTCTTTAATTTAGCCTTTTAATAATTTGCTCTTTTAATTTTTTTTACTGTTTTTCATGGTCTTGTTTTTTATTGAGTGAAGATTTTATTATTTTAAATTGTTGTACACTGCCTTAATGGCCTTTTGACAAATAAGGGTCCAATCCTATGCATGTTTAGATAAGAACATAAGATAGAAAAAAGTCCTACAACTCCCAGCATTTCCCAGCCAGCCATGCCGCCTGAGGAATGTTGGGAGTCGAAGGACTTCTTTCCGTCCAAACATGAATAGTATTGCGCCTTTAAAGTATTTTTATCCACTTCTCAGCGAAAAGGACTCTCAGAATGGCTTTCATATAATCAGTAAAACAAAATAGTTTCTGCCTGCAGGGTTACAACCTAAAAAGACACGACACAGAAGGGAAAGGGGATGGGGAACAGAGAAGTGGGAACAGTAAGTCTTTCAGTGGGCTGGAGGAATGGCTGCTGGTGGTGCCAGTTGAATAGGCTGACCAGATAAAATCCAGGTCAGGGGCTCATGTAACTAAACAGTTGTAGAGAAAAGGGAATTTCAGCCAGTGTCATTTGTATGCAATTAATTCCTGGTGAAATTCCCTCTTCATCACCACAGTTAAAGGTGCATGCACTATATTAGAGTGACCATATACAAAAGAAGGCAGGGCCCCTGCAACTTTAACAGTTGTGATGAAGAGGGAATATCACAGGAACTAATAGCATACAAATGACACTGGCTGAAATTCCTTTTTCTCTACAACTGTTAAAGTTACATGAGCCCTGACCTGGATTTTATCTGGTCACCTTACAGCTGAAAGAGGAATTATTATGATTATTAAAAGTTAATAATAAATAAAGGGAATAAAGAAATTCCACAGAATTTCCTGGGCCGGTTGTCATGGGTCATTCAACATGGCCAGTTCTCCTTTGGACCTTGAATGGCATCTGTGAGAGATAACAACCCTGCTGTCAAGTCAAAAGGTGAGGTGAGTTCAGAACATAATTTCGGGATGGTCCTGGAGCCTGTAAGCAAATGAGATAAGAGCTCCTGGACTCTCTCCTGCCTCTGAAGATATGCTCTCTCATGTAAACAAAGCTCCAGCCTGCATTTCCTCAGTGACTTTCCTCAAACTACATCTTGGGAATGACTCTATTTGTCAAGGCGAAAGATCCGTGGTTTCCTACATTCTTTCTAATCTGTTTGAGCAGCCTGTTCCCCTTTCCTACACCTTGGACTTCTCTGTTGCAATCCACTTCTTGAATCACCGGCGGGAAGGGGGGGGATGACAAGTTTCACTCCAATGCCATCTTCATACAGGGACAGGAACAAAATGGGGGCAAGTTACACAGACAACACATGTTTGGGGGCGGGGGAAGTGCAGCTGATGGCCCAGTGGTAGGCTATTTAAAAGGCCTGCTTCCCTGTAATGAGAACAAGACAGCACTGGGGACTTACAAAATCTGGGTAATGCAATGCCTCTTTATTTACAAACATATTGCAAATGGAGCTCACTGGAAGTAAGCACAGTCCTAAAGCAGGTAGCACAGCTGCTACCCCTGCAACAGAGCTCCAAAAAGCAACGGCATGAATTCTGCAGCTGCCTCCCAAAGCTGCATGCTATTCAACTAGCTCCATCTAAACTCCCAGCTTGTTGCTTGACGTTTCCCTCTGCCCATATTCAAACTGGTTCTTTGCCCACATGCCCACACATACACAAACCCTCAGCCTGCAGGGAGGTGGCCTATTTAGCAATCAATCAAAAGAAAAATTCTTCTTGATACTCCACCAGTCCATTTATGTTGTATTATTATGTGAGCGCACAACTTTATTCTGCTTCTCAGGTTAGCAATGGGGTTTGGGGAACTGAAATGGCCACACATAACCAATTTTGCCATTCCGTTTTTAGACCTCCATCACACCAGTGATTTACTGAACTCTCGCCATGCCTGGTATGGGGATTTGCAGCATAGTATTCACATGATGCCGTGCCTGTCCTGCTGATACCAGGCCTCTTCTCCAGCCTTTCCTGGAATCCTAAAAGTCTGGATTATTTTCCCTAAATGCATCAAATCCGTAGTAAACCTCCATGTAGTTTGAAAGGAACTGGGGGTTTGAATGGATTGCATCAGGTCCTGGCAGGGAAAAGTGATCTCTTCCAGCAACCAGTGCCAAACCCAAACTTTTGAGCATCCCAGGCTCCAAAGCATTTTTTTAAAATCATAGAAAGCCTGAATCTCTGCAGAGACAGGATTGTACTCCCTCGATGCCCCCAAAGAGCCAGGCTAAAGGACCGTTCCGTTTTTGCCCGGCAGAAGTGCGGCAGAAGTGCAGTCTGGTTGAAATGCTCATCTGCCAGGACTAGGCTGACCAGGTGGCTCGGGATTTCTCGGTCCTAACCGGGAATCCAGGGGCAAACCGGCCCAACCGGGGGGCGGGGGGTCATGCGGTGGTGGCAGCAAGCAAGGAGCGGCGGCGAAGGCGGTAAGCACAAAGGGGGGCACTTACCTGCTGGGGCAGCCGCTTCCTGGGCTCCTCCGCCGCCTTCGCCGCCACTGCCGGGCTCGTAAGGCCAGAGGCCGCGCGGAAGAGGCAGGAGAGGGCCGGATCCGGAAGTGGCGTAACTGTCACTTCTGGATCTGGCCCTCTTCCGTGCGGGTGGCAAAGGAGGACCCTGCGCGGCCGCATGGGCGAAGGAGGAACCTGGCGCGGCCGCGCGGGCGGCGAAGGAGGACCCGGCGCGGCCGCACGGGCGAAGGAGGAACCCGGCGGTAGGTCCAGGCTGGTTTTTTGGGGGGGGGGGTGGCTTGGCGGGGGGGGGGGCGGGGGGGACCGGGATTTTTATTTTTAAAATCTGGTCACCCTAGCCAGGACCTGAGTGGAAGGAGAATGAGAAGGGGTGGAGTGGAGTGAAAAAGTGAAGGCAAAAGAGCAGCTATTCTGGTGAAAGGGGTCATAAGCTTGCCGCAAATTTGCCTCAAAGTAGAAAAAAAAATGCAAAGACAAACCAGGTGGGGGGGGATTAGGTGTAATGGAGCTGGTAGCCCATTCAGCATGCAATGTCATCCTGTGGAGAGTTTGGAGAGGGGGAATGTTGACCAACAGACAATGGGGATGTTTCAGTGCAATTTTCTCTCCACTGGACTTCTCCAATTTTGAGCTGAAAGTTATATCTACAAAGAACATTTGGCTCAGCCAGTCATAGTTTCCATTTCTTCAGAACTGGGTTCATGCCTTTTACTGACTCCCAAATGGCTCCCCAGTTGAGCTCCCCAGGGGAAGGTCAAGGTCAAATTACTGTCACTGTCTCTGCTTATATTTAGACAATTTGATCCGTCTGCTCCATCTCCAAACGTGATCAGAATGACCTCTCACCATTCTGATCAAATCACGCCACTCTTTTAATCCCTTTATTGTCTTCCTGTCCAATCCTGAATGCAGCTCAAGTGTCTCAGCTTTACCTTTACAGGCCTTATGTCTCTGCTCTTATATCTCAGTCTAACCCTGCTCGTGATCTTTGCAGCCCCAGCTCCACCACCCTCAGCTATCTGAAGGTCTCCTGCTCTCTCAAAGGGCTCTGCCATTTCTCCTTTGCCGTCCTGTGTTGGAAGGGCTTCTTGATCGTGTGGATCCATGCCTCTCCTTCCCCTCCCCTCTCACCAGCAGGCTCACTTTCCACCCTCCATGATCTCTTCCAAGGTTGCTGTTGCAAACCGAGAGAGCGGAGCTGCCGCAAAGATTTCCATCACAGGGCAGAGAGAAGGTCCACAATCAGACCTCCTCCTCTGTGCTTGGTGTGGAGGAAGAACTCTGCAGTATCCTACAAGAACTTAAGAAGCACCATGCTGGATCAGATCAAGAGTCCATCTAGTCCAGCATTCTGTTCACACAGTGGCCAACCAACACTCGACGGGAGACCCACTAGCAGGACACAGGTGCAACAGCACCCTCCCACCCATGTTCCCCAGCACCTGGTGCACACAGGCTTACTGCCTCAAATATTGGAGGTAGCACATAGCCATCAGGACTAGTATCCATTGTTAGCCTTCTCCTCCAGGAATTTATCTAATCCCCTTTTAAAGCCATCCAAATTGCTGGCCATCACTACATACTGTGGTAGCGAATTCCATAGTTTTCTATGTGCTGTGTGAAGAAGTCCTTCCTTTTATCTGTCCTGAATCTCCTACCAATCAGCTTCATGGGATGACCCTGGGGAGATGTTCCAGCCCCTCGATTATATATATATATATATATATATATATATATATAATCAAGGGGCTGGAACATCTCCCCAGAGTCATCCCATGAAGCTGATTGGTAGGAGATTTTCTGACTTTTTCCAGTCTAGGGTGCATAGGATTTCTTTGCCTGGCAGTTTTGGAATGAGAAGTTTTTATCATTGTTTTTATGCAGATTTACATTCTTTTATTCCATTTTAACTGGATTTTATTTCATACTTGTGTTTATTTTTTACTGTCTTGTAAATATTTTTTTTGGTGGTGGTGGCTTTGAAAAGCAGTCGGGGGGGGGGGGAAGGGGAAGTAAATACATGCATATATGGAAGAAAGCCCTGTGGATTTTGATGGGCCTGGCTTCCAGATAGGATTGCAGCCTTTGTCTAAATATGTGTGTGGGGGAGGGGCAGGCTGAGGGGGAGGTTTTTCTGTTTGTGTTTGCACCAGCTTTTCATCATCATTAGAGCCCATGTTACCTTTGGCTGATACTTTAGAAATGGGTTTTCAGTTGTATTTTGCTTGGCACCCAGGCAGCCTTAAGCACCGACGGCTCTCTAAAAGTAATGTTTTACAGTGCTATGGACGTGAGACTCTCCGTGTACTTTTAATAAATGCAATAAAATTCACTGGAATAAAGCTACTGTCTTTGCAAGACAGAGGCACGAGTGGACCTCTGCACATCAGTGCAGCAAGACCAGGAGGAAATGTACATCCCAGGGCCCATGTCAAGGCTAGGCATGGTTGGGTATCTGCCAAGGGCCCGCTAACAAGAGCCTCCTGGAGATGCTCCTCTTCATCACTGAAGCCTCCTTGTTCACCTGCCTCTCTCTTTGGTGGCAGTGAGAAGGAGGAGCAGGAGATGCCACGGTCTACTTGCTCATTGGTTCTCTGCCGGTCAAGCAAGCAAGAGGTAGGAAGGATGAGGATGGGGAGCAATAGCTGCTGGTGATGATGGTGCTCAGAAGGTAGGCTCACCAAAGTACAGGGCCCCTTGAGCGTGCTTTGTCCAAGGGCCCTCCAAAACCTCTAGCCAGTTGTGGTGCATCTCCTCTCAGTTGGTGGCAGGCATGAGGACTGGGCAGGATCTACACTACTGCTTCATAATGATTTGTAACAGCATTGACAACTGTTGGGGCCCAGGACACATTCCATACACCATTTTCACTCCACTTTCATAGAGTTAGATCCTGCTTGGTGTAGATCTGGCAGTAGTAATGGCTCCCACTTGTTGCATTCTCTTCCAATTGATATCTGCCAGGCCCTATCATTACAGGCCTTCAAGCAGGCTCTACAAATCTTGGCCTACAATGAAGTTCGGACTCTACTGGAGCCGTTGAGAATTTCGTGGTCTCTGGTTGAAACTGTTAATGGTTTAATTTGATTGTTGTTTTCATTATTGTTCTTTATTATTACTTTGTGTGAAGATGAGATGTCCAAATTTATTCCAGACAGTTTGGGATAAAGAAGTTTAGAAGACCCAGGATTTAAGCTGAACTCCTACTATACCTGGGAGTAAGTCTCATGGAACGCAGTGAGACGTACATCGGAGTAGACAAGCATAGCATTGCACTGTTAATGACCTTAAATGTGCACAGATTTCCAACGCTGTTGGAAGGAAGGTAATATGAAAGCAGAGCGATGCAAGGAAGTGAATTACAAGTGATGGGTAGAGAGAGAGAGGGCTCAGCAAGGGCAGTCATGGAGAATCGGGGCTGCAACACCACTTTTGGTGTGAACTGAAGCTGTGCCTTCAAGCCCACTGCAATGGCACAGAAAGTTATGGGGCTCACATTCAATTTGTACACGTCGCCAGCAAGGCCAGAAGCTGTGAACAAGTAGGGGTTGGATTCACAGGGATGTGTGAGCAATGCACACTGTTTGAACCTATGCATGAGCTCACTGATATGGCAATATTCACACTTTCTTGAATGTTGTGATACAGTGTTGAAAAGTTTTAAAATGTGCACAAAAATGTGTACATTTGGGAAAGTGCATACAAAAATGCATCCATGTGCTTGAAAATTCTAAACATTTTCATGCAGGCTTAAAAAAAGAAAATAAGCAACAAATGTGTAAACTTGTGCAGAAACAGGACTGAACGAACTTAGTGTAGGAAAAACGAGAAACTGAGTGGAATCAAACTTGACAGATTAATCCATCCCTATGACAGCCCCACCTCCTGTACTAATTCCAGCATGACATGCACCCAATATGAAAATCAATTTTCAACTCCACTGCTCAGTTAGCCACTGCAGGACTGGATATTGGTCCTGGTAGAGAAAGTACCTGAGCAGTTCCCCATGCGAGGGTGGCAAGGCCCTAGTCTAGCTTTCTGGGACCAGTCCAATGGATTCATTGACAAGTAGCATCATCCAAGGAAGGAAAAGTTCAAACTCCAAACACAGAAGCAGTGAGCAGCAAGGGAGCAACCACTTGGCCTGGCAGCAGGACCAGCCCTACCATTAGGCAGAGTGAAGCAGTTCTCTCAGGTGGCCGATGTTGGGAGGTGGCAGCAAGGTGTCGGAAGAGACATCTGCGTGCCATGTGACCTGCTCTGTGCTTCCTAAGTTAGCCTGCTGGCTTCATGAGCACTGGAGGATGCTGTCCCATCATCAGTATTGAAGAGAGATTCATCTGCCAGTCCAGTTGGCTTTTGTGCATGGAACGAGAGGGAGGGGGGCACCATCTTGTCCTTTGCCTCAGCAGCAAAAGGTCTTGAGTTACTCTTGCCTAGCAGGATCCTCTCATATCAAGGCAGGTTGTTCAAATGGAACTTTCCACTTTCAGAGCTTGCCTTTAAAGGCCTGGTGGGGCTGGATTGGTCCTTGAAGGGTCAGCTAAGTGAGTTCCCAGTTAGGTGACTTATATTTCAGCCTATGTGTCACCCTTGAGGAACACCGTTCAGTCTGCTTCCTGCAACAATCCTATGCACACTTATCTAAGCGTAAGACCCATTTATCAAAGCAGGACTAACGTCTGCCTTAAGTAAACATGCAATCCTATACATATTTACTTGCTGGATAGGATTGTATTGTACTACATATCATATTTGTGTGAAAGGGGTGTGTTGGGTGTGCCCAGGCACACCCTAATGTCTTAAGCAGTAAGTGCCAAATTGAGGAGGCCACTGAGTAGGGATCCGGAGGGGGATCCAGACACAGTGGGAATGGCCCTCCCAGCAGCAGGAATGAAAAGGCCAGTATCACCACAAAGACCCACCAGTGCTGGGGCTTGAGGAACGTCTCCTCAAGCCCCACCACCACCACCACCTGCAACGGGTCTCTCATTGTCAGGCAAGCTGAATGCAAAGTAGGGCATCCGTGTCTATGGTGTTTAATAAATAAATGAATAAAAATGAATTCGATAAAACTTTTCTGTTTCAGCAGGCCTTTGGGGAGTAGTTCAGACATTTGCGGATGCACTGTTTATAGTTTGGATTTGTTAATTATGTGTATTTAAAATGTTTTTAAATATTTAAAAATTGTGCTATGTTTAATTATATTTTTAATTTTTGTATATCACTATTTGTTTTAACGGTACATGTTTTAATTTGTAAGTCACCTTGAGTTCCATTATTGGGAAAAAGGCGGGATAAAAATAAATATAATAATAATAATAATAATAATAATAATAATAAACGTTCATCTATAAACATTCATAATAATAATAAACGGCTTGGGGCCAGGTTATTTAAAGGAATGCTTCCTCCCATATGTACCTGCCTGGACCCTAAGATCATCTACAGGGGTCCTTCTCCATGAGCCCCTGCCAAAGGAAGTGAGGCAGGTGGCCACTAGGAGGAGGGCTTTCTCCGCTGTGGCACCCCGGATGTGGAATGAGCTCCCCAGAGAGGTTCGCCTGGCGCCTACTTTGTACTCTTTTCGTCGCCAGGTGAAGACCTTTTTATTCTCCCAGTATTTTAACAGTTAAATTAACTCAGTTTTAATCCTTGCTGTTTTAAATTTATATTTTAATCTGTATTAATTCCTGCTGCTGCTGGTTTTATTCTGGTTGTGTTTTTAGATTGTATGTTTTTTGTTGTTTTTGGATTGCGGCTTGTTTTATATTTTTAAAATGATTTCATGGTTTTAATTTTTGTGAACCGCCCAGAGAGCTTCGGCTATAGGGCGGTATAAAAATGCAATAAATAAATAAATAAATAAAAAACTTTTTTAAAAAAAACCCTGGGTGCACACCCTAGTGAAATGTGAGAAATCTTAGCCACCCTTAAGGTCATTGAAACCAATCACTTGTCTGCCAACCGATAAACCATCTGTCGACTACTTCACTTTTGAGCCATTCATTGTTTAAGTTAAAATAAATTATGCATCGAAGGTGTGTTGGGGTGGCATGGGGTTCTGAGCAAAAGGAGACTATCATCTGTAACCATTTCCAAAGGGGGAACACCTGTGTTGGCCTGTTGTGGCAAAAGAAAGAAAGAGTCTTGTGGCACCTTGAAGGCTAGCCAATTCATTCTGGCCTTAGCTTTTGTAAAGTAGAGTCCACGTCATGCGATGCATCTGAAGAACAGGATTCCGGTCCATGAAAATGCATCATCATAATAGTAAACATGTTAGTTTTTAAGGTGCTACAAGACTGTTGGTTTTGTCATCCTCAAGTGTCATAAACTTACAGTTGGATATAGGAAAGAAGCCTCTAATAACCAAGAAGCTTAATTCCGTGTGTCCAGGCAACTGTCCCAATGGTCCAGGGTTGCTTGCTGCTGGCTGTCAGTCCTACCAATTCTTTGGGGGAGAAAAATGTTTACTCAATGACTTAAGCTTGAGACCAGGGGTGGGGAACCAGGGGTGAAGCCCTCCAGATGTTGATGGTGTTATCACTGACGGGGAGGCTGGTGGCTTCGATACCACCGGGGCGGCGAATCTGCTCTGGACTTCAGTCAGAACTCTAAAAGAGCCATCCAAGGCACGGAGCAACTAGGAGACATTGAGACAGACCTCAAAGCGACACTGCAGAACACCTTGGATGGCTCCTTTAGAGTTCTGACTGAAACCCGTAGCGGTTTCAGTCCACCAGCCTCCACTGCTCTAGTCTCTGGTAGAATCTGACCAGACACAGCCCAGTGTCTCCTAGTTGCCGATCCCTCCTTGAGATGACGAGTCGCTAACTCTTTTCTGCCCTCGTTGGATGCCCCCGCCATAGGTGTGCGCAAGGGGTGTGCCAGGTGTGCCCAGGCACACCCTAATGTCTCAAGCAATAAGCACCAAATTGAGGAGGCCATTGTGTAGGGATCCAGAAGGGATCCATTAGCAGTGGGAGCAGTCCTCCGGCTGCCCCGCAGCACGAATAAAAAGGAATTGTTCCGAGCAGCATTTCAGAGAGTCCTGAAGGAGCCCCCCTCCCCCCTCCCCCCTCCGCTAATATCACCTTGTAAGCGCCAACAATGCTGGGGCTTGAGCATCTCCTCATTCCCCACCCCCTCACCTGGCCCTCCAACAATCAGGCAAGTCAGAAGTCGAGCATCAGCGTCTACAGCCTTTAATAAATAAATGAATTAAAATATAATGTACTTTGTGATTGAGCATTCCATAGCCGTTCGCCTTAAAAAGAAAATCCCTGGGTGCAACACCTTTGTAAAATGATTTGCGCAACGCCCGTGGCCCCTGCCCAGCTCGCTGCGCTTCAGATGCCTCTGGGCGCGTTTGGCATTTCGAACCGAAGCAGGCGCCGCTCAAGCCAAGGCCCTTTAGAACTGGGCGGCCAGAGGGGCCTCGCCGCGAGACGCCTCTTCCTCCGCCTGAACCGAACCTCGTCCTGGCCGTTGCTAAGGCGCAACCCGTCAAAGCGGGAGCGAGCAGGAGGGGCGACAGGGGGCGGCGCGGGAGGAGGAGGGAGGAGGAGGAGGGGCGGGAGCGCGGCGGCTTTGAGGCCCGGACTTTCTCTCCCAGCGAATGGAATGCCCGGTTTGGACTTCTGATTGGCTGAGGAATGCAGGAGTCTGTTTTCACTGGAGCGGATCCGAAAGTTCCCCCCTGCCAGTCTGTGCGAGATCTTTGGGGAAAGGGGGCGGCTGTGTTTCTCCTCCAAAATGCTGCTTCAATGCAACCGCCAGAACATCCCATCGTTCAGGGAGACGTGAGGAAGGGGCGAGGCCGTCCTTCTCTGCCCCCTCCCTTTCCCATCCCAACAGATCTCATCGGGTCTCCCTGACTGGCATGCGCTTCACCGCTTGGAATACGATGTCACAGTACTCCGCCAATTTCCTCTTGGTTCCCATACCCGAATACCCCGCCTTGGACTGCGCGCCCAACAAAATCATCAAACTGGTTGTCTTGGGCGGTAGCGGTGTGGGCAAAACAGGTAAGTCTTTGGAGGTGGCTCCAGGCAGTGCGCCCTTCCCTTCTCTCTTTCCCCACCTGCCAGGTATTCAGTCTGATTTCATATTGGCGTTTTGTAGAAATAACGATCCAGGACCGGGCTGATGAAATCAAACGCCTCGGGTTTTTTACTAGAAGAATCGGGCAAAAGGTCAGCGTAAAGACCGGGCTTTGTATCAGACTGGAAAAGTGGGGTTGCAGTCTAGGTGCCAGGAAGAGCCGTGCTGGGGGCTCATGGGGAACTGATTGGGGGTTCGTCAATGAGAAGGCCAGCAACGGTGGACAAGCTCCTTTGTTGGGTCATAACTGGACCACAGTTATCAGTTTCCCCCTGCAGCATAAAGTGGCCACAGAGAAGGTTGGATGTACACTCAAATCGCTCGCAGATCCAGCTGGCTTGGCCGATGCCTCGCACAGGGTGTTGCTGGGTACTGAAAAGATTTGGGGGCCCAGGCCCGTAGGACGCACAACTGCATAGGCTAATTTGTATCTGCGCGTGCACATTTTGAAACAATTGCCAGGGTTTATTTAAATTTCGCAGCAGGCACAGCCAGCCAATCCATTTCTCATCCAAATAATCCGAAATAAAATAAATTATTCAGTTAACTTGCACCCTGCCCAAGATCATCCAAAGGTAATGGAAGAAGTTTTCCCCTCTAAATTTGATAGCCATGCGGGGGAGAGGGGATGTGTGTGGGATGGGGTGGGGGGGTGTTGCAGCATGTGGGGGTGGGTGGAGAATTAACCCTTCCCTCCCAGGCTGCAACCCCTCTTCAGAAGTGCTTCCTGCATGGAAATCAATCTTAAAGAAAAACTTTTTCCGTTGGTATGAATGGACGCTCAGGGCTCTGGGGAATAGGTTGGGAGCCTTGGAAAATAGATCTGGGGCCCAGGCTTAGCAATTCCCTCGACCTACATGAACTGAATGTGTGAAGGAGAGCATCGGAAGCTGCCTTGTTGTTCGGTCAGACAGTTTGTGCATCTAGCTCAGCATTGTCCTTTCTGACTGTTCATGATATCAGGCAGACGAGTGCCCTTCCCATCACCTGCTTCTCGGGACTGGAGATGCCAAGGCTTAAATCTTTTGCAAAATCTGTTCCGTCTGCACTTCACGGATTGTCAGGTGCTTTTTGTTCCATGGTCCGCTCAGTGACAGAATCAGTTTCCCCCTCCCCAATTTCCCCAATTTGCGCAAATTTGCATTTGTGCGAATCCACACTGGCACAAAAGTGCGAGTGTCCCGTCCCCCACAATGCAGAAATCCCTTCACAAATGTGTATTTTCATGCTTTAGCCTATGGGGGAAATGCACCTTTTCAGTCAGTGCTATTTTATTTTATGTATTTTTCAAGGTCTAAAGTTGCATACCCCCCCCCATTTTTTTAAAAAACGCCCCCCAAGTCTGTGGAAGCCAAGCAACTCAGGAAAAGCTGGTCTTCTGTGGAGTCTCCAGGTCAAGTTCATAGAAATCCAACTCATGAGATTCCGTTGTGGATTCCTCTGACATCCCTACATGCGTGTGCTCTATCACTGAGCACTGGTCCCTCCTAGAAGATGCAGCCCTCATTCTCTCCTCCCGCAACAGAGTGAACAGAGTGAGAACCAACCGCTTTCTGCTTCACAAACAACACCTCTGACCATCCACCGGGCCAGCAAAACACCCAGCCAAGCCCCTTGGAATGCATACTGGAATCCCCTACCATGCACTGTAGTTCCTGGGCAGATGAATCCCAGTGGGGAAAGGGCTGCTGGCACACAGAAAGCTTGACGACTAACTGGTTAGCACCTTTCCCTCTTGTTGGCACTCAGGGCCCCAGTTTTCAGAGGGGGGATGGGGGAGGGCCCTTGAGGAGGGTGAGGAGAAGCCACAAGCTATTCTTTGGGGATTGATCCCGCCACTGGTGGAACGCGAATAGCCACTAGCATTGTACTCTGAGAACCTGGCAAAACTCTGCCAGCAGCAGATGGAGGAAGGGGGCACTCATATCTAATGCCAACGCCAGGTCTCTGAGGGCCCTTGGTCAAGACACCCTCAAAGGGCCCCTCCTTCACTGACTCTGCCTCCTCACCTCCATTGTCCTCAACTCCTCTTGCTCCTCCTCCTCCTCCTCCTCCTCATGGCCGCCACTTGCTGGCTTGACAGGCAGAGAGCCAGGGAGCACGAAGGCCGCGGCATCTCCTACTCCTCCTTCTCACCACCTCCGTTGTCTGGCCCAGAAAGAATGGGGGGGGGCTAGTGAACCAGATGGTTGTAAGGGTGAAGAAGAGGAGCTGCTCCTGGAAATTCTTATTGGGCCCTTGCTGGGGGTGGAGCCCTTGGCAGGTGCCCACCCATGCTTACCCTTAACACCAGCCCTCCAGTCGTTCAGATTCACGCCTAGAGCAGCTAAGTGGGTCTTTTCGCCAGGCGAGATGGTAGGGAAGGCAGGGACAACAGTTGTCACAGTGAAATAGCCTTTAGTACCTATGGATTCTGCACGTCCACCTCAGGATGAGAATTCTGGGATGTGTCCTGGGTACACAACTCATTTTTCTCAGTGATAGTAGAAGTAGTATTTTTACTAGGGCTGTGGAGAGACCCCACTCTCTGACTCACCTTGGAGGCCAATTCGGCACTTCTGAATTGACCCTGATTTGGCTCAGGGCATCCCAGAACTGCCGTGGCCCACTTTGGATTCAAAGTCCATAGGATTCCCCCCTCCTGCTCACCCCCCAAACCCGGTGAACCACTGACCCCCGCCTGCCTGTCCACGGAACTCACCTAACCCACCCACTCGCACCAGTGAGCCAACTGCCCTCCAGTAGAGTCACTCTGACCTACTATAGATCTACTGTTGCAAGCTATGGCAGCAAGAAAACGCCATTTCCAGAAATGGGGCTTTCCAGCTGCTGTCGTTTGTAACAGTTGCTCTACGGCAGGCCAGAACTGCCATCTTCCATAGAGATGGCAGCTGTCCTGGTAGCTCTACGAATCACCCTGCCTTGGCTCAGATTTGGTGTTCAGAACCAAGGCAGTGCACACCCCTACTTGTTATCCTACTCCTCAGCCATAAAAAGGCTCCTGGGGCAGCTTACCATCAATCAATAAAATCAGACAGTGCCCATTCACATGGCCCTGCTTCACTTCTCATCTCCTGGTGGGGAGGGCAGAGTCCAACTGGACCAGGCCCTGATGTCTCCTCAGTAAGGATTAGAGTTACCATTGCCGGGAAAGAGGGCAAAAGAGGTCTGCATAGTTTGGCATGTGCTCATTTATATGTATAGATGCCAATTCGGACAAAATTCTATAATTTCAGTAGAATTACAATATATCTTCCCATAGTGGGGAAGACTATGATCAAGAGACCTGCTCAGTCCGCTCTCTGAGTGATGGGCCACTCCTTGGCTCCACTGGTGCTCTCTCCCTGCTTATGGCTCTTTATCATTAAAGCAGATTTGGACTGGACATCTCTTCAAATAAAGCAGCAGAGACTGTTGACTCCGAGGTAAGTGGGACAGCGAATCCACTCCGGGATTCAGTCATAACCTGTCAGAACTCTAAAGGAGCTCTCCAAGAGCATCTTGGAGGGCTCCTTTAGATTTCTGACAGGTTCTGACTGAAACCTGGAGTGGATTCACCACCCCACTGACCTTGGAGTCACCAGCCTCCACTGAAATAGAGGACTGTCCTCTGACAGCCCTTGAAATAGAGGATTGCTCTGTGTAAAGGAGAATGCATGGCCACCTTCAACTTCTTGGGCCTCACCTTGTCCCTGTGTAAGGAAAGAGTGTGCCCTAAAACACACCCAATTCTTGCACATTCAAAGAAGCTTGTCCATGTTTATTAGTCTTCTTTTCGAGGAACTCCTGATGAGGACTGGCGCCAAGGGTCAGTATGGTCAGGCAGGCACCTGCCAAGGGCCCACACCCCAAGAGAGACCCACTAAGAAGAGCCCCCTGGAGTTGCTCCTCCTCTTCAACATTGCAAGCTGCTTGTTCACCCATCCTGGTTTGTTGGCAGGAGCCATGACCTTGGGCTCTGTAATCCAAGTTGTGGGGTGTTCTTTCAGAAGGTTGTGGTAGCTTCCGTTACTTTTTGAGACTGTTGTCCATCCCCCCAAGGTTTCCTTACTTGGGCTTGTCGCAGAACCATCACTTGGTCAGTTGCCAAAGCTGCAGAATTGTTTTGGGGCTCTGCTTGGCTAATTCTTCATAAAGCACTGAAGGACAAGATAAAAGGAATTTGTTCCACTCCTATAAGCCGATAATGTCTCTGGCCCTCTGTACTCTTTCACTTTTCCACCATCACATTAAAAGCTGTTCTAATTGGCCTCCATCTGAGAGAAAGTCTCAGAGTCATGGTTTTCAGAGACCTGTAGTGTCTCCGGATCTGTTCAGCTGCTAATCCAATGTATGTTCTGAGTCTGCTTTTAAAAAGGTCGTTATACTCTGAATCTGCCATGTCTTTGTACACTTCTTCCAGTCCACCATTGATTGGAGAGTGCATGTATTTCATGTGTTCTTGCTTGTATATTCCAAAGTCTGTACAGGCCCTTTCCTATGACATGAAAGAAGCTTCAACATCACTGTCTCTGGTGAACTTGGGAAGATGTCTGAACTCCTCCAGCTGGGTTCTACCTCCATTATTTGGGTTTAATTTGCAATTCCAGCATTTTTTCTTTATGCTTTCTTTCCTCTCTTTCTCTTCCTCCTTCATGGTCATTCTCACAAATGGATTTTGGAGCAGAGTTCCAGAGTTCTCCTCCCCTTTGGATTCTGGAAGTAGGGTCACTATTGATCCATTCTCCACTTCCATCTTTGCTGTTTCCTACCCTTAACTAAAACCAACAGAAGAACAAAACAAAGCAAACAAAAAAACTTCCTTTGTGTGTGTGTGTGTGTGCGCGTGTTGGTATTTCCAATTTTTAAAAAAACTGTTTTAGGTATTTGCTTTAGAACGTTTCCCCATTGAGAAGTTCTCAAAAGTCTTCAAAACAGATCCCACCACACTGCCATCCAATTTGTTTCAAAACTGGAAGGATAGAAATTCTTTTCCTGGGAAACTGACATAAAGAAGGGGTCCACCGGAAAGAAAAATACCCCCCCTCCCTGTTTCATAACAGAAGCCCACTGAAGGACCCCAGAATGTAGTCTGGAAACCACTGAAGGTGGAATTGCAAGTTAGCAAATGTGAGCTCCCAAACCCACATTTACCAAGGTCGCGTGAATGTGTGTGAGCCCCCTTCCCATGACCTGTGATTCTCAACTTCAATGCCCCCCCTTCCTGAGTCTGGTTTTTCCCAGCCGGAATTTACTTCCGGAGTTTACTTCTCATCTTGGAGTCAGCCTGGGTGGAGGGAAGGAATCAGCCAGCCGGGAACATTTATCGGAGAATCAGTGAGAAGCAAAAGAGTTACATGTTCTGTTGTGCCTCACCGATTCTTTCCTGGAAATGTTTCTCCTTGTTCACATGAGCAAGGGGCAGTGTTGCGGAACCCCATGTTTGGACCATAGCATATAGTTTCATCCTCATCTAGACGGCTGCCTTGGAAAGCTTACATGTGTGCCAGCACTTTTCTGCGCTGCAGTAAACTTTCAATGTGTGTGTGTGTGTGTCACGTGGTTCATTTCTTCAAAACAATAAACTGGGCTAAAAGGCACTGTGGGAAGGGATTCCATTTCATATCAGAGAGGCAGCAGTTTCCAGCAATAACTATTTCCCAGCCTTCCTAATGGAGGCATGCAAGAGAGCCATTTAAAAAAAAGTCAATAAATGAACCTTTTCCAAGTGTACAAACAAACACTCATTTCTAGCAAACAGAAAACCTTAAACATGGCAACTTCAAATGTCCCTGGCTGTAATCTTATATGTACATACTTCCCTGGGAGAAAGTGCCATTGAACTTAATGGGACTTAATTCTGAATAGACCTGCATGGGAGTGATGATGTAAGAGTACTGACCTTAAATTTAGAAGGTTTGGAGTATGATTGCTTTGTAGCTCAATTTGTGGCGTTTTCATCTGGAATCAGATCTACACCAAGCAGGATATGACACTTTGAAAGCGGTTTGAAAACGGTATATATGGAATGCATCCTGGTCCCCAACAGTGGTCAATACTGTTTTAAACTGTTATGAAGCAGTAGTGTAGATCCTGCCTGGGTTAATAAATCCACATCCATTTTATACACCATAACTACATTTAGGCTTCTTGTGAAGGAAGCTTGATCCCAAATCCACTTTCAATCCCTAACGAGAGCTTGGTTTGAGTGGCTTAATGTGCAATCCTATGCATGCTGAAATGGAAAAAAGTCTGACAACTCTAGGGTGACCATATGGAAAGGAGGACTGGGCTCTTGTATCTTTAACAGTTGCATAGAAAAGGGAATTTCAGCAGGTGTCACTTGTATGCATGCAGCACATGATGAAATTCCCTCTTCATCACATCAGTTAAAGCTGCAGAAGTTCTGCCTTCTTTTGTATCTAGTCACTCTAGTATAGCTCTTGTAGCTTCAACTGTGTTCATAGGATAATGATGTGAATTGGAGGGTGATGTCTTACTGCAGTCATATGTGTGTTAGACCATAACTCCCATGCTCCCCCTCAGCCATCAAGGCCAGCGGCCTAGGGATGATGGAACTTGTAGTCCAACACACCTGGAGGGCACCAGGTTGGGGAAGTCTGCCTTGTTGCATCCCTGAGAAATTGCTCTTGGCTGCTGAACAAGCTCTCACCCACCCCTATTTCTGATTAGATGTATGCAGTACCTTGGCTGAAAATTGTGTGTTTAAATGCCACTGCATGCTGCGCACAGGCAAAAAGTGGCAATTTCTCACTCTGATTAAAAGGTATCTCTCTTTTTTGTTCTTGTTTTGCAGCTCTCATCGTGCGCTTTCTCACTAAGAGGTTTATTGGAGACTACGAGGCCAACACTGGTAGGTCTAGTTTGTAATACCGCCTTTCAGATTCCGATTCAAACAGATGTATTTGTGTCTGGTTCCAGAGAGCCAAATGGTGGTGGGCTAGCTGGCTGAACTCTGAAGCAGATGGTCGCGGTGGGGACAGCTGGACAGCACCTCCCAACCAAATACCCTGCGGTTCTTTGCTTTCCTTTTCATCTTAACTAGATAAGGCCAGGGTGATATTCTGAATTAAGACCTGGAATGGAAAGAAAAGTGTGGTCTTGTGTAGGTTAGGCTGACCAGATAAAATCCAGGTCAGGGCTCATGTAACTTTAACAGTTGTAGAGAAAAGGGAATTTCTGCCAGTGTCATTTGTATGCAATTAGTTCCTGGGGAAATTCCCTCTTCATCACAACTGTTAAAGTTGCAGGGGCCCTGCCTTCTTTTGTATATGGTCACTCTAGTATAGTGCCTGCATGCATGCAAATAACACCTGCTGTAATTCCTCTTTCAATACAACCATTAAAGACACAGCAGCTCTGTCCTCCTTTTCACATGGTCACCCTATCGTCCCGAAGCAGTACGCTTATGGAGAACTGGGAAGATTTGAAAGCATAGCTTGGCATGTGGCATGGTTTTCTTGCATAGGCCATCCAGTGAGAGGACTTGTGGGGGGGGGGTCGTTCAATTTGTACACCACTTCTTTCCCTCACTTGATTTTTTTTGGTCTGAGGGGCCTTGCATTTCTAAAGCCGATCCTCATTTCATTTGGTGCTGCAGATTACAAACAAGACAAAATACGATTGAAGCATCTAAAAGGTGCATATGTTCAGTGAATTGCCTCTGGCTATGAAAAACGATAAATCAAAGCCCCATTATTTATGATCCTTCTCTTCTCCCGCCCCCTCCATTTTTAGCCGATATTATATCCACTCTGATGAAGAAGGATGAGAGGAATGACTTTGGCTGACACACCTCTAATAAAATAAAATAACAGCCAGGATCAAAGAATCTTTGCTTGCATTGACTGAGCAAATGGTTGCCAAGCAGCTCTGGTCTGCTTTCCCTCCTCCATGCCCAGAAATGAAGTGGAGGCCAAAATATAGACCTCTGTTTCTTTTTAGTGGTGCCAAAAAGGGGGAAAGCCCTGGAATGAAAGCTGCTGCTAACTGACCAGCAACAAAGTGGTGCGGCGTGTTCCTGTTCACTTAACAATAGCTCGGCCTTCAGAAAGCAGTAGGTGGAGCTTTTTCAAGCCTGATCACCTGCGGATATCTGCAAATTAAGCCACTGGTAAACATAGGAGCAAGGTTCAGAAAAAATGTTGGCAATATTAGGTATTTATTTTGTTCAACACTAATTCTTCAGAACTATCTAAGGCCAGAGTCCCACTTTGATTTTGTGATGTAACAAAGGTACCATGGGGTGATCTTTCTTTCTTTCTTTCTTTCTTTCTTTCTTTCTTTCTTTCTTTCTCTTCTTCTTCCTCTTCCTCCTCCTCATTTTTTGCATTCTCAGCATTCCTACAGAATGCATCTCTGGGTGGTATCTTTATGAGGTTTAGCATGTCCTCAATTGCCTTAGTTTCCAGTCATTCATCAGGATGTGATAAATCTGAGATTTTGTGATATGGGGCACACTCAGAAGAAATATTCTCTACACAAACCAGACCTTGCGGTCACTTTATCACCTGTTTCGATTTAATCTGTGCTGCTGCCTTTTGTAAACTGACTTATCTGTGTTCCAGTTCTCCCGTTTTACCATTTCAGTAGTTGGTGCTGTGTGATTTGATTGTGTTTTAAGGTGCAACCCTATGCACGTTAGGAAGTCCTACATCTCCCAGCCATGGTTGACTGGGAAATGCTTGGAGTTGTAGGACTTTTTTCCTATCTAAACATGCATAGGATTGCACCTGTATTCATTTTGCACCCTGCTTTGGGATTGTTTTATAATGGAAAGGGGGTAATAAATTGTATGTATGTATAAATAAATAAAATGCTAAAGAAAGAGCGTAGGTAGGGGTTGCCAGCTTTTTCCCTGACTTTTCTCTCTTGGGCATTTGACCACCACCTGTGCACTGGAATGTAGCAGGTGGTGTTTTCTGGGAAAAACATAACTTGCCCACTTTTCACCCATCAGATTGCTATTTAAAGGCAAAGGAGCCTTTTTAGTTAAAAATGTTGGCAACTTAACTTGACAGATATATTCCTGCAATTACAAAGCTTTCTACCTAGCTGCCTAAAATTAATAGCAGGTCTTGAACATGGATTCCACTCCATTTGGGAGGCTTTCTTGCCTTCTGACAGAAATTCTGTGTATATGAGGCAAAAATTCAGCAGGTGAATCTTTTTTCACCAACAGTAACTCCATGCCAGGAAATGCAGCTCCTGTTGAATTTCTGGCTGCTTTAATTGACCCATGATAGAAGATGACCACCACATTATTATTTTTTCTAGCAGGGCAGGCAGAAATTCACTAGGTCAAGCTCCACAAATGGAGGTGCTTCACCTGTTGAATTTCAGCCAGTCACACCATTATTAACGGCACTGGCCATGTGGTGATAGACTTTAAAAATCTATAGTAGAAAGGCACTGATCAAGAGTCAGTCCATACTCCTGTCTGATTAACGATAAGCAGGTCATGTCCCTTCTCTGTCCCTTTCACTGATCAAAGTGTGCGGCTGGGGTTTTCCTCCGTCTGCGTAGCTCTTAAGCAGTTAGACAGACCACCACCTGCCCCTTGGTCCATGCACTCCGTTCAGTGGCACTTGTTTCTGTGTGGCTGGCTCTCTGCATAGGCCTGGGCTGCAATGAAAGAAAGATCCAGGGATTTGCTGCTAGAGAATTATCGCTGGGAACGGCATGTTTTTTCCTGTTAAGCAGCCAACTCTTCAGCAATCCTTGAAGCAGAGACAAATATGCTATAGATAGGAAACAGGTGGTCATATATGGTTATGATCATAGGGAAATGCTTCTCGGGCTGCTGGAGGATAGGGCCAAACATGATTAGTGTCTGGAAGCCCTGGGACATCTCCCTTTGATGTATTATGGAAGAGGAATAGTATGCTGTCTGGTCATATAAAATGGTGTGGGTTTTCAGCCAGGTATATTGTTCCTCTCTGTGCCGGTACACTCCCCATTTGCTTGGGAGGGAGGCGTAGTTCAGGCACAGAGCAGCTGCTTTGTATGGGCGTAAGAACAAGGATAGTCATGCTGGATCAGACCATGAAAAGGGCCCGGATTCAATCCCTGCCATCCCTATGTACAGCTGGGAAAGACCTCTCTCTAAAACCCCTAGTCAGCTGCTGTGTGACTGGCTCTCTGCATAGGCCTGGACTGCAACGAAAGATTCAGGGATTTGCACGTCCAGGTGCAGGGGGCCTCTGGATCTTAAAAGCCCCCTACCCGTACAATAGGAACCCAACCAAGATCAGATCGCCTGTACCTATTCCTAGACACAGGTTTAAAGGAATGCCTGTTCTGGTCCTTAGGCCTGGTGATGAGGTAAAATGGGACCTGGACTGTCCCACTGCAGACTGCAAGAGAAAAATCTCCCTGTAAAAAGAGGCTGGTACTTTACCTGTGGTGGATACCGCCTAACACTTTTTATTTCTCCCTGTGGCTCTGCTTGGTGGGCGAGGCTTTCCCTGCGCGATGATCCTGGTGCGGGGCTGCCTGGGAATGTTACCAGGAGGCAGCTGGCCCTGGCACCTTGGGAAACTGTTTTCTAGGATAATCTGTATCCTGGTGGTAGAGCAGTGCTCCTCCCTCTAGTGCAGGAGAGAGCAGGAAAGCTGCATCTTCAGAGAGGGACCTGTGCTCAGTAGCAGGGCACCTGTTTGCATAGCAGAAGGCCCCAGGTTAAAAGGATCAGTTAAAAGGATCAGGGAGACTGCACCTCTCTGGTTGAGACCCTGGAGAGACCCTGGTAGTTGGAGCAGACAGTACTGGGCTCAGGTTACACCCCTTGCTCTGGCTACACCTGTTTTCTCCAACCACCAAGCATTGGGTGGTTTCCCGGCTTCTGTCCAGTTTTCCCCCCTTCTAAAAGGTTAAAATGCCTCTACTAAAGGCTCCTCTAAATGAGCAATTTATTGCATGCTCGTGATTGGCCATTCATGAAAGTTTGCGGGTCTTTTACATGATGTCATCAACTACAGGATGTTTTCTGCAGTATCCCCTGGAAATTCCGCTATGAAAAGAAACACTTTTAAAGTGGTAACATCCTGAAAAAACTGGGATCTTTCACCACTAGATGGCACTATCTCACTGAAGTGAACAGAGGGGAAGTACTCAATTCAATTCAAACCCATTGTCATGCAGCCCATGACAATCACACCAGCAATACCAGCAGTAAGAGTTTTAAGATGAAATTTGACAGATTTTGGGCCTGCCCCTTTTGCCTGCAGCCACGCCCACCACTGGAATACTGCCCTTGAGAGCTTCTCCGAAGAATTCAGCCCTCGGTGTCTTGCACCCGTTCTAAACTGAAGAAGGCATTCAGGATTGAAGCTTTTGACCAGGACCTACTGCAGTTTGGAGTAGTGCCTTCTTCAGCTTTAGATGGGGGGAGGGGGTAGAACCTGTCTCCCTCCGGATGTCGTTGGACTGCCAATCCCATCTGCACTGCCTAATAGCCATGCTAGCTGGGGATGATAGGGGTTGCAGTCCAACACATCTGAAGAGTATCCGTTTGAGGAAGGCTGCACTAAAGAAAGGATGCTCAGCCATGCTTTTCACCATGACGTGATTCCCACTTAGAATACTAGAAACATGAGCACAGACCTTTAACGGAATGGGCTAGAGGGATTAAAAACTCAGACCCCCCTCTAGATGGATTCCGTTTGACGCCTGGTTAGCCAATTATGTGCATAATCGCTGAAGCACTTTATCGTAAATGCTTGTATGCAGGAGGTAATTGAGCACACAACTGGTGGCCTTACCGGTTGTTTGAAATGCGCTTTACAAGTAGTTAATGTTCACATAGTCAAAATGCGCTTTAACGGCCGGAGCAAAATAAAACTCGCTATTTAACACGCATTCGATAATGCGCATAATTGGAGAGAAAAAGCGCCTCAACTCCCGATTTATGCTCCACTCTTGTAGAGGTAAAAATTTTAATGAGACTTCAAAGAGCTTTAAACGTCTGGTATAGAGGCAGCCCCATAGTTTCCTGAGAGGCGGCTCACTAGGTCAGAGTGGGATCATGTTCCCAATACAACTGGACGGAAGCTTCCTCTACAGCATAGGCATTTCAGGACAGATGTGCTCATCTAAAGGGAATCCAAATATATCTTTCCCAGGCTGAAACATAATTGCTTGAACTGCCAACTTTTTAGCTGTCGTTACTTCTGTGCCTTTCATGGTGAACACCAGCTCAAGATACAGAAAACGAGCAGATGACTCTTTCCCCATTACTAAGGAAGAGTTCTACCTGCTCTGTATCTGCCCATCAGCCTACTGTTTATAGCACAGGAGTAGAATGGGTGTAAAATACAAATACAAATTTGGGGACTTTTGGAATGGCTCAGAGCATATGCTTATAAACTGGCTAGAATGTGGTGGTGATGAGGACAAATTCCTGGAGGAGGAGGCTATAAATGGCTACTAGTCCTGGTGGCTCAACATTTAGGGTGACCATATGGAAAAAGAGGACAGAGCTCCTGTAACTTTAACAGTAGTATAGAAAAGGAAATTTCAGCAGGTGTCATTTGTATGCATGCAGCACCTGATGAAATTTCCTCTTCATCACAATAGTCAAAGCTGCAAGAGCCCTGCCCTTTGTTGTATCTGGTCACTGTAGTGTCTTCTTTTCATATGGTCACCCTAAGCCTTAAATGGATCAGGACCAAGTAACCTGAAGGGCCACCTTCACCCATATCAGCCTGCCTGCACTTTAAGATCAGAAAGAGAGCGTCTTCCGATTTGCCCACCTGTAAGAGCAATTAGGTGGGTGATCACACATGAGAGGCCTTCTCTGCAGTGACCCCATACCTTTGGAACAAGTTGCCATTGGAGGTTTGCCAAGCACCATCCTTGCAGGCTTTTAAGAAGGTCTTGAAAGCATATTATTATACTGTGGCTGTCTCCTGAAATGCCTGCTGTTGTTGTTGCTTTTGCCATTGTTGTTGCTGGTTTTATTGTTGGCTTTTATTGTTTTTATTAGGGGTGTGCACGGGTGGAAAAATCATATTGGAATCAGGACCTCAGATTTTGCCCTGGATCGGATCGGACAAAATCGGAGGTCCTGCAGATCCAATCCGATCCAATTCTGATACGAAAATCGGACGTACGATTTTTGGATCAGACGCCATTTTAGATGTTTTCGCCATAGGCTTACATTGGAGGAAAGAAAGCTTTCCCCCAATGCAAGCCTATGCGGAAAACATGGGGGCGGGTGAGTGGCCACCTAACTCCCCCCCTCCCTGTCCCTCCCCCCCACTCGTGCGCCTTACCTGCAGGGGCCATCCACTTCCGCCTGCTGCTGTCCGCTGGTCCCTTCTACTGAGAAACAGGCTTCGCTGCCTGCCTCTCAGTAGAGCGCCAGGTGACGTCATCACCCGGCGCTCTACTGAGAGGCAGGCCGCGAAGCCTGTTTCTCAGTAGAAGGGACCAGTGGGCAGCAGCGGGCAGCAGCGAGGAGGCAGCAGGTAAGGAGCATGAGTGGGGGGAGGGAGGTGGAGGTCCCCACTCACCCACCGCCATGTTTTCCCCATAGACTTGCATTGGGGGAAAGCTTTCTTTCCCCTAATGCAAGCCTATGGCAAAACCACAAAAAATGGAGGTCCGATTTTCCCCAATTAAAATCGGGCCGGGGGGGGGGGGGGGAATCGGACCTCCAATTTTTGAAATCGGAATTGTTTCCTTTCATTCTGACTCAGACATCATGGCAAATGGTAGTTTGCTCTGAACCAGAAAGCCAACAACATTTTAATTATTGGTAGCTTTGTTCGGGGATTTGGATGCATGTACCACAGAATGTATATGAAGGAAAGCTTCCATTGAATACCATTTGGGGATGGTTTGCAATGGTTAAACTGGCTAATATTATCAGAGGAAGAGAAAGAAGACTGCACAACAATCATTGGCTTTATTAGGAATGCAATAAAGATACGGGATGTTTAAGTGAATAACAAGTTCATATTTTTCTTTTGTTAAACGTATGTTAGCAATATACTGATATAATATAGATATAAAAGGAGCCAGACTGGATCAGACTAAGGGTCCATCTAATCCAGCAGTTGGTTCACACAGTGGCCAACCAGTTGTCGACCAGGGACCCACAAGCAGGACACGGTGCAATGTGTATGTTGGGTTTTCCACCCCTCTTTTTCTTATAAGTATGGTCATAGGAGGACTGTCTTTGTTATATACAAGTTAATAAAGTTGTAAACTCCTGTTGTGTTTCATTTTTATTTTAATCAGAGCAAAATGCTGCTGCTGCTGCTGCTGCTGCATTGGATCTCTCAAAAAGCATTTGCATAGCAGAAGCAGACACTCTGAGAAAATTGGCACTCCAGGTGGCTGCTTAGAGCCAAAACAGACATTACTTTAAATGTAGGTCCGGCAGCTACAATTGGTATAATGCACAGGGCACACAACTGCGAAAAAAAAAAAAAAAAACACAACTGCGGCCTCCGTTTTTGTATAACTGGGTCCGGCAGCTACGCCCTTCTTGTTTTTCCTTCCATTTTTACTTTTGAGTGGGCCCAGAGCCTCCGATCCAGATCAAGACCCTGGAGTGTGGGGCTGAAGGATTGGGTTCCTTGCACCTAGGAAAGTCAAGGGGCCCAAGACACAGCTGTAGACACAGTAAGGCCACCCTTAGTTGGGTTCTGTAGCTGGGATAGCCCTGCTCAGCATTAGAGGAGGTTAAAAAATAGGCTCTTTGTTGTTTTTTGGTGCATCCATTCTCTTCTTTTTTGCCCCTAGGTGCCTTGTATTCCAGAAAATTCACCATCGATGGGGAACAGATCTCATTACAAGTTCAAGACACGCCTTTTGTTTCACTGGAGGTATACTGGCTGCTGTGATGGAGAGGTGCTTCAAAACAAAGATTGAACTGGCTCTAAACAAGCCTTCCCTATCCTAGTGCCCTCCACTGGCCACGTTGCCTGGGGCTAATGAGAGTTGTAGTCCCAACACATCTGGAGGTCACTCAGTTGGAGAAGGCTGCTGTAAACAGTCAGCTACCATGTTGCACAAGATGCATCTTAGTCAGAAGCTCAAATCAAAATAGGAAATTCCAGCCTAAAGGTCACTGCACTCTGGTTGGATGCTTGTGCTGTTCATAGCTAGAATTCCCTTGTTCTAAAAGATGGAAATGGTTACATCTCCACACGTAGCAGGACCAGTTGAGAACGAATCCTGCTGTGATGGAATGGGCTGTACTACTGCAGGCTGCAGGAAGTGATCCCGTGTAAAAGAGAAGAAAACTTCCTGCAAGGAGAAATCAAGAATAGCGGGGGGGGGGGGGGGTGGCTATCTCCCTGATGTAGTTGCTTTCTACTTACAGGGAAGTTTTGTTGAGGTGGTTTTTAAAAAAACAAACAAAAACAAAACAAAAACAAGGGGGGGATTAAAAAATAGTCATGCATTGTGGCCTCCAGGTCTTTGGCACTCCCACCCAGTGGCGGCTGGTGGCTCTGATGCCAGTGGGATGGTAAATCCGTGCCAGGTTTCAGTCAAAACAGAATCCTAAAGGAGCTACCCTTCTAGAATAGCTCCTTTCGAATGGTTCTGACTGAAACTGGGTGCAGATTTACCATCCCACTGACATTGGAGCCACCAGCTGCCACTGCTCCTATGCTACCCACTATTTGCAGTCCTGTGCAGGCAGCACAACTAGGAGGCTTACGGAGGCCCTGATTGGCTGCCACAGGTTGCCGCATTCAGGTTGACGGGACACATGTTGCGCTTTCCTGCACTAGTGGCGCTTCCACTGGTGCGACCACAACAGAGCAGCCACGATAGAAGTGCTTGCTGGGAGAAGAGGGTTGCAACAAATCCAAATGGTCAGCAGCCCTAATGGGAGTTAATCCGTTGCTGGCAATTCAGCGAGAGCTATGCAGTCGCCAGGGCTGTTCCACATTGACTAGAAGTGGTCCATGGGGAGGCGGAGAAGCCCCCCCCCCCCTGCCTGCTGGGCCTAGAGGGAGGATGGAGAGAGGGTTGAAAATGGTTCGAGGGAGGCATCGCTTCACCTCCTGTGGACACTCAGCCCACTAGGATGGCCCCATGGCTTGAAAGAATGTGCAGGGGGTGGCACGGAGCCACGCAGGCTATCCCCGCCCTCACCTTCATGCACCATGGCCATGCCCTTCCGACCACGTCCGTGGACAGTGTAAGAAGCACTCTCCCCATGACCTGGAGGAGCTCTACACACGGGGAACCTTTTCCCATGCCATCTGAACATGTGGATGTCAGGGAAATCTTTTTGCTGTGGGCAACTGGGGGTGGGTGGCTAGTCCCACAGCCCCCCCTTCATGCACTTTTCAGTGAATGGGGGTGTTCATGTGAACCAACCAACTATCATCACTATGGCAACATTTCACAGGCCTGCAAAACCTATTTGAGCAGAGATGACAGTGGGACCCTGTACCCCACCCCAAAACGAAGGCTTCGTGGGCCCACTAAGGGCAGCAATGAGGATGTATTTGAGACGGCTCGACCCTGGAGCCAGTTTTCGACAGCAGGGGTAATCCCTGCGACATTGCTGGCTTCAAGAACATCATGTAGGACTTGTCTGATGAGGAAGTGCCTCTGATTATCTACAGAGTTCATTTCCCATGATAATGAGAATTTAGAGCCACAGCCCACACCTGGAGGATGATTGAACCTGGCTTCCAGGGAGATTTAAGCCCCAGCACTGCCATTTTACAAATTAGACATTGGCAACGGCATCTTCCTGTCATTCCATTTTTAGCTCTGTTTAAAATGAAAATCTCCAGCATCAAGCTTTTAAATGGGAAAAATCACACATTACAGGCAAACAGGGTCTTAGGACTAAAATGTTTTGAGTAGAGAACAGCAGGAGGAACAGGTTTTTAGTGACATCTCCATCACACCGTTTTTAAACTCTCTAGAAAAGAGAGAGTTTGGGTTGCATCCAGCGTTAATCTATCTTAAATCCAACCCATTTCAATGGCTCTATTTTAAGTAGGATTAACACTGCATCCAACCCTTTGTCTCCAGCCAGAGGGTGCGGTAATACGTATTTTTTCGTGCACCCTATCCCCATGAGACCTTCTCTTAATCATTCTTCATCTTTCCAAAATTTTAACAGCTCTTTTGAAGGTTGATGTCCCTTCCCCGAACTTAATACATATTCCAAAAAGGGACTCCATATTTCTCCAAAATCATTCTTACTGGACATTCCCCTCATTTTCATTCTACATGTCAATTTATCATTTAATGCCATATCCCATATTTCTTTATACCATTCTTCTATTGTATAGCTTCCTTGTCCTTTCCAGTTTTTAGCAATCATTATTCTAACGGGTGCTAGGAGGTTGTTTATCAATTCCCTCTTAGTTCTATTCTCATTCTCTCTATCCCATACTGCTAGTAGAGCTATCTTTGGGCTTAATTCCAATTTACTTCCAACTATTTCACTTATTTCTTTAAACACCCTTTTCCAAAATTTTTGTACATGTTCACAGCTCCACCACATATGAAAATAAGTTCCAACCTCCTGACATCCTCTCCAACAATTCTTGGACACTTTTTTATCTATCTGGTGAAATCTTACAGGTGTTAGATACCATCTCCACACTGTCTTATAAAAATTCTCCTTAATTCTAATCGACAACAGCTTTAACATTCTTGCATTCCACAACCTCTCCCAGTTATAATCATTATTTTTTCTTTTACATCTTCTTCCCAGATCATTTTTATAGCTTTAATAGAGTCCTGAAGATCATCATCTATCAATATTTTATATATCTCACTAGTCAATCCTTTCTTAGTTCTAATTTCTTCTTTTCTTCCTTTTCTCTCAATTAAATCTTCAAATCTTGTGTTGTTTCTACAATTCTTGTTTTTCATTTTCCATTCCTGAGTCCATTTCCCCAATTGTAAACATTTGAACCAGGCTATCTTTTGTCCTTTTAATATCTCTTTAATTTGCTCATTATCCTTCATTCTTTCCATCCAATTCCTTAACTTAATTGTTTCCTGATCTTTCAGTCTCTCTTCTATCTCTGTTTTTAAGACCCTTGGAAAGTTTCCCACTACTATAACTGGGGCCAGTGGGGAATCTCCTGGTATCCACTTTCCTTTAAATTTCTCCCAGATCTCTAGTATATTTTCCAACCACGGGTTGTCCAGTCCCCTCCTATCCTTCTTTTTCAAACTCTTCCAATTAAATTAGGCATTTGCCTACCAGGGATAAATCCACATTGGTCTTTTTTAATATATTTAGATATAAATGAACCCATTCTTTTTGCCATTATTGCTGTAAAAAATTTTGAGTCCTGATTTATTAACGATATTGGTCTATAAGATGCTGGATCCGTCAATTCCTTGCCTGGTTTCTGGATTAATATAATCAGGGAATGATCCCACGATGGCTGAGTCTTTCCTCCTTCTATTATATTGTTAAATAATTTTTTTTAATCTTGGTATTAACATTTCTTTAAAAGTCTTATAATATTCCGGCCCCAAACCATCCATCCCCAGAGATTTCCCTCCTTTTAGTTTATCAATAATTCCCTCAATTTCTTTTTCAGTAACTATTCCTTCCATACAATCTCTATCTTGCTTCTGCAATCTTATTTTCCAGTTTCTCTCTACATATTCAAATACCTTGACTTGTGGATCCAAATCTGATGTATATAATTCTCTATAAAATTCCTGAAATATATTTAATTTATCTTTCATTGAATTACATTTCCTGACTTATCCCTAATTGTCCCTATCATATTCTTAGCCTTTTCAGACTAAGTGGATCTAGCCAACATCTTCGAATTTCTATTGCTATATTCAAAAAAATCTCTCTTTAAGTATAACAAATTTCTTTGGACTTGTTCTAACTCTTCTTTCTCTAATTCCTTTTTCTTAGCTTGAATTTGGGCAAATAGACATTTATCTTTTGTCTCTCTTAACCTCTCCTCTAAACTCCTTACCTCCTCTTCAGTTTTTTTATATTGTACTTCCTGTTGATTTTTAAGGGTACACATTTCCCTAATACATATCCCTCTTACCACTGCTTTCATAGTGTCCCACAGTGAGCCCTGCAAGTTAGTCTCTCTTTCATTAATCTCCCAAATTTCCTGCATTTCTTTTTTTATTTTCTCCACTATATTTTTATTATTTAATAACCTTATGTCCAATCTCCATCTCTTCGCTGATCTATAATCCTTCTTCAATTTAATATCCATCATCATTAATGCGTGGTCGGTGACCTTAATTACCCCAATGCCACAATCTATAAGTTTAGGTAACATATTCTTTGATACAAAAATAAAGTCAATCCTTGAATAACTCTTGAATCTAGGTGAATAGTAGGTATACTTCCTTTCTTCCCCTTTTAATACTCTCCAAACATCCATTAATTCTTTACCTTCCATTAATTTGCTTAATTCAGTCTTCCCCTCCCTCTTAATATCTCGTGAAATATTATCCCTATCTTTCCCTTTATCAAGTACCATATTAAAATCTCCTGCCATCACAATATTCTTTTTACCCACCTCTCCCACCGCATTCATTACTTCATCAAAGAATTCCATTTGTTTCCCATTTGGAGCATAGATATTAATCAATACATATTCCTCCTCTCCCAACCTGCAGTACACTATGAGAAACCTTCCATTTTTATCTTTCTTAACACTTTGAATATTAATAACACATTTCTTTGAAATTATTATTGCCACCCCTCTCGATTTAGAAGTACCAAATGACTTTTCATAAACGCCCATATCCCTCATTCGCAGCTCGTTAACACCCTCCTTTATTTGATGAGTTTCTTGCAAAAAAATTATATCTATTATATTTTTTTTAACAACATTTCAATTCTTTTCCTTTTGATAACCGTTCCTAGCCCTTTAACATTTAAAGTTGCAATTCTTAATTTATTTTCCATCTCTCCCTTTCATACCCATCTTGAAATTGGTCTCCCTCTGTGAAACACTTACCCCCCCTTACCCTCCCCCCCACATACACCCACAATTTCACCCCCCTCCTCACCAGCCTTCTGGGCACTGGTCCAAATATATTTTAGAACTCTTTGGGGGGGGGGGGAAGCAACCGAGCCATCCGGAACAAAGTCTAACCCTCCCCTCCTTTTAACTCTTCTTATCCCTTATCCCTATTACAAAAAAAATTCTTTATTGATTGCTTCCTCCTGCAGCACCTTCATCTTGCTTCGTTTCTCCATCATCTGTGGCATCTGCTATGCCCAACTTCTCCAAAAGTTCCATTCCTTGCTCGCACAATGTTATTCTTTGTTGTTTCCCTTTCCACATAAATCTCAGAAAGACTGGATACCCCCAGCTGTATGTTATCGATCTCCTCCTCAATGCCCCTATACACATTCTGACACTCTTCCTCCACTGGACCGTCTGAGGGGAAAGATCCTGATATACCTCCACCGGTATTGCTTGTAGTATCGGCTGGCCTTGACGTCTAATTGCTTGCAGAAGCTTTTCTTTTTTGTAATAATTTGCAAATTTAACAATTATATCTCTTGGGGTTATCCCCTTCTTCTTGTAGCCCACTCTATGGGCCCTCTCAATATCTGCCATTTTCCAAGTTTCCTGGGGCTCCTGCTGTTTAACCCATGCCAAAATTAAATCTCTTAAATCCTTAGGGCTCTCCCCCTCTTGTTCCCCAAAAGATCTTGTCCGAATATTTGCCCTTCTGTCCCTGTCTTCCATGGCTATTAGACGTAAATCCAGCTGCATCATCTGCTCTCCCTGCTTCTTGCAGTGTTCCTTCAGCTCTCCAGTCTGTGAGTCTGTGATTCTTTTTGCCAGCCTATCTTCCTGCTTTGCCAAAGCCTTCTCCAGTCTTTCATCTTGCTTCACCATGGCCACCTCAAACATCTTTTCAATTTTCTTCATTAATTCATCTGTTGGGTCTGTCTGTCCCTCTTTGGCCACCTTAGGAACTGCAGCTGGCATGCTTCCAGCTTTGCTTGGAGAAGCCTTCTTGTCTTTCTTAGGCTGTTTGTCTGCCATTTTTTCAGACCGAACTAAACTTTGCCAGTTCTTATCAGACGGATGATCTTTAGAGGGCCGGCTCCAGGCGGGAGTAGTTAATTTCTCCCCTTTTTGCTTCTTCTTGTTCATAAATTCTCCCTCGCCTTCTTCCTTGCCCCTCAGATCTCCCTCCGTTCTAATCTGGCAAACAGGCGGCTCCTAACACTTTCGCTGGAGTTTAAAAATTTCTTTTCCCATATATTTCCAGTTCAGTCTCTCCCTCCAGCGTATCTGTCAGTCAGCCCGCCTTAATACAGCAATTATAAATCCATTATTTACCTTCATTAGTTGCTATCGAAGGCTCCGATTTTTAGTTTCGTTTTCCTCTCTCTGAGCAAGCAATGAAACTGCAGCCAGCTTCTCAGACAGATGCAATAAATCTTCCGATCACCATTTCTAGTCTTTAAATAACAATCCACCGCTCCAAGATAAGGAATTTGTAGTTAAATCATTGCTTCTTTAGGAGAGCAAGTGAGTTACGACTTCATTCCAGGCCCGCCTGGCCACTCCCCCCGTAATACGTATTTTCATTTGGATCCAGATCAGTAGAGATTTTATTGCATAGATAGAGCTACCCTAACCAGAGCTGTAGGAACTGTATTTTTTCATGGTGTTATGAAGTTCCAAGGACTCAGAGGCATATTTTGGTCTAAAATGTTATTCTTGGAAAGAGAAAGCCAAAAGCAAGGAGATAAGGAGGTTGTTGGCTGATGAGCTGCTGTCCAAAAAGTGCAGCATCTGTAACTATTTCTGTGTATGATTAAAATGAAATTCTTAAGGAAACATTTCCTTTGTTTTTATAAACAACCTTACTAGTCATTTATCTTTAATTATGTCTCATTCCATTTTGATTATTGGGTCCATTTCATTCTTGCCTGAGATCAGATATAACAAAGGAAATTTTCTAGTCACTGCATTTGCCTTGAGGATGTTCTTTTCTGTAAGTCTTTTGTTTCATGGTGATTGATTGATTGATTGAACTGGGGAAACCCACTCTTATCTCCAATCACTGATCAGAGGTAAGACTGGGGTTTCCCCTCTCAGTGCTAGACAAAGGCAGCCTTTCTCTAGCACTGAACTGGGGAACCCCGCTCTTATCTCCGATCACTGATCGGAGCTAAGACTGGGGTTTCCCCTCTCAGCGCTAGACAAAGGCAGTCTTTCTCTAGTGCTGAGCATTGGGTGGGACCTGGGAGAGGAAAAAGGACCTTGGACAGACAGTGGTGGGCCAGATGGGAAACCCCAGCAGGCCAGATCTGGCTTATAGGCTGGAGGTTCCCCATCCCTGACCTAGGGGAAGCCAGGGGAATAAAGTGCTGGAGCAAAGGTAGTCACACCTCTAAACAGGAAATGCACTTGCCTTTTTTTCTTTTTTCTTTCAATGGCATCTTAACCTCTTCCCTCCTGGATTTCAATGGCAGGATGAGAACGACACCATCTGCTGCCAGGAACAGATAAACCGGTCCATCTACTGGGCCGACGGCTTCGTGTTTGTCTACTCCATCACGGACTATGAAAGCTACCGCGTCATCCGGCCCTTGCACCAGCATATTCGGAAGATCCATCCCAATGCCAACATCCCACTGCTGCTTATGGCCAACAAAGGGGACCTGCTACGAGCCCGGCAGGTGTCCGCCAAAGAAGGCCGCCAGCTGGCTAACGAGCTGGGCTGCACATACTCTGAAGTGTCCGCACGGGAGAACTGTGAAGGGGTCCACGAGGCCTTTAAGCAGCTTTGCCAGGAGATGAGCAGGATGATCGGGGGTTGCAACGGGGAGAAACGCAGAGGGCTCCACCTCGTCCGGCCCAAGTCCCCCAACATGCAGGATTTGAAAAGGAGGCTCAAGCAAGCCTTGTCTTCGAAAGGGAAAGCAACCACGATGCTCTGATGTATCCCCTAGTACCAGCGGGGGGAAAGAAGTGATCAGACAATTGATATTTATATCTATTTATGGCCTTTCTTTGCCAGCATCCTTTGTGTGAAAGAATTCCTTTCTGAAAATGAGACCATGATGGATGGCCGCATTTGGAATTTGGACCCTTGGTTAAAAATGGTCACCAAGAACAAAGACAGGCATACTAGACAGGGTGAGCTCAGCATCCTAACTGGCACGACAGACAGATATTCTTATCAACAAATCAAACTCTGCTTTAGCCATGTGTCTTGCTTCTCCATGTTTCAAGCAGGCAACCTACTCCCCCCTCCCCACAAATATTTTAGGTGCTACATATATGTTTGTTCATTTTTACAATTGTCCTTTGCCTTTTTAAGAAAAATAAACACACCCACGTTTTAAACACAGTTGCAAAACTGCTTTGGAAACAGGACAAATGGAGTTGACCTCACAGGCACTAGCCAATATGCACTCTTCCCCATTCAAATTTCACCACACTGAAAACGTGCACAGCAAGCCTTTTTAAGAGCTCAACTCGAAAAAGAGAAATACCAAGACTTCCTCTCGCTTCTCTTGCATTGGCATGTTGGAGAGAAGTAGTTCTAATTTTATCTAGGACAGTACTCAAGTTTGGAATGGATGACTCATTCAGCACTAGGGTCTAACTTGAAAGCACCTAATGAGCTGGAACTTTGAAGTGCATCTACATAATAGTCACAATCCAAGAGAGAGAGAGAGTTAAGCATCCTTAAGCCCACTGAAACCAGTGGACTAAGCATGTACTTGTCTCTGTATTGGCTTGTGGCCATTTTTTGTACACGTGATGCCTTTTCGTGGGATCATCTGCCAGTAGCCATCACCATGTGATAGATGGCTATGTGAACTAGATACAACATATCCATTAAATCAGAGGTGAGCCACTTGTAAGCATCGGCCAAACTTCAAAAGCCCTTTGTACGTGAATAGTTCAGGCCTCCTGCCAGAAGTATCTGTCTCTTCCCTAGCAGCCCATTGCATGGCAAGAAAGGCAGAGAGGAAGAAAGGGGGGGGGTTGCCAGAAAGAGAAAAGGGGTAACCCACCCACTTTTGGCTCGATTTACTGCTGGCTTTAGCTCCACTTGCTGCCAAGAGAGAATGCCCATGAGGGGGCACTGAAATCAACAAGCACAGACTTCTCAGGAGAATCAGGTGAGCATAACAATAATGATGAGAGTGAAAATCAGTGTGGGGTTTGCTTGGTTTTAGGGTGACCAACTGTCAAGATTTCCCCGGATTTGTCCTGGTTTTTGTTCTATCCTGGGTGTCGGGGGGGATTTTCTGTAATTTTCTATAATGTCCTGGAAAGACATGCTTTCCCCTTTAAGGCTGCCATTAGCGTGGTGGGAGGGTATGACATGCTATCTGGAGGTGCGTCATTCCCTTCTCCCATTGCTCCAATTGGGGCCTTAAAGGGGAAAGCGTGTCATCCTTGGGCATTATAGAAAAGGCCCCGATAGGAGCAGTGGGGCCTTTAAGGTGACAGGTGGTGGTGGTGAATGGTGTGCTTTCCAGAGGCCCCGGAAAACTGCTTTCCAGCGCCCCCGAGAGTCCTCTGTTTTGGTTTCCCAAATATGGTCACCCTACTTGGTTTGCCATCAACATTTTGAGCCTCTCAAATATATTGCTCTGCTTTTTGCTAGGATCAGGGGCTTTAGAAACTTTGGGGTTTTTTTTTAATGGAAAGCTAGGACTCTCAGGAGTCTAACAAATACATTTGAGCACTTAAAAAGTCCAGCTAAGAAGCCACATGCTCCACACTGTACAACTACTTAGTAAGACAACAATCAAAACAAACAAGATGGCGACTCCCCTAAGGTATTATTTGATGAAAAATGCCAAGCCAATGGGAGGGCAAAGCTACAATCCTATACACAAGTACCTGGGAGTAAATTACATTGAATGCAATGGGGCTTACGTTTAAATTGGCATGTATAGGATTGCATTGTTAATCCTATATTATGTATTGGAGAGCTGCTGGAAGTTTGACATATAAATACCTGTTTATGCTTGGTGCCCTGGATTTTGATAAATCTGGGCCAGTTTAAATTATTTGTAAATGAAATGGTACAATACCAGACATTGAATTCTAAGCACCAACTACAAAGTGCAAACACCGTTAAAAATTAATTTGCTTTCAATGGAACTTAAATTAGTCACAACTAACTTGTTTTATTGTTTTCCATGGGACAGTAGTGAGTCAAACCAGACATTACTTTAATGGTGTCTTTGAATCCTATGTTTGGCCTTCTTTAAATCCTATTACTCCTTCTCAAATGCTTGGGCCCCAATCCAGATAAAGTTATCAAAGAGTTAGTAAAGCGTAAGACTGCAATCCTAAACATACTTAGGATCAAACTATACATTATATTAATTGCGTAGCGTTTAGCTGAGTGTGTGTGTGTTACTCTAGAATAAGTGCACATGGCCCTGATTCAGTTTGGGATGACATGCACCAGGAGAGGAGGATTAAACCTCACATAACCACCAATTTTTCTCAAAATTGCCCTCTCTCCAAAGCAGCTGGGCAATTTCCAGTGCAAGGGAGTTAAAATCCACCACTCATCATGGTCTCAGTCCAGGTCAGGTATATCCATGACTACCTTTCATATAGAAAAAGCCACTGGCAATTCCAAGGATGGGATTCAAGACACTGGAGTCTGGTGGCTTCGATGTGAGTGTGCCTGTGAATCCGCTCCGGGTTTCCGTCAGAGCCAGTCAGACCTCTGAAGGACCTATCCAAGGATTCACTGCCCCACTGACATTTACTTATTAATTAAAACATTTGCATCCCACCTTATATCACTGGGATCTCAGGACAGTGTACAGATAAAATCATACAAACAGAATAAAACAATAAATATGCACAGCTATATTTATCAGAGCCACCAGCCTCCACTGATTCAAGCCCACCCTTAAAGTAACGACAAGTTTGGTCTTTAGCCATTGCTGCATTTCAGCTCAAGCCTTTATCAAGGGACCATTGGATTTTGGGGATGATCGTCCATCTTAGCACCATTTCGTACATTACCCAAAAGCAAACCTGAGTTTGTCTCCCAGCTGTTCACTCAGCAAGAAAATGCAGGCAGTCTTGGCTCCCCAATGAGTCTACCAATATGAGGGCATCTATTTGCAAACCTGTGTTCTGCTGCATTCATACATTCATGTTGTTAGGTGCACCCAGAGCCAGTGACCAAGTTGGCCATAGTATCTGCTGCTCTCCTCCTACTCACAATCACCGTTGTCTGGGCCAAAGTGAGAGGCAGGTGAACATGCAGGGCCAGATCTACACCAAGCAGGATATAACACTTTGAAACGGTTTGAAGCCTATATATTCAATATGCCCTGGGCCCGAACAGTTGTCAAAACTGTTATAAACCATTAAAGCAGTAGCGTAGTTCCTGCCCAGGAAAAAGGCCCTTCTTGGTGCGGGCTCTCGGCAAGGGCCCAGCCAGGCCTACCCGTGACACCAGCCTAGCGGTTTAATACTGTTCGTAAGATTTGGGCTCATGTACAAATATACAGGTTGTGCATAGGCAGAAGCACAGCTTAAACACCCCCAAGGAACAGCCCAAGTCCACTGTTCCCACATCAAATCTCCAGGGGGACAGCCAAGCATCTGAAATCCCCGGGATGTGCTCCACTTCTTCATCCTCACAACCAGATCATGCAGCTGCTCATCGCTCTGGCCCAGACAATGGTGGGGGTCGTGAGAAGGAGGAGTGGGAGATGCCACAGCCTACTTGTTCCCTGGCTCTCTCTGTCTGTCTGTCTGTCAAGCAAGCAAGTGGTAGCAGTGATGAGTAAGGGGGGGAAGGAGCAATAGCAGCAGTACTGATGGTGGTGAGAAGGTAGACTCACCAAGGGAGTTATCATAGTAGGAGTACCATATGGAAAGGAGGAGGGGGCTCCTGTATCTTTAACAGTTGCATTGGAAAGGGAATTTCAGCAGGTGCCATTTGTATGCATGCAGCATCTGGTGAAATTCCCTCTGCATCACAACAGTTAAAGCTGCAGGAGCCCTGTCTAGCATGGCCAGATACAAAAGAGGGCAGGGCTCCTGCAGCTTTAACTGCTATGATGGAAAGGGCATTTCATCTGGTGCTGCATGCGTACAAATGGCACCTGCTGAAATTCCCTTTTCCAAACAACTGTCGAAGATACCGTTATTTTTTAAAAGGGAAGTGATGGTGGTTAGATGAGTTTATGAAGAACAGGCCCATCAAGAGCTATTCATGGATCCAATACTGTGAAGTCAGTGGGATTTAAGCAGTGTAAACATGCACAGAATTTCAGTCCAAGAGATGTAGCAGATATATAACAGGAGATGTCATTCTGGACCATGCCTGGCTTGAAACTGCGAAGAGATGTCTGCTCAGGTGCTCATCCACGCTTGGAGAACATGTCCTGGGCAAACAGAATGTCAACCTGAACCAGCAAAGCAATTGTTTTATTCTTATTCTGAATCACCACTGTTAGAAAAACACTAGAGGTAATAGTATTGATGTACTATCAGCAATGGCACTTCCCCGGTGAAGTTCCTATGATCCAGTGGAAACACATCACTCCTGCTTTCCTTCTAGGATGTTGCTGTGTATATGGAGCCCAACAACTCAACATTTCAGAAAGTATAGGCATAAGAGAGTTGAGATTGGAAAAGAATCAGGGCTGCAGGCCTAAGCACACTTCCCTGGGAGCAACCACCATTGAACACAATGGGACTTTCTGCTGAGTAAACACACATAGGGCTGCACCTAACTAGTTAACAGAGCGATTCTCTCTGCATGCTTACTCAGAAGCAAGTCCCACTGTGTTCAGTGGCGTTTACTCCCAGGTATGTGTGAATAGGATTGCAGCCTAGGAGACCACCTTCACCCCTGCGTTCCTTCCATCACATCAACCAGAAAGATACTCTTTCATTTACTATTGATGCATGCAGTAGAGGTGGGTGGCTTTGATGTCAGTGGGGCAGTGAATCCACTCCGGGTTTCAGTCAGAACTCTAAAGGAGCTCTCCAAGGTTTGGCATCTTGGACAGCTCCTTGAGAGTTCTGACTGGTTCTGAGTCAGGATAGCAAGAGTCTCCATGACCACCTTCCAGTGCAAATGACACCCCCAGGGCATGTGCCTTGAGCTGGAAGTACTATCTCCTTTCCAGGCAGTGTGTCCAGCTGTCCTTCTTTACAGAGGAAAAGGGACAGAGAAAAAAGGGGCAAGGTGTGTGTTTGGGGGGGGGGGGGTTAGAATTCCCCATCAAGAGTTAGCAGCAGCTGGCACCAGATTACCCCCACTATGGTGAAATGCATTGTATTCCTATTTAAATTATAGTTGGTGTTGCTACATTTGCATTTCTACATTAAAAAAAATAGCCAATGCAAATGTTTATTTTATTTATTACATTTCTATACTGCTGATAGCTGAAGCTCTCTGGGTTGTGATGCAAATTGGTATCTGCTTTTGTCCTCTCTTTTGTTTTGGTGATGCATTTCCTCTTTGGGGGTGATACATAAGTGGCCGCCATATCTCCAGGTCTTTGGAAGACCGGACCCTGAGACTCAAGGGGCAGGGCCTGGAAGCCAAAGGAGAACCTAGTCCATGGGTGGACAACTTCTAGCCCTCCAAATGATTTGACCTAGATCTCCCATCAGCCCTAGCCAGCACTGCTAATAGTAAGGGATGATGGGAGTTGTAGGCCAAAACATCTGGAGGGGCCACAAGTTGCCCATCCCTGATCTAGACTCTAGATCTAGTCTAGTGGGACCAGGTGGCAAAATGAGATGGCTGTATGCCCAGGAGACCAAGCCTGCTGTACTGGAGTGGCCCCTGATGGGGATGGAGCTGCTAACCAACATGTTCATCAAGCCAAGTGTACGGAAGCCTGTCCGATTCCAGACCCTCACTCTGACGTGTTATATTTTCTCCAAAGCCCCTGGGAAAGCAAAAACCCTGAAACCTCAAGACAGCTTTGGCCCGCCAAGTTGGAGGCCTAGTTGCTACAAATACAGGGTGCAACACTCAAGTGCTGACCAGGCTAAAGTAGAAAGCCTGAGACCTACAATTTGATACCAGCCCAGAAGATCTGTAATAACGCCCACCACTCCTGGAAGCAGATGTTAGACTTTCTGAACTCTGCCTACCAATAAATCAGGAAGAGGGACCTTCCATAAGCAGAGCCATTCCTCCCGCTGAAGGCAGATCCTGGATTCAACCCAATGTATATTACCCCATTGGCGTATTGTTATCTGCCCCAAGCCCTTGCAATGAGACAGGCTGTTTATTGAATTAAATATAGCGCTTCAGCTATTGGGCGGTATAGAAAGGCAATAAATAAATCAATATGAAAAATTATATTTGCCAGGAGCAATTCAAGTCTAAGCTTTGTTCATGCAGAGACATGCAGCAGGAGTTAATCATTTGAAGGGAACCATTGTGAGTTTATCCAAGATCACGGTGATTCATTGGCAATGCAGCCCCAATGAAGCCGGAAAAGCTCCATTAGCTTTACAACACACTAGCAAGAAATGACTTGACTATGCAAATCACAGCTCAGTATGCCTCTCATTCATCTCTATGGGGCTGAACGAAGCTCAGCCATGAGTGACTTGGTATTTGGATTTAAAATTCCCCTCCTACTTTTTGTTTAATCTCCAAAGCCTTTTTTTTTTTTTTTTTTTGCAGCTTTCCTTTTGACAGCTTGGCCAATGTTTGGGTCATGGTGACAACAAAAACTTGAGTTTCGTGTTTCTACAGACAAGAGTGGGGAAAGACCAGGTTGAAGTGTTCGAAACACAAGATGTAATTTTCAGTTATTTTATTGTAAGGATAAGCTATCTCTTGGCAACCTTCAGGAACGCAAAATGCAATAAAAGCCAGAAGACTGCACTGAACTGTAATAAAACAGACAAGGGCTTCTCTACATTAAGGGGGAAAACCTGAACCCTTATCAGTTCCCCCACCACCACCCCGGGTCTTTCCATGTTCACTGTGGGCTCCTTCAGAAAGTGATCAATGGTGACGCTGTGATTTGTAATTTGTGATTTGTAAAACTTCCCCTCATTTAACTTCCATAAAGTTAAATGAAACAGCACCATCTGGTGGTGGAATTAAACCTATGATTATTTTAAATACTGCATTATCTCTGTGTGTTTTTTTTTTAAAAAGCGAGATTACTGGGGGAAAGCATGGGAGAGATCCTAGATGGCTGACAGCATCATGTAAAGGCCCCACAAACTTTCATAAGTAGCCAATCATGACTGTGCAATAAATCACTCATGTAGAGAAGCTCATAGCCATGTTCCTTTTGAGCACGGACAACAAGTTGGGGACAGGCTCCTCAAGGAGTCCAGCATAGTCCTCCCTGCTCCACTGCGACATGCACTGCAACACAGCCAGGCCATTCACACTGTGCAGAGTTTCTCCTGCTTGGAACATCTGGCAGCAAACTTTCTCCCCAGACCACCCAGCAATCAAGCTACTATTTGCAGCACAGGAGTGATGCCACAGAAAGAAGCCTAGTCAAGAAAGGAAATTGCCTTGTGTCATGTCAAACCACGGTCAGTATTGCTTTCACTGACTGGAAAAGGCTCCCCCAAGTTTCAGACAGGAGCTATTCCTAGTCCTAATTGCCCAGAGAGCCTTGGTTGTTGGGCAGTATAAATCTGAAATAGTAAATAACTAAATAACTAGAGATGCTGGGAATTAAATCTGGGACTGTTTGCCTGCAAAGAAGGTGCTTTGTCACACTGAGCTATAGTCCCCAGTGAAAAAGAATCAGTTATATGTCTCATAACTGATTTATGCCTTGTTTAAAGAAGTACTTCCCAGGGTCATCCCAGAGTCTTCTGCCAGTCACTGGGTATTCCAGGTTCTAGTATACCGAGAGAAAGATGCACAGTGAGATTGCTTCAGGTTCAGCCAAATCCTGAACTGATTTGGGCTGATTCGGACAGATTTGGGAGATGTCTAAATAAAAACAAAGTCCTATGAAGCAGAACCAATCGGAATCTGAACACTCCTGAAAATTCTGGATACGGAGGGACACAAAGGCTCAATTCGGACGACATATTAGGCAACGGAGGGATAAATAACGTACTGACCATGCGTTAGGCAGGAGGAGCTCCACAGACAACGTGCTGCAGCCAGTGCTGCTCGGCACTGGCAAACACCCTGGCTGCTACGGATTTGCGGCGGCCATTTTGGCTGCAGCCTCTCCTCCCTGTGTCCTCCAGCCGTATCCCAGCAGGCAATGTGAGTTCTGTTGGCTGCATAGAGTGGCCGGGGTTTTTTGGCTGCTCTAGGCAGCAGAACCCTATTCCAAAATGGAATAGTCCACGGAGAGAGCGGGGGCTGAATTTGGACGACACTTTAAACAACGGGGCTTCGGGCTAAACAACGTGCAAGCCCATTGTTTCGCTTCGTTGTTTAAAGTGCCTGATTAACGTACTGTCAGTTGTGTGTGCATTGTGTGTTGCCCTCCAAACGACACAATAAGCAACACAACTGACGATTGTTCCCCCCCTCCTCCATTGCCTAATGTGTCATCCGAATTGAGCCAGAGACTAGGTTCACCCAACATGCTAACCCACACTCCACGGCTGAATGTGGGTTATTGTTGAACTGTGGGTTGTTTGTTGAACTGTGGGATAGCATGTTGTCTGAACTCAGGACATTTTCCATAGGGTGGCTTGTTAACCATGCAGTGCAGCTTATTTTTTTTCAACTTGTTAAGCACACTGAACATCCCAATAACAAACCATAGGTTCTCAAGGTCACTTGTTTGAGAAAAATAAGTTGCACTGCATGGTTAACAAGCCACCCTGTGGAAAATGTTCTAGATTCAGAAAATATGCTAATCCATGGTTCAACAAACAACCCACAGTTCAACAACTGACACTCAACCACTGAGTGTGGGTTAGTGTGTTGTGTGAACAGCCCCAGAGGTACAGATAGTGACTTGGTTCACACAATCACTAGGAGTTAAACAAACCACCATGACTTGTTTAATCTACGGCATCTGACAGCATGTGTGGGATGTGATTTGCCGAATTACTAGTCCGGGTGCAGCTTGTTGTGTTGTCTGAACCTGGGCAACATGGCTTTTCAAAGGAAAAAACAACTCTTAACTCATGGCCTGTTGGATTATTTGAGGGTTGTTTCTCCCTCAAACAAGTCATGCTGCCTGGGTTCGGACAACATGACAAACCATACCCGAGCAGGTAATTAGGCAAATCGCACCCTGCATGCGCAGAGGATTAAACAAGCCACAGTGGCTTGTTTAACCTTCAGTGATTGTGTGAACCAGCCCAGTGTGTCTCCAAAAACTGATACTTTTCTCCTCAATCTATCCATATAAGGACAACACCAGGTTGAGGAGGGGGGGGGAGCTGACAGTGCTAGCTTCTAGTCACGGTGAATGGCTCTCCGGTCCCAGTGCTTTGGGGGAGGGATGTTGAAGTAATATATCATAGGACAGATTCCAGTGTTCAGTGCCCTTTGCTAGTTCACTCTCACTGGAGCAGGAGTATTAAAAGAGTGTAGCATTGGGTACTTGCTTGGAAAATACTGGACATTCAAGTATGGATGAGGTATTGCACACACACCCTCCATACACAAACACACACACACACCTGCATGTGATGACATGGAAGCAACTTCAGCCAGTTGACATAGAGATGCAGTGGAATTAGCCACCCACATAAGAACATAAGAAGATCAGAAGGAGGCAGAGCCAGAGCACGGAGTCATGCTGAGATACAGCAGGCAGCCTCCTCTGTGTGTTGGTTCTATTAGGCCAGTCATTCATGAATCCATTTTGTGCAGCACAATTTGGGGATTATTTGTCTAAGCTAACATCTGTTCTCAGTGTTGGGCACCCCAGCTTCTCTACATGTAATTGAGCTGGCAACAGTCGTGTGACCGCAGGGAGAAAAAAGCAATTCGATACAGCTAGAACAAACAAAAAAGACGAAGATGGAAATATGGGGACAATTAAGTTTCCCTTTAAGTCGTAACGTGTGGCCAACGTTTGAACCTTGGAGCACGTAGAGTATAGAGTTTCCTCTGTTCGTTGACCAAAGAAGACGCAAATCCCTGAAAGAGCTGACAGGCCATTGGGAGGCCAGCCAGTACATGCCATATACAGAAGACAATAGAAAGGAACATTTCTACCAGCAGCGTTGTTCTCAGGCGTTTAAGCATAAGGGAAAAGAGCTGCCCTTTCAAAGGAGTGAAATGAGGCGAGTCAGCAGTTGAGAAAGTGAAGGGTGGGGAGAGAATTACTTTCTCTAAAACCTGATGTCTAGATGTGTTGGACTACAACCCCAGATGTGTCATAGTCCAACACATCTGGAGGGCACCAAGTTGGGGAAGGCTGCTCTAAAAGAATCAGTTGTCTAGGTTTGTACGATCAGTGGGAGAAACCCTGCAGTAGGCGTGGTTTCCCCCTGCCCCTGGGCGTGACCACTGCTTTGTGGGTTGCCATTTCATTCGAACCCAGCGCTCGCTGCGGTAGGGGTGGCTTCTAACCCACCCCACAAACCATGGCTTGTAGTAGGGGGTTGTGGCGTAGATTCGAAGCCGTGCTGCACACTCCAGATTGGGTAGTACATCAATCTGCAATGCAGTGCAGGCAATTGAGGAAATGCCATGTGCGTAAGCAGGGCAAACAACCCACACTTGGAAGTTACCCCTGCTGATCGTGCGAAGCCAACCACTGAATAAAGATACTGAGAAGATCACTCCGAAAACCAATCTGGTGTTTCGAGTGGGCACTTCTAACTCTCAACATCTTCCAAGGGGCTTTCCAAGTGCTGGACGTCCCCGCTCAAAATGCCTGATTCCTCTGTCGACTGCGACATCAGCACACTGCCCTCAAAACCTTGGAGTTGATGAAGCAGCCAATGGCAAGAGAGGCCCATCCAGTGTGTCCTCCTTCCCACACAGAAGTCAGTAAAGATGGCAGCAGCGTAGTGTCGCTGGCAGTGTCATTTCCTACTGGGGATCATGAGGCTTGTACCCTTTTCTTGTCCATGAGTGGCCCTCAAAAGATGACACCCATATCACTATGCTGAGAGAATCTTTCCGAACTGAAGGGAGTCCTCCACTGCCATCAACGTTACCCCCGTCCCAAAGTGAGGCATTTGCCCTCGGGACAGGGGAATAATGTCATTGGCAGTGGACAGCTGGATGGGGAGCAAGCAAGCCTCCCCCCCCACTTGTGATGGGCTATGCCTGCCTTGATTCTGCTTGCTGGGATTCAAGCAGCGGGGTCTCGCTGAATCTAGCACCCCTCTTCAAATGTCCAAATGTAATTGGGAAGAGCCATGGCTCAGTGGTAGAGCATCTGCTTTGCATGCAAAAGGTCCCAAGTTCAATCCCCGGGCTCTCCAGGTAGGGCAAGGAAAGAATCCTGCTTGAAACCTTTGAGAGCTGTTCCTGCCAGTCAGTGTTGGCAATACTGGCCTAGATGGACCAAGGGTCTGACTCCATAGAAGGTGACTCCTAGTGTTCCTTACCCATCTCTACATATAAATCCACGTGGAGGGAATTCGTGTGGACAGGAGAGTGGGGGGGGACGTGGGGGGACATGCTGTCAAGAAGCCAGCACTGCAGGCTGCAAATGCCGTGCAGGAAAGATGCAGGATGCTTTGTGGATGCTCAATGTGGGTGCTCAATGTGTGGACGTTGAGGGGTGGGCTGGAACGTTGTGGACAGGACCGCCCATGTGGCCTCACTTCTTCTTGTACACCTGGGTGCCCTCCGTATGAGCAATGCACAAAGGGGGCTCTGCTGTCCTCTCAAGCCAAATGCAGCTCACCAGCCATCTGGGGCAGCCATCGGGGGTTCAATAAACCTACTGCTGCCTGAGAGCAAATGAGCATCTTCGCCCTGTCTACCCAACCCCATCGCTGCCCCTGTCATGTCTCCCCTTCTCGCCATGTCTCTCACGTACCTTCCCATAGTTGCATTGGCTATAAAAAGTGACCTGTGGCCAGGCCCAAACGCCTGGCTCGGAGGGGCCCTTCCTTGTGGGAGGGGTGTCCCTGTACTGCAGGTGGCTTTCAGGGAATTGCTCCCACAGTGCCTGGCTCTGAGGAAGGACCCCTTTTTACAGCCGATGCAGCTCTTCGGAAAGCGTCCCCGACTGCCCATGCACTGGCTCTCCCTGAGAGAATCCTCAAAGTGAGCCAGACGGCAGATGACTAGGGTGACCATATTTTGGAAACCAAAAAGGAGGACAAGATGGCCACCCCCAAGGAGGCATGCCCACTGAACATGCCCAGCCCCCAAGGTGGGCCCATCTTGAGATGACCACCCCAAGGGGGTGTGGCCTTGGTCACATGTCTAATTTCATACCTCACAATTAAGACAAATCTGTTCTACATAATACATTAATGTTAAAATTACTGAAATAAAGAACAAGTAAAACAATGTATCAGAAATTTACGCTTTTGTTTGGCATTCTGAATGTTTTTCTACAAAGTTTTTACTGAATTATAGAACAGAACAGAATCTAAAAGACAATAAAGTAAGATATCATTGAGCATCTCCTACAATTAAACCACCTTACTGTTGTGAAATGCAGTTAGCTGGGAAAAAGGGGAAAAGAAGAGGCATCACCACTTTCCATGTTTATCTTACAAACACATCTCTGAAAAACAAAAGTGACATGAAGATTCTCTGATGTTAGTTATGTGTGACAAAAATGTAATTTTTAAGCATAGTCCACAGTGAACTAGGATATCTCAGCTAAAAAAATAACTACCATCAGAGAATCTCCACGGCAGTTTCCCAATACACACATCACACAATTGACAACGCAGTTCTTCCAAACACCCCACCTCCCTTTTTAGCTGAGATATCATAGTTCACTGTGGACTATACTTAAAAATTACATTTTTCATCACACATAACAAACATCAGATAATCAATTTGGAAAATGCAGATCATAACATATACTGAGACAGAACAATTCATATCAACAATACCCTGCAACTGACCAGATGTAATAGTCATAGACAAAAAAGAAAAACACACATACCTCATCGACATAGCAATACCGAATGACAAAAATGTTGTTGAAAAGGAAGAAGAAAAGAGAGACAAATATACACCACTGGCCGTGGAAGTCAAAGAACTATGGCAACAGGAAAAGGTCACAATTATTCCATTAGTCACATCACATCAAAAATATATAAAGAAAACCTCCAGAAGCTGGGCCTACCAAAATACATCCATGCCAATATCCAGAAAGCAGTCATAATTAAAACATGCTCAATTGTCAGGAAATTCCTGAATCTGTAAAAGACAGCAATGTCTTGGCAAAACCCGTCATGTCCGTCTAGACAAAACTGCCACGAGTGAGAAAGAGATGAATAATAATAATATATGACAGAATGAGTAAAACAGTAAAATAAGTGCAACGTTTCTCTTGGGTTCCACATTTTAATTTAAAAGGCTTTTCCTCATCATCCCTTTGTAAATATATATAACTATGGATAGACCTTACCAATTTGTACTTGCAGAAACTTTGAATAAAAAGGCTAAACAAGAGGTTAAATAAGACTTATAATATGCAATAATATAATTTTAAAAATCATACAGTACTCCAATAAGGCTAGGGTTGATGTTTTAAGATTGGAAGGTGTTTATCCTGTTTATAAATTAAACCAGGTAACAGGGGCAAGATTTCTCCTGTCTTACCCCTTGTACCTTTTGCCTCACCCTTCCATCCTATTATTTCATTGACTCATTTATCCATCACTTGAAACCTACCATCACAAATTTAATTCAACATGTCTTGAGGGCTGAGACCAGAATCAAGTATTGCCTATCATCAGCAGTATTTAGTGGCTGAATGTGTATGTGTGCATTAGGGCGCATACAAAATGCCAGTGGGAAACTGAAATTGTGCCATGCTGCCTGGCCAGCTGCCCTCGCTAAGCCTCTGCATAAACTGACATCTGGTTTTTCACCAATCACCCTGAAAACGTGCATGACAGTTCCAAACTCTAAAAAAAAGTGTCACATAATTTAAGATAGTTTTAATAATGTCAACATCTTTATATTTTAAAAAATGGAGGAACAGCAAATGTCTGCTACTTTCATCTTCCCAGTGGTCCTAGGGGGCACCTAACCCAGAAACCATCACATCACCTGGCAGAGCCCCATTTGAGTGTCTGCAACAACAACAACAACTCCATATCATTTTAAGACCCTGAGTAGGCAGACATCCTGGCTACAAGATTCAGTCAGCTTTTCTGTCCCCTTCCAATCTTTTTTTTGTAACATCATGCCTCATGAAGAGATCTAGAAAGCTTGCACATTTTTTGTGGTCTTTTGGTTAACCTAATAAAAGTATTTCACTATATGGATTTTGGCATATGCATTCCATGAGATAAAGCAGTCATTTTATTTGAAACACCAAAAACGTTCAGACTTATCCCGTTACATTTAGTAGTGCCTTTTTCCACTGCAAACTGGAAATTTCCACCATGGGATACATATATTTAAAGCTTGACCCCTGAGTCAGAGTCCAATGAAAGAAATGTTGTGAGACAAGAGTTGGAAGAGTTTGGAAGTGGTGTATTTATTTGTTATTTCTCATTTATTCATTAAATGCACATCCTTCCTTTCTACTACAAATAGCATGCATAGCAGCTAACAACAATAATATGTAAGGTAAAATTATAATTAATATATATATATTTAAAAAATCAGTTAAAACACCTCAGTAAAAAAGAAATAAGGAACATGCACCAGTTAAAATGTATGTCAGTAAACAGCTTAGAAACCTGTCTAAAGAAAACAGACTGCCTGATGGTGGAAAGTCAACAAAGATGGTGCTGCATTACTTTTTTCCGATCCTAGGAAGTGTAGCAGTGTATCTCTTAAAGATAAATGTATTTCCAGATGTATAATGGCATGCTCCCTGTGCTTAACAGCAGTATGAACTAGCCAGCTGAGCATAACAAAGTGTATTCTATGAGGGGTGGGCACCATGATTCCTTGGTGCCATCTAACCCCCATTAAAATCAATGTCTTACTATTGACTTTAATCAGAAATAGTCACTGAAAGGCATTGATTCCTGTTTTAGCTGTGCCCACATTCTGTTTCCATCACACCCTGGATTTCAAACTATATTGAATGTCATATTTGCCCATGATTTATGAAGTCTTTACAGTCTCTTATAGCTTTCTGAGTAGCTTTAAGTGTATTTGTTAGTTTCCTTCAGATTGCAATGACAGCATAAAATTCAAGATGGTCATTAAAGAAAAGTGGCCAACAGTGTGCACTCCATGAGATTTTTCTGCCTAGTCATGCATAGGATTACACCCCTATTTAAGTTTTAATTAATTTTAAGTTTGGGGCTTATTTGGAACTAGTGGAACATAGGCCTAGTTCTTTTACATTTATTTATTACATTTCTATACCTCCCAATAGCTAAAGCTTTAGGGAGATAAACTGATTTTCTGGGATGGGTCATTTCAGACTGCAGGTGACATGCCTGAAAGCTCTTCCATACAAATATAGAGATGCCGTCCCTGCACTCAGAAAGCAAATATTTCAGGGAGAAAGCAATTTTCTATATGCAGGGATAATGTTGGTTATTGACAGTTTAAAAGTACAGTAAAAAATAAGTAAATGAATAGTCAATGAAAGGTTATGCCATAATAAATTTGTTAGTCTTTCTTTAGGGTGCCACAAGACTCTTTTTCTTTATATTTTAGAAAACAAAAATAGCTTCCCTAATGATAATTTCTGAGATCTACTTTGGAGAATCAAAATAACAGTAAAAGGATTAATGAAAAAAATATAAAAGAAATATTAAAGGCAGCAATGTCATTACTGTGCCTGTGAATTTGATTACAGAAATGTTAAACGTTTAGCTACGCGTTTTTCTCCTTGCTACCACAGTCTTTTGTCTTTCCTTCTGCTTTTGCTTTCACCTTCAGGAACACCCTTTATCTCCCTCCTCCACCCAATGATTTTGGACAAGAGAAACCTGACCTACATGTAGCCCCATAGCCAAGACCCAAACTTTAAAAAAGAAAAAGAAGAAAAGTGTGTGTTGGGGGATGGGGACAAACCAACTTCGTTTAATACTTACCAAATATTTATGGTGCAGGGTTGTTATGTTGCCAAGTGGGTTTTAATACAACAATCCTGCAAACTACAATTTTCCACTTGACAGGGTGATTTTGCAAAAGGTTTTCTTTCCTTTTCTTTCCTTGTTTTAAAGGAAAGAAACAAAATGCAAGGAGCCACCTTGTGAATAATTTGGCGATCTGACCCATGTGGTCTTTCACTATGATTATTACATCAAGTACAATCTGGAAGCATATTACTAATAACAAAATAACAAAACAACCACCTCCCAAACAACCAGATATGAAATAGAGAAGAAGGCACAAAATAAAACTTTGCATATTCCACTTCATTCCTGCCGCTGCCCTGCAAGCTGCTAACAGCTTCTAGGCCTGGTGGGGCATCAGAAGCTCAGCTCCCCCATAGCCCCATAACTCCCTGCGCCATAACTGCTCTTGGAAGGTATTAGGGACTTCACCTACCTGCTTCTCCCCTTCTCCCGGGAAGCTGTAGCTTTCCAGTGAGGGAAGGGTGGGTTTCTTTCTCTGGTTTCTGCTGGTTTCTTTTTCTTTCTCTTTCAGATTAGCTAGCGCCGCAGAGCATGGGAGCTTCCAGCTAAATGCTGGCATCCATTTTCTTGTGAGTAAGCCTACTGAAAGCACTGTGATTTACTTCCGAGTAAACAGTCATCCCCTCCCCCCTGGTTTAAACTCTAGGAGGCGGCTGCTAAGGCAGTCCTCCCCGCGAGACTCTTACTTGCTTCCACCTCAACCCCCCCCCCCCCCCCAATGCACTAACTACTTACAACTTTACAAAAGACACTCACTGCTGCTGCTGCTCCCTCCACTTCTCCCGTCTCCTTCAGTTTGGGGAGTTCACCCTGCCACTACAACACAAGCCTCCTGAGACCGAGATGAGATGTTGGAAGTCTCATCCCGGAAGTGTGGCAAGACTTGGAAAGGTGAGCAGCGATGGCTCCAGGGAAAGGTAGCGGGGAGAGATCAGGCCACGTGAGAAGGGAGGGAAGATTGCCTGTCCCCTTAGAGATTGGCTGCCGCCATTAGCGTGGCCCGGGGGAAGGGCCCGCAACTTCCAGCCCCGCCTCCGGGCCGATTCTGGGACTTTCTTGGCCTGTGCAACATCGCCGGCCAAGGACAAGCCTCAGATTGTGCAAGGGAAGGCGGCAATCCCTGGACTTTGGCCAAATTTCGCTGATTTCCCCCCGGACGCCATTTTGGCACCCTTTTCCTGGACTTGTCTGGGGAAAACAGGGCGTCTGGTCACCTATGGCTGCATCAGAGACATCTTAATCTTATTTACTGAACCAAATCTTTCACTTCAAAATAATAATAATAAATACACACACACCTTAAACATTTTCCATTTTAGACGAATACCTTCAAGGCCATTTTTCTGGAAAGCAGAGTCTTACTTGGTTCCCCTGCAGCCAGCTAAGCAAAAACAAAACAAAACAGGGCAGTTGCTCTTTTTAAATCGGATGTTTGAAAAAGTACACAGGCCTTGGGGCTGTTAGTATAATGGATTGCTCCAAGGCTGCCTTCCCAACGGGCTGTTTTTAACTTCCATTGGCTGAGTAACCTTAGTGATCTGTAACAGGTCATTGTGCCAAGCAGACCTTTCACTCATTGAATGGGGAGGACAGGCTGTGCTTTCCTGTGCTAGCCAGAAAATGCACCAGATCTGGGGTGGGGGGAGGGATGGGCTGTTCCACAGCCCTAGAATGATCACAGACACAGCTGAACCACATCTGTCTTGGCCGCAATCCAGATTTCAGGTTGTCCGCTGCACATGGAATTCCACATTGCTTGAAAAGTCCACAGATCCAGTTGTGTTCCCCAGGGGAGGGGTGGACAAAAGGTAGATCCAGATATACTGAGTATGGTTTTTAGACAGTGATGCTGATAGATAATTTTAGACCCTGGATCTAATAGACTTAGAGTGCAATCCTATGGGTTGTGCCCTTGTGAGACGGGAGCGTCCGAACTTGGAGAGTTCTGTGTATCTAGTGCCCAGTAGGACTGAAGCTGGCAGGGTGGGAGGAGCAGCAGGCAATCTTCACCTTCCTGTCCTCCGATGTGGCATTTTTTTTTGCTAGATGGGCTTTTTTGCCCGTCTAGTGATGGCACTTCAGAGGGGGAAGAAAGGTTGGAAGAGGCTCAAGATACTTCATATCTTGGCCTCTCCAGTCTCCTCCCCTCCATGGTCAGTTTTCTCTGACCCTGGAGGCCAGCCAGTGTGTTTCTTTTTGTACTGGCTGCAAGGGGATGGCAGAGGGGGCTGCTCTCCGGCTCCCTTCTGAGGTAAGAGCACTGTCTCTAACCTCAGAGGGGGGAATCCTCACTATCCTAGGAACTGCCAGACAATGTCTAGGGGCCATAAGATTGCTCCCTTAGAGTGCAATCCCATGCTTTATAGACAGAAAAAAGTCCTACAACTCCCAGCATACCCCAGTCAGCATTGTTGGCTGAGGCATGCTGGGAGTTGTAGGACTTTGTTCTACCTGAACAAGCATAGGATTATGCTTGCAATGGGCCTTTAGATGGCCATGTGTACTACTCCACTTGTGAAGCGCACAACTAACATTTATTTTCCCCTTCCATGTGTGGTCATGTGCTCTCTTTTACAGAGGAGAGGAAGGTCCTCTGCTTTAAAGGCTGCCAGAGGACCATCCTCTATTTTGAAAGTATCCCCTATCTGAAGGGCTGCCCAGTCCAAGTCTGGTTTAAAGTTAAAGATCCCTCCAAAGAAAGAGCTCAAGGGCTATGAAGATGCTGGACAGCAGATTGAGCAAGGCACACAGGAGGTCATCTTCTCACAGTCTCCCACACTAACGCAATGTGTACTCTAATTTCTTTTTAAATTATAGTCACCATTTCCAAATTTGTATGCTCTATACATATCAATCAGCATTTGCAAATGTTATGCAAATAGGTTTCCTCTTTTGTCCTCTTTTTTGATGGTGCATGTCCTCTATTTTGGGTGAGTCACAAGTAGACACCCTACCCCAACTACCATCTCATGCTTTACAACTACTCCTCCGTTCCTGATATGTTAGAAGAACAACCAGAAAATTGTTTGCCAATCCTAATTTTTGAAAAAAGATAATAATAATAATAATACTCTGAGCATGTTCAGTTTTGCATTCTAAACAGTGGAGGCTGGTGGCTCTCATGTCATGGGTGGTGAATCCGCTGGGGATCAGAATCTTGGATACCTCCTTTAGAGTTCTGACAAGTTCTGACTGAAACCCAGAATGGATTCATCGCCCTACTGATATTGGAGCCACCAGTCTCCACTGATTCTACTCAGTGAAATCGTAGCACCATCAAAACTACAAGAATAAAATTGTTGCCCAGGCTGTCGGGCTCTGGACATTGGCCCCAAAGTCCAGACCTGTGGACTTGCAGTAGATCAGCAAAAGGCTTCTGACTCCAGCTGTTTCTGACAACAGCAACAACTCAAGATATCTATCTATCTATCATCATGTATATCTGTCTCTAGAAACAATGAAAATGTGGGTAGAAACAGGCATGGATTGTTGTTTGTACAAAGATTAGGAGCTCAGTTCTAAGAGATCAATCTTATGGTCTCTGTAAGAGCGTCCCAGGGACTGTAGGATTGTCCAGAATCCCCGTCCTGAAACCATAGACACTGTTAACACTTTGGTAGTGGGGGGAAGGGACTCTGAAGAACAGGAAGAAGTTGCAAATGCGGCCTTCTAAAGGGGAGGCCCATCCATAGGTCTGCACTCTAAGTGTAATTTTATTTTTTTTAGTTTCATACATGACACATGCTAGTTAATGGAAATTTGTGACTCAATAACACTATTGGAATCATTGTAGGCTTCCAACATTTCAACTGGTCTCTGCAGCTGTGACTTTAACAGTTGCTTGATCTGCAGTGTTCAGTAGATAGGGTTGCCAACTGATCAGAAGAGAATTGGTCTAGCCTGTTGCTATGCCTTTAACAGAAATCAGTAAGTGAAGGTTTCCATGTCCTAAAGGAGATTTTCATGTCCCATTAGTATTGCCACCTGCTGCTGTCTGCACATTAAGCTCTTTCTTAAAGGCACAGGAGCAGGTGTCAATGAAAAGTTGGCAACCTTATTATTTAGTTTCATGCTTCAAAAAGTGTCACCTGCTAATACCTGCAGGTCAAGTTAAAGGCATAGTTGCAGGGGCTAATTGAAAAGTTGGTAACACTAGCAACCTGCATCCAATCCATTAGCCAGGATTTAGGGTTGGTCCACATTCTCACATCACTGGCAGAAAATCTGTTTCCTGGTTGTGTTTGCTAAGGATTTGTTTATTTTTTATTATATTTGTGTTTTAAAAAAAGTGCAGAACCACAAAGATGGAAGAATGTGACAATGCAAACTGCATGAAGTCAATAGACAACAGTTTTTCCACTTACATTACTGATAATCTCTAACAAGGGGTGTGATTATAGCATATTTACTATTCTTTATATTAATTTTATTTTTTGCTCTAAGAGATTATACTTTTCCAAAAGTAGCAATGGACACTCGGTGCATGCTGTTCCATGTGTCCTGCATGAAAATAAGTTATGAAGGGAAAAAAAGTTTCCATGAATAAATCACTCCCCTTTTTTCAATCTGTTGTGCTGTGTTAATTTTTCAGCTAGGGCTTCTTTTCAGATTTTTGAAAAGGAAAAAGGCACATACACACACATTCTTTGAATCTGAGACCCTATCTACATGCTCAAGATAAAACACACTTTGAAAACGTTTTAAAAACTGTATATGGAGTGTGTCCTAGGCCCCAGCAGTTCTCGAAACTGTTATAAACCGTTTTAAACCTTTTAAAACCATTTTAAAGCAGTAGTGTATATAGGCTGACAGTTTTGAGAACTGTTGGGGCCCAGGTCACACTCCAGGTACAGTTTTCAAAATGTTTTCAAAGTGTTTTATCCTACGTGTGTAGATAGGCTCTGAGTAACCAATTGGAAAGGGGGGCAAAACTGTAGCTGTGTAGAAGTGGGAATTTCAGCAGATGCAGGTTTCGTCTGCCAACATCTGTCCTTTTGAGGTGCCTTTGTACATGGTACTCTAAAAAGAGAAAGACAAAGATCCATGGCAATCTTCCTCCAACCTGGAGCTCTCTAGTTCATAGAATCATAGAATAGTAGAGTTGGAAGGGGCCTATAAGGCCATTGAGTCCAACCCCCTGCTCAGTGCAGGAATCCACCTTAAAGCATCTCTGACAGATAGTTGTCCAGCTGCCTCTTGAATGTCTCTAGGGTGGGAAAGCCCACGACCTCCCTAGGTAATTGGTTCCATTGTCATATTGCCCTAACGGTCAGGAAGTTTTTCCTGATGTCCAGCCGACTTCCTGTAACTTGAGCCCATTATTCCGTGTCCTTCACTCTGGGTTGATCAATAACAGAACCTGGCCCTCCTCTGTGTGACAACTTTTCAAGTATTTGAGGAGTGTTATCGTGTCTCCTCTCAACCTGCTCTTCTCCAGGCTAAACATGCCGAGTTCTTTCAGTCTCTCCTCACAGGGCTTTGTTTCCAGACCTCTGATCATCCTTGTTGCCCTCCTCTGAACACGCTCCAGCTTGTCTGCATCCTTCTTGAAGGGTGATGCCCAGAACTGCATGCAATACTCAAGATGGGGCTTAACCAGTGCCGAATAGAGGTGAGCCAGTACCTCACGCGATTTGGAAGCTATACTTCTATTAATGCAGCCCAAAATAGCATTTGCTTTTTTTGCAGCCACATCACACTGTTGGCTCCTATTCAGCTTGTGATCTACAACAATTCCAAGATCCTTCTCGCTTGTCGTATTGATTAGCCAAGTATTCCCCATCTTGCAACTGTACATTTGGTTTCTTTTCCCTAGGTGTAGAACTTGGCATTTATCCCTATTCAATTTCATTCCGTTGTTTTCAACCCAGCGCTGAAAACCATTGGAGATGGGAGTTGTGATCCAACACATGGCGGGGCAAGTGGGGAAGGCTGTTTTATGAGAACAGGGGTGTTGGATGCTTCCTTGAGAAGGTTCCACTCTTGAAGCCAGCTAGAAATCAGTCAGACCATCCACCAATCAGCAGGTCCCTATTTTTGCATATTACATCCTAAGAGGGTCTGGCGCCTTTTTCTACAGTGTTTGTTGCTAACAAATCTGCATTCAACATCCTTCCTGGTTTGCCTACTGTGTGTCTGCTGTAAATTCTGCTGTCATTTCAGCTAAAGATAATATTTGATTTGGCTCTTCATATTTTAATACTTTTGTCCACAACTGAGTTAGACAAAATGTTTTCTGTTCAAAACTTTTTAATGTCATTTATCATTATATGTTGTGATTGATAGTTTAGGGCCAGGGGGCAGGTGGGGTGTAGTATATAACAACTAGTGAAATGCCCACCAAACAGTGAGAGTGCAGATGAAGTAACTGTGCCGGGCAATCTTGGTTCTTTTCTTTAGACCAGCTAAACTTGGCTTAGCATGGGTTGGAATAACCCTGCATTTGATACAAGTGAACTTACACAATTGTTGGAGTCCACCCCACCTGAGTGGAGCCGTGTCTGCTGGCACCCCTAGGCACAGCCCTGGCCATGGTGTACCCCTAGAATCCCCTAAGGGAGGGGGTCTGTACACTCATTCCCCCAAAGGGGGTTGCCTCCCGGCAGAGGGCAGCCATATAACTCTGTCCCTTGGCTTCTAAACTCCCCCTAGCATCAATCTATATGGCCTGCAAAGCTATGTGCTGGTTATGGAAGTCTGACCCCAGTGGGAGAAGATGTTACTGCAGGCTTCAATCAATTATTCAAAATTAATTAATGCATTTTAATGATGAAATAACCCTGAGGTGCAAACCCTTAAGGTCTTCTTAGTATGAATGCCAGGTTTTGGGTGCCTAGGTTTCACAGTCTTGGCACTATGGTGCTGTCGGATGGACAGACAGATAGACACACAGCTTTTATTATTACAGATTACATGTGTTAGTTGCTGAGGCATGCAGATAGGTATGAGATGAGGGCAAACATTCATGCCATGGCTGTTGCAAGACACTGGTGGCTCCTTCAAAGCAAGGGAAACAGTAATAGCCCCATCCAGTTCCTAGCAAAGGTGGCCACCTGAAGCTCTCCAATTGTTGTTGGACTACAACTCCCATCATCCCTGCACACGTTGGCTGAGCTATTGGGAGCTGGAGTTCAACAGCAGGGCAGGCCCGGCCCCACCTGAAGCAGGGACCCACCGCCGCCTCCCTTCCAGTCGGGCTGCCCTCTCGCTCGCTCTTCTTGGCCTGTGCATGCGCGTCAATAGCCCGCCTGCTCACCAGCTGACTTTTCTTTGTAAGCACCCACCTCCCCAGGAAGCTGCCCTTAAAGGCTTTCCGCCTTCAGGAGCCGCGCGGCACCTGCGCGTTGGGCAAAGTATCATGAGAGATTCCAGAACTTCGGGGAACTCTAGTGATACTTTGCCCACGTAGCTGTTGAAGGTGGAAACACCGTACAGGCAGCATTTTGGAGAGGCAGGTGCGCGTAAAGAGAAATACTCAGGACGGCTGGATGGCAGCCAAGGGGGAGGCAGGGGAGGGGGAGAGCAAGGAGCTGCTTCTTGGTCCTGTCGGCCACCTGCATGGCGGGCTGGCTAGTCTGCCATGCAGGCTGCCAGCAGGACCAAGAAGTGGCAGACTGCCGCTCTTCCCATACTCCAATGGCTGCTGCACCCTCTTTCCCTCACTTCATGGGAGGGCCGGCCCTGCACAGGTGTCCACCCTTGTCCTAGGCAAAATGCCACTACACTAAGAAAAGTCTTCTTCACCCAATCTGCTACCTGCAGAGAAGGTAGACGTACCAAGTTCGTAGGTGCACAGAACGTTATTATACAAGGTAATGTAACACGGGAGTTAAGACACTGACCTTTGAATCAGGAAGTCCCTTGTTTGAATGTCACCACCAATGGAGGAGTGAAGGGGGAACACAGGTGAGCACAGTTCTGGATCTTTTTTCAGAGCTGCAGCAACGCCATTATCTGCTGGGGTAACTGACAGCCCCTCCTTGCTCTGGCAAGTGAGTGAGGCGATAACAAGGTTTTCAGGTTTTACTCATGTTTGTAACAGATTAGCATAGAGGAATTAGGAGAATGAGGAAAACAATCAGCAAAGGTTGGATGGTTGTTTCTTTTCTTTGGTGGGGTTCCTCCTTCATGCCAGCAATTTTAAATGTCAGACGTTCCAGATAAGCAGTAAGATAGTAGCCAAACCCTGTAAACTTAGTTGTGGGACTTCATTAGTGTTTGTTGGTTTGTTTTGGATGTCTATTATGATTGAGTTTTTAGCTAGAATGTTAGCTCCTTTAAATAACAGAAAATCATGAGATAGACAGACAGACAGACATAGATGATTAGATAGATAGATAGATAGATAGATAGGTAGGTAGGTAGGTAGGTAGGTAGGTAGGTAGATAGATAGATAGATAGATAGATAGATAGATAGATAGATCCTATGTCTATGACCATGGCTGGCTCTGCGTTTTTGAGAGACCTTGGGCAAGGTGACCACAATGGGCCCCTTCGCTCAGTGAAACTACTGCCTTACTGCCATTGTCACTGGCTGCTCTTGCTTAGGGTGACCATATGGAAAAGAGGACAGGGCTCCTGTATCTTTAACAGTTGCATAGAAAAGGGAATTTCAGCAGGTGTTATTTGTATATATGCAGCACCTGATGAAATTTCCTCTTCATCACAACCGTTAAAGCTGCAGGAACCCTGCTCTCTTGACCAGATACATAAAAGAGGTCAGGGTTCCTGCAGCTTTAACAGTTGTGATGAAGAGGGAATTTCACCAGGTGCTGCATGCATACCAATGAACCTGCTGAAATTCCTTTTTCAATGCAACTGTTAAAGATGCAGGAGCCCTGTCCTCCTTTCCATACGGTCACCCTAATTATAACTAGGCAATGCTTGCAAAGCACATTGAACACTTGAAGGCACTGCCCAAGTGTGGTATTGTTCAAATTAAAAGAATCAAACAAGCCAAATTTTTGTAGGATTACCAATTAATCGGGAGTGACAAATGTGGACCAAAAGCTCTCACTAAAGATGTTGCCGTGCGTCCTCATGTGATGAGATCCAACTCGGGGAAACAGCCAGAAGAAAAGGCAAACAAGACAGACAGAAAAAGAAGTGCGGAAAGAGGGGGTGGGAAGAAACATGTCCAAAATTAGTAAGGTGACTTCCCAGAAAACAACTGCATCCCCGCTGGAACTGGAAGAATCAGGGAAGTGCGTCTAACCATAAGCATTTCCTGCTCGGCAGATGGCAGTGTGACTTTTCCTTGCTATGTTGTTCCCACGCTGGCTTGCCACGTGCTCCTTGCTGGTGAATTGCTGCTGTTATTTTTTTATTTTTCCTTCCTTCTTGAGCGCATTTCGGTCTGGACACAAAGTGATCTCTTGATGTTGCGTAAGGCACGTCGTACAGCTTTCCGGAAAGGCAGGACAGGGATGTCATGTAGGGTCAACCATGACAGTTCCAGAATAGCTGAAGGCTGCTCACATTTGCCAGGGAGTCGGGAGGGGAGGGGAAGGTCAGTCCAGGTCGTGGCCCCATTCCCCCCTCCCCTGGATGCGGAGGGCAAAGAGGCTGTGCTTCCTTCCTTCCACCTCCTACAAAAATCCGGCACCTATTGGAAATGTGTGGCCCCTCCCTCTCATCCATGGGGATGGCTAATGAAGTGGGAGGAGGGACATTGCTCCTCGGTTTCCCCCAAGATGTAGCATCCCTGCTGGTGATGGTTGACCAGTATCAGGAGCCCTAGACCACCTGCTCAGGCCCAATCTCCAGCTGCAGTAGTTGACTTCTCTTCACAGGAAGGATGTGGCAGCCATTCACTTCTGTGGGGTGGGAAATAAAGCCATGCGCTCAGTAACAATGTGGGGTCTATTGCCCCCTACTCCTGGAGAACCCAATGTCCTTGGATAGTTCCATTAGAGTTCTGACTGAAACCAGGAGCGGATTCACCACCCCACTGACATCGGAGCTGACATCGAGGAGGCTGCCTGCCGCGGAGGACAATGTGGGGGAGGCTGCAGGTAAGGAGGGCGATTGGGGGGAGGGAGGGAGAGAGAGGGGGGAGTGGGAGGGAGGGCTGTGCACGAACCCGAAGCAAATCTGGATCGCAGATCCAATCCGGCCCCGATCCAATCTGGTTTAGATCGGCCTGGATCGGCCCGATATGGGTTCGGGATCCGTATCTGCATCCATGCGCAGAGAACCATACCAAGAACCATCCTGCAAGTGCTGCTTTTTCTGGGTGGAATGTTGGGCGTGCGAAGCATACTAGCCTTCAATTAGGTTTCATTGAAACTTAGCCAGCCAATGACTTTCTCCTCCACACCACCTCAAGTACAATACATTTTTTCAAGTAATTTGCATCCTCCCCCAGGTCATGCCAAATCATCAGGTTCTCCTTTTTGACAATTGTTGCAATTGTGTGCTCAAATAAATCACAAAACATAGACTGTGTGCTCTCTTCTTTCTTTTACTGTCTTTCTCTTGCACCCACAGGGACCCAATGACACACAAACCACTCCACAACCTTCTTTTGGCCTGAGGGCACCAGTGGAATCCTGGGCACCAGTGACAAAATGGCTGCCACATAGGCTACATGCGGCAACAAACAAAATGACCGCCAAGCAGGCTTGTCAGGTCAGAAAGATGACAAGATTGCAAAATAGTTCAAATATGAAAGACTCTACTTAATAATTAATCAAAACATAAATATAAACATCCAAACATGACTGACAAATAACTTAAACAGAAATACAAACACTGCAATATTTTTCTTCCTATTCTTTATGGGGTTTTGTTTTTGTTTTGTTTTTTACTTTTAAATGAAGCTGCCTAACTCATGTTGACAACTGCAAAGAAGAGGAAACAACAGAGCTTTAATAAAATAATAATAATAATAATAATAATAATAATAATAATAATAATAATACTGGTGGTGGTGCAAGGAGGGAGATGAAGTAGGGATGGAGCATAAGAGTTCCAGGAAAATTGGGGTGGGAGGGGGATTGCTGTGCCAGGGGAGCAGGGAATTTTGCAGTAACTGGAACAGCAGGGATTGGTGGTGGTTCGCTCTCTTTCTTACTGTCCTCTGCTGCCACCTACCCCACTGCTCTGGTTTGGCTGGCTGCCCCCTGCCCCTCATTTATAAATGCAGCAGTCAGACGAGCAAACAAATGAGCGGGCTGCCTTAATGGCGCCACACTAGCGCCACGCTCCCCTCAAGCCTTGTGGTTTCCCTCCTGCAGGGTTGTGTCTGCTAATCCCCACACCAAGAAGGGTGCGCGGGGTTTCCGGCGATCATCCGGGTACTGGAGCAGGTGTTATTTGTATGCATGCAACGTGACCAGATACAAAAGAAGGCAGGGCTCCTGCCGCTTTAACTGTTGTGATGAAGAGGGAATTTCACCAAGTGCTGCATGCATACCAAGGACACCTGCTGAAATTCCCTTTTCCATACAACTGTTAAAGATACAGGATCACCCTAGACCACCCTAGAACTGGCGGGCGTTGCAACTCCTGGGCTCAGGTGAGGAGGAAGGAAAAGGCTAGTGGAGGCAAGGCACCCACCAATGGCTCCTTGCTCTGGCAAGCAAAAAGCCTGGTGATTTCAGTGGGAAGGAGGCTAGTCCTTCAGCGATTTCAGCATGGAGCCATCCTCTGGGAGGAGAGACTCTTGAATGACAGGGGATGGGGAATCGGGGCCCTGTCTGCCCAAACCAGATGGTCCTTATACAACTCAGAGAACAGCAGTGACATCTTAACTCTGACCTCCATCACACCTAATCCCCCCCCCCCCCGATTTGCCTCAGCATTTTTTTTTTTACCTCTGATGCAGAAGCGCGTCAAGCTTATGATCCCTTTCACGTGAATAGCTGCTCTTTCGCTCTTGATGTGTTTCCGGAGGCACACAAAAACTTTCTTATTCTGGCAGGCCTTTGGAGAATAACGTGAACCCCATCTATGGTTTAAGACTTTTAATTTTAAATTTTAATATGTATTTTAAATGTTGAAATGTTTTAATATTGAAACCTATTTAATTTATTTTTAACTTTTGTATATCTCTTATTTATAACTTTTAACTGTATATTAATTTTGTAATGCCACCTTGAGGCCCAGCATTGGACAAAAGGTGAAATATAAATAAATAAAGATGATAATAATAATAATAATAATAATAATAATAATAATAATAGTAATAATTTCACTTATTAGCTCTTCTGCTCCACTCCACCCCTTCCCTTCTCTTTGTCCCGCCAATCAGGTCCTGTCAGATGAGCACTTCAACCAGACCACTTTTCTGCCAGGCAAAAATAGAACGGCTTTTTAGTCTGGCTCTTTGGGGGCATCGAGGGAGTACAGTCCTGTCTCTGCAGAGATTCAGGCCTTGTATGATTTTAGAAAACGCTTTCAAACCTGGGATGCAAAGTTTGGGTTTTATATTGAGGCTTGGAGCCGACTGCTGGGAGAGATCGCTTTCATCACACTGCCCCTGTTGATGACAAGCCAGTCTTATTGGTGATACCATCACAACAATTATACAGGTCGGCATTAGGAGACTTACTGTATTTCCTTAAAAAGTGATACAGCATTGCAAAACTGTATTTCTGCTGAAAACACAGAGTGATAGTCTGCATTAAGCAACAAAAACAGTATGAAAACTTTGGCATGTAAAAACAACACCTCTGGGGATGGGGGAATACTTTTCATATAAGCAGATAGCTCAAACAAAGTAAAAACGTAACAATAGCTCTCTGATTAATTTAGCAGCTGTCGCCAACAAGCACAGCTGTGTACTTCATTTACACCTTGACCTGAAAATGGCAACTGTGGGGGTGTCTACACCAGGATTGTATCACAGTGATCGCTAACAGGCCATATGACATTCACCTGTTCCCGCAGCGATCTCAGGTCCACCCCACAGCTATTCAGGAATATCGCTGACTGCTTTTGACATGTTTTTTTAGCTCTCTTGCTACAATTTCAAAGTCTGCGGCTGCTGTGCCCCCCTTCATGAAGCTGTTGCTGTTCAGTGCAAGTTCCCAGCTCAGTGAACACCCAACCTGCTACCAGGGGCATGTCCAGCAGTTTCGGAGGTGTGTGAGAGTGGACCCAGATGCCATTTTCGCCACATGTTTTTGATGTGTATCAGCGTGTTTTGGCACTGAGAGTGTGTATTTTTTTTTAACACAAGTATATCTCTGTGCAGCATTGTATATTCGATGGACTTCCTATCCACCCCAGGTGTAGCTGTGATTTTGCGTTTGTGCACATCCCTCAGGAGTCATAAAAAACTCAGCCACATTGTTGCGTAAATCGCTCTCAGGAGTCATTTTTCTGGCGGCAGTCTCAATTTTCCAACCAGAAAACAGAAACAGAATTGAATTGGGGTGCAAAATATTTATTCCATGGAATAGGCCAGCTTAGTGGCTAGCGCCTCAACACAAAGCTGACGAAAAAAACAAAAGCCGAACATTCTCTTTATACCTTCTAAAACCATATCAGTTGGCTGAATGCCCAGATTCTGTCGTTGCTGTTTTACCCATCTTGTACAATCTTCTGGCACCAAGTCCAGACTGAGTGCTTTGCCATTTACAAGTTCTGCGGACATTAGCTTACATAGGTGAGATACTTGCAAGTTTTCTGGTGCATTTTAAAGCAACATTCAAGGTTCATGACAGCTAGCAAGCATGGAACAGAGTGCAAAAGTTTCTTGTTACAGTTTCAAGCGAAAGATCATGTTAGCATCACAAAAGTGCAAAAGCTGAGCATGGGCCGAGTGCAGAGCCGGATCTTTCTGACTAAAAGAAGATAGTGTTAGTCTGGTTCTTACTATTTTCCTATCAATGTAATCTGCATAGCCCCACCTGCTTCGGCCAATCCACATGCGGAAGCGCTGTCATGGAACACACGTCCTCCGCACTCCTGTCACTGTGGGAAACTTCGCTCCCATGAGCCCTGTGAGTGCTGATCGCAGAAACAGGAAACCCCCTCCCTTGCGAAAGGGTTGCAGGTGTAGATGGGCCCTAGGATTTGCAAAGGCTGGAAAGATGCTAAGATTGGTGAAGCAGACGCATTCTAGGAAGTGCTTCTTGCATGACTCAAAGAGGCACTGTGAGGCTCCCATTTTAATTCATCCTAGCTGGAAAAGACTGATAAGGGTTAGCAGACATGTCCAAAACCCCTGGCATTTCATCCCTCCCCATTTTCACCATGGGGCCAGAGCATAGCGCCTCTTCACCACAAAAGGTTGACCTATTTAACCCATGTTGTAGCAAGTTTCCTAACCCCCCGCTTCCTGTTCCATGCATCTGTTGTATGGGCATGTTTTCTGCCATGCTTCTAAATGGTGCAGACTAAACTTTAAGTACTATGAGGCAAAGTACATTTACAATCCCATGAAATACAAGGGGTGCTCATTTAGTGACCTTAGGATTTGGGAAGAATAATCATTTATGTTGATTTGGTGATGGCATGAAAAATATTTTGTTTTGTTTGTTTTCATCTTCCTAAAGTGTTAAAGGAAATTGCAGTACTGCTCTTCACAAGTTTTCCCCCCTAAGTCTTCTAGCGTGTCTTACCCCCCCAAAAAGGCACAGAAATTCTCAGAAGCTGCATTCTATGCACGTACCACATTTTCTGTACTCCTTTAGAAGTTCCATGCACACATAGGCAGGATCTACACTACTGCTTTTATAATGGTTTATAACAGGACACATTCCATATACCATTTTCAAACCACTTTCAACGTGTTATATCCTGCCTGGTGTTTATTCTGGCACCTACTTATAATCTATTGGCACGCCGGAGAACAGAGTGATCTGCCAACCTTTCTTCACCTCTCCATTCCTCATCTTTTCCCCATCTCCTTTGCCAAGCTTTGGGCCAGCGTTCCTTCACTTTCTTTTAATTTTATTATTTGTTTCGTGGGTCATGAGGTAAATGCCGTGGCTTCTTATAACAGCGAACAGTGACTGACCTCAGCTCCCAGCAGGCCAGGGTATCCCTGCCTGGGAGTGTGTCAGTAGTTTTGAAGAAAAGAATTGGGAGAAAAGGAAAGCAGACAGACACAGCTCAGGGATTTGGCTGTCGGCCTGTGGCTTTGCTCTGCACCTTGTCTTCGGAAAGCCTCATGTTCAACATTGCCATTTTGACACAGAGCTTCTTCCCATGAGTTTCCTCTCTACACAGTAAACAAACCAGCCACTGTCAAAGGCCTCTTTGATGTTACATTACAGCGTGGGTCTTTCTTGTGCTTCTCCAGTAATGTCAGAAGCACCAGGTCAAATTGGAAGGGGTTCACAAGGAGCCCCTTCCCACACCACTGGCCTTGTCCCCGCTCTCAGCAGGGGACAAAGCAGGTGTCAGAGGGAGCCATGCTACTCTGAACTAAAATGATAAAGGGGCTGGAGCAATTCTCCTAGGAGGGAAAGTTACAACAGCTGGGACTGTTTGGCTTGGAAACAAGACAAGTAAGGGGAGACATGATAGAGGTGTACAAAATTGTGCCTGGTGTGGAGAATAGGGTGTCATTTTTCTCCTTCTCTCATAATATTAGAACCCAGTGGGGTCATCCTATGAAGTGATTGATGAGAGATTCAGGACAGACAAAAGGGAGTACTCCTTCACACAACGCATAGTTCAACTATGGAATTCACTACCATAAGATGTAGTGATGGCCACCAATTTGGATAAAAAGGGGTTGGATAAATTCCTGGAGGCGAAGGCTATCAATGGCTACCAATCCTGGTAGCTATGTACTACCTCCAGTATCAGAGGCAGTAAGCCTATGTACACCAGTTGCTGGGGCACATGGACAGGCGGATTCTGTTGCCATCGTGTTCTGCTTGTGGGCTTCCCAGAGGGAGCTGGTTGGCCACTGTGTGAACAGAATACTGGACTAGATGGATCCCTGGTCTGATCCAGCATCAGGGCTCTTCTTATGTTCTGACATTTCTGAAACAATGTGGGGAGGAAAGATGCTGTGGCAACTCCCATACTACTAAGAGAACATCAAAATGGGCCCTAGAATGTCTGGAAGTAGTAAGTTATGGATGTGCACACAGAGAAGTAGTTTTTTCTTCTAGAAGAAAGCAGGTGTCATTTCTGAAGCAATCCTATGGGCCAAACTGCAAATTGACATTAAATGCATGATTGAATTGAACATATCTGTGTTTATATTGAAACACAAATATTTTTTAAAAAAAGAGTGGCAAGGAGGCAGGTGAGCAGCATGAGGGCGTGGAGGATGGTAATCCTTTCCCCTCTACACTCAGTCCAAAGAAAATTCCCACCTCCAAGCTGCTATTTGCTGCTGGGTGATAAGCTGTTATTGGTGCCAATTGCAGGTTCCCTTCCATGGCAAAGAGCAACTTCATGTGGGTTGACTTTTGATGGGGATTATTTGGTATTGCTGCCTCTTGTTAGAAAGGCAGTTAGCAGAGAAAAAACAAAAGAAAAGGCAGAACAGAATGAGCATTTACCAGTCCCACATGCACACAAGGCTAAAAGAAAGTTCAAAGTTTGCTCACAATATTCTTGCATGAAAGTGTAGGTACAGCATATAGCCTGTACAGCCCCTATCCAGACAGAGATGACCTGGTTTCAGTAATCTATGCTCTGGTAATCTCCAAATTAGATTGCTGCAATGCACTCTACATGGGGCTGCTCTTGAAGACTATTCAGAAACTGCAGATTGTGCAAAATGTGGCTGCCAGATTACTAACTGGTACCAGAAGGTCTGAACATACAAGACTGATTCTGGCCCACTTGCCCTGGCTGCCTTATGTTTCTGAGTCCGATTCAAAGTGCTGGTTTGAATCTATAAAGCCTTACATGGCTCAAGACTGCAATACTTGACAGAACACCTCTCCTGACCTGAACATCCCTGGAGACTGCTATCAACATCCCCCCCTCCAAGTGCCAACTCCAAGTAAGGGTCAGAAGGTGGCAACAAGGGAGAGGGCCTTCTCAGTTGTGGCCCCGGACTATGGAAAGAGCAACCCACTGAGGTCCGCCTGGTGCTGACACTCTCATCTTTTCGGCGCCAGGTAATGACCACCCTCTATTCCGAGATACTTAATGGTATATGATGAGGCATCTATGTCTTCTGTTTATTTAAATTGTTTTTAGCTGTTCACATTGTTGTAATTTTTCTATGTTAAAAAATTTAGACTATTTTTATTATGTTGTAGTTTGTATTTTTATGAATTGTTGTAAACTGCTCAGAGAGGTTCAGCTATCAGGCGGTTTGAAATGTTTCAAACAGAGTGTATTCAGTCTATTTCTTTGTGTTCCATAACACTGGCAGGAGCAAGAGGGAACAAGCACAAGTTCTCCCAGAAATGACAGAAGGTCAAGGTGGGGAGGAAGGGGAGGCTCAGGAGGCGACATTGTAAGCTATAGACATCCTAAGGCTGGCTGCAATGAATTAGCTGCCTACAATTCTGTTCCCTTAGAATCATAGAATCATAGAATAGTAGAGTTGGAAGGGGTCTATAAGGCCATCCAGTCCAACCCCCTACTCAATGCAGGAATCCACCTTAAATCATCCCTGACAGATGATTGTCCAGCTGTCTCTTGAAGGCCTCTAGTGTGGGAGAGCCCACCACCTCCCTGCCCTTCCCGTAACTTGCAGGCAAGGTTGCAATCTGAGTGAATATTTTTGAATTCAAATTCATATTTCGAATCTGAAATGTAACCTCAGATTTTGAAATGCATATGGATGAGATTGAGTAGCGCTTCTTTGCTGATCCGGCAGACATCAAATATGTGATCTCATAAGCTGTTGGCAATCAAATGCAAACTATTATTGCATGTCATGCATCAAATACTACCTAATCTCAACTGTCAAACATGGAATATACTAAGAAGGTTAATAAAGTTACTAAATATTTGGGGAACATGCGAATAACATCAAGAATATTCAACATCCAAATTTACAGAGAGAATTTGAGAAGCAACGTTGTTTTGGCTATAATGCTGTGCAACTGGAGAATGGTGTGATGGAGTTCTTACATTATCCCATAATTGCGGTAGTGTTGGGACGCTGGCTTGATGCTGGCATGTGGAGGAACTGCAGCGGGGCACTTGTTGTGGCCCCACCATGATTTTGGCCCTCATTCTCACATGAGAAGGAGCCTCCCAGAACACCCAACGTAAGAACCCAGCCTAAAATGCCGTCCATAAAAGGAGCATTCCAATCCCCCTGATGGCTGTTTGGGTTTGTGTCTGCCCTAGAGGAGAGCTGTGGTTTGCTTTTGCTCATTTTCAACATGAATCTCTACATCAAAGCCGTCTTGCATCTAGACCAGGGTCAGGTATTCCTCTGTTCATCCTTCCAGCCAAATAATGTCCTACTCTGCAAATCTACAGTGACACCTACTGGTAATAAAAATCACTTGAGGTAATAAAAAGCAGGCATAGGGATGTATGAGTCAGCGAAACTGGAGCTTGCTGAAGTTCTCCGAATTCCACATTGAAGCTCAGTCCAGCTCGAGTCCCTATCAGATTGCGAGCTGTCCTTGTTTGGGGGTGGAGGGAGGGGTTGCATCAAAATGTGTGCATTTTTCATGCACAGTTTTTGAAATGTATGCATCAATGGAATTCGTGAACAATTGAAATGTATACATTTTTGATTAAAGTATATCTGTGTCCATTTTTCAAAAACACAGTTTTTCATGTGCATTTTCACACGCAGAATATATATATATATATATATATATATATATATACACACACACAAGCTTTGAAATGTGTGGACTTCAGTCACTAATTGCATCTGAGTCGGTGTTCAGTCTGGAAGGTGCAAACTGGGTAAATCCAGATAAAAAAATGAACTGAAACAAATTTCTTATACATAACTAAACAGGTGCCCTTCTTTACCAAAAGTAGGGCCCATAACTGTGAGGGAGCCCATTCCATGCCTCCCATAACCCTGTGTGAATTTTCAGCTTTTATTTTTCTACATGGGAAGCTGCCATATCTCTTCTTGAATTAGCAGAAAGCAGTGTTCTCTGACACTGCTATTTATGAGACATTATCGCCTCACTGCTATTATCACAAAACATTATTTTTCCCATAACCCCTTACTGCACTTGGGACCCAGGCAATCTAGCAACACGGTCAGAGGCCAACTTGGGCTGACCAAATGCTTTTGGCAGCAGGCAGCAGGCAGCACCATCTGAATTGGATACATGCATGGCCTGTGGTAAGAGGGCCCTTGTAGCCACTTCTGTGGTATTTCCCCCCCTCATCTGCTGTTTCCAAAAGCAGTGATGGAATGAAAAGGCTTCAGGAGCACTTACCACAGCCTCCGGGGCCTCGCAAATCCCAAAGGGCTATCCAGCTGGAGAGAAGAGTTTCCAAAACAGCAAGGCATCCCCCCCCACAACAAACACCGGCATTCTTCTCTCAGCAGAAAACTTGTAACAAATTGGATGGGGGGTGGGGGGAAACACAACATTGCAATGATGACGTTCATGACCATTTAATACGCACACGCACACGCACATACACACATACACATACACACACACGGCTTGCTTTGAACTGGTAAATGAATTTCAAAACAACTGACATATATAATGAAGAAAACCATTTCTTCTAACCAACATGTTGTTGTTTGGAAGAATAATTTAAACATGTTATCACTGACTCTATGATTTTGGAAGTTGTCACATACGTCACCCTTGGAGGCAGGGAACTAACTTGGAAAGTGTGATGTACAAACAGAGTATTCTCTTATTGGGCAATTGATTTTCTTAGATACTCTGTGTGTTGAGGAAATGATCCTCATTTGGCTGGGGGTTTATGAGAATTGTAGTCTGTGACGTCTATTTAAACCTCTCCTTAACTGCCACCATCTATTCTTTATACGCAAAAAGAATGAGGGAAATATAATATAAACCTTCTTTTAATTTATTATTTGTATGAGAGTGTGTTTATTTACCAAATGAAGTAACGTATATGACTGAGTAGACATGGTTGATAGAACAAAATAAGAATGTATTTTATTTATAAAGTAAACAATTTTAAAAGACACTTTCAGTTTGTTTTAAGTTGTACAAATAAGGCTATCTCCCTCCACCACCCAGGGAATACTAACCACTGGGGTGTGCACTGGATCGGGTCCGATCCACGATCCGGATCCGATCCAGGAGAAATCGGATACAATTATCCGATTTCCGATCACCCTGCTGGATCGTTTGATCCAATCCGATCTGATCTGGAAAGGACCCGATCCAGATTGGAATGGATTGGAGGATCGGCGGGTGCCTGCTGGTACCCACCGCTGCTTCCATTGGTGGGCGCCAGCAGGCGCCCGCTGATGGAAACAGACAGCCCGGCCAGGTGAGGATTGCGGGGGGGGGGGGGAGAGGAGGGAGGGAGGGGGCCCCACTTACCTTCCAGGGCCGTCCGCTCCCCTCCGCTGCTGGCCACTACTGCGAACAGGCTTTGCGGCCTGCTCCTAGGTAGCGCACCAGGTGATGTCATCACCTGGTGCGCTACTCAGGAGCAGGCCGTGAAGCCTGTTTGCAGTAGCGGCCAGCGGCGGAGGGGAGAGGACATTCCTTGAAAGGTAAGCAGGGGGGAGGGGGGCCCATGGCCCGCTTACCTTCCGGGGCTGTCCGCTCCCCTCCGCCGCTGGCTGCTACTGCGAGCAGGCTTCGCGGCCTGCCCCTGAGTAGCGCGCCAGGTGATGACATCACCTGGCGCGCTACCTAGGGGCAGGCCGCGAAGCCTGCTTGCAGTAGCGGCCAGTGGCAGAGGGGAGTAGATGGCCCCGGCAGGTAAGCAAGGGGAGGGGGAGGGGGCTTACCTCCCCAGGGCCGTCCACAGCGGATGGCCACGGGAGGTAAGAACTGCGAGGGGGGAGGAGGGAGTTAAGCCCCCCTCACCCACCCGCCGCCATTTTTTCCCCATAGACTTGCATTGGGGGAAAGCTTTCTTTCCCCCAATGCAAGTCTATGGGGAAAACAAAAATGGCGGCCGATCCAAAAATCGGATGTCCAATTTTTGGATCGGGATCAGGTCCGATCTGATCCGAGAGACCTCCAATTTTGTCCTGAACGATCCAGGACAATCTCGGAGGTCCCGATCCGGGTCCCAATCCGATCTGGGGGGGGCCGTGCACACCCTTACGTAACCACCTCCAAATCCTATAACCCCACTTTCCTAATCCTATCCTGATGCAAGCCTCTACTAAACCCCTCTCGTTCCAACTGCCTCTAACTCTCTCCTCACTCGCCGCTTATTCTCCCTCTCCCTCCTTCAAATCCACCAACCAATCAGACAACACCATTCACACTGCTCACCATTTTAACTCCCCCCTTACCATGTCCTGAAAAAGAAAAGAATTGGCCTGAACCAAACCAACCCTGAACCAAACACTGAAACATATACAAATATAAACAATAACATAAAATACCCTTTTGTCACATTCCACCATTTTTTTAAAATGAGAGACAGAACCAAGTTCTGCACCAAATGTCTTTTTACTCCTTTTATTTGGAGCCCAGAGGAAATTATTGTTATTATTTATAGTCCTGCTGCAATAATAGCAATGAGTCTATTGTCTATATGTATTGCAATATCATCCACTTCCAGAGATCATCTTGTTGAGAAGGTGGGAAAAATGGAAAACAACAACAACAACAACAACCCTCCCCCTTCCTGGAGTTCACTTCTGAATGCAGCCTGAGTCCACTCCGTTCATATGTCTTTACATCAGGTATTGTTCATTCACCCTTACAATACCCAATGTCTTCTGATGCAAAGTCTTTCCCTTGACTGAAGTATTTCCAGCCCCTCTCCTTGACAAACCATCTGCAATCAGGTTGTTTCTTCTGGGGATATGTTGGAATTCTGTGCTGTAGTCTTGTAGATGCCAGGACCATCTTTGAAGAAGCTGGTTGTGATTTTTCATGGACTTCAGCCAGAGTAGAGGAGCACAATGATCAGTATGGATGATGAATCTTTGTCCCTCCCCCCCCAGTTTGATTTTCTCCACAGCCCAAACAACGGCTAAACATTCCTTTTGTACAGAAGAGTAGTTTTGCTCTCAATCTGATAGCTTCCTGCTGTAGTATGCTATCAGGTGCAGGACTGTCTTGTTGTAATACTGCCCCCAGGCCCACATCTGAAGCATCAGTGCTTAGAATGAAAGTTTTTCTAAAGTCTGGGGCAGTTAAAATGGGCTCTTTGCACAATGATGTTTTTAACCAGTCAAAAGCTTTTTGGCACACTTCTGTCCATTGCACCTTATCTAAGCCCCCCTCTACAAGATTTCGGTTTGACGCCTGGTTCCCCGATTATGCGTTGAAGCGCATTACGGGCTGTATGAAAGGCATTTTAAAGTTTTTGACATGCTGAGAATCGCATGCAAATATTGCTGAAAGTAATGCGCTTTGTCCCAGAGAAACTCCCCAAACCGGTTCCCTCCTTTTATTCTCCCTGCCCACCAGAATCTCCTGCCTTTGGTTTCCTAGGTTACCTGAAAGGAATGAGCTGATTAACATGTAAATGGGAATGTGTCTCGCGCACACACACACACACACACACATACACACACCAAAACAGACAGGGGGATGCTGCTTCGTTCCTTCCCCCTCCACTTCCCAGCGAGCTCAACAATTGTAAAACATACACACACACACACACACACACACAGCTCAGGAACCCAGCAAGAAGCAAGGGGAAGTTATGTCTGCTGATGGCTAATTATACGCACATCCGCACATCTTTCCTACCTTTCCTTCTCATAAAATCACCTCCATCTGGCCCCGTGTCTCCATGTTAAAAATATTTCATCAGGGTACTTCAAAGAAACTTTATTTTTGGTTCACGTTGGGTCACCTCTTCTTGGAGCTTCCATCCAGAGAGACAGAGTACAAGGAGGAAGTTGCCAGGAGGAGAGAGGAAAGAAAACAAACCAAAAAGTGGGAGGTTTTCTCAGCGAAGGGGCAGTTCTATGCATGACATTACCACCACAGTCCGACCCCTGATCCAACCCCTGATCCAACCCCTGATCGTTAATGTGCCTCCTCAGAAAGTTGTTTACACGGACATAAGGCGCTCTTACTCCTGCCGTAAATTAAAACTCGCTAATTAACGCACATTCGAAAATGCGAATAATCGGAGCGCAAACGCGCCTGAGCCCCTGATTTGCGCTCCGCTCTTGTAGAGGTAAATTTCCTAATGTGCCTTGAAAGAGCTTTAAATTGTTCTTGTAGAGGCACCCTAATTCTCCTTTCTTGGTGAGTTCAAGCAACGGCCAATAGATCTTATGGTCTCCAGTATTTACAGAGTGACTTATCAAAACAGTTCTTCCTGGCTTTAAACTGAAAAGACATTGATACTGTTGCAAAAGGTGTAATATTGGATTTCTGACATGCTCAGGAGTATCTTGATCCCAATTTGAGGTGTGTCATGCCCCATCTGTTTTGCTTTCTTGCAACAGATCCTGGTCTCCGAATCCCTCAGTACTGGTGTGTAGGGATAGGTGATAAATTGAGGACTGTAAATATGGTTTTAACATATTTACATGAACGGTTTTGCTGAGACTGCCATGCTCTCTCTCTACTATGTAGGTACAGGAATCAGATTTGTCCTTAATTAAGAATGGCCCTTCCCAAGCTGCCTGCAGTTTATTTGCCTTCCTAGGGAACAAAACCATAACCTTTCCCCCTATTTCAAAGGTTTTAGTTCAGGCCTTTTTGTCATACCAGGTTTTCTGCTTAATTTGTGATGGATGTTTCTGTGCAATCGCCATCATTTAGGCTGACCAGATAACATCCAGGTCAGGACTCATGTAACTTTAACAGTTGTAGAGAAAAGGGAATTTCAGCCAGTGTCATTTGTATGCAATTAGTTCCTAGTGAAACTCCCTCTTCATCACAACAATTAAAGTTGCAGGTGCCCTGCCTTCTTTTGTATATGGTCACTATATTATAGTGCCTGCACCTTTAACTGTTGTGATGAAGAGGGAATTTCACCAGGAACTAATTGCATACAAATGCCACTGGCTGAAATTCCCTTTTCTCTACAACTGTTAAAGTTACATGAGCCCTGACCTGGATTTTATCTGGACACCCTACCATCATTGCTTTGAGTTTTTGTTGGAAGTCTAACATATTGCACAACTGAAGAATATCATGGGATGGTTTAAGTGACTGCACTCTATACTTTTGGGGAACTATCAGTTGTTCCTCTGCTTCGCATGAGGGGTCTCTATTTGATGGCAACCAGTGATGATACAATAGCTTATTTTCCCAAACAACTTGCTCTCTCAGTGTGTTTGTAAATGGCAAGAGCTGTTATGGGGCTTGTTGTCTTATTTCGGCTAAAGAAGCATCCTCTGCCACTTCCTTTGACAAACCCGAGTCCCCCTTGCAACTTTATCTGAACTCCTGACAGCACAAGGGTCTTTATTCCCCCCCACCCAGTTTCTACTGATGGAGAGATTTCAGGCCTGTTAATATAGTCATTAATCTTTTTCTGTCTGGTGACTATATATATATATATATATATATTCATTCCAGAGGCCATCTCTTCCCAAAATAACTGACTCTGTCTAGGGAAGAATTAATACCAACAGGAAAAAAAATCCTTATTCCATTTAATTTTCACTTCCCTGAGAGGAATTTCAGTGGTTTTTCCTCTCGCATCTTTAATAGAGATTGTTCCTTTAGAGATCATGGTTTCTTCCTCAACCAAATCCCCGTGTATGAGAGAAATATCTGCCCCTGTGTCCAGCAAAGCTAGATACTTTCTCTGATTCACAGTGAGCCTTCCCTTCAACTGACTCTCCATGTCTTCCACATTCTGCCATTTATATAAATGACCATAGGTGTGCGCAGCATATTTCATTAGGGTGTGCATACAGGTAATTTTATTCATTAATTTATTTTTTTGAATGTTTATTGGCAACTCATTATTTTTATTCATTTATTTATTAAACACTGTTCCATTGATGTCCTACTCCGCATTCAGATGATCCCCTGACTACTGAAGGGCCATTGCAGGTGAGGGGAGCGGAATGAGGAGATGCTCCTCAAGCCCCAGCACTGGTGGGGCTTTGTGGTGACACTGGCCAGAGGAGGGTCTTACGATGCAATATGAGCCTTCAGGGCCCCTCCTCCTGGCCTCTTTGAAATGTGGCTCCCAGCTGAGAGACATCATTGCTTGAGACATTAGGGGGTGCCTGAGCACACCCAGCACACCCCTTGTGCATGCCTTTGTGCATGACACTGTAAGGCAGGTGAATCTTCCTTTGGTGGTCCCTCAGATCTCCCAAGTCCCAGCCCAACACTCTAACCACTACACCACACTGGCTTTCAGAAGTGTGCCTGTAATTACTGATCTATTCCTTAGGGGCTGCTGATGAATACCAAGTCGAGCTGTCTGAGGGCCAAAGCAGATGAGACCTTAAGCACAAAAATGCAATTAATGTGCTTAAAAAAATGTAAATAGCAGCTGTGTGCACAGGATCGGGGCGGGAGGGTGCTGAGAGGGAGAGCCTGTTTTGAAATTGTATCGAAAACGGTTTTATTTCGCATTGTTCCCACTTAATATGATTTTATTGATATGTTTGGTTTGGTTTTTATTCTGACAGCTGCCTTGGGTCTTGAAAGGTGACTAAGAAATGGGATAACTAACTAACTAAATGCCATGACAGCTTCAAGCACCACCACAATTCTAAGATAATCCCACCACAGCATTGGGATATGAGCTGGAGCAACATTTTTATGTAACATCGTATCCTTTGCTTTTTAAGAGACCCCCCCCCCCCCACCAAAGGCTTCACAAGAAGGGAATATAGATTTTTAAAACATTCTTGGGTCCGAATAAGAGAAAGTAAAGTAAAACTGTCCTCTCCCCCCCTCCCCCAGCAACATTCCAATGGTCATGTCAACTCCAATTACCAAAGTTTTGGAAGATTTCCTTCCCTCAGAAGTTTTAATAGTATGGAAAAGTAATTACTGACAACTCACATGCCATGTGCATACCGTGCCCTTCTGGTTCTAAAGCCAGGGCACATGGTATGTTTTTCTCATGATATTATCTGTGTTCTTTTTTAGTTCAAGGGAAATTCAGCTTTGCAAGAACTTGGGAGCTGGACCCTGAATGATAATCTGCCAGACAGAATTTGGCCAAACGAAAACAAGAAAGGCTTGTGATCCCCTTCCGCCCGCCCCCCCGCCCCGAGCTCACACACCTTCCCTGTAACAGGCCAGGAAGTTGTCAAATGCTTTATCTGTGGTGATTGTTGTTGGGGCTCTGTCTGCTGTTTGATCTCCCGAGGTCAACACCAGATAGGCCTTCCACTTTGGGGTCAGCCCAGGCCAGCTGTAAGCAGACCTCGGTTGCCTCTCACCATCCATTCCTCCTCTGCAGCTTGTTCGTTTGGCTCGTGGCTGCCCTTCCAGGCCTCTGTTTACATGCGGACCCAAACTCAAGGAGGGAAAGTGAATATCAAACAGCCCCCAGCCTCTTTTGATGTGGCCAAGGTATGCTATCAGGGTTAGCATCCCTTTCAGGCTTGTTTGTGTTTCCCGGGGCTTTCTGCAGTGGCTGCTAAGCAGCATCCGAATCTTCAAACACTGGCATTGTTACCGAGTGGGCGGAGGTGGGAATGTAGAACAGACACAGACCTTGGAGTGTCTGTTCTTTCCTTCTGCCACGCTTCTCTGCAGTTTGGCCTGTTTGAGATTTAGGTCTGCAGGATTTCACTCCTTTGAGAATCAATCGCCATTTGGTCTATGGGGATGCCGCGGAGTCCAGAGGAGCTTTTCAAAGGAGAATCCCACCCTGGGACCACTTCTGCCTTTGCGTGTTTTCTCTCTGGATCAAAACAATCCTGATATCATGCCCTTTTCAGGTCTTGGGGTCTGGAAAGAGGACGGATGTAGTTGGCAGGGAGATGTAATTGTTCGGGGTGGTACAAACATTATATTCTGTCAATGATGCCCTTTTGCATTCTATGTAAGGTAAACAGGCTAGTTTCTGCAGAAAAGAATACAGGGACACAAATCAGAAATGGAAATATCCCCCCCCCCCCAAAAAAAAAACCAGTGGCAGAACACCTCAGCCTCCCAAGGAATGCTGTCATTGACTTTAAAGCACCCATTGCAGAGCAAAGATGCTTCAGAGGGAGGTTAGAAGAAGAGCCTGCTGAATTAGAGTTCATCAGCAGGTTTAATTCTATCAAGAGAGGCTTGAATTGGGATAGAGGCTTTTCATCACCTTACATGTGCTAATTGGCTTATCTAGTGCCAAGGTGGACCACAAGGTAAGGAGCTGTGGCTCAGTGGTAGAGCACATGCTTTGCATGTTGAAGGTCCTAAGTTTGATCCCCAGCATCTTCAAATAGGGCTGGAAAAGCTAGGGTGACCATATGGAAAGGAGGACCAGGCTCCTGTATCTTTAACAGTTGTATAGAAAAGGGAATTTCAGCAGGTGTCACTTGTATGCATGCAGGACCTGGTGAAATTCCTTCTTCATCACAACAGTTAAAACTGCAGGAGCCCTGCTCTATTTTGTATCTGCACACTCTTGTATAGCTCTAACAGGGCTCCCCTCCAGAAATTATTCTTTTTGAAATTCTGTTGTTGTTAATTTGCTGCTTAAACAGAGAATATGGTCTTGCATTATAGAACTGATATGTTACACACTCCAAAAGCCAGTTTCCATAAATGAAGACTTTTAGATACTTCACAGCTGAGCAGTGATGGCTCTTCTTTTATGGTTTTCTCCACATGGTTCTGAGCTCAAAGAAAGCATCTGAACATTCACAAAGAGCTCAGGAGTGTTTTCCACACGTTGATTAGTAGCACCTTTCTTTCCCTTATTCAAAACCGTAGATACAATTCACTCCTAAGAGAGTTGCTTTTAGAGCCTGAAAGATTAAGGATTACTTTCTACAGGCTTGCCCCTTCCATCTTTCTGCATGAGTCAGGCTGGAAGAAAGCAAACTCAGAGCAGTGACTCATGCAGAGAAACACAAAGGACCTCTCCTCTGACGTGGCCCATTCTGCTGTGTCTCTGCATCAAGGATAAATAGTAATCCAGTGGCAGAAATGTGGCATATTTATTCCAGACATAGGCTGATAGGAAGGAGGTGAGGGTAGAGTCATGAACATGTGGAGCATTGGGCTAATTAATTTCTCATGTCACACAAATAGGTGCTCCAAGGGAGGCTTGTCTCACTTCCTCAATAATGGCCTTCTCGAAGCTGGTAAAGACCTTTCTTTTTAGAAAGGCATTTTTAATGTCATTTTTAATCGGCTATTTTAATCTGTTTCTTTCTCTCTCTTTTTTAACATATTGACTGATGCTGTTTTATTTTCTTTTTGTCAATATTTAATAGATCCTGTGTTTTAAATCATAAGGAAGTCTTTCATTGCTAAATTGATTGTTTTTTGTTGTTAGCTACCTGGCATGCCCAGGCGGAAAGATGGGGTATAAATATTTTAAAATAAAAATGAATAAATAAAATAAATAAAGTAAAATAAATAATAGCCTCCCCATCATCTAATTTCTGTTTTTCTTAGTCTCACATACCCAAAGTCTTTTAGAACTCTCATTTCAAATCTTTGACCTCTGCCAGGATGACATCCTGGTCCTGAGAAGGACAGGTACACTTTTTTAAACAAATAACTAAGCCCATAGATTAGAGCAATAAATAAATACAATTAACGAAATTTGAGTAGTACAGGAAAAGAAGTTTTGCTCCATTTCTAATGGGAAATGACATGAAGGCATTTGCCTGGCCTGACCTCATTTGTGAGCATCCTTGAACAGAATAGAACTGGGTTAAGATTTGATTTGCTATTAAGGTAGCTAATTATACATCGCCAAAAAAATGAGGAAAGGCATCCCCCAAATCAAGAGTACAAATGAGAAGAGTGATTTGCATATACTCGTTCATATGTATAATGCAAATTTAGAAAATATTATAATTTAAATAGAAATTATAATAGTCCTGCTTAGTCCACTGTGCAGGAACTACCTGTTGATGGCTCTGATAGTTCACTATCTGTAAATTGGAATTGGACAGGATAACTCTTCCAATAGAGGATGGCTTCCTTTTGCTAGCAGGGCCAGGCTGGGCTAGAAGGAGAGAGAGAGAGAGGGAGCATTAGCCGCAGCCACAGCCATCACCACTTTGGTGGTCATTTAGTGGCCCTCTGGACACAAGAGCATAAGGAAAGCCCTGATCCTGGGTCAGACCAAGGGTCCACCTAGTCCAGCGTTCTGTTCACACCCTCAATGGAGCCCTTCCAATAGTGAGTCCCCTTTCTCTACTGCAGAAAGCCAGGGAGCAAGCAGGCTGTAGCATCTCCTGCATCTCCTTTTCACCACCATGGTCGTCTGGGCCAAAGTATGCAGCAGGTGAACAAGCAACGGGGTTGCAACGGGGAAGACAAGGAGCACATCCAGGGAGCTCTTGTCTGTCAGCACTGGGCCCTTGGCAGGTGCCCTACCATGAGGTGACCCCTATGGAAAGGAGGACAGGGCTCCTGTATCTTTAACAGTTGCATAGAAAAAGCAATTTCAGCAGGTGCTGGACCAGATACAAGAGAGGGCAGCAGGGCTCCTTTAGCTTTAACTGTTGTGATGAAGAGGGAATTTCGCCAGGTGCTGCATGTATACAAATGACACCTGCTGAAATTGCCTTCCCTATGCAACTGTTTAAGATTCAGAAGCCCTGTCCTCCTTTCCATCGGGGTCACCCTACCTATCAAGCCTCCCGTTGACTCCAGCCCTGCCTGCTCCCTCCTAAGCGAGGCTGCCACACGTGGTGGAGAATGGTGTCCGATTCCTGATGTTAAAGTGAAATTCAGCCACCAGTCTGGTCAGCTTTTGTACATAGAATGGGGGGGGGGGGCAATGTTGGGTCAGCCCTGGATATCACACAAGGCTGTTTGACTGAATCACTTGCCAGAAGGTATTTTCATGTGAAATTATGCTGGGGTGAGAGGCTACCAATAGTCCAACAGAGGGAGCCCTTGCTTTCCACTTCTGCTGATCCAAAACAAAAGGTACAAGCCAATTTTGACTATGGAAAGAGCACCATCACAGAGTGAATGCAGGGTCTTCTAAAGGTTAGAGAAGTGGCAACATGGCCCAGGAAAATAAATAAAATAATAATAACAACAACAGCAACAACAACAACAATAATAAAGACAACCCACTCAAATTATTCCTTGTCTTAAAATGTTTTATTTCAGGAGGGTAAATTTGGGAAAGGAGATTGAAATAACAGACAATTCAAAAAGACTAGGTTTTGTTTGTTTGTTTTTCTCTGCCCCTCCCCTCAGCCCCCAAATGCATAACATTTATTTGCTCAGTTGTTGTCTGAATGCTGAGTTTAAGCAACACTGAGTGGGCTAGACTATCAGGAGAAACTAGTGTCCATACCTGCTGCAGGTGTACCCTGTATTGGGCAGGGGGGTCAGATGGCAGTAGCAGGTAATTTGCCCACTATTATCCAGATGAAATGGATTCAGGGATTTGCAATTTATTCAAAAGGTGAGAAGCTGGGGGAAAGCGCTCCAAAAATACTTTGCACTCCAGAACTGGCTAAGTGGTAATTGTTGCAAACATGAAGAGGACAAGGATATATAACTAGGGAAATTGTTTAGTGCAATGATTAAGAGGTTCTATACAACAGAAAAAAACCCAAAACCACATTCTTACCAGGTCACAGATCTTTTCGCTCTCAAAACGGGCTCCTTCAGGCCAACAGCAACCACATGATTTTGAATTGAAAAGAGATTCAAAACGTGAACAGGGATATGATGTCGTTGTTGTTGTGGGGAACCAGAAACCTTTACTGATCTACTGCCAAAAACTGAATGATCTACCAATAGATTCTGGAACAGATTCTGCTGCCCTCCCTTGGAGTAGACAAATTTTGGATAGATGAACAAATAGCCAGCCCTGGTACAAAGCAACTTCCTATATTCCCATGGAAGCAAACTGGACAAGAAAAGTCCGTGATGGCTTGAGGTGATTGAGGGCCTTCGGGCAAGACACCCTCAAGGGTGGGCCCCCTCCTCGCCACCATTGTCGCCAGCCGCTCTTGCTCCTCCTCCTCCTCCCACTTGCTTGCTTGACAGGCAAAGAGCCAGTGAGCCAGTAGGCCTTGGCATCTGCCACTCCTCCTTCTCACCAGCACTGTTGCCTGGGCCAGAGCAAGAGGCAGGCGAACAAACACCTTGCAATGATGAAGAGGAGGAGCGACTCTAGGGGCCTCTTGTCAGGGCCCAACTTGGTACTGGCTCTTAGACGAGAATCTGTGTTATCTTTCCAAACAAAAGACATGAGGAAGGATGTAAAGCAGCCTTTCCCAACCCGATCATGAGAGTTGCAGTCCAACACATCTGGAGGGCAACAGGTTGGGGAAGGCAGGTGTAAAGGGAGATGAAAGCAGGGCTTGTTGGGTGGAGAGGATGTTTGAGTCATAGGGAAGCTTGGAGGATGGCAACAAGGGAGAGGGCCTCCTCAATGGTGGCCCCCCAATTAAGGAATGATCTCCCTGACAAGGCTCACCTAGCGCCAACATTGTTATCTTTTCGGCGCCAGGTCAAGGCTTTCCTCTTCTCCCAGGCATTTAACAGCATATACTGAGTTTTTAATTGACCCCAGTACTATATTTAGTCCTGGCTGAGAGTTCGTGGCTGTTTTAAATGTACACTGTTTTTATATGTTGTTTGTTTTTATGCTTTGGTGGTTTAAAATTTTGTATATTGATTTTTAATGTCCAAAGTTTTTAATTTTTGTAAACCGCCCAGAGAGCTTCGGCTATGGCGTGGTATATAAATGTAATAAATAAATAAATAAATAATAGGGAGCAGCACAACTGAAAGTACAAAGGTGGGGATGGGCGAAGCGCCCAGGGTGCCGCATCATAGCAGCTGGGCTTTTGTGGAGAGAGAATCTGAAAAGAAAGGAAGAGGAAGGAGAGTGAAAATGCCTGCCACTTTTATTTCATGAGACAGGATGTGCTCACAAGTAGCACATCCTGTACACACTCAGGCCATGCAGGAGCACAGTAAGCCATGTCGGAGCAGATGCCATTCCCAGTGGAGGCTGGTGGCTCTGATGTCTGTGGGGTGGTGAATCCACTCCGGGTTTCACTCAGAACCAATCAGAACTCTAAAGGCGCTTTGAAAGGTGCCAAACTCCATCCTCAAACCAGGCTCAGCAACCTGGATATCTCCTTTAAAGTTCTGTCTGGTTCTGACTGAAACCCAGAACGGATTTACTGCCCCACTGACATAGGAGTCACCAGCTTCCACTGGCCATTCCTTATAGGGAGAGAGGTTGTTTCTGCCCATGCATCCAGTTTGGCATTAAATTACTGATCTGAGAACATGGGGATCACTTGCAAAAACACACACATGCCCAGTCAGAAAGAAAGCAAGAATGCAAATGGCCTTAGAAGGAAGGTTGAAGTTGCCATGGCAAGTGAAAAGCAGCTGCTAAGATCAAGACTGATGAAGAAAAAGTAACTGGTGTTTGTTATTTGAAATCACATGACAGAAGAGTATTGATGGGGAAGACACTCATTCCATCCTCATTTTAATGTGGACTTACCTAATTCGAACTTCTGTAACGTGAATGAAAATACAATTAAAAAGTGATATTTGCTTTTCTCCAAGTTCACCAATCCAAAACAAACAAGCAAAACAACAGCAGCAACTTTTTTTTAAAAAAAAAAAAGCACACCCTCAAACACCTCTGTATGTAGGTTCTTATCCAGTAAAGTAGACTCCTGTTTGGAAGGAAGAAGAATGATGGATTGGAGCCGAAACTTTTGAAACTCGTGATCTTGTTGTCCCAGAGAACAAGCCCCAAAGCTTTGGGGATAGAGAGAGAATGACTGTATTTGAATTTCTGAACAGATGTTCTTGTAGGGTAAAAGAAGAAGTTGCTTGTCAAAGGAGTCAATTCACCAATCTGAAAAGTTCCATTCATTTCACTGGGACCCATTTTTGTTTTCTTTTTCATTGAACAAGAGGATATACTTGAACTGAAAGACGATGCCACATTCTGAAGATGAGAGCTGCCCAGGACTACAACTTTCCATATAAATTTCTCTTTTCTCCTAGAGGTACATTTCAAAACCACAAAACAATGTGACATGAAATTAAGAAGAAAAAAAATTAATTAATGTTTGCCTCTCTGCCCTGAAACCCCCAAATTCCTTACAGGGCAGATGGTCTTAAGTATCGGCAAGTACCTGTGATTTACAGACAATAGATCAATATCAAGGTGACAAGTAGTTAGCTTAATGAGAGGAGCTGGCAATTCAAAAGATGCTTTGTTTTGTTTCCAGTCGAGAGGCCTCCCGGCTATCTTGTCTCTGGAATGTTGCGATTGACCTTGCTTTTTTGCATTTCTGTAACTGCTTGCAATAGAAGCATTATTTCTTCTCCCCCTCCCCTATTTCTTAGTTGAAAGAAGTTTCTAGACACGTACGTCACAAGAGGGGTGTTTCTTTTCATGCCAAGAGAGTAAAAACCTTTGTCTATGTTGGTTAAGGGCGGTTCCTCTGTATTTTGGCCATGAGGCAACAGGGTTCCGTCTCAGCGCGCTGATTCTCTTTTAATAAAATCGAGTTGTACCTCCCTCCTTACTATCTGAGATTTATTTTAAGTAACTCCAGGTAACATATCCTGGTGCCGTGACTCGGATGGTCATTCCGGTGAATTACCTGCCCAATTGGCTTCAGCTGTGACAAGCAAGGCTTCCTGTTGCTGATGATCACACCTCATGGCGCCAACTGCATTTTTGCGGAGAGAGGACTGAGCGCCGGCTACTGGAGGCCAGCTGTACAGCAGCCAGGAACGGGTGAAAAAGGACGGGGTTTCTTTCTTTCTTTCTTTTTTCCTTCCTTAACCAGAACAAGACGCCGGCCGGCAGGTAACGTATAAAAAGGGAGGCCTCCATAGAGAACAGGAATTAAGCCATCCTGTTGGACCGGGGGGAGGTTTTGGCTTAAACCTCATTACCCCGACGTGGTCCTGGAGAAAGGGTTTGGAAGTGTGATTGGTGAATGCGTGGATTGGTGGCTGAGACGGTTATCTGATTAGCAGAGACCCGAAAAACGAGTGTGACTCTCCCTGGAGAGTGGGACCCTTGACTAACGCGTTTCCTTGTCCTGGAGACAGGCAAGGCCGTGAAAAAGGGGCATGTCTGGATTGTCTGTCCATACCTTTTTGTGTCAGCTGAAGTGGACCCCTTACCACTCAGCCCGTTCCTTTCCCTCTGTGCCTGCTGTTTGTATGGAAAGCGTGACGTCTCTGTGAAACTCATAATGGGTGGGAGAAACTCAAAGAAAACCCCAAAAACCATATTGTAGTGTATGGTAGAAAATCTAGAAATAGATTCAAGAGAGGGGTAGTTAATCTTGAAAGTAGATTCAAGAGAATGTAGAGAAGAGTTAGACCCACATGTATTGAGACGTTGTTTGTCAAATAGATCTGCCAAGTCAGAGTGATTTTTAGAAGGCAGAGGAGAGGTGTAACTTAGATAGAAGAAAATTTTAAGGAAGCCTACCAATCATTGTGAGTGTTCCACATCCTGATCAGTTCCTGTATCAATAGCCCACTAATTATCAAGAAAGGCCAGCGTGGCTAAGAAATCCTTGTAAACAGGCATGCACCACAGCCAATTTGGTGATGCCAGTACAGTGAATGCCTAAAAGAGGAAAAAAGCCTTAAAGGCAGAGGGCACCCAGATGAAGAGGTCCCTAGAGGCAGAGAGAAGAAAAGTGAGGGCACGCAAGTCAAGAAAAGAGTTAAAACTCCCCAGAGCCTTTGCCCAGGATGAGGAAGATGAATTGTCACCGCCACAGCCACCATATAGCCAGCTTTGCAAGCACCCCAACCAAGTCCATCAGCTTGTATCCAGTTGAAAAGAAAGACTCAGGCCAGTACAAACCAGTACATGATCTACGCGCTGTGAACTCAAGAGTAGAACCATTGACTCCACTGGTTGAGGACCCTCCTCAACAGACTGCCACCTGACATACAATGGCACAATGTCCTAACAGATTTGTGTGCAAAGAGAGCAGCATGAGAGATGGTCCCAATCCTGTATCCCGAAGCCTGTGCGTATACAAGCTTCACCAGTGCAGACACGCCAGTCTACAAAAAGGCTTAACCAGCCGAGTCTCCAAGCCCCACGGGCTGAAGAGAAAAATAGAAGCAGGAAGCCAGGGAAACGTCTCCCGAGTAAAGGAGACAGACCTGCAGAGAGAGCAGGCTCAGTAAATGTATGCAGTTTATGTATACAAAGGATGAAGAGGCATTGCAGCGGGCAATGGCTTCTCCCCTGGTTCGAGATGGCGTGCAAAGAAGCAGGGACAGGGACCCAGAAAGAGAGATGATGTCAGAACTCCAGTATGGCAGTGAAAGCAGCGCGGATGGCAGACCGATTGAGTGCTTTGGCAAAGAGGAAGCAGATCGGGAGCCGAGGAGAGAGGTGAAGAGTCAATGCCCCCATTGAGCTGAATCCAGCGAAGTAGGCAGCGCGACCAATGCTCAGAAACTAAGCTGCAAAGTGAGAGGTGTTTTTATGGCAAAGTAATAAAAAACTCTCAAACGAGATTGTTCAAAGTTAGCAGCTGAGAATCCCCCCCTGACCAGAGCATTGATGGAAGCGGCAACGGCTGTTCTCATTAGCATTCCTCCAACTGAAGCGATGTCAGCGGAGGAGAAGTAAAAGTATGCAGACGCGAGAGCAGGGGCTAGAAGACAAGAGTTTTCCCGATGACTGCGTCCTTTTGAAGCCCTGCATGGTGTGTATAACTATGTAGTTTGGAAAGTGGCAAGGTGATGCTGAGATCCAATTTTGCCATCCCCTCAAACAATGTTCCATTCTGCCCCGACGCCCCACTGGTTGCTGAGTCACCAGAAGCTACTCAAACTAGCGCCCCAGCGTTTTCACGGCCAACGCACTCAGCAACAGGGAGGAAAGTTGAAACTTGTGCTTCAAGCAACATTGAAGGTGCAAGAGTGGCGGAACCCAGTTCCCATAGATCTCAATGCAGTTACCCCAGATGAAATGTCACTGAAATCACTGACTGAAGACCCCATACAAATGGCTGATTTGTGAGAAAATGCCATAGACACGTATAGTCTCATATGGCAGAACCTAAGAGTCTTAGAAAGCCCTCTGTATGGTACAGAAGAGAGAGGGCGCCTACATCAGGCCATGGGGCAACAACTGAGAGATCTAGCAGCTGCAGATGAGACACGTAGGATCCCCAATGAGACCCTCATAATGTGAACCATGAGTAGAGGCGTCAAGAGTTGTGCCAATTGACCACAAGAGAGATTCAGAGAGCAGCCAGGAAAGCTATGAATACGTCTGAAGTAGCTGAAGTGATGCAGGGTCCAAAAGAATCCCCAAGGGCTTTTATGGAAGGACTAAAAGAAGCCTATCGACAATGGAGAAGTTATAAAAAGCTTAGCAAAAAACATAAAAGAAGTAGCTCATGTGCCGGTCCAAGATTGGAATGGATGGAGTTTTGATTGGATCACATCATGGCTTCCAAATCTTAGATGGCTTAAAACCGCATTTTTGGTATTTTGCTTGGTTGTGATTCTGATTTGCATTTTGCCTTGCTGTATCCCGTGTTTCATGGCTTTGGTAACACGAATAGTGAATTCCATTGTAGAACGCAAAATATATTCTCATTATGTATCATTAGCTATGCAAGATGATGTAACACATGAAGAAGTAGAAAAGTAGACATAGTTAAGAATGTATCTAATTTCTGTTTTGCACTCTACACATGCTCTAAACCCTGCTAGCAGCTTCTGAGGCACAAAGAACAATGAATGACTATAGACAGGATGAATGTAACTAACAGTAATTTTTTTTCTGTAACCTTATGCTTTTTAAGTATAGTAAAGAACCAATGCAAAGATAAGATTAGTTCTTTAAAGAGGGGAATGTGACATGAAATTAAGAAGAAAAAAAATTAATTAATGTTTGCCTCTCTGCCCTGAAACCCCCAAATTCCTTACAGGGCAGATGGTCTTAAGTATCGGCAAGTACCTGTGATTTACAGACAATAGATCAATATCAAGGTGACAAGTAGTTAGCTTAATGAGAGGAGCTGGCAATTCAAAAGATGCTTTGTTTTGTTTCCAGTCGAGAGGCCTCCCGGCTATCTTGTCTCTGGAATGTTGCGATTGACCTTGCTTTTTTGCATTTCTGTAACTGCTTGCAATAGAAGCATTATTTCTTCTCCCCCTCCCCTATTTCTTAGTTGAAAGAAGTTTCTAGACACGTACGTCACAAGAGGGGTGTTTCTTTTCATGCCAAGAGAGTAAAAACCTTTGTCTATGTTGGTTAAGGGCGGTTCCTCTGTATTTTGGCCATGAGGCAACAGGGTTCCGTCTCAGCGCGCTGATTCTCTTTTAATAAAATCGAGTTGTACTTCCCTCCTTACTATCTGAGATTTATTTTAAGTAACTCCAGGTAACACAATTACCTTTGCTTCTGCTTAAGGGCTTTTATCAATGTTAGGAGTAACACATTCTGCAGAGCACCCTTTGAAGACTTTAATGATATGCTTTGTACAGATGTTTAGAAGCAGAGATTATTTCTTCTCTCAATTACACGCAGGAAACAACAGGTCTACAGACGCCAAAGAGCAGCAATATCCTACAATACATTAGTAAAACACAGGATTTAAGAGACCTTGCTTTAGCTTCTGTGTTGCAGTCATAGTTTGCGTATTTTCTCTCTCCCATCCTGCCAACCAGGTGTGTGGGATGGGTTGGGGCACAGAGGTGATATTCAGACTTCAAAATTAAAATGGTGTGTTGGTTGGATATCCAGATTCTGTTGTGATATCTCAATGCTCCAGGAACATGTTGCATTGTGGTATGTTACATCTTTCCCAGCACCCTTGACAGGTTGAGCTGGAGTTCAAACTTGAAACATAGAATAGTGTCCAGATTGCGCACCCCACCTTTCATCCAATTATCTCAGTCTTCAAGGGTCTTGCATTGTGTTTTACATTTTCTCTGGCCTGCTTGAAGTGGACTCAAAGATTGCCAGGCTGCAATCCTGTGCACACGTATTGGAGTGCACATCCCGTTGAAGTCAATAGGATTTACTTCTGAGTAGACATGGTGTTTCAAGTGCACACATACAGTCATTTTCATTTTATAATAACTCAATTTTCAAGTGACATATTGCACACCAGTGTGTTCTGGATTTTCCCTAGCTCCAGTGGAAATGGGTGTGGCATGTAATCCGAGATTCAGTGTAAAACAAAATATTGTTTCTTTCCTACACACACACACACACACCAGTTTTAATCCCAATAGCTCAGGCTTCAAAGGAGAATTCAAATTGCATTGCATTCTGTGCTATATCTTTCTCAGCTCCCTTGAAAAGGGTTCAACCCTTAAACACAGAATGATGTCCTAAATGATATGCGCACCAAATTTTATTCTCGTATATATCTCTGTCTTCAAGGCAGATATCAAACTACGGCTACAATATAGTTTTCTTTTCTTTTTTTCTTTTTCTTTTCTTTTTTCCAGTTTGACAACAGGTATGGGTGTTTGAAATTTGAAGCAGATAATTATGTTGTAAACCTACACATCATGTTTCACTGTGATCTCTCAATTTCCCGGTAAGATGTTGCATTGCACTGCATTTCACATCTTTCCTGTCCTCCTTAATAATGGGCATGGGTGATCAATCTGATAAATGAACTTGAAATGTAGGATTGTATTCTGAACATGGGTACCAAATTTAATTTTGATAGCTCAGAGTTTAAGGGAGAAACTATGTTACAAGCAAAAGGAATTCCAAATACGCAAATTAAATCAAAGGTGTCACTTTGCTTAGCCAATTATCAGTGTATCAGGTCTGAGATTTTGAAATTGATATGACATGTTTATTATCATGCATCTATAACTGCATGCATATATGAGTACAAATGTTGTCAAACTTCCATGGTAGACTCATAATGTGAATATGGGCAGGATCTACCCTACTGCTTTAAAACAGTTCATAATAGTATTGACAACTGTTGGGGCTCATGACGCACTCCATATACAGTTTTCAAACTGTTTTCAAAGTATTATATCTTGCTTGGTGTAGATGTGGCCCTGGTTTCTGCACTAAAAGCCTCCTATTATATTGTATGGTATTATCTTGCCAACTGAATAAAGACATTTTAGCCAATCAATTTTATGAATTTTAATCAATTAATCAATTCAATTTGCATTAATTTACAAATGAGAAAAACAATATTTAAATTAAAAAGCAGACTCCCATTGTTTTTCACTGATCATGCAGGCATCATCCCAGAAGAGACATAGGCTGGGCTCAGATGACACTTTAGGCAACAGAGGGGGGAAGAGGCAACTGACGGTTCATTATTTTTGGAGTGTCCAACAAACATCATGTTGCCACTTCCCCCATTGCGTGGCTGAAAGTCACTTTGGGATGGTTACCTGTGGTGGGAATTTGAGTCCCCCAGGGAGGCCTATGACTCCCTCTTCTAAGAAAGGGGTCATTTAATTGTCACAGATCCCTTATAAGAAGGATCTTTACTCTAATTCCTTACAATGCGTTGATACAGTAACTGGCCTATATGTAAACTAGGGCTAAATAACCCTAGGAAGGGAAGGGACCACCCAAAGATTGGCAAACTCCCACCCACTAACTCAAAGGAGTTAGATTCACGCAAGCAACTAAACTCGGTTTCGCATTGGAGACCAAATGATACTCACATACGATCAGTTTCTCAGAAGCAGATTTATTGAGGAATTCATCAGCTGATGGAGCCAGAGAAAGAACTCTGACTGCCGAACAGTACCATGGAACCTGATTTTATACATGTCTAGAATATGCATACATCACATTTCTAAGGGGGTGCGCATGAAGGCTGAAGAAAGCAAAGGTTACTCTCAGACACAATCAAAAAGGCTTGACAAGATGTATTTTCTGTCAATCACATGATTTAAACCTGCTGATGAAATGTACCCTAGACAAGAACAGACTGGGCCAGAAGCCTGCTGCGGTTTTGGCCCTTGACTCTCTTTTACTTCTCTGATTTTAACAGTGTCGCATCATAGACAGTTCTATTTTCCATAAAATAGGGAAATGTAATCTTTAAGCCATTAGGGTTACAATCGGTCACTCAAGAATAATGCATTATAGCTATTGGTATGATCACACCTGAAATATTCTCTCGACATTACCATATGCAGATATGAATCTGCAGTCAGTCCATAGTTATTAAAGTTATTATAGAGTAATGGAGAAAAAGATTTGTTAGCAGCAGTTCTTAAAATGCTGTAGATTTGGTCTATTAATCTTTGAACAACAAGAGATTGGGCCTTCTGAAGCCCATAGAATATGATGGGATTTGTAGTCCATTAGACCTGGAGGATACTAGACTAAATAGTGCAGCTCTACCCCAAAGTGGTGTTATTATCAGGGTAGTTATTATCTCTATGGTAGGAATAAAGAATGTGACCATGAAGAAGAAAACCTACTGGTGCACTTATGAAAGCCATTTCCTCAAATATAGAACGTAAATCCCGTTGTCAGCTTGGAGAAATGCCCAAACAACACAATATCCCAACTCAATAAAAATTGCATGCCTGTCCATCCAGGTTATTGCATATCCAAAAAATTAGAGTTGTTTCATTAATAAAGAGTTGTTAGGGTTTTTTTTTCCTTTGTAAGGTTTGATAATGCAAAGGCTTGTTTTCTACTTCCTTGGGACTGGCTGGATAAATCACTGCTTGTACTTGTCGGGGAGGGCATACAATTCTTTGTCCAGCTATTTGATATGTGTGACTTGAACGTTTCTAAAAATAGCCTTGCTGACACACCTGGATTGCTCAGAAGAGGGTGTGGCGAAATGCAGAACTTTAAAACATTAGAATAGGTAAGCCACACAGAATAAGCCGCACAGAAATGGATTTGCATTTTCCAAGCAATGTTTGCAGAGCCAAGATGGACCGATCTTTCCAGCTTTCCAATACGTGAAGATTTTTTTTTAAAAAAAAACCCTTTATAGAATGGGGAATTTCAACAGGTGTCATTTGTAGGCATGCAGCACCTGGTGAAATTTCCTCTTCATCACAACAGTTAAGCTGCCGGAGCCCTGCCTCCTTTTGTACAGCTATACTAGAGTTACCACATACAAAAGAGAGCAGGGCTCCGGCAGCTTAACTGTTGTGATGAAGAGGGAATTTCACCAGCTGCTGCATGCCTACAAATGACACCTGCTGAAATTCCCCTGAGGCTAGGCTGACTAGATAAAATCCAGATCAGGGCTCATGTAACTTTAACAGTTGTAGAGAAAAGGGAATTTCAGCCAGTGTCAATTGTATGCAGTTAGTTCCTGGTGATATTCCCTCTTCATCACAACAGTTAAAGGTGCATGCACTATACTAGAGTGACCAGATACAAAAGAAGGCAGGGCCCCTGCAACTTTAACTGTTGTGATGAAGAGGAAGTTTTACCAGGAACTAATTGCATACAAATGACACTGGCTGAAATTTCCTTTTTTCTACAACTGTTAAAGTTACATGAGCCCTGACCTGGATTTTATTTTGTCACCCTACCTGAGGCAAGGCACAGGAAGAGCCCCTGAGAGATAGCACTCGCACTCTGTCATTAATTCACAAAAAATTACTGAGGATCAAAGTCCAGAACCTCTGGCCGAATTTGCATGCAATGATAATGTGAAGAAAACTGCAGGCTGCTGCATGCTGCCCAATTGAGCAGCTAAACAAACCACGGACCTTCTACTTGTAGTTTGGTTAGAATTATGTATGAACCAGGAAGTCTGATTTAGGAACCTAGGAATTGGAAGCTGCCTTATATTGGGTGAGTTCGGACAACACCTTAATTGACAGAGAGGAAATAGTCAACTCTACGGGCAGTAAAACAGTGTGTGCCTTTGGGCGACACGGAAATGCCACTCCATTGGAGAGGACTGCCTCCTCTCCGGCGAGTTGTTGTCTCTCCCTCCCCTGCTTGTAGCCTCTCCCCATGAAATGCCACTACCGGTGAGGCCTTACCTTACCAGCGGCACCATTACAGGGGAAGGAGCGGAGGAGAGACAAGGCTCCCAGCGGTGGAGGAATCTGATTTTCTGTCAATAGAAGTTCTGGCCCATCCCTGTCTCCTGTTCACAGGAGACATGATTCCTCCACTGCCATCTCCAGGTAACTGGAACCCTTGTGTCTCCTCTGTCAGCAGAGGCGAGGCACCTGGGGTTGCTGTCAAGGGAGCCTTTGCAGGAGCCAGGATCACAACCCTTTACACATGAGGAGGCCGGTCCCAAGCCTTCCGGCACATAACCAAGAGGTTTGGGACCTGCCTCCTCACGTCTAAGAGGTCACAATCCTGGCTCCTGCAAAAGGTGCCTCTGCACCAAGCCACGTCATCGGAGGGATGACGTGGCTCGGGGCTGAGGCTTCCTTTGCAGTCAGTGTTGTGGGAAAAGGGCGGGGGGGGGGTGCCCTCTTCCCTCTTCCCAGAACCCCGACTGAGAAGGAGGCATCGCTGGGGGCTGGGATCTCCTCAGGTGAGACGAGATCCCAGTCCTCAGCAACGCTTCCTGAACATTGATCTCCGTGGGAAGAGGGCATGGGGCAGGTCCAAGGACACAGCCCCCTGCCCTCTTCCTATGCACCTCAGGCAATGGAGCAGTATGCAGTGATCTGAGCTGCTGGTGACACCAGCAGCTCTGATTCCTCCGTGTCCCCTCCTGTCCCTCGATCGCACCAGCTAAAGGGGCATCCTGTGCACAGGCTCCAGGATGCTCCTTCGGCTGGCGCGATCGAGAGGCGGGAGGGGATGTGGAGGGGAAAACAATCCTGCCTGAAGCTGTCCCTCAGAAGGGGCTCTGAAAAGTGGGAGACTTTTCTGATATCATAGCTCAGTATTTGCAACTCCTCCATCTTCTGGCTACTTGAACTCAGGTATCAGCTAACTTGTCATATTCTCATGAGCCTGTTGGCTATTACCGGTGTGATGAATGATGCTGTAAGTTAACATGGGGTGGTGTAGACAAACAAGATTCTTTGGAGCAATAACCAGCAGGCCAAGTGGGTAGGGAGATGAGATGAGGTGGAAAAACAGGGGCTTTGTGGGAGCCAAGCAATTCGCCCATGCAACGTTCTCTATGATTAGTCCAGATACTAAATTATTTCATGCTCCTGGACTCCCCTGCGCCTTGTCTAGTGGGCAATCACATCTAGGGCTCAAACCTAGGACCTCCAGCATGTGAAACCTGTGCTGTTTCACGTGGCTAGGGCTCCTTGGGCAATCCTCATGGTTCTGGTGCAGATGGCTTGCTTGGGATAGGATGTGTGAGTGTGTGTGTGAGAGAGACAAAGGTACCACAATGTACCCTTCCCTTTTCTGCCATCATGACTGAGCAGTTTGAGAGCTGTTCTGTGGGTTGTACAATATTGATTTTAGTTCTGTCGGTCCTTACTATGGATGTTGCAAACAAAAGGCAGAGAAAGGGTGAGATGGGCCTGAGTTCTATCACCCCCCTGACAGAGCTTGAACCTGCACCACCTGTTTCGTATCTCACTACCTCATGCAATGAGCTACCAGCATATGTTCCTATGAGGGTGTGGCTGCAGCTTCCCTTGTTGCTTGCCCTAGTTTCTCCCTTTCCTTCGGTGCCGAAAATGTTCCATTTCCTAGGATGGGTCTTCCTTCCCAAGCACAACTTGAACCCTTGCCAATTGGGAAACATATGTTGCTATTGTTATGTCTGCCTCCTCCCAACCAAGCTCTCTGTTCTACTTGTGTGGGCAGCACTTAATTGGGTCCAGTGAGCGAAGGGAAGAGAAAAAATTAGGCACAGCACTACAGCTGGGATAACAAACTATTGACTTTCACTTGAAGAGGCTTGGCGGTGGCATAGAGTGTGAGTCCTGTCATTGGGCTGTATGCCTGCTGTTTGATTCCCCCTTTCTGGCTTGCATGCCAGAAGCACTGATGGTGGATGGCAGGCTAGGGGCACACCATGGTGTGGACTGCTAATGTGAACCCCTTTTCACCAGCTCAGATGTGGCCAGCTTGCAACCCCCTTATTGAGCTGGCCTTGGTGCCATATCGCTGAGATCCCTTATGGGAATCCCTACTGTGGGGGAGCTGAAAAATGTAACAATCGAAACTTTCGGCCTGGCTCTACTTTTTTCAGTGAACCGGAAAAAAAAGTGACTTAGAACAAAGGAGTCACTTACCTTAAAAGATTGATTGTTCTTCAAGAACGCTAACGCACGTGTAGCAGGTAACAATAACTACGATAACGCACGTGGTGTATAAATGAGCTACGTCATAGCTCCCAAGATTAGTAGAAAGAAATAAGGTTGGGCCAACCGCCAAGCTGCGCTGCTATGTGCTTGTAAAATAAACAATTTATAGTTGAGAGGCTACTCACACCTCCCCTGGAGTTGGTCCAAACCTCCCCTGGGGAGGCGTACCCCACCGGTTAAGAACCCTTGATTTAGACTAAAGTTACAATTTCTCCAGCCCTTTCACTGTTACACTGTTGTTATATTATAACACAATGAACCTCCACAAAAATATCATGTCTTTTCACCTAAGCAGTGATTGAAAAATCATTAGGTGGGATCAGCTAAGTAAAGATCTGGCTATTCATTATATTCCTGTATCCTTTCTTCTGTTTTCTCCAAGCTCTTCTCAAAGCTTGTGTTGTTGTTAATTATACTCCTTTGTTATTCATTACAATTAACATATAATTTCCCCGGAAATATGGCAGGCCTGCAGCAATGGCAAACATCATTGCGACTTATCCAATGTTCCTATAACAAACGAAGTGAACAAGACTTCTTATGGAAATGATTACAGTTAAGTAAGGTTTTCATTATCTTTCTGGTCATTTGCATAGGAACATTTCTCCATCTTGTGTTAAAAGCAGTGGAGGCTGGTGGCTCCAATGTGAGTGGGGCAATAAATCAGCTCTGGGTTTCAGTCAGAACTCTGAAGGAGCTATCTAAAGTGCAAAACATCAGAGCCACCAGCCTCCACTGGTTAAAAGCATTAGAAGACATGTATCCCAAATGACGTGATCATGGAATCAAAATCTTGCTAAAACCTAGTCCAAATAATATGCAAATATACTTCTTGCCTTTTAAATCTTTATTAGCTTAAATAGAACCACAGCTTGGATTTAAAAATGTCTATAAGGGTGCAATCCTATTCCTGTTTAGAAATAAAAAACCCTATAATTCCCAGCATTCCCTAGCCAGCCATGCTGGCTGAGGAATGCTGGGAGTTTTAGGACTTGTTTCTGTATAACAGGCATTAGCCTGAGACTCAAATGTACTAATAACAGAAGTAATCATGATGGGTATTGTTCTTAATGGAGGCACAGCCGTGCCTCCATTGTTAAGGGCCATCAGTAAAAAACGCATTCCGCCATGTTAAAGAGATAATTGGGAGGGGGGGTCATGCTAACAGCCATAAAATCAAAAATGTTTCATCAACCTTTCTGAAATTTACAGGTGCCAGAAAGAAATGTTTGTTTTACATTACTTGAAAATTTCAAGAAGATTGGTGAAAGATTGAGGGAAGGAGAGCAGTTTAAGGTAGAAAAGGAATACAAACCTCTCTCTCTGCTTTTGTAAAATTTACTTCCGGGTTGAGACTTTTTGTACTCTCAATTTGCATAATTTCTAGAGCCTTATTAACTAATCCAGTGGTGGGGTCTTCTTCCTCCTTGACTGTAGTTGATGGAAAGCTTTTTGTTTTTTTAAAATTCCCTTTGGTTGACTTTTAAGGACTATTTTAACCTCTCATCCAAGTCAATGAGACAGCCATCTTCCCTCATAACGTGACACTGACACACGCTCAGTAGCGTCGCTCTCCCCCCTCCCTCCTGCCTTAGAATGTGGGGTGGGTGAGTGAAATGGCCGCTGCCTGTATAGCACAGACCTTTTGAGTGAAGAAGAAGGGTTTCTCTTTTCTCTTCTGGAACATGCATTCCTTTGGCTCTGAGAGTATTTTGGGCTATCTTCATAAGGCCAGTTTGCTCTTTTGCTCCCTGGTGAAGCAGGGTATGGTTCCTCTGGATCCATGACAACCTGATCTTCAGATCTCTCCTGGGAATAGGTGGCTATACCTTTCTTTTAATTTCCCTCTTTTCTAAGAGTTTGGTCCATACTGCTATAAAGTTGAAAGCTTCAAACACTTCATTTAATTAGTTTGGGCCAGTGTAAGTTTTAAGTACGATGTTGAAACCTTTCAAAGTGCTTCTGGGCCTACAACATTGGTTTCGGCCTAGTCACCCTGTTTTTCTAATAAGGTTTAGAAACAGTTGAGCTGTCGTTTATTTTGCATAGTGTACACACATGGATTTTCTTTCTAATCCCTGCAGTCTACACTGGCTCCCTCCTTGATGTGTTTTTGGATGCAGACAAACCCTTTTTTGTTCCAGCAGGCCTTTGGCAAATAATCTGGACCTCTGTCCATACCTTTGACTTTTAAATTGTTATGTATTTAAAATGTTTAAAATGCTTTAATATTGAAAAGTATTTAATTATATTTTTAACTTTTGTATATTTAGGCTGAACATATGAAAAGGAGGACAGGGCTCATGTAACTTTAACAGTTGTAGAGAAAAGGGAATTTCAGCCAGTGTCATTTGTATGCAATTAGTCCCTGGTGAAATTCCCTCTTCATCACAACAGTTAAAGTTGCAGTCACTATACTAGAGTGACCATATACAAAAGAAGGCAGGGCCCCTGCAACTTTAACTGGTGTGATGAAGAGGGAATTTCACTAGGAACTAATTGCATACAAATAACACTGGCTGAAATCCCCTTTTCTCTACAACTATTAAAGTTACATGAGCCCTGTCCACCTTTTCATATGGTATATAGTATATTCCTATTTATAGGTTTTAGCTGTATATGTTTTAGTTTTGTAAGGCTGCCCTGAGGCCCAGCATTGGGCAAAAGGCAGGATACTACTACTACTAGTAGTAGTAGTAATGTTTCAGATTTCACTTCTGCATCTGATGTTCTTTTGCATTTACTTTTCTTTATAAACCATTCATATCTTAATACTTCTTGTGTGGCATGTTTTCATTGGTTTAACAAGTTAAAAGGGATATTCACTGTTTTCATGCTTATGTTATAAAATCTATTTTCAACAGACCTAGTAACTTCAAGAGTAACAGAGTTGGGGAAAATCCTCAATCTCTTTGCTATCAGAGGCACTGAGTAAGGGATCCCTAGAGATAATTTGGACTAACCCCAACCACAAAACACTATTCCCCCTTCTGAAGAGATCTGGACCACAGACTACTAAAGACAAACAAAGTCGCAGGCCATAATAACAGTTCTCATGTGGCCATTTGCCTTATGAGGCAGGTGCTCTGCGGGCTACCAAATGGAGGGACTAACAAGCTATAAAGTTGCCTGGCTGGGTCTGCCAGAAATCCACCCTCAACACTCCTGGAAGGTCCATGTTCTATAGCACCTGCTGTCAGAGGAACTTGAGGGAATCCCTCCCTCCACCCCTGGGTTTAATTTACTGGCTTCCCCTGGCTGGACCTTGCAGGAAACTATAGGGACAGACAGAGCAGGCATTCATAGCACACATAGAATTCTAAGACTGGCAAATCTAAAAGCAAGTGTGTTGCTTTTCAAGAACCAAGGAAATTCAATGGGTCTTACTTTTGACTAAATATCTAGGGATGGAAATGCAGCCTGTGCAAGAACTGAGTAGAGTGACCATATTTGGGAAACCAAAAAAGAGGACACCTAGTGGGGGGGCAGGAAAATGGCTTTCTGGGGCCACCTTAAAGTCCCCAATTGGAGCAGAGGAGGGGAAAGCATGTCATTCTCACCCCCACCCCACTGCTGCAATCAGGCCTTTTTCTATAATGTCTGGGAATGACACGTTTTTCCCTTTTAAGGCCTTGATTGGAGCAGTGGGAGAGAATGACACACCTCCAGAAAGCATGTCATTCCCCCCTGCCACGCAAGTGTGTAATTCCAGGTCATTATAGACTATTGCATAAAATCCCCCCTGACACTGAGGATAGAACAAAAACCAGGAGAAATCTGAGGAAATCATGACAGTTTTTTTAAAAAATTATTATTGCATTGATATCACACCTTTTTTTCTGCCAAGAAACCCAAGGTGGCATACATAATCCTCCTCCTCTCCATTTTATCCTCACAACAGCAACCCTGTGAGGTGGGTTGGGCTGAGAGTCTGCAATTGGCCCAAAGTCACCCAATGGGTTTCCATGGCTAAGTGGGGAGTAGAACCCAGATCTCCCAGCTCCCAGTCCAACACTTTACCCACTACGCCACACCCTAATGGTCACCCTAGAATTGAGCCAGCCAAGTTGGAAGCAGATCGGTTTGTGCCTTGATTTTTAGGATAGTTTTTTTAAAATTTTGACTTTAATTTTTTTTCTAAAATTCAAGGCATGAACCAATCTGCTTTCAACTTGGCATGGCTAAAGCCTTACTTAAGAGGTACCATGGTGCCAAGTTTCATATCTTCATCTTTAATTTCTTTCTTTTTTTTAATGCAGTGCTCAAGGCCCTAGACCCCAAAGAGGAGTATTGGGTTTAAAGTTTTAAAAAAATCCTAAAACTCAAGGCATAAACAGATCTGCTTCCAACTTGGCATGGCTCAATCCCCACTTAAGAGCTACCATGCTGTGAAGTTTCATCCCTTTATCTCTAAAAATGATGGAATTGTAAGCATTTTAGTTAATTAAAAAAATTTAATTGAAGTTTTAAACATTTCTAAAAATCAAGGGATGAACGGATCTGCTTCCAACTTGGCATGGCTAAATCCCTACTTCAGAGCTACCATGGTGCCAAGTTTCATCTCTTTATCTTTCATTTCATTTTTTAAACTTGTACTGCTCAAGGTCCTGGAACCCAAAGAGATTTCTGTTTGAACTTTAAAACATTCCTAAAAATCAAGGCATGAACGGATCTGCTTCATACTTGGCATAGCTATATCCCTACTTAAGAACTACCATGATGCCAGGTTTCATCTCTTTATCTTTAAAAATGAGGGAGATGCAAGCATTTTGGTTGATTTACTAATGTTAAAAGTGAGTTCAACACAAAACACTAGCTTTGATTTTATATTGGATGTCAAGATGGTATAACATCCTGGCTGACGCTGGCTTGGTTGTCAACTGTATAATATCCAGTCATCCGTTACATAAAGCCATGAAATTCATTAAACAAAAAAACCTACGGTTTACAAAAACAATGTTAAGGCTCTACAGTTTCCAACCAAGCACCAAAAAGCAGGGAAATTGGGAGTTAAGGCTCCCAAGCCTTAAAACCACATCCTCCCCAAGGAGGCAGAAAGTGCAAGTGAAATTCTCATTCTCCCAAAGCAGATAAACCATGAGGACAGGGTGGAGAATATGATATGCAGAGGTGACTGTGGGGTTGTGGAAAACTGATCACGAACAACTTAGGGCCACCTACTTCTCTTTGTTTGTTTAGAGCAGCCCTTCCCCAACCTGGTGCCCTCCAAAGGTGTTGGACTACAACTCCCATCATTGCAAGTCAGTATGTCCCATGGTCAGGAATGCTGCACCTTTAACAGATGGTCAGCCTAGTTGCGAGTAATTTTGCACAGCTGTCCTTACCTTTGAGGAGCCTTATTAATTAATCCAATGGCAGGGTGTACTTCCTCCCATTCTAGTGTAGGTGGAACTGCTTTTCTTTTTAAAAAATTCGCTTAAGTGGATTTTATTAAATTAAAACTGTGCCTCTTTAAAAATCCAGTGGCCATTTTGATTATGGCACACGCTCAGTAGAGTCTCTCCCCCCCTCCCGCGTTAGCTACAATGGCTGCTTCCTCTAGCAAAGACAGTGCTGTAGTCTCTTCTCAGAAGTAAGTTCCATTGACTGAATGCAATGGTCTTACTCCCAGGTAAGTGTGTAGAAGATTGTAGCCTTTATTTAAAAAAAACAGTCTGGAACCTTGGAAGGTGGAGAGGGAGAGATGTGAGTGAGAATTCCCTCTCCTTTACAGCACTATAACTCTACAATTAACAACTTGCTTGCATGCTTTGCATGTGTGTATGTTCATTTGATTATGGCTGCTGATCATTAATTTTCATATCAATTCAATCCATGGCATGTCTACTCAGAAGTAAGTTCCACTGAGTACAATGAGTCTCATTCTCCATGCACTAGCTTGAAGGGGTGTGTGGATTTGGTTGTACTTCTCTTTGAGAGCTCTGTGTATTTAGGGACCAAGGCTTTTTGTAAGAGAAGGGGTTAAGCTCCCCCCTCTTTTTCTTTTTTTTTAAAAAAATTCCATGTATTTGATTTTTAAAGAATTGTTATTCCTTCATTGTTATTATAATTAATAATAATAGTAATTAGTAGAAATAGTAATACGTTTATTAATGTTACATTTATATCCTGCCTTTTTTCCCTCTTGCAAGGAACCTAAAGTGGCTTACATAATCCTCCTCCATTTTATCAGCACAACAACTCTGTAGGGTAGAAGAGTCAGTGACATTCTGAATTCTCTTAGCTTTTCTAATATTTTTTGATCAGGTTGAACAAAACTATTGTGTATTGTTATCTCCAGTACCAATAGGGTGACCAGACGTCCGGATCCCCCCGGACATGCCCGGAAAAGGGGGGCAAATTTGAGTCTGGGGGGGAAAATTTCAAAATATCCCCCAAAGTCCGGAAAATTGGGCCTCTCCCGTGCCATCCGGGCCTTGATCTTGGCTAGCGCGATTGCGCTGGCCAAGAACAAGGCCCAGATCGGCCGGGGAAGAGGCTGGAACGACGCACACCCACACTTCCGGGTGCGCGTCGTTCCAGCCTCCTCCCCTCCGACATCCGGGCCTTGTTCTTGGCTAGCGCGATTGCGCTGGCCAAGAACAAGGCCCAGATCGGCCGGGGAAGAGGCTGGAACGACGCACACCCACACTTCCGGGTGCGCGTCGTTCCAGCCTCCTCCCCTCCGACATCCGGGCCTTGTTCTTGGCTAGCGCGATTGCGCTGGCCAAGAACAAGGCCCAGATCGGCCGGGGAAGAGGCTGGAACGACGCACACCCACACTTCCGGGTGCGCGTCGTTCCAGCCTCCTCCCCTCCGACATCCGGGCCTTGTTCTTGGCTAGCGCGATTGCGCTGGCCAAGAACAAGGCCCGGATCGGCCGGGGAAGAGGCCAGAGCGGCGCGCGCCCACACTTCCGGGTACGCGTCATTCTAGCCCCTTCCCCGGGCCGATCAGGGGCTTTTTAGAACAGAAGCAGCAGCAGGGCCCGGGCTGCTGCGATGAGAGCGGCGACGGCGGAGGAGGAGGAGGAGGAGGAGGAGGAGGAGAAGAAGAAGAAGACGACAGATGGAGGAAGTCAGATGGAAGAGGAGGAGGATAGGACAGACGGAGGAGGAGGAGAAGAAGAAGAAGAAGAAGGTGGACAGAGGAAGTGAAGGCGGCAAAGGAGGAGAGAAAAGAAGGAAGCGGCACCAACAGCAACTGAAGAGGAACCAGTAGGAGCAGCACTGGTGTCCAGCGGAAAAGCGGAGGAGGAGGAGGAGGAGAACGACTGGCAGCGGCGGCAGACCAGTATCAGAAGAAGGTATGTGGCGGCGGTACTTGTAAGCCCTTGCCCGGCCCTGAGCTTACAGCTGCGGTGTGCACACCTGGGCTTGATGCTCCCGTCGTGCGGATTTGGCGCGAAAGTACAAGGGACAAGGTGGCAGCAGCACCTACAGCATCATGATGCAAGGCTACAGTGTTCAGTTAAGATTGTGTCATACTCGGGGGTCAGCTGTTTGAGGAGGAAGAGGAGGAGTGAATCTTGTGATGCACCCCGATCTGTCATCCTTCCACCTTTGTGTTCCTTCATACACCCCACCCCCATTTTTCAATATATTTTCACCAACACTGGGAGAAGAGGAGGAGAGGATGAGGCAGCAGCATCGCTACCTATTCCTATAGTCACCCCCATCTCTCTCATTCACCTTGATTGCAACCCCCATCGACCTGCTCAAAAAATCTCATTTAATTCCACTCCCTAGTTCCGTCTCGCATATTGCAAAAGCTGGCACAGAGGTTTTTAATCGGTTGTAGTCCCTTCAAAAACAAAAATCGAACCACATTAATCACTTTAATTGTGCTCCAGCTAATCCAACACTGCAACTAGCAGTAACTCACTTATCTATTCACTCAGTGCACCCCTATTTTACCCATTATTAACAGAATGTAACTAATCAAAAACCAAAACCAAAAAATGTGTTTAAAGTTACAGGAGCCCTGACCTGGATTTTATCTGGTCAGCCTACATTGTTTGAGTATATCCGGATTTCCTAGGCTCTGAAAACATATTTCTGAAGTGCACCTGCTGGTTGCATGATCCACAAGGCCAGGCTCTGGTGGGTGCATAGTTCTGCACCTGTTCAGTGGTAGCAGTATGCTGAATCTGTGAGTATGGGTATGAGAAAGATAATAGGGAAAGAGTGTTAAATGTTAGGAAAGGTGAGACTATGGTCATCCAGTGAAGGATTTGCAGTCAGAAAAGATATCTGAGTGAAGGAGAGAATGTATCACACAGAATATAGCAAAAGGTTCAAAGTACAGCAAAAGCTACAAAAGTAGGAGTGAGTGAAGTTAATTTCAAATACATTGAATGTTTCACTTGTTCTTTATTTCAATGATTTTAATGTTAAGATGTTATGTAGAACAGGTTTGTCTTAATTGTGTGCTGTGAAATCAGACATGTGTCCACGGCCATGTTTGGGTGGGCACACACCCCTTGGGGGCTGGACATGTTTGGGTGGCCACGCCCACTTTGGGGCGGCCATGTTGTCCTCCTTTTTGGTTTCCAAAATATGGTCACCCTAAGTACCAACATCTTTGACAGGCTTAATATAGGATTCATTGACACAGGCTATTTTTAGAGCAATAAAAATAAAAATCCAAACTTGGATAGATTAAAATTAAATTGAGCAATATTTCTAAACACCCACATGGCTATTCTTGGTACTGGGTCAGATGTAGTGATATAAGAGGATGTTCAGACTCCATTTAGTTGATCAGTTGCAAAGAAGCTTCTCTAGTAAGGAGGAAGGGGAAAGCCCTAGACTGATCATTGTTTCAAGTGCCATATCTCCCCCCCCCCCCACAAAAACCCATGAGGTAGGTTAGGCTAAGAGTCTATGACTGGCCCAAAACCATCTAGTGAGTTTCTTCTGCTGCTCACTTTCACAGAAATGTAAAACAGATGTTTGGTAATGTTTGGGTGTATGGCATGTGCTACTTTTACCCTCACAACAACCCTGTATGATAGGTTAGGCTGGAAATTTAGGCCTGGCCCACTGTCTGTCTATGTCTGTGTGACTGCCTCTTTCATATATACACACAGAAAGGCATCCTTGGGTTTGTTCTTTACTTACTATATATATCATAAACTACGTGTCACAAATTATGCAATACACTCACTTTTCACACTTCCTAATACATTTGTTTCCCAACTAACTTACCGCTAATACAGTCATGAATCTAACACTAAAATATGTTATTTTTACTATATAAGATTAAAGAATCCACATACAACAAGTGCAAATCAGAGAACCTACCATTTTTCATATTAGTGTTCAAGAATTAGGATTCTTTTCCTAATTATGCCTTACATGGAAGTTGCCTTTTTCACAGCAGCCGGGCCAACGTTTTCATCAAGCTGACCACCTCCCCCACCCCAAACTCTTTCTTGGTCAGTCACAGATAGTTAACTCAGATCCTGTCAGTGTATATGTGAAGTCTGGCCCACTGTCTGTCTGTGTCTGTGTGCCTGTCTCATATATACACACAGAAAGGCATCCTTAGGTTTGTTCTTTACTTACTACATACCATAAACTATGTATGAATAGAGAAGTCTGTCACAAATGATGCAATACACTCACTTTTTGCACTTCCTAATACATTTGTTTCCCAACTAACTTACTGCTAATACAGTCATGAATCTAATACTAAAATATGTTATTTTTACTATAGTAAAATTAAAGAATCCACATACATCAAGTGAAAATCAGAGAACCTACTATTTTTCATATTAGCGTTCAAGAATTAGAATTATTTTCCTAATTACGCCTTACACGGTGGTTGCCTTTTTCACAGCAGCCGGATCAACATTTTCATCAAGCTGTCCACCTCCCCTGCTCCAAACTCTTTCTTGGTCAGTCACCGCTAATTAGCTCAGATCCTGTTAGTGTATATGTGAAATTGTGATCCCCCAATGTGCATCACTTTACACTTGCTTACATTGAACAGCATTTGCCCTTTTCATGGCCATTCTCTCGGTATGCAGTGATCTTTATGGAGCTCCTCACAATCCTCCATTGTTTTAGCAAGACTAAATAATTTGGTATCATCACCAAACGTGGCTATGTCACTGCTCACTTCCACCCTCATTCTAATATTATGAGAAAGGGAGAAACTGCCTCCCTATCCACTTTCTTCACAACATGCATATAGGACTGAGTAGTGAGATGGCCAAATTTGCTGCTGACCTCAAAATATTTAGGGTTTTTTAAATGAAGTGAGATTACCAAGAGCTCCAAAAGAATCTCTCCATAGTGGAAAAATGGGCATCAAAATGGTAACAACAGTTCTACATAAGCATTTGTAAAGTGATGCACACTGAAGCAAAGCATCCCAACATCACATATACACTGAGGGGATCTGAGCTTGCAGTGACTAAACAAGAAAAAAAACTTGGGAATGTGGTTCACAGCTCAGTGAAAATGTCAACCCAGTGTGTGGCAGCTGTAAAGACAGCAAACTCCATGTTAGGCATTATAAGAAAAGTAATTGAGAATAAAACTGCCAGTCTCATACTGCCTTTATACAAATCTATGGTGTAACCACACTTAGAATACTGTGTACAGTTCTGGTTAACTATAGAATTTGGTATCACAAGATGTTGTGCTGGACACCATTTTGGATGGCTTGTCCTCCTTTCCATGTGGTCACCCTATAACATGACACTATTCCCCCTTCTGAAGAGGTCTAGACCTCAGACTACTAAAGACAAAGTGGCAGACCATAATAACAGTGTTCATATGCCCATTGCTTTATGAGGCTTCTGCAGGCTACCAAACAGAGAACTATCAGGCCATAAAGTTGCCTAAATGGGTCTGCCAGAAACCTGGCCTCACCGTTCCTGTTAGGTCCATGTCCTACAGCAAATGCTCTCAGCTGAACTTGATGGAATCCCATCCTTCATCCCTTGGTTTAATTTACTGACCTCCCCTGGCTGGGCCTTGCAGGGAACAATAGGGTAGACGGAGCAGGCATTCATAGCACACGCAGAGTGCTGAGAGTGGCAAATCTAAAAGCAAATACGTTGCTTTTAAAGAACCAAGGAAATTCAATGGGTCTTTTAAATAAATATCTATGGATGGAAATGCAGCCCATGCAGGCTTGAAACTTGACCACAAACATGATCACAATCTGCTACTTTAAGATGCAAACAGGAAGAAAAAGCATGTAGCATAAAATGAGCTATAATCATTAATATAGTAAACTGTAACTTACTCTAATTTAGGATATTTTCCTGTATCATCTTGTGTGCTTCCAGAATTAATCAGGGAGTTTTTAGTCCAGTAGAATTTTTTTTCAGGTTCTCTCCAAATACAGGCACAAAACATGAAATGCTTCTTTTCATGAGTCAGTCATAGAAAGCTTTTATTTCTGGACATTGGCTATTGAAAAATTCAAATGAGACCCCTCAGATTTCAAGTGAGAGAGCATAACTTCTGGGGTTCATTTATTATTTTGAAAAGTGGGTGCAACACATATCACTAGCTTTGATTTTATATTGAATGTCAAAATGGTGTAACATCCTAGCTGATGCTGGCTGCTTGTCAACTGTATAATATCCAGTCATCCGTTACACAAAGCCATGAAATTCATTAAACAAAAAACCTACGGTTTACAAAAACAAAGTTAAGGCTCCACAGTTTCCAACCAAGCACCAAAAAACAGGGAAATTGGGAGTTAAGGCTCCCAAGCCTTAACGCCACATCCTCCCTAAGAAGGCAGAAAGTGCAAGTGAAATTCTCATTCTCCCAAAGCAGATAAACCATGAGGACAGGATGGAGAATATGATATGCAGAGGTGACTGTGGGGTTGTGGAAAACTGATCACGAACAACTTAGGGCCACCTACTTCTCTTTTTTTGTTTAGAGCAGCCCTTCCCCAACCTGGTGCCCTCCAAAGGTGTTGGACTACAACTCCCATCATTGCAAGTCAGTATGTCCCATGGGCAGGAATGCTGGGACTTGTCATCTCAAACACCTGGAGGGCAACAAGATGGGGAATGCTGTTCCATATCCTTACCAAATACAGGGTCTCAAACATATCTCTCAAACACATCTCGCATATAGCATAGGTTTATGGCAGATGTGACATTCGAACTACGGAGTTCCAGATTCATAGCTCAGTCCCTTGACTACTACTCTACATTAGAGCATCCCAGTTTCAAAACTGAATAATATTGCATAGTGCAACATAATAAGATAAAAGTCAATGTTAATTTAAAATAGTTACCATTTTTCCAGAGTCAAATATAAATTTGCCATTAAATCATACTGAGCCAAGACTAGAGCAATTATAGAGTCAGATTTCACCATCAAGATGATTAGGTGGCCATCCATATTATTAAATGAACTTAAGGAAGGACCTAGTACATTATTAATTTTATGCTATTAATATTTTAGTTCAGCACTCAAGAAGGATAGCATATTATGGGGCTGTCTTCCTAGAAAATATTGTTTATTCCTGTGTTGTAGAAAGTGGCTTTCCTCTTTAGATAGGAATACTTTTCTTAATATAAATAATGTATTCTCATATTTATTAAGAAACGCATTTTTAAAGTATATCCAATCCAATCAAATAATGTCAGTGTTTATAATTACTATATAAAATTAATAGGAAGAACCTCCTGATAATAATAATAATAATAATAATAATAATAATATATTTATTTATTACCCACCTCTCCCTCTGGGTTGAGGCAGGGAACAACATGAAATACAAAACAGCATAAAATACATAAAACTGGTTAAAAACATATAAAACTAATACATTATTAAAATAACAATGAGACATCTTAAAAGATAAGACAATAAAATGTGGAAGCATTATTGGCCAATTAAAAAAAATCCCTTGTAATTTATCTTTTAGTACTTTTTTGGCCTCTCTTTCTCTCTCTCTCTTTAAACATGTTCCCCTATTTATTTCTCTGTTGTGCAGAATCCTGGTTGATAGAAGTGCGTATGTCCCTGTCCAGCAGTATAAATCTGGTCTGTTGTGTTTTATTTGGAGATCTGACTTCTATTTTATTCTGCTTTACCTAATCTAGTATTCTGTTCCCACAGTGGCCAACCAGCTGCCTGTGAGAAGCCCATAAACAGGACATGAGTGCAGTAGTACCCTCACACTTCTGTTCCCCATTGACTGGTATTTAGAAGTTGTGTGCTAGGCTGTATTCCCACTGTCACAAGCTCATTGGTTGCCTCTGTATGTGGGTGCCATCACCATCTATGATCAGTGGATTTTGATGGTGTTTCTAGGTACACTGCCTCATCTACACCAAGCAGGATACAGAGGTATGAAAGCCACATGAAAGTGGTATATAAAAGGCAGGAGCCACACTACTGCTTTATAGTGGTATCGAAGTGCACTGACAACTGTTGGGGCCCATTGACACATCCCATATACGCTTTCAAACTGCTATATCCTGCTTGGTGTGGCTCCTTTATATACCGCTTTCATAGTGCAATATCCTGCTTGGTGTAGATGAGGCCATAATCTGCCAGTTTAATGCTGCTTGTTGATTTTCTGAGCTGTGTGTCTTCCCCTCCCAGGCTGAGTGAGTATAGGATACTGTTTGGCCAGTGTAGTAGCAAAGTATTTCCCCCACACTTGGTATAATTATATAGGATTGCTCTGACAATCAGCATATGATCAGAATGTTTCTCTAAATCTGTCTTCTGTTGGATTTTACTCAAGGTTTTCCCCAGTTATATTTTCGATTTTCTCCAGATTTAAATTTTACACTTTCTAGTGAAAGATTTTATTTTAAACATAACATTAGAAATAATTTCATACTGGACCAATACATGCAATTCTTTATGAGTCCAGTCAGCCCTTTATTTACTTACTTAGAGAGCAATCCTACGTCCCCTAGACAGTGTCTGGGGGGAATAGGGGTTTTTGGTTTTCTGTCTCTGAGACAACCCTTGACCCAGGAAACCATGCTCCCTGCACCCTCCCATGCAGCCAGCGTGACGTGAAACGCAACACAGAGAGGGCAAAAAAAAAAAAAGGGGGGTTCCCAGTGTAGGGAGGGGAGACCATGGAAGCTGGTTAAGACAGCTTCCTAAGTGCCCCACTGCTTCCCCCCGCTAGACAGCCAAAATTGGCCATTTAGCCGAAAAAGCAGGGTGGGCAGAGGACGGAGGAAAACATCCTATCTACACAAGCAGGATATAACACTTTGAAAACGTTTTGAAAACTGTATACGGAGGGCCGATCTACACAGTCCTTTGGAACGTTTTAAAAAGTATTTTAAAACATTCCAAATAGGTGCGTTCTAAAACGTCTTAGGCCACATTACTGAGTACTCACGTTACAGGAGAATAGTCTTCAGTCTTTAAAGCGGTGTGTGCGGTCACACACTGTTCTGCCCTGTCTCTTTCTCTTTCGTTTTTTCAATGAGTTTAGGGCAAGGCATTGTGGGGGTTGTAGTTCAGTCACCACTTCCTCCTTTGTTCCTCTGTCATACCCTAGCGAGTATAGGGCTAGGCATTGTGGGTGTTGTAGTTCACTCACCCACTTCCTCTTTCTTCCCCACCAATCAACTGCTAAGCATTTGGGTGCCGGTCAACGAAACACTGCCCCCAGGAATCACAAACGGTAAGGAAGGACACATTATTTTACTTAAAACGATTTATTAAAAGTGAAACCGTTGTATATAACTGAAGTGAGTTTTAAAAAACCTCAGATATACAACGTTATAGGGAGTGCGTCATGTGGCCCAAAGAGTTTTCATAACCCTTATAAAACGTCAAAAACCTCGTATGTAGATCAGCCCGGAGTGTGTTCTGGGCCCCAACAGTTGTCATTACTGTTATAAACCGTTTTAAACCATTTTAAAGCAGTAGTTTAAATAGGCTGCCAGTGTGCTGCATTCACTTTCCTAATAGAATGAATGAATGGTATTGATCTACATGTCTTAAAAAGATGAAGGCCGCTTATATTTATATTATTGATTGTGTCTTTTTTTTTTTAACACATTGCAAAGAATGAGTGATAGCTGGAGTGGACTGAATGGGATAGAAGGAATATGTGGGTACTATTAATTGTGGTACTTATGCATGAAGGGGAAGATGGTGTGAGGTTCTGAGCAAATGAAAGGCAGGGAGAAAAGCCAGTTGTCGGGTAAGTGACATGGATGCCAAATGCCAGTTGAAAAGAGAACAGAGTGGTGCTAGGTAATGGGTACGTATGCTGGTATAGTCCATGAAAGCTTATGCCAGACTAAAATTGTTAGCTTTTCAGGTGCCACTAGACTCTTTGTTGCCTAATCTTCTCATTTGAGATGGGTTTTTTTTGTTTTTTTTAGTAAGGTAGATATGACTATATGATTGATAAGACAGCTATGACTATATTCCCCCCCCCCCCCATTTTAGGTTTTGGTAAGGTATCTATGATTGGAAAAAGTAGATGGGATATACTTTATGTCGTTCCCCACATTTTAGACCTTTTTGGTAAGGTGGATGTGACTATACTATTGGTAAGACAGACAGCTAGGACTATAATTTGTATTGTTTTTTTCCTTCTCATTTTAGACTTCCTCGGGTAAAGTACCTATGATAGGCAAGGGCGCTGGGACTGTGCTTTGTACCTGTATATTACACAGGGCAAACCCACCCTAGGTTGTGAGCAGGACGTATATGCAGCCCCGCCAGCCGCCGGAGACGAAATATAAAACCATTTTTGCTAGCTGTCTATCACGGCCAAAACGGAATGATGATGTATCATCATCATCATCATCATCATCATCATCATCATCATCATCATCATCGGGATCTGGACTATGCTACGCCGTCTTGCAGTTTCCTGTGGAGTAGAACAGAACAGAAAAAGGGGGACACCTGGCCGAGGCAGGGAGGGACGGAGCCAGCCGGGCGTGCGTGCGAGGAGGAGGCCCGGTGTTGGTTCCTGCTGCCTCAGCCTGCCTGCGATGGGCTGAGGGAAGGCGGGCAGCGACCGAGAGAAAGAAGGCGGCGGCGGCGGCGGCGGCGGCGGCCGTTGCGAGGGGCGGAGGCTCCACAGGGCTGACTGAGGCACCTGGGGCTGCCTTCGCCTCTCCCTCCGCCCTCTTTCTCTCCGCCCTCACGTTGGTTTCGACTTTCTTTCTTTCCCCCGCCCGGAAACTCTCCGGAGAAGCAGCCACGTTGCCTCAGCCAGACCGAGCTGGGCCAGGTTCGGGGGCGGGCGGCTCTGCCGTGTATGTGTGTATGTGGGGGGGGAGAAGCTCGACGATCCCGCGCTTTTCTTCTTTTCTCGCCCGCGGGGCCTGAGGCGCGCCCTCCTCCCTCCCCCCAACCAGGTGAGTTCTCTTTCTTCTCAGGAAGCCCCCGGGGGGGGGCAGGGTACCTTTGCCCCGCCCCCAAAATTCGGCGAACTCCCCCCCCTTTCCAAAAAACACCCCAGAGCTCAAAGTTGAGGGTGCGCGGCGGATATGGGGAGAAGGCAGGGAGGAATTTCCCCCTGACCCCCCCTCCCCGTCCAAGCAGGTTGCCCCACGTTTCCTTTCTCTCACCTAACATTATTGCCAACCTACCTCGAAATGCCTTCCATCTCCTGAGGGAGGGGTGGATATATATATATATATATATATATATATATATATATTATAGGCAGGATTTTAATAAAACATAGGGGATCAAAAGCAGATTTCCATCCTGAAAGGGAGATGTAAAATATTACACGGAAGGGGAAAGCCTGTATATCGAGTGTTAAAACTTGCTTCATTTCTCTCCCTCAGGTTACAACCTGCGATTCATTTTTTTTAAAAAAAGGTGGAACATGAGCGCAGGGCCTGCTTGGATTAAAGGGATCGACTGAAGTTTTGGGGTGGATCTGCGGGGAGTGGGTTGTGTCCTCTCCCATCACCCCCCCTCCCCCCATAACTCCTGGAGCGATATTGGCTCCTGTTTTAGTATTTTCATAGCAGAATTTTTAGTTAAGAGCTCTGTACTAGTTGGTGACCTTGGGCGGGTCACTCATTCTTAGCCCCAGGTACCTTAGAGGAGGTAGGACTGGATGAAAAGGTAATATTAAGAATCACACAATAGGATTTAGAGATATCACTGCTGCAGACATAAATTTGAATGCGGGTGGAATTTCGTATAGCTTTAGGTACTGTAATAATGATGGGGTTACTATTAATAATGTTGTTACTCTACTTGGAATATTTGGTGAACAACGCAGAAACCAAACAGTGTTTTGAACCGCCCAGCCTCTGCAATGCGAAAAGAGCACTTAGTATGGATTAGTGACTCCTTGACTATTTTTAAGATACTGTATCTTTTTTGGCCTTTGTAATCAGAATGACTAAGGGGTGGATCTCTTCCATCATTCATTTTACCTGCAGGTATCTATATTACACAGTGCAAGACCGCCATAGGTTGTAAGGACTTAATGGACCACCAAAGCTGCATGCAGCCCTGCCAGCCACGGGGGACTAAATATAAACCATTTTTGCTAGCTGTATCACGGCCAAAACGGAGTGGTTGGGATAGGTTTGTCAGGCCGTAATGCATACTTGGCATAATGAGCTTGATGTCTTACAATTTGTGCAGTCTGGCCTATGGCTACAGCAAACATTTTATTTTAGTTTATGTATTTCAACTTTGCCGTTTAAGGCAAGCCCTCACAAGCATAGCAAAAACTAGGAAAGCATACAGAATGTTCAAAAAAGTAAAATTGAGAAGATTACTTGTTCAGTGCATGTTTATGGCTGGATAGGTACTTCTCTTGGGCTGCAATCTTATACCTGTGTGATAGCCAGTGTGGTGTAGTGGCTAGAGTGTTGGGCTGGGACTTGGGAGATCCGGGTTCTGGACCTCACTTGCCCAAGAAATTCACTGGGTGACTTTGGGCCAGTTGCTGAGTCACAGCCTAACCTACAGGATTGTTGTGAGGATAAGCAAAAGGGAAAAGGTGGAATATAAATGTAATAATAAAATAAATAAATCCATACTTAAATTGGAGTAATGCAATGTGAATGCAATAGGAGTTATTTCTGAGTAGGCAGGTACAGGACTGTGCTATTAGTTTAGAGTCAGCAGTAGTTTTTCTGGCTTCAGTAGGACTCTTCAGTATATAGCTCTGCGCCACAATCCTATGTGTCTTTACTGGGAAGCAAATTACATCAAGTGTATTGGGATTTACTCTCTAGTATGTTTAGGATTGTAGCCTAACTCTGATTACTTGTGGTATTACCACACAAGCTTGTTGTATGTGAACACTTTGAAAAAATAATAGTTGGTTCCGAAAATCTAGTGATCATTACCTTCAAGTATAAATAGTAACAAACTACATGTAGTACAATTACCTGTGGTTATAGTACCATTTTTTCTTCTTTTTATATCATTCCAATAAAACCTAGTTGCAAAAGCAAACAGGCCATAAAGAGTTTTTTTGAAATCATGTGATTTACAGTTGCCTTTTCCTATGTAGGTTTTAGTTTGGACTCTGCCCTGTTTGATTAGGTAATCTTTTGTTTGCCTTCAATTTAGTTAAACGGAATAATTAGTGTTATGCTTGCTGAGGATGATGGGAGTTGCAGTCTGGAGGGCTTTAGATTGGGGAAGCCTGGAATAATTGCCTCACCTTTATGGAGGGCTTTTGTGGTCCATGGGCAAAACCCACTGCCATTTAAGCATTATTTTTCTAATTCTTTTTCTTTACACATTTCTTTTAAATGAGCAGTCAGACCTTTGCGTAATAAACACAATGCACTACTGAAATAGCATCCTTCGTTTTATAAACACATAGTGACACATGAATAACAACATGAAAGATTCATGAAAAATGTATAGACAAGGAAGAACAAGTGTTTTTCTGATGCTGTTTGACTAGGGTGGGGCTAATGAGATACATCCGTATTCTATATTGTCATGTGTTGTGCATGATTTTTGTTCTTCCCTTCTTATGAACAGTTCATCTGCCTTGTTTTTCTCTGAGCTGCTTGAAGTTGTCATGAAAATTTGGCCTGCTGTTCAAAGGCTGCTTTTGTAACTTGTATTCCAAAGGTGAGAGACATAGACTTTAAGAACCTCCCATTTCAGCTTCCAGCCACTGATAAATGAGGGAAAGAACAATATTGCTATAAACATGTTTAGCATTTTTCATAATGTAGGTAAAGATGGATTTGCTCCTTCAAAGAGTTCATCTTCCTTCCATGGGAATTGCTAGGTATACCCCTGCCTTTGCCTTTAGAGGCAATATAATAGTAATGTTTCTTGACTGAAAAGGACGTTTAAGGAAGGTAATTAAATGGAGGCTTGACTAGATGCTGTGCTGATGTACATGTCACAGAAAAACAAAAATAAACTGGAGACGATGTGGGTAGCACAGGAGAGGACTATGTAATTTTATGTAGTCACTTGGGAGTGTCTTCTTGATGTTAACAAAGACAACTTTATGCTTACTGTCAATAGCATCTTTATCATCTATAATCATCATTTTAAGGGGCACTATTTTGCTTGCTTTTCTTCTGATTGTATAATTCTTGGTGCTCTTTGTGTATCGTAGAGCAAATATGGAAGGCCCAAATAATCCATTGGTTTTTTTTAGCGGAGGAAAGTGAACGGTATCACAAACAGCAGCCTCTGAAGGCAGATAAATGTCCCAAACCATGATTTGTTAGTATGGATATAATGCCAAAACACACTTTGCCCAAACAAAGCCTGTTTTTTGGCCTGGTTTGGCAGATGCTCGCAAACCATGGTTTTTCTGATGATGTAGGTTTGGACATGATTGGTTTTGTCTGAATCATCTTGTTATTTGTAACTCTTTGTTTGCTTCTAAGTCAAACATAAATGGGCAGAGCTTGGAGTGGTCAAAGCAGAAAGCTGGAAAACTGGGATGAAAATGTCCACTACCATAGCACTCTAGTAGGTGGTTGCTTACTTGTAAATAAATTTCCCAGAGCAGTTGCTTTAAAACTCTTAACACAAGCTTCCCTGCAGTGTGGGTTGGCTCACTTGTATGGATCACAGAGTAATGTCTACAATCCTATCTAAAGAGATGTGTATATTCTGTGCCAGAAACATCTGTGCTAAAGAAAACCCAATTTTTGTGCCCATAAAAAGTATGCAAAATATATGTGCATATGTGCTTATGTTACCAAAAGTTGTGTTGCAAGTTTTTAAAGAGTAGGAATATTTTTAGCTCAGTCACTGGAGGACAGGAAAGGAGTGACAAGAGTATGATGGTTGTGCCTAGGTGATAAAGTAGGGGCATGATGACAGGAAATAATGATGGCAGGGAGAGGTACATAGCATTGTGCAAGCTATTGAGACCTCATACATTTACCATGGGAAGACCTGCTTTGCCATCCTCTTGATTTATAAGTCTTTGTATCCTGGCAGCTTGCTGCCAAGGTTTTCTCTGCAAACTTAAACTATAGATTTGCTTTGGTAAAAAAAAATCATAAGATTATTCATATGCGATGGAACCCTGAATACTTGGAATGTATATATAATCCCTCAGCAGGCAGAATTTAGATGCATTGCATATTACAAGTATTACAGGTGGGCTAAAGTGCATCACGTCAGAGTTGTCTGTAGGTCAGTGAATAGTTTATTAAGGTGTACCTGATTGCTTGAATAAAGCAAGCTCTGCTACAGAACCATTGTTTTAAAACTCTAAGATACATCTCTCTGCAGCGTGGGTTGGCTCACATGCATGCATCACAGAGTTGTTGGTTCCCAAGTGCCTAGTTGTAGTACATTGTCATTTGGATTGACTGGTCTGGTCTGTTGAGGGGCTTGTTAGGCAATAGTGCTGTGTTTGGGCAAGGTTTTCTTTAAAACCTTTTTAAAATGGCTGCCATGAAGGGTGCCCATTCACAAAATGGTTGCTGTGGTGGGCACAGCCAGTCACAGAGCACAAATTGGTGAAGCTAAAAGACAAAGAACTTGCCCAATAATTCAAAAACAAAGTAGATTTGTTTCCCCAAACACCCACCCACTCCTTTGAACCTACAGTTTTCTTTTGCTCTCTCTCTGGATAATATCCCCCGCTGCCCCCGACACACTGCACAGTGCAAATTCAAGAGACACATTCTTCTTGTTTTTCGGGACCACCTGCTGTCACATGCATTTCCTCTGGTTCACTCCTGAACACCCACTCTCTTGCACATATGCCCCCCATCCATTCACAGACATGCAACTATGCACCTCATTCATCACACAAGTGCGCACACACACCTCCTTTCTTTGCTGGAACCCTGTCCAATCTACCTTGGGTCACCCTCCATCTTTCTATCGGCCCCCTACATGCTCCTCCAATTCATCATAGCCCTCCCTGGGTCACCCCACAGCCCTCCCCAGCCCACTCTACAGATCTCCCAACCAGTCTCCGGCCCCCCACAGCCCTTTCCAGGGGCTGGTAAGCCCTCCTTACCAGCCCCTGGTCACCATTCAGCCTTCTCCAAAGCTTACTGGGCAGGCAAGCAAGCAGAAGCAGGAGGCCTTTCCTATTTTTTCCTTATTTTTTTTTTTTGGGGGGGGGGAGACAGTTTTTAGCAGGTGGCTCAGTCAGTGTGCTGTGAAGCACCTGATCTGCAGCGCTTCACCATCTTCATTCCCTAAGAATGTGTCTGACCCCACATCAGATTCTGAGGCATTCTGGGCCTGGTGTGGGGTCAGACACCTTAAAAGTGGAATTTCCTTATAAACTTATAGAATGATGTGTGTTTTGAAGATGCCTGCACAAGGTAGACCTTTAAAAAACAAACTGAACTCAGAAGTCACATGGAACTGTAGCAGGCACCAGTGGCCACATTGGTGCCTTTTCGCTCCATGTTGGAGGTCACAGAATAAGGGGTTGGCTAGATGGCCTCCTTTCCAACTTTGAGCCTTTGTGGGGAAAAGCGTGAATGAAATGAAATTTTACATGTTTGGGTAACCCCATGATATCATATATTTCTGTATATTGCATTGAGAAGGCTTTACCCTTAAAGGCAAAATACAAATAATTTAAAACAAAATAAAAATATCCTGCATCTTACTGAAATAATTGTTTCTGTGTATTGTAATGTGGAAAATATGACTTCAGCTCCCAAATAAATAATTGTCAAACATTTACTCTTGTTATTTTAGCGCTTCCCCCCCTCCTCATGGACATCTTAAATCACACTGTATGTCCTTGTAGCTTTTCTTTTGATCTAGTTACTTCAAGGTCATGAATAAGTACTGCTGGGTGAACAATGTGTCTATTTTGTCTCCTTTGTGTTTAGGGAGACTTCATTTTAATCTTACGGCAGTTCATTTGGGAATTTCTGTTCTGTAAGGGGGAGGTGGGACATTAACAAGGTCAAAACTACCTTAGTGTGATTGCAGAACATCTGTAAGCCACCTGAATCAAACAAATTCTTAATTTTTTTGGACACATCTAGCATCTATCTCATTCTTTAAAATAAAAATAGAAAGTGCTATTTCTTGTCATCGTTGTTCTATTCCAGGATGCACTATTTCTCACTGATAGGTTATGCTAATGACTGTCTGGCTAGACATTCTGATTAACATTTTCAAATTATATTAGATAAGGAATATTTCTTGTCATGTCATTTTGAAGAATGACTGGAAATAATGGGTGGGGGAAAGTTTACAACTGTGCCTGTTTGGAAATGTTAATAAGAATGTCTAGCCAAATTGTGTTAGATAAGGAATATTTCTTGCCAGGTAGACTTGAGGGATGACTAAATGCGATAGATGTCAATGAGAAACACATCTATGATCTGTATTATGTGGGTGCTTTGCCAGTCTTGTTGGAACTACATGTTTAAGGTTCCTAAAAAAGGTGTATGATTGAAGTTCTGGACTAGAATGAAAGGACATGTTAGAAATATGGCTGTAGGCGTTGTACTTTTCTAAAACTCCTTAAGATGGAGTAATTGTTTTTTTTACCTTTAAGAAAGACAATGTTAAAAGCGGAATTTCCTGATCAACATTTAGAATATGTGTTTTGATGTGAGCTTTTCAAAACAATTAGATAGGAGACATAAGGTTTCCATTTCTTAACTATACCAAATACTTAGAAGGTACTCGTCTTTGTTTGTGGGGGTACTCTTTGTTTAGTTATTGGGATAAATCCTGAGAATTAACATTTGTTTTTGGTTAAGATTTTGTGTTTTAATTGCAGGAAGCATGATTTGTTCAGTCTTGATCCTTAACTTTGCTCTTTTGTGTACTTTCGTTTATGATGTCACAAATATCAAGGATGAAATATATGTTATACCAAAACAGCTTCTAGTTGGAGATTGGATGACAATATACCTTCCAAGAAGAAAAGTGGGTACATTTTGGAGATAAATAATTTTTCTACTCTGACTACTGACTGTGAGGTTTAATAGGTTAATTAATTCATGTCTATAGGATAGAGAGCCAGAAAACCAGATGGGAGGAAATAAAAATTGCAGATATGCTACTGATTTTCAAAATATTTATTTATTATAGTTTCTTATACCCTGTTTTCAACATGACTGCTTTACAAAAAATTCTTTAAAACAACACTAATACATCTAATAAAAATAATAAAACCAACAGTGCAATCAGCAAACTAACCATAAAACTGCATAAAATACTAGAAAATTAAAATTCTGAAAGGTCTGAGCAAATAAAAATGTCTTAATTTGCAAAAAGACATAACTGAGAAATAAGCCTCCCTAGCTTTCCATAAATGGGGCACTGCAGCAGAAAAGGTCCTGTCATTGGTTATCACTTCAGAAGGTGAAGGAGGGTGAGGGGACAGAGAAAGACACCTTAAGACTCAGGCAAGTTAATGCAGGAGAAGGTGTTCTTTCAGATACCTGGGCCCCAGGCTGATTAGTGATTCAAAGGTAGTGCTTGGAAATGGACTGGGAAACAGTGCAGATGTTTCAACACTGGTGAGATGTGTTTCATGTGCCTGGTCTCAGTCAGAAATTTAGCCTCTCTATTTTTGCTAACTCAGGTTTCCCAATTGTCATCAAACATAGCTCTGTATAAAATGCGTTATAGCAGTCAAAGCAAGATATTACCAGAACGCTGATAACCATGGCCAAGCTAACTCTGACTAGGAATTGGTTGCAGCTGGAGTACCATCCTTAGCTGGCGAATGGTGCTTTATGCTGCAGAAACTACTTGGGCCTGTAAATATAAGGCTAAATCCTAAGAACTGAGGGTCTGATCCATCAGGAAGAGCAGTTCTAACCAGAAAAGGTTGGATAACACCTCCCAAGCCATACAGCTATTCAGTAACATTATCTCCATCTTGTCTGAATTTAGCTTCGGATTATTGGCCCTCATCCAATCCATTACTGACTCCAGGCAACTCTTCAACGCTTCCAAACCTCAGCTAAGTGGCTGTCTTGATTGTACTGATTGATTGTAAGCCACTCTGAGGACCTTTTGGGGCTGAGATGTGGGATAAAAATAATACTTTTTATACTATTTGTTAGATATTTAAATCAAACAATCGATGGAAAGGAAAAATAGAATTGGGTATCTGCGTTTTATTTATTTTATTTTATTCATTCATTAAACTGTTTTTATCCCTCCCTATATCACTGGGATCTCAAGGCAGCATACAGATAAAATCATGCAAAGTATAAAACAATAAATATACATGGCTAAAAACAAATTAAACAATTAATCAAGCTAAAACCAGTATAGAATTTAAAAGCAGTAAAACAATTTAAACCATGTGCAACCTTGGTGAATTTAGCCATCAAAGGCTTTAAGAACATAAGAAGTGCCATGCTGGGTCAGACCATGGGTTCATCTAATCCAGCACTTTGTTCACACAGTGACCAAACAGCTGTTGACCAGGGACAACAAAGCAGGACATGGTGCAACCCACCCATGTTCCCCAGCAACTGGTGCACACAGGCTTACTGCCTCGGATACTGGAGGTAGCATATAACCATCAGAGCTAGTAGCCATTGATAGCCTTCTCCAGGAATTTATACAACCCCCTTTTAAAGCCAGCCACATTGGTGGCCATCACTACATCTTGTAGTAGTGAATTCCATAATTTAACTATATGCTGTGTGAAGAAGTCCTTCCTTTTATTTGTCCTGCATCTCCCACCAATCAGCTTCATGGGATGACCCCATTGGGTTCTAGTATTTTGTGAGAGGGAGAAAAATGTCTACAGATCCACATTCTCCACATAATTTTGTACACCTCTATCATGTCTTCCCTTAGCCTCCTTTCTTCCAAGCTAAACAATCCCAGCTCCACCCCCTTCATCATTTTAGTTGCCCTTTTCTGCACTTTTTCCAGCTCTGTAATGTCTTTTTTTTTAGGTGTGGTGACCAGAACTGTACACAATATTCTGAGTGTGGTTGCACCATTGATTTGTATAAAGGCAGTATGATACTGGCAGTTTTTTATTCTTAAAAAGCCAGGTTTTGACTTGGCACCAAAATGAAGCCAGCGCTGGGGCCAGTTGGGCCTCCAATGGGACGGTATTCCACAGCTGGGGTGCCACAACAGAGAGCGCCCTCTCCTATCTCCCACCATAGCATATTTCTCAGGTTGGTAGGATGCAGAGGAGGGCTCCTCCCATAGGTCTCAGGCAGGCATATATAGGGAGAAGCGCTCCCTCAGGTATTGAGGTCCTAAGTCATTTAGGGCTTTAAATGTCATTCTGACTGGAATTTAGGGCTTTAAATGAATTCTGACTGGAATCATATAGTCAACCAGTGCAATTCCTTTAAGATCAGTGTTATATGGTCTTTGTGGGATGTACTGGTCAGCAGTCTAGCTGCTGCATTTTGCACAAGCTACCACCTCCGAGTTGTCTTCAAGTGCAGTCCCATGTCCAGGAAAGGCTGTAGCTGGCAGATAAGCTGAAGCTGACCCCAAGTACTCCAGGTCACAGAGTCCACCTGGGCCACCAGTGACAAGGATGGATCTAGGTGTATTCCCAAGCTACACGCTTGCTCCTTCAGAGGGAGTGCAACCCCATCTAGGACAGATCACTTACCCAATTCCCAGACTTGAGATCCACCAATCCACAGCACTTCCGTCTTATAAGGATTCAGCTTCAGTTTATTGGCCCTCATCCAGCCCATTACAGCCTCCAGGCACTGGTCCAGCACTTTCACTGTCCCAGCTGACTTCAACAAGGAGAAATAGAGCTTATATTGATGACACCTTTTGCTCTTGACCTTGCTCTTTGATTTCATGTAGATGTGAAATAGTATAGCTAATAAAATAAGAAAGTGCAAGGAGAATAGGAAGAATGGGAATTACAAGAAACACTCTGGAAGGAAAGCTCCTAGTAAAGTTTTACTTGTAAAGTTGTATGACCATGACTTTTTGCCTTCAGGGAACCCTTTCTCTATTGACATATCTGCCCAGGATCCCTTACTCATTTCAGAAGAGTCATGGTTTAAGGTGCACAGCCAGTTTACACAGGGTTCAAGCAGGCCTATTGGGGCTCCTCATTGCACCAGTAGTGGCGGGCAAGTAATTTTTCGAGGAAACTTGTGCACTATTACTGATCTTCTCATTGAAACTCAAGGAGCCCAAGGTTTCCCTGGAAGGAATCTGCAATCAATGATATATGGGCAATTGTATGCCATCGTCAAAGAAAGCCTATAGCTCAGTTGTATAGAGTACATACAAAAGGTCCCAGGTTCAATACCTGGCATCTCTAGGTAGGGCTAAGAAAGACTCCTGTCTGGACCACTGCTCTGAGTCAGTATAAGGTCGCTTCCTATGTTGATAGTTACCTTTCTTGCTGCACATATTCTGCTCCTTTTCTATTAGTTTTTTATACTCTTCCTCACACACTATGCCAAGTAAGCACAAGTTGAATCACTTTAGTTTCTCCACTTGACCTCTTATTAAAGTGCCACAGCTGCATTCCAGTGTAACCTGACTCACAAAATACCTAGATCTTTAGGGCAGATAAATTTAGTTGGCTGTGCAGACATTTATACGCTTTAATAACAGGGATGGGAGCAAATCCTCAATAACTTGCATTAATGCCCAGGCTCAATTATCCCTTGCTGGGAAAAGTACCTAATATAAAAGTGAGAAACTGGGCAGATTGTTTTTGCAGTTAGTAGGCCATTGATCAGAAAGATTACAAGATTACGTTGGCATGTACTTGTATTTGTTTCGAAACAAAACGCAAATCATTAAAGTTTCCTCATTTTGAGACTGCAATACTATCATCTAAGTGACCACGATCACATATCCTCTGAAGTTACTCCAACTTATATGGTATGTCTGCTCAATTTTCTGTGATAATCCAAAATGGTAATGAAATGGAAAAAAAGGCTGGTATAGAATGGTTAACATATCAGAGTGCAAGAGGATCACTCACATTATTGCATGATAATACAGTAATATATGTAGCGTAAACTGAATTTCCAGTGTCTTACATTGTCTCAGTAATCTGTACAAGAGCCCTATGAGAGACTGTTTAGCTCCCCCAGAATGTGGAAGCAGAGACTGTCACGTCTGGCAAGAGGTGGGGAGGCAGATGTAACGAGCTGACAACCCAGATTCAGTTAGTAGGTTGTCACATGGCTATCCCTGCCATAAGATATCCTGGGCGCAGGCAATTCAAGGCATTGAAAATCAGTTCCAGTAAACTGATAATTGGTGCAGCTGCAAATAAATAAACAAATAAATATGCAGATGTATGCTCTCTACAACCACTTACAGACACGAGGTAACATCCACATTCTGGACTGCCTGATGTTTATGAGCAGTCATCAAGAGCAGCTCTGTGTATAGCGTATTGCAGTGGTAAATCTGCGATTGTCAGTGATACTAATGCCAACATTTCAATCAGCAGAATTATCACCAGATGTTCCAGGGTCAAATCAGTGGTGTATATCTTGTCACTTGATAGTATGTGTACATAATATGTTGCCTAGTATGAGAATAAATGTTCATTTGTCATCAACTGGTGACAATCAATTTGTCATCAGATTCTTATTGTTTGTATTGCTCCTCATAACTTCAATTATTTCACATAAGCTAGTTCTCATCTCTGAGGAGTGTATGTACTGTTGTGGTTTCAGTGCATCACTTAGTTCTTTTCAATTTGATGGAAACAGCCTGACAGGTTTTACAATTTTCACACTTCGGAAATGTTTCTGTAAGAAAGCTTTTTAACGTGAACAAGTTGCTAGCCCGGCTAGCAGCCCTGCTGTCAATGCCATCTTCCTAGCAAAGGAGTATCTTTATTAAATGCATTCTCTTTACGTTCTGCTAGTTTATTGGTTTCCAAAGGATATTCTGTGGAACCCTGGGGTTCTGCAGTGAGAAAATTAATGGTAGAGAACAAGCTGACTGCATGTTGCTTTCTCCCTTTTGGGGCTTTAAAATGCTAGGAAGTGCGGTTTTTGGATAGTTGTTTGTGATTCCAGCATCCACATGTGCAGAGGTTGGAGGGGGCTGTAGCTCAGTGGTAAAGCACATGTTTTGCATGCAGAAAGCCCAGGTTCAACCACTGGCATCTCCAGGTAGGGCTAGGAAAGAATGCTTGTGGAGAGTGAAAGGTCCAGCCATTGCTAGAACTGGCTGCTACTTTATTCAGTAGTTGAGGGAGAACACCCAACATCTTGTGGAAGCTGCTTTCCATTGTATGACTTACAGGAAAGGGAATCACAAAAGTGGATGGTCTAGAATAGAATAGAAATTTTATTTGCATTATCCACACAAGCCATTGCAACATTATACCTAAAACGCAACAAAACAGATAAAATTATCAGACTAAAAATTATAAAAAATATTTACACCAGGCGCAACATAAATCAAATGTAAAACACTAATAAGCGAATAAAACTGACAAATAATTTTTTAAACAAAAAAAAATAGAGCACCATAAACAGGCCTTATTTTAATGGCAGCTGACAACAAATTTATAGACTTCAGTGTCACCCATTTATCTTGGTCTGCAAATAGGAAAGATGCATACAGATCAGACTAATGGCCTGGAGTGGATGAGTATGAGTGCATGTTTAGGAAAAAAAAGTCCTAAAATTCCCAGCATGCCCTAGCAAGCATGACAGGCAGGAGGGATGCTGGGAGTTGTAGAATTTCTTTCTGTCTAAACATGCATAGAATTGCACCTTTTTTATTATATAGACACACACACACGTGTTATTTTCCAACAAGGAAGGGAAAGGACAAGAAAAGTGAAGTGAAAGGTTACTAGTATCCTTCCTATTTTGTAGTAGTCCTTGCCTTCTTTTTTTACGGCTCCTACTATTTATCATTTTTTATCAGGAAATATGTGTGCATGTTTCACTGCTGCTCAAAATTCGGAAATGGCACATCTGCGCTGGAAGATTGACAGTGCGTTTGCTTTTCTGTAACTTTTGTTGTTTCTGTGGTTATCTGTGTATGACACACGTGGGTTCTGAGCTACTACAGAACACTTTCTAGAGCTCAGACGCAGGAGCTGGCATTCACACCCCTTCTCTGGGGAGGGAGGGGGAGATTTTCTCCTTTGTGCATACCTCAAGGCATGGGATGTGCTTTGCAGGAATCTACCTTAAAGCATCCCTGACAGATGGCTGTCCAGCTCTTGGTTGTTTAATTGATAAACAGCCAAGTAATTCCAGATTCATTTGTCAAGAAACAACCCAGGAACAGGGTTGCTTGATCCGCTTGTCTCTGCAATTCCCAGGTTAAACAACCCAGGAATTGTTGCAGTGACATGTGAACCGGGTCAATCCTACAGAGAAGTTTATATGCTTGAATGGAACATGGTGTGTCCCACTGCTCAAGTTGTGTAACTTTATATACACTATCTGTGGTGTTACATTACACACATACACGCCTCCCCTCATTTTTCTGGTTCCATATAGGACACTGGGTTTGTTGCACATGAATACTGTTGCTAATCTCTTTGCCGCCTAGGTTGCGAAAAGGCACAAGGCATCTGACCTTGTGTTTTCATGAGCTGGCCAACTCTTACTTTGGGCTTACCTTTTTATTTGTTCACAGGAGCAACACAGGCTGCTACCCTTGTTTATTTGCTAAGCAAGGAACTGGAATGTTGTACATCCTGTCTCATAGGAGAATGACCACACATTAGAAACGTATTGCTTATGCAATATACTCCTCTACTATATTGAGACAATTGTGTGTGAATCTTAAAGAGTTTTAATGATTCCACGCTACTATTTCATGAAGTTTTCTCTAGGAAAACTCATTCAATTAAATCATTTTAGTTAAATTCAAAAGTGCAAGTAAACACTTATAATACATTTTTAAGGAGTTTTTCATTTTGAGGCTTACATTAGAGTGCGGTACTTGTATTAAGCCAAATATTTCTTTCAAGTGGGATACCCATTATATATGTTCCCGCTAAAAAGCCTGATGCTACTTCTCTGTTTACACTGCTAACATTTTGCCCCTGAGATCTCTTGTGCATGTTACCTTCTGAGACCAGGATGTTATTATGCTTTTCCATGATATTTATTTATTTATTTTGCTGGGTAGGAAGAACAGAACATGATGCTGTCTGCAGGTTCTTAATTGCTCAATATTTTGCCCACGAGTCAACGAAAGTTGAAGAATACTGCTTAAGTCAGCATTTCACTTGTTCCTTGGTATACGTCTAGATTTAAAGATTAAATAAAATGCAAAATGAACTGAAAGACTCATTGTCTCTGAATTTGGCATGATACCTAAGTTATTAGCATTCTATAATGCCACAGATGTGTAAATACAGGGAGAACGTGTGTAGTTAAGCAAACGGTAAATGTACTGTAATTTGACATGATTAGAACAAGAGTAGACAGCACGCTAGTATTGTAGCAAACTATTGTAAATTAGCAAAATTATATAGTACAGTAGATGTCTCCCTTGGCTTCTTAGTGCTAGAAGCGAACTACATGCCACTGTTCTCTAGTTTAGGCACTGGAGATTGCTATAGGAATGAAAATAGTGATGTAAACCAGCCCCTGTGGGAAAGAGCCCTGCTGCTTAAAAGTAGCACGATCATACTCTGAAGGCTAAAAGGGTAATCTAGCATCAGCGTATATGGCAATCTTCAGCAGCTGTTGGGGGGGGGGGGTTAGTGCTACTGTTTATGCATACCTTGGGTCCTCCTTTATTATTTTTCTGGAGTTCTGATCAGTGCTTGGTGGAGTGGGGTCCACTGTTTAAATTTCTCATAATGCCCTGGAGCAAAACTATGCTGGGGGCATTGTGGCATTAAAATTATTGTTATTATTTATTACATTTCTATACTGCCCCATAGCTGAAGCTCTCTGAGCGATTTACAAAGCTTAAACACGATTAAAAATACATTCTACAAAGTGTAAAATCATTTACATAAAAAGCATATAAACAGAGAAACCATGTATCTCAAAACAAGTTTAAAAATGCCAGCTCCAAGCTGTCCTGTGCTGATCACAGCCACTGCAACCACCATCCAGTCAGCCTGCTAGGGCTCACCAACATTGATGTAGGGTGGGTCTGCCAGGAGGCAATTTGCTGAGGGCCCCTTCTCACCTGAAAATAGCCCTGAAAAGGGTTGGAGGTGTTACTTGCCACATTGATTCCATTTGTGGCTGTCTTACTATGCCCCTGTCTCGCTCCACTTTAAAAACGTGTCACTGACTCGTCTGCCTGCTTTTGGTACCATAATGCAGCAAGCGCTGGGATTCTGCAGGCACAACACTGGACAAAGACGTGTTTTTCAAGTGTTTTCCAGGAACACGTCCCATGTTGTCTTGTTACTGAGCAATCCTTTTGTGTCTGCTGTGGGACTAATTCAGAGGTGAAAGTGATTAAGACAGAGCGCAGGGTAGTCCTTTTGGGCCTCATCACTGCAGTGTGGGAAGTGAGCGTGCACCCTAGAAGACACCTTTCCCCTTCCTGCAGCTGCACATTGCAGATAAAGGCCAGTAGACTTTTCCTTCACTGCGGATCTTCTAACTCTTTGTAAGTTTCCATGGAATGTCAGGCTTCCTTAGAACACACCTTTGAAAAAAGGGAAACTCCTCCGTCAGTGAGGAGAGAACATTTTGAAACTGGGTATAAATGAAGTTTAGAATAATGAAATAATGCCCAGCTTGCATATGTTTGTTTATTTTAATTTATTTCATTGAATTTCTATACCACCTTTCATAAAAAAAAATCTTAACTTGGTTTGCAAAATAAAATACAATAAACCCAATCATTAAAACAGTAATAAAATGCTAGTAGCTTATTAAAATAACCAGGAGTAGCAATGCTAGCATTAGGGAAACTCCCGGGCAAACAGATAAGTTTTTAGTTGTCAGATGAAACACTACAGTTCAGGAGCTTGCCTGTTCTCAATGGGGAGATAATTCCATATGGTAGGTGCCACAAATAAGGCTGTCCTCCACACCGTGGCCAAGTGAACCTCAGTAGGCTGCAGTATGATAAGCAAGGCCTCCCCTTCCGAATACAGAGACCTGGGTGGCCTATACAGGAGAAGGCGATCTCTCAGATAAACTGGTCCTGAGCTGGTGAGGGGCTTATAAACTAGCAGTAGCACCTTGAACATGGCTCAGTAGCTAATTGGCTGTAGAGCTTTCAACACAGGAGTCATATGTGTGCGGTAAGAAACTCCTCTGAGAAATATAGCTGCTGCACACTGCACCACTTGCAGCCTCTGGATCAATCTCAAGCTCAGTCCCACATAAGTATATTTCATGGATCCAGTCTTGTGTTTACTAGTGCATGGGTCTCGGTGGTTAGACTGTCCCTGCCCAGGAATAGTTGCAACTGTTGTATCAGCCAAAGCTGATAATAGCACTTTCTCACCGATGCCACTTGTGCCTTGAGTGACAGAGATGAATCCAAGACTTTATAGGGGTGGTGCAACCCCATTCAGCACTGGCAAATCACCTAGCTCCAGTACCCAGGTCACAACAATTCTGAAACTCTCATTGAATAAAACTTTTAGTAGTGTGGCCTAAAGGGAACATCTGGTTTCTGATTCTGTCACTGACAAAGCAACAGACTAGTTCCAGCTTGCCATTTTTAGAAGGGCTGTTCACCTTACTGTCATGCAGACAGGTGTGGATTGCCTTTCATCACTAAGGTCAGGTCTGGGTTTCCAACTGTCTGAAGTAGCTTCCTTTTATGGGTTGAAGAGAGAATAGTGAAGTACAATCAGCACTTCCTTGGATGTTAGAAAACTGACACCTCGATGGTTAAATTCTAAATAGGTTTGATCTCCAAGAATGTAGGTGTGATACTCAGGCAGTAATTGCATGACTGATGCAAAACATCAGTATCTGAAAGAACTTTGATTTCCTTTAAAATATTTATATGCCATTGGTACTTTTGTGTCTCATAGACAAGCAAACAAATCATGGATTGATTTCCCCATTTCTCGTGCATTTTCCTCCTGTCTGTTTTGGCAGTCTTCAAAGCAGTTTCATTTTCAGGCTGCTCTTGCTGATTACCTCTGTTTCAGGGCAGACAGCAGTGCAAACAAGCCAGAGGTAAGACATGGTTCTAGGTTCAGACATCATGACAAGCCATTCTTTAAACCAGCTGGACTTTGTAAGCAAACAACAGTGTTATGTGCCAACCAGGCAATATGTTACTTTAGAAAGAACAAAAATGCCAAATTTTACAAGTGTGGAAAAAGAATTTATGCAAACTTGTCTGAAAACTCCCTATTTACATATTTTATTAGGTGATTATGAAATGAATTAGGCTAGGAATGTAAAATAAAAGGACATAAATTCAACTGCAAAGTTTGATATTTTATGGTGGAATTTTAGGCCCTTGATAACCACCATTCACAATGAATACTTGCTGGTTGCTTAACACATACCAGTCCATAGTGAAGGGAGTTAACTCCTGGGAAAACCAATACGGTAATCATGAATTTGTCTTAAGATGCTTAGCTCATCATACAAAAAATACCTTCCTAGTTTGTTTGAGAAGTAGTTTAGGGAAGAGAGATAGGTAGCATTTCACTCTTAAGCAACTCCTATATCTGTTTATAGCTGTAAAATTGCCACACTTAAAAGCTTCCTTCTCAGACAGTTTTGTCAATGTCAAACAATAAATCTGTCAACAAGCTGAAAATAAGTTTTGAATTGGATTGCAAGTTGCAGAATTAGCATAAATGTATTCAATCACATCAGTCTGAATGGCGGCAGGGAGTAATTTTATATGGCTTTACAAACAAATGTCTTTAGTGATCTAAACCTGAATAGATTGCCCATATATAAATGCTTCCTTTAGTAGATAAAATTTGTATACATTAGAGAGCATGGTACAATGATCTTTTAAAAAATGATTTGAATGCCATCAAGACCAATAATGCTATCTAACTTTCCTTCACTCCTTATCACTCACCCTCTGCCAGATAGAGTCTATCCAATAAATAATAATGGCAATAATACCAACTTTAATAATTGAAAAACCAGAAAAATAGGATGACTTAAAATATTTGACAAAACTCTTACCTAGTCAGTGTTACTTTTAGTGCCCTAGTCGTTCCGAGTCCTTTAATTAGGAATGTGCATTGATCGCAAGTTTCAACTCAGACTCCAATTTGGAGACTTGGAAAACAGCCTGATTCACCTTGGATTTACTTGGGGGCCACCCAATTTGACTTGGGAACTGAATCTTCATTTGGAAATCTGAAGCTTTGTGCTTCCCATTGACTATCATTGAAATCAGAAAACAACTATAACATTTTTGCTGTTTGACAGAATTGGATGGCATTTGCAGGCATAGTTGCCCCTTGTGAGGGTATCACTCCTACCAAGTTTCAGGTGGAATAAGTGAAGGAATTTTTGGACAAGAGTAGCTTTTACAGTTTGGGGGTTTCCAGAAAAGCCTGCGCTTATTCCCTCAATGGTCTTTGTGGGCAATTGTTATAAAAATAATGTACAGCATAGAGATGTCCCTAGGCCAGAAACCTGCAAAATTTCAGAAGGGTAGTGGAAGGGCTAGGGAGTTATGATGATTGATAAACAGTTTAAGACTGGTGTCAACTGAATAGAAAGTAAACACAGTTACAGAAAGTGCAATAGGATAGGTATAGATAATGGAGGTGGAGCGTGTTGTGGCAGAAAGGCTTTACCACCCAGCATTTTACAAGCAAGTACCCAGTGATACACTCTCCCAGTTCCTGCAGACTCCACCAAAACTTTATGTTCCTGCTCCTGGGAGAGCACTAGCAAAGAGCACTGAACACTGGATCCATCCAGCACGGTGATGTGGGAGAAAACATTTCCCAAAACAGAACATTTTCCAGTACTTTATTTTTTGACAGAAAATTTTCTGTTTCATGAGTTTATTAGTAAAAATGGATGTATGCCAATTGCAAATACAATATCAGGCAAGCTTGGCAGTTTCAAAGTTGTAATAAATATTCTGTAGCTGATTATCCTCAGCAAATATGTTAGGGAAAACATATATGTCATTGATGGCTTGGGACCACAATACCTGACGAAACGCCTCTCCTGACATGAACCCACCTGTACACTACGCTCAGTATCAAAGGTCCTCCTCCGGGTGCCTACTCCGAGGAAGGACAGCAACAAGGGAGAGGGCCTTCTCCATGGTGGCCCCCCCAATTATGGAATGATCTCCCCGATGAGGCCCACCTGGCGCCAACACTTATCTTTTCGGCGTCAGGTCAAAACTTTTCTTCCAGCCATTTTAACAGCTTAAGTTGAGGTTTTAAGTGACTTTTTGGCCAGGCTTAAAAGTTTAAAATGTTTTAAATATCAGCTGTTTTATGTTTTATGTTTTTAAATTTTGTATATTGACTTTTTAATGTTCAATCTTTTAATTTTTGTAAACCACCCAGAGAGCTTCGGCTATGGGATGTTATATAAATGTGAATAATAATAATAATAATAATAATAATATGTCTCAGAGTGAAATGGAACTAATAAATGGTGGCAGCAAAATGAAAGTTCCTCAACAACTTTAGTGGAAGAGAGTTGAAATCTGTTGAGATTGAGTGGTTGTCAGCATATGCACAGTTCTTTATGCTGCTAAAATTAATTTCAACAGTTTTCAGTACCTTTGGGTAATGTAAGCGAAGTACATGCTATTGTATTCCAATAAAAATGTCCACATAATATAACATTTAAATCACATTAAGTGTGGTTATATTTCCCCCCCACCCCCACCCAAATATTTCTGGTCAAATACGTTTGTAAATTGGGACCAAAAATTAACATAAAACTTTTTTAGTTTTGTTTACTAAATGCAAATAAATAAACATGCTGAGTTAGATAGCTCTAGGGCAGGGGCAGGCAACTTGTTGCCCACCAGGTGTTTTGGCATATGGCTTCCATCAACCCTAGCCAGCATAGCCAATGATGGTGGGAGTTGTAGGGCATTAGTACGTTTTCTGATGTAAACTTTAAAATTTCCTTAGGCAAAATAACCTAATTTACGTTGGAAAAGTACACCCCTCTCTCCACCTTGGTGTTTTTCTTATATAAGGAGTTTGGGGAGAAATGTCACACATAACAAAATCCCGTGGTTTAAACACGAGCAGCTCATCTGGGTACCTGCGTTGCTTATGGGTTAAACAATCCAGCAGTTAACCCAAGGTTTGTTGTTGGGTAAACAGTTGGATTGTTTAGCCCAAAGACAATGCGTCTGCTCTCTCCCGCTCATCCTGGACAGCCCATGGGTTGTTTAACCTATGGGCTGTCGTTTCTTGCAAACTGGCTCTATGTGTCTCTGTGTCCCTCTGAATTGCTAATGAGGCTTTGGGAGAGTTGAGACTTGGATTTGGTCTGCTTTGGAGGAGCCTCACTTCAATTCAGGCATCTCCTGAACCTTTCTGAATCAGCCCAGTTCAGAATTTGGGATTTGGCTGTATTCCAGTCCAAGGCATATTGTACAGAATGTACACTGCACCTAATTCAGGGTACCTTAATTGCCCCAAGTGAGCCATGAGTGCCCCAGAAGACACACAACACTATCCTGTTCCTTATATTGCAGGGGAATATCTGTAATTGTGGGCAAACTGCCTGCATCTTTTCATTGATGCTCTCCTGATAAGCTTCCAAGAAACTCCAAGGTGCTCCGGACGAAATTTGTAAGTCATTGTCCATTGGATCAGACTGTCCATCATTTTTTTCTTACATGAATGGACCCTTATATCACAAGATAAAATGGTGCAATGAGGGAAAGGGCAAAATGTGAAATCACTGCTTTCCCCCAAAAGATAGAAATTCGACCTGTTTGCTGATGTGACATTACTGGCAAGCTTGCATTTCTGTAAATTTAGTGATTCATTTCCGTTCTTTTTATTTTAATTTTTTTTAGAAACCCTGTATCTTGGCTGCTTCCCAAGGACCTGCCCTTACCCTGATGTAAACACACCAGATGTTGGTCGCCATGGCCAATCCTGCAGGGGGAGAGCCGGTTTCCAAAGCCGGAGAACTCTGCCATGAATGTGGGCAGTTCCATTTGTTGCCAGATAACCATCTTTATAACTTTCTGGACGAAGTGGATGATGACCTGACCTGCCATATTTGCCTTCAGCCTTTGCTCCAGCCTATGGACACACCTTGTGGGCACACATATTGTTTTAAGTGCATCGAAAACTTCATGCAGGAGTACAACTTCTGTCCTATGGATCGGAAAAAACTGTCTTTCCAGCACTGCCGAAAGTCCAGCCTTTTGGTGCGGAATCTGCTGGATAAACTCATTGTCATCTGCCCCTTTCAAGCGGACTGTAAGCTGACTATGCAGCGGTGTGAACTAGAGGCTCACTTGCAAAACAGGTATGTATATGTTTCTGCAATACCATCATCTGAGCTTGCACGTTATCCTCTAACGGCTCCTTCACCATTGTCAGCGACTTATGATTTTCTTTCATTTTTAAGTATGAAAATAACGTTAATGACCGAGGGGGAACTGAGCAGCATCTTAAGATAAGAAACAGAGCACTTTCATAGAAATAAAGCATACCATTTTCCAGTTCTTTATGTGTAAGCTTTCTGTCTCAAAGAAAGTGGTCATGTTATACAAGTAGCTTTTATAACACTTAGCTTTGGTAAGGGGGGGGGGGGGAGATAGCGTTGATTCACAAGTCTGGTTACCAAACTACAAGCCATGTCTATGTCTGCGTAAGACCCAAGTTTGAATAGGGCATATTTGTTAAGCAGTTGTGCTTGTCATGCTCTTCCAGTTAAAAATTAAAATGTTCGATAAGGAGGGAAAGCTGTCATGGCATTTGGAGAGCTTCAACAAAAATCTGTTGTAACCGTGAAAAATAAGAAGCTTTAGTTGCAGAACCACAGGCGGTTCTCGCAAGCACCTGCATGTGAAAAGCCTCTGATTTAATTGGAGAAGCCTTTGTTAAATCAAAACTGTAGTTATTCCTCACTACTGACTAGGCATTGCAAGCACTTTTATATGCGATAGCTGTGAACAGTTGTGGTTTAAGGAAATGACGGTGCAGTTTTATTCAACATTTTTTCATGATTCAGACAGTTTATTTTTAACCTTTTCATTGAGAGCGGCATGGAAATAGGGTGATACCAGCTTAACAACTGCATTCTCCTTGAAACCATTGCAGTAAATTTAGCGTCAAAACATATACACTCTTTTAAATTATAAAATGATATACTTGGTGACAAAATCCTTTTCGGAGCTCGGGGCTGGGGGGGAGGGTGATACACCTAGGTTGTATAAAGTTAGTTGCAAACCATTATGTTTTAATTGTTATAGCAAGAAGTTAGTATGCATATTTTTTTCAAGAAATATATGAATGTTAAAATAGGAAAGTTGACTTAAATCAATTTGCTTTTTTCTTTCTAGGTGATTTTAAATCATCATGTAAATTGATGGTTTTAAATGTCCTTGTGTTGACTCAGTCTGCCTGGATGTGCGCATGCAAGATGTATTGTGCCCAGCTGTGATGTGCCACTAATTAACTATAGCATTCAATTAAAAAAATATAATGTACTTATAAGAATTCTTCCACAAGAATGCATGCAATTAAAAATAGGTTTTCTACCCTGATCCAAAGTAGACTGACTTTCCATTGTACCTATCCAGGTGCCATTGTGTTCATAACTTGTATTTTAGTGCTGAGCAAATCTATCTTACTAGGCTGTAAACAGGGCCTATCTTGACTTGCAACAGGTGTACATAGGTATACTGCCTCTGATACTGGACAAATGTTTATTTCTACCCTTATCTAGTTAATAATTGTTGATAATGGATCTAAGCACAAAATATTCTGTAAAGTGGCTCATTTGTGTATGTTTTTCCTGAATTGAACCAACAGGTTATAGATGGAGATTTCTGTTTACATTTCCGGTTTAACCCATATTTTGGACTGTAGGTAGTAATGCCTGGCGCAGGGTCTCAACTGAACAGGAACAATTCAAATCTTGACGGTTATTGTGAAACTTGGATCTCTTCACAACACAGTGTTCTGTCCTGCAGTACTCCTGAGTATACCCATTGTTGTCATTGGGGAATACTTTTGAAATACATAGTTTGAGGATTTTGCCCCATAGTGTTTTGTATTCTCTTGATGGGGCACGAGATTCAAAATGTCAATCTTCTCTAAGCTGCTTTTAGTTGGAATTTAAAGGCAGAATCAAGCCTGAGGTACCATGGGACACAAGATTAACAGTGCAGTCCTGCACATATCTACTCAGAAGTCCCACTGAGTTCAGTGAGGCTTAACTCTAGATAAATATGTATAGCAGAGGTGTGGAACATTTTTTTGCCTGAGAATTGAATTGGCTCTAGGCATACAAGTTGGGGACCACATTCCAAAGTGGTCAGGGCACCCACTGTTGGCCTGTGGATTCTCAGTTCTATTCACACATGACATACCCACACCCACCCGTATTGGCACCCATAACCACTTTCCCACACAGGCACCCCCAGATGCACCCCATGCCTGCCCCACCCAAAAGGATGGTTTTTCAAAAGCCTAATATAGCATTGGCGGGGGTGGGCAGAGCAGGGGAAATCTCTTAGCAGCAGCAGCTGATTGGAGATAAGAGATTTGTGTTGTCTGGAGCGAGGGGCTTGAGCCTCAGGAAGAAGCTGGTGGGTTGGATGGGGAACCCCTGCGGGCCACAACTGGCCCATGGGCTGGCGGTTCCCCTTGCTTGATAATATAGGATTGTAGCCTGAGTCTTCAGTCCAATGCTTGCTCACCTGGGAGAAAGCAGCACTGAATTCAGTGGGACTTTCTTCTGAGTAGACATGCACAGGAGTACTTTGTAAATTAAACAGGATGGTAGACTAGGGTTCTCTTTCTGACCCAGCAGGACTCTTTTGCATCCTTGACATTTACTATAGGTGTAGTCATGGACAGTTTCGTATGAACTTAGCAGGATGTTGTCTGTTTGTGTCACTCACATTCTTGTGTCTTAGGTAACTTTCCTTCATATTTACCCATCAGAGTTTTCAGTTCTAATATGACTATGTTGGATTGTTTAGTTACATATTAATCATAGGCAGAAACTGAAACCCAGCAAGGAGTTGGGGGATCAACAACAACAAAAGGAAAGCAGGGGGAACTTGCATGGAATATTTCGAGTTGAGAATTTCGGATGTTGGGTGAAATATTAAGTAATTGGCTAAAAGTTACTTTTGAGGAGAAGTAGCCTTTCATTACTACCTTGTGGTTTTTTAAAAAAAATTGGATGGGTGTAGAATAGTGTCAATCCAGTGTGTTCTTGCAATCTCTGACAAAAGATTCTTCCCTGATAGTTACAGTTTAAACTCATGTTTATGATGTTGGCAATATTGCTGACAGACACAAAAAAGAAGAAAAAAGTGGGAAATTCCCTATTAACATCAGTGGGATGTGAGTTCCTGCAAAGATCCCCCTCTTGACTCACCAATAAGCTGTGACCCCATCCCAAATCACACCAAAATGCTACTATGCTCTTATACATTCCCTGGCAGGAATGTAATAAATCAAATCAAATCAAATTTTATTTGCATCAAGCAAATAGCCATTGCAATTTATAACAGTAAAATAAACATAATAAAAAAGCAGACAGGAAAATGTCCCATATTCGTGGGGGGTGGGGGGTGGGGATCCTCAACATAAATATACTCGGTGTCACCAAGCAAATAAAAGCATTGAATGCAGTTAGAACTGAAATTATTCAATTTAGAGCTCTGGATGTGATTGCGTCCCTCGTTTTAATAGCAGTTGCTAAAAAATTTGCAGTTTTTGTTGAACCAATCTATTATAATCCTCGAGGAGAAAGTTAACATAATAATCAGTTGGACGCTCTGGATATGGCAGTAATAAGGGGGTAATTAACTCTTCACGAGTATGTCTATACAAAGGACAAAATAGCAGCACATGGGCAACGGTTTCAATATTTCCATCTCCACAAACACAGACCTGATTTTGATATGGAATTCTCTTATAACGGCCTTTGAGTACTGCCGAAGGAAGTACAACAGGAATGTAACAGTTTGAAAAGGTTTTTTTTTAGTCAAGTAAAAACAACAACAACACACTGTGACTTTATATATAATTGCCTTGATGGAAATTGTTAGAAAACATATGGCATATGCAAATCTAATGTTGAGGACTAAAGTCATAGTCTTCCCATGTGTCTAATTTACACACCCCTTTATTCCTTCTGCCCTTCTCAAGTCCAAGTATTTGCTTATGCATCGAAAAGGAGCATATATTGTAAATAGCAATTCTTCATTAGGAAATATCCTAATTGGAGTCCTTCCTTTCTCTCTAGACATCCCCCCCTCCTGAATTATTAAACCGGTTGCTCTATTTCAACTGAGGGGACTTCCAGACAAGGCTTTTATGATGCTGTCACTCTGCCTCATTCACAGACATTTACAGGGGGCTCAGAGTCATTGTTGTCTTCTACTCGCAGCCCCCTTCCTTGTGTTTGCACACCACTTTCTCCATCCTTTTTCCTAGCGCAGAAAATCCATTAAGAAAAGAAGACAAAATGGCTGCACAGTGCCTTTTTAGTGGTAGCACTAGGAACCCTCCCCCTGGAAGCACTCTGAGTCTCCCCCCGCCCCACTCCCCTAGCCAAAGGTGGAAGCTGTACGGCTCAGTGAACTTGTGGTTCCTTACTAAGTAACCACATATTGCATACTGTTCTTTAATAAGATAGTTCCTTTCAGAGGTTCTTTTGCCTTCACATACAGGTGTCCTGGCTTCAATAAATACAAAGTTCAACTAGAAAGGAAAAAGAATCCTCGCTCCAGGTTGAAGGGAGATTCTCTTGCCAGGCTGGAAACCAATACCCCCAAAGAGCCTGAGATATCAAATGGATTGTCATCCCTAGTGGCTGGAAGCTCAATAGCTGCTGTGGTATCCTTGGAGACACCAGAACCTGGGTTGATTAATCCAGCGTTTGATGGGAGTGAAGAAGGTAAGCACTTCTGTCAGGCTGAGTTCTGTGGCCAGAGAAAGCAAGTCTGCATTAGGAATACATTGCAGAAAGTAGGCAAATTTGCTGGCATTATAGTGTGTTTTCCTTCTCATATAAGAATTCATTGGTCTAGTAAATGAGATGAAAGTTGTAACTTTATAAATAGTGCTGGGTTTATCCTGCAGTTCTCTGAAGTCACGGATGGGCAACACTTCTGGAAACTCAAAAGTCTGAGAGATGCCTAGGGGAGCATTCCAGTGATTGGTGTGTGTTGGGGGGGGGGGGGCTTCAGTGCCTTATATAGCTTCTTGCTCTTTCACAGGAGTCCTTAAACCAGAATAAGGTATACAAAATAAGAGAAAATGATCAAATCCTCCTGATTTCCATATTTTATCCAAATTGAACAATTCAGATTTTCTTAACGCAAAGTCTGGATTTCCTGGGTGCAGAATTTCATTTTTAAAAAGTACAGAATACAAAAGGGCAAAATACTTATTTCATCCATAATAGCCACAGGTGCTTTGGAGCAAATTGTATTTATACAGTTAATATCCGTAGCTGAACTAGGGAAGCAGTATTGTGCTTTCAGGAACATCAGTTCCTTTCTGTTATGCACCATGACAGTTGGAGGTGGCAAGGAATGGAGGGCAAGATGTTAAAGGTACAGGGGATTGGTGTTTGTTTCACATATGAGCTGTTCGGCAGCAGCGCGATGGGTAGTAGACTCCAGCATTTTAAAACCACAGGACTTGAATTGCACCCATGCGCATCTCTCACCCCACCCCCATTCTCTCAATCAGATTTACCCCAAAGAGCTAGTCTTCTAGCAGAGACAAGTACAATTGAAATTCACCGAGAAGACACCGAGGAAGAACTTGGGATGCGGATAGTTGGGGGTAAAGACACGCCTCTTGGCAACATTGTTATTCAAGAAGTTCTTCGGGATTCAGTTGTTGCAGCAGATGGAAAAATAGCACCTGGAGACCATATCCTAGAGGTAGGTTTGCTGCAATGAAAAGGGCTGGGATAAAATCACAGCTCAATACCTGGCCATTGAAATGTAAGCGATTAGGTTTGAAAGCCGGTTTAGGTAATCTGAATTGAACTTTGGAAGGATGAAAATTTAGGAGAAGGTGACATACTAGGGCAAAGAAGGAGGCTTTCAACAGGTATAGGTATGTGGAAGTAAAGGATGTCCTCTTTAACAAAGAGATCCTCACTTCTGCCTTTGCGTTGTGCTCATAGCATTGTTGTGAGCAATGGTGCATTAACAAACTAGTGGGTTCGTAATCCCTCTGGTTTTCTTCGCTGACTTGTACAAGAGAGGAGGGCAGGAGGGTTACTCATGGATCTGATTTCTTTTGGACCTTGATAAGGGCTCTCTGTGACCTTTCCTGACAGTGTTGCGCTTTGTTTTCTGTTTCCGGCTTTGCTACAACTGCTATTCTGGCCTTTATTCTTTCTAAATGGCCCAGAGCACATTAGATCTTATTTTGACCTTCTTTCAGCTGTGCTCAAAGCAGATTCCTGCAGAAATAAACTGTTCCTGTGGTGCCTCCTTCCTGCAGTGCTCATATTCTATTTCTTTTTCTTCTTCTACACCAGAGGGAAAGGTGCCATTGGTGTAAGCCTTGTACCTAACAGTATTCTGATCAGTGCTTGTTTTTGTCCTGTCCCAAGGTGAATGGTGTCAACATTAGCAGCGTGACTCATTGCCAAGCTATCTCCTTACTGCGCCAACCCAGTGCTGTGCTCCACCTCATAGTGCTGCAAGAGAAAGGGTTTAACACCAGGGCTGGGCAACCGGATTCCAGTCCAATAAACCAGGAAGTGATCCATGTTACCCTTGTGAAGAGAGATCAGTCGGAACCCCTCGGCATCAAGTTGATCAGAAAAACAGATGAGCCTGGGATTTTCATTCTTGATCTTTTAGATGGAGGCTTGGCGGCCAAAAATGGGAAACTGAGTCAAAACGATAAAGTGCTTTCTATAAATGGCCAGGATTTACGTCAGGGAACACCTGAAGCAGCTGCTCAGATAATCCAGGTAACTTTATAAAGAGGAGATACCTGCAATTTAATAGCTCAACCCAGGAGTTTTCAAATGTTGCACTAGGAAAGTCTAGGTCAACTGAAGCCACTTGAGATGGAGTCTGGTCTATTCAGGATCGTCTTGTCTAGACTTGCAGCAGCTCTTCATAGTCTCAAGCGGTAGTCTGAGTGGCCACATTCCATGCTACACGTACAGTGGCAGCTCATTGTATCCCATCCTTTCTGGTATAAAATGCTGTGGCTTGACTGATTGAAAAATGTGATCTCCCTGAAGCAGTAGAGCTACCTTAAGTGCTGATGTGCAGGAAGAACTTTTCAAGTAAAAGGAATTACTACTGTTTGGAAATTCACATCATAATCTTTCAGCGTTTCAGAGTATTGTAGAATATTTTGCACTTTGGTACAAAGCATTTCTTGAACTTGTATATTGTAGGAACATAGGGAAATGCCTTACGCAGAGTCGGTACATCTAAGCCCAGGCTTGTTGACAGTGGCTCAGTTCAGACAACACGTTAGTCAATGCAGTGTGAAAACTCCACTCAAAGGTTGAGTTCCTAGAGGGTAATCCCCACGCAACATGTTCTAACTCCACTGTGGGCTACTGTTGAGTAAAATCCATCATGATGTTTGATTGACAATTCCTCCACCCTCTCTCCTCCCCCGGTCCTCCCAATGGTATCCCATCAGCCATTGCTGCAAAAAAAAAAATCAATCCCAGCAGCTCTCCTAGAGCAGCACTCGCTCCTTTCATGGCTCTTGCCAGGGAACTCTTTAGCCAGTGGGAAAGTCCATTTAACACAACAGAAAACTTCACGGAGCCTTCCACACAACACGCAACACAACGGTTGTGCAGGAACTGTCCTCTGCACAGCGTGGATATTCTGCGTAGAGTGTTTTTTTTTTTAAAAAAACCTCCACCATTGTGTGGAGTTTTCCCGCCAGACAATACATTTCTCAATGGTGGTGTAAAAACTCCACCATGGAGTTCTAAAGCCACTGTTGAGAAACGTCTTTTCTGAACTGAGCCAGGAACTTGGCAGCAGCTCTCCAGGGTTTCAGGCAGGATTCTTCCCCAGCCCTACTCAGAGATGCTGTGGATTGTCCCCAGAGCCTTCTGGATGCAAAGCAGGTGTTGAACCACTGAACCTCAGCTCTTCCCTTAGCTTGTTATGCTTGTTATGGAGTGTGTAGGTTGTATTGCATCCTGACCTGTAAGTTAATGTGTGACTCACAGCTCATTATTTGTTGTTGGAATATTTTAGCCACTTCCTTACTCATCCCTTATACATCTTTTTTTCTTTTTTCTTTTTTTAATAATATTTTTATTTATTTTAATAATTTTTACACTAATAAGTAATTGTAACAAATACAGTTACGCCCATACATTATTGATGCATCTATAATTAACATGCTTATAATATTGTATGTATTATTAATCTGTCCATTTCTATATCACATTAGCATCTGGTACTCATTGTCACCGATATTTATAGACAGATACAAACAGAAATCAGTCAATTTCACAATTTCCCCCTGTGCATTTTTGTTTCACTGCAAAAGACATGTAGGCTCTGTAAATAAAGCTTTCCATTTGCATAGAGACCCAGTTTAGTTGTATATCTGCATGTTTTAATGGTTATTTTTTTTAAAAAAACCAGCATGTGCTCTTAAGAAGTATTTCAATTACAAAATGTGAAGCTAAATTTGTCCTTTCCCTTTAATATTTTAATCAACCCACCTTGCTTGCCTTCTTTGTTGCTGTGCTGCCCTGTGTTTAATACGTCACAGTTTAATGTTACATATGTGATAAGGCTAAGCAACAGAAATCTCTCTGTGTGTGTGTGAGTATGCATGTGTGTGTGTGTGTAGGGAGGGGAAGTGTATGTTCTTCAGCTGTCCCCTGATCTGTTAACCATAATTTGAATGGAGCCAGGTTTGCATCTCCACTGGAACATTGAGATATCATTTAAAAGTTAGGCCAGTGACAAAAGTACCTGTCAGTAGTTTTTTCCAGTGATTCACTGGGGTCTTTAAACCATTTTATTATGTGACTTGGGTTCTGAAGTTACATATTTGAAAACATCCATTTTAAGTATCTCCTTCTGGGCTTTTCCTAACAGACTAGTGAAGCTCGAGTCAATTTCGTGGTTCTCCGTCAGCCTGGCGTGCAACTCTCAGATGCTGCTGAAGATGGCGGCGTGTCAAATACTAGCAGCAGCAGCAGCAGCGGGGGAAGTCCTGTGCACCATCGCAGGAGACCTGAACAGAATCACTATCAACGAAAATCCAGCTTTCAGAAGGTATATCTTGTAATTAGTTTCTGGTTTGGGGTTAGACATTGGCTTGGTTTATTTACTACTTGAGGTTAGGGTATAGCACCCCAAGAAGTGAGGAGAGACTAGGTGGTGAGTGACAAAATGTGAGTTTACACTACGTTGTCACGAATTCCTATATAGAACTATTTTAGCGAGTAATATTCAGAGCAATTAAACCACCATTATCTACTGAGCAAATGATGTCAATCTTGCCTATGTATCCAGCATTTTTAATAGGAAGAGAATTTGTTCTCTAGACCAGTGGGTGGTGTGTTTCCCCTTAAACTTCCTACCTTTCTGTTAGATGAAAACCACCAATCTGAAGAAGTCTGCAGGTTCTTGGCTGAAAAGTAATTTCTCAGTCTGGATCAGTGAGGAGCAAAGGAAGGTTTTTCTTCCGCTAGAAGCTAGTCAGTTGAAAAGTGTGGGCAGTTGATGAAGGGAGAGGAGGGCACTTCACAGTAAAAGGGCCTTTATCCCTAGAAGAGTATAAAGCGACAAAGTAAAGTAGGTAGTAAGATTAGGAATAATGAGTGAGAATAGAGTTAAACAGGGTCAGTTGGAATAGGGCAGATTGTGTTTATGATCTTTTAAATTCATATACCTGTTACTCTGAATAGCTTTATTTTTATGTACTCAAGAAGATATGCTTAAAAGAATGTATGTAACTACTGAAAATATCTAATAATTATTTAGTAATCATCTGGTTATTTAACATTTTAAAACTTGTGTGCAGAGATCCATAATGTAAACCAGCAACGGCCAAGGCTCTCAGGAGGTATCCATAAGAGGTTTTAATTGTGTGGTTTCTTAGTAAAGTGGGAAGGGATCCTTGCTAGGAGAGTAATTGGCAATATTGGTTATGTTGTAACAGTGCCAAAGATTCAAGCAATATTATTTCTGGCTGTGAATTGGTGGTGGCAGTGAGTGAGGTTACATCTGAGATCAGCAGTCCTGTATCTGGTAAAGGTGGGAGCACATTAATATTTAGGACCGGCTAATCATCACAAACACATCCAGCAGACGTCTGCAACTGCATGTTAAGGAGGAAAGTCAGTTGAAGGGAGAAAGTTGTCTTTCAGATGCAGTATGTTTGAAAACCATTGCTCAGGTTTTCCCTGTCCAGTATATATGAGATCTCCTGTATATTCACTGCAACCTGGTGGAAACACCACAGTTTTAAATTTTCCAAAGTATTTATTTTCTGGTACTAACTGTTTTTAATTGTCACATAATTCAGGATCCCCCTGCCATAACAATTGTTCTTGGTGATTATGAGACTCAAGGGGCAGACAGTTATAAACAAATCTTGAAGCCTGCCATCTCTGCAATCTTTCTAGAACCTTTAACCAGCTGATTCCACCCCACACCCCACAGATTGCCACTTCTTGAAAGGGGAACTTGAACAGATTCTCATTTCAATGCCAGCCCCTGGCAGATAGTTCTATGTTTAAGCTGCCACATGTGTGAAGAAACCCTTCTTGAGCTGGCTGAGATTTTCCACGTTGTTTGATTTCTCAAATAGGTACTGCATCATTTATTGCTCTTATTCACTTGCTTGAGCAGAATATTTATCCCCTCCATATCCATTGCATATATTGTCTCCTTCCTCATGGCTCTACAGCTTGGGTGAGCTTGTTTTTTTAGCACTTCTGTTTCTGAGATTAGAAGTGGAATTTTAGATAGTGCTTCACGTTGGTCAGTCCCCATGTTGGTGCCAAACATCACTGCCGTTATCATTGTCAATGGAACACTTACTAGTAATTGTGTCACCATGATGCAATTTTATTTGCTTTTTAATTTTATTAAAAAAAAATCTACACTACCTTTCGGGGGCTGGAAGGGCCCACAAGGGTGGCTTCCTGGTTAAAAACAGAAAAATACAATACAAATAATGAGATAAAAAGAAATACAATGGTCAATTAAGTCATTAAAGCAGCAAAAAGTTAAAATGGATTAAAAGCAGGACAAAAATTTTAAATGTCTTTGCCACCTTCCTAAAACTTGAACCTCTTTTGGGAGGGAGTGCCACAACTGAAAACGCCTGCTCTCATGTCACTAGTATGGAGGAACATGGGCCCAGGGCCTCAGTGGGTGAATAGGTTCATGTGGGGAGGTGGAAGTCCTTCTTTCCAACCCTGTATCTTTCACTTGCAGGGCTAGGGAAGGAATTCTGTTTGATCCTATGGGGAGAGTGGCAGGAAGGAGAGCAGTTATTGATTAAAGCATTGGGGTAGGTTTAGTTTTATGCTGTGATTATTAGTAGGAATTTGCATTCTTCTCTGTATTCCAGAGTGATTGTGATCCCCAAGTCCTCTGAGATTAGCTGTAGTCCTCACTGTAGTTGATGCAGGCTGTGGGAGATGGAGTGAATTTTCTCAGCAACAATATTGTGAGCTATCCCAGTTGTAATGCAAAGTATTTTGGGCTGGCCTGGTCTTGAGTAGGCAATTAAGATGCAATAGCTTTATAAAAGACTTTCTCCTGGGAGAGATGAAAATGGCTAGAATTGGTTTCCGGATATTTCATGAGTCTGGGCTCACAGCTTTGACTTGTAAAATAATTCTTCATGATCAAAACATACATGCAGAAGCTTAAATGTATACCTTTTAAGTTGGATTCAATTACTTTTGATATTTGCCTTAGACAAAGTGATTTCTTACTCATAGTTTACTAATTAAACATAGGTGCATAATTTTTTTTCTAGACGTCTATATATCAAGCTTTTTAATGTTTATACCTTACACAATATTTTTGCTCGTTAATTGGTAAGTGAAAACTTTTAAGTTCACTTTGACCCTGAATAATACAGTTTGATATTGTGTCATCTCTCACATAATCCTTTTATCTTTGGTGATGAGCTTTGATTCAGCCTTTTCTCTTTGAAGATTATCCAAATTGCTTTGCCAATTACATTTTGATGACCGTTATCTAAGATCATTGTGAATTCACTTTGTATTTTCCCTATTAGTACGAATTACCTTATTATTTATTTAATTTTCTGGATTTGTAATTGCTTTTTATACAACATGCTTATTTGCCTGGGGCTTTCACCTCCAAGACAAGACAACTTTGCTTTTTTGTTGTCGGGATGAGTGGGGGGGAGGAGGAGTTGCTTTCTTCAGTAATCATTTTGAGCACATTAACTGGGCCACCAACCATTTGTGGCAGAACTGTGAGACCTGCTGATTCCTCTCTCTTGTGTGCGGATAGTTCTATTTTGGCTATGTAAGTATCCACACTTGGAGTGTGAGTTTACTTTTAATAAATAGGATATATGTTGTCATGAGTAGTTCCGAGCACTTTGTATTCCATTTCAACATTTATCTTTAATCTTCTTTTTGTTCCAAACTGAACATGTCTGGTCCTTTTCACCATTTCTCACAGAAATTATCTTCTTAAGATTTTAATCTTTTAAAGCCTCCTCTGAATATTTCTATTGTGCCATCAATCGTCGTGAGTTGTCATACCCAAAAAGAGATGCAACAATCCAAATGGAAGTTTGGTATTCATTGACTGAGTTCAGACGACACAATAACTCAGAATGACTCACAATGGTTTACTTAACCCATCGTGGGTTATTGTGTTGTCTGTCGGGAATTTTTAAATCTACAATGTCTTATTTACCAAAATAACTCACTCTGATAACCCACAGTCTGCAGTAAGGGTTGTTTAACCCAGTGTGGGTTATCGTGCTGTCTGTTGGGCACTATGAGTTAATTTGTTCACTTATAGAGTCGCTTGGCAGGAACGGTTCAGATTGCTACTGCCCATCTGCTCCTCATGCGGGTTCTCTGTACTACAATATTGAGGACAGCTTAAACGCGCTACTGCAACATTGTCTATGCATGAAATGTACATCTGCAATATAGCGAATGGGTGAAAGAGTGCTACTGTGGTCTTGTGAACAGCTTAAACTCGGTGTTTTGTATGAGTTAAAAACGCTACTGTGCTGTTGCCAGTGACTTAAACAGTTTACTGTGTGCTTGAGTGGGAGGCTTAAATGGGCTTAAAGACTGCAAAGGAAGATGGGATACCAGTGCGCTTGGGTGGGGGGACTTCAGCGGGACAGGGGGAAGATTGAGGGGAGGCATGATAGCATTCTTCAAGGAGTTGAAATGTTGTCACACAGAGGAGGGCCAGGATCTCTTCTCGATCATCCCAGAATGCTGGACACGGAATAATGGACAAGTTATAGGAAGCCAGTTTCCGGCTGGACATCAAGAAAAACTTCCTGGCTGTTAGAGCAATACGACAATGGAACCCATGACCTAGGGAGGTGGCGGGCTCTCCCACACTAGAGGCCTTCAAGAGGCAGCTGGACAGCCATCCGTCAGGGATGCTTTAAGGTAGATTCTTGCATTGAGCAGGGGGTTGGACTCGATGGCCTTATAGACCCATTCCAACTCTACTATTCTATGATTCTATGAGATTACATGCAGTATCTTAATAAGCTAAGAAAAGTAGCTTATTAGCTTGTTCGTCTGGCAGGGCATAATGAACTATTTCAAAAGTAATATACTGTTCGTAGTTTATTAATCCATCATGGATTAAAGTGACATTTGAACATGGCCATTGTTTTTAGGATTATGTGGTGGTTATTATTGATGCTTTGGCTGTACATTGAAATAGCTTGAAGTAGTGATTCTTTTTCCTACAGTATCAGGACTTATTAGCACTGACATACAATTAATACTTATTTATTTATTTATTTATTACCATTCTATTGCACCCAATAGCCGAAGCTCTGTGGGCAGGTCATAACAATAGCTTTGCCCCTTTCTCTCTCTCCACCCTGCCCACCCACCCCACTTCTCTTTTAGGCACTCCCTCAAGGATATCTCAACCAGGAGAAGGTAGTTGCCATAAAGAAGGAGCCAAAAGAATCTCTAGGAATAACGATAGGAGGTGGAAGAGATGCTAAAAATAGGCTCCCAATTTATGTAACGAGCGTACAGCCTGTTGGATGCCTCTTTAGAGATGGCAGGATTAAGAAAGGTAAGATGCCTTCAGAACCTCCTTCTTTAATTTGGTGCATGAGGTAGCAGAAAGAGAACAGAATACTACGTAATTATGTATGAATGAAATTGCAAGGGTCATGTTGATCGGAAGTAAAGAGTTGCATCTTATCACAAAAGGTGGATTACAGTCTGTCCCTTTTTATATACATGTAAAACAGGAGATGTACTTTTGAATATAAATAATGTCGATTTGACTCATCTGAGCTACCACGAAGCAGTCTCTGCATTGAAATCGAATGCTGCATTGCACACTGTGGCACTGAAAGCCCTGGAAATTGTGGTACCAGAGCAGACATCTGAATCAGCAGAGGCTCCTGATACCAGAGAAAACGGCTTCAGCTGGGCTACCTGGGCCCCTCTCTGGACCATGTGGCTTGGACTGCCTAGGTAAGTCTGCCTGCTTATTGTCCCCATTGGAAATTTTCCTGATTATGGTTTTGGGTTAGTCTACTTTGCTTAAAATTTTGCAAATGAAAGTCCCTCTTGCTTTCAGAACTAATCAAGAAACTTCCAAAACTTTTCAGTACTTCTGTTCACCATGCCTTTGAAAAGCAATGCTTGAAAATAATCCTCAAAGTCACTGGCTAAGACATCACACCAAAGAAAACTATGGTTTGTTGTGGTGTCAAAATTTACAGACCATAGTTTAGGCCCATCACCCTGCCTCCAGCTTCTGCTGTACCATGGAGTGCAGGTGTGGGGCGTAAACTTATGAAGCTGAGAAGACAGAAAACAAAAGCAGACAAGCAACTCTGTTTACATGTTTTGAAAACTCAAACCATGGTCTGAGTTTTGAATTGTGATTATTATAAACCATAGTATGGTGTAATGATTGAATTTAGCCTGTCGTGTTTTAAAAGAGAGAATCAAAAGCACGATTGTGCAGACTTCATAGCTTCATCAAACTGCAAATTGCTCTCTAGAAGATCAAGTGGGTTTGCGGTTGAAAACAGTCATCCTGTGCCAGCAGGTTCATTCTCCTCTGTCCATAATGTGTTTTCATGTGTCATGTTGCTTTAAGTCATATCACATCATGTAATAAGCCGGGGGTGGGAATGCAACGTAGGGCTAGCATTTTTAGCACAAACCTGTGTGTGTTGTCGTAGAAATGCAACAGTGCTGGATTCTGAAGACAATTAGCATTGAGATTTCTACTGCTTCATGGGAGGGTTTTTTCCGAGAGATGATCCAGCATAGTGGCTGTAAAATGACTGCATATGTCCTTTATTCTGAACTTGCCTCACTTGGCTTCGGAAGAATGTTTTCATGCCTCCATGTGGCTAGATCTAAAATTCCACATCAGCGAAAATAGGCTGTGGCAACCAAAAATAATCCCTAAACCAGGGGTACGCAACCTGGTGCCCTCCAGATAGTTTGGACTACACCTTTCATCTGCCACAGCCAGCATGGCAAGTAGTCATGCATTATGGGATTTGTAGTCCAAAACATCTGGCGATCACAAGGTTGCTTACCCTGCCCTAAACTATTTGTGGCCTTACCGAATTTAGAGAATTAATTTCAAGTTTGAGTGGTGAATGTGAGGAAGTTCATTTGGGGTGGGGAGTGGGGCTTGCCTGTGTGGTTTTACAAGGTGGTCTAAGGGATGGCTGATTTTCTGTTCCTTACTTTAACACTGAAGAAGCATCACTCAGCTCAGCATCATCCAGTAAATGTGGCTGCCTGCATTGTAAATTGGGCTACTGCCGCCCCTCAGATCTTGGGGAACGATCCAGGCCACCCACAGAACCTTTCCTTGCTCCTATGCAATGCCAGGTAGGTTAAAAACAAAACAAACAATCTATTATCTCCTCAAAGAAGAGGAGGCCGACCTGGCTTGCTTCACAGAGACCTGGCTGGGAGATGATAGTGGCCCGACATGGGCTCAGGCTCTCCCAGCTGGGTACTGTGTTAGTGAGCAGGTGAGGGAAAGTGGGCGGGGGGTGGCGGAGTAGCTGTGGTCTACAAAAACAATCTTAACCTGACCAGACATCCTGTCCGGGAATTGAATCACATCGAGTGTGTGTACCTGAGTCTGAAGGCCAGGGATAGACTAGGGATTCTGTTAGTGTATTGGCCACCCCGCTGCCTATCAGACACCCTGGCCAAGCTCACAGAACTGGTCTCGGAGCTGGTGTTGGATTCGCCCAGGCTTTTGGTCCTGGGCGATTTCAACATCCCATTCGAGGCCGGTTTGTCAGATGGAGCTCGGGAGTTCATGGCATCCATGACAAACATGGGCCTATCCCAATTGGTCTCTGGACCCACACATTCAGCAGGTCACACCCTCTATGCAGTTTTCAGTTCCGAACAGACGGATCTGTGGGCGGAGGTATTGAATACCTCCGAATTGTCATGGACAGACCATTTGCTGGTCAGGGTTAGTATCACGGCTACCACCTGCCCCTGCAGGGGTGGCGGACCTATTAAGATGGTCCGCCCTCGAAGGCTGATGGATCCTTCTGGATTCCAGAAAGCCTTGGAGGGTTCCATGGCTGGTATCGTCGACGATCCTGTAGAAGCCCTGGTCAATAGATGGAATCAAGACCTAACTAGGGCTATCGACACGATCACCCCCAAATGTCCTCTCCGGCCCGCTTCTAATAGGGCACCCTGGTATACAGAAGACCTCAGGGAGTTGAAGCGGAAAGGACGATGACTGGAGTGCCGATGGCGGAAAACTCGACTTATATCCAACAAGACACGACATAGAGAATATCTTCATTTCTATGGGGTAGCAATACGTGCAGCGAAGAAAGCTTTCTTCTCTGCACGCATTGCATCTGCGAATTCACGTCCAGCAGAACTGTTCAGGGTGGTGAGTGGTCTAACCCGGGCACCTTCTCCCCTGAATCCGATTTTAGAGCCTTCGGTAGTTCGCTGTGATGCCTTTAACGATCATTTCTCAGATAAAATCTCTCGGATAAGAGCCGACTTAGATGCCATTGTTATAGCAGAGGCTGACAGTGGAGTGTCCAGCGACTCCGCGAGTAGGATTACACTTGATCAGTTTCAGTTGGTGAGTACCGAGGATGTGGACAAGGTACTTGGATGTGTGAGGAGGACGACTTGCCCTCTCGATCCCTGTCCTTCTTGGCTGGTTGTCCAGGGAGGAGATGCAGTTAGATCACATTTATAACATATCATTAATGCATCTCTCAGGGAGGGGAGCTTTCCATCATGGTTAAAAGAGGCGGTGGTAAGGCTGCTTCTAAAAAAGCCCTCCCTGGATCCCCTGGACCTTAATAACTACAGGCCAGTATCAAATCTTCCATTTTTGGGCAAGGTGTTGCCTTTCAACTCCAGGCAGTCTTGGATGACACTGATTTTCTAGACCCATTTCAAACCGGCTTCAGGGCAGGATATGGAGTTGAGACCGCTTTGGTCGCCTTAGTGGATGATCTACGCCTTAGTATTGACAGGGGGAGTGTGTCCCTGCTGGTACTCCTGGACCTCTCAGCGGCTTTCGATACCATCGACCATGGTATCCTTCTGGAGCGCCTGGGGGAATTGGGAATCGGGGGCACTGTGCTTCAGTGGTTCCGATCCTATTTCTCGGGCAGGTTCCAGATGGTGATGCTTGGGATAGCTGCTCTTCAAAAAAGGAGTTGCTATGTGGTGTACCACAAGGTGCCATCCTTTCCCCAATGCTGTTTAACATTTACATGAAACCGCTGGGAGAGATCATCCGGAGGCATGGGGCGGGGTGCTATCAATACGCTGATGACACCCAAATATATTTCTCTATGCCTTCGACAACATCGTCAGCTAAGGATAGTGTGTCTCCTCTGAATGAATGCTTGGAGGCGGTAATGGGCTGGATGAGGAAAAACAAACTGAAGCTGAATCCAGACAAGCCGGAGGTGCTTGCTGTCAAAGGCCCCAACCTGGGTTTGGAGGTGTGTCAACCAGTTCTGGATGGGGTTACACCCCCCCTGAAAGACTGTGTTCGCAGCTTGGGGTACTCCTGGATCCGTCGCTGCAGATGACAGCTCAGATGGATGCGACGGCCAGGAGTGCCTACTATCAGCTTCGGCTGATACGCCAGCTGCGCCCCTTCCTAGAGTTGGAAGACCTAAAGATGGTAGTGCACGAGCTGGTAACTTCGAGGCTCGACTTCTGCAATGCGCTGTACATAGGGCTACCTTTGTGCCTAGTCCGGAAACTTCAACTTGTTCAAAATATGGCAGCCAGATTGGTCACCGGTACATCTAGGGGTGACCACATTACACCAGTTTTAAAATCACTTAATTGGCTTCCAGTCAGTTTCTGGGCGAAGTATAAAGTGTTGGTTGTTACGTTTAAAGCCCTACATGGTTTGGGCCCAGGCTACCTGCGGGATCGCCTTCTTCTGTACAATCCGCCCCGCACACTTAGGTCCTCTGGGAAGAACTTACTCAAGCCAGCCAGAACTAGGCTGGTGAGTGTTACCCAGAGGACCTTCTCTTCCATCGCTCCCAGACTATGGAATGGTTTGCCGGAGGAGATTAGACAAATTAGCAGTCTTCATGAATTTAAGAGAGTCATGAAGACTGCTCTCTTCTGGCAGGCCTATCCGGATGAATTTTAAGATGTTTTAATGATGCAGTTTCTCTTGTTTTTTATTTTTTTTTAACTGTTTGTGATTTTTGTATTTTACATTGTGTTCCCCGCCTCGATCCGAAGGGAGAGGCGGGTTATAAATACTACTACTAATAATACTAATACTAATTATTATTATTATTATTATTATTATTATTATGCTACGTGGTGACGTAGTATCTGTGCCGAAAGCATTGTGCAGAATACAGAAGGCTTCTCTTAGCTTTGTTGCTGTTGTATAGTGTGCATAGCTTGTTGGGCCTCTGACATTTACAGTTTTGTGGCATGATGTAAAAGCCAAAAACAAGTTTCCTTCCATTCCTCCATTTACAGCATTTGCCCGCATGCTTGGGACGGCAGTGTTTTTTACGAGGGCTGTCATGAGGGTTCTCCTCCTTTACTTTAACCCTAAACAGTGAAACGGAGCTTTTTGCAGTATGGTGAAGGAAAAGAATGTGGAAATGCTCCCCTCCCCCTCCATCAGTCATATCCACTGTTCTTGTCATCCCTACCTGCTTTGCTCTATTACCTTTTCCCCTTCGCCTTACTGCCGCATCTTCTAGGGGAATCACACAGTGAATGGGAGGATATCCTGACTCTACCTAGTGGATCAGATTTGGCTATAGGGTGATTTTTCACAGAGGGCAAGGTCAGTTCAGCACGTGGGCAAAGCTTCCCGAGAAGGTGAATGTTTTCAGCCCATTTTGAAGTAATTGCTAAAAAGGGCAGTGTTTTTCTTATTTTTTATGTTTAAGGAGCTGCCCCCACCCCTTTTGGTTCAATCCTAACTTTTCTTTTTTCTTTTTATAATATCTGTGTTTTTACAAGGAGAATATTAAGTGCTCAATTAGGTATTTTAGGTGCATAACACTGGATCCCAGCATACGTTGTGGTCTTCAGTTGTAGAGCGAGCCACATAGGACAATGCTCTCCTTCCTGTTTCCTCATCCTCTCTCTAGTGTGCTTCTCTCCCCACCCCACTTCTTGTCATTGATGGTGCACAAATGCAAATCAGAGTTCTTTCACAAACCAGACATTGTAGCAGCAATAGCTTGAAGCGAGTTCCTGGTTTATGTTATCTGTGGTTTGACATAGGTGCATGTATAGTGAAAACTGAGTCAAGAAGGTAAGGGGCGACTACTTCAGAGCAGGAGGAAGGCGCATGCGTAGGCAAGGCTGGCTCCCAATTTATAAGGCATGGTTTGCAGGCCAGCATGACATTTGCACCACTCACTGTGTATTGAAGTTGTGGGGTGGATCAGATTTTTGTCATCTAATTAGTATAGGAGATGTTGTTCCTTTGGGAGCTGTGCTGCTTTTGAAAAGTGCCCAAACCCTTTTCTTGGCACTTAGTGCTTGCTAATGCTTTTGCACACCTTATTCTGTTTCTGTATAAAGACCATATGTCAAATTTGTACAAAACCCCTTGTCTAGGCCGGGAATCCTGTGAGCCATGGTGGTTCCCAAAGGCTTCTGGAAAGTGTTTGTTTACATCTTGCTAATTGCTGGGAAAATGGAATTCAAAGATGTCTCATGCAAAGAGACACCTGCACCTTATCTGTCCAGCCTAACAAGCCGGACAGAGTATAACGAGCTTACATTCCAAGGCTGTTGCGTCAAGAAGGAAGGCCAAAGCCCCATCAATCAGTTAGTTATTATTGTCAGTGAGGTAGCTGCTTCACTGTACTCTATGGTGGGAATGCACGCTTTGTTTATGGTAGACACTTGGACCTATGCCAAGCGCAGAACAGTATAACCATGGCTTTTCACCCCCAAGCAGGGGACCAGATGGATCAGCAGTTTCATGCAGAAGCTTCTGCCGTTTGAGTCCACTCCTTGGGCATGCCTAATGCTCAATAAATGTCTCCTTGTAAGTAAACCTTTGGCCTCTGAGCATGTCATTTCCATGGTGATCCTAAAGAACAAGCTGCCAGGGGCCTACAGCCAAGACCTCTGTGATGCAACACCCCTTCCAAAAGAAAGGTTCCAGTCGGCGTGTTTGATCATGCACTGCCAGCAAGGCTGCCATTGGTAACATGATGTTCGCTTTCCATTAAAGAACCTGCGTGCTGAGTACAGTAATTGTTTCCTGCTATACAATCCATTGGAAACCAGATATCTGATCCCCAAGCAGCAGTGACGCCAACAGTAGTGATCTCGTAATCATATTGATTTCAAGGAGTGCTCAAATGTAACACAGACGTGGCATTTCCTGCTTAGCTTTCTCTGACGCTGCAATATTCCTTTCCCCTGATTGAAGGTAAAAGATAATTCACCTATCACATATATATAAAAAAGGGAAGTGGGCAGTTCTACACGGAAGACAAGGAGCTCTCCCTGACTGACTGACTGACTGACTTTGTGTTCTGTTTCAGCCACCTCCATTGCTGCCAAGATATTGTCTTGCATAAAAGCAACTCTGAAAGTTGGGGATTCAGCATAGTTGGCGGGTTCGAAGAACACAAAGGGAACCAGCCGTTCTTCATTAAGACCATTGTGCCGGGAACCCCTGCCTTCTGGGACAAAAGGTTGAAGTATGTACACTGTCGGCTTTCATTACTTTGCCTTCCTTGTGAAATCTCTGGTGTTAAACACAATGACTTCCTTTTTGAAAAATGCACAGCATGCCTCCACCCCCAATTAATCAGGATGCGATTGGTTCCTCGGTTCTTCATGCTGATTAGCCCAGGGCAGAGATTCACGCAGAAACTCTAATGTGCAGCTGCCTCTGGGGCAGGTAATTTTGCTGCACCTCTGCATCAGATGTGATTGGATCGTCCAACAACACCTGGTACAGCATTACCTACCTCTGGTGGGAGCTGATCAGAAGGATGTAAGGTCAGAGCTGTAAACCTTGCACAGATGCAGCAGGCGGTCTCCTGTGAGGGCAGATACCTCTAGCCCAGCTCAGGAGGGTGGCTTTTGCATATGTGTTCTGCTTGTGGGCTTCCCATAGGCCTTTGGTTGGCTGCTGTTTGAACAGAGCGCTGGACTAGATGGACCCTTGGTCTGATCCAGCAGGGCTCTTCTTTTACGCTCTTATGTGTTCAGAAAAATATGTAAGAGCTGAAACTGTATTGTGGCTGTGGAACCTGCCCCTTGTCCCCCTGCACATTGTTGCCACTCCTCTAAGACTTTGTGTGAAGCTTGAAGGTCAGCAGGAGCTTCTAAGCAGGCCTTCTCTGTAGTGGCACCCACGCTCTGGAAAACCCTCCCTTGTGCAGTTCAGGAGGCAGAAAACGGAACACCTCTTAAACGCCTCCTGAAAACGTACCTCTTCACACAGGCTTTCCCTGGATGTTAGCTTAGCTGGTTTTATATTGCCTTTTTAAACGTTAAGGCTTTAAATTTATCTACACTTGTTGTATTTTATGGTTTTAATTGTGCACTGCCCAGAGAGCCTCGGATGATGGGTAGTATAAAAATGTAATCAATAAATAAAAATAGGTGCATTCAGATAAATACACTTAAAATCTCCCTGCAGACCTTCATGTTCAGTGCACAAAGGTCTCCAGCAGGAATGGGAGGTGTTAGAGGTGGGAGCTTCTGTGTGCAGCCCCACTGCCCTCTTCATTAGTTCTGAGTGAATGCCTGCAGAGGACTGCCGTTGCCCCTCTCTCTCTAGGGAGAGATGGAATCACTTGCCCTACGTGGAGGCTGCTTAGAAGGAGGCATCCGCCTCTATGGGCAGGGGGCTCAAAGGAGGTTCTAATTATTTCATTTGTTTCTGAAGGAATGCTTTTGTGCTTGCCGTTTTGAGATTTATTGGTCTATTCGGGGCTGTGTACATGTTTTGCTAAGTAATGTCATTGTTTAACACAGTGTCGACTTCTGTTGTTGCTATAGCAATGATGACATGCCAAGAGCTTTACCCTAACAGTGTATTCTTCTTCGTGGTCTCTGTGCATCACACATATGGGCTCTGCGCCAGCGCCGAGCCCCAATCGGGAAACTTCACTAGCTAGCTTAGTGCTTTTTTTGGCGGGAACCCCTCCCCCACCATCCATTGCGCATGCTCCGGGTCCCGCCTTACCTCAGTTCTTCTTCGACCGCGTAGCTGATCGCCTCGCGGGAGACTTCTCCGGACGTTTTTTCGTCGTAGCATTCTGAGGAAAGAAAATTTTTTGTCTTACTCGATTTAGCTTAGTGTTAGTGTTAGTTGTTGTTAGAAAAAAAAAAAAAAACAGTTAATAGTTTATACAGTTATAGATATAGTTGAACTAATGGCGCAGGCGGCGCTTTTCAAACATTGCTCCCGTTGTAGAGCAAAATTAACCTTAACGGATGGACACTCTTTGTGCCTTGTGTGCTTGGGGGAAGGCCATGTTGTAGACTCTTGCCCCCATTGCATGGCTTTTTCCCGCCAAACCAGGCGGATTCGGGCGGACAGGCTACGTAGCCTGCTATGGAGCAAGGCCTTGTCTGCGGTAGACCAGCCTCGCCATCATTCTCGTTCTCCACAGCCTGTGGACTCGGAAGCGGACCGGTCGCCCTCCGGTGAGCGTAGGCAAACGCCTGTAAGTCGCTCTCAACCGGCATCTCCCTGCTCTCCCCCGCGTGGGGACGCGGCAGAGGCACCTTTGCCACGACTTCCAACTAAGCCGCCCAAAAAGTCTACCTTGGCAGCCAAAAAATCTGGCAAAAATAAGAAATCAAAGTTTTTGTCATCGGTACCGAAGCTCTCTTCGGCGTCAAAGCAGCCTAAGATGAGAGAAGACCATTCTTCAGCTCTCAAGCGCCCGTCGACATCAGTGTTGGAATCTTCTTCGGCACCAAAGCGATCGCCGACATCGGCACCGAAGCTATCTTCGGCGGCGGCAGCATCATCTTCGGCAGCAAGGCGCTCTTCGACATCGGTAGCGACGGCGGCGGCGACACCAAAGCGACCATCGGCATCGGCAGCAGAGTCTTCGGCACCGAAGCGATCGTCGACATCGACAGCACCGTCGACGTCAAGACAACCGTCGATTTCGAGAGACCAGTCACGAAAGCCGGCATCGGTGTCGAGCAGAAGATCGACGACGTCGACTCCACGTCGTCTTGAGCCGTCGATACCGACGAGCAAGCCCTCGGCGTCGAACAGGAAATACTCGACGTCGACATCTGCCCGTCCAGCGTCCTCACCAATCCTATCGCATAAATCTGCTTCCTATACACAGCGTGCTTCGTCGTTGCCTCCACGTCCAGTTTTTCAAACTTTGGATGTGGAAGTGTGCTCCTCGGATGTGGAGCTTGTAGAGGTTCTACCAGGGGACATCTCTGTAGATCGCGATGTTGATGTCGGACCTAGTGAGGAGGATATGCAACAACATTCACCGCTTGGGGTCGTTGCATCCCCGATGTCGAGAGCTTCGAGAACAACATATCGGTCTCGATCTCGAACTAGATCCCAGTCCCACTCTCGATCCCGACATTGGGAATCGGCCTCTGATAGATCTAGGAGTAGGTCCCGTCACCGCAGAGCTCCGCGCTACCTGTTCGATCCCTACACGGGGGAGAGAATCGGCCGGTCGTCTTCGCAGCGAGCACATCAGCACGGCACCACAGTACGACAACAGCCTTCATCGACACCGGGCCACACTTCGACAGCCCTTGTACCAAGACCAATCTCTCCTACCTCGGGTGATGACTACCCGTCCGACACGTCATCTATACGGTCCAGGGCCCCTTCAGTCCCTTCTCCTCCTGAGGGGGTTAGCTCTAGTGACAGACCATCGCCATCGTTAGAATTAGGTTCTTTTTCAGACCAAATGCAAAGGATGGCACAATCTCTTGGTCTAGACATCAACCAGCCACAAGAGGACCTCAACGATAAAATTTATGACGTAATGTACGCAGAGCCTGCACCTCAACTCACCCTGCCATTGGTACCGACGCTCCTAAAAACGTTTAAGAGTGCGTGGGACAATCCGGCAACAGTGGGGGGTACGTCAAAACGTTTGGAAACGTTATATAAAGTTAAGGATGTTGAGGCTCCGTTCTTGTGTACCCATCCTAAGCCGAATTCCATTGTAGTGGAATCATCTTAGGGACGCTCCACAAAAAGCCATTCTACTCCTGTGGATAAAGAGGGTAGGAAGCTGGATACGTTTGGTCGCCGTGTGTATGCTTCAGCAACGTTGGGTTTTAAAGTAGCGAATTATCAGGCTACCATGGCAAGATACCAGCTCTTTCTCTGGGAGAAGATTTCCACACTAACAGATTATCTCCCAGATGACCAACGCGAGTTGGCCAGGGTTTTCCAGGCTGAGGCCACAAGACTATCTCGACAACAGCTAACCACGGCGAACCATCAGACGGATTGCGCGGCAAAAGCCCTTGCAGGATCAATTGCGCTACGTCGGCATGCATGGTTGCGAACCTCTACACTACCAGCTGAAACAAAGGCGCGGATCGAGGATCTCCCGTTCGACGGAGAGGGTCTGTTTCATTCGTCGACGGATAATACTATGGATGTCATCCATAAGTCAAAAATGACAGCTCGTAAAATGAGTGCACCCGCGCAACAGGTGCAACAGCAGTCTCGTTCTCGCCGGTGGTACCGATCTTTCCAGTACCAACCTCGAAGGCAACAGGAGCGCACACAGCGCTTCCAAGCACAACAACCGCAGTCTTCTTTTCAAGCCCGAAAGCCTGGCAACAGATACACCAAGGCACGTCGCCAGGATCAGCCATCAAAACGGCGTCTTTGACTCCATTCAGATAACTTTGCCACAACATCGCACAACCAGACTCCAACCCTTCCTGCACCGCTGGCAATCCATAACAACGGACAAGTGGGTGCTCTCAACAATTGCCGAAGGCTACCTCATAGAATTTCAAATTTATCCAACTCTAGGCACTGTAAGGACCACTACACCGTCTCCCACACTGTTGCAGGAAACAACAACCCTGTTACAGAAGAGGGCAATCACTCGCGTTCCATCGCGACTATTAAAAGCGGGTTTTTACTCGCGCTATTTCACGGTTCCAAAGAAAGACGGCGGTCTTCGTCCTATAACGGACCTCAGACATTTGAACAAGTTTATAAGGCCAAAGAAATTCCGCATGATTACGTTAGGCCAGATCTTGCCACTACTCAAGCGACACCGATGGTTCACTTTGGTGGATCTCAAAGACGCATATTTTCATATCCCAATACACCCAACTCATCGCAAATATCTGAGATTCATGATAGGGAAAAAGGTATATCAGTTTACAGTCCTTCCATTTGGCCTCCGGACTGCACCACGGGTGTTTACCAAGTGTATGGCCGTGGTGTGTGCCCACCTCAGATCACAGAATGTCGAGATCTATCCCTACCTCGACGATTGGTTGATCGTTGGTCCAACCCGGTCGCAAGCACTATCCGACGTCGGGCTTGTCACTTCTTGTCTCGCCAGCTTGGGCTTAGAAATAAACATAGAAAAGTCCATTTTTCACCCCACACAGACGATTCACTTTATAGGGGTGCTTTTAGACTCCACGGTGGGACGAGCGTATCTGCCAGTCGAGCGCGCTCGAACCATAGTGTCTCTCGCTTCGCGGCTTCAACAAAGCTCGCGCACGACAGCGTTCACTGTGCTTCGCATGCTGGGCTTCATGGCCTCTGCGGTATTCGTTGTCCGCTGGGCCCGTCTCTACATGCGTCCGCTACAGCAGGTGCTTCTCCAGCGCTACCGCCCTCATCAAAATCCGAGAAAAATCATACTTACCATTCCGTCGACTGTCCTCCCTTCTCTCCGTTGGTGGTCGTCCGCAACTCATCTGACTCACGGCATGCCGTTTCAACACGAGGCTCCCACTCGAACAGTCACTACAGATGCGTCCTTGGAAGGGTGGGGAGCACACTACAACGATCTGCAGATTCAAGGAAGATGGTCAAGGTCAGAGGCCAGACTCCATATCAATCTCCTGGAATTCCTCGCCGTCAAGCGAGCACTGCACTCTTTCTTACCACACCTTCAGGGGCATCATGTTCGCATCCTGTCCGACAACACCACTGTGGTGTGGTACATCAACAAAGAAGGCGGGACAAGATCTCGTCGCATTCTCCGTCTGACACTGGACATTCTGCATTGGGCCCTTCGCAGGGACATCTGTCTATCCGCGCTTCACATTGCGGGAGCAGACAATGCGAAGGCAGACTCACTCAGTCGGGAATTCACCGACACCCACGAGTGGGAGTTATCCCAAGAGGTACTGCAGTGCCTGTTTACAAAGTGGGGCACACCGTCGATAGACATGTTTGCGACTTCTGCAAATGCCGTCTGCCAGGACTATTGTTCTCGGGCAGGGATTGGACATGCATCTCTCGGAGATGCATTCCAGTGGGATTGGTCCAACGGCTTCCTATATATGTTCCCCCCTTTTCCCCTGGTTGCAAAAACGGTGGCCAAGGCCAGCAGATGCTCTCTGAACGCGATCCTGGTGACCCCTTGGTGGCCGAGGCAACACTGGTTCACCACCCTCTATCGTCTGTCGCAGCAACAATGGTGGCGCCTGCCCAAGATACCACACCTGCTGTCCAAGAACGCGGGAGCTATCCTGCACCCGGACCTCCAGTCTCTGCACCTCACAGCGTGGCGGATACAACAAATTGGCAGTCACTAGATATGCCACCAGCTCTACGTTCCATATTCGAAGCCTCTATTAAATCGTCTACGAGGGCTTCGTACACTAGAAAATGGAACCGCTTTTTGAAGTTTGCAAACGATAAAGGGTTTCCAGCGCAAGATGGCCCCGTGTCGGGCATCATTGAATTTTTGTACTCCCTTCATGCAGGAGGATTGAAGCCCTCCTCTATCAAAGTCTACTTAGCGGCCATTTCAGGACAACACGCTAAGATGGATGGCTATACGGTTTTTACACACCCAGTGGTTAAAACATTTATGAAGGGATTACGCCACATGTTCCCGCCAGTTCGACAGATCGTCCCTCAATGGAGCTTATCTGTAGTTTTAACGGCTTTGATGACAAAGCCGTTTGAACCGTTAGCTACGATAGATCTCCGGTTGCTAACATTTAAGGCCATATTCCTGGTGGCGATAACATCCGCTAGACGCGCCTCGGAACTAGCGGCACTGATGGTGGGGCCTCCTTATACTCAGTTTTTTCAGGACAAGGTTGTGTTACGTCCTGGTCCCTCGTTTGTCCCTAAGGTTTCTTCCATGTTTCACATTAACCAAGATATAGTTCTTCCAACTTTTTTCAAGGCATCTACAGATCCCCTTTCGACAGCTTTGCACGCGCTGGATGTCCGGCGTACGTTGGCTTTCTATATAAAGAGAACAGAACCTATCCGTAAATCGGATAAGCTGTTTATTTGTTATGGTGGGAAGACTAAGGGATTGGCGGTTTCCTCCCAACGTCTGGCCCATTGGATTGTGGACACTATTGTTCTGGCCTACCAGGTTCTTGGCAAACAGCCCCCAACCTCGTTCACAGCACACTCGACAAGGGGACAAGCGACATCGTCGGCCCTGATCCATGGTTCATCAGTTCCGGACATTTGCAGGGCAGCGACATGGTCGAGTGCATCAACCTTTGTGAAGCACTACAGGCTGGACGTTAGAGCGGCAAGGGACGCTTCGTTCGGCCGAGCGGTCCTGTCTTCCATCTGTCAGTGACCCACCAGCGTGCATCCCCTCCTCCGGTAAGTTTGGCTGATTAATCGCCCATATGTGTGATGCACAGAGACCACGAAGAAGAAATGCAGGTTGCTTACCTGTAACTGTAGTTCTTTGAGTGGTCATCTGTGCATTCACACAACCCGCCCACCATCCCCTCGTTGCAACGCTATGGTGTATGCAGGAGGTTTAAAGCGCATATGCCTCCAGATTGTTTACCCGGTGCGAGGCCGTAACGCGGTCTCAGGGAACTGAGGTAAGGCGGGACCCGGAGCATGCGCAATGGATGGTGGGGGAGGGGTTCCCGCCAAAAAAAGCACTAAGCTAGCTAGTGAAGTTTCCCGATTGGGGCTCGGCGCCGGCGCAGAGCCCATATGTGTGAATGCACAGATGACCACTCGAAGAACTACAGTTACAGGTAAGCAACCTGCATTTTCCTCTTTTCTGATTAGGTGTGGAGATGAAATTGTGGCGGTAAATGGAGTGTCTGCTGTAGGAATGAGCAACGGTGAGCTGATTCCCATGCTGAAGGAACAACGCAATAAAGTAACACTTACTGTGGTGTCCTGGCCTGGTAGCCTTGTGTAAGAAGTAAACTCTAATCTGAAGTTTCATTTACGAACTACTTTGGTGCCCGGTTTCAAAGACTGGAGTGATGAACCAACCAAGGAAACCCATGAGCTGGTCTAGCAGAGCTGCCCTCAAGGCTTTCACCAGGAGCCCCATTCCTAAGCAAAAGGCAAATGTAGCTTGTGATAGAATCTGATTTTTAGACCCAACTCCCTGGCAAAGGAAGCTGTACTTCAGTGAGCAATTTGAGTTGTATCATTTTATGAGTGTTGTTTTCTCGTGTCCTTACATTTGTTGAACAGGTGAACTCTGAGCCTAAAAACTTCTATTTTAATCCTGCTCAGATAAATGATAACAAGCAGAACTTGTAAAGGTCTGCAAGATGATATATGGCCCTTCATATAGTCAATCATGTTGGCTAATACTTAACTTTGGTGGTAACTTTTGTTGACTGATTAATACAGCAAGAGGTCATCATGGTTTTCCTCAGAGCGGCTATTATTCCTTTCCATGGTAGCTGGAGTGGGAATGTGTATTCCATTATTTTGAAAACAGTTTCACATATGTGGCACCCCGTTTTTCAGCTCTATTCTCTTAAACTTGAGGCTATTAGCAATATAAAGTTTGCCTCTGATCACTTGTGATTTCTGTGTGAGGACATGGTGTGCTTGTGTGATGCCTACCACACCAGCCACCTTCTGCTTTAAGACTGGATGTGCTCTGTTGTTGAGAATGAGGTACAGGAGCAGCGGAATGTTGCCACTGATGGATTACTGAATTGGAGATCTCTAATCATTTATCTGTATCATCTCTGTTTGTTATACTCTAGGCTGCTGGGTAGCAAGTTACTATTTTCGTACTATTTTCCTTCTCAGCAGAGTACAAGTTTAAAGATAACAGCAGTGCGGGGTCTTCTTAGGACCCATTAATCACATTAGAGAGAAAACAAATAGCTTCTGAAAGAGCTGTGGGTTGGCATCGCATACCGCTAAATAGGGCAACCCTACAACTTAGTACGTTGTACTCTTCAAACGTGCCTTTGCAGACAATGGAGGCTGCATGTTAGGCTCCAGCAGAAGTCCAGCCAGACTTTCAGTGAACAATCTTGGGGCCAAAGAGGATTTGGGCCTGCTGCTGAATCCCTGTAAGCAGTGTGTGGGGAGAATTTAAAGCACAGCATGGCTTCCCCGGAGGAGAAACCTGAATCCTCCCCCTCCCCCGACTCATCCATTCTTCCCTTCCTCTTAAACCCCTTTCTATCACTATTATTATTCTTTTTCCTACTCAGGCTTGTGGTCACAGAATCCCAGGAGGAAAAATGGCTGGAAATAGTAGTGTCGGGGAAATGCATAGTTGGCGGGGAGGCTTCAGCTCCACCCTCCCATGTTGAGCTTTTAATTGCCTCCTGACCCCCTCTCAACTACGTGGGGAATCAATAAAACCTGGGTTGGATCCTCCCACTGCCCTTTCTAGTTGTCTTCTTACTAGAAAGAGGGGGAGAATATGAAGTTATTCACCTTACATAGGCTGGAGAAACCAATCAAAGCAACCTCTCCTCTCCATCTCTGCCCTCCTTCCCACCTCCGGCATGATGGTTTTTGAAAAGGAAAAGTCATGGCTCTCTTCTTGTTGGCTGTTTCTTCAGGGTTTAAGATCCAAGTAGGTTTACCATCAATTTTCTCTGCAGAGGATTGATGTTGCTAACAGCTGTATAACAGGTAGAAAATCCAACCACTCCTGCATTTCTTAATGCGCATCTGTAGGTAAAATTCATTTATACAGTTGCTAAATACCGTGTGTGTATGTACACACGTGCACACATGTTGATTCTTCAACCCTAAACATTAGCTCAGGATAAAAACTTCCTTTTAACCTTAGTATGTTGTACTCTTCTCCTCTACACAACCATAACTCCAGGCTAGACTCTAAAAATAGGCTTGTTTACATTTAGCTGTACCGTTCCAATACTAGTTCAAGGTCCTATTATTTTATTGTTTCAGGACCTACTAAGTGATTCAGCAAGCTTGGCTGTTAGCTTAAGTCTCTTTGATTGTAGACCGAGAGGCCATTAGTTTGCCGTACTCATGGAAGCTTCCTCAGTAGAGCGGCCTGCTCCTTTTTCCTATTAACAGGGATTTCAAATTCCTTGGTTTGCAGAATGCTTTTAGCCAGCCGTAAGTCTTTGCTTCAGTTTAAATGTCAGAGGCCCCTGGGAAGTGCTTACCTCTCTGTGGAGTGCAGGTAAGCGGTCATGTTTGAAAGACTCTTGCCCCAGCGCTTCATGCTGCTGGTGTGTGTGTATATCTATATTTCAGGAGATGGTTGCGTTTGCCGGCAGATACTGCACTCATATTAGCAATTTGTGAATGTCACAGCTAAGCTCTCTTGTGCTCTTCAGCTCAGGCCTGTTTTCAACTTGTACAATGATTGTTGACATCAGACTGACAGCGGGTTGAGAATGATCAGTACGGTGGTCAATTCTCACACAAGTAGGAAAGTGGAGTGAAACCTGTCCCACCCCCCCAAGAACTTAAGGACTCATTCATACATTTAAATTGGAGGTGGTAATGTGCATGCCCAGGCTTCACTGCCTCATTTTAATGTGGTGACCTGTTGCTGGTGCCATGTTTGTGAGGATGTTGATCTGATTTGGGGTACGGCGGGGTGGGGGAGATTGGTTTTCACATGAGGGTGATGTCCAGCACCTCCCATGAAAATGTCACAGTATACACATTGGGGGCTAATGCCTACATGTCACTGTGGCTTTAAAGGAAATAAACATCTACATCTCCGTGTTGTAAGGACACTTACGGCTGGCTTCACGCTTGCCTTCTATGGCTTCTGTAACATTTGACCCTTGCAACAGCTGTAAAGAGGTAAACAAATGCCTTTTTTTTCAAATGAAGGGGATGTGCTGCATGAGCAGCACCATTTCACTGTTTTCTTATTTCAAGGTGCCTTTGACAATCACCAGGAAGTCTAGTAGCCATGAAATTGCTTTGTACCAAAGAATTTGTAGAAACCTAACAGATTTGTCTTTGTTTTGATGCATTTATAAATTATTCTGAAGTTACTGAAGCTGTTTGAGTTTTTTGTTCTGACCAGATTGGCCTTTGTCTTAAGGTTTCTCCTGCAGCCTAAGTTACCTTGGGATCATTTACAGGCTACTTGTCCACTGTGCAATAGGGGGACTTCACCCACCACAGCTAAACACCAAGGATTGTTACATGCATGAGTACTTGGTCCCAAGCCCATGGAAGGAAACCCCCATCTTGTTAAGACTGTTAAGGAGGAAGCGTCTGCTTTGTTCCATGAACGTAAAACTTCAAGAGCTATCTTAGGACTACTTCTTGTTGTAAAGGGCACTTGGCGCGGACATAGTTTGGGGTCGGGTTGGCTGGCTCTGAATTCAGGGCTAGAAAGTGAGGGAAGATGCCCTCTCCTTGGTATCCCGTCCATCATATATGGATCGCTTTCGGATCGATGATCTAACTTCATTTCACAGCCACACGCTTTCGAGGTCTTTGTATAGAACTATACAATGGGGTACATGGGACCCGTAACACCTTTGTCACTGCATACCCACTAAAGCAACAACAGAAGCTTTACCAGCTGCTAAGCATGCTTAACGAACACTGAAAGACATCTCCACTGATTTAAAGTAGGCTGTTTAGACCAGACAGCCCAATTTTTTAAAAAGGAATCTTGCTAAAAAAAACATGTTCCATTCTATAGTGAAAGTTTGTAACCAATGACAGCTGTCCAGGTGTCTGCTCAGCAACATGAGAGCCACACAATCCCATGCTGCTGGCAAGGAGGTGCAAATGCCGTGACCCCATGGGAGTTACAGAAGATTCCAGGGCATACACTCGGTTCATGTACGGTTGCCCTAGATCAACTGAGTATAACACCACTCTCCTTATAAAGGAAATAGCGAGCAAGCTTTTCTTCAGAGAAATTTGTCTGCTACTACGGACCTAATTGAGGAACTCCTTGTAAGTTCCTAAGGAGCCCCTGCAATCCTGAAAACAAAGCAAAGTTGTTTTGACATAAATGCTTGCAGTCTTCCAAGACCACACAGAAATCAGCCACATTTTCCAAAAGAAAAAAGTTGCTTTATTTCCCACATGTTTTTCCGTTACTGACCCACTCACTGCACCGTCATAGCATACTAATCAAAGTACAATGGCATACTGGCTCAAGCTTCCAAGGTTGTTCATTTCATACAAACACTCAACTTGCATGACTACAATACAAAAAAAGTATAAATTTGAAACAACTTTAGGAAGTGTTTTAAATTATTTCCTGCAGGTGGAAGGAGGGATCCACACAAAAGTGTGGTTGTCAGTTTAGAATCCAGTGATGACTTCTTCATCTTAATTTCAAAGGAACAAATCCGAACAGAAATATGGCGGCATTTAGTGTTTCCAGAGCTATGAAAAGTGTGCCAGCGACTTACGAATAAACCGCCAATGTTTATCATTATCAGATTGAAAGAGGAGAGAGGCGTTGCTCCTGTTCAGTTCACAATGAAGCCTTTTGAACTTGGCCAAGATAAAATGCTCAGCTTTTGAAGGCTCCAATTGCCTGGGTAGAAACATACTTCTCATAGAAACCTGTCAGTCCATGTCCACATTGCGTTGGCAGCTGGGTTGGTTTCGCTGACTTTCCACCAAGCTTTTCTTGAGAGAAATGAGATTTTCATAGCTACAAGAAATGGGGCGGGGATGGGACTAGCTTATAGAAGCCAGACTAAGCTGGCTGTCAGGAGGACCTTTCTTCTTTAACAAAGCTGTTCTGTGTTGCTATTACTGTCCTACTTCTTAAACATCAACCATACATTGCCAAATACTGTATTTGTCTATTATCTAAGCGCATACATTTCTGTTGAACCTCTCTCCCATCAGAAGCCATAGGATCTGACATGATGGAGTTTACATATATGTGGAATAATAGCTCAGTGCTTTGTTCGTAGTTGCTGTGCCGGATTTTTTTTTTTTAAAAAAAACCTCTCCGAAAAGTTTGACTGTGAGTGCAGTCTGGCTTCTCATGTGGGCAACCAGCTTCCATGTTTGGGCCCAAAGTCATTTCAGCCATTCACTTAGTCAACAGGAGGCAGATAGGTTGGCTGTAGAGGTGCTGCTACTGTTTTTGGAACGCAGATCTACTACTCCTTGGAGTCTTGCCCATTTCCTTCTGGGACACCTTCCCCACTCACTTCCTTCTCTTCTTTGCTGCGCTTGCTCTTTTTGTGCCTGTGACGCCGGTGGCTTTCGCCTTCTTCGCTCTCATGCTGCTTACTGAGATGGAATAAGAATGGGAAACAGAAAAGGAAAAGAGTTTAAGCCCCTTATCTCACATCTATAACACAATCTTCGGTGTGGCTGGGGCTTTATTCGCTCTAAACATGAAGATAGATTTAGCAGCTCTTTTTCTAATACCACAATCCAACAGCTTAACACAGTACCCAAGAGAGAATGCTACGGTGTAGAAAACAAAATAATGAAAGTGTTACACGCTTACATAGAGGCAGTTAACGGATACAAAGCCAGCATTCAATATTTGCATCACCTCTGGAATGTAGCCATCCTTCAACTCAAATAAGATGACTGGGCTAAGAGCTCAGGCCTTTCCTACATGGCCCCTAATCTTGCAATAGGGATGGGGACAATCTAGATGAGCCTGAGGCAATGATAACAGATTTTGGGCTTGAGTAGGAATAGAGGGACTCCCATCATCGATAGGATTCCAGCCTCCCCTGTCACAACCTTGGTATTCCTGCAACCATTGCTGCACCTGAATTACATAGTGGTGGCCAGATGTGCTCCCCCAGTGAAGACTGCCAGCTTCATTCAAGCATCTTTGTAAATCCAGGGCTAACATTTAGCTATCGTCTGTAAGGCAGCCCTCGAGGGTCTGGAAGCTTCAGCTATGTAGGAAAGCGGAATACATTTGCAATCGCTAGGACTCAGACTGGAACACAGTCTTTCCCTATGGAATTTAAGCCTCTTTGGCCTGGTCCTAGCTGGAGGATCCACTCCACTGATGGGGAAAGCCTTACCGCCGTGATGATTTGTGTTTGCTGCCTTCCTCTTTGTCCCTGTGCCTTCGGTCCCGGTGCCGATCTTCTCGCTCACGACTGTGATCTCGACTCCTGCGGTAGTCTCGCTCAAAATCATAGCTGCGTTCCCGGCTATAATAATGGTACCTTTCATCATCACTGAAAGGAAGGAATGATATCTATTGAGGCAGAGAAAGAGACTTTGAAGAGAGAAGGCTAACATTATTAGCCAGATGATTTGGACTACAACTCCCATCAGCTCCAGCCAGCATGGCCAATGGTCAGGGCAGTTGTAGTACAAAAGAGCACCAGGTTGCCCACCCATGTTGTAGTTAGGCCAAGTTTCAGAAATGGGCCATCGGATTTACCCACTGGAACATCAGCACACACTTGTCTCCAGAAAGTTAACAGAACACAACTGATGTACAGTAAGCTGGTCATGAAAGAAGTGAACATCCCAGAACCCATTTCTGATAGCAAACCTGAAAACAACAGATTGAAATTAAATAGGGATAAATGCCAAATTACACACCTAGGCAAAAGAAACCAAATGCACAGTTACAAGATGGGGATACTTGGCTCAGCAATATTACAAGCGAGAAGGATCTTGGAATTGTTGTAGATCACAAGCTGAATATGATCTAAAAGTGTGATGTGGCTGCAAAAAAGCAGAAGTAATTTTGGCTGCGGTAATAGAAGTATAGCTTCCAAATTTCATGAGGTACTAATTTGCCTCTATTTGGTACTGGTTAGACCTCATCTTCAGTACTGCATTCAGTTCTGGGCACCACACTTCAAGAAGGATGCAGACAAGCTGGAGGGGGTTCAGAGGAGGGCAACGAGGATGATCAGGGGTCCAGAAACAAAGCCCTATGAGGAGAGACTGAAAGAACTGGGCATGTTTAGCCTTGAGAAGAGGAGGGGAGACATGAGACATGATAGCACTCTTCAAGAACTTGAAAGGTTGTCACACAGAGGAGGGCCAGGATCTCTTCTTGATCATCCCAGAGTGCAGGACACGGAATAATGGGCTCAAGTTACAGGAACCCAGATTCCGACTGGACACCAGGAAAAACTTCCTGACAGAGCGGTACAACAATAGAACCAGTGACCTAGGGAGGTCGTGGGCTCTCTCACACTGGAGGCATTCAAGAGGCAACTGGACAGCCATCTGTCAGGGATGCTTTAAGGTGGATCCCTGTATTGAGCAGGGGGTTGGACTTGATGGCCTTATAGGCCTCTTCTGACTCTACTATTCGATGATTCTACGTACAAGTCTTCAAAGCCTGAGATTTTCTGCCAGGCATTCTACCGTCAACATTTACATTGTTTCTTTAACTATCTGGGACTATACAGATATAAGCAAGTGGAGAAGGGAGGGAAAAAGCACCATGATACAGATACAGAAACAGAGACTAGCTCTGGTGCTGTTAAAAACAATATTTTCTTTAACAAATTCTTCTTTAATTAGTCCTATGCGTTTCGGATAAAATCTTTCTTCAAGAGCTAAAAACACAACATGAATACTAATTAGAGGCAACATCCCTGCCCATGTTGCAAAGACCTGAATGACAAGCAAGTAATACTTATAAAACTTTATGAAATCCTGCCTCTACAGCATAACAATCTGTTTCTCTATCGCAACATGCGATATTAATCATGCTTTTATACAATTTATAACAATATACATTATAATTGCCAAAGATACCCCCAAAGACATAACTAAATAGACGGACCTGAAGAAGAACACAAGTTGTTAAAATATGTAACAATAACTAAAACGTCCTCAGCTTTTTCTTTCTGGCGTCCTCGCCGGGAACTGTGATCTCTAAAACCCACCTACTCGTGCAAAGTAATATTTATGTTGTGTTTTTAGCTCCTGAAAAAGGATTTTATCCAAAACGCGTGGAGCTAATTAAAGAAGAATTCGTTAAAGAAAAGATTGGTTTTTTACCAGCACCACAACTGGTCTCTCTTTGTGCATCCCTATACTGATAACCAACAACCGGATATGTCATGGTTGTTGGAGAAATCGTACCTTTCACATGGTGGCTCCCAGCTTGTTGTAAAGCAGGCACATTATCTTGCCACAGTGTACAAGCTTCACTTTTTAGCGTTGGGAGCTGCTGGAGAAATCCACGATATCACAGTCTCAGAAGGTCGGACAAATAGATCCTCACTCCACGTTGTATTATTGAAAAACATCAATAATAGGTAGCACATAATAAATACGTATGTTCTTGTCTCGGTTGGCATTTCCCCCTCAGACCACACCCTGCTGCTGCTGTAATCCAACCCAAGCTCCATGTAAAACTTCTCTAAATATCCAGAAGGAAAAGGCTTTATTCCTCTTCCACAGCCCTACCATTAAGCTGGCGAGGTTCCCTTTCTCTCCCCTATATTTTATACCCACACTTTAAAAAAAATCTGGGGGGGGGGAATTAGGAAGGAGAAGGCACAAGTTTAAAGAAATGAGTGGGAAGAAACATCACAAAAGTCTAGAGATGTTGCTGAGATGGAAAGCCATAGGGACGTCAGAAGCAGTATGAGTGGACCTTCTAGCCCAGTACTGTCAACACAGGCTGGCAGCAGCTCTCCAGTGTGTCACGGAAGAGTTTTGCAGCTCTACCTGGAGATGCTGGGGATTGAACCGGGGACCTTCTGCGTGTCAAGCATGTGCTCTACCACTGAGCCACGGCCCTGCCCACATTACCCTACACACCCACACTACTGCGAGCTGAAGCCAACGTCTTGCATTCTCTATAGCAACCGAAAGCGTGCTGTGGAATGATCTGATCTAATCAGATCACACCACTTACGCTGCCTGTGGGTCACCAGCACTGGAGTCGCTGTAGGTATTCCAGGAAGCCTTTTAAGGTCTCCGTATGTTTAAGTCCTTGACTTCCTTCCCACAATTCTCTCCCAGCAAAGTGCACGCTGCTCTTCTTCCCAAGGTTCCTTCGGCCAGCAGCAACAATGCTGTATACATTCCCTGCTTACCAGAGTGAGCCTTTGCCTTTGCCAAGAAGGCAATGAAGAATGTAACCTAAACTGGAGGACCGGGGTGGGGGTGGGAGGGGAGAAGGGACTGAAGAGCAGTTAGAGGAGAAATCCCCTAGTAACACACGCTTTGTGGATTCTCCTCGGATGGCTGAATCTATGGGATTCATGGCTTGCCAGTCAAATTTTCGCCCCCAAACATATGGAAATTTATGGTGTGAATACAGCAGCAAAAGGCAGACCTCTTCTGAAACATCTGAAGCGTGTCTGAAAAATATGCAGGAAAAATACACCTTTGGGAGTAGCGAGAAATCTTCAGATAGCAGAGAAAAGGTGCCGTTGATCTACCTTTTGCTGTCGTGAGCGAGGTGCTCCTGATCAAATGCAACCGTTTCTTTCCAAAGTGAAGCAAGGAGCAACCGGTTGACTTTAGAACATAACACAGGCATGGATGCTTAGAACTAGGGATGTGCACTGACCCCCCGGATTGGATCGGATCGTGGAACGGAATCGGACCTGGTGGGTCAGATCAGAGGTTGGGCGGATCGGATCCGATTCCGATCCGAAAATCGGATGTCCGATTTTCGGATCGGACGCCATTTTGAGTGCATTTCCCCATAGCCTAGTATTGTATTACAAATATGCCTATAACTTTTTCATTTTTAAAGATAGAAGGATGAAACTTGGGCACTTTGTAGATGGGTTAGGGGTAGTTATCTGTGAGAAATTTCAGAAAGATTGGTGCAGGCATTTTGTGGCAATTGATTTTTTTTAATAAAGATTTAGGAATGCCTATAACTTTTTCATTTTTAAAGTTCCACATATGAAACTTTGCCACATTGTAGGTGGTAGATTGGGACCCATGTGTGCAAAATTTCAGAAACATAGGTGCTTGCTTTATGTGGCAATTAATTTTAGAAAAATGGGTAGCAGTGGGGTAAATACAGTTATGCCTTCAACTTTTTATTTTTAAAGATACAAACAGGAAACTTGGGCACATTACAGGTACCACTTTGCTTGATATGTGTGTGAAATTTCAGAAAGTTAGGTCCAGGCATGTAGTGGCAAGGTATTTTTGAAACAATGAGGAAAGAAACGCCTATAACTTTTTTATTTTAAAAGTTAGAAGTCTGAAAGTTGCTCACTTTGTAGATGGGTTAGGGGTAGTTATCTGTCAGAAATTTCAGAAAGTTAGGTCCAGGCATTTGGTGGCTAAGATTTTTTTAGATTAAAAGTTACAAAAGTTTTTCCACAGAGGCTTGGGCTGTCAATTGCACCCTGCTCCCCCCCTCCCCCTCCCTCTTTTATCTGTCAAAACTCCGTGTTGTTGTAACTTTTAATCTGAAAAATTCGTAGCCACCAAATGCCTGGTCCTATCTTTCTGAAATTTCTGACAGATAACTACCCCTAACCCATCTACAAAGTGAGCAACTTTCAGACTTCTAACTTTTCAAATAAAAAGTTATAGGCGTTCCCTTCCTCATTTTTCAAAAATACCTTGCCACTACATGCTTGAAGCTATGCTTCTGAAATTTATCACACATGTGAACCAAAGTGGTATGTCTAATGTGGAGAAATTTCAGAAGCATAGCTTCAAGCATGTAGTGGCAAGCATGCCTGGACCTATCTTTCTGAAATTTCACACACATATCAAGCAAAGTGTTACCTGTAATGTGCCCAAGTTTCCTGTTTGTAACTTTAAAAATAAAAAAGTTGAAGGCATAACTGTATTTACCCCACTGCTACCCATTTTTCTAAAATTAATTGCCACATATAGCAAGCACCTATGTTTCTGAAATTTCGCACACATGGGTCCCAATGTGGCAAAGTTTCATGTGTGGAACTTTAAAAATGAAAAAGTTATAGGCATTCCTGGTTCTTTATTAAAAAAAATCAATTGCCACAAAATGCTTGCACCAATCTTTCTGAAATTTCTCACAGATAACTACCCCTAACCCATCTACAAAGTGCCTAAGTTTCATCCTTCTATCTTTAAAAATGAAAAAGTTATAGGCATATTTGTAACATAATACTAGGCTATGGGGAAAAGCATTCAAAATGGAGTCCGATTTTCCGTTTTTTTCTGATCCGGATCGGGTCCCTTCGGATTGGATCGGATGGTTGGCGGATTGGATCGGATTGGTTTTATCCGATTTTTGGGCGGATCGGATTCGGATTGTGGATCGGATCCGATCCGCTGCACATCCCTACTTATAACTGCTGCAGCTTTCTTTAAAATGGCATCAACTTTGAAATAAGGATGAGCTTCTCTTCCCAGAATCTCCCAGTCAGATGCTAGGAGTTGCAAGTCCACCACATCTGGAGGGTACCAGGTTGGTGACGCTGTTCTAAGCACTGCAGTCTAAACACCTGTCCCCACAGCAAATGAATAGCAGGATGTATGATCCACACACCCAACTTCCCATGCTCTCGATGCAGAGAATTTCCTAGGGAAAAAGAACAACTTTCTCTCCGTATAGTCTGAACCAGAGCATTTGAAACCACAGGGGTTCTGGGTAAACCTTTTGACTACCATCATACGAAACCAGGCTATATATGTGAATAAGTACATTATGCAGCCTCAGAGTGACTGCAACATCTCTGCCAAGAAAAGCTGAGAACTCCCAAATGAAATCAGGCTGATTTATATTTCAACTCCAGTGTTTGAGAAGGAGAAAAGAACTGTGAAAGGCACTGAAGTCCTATTTTCCAGCCACTGGTCTGCCCTCCTCTCCTGCCAGAGATTTCACAGGGCACATTAAAGGCACACATTTTCATTGAAACAAAATTAAACCCACGGTTTTCTGGATGTTGAGTTTTGCACCCAGTACAGGTTACGTGCTTGATTAACACAATCATGGACTCCATGCGGCCCTGGCAATTGTGTAGCTGACACCAGTAACACCAACACTCACTTGTTGTAGTCACTGGTGGTAAGTGTCTGGTCTCGGTCTCTTTCCCTCTCCCTCCTTGTGCCAGAGTATTCCCAGTGACCGGCATCAGACATACTGGAGTCCTTGTCCACTGGAGTCACCCAGGGAGTGTGAGACGTAGAAATGGGAGGGTAGCTGATGAAACCTGAATCTGTGGAGAGGGAATAAGAACCTTTCACCACCCAATTCAGAGATTTACACAATAACCGAGTGGGCACATGGCCGGCTCCTCCAACACTCCACCCAGATGGCCTGATTTGTGCAATTCTAGCTCCTCCGTTTTATGTGGTGGCTGGTAAATGTCTGAGTTAAACTGCTGCTTTTGGGGGGCTAGATGTTATTGACCACAATAGGCAAGTGGAAGAGACTTCGTCTTTTTCTTGAGGGAGGGTGGAACTAGGTACAATTGTGGCAGCTGTCTGAGTCATTTCTCTGCTGCAGGAGTTGACTTTGCAGCAACAGTGTTGGTAAGCAATACTGACTGTGAACTACCCAAACACAACCTGAAAACTTTCAGGAGTGAACTATCTTAACTGGCCCCACAACCCTGTAGAGACCTGAGGATTCAGAAAATTGGCCTTTGACTTTAAGACATTTCTATCCCATCTCTCCAAAGCTTCAACCGGCTTACAACAAACTGAACAATAAACTATTTAAAATAAGTTTCAAATAACAATTCTTAAAAGCAGTGCACTGTACTGCAGCCGAATGAAAGATCCAGAAATGCACACTCAATTGTTACAGGGCTTTTGGAAGAGAATGATGTTCTATCTCTGAAAATACGACAGTCATTCCAATGGTGGTAAAAGCCTTGCCCCTTGTTCCAGAAGTCTTTAGCTACATGTTCTGGGCATGTAGAGCAGAACATAAATAGTGGCTAGGCTCATATGACAAGATGGTATCTATGAATCTTTGGCTGCAAAGCACTCTAACATCTTGAATTGGACCCCACAGCTAAAGTATCAGGCAGTCCAACTACTGCAAAACAGATTGAATATAATCCCACTGTCTATAAAACAGGAGCAGCATTCTGCGCTAGTTGAAGCTTCAAGACATCCTCAAAGACAGTCCCATGTAAAGCACATGATAATAGTCAATCCTAGAGATTACAGAAGCATGATCTACCTCATCTACTCAGCCTGGACAGAGAAAAAAGCTGCTTCTGGATGCTTTAGTTACTCAAATAGAGAGCTTAGTGTCATAGGTGTGTTGATGAAACCCAACTCTAAAGTCTAGATGGCCTCCTCCTGCGGCTTCATGTAGCTATTAAATAGTACTGATGATAAATAGTGTCAGGGAACATCATGTCAATCCCCAACAGCTGAGCTAGCAACACTAAAGGTTCTGTTATTTACACCCAATGGGGGGGGGGGGGAAATCCCAACACTGATGAGCATTCCCCCCCCCCCCCGCCTGCAATTGAGTGCTAAGAACAGAACCACTCAAGAGCTATATAGAGCCAGTGTGGAGCAATGGATAAGAACGTTGGGCAGGGAGTCGGGAGATCCGAGTTCTAGTCCCTACTCGGCCGTGAAGCTCACTAGGTGACTTTGGGTCAGTCACTGACTCAGCCTAGCCTTCCTCACAGAGTTGTTATGAGGATGCAATGGAGAGGAAGAAGATCATGCACGCTGCCTTTGGCTCCTTGGAGGAAAGGCAGGATATAAGTGTAACAAATGAATGAATGCAATGAATAAATAAATACCGCACCTCTACTAATTGTTTATACTGGTTTATCAATATAACAGCATCCATTATATCAACAGCCACTGGAGAAGTCCAAAAGCATCAAGAGAAAAGAGTTATCCTTGTCTATTCTAGACCCAGATCATCCACCAGGGCTACTGAGGCCATGTCACACTCATTACCAGATCAGAAGCCCAAATGAAATCGATGGAGGAAAGATTTGGTGTCTAGCTGTGCCTGTAATTACTCCGTCACCAATCGTTCAGTTCCGTTCCCTAAAAACGGAAGACTGGAAAGAGGCCTAAAGGTAGCTAAACCATCCCCATCTCAAAAGAGCTTCTTTAGGAGCAGCAGATACCTGCCTCCTCTAATAAAGGAGGAACATTCCTGCCACCTGATCACAAAGTGACGTATTTACGGAGTGATCCAGAGGGCCTCCACACTCCACTTGGCTGGCCGTACCCAGGCTTCATTCTAAATGTTAAGTGGCACAATTTACAGTCCAAAGCACCGAAATGCTTAGCAAACTCATGGCTGTGAAGACAGAAGCCTTTATGACAAGTGATGACTTCAATGCCGCTAGCCTAGACTGTTACAACTATCATGAGCACAGCAGACCAGACCAGAGTTATTTTATCAGAGGTGGCTGGGGAGGGGGGAGGGGGAGAAGTAGAGCAGAATTATAGCGAGCGACACATTAAGAATTTTGAGCTAAACGCTATGGTGTGCTGTGTGAACCATTCCTAACCATGGTGGCTAAATAACCATGGTTTAAAAACACTCATGAACCATTTGCTGCAAAAGGTGAGGTGGCACACAAGTTCACTTGCCACACCGACCATTCTGCCAATGCAGCAATGGCAGAGGACAATTTTGTCACTACCATCACCTGCAAATGTGTTGTATAATAATAATAATAATAATAATAATAATAATAATAATATATTTATTTATCACCCGCCTCTCCCAACGGATCGAGGCGGGGAACAACACCAAACACAAAATACAAAAACTGATTAAAAGCAGATAAAACCAGTACATCATTAAAACACCAATAAAACACCAATAAAACACTTTGGTCAGTATGGCACATGCTTGGTCAGTTTCCGCACAAGTCTTTGGTCATTTTCACTCCTGGTTTGTCTCTTTACTGGTTTCATAGTCCTTAGCCATGTTTGCATGTCAGGGGGCTGCTGGAGGACAACCATGTCAGCTGTCCCTTGAGACTTATCCAGTCTACTGGATTCGGATTGCTTGGGGAAGGGAGAGTATACAGCAATGTGTGGCCTTTCAGATGTAGTTGGAACTGTAACTCCCATCCTGCCTCATCATGAGCTCTGCTGGCTAGGGCTGACAGGAGTTGCAGCCCAACATCTGGAGCCACAGATGTTGAGGAAAAACTATGCCCATCATCCACAAGAGTATCAGCAGAGTTCCGTGTATATTCATCACCATTCCTTGCCAGAACATTCCAGAATCCAATAGACTCCACAAATCTCCTGGAGGAGACCCTCTTAATATCCCCCCAGTCCCTGCAGAAATGGCCAGGCAACTCCAACCATGACCTCATCAAATAATGGTCTGACCATAATGCAGCTCTAATCTCAATATCTCCTGTCACCATACCATCAGAATCCTGCATAGTGTGAAACTAATTCCAGTGATCCAGCCATGAGAATTGAATTAAATCATTCCCTTTCTTTCCGGAGCACGCTCACTCTATCCCATACAAGATCTCAGCCTACAATATGTTGATCCAGATGAACAGTGCTACACCCCCAAGTTGTCAAAGCAGTCATGAATTCCTAATTGGTGCCAGGCTAGAAAGACTTGGGCCATGTCTACACCATGGATTTTTCCCTGAGTCGTCTCTGTGCATCCAAATGATGCACAGGGGATCCTGGAAGCAGGCAGGGATGACCCCTCAATTTTCCCAGGATAACTGGTCACCCAGTTATCCCGATTTTTCCTGCGGTCCTGGGACTCTCCCGAGGACTTTGGGCAGTGTGGGCACCACTCCTGGCAGGTATGGAGCTGTACGGGGAGACTCCGTGCCCATGGGGGGTGCAATGACAGGGGTGGGGCATTTCCCTCCCCCCCCCAAACCCTCACTTTTGCACTGGATCGCAATTGCACAACCGGCCCCATTCCTTAAAAATAAAATGGCGACCGCAACTTCCCTCTTGCCTCCTGGGATGTCGCACAGCCGTCTAGACACTGAGGGGTGATCCCGGAAGCAGGAAATCCCAGGATCCTCCCCCCTGCATCCCGGAAGGCCGTGCGGTGTAGAAAGGGCCTTGGTATGCTCAGTCAAGTTCCCCCAGAACCAAAAGCCAAGAAGATCTCAACACCATCTTCAAGGCCACCTCTACCTGAGAGTTTGTTACGCAACGGCCATGGTTGGTATAGTTTCCAATCTTATTCACACATCACGGCAAGCCACTTCCAGTTTCCGATCACTGTAATCAAAGGTTGTTAGCATGATATGTGAGCCAAGACTAATGAGTTATTCAGGAGCTAAACAACTTAGTGCTTAACCCAACAACAAAGCATGGGCTAACCACTGGGTGGGGGGGGGGGGGTTATCCCTAAGCAACCCATCTTTCCAGATTAACATGTCATGCTGACAATCACCACTGTCTAAGGCTGCCTCTACACCAGATGTTTAAAGCTCTTTGAAGTCTCATTAAAATTTTTGCCTCTACAAGAGTGGAGCGTAAATTGGGAGTTGAGGCGCTTTTTCTCTCCGATTATGCGCATTATCGAATGCGCGTTAAATAGCGAGTTTTATTTTGCTCCGGCCGTTAAAGCGCATTTTGACTATGTGAACAAGCAATTCTCCGCATTAACTACTTGTAAAGCACATTTCAAACAACCGGTAAGGCCACCAGTTGTGCGCTCAATTACCTCCTGCATACAAGCATCTACAATAAAGCGCTTCAGCGATTATGCGCATAATCGGCTAACCCAGTGTCAAACGGAATCCATCTAGAGGGGGTCTGAGGTTGTTTACAAAAACCAGAAGCAGCTCGCAGGAAGGGCATGTCCTCGTGAATCATGGATTAAATAACCCATAATTCACCACCTTTACATGCAAACTGGGTCTGTGTGGCCATCCAGTACATACACTCCATATAACTGGTTTGCTGGATAGGCTGCTTGGCAAGAATGCTTACGAATCATGGCACATTAACCTCCATGCTCACCCAGAAACATTTAGGCCAAGATGGAGGCCCCACCAGGGTTAAGAGATACATTCTAGTTTGCCACACTCTGTGTGTTTGTTGTTTTGTCCATAACTGACAAACAAATTAGCATTGAAAAACAAGCTTGCACTATTCAAAAGAACCTCATTTATCCTCAAACTGGAACAAACATTTGAGAGAATTCAATAAATGGAATACCTAATTTTACAAAGGGAGATTACAGAATTCTGTATTCTGGACAAGAGAAATTGACAGAGGAAAAAGGCAGCCTATGGGAAGCAGATCTTTGCAAGGAGCCTCCCTAGCAAGGTCAGAGGCAGACAATGTTGCTGCCCACCTCTTTTTCCACGCCCTCTCTGTCTTAAATGGGCATATTTCCCCTCCCTCAGCAGAATCCCCTCCCAGGAGCCTTCTTGTGCCCCCCCCCCCCCCGTTAGCTCAGAACTACCCTTCCACTTCCTAGACTCAAGGCCTGCGCCTGGAACATGAAATAAGCGGCTGTTTCAAATTACTCCAAACGCCACCATGAGTAGAGAACCACGCAGCGAAAACCAGAACCTAGAGTTTGTGCTCCATGCAGGCTTTGCCATCGCTGGAAAGGAGACATGGGGGGGGGGGGGACAAAACATCAGCACCGTCATCAGATGCAGTTTAGAGAAGAAGGAATAAAACCTGCAGTTTCCCGGTGTGTCCTGAGCAGCAAATCAAGAACAGCACTTGCGTCATCTACTTTCTAGTCAGCAAGGGGAAAGAGGCACAAAGGGTTTCAGGCTGAAGGGAGGTTTGCGTCTCCAGCCAGGAAGCAGCAGCCAGGGAATTATAAAATCAAGCAGGGGCAGCGAAAGGTAAAAGGTGATACCTGAGACACTGCTGCTGTTTTCTTTCCTCAGGCAACGAAGGAGAGGCAGCAGGTGGGGAGATTTGTGATGGGGGGGGAAGGGGCCAGTATGCGCAGCAGCAGCAGAATTTGGGGGCATTTCAAGGAAAAATTGTTGCAAAGTGTGTGGGGGACGGGGAGGTAGAGAAAGAGAGAAATCTCAAAAAATAGGATCATGTCCATGGCAGAAACGCCGCTGTCGGCTTGATGGGTGAGCGAGCGAGCCAAGCACTATGACGAAGGAAAGCCTAGCTATGCATGGCCTGGAAGCACCGCCACGCAGAGCAGCGATCCAGGGTGCTCCACTCATCCAAGGAGTCCTGCAGCTGCGAGCTTGCAGAGGCCATGGTTTAGAAGCAGCCCGCTTCCAAGAGCAGGCAAACATGTGGCCGCCGTGGCTCAGTCCAGGGCTGCCCACCCAGAGGCGAAGTGGCGTATCCATGTAACACACAACGGGCCCCACAAGACCATGATCCATCCCACCCAGCAGCAGGGCCTCGGAGGAGCTCACCTGTGGAGTTGTAGCCAAACGGAGGCGGCTGCTGGTTGCTGTAACCGGCAGGCTGGCTTTGAGGAGCAAGAAAAGGAGGGGGAGAGAGGGCAGTTAGCAACGTTGAGTCCCCGTCACGAAAGGCATAGAAGGAAAACTGCAACACTACAACAAGAAGGAGCCTTGCGGCAGGTTAAAGCAGCCTTCCCCAACCTGGGGCCCTCCAGATGTGTTGGACTACAACTACCTAGCTGGCTTGGGGATGCTGGGAGTTGTAGTCCAACACATCTGAGGGCGCCGTGTTTGGGGAAGGCTGCTTTAAAGGAGTTAGCAATTCACTTGTCATTTCTTTCGGGCCTCACTGGTTAGAATTCTCCCCTAGCCCGCACAAACAGATGTCAAACTCTCCATAATACTCAACGCATCAGATGAAGCAGCCTCTGGTCCATGAAAGCTCAGGCCAGAGTAAACGTGTTTGTTTTGAAGGTGCCACAAGAGTCCGTGGCCGCCGCTGCAACAGACTAAGATGGCTACCCCTCTGGAAATTGAATCAGTTTGCCCTTCACCGTCCTTGCAAGGCCCCCTTTTCCTGCCACGCCTCCAGGCCAACAATCTTCTCTCCCAGCTCCGCTGCCTTCCCGCCTATTCTTTCGGACCACAACTCAGAAGCAAAATACAAACCAGATGTTGAAGGATGGAGGGAGTCAGACAGGAGGGCACGACAAGATCCCTGCCAGATCACAGCAGGCTCCCATCACGCCCTGCCAGCCTGGCCAATTATGCTCTCATTTCCCCTACATATATGGGCATTTCCACTCAGGAGCCAAGCAAACATGTCTGGGGGGGTGGGGAGAGAGATTTCAAAACCGAGGCAGCATCACCACCAAAGAGGGTGCTACTTCTAGCTGCTCAGGCCCACCTTCTGGAGGCAAGAAGGGTCTCTGAGGATGACCTCGACAAGCAGGCGCATTCATGCAGGCCTTGATAACTTCTTCTTTAGGCTATTACAATTAGGGCTGTGCACCCACCTCGGGTCTGAATCCGGATCCCGAACCACCTTAGTCCGAATCCAGATTGGACCTGGATTGGCCAGAAATGGCCCGGAGCGGATCAGTCTGGGCCCAAGCTGCTTTCCATAAATGGCCCTTTATGGCCGCTGTAGTTTGAACATTAGACTTATAAAACGACAGAGCCGCCATCATCCTTAAAAATGGAGGCTCTCATTGAAAACAAGCAGCTGCCAAATGGGTCAGGAAAGTCCTGCAGGTGGGGGGAGTCACTTGCCAGGTTTGGGGAGAAAGTGGAGAGTGGGGGGGGGAGCAGGGAGGCAAACGGGGAGTCTGATGGACTCTTGGTCAGCCTCATCTGACCCGCTTTGCTGTGGATCTGGATCCGAAGCAAGTTGGACTGGGCCCGAAGCAGCCTGAGGCAGATCAGGGCTGACTGAGAAGCTCTGAATCAGCCTCCAAAGCAGGTCAGGGGACACAGCCCTAATTCCAATGCATAACATGTGAGCTGTCTTTGAAAACTTTGGGCTAGCTAAATATAAGGGTAAAAACTTGACTGCTACCAAAACCGGTATCTGTGTGTCAAACTCCCGCTGGTCCCTCCATAATATGTAGCAGAATTTACCACATGTGGGGATGCCACAATGTTCTGCATTACCCTGCCCACCTTCCACATCGTTGTCTGCTCACCGCAGGGAGCGGGGAAAGGCAGAATGCCGTGACATCGCAACCTGAAGTAAGTTCCACACTCTCCTAGGTTGTGTGCCAAGGCTAAGGCAGTAGTGGTGGTAGTGGGGGGTGGGAGGAGATGCCTGTTCTTTCCCCACATCAGACCAATATGCGAAGGACACGCACATCTCCCCACTTCCCCCTAGACCTGAAAGCAGCCTAAGGAGTGGAGGCACAAGGCACTTATCTCTGAAGCAGCCCACAGTCCTTCAGGCCCATCCCATGTCCAGAGGGAACTTTGCCTGAACTCTTGCGCATCCCGGTTCTTCCATGCTGGCGCATGAATTATTCCTCCTCCCATCCGTCTCAGCTGCCAGGCAGTGTCCTCTCCCTGGCTAAGTCCCAGTTTTGATGAGTTGCTTGATATTACAGCTTTCCCCAACCTAGTGCCCATGCTGGCTGGGAACTATGGGAAATGCAGCCCGACACATCTGGAGAGCTACCCAAGATCTGGGTCTGATGTGCTGCAAAACTGGGAATATGGTCCTCCGAGTGGGATGGAGAAGTAATGAATTGAAAAGTCCCAGCACCCGTCTCTAAGAACCTCTAACTGCTTATACACAAAAGCAATCGCAGTATTATGGTCATGTACAAGTCTGAGAAAGAAATTTGGAGGGACACTGCGTAGCCTCAGTGGATCGATGAACTGACTAAGATGTGAGTGTGACCTATTTCAGCCGGGGGGGGGGGGGAGGATGCGCCAATTGGCATATGAAATGTGCCTCCTTTCCCCGTCCAAAGCGAATACCCAGAGCCCTTTGCAAGTACAAAGTATCCCATGGCCACAAGGACAATTCAACTGGTCTCTTGCAGCCTGTAGGTGGGACAATATTAGGCAGAGATGGCAAACTATAGATGGGTCAAAGCACTCGCCCAGATTAAGCCCGTTTAGTTCCCACTTACCCATTGAGTGTAGGAATCAAAAGAGCCGGTGGTGGAGCGAGAGGTGGAGGAAACAACCCTGTAAACAAAGTAATCACTGTTGAAAAATGGGTGGGTGGGTAGGGGCACACCGGACGCCATTGCAATTCTACTGATCACACTTATGTGCCACGCTTTCCTCCTGGGAGCTCAGGCTTGGAACTGCACATTACAAGGGACTTGGGGCCTGCCGCTAAGAAACCTGTCCCCAACTCCAGCCCTTCTCTGCACTTCTGAAAAGGATGACCCCTAAAACGTACGCCTGTGCCTCAGCATCATTATGCTGCACTTTCCCCCATTTCCACCAGCATCAGCCAATGACGCAGGGCAGGAAACACACAACATAAAGACGTCAGGTCACATGATAGAGTTGATTACACCCTAAAGGACTTAATGCTGGGCTTTCCTTTCCTCAGAACATGAAATTCCACCCCCAGAGCAACATACCTGGGGCAACCAAGTAGCTTCTCTCCAGGTGTTTACCAGGTCCAGATCTGCTCATTCTATCTCCGGAGCACACAACAGGTACCTTCAGATCTATGGTTTTTTAAGGTTTTTTTTTTTAATGACCACTATACATCAGAGAGGTTCAAGGTATCAATGTAATTGGTGTTTACCTACAGATCGTTCACCCAATTAAAAACAGGTCAACTTAATTCCAAGGCTGTATTCAGTCATCACAATAGTCAATGGTGGGGAAATAATCAACTCAGTTGTTTATCTAGGGTGTACTCCCCACACAACATGATAATAATCAACCGTAGAGTGGATTAGGATCAGTGTAGAGTTGACTATTAGTCCACGCTGAGTTGACTCACTCATCCCCCGCCACTTCTCCCCCATCAGTCCTCCGGCTAGTATCCCATCAGCCACTGCTGCCAAAAATCTATCCTGCCAGCTGGACTAGACCAGCAGCCGCCACTTAGACTCTATGGCTATGACTCTATGGATGACGAAACAACCAACGGTGCCCTCCACACAACATGATAACCAATGATGGTTCAAATAGCCAACTCTGCACAGCATTGGTTATTTGCATTGGTTATTTTGGCCAAATAACCAAACACTGATTAAAAAACTCCCTCCATACAGCACAATAACCCAATAACAACCAACCGTCAACTATTTAAACCACCATTGGTTATTGTGCTGTCTGAATCCAGTCCAAGGCTACCCAGGGTCTTTTTGACATGAACTGCTGAATTGCTCCATCTTCAATAAAGGCCAGTCACAGGATATTATTGGTATTGGATATTGTTAACCAGCCTATTGGCATTTTTAAATGCTTATTTTAACTTTGGCTATGTCTTACATGAACTGTTAATTGTTGAACTACCAACGTTATGCCAGACACTTGTTATATTTTTTCCTCTATTGTGGCTATCATATTTAAATTGTCTGTTCAATGAATGACTTTGAGCACAAAATATTTGTGGAAAATATGGTATATCAATAAACTGATCAGGATGGAACTTGACTATGAACATTCGCTACCATTACTCAAAGTAAATAGAAGCACATACCTGGAATGGGTCCTGGGGGAGGTAAACCTGCACAAAACAAGATGAATAATTAGGACAGTAACAATGCATGCTGCACCTCTACATAGGTAGGTTTATAAAAATGATTTACAGTCTTGTTTCAGAAAGCAATGCAATTGGTTGAGTCCCACTTAACTTGATGAAGGATAGACTGCACTCTTAAGCTGCCTTATACAGAATCAGGCCACTGGGTCCATCTAGCTGAGTGTTGTCTACCCTTGCAGGCAGTATTTCTCAAAGATCTCAGATTAATGTCTTTTCCGGTTTTGCTATCCAAGACCTTTTATTAAGATGTTTGGGACTGAATTTGGGTCCTTGTTCATGCACTTTTTATTTGAAGAGTTTGTACCCCATTCTTCAGCCCAAAAAAGTTCCCAGGATGGCCTACATAAGGCCATCCCTGCTCTGGGGCTTACAATCTAAAAGACACAACACAAAAAGGGATTGGGAGGGAGGAGGGAGAAAAGCAAACTCGGGTACTAGTTCTTAGTTACAACGTTTTTATAACAATCAGCTGGAAGAGAAACAGCAAGAGGAAGAGGAGCCAAAGGCTGTTGGTGTCTCAGCGTAGCTGATGGAGTGGCTCTGCTTCTCTTCACTCCCTCTGCTGCAGCCTGATGGAAGGGCTGCTGCAGGAGACAGCTGAAGGAGGGAGGAGCCTAAGGGAGTTGGCTTTTCTGCTGAGCTAATGGTAGCCTTGCATCCCTTCTCTCCCTCACTACAGCCTCTAATACTGAACTACAGCACACAGGAGTAAACCCTGCTGTTTACTTCCAAATAGGCACAAACAAGATTGCAGTCTAAACTCTGCAATCACAAACATATTTACTCAGAAGCAGATTCTATTGGTTTTAGTGGGTGCTAATTCCAAGTATGTTTGTTTAGGATTGGGATGTCAGAGCTAGAAAATCTCAAAAGATGGTTACTCTAGATCAATGACCAATGACCTAGAGTGATGGTGGGCTCTCCCTTGCTGTAGGTCTTCAAGCAAAGCCTAGACAGACATCTGTCAGATATGCTCCATCTAGTCCAACCAGAGGATTGGACTAGATGGCCTCCAAGACCTCCTTCCAACTCTATGATTCTGTGATTCCAAGTATGGCAAACCCAAATGTCTGAAATCACCTTTTGCCGTGCCATTCACATTCACACATGCGTGTGCGCACGCACACACACACACACACACAAGAAATGCCCTAAGAACCTAGCCTACGCATGAGCGTAGATTCATTTTTAAACATTTAGGGAGCAATCCTATGCCCTCCAGACTGCATCTGCAGGGGCATAGCATAGTTTGGCTTTCCTTAGGCCCCCTCCACAAGGATGCGCTTTTGCGCCCGGTTCGGGGATTATGCGCATTTTCGCGGAGGCGCATTTACGCCTAATCCCTCTGCACGGGAGGCGGCGAGAGGCGGCGAAGCGCATTAATTGATGTCCAAAAAGCGCTTTAGAAGACGTTAATGCGCATAATCGCTTGTTCACACGGCGAAAATGCGCTTTAACGGCCGGAGAAAAATAAAAGTCGCTATTTAACGCGCATTCAAAAATGCGCATTATCGGGGAGATAACGCGCCTGTACGCCCGTTTTGCGCTCCGCTGGTGTGGAGGTAAAATTTATAATGAGCCTTCAAGGCTCATTAAACGTCTCGTGTGGAGGAGGCCTTAGAGAGAGGAAACTGTTCTCCCTACCTCCTCCCCCTCCCCCTTGTAGCCAGCACAGAGAGAATCGCACTGGCTTCCTCTCCGCACATGGACACAGAGCACAGAGATGGGGAAAAGAAGGCGTTCCTGGAGGGTGGGGAGGGGAGTAGACTGAGGTGGCTGTGATACGACATATCCTATGGCCGCCCCAGCCTCCTTCCCTCCCCCGTGAGGTACGCCACTAGATGGGTGAAATCGCATGGAGCGTGGAGGCATAAATGGCTGTCCTTCTGCCCTGCTTTGGACACTCTGCAACCTCCGGGTTCACAGGCTGCCAGCAATCCACACCGGAGCACGCTATTGGATCACAAGAAATTAAGTCAATCAGGGATCCTGGAAGGCCAAGGTACCCAGTCCCTCAACAAGGTGCCTGCTGTGTCTCTGCATGATTCGCCATCCCTGCCTGCCTTCCAATCAGCCTCCACTGGGGAGAAGCTCACTCTTCTCCATCTCATGCAGTGACAGAAAGGGGGACGGCCTCCTGCAAGGGTGAACAATTCGCACTCGCACACAGGGCTACACTAAACCTTTTTTGGGAGACAAGGGCAAAGTGTGTCCCCAATTTTAACTCAAGGCAAAGAAGTGCACCACAGCTATCAGGCCTCTAGGAACACGCCGATCCAGGGAACGCAGGACGGGGTGTTCACACACAATGCCTGTCCTGCACGCCCTGAGCTAGAATGGATGTTTTCAGAGAGTGCTGCTGATATCGAGGGGCCGAGATTTTGAGGCAGCCTTCTGTGCCAGCACCTACCTGGAGGATGGAGAGGTGGTGGGACGGATGTTACTGGCGGAGGAGGAGGAGGGTGGAGGAAGTGGGGTGGAGGGGGCCCGCTTAGAGGGGGCGGGGGGCCTGTTGGTGGAGCGAATGGCTGCTGCTGCTGAGGGGTCTGGGAGGGCTGCTGGGGCTGCTGCAGAGGTTGCGATTTGTTCCCATGATCCCCAAGCACCTTGAAAAGAAAGCATATGACAGACGAGGGGCTGGTTTAAAAGAAAGAAAGCCAAAGAGAATCAACTTCCCCATTGAGTGCAGGCAAACTGAGTCCCTGGGCCAGGGCTTGCACACCGGGGGCAGTAGCCAATGGTACTCCTACAAAGAATAGACCCATTGAAGTGTACAAGCCTGGTTTACGTAGGACTACCATTGGATACTGCCCAGGGTTGCGCTATGCTGCAATTTCATGGGGACACAGAAACATAAATGGCAAGACATGACCCTGAATGTAGAATTCAGTTTCTCAAGAACCTCAGCTTCAATTTTACAAAGAGCAAGACTCTAGTCCTTACTACTTGGAATTATGGGCAATGCCCAATGGGGGGAGGAGTTCTCCACATAGGTCCTCCCCACCCACCATCCAACCAGCAAACTCAGAACTAATTAGAAGAAAAATTCTACAAAAGCACTTCATTTGCATAATCGATACAGATCGCAGAATTGGGATTTCTCTTTCTGAACTGGTCACAGACTGCTTCTTGCCACTGCTGAATCTCAGGGGAAAGTGGAAGAAATCAGAGTGATCAAACCCTCAGAACAGGAGTGTTAAAGTCTGAGGGGAAAAAATGTTCCACCTTCTACTTTGATAAAGCAGGGGTGGGCAACACGTCTCCTCCTCCCCCTACATGGTCTTGAATGCGGCCTCCGCACTGCTGAAATTTGGCAGTGCAGCGACAAAAATATATATAGTATTATTAACTTGGTTGATTTTAATGATGTATTAATTTTTAAACGTTTTTCATCAGTTTTATGTATTTTATATTGTCTGTATGATGTTGTTTCCTGCCTTGATCTGAAGAGAGAGGTGGGTAAGTAATAAATAAATAAATAAATATATTATTATTATTATTATTATTATTATTATTATTATTATAATATCTTGGTTTGCTGCTGAAATTCATTCAGCTTGTTTTCAAGCTAAATGCGGCCCCTTTTGAGTGTCCACTGATTTTTTTTGCTGCTGCTGCTGCTACTGCAGGCAGTACAGCAATAGCAGCGCAGCGTCCAGGGGAGTCCCCTAATGGCGGTTAAAACAAGCGTAAGGTCTTTTCACAACAGCAGGCCACGAAAAATCTAGCGCCTCCTGAACGCAGGACCCGAGGCGCGTATGGCGGGGCTGCCAGTCCTTACCTGGATGGGGTTTTCCTCCGAGGCATGCTTGTCCCGACGTCTCCCTTCCACTCTCCTAATGGTGCCTGCCTGCCCACTAATCACATCGATTGTTCCGCCCAGCTTCCTGGTTAGAAATGGGGAGAAGCAACGTCTTCTCAGGTTCCGTTTCTGAGGCGGGCCAGGGCAGGTGGGCCGCTTGCATCTCGCCCTTTACGCGGCTGTGCAAATTGGGAGGAAGATGCGGGACGTGCCCCAACAGCTCTGGCATAACGCCTGAAACTCCAGTGCATATTGTCAGACCCTCAGTAGAAAGGCTACGGGCATTTTCTTCCTGCCTGCCTCAGCGACATGGCATAAGGCAGAACTTACAATTCGCAAGGAGCAGGACGGAGGCTATGAGAAAGGCCCAAAGCCTCATCTTGAATACTTGGCTCAGTTCTGGGCACCACACTTCAAGAAGGAAGCAGACAAGCTGGGGTGGGGGGTTCAGCGGAGGACAACGAGGATCATCAGGGATCTGGAAACAAAGCCCTGTGAGGAGAGACTGAAAGAACTGGGCACGTTTAGCCTGGAGAAGAGAAGATTGAGGGGATAGATATGATAGCACTCTTCAAATACTTGAAAGGTTGTCACACAGAGGAGGGCCAGGATCTCTTCTCGATCAACCCAGAGTGCAGGACACGGAATAATAGACTCAAGTTACAGGAAGCCAGATTCCCATAGGTTCCATTGTCATATTGTTAGAGCAATATGACAATGAAACCCATGACCTAGGGAGGTGGTGGGCTCTCCCACACTGGAAGCATTCAAGAGGCAGCTGGACAACCATCTATCAGCCATGCTGCCGGGAGAGATTCGCCAACTTACTAGTCTTCAGGAATTTAAAAGATCTATAAAGACTGATCTCTTCCGGCAGACCTACCTAGATGAATTTTAAAGTGTTTTATTGGTGTTTTATTGGTTTTTTAATGATGTACTCGTTTTATCTGCTTTTAATCAGTTTTTGTGTTTTGTGTTTGGTGTTGTTCCCCGCCTCGATCCGTTGGGAGAGGCGGGTGATAAATAAATAAATATTATTATTATTATTATTATTATTATTATTATTATGCTTTAAGGCGGATTCCTGCATAGAGCAGGGGATTGGATTCAATGGCCTCATAGGCCCCTTCCAACTCTACTATTCTATGATTCTATGACTTCAGAGTCCAAGATTTCATTGGCCCATTCTTACGGTGATGGCAGACACAAGAATGGTCCCAGTGCCTCACTCAGCGGCAAATTGCAATGGGGAGGGGTTTGACTGGAGGTTTAAAGGGTTTTAACCTTCTCCTCGACTGGGTCTCCAGGGAAAAGAGGGCCCAGGATCCGCAGGGCAGGCTCTTTGCTGCTTTGCTGGAGAGCCTGGCCTATTCCTTCGAAGTCCCCACATGGGCTGCCACTTCCTCCTTCGCCCTAGTTTGGCTTGCCCGGAGTGATAGTCTGGATGAACGCACAGGAGGGATATTAAAAAAGTTTGGACTTGGGCAGGGCAGCCCAGGAGATGGGAAAGGTGGAAACAGGGAGTATTTAGGAGGAGGAAAAGGGGAGAAGCAGGAAGAGAAATGGCTGGAGGGATATATGAAGCTGCCTTCGTTGGTCCACCAAGCTCAAGACAATCAATCCACTATGGCCACTCAAGGTGCAGAGCCGGGAAAGAGACCTCTGCATCTTGAGACTCTGAATCTTGAGACCCAGGGATCCACCTGGGACTTCCTGTATGTGAAATATGTGCTCTACCAGTGAGCTACAGACCCTGGGAGGGGAACAGCTTGTTGGCGGAGCACTTGCTTTGCACGAAGGCGCCAGGTTCAATTCTGGGCTTCTCCAGGCAAGGCCGGGAAAGAATACTGCCGGAAACCCTGGAGAGCCGCTGGTGCCAGCCAAGGTTGACAATACTGGGCTGGATGGACCAAGGGCCCGATTCGGTAGAAGGCAGCTTCGTACATTCCTGTGCTTCTCCCAGGGGACAATCCAGGGGGCTGAAAATATTCCTGGCACTCACGAAGCCAGGAGGAAAGAGGCTAAGAAGTAACCAAGAGGATGAACTCACACCAGAATGGCTTGGGGCCAGATCGGTGTATTGCCAGTGGAGGCTGGTGGCTCCGATGTCAGTGGGGCTCTGAATCCATTCCGGGTTTCAGTCAGAGCCAGTCAGAACTCGAAAGGAGCTCTCCAGGGTGCTAAAGACAACCTCCCCCCCCCCCCAATTCACTGCCCCACTGACAGTGGAGCCCCTGGAGCCTCCACTGGGTAATGCTGAAGTGATATGGGAGGCTCAAAACGGATCAGTGTACCTGTTCGGGGGAGGCCCGGCTTTTATCTGCCCACCTACCAGGGCCACAAAATCTGTCTTAAAATCCATTTTGATGATATTGTTCTCCGGTTCTTTTTCTGCATTTCCCATTCTTCCTTGCTGAACCTAAACAAAGTTAAATAAAATTGAAATAAAATCAAAGAGAGAATTCAGCCTTTTTGCAAATGTCTGGGAGCTGAGAGGCGCCTCCCCCCCCCCCCCGCCACCTCTTACTACCTGAATTTAAGCGGGAGGCCTCGTGCTTTGCTCCTACAGCCGAAGAGTGCGGAGGAGTAAGAAGCAAGTAACACCTACCCGCCCCCTCCAATGTAACACCTGTCCGCCCCCTCCAATGTGGTGGGAGGAGCTGTAGCTCACTGGTAGAGCCCCGGCTTTGCATGCAGAAGGTCCCCGGCTCCATCCCTGGCTTCTCCAGGTAGGGCGAGGAAAGGATCTTTCCTGAATCCCTGGAAAGTCACTGCTGCCAGTCAGTGTCGACAATACTGGGCTAGATGGACCGAGGCTCTGACTTAGTAGAAGGCAGCATCCGATGTCCCTGTGTGATCCAGACATGCCTCTAATTAAGCTGTCCAGGGCCCCCATTGCTAAGTACCCTTCAGCAGGGTAGCCCTTCTTAAGGAACCAAGGTGAAGGCACATACTCCTCCTCTCCATTTTATCTTCACAACAACAACCCTGTGAGGCAGGTTGGGCTGAGAGTCTGTGACCGGCCCAAAGTCACCCACTTGGGCTTCCATGGTCTGCCACACTAAACCACTACTACTTAATCTTTCCCCTTAATTCAGATTAAGATTAATCTTAATCTTTCTTCCACTGGAAATAAAACTTCCGCCTGGCTCCGCCTCACACACTATCACCAGGGCCGCTATTTTCTCTCATTTGACAATGCAAAAGGTGAGTGGAGCAGAATGGGGGAAAACATGACATTTTGGGTGGAAAAACGCTGCACGTGGCCTGTAGGAACAATGGAAGGAAATTTGGCCTTCCAACCTGTTTGAGTTTCATGATCTGAGTCTCCTCTGACCAACAACAGATCTGCAAGGCCTCAAGCAGGGGCCTTTCTCAGCCCTGCTAGCCAAAGCTGCTTGGATAGGAGATGCTTGGGAATGAACTTGGGTCGTGTGCATGTAAAGCATGTGGTTCTATTGGGGGCCAATGGCCCTTCCACACTGCACAGTTTAAAATCCAGAAGCCACACACAACTCTTAGCAATTCAGGATTGGAGGAAACTGTATGGACAGCTGGAATGGTTTTTAAAAACTACACAGGAGTATAGATTGACAAAGGAAGGCACTACAAGGAAACTTTGTTATGGATTCTTTTTGCATGAGAGGAAAGGGATTGGAAACACTGTCACTTTTTTAAAAAAAGTTCTTATTTGTATATTGTATTTTCTATTATATTAATGAGCCATCCCTAAATCGGTGACTTCCAGATGTATTGGGCTATATCTTCCCCAGTAAGAATGCTGCATTAATGTAAAGAATTAATTCTGAAATTATTTTTTTTTGAGAGTGGGAATTAACTTTAACAAAATGAATGTAAAATACAACAGATAAAAAGAAGAAACCATCTGAGCTATGTGTGCCCAGCTTCACCTCTCACCGTGATCTTATTTTCCGTACTGACGGGGGTTGAGGGCTCCAAGCCGAGCTGAAGCCGGCGCTGTTTTTCACAATAAGCTTTCCATGTTTCCTCACTGAATCCGTAGTTGAAATAATCGGAAAGGTCAGCTCCTGGAAACGAGTGAAAAACATTGAGGACCAGGGACCTCAAGGCAGGACCAACACACCCAGAAAAATAAGATGGCAGCAGAGTCCTGAGGTAGCAGAATGGATTGTACCCCTTCAGTCTGCAAAGGAGGAACCTATTTTTGAATATTTCCCTATGTTCAAAAAATCTCAACAGCACTACATGCGGGGAGAAAACTAGCACAGGAAGAAGATGCTGAAGCTCTAGGTTTTTTTGGTTTTGTTTTTACTTAGGATGACTTAAAAAAACACATAGGGGAACATTAAAAAAATGCTCACATGCGAACTGTAGTGGTACCACATTACTACCTCATTTTTCTGAATACGTAAATAATCTCTCAGCCTTCAGATTGTTTGTGGGGAATTGAAAACCTCATTGATGGGGTTGCACATACTATAAAACATAACCAGTGTTCTTCTCCAAAGTGGGTTGCAAAAAGAAAGAATCAAAGTATGGAATGATTTAGGAACATCTTGGTTAAATGTACCTTGTTTCAGTGGATTTCAATATTAATTGTGATCCTCCCAAACATAGTTCCTGAATTTCTGGAAAATGATGCAACAGTTCATGAGTTTTTTCAGGAGTATTTTACCTTGTTTCTCAGATGTAGTTTAAAATGTGTGGCTATGTTGTAAACTGCTTTGGGAGACTGTCTAAAAAAGTGGGAAATAAATACTCCAAAATATGTAAATCAGGAAGGAAGAGACAGATGGGAAAGCCTGGAGGGCTCCCAGCAACAGTTGCTAAGGAGATTAGACTGTTGAGGAGATGTACGGATTTTGTTAGATCCGTTGTGTCTGTGTTTCATGGTTTGTCAGGCATCTTTCACTCCGTCATCGGCTCGTTGATGGAATCATTTGTTTTTAGGGATGTATGAGAATTCCGTTCCATTTGTGCAAGTATGCGCCAGCACTAATGCACACCAGCTCTCTTCCGGCAGGCCTACCCAGTTAAATTTTAAGATGTTTTAAATAATGTTTTTGTTTTTATCTGTTTTAATGGTTTATCTATTTTATGATTTTTATAAAAATTGTTTATTGTTGATTTATTGTTGTTCCCCGCCTCGATCTGGATGGAGAGGCGGGTTAGAAATAAAATAAATAAATAAAGCGCACCCCAAATTTTCTTTTCAAAATCTGCAAATTTGTGGAATCTGCACAACTTGGGAAAAGGTGGTCTGCAGCAGAATATACAGAATCATAGACTCCACCTTCTGAATCACAAAAGGCGAAGAGTATAAGTTGAGGAGGGGGAAGAAAGGTAGTGCTGAGATGCTGCAGAGTGAATCTAGTGAAGGGGGAGTGGTGAGCAAGCAGCAGGGGACAGGAGATGGGACAGCAGAGCTTGGGCAATCAGGGACAGAACAGCTGGGAGGAGGAATTTCTTGCAGGCATTATCCAGATTCATTTGGGATGGTGAGAAAGCAAGGCCACAAACCCTGATATACGTGCCTTGTATGTAGGCCTCTGTATGTAGTTTGGTTCTTGCAAGTGAACTGCATGATGGGATTGGAATGACCTATGTACCTGAATGTGCAGTAATGCTGAAACTACTTAATTGGAAGGGAATGCTCAATTGGAATTTCTAACTGTCAAGACCTTTTGATATAGTATAAGACAAATAAGTTAGCTTGATAAGGAGGACTGATCATCCAGGTCAGTCTGACATTGCTAGAAGAGTTATAGGCCATCTGTTGGCGAGGTATAACGAAGAAGTCTTCTTTGGTCTGTCTTTGTTTTGCTTTAGAATTTTGCCAACTGCTAATTGGTTAAGATGCTACTGTGTATAAATATAAATATACCTGCTTTTCACACTGCCAGGGGAGATGTTCTTGTCTGTAGGACTCTCTCCATGCAGCTGCATTATGCACAATAAAACAGAGTTGCCTTACAACCAAAGTGGATTTTTATCCTTGACAATGGCCAGCAGTCACAAGTGATGGTCGCCACCCAAACCAGAATATGGAATTCAACGACCAAAGTATCTAACCTCTTTTATATGTCAAATCCCATGAAGAGAAATAAAATTCTTATTTCATTTCTTACATCAAGGCCTATCATTCTGCTACAATTTCATTTTTGGAGATGTGCAGTTGAAAAGGGAGATAATGTGGTCAACACATGAATGCCAGAGCTGTGAAGTGATTACGAAACTGCTGGATTAATCAGCTGCCTTATATTCAACTACAGTTAATTATATCTGGATATTATCAAAGCTTTAATTTAGATGACCTTTCAAGACGAGGAATGAGCACTCATTGTTAGGAGGAAAAGCAAGTTCTAGCATTGGCTTCTTCATTCTCTCTTTCAGGAAAACACCAGAAACAAAATAGCCTCATACAGTAAACAGGGAACTCCCTTCTGATTGGCTCACCCCATTTGGAAGGGGCTTTTAAGAGCCCCTTGAAAATTTGCCATTGGTGGCTTCTTGGTTCTGACAGTGACTGGATGGGGAGGTGGGGGGGATCACAGCACAAGCATGGATTGAGCGATATTGGAACTCCCAAATTTATTTATGTATCTAAAATATTTCTAGGCCGCCTTTCAGGGCAGGAGCCCTCCCAAGGCGGAATATACAGCCATAAAATGCAAATAATAAAATTCATAATTTAAAAAATGATGTGGTAACAAGAACAGTAAAAGTTCCATAAGATGACAAACATCAGCGTAAGGCAGAACTTACAACACAATTGCAGCTCTGATCTAGTGTGATAAAACATAATCAGGAGAAGGGCGGAGTAAGCAAGCAAGTCTTCAGGGCCTTCTTAAAAGTCTGCAATGATGAGACTGGCAGTCCTCCAATGGCGGGAAGAAAGAAGACAAAATCTGGTGCTAGTGCACGTGTTCTTTAATATATTGTATTAAAAGTCCAACGTTTCGGATATGATCCTTCTTTAGGAGCTGTATCTTAGCACGCGTTACTAAAGAAAATAACAATATTGTTTACAAAATTGAGATCCTTCAGCAGTTCTCGTTGGAGGTTGCGTTCTCTCTGCAAATATCTGTCTGTGGCAGTAAGTCAAGGTTAACAATCGTTATTTTCTCTAGTAACGCGTGCTAAGATACAGCTCCTGAAGAAGGATCATATCCGAAACGTCGAGCTTTTAATACAATATATTAAAGAACACGCGCACTAGCACCAGACTTTGTCTTCTTTCTTCCTGCCAGCATTGGTGCTACTTCCCTCTCAGTGCAACAGTCCTCCAATGGCTACATATTCCAGATGTATGGGGCCATTACAGAAATGGCCCTGTCTCATGTACTCGCCCACCTAACTGCTCTCACATGTGGGCAAGTGAGAAGAGCCTCTCTTGCTGATCATAAAGTGTGGGCAGCCTGAAACAGGCGACAGCGGTCCTTCACATAACTTGGTCCTGAACCATTTAAATTCAGACCTTTGTGGATGTACTGCTTATAGTTCAGAGTTTTTAATTATGTGTATTTAAAATGTTTTTAAATGTTTTAAGTATTTTAAAATTGTACTATGTTTAATTATATTTTTAATTTTTGCATATCACTATTTGTTTTAACTGTACATGTTTTAATTTGTAAGCTGCCTTGGGTCCCATTACTGGGAAAAAGGCGGGATATAAATAAATATAATAATAACAACAACAACAACAACAACAACAACAACAATAAAATTGGACTTGGAAACACACCAGTATCCAGTGCAGCTGGTGCAGTACAGGCATTATATGCTCTGATCACCTCGCCCTCACCAACACTCGAGGGGCCACATTTTCTACCACCTGAAGTTTCTGGATAGTCTTCAAAGGTGGCCCTATGTACAGCACATTACAGTATTCCAGTCTGCATATCACTAGTGCATGGACTACGGAGGCAAGGTTTGTCCTCTCCACACAGGGCCGCAGCTGGCATATCAGCCCAAGGTGGTAAAATGCACTCCTGGACACTGCAGCCACCTGGACTTCCTCAGTGAGCACAGAGTCTGGGAGGATTCCCAGACTGTGCTCTTGGGTCTTTTAGGTGGAGTGCAACCCCATCTAAGACCAGTTGAAAACCTCCATCCGACGTAGCTGGTTTCCCACAAGAAGATTATGCCAACGGATCGCAACCTCTGCCAGCCCTCCACTGCCTGCTCATACTGCCCCCAGGGATGAAATGCAAAACAAAAAAGGAAATCTACGGATAATATTTACCACAAGAAACTTTGAGGCCCCACCTGGTTTCCTCCACGGTTTGTCTTCAAACGCTTCTAAATCCGCTTCTATTACAGGCATGCCGTTTACATTCCCCGCAGCATCTAAATGAATACCTTTGGGCTGCGACTTGGCTTTGAAGAAAGGGAAACAGAGGGTTAGTACAAAGACGCTGCTTCTGAGCCATTCGTCGGGTGAGCAGATTGTTCGGCTGTAAAAGAAACATCCCTGGTGAATCAAGCCTCCATTGTGGGACTTCTTCCCCTTCACGAGCTCAACCACAAGGTTTGCGTCAAAATTATCCTCGGTTTTCCCTTCTTGGAAAGTGGAACGGACTTGGCCTACCTGGCTGATGACAGAGGGAGGGAAGGGAAGACGGAGCAACTGACACAGAGATGCAGCGATAAACTATTCAGGGATTCAGATGTAACGAGAAAGTATGGCTCAATACAGCCTTCCCCAAACATGCTGGATGGGGACAAGGGGAGTCGGAGTCCAACGCTTCTGGAAGGCGCCAGTTTGGGGAAGGCTGATTTCCTGTATATAGCACCAACCCGTCAAAGAACAAGAAAGACACGAGAGGCAGCCGCTTCCTTCCTGCTGTCCTAGGCCCCTGCTGCTCCTATCATTGGGATAGTCTGGGTGCATCCACTGCCATGGCCACAGCTGGACTCATAGAGTAGCCCAAAGGGTGTCACTTAGAAAAGGCCAAACCCCCCCATCTCCTCCCCCGCAAGTATTTGGTGGTCAACGCCTTGATGGCTTTTTTTTTTTTTTTTTTTTGCAAATAGGCAGTATATAAATGTTAACAAAGAAATACACAAACAAACAAACTATTGTTATGTGAATCAGACGCAGCTTTGGGCACTTTCCTCCTCCTCTCCACAAGGATATCAGAGACTTTTGCATCAGTTTTAAATTAACTGTAAGTTTAGCATTATGGCCATCCCCTAAACTGTGGGTAACCGTAACTAGAGTTTATTAAAACAAGCCGACTTCATAAACCATGGTTTGAAGTTAGCCTGTTTCAATAAGTAGTTTATTGAAACATGCTGACTTCATAAACCATGGTTTGAAGTTAGTTTGTTTCAATACGCCATAGTTAAGACTTAACGGCAGTGAAGGAAGCTAAAGCTTCCAATCTACTCCTTGCAGCTGTGCCAGAGGAGACAAAGGGAGAGGGGAGTTGATGAGCCCGAAGTGCATTCACAAAATGATAAACTATAGCTTATCACTGCATCCAAATGCAGCCAGAGAGTTCAGATTTGGAGGACGATTTTCCAGTGTGGGTTGTTTATTAGCCACATTACAAGTTGTTACAATACTAGAAAAAACTGTCACTTTGCAAGAATTTTGACCTTCTGCATGGTCAAGTCTTCATCTTGAAGGTACAGATCCTACCAAGCCAAGCTGCTTAGAGGCATGACTCCACCCTTCTCATGCACCTTGGCTAGGCTGAGGAACCCCCTCAGTGCTAAGGGAGAGAACACAAAGGCCTCTTGGGGTGTCCTCTTTTGTGCTGAGAGCTCTGGCCAGCTGAAAGGATCCTTGGAGCAAAGCTGCCTCATGACCCATCAGCTGGCCACTGAGCATCTTCCCCCAAACCACCCAAGTGCTGCAACAGAAAGCGCACAAATGCACAAATGAGCTTGTTTTACACATTTATGGTGGCTAGCGAGTGGATGTTTTGCACCCTGAATTTATTACCCAGGACAGGCCATTTTTGAAACAGAGGTTTGTGATATGGCATCTGATGAGCGCACGCTTCAATACCAAAATCTCACTGGGAATGCCCAACATTCTGGGCACAGCTCAAGTAGCAATGTGGATCCCACCTACTAAGGAATTTGTATAATTATGATGACCGCCATGGGTACTTGTCCTCTCGGTCACTTTTAGATTTAAGCTTATGGCCCACAATTCTGGAAAGGGTCACGTATACTGGTGGCACTGTATTAATTAGGGCTGTGACCGGATCCGGATCCCGAATCCGAGTTGGATTGGGGTGATGTCCCCTGCCGCCATCTCAATGTGTCTGCCGAGAACCAGGCCTTATGGCCTAGTTCTCATTAGAGCGCCACATTTCCTGGTCGGCGGCGAGGAGGCAGCAGGTAAGTGGGGAGAGTGGGGAGAATGAGGTATTTTTGGGGAAAGCGGGATGGAGTGCTATGACCAGATCCAGATCGGATCCGGATCTGAGTCAGATCAGATCGGGCCCGATCTGATCCGGGCCCAATCCGGATCTGACAGATTGGGATCTGGATCAGGGGATCCGTTCACAGCCCTAGTATTAATAACAAGCTCAATTCATTAATTAAACTGATATACGAGTCCTGGACTGATTATGCATAAGACAGATCTAGGATCTAACTGGCCATCGGACAGCATCCAAAACCAACAAGATAGCATTGGACAATAGCTCAGAATCAGCTATGAGTTTTGTTACAGTTTTTGTAAAAAGAAGGATAAAACGGTGCAATACACTCAACATCCGTGCTCTGCTCCAGTCCGTACTAGTATTAGTCGCATAATTAGTATTCCTTCAGCAAGATGGTCATGATCCAAAGAAAAAGGAGACAATAGGATATGGAGAGCTGGGACATGACTGTACATGGACAGTGCTTAGCTTCGTGGCATAAGGAAAAGACAGCATTGCTCCTTCAGCAAGGCTTCTGGGAGCAGTTCAGACATTTAGGTGCCCCAGGAGAAGCTGGTAGCTCCAATGTCAGTGAGACGGTGAATCTACTCCATGTTTTGGTCAGAACCAGTGAGAATTCTAAAGGAGCTATTCAAGATGTTTCCACACCTGGGGAAGATCCTTTACAATTCTCACTGGTTCTGACTAAAACCTGAAACAGATTCACTGCCCCACTGACATCAGAGCCACCAGCCTCCACTGACTCTGGATGGCACAGACTTGGAAGGGCTAGAATCATAGAATAGTAGAGTTGGAAGGGGTCCATAAGGCCATCCAGTTCAAACACCTGCTCAATGCAGGAATCCACCTTGTGGATGGCTGTCCAGCTGCCTCTTGAAGGCCTCTAGTGTGGGAGAGCCCACAACCTCCTTAGGTCAATGGTTCCATAGCCGTACTGCTCTAGCAGTCAGGAAGTTTTTCCTGATGTCCAGCCAGAATCTGGTTCCCTGTAACATGAGCTTAGTATTCCGTGACCTGCATTCTGGGATGACTGAGAAGAGATCCTGGCCCTCCTCGGTGTGACAACCTTTCAAATGCTTGAAGAGTGTTATCATGTCTCCCCTCAGTCTTCTCTCCTCAAGGCTAAAGATGCCCAGTTCTTTCAGTCTCTCCTCATGGGGCTTTGTTTCCAGACCCATAGAACAGGACTAGAACCTCCTGACTCAAACAAAACCCTGACACTTTTTGGAAGAAGAGTTTGCTCCTCCTGCAGCAATGATGAGCACTTCTCCATTTGAGAAGCAGGGACTTGAAGGGGAACACCCCCAAATAAGAGCATACACAATTTGGAAGGATGACTCCGAATCTGAAGAGATCCATTATTATGGGCTCTATCTTGATTGAACATCTGATGGGAGGAAAAGAAATGGATGGTCGTAAGCCGATAAAAGCTACACTGATACCTGATGCAGGTGCTCCATAGCCTCGGCCTGTTTTTAGGTTCAGATTCATCGGTGTTCCCCTAGAGAGAGAAAAAAGGATAAAAACAAGTCTTCTACAGCAGTATGGGCTTTCATAGAACCCCACCTGTTTTGGGGTTTCAATAAGATGCAGGAACTGAATAGGTTGACATATGAGGGAAGGGGGGGAGCAGAGAAGAACCAATGGGCCTATTCAGACAACATGCTAAGCCATAGTTAGGACCTCTAACCCCTCTGCAGCAAATGGTTAGTGAGCTTGGTTAAGTCGTGGTTATGTAGCCACCATGGTTAAGAAAAAGGCCATTCACATGACACGCTAAGCCATGATGCTTAACCATCATGGCTTAGCATGCAGTCTGAACAGGGCCAATGTGAGGAATACCTGGCTTGATCACCTCAAGTTCTGATGGAAGTTAAAGAGCATGAGCCATTTACAAGCTCACGTTGGCTGAGAACACAGCGCAGAAGTTCCCAGGTGCATTCCCTGCAGTTTGGCAAGCTGCTGCCAGGCAGAGTACATATTACTCAACCAGATGGATGAACAGGCTTTATTCACCCATCATGCTCCCAAACCTCCAAACCATGATGGCCGTGTGATGGGCTCTAGTGCGTCTTTCTCTTTCCCTTGTTAATCTTAATCCATCTTAATCCAAGACTTTACAGTGTCATCAAACCAGAGTTTCCAGGGACATCCAAACCAGGAAACTGTGGCTTGAGTAAGCCTTCCAAACCAGTATTGCAAACCATGGTTTGGAGGATTAGGAACAGGACACCTACATGCAGCCATTGTCAGACACTGGATAAATTATCTTCCTGTGACCTATATTCCCCAGACCTGGGAATACTGGTTAGCCTCTGGTAAAGCCACAGTAGTCGAAGCTCAAGTAATCTATTGCAGAAAGAGGTTGCATTGTCACTACATCTTGTGGTAGTAATTTTTAAAAAATATTTTTTTCCTGGTTATTGTAAGTTTGCATAGAAATGCATAAAATATCAATACTCCATCAAATATGACATTCTAGGAAGAAAAGTGGGGGGGGGGGGAAATTATGCGTAAACTTCCAAGAAAAGCGGATGAAAAATCCATATATTTATCCATTCGTCAGTGGGGCCTGTATACCACCTGTTCAAATGTTGATAGTATTTTTAGGTCTTCCAGCCAATGCATTATAGGAGGTGAACATTTATCCTTCCAACGTCAGCCTTTGGACTGTCATAAGAGCTCGGAAAATCCATTTGTGCTGACCATATATTAACTTCCAAGAAACTGGTATATAGTTTAGGAGGACATGTACATCATTCAATATTAAAGACTGTTCCATTACAAAGTTTATCCATATTATGATCTTCTCCCAATAGGGAATGGCTATTGGACATTCCCAAAACATATGGATAAGAGAAGAATTAAATGCATTACACTTCCAACAATTAGGTGAATTAGACAAACCCTTATTAAAAAGATGTTGTGGAGTCCAATAAACCCAAAACAATATTTTTTTATTATTATGTTTTTGCTGAATTACGTGTAGCCTGAGATCCATAGATACTTCAGGTACAGATGCTAAAACAACGATCCACTGGTTAGGCAAATTTGTGGTAGCACATTTGATCGTTCAGCTATGCCCTGTGTGAATCTCCCACCATTCAGCTTCCTCTGATGACCTCAGTGGGTTCTAGTGTTAGGAGAATGGGAGAAAACAGCCCTAGACATTCTAACCTTTCCTCAGAGGGGGCTTGCTTCAGCCCCTTGAACATTCTGGTTGTCCTTTTCTGCTCCATTCCCAACTTTATAGTATCCTTTTTGGGGGTGCTGTGACCAGAACTGTACACAATATTCAATTGTACACAGTACTCCAAGCATGGCTGCATCATAGGTTGGTATGAAAGATATTATGCTACTTACTTTCAGTTCTTTCTTAACAATCACCAATTCTGAATCTCTCTCTATCGTGGTTGTCAATAAACACCCTTTAATTGAACCTCAGGACCTTTCCTTGCACAGCCATTGGACTATGTCTTACTCACATGCTGAGGCCAGTGCACACTCATAGCTCTCCAACCTTTTGGGGTCAGGAGGCACATGTGGAATTTTGGAAGAGTGTCAAGGGCACTCTCACAAAATGGCTGCTCTGAGGCACTTACACATTCATAAAATGGTTGCCATGGCAGCCATGGTCAGTCACAAAACACAAGCCCCTTCTAACTCTACTATTCTATGATTCTATTTCCCAGACAGCAAAATAATGAAACTAAAAAAATAAAAACTAACATCCCCAAGAATCCAAGGACAAGGCAGAGCTGAGCTTCAAAACACAAAACCACTCCTTTGAGGCCAAATCAAGATGGTGCTGAAGAGCAGCGCTCCGCTTTGCAGCGTGGCAGCCTCTCAGTTTAAAACACACACACACACACACACACACACACATTTTTAAAATAAAAAATATCTTAGGAAATAAAAACCAGGAGATGTGCCAAGAGAGGTGTATGTGAGCATCATGTTGGAGACCCCAGCACTAAGGTTTTTTTGGGGGGGGAGGGCAGTTTCAAGAAAGGTTGGAACAAGGTCTGTCCTTCTGCCTAAGCACACTTAGGTATCATCCTGTGCATGTTTAGGCAGAAAATAATCCTATAATTCCCAGAATGCCCCAGCCAGCACTGCTCAAATTGGGGCCTTAAAGGGGAAAGCGTGTCATTCCTGGAAATTATAGAAAAGGCCCTGATTGGAGCAGGAGGAGGGGGATGACATGCTTTCTGGGGCCTCCATTAGCGTGGTGAGGGGAAATGTCTCACTTTCCAGAGGCCCTGGAAATTGCACTTTCCCGCTCCCATCCCCGGGTGCCCTCTTTTTGGTTTCCCAAGTAGAGTCACCCTATCCCCCAGCATGCCGCAGTCAGTTATGCTCACTAGGGAATGCTGAGAGTTCTACACAGGGGCATGCTGGGAGCTGTATGCCTTTTTTTGTCTAAACAGCCTTAGCCCATTATTGTCAACCTCAGTAGGCAACAGCTCTTCGAGGCCTTTCCTAGTCCCTGCAACACGAGGTGCCTTTTTGCCGGAGGTGAAGATGTGGGACCGTTTGCATACAAACCACACACTCTACAACCAAGCTAAGCCCCTAAACACATGCAAACATATATAGAAGGAAGATACCTTTAGCCACTTTCCTCCAAATATGAGAGTTTCCCTCCCACAGCTGTTTGAATACGTTGCTGAAACAACTTTGGATCATGAATCTAGCTCAGCCAAACCACCATCTCTCTCTTCCTACCCTCCCCACTCAATGATTCATAGGAAGGGCGATGGGTTCCGTTTATTTCAGGGTCTACAACTGCTGATGTTCTTGTTGAAATGTCACCTTGAAAGTGAGAAACACTCGCAAACAACAAAAATACATTTTCATGAGCATGCGAAGGTCCCTCTCTCACAACACTAGAACCCAGGCAAACGAATCTGAACGGTGAGAGAGTCGGGACAGATCAAAGGATTTCTTCACACAGCACGTAAACTATGGAATTTGCAGCCACAAGATGTAGTGACGGCCACCAAATTCAGATGGCTTTAAAAGGGGGTTAGGCAGATTGATGGAGGAGCGGCTATCAGTGGCTATATATTATCCAGGGGAGGCTGGTGCCCCCAATGTCAGTGGGGCTGTGGATCCGCTCTGGGTTTCAGTCAGAACTTCAAAGGAGCTATCTAAGGGGCTAAACACAATCATCAAAATGGAAAGCTCCTTTAGAGTTCTGACTTGAAACCCAGAGCGCACTGAAATTGGAGCCACCAGTTTCCACTGGTATTATCTGTATGCCAGTTGCGGGGAACCCAAGCAGGAGGGTGCTGTTGCGCTCATGTCCTGCTAGTGGGCTTCCCTAACGCATCTGGTTGGCCACTTTAGGAACAGACTGCTGGGCTAGGAGGCCTCTAGTCTGCTCCAGCGTGGCTCTTCTGATGCCTGTATGGAAGCTGCCTTGTACTGGCAGCCTGCCGATTCACCTAGCGCAGGACTGTCTACTCTGGCAGCGGGTTTCCAGGGTCTCCCGCAGAGCGGGCCATTCCCAGGCCTGCTAGCCAAGATCTTTTAAGCAGAGAGGCCAAGGCTTCAGGCCTGGGACCTCCTGCACACAAATCGGGTGTTGTGCCACTGAGCTAAGACCCCTTCGGATGTTTTCTCCAACAGCTGCTCTGCTGAATTCTGCAACCCCCATTGATCCCACAATTTATGGATCTATTTAAAATTATTCTTAGGCCACCTTCAAGGGTGAGTCAGCAGCACAATAAGAAATCAAACATGAAATCCGGAACGATTAAGGGACAAAACCAAGAGCAAGGAGTTTACAGTGCACGCAGACACACATGTAAGAGGGCGCTCCGGTTTTGATGTTGCCAATTGTGACTCGTATGTTGTCGTCACTGTCGCTGTCGCTGGCGTCATCTTCTCCGCTTGGAAGGCCCTGCTGCAGAGACAAAACACACACAGGGTGAGAAGCCAGGTCTGAAAAATACAGGAGGAATCAGCAACCGGCTGGGCTGGATCCAGATTAACTTCATTGAATTTAGGTTCTCTTGAAATCAATGGGACAAGTTTGACCGTGACTTCAATGGAGCGCCATTGGTTTTAGTGGGAACTATGGGTTGTATTCAGTGTTAGTCTAACTTAAGTCCCATTCCTTTTAATGGGTCTACTCTAACAGGACTAACATTTGATATAATCCTTTGTTCAACTAACAGTCAGCATCCAACCCATCGCTTCTTAGCAATTATCAAGTAGCAACTTTTTTCAGACTTATATTTTAGGGCTCTACTCAGGGCTGCCTCTCCTTGATGCTAAAATAAAAATGCTCAGGAAATGATCCTTCAGATAACCTGGTCCCAAAGCATTTAGGGCTTTGAATGTTAACACCAGCATTTTGAATTGGGCTGGATTTGGACTGGCAGCCAGTGAAGCTGGAAAAGGACTGGTGTGATGCAGTCTCATTGGCTAGTTCCCATTAATAGTCTGGCTGCCCTGTTTTGTACCAGTTGAAGTTTCTGGACCATTTTCAAAGGCAGCCCCACATATAACGCATTGCAGTAATCCAGATGAGAGGTTATCAGAGTATGGATAACTGTAGCTAGGCTATCTCTGTCCAGTTAAGGGTGCAGTTGGTATATCAGCCTAAGCTAATAAAAGATGCTCCTTGCCACTGAGTTCACCTGTGCCTCAAGTGACAGTTTTGGATCCAGGAGCACCCCCAAACTGCAGACCCAATCCTTTAGGGGGAGTGCAACCCCATCCAAAACAGGGTGAACATCACATAGCCGGACAGACGAACCACTCACAAACAGTACCCATTCGAATGAAAGAAAAACAGATTGGAATCAAAATGGGAGCAAGGTGGTCCAAGCTTCAAGGTGGAGCTTGAATAAACTTGTGACTCTTCCCATCTGTATAAAATGAACATGGTGCGCTGCAGCTACCAAGGGCAGGATTTATAGAGTGCTTTAGAGTGTTCAGAGCACTTCATGTATAGTATTTTGTTGCAATCCTTACAATCCTTGCAATCTTGTTGCAGGTGTTACCTGCATGTTGTAGGGGAGGGCTGAGTGGGGCTTTATATACTTTAAATAAATGAATATTTAAAAGGCAAGCTGCCACCAATGCAAAATCACTCTTGGCTTTAGGGAACATTTAACTATGTCTTAGCAGTTGACTGTTCAGTCTCCCCTCCTGTCTTAGACCGTTTCATTATTTAAGTATGGCAAAGAGCTGGACTGTTTTTCTAAGCTACTTACGTGCTGCAGCAACTCTCGGCCTTCACCGTGGACAATCCTGTTCTCCTTGTAAACATCTTGTAAAGGATGAGATTCTGCATGTCTGATAAAGGTAAAACACACAGGCAAGAACAACTCATGTTGGGGAGTGCCAAAAAAAGGAAAAAAGGAATCTCAGTCACAACAGTCTCAATTTTGTCATGGCGACAGGATACCCAACCGATCACCACAATCAGCAAGAACCACCCTCCAAAATAGCTGACTGACTTCTATATAGTGATGTGAACTTCAACTATTGGGTGGTATAGAAATATAATAAATCAATGTGGAGTATAAAGTTTTCCATGAGACATTTTCAAAAAATGAAATTGTTCCAGAATTTTTTCCTAGTGCTTTATTTTTCCATGGAAAAATGTCCATTTCAAAGCTTTATTAGTAATAGTGAATAGATACCAATTGCAAATACAATATTAAGAAAACTTGGCAGTTTCAAAGATGTAGATGAGTTATAGTCAGCATTTCATGCAGAGTTCTTTGAGTTGCTAAAATTTATTGTTGTATCAATAAATACAGTTCTTTTGTTTTTTCTTTAAATCTAAACAAAACGTTCCAATAAAAAAAAAATCTACATAACAAAACATTTAAATCTCATTAATTGTGGTTTAATTTCTCCCTTCAAATATTTTGGGTCAAATACTTGTGATGTACTGGGACAAGGAAAACACACAAAATAGTTTTGGGTTTTTTTTTTAGCTTTGCTGTTTACTAAATACAAGTAAAATAAACATGCAAAATCAGCTAACTCTCCAGGGCATCAGAAAAATTTCCGATGCAAATGGAACATTTTACTGTGCAAATTTCTCCTCTCCCACTGGTTTCTTTCCATCCCTTCCCCAGGGCCATTTCTCCACCCTCATCCAAGCTCATTTCCAGACGTAGAGAGAGGTTAGGTGAAAAGCAGTTGGAAGAGAATGCACCAGCCTGCGCTTTATAGCCATTTGGGGTGGACGCAGTGCACATCTTCTGCTTTCATGTCAATTTAAGCCCAAAGATGGCCAAGAAATATAAATATTCAACTGTCCAGGGTGGCAGTCCATAGATCTGTGGAAGGAAGCTGAAAGACCTGAAGTATGTTTACAGTTCCACATCAAGGGAGCTCAATGCTTCCCCAAAGGTATTTGAACTGGTCCCCACGCAACTCCTTAAGAGGCCCACGACTTCTGTTTGAGGCCACTCAGGTCCTAAGTCTCAGGCTAATTTGCTCCATGAGATGTATACTGATGTGGTCCATCAAACTAAAAAATAATCCACCTATATAAAAACCTCCCCGTTATTTATCCACAGGGCGCTGCATATGCCACACTTCAAAAACTGCCCCCCTCCCCCCAAACACACACCCACCCACCCCACAGCTGGATTTTGAAGCCTGTAGAAGTTAAGCAAAGTTTGGCTGGATTTCCATGCTCTTTTTTATTCTGCATAATTTATTCTCCATTTCTTTTATTTCTTTTGCAATGTTTATTCTGCTTTTTGTAGTCATGAAGAGGGCAGACAGAGATATATAGAGCAGTGAAGAAAGGCACTTCAAATCTGATGCAGCCAACTTTCTCTGGCTTCAAGGGCTTCAACGGGCATGATCCACAAACTTTCAAGCATATCTTTGCAACCATAGGGGTTAGAAAGTTGTTTTAAAATGAAAATAGGATTCTCCGGAAGGTGAAATCCACACCCATTGGGTTCTGCATTTTCTCAGCCCTTCCATGGAATTATAGTGCATACACACAGATGCACAGGCCAGCTTATGGGTTGCCCAGAGAGCAGATCCTCTCTGTCATTGAGAGGAGAATAGTTGGGTATCTTTCCTTCCAAAGATGGGTAAATGAATTGACAGGAAGTAACAGAGAGAGATCAACAGCAATTGCTTTTGCCAGTTCCCTCTGAAAACCTGTATCCATGACTTTTTGGAGCTATACACCAGCCTTGCCCGTCCCCCAGAAGTGTTGGACTACAATTCCCAGAATGCTCCAGCCAGGGCATGCTGGGAGTTGTAGTCCAACACATTTGGAGGGCACCAGGTTGGACAAGGCTGCTATACATTTACACCAAATATATTTGACTCCAAATGAAAAAGTTTAAAGATTTACCCAAGAATCGGTCCATCTTCTTGTTTACCATTGTCATCTGAAAATATTGGGGGGGGGGGGAGAGAGAGAGAGAGAGAAATGCATTAAATGCAAAAATGAAGGCTTCAAGAGAGAACACAGCACTATATCTGAACACAGAACACGGGCATCCCTATCTATAAAACATAGCACAACCTTATGTAACTTTTTGCCTCAGCAGAGTTCAATTTCTAATGGAGGGGGAGGATGTGCACAGAAAGGTGGGTGAGAACAGCGGAGGCTGGTGGCTTCACAGTCAGTGGGCAGTGAATCCGCCCAGGGTTTCAGTCAGAACTCTGAAGGAGCTGTCCAGGTGCAAACGAGCGGGGCATAAGCGCTCCGTTGGATTCTGCCCTGATTAAAATTCAAATAGATCTGTCCACAAAGCCTCGATATGGATACCTTTCTGAGATACAAAGAGGCATGAATTCTTCACAGGAACTGACATTTGTAGTAGTTTATTTTTATTGCCTATTACAGCAACATCAAAGAACCAAACTAGCCTAAAATTTAAACAAGCATGCTCTTAACTCATAGGCTGACTCATTAAAATGAGACCTCCCCTTAATTACTTTGCCCCCCTACAAGTTTTTTAAATGATTCATGTACTGATTGAAGCTCATGATTGTTGCACTTTTTCATACATGAAAAGCAGAAACATTATGGAAGGGTTTGTTTACGTGTCTCACAACCTACAATTCTTACAGCCCGCTCAGGCGGCACGTTGCCTTAGGCCTACAGAGTTCGGTGGCGCTTACTCAGAAGTTCAGTGTGCGTCGGAGTGCAGCCGTAAACATGTCTCTTTTTGCTCTGCTCCCGTGCTGAGCATTTCGCTTGCTCCCTGCACCCCGTGCAATGCAAGAGAAGTATGAAAAATGCCACTTCAAAAAAAGAAGACGAAGGACGGCACTCTACCAAACTATTTCTGCTCAGCAGGACCAAAGAGGCTGCATGCTACCTCCAAACCGCCTGCAAACTGTCCCTTGCAAAGCACCGCAAAAGAAACAGCAGCGCACGACTACTGGAACTTCCAGTGGAAACTGAACAACAAACTACCTCTGATCAAAGACAAACCCTACAATTCCAGGGGCACACTTTGATCAACCTGCCCTTCTTCCAAGGGATTCAAACATACATGTTCCCTGCCCCCTTTAGTCCTCGCAACAACCTTGTGAGGTAGATTGGGCCAGGATAAACCGGCTAGCTCAAGGATACGCGAGAAGCTTTGCGGCTGAGCCCGGACTGGAACCGACGCATCCCCACTCACAAATCCAACAACACTCCAGTAACCGCGTCACACAGGCAACCACGCAGCAGTTCCTCTGGCTAAGTGGATCAGCAACTTGAAGCTCCAGGAACAAACCCGGCCCCTGGCTGCATTAATGCATAATGATTAAACATAGTTTAGTGCTGCATGAATGAGTAGAAAGGAACCCACACAAAGTGCTGGGCTCAAGCGGTCCTCCATCCTCTTCCTCCTGTGTGGGCGGGTGGGAGAATAAACCACTTCAATTTAGCCGATTCTTGGTTTGTCGTTACATGTAAACCAGGAATCATGGCTTATAATAAACTCCCATTTGTCAAACAAGCTAGCTAAACAATCCAGGATTTGCAGTTGGGTTGTTTAGCAATTGAAGCGTTTCTTTTAAACCATGATTCCTGCTCCACACATAAGTCAAGAATCAGGCAAAGACAGACTGAATCCTGGTTTACTCCTCTTCCCAGTTACATGGAACAAGGAGCGGGTGATGGGGAGCGCACAAGCCCACAGCTTCACTGACGCTCTTTGTAGTTTGTGCACACAGCTCTAAACCACGGGTGGGCAACTGGCGGCCCTCCAATCGTTTCAGCCTGCACCACTCGTCATTCCTCACCATTGGCTATGCTTCCTAGGAATGACAGGAGTTGAAGGCCAAACCACCTGCAGGGGCAAGCTGCCCACCCCTGGACTAAACCATAGTTGAGCGATACAGGAAAACCCACTCTGAATATCATCAGCTGGCATCATAGTTGTCAATCCAATGGGAGTCCGATTGGTGGATGGAGCCGTGGCTGGGCCAATGGAGCTTGTGGCTGGTCCACGTTGGGAAGGGGAGAGGACACAGGTGCTTTAAGTAGTCTCCTTTTTCTACAGACACGCTTGCATTGGTGCAAGTTCAGAATGGCTATAACCCATATTGCTGCATTTCCCCCCTACTGCTCAGAAAGAGCCATGTAGAGAACCTGCTATCCAGGTCCCATGTCTCCAGTTTCTTCCTCCTCCATCAGTGGCACACAATGACTAAATCCGCAGGCCCGGGGCCAGTGAAAAGCTATAAGAGTGCCCTTCTGCCTGGCTAGCTGCCCTTTCTAAGCCTCTGAGCAAGGCGAGACATGAATTTCCACCGGTTATCTTGAAAGCAAGCTGAATAATTGCATTTGCGTACAGAAAGTAAAGCCTTAAGTAATGTAACACTGTTTTAAATTATTGTCATTATAGTCATTAGGCACTGCCATCCAGGTTGTGCCCAGAGCAGGTACCTTATTTGCCTCACTCTAGTTACACTCCTCGGTGAATGAGAGCTTTTGCTTCTTTTTTTAATTTTTTTTTTTATTTCCAAATTAAAACAACATAATACAACATTATACAACATACAATACAGTACATAACCTACAACCCCCCGTGCTCCCCACCCCCCCAGGAGACCAACATTTTCCCATTTATACATCCTTCCAAAATTGTAATGATTCTTTTGAAGGTATTTGCCCCTTCCCCGTTCTTAACACATATTCCAAAAATGGACTCCATATATTTCCAAAATCATTCTTCCTGGACATTCCCCTCATTATTTTCATTTTACACGTTAGCTTATCATTAAGTGCCAAATCCCATATTTCTTTATACCATTCTTCTATTGTATAAATCCCTTGCCCTTTCCAATTTTTAGCTATCATTATTCTGACGGGGGCCAGGAGGTTGTTTATCAATTCTCTCCTACTTATATTCACATTCCCTTTATCCCATATTGCTAGTAGAGCCAGCTTTGGGCTTAATTCCAATTTATTTCCCATTATTTCACTTATTTCTTTAAACACCCTTTTCCAAAATTTGTGTACATGTTCACAGCTCCACCACATATGAAAGTAAGTTCCAACCTCCTGACACCCCCTCCAACAATTCTTGGACACTTTTTTATCCATCTGATGAAATCTTACCGGCATTAAATACCATCTCCATACAGTCTTATAATAGTTCTCCTTTATTCTAATCGACAAAAGCTTTAATATTCTTGCATCCCATATCCTTCCCCAGTCTCATTCATTTATTTGTTCCTTTAAATCATCTTCCCAAATACTTTTAAGAGAGTCTTGATATTCATCATCCTCTATCAAAATTTTATATATTTCACTAATCAAACCTTTTTTAGTTTTATTTTCTTCCCTCTTTCCTCTTGATTCTGAGGGATCAGAAAATTATTAAATTAGAGATTGGTTGAAAAGAATGATAAATAAGGAGCAAATTGGAGAGTTTTTAAAAGGACAAAAGATAGCTTGGTTCAAATGTATACAATTAGAACAATGGACACAGGACTGGAAAAAGAAAAATAAGGAATGTAGAAAAATAACAAGATTTGAAGAGCTTTTGCTTCTATCCCTCTCCCTACTCCAAGCAGCTCTCTGAAACAACTAGTTGCAACCCAAGGCTCTCTGGCTGATTTACAATGCTTGTTATGATTGCCAGTGGGACTTTTCCTTCTTTTTGGGGCCCCGCATATATCGACGATAACATATCACCCATCAAACCAGGGGGTAGACAAACTGATGCCTTCCTGATGTTTTGGACTCCCACTCCCACAATCCCTGACCATTGGCCATGCCAGTTGGAGCTGATGGATGTTGTAGTCCAAAACATCTGGAGGGCATCAGGTTCCCTACCCCTGCATCTAGATTTTATTAATATTTAGAACAGGGGTGGGGCATGAGTGACCCTAGCCAGCATAGCCAATGGTGAGGGATGATGGGAATTGTAGTCTGACATCTGGAAGGCCACAAATTCCCCATCTCTGACTTAGAACACTTGGGCTTCATCTGGATGAAATGCAGCTCGATCTATCCTTAGATCTCGTGCCTGTACAATAAACGACGGCATGGAAGTACCCCGCTGCCTCATACCCCAATTTCTGTCTCTGCTTGTAATCTTCATGCCTCCAACCTCTACCACTTTCTGCCAGCTGAAGGGCTCCTGTTCTCTCTGGAGACTCCAGTCTTTCTCACTTGCTGCCCTTCATGCGTAGAAGTGCCTTGCAGGACACCTACAAGGAGCAACCTCTCTCTCTCTCTCTCTCCTTGTTCACACAAAATGACAAACCATGGCTAATTAAACCATGGTTTGTTGAATTGTGGATTGTTGATATCTACAAATCAAGAACTATGAATTAACTACGGGCTGCTAACCATGAACAAACCATGAAAAGAACCTGTGGTTTGTTGCTGGTTTGTGGTCTGCGGGCTTTTTAAACCATGGATTGCTGTTATATATGAACCCAGAATTGTTCATGGCTTGTTTCACCAGGCTACAGAGGCAGCAGGCAAGAGCAGTCCAAAACCCAGCCTCTTTATGCTAGTATAGCAATGATACAAAGACAGTTAGGATACAGGGAGGAAGCAGATAAATGAGGGAAACAAACAATCCAGGGAGTGAGAAAATAAACCATGGTTTGTTCAATCATCTCCTAGACAAACCCTAGGTAGGGCAACAAACCATGGTTTAAATAAACCATGGGTTAGCATTATGTGCAAAGATCATCATCATCATTTTATTATGTGGTCACAGACCCATTAGAAACAATATAGCAGTCATCATTAAAACCCTAAAAACACAACCACTAATTCATTATACAACAGGCTAAAAAAGTTATTGATACACATATTTAAAATATATAAGCATAGTTAAAACACCTAATACAAAAGATTAAAAACAACAACATAGAAGTTACAATTTGGATGAGGAAATCTTACAAGACCTTTGTACGGAGAAGAGGAACTTAGCCACTGACTCTGTTCTTGACTTGTTTGTACCTGCCAGGAAGTATTCCAAATAATGTTCGGATGAACTTCCAGGGCATTTTCTCATAAAAGGGCCAAGAAATCTATTTTGCTCCTCCCTATGGAGGCTACATTTGGGGAAAAAACATGCCCTAATGATTCAACTGCTTAGTCACCAAAGGAACACAAGCGATCCTCATATGGGATGCCCTGATAGTGCCCTTCTAATGTTGGAGAAGGGAGGCAGTTAAATCTAGCCCTAAAAACATGGTCTAATATTGGTCAAATATTCCAGATATCTGGCATATCAAGGAAATTCAAAAGTTAGACCAAAGTGAATTGGAGAGCAGGATCTACATGCATTTGACACAGCACATTGAAAATCAATGTCCTTAATCAGTTGATCTACAATAGATTTTGCTACAGGATAATCTCGTGTATGGAGAAAATCTATAGATAGACCTAATAAATGCAGTTTGACAGTAAAACCTTTGGACCATGAACTGGTAAAAACAACCCTTTGCAAAAGGTAATGATAGCTTTGGGATGGATCAGCATATACAACCTTTAGCCAATATTGAAAGGCAAGGGACTAAGCCCTGCCTTCTATAGATGCAAGGCCAGCCTCCATGCGGAGTCCAGCAGATGACACACACCTTAGCATTCCAAAAAGTGAGTACAAGAAGTTTAAAAGAACACTCTCAACAGTTGGATTAAATCCCTGAATCCATATTGGAATAGCATACAACAACTGGGCCCGAATTTTAGCCTTCAATACTTGTAGGCAGCAGGAATATATTGTATCCCCTTAACATAAAAAAAATCAAAGTACTGCCTTGCTAATATTCTGGGTGGCCTGGACTGCAGACTGCCTGTGGGCAGCCCAGGAGAGTGTAGAAGAAGAAGGAAAAAAATACCCTGATATCTAAACTTCTAGACTTGTTCTATGTGCTGTCCCTCTATTAACCACTTATTTGTTGCTCAATGCCTAGAAAATACCACAATTTTTGTTTTAATTAAATTGACTGTCAGCAGTTGAGTTTGTATGACTTACTGTAAGGACAAAGTAAGCGTTTAAGGCTTGTTTTGGCCAATGACGTTAGAACAGCATCATCTGCATACAACAATAATGGGACTTTGGTCCCTGCCAGTTTTGGTGTATGAAAGTCAGTTGCTAAACAGTTCCCTTTCCAATGTAGGGGCTAATATAACCCCTTTGTTGGCTAAAATAGGTTTTGTCAGATTACCCTCCAAACCACACATTACTTAGAGCATTGTGCGTTGATATAAGCATTTAATAAGATACAACAATCTTTTATGAAGGAAACATCCTGAGAAAAAGCGTTGTAGGGCAAACTCTAATGCTTCCTCTCACCTTGTTCTTTCTATCTCTTATCTCTTTCCCGCTACATGCAAGATGTTCCAGCTACATGCCAGCTTCCAGCTTGCCGGCCTCAGTTCAGGAACAATGTTGCAGTAATGATGTAGCCTTCTTATTCCGTGCTCTCATACTATGTTCTATTGTATTGCTCTGTGTGTGTGTGTGTGTGTAATCACGCTGTGTCCTCATGCACAGCAACCTTCTGTCCTCGTGGACAGCATTGCTAAAGATCTATATAAGCCATGCTCAGGGACAATAAAGGATTCTGCATGCGGCTGCTTGCTTCCTGCTAACATCATCTCGGTGTGTGTGTCCTCATTCCTTCACTTTTAACTTAACCCATAGTCTTTCTCTTGATATTGTATCAAAGGCAGATTTAACATCTATAAAAGCAACAAACAAACAATTTCCATGTATTTCTCTGCCAGACGGTTTGGGACGAGACGATCTGCCCTTCCTGAAACCTGCTTGTTCATTCCCCATGATATTTTCCTCCTCTATCCAAGTGGTGAGCCTCGAATTTAAATAACTACCCTATTTTCTTCGATTCTAAGACACACTTTTTTCCCCATATAAACATCTCTAAAAACAGGGTGCGTCTTAGAATCGATGGCAATTTCCCCACACTTAGAATCAAAGCTTTTTTTCTGTTGGTGGTACTGAAATTAAGGTGCGTCTTACAATTGATGGTGTCTTAGAATCGAAGAAATACGGTAACATACAGCTTCCCCACAGCTGACAGTAAACTAATGGGCCTATAGTTTGATGGATCCTCTCTGTCACCTTTTTAAAATATTGGGATCATAATAGCTTCCAACCATGTTGAGGGGAGCTGGCCAGAGTTGTTAATATGTGTAAAAAGATTTGCTAGAAGGGGAGCCTATCAGTCTATATTGGCCTTCAGGATTTCAGAGGTTATTCAGTATAATTCTGGGACCTTTCCTGGTTTGAGACATTTGATTAAAGACTTTATTTCAAGCAGAGAAACCAGGTCCCGTTCCAAAGAAGATAAATTTTCCATCGACTGTTCCCTTGATTCCATGAAAATTTTGGAGAAATAACTCAACCAAATATCAGCTGGAATATTACAGCTAATTGCGCTTGAAGCATCACCCAAGGCACCAGTGACCAAAATAGTTTGGGTTTATTATTTAACAAGGAATCCATCAGAGCTTTCCCACCCATGTTGCACTGCTTGCTTCTTCTTTTGAACTAGCAGGGTCTTATAGTGATTTTTTTGTCAAGTAATATTCGTTGGGTAAAGCAGCACGATTTTTCTTTCTGTACTAGCTGTATACATCTCTCAGATGTTTCTTCACTGCATGACATTCCTTGTCAAACCACTTGGGAGGGCTCTTCGGCAGGGCACTTCTCAGGGTAGCTTGTTTCCGACTTAGGTCAGATTTCAGCACAGATACTAGTGTAGAGTAATTGTTTCAGACAGATGTAATTTCGGTGGCTCCTAAGATTGAAGTTTTCAATTCTTCACCCACAGGAGAATTTAAGAGTCAAGTGACCTTGATATTTACTGCTTCTGTATACTCTCTTGTACCTAAAGATTAGATCTAGGTCTCTGTACTGATAATTAGAAGCAAAGTGTATAGAAACAGGTAGTAAAAGGGTGAGATTGAGAGGTAGGTGGTCACTTTCAATCCTATTTCCAAATGAAAATTCCTTAATCATGCTGGGTAAACAATAAGAAATCAACACATAATCAACAACACTTCCGCGTCCAGAGGCAAAAGTGTATTTAGGCAAAAGACCAAAAGACGGTAGTGCACACGCTGGTAACTTCGAGGCTTGATTTCTGCAATGTGCTGTGCACAAGGTTACCATTGTACCTAGTCCAGAAACTTCAACTAGTTCAAAATATGGCAATCAGGTTGGTCACTTGTACACCTAGGGGTGAAATATATTACACCAACTATAAAATCACTTCACTGGCTGCCAATTAGTTTCCAGGTGAAGTACAAAGGGTTGGTCATTACCTTTAAAGCCCTACATGGTTTGGGTCCAGGCTACCTGTGGGATCACCTTCCCCTGTACAATCTGCCCCACACTCAGATCATCTGGGAAGAATTTACTCTAGTCAGCCAAAACTAGGTTGACAACCGTTACCCAGAGGACCTTCTCTTCTGCCGCTCCCAGACTGTGGAATGGCCTGCCAGAAGAGATCTGTCAACTTAACAATCTTTTTGACTTTAAGAAAGCCATAGAGATTGATCTCTTCTGGAAGGCCTATCTAGTTGAATTTTAAGAGTTTTAGTGTTATTTTAATAATGTGTTAGTTTTATATGTTTTAATCAGTTTTATGTATTTGTATGTTCCCCACCTTGATCCAGAGGGAGAGGCAGGTAATAAATAAATAAATAAATAAATAATAATAATGCACAATAATCAAAGGAATGATTTCCATTCAGAATTGTGAGGGCAAGATGACCCACCATTTGTGTCATGCATATACCACCATAATTAACTTTGGGATCTTTTGAACTTCTATTACAACTAAAAGCAAAATTCTCAGTATAATGTGTCCCCCATAAACAAGATGGAAAAAGTGCATTATTAGGACCAATTCTAGCATTAAAATCCCCCATTAAAATGAGGAGAGCTCGTTGGGAATTTTGATTCTAAATCTATTATATAGCTCTCCCAAGTTTCACCAAGCCTTTTCTATACAGCTGCTACTTGGAAGTGGAGGAATACACACATTAATAAGCAAAAAAGACTTATTCTAAACTCCAGTAGGCCAGCTGCTACAATTTTACCACAGGGGTTGAGCCATTTAGTTGTTGCTTGAAGGGAAGTCGAGAGCAGCAGCTCTTTCCTCTTCCAGGCAAAAATATCATTTACTAAGTATCCATTAAAAACAATCTGTTTAGTAAGCCAAGTCTCCTGTAGTGCAATCACATCATAGGATCTGAAATAGTCAAAAATATCAGGGTCTCTTTGTTTAGACATCCAGCCAGCTATGTTCCATGTCAAAGTTTTAAGCTGGTAATCATCCCTATCTAGTTCTTCATATTTATCCCTGGGTCTATTGTTAGCATACTGGTTGGATATTTCAGGTGTTTGTTCATTTTGATGCACAATCTGTCAATCCAACTCTGTAATCTGATCCAATGTCCCTCTTTTATCCACAAAGATGGATCCATTTCCTTTCTGGCATTTCAAGAGTTCCTTTTTAGCTGTTATATTTTGTTGTCTCAAAGGAGGTTTCATACTGGCCCAATTCTTCCTAGCTAAGATGTCTTCTTTGCAGCCATGCTGTGTTGGTCACTGAGTCCCTAGGAGGCACACTGGGATCATCTTCTTTGATGTGGGAATATTTCTCTCCTGGACTTTTGTCTGGATGCGAGAGAGAACTATTTTCCACTCTTATCTCCTGCTCTGCTCTCATTTGGCAGTGTATTACTTCTATATCCTCTTCCCGAATAATTTTAGTTTTATCAGGAGCTCGGAAATGGATTAAAGTATCTCGCAAAGCTCAGAGAGCTTCGGCTATGGGGCGGTATACAAATGTAATAAAATAAATAAATAAATAAATAAATAAATATTCCGTCAATTATTTCATCCTGTGCCTGATAAGATAAGGCTAAGAAAGAGTTCAAAACTTTCTTGTCTTCTGAAGCAAAAAGGTCTCCATGCTTGTTTACTAGAGAGGGGGGTTCTTGCTTTAGACTGCGCTCTATTGATTTATTATTATAGGCATATGAGTCTGTGGGTCCTCCAGGCTAATAAGATTCCCAGTACTACTATCTTTTTGTTCAGCTCTTGTGAACAGGGCAGAACAAGTAGTGTTCTCAAAAAATCAAGTAACCACCAAGCCCACATCCATAAATAAAGTCTTCTTGCCATAAACTTCTTTTGCAGACTGCCAAGATGCAAATGTCACCACTGCACGTGCGTGATAATAATCATAGAAAAGATGCTATATGTTTGTTAGGCCATCATTGTCAAAGAGTCCCTCGGACTACCATATCTGCTAGCTGTAGAAAGTGGATTTTACGTTGTAACCGGGAGAGCATGCCTTTTGGTTTAAGGAAATTTGAAAAAGCTAGTTTTTGTTGCTTTATTTATTTATTTATTTATTGCATTTCTATGCCGCCCAATAGCTGAAGCTCTCTATTAGAGCTATTTCCTATCTATGACATGTTGATTTTAATCTGTCTTGGATGGAGATTTCATTCTTGAACTTGGTCACTGGGCCTCCTATTGAGAACATGTTGCCATGGGTCCTGCATTAAATTTGCAGTAACCATTGATTCGTTTGATCCATTTGTAGGCACAGGTGGCTCAGGATCACTTTGGACTATGGGCTTCACATTGCTATGCTGTTGTAGCTCACATTTCTTACATCTTTTGCTGGGTAGGTTTTGATGAATCCTCCAACAACTTGAAGTGTTTATTAAAGTTCATTTTCTTATGTTGTTGGGTCATTTTTTTTACTCTTCCTACCCACTTTGATCTCTTTTTTCCTTAATAGTTTTTTTATGGAGCATGCTGTTTTTCTGACCAGTGTTTACATATGTCTCCTTTTAGTTATCCTTGCTCACAGTAGAGCAGGCTGGCCCTGTGACTCTCTTACATATTTCAGCCATAGTGATTAGCGGCCCATAGCTTTCTGACAGGAATTGCTTAATTAGCTCCGATTCCTTGGTTATTAAGACAATATGGTTCTCAAGCATTCTTCTGAATCCAAAAGTCCCTGGAAAAAAGTCTTATCCCATTTATCAGTAACAGGGCAATAGGCAGAATTTGTATCCTCAGGGGACCCATCACCCTCTTGAACCCTTGGGTTAGTCCATATGTTTTGGCTCCTCCCAGGGGCTATTTCTTCTGGAATTTCAGCAAAAGAACTTCCTAGTTTCAGCTGAAGCAAATCAGGACCACTCCAGGACCCAGGGGTTAGACCTGCTAAACTTTCAGCTTGTGCAATTTCAGCTGCTATGTTTGTTTTCCCTGTTTCAATTGGTATTCCAAATCTGTTCCATGAATAATCCACAGTCCAGTCTAAAGCATTGGTAGGGGTGCTAACTGCTTCTTTCTCCCTTCATTTTCCTCTTCTTTTTTTAAGGGGAAAAGGGATAAAAATTTTGTTTGCCTTTTCTTTAGGGGTAAGTCAAACACGAAGGGGGAGAAAATCCCTAAAGTCTTACATCCGTGCCTTGTTAGAACCATATAGTAAATTTCACCAGCTCAGCTTGGTGTCTGAGCAGTTTTGAGGGAATAAAAACAGTTAAAATCTAGTTAAAAGCTTTAAAAGCTAAAAACAAACTTTAGAACAGTAAAAATTGTTAAATGGCAAAACAGACTGAGGAGCTCATGACACAATTTGAAATGGCCCTTGCAGCCCAAACCTCACCCCTATTTTTAGCCGAAAGTTAAGCCTTTCTACTACAACAGGCCCCAAACGGGCCGCTGCCTGAGCCTTCTGGTTCTTAAATAGCCGTCTGGGCCACGCCTCTGGAGCAAGCTGATGCTGTTGGGTGGCAGGTAGGTGGCTAGTACAACAGGTAGGGGCAGTTCTCTTACCACCTTCCCCAACCAAATAATATCAACTTCTCTTCAAATCCCTCTCTACAATTCTCCTCCTCCTTTGTGAGGAGTCCTCATTTCCCTGCTGTAACTGACACTGTCGATGTTCACACCTACCTGAATGCATATTCACCCCTCCTAACTTGCCTTCGCCTTCCTCTCCCTCAACTTGCTCTGCTGTGCACGGTGTCAAAATGTAGACTGCAACCTCTTCAGGGCAGGGACCTATCTTCCTCTAGGATTACACCCCTATGAACACGACTACAATCCTACGCACTCTCAACTGTGAGTAAATCCCATGGAAGTCTGTGGGGCTTATGCCTGAGCAGGCACATACAGAATTGCACTGGGGTGCTCCAAGGCCAGCCATGTACAGGAAAGGTGGGGTGCTCCAAGGCCAGCCTTCTCCAGCCTGGCGAGGAGGAGCAGGAGCAGCAGCAGCACTCCAAGTAAACCACCTTGGTTTACCTGGAGTGCTGGTAAACCACCAGGTAAACCACCTTGGTTTCCTTGCCAGAGGGGAAAAGGCGGCATATAATCTCAATTAACACACTCCCAGCCTGGCAGAGGGCATCAGGTTGGAGAAGGCTGCCTTGGGGAAGGAGGCGGCATCCTTGTTTTGTTCTGCTGTGAAGCCCCCTGCAGACTGGTGCCAGTTAACAGTAAGAACAGTAAGAACAATAAGAACAATAACGAGGCTGGCGACCACCTCGCTACCCTTCATATCAACCGTGCCGGAGAAACATACAATGAGAAGGAGCCCGGTCCGCCCTGCGGAAGAACCACTGGCGGGGATGTCCCTCCTCCAGGCCTGGCAGGATGGAGAGGAGTGCTCCGAGCGACACATCTGGCAGGCACACCTGGTAGCTTGGCGGGAGGCTGCGCCTGCACCCAGGGGCTCCAAAGGGGAGAGGGAGGGAGAGGAGGAGCAGGTGGAGGCCGTGCCGGCGCGCTGCCCTTTCTCTCACCAGAAAGGCGCAGCAGGAGGAGCCGGCGGTGGAAGCAGCCTGTGCGGGGTTTGGTCCCGCGACTCATCCCGGCGGCGGCGGCGGAGCGGCTGGGCCCGCCTGCTGTCCTAGATATCCGGCCAAAGGGGGCGGGGTGGGAAGGGCCGGCGGGTAATTGAAGGCGGCGGCGGCGGCGGCGGCAGGCTGGCGAGGGCGCCGCTGCCCAGGAGGAGGCCTCGGGGCTCCTTCCGTCCCTGCAAGGCGCGGGCTGCTCCACGAATCGCAGCCAGCGCAGGCGGAGGATCGGGACTGCCGCCGCCGCCGCCACCACCTACCTCCGTAGAGCCACTGCTCCTCGTCCTCGTCCGCCTCCAGCTGCACGGCCGCCGGCTCCACCGCCGTGGCCATGGCGGCACCAAATCCGCGGCCGGGCCGAGAATGCCCGACTGGGAGAGAAGGGAGGGAGGCGGGAAGGCCTCTCTTGGCACGCGCGGCGCAGGCGAGATGCGCCAGGCCGGGATTCAGAGATGCCCTTGCTGCGGCCGCCTCCGCTGCTGCTGCGCCCTCGCCGCCGCCGCCGCCGCCGCCATCTTCCACGCGCGGGGCGCTCGGTGCTGCTGCAGGAGCCGCAGCGGCGGCAGCCGCCCCCGCACCGCCCCTGGGGCCCCTGGCTACAGCGCCGCCATCGCCCTTCCTGGGGTTTCTCCCGAGGAATCTCGCCCAACGGGGGAGCCGCAGCGGCGGGTGGCGGCTCGTGCAGTGGCAGGAGTGCCCGGGTCCTAGCGCGCAGCCGAGCGGGGCCCGGCAGAGGCGCCCCAGCCAGGCATTCGCCGCTTGGCACCAGCCAGCGCCACGCTGCCCCCGGCTTCCCCCGATGCCCAAACCGAGGCTGGCGAGCGCAGCTGGAAAGACGCTGCTTCCTCCAAAGGAAGCCCCGCCGCGGGCAGGAGGAGGACTCGCTTCGGAGGAAAAGGCTTCCCAGGGGCAAAAGGAAAGGAGACGCTGCTTTGCCCCATAGCGCTCGGAGAGGAGCACCCGGACCCTGCGCGCCTTGGCTCAGGGCGCCTTCCAGAAGTTTGCCCCCGCCCGCCCCCACTACAACCCCGTCATCTTCGATCGGTGGCCGTATTGGCGGGGCCCGACGGGAGCTGTAGTCCCCGAACATCTACGGGGGAGGGCGCTAGGTTGGGGGAGGCTGCAAGGAAGTTGGGCCCTAACTCTCAGAGACCTGCGGGTGAATAGGATTAGAGCCAGACTCTTGAGGGGAAGGGAGACGTGGCCCTCCACACGTTGTGGGACTACAACTCCCATCAGCCTCAGTCAGCAGGTCAATGATGAGAGGACCTACAGTCCGTCAACATCTGATGGGCCAGGCATTCCCCATCCCTGATGTGTGGGGTGCTTTTTGAATGCCCAGGGTGTTTTCCATAAAACAACCCTGAAAGGTAGGCCAGTATCATCCTCTTATTTCAGATGGCAGGACTGGCTTGCCTAAAGCCACCTAGTGAGTTTATGGGTGCGAGATGTGAAGTACAGGCTTCAAGGGAGCAATCCTAGCCACGGGTTGACAGAGAATAGCTCCCAGCATGCCCCTCCAGGTGTGCAATCCATGATTGCATCCTAAATTACTGAACACAAACAGCTGAGAAAACCAGAGCAGTCAGACTCTCCAGCTGTTTCATCACACTCTGAATATTCCCATATGCAAAATCAAATAAAATCCCTGCAAATAGAAAACTAGTGCCACAGGGAAAGTGCTGTTGTTAGAAATTGTCTCCATGACATCCAAACCCCGTCTCTGTCAACAGTGACAAAAGCTGCCAAGAGATCAACAAAGGCTACAAAAAGATGTCAAGAAGATCCAAGTCTGAGGGCCAAATTCCATATCAATGAACTGCCTCTACAAGAGGCATTTAAAGCTCTTTCAAGGCACATTAAAAAATTTACCTCTACAAGAACGGAGCGCAAATGGGGCATAGAGACGCGTTTTCTTTCCGATTATGCGCATTATCGAATGCGCGTTAAATAGTGAGTTTTATTTTGCTCCTGCCGTTAAAGCGCATTTTGACTATGTGAACAAGCGATTCTCCGCATTAATTACTTGTAATGCGCATTTGAAACAACCGGTAAGGTCACCTGTTGAGTGCTCAATTACCTCCTGCAGCGATTATGCGCATAATCGGCTAACCAGACTTCAAACGGAATCCATCTAGAGGGGGTCTCTGGGTGACCACATTCCAGTGGTGGGTGGGGTCATAAATACCATCCTATTTGTTCTTAAAGCTCTTACTGCCAGGAACTAAGTGTTAGGAGAGGCATTTCAACCAGTGCCAGCTTGCCTAGCCTTGATATCAGGGCTAGAATGCAGAAACACTGGACTTTTGAAGGGTCTGCCAAGCTGAATACTGGACCCCAGGTATTCCCCAGTGCTTGGGAGGGCTGAATGGCAAGTTGCATTAAGGATTTGGGGAACAGAAGCCACAGTCTTGCTGGAGTAAGGGAAAGCCTTTGCCCAGGGCTTCACAAAACCCTGGAGCAAGGGTTGGAAACCTGCTATCTTTCAGATGTGTGGAATGACCACTCCCATATTCCCTTACCATTGGCCATGTTGGCTGGGCCTGATGGGAGTTGTAGTCCAAAGTATCTGGAGGGCACCAGATTGTCTACAGCTGTTCTGGAGCCAGCCTTATATTAATGAAAGAGTGCCACAGACAAAAGAGGACTTTAGATTCAGAAAGTAAGGTTTAAATTAAACCTACACAGTAAAAGAAGAGATTTAGAATGGTGCATGGTGTAGAAAGAACAGAGTTATTCACCATCTCCCAACACTAGACTTTGGACCGTCCAAAGTGGTTGATCTGTCTGAACATTCTGCCAAACTCCAACACTACCATAAAACATGAGTTTGGGATGCCGGGAGAGCCACCATCATAAATGGCTTTTAAAGGGAGGAATGCTATTCTTGGAGGAAGTTGGTTATTAATTATTAGCTACAACAGCTAGCCGGGTTCAGGGCCAGCATTCCTTGCTACCACATGGGGCCAACCAATAGGGAATGGCCATCTCCATCTTCCTCTCTTGCTTCCCTGCATCTGCTTTAGATTGTAACCCTCTTAGCATAGGAACTGGGCAAATCTGCTCTTTATAGAGTGCTATTGGAACTGTATAAATAAAAAAATCTTGTCCTGTAGGCATCACAATCAATGGCCGCTACCACTGTTTATTTAAACATCATGCCCATATGTAGTCCTTTATGGGAATATTTTTGCACTATCACTTTTGAATCTGTATACACAATATCACACCCACATGTAATGGGGAGGAGTTTTTATTGCAGCCCCTTTTTGAAAAGCTGGATATTTGTATTCCAACACATGGCTGGGATGTTAGCCAGTGGCTAACATCCCCTTCCTAGGCAAGGTGCTTGACCAGTGGTTGCAGGGCAACTCCAGGCATTCTTGAATGAAACGGATATAGATCCATTTCAATCAGGCTTCAGGCTTGGTTTTGGAATGGAAACTGCCTTGGTTGCCCTGTGGGATGACCTTTGCCAGGAGAGGGATGGGGAGTGCGACCCTGTTGATTCTCTTGGACCTCACAGCAGCTTTCGCTATCATTGACCATGGTATCCTTCTGGATAGGTTGTCTGGGCTGGGAGTTGGAGGCACTGATGCAGCAATTCTGCTCCTACTTGGATGGCCGCTTCCAGAAGGTGGTGCTGGGGGATTATTGAGCTGTGCCATGGCATCTAGGCCATGGGGTTCCTCGAGGTTCTTTTTATCCCCTATGCTGTTCAACATCTACATGAAACCGCTGGGAGAGGTTATCCAGAGATGTGGGAAGAGGTGTCATCAATATGCGGAAGACACCCAGCTCTACCTCTCCTTTTAATCCAACCCAGGTGAGGCAGTGGCTGTTCTGAATCAGACTCAATCCAGACAAGACAGAGATACTGTTTGCGGGTTTTTTGTCTATCTGGCTAGGTGATATTCACCCTGTTCTGGAGGGGGTTGCATTCCCCCTAAAGGATTGGGTTCATAGCTTGGGGGTGCTCCTGGATCCAGAACTGTTACTCAAGGCACAGGTGGACTCAGTAGCAAGGAGCACCTTTTATCAGCTTAGGCTAATATACCAACTGCACCCTTATCTGGACAGAGATAGCCTAGCTAGTTATCCACGCTCTGATAATCTCTCATCTGGATTATTGCAATGCGTTATATGTGGGACTGCCTTTAAAAACGGTCTGGAAACTTCAGCTGGTTCAAAACGGCAGCCAGACTGCTGACTGGTCAACGAGACCACATTACGCCAGTTGTTTTCCAGCTTCACTGACTGCCAGTCCAGGCCTGATTCAAAATGCTGGTATTAATATCCAAAGCTCTAAATGGTTTGGGACCAGGTTTTCTGAAGGAATGCCTCCTCCTATATGTGTCTGCTGGACCCTAAGATCATCTTCAGGGGTCGTTCTCCATGAGCCCCTGCCAAAGGAAGTGAGGCAAGTGACTACCAGGCAGAGGGCCCTCTCTGTGGAATGAGCTCCCTAGAGAGGTCTGCCTGACACCTAAATGCTTTTCAATGCCAGGTGAAGACCTTTTTATTCCAGTATTGTAATGGTTCATCTTCTTAAGTCTTTTAACTTTGCTGTTTTAAATCTGTATTTTAAAACTGTATAGATCTTTGCATTGCTGCTTGGTTTTATCCTGGTTGTGCTTTTATATTGTATTTTTTATATTATGTGTTTATACTGTTGTTTGCCTTATATATACTTTGATTTGTGTCTGATGGTTTTAACTTTTGTGAACTGCCCAGAGAGCTTTGGCTATTGGGCAGTATAGAAATGCAATGCAATGCAATGCAATGCAATGAAGGGAGAGATCAGCTTACAGAGGGGAACTAATTGCCTGGGGTTTGGCCTGAATGGTCAGGATACAGAAATTACTGTTTTAATGGATGGTTTTTATTGCTTTTTAAAATATAGCTTACCTCATCAGCTCCTTTGGGACAGCACTTGGCCTAAGAGTACAGGTACATACTTAGAAAATAAAAAGCTTCAAGGCAAAAGTCTGAGGACCGGCAGCACTGTGCACATGAAACCAGCAAAAGCCTTTTCCCACTTTTGTCATTTCTACACTTGCATCAGCCCCTCTGCAGTGGAATACAACAATCAGCCTTTCCAGCAGCATGTGATCCATTAACCTGAATGCACCCACACATTTGCCAGTGGCTAAAAAAGCCACTTTTGCTGCCTGCCCAAGGATGCAAACAGATGTTGGCAGGCACCTGGCTGGCCACATATACATGGCTGGTAGAGCTGCACATAGCTTGGGTCACCTCTTGTCCAGGCCACCCTTAGAACATGGAACAGGGTATGAATATCCTGTAATTATCACAGGCATTGTCCCATGGATGACCAGGACTTGATACAACCAGTGTGATTTAATGGTTAGAACAGCTTTTCCCAACCTGGTCTGATCCAGATGTGTTGGACTACACGTTAGACTGAGGTCTAAATCCTCACTCAGCCATGAATCTCATTGGTGACCTTGGCTCGCTCTCAACCAAACCTACCTCACAGAATCATTAGAACAAGATGTGTGGTGGAGACCATGAGAAATGTCTTAAGCTCCAAACAATGGGCTAACTGGGAGAAGAATGGATTGTACACAGCCAGCAACAATGTCCTGAAGATGCTGGATCCTGAGCACAAATTCACATCAGTTGTGTTCGAAATGGATTGCTAGGGCCCTCAAGCGCTTGGCTCTATGGGCCTTTGATCTGACCAACTCAGCATTGTAATTATTAGGTCTTGATCAAAGTTAAAGCTGATATTTAGAGATGGATGGCATGCCATCCAGAGACACCTGTGAGCAGCATGTGACTTTACCAGGAACAGCCAGATTCTGTTTTCTCCAGGACCCCTATATGCTACAGGTGCTAGCCTGAAGGCCAGAACAGTCTGGCTACTGTAAGACTGGTGAGAATTGGCCATGAAAATTGGCATTGCTGAGCTATCAGAATTTTAATGGTACAGAGCACTAAATGGTATGAGTAAGCAACTGCAGGGCTGAGGAAGGAATGCTGCCTAAAAAAATGTATTCAGGAGGCGGAGAAAAGACAACATGGCCCTGTTCAGAAGACACCTTTAGCCACCATGGCTTAAGGTGTCTTCTGAACAGGGCCTCTATTCACTCATTGCTTTTTTCCTTACATATGTGAGCATGAGCACAAGTTTTCACTTGCATGAAAATCTGATTAACATTTGGTTAAGGCCATTAGAGACCAGCTAAAGTTGCGATGTTGCCAGAGGCAGGCAAAAACTTCTTTGTTCCAGCAGGCCTTTGGGAATAATCTGGAACTCTTGTTAATGCGCTGGATATTATTATTTTATTATTATTATATTTACTATTATTATCATTTGTTTTTTACATTTTAAAATGTTTTACTATTACAGCTGGTTTAATTCTATTTTTAATTTTTGTATATTTTTATTTATATGCTTTAACTGTATATGTTTTGCTTTTGTCAAGCCGCCTTCAGCCCCAGTATTGGAAAAAAAGGCGGGATCCTCCTCTGACTACCTCCACTCTACATATGTTGGATAAAGACACAGAGGTCAATGCATGAAATTGCAGACACAATGCTTATTTAGATTTTTATTGTAAAAACTTCAAGGCATGAGGTCCTATTAAAAAAGTGGCTATTACTTTGTAAACAGAACAGAAGTGTTAAGGACTTAATTAAAATGCATACAGTTTAACAAAGAAGCTTCATGAGTTACAAATAATGCTTTAACTATAAACACAAAAATGCACAAAAGTTGCAGAACGTGAACATACTTTATGTAACATTGTTTATTAAACTGGTTAACTATTTACACTCAGTATCAACACACTTTGATCCCCCTCAGCCCTTATTGCTCAATGCCAGCAGTTTCAGGTGTATGTGATCAGACTATGTCAGGACATTAAAATGCAATATGCACAGTTAAGCATATGGAGTTTTGATGTAAATCAGGATAAGGAAGTGGGGCTAAGTTTACTAAGATGTGCTAAGTTTACTAAGGACATAGCCAGCAGTTTGGGGTGGGGCAGTGAGAGAAAGAATGCCTATTTAACAGTATACCAACATGACTGAAGTCCCATTGATTAGCACAGCCTTCCTCAACCCGGTGCTCTCCAGATGTGTTGGACTAAATCTCCCAGCATAACTCAGCCAGCATGGCTGGCTGGCTGAGGGGTGCTGGGAAATGTTGTCTAACACATCTGGAGGAGACTAGGTTGGGGAAGGCTGGATTGGCAGAACCTGCATGGAAGTGTGCGTGAACTGCCCCTGGTCTTACATTCACCTCGGCCTCCCTATTCTGCAAGAAAAAATGAACAGCCAATCTAAACGTTATACAGAATGTTATGGTAGACTTCAGAGGTGGTACTCCCCCACATTAAATACAACTCTGCATGTAGTGAGTAGTGTATCAGGATAAAGGTTAGTGTTGTCCACACCCTGGTGTGCTAGTTTACTACATGCAGGAAGTTTCTGTTATTTTTAATGTGGAAGATTATATATATATATATATATATATATATATATATATATATGGCACACCTTACCTGTGGAATACTTCACACTTCTTGTATAACATGTACAATGGCTCTAAACTGTGTACGGAGCGATGGTATAAAATCAGCAAGGCTCTACCAATGAAATAGGTATTCAGCTCTGTACATTTTGTTTCATTTGAACAATTCAAGGCTCTCTTCTGCTCCTTGGGTATGCGTTATTGAAGAGCATCCTACCAATTAATTAATAATGAGTTAAGGTTATGAAGAAAGGGCATCTTTGCTACACAAACTGGCCAAACTGCACAAGAATTCAGCTTGAGGGCTGGTATGGAAGGAGCAGCCAATTCAAAATGCAATTCAAGAGTATTGCAGGGAATGTTGGGGCCCCATGGGCACATGGGCCCCATGAAACCAAAGTTACACCCCCAAATCCTCTGTAATGCCATTAAGGATAATGGAGTGCATCTCTCTGACTGTGCGGTGCATCCACTCATGATAGCAAAATGCCTTGAGCTGGGTTAGTCTACTACAGAATTAGACTCAAATGTCATTTACTTTAAATACTTTTAATACTGCTCTATTATACACACATTTAGATATTAAGATAACCAGGTCAAGAAGCACACAGGCTTTGCCACCTACTGTAGTATTAGATAGGGTACCTCAAAAGTAGTATAGGAGTCTGAGGTATGCATAAAGTACACATACCTCAGACCTGCTGCAGCTTAAAAGAAAGTGAAATGTCCAGTATCTCCATAACATCTCATTGCTGATCAATCAGCACATGGAATGGGGGGGGGGGAGGAGGAAAGGGGGGGGCTTACACTGTGTAAACAGTTCTTAAATTGTTACCGTGGATGCCTATGCTAGCATTGCTAAAACACAATATGGTTTGGGAAACATTTGTAAAAATGCAACACGTGTGTGTCAACAATAAAATGCTACTGAATGCTACTGTAGCACCAACACTGGACCAAGTTTTCTTCATTCGGAATGTAGTCTTAATAAGCATTTGGCTCTTACACACCTGAAAAATTGCAAGTATGGCCCCTTTAGTAGACAGAATTTGGAATTCATTGAGTCTGAAAACTCCAAGATCCATAACCTAATCCTACGAAGAAAAAACGACGATTGGAAGCATGTCCCACTGATGCCAGTGGAATTGAGTTCCACATAATATGTTCAGTGGGAGGGGAATCAGCCTCTTCAATAAATTTGCTTTTTCCAGGTACACGTCTTAAATGAGGACATACTGCCGAAGTGAGGAAAGTTGACATTTTAACTTGGCACAGTATTATAATTATTTGAAAACAGATTGAAAAAAATCCTACTGGAACCATAGAACAATGCGAACTGGGCTAAAATGACACATGGAAAGTATTCAGAGTTGATTAGAAGGAGCACCAAAAACATGCTTAACCTTCTCGTTACTATCCAAAAAGACATTTCACTTTGGGGTGGGGACTGAGTAAGATTCTGTGCAATAAGCAGCTTCGGTTACATCAGGCAAAAATATTCAAAATTAGCCATTTTGGCAATATATAACTCTCAATACAGTTTATAGTGAATAGAAAAACACTATGCTACATTTCACTTCTTATATTAATATTAACGGCCTTGCAAGGATTCATTCTGCTTTCTAACCCTCTGTTCAATACCATGAAATACCTACAGATATGGCTGAGTAATGAAAGAAGGTCTAAGCACAGTACAAAGTTCTACTGAGCTTGTAGCTCACTTTTGAATCTTGACATTCCATTTTAAAATCCAATTGGATAGTTTGGCATAAGGAATTTCTTCCTGGAGTCTCAAAATGGCACTGACATTTCAAGGCTCAAATTTCAGTTGTGCTGAAGCTGTACGACATACCTCAGAACTTCTTGCTGTGCAATACCAAGCGTACTAAAGAATCTCCACTGAAGTCCATGAGACAAAAGATTCCACAGGTACTCTTGATCTATGGAACACAGAGCTCCTAGTGAGCAAAGGCTTCTCCATTCACCTAAATGTTACAGGCAACTCTGCAAATGCACAGAGGGATGTACACAGGAAGATGTACTCAACATTTAACTAAATGAGGAAGCTCCTGATTGCATAAGAGCTCTAGTGTGTGTAAGAAGTGGCAGGGCTAGGTTCTTTGCAGTAACTTGCTTTCCTTATTATCACTGTCACGGGGATGCCAAATACAAGCATTTCAGCCCCGGATTATAGTTATGTAACTGTTAAATGTATTAAGTGTGAATTCAAATAAAAAGGCACATAAACAAATAATTCTAGAGTCTAAACTAACTCAATACATCAAAGCAGTTATATTTCTGATTAGGTTTTGGCTTCCTGACACTACCCTGTAGTCAGAGATTTTTCAGGTATACATGGCTGTGGTTGATCAGCATTACTCAATCTGCTACAGCCTCTAAAACAGTAAGATAAACAGCTTGCCCTTCTTCCCATCACTGCATCTAAAACCAATCTGTTAATTAATACCACACAAAGCAAGAACCACCAAATGATCTTGACACATAACTACTGGAACAGGAAGACACCAATATATAGGAAACTAGTAGCTTCCAGTAGCTGTCATTCCGTTTCAGTAGTATATCTTACATTTTTGGTGTAATACCTTTGAACTAGTAAAAGAATAATCTTGAAAAAAGGGTGAATGTCGCTTTGTTATTAAATAATATTTTAAGAGAACAACATTCAAGTAGCACTCTGATAAAAAAAAAGTTTTTTTCTTATTATATTTAGTTACTGTCCCAGTATTTAAACATTAACCACAACAATTTATGTATTTTTGTTTTTAAATTAAAAGAACTTACTTTTAAAACAAGTCTATGGCAGGGAATCAAAGAATTTCTTTAAACACACCCTAGGGGGATTTATTTGACTTTTTGTCCTTCATGAACAGCAAGTCCCACCCCCACAATCCAACATCACAAAATGCATTTGAAAGTCCCCACAGTTTCAGAAACAGTTTAGCTTGAAGAGCTGCTGTGCACCAAGAGTCCTCTTGGGTTCAGAATTCTTTGGGTTCCATAAATTCAGGAGGTTAGACCTTCAGTTTTTTTGTGATAATACCTTCAGAAACAGAGGAATGCCATGTATTTTTTGCATTCATTTATCAAAGTGCATCTAAGACCAACATTCGGTTGTACATACAAACCCATTATGACTTTCCTGTATGGCACATGAACGGGTTTATACAGTCAGAAGGATGTTTACAGACATCATTCATTATAAATCTATATGGAACAACTGTAAAACAATATGAATTATATTACTTTTTGGAAACCTTGGCGCCATACCACACTTCATACTATGCAATGAAGCAATAGTTACAACCCATTGTGTCAAAGTAACTGATTCTCCTCCCCCATGAAAAATGTATAATGAGCAACTTTGCAAGTGCAGGACGAAACCAACACTGTTCATTGCAACTCTTATGAAAGCAGGTTATTTTTTAAAAAAATATGACTAGTTATTGTAAGCTAACTTTGATAATTTGTCAAGAATTTAAAGGAGTGAGAAATTGTAGTTGATGCACTCTATGGTATACTCTGGGTTAGGATATATGTTTGAAAACAGACAGCAAGTTTAGAAATTAATAAGGCAGCATGCTCAGAACAAGGCTACGAAACAGCACTGATATATCCGTAGTGGCAACTTTTTTTTTTTTAATCAGTTACTGTTAACAAAATTCAGGAGTGCACACACAAGTCTCGTTATTTAACAGTTTAAAAATGTGCAAATTGTTTTCTTCTTAAAACAAAAGAAAGTAACATAGCAAGGAAGATACTCTACCGAAGAACACTTTTGTTTTTAAATCACAGCAAAGTAGACCATCTTCTCTCCAACATCCCCTACAAGGCACTACAGGTAGGAAATGATAGGTAACATGATAGGTAATACTGCTCCTCAGTCGGGTCGAAATATGGGATATTTTGGTAAGAATTCTATTAGTATTACCTACAGAAGGGGGGAAAAACACAAAGATACGTTAACCCATAACATCCAGCTCTTGAGTGAAAGGAATATTAGGAAAGCTGTGGGGTCTCAGCATATTTGGGGCTCATCTAACTCAGTTCTGTTGACACTAAGTAGCAGCAGCTGCTCTCCAAGGGCTCAGACAAGGATGCCTCCCTTGTCCTTTGGATAAGGATAGTGGGGAATCTGAGACCTTTGCATGTGCTCTAAAGAGCTACACTTGGATTTTATGCCATGATTAAATGTGCCCGTTTGAAAGGCTTTCTAATAGGTCTGGTAGGGGCTCTTTCATTAAGTCCTACTAGGCAGTTTTCATCTTCTAAGTAGGCAATACAGCTGGCTTCCAGTTGTTTATTTTTCCTCCTAGGTGGCACCAACAGCTTAAGGCGGATTTATAACTTTTGTGATCAGCAGCATCTTTGCCCATCTAAAAGCTCTACTTGTATAAACGGTACAATGTGGGAAATGCTGTTAATGCAAGTTACCACTGAGTAAATAAGGGACTGGTTGCATTCAAGAGGCAGCTGGACAACCATCTGCCAGGTATGCTTTAAGATGGATTCCTGCACTGAGCAGGGGGTTGGACTCAATGGCCTTATAGGCCCCTTCCAACTGTACTGTTCCATGATTCTATGTGACTTGGTTCTTAGCCATGCCAAGCTGAAACCATCACATCTTTCCTAAACACATTAAGCCTGCAAAACCTTTATATCGTTAACTGTTAGCATAAGAAGTGATAAGTCATTCAACACAGAAGGCCGGTGCAGTTTGAGCTAGAGATCTGCACATATTTGCATATAACTAAATAACGAATGGAAGAGCCTTGGTTCATTCACTGAGAGTTCAAAGTGTATTACGGTGCGCTCAGTTTCAAATGTTCAGAAATTCCGTAAGATTCAGAAGGTATACATTGTGTAAATGAAGGTATGTGGTTACCACAAGTTCATCTCTTCAACCATGAGGGCTAGTGACTTGCTTGGTGGAGAGTTACAACTGAGATTTGTGATTTTAAGGAGGTCTGATGCGTCACTCATGAGGTCCACATTGATTTAAGTGTATATATTAACCAGAATTGTTATGGACAGATTATACCACAGGGAGAATAACAAAAAGATCAACTGGAGGATGTGCCTGGATGTTTATGCATGACTGGCTATTGCCTATACAGTTTTGAATCCAGGGCATACTAGGTATGGGGCAAATTTCAGCCTGTGATCCAAGGACCAAATTTAAAGAGCCTTTTAGGATTAAAATGTAAAAAGGTAGTTTATTTTAGATGTATTTATTCTGAACACCTGCTTTATATTTTAATAAACTCATGATAATTACAGGACAAAAACCAACAGAAAACAAACAGACAACTTCAGAAGAAAATCAATTTGCACCATTAGCAGCATGCACACCCAGTACCAGGTAAGTTCAGGTTTCTAAAATACATGAAGCCCAGAGCAGCATTTAATAAGTCTAGTTTGCATGTGTAATATGTAGAGTATGGAAAAGGGTGAAGACAGTAATCTATTTCCTGCCCTGCCTAAACTGCGCCAACATGAATAAATGGAGGCAAAGAACTAGGATGAAACTATAACCTGGAAGTATAAATTCAACCACAGCAGCTGTTCTTGCTGCAAGCTCTTGCATATGTTAACATGCGGCTGACTCGTGTTTTAGACAGGAGATTGGTCCACTGAATTACACTAAAAGATACACAGCCGATCCTATCCATGTTTACTCAGAAGTACACCCTGATTTTCAATAAGAGAGGAGTTAAGAGTCTTTTGTCTCCAATAACAATAAATTGAAAACTCAGTCAGAAGAAAGGGGAAATTAATACTTTTGTGACTAATGACACTCTGATAACTGAAAATAGAAAGTACTTACATACTCCATCATATTGCTAGTTTCACATTTCCTTTTACTCAACTTCCAGTGCAAGCCAAGCTAAAAACAAATGCAACATTTGGCATTATCTTAACATTAGCACAATCTTTAGCCCAACATAACATGGCCATTTGTGTGCATGTTTTATCTACCCATTGCACATACTAGTGTTTATTAGGCTACAACTTTGGAGACACATTACGGCACATGGTCCTCAGTGATGGTAAGAACCACTGTGGGATTAAAAACATATTTATTATGACTCCCATATGCCCTGCCACTAAATGCCTTCCACAGAGTAGCCCCTGATACATGCAACAGCACTAATGATTTTGAGTTAGTTGTGAACATCATGCTTCAGCCTCTAACCCAGACTTCCCCAACTTGGTGTCCTCCAGATGTGTTGAACTACAATCTCCATCAGCCAATGGACACTTTCCAGCAATTATTATTGCTATTATTTACATTTATATACTGCCCCGTAGTTGAAGCTCTCTGGGCGGTTTACAAAAATTAAAAGATTGAACATTAAAAGTCAATATACAAAATTTAAAAACATAAAACATAAAAACAGCTAACATTTAAAACTATTTTAAACTTCCAGCCAGGCCAAGGACTCAAACGCAACTTAAGCTGTTAAATGCCTGGGAGAAAAGAAAAGTTTTGACCTCGTGCCGAAAACATAAGAATGTTGGCACCAGGCAGGCCTCATCGGGGAGATCATTCCATAATTGGGGGGCCACCACATAGAAGGCCCTCTTCCTTTCACTGACACTCACAGAGAGAGAGAGAGAGAGAGAGAGAGAGCTCTAGTGCTTCACAACCATGGATTGCACACATTTTTAACAACATGGTTCTGATTTGGGGGATCCTAACAGAATGTCACACGGAAGAGTCTTTGATCCAGTGATGCATCTTCAATAACTCAAATATGACTTGTTTATAGTAATTAGATTCAGTCTAAAACAAAAAAGAACTCTTCACCATAATTAAAGCAGCCCCTCCTTTGCTTACCTTGTGATATAATCTGTTATTTTCCCATTCTAACAATTTCTGAATTGATCTTCTAGTCTATGAAAGAAAGCCAGAACAATGTTAGAATATGGGCTTTCAGCTATCTAAAATATGACAGAACTGGGTGATTCAAGAAAAAAAATGGACAAAGGCTTCTGCAAAGATTCTTTACTTTCCTGGCTCTAGTCAGATAAAGCATGGTGCATGATAACATAACGTAACAGAATGGGAGTCATATTGTCTTTACCAATTCAGATATAGGGTCGGACAGCTTTCGGTTTTTATACAAATTTGTAAGGGTCAAGGCGTTTGACATGATATAGGAAAAACTGTTCCTGGACTGTGCCAATTCAAATGTTCTCAAAAGCAATTCAAAAATTAACAGAGCAAACCATTGCATGCAGCCATGATGCTATTATGGACACTTACTCTTTTGTTAAGACAGACAGCAGGCCACAGGCTGCATCCCAACGTGCAGCAACAGCACAAACAGCCACAGAGAAGCCATTTTACATTGATGGGCAGATTCTTCTTTAAACATGCATTCACACAACTGATACTGGTCTTGAATTCTTCTGGGGCAACCTAGAAAAAAGGAAGGGGAGAGAGAGAGAGAGAGAGAGAGAGAGAGAGAGAGAGAGAGAGAGAGAGAGATGGTGAACCAATTATAAAGTGGAGAAACCTATTTGATACAACATGTATATTTTCAGGTAATATCTAATACAATTCTGGGTTTTAAAAAGCCTTCATGTGAAAATATAATCTATGTTCCATTTGTTTTAGCTATTCTGAGAACCTTTCTGTTATTCATTCAGGTTTATTTTATTTATTTTAGAATATTTAAATACCAATTCACATTTTAATTTTTCTTAAAGATTATTCTTGTTTTTGTCTCTTGCCAGGAAAAATGACCTAAATATTATTAACTTTAAATCTAATCTTGTGTAGAAAGTTAATAGATGTCTTTCTCTTTCTTTCTCCATTTCTCTCAATGGGTTTTTAGACACCATATTAGCAGGCCAAAGGAAATTTGATAATATCCTCCATCCAGGTATGGAGATAACATACATAAAAACATATGGTTGGATCCAACTCTGCAATTCTGCTGACAGAAGAAGTTCATCCAGAGGAACCAGGAGGGAGGGGCGATTCCCCCTCCCTCTGCAGCCTCTCATACACCTTCAAAATCTGCTCTGGGGGGCTGGGAAACCACCCAGAGCAGATTCTCTGGCAGCGTGGAGGGCTGCAGGAGGGAGGAGAGAGGGACAAACTCCCATTGTGCTAGCAGATTTCTGCTAGCACAATGTTACATCTAACCTATAAGTTCCATAAAATCTCACCCAAGTGTGACAAAAAAGAGAAATAAAGAGAGGGAATGAACATCTTTCTCCTTCCCTTGGCAACATTAAGCCACAGAAAATGTTATATTTCATTCGTTCTAGTAAAAATGAATATATGCCCACTGCAAATAAAACAATAGGCAAGCTTGGCAGTTTCAAAGTTGAATTTATTTATTTATTTATTTATTTTATTATTTTATTTCTAACCCGCCTCTCCATCCAGATTGAGGCGGGGAATAACAATAAATATAAATACAAGAATCATAAAATAGATAAAACATCAAAATAAATAAAAACAAATACATTATTAAAAACATCTTAAAATTAATGTTTTTCAGGTGATTATCCCTAACATACATATATGTTGATGAAATAGAAAAGAAACAAATAAATAGTGACTGTGAAACTTAAGGTGCCCCAATAACCATAGTGGAAGAGAAATGATCTTTGTTGAAATAAAGAAGAATGTCTGTCAAAATCTTGCGCATGTTTGTTTGGGCTGCTAAAAATAATTAACGTGTCAACAGTTTTCAGGACCTTTGTTTTTCTCCTTAAATTTAAACAATATAAGGGGTGAACTATTTGACGAGTTTGCGTGTCACACTAAGCCACCCTAACAATAAGGCACCATGGGTGGGTTGTTCGCTGAACATCCCACATTACTCCTGACAATCAAGTGCACTGTGGTTTGGGATGACTTCTTTCCTCCTCAGTCCTCCCACCCACTCCTAGCACATATCCCAGCTGCCTTTGAGGCACAACCCCTCTTGGATCCTCATAGTTCCAATGGCCTGACAGCTCCCCCACCTTTGACCGCTACACAACTGTCAAGTTGCAAAGCACAAAATCCCGGAGCCTTGTATTCCCTAAGAAGAGAAACTTCCCCCTACCATGGGATGTTTGGAGTGGGTGAGCATGCTGGATCTTGCCTGCCCACCTGTTTTAACCCTGAGTTGTTTAGCAAAGTGGAAGTTGGAGAGTGGGCAGGAGCCAACACACCCGCTCTTGAGTTAACCATGGGATGTTCATTGCGTGTGAACTGATTTGGAGTGTTCTAAGGCCTAGTGATCCATAGACACTCAGAGTACTGGGAAGGCAAATAAAATAAAGAAAAAAAGATTTTCTGCTGATGAAGAGAGATCTCTTCAACAAACAGCTAAACATAGCAACTCTAGAATGTCAGTAGAAGGCAGAGTGTTAAAACTACTTCAAAACTATATATTCTTACAGTTTTTAAAGTTTAATTTTTCACAGCCTCTGAGAAATTCACAAATTGCTTGAAGCAAAGACAGCTGCTTGTTGTGAATTATGTTTTAAATTGTCTCTACAGCTGATCCATAGTATTAAGACAGCCTCCAAATTTGACTGAGTTAGTGTGGAATTGACTTTCAAAACATCCAATACTTATATGGCATCAGAATTCTCTACTGAAGAGATGGATATACTTCTTAATTACATTTTCCTTGCTATTACTATTTATTTACTATTTAATTATCATTTCCTAGTTACAAATCTGCCTGAGAAAACAGTGTTCTGGGATCTTTTGGCTGGGGAGTACAGATATGGTCTTATTCTGGCTTTAAGCCTCTCTCCCCCTCCCTTCCCCAGATTTGGAGAATCGAAGAAAATGTTGATCTAATTATAAGATTTGAATATAACCAATTATGTCTGAAGAAAAAGCAGGCGATGACCTTGCTTTTTAGGCCTCAACTAATTAAAGATATACTTGGTGAAATTAAGTAACTTTTTTGCAAGTATTTGTATGAATATTATCAATATTTATATTGGATATCTTAAATTTTAATTATGATCCTTTATTTAAGTGTTCAGAAAGTGTTTTCCCTTGGATGTTGTGTTCCACTGAACTGAACCCTTGTCCCATTTGAACTTATTTAGTTAGTAAGTTTATATCCTACTTTTTCATTAGTGTCCTCAAAGTGGCTTACAACATTTATAAAAACACACAGATACAGCAAGATACACATGCTATAAAACAAATTTGAACAACACAACCAGCTCCACTTGAACATAGGTCAGCATCTGACGTTCCTTCCCACAGTTATTTCATTCATTTATTTCATTTTTAATTAGTTAATATCATTTAGCCCTGTTGGGGGCAGGACAGCCCAACTGGAACAGGTCCTGATGTTCCTTTTGCTTGCTCTTGTCTCCCTTGCTTCTTGGGAACTATTTTTACGTTGAGTGTTACAATTTACAGCTAAGACACTAACAGTGCAATCATATATATAACTAGTTAGACAGGAGCTCCATTGAGTTCAATGGGACTTACTCCTAAGTAAATGTGCATAGGATTGAGTCTAGGCCAGGAAAGCTTGGATACTGACATTTCTAAATTCTCTCTCTCTCTCTAAGAACAAAGCAAAATTCTCCCTAAATTGTTTCCCAAGAAAACAGCTCAAAGACATAAGATAAAAAGAAGAGTTTGAAATGGTGAACCAGGAAGCATTCACATAGCAATATGAGGAACCCTTGACACTTTCCTTTTTAAGCACTTTGCTTTTTACAGGCTGTAATGCAATACATACTGAGTTTGACTAGGGGATGTGTGCATCCCTTGGTTACTTCCTGAGATATCATGGAAAACACAGCTGTTGCAGCACAGCTTAATGGTGGTACTCTTTACTGGCAGTAGCAGTGCTAACTGGGAATCAAGCCTGCAGAGTCAAGCTCACTCTGTGCCTGTTCAGGCAACACACTAAGCCATGGTTAGGTCGCTAACCCTTTTGAGGCAAATGGTTAGTGAGCTTGGTTAAATCGTGGTTAGCCTTCATGGTGAGGAATGGCTCACACGACACACTAAGCCATAATGTTTAGCTTAAAATGCTTAACCACCATGATGTAGTGTGTCGACTGAACAGGGTCTCTAAGTTACGCTGAAAATCCAATTTTTGAAGAAAGCATTTTTCTGTTTTTCAGTGCACTGATGATGCACCCAAAAGCAAGCACTTTAAGGTACCATTAATTTCAACTGCAAGGTTAAGCATGCCCGTAGCACTCTCCCACTAAAACTAATGGGATTTAAAAGTTCTGTAAAATGCATATAGAAATTTGCTGCATGAGGTGTTTAATACATTTAATAGATTAATTTAATAAATATATTTGATTTAACACATTAAACAAATTCGGTTTTTCCTCAAGCCTATGCAAAGAACCTTAAAACAACATTGATATTAAAAGTTGATATTGAAAAACAATGATTCTTAAACTATGGTCCCCAAGACCATGTTTAAAATAGAGAAAAATGCAGTTTTCAGTTGCTGAAAAGGCAAGTCATTTTCAAGGGGGGGGGTTGGTGTGTGTTAAATTTCAAGCTGAAAAGCAGCTTGCCTCACATGCAGCTGTTTCAAACTTCAGAGAATGAAAGGATAATGAATGAAACTAAGGAGAGAGAATCACGTCTCAGTTGGGTAAAGAACCAGGAAGCCTGTAGAAGAGCCCCTCCCTTTACCAGGAAGCATCTGAACATTAAAATATTTCTATGTCATGGTGGCCGTAGGTTCTCTTAAAAGTTTATGGAGTATTTTTTAACATCATGGAACTGTGGAATATGGAATAAAATTCCTAGGTATTCTGGGCTATGAAGACAGGATCCTGGTAGAGGAATGGACCTTCTGGAAGCAAGAGTGTGAGGTCTACACAGATCTCATCAGCCATGGAAAGGGGAAAGTTTTTAATCAGGCCCATTGAGTAACAGCATAGAAAGACATATGATAAGAATATTAATATTTGCTTGGTCAACACACATTGAAGAAATGTGAAGGCAAAGTGTATTGTATCATTTTAGAGTGCAAGGGGGATTCAATTTTTGATCCCCCCCCCAGAAAAAAAATCTCAAGAAGAAAAACTAGCAAACCATTGAGAAATGTTCTAGCATTGTCTTTTCCTTGCTGTACTATATTGTTGTGTTTTTGTATGCCAGGGATCTTCCACACATTCATTCTATACAAAAAACCAGCAACAAGAAGCATTAAGAATCCTATTTTATACTCCTATGGACTAGTAAAATGACAACGGGCACATGTTAACCCAACAATGTGAATATAGTTATGCTGGAATGCAGGAGGTGCCACCTTTTTATGGTAATCTTTTCCAGAATCGTCTCACAAAGTAAGAAAATGTGATGGTCCTCAAAGAACAAGCGAACAAGATAATAGTGGTCCTCAGTACAGAGCTTTAAGAACTTTGGAATGTGTCTGGCTGGAAGGAAAAAAACACCCAACACCCCCAGCCATTCTAAAAGACTAATTCCTTTTAGGTCCAGCACACCAAAAAGGGACTAGGGGCGGAGAGGGAAGGGTCATAATATTTTACAACAGGATGCAAGAGAGGAAACGAACAAGCAAAGACCAGCAGGCCCACTCTGCCTTCTTTGGCCATCATGATCACAGCCCTATCAATCACACCTTGTGCTGAATCACAATACCAAGGGTACTTTTTATGACTTGCACTTCCCTGCACCACACACCAATTTCCCCATAGAAGTCCTCATTGTTTAAGGTCAGGGAATGAAGCTAGGTTTTCCCCCTTAAGGATCACTGACTGCCCCAGGTGACAAGAAAATGGAAGTCAGATTTTAAGCTAAAATTTTTATCAGTAAGAAAACCACAGCTGAGAATGAGTCTACTTGCTTGAACATGCAATTCTACACAGTGTGTTGCATTATGGAAAGATTAAAAACATATCCGTTAAAAGAATTAAAGTGCACAGAAAAAGGACAGGAGTCCAGGAAAGCTTATTAAAGATGTATCAAAGGAAAAATGACAATAAAGATGAAGAGGGGGGAAAGGTAGCACTGGTTGCTTAGGCCAGATTTTGAGAGGTGGGTTTCTATCTCTTATTTTGCATCTTTTATTTCCCAGATCCATCATATACCACCAACCTATGTACTTCCACACATAACATATGAAAATAGAAAACCCAACCCAGACACACACCATTTTCCATGAGAGAACATAGCCTAAAATGTGACTTCTACATTCCAAAGGTCATTTCATAGTATCACCAACTACAACCAAAGATCGATCGATTGACGTATACATACACATTCAGCACTCTGAAATGCAAAATCAAAACAGTTGTTTTATTGCAACTCAGGCTGCAGTCCTATTCACATTTACCTGAAAGTAATTCAATGGAGTACACGTCTGAGTAGACATGCATAGGATTGTGCTGCTAGTCCCATGGATATCTTTTAAACAAAAATTTAACAAAAAAACACACACTCTCAAGCAGGATGCAGATTCATAAAATTCCACAAACTTCAACTAATTATTTAAAAGATATGTCTACATTTCAAATTCTTGCATTAATTAGTAATGTCAGTGTCTCCATTTTGGCAACATACCAGACCTTTCCTAGACATTCTTGCCTTGAGGATATAGATCTTAATTTGCAGGCCAATACCATTTGAGGTAAATTTATATTTAATTAAGTAATCTTAGATTAGTCTAAAGATCCATCCCAGCCCATCTTAATACTGTTCCAAACTGCAAACTAAATATCCAGACAAAAAGTTTGTGTTATTTCAGTTGGTCCTTAGTTTAGTTGGTTATGCTTTTCCAACTTCACTGGCTGCCGATCCAGGTCCGGGCCCAATTCAAAGTGCTGGTACTAACATTTAAAGCCCTAAACGGCTTGGGGCCAGGATATCTAAAGGAACGCCTCCTCCCATATGTACCTGCCCGGACCCTAAGATCATCTACAGGGGTCCTTCTCCGTGAGCCCCTGCAAAAGGAAGTGAGGCAGGTGACTACTAGGAGGAGGGCTTTCTCTGCTGTGGTACCCCGGCTGTGGAATGAGCTCCCCAGAGAGGTTCGCCTGGCACCTACTTTGTACTCTTTTCGTCGCCAGGTGAAGACCTTTTTATTCTCCCAGTATTTTAACAGTTAAATTAACTCAATTTTAATCCTTGCTGTTTAAAATTTGTATTTTAATCTGTATTAATTCCTGCTGCTTGGTTTTATTCTGGTTGTGTTTTTATATTGTATGTTATTCTGTGTTTTTAGATTGTGCCTTGTTTTATATATTTTTAAATGATTTCATGGTTTTAATTTTTGTGAACCGCCCAGAGAGCTTCGGCTATGGGGCGGTATAAAAATGCAATAAATAAATAAATATAATAAATAAATAAGGTAAATAAACAGAAATACAGAAAATCACATTTATTATTATTATTATTATTATTAATATCTCGCCTTTTCCCCAATACTGGGACTCAAGGCGGCTTACAAAGTAAAACATGTACAGTTAAAACAAATAGAGACATACAAAAATTTAAAATATAATTAAACATAGTACAATTTTAAAATATTTAAAACATTTTAAAACATTTTAAACACAAATAATTTTTAAAAATCCAAACTATAAGCAGCACATCCACAAAGGTCTGAACCATATAAACCATAGCAGCAGCAGGCAGAAGTATTAGAAACAGTAACTTAAAAGAAGGCCAAACACAAAAAATGGTAAATGTTTGGGTGAACAGGACAGTTTTGACTGGCACATGAAACCCAACAATTATGGTGTCAGGCAAACATGTATAGAGAGCATATTTCACAAACAGGGTACCGCCACAAAAAAGGTCCCCAGTCCCCCAGTTCCAAAATTGTGAATACCTGGAGAAGGGCCTCCGAATATCTTAAAATGTGGATTGGTTCACTTGGGAGAAGACACTCCTTTAAATATCCTGGTTCCAAACTATTAAGGCCTTTGTAACTCAGAACCAGTACTTTTGTGTTATGCTTGGAAAGTTTGAAAGCCACTGAAGTTCTTTAAATACCGGTGTAACATGGTCCCATTGTATTTTACACCAACTGAAATTTCTGAATCATTTCCAAAAGCAATCCCACTACAGGATTCTAACCAGGATGTGAGCACAGCATGGATACCTGTGGCAAGGCTATCAAAACTCAGCAAGTTGTTTAAAGGATCTTGTTGAAACTTTTGCTCCTGGGGCCCCAGTGTTTTCCTCGATTAGAACTTGAAACATGCCTCATTTTATACATAAGAGGTATATATACTTTCTTGATCAATTCCCAGAAAAAATAGGCAGGCAACTTCCTTGCAACTGTAGGATAGCCCAGTACAAGTTCCTGGCATATTTTGTCCAGTCAGGTCTTGGGGACGGACTATGCTTTCTGGGGAATGGTGATCTTTTAGGGCCATTTTCCCCAACCTGGTGCCCTTCAGCTGTGTTGGGACTACAACTTCTAGCACGCTGGAAGTTGTACTCCATCTGGAAAGCATCAGGCTAGGGAAGGCTGTTTTAGGGACTACAGCATGGGTTGCAATGGGGAATCTTAGAGCTTAGATTATTCTCTCTCTTGAGATGATGTCACTGCCCATAAATGGACAGAGAAGGGAGATCAATGCTGTACGGGGTTTCCCTGTTCCAAGGGGTATAGAGTGGGGCACATGTCAGGTACACCATAACCCCTCTCTCTCAGTCACAGCAGAATCTCTGAGAATTACTGAGTTAGGGATTGCCTCACCAAATAAGCCTGATCCAATCATATCTATTATGAACGATATAGAGCCAAAACCTGACCTGACAGCTGAAACTCTGTGCTGGCTAGAAACTGACATTAAATCCAAATTGAGCCCCAGATGGGTATTAGAGAGGTACCAAGGTATATAAGAGTCCTCCTCACCCCCTAATCCATTTTAAACACTGTGAGAACTTACAGGAAAGCCACTTTTTCATGTTATTAAACAGAGTTGCAATGTGAGCAGTACTGATTCTAGCTTGGATATTTTAAATTAAATTGACGAGGGAAAGAAGAAATGGATGGCAGTTACTGAACCAAATGGAATATATATTCTTGATAGCATAATCATTTAATATTTGTAAAAGTGCTTAAAATGTACAAAGCATTGTAAACAGATAAAGGTACACAGGTCACTCTACTTGCACAAGATATTAGCTGAATCATTTGGCATCAGAAAGTAGTGGTAAGATAGGGGGAAATTCACAGATACCAGAGAGTACAGATGAGCAAAATGAGGACAATTCTGGGGATAAATAAATGGATCTTGAATCCAATTGGATGAAGCAATTGACGAATGTTAATGAAACCTATACCTAAACATATTTTTCTGAATGTAAATTCTGTGGAAATCAATACCCTCATCACAAAATATAGGTGTTCAGCACCACTGTGTATGATTTCAAGAATGGTTTTCAACATTACGACATATAGCCAATTGAAAAGACAACATCTCAATTTAAAGTGGGTGCAAACTCCAACTTACCTTCCCTGTCAGAATAGAGGGAAATTCTGTTTCAAACTTGTTGCTCAAGCCAAACCTTAAAAACAAAAAAGAAAAAGCATTTCCACCTAACCTATATTATTTCAACTTTTGCCATACTTGTTTTCACACAGCAGTATCATCTTGACCTTATAACTTGATTTGCACATTCCTTTTTAAGCAGAGCAAGCACACACACACACACACACACACACCCCTTTCAATTTATAGGAAAGTACACATTTTAAGAATAGTTGGAAAACTGCTCTGGGTATTTTGCTGGGTAGGAGATGGTATAGGCACCAGTCAATACACACTACCCACAGCTGATTTCCCCTTCATTTCAAACTGAACCATGCAGAAAACTTGCAGGGGCAGAAAAAGGTGTATACTTCTTTCTTTACTTGCAAACTTTTCTTTAAGTGTTACACCTGCCTTCACTCTAGGTGAAAAATGTCAACACTCTGTAAGACTATGCAACCAATCATAGCCTCCTGGATCTCGATTGTGCATGCAATTTTTGTTTCTGAAAGCAATGAGGTTTTGTAAGCAGAACCCCATGAATGCTGGTTCTTAGTTAAGTACAATTTTTAAAGTACAGTTGTTTGCTTCCTTTGAATATATTTTGCTGTGCTTTATTAATAGCTGCTTTAGCAACTCATTGGGAAGATGCAGCACTAAAGGAAGTAGAAGTACAAGTAACAAGAAGATGAGATTTTAAAGCTTTTTTCATTTTTTGTTTAGCAAAGTGTTATGTGTAACTCAAACTCCTACACCATCAATAGCCAACTCAACAGGAAAGCAATTACCAATGTTGTGATCCATGGTCTCTGCAGCCAACTTGGAAACCAGTATCAAAGTCAAACTCAGTTTGATAAATGTCAGGTTATTTCAGAGAAAAAGCCAGGCCATAATGGATGCCTAGAAAACAATTTTATTGCCAAGAACAATCTAGAACAGTAGCACAGCTGACTGTCTCAGTTTGGACATAGTGCCAAAATAATATAGCTAAAATAGCAATATAAGAGTTAAATTCCCCTTCACATATCTCCTCTCCAGTTACCTTCAAGCTCTCTATATATCCTACTTTAGAAATGCAAAATGTGCTTGGTTAATGATATTCCTCAAAACAGGTTTCCAGACAACCCAACCATCATGAGTAACAACTTGACCATGGGATGTCTTTTAGTGTTTCTTCCTGACTAGGCTGCAAAGGATAGATCTTCTAATGCTGAAACTAGAAGCACACGGGGATTTTTTTCCTTGTGTTTACTCTTTGATATTGTGGATGTCTGTGGTTTCTAGTGAATTCTCCTCAGTGGCCTCAATAACGTATGCTCTGCTGGGTGGCAGGCTCTACTTCACAATGGCTTTAGTCTTTTATCTTTTCTCACCCTGCAGTTTAACCAGAACTGAGTCTCTTGGTATAAAATCAGGCAGCACTTAACAGAATAGTGATGCTGCTTAAAGTGCCTGTAAAGTGATGCTGGTTAAAGTGCTGGTCTTTGTCTGATTCCACAACTTTCCTCATATCAAGCCATTCAGGGGCTAAGTTTTCATCCAAGACAGGAATAGTTGTCCTAAGCTGTCTGCCCATCAGGAGTTCTACCAGACCACAGCCTGTAGATACAAGTGGCATAGACTTGTAGCTCATGGGTGCAAGGTAAGGATCATTCTGTTTCAAGATTATTTCTTTTGGTATTTTGGCCATCTTAAATGTACACAGCCTATAGGATATTGAAGTTGCTTATCTGTCTTGGCTGCCTCTTGTAGCTGCCGTCCCTTTTTTTCTGACACTAGTCTTTAGGCTTCCGCAGCTGAGACATCCTCTCCAAGTTCAGAGGAACCCTCAGTGTGGCACTAAGCTTCTTGATAGTGTATCTGCAAAAACCAGGCTCTTCCCTGAGAGAAATTCAGCAACTCCATTGAATGGCATACATTTTATCAGAAGACACTGTAATGATGCTTGGTCCTTCACCACAATAAAGAGTAACGAGAGTTTTGTTATCTGTTAATAGCTTAAAAGAATTCAGTCCACATAAGAGTCTAGAGAAATTTCCACATGTCTATACAAATTTCCACATCCCATACACTTGCAAGATATTCCTTTTCAATCTGTCTGCATTGCCTCTCTGCATCTGTAAGTTAAGAAAACAAAATGCAATGGGCTTCCGCTCTTTCCGCTATGATGTAGCGGGTGCTCTGTAGTTGTAGCAGAACACCTATCTCATAGCTACAGGCATTTACCCTCCACTGTTGGCTTGTTCAAATCATAACATTTCAAGGCTGGAGCAGGGGGGGAGGATTTCTTTTACTCTTTGAAAGGGAGTCTCTTGATCAAGACCTCAAAGCCTGGCAGTAACTCATTCTTCTGTAACTGATTCAAAGGCTTTAGAACTGTCAACAATTTTGATACATATCGGTTCAAATACTTTGCCATCTCCTAATATGCAACCACATTCTGCAACACTGGTAGGTAGTTCCAATACTCTAACTGCTTGTACCTTGCCTGAATGTGGATTTTATTAACCTGGTTCAAATGACGCAATAACCCAACATGGCTTAATTTACCTGCGGGAGCTGTCGGATTGGGCATCTGTAGGCACCATTTTTTTCATGCCCTGCTTTAGGGTTATTTGAGGGTTGTCTAACCCTCAAACAACCCATGCCACCTGGATTCACATGACACAACAAGCCATGCAAAATGATACCCATGGGCACCTACCATGATGTGACAGCCCCTGCGGGTAAATTAAGCCATGGTATCATTTTCATGTCATTTTTTGTCCCGTCATAGCAAGTAAAACTGATCATTCAAATCCATCGAACGGATATCGGCAGTCTTGGAAACACACACTATAAATAAGTCTATGAAAATGTTTGCCCACACTATGCTGGCTCAGTTCGGACGACATATTAAGCAACGGAGGGTAAATAACGTACTGACCGTGCGTTAGGCAGGAGGAGCTCCACAGACGACACACTGCAGCCGGCGCTGCTCGGAATCGGCAAACGCCCCAGCCGCAAGGAATTTGTGGCAGCCATTTTGGTTGCAGCTTCTCCTCCGTGTGTCCCCCAGCCGTATCCCAGCATGCACCGTGAGTTCTGCCGGCTGCATAGAGCGGCTGGGTTTTTTGGCTGCTCTAGGCAGCAGAACTCTATTCCGAAACGGAATAGTCCACGGAGAGGGGGGGGCTGAATTCGGACGACACTTTAAACAACGGGGCTTCGGGCTAAACAACGTGCAAGCCCATTGTTTCGCTCCGTTGTTTAAAGTGCCTGATTAACGCACTGACAGTTGTGTGTGTGTTGTGTGCTGCCCTCCAGACGACATAATAAACAACACAACTGACCATTGTTTCCCCCCTCCTCTGTTGCCTAATGTGTCGTCCGAACTGAGCCGCTGTCTAATTAAGAGTTAAATGGGAGATCTACACCCTGGAATATTAGTGCTGGGTCTACCCGAAGCAAATAATATGTTATGTTTATTTTGTAAATACATAAATATGATGATTCAGTGTTGGGCAACTGAATACCTTACTATAATTGAATGTTTGTACACTAGTTCATTTCTTTGACAAAGGAACATCCTATTGTGATCTCATTTCAAAATCTGCATTTTTAAAAATCCTGCTGTCATCTATAACATCTGGCTAATACAAAGTATTACCTTCTGGCAATTTCTGATTCCTCTTGCCCCCCCCCAACCCAGCAAAAAAATGCTACCTACAATTTGTGTGTTTTGTTTAGCAAGGGTGCCTAAAACTGAAGGAAGATGTCCTACTGGGAGAAAGACTGCCAGCACCACATTACGCCAATTATATTGTCACCAATTCATTTCTGGACTCAATTTGAAGTGCTGGTGTTCATCTTTAAAGCTTGGAATAATCTAGGATCATTTTATCTGCAGAATTGCTTGTGCCCATATAAACCTCCCTGTGCCCTAAGATCGGAATCAGAGGACTTGCTCTCTGGCCTGTCATTAGTGAATATCAGAGACAGGGCCATCTTGGTGATTGCTCTGAAGCTGTGGAGCTGTCAAGCCCCCTGTCTTGAAAACATTCTTATTCTGCAAAGCTTTTCATAAGCAATTGCATGTTCTTTCCACAGTTCATATTGATATGTTCTTAATAGTCTGAGATTGTTTTAATTGTGATCTTACAATTGTTCTGTTAGTTATTCTGTAAGCGGCCTTGGGAATTTTATTTTTTTTAAAAGGTAGGACACAAATGATAAAATAAATAAATAAATAAATCTACCAACTGAAGATGGGATTTAGCTTTTTGAGGTTAGACCTGCTAACTACAAGATAATACCCATCCTAACTTGGCTTCTATCGATTCTTTGTTCAGATCACCACATAAAATTAATCTCCAGTTTTGGTAATATAAAAATTACATTTCATTACTTCTGTTGTGTCTTCCAAGGGACCCTTGTATTTAGTGCTGAAAACAGATTCAAGGAACTCTTGGGTTTTATATTTTGAAAAAAATGGGGGGGAGGGAGCAGCCATTGGGAAAGTTCACACATCACACTTCTCATGACCTGCGAATGGGGTGATTGTTGTTTCTTTGTCCACGTCAGAGGCTATAATGTGATGCTTGAAAGCTTACCAGAAGCATGCAGTTTCACCTAAACCCCTTATAGAACAGTGGACCCGAAAGGGAAGCCAAAGACAGAACCACCCCCAGATCTATGACTGCAAACAGGATTTCAGCTGAACAATTTTGTTGATGCCTATAAATTATTCAAATATTTGCCAAATATTCTGCTCATGTTTACATGTTTTGCTTATTCCTCAGAGGACTGTGTTTTATGATGCAGTGCTAAATTCACTAAACCAATAGTAATTTTTCCACTGGTTTCAAGGAGTTGTACCTTTGGTAATTAGGCCCCTTGCATAGGCTCATCCATTGGCATGAGAGGTGTTTCCCCATGGTATGATTTAATGCTCTGGGGAGTATGTATGAAAACTAACAATATGATGAGATCTAATCACATGGCCCTTTTTCTACTTGGATTAATATACTTCCTTTCAGCATGATGCCAATCAGATTGAAAAGATCCATACATCTTTTCACCTATGTGGGTGCCTTATTCACATACATACCACAACAGCACAGGATGGTACCATGGTGAAGTATCTGCCTTCAGGGTGGACTTGATTTAAATCAATTTGATTTAAATCATGATTTTAATCACGATTTTAATCACTACTCAGAAAGCCTCGATTTAATCATGTGACTCCCACCCCAAAGTACACTCTTCCTCACTATAAGCTTAATACATATTTTACACAACTCAGAGTTACCAAAGACTCATTCTTGCTGGTATAATCTTAATATTTACAAGCAGATGCAGGTTTCATTTTTAGCTTCTTGTGCAGATCTATTTCACTCCCAACAATCTATTCATTGAATTTTTTGAAACTTAGCAGTTAAGAGGTAAGGAGTTGATTCTGTGTACATAGATTTGCAAAGGAACAATGGGATTGTGATCTCTGCAGACACAAACTCACAGTTTTGAGAACTGTAAAACCAAGCATCTGTGATAATATCTTCTAGATAGAAAAATTGCCCAAAAATCTTACAGAAACCTCTGGAAGAGCATGACATTGTGAATGGATTAATAGAATTCATTTACTAAAAAATTTAAACATTGCATGAATATACAGCCTCATGCTACATAATTAAAAACTAATCCTTATTTTATGATGAATAACCTTTGGACTATAATGTATCTTAAATAGAAAAGTATTTTTAGATAGATTTTTCCTCAAAAAGCATTTTATTTTTAAAAAATCCAATATAAATTTTAAAAAATCTTATTTAAATTTTAATTTTTTTAAAAAAAAAATCATTGATTTTTATCCACCCTGGCTGCCTTACCACTTGTATGGTATACATATAGAGGTGCTTAAAGAAAAACAACAGAAGTTCTTGACCACAGAGAATAACTCAGTCAATTCATACAAGTAGCCTAGTCTCTAAATGCAAGTTAACCTGGATGAGGAAAAACAAACTGAAGCTGAATCCAGACAAGACGGAGGTGCTTGCTGTCAAAGGCCGCAACCTGGGTTTGGAGGTGTGTCAACCGGTTCTGGATGGGGTTACACTCCCCCTGAAAGACTGTGTTCGCAGCTTGGGGGTGTTCCTGGATCCGTCGCTCCAAATGACAGCCCAGATAGATGCGACGGCCAGGAGTGCCTACTATCAGCTTCGGCTGATACGCCAGCTGCGCCCCTTCCTAGAGTTGGAAGACCTAAAGATGGTGGTGCACGCGCTGGTAACTTCGAGGCTTGACTTTTGCAATGCGCTGTACATAGGGCTACCTTTGTGCCTAGTCCGGAAACTTCAACTAGTTCAAAATATGGCAGCCAGGTTGGTCACCGGTACATCTAGGAGTGACCATATTACGCCAGCTTTAAAATCGCTCCACTGGCTGCCAATTAGTTTCCGGGCGAAGTATAAAGTGTTGGTCATTACCTTTAAAGCCCTACATGGTTTGGGTCCAGGTTACCTGCGGGATCGCCTTCTCCCGTACAATCCGCCCCGCACGCTCAGGTCCTCTGGGAAGAACTTACTGCGGTCGGCCAAGACTAGGCTGACAACTGTTACCCAGAGGACCTTCTCTTCTGCCGCTCCCAGACTGTGGAATGACCTGCCGGAGGAGACTCGTCAACTTAACAGTCTTTTAGAATTTAAGAAAGCTATAAAGACTGTTCTCTTCCGGCAGGCATATCCAGTGTAATTTTTAGAATGTTTTTAGGATGTTTTAGGATGTTTTAATGATGTTTTAGGATGTTTTAATGCAGTTTTAATAATATTTGTCATGTTTTAATTAGTTTTATGTATTTTATCATGCTGTTGTTCCCCGCCTCGATCTAGATGGAGAGGCGGGTAAGAAATAAATCGTTATTATTATTATTATTATTATTATTATTATAATTCCACAATAGAATAAAAATATTAGTATTTCTTATGTTTATTTATTTATTATATCCTGTCTTTCTACATAAATATAAATTAAAATGCATTTGAATTCATAAATACACAATGATCAACCAATACATAATCTAAATAAAAACCTATTAACAACGACCAGATCTTTCAAAGTCTGCTGGAATAAAACAGTTTTTGGGTCCTGCATAAAAGCGGACAGAAGAGCCAAATGCATTCCTCATGGAAGGCCATTCCACACAACCATAAAATCCATCTCTTCCTCTTAGCCAGGTATTGTACATCTGATGGCACGTAGGATGTGTGGAGGACGGATACAGAGAGAAGGGCCTTAGAAGTACAGTGAAGTTCTCGGGCATTTTTATGTTACTGTGCATCCCACTAAAACCATCCATACATACTGCACATAAATACTAGTGGTTTTTCCACAGGTTTCAGTATTCCCAGCTGGCCACTCAAGCACCCAACTGATCGTTGGGAAAGCACTACAGGGAAAAGCAGGTGCCCACATGTTTCGAAAAACCAAAAGAAAGTTTGAATACATGCACAATAGATATAAAAGGATAAATAATAGTACTTGGGTGTTTATTTAAAAGCTTACAATTGTTAAGGTTCAATAAAGGATTTTGTTAAATCTATGTGTATATTATAAAGATAAGTATAATATATAAAAGGCTGACAAACAATCATTAACAAATTATGAAACATCTTTTATGGTTAAAATTTTAAAGCAATATTAACAGAAAGTGTGGTTTCATTTCATAATAAAAATAAAATAAAAGGGACTTTTTATAAAGTTTATAATACTTAGGGTAAATAGCTTTTATCTGCTGTTCCAGCCTATTTTTACTTCTAACTTATATTTTACCTGTTGCTTTTTTAAAATGCTGATTGTTTTAATAAATGCCGGGGGGAGCAATCCTATAGCCCCTAGACTGCGTCTGGAGGGCCATAGGATGCTTTGGATTCTTGGATCCAAGGCCGGAAAATCACAGAGATTACCTCTTTCTGGTCGCAAAAGCAACCTTGGAGAGAGGTAAAGGGGGTGTTCAAGTGGGCAGGGAGGGGAATGGCAAGGCTAGCTTATGTGGTATCCCAAGGCATCTCCAAGCCACCTTCCCTTCCCACTCTGAGACATCCCAGCTAGAAGGGTGAAAAAGCCCATCTAGCTGAAATGCAAAGCGGGAGGCATGGAGGAGGCAAGGATCACCCCCGCCACGCCTCCTGCTCTGCACTGGATACTCAAAAGCCCCAGAGTTTGGAGGCTTCCAAGCGTCAAGGATGCAATCGATAGGATTGCACTCTAAGGCAGCTAAAAATGAAATAGAAAGTTAGGAGAAAAGTGTTCTTATAACAAGCACAGTTCTGTGCTTTGTCTGCACTGCAGTGAAGGGCTCAAACTGGCTGAACTATGACAGAAAAGGGGCAGGGGAAGTAAAATACCAAGCTGGACAGGTTGCTTCTACTTTACAGCCATTCAGAAGAAATCCAGAGAAAGGTTTTCATTCTTATGTATTTGTTGCTGCCCATTAAGTAGTCCTGCCAGCCTCAAATCAATTTATTTTACTTGTCCCAATAGGGATTTAAATTTAGATCTCTTCCATGAAGCAATACAATTTCAGGCTCTCTTCCCAGCTTAACTCTGCAATTAAAATGGGGGAAATGTATTTTAAATACGTAGCATTGAGCTGCGCCAAAAGATAGAGCCATAACCAAATCCCAAGACAGCTCAACTAAGCTGGAGAGTGTGCTTGTTTAGAGAACCGAGAGAAAACCTTCAAATTCTATCATTCTGCTTGGCCACATCCTACTCCTGCAACCTCAGCAGTATCCCCAGTTCAAGAGATCTGGTTTTTGCTCTGGCAAGCAGCTAACACCTATTCTGCACCAATCTTGACCTGCAACTTTCTCCCTGCTCAAAACAATAAAATAGGACTCCTGTTTTATATTCTGTCTTCAATTGTGCAGGAGTGTGGGTCTCCATCTCATCTCTCTAATCTGAAAGTCTTTCTTCTTCTTCTTCTTCTTCTTCTTCTAAGAACTAGAAGGCAGGAAAAACTAGTGATGGCAAATTAACGATACGCTGCACTTACTCTATGTTGTTCCCATACTCTAATACTGAGGAGATAGTCCAAGAGGGGCCCTCTGCACAGCCTCAGGAATTCTCTCTGATTCATTGAGTTTACATACCCACCACAACAAAAACAGGGTGTTTGTAGAAACAGCCCTATGCACACCTTCATGTAGTTCACTCATACACCTGAATTTAAAAGGGCGGGGGGGGGGCTGCAGGAATGGCACTTTGCACTGCCTCAGAAATACTCTCCCCTTCATGGATTTCACCCCACAGAACTTTAAAAAAGAAAGAAAGAGGGGGCTGCAGGAATGGCACTTTGCACACCCTCAGAAATTCTCTCTGCTTCAAGAAGTTCACATGGCCCCAGTGTTTTACAAGAAGGGGGGCACAGGAACAGCATCCTCTGCATTCGCTCAGAGGCACTCTTGTTTCCATCCAGTTCAGTTCCCAAGGCTATTCTCTTTCATTCAGCTCCACACGGGAGACCCCGCCAGGCCCAGAATCCCCCTCCCCATTATAAACACCCCTCCCTCCCTCCTGCTCGCTCCGCCCCCCGTCCCGTTTCCTCACCCAACAGCCGCCCTCCTCCGGCGCCCCCTCCCCAGGTCCTTACACAGTGATATGCCCGGCGCCCCTCACAGCCACGGGTTCGGGCGCGTCCCCGGGCCGCGGCAGCTCCTGACTCCTCACCACAGTCTGAGACTCCTCCTCTGCCGTAGGCGCCGCGCCTTCTTCTTCTTCTTCTTCTTCTTCTTCCTCCTCCTCCTCCTCCTCCTCCAGCTCATAGATAGTGTCAAAGTCCGCCATGTTGGGGAGCAGGACGCTCATCACCGTCTCCCTCCCGCGCGGCGCGCGAAGCCTTAACGCGCATGCGTCACGCGCGAGTGGCAGCAGCAGGACGAGCAGCGGGCCCCAGTTGCCGTTAGTCTCGCGCGCGCGCACGCACGGGGCGGGCGGGAAGAGGCGCTTGTGCGCACGCGCCAGGCGGGGTTGGTGGTGGAATGGCTGCTGAGGTGATGACGGCGGCCATTGGCGGGCGGGAAAATGACACACGCGCCAAACATAGCGCACGGGGAAAGAGAGAGAGAGAGAGAGTCCCCAAAGGGGAATGTCGTCGCTCGAGTTCTTCTAATACCCCGCCTGATGAACCCTGCAGCTCTCTCCACGGGTCGCAGTTCACGTGTGTTCTGGCGACGCGTGTAGTTGTAGTCCTGTGAATGCTTTATTGCAGAAGTGCAAGCCGCCCCACTCGGCTCAGGATGTCTCACCGGCAACTGCAGCCGCAGCTCTGTCGGGAGCAGCAGCAGGTCCAGCTGGAGGACCGGGGAGAAGGGCCCTGAAGATGTCTGACACCTGCCCCACCCCCGCACCCCCTTCGCCATCGCCTTTTAAGAGCCAGAAGCCACAAGAGGTTATTTTTCAATTCCATTTAAGCACCTGGGACTCTGGCACTGTCCACCAGCCAGCTGTAAATTATATTTTATTATGAATCACTCTGAGACACCGTCTGGGAGGAAAATGGTACAACGGGAGAAAAATATACAAATATGGCAAAATGAATAAAAGAGGCCATCATACCCACGGACATTATCCGGCCTGCGAACAGCCTTGGTAGGGAGACACACACACCCGCCCCCAGCCTCACACACTTGCAACATGTTATCCACAGCCTGGACAATGTCCAGAGACTTGGAACATGTGAGCACATTTGACAACATCTTGAAATGGCATTTGTCAGCTCTCCAAAAGAGAGACGGTGTTTATCAGAGGCAGAAAATAAGGGCACGGAGAACATGCCTACTAATAACTAAACCAAACTACCTTGGTACAGAAAAGGGCAACCAAATGATAAGAGTCTGCAGCAATTTTCCCAATGAGGAAAACCACCTCGAGGAGGACCCTGTGTGCTCTGTGCATGCATTTTCACCAGAGAGCTATGTGGGTGCTGTTTCTGTGGGCTCATCATCCTCTCCTTTGTGCTGCAAAACTATGGTTATGAAGAGCATTAGGAGAGATACCAGGGGGCTCGCTGTAGTAGGGTCATTGCTGGCTGAGTCAATGGGCCTGATGGAGTAGGGGTGTTGTAGTTTTCTTTTGCATCTTATGTGTGGTGTGATGTGTGCTGGGGCGTGGCCCCATTGTCATGAGTTTATTGGCTCCCCCGATGCATGAGCAGCCAGTGGATGTCTTTGATAACAGCTTCTGGTTGGTGGACCCTCGTGATATATCTAGGGATGCTGGCAAAGAAGACATCTACCATTTTTGCTCATTTTTGTATTTTCTACTTGATGATTGCATTCCCCTCCCAGGCTGAGCATACATTTGGATATTATTGAGCAGAGAATAGGAAATGTTTAGTAGGAGAAAGAGCCCTTTCCCTGAATCTCAGCTATGAAGGAGAAAGTAGCTGAAGTGCACAATAGAAGGATTCTTGGGACCTAGAGCTAGATTAGAAGTTTCAGCACCCAGGCTATTAGGTAATACTTATTATTATTATTATTATTTATATATTGCTCAATTATCTAACACAGATTCCAGAACGGTGAACATAAGTATAAATAGGAAAAGAAAGATTAAAAAGCAAATTAAAATCGTTCAATTTTAAAACAAAGGAACCACAAAAACAGTGGCTGGCTAGTCAGTTGAGGAAGGCTTCTAGAAACAGGGTTGTTTTCAGGAGGCGCCGGAAGCAGCCTAGTGTTGGTGTCTGCCTAACCTCCATCGGCAGAGAGTTCCACAGAGGGCCATCACACTAAAGGCTGTTCTCCTGGTGGATTCCAGTTGGGCCACAGGTCTAACTGGAACCACCAGGAGCATGCCCTCCGATGACCTCAGTGATCAGGCAGGTTGGTAAGGAAGAAGGTGCTCTCTCAGGTATCCTGGTCCCAAGTTGTTTAGGGCTTTGTACACTAGTACCAATACCTTAAACCTGGCCGAGTAGCCAATAGGTAACCAGTGCGATTCTCTCAGCAAAAGGGTTATATGCTGAAAAGAGGCAGCTCCCGCTTCCGGAGCAGCCTTAAGGGCAGCCTCACATAGAGTGCATTGCAGTAATCCAGTCTTTAGGTTATTAATGCCCATACCACTGTGGCCAAGCTACCCTGTCCAGAAGAGGCTGTAGCTGGCAAGCCAGCCGAAGCTGGTAAAAGGCACTCCGAGCCATTGCGGGCATTTCGGCCTCCAGCGACAATGATGGATCTAGGAGTACCCCCAAACTACAAACCTGATCTTTTAGAGGGAGTGCAACCTCATCCAGAACAGGTAACGAGCCTATCTCCTGGACTTGGGAACCACTCACTCACAGGTATCCTCCTGGGCTGCCTTGCTTGGATGGGACTTGGAGGCACTGTTTTACAGTGTCTCCATTCCTTCCTCGAGGGGCGGACCCAGAAGGTGGTGCAGAGGGACTTCTGTTCGACTCCTTGGCTGTTGGCCTGTGGAATCCCTCAGGGTTCCATTTTGTCCCCCATGCTATTTAACATATACATGAAACCATTGGGAGAGGTTGTACAGAGTTTTGGGGTGTGGTGCCACCAGTACGCTGATGACACCCAACTCTACTCCTTTCCACCCAATTCCAAGGAAGCTGTTTTGGTCCTAAACCGGTGTCTGTCGGCAGCAATGGACTGGATGAGAGCAAACAAATTGAAGCTTAATCCAGACAAGACAGAGGTGCTCCTGGTCAGTCGAAAGGCAGATCAGTGAATAGGGATTCAGCTTGTGTTGGATGGGGTTACATTCCCCCTGAAGACATAGGTTCGCAGCTTGGGTGTACTCCTGGATTCAGCCCAGGTTTCGGAGGTGGCCAGGAGTGCATTTGCACAGTTAAAGCTTGTGTGCCAGCTGCGCCCGTTCTTTGGCCACAGTGACACATGCCTTAGTTATATCCCGTTTCGATTACTGTAATGCGCTCTACGTGGGGCTACCTTTGAAGAGTGTTCGGAAACCTCAGCTGGTTCAAAGAGCTGCGACCAGATTGTTGACCGGGGCTGGCTACAGGGAGCATACAACTCCCCTGTTAAAACAGCTCATCTGGCTTCCAGTCTGTTTCCAGGCACAATTCAAAGTGCTGGTTATGACCTACAAAGCCCTATACGGCTCGAGTCCAGGATATCTGAAAGACCGTATTCTCCCTTATTGAGCCTGCCCATCCCCTGAGGTCTTCAGGAGAGGCCCTTCTATCCGTCCCACCACCATCACAGGCATACCTGGGGGAATGCAGGAGAGGGCCTTCTCGGTGGCTGCCCCGGGGCTCTCGAACTCCCTCTCCAGGGAAGCTAGACTGGCTCCCTCCTTGGTGTGCTTTCAGAGGCAAGCTAAAACTTTTCTATTTCAGCAGGCCTTTGGGGAGTAGTTCAGACCTTTGTGGATGTACTGCTTATAGTTTGGGTTTTTTTAATTATGTGTATTTAGAATGTTTTTAAATGTTTTAAATATTTTAAAATTGTACTATGTTTAATTATATTTTTAATTTTGGTATATCTCTATTTGTTTTAACTGTACATGTTTTAATTTGTAAGCCGCCTTGGGTCCCAGTATTGGGAAAAAGGCGGGATATAGATAATAATAATAATAATAATAATAATAATAATAATAATAGGGTTCATGCACTCCCTGAGACTGCCTCTTCTTCTCTAGTACCATCAGTAGAAACTCCTAACCTAGCCAACAACAGACACTGGATTGTTTTGCTAGCTTGTTTAACAGATGAGAGTTTATTTGAATCCACAGTTTCTGGTTCACACATAACAATAAACCAGGAATCTGCTAGGGAAACTGACCTCTGAGTTATTCCTCCTCCTGGTTGAATGGGAGGAGAAAAGAGCAAGGGGGAGTTCTCTCTTCTCCTCCCAGGCGTGCTTGGTCTCCTTTCTACTTATGCATGTGTGTGTGTGTGTATTTCACATTCACTGAATGTTTTATATAATAGATCTGTTTTATAGTGAGAAAAGGTTATGTCACACAATAATATATATTGTTTTTGTCAATGAATCCTTATATATTTAATAGTATACAAAGCCAAACCAGTCCAGCAGCAACTCTATCTGGACCTTCTAAAATTAATCTTAAAAAAAGGCATGATCCAGTCCATGTTAAGTCCCTTTGATTTTAAAAGGAGATATCTAAGCATGTGCTTAATTTTGCCATTGAAATAAATGAACCTTAAAATGCTTAACTTTAGCTGGATCATATTCCAAATCTGTAGTTTTGTCTTCATACCATAAAAGTTGTCCTTGATGTTTTTCAACCCTTTTGACTAATGGTAATCTTTAAAATGTGCACTAATATGTTTTACCATCAAAGATAAATACATTAAATAAAATTATCTGTAGAATTAGAATCCAAATTGTTTTAAAATTGAACATGTCAACAGTGTTTCATCTCAAATTTTTTTTGCATGGATTCCCTGCTGTATCACTGGCTTCTCTGATATCTTCCATTGGTGAGCTGTACGTAGAACTTCATCTGTTGCATGGTTTGGCATCAAATTATTCTAAATTCATATTTTTATATGGAATATGAAAATGGTTTTATAAGAAGAATAGTCCAAATTCTTCTGTTAATTTCTTTTCATCCAGGAAATTGAAGACATATTCTATGATAGTTGCCTTACTTATGATAAATTATTAACCCGCCCTTTTCACATTAATAGTGAGCTCTTTATATAACTTATTTGTTCCTTTACCACTTTCCAGTGTTGATTTGGGTTTTCAAAAAATCCTTCTGATCTTCCCAGGTTGTTTTTGATGTGAATGTTTTGGAACAAACTGTAAGACAAAGACTCCTTTAAAGTGGTTCCCTAAACTCCATTGAGGTGTTAAGATGAAGCACACCCCACACAAAAGAGCAGCAAGAAGATCTTATCAAGACCGCCTTTCACATCCAGAATCACAAGCCAATTGGTTTGGAATTTACAAGCCCTAAACAAATGTCAACTTCTCTTTCATCTCCTGGAGAACAAGGGGACAGAAATAGATGGAACCCTATTCTTTTACTGATTTTTGCAAAATTTCAGAGTAAAACCCGTTAAACTGGACTGAGAAGGTTTCTTTAACTACTGCAGTGATGCATATATAATTAAGATAACTATACACTTGAGAGTGGTTTCTCAAAGGTGCTTGTAAATTTTGATATTGTTTATTATGGGGAGCATATAATATTGTTTATTATTATGGGGAGCCAGTAATATGTTTACTTGAAAATAAGTATCAATAACCCCAGTGGGGCTGTCAAATAAATGTGCATAGTATTGCAGTCTTGGCTGCAATCCTAGGCACAGGGCTCATACAATCAGAATGTAAGCCTGCAATATTATACACACTCCCTTATGAGTTTGCACTTTTGAACTCAGTTGGACTTCTTAGTAAACATGCACAGGATTGGGCTACATAAGCCATATTTGGCTTTATTATTTAGTATGTACATAAGGTATTACAAGTGCTCAAACTACTTCATGTGCATTGCCTAGGAGTTATTTAAAATGCCTGCTTGTTTATTTTGAATTAAATGACTTTTCCATGAAAGAAAATTTCATTTCAAGTTCCAGAGTCTTAAAATTGCAAAAACAAGTGCTAAAATCCAAGTGTTCATATTCTGTGTCTCCTATCATGAGTAAGAACAACAGAGTTGGAGATGGGGGATTCCCTTTGGTCATAAAATTCACAGAACATTTCTTCTGAAGACAATAAAGCTGGGAGAGAGTTTCTTTTTTCTTTTTTAATGATTTGCTGTGAAAATTGGCACCCTTTCCGGCAATATAACTGCTAAAGAAAAGAGGAGAAGGAAAAGACAGTCCTGCATATCAAAGCTGAGAGGAGTGTTAAAAGGGTCTGTCGCTCAATATGAGAGGTCTCAAAACCCAAAGGCACTGTAGGCCAGGGAAAAATAGATGTCACAGCTTTTTTATAACGTAAAATTGGTATTCAAATGATATACATTTTATTTCTGCATTTCTGTATAACTTCATGGTTATTTGAGGGGGAGGGAGCAGTGTTCTGTCTTTTTGGAAGCCTGAGCATATCCATTTCTGTGGCTATTATTGCAGCTACCTTGCTTTAAGCCAAACAGGTCTATGTGTATTCCCATTTAGGGAAGGAGTTATGTTCCGTGACATCTTTCATGCCACATGTGATATTCCTCAAGAATACCTATATTTCTGGTAATCCACTAGTTTTAAAACGTGATTGTTACAAACCATTAGGAATCTACATGTTACCCATTTATGTATAACAAAATCCTGATAGCTTCCATCCCCACACTCCACTACTTCCTTTTTCATTTTGTTTATTTATTAAAAAAAATATCCCACTCTTCCTTTAAATAGAAAACTAACCCAAAGTCTGCAGGTTTCTGGGTGTGTGTTCCCTTTGGAAACAGATGTCTAGAATCCTGACCAATGGGTAGGGAAAGGGTTAAGCACCCACTTCCCTCTTGCTGATAAAAGCAATTCTAGGAGTTTTCTTATACGTGTTTATGTGTAATATTCTGCCTAGTGTCCTAAATATACTTGCCAAAGGCATACATTACTTTGTGTGTTTCTTGTTTGTTTTAAAAGATTGATAACATTGCTATCAGTAATTGAAATATTAAGAATTAATACCTACCATGGAGGCTATTATTATTATTTTTTATTTATTATTATTTATTACATTTATATACCGCCCCATAGCCGAAGCACTCTGGGCGGTTACAAAATTATAGCTGTATAATTTTCACTGCTCTTGTGCTATTTTTAGTACAGGTCTTAAGCCATTGCTGAGAATCTTTAGCCCCCTCTACTGCAATTGTTCTTCAATTTGTAGCTGAATTTAGCTTACCTAAACTAAGGCGGATTAGGCTGGTGGCATGGATACCATTTTGTTTTTATTTTATTTTCTTCCTTATGAGGTTTATGTCCAGGAGGTCTTTCCAGTGGAGCACACTGGCTCTCACGGAGACTACTACAGGTAGTAATCTGTCTTAGCAGGCATAAATGCTACAGATGAAATAATATGGTGATTGATTAAAATCTGTTCTCTGGGGACGCAGGAATATATGCTATCCACAGCCGTCCCAGCCTCCTTCTCTCTCTCTCCTCAAAGCCTCTGCTAGACTGGCAAAAACGCTCATCTAGCTCAAATGCAAAGCAGGACACGTGATGGATACTCATAAACCTTCGAGTTCAGAGGCCTACAAGTACTCAGGGTGGGTCGAATAGGATTGCACCTATTATTAATTAATTAATTAAAAATACGGTAAGAATTATAAAAGCAATAAAACACACCAAACAGTAAAACAGCAGGTAAAAATAGTATTGTTTAAAACTTTACAGATGTCACGTGTTTAAAAGCCTGGGGGAATGTCTTTTCTTGTCACCAAAGAGACAGGCGATCCTCATTGGGGAGTGAATTCTGTAGGTAGGGTGTCACAACTGAGTTGAACCAGTTCTACCAGATCCAATCCCGGTATCCTATCTTTGAATCTAAGCCATACTAGCACTGCAGTCTTTTATTTTTATTTGATGTGTGTTTATTTTGTTTTATATTTTATTTACTATCAGACTTTAACAAAATTGGAAACTTCAATCCATATTATTTGTAATTATTTTAAGAAAAAGTAATAAGAACAGAAACATGAATATTTTGCAAAAGAACAATAGCCAAACTAATTAAGATTTGACTGATAGTAGCCACTGGAGCAGACTTGCTTTACAAGCGAAATTCATGGATTTAGCATCTTCTAAGATTAGCCTACTGTAATTACCTTTCTTCTTCTTGATACTTTGTGACACACATCCAGCACAATACAGCCAAAGCTAAGCACCTTTAAGCCTAAATGCTTTTAATGGGAGACATTTAAATGTGTTGACCTCTGCCAATGAAATCAATTGGGACTTAAAAGTGCTTGACTTTGACCAAGTTCTATCCTTTCTGCCTTGATCTTAATAGAACTGCCATCACTTTGCATATATAGGTATAAAAGGTTACTTCTGGCACATTTTCACAAAAAAACAGCTTTAATTTATGATTCCAGAAATGCTTTTTTTTCTGAAACAGATGACAAAAATGTAGAAGACAAAAAGCCATTTATTCTCCAGAGTCACAAAAGATGCTTTATAATGGAAATAAATCACAGAATTATGGCAGCTAATTTGAGACTGTACTTTTAGAATGCAGCCATACTTTTCATCTGTATGCTAGGCACACCAATTACACACACACACACACACACACACACACACACACAAAATTGCTTTAACATCAGCAAATGATCTTAAACTACATCAGTCAACTAAAAATGTTGGGATGGCAAAACATCCACTTGTCTATTTACATAAAAGTTTGTTAGGGATGAGTAGTACCCATACATTTAACACATCTTCTAGAAGAACTTCATTGGAGAGATTGTATTCCAGATCAAACACAATCTACATAGGTATAAAAGTCTGATAGACAAATAGATAAATAATAGGTAAAAAGAATCCAGCAAAAGTTCCAAAATTCTAAGTCTCATGGATTTCAGGAGGAAATTTAGGCTGTAATCGATACATATTTACCTGGGAGTAAGTCCCATTGAACTCACTTGGTCTTACTTCTGAGTAGACCGGCATAGAATTGTGCTGTTAAGCACTTAATTATCATCTCTCTTTCACATGTGTACACGCACGGACACACAGACCTGGTTCAGACGACATAATAATCAACCGGGGGGGGGGGGTTGTGTTGATTATTGTGCCATGTGTCGGACAACACACAACACACACACAACTGATGGTATGCTATTTTGGGCAATTAAACAACGGGGAAAAACAACGGGGAAAAACAACGGGCTGCTCAGTTGTTTATCCCAAAATCTGTTGTTTAAAGTGTCGGGAACCACCCTCTCTCCGTGTACTATTCCAGTCGGTCATAAAGTTCCCTGGCAGGAGTGGTTGACGCCCCCCCCCCCCCCCCGTGGTTGCTCCTATACAGCCAGCAGAACTTGTGGTGTATGATAGGATAGAGCTGGAGGGGGGAGCAGCATCAGCCCAGAAGAATGCCGGGAATTTCAGCTGCGCAATGGGGGGAGGGGCAACATGTCGTGTGGCGGGCGGTGCCGAAATAACACACCCAGTGTGCTATTCCCCCCTCGGTTGCCTAATGTGTCGTCCGAACTCTCCCACACACTGAAATCAGTGGGATTTAGTGAATGACCAAGAGTTTTCATTTCACTAAACCAAGAAGAAGAACAAGAAGGTGGTGGTAATGAGTGCTTAATACCTGCAATATTAGATGACATTGTTTTCCTCATCCATTCATAACAGCTGTATCTTTGACTATGGGAAGAGATTTGATCTGTATTAACTGTACCTATAGAAGTTAAAGTTGCAGAACCAGCAGGATTCAAAGAGTTGTAGGAGACCTGTCCAAGACACAAGTCATTCATTTGTGAATATCTGTTCTACAGGGCCCGAGGCCATGAGCACTCCAGTCCTCCCTTTGTAGGCCATAGGAACACTGCCAGCTACTTGTAACCCATGTAGGGTGACCAGATAAAATCCATGTCAAGGCTCATGTAACTTTAACAGTTGTAGAGAAAAGGGAATTTCAGCCAGTGTCGTTTGTATGCAATTAGTTCCTGGTGAAATTCCCTCTTCATCACAACAGTTAAAGTTGCAGGCACTATACTAGAGTGACCACATACAAAAGAAGGCAGGGCCCCTGCAAATTTAACTGTTGTGATGAAGAGGGAATTTCATCAGGAACTAATTGCATACAAATGACACTGGCTGAAATTCCCTTTTCTCTTCAACTGTTAAAGTTACATGAACCCTGACATGGATTTTATCTGGTCACCCTAAACCCTAAACCTATACGTTGCTGTGGAGACAAAGTTTTGTGCTGGTATGAAGGAATGTGGAGACACACACCGAGATGTTGTTAGAAAGAAGCCTCTAGGTTTATATAGACCTTCAGTCTTACTGTCTACGAGGGCACAATATTGCTGTCTACGAGGATATAGCGTGATTGTACGCAATAGCACAATAGAGCACAGCATCATAATGGTATTGGTATAAGAATGCAACATTAAGAATGCAACATTTCATGGACCGGGGAATAGTAGCAGAACATTTAGGAACATCTTGTATGTAGCCGGATGAGATTAGAGACAGAGAGGTGACGTCAGGGTGTGCCCAGCGACGCAACTCGCTCGTTCTGCCCTTCACTGGTAGGTGGTTATTGTTGCTCCTTATGGATCCCGGATCCATGCTTCCGTTTTTCTCCAAAAGATAGTTCACATTTACTTTGACTTGTGAAAATTCTTCAGCATCCTGCTTCTTGTTATTTTTCCCTCTGCCTCTTTAAGGTGAAAAAAAAAATTCCTGATTTTATGGACACATCACAGTATACTTGAATCTACTACCTCATTTTGTGTTATCAGCCACTGTGTTGCTGCTGGTGGCCATGGTTTACCCAATACCATGTCTGAAGGTCTGGCTAGCTACTAACTTTCTAATTGTATTTGCATTCAAATGAAGGGCTGACCATCCAAGCAACCCCACCTCTGCTGCTCCCTTTCTTTGCATTTTTAAAAAACCCTAGCTAAGCACTGATCTATTTGTCATGGCTTGCAAAAGAGGTGTGAAGTATTATGAGGTCTTTCGCTTTTTAGAGATGTGGGTTTTCATTTGGAGCACTTTACACCTTGACACCATTCAGATTAGCACATCCCTCCTAATTCCAAGACAGGAAGAACCTGTGGGCATCAGAGTGGGGTGAGGAGCAAGGACATTCCTCTAACAACTGAAGGCAAAGGGAAATTCAAGACCTAGAACTGGAAAATATTAACTCCCTTTTTCTTTCCTTTTGCAATGTGCAGGTAATGAACAGACACAATCAATAATTGAGTGTTAGGTGGGGACAGAGGTGGCCATACTATGAAGGTAAAAGAGCCACATCAGGTGATAGATTTAGGACATCATGAAGGGCAGCAGAGTGGAAGATAATCGACTGGATTTATAGTACACAACCCACCAGCAATTCCTGTGCAAGACTAATTGAAATGATAGTAACTGTGCCATGGCAATTCCTGTTCATTGCAGTGGGGGAGGCACTGGTGAATGTTTCGTTTCAAGCACCAAAATGCCTTGGTCTGGCTAAAAGATGTGGTCTGTGTCATATATATGGAATTTCAATCTGGTGATGCTGATTAAGTTAGGAGAAAATCCTTTGCTTTTTTAATGGTAAGACAGCAAACTGGAATCTAGGATGAATTTATTCCCAATTGTAGAATTGTGGTATATCCAGAGTTAACTGCTTCACTTTTCTAGCCTCTACTCTCACTATTCCATTCAGGTTGAACTCATCTTCCCTGGAGGAGTCTTATCTCAATGAAACGATGTGTGGCTAATGTGGGATATACCACAATTGTACAATCAGGAATGAAATTAGGTGATGTTCCAGCTTGCCCTTACAGCTAAATAAAAGAAGGATTTCCTTCTAAGTTGCAGCATAATCCTATACATGTCTGTTTGGAAATAAATCCTGTTGAGTTCAATGGGACTGATGCCTAGGTAACTGGGTATAGGATTGCAGCCTAAATCACAACCAACTGTTAGAAACTCCTCACCTTCTATGTTGTCACTAGTTAATATTCTCTTGCAGTAGAGAAGGGTGTAGGTCAGTCATCCCAAATTATGCCATGGTACACTAATAGAGGGAACTGTATAGCTCTGGAAATGCCTCCTTCCAAAGACTTCTCAGAGGGCCAGTATGATGGGAACAGGCTCATATAGGCAAATCTGTAGTAAATGAATATGGGGTTGATTTTATGTGGTTTTCAAATTTTGGCTTGGCTTACTAAACAACCATTATTTGCGATCAACATCCCCCCCCCCCCAATCTCCTGAGTCCTTTACTTATGCTGGGATCTTAATTCCATGTGGGGGGATTTCTGAAGGTAGAAGCAGTGATAGAGATTTACAAGAGATGTTATGTCACTAACGCTTCCAACAAACTAAGGACAGCCAGAATTTTAATCCCCATATGGTAAACAGAGTGCCTAACGTCATTTAATGGGTTCATGGTAGAGGTGACATTTGAACCAGTGACTTTGCAATGACACTGTTAGCTACCATGCTATGCCAATAACTAATGTTTATCACTCAGCCTAACACTCCATGGAAGAAATTGTAGCATGTGGTGTGTTATAACTCTTCTTGCTTTCTTCAAAATTATGCAGGATCTCTCCTTCAACTCTTCCCAGGACACTGTGTTAGATAACCATATATTTTCCTCCCTTGCTTTGTTTTTTATCTGCAAAACAACAGATAAAGCTGCTCCTTTACTGTGCTGCCTGTGTTCTTATCTCAGTTTTCTTTAGATCTAATTTAGGACTGTCTCAAAACTTTTTATCCTTGATTAGATCATGTTCTGCCTACAGCAACTGGACATGCAGATTTGATAGGAACTAACAAAAGTAGTTTTAGATAAGGTGTTTTGTTTAAATAGATGTATGCAATGGACAAGATTTTCAACATCACATTTATAAGTTGAAGATAACAGGAAACTGAAAGAACTGTATACTAGCGCTTTCATAAATGCTCTTTCTAATGTTCTCAACACTGCAGAAGAATGTGATGGGAAGGCCATGCAAGACACGTATGGGGGTTGCATTTTACTCTGCTGTGCATGCAGCCTCTGGTTGTACATCCTTTATATCTGATACTGTGACATGTTAAGTGAAAAATGTGTGTGTAAATGCATTCAGAATATTCAGTGCAAAATCTGTGGTTATCTAATTCATACATGTATTTATTTTAAAAAGTCAAAATAAAAAGGAATGAACACATTGATTTCATTGGAAAATATTTTAGCACATAGTTAAAATACATTTTCACACACACAACATGTTTATATATCTTACATCAATATATATCTTTTTATATCTGAAATAGGTTGTATCCACATACTAAATTTGTTTTTGAATATTTCTAAGGAGAGGAGTAGCATTCACTATAAATTCATGAAATCTTGATTAAAGCTAGACATGAAGTGTATTCATAATATTTATAATGACCAAATCCAGGTTTGAATTGTATTTGGATATTTAGAATTGGACTTTTAAGCACTCACTTCAATCTCTCATTCAAACTGTGGGACTTTAAAATGTTTAACTTTGGCTGGGTTATTTCCTGTCTGTCTAAAAAACCCAACAACCAGTCTCTCAGCCTTCTATCACACATTGTTATGACCCAGAAATGGAACCCAAGTTGGGTTAAGTAAATAGAAGCAGGTTTTATTCTCAAAGGCAGCAGTTATCAGAAACAGTGTGCAGATTTAGCCTCTCTCTCTCTCTCTCTCTCTCTCTCACACACACACACACACACACACAACAGTGTCCTTGAGCATCATAATTTGCATACCCTATATAAGTGAATGGTTTTCTATGGGAACAGTAAAGTATGAAACTTTGGGTAAACATTGTGATGAGGGCCTCATCCATTCTGACACTGTTTGGCCTCATCCTTATTGACAAATTGATTGGGGGAGATGCAGTGTGCACGGAGGACCCTGTTAGTCTTTGCAATATGTAAACTTTCCCGATTTATCCTTACTGTTGTAATAATGGACATTTGCTATGTGGTGGCCTTATCTAAGGAAATAAGGCCTTATCTAATGAAATAAAATGATGAACAGAATAGTTTTTCAAAATAAGTATCTCCTATAAAATGTCTATTTCTGTCTTCTCTGGGAGTTTTGTTGTTGTAAAACAAAATGGAACAAGGAAGTGAGCTGGTCACATTCCATCTGTTGTTAGAATATGGCAGGGAAAGGTTTGCTTTGTTGCATCCACATGACCAGCCATAAACAATTATTAGCAGCAGGCTGAGGAATGCATCCGGCTTCTTAGCATTTTAACTGTCTGAATAGATGTTGAGGAACAAACAACATCTGGGGACAACAGCAGCGTGGGGAGGGGCATAGGAGGGGCTTTATTGGCATAGCCTCTAACAGTGGCATGAATACACTACTCTAGAAAAATTTTAAACTTTGTATTGTACTCAAGACCCCTATCAATAGAAGTATACTTTCAAAGAATCAGTAGTTACCTCTTTAACTTTTTGTGTTTAGATAGGAATCCCTTCTCTCTCTTGCCCAATTAATACTCTTACTAGACCCATGGTGGGTTGTGGTGTGGTTTCCGCAGGGTGATTTGTTTTTCATGAACAACCTACCCTGAGAACCCATGGTTCATTGTTGGGTTGTTCTGGTTGGCTTGGGTTCTGATTGGCTTGTTGTGATGTCTGAACTCAGTGGGGCGACTTCGTTGTGAGTTGTCGGGAATTGTTAGAGAGTGAATAAGCCACCCTGAGAACTCATGGCTCATTGTTGGGTTGTTCTGGTTGGCTTGTGATTTGATGTGGGAGGGGGGAGTTCCCTCAGGAACCAGCAACCCCAGTGGACCAATTGCAGAAAGGGTGCTGACATAGGGTGTAAGAAAATGAGGAGTTCTGCCACAAAGGTGCCTTGGATACATGCCAGGAGCTGGTGGGGGGCCTGAGGGGGGGAAACAAGGTACAACAAGCCACAGAACGCCTGACTGCCTATTGGGTTAATGAGCTGACAACCAACCCATGGTGGCCTATCCTCAGGGTGGCTTAGTGTGATGTGCAAACTTGCCCTATGTCTTGTATTGGTGAGCCTGTTTGCCTTACTGTGAAATAACATTCCTTGCTCTTCTTTCTTACGGTACCTTAGCCACAGGACTCTTGCAACACAATCCTGTGGATGTTTACCCAGTGGGGCTTACTTCTATCACAGTGTTGTCATTGAACTTTTAAGGTTGTGGTGATGGATAACCTTCCAACCCTTCTCCAGGCCAAGGGATGTTGAGGGGCAGGGCCGTTGAATTGTAATTTAGCTACTTCGCTCTGGAATTTCCCTTTGAAACATTTTCCCTTGAGGAATAGCAACTTTCAAGGCCATTGCAGAATGTCCAGGGAAACTGAAATGCCCCGCCCCCAGTTTCTAAGCATTACCATTTATAATGTCTGATTTGTGTCCATTTATTCTCTTATGACACTTCGGTTTGTCCCAAGTAAATGGCAAAAGGCTAGCTACCCTGCCTGAGGTGTTGGGTATAGGGTGGAGGAGTGCTTCTCCACCCTACACCTTGGCTGGGGGCTCTTCTTCAGTTCATGTGGGCTCTCCTCAGCACACCAAAGACAGGAAGCTTCACCTGCCCTGCACCTTCTCCCATTGGGGAGGTTGCAGACGGGGCACTTAGCATGCAGCTAGTTTTCCCAGTTGAGAAGGCAAGCAGTGTGCGAAGAGGAATCCCTGCTGTTATTTCTAATCAGGGATCAGAGATAACAGCAGGGCTGCTTCTCCCCCACTAGCTTCCAGAGACGGAGCTTGGGGAAAGAACAGAAGCCACAGTGGGTTGGATTAGGCCCGTGGGTTGGAGGTTCCCCATCTCTGATATGTATATTTTAGAAAGTAGATTAGGCTAATCAGTTAGACACAAATGATAGACTGTAGTATCCTAGCATTAAAATCACAGATACTCAAAACAGAGACATCAAACAAAGCCTACTGGGGCCAACTTCCTAGAGCACAGTATATTTGCCGGTCAGTCTGTAGCCCCCTTCCATTGGTCAGCTAAAAACAACCATACTTCTTATCATTAACAGTTTTATTGGAGATTTTTCTGTCAGAAGACATTCTATGCCATTGAAAACTTTTAAAAGTTTAAAATAGAATAGAATATGTATTTTATCATGTTGTTGTTCCCCGCCTTGATCCAGACGGAGAGGCGGGTAAGAAATAAATTATTATTATTATTATTATTATTATTATTTATAAAGATCAAGAGTGCTCCTGGCCCTGCAGGGAATATGGCAAATGGCGTGGTGGCACTGTTACTACCTGAGCTGACCTTGGGTATAACTACATACTAACATTGGGAGAGCCTCCTAGGTCATAGGGAGGTGGCATGCATCACAATGATGCTTCTGGATGACAGTGTATGAGGAGACACCTCACAACTTATGCAGGAGTTGTATCAAGTTCTAGTCGGCAGGTGGCACTTTGACCTAGTCTGCACATAATGCTAACCATGGTTTATTTAACCCATGGCTAACCCATGGTTTGTTGCCGTACCCTGTTTTTTTCTGGCAACTGATTGAACAAACTGTGGTTTGTTTTCTCACTCCCTGGTTTGGTAGCTTCCCTCCTCCTTTGTCCATTCCCTCCCTGTATCCAAAACACCTTTGCAGCACTGTAGTATCAGCATATAGAGCAGTTGGTGTTTCTCCGCCCCCCCCCCCCAACCACTTTTGCCTCTGTAGCCTGGTGAAACAACTCATGAACAACTCACGGTTTAACCAACCCAGAGTTCACAATCCAACAACAATCCATGGGTGCTCTTTCTGGGTTGTTTGTGGTTAACAAACCATGGCTTCTTAGCACAGTTGGGTTTGCACAACACAACAACCCAGAATTCAAGAACCCATACAAGGTTCAATTCAAGAACCCATACATCCTGATTGTGTGGTTTTGTGTGTATATATATAGTATTTTAAGATTGGGATGTTTCATGATTGGACAACACCCGCCCCACTCTACCCCCCCCCCCCCCCCCATGATCAGAGATGTATAAAAGAATGATTAGAGTAGCTGGAGAGTTCATTCTGTTTCGTTACCTTGGGAATAGCACTGTCATGGCCTCAGAAGAGGAGATGGAGAACATTTGTCCCCGTGAGAAGAACCATGTCTGGGGGAAACTGAACCCCCTCCTCAATGATTTTCTTTGTTTGTAAACCATCAATTCTTCCATAGAGGTCAATGGAGAATATGGATTTCATTTGAGCTCCATAGAACTTCCCAGAGAGGTGGTATAGAACTGAGGGGGGGAGGGGAATAGCAAAGAAGCAGGGATATGGAATCAGAAAAACTGTTGGGGAGTGGCGGGATGGTGGGAACATACTAATGTTTTGCCCGAATGCTATGGCCTTCCTGATTGCAGGCCCTTTTCTTCTTCCATAGAACTCTTTCTGTTTGTGAACAGTTGTATATAGATGGGAATACGTGAAGACAAATATTGCAAAGTAAAAATACATCTGCAAAATGTTGTGGTTCTCCACTTGCACAAATATATTTAACAAACATTTATTGCATAAAATAGTACTGCTTGTATGTTTGTGGGTATATTACAATTAACAAAACATTGAAACAAACCTTCTGCATAGATTTCACAGAGTTCAAATGGATGTAAAAGAATCACTCAATAACTATGCCAATGATCCCTAAGTACTGCCCACCTTTATGCAATACATCTTAACTAGGCTGCTAGCTGGTTAGAATTACTTTTAATTAATTATCTGCCTTTTAACCAATTGATACATTAAATTTAAATAAATGTGCATTTTACATCAAGTGGTGATTTTTGAACTATTGAAGGCAGTGTAAGAGAACTTAACATTTAATTAACAGAAGCTCACTGTTAGAAGAAAAAAACATATTTAATATTTCTGTGTTCCTTCTCTGTTACAGTAAGAGACCACAGCTGAACTTGGTTCCAAATTTAAACAGTGATTCTTTTAACATTGTTGATTAATCTAGCAATTAAACCTTGCATCCCTAATTTTAACCTTTGAACATTTCCTTCTTCAAACAAAATTCTGCTTTAGGTTGGCATGCTGGAAAAACATTGCAATCAATAGCAAGCAGCATTTCAGCAAACTAGAGATAAGAACAGTTCTTCAAAGCCAGTTCTTATTTTCTTCTGTAATTATCTCCTGCATGTAAACAAGATAAAACAGGCTTGATAACCTGATAGACTAATCCTGTAATGATACATTTTAACTTGAGACAAGTGAATGAGCTAAAGTGCAGCATTTCTTTTCATGTCCAAGTTTTCACACAGGGAGGTGTAAGGTTTTCTCCCTTTAATTGCCACTGTGGAACGTTAAATTATTTTTCAAATAAGTTTAGAAGGGTACCTGGAACATAATCTATGCTTTGCTCATTAATATCAATATAAATTTGATCTTGCTTAGATTGCTCAGCGGCTAATGAGATTGATTTAGTTCTGAATGAGAGTATGAGAGGCCAATTTTCTTTCCTACATTTTAATATGATAAATTAGTACATTCTTTATAAAAATGGCTTACTTTACCTCTAGCAGCGTGGTACTAAAGTCCCCTCCCACATACCTATAGTTACTCTGCAGGCATGGGTGTTCAGTTCTTAGTCCCAGAGTTTTGCTAAGTCACTGAATAATCTTGTACCATCTTCCTCTAAATTAACAGGATGCCACACAAAGGAAGATTATGGGATTGACAATAATGTGGAACTGGGAGTGGGAGAGAATGGGGCCAGAGGTGATGGTCTAGCAACTGAAGAAAGGTGAGGGGTTATGGGGAATGAATGTTAAGTTTCAAAAGTGTAGTCTATATGGGTGAGATTTCTCAGCTTACCATTAGGAAAATTCTACCAACACACTGATGGAAGACGTCATATTCTTCTAACCATTTCTTGATTTTCAAACTTTTAATTTCAAGGTTTTGTTTTGTACTATATTCGTATTATTTTTTTGCTATAATCATAGAAAATGTAGAATAATGGTGAAATGTAGAATAATTGGCTTTGCATTTCCTCTAGTAGTTTTACACGGCACTACAAAGAAAACATCAAAAGCATTTATTGAAAATTATTCTGTACAAGTAACTTTTTGTTACCCTTAAATTCTGTTAGGATTAGGGAAGGGAAATGTGATGTAACAACATAAAAAAATGTCAAGAGCCTACAGCTAAGAAACTGTTTCCAAAACGAAGTAACCAGTGGAGATGAGTTATGTGAAAGTGCACATAGCTAGTTGTTTCTTTTGACCCGTAACAATTCAGGAGATGAGTTTGCTTTGACTCCCATGAATTTAATCTTCCCAACAGCATTTCTGAAAATGAAACGTAGGTGTGGCAGGCTGTTGCAGGCAACTTTACTTTGACCATCTTTTAAACCACATGCAGTTGTGTGTGTGGGCTGAGAGTTTGAATGGACGAATGACTTTGGTGTGGGGGACTGGGACATTTTTTTTCTGCTCAAAATTGCTCCCCCCATCCTCAGCTGCTTTTCTCCCAGAGGTGGTATGAGCAGCTTGTGCTGGGAAAACAGTCAGAGGAGAAAGAGTTAAGCAGCCCCTCACCACATAATTCTATCACTCACAGTTGCTGCCTCTCACCCCTGCTTTTGATTTATATATTTTTAAGGGAAAGATAAATTTGATTATCTGAGTATATGACATTTTAGTTAGGATCTCAGCTTATAACATATCGACGATATCTTTGGATACAAACATGATATGTCTGTTCCATAAAACACCTGTATAGAAATCTATGCAAAGGTTCAGTAAAGGTGCAGTCCTCTGCATGTTTAGACAGAAAAACGTCCTACAACTTTCAGCATCCCTCCTATTACCTATGCTGGCTGGGCCATGCTAGGAATTGTGGGACTTTTTTCTGTCTAAACATGCATAGGATTGCACACTAAAATATTTTAACAGACTTAATAGGGCAATCCTATGGTCCCTGGAGAGCATCTCAGGGACCACAGGATTTCTCAGATTCCCCCTCCCGAAGCTGTAGACATTGCTACGATTTCAAGAGGGGAACCACACAATCTGATCTCTTAGCCTGCTCCCTCGCAGCTGCCACAGAAAGAACCGCAGCACTTGCTTTCCAAGGTTGCAAAAGTGGCCCCAGAAGACCTTGTATAGGTAAAAAAAAAAAAAGTGGGCTGGGAGGGGAAAGATGAGACCTAGATATGAAAAATACTATGGCCTCTCCAGCCCCGTCCCTTACCAGCATGCCTTCTCTAGATGACCTTAAATGCCTGGCTAGAGGAAACATTTTTGAAAAAGAGGATGGAGAGGGGGAATTTGCCGCCATCGCTTCTCCTCCCTGCCAGCAGCAGTTCAGCAGTGACTAGGGTACTTAGAAGCCTCCAAGATGGGAGGCTTCCATCCACAATATATCCAGCCCACAGTAGGTAGAGTGGTGTATACTTCACACTAAAATAAACAACAGCAACAAGATCTGCGCTCAGGTAATCCAAATTCTGCACAGAGAAAAACTGAATTCTGCAACCTGCATAAATAGTGGAAATTGAGCAAATCTGCACAATGTCCATATTTTGCATAATTTATTTGAGTTTGCAAGTCATGGCGAGGAGCAAGGAAGTATGCACGAAACTGAAGTCAAATCTCCACCTCTGTCCTCTGGAAATGTCACTCAGCTACATGTCTGCACTCGGAGATTTTTATCAGGCACTGCCCACATACCTTCAAACTTAGTTTTTTGGCTGTAAGGACGAGAAACTTGCTCTTAAAAAGGAAGGAAGGAAGCTGAGAATCAGAGCATACACCTAGCCCTGACAACAGGCTATGCTTATTCAGTATTTTGGCTAAATTCAGTTTTCTGGTAATTGTTAATAGCTCCACCTTGTTAAGTGAATAAAAGAAAAATACATCACAGTGAACAAAGGATTGAAATTGCTTGGTGTACACAATCCTCAATCTCAAATCACACAAAGTGCGGGGCCGCAGGTGTAGACTCAGGAGACTTATTCCAAAAGCTACTCTGGCCGTGATCCTTTCTCTTTGTTTGTATCCAGACCTACTTTGCTGCCAAAAGCTCATGGTTCCCAAGCTCAGCCCCTCTCATACCACTGTGCCCTTGCCAAAGAATGTTCTGCTGGTCTCTTGCAATCCTTGATATTTGATGTGAGTTTCCCTGTACTTTACAAATGGCTGTTGTGATGCCAGCTGGTCTTTTGCAAACAGCTTTGTCGTCCCCTTTGTGAACTGTAGTGCTCCATGTATTCATGGGTTAACATGTTCTTCGTTGATCAGAATGGCCCTACTGAGATGCCACAACCTGCTGGAGGTTCCCATTGTGCTGCAAGCCATTCATTGGAAGAGGAGGTGGTGGAGGTGGCGGCGGCGGTGGAGGAAATAAAGTACCAGCCATTTCTGAATGAGTCTGTGGGTCAGGAATCGGAATTGGACTCATTGAACCAGAGTCACTCTGGATGGAACCAAGGCTGCTGCCATCAAAATTTGTCATTTTCTTCTTCATTAATTTTCTTTCTTTGGCTCTGCGGTTCTGGAACCAAATTTTTACCTGCAATGACAAAGAAAATACCTTTCAGATGCTTGCCGCAAAGTATAACCCAATGTTAGCCAACCATCATAGAACAGAAAAATCATAAATCCATACATGCGTCTTGCTGTGTCTTCCTCTACCTAAATTGTGGTGCTAACCAAGCCTCATCCAATCATAGGGACGGTGCAGCTCCATTTTGATAGCACCGTTCTCTATTATGACATATCTTTTGAGGGAATTCTCTCAAATCCTGGGAGTAGTTTGTGTCATAGTTACTCCCAAGATGACACCACTTGTGGATACACATACCATTCATGTGTCCCACAAACAACTGGTTACTCTTCCCAAGCTCTGGGAGCCCTATGGATAAGACAACCATTGTCCTACTTCAAATGGAAAAGCACTTGGTAGAATTACGATGTAAAAATTTAATAGGGTGGCCATGTGTCTTATACAGAAGGTAGCCCTCTGTTCGAAGGGCTGCCAGAGGACTGCCCTCTATTTGAAGAGCTGTCCTATCCAGTTCTAGTTTAAAGGTAAAGAACCAGAAGAACTACTGTCCATCAAGTTAGCACCTGAACAGTAGTCTGAATAGGAAGGCACACAGATCACCTGGTTACAGTTTTCTGCATGTACAGTATTTCTATTTAAATTATGATAACGATTGCTAAGTCAAGAGCTAGTCATATCAATTATAATATGCTAAATTTATGCAAATAGACATACAAATAAGTAGCCACCCTATTATTGATGCAAAGTTCTTTGTACTTTACAGTGCAAATGGCTGCTGTGATGCCATGGGGCCTTTTGCGAACAGTCTACTTTGGTGGCCTCTTTATTGTCATTTATTTATATATTTATTACATTTTTATACCACCCAATAACCAAAGCTCTCTGGATGGTTCACTATAATTAAAATCATAAAATACAACATGATAGAATTGAAGACTGCTGAAGATAAACAGGGTCTAGGCAGGTATATATGGGAGGATAGGAGACGATTCTTCAGATAACCTGCCCCCAAGCTATTTAGGGCTTTGAATGCTAATACCAGCTCTTTGAATCAGGCTTAGAAATGGACTGGCAGCCAGTGCTGATGGGGAAATACTGGCATAATATGATCACATTGGTCACTCCCTTTTAACAATCTCACTGCCCTATTTTAGATAATCTGAAGTTTTCAGACTGTTTTCAAAGGCAAACCCACATATAATGCATTGCAGTTATCCAGATGAGAGCATAGATAACTGTAGCAATGCTATCTCTGTCCAGATAGCTTTGGGTATTGGGCGGTATAAAAATGCAGTAAATAAATAAATAAATTAGGACCTAGTCGGTATATCAACCAAAGCTGATAAATGGTGCTCTGGGCCAGTCCACCTGTGCCTCTAGTCACAATGGTGGAACCAAGAGCACCCCCAGACTATGAACTTGATCCTTTAGGGGGAAAGCAATCCCCTCCAGAACAGGTTGAACTTTACTTAGTTGGGCAGATGAACCACCCACTAACAATACCTCCATGATGTCTGGATTGAGTCTCAGTTTATAGACCCTCATCCAGTCCATTACCATGCCCAGGCACTCATTCAGAACAGCCACTTTCTTACCAGGATTCGATGAAAATGAGAGATAGAGCTAGGTGTCAACCACATATTGATAAAGCCTCAGCCCACTCCTCTGGATAACCTACCCCCAGTAGTTTCATGTAGATATTGAACAGCGTAGAGGATATAATAGAATCTTTAGTGATATTCAAGCAGTACTCATAGCTGGGCTGCTGTTGTGCCATGCATTTAGCCCCACACTGAAGTCCTCTGGCTCCTCTAGGCCCCTCACATGATTATGGTGAATGTCTACAGTGGGGTGTCTTTTGTATCTGTGAAGGTTCCCCATGTGATTAAGGACCCTAGAAAATCAGGGTCAAGTCATCCCAAATAAGATGTTTGCAACAATCCCAATATAATGTGTGCAACCAAGCCAATGTCCATATAAAGATGAAGGCAAGGAAGAACACAGGCCTAAAACTTGCAAGTGGTAATTTATTGTGAAAAGGGTTTGGGAAGCAGTGGTGGCACCAGAAAAAAAAATCAGGGGAGCCACAGAAGGAGTAAAACATATTTCTCGGTGGGTGGGCTGTGTCCCACGTGTTAAGATCTCTGAAAGAAAAATAACAGTATATCTCACACTAAAACTGCCATCCTAATCATATATTCTGAAATAAGTTATATATATACGGAGCTCTTGCACATAAGTTACTGGACCACATTACTAGTAGTACATCAGCTAAGGAAGTGCACCTGGTGTTTGACACTTACGGCTATCAAAGTATAAAAGATTGTGAACATAAACGGTGAACAACTGTACCAACTAGTGACATCAAAGTAACAGGCACAGATCAGAAGACCCCAAAAAAGGCAGTTGATGCACTTCAGAATGAGCAGTTTAAAACATCACATACATCTTTCCTATGCAATGAGTGGAAATATCAGAAGTATGCTTCACTTCTGACAGGCAAAATTCTCTTTGTCAGAGCAGAGACTGTGTGTTACAAATACATCAGCAAGGATGTCAATGTTGAGGCAACAGAGGTGCCTGATCTTGCTTGCCATCATCAAGAGGCAGACACAAGGATTAATTGGCACATCCAACATACATCACATGGTAGTGATCAGGCAAAGAATATTCTGGTTAGAGCAAATGACACTGATGTGTTGGTTTTGTTAATTTACCATCAAAAGCACTTCCTAAACTCTTGGTTTGGTTTGATTGTGGTGTGTCTTCTAACAACAGCAGAAGGACGATCAATGTAACTTGTATCACAGGGGAGCTCGGACATGATCTGGTAGAGGCCTTGTCTGGCTACCACGCTTTTACAGCGTCTGATTTCACAGTTGCATTTGCAAGACAGGGAAAAGTTAAACCCTTTGAAATCATGAAAACGAATTATGAATTCCAAGAAATTCTCAGCCAGCTAGGTGAATCATTAACTTTAACTGAAGAAAAGTTAGTTGGGTTGGAGAAATTTGTCTGTGCCGTGTACGGCACACCTCTGTGAGTGAAGTAAGATACAGTCTATTTATGAAGAAAACAACACCTAAGATCCAGTCTAAGGCATTTTCCAAAGTAAAAGGGATTGACCCAAAAATGCAGCCTCCATCTAAACCTGCATTGATCCAAAAGAATAAAAGAAGCAATTCAGTGTCATTGCTGTGGAAACGAGCAAATTGTAGAAAACTTGATGACGCGCTTGATCCTACTGAACATGGCTGGTACTTGGAAAATGGCAGGTACCACATTAAATGGTACGATGGTCCAATACTCCCAGAAAATCTTGAAATGGCCACAGAAGAGGACAGTGAAAAAGAAGACGAGGAAAGTGATTTTGACAGTGATGATAGCAGTTCCAATGAAAGTGAAGAGGACATCCAATGAAATTTATTTGTTAAACCTTCTCACAAAACATAGCTTTTATTTTGTAAATTGTAAAGTTTTGCTGAAGATTTTAAAAACATTTGTTAAAAACAATTCAACCTAATAAATTGTCTTTTTTATATATATCATCATACTCATCGTGTTTGAAATTTTGTAAAGAACATTTGAACATGTTCAACTGTAAAAATCACAGTTGAACATGTTCAAATTGATCTGTGCATCAGATTGAGAGATATTTAGGGTAGATATTTTTGAAATGAAAGCCCTGTATGATAAACTGTAAAATCATACAATCCTGAGAAAGTGGACATATAACGAGATATCACTCATAATTCCCTAAACTTTGGGGTAAACCCCATGTTATTATACATTTTTTTAATCCTCATTTAAAAAATGCAACTTATTTGTTCTTGAGTATTCTTTCGAAAGTCGTATAGTTTTTGAGTAAATCGTGGTTAAACGTCCCACATAACCAATGTGAACACTGATTTTATACGTTCAAATGAAATTATCTCAAAAACTAATGGAGTTAACAAAAATGTGTAATTACAAAAAGTATTTGTCATTAAATTTGAAACATTTCTGAAAAAAATCATCTCTGTGGCATAAACGGGTGAGAAGTTATGCATATTTAAATATGGCAAATACATAATAGCGCGGCAGCCATATTGATGATGTCATCACGCAGCCCCTCCACCACTGGAATTTTGTAAGACTCACTTTTCTGAGACACTTCTGTCATATATAAACAAGAAATATTCAAAAAGCTTTTGCACTCTTCGGGTAAATAAATCCTGGCCTGGCTCTGGGACTATTATGTCTTGACTGGCCAGGAAAATGATGAAAGTGGGCAAGTACTTTAGGTACAGAGTAGCAATGGCATATAAGACTTAGCAGTGGAACAGAAAATTTACCAGGGATAATCTCTCGCTCACCTCCCCCTCTCCTTTTAGCTCTTGCCCTGAATTTAGTAAATTATGTTTCCTTTTGCCTTGTGGAGAGATTTGGGGATGGGATTTTTGTTTGTCTTAAATTGTGACTCTTTCAGCCTCCCTCTCCATAGTCTGTAGAGGTGGAATCTCTGAGTGGAGAATGGATGCATCATGTCTTTTGTGAGCACAAATGAACCTTAAGATACATGGTGCAGCTGTTAGAATTCATTTTGAGCTTCAGATAGCAGTCTTCCCTGACCTGGTAACCTCCAAATAAGTTGGACTGCAGCTCCCATCATCCCTAGCAAGCACAGCCATGCTGCATTATTGGACAAATAAGTGTGTATAATGCAGGAAGGTTGCATTATAGGATAAATTAGTTTGTATCTTTAACTGGCAGAGAAAGCACCCTCTTAGATTTTAAGACTCCGAGGCTGCAATCCTATGCACACTTCCCTGGAAGCAAGTGTCATTGAATACAGTGGGACTTGATTCTGAGTAAATGTATGTAGGATTACACTGTGATGCCCAGTGGCTGAATGTTCATCTGAGTCCCCACATCCTACTCCACCCCACCCCACCCCCTTCTCACTGTGTCCTGTGTCAATGTCATGTTTTCCTTGGTTGGAGTGTATGTTTGACAATGTTGATGTTGCCCACTCTGTGTCTGAGATTTGGAATGATTGCGCCTTTTACTTTACATATCTGAGAGCCTGGAAACAGGCTATAACAGAGTAACAGCCCAATTCTTTATGTGTCTACTCAGAAGTAAGTCCCATTGAGTGGGGAAGAGCCTTTCACAGTGTGTAATAATGGTGACATTGTTTGGGATTGGGATGGTGTTCTGGCATCATGTGTAGTATGAGAATGTGGGAGTTAACAAGTACACAAGACTGTTCCTATTTTTTAAAATATTTGAGCATGGGGCAAGCAGGAAGTAGATTCTGCCTATAGAGTTTTGTATGATTTAGAATAGATTAGCAAGGATGGGGCTGGCGGCAAGGTTAGGCATGGTTGGGCACTTGCCAAAGGCCCACACCCCTGGAGCAGCCCTCTTCACCATTGCAACCTGCTTGCACACCTGCCTTTTGCTCTGGCCTAGACAACAGTGGTAGTGAGAAGGAGGAGCAGGAGCAGGAGTCGCCATGGCCTCTTTGCTCCCTGGCTCTCTGCCTGTCAAGCAAGCAAGTATTGGACATGATGAGAAAGAGGATGATGAGCAAGAGCAACTGATGTCTGTTGTAGGGTGACCATGTAACAGGAAAAACCTGGATTTGTCAGAATTTTTGGTAACAAGTCCGGGAAGGGGGGGAATTATGAAATTTGATGTAAAATCTGGATTTTTCCCATCAGCCCCAGCCAAAGGGGCTGATGTGAAAAATCCCATCAAATTTGTTAATTCTCATTAAAGCTCTACTTTAATGAGAATTAACAAAAACGCTTACAGCTCCACCATTTTTAAAGTTAAAGAGATTAACTTGTCACCATGATAGCTTTAAGGGCTTTAGCCATGCCTAATGTGAAGCAGATCTGTTCATCCATTGATTTTTAGGAATCTTTTTAAAGTTTGAGGTATATATATATATAAAACCAATCATTTTTAAAGGTAAAGAGATGAAATTTGGCACCATGATAGTTCTCGGATAGAGCTTGAGTCTTGCCAAATTTGAAGCAAATCTGTTCATCTGCTGATTTTTAGGAATTTTTTAAAGTTTAAGGTTTTAATATATATATATTTTTTAAAATTGACATTTGTAAAGATAAAGACATGAATCCTGGCACCATGATAGATCTCAGGTAGGGCTTTATCCTTGCCATGTTTGAAGCAGATCTGTTCATCCGTTGATTTTTAGGAATTTTGTAAAATTTGAGATTTTAAAATTATTATTTTTTAAAACCGCTGGAGCCATATCCTTCAAACTCAAACTCAGGTTGTTAAACCTCCTCTTTAGTGTATTGCACCTTGAGAATTTTCAGCCCTTGGCATCAAGAGAATCTCAAATTTTTAGCTAAGAAGTGCTGGGCAAGCAGGGCGCCTTTCCTGTTGCAGATTTAGTGGGCAGTCGGGCACCTGGAGCTCAGTAGAGGTGAGGCGTCCACAGATCAAAATGTTGGAAAGGAGAGGTCATTGAAAGCAGCCCACAGGGCAAAACGGAACAGGCCAGAGGCCTTTTTCTCAGAGTTCCACATCATGAGCAATGAAGGGTCATCTTTAGAGAAAAAATATCACGACCAACAGTGAGATGTCAGTCGAGAGAGAGGCTCTTATCTTTGCAGATGTCCTGTTGATGCGGATGTTGGAACCTGGCATGTCGTTGCTTTGCTTTGCTACCCCTTCCCTTCCATTTCACTTTGTTCACTTGTGAGCTAGGCTCTGCCTGCACTGCTGGCATTCAATGCAGAACGTTTGAAGTGCGTGTCAGAGAAAAATAGATAAATTTGTGGCTGGCATATCTCTTAGAGACAGAGTTAGACTGAAGACACAACTCAGAGATAGCTGTAGCTGAACCCTGAGAGGCTGGCATGCCACACAGCCTTTCAAGAGTGTCTCAGAATCAAGTGTTGATGCAGGTGTTGCCTGGTTGGAGGCTTTGGCTAGCATCAGTTTCAGACAGAGTTACAATTCAGAGACAGCTGTAGCTTAGCCTTGAGAGGCTGGCGTGCTACACAGAGCCTTTAAGAGCATCTCAGAGTTCAGTGTTGGTGCAGACAGAGGTGGCTGGTGGCGGAGTTTTTTTAAAAAACAAGAGACCAGATGTGACCAAGCCATAAGCTGGCACCCTACCCCAGCCACAGGGTACAAGTGCTCAGCCTGGCTGGACTGTTTGGAGACTTTGGCAGAGATTGAGGGGGGGATTGATTGAGTCTGGCATAAGGCAGAGAGAGGCTGAAGGCAAACCAGATTCACCTGTAGCTTGGCTTTGAGAAGCTGGCTTGCCAGCCAGAGTGTTTTAAGAGGTCATCAAAGTCGAGCAGATGTGCAGGAGGAGAGGAGGTGGAGGTGGCTGGCGGTGGAGTTTTTTTAAAAGTAAGAGTCACCAGACATGACCAAACAATAAGCAATACCCTTGCCCACAAGTGTGTGGTCTGGCTGGACCATTGGGAGACTTTGGCAGATGGAGAGAGAGATTGTTTGAGGCTGGAGGCTTTGGTTTGGCTGTAATGACTTAGAGAGAGACACAACAGAGGCTGCACAGACAACCCAGAGACACCTGTTGTAACTTAGCCCTACGGTGTTGGCAGGCAATGCAGGGCATTAGAAAGAGCGTCTCAGAGTCTTGTGTTTGTGTAGGAAGTAGACAGGAGTTCAAAATCTGTATGCGAGAAGTGGTGTCAATGCGCAAGCCTTGAGAAGCTAATGTATATAAGTGAGAAGTGTGAAAGGGTGAAGTAGTGTCTGCTGCCCTTAACACCCACCCTAATGTTAGAGTAGAGAAACTTGTGACAATCATACACAAGGTTTTTAAAAAAATGAAATTTAAAAATAAAAAAGCCAGCCAGCCGGCAGCAAGCCCTGTTAAAAGCAGCAGCAGTTTGCAGCAGAGTGAGGATACAGTCAGAAAAGATATTTGAGGGAAGGGCAGAATGTATCACACAGAGCATAGCAAAAGCTTCAAAATACAGCAAAAGCTACAAAAGTAGGAGTAAGTGAAGTTAATTTCAGATACATTTATACAGTTCTTTATATCAGTGATTTTAACATTAAGATGTTATGTAGAAGTTCAGATTTGTCTTAATTGTGTGCTGTAAAATCAGATATGTGACCAAGGCTTTGTTCAGGTGGGCACACCCCCTTGGTGCTGGACACCCCCCCCCCCCCCCGGGGCCAGACATGTTGGTGGGTGTGATGTTCTATTGTTTGTAGTTGTAAATATATTGCAAGGTTTATTGTTTGTGATATGTGTTTGTTTATATCTTTAAAAAGAAGTAAGAATAATAACAAGTAAAATAAATAACTAGGCTGAAATGTACTTACTGTTGGTAGTTAAAAATCTAGGTAAGTATGGAGGGACTTGATTGGCTAGTTGTGTGCCTGAATAGAAAGTGATGCGAATTGGCTAGTTGTTTAGAGTGCCTGGATTGGTTGGTTGTGTAAGAGTGGGAAAAGCTAGAGAGTGAGTGGAGTGTATATATATGTCTGACAAAGAGAGCTGAGAGGTTGATTGGGAGGAGATTTTTGAGAGAGACGTTGAAAGAGAATTGAGAGTATTGAGAGAGAGAGAAAGAGAGAGAATCTGAAGCAGGATTATTAGATGAGAAGAGTGATTGAGAGATCGGGATAAGAGTTTAGAGCATAAATTAAATAAAAAACAGTTTGTTAAAGTATAAGAGTTCTGACTGAAACCAATTTTGTAACCGATACGCAATTGAACTGAAGTAACCATTAAGCTTGTTGACATGCAATTTCTTATTAATAAATTCTTGTTAATTCCATTTCCTGGTGTGGTCTGTGGGTATACCTGAGAAAGTACTGATGGCAGCAGAACAAAGAAGTTATCTGGAGGCCACGTTGCTAAGCTGTAGTGCTGTGAGGCCTAAATAGTAAAAGCGAGACAGGCAGCAGCAGCAAGTAGTTGGAGGTAAAATCACAGTGGGCGTGCCCCTTTGGGAGCCGACCATTTTGTCCTCCTTTTTGGTTTCCAAAATATGGTCACACTAGTCTGGTGATAATGGCGGTATGTTAGGGCGACCGGATAAAATCCAGGTCAGGGCTCATGTAACTTTAACAGTTGAAGAGAAAAGGGAATTTCAGCCAGTGTCATTTATATGCAATTAGTTCCTGGTGAACTTTCCTCTTCATCACAACAGTTAAAGTTGCAGGGGCCTGCCTTCTTTTGTATGTGGTCACTCTAGTATAGTGCCTGCAACTTTAACTGATGTGATGAAGAGGGAATTTCACCAGGAACTATTTGCATACAAATGACACTGGCTGAAATTCCCTTTTCTCTACAACTGTTAAAGTTACATGAGCCTTGACCTGGATTTTATCTGGTCACCCAACGGTAAGTGGATTCACTGAGGGAGAGGCCCTTTGAGAGTATCTTGCCCATGGAATCTCCAAAGAGCAAGGATTTCCAACTCCCAATAGTGAATAAAGCTGCAAGTTAAAATAAAGCTCTGATGTGGCTGGCCTTGTGCTAATTACTTATCATCCAACCTCAGTGTCCTAACTTGTAAAATATGGATATTAATTAATTGCCTTTAATCAGGTCTTTGTGTGGCTTTGCTGGCCAGTTTTAGAATTATATGTTAGGATCCCTGGGCTATAGTATATTTCAATTTGTAGTTTTATATGCAGATTATCTCAGTGTATGGCTCACGGGGTGTAGCTGGTGAATGGCTCTGTTTCCAGAGCCACCATTTTGTGTCTGGCTCAGCCCAACCCCACCACTGTTTTCCATCTCTTTCCTAGGAATTAGTTTGAGGATAAAATAAGGTAGGGATCAAAACTTGAAGTCTGCCCTATTAAAATGTATGTGGCAGTCTCATATGTATTCCACTGCAATCCCATCGTCCCAACACATCTGGAGGGCTCAAAATTGGGGAAGGCTGTGGGAATGCCACCATAAGTTATATGTTGTTGCTGTTGTTGTTTTTAATATAAAGTTTGGTCCACATTTAGGAGAAAAGGAGGACAGGGCTCCTGTATCTTTAACAGTTGTATTGAAAGGGGAATTTCAGCAGGTGTCATTTGTATGCATGGAGCACCTGGAGAAATTTCCTCTTCATCAGAGCACCTGCTTTGCATGCAGAAAGTCTCAGGTTCAATCCATGCCATCTTCAGTGGATATAGTACTGGATGACGGGAAAGGTCTCTGCAGAGAATGCTAGGCTAGATGGACAAATTCTCTGACTGATTCCTATGCTTTTAATCTTAATGAATTCCACAAGCTTCCACCCCCAGTTCAAGTGCATTGCTTAAGGAAATAACTGCATGGAATCACTTTTAGTACTATATTTTAAAACTTTTGTGTAGACAAAGACATAGCAAGTCATGCTTAATGTGCTGTTAATGGCCACTTTTGTTTATTTATCAATAATAAACTGTCTACAAACTTCCCTGGAATGTTTTATATTTCTTTACACTCACGTAAATTTTGTCTGATAATTTGCTTATTCTGTATCAAATAGGAAACCTGGTATGTATAGCTCATACTCTACCTGTCTTTCAGAAAGTCTTAGGTTTGCAGCAAGTTCAGACTTCCTCCGGATTGTAATGTATCTGTTGTAATGAAATTCCTTCTCCAATTCTAATCTCTGATGATCTGTGTAAACAACACGGTATTTCTCTCTTGTTCTTGTTTTACCTGTTTGAAAACAGCAACGAAACAAACATAATCTGAATAAGTGTTTTTCATCAGAAAATTTGATGTGTCTTATTCGTGTGTTTCCTCGATCACGTGGGATACAGAAATCTGCATGCCTAGCCTTGCTTTCTCACTATGACTACTACTATTGCTGCTACTAGTACTACTACTACTACAATAAATAATAGCATTTATAAAGCACCTCCTGCCCATGAACACTAGGAATACTGTATATTTGGGATGCGCAATAAAAAATGGATTTTTAAATTTTTTGTCATTCTTTCTTTCCATTTCTTTTCTTTTTTAAAACTTGCTTTCATGATTTTTTCCATGAAACTTCTATTTGTATTTCTATATTGACTTGCATTGGGGAATGTGATGGAAGGGTCCCGAAGGAAAATGGGTGGTGGTAGAGAAAAGCCCACCCCTGCAAGGGCAACATGCCATTTTTCTGTATGTTCACATTTTTTAAATCTTTATTATGTCAAGGGAGATTGCATTCTCAGTTGACCTGTGATGGTAAGAAAAATTCCACTCTCCAAAGACCCTAGGAACTCTTGGAACTGTGGTGGTGGTGGTAGAATTTTTTAACCACTAATTTGCCTTTCCAGCTGTTTTCCTGCATGCACCATGCTTCATGTTTTTTATTTTTTTAATGTAATTTTGCATTGGGATGGAATTCTGCAACCAACTATTTTTAAAAAAATGTATTGGTTGTGCTATGATTCCTTAGTGCAATAACTCCAAAAATTAAATTAAAAAAATAAATAAAAAGGTTTCAGCACCAAGTTGGCTAGTCAGAAGAGGGATTTTCCTTTTCCTTATAAGGGGTTGTGTTTCTTCCCTTCACCCATTTTCCTGGTTACACCCCCTTCTTTTCTCAGTGCAAAACAATAGAGATGGCTACTGGGTCTCTAATCCCCTCTTGCTGACATTTGGCAACTTAGTTTCAATTTGCCAGTCAGTGGCCCTGTTAAACCATCGCTTTAACCATGGTGAATAAGGCAAAAAGCTTTATTCACCATGGTTAAAGCTGTGTCTTCTGAACAGGGTCATTGAAAGACAGCTTTATGCATGGTGTGGAGAATGTGGATAGGGATATATTTTTCTCCAACTCCCATAATACTAGAACCCAGTGGGGTCATCCCATGAAGCTGATTGGTGGGAGATTCAGGATAGATAAGGAAAGTATTTCTTCACACATTGCATAGTTAAACTAGAATTCCCTACCACAAGATGTAGCGATTGCCACCAATTTGGATGGCTTTAAAAGGAGGTTGGATAAATCCCTGGAGGAGAAAGCTATCAATGGCTACTAGCACTGATGGCCTGTGCTACCTCAAGTATCAGAGGCAATAAGCATATACACACCAGTTGCTGGAGAACATGGGTGGGAGGGTGCTGTTGCACCTGTGTCCTGCTTGTGGGTCCCTGGTCAACCTCTTGTTGGCCACTGTGTGAACAGAACGCTGGACTAGATGGACCCTTGGTCTGATCCAGCAAGGCTCTTCTTATGTTCCGATGGTCTTACAGCTGCCTCTCCTAAATAAAATGGTGTAGTGTTTTCACCATACTTTGGGGGACTATAATTATGAATTTCCCAGTGAAGCACATACATTGCATATCACTGGTAATAAATAATAAATAAATAAATAAATACATGATTTGGTAAATATTTCTTAAAATTTGTTTTGGTTGGGTTATACTTATTACCAAAATCTGAGATTACTGTGTGACCCATCAAATCAAATGTAGCCATGCATGGCAGCTCAATGGGGCCATCATAAACCTGTTATTTTTGCCTGCTTGGGAGTGGGGGTGAGGAGCATTGTCATGCACCTTAGAGGACATAATATGTAGCCTGAGGGCAGTGTTTGGCCCTATTTTAAAGGACCACTTCAATATTGGAGTTGTTGGTTATTACAGGGCCATTCCAAGGGCATTTAAAAGGATGGGCTTCGTTTTATGGCAGTCTTCCCCAACCTCAATGTGTTGGAATGTTACTCCTATTATCCCTAGGATGGGGAAGGCTGCTTGATGAGCCTAGAAATTAAAAAGTTGAGAAGTATTTATTTTATGGTGAAAATATATTATTCTGATGTGCCAGTGTAGAGAAAGATCCATCTAAGTGGTTGTTTGTAAATTTCCATGGGAATCAGGCTGTTCGCATGGCATAAAGCTGCTCACCTGGTGTTTGACCTGTATTAGGGTTCTCAAGTTATTCTAGCAGTCTGTGACTCAGCCTGGGTTTGTGGAGGATTGGAAGGAGAGGGCAGTTTCCTCATTGGCTATAAAGTTCACAGAGCATTCCTTCTGAACACAATAAAAGCAAAGAGAGGGGGCCTCTTTATTTGCTGTGAAAATCATCACCCTTTCCGGCAATATAACTGCTAAAGAAAAGAAGGAGAAGGAAGAGACAAGGATGCATATCAAAGCCAAAAGAAGTGTTAAAAGAGGGTCTGTTGCTTGATATGGCAGATAGGCCTCTGAACTGAAGACAATGGAGCTTCGAGCAAGGCGGAGTGAGGTGGGGGACACTTAGACCTCACAACTAGTTTACAAAGCAAAATAAATTAGCATTAAAACTGCCTCTGGTTCTCCTTGTCTTGAGAGGTAGCTCCTGTTTTACATCCTCCTTGTCACATGAATTTGTCTATGTCTCTGAATTCTGCAGTGTGATAAAGGAGGCTATGTTGATGTTCTCATTTGTGTGATGTAGACTAGATCTTGATTATGGACAAGAAAGCTGCTTCAAAGCAGCAGAGAAATTTGGAAAAACTCTTGACGTCAACTGTTAGTAATGACGGATGTAATAGCAAAACTTGTTCTATAGAGTGGGGGTGGGTGCATTCAATTCTAGCTGTACTTTGGGTTAACCTTTGGGTTAACTCCTTAGTCCTCATTCCCTTGAAACAAGGTTTAACTATGTACTACTCACATCCATTGCTTGGTATTCTGGCTTTTCTCATTATTCCCTTAGTTGTCTCCCCACTGTCAAACTTTTAGATTGGTCCCTACTCCTAAAGTTTACTGCCATTTTGCTCATGCTATTCTGTCAAGTGTCATGCACATTCATGATGATAAATAAATACGTAAATAATTAAAATCTGTACCATAACTCAGATTCCTGATTTGGGAAACAATCCTCTGGGACATTCTTCTGTGCAAGCTCCATTCAAATCTATCAAAGCTATACAAGAGGAACACAAGGAGGATTGTCCAAGTACCCTTGGCTTGATATTCATGTTAACAAAGTGTGGAGGCAAGACCAAGTGAGTGTCTCCATTGAGAAAATTCCACAGATGGGCTGCCCCCCTGAAAAGGCCGTGTCTCCAGGCTTGACTACCAAAATGCATTATATATGGGGCTGCCCTTGAAGACTAGTTTGCTTCAAGATGCAGCTGCTAAACTGTTGACCAGGACAGCCAAGTGGAAGACATGGTACTAGTTCTTAAACAACTTCACTGGTTGTTGGTCTATTTCTGAGCACGATTCCTAGTGCTGTTTTTAATACTGAAAGCTCTAAATAGTATCTCAGGACCACCTTTTCCAACATGACCCTGCCAAAATGTTGATATAAACTTCAGAGGTCCTTTCCAGATGTCCCTACCTTCAGAGGCAATGTGAGTGGAGACCAGGGAGAAAGCCATTTCAATGGTAGCACCCTGTCTGTGGAATTTTCTCACCATAGGCATTGTGTTGTTGAATTTCATTTCTTTACCAGGCAAAGACTTTTATTTGCCCAGGTTTTTGAATTAGATTCTTAATCTGTCTTTTTAATTTCCTTTTTAATATGTTGCAGATCTGGAACAGATGATAATTCTTAGGTTGTTTCCTAATATGTTTTGCAAACTTGGAAGTTTTATTTTAAAAAATATAAGTATATACCAGATTCCCCCTCCAATTTCTTAGTCTGAATTTTGAATAAGTAGTACTATTACATTCTTGTAACCTCAATCTTCTTCAATCATCACTTTGTTGCAAGTGACTTTTTTATAGAGGAAAAACTGCTGTAAACCAAGATTTTAAATAAGTTGTCTCTTGTTTTCACTCCCATCTTGCCATGTTGTAGAGCTTTACTTGCTCTAATAATTAATCCTTGATGCAATTTCCCCCATAAAAAAATGCTAGCATTTTGAAGTGTTCAGGTTGCTTCACTGGCATTATCTCAGAATCTGCACAATGATCCTATGAGACAGATCAGGACTATTAACCCTATTTTGCATGATGAGAGATAGTGGCCATGTCTGAGGCAGGAATTGAAGCAAAGATTTACCAGTTCACAATCTTAATACCCACTCCAACAACTCCACCACAGGTAAGAAAACTAAACAATGGCTCAATTCGGCCGACACAATAAACAACTGGTGTGGGGGAAACAATCGTCAGTTGTTTTGACTATCGTGTTATCCGAATGCTGCCATAGTCAACTCAGTGCTGATCCTCATCCACACCACAGTTGATTATTTATTACCATGTTGTGGGGGGAGTGCCCCATAGATGAACAACTGTAAAGTTGATTATTACCCCACCATTGACTATTGTGTCATCCGAATTGAGCCACTGACTGCAGTGAGCCAGGGAGGCTGAAGAGAACCAGATGTGGAATGGCTGTGGCACAGTGGTAAAGCGCATGCTTTCGTTGGCATCTTCATTAGGTTTTATTCTGATGCCAGTCCGTGGATACTGAGCTAGCTGGACCAATGGTCAGGATATGACAGCTTCCTATTGACACTGATGTTACAGCATGTTTCTGCCAACTTCCTTTGGGGAAAGGAGTGCAGCCTAAAACCCTGAGCCAAAGAAAATGTCAGTTTGGTTATGGCAGCTTTCCCTAACCTGATGCCTTCCAGATGTTTTGGACCAACTCCCATCTGCCTCAGCCAGTGTAGCCAATGCTCAGGAATGCTGGGATGTGTCATTCAAAACATCTGGAGGGTACCAGGTTAGGGAAGGCTGGATTATGCTTTCATAAAATGTGACTATAGTAGCAGTTAGAGAACTTTACCTGCCAGGTTTGCTACCTCAAAAGTATCAGTGATGCCCATGGTGTTTGTTTGTGCCGGTTAGTTTGAAAATATGAGAATGCCAATGGAAAAGGTCTCAGGGGCCCTTTCTTATAGTGTGACAAAGGCAGTGAAGGAGATGGAAAAGCTTCCCTCCTGTGTCTACTAAAGACAGGGCCAGGTAGGCTGGCATCGTTGGCTGTCTCCTCCACCACATGCAAAAATAGATCAACTTGAACTTGATTTATCAGTTTGGCTTTTTATCTTGCTCAGTTCAAGAGGTTTTGAGAGGGTTACAATAAATATAAACATGCACAACAGAAACCAAAATGAGAATTAGCAAAAAAACTTTACATTTTAAGTTTTTCACCAAGATATTTTGCTGCCTGAGATGAAGGAGAAGATAGCGCCCCCTCCATTCCACCTACAGAAGCTGACAGGACTGTCAATTGACTCTTATGTGAAAACTGGTGATGGGACAGCATTCCCCCCCCCCCCCCCAGAGGGCAGCAGGCTAGCTTAGAGGGTGCAGAGAAGTCTGCCTGGAATACGCAACTAAGTTTCAGCAGAGGAGAATGGCCACTGCTGCTCCAATGAGCTTCTGCTGCCTGAAGGCCCTGCCTCATAGTAGGACTGGCCCTGCCTTTCTTATTCTTTGCCATCTATTCCCATTTCACCCACTCCCAGGCCTTTCAGCTTGGGCTGGATCAGAAATAACACCCAGTCCTGGTTTCGCGCTACGTGAACATGCCTTGCAGGACCCCAGACTTGTGTTCTCCTCTTCCCCTTACGTGCAATTATTCCCTTTCTCCCTGGTTTGAGGCACCATCGTTTGCTATTTTGTTGGAATCAGTGAAGTATGATTTATATTTGTCCTGCAAACCAGGATCAGAAACCACAGCTTGGTCCTGTTTTGCAAATCCTTGTTTTCAGGGCAAGCACAAATCACAGTTTTGCTGAATTGGATGAAATGGCAAACTATGGTTTGTTCAAACTATACAGGGACGGAGGGAATTGCAGTGTGCAACAGGAGGAGGGAACACAGAAACCCAAGTTTCTTGCCAGGCTAGTTCACACAGTCTCTAATCACTTTATGTCTAAACTAGGTGTGGGCAACTTGTGATCCGCCAGATGTTTTGGTTTAAAATTCCCATCATCCCTCATTGGCTCTGGTGGCTTGGGCTGATGGGAGCTGTAAGCCAAAACATCTGGTGGGCCACAGGTTGCCTACCCCTAATCTTAACCATCAATTTGACAGCCATCACCTTGCTCCTATCCCAGATAATTTAGAGCAGCCTTCTCCAACCAGATGGACTCCAGATGGATTGGACTGCAAGTCCCAACACCCAAGCCAGCATGACTAATGGCTGGGGATGATGGGAGTTGTCATCAACACACTTGGAGGGCTCCTGGTTGTGGAAAGCTGCAAAACAGCAAGCAAAGGTTACTATTATGGATTTAAAGTAAGTGTCTCCCATCTCCCCGCCCCAGTAAATGTTTAGTAAATGTCTAGAAATACTTATCTCATGTTGCACCATTGTCATGTTAGGAACATAGAAAACTGTGTTATATTGGGTATATCGTCAGTTCATCTAGCCCAGTATTGTCAGCACTGACTGGCAGTGGTTCTCCAGGGTTAGAGGCAGGATTCTTTCCTAGTCCCACCTGGAGATGCTGGGAATTGAATCTGGGAGTTCTGCATGCAAAGCAGGTGCTCTACCACTGAGCTACAGCCTCTCCCCATGTTGTCATTTACCATGCCCTCCCCATTTTTGGCTTGGTCCAGCACAGACAGGGGCACTCACAACATGATGATGCCATATGATGACATAGTCAGCCCTGCCGGACATTCCTGCAGGGTGGGGGTGGGAGGACTCTTAATGAGAATGCTTTCAGCAATCTAGTGTATAGCACAGCTCTTTTATTCCAACACACCAGCACACTTTCTAAACCCTGGCTCCCTATTTTGGCTCAGTTGTCTCTCATCCCAGAAGGCTCCCTCCCATGATTCCTGTTGCCCCACCAAGACAGGAAGTGCAATCCACCTTCAGCCAACACCCTTCTTAGTCCTTAACATTCCAATAAAATGGATGGAAAAACTGTTTCTTGATTACTTATTTCATGGTGTTTTTGTAACTGAAACAGATGCCTGGAAACAAAGACAAGAATATGGAAGTGAAGTTTCCCTGCAGGTGTAAAGTATTGCTGCTGACTTGGTTGATAACTTCCAATCAATACCACCATTACTGGAATAGGAATTAAATGATGGGCTAGTTGTTCTCCTAGAAATTCTACAAGTGACTTAATATTGATTTTCGATGTGTTTTGAACACTCTGGTTATGCAAATGTAAATTTTAGATTCATTAACTCAGAAGCAGAATGTTACCTATCACTTCTCAACATTCAACATATGTTGATATATGCAGCCGTAGTGGTGTGTGTGTGTGTGTGTGTGTGTAAGTAATATATAGTCTTCTGGAAATATATGTTGAGCACATGTGCATTTTATATGGATACAAATGAGAACACTATGGATAGAACAGATTAATAGCTCTTCCTATCAAATTTGAAGTGGATGAGATAATATAAAGCAGTGGCCAGATAAAAGTGTTCTGTGGAACTCTGGAGTTCCTTCAAATCTGACAGGGAGTGCCCAATGACAAGACCAGTAATGTCAGGCAGGCTTTCCTGAAAAACAGGTGGAGTGCCATTATGAATCTTCCCCTGCAGTCCAATGGACAGTTTAGTATGCAATTTTAGTTCACACAGGGCAAGGTTGAGGCCCATTCATTCATCACATGAATATCCTAGAACAGCCCTCCACAACCTCATGCCCTCCAGATGTGTTCAGCCACAGTTCCCATTCTGAACCAGGATGGTTCATGGCTGTGCTGGCTAGAGGATGTTGGGACATCTGGGGAGCACCAGGTTGTGGAAAGCTGCCCTAGAACATTGCGGTTCTAGAATCCTCTACACCATATATGGGCAACCTGTCCACAGAAACTGTGGCTGTTATACCTGCCACGCTTGCTGCTGATATTGCTGCAGCCACTCTCAGTGGGCTCTATGGTCCTGCCTGTATATGGATGCCAGAGCATCTTCTGGCATCTACTCTGGCACTCACTCTTTATGGTCTTGTCACGCTGCTGTTGCTGCTGCTGCTGCTAAGGGTGCCTCTACAAGAGCGATTGAAAGCTCTTTCAAAGTGCATTACCAATTTTACCTCCACATGAACGGAGCGCAAATCGGGGGTTGAGGTGCTTTTTCTGTCCGATTATACGCATTATCGAATGCGTGTTAAATAGCGAGTTTTAATTTACCGCGGGAGTTAAAGCGCCTTATGACCATATAAACAAGTGAATCTCCGCATTAAACACCTTTAAAGCCCGTTTCATACAACCAGTAATGCGCTTCATCGCCTCCTGTGTATAGGGAGTAGGCGTTAAAGCGATTGCGAGAAGATGCGCATAATCGGACAACCGGGCGTCAAACCGAATTCTTGTAGAGAGGACCTAAGTTAGACAGGTGTTCCAAAAAGGAAAGGAGCAAAAGGGTTGGTGCTTGAAGGAAAAGGAAAGGGGAGCAAAGTGAAGGGGGGGGGAGAGTTCTTTGAAGTGCCTCTTTCACTTTTGTTTTTCTGTATTGCTGTCAGCTCACTTCAGCAAGTGTCTGTGGATGTACATGGTTATGCTGCTTTCTGCACATTTTGGCTATGGAGTGGTAAATGTTTGCCATTCATGCCCTTATGACAGATGGAGTAGTGGAGGAGAAAGAGGCAATGCATTATACAGAGTAAGGAGGCTTTGGGGATTGCAAGCCTGGTTGGAAAAGGGGGGAAAGCAGATGGAAGTCCAGACAGTGTTCGGTGACAGATTGTTATGAAGAGAGTTAGGGTTTGGGGTGGGTGGGGTGAAGGGCTATCTGCAGTAGGGAAAAGGGTGTCAGTGGAGGTGAGCTGGGAGGAGACAGGGAGGAACAATTAAAAAAAAGGCTGTTGTGGTGATATGGAGGTTTTAGTTCCTTTGGTTAAAGTTGCTATGCCAAATTGCATTCTTAAAGGTAAGCATTTCATTACATACCTCTAAGGAAAGAGGGTGGAGGATGAATAGCACAGACAGTGGGGTAACAAATGCTATTAGAAGCATGTTTCAGTGGATCAGAGTTTAACAACTGCTCCTAGAGAGGAGACTTGGAAGGAAAGGCACATTGTCTTAGAAGCATGGCTCTTCGTAAAGGACCTTAAAGAGAGCTTGGTCCCAGTCCCAGATTGAGAACCTTGTAGTCTATTTGCATAAAAAGCCAGTCCCCACCATTCTCCCAGAGTCTAGCACATTCTTTCTCAACCTAGTGCCACACAGAAGTGTTGGAGTACTGGCTAGGGATGATGGGAGTTGTAGTCCAATACATCCCAGGTTGGGAAAGTTTTGCCCAACATGAACAAAGAACACAAACTTAGATGGGCATGTGCAGGATGGATTCTCAACATGGACTGAGTAGGTCTTGACTACAAACCTGCAGATTCTGTTTGGTTCCTAAACGTGAGAAAATAAAGGCAACCAAAAAGTGCTGGCATCTTCTTCAGGCAGAAAAATCTGTACCTCCAGAAGGCATATGATTGGCTTGCAGAAGTTGATTCAATAAAAGGTATCCCTTTGTCCCTTTCATTGCACATATTTGCCTGGCTAGCACAAAAGTATCCCAAGGTTCTGAGAAGCACCCAGCAGCTACACTGATGTCGCTTTCATGAAGGAATTCAACAGTGTGTCTAGTGTCATCTTAAATACTTGTTATTGTTGTTGCTTCTGCTGCTGCTGCAACAACAGGGTAACACAGCTACCCTCTGGTTGAAGACACTGGGTTCTCCCAGATGGGAGGTTTGCACCTGTAGGTATTCGGCTACCTGTACATGCAGCAGGCTTCCTGGTTAGCTGTGAGTTCTTGCAGGATGTACCATAAGTACTGCCTTGCTGGATCTCAGCAAGGTCCACCTAGTCTTGTGTTGTGTTATTCACACACTGCTTTGTAATGAGTTTACATATGTTTAGGGCATCCGCCTATGTGTGTTTAGACAGAAAAAAAGTACTACAATTCATAATGTATTGGTTTTATGTGCTTTTAATCAGTTTGTGTATTTTATGCTTGATGTTGTTCCCCGCCTCGATCCAGAGGGTGAGGCAGGTAATAAATAAATAAATTTATTATTATTATTATTATTATTATTATTATTATTATTAAACATTCCCCAGCCAGCTATGTTGGGAGTTGTAGGACTTTCTTTCTGTCTAAACAACGCATAGGATTGCGTTCTTAAGCTATGTAATTAAGCCACTATGTAACAGTCCGTACTTCTTGCATTTCATTTCCTTCTGACATCAGTGCTCACAACCGTGCGCGCGCACACACGCACACACACATTATGGTAACTTAAGATAACCCTTGATACATCTGATGAAGTGGACTCTAGTCTGTGAAGACTTGTGCCATCATAAACATGTTGCTTTTTAAGGTACAACAAGAGCCTTTCCTGTGTTGGGTTTCTGACAGTCATAAGGAATTTGGTGTGTATGAAACAGCTATTAAAAACCAACAGAATGATGTGGTAGAAGCCCAGCACCCCTTTAAACGGCTGGTGGGGATCACATTGCTGAATCCTTCCCAATGTTAGAAACACAGAAAACAAAAATAGCTACAAAACTCCCTGCACATGCAAAACAAGAACAGAAGACAAAGGTCTGGGCTAGAATCGTTATCCCTGATGTAAAAGTGATCTATCTTATTAAATGAGAGAACATTCAAAGATGGTATCTCCCACCAGTAGTCTATTGTATCCCCCCTTATATTCTTCCATTCCGCTGCATGTGTAGAGTAGGCTCAAGTGAGAAAGCAATGAAATATCTGGTGATTTTTAGGCATGGAATGCTTGGACAATTTGGAGAGATTGGGTACCAAGCCTTTGCCAGATTGTCACAGATTAATCTGTTCCATATCACCACTAGTTGGTCCTGTTAGCACTATGCCTGAATGCTTCTGACAATGAGCATGGTGCAGCAGATAGAGTAGATGTCAGCAACTGGAGGCCCCTGGGCCAAATCAGACCTGCCCCAAAGAAGACACACATACACACACACCACACTCATAAGGGGTGTTGCCTCTGCATTACCAACCCAGAAGCAAAAACTCCCTCCATTGTGGCTGTGGAATCAAGATTTACCAGTAATCCTGTTTAGAGGGTGGGGGATTTGGTCCTCCAGGAAAAATAGCTGCTGATCAGATAGATAAAGCATTTGGGGGCTTAGATAGGGAAAGACCAAGTTCAGATCTCTTCTTAGCCATTAAGCTCACTGAGTAAGTGGCCTTGGGTAATTCTAAATCCATCAATGTATGCAAGACAGCAATTTTCAAATGTTCTACCCTGATGCATCTCATCCTACATTGACTTTTCCACTAAGGAACCCTTGCATATTGCAAAATGTATTCAGTAGGGGAGGGAGATGTTCCAGGGCAAAAGGAATGTAAAAGGGAGATCAGAATGTCCTGGTAGATCTCTGGGTGGTTTGTGGTAGATTGGCAATTGTTAATTATTTAACAATACTGGCAACGGAAATGCCTCTCCCTTCTGAACTGGAATGCTGAAAGCAGGAAGGTTGGGAGGGAACCGGGGAGTGTTTTGTGTGTGAAAGGACTGCAAGCTCAGGTCTGGTGCTTGAAACAAATGCCTGGGTCGACCATATGCTTGGGGGCAGCCTATCTTTTCATTCTAAAGTCCATTTCAGATATAATTACCCTGTGTTAATAAACCATGGTTTAGCTGACCTAGAATATGGTGCCTACATGGTCCCTCCTCCTTTCTCTCTTAATGCACACTTCTTCCATTCCTTAATGAACATTCCCTTCTTCCCATTATTTACCATTTTCTGTTATATCCAAACTGGGAAACTGTGGTTTAATTTTTGACTAGAAGCCTGGCTTGCAAACAGGGTCAAACAATGGTTTACAATCTCAGGTTACAGTTAGAAATATTAAACACCGGTCTCCCTATTCTGATATAAGGTGAAATTGGTTCAAGTGGTTTAAAAAACAATGGAAGTACTACATTAAGGCATGAAAGGGGAGGAGGACATATCCATGCACAGTGCTAGTTCTTACTTCAATACACCATGGAACCATTGTTCATTGGACTGGCATCATTACATCTGAATTGAGCACACACACACCCAGCCGCTATTTTCCACTTGACTCTGGTTGGTAGACCTTGAGGTTCTGGTCGAAAACGAAGTAGATCTTACAAGCCTGCCTGCCTGCCTGTGTTCTAGGGCACAAACTCCGCATGTGGCATTGACCCACTTCTATCCTTTCCATGGCTGTACATAAACATACTGCAGTGTAAGACTTACCCAGACCTGTGTTGCCCCCCCCCCCCCCCACAAGACCTGTTTGCTACAGGGGAAGATTTGTAGTGAATTGGCATGGAAAATTGGTACCAATAGCTAAATATGATGGCAAAAACGGCTGTGATTCAAAATGATGCAAAGCAAATATTTATGATAGGGTCTCGATTTATGATAGAGTAATAATTTTAATTTAAAGGCAGGCATGCTTTCTGAGTATGTCACCTCTAAAAGTAGTGGTCAAACTGCCTTAGATAGAAAGCACCCTGCAACACAGTTTGAAAGCCTCTACTGTATCTCATCTTGCAGTGAAGCAGCTGGCACTCTGGGTGCTAAATAAACCTTAAAAGGAATTGAACAACTAGGAGAAATTTGGCCATCTGCTATGTTAAGTACCAAATCTTTTGCAGCAATAGATGCTTGCCAGCGCGTCTCCAAAACTGCAAGATGTTTGTGACAATGTGTTGCATCAAATTGATAATAATAATAATAATAATAATAATAATGTCCTATAAGTCTTATGTTGTGTCTACACTTACAGTGTTACACACAGTACTAACTACCCATCCCCAAAAAGGATATTGTAGAATGGGAGAAGGTACAGATGGCCAACAAAACCCCTCCTTACAAGGAAAACATACAAGGCTCAAGGTCTTCTTTTAGTTTACACAAAGAGACATCTAAAGAGTTAGGACTTGACGGAGGTCTATAAAATGGTGTGAAAGTAAATGTTTTTCTCGCTTGCTAGTGATACAAGGACTTGGGAAAGTTCATTCAATGCAATTGATTGGCAGGTAGATTCAGGACAGACAAAATCAAGCACTACTTCTTAAACACATCTCTAACATTTTGGAAATCATTATTGCAAGAAGTGGTGAAGGCCTCTCATTTTGGATGGGTTTTAAAAAGGAATAAATGTTTTAATGGAGGATAAGTCTATCAATAGATCTTAGCTATGACGAGCCAAATGGAGCCTCCACAGTTAGAGGCAGTGGACCTCTGGTTGCTGGGGGCAAACAGTAAGGCATGGTTATTTTCATCAGGCACTGTTTGTGAACATTCCAAGGCATCTTGCTTAGGCTGACCATATGAAAAGGAGGACAGGGGTCATGTAACTTTAACAGTTGCAGAGAAAAGGGAATTTCAGCCAGTGTCATTTGTATGCAATTAGTTCCTGGTGAAATTCCCTCTTCATCACAACAGTTAAAGGTGCATGCACTATACTAGAGTGACCATATACAAAAGAAGGCGGGGCCCCTGCAACTTTAACTGTTGTGATGAAGAGGGAATTTCACCAGGAACTAATTGCATACAAATGACACTGGCTGAAATTCCCTTTTCTCTACAACGGTTAAAGTTACATGAGCCCTGTCCTCCTTTTCATATGGTCAGCCTAATCTTGCTAGCCATGACTGAAGACAGAATGCTGGATTGGACAGATCCTTGGTCTATTCCAGCAGGCAAGGCAGTTCTTATATTCTTGTTGACTGCCAAAGGATTTCATAGAGCTCTGTTTAAGCTCTCTTGGAATTGTCTATGAATCGAAAGCACTACAGTTAGGCCTGTGGTTTTGCAATATGAATTAGGAAGTGTCTATATACTTATGTCTCCAACATTTCACAGATGAAAAGAGGTATTGCAATACCATTCATAGCTGAAAGTCTTCTCTGCTTTTCATTTATGGTATAGAATCATACTCTCATAGAATAGTAGAGTTGGAAGGGGCCTATAAGGCCATCGAGACCAACCCCTTGCTCAATGCAGGAATCTACCTTAAAGCATCCCTGACAGATGGTTGTCCAGCTGCCTCTTGAATGCTTCTAATGTGGGAGAGCCCACCATCTCCCTAGGTAATTGGTTCCATTGTCGTATTGCTCTAACAGTCAGGAAGTTTTTCCTGATGTCCAGCTGGAATCTGGCTTCCTGTAACTTGAGCCCATTATTCTGTGTCCTGCATTCTGGGTTGATTGAGAAGAGATCCTGGACCTCCACTGTGTGACAACCTTTCAAGTACTTGAAGAGTGCTATCATGTCTCCCCTAAATATGCTCTACTCAAGGCTAAACATGCCCAGTTCTTTCAGTCTCTCCTCATAGGGCTTTGTTTCCAGACCCCTGATCATCTGCGTTACCCTCCTCTGAACCCCCTCCAGCTTGTCTGCATACTTCTTGAAGTGTGGTGCCCAGAACTGGACACAATATTCAAGATGGGGCCTAACCAGTGCCGAATAGAGGGGAACCAGTACCTCACATGATTTGGAAGCTATACTTCCATTAATGCAGCCCCAAATAGCATTTGCTTTTTTTGCAGCCACATCACACTGTTGGCTCATATTGTGATCTACAACAATTCCAAGATCCTTCTCGCTTGTCGTATTGCTTAGGCAAGTATCCTCCATCTTGTAACTGTGCATTTGGTTTCTTTTTCCTAGGTGTAGAACTTGGCATTTATCCCTATTAAATTTCATTCTGTCCTACACAAAGGAAAGGGCATGGTTGTTCTTTTGGTTAAATATACTGGGCAAAACTAATTGTTCTATTATATGTGCAGGCTGTACATTATACGGTGCTTCTAAGTAAACCCCACTGTGTCCAATGTGGCTTGCTCCTTGCTAAGTGTGTTTAGGAATGTCATTGAAGCATAATGTATGAGTCTCAGAGATTTAACTTCTATTGGCCTGCATGCTGAAACCTAAGAATGACTACTAACAGCATTTTGAAAAGACATCTCCAAAATCACCCCAACCTAGGGGCAGTGATTCAAAATGGATAGGCATCAGAAAACAGTTGCCCCTGATAAATAGGGATGGCTAGAGTATATATGGGAGCTAGTTTTCTATAAGGCTTCCTTGGGTCACTTATGATAATTTGAACCATGGATTGTCCCCGTAATAACTGTGAAGCTCAGCTTTCCATAAAGTTTAGATAATAAGACGTAGTATCACAGTTTCGCCCTTGGATGTTCCATGTACTAATCAGACTTTTCTGAACAGAAGTTATTCAGCAAGGAGGAATATGTTTACGCTATTATTTTTTACAGCCACATAGTTAGTTGAAAGCTAAATGCACTCAAGGTCTGTAGGACTTTCCTCTCCTCTCTCAATAGCACCATTCTTAATGTGTGCCTGACTCATTTGAAATCCTAACATCATTTATTCCTTTCTGGAGTACCAGAAATTACAGGTTCCACCATCTCACAAGAACTGAGTCAAAACATAGAGACTTTTGTGGTTGCTCAGAATCCAAGAGAGCGCAAGCATCTTTTTCATGCAGCTCTTTGCAATCAGAATTTTCGAATCATTTCATTATTTGCCTATAGTGCCAATATCACGACTGAATATTTATTACTCTAGCCCTATCCCCACCACTGCTGCCCCAATGTCTCCAGTCTATCTATCACCAGGGTATTTTCCTGAAGATCTGAGATATATTTTATACCTGTCATACACTTTTTTTTCTTTAACAGCTTGCTATTAAAAACCCAGAGAGTGGCCCATGAAGAGATCAAACTGGTTTGTGTGTGTTAGATTCCTGCATTCTCCGAGGGGGTCTAGCATTTTAAAGTGAAACAGGCCGTTTCATCCAGTATTTCCATTTGAAGTGTTAATGTGAGAAACCCTATATCTGAACATATAATCAGGGTCTGGGGCTACAGACCTCCCTCTCATGACTCATGCAGACCTCTGAAGTTATGAAGCTTTCTGTGAATACAACATTTCTCCTTAAATACCATTTTAGTTCTTTTGTCATATAACCTAGTAGAAAAGTTTACTCTTGATTCAGAAATGTATTTAAATTCAATGAGTTGGATCCAGATTTACTCATACTTAGAGTAGACCCACTGAAATCAGTGAGACTTAAATCCCATGAATGTCAGTGGGTCTACTCTAAGTATGAGTAAGTCTGGATCCAACCCAATATTAACAAACAGCATGTTTAAGGCTACAGTCATATATACATTTACTTAGAAAAATGCCTCACTGAACTCAGTGGCACTTCCATTAAACACTGATACAGCTGTGCTGAAATTAAATTGCAGAGTTTTCACATTTATCAGTTTAAATTTTTTTTACAGCCCCCTTCCCAAGAAACCCTTGTTTCCGAATATAAAACATGAAATTTGTTATTTGTTCCTATATTGATGTCAAAAGGACAATAAATGAAAGTCATTGTTCAAAAGCTCAGTCAGCGGATGAGTGAGTGATAGTGAGAGAACCTTTTTCATCTTGGAGATGAACGGGTGGAGGAAATGGCACAGAATAATGTGAGAGATTTCTTTAGTAGGAATTTAGACCTCGCCAACATACCTGTTGAAGTGGACTGGACTGTTTTCCTCATCCATTCATAAGAGCTGTGTCTTTGACTGTGGGGAGAGATTTGCTCTGTATTAATTGTATCTACAGGAGGTAAAGCCCCCGATCCAGCGGGATTCAGGGAGTTGTAATCAGCAGAACTGTAGGAAACCTGTCCAGGAGATGATCCGTTCATTTGTGTGGATGTCACACTGCTGGAGGGCCCTGGGCCGTAAGCATTCCAATCCTCCCTTTGCAGGCCATAGTGTGCTCCCCAGGCCCCTGAAGGTTGTCCACGGTTGTCCATATTTTGCATATGATGGTATCCCATGTAATCTGTATAGGGTGTTGAGGAAGCAAAGTTTTGTGCTGGCACGTTATTGTTGTTGTTGCTGCTGCTGCTGCACCTTACAGATCCTGGATACATGCTGGCTTCTTTTTCCAAAAGATAACTCACATACATGATGCTCATCCCCTGGCTTTGTCTTGCCAAGGCATCCTGCTCCACTCGTTTGATCTCACACCCCCTCCTCTTTCTCTCACTCTTCTTTTCTAGCCCCAACTGGCTCTATAAATGACTCATGCTAGTCCTGAGGTCTCTTTACTACACATGATTAACAATAGTATTACCAGGTGCTGGGGGTAACAGTTTACTAAGGTTCTGCCTGATGTCACAGATAACTGGCTGCTCCCAAACAACATTTGCATTCAAATGAAGAGTTGGCCATTCCAAGGACCCCACCTTGCTGCCAATTTGGGTGTTTCCTTTCTCACAGACCCTTTTTATGTCCTGGCCCAGCCCTTTCCCCAAGCCCTCTGATAGACTGGACACGGATCACATACATTAATTTAAATAAATAAATAACACAGTGAAACATTTTTCATCTGATGGCAACGAGGATGGTGATGATTCGATGTTATTATGTCTGATGGAATGGGCTTTAATCCACAAAAGCTTGTACCGCAATACATTTGTTAAGTCTTTAAGGTGTCACAAGGCTCTTTGTTGTTTTTGCCACTGACACGGCTAGCCCTCTGGAACAAAGTGTTTTGTAGCAACTGAAAGATGAACAATTTTATTGTGGCATAAACTCTTGATAATGATAGAGCCCAACTCATTAGAGGCGTCAGACAAAGTGGGTTTACATCTGTGAAAGTTTATCTCACAAGAAAATGATTAGACTCTAAGGTGCCCCAATGTTGACTTTTCATTGTTTTATCTGTGAAAATGATTGTTGCATTCTAGAAAAGCCTCCATAGTGGATGAGGCTGTTCTCTTTGGTTCGCTCATGTTTTTGCCAAATTTTTCAGATGAATTTGCTTGAAATAGTGTGCCTGCTCTGCTAAGGTAGAAGAGCATTCCTTTTTTTTAAAAAAAAATTCTTCTTGAACATTAAAGTCTTGATGATTTGATCTTGAGAACCAGTAACTCACACAAATAATTTATTCATTTATTTGAGATATTTATATACTGCTAATAAAATCCCTAAGCCCTCCTATCACAGTGAAGATGTTCTATATAAACAGCTGCTCTGAAGCCAATGGTTACTTGAGCAGTCCCAGTGGCTTAATCTCACGAGCTAGAGATATTGGAGCCCTGCCAGTCCTGAGCAAGCCCAGCAGGATGGAAGACAGGGAGGAGTTGCATTTCCACTCCCCCCTCTGACTCCAGGGCCAGCTTTTGTTTTATTTTGTGAATTCCCGAATTGATCTACATGAGCTCCAGGACTGGCATAGAACAGTAGCTGGGTTGTTTTATATATATATATATATATATATATATATATATAATATATATGTTACAGCATTTTCATATTGCTCTTCACCCCAAAACGGCTCCCAGAGTGGCTTCCAAAGATTAATAATAAGGCAGTCCCTGCCCTCAGGTTTATAGTCGAAAAGATACGACACAAAAGGAAAAGCAGTTGGGTGGGAGGAGGAAAAAAAATAAGAAGCCAAGTCAGGCACCAGGTCTTAGTTTCAAAATTCTTATAGGTGTTATTTCTGGCAGGAAAGAGTGAAACAAGCTCCCTGCAGCTGTTTCTTCCTTGAGTGATGTATGGAGTCAGCTTCCCCTTGCTGTGATGTTTATCCTGGGAGGCAGGGGGTCGCAGGACCCTCCTAACCTCCCTCCCTCAAGGGCTCTTTGCTCCCACTCTGACACTGGAGTCCTGATGTCAGAAAAGTTGTTTCCACAGTGGCTGGGGGTGGAGATCTGATGAGTTTTATAGTCCCTGGGACGCCTCCCTCAACGGACCATAGGATGGCAGCCTAAGAAACCGAAGGCGGCAGGAAGTAAAACTCAAACCCAACAATAGAATGAAAACAGCTCAACAGGAGGCAGCAAATAAGTTGTTACTACTCCAGATGCCTGCTGAAAACAAGACAGTGTTCACAGTGCACTAAAAGACTACATAAAACCTAGACCAGCAATTCTGCTAGAGCAGTGAACACTAGAGCGGGGGAATAATTTCCAATATGCCCACTGGAGGGCGAGAATATGGAGGAGGGCAAATGTTGACCTGGGGGACATAACAGTGCCCCAGCAGTCCTAAGGGCAGAACCTCATTTAAACATCTGAAGCCTCCTCCCACATTTCATCTCTTCCCACATTTCATGATGTCAACCTTCTCTCTCTCTCTCTCCCACACACACACTTTTAGGTAACACCTTGCCTGATGAAGCGAACTGGAGATCTTATGACCAATAAAGTTGCCTCTTTATTTTTAATGTTATCAGCGTAGCAGAAACAATAAAGGAGAGAAGATATTAGATAGAAGATAGATAGATGATAGATAGATAGATAGATAGATAGATGTCTTAACACTATTTCTTAAACGTGCAAAACAGTAGGGAGAGTTGTGAAAAAATACAGGCCCTTAATGATGTGATATTTAATTGCACCTTTATGAATAAGCTAACACATTAGAGGGAAATCTCTGTAAAACATGTGCAAAATGTTGTCAACCATTGACCAAATTTTATTTTCTTTAAGCACCTGCACTTTAACACCTAACTGAAGCAAGTTAGATATTTGTCTTCTGAAGTAAACAGGGTCTCTTGGCAGTGTAACCATGTTGAGGAAATGAGATTATTTCTAAATATGATTCCAGCACAGGATGAAAGGCATGCTAAACATTTCATCAAGATGCGTTGGGAATGTTTTGCAAGTTGCCAAGTGGGCTTCTGTAGCGTTACTTCATAGATTCTGCAGTCTTGTGGGCAGAATCCATGTGTTTTATCTGTACATAATAAAGCAATTGCCTAGAGGTGTTATAAGAAAATCCTTTTCAAGCATTCATCCTGAACAGGGGACACAAACACAAGTAAGGGGTATGAAGCCGTGCATGCTGGTCCTGCCCCTATGCCCCTGCGCCACCTCCTCAGTCTTTGACTTTCCTGTGTTCAGCAGATTTGCTTGAACATAAGAGTAGAACTCTTGACACAATCAGGGGCATTGATAAAGCTGGGTCTATTATTGCAAAAAGGTCTATTTAACCCTCTCCAGACCTCTTTACTCAATATAGGAAGTTTCGAGACTGAAGGGGCGAAACACAGCACACACAGGAATGTAGGGCCAGGGCCAGTGTGAGCCGTTCTGTGTGCTTACATACGGGTGGCCTGATAATATTACGTTGAACTTTTCCTTGTCAATACCAGCAGCAGCCATTGTTGGTGTGGAGTGAGGTGGGAAAATCAGGACTGAGAGCTTCTCTACACATAAGCCTTACTGGGTCTTTTGTCCTCCTGCACTCTTTCCGCCTTCATAACACTTTCTTTACATGCCATCATGTGATTTTGAATTGAACATTTCCCTTCTCTGAATGGCTCCATTGTATTTAGTGAGACAGTGTCATCTAGTGGCAGAATTATAGTGCAATGCCAACTTTACATACTGAAAAAATCCCGCGATATGCATTTAAAAGTGAGATTATAGGGGTATAGCATGGGAGAAGTCCTGGATGTTGACAACATCATGTAATTGGCCTGCAAACTTCTGTGAGTGGCCAATCACAAGCGTGCAATAAATCACTCATTTAGAGAAGCTCACAGAGAACATTTTTCTACACTTTGAGGAGGCAGCGGTGGGGTGGAGGAAGAATTTGACATGCTTCTTATAATGTCCAGTTCCACCTCTGTTGTAGCAACCAGGGGTGCTTCTAGACAAGGCTTTATTGTGCAACCACCATGGTTAATTTACTTTCGTTTCACAGGGGCAGGGTGCAAATGTCCCCATGAGGTCAGTATCCATTTGTAACAAATCCATCTTTTTCCAGTACTGCCTCATCTTTTTCCTTACAGCAGAAAATCCATTAAGGAGGGAAAGAGCAGAATAGTAATTTCGTTGCAAATGTGGACAGGAAAATGTGCAACTGAGGCAGGGTGGGAGAATTGTTCCAGAGGGAGGTGAATGATGCGTTGGAAATGCCCCTCCATGTCGATTGCTTGCCGAGCATTTCCTGCTGCATTGCCACTTCTGTCCTGCAACTCAACTCTTTTCCTGAAAGAGTTTTGCCATTTGCTTTTAATCTTTGTTTCTTGTTTACTTGTTCTGAAAGAAAGAAAGAAAGAAAGAAAGAAAGAAGAATCACCCAAAAAGTGTATGCATGCATTGGGTGTGATCTGCTTCTGGCTCATCTATCCAGCATTAGTAGCCATGTTATTTATTGCTTCCTTTACTACTTTCATCTCCAACCCCAGCACTGGAATTAGCCATTTTACTTTTCTGTTCAATTAAAAAAGAAGTATGTCGGCACAGTTCTAATGAAACAGAATTCTGCAAGAACTGTAAAAACACACACAGTGCTCTGTGAGCTTCTCTAAATGAGTGATTTATTGCACGCTCTGAGGTGTATATATGACTCCACATGTGCAGGGACTTCCAGTAAGAAGTCAGGAGACAGTTGGAATCATTTCAAGACTTGCTCATTTACCTTGTCTTTGCCATTTTCTCTTATAAGATGAGGAGTGCTTAGAAGCATGGCAAATTCTTGGCTATCTGAAATCTGTGTCCATACAAGAACCACTGAACGATTACAAATAAATATACATTTATACATTTCTTTTGTTTATATCTATATAAGCAGGTCAAGACTCCTCTTTCACCCACTCACTAATTTATATTACTTATTTAAGTTTCATGCTTTTCTTCAGCCTCTGTTGAGACATCTCTCTTGTTTGTCCAGAGCAGAAGCTGGCAGGGTTGCAGACGTGCCACAAACGCAGAGCTCCATCACATCTGCGATTTAGTGCACTCTCATCATGCCTGGTGTACGGATTTGCAGCACGGTACTCACATAATGCCATGCCTGTCCTGCTCACACCCACCTCTTCTCCAGCCTTTTCTGATTTTTTCCTAAAACGCCTAAAGTCTGGATTATTTCCCCTAAGCTTGTTTAATGTGCGTTTAATGCTCCATGTAGTTGTAAAGGAACTGGGTGTGTGTGCTGTGATGGGAGTCTTACTGTTGGCTTGAATGGATTGCATCAGGTCCTGGCAGGGAAAAGTGATCTCTCCCAGCAGCCGGGTCCAAGCCTCAATATAAAACCCAAACCTTACATCCCAGGCTCAAAATCATGCAACGCCTGAATCTCTGCAGAGACAGGATTGTACTCCCTCGATGCCCCCAAAGAGCCAGACTAAAGGGTTGTTCCATTTTTGCCTGGCAGAGAGGCGGTCTTGTTGAACTACTCATCTGGCAGGACCTGACTGGAGGGAGAAAGAGAAGGGGAGGGGTGGAGTGGAGTGGAAGAGCAAAGGAGCAAAAGAGCAGCTATTCAGGCGAAAGGGATCATAAGCTTGACACACTTCTGCCTCAGAGGTTAAAAAACGTGGAGGCAAACCAGGGGAAAAAATTAGGTGTGATGGAGCTCCCAGACTAAAGTGGTCTCTATGCGTAAAACTGCTTATCATGAATATATCACATGGCTTGCTTGCCACAAGCATGGAGCTGTCATTGGCTGAGGAAGAAAGCGACCACCAGAATCCTCAATTACATGTGCTTTGGCTCTCCGTTCTGTGAGTTCCAAATGAGACCTAGCATTAGAGCAGGGTGCACGTGATCTTCCATTTACTTATTTATTTACTGCATTTGCAGGCTGAAATTCCTCCAGGCAGCACACATGGTTCTTCCCCCTCCACTTTATCTTCACAACAGTCCTGTGAGATATGTTCAGCTGAGAAAGAGAGAGAGAGAGAGAGAGAGAGAGGGTAAGAGAGATTGACCCAAAGTCACCTGGCGTATTTCATGTCAGAGTGAAGATTTGAACCCAAGTCTCCTCAGCCGCAGTCCATACGGGTGTACACATTCATTTTAAGGGTAACTTCACACATTACATTTTTAGATTGCCTTCTAAGGTATTTTAGATTTTAAAAAAATGCACCTCAAAATGCAAAGTGCGAATGTGACAAAAAGGTGTATCATTCATCAGGGAGCCCCACGTTTGTCTGTAAGCCCCTATTGCGTATTCATCCAGTGGCAAACATGGGTTTGTTTTGGTATAATGTACCTGTGATACATCTAAATCATGATGATTTTTGTAGGGCTCACAAATAGATGCCTTCAGAGTTGCATGGGGTGGGATGTGTGGCCCGTTATTTAATATATTTCATCCACATTTTCAACAGATAATTTTAGGGCCTGCTCAATAGTCACTCTTAAGGAAGTGAAGCATCCTTTCAGTGTGGAACTACTTGATCCTTCCTTGTTCTTCGTTGTAAGCACATGCTGGTTTGCTTTCCTTTTTGCCTCTCCAGCAACTAATTTGTTTAGGAAAACTCTCCTGAGAACCGCACTGCGTCCCCTACTCTTCTTCCCAGACAGATGTGACAGTAAATCAGCAAAGAACAAAGCAGTAATTGCTGAAGACCTACTTTTACTGTAGCATCAGTTTCAGCCCTCCAGCTATATGCAGCGGCTGCCTGCTTTTATGGTGTTTGCAACATTGCAATTCTTTCCCCATCCTCCACCTTGAAGCCCTGTACTAAATGCAATGTGAGCCCCCCAAATTCAGCTGCACTGTGGCTTGCCCTTCCCTCTTTTTTTTGAGCCTGCCTTTTTATTTGAATCAAAGTATGGAGGCCAATATTTTGTTTTATTTATCAATGCAGTTTTTTACCCTGATCTGCCATTAGAGCTCAGGTGATGTAACACTGGCGAAACCTGTTCTGTACTGTTATTGAAACAACAGAGAGCACAGCAGAGTGACTTGGGAGCAAACCTCAGGGTTGCCCACCTAAGCAAGCCTCATTGAAATAAACGTTGGGCAGGAGAACTTCCTGGTGGGTTGCCCTATCCCAGAGGTTGGCAGAAGGTAGATCAAAATGCATTGGAAGGTATCTGGATGATTGCAGTAGAACAGCAAAGGGTTATCTCTCATTTGTTTAAAAATAGGAACCGCAAGAAGCCCTCTTCCCCAAGAAAGAAACAAAAGTGATCTAGGCTTATAGGAAGAAAGCTGGAGAGGAGGAGTTGACTTTCATGTGGAAGACTGTGAGCTCAGCACTGGAGCAGAAAACCAACTCCTGGGCTGGGCATGTGTTGAGAGGCACCTGTTCCTAAATTCTAAATCTATGGGTAGAATCCAACGCAAGACCTATTTAAAGTAGATCTATTGAAATGAATGGGACTTTAGTTAATTATGACTACCACATGTCCTATTCATTTCAATGTGCTTGTTCTAACCTAGGTTGGCTTTTACCCTGTGTCATTCCCCCTCATCCCCCAGGCCAACATTGGCTTAGATTGTGGATACTAGTAAACATGAGAGATCCTGAATTCAGCCCACCCCAGTTCTGACTTCTATGATTGTTGGATGTTATGAATGTTATGCAGAGAAAAATGTGTACCAAGATACACTGCCCAAATTCCATTCATATGCAAGTACTGAATAATACCTTAGGAATCCTCTATAGTCATGGGGGATGTATTGATCAAAACATATATTCTAAAAATTTAAAAATATTTCAAACAATTTTAATTTAATGTTATTTTTTGCATAATCATACAAACATAAGAAAAACTATAAATTTATATACACATAACATAGAACTAGAAAGAATTGTATATGGCAAAATACAATATTCATTCACGATCTAAAGAGCTAAAAAAAGTTTTTAAAAATCCTAACTTGCCATGTGCCTTTGTAGAACAACGAAGCTAAAATGAATAAATAATGCCGGAATCCTATCAAACTTATCAGAGAGTAAGCCTTTGATGTTTGATAGTAGGGCCAAATTTTCTGCTAACATAGTGGTATGCTTACTTACTTAGCCCTTTTGTGTATGATGAAAAAGTCGGGCTTCCATTTCTTAAGTAGGGTGGCTATGTGCCGTACTTTATAGAGAACAGTACTCTATTTGAAGGCTACCAGAATAGAGTCCTCTGTTTGACGGGATCCCGGATTTGAAGGGCTATCTAGGCCAAGACTGGTTTGAAAATAGGATAGTGGAAGCATTGAAGGTGCCCATCAACAGTTAGTATCTGGACAGCAGATGAGCAAGCACACAGATCACCTAGGCTTAATCGATGCCAAGCAGGATATTACACTATGAAAGTGGTATGAAAGTGGTATATAAAAGGCAGGAGCCACACCAAGCAGGATATAGTGGTATGAAAGTGGTATATGGTGCCGCCTTTATTGACTTTAAGTCTGCTTTCGATCTAATATCAAGGGACAGGTTATGGCAAAAACTGGAGGACATCAATATTGATAGGCGACTGTTGATCCTCATTCGTAGCCTTTATAACAATACCAAGGTAAAGGTGAGGTGCAATTGTGCAGGACATCTGACTAGAGCAATTCCAACATACACGGGTGTTAGACAGGGCTGCGTTCTTGCCCCCACCCTATTTAACATCTATATAAATATCTTGGTCAAGAGGCTTACTGAGATAAATTCTCACCCTCCCAAGCTGGCACATAGATCCCTGTCTAGTTTGTTCTATGCAGATGCTGCTGCACTCCTTTCTCTAACTTGTATAGGCTTGAGGCGCCTGCTAAGAGCTTTGGACAGTTTTTGCAAAAATGAAAAGTTGATGATTAACTACACTAAATCTAAAGTTCTAATATTTATACGAAAGCGGACTAAACACCGTTGGCAAATAGATGAGCATCAAATTGAACAGGTTAAAACCTATAAATATCTGGGAATAATCTTTCAGTCCTCGGGCTCTTGGAGGAATCAAATCTCCAATGCCACTGCCAACTCACAGAGGAGTGCTAAGGCACTTATTTCTTTCTTTTATGCTAAGGGCGGACATCAGCCCTACAAGTGTTTTCTGCTAAAGTGCTTGCACAATTGTTGTACGGTGCGCAATTTTGTGTTTATAGCAACTTCAAGGCCTTGGAAGCTATCCAAACAAATTTTTTAAGAGCTATTCTTGGACTCCCAAATTGTGTGCCTAATATACTTCTACGCCTGGAAACAGGCCAAATGACGGTTGAATCCCGTGTGTGGAGCTATAAACTAAACTACTGATTAAAAATGACATTTGCCCCACAGGGTTTGGCTCCCCTAACCTTAATAGATGTATATCAGTCTTCATGGAAAAGGGCGTTTGAAAGGAAATTACATAATCTGGGCTTTTGACGAAGTGTTATTCTAGCTCTGGGCCTTTTAAGGGCAAAGGAAGAGATATGCCAGCGAATTGGGGATAGTGAGCTTCAAGAGCACATAAGGTTAGCTCGCCCATACCCTGAATTTAGGGACAATGGGCAGGTATTTCTACCAGCAAACTAGTTAGCTGCCATAACCATTCCAAAACATAGGAGAACATTTACGTTAGCTAAATTTAATGTGCTTCCCTCTGCACTTTTGGAGGGGAAATATAATAACACTCCATATATTGAGCATTTATGCCCCTGTAAGGATGGTATGGTAGAGTCTGTGGGCCATGTCCTACTATATTGTACATTTTATTGTGATTTTTGACATATTTTCATAGTCCCCATCTTACAGAAAAAAACAGGGAGATCTGATGCATTCTATTTAAAGTACCTCCTGGCTGATCAGAACGCCCAGATAACTGCTAAGGTGGCAAGATTTTGTGTGGCCGCAATTGCCTGCCGACGTGGGATAATATTATCTACTTATGGAAACATGAATTTTTAAATGCAGTTTTAGAGTAATTAAGATTATATTTTAGTATTACACCTGAATGTTATATGTATATGTATTATGCTGTGCACTTTGTATGCTGGTCTTATGACCGTAATAAATATTTGATTGATTGATTGAGTGATATATGGTATGTGTCGATGGGTCCCAACAGTTGTCAGTGCACTTCAATACCGCTATAAAGCAGTAGTGTGGCTCCTGCCTTTTATATACCGCTTTCATACCACTTTCATAGTGCAATAGCCTGCTTGGTGTAGATTAGGCCCTATTCACAGGTCTTTCCCCACACTGGTGAAATGTATTGGATTTCTATTTGAATTGTACTAATGCTTTCCAGATTTGCATCTATACCTATAAATTAGTATGTGCTGATTTTATGAAAATCAGCATCCTCTGTTTTTCTAGTGATGGATCTCCTCTTTTTTTTTTCTTTTTTTTTTTTTGATAATACATAAGTGGCTATCCTTTTTCTAAGGGTAATTCTTTTAGCCACTAGAATACCCACTGCAACAAGGGAGAGAGCCTTCTCTGTGGTGCCCCCCCCCCAATTGTGGAACAATCTCCCTGATGAGGCCCGCCTGGCATCAATATTGTTATCTTTTCGGCACCAGGTCAAGACTTTTCCCTTCTCTCAGGCATTTAGCAATATCTGATGAGCCTGGGTCTGTTTTGCTTTTTTAAGGCTTATAGCTTTTTAAGTTATTATAGTGGTTTTAAATGTGTGTGTATATTGTATGTTTTTACAGTTTTAATTTTTGTATATTGTTTTTAAGTGTTTTAATCTTATATAAACTGCCCAGAGAGCTTCGGCTATGGGGTGGTATACAAATGCAATAAATAAATAAAATAAATAAATAAAATTAGAAGGAGTCATGTGTGGTATCCATCATACTAAAGGAGAAATCATCTACGGTAGGTCCTTATTATGATTTTTATGAGCCATTCCTTTTATCCCAGAAACAGCAGCATATATGATCAAAGAGAGACGAAACCTTCACAAAAAAACTTTATGTGAAGCAAGGAGGGCACCTAGTGGTCAACTGGCTGCATCACATGAATGTCTTTTCCTGCTTCATTGATCTGATCGGTCATTACTGGGGATGCTTGAGGAATTTGATCACCGAGAATTCTTCTGATACCCACTGACTTTATCTGTATCTTCTGGACTAATGTGCAGATTTGAACATAGTTATCCACCATTTGTCACGCTCCCTCGATGTGACATCACAACAGTTCTCAGTTTGAAAAACATAGCAAAGTACATTTAAAATGTTTAAAGTGCATATGTTTTTGATAAAATACATTTAGAAATGTGCAGTTTGAAAGGAAATGTATGAAGAGTGCAATCCTATGCATGATTAGACAGAAAAAACCCTACAATTCCCAGCATGCTGCAGTCAGTATGGCTGGCTAGAGGAATGCTGGATGCTGTAGGACATTTTTCTGTTTAAACATGCATAGGATTGCACTCTGAGAGCCAAACTACACATTAGCTTTGTAACATTTTATAAGGGTTATGAAAACTCTTTGGGCCACATGACGCACTCCCTTGACCGTTGTATACCCGAGTTTTTTTAAAACTCACTTCAGCTATATACAACGGGTTTTACTTTTAATAAATCGTTTTAAGTAAAATAATGTGTCCTTCCTTACCGTTTGTGATTCATGGGGGCAGTGCTTCGTTTATCAGTGCCCAAATGCTTAGCCGTTGATTGGTGGGGAAGAAAGAGGGGCTAAGGAGGAAGTGGGCGAGTGAACTACAACACCCACAATGCTTAGCCCTATGCTCATTGAAAGCTAGGGAATGAAAGGGGAACTAAGGAGGAAGTGGGCAACTGAACTATAATGCCCACAATGCTTTGCCCTAAACTCATTGTAAAAATGAAACAGAAAGAGACAGGGCAGAAGAGTGTGTGACCACACACACCGCTTTAAAGGCTGAAGAATTTTTCTCCTGTAACGTGAGTACTCAGTAATGTGGCCTAAGATGTTTTGGAACACACCTATTTGGAATGTTTTAAAATACTATTTAAAACGTTCCAAGGTACTGTGTAGATAGGCTCAAGTGTGTTTGATGCTGGGTGTTTTTGTTTTTTTTAAAGGTGCAGATTAATGGAGAAATCTGATGGAAATAGGCTGATCATAACCTATCCTCAAGTTGGCGACATCGGTGGAGCTACTACCCTTTCCTTTTCTTTCTAAACTTCTTTTCTTTGTTCTGTGTTTTTGTCTGTCTGTGTGGAGGCAGGAAACAAATATTAAACTGTCTGCTGATCACTTGCAAATCTCCTGACTTCACTGCCTGAAGAAAGCAGGAAACCTCAGAGAAAGAGAGAGAGAGAGAGAGAGAGAGAGAAGATTAACATTCAAAGTGGAATTTTAAGGTTCTGGAATTGCTGCAGTCAACTCTCTTACACAAAGCAGTTCAGATTTCCTAGCATCCAGGACCCCAGCCTGGATGTTGACTTCTGCAATACACTGAAATCCATTGAGAAAGGAAGCTGCATCAAGACCAAATGCATCACGTTATTGATGCATATGAGTCTGCCCTAGCTTACCATCGTCACCAGAAACCTTTTAAAGTTTTTTAATCATTAGACGTCAAGCAGCAGTGACTGCAAGAGAGAGCATTCTTGGTCATAGCATCTCATATTTGGAATAGTCTTCCCAGAGAGACCAGCACTGATGCTGTTTTGGTACTAAGCAAATAAGTTTTAATGGCTTTTGATAGTTTTCTCTCCCAGGAGCAGGAACATTAAAAGTGATTTGTGGAGTTTGTGGGGCATGGGAGGGTGTAGCATTGGTTGCTTGCTTAGAAAATGCTGAATATTCAAGGCTTTGGCCTCTGCCTCAATATGCTCCACCTCCATTATCCAGTCTTGTCCTGTTGTACTTTCTGTGACTTTGTGCCAGTTGAGCTGAAAGCAAACTTGTCTTAAATGGCTGTCATTAATCATTAGGGATGTGAATCGTATCGTTAAAATGTCTGATAATGATACAATATGCTCTTTATCGTGCATACTATTAACAATAACGATAATTTTCAGTCCCATTATATCGGATTATCGGACTGCCATATAAATAAACCTATAACTTCTGTATTTACAAAGTTAGAGGCTTGAAACTTGGTCACAGGGCTTATGGGGTATGCCTAAGTATGTGTATGAAATTTGAGACCGATCCCTCCAACCCTCAATTTTATGTGAATTTATTAAAGATCGTTTAAATTCTGACAGGTCAGAATGACAGCTCGCCACGTGCATTCATTCAGACCAGTCAAAAAGTTGCAGGATCTTTAATAAATTCATATAAAATCGAGGGTTGGATGGATTGATCTCAAATTTCATACACATGTCTAGCACATGTTGCTACACATATGTGCCAAATTTCAGATCAATCCCTCCACCCCTGTATTTTATATGAATTTTTGAAAGATCATGCAACTTTTGACCTGTCAGAACTTAAATGATCTTTAATAAATTCATATAAAATCGAGGGTTGGAGATATCAATCTCACATTTCATACTCATACTTAGGCATACCCCATAAGCATTGTGACCAAGTTTCAAGACTGTAACTTTGAAAATACAGACGTTATAGGCATTTTTTCTTTAAAAAATCAGCTCTATAGGGCTTAATGGGGCTGCAAATTAAATATTGTATTTCCGATAATTATCGTGAAGACGATACAGTTTACCTACAATATTATCGGAGACGATAATGTTTTTGGTCCAAAATTACGATAACGATAAAATATGATATTTTCGGGCGCTCACATCCCTATTAATCATAACTCCCTAGCCCCTGAGATTTTGCAGATTTCTTGCCTACAACAGGTGGGCTACATGAAAACATGTCAATTTCATACCAATTGCCAACACTTATACTGTACGTGCAAATTTAATTTAATTCAACGTTGTAGGAATCAAACTAGTGTCCTAACTGCAATTGGAAGATCATGCTGTAAACCGACTAGCCAACTTCCATTTCAATACCTTAGTGCTCAAGGGAGGCATTGCATTGTGATATGTTTTACATCTTCCTTGCATCTGAAAAGTGGCTGGTGTTTAAACCTGAAATGCAGAAATGTGTTTTCAACATGTACAACACCTTTCATTCCAACAAACAGAACCTGTAACAAAATGTTGCAGTATGGAGTGTGCTCCTATTTACTGCTCTAGTCAGTCAGCATTCCCATGCGGTCTTCCATTACAACCCCACCCCCCACCCCCCAGTCTATCAGCATTCCATGGCTCCTTGAGCATGCTCAATCCTCATTGGACTGCTTTTGGTTACTCTCTATTAGGTACCCCCTCCCCCAGATTTGTCTTACTTTTACAAACCTTGTCCTTCTCCTGGATGTGGTAATACCTTCTTCTTGTGCATGGCTGAGCTATTTGGATTCGCAAGCAGCGGCGCTCATGCCTGGCCATTGAAAACAGAGGGAATGATATCCGAATCTTCAAGGCACCTCCACATTACAATATATTTTGCATTTCCCTTTGCCTTTTGAATGGGTTAAGAGGATTGTTATTCAAACAGGCAATGTATATTAGCATCCTGAACATTTCATTTTATTTAGCGCCCCATAGTGTAAGCTTTCTGGGCAGTTCACCAAAAATTAAAAACTGTTAAAATACATTATATAAAGTATAAAAACCATTCACGTTAAGGACATAAAACAGATAGCCCACCACCACCAAATATATCTACAATTTTAAAATGTGAACCATGTTGAGTTCTGAAGAAAGTCAATGTATTACGAACAGATAAAGGTGTCAAATGGGCAGTGAAATCAAAAGTCCCACATTTTGGATAAATATTTCATGTGGGTCAGTTTGCTCTCTCTCTTTTTTTTTAAAAAAAATTCTGGAGTACTGAAAATTGATGCAAGAAGTTTATTGCCATGTAAAGTCTTTCTTTCTGAGGATTTCTTTGTAAATGTTTTATGTTTTCTAGATCTGGTTGAGGAGCATTAACAATAAGTAAATGCTGCACATTTTCCGTATTTTTAATTAATTAAAAACAACCTCTTTGACATCTCTCACAAATTTCCCCACAGAAACCTGCATAAGATTTTTTTTAAAAATACAAATGTTTAAGATGGCTTTGGCTAAATGGGGCATGGTTTGAGGTCACAGGTGTGTTGGTGAAAAATCTAGGAAGAAATTACGCAATTCTTCAAGTCAGTAATTTCCACTGAAGAATGACCCACTTAATATCTAGTTTCTGGTTTCCAGATTTGCTAAAGGGTCCTGGCTTGCCCAGTGACCTTGTGCAGGTTCCTTTACCCTTCTTATATATTTTCCTGGAAAATAATTACCTCACATGGGCACAAGTATTCTCATACTTTAAAATCATTCTGAGGAAGCTCTTGAATGAATAAGTATATGAAACCATAAAGCTAGTAACTCAGGCACATAAAACGAACAAAACCCACATCAAGATATGATTTAAAAACAAACAAACAATTATAGCAGTGTTTTTAATTGTAATTTTGAATATGCTGATAGTAGGATTGCAGTCCAATTAAATAAATGTTAATGGATTAATCCTATTAGTCTTTGTTGATTAATCAGTTAATCTGTCTGTTAAATTTGCAGGTATTTGCATATGGGTAAGAACAACATTTCTGAAGCAAGAAGCATATTTTGGTTTTACGTGATGTTATATCATGGGGCATCTTTTTAACAGATGAAAAGCTTTTCAGTTGGCGAATTGAACATTGCAGTGTTAGTTGTTAGCAGCTTTGTGGTTGGAAAAGCAGGGTATAAAAGAAACTAGATCAGCCTTCCCCAGCCTGGTGCCCTCCAGATGTGTTAAATTACAACTCCCATCACTCTAGCCAGTATGGCAAGGGCATGTATGGATTTGGTGAGAATTGTAATCCAACCAGATGTTGGGGCATGTGTTGCTGCTGATGAATCACATCCCCATGATGTATTCCTGGGGGTTGTCTTCACAGTGCTGAGTTGGCACCACTCCACTGCCAAACCCTGCTGTATCACTGATGTGCAGTGGCGATGAATAATCCCCACTGAGGGAGGCAGCACAGGCTTTCTGGTGGCTATTAGGCTTTATTTATTTTTATTTATTTATTGCATTTTTATACCGCCCTATAGCCGAAGCTTTCTGGGCGGTTCACAAAAATTAAAACCATAAAATCATTTAAAAAATATAAAACAAGCCACAATCCAAAAACAACAAATAACATACAATCTAAAAACACAACCAGAATAAAACCAGAATAAAACCAGCAGCAGGAATTAATACAGATTAAAATACAAATTTAAAACAGCAAGGATTAAAATTGAGTTAATTTATCTGTTAAAATACTGGGAGAATAAAAAAGTCTTCACCTGGCGACGAAAAGAGTACAAAGTAGGTGCCAGGCGAACCTCTCTGGGGAGCTCATTCCACAGCCGGGGTGCCACAGCGGAGAAAGCCCTCCTCCTAGTGGCCACCTGCCTCACTTCCTTTGGCAGGGGCTCATGGAGAAGGACCCCTGTAGATGATCTTAAGGCCCGGGCAGGTACATATGGGAGGAGGCACCCGCCCCCTCCCACACCTTCCGGCAACCAATGGGAGGTTGCCTTCTGCCCGGGAATGCCCCGGAGCAGCTCTGGAATGAGGACAGATGGCGGAAGAGCCATGCTGATCTTGCTGGGGAGGAAAAGTCAAGGTAACTCCCTGATCATAATGCACCATGCTTTACATACTCACCCGAAACAATTTGGAAAATGAAGATCATAACATATACTGGGACAGAACAATTCATACCTACAAAATAATACCCTGCAACCGACCAGACATAATGGTGATAGAGAAAAAAGCAAAATACACATACCTCATTGACATAGCAATACCAAATGACAAAAATGTTGTTGAAACGAAGAGGAAAAGAGAGAAAAATATACACCACTGGCCATGGAAGTCAAAGAACTATGGCAACAGGAAAAGGTCACAATTATTCTGTTAGTCACATCAGTCACCGGCATCACATAAAAAATTATACAGAAAACCCTCAGAAACTGGGCCTACCAAAATACATCCAGAAAGCAGTCATACTTAAGACATGCTCAATTGTCAGGAAATTCCTGAACCTGTAAAAGACAGCATGACTTGGCAAAGCCCGTCATGTCCGTCTAGAAAAACTGCCACGAGCAACAAAGAAAATTAATAATAATAATAATAATAATAATAATAATAATAGAAATTCATCATTTGGTTTCATTGTTTCCATTGATTCTCCACCTGCTGGACACAATAACACATTTGCTTTACCAGACATTACCCGAGTGTTGCAACCACCCCACATCACCCTAATGTCTGCCTAGACCCTAAGAAGAGAGAACTATTTTTTCTCCTCACTGTAACTCCTAGGGCATTTGGTGCTTTCAGTTTTTAACACCTCACACAGAGCTTGCGTGAGTCATGTCATTTCCTTAGATGATAAAACTGAAAGTGATGAAACTTAGGCAAGTAAACATGACAAACCACTCCCTGCATGACAGCAAAACAATAGGCTGCTTACAGTAAACCCTGAGAATGAAGTGGAAAACGCTGACTGCTGTTAGTGGTGTTAACAGCAATTCATTCTGAAGTCTTAAGAGGAAGAAGACCCCTTGGAGTGGAAAGGCTGTTATGGAACCTCAAACATCCTGAGACAAAGGAAAGGTTACCCTGTAAATCCTGAATGATGGATGGAGAGCATCACCAATAGCTGTACCTCATCCTTCTTCACAAGGCAGTTTCATCCATCCAGTACTAGAGAAGTTCATTGCTAGCACATTCATGTGGAAGCATTCATCCAATGCTAGACGAATTCTGGTGGCCCCTCAGGGGAGAATGAGGTCTACGTAGAAGCCATCCCATACAGACATTTTGGCCTATCACTCCCATGAGCCCTGACCATTGCCCATGCTGGCTGGCGCTGATGGAAGCCAACAACATCAGGAAAAACCCAGGCTGGGGAAGGCTGACCTAGATATTCACAAGTTTGGGCTTTCAGCAAGGTCGTTAGACCAAAATGCCTGATCAAAGGGTAAGCTGAAATTTTAAGTCAGAGACAAGCTTAGGACTGTCCTACAAGGCAGCTAGGAAATAATGCAGGAGCTGAGCATAGAGAAGCAAGTGCTCTGTTTCACCAAGCAACATCCTATTCCAATGCAGTGCTACTCAGGTCAGGCTCATTAACTCTCATATACATGTGCATAGAATTGCAGCCAAAGTCTCTTATCAGGAAGGGTCAAGGACTGCAAGAAAATGGACTGATCATAATGGAAAAAGGACATGGAGTAAGGCGAAAAGCCAGTCAAGCCACCTAAGCCCCAGGTATCAAGGCTAGTGGTTGGCTGGACACACAGCCAGAAAACAGTTGAGCCAGCAGCTCAACAGTTATGCAAACAAGCCTTGCAGCAAGACCAAGCTTCAGGCTGATCTCAGCAGAGCTGCCTCTGAGAAGAGGCAAAGCTGAGCTTCAGAAGAGAATATTATGCCTCTTCTGTCAAAAGGGGGCTGGTTTGTGTCCATAGATCTAAAAGTCCATAGATCTAAAACGTTACCTTCAGTTTACGATTGGTACTGAGGCATACCAGTTCAGTGTATTACCCTTCAGCCTTGCGAGAGCACTGAGGGTTTCCACGAAATGTATGGCAGTGGTATGTGCCTGGTTACATCTATAGACGGTAGACATGTACCCTTACATAGATGATTGGCTACTGGTTGCACTGATGAAATCAGAGATGCTCAGATTGTTGGACTTGACATGTGCCCTTTTGACAGAACTTGGGCTCTACATCAACAAATCAAAATCCAAACTCCACCCTCAGAAGCAAATTCAGTTCATTGCAGCGTACCTGGATTCCAGAATTGCAAAGATTCCAGAATTGCAAAAGCAAGCTCAAGCATTGGGAAGTCTTGCATTGACCATTCACTCTGGAAGGAGGATCTCAGCCTTCCGATTCCAGCACCTGTTAGGCTTGATGACAGCGATTACTGCAGCGGTGGACAATGCATGTTTGAGAATGGGACTGGGGCTGAACGTGTAAATCATATAAATCTACTCGAATTGGAAGCAGCCAACAAGGCACTGAGGGCATTCGAGGTGCTTTTTGTGGGCAGAACAATTCAAGTGGCATAGGACAACACAACCATAGTTGCATATTTGAACAAGCAAGGGGGCACGAGATCCCACCCTTTACGGTTTCTGACTATAGAGATCTTGCTTTGGTGCCTCAAATAGCACATCAAGGTTGTGGCTGTGTATGTTGCAGGTGATCACAATGTTATAGCAGATAGGCTAAGTCGCTTGACAATGGAATCCCATGAGTGGGAGTTGAACAGAGCAGTAGTGGAAGACCTGCTTGACAGGTGGGGCGTTCCAGATATCGATCTCTTTGCCACGGAATGGAACAAAGTTTGTCCTGTGTATTGCAGCAGGGCAGGACAGGGCCGGGCATCGAAAGGGGATGCCTTTCTTCAGAGCTGATCTGCTGCTCTCCTATGCATCTTTCCACCATTTCTGTTAATCACCAAGATGTTGAATAAGATACGGACAGACAATGCCGTATGCATCCTGATCACACCTTGGTGGCCCAGGCAAGGTTGGTTTGCCCCACTCATGAGGCCTTCAAGGGAGCACTGTGTCAAACTTCCAATGCATCCAGCCTTGATAACACAGCAACATGGTCGCGGTCCAACACCCAGACTTGCAGATGCTTCGATTAACAGCTTGGAAGTTTGGGTACTAAGTGTGGACCACCTGTCGTCACCTTTACGAGAGGTTCTGGAAGTAGCTCACAAACCTTCCCCTAGAAAGTCATATGTGATAAGGTGGAAAGTGTTTACATAATTTGCAAGCCAACAGGAGTTTCTTCCACATCAGAGTTCTATAGAACAATTGCTTTTGTTTTTGCATTTTCTTTCAGAAGAAAGTTTAAAGGTTTCTTCAATTTGTGTTCATTTGGCATCTGTTTCCTCTTATTGCAAGACGGTTGAATGTTTCTCATTTTTTTCTCATCCTACAGTTAAAAAATTTATGAAAGGTTGTAGTGGCTAAAGTGTTGGACTGGGAGTCGGGAGATCCGGGTTCTAGTCCCCACTCGGCCATAGAAACCAACTGGGTGACTTTGGGCCAGTCACAAACTCTCAGCCCAACCTATCTCACAGGTTTGTTGTTGTGAGGATAAAATAGAGAGGAGGAGGATTATGTACGCTGCCTTGGGTTCCTTGGAGAAAAAAGGCGGGATATAAAATGCAATAATAATAATAAAAAAAATATAAAGACCGGTTTTACAGTCTTGGAGCCTATTCATTGTCCTTAAGACACTTTCTTCAAAACACTTTGAGCCTTTGGATACAACAAATCTAAAATTACTGTTGTGGAAGGTGATATTTCTTATTGCAGTCACCTCAGCCTGATGTGCTAGTGAGTTGTGTGCTCTCAGAGTAGACCTCTCCATACCTTTCTTTTCATAAGGATAAAGTGGTTCTGAGACCAGATGTTGCTTTTCTGCCTAAGGTAGTTACTTCATTCCATCTAAGTCAGGATATTATACTACCAACCTTCACCAGCATCTCAGTTGGAGACAGCTCTCCATGCCTTGGACGTTAGAAGGGCACTTGCCTTTTATGAGGAAAGGACTGAGCCTTCTCGGAAAACATCAAAACTTTTTGTCTGTTATGGAGGGCAAAAGAAAGGGCAACTCTTCCCTCTCAGAGGATTTCACGTTGGGTCGTAATGACTGTTTAGTTAGCATACCAGCTGGTGGTCTTACAGCTCTTGATTAAAGGGCATTCAACTAGAGCTGTGGCCACCTCCACTGCTTTTATTTATTTATTTATTACATTTGTATACCACCCCATAGCCGAAGCTCTCTGGGTGGTTGAAATTTGAGAAAGGCATAGCAAGTCCAGACCCCAGTCAACCCCATCTATGTTCATTTGACACTCCCGGTTGGACGTGCGTTCCCGAGCAGATGCTACATTTGGGCACTCTGTATTGTCTTCAGTTTTGACATAAGACACCGACACACCTCCGCTAAGTGAGCTTGCTAATCACCCATATGTGTGATGCACAGAGACCATGATGAAGGAGAACAGGTTGCTTACCTGTAACTGTGGTTCTTTGAGTGGTCATCTGTGCATTCACACAACCTCTCCCCCCACTGTTCCCTGCTTTGGTGTCTTCCATTGTACTAGATGCCAGGTGATGGGTTTCCTTCCTGTGGTACTGGAATGACTATGGCAGTCTTCAAGGACTGAGGGAACCATTAGGTCATGCGCACTACATGGTGGGGGAGGGGTTCTCCCTAAAATGCCTATTCTAGCAGTAGAGGTTTCCTGAAGCGAGGCTCCGCACAGGCGCAGAGCCCATATGTGCGAATGCACAGATGACCACTCGAAGAACCACAGTTACAGGTAAGCAATCTGTTCTTCTGTCTTTAAAACTAAGTTGGATTTACTGGGGTGTTTTTTTTGTCATGTCAAGAAGGCTAGAAGGGGCAGGATGCATGCGGGAGACAGAAGTTGTCGTGAGATGGGCCCGCAAAAATCTGTGAGTGCCCAGTAATGAGCGTGCAATAAAATGCTTGTCTGACGGAGCTCTTAGAGGCTAGCAAATATCCGAGTTGGTCACTGAAGCAACTTTCCAATGTAGGAGCTCTCCTTGGTGCTGCAGCAAGCGATTCTGCCCCAGCTGCCTAAAACCACTTCTTGCTTACTGGATGACTGAAGTCCTCCTCAGTGCCCCACTGACTCACAGCTAGGCTGGGTCAGGACAGTTGTTCTCTGAGTTTGGATCATAGTCTTTAGGACCTGCCTTCCCAACACACCATGGCTACAGAACCATCCCCCTTTGCTTGTTGCAGTGGCTGGAGTCCTTTTTGAGAAAGCTTAGCTGCCCTGGCATGGCATGATTTCACAGTAATATGTTCCGGGGAGATTATTCCCTCTGAGATCAGAGTACACTATCCTTTTAGCGTACTCTGGCCATAGCTCCCCTTAAAAGAGTGGCTTTCAACCAGTGGGCTGAGCCCCTATGGGTGTGTGCAATGCACCTGGATGTGTGCCTCTGAAACTGCTCAGCTGACCACAGAAGTTGCAAAAAGTCAGGCAGGGGTATATGGGAGCTCCTTATCACAGCTGCTCCTCCCCATTCCTGCCTCCTTCCAGGGCTGGCTGGTTTTAGGGAAAAATCTGAAGTACCCTATTCAACCCACCCCTTCTTCTAAATTCAAGGGTGCATTGATGTCCTAGTCCACCAAGCATTATGGATGCAACAGTGGGCTGCAATCATGCAGCTGGAGATGAGGATGTTGTGTCCTCGTCTGCCAAAGAGGTGGCTCCTGATGTCTTGAAAAGGCTTGGAAGGTAGAGTAAATTTAGGAAGGTGGGGGAGCGGAGTTCACAGCATTTGGCAAATATTACCTTAAAATGTTTTTCTCCACTAGATGGCACTTTTAATACATAAGAGGAAACTCTCTTTTTTTCCTATTACACCCACAAATTACCCATCTTCATATTGCTGATTATATTCAGCAAGAAATCAAAACAGAGTTCAATCTACTGATCTCCAGCAGCTTTCTCCATTCTTCCCAACTTTAACATGACTTACCGATTAACCATCGTTCGTTACTTCACAGAAACGTGGGTAGACTAAAGCAGGCATTTTAAGAGAAGAGAGTGTTTCTTATTTCTTTTTTACAAATCAAATGCCATTAAAATGGTCATTGCTTCAGGACTTTTCCAATACAGTAATCAATAGACTGATGTTATAGACCACTACATCGCTACTCTATTATCACAAACAGCCATTAATAATCAACCAAGCGGCAGAGGAAAAAGCAATATCTGTATAAATAAGGCCATGGTCATTGGCTGTAATAATTCATGCAAATTTAAATAACTTCGTCCAACCCATCCTGGACTGATTCTTACTAGAATATTCTTTCCAAATGTTTACAAATGGTTGCCACTTTCATCGCAAACCCAAAGTAGCCATTTTCTCCCATCTAGATTTAGACAGCTTCATATGTCCCCCCCCCACCACACGACAATCAGAATCTCAGCCACAGTTTACATGCTCCTCATTATATCTGAATGCACTCATCCACAACCCCCAAGGACAACACTTGCCATTTTTGTGCAGCCAAATTACACCACAGGAAGGATTGGCTGGGTGTTTTCATGAGCGGTGGGTGCACTATCCATCTTTTCTCTGGTTGGTCTTATAAGGAAAGCTATTTTTCATGCCAACACTTAGCACAGTCTTAACTGGTGTAAACCCCACAGCACTTGTCCACTATTCCTCTTAATTGCTGGCTGCTCTTTGAGGTTCTTCAGACAAGCATTTTATTGTTCGCTTGCTACTGCCCACTCACTTTGTTTGCTCATCCCTTAGATGACATCTGCCTCCTCTCCTTCTTGCTTTTTTTCCATCACAAAATGGACCCCTTTTATTCCGACTTTTTTTTGGGGGGGGGGAATGGAATGTGCTGCCAGTTTCTGCTGTGTGCAGGAAAAGCGGTGCGATAAGAACGCTCCCTGAATGGGCCGTGTGGTCTTTGTTTGCTTCCTCTTTCTTCTCCAGAAAGAAAGAGGAAGTAATGTGAGACAGGGGTGGGGGCAGAGAAGTGATGGTAGGGAACCATGGTTTCCCCCCCTTCTGACGACGCTCTTTCTGTACTGGTGAGCCTCCCCAGCCTCCATCCCGCCTTCCCAACAAATAGGGGTGAGCTATTTGTGTTTCCTTGACCTTTTGCATTTCCTAGGGTATTCTAGGAATATAGGAGTTCTATCTCCAAGTGTAATAATGACAAGAAAATGAAGAGAAGAAACATTTTTGCTACTGACGGAACCTGTCTATACTTTGTCACCAGTTGATAGTAATTTTCATCAACTCCCATTGGAAGTACTTGGACATCAGTTAATTGAGATGATTGATTGATTGATCGATATAGCACTATCAGTGTACATAGTGCTTTACAGAGAACAAGAGGACAAACACTCATTGTGTGACATTGGGGGAACAACAGAGGGGTGCAGGGGACAGTGGTAAATAGGGAAAGGAGATGAGATTGTTGCAGTCTCATGTTCTTAGAATTGCTTATAGGCTTAGTTGCAGTAGGACATCGGATTGGGGGAAGGATGTGTTTTGAGAAGGGAGATGTTCATGGGGGGGGGGCAGTTCCAAGCATACAGGGCAGCAAAGGAGAAAGGGTGGAGTCATTTAAGAGAGCCAAACACCTTTGAGAGGCTGAGGTGGTAGAGCTGAAGGTCACAGGGCAGGGATGTATTGGGATAGAAGAGTGGAGAGATAAGTGGGGCAAGGCCATTGTTTGTTCCATTGATTTTATTGGGGGCTTCATCACCACTGACCTTGGCTGGTTTGGGGCCATTATGTTTTGTGGGTCCACAGCTAAGATTTTGTAAGTGTGCTCCTAAAACTATGACGGACGAGTGAAAGAAATGAGTGTTTGTAGGCATATGTATGGTATATTTAGTAATGATGGGCTTGGCCTGCTACGTTGCATCAGTGGCTAACCCAAACTTGTTGCCATCACTGTGAAATAGCCCCAGTTCCATCCATTCAACATATTTCATCAAGTCTTGAAATTAATCCATAAGTGAAAAGTGTAATGGTGGTGTCAAAGAAGCTTCCAGCGTCAGCCAGAGAGAAGCTATATATGAAGCATCTTGCGTAGGTGGTTTATCAATGCACAGCTGCAGTTTAAGGCAAATTGCCTCTGCAGAACAGAGTAAGCCTCGTTTAAAAATAGAATCATGTGGGCAGCGAAGAAAACTCTGCCTAAGGAGGCAACAAACCTTACTTAAACCTTAAACAAGTTTTGTTCCTTGGAAGTCTTCTGTCAGCTGGAGATCCCTGTTTCATGATTTCAATAAAGCAAGATTTGCATGTTTATAACCTTCCGAATATGGAACTGCTACAGCTAATACATGCCAATTTATTATGATTATTTATATTCTGCCTTTCAAGATACAAATTCTTCCAAGGTGGCTTGCAAGTAATAGAAAGTACATTCATGCAACAATAATAAACAACATTGAAATATAACTGTTCATAAGGATCCTTCTCCCAGGATAGTTAACAATAATGACCATGTGAGAGGAGGGAAGAATCCAGCTAGAGCCTGAAGTGGTTCTTGTCTTCCTTATATATGGCAAAAAGGGGAAAAAAAGAATTCTTAGAATGACAAGAGGTGGGGTCATTAATACTAATCATTCAGGGTGTGATCAAGCTGAACAGTTTTGTGTTCGGTTTTTAATACTAAATAAATCCGGAGATCATCCGGAGGCATGGGGCGGGGTGCTATCAGTATGCTGATGACACCCAAATATATTTCTCTATGCCTTCGACAACATCGTCAGCTAAGGATAGTGTGTCTCCTCTGAATGAATGCTTGGAGGCGGTAATGGGCTGGATGAGGAAAAACAAACTGAAGCTGAATCCAGACAAGACGGAGGTGCTTGCTGTCAAAGGCCGCAACCTGGGTTTGGAGGTGTGTCAACCGGTTCTGGATGGGGTTACACTCCCCCTGAAAGACTGTGTTCGCAGCTTGGGGGTGCTCCTGGATCCGTCGCTCCAAATGACAGCCCAGATAGATGCGACGGCCAGGAGTGCCTACTATCAGCTTCGGCTGATACGCCAGCTGCGCCCCTTCCTAGAGTTGGAAGACCTAAAGATGGTAGTGCACGCGCTGGTAACTTCGAGGCTTGACTTCTGCAATGCGCTGTACATAGGGCTACCTTTGTGCCTAGTCCGGAAACTTCAACTAGTTCAAAATATGGCAGCCAGGTTGGTCACCGGTACATCTAGGAGTGACCATATTACGCCAGCTTTAAAATCGCTCCACTGGCTGCCAATTAGTTTCCGGGCGAAGTATAAAGTGTTGGTCATTACCTTTAAAGCCCTACATGGTTTGGGTCCAGGTTACCTGCGGGATCGCCTTCTCCCGTACAATCCGCTCCGCACGCTCAGGTCCTCTGGGAAGAACTTACTGCGGTCGGCCAAGACTAGGCTGACAACTGTTACCCAGAGGACCTTCTCTTCTGCCGCTCCCAGACTGTGGAATGACCTGCCGGAGGAGACTCGTCAACTTAACAGTCTTTTAGAATTTAAGAAAGCTATAAAGACTGTTCTCTTCCGGCAGGCATATCCAGTGTAATTTTTAGAATGTTTTTAGGATGTTTTAGGATGTTTTAATGATGTTTTAGGATGTTTTAATGCAGTTTTAATAATATTTGTCATGTTTTAATTAGTTTTATGTATTTTATCATGCTGTTGTTCCCCGCCTCGATCTAGATGGAGAGGCGGGTAAGAAATAAATCATTATTATTATTATTATTATTATTATTATTATTATATAAATAAAGCTATTCTGTGTGCTTCACAGTAAGGCTTTCATTGATTTGCTAAGTGGATTAATAGGCTAAAGTTTTAATCACAAATTAAAATTTGCCAGTGATTATTAAGCAGAGCTGAGATTGAAGGATACAAGCTGCACAAACACAGCAGCTAGGAACACTGCCAATTGAGACAATATCAGAAATATATATATCAGGCTTTGGATCTTGTGAAGAACCACTAGGGATGGCATACTGAATTGCCAGAGCCTGGAAGTGTTTCACAGCATTTTGGAAAGTTGCTAGGCTTTGCCATGCAAACACAGAGGCCAACAGCACCTCACGGATTCAGGCATTGCTGATCGCCTTGTCTTGCTAGAGATCTCTGCACATTTACAGCAAGGCTGGGCCTGGATATATCCTCAAGCCGTATTAGGGCTTTCCAAGCATGCACAGGCCCTCCTACCCACTTCTAGTTTGGACCTAGACTAGATGGTGAATCCATTCCGATTTCAACACCCATCAAGAGCTTTGGTGTACCAGATTTAGCAGATTCTGGGGTTGGCCAAAACATCTCAGAGGGAAACATGGTGGTTCTACCCATTGCTGCCTGTGCCAAATCTGATGAGAAAAGAATGTTTTAGATGGATTTTGCATTCCAATTTGCATCTAAAGCATGTAGATATTTTGTCATTCAGACCCCTGTGACTTTCCTTCCAGCAATGTGAACCAATGTGGTGGCATAGTTACTGAGGGTTGGACCGGGATGGGGAAGACCTGGGTTTCTTGTCCCCACTCAGCCATGAAGCTCACTGGGTGACTTTGGGCCAGTCACTGACACTAAGCTTTACCTCCCTCTCAGGGCCATCAATGGCTACTAGTCTTGATGGCTAAGTGCTACCTCCAGTATCTGAGGCAGTAAGCTGATATACACCAGTTGCTGGGGAACACAGGTGGTAGTGTGCTGTTGCACCTGTGTCCAGCTTGTGGGTTTCTGGTTGACAGCTGGTTGGCCACTGTGTGAACAGAGTGCTGGACTAGATGGACCCTTGGTCTGATCTAGCAGGGTTGTTGTGAGGATAAAATGAAGAGGAGGGGGATCATGCATACAGCCTTGAGGAAAGGTGGGTTATCCATGTAATAATAATAAACCACAGGTGACCCAACCTGACTGTGCTCAATTCAAATCAATGTCAATATGCCACTTTAATCTGGATCACCACTGGGGTATCAACTTGTCAATTTTAAAAAACACATTGGCTCTGATGTGTTACTTTAATGAGGTATCTTCTATATTCCCAAACTGAGGAAAATTAAAATATTAAGAACTTATTTATTAGTAAAAGAGATGCTTTTGAATGTGTTTAAAGGAGGTTTAATAATACACTATCTTGACATTGTCCCATTCTCATCATCTCTAAATGGTGTGACTAGATTCAAAGTTGTACTGGGGAGCTGTCCAGCAAGGCTGGAGCAGATCTGGGGCATGTGTACTAAAGAACCTGAGCAGTTGCCCAATCAAGGAATCAGACTACAGCTGAAGGACCTGGACTGAAATGTGAATTGTAGTTGGCCCAGCAGCCCATCCCTTCCAAAAGCATCAGCCCTGGCAAATGCTGATATAGGCTTGAGTTCAGGCTCATTGCCATCACTGCTCCTGGGTTCCTGACGATGATGTTGCGGAATCTGGAGCTGGTGTGAATGACCAGTTGGGGTCCATTGGGTCTCCTGACTCTGCAGACTCTCTGGCTGGGGCATCTTCCTGGGTGACAGTCTCAGGGTCTCAAGGAATGCCAACTTCCCTTGGAGCCAGTATGTGCTGGAGCTGATGGTGCATTGTGTGTCCTCCTCTTCCTAGGAGGTTTCATCCAATTCTGGGTCTGAATCCAAGCTGGTCCTAACAGACATACATTTTGAAATGGGATGACAAGACCTGTACAGAGTATTCTAAATGTGACCACTGAGCATGGATCTATGGAGTGGTATCATGATACTTTTCATCTCCTTTCCTGTGGGAAAGCACCAGCTCTGACAAGCCAGAATCCCCCCAGAAATGGTTCTGTATGCTCAATAATGTCACTGAAGAACTGAAGAAGTTGTATAAATGTATTTGTTTTGTTGACAGAACTAGTAGAGCAGCCTCCCCTAACTGATGCCTCTCCAGACGTGTAGGACTACAGCTCCCACAATCCCCTGGAAATGTTGGGAGTTGTAGTCCAACTCATCTGGAGGGCACCAGATGGGGGGAGGCTGTAGTGGAGTGGCTGAGAGACAGAGCTATCACATAGAAGCTCTCTGGTTCAAACTTTCCCTCTGCCAAAGGCTGATCGGGTGCTCACCATTTCCTCTTAGTCTCAGCTCCCTATCTGCAATGGGGATGGTAATAGCAATCTACCTGATGAGATAACTGAAAGGATCATTGAAGTAATGCATGTAAAATACTTTGCTTATAGCTAAGGATTATTCTTCGAGTATTGAATATTCTTTAAGATATGTCCAGCCTCTGGAATAAAGCAGCAGTCCTACAGGACTTCTGTTTTAGAGTGAAACCAAATATCTCATGAGTGTGAGGGGGGGGTCTTATTCCCGTGACACAAGTACCCTCAATAGAAAGGCAATGAGTGGAAGCCCCAGGATGTAGTCCAAGCCTCAGCTGCTTCCTCCTATGAAGCAAAGCACAGCAACAGCATAGATGGAACTACCGGAACTCAACTAATTCCAGAAGCAACCATCTGCCACTCTGCTGTGGAGCCACAAGTGGGTGGATGTGGATGTGACTCAGAGCTGAGGTGGTGAAGAGGCAGTGTCTTTAAGCTGAAGATCTGGGCTGCAATCACTGTATTATTCTAGTCTTTCCAATACTTGTTTATGATATGGCTGGATGGGTATTAAGGTGCCATTTGCCTCTCCCACCTTCGGTACTTTTTGTGGTATGGTGACTTTAGTCACTACTCCCCTCCCCCTTTTTACTTATGGCACTGTGGAAAGGAAGGACTTCCATTCATATTGACTGTGATGAACACAGGCAAGACTCCTGTGGGCCTCCGGTGCTGCATAAAATGTGAAGACAGAGATTTTCCATTGTCACTGTCCTAGTATGCCTTCTCGTATTATGAGCAGGGCAGAAGAGAAGAGCAGGACAGCTGGGTTTGGATCTCAAGACCTGTGCGATCCCAAGTGCATGTGTGTGTGGTGTGTGTGTGTGTGTATAGAAAGCACTTTTGTGTATGTGTAGGATGATGTCAAACTCCCCCCCCCCCCGATTCACCCAAATCACACACCTCACCCTTTCCCATTCTCAAGGGTTTCCCTCCTTTCAAGGGCAGCTTTCCAGGGGCTGCAGCAAGAAAGGGGTCCCAAGTGAATCTCTAGGATGTGGTTTTTTTGGAACTGGAACTTGGTTTGCAGACCCCTAAAAATGTACTTCACCAGAAACGACCCCAACTCGAGAGCCAAGAATTTATCAAATGGAAAATTGTGCTGCTGCTGATGAAGGTTGCATAATAGAGTTTTAGATGTCAAGATCAGGAAAGGTTCATGTCATTCACAGTATATCTCATATTTCGAGATTGGCTGTGTAATCGTGGAGTAACAGTGCCTTTTCTTTTTTTAAAAAAAATCAGGGCTACGTGAGGTGCAGCTGGAGGGTCTGAGGCATGATGCTTTTATTCCATTTGACAATCTTGGTGCTTTGTTTTGGGGATTCTCCAGAAGTTGCCTCTGCTCTGCTCCATGTCTTGTAGAATGGCTAACCAACAGATCTCCAAAAGTCAGCCGGCTCATTCACAAGTGATTTGATTGCCCCACTGGGACCATTGTTGTTGCTGTTGCTGCTTCTGCTGCTTCTGCTATTATTTGGTTTTTAAATGAGAGAAGAGGGAGGTTCTGGTCATTTGGCAGCTTTCTGACACTGGCAGGACTAGTAAAAGTGGCTGATGATTTTTCCACATGGTTGTTTTCTGGTCTATAGCTGGAGGGTCCCATTGAGACTAGATGTACTGAGGATGGAAGGATCTCTCTTGCCTTCCTCCAACCCCACCAGCGACACAGCTGCCATGGTAGCCATCTCAATGGGAGGAGGAGAAGGGAGCGCCCTTCTTCTTTCATGCGGCTGGCTGCTGCGCTGGCTGCAGCGCTGGTAGAGTCACCGCAGTAGCCAAGATGTGAGGAAGAGGAAGGCGCTCCCTTCTCCTCCTCGCATCCCAGCAGCTACCACCACAGCAGTGACACTGGCAGGGCAGGAGGAGGAAGAGAGGTTCTGTTCCTCCCTCCTGCTCCGCTGCCACTGCCGCCACCACCGCCGCTGCAGTAGCCAGAAAAATAGACATCTGAGTATTTTGGATGTCCAAAGCCCAATCTGGATCCAGATCCAAAGTTGTTTGGATCAGGGTTAGAGGGTCCTCTGAATCAGCCTCCGAAGTGGGTCAGGGGGGCTGTGCACAGCATTACTTAATAAGCCCTAGAACAGGCCGTGGGTTCTGGGTGGTTTGTTAACCATCCCAGCCACCCACCCTCATCGGGTTCGGATGTCATGAGAAGGGTAATTAGGTAAATTGGGCAGTATGTGACCGACATGCCAAGGGGTAGTTAACAAGTTACAATGGCTTATCAACTACCCTCATGCTGTGCAAACTCTATCAGAATCTATCTATCTATCTATCTATCTATCTATCTATCTATCTATCTATCTATCTAGTGCTTATATAACAATGGAGTCATTCATAGGGTGGAAAGATGTAATTGATTTTGATACCTGTGCAGGTAACAAGGTTGTGTGCGGTGCCTGAAGGCCGAGTGCTAGAAGAAAACCAAAAGGTTGTCATCTCTTTAGCACGCTGAAATCTGTGTTCTGCTCCCAGCAACGTGAGGTGCACAGGATAGAATATGGGCTGGGCAATCCGTGTTCAGAGCAGTGTTGGGGCTAAGCTGGCATCCGACTGTCCTTGCCAGATGAAATAAGAGAGGTGATGGAGTAGGACACAGGGCAGACAATGCTACAAGCCAAAGCAATTAAATACAAGTGAAAGGTGAGGCGTCATCCTCAGAGAAGGAGAGTGTCTCATGCCCTTGCAGTGCATATTGAAGATAGCTGAAAGCAGTTCTTCTTCATGGTCTCTGTTCATCACACATATGCGCTCTGTGCCTGCGCAGAGCCTGCCTTCGGGAAACTTCTATAGCTAATGGTGTTTTGGGGTGGGAACCCTCCCCCACCATGCACTGTACATGCTCTAACGGTTCCCGCCCAATCCCCTCAGTTTTCTCTCAACCACCATAGTGGCAGCTTTGTAGAGGGAGCTTCTATTGTGCTTGTAGTGTTGTTCAGTGTTTTATTGAATCTTTTCCCTTTTCTTTTCATTTAGTGTTTATTCTTTCTTTTTACTTTGCCAATAGTTTTGTTCAGCTTTATTTTTGGTTGCGATTTGCGACCATCCATTAGGGCGTATGGCCTTTGGGTCCCTTTTAGAAAGTGTGTCAGATGTGGTAGCAAGTTACTGCCATCTCATGGACATTCACTGTGTTTACTGTGTCTGGGTGAGGGAGACAGAATTGTGTCTCTGCTGTCAGACAATTTCGAAGCAGACAAGATTGTTTAAAGGCTATTCTCTGGTGGAGAGCTTTGGAGGCTGTTGGTGGGCAGGATACGCCCATGTCTCAGATAGAGGTGATAGCTCAGCATGAGCAACCTTCAGCAGTATCTGCAGTGGAGGAGGCAAATTCTCCAAATCTGCCCTAAGTAGCATTGGATGTGCCGCCTACACCTGGACATACTTTGACGTTAACTGTGGTGAAATAGTTAACAAAAAAACCAAATCTGGGGGTTTGCCTGGAGGTTTGCCTGGAGCAGAGCCAAAAAAGAAGAAGAGGAGGAGGAGGAAGAAGAAGAAGAAGAATAAGGCACATAAATCCCTAGATAGTTCTTGTGATCGAACTTGGACAAAAATGGTACCAAGGGTGTTGGAGAATGTTCCTCCACCACCACCTATGATGTTGTTGCCAGTTTTGAATAGCTTGGTGTCTCCAGAGCAAGAAATACCTACACAACCCCTGTCGACATCAGAAGGAGAGATAAGAGACACTTCACCTCCACCTATATGAGATTCAAATGTGTCTCTGAGAAGGCTTAGGGAGCAAGAAGGAGACGAGGATCTCCAGATTCTATGTTTTCATTGGTGTCATCTAGGGGATATCCTATGCCTTACAGTTATCTTCATGATTGATCTCAGTCGCCACGTGGTTGGGCTCCGCATTCCATTTGGGATTGGCCTTATTCCTCTTTTAATTATGAAGTGCCTTGTTACTGGGAGCATGATCACAGAGGTTGGCAGGGGATTATCACTTTGAGCATAGCTATCACCCGTCAGACTATCGCTGTGGTCAACCAGCAGCTTCAGTGTCGAGACCACCTAGAGAAGGGATCGTGGACATTTCTTCTGCCCAAAGTTGGTGATTACATCCCCCACCGGAAGCAGAACATAGGGGAATGTTAAGAGAACAGGATGCATCAAGAGTGTTAATTGAAAGACCAGTGCAGATTCAGCCCCCGTTGTCTCGATACCTGATTTATGGAGAGCCGAGTGTGATTCCACCTAAATCACAATGTGTTGTCCTACCAGACCTGTTTTTTCTGGTGCCTGGACCTCTCATAACAGAAGGTGTGTCGGTATCATGGCTAAGTGAGTCACCAATGTCTGAAATTTAAATGTCGGACTTGTCTTCTTCGTCATCTTGTCAACTTTCTCTGCCTTCTCTGAATGTGGCTGCGGAATCCCAGGAGGTTATTTCCCCTTAGGAGGATTTGGGTCAGTTTGATAACCAGGTTCTGCACATGGTGCAGGCATTGGGACTTACGACAGAGCAGTCGATACTGAATGTACAAGATCTGGTATTTCATGCTGTTAATACAGAGTCCTATCAGCCGGTGTTAAACAATCGTGTAATCAACATTCATCTCCGGTAGATAGGGAAGGCCGTAGACCTGAGTTATTGTGGAGGCGGATGTATTCTTTGGCATCTTTAGGGCTGAAGGTGGTGAAGTATCAAGCCGCTATGTCTGCTTATCAACTTTTGTTATGGGATAAAGTTGGAAAGTTATTGGAGAATCTCCCATAAGATAAGCGACAGCTTGCTCATTTGTTGCAGAATGAGGGCCTTAGACTGTCCTGTCAAGAGATCCACACATCGTGTCATCAGGTGGATTGCGATTTGAAAGTTTTGGCAGGAACAGTGGCTTTGCGTAGACTTGCCTGGTTGAGGTCTGCAGGACTGTTACAGCATGCTCGTGCAAGAATAGAGGATTTACCATTTGATGGACAAGAACTTTTTAATACAAAAACAGATGATTCATTGGATAATATTCAAAGGACCAAGGCTACGGCCCATTGTATGGGACTGTCGCAGCAACAACAGTATGTGCCGAGACAGAGGTGTTGGTCAGCAGCCTTATTATCAGCATAACCGATCCTCTGGATTATCGGTATTTTAGCAGAACCAGTCGTACCGAAGACAGTTTCCTGTGTCGAAGTTCCAAGGATTGCAAAAGAAGGGGGAGTCAAATAGGAAGCAGCGTCTTTGACTTGAACAGTATTACTTCCCAGACTTGCCAATTGCATCCTGTCTTTGGCGACCTTCTGTCTAATTTCATCCAAGAATGGAGAGACCACAACAGATTCGTGGGTCCTTTCAATTATTCACTGTGGTTATAGGATCAAGTTTGGTGCCCTTCCTCCTGTCGGTACCATGAAGGTCACCACCCGATCTCCTGTCTTACATCAGGAGATAGAGAATTTGTTTTTGAAAGGAGCAATTGAGCCTGTGGCTTGTTCTCAAATACAGAGGGGTTTTTATTCAAGGTACTTCACGGTACCGAAATGGGACGGAGGGCTGAGACCAATCTTGGACTTGAGAGGACTCAATTATTACATGAAGCCAAAGAAGTTTTGGATGGTTTCATTGATGTCGATCCTACTGCTCCTATCTCGGGGGACTTGGTTTGCGTTGATTGATCTCAAAGTTGTGTATTTAAAAAAATGTATATAGCCACTGGAGGACGGGAAGGGGTGGTGACTGAGCAACAATGGATCTGTAGATGGGGAAGCGGGGAGCTTAATCCTGGCAAATATAACCCCTACCCCCCCCCCCCCGGAAAGATGCTATTTGTATTGGAAGGGAAAATGTCATTGGCTTCTAAAAAGGTGTCTGTGATTTCCTTGGTAGTTGACTGGACACATCTCAGTTGTCCTTTTTGTTTAAAGTAGTCACCGTTTAGGGGAAAGAACCTGAGTTGGCTTCCTTCCTTCCTTTCAAAAGGTCTTGCCTGTGGACTGCCCCTTCCTTGGCTCTGGAGCACAGCAGGGAGGAGGCCCTGCAGCGAAAACCTCTTTTCCCCTTTCAACATCTTGCTGTCGGAAGAGGCAAGCTGCATTTGGCTCTGGTGTGTGGGAGGAAAGCTTCTGCTGACCTTGCAGAGACATCTCGCTTCATCAGAATATTGAGCGGCCCTGCGGGTGACGGAGTTGTAGAGTGCGACTAAAGTGTTTTCTAGGAAAGCAAATGTCACTTTGTCTGGACAAATGACACCATGGCTGAAAGAAAGGGTTGTTTTGCTCGGATTGTGCCAGGGGACTAGCTGAAGTTGGCTTTGGGCACAATCCACGAGGACTGTCTCCTTCCGGAGAACTGAGGAGTGATAAGAAACTGGTGGGGAATTCAGCACCTTCTCCTCCCTTTCATTCACAGTAACTTCCCTTTGCACTTCTATTTCTTCACTCTTCTGCTGTGGTCCCCATGGGGATGGACGACCCACAGCTGGTAGCTGCTGCCAGACTGCTCTTGAGGAGGGGTGAGGGAGTCAGTAGTAGTCTACTCTAGTCAAAAGGCCTGGCTTCCTCAGAACTGTCATTATGTCAGGCTACGGTGGCTCCCTGGAGCACAGCAAAACCAGGGAGGTGTCTTCATGGCACCGGGTTGGCACCAAGTGCCCTCAAAAACCCCACACTTTCCCTCCCCCGGCGTGGCGTCAGGTAATCCTGATGCCAAGGAGGGAGTGTGGGGTTTCTGGGTGGCCATCTGGGGATTGAAATCGCCCCCCCTCTTCCTGGTGGAAGGTGACCAATCGCAGGTTGCGTTCTACCAGGTGCCACCTGGCCATGCTTCTGCTGCAACTCTGGAGCATCTTGCCTCACTCTGGAGAAAAAAGTCAGGGTAAGTCCCCACATTTTTTTCTCCGCAGCTTTGGCGGAAAGCTCCAAGGTGGGTGCATGATTCCACCGTGCACCCATCCTGGGGCTCTCTGAGCGTTTACAGCCCCCAACAGCGCTAGCAGTGTGGATTAGCTTGATTTGTGTTTCATTTTTGACCACTGAGTTTTGATTTTGCCCTGAACTTGTTACATAAGATTAGGTTATTTAATTGTAGTATTGACATCATTCTGTGCTTCTTGAATGGTTGATTTTATCTTCATTCAGAGGTAGGCAACCTGGCACTCTCCATATGTTTTGGACTACAACTCCCATCAGTCTCAGCCAGCATGGCAAGTGATCTGGGGTTATGGGAGTTGTAGTCCAAAACTTCTGGCAGGCATGATGTTGCCTGCTCCTACCTTAGCTGAATTTATTGATATGTTTTGTAACAATCCCCCACCCCTGCAAATGCTATGTTTATTGAGAGCTGCTTTGGTCTCAGGTTCCTTTGGGAAAGTAGCGTAGCATTTAAATGAACTACTGGCAGTCTGTTCGGTGGAGTGAGAAGAACTCACGGTAATGAATGCTGTGCCAAATCCTGCCACCTATTTTCGGGAATTTTTCTCTCTCCCAGCAAAAGAGGCATTGTTTTTTCTGCCTCTTTTGCAGGGAGGGGAAGAATTTCAGGAAATGTTCTCCTTGAGGAGTGGGACCAGGGTTTCCATATACCTTTTTAAGTTTGGGAGGTGACTGAAGGATCGTCTTCCTGTTTTATTTTATTTACTTGAAAAATGCCCCAGCAGCAGGAGACTCTTTACAGAGAAGCTTCTTCAGCCCAGCAGCACGTCTTGAACTCCCCTGAGAACATGTAACCTCTCCCTCTCCTGTAGGCATTCAGGAAGAATTCCCGGGCTGCATAACCTTTGCCAAGGGTCCGAATCTGTTACAAAGCAAGAATAAATGGGACTTTGGGACCTTTAGAAACAAACTCTTGTCTTGATTGTTCTACATCACTGCAAGGAAGAAGAGAATGTTTCTAAAGCTCTAAAATCCCATTTGTTCTTGCTTTCCAAAGCTTCTGCAGTCTGCTACAGGAGAGGGTGTGGTCATGTAGTCTCCTGGGAATCCAGAAAGAGTTGCTGGGCTGGAGAAGAGTCCTCAGCTCCTGCAAGTGCAGGGGAAGGGACAATTCTAAAGTACAAAATGAAAAATAGAAAGACGATCCTTAGCCACCACCTACACATAAAAAGGTAATGGGAAATCCTGTCTTCTTCCCCAAGGATAAAGTCACCCAAAAATTCTTACCTCCCCAGCCTCTTTTGCCAGAGTTTAGCTTCGCCCTCAATCCCGATGAAATGCCAAAAATGGAAGAAGCAAAATTTTCGACACAGCACTAACACAGAGAACAATGCCATACAACGTGTCTTGGATGGCTAAGAATCATGAGGGACAAAGAGGTGGCGACTGCAATCAGTGTCAGCTTCAGGTGTTTTTTTTTGGGGGGGGGGGTGCTTGGAGCAAGATGCAGTCGGTGGTCTACCTGTCCCCAAGAGGGCCCTACGCCCTCCTTGTTGCTGCCATTGCTGGTAATTCACTTGTCCTGTCCTTCTAGGCCCAATCCACCCAGATGATGGATGGCAGAGAGAGAGAGAGGAGAGCAAGCATAGGGTGACCATATGAAAAGGAGGACTGGGCTCCTGTATTGTATTGAAAAGGGAATTTCAGGAAGTGTCCTTTGTATGCATGCAGCACCTGGTGAAATTCCCACTTCATTGCAACATGTAAAGCTGCAGGAGCCCTGCCTTCTTTTGTATCTGGCCAAGAGGGCAGGGCTCCTGCAGCTTTAACTATTGTGACGAAGAGGGAATGTCGCCAGTTGCTGCATGCATACAAATGACACCTGCTGATGAAATTCCCTTTTCTATTGAACTGTTAAAGATACAGGAGCCCGGTCCTCCTTTCCATAGGCTCACCCTAAGCAAGGTGTGTGGATGGACCTGGTGCGTCTCCTTGTTTCCTCACTGCTCACTTATTTAGAGGAAGCAGATGAATTGGTGGTGACGGCAGGAGAATGAGCAGCAGGGCCAGGGAGCTCCAGGGGTCGGCCGTAGGACCCCTTGCCAGCTGCCCTACAGTGCCAAGCCCTTTGGCCAGCCCTGGCTGCCATTTCTGGCAGCTGCCCTGCATCTCAAAGACTCATTCAGTGTAAATTAGGGATAAGACAAACTGCACAGAAGTTAAGCGCAGTTTCTACTACACTGAGATTTGAGATGAATAACTTTGCCCTAGCACATGGCATCTGGCAGGACAGGAGGGACTGAGAAATGCTCCGATGTGTAAAAATAGTACAAATCCAGGAATTGCTGTGTTTGGAATTTAAACCTCAGAAGAATTGTCACAGGGCCAATCATTTGTCACCCAGACTTGCTTTCAAGTTTGCTGCCCAAGTCAATTTAGAACACTACATGGTTTACAGGGGAAGTCGTTATGAGAAGAACAGGGACATTTTTGTCTAATGAAGTTTATTTTTACTCCATGAGCTTCAATTTGCACTCCAAAGTTCATAATTTGCTTCCAGCTCTCTCTTTTGGCCAAGCTTCATGAGAAATACAGTTCATTGGGCCCAATCCAAAGTTATGGCTCATCTGGATTGGGTTCCAAACTGGTTTACTGCTGAAAATTCTCTCAACTCAGGCTGCTGTTTGCACCCACAAAGGTGCAGTAATTGGGTACAATTTTCACCCTTCTGGCTGCTTTTTCTTCAAAATAAAAGTTGCCAGTTTAAGCAAGCTTTTTTTTAAAGCATGTTTATCCTTACCTGTACTTTGGCTGTTTAGGATTCCCCACAATGTCACATCAGGCACAGTAATTTGACCATAACTGGCTGAGCTTTTCATGGGATATTAAGCCAGAACAAAAGTCTTCTATAATAAATTCTTCTTTAATCATGTCCTTCCTTTCTTCTTCTTTGGAACTGCTTTGTCATCGCAGATGGGAGAGCTACCATCTGAAAACAGAAAGAAGCATAACAGATTCGAGAGAACTGCTCAACAGCCCCTTTTCCTAGGAGCTACATGGAGACAAATACTGCTTGTCAATTAATCCAAGGATATTTGACTGGTAACCAATGTCACTGATAGATAGAAAGAAAGGCTTTGTGGAATAGGAGTTGGGAAGAACAAATAGGGCCTCATTGCCCATGAGGATGCGTTCTCTCTTCTCCCTCCATGTGCAGAACACTTTGTTTGAATTGTGTCCCAATCATAACAGACTCTCCCTCTAAGTGAGCTGTTGCCAATTATTTTGGCCATAATTAGGGGTGACCATATGAAAAGGAGGACAGGGCTTCTGTATCTTTAACAGTTATATAAAAAAGGGAATTTCTGCAGGTGTCATTTGTATGCATGCAGCTATATTAGAGTGACCAGATAGAAAAGAGGGTGGGGCTCCTGCAGCTTTAACCGTTGTGATGAAGAGGGAATTTCTCCAGGAACTAATTGCATACAAATGACACTGGCTGAAATTCCCTTTTCTCTACAACTGTTAAAGTTACAGGAGCCCTGTCCTCCTTTTCATATGGTCAGCCATCTCAACAAACCATCTCAACTCTCCTAAATCGATTTTGAAGGGGCCTTTAGAATACCAGATACATATATAATGTGATTTCTAAATAAAGAGCTTTTGGACAGGGAGATTTACTAGTTATGGTGCCTTGAACAGAGCACCTTTTGAAAATCAAATGTACTTTCAGTGTTGTTAGAGAGGAGAATTACTATGCTTAACTAAGGGTGAAGTCAGCAGAAACCTATTAAGGGATATTGTTTTTAATGTATCTGTTTTATCAGAAAAATCCATGGTAATTTAAATGACAGTTGGTAGGTTTTTGCAAGTTATTAAAAGACACTGAACAACAGTTGGTTCAGCCTTCTACTTAATCACTGCTTTAGTGATAGCAGTTGTCAAAATAGATCAATTCAGTGGATATGAGGCTTGTTAATTTTGTCTGTGATGGTGATCACAAATCAGAAGAGAAAAATTAATGTTTAAAAATCACTTTATGATGGATTACTTGCAATAATCCGGCCAACAGAGAGGTTTAGTGCAACCTGTATGCTTGTTAGGTTTTCAAGTTGCTTGGAATATTCTGTTGCTGTGCTGCCATTAGAAACCAGAACTCCAAAAAGAACGAGCATTTGGCAATTCTGGTCATCAATTCTCAATGTTCAAATCTGCAGATTCATCTCCAGTGAAACGGTCTCCAGTGGTACAGTAACTAAGGCTCGCAAGTGTTGCTGCTAGTCAGGGTTAGCATTTTTGGTGAATAATGCTAGCCTTGCTGGTGTGCCTTTGACAGCAGTCCAACAGTTATTGATCAGATGGAGCGTCCACTATGACTTATGTCCATGCTAGGAAAAGCATCATTAGTACAGAGCCCAAGATTGACATCTCCATGTACATTTCCCACCACTGATCATATTGTTCAGCACAACCCACTGTGTGAGTTGAAGCCATCCCATCATAAGTATCCCCACCTGTTAACCATGCCCGTGGCATTCCCTGGTAGAAACAGGGAAAGGCCCGTGACTCATGCAGTGAGTTATACTAAATGATGTGGCGTACAAGTATGGCTCATGCTAAACATAATGGGTAGGTGACCAGATAAAATCCAGGTCAGGGCTCATGTAACTTTAACAGTTGTAGAGCAAAGGGAATTTCAGCCAGTGTCATTTGTATGCAGTTAGTTCCTGGTGATATTCCCTCTTCATCACAACAGTTAAATGTGCATGCACTATACTAGAGTGACCATATACAAAAGAAGGCAGGGCCCCTGCAACTTTAACTGTTGTGATGAAGAGGGAATTTCACCAGGAACTGATTGCATACAAACAACACTGGCTGAAATTCCCTTTGCTCTACAACTGTTAAAGTTACATGAGCCCTGACCTGGATTTTATCTGGTCAGCCTAATAATGGGCAGGCCAAGAATGGCAACCCTTCTAGTACTTGGTCTGACAACATCAAGACCCAAGTTTCTTATGTCCATTTTGGGCATAAGCCATAGGAAACTGAGTAGTGCTTCAGTTAGAATCAAAGTATCCAGATGGTTCTGGAAGGTGATTCTGAGCTGAAAAATGACCACAGGGAAAGGAATAAAGAAAGAAGCTGTCCCAGTCTGCTCTTCTTCTATCCCAAATCACAGCCTGTCAAGGCTGCTTTTGGCTGTAAATAAATAGAAAAGATGGAACTCTGAGGGCCTGTTCAGAAGACACCTTAAACCCTGCTGGTTAAGGCTTTTGGTTAAGCAGCAGGGTTTAAGGTGTTGTGTGCAATGCATTTTGCTAAACCCTGGTCATTTTCTAACTGCAGTGGGACCAACTGCAGCAGGGTAAGCGGCTCTAACCGTGGCTTAAAGTGTTGTGTGCAACAGCACGGCTTGTGGCTAGTACTAACCCCAGTGAACCACAGTTTTGTTAACCACAAGTCCCTGAAGTGTCATCTGAACAGGCCCTGAATCATATGCAGTTTGAGCCCATATGAGGCCCTAATCATGGACTTGGGGTTATGGCACATAAGTGCATCATGTACAGCTTCCAACTAATAAATCTGTGGTTGTTTTGGAATTCCTTAGTGAATGAGTGCTTGAAACCCACATATGTGGTTGTAGCAGTATGACACAATAATGTGATCAAGGATTATTTTATAGAGAAAATGCACTCACATATATCTCAAGATAACACTGTGCTGTCACTGAAGCAAAGGGGTGTGTGTGTATGTGTGTGTGTGTGTGTGTGTGAGAGAGAGAGAGAGAGAGAGAGAGAGAGAGCATATTCTACTACTTTCATTCTATTCTCGATTTGTGGCAATTTATTGTAACAATATTTAATATTTATATAGTGCTTTCAAGAGTATTCAAAATATTTGAGATTCATTTCCTCTGTCATCCTTGAGATGACTATATGATAGGTATAGGTCAGTAATGCCATCATTCCCATATTAAAGATAGGATATGGGGATGAGGTTGAAGCCAAGAGAGAGCCCTTATGTATAAAACATTTCCTCTAATATAGAGTGACGATATGGAAAGGAGGACAGGACTCCTGTATCTTTAACAGTTGTAGAGCAAAGGGAATTTCAGCAGGTGTCATTTGTATGCATGTAGCACCTGGTGAAATTCCCTCTTCATCACAACAGTTAAAGCTGCAGGACCCCTGCCTAGCGTGACCAGATACAAAAGAGGCTTTTGTTTATTAAAACATTTGTATCCCACCCTATATCACTGGGATCTCAGGGCGGCGTACAGAGAAAATCAGAAAAATGTAAACATAAATAATAGGGGTGTGCACACTGGAAATTATCATATCGTATCGTTATCAGAAATCACTTTAAAAAAATTGGATCCGATTATATTGGAGTTTTATCATATCGAATTGTATCGGATATCTGATAATTATTGGATATCCGATATTTAATTCGGATCCCTATTTTGCCCTATAGAGTTGATTTTTGAGACAGAAAGGCCTAAAAGTTCAGTATTTTAAAAGTTACAGACTTGAAACTTGGTCACAGTGCTTATGGGGTATGCCTAAGTATGTGTATTAAATTTCAGAACAATCCCTCCAACCTTGTATTTTATATGTATTTTTATAACATCATTTAACTTCTTTTTTTTAAAATAATTTTATTAATTTCAACATATAACATAACAATACACAATACAAAAGCCTCAACAACCCCTCGTGCTCCCTACCCCCCGAGACCTTCTAACCCTATTGCTTATAAATTTTCCCAAAACTGCATTGATTCTTTAGACGGTGTATAGCCTCTCCCCTTTTCTAAAACATATTCTAGAAACATAGCCCAAATCCTTCCAAAATCATTCTTTTTAGTTAATCCCATCTTTACTTTCATTGCACAAGTTAATCTGTCATTAATAGCAATATCCCACACTCCTTTATACCACTCTTCCATACAATAATCCCCTTGTATTTTCCAATTTTTGGCTATCATAAGTCTTGCCGGTGTCAGGAGATTATTTATTAATTCTTTAATATTATTATTACCGTATTCTTTATCAAATAAACCCAATAAAGCTATCTTCGGACTTGCCTCTACCTTTTTGTCTACTATCTCATTTATCTCCTTAAAAACTCTCTCCCAATTTTTTTTAACATGTTCACAAGTCCACCACATATGGTAATATGTCCCCAATTCCTGACAACCCCTCCAACAATAACTTGACACCTTCTTATCTATCTGATATAATCTTACCGGAGTGAGATACCATCTCCAAATAATTTTATACTGATTTTCTTTTATCCTTATAGAAAATAACTTTAAATTTCTTGATTCCCAGATATTTCTCCAACTGTCCCCCGTAATCTGAATTTTCAAATCCTCTTCCCAGATCACTTTCAAGCTTTCATACCCCTTATCCTCATCCACTAATATCTTATAAATCTCGCTCATTAAACCTTTTTTACTTCTACTATCCATTTTATTTCCTCCCACCTTCTGTCTAACTTCAATTAACTTTTCAAAGCTTGTTTCCTTTCTGCACTCCTTATTTTGCTTCTTCCATTTAACTGTCCACTGTTCCAATTGCATACTCTTAAACCATAAATTTTCCTGACCCATTAATATTTCTTCTATTTGTTTTTTTATTGGTCATTTTCATTACCCAATCTTTTAATTTAATTATTTTTTCCCCCTTAATAACCCCTCCAATTCTCCTCTCAAATTGTCTGGGAAGTTATCCATCAAAACCACTGGGGACAGAGGGGAAATTCCCGGCATTAATTTCTTCTTATATTTTTCCCAAATTTCTCTAATATTTCTTAAGATGGGATTAACTATTTCTTTCAGTTGAATCTTTTTTATATTACTAAAGAAAACATTCTGTAACTTAAACTCTAATTTCTTTGTCTGCGGTTCTAACCATTCTAAATCCTCATCCCCAACTATGCTACTTATAACATACTTTAATTGGTTAGCAATATAATACATCTTTATATTCGGTAAACCTAAGCCTCCTTCCCTTTGATTCTTATACCAATTTATTTTATTTATTCTTGGCTTCTTATCCCCATTACAATAATTATTTATCATAGACTGCCAGCTCTTAATTTCTACTTCCGATATCTTAATTGGTAACATCCTAAACAAAAAATTAATCATTGGTAGTATCTTCATTTTAATTACCGCTATTCTACCAAACCACGATAGCTTAACCTTCCTATAAGCCTCTAACTTCTGTAATATTTTAATTTTCAATCTACTAAAATTTATTTCTTCTAACTTTTCTAACTCTTTAGAAATAAAAACTCCTAAGTAACCCAATATATTTTTAACCTTCAAACCTAACCTTAAACTCAACGCATCCTCTTCTACCTTATCATAGTTAAAAAGCATCATATTAGATTTCCCCCAATTTATCTGCAACCCCGTAACCTCTCCAAATTCCCTCAAATGTTTTTGGAGTCCTTCTATATTCCCCCCCCCCCCCGGATTTTCTAATGTCAATAAAGTGTCATCCGCAAACATATTAATTTTTATTTTATCCTGTTCTCCTATCCCTTTTAATTTCTCATCTTCCCTAATACAATTTGCTAACATTTCAATCACAATTGCAAATAATATCGGGGAGAGAGGACACCCTTGTCTAGTACCCCGGGCTAAGGTAATCTGTTGTGTTAGGCCATCATTTACCATCACCTCTGCCTTATTATTTGCATACAACTGATTAAACACCCCCACAAATCTTTCTCCAAAGCCGAATATTTTTACAATAGTTTTTAACGCCGGCCATTCCACGCAATCAAAGGCTTAAAAAATATCCAATGCTATCAATCCTGCTTTTAAATTTCTTCTTTTAATACTATTTATTATGTTTAAAACCCTCCCTATTAAATTTGGCATTTGCCTCCCTGGAATAAATTCACATTGATCCTTTTTAATATAATCATTTATAAAGGTATTTAATCTTTTTGCCATAATCGCTGTGAAAATCTTAGCATCCTGATTAATTAACGATATAGGTCTATACGAAGCTGGATCCATCAAATCCTTATCCACTTTCGGAATTAAAATTATCAATGAATGTTCCCACGATGGCGGGGTCTTCTCACCCTTTATAATATTATTAAATAATTTCTCCATTTTTGATACTAAAATTTCCTTAAATATCTTATAATACTCCGGCCCCAGTCCATCCACTCCTGGAGATTTACCTCCTTTCAATTTATCAATACTCTCCTCTATTTCTTTTTCCGTCACCAAAGCTTCCATGTAATCCCTATCCTTATCTTTTAATTTTACCTTCCAATTTTTCTCTACGTATTCTTGTATTCTCATTTGTGGAATCACATCTGAAGTATATAATTCCTGATAGAATCCTTAAATTTTTTTTAATTTATCCCTCATTAAATTACATTTTCCCCATTTTGTCTTTAATTGTCCCTATTATATTTTTCTCCTTTTTTGATTGCGTTGATCTTGCCAGCATTCTAGAATTTCTGTTACTATACTAAAAAAAAAATCCTTTTCATATATATTAATTCTTTTTTAACTCTTTCTATGTCCTCCCCCTCTAATTCCTTTTTTTGTTGCTCTAATTCCTTAATATCTTCTTCAATCTTTTTACTATGTGCCTCTTGTTGTCTTCTTAATTTACACGTTTCTCTAAGACAAATACCCCTCACTACTGCTTTCATCGTGTCCCAAACCATCCCCTGCGAGATTATCCCTAATTCGTTTATTTCCCAAATACTCTTAATCTCCTTTTTCATTTTCTCAACAATATTTTTATAATTTAAAATCCTAGTATCTAATCTCCATCTTTTTGCCTCTCTATAATCTTTCTTTACTTTAATATCCATATTACTGCATGATCTGAAACTTTGATTACATCAATTTCACAATCCATAATCTTCGAAAGCATATTCTTTGTCACAAATATATAATCAATCCTAGAGAAACTCTTATATTTTGGTGAATAAAAGGTGTATTTTGTTTCGTCCCCCTTTATTTCTCTCCAGACATCCTTTATTTCTTTATGCTCCATTACTCTTGCTAAACCCGTTTTCCCTATACCTTTTGAATTATCTTTATCTTTACTTCTATCCATCACCATATTAAAATCCCCCGCCATTACCATATTTACGTTCCCTAGATTCCCAATAATTCTAAACACTTTATCATAAAATTCCACTTGCTTTACATTTGGCGCATATACATTAATCAAGATATATTTTTCTTCCCCCAGGAGACCCTGTACTATAATAAATCTTCCCTCTACATCCTTTACCACCTTAACAACATTAAATGCACATTTTTTAGAAATTATTATCGCAACCCCTCTTGCTTTTGAAGTTCCATATGCTTTCTCATATATGCCCATATCCCCCAATTTTAATTGATTTCTTCCATCTTCTTTCTGATGCATTTCTTGTAAAAATATTATATCAGCTTTCTTTTTTCTCAAAAGCCCTTCAATTATCTTCCTTTTAACAACACTACCCAGCCCATTTACATTTAAAGTTACTAATCTTAATTTGCTTACCATATCTCCAATTTTGGTTTTCCCTTCAGGTCTCGTTCTGTGACACATTTAACCCTCCTCCCCCTCCCCCCTCCCCCACATGTACCCCCCACTTCCTCCCTTCCAATCCCAGGTCGCCCTGAGCCAAGGTTCTTCCCCTCTTCTTAGAACCCATCAGGGGGGGGGGGAACGGGAAACACCTGACATGGAACCCAAACAGAACCCCCTCTCCTTTTCTTCCATTGTTATCCTTCTTGATAATTTGTCTCAGTCATACAACACTTCCTCCAGCTGCCCCTCCTTCTTCTCTGCATCTTCCTCCATCAGCCTCAGGGACTTCAGCAATTCCAACCCTTGCTCACAAGAACTTATTCTCTGTTGTTTCCCTTTGTAGATGAATCTCAAGAAGACCGGATACCCCCAACTGTAAACAATTGAGTTCTTGCGTAGAATGGTTGTACAAAGCTTCACACTCTTCCTCCACTTGATGGTCTGGAAACAAAGATCTTGAAAAATCTGGATTGGTGAAGATTGAAAATCACTTGCCCAGCACTTCTGATAATCTGCATTAATTTCTCTTTTTTATAAAAGCTGGCAAATCTCACGATTACATCTCTTGGGAGCGTCCCACTTCTTTTGGGGCCCACCCTGTGGACCCTGTCCAGATCCTCTTCAACCCACGATCCCTGAGGGTCTAATCCCTTTATCCATTGCATGACATTTGCTCTCAAACTCTTTGGATTTTCTGCTTGCTGTTCCGCATATTTTCTAATGCGAATATTCATCCTTCGATCTTTATCCTCCATAGAGATTAGCCGTAGATCCAAATCTATTACTCGTTCTTCATTGTGCTCCAATTTATCTCTGTTTTGCATAACCTGCTGCTCCAACGATTCATATCTGTCACTTATCTTTTGGAGACTTGTTTGCAATTCAGCTTGTGAGGACTGAATCTTTTTGACCTCCACCAACATTTCCTGCTTATGGCGCTCCATCAGACCTAAAAGATTAGCTTGAAGCATCTCCAGGGACAGTGCTTCTGTTTGTTGTTTAGTTGCCTTGGGAACCGCTCCTGGCTTAGAGCCATCCTTGATAATGCCAGCGGCCACAGCCTGCTGCACAGTCTTGCCATCCACCATATCTGCGGCCGAATTCTCTGAATTCTTGCGAGACAGGTGAGTCCAACTGCTGTCCGAGGGGTGCTTCCTTACTCTCACCCACTTTTTACCATTCAACCTTTTCTTTTCCCCCCCCTCTGTCTGACATCAGACATTCAGCCTACAGTACAGCTTGACGGCTATTATTAGCTTTATCCAGGCATTTGTTAAAAGCTAATTCAGATATAAAGTCTCCAAGGCAAGGTAAGAAGTAATTCTTTTAAATTTATTGCAGTTTATATCAGCAAAGCACAGTTCTAGTCCCATCGACTCCCCCGAGTTTTCAGCATCCCACCGATGATTCAGCGCCTCCCTTCCGCTATTTTAGCTTCTGTAATTATTCCCCTTGCCAACATTTATCTTGACTTACGATTTGAAGATCTATTAATTAGGATAACATGCTTTTACTTATTCGTCATCCCAGAGAGAGTGAAAGTCCGTCCGCTCACTCCATGACCGATGCTCCACCCCCCAACATCATTTAACTTCTGACAGCTCAGAATGACAGCTCGCCACGTGCATTCAAAGATCTGTCAAAAAAGGTGCATGATGTTTAAAACATTCATATAAAATACAGGTGTGGAGGGATTGTTCTGAAATTTGGCACAAATGTGTAGCAACATGTGCTAGACATATATGCCAAATTTCAGTTCAATCTCTCCAACCCAGTATTTTATATGAATTTATTAAACATCATGCAACTTTTTTGACAGCTGGTTGACTGGGCCGCTGGGTTGTCAGAATACTTGTCTGTTTTTTTCCCCATAGGCTTGCATTGGGAGAAACACGTGCAGAACTTTTTTATTTGAAACCATAATGACATGAAACTTGGGGAGCCAGGACTAGCAAGATCCAACCTGCAATGTCCAAAAAATTTCATGTCTCTATCTTTTAAAATTAAAAAGTTATAGGGGGTCCCCCCAAGCCCCCCCCCCCACTGTAACTTCTTCATTTTTTAAGATAAAAACTTGAAACTTGTGGGACCTTGAAGATGGGATCTGGCTGGTCATTTGTGAAAAAAATTCAGAGCAATTGCTCAAACCCTCGATTTTCTATTTTTTTTTTTTAAAGATCATGGTACAACATGGGGGCCCGGTCAACCAGCTGTCAGAACTAGCAGTGCCACAACAGGGAAAGCCCTCTCCCATGTTCCATCATAATGTATGTCTCACATTGGTGGGACACAGAGGAGGGCTTCTCCAACAGCTCTCAAATCTCAGGCAGGCATATATAGGGAGAGGTGCTCCCTCAAGTGCTGAGCTCCCAAGCTGTTTAGGGCTTTAAATGTCATTGCCAGCACCTTGTTCCCCTGGAAGCATATAGGCAGCCAGTGCAATTCTTTTAAGACCGGTGTTATATGGTCTTTATAGGATGTTCCAGCAAGCAGTCTAGCTGCTGCATTATGCACTAGCTGCAACTTCTGAGTCATCTTATCGCTGGTGCTGCTATGTCTTTTTAAAATTGCAAAAGTTTTGAATTTTGACCTTTGTATATTATGGTTTTAATTGTGAACTGCCCAGAGGGCCTTACTGTTGGGCAGTATAAATATGTAATAATAAATAAATCCTCAAGGGCAGCCCCATGTAGAGTGCATTGTAGTAGTCTAATAGGGAAGTTGCCAGCTCATGGATTACTGCGGCTAGGTTGTCTATAGCACAGCTTCTGTTTTAAGCTGTCTGAAGCCCTCCCTGAACAGCCTTCCTAAAGCACTCCTATGGGACTGGGGAGGGAAAATACTGCAACATTTCATTGCAGTTCACACTTATAAACATCAGTATCTATAATCCAGGGTGAATTCATGGCTGAGTTGAGATTCAGAGCCAAGATTTCCCAGCTGATACTCTTAGCTACTATACTACACACTGGTCCATTGTGAATTTTGAGTGAGCCAATGATTTTTGTGAGTCTTAATGTATGTATATCCAGAAGGGATGCTTGGGATTTAATAGAGAACTCATTTCCCTTGGTGTTTTATTAGCTAATAACCTCCTCTTCTAAAGGCTCTGCTTGCTGCCACTGAGAGATAAAATGATAGTTTACTGATGCAATATATTATATATTTGCCATCTTGGCTTTGCTCATCTGCTGTTAGGCTAAATACGATTCCCTTCCCCTCTATTTGTGATTTATGAACTCACTGGCTAATAACATTTCATGAAAATCTACCTCTGTTGAGATGTTTAATTCAGTTTTTTAAAGAGGAATTTTATTTCTTCGGCTTTGCTCCCTTCAGCGCGAGCTGCTTTTTAAAGGTTTGTTGCAGAATATGTTTCATTACTCATTCAAAAGTCGTGCTGCAGTTAATCAACGCCAAGGGCAGGAGTTGATACGGAAAGGACGTCTGGCATCATTGCTTGCCTCTAAGGTCTCTTGCTACATATCAGTATGAGAAGCAGGATTGCAGAGAAAGCCGGCAAGCTCTAGCAGAACAGTCTTTGACCTTTTTCGACATGGGACTTACCTTGAGCTCCTCCCTGCGCTATTGGGTCATCTCCTCCTCCTCCTCCTCCTCCTCCTCCTCCTCCTCCTCCTCCTCCTCCTCTTCTCTTCTTCAAAAACAAGACAGAAAAGGAAATTATGTTGGTCTGACATGCTTTAGGTAGGGCAACCCACAAACTGAGGTCAGATGCTGTGTCTCTCTGAGAGTGGACTGGATTAATATTGTTAACCATCACTCTATTATTAGTAAATATGTTTAATTTATTATTGATTAATGTTTTGTTGCTTGGAAGGATTTGTCTCCCGAAAGGTGGGATATAAATGACTTCAATAAAATAAAGCTGCAGCACTAAAATCCTGAGCCTGTTAAAGACCATGGGATTTACTTCTGAGTAAACTTTGTCTAGGATTGCAATGCATAAAACATAACAAAACACTGGCTAGTTTCCAACTACTTCCGTCTAAGCACCAAGTGATGTATTATGTATTATGAGGAAACGGACCCAGTTTTTGCATGGGTTAGAATAGCCCTGAGTTTGAAACAGGAAAGCTTGGATTTATGCAACTCTCAGAGTTGGACGTCTTGTGCCCACCCCATCCAAGTGGAGCCATGTCCGCTGGCACCTCCAGGCATGGTCCCTACCAGGTGCACCTCTGTAGTTGTTGGGATTAGGCCTGTTCCCCTTAGTGTGGGGGAAGGAGGTTCAGGCTATCAATCAAATCAGATTCTGAAACAGAACTAGCCAAGTACCAGCCTACACAGGAAGTGGGGGAGGAGATTTTCCCACGCTCCTCAGTCAGGGATGAATCTTTATGGACCTTATCAGTAAAAATGTTAACAACTCAATAGTCTGTGAGATCTCAGCAATCCTCAGAGGGGGAAGGGACTTCTGAGTTGACCAATCCCACACTGCAGAGTAAAATGGGCAGAGCTAAAAGAAGGCAAGAGGCAATCAGCTTGCCTAGCTTCTCACCAAAGGCTTCTTCAGAGGGAGCCTCCCTGAAGTTAAGGGACTTAGGTAAAAGACCTTCCCTTTAGTTGTAAGGACAACTGTCTCGCTTAGTTGGCATAGTTTTTGCCTAGAGGAAAGTTCCTAGTGTTTAGACTTTCTTCAGGTGAAAAAAGATGTTTATTTGCTGAATAAAGCTTTGTGGATTACTTGGCAGACTTCTTTGTTGTCTCACATTGCAGTGGAAGAGCTTGAAAACACTACAGTAGCGCCTTAAGGGAGGGGCCCATTCCCCTGAGTGAGGGGCAGCTGTATAACCCTGTCCCTCAGACCACATTCCCTCGGCTTCATACTGTGGGCTTGATGAGATGAGGCTTTTAAGGTGCTAGCACCTTGTCCTGCTTGTGCAGTTTTGTGAGTTGTCCATATGACATCGCCATAGTCCTGCAGCTGCCCCATGATTTCGCCCTACTTTTTTTCACAGTGAGGAAAATCCATTAATATTTTTGGGTGCACCGTAGTGCTGCAAAGAACGTTTTCGGGACCTTGCAGCATTTCTATGGGGGTGCAATTATGACTTTTACTGTGATGTCCATGTAGTGTAAACAGGTATCAGGATATGCAAGGATGAGATGTGGGCCAGCAGCAACCAGATGTTTAAGGGAAGATCACTACTACTACTACTACTACTACTACTACTGTTATGATGATGATGATGATGATGATGTCACAAACCAATGTTTGCAGAGGCATGCACCATGCAGGTACTCTTGTTGGGTGGCTGTGATTGGTTGCAGCTCACAGTTGACTGTATAATTGGTAGCCCATGTGTAATGTGTGAAATCCCCCTGATGCAATTTTGGATTGTTGTGCATGGATGATTAAATGTGCTGCTCAGTTAAAATGGCTAATAATGATTGGGAATCATCCCCAATATAAAGCTATGATGGTGGTACTTATGAAATTAAATTTGGAATATCTTTACTTGAGGGTAATTCCAGCTAAGTTCAATGGGACTTATTCCTTAAGTGCAATTAGAATTGTAATCTAAAATGAACATCTATCTTTATTGAATGCATAGCATTGCTAGGCACAGATTTGGCAAAAAATAAGTAAATCTGTAAGGACTATTATTATTAATTGCTTTATAGAACAATCCCAAGAGCCCCTTGTCTTGCATTCTGAGTCATTTTGTAGGAGAAAATTAGCAAAATAGGCAATGGGCAATTTTCACAGGGGTGGATTGGGGGTGGGAATTTTGCCAAATTTCAGGAAGGGGGGAATATCTGAAGTTGTGGGGTGGAAGCTGCACATTTATCTTAAGACCCAGTGAAGGCAGTGTGGTGGGTGGTGACGGCAGCTCATATGACTATGTGTCCTTATGACACTAAATACAGAGCACATTTCTGGAGGTGGAACTGGTGGCTGCTGGTCAATGCTAGCTCTTGGTCTTCTCTGGCTGGCTGCGCTGCATCACGGACAAGAAACAGAGGGGATCCAGAAGCCGCCACAGCTGGCCATGCTAAGTACTCCACTCCCAATGTAAATGCGTAGCCCTCTCCCCGAACTGTTCTAGTATCTCCCTCAACCACTCCCCATGCTGGGAGAGGGACAGATTGATCACTCTTTCCCCTAAATGGTCGAACCAGCCCATTCCAGCAAAGTAGAATACAGCTTTAGCTCTCAGTAATGAGCTTCTTTTCTACTGTCATGGAGTTCTTTCTCACATGAGGAGAGCATTCGAATGTGGTATCCTGTACCTGCAGTTCGAAGTGGTACAGTCCACTCTACCAGCTGAGGATTTGACTGCTTACTTCTACTTCCAGTGTCGATTAGGCTGGCCTCAGCGAGAGACACTTTGGGTTCCTCTTGACGGCTTATTTGTGCCTCCTTGACTTTGCTCTGATGGCATTTAGGACAGACAAGTGGGGCGCAAATCAGATGTCTATGCAATTTATAGCCTCTGTTAATGCGCATGTCCAAGGTGTCGATTTAATGTGACTTTAATTTTTCTCCAAAGTTCGAGTGCATTATCGTCATGTAACCCTACTGACCATTCGGATTAGTGCTAATCATGGGCGTAGTTTGGAGGGCAGGGCTGGTGATGTCATGAGTGAATGACTGTCCCTTCGTTGCTAGAGGAAGGGGGTTGGAAAATGGATGTGCATTGTTCATTTCGAGTATTTGAGGTCCACTAAGTCTTTGTATCTACTCCATTTCCCTCTCTCCATCTTGCTGGGATCCTGGCTGGAAAAAGGCAGGGGAGCTTCTCTCCGTGCGAGAGAGTTCCTGGCATTGAGCTGCCATCTTGTGCACTGTTACTTGGGAGTAAGACACATTGAGCAGGTGGGGGGGGACTTGCTCCCTGGGAAGCGTGGTGCAGGACGTGCTCTCATTTTGTCCCTAATTCAAGCCTCATTGAACTCTGTGGTTCACATTTCCTGGTGCTTGTGGATTTCGTGTTCTAGTTCCTTTTACTGCCTGACATCTTCTTCGGCAAAGCAGTTTAAGACAAAATCAAGCCCACAGGATGTTTCCAAGGAGAACCGATTTGCAACAGATTAACATCTAAAATACAAGCGATCTTTCTATGTGACAGGAAGAGACTGCAATGTAACTTGCTTTACCGGTTTTACCAGGTGGGCAGGGGTAACGAACAGCGGGAAATGCAGGTGAGCGGTACCAAAAGCCACTAAAGTGGTACTTTCCTCAACTTTTCCTTGTTCAAGGCTCGATCTTTGCTCCAACTATGATGAGAATCTACGCATATAAACAATTGTAAGGCTCGGTATATGGAGTTCGTAATGCGCCTTCACTGCTCTCGCCTATTGCTATTAGACGTAAATTCGAATATAGGAAAAAGCGCACATTCGGAGAAACAGGCGCCAAAGCGATGTCATGTAGAGGGGCCCTTTGTGGGCAACAGCCATAACTCAGTAACAGCACACTGGTTTTGCATGCGGAAAGTCCCAGGTTCAATCCAGGGCATTTCCAATAGGGTGGGGAAAGGCCTCCTCCTAGAGCCCCTGGAGAGCCCCTGCCAGTCATTGGAGACAATGCTGCACTAGAGAGACCACGATTCTGACCTGGTATAAAGCAATTTCCCATTGTTTAAGTTGCAAACTTCCAGAAGAGGCTAGAGGCTCCGGTGTCAGTGAGACAGCGAATCCGCTCCAGTCAAAACTCTGAAGGAGGTGCTTCACACTTTGGAGTGCTCCTCTAGAGTGCTGGCTGGTTCTGACTGAAACCTGGAGCGGATTCACCTCCCCACTGTCCTCGGAGCCACCAGCCTCCATTGCAAATGGCCTGTGTTCTAGACTCCGGCCCAACACTAGTCTTGAGGTGAGGATGAGAACATGGCAACAGTTTCCTGTGCATCCATTCCTAACACGCTGTTGGCGTGGTTTGACTCACCATAGCCTTAGGGTGACATAGGCATCGAGACCCGCTATTAAGGACCGTAAGGGAGTTGCTTCCTCCAGAGACCTGGTTGTTGGTTTCTCCCCCTCACCGCCTGCTCTCCTTGCCTTACCCCCTGCTTTTCATTGTTAACTGCATTATGCACTAAGATGGTTTGTGACATCCGTGCTTGGGGCATCAACAGCGAAGGGTGGCTTTGAAAAATATACATGAATCAAAGGTCAGAACTCTTCCAGGAAGTGGGGGGTGGGGGTAGGGGAAATTAAGCTATCATTTAAAAATGTGTTTAGTTTATGGAAAAGCAAATTAACCTTTGGGGATTTAAAGAATTCATTTTGACAGAAGCTCTGTTCCAAAATGAAGATGCTGTGGTTCTGCCTGTATACAAAGGCATTTCTCCTCCTTGGCCCTGAGAGTGCAGTCCTGGCTGGCATAAGTGATACCTGGTGGGGTTTGGGGGGGGCAGAGGTCAGAATGCTCTGAGTGAAGACTGCTGTCACATTTCCAAGCCAAAGTCACCTGTACTAGGGGTGTAGGTGTGGGTGTGCGCACATGCGCGTGGGCAGATTTTTATTATTTTATTATTTTATTTATTGCATTTTTATCCTGCCCCTCAGCCAAAAAGGCTCCCGGAGTGGCTTACAATCAGAAAAGAAGACAGTCCCTGCCCTCAGGCTTACATACTACAAAAGACAAGACACACAAGGAAAGGAGGATGGGGAGGGAAGAGTTAAAAAATAAGGAGACTGTTCAGTAGGGCTGGTGGGAAGGCCCTGCTCCCCCCATCTCTCCTCCCAATGGAGGGGCAGACCAACAGCTCCTTCTTCTTCCCCAAGATGACAGTTAGCCCTGGGGGGGGGGGGTCCAACTGGAGCAGGGCCTGATGGTCTTTCTGCCTGCTCCTGTCTCCCTTGGTTCTTCTTTCCCATACAGATGGGCTTGTATGGCTGTTATTGGTTTCAGTTTCAGCTTCACATGGCTTTGAATGTTTTCCCTTGTGATGTCAAAAACAGACATGGGGCAATAATGTATATACAACATCACGCAACATGCCAGTTGGATTTCTACATCTGTGGTTGGATTCAGAATCTGCTTTCTGTGGATGGATGGATGGATGGATGGATGGATGGGCTCTCTCTGTTTCCTTCGCTTTTCAGGGATTCTCCCTCCCCCACCCCACAATACAGCTCACACCAATTGCTTCTGTCTAAATCTAGATCCAGTCTCTTATCTGGACTGGACTAAACCTGCCTTAATGCAGGCTGGTGGACCACGCCCCAGCATTTCTTACTGCTGCTTCTGTGGCCGTGATTTTTACCCCGTTGGTCCATTGTAATGATTGCTTCGGCCCATGTTTTCATGAGTAAGCAAACAGGAGCTGGAAGTGGTGGTGGGGGAAAAGCAATGCTAGCTACTTAGCTGTTGGGCATCCATGGGTTGGAAATCTCAAATGGTGGATAGACTTCATACAGCGGTATGATTCAATCCTCAGCCTGTAATTTTGTACAGCAACCTTCCCTGACTTTTGTTTTGGACTACAACTCCCAGCATTCTTGCCCATTGGCCATGCTGGCCCAGGGTGATGGGAATTGACATCCAAACCATCTGGAGGCCAGCACACTGGGGAAGGCTGCCATACAGGTTTACTAGGAAGCAAGCTCCATTGAACAGCATGGGTCCTGCTTCTCAGTAACCATGCATAGGACTGAACTGTCACAAGAACCTCAAGTGGCAAGGTTGATGCCCCAATGATCTGGCAGCTTCATTTGGCAGCTCTAGGCCTTGAAATGGATCCCCAATGTCTTTGAGGCAGTTCTTGTCTTGACTAACCTGTTTTCACACCCTCTTTCCAAGGTTATAAGACATCAGCATTGCATAGAAGCCAAGTCCATTGGGTTCCTCCTGGCAACAACCTGGCAGCAGGCATCCCACCAGGCTGTAGCAGAGGGAGAGGTGGGAAGCTGGATCACCATCAGCTGTGCTGAGAAGCCACCTCTATCAGGCTCCTTCCATCGCTCCTCAACTCTCACATGGCAGCAGCCATTCCATCAGGCCTTAGCAGAAGGGAGTGAACCAAAGCAGGGAGACTCCGGCACTTCCTACACCATGGGATGTAGAGGGTCTGAGGGTGGGCGATCCCGGAAGTACCTGCTTCTGGGATCGTCGTCTTCAATTTACATCATGGGCGCGACATCCCTGGTTCCTCCTGGGCCGTTGTGCCATCGCAGGCAGCATTTTGGGCCCCAGAGTGCAGGAGCGCTCCTGTGCTGAAGTAGTATTTTTTTTAAAACAATCAAACCACGTGCAATCGGGGGGCCCTCCCCCACCATCCTGCCAATGGTGGACTTGCTCCTCCCTCCCCTGATGGGCACGGAGCCGTGAAGTGCGGCTCCGTGCCCATTTTTGCTGACACGTTTACTTGCGAGTAAGCGCAGCAGCACCTGGGATGGGCAGCCACATCTTCCGTGGTCCCGGGAACTTCCCGGGACCGCAGAAGATTCAGGATTTTCCAGGGTTCCTTTATCCCTGGAAAATCCCATGCCCCCCCCACCCCTGGGAGTCCCTGTGTATCATTTGGACTCACAGGGACCATCCGGGGGCCATTCCAGGTGAAACGCCTGGTGTGGAAACAGCCTCCATCAGCTGTGCTGAGAGACCTCCCCCTCTTTGTGTCCTGTCTGTTAGATTGTATGCCAGAGGGCGGCGACTGTCTTATCATTCATCTTTGTAACCTGCTCTGGAAGCTTCTGAAGAGCAGTGTAAAAATGCCTCCAAAAAACAAACATGGGAGGCTTTTAGTTTTGTTGAGTACCATCATCAAGATTGAGAAGCACAGACTTCCAGTGAACACATGAACGACCGAGCCAGCAGAGTTTTGAACTCTGTTGTGACTGGACAGCAGTAGCTCTCTGGGAGCTTCCCAGATGGAGCTTTTATTCCCCAGAAAAAGGGGAATGCAAAGAGCACACCACAAAGGGTCCTGTAAGCTCATCCCATGGGGTAATGAAGTTGTTTCGTCGGATTTTCAACATGGGAGAGTGGGACTGTGGCTGACATCACTCAGATGCTGATCCAGGATGGAAGGTTGCTCTGTCTTCATCCCCCGAATTGGATAACATTGGAATGGACGGGGTGCCTTTGTTGCAGAGAAGTGAAGGGTTAACAACTGGTTGGCAAATTTAATCATCCTCTCCCAGTATGTAGTGGGGGAGTTATTTCAAAATAATGAAGAAAAGATTTGGAAGAAGAACAAGAGGAAGGAAAAGAGAGAGAGAGCGGGGGGGACAAGAGAGTTGCCAGTGTTTGGAAGTCTCTCTCTGTCGAACAGCTCCAAATTTAAGCACAAGACTGAATAACTTTTATTTTTTTCAATGGAGTGATGTTACTGCCGTGGAGTAGATAAGAAATGTTTTCTTTTATACATGTTATTCAGCAGGTGAGTTAATTTATCTTCTTCAAAGAAAAGTATAACTATGGGCTGGGTGCTGTTTGAGAGATGCATGTAAGAAAATTGAATTACGGTGAGAGAGCAATTCAGGAAAGAAGGAAAAGTGTTTTTTAAAGACTGCGTATTAAAATGGAAGATAAGGTGGAAGGAGAAGAAAGACTAAGATGGCGGCAGTAGCAGAAGAAGAGAGGGGAAAAGTGTGGCCATTTTTTGTCCTTTTTTTCTTGACTCAGGGTTGTGCTTGGAACTGTGACGGAGAAAAGTGGATTTACAGGAGAGACTTTGAAGGGTCTGGTTAAGAGGTTTGGAATTTCTTTTCCCTCAGATGGACTAACATCAAAAGATTGAGATGCGAACAAGTGGAGTTTTTTCTGGACTCTTGTTGGTTTTGTTTTGTTGTTGAGATTTTTAAAATTATTATTATTATTATTATTATTATTATTATTAAAATGTATTTACAACATGAATAAGAACAGACACAATGTTGTTGGGAAAAGGATATAAAAATTGTTTAGTATATAATGAAGCATTAAGTAATGTGTATTTGTATAAAAGGGTGGGGAGGATATAAGCTTAAAATTGCTGTGAGTTATAAGATTGGTTTAAGGGTAAGTTTTATGTTGTTATAAGGGAGAAATAAAAGGGAAAAAGGGAGAAAGATTTGGGATAAGTTTAAAAAATTTATAAGAGAAGAATTGGACATTTTTAGATGAATTGTGATGGAGAAAGGAGACTTTACAGGAGACCGGCAAGAGGCTGGAATTTCTTTGAGATGGAATAATATCGAAAGATTGGAGAAGCTATCTTCGAGCCAAGTGGAATTTTTTTGGACTCTTGTTGGGTTTGGGTTTTTTCTTTTTTTTATTCTTGGTTGGAATTGAAAAGGGGAATAGTAATTAGGCAAGTTAAATAATGAAGTATTGAAATATTTGAAGCAGATAGAAAATTATGTGAAGTTTTATGTTGTAACAAGGGAGAAATAAGGGGGAGAAAGGGAGAAAGGTTTGGTTAATTTAACAATTTGTAGGAGAAGAGAAGAGGGTTTTTTTTGTGTTGAATGAAAAATTTTATAAGAGAAGAATAGGGGGTTTATTTTTACTTGTGATCTGTTTCAGTAATATTAGGGGAATAAGAATGCTAACATTTAGTTGTGTTAAAAGGGGAGGATGGTTTTTTCCCCTTTTTTAAAATTTCTATGTTGTACTTTCTTTTTAAAAGAATTTATAAAATTGCTGTGGGAAAGGTAGGGGGTCCTTTTAATTGTTGTATGTCTTGTAAGTTTTGTTTCTATGTTTTTTAATAGTGAAATAGAATAAAAATCTTTAATACAAAAAAAGGTTGGGAGATGTGGGGTTGCATACATCAAAGAAAAACATATGCCAAATCCTAACCCACAAACAAGCAAGGGAGGAAGCCTGCAGTAACAGTGTTTGTTTTACATCTCAGCCAGTCCTTTGATGAGAAACTAGTTTTACTGGAGGCCATTAGAGTTTGAAACCAAAGTAACCACCTGCAGAGAACAATAGTAGAAGAAAAATCTCTTAGAACCAGGCTTCTCAACCAAACATTTATTTTGTAACTATGGGGCACCTTGGCTTTCTATTTCTAAGGTTTGTGATTATACTACTTGTGTTGCATTACTTTCTGTGTTTATTTCTACCATCATCTGTGCATGACAATTGATATTAAAGGTTAGTTCATTTGGGAAAAAAAAAAAGATTGAGAAGCACATAGATCCTCTCTCATGAAAACAACAACACCCTGATAGCAGGAAAAATCCATGCTTCTAAATAGTTGAGGGGACAGAGCACTTGTCTCCCCTATATAGGGTTGGATCCAGATTTATGGTGCAATCCCATGTGTGTCTACTCAGAAGTAAGTCCTTGTGAGTTCAACGGGACTTACTCGGGTTAGCTAAGATCTCACAATATGTTCCAAAATACTTTTACCCACAATACTTCAAGATATCAGGGATTGGATGAGGGACATTATGGGTTGGAAGGGTGCTGTTGCACCATGTCTTCCTTTGTTGGTCCCTGGTCGACAGCTAGTTGGCCACTGTGTGAACAGAGTGCTGGACTAGATGGACCCTTGGTCTGTTCCACCATGGCACTTCATACGTTCTTGTGTTAGTCACACTTAGAATAGACTCATTTAAATCAAGGGAACTTAGGTTAGTCGATACTAACTTATCCATTGATTTCAATGGGTTTACTCTAAGGGCGCAACCTAGGGTGACCAGATAAAATCCAGGTCAAAGCTCATGTAACTTTAACAGTTGTAGAGAAAAGGGAATTTCAGCCAGTGTCATTTGTATGCAATTAGTTCCTGGTGAAATTCCCTCTTCATCACAACTGTTAAAGGTGTAGGGGCCCTGCCTACTTTTATATATGGTCACTTTTCATATGGTCAGCCTAACTAAGGGGAACATTGACACACACTCGCTCGCCCCTGAGCAATAGCCCTGGGCTTGGACTTCCTCCCACTGTGACAAGGATGCCTGATTTCTTGCTTAAGGTTCCCTGCTGGGTTTCTCAGAGCTATGGCTGTCCATTCAATGATCACTCTGAAGCTTCTATCATTGATTGGATTCTTGCCCTGCTGGTTGCACTGGAAGTCCTCATGAGAGGCTTCCATTGATTCCATTCTCCTTTGATTTCAAATGTCCTTCTACTCTTCTCTCCCCTTCTCTCTCTCTCTCTCTCTCTCTCTCTCTCTCTCTCTTTTCCTTTGGACTTTTTAGATTTCAACTGAAATCAATAGCTCTGCAAAGCTGTGATGTGTTCCCAATTCCAATACATTTTTTCAAAGTCTCAACGCAATGCTCTGCTGTAATGCTTGGGCTAAATTTGGAGCCTGCATTAGGGTAATGTTTCCTTAAAGTCTTTACTAGGGTTTCTGCATACCTTGGTTTTATACTTTTCTTCTTAGGAAGCTACTTAGAATAATAGAATAGTAGAATTGGAAGGGGCCTATAAGGCCATCAAGTCCAACCCCCCTGCTCAATGCAGGAATCCACAGATGGTTGTCCAGCTGCCTCTTGAAGGCCTCTAGTGTGGGAGAGCCCATGACCTCCCTAGGTCATTGGTTCCATTGTCGTATTGCTCTAACAGTCAGGAAGCTTTTCCTGATGTCCAGCTGGAATCTGGCTTCCTGTAACTTGAGCCCATTATTCCGTGTCCAGCACTTTGGGTTGATCGAGAAGAGATCCTGGCCCTCCTCTATGTGACAACCTTTCAAGTATTTGAAGAGTGGTATCATATCTGCCCTCAATCTTCTCTTCTCCAGGCTAAACATGCCCAGTTTTTTCAGTCTCTCCTCATGTGCTTTGTTTCCAGAACCCTGATCACCCTTGTTGCCCTCCTCTGAACACGCTCCAGCTTGTCTGCATCCTTCTTGAAGTGTGGTGCCCAGAACTGGACACAATACTCAAGATGGGGCCTAACCAAATAGAGGGGAACCAGTACCTCACATGATTTGGAAGCTATACTTCTATCAATGCAGCCCAAAATAGCATTTGCTTTTTTTTTTTGCAGCCACATCACACTGTTGGCTCATATTCAGCTTGTGATCTACAACAATTCTAAGATCCTTCTCGCTTGTCGTATTGCTGAGCCAAGTATTCCCCATCTTGTAACTGTGCATTTGGTTGATAACTTGGCATTTATCCCTATTAAATTTCATTCTGTTGTTTTCAGGCCAGCGCTCCAGCCTATCAAGGTAACTTTTTCATTTGTTTGTCTTCCAGGGAATTAGTAATCCCGCCCAATTTTGTGTTGTTTGCAAATTTGATAAGCATTCCTTGCACCGCCGTGTCCAAATCATTGATAAAAATGTTGAAGAGCACTGGGCCCAGGACTGAGCCCTGCGGTACCCCTCTTGTTACCTCCCCCTAGTGTGAGAAGGTACCATTGATAAGCACTCTTTGAGTCTGATTCTGTAGCCAACTGTGGATCCACCACATAGTTGTTCCATCTAGCCCACTTTTAGCTAGTTTGTGAATCAGAATGTCACAGGGCACTTTGTCAAAAGCTTTGCTGTAGTCAACATATATTATGTCCACAGCAGGAGGTTACCCGATCAAAAAATGAGATCAGATTACTGAGATTAGTCTGACAGGATTTGTTCTTGAGAAATCTATGCTGGCTTCTAGTAATCACTTTATTCCAATGCAGACTATTTGTCTACCTAGCCTAGTATTTTCTGCTCCCGAGCCATCTCAGGCAGAGGAGGGGGTGTTTCACATCACCTGCCACCTGATTCTTTTAACCGGAGATCCATTGATTTGAGCCAGAGTTGAATAAATGGACAAGGGATCTGCTCTTCTGATCCTTGAGGTGTGGCGCAAAATAGAACAGATGGCACAAAGGAGGTTTAGACTGTATAAATATAGAATCTTTTTTAATTTATGTTTTGATTAATAATAAGAATACATTTTTGACTACATAAAGAGAGCAGGTTTTTTCAGTGCATACATTCTTCAGACAGACAGGGACCGGTCTCACCATAGATTCCAATCCATTGAAGTAGAATGGGTCATTTGCTTATTAATTTTTTCTTAATCACCTACTTATTGTGCTTACATGTTTTTGTTAATGGCACTGATAACTGAGATACACAGGGGAAAAGGCAAGTATATGGGATCTTCTGCTCAGTGTACTATCCCAACAGTCTTCCCTTAACCAAGGCCTACCAGTAACCAAAGTGACCTCAGGCTGGCATGTCTAGTGTAATGGCATGATCTAATGTTCCTTTACCAAGAACATTAAGCTTTCATGAAAGCCAAAACCTTGCTCAACGAGGATTAAAAAATAAAATAGCTGTAAAGCCAAAAACCAAGACAAAAAAAACAACCGAACCAATATATTGTTCCTGATACAGTTTGAGTTATGATACTTTATTGAGGGAAATGCCTCCCTTATTTCTAAAATTTCCTAAAAAGCTGTTCAGGACTACCTCCTCCAAGATCTCCCTTGGGCAGGTCTCTCTTGAGTGAGTCGGACTCAGAAGTGAGACAGTCTTCAACTGCTTTTTAGGAAGCAAGTGAAGAATTTCCCTTGATAAAGAGATATATCTCACCAGAAATAAGGCAAATTGGTGCTTTTGTTTCACCTTCACAGAGGTGGAGAATACAGATATGTAATTACAGCAGGAGAAAGAATACATTTTTGAAATAAATGGCCGACATATGAGTGGGTTATGGATATGAACAAACACCTTTTCCGAAATGATTGTGTATGTCATGAAGGGAGATAACGGGCAGAAAATGGAGATGCTCTTTGATTCTGGCAATGTAGAATTGTTTAATGGGGAAAAAAGTGAGAGAAAATATAACTTGAAACAGAGACAAATCTGTATTGATTAATATTTGAGATTAATCAGGTCACAAAGGCAGGTAGCGGAGTGCCCTCTGAAGTCACAAAAAAAAATTCCCTGAGTAGCATTAAAAACAACAACCCAAAATATACTTCGTTGGGCAACTGGTCCCTTGTTTGTCCAGCAGTTGAGATCAGCCTTACGTGAGAACAAAGGCAGCGATGTCTTCCTTGTCCTTTGACCTTGTAAGATCCATATGGCTCCCTGTTTTGTCAAAGAAGCCAAAAGAGCATTGAAACACAACATGAAAGAAATACCCAAATGCCAGGGGACGTGTGGCTAGAGCAGCAATACAAATGGAATTGGAAGGGGGGATTCTTGTAAACTGGAGCCTGGCCTGCAAGCCTGAGTGACATCTTCAGTTAAGACACTGAACGCTCTTGTGTCAGGGTATTTCCTGCTCTTTTGTACTTAAAAAGCAATATAAACATTGCCATATAAATGAACATCTATAATGAGTGGCTTCTACTAAGTAAACACTATGAGCATAAACCAGCCAAAGTCAGGCAAGTTCGAAATCTCATGAGAGAGCAGTTATGGAAATTCTTCTCTCTCCCAGCAGAATCAATGAGACTTGAACAGTGCAATCCTATGTATGTCTACTCAGGATTAGGCCACACTGAGCTCAGTGGGACTTACTCCCATATAAGTATGTATAGGTTTGCAGCCTAGGCTGACCAGATAAAATCCAGGTCAGGGCTCATGTAACTTTAACAGTTGTAGAGAAAAGGGAATTTCAGCCAGGGTCATTTGTATGCAATTAGTTCCTGTTGAAATTCCCTCTTCATCACAACTGTTAAAGTTGCAGGGGCCCTGCCTTCTTTTGTATATGGTCACTCTAGTATAGTACCTGCACCTTTAACTGTTGTGATGAAGAGGGAATTTCACCAGGAACTAATTGCATACAAATGACCCTGGCTGAAATTCCCTTTTCTCTACAACTGTTAAAGTTACATGAGCCCTGACCTGGATTTTATCTGGTCACCCTATAATGCAGCCAAAAGGGCTGGACTTCATATATCAGCAGAAAACACAATAATTAAATTAAGGGGTGGGAGGTAAGGTCACAAAGAATATTAGTAAATAAAATACAAGCAATGCGTGGCAATTTTCTGGCAGTAATCCTGTTGGTTAAAAAAAGCAAAAGACAAAACCCAAAAGGAGATCTGTTAGTGAAGCCAAGCCAGAAGCACCCATGCAAAAATGCTTGGCACTGGGTCTATGGGAAAAGGTATACTACACAATTTCCCCAAATACCCAATGTCCTAGGAGAAAATGCCCATGGAGATCTCTCCAGGTTTTTGATCCAGCACTGCAGAGCTATGCAACCTGCTCAGAAAGAGATTCCATCACAGACCCTTTGAGGAACGGTTCATGTCCTTTGCATGCACAGTGACATACTGGGGCACCACAGGAAACAGGGCTTACTGCGCACAAAGGGGTGGGCCATGCTTTTCAGAAGGTTGGGCCAGAGGTCACCTGCTGGGGCCCTACTTTGGGTGCATACTCCAAGGTATGTTTGATTTCTCTCTTTCTTACTTTTTCCAACAAACTGCTAAATGTAAGGACCTAACAGACACACCCACACCCACACCCCAAACTCTCTTGCTACACTAGCTGCTGCTTCTATATGCCTGAGGTGCTATAGCAATAGTCCTATTAGGGTAGCTTAATATTCCTCTGCAGAACCTCAAACTAATTTTCAGGGAACACTGAGAGAGGATGCTGTGTTCGTCAGAGGTTTGGTTCCAGGATTGGGACTTTGAGCAAAAAGGTTAGGGTGCATTTCACAGCAGAGAGACAATCCACACATCACCTCAAGTCAACTGCTAATTGCTGTAGATCAAGGTTTCCAACCCCCAACCCCCCTTTTAATTTTCTAGCCATGCTCAATAACCAGTGCTGGGTTTTCAGGGAATTGGCTAATTAGCAGAGTACAAATATTCCTTTTTTTTTTTTTTAGTACTTGTAGCTTTTTTTTAATGCACCCTCTTCTTGGGGAGTTAAGCTTTCATAAGCCAGGTTCTCCACACATATCCATTTTCACATGTTAAACAGTAAGGCACAGGATCAAAACGAATTCACATCCAAACCATCTCAGAGCACTAAAGCAGGAGTGCATTAGACTAAGTGCTTCTATGGCTAGCTTGTATTGTTTACCTAAGCAGCGACAAACACATACATACATTTCTATATGGTTGCCGCGGCTGCTTCGTCTCTGGGCGCCCGCCCGCCTGCGACTCCTTCCCTGCAAGAGGGGCGCCTCCTGCTCTTGCCGCCATGCGCGTTGCATGGGGCGCGAGCACTCGGCGCTTCCCAGATATGGTCAAGGCGGCGTCGGGGGCGGAGGTGGCGGTGCCGGCGGCACGGCGGGCTCTCTGTGATCCCCGGCACCCGCGGCGGGGGGCCCGGTGGGAGGAGGAGGAGGAAGAAGAGGGGGTAAAGGAAGGCGAGGAGGAGCGCTCGCCTGCTGCCCACAGCCTACCAGCCAGCCAGCTGGGGAGCGGCGGGGAGGGGAGCGCCTTTTGTCGCCGCCTCTCGTGCAGAGGTATTAGGCGTAAATGCGCTTCAGCGATAGTGCGCATAATCGCCTAACCGGGCGCAAAAGCGAATCCTTGTAGAGGGGACCTAAATCATTTCCACCCTGCGTGCACAAGGAGCAAACCGTCTTGATTGTGCATGTGCACTCACTGACTGCCTCACTTTGCAGCACAAGACAATTGTGGGTGAGTATGAACTGCAGTCCAATGTTGCTTTGTACATATGATCTGGCAGGTATGAATCTGGTATTGCAATGAATTTGTTTTTCAGTAATCATGGTAAGTAAAAAAGAAGAAATGAGTAAAAAACAAAAACAAACCCCAAATCTTCTTTATACCTGAAACTTCGAGGCCAGTAATCCCTGAAAAATACCCCCACCCCGGTCCTTAGAACTGAATTTTCAGTGGCAGTTGTTTCTGAGCAACATTTGAGGACGATTCTGTGTTTGTCGCAAACACATGTGAACATGTGATGTGTGCCAACTGCAGATTTTTTTTTAAAAAATAAACCTGTTGTGTAGAAGGTTAGAAAAGCCACATTGGCTGAAATATACCCTTCAGAGAGCTGCTCTTAAAAGGATGTCCATTTGCATCGGGGATCAGACACCAAAGACGGATGGGCCAAGGCCCTTGTGGGACTTATGATGACAATACTGCGTGGTCAGAGATGCAGAGATGCAAACTCAGGTGGGTCATCCCAGGGCCAATTACACCGGAGGAGCAGAGTACTGGATCACGGAGTTGTAGTCGGGAGGCGGGCTGTGGCATTCCAGGCTGGCATTCATGGGCAGGAGGACAGACTCTTCCAGGGCATCTGGCTCCACCTGGGCCGCTGAGAGGTACTTCACGGACTCACGTTCGTTCTCTGACAACACTGACTCTTTGCTCTTGCTGATGGCTTTTCTCCTGCGGGTCGGAAGAAAGCCGAGAACAAAACGATTTTGTTAATGGCAGCTGGCTGGCAGTCCTTCTGCTTATAGGCAGGCAATGGGGCCAAGAGGCCTGCACCGTTGGCTGAAGGGACCTAAGCCTTTGCCGACCTGGTGCCCTCCAAATCTGTAGACTACTACTCTCATCACCCCCCAGCATGATGGGAGTGGTAGTGCAACACATCGGGAGGGCAGCAAGTTGGGGAAGGCTGGCCTATGACTCGGAGTCCTGTAATGGGGTGTGGAGCGAGCCTGCGGCATGATCTCCTCTGTGCCATGGTCATTTTTACCTTTCTAACATCCAGTGTAACCTGGAAGTCTGTCTGGGGGCAAAGGAATGCCCTGTCGGCTACTTTTTATGTCTGTGCCTGGATCATAGTTTGCAAACCACTCTAAAGTGAGTGAAACATTTTGAAGAGCGAAGCAAAATTCAGATGGGACACAGCAGATGTAGAACCATATCAAGGCCTTTCGGATCCTCGATCATGGGTTCTGCTGCCAAGATGGATCATTGTTTGCGTGTCTGGGGATCTGCATTGGTATCATTGCACGCAACTGTCTCTGCTTCTCCATTACCCTTTATGCTAAACTAGGGTGACCGTATGAAAAGGAGGACAGGGCTTCTGTATCTTTAACAGTTGCATTGAAAGGGGAATTTCAGCAGGTGTCATTTGTATGCATGCAGCACCTGGTGAAATTCCCTCTTCATCACAACAGTTACAGCTGCAGGAGCCTTGCCCTTTTTTGTATTTGGTCACGCTAGGCAGGGCTCGTGCAGCTTTACCTGCTGAAATTCCCTTTTCAATGCAACTGTGAAAGATACGGGAGCCCAGTCCTTCTTTCCATATGGTCACCCTAGCTAAACTCCCTGCAGCCCACCTATTCTCCCCCTTGTATTACTGGCCCCTCTCAGTTCTTGTGAACTGACTCCACAGCCCCCCTGGCTTTTTAATTTAGTAGGTTTTACACTGGTCAATAGAGATGGGGAGGGACATGAGACTCCTCTGTGTAACTTGGCCCTTGGCCGGTGTGATGCTTGCAGTGCCAGATAAAAGAACTGTTATGAAGATTTGGTCTGACCACGCAGTGAGACCCTCAGAGCCATGTCGGCTCTCCGTAAGCAGGAGGGAGCCACTACATCGGATCTGGGAATGATGGCCGCTGTCAGCAAATGTTTAAAGAGAGTTTCTTAAACAATGACATTTAATATTTGCTCCCAAGTCAGAGGGATGACAAGTTTGGTCTGAAGCAAGTTCTGTGATTAACCATCACTGACAGATTTGAAATGCAATTACCTTCCCAGAAAACACTCTTTTCACCCAAGATGCATCCCCTGAAATTAAAACAGCCCTGCAGCCTTTCTTGTCTAGCCTTTTAACATTCTGCATTTACTGACATTTCATTCATTCGGTTCTCCCCTTGCTCAATGGCTGACCCAGCACTGAGATGCTCTGAGTGTTTCTCACAAAATCCCCCTGAAGTCCTGGCTGTCACTTTGGATGCAAAGGAGCTGCATTGCCTTGTCCAATGGGAAGGGGGCAGTGCTTTACGTGCAAAGGATCCCAACCTCCCAGTAGATCTGGGAGAGACCCTTGCCTGAAACTGCTGCTAGTCACTTTAGACAACACTGTGCAAGATGGTGTGGCAAGGCATGTTGGAGGAATCCTTTTGGGGGAATAGAGCTCAGTGAGTTTTTCCCAGCTCCCCCCACCCCCACCCCTGATTCTGGCCCGCAAATCCCTGGGCTTGCCTGACTTGTCACATGAATTTGAGAAAAAATTGCAGCCGTAAGTGTTCTAATTAGACCATTTATGCCTGCAATATGCGCAAACTGCACTTTTTACATCTGCAATTTTGTGCAAATCACAATTTCCATAAACAGCTATAACCGCAATTTTGTGCAAATTGCAGCTTGTGCATATTTTTTAAAAAGCAAAAAAGTTTCTGGGTTTCTGGAAATGACCTGCCGCTCGGCTCACAAACGCGTGCAGAGTTGAGGGCAGCGTGGGGGTTTGTTGGGCCAAAAATGAGCCTGGTTTCTCCACAACAGATCCCTGGTGGCTCGGTAGAATATTCTGCTTGATGGTCTCAAAGAAAGCAGGACCCGTCTCAGTGTAGCAAGGCTATAGACTGGGAAGCACACTGGGGGTGTTAGAAAACAGGGGGACATATATAATGATGTGCCTGCAGTGTGTCTATTGCACCATGTCAAGCTCCAGGCAATCAGGTTCCAGGACCCAAGAGAGTTAGCTATGAACTACTAGTTCTTATCCATCCCCCCAAGGCTCTTTCCACCCCACCCAGACACTAGGATAGCTTTGGCAACAAGGCACCTTCAAACTCTTTAACAGGCACACCTGGGATTGCAGTCTTAATAGATTTCCTTGGACCTTAGAAATACTGTATCCAATACACAGCTGCCCTTGAAGGAAGACATCCTGATCAATTTGCTATTTTGCAGCAAGTAATACCTTGTGCCTGAGTCCTGTAGTAATTGCAATAAGTGAGCTGCAGGGGCTTGTAATAACTTTTATGGGTGTTTAATGAGGCTTTCCCCCCTTTTCTTTTGCAGAGTAACAGTTTTTAAGGCCCTTGATGGTTTTGAGAATGGTTAAGAGTCTGAATTGGAATTTGCTGTAGCAAATGTGGCTGTTGAAATAATCGTCTTTTTCGTGGGACAAATGACTGGAGAGAGAGAGGGGGGGATGTAAAGGTTCAGGGACTGCAATGTGCTCTTAACCTGTGCAAAAGGTTAGAGATAAATGGTGTGAACTTCATAAGTGACAGTGATATTATAGCATGCCAGTTGGATGGCCAGGATCGCTCTGTTGATTTCAGATGGCTTTCATGTTGAGTTCCTATGATATGTCTGGCATTCAGTGAGCACCTACATAGATTCCCAGAGGAACCAGGCTAATTTTAAAAAGACAACAAAGAAAGCTGCCTTATTCCTGGCCGGACTGTCTGTCCATCTAACCCAGCATTGTCTACCCTGACTGGCAGCAGTGCTCCAGTAGAGAAGGGTCTTTTCACATCACCTCTTATCTAATCCTTTTAACTAGAGATTGATCCTGCTGCCCTCTGAGTGCAACACAGGCCCCCTACTATGAAACTCTGATCCCCTAGGCGAGCCATGTTGCTTGTGTTCTACTGAGTCAATGGATGTTTCAGGCAAAGCTTCAATGCACACAGTTAATTACTACAGTTTGGGCCCCCCAAATTGTGAAATCGTAACATGAAGGCCTGTCCCAGGTGAGTACAGCCACACAACTGTATTTCACTAGAAGAAATCCTCAGCTAAATGCTTTTACTGCTGGAGACTGAAACATCTCCACTGAACCCTACTCAGAGAGTATCTTGATCTGTAGCTTAAATTTGTAGGCTTAATTATTTCTGAGCTTAAAATAATAGCTTTAGATATATAAATAGAATTTAAAGCAGCACAACCAAGAGGGCACCACCATGCTACAAAATGAAACCAGAGTAGGGTGACTATTTATGGAATGCCAAAAAAAGAAGAAATGCATCACACCTCCCCCCACAAAAAAGGTAAGAGAAGAAGGCAGAAGAAGACAGTGATCTGCATAAAATGGGCATATGTTAATTTATATGTATAGGTACACATTTAGAAAGAATTGTTACAATTTAAATGGATTATACAATATATCTCACCATAATGTGGACGATTGTGACTAGGTGGCCTATGTGCCTACCTGTTCAGTCTGTTGTCCGGTGGTAACTGCAGATGATCAACAGTTTTTATGTTGCTTTATCTTTAAACTGGAATTGGACAGGACAGCCCTTTAAATAGAGGACTGTCGTCTGTAAAAGAGAACACCTGGCCACCAGTCTTGTTCAAACCTTCCATCCACTTGTCTACTGAATGTGCCGCAGGAGGAGCAGCCTTGCATCTGCTCCCCATGCCCTGCCTGTCCACTTCTGCTGAAAAGGGGCTCCCTTTTCATGGGAAAGCGATTCAGCGGCCCCCTCTCCACTTGATGCCTCCAATGTTTCCATGGAGGGGAGGTCTAAACAGGGCTTCCGTCTGACACATCTTCACTACCTTCCCTCGGATGCCTGCATGTGCTCTTTTCCCCTTTGGCTTTTGAATACCTGACACAGCAACTTCTTGTTGCTCGTCCAACAGGATTCAGAGTTGCAGAGTTTTCTATTTGTCTTCCCTAAACTCTTGACATGAGCATTCTACACTTGAGGGTTGCCAATTTTCTCCCCTTTCAACTCAGGGGAGACAGCAAATTCAAGACAAACAAACAGCTTGATCTTGGGCTGGGGAGGGTCGGGGTGGGAGAGGGAGAGGTTTGAGCGCCTCCAGAACCTTCCTGGTTTGGAAGACGTGCTAAGCCTTCCAGAGGTTTTGTATAGGGGAAGGAGGATTGTTTGTAACAGGTCCAGAATAAATGTTTTTGATAAAGGGAGAGATATCATTAACAAGGGCGACATTTTCCTTCCCCACTAGCCTCAGCAAACCGTTTGGAGAAGAGCAGAGTTGATCTCCAGAGATATTTTTCCAAGGTTGTGGGTAGATGCAAATCTTTATTTGTGCCAGGGCTTAATTCAACATCTGTTTTCAATGCCAGGGATCAGGCCTATCATATATGAAGTAAAATTTAGGGCTGCAATGTTTAGTCAATTTATCTGGCTTGTTTAATTGATTAAGGCTGCAAGCCTCTTCACACTTACATGGGAGGAGAAGGCTGCTAGTTAGGATGGCTGTGTATTACCTCCAGGGTCAGAGGCAATAGGCCTCTGTAGACTAGTCATTGGGGAACATGGCTGCAAGGATCCAGTTCCACTCATGTCCTACTCAATGGCTTCCCAGTGGTAACTTGTTGGCCACTGTGTGAACAAAATGCTGGACTAGATGGGCCTTTGGCCTGAGTCAGCATGGCTCTTCTTATGAGAATGAGCTGAGACTAGCGAGGGATGCTAAAAGCAATAAAAAGGCTTTCTTCAGATACGTGAATAGTAAAAGACAGAGGAAAGAAATGGTGGTTCAAATGAGGATGGCAAATTGATAACAGAGGACAAAGAAAAGGCCAAAGTGCTCAATTCTTACTTTGGCTCAGTTTTCTACCAAAAGCAGGTCTATGACCCCACTGGCATAAGTGAAGTACAAGCTGAAGGGGCAGGACTGCAGCTTGAGATTGATAAACAAATGGTCAAGGAACACCTAATTTCTTTGAACAAGTTCAAATCTCCAGGGTCCAATGAACTGCATCCTAGAGTAATAAAGAAGCAGGCAGAAGAACTCTTAGAACAACTGTCTATTACCTTTGCGAAAACATGGAAGACAGGTGAGGTGCCGGAGCACTGGAGGAGGGCTAATGTTGTCCATATCTTCAAAAAGGGCAAAAAGGAGGAACCTGGGAACTACAGACCAGTCAGTCTGACAAACATCCCCAAACTCAGAGATACACTGGTGAATGTTGATATTCACTAATCTAGGTCCAAAAATAATTTATGACATTATATATATATATATATACACACACACACACACACACATATTGCATGTAGCTGTTCTGTCCCATTAGAAGCAAATCCAAAAGCAATTGTGGCAAAATACCTACTAGGGCCAAATAAAATAGAAAGTGGTGAGAAAGTATTTGAGTTCCCCAGGAACCTTTCAGCCTGGATGTTCAGTAGATACTGGGATAGAGCATAAGTGTTCTGGAGAACAAGAAAGGCTACCTTGTAATGTTCTAATAAAACGTATTAGAATATTATTGCTACACACTATACATACATACACACACACACACACACACACACACATACACACATATGTGATGGCTACGGAAGCATTCTGTGACCTGGTTCACACATAATGCTAACCCATTAACCCATTGTTTATTGAATTCTCGGTTGTTGGGACGTGTGAACATGGCTGTGCTAACAAACAATGGTATGCTAACTACAGACAACTCAGAAAAGAAACCCATATTTTGTTGTTGGGTTGGGAACTCTGGGTTGTTTAAACCATGGGTTGTTGGTACGGGTGAACCTGGAACTGTGAGTTGTACCTGGGTTGTTTTGACTTGCTACAGAGGCAATGGGCAAGAGTGGTAAAAAACAAAACAAAAAAACCAGCCACTCTACATGCCTGTAGTACACTGCTGTGAAGGGATTTAGGATACAGGGAGAGGGTGGGTGAAGGAAGAGGGAAGCAAACAACCCAGGGATTAAGAAGACAAACCATGGTTTGTTCAATTGTCTGCCAGACAAACAAACCATGGCTTAAATAAATCATGGGTTAGCGTTATGTGCAAACCAGGTTTGTGTCTGCCGCCTGCACTACAGCCCTCTTCACACATTACTTGGATGTAGGTCAGTCGTGTGTAGAAGGGGATCAGGGCATGGCCACATTCCTCCTCCTACCCACGGTTGCTCTACACACAAGTAATGTGTGAACATGGCTTGTGTTTCATCACAAACCAGCTCTTGAACTTGTTAGTTTAGGAGAGAATGCCAGTATCAACTAATCCAGAGATACTTACGCTAGAGCCATAATCCCGTAAGGCCAGGAGCGGATTTCCAGCCTCTTCCGGCTTTTGATTTCATCCAAAGTCAGCACCATCCCACTATCTGACTCACTTTCCTGAAGAAAAAGATAGGGTGAGGGGGAAGAAAATCCAAGTGAGTCTACAGTCTTCTAATTAAACCAGGAAAGCTGTGTGGCTTTTTCAAGCTCAAAAGACCACCTCACGGAAGTTTTGGACTAATAGCAAATGCATCCTAGCAAGGGAAAACAACACAGAAGGAAGTTGAGTCCAGGTGCTGACTCTGACAACACCCAGCCCTTCCACTCAGTGAACTCTCTTGAATTGTACTTTTACTTTTACAAGGCAACAGGTTTCCTTCCCTGTAGTAAGCATGACACCCTCAGGACCACAGAAGGCTTCTTTGGCTCTGTTTACTGAGGGTCCATTAAGCACATGGTGCTTGGAATATGAAGGCCATGATGCTGTGAGTAGCATCTCCTGCCTTGCTCTTTCTTTTTACTAATCAGCAGCCCTGTATTGCTGCTTTGAAGACCAGGGCAGCATTTTTGTGCCATTCTGCAATGTAACTCCTCCTTGCCACAAGCTGTTATAGGCTCCACAGAGGAAAACGTGCAGGAACAGACAGTGCCACTTTCAGTGACTTCTCTAATCTTAAAAGTAGCTGTGTGTGTGTGTGTGTGTGTGTGGGTGCTAATTAATAAAAAAGAGACGAAGTGAGAGATCCCACTCATGGACGCCCTCTGTCAGAGTTCTAGTTTTGCCTTAAGTCCTTTTGTTGAAAGCCAGAGGATTTCCTTGGTCCATTAGAGATGCTACAGCATGCCGGTGGGATGGTCACAAACTCGCTGATGATTTCAGAGAGCTCTCTGGTGGCTTTCCTTTGGGGATCTAAGCTGTGACCCCACATACATGTCTCTGTGTGGGGCATCCCATGGCAAGAAAATGGAGTGGGGGGAGGGACGGTGAGAACTAGGTTTAAGTTCTTACAGGGAGAAAACATTTCTTCAGAATGCTACTCAGTCACAGGAATTAAGGAGACGGATCTAATCTGGTGAGAACCCTGTCCATCCTCTGCTTTAAATGCAAGGATAATCTTGGCAGAGGAATAGCTTCACCGCTCAAATCATAGGATGAGCCACCTGGCTTGCAGCTGGCTCTAGTTTCATTTAATACCGCTGCTCCGCAGTTAGCTTGTAAATTATTCCCTCTGCCGATTTTATGAAGATAACACTTTAAAGAAAAACCCCAGAATGGGAAAGTTTAAAAATCCATAGAAAATGAATGTACACAGATGGGTGGGCTAAGTCTGTAAAAAGTGGTGATTACTTTATTGTTTCCCTTCTTTCTTTGGCTTTCCCACATTTTAAATCCTGGATGTACAACGTAACAAGATAAGATTCTCTCTTTTGTGTGTGTTGCCAGTTTAGAGTTATATTATGAAAGATAATATATATACTGGCTAACTGGACTCTGTGGACAGAGGTTTATTAGAGTGTCCTCCATTTATTTGACTTATGGCATACTCTTTGGGGCTTTAATAGCAACAACTTCTGTGGCCGGCACCAGAGTTTGGGAATTTGACAAGGTGAGATTATATAAACCCAATATTAAGTTTATTGGTTAGAAGTATGAAATGTTTTGAAGGGTTTTAATTAAGTATGCATTTGTTACAGTTGCCTTGAGGAAAGAGTCTATGCTTGGAACGCACCAGCAGTTGGAATAGTCTTGGAAAGATTCTGCAAATAGACACATTTCCCAGCACCTAAGGGGCTCACCCCTCTTTTCCCCCACATTGGCCAGTGTCCAGAGGCCAGCAAAAAGCCTGTTCATGCTCTGCACGTGGAGCTTCTCTGCCTCTGACCTTCTAAGGGAGCCATGTGCAAGTGAAAAAACCCTTCCTTCCCACATGGTCTCTACTCATGCTGGACCATTGGAGGTGTGTGTGTGTCAGTTCAATCTCTCACTTTATGCTGGATGCTGCATAAGTGTCTCTTTCATTCCCCAGAATAAAGTGAGAGGCTGACCCCCAGAGATCCTGAGATGGTTGCAACAAAGTTGGATACTTTTTTTAAAAAAAATCATTTTATTAAAAATTAACAATACATCAAAAGCCTAATCAAAAAATATAACTAGACATTCTATGAACCCATAACGTATCACCTCTATTTTCCTCTTGATTTATTATAAATTAATAGAGTACAAGGGACAGCTAGCCGACACATTATGCATATACAGATATATTTATATCAGATACATTTCTAAATTATGATAAGTTAGGAACACTGGAAGCTTCCTTATACTGATATCACTGGGCCATCTTGTTCAGTATTCACACTGATTGGTCCAAGAGAATGAAGAGATGAAGTCTCGGGATGTTGAACAAACACACACACACTGGGCTACTTCAAAGAATGAAACTATATAGTTTTATTCTTTGAAGCAGCCCATCACATTTTGACTATGTACCATATATTTGGGCCTTCTTCAGGGGTCAATATTTATTTTAAAAAATGCCACCATTGATCGCTGAGAAGTTAGGTCTACTTGCAGGATTTGCCATGGATGTAAACTTTTGCCTCAGTTGCATATGCGTTATTATTATCATTGTTGTTGTTATCATCATCATCATCATCTTTTTTTGTGCTCATGTCGGTTTTTCTAGATGAGCATGATGGGCTTTGCCAAGTCATGCTGTCTTTTACTGATTCCGGAATTTCCTGACAATTGAGCATGTCTTAAGTATGACTGCTTCTGGATGTTGGTGTTGGCAGGCCCAGTTTCTCAAGGTTTTTTGTATAGTTTTTTGGTGTGATGGTGACTGATGTGACTAACAGGATAATTGTGACCTTTTTCTGTTGCCATAGTTCTTTAGCTTTGATAGCCAGTGGCGTATATTTTCCTCTCTTTTTCTCTTCCTTTTCTACAACATTTTTGTCATTACGTATTACTCTCTCTATGAGGTAAGTGTATTTTTCTGTTTTGTCTATAACTGTTACGATTGGTTGGTTGTAGGGTATTGTTTTGTCCATATAAATTGTTCTGTCCCAGTATATTTTATGATCAGCATTTTCCAAGATTGTTTCGGGTGAGTATGTGTAGTATGGTGTAGGTTGTGTGATAAGGTTGAATTTGATGGCCAGTTGCTGGTGAATTATTTTTGCAGCTGTATTGTGTCTGTCCGTATAGTTCATTCCTGCCAGAATGTTACATCCTCCTGTTACATGGTCTATTGTTTCATGGAATTGATTCCATTTCCTACATGAATCTGTTGTTACACTGTTACCTTTCATGATGTATTTTTGGTTGTTGTTGTTGTTGTTCAGTTGTACCCTAAACCCTGTTAAGCCATCCTCTTATATTTGGTGGCCATTCTTCCTCGCTGTTGAGTATCTTGTGCCTTTCACAGCTGCATAACTAGCAGAAATCAGCAGGCAAACTTTTCCCCACCATTGAACCTCTGTGCTCTTTTCAATTTGTTATCCAGCTGTTGAAGGCGTTGTGGGGGCTGCAATGGGGACACTATAGAGGATGCACCACTGCCACTCAAAACAGGAGCCACATGTCCTGTCCTCCACTGTAGTATTGGGTAATCTAAATGTATGCTGTTGACATCATTGCGTTCCCATGTTTCCCCACTACCACTCACAGGGCAGGTGTAGAGACACACGAAGCACAAGGGACATCACCATTTTGTATTACTAGACATTACTGGGGAGAAGAGGAAAGCAAGAGGCTGGGCTAGCTGCCATTCATGGTGGGAGTCATGCACCCTCTGTAACATTTTGCGGACAACCACTGAATGTTCTAACCAAAGTACACTAATGACTTCTGGAGTCCTCCTGTTGACTCCAGTGAGTTCAGTATTAAGCCTCTTTTCTCCTAAGGACAAGCTGATTTGATGAACATTAAAAATACCACAAGCACAGGGAGGGAATCCTACACTTTGAGCCTTCTTGAGTAGCTCTTTGAAGCAAGGATATTGAAATAGTTTGCCCAGACACCAATCCACACGTTACCACATCCATTGGACTGCATGAGGGTTATGCTTGGCAAGATTCCCATAACAATTCAGAGTTCACTAGCAGCTGCCATTGTTTTAGAGTATCGCCTTTATCTAAGAGCAGAGAGAGGCATCACCACGCAAGCACTTCAGGAAAAACAGCCTTCCTTCATGAAGAGGCTAGCAGAGCAGAGCATGAAAAGACAGATGCCAGCAAACAGAAAGCAATGCAAGCTCTAGTTAAGAAAATAGTAATATCTGTGATTGTGGAACCCACAGAACAGGAACAAAGACACCCCAGAGTCATCCATCTCAAGGGTGGCTAATTGGCTGGCTCACTTCCCACAAGCTATTTCAACAGGCCACTGTCAGCTCTACAAGTTTTTAATTTAAGTGTGCTATAGTGCCCACACTTGTGCATACAACGGAAAAATTAGCTGCTTCCAAGAATTTCTCTTATCCCCTTAGATAGCCATCTCAGCTGTTGGTCACCACTACTTCTTATGGTAGTGAATTCCAGAAGTTAATGATGCAAATTATCATTAGAATTACCTCCTTTTTTTGCCTGTCCTGCATCTTTTGCCAATCCATGTTATTGGGATGACCCCAGGGATTCTCCATTCAGAATGGCTCATTAAATTACATTGAGGTCCAAATCTCCAATGGAGATTAAAGCTCCCTGAATGAAACTCTCACAATTACCCAAAGGCCCCCAGGTGTGTAATGTGGGCAGGAAAACATTTGACTCTGGCTTACCTCGTGCATCCTTTTCTCCACTGGCACCTCATCAAAGGTCTTCACACTGAGTGGCCGATTCTTGGCATTAATACTGAAAACAAGATGGATGTGAGATTTGTCTTTGGTCAATCATGGACTTGTCTTTCTATTCGGTGGGGAGCAGTGGGGTGAGAGGGTGAAAAAAAGCTATAGCTTTTAAATGTGCATCTGTGTAGGCAAGAGAGGGGAGCTGGATACTGGGAACATAAGAACATAAGAAGAGCCATGCTGTCTCAGAGCAAGGGTTCATCTAATCCAGCATTCTTTCACATAGTGGCCGACCAGCTGATGACCAGGAACCCACAAGCAGGACACAAGTGCAGCATCCTCCTCCCACCCATGTTCCCCAGCAACTGGTGCATATAGGCTCACTGTCTCTACTACTGGAGGTAGCACATGGCCATCAGGACTAGTAGCCATTGATAGCCCTCTTCTCCTCCAGGAATTTATCTGACCCACCTTTAAAGCCACCGAAATTGGTGGCCATCACTCCATCTTGTGGGAGTGAATTCTAGTTTAACTGTGCAATGTGTGAAGAAGGACTTCTTTTTATCTGTCCTGAATCTCTCACCAATCAGCTTCAAGGGATGACCCTGGGTTCTAGTATTTTGAGAGAGGGAGAAAAATGTCTCCCTATCCACCTTCTCCACACCAGGCATAATTTTGTACACCCCTATCATGTTTCCCCTTAGCCTCCTTTTTTTCCAAGCTAAACAATCTCAGCTGTTGTAACCTTTTCTCATAGGGAAGATGCTCCAGTCCCTTGATCTTTTTAGTTGCTCTTTTCTGGACTAAGGCACATTCACAACTCCACAGGGATAGAATGACACAGATGGTCAAAATCAACTGCATGGCTCAGCAAGAGGGATGCTGCGAGTGCCCGACTGGGTCCGGGGGTCCGGCAGGTGAGCGTGGACCCCCACCAAAGCGCTTGCAAGGCCCTGGCACGCACTTGGCAGTTGCCTGCCCGTGTGCAGAACCGTGCACCTTCCTGCATCAATGGCAATTGCCACTGGTGCTATGGGAAAATCGCGCAATTTCAGGAGCCTCCATAAATTGTGCACTTCCCCCCTGCACCAATGGCATCCTTAAATGCCCCACTGGCACAAGGGTGAAGATGCAAAGAAGCTCTTGTGGCCCGGAGAGCAGGGAGGGATGGCGGGGCGTGTGCCTGCGCGTCAAATGCAGGCGTATTCAGCCCACCCCTATTCAGAAAACCCATGCCCTGTTCCATGAAGGAACCCTCTGTGAAGCTATCTTAGGGTGACACCACACTTCATGTAGCAATTGTCCTTGCAGGTATACTCACATTGCGCAACAGATCCTGTCCTTCAAGAAACACAGCCTAACCTGCAATGTAGCCTAGAGGCCCCTGGGCCAGTGAAGCCCCAATTCACTCTGCTGATCTCAGTAATAGTTGAAAATGAAACTCGATCCAGAGGAGCAGACTCTTCCAACAAACTATTCTAATAGAATGGACCTCCTGATGTGTCGGTCCACCACCAAGGACCTTGGAAGGCTTTGGGTGAGGCCAATCCCAATGCTATGTCCCCCCCCCTTTCAATAAAACGAAGTGGCGCAATCAGGGTTGTAAGATACTTCACGGGAGACCTATGTGATCTTCTACATTAGAACACTGGGGTTGCTATGCTGTGTGGCCTCAGGAAAGTGGTTCTAGCTGCTAGCCTCAGTTTCCCATCTGTAAAATAGGAATTATCATTACCAGCTAAAAACAAAACTATTGGGAATATTACAAAAAAATAACTCTCCCCACTTCTCTCCTCTTCAGGTTCTGTGACACTCTAACATAGCCAAGAGACTCTGGTGTTCTCGAAGTGAGCTATTTATAGCATGTTCATTTCTGGCCACTCACGGAAGTTTTTGGTTCAATTTAATGACGCATTAAACAAACAGGAGGCCTCTCGTAGTTCCCTGCTCCCATTCCATTTTAAAATAAGTCACAGATAAGCTGGAATAAACCCCTAACAGCATGAAATCGTTAGCATGTAAAGCTGCTGAGGAGGGGAAGAACGACTTTGGGGGGGGGGGAGAAGACGGTAAACTGCCTCCCTGCAACAAAGGGAGGCAGATCCAATCCCCATGCACCTACTCAGAAGTAGAAGTTTAAATGGCTGCAAAGAGATACACCACTACCTTCCATCCCATCTGGGACTCTCTGCAATTTAGGCCCTCGCGGGGCTTCCCGGTTGCAATTATGAGGCCAATGCTAGTAAAGATGAATGGACATGGCATCAGCGCTATATAAATGAGAGAGCACAGCAGCATGGCAAGCGAACCCTGCCTTTAGCCTGCTGTTAGCATGAGCCAAGAAACAGCCGCCGCCTTCTGCAAAACCAGAAAGAGGGGAAGTAACAACCACAACAACTATTTCTTCTACAAAAGCTGTTTCCTTACCTCGCTTCCACTGCACTCCAGCGATGAATAAAGTTGCTTAAGTTATCTTCCGAGATGCAGATTTTAGGGATGGACTCTCCATCCGGGCATAATGTAATGTTCAGCGGGATGTAGTCTTTCCCATCCTACATATATCATAATTGAGAAGAAAACACAGGGAACTAAGACTCATTTTTCTTACTCAGCCTCAGACATTAATGACCATCACATTTTGCTGAAGCTGTTTTTTGTAGGTTGCCTGTACCAGACGCCCTCTGTGGAGGTTTGCTGCTCCTTCCTTCCTTCCATCTTTCTATAAAACAACTTGAGCCTTCCTAGTTCAGATCCTTAATCCAGACGTGGGAAATCTTTGGCCTTCTAGATGTTGTTGGTCTCCAACTCCCATCAGCTATGGTCAGCATGGCCAATAGTCAGGGATGATGGGAAAATATAGTCTAACAACAACTGCAGGGCCCTGCCTTAATCCCTACACTGCATCAGCTCTTACGTCCCTATTGATTGTGTTGGTTTTGTTGAACATTCTGTATCCAAATCCATATCCTCTAAGCAGCTCAGGGTGGCAAAAATGAAGCTTAGACAACTGTATATATTCGCAACAACCCTGTGAGGTTGATTAGGCCAAGAACCACTGTCTCGGCCAAGGCTAGCTAGAGAGCTTCATTGGTAACCAGGGATATGGACTTGGGTCCTATTGCAATTGATGTCCTACACCAGGGTTTGGGAACGTGTGAATTCTGGCACCTATAATTCCTCACCACTGGCTATTTTGGATAGGGCTGATGGTAGTTGCAGTGCACCAACATCTGGAGAGCCTCACGTTCCTCACTCCTGCCCTACTCAGTATAGCACCACACGTACTAAGGGACAAGAAAAAATTGCAGGTAGCCATGTTGTTCCACTGGGAAAACAACAACTCCAAAATACCTTTTATTAGGGCCAATTATAATTTCACACAATAGTGAGTGACCTTTCAAGTTCACCAGAAGAACAGAGTTATAGAACATTGTTATAGATGCTTACACTGGGCAGGAAACATAGGAAGCTGCCATGAGGATGATCAGGGGTCTGGAAACAAAGCCCTATGAGGAGAGACTGAGAGAACTGGGCATGTTTAGCCTGGAAAAGAGAAGACTGAGGGGAGACATGATAGCACTCTTCAAATACTTGAAAGGTTGTCACATGGAGGAGGGCCAGGATCTCTTCTCGATCATCCCAGAGTGCAGGACATGGAATAATGGGCTCGTTTTTTAAAAAAATATAATATTTTATTTTCAACTTAAAATACAACATAAACACAACATAAAATACACTACATAACTAACAACGCTTCACAACCCCCCGTGCTCCCCTCCCCCCAGGAGACCTACAATTATTCAATTATATTATACATCTTTCCAAAATTGTAAAGAATCTTCCACAGGTGAATGCCCCTTTCCCTTTCTTAATATATATTCCAAAAATGGACTCCATATATTTTCAAAATCATTCTTCCTGGATATTCCCATCTTTACTTTCAAATTAGACGTTAACTTATCATTAAGCGCCATATCCCATATTTCTTTATACCATTCTTCTATTGTATAATTCCCTTGCCCTTTCCAATTCTTAGCTATCATTAATCTAACGGGCGCCAGGAGGTTGTTAATCAATTCCCTCTTATTTATATTCCCAATTTCTTTATCCCATATTGATAGTAAAGCCAACTTAGGGCTTACTTCCACATTGCTTCCCGTTATTTCACTTATTTCTTTTCCAAAATTCTTGTCCAAAATTTTTGTACATATTCACAACTCCACCACATATGAAAATATGTTCCAACCTCCTGACAACCCCTCCAACAATTCTTCAAATTTTTCTTATCTATCTGATGAAATCTTACTGGCGTTAAATACCATCTCCATGCTATTTTATAATAATTCTCCTTAATCCTAACCGACAATAACTTTAACATTCTTGCCTCCCAAATCCTCCCCCAGTTATATTCATTAATTTGTTCCTTTAAATCATCTTCCCAAATCATTTTAAGAGAATCTCGATATTCACCCTCCTCTAACAAAATTTTATATATTTCACTAATCAAACCTCTTTTACTTTTAATTTCCCCTTTCTTTTCTCTTTTCAATTAAATCTTCAAATCTTGTATTAGCTCTACAATCCTTATTCTTCTTTTTCCAGTCTTGTGTCCATTGCTCTAATTGTATACATTTGAACCAAGCTATCTTTTGTCCTCTTAATATCTCTCCAATTTGCTCCTTATTACTCATTCTTTTCAACCCATCTCTTAACTTAATAATTTTCTGACCCCTCAGTTCCCCTTCCAACTCTCTTTTTAAATTTCTTGGGAAGTTTTCCATCACTACAACTGGAGTAAGAGGAGAATTTCCTGGTATTAACTTTCCTTTAACTTTCTCCCAAATCTCTAGAATATTTTTTAATAATGGGTTATCCAGTCCCTTTAAATCTTTCTTTTGTATTTTGGTAAAAAAAAAAATTGCAATTTTAATTCTAGTTCTCCTGTTTGCGACTCTAACCATTCTAAGTCATCTTCCCCTAATATACTATTTATAACATGTCTTAATTGATTAGCAATATAATACATCTTTATATTTGGAAGTCCCATCCCTCCTTTCTTTTGTGTCTTATACCATATCTTCATTTTAATAACTGCTATTCTACCAAACCAAGAATGCTTTAATTTTCTATAAGCCTCTAATTTTTCCCCTATCTGTTTTTTCAAACTATTAAAATTAATTTATTCTAACCTATCTAAATCTTTTGCAATATTAACTCCTAAGTAACGCACTGTTTTTTTAAGCCTAAAACCTAATTTTATATTACGCTCCTCCATTTCCTTATTATAATTGAATAACATCATTTCAGACTTCCCCCAATTAATTTGTAATCCCGTAATCTCCCCAAATTCTCTCAAATGTCTCTTAATCACCTCCCCACTCTCCAGAGGATCTTCTAAAGTCAGTAATGTATCATCCGCAAATATATTGATCTTAACCTTTTCTTTCCCTCCTATCCCTTTTAAGCTTGCATCTTCCCTTATAACATTTGCCAAAATTTCTATAACTATTGCAAATAAGATCGGGGAAAGTGGGCATCCTTGCCTAGTACCCCGGGCCAAGGTAATCTGTTGCGTTAACCCATCATTAACCATTATTACTGCTTTATTATTTACATACAACTGATCAATCACTCTTATAAACCTATCTCCAAACCCAAATATTTTTATAATTGTTTTAAGTGCTGGCCATTCCACACAATCAAAGGCTTTGAAAATATCTAAAGCTAACAACCCTGCCTTTATATTCCTTTTTTTAATTAGATTAATTATATTCAACACTCTACCAATTAAATTAGGCATTTGCCTTTCTGAAATAAATCCACATTGATCTTTTCTAATATATTTATTTATAAAAGTGCTCATTCTTTTTCCCATTATTGCCGTAAAATTTTTTGAATCTTGATTTATTAAGGATATTGGTCTATAAGAAGCTGGGTCCGTCAGATCCTTGTCTGGTTTCAGGATTAATTTGATCAAAGAATGATCCCACGATGGTGGGGTCTTCCCTCCCTCTATTATACTATTAAAAATATTTTCAATTTTGGTATTAATATTCCTCTAAAAACCTTATAATATTCTGGCCCCAATCCATCTAGCCCCGGAGATTTCCCTCCTTTTAATTTATCAATAATTCCTTCTATTTCTTTATCTGTAACCAAACCTTCCATATAATCCCTAACTTCTCCCTGTAGTCTTATTTTCCAATTTCTCTCTACATACTCCACTACTCTTGCCTGTGGGCCCATATCTGATGCATATAATTCTTTATAAAATTCCTGAAAAATATTTAATTTATCCTTCATTAAATTACAGCTTTTTCCTGTCTTATCTTTAATTGTCCCTATCATTTTCTTTGCCTTTTTCGACTGAGTGGACCTGGCCAGCATCCTAGAATTTTTATTACTATATTCAAAAATGTCCCTTTTCAAATATACCAATTCCTTTTGCACCTGTTCTAAATCCTCTTTCTCTAATTCCTTCTTTTTAGCTTGGAGTTGAGCATATAGGCGTCTATCTTTTGTTACTCTTAATTGTTCCTCTAAATACCGTGCCTCCTCTTCTATCTTTTTATTTTGTGCTTCCTGTTGTTTTCTTAGGGTACACAATTCCCTAATACATATCCCTCTTACTACTGCCTTCATTGTGTCCCATACTATCCCATGAGAGTTTTGCTCTATTTCATTAATATCCCATATTGTCTGAATTTCTTTTTTCATTTTTTCAACTATACTTTTATAATTTAAAATCCTTGTATCCATTCTCCATCTCTTTGCTTCTCTATAATCCTTCTTGATTTTTATATCCATTGTCATTAATGCGTGGTCCGTGACTTTAATAACTCCTATATCACATTCTATAATCTTAGATATCAAATTCTTTGACACAAAAATAAAATCTATCCTAGAATAACTCTTATACCTCAGTGAGTAAAAAGTATATTTCCTTTCATCACCCTTTAATACTCTCCAAACATCCACCAACTCTTTTTCAACCATCAATTTGCTTAAACCCGTTTTACCACTGCCCTTATAATCTCTTAGTATATTATCTTTATCCTTCCCTTTATCTATCACCATATTAAAGTCACCTGCCATCACAATATTCATTTTTCCCATATCTCCCACAGCATTAAAGACTTCATCAAAAAATTCCATCTGTTTCCCATTTGGAGCATATACATTAATCAATATATATTCCTCCTCACCCACTGTACCAAAAAATATCAAAAATCTTCCAGATTCATCCTTCTTCACTCTTTGTATATTAATACATTTTTTTGAAATTATTATCACTACTCCTCTCACCTTAGAGGTACCAAATGCCTTCTCATAAATGCCCACATCCCTCATCCTAAGCTCATTTATACCTTCCTTCGATTGATGAGTTTCTTGCAAAAATATAACATCTGCTTTTTCTTTTTTTTAACAATGCTTCTATCCTCTTCCTTTTATGACAGTTCCCAGCCCTTTAACATTTAAAGTTGCAACTCTTAATTTATTTTCCATCTTCCCAAACATAACACTCTATAATGGTCTCCCCCTGTGTAACACATACCCCCTCCCTCCCCCTCCCCCCCACACTTACCCCACACTTCTCCCCCCTCCTCACCAGACCCTCCTGGGCAATGGCCCCAAATTATTTTAGAACTCTTCAGGGGGGGGGGAAAGCGACTTCATAATTCTGGAGCGACAGCAGACTCTCCCCTCCCTTAAAGTCTCTTCTTCATCCCTGTTTAAACCAAAATTCATTTATTGACTACTTCCTCCAGTTGCACCTTCATCCACCTTCGATCCTCCAGCTGCACTTTCATCAATCAAGCCCAACTCTTCCAACAGCTCCATCCCTTGCTCGCATGATGTTATTCTGTGATGTTTCCCCTGCCACATAAATCTCAAAAAAACTGGATATCCCCAGCTATAAGCAATCGCCTTCTTCCGCAGGGTAACCGTACACAGTCTCACGCTTTTCCGCCACCGGATGGTTTGAGGACACAGATCATTATAAACCTCAATTGGTGTTGATTGAAGCATCAGTTGGCCGAGACGTCTAATTGCTTGCATTAACTTTTCTTTCTTATAATAATTCGCAAATTTAACAATTATATCCCTTGGGAGCATTCCTTTCCTTTTGTACCCCACCCTATGGATCCTTTCAATGCCCTCCAGTTCCCACTCTCCCTGGGGGTCCACTTCCCTAATCCATGCCAATATTGTGTCTCTCAGAGTCTTAGGATTCTCCCCCTGTTGCTCTTGGAAAGCTCTAATTCGGATGTTTACTCTTCTATCTCTATCCTCCAAGGCAATTAGACGCAGATCAATCTCTTGTAATTTGACTCCTTGCTCTCTGCTGACTGCTCTGTCTTGATCTGTTTGCTTCTCCAACGCTGACAGTCTCTCCACCACAGCTTGAAAGCCTGTTAAAATCTCCTTCTGTGATTCTAAGATATTGCTTTTCATAACTTTATGAAGTTTTTCCTCCTGCTTCACCATAGATTCATCCAGCATAGTCTTAAAATTAGCCAGTAATTCACCTGCTAACATCTGTTGACTTTCTTTAGTTGCTTTGGGAACAGCTCCTGGCTTGCTTCCAGCTTTGTGATTCCCACTTCTGGATGGAAGCGGGACTGTTCTCTCCTGTGCTTTGTCCGCCATTATTCTAGTGAGTCGTTCCAAATTCTTATCAGACGGGTGAGCTTTGGGCTTTCTCGTCCACCTAGGGGCAGTTGCGTTTTTTTCTAAAAAACTCTTTTTCATCCGGCATTCAGCCAATTGCTTCATAAATCAGCAGCTCCCCGCATGAACTTCAGCACCCAAACACTCTTCAGTCCTTTTTATCTCTTTAATATGCCTCACTTATGAGGAAAAGATATATTCTTCACACAGTAATTTCTTAATCACCAGACTCTGGCAGCCCGCCAGAAATTCTGGACGCTATAAGCTTATCTTTCGCTCATCCAATGCAGCAATACTTCCGATTCATAAATCTAATTTGTAACTTACATTCCGTAGTCTCGAAGATAGGGATTTTGTTGTTTATTAGATTGCTTCTTTCGGAGAGAGAAAATGTCCAGCCTCACTCCATTCCTATGAAGCCATGCCCCCCAATGGGCTCAAGTTACAGGGAATAATGGGCTCAAGTTACAGGGAGCCAGATACTGGCTGGACATCAGGAAAAACTTCTAGACTGTTAGAGCAGTACGACAATGGAACCAATGATCTAAGGGGGTTGTGGGCTCTCTCACAATAGGGGCTTTGAAGATGCAGCTGGACAGCCACCTGTCCGGTATGCTTCCATGTAGTTTCCTGCATTGAGCAGAGGATTGGACTTGATGGCCTTATAGGCCTCTTCCAGCTCAACTATTCTATGACTCTATGATTCTTCTTAGCTACACTCATGGGTAGGACCAGGGCACAAACATGGTTCTCCTTACTGCATCTCTTCCTGAATTGCCGCCTACTATCAGCAATATTTGGACGTTAGGGTCCCTGTGCATTTGGGGAGCCAAGGAGCTACAAGTGGCATTCAATAATTTGTTGCTGGGAAATATATCTATATATCTATATCTATACCCAAGTAAAACATTGGGAAACTTTGCACATTCATTTTCTGCCATTTGCTTATAACTCATGCTGTAGATTCCTGTATTTATCCACAAAAGCTATGGATTCTCAGGAGCAAACCCTAATTTAGTAGAAACAGCTCTTTGTTTTATCGCCAAGAAACTCTCCTTAATCCACCTCCCAGTCCCCATCAGCCTAGAGTTCTCCCCGGTGAATCTTCTTTCTTTGTTGTTCCCCCAGCTATAATAGGCATCCCACAAATTGTACTTTTTTCTGCATGGGCAACTATGTCTCTTTCAACCGAGCTTTACTAATTTATTTGTTTTGTCAAGTCAAAAGGGAGAGGAGGACCAACCTGGGTACTGAAGATTACATAACTGCCCTGTTCCAAATGCAGAGGGGAAAAGGTGATTAAGCTGCTGTGAAACAGGCTTTTGTGGGACACAAAGCCTTTTATGTTAAAGTTCCTCAAAGCAATGATGGGTTTAGAAAGTTGGTAGTGTGTCTGTGCTCAAATCAAGAGTAAATGAGAAACAAGATATTCCCTTTCTGGATGTTGAAAACTAATTAAAACTATTGGCATGATAAAGAATCCTTGTTCTTCTAGGGGGCAAATGAGGCTTTCAAAAATTATCGTACATGCCTTTTCTACTTGTCATGGATGGCTACAATGGGATTTGTGAAATATGACCTCTTTGAGCAAGAGATATATTACGCCCACCCAATGTTTTCTCCGTATTTTCTGCTATGGAATAACCTTTAATAAACTTGTTTAATACAATTGAATCTTGGCTCTCAGCAAAGGGACACAGAAATAGTATGCTAAAATTGAAGAAATTCCCTTCACTCTACCTGTTGTACATTCGCCTGGAGCAGGTCTCCTAAACGCTCCACAAGTTCAGTGAAGGTAGGTCTCTCTGTTGGAATGCTGTGCCAGCAATCCAGCATGGTCTGGTAGCTACAGGCAAAACAGAAGTGTGCTTTAAAGTTAGCCTTTAAAGAGTAGCCCTACATCAGTATAGACAAGCCTTCCCCAACCTGGTGCCCTCCAGATGTTTTGGATGGCAACTCTGAGGATTTCCATGTTGGTTGAGGCTGATGAGAGTTGAAATCCAAAACATCTGGAGGAAACCAGGTTGGAGAAGGCTGCTGTATCCATCCCCCCTTTTCCTGCTATGCCACTCTTATCTTGGCATCCCTACCACATGTTGCCTACTGAAATGATGATGATGATGATGATACCGACCATGTACATGGCATTTTACAAAGAAAACAAGGACAATTACTGCCATGAGGATTTTTTCAGCCCAAAAAGAGACACAAGGGAGCCCACAGAGGAAGTGGGAGAGAAATAGAGGCTATGGTAAACAGAAGCAGAATATGCAGTGATTTCAGGTTTATATACTTAGGCTTTAGCTACAGGATTTTTTTGGGGTGGTCTTGAATTATTTTTATTGGGAGCTGCCTGCAGTTCCCCCCTAAAATAAATAAAAACTATGCAAGCCTATGCAAGCCTACTCAGAAGCAATTGGGTATAGCATTGCAGTGGAAAAGTATCCGATGGGGGAATGATTCGATCAAAGATCAGCGGAACTCTGACTTGTACATTACAATGAAGCCTCTTTTTCATTCAGTATTTCATGAAGCTCTATAGTTTGCTTATATTAAACTGAGCTCTGAGGGGCGTATCTTCGCTAATATTTTAATAGTCATTCTTTCTCCCCAAAGAATCTTGGGGATTGTGGTACGCTGATGTGGTGGTGGTAGCATTGGCAGGGTGGCGGGGAGGTATTTCTCAGAGAAGTTTCAACACTATCTTTAAGCTACAGTGAATAGGAGGAAGCCAGGACAGTTGCATTGGCATAAAATATATATGTTTGTGAAGTGAAATGCCACCAAAACGCCCAATTCATAGGGCTATTATTTTGATGTTGGGAAGGCCCAGCAAAGGCACTACTCCAGGAATAGGCTGTCTGGCCCCCTTTAAAAAGAGTAGCCTCTTTTGAAAGTGAGTCACTGCATGTAAATATCATGATTTGCCATTTCCTGGGAAACCTGACCCATTGTCTGCATTCGGACAACACAATAGTCAACGGTGGGGTAATAATCAACTCAACAGTTGTTTAGGGGTCACTTCCCACACAACATGATAATAATCAACCAAGTTCAGGTGGATTAGGATCAGCGTTGTATGGCTTAGGATCAGCACTGGGTTGACTATCTGTCCATGCTAAGTTGACTCACTCATCCCCTGCCCTCTCCCCACCCTTCCTAGTGTCCCATCAGCCATTGCTGCTGAAAATCTACCCTGCCAGCTAGACTAGAGCAGAAGCTGCCGCTTTGACCACTCTTGCCTTATGCCTCTATGGCTGATGAAATAACCAGTGGTGGCTGAGGAAATAAACAACGGAACCCTCCACACATGTTAACCAACGGCGGTTCAAAATAACCAACAGTGGTGGCAAAATAACCAACCACTGGTTAAAAAATTCCTGCCATACACCATGATAACCCACTGTGGGTTAAATAACAAACGGTTGACTATTCAAACCATCATTGGTTATTGTGTTGTCTGAACCCAATCATTAAGTGGTAATGTATGATAGAGCATGAGGAAGAGTAGCCCTACATCATTCCTCCATTGCCACTCTCAAAAAGCCAAATGGTTGCATGAATTGGCTCTGAGGTCATAATGATGTGACTAAACCAGGGCTGAGTCAACATTTATCAGAGGTTTCTGAGAAATGTCCTTTTCTTCAGCCCATTGAAAAAGAAAACCACTTTGCAGAATTTTCTCTGAAAATTCTCCACTTGTTGGTGTTGTGGCCACCATTCCTCCTCCCCAATGCTCTCTCTCTCTCTCTCTCTCACACACACACACACACACACACGCACACGCACACTGCCCCAGAGTGACACTGGGGCTGGAGCACTGTGGAGGATGCAGATGATGGCCAGGCTGCCAAAAGCAGCAGGGAGAAGCCGATCCAGGTTTAGTAACTAGAAGTGGAAAACTTACATTTCTGGAGTTGAATATTCAGGCGCTCTCATCCGTGTTCCTTCCTTGAGACGTCGGCAGAAGTCCTCATCAATATGCACCCCTGGGTACGGAGAGGCCCCTGTAGGCACACACAGTATTAAGCTTAATGCAATAATAATAAAAATAAATAATGAAGGGCACATAAAGTGCCTTAAGTTGTTGTTTTTCCTGCCTCTCTCGCAGAAATGACACGAATGAAAGAAAAGTCTGGGTAGATCAGACCAAAAGTCTACCTGTGGATGAAGAGGGAGGAGAGAAGCCGCTAGATAGATGACATCTCTTGCACTAGAAATGGTGATGGCGCAGAGATACCTTTGTTCTGGGACACGTCAGAATCCAGGGCCTGCAGAGAAGTGACGGTAAGCAAACACGATTTCCCCCCATGTGATGATGCTCTATGTTTATAACCTTTTCCACCATGCCTTTTTTCTTACAGAAAATCACCCTTGAAACGCCTATCTGGGGTCAAATTGCAGCTTTGTTGCAGGGTGGGGTAGTGAAGAAAGGAGCTTTACAGTGGAAAAATGTGGTGGGGGGAAGGGTAGAAATAAAACTCCTCCCTTTCCCTGCACTGTGGCCCTGATTTGGATTGGGGCCTGCTGTGAGTGTGAAAAAAGAACGACCCAGTCACAGAATTCAATGATGTGGCTCACTGCATCTCATTTGACCCTGAGATGTATGCATGTAGGCCCTAGATGGTTTCACATGGGGGATTTCACACACATGAGCACTGGCTTTTGAGCACTGTAGTTTTACATTTGCTGTAGCTTAGTTTTTGTTCATGGTTCCCTGCCCAATCGGTGTCTCGTTTACTTCAGCTGTCTGCCTCTAAGTAGATTCTGTCCATGATTTTGTTTTTTAATAGCATAGATTTTTGTTCAGGGACAGGCAACCTGGGCCTCATCTACACCACGCAGGATATTGCACTATGAAAATGGTATGAAAGCAGTATATAAAAGGCAGTAGCCACACCAAGCAGGATATAGCGGTATGAAAGTGGTATGTGGCATGTGTCTTATGGGCCCCAACAGTTGTCAGGGCACTTCAATACCACTATAAAGCAGTAGTGTGGCTCCTGCCTCTTATATACCGCTTTCATACAGCTTATCTAGTGCTATATCCTGCTTGGTGTGGATTTGGCCCTGGTGTCTTCCAAATGATTTGGACTACAAGTCCCATAATCCCTGACCATTGGCCATACTGGCTTGGGCTGACAGAATTTTTAGTCCAAAACATCTGGATCCTGTGTGTCAGATCCTGTGTGCCAGCTCTAGGTTTTTGAGAGCACTTGGTCAAAATACCCTCAATGGACCCCCTTCCTCAGGGAGCCCACCTTCTCGCTGCCATGGTCACCAGCTGCTCTTGCTCCTCATCCTCTTTCTCATCATGGCTGCCACTTACTTGCCTGACAGGCAGAGAGCCAGGTAGCAAGGAGGCTGTGGCAGCTAGTGCATGTCCTCCTCACCACCACCCTTGTCTGGGCCAAAGAGGGAACCAGGTGAACTAGTTCCAGTGTTCCAGTGGAAGAGTAAGTCTGGACGGAGTCTTCGTTGGGCCCCTACTGGCATGCTGGACCACAGCAGGTGCCCAATCATGCCTACCATTGACGCATGCCCCGAGCATCCAGCTTTCCTAATAATGGCCAAACAGATGCCTCCAGGAAGCCCAAAAGCAGGGCATGAATGATATAGCCTTCTCTTGGCATTGCACCTCAACACCCGGCACTCAAGAGGCACAGTGCCTCTGTACCCGTAAACACCATTTAGCTAGCATGGCTAATAAGGGATAGACATTATCATTTTAAACCTGTCGAAGCCATTTGCCATGTCCTGTGGCAGTGAATTCCAGAGAGTGGAAGGTACATGTGTGAGGACATTGAAAGCCTACGAATGGCATCACGAAAGGGGACCAGCCAGAATCTCATGGGCCGGATGGGTTTTCTATAGCCCTGGAAAAGGCGGAGTCCTTGTATGAGAGGCTTCTGCTGCCTGGGGGTGATTCAGTTCCCCTTAGTTCATCCTGCATCAGTGAAGAAGGGATGCATGCATTTCCCTGCAGTGATCAAGCAACATGACGGTGTCACTCCAGGTCCTCAGAACACTCGCCCCGGAGCAAAAGAACAGAGGCAAGACAGGCCCAAACTCTAGTTTCGTGACACGTTGATGGGATAAACAGAGAAGCCAAATGGACTGGAGGGAAAATGCCAAGCAAGATAAAACCACCTCAGCCCGCTGCTCCCACCTTCTTCTCCTGAGTTGCCCCACAGAAGTCTCACCTCCAGTCATGACAGCTGAACTAATATGACAAGGAAACTGAAAAGCACACAAATAAATCACCCCGACTAATATGACTGTCAGGGCAAGGCAAGTAAGCCGGCAATGGAGCAGAGTGGTGCTCTAATAGGCCCTGATTTCCTGGGGAAAAGAAAAGGACCTGCCATTGCAGAGCAGCAAAACAGAGGGGGAGAAACGTGATTCTTTTCATGTCTGTTTTTTTTGTTTTAAAAAAAGTATTGAATCTCCTGTTTTCTTTCAGATGTGCCCATAAAACTGCTGACTTGAGAGCCTATAGGCAGAAGATGAAAGCCAACTGGACCTTCCTGCACTCATGGGCATCTACAGGAACTTGGACTAGGCTAAGGGGGATCCATTTTTTGCAGTGCAATTCTATATGCATCTACTCAGAAATAAACCCCATTGAGTTTAATGGGACACACTCCCACATAAATGCCTATAGGAATGCAGCTTTATGGTACTTATTTTGTTGTGTGCTTTAATTGTTTATTGTTTAGGGATATAATAGATTCATTGGTTGAGGTTCCATGGCTGTTTTCCCCATCCTGGGCCTCTCCAGATGTTTTGGATAACAACTCCCTTCCCAATGACTAGCTGGCTGGGTCTGATGGGAGCTGTAGTCCCAAACATCTGGAGGGTCCCAGGTTGGGGAAGGCTGGAACTGGATCTGTTTTCCCCTCATTGCAGCAGGTGTGCATCAAGCATAGATGTCTTTCCTAATTCATCTTTAGCCACAAGCTCAAAAGCAACCAGGATCATCCTAGCTGTGCTCCTAATATGCATTAATTTGATCACTATCAACTGATTAAAGAAAGCTAGTCAATCAGCTGTTGACTTTTTAACGGACTACTCGATTGTTTCAACGTCAATAGTGTTACCCAACCCTCGACCATAAGTGCTTTTTGAGATACTGAAAGAATAAAATATGTTACAGTTTAAGAGAACAAAAGGTACTGCTGTGTTTAAGAATTGTATTTCACAACCTCAGAATTATACTCCTGGATATCTAAATTTCTCATAAACATTCTGATTCTGCTCTAATGCTGTAAGTTTCTAGATTCTTTCGTTTCCCAGAGAGGCTGTATAGTATGTTGCTTCCCTCACTTAATCTGGCCTCCTTGAAGCCTGGGGAAGAATTTGGAAGAACACGTAATCCGGTCTTAACTTGGGAGATTTAATGGAATCTGAATTTGAGTCCAGGTTTTGAGGAATCCCTATATACTTTACATCACATAACATTCCTGCTTAATTTCCTGTTTTTGTCCAGCTCTGGCATGCCAGCTTCCACCATACATTTGGGAACAAAGTAAGAAAAACAAAAACTAGAAGGAATGAATGAATGGGAACACAGTATCAAGAACAACTACTCCTTGAAATTGTTTGGATAACCTTACTTGAGCCACATGATGCAAAGAACCCTTCCAACTGATAAGGGTGGGGCACTAAATGGGCAAGGGAGCAGATGTTCTTTTCCAAGAAGTCTTCCTTACTCCCAAGGAGAACCTCCTCTCCCCCTCCGTAAGAGCTACAGCTTATTTGGCAGAGGAAAGTCTGTAGGCATAACATCTGCACTCTCTGACTCTTCCATCGTCTTGCTTCCAGTTGGTAAGGAAAGTCTTTATGAAAATACTGTGGCGGAAGTTGGGAAAACCTTTTTTGGATGTGTTGTATAATTTAAAATATGAATGTAATAAAAAAATAAGGACATGCATAATGTATCCTTAGGGATATTTTCTACCTCCCACATCCTTCTCTGTTCTCCGATGAAAATCTACCTCCCACCCTCAACATTCCTTTACACTTGTTAGTTAATCCCAACCAGAACCCCCCTCACTCCCAGACTTGAAACCAGGGTTTGCAAACCCTGTTTAAGGGGTGTGGGGGGGAAAAGAAATCTGATTAGTGCTAACCATGGTTAGCAGATATCATGCTAAACCCTGGTGAAGGCCAACAAGGAAGAGAAGAATGTGGCCTGAGTGGGGATGAGAGAGAAGGATGGAAGGAAGGTGGCCCATTGCTGAGGGTGGCTCTCAATTTGCAAACCACAGTTTGCAGGGAGCCAACATTTTTCCTATCCCGGTTAAAAGGGTATTAAGGAGACCTTGCCTGAGGCCCTGGTGAACCACCAACAGCGGGAGAAAACAGCACTGGACTAGACGGCTTGACTCTATAAAAGGCAGCTTAAACCCCTCCTCAGGGCAGATTTAAAAGGCCTCTATTGGAAAGACTGTCAGAAGACAATCCTCTATTTGAAGGCATCCTCTATTTCAGGGATGGAAAACTGCTTCAGCCAGGAGGGTTGCATTCAATGCTGGGGTGGTGGGGCAGGAAACATATGCATATATGTACACACACATCCCAGCATGTAGGAATGGGGAAGTTTCAAATCTCTCTGCCTGTTGAAATCAAAGGATGGGAGGGGAAATTGCTGCGAGGAAAGGTAACCGGTTCTTGTCAATGGGAATTAACAAAAATGCTCACAGCTCCCTCAGTTTTAAAGATAAACACGTGAAAACTGGCACCATGATAACTTTTAAAAAGTGCTTTATGCATGGCAATCTTGGATCAGATCCCTACATGTAGTGATGTATAGGGAATTTTTAAAGTCTGAACTAAAATGTCCTCTCTCAGGCAGGCACCTCTCTCGTGCCTTGGGAGAGGGAAAAGAAGCAGCGGGAAGTGCATGGTGTAAAATATGTATTAATAAATGCCACAACAGCAAGACACAGCTTGTCCATCCTCAGAGAGGATAGGAGGATGAGGAGAGGAAGGCACCCCTCTTCCACTCTCCGTTGGTCACATTGGAGCGAGTCGAGTCAAGGCAACGAACAGCTTCCTCGTAGGATATCAAGGTTATTGGCTCCAATTTCAGTCTGTGAGCACAATAATAAATCTCAGGTAAAAGTTTCATTTGCCTGCTGCACTCGAGGATTCTCCGCAAGGAGGAAGACTGGAAGCCCAGCCAGCCAATAGGAGTAATAGTTTAACCGAAATAAGAGAGCCTGTCTGACTCAGGAGTAGAAGCTTACTCACTCACAATGCCTGAAGTTCTCGTAGATCAGATCTCAATCTCTCCCCCTCTCTAAATCTCACTTTGCAAACAAATGCCCACCTCTCTGCCAAGTTCTCTCTCTCTCTGACCGAAAGGAACATCAAACATTGTGACTGGAGGAGAACAGAACACGGTCACGGAGCAGCGCTGTGGCAATTCCTAATTGGTTAGCCACAGATGTCGATATCAATTAAACAACCCCACCTCATCACCCCTTATTCCTTATTGGGAGGTTTTCAATTTAGACACACCACACACACAAAACGGTTATGTTCTTTATTGGGAGGTCACAGACACAAAACAATAGGATAATTTCGGAGACGTTAGAAGCTCCATTTGGACACGCTTCCACTCTGAAATTATTTGATGGGTTTAGAAGTGGCCAATCCCCACTCTGGAAGATTGCATGCTCCGCAGATGTTTGCAGTTATTAGATTTTCCCAGAGTAGAGCGCACACTCCTATCTTTTACTAGTAGAAATCTTTTCTTTTGTCAAGACTGTGGACTCGTGGAGGCCCCCCAAAAAATGGTAACTGTGCAAAGGAGCTCAAAACATAGCCCATAACAAAGACAAACAAGCTTTCAGTTTTCTGGTTTTTAATAAAAAAACCTTTTATGTAAGTGGATTTGCCTGCTGACACAGCTCTCAATTCAATATTTATCGTGTGAGCTGTAGATGAGAGGGTGCCAAACCAAAGACATGCCTGGATGATCTGTATGAAGACATCTCTTTGGAAGAACAATTTGTTTTTTGAACTGGTGCCATGGCGAGGAAAATGGGGTTTCTAATCCTGTTTCACAATGCGGGTATCGGACGTTGTGTTGGGGCCAGATTGGGGAGCAATCCAGTACATTCCTCCACTGAAAGAACAATCCATTGTCTCAACTAAACAGTTTGGTTTGGGAAAAGGAGTTTTCTTTAAACGAAAGCAATTCCTGCAGCTGAAACAGTCTGCTGGGAATAGCTATATTTGCACTGAATATTATCGTTTTATTAAAGCTCCTCTACTAAAAGGTTAGAGATCTGAATTTTGCCAGTTAACTACCGGGTGCTTGAATATATTTCTGGCATAAACTGGCATAAACGTACATGTGCTGCCCTAATTAAGTCATTCACCTGCCGGCTATTCTGCTGGCTCCTTGTAGGTGTCCAAATGGGTGTGCTGTACACTGGCTGTGTCGCTGAAGATGCATGTTTGGAGAAGGAGATGCCTTCTAATTCTGTGCCCCAATACCACATTTTTCAAATGTTTTGCCTTCTGGGAACACTGTCCCTATCTCGTTTGCTGAGAAACTCTTGAACAGCACAGACAAGCACTGGGGCATAGGCTTGACAGCACATGCTCAATTCATGTGTTCATTATCGGCCTTGCTATTGGCATATAAAGTTCTGAATCACTAGGGACTGGGGTTAACCAGTGAATCGCCTCCCCCAATATGGACCTGTACAATCACTAAGGTCTAGGGATGTCCATCCTTGGATTCCTGAGATGACCCTGGCATGACTTACCTTTGTGAGCTGAGCTGGGGGGGGGGCTGTTCCCAAAATCCAGGAACTTCCCCCCCTTTTGTGGAACTCCAGTGTCCCACAAATTGCAGCCATAATTTGTGGAACTCTGCAGTTCTGCAAAAGAGGAAAAGTCCCTCCTGCTGTCGCTGCCGTGCATGGAGAATACGAAGGCTGTGCTTGGCACGGTGACAGCCGGGAGGAAGGGGGTCCTCTCTGCTTGCTGCTGCTCTCCATGCCAGGGTTGGCATCAGCAGGGAAGCAGGAACGGGGGGGGGGGGCGGCAGCAGCAGAAAATCCACCAGCTGGCCTGACACACTGGGGACTGAGCTAGATCAGCTGGTGGATATCAGACCAAAGTCTGGGGGTCAAGCCGGCGAAAGCTTGCCGAGCTCCATGTGCCATCTGGTAGCAACCCAGACGCAGGCCTAGTCCATGGTGGGGCCCACATTATGGAATGCCCCCACCCTGGAACTTGGGAGGTGCTAATTGTGACATGTTTTAGGCACCTATCAAAGACTCATCTCTCTTCACCCAAGCCTTCCTCAAATGACTGTGCTGCCCAGTTAGTTAGTTTATTAATTAATATGCTTTTAGCTTAGGTTTTAAATATTTCAAACAATTTAATTGATGGGTTCTGTATTTATTATGATGTATTTTAATCTCTGATTCAATAAACCAGTTGCAGGTGCCTTCAGATATGGTAAGTGGTATACAGACTGATTCAATAATACACAAATAACTGTTGCAGGGCCTGGGCCAAAGCTCTGCAGATCTGGGGGCTTGTTTTGAAGCTGCCCCAAAAAGCCTCTATATGCAAAACCATGTTGGGTAACATAACCTTCCCCTCCATCATCATCATCATCATCATCATCATCATCGAGTTCTAAAATTAAAAGATCAGCAATAGGAGGTCTCCTAGCCCTATTCCGGACCTTCCCCTGCAATGCATAGCCTCAAGAGTGCTTTGCAGGTTAGACCCTCAGTTCACACAAGGTAAAGTGGAAGCCCCCAAGCCTAGCAAGTGCAAATTGGGTATGTACGGAATCCAATGCATCGCACAGGAGTTGCACAGCAGGCCAGCTGATGTGGAAGTAGGGCTGTGACCGGATCCGGATCCCGAATCTGAGTAGGATTGGGGTGATCTGGACTGCCGGATCCTGGATCCGAATCGCATTGGGCCCGGATCGGATCCACAATCTGGATCCGATCTGGATCCAGTCAAAGCACTCCCTCCCACTCTCCCCAGAAAGACCTCCCTCTCCCCACTTACGTCACCGTTGCTTCTGCTTCTGTCCCCCACTGCCATCTTAATGCGTCTGCTGAGAACCAGGTCTTGCGGCCTAGTTCTCATTAGGGCACTGCATTTCCTGGTCACACCAAGTGATGCGGTGCCCTAATGAGAACTAGGCCGCAAGGCCTGGTTCTCGGCAGATGCATTGAGATGGCGGCAGGGGACAGAAGCAGAAGTGGAAGCAGCGGTGGTGACGAGGAGGAGGCAGCAGGTAAGTGGGGAGAGGGAGGTCTTTCTGGGGAGAGCGGGAGGAAGTGCTGTGACTGGATCCAGATCGGATCCAGATCACGGATCTGAGTTGGATCAGATCGGGCCCAATCTGGATCTGACAGGTTGGGATCGGATCAGGGGTTCAGTTCACAGCCCTAGTGGAAAATATTCCCCGAAGGCACAAAGTTCAAAAGTGCACAGTTATAAACAGTTATACTGGGGGTGCATGTCAAAGGCATAAGTCATTTTTGTTGTTATTTTAAAAGAGAGGGAGCATTGTCTTGTATGGTAGGGGTGGGCAAAAGGCAAATCTCCAGATGATTTGAACTTCAACTCCCAGAAGCCTCTGCCAGCAGGACCTCCCCCCTCCCTGTCTGATGCTGAATCGTTCCTGTGTCTTCTTCTGGGCTCAATCCCTACACCTCTTCCAGCTTCTTAAGAAGATCATTCCCCTTCTACTTAACATCCAGCCTGATAAAGACTTTAGACAAAAAAGCATTGCCCCATTGTCATTCATGAATTCTTTCTAATTCATGAATGACAATGGATGGTGACTCAGGAAGCTCTTTGCAGACAGCTGAGTTAGTTTGCTCTCAGTTGTGCAAATGCACATCAGGACACAGAAGCAACAGTTAGTTTCCTCTTTGAAAAATAGAAAAGGCTTTCACCTTTCTAGAAGGCTTTTCCACTTGGAACTGCACACAGCCATGAATGGAGGATGAATATCTCCATTCCAAACATTCTGTGGCTTGCCTGAATTATCCCTTCCCTTCCCTCCTTCTACCTGCACTCTGCCAAAAGAACATGGATTACTCCATTTCCATGACAAGGTCTCCAGCCAACATGCGGTCTTGTGGGCATTTCATTTTTCGGAAGGTCAGCATTTTGGGAGGAAGACTTCTAGGAGCAAGGAGGGGATGCCACAAATATCAGAATATGCAAAGAATTCCTCCCCCCTCCCATGTTGTGAGAGTACTTATATTGCTCATGGCAGACGAAGGAGTCATCAGCTGTGGGATGCACAGCAAGCAACCCTATGCTCTGTGTGATCTCTGAGCTGGACCCACTCAGCCTGTGGGAAACTCTCATTTGACAGGAAGATTTTCTGCTCCGTCAAAACGACTTTCATCCAGAGAAGCTATGGTTAGAGTTTTCCACAAACTCTCCTGGTTTCAATTGTTACAAATGTCAACGCCAGCTTTCCAAGTATATTTTACATGTTATAGAAGCGTGCAACCAACTCCCCAAAACTTTTTTTGGGCTTAAGCCAATTCAGAGTTGGTGGCTCACCTCTCACAGCCCACCCCAGGGAACAGATGAAGCTGTCTTGAACCAGGTCGGACCACTGGTCCATCCAGCTCCTCTGACTGGCAGGGTCTCAGGCAGAGATACATCCCTTCCATCACTTGCTACTTAATCCTTCTGTGTGAGATGCCAGAAACTGGAGCTAGGACTTCCTGCATGCAAAGTCTGGGCTTTACTACTGAGCTATTGTCCCATCGATAGAAACATAAGAAGAGCCCTGCTGGATCAGGCCAAGGGTCCTTCCGGTGCAGCACTCTGTTCATACAGTGGCCAACCAGCTGCCCATAGGAAATCCACAAGTAGGACATGGTGCAATAGCATCCTCCCACCCATGTTCCCCAGCAACTGGCCTATATAGGCGTACTGCTTCTGATACTGGAGGTGGCACATAGCCATCAGGATTTGGCCTCACCAACTTTCACTCCCAAACCATAGGGATGTGCAAATCAGCAAAATTGGAGCTCATTGGGGTTCTCCAAATTCTATCTCAAAGCTCATTCTGACTCATTCTGTATCGAATTGCAAGCACTGCTTTTTCTCTTTGCATGAAAATCTGTGCATATTTTTGTGCGTATCTTTCCAAATGTATCATTATTATTAATGAATACAGTAATTTATTATTATTATCAACATATCAACAATATACAATAATTATAATTCCATTTCTATACCACCCAATAACTGAAGATGTCTGGGAGGTTTACAGCAGTTCATAAGATAATAAAATACGGGATAAAACACAGCATAAAAATATACAAAATTTAAAACAATTCAGACAGCTAAAAACAGCTTCAATAGAACACTACACCTGTTTAGAATGGCTGGCAAAAATACCCTATTATATGCCATTACATGCCTGGGAGTAGGGGGCAGTCTTAAAGATGTCAGTGTTGTGCATATTTGTGTGCATGTTTCAAAAGTAGGCATTTTTTCATGGGCATTTTTCAAAATGCACGCACGTTTTATTTATTGTTTTGGTCCATGAATCGCAAGGCAAGCTGTACAAATGTATGGACTTTGCCCGCAGACTGCTTCCGAGTCTGTGTTTGATCTGGGTAAATCTCATGCAAACGGAGTAAATCCTGATAAAAAACGAACTGAAACAAATTTCTCATACATCTCTACCCACCCATCTATTTAAAATGAAATAAAAGTAAATGCAAGCTTACCTAGAGAAAATATTTCCCACAGCAACACACCAAAAGACCAAACATCACTCTGGGTTGTATAAATTTTGTCAAAAATAGCTTCTGGAGCCATCCATTTAAGTGGAAGCCGAGCCTATGAAATTAAGAAAGTAAAAGATGATTTACGTGAATGATGTTTCCATTTATCAAAATGCATATATCCTGTCCAATCCCAATGGGTGAGCATGAGTAAACAACAACAACAGTTTATTGCTTATTAGCCAGTCAGGCAATGCGCATACAGAAACACAATAAAATGCTCCTCTCAGCCAGAGGGAATACCAAAATACAAAGTTTTAGCAAAATGGCTAACAAGAGCAAGTTAAAAACATCTTGTAATCCTGGACAATATTTGCTAGCATGTCATGTTATATTGATAAGTTTAGTCTTTTATGGCAGCCAGTGACTTCCGTTTCTCCAGAGCCCGTTTGACAAACTTGGCAGTAGTGTTAACGTAATGCTTACAGAGGAGATATAATCGGCCCCAACTCTTAAGGGCTCAAGATATTGCTTCCTCAGCTCTGCATACAATGGGCACTCTGCAAGGAAGTGTACCATGTCCTCTATCTTGAGACAGCCGGCTGGGCAATCAGGTTTCACACTATGGTGGGACCTTCACCTCCATCAGCTGAAGTGAATTCAGTCTGCACCTAGTCATAAGCCATCTCAGCTCATATGAGGTGATAGAAGTCAAGTACAGGGGGACCTTTCCTGGGAAGGCAACAAGACTTTTATGAATCAAGTTGGAGCATGAGTAACATTCATTATGAATGCCCTGGAAGCAAGGCATGTTTACAGCACAGACACCCAAATCCTTTCACTTACGTCGCCTTTCCGCACATAGTCGGGATCCTTGTAAATGTCTCTGGCTAATCCAAAGTCACAGATCTTCACCACATTGTTTTCAGATAGCAGAATATTCCTGGCTGCCAAATCCCTATGAATGCACTGAAGGGGGGGGGGGGATGAGGACAAATGAAATCAGAAAGTATTTTTCAATGATTTTTAGCTCTTAGCACAAGGAAGCTCAGTACCAAGAAGATTTTTGGATCCTTCACGATCATTAGGTTTTTGCTGTTGGAGACCTCCATGCATTCCCACTGAAACTCTACACAGGTGTTGAGGCTGCACACATGAGGGTTAAAACCATCTCGAGTGTCTTTGATGATAGAGGGGCGTCAGGAGGGTTCCTTTTATGACCTGGAGCTCCTGAGCAACTCCTTAAGGATCTTTTGCCTCCTTAAGATTCCCACCGTCCTTCCTTTCTTTTCCCTATCCCAATAATGTGGGGTTTAGGTTGTAGCTGTGAGGTGAGTGATATTCCAGACACTTGTGGCTTAACACAAGAGTTTACTAGTATATTTAAACAACCAAACTACAACAAAAGGTATTTACACAATAGTGCTGAGCGATACAAAGGCATAAAAGTTGAAAAAGTTTTACCCTAGCTGCATTTAGACTATCCCAGCTGCTTCTTTCTCATGCTCGCATCTTTTCCTGCTCTACCGCTCTTAGGCTGACCAGATAAAATCCAGGTCAGGGCTCATGTAACTTTAACAGGTGTAGAGAAAAGGGAATTTCAGCCAGTGTCATTTGTATGCAATTAGTTCCTGGTGAAATTCCTTCTCCATCACAACTATTAAAGTTGCAGGGGCCCTGCCTTCTTTTGTATATGGTCACTCTAGTGTAGTGCCTGCAACTTTAACTGTTGGGATGAAGAGGGAATTTCACCAGGAACTAATTGCATACAAATGACCCTGGCTGAAATTCCCTTTTCTCTATAACTGTTAAAGTTACATGAGCCCTGACCTGGATTTTATCTGGTCACCCTAACCGCTCTACTTCTCTGGCTCTCTCACTCTTTTATACCCTCTTCCCCCAAAACAGAAAGTACTGTTTCAATCTTAAATAAATACAACTTAATTGAAGAAATGAAACTTAATCAGGGAAATTAATTTTAAGCAATGAAATGCAATTCCTTTCAGAAATTCCCCCTCCCAACCGAAAACAACAACCACAAAGGCTGACTTTATTATCTTCCCTCTGTAGGCCTCAAACCTTCACAAGGGGATTCAGCAGGACTTACCTTTCTTGAGGCCAAGAACTCCATGCCTTTCGCCACCTGGAAGCTGTAGCAAATCAAGTCCTCCAAGGTGAGGGATCGCTTAGAGAGATCTTCAGCATCTAGAGGAGTGCAAGCAGCCACCTGAGCAATACAGGATATGTGCAAAGGAGCTCTACAAGTTACCATAACATCAAGGCTCATTCCCAACACTGAGGTCTCAACTAGACTTGATGGCAGGGGATCTAACTGCATGGGGCTAATAATTTGATAGGCCACACAGCTCTGCAGGAAAAGGGTTTGGAACTCTTTAGTTTAGAAAAAGAGGCATTTAATTATAATCAGTGATTTTATTTCTTTAGTGAGCTTGTTGTGTTCTGTGTGAGCTTCTTCTTTTTGCCATCTGCATTTTTAAACTCAATTTCAAGTTGTTGTTCTTTTTTAAATGAAATCCATGAGATTAAAAAACAAAACAAAGACAACCCAAAAGGAGGCAAGGTAGAGGCAAAGGCAGGCATGGTAGAGGCAAAGGCAGGCATGGTAGAGGCAAAGGCAGGCATGGTAGAGGCAAAGGCAGGCATGATAGAGGCAAAGGCAGTCATGATAGAGGCAAAGGCAGGCATGGTAGAGGCAAAGGCAGGCAAGGTAGAGGCAAAGAGAGAATAGACGGAAAGACAGATTTCTCAACTTAGGGTCTTTCACTGTCAGTAGCTCAGACAAGGAGACATTTTCACACAACACATAATGGACAGAGTTCAGTCTGATCCAGCAAGCTGCTGTTGTAGGCTGACCAGATAAAATCCAGGTCAGGGCTCATGTAACCTTAACAGTTGTAGAGAAAAGGGAATTCCAGCCAGTGTCATTTGTATGCAATTAGTTCCTGGTGAAATTCCCTCTTCATCACAACAGTTAAAGTTGCAGGCACTATACTAGAGTGACCATATACAAAAGAAGGCAGGGCCCCTGCAACTTTAACTGTTGTGATGAAGAGGGAATTTCATCAGGAACTAATTGCATACAAATGACACTGGCTGAAATTCCCTTTTCTCTACAACTGTTAAAGTTACATGAGCCCTGACCTGGATTTTATAAGGTCAGCCTATGCTGTTGTGTTAACTGAGTTGCCCCACCGAGGTGGTACAAAGTCTTAATTAGGCAAACTGAAAGCCTCCCCCCCCCCACATCATACCCTTTCTATTTTCTGAGGGATGGGGGGGTGTCTCTCATCTCCCCCTCCCGCCCTCCCACCGCCTTTCCTCACAAATTCTGTTGTACTGCTAACCTAACTGAGTGCTGCACGGTATGTTTGCCTTTGCAGCAATTGACACTCCCAGCTGCTTCTTACAGACTGAGGAACTGTATCTTGCCTAACTTCAGGTAAGTATTTAAGTGATCAAATGGAAGTTTGTGCAATAAAGTCAGCTCAAACCTAGGTTTCTGTACTGTTGAGATCTATCTATCCCATTCCAGGAACTTTTCAACACCTTCCTGTTTTCAGAAATCGGCCTCCACTCAATGCCCCCCTTTTTAACCTCCCAATTTCAGAGCAGGAGCAACACCAACCGAAAAAAGCTGCCCCAGCTCTCGACAGGAAGAGTGCACATCTCCAAAGCAGTGAAAACCAACGAATCTTGTAGGGGGCCTTTATTTACCTTCCTCTTCCTCTTCTGAGTCCGTGTAACTCTTGTCTTCAATGAATCCTGAGCTAGCAGAGCTTCCTGTGCTGGCCACGCTTTCAAGGCGGCGTTTGATCAGCTCTGTTAAATCAGTGATGGATTCCTCCAGCCCTTTCTCTGCAGGGTCCAAATTTTCCTGTGGCTGGAAAAAAACAATAATCCAGAAAGTGGATCTTCCCCACTGTGTGTGTATGTGTGTCAGTTCCCAACTCTCATCATCCCTCCGGAATGGCTTGCCATCGGGGTCCATCAAGTCCCATCAGTGCAAGCTGAAGACTTACTTGTTTCTTCTGTCCTTTTCCTGATCATGCTTCATTGGGCTGTTCTGGATTTTTATTTCCAATTGTGTTTTAGATTAGAGTACCGTCAAGGCTAGATGCTCTATTGATGGCCTTCACTGATGTCACTCATTTTTGCTGTTTTACCACCGTACGAGGTTTTACTGTGGCAGGAGCCACACCAAGCAGGATATAGTGGTATATGATATGTGTCAATGGGCCCCAACAGTTGTCAGTGCACTTCAATACCACTATGAAGCAATAGTGTGGCTCCTGCCTTTTATATACCGTTTTCATACTGCTTTCATACCACTATATCCTGCTTGGTATAGATCTGGCCCATGTGGGACAGTAATATTTCAAATCAATTCAATAAATCTAATTCTGTTGTAGGGGCTGTTCAAGGATTTCATTGAATTGGCATTTCAAAGCGAAACAACCTGCTCTCTACTTCCTGGGCTAATACGCAGGTCAGAACCTAGTTACCATTTGGATTTCACCCTTTTCTGAAGTCTCGGGTACAGTTCTCAACTCAAGAAACATATCAAAATGTGCATTTTAAGATAAAAATACATTTATAAATGTACTCACTGAGAAAAAGTACATTAAATGTTATATTTTGTGAGAAAATATGTTTAAACGATATATTTCAATACAGATTTTTGTCCGGATTGTTTAAACAAACCAAACAAACAGCTAGCAGATTAATGCAGGAATGGGATGGGACAGCCTGATGAATCAATGCAAAACTGACATGGAGCAGCAATAGAATGCATCCATCCCTACTCCAATGGGACCAAAAAGAGAGTCCCAGGATACAGCAAGGCAAGGAAGAGGTGTGTCTGTGCAAATTGGAAGCTTGATGACCAATGGCTAGGTGGGGTCACAGGAGCAGGGTACAGGTTTAGGCCCCTCCCTTCTGTCATAGTGTCTTGAATGCACTTTTTGCTTTCTCCCCTATAAATCTATTGTTGCCGCTACGGATGGGCAAGAATTTTGAATTTAAATTCAGTTTTGATGAGAATTTATCAAAATTCACAAAGTTCTCCATATTTGGGGCAAAACAAAATTGAGATTTTAAAAAATTTAAATGTGGGATGAACTGAAACGGACCATTTTGTCCACCCAGGCCCAGGAATTTGAGTGCTTTGCTCTTCAAAGTGTGGGTTTGAATTCCTGTATATTCAAGCATGTTTATGGGGCTGAATTGGGGTTGCCATCTCTTTTCTTCTGGAAGGCTCTTCCTCATCTTTAACAGCTTTAGGGCAGGCAGGTACATCATGGTCCTCTCCATGCCGGGAAAAGCTGTCCTTCTTGAATTTGGACAGTGGAGATGGGGGGAAATTTTGTTTCTGCGTTTTTTATTCAAATACACTGAAATTTGCAAAATCCTTTACATTCAGGAGAGAAAGAACTGGAGAATTATTTTAAAAATGTGAATGTGGGAGGAAGCAAAAGGGACAGATTTGCCCATCTGTAGTTGCCGCTTCACTTCTATGACAGAACACAAATACTGTTGGGGATAATGTTGCCATGACCACAAAATAAGATTGCCGTGACAATGGAGTGATCCAGTCCACATGGATCTAGCCCAAGGATCCTCCAGAACTCCCTCCCAGGGTCAGGGACAGCTCCAGGTTTGAGGGGACTTTTAAAATGCCTTTTTAACGTATACATTTATATTGTTATTCTTATGTTTTTTAATTGTGCACTGCCCAGAGAGCTTCGGCTGATGGGCAGTATAAAGATGTAATAAATAAATAAATAAAAAAATCAAACATGGGCCCGCCATGTTGGTGGTTCCCTGCAAGTCAGTGAGGGGATAGCCAACCCCTCTTCTGCATGTGCATTTCCACTTGCTAAGAGGGAGGGATGGTGTCTACCAGAGGGGGGATGTCAGCTTTAAAATGTGAGGCCTGCCTTCACCCAAAAGTTCATTTCTGGGGCAGAGGAGTTAGTTTCTCTCTTTCACTCAACACATGGTTATCGAGAAGACGACAAAACAGAATTTATCCACACCTCTTGGATAGGAAACAAAAGCCGCTGCTTTTAAGGACAGCAGATTTCATATGCCCTCAGAGGCCCATTGTGTACTTTACCTTGCATGCAATAAAGTCTCCTCGTTTTCCCCTTAGGTAATTTGACAAATTTCCATACTTGCAGTATTCTACTACGACCATCAAAGGACCTGCAAAAAAGGATCAAAGCAAAGTTCCCCAAATGGTAATGCAAACAGTTGTGGAGCTAATTATATATAAGTAAACATCTCTATTGAAAGTGAGATGCAGGTGAGGGAACTACGAATTCATGGCCACATTTATGACATGGAGGGGAGGAGGACCCTGTAAACCACCTTGGGTTCCTAGCAAGAGGAGAAAAGGCAGGATATAAATGTAATAGAAAATGCATTAATTACTCATTGTTAAGGCTAAACAGAGTTCTCTTTAACCTAGATGCTAAAATCAGGGTTTGAAATGAATTTGAGATCTTAGACCAAGAGAAACCCCACTTAATTTTGATCATTATTAACACTGCTGCCAATGAATGACTATTGGGCAGGATAAATCTGCTGCATGAAGACATCCTGGCATGATCCACACTACTGCTTTATATTGGTATTGACAACTGTCAGGGCTCATGACACATTCCATATACCATTTTCAAACTGCTTTCAAAGTGTTATATCCTGCTTGGCATAGATCTGGCCCTTGTCAGCATTCTTGAAACTGGCTCTTGATTTCTTCACTGTGATTAGCAGGAACCCACCACTAGGGGGCTGTCTTGATATCGTCTTTGCCTCGGGGTGGCTCTGAATCCACACTGTATCAATTAGATGACACAGCCACAGATTCAAAGCCACCCCAGGACAAAGAGGCGAAGGTGTGCAGCTAAAACGTCAAGGACTTACCCTGACTGTTGCAGCCAGAGCAAGGGCAGCCCGGCTCTTTGGCCGGTCTGCCCTCACTTGGAGCCACTCTGGGGATGTTCCCGGGTGGAAGGTGACCTCCTATTGGTCTCTGAAAGACGTGGGAAGGGGCAGGCATGGCAAGCCTAATGGCTGCCGGAAAGCCCGGGCTGTCTCCCTGCATTAGGACAAATTGCTGCCACTGTGCACCAGCAAGAGTGCAGGGTTTGGCAGCGGAGCAGCGCCAACCCGATGCCATAAAGATAGTCCCTAGGTGTGCACCAACCCTTTGATGTGGAGGCCAAACCAGATACAAGTGTGTGACCGGATTTCCCAATGACTTTTGACATCAAAAGCAGCCACTAGGGTGGGTACATGACATGGATCAAGGTTGAAGTGCAGAAGGAGGTGGGTTTTTTCATCCCCTCCTTCAGCACGGTTACCTTGTGTGGGGGTTGTAGGTTAAGTGAATGTAAAAAAAGTGTTTTCATTGTTTTAAATGAGAGTTCTCATTATAAAATCGGGTTTCAGAAAATAGGCAGAGCATGTAAAGAGAGTACATTAAGTTAGTTTAGTTTCATATTTTTACAATTGAAAAAGTAGGGTATTGTTTCAAATGGCAAGAATAGTTTGCGTATATATTAATAAATATTTGTTTGTGTTATTTTAATATAGCTCCTGAAGGATTGTTTCCAATCCGAAACGTTGGGCTGTCTAAAGGATTATTAAAACATTTTTTTAATATAATTGAATAAAGAACGTTTTTACATTAGCACCAGAGCCAGTCTCTTTTAGTTCCTCAACCCACCAAGCTGCAATTAGCCACAGAGGAGAACAAAACGGGTACAACAGAGAGACTTGTCTTTTGCCCCTATCCCCCCAGCTAATAACAACTTTTTGGTGGGAGGGGATTTGGACTGGGAATGTGTTGTGGGAGAAAGGGTTGACTCCTTCCCCACAGCGACACAGCCCCATCGTTTCCTCTCTTCGTGATGCGTTTTCACGGAAGAAAAAGATCTCAGGAGAGATGAACATAGTTCTTCCATCTTGCATCAGAGGGTGTCCACCTGAGTTATTGGTTGGGCTTTCAGTGTCTTTCCGGGCGAAGTACAAAGAGCTGGTTATTACTTTTAAAGCCCTACATGGTTTGGGTCCAGGTTACCTGCAGGATCGCCTTCTCCTGTACAATCTGCCCCGCACACTCAGGCCCTCTGGGGAAAATTTATTACAGCCGGCCAAGACTAGGCTGACAACTGTTACCCAGAAGACCTTCTCTTCTGCCGCTCCCAGACAGTGGAACGACCTGCCGGGAGAGATCCATCAACTTACAAGTCTTCAAGAATTTCAGAGAACTATAAAGACTGATCTCTTCCGACAGGCCTACCCAGTCAAATTTTAAGACTTTATTGATTTTAATTATGTATTAATTTTATATGCTTTTAATCAGTTTAGGTATTTTATATTGTTGATATTGATGTTGTTCCCTGCCTCGATCCAGAGGGAGAAGCGAGTAAGAAATAACAATAATAATAATAATAATAATAATAATAATATAATTTCTTTCTTTGGTTCTCTCACTGTTCTTTCCTCCTTGCACTTACTGTGCCTTTTGACGTGCATCTTTAATGAAACTCAATAACTATAATATTTTAAAAAACACATTTATGGGTTTCAATATAACTGGACTGCACTCTGGTCTTTGATGTTTCATTTTACCCCCTTTCCCCCCAATAAAAATACTTGATTGCCCCAGCTATTACACGGTTCCATCTTCTCTATGGGCTTCTATTTTCCCCAATCTAGGTCTAATTATGTTTGCATTGTATTGCTGAGGTGACCTCCATGCATTTTTCTTTCCCCTTCTTTTTACATCTGTTTTGAAACCCCAGGAATGGAAACATGCCCCATATAGTCACTCTTAAATCACAACCACATCCAAACTTGTCTCCAGTATTTTGGGAGCCAACTAAGCCCTACTCTGTTTGCTATAATTGCTGTTGGCGTTCCAAAAATTGGGGCAACATTTCATGTAAGTCCTTTTGTATTATGGCAAAAGCTGGGAGAGAATCAGAGAGGAGCATTTTGAAGCCATCAGCTTGCACTCTATGGCTGATGCAGAAAAAACAGCGAGGGAAATGCCTCAGAAATACAGCAGAAAGTGAATCAATAGGGTTAGGCTGTATGTAATTGGCTGCTCTTAACCATCTAAAGCAATCAACCTTTCATGTCTAGAAGCTTCCATTTCATACCTGCTATTTGTGGTTTTGAATGTTGCACTCAGAATGCTCTACGCTGGTGCCTGCTTGCTGTATCTGCAAACAGGGACACCATAGAATCATGGAATAGTAGAGTTGGAAGGGGCCTCTAAGGCCATTGAGTCCAACCCCCCTACTCAATGCAGGAATCCCCCCTTAAAGCAACCCTGACAGATGACTGTCCAGCTGCCTCTTGAAGGCCTCTAGTGTGGAAGAGCCCACCACCTCCCTAGGTCATGGGTTCCATTGTCATACTGCTCTAACAGCCTGGAAGTTTTTCCTGATGTCCAGCCGGAATCTGGCTTCCTGTAACTTGAGCCCATTATTCCGTGTCCTGCACTCTTGGATGATCGAGAAGAGATCCTGGCCCTCCTCTGTGTGACAACCTTTCAAGTATTTGAAGAGTGCTATTGTGTCTCCCCTCAGTCTTCTATTCTCGAGGCTAAACATGCCCAGTTCTTTCAGTCTCTCCTCATAGGGCTTTGTTTCCAGGGCCCTGAACATCCATGTTGCCCTCCTCTGAGCACCAAGAGATTTCTTGCAACCCAGTATATCATTTGGCAAGTAGGGGAAAGAAAAAAGGGCATTCCCTCCCATTCTGTGCTTAGAGATCGTGGAGGGTAACTGGGCATGACCACCTAGTGCATCCCAGCATCCTTAAGAGCAGCTCCAAACATTATACAGAATGAGGTGGCAGAGTTCTCAATGGTACCCCTTCAGACTGCAGATGGGCGACCGCATTTTGGAGCACCGCCATATTAAAAAAATCCTCCCTGCCTGTAGAAAATTACCACATTGGGGAAAAGGTTTAGTGCAGCCCTCCTCCTGATGTGCTGGTTTATTAGACACAGGGAGCTTTGTATATATGTGTGTCTGTGGGATGTTCAAAAACAAGAGCAGCCCAGTCATCTAAAGTGGCACACAGTATAATTCTATCACATCATTCCAGGCGATGTATAGAATGTCCCTAAATAGCTTAGGTCCACATTTCCCGAGACATTGCCTTCTCCCATATATTCCTCCCTGGTCTTCACATTCTGATGCGCTTGTTTGTGGTGCAGGGGAGGGCCTTGTTCATTGTGGCATCCACCAGGTGGAATGATCTCCCCAAGTAAACCAGGTGGGCTCCGAGTGTGGAGCGTTTCTGCCATCAACTAAAGACGTATTTGTTTGCTGAGCTTTCTCCACATCATTACCACGCCAGCTACCCTGGATTATTTTAATAAGGTGCTTTAATGTTTTGTTGCTGTTTATTGATTGATTTCATTGCCTTTTGCTATTATGTAATTTTGGTTTTTTAAAAATAATAATAATAGAAAAGCCATATATAAAATTTCTGAAATAAATAAATAAATAACAAACCATGGAACTTAATCCCAGGGGAGAAATGCTGTTTTTGGAAAAGTTATAGACCAGATCAATCCTGGTAAGAGTGTTTCGTTTTTCTCTGAAATAATGTCTCTGAATGGCTTACCTCCTGGCTTGGTACAAGCGCCCAGCAAGTTGACGACATTCAGGTGGTGCCCAATATGGATGAGGATCTTCAGTTCAGACATCAGAGCCTTGCACTCATTGGTTGTTGCACACTCTGCTTGAAGTAAACAGGACAAAGCCATATTTACACAACACAACATTGTCAACAGGGGATAGACAATCCTGTTTATACTCCAAAGGGAAGCAAAACACCACCACCATCACTAGAAAGGAAGGAACAAAGCCCACCCAGGTCCCTGACTGTATCTTTGAGTATCAATCTTCTCATCAGATAAGGAATACCTTTTCTTATAACAAGAACTCTTTGAGGTCTCCCTTCCTTTATCTGTAGTAGAGACGTGCGGGTATAGTTGTCCTGCAGAAATCCTTCCTCTCAACATTTCCTGCTAGAGGCTGGGAGAGCTATAGGGCCAATGAAATGTCTGTGTACTGCCAGTTGTACACATTTTGGGGGTTCTAAGGTAAGGATTCTAAACAAATTATCTGACAACCCAGAGATTGCTTAACATTTTTCAATACAGATTACTCATCCATGTGGGCTTTTAGGAAAGATTTGTGAACACCAGCTGCCAGGAAATCCCAGCTTTTTCAAGATAACTTTCCTGTAAAATCTGCATGGGTGGTTGACTGTATGTAGTGTGACATTTTCCACCTATGCTCCTCCATGGGAAGTGCACCCAAAGCATGGAGAACAATGGATCAGAACTGAGTCTGTGAAGGGGACCTGAAAATGCCACTCAAGACAGAGGCCAGGCTAGATGGTGCCAGTAGGAGGCTTGACATCCACAGGAGTTGGGGACCTAGGAGAGGAGACAGAAGAGGTTGCTGGACAAAGGTGGTGCTAGGATCTAGGAGACGATTCGGCATCATGAAGCAAAAGAGGCACTAAGCTCACACAGCAAGGAGACCCAGCAGTGGAGGGGAGGGTGTGAAAGAATCAACTCAGTCCCTTGCATAGCTAGACAAATACATAGTAACAAACAGTGTGCAACTGCTCCAAGCAATTAACATGCCAGATGATGCATTTATTCATCAAGTGTCTGCTGAGGACTGGTATGCAAATGTCATTAGGAGGTAACATATGGCCCAAATCCCCACACTGGAAAGGAAATGCATTTCTTCATTTTAATCATGCCTGTTGCCCTTAATGGTTTGCTCCCTTGGCATCACTCCTTTGCAGGCCCTTGAAATATGCTCTGTCTCAAAGGGCTGGGATCAAAGCTTTATATCCTGTGTCTCAGACTATCAAATTTCATTACATTGTACGATCTGCTTTCCTCCTAACCTGGAGTCCATCACTCCATCTCCACTGGGAATTTGGAGGCTGGAACTTGTTATTCCCTACATGTTGATAGCCACTGCACAGCCGAATGGCAAGCCAACATTGTCGGTATCCAAGGAGTTGAAACTAGGGGCGGAGAGGCATGCGACACAGAAGAGGAGATTGTGTCACCAAAAACAGGAACCTTGGTTCACCTTTTCACCTTCTGCCATATGTAGAGTTCATTCTCAGGCAGTTTCTACACCATGCTGTTTGCCTGGGATGGCCCCTAGCTGGCCCCTAGCTGGTCCCTGTCTGGGATTGTCCTCCCTCCCTCCCTCCCTGTGAGCCGAGGCCGTGTATTAGGTACTTTCAGGACCTCCCTCCCTCTACACTCCTATGGTGTAGAAAGGGCCTCAGTGTGGACCAAGTCTGTAGGGAAAAGGAAGGAGACTTACAGGTGCATGAGATTTTATTTTTAAAAAATTGAGCCCAACATGTTTCAAACTGAGTGCTTTAATTTGCAACAGAGTGAAGACAACAGGTTGAAATTGGTTGTTCAGGAATGCCCCCTGAGGAAGAACTCCGTTTGAAACATATGGGGCTCAACTTTAGTTTTTGGTCATGTAACCTGGAGGTCTTTTTTCTTTTACTTATGATTGTTGTGGTGGGCCCAGGACAGACTTCAGCACCAGTGGGCCCTGCCATGGTGCTGAGGCTCCAAGAGCTGCCCAAGGGTGCTGAGCTCTGATGCTAGGCCTGGTCTCTAGCTTGGACATAATCATGTTGCATTTTCCCACCACAATTTCACACAATTCACAGATGGAGGTGGAAAGATGCACACTGTGATGTCGACAAGATAAGGGGTAAGGGAGAGGGAGGGAGAAAGTCAACACAGGTCTGCCATTTTCAGCGGTGGCCCTGTGCTTCTGATCATGTGGAGAGCCACATGCTTTGGGAAGAGCCTTCTGAGAGTCTCAGAGAAGTGTACCTTTAAGCATTTTAACAGCAACTGTTTTGCAGGTTGAAGATTTATCTATGCCAAAAGCAGACGCCTCCACCACTTTCCCAAAAGCACCATGACCCAGAGTTTTACCTAGAGAAGCAAGAGGAAAGAGTGAGCCAGACAGAACTGACAACAGTTTGCACCAGATAGAAGCAAGGCTGTGTGTAGGATGTGCAAGCAAGCAAATAGATTAAAAAAATCTACATCAAGGTGATTCAAATTTTGCAACAAGAAATGTTGCATTCTGTGGACTGAATAAATTCTGCAAAACTAAACAAATTTGCACAGTCCCTCTAATTTTGCACAATGCATTCGTCTCCTTCTCTGGGTTGCAGAATTTATTCTGCTTCCACTAACCATTGAAAGAAGCGAGAACAATGCCAAACACTGGTCCTCAACTGCCCAGCGAGAACTTTGGCAATGGGATGGTATAGAAATGTAATAAACAAACAAGCCCCACTTTCCCCAGAGATTTTGCAGCTATATCTTTGTAACCATAAAGCGCAAAAAAGAAAAAAAAGAAAGAAAAAAGCTGAGGTTCTCAACAGCGCTGGATTCTGCACCCAATAGCACATTCTGTGTCCTTTTTGCATTTGCCCAGGCTTGACAGGTCCACACAGCCCTGGAGGTTATATATATATATGCCTTGTTTGCTGTGCAAGAAGAGCAAAACGTTGGAGCCTCAGTCACATGCAACAGAGGTTGGAAGTCCATAAAAGGCTTGTATCACATGCCAGAACATATGTATAAACTGAACCGAGTTTATGAGCATATGAGGTGATACAAGATTTTAAAGGGCACAATCCTGAACATGTTTAGACAGAAAAACAGTTTACAGCTGCCTGCAGTCCCCAGCCACCCATACTGGCTGATGAATGCTGGGAGTTGTAGTACATTTTTCTGTCTAAACAAGCATAGGATTGTGACCTAAAAAATCACATCAACGGGAACATACATTGCAGGGAACATAGAGACGACTGGAGTCAGCTTTCAGATGGTGGGGGAGGATTGCGGGGATATTCCAGAATTCAGATTGCATTCAGATTGCATTAACAAAATCGTGCTTTATTAAAAGCACTGCATGCTGCCATTTTCTCATTCAGGGAAAGAATTTTGCTTTAAACCTCCCCCCCCCCCCCCATATATTTAGTGAAGAAAAACAAAATTAATTTGACTGGTATCTATCTATCTGTCGATTGATCGAGCGAAATATATAAAAGATGGAGCTTGTAAAGTTCTACCAGAATAGAGAGAAGAATGATTCTCCATAGGAAAAAACTGTAGGTAAAACGTTAAGGAAATCCTGAACAAGGAGGAAGTAGCTGTGGCGTTCATTCAAAAAGAACAGCCAGTCAAGAATGCTTGTGAGGTTAAGGGTGCCTCTACAAGAGCGATTTAAAGCTCTTTCAAAATGCATTACTGATTTTACCTCCACATGAATGGAGCACAAATCGGGGATTGAGGCGCTTTTTCTGTCTGATTATGCACATTATTGAATGCACGTTAAATAGTGAGTTTTAATTTACTGCGGGAGTTAAAGCGCCTTATGACCATGTAAACAAGCGATTCTCCGCATTTAAACACTTTAAAGCACGTTTCATAGAACCGGTAATGTGCTTCACCGCCTCCTGTGTATAGGGATTAGGCATAAAAGCGATTGCGAGAAGATGCGCATAATCGGCCAACCGGGCGTCAAACCGAATTCTTGTAGAGGGGACCTAAGTGAATTTTCCAGCAACATACAGACTTCTGGGCTGGATATATACCACAACCTATGTTTTGTTCTACACTGTACATCAATCTTTTTCCAACCTGGTGCTCTTCAGTTGTGTTAGACTTCAACTCTCATCTTTCCCAGAAAACATGCTGGCTGGGAATTATGTGAGTTGCAGTTCAACACATCTGGGCCATATCTACACCAAGCAGGATATAGCGGCATGAAAGTGGTATGAAAGCCACACTACGGTTTTATAGTGGTATTGAAGTGCAATGACAACTGTTGGGACCCATAAGACACAGACCATATGCCGCTATATCCTGCTTGGCGTAGATCTGGCCCTGGAGAGCACCAGGTTGGGGAAGGCTGTTCTTCAGTTACTGTAGCACAAATTACTGTTCACAGGAAAAAGCCGGTAAGAATGACATTTTCTGCTTGTCCTCTGTGCGTCAGTTGAAGGCACTCCCTTGATAGAGATGACAATGTTTTTCTCTGCTGAATATTATTGCTGGATCTGGAAATGTTTTGTAGGCTCTTTCTTTGTCCATGTAAGGACTTTAAGGGTGATATTGTAGTGACTTATGTGACCCTATGTTACAATGAATCCATCAATTCCTCACAAAGATGGTGGACTGAATTGGAAGGCCTTCAATTGTACAACAACCCTGCCAGAACAGTGGTTTTCAAGCCCATAATGTTGATTCCTCGAAAGGCAACTTGCCCTACTTTCTTCTAAAATGTGCAGCTCCAGAGGAGCTTGGGATGTTGGTGCATTTTGTTCCTTCAAGGCAATGGTGAAGGCCAACAGACTTGGTCTATGCTCTGCATGGAACTGGGAGCACCTGTGAGATCAACCTTCTCCAACCTGGCACCCTCCAGATGTGTTGGACTACAACTCCCATCATGCCTAGCCTGCATGAAGTTGCCTTTGACAATGCTTTGGAATCGTGGCAGATGAATCAGAAACCCATATATATATATATATATATATATTGCTGAAAACTCCTGATGTTTGAGAGCCAGTTTGCAGGACCATCAATATTGGCTACGATTCTCCTCAGCCTAACATACATATCGCTTACCCAGCCGCAGCCGATCCCGTGGGAATTCCCATTTGCTGCTGTCATATGGGAGGCGGTCACATTGTTCATCAAGGGGCATCTCTTCAGGATCCATTATGATTGACAAGTATCCCGTTTTAATGTCTGTGGCATCTGGCTGCAAGAAGAGTGAGAACCCCCACCCAATTAACGTGGGGATTGTTGCCATATTAAAAGCTAATAGGGAAGGAGTCTAGTGAAAGGGAGCCAGAAGGGGGTGAGGGGGAAAGTATTTCAGCCACACAATGCCCTGTGCAAGTGCTTTTTGTGGGGTTCCATACACATTGCCATAGATGTATAAATATAAATAGGCACTTGATTAATCACCTGTGGTGAGTAAAATGCACTTCCAGACAACTCACCAGAAATGTTTTTTTGAAAAAAAAATGTCAAATGTTTGACAATATTTAAGATTAGGTGGAAAAGGAGGAGAAAGAAGCATTAGAAAAAAAGAAGAAAATGGTTAATCAATAATAAATATATTTCTACCTTATAGATTTACATCCACATTTTAGAGGTTACCTGAGTGGTCAATAAGGAAACAGGTGAGTGCATTTGAGCAAGTATATGAGTTAGTAAATCTGTTAAGAGCATGTTTAAATAAAATAACAGTAGGTTGTTATATTGTTGAGACATAAAACTCTTTGATAGCTTTCCCACATGCATTAGCCAGGGAAAGACAGTTCCAGAAACAGGTCAGTAACCTAGTGTCCTGCTCCAGCCCTCACTTGGTGAGTTGGGTTTTCCATTGTCGCTACATGTCAACGTCCTAAACGAAACCAGGCTGGTTGCAACAGCCAATTATCTTAACTGGCAGTGAGGCCAAATGAGGTTGAGGTCAGTGAGGATGAAGCAGCAGCAGCAGAAGAGTAGGAGGTGAACTGAGAAGGAATAGCATTGACAGGAACAAAAGGGTGCTAAGCAGATCAAAACAAAATGTTGTTTTCTGAAAATCAGTAACTTATGAAGCCTACCTCTAAACTAGAAATGGCCAACAGGTAGTCTTTGAGACAGTTTCATCTTGCCCTCAGTGGCTAAGCAGTGTTTCTGCATTTGAATGTTGTATCTCTTGTTTGGATTCCTTTGGATAACTATGGGACCTTGACTACTTGATTATATTGGCTTTATTGTGATGCTGATCATAATGAATGAAGCCCCGGGATCACTCTCTATAATTGACTGCCTTAAACAACCTTTTGTACCTAAAAGGAGAGCCCATTCTTAAGCCTGGAACATGATGGAGATACCTTTCTTAGCTTCCGGATGAAGAGGGTCAGGAGAAGCCAGAAGAGTGTGGCTGCTAAACCAGTGCAAACCAAAATGATAACTTCGATGTTGGACTTCTCCTCAGAGCCTGGGAAAAAAAGAGAGAAATGTTTGATTAGATTTCAGCTCAATCCTCCAAGCTTCACCATGCGCCACATCCCATAAATCACACATGTGATCAGGAACAATTGTCACAACAACAGGTTGTTAAAAGGAAATCTCCTAAGAATGAGGGGCCATTTCTGTAACAAACCACTGTGCCTAACAGGTTGGCCAGATGAAAAGAGGACCTGTCTGCTACATCTTTAATAGCTGTAAAGAAAAGGGAAGCTTAGCAGGTGTAGCTTTCATGAGTTGCTACACTTGCTGAAATTCCTTCTTCTACTTAGCTACTGAAGAAAGAGGAGCTCAGTCCTCTTTTGCATCTGGCCATTTGGAATCATAGAATTTTAGAGGTGGAAGGGACCTTCTAAGTCATCTACACCAACCCCCTACTCAGTGCTGGATCTTACAAACATAGCATCCCTGGTAGATGGCTGTTAAGCCTCTGTAAGAGCAATCAGGATTTGATCCAGAGGTTTATGTATGTCCAGAAAGGAGTGAACGTGGGGAGGACAGTGCTCCAAGCTTGAAAACTGCATTCTCCCCTATTCACAAGACCATCTGCATGCACCCATACGCAACTAGGAATTGTGCAAAATCCGTTCTGGCTGTGTTCTGCGTATTGTCAGGCACCTTTCATTCGGTCATCCGCACATTGATGGAAGCGTGGTTTTTAAAGTTTTGAATTAGCACAAATTCGCACATACACAAATGCACAAATTCCCTCCAAATACATAAATCCCCCCATGTGCATTTCACGTGTTAGCCTATGGGGGAAAATGCATTTTTGGCCAGGTTTTTAAAATGTTTGTGTTTTTGTCTATGACAAAATTTGCGCAAAACTCCTGAAGGTTAAGGAAAACGGTCCAAAAGCCTGCAGAGGGAAAAGCTGGGTTGGATTCATAAAAATCCGAACTCATTTGGTTCCGTTGTGGATTTTCCCAACATCCCTATACTCAGCTATCAACATCCAATGTCTGACTGTAGTTTCTAATGCCAGTCTTAAGAGACTGATGCTATGGCAATGATTTCAGATTGCTGGGTTGGATCTCAGCTATGAGCACGGCCAGATTAAGACATGCTGAGGCCCTAAATCATGCCAAGAGAAAAAAGTGCATTACCTTATAATAAGAAGGGCAATGAAAGAGTACCATCCAGTTTTAGAGGGGTGCTTGTAGTTAGGGTGACCATATGAAAAGGAGGACAGGGCTCCTGTATTTTTAACAGCTGTATTGAAAAGGGAATTCCAGCATGTTGGTAGGTGCTATCTAAAGTACAGGTGGTGATGATATGCTAAAGGTTTTACCAAGACTTCTCCCCCCACCTGCCCACCCCTTCCCCCACTCCACTTATGCATGGACTGTGCAGTTTGTTTTTTAGGGTAGGCCGAAACAACGTGTGACCTGAACTGTGGAGCTCTGCCCTTGTGTGCAGTTTTATTCCCCCACAAACTGCTGGTGTGCTCGTGTGAGGAGTAGTGGGAGGGGCCTTAACTCTTTGCTCCTTGCTGTGGTCCCAAATGCCGCTTGCAATTTGCATTGTAAAAAAAGGCCCCCATTGAAAGGAACTACTAACTCATTTCCCCATTTGATTTTTGTAGGGATTACTTTCCCATCTATGTTTAGCTTATTTAGTCCAACACATCTGGAGGGCATTAGGTTGGGGAAGGCTACTCAAAGATGTTCAGGTATCTGATTGGGCCAGTCAAAGTATTTTCCTCTTGCAATCTCACCTTTTATTTTGATGAATGCCTGGGTGCTGTCCTGGCCCATTTCATTCACTGCCTTGCACTCATACTGCCCTTCATCATCCTTTTTCACGCGCTCAATCACCAGGGTGTTGTTTTCCATGGAAATCCCTGCGGGAATTGGATTGAGAGTCATTTCAGCATATGAACGACAGTGTTTTCTAGGAAGCGACCCCAAAAATGCAATTGGCCCCGCAGTTCACCAGCAACATCATGCGGTAGAAGCAGAAAGGCAAATGAGGTCACATGGAGCAGCTTTCCCCTAAATCAGACCACCGATCTATCCAACCCAGCTTTTTGTATTCTGAGTGGCAGCAACTCTCCAGTAGGGATGTGTGAGAAAATCAGTTCAGTTCATTTCTGATCAGGACTTGCTATGTCCACACAAAAAACAGACTCAGACGCACCCTGCAGTCAAAGCGCGCATGTCCGAGCTTGCGGTGTCATTTGCGGTCCACAAAAATGCATTCAACAGCATGCGTACGTCTGAAAAATGTGCATGAAAGAATGCATACCTTTAAACACACACACACACACACACACACTGCTCATCATTAGGGGCAAGGAGCAGGATTATGCCCCTCAATGCACTCTCATGTGGACAAACTTTTGCTTTTCATTTCTGTGAGGAAATGCAAAGGCGCTGCTCTTGAGATCACTGCTGTGGTGACTACCTGCCCTCCACAGTTGATAGTGGGCGGCCCAGTCCCCAACAACAGAGATCCTGCTGTGAGCTGCACTCCCCTGGTCCTTGCAACGTACAAGCTCTCCCTCCACATACATCCCATCCTCCATAATGTCAGGGCCATTTTGCAAGGACACAGGGCCAGCCTTGAGGGAAGGCATGGTCGGGCGTCTGTCAAGGGCTCACGCCGCAGCAGGGCCCCACGGACAACAGCCCCCTGGGGATGCTCCTTCTGTTAGCATTGCAACCTGCTTCTTCGCCTGCATCTCACTGTGGTCCAAACAATGGTGGTGGTGGGAAGGAGGAAGATGCCATGGCCTGCATGCTCACTGGCTCCCTGCCTGTCAAATGGTACCAATGATGAGAAATAGGAGCAGCAGCAAGAGCAGCTGGTGAAGAGGGCAGTGAAAAAGGAGACTCATTGAGGGGGACATTGAGGATGTCTGGTCCATGATCCCTCAAAACCTGAAGCCAGCAGTGGTCCAACTATGGAGGAGGGCCCTCTAGTTGAAGGTTGTATTTGAAAGGGTTAAAACCCACTTCAAAGCCCTAGCAGGTGGTGACAATGAGAAGGGAGACTCATTGAGGGAAGGGGCCTGTGCCACCACAGCCTCAAACACTAGGCCTAGACGAGCCCACCCCTCTCAGACTAAGCCCCAACACTTAAATACCTGAGGGAAGGGCAAAAGACACACCACTTTTCCCTTATAGCAGAGGGGAAAAGGGGGTTAAGGGTTTTGAATAAGGTTCTCCTGTGAGTATGTTAGGGTGACCAGATAAAATCCAGGTCAGCGCTCATGTAACTTTAACAGTTGTAGAGAAAAGGGAATTTCAGCCAGTGTCATTTATATGCAATGAGCTCCTGGTGAAATTCCCTCTTCATCACAACAGTTAAAGGTGCAGGGGCCCTGTCTTCTTTTGTATATGGTCACTCTAGTATAGTGCCTGCAACTTTAACTGTTGTGATGAAGAGGGAATTTCACCAGGAACTAATTGCATATAAATGACACTGGCTGAAATTCCCTTTTCTCTACAACTGTTAAAGTTACATGAGCCCTGACCTGGATTTTATCTGGTCAGCCTAGAGTATGTTGGCTGAAGGTGTAATGATATGTGTTTCTTTATTAAACTGATAGAGCAAGTTACAAAGCCAAGCTGTCACATGGTTTGTGGTAGCAAAAATAAAAGAAAACGTTTATTGTTGTTAACAGTCTTTTCAAATTAATTTAAAATCTGCTTATTCTTAATACTTCAAACAATCTTGTTAATAATAATGCTAGGTACTTATAATCTCTTCACACACTCCTGACTAGAACACACACAGCTATCATCCACTTAACTACCTTCCACCCAACCAAGACAATAAGACAACCCAAAACACTCCCTCACCCAATATATACTAGGGATGTGCACTGGATCGGACCCGATCCACGATCCGAGTCCGGTCCAGTGGGAAATCGGATAAATTATCCGATTTCCGATCCAACAGCTGGATCGGCTGATCCAGTCCGAACCGATCCGAAAAGGCTCCGAACCGATGAAAGTGGACAGCGGGGGGGGGGGGGGGCGGAGGGGAGGAGGGGGGCGCTTACCTTTGAGGGACGTCCGCTCCCGTCCGGCGCCGGATGGCCCGGAAAGGTACGCAGGGGGCGCGCGGAGGGGAGGAGGGGGCGTGCGGAGGGAAGGAGGGGGGCCCTTACCTTTCCGGGCCGTCCGCTCCCGTCCGGTGCCGGCGGCTACTACCAGTGGGCTCCGCGGCCTGCTCCAGGGTGGCGCGCCAGGTGATCACCCGGCGGGTTACTCTAGAGCAAGCCGCAAAGCCCGCTGGCGGTAGCCGCCGGCGCTGGACGGGAGCGAACGGCCCGGAACGGTGAGGAGGGGGCGCGCGGAGGGGAGGAGGGGGGCCCTTACCTTTTAGGGACGCACGTCCGGCGCCGGCGGCTACTACCAGCAGGCTCCGCGGCCTGCTCCAGGGTGGCGCGCCGGGTGATCACCTGGCGCGCTACTCTAGAGCAGGCCGCAAAGCCCGCTGGCGGTAGCTGCCGGCGCCGGACGGGAGCGGGCGTCTCTAAAAGGTAAGCAGTGGCGGGGAAGGGGGCTTACCCCCCCCGGAGCCGTCCGCTTCTATCCGCGGGCGCCCGCGGATGGAAGCGGACGGCCCCAGGGGGGGTAGGGAGTGCGGGGGAGGGGGCTTACCTGCCGGGGCCGTCCACAGCGGACGGCCCCGGGGGGAGGGAGTTAGGCCCCCCCTCACCCACCCGCCGCCATTTTTTCCTCATAGACTTGCATTGCAATGCAAGTCTATGGGGGAAAAAATGGCGGCCGATCCAAAAATTACCGATTTTTGGATCGGGATCAGACTCGATCCGGTCCGGGGGGCCTCCGATTTTGTCTGAACCGATCCATGACAAAATTGGAGGTCCCGATCCGGGTCCCGATCCGATCCGGGGGGTCCGTGCACACCCCTAATATATACTCCTCCCCCTCCCCTTTCTCAGCATCATCAGCCACACCCACTCAGTCCAACATTCCGCACTCTCCAAACACACCAAACCAGACATACTGAAGGAGACAGAAATGTGGGGTATCGTCACAGGGCCCATTGAGGTGTCTTTCCCAAGGGCCCTCAAAAACCTGGAGCCGCCCCTGCAAGCGCATTGGAAGTTGCTGCTCTGTCTATGCAGCGGAGAGAACAGCTCATGATCTCCCCTACTTTTGTCTTCCCTTCTTAATTCCCTTGCTGACCAAGGATGCGTTTTCTAAACAAATCTGTTTTGCTAAGGAGGCATCACTGCAAAGCAGGTACAATCCACTGGGGATGGAGTCTGAAGGGGAGTAGATTTAGGTTTTGCAGCGTGTCCTGCCTGTGAATACAGCCGTTGTTAACATAAGCTCTGCATGCGAGTTACTATGCAGAATGCTGAAATATTTAGCCCAAGGTGTCCCCCCCTCCCCCACAAAAGATATTTTATTTATGCTTCCGTTGGCTGGATGAATTACATGTTTGTCCCTCTGGAATTATTTAGGAAATTTCAGAAGCTGTAAAGAGTTTCTGCCTGGAATAGTCTGATCTGAATTATAGATGATCATTTTTGCCTAACCCGAGAAAGAAAATTGAAAAACTCAGGAAGAGTCCCTTAAAATGACTGCAGGAAACATGTCAAGAAAAAAAAAAGAGGTGAATATGTGCATCTTCACCTCACATAATCACAGAGCCCCAAGGTGGAGACATCAGTGGCAAATGTCCCCAACAATGAAGGCGGATATCGCTGTTTAAGACCAGTGGATCACACTTTTGCTGGCTTTAAAACCCACACACCCGACTTCAGGCCTAGGGCAAGGACTGGTGAGTCAACCCTGCATGTCTTCAGCATGAACTGCTGTAAACTAACGATGTACAAGAAGTTGATTACTGTTTGCAAGTGATGTGGACATTTCACAAATTCCTGAGCTTGCGTTCGCTTTGAAAATGCACACTCGTGAAAATGCTCATTTCCAAAAATGCATATCCCCCTTCCCCCAAAAATGCATTTTCACGCTTTATCCTATTGGGGGAAAGTGCACATTTGGTGTGCACGCTTGGAAGAATGCTCATTTTTGTGTGTGTGTTCAAAAATGTTAACTTTTCCTGTTTGAAAGAAAATAATAATAAGAGGTTCCCACCTGGGAGCAAAAACAGGGTGAGACGAGCATCAAGGTGGAGAACGGAGAACCTGAACGAGCTCCAACATTGCTCATTCCTTGGCTAGGGATGTTGGAGGAATCCATTTGGAGAGAGGCCTTTTTGAGCTTCACTTTGTTCTCTCTCCCCCCGCCCCCCTGGACTTCAGTCTGTTTTCCTTGAACTGGCCTGACTCAGTCTGTACTTTGTGGATTGCCCCTATTTCTTTTTATTTGTCAAATAGAGATTCATATACATTTTGGCTGCAATTTGCAGGCTGCAATGACACAAATCTCTAATTGCGCAAATGAAAAGAAAGAAAGAAAAATGTCCTTGGATTTCAGGAAAAACCTACTGCTCAGCCTGGGCATGACAGGAAACTCTGTCAAACCAAAACCTAAATGGATTTCCTGGTGATGGACACCTGCCCTTCTCTGTTTTACAGTTCTGATGGATGCTGATTGGCTAGCAACTGTGACATCACTCACTCACTCACTCACTCACACACACATACACTATAGAGTAGGTTTAAACATTTGTTTTAAGTGAGGGAGGAATGAAGTTATATAGATATAAATTCAGGAAGTCTAACTGATGCACAAGGGGAGGAATCATAGGACAGTAAGAGTTGGAAGGGGCCTATAAGGCCATCAGGTCCAACCCCCTGCTCAGTGCAGGAATCCACTCACTTGCTGATCTAGCCAGTAGTGCAGCCAATGGCCAAACTTCAGGGCTCCACAGCCCAGGGGGCCTCCAAATGACCACCCAGAAAGTAGTAGGTAATGAGGGCAGGAGGAGCAAACTCCATTTTATTCCTGCAGTCAGGATGGTGCTATGATTTTAAGTGAGTTTTAAATGCAAAACTGCGCCTCCTCATTTGAGTGGGGAGACCCATAAGGCATGAATCACTCCTCCTCCTGCCACAAGGGCAAAGACATCATCCCACCTGAAGGGGTGGGGGGAGTATGGATTCCCCGGATTCCTGGATGTAGCCGGCACTACAAGTACTGGGAATGTCAGAACTCTCACCATAGCTTCACAAATACAGTCCCATCCCCGAGCAAAGACTAACTGGGTGGAAAATAGGATGGAATATCAGAAGGCAATGTTGACCGGACTATCCTACAAGTATGAGGATAATGCTTGGCCTTTTTCGGGTCGATTATGTACTCTGCACCAGTGGTTCTCAACTGGTGGGATGGGTACGACTGGGGGGAAGCAGAAGTAGTCTATGTGGGATGCAGGATTTACATAACTGAGGGCCAGTGGGTTCTAGTCCCCACTTGTCCATGGAAGCTCTCTGGGTGACTTTGGGCTAGTCACAGACCCTCAGCCCAGTCTACCTCACAGGTTTGTTGTTGTAAGGATAAAATGAAGAGGAGGAGGATCATGTATGCTGCCTTGAGTTCCTTGGAGGAAAAAAAGGTGGGATATAAATGTAATAAAGAAATAAAGAAATAACCATGACTAAGAATTCACTCTCCCTCAATCCCGATGTCCACCTGCAAGTGTGAAATGCTGACCCTACCTGCCATCTGTGACCTTTTTAACTACCAATGGAATTATTCTTTTTGTTTGTGTTTGAAAACCATAGCAATAAAATTTACTCCCAACAACGCACCTGCAATGTTTTTATGTCCTTCAAACTTACTGCAAATGATAAGCATAATAATAAAATGCCTATAAACATATGAATGTCCTTCTCAGAAAAACTGGGCTTTTTGTTCCTATCGTGGTGGGACCCATTTTCTTTCATAGAGTGATAGGTGGGTTGTCAGATACTGCTCTGCTCTAGAGTACAACACCGGAAGCTGCGTCATACTTAAGTCAGACCCTCGATCGTTCTAGCTTAGTATTGTCTACACAGACTGGCAGTGACTCTCCAGGGTTTCAGAGAGGGATCTTTTGCAGCCTTATACAGAGATGGTAGGGGCTGAATGTGGGACCTTTTGCATGCAAAGCAGGCAGTGGAAGCTCTGCACCTTGGAGAACTCCTTTAGAGTTCCGATGGGTTCTGACTGAAAACCAGAGTGGCTTCACTGCTCCACTGACATTGGAGCCTCCAACCTCCACTGAATGGGCATCAAAGGCCATGTCGTGTTTCATAACCTCATGTGGAAATTGGGACCTTTTGTATGCAAAGCAAGTGCGCTACCACCAAGCCACAGCCTCTCACAAGTGTGTCACAGACATTAATCAAGAAAACAGCAACAACTGTGCCAGAAACATCCAACGTTTGGGCCACACTGGCTCACCTGAAGCAGGAGTAACTGGATAGCCATTTTTCAGCCAAGCAATAACAGGTTTGGGTGTCCCGTTCGCTTTGCACTCCAGAACAATTTTCCCGCTGATATTCACTTCTAAGTCCGTAAAGTTCTCCATAATGTAAGGTACCATCTTAACTGCAAACAAAAGAGAAAGGATACTTTTAAGGGCAATGCCCTCCCTTTCCATTCTCACACTAATGAATTTTCCCTCGGTCAAGAGAAGCAAGCGCTGAAATGATGGGAAAGGAGGTGTGAAGACTGCATCCATAGAAAAAATTACAAACCGAAAATGCCACCAAACTAGAAGTGGACTTCTGCTAAAGCATAGACATTATTGGACTTTTAAGGTTAAGATGAACGATGATCCTCCAAAATGTTGTATTCAAAGGAATACAACAGAATACCAGGTGAGTTACTAGCTCTCATGGTTGCTGAGGGAAGCTCGACAAGTGTACAAAATTATGCATGGTGTGGAGAATGTGGCTAGGGAGACATTGTTCTCCCTCTCCCATAATACTAGAACCCAATGGGGTTGTCGTCCCATGAAGCTGATTGGTGGGAAGTTCAGGAAGGACTTCTTTACACAGCATATGGTTAAACCATGGAATTCACTTCCACAAGGTGTAGTGATGGCCACCAAGTTGAATGGCTTCAAAAGGGAGTTGGACAAATTCCTGGAGAAGGCTATCAATGGCTACTAGTCCTGATGTCTAGATGTTACCTCCAGTATCAGAGGCAGTGGGCCTGTATGCACTAGCTGCTGGGGAACATGGGTGGGAGTGTGCTGTTTCACCATGTCTTGCTTGTGAGTCCCTGATTGACAGCTGTTTGGCCACTGCGTGAACAGAGTGCTGGACTAGATGGACCCTTAGCCTGATCCAGCAGGGCTCTTATGTTCTCAAGTGTCTGTAACATGTGCTTAATACTTCTGCTCAGAGCACTTCCACATTCCATGGAACTGGGGTGCATCATTAGAAGAGATTTCAAAGGGTTCTTAAGATGCTCTTGTTTTCTTTGACCATTTCTTATGAATTGAGATAATTCTAGATACTGTTTTCTAAATATTCTTTATTTTACTGAATAGGATGTTTTAGTTGTTGTTGTTTTAACACATGGTTGATTTTGTAGGTAGGTTTTATTATCATGACGTGTTTATATTAAGTTTTGGAAGCCACCCTGAGAGGGGTTTTCCCAGGATCTCATTTCATCACTGCAGGTGGGGCCCGGACCCCAAGCAGACGCAACAATGACATGTACTGATTGAGAAGCCGGCTGTAAAAATTCAGAGTGAACATGACCACTAAGCTAAATTAATTTTTGATATGAGCTGGGATGGAGAAGAGGAATGGCTTTCAGATGCCAAGGGAAGTCTTCTCCTTTCACCAGTATTTGATTTTCTCCTGTTGCCTATGTCTTGTGATAATGAACCCACAGGATCTAGCACCATTTTAACAGCTTAAGTTGAGGTTTTTCACTGAATTTCTGGCCAGGTTTAAAATTTAAAATGTTTTAAATATCAGCTGTTTTATGTTTTATGTTTTAAAAATTTGTATATTGACTTTTTAATGTTCAATCTTTTAATTTTTGTAAACCGCCCAGAGAGCTTCGGCTATGGGGTGGCATATAAATGTAATTAATAATAATAATAACAATAATAATAATAGCACCACCATCTGGGCTTTTTATCTGACTTGCTTTGCCCATTGCATTTATCCTCAAGAAGAGTGGTAGATGCTAGAAAGCCTTTTCTTGTCTTTTTTCTTCCCCGTGGGTAAACAGGCTCAATAAATAGTACCCTCTTTGCTCATCTTAGACCTGTATGCAGCGCAAACTTCATTTCGTTTCATGCCGGACTAACTGTCCTGACTTCCAAGCACTTCCAAGGGCCGTGCTGGCTGGGAATGATGGAAGTTGCAGTCCAAAACATCTAGAGAAGGTTGGACACGTTTTAGGAGAACATAAAACCATTGGCCCAATCTTATGGGGAAGGGCAAAACCACAGGAGCTCCGTATACCTGCCAGTGGAGTTCTGTTTCGCTTGTGTCATCGCTGGAATCCAGTGCTAAAACCAATGAATCTCCAACAGGAACAACCAGGAATCAATAATAGTTTTTCAATTAGACCACTCAAAGGAGTCATGCATTTTTCCCAAACTACTCATTACCTTTAATATATCACATTTATTTTTGCTCAAAAGTAAGTGTTGGGAACCTAATTTGTATCAGGACCCTAATATGGAGGGGAGGAGGGACTTAACCCTTCCATCCCCCTGTGGTCCTGATCCAGGCTGGGGTCCCTGCGTAGGAAAAATGGCAGCTTTCCCCATGCAAATTGTAGGTGTGCATCCCAATTCGGATTGGGACCACAATGTGTCTGTGTGAGAGTTAAAGCCCCTCCCCTTCCCCATAGTAGGGCCCTGATCCAGATCAGATCCCCCATACAAGCTTTTGAGTAGGACAACAACACTGGCATAGCTGTGTGTTATACATTAAAGGTAATGTTTTAGACTCTATTTTTGCCATGAGTTTTGAGAGGGTGAGCAGATGCTGCTGCATTACTCCTTTGTCAAGGCAATTTTCCTTAAAAAGAGTTGAACTCAAAAGATGTTGGAAAGAAAAGGGTGTCTTTTTCTGGATATCTTTTTCTGCCCACCTCTTAGCTGCTAGACCCACTAGGTTGACACTTTAGCCATTGTGGCACTAACTACTGTTTGCCCCACAGCAGTTGAACAATTGAGCAGCCTAGAGGGTTTCAAGGCTCTGCCGGAGGAAAGATCCAGCCCCTTTCCAAAAATCTTCAACCATGCAGCTAAAATATTTGGGGTCAGGTGAATGACAGGTGCGGCTCTTTGAAGTGAAGAGCTTTCCAATACCTGGCTGCAGGTAATAACATCCTGAAAAGGAAACTGCTGCTGTATATCAGCTGAGAAAGCTAGAATTGGATTTTTCCATTTGCTCTGCTGGATAAATTCTCCGTGACCCAAAGGAAGGCACAGCAAATCAAGTGGCCAGCTAAGAAGCTGCTGCTCCATTTTAACCTTGCTTTCCATGTTTTAATTGCTCAGGCAAATGTGGGCATTGCTGCTCGCTTCTTTCATTATTCACAGTTCTGCAATGCAGCTGGCATGGGGGAATTCGTTCAGGAGCCAAGATCATCCTGGCAACTTATAATGAGCTGAGGACAGGCACCTGCTTGGTATACTTCCACATAATTGGCATAAGAGACAGTGGACATCAGAGTGTAACTGATAATTGTTTTGCATGGGGGGCACGATCCACCCATAATATTTGTTGGGTGAAACTTCAAAGGCTGATGATGTTTTAGATCAATTACAGATCTCTATTTTTTACTTCCTTTGAAGTTAGGATGACCAGATAAAATCCAGTTCAGGGCTCATGTAACTTTAACAGTTGTAGAGAAAAGGGAATTTCAGCCAGTGTCATTGGTATGCAATTAGTTCCTGGTGAAATTCCCTCTTCATCACAACAGTTAAAGTTGCAGGGGCCCTGCCTTCTTTTGTATATGGTCACTCTAGTATAGTGCCTGCACCTTTAACTGTTGTGATGAAGAGGGAATATCACCAGGTACTAATTGCATACAAATGACACTGGCTGACATTCCCTTTTCTTTACAACTGTTAAAGTTACATGAGCCCTGACCTGGATTTTATCTGGTCAGCCTATTTGAAGTCAGTTGGAGGAAATGCTTTCTGCTAATATCATGCCCAAAAAGATGTGGATAGCTTGCTGTGGATAGACTTTGGGCAGCTGCTTTAGAATTCTGACTGGTTCTGGCTGAAACCTGTAGTAGATTCACCACCCCACAGACATCGGAGCTACCAGCCTCCACTGGCTATGGTAGTTATATTGCTCCTGCTAGGATCAGAGACTACTGAGTCAATCTGAGCAGCAAAAAATGAAGGCTGTCGTTTCGTGTCCTGTTCCTTCCCAGAGACAATTGTCAGCCCATTCTGCATAACATGACGCTGGATTAGATGGGACCTTGGTCTGATCCGGCAGAAATTCTCTTACGTTCCTACATTCTTGCGCACTTGTTGCCACTCCTAAGTCTAGCCCTGAAGAATCTGTGACTGTCCAAACCAAATGCAACTTACCAGGCATGCACAGTGGTGGAACACCAAAAGCCTGAGAAAACTACCTGTTGTTGTTTTTTTTTTTTTTTTTAAAAAAACGTCAACCCAGGACTGCAGAAAGAAGGGGCTATTCAAGTACGGGGCAGGCCCCCCTGTGTGCCTGGCTGTCTGTATGTGATTCGGTACTCAACAGTATTTGTGCCTCAAACCCAAGAGGCCAACAGTTGGCTAGACTCACCTTTGATGCTAAGCATGGTGCTTTTCTCCAGCCCCTCGGTGCTGTTCGGATGTCTCCGAGCTCTGCATCGGTACAACCCAGCATTGACCTGCGAGACGTTCTTGATGTCCAGTGTCAAGGAGATGGAATAGTTGTCCACTTTCCTCTGTGTGAAGGCATCGGGGATTTCTTGCAAGGTGGGGTCATACCAAGAGAGATGAGTGTAGACGTACTTGGTGGACTTGCAGGTCATTTGAACGTTGCTTGCTACAATGGCTGTGACTTGTGGAGCAGTCTGTAGGTCAGATGGCACTTCTGGAAGAGAGGGGGGAAAGCACACAAACAACTGTACTTGAAATGCAGCAGAGAAGATGCATAGCCGGCTGGTGAGCAACGTTTCATAAACCAATGAAGTGAGAGTGAACTGATAATAGTTTGACCTATGCAATGCCCTATCAAGGAGACCACAATGAAACCATGAGCTCCATCACACCCAATTTCCCCCCCTAGTTTGTCTCTGAGGGTTTTTTTTTTACCTCTAAGGCAGAAGCGTGTCAAGCTTATGATCCCTTTTGCGCCTTCTCTCATTTGCTCTTCCACTCCACTCCACCCTCCCCTTCTCTTTCTCCCTCCAGTCAGGTCCTGTAAGGTGAATACTTCAACCAGACTGCCTTTCTGCCGGGCAAAAATGGAACGACCCTTTAGTCTGGCTCTTTGGGGGCATCGAGGGAGTACAATCCTGTCTCTGCAGAGATTCAGGCGTTGTATGTTTTTAAAAACGCTTTCGAGCCTGGGATGCAAGGTTTGGGTTTTATATTGAGGCTTGGAGCCGACTGTTGGGAGAGATTGCTGTTCCCTGCCAGGACCTCATGCAATCCATTCGAGCCAACAGCAAGATTCCCGTCACAACACCCCCCCCCCCCAATTCCTTTAAAACTACACGGAGGCTTAAAGGTGCATTAAATGTGCTTAGGGAAAATAATCCAGACTTTTAGCGTTCTAGGAAAAAACAGAAAAGGCTGGAGAAGAGGTGGGGTGTCAGCAGGACAGGCATGGTGTCATGTGAGTACCATGCTGCAAATCCACACACCAGGCATGGCAAGAGTGCATTAAATCCCTGGTGTGATGGAGCTCCATGTGTATCAGTTGCTGAACAACCTCCATAGTCTTTGACAACCAGGCCTAAGCCACTTTTACTGTCTGCAATTATCTGGTAATTATATTTACAATCGCTCAGATGAGCTAAATGCATTTTCCGTCTACTGTCTTAGAACTGTAGCAAACTGCAGTCTGGGCTTCCACCTTGCCCTCTACCAGAGATATCTCCACCCCCCACCCTCTATTTTTTTAAAAAAAATAATTCCAGAGAAGAGTACTGTGGAACTAGAAAGTTTGCTCACTACTTTGGAGGATTTGGGTTAGCACCACCCCAGAAAGATATTGCTTCACTGTCTCCACTTGGGTTTTATATGTTTATGCATTCATTTTATTTACACACAAATGTATGGCTTTCTTTTCTTTTTCAAATGAAAGTACCACAATTAAATTCTAATGACAATCAACAATAACCACATGATTAAGCACATTAAAAATCATTACGCCTGTAACCCTATACTTACACACCTGGGGATAAGTTCCATTGAACTCAACGGGGCTTACTTCTAAACATTTTATTTTTACAAGGAACCTGAAAAGGGACCTGTGTGCTGTATTAATGTTAGAGATAGCTCTCCAAAATGGCAGGCTTTTATATTTTTAAAGGGAAAGTGGTGGTTGTTTATTCATCTTGGCAGGCTACAAAAGGCTAGATAATCATTGTCTCTACCTCCATCTTGCTAAGATTATAAACAGCAGACTGGAGATTTGGTTCATGTTGAGCAGCAGCAATATTCTTCTCCCCAACCCCCAGGGAAAACAACAACACATGTGTGGGCTTAAAATTCAGTTTTAGAGACCCTGAAAGCTTGTGGTCTACTCTGTGACATTTCAGTCAGTCCTAATAATAGGTAATACACGGCTGTTGCTTTTGGATTTCCCCCCTAATGGATCAACATGTCTACATGTAAGTTTTGTCTACAATAACATCATACACTGAGGTAAAAGCAGCAGTAAAAATCAATAAATATGAAATGGGTATTATATCTATTCTGTGATCATGTTATACATGGGTGCTTCCAGACGGAGGGCTCCTGGTACTGCCAATCCAATTGTGGAGCTATTCCATCTTTCCCTCCTTAGCGGATTTTCCACGTTAAGAAAAAACATGGAGCAAGCAGTTAAAAAACATGTGACACACACATCTAATTGTAAAATGCTGTGAATGAGGCAGGGTGATTGCGTAATAAAAGTTTTGTCCGAAACCCCTAAGTATGAATAGAAGAGTCTTCCCCATTTTGATGCCCTCCAGATGCTTTAGATGAGAACTCCCAGGATTCCAGACCAATGGCCATGCTGGTGGATGGGGCTGATGGGAGCTGAAATCCAAAACAACTGGAGGGGACCAAGATGGGGAAGGCTGTCATTGGATATTTGGTATCTATCTAGATACCATCTATCTCCTGACCTTTTCCAACATTTAGATGAATGTGCGGAGGAGTTGAGGTCAGAATCTTGCTCCTGCCCTACGCATGGCCACCCAAAGTGTACATCAGCCTTCCCCAATAGTCTGTGCCCTCCAGATGTGTTCAACTACAACTCCCATTGTTGTTGTTGTTGTTGTTGTTGTTATTTGTTATTATTTGTTATTATTAACATTTAGTAGCTGTAGCTGCCCTGGGATTCCCTAACACAAATGCTGAAATGTGCTGCTGAGGAAACTTGGCTTGATTTGTTTTTACAAGGAATAAATTGGCCTTAATTTCCTGTCCTCTGCATAACAATGTGTACAATTTAAAGCTTCTGTGCTTTTGTGCATTCTGCATCTGAGTTTGCAGAAAGCAGCAATCTTGCTTATGGGTAGGACCAACACCACCTTTGCCTTGCCCATCTGAGACAATGCAGCCCTTTTTAAGGCTCTCATAAATATGTCAAGAATGGAGGGGGGGGGGAGGAAACTGCCTGGAGCAACTATTTGTAGTTGCCTAGGGTGACTGTATGAAAAGGAGGACTGGGTTCCTGTATCTTTAACAGTTGCATTAAAAAGGGAATTCCAGCAGGTGTCATTTGTATGCATGCAGCACCCGGTGAAATTCTCTCTTCATCACAACAGTACAAGCTGCAGGATCCCTACCCTGTTTTGTATCTGGTCAAGAGGGCAGGGCTCCTGCAGCTTGAACTGCTGTGATGAAGAGGGGATTTCACCAGGTGCTGCATGCATACAAATGACACCCACTGAAATTCCCTTTTCTATGCCACTGTTAATTTTTTTTGTTACAGGTTAAGAGTACACATGTGGTGAACACTCTAGCGTCCTTTATGCATTTTACGGATGAAGAGGGCTCCTTGCAGAGAAGTGGAAGGAGGGCCATGTTGCTGACCCCACCCCTGACATTGCATGCCTCCCTCTAAGCCTGACATCCATGCATAAACTCTAGGTGTGTAGGCTTCCATGCACTCTGGAACTCCAAATCTCATAGGCTTCTGGGTCTCATAGGCTTCCCTTCTTCAGATGCCCATGTTCAATGCATGGATGTCTGGAATGGAGCCAGGTATAGCCACGATATCAGAGGCAGGACCAGGAATGAAGGCCTGCTTTTTCTTCTACAAGGAGAGTGCTCCTAACCCGTATGATACATGATGGGGGCTACTGTCACATCCAGAAGTAACTGTTTACAAATAGCAGGGACTGCAGTCGGCTATGGCTTTCAGGGAGCATGTACACATGGCAAAGCAGACACCTGGTGCTGCAGGTGAACTCTTGGTGTGAAGGGAATGTGGATGTCGTGTGGATTTCTTACCTGAGACATAGAAATTGAGCTGTCTTTCTTCTGTGCCAACCTTGTTGGAAGCCACACAGAAATAGACCCCCGAGACGTTGCTAGCTGTGGTTGCCAGGGTGCTTATGACCTGTCCAATGGGGAAAGAGGAAGACAACTTGGTTGCTTTGAGTTTTCCTGCCCCCAAAATCCTGCCACTATATACAAAAGGTGTAATTGCCTTCTTTTTGTTTTAGAATACAACAGACTTGGCAAAGGACATTCCAGGAGGGCTTTCCCTTTTCATCCATCATCATCTCGAAACTGCCCAGACATTTCTTTTCGTTGATTTCTCCCTGGCTAAAAGAAGGCTGCAGACAGGCTCCAAACTTCATAAGCATCCTGTGTGAAACCTCCAGCGAACCAAAAAGAGCCTCCTGCAAATCAGATGCCACAACAGGAGGACATAACGATTCTTTACAACAAGCAAAAAATCCATGCTGTAACAGGGCTGTTCAAGCATGAACAGGTTATATACCCACTTATTTAGGAGTGAGCTCCACTGAACCAATGGGGACTTACTTTTGAGCAGGTATGTATAGGATTGCGCTGTAAAGCTTTAACTGATCTATCAGTGGTAAAGACTGGTTGAATAATTCTACTCGCCCCACCACACATTTCAGAAAGAAAGAAAGAGAGATCAAGAGAAGGAGGTGGTAGAGGAGGAGGAAGAAGGAAAGAGCAAGAAAGAAAAGTGAATTATCCCAATACATATGGGCAGGGTGCCACAGAGTTTAACAATATCACAGGGAACACGTTTCTAAAAAAAAAAAAAATGCTTGCCATATGAAGTCAAATGATTCTGAATATTCTTCCTGCTAGCAATCACTGTTTTTATTTAATAGCCAAAAGCCCATTGGAGTTCAGAGTCCCAGACTGACTGCGTATTTTGCTATCCAACTTTGCAGCTCAGCTTAACTCCAGCTTCTGTCACTCCCGTGAGCAATACTTTGTCCTCCCTGGAGAAGGGCTGTTATCACTGGCTCCTCTCACAAAACAAGGTAAGAACGACAATTTTAGGGATGATTATTCATACAGATATTATACCCCACATTCTCCCATCTGCAGTTTGCATTGATTTGACATTTCCATTGTCAAAACATTTCCACTTCACCCGGAAGATCCCAACTAAAACTGGTTCAAACCAAGCACCGATCCTCAGCCTCGCAGCAATGCGCCTACGCAGAGTAGCCTGACTAAGACTGGGCAGAATCGGCTTAACAAGTGTTTCTCATCAAACGTGCCTGTAGAGAAGGTTGTCATGACCTGAGAGCAAAACTACATGTCACGCTAAATGCGTCATTCAATCCCAGTGATAGGGCTTCTCCACAATCTTTTCGTTTTCTTTCTTATTTTTAAAACCAAAAGCAGGCATGGGGGTATTTTAACTCTTCCTTCCTATGCAGTTTTGCCAGTGAAAGTCATCCCTCTTCCAATGGTGCTATTTCCTCCCGAAGCTGCTAATATCACTGTATCTTTCAGGCAAAACCCAGGTCATTCGGTTAAATTTTAGCAAAATATGTTGAGGGTCTTTTTCTCAAAGATGTCAAGCTTCTCCTGATAACCTACAGGGTTCTATTTTGCTCAGTGGAGGCTGATGGCTCCAATAGTTCCTTTAGAGTTCTGACTGGTTCTGAGTGAAACCTTGAGCGGATTCACTGCCCTGCTGACATCGGAACCACCAGCCTTCGATGATTTTGCCTGAGGATCTCAAGCCACCCCCTTCTGAAACAAATATTTCTATTGATCATAGGGCTTTGAATGTGAGAACCTGTAGCCCCCTCCCCAAACTGGTGCCCTCCAGATGTTTCAGAATGCAACACCCATCATCCTCAGCCAGCATGGCCAATGGGAATAATGGGAGTTGCTGTTGAACATATCTGGAGGGCGCCAGGCAGGGGAAGGTTGACTTAATTCTTTCCTGTTCCAGCCAGCCTTGTCTTTGCGTAATGCTTTGATGTGTAGAAAAGCATCTCTCAGGATATTTTCTTTAATATCCTACACTAAGCGGGCACAAGACATTCCTTTTCCCTCTTCATAAAACATTCACCTTGAATGTATTTCTAGCAAGAGCTAAAGCTGAATTTTTCAAGGGGCCCATTTAAGTTTCACTGAGCTTTTGCCCTTCTAGTCCTGCAGGGAAATAGGCTTCAAAATATGATCTCATGTGAATCTTTGCATTGCGGTGCAAAACTCTCTCTCTCTCTCTCTCTCTCTCTCTCTCTCTCTCTCCTTTTCTGCCAGATTAACAAGTTAAATTTTATTTATTTACTTATGCTATTTGTATGTTGCCCTATAAAATAAAGTTCTCTGGGTGGCTTTCAATAAACTCTCTCACCCCCCCCCCCCAAAAAAAACATCTGCATTTCTTGAGAACTGAGGCAGGAATCCTTTGTGCTCTTACTTGGGTGGGAGCAAGCATTATTGAACACAGTGAGACTTACTTCTAAAAAAACTTATCATTATTGATAATATAGTTACACTTGAGTAAATGAAAAGCTAACCCTCAGCAACATACCACATGATTAGCAAAAACCTGTAGTTTGGCTCTGTCTGGGGTTGATGGGGAAGGCTGCTCCACAGTATCTGGGAAAACCTCCATTCAGCTAATGCAGAAATGTACTTTCCTCAGCACTTCACAGAATTAAACCATCTTTGCTCATGGAAAACATGAATGAGTACATCAGTGCCCCAGGAGCTTTGGGCTACCGCTAGTGGTTTAAATCAAACAAAAGGTGTTGTGATTGTTCATGCATCTTGCAATTGACCTCTAGGATAATTGGGTTCTCTACAGAGATGAAAGATCGGTGGAAGAGAGAAATGGGCTGCCTCTACAAGAGCAATTTAAAGCTCTTTCAAGGCGCATTACAAATTTTACCTCTACAAAAGCGGAGCGCAAATCGGGGGTCAAGGCACTTTTTATCTCCGATTATTTGCATTTTCGAATGCCCGTTAAATAGCGAGTTTTAATTTGCCACGGGAGTTAAAGTGCCTTATGGCCATGTAAACATGCGATTCTCCACATGTAAACAACTTTAAAGTGCGTTTCATATAGAATACTTATTCACCGTCTCTCGTGAATAAGTATTAGGAGTAAATGCGCTTCTCCGTATATACGCATAATCGGGCAACCGGGCGTCAAACCGAAATCTTGTAGAGGGGGCCGTACTCTGTGTGCTTTAAATGATCAGGGCCAATATATTGACTTGCAGGCTGACCTCTAAGCTTGCAGTCCTGCAGTGATGTTGGAATATACTGGTTCCGATTTGCCATATTGTCTTTTTAGCCAAATGGAGAGGGAAGGTAACACAACAGATTGGCTCAATTCGGACAACACGTTAAGCAACGGTTGTTTAATTAAACAACCGTCAGCTGGTTAGTTCAACGTGTCATCCGAATTCAGCCACACAACGGATAGACAACCCACAGTTGGTTAAGCGGGAGATTTAAACAACAGAGTTAAACAACTCACTTGCGAGTTGTTGAAAAGTTAGTCAATTGACTAACGTGTTGTCTGAATTCAGCCTCTAGAGGGTGTGGGTTAAACAACTGAGGTGAGTACGTTAATGCAAAAGATCATAGAGGAGAGCGACAAGAGCGGCAGAAAGCGGGCGGTCGCTCAGGTGCGGTTGCAACAGATCACTGGTATTGCCACCATAGCAACCAGGACACCCGCCTCCCCCACCAGGCAGCCGGCATGGATAGGCTGACCATATGAAAAGGAGGACAGGACTCCTGTAATTTTAACAGTTGTGGAGAAAAGGGAATTTCAGCCAGTGTCATTTGTATGCAATTAGTTCCTGATGAAATTCCCTCTTCATCACAACTGTTAAAGTTACAGGAGCCCTGTCCTCCTTTTCAGATGGTCAGCCTAGGCATGGAGCTCAACAAGGGGCCAGCTCCTGCAAGCACTCACGCAGGGTGCCCAGTCAGTCACCCAAACGGAAAGGGAAGCGCACTAGAAGGGCACTACAGCAAAGGGGGGGAGGGAGGACGGAATAAGCAAGAAGCCCATGCGCCCAGGAACAAGGGGCTGCCTCCCCCACACCAACAGGGAGAACAACAACCCACCCAAAGTAGACCCCCCACTGCACCCCCACCCCCACCCTCGCATCACCCAGAAGGACGAGGGCAGGGGAAGCGGCGACCAGAGAGCCCTCCCTCATCCGCCCAACACGGCTGGACAGCGAGAGCCTTTGCCGGGCCCCAAGAACCCTGTTGGGGAGCGTCGCGCCTGTGTGGGGGCGTCCCGGGGGCGTGAAAGTATCAGTGCCAGGATCTGGCTGTGCTACCCCCACCCCGTGAGCGTCGGCTGTGTAGTTCCATCTGTGGACTGGCATCTCTCCCTGGTGTGCTGCCCCTCTCCATCACATCCCCTTGGCACGTTCCATGCTTGGCTCCCTGGGGGTGTGGCCTCGGCCATCCCCTTTTCACCGCTGTGCCTTCCAGCCGCCTCCTCCCTTCCCGGGGGCAACTGTCCTCTCCGTAAGTTCTGCCCTGGCATAGTGGTGCCCATGTGCCTTATTGTCCATGTCTGGTCTCCCTGCTGAATAAAGTTTTCTACGCCACCCCACTCTTGCCTTCTTTCCTGTGTGTGCGGAAGATGCTCTAGGAGGGAGGTGGGGGGTGTTGGGGGCTGGGGCGTAGGTGCCAACATTGGAATTGCAGTGCTTGGCGCAGGGTGCGACTGTTGTATTGGTGCTGCTGCTCCTCCTGGCTGCCTCTTTGCCTGAGGCTTCTGTGTTCCGCCCACTGACTGAGGCAGCCAATGGGGTTTGGGAGGCATGTCCTGCATCGGCTGCAATGGCGGCGCCCATGGTTTTTGGCCGCAGTGTATGCTGGGATACCTCCTGGAGGACTAATGGAGTTTGGTAAGCAGGGAAAATGGCGGCCGAGCTGTCAGTCAGAGCCGAGTACATTATTAACAACCGGGGTGGTTACCGAATCTTTGCAGCGCCTGCTGCAGCATGTCGTCTGTAGATCACCACCTCTTTAACACACCATCAGTAAGTTATTTCCCCTCAGTTGCTTAACATGTTGTCCGAATTGAGCCAGTGTCTTTTCAAATGGGAATAATTCTGAGCCAGCAGCTAGTAATGTTAATCATCCCTTGATTTGAAATTCTAACATCTGCAAGTTATAATGCTTGTACCTTAAGAACATAAGAAGAGCCCTGCTTGATCAAGTCAAGGGTCCATCTTGTCCAGTATTCTGTTCACGCAGTGGCCAACCAGCTGTTGACCAGGAACCCACAAGCAGGACATGAGTGCAACAACATACACCTCCTGCCCAAGTTCCCCAGCAACTGGAGTACTTGGGCTTACTGCCTCTGATACTGGAAGTAGCATAGAGCCATCAGGACAAGTAGCCATCGATAGGCTTCTCCTCCAGGAATTCATCCAACCCCCTTTGAAAGCCATCCAAACTGGTGGCCGTCACTAGCTCTCATGGCAGCGAATTCCATAGTTTAAAATCAGAACAACCTCAGAGTTGTTCTCTGATTTAGATTTTCCCAACAAGCTGAAAAAGAACTCCCCACCCCCCATCACCCATTTAATCTGGCTTTAGTTTTGGGGGACAGCAATGGCAAGGAGGGGGATTTGTCCTTCTCTCTCTCCCTAATGGCTCCAGGAGTCCAGGGAAATGTAATTTCCCCAAGGCACCTCCCTGTCACTGCTGCCAGAACAGCAGCAACAGCAGCTGGGACAGCAGCAACTACTACCAGGTAAGGGGTTGTAGGAGGGGGGCAGGATTGCACCCTGTTGTACTAATGGTTCGATTTTTATTCTTAGCTGGAATAAACAGAGCGATCTTCTGGTTTTTTTTTTTTTTTTTAAGAAGCAGCTTGGTTTGCTGAACCCACTTACAAATTGAACCAGGGGTGGTTTCTCCATCACGACCAGAATTTTGTTCCCAGTGGTCTTGCAGCTAACCATAATGTGCCTTTTTTGCTTGTTGAATGACATTGTTTAGAAAACACAGCTGTAGGACTTTCATGGGGTGGGGAACTATTTAGAGCAAAAGCAGACAACAAAGCGGAAGTTAAGTCTGAATAGTGGGAGTTGGGCCGTGGGCCTAGTGAATGGTCTTAGTACACCCGATGTGAACCTCGTAAGCCAGTCTCTTGGCTGGGAGCCCCTATGCAAGTGCAGGTTATAAATATATTCAATAAGTTTAAAAAAACTGAAAAGTGGTGGGGAGGCTAAAAGGTTTCCAATACTGGTCCTTTGGGAGAGCTTTACAAAGAGCATCCAGAGCCAGTGTGGTGTAGTGGTTAGTGTTAGATTGGGAGCTGGGAGATCCGGGTTCTAGTCCCCACTCTGCCATAAAACTCACTGAGTGAGTTTGGGCCAGTCACTGGCTACATTTGGACAACACATTAGTCAATGGTGGGTTGAGTAGCCAACTCACAATTGGTTATTTTGTGGATACTCCCCACACAACGTATTCCTACACAACTGTGGATGGTTGGGGCTGGCGTTGAGTGGACTAATAGTCAACCTGGCATTTGATTGACACAGCCCCTGCCCCCCCTCCTCCCTCAGTCCTCCCAGTTCTATCCCAGCAGCCTCTGCAAGTTGCACCAGTTGTAGCAGAGTGGCAGCCGCCGCTTTGGCTGCTCTTGCCACCTGCCTCTATGTTTTAACCCACTCACCACACGCCATTAACACACTCACCCCTCCACACAACACTTTAAACAACTGGCTTCGAGCTAAACAACTTGCAAGCCAGTTGTTTCTCTCCGTTGCTTATTTGGGCGGAATAGCATACCGTCAGTTTGTGAGTGGCGTGTTACCCACCACACAACACAATAAGCAACACAACGGACGATTGTTCCCTCCCCCCCAGTTGCTTAATGTGTTGTCCGAATGCAGCCTTTATGTGCTATTTGGTGCATGTGAACCATTGCATACAGCACTGGCGATATTATACATGCATACTTCTGGTTACAGACATCTGTGAGGACGGACCCTGGTCTAAGCAGGGTTCCCAGACACATGTAAACAGATGCTTGATGACACACAGGTATTTAGATAAGCATCTGTCTTCCATACTTTCCATGTTTGTTGTGGGAAATGAAGGTGAAACTTCGGCATACAGGCACCAAACCTGTTTGTAGGAGAACTGCTTTTGGTTGCAAGCAGCTCTAGAGACCAGAAATTTGAAGGATTTCAGTGGGGAAATGAAAGATTGAGAGTGATTATCTTTGAATAAGACAAATCCCCTGAAATGATTATGCACCAGCCTTTCATTCAAGCTGTCTTCTTCTGGGTAAATCCAGGAGATCAAGACTTCAGTTATCTTGGCAGTGACTTCAAAAAGGGTTTTACTTTCCTGACTGCCCAGGCCCTCTTTCCATTGTCAAGAAAATGATGTCACACATCACCTGAATATAATATTGGGCTGGCATATGTAAATACACCAGTATAACTCCATTAAAAACCTGAAACCATATTGGAAGTGGGTGAAAATGGTCTGGGTTTCAGCACTGATAGCTTCTTTGAGCCCCGTTATACTTTATTTTAAAGATGTCACGAGCAGCAGCAGCATCTTCCCCCCTGTTCAAAAGTAAGAATGGAAGCCCTGATCCAGATCAGGACCCTGGTGTGTGGGCTCGCAGGAGCTAAGCCTGTTGGGTTTTATTTTGACACTAGCGATGGGGCAAGGCCTATCTGAAGTAGGACTAGCTTAGTGGACAGAGGACAAACTGAATGGCTTACACGGCTTACTGACACTTCCCACCCACCCCTCCACAAGCTGGTGCCCGAGGAAGCAGCCATCTTTCTCTGGCTAATGGTAGGGCCAGCCCTATTGATGTCAGTATCCATTGTGGTCTAGTGCCTTATATAGCAAGGACAAGTTGAGGAAGTGGGAGGAAACACAGCGGGTTGGTGATAAACAGTTGCAGAATTCCATCACTGTAGCTCAAGAATGCTGAGCTTTGGAGCTAAATCGGTCACTTCCTCCTCACCCAGTCCAGAATATAAAAGCAGGACAGAGTGGGGAGGGGTATTTTGCCACACACACACACACACATTGGCTCAATTCGGACAACACAATAAACAACTGGTGTGGGGGAAACAATCGTCAGTTGTTTTGACTATTGTGTCATCCGAATGCTGCCATAGTCAACTCAGTGCTGATCCTCATCTACACCACAGTTGATTATTTATTACCATGTTGTGTGGGGAGTGCCCCCTAGGGTTAGCGTGAGGGTTAGTCAACCCACCATTGACTATCGTGTCATCCGAATTGAGCCATTGTGTGTTGGGACTGAAGACTGCATGCTTCATGGCACACATTTCCCAATTCTATCTTCCCCTCCCCACATTCCAGGACAATTACAGCAGTGAAGGACCGGACATTGACCCTTTAGCAGCTAGGAGAGTCCTGGGCAGGGGGTTGATTGATTAGGAGTGCTGGAAGTGCCTTTCCTCCCATCCTACTAAATTCCCCAAAGGACACCCGTAGCTTCAAAGTGCCCTTGAAAGCTAATAGCATCTTGCAGGGGAGTGGGTGGGCTGGAATTAGGTTTAGGGAAGGCACACCGGATGGCACACATCCCCTGACCCTCGTCCTCTCCCTCCAAGGTTCTAGAGGGGGTCCAAGCAATCCAACCCCTTCTCCACTTTATTCTGCTCCCTCCCAGCTGACACTCAGCTGCCCCCAACAATCAGCAACTCATTGAGAGCAATTAACATGCACAGTTTACATCAAGCCATTTTTGCTCCTTTTAAAAAGTTTGCAAACTCTTTTTCTTTAGTGTATCCTATATATTACAAAAAGCCCTATCTTGTTTGTGAATGCCCCTATTTTACTATGCTAAAAGTACAGGACCACAAATTTTGCAATTGGTGTGTACAAGAGAGGCCTGGGACAAAATATACTCCCTTTCAGGTTCCAGCTCCTTTGCAGGCATGCTCCTGTGCAGGTTCCAGCCAGCCAGACGTGCCTTCTTTAAAGAGACTTAATTCCATCCCCATCCAGGTTTTCAAGATCCCCCACTTCAATAGACAGTCAGCATCCATTCCCATTGAACAAGCTCGATCCTTTTTGGGCTGTTTTGGGGTCCCCACCATCCTTTGGGGCTTTTTCTCTAATTTGTTTTGTACTTATGCAAACCTTGGGGTTCCTGCAAGCCTGCTGATACCTCCCTCTTGTGTGTGGATTGTATCATTTTGGCTACCTGCATGGAGAATTATATTTGCTATTAGAATATATATAATGACGGCGATAGCAAAGCTGTCTCCAGTATGAAGGGCTCCTTTCTAATCATGAAAGAGCATGCTATTCTTCCCTGAAACTTGTGCCAGGTAGGTATGGCAAATAAATTGGCTGCAGGAGTTTAATAGTGACTTCTAAAAAAAAGTAACAAAATTGTGTCTGCTTGTTGCCACGTATTTGACAGATTTAGGGGATAATTGAATGATGCTAGCGTAATCCTGCTAATTCTGTCTTCCCACAACCCTCTCCATCAAGGCCCAGTCAGTCCCCGACAGCTAAACAGTTTCCCACCCACTCATCCCCCTCCACCACACCCACATTGCCTTGCTGAGAGTAAGAGAGAAAATAGTGGGAGTGGGGGGGGGGGATTGAGGCGGTGGATCTGAAAAGCAAGGAAGCATACCAATCCTGTCTATTTTTCCTGGCTCTGGTTTAGTTATTGGGAAGAGCAGTTCAAAGCGTGCCCCTTCCACACTTGAATCTTTGCAGGATGATCCTGGACTGGAGGCCAGGTTTAAAGGCAATAGAGCAATATCTGGTTCACAGATGATGGATGAAGCTACCCTTCTAGGAGAGACAGCCGAACCATACTGACATACACAGATATACATACATAGATATAGATAAAAGCCTAGACTGTGTGCATTCCAACACGCAAGAAGCAACGACAAGAGTCATCTGAACTGACGAGTCTCAAGTCCAAGAGGGTTCATGTATCGACACATATATTACATGCGCATCCTCCACTTTTGGAAGCTAGCAGACGATTGGGTCAGTTTGTGGCAAACTGAAATTTCTCCTTATTGTGTTATAGCTGTAATGGCCATTCACACGTGCATGTCAACACTGCAGTGACTACAGTGATCATCAAGTGATAAACCAAAGTCTCGAGTAGGGAAAGGTTCTGCTCTGCCTAGAGCAGCTTTCCCCAACTTGGTGTCCTCCAGGTGTAATGCACTACATGTCCCAGAATCCTTATATGTCCCAGATTCTGGGAGATGTAGTGCAACGTGTCTGGTGGGCACTAGGTTGGGGAAGGCTGGTTTAGAGTATGATTAGGAACCACAAGTTTTTGCTCTGCAAATAGTTTTCGGTGAGCCCAGAACTCATCCTGGCACTTCAGATTCTGCATTCTGTGATCCAGAGTGGATTTTGGGATCCAGTGCGGATTCTGGGATCAAGCCTAGGCTTCCAAAGTAGAGGGCAGAGTCACTGCTGCTGGTATTTGCCATGTGGTGATGGCGTATTGCCTGTAGGTTTTTCCTTCTTAAGAGCTTTCAGCAAAGCCAGTAGGGCTTTAGGGGCTGGGTAGATGTCAAACTGACAAAGGAGCCTTTTCATGTTTGTCATGATGGCATCATATCATACTGACTTTATACAAATCTGTAGTGTGTTTGCAAATGGAATACTGTGCAATTGGAATACTGAATCACTCAGCAGAACTTTCAAATAGCACCCCAAATACCAAGCCTATGCATGTTTGCTCAGAAGTAAGCATGAGCAGCATGTCTACTCAGAAGTAAGCAGGATGACCACTGCAGGACAAGTCTCAGAGGTAAGCAGGACTGAATACTCAACAGTTTCCTCTCCAGGCCCAGCTGCAGCTGATGGTAGATAATTTCCCAGTACTGGGAAAAAGGTGTGATTAAATAAATAAATAAATAAATATAATAATAATAATAATAATAATAATAATAATAATAATAGGTTCCCATGCCCACCTTAATCCCCCTTCTGGGCCTTAACAACATCTTCCAGTGACTACTCAGAGGATAGCTCTATCAATGGCTTTATGGAAGCTCCAGGTTCAGAATCAGTCTACCTATGGATACTACATGCTGGGGATACAGCCTTACTCATGGGCTTTCGGTTGATCACTGTTGGAAGCAGGATGTACGGAAAGATGCTCCCTTGGTTTGATCCAAGAGGCCTGGGCTTAATATTCTTAGTATTTGTTGCGGTTTTGCTTGCTTTTATCCCACTCATCTCATTATTTAATCATCTTTCGCTGCGCACATAAAAATATGTGCTGTAAGATTATTTCAATTCAAAGAGATGAGGTTGAAAAGAACAATACCTTAATCCCTAATGGCAATTCATGGCCAAATGCAAACATATTTCATGGATCTCGGCCTTGCTTGACCTGAGACACTTTTTCTAGTTCCTAAAATAACAGCTGAGGCACATCTGTGCAAACATCTGCATCATATAGTCAAGGGGTGTGTAGGTTTTTTTAAAAAAACATTTGGGTTAGTGCAGGTCATATATGGACTGAGAGGATGTAGCCATAAATTTTAACGTTGTAATTAAGGCTCTGGACATATAAACAGGGCATACTCTGGATAAAATCCAATTAACCCCAGAGTTTATTTGATTTTTAACACAAGTTGGTAGCCCTCAAGGTCCATGAAGTGGCCCTTGGTATCCACCACTGCCAGGATAACCATGCTGTAGAAATGCTTGCGGTTGCAGTATTCCTTGCCACGGGAGGGGGGGGGGGCAGGATGCGAACATGGGTAGAGGAAAAGAAGCAGTCCTAGGAAAAGCCGGGTTTAAAATGTGGGGGAAGAGGGATGGAGGTGGGCTTGAGGCCTGAGGGGAAGAAGAATATGGATAGCCATCTGTCAGGGATGCTTTAAGGTGGATTCCTGCACTGAGCAGGGGGTTGAACTCAATGGCCTTATAGGCCCCTTCCAACTCTACCATTCTATGATTCTATGAGCAGTCCCAGGTTTCTATCCCTGGCCTCTCAAGGGGAAAGGAATTGATAACAGGTGGCAGAAAAACTCTTCTCTGCCTGAAAATGTGCTGCTGCTATTCAAAGCAGACCATAAAATCTTGATGGGCAAACGTCCAACCTGGTACATAAAGCAGCTCCTTTTGTTTCCCGTGTTCACAGCATTAGACAGTGCTGATGTCCGAAGAATTGTGCATTTATCAGACCAAAACAAATTCCAGCTCCTCTAGCTGCATTGGTTGACTGCATGCACCTATGACAGTAAAAATTCGTTCCAATGCCTGCCCCTCTGCCTTTGAGCATCATCAGATGAGCATTTTCTCACATGCTCATTACTGGCCACTCATGGTTTTTCGTGGGTCGCTTTGATGACACTGTCCACCTCCCCCTTCTGCTCATTTTCCCGTCACAAAAAAAGACCCAGAAAAGATGACTTTTTCAGCTGTAGCAAAATGTGCTGCCATTTCCTGCTGTGTGCAGGAGAAGCAGTGGGATAAAAACATCCACTTTATGGGCCATGTGGTCATTATTTACTTTCTCTTTCTTCTCCGTGTAAAGAAAGAGTAAGTATTGTGGGACAGAAATGGGGGGGGGGAAGGAAAGCGACGGTAAGGAAATGCGATTCCCTCCCCCCATCTGATGATGCTCTTTGATAGTACTTCCTTTGCCTACAAAAGGACTCTGTTCAGGAGAGGGAGCCTGAAAGAGGCCTACCATTTCCAAGGACGGCTTTAGGCATGCACATTACCCGCTTCCAATCCAGGGAAGCACTGAAGACAAATAACAGTAGAGGCCTTTTCCAACATCCTGTAACTGCAAAGTCCTTTAACGAGGTTTAAAATTAACACAGTTCGATGCCATGGTCAGCCATTTTATATGATCTTTAGCTGCCTTGGGGAGTCTCGCTTGGGATGAAAAGACAGGCCACACCATTTGAATAAATGCAAGCATTATGAGCGTGGCAAGGAGAAATGTATCTTGCCTGCTCTACCACCACCAGAACAGAATCCGAACTGGGCCGATAAACACTGTGTGTGGGTTGCCAGCAACAAATTCCTCAAGAGCCCTTTTGGCTCAATGGCTGAAATGCAAAGAGACAGAACAATGGAAGAGACACGCTGGAGGCTAGGGAAATTCCTCTCTCAGGCAAGCTCCGTGATGCAAGGATCTTGCTATGATACAAGAGACCCAAGGCGCATAAGGAACGATTAACCAGTCTGAGCTAATGCCAGCATCGTAACATAGTCAATTTAAGCCAGGCAAGTCAGTGCTGCTGACGTTTTTATTGTTTTAACTGGCTAGCCAAACACCAATAAAATTACTTGCTAAGATACAGTGGGAAATGGCTTGGTCCTACTTCCTGGCCATTCTATATCTGGTGGGAATTAGCACTGATAAAAAAGGGGGAAAGACTGGAGGCTACAAGATTTTCATCAGTGTGTTGTTTATAAAATTATATTCTATTATCTAAAAGCTTTGCTTAATGCAGACACCCATAGATTTCATTAGAGCGTTTGTGGAAGAGAACTTTCACTAATGTGACTTGGCAGGGAGAGCTCTGAAATCCAAGCCTCAGATAATGTAGGTTTATTAATCTTAATCGAGACAGTTATCAAAAAAGACGCTTTCAAGCCAGCAGGCTAGGAATAAGATGAAAACCTACGTTGTAAAATGGTACGATTTATGCACGTGTTTTAAATTACAGTTTACTGAAGGAAGACCTAGCCCATTAATGCACCAAGTATATGTGTTGAGGAAGAATTGGGGGAAAGTACAACAGTGTAAAAATCTAAACCATAGCAGAAACATCCACAAATTAGGGCTGCTTCCATGTGACTCGTGCCTTAGTCTTGCCTGCAATTTCTGTATGTGTACTTGGAGTTCTGTATTTTGCAGAATGAAACATGCTTCTTCTACATTAAAATTCTATTTAACATCCTTGTGCTCACATCTTAAATAGTCCATTGTCCAACAGTTCATATCGAGAAGTGGTAAGAAATCCTGAAATCTGTCCATAGCTATCAATAAATGGTACCACTGAATGTTCAGATGGCAAAGTGATTCAAGAGAAACAAAATAGGGTTTCAGTTGGATGAAATACAACAGAGCTGAATTTTTGTCTGTTTCATATTTTGTTATCTCTCGGGACTTTGTATTATCTCTTGTGGCTTATCTTCCCTGCTCCTCTCCCTCCCAACCACAAGGGAAAATTAGCTACAAGAGATAACAGGAAAGTGATAGCTCAGGCAGCCAACAACTCTTTCCCTGTATCTTTCAAAGAGCTCCTCTGTTTAGAGTGAATTGTTTACAATTCCCTTTTTCATGGATGCACAGGATGACCAGGGGAACATAAACAGTTTGCATTCTTTTCAGTATTCTGTACAGGCATAACCAAATCGCTTCCCACATGGATGGCATAATATTTAATTCTGTCAACATCATATATAGGATCCAATGCTAGAGTCCTAATGGAGGTGCCCAACTCGTAGTCTGCAAACTGGCTGTTGCCACTTCTCCCTTGCATACTGCACCAAGGAAATCATAGAGCCTGGTCTGCAAGCGGCATTCTAGCATTTCAGAAGGCCACTACGGCCATGGAAAGAAGTAACCATTCCTGTGCCCACTTGTTTCCTCCTAGAAAGAAGCCTGAGAGCTGAAGCAAAATTTAATCTAATGAAAAAATGTGAGTCACAATCTGGAGGTTCTTGCTTGGGCAAAACATCTGAGCCACAATTTGGGAGGGACCAAGTATGTTTTGAGGAGGCTAGCAACATGACTTGATAGGTATAAGTGAAACTTGGTGGGATGACTCCCATGACTGGAATTTAGCAATTGAAGGGTATAACTTGTTCAAAAAGATCAGAAGAAATAGAAAGGGAGGCGGAGTTGCATTATATGTTAAAAATACTTATCCCTGCACAGAAATACAGGAGGATGAGCCTGGGAGCCCCATCGATAGCATCTGGATTAAAATAAATGGGGCAAGGAATAAAAGAAGCATGATAGTTGGATTCTACTACCAACCATCCAATCAAGGATAAGACGAGGATGAAACTTTTGAAAAGCAACTTGTCAGTGTTTCAAGGAAATCCAATGTAGTAGTAATGCGAGACTTCAATTACCCTGATATCTATTGGAAGACAAATTCTGCCAAAAGTGGCCCCTCCAAGAAATTCCTGACATGTGTGGCTGATAACTTTGTCCTACAGAAAATAGAAGAAGGAACTAGAGGATCGGCTATCCTTGACTTGATACCAACCAATAGGGATGACTTAGTGGATAAAGTGGCAGTCACAGGAACTCTGGGGGGAAGTGACCATGTCCTACTTGAGTTCTTGATTTTAAAGGAAGCTAAAACTGAGTGTTGCCATACACGTACTCTGGATTTTAGGAAAGCCGATTTTAATAAACTCAAAACTATGAGAAGTAAGATCTCATGGCAAGCGACCCTAAAGAGAAAAGGAGTCCAAGATGGGTGGGAGTTTTTTAAAAAGGAAATTTTAAAGGCATAATTACAAACAATTCCAACAAGGAAAACAGATAGGAGACAACAGAAGAAACTAATGTGGCTCCACAAAAAGCTTAGAGATCACCTGAAAACAAAAAAGGAAGGCCAGGCTGCAAAAGAAGAGTACAAACAAGTAGCACAGAAGTGCCAAAATGGCGTCAGGAAGGCTAAAGCTGAGACTAGCGAGGGATGCTAAAAACAATACAAAGGCTTTCTTCAGATACATGAATAGTAAAAGACAGAGGAAAGAAATGTTCAAGTGAGGATGGCAAATCGATAACAGAGGACAAAGAAAAGGCTGACGTGCTCAATTCCTACTTTGACTCCGTCTTCTACCAAAAGCGGGTCTATTACCCCCCCTCCCCAGCAAAAGTGAAGTACAAGCTGAAGAGGCAGAATTGCAGCTTGAGAGTCATAAACAAATGGTCAAGGAACACCTAATTTCTTTGAACGAGTTCAAAACTCCAGGGCCCGATGAACTACATCCTAGAGTAATAAAGGAGCAGGCAGATGAACTCTCAGAACCACTAGACTGGAGCGTTGGGCTGAAAACAACAGAATGAAATTTAATAGGGATAAATGCCAGGTTCTACACCTAGGAAAAAGAAACCAAATGCACAGTTACAAGATGGGGGATACTTGGCTCAGCAATAGTGCAAGCGAGAAGGATCTTGGAATTGTTGTAGATCACAAGCTCAATATGAGCCAACAGTGTGATGTGGCTGCAAAAAAAGCAAATGCTATTTTGGGCTGAATTAATAGAAGTATAGCTTCCAGATCATGCGAGGTACTGGTTCCCCTCTGTTCGGCATTGGTTAGGCCCATCTTGAGTATTGCATCCAGTTCTGGGCACCACACTTCAAGAAGGATGCAGACAAGCTGGAGCGTATTCAGAAGAGGGCAACGAGGATGATCAGGGGTCTGGAAACAAAGCCCTATGAGGAGAGACTGTAAGAACTGGGCATGTGTAGCCTTAAGAGAAGATTGAGGAAAGACATGATAGCACTCTTCAAATACGTGAAAGGTTGTCACACAGAGGAGGGCCAGGATCACTTCTTTATCATCCCAGAGTACAGGACACGGAATAATGGACTCAAGTTACAGGAAGCCAGATTCCGGATGGACATCAGGAAAAACTTCCTGGCTGTTAGAGCAGTACGGCAATGGAACCAATCCCCTAGGGAGGTCATGGGCTCTCCCACTCTAGAGGCCTTCCAGAGGCAGCAGGACATCTGTTAGGTACGCTTTAAGGTGGATTCCTGCATTGAGCAGGGGGTTGGACTCGATGGCCTTAGGCTCCTTCCAACTCTACTATTCTATGATTCTATGATTTCTTAGGGGTGCTTGTAAATATGGCATCTGGGATATGGATCTATTTGGCAGAAGTTACAGCCAGGCAACACTTCCTGTTTGGGTCACTTTGCCATAGTAGGTGCTGCAGTGCAATAGAAGTTTACAATTCCAGGGCCAAATTCAGAGAATGGGAAGGGAAGCAGTTGTGTGGATGAAGTTCAAAGAAATAACATGGTCAGACACCAAGTTATGCTGGCAGCAGAACTGCATGGGGTAGGAAGGAGAAAAATGTGCTTGGATGAAGGCATTATGGCTTGCGAGATTCAGTACAGTGCTCCCCTTCTTGGAGGAAGATACATGGAGAGGTAGAGGTCCAGTTGACTGGGATTTGAGGCAGTGTAAAGCAACAACAACATCAACAACAACATCAACAACAACAACAACATAAAATAATGTAGAAAAGGAAGAGGAAAAGAGAGAAAAAATATACACCACTGGCCATGGAAGTCAAAGAACTATGGCAACAGGAAAAGGTCACAATTATTCCGATAGTCACATCAGTCAACGGCATCACATCAAAAAACTATACAGAAAACCTTTAGAAACTGGGCCTACCAGAATACATCCACACAAACATCCAGAAAGCAGTCATAATTAAAACATGCTCAATTGTCAGGAAATTCCTGAATCTGCCTGAAACGGCAAGATAACCACTAGGAAGGAAGAAACGGAAATGATTTGCTGTTGTAGCAACTCAAAGTGAAATTTTGCTGCTGACTGCATGTTGAAGATATCAAGAGAGCATCTGATGAGCAAACAGGCAGAAGAATTCATCACTACTCAAGCACGTTTTACAGGTTTTGCCATGCTTCAAATACATGCAGAATCTGTTTGACAATAGTGGGAAACAAGAAATTGGCATGTATCCCATGGGAAATGATGCCACCATCCCTAGGCTGACCATATGAAAAGGAGGACAGGGCTCATGTAACTTTAACAGTTGTAGAGAAAAGAGAATTTCAGCCAGTGTCTTTTGTATGCAATTAGTTCCTGGTGAAATTCCCTCTTCATCACAACAGTTAAAGTTGCAGGGGCCCTGCCTTCTTTTGTATATGGTCACTCTAGTATAGTGCCTGCAACTTTAACTGTTGTGATGAAGAGGGAATTTCACCAGGAACTAATTGCATACAAATGACACTGACTGAAATTCCCTTTTCTCTATAACTGTTAAAATTACATGAGCCCTGTCCTCCTTTTCATATGGTCAGCCTAACCATCCCACCACTTTGAACATTCTTAAAAATTAGACTCTGCACTTTAATTTGAAGCTATTCTAGAGTGAGACTGAGAGAAATTGAAATTTTAATGTCAAGCCCCAACTCTTCTGCGTGACTACAGATGAAGCCAATAGATAGCTAGATAGCTAGTTAACGCACGACTGTTGAAAACTTGGCTGCATTCTCCTTCCCTCACCTAAAGTGGGAATTTTCCAAAATTGGAGAAAATGAAACAGAAGTTAGTCTGGCTGGAATGATGCAGTGAGGCCCGCAAAGACTCTGTGAAGACAGCTGAGCATTCAGATGAGATCAGAGAACCCATTAGCTGCATGTCCTTTGCAAGAATTCTCATAGCTGGATTTCTCCTTGCACTTTCTCAGGCTTGAGACCAAAAGGATTTTTGAGTGAGTTATGCATTTTTTAGAGCTTTTTTTTTGGTTTAAATGGGACAAGTGACATCATTACCAGAGCTGAGCATTCCAATAAACAGAGGAGATTAGAAAATGATCCCAGGGAGGAAACATTCAAAACATGTCAAAGATTTGGTGCTTGGGAAAATCAAGAAAGGAGGACTGTGAGTGAACCCCACCAAAAAGCACTTTAGATCAACATTCACCATGCTGTACCTTTACCTTTAACGTATTGTCATGAATTATGTTCCTATTTTCAATGTCCTTGATCTTATTGGCTAGATATAGAGTTTCACGGCCGATGGTCTCCTCCACTTTGATTTTTCTCCCACGTTGTTTGCATCTGAAACAGAAAAAGGGGGCACTGAAGTAGCTGTCTTGCAGTTTTATCCACCTGACCTGAGAACTGTAGCAGCATCCATGGAAACATGCTTGGGGTTTAAGAGATTCTCCCGGGCTCCCTTTGACCTCCTTGGGAGTTCCATAAGAAGGGAGAATGGCAGCACCATTGGCTTATGGGCATTTGCCAGCAGGGCCAACCTTAGGTTGGGTGAACTGGGCGCTGAGCTGAAGGGGGTGTCAAGGAAAGCTCCGAGGCTTCTTGTTTATTGACGTTACTATTTGTAGCAAGCTAGGGCAAACAGCAACAAGAACAAGAACAGCACTTGTTGCAAAGTTCTATAGGTTTATTGGGTATGAAGCAGGGAAAAGAACTTCCATTGATGAACTTTAAAGTATGCTCCCCACCCTGTGATTTCCACTTTCATGCCATTTGTTGTAGGTAAAAATAAGCAGAGAACATGGTTTCACTTTGCTAGGTTTTGCAGTTGTGTGCAGGCCACCCAACTTGGCAATACTGCCAAACTGATATGGGGACAACCTCAGGTGCTCCTCAACTAGGGGGTTGTCTTGATGGCACTGCATTGATGCCATGTCCCACAAAACCCAGTACTTTCACTCCTCTGGGGTTGTGCTGGGTAATCCCCACACCAAGGAGCAAGTGGGTTTATGTCTAGTCCAGAACGTGCCAATGTGGCAGGCAGGAAATGTGGTCCAGTCTTGGACAGAATGACGTCTGGAGGAGAGCCTGGGTTCAAATCCTGGTGTTATCGCCAATGTACTGTTGATGTGAATGGTCCCTGTGTTTACCTTGCAAACTGTGTTTACCTTGTAAAGTTGGAACTGCAACAAAATATTGCAATGTGGAGCGATCCTGTTCAGAGTTCCAGCCAGCCAAACCCTTTTCCAGGTTACTTCATTCTATCCTAGGGTGACCAGATAAAATCCAGGTCAGGGCTCATGTAACTTTAACAGTTGTAAAGAAAAGGAAATTTCAGCCATTGTCATTTGTATGCAATTAGTTCCTGGTGAAATTCCTTCTTCAACACAACAGTTAAAGGTCCATGCACTATACTAGAGTGACCATATACAAGAAGGCAGGGCCTCTGCAACTTTAACTGTTGTGACGAAGAGGGAATTTCACCAGGAACTAATTGCATACAAATGACACTGGCTGAAATTCCCTTTTCTTTACAACTGTTAGTTACATGAGCCCTGACCTGGATTTTATTTGGTCACCCTACTGATTGCTGCACTGGTGGCGGTGGTGATTTCGTGAAGACTGAATTGCTTAAGCCCCCCCCCCCCTCCTGTCATTTTGGTGTTGATAACATTCTTCCCCCATGCTTGGTATTTAATTTTTAAAAACACACAATGTGATTACTAATCACATTATTAGCAACCGGTGTTTTTTTTTAGCATTTTGTGCAGTTAAGCCCTTACAATTTCTCATACTGATTACTCTTTACTACTTTAAAAACACACACCTAAGAATGTTTTATAGACCATTACAGCACATGTAATGTACATACATGTCTATTTGGAAGAAAGTCCCATGGAATTCAAGAAGGCCGACTCCCAGATAAGTGTGTACAGGATTACAGTCTCAGAATGAGTCAGGTTATGGAATGACAGCAACTTAAACACTTTCAGCAACATTTAGTAACTGGATAGGGTTTGGTTACTGTGGGTGGAAGCGAAGGAGAATTTAACATTTGTTCATGTGGAGTTACATACATGTGCAGTAGAGCCTGTTCCCTGTTCAAATTTACAACATGTAGAAATTCAGAAGAAGGGGTCATGCACGTATGCACAAGACGAAGCCTGCTTTTTAAAGGCATCACCAACCTCTCCCACGAAGGGAAAATAGATTATACCAGGAACAGGCAGAAAAGAGAGCCAGTGTGGTTAGAGTGTTGGACTGGGACTGAGGCGATCTGGGTTCAGGTCCCCATTTGCCCATGAAGTTCATTGGGTGACTTTGAGCCAGTCCCTGACTCTCAGCCTAACCCAGGGTTGTTATGAGGATAAAATGGAGCGCAGGAGGATCATGTACGCTGCCTTGGGCTCCTTGGAGGAAAAAGCAGGATATACAGGCAACTAACTAACAAAAAACAAGCATGCAAGCAAACAAACAAACAAAGAAATGGACTGTCTCTAGTGAAGAAGGACAGTTGGAGCATGTGGTGGAATCCTATATGAAGAGATTTCTATATCTGTACTTTCAACCAGGGGCAATGCAGAAGGCCTGTCACCCCCTTCTTTCCTATGTCACTCTCCATCCTGCCTTCAAATGGTGTTGCACAGAAAAAGAAGCCGAACAGGACAGAGTTTTGCTGAAACACATCCAGAAAACTCCCATCACGGAAACGTTTCCTAGAGACCTGAAGTCTCGCTTTGCAGAATCCAGGGTAGCTCAGGGGGATGTGTGGAAACTGAACCTCTGAAAGGGGCTTCTGTATCTTTGGGATTCTTTGATCAAGAAGATGCTCCTGAATGCTCCTCCAACACACTATCACCAGACGTGACCTTGGGCAACACATGAAGCTGCAACTGCAGCTTCAAACATTTTCCGTTGATGTTCTTCAAATGACAGTAATCCCCCACCCCCAAGAAAACATTCACACACACACACACGAGTCCAAAGCCTCCCATTTAGCTCTTTATATTCCCACATCTGTCCTTTGTTTTTATGGGTGGAAAACCTGACCCCAGCCTTCTTGCTGCAGAGAAAGGTTAGAGGGCATGAGGAATTGTTGCATTTGGCTCCCAGACTTCTCTGCTGGTGCTCACCAAGAGAAGTGTTCTCCATTCAGGCCTGAGCCAACATTTCTCCCCATGGGTTCCCCTGCTAATATTTCAACAGGAACAAAGGAAAATGCCTGTTTGTCTGAAGAAACTACGCTGAGCAGCACCTCATGCTTAATGCACTTAATTCCTGTTTGGCAGATTTGGGCTTTGTAATCCATGCTGTTCCATCCCCAGCTTCTCACAAAGAAACAAGGCAGTTGTGGATTTCTTACCCTTGCATCGGCCAGACAATGTTTTTGAGGGGCTTGAGTGGACCCAAGGAGAAGAGACAGCTCTTAATGTCTGTATAGAAGAGACACAGGGATCTGGTGAGCTAGCCTAGCCTTAGGCCCACGTGATCCACTGAGCCCAACATGGCTCACAAGTCTAAGCCATGTACGGTGCCCCACTATGTACATGATCAACCTGCTCCCCTTGGGACTACATAAAGCGATGCATATGTGTCACGCAACTGACGGGTCAAACTACATGCCTGGAGCGTTGCATTTGGTACGATGGCTTGTGCAATCCTGCCTTAGGCCTTTTGGCACCCTAGATGAAAAAAAGAACAGGGGAAGTGATTTGCAAGGCGAAAGCCCTGGTTCAATCTCCAAGGCCAGAAACTTAAGGCCAGAAACTTAAGATAAAGATAATCTCCAAGGCCAGAAACTTAAGATAAAGAGGGCCAGAGGTCGATCCAATGTAGTGTCCTGCTTCCGACAGTGGCCAACGAGATGCCTCTGAGAAGCCCACAAATGGGGCTCAGAGGCAGTCGCAATCTTTCAGTGGTGCTCTGAAGAAACAGTTGTTTAATGGTATAGTGCTCCTGAACAGGGTGGTTCCATATAGCCATCATGACTAATATCCATTGAAAGATTTCCTCCTCCTCCTCCTCGAATTTGTCTTACCCTCTCTTAAAGCCAGCTAAAGCTAGTAACCATCACCACATCTTGTGGAAGCAAATTCCTTAAGTTAATTATGCACTGTGTGAAGATGCCCTTGTCCGCTGCCAGTCAGAGCTGACTCTGATGCAGTGTATTACATCGGTTCAAAATGGTGTCTCATTCTCCCAGGCTGTGGAGCTCCTAAATCTGGATGTCTCTCCTCATGTACACTGCCCAGTATGGTGGCTTGCTAAGTCCCAATGATGCCTTCTCCCAGCCATGGTTTTCCCCTGACCTTCTCCTCGCTTCATGACTCATGAAGCCCAGTCCTAAAGCTCCGATGGACTGTCTCTTGTTCTCTGTCATACAGCCATGTGTGCATCCATTTATCCACAGTTGCAGCATCTAAGCTTAGACTGTGGAATGTGGCACAAGTTTCTAGTCCTTATGATTGCAGAGTTATTAGGCATGGAGAGTGTCTGATAGAAATGGTGTGTGTTACCAAGGTGCTCTTTGACCTTCCTCTCATAGCAAGCCGAAGCAGCATAAAGTCTCATAGGAAGAAGCACCATTTTGAATATGTCGGCTTCTTTTTAAGGAGTCCTTTGCCTCAGGTCTGTCACCGCTCTGTGATCAAATTAGTGTTCAAAATATTGTCTTGACTTCTGCTGTTTTGGCTGTTTGTCCTTTTTTCTCTTAACATCTCATCTTGGATGGTCAAAATCGACAAAATCAGCTTGATTTCTGTTCCGGCCCAAAGACCTTATGATATACATTCTGCAGGGGCTTGTTTATTTGCTTCTGAGCAGCTGTTTCAATTGGAATATTTGAAAACTTCAAAACATCCCAGTGGGGTGTAGATGTTTTTTGGTAGCTGTTTATTTTGAAAGAGGACTTAACCACTTGGAGTCTAGCTGGCAACTTGGACGTTTGCTTCAAGTTTAAAATTGGGATCTGATGGTGATCCTCAAGCTTTTGGCCCACTGACCTGCTACTCTGCTTCAAGGAATCATTAGACGTAAAGGGTGGAGCTCAGGAGCTCAAGGTGCTTTCTAGAGAAGGGGGTGGAGCTTTCCACCACCTGGTGAGTCATCTTCCAAGCAGGAGGACGTATCTCAGGGGCAGTACAATCAGGAGAGGTAAGGATGCTGGGACTGGAAGAATATGCTGGAAAAGAGAGAGTTGGGGATAGCCCCTGTGAAAATAGATCAGCCTTCCCCAACCTGGAACCTTTCCCACATGAGTTGGTCTACAGCCCCCATCTTCCACATCCAACAGGACAGCAGCCATGCTGACTGTGGATGATGGGAGGAGTTGTCATATGTATCTGGAGGACACCAGATTGGGGAAGGCTGAAACAGCCCATCCTCTTGGCTTCTAGCTTACCACACTGAAATTTGAGTCCTTGCTATTCTCCAGTTCTCCTGAGAAGGAGGCTATAATTCTGAAAGCTCAGGTCAAAACCTGGGGCCATCACCCTCCAATGTATTTTTTATTTTTTACATTTGCACATGTCAGGGATTGGGAATGTTGGTGGACTGCAATCAGCACCAGCCAGCATAGCCAATGGTGAGAGATGATGGAGCTGCAGTCTAACAACATCTGGAGGGGCAGATGTTCCCCATTCCAGATGTATAATGATGGCTGCTAAAGATGAATCCCAGGATAGGCAGCACAAAATCAAACTGGTTTATATACCAAGCCGAGTATGGAATTCACTATTACAAGATGTAGTGATGGACACCAATCTGGATGGCTTTCAAAGGGGTTGGATACATTCCTGGCAGAGAAGGTTATCAATGGTACCAGTCCTGATGGCTATGTGTGACCTTCAGTATCAGATGCAGTAAGTCTATATATACCATTTGCTGCGGAACATGGGCGGGAGGGTGCTGTCACATTTGTGTCCTGCTTGTGGCTCCCTGGTCGACAGTTGGTTGGCCACTGTGTGAACAGAGTGCTGGACTAGAACGACCCTTGGTCTGATCCAGCATGGCTCTTCTGATGTTCTGTCGAGTATACACAGGCAGAAGACTATGACTTGATTAGCTTGACAACCTAGCCCTATAGGAACCTAGGAAGCTCCCTTATACCAGGTCACAATATTTGTCCATCTAGCCCAGTATTGTCTACACAGACTGGCAGCAGCTTTCCAGGATCTCAGAGGTCTTTCCCTCCTACTGCCATCTGATCTTTTAACTGGAGATGCCGGGGACTGAACCTTGAACCTTTGGCATGCAGAGTGTGTCCCCTGGCAGTTTTCTGGAAGCAGAGGCTCAGGCTCACCCAGTCTCCTTAGACTGGTATTCCCTGTGCTCATGTCTCAATTGACTATTTCCTGAGCCTCCCAGAGGACCAGCATACATCTCTTCACCAGGTGATGAGCACATGGAATCTTTGTTCCCAGCTGCATGGATGTAGCTCACTGCTGTGTACTTTGGAATTTATGGATTTGGTTATTAATAACCCACCACGTGAATTAGAAGTGTGTGTGTGGGTGTGGGTGTGTGTGTGAAACAGGGTAACTCATTCCCCCAAAAACCTGGAAGGAAGGAGGCAGGAGCAGGGAGGTGACAAGAAATCCCCCATGTCCCTTGACTTTTTGCAACGTCTGTGGTTATCAACAATGCTAAACCACCTCCCTGGGACAAACGTGCCTCAGCTTCTGTCTGCTGCCTCCAAGCATCTTGCCACCATCTCATTCATCAAGATCTCCCAGACTGGACAGGGGAACAAGCCTCCCCTCTAGAAGAAAATGTTTGTTAGAGGGAACCATCCATTCAAGAGGCCCATATTGCAAAAAGCGGTACACACAGGATTGGGGCTGTATGTATTTTGTTAAATCCATTCCATCTATGATTCATGGGTTGTCTGGCATCTTTTGCTCCACTGTTTGCTCATTGATAGAGCTGGATTGTTTTTAGAAGGAATGGACAAGAATTTCGTTCCTGTTTGCAAATGCGCACTTGAACTGATGCACATTAGCACAAGTTTCACTCTTGCACAAATCTCCCTCAAAAATAAAAAAATGGTTCCACAATTCACAAATGGCTGGTCTACTATGGAATCTGCGGGTCAAATTCATAGAGGCCCAAACCCTTTTGAATCTGTTGTGTATTTCTCCAACAGCCCTAAATGGTAGGTGATTAACTGGAGTTTTTGTGTGTTGATCATGACACAGCGTTCAGTTACATCTCCAAAAGGTGCTCAGAGCTATTTTCTCCAGTTGCCAGGCAACAACAAAATATGTGTATAGGCGGAAATCCTGCAAGTTGTGACTTTCTAACGTGGGTAGGGCCTGAGGTATTCCTTGCTGTTTCCTTCCCACCTTCACCCCCATTTCTAAAAAGTGAAGCTTGCATCTTCTATTTCGCACTACGTAGAACTTACTTATACAATTCGCCACCTCAAGGTGCAGCAATGGCTTTTTAAAAAGGTTAGACACATCCATGGAGGAGAGATCTGTCAATAGCTAAATGGAACCTTCACATTCAAAGACAGTGTGCCACAGAATGCCAAGAGCTGGGGACAAACATGTTCTGCTTGTGAGCTTCTCAAAATTATCAGGTTGGCCAGTGCTGGATGCCAGGTGAGATGGATCTCCTTGCAAGAACTTAAGCTTTTTACCAAAACCCATGGCCAGCCTTTGGCAGCCTGTCACCATCCAGGTATGTTGGACTACAACTACCATCATCCCCAGCTAGAAAGCCATTGGCTGTGCTGGCTGGGGATGGTGGAAGTTTAGTTGGACACCTCTGTAAAGAGCACTGAATCGGGGAATGACGGTTTAAGCTTAAGCAAAATTTTCCACAGCTCAAGGGTTGACGAAATTCCATCATAAATTAAGGTTCTACAACTTCTGGTTGGCAAATGGTGTCTTGTTTACTTGGAGCAGCCCTCTTCTCTCTTTCCAGGACTTAGCAAATAATGTTCATTACATCGCAGCCTGTCAGCATCTTCAAGTCAGAGCCCTTTCTGTGCTTTTACTAATAAGGGAGAGATGAGTATGGCAAATGGTTAGTATTAACCCAGACCCTACGCCGCAATGGCCACTTACTCGTTGTCTGCATGGCTGCATGGCTCCCATTCCCAGTGTATGGTGGGAAGAGGCATCCCGCTTGCCGTGCACTGGAGGCTGTGCTCTCCTCCTTTCCTGACCTGTTCAGCCTTGTAAAAATCGGTCTCCTTTTCATAAATGTTGGGCTTCACTGAAAAGGAAAAAAGACCCAAAGAAAAGCATTAAAGAACTGCTTTTCCCCAGATGGTTGGAACAAGCAGAACTGAAGTAGCAGAGTAGAAACTTAAGAACTCTGTGTTCTCCATGGAGAGAAACGTTGAAGAGCATCCAGCAACTGCAAAACAGCCTGAGAATCCTATCATGGAGGAGTGCAAAACCTAAGTCCATCAGTTCAAATCTGGACCTCTGGGGTTTCTCAGTTGGCTATGCCTCCTTTCCCCAGGACTCACACCGTCTCCTCCAATCGCTGATCATTTGGTGGTCTCCCAGCTGCTGCACGGTTCTCCCCTCCCGTCCCATTAAGAGGCTGAAATGCCTCTCCTAAGGCTTTAGTTACTGGACATAAGAGCTTTAATTGTTACGAACTGCCCAGAGAGCTCTGGTTATGGGGCAGAATAGAAATGTGATAAATAATAATAATAAAAAATAAGCTGGAATATGCTGGTATTTTGGCCTTGCTCCCTGTGCCTTCGGCCCTGCCCCATTTTACCGCTGGACCCACCCACCTCTGGAATGCTACCTCTAAGACCTTTTTCGAAAATGCCTTCATCCCCCAGACTGAAAGGGTTTTAATGCCCCTGCTATAACACCACTCCCTTAAGGAGCTACACTGGTAATCAAGAACATAAGAACATCAGGAAAGCTCTGCTGGATCAGACCAAGGGTTCATCTAGTCCAGCACTCTGTTCACACAGTGGCCAACCAGCTGTCGGCAGGGACCCACAAGCAGGACATGGGTGCAGCAGCACTCTCCTACCCAACAGCACTCTCTCCAGCAACTGGTGTATATAGGCTTACCAACTAGTGTCCAGGGATAATGTTAAGTGATGATTTTGACCCTTAAAGCCATGTGTCATCTGGTCATTGTGTCAAAACCTTGGCCTATCTAGCTCAGTATTGTCTGCTCTGACTGTTAATGTCTTTCTAGGGTTTTAGATAGGTGTCCTTCCCAGCCCTACCAGGAGATGTGAAGCACTGAACATAGGACCTTCTGCATGCAAAACAGGTGTTCTGCTATACACTGCTTCTAAAGGCACATGTCCTCTCGTACATGCCTTGAAGTCATCTGGAGACGACCTGTTGCAGATTAAACTCAACAAGCAGAGTCCAGAGCAGAGGCCTCCTCTTGACTGCACCATCTCTTTGGAACTTTGTCTTGAGGGAGCTCCAACTAGCCAGCTTGCCTTTGAAGGGTGATGAAAACATTCATTTTTAGAAAAGTTTTCACAGTCTAGACTGGCACTGAGACAGAGGCAGGTCCCATGCTTTGCATGCAGAAAGTTTCAGGATAATGCCTGGCATCTCCAAGTATAAGGACAGCCTTGCCTGAGACCAGGGAATGTCAAAACTGTGAATGTTTTCCTGGAATTCAGCACTGTGTTTTAACTCCTCTTCCCGTGTTAGCACAAAAAGCAAAAGATAGCCGTGTTGGCCACAAGAAAAAAAACAAACCAAACCCATATTAGTCTAATAACATGCTTCCGGAATCTGTCAATGTTGGCTGCCTTTTGTTACAGATTCACATGTAAAATTCTCCATTTATTGCTTTTTCATTATTATTTCAATGATAGATTTTAAGTCACTTCGTGAGACACTGTTGGCTGGAAACTGTAGTCCAGCTGGCAGATGTGGCCCCAATCCAAAGGCAAAATAATATGGACAGAAGGTTCTAAAATGTTTAATTCATTAAGGGCACAATCTTATGCATGTTTAGACAGAAAAAGAGTTCTACAACACCCAGCATTCCCCAGCCAGCATAGCTGGAGTTGTAGAACTTTTTTTTCTGTCAAAACATGCATAGGATTGTACCCTACATTTATATTTCCTTTCTCAGCTCATTGTCTGCTTAGCTGAAGCAGCTCATACTTCTGTAATCCCACCCACAAGGGTATTTGCATAATGAGTTTCAAGAAAGAAATGCTATAAGCTGCCCTCAAGTAATTCCATCGAGACAAAGCAATGATGGAGCACTGTTTCCAAGCTCTGCATCTTGCGCCAGACATGGGATCAGGCAGATGGCTGGAACAAGGAAGCTGGCAGGCACGCAGGTCGATGATGTGCTTCTTCAGGCAGGTCTGTGTGCAGGTGGCAATTCTGCTCAAAGGTAAAATTGCACACCTTGCCCCTTCCATTGCCATGGTGTAGGATTAGGTTTAGGCGGTGGAAACAGGATTGGGGTCAGGGGTTGGCACAGTTGGGGACCTGTTCAGAGCTGGCATCAAGGGTAAATATGGTGGGGCACATGCCATGGACCCACATCAAACAGGGGCCCATGGACAAAAGCACCCTGGAGTAACTTTTCCTTCTCTTCACCATTGCAACCTGCTTGCTCACCTGCCTCTTGCACTGGCCCAAACAATGGTGGTGGTGAGAAGGAGGAGGAGGAGGAGATGCCGCCATCTCCTTGCTCACTGGCTGTCAAGCAAGCAAGCCAGCCAGCCAGCCAGCCAGCCAGCTAAACAGATTGTTTTGGAGGGCTGTTGGTGGGTCTCTTGGCCAATGGTAGGGTATATGAGAAGTAGGACAGGGCTCCTGTATCTTTAACAGTTGTGCTTGTATGTATGCAGTACTTGAAATTTCCTCTTCATCATAACAGTTAAAGCTGCAGGAGCCCTGCCCTCTTGACTAGATACAAAAAGGGCAGGGCTCCTGCAGCCTTAACTGTTGGGATGAAGAGGGGATTTCACCAGGTGCTGCATGCATACAAATGACACCTGCTGAAATTCCCTTTTCTACACAACTGTTAAAGATACAGGAGCCCTGTCCTCCTTTCCATAGGGTCACCCTACTCAACTGGCCTCCAAAATCGGGAGCTGGCACTGTACCTACTATGGGCCCATTGCCAACCCTGCCTCTCCCATCACCATTGGAACCCCGGCCCAACGAACCTGACACCCCCCGCCCCCACCAGAACCATGGCACAGCACTGCTGCGGCTCACTGCCTGTCATTCACTTTGCCTCCTCCTACCTGTAGATGGTCTTACCCAGCAGCAGAAGCACTTATTAAGGGAGCTAAGCAGCTGTTCCACAGTGAGCAGCTGCCATGTTACATTCCCCAAGTCTCACAGCTCAAGGTCAGACTCCTCTAATAAGCACCACTGCATATACACGTCTGTGTGGAGAAGGGGCTATGGCTGCAATGGTGTTGGGGGCCCAGATTAGAACTGGGAAGTGGATCCGTGGTCATGCAAGGCTGAGAGGCCCACTGATGTCTGGGACCAGTTCTGGCTGGAACCTACATTTGAACAAATACAGTACATGCCTATCCCAGGACTGTTCTTCATCAGCAGTGCCAAGATACTTAATCTTTTCTCATTCCAGCTTCCACAGAAATACCCCAGGATGAATAATAATAATAATAATAATAATAATAATAATAATAATAGAATCATCATCATCTTCACTTCTTCTTTCTTCTACGTCTTCGTCTTCTTCTTTTTTGTAAAGACAGGTGGGCTGGGTGAGAAGCTGGTTCTGAATTTCGGGTGAAAGGGTCACCTCTCGTTTTGTGTGTTCCCCATTATTGGAAGACATCTTGTTCGATTTGTGGTTCATGTCACGAAATTGAACAGCTATATTCTTTTGTGCCCACGGTTAGGGTTAGAACACTTTCGTTCAGTTCAAGGCAGCTGCCATACACGGAGTGCTCTTGACAACCTGGGGAACCTACTGTAAATTAGAATTCTAAATGTTGTGTGTGTCATTGCTTGACAATCTCCCCTCCTGCCAAGGATGCCTTGAGATATGCAAATACAAGTTTTTGCCTTCCCTGTTCAACTTGGACCCTACCGGCAACTGCAGGGTTTTTGTCCTCCTCCTAGTTCTGTTCTACAGAGATAAGTCGTTTGCTTTCACAGCTTTAAACCCATGTCTCTGTAGCGAGTTCTCATGCTCCATTTGATGGGCCAAGGTTGCATGGATAAAGGGAAGCTCAGAGACAGAGTACATGCTTGCTTCGCGGGCGTGAGGACCCAGGTTCTATCCCTGGCATCTTCAATTAGAAGGATTGGGTAACAGTTGGAGATACTTTGAACTGCCAGAGTAAACAATACTGGGTGGGATGGACAGTAAAAGATAACTTCATGTACGATTCAGATTCTAATTGATCTTCCAGCCATGTCTAACTAGAAAATATCTCAACTCTTCTGCCATGAGGTGAAGCAGAATGATTTAACTCCAGAAAGTTTGGCAGCATAAGAAATGCCAAACTGCTTTGAAAGGCTGATCAACAGAAACACATGCATGTAATCTTTAATTGATGCTTTGCTTCAAAACACTTCCGCCCACTTTGAGTTCTTTCTTTGAGATCCGCTAGGAAATAACCCCTGCTATGGCATAAACACGGTGTTTCCTGCATTCACGTAGCCCTGATGGAAAGGAGGCCATGACGTCAATTAGCTGTTGGGTAGGGGGAAAGAAGAGGAGGGGTTACATCCAGCCCCCATCCCAAACAGCTGATCAACATTACAGCTGATTGGCTATGCACCACCTCTATGTGTCTATGATTTCCCCATTCAGCTAAGAGTACAATTTATTTGTATTTTATTTAAAATATATATACCATGCCTACTTTTTTTTTTTAAAAAAAATAACACTCAAGGTGGCTTACAACAATAATATAATATATAAAGATCAAGTGTATAGCAAACATGGAAAACAGTAAGTAACATAACAAACCCAGAGTTCGATTAAAAAGCAAACACAGCTGTCCATCAAGCAGTGGTTTTCTTTTGATAAAAAGGATTTCAGAAGCACCTCTACTCAAAGGGCATGTAAACGTCCACACAGAGACACACTGGGCTGAGCTCATCACAGGAGGGAGGAACAGAAGAAACCCTGCACCTTTCTACCACTCTCGAGCCATATCAAGACAAGGGCACGCTCTCACCACAGGTATCATATCTCAGTGGCAGGACACATCCATGGCCTGCAGGAAGTTCCAGATCTAATTGAAAGGATCAGGCACCAGGTAGTGGGAAAGACCCTCTTCTGCCTGAGACCCTGAGGACCTGCTGCTAAACAGAACAGACAATACGGGCAAGATGGGCAAATATCCTGACCTGATATTAGGCAACTTGCTATGTTCCTAATATCTCAGCTTCCTCTGCAGGCCCTGAAGCATGAGGGAGAACATGTGGCAGGAGGCTCCCCTTGAGATACCCTGACTCCAAATTGCTTAGGGCTAAAAATAGGGCTCTGCAAGGACCCCACAACCTCTTCGGAGGCCAATGTGGGGCTTCTAAAATGGCCCTGATCTGCCTTGGTCTGCTTCAGAATTGGTCCGACTCGCTTCAGATGCGAAGCAGGTTGGATGTTGCAGTTTCCCAGGTGCTCACCAAGCAGCTGCTCCGTGGGCATCCAGGGAAGCTTGGGGTGAGACTCCCCCTGCTCGTCTCCCACAGCCGATACATTGCTGCCCCCCGAAACCAGCGAGTTGCCAGGATTTACTTGGCTCGTCTGTTTGCACCCAGTAGCACCTGTCCTCCATAAAAGCCACTATGCACACAATGGCAGCCGTAAAGGGCCATTTCCGGATGGGGTCAAAGTGATCCGAAGCGCTTCAGACCTGACCTGATCTGCTTTGGCCTACTTTGGCCGGATCTGAATCAAGATGCCTCAGTCCGGGATCCGGACCTGGAACCGAAGCAGCGCACAGCCCTAGCTATAAGCTTGTGAGCATGGATTAGGCAACGTCTAGACCGATGAATATACACAGTCATCCTATTTTTATTGATGGTGTGAATACAGGAATATTTGAATTATCTGATTTTTAATTCGTATTTTCCCACTTTATACTTAATGAAAATAATGACTTAAATGAATGGCAAATGCATGTCTAACTCCATAATAATCTTTAAGTGCATAGAGTGTTATGACATATACGGCTTGAAACCTAAAATGAGGCAAAGTGAGTCACTGAATAAAGCAACAATTGCTAGGGGAAGAAAAGAGCCATTATTTACTGTACACTGAAAGGTGGGTCTATTGAAAACACTCGAATTTTTTCTTGTTCTTGTTTTTTTGTTTGTTTTTTTAAAAACCAACAAAACACACACACACACAATGACAGTGTTTTGTGTGTGAACATAACAATTATGAGGGACACATTAATAACAGTATGAGAAATTAATAGTTAAAGGAAATGCTTTGTGTTAGGCATCTGCTGTACTCTTTCATTGTTCGCTACAGAGCGGTGATTATAAGAAGTCATTTTAAAAAACTGATAAAGAGGTTGTCATGGCAACAAACGTGCAGTCACTTTAGGCGGAGGGGGGGATGAAATGCTACAAGGGGCCACGTGGCTGCCGCAGAAAACTGCAGCTTCGTGTTGCTTTGGCCCCCTGTAGTGCCTAGTAACATGTGAAGTGACGCCGCAGTGCTTCAATTTTCCCTGCCCCTGCAAGCAGGGAAATGGACTGGAGTAGAACCACCAATGTACCACAGCAGGGTTGAGCAACATGCAGGTGTTGCTGCGCTCAACTCCCATCATACCTCACCATTCTCCATGCTGACTGGGGCTGATGGGGGCGGCAGTCCAGCAACATCTGGAGGGCCACACATTCTCCACCCTGGTACTAAAGCAGGAAGAGGAACATTTTTTAAAAAACTATGAGGAACGACATATTTTATGCACTAGTCCAGGAGTAGGCAACGTTTTTGGGCCCGTGGGCATATTTGGCAATTTGAGAAACTGTCCTGGGTACCACTGCAAATTGGGCACACAGCCGATGAAAGCATCAGCCTGTAGCCACCTGAGTCCGGAGCTACTCATGGGAAAAGAAGTTGGGAGCAGCTAGAGGCCCTCACTTTGCTTTGAAGCGGTCCCAGCGAAATCCTATTATTAAAAGAAATAAACAATTAAAAATAGGAGAGTAGGGTAGTTCAGCAGGCACCAAGGAAGATATCCATGAGCGCCATCTTGCCTACCCCGGTAACTATTCATTACAGGGATGAGGAGGAGAATGCGACTCTGAATTGCTTTTCCCCATTCAACTCTTATGACTCAGCCCCAAGTCAAAAACCTTCTCCATGCAAATCCCTGATCTCTTCCCCGTGGGATCCATCCTGCCCCTAAAGTAGGTTTGCACACACACACACACACCGCCATGAAAAGCATAGGAGGCTTGATGGTCGAAAACTGCCACGCACCCCATGTTGCTGGTCAGTGGAGGCAACAGAGTGAGTGGGAGTCAAGCTATATGATGGATGGAAATGCCCAACATCTGTTAGGGGTTGTTTGGGGTGGGGACGTGTATGGGAGGCACAGAACAGGGAAGGGGGTCTAGTCTTGTGACCCCAAAGCAACGGTTCCAATCCAAATCTCTCTCCCCAAAGCTGCTATTGGCCACGGTGGGGGAAATGTACAGGTTTAAGAATGTGCTAATAGCCCTTCAGGATGTGTGTGTGTGTGTGTTTATGTGTGTTGGATCTGGGCCCCTTGAGGCATGGGGCAAAAAGTTAGACTCACCACCTCCTCCATGGCATGGCCCCAATTCAAATTAGGCCCCCCAGGACAGCTACTTTTTAGAACAGGTTAGAACAGGAAAAAGTTGCTTGGAATTCCAGTCATGGCAATTTGACCCCGGCGCTTCTGCATAAGCAGAAACTATCTTTCCCCTGGTCTCCCTTTTGAAGCTGCCATCCTAGGCACACTTTACTGGGAAAGCAGTGGGACATACTTCCAAGTGTGCACACACACAATTATGTTGTCAGTCTCTTTTCTCTCGATTGCTCCGCTTTTGTATACAGAATTTTGTGTGGAGTTTTGAGCAGCTCCTTGTCCATATGAACGTGGCAGGCCTGACGTGTCACGACAATCCATTTTTAACAAATGCCAGCATCTAAATATAGCAAGAGTCACACTTTAAATCATGCATCTCAAACACAAATTGAATCAGACAAGGGCTGTGAGGCAAAGCTGGTTTTTGTTCCCCCCCCCCCCAAATGGAAGTTCCTCACAAAGCACACCCACCCACCCACAATTGGTGTGAATTCAGAGCTTACTAAAGTAGTACTCTTGCAAAGAAGTAATGTGAGATGAACAGGCATGCAAACCTCCTCCGGGATTGAAGAAACACATCTCCATGAATAACCAGTTTATTTACGAATGTATGGGTGCACTATGGGTTGGTCTTCAAGGTGCCAGGTTGGGGCTGCCTCCTGTCTCAAACCCCACGCTTTCCCTCTCCCAGGGTGTCGTCGGATAATCCCGATGCTGAGGAGGAAGCGCGGGGTTTCTGGGCAGCCATGCGGGTACTGGAACCGCCCCCACCCTCTTCCTGGTGGGAGGCATCTAATCGCTGGTCGCCTTCCACCAGGCACCACTCCCGGGTTGACCCCCGGTTGACATAACTCCATTTGAAAAAGTTAGGGTAAAGCCCTGACCTTTTTCAATTCTCAGCATCGCAGTATAGTATATAAATTTATTACAGCCTATTGGCCAGTAGTACATAATTTAAAAATACATAATAAAGGACTAGTATTAAAACACTTGAAATAGGAAACATTGGTGAGCTGAACATAGGGCTCACCCCTTAAAAAGTAAAATACATTACAATAAATATATGAGTAAACAACAGTGCGAGGCTTTTCACCTACTTAATACTAGACAGATTAAAATGCCAAAAGGTATACTATTTATGGTGAGTTGGCATAAGGACCCATAAGATGTTATACAACCATTAGGGCTCTGCAGCCAATTGTGCAATGGAGGAACTTGGCTACTTGCAGGGTCATATACTTGTTTGAGCCCTGCAGGAGGATACTCACCAGGGTTCCTTTTGAGTTACCAGCTAAGGCACGTGTTATCGGCCATATCAAGGCTTTTCTCATTGCGGTATAAAAACAAGTCAAATAGAACATGTTCAACCGTTTCAACCTCTGAGTTGTTACACGGACAGTATCTGGCACCAGTTGGGATTTTATTATATCTGCCCTCCAGAAGTTTGGAGGGGAGAGTATTAAATCGAGCAAGTGAAAAGGCTCTCCTGTATTTAGGCACCGTTAACCAGCCCAAATATGCCATTCCGTCTTTGCCAGCAGGGTCTGATAAGCCTAAAGCGGATAGAGAACATGGACCACGGGCCAACCCCCGCAGCTCCTGAAGGTCCGTATCCAGCAGCCTTTGTCTGAAGGCCCGTAGAGCAGAGCCCAGATTCATGTATCAGAGAAAAAAGGGGGATAACCCCAGGGAATTGGTTTTTTGTGCTATTGCATTAATCCAGGGGGATTTGAATGTGTCTAACAAGACCTGAGATACCAAGGAGTTTGTAGTCAAGCCATGGTATAGTCTAAGCCAATAATGGATTGAGAGAGTCCATGCCCTACACTTCAGAGAACACAGACCTGCCTCCAGGTTGAGTACCGCCCCGGACACACACTTTGGGACACCAAACAGCAACCTTAAGTATGATGCTTGAAGGCTCTCGAGGGTACCCTTAAATGTGCGAAACCAAATTGGGGCCCCAAATTTGGCTTTGTGAACCCTGGTAGCTGCTGGAATAAATTTGCTGCCCTTTTGATGGAAAAAGCGACATAGTGCCCCCATAGTTTGTTTTGCTCTTTCTTTTATAGATTTACTGTGCACATGCCATTTGAGATTTTCCTGAAACCAGATCCCCAGGTATTTGTAGGAATTAACTTGATTGATTTTGTTTCCACCCATTGTCCAGGAAAACCTTACTTTTCTTTTGGCAAAGACCAGGACTTTAGATTTTGAGTAATTAATGGTTAGCCTGTTTTTATCACAGTAATCTGCAAACCCTGTGAGTAGTCTTTTAAGACCAAGTCGGGTCTGGGACAGTAGGACCACATCGTCCGCATAGAGGAGTATGCATACCTTGGATTGCCCGATTTTGGGGGGATGAGATTGAATTGGGGACAACGAAAAATGGAGGTCTGCCAAATAGAGGTTGAACAGGGATGGCGCAAGAACACATCCCTGCCTAACTCCCTGGGATAGGACAAATTCGTTGGTAAAGTGTCCCTGTCTACTACATCGAACTTGGGCAGAGGTATTGTAGTATAGTGACTGGATCAGGAATAATAGCCTGCTCTCGATAGAGAGCTTCTCCAATTTTTTCCAGAGGAGCAGACGAGGAATGGAGTCAAACGCAGACTTGCCTCCTTTCAGGGCCGAGTATTTATGGGCCAGATGATGCAGGACCAAACAATGATCATTAGTTGAGCTCCCAGCTTGAAATCCGATCTGTTCATTACCCAGGATGTTGTTATCACTAATCCACTCCCGTAGCTTGATGTTCAAAGTACTAGCACATAGTTTGCCGACTGTGGACAGAAGGCTAATGGGTCTGTAATTGCTCAGATCATTCTTGGGCCCCTTTTTGTGTATTGGGATCACAAAGGCCTTCCGCCAAGCAATAGGGATACAGCCAGATTTGTTAATCTTAGTGAAGAAGGATGCTAGTAGAGGTGCCCACCAGCCTATTTTACTCTTCAGCAGTTCAGATGGAATTCCGTCGGGCCCAGGAGCTTTACCTGTTTTAAGCTTTAGCAGTAGGTCCTCAATGAGACTGGGGTCGACATCAGGCCAGTCAGGGGTATATGAATTTAATTCAGGGCCAGGTAAAGACTCCGCAACATCGTTGTACATATCTTTGTAATATTTTTCCCAGGTATCAGCTGATAGGTGACTGTCCACATCCTTAGTCCTACTGTTAGTTGCCCCAGATACTATTTGCCAAAATGTTTTGTTACTTTTCGTAGATGAAGCCCCTATTAGTTGCTGCCAGATCTCATGGTCCGCCGCAAGCTTTTTCTGCCTTAGAAGTGTCTTGCATTTTTTCTTGGTTCGTAATAGACCCTGGGAAGTAGTCGCTCGTTGTTCTTGCGGTAGGTGCAATAAAGAGACTGAAGGTTCATTCTAGTCCTGGCACACTCGTTGTTGAACCAGTTTTTACTTACGGGTCTTTGATCTTTTGAATTGATGATTTTTTTTGTAGAGGGAGAAGTACAGCCTGGATCAGACTCTCATATGCTGAAACTGTTAACTCAGGAGACAGGTATGCGTGGATCTGATTTGTGTGTCCTGATAAGCTGTTGGATTCAATCAGATGTTCAAAGGCCAGGGCAGTCTTGGGGGACCATTTGATTCTTTTGTGGTTTAGGGTGAGTTGCTGGCTAGACATGAGAGGATGACAAACTTCCATCTGGATAGACCCCGAGATAGTCAGCGCAAGCTCTAAAGGCAGATGGTCACTTTCCAAACGCTCTGCAACTCTGAAGTTATGTACCCTGGCGTCTAAATGTTTGTGAGTGATGATGTAATCTATCACGCTGGAGCCCCTAGCAGAGGTAAAAGTGAACTCACCCCATCTGTCGTTAGTAGAGCAGCCATTTAAGATGGAAAGATTGTTTCTGGAGACTAGTTGAAGCAGGCACAAGCCTGCAAAATTGGTATGCTGGTCTTTTGAGTGTCGTATGTTAGCTCTCAGACTCTCTTTTTTTAACCCTAAGCTTATATTTTCAATTGATGGATCAGCCAGTTTGGAACTGGTTCTCGTATTTAGGTCACCGGCCATAATTGGGTAGGCTTGTGGAAATTTGGTCATTAGGTTCACAAGAAAACATTCTGCTTCCATCCATGCCTCCCTAGTCCTCTCTCTGCAGCATGAAGGAGCAAAATACATTCTGAATAGCAGTAGGGACAATTTAGGAGATCCCAACTCCAGGATGAGAGCCTGGATTGAGGTTTTGAAACTGGGCAGCTTGGTTATTCTGGCATTGAGGGACGATGAGATTAGGACAGTCATACCCTGGCGGTTCCTGCCTTTCCCTTTATTAGTGAAAGCAGGGAGGCATAGTGAGGAAAATCCATTTACTTAGATATCTTCAGGGCACCAAGTCTCCTGCATGAAGACAATATCAAACTCCGCCAGGTATTCCTGAAAGCTGCAGACCCCCTTTTTCGAGCCCCATCCTGCAATGTTCCAGGATAGGATTTTTAGAAGAGTATTTGAATCATTGGCTGTTAGTCAGTCCAATTCTTCTATATGGTCCAGTTGTCCTCTTGTGTTATCCAAGACACAGCCGTTGGAGGGTTTGAAAGGATGGCAAATAGGACCGGTTGCGCCTGAACTAAGGTTGGGTGTGGACTTTTTATTGTGTACTTTGGTCTGTGGGTCTAGACTAAACACAACAGACCCACTGTCACTGTTGGCACGTATGGGGAGATCTAAGTCAGGTCCCCCAATCCTTGGTACTCCAAGAGTATTGGGTGGAACATCAGCGTTGTCTTTAGTAATTGTAATCTTAGGGCTCAAGGCTGGGTCTGCCATTGGGAAGAGTGTCTGCTGGTCATGCATCGGATGGTCTTTGTTGAAGGTGCACCCAGATCTTTTAACTGGCAAATCGTCAGCCCCTTGATGCCCGTGCATGGTTGTGTGCCCTGCAGGTATGGGCAAATTGATGTGGGTATTGGTGGTAAGTTTGGCCTTAGAAGACAAAATTCCCCTTAATGTCGACAGACCGCTCAGGATCTTCTGCTGAACTGGGGGGGGGGGGGGGAAGCCTCAAAACCGTCTATAACCTGTCGTTCTTCTTGCGCGAGATCCACATGTCCAAGGTTATTGTCACCTTTATGTGGGACAGTGTCACAGTCGTCTTTAGTGATTCCCAGACCTGCTTTAAAAGAAATGAGAGGGGATAAGGATGGATCAAGAGTTGTATCAGCATTAGTCAGGTTCACTGCGATAGGATCCTTGTGGCTCTGAGTGGGGGGTCGCTGTTTGCCCATTGACGTCATTGGGGCTATGTCTTTAAAATGGCGACTAACCAGCAGTCCTCTGCTCAGGAGCCACTCTCTGTTGCTAAATATACGTGCCACCGTATTTGATGAATTGAAGGTCACTATTGCGCACGCGGCATTATAGTTGAAATAGACGTATTCCACTTTCTGGACAGCAGAGTGATTTAGTTGAATTTGTGCAGCTTGGGTTATTACTGTGATAAGGTGCTTGATACGTTCCTTTTGGGTCTGTAACCCTCTTGGTTTTGGATAGTTTGAAAAAACAAGGTTCCGCGACAGCAGTTGCAACTGCCAGTGTTTCCCACCTGCACTGTGAGGCCCATCCTGATCAGGCTGCGTTGGAATTATAAACTGATGACTTAGATGGAGATTGCTGGAGAGGCCTCAGTTCCTGAGCACTTCCAACAGTTGAGGCCTGTGTATTTTGACTGGGGCTCTTGGGAGTTGTTATTGGATCGGCATCTATTTGTACGTTCTTAGTTGCTTTATTATAAGGGGTCGCCCATTTAGTTGGCTTGCTGTCACAGCCTAGCTTCTCCATTAGTTTGAATAGTCTACCATAGTTCATTTTGGGGGATTTCCTTGATCTATGGGAGCTTTTCACATTCTTAGATTTTTTTTGACCTAGGTAAAGAGGCCTGTTCAGCTCTGTATTTATGGAGTCTGCTTAGGTTGGCATGTTTATTTGCCCTTTTCCCATGGGCTTGAGTTTTGTTGGTATCATTAACCTCCCGCTGGTCAGCCTCCAGGTCACCTGGATCTGTATTAGTCTCCCCCAACTGATTGCTATAAGGCTGGCTCCCATTATCCACTTTCGGGTGGAGGTTAAACTCAGATTTTGACATTGGAGTTCTGGCCTCGGTTGTACTAGCCTCAGATTGCATTCCCGGTTTAGCATTCCCTATGGCGCAAACTGTTAGAGTTGTCAGGAGATCCTTACTCTCAGCCAAAAACTTCTTGATTGAAGCTATGCCATCGTCCCACCCCGAGAGCAGCCTCCGATTTTTTTCGTAGTGGGAATCAAGAAGTTGTCCGACTGCGTATAAGATTTTGCTTGGGTCGTTATGAGACATAAGAGTAGGCTCATCAGGATCGAAACTTTTATCCTTGAGAGTGAGAGAGGTGAACAGTGTAGGGGGGCTGAGGCAGCGATTTTGCGTTGTATCAGTCAAACTGTCCTTCCTTGACTGGGCACTTTCTGCCACTGCGAGTTCAGATGCTAAACGACATCTTCTTTCATCAGGGTTTGCACTGTCCTCCGTCCTCATTAAGCAATGGGGACCCAAAGAACAGTCAAGGACTGAATCATTAAGAGCTTCTGTCTCTGAAGGGAGATCAAAAGCAGAGCTGGAGTGGCTCTCTTGGTTGGACAGCAAGAAATGTGTGATTTTTAGCTGTTTGTGTGCTTTGACTGGTCTTGTCATAGCTCCAGATACAGGGGTCAGACCCCTTACTTTGTAACCTTCCCTTGTAAGTACCATATCACCCTCAGTGTGGAGGCCTCTCAGTCACCAGGGAATTTTATTGGCTAGGATAATGTGTATATCTTATTGCGTGCAAAACGATTAACCAAAAGTTCTTACCAGCTAGATGCACTCCTTGGTAGCTTAGCCTGTAGCTGGTCAATCTATTCAGCCTTGGAAGGAAGCGAGCGAAAGGAATCCTTCTCCTCACCACAGTAGCTGGATCAGACTAACTAACTCAGGCTTCTCAGTCAGATAGTGAGTGCTGTTAGTGTTAGACCGCACAGCTGTCTTCAATCCCCCAATCTCCTAATTGGCCTAAGACTTGAGGCCCGGACGGTTGCCAATCCCCTTGCTAAACTGCAGTCCTGTTGGAAATAGACTCGTTATTCTGAACAGTTTAAGTCCTGTACATTTAGTCGACTCCTGTTTTTATCTTATCTTGTTTGTACTTCGATATTTTGTCACTTCTTTGGTTCTTTCCACTCTCTTCCCATTTTGTCGTTTCAGGGTTAAGAGTTCCAGAGTTTCAGGGTTGCTTCAAACTTCTGCCTTTTCTTAATTTTTCTTATCTCCTTTCTTATGGTTTTGTAGATTCCAGTGTTCTTGTCTTTCACTTGCAACTCTCCTGAGTTTTCCCGCTGCTTTCTCCTTACAGCAGATAATCCACTTTTTGCAGTCCTTGAAGCGGTGGGGGCAGGAGCAGCCTGACCGAGCAGCCACAGCATCGCAGGAAAGCGATACTGCACTTGTGTCATCTAACTGACGTGACACAGATCCACAGCCACCGCGGGGCCTTCCCCACGTATAGACAGCCTCTTCTCCCAGGCATGTAACAGCGTATGTTGAGGGTTTTGTTGTTGTTGTTTGACCCAGAATAGTTGTTTTAAATGCATATTGTACTTATAACCTATTTTTATGCTCTTTATGGTTTTAAATTTTGTATATTGGTTTTTGTAAACTGCCCAGAGAGCTTCAGCTATATTATGAGGGTTGCAGCATCAGGGGCACAGGTGGTGTTAAGTTCTCAAGCAACATTCTGTTTAGCCCCTCCTCTCTAAATTTCAGAACTGCTTGACAAAATTCTGTTGGAAATTTTCATCCAACTAGACAACAAATCATGCCTCCCAACCTTGCAAGGGGGCGAGACGGTCGCCCACTTTTGTGACAAAGGGTGGGATAATTGCCAACTAAATGTGTGCCTAAACTGCCTCCTATTGAATGCAGCTCCAGGGCTGGGGGTGGATTGGCATGTGTGAATGAGCATTTACATGTCTAACCCCACAGACAGAACTTTTGCATGACCTCATGCACAGTAGAGTCAGTTGAAAACCTTCTTTGTTTACGCACAAATCATCCTGTGATGTGTAATGAAGCTATGAGTAAAGGAGGCGATGGATATAAAAGTGTGAACTGGCCCCTCTCGCAGGAGCACTGACTGAGGAAGGAAAGGAGAGGTATCAAGGGAGGGAGGTGATTCTTCCTTAACTGAAGATGGGCAATGGCTTTCTCCCCTCTCCCCCATTTCCTAGCTCTACCTGCTACTGCTCTGGGTAGGGTCAACTCAGCTTCACTGATATTTCTAGGATGAGTCTCCAAAAACCTTGGCTAATACATGGCTAATACAACTAGTGTTACACCTTGATTCTTTCGCCTGGCCTTCCCCAACATGGGCCCCTGCATTGCAGCATGGCCAATGGGGATGATGGAAGTTGTAGTCCAAGAATCTGGAGGGTGCTGGGTTGGGGAAGGCTACTTTAGCTCAGCAAAGAATTCCCACCAACACAGCAGAGTCCTAGAGTTGCCAACTTTTCAACAAACCCCTGTAGCTCTGCCTGTAACAGCGGTGTGATTTGCAAGAATCAGCAAGTGATTCTGTTTATCTCCATACCATGAAAAGCTTGGCTTGCTAACGTTTACTCATGAAGCCAGGGGTGAGCTGGCGTCAGGCTTGTTGGATCAACTTTGCGTGGGTTTTTGCTCGAACCTCAAGGTGCACCGACCAGAGCCAGGTGCAAAAGGCATATGCACTTAGAATTAAAGGACAGGGTGCTCCTGAGCACATTCTGAGCCTAGGATTCCCCCTTCCCCCAATGCTGGAACTGAACTGAGCTCACAGTCCTTTCACACACAAGTCCACTCCTGGTTTTCCACCAAGCTTTTGTTATTTCAGCAGCCTAATTGAGGTGGGAAAAGTCATGTTGTTGTTGCTACTGCTAAAACATCAGGAGTCAAAGAGCTCCATCAGAGGGGGTGGGGGAATCACGCCTGCCTACCCTGGCTTCTCTGCCTCCGCTTTTGTTGATCAATGCTTCCTCTTTCTCCCAGGGAGAGGAAAGAGGAAGTAAACGATGTGCACATGGTGGCCCATTCAGGGGCCGTCTTTATCACGCCGCTTCTCCTGCACACAGCAGGAGATAGCGGCAACTTCTGCCTTTAAAAATAATACGGGCTTACCAGGGGCTTTTTTTTGTCATGCAAAGAAGGCTAGAAGGAGCAGGAGGCAAAGGATGTCATGAGAGGGACCTGTGAAAATCCGTGCGTGCCCAGTAATGAGCATGCAATGAAACGCTCATCTGATGACGCCCCAAAATCGACTGCAAGTGCCCCAGAGATTTACCAGTAGATCTCCACCTGCCTTCTGCCCATCCCCTGCATTAGCCTTCCGTTTAAGGCACAAGAGCAGGCCCTGCTGTTTTCTCCCCTATGGTCAGTTGGCACTCCTACTTTCTTCTCTCCTGGCATGCCTCCCCCTCCCAAGTCGTCCCCCAGCCACAAGGGAGGAGAAAGCAGACCTTCAGAATCTGTCCATCTGAAGCCTCATTTCAAACGCACACTGTTCAAACACACTTAAAATGCAATGGCCAGTGCTCCCCTCTTCTCTAGGCTAAAGCCTTCAAGGGCCTCCAGCCTGCTTTGATGTGATCCAATTGCTAGTGTGAGAGCTGACGTATAACAAAAGGACTCCTAGAGGCCTTCAAGAGGCAGCTGGACAGCTACCTGCCAGGCATGCTTTAAGGTGGATTCCTGCACTGAGCAGGGGGTTGGATTTGATGGCCTTAGAGGCCCCTTTCAACTCTACTATTCTATGATTCTATGATTCCCCCATTGCTCCACAGAGGTCTTTTTCCGTGTGCTGTGTGCTGACTGGAGTATATCAACATCACCCTTTTCTCTGCCATTCAGCAGGCTCAAGATGGAGAAGATTTCCAAATATCCCTTCTCCAAAAGCATTGTTTAGAACACGGGTCCCCAACCTTTTTGGACTCATGGACACATTTGGGGATGTGAGAAACTGTTTGGGTCAGCACCAAAAAATGGCTCCCATGGAGGAAGCGGCTAGCCACAATATGGCTGCCATTGTGGCCAGCTGCTATTGCTCCTCATCCTCTTTCATTGCTCCCACTTGCTTGTTTGTCAGGCAGAGAGCCAGTGAACAAGAAGGCCATGGCATCTGCTGCTCCTCCTTCTCACCACCCCCATTGTCTGAGCCTAGGGTGTCCCTATGAAAAGGAGGACAGGGCTCCAGTGCCTTTAACAGTTGTGTAGAAAAGGAAATTTTAGCAGGTATCATTTGCATGTGTCATTTGTGTGCCTGCAGCACCTGGTGAAATTCCCTCTTCATCACAACAGTTAAAGCTGCAGGAGCCCTGCCCTCTTTTGTATCTGGCAATCTAGCTATACTCCTGTATCTTTAACACTTGCGATGAAGGGAAAATTCCACCAGGTGCTGCAGGCACACAAATGACACCTGCTGAAATTTCCTTTTCAATACAACTGTTAAAGATACATATGGTCACCCTACCTGAGCCAGAGCAAGAAGCAGGTGAACAGGAGGAGGAACACCTCCAGAGGCTCTTATCTGTGGGCCCCAGCTGGGGTGTGGGCCCACTGCAGGAGCCCAGCCCACCTGTGGAGAGGCGGAGAACACCGGCGAGAGAGAGGTGTGCGTAAGGTAGACTGACCAGATAAAATCCAGGTCAGGGCTCATATAACTTTAACAGTTGTAGAGAAAAGGGAATTTCAGCCAGTGTCATTTGTATGCAGTTAGTTCCTGGTGAAATTCCCTCTTCATCACAACAGTTAAAGTTGCAGGGGCCCTGCCTTCTTTTGTATATGGTCACTCTAGTATAGTGCCTGCACCTTTAACTGTTGTGATGAAGAGGGGATTTAACTAGGAACTAATTGCATACAAATGACACTGGCTGAAATTCCCTTTTCTCTACAACTGTTAAAGTTATATGAGCCCTGACCTGGATTTTATCTGGTCAGCCTAGCGTAAGGTCTCCCTGCGTCTCCTCCAGCGCAGCCCCAGCCCACCTGCGGAGAGGCCGAGAACACCAGCGGGAGAGAGAGAAAGGTGCACGTAAGGGCTCCCTGTGCCTCCTCCAGCCCAGCCCCCAGCCCACCTGCGGAGAGGCTTAGAACACTGGCACAGTCCATCCCTCTGAGACTCTCGAGGTGGCTGGGAGTGCAGCTGAACTGAAATGTGGCTGGGAGCGGCAATATCTGTTGTGCAGGGCAAGGGCAGATATGGCGATAGCAGGGCGATGTGCCATTATAGGGGAAGGAGAGATAGATATTTAACGCCCATCTTACCTTGCAGTCGCCCTGCTACCCCGGGGATCTTGGAGAATGAACCAGGCCACCCACAGAACCTCTCCTTGCTCCTATGCAATGCCAGGTGGGTTAAAAATAAAACAAATATCATCTATGACCTCCTTATAGATGAGGAGGCCGACCTGGCATACTTCACAGAAACCTGGCTGGAAGATGATAGTGGGCCGACATGGGCCCAGGCCCTCCCAGCTGGATACTGTGTTAGTGAGCAGGTGAGGGAAAGTGGGCGGGGGAGGGGTGGAGTAGCTGTGGTCTACAAGGACAATCTTAACCTGACCAGACTTTCTGTCTGGCAATTGAATCACATCGAGTGTGTGTACCTGAGTCTGAAGGCCAGGGATAGACTAGGGATTCTGTTAGTGTACTGGCCACCCCGCTGCCTATCAGACTCCCTGGCCAAGCTCATGGAACTGGTCTCGGAGTTGGTGTTGGATTCGCCCAAGCTTTTGGTCCTGGGTGATTTCAACATCCCATTTGAGGCTGGTTTGTCAGGTGCAGCTCGGGAGTTCATGGCATCCATGACAACCATGGGCCTATCCCAATTGGTCTCTGGACCTACACATTCAGCAGGTCACACCCTCGATGCTGTTTTCAGCTTTGAACAGATAGATCTGTGGGCGGAGGTAACAAAAACCTCTGCATTGTCATGGACAGACCATTTTCTGGTCAGGGTTAGCATCACGGCTACCACCCACCCCTGCAGGGGTGGCGGACTTGTTAAGACGGTCCGCCCTCGAAGGCTGATGGATCCTTCTGGATTCCAGAATGCCTTGGAGGGATCTATGGCTGGTATCGTCGACGATCCTGTAGAAGCCCTGGTCAATAGATGGAATCAAGACCTAACTAGGGCTATCGGCACGATCGCCCCCAAACGTCCTCTCTGATCCACTTCTAATCGGGTGCCCTGGTATACAGAAGATCTCAGGGAGTTGAAGCGGAAAGGACGATGACTGGAGCGCCGATGGCAGAAAACTCAACCTATATCCGATAAGACACGACATAGAGAACATCTTTGTTCCTATGGGGTGGCAATACGTGCAGCGAATTTGCGTCCAGCAGAACTGTTCAGGGTGGTGAGGGGTCTAACCTGGGCACCCTCCCCCCTGAACCCAATTTTAGAGCCTTTGGTAGTTCGCTGTGATGCCTTTAACGATCATTTCACAGATAAAATCTCTCGGATAAGAGCCGACTTAGATGCCGTCGTTATAGCAGAGGCTGACAATAGAGTGTCCAGCAACTCAGCGAGTAGAATTACACTGGATCAGTTTCAGTTGGTCAGTACCGAGGACGTGGACAAGCTGCTTGGTCGAGTGAGGAGGATGACTTGCCCTCTCGATCCCTGTCCTTCTTGGCTGGTCGCCCAGGGAGGAGATGCAGTTAGATCACAATTACAATATATTATTAATGCATCTCTCAGGGAGGGGAGTTTTCCATCATGTTTAAAAGAAGTGGTAGTATGGCCGCTTCTAAAAAAGTTCTCCCTGGATCCCCTGGACCTTAATAACTACAGGCCAGTATCAAATCTTCCATTTTTGGGCAAGGTGATCGAGAGGGTGGTTGCCTTCCAACTGCAAGCAGTTTGGGATGATACAGATTTTCTAGACCCATTTCAAACTGGCTTCAGGGCGGGATATGGAGTTGAGACTGCTATGGTCGCCTTAGTGGATGATCTACGCCTCAGTATTGACAGGGGGAGTGTGTCCCTGTTGGTACTTCTGGACCTCTCAGCGGCTTTCGATACCATCGACCATGGTATCCTTCTGGAACGCCTGAGGGAATTGGGACTCGGGGGCACTGTGCTTCAGTGGTTCCGGTCCTACCTCTCGGGCAGGTTCCAGATGGTGATGCTTGGGGATAGTTGCTCTTCAAAGAAGGAGCAGCTACGTGGTGTACCACAAGGTGCCATCCTATCCCCAATGCTGTTTAACATCTACATGAAACCGCTGGGAGAGATCATCCGGAGGCATGGGGCGAGGTGCTATCAATACGCTGATGACACCCAAATATATTTCTCTATGCCTTTGACAACAGCGTCAGCTAAGGATAGTGTGTCTCCTCTGAATGAATGCTTGGAGGCAGTAATGGGCTGGATGAGGAAAAACAAACTGAAGCTGAATCCTGACAAGACGGAGGTGCTTACTGTCAAGGGCCACAACCTGGGGTTGGAGGTGTGTCAACCAGTTCTGGATGGGGTTACACTCTCCCTGAAAGGCTGTGTTTGCAGCTTGGGGGTGCTCCTGGATCCGTCGCTCCAAATAACAGCTCAGATAGATGCGACTGCCAGGAGTACCTATTATCAGCTTCGGCTGATATGCCAGCTGCGCCCCTTCCTAGAGTTGGAAGACCTAAAATCAGTAGTGCACGCGCTGGTAACTTCGAGGCTCGACTTCTGCAATGCGCTGTACATAGGGCTACCTCTGTGCCTAGTCCGGAAACTTCAACTTGTTCAAAATATGGCAGCCAGGTTGATCACCGGTACATCTAGGGGTGACCACATTACACCAGTTTTACAATCTCTTCACTGGCTGCCAATCAGTTTCCAGGCGAAGTACAAAGTGTTGGTTATTACCTTTAAAGCCCTACATGGTTTGGGTCCAGGTTACCTACGGGATCGCCTTGTCCCATACAATCCGCCTCTGGGAAGAATTTACTACAGTCAACAAGAACTAGACTGACAACCGTTACCCAGAGGACCTTCTCTTCTGCCGCTCCCAGATTGTGGAATGAGCTGCCGGGAGAGATTCGCCAACTCACCAGTCTTCAGGAATTCAAAAGATCTATAAAGACTGATCTCTTCTGGCAGGCCTACCCAGATAAATTTTAAAGTGTTTTATTGGTGTTTTATTGGTATTTTAATGATGTATTGGTTTTATGTGCTTTTAATCAGTTTTGTATTTTATGTTTAATGCTGTTCCCTGCCTCGATCCATTGGGAGAGGCGGGTAATAAATAAATATATTATTATTATTATTATTATTATTATTATTATTATTATTATTATTATTATTATCCTTTATGCCAGCCTGGAAGAGTAGGCATATTACACATGGATTTCAACTTGTGCAATGGGTTACTTTAATTTTTGTTCTACTTCTTTAAATCAGTGTATGACCTTCAGATTGCTCTTATTGTTCCAAGTCCATGCCCTTTAAAAGCCCTTCTGTCTCCAGGCTAAGCTGATAAACACCTTGTCTGCTCTGATAAATGCATGGGCATGTGTTAACCTGTAGGCCTGTCTAGGAGATGGTGGGTAAACAGGCTGACATGACACCTGACATGTTTTCCAACCTCTTGTTCCATTTCAATGTGGGTTGGCCGTGTAAGGTGTTGAAAGTCAGGTCTGGGATTGTTTGGCAAATTCTAGCTTCCCTCTCCCCCTCCCCCTCCTCCTCTTCCCTCCCCCACCAAGGATATGCTTTGTTTCCTTCCAAGAAAAGGAGAAGAGCTCCAATGATATTTTCCCATAAAGGGTCACCTGGAAGAATATGAAATTCTCAGTGGATGATTGGCTTGTGCATCTAGAAGGCCATGAGGGGGGCACGGGTGGAACATGGGTGGAACAGTGGTGGCTGGTGCTCACAGGAGCTGGTGGGGTGGAGGGTAGGGCAGATACACAATATTCTACTGAAACGGTCAGAGGGGGCAGGAGAAGATCATGCATGGCAATCGGCAACTGCATGTCGAGCAACGGAACAAATGTGGGGGGGGGATTTCTCTGCCAGAAGTGGGGGGGGGGAGAGGCAGAGGGTCGCTGCCTATTCACCCCAAACATAGAGCCACTTCTGGGCACGGCCCAAGATGTTTTGCTGCCTGAGGCAAAGAACAAGATGGCATTCCCCTCCCATTTCATGTACAACAGCTAAGTGGCCCATTTGTACCTTTCTTCAACACTGGCAATGGGAGAGCCTCCTCCACGCCGCCTGAACGCAGCAAGCTAGCTTAGCGAGCACGAGGCAGACTGTGTAGTTCATAGCTCTCTCTCCTTTAATGCCTTGCTGCCACCTCCCAGTATTTGATGCCTGAAGTGATTACTTCACTCCGCCTAATGGTAGGGCCGGCCCTGGTGGATTACTAGTGAGCTGCTAAAACTGTACACAGTGCCACTAGCAACAGCATAAGCCACTGATTGTCCTATTAATAATTGTTGCACTTAGCCCTAAAAATATCAGTGTGTCCCTTCATTTCCTTTTGCAATGGGCGGAGCATATCCTAAAACTATGATGCCAGTTTGCTTCTAATCCGAGACCCCATCAAATTCCCCTCCAAATATGATAGTAACAATACTTATAAGTATTTCTTGACTGTCTAGCAATGTAATGTGCCTGCCAGGACCCTAAGATCATCTTTAGGGCTCCTTCTCCGTGAGCCCCTGCAAAAGGAAGTGAGGCAGGTGGCTATCAAGTGGAGGGCCTTCTCTGCTGTGGCACCCCGGCTGTGGAATGAGCTCCCTAGAGAGGTTCGCCTGGCACCAACATTATACTCCTTTCAACGCCAGGTGAAGACCTTCTTATTTTCACAATATTTTAACAGTTTATTATCATAGTCTTTTAACTCCACTGTTTTAAATCTATATTTAAAATTTGGATTTTAAATCTGCACTGCTGCGCGGTTTTTTGCCCTGGTTGTGTTTTCATATTGTATTTTTATATCACGTTTTTATACTGTTTTGTTGATGGTTTCAGTTTTTGTGAACCATCCAGAGAGCTTTGGCTATTGGACGGTATATAAATGTAAAAAAACATAAATAAATAAATAATCCTATGCATGCTTATTCAAAAGTAAGTTGCACAGTGTTCAGTGGGATTTACTCCCAGGTAAGTGTGCATAGGGTTTGCAACCGAAGCCAATTAAGTGCAGTAAAATAGATTAAAAGAAGACAAGGCTTACGGTTCAAATAACAACAAAAAAGTGAAGAAAAAAAATTGAGGAGATTAAATAATATAAATGTGTAAAGGTTAACTGACCTAATAATTTAACTTTAGATTATTTAACCAATAATATGTAGGAGGAAGTGGGACACTTACAGTATAATCCTATAATATTTATCCAGGAATAAGCCCCACTGAGCTCAATGGAATTTACTCCCACATAAGTGTGTATAGCATTGCCTAGGAAAAGTTGGATAGTGGTGATTTCTGCTTTTTACCTTTGTATTTTTAGCTGAGTGCTGTGTTTTGCATATCAGTTCTACTTGTGATTCAGAAAACAAAATACCTGGGGGGACAAAAACAGAAGTTAAAACAGGGAAAAGAAGGAATTCTAAGAAATGTATTGCAACCATTGAAACAAGTTAAAAATCTTATAGGAAAATGTAGAGTAAATGTAGGAAAAGAGTAAATTAGAAGTAATTTTTTTTAAAAAAATCTGATGAACATTCAAATTTCATGATTTGGGGTTTGATGTTAATTTTTTGTCCCTCTCCCCAAATCAAATGCTTAAATGTTGGAGCCAAATTTGACATCAATGCTGTTTCCAGACAAGTCTTTTATTTGTGCCTTCACCCTGCTTTGTTCATGGAATTTTACAGGGGATCAAGGCATTGTTGTCTTCTATTCATAACCACAGAAAATGTATTATGGAAGAAAAGATGGAATAGCTGCATAATGCCTTTGGATTGTTAGCTCTAGGACCCTTTCACATCTGTAAGTTCCCCAACATTAAAAAATTTGACCAGTCCAAGCTTTGTACCTCTTCAAAAGGATGTCTCCTGACTGGTGAATGAAGTTAGAAAAAAAGTTTACCAAATTCTTCAACAAGTCGTTGCTGTTTGATGCTGAGTAATACTGCATGTTGGCCATTGCATATTGTCAAATATGGTTTGCTATATTTCTGGGGCAAATTTGGCTCACTGTTAGAGCCAAATACAAGGAATTTGACAAGGCAGCAAAATGGGTGCAGTCTGTTGTTCCATTTTGTAAAATGGCTCAACACATTCTCCAGCAAGCTTAAACGGAAACACCGCTATTGTGTAAAAGCCTTTTGAAAAGACACGGTGAGTCCAGCTTATTTGTACTAGGGGTGAGAATGAAAAATACCCTTCTTGACCGTAAGTAGTTTTTAATCTCTCTCTCTCTCTCTCCCCCACCCCACCCCACTTTGTACTCAAGCCTGGAATAACTATTTTCTCCCACGTTTTTATTCTTGGCTTGCCGGGATGTGTAGTCACCAGCTGTTTGTTAAGATCACCCTTTGCTCTCTCCCCAGCCTGCTCAAATACTTCAAGACATTTGCCTCTTGATGCTTTGGCTCTAGAAGAGAATTTAATCCAACAAAACAAAAACATGGCAGCATTCCAGCTTCTTGGACAGCCCTTGATGTGCAAATATGTAAAGGAAGAGTGGGTCATTGTTGTTGTTTTTTGAAGTGATCAGCCACCTCCTGAAGACTCAAGAGTCCTACATGCAAAGCCAGCAAGACAGTTAAGGTGCTGATGGCATATTAAATTCCTTCTGTCCCCCAGGTGGAGTTTGAACATGGGTGGCCTGAGCAATGGGCCTCTACATACTAAGAGGAACCTCTGCATGGCAAATTGCAATGTTCCAATGGCCTAGAGGTGAAGGAGGATGGATGCAGGAGCCCTGCCCTCTTTTGTATCTGGTCACTCTTGTATAATTCCTGCAGCTTTAACTGTTGTGATGAATAGGGAATTTCACCAGGCGCTACATGCATACAAATGACACCTGCTGCAATGCCCTTTTTTAGGCCACTGTTAAAGACACAGGAGCCCTGTCTTCCTTTCCATATGGTCACCAAAAGAATACAGTGGCTGCACTGTTGACAAGCAATGGCCATTATGAGCACATTACACCATTCCTTGAAGAGTTTAATTGGCTCCCAGTTTGATTAAAGTCCTTGAATAGTCTGGGACCAACAGTCTTCAACATACTAGACTTGCTTGATGGCTGAGAATCATCAGAGGTCTTTCTCTGGGTATCCTTGCCTGTGAAGCTTAGGCTGCTACTGGAGAGAAGGCCTCTTCAAGTGAGCCCCACCAGCGGAATCCCCTGGCACCTGTATTATTATCCTTAGGCATCAGGCAAAGTCGTGGGTCAATTGATTGTGTGTGTTGGTTGGTCTGCTGCTAATTATCTAACTGTCGATTTTATTGTTATTAGTGCTCAATGGTCTGTTTTCAGATATAATTGCTGTTTTATGTTTCTGCTATACTGACATTCTTAGGTAATTTCGTTAAGCTACCTCAAATGGCAATGATGTCAGAAAAGTGGGATACATTTGTTTAAAATAAAATAAAATAGTTAAACTCAACACATTAAACGCAGCACACAGAAGAACCCCACCAATTCATATTCTGGAACACACAACTTTGGAAAAATAAACATTTTTTCATGGAAGACCCGGTAGGTAGGAGAGATATATCTTTGTATAGAAACAACCCCTTAACTCTAGGTTAAAGGATCAATCAAGCTTTGCAACAAACACTGCCTCTTAATTTACTTTGGTATCAGTATGCCAGCCTTCAGATGAATTCAGATGACTTTGACTACAACTTCCAATATTCCTAGCCAGCTATGGGATTTGCAGTTCAACACATCTGTAGGACATCAGGTGGAAGAAGGCTGAGCTACGTTTTCAAGAGCTCAGCCTCTTACACATTCGCCAATATGTGTGGACTGGCCTCTCCCTGAACGTAGCACCAACTGCCCGGTGGGAAGGAAGAGGAAAGTGGGAGGCAGGTGAAAACACCTTCACTGGCCTCCTTCAGCTAGACTGCTTCTGTTTGAAGTCTACCATTTTTACTGTATCCATTTTGTGTATCGTGAGCCTTTTGGGGAACATGACAAACCAGGCATTTGCCAAAGGCCATGTTTTACATGGTACCATTCATGATCTCCAACTTCCCTTCTGTAACCACTAGGAGAATGTATCCATGTTTTGTTTATTTAATGAAGAGATTGATATCTCGTTTTATTTATTTATTTATTTAATTTTTGTACCACCTGATAACCGAAGCTTACAATAGCTGAACCTAGGCTGACCATCACAACAGTTAAAGCTGCAGGAGCCCTGCCTTCTTGACCAGATACAAAAGAGGGCAGGGTTCCTGCAGCTTTAACTGTAGTGATGAAGAGGGAATTTTCACCAGGCGCTGCGTGCATAAAAATGACACTGGCTGAAATTCCCTTTTCTATGCAACTGTTAAAGATCCAGGAGCCTGGTCCTCCTTTCCGTAGGGTCCCCCTACTGAACCAATAAAATCATACAATCATCAACATAAAAGGGAAAAAGCAAAACAGATAAAATGAAGGCACAAACAGCTGACGAGGCAACTAAAATAAGGGTTTATCACATAGAAACCCTCATCCCTGCAAGCAGCAGGTCAAAGGTTTGCCGGAATAAAAACAACACCAGCGTTTCTCACTGGTTCCCCCCCCCCCCCCCCCCCGCGGGATTAAAAGTTTTAATCATGGAGGGAAAACAGTGAGACAGGAGGCCAAAGGCATCAGCTCCAGGTTTTGAGGGCCCTTGGGCAAGATGCCCTTGATGGGCCCCCAACGGGGGTGAGAAGTTAGTGAGTCTAATTTCTCACCACTGTTGCTGCCTCTTGCTTGAGTGAGAGGCAGAGGGCCAGGCAGCAAGGAGGCCGCGGCGTCTCCTGCTCCTCCTTCCCATCACCACCGTTGTCCGTGCCAGAGACAGGGGCAGGAGAACACGCAGGTTGCCATGGTGAAGGGGAGGAGCATGTCCAGGGGGCTCTTGTTAGTGGGTCCCTGCGGGAGCATGCTGGAGTTCAGTCCCCATTTCTGCCTTATTCTTAGGTTCTTCGGCACGTTGCTTTTCTTTTAGTTGCACCAGTTTGCCTTCTGGAAAATACGTGTTCTGTAACTAGCCATGCCCCACCGTGGCAGCTACTTTATGAATGGACAAACCATCCCCTATGGAGCCATTTTCGGTAACACTCATGATGCTTTTCTGAAAAGACCAGATGTATTGACTGAATCCACAAAGATTGGGGGGGGCTCCCCATTTGACTGCAGCAGCCATGTTGGTACACAACTACCAAGGTTAATTTATCCCTGATTAAGTTGGTTAAGTGTGCATGTGCGGGGTTGTGTCATTCATATTCATAGCAAGAACAGTACCCTGATTTTATTGTTATTGAGGTCAGTCAGATCCTTAGAGGGGAAACACAAAGTTTTCTTAACTTTTGGGGTAGTAACCTGTTAGCAAAAAATGAAAGGCCTGTTGTTGTTCATTTCTTTTCTGCTCTCTCTCTCTCTCTCTCTGGAGCAATATTTATTTACTGTATAAATTACCAGCATTCTCTGAGCTGGGATGTGACAATAAGCGACATTTTTTACAATAATTGCAGTAATGATTCCTGATTAATTCATGCTGCCATGCTGATGTGTGTCAAAAGAACAACGGAGGGCGCTTGGGCGTGAAATCGTCCACAAATATGGAGATGAAAAGCTCGCCAATCCATTAACAGAGATGGACTGAGTGAATTGAATTCAGTGCGCAACAAACCCTCTGTTCTTAGCTGCCCATGAATCGTTATGCCAACCGGTTTTTGTTTGTAACTGCTATTCTTTCATGAAACAACAACAACGGCACACATTCTGTCAGGCATACAAGGGAGTTTGTGTGCATTTAAGAAAATCCACTGGTCATAGGGTACATGCCATCCAACCAGACAATACCATGTGAAAAACTAGCGATACATCAAACTCAAATGGAATTCCTTTTGCCCCATGATCTTTGCCCTGAAAAACTTTTCACCTTTAGCGATGAAAAAGATTGCAACCAGGACATACCAGCACCAGAATTGATCTGCGAATGATGGATCCCCAAAGAGCTGAATCGAAGCAGGAGTTGTTTGGAATAGACACATGGATTCTGCCTTTCTTGTGCACTGATTGTATTCATTGAACAACATATGAGTTGCTTTGCTGATCACTATGAATGATGAAAGTGACGTGCACAAGCCTGAAACAAGGGGCAGGGAAAACATCTTTCAGGCCAAAGGTCGAATTCAATTTCGTAGAAGTTCTCAGGGACCACGTTTAGTGATGGGTGGGGCCATAGGCAAAAGGGGCAAAATACCCCAAATACCAGCATAATAGAGCTTAAAACATTTCCTGCCTGTGACATAGAGCGGCATCAGCCAAGCGTTTTATCACATGCTCATTACTGGCCACTCACAGATGTTCGTGGGTCCTTTTGATGGAGCCATCCACCTCCCGCGCATCCCCCATTCCTTCTTCTCTTTTTTCCGTCAAAAAACAGGACCCAGAAAATCCAATATTTTTTTTTGAGGCAAAACTTGCTGCCATTTGCTGCCATGTGCAGGAGAAGCAACGTGATAAAACCGCCCACTGAATGGGCCACGTGGTTGTTGCTTGCTTCCTCTTTCTTCCCCATGTGAAGAAAGAGGAAGCTGCTCGTCCCTATTGTGGGACAGAAGCAAGAGGCAAAGCGACGGGAGGGAAACACGATTCCCCCCTCGTCTGATGAGGCTCATAGCCTTGGGAGAAGCAATTTGACCTTTTAAAATGGGGAGGGGGACCACCAAATAAGTCAGTCGAGTCAGTTTTTGTACATAGAATGGAACAGGGGTGGGGATGCTAACTTGTTTTTAGCCTCAGGCAGCAAAATGTCTTGGGCCAGCCCTGGATGCCAGGGATCCTCTCCGTGCAAAGCATGTGCTCCATCCCTGAGCAATATCTTTCCCCCTTTATGCCCATGCCAAGCTGACATTCACAAGGGCTAGGAAACTGTGCATGGAAGGTCAGCATTCTTTTCACAGGGACATTTTACCTGCATAGCAAATTAGGGAAGAGGCGATATTAAAAAAAAAAAAAACTGATGAAAAATTCGAACACAGAATTGGATTGATTCATTTTCCCTTTACCGAATAACTAAATGGATTAGAGCCCTGTTGAAGAGACAGTGCACCCACAGAGACACAATAAGGCTTTTCATTCCGCCATTTGAGAGGCAGAGATTATTAAATGAAATTCAGATCTTTATCCGCACCTATTTTAAATGAGCCTACATCAGCCCACAGAGTTTGCAGTGAAGGTGCTCACACACTCCTCCACGTCTACTGAAAGTAAAATGTGATAAGCAGAATCCAGGGTGATAGAGTAATCATTTACAGATATTGGTGATAACAAAAACCCATTATATCTATTTGGGATGTGCCCAAAACAATGTCTCTGGGCCAGCCCCATTTGAGGAGGATTGTAGCAATTGTCACGTATCATCCCCAAAGGGAAGTGCTGCCCCAAGAGGGCTTCTGCCCAGAAAAGTGCCCTAGAAATATTTTAAATAAATACATAAAAATAAATAAATAAAAAGCAACTGGCTGAGTGGCTACTTGCTGCTGTTGCAACTGCCTGAACACTAAACAAGGGCCAAGGAAGGAAGGCTTGTGTCTCAGGGATAGAGCAGCTGCTAGCCATGCAGAAGACCCCAGCTTTGATCCCCCGGCATCTCCAGGTAGGGCTGGAAAAATCCCTGCCTGAAACCCTGGATTACTGCTGCCGGTCAGTGTCAACGATACTGGCCTAAATGGACAAATGGGTCTGACTCAGTGTAAGCAGTGTCCTATGTTCCTAAGGACCGGGATACTGTCTAGTTTAAACAGCCTGGCCAAAGCAAGGACTAACAACCCCTACAGAAGAACCCATGTCATCCTGACTGTTAGAGCAAGATGACAGTGGAACCAATGACCTAGGGAGGTGGTGGGCTCTCCCACACTAGAGGCATTCAAGAGGCAGCTGGACCACCATCTGTCAGGGATGCTTTAAGGTAGATTCCTGCACTGAGCAGGGGGTTGGACTCGATGGCCTTATAGGCCCCTTTCAACTCTTGTACACAAGAGCCAGTACAATGTGAAAGCTCCTGCCACGAGACACCCCAAGAGAGGGCAAAACTGAAACCTTCAGGAAAACAAGACCTAGGATTCCTTGTTAACCTGCTCTGCCATGATCCTTCATTTTAAAAAAACCTGTATCCAACCCATTTGCCAACTCCTGGCATTTCCCCTGCCCCAGATGTGACATTTCAGCTTCTTCTTCACCCCATTTTGGCATCTGTGGTTATTCACACAGGCCCTGCCTTTCTTCCCCCATTTAGCAGTCAGTTGGGACTGCTGGTCCCTTGGCACTTTCAGGCCTCTTGAAGGACTAAAGGTGAAATCCAATGCATGTTTAGACAGGAAAAGAGGCCCAACACCTTTCTTGTAGGTCTCCCCCCACCCCCAAACAGGCATGGGATTGTGCCCTTAATTGCTATGTCGGTCCAAACCCTGCCCAGCATTTTGCCTCCAATAGCAGTTCTGGTTCATATCCTTGGCTCATCCCTGCTGTAGACATCCCAATAATATGGGTGTCTTTATCGCACCTGTCACTCCCACCTGTAGCCCATGTAAAACACCTTGCAAAGGGCCCCTGTTAATTCTGAGATTTCCCATATCGTTCAGCATGTTACTGAAGTAGCAATAGACTTCATAATAGCACCAGTGGTAGTCCTAATATTAACAACAGTTTGATCCTTGAGTATCTATCTGCCAGACGCCTGTAAGTCCATTAAAGAAAGAACTTAGCCAGAATGCTTGTCATTCTTGTCTGGCCTTAGAAAGTGGAAGTAGAAGAATCAGCTGGAAAGTTATTCCACCGTATCAGATGCTTACCTAACACAACCAATGAGATGGTGTGGTTTTGACGGAGACCATGTTTAGCATTTTTCAGTTCTATAGTGTAATTTCCAGTATGCTTTGCTCTCACATCCGTTATGAGTAGCTTGTACTTCACAGGATCTGTTTTGTAGCATTCGGTGTCTGTAGTGATCAGCTTGCCATTCTTGTACCTATTTTGACCAAAAAGGAGAATCGAAGATGGTTTATTAGATGCGAAACAGAGAAAACCCCATTGCAGGGCTGTAGAGCTAGTAGCCATTCAAATCCAGCTGAGACACAGTGCTGAGATCTAGATGTTCCAGCCACCCGCCACACCTGGCTATACCACCTAGCACAGCCATAATCACACTGGCTAAGGGATGATGAGAGTTATAGTCGAAACACATCTGGAGGCCACCAGGTGGTGGAAGGCTGACCTAGCAAATGTCCTGCTTGAGTCAGACCTATCAGGAAGTGTAGGATGACCAGATAAAATCCAGGTCAGGGCTCATGTAACTTTAACAGTTGTAGAGCAAAGGGAATTTCAGCCAGTGTCAGTTGTATGCAATTAGTTCCTGGTGATATTCCCTCTTCATCACAACTGTTAAAGTTGCAGGGGCCCTGCCTTCTTTTGTATATGGTCACTCTAGTATAGTGCCTGCACCTTTAACTGTGGTGAGGAAGAGGGAATTTCACCAGGAACTAATTGCATACAAATGACACTGGCTGAAATTCCCTTTTCTCTACAACTGTTAAAGTTACATGAGCCCTGACCTGGATTTTATCTGGTCACCCTAAGGTAGTGAATTTCCTGACCCCCATCAAGCCTGACTTTGATATCCACTGGGAGTAAGGAATGAACCATACAATGGTCCAGACCAGCTTTCCCCAACCTGGGGCCCTCCAGGCGTAGTCCAACACATCTGGAAGGTACCAGTTTGGGAAAGGCTGACCCAGACTGTGGGGGTGGTTCTACCAGATGCTTCAGTGGGTGGTAGAGTTCTGCACAACAGCCATGCCATGTCAAGCGTAAGGTATAGACGAGCTATAAAATAGGGTGACCATATGGAAAGGAGGTCAGGGCTCCTGTATCTTTAACAGTTGTATTGAAAGGGGAATTTCAGGAGGTTTCATTGGTATGTATGTAGCACCTGGTGAAATTCCCTCTTCATCACAACAGTTAAAGCTGCAGGAGCCCTGCCCTCTTGACCAGATACAAATGACCTCTGCTGAAATGCCCTTTTCTATACAGCTTTAAAGATACGGGAGCGCTGTCCTCCTTTCCATATGGTCACCCTACTATAAAGTTGCTCCAGTTCAGTGCTGCTTATACACAAGGTGACTCCACAGGTGCTTCCCACCAGCAATGGTCCAGCCACCATTCACTTTGATGGAAGGGACCTCTGTGCGAACAGAAAGAGGGCTGTGCAATGCAGGTTGGTGTCAATGGGGAAATCTTCTCTGACAGCTAAGGGGAACAGTGTGCCAAGTAGGGCAAGTCCTAGAGCAAGGGTGAACAACCCTTTTGGGCCAGAGGGCCACATGCTGTGCTGGGTCAGGGACTCCACATGTGAGAGCACACATCCAATGCATGCTCATATATACACACATCCATGGGCATACACTTTCCCCACCCACCTACCCATATCTCAGCACTCAGGGGATGCAATTGCTGGGGACGGGGAGTTTAAAGCCTCCTCACACTCCCACTGTGACCCTGATCCAGACTGCTGAGAAGAGGGTGAGGTTAAAAGCTCTCCCATGCCACCAGCAATCCTAAAACAGATTACTGTTTCCCCACTGCTATTACCAGTGAGGAATCGGTGATCTTTTTCCTGCCCTCCAGCTGACGGCTCATTAAAGGAGAAAAATGGGCAAGGTACCCCGGGGGTTCCGTATGCTCCACAGAGAGTAGCCAAGGGCTGCAGGTTGGCCATTTGCATCCTAGAGCAACAGAACCTGTGAAATTTTCAAAGCCATCCAGGAACACAATGGGACTTATATTTCTGAGTAGATATACATAGGCTGAATTCAGATGACACATTAAGCAACTGGGGGTGGGGGAACAATCGTCAGTTGTATTGACTATCATGTTGTCTGAATGCTGCCATAGTCAACTCAGCGCTGATTCTGATCCACACCACGGTTGATTATTTATTACCATGTTGTGTGGGGAGTACCCCCTAGATGAACAACTGGAAAGTTGATTATTACCCCACCATTGACTATCGTGTTGTCTGAATTCAGCCATAGAATTGCTGCTAGATCATTACATCTGTATTCCCTCTAGTTTTGCCAATTCAATTCCACTTCTCAATTCAAAGTACCTCCTTGGTCCTTACCAGTTCACATCTGGGCGGGGGAAAGCATCCACCTTCCAAGTCAGTTTCAGCATCTTCTGGCCTTCTAGAACCTCGGAAGGAGATTTTTTCTTATAGGAAACCCTGATGAAAGCTTTCTCTGAAATTAAGGGAAAAAATGGCAGGAGTTAATCCCAAGTTTGCTTTGCAAAACAATCATAAAGTTGCAAGGCATAAAAGTGGTGGGCCAAAATGCAGAGTCCCCAAGCATATGCATGTGGGAGAAGTATATGCAGCCAGCCCAAAATGAGTAGAAGGTATGCCTTTTAGCTGCGCCATCAGCCCCATCAGCTCCTGTCCAGCCATAGGATCACTCATTGTTTGGGGCCATAGGATTGCTCTCTTAATGTGTTTTATTTTTAAATCTATTTTAAATTGTTTTTGTAAGCCACCTTGAGTGCCATTTTTTTGGTAGGAAAGGCAGGGTGTATTTCTCCCCTCCACTCTAATGGCAGCGGCTGCTGCCATTGGAATGGAGGGGGGAAATACGCAATTTCCCCAGCCTTAAAGGCCCCCATTGGCGCAGGGGGAGGGAGGAGAGAAACGCAGTTTCCCCAAGGAGAGATTGTGTATTTCCGCCTGCTGCATTAATGGTGTCCGCCATTAATGCCGCAGGGGAAAAGGGCAAAGGAGGTACAGGTCAGGGCAGAACCGTGCCCAACTGCTCTCGAAAACTCGAGAGCAGTTGGGCGCAGGCCTGTCCTGGTGCTGGGCGTGCCCACCTGGGCCTGTGAGGGCTGGACACAGGGGCATCTGCTGCCCTTGTGGGCCCATGCGGATTTTTGCCCCAACACTATTTTTGCCACTCCTTTCAGGTTTTCCTGCTCTCTCTGAACATAGCTTCAGTCCTAACAGTACCTGGGGGCGGCAGGGGATGAATTTTCACAGCAACAATATATTGTGGTGAGCTTTTCCTTTTGTAATGCAAAGTATTTTGAGTTGGGTTGGTCTTGAATGGCATTTAAGACCCATTAGCTTTACAAAAGACCTGCTCCCAGCAGAGATTAAGTTTTTGTGAGTGCTAAAACTGGAATGTTGATCTGGACTGGATCAGCACAGCTACCTGCATTTTTGGACTTTCCTTGGGGGCTGTTATGATGAGTATCTGCAGTTCAAACCTGACTTCTCCATCACTGTGTAGGTATTATATTGAGAGGTCATTCTTACTGTATACTGTGACTGTGACATTCTGCTTCAGATCTTCGGTTGCATTGACCACTTTGCAAACATATAACCCTTTGTCTCCCATCGTAACTTCTGGGATGGTAATATTACTGGAGCCTTTCACAATGTTTCTGTCATCAGCCTTTTTCAATCCTTTCTCAGGGATATATTGCTAAAGGGGGACAGAAAGATAGAGGACAAACCCATTATGAGATTAGTTTAGAATCTCGAAGACGACAAGTAACACACAGCCTGTGCGAAACCATGAAATGCATAGTCAAAGATTAGATCACATGATGCTTCCCATTGGAAGAAAACTTTCCATCAGGAAAATATTTTGGATCCAGTCATGTACGAAGGCCAGATCACGATGAATCCTCAAGTCTCTTTGTTCAGAAATGTGGAATTTACAAGCTCCTCCTCCTTAATGAAATGTTAGTGACTGTTTGTTGTGCAAATGGAAAGATTATTGCAAACATTTCAACTGTCATCATAATGATATTTAGGATCCCCAATTTTTAGTGCCTTTTCTCTCATACACCCCAGTCCTAAAAGATTGACTTGAGATCAGCTAGAGAAGAGAGAGCTCTTGAAGAGAGCCTTCGGCTGTTGGGTGGTATAGAAATGTAATGTATCAATCAATAAATAATACCAGCCATGAAAATACAAAGCAGTTAGGGACGGGGTTCAGTTTTCTGACTCAAATGAAATTCAGGTCAGGTTCTGATCAGGTCTGGAACCTTTCTGAAATGTATACTGGACCTGCCACTTCCTAATGGGTTTTGAGCCTGTTCCAGAGAGCACGAGAGGTGGGCATTGGGAGGCATCTCAAAGGCCAGATTCCTTGGGGCTGGGAGGCATCTGGTGCAATTTTGACAATGTCACTATCCTTTGATGTGCCAGATGCTCCAGACACCCACAGGGATAGGCAACCTAGAGCCCTCCAGGTGTTTTGGACTCCAATCCCTACATGTGCCAGCCGTTATGGCCAACAGCCAGGGATTATGAGAGCTGTAGTCCCAAACATCTGGAAAGCACCAGGTTGTCTACCCCTGCCTCAGAGCATCTGAGGCAAGGCCCAGCACAGCCAATGGGCATCTCTGAGCCATGCTAGCCCTTCTCGCTGAAGCCAAGGGCCAAGTTCCATTTCAGAGAAAGTCTAGGGCAGCCTTTCTCAACCTGGCACAGCTCCAGCTTGGCACTGCAACTCCCATAATTTCCAGGTTGGGGAAGGCTGGTATAGGGGGCACATTACAGTGGGGTGTGTGGCTGAATGCCAAAGGGGGTTGGGCCAAAGGCAAAAGAGGCAAGGATAAAATACAAAAAGGACCAGCCTATTTCAGCTTAAGGTTCTTAGCGCCAAGAACTAAGCCTCTCAGGAGAGGCGTTTGGACCTTTTACAATGGGGTGGGGAACTGCATAAAAGCCAGAAGACCACCAAATGATCAGTGATATGAGGAAAGGCAGTGAGCGATGGGAAGGGGAGTGGCTATCCCCAGAAGGCTGGATTGGAAGCCCAGTCCTGTGGTTCTGCATACGGATGTGCATTACATCGGATCCGATGTCCGATTCCGATTAAAATCGGAGAAAATCGGACATCTGATACCGATTCCAATTTGAAAATTTGGAAATCTGATTTTTTCTGATCCGTTATTTTGGTCTCCGATTTTAATCGGAAAAAATCGGAAAATCGGACGCCATTTTGAATGCTTTTTCCCATTACCTATTTTTGTGTTACAAAAACACCCATAACTTTTTTATTTGTAAAGATAGAAGGATGAAACTTGGCCACATTGTAGATGGGTTTGAGGTACTTCTCCGTGAGAAATTTCAGAAAGATAGCTCCAGGCATTTTGTGGCTATGATTTTTTTAACAACAAACCAGGAATGCCTATAACTTTTTTTATTTTTAAAGATCCACACATGAAACTTTGCCACATTGCCAATGTTATGTTGGGACTCAGTATGTGAAATTTCAGAACCATAGGTGCTTGCCTTGTGAGGCAATTAATTTTTTTAGAAATGAGTAGCCGTGGGTTAAAGACAGTTATGGCTTCAACGTTTTTATTTTTAAAGATCCAAACATGAAACTTGTCCACATTTGGTTGATAAGTGTGACCAATTTCGGAAGCATAGCTTCAAGCATGTAGTGACAAGGTATTTTGGGAGAAATGAGGAGAGAAACCCATTTAACTTTTTTATTTTTAAAGATAAAAGCATGAAACTTGCCCACATGGAAGATGGGTTTGAGGTACTTATCTGTGAGAAATTTCAGAAAGATACCTCCAGGCATTTTGTGGCTATGAATTTTTTTACTTTAAAAGTTCCAAAAGTTGAAAAACAAAGACTTTGACAGCTGTCAAACTGCACCCCCATCCCCCGCCTCCCCCCCCCATTAGCTGTCAAAGCCTCACACATATCAACCAAAGAATACAGTAGTGTAAGGCTTATTACTTGCGATCCACCAAACCGATTTTGCTCAAACCGAAGCTTGAGCAGTGTTGACATGCATAACATTTTGCATGTTCAAAGAAAAATGACAAAATTGAGCTTTAATAGCAATTAATTTCTTCTATACCAAACAGGCAGAGCAGACCCTCTGCCAGCAGGATGATGGACAGCCCTGCTCGGCCAACCAGTGTGGAGCAGCCACGCAGTTAGTCTATCGCCACCAGAGGGAAGGGGGAAGGAGATGGAGGCAGCCAATTGGGGTGCATGAAGGAGGGGGTCATCAGGGCTGCACCACATGTAAATTTTGGAGGGGGGGAATTTGCTGTGCATGAGCCACACTTGTATTATTCATGAGCCTCTCTGTGGTGAGGGCAATGAGGGGCACAAATGCAGGAAAGGACCAGGACCACGAGTGCCCACGGTGACACTAGTTTGTGCTAGTTTCCAATAGTTCTGCACTGATGACATAAAATAACATTTAAGCCTCTTAGGTCAATGGTGAGCATTTGAATCCTTGCTCCCCAAATTGTTACAATCATGCCATGTGTCAGAGTCTGATGGTGTTTGAGGAATCGAGCCCCAAAATCACGAAAGAATCACCAACCTGAAAACATTTGTCTTTCACTTTCAGGAGCAAGTGCTTGCCCTGGACCCAAAGAGGGGCGGTAGGTGAGTGGCAGAGCTCCTGCTTTGCAGGCAGAAGGTACCAGGTTTGATCCCTGGCAGCAACTCCAGGAAGGGCTGGGAAAGAATCCTGCCAGAAATCCTGAAGAGCTGCTGCTGTTGCCAGTCAGAGTTGACAATACTGGGCTAGACAAAACAATGGTCTCACCCAACATGAGGCATCTTCCTGTGATCCTAGGGGAAGATTCGAATTACTCACTTTGCGTCCAGGAAATTCCCATGCAAAAAAAATTCGTCCATTGGCATATGTCTCAGCTCGGCATTCCAGGCGAAGGGGTTCTCCAACCAGCAGTTTTTCTGGAGTTGCTCTCAAAGTCAGGTTCAGCACCTTCCTCTCTGAAAGAGACAGGAAACCAACTAGGGCTGTGTCCAGATCCAGAGCCAAATCCCGAATCCGGAGAGGATTGGCCTGATTCGGCCCCAATCCGAATTGGATTGGATCGGGCCTGGATCAGACTGGATCGGATCCATGATCCGGACCAGCTCCCTCCCGCTCTCCTCGCTCTCTCTCTCCCTCCCTCAATCGCCCTGCTTACCTGCAGCCTCCTCCACGTCATCCTGCTTTGTCAATGTCGGCCAGCCACTTTCCTGCTCGTGCTGGGTGACATCATCACCTGCTGTGACCAGGAAATGTGGTGGCCCACAGCGAAGACGGAAGGCGACGGCAGAACGATGGAGGAGGAGGCAGCAGGTAAGCAGGGTGATTGGGGGGAGGGAGGGAGCGGGGAGAGCGGGAGGGAGGGCTCTGCACGGACCCAGGGCAGATCCGGATCCAGATCTGAGGCAGACTGGACTGGGCCTGATCCGACATGGGTCGGATCAGGCCCGATCCGGACCTCCCAGATTGGGATCCAGATCGGATCGGGGGGTCCATGCACAGCCCTAAAATCAACCATTAGAACCCCCAAAGCAAATAATGATGGATGTCAAATTTAGATACCAAGTATCTGGCAAATATTCAGAAAAATATCAGAGCATTTGAAGAATGCCTGGAGAACACCTGAAAACCAGCATTTGAAGGGAAGAATTCTGGGCAATATCTGAGGGATTAGAGCACAATCTATTCTGTTCAGACAGAAAAAAAAGTCACACAACTCCCAACATTCTTCAGCCAGCTGTGCAGCGAGTGTAGGACTTTTTTTCCCCCTGTCTAAACATGCATAAACATAACTATAACTGGAATCAATCCAATCCAATTTATTGCTTATTGAACAATCAGGCCATACACATACAAAGACATAATAAAATGCCCCTCTTATATAAAAATGACAGCAATATAAACATTGTTAAGAAAGAAAATGATAGTAAACACTAGTTAGAATTGGAACAGTATTGCATAAAATTTTAGAAATATATATTAACATATTATATTAGCCAGTTTAATCTTCTAGAACAATCAATAGCTTCCGTTTCTGCAAAGTACATTTAACAAACTTGGCAGTCTTATGAGATGTGTAATAGTCTGTGCCAGCCAGTAATAATAGAGCTATACTTAGGGAGGAATTGTCATGGAGCCCAATTATTAACAGCTCAAGATAATGCTTCCTCAGCTCAGCGTACTGGGGACATTCTGTTAGAAAATGTAACATGTCCTCTACCTTGGGACAGCCAACAATGTGGTATCTGGGCCCTATAACATGCCATGATGGGCCCTATAACGTGCTTTCATCTCCATCAGCTGGAGGGAATTCAATCTGAATTTAGTCAAAAGCCATCTCAACTCACTGGAATTAGGTTTAGCAAGGAATATATCCTAGGGATGGAAATGAAGGGCAATGCAGTACAGGAAGGGAAGCACTCACCCACTTTCTGTGGTAAGTAAAATGACTTGTATTCTTCCCCATTGACTGTAACAACACATATGAGCATGGTACTGAAGAACTCGAAGGAGGGTGAAGTGATGAGGAATCCTCTCTTGGGGTCCCAATCCTTCCTCTCATAGCTGAATGTGCTAGGAGAATACTAAGGAAAAGAGAAAGACATAGAATCATAGAATAGTAGAGTTGGAAGGGGCCTATAAAGCCATCGAGTCCAACCCCCTGCTCAATGCAGGAATCTACCTTCAAGCACACCTGAAAGATGGTTGTCCATGTGTCAGGGATGGACTCCCTTAAGATGAGAAAAAGCTGGAGTACATGCCACAGTGTCTGCTCATGTTCAACCTTTGCCAGTCCGGCCTCCCTTCCTACCCTTTGTGGTTTTTTTAAAATATATTTTTTAAAATAATTAAATGTATATGTGTATATATATATATATATATATATATATTTCCATTTTTTTCTTTTTTTAAAACAATAGTTTTTTCAAGATAAATTTTTCAAGGTAGTTACAACATTGGTGTTAAAATACACAAAACTGGTAAAACAAGTTCAAAGGAAGTAATATAATTTAAAAAGAAACCCTCAAATCAGCAAAATAATAAATAAGCAGCCAAAATCCTTTTGAAACATATGAGGCTTACCCTGTTGGCAAGAAGACAGCAAGGGCCAGGCAATGTAAACCTCCAGTGAGAGACCATTCCACAATGTTGCCTGTGGGGTGTATGTGTGTGGAGTGGGGGCAGTAGTGGAAAAGGCCCTGCTTCTCAGGGAGGCCAACACAGCTCTTATGCAATATGGAATCTGAACAGAGTATCGCATACAGATCTTAATCGCTGGGAAAGTTTATACAGATATTAAATGGTTACTTCCCTGATTGCTGTCATGGATAATATAAGCTCATCACGGAAAGGAACAGTTGACTCATGTCACCCTGTAAAGTTGGTGCTCTATCGCACATAACATGCATACTTTAAAAAAGGGGTAGGCAGACTTCAGGGGTAGGCTTGTGGGATCTACTTGGCTTCCTACTAGAACCACCTTCTCCCTTTCCAAATTCACCAAACAGAGCCATATCCAAACGACATACACTTGGCATGAAAAAATTCCAAGCCCAGGAATTTGTTTTGAGCACAAGAACAAATCAGATCTCACAGTACTTCCACCCCAAAATCAACTCCTGTTTACTGCAGGCTTTCTGCAGTTCAGCGGTATAATTGGAGCAGGATGTGCGTGCGTGTGTGACTTCTTTTTTAAATTTTAATTTTTATTGCATAGATTTTTGGTATAAATAGCAAAAATGGAATATAAGCAACCAACAACAAATCAAGGTCAAAGTTGTATAGTAAGGTCTTCGGTCATCGACTGCTCAGAAATCTCCCGATCTACATTCTACCACCCTTGCTGTAAAACGAACAAAAGCTATGCCCGCATCCATTACAAACTCTTCCATTAGTATCTTTGGGTAACGTTCCTTGCTTCTCAAGCATCATATTCCAATAAACTAAGGGTTGGCTACATACCCTAACCCTAACCCTAACCCATACTTTTTATTACTTTTTTTACAAAATAAGAAAAGGTCTTACTGGCAGTTGAGATTAGTTCAAAACAAAGTGAAGATCCCAGCTGCTCCCATATTCTGTTCCCATTAAGGCCTCTGGGCCACACTTGGGGCGCAGAAACATTCTTAGGAAACGAAAGTAGCAGCTGGCTGGAGCCGATGGCTTTCACCTGCAGCACAAGCATTTTGTGGTGGCTTCCAAGACACTTAGCCAAATATGCCCAACAGCCCAAGAAAGTTGCCTACCCCTGCCATAAGGCTTTTGCGTCATCCCTTCAGCACATATGAACATCTTCCTCTTGCAATTACAGGGAGAATCTTTCAATTTGGGCTGCGGCAGAGAAAAAGGGTGCTTCTTCTGGCATTGATTTATTTGATTTATACCCGGCGTTTCTACCAAAAAATGACACTGAAGGCAGCCAGCACTCCACTGGATGGCACTCAAGAATTCATAGCCAGAAGCAGCTGCTTCAAGTCGCTTCATGGTCAGCCCCACTTCATAGGCGAGGCCAGCATGGGATGAACAATGGGATGCAAACGTACTTCCAAGGATGCAGCAAAACAAAAACGACAAAAGCATTGCTCACAGCAAACTGGAAGTTGAGTAGGCTAAGTGAGAAGAGACAATGAATTCATCCCCACTGAGTTATTTGAGAAGGGAATTCCTTGCAGTGACCAAGTCCACAGAAAAGCAACTCAACACCAGCAGCTCCATTATTAAAAGGAAACACGTATAGGCAGCAGCTCTTAATAGCTGTAATCAATGAGGTGGCAACCATAAGAACATCAGAAGAGCCATGCTGGATCAGACCAAGGGTCCTAGTCCATCACTTACACAGTGGCCAACCTGCTGTTGACCAGGGCCAGATCTACACCTTGGGTCAAATCATTATGAATGTGGAGGAAAAAGCAGGAATAATAATACTAATATAATAATAATTATTATTATTATTATTATTATTATTATTATTATTTTATTTATTTCTTACCCGCCTCTCCCTCTGGATCGAGGCGGGGAACAACATTAAAAGCAAATGATATAAAATACATAAAACATATAAAAACTAATACATTATTCAAATACCAATAAAATTCTTAAAACTCTTAAAATTCGCCTGGGTAGGCCTGCTGGAAGAAATCAGTCTTTATGGCTTTCTTAAATTCCAGAAGACTGCAGTTATCAGCGCACTTCGGTACCACTATAAAACAGTAATGCAGATCTAGCCCAGGAACCCACAAGCAGGTCATGAGTGCAACAGCACCCTCCCGACGATGTCCACAGCAAATGATGCACATAAGCTTACTGCCTCTGCTACTGGATGTAGCATAGATCCATCAGGACTAGTAGCCATTGATAACCTTCTCCTCCAGGAATTTACCAACCCCTTTTAAAGCCATCCCAGTTGGTGGCCATTACTACATCATGTGGCTGCGAATTCCATAGTTTACCTATGCTATCTAGGTTTGTAAATGTTCTCAACTCAGCCTGTTATTGCTTCCAAGACATCCTAGCCTTCATGGGAGTGGTAGTAGGGGAACTTCCACAGGCGTGGGAGCCAACTCCGCCCCCCCCTCCCAGCCCCAGAACCCAGCAGGGGATGCGCCCTCCTTTGAATTGCTGCTGTGCTGTAGGATTTGCAGACAAAATCATTGATTTTCCTTCAAAACTGGGCATACAGCAGCGTGCACATAGCTTTAAAGTGGAATCATGTTCCCTGGATACTTCCAGTAGCATGATTTTGCTCTGAAACAAGGCATGCACTTCCCACATGCCATGTATGAAAGGAAAACCTGTTTTTTTTTGTTTGTTTTTTACCACTACTGCGCTGCTGTATTCCTGCACCAAAATTGGTAGCAAGTAAGTGGGGGCTACAAAATCAGCTGAAGGGGAAGGGTTGGGTGACCAGATAAAATCCAGGTCAGGGCTCATGTAACTTTAATAGTTGTAGAGAAAAGGGAATTTCAGCCAGTGTTGTTTGTATGCAATTAGTTCCTGGTGAAATTCCCTCTTCATCACAACAGTTAAAGTTGCAGGGGCCCTGCCTTCTTTTGTATATGGTCACTCTAGTATAGTGCCTGCACCTTTAACTGTTGTGATGAAGAGGGAATTTCACCAGGAACTAATTGCATACAAATGAAACTGGCTGAATTTCCCTTTTCTCTACAACTGTTAAAGTTACATGAGCCCTGACCTAAATTTTATCTGGTCACCCTAGGGAAGGGGGCATATGCAAGCCACTGGCCATTGGAAATATCCTTTAGAGTTCAGACTGAAACCTGGAGTGGATTCACTGCCTCATTGGCACCGGAGCCACCATTCTACCCTTCTGCTGGTTCTTCTTTGTCAAATGAATCAACCCCCATGGAGAATTCTAACCAACCCAGTTTTCTATAGTATTAATTTGATGTCGGGGGAAGGAGGGCAGGGAAATGTTGAAAAAGCTTGAATTTCAAGCCCAACCAAAGGAACCAATTTGATTCGGTTGACATGTGGAGTTAGAAGCCTTTTAGTATGAGCAAACCTGTGTGCTTTTCCATAAATATGTAAAGGGTATGGAATGCAGTCATTTTAAAGTATAATAGAAACATAAGAAATGTAATTTATGAGGGAAAAGTACATTGCTACAGGAATAATAAAATTGAATAAAGTTTAAGATTGTGAGTATCCCGATGGCTAGAAAAGTTGGAAAGTGTGTGTGTGTGTGTGGTATGGTCCTACATATTAAAGTTCTTCATACAATATTAAAAAATATATGCACTTATTAAAAAGGGGGAAAACACAGGGTTCAATCTACCCAACCACTTAAAAAGACCTTGTGTTATTTTCACTTCTTCCTGCGGCATTATCATTGATCAGTTATTAATTTTGGAAGAGGATGTTCTAAATTTGTCTGATGGCTTGGCTCCTTCCTCCCCTGCCCCCACGACTTCCTCTGAGTGAAGGAAGCAGCCAACATGGCTCCACATAACATTTCCAGGCAAGGCCAAAACAACAAACGCTGTTTCCTTAAATGGCAACAGAATGACGGGTTCCAAGGTGAACGCACACCTCCACAAACAGGGCTCATCCTCTTTGCTGGAGACGTCGCTCCCTCACCTTCCTTTTGGTGTATACAATTCCACCCCACCCCCACCCCCTCCGTCTCCTCCGAGAGAGGAAGAACGAAATTCTTGGCCTGGATTTCTTAGCAGCTCAAAACGGAGAGATTCATTCATCCAAAGGGTTCGCGGCAAGGAGGGGACCCTTTCGTTCAATGCCAAGAAATGGCCAGGAGGAAGTTGGGCACAAAGCCAAGTAGGGGGAATGTTCAGACTCTAAAAATAAGGCATCAGACGCTAATACCGAGTGCTCAAGGGCCTGCATGAAAACCATCTTAGGATTTCACAGAGACTCCAGGCCAATGTTATCCCTACATACCGCTCAATGGATTTCAACAGTGACACCAAGCTTTCAGTCAACATTTATGTGAAGCGAGAAATAAGCTAAAGCACTATGCTGGATCCAGTCCAGCATTCTGAACATGAAGTGACTGACCAGCTGCCCACTGGAAACTCACAAGCAGGACAGGAGTGCAACAGCCTGGCCTATGTTCCCAGCATCTGGTGCACAAAGGCCTATTGCCTCTGATCCTGGAGGCAGCATATAGCCATCAGGACTAGTAGACATCGACAGCCTCCTCCTCCAGGAGCTGTAGCCCCACACATCTGGAGGGGAGCAGGATGGGGAAGGCAGATTTAAAGGAATCAGACCTAGGCCCCAGTGAAGTCAACTGCATAATAGAAGCAGAGACTAAATGCTCTTGGAGTGCTAGTACCATAACATGACTTGGGCAACCATTTCCCTTGGATGAGCTGGTGAAATGCTGGATCAAAATATGCCACCTGCACATCTGGCTCAAGGAGGATCTTGTACAAGGAGAACCCATGCTGAAGGAGGATTTGGCTTGGACTGGGGAGAGCTAAGTTGAAATTCTCACTTCACCATACAGTTCATTGAATGAGCTTTCACCAGTCGCGCGCACACACACACACACACACACACACAGCCTAGCCTGCCTCAAAGGGCTGTCGTGAGGATTAAATGTGTGTTTCTATCCTGGGAGTGTGGGGGCAATTGTACATGCTCATTAGACGAATGATAGGGTAAATGTGTGATTTTTCAGAAGCCTTTCTCTGTGTGAATCCCTGCTCCAAGAGAAGCTTTGGGAGGGAAACAGTTTGGGAACAGGCATTTTCTGTGAAAGCACCACATTAATGGAACACTCTCCCGAAGGAAGCTCACCAGGCGCCAATATTGTCATGTTTTCAGTGCCAGGAGAAGATGTACTTAGTTTCCCAGGCATTTAGACATTACCAGTGGCCCAGTTGGTGTGGGCTGCTTTTGTGGTGTTTATTTTAGGCTGGGGGTTGGTGGGAGAAGATTTTGTGTATTGTGGATGTCCTTGTAACATTAATATTTTGAATTCTTTTTTGAGATGAAATTTAGAAAAGTGGTGCTCACCAGCTGCAGCTTTGGTTTGATCTCCGGTGAGGAGACCCGGCAAGGGACAATAATCACATCTGTAACGTTGTGTATGTAGATAACTTCAGGTCGGTTGGAGTGCAGCTCCACAAAAGGCTTCATGTCATCTGCAGAACATAGAAACAGAACATCACACATATGCTGTCAGGTAGATTTGGTGTGGTTGTTTGTCAGGAACTCTCTGGGACAATGCTAAAGGTGTTGATCTCCCTTGTACCCTGCCCTAGCTCCAGGGGAGGGGGGGGAAGCAAGCACCCCTAATTCTTCTCAACAACAACCTTGAGAGGTAGGCAAGACTGAGAGGGAGGGACTGACTCAGGGCAAGCCACGGGGCTTAATTACTAATTGTATTTGGATCCCACCCTTTCTCCAAGGATTTCAGGGTGACTTGTCTACTGGTTCCTCTGGCACTGGGAGGTAAGTTAGCCTGAAAAATAGTGACTGGCTCAAAGTCACCCCATGTCCAATTTGAATCTGGGCAGTGCTGGCTCCACGTTTTGAGGGCTTTTGGGCAAGACATCCCCCTCAGTGGGTCTACCTTCTCACCTCCATTGCTTCCAACTTCTCTTGCTCCTCCTTTGCTTTCTCATCATTGCTTCTCCTTGCTTGCTTGGCAAGGGAGCAAGAAGGCCGCAGCATCTGCTGCTCCTCCTTCTCACCACCACCATTGTCTGGGACAGAGCGAGAGGCAGGAGAACACGCAGGTTGCAATAGTAAAGAGGAAGCACAAGCCCAGGGGGTCTTCTCAGTGGGGCTCTGTGGGGGTTCAGGGCCCATCAGCAGGTGCCCAACCATGCTGACCCTTGATGGTGGCCCTGAATCTCAGTCTTCCCAGTCCTTGCCTACCACTCTAACCACTGCACCATGCTGGCTGTATAGCTGAGCCAAATTTTCAGCATCAGGTGTGAAGTCTATGGCAAGTCCTCAAGTGGCAACCTGAAGGAGTCCAGGGATTAATCAGTGCACCACCTGCCTGCTTCTGGCCAAAGAAGAGGAATAGAGAGAAAAAGCACCACCAGCCAAGGAAGACTCCTTGCATCAATAGGCTAGAGTGGGCCCATCAGGCCCCATGGGGTTTTCAGGATGTCTGAACAAAAAGAGAGGATCAATGATGGCAGCCATAGGAAAAAAACCACTGAAAAGACAGCCATTGTCTTTTTAGCCTTTGATTCTCAGGCAGTGTCCCATCCAGACACTGACCAGACCCAGACCTGCTTATCTCCAACAAGGTAGTTGCATCAGGTGCCTTCAGACCATGCCCAGAAACCCAAGGGGAAGAATTCCATCTAAATAGCCTCATCCAACTTGAAAGCCTTCATGTGTTGGAATACAACTCTCATCAGTTCAAGCCACAATGAGACTTGTGATGGGAATTGTAGTCCAACACATCTGGAGGGTGGCGGGTGGGGGGAAGACTGATTCTAGTAAGACTTCAAGAAGACAACTTAGTACTTTCTGCCCTAAAGAGCTATTGAAGGCACCTCAAGGTGCCAGATCTCACAGCATCAAATTCACAAAGAGCTGTCTATGACTGAGGCCCTTTGTATGTTAGTTCCACTTGTACCAAACCGCCGTGGAGAAAAGTATCAAATCAAAATGGCACACTGGTTTAAAGACACCTGGAGCATTCCTTCCCAACCTCCACTGAATCAGGGTTTCACCAGTGAAGGAAAGAGACAGTAGCCATTGTGGCTTGTTCGCCTTTCACCCTTTGCACCATTGTGGCATGAAGCTGTTCCTAAAAGTTTCAGGAGATATGTTGCTGGACAGTTCCCCAATGCAGAACTCAAAGCACAGCTTGGCTTGCGGCTTGCAGAAGTGGATTCCATTTGATCTTAGTAGGATCTAAGCATGACTCTTGAGAGTGGCATTACCCCAAGCAGAAGAATCCAGTTCCTTCTGATTGACTTCAGAACAGCCAGTTTTCCTTCTATTGCCTCAGGTTTCAGACACTGCTTTTGTAATCACAACCAGAGATCCCCTTCCACCTCTCTGCAAGGGGCATGCTATAATTTGGCTTTGCATTACATTACGATACCAACAGAGCCTTGCAAAGTACAAAGGGTGTGATGGGAAACAGCAAAGGGAAGCAAGTTGCATCCAACACCATAAGAAATACCAATTCTCACCACATGAGGGTGTAGATAAGGTGACTTTGCTACATCCCTTACTAACATGACTCTGCCCAGAGTTTTCCATTTTACCATTCTTTTGCATGAAGCTTCAGGGGTGGCAAGGAAACGGAGGTTTAGGCAGAGACGTAGTCCATGAAAGAGGGGGCAGCCTCCAGACCCTTATCATGGCAGGCACCCTACCCCCCCTATTTATTATTCATTTGATTTGTACTCTGCCTTTCTACCAAGAAATGGCACTCGAGGCAGCTTACAGGCACAATTAAAATGGATTAAAATAAATCAACACATTAAAATACAATAAAAACATAACAATTACAGAATGAAAAAAACACACATTTAAGTCTGGGCTAGATGTGCTCTGTCCTAAAAAGCACACAAAACACCATGTACCCAGGAAATCTAAATTCTGCACTGAGAAAAGTTGAATTTTGCAATCTGTATAAATTCTGCAAATTTGTACAATTTCTTTCTGTCTGTCCATTCTTCTTCTTTCGGTAACATGCAGCTCTTTCTTCATACATTTCTTCTTGTTTAGGTTTCATATACTACAATTTCCAGCACTCAGTCTACCCGTCAAATATTTAATATAATAGCAGTTGGTGTTTGCAAATGCTGGCTTCTGTATTTTTCAATATACATGTTGCGATCACATTTTGCACCTACATCTGTTTTATTGTTTTATATGCAATCCCTGTCAATTTATAGTTAGCGGCACATCTATCTATCTATCTATCTATCATCTATCTACACATACACACACACACACACACACACAGACAGAGAGAGAGAGAGAGAGAGAGAGAGAGGGAGAGGGAGAGAGAGGATTGAATATACATGATTGAATACACACACACACTGCTTCTGCTGCAAATTTGCAAAAGGTCTCTTGCCTTATTTACTACTCTGCATCATTTATTCAGGCCTGATTAGTAATAGGAAGGAGAAAGGAACTACATGTGACTCCATTTGGAATAATGTAAATTTTGTCTCCCCAGAGAAAAAGCCCTGGTTAAAACAGGGCCACAATGAACTGTAATGTAATTTGGCTCATGATGAAATGACTAGCGTTCGAACAGCCATGTTTCCCACCAAGGCTATATTGAATTCCTGCATCGCAGCTGCTTTTAGTATTGAAGCTCCTTTATGAATGAAAGCTTTGAGTTGTTCCGTTCAATTCTACTACGAAGTATACTTTCCAGAGGGGTAGTAGCTGTGTGAATCTGTTACACCAAAAACAACTGTATTCTGGCATCTTAAAGACTAGGAAATTTATTCTGGCATGAGCTGTTGTATACAGTGTCTGCAAAAGCTTATGCCAGAGTAAATGTGTTAATCTTTAAGGTGCCACATGACTCTTTGTTGATTTCTATTTATAATTTATTATTATATTTATGTCTATCCCGCCTTTTTATCCCTATTCATATCTTTTCTTGATTGAGTGGTTTGTTATCTTTTTAATTCGGTTATAAATTTGTATACATTAAAAAAAATAAAAAACCTTTTTTAAACACACCCACACAAATATTTTAAACTGTGAAATGTTTTGGTATAAAACACCACTTTCAGTCACCAGCTGAAGTCATCAGTGACTGAAGCTGGTGTTTTATACCAAAATGTTTCACATTTTAAAATCTCTTTACATGTGTGCATGTGTGTGTATTTAAAATGTTTTAAACTATCAAATTTTAAATTTTATTTTTTTTAAAAAAATCTATAAAAAATTATAAACTAGATGAACTACTTCTGGTCAGGGTTTTTTTTGGGGGGTTAATTGTTTGTTTGTTTTTTGAGTGCTGTATCATTGTCATGTGTCAAGTTGATGCATTAGAAATAGGTTTAGAAAGTCAGTGGCTGAATTCGGACGACACATTAAGCAACTAGGGGAGGGGAAACAATCGTCAGTTGTATTGACTATCGTGTCGTCCGAATGCTGCCATAGTCAACTCAGTGCTGATCCTAATCCACACCACGGTTGATTATTTATTACCATGTTGTATGGGGAGTATCCCCTAGATGAACAGCTGTAAAATTGATTATTACCCCACCATTGACTATCGTGTTGTCCGAATTCAGCCAGTGTCTCTGCGAGCTTCTCTGTCAGAGTTTCTCACAGGAGTAGCTCTCTCCCTCCCTGTTGTGGCCTTGCAGCTGTAGCAGGTTTCCCTGAGAACCTCAATTTGGTACAATGGAGGGGGGCACTCTTGGAAGCTGTTACTCAAATTGTAGCATCATCGTAGTGGGTGGAATAATCCTGCCCTGTTGGCACATGGGCATGGTTTACAGGTCAGAGGACTTGTTTGTCAAGTGGCTTTGAATAGGCCAGGCCTCCAGTCTATAAGAGGGGGGAGCAAGGCTGAAGAGCCTTGCTAGAGATCATCTTTCGACGCAAGGCCTGAAACCCCTCCTGTTGGATTCTACCTGTTTTGAGATTTTGGAAGCACTCTGCACATGCTCTCTCACTTGCTATTTGGGCTCTAGATTTCTAAGGATCGTGCCGTTGAAAGTACTGTGAGGCTTTTCATAGATTTGAACTTGTGTTTGCTGTGGATTGTGTGTTTTGACGGGCCTAAAGTTTTACCTTCCCTGTGATCACGTGTACTGTATCAGCTCAGCATTTTGCAGGCTGTGTTTGATGGAGCGTGATCTGCCCAGGATTTCCCTCCCTGGGATTTTGTTTAGGCTATTGGCCATGTCCCTTGAGGTGCCAGCATATGCGGCTTCTGGAGAAGCTCAAACTGGATGGTGGCAAACCCTAATCCCCGCCCCTTGAGTGATTGCCAGGAAAGGAGCCTAAAGTTTTCTAATTATCCTTCAGCTTTAAGTAGGGTGTTGTTTAGAGAATATAACCATTACACCTTGTACTGTGTGATTTCCTCAATAAAAAGAAGTCTCACTGACATGAGTGCCTCGTGTCAGTTTGCCAGCACATGTGAATGCCAGAGGGAATGCGCATGCTCATGACAATCATGTACGTCGCATCACCTACATATTAGCTTATTCTTTTTAGTTCACCCCACCCCCTGCTCCTTCTTGGTTTTGCCTGGTTAAAGCAGAACCACACTGCAAGGGACATCGGAGGCCAACACTGCCCCGACAGAAAGTCAAGCAGGGCACTGTAATCATCGCGGCAACCTGCTGCTCCTCATTAGCGGTGCATGCTGGGGGAGGTTAATTACGCATCAGGTTTGCAGACTAAAAGAGCTGGCCACACGATTATACAAAAGTAGGAAATGGCCTACTGCACTATGCCATTTCAAGTGGTTATTAATGATTGGGACGTGTTTGTCCCTCCTAACTTGGGAGAAAGACCTGAGTATTTTTCCTTCTGCCAAGAATATGTCTAATATATTCTTCACGGCATTTTTCATCAGATCATGAAGTTTCTCTCTCTCTCTGTCTCCTGGAAGTGAATTAAAAATATTTATGCAGCCAATATGGGAAAAAAGCAATTTTGCAGGAGCTGGGAAAGTAAGAATGCATTCTTAAAGGTCTGGCGAACATATTAGGCACCTTGCTAGTGTGGACACAAGGATGCTCTGGAGCTACACCGGAAGATGGAGAACCACTTTTTAAAACCCAAATAAAGATGGCACTGGAGGGCAGCATTTTGCTTTGCAGCATTCCAGCTTCACAGTCAAAAATAATAATTTAAAGAAATCTTTAAATAATATTAAAATCAGGAGAGGCAAAGAGCCTGGTGGGTGCCAAAAAAGGTAATCTGTGGGCACCATGTTGGAGACTCTTGGGTTCGAGTGTCAGACTAGGCTTGGAGACAGTCAGGTTCAAATCCTCATTGCAGGACCAAAGCTCTTTGGGTCATTCACTCTACCTGACCTACTTCACATGATTGTTGTGAGGATAAAATGGGCGACTGCAGTTTTCTGCCAGTCCTATATTATTTATTTATTACTTTTCCAATACATTTCACTAATATAAAAACCACAAAATGCTGCGTAAAGTACAATATAAAATATAATAGCTTAAAACGACAGTATAAAAGTACAACCAGAATAAACCTAGCAACAATGCAGAGTTTTAAAATACAATTGCCTTATTATAGAAATGCAATTATTTATTTATTTATTTATCATTATTATTATTATTATTATTATTATTATTAACATTTCTATACTGCCCCCTAGCCAAAGCTCTCTGGGTGGTTTACAAAGATAACCCCCCCCCCCATTAAACTATATTATACAAAGTATAAAACCATTTACATAAATCCATATAAACAGACAGCATACAGGAGACAACATATATCTAAAAATAAGAACAATCCACCATAACAACCATTTACTGGTGTCCTATACATCATCAGTTTACAAGCCTGCTGATTTCACTTACTACCACCACTGACTATTATGGTGCAACCCTACATTCATTTACCTGAGTGTAAGTCCCATTGAACACAATGGGGTTATTTCTGAGTAAACATGGATAGGATTGTGCTGCTAGAAACAATATATTGCCCGTAGTTTTACTACTGTCGCGAATTTGGTTATTTACTCTCCTAGTAAGCCAGCTCTTCTCATCCTACTTAATATTTTTAAAAGAACCTTTTGGTAGCGTGGGACTGCCTTAGGTATAAGTTTCTCTGAAATGAGATCTCTGCACTTTAAATAACTAGATATATTTCCTAAAAAAATAGCACTGTAGGCATTTCAGTTGTTAACAATAAGAGTACAACTCCCCCCCCCCCCCAAAAAAAACTTTTCTGCGTGAGGGGCACTGTTTACTACCCAGAGCTCCCTCGAGGAAGGGTGGGATAAAACTGTAAATGAAAAATATAAATATCTTCCCTCCCTGGAAATCTTCTCTTGGCCTTGGCTCTCTCCACAACCTCTGGCCTTCTTTGTTCCTGCCTTCCTTTGCTCTCACTTCCTTGTCCCCTCCCCCAGTAGCTGTCCCCCTGCTCACATCCACACCACCCCCAATGACAAAGCCTCTCTGATACTTTTAACTCTGCCAGTATTCAGACAACATTTTAGGCAATGGAGGGGGGAAGAGGCAACGGACGATATGGTATTGTTGCAGTGCCCAGCACACAACATGTTGCCCCCCCCCACATCGCGCGGCTGAAAGTCTTGGCCTCATATTAAGCAAGGCGGGTTTGCTAAACAACGGAGCAGCCCGTTGTTTCCCCCCGTTGTTTAATAATGTACCGTCAGTTGTGTCATACGACACAATAAGCAACACAATTGACGATTGCCTCTTTCCCCCTCCGTTGTCTAAAGTGTCGTCCGAATGCTGCCTCTGTTTCACCCAAGCAAACAACAATATCATCCAAAGCTAGGCCAAATACCATTTGGGGTGGGAGTAGGGGGGGTCTCCTGAGGCAGGGACTTCCAAAGAGTGGGCATGGCGATCCTCTTGGTCACACGTTCCCACCAACTAGGGTGACCATATAAAAAAGGATGACAGGGCTCCTGTTAACAGTTGCATAGAAAAGGGAATTTCAGCAGGTGTCCTTTATATGCATGCAGCACCTGGAGAAATTCCCTCTTCATCACAACAGTTAAAGCTGCAGGAGCCCTGCCCTCTTTTGTATCTGGTCACTCAAGTATAGCTCCTGCATCTTCAAGCGTTGTGATGAAGAGGGAATTCCACCAGGTGCTGCAGGCATACAAATGACACCTGCTGAAATTCCCTTGTCTATGCAAATGGTAAAGATACAGGAGCCCTGTCCTCCTTTCCATATGGTCACCCTATGAGCCCTGTCCTCCTTTTCATATGGTCACCCTATGAGCCCTGTCCTCCTTTTCATATGGTCACCCTATGAGCCCTGTCCTCCTTTTCATATGGTCACCCTATCAGCCCTGTCCTCCTTTCCATAGGGTTAGCCTAAATGCTGAAACCATCTTGTCTTTGTAACAACAACCTTTTTTATTCAATCTTCCAGAACATTTTTTTTTACCACCAATGTAGTGCTCTCCATTGCCCCCTCTGGTAGCCTGAGAGAATGCACCCTTGACTATTTCTATATATTACCTACACAGTGGTCTTTTCAGATCTAGGTGAAGACCTTTCCCGCTCCCTTCCTCTCAGGTCTTTTAGTCCTTGATTCTGTTAGTCCAGTTTTAGACCTTTACACTGTTGCTGGCTTTTATCTGGGTTCCTACTTTGGTTTTATTATGTTTCAAATTTAGGGTTTTTATATTAAGTTTTACTGTTCTTTTATTTTATGGTTTTCAGTTTTGTTTTGTCTCCCACCCAAAGAGCTTTGGCTAATGGACAGTATAGAAATATAATAAATAAATAAATATACATACATACATACATACAGGATGAGGTGGTTCCTTTGGTGTCCTGTTCCCAAACCGTTTAGGATTTTCAAATCACATCCAGAAACAAACAGACCAAAAATGCTTACAGAGGAGAAAATAAAAAAGATACAGTTGAGGATCAGGTGGGCTGAAATCTGCATTCTAGATTCTGTTTCTTGGTTGCTTCAAAGCATTTCTGTTTCATTCAGTGCACCTTTAGCTAAGGAGCGCTTTGAGGTTTCCCTTTTCCTTAAAGCTGAGATCTCTGTACCTGGATTTGGCTGGCTTTTATATGCTTCAAATGTTTTAAATCTTTATATGCTTGTATGCTGCTTTTATTGCATTTTGTAATTTTCTTTTAATATTTGTTGTAACATTTGTAAGCCACTTTAAGTAGGAATCTATTTTGAAAATAGTCTAAAACAAAGATTATTATTATATTATTATTATTATTAGTAGTAGTAGTAGTAGTATTGGGTTATCCTGATAATTGCATTATTATTATTATTATTATTATTATTATTATTACTACTACTACATCCCACTTTTTTCCCAATCCTGGGAGGACAGATTCTGCTCACTCATCAGATACGTGAGGACAGAACACAGCCTGCAGTGAGGTTTTCACCTCTCCAAGGTGAAATGTCTCCTTGTTGTTTAAATGAATGAATGACATTCATGTAAAATTTATTCAATTCTCTTGCACGTCATCAGTCAGGTGACATCATTGGCTACTGCATGTCAGCTATCAGGTGTCAAATACTGATTCGGCACATGGGACCACCTTTTATCATGTAGGCGAATCTGACATCCTCAGTTCCTAAGATGAAATGTTCATGCTGTGCAGGAAGCTCATCCCCTCCCATTGCAACACCCTTCAAGCCACCCAGAGCTCTTTCAAGGAAAGAAAGCTGCTGATAGCTGCGCTGCACGTCCCAAGCGGAGACAGACACACACTGCGGAATGTTAGTGGCTTATCAGCTGTCAGGGAAGTCCAAAGAGATGGAAATGGGCTTCTTTTGGTGGGTCCTGCAAACAGGCTGTCTGGCTGAGAGGGTCAAGAGAAGTTTGCAGGAAGGCAGGCAGGCAGGGCGTGGCATTCACAACAAGCACAGGCAAGCACAAATGGAAGAGCTGAAGAGGCAGAAATGATGGGTCAGATGCGGTGCGGGGGAGAGGGACAGGGCACGTTCGAGATCAGTCAGCAGAGATTAGTTGGAGAAACGAAGCCAGATTAATCTGCAGTAGAAAGACGGTGAGAAGAGAACAAAACAAAACCCAGGAAGGGAAGCTTTGAGATTCATATTAGAAAGTCACAGTAGGCGCTTGCACAAGCAACAGTTGACAAATGTGCAGGCCATGCTAAATTAGAACGTGAAGTGTGAACCGGTGAACATCTCCAACTCTGAGAAGAGCATTTAAATAGACAGAGAGATGTGTGGTGCAATCCATTGTGAACGGCTCCCTGAAACCAGGAGAGTTCCTCATGATAAACACAACAGCCAGAAGGACCTGATCCTTACCCAGGCGTTGCCTTCTGTGTTTATTGTGTGGAAATCCGGCTATTTCAAGGTACATGCACCAGGGGCTCGCTCAAGCCATTCCTCGGCCAGAAGGAAAGAGGACAACAGCAGTTCCACCCATAATCCCTTTCTCCTCCAGCTGGGAACAGGTTGAACAAGAAACCTCACAGCAACGGTCCCATCACTTCATGGAGCACAACTGAGAGGGTAGGAGCAGGGCCGGCACCAAGGGTAGGCATGATGGGGCACCTACCAAGGGGCCCACACCCCAGAAGGGGCCCACAGACAAAAGCTCCCTGGACTTGTTCCTCCTCTCCACCATTGCAACCTGTTTGTTCTTCTGCCTCTTGCTCTGGCTGAGATAATGGTGGCGAGAAGGAGGAGGATCAGCAGATGTCTCTGCCTACTTGCTCCTTGGCTCCATAAAAACAAGTAGTAGCCAAGATGAGGAAGAGGATGAGGAGCAATGGTGACAATGGCGGTGAGAAGGTAGAGAATTCCTGTCTGATTAAAAAAGTCCTTATGACCCTACTTAAAATGGGAATAGAGGGAGCCTGCCAGAACTCTCCTGGGATGGTGTCCCATAACAATGGTGCCACCACCAAGAATGACATGTCTATGTCATCCTCCAAACATAACACCAGTGAGGGTGGGCCAGAGAGCTGGGCCTCCAAAGTGGAACTTAAAATCCTGGGCAGGTTCGTATGTCTGAAGGCAGACTTCAACGTGACCTGATCCAGGCCATTCAGGGTCTCATATATTTGTGTGTGGCATTCGCCACTGACAACGATAATGAACAATACACATATATTTTGACATTTAAGCTTGAATTCAACACATATAGGATGATTTCACATTTCTGTCTCAGCTGATTATGAGGCTCTGGCATTGAGTAGAGTTGTCGAAGGAGCACATCCTTCACTTTTTCCAAGTTAGAGACAACTTGCTGTCAACCCGGGCCCCACATTTCTGCTTCTCTCATCCAGATAATCTGAGTATGCTGCCAGGTGAATCAGGGAGGAAGACAAAAAACTCTGCTTTAAAGAACTAAAAAGAAAACAAAGGGAGCTAACTGAAACAGATGCTCCATGCACCCCTATCCTCTGTATGGGGGCTGGAGTCAAAGAAGCTAACTAAAAACTGAACGGGCATTACATTTGGCAGGGACAAATAAAAAATCAGGCACGTTTGGGATGTGCAGGCCTGCTTCACTTTTCATGCCTGTCCCTTCCTCTTCCTCTTAGTCTTGCTGGGACGCACTGGGGCATTTCTTGTTCATTCTAGCTCCTAAACAGCGGCAAATAGCAGCAACAGTAGCTTGAGTGTGTGGCGTATTGCAAGGCGCTTTGCCTGGGCTTTTCCCTTCATGGTGGCAAAGGATGAAGAAGTGGAAGCAGGAAAAGGAGTCACTTGAGACCTTCCATTGAAAGCCTCTCTGTAGAGGGAACTTGGCTGCCCACATTATAAGCCAGCGCACTGTTGCATTCTCCAAGCTGTAATGAGGAGGCGGCAGCCACAGCAGGCTGGGTGGCTGCGATAATGTTGTTGTTTTTAAAACATGCATGGCTGGGGGAGAAAAAGAAACCCACTTAAAACTCAGCTGATCCCGTGTGGAAATTGCTTGAATGTTAAGCTAACTGACCCATAAGCAAAAGCAAAGCAAACATATTGGCCCAGTCTGGGCATACATTTCCTGGCTTGCTAATCCATAGATCATATGGTTCTTCTTACCTTCATTTTCCTCCTTCCTTGTCCTCCCATGCCAAAGCTTTATTTACCCACACTGCTTTATTTCTATTGGCTGTTGCAGTCCACATGATGTTACCATTTTTTAACATTATCATTGTTATTATTATTATTATTATTATTAATAATAATAATAACAAAATTGCCTCTTCCCATAGGTAGCTACCCACAACCTGAGACCATTAATGGAGGCCCTTCTCCAAGTGTCCCTGCAAGATACAGCAGGTGGCCACAAGAGAAGTGGTCTTCTCAGCAGTGGCCCCTTGTTTACTGAATGCTATCTCTAGAGCGACCCACTTGACACCTACTTTCATGTCTTTTCGGCATCAGGCAAAGACTGTTTTATTCTCACAGACCTTTAAGAGCATTATCACACAAGGGGAAATCATGTTTCCTTACCATCACTTCTCTGTCCCCGCTTTTGTCCCTCCTTACTTCCTCTTTCTGCCCAGAGAGGAAAAAGGAAGTAAACAAAGACCACCTGGCCCATTCAGGGCTATTTTTATTGCGCCACTTTCTTGCACACAGCAGGAGATCTTGGCACATTCCGTTTTTAAAAAAAGTCAGATTTAAAAGGGTATCTTTTGCAACGGAAAAATGAGCGGAAGGAACGGGAGGCTTGTGGGAGATGGACATTGTCGTCTAAAGGACGTGTGCACAGCCGTAAGTGGGCAGTAGCGAGCGTGCGATGAAACGCTTGTCTGTTGAACCTCTAAAATGTAATACTTTCAACCCTGTATTATGTTGTGTTTTTAATGCGGCTGTTTTACTCTGTGGAAAGAATGTTTGTTTTTTTAACATCTGTATTATCTATTGCTTAATATGCTTCTTTTGTTTTTCTGCTGGTTTCATAATGTCTTTATACAAATGCCTTCCCGTGTACATAGCACACACAGAAATACTGGTGACAGCACCTCAAAAAGGATATTGTAGAGCTGGAAAAAGGTGCCCATAAGGGCAGCCAAAATGATCATGGGGTTGAATGAAGCGACCCCCCTATGAGTAAAAGCAACAGTGTTTGAGACTTTTAATTTTTGGTATATTTTGTAAGATGCCCAGACTAATAAGCTAATCATATGAATAAATCATGTAAATAAAGCAAAAAAAGAAGAAAAAACCCACAAAAAACCAAACAAATAAAGAGCCTAAAATGTTCTGTGAGATTAAAAGATAAGAAGTCTGGGCCCTCAGGCTCACAAACTAAAAGTCATGATACAAATGGAAAAGGATGAGAGAAGGAAGAAGAAACGAAGCAGATCTGAATTCCAGTTCTAAAAGTTACAGATGTTCTTGAAGTTACCTTGATGTCATGATGCCATGTCTGAGATGTCAACATCACAGATGTTAGTTTAAATAAATAAATAAATAATAAATAAATAATAAATAATCGCATGGATTGCCACAAGTTGGGTAAATGACGCTGAGGATAGTAAAAGCCAAGAAGGAAAATTATGTAAAAAGCCACGAGGGAATCAAAAAGTCACCAAATAGTGTTTTCGCAGTGTGAAAATTCCGCAAGGCGTGTATTTTTTTAAAAAATATATCATTTGCTTTGCTGAATTGAAATGTGCTACATTTGATGGAATCCTATGGGCATCCTATGGGCATCAGCATCATACCCCTTGGGAACCCTCCTTCACTCTGCCCACAATTCAAGTCGATCTACACCATTAATTTAAGCATTCAAGTGGCAATTTGGGTGAACTACTATCTGTTTTGTTAAGTCGTTTTGGAAATTACAGAGCACTTTTGGTTGAATTCACACACGCCTCACACATAATTTTCAGTTACAATGAAAATGTTTGTGTAGTGTATCTATACAGGTCTATGCTTTCTTCTTTTTTAAACTTCATCGTTGCCAGACACAATTTGAGGCTTTAAGGTAAAGCCACAAAAGCCGCTGTCCACAAATTGAGACCTTCCAGACAAAAGTGGTGTACGGTTTTTCAAAGAGGAGTGTCAGGGTTATTTATCACCCTGGGCCATCTGAGAGTTGGAGAAAAGAGATCCCTGTTCCACCCCAAAGGCACCCAGTCACATGCCAAGGGTCAAACAGGCCTGTAAACTCCGCAAGTGAGGCTGTCATAACAAATCCAAGGTCAGGAAACAGTAGCTAAGGCGCAAGCCTTCCCTTAGAATAACGCTCCGGGATTTCAACATCAAGCTAGAAACGAAAGAGGAAAAAAGACTATTCTCTGATAAGAATAGCCTGGCACTCCCAAAGGAAGGCCAACCTACTTATTTGTTTTTCTCACCCCACCTGCCTGGGGTCCATAAATAACAAGACCAATTGTGCACCTACTCCTGCCAAAACCCAATCCCAAAACAATTCTTGAGGCAATACCTTCACTCAGCGTGAACAAGAAGTTGACTTTAAAGCCATTGGAAGGGATTCATTTCCCTTCTGTGAGCTAATAGGACATATGAACATCAGAAAAGCCCTGATGGATCAGACCAAGGGGCCCTCTAGTCCAGCACTCTGTTCACCCAATGGCCAACTAGCTGTCAATCAGGAACCCACAAGCACAGCACAAGGGCAACAGCACTCTCCCGCCATATGTTCCCCAGCGGCTGGTGTACATAGGCATACTGTCTCTGATACTGGAGTAACACATAGAAGCATGAAGGCAACCATAAAACATGGCAGCTACCCTTTTTTAAAAAAAACAAATACCCACACCCACGATGCTACTGAACGGAATTGCAGCCATCAGGGGCCATTCCCACTGACACCCTGATTAGGGCTGCTCTGAGTAGGGTCTACGTGTTGCAAAATAGAGATGAACAGAATGGCATTACTTTAGGGGGCATGTATGATAGTTCAAACTAGAGGATTTCAGTATTCTCCTTCCTGCCACCTTTTCTTTTTTTTCTTTTTTAAACCCAAAACAGGCCTGGGCAAGCCGCAAATCAGAAGAGCACATGCTACTTAACATTTTTGCCTCCTGCTCAAAATCACATTCACCCAGCTGTTTTTTCAGCTACAGGTGGAAGATACAGAGAGGCTAGTGAGCGTTGGGGGGGGGGGGATAGCGGCACGGTAGAACTAGCTCTAGTACACTCTTCTCCAACCTAGCGCTCTCTGGAAGTGATGAACTACAGTTTCCATCATTCCCAGCCAGCTGTATCCATCTGATCTGGAGGGCACCAGGTTCAGGAAGGCGGCTCTATGACTTGCCAGGAAGAAGGATCCCTGCCTCTGGAGGTCAGGCAGGCGGCAACTTTGTATTCCTTCTGGCGCCTCCTGAAAATGTCGTTGTTCCTGGAAGCCATCCCTTAATGACCAGCCGTGGTTTATTTTGCACTTTGTTTCTTTTAAAAATCTACTTTTAATGTGTTTTTATTCTATTTTATTTTGTCCACCACTCCGAAATTCTGAATGGAGAGTGGTATATAATTATTGTAAACAAATAAATACAGACAGACAGACAGACAGGTGTGCTCCTATATATGTGTAGAGACAGAGAAAGCCCTACAACTCGCAGCATGTCCCAGACACCATGGCTGGCTGGGGCATGCTGGGAGTTGTAAGGCTTTTTTCCAGTGGAAGCTAGTGGTGCCAATTTCATTGGGGCTGCGATTCCATTGTGGTCTTCAGTCACAACCAGCCAGAACTCTAAAGGAGCTATCTAAGGTGTGAACCCTATCTCAAAAATGGATTTAGCACCTTAGATAGCTCCTTTAAAGTTCTGGCTGGTTCTGACTGAAACCCAGAATGGAATGGGTTCAGCACCTTGGATAGCCCCCTCCCTATATATATTTTTCCTATTCAGATATATCCTGTTTCTGCTACTTTGGAGCAAAAAATTGGCTTGAGACCAGTTTATTTGAAGGATTGTTTACACCTTCACACATCCTAAGACTGGGTCCTAAGACTGGGTGCTGGCGCCTGCTCATGTGCCCACCAGTAATATCTCTTAGGAGGGTTGAACAAGAGACAAGACCTTTTCTACATTGGCCCCATCCTTATGGACTAACCTACCACAGGATGTGTGCATGAATTTTTTCATGACTATTTTGAAATGGGCCTTAAAGATGTGGAAGTTGCTTTTAAATTTTATATGAATGGATGTCGATCTTTCTTTTACAAACTGGAGTTTTTCTTATTGCTATTATTTTGAATTTTTATGCTGTTGTTTTAGTTAACTGTATTGTATATTTATTGCTTTATCTTGTAAACTATCTTGAGGAGACTTCATTTCAAAAGGTGGTACAAACATATTTGAAAGATAGAACCCCCAAAATGTGTAGGAGAATGAATCATGAGACTTGGAACCTGTTTTTATTGTAATCCAGTTAATCCAGGTTCTCCCATATGCATGCATATTTAAGAATATCATATTTTGCAATTATGTATACATATTATTCTAATTTTCACTGCCTTCTTCTGTTCTCGGGGCTGACAGTTTGGTATGTAAACATTGTTTCTACGCAAGCTTTCCAGTGAAAGAAAATTGACTTTATACAGACTATCATTTATGTCTCATTGAAATGCAAGATTGAATTTTACAGTCTACAAGCAAGTGGCTGGAGAGATAGAGGACATCCTGAGCCATTTCTAAATTTAATCAGTGCCCAATTTTTACCCACTACAGGGAAGGTTTTCATAGGGCTGGATTGTGTTTATAAAATGGAAAGATCCTGGTCCATCCCAGGTGGGCCGCAATGGCAGGAAAAGCAATTCAGGTCAAGGTGGCTCATAATTTGCCAAGGGCGTTGCATGCGATCAAGGAATTGAATTTTTAGTGCCCAGCTTCCTGAGGCGGAGATGCTGGGTTGGGTCAGGAGTGTAAAATGCAAGCTATCTGAGCAGAATGTTGTAATGGGAAGGGGAAACAGATCAGGTTTGGAATTAAGGATGATGAAGACACCAAACACACTGCATTGCAAGTAGGGGGAACTCCACAAATGTACAGAAGGAAAAAGAAAATAAATGATTTATAGCACATGCCTATGCACACTTTCTCAGAAAACATGGAATCATAGAGATGGAAGGAGCCTATAAGGCCATCCAGTCTTGCATCAATGCAAGAATTCCATCTTAAAGCATCCCTGACAGATGGTTGTCCAGCTGCCTCTTGAATACTTCTAGTGTGGGAGAGCCCACGACCTCCCTAGACCATTGGTTCCATTGTCGTACTGCTCTAACCATCAGGAAGTTTTTCCTGATGTCCAGCCAGAATCTGGCTTCCTGTAACTTGAGCCCATTATTCCACCTCACTATGAAATTTACTCCCTGGGGTTTCCGAAGTAGTGTCGCTCTAGGCACCTGCCAGTCTTCTTGCCCCTTGTTATTTTCATTTTATTGTTACATTTATTATTTTACTTTTAAAAAATTAGCTGGGAGTCTGGCATGTTGCAAAACAAAGTGCTGCCCTCCAGCACCATCTTTATTTGGGTTCAAAAGAGTGGTTTTGTCTACTGGTGATCAGACCCCTACCTTTGCCTTGAATGTGGCTTCTTGAGCAAGTTATTTTTCTATTATTATTATTATTATTATTATTATTATTATTATTATTATTACATTTGTATACCGCCCCATAGCCAAAGCTCTCTGGGCGGTTTACATAGGATTAAAAACAATTAAAAACAATATACAAAAATTAAAACAGCAAAAACATACAACATACACACAATCTATACATTTAAAAACCACATCAACACTTCAAAAACTACAAAAACAAAACAAAACAAACCCAGGCTCCTCAGATATTGCCAAATGCCTGAGAGAAGAGGAAAGTCTTGACCTGGCGCTGAAAAGATAACAATGTTGGCGCCAGGCGGGCCTCGTCGGGGAGATCGTTCCACAATTGGGGAGCCACCACAGAGAAGGCCCTCTCTCTTGTTGCTGACCTCTGAGCCTCCCTCGGAGGAGGCACTCGGAGGAGGGCCTTAGATGTTGAACGTAGTGTTCGGGTAGGTTCATGTCTCACCAGTTTGCCTTCTGGGAAATGAGTGTTTTGTGATGGGCCATGCCCACCAGCTCCCAGCTTTCCCCAGCCAGCCATACATAGGGAGAAGCCCTCAGGGTGGTAAAAGCATAGAATTAAAACAACTGAGGGGCCATGAAAATCACTGGGGAACATGGTGGGCAGGTTTTGGATAGTTTAGAGAAGCTAGGAGGCCCTGAGAAACATTTGTTTGGCATAACGCATTGTCCAGTTTAAGCTCTCCAGATGCTTTATGTTCTACTCTCACTTCCAGCTTCTGCTGGTTGTTCTCGGCCTTCCAAATCCTTCCAGTTCCTCAAGAGGAGGTGCATTTATTTATTTATTTATTTATTGCATTTATACCCCCTTTTTCCCCTCTTGCAAGGAGCCCAAGTTGGCTTATATGGTCCTCCTCCTCTCCATTTTTATCTTCACAACAACTTTCTGAGGTAGGTTAGGCTGAGTGTCAGTGACTGGCCTAAAATCACCCAGTGAACTTCATGGCTGAGTGGGGACTAGAACCCAGAACTTCTGAGTGACAGTCCAACATTCCCAGCATTCCCCAGCTAGCCATGGTGGCTGGGGAATGCTGGGAGTTCACGACGCCAGCTTTCTCACTGCCAGCTCTGTCTGAGTTCTGGGTGCAAGTCCCCACCCCCACCCCCACCTCCCCATTCCGTTACTTTAAAGGTCTACTTCCCTCATCACCCTTGAGGCCAACTCCCAGGGTGCCTTCTATGTCCTGGAACTCTTGAGCAACTCCATAAGGATCCCCTGCCTCCTTAAGAGTCCCACCTTCGTTCTTTTTTACCTTCCCCTTCCCAGAAAAGTGGGGTTTAGGCTGTAGATGTGGGGTGATTGGCACACTAGGCAATTGAGGTTTAACACGAGTTTACTGCTACACTAAAATGAGCAAATTACAATAAAAGGCATTTAGTCAATAGAACTGAGGCCGTTATCACACGTACCATTCCCCCCCCCCCCGATTGCTTTTACGGGTTCCCCCTCCGTTTCCTATGCGAATCTAGCGTTCTGAATCACACGTGGTTGGGTTTGCTCCGATATCTCAGCTCAGCCTGTTGAACTTGCCTGAATTTGTCTGAAATGGACTTTGCCCGTTCAGGGTTAAATCAAAACAGAAACTAAAAATGGAGCACTCAGGGTGCGAGAACAGCGCGAGGGGGATGACATCATGTTAGTCCGGCGCTGAAGAAGTGGATCAAAGTCGCGGTGAGTGTGCTTAAAACTGTGCATGTGATTACGGCCTGAGTGGTACAAAGGCATTAAAAGAAAATAAAAGTTGCAAAATGCAAGTCCTTTACCTTAGCTGCATTTAGGCTTTCCCCCATTCCTGCCTCCTCCTGCTCTTTCTGTCTCTTTCCTCTCTTACTCTTGTATACGTTCTTCCCTCAAGACAGAAAGAACTGTTCCAACTTTGAAGAAATTAAACTTAACCAGGGAATTAATCTTGACTGGATAAATGAAACTACTCCTCTCAGGGATACCCCTTCCCAACAGAAAAAAATCCTCTCAGCCTGACTTTATTACCTTGTTTTTTAGGCCTCAAACCTTCACACCAGCTCTCAATGTTTCTCTTTTCAATGAATTCTCCTCCACTGAGCCAATGCATGATTCCTGAGCAAGCTTAAGAAATGTGCCTGGATTTCATCCATATCTCTATCCTACTTCTGCTGTAGTGGTTCAGACATATTTCTTTGCCCTTGCCATCTTTCACACAGCACCCCTGGGTGTTCAAAAGAAGAACCCCCCCTCCCCAAACTACTTACCTCTGACAAACACATATAATTTGGCCTTCAGGTCTTCGTTCAAAGGGAGGTGCTTGTAAAGGCACGTGAAATATCCTGTGTCATTAGTGATCACTTGGTTGACCACAAGATTGGCGCAGGTCTGCCAGGGCCTGTCTGGACACCTCTGTTTGTCTACATGCCACCGCTTGTGATCCATGGATCGGTCATTTCCCTGGAGCCATGTCAAACCATATGAGCCCCTGTTAACGAAACATAGAGAAATACAGAGTTAGTCTGAGAGCTTATCTACACTATTGCTTTAAAACTGTTTAAAGCGGTTTATAACAGTTTTGAGAGCTGTTGGGGCCCAGGACACATTCCATCTACAGTTTTCAAAACGTTTTCAAAGTGTTTTATCCTGTGTGTGTAGATAGGCTCTGAGTGTTCCAGCATAACTAGGCAGGTGTATAATGTATGTCTAACTTAGATTTCAGCCCTCATTCTAGGTAGGGTGTGTGTGCATTGTATTACATCAATTCTAGCTCAGCCAAACTGGATGCTAGAGAGGCAGTGTGGTGTAGTGACTAGAGTGTTGGACTGGGAGTCAGAAAATCCAGGTTCTAGTCCCCATTTGGGTGTGGAAACTCACTGGGCGACTTCAGGCCAGTCACAGACTCTCAGCCCAACTAGCTCACAGGGTTGTTGTTGTGAGGAGAAAACAGAGAGGATTATGTATGCCGCCTTGGGTTCCTTAAGGAGGGAAAAAGTGAGATATAAATGTAATAAATAAATAAATAAATACTGATATATTTTCCTAGTGCAACTGATGCTCCCTTTTAATGGATTGGGTCCCATGCAGTCTTATGAACTGGCTGACATTTGAGGGTTTTCTCCTCCTCCTCAGGAAAGAACACCAGCCAAGGAGAGAGAAGCCAGGAAGCAGGCTATTTTATGAAGTTCTGTCATTCATTCACCTCCTCCCTGCAGCTCCATTGGGTGCACGCTGAGGCTAGTCGCCATCTCTTGATCTACTAGGCATAACCTCAGATTGCTCAGATTTTGCCTCCCTTAATAGGAGAGCACCTTTGCACACCTGTTCCTCTCAATTCTTTGAAGTTAGTTGGAAGAGGCCTTGCTCCCCATTCTGTCTCTTCCTAAAGGAGCAGGGCCTTCTCTGCCATGGCCTCCCACCTTTACAGAATTCACTCCCCAAGGGGCTTCTGCCTGGCTACCTTTCTACCTAGCTTCCATCATTAAGTCAAAAACATACCAGAAAGCCTTTCCTGTGGTCTGAAGCTACTGGCCATAAAGAGTTGGCAAGATTGTACCTACTGCCGCTCTTTAGCTGGATTTTGTGTTTAGATTGTTTGTACATATGTTCAGTGATGTAGTGGTGAATATTGAAGTGTAGGCGCTCAACACGACAGTTCCCAGAACACACACACACAAGAGAGGCCAATAAACAGGACTCAGGTCACATGCTAATCAAGTCGCAATGAGTTGTTTTTGTTCTGTTATAGCATTTGGATGATTCAAGTCTTTCTCCCCTTGAAAAATAAGATTCAAAGCAAAACAAAACAAAACAACACCCTGCACACAGTAACTATGGCCCTTTCCGCACCAGCCATTTCTCGAGGGGCTGCCCCTGCCTGCTCGTGGAGAGTCCGCATGACGCACAGAGCATCCCGCAAGCAGGCAGGGGCCAGCCCTCCATTTTCCCGGGAGTTCAGGGAACGCTATTTTCCCGGTTTGTTCCCTGCTCCAGGGAGGGCAGCAAGACGGGCGGCGGCTGGTGTGGCCGCCCATCCCGGGCAAAGCTGCGCTTACCCGTGAGTAAGCGCAGCTGCACCGATGGCCATGGAGCCACACCACACGGCTCCAAGGCCATCAGGAGGGTGGGACAGTGAAATCACCATCCCCAAGATGGCGGGGGGAGGGGAGCACAATCGCGTGCAGGTTTTTCAAAAAAATTAACTAACCTTTCGCGCACGAGTGCTCGTGTGCACCTCCACGGATCTTTTTTTTTTTTTAATGGCCGGCGCTACTTGCTGTGGCCCAGGAGAAGCTCGGGCCACCGCACTGTGATGTGGCCTCATCGCGCCAAACCCGGAAGTGGAGTCAGGACGTATTTTACCCCTGCCCCAAATCTCAGTTGTTCAGTTAGAACTGCTTTTCCTGTTTGCACCCAGTAATGTAAGGCTTATTACTCGAGATTTACCAGACGGATTTTGTTCATTTTTGTTTTAAACTGAAGCTTGAGCAGTGTGGATGTTCAGAAAACTTTGAAAGTTTGAAAAACTTCAAAGCTTGAACTTTAATAGCAATTAATTTCCTCTACACGGAACAGGCAGGACAGCCCCTCCGCCAGTGGGATGATGGACAACCCCGTTCAGCCAATCAGTGTGGTGTGAAGGTGGACCCCGGGTGCAGCTGCACAGTTAGGCAGTCACTATCAGCAGGGAGTGGGAAGGGGACCGAGGCAGCCAATTCAGGCACGTTGGGGGTGGGGGAGGGGCTGCGGCACATTCAATTTTCGGAGGGGAGATTCACTATGCCTAGGCCACATTTGCCTGTGGTGAAACGGTAAAGGAGCAAAGACTACTAGTGCCCATGGTGACAAGCTTTGCATTAGTACAAGTAGAATTACACCCCACATTTCAAGAGGGGTCCCCTCTACAAGGATTCGCTTTTGCGTCTGGTTAGGCGATTATGCGCATAATCGCTGAAGTGCATTTACACCTAATACCTCTGCACGAGAGGCAGCAAAGCGCATTAACGGATGACCAAAATGCGCTTTACAAGTAGTTAATGCGCATAAGCGCTTGTTCACATAGTCAAAAATGCGCTTTAACGGCAGGAGCAAAATAAAACACGCGATTTAACGCGCATTCGATAATGTGCATAATCGGAGAGATAATGCGCCTCTACGCCCGATTTGCGCTCCGTTCTTGTAGAGGTAAAATTTTTTAAGCGCCTTGAAAGAGCTTTAAACCTCTCTTGTAGAGGCAGCCAGGGAGTCAATGGAGGCTGGTGGCTCCGATGTCAGTGGGGTGGTGAATCTGCTTCGGGTTTTCGTCAGAACCTAACTGGTTCTGACTGAAACCCAGAGCAGATTCACCACCCTATTGACATTAGAGCCACCATCCTCCACTGGATGAAGTCCTGACACTGTGGGGTGGTTCAGCCTCTATGAATCAAATTCATACCCTGTCTGGGATTCCTCAGGCATTATTTACCTGCAAGTGATGGTGAAGCTGTCTCCAGCGTTGACTATAATATCGTCTCCAGGAAAGTTCAGTTCTGGTTTCATCAGTCTCACATCTTTTGCAAGACCTGAGTCAAATGCAAAGAAGAAGAAGAAGGAATTAAGCTATATTAGGTGGAAATGCTATAGTTCCAATATATATTTTTTTCATTCCCTAAACTGCACCATACTGGCAAATGGTTGACTATTATATCACAAGTGAAATTTTCTTTTCATTCCCATCTTGTGAAGGCCAGTTTAATCGTGTCATCGTTGAGTCGTTCACTTGTATTTCATGGTGTGATTCAATAATATCAATGGTGCGTAACAGAGGAGAGGAGCTAAGAATCTGCAAATATTTTGTGTTCTGAAATTTCAAACCTCATCACTCAAAATTCGAAAGACACCTCCGCATTTGAAATTTAACTGCAAATTGAGATTTTAGATGTCACTTGTTGACTTATTTGGCCCATCTGAAATGATGCTTGTCAGAATTAAAATAATATGGATATATTGTGAACAGTCACCCATGAAATATCCTAAACATTTCACATCAGCTATCAAATACTGACTAATAGTTTATAGCATTGACTCAACTGACTGTCAAATATGAAACGCTGAAATAAACAACAAAAACAAATATCATAAACAGAACTTAAACATTTGTTTAATGATATTATCAATTGTTTGTCTTCAGCCGGCCAGGTCAGATGCAGAACTGGGTTGCGTGCCAAGCTAAGGTCGGTTCTAGGAAGACCACAATTATTTATTTATTGCCTGATTTATAATAAAACTACAAGAATACGAACCATGAAACATAGTGAAATAACTAACCAATTAAAATTACGCAATACCTCCTTAAAACTGTAGTAAATAATACATCAATAGTAATTAAGAAAACCAACTAATTGAGTGATTAATAAAACGCAGGCTGAAATAAGCATGTGTCATTTATTTACTCTTTAAAACATCAAAAGATAAAGTTTGTTAAAAACTTAGTGAAGTCACTTGTATGTCTTGGGGGAGATAATTCCATAATGGTAGAGCCACCACCAAAATCACATTAAAAAAAATATTTTAAGAGAAGATAAAAGAAAGAGAGGGTTAAAAGCAGATAGAGCAGAGGCATGACGAGAAAGCAGAAGAAAGTGTGTGTGTGAGAGAGAGAGTAGTAGTAGTAGTAGTGATGGGGAGAATCAGAAAGACAGACATATGTAGTGAAAAATGAGAAGTCAGCCCATGCAACAGGCTGGAATTACAAGATTGGTGTCACTCTGACAAGGCAGATGAACTGCTGTTCTAGATACTCAACAAATATCTGTAGAATATTGAGCATGAACATCTGAAAGGGAGAATTCGGAAGAAAAAGCCTGGTTGCAAACTTCAGATATGCGAAGGATAGACTCATACTTTTGGAAAGTACAAGGTAGGTGAGCTCAACTGATAAATTTAACGAAATGTCCTTACAGAGACAGGAGTGACAAAGCTGCCGCTAACACATGGCCTGTTATCTAGCAAAGGACATAATTTTGCACTATGGGCAACCTTTTAAGATGCAAAGTGGTTAATAAAAACCTTACAATAATAGATTTGGGGGTTATGCTCTTTGTAAACCTCAGATTCATTCCCTAAAGGTCCCACTGACTTTGAACTAGAGAGAATTCAATTCAGGCTAGAGAGAAAGGGCCAATGAGTTTTTCTTCAGAGAGCAAAATAGGTTTGATAGGGTTTTATCATGCTTAGCCCCAACGTTCAGGGGCAGTTTGGTGTACTGATCAGAGCAGCCTTTCCCAAGATGGTTCCCTCCAGAAGTGATGGACTACAACACCTACCATCCCCAGCCAGCACAACCAATGGCCAAGCTGTTTGGGGATTATGACCATTGCAGTCAAACACTTCTGGAGGGCACTAGCTTGGGGAAGTCTTGGTTAGAGTATCGGAGTGGAAACAAAGAGGCCTGAGTTCAAATTCTCATTGGTGTTGAAGCTCATGGAATGTTCTTCGGCCAGTCACTATCTACCTCACAAGGCTGTTGTGAGGATAAAATGAGGTGAAGGGAGAGAGAAACCTGTACATTGCATTGCACTCCCTAGAGGAAAGGCAGCATATAAATGTAATGAATAACAATAACCCATCCTGATGGACGTGCGGAACAGCAAAACACAACTTTCCCGAAGTTCTCCAAATTGCAAGCTTTTTTTTCTTTCCACATGAAAATCCATGCATATTTTTCCAAATGTAGGCATGGCTCATGCACATCTTTGAAATGTATGCATTCTTCTGCCATTGATTAAATGCATATTTGTGTGCATTTTTTTAAAGCATGCATATTTCATGCACATTTTTCAAATGTACACATGCTGTCGAATGCTTTTAAAAAAAATTATCTGCAAAACATATTGAAAGTTCGGGAACAATACAGACTTCAACTACAGATTGCATCCGAGTTTCGATATCCTTTTGGTCTTCTGGACTTGTCAGGGGGTTAGCCATGTAGCTTCAGTGGTTCGTTGTACCAATTATTCTTATTCTTATTATTTACATTTATATACCGCCTCATAGCTGAAGCTTTCTGGGCGGTTTACAAAAATTAAAAACAGTTCTTTCCCTGTGCTGCAAGCCAGCTGTTAAGTCACTGAGCCCAACGTGATGACATTTGCCCAGTATTAGGCACATTATTGGCTGGCAATCCAATTTACTCAGAGCTGCTATTTCAACCCGCGAGATGGGTAAGCAGTGAGGCGCTTTCATAATTCATTGAAGTGTTTGCACACGGAGGAAGAAAAAGGCGTTTTTCGATTACATTACGCAGGGTTTGCATTACACAGCTACTTCTTTCACAGAGTTTGCTGTGGCTTCACAAAGCTGAAGGGAAGTAATAAACAAAGTGTACCATAGATATTTTCACTCCTGTCCCCCAAAATGGCAATCCAGTGGGTGAGACAACCAGTGGAAGCTGATGGCTCTGATGTAAGTAGGGCAGTGAAACTACTCTGGGTTTCAGTCAGAACTGTAAGAGAGCTATCTAAGGTGCAATGCCACATTTTAGTCGAAGACACACTGGAATCGTATTTAACTGGTAGTAAGGATGGAGCGTGGCAAAAACATGCTATGAGCTTTTCACAGTGCATAGCATATTTATAACATGCAAGGGAACAATGTGCAATTCAGAATATTAATCATGTTTATTTAATCAAAGAGAACCAGAATGTTTAATCACCTCATTCCCCCCCCCCCCCCCCCGGGAGTTCTGTGGTATGTACAACTCGATTTGTGTTTGTGAGTTGAGCTGTGGTCTTTTCCCAAACTCTGGGAACTTTCTCTGTGCATTGATTTTAGCAGGTTCTGCCATGTGTGCAGATTTCTGAGGGGGGGAAAATGCTCAAAATGCCCAGAAATTCTGCTAAATGGGCTCAACTCACTGCAGACCGAGTTGGGTCCCACAGCGGGAACCGGAGGTGGGGTGGTGTCAAACCTAGGGAAACTCAGCGAACTCCATCCCCCAAATGGATTTCTTTAACATCCCTAGCCCCTTCTGCCTTTTTCTCTCCCTGTTGAAAATGACTTCCATCCAACACCTAGGCATTCAGAGGCATACTAGATCCTGGATATGAAGTAGCTGAATCCTTTGACAATCATCTACCTGTCAAGTATTTTCAAAAGGTGTTTGCTTTCTTAACATGCCTTTGCCACACTGAAATCTCAGCAGGTTCATGCAATGAAAAAGGAATGAATTACAAAAAGAAAGGGACAATGAAGGAGAAGGGGAGATGTGGGATGTGGAGGAAGTCAGTTCTCTTTCAGGGAGAGCATAATTTGTAATGCAGATCGGAGATCATTTTCGAATTCCGGATTTTATTTTTCAATCTTGACAATTTTCTATAATGCAGCAATGCGCAGGGAAGCCTCACCCTAACAGAAAGAACTGGCTTGAAAGGAAGGCGCATGCGCACATCACTGGTGCCTGCATGCCCATTCAAGGCGCGCATCTATTTTGCAGAGCGACAGCAAACATTATCATGACATCTGAGTAAAAGATCCACAGGCCTTTTGATGTAACAGTGCAGGTAGAAAGGAAGTCAAAGCGTAATGCACACGGGAATGCTAAGTTAGAGGGTTTAATGATATCAGTATGGATGCCATGCCAAGACACCCTCCCTCCCTCCCTCCCTCCCCACAAGAACCGCTGCTCATCTTCTCAAAACCTTTTGCTAGCCTAGAAATCGATGGGCCGCTTTGTACAAGCCAACACATGGTTGGTGTGTGAAAAAAGGCATGCTTCAAAGTGGCAGCATGAGCAAGTGGGAAGGCAGAGAAATTCTGCTGGTCTCATCCTAGCCCAATGCTTCTCTTAAACATCCTCCACGGCTTTGCTCAAGGTGGTCCCTCATCGACAGTGGTGCATCTAGGTAATTTTAGGCTCTGGACTTAATGGTCTTGGTGGGGTTATTAGAGATGTATTACTTCAGTAGTAAAGCACACAACTAAGATTCCCCCCCCCACACACACATATTCTACGTTTTACAACTGCTTCTACGTTCCAGAGATGTTAGAGCAAAAACCCAAAACACGCACACCCTGCTTGAAATACTCTGAGCATGGGCATTTTTTGCGCTTTTTAAACTCGCCTAAATCATAGCACAGTCGTGACTACAGGAATAGGTTAGAGTTTGCTTCTACTGCCCTGATGGTAAAGCCATTTACCTGGGAATAAGAACCATTTTGTTGTATAAATGAATGATATATTTTTAAAGGAGGAATAATAAAAAATGCGCATCTGTACCCATGTACATGCCTGGCCAGCCACTCCCTGACTAGAAAGTGCTTTTAAAAATAAGAAGAAAGGATGCTGCAGCAGCCAACCTCAGCATGGCACGCTGGCCCAAGGGACGCTGCTGCCTCTGCCTGCCACACTCCCATCACCTGCTGCTCTTGGAAATTTCACTTTGGGTGACATGGAGCTCCATCAGATGAGCATTTTATTGCATGCTCATTACTGGGCACTCACGGATTCTTGTGGGTCCCTCTCATGACGTCGTTTGCCCCTCGAGGCCTCCCACCCCTTCTAGCCTTCTTCGTGCCGCAATAAAACACCCCAGTGAGTCCAACTTATTTTTAAAGACAGAACTTGCCATTATCTGCTGCTGTGTGCAACAGAAGTAACGCGATCAAAACGGCCCACTGAATGGGCCACAAGCACATTGTTTACTTCCTCTTTCAAAAGAGGAAGTAATGAGAGACAAACACGCCAGCGGAGAAGCGACGGTAAGCAAACGCAATTTCCCCCCATGTGATGACGCTGATTCGCTCAGTTTTAATCTGCAATGGCAACACTTACTCATGTGTGTAAGATTCAAGGGGCAGACCTGTTTGTTCATAGTTGGGTTTTTTTTATGCTGTTTCATTTCCAGCATGTTACTGGAATAGGGGATGAAGAAGGAAATAATAATAAAAATGACCTATTCTTCTCACAAGAATGGCAGCTCTTGGTTATCTAAGTGTCAGGATGCTGTTTTTTTCCTGGCATTTTCTTCAGCTTTTCGAAAAAGTGACTATGGTGAAGTTTGGCTAATGTACACATGTCAAAGTCATTGATTACTTGGTTAAAAGATAGATTGTTAATCATCTGAATTTCTTTTAAATCATTCATCAGTTCAAGGGCCACTCATGTTTTCTCAGGTATGGTACTTGGAAGGAAACGGGTTGGGTGTGTGTGTGTTGCTCCTCCTCCCTTATTTCCTGGGGGAGGGACCAATACAGGAGGTACCACTTGCGTAGGGAATAGGACCGAGGCTGGCGTCAAAGGCAGGCATGGTTGGGCATCTGCCGAGGGTCTGTACGGCCCCAGGGACCCACTGACAAGAGCTCCCTGGGCATGCTTGTTCTCCTGCCCCTCTCGCTGGCCCAGACAGTGGTAGTGGTGAGAAGGAGGAGCAAGAGATGCCATAGCATGCCACACTGTTTTTTATATATTTTATAGCTGTAAGCTGCCTTGGAGGGCTTCTGCCCTGAAAGGCGGCCAAGAAATATTTTAAATAAATAAATAAATAAATAAATAAATAAATAAGACATTTCCTAATAGAAAATGCAATTGTAGGCTAAACAAGCTTGTTTAAGCCATGGCATGCACTGCACACAATTTGCATAATCACTTACCTGGACACAGCTTGTCATATCATCCAAATCCAGGTGGAACAGCTTGTTGGAATTGAGTTATTCGAGGGTTGTTTTCCCCTCCAACAAGCCATGCTGCCCAGGTTTGGACGACATGACAAGACGCACCCGGGACAGTGATTCTGCAAAATCGCATCCAGCTTAAATACGGTGATAGTGCGAATTGGGTCAATGTATTATATCCACACTTGACACAGAAACACCAGTGCCAAACTGGCTTGAATCCACTAATCCAGTCTGTCATGCAGAGCTGCCTGTAGATGATGTTAAGAACTGTAAGTTTTTAAAACATTTTCTTTTTGTATAGTTGTGTCATGGTGGGGCTTCCCATTCCACACTGTGAAAATATAACATTTCTAACAACCCAATTGCCCTGTTTAAATGAAGCGAGTATTTTTAAAGACACAGGGTGGATAGAAATGTGTCTTGCTCCTTCAATAGCTAGAAAAAGGACCATTATGGGAACCGTAAAGATAATTTCACATGTTACGATTGGCCAAAATGATTATCACCAGTAATAAAGGCTCAATCATAAAAACACAGATAATAATTCTGTTGGCAAGGAAGGAAACAGACCAAAATCTCAATGCATCTCTCTCTCTCTCTCTCTCTCTCTCTCTCTCTCTCTCTCTCTCTCTGTGTGTGTGTGTGTGTGTGTGTGTGAGAGAGAGAGAGAGAGAGAGAGAGAGACTTGTACTGGCTGTACAAGTGTTGCAAGATTGAAGATTGGACTTCAAATATATCGTCCATGTCTTTGTTTTCTCTTCATCTTATATTGGGCCATGTCCCATCCTTCCTTCTTCACTATTCCCTTTTCTTTTTTTATTTCATTTGGTGGGTTTCATTTGGTGGATTTGTTTTATGCACTTTCCTAATGTTGTCTGCTGGCAAAACACGAAAACTCTGGCAGCTTCACAATCCAACAGTCCTGGACATCCTGCGATGGTGCTGGCGCTAAAATGTGTGTGCATCTGTGTGTGTGGAGCGAGCTAGACACCATTTCTAGGCATACCCTCCCCACAAACAATTTCAGATTGTACCTCAGAACTTTCCAGAGTTCCTCCAGAGTCTGGTCTGATCTGAACTCCTCTTATTATTGGTTTTCATAAACATAACAACTGGAGATTGGATCTCACCTTCTACATGCAAAGCGTGTGGCCAAGCACTGAACTGTGAGACCTCCCAATGTCTTTGAACCAACCCAAAAAGCACTACAGATCCAGGGCAGCTTCCAGGGCAGTCTGATCACCACACTAATGTCAGTCTACATAATTGGACCTCCATTGTTTTGATGCCTTGCAATACACCGGCAGCTTTGGGGACAGAATCTGTGCCAACGAACAAACCCGTCTACAATTTTTCTTAAGCCCAACAATTGCGCTGGCGTTGTCCTCTGCGCCAAAGCAATTTCCCCCTTGCAAACCCAAATCTGCATTATAATCCCTGGCTTCGTCCAAGCAAACCCTTAAACAAACCCGTCCCTTCTATGGCTGCCTCTACAAGAGGCATTTAAAGCTCTTTCAAGGCGCATTAAAAATTTTACCTCTACAAGAACGGAGTGCAAATCGGGCGTAGAGGTGCGCTATCCCTCCGATTATGCGCATTATCGAATGCGCGTTAAACAGTGAGTGTTATTTTGCTTCAGCCGTTAAAGCGCATTTTGACTATGTGAACAAGCGCTTATGCGCATTAACTACTTGTAAAGCGCATTTTGGTCATCCGTTAATGCGCTTCGCCGCCTCTCGCCGCCTCTCGTTCAGAGGTATTAGGTGTAAATGCGCTTCAGCGATTATGCGCATAATCGCCTAACCAGGAGCAAAAGCGAATCCTTGCAGAGGGGACCTGAGATCGTGTCAGCAACACTAGCCTGCTAAGTCCATCCGTCCAAAGAGGAGATATTTCCAGCACACGTGTTTCTTAGGCCACAGATTTAAACAGCAGCCCGGTGCCAAGCACAACACAGGCAAGGCAGACATTTATTGACTTCCCCCTCCCAAAGTGGCTGGACTACAATGAGCAATTTGCAAAGAAAGCGGTTGACAAATGCATGTTGTGGGGAAAAAAACGTAAAAGGATTAGAGAGGAATGGGGACTCTGGGGCTTCAGCCTTGTCGAGCCTTTCTCAAGCTGGTGCTCTCCCAGATGTGTAGAACTGCAACTCCCATCATTCCCAGACAGCATGGCCAAGCTGGCTGGGAATGTTAGGAGCTGCAGTCCTGCAACACTTCTGACAGGCACCCGGCTGTGGAAGCCTGGCCTAGTCCAATGAGCTACCTGGGACTGTGTACACTCAAACTCATGACCAATTCAGGCACAGGAGGGGTGGGGAGAAGGGTCTGGAATATTATGATCATGTGGCAGCTAGGCAATTTTGGATCCATGACTTAGGGTGTAATCCTAGGCATGTTTAGACAAAAAAATCCCAGCATTCCTCCTGCTTTCCTCCTTCTGCACCTAAGCAGAGAAGCAAGGCTCCTATCTGAGAATGGTTTCCATTCCAGACATTCATTATAAGAACTCTGAAACTTTAAGACCTGCTGCCTGAGTTGCTTGTTTTTTCCCCCTCCTCATCGCTTAGTCCTTTTGTGTCATGTCTTTTAGAATGTAAACTTGGGGGCAAGGGCTGTCTTACTTGTTACTGATCTTGTGTAAGCTGCTCTGGGAACGTTGAAGAAAAGCAGAGTAAAATTTTTTACTCAAGTAAATCTATCAGTAGTAAGCCTGTAACCAAGCCTAAGCAAGTGTACCTGAATCAAATGCATATTCATTCTGTTTATTCCTGCCTCCAGTTCTCCACCTTCCCAAATGATTTCCCCTGTGCTGAATTTTAGATTGTTCAGTTCTCTGGGGCAGGGGCATATGCCCTCTTGTACTCCGTGAAGTACTGAGCACACTAATAGCACATCATCATCATCATCATCATCATCCATTATATGCATCTATTTTATTTCAATACTACCCAAAGCCAAAGCTCTCTGGGTTTCTCTTTATAAAGATTAAAACCTGAAAAATACTTAATGATAAATTAAAATGGAGAATGTTGTATATTTTTAGATTTTTAATGTCTGTTTTTAAATGCTTACTTTTAAAACATACATGCACCAGGTGGTTTTCAAGAAATTACCATGACATCACCACACTCCCGATCTTTGTGTTCTACCTGCTAACTACAGTGCAAGACCTACATTGCAAATTCATCCAGCATCACTGGTTTTGGTGAATCTTGCATGTTTTACAGCTTCGTGGGGGCATCATCCCCATTTGTTCTAGAACCTACAGCATCTTAAGGGACCGTCAACTGACTGGTGTCTAAACACTTTATGGTGAGGAACTGTACTACTGCTGGCAATGATTATATTTCACAGTTCTTTCATCGATCCATTTTCGCCCTAAATTAATATCACATAGGGAAACGTGCTCAGAATGTTTATTTTTCCTATGGGCTGTGAAGCCTATTGAGCATCCATTGTAGATTGGTGGATAAAACATTACAATAGTGGTCATATATCACCCATTTTGGGTGCAATCCTATGCATGTTGAGACAGAAAAAAAGTCCTACAACTCCCAACATTCCCCATCCAGCATAGCTGAGAGTTGTAGGTTTTCTCCCTGTCTAAACATGCATAGGATTGCAGCCTTAGGCTATAATCCTATACCCACTTACCTGGGAGTAAGTATCATTGAGCTCTCCATTTCTGAATAGACCTGAATAGGACTACACTTTAATGGACTTTTCAGGCATATCTCTATTGTTCAGTTCAAACATCACTCTAAACCATGGTTAAAGAAACTAACCATGGTGATTAAGCATTTTGATCTAAACATTATGGCTTAGCATGTCATGGAAACCATGACTTAGCATATCTTGTGAATCATTCCTAACCATGGTGGCTACACATAAACATGGTTTAAACACACTCATTAACCACGTGCTGCAAAAGGGTTAGTGGCCAAACATGGATTAGCATTTTGTTTGAACAGGCCCATTGTTTGTTATGATGTCTGAACTGACAAACAATATTTTGTGGCCAGCGAGCTAACTAGAATTAGAAACCATGATTTAAAGTGGGTTTGCAATTTGCAGTGCAATCCAGTTGACTGAATGATTTTAGGCTGACCAACTATCTGCTTTTGCCCGTAAAGGTCTGGTAAATGGGGGGCCAAACCAGGGTCCGGGTGGAAATTCAATTACTTTATTTTGGGTCTGGAAAAGTCACACTGTCAGCCCCATTGCGCTGGCTAAGAAGACCCAGATCAGCATGCGGGGGATGCTTGGAGGCCGTGTTTCTACACTTCCAAAAACATGTCCTCCAGCCCCTCCCATTGCCTCCCGTCACCCATCCGGGCTTCTTCTTGGTTGGTGCAATGACGCTGGCCAAGAAAAGGCCTGGATCAGTACACGGGAGGGGCTTGAAGGGTGTGTTTCTGTGCATCTGGAAACATGTCCTCCAGACCCTACCATTGCCTCCCATCTCCCATCTACACTTCTTGGTCAGCACAATGGCGTTGGTCAAGAAAAGGCCCGGATTGACACATGGGAGGAGCTTGGAGGCCGCGTTTCTGCACTTCTGGAAATGCATCCTCCAGTCCCTCCCATCACCTCCCATTGCCCATCTGGGCTTCTACTTGGTCGGCGCAATGGCACTGGCCAAGAAAAGGCCCAGGTCGGCACATGGGAGGGGCTTGGAGGCTACATTTCTGAGCTTCCAGAAACAGGTCCTCCATCCCCTCCCATCACCCATCTGAGCTTCTTGTCACTGTACTTCAGGATCCCTCCCACTCACAAAAACTTCAAATCAGTAAGAACATATATATTCATCTGATGACTAAATTGTGCGTGCTTTGCTCCGTGTGGCTGAGGCTGTGAAATTTTCCAAGAAAAAAAAATCTCCACACACTGAAGAATTCATCCAAAGGAATGCATTTGTTTGAAAAGACAGGCTTGAAGATCACTTCTTTCAAAACAGAGTCTTGTTTTAAAAACACACACAAGTATACAAACACATATGCTCAGAGTTCAGTGGCCACTAGCTTTTCAAAGATTCCTTCACTTTGTTTTAAGGGTGGCCATTCCCGAGCATAGCAGACAGGGGAAACTATCAGAAGAGAGCACCTGGACATCCCAGTCACTCCAAAATACCAAGTGCAGCAAATAATACAAAAAATTGCCTGGAACAGCCCCAGTCAAGACTGCATTTTCCCCTTTCTTTATGAATTTATAGTGCTGCTGCTACAAGACGTTTGTATTGAATCCAAAGGTGGATGGAGTTCCCTGGAGCTGTAAATCAGCTTTAAAAAACAGTTATCCCCCCCTCCCACGTTCTGAGGCTAACACATTTCATACAGAACAGAGCCACGTTTGCGTTTGCCATCTGATCAGATAATTAGCATTAGTTACAAGGTGAAATAGTTGTTTTTGTAAGGGTAATGCTGCTGTACATCAACAGAATTAAACAGCTTGCTTATCAGTCTGTTTCTCATAGAGAATGATTTTCTTTCCTGGTCTTTAGATCACAAAGCTCTGGAATAAATTAGCAATGCAATTAGAACAAGCGTTAGGTACAACCCAGCGCATCTCCCCCTACGTACTTTGCCAGTATACTTTGACACTGGTTTTTCATAGCTAAGGTTCTGTGAAATATGCCTGGGTATCAACACAGCTTCTCGACTGCACATCTGCAGTGCAAAAGAAATACGTGCTGAAGAATCTGAGTTCCAGGCTCCTAAATGGTGTTTTGGAAGCCATTAGCCATAATAATGGTAAACATTAAGCAAGTAGATGACAGAGGGGGGAAGTATACACTAGAGATTTATCTGAGGGAATGATGAGAATACTTCAGAAGCTTATTGAAAGCTTCTGTTCCAGGGGCAGAGATGGACCTGGAATGGTTCTGATTCTACTCATTTTTGGACTGCATTTGAACACACTGTCATCAAAATCCTTCCCCGGCTACATATTCAAATCCAGTCATGTCAGCATTTTAGTTTTGGGCACAAACGCATGCACAAAACTAAGCACTGATTTTTCATTTGAAAGTTTTGTAGGTCTTCAAATATGTAATATATGCACATACATAAAATGAAATAATGTACACTACAAATACAGTGCATGTGCCTTTAACATGGCTTGGAACCCGATAGCCTGTACATACTAGCAGTTCAAAAATGAATGGACACATTGCCATGCCACCTAGAAGAATCCTGCCTTTAACCAGTTTAGAAGAGTCCTACAACTTCCCCATTACTGGCTGTGAAATGCTGGGGATTGGAGGACTTTTGCCCATGTAAACATGTATAGGATGGTGCCCTTAAAAGCAAGTTGAATCTGCTTAACTGTATCGTAGTTCAGACGATGTGCTGTAGATAATACATTAATACACCCTGTGCCCATCAGGGCCTCTTCTTGGCGGATGCCAAGATTTAACGGGAGGCTTCATGAGGACTTGAGATTGTCCTTATCCAGCCCTGCATTGCCAACTGCTAGAATACGCAACATAATAACATATATGATCTCACTACAGGACAATGAGGCAGACTGTCAAAAGAACATTGTACTCTGCTCTTATTCTCAAGAGGGAGTTGAAACTTCACTCTCCTAACAGCAAACCCTTGTGACCTAAGTTTTTGCTTCATTTTTTCACTTTCTCTTAATATTCTTGTGGATAAATTCCTGGAGGAGAAGGCTATCAATGGCTACTAGCCCTGATGGTTATGTGCTACCTCCAGTATCCGAGGTAGTAAGCCTGCGTGCACCAGGTGCTGGGGAATATGGGTGGGAGGGTGCTGTTGCACCTTGTCCTGTTCTGTTGGTCCCTGCTCAACAGCTGGTTGGGTACTGTGTGAACAAAGTGCTGGACAAGATGGACCCTCGGTCTGATCCAGCATCAGGGCTCTTCTGATGTTCTTCTGCTTAATTCTACTTGGGCCATTTCTCCTCACCCTATCCTACGCGCACATGAAATTAATTGCTCAACAGTTCCAAAAGGTTCTATCCTTAAAAGCAGTCTAAAAAGAATTTAAAATAAAAATAAATTTTAAAAAGGAGAGGAAGGGCAGGTGGATGTGGGACAGCAGAGCAATTAACTTGTCAGGGATGGAAAACCTACAGAAGGATACCAGTAACTTTTTGGAGTCTGAGAGTGCACCCATTGAGTTCACCATCGTGCCTTGGGGCCTTGAAGCAACAATTGTGCTTACCAGGGCACATAATTGGCAGGGACTGCTTGGAGAAGCTCATAGCCTTTGCCACCTGTAATTATGAGCTGGGTGGGTATGGGACATGGGAAGGTTGCCGGCTGCCTGGTGACCAAAAGAGCTTAATGTGAAATGGGGGTGAGGGATCAATCTCCGGTTTCAGCCCCTTTTTCTTTGTTACTTTGCATGGTAAATTGATTCAACAAAATTCTGCTTAGACCCATGTAAATGTGTTTAGTCCATTTTATTCCTGTACTCATGATGGTATTATCATTTGTTAGTTTAAGCAGCTGTAAAGCATAGAATGGCACAACTTATGGCATCTTGAAGGATCTAAAGCATTAATTCATAACTCTCTCATAACATGACAAGGATAGTTCAGCATATTGAAGCTGTGATCCAAATTGCAGAACCGCTTTGAATTCTCCTAAGGTTTTCCAATAAATTCACTGATCTTTTCGATCTGGCTATTAACTCTTGCATCAATGGACATGGTTAAGTGGGGGAGGAGAAGGATTTTTCACTTCTCCTGAAATTGCTAGCTATTTCATATCATCCACCTGCAGTTTCTGAAGACTGAGACTGCAAAAAGCCCAAAGTAAAATTGTTAAAAGCCAGAAAGATATTTCCTGGAGGAATGATATGAATTTATTGCGTGCATGTGCAGCTAGATTAACTTTATCTCTTTAGTTCCTGTCACTAGAAATGTTAAAATATTTTATCAGTTCATTTTTTATTATTATTTATTTTTGGCATGCAGTCAGAATATTTCATGTTGCAACATGGGCAATTTTGACTTTTAGAGAATGAATGTGTACGTAGCGGGGCAAAAGGAATATATCTCAACTAAACTAATTGTCCTTACACTGTAAAGCAGTCGCAGCTTAATGAGAATACTGGCATCTCATAATATGGCTTAATTGAATGCAAGAGGAGTATACATACTCAACAGTGGAAGAGGGAAGCTCATTGGCTTCCCATATTTTTCTTGTCTTGGCCACTGTGGAAGACAGGATGCCAGGTTGATCTAGCAAGGCTCTTATGTTCTGAATTTCCTTCGCTATTTCACCCAGGCATTAGACATGGGAGGGAGCACAATGAATGCCATCATAAATGCCCCCTCCCCAATCCCAAGTGTGTGACCCATCTACCCCATCCCGCTCCAAACACACCAAGAAGGCCGTAGACTCAAGATAAGAGGAATGAATCTCTAGGGAAGCTGCAGTATCTTGACTTCCTGTTCCACGGCCTTACTTATGCTAGCCACACATGAATAGGCTTTCCGGTTGGACTGCCATGAGGTCACACTAGTTTCCTCCTGTAATCAGCAGCATTTTGTAATGGCCACTCAACTGCCTTTGCTTGCAGTTCAAAAACTCCCTGTTAAATACAGAGGGCCCCTTCAATACTTTGTTTTTCAGCCTTTCATTTCTACCTACATTTTCTTAGAGACGGCTTCTGAGGCAGGCAACACCAATCGTTTCCCTGGTTCTTGATCAAACGGTTCTACAGTATCCACTGCAGATTTATGGAAATGGAGCTGTGTGGAGTGTTAAGAGGTCAAGAATTTCCCACGACTCGTTGTTATCTATTATTGGGCTCCCCGCCTCCTTTATCAAGTGATGAAATAGTGACACCATCTCCTGACCAATGCAGATTGCCAAGTGGGCGAACATAAGAACATTCTTGCTCAATGAGTGCAAGAATTCACCTAGTCTGGGTTGGGCTACCTACAACTCTAGGGCCATATGTGACCCTCAGCCTAATTCAATGCAGCCCTTGACCCAATTTTAAAAGCAATTAGGTGAGACCTCCAGCAAGAGCAATTTGTCTTGACGGTGGGAGGGAGAGGGAGGGAGAGGGAGGGAGGGAGGGAGGGAGAGAGAGAAGGGGGTGGCAGAAACCAGGATAGAGAAAGGGTAAGCCTGCCTATTTTGGGCTCTGGCAACCACCCACCGCTGGCTTTGGCACTGCCCTCCACTAGCATGAAGTCCCCAAAGGGTTACCCCTCTAGCAATGCAGCCCTCATCAGAATAAAGTCCCATACCCCTGATGTAGTCCAATTTCCGTAGAAACAGAACTTTCTCTCCACTATTTCCCCCCCAGCACCTACACACAGCTTTCCCCTTCTCAGTGAGGTGTACCCAGAAGAAAGGGTGCATGAGTGGACAATCTCTGGTGTTTCCCCAGAGTAATCGGGCAATGCAGGAGAACATGTCTGCACAACATAATGTTCTAAGGCAAGTGGAAAGGCATTTTTCCCATATTCTCATTCATTCCCTTTGCACTGGGTTCCTAATTCAGCAAGTTATTCAGCCCTCACCTCACAATGGGCAAACAAGCGATGTTTGAGATTGCTAAGATTCTTTGAACATTGCCTCGCCGCTCGCCTTGTGCCCGATTTTAGTTCACTTTTGTGATCACTGCTTGCTCTGTGTGAATGGGAAAGTTGTGCAAATCGAGCAGCGATCAAACATAGCGGGGGTGATGCAGCCTGTCAGGAAATTTGCGCAAATTAGGAAATTGGCACAAAATCAAGCTGGGAAACTTACACAAAACAACTGCGAGCACATGTCCAGGAATTTGCGGGCTCCTTTGGCGGACATGTGGTTGCATTCAGGCCTTCGAACAGGGCATGCTTGTATGTTTTGTGAACAAAAAAGAAATCCTGATACATCCCTCCTCTCCCCTTTATAGCAGAGTCAAGTCGAAAGCCAGTCTCCCCACAGGTGTTGGTACATACCAATAGTCCAACTACCAATGCTAGTCAATCCACACATCCTAGGCCTTTCAGAAAGGTGCTGTCCGTCCCTCATTTAAACTGGACCTGGGCACTCCCTTAATGGTATTTATTTATTTGATTTGTGCCCTACCTTTCTACCAAAAATGGCACTCAAGGTGACTTGAGTGGTGTATTGCCATTGGTCCGTTGCCTTTGGTCCAGTCCCTTCTTTATTGTTATTTCTTTTCTTTTCCTTCCCCTTGTTTTGCTTAGCATTGATTTACCATGTTGTCATAATATTGTTGCTGCAAATGCCTAGGCTTTGGGGGGGGAGGACACTGGAACATCTGAAAAGGGCTGGTCTGAAAACAACAAAGCCTTGAAATCAACAGCCTAAGAACTTTAGGCCAAGACAACGAGTCAAATCCTAGTACCTATACGATCCCTGGACTTCCTTTGAGATGTAAGTTCTTTGATGAAGAAATCAATTCTAGGGTTTATTCGCTTGATGCTCTTACATGGGTGCAGACAATAATTAAATGTAAACTGTATGTTGAGGCTTTTCATTTGCCAAGTCCTTTTCTTGTTCATCTAGGTTAATCGAATATGAACTGTTCTGCAAGAAATCATGTTGTATCTTATGCATAGTTACTTAAGATAGTTTTGGATATTAAAAGAGGTTTTTTTTAAAAACCCTCCTTGGATGAAGTTGTGTTATCACAAACACCTAACTCATTTATTGAAAGATGACGCGCAAAGCTGGAAAATCAGCTGTAGCAACCCACGAAGTCAACATTGCTTTTCCTGCAGCACTAAACGCTGCACACGCTCACACATCACATGGATTGAACTTGGCATGCCCTCCTCTATCTCTTTCAAACACATTTGTTTTGTACAGCTGCAAACAAATGAAAGCAATTGTTGCACTGACTCCGGTCCAAGGAGCATTCTCCAACCTGTTAGCACATCTCAAAAGAACCACTTATTACTAAAATCTATCATGATACAAGCTGGAGGCCTTTGCGTGTAGCAAAAACAGCAACACATCTGTATCTGCCAACAGAATGATTTGTTAGCCATTTCCTACCTCGTTTTTTAAAAAACTTATCTATTGGACTTTTCACCTTAAAACAGAGACCTCGCTTCAGGCTAATGGGTTTATCAAGGAGCAACCATTTCTCTCATCCCCACCCTCCGCCAAAGTGGCTCAGGAACCACCAAGGGTTTTTTTCCTAGGATGCATACTTTGTTAGAAATGATTTATAGAAACAGTTCATTTTTCTAACCCTGCTTTGACTAAAGAAACTTACCATCTTTGGAAATAAAGCAACGATCCCATCCTCCATTTGGTTACCCATTTGGACCAGTGACAGTGGTCATAGTTCTCCAAAGGGGCACCCAAATCTGCACTTTCCATTCCAGCTGTATCTACAAAGACAGCACAATGGGATAGCAGAATGTAGCGCATCACTTCACAGGGTGGAGCAGGAAATCACATTTTTGAATGCTTCCTTCTCTCTCTCTGTTTCTCTCTCGCTCTTTCCTACTGCAGGGACAGACAGGTGGAGAAGAACGTCTCTTTCTTGTGCTACTTGTTCTTCTTGCAAACAGTATGAAAGCATCTGGAGGGATTTCCACAAGCTATACACAAAGTCATCATCATTTTATATCTTAATATTACATTTATATCCTGCCTTTCCCCCCCCTCTTGCAAGGACCCCAAGACAGCTTACATGATCCTCCTCCTCCTCTCCATTTTATCCAGGCAACAACCCTGTGAGGTAGGTTATTCTGAGAGTTAGTGACTGGCCCAAAGTCACCCAGTGAGCTTTACGGCCGAGTGGGGGCTAGAATCGGGATCTCCTGAATCCTGGTCCAATGCTCTTGCAACTACACCGCAGTGGCTCTCGTTTGAGATTCTGGTGCTTCCCAAACATCTTCCATACGTTATGTAAAAGTACAAGGTTACTACCATAAAAATATGGATCTATATTATTTTTAATTTCTCTTAATTTTCTTTCCCTTTCTTTCTTTTTTGCGTAGCACTGAATTCGTTTTTTGGCATTGCATTATCGCAATTAATAAAAACCATGGGTGAGCAATCAAGAGTGGTATTCCCCTAACACAGCATTCTCCAGCCAGTGGATGTTGGCTGGAGATGATGGGAGTTGTAGTACACCACCTCTAAGAGGCACCAGGTGGGGGAGAGCTGCCCAAAACGCACACCTCTGCAGTCTGAAATTCACACTACCGCCAAAGGACTCCATCACCCATTGGAGGTAGGAAGGATGGTTTGGCAATATTGTCCCCAACCCAACAGTGTTTCCAAGCAATGCATCACAGCCATTTTCTTACACGGGAAAAAGCACTTGATGGGCAGTGGATCGGGGCCAGACCTTCTCCCTGCCCTTGGTGTCCCTGGCCACTGAAAGCTTGGAATGTATGAGAAATTCATTTCAGTTCGTTTTCGATCAAGGTTACAACCAGTTCACACCTTCCAGACTGATCATGGACTTGGACGCAAACTGGGTGAAGTCTGTATATTTCCAAGCTTGCAATGTGATTCATGGATCAAAAAATGCAACCACACATGGATTTTCATGCAAGAAGAATAAAATGAAGCTCGCAATCTAATATGGACTCGAGTTAAGATGGAATTTGGAGAACTCCTGCGAGCTCTATTTTTGCTGATTTGCAAATGACTACTGAGAGCCAAGCTCCACATAGCTACAGAGCATGTTTCCACCAGTAAGATTACATCAGATAAACAAGAAAATCTCAAAGAACTGTTGGAGGGGATGTCAGGAGGTTGGAACATATTTCCATATGTGGTGGAGTTGTGAATATGTACAAAAATTTTGGAAAAGGGTATTTAAAGAAATAAGTGAAATAATGGGAAGCAATGTGGAATTAAGTCCAAAACTGGCTTTACTTTCAATATGGGATAAAGGAATTGGGAAGTGAAGCATGATGGAATTGATTAACAACCTCCTGGCACCCGTTAGATTAATGATAGCTAAGAATTGGAAGATGCAAGGGAATTATACAATAGAAGAATGGTATAAAGAAATATGGGATATTGTGCTTAATGATAAACTAACATGTAATCTTAAAGTAAAGAGGGGATTATCCAGGAAGAATGATTTTGAAAATATATGGAGTCCATTTTTGGAATATGTATTAATAAAGGGGAAAGGATGTTCACCTTTAAAAGACTCTTTACAATTTTGGAAAAATGTATAATATAAATGAATAAACGCAGGTCTCGGGGAGGGAGCACGGGGGGGTTGTGAAGGGATTGTTAGTTTTGTATTGTATTTTATGTTGTGATTATGTTGTATTTTATGTTGAAAATAATTTTTTTTTAAAAAGAGCATGTTTCTGTTTCTTGGGCATGTGAGGTCTTGGCTGACTGCTGGGAACTGGCTTTGGGTGTGTCCAGACATACAGGCTTAGCTTTCAAAGCATGCAGCATCCTTGGGTAGCTGCCAGCCTCCCAGCAGGGTCCACCACTAATATTTGATTGGGTGTGTGTATGGAGGGGGTGTTTTCTGGTGCCCTGAAGAGCACTGACTGGCTGGGTCTGAGAGCCACCAGTGCCCTTACATCTGGGGCAATATGGAGAATAAAAATGGCAACTCTCAGAGCAGCCACCTGGCATGCATCAGAGTGGGCTGTCCACCATAACCACTAGACTAAAGACTAGTCTCTTCCAGCAGGCCTACCCAGATGAATTTTAAACTGAAGAATTTTAAGATGTCCTGATTGTTATTTTGATATTGTATTGGTCTTATATGCACTTTTAATTAATTTTATGTATTTGATTTATATTGTATTGTTGTACTAATGTCGTTCCCCGCCTCAATCCAAAAGGAGAGGCGGGCAAGAAATAAATAATTGTATTATTATTACTATTATTATTATTGGCCACAAGGGGTCATACATATCGGAGGTGGGGGCAATGCTATAAGAGGGGACTTACCACAGAGGACTTTGTGAGGGCCACCTCATGCCTGAAACCAGCCCTGCAGACATACCTCATTTCAAAGAAGAGCCCACTGTGGAAACACCTAAAGAGAATTTCAGACTCACCAAGCATTTTTTCCCCCAGAGCCAGTTCAGGGGGAAACCCTGAGCCTATCTACACTACTGCTTTAAAATGGTTTATAACAGTTTTAAACCGGTTAATAAAACTGTTATAAACCATTTTAAAGCAGTAGTGTAGATAGGCTCCTTGTCTTTCCAGTTTGCAAGAGCAGCTGGATTGACTGATGATTGACCAGCTTTTGCGTCAGTCATGAAGCCACCTCCCCGCTTCTCAGAACAAAATGGGTTTTTAAAATGTTTTTAAAAATTGAAAAAAAGGAAGTGCAGAACATAGGGTGACCATATTTTGGAAACCAAAAAGGAGGACAACATGGTTGACCCCCACGGGGGCATGCCCACCAACATGTCTGCCCCCAGGGTGTGTGTCCAGCACCAAGGGGGTGTGCCCACCTGAACATAGCTTTGGTCACATGTCCGATTTTACAGCACACAAGTAAGACAAATCTGTTCTACAGAATGTCTTAATGTTAACATCACTGAAATAACAAGTGTGACATCCAATGCATCTGAAATTAACTTCACTCACTCCTACTTTTGTAGCTTTTGCTGTACTTCGTTGCTACACACTGTGTCATACATTCTCCCCTTCCCTCCAATGTGGCTCCAGTGGTTTTTTTAAAAAAACAAAAATAATTTTAAAACCTCGAACTTAAAAAAAACCCTAAAAATCAACAGATGAACGTATCTGCTTTAAACTTGGCATGGCTAAAGCCCTGCTTAAGTGATATCATAGTGCCAAGTTTCATCCCTTTATCTTTAAAAATTATGTTTTAAAAAAATAATTTTAAAACCTCAAATTTAAAAAAAATCCAAAAAATCAATGGATGAACAGATCTGCTTCAAACTTGGCATGGCTAAAGCCCTATGTAAGAGCTATCCTGTTGCCAAGTTTCATCTCTTTATTTTTAAAATTGACATGGGTGCAATAATTTTTGTTAATTCCCATTGAGTATAAAGTAGAGCTGCCCTTTGGGTGGAGGGAGAATGGGAAAAATCCGGAATTTTCTTCAAATTTCATAATTCTCCCCCCCTCCTGGATTTGTCACCAAAAATCCTGACATGTCCTGGTTTTTCCTGACATATGGTCACCCTAGTACTAGAACAAATGTCTGTCTGATAATCATCAGTTCATCAATTATGTGCTTTAAAGACAAAAAAGCTGGCTTGCCTGATGCATGGGAGGGGAGAAGAGGGGCCATGAGGAAACAACCTAGATCCAGTTTGGAGCCAGTTATGAGTGTCCCTTGAGGAGTGAAGGTGTGTGTGTGTGTGGGGGGGGAGTTTGGGAGAGAAACCATACTACACCACAGCCTGATGCTCTCCAGACGATTTGGAATACACATGGTGATGCCCCACCACACCTGAAGGATGGGTAGAAAGAGTGCAGAACAGCTGCTTTGGAAATAATCCACAAATGAATTGCCACTGTTGAGGTCCTATTATAATTCTGTGCTCAACCAGGACTGAAATGGGGAGACGGGCTCAACGTTTCTGTGCATGTGGTGAATTTTTAAACTGGCGCGGAAAGAGGGGTCAGCCCACAGGGTTGGCTGCAGTTCTTTGATCCCGCAATCTGGCTGCAGTCGAGGCAGCCTCCTTGAGCCGAATCTCTGGGCTTGTTTCATGATTATACTCTTTGGCTTGGAAAATCAACAACACTGCAGCAGCGAAAGGCCGAAGGAAGCTGGAAATCAAATTACATTCCTGGGCTCCATTATGGCCCAGATGTGCCCACAATTAGCTTTGGAGCGCAGTTGTTATGATTCTTCTGAGAGTTAGAAAAAAGAAGAAGGAAAGAAACAGAAGCACATGAGCCAAACTGCTCAGGCAGGGATCAGTACAATTAACATCCTTCTCTGAATTGAGACGCCTTTCTCTGAACCGAAGGGATTCAACGTGTTGGGAATGGAAACATCCTAACTGACAAGAGCTTGACATGATGAGCAAATAACCTTCTTCAGCATGCTGCCTCCAAACGTTTTGAAGTCTGACCCCCATCTGCCTTAGCCAGCATGGCCAAATGGTCAGGATGATGGGAATTGTAAACATCCAGCAGGCTCCACGTTGGTTTGAATGCCTGCCCTTTCAGAACATTTTCAAAACGTTTTATTTTACTGTGGCCTTCTCACGAGTACTGTTTTGCTACTATTACGCTTGTTGTTGTCGATGATTTTATTGTTAGCTTTTATTGTTTCAATTGCTATTTTATTGTGTATTTATTGTTTTTAATGTTTTAAACTGTTTTTATGTATTGTTGTAAGCTGCTTTGGTAGGGCTTCTGCCCTGAAATGCGGCCAATAAATGTTTGCGTTCAAGACCAGCTTTGATTCACCTATTGTTTCTTTTAAAAATGTATTTTAATTGTGTTTTTATTTGTCCACCACTCTGAAATTCTTGAATGGGCAGTGGTATATAAGTATTGTAAATAAAATAAATAAATCCCTCAGCATCAATATTCAAGTTTGTAATTTATTTATTTATTTGATTACATTTCTATACTGCCCCACAGCTCCAGCAATCTGGGTGGTTTACAAAGATTAAAACTGGAAACCATAAAAGCATAAAAACAGACGAAGACAATATCTATTTAAAACCAACTTTGAAACCTCAACCAGGCCTACAGATAGAACTGGGGGTTAATTAAATGTCCCGATGATAAGCTTTAAGGCAGGCGTGGGCAAGCTGCAACCCACAGGCAATAACCACCCACTAGCTGATTTCCCAGACCCCCTACCCACAGTATTAAAGGTGTAAAGGGCATATTGGTGGCTTCGTTAGGGAACGGATGGCCTGCTGCGTTTCCTGGGCACTTCCTGGTCCATCTCTTCTGCCGCTCTCAGACTGTGGAATGGCCTGCCGGAGAAGATTCGTCAACAACAGTCTCTTTGACTTTGAGAAAGCCATAACAACCAATCTCTTCCAGCAGGCCTACCGAATTGAATTTTAACAGTTTTATTGGTGTTTTATTGGTATTTTAATAATGTACTAGTTTTATGTGCTTTTTATTAGTTTTATGTATTTTATATTTGATGTTGTTCCCCGCCTCGATCCAGAGGGAGAGGAGGGTAAGAAATGATGATGATGATGATGATAATAATAACAATAATAATAATAACAATAATCTCGCAGCTTGTGTGGCTTGGCTTGTGGGGGCGGGCAGTGAGGATGGCTCGCCAGGCGCCCGCACCAACCCTATCCCCAAAATAGGACTTGACCAACAGCTCAGTGTGACAGAGCCCCTGCTTTGCACGTAGGAGGTTCCAGGTTCGATCCCCAACTTCTCCAGGCAGGGCAAGGAAAGAATCCTGCCTGAAACCCTGGAGAGCTTCTGCCAGTCAGTGTTGACAATACGGGTCTGATTCAGTATAAGGGCAGCATCCGATGTTCCTATAGCTCCTTTAGAGTTCTGGCTGGTTCTGACAGAAATCCAGAACGGATTCACAGCCCCACCAAAATTGGAGCCACCAGCCTCCACTAACATTATCTCATCTGTTATCGTTGTTCGTTGCCTTGAGCAACTCTTTGTAGTGGAAAGGTGGGATACACATTTTATAAATGAATAAACAAATTAATCATCGAACCCAAAGCTCTTCAACAGGGCCCTCCAGTTTCACGTGTCAATCTTCCTTGAGCTTCTTCCATAACCCCTGGTTAGGGTTGGCCACCGGGTATGAGCAAAGTTTCTGCCTCCCCCTCCCTGACAATATCCTGAATGCTTCTGACAGTCTGCAGGAGGCCAATAGGGAAAGGAATGCATTGCCTGAGGTTCTTTGTACCACGGCAAGTGACATCTCTGAGCTTCTGCAGGTATTCAGCTGTCTTTGATGGGATGAGGTACATGCACAGCCATGGAATCATTTAGCAACAGCAAGAGTGCCGGCCAAAACACATTTTTTGACATCAGTGAGTCTGGAAGCCCACATAAGAGCAGGATGGAAGTCTCTATCTGTCTCTCTCTCTGTCTCTCCCTCTCTCTTTGTATGCAGATCCACCCAGTAGTTTTGCCACATTCTGTTCTGTCCAGGTGGGTCACCTCTGGATCATACACTTAGACACAGGGTCTGTTCAGACAACACGCTAAGTCATGGTTAGGTCACTAACACTTCTGCAGCAAATGGTTAGTGAGTGGTTTTAAAACCATGGTTGTATGTTTACACTACATGTTAAGCCATATGGGCCATGTTCAGATGACACATTAAGCCATGGTGCTTAAACATTCCCAGCTAAACATTATGGGTTAGGGTGTCCTGTGAACCATTCCTAACCATGGTGGCTACATAACAATGGTTTCAACACACTCACTAATCACTTGCTACAAAAGGGTTAGCGGCCTAACCATGACTTAGCATGTTGTTGGAAAAGGCCCAAAGTTTAGCTCAAAATGCTTAACCACCATGGCTTAGCATGTCATCTGAACAGAATCATTGTAGTGACATTTAGTATTTGACAATGCTCAACAGCTAACATGCAAGGGTGTGCAGTAGGACTGTGCAGTCCCCCAATCTGGATTTGGATCTGGATCCGGGTGATCCAGATCGGATCCGGGCGATGCAGATCCAGATCACCACCCTCCCCCCACTCTCCCTCCTCTCCCCACTCACCGGTTGCCATCCGCACTGCTGTCTGCAGCCGTCTGCTGTACTGAGAACCAGGCCTCGCGGCCTGGTTTCTCAGTACAGTGATGTCACACCAAGTGATGACATCATCACCCGGCGCAACGTCGCTCTACTGAGAAACCAGGTCGGGAGGCCCAGTTCTCAGTACAGCAGACAGCAGCGGACAGCAGTGGATGGCGGCGGGTGAGTGGGGAGAGGAGGGAGAGTGGGGGGAGGGCCGGCACCCAAGAACCTGGAAGGCCAATGGGCCCAGATCTCCGGATCAATCTGAATTGATCCAGAACAGGCCCAATCCGCTCCAGAACAATCTGGACCTCCCTTGAACCAGTTCAGAACTGGATCCAGGAGGTCCAGATCGTCCCAATCTGCTCCGGATTCGGGATCCAGATCTGGATCTGTTCACAGCCCTAGTGTGCAGTAACTGATAGAGTTGAGTAGCTGGCCAATACTAAATCTAAATGCTGATGAGATGGTCTCTTTTGACATCTGCCCAGACAATCAAGTGAAGTCAAAATATGCATTCCTAACGCAAGTTCAAAATTCAAACCTTGGCTTAAATGTTGAGTAGAAACATTGGAAAACTATACAAATTTCTGTGGTAGCCTGAAAGGGCTGTGAGTGACATCTCCCCACAAGTGAGGGGGCAATGCTAACCCCTCACCTGGCATCAGTACCTTGTTGGGTTTGGATGGGGCATCATTGAGTAGAGGTGATGGGAGAGAAGGAAATGGGGCAATTTTCATGCTACAAAAATACAACCCTTTAAATTCCCCCCACCTGCACAAAATCCACCTCTCTTTGGCTGCAAGCATATAAACGCAAAGACCTCCAGGGACTGAACACATGGTTGGTGCTTTTTGGGGGATCCTGGGTAGCACCATAAGTTTAGAAAGGGGAAGCCAAGTTCAAAAGTTTGCGAAACACATTTGCACTGCGCTAGACAGAATTGGCCTAATACCGTATTTCCTCGATTCTAAGGCGCACTTTTCCCCCATATTTATGTCTGTAAAAATGGAGTGCGTCTTAGAATCGATGGCATCTAAGAATCGCCGGATTTCTCCAGCACTGGTATGGGGTTGAAGATACACCCCAACCCCCCCCCCCCACGCCTTCACAAAGGGGCTCTGCATGCCCCCCCAAGCGATTCGGCCTTCCCCACTCACCTCTATCACTGCCACTCTGCGCAGCTGGCACCAACCTCCTTGGCCTCCAGCGCCGCCAGCGCTGGTCCGGTCTTCACCGCCAGCGCCGCCCCGGTCCTCACCGCCAGCACCGCTGGCAGCAGCCTACCCGGCCTGGAAATGTGGCATTACTACAAAGTAGGCCACGATCCCGCGAGATCTCTCATGGGATCGTGGCCTACTTTGTAGTAACGTTGCATTTCCAGGCCGGGTAGGTCGCTGCCAGCAAGAAGCCACCGCCGTGGCAGTGAGGACCGGCCTTCCCCCATCGCTGCCCTGGTCCTCACCACCAGCGCCGCTGGCAGTGGCCTCCCCGGTCTGGAAACACGGTGTTACTACAAAGTAGGCCATGATCCCACAAGATTTTGAAATCGAGATCTCGCGGGATCGTGGCCTACTTTGTAGTAACAGTGCATTTCCAGGCTGAGTAGGCCGCTGCCAGTGGCGCTGGCGGCGAGGACCAGGGCGGCACTGGCGGTAAGGACCGGGGTGGCGCTGGCAGTGAGTGGGGAAGGGAGGAGGGGGACTCATGCCTGGGCCAGGCCAGCTCAGCAGGTCCCTGGGTGGCGAATCAAGGGGCGGCATGCAGAGCCCTACCGTATTTCTTTGATTCTAAGATGCACTTATCCCCAATATTACGTGTCTGAAAATGGAGTGCATCTTAGAATTGATGCAACGCTTTTTTCCTGTCAGTGGCCCTAAAATTAAGGAGCATCTTAGAATCAATGGCATCTTAGATTTGGTAAAATACGGTAAGTCACATCATTATCCAAATTAGCATTTACTTTCCCTGGATTATATCAAAAGTTGATTTTTTGCAAACACAAAACAGTTCTCTTCCCCCCCCCCCCCCCCGTTCTTTCTACAAATCACTAGCAGTGAAGAAGCATGGGAACGTTAGAGCCAGAAGGTGCTTAGCCCTTTCGCCTCAGGACCCGGCTTTCAACGCCAGAGTTGGACTATGAAACACGTTTCCAGCCAACTTGTTTTTTCCAGACACTCGGCTGCTGCAGCTTTACTCAAAACCATACCAGGAGGGGAGAATTTGCAGGGGGGAACTAGCAGGCAAGGGTGTGCTTAACCATTTCCCGATCATGGCTTTCCTTCTACACTCTCCCCCCCACACACACACACACCGAATGCTTTACCCACATACCCGCAGCCGAGGTTCCAGATCTCTGCTTCCACTATTGAACTTTCCTGGTAATGTGTATTCCAGCCCAAGACATAAAGAAGAGAGAATCTGAACATGTGCCAAGTGACTTCAGAAGTGGCTTTAGTTAGGCTGACCAGATAAAATCCAGGTCAGGGCTCATGTAACTTCAACAGTTGTAGAGAAAAGGGAATTTCAGCCAGTGTCATTTGTATGCAATTAGTTCCTGGTGAAATTCCCTCTTCATCACAACAGTTAAAGGTGCAGGTACTATACTAGAGTGACCATATACAAAAGAAGGCAGGGCCCCTGCAACTTTAACTGTTGTGAAGAAGAGGGAATTTCACCAGGAACTAATTGCATACAAATGACACTGGCTGAAATTCCCTTTTCTCTACAACTGTTAAAGTTACATGAGCCCTGACCTGGATTTTACCTGGTTACCCTACTTTAGTCCTGGACCCCTGAAATGTATCAAAGATGAGCGTTTTATCATACGCTTGTCACTGGCCACTGACTGATTGGTGGTTTCCCAGCTGTGCAGTCCCCCCCCCCCCCCAATTCTAAAAGGTTGAAATGACTCTCCTAGGCTTAGTTGCTGGCAGTAAGAGCTTTAAGCTACAATATGTTGGATTCCAACCCCCCTGTCCCTTTTGCTTTCAGCCCTGTCCACCACTGAAATGCAGCCCCCCATCAGCTTCTCCAAAATGGGCTGAAAAATGCTCAACACCCCGGTCTAAAATAAAATAAAAAGACCTGTGATAGCGAATGTCATGTTAACTATTATGCATTGCATGGAGAAGTACTTCCTTGTAGGTGTTTGGCTAAAACGTTTGATTTATAGACCTGGTGGGGGAAGTATTTTGAGTCATGTACATTTGCATTGTGAAAATGAAGGATCTCGTCCCATTCCCAGTGTATCCATTACTGCTTGCAAAAAGAATATGAAGAGTTAATCCAGATAACAAAAGCCAGCACTAGGCCAGTAACCAAACAGCCTGACAAGCAATTGGGAGTATTAGACCATGGTATATGATTTTATCCCACCAAAGATATGTTTCTCCTAGTCTTCGTTAGCCAATAACAATCTTAATACAAGAAAATGGGTTTTCCCCCCTTTGCTTGACATGAACCGTTTTTGTTATTTGAGAGTATTGGTTTGAGCCAAGTGGAAAGCAAACATGTTTCTCGTTACTTTTTGCAGTGTAGAGTCAACTGAAGTATCAAAGGCTAACTCGGCATAAACAGAGTTGTCAAGATCAGGCCTGGGATAGAGGTAATACAAGAACAGGCAGGTAAGATGGAGGGGTAGCAACAGATTCAAAGCCAAGGTTCAGAGGTCGTATTTCACAGGAGATATTTGTGTACACGTAATGCCTATGTTTTGCCAGAATGAAGGACACTTTCATTTTTCATCTTGGGGGGAAAATACTACCTGTGCCATAGCTATCAATGCTGAGAAACATTGGTTTAAGCAATGCAATTTCATTTATTTTTCTGCCCAGGAGGGAATAGGATGTAGGAAATCTCTTTGTCTTCTTCAGAGCAAGTTTAAAATTGTGTGTCCACTGTCCTTATTCATACAGAAATGGTTACAAATTTCCAATTTTGCCACTCAGAAAAATTTGAATTCAGAATGTGAATTTGAAATGTAAATGTGTTATTTAAATTATTTCAAATTTCACTTTATCACATACTGAGTGCTTTGGGCATGTTGGCATCTCTTGAATATTTAGCTAGTATTAAAAGAATGTATCTCATAAGATGTTAGATTTAGTATTGGCCAAGTATTAGACACTAACAGGTGCTACACACCATTGCATGTTAGCGACTGAGCATTGTCAAATGCTAAACGTCATCACCGGTCAACTCTCAACTGCAGTCAAATATCAATGATTGAATGTAAAATATTGAAACCAAATATGATTATTTTGGGATCCAAATTCATTATGGCTCTAAGCACAAGAGGACATTTCAGCACCTTGAAGTCCCAATTGCTTTAATGGAAGAGACAATCATAGCTCCCTCTCTGCCACTGATATCAATACTGCTTAAAAGCCTTAATATGGGCTGGGTTGTGTTCGAGGTGAATAACAGGATACCTTTTGTTAGAGAGAGAAGCTCAAACATGGTCATAGGGTAGCCACTCAACATCACCAAAAGAGAACAAAAGAGGATGCTGGTTTGCATAAACATGTAGAAGTATAGAGCAAATTTAGAAATAATGACTATAATTCAAATAGAAATGCAATACATCTCATTGTAATACGGGAGGCTCTTTTTAGCCTTCTCAAAACAATAGCCCAAGGAGGCACGAAAAGGTTGCGGGGTGGGGGTGAGGGTTGGGGAAGCCACTTCTGCCCCTCTGTAATTCAAATACGGCCTCCTTTTTCACTGACTGGGGGTCCACCACCTCCCATTCCACAGCTATTCACTTAGTTACAAAAGCTGACAAATTGCAGATCACAGACTCTCCATGCTCTTACACACACACACACACACACACACTGCTAAGTTTAAAACAGACTAATGTTAAGGCAAGGCAGTGGCCGTTTTTGTTTGTTTGTTTGTTTGTTTGTTTGCTTTATATCCTGCCTTTCCTCCAAGGAGCCCAAGGAGGCCTGTGCGATCCTTCTCCTCTCTATTTTATCCTCACAACAACCCTGTGAGGTAGGTTAGGCTGAGAATCAGTGACTGGCCTATTTAACAGTGGCTGAAAATGTTCCTTTCCTTTAAACTTCATGCTAACTTTTGGATCTAATCCCTTTTCTTAATTAAGGCCTTTACCACTGTCCTTTTACAAGGATATCAGAAAATAGAATTCCCGAAGCAAAAAGCCTCTTAACTCAGATAAAGAAAATGGGATTAAATTCACAAATCCACAAGATGGAGGCTTTATTGATGCGACAAACAAACAAAAATCCTAGTTCTAAGAACGGCATATTGACAGTTTGCTACGTTACTGGCCAGATCATGATTTTAGATGTCTGTTTTCATGGCTCTGTATCTCCTGAAACCAACATTAGAATCCAACTCACCTTCCAAAGCCCAGCTTCAACCCCAACTGTTTAGGGCCATCTGTACCATTATTTAGTTTGAGGCAGCACGATGCCAAGGGACTGCTGTGTATGTCATGCGACTCACCCTGCACCCCTTAAATTTGCATGCTGCTGCCCTCAGGTGCAGTGGAAAACGCTATCCTGTCACCCATGTCAGGGTGCAACTGCCGTGTCTACACCGGCCTTTTCCGCCAGGGTCCTCCCTGTGCATCCAGATGATACACAGGGCATCCTGGGAGCAGCAGGGACAACCCCTCCCTTTTACCAGGATAACCGAGACCTCAGTTAACCCAATTTTACCCATGGTCCTGGGACGATCCCGAGGACTGCAGGAGATGTGTGTGCCCATCCCAGCTTCTTCTCTCCTCCCCGTGAGTAGCGGGGGTCAGCAAGAAGGAAGGGGCTGAGCAGGGGGAGTCTTGGGGCGCTTTTTTTGTTTTGGTTTTCACTTACTTTTCATTGGAGCGCAATTACGCTCCCAGCTCCAGCATTATTTAAAAAATGGCAAGCGCAATGGGCGCGACGTCCCTCTTCCCTTCCGGACTATCAAGCTTCCGTTTGGATGCCCTGGGAAGATCGTGGAAGCAGGTAAGACCATGATCCTCCCCCTCCCTCTACACCCTTCAGTGTAGAAAGGGCCAACGTCAGCTTCTTTAAATGGAATGGGAACAGGCCATCTTGCCTTAGCCCAAACCACCTACAACTGCAGAGCCTTTTGAAAAGGCAGCTCTCTTTAACTCATGAACAGCCTCCTGACAATTGTCTCATGTGCTTTGTACTTGGGATTTACAGTAGTTACCTAACTTGTGTAATACAGCAGTTTCGAAAGTAGGGTGGCCATGTGCTCTCTTTTACAGAGGATGGTCTTCGGTTTGAAGAACTGCCCGAGGACTGTCCACTCTTTTGAAGGTGTCCTCTATTTGACAGACTGTACAGACCAAGTCTGGTATACAGATGGAGAACCATCCGAAGGAAGAGATCAGGGGCCTTGACGTTGCCCATCCACAGCAACTGGGCAGTCGATTGAGCAGGACACACAGCTCACAGTCTCCAATACCATATTAGGTGGACTGTATTTCTATTTAAATTATAATAATGATTTCTAAATTTGCATTTTTTGCATATACATTAGCATATGTACATTTTATGCATATTGGCGTCCCATTTGGTCCTCCTCCTTGGTGATGCATGTCCTCTTTTTGACCAATTCAGAAGTAGCCACCCTAAAACACACACCCCTCACACATCAAAAGATCCTGTACTCACCTACTAAGGAGGACTGCCAGCTGCACCCCTGCATGAGTCACAGCTCAAAACCTGCTCCTTCCATACTACTTCTTTTGGGATTAGGCAATTCAACTGTGGCTGTGCATCAGGTGTGGTTGGATGCAGACAGACTCAAAAAATCACCTGTCCTCAGAGAGGCATGCTCAGAAGAGCAACTCTCACTAAAGTAGGGGGAACATTTTTGATACAACTTTTTAAAATCCCCAAATTTAAAATCTGGAGACTGTTTCAGGTGGTGCAATTCAGATTTGACATTCAGGTTTAAACATGGAAATTTGATGCTTTGGTTGGTGGATGATGTATCTGTACTATTTTATCAACTACTTTTGTTATATCGTCCTTGAATCAAACACTCTTGTTGGTTTTTTGGTTTTGTTTTTTTTGCTCTCCTGTTGTGTTTTATAGTTCATGGTGCTATTTTATTATGGATCTTTGCTGCGAGCTGCTTTGTAGACTTCAAAAGAGAAAAGTGGCATATAAGCAAGGAGGAGGAGGAGGAGAAGACATCCCTCCGCAACTCATCAATTGGAAACTGGCTACTGCTGGATACTATCAAATGATGACTGATCATAATTCTGGTGCGCTAATATGAGCTGAAAATATTTGCAATTAAAATTTGCAGAGGAGAAATTTCTGGGAACCGCTCTAAATTGAGAGCAGCAGTCACTGACTTTTCTTTCAATGGGTGTAAGATTTCATCTACTCTTTTGCCCCAGCGCACCTTTTACATAACAACCTAGAGTCTATTTACCACTTGGCAAAGGAAGTTCCATATCACAAGGAATAATGGCCGGAATTCCTTTATCTGTGACTACTGCTGGCTCAGGCCCCTTCCTGTCTCCTGAGCCCCCCTCCTTTCCTTTTGTTGAGACAGCAGTCCCAGCTCTTAAAGATGCTTTATTATTTAAGATCTTGCCTGGGCAGGATTAAAAAACAACCCCCCTTTGCTTTCTGAGACTTTGGTGTTCAAGGTGAAAAGTTAACAATAAAGAATAAGGAAAATGAATCACAGGTCCTTGCTGTTCATAGTAAATTTGACCTCCACTGTTGCTGTTGTCTTTTAAAAAACCCTCTTACACTCGGGTTTCTAATCTAATAAGGGAAATGCATCAGCAAGTTGATTATTCCTCTGTGATCAATCTAATTGCTGCCATTTTGATGCTGACTTTATTTTTTCCTTTCTTCTAATCTGGTATTTTGTTTTGTTTTTTGAAGGAATAACGTAAAGAAGAGAAAGAATGAACGAACGAACGAAAGAAAAGAATCTGGAGCTAAAGACACTCAAAAGTTTGAACTTGGACTCAGGGCCAAATTTACATAGGACATAAAATACAGATGATCCTTACTTTCAGCAGATCCTGACTTTCTTTTTTTCTTTTTACTACAAAGTAAGATCACAGGATCCCAATCCAATTAAGGACTGCTACATGCATGCAGGGAAGGTTTAAACTTTTCCACCTGGTCACTCCCGACCGCCTAAATTCACTCCTCCTACTCAAGGGGCTAAAAAGGAAAGAAATAGCCTATTGATGATGATCCCCCATATTAGGTATGTGTGTGTACGCGTCTGTGAATTTAGGATTCAACATATTGTGTAGTTTAGTCTTCAGCATACAAAATTTGCAACTTTTGCATCATGTGAGAAACCTGTTGATTCTTCCTGCTTTTTAGATAGTTTGGGAGAGAAAGAGGTGAAGTAACTCCGTGTCAGAGGGCATGTGGATTCAGCCCTGCTTCTGCTTCCCCCCTCTGACCAGTCAGTCAGGGCTCAAGAAAGATGAGCTCTGAGGATAATGAGGAGGATGCTGCTTCTAGGGGGCTGTCTATATGCCCTGTATACCTCATGTTGGGTGTGCAGTGATACTGTATCAGTTATATGACATAGAGGCCAACTCGCAGCCACCACGGGCTTTTCCCCTGAAACTGCACACCTTAAAAGTAGTTGACTTACAGCGGCTTTTCCCTTTGCTGCAAGGTCACCACCTTCTTTCCACCATCTGTCGGTGGTGACCTTGCTTCAGGTTTAATCTGGGGGCATTCCCAGGGGCGGATCAAGGCCCAGGATAGAATGTGGTAAGCTGGGAAGGCAGGGCAGAGAGCAGGGGGCAGGGCTCAACAAGCTGAATGGCCGCCGGCACTGCAACTTTTCAGCCAGAAAGCCCACGCTCTCTCCTGCAGTGAAGGTTTAGCGTTCCCACCCCACAGCTGCAATGCCATGGGGTTTCGAAGGAACAAGTGGCAAAGGCGTCATTGTCAAGGGACAGCTTAGGATCTCACTGTGAGCCTTTCTATGTGAGACTTTTTATTGTGCGTTCATGATTGCTCAGTCACAGTAGTTTGTGGGTGACATCGTCATCCTCCAGGGCCTTTCCTGTGCTTTGAAACCATCATTGCATATTTATTACCTAAATGAGGAAAGTCTGGTGTTATTTAGAAATGGGGGAATGAGAGTCTCGTGTAATTACACAATTCTGCTATACCACACTGTCATCTAGTGGTAGTATAATGAAACATCAATAGGCAGGGAAAGAAATCTTCCAGAAAAAAAGCCCACATAAAGGGAGTGATCTCAATCCCATGAAGAATCCAGAAGCAGAAGACTTAGTGAAAATGTAGGGTAAAAGCCTCATGTAGAAATGCCCTATGTCTCTCCCTTGTCTCCCTGGCTGCTTCAGGGACTCCCAATGCATCCTTACTCCCATTCATTGGCAAAAATAAAACAACAAAAAGGAGGGAACAACACTGCACAGATTCCCTGCCCGTTGTGTGCTGGCTTACTTTTTCAAGGGGCATTTGAGGAACTCTCGCTGCACACAGATTACTAATTGCCAGCTCAGTTGCCAGGTAAAATTGTCTCAGAGCAGGGTCTGCTTCAGGTTTGAGGGGGCTCTCGACAAAGTGCCCTTTCTGGGCCCCACCTGGCCACTGGCTTTCTTGGCAGCAGTGGTAGGCAGCTGCAAGCCACCCTTTTAGATATCCCATGTGTCCCTGGAGTTAGCCTCAAGAGTGTCGTCGGAATTCAAAATGGCCGTTCATTGTCACCTGACCCCAGGAGCCCAGGGAAAGTGTCACCACGGAGGGGTCTGCCGGGGCACTGCAGGCCATGACAGCTAACCCAATGTGCTGGCATCAGGCCTAGCACAGAGATTAAAAATAGTGGCCGATCTGGGATAGCGTTTCTACTGGAGGTCTTACTGGCGGGGAAACCGCTGCTGTACGAATGCTGGCACTAAACCCTGGGAAGAATGTGGAGGAGGAACAAACCCAACGATAAAACAGATCGAGTAACAGCTCCTTTCAAAAACAAATAATTGTACACTCAAAAGAGGTCAAGAGATGTGGAGCGATAACAGCAGCTCCCTGCGGCTGACTTGCAACCTTGTCCAAAGCAGGTGTTTACAGACATTGTACGGAAAACAGAGGAGGCGTCTATGTGTGCAGGAGCTCTGGTTCCCAGTTTCTAAGTGATCGAGTGGTGCATGTATTCCCCTGCCACAGATTATGGAAGTCTGAGAACTTGGCAGTGGGATCTGCTCGGCAGCTGGAGTTCACCCGCTGGCCCACTTATTCATGCTCTTGCTGATCACAGACAGTGCCAGATGTCCTGCTCAGGAGCTATGCAAATTGCGACTCTCATTTGCATCAGCCTGTCACCCAATCCAGATGCTGACCTGTTTTAATTATAAAGGGGGGGGGGGGAGAGAGAGAGAGAGAGAGAGAGAGAGAGAGAGAGAGAGAGAGATGCTCTACCTGATCCAGGACTCTAATTCCTTACTAAATAAAGAAACTCCAACGAACAAGAGTGAACGAAGACAATAACCATCCAGAGCTGGCCATAATCTTGAGACAGATACGGAATTTGGAGGACTATTGGTTTGCTTGCTTGAAGAGAGCAAGTAAACGGTGATAGCAAGTAAGAGCAGCAGGAGGGTCAGGAGGTACTGGACGTCAGCTATGGGCCCCCTTGCCAGTCATGCCAAGCCCTGGCGGCACTTAGATACCCTGCAAAAATAGGCATGCCGATTGCTGTAGTGCTTCAGAATCTCCTTCAGTGCAAAGGCTGGGCCCTGTAAGATATCTTGGAGTTGTTCTAAAAAGGACAGTGGCTATAGGCATATGCAGAGTTCATCAATGGAAGAAGGATTCCTCCACAGGAGGAAAGCACGGCCTTTTAGAACTGCAATCATGCCACCTTGAACACGCCTAATCTCAGAAGCTAAGCAGGGTTGGGCCTGGTTAAGACTTGGATGGGAGATCGCCTAGGAATACTGGGTGAGGCTTGTGAACAAAATGCTGGACTAGATACACCCTTGGCCTGATCCAGCATGGCTCCTCTTATGTTCTGAGTGGCACAGCATAGTGAAGCTTTCCCCAACCTGGTGCCCTCCAGATGTGGAACATAGGAAGTGCTTTATAATAAGTCAGAACCATGGTCCATCTAGCTAAGTACTGTCAACACTGATTGGCAGAGGCTCTCCAGGGTTTCAGGCATGATCCTTTCCTCGCTGTACCTGGAAAAGCTGGGGATCAAACCAGGGACCTTCTGCATGGAAAGCAAGTGCTCTCACACTGAGCTATGAGCACTCCCTATGTGTTGGGCTGAAACTCCCATCCTTCTCAGTGGCTGAGCTATGGATCAGGAAGCCTCTGGTTCAAACCTCGCCTCTACTGTGAACGCACTAGGTGGCCACCCACAGCCCCATCTGCAATATGGGAAATAATACTCTGTCCTTACAGCATGGTTTATTTATTGATTTTGTAATGATTAAAGTAAGGTATACAGAATGCTTGGAAAGCTCATGTAAAAACAAACAAACGACCCCTGAAGGTGGATGAGACAAAAGGCTCAATCTAGTCCAGCATTCTGTTCCCCACATTGGCCAGCCAGATGCACTCCACAAAGCTCAGAAGCAGGGCATGGGGTCATAGCCCTCCCCGAAAGCACTGTATAAATGCTAAGGGCTATTCAGTGGAGGCTGGTGGCTCCAATGTCAGTGGGGCAGGGAATCCACTCCAGGTTTCAGTCAGAACCAGTCAGAACTCTAAAGGAGCTCTTCAAGGAATCACCACCCCACTGATATCGGAGCCACCAGCCTCCATCAGTGATATTAAAGCCAGACAGTCACTCATGTTTGCCATCAGGCTCACAAATTGGATGGCCACCTCATCATTGCCCAAAAAGAGGGTGAAAGAGGACACTGCTTTGCATAAAATGCACATGTACTAATTGATATGAATATATGCAAATTTGGATACAAATAATGCCCATGGCTGGCTGGCTGGGGCATGCTGGGAACTGCAGTCCAACACATCTATATGTTCACTTGTTGAATGGTAAATCTCCCTTCTCTCATTCTGATGATTACTTATTTTAGCCATATAGACCAAGGCTGGGTAGACTACAGGCTTGCAGGATCAACTGTCTATTTCACTAGACTCTCTCCAAGAGCAGATGTTCAGCTCACAAATTTGTTTCCAGTACCAGAACTGAGCTTCCACACAGTAGGCCAACCCTGCTTTTCCCAAAGCTCTAGTTATTTCAGCAGCCTAGCTTTTTTAAAGCACCTGTTGTTGTTCTTGTTGGATAATTGGAGTCAGAAATCTTTGCCTGATCTATTGCATATTGCCCAGAGATTTCTCAGTAGATTCTGATCTACCTTCTACTCAGCCCTGATATAGATCAAGGCATATCCCAAACTTGCAAGATCCATTCATCCAAATAGCAAGGGTTGATCTTAGGGAGAATAGAAATCTTAGATTCTACCTTTTCCTCAAGGTTCAGTTATAACAACCTTCCCCAACTTGGTGCCCTCTATAGGTATTGTAATACAAGCCCCAGAATCTCCTAGATAGCAGGCTGTCTGAACAATTCTGGAGGTTGTAGTCCAGTCTCTGGAGGGCACTGGGTTGGGGACAGATGAATTATAACATCTGCCTTCCAAAGTCAAATACCTCTACATAGATAAAGAGCCGACCCACCCCGCTCATCTGAGGGAGAATTTAGCAGAGACATTTCAAAACTCCTGATGCTTTCAACTGGTAGTTCCGAAGATTCTTCCAAGAACAAATAAAAAGGACTGTCATTCTCACAAATATTTCCCCACAATAGTTATATCAATTAACACCCCAACCTTGTGCCCTCCAAAAAGGCTAGATTACAACTCCCATCATCCACAGGTATTTGTAGTCCAACATATCTGGAAGGTGTGTGGAAGGCTTCATTAATGCAAGTAGGACTGGACAGATGAATCATTTGGAAAGGCTGTTTGCTTTACGCCTCAGTCACAAGAAGGCTCATGGGTCAACTTATGCTCTACCTTGGACTTGTGGAACTGGCTGTGCCCACTTCATCAGAAACAGTCTCTCCAATTGAGAACACTGCAGACTGTCTGCGGGGGGTGGGGGTGGGGGGAAGAAAAAGCAACACGCTTGGACATTACATGATAATGGAATGCTGTACTAGTGGGAGGTGGAGGGACAAACACACGGACACAGGGGCATTCCAAGCCAGGCAGGACAGCTGCTTGTGGAATGACGCTTCTGTTCATGCAGCTGGGACAGATGTTCCCCAGCACAGGAGTGCCTATGCAAGTCTTTGTGATACAGATGGGGATGGGACTCCCCTTCTGGGACCACTAGTTATTGTGCATGATCACCGGGGTGCTTATGGTGATATCATCTTGCTTCATGCATAGAATATTACGAAGTGGTGCAGAAGTCATCATCTTTTGTTTGTAGCCCTCCCGAGTCTACTCACTACTTCTTCCACCTTTTTTTCTTACAATAATAATAATAATAATAATAATAACAACAACCCACCTCTCCTTCTGGATCGAGGCAGGGAACATTAAATGCAAAGACACTATAAAATGCATAAAACTGATTAAAAACATATAAAGCTGATACGTTATTAAAATAACAATCAGACATCTTAAATTCATCTGGGTAGGCCTGCCGGAAGAGATCAGTCTTTATGGATTTCTTAAACTCGGAAAGACTATTAAGTTGATGAATCTCTCCCGGCAGGCCATTCCACAGTCTGGGAGTGGCAAAAGAGAAGGTCCTCTGGGTAACAGTTGTCAGCCTAGTTTTTGGCTGACTGGAGTAAATTCTTCCCAGAGGTCCTGAGTGTGTAGGGCGGATTATATGGGAGAAGGTGATCCCGCAGGTAACCTGGACCCAAACCACATAGGGCTTTAAAGGTAATAACCAACACTTTATACTTCACCCAGAAACTAATTGGCAGCCAGTGAAGTGATTTTAAAGTTGGTGTAATATGGTCACCCCTAGGTGTACCGGTGACCAACCTGACGGCCATATTTTCAACTATTTGAAGTTTCTGTATTAGGCACAGAGGTAGCCCTATGTACAGCACATTGCAGAAGTCAAGCCTCGAAGTTACCAGCGTGAGCACTACCACTTTCAGTCTTCTAAATCTAGGAAGGGGTGCAGCTGTCGTATCAGCTGAAGCTGATAGTAGGCACTCCTGGCCGTCACATCTATCTGAGCTGTCATTTGGAGCGATGGATCCAGGAGCACCCCCAAGCTGCAAACGCAGTCTTTCAGGGGGAGTGTAACCCCATCCAGAACTGCTTGACACACCTCCAAACCCAGGTTGTGGCCTTTGGCAGCAAGCACCTCCATCTTGTCTGGATTCAACTTCAGTTTGTTTTTCCTCATCCAGCCCATTACCGGCTACAAGCATTCATTAATTAGAGGAGATACGCTATCCTTAGCTGACGCTGTTATCGAAAGCATAGAGAAATATATTTGGGTGTCATTAGCATACTGATAGCACCCCACCCCATGCCTCCAGATGATCTCTCCCAGCGGTTTCATGTAGATGTTAAACAGCATTGGGGATAGGAAGGTGCCTTGAGGTACACCACACAACAGCTCCCCAAGCATCACCATCTGGAACCTGCATGAGAGGTAGGACCGGAACCACTGAAGCACAGTGCCCCCGAGTCCCAATCCCCTCAGGCATTCCAGAAGGATACCATGGTCGATGGTATCAAAAGCTGCTGAGAGATCCAGAAGTACCAGCAGAGACACACTCCCCCTGTCAATACTCAGGTGTAGATTTATTTATTTATTTATTGCATTTTTATACCGCCCCATAGCTGAAGCTCTCTGGGCAGTTCACAAAAATTAAAACCATGAAATCATTTTAAAAATATAAAACAAGCCACAATCTAAAAACACAAAATAACATACAATATAAAAACACAACCAGAATAAAACCAAGCAGCAGGAATTAATACAGATTAAAATACAAATTTAAAACAGCAAGGATTAAAATTGAGTTAATTTAACTGTTAAAATACTGGGAGAATAAAAAGGTCTTCACCTGGCGACGAAAAGAGTACAAAGTAGGCGCCAGGCGAACCTCTCTGGGGAGCGCATTCCACAGCCGGGGTGCCACAGCGGAGAAAGCCCTCCTCCTAGTGGCCACCTGCCTCACTTCCTCTGGCAGGGGCTCACGGAGAAGGACCCCTGTAGATGATCTTAGGGTCCGGGCAGGTACATATGGGAGGAGGCGTTCCTTTAGATAACCTGGCCCCAAGCCGTTTAGGGCTTTAAATGTTAGTACCAGCACTTTGAATTGGGCCCGGACCTGGATCGGCAGCCAGTGAAGTTGGAAAAGGACTGCCGTAATATGGTCTCATTGGCCAGTCCCCGTTAACAATCTGGCTGCCCTGTTTTGTACCAGCTGAAGTTTCCGGACCGTTTTCAAAGGCAGCCCCACATATAACGCATTGCAGTAATCCAAACGAGAGGTTATGAGAGCATGGATAACTGTAGCTAGGCTATCTCTGTCCAGATAAGGGCGCAGTTGGTATATCAGCCTAAGCTGGTAAAAGGTGCTCTTTGCCACCGAGTTCACCTGTGCCTCAAGTGACAGTTCTGGATCCAAGAGCACCCCCAAACTACGGACCCGATCCTTTAGGGGGAGTGCAACCCCCTCCAGAACAGGGTGAACATCACCTCGCCGGACAGACGAGGTGATCATCCATTAAGGTGACCATAGCAGTCTCAACTCCATATCCTGCCCTGAAGCTGGTTTGAAATGGGTCTAGAAAATCTGTATCATCCAAGGCTGCTTGGAGTTGGAAGGCAACTGCCCTCTCAATCACCTTGCCCAGAAATGGAAGATTTGATACTGGTCTGTAATTATTAAGATCCAGGGATCCAGGGAGGGCTTTTTTAGAAGCAGCTGTACCACCTTTTCTTTTAAACATGATGGAAAGCTCCCCTTCATGAGAGATGCGTTAATAATATGCTGTTGTTGTAGTTTAACTGCATCTCCTCCCTTATCACTTGTCCAAGCAGCTTGTCCACATCCTTGGTACTCACCAACTGAAACTGATCCAGTGTAATCCTACTCACAGAGTTGCTGGACACTCCATTGTCAGCTTCTGCTATAGTGACGGCATCTAAGTTGGCTCTTCTCCGAGAGATTTTATCTGTGAAGTGATCGTTAAAGGCATCACAGCAAACTACTGTAGGCTCTAAGATCAGCTTCAGGGGGGGAAGGTGTCTGAGTTAGACCCCTCACCACCCTGAACAGTTCTGCTGGATGCAAATTCGCAGACGCAATGCGTGCAGAGAAGAAAGCTTTCTTTGCTGCACGTATTGCCACCCCATACGAACGAAGATGTTCTCTATGTTGTGTCTTGTCAGATATAAGTCGAGTTTTCCACCATCGGCGCTCCAGTTGTCATCCTTCCCGCTTCAACTCCCTGAGATCTTCTGTATACTAGGGTGCCCAGTTAGAAGTGGGTTGGAGAGGATGTTTGGGGGTGATCATGTCAATAGCCCTAGTGTTGTGTTTAACCCTCATGTTTCTGAGCAGGAGAAGCAGCTGTCAGAAGGCTTAGCACAAGCAGACAGGGATCTTGAGTTTGATCCGGATCCTGGTACTGAAGAGGAAGCACTTCACAGTCCCTCTCTTCCAGCTGATGAGAATTAATGCTCTGAAATGAGTACTGATCTCACCGACTCTCCAGCAGGTGTAACCACGCCTGTATCCTCTGAGGAAGAGGGAGAGCACACTTTAAAAGACGCTAAGGAACGTCGGCGTCTGAGGAGGAGAACAGAGACGAGAGACAGACCACGTCGGTCAGAGAGATTACGATTAAAGCACAAGCAGACTTCGGAGACGGAGTTTTGACAAGAAGCTAGTTCGTTAGTTATTGTTAATTTCAACGTTTCATTTACCTTGCTTCATTTAAGTGTTTTCTGAATTGCACAGCTTTGTTTAGCCGGAATTAAAGGCGTGGTTTAGTTCACAGCTTAAGTATTCTTTCTTTCAACTAAACCAAAAGCAGTTGTCTTTCACAACAGCTTGAAATTAACAACCATCTAACGAACGCTACCAGTGCGTGTGAGTGTGATGGCTCCTGTACCTTAGCATTATGGAGAAAGCAATTGCCGACCTCTCCCTCGAGAACCAGGCGCTGCAGACGCAAGTGAATCAGCTAACGGCAGCCGTAAGGACGTTGCAGACAGCACCTGCACCAGCACCTGGACTCCCCGCCCCCGTTCCTTGGAGAAAGCGCCCTGTGAGTCTGCCGGAAAAGTTTGATGGGGACAAAAGAATGTTCACTGCTTTTCAAGCTCAGGTGGAACTGTATATACGATTGAGGGCGGAGGACTTTCCTACTGATGAGCTCCGTGTTGGCTTTTTCATTAGTTTACTGGCGGGGCCGGCCGCAAAATGGGCTTCTGCGCTCTTGGTAGCCAATAGCCCCTTATTGTTGGACTATCAGGGGTTTGTGACGTCAATAGAAGCATTTTTTGGGGACTCTCTTCAGGAGGAGACAGCAACCTGAGCCATTCGGCGACTGCGCCAAGGCAGGGATTCAGTGGCGGTTTATGCAACAAACTTTCAACTAATTATTCAGGACTTGCAGTGGAACGATGCAGCTTATAGGGCACAGTTTTTGGACGGTCTGAATGCTGATATTCTGGATGAGCTTGCACGCGCACCATCTTCAACTACGTTGGCAGATCTGGTGGCCGTCTGCCTGCACATTGATAGCCGTTTGGATGGGCGGAAAGATGCGCGGCGGGCAGTCGTGAACCGCGCCCTGCCGTCAGTAGCGACGTTACAAGAGGGCTCTTCCTCTACTCACCCAGCTCTAGAGCAGACTGGGGAGGAGCCCATGCAACTGAGAGCAGTGCGATCTCGTATTTCTCCGTCAGAAAGAGACCGTAGATGGCGTCAAGGTCTGTGCTTCAAATGTGGACAGATGGGACATTTTATCAAATCTTGCTGTGCCCCTGGCTGGACAATGACTCCTTCTCAGTCTTTTGCTCCTCGAGCGTGACTAGGCAGTTCCCCCAGTCTGTTGGGAGTGTCTAGGCCGGATGGTCCGGTTATGACAAGGGGGAGGCTGTCGCACGTCTCCACCTCGCCTCATCTAGTTTTGAAAGTACGTTTACAAACTTCCCCTGGTACAGTTGGCGAGTTATTTGCGTTAGTAGATTCAGGAGCTTCCAACAGTTTCATGGATCTACGCTTTGCACAACGCCATAGGGTGGCGGTGGAGTCTCTGCCACGCCCATTATATGTTGAGACAATTGACGGTCGCCTTCTGGAGGAGGGGGCAGTGACCAAAATTACAGTCCCCCTTTCTATGTCGGTGCAAAGGCATGAGGAACTGATCCAATTTAACGTGACGAGGATGTCGCATTTTGCACTGGTCCTTGGCATGTCTTGGCTCACGCAGGATAATCCTCATATCCCGTGGGTGTTACATAGAGTGTCATTCCCCTCACCCTATTTTCTTCATCATTGCCTTGAGGCTGGCACTATACCGCTTGCTCAGGCGGAGTCGCGAGTGGCTCCTGAGGTCTCGGCAGCTGCGCACATCCGTTCCTCGTCCCTGGCTGTTCTTCCTCCAAAATATGAAGCCTTTAGGGATGTGTTTGATGAGACGGAGGCGGATCAGTTGCCTCCACATCGCTCTTATGATTGTGCCGTAGATTTGGTCCCAGGGGCACAAATTCCGGTAGGCAGGTTGTATCCAATGTCGGGCCGAGAAGCTCTAAGGGGGTTCCTTGATAAAAATTTGAGGCGTGGCTTTATTCGCCCGTCGTCCTCCCCTGCAGGAGCGGCGTCTTTTTTTATAACAAAGCGCTTGGGGGAGAAACATCTGGTCCATGATTATAGATTTATCAATAAAATCACAGTGAGGGATAAATACCCCCTTCCCCTGATCCCAGAAATGTTGGAGCGGTTGAGTAAGGCAACTGTGTTTACCAAACTGGATCTAAGAGGGGCTTATAATTTGGTTCGCATTCGTAAGGGGGATGAATGGAAAAGCGCGTTCTTGACAAGATTTGGCACTTTTGAGTATTTGGTGATGAGTTATGGCCTGGTGAATGCCCCAGCCACGTTCTGTAGGTTCATGAATGATATCTTTCGAGATTATCTAGATACATTTTTGATTATTTATTTAGATGATTTTTTGATCTTTTCAAGAAATGCGCAGGAGCATCAGGCTCACGTGGAAGCCGTACTTCGGCGCCTGTGGGAGCATAAGCTGTTTGCTAAATTGGAGAAATGCGCATTTGACTTAACAACATTGGATTTTTTAGGATATCGCATTTCCACGCAAGGGCTTCAAATGGATCCGGCGAAAGTGCAGGCTGTTTTGTCCTGGCAGGCGCCAGCCTCTCGGAAGGACTTACAAAGGTTTCTAGGGTTTGCTAATTTTTATAGGAGGTTTCTGCCGGGTTTTTCTAGACTTACAGCCCCTCTTTCAGACCTGCTCAAAGGCCAGCGCTCCGGCATTAGGTGGTCCCCGGTGGCACAGGAGCTTTTGATAGGCTGAAAGAGTTATTTAGTTCAGAACCACTCCTTTGTCATCTGGATTCACAGACGCCGTTTGTGGTGCAGACGGATGCGTCTGATGTGGCGCTGGGGGCGATCCTCTTGCAGCCTGGTGAAGTGGGAGGGGAGTTAAGGCCCTGTGCATATCACTCCCGAAAGTTGACTTGTTCTGAACGGAACTATACCATTTGGGAGAAGGAGCTCCTGGCTATAAAGGCAGCATTAGAAACCTGGAGGCACCTGTTAGAAGGGGTGCGTTACCCAGTGGAAGTTAGAACAGATCACCGGAATTTGGAACATTTGTTGACAGCTCGAGCGCTGAACCAGAGGCAGATCTGCTGATCGAACTTTTTTCCCCGTTTTGAGCTACTGATTCGGCATGTCAGGGCCTCGGATAATCAACAAGCAGATGCGCTGTCTCGCAAACCAGAATTCCTCACGCCTGCGGGGGAGACTCTGGTGCCCCCTCCTCTGCTCCCTTTACACACTTTGGGGGCTGCGGGGGGCTTCCTGTCATGGGAGGCTGAACTCAGATGCGCGCAGGCGCAGGATGCCTTTGTCCGCCGTACTGTAGAGGACCTGAGATTGCAAGAAGGGTCGTCTTCGGGCTCCTCCTTTTCATTATGGGGGGGGGGGTTGTTGTGTTATAGGCAGTGGCTGTATGTCTCTTCTGCAGCATTAAGAGCAAAAGTGCTGCGTCAGTGTCATGACTCGCCGACGGCAGGACACTTTGGTGTGTACAAGACTGTTGCTGCCATAGCTAGAGATTTTTGGTGGCCTCGACTCCTGAGGTCGGTGATATCGTATGTGGGGTCCTGTGATATCTGTCAGCGTGCCAAATCAGTGCCTGGCAAGCCTGTGGGGTTGTTACAGCCATTGCCCACACCTTCAGGGCCCTGGACGTTCCTTTCCTTAGATTTTGTGACTGATTTGCCATGCTCCCGTGGCAACACTACCATTTTAGTGGTCGTGGATCTATTTTCAAAGTTGGCGCATTTTGTCCCTTGCGCAGGGTTGCTTTCAGCCAAAGAAACCGCTGTACTGTTTTTGCGGCATGTTTTTCGTTTGCATGGTTGGCAGGACAGGTTGGTCACAGATCGGGGTGCTCAGTTCACAGCGCATTTTTGGAAAGAACTGCTCTCCTTACTATGGGTGGAACTCCGTCTGTCTTCGGCATATCATCCTCAAACCGATGGCCAGACGGAGCGCACGAACGCAATGCTGGAACAATACCTACGGTGCTACGTTAATTATCAACAGGACGATTGGGTGCAGCTCTTACCTCTGGCGGAGTTTGCTTATAACAACGCCACTCATGCTTCCACCCGACAGGCTCCATTTTTTGTTAATTATGGGTTTCATCCTAGGGCTTTTCCATCCTCCATAGGTGTGGCTAGGGTGCTTGCTGTTCAAGAGTTTGTGGACGAATTGCATGCTCTACATCGTGTGCTTCAGGAACAGATTGAGCATGCTAAACAGACATACAAAACAACAGCAGACAGCCACAGGGCGCTGGGTGCTCCTTTAGTGGTCGGAGATTGGGCTTGGTTGTCAACGCGACACTTTCCCATGAAGGTGTTGAGCAGAAAGCTGGCAGCGCGTAGGACCGGTCCTTTTCTGATTACAGCCCAGATTAATCCTGTGGCGTTCAGGCTGGCCCTTCCTCCTTCGCTTAAAATTCACCCGGTGTTTCACCGGTCGTTGCTTTCCCCTGTGAGGTCCGGGGATCCCCATCGCTCCTCTGCAGACCCCCCCCCCCCCCCGTGTTGGTTGACGGGGAGGAGGAATTCGAGGTCACTCAAATCCTGGATTCCCGTCTGTTTCGAGGGAAAGTGAAATATTTAATACATTGGAAGGGGTATGGTCCTGAGGAGCGCTCTTGGGAACCCGTAGATAGTGTGCACGCCCCGGCGCTGGCGCTTGACTTTCATTGCAGATATCCTCACAAACCAGCTCCAGAGACGCACTGTCGTAGTTTCGGGGGGAGGCGTGTTGAGGGGGGAGATGATGTTGTGTTTAACCCTCGTGTTTCTGAGCAGGAGAAGCAGCTGTCAGAAGGCTTAGCACAAGCAGACAGGGATCTTGAGTTTGATCCGGATCCTGGTACTGAAGAGGAAGCACTTCACAGTCCCTCTCTTCCAGCTGATGAGAATCAACGCTCTGAAATGAGTACTGATCTCACGGACTCTCCAGCAGGTGTAACCACGCCCGTATCCTCTGAGGAACAGGGAGAGTACACTTTAAAAGACGCTAAGGAACGTCGGCGTCTGAGGAGGAGAACAGAGACGAGAGACAGACCACGCCGGTCAGAGAGATTACGAGTAAAGCGCAAGCAGACCTCAGAGACGGAGAGTTGACGAAGAAGCTAGTTCGTTAGTTATTGTTAATTTCAACATTTCATTTACCTTGCTTCATTTAAGTGTTTTCTGAATTGCACAGCTTTGTTTAGCCTGAATTAAAGGCGTTGTTTAGTTCACAGCTTAAGTATTCTTTCTTTCAACTAAACCGAAATCAGTTGCCTTTCACAACACCTAGTTAGGCCTTGGTTCCAGGGCTTCTACAAGATCGTTGATGATACCAGCCATAGAACCCTCTAAGGCTTTCTGGAATCCAAGAGGATCCATCAGCCTTCGAGGGTGGACCATCTTAATAGGTCCGCCACCCCTGTAGGGGTGGATGGTAGCCATGATACTTACCCTAACCAGAAAACACTCTTTCCATGACAACACAGAGGTATTTATCACTTCTGTCCACAGAACTGAAAACAACATCGGGGGTGTGACCTGCTGAATGTGTGAGTCCAGAGACCAATTGTTTGTCATGGATGCCATGAACTCTCGAGCTGCACCTGATAAAGAGGTTTCGAATGGGATGTTGAAGTTGCCCAGGACCAAAAGCCTGGTTGACTCCAACACCAGCTCCGAGACCAGTTCTGTGAGCTCGGCCAGGTAGTCTGGTAGTCAGCGGGGTGGCCAGTACACCAACAGAATCTCCAGTCTATCCCTGGTTTTCAGACCCAAGTACACACACTCAATGTGATTCAATTCTCAGACAGGAAGTCTGGTCAGGTTAAGATTGTCTTTGTAGACCACAGCTACTCCACACACACACCCCACCCACTTTCTCTCGCCTGCTCACTAACACAGTACCCAACCGGGAGGGCCTGGGCCCATGTCGGGCCACTGCCATCACCCAGCCAGGTCTCTGTGAAGCATGCCAGGTCAGCCTCCTCATCTGTAAGGAAGTCATAGATGATATTTGTTTAGTTTTTAACTGACCTGGCATTGCATAGGAGCAAGGAGAGGTTCTGTGGGTGCCCTGGTTCGTTCTCCAAGATCCCCTGGGTAGCAGGGAGACTGGAAGGTAAGATGGGTGTTAAATATATATCTCTCCTTCCTCTGTAATGGCACTTCGCCCTGCCATCGTCATATCTCCCTCTGCCCTGCACAACACATATTGCCACTCTCTGGTAAGAAGGAAGAAATCTGGAAAGGAGAAAAAGACAGAACGGCTGCACAATGCCTTTGGACTGGTAGCGCTAGTAAGCCTCTTTCTGGTGCATGCAACTAAAGCTGAACCAGGTCCCCCACCCCATTTTCTTACATGGGGCAATCTTTATCTAAAAGTTAAGAAGCTTACCAACTTAAGACAAAATTATATGCACTGGAGTGTATGTATGCACCTTCCCAAACACACTGAACATGATATGTAGGTAGGGATCATTTCCAATGTCATCTCCAGGTTTTATGGGCAAGATATCCTCACTGGGCCCTCATCCCTGAATGGGCTCACCTTCTCCTCATCACGGTCATTGATCCCCTTAGGCCTGCCCTTTTTCCAGGCCCAGCAACCTCACCCTGCATAGTTGGCCAACTGCCGGGGGAGGGGGGGAAGGTGGCCCCTAGATGACAACAGCTGCTCCCTCACTTCCTGCTCCACATCATTAGGAAACTCAATGGGATGATGTCCTTGTATCAGACGCCAACCAGCCTACAGCTTCCACATTTTCAAGTTAAAATTTGTCCTACAAAACCTCTCTAAAAATCCAGTTGTTGTTTTTTACCGCAGCTTCAAATAGCCACTAGACCTAAGAATGCATGTGCTCTTCTCACAACCACTCCATGTCCCTTTACCCGCATCAGCTCTTCCCTGAAGCATCTCTTCCCAGGAAACTCTCTTCTAACAGGGTCTCAAAGGGTTTTTCCTTCTTTTTACTGCCTCAGCTGTGGGAAGCCCATTAACGTAGCTGAATTTGTTTCACAAATCCCAACATCAAGGAACAAACTGCAATATGTACTGCTTGAGGTTGGGCCAAAATGACACACAGAAACAGGACAGCATCTCTGTGGTGATTTGGCCATTCTGTTTCATCCATCGTGTAGTTCCAGTGGCATCCCATGGCCCTTTAAACGGCCCTGGAAATAAACAGGGAATGAGCATCAAAGCACCTCAACCCCAGCAGAAGTTAAATGAGGAATCCATTTTGGAGGACTAGAAATTAGATTGGAATACTTCGTTCTGATTGGAAAGGCAACCAAAATATAACTGAGAGGTCTTTTGGGAAGAATTCCACAGCTGAAATAATTCCCCCCTTTGCATTCCCTGTTCAATGCACAATATTAATTGTCCCTCCTAGGAAATTAGGACACTGCATTGTTTTTGTGGGCAGAGAATAGGGGGCGGGAGGTTGCATTCAAAAGCAGACACAAGTAGAGCTAATGGAGCCACATCTAATCAGTGTTTTGTACAGATGGTACACATCCATACAATTTGTGTCAGGAAAAGGGAGGTGGGAATTCTAACAGGCACCCCTACGGGGAAAGCTACATGAGGCGTAATGGAAATCACGCAAGCGTCTGGCATTTTAGAAACTCACGTCACCATTTTGCAATCTAGCAAGTGTTTGAACACAGAACACAAACGAGCTCAGTGCATGGCCACATCCCCAGCCCTCTGGGCGACCATCCTCATCTCCTGCTATTCATCCACTCCCAAATACAACGCTTGCAACAGCCTGTGGATAATAGAAATTGCCACTAAGCAATTCCCTTCCTCTAGGGGGAAAGAAATGAATAGGCCTACGGGAGAGTGTTGCGGCTTCATAGCCAGCTTTCTTCCTACTATTTAAAAACAGAACAATGCTGGAAAAAGTTAACCAAAAGGAAGCTTTTGGATCTACGAACCTGCCTTATACAGAGTCAGCTTGTTGTACAGTCTTGATATGTACTTTCTCTGCTTTTATAAGTGGCACGTCTCTGAGCTCTTATACTTATAAGATCCTTTAACCAGGGCTGGCCTACCATGAGGCAGAGTGAGTCAGCTGCCTCAGGCAGCAGATTCTGAATGACATGAAAAGGTAGCAAATCGCTGATGATTTCATTTATTATTGTTGGGTTTTTATTCCCAGGGATTTTCACATTTTCTGCCTCAAGTGCCAAAATAACTTGGCCAGACTTCCATACGAAACCCCTTGCCTTGGGGAAAGTGGGACCACTTGCTATTCTGCCTCAGGCCTTTAACTGCCTTTAAATAGGCAACATTTTTTTCTGTGAATAGTCATGCTCCTTTATGAATCATCCGTTGGGAGCTCCGTGGTGGTGGTGGTGGTGGTGGTAGTGGGGGGCGAAGCCAGTGGAGGGCAGCACCAAGGCCCAAAGAGGCTGGGCCACCCCAGCCCATTCTCTTCCTCTCACTTCCATTTCTTTCACTTTCTGCTGCCCCCCTTTCCTCACTCCCTCTCTTCCTGAATTGATCGCATGCATAGTGATTTCGCAATTAGTCCGAGGGCCGCATGAAACTACGCCGCAGGTTGCCCACCCTAGCTTTAGCTAGAGATGTGAGGGATCGAATCTGGAACCATATATATGAATAAGTATGTGCTCTACAACAGAGTTACAGTCAGTGGAGTGTGGTGACTCCAATGTCAGTGGGGCAGTGAATCCACTCCAGCTTTCAGTCAGAACCATCAGAACTCTAAAAGCGCTATTCAAGGTGCGAGGCATTAATCACCATGCAGAGCCCCTTGGGTCGCTCCTTTAGAGTTCGGGCTGCTTCTGACTGAAACCTGGAGTAGATTCACTGCCCCACTGACATTGGAGCCACCAGCCTCCACTGGCTATGGTAGCATTATTAAAATTGACCAACTCTCAGTGTTAGACATACAGGCTGTTCAATGGCAATCCACTTCCCTAGACCAAACATATGGCTCCTTCCAGCCAACGTGTGCAAAGTTCTCTCTTATTAGTGGTATATCACCTCCTTCCCTATCAACCTACCCCTAATATATGATGATCATCAGAAATCCTGTTATATGTCCCACTACCTGGAGAGGCTGGGTTGGCAGTTCTCAAGATGGGGCACAGGAACAGAGGAAGCTGCCTTGCACTGAGCCAGAGACCTGGTCCATCTAAGCCCAGTATTGTCAACACTGGCTGGCAGCAGCAGCTTTCCAGGTTTTCAGCGGCTCTCCGGGATTCTTTCATCGCCCTACCTGGTGATGCCAGGAATTGAACCTGGGACCTTCTGCATGCAAAGCAGGAGCTCTATCCCTGACCTACAGCCCTCCCACTATAGTAGGGTGACCCTATGAAAAGGAGGACAGGGCTCCTGAATCTTAAAACGGTTGCATAGAAAAGGGAATTTCAGCAGGTATAATTTGTATCCATGCAGCACCTGGTGAAATTCCCTCTTCATCACAACAGTTAAAGCTGCAAAAGCCCTGCCTAGTGTGACCAGATACAAAAGGGGACAGAGCTCCTGCAACTTTAACTGTTGCGATGAAGAGGGGATTTCACCAGGTACTGCAGGCGTACCAATGACACCTGCTGAAATTCCCTTTTCAATACCACTGATAAAGATACAGAAGCCCTGCCCTCCTTTCCATAGGGTCACCCTACGCTATAGCAGCACTTCGATTGTGGAACTCCCTCCCGAGGGAGATGAGATAATATCAACTTTTGTCGCTCTTTAATTGTAATTTGAATGCCTCTCTCAATTTTTACTGTATGCTTTTGCTCCTGGGTTTCTTATGTGTGGTTTTTTGTGTGCTTGTTTGTTTGTTAAGTTGTAATGATATTGTTATTCTACATTGCCCCAGGCATCTGGTAGGCAGAGGGTGCAAACAAAATTATAAACCGAATAAAGAAACAAAAAATAAATGATATTACAAATCATACGAAACAAGCTCCTCATGGCACCATCTTTTCATCTTATCTGGTGGCCAAATTTTAAATGCAATCCAAGCTTGGGCGGATTTACGGGATGGCGCCCCTTCTCCATGCCTTTGCCCTGCCTTGGGAGTGGATATCGCCCTGTGTAGCACAGCTAACATTTTACTTTACTTGCAGGGTGGCAGTGGGGAGGCGGAGGGAGGAGGGACAGACTGTAAAGTTTAGCCAAATTGTCCTGAAGTACTATTGATCTGGCTGATAAAATGGCCAAAAGGAAAATGGTAACTCAAACCAGCCTGGCTCAAGCAACAGATTTGAGGGTTTTCAGTACAGTACAGTACAGACTCTGTGGGCGGTAGCTAGAAAACCTGATAGCAATCTCTGTTCCCAACATGTAAATGAGCTGGTTTTTCAGAAGCCAAGACTTCTGGTTAAAGGGCATGTTGGGCCACAAGGCTGCGCCTCCTGAGGCTGCTGAAATTCCACCCTTGCTTTCTCATGACATTCCCTGCAGCTGGGTGGGCACATCCACAGGAGTCAGGCAGCCAGGAAGGGCCCCAAACCTGGTAAAAGAAGATGAAGTCTGCAAGCCTATGTTCACTTTCCTGGGAGTAAGGCCCACTGAACTCAGCAAGACTCACTGCTGAGTAGGCATGGCTAGGATTGCACAGGAAGGCTTCTCCTTTTGATTGCAACACACTGATTTTATTGAATTTCATATAAATATTCCTGTAGAGCCCTTCAATGGAATTCCCAGGGCAGTTTATCAAAAAAGAAGATACAGTAACAGCTAAAATGCAAAGTAAACAAATCTCCCCCTACAAAGCAAATGAAACACTAATAGGGTGACCATATGAAAAGGAGGACAGGGCTCCTGTGTTTTAACATTTGCATAGAAAAGGGAGCTTCAACAGGAGTCGTTTGTATGCATGCAGCACCTGGTGAAATCCCCTCTTCATCACAACAGTTAAATCTGCAGGAGACTTGCCTAGTGTAATCAGATACAAAAGGGGACAGGGCTCCTGCAGCTTTAACTGTTGGGATAAAGAGGGAATTTCACCAGGTGCTGCATGCATACAAATGACACATGCTGAAATTCCCTTTTCTATACAACTGTTAAAGATACATGAGCTCTGTCCTCCTTTCCATATGGTCACCCAATCATCATCATCATCATCATCATCATCAGCAGCAGCAAAATCATAAAAGCAACATAAGAAGCAACCAGCAGAGCTAACTTTGTATCAAAAAGCCTGGGGAAATGAAGTTTTTACCTCCTGCCCTCACCTCTAGAGAGAGCATTGCAATGACTGGGATGGGGTGCCACTGCTGAGAAGGCCCTATTCTGGTACTCACGGGCACCTGCATAAGGCCTTCTCAGCAAGATCGTGGCATTTGGGTAGTAGGGCTCAAATGGAGACAAGCATTCCTTCAAGTCCCCTGGTCCTAAGCTGAGATCAGATGTTTCGCCATTGGACCTCGGCAGAATAATATCAATTGATTCTCCAAAGACGTATTTCATGGGATGGTTTCAGCATCACAATTAATTATGCCATGGAAAAAGGTTCAAGCTTGTAGCTTTGTTACATGCCCAACCTGACAACAGGTTGCTGACCTACCAAACTGCCACCCACCTTTCAGCTGGGCCTTACCCACAATGGTTCATGAAAGAGTCTATGATCCATGGGATTTCATTCCTCAGAGCGTTGAGGGAACTGCAGCTTCTCTTGATTTGTCTTTAGGATTAACTGCCTGTGGATTGGCACCCATTCACAGGGTTGTAAGGAGATACTTCTCTGCCCTCAGCAGGCTGCACAGTTTGGAAAATCTGTTCAGTTTTTGAGCAGCCATGGACATTGCAATTCTGCAGGGTTTTTAGCGGGGCGGGTAGGGGTTCTGCGACTCACATTAGAACTTTGAGGCAGGGGAGTGGCCAATTCTCTATCTCAGTCAGTCAAAACCACAGGCATCCTTCTTCTTCAGCTCCTTCTACGCTTCCACTGTCCCCAAAGCTGCCGTCTAGATGGCTGTATGGCCTTATCTCAGCTATGGCCCTGTCCGTTAGGGCGGCTACTGAAGTTTTGCCAAAAAGGAGGAAAATTGCATCACCAAAAAGAGAAGACAAAAGAGGATGAACATTTGCAAATTCATTCATTCATTCATTCATTCATTCATTCATTAATCCATTCATTATACTTCTATACCTCCCATAGCTGAAGCTCTTTGGGCTGTTCATAAAATTAAAAAACCATTAAAAATACATAATTATTTACATAAAACATATAAACAGACAGCACACAGGCAGACAACATATATCTAAGAAACAACCAAAGACAATCCAGGACCTGATTTAAAACTCATTATATGCTGCCAAATGCCTGAGAAAAGAAGGCAGGTTTTACCTGGTTCTGAAAAGATATCAGTGTTGGCGCCAGGCAGACCTCGATGGGGAAAACATTCCATAATTGGGGGCCACCTCCAAGAAGGCCCTCTCCCTTGTGGCCATCCTCCGAGCTCCCCTCGGAAGAGTCACCTGGAGGAGGGCCCTAGATGCTGAAGGCATTGTAAGGGTGGGTTCATGCCAGGAGAGGCGCACCATCATGTATATGCATAAATATATGTTAGCATATATTTATAAATACACATTTAAGGGGAAGAATACCTCTATAATTTAATTGTCAAATACAGTCTGTTCAGTCTGGTATCCAATTGCTGTAGACTGGCAAGTTAAAGGCCTCTACTGCTCTCCCTTTTTATGTAGGCTGACCAGATAAAATCCAGGTCAGGGCTCATGTCACTTTAACAGTTGTAGAGAAAAGGGAATTTCAGCCAGTGTCAGTTGTATGCAATTAGTTCCTGGTGAAATTCCCTCTTCATCACCACAGTGAAAGTTGCAGAGGTCCTGCCTTCTTTTGCATATGGTCACTCTAGTATAGTGCCTGCACCTTTAACTGTTGTGATGAAGAGGGAAGTTCACCAGGAACTAATTGCATACAAATGACACTGGCTGAAATTCCCTTTTCTCTACAACTGTTAAAGTGACATGAGCCCTGACCTGGATTTTATCTGGTCAGCCTATTCTTATGTATCTTTAAACTGGAGTTTAAACCTATCCTCAAATAGAGGACTGTCCTCTGTAAAGGAGGACCACTGCTGGCTCCAGGGCTTTGAGGGCCCTTGGGCAAGACGCCCTCCATGGGCCCCTCTCTCACTGAGTCTACCTTCTCACTGCCATGCCGTGCCTGCCCTTGACACTAGTGGCCCAAGTAGAAGCTACGACTACACTACTGTCCATTCAGCATCCAGTGCTGCCGTGCAGCCCTGCCTGTTCCAGAGCCCCAGAGGCACATGGGCCACATAAAGCTGGGAAGCTGGATTAGCAACCGAAGCGCCCATCCCTTACAAAGCACTGTCCTTGGCAGCCTCCCAAGCTTGTCCAAGTGATAAAACTGAGTATGTTTACTTCCTAATATCCCCCGTAACATTTCTTCTTCTTTTTACTTAGAAACAAGACAGCATGCTGTGATATCCCACACCCAAGGGACTAGCTGCATTATTCATCACATTTTCCACTGAGATTATCAGTTATTTGTTTTTATAGCGTGTAATTTTTTTTTAAAAAAAAAAACGCCCTGCAGAAATGATTCATTTCAAGGCTATTCCTCTATCGCCACCCCCATGTTGCAGTTCAAAGTTTCAAGCTTGCCAATGATCCCGAAAACTTACTCTTTCTCTGTTCCTCTCCACTCACCCCGTTGCCAATTACTTTCTGGGTGAAGTACAAAGTGTTGGTTTACCTTTAAAGCCCTACATGGTTTGGGTCCAGGTTACCTGCGGGATTGCCTTCTCCCATACAATCTGCCCCACACGCTCAGGCCCTCTGGGAAGAATTTACTACAGTCAGCCAACACTAGGCTGACAACCGGTACTCAGAGGACCTTCTCTTTTGTCGCTCCCAGACTGTGGAATGGCCTGCCTGCTGGAAGAGATTCGTCAACTTAACAGTCTCTTTGACTTTAAGAAAGCCATAAAGACTGATCTCTACTGGCAGGCCTACCCAGTTGAATTTTAAGAGTTTTATTGGTATTTTAATAATGTATTCGTTTTATGTTTTTAATCAGTTTTATGTATTTTATATCATTTGTATTTGATGCTGTTCCCTGCCTCAATCCAGAGGGAGAGGTGGGAAATAAATAAATAAATTATTATTATTATTATTATTATTATTATTATTATTATTAAAATCACATGAATCTTTTCTTCAACATTTGCACAGAAAATACATACATCAAACCCACTATAATAAGCCTTCCATCTAATTGCAAGAGAGAATTAACACTTCCTCACACATTGCTGTTGAGTTAAATTTGTTCTCCCCCCCACCCAGTTGTACCAATGCTCACTAGAGATGTTATGGGATCTGAGAATGGAGGGTGTGTGTACGTCAGATAAAAGATTTCGGGGGGAGGGTTTCCCCTCAGATCTTTTGTGGATTGGGTCCACACCACGGTGGACTGACAGCAATGGATCCATTTCAATCTGCAGATATTCCTGGAAAAAAATGTCTGGGTAGAGGCAATACTTTCAACACAGATGTTAAAATCTTAGTGGCAATCTTGAATAATGCAATAAAAATATGAGGGCAGCAGAATAAAATAGATACTTTTGGCACCTGTGTGTCTCCATATTCATAGTATTCTTGTTATAATAATGTTTCTGGCTGCCTGATTTGTGTTTACCTTCAGAATGGCAGTATGGTGTATGCTTGCATTGGTGTGTCTGTATGAATTAGACAATGGGCTGGTTCGCACTTGCCACAGCCCACTGTGGCTTAAACAAGCCATGGTTGCCTGCAGTGATCATGTGAACTGGGTCATTAATTCACATATATTTGGGGTTTTCAAATCCTACCAGCAGCACTGGTTCTCACTATACCTAGGATCAATGTGCCTGATTATTATGGAACTCTTGGACTCAGTTCTTGAGAGAGCATGCCACACAGGAAAGCACAAATCTCTTTGCTTCTCAAACTGCATCTCCTAGTTCAATTGCATAGGCATATTCTAGAAAAGGGCTTGGAACAGCAACATACTGTTCAGAATGTTGCTTGTTCTGCTTTACCACTGCTTCTGAATAGCTCCAGCAATTCTCAGACAGATAGGTACAGAGATACAGATAATTTTTTTATATATAAATATCCTCAAACATGATCTACAATTTAGCTTCATTTTCTCCCTGGTGGTAATTAGGGATGTGTGTCGCCAGGAAATCTGTCCGTTTTGGGGCTCACCAGATTATCATGGCACCCCTGATTCAGCTGGAATTTGTGAGCCAAGCCGTGGGTTTTCCCCAAATTCTGGGGACTTATTCTGAGTTGGGAGCTTTGTTGATGGAATTTGCACAAATTATGCAAATCTGGACAAATTGTGCCCATGATTTGCGTAACTTGAAAAATATGGAAAATCCACTAGCTGGCCCCAAGTTGAGCCAGTTAATGGAAGGCCAAATGAAGTCGGGGGGGGTGAAGGTGGGGGGGAGACAAGAGAAGCTCATTGATTCCCCCAACAACCCTCATGGCAATTGGGTTACAGCCTGGGCTAACCAGATGAACTCCGGTAGAGTGTATCCTTCCCCTCTCCATGCCTGGACCCTGTGCTGAGGATCTAATATATGTGGTTCCACTATTGCAGCGCTACCTGAAGCCTTCATGCCACCTTCCTCATCTCTGCAAGTACAGGCTGCAGCTAGATCTCTAGACCTGAGCAAACTCCCAATGATGTTAATTCTAAACAGGGCCAATTTAAATCTGAATTAATTTATTTTGGGTGCCTAATATTAATCAGTTTGAATTGAACCCATTCTCAATTAGGTGCGGGGGGATATACGTCTGCCTCTAATGAACCCCCAGCCTGATTTCGACTATCTCAGCTTGCTGCTTCATTCCATGTCACACATAGATGGCCACTATTATTAGAGAAAAGGCTGAGCGACGGACTCCAACGTAGCTACACCTCAGATGCTAAGTGGCTCTATAGGCCCCGCCTCAAACAGCATGGATAAGAACTCCACGTATTCCCATTTGGAGCAGCCTGGAAGGGGAGTAGGATATGAAAGCAACAGATAAATGTGTCCCAATGTACAAAAAAACCAATACCCAAAATAGACACATCTGCTCAGAAATGAAAAATATTCCAAGGGCTAAAAGGTTAGACGATTCTCTTGGATTCTTTTCATGAGCTAACTCAAAAACTGTGTTTAAAATGGATTGTGGGGGTGACATCATTGTTTACATTCACTCAAATGCCTTCTGGTTGTAATAGCAGGAAAAAATGTGTCGACCCAGCCAAAGCCTCTCTCTCTCCTTACCAATGACATGCCCAGATAAAGCCAATTAAGTCCAAGATTTTTCAAATATCACACACACACACACACACACACACACACACAGAGAGAGAGAGAGAGAGAGAGAGAGAGAGAGAGAGAGATGGGTGTGATTCAGACAAAGTTATCCCAAGGCTTAACTCTCTCTCTCTCTCTCTCTCTCTCTCTCTCAATCAATCAATCAATCAACACGGGCTTAGGGCTACTCTGTGTATTACAATTGCTGCAAAAAACTACCAGTGCTTTTAGCCTAATCTCAAAAGTGATCAATTCAGTCCTTGTTAAAGCCGATCTGTTCATTCTGTGGCAGCTCATTGGGCAGTGAAGGAGAGAGGGAGGAAGGGAGGGAGGGAGTCCTACCGACTTTTAGCTCATAGGTTAGGGTGGCGACTTGTGAATCAAAATTCCAAATGTGGCCCAGCTGGGGCCCCAGTCCAGCCCCCTGGGGTTGCCAATTGGCCATGCTCCGTTCCCTGACCCCACCCTTTCCTCCCAACTACCAATTGTTTGGTGGTTTTCTGGAATTTCTGCTTTTTTCCCATTGTAAAAGGTTGGAAGGCTTTGGGCATCTCTACATTAAGGGGAAGTCACATTGCTTTACTGGGACTTTGTGTTTCCTGCTTCTTTTGCACAATTGTAATGGGCAGCATTACATGGGTGGAGAGGGGCAACCATGTTGTCTCTGACTGAAAACTTCCTCTCTTCTCAATGCCCATATACTTGAATGGGATAGCACCCTCTAATGGGTGCTTTGTAGTGCAACTTTGGCTACACACATTAGGAAATCCCATGATATTTCAGAAGAATCAGGATATCCAGGTTGTTGTTTTTAGAACGGGATAACCAGGGGAAGGCACGGGAGATGCGCAGGAGATTGACCATGTTATCTAAAAGACCCACAAACTTCCCTGAGTGGCCAGTCTTGAGCATGCCATGTATTGCTGGTGTAGAGACGCTCTTAGTTACTGGCAGTAAGAGCTTTAGGCTAAAATACACTCATATTTTGGTTCCACCCTCTTGCCGATAGCCCTACCCCCATTTGCTTTGCAAGCAGCCCCTGAGAGCTTCTCTGACATCAATCCCTGGGGAAATTTGGAGCAGATTATAAAGAAGTCAATCTGTAAGCACCCTGAAAGCAATGCAGTGATTACTAGGAGCCAGCATGGATTTGTCAATAACAAATCATGTCAGACTAATCTGATCTCATTCTTTGATCTGGTAACCTCCCTTGTGGACTGTGGGAATGCTGTCGACATAATATATTTTGACTTCAGCAAAGCTTTTGACAAAGTAGCACATGACATTCTGATCAACAAACTACCTAAAAGTGGGATAGATGGAATAACTATTAGATGGATCCACAGTTGACTACAGAATCGGACACAAAGAGTCCTTATCAATGGTAGCTTCTCAAACTGGGGGGAGGTAATGGGCGGGGTACCACAGGGCTCAGTCCTGGACCCAGTGCTCTACAACATTTTTATTAATGACTTGGATGAAGAGGTGCAGGGAATGATTATCAAATTTGCAGATGACACAAAATTGGGTGGGATCGCTAATACCCTGGAAGATAGAAACAAACTTCAAAGCAATCTTGATAGGCTGGAATGCTGGGCTGAAAACAACAGAATGAAATTTAATAAGGATAAATCCGAAGTTCTATACCTAGGAAAAAGAAACCAAATGCACAGTTACAAGATGGGGGATACTTGGCTCACAATACTACAAGTGAGAAGGATCTTGGTGTTGTTATAGATCATAAGCTCAATATGAGCCAATAGTGTGATGTGGCTCCAAAAAAAAGCAAATGCTATTTTGGGCTGCATTAATAGAAGTATAGCTTCCAGATTGTGTGAGGTACTGGTTCCCCTCTATTCGGCACTGGTTAGGACTCATCTTGAGTATTGTGTCCAGTTCTGGGCACCACACTTCAAGAAGGATGCAGACAAGCAGGATCTCTTCTCAGTCATCCCAGAATGCAGGACACAGAATAATGGGCTCAAGTTACAGACATCAGAAAAAAAACACCTGTTAGAGCAATACGACAATGGAACCAATGACCTAGGGAGGTGGTGGGCTCTCCCACCCTAGAGGCCTTCAAGAGGCAGCTGGACAACCATCTGTCAGGGATGCTTTAAGATGGATTTCTGCATTGAGCAGGGGAGTTGGACTCAGTGGCCTTATTGGCCCCTTCCAACTCTACTATTCTACGATTCTCTGAAATTGCATTTGCCCCTTGGGCTGAAAGAGGTCCATCATCCCTGCACTAAAGGTCTTTTGATGATGATGGGGTGCAGCTCAGTGGCAGAGCCCCTGTTTGCATGCAGAAGGTCACAGGTTTGATCTCCAGCTTCTCCATATAGGACTGGGAAAGGCTCCTGTCTGAAGCCCTGGAGAGCTAGAAGGTCTGGTGGTGAGAATCAGTACAAGGTACATCAGGCAGGGGTGCATGAGAGGGTGTTTGTGTTGTAATACCCAGACTGGAATTCCCTTTCCCCAGAAAGTCCATTTATCTCTCTTCTTGCCAGCATTCTGCCACTGATCAAAGCCTCTTCTTTTCCAAGAAGCTTTTGATTTACCTACTGTTTGTTGTTTATAATGTATTGACTGGCTTTTTTAATGGTGTTTCTAATCTGCTGCTTTTTGTATATTTCGAAACTATTGATCAGTGTTTTTATTGTATATTTTTCTCCCCAGCTGCCTTGAGCGCTTACAGTTTGGAAATGGAAAGGAGGGTAGTTATTGTTAGTGCTTGGCTGAAACCTGTCCCCTCTTTTCAAGACCTTACTCCTTGTGTTTTTTTCTGCCTCTTTCTTGGGGGGAGGGGGGAATTTTGAGAATAATCTCCTTGGGGAAGGGGGGAGGATTTCCACATATTTTTTTTTCAAGAGTAGCCAGTTGCTGAGGAGCCTTCTTCCTATTTTTTTGGGTGGGGTTTCCAGAAGAAGAAGAAGAAGAAGAAGATACCCCCTTCCTCCAGTATTTGGATGAGCCCAGCAGTTCTTAGTGAATGTCTATTGAAGACCATGTGGCCTCTCCCTCTCCAATAAGCATTCAGGAAGAACTCCTGGGCTCCTGAAAATGCCAGGGGTGTTTTTTTTTTTAAAAAGAAAGAAAGAAAGAAAGAAAGCCCCACAAAAACTGGCTACATTTAAAAAGGTATGTGGAAATCCTGTCCCACTCTCCAAGAAGAAGATTCTCTGAAATGCTCACCTCTCCCAGCCTCTTTCGCCCAAGTTTCCGTTCCCCCCTCCCCACCTCTCACGAAATGGTCGAAATTTTCGGCACAGCACTAATTACTGCTATTGTGGAGAAATGCTGTGTAAGTCACTGTATATATTTTGTTAGGTTTGAATGTTTTGTGTGACCTCTGTGAGGCTATAATGTATCTGAGCAGGCCAGAGGCCTAGCTTTGTTACTTTGTCTGGGCCTAATAGTTGTGGTTGCCCTGGTTACAGTAGCTTATGAAGGGAGGCTTTAGGCTGTTTAAAATGTCTAGGGACAGAAGTTACTTTTATTTTGATTGGTCAAGTGGGTCAGCAAAGAAGATTGGTAGTTAGATGTTCCACAAGGAACATGATTGGCCAGGCGGCTTAAAAAATGTCAGGGAGAAATACGTTAGAGATTGTCAGAGCCTTTGGAGAGTGGAAGACAAAGGGTTGGAGTTACTGGTGGTTAGCTGAAAGGAACAACACTTAGCAGGTTGGCCACTTGCGAATGGGAACAAAAGGGGAGACCTATTTGCATAAAATGTGCATGTGCTAATTCATACGTAGGCATGCAAATTTAGAAACAGTTATTATAATTTAAATAGAAATGCAATACATTTTGCCATATTGTGGGAGACTGCGAACAGGTGACTTCCTGTGTGCCTGCTCAATCTGCTGTCCAGGTGCTGTGGATGGGCAACTTCATAGCCCTTGAGCTCTTCCTTTGGATGGATCTTCAACTTTATACCGGACTTGAACTTCAAATAGAGGATACCTTCAAAATAGAGGATGGTCCTCTGGTAGCCTTTCTAATAGAGGACTGTCCTCTCCTCTGTAAAAGAGGGCACATAGCCACCCTAGCTAGGAAAAGAGAAAACCAGTCTGAGATAACTCTTCTAGAGGAAGATCTGGGATCTAAAGCTAGTGGCTGTGGAGAGGAGGAGGCTGGGGTGAGGTGGTGATAGATGACAGCAGAGCTCAGCACAAGGGGTTCAGTTAGACCAGAATGAGCTTCAGCAAGTGATCTATGATACTTTGCCATCATCCCTAAAAATGGATGCAACGAGAGGGACTGAAGGCAGAAGAAGACTACTATACAGCATCCAATTCTGATTGTGAGTGATAGGTTGGGGGAAGTCTGGGGGAACTGAATTTGGAGGGAACGCTACTGACTGGGTTTGCATAATCATGGAGGGGGGAAATAAGCCACAGTAGAATTGCGTAATTACCCTCATCGGCACAGCTTACCATGCACGTGAACTCAATGAGTGTGGCTTGTTGCCGTGGGTAACAAGCCACCCAGAACCCATGGGCTGTTGTACGGTTCTGGATGGTTTTTTACCCACAGCAACAAGCCACACTCACTGGGTTTGCATGACATGACAAGCTGACCCGTGAGGGTAATCATACAACCCCCACCCCCACCTAAGCATGTAATAACACACGCAGAGGAGGAAATAAGCCACCCTGGCTTGTTTCCAATTCCATGATTATGCGAACTGGCCAATTGAATGCTTATTAGCAGGGAAGACTCTAGTATTAGGTATGATAACCAAGGATTTTAAATTTAAGTACATCTAAGCATTCTCATCTTATAATTTTTAACTAACACTCTATCTCTTTGTGTATGTTAACATATTGGCTCCGTTCGGACGACATATTAAGCAACGGAGGGGTAAATAACGTACTGACCGTACGTTAGGCAGGAGGAGCTCCACAGACGACACACTGCAGCCGGCGCTGCTCGGAACCGGCAAATGCCCCGGCTGCAAGGAACTTGCAGCGGCCATTTTGGTTGTAGCCTCTCCTCCGTGTGTCCCCCAGCTGTATCCCAGCATGCACCGTGAGTTCTGCTGGCTGCATAGAGCGGCTGGGGTATTTTGGCTGCTCTAGGCAGCAGAACTCTATTCCAAAACGGAATAGTCCACGGAGAGAGGGGGGGCTGAATTCAGATGACACTTTAAACAACGGTATCCAGAGCACAGGCTTGTCCTGTTTTCTTGGATGAGTTTCAGTTGGTGCAGCTCGAGGATGTTGACAAGGTGCTTGGACAGGTTCGTGCAACCACTTTCATATTGGATCCTTGCCCCTCTTGGCTAATAAAAGCTAGCAGGGATGGAACAACTGGCTGGGCCAGGGAAGTGATTAATGCCTCTTTGCAAGAGGGAGTGGTCCCAGGCCTCCTGAAAGAGGCGGCAGTGAGACCACTCCTAAAGAAATCTTCCCTGGACCCTGAAAATCTTAATAACTACAGGCCAGTAGCAAATATTCCATTCCTGGGCAAGGTCCTGGAGTGGGTGGTTGCGAGCCAGCTCCAGGCACTCTTGGATGAGACTGATTATCTGGATCCATTTCAGTCGGGTTTCAGGCCTGGTTTTGGTACGGAAACAGCCTTGGTCGCCCTGTATGATGACCTATGTCGGGAGAAAGACAGGGGGAGTGTGACTCTGTTGATTCTCCTTGATCTTTCAGCGGCTTTCGATACCATCGACCATGGTATCTTTCTGGGACGACTGGCTGAGTTGGGAGTGGGAGGCACTGCATTGCAGTGGTTCCGCTCCTACTTGGTGGGTCGGCTCCAGAAGGTGGTGCTTGGGGAACATTGCTTGGCCCCGTGGATTCTCCAGTATGGGGTTCCGCAGGGGTCAGTTTTGTCCCCCATGCTGTTCAACATCTACATGAAACCGTTGAGTGCAGTCAACTGGAGTTTTGGAGTGCGTTGTCATCAGTACGCTGATGACACGCAGCTCTATTTCTCCTTTTCATCTTCATCAGGTGAGGCTGTGGATGTGCTGAACCAGTGCCTGGCTGCGACAATGGACTGGATGAGGGCTAATAAACTGAAACTCAATCCAGACAAGACTGAGACGCTGTTAGTGGGTGGTTCCGCTGACCGGATGGAGGGTGTTCAACCTGTTCTGGATGGGGTTGCACTCCCCTTGAAGGAGCAGGTTCGTAGCTTGGGGGTTCTCCTAGAACCATCTCTGTCACTTGAGGCGCAGGTGGCCTCAGTAGCACGGAGTGCCTTCTGCCAACTTCGGTTGGTGGCCCAGCTACGTCCCTATCTGGACAGGGATAACCTGGCTTCAGTTGTCCATGCTCTGGTAACCTCCAAGTTAGATTACTGCAATGCACTCTACGTGGGGCTGCCTTTGAAGGTGGTTCGGAAGCTACAGCTTGTGCAAAATGCAGCGGCCAGATTAATAACTGGAACCAGTAGGTTCGAACATATAAGACCTACTCTGGCCCACTTGCATTGGCTGCCTGTATGTTTCCGAGCCCAGTTCAAGGTGCTGGTTTTAACCTATAAAGCCTTACACGGCTTGGGACCACAATACCTGATGGAACGCCTTTCCCGACATGAACCTACCCGAACACTACGTTCAACATATAAGGCCCTCCTCCGAGTGCCTCCGAGGGAAGCTTGGAGGTCGGCAACAAGAAAGAGGGCCTTCTCTGTGGTGGCTCCCCAATTGTGGAACGATCTCCCCGACGAGGCCCGCCTGGCGCCAACATTGTTATCTTTTCGGCGCCAGGTCAAGACTTTCCTCTTCTCTCAGGCATTTGGCAATATCTGAGGAGCCTGGGTTTGTTTTGTTTTGTTTTGTTTTTGTAGTTTTTTGAAGTGTTGAAGTGGTTTTTAAATGTACAGATTGTGTGTATGTTGTATGTTTTTGCTGTTTTAATTTTTGTATATTGTTTTTAATTGTTTTTAATCCTATGTAAACTGCCCAGAGAGCTTCGGCTATGGGGCGGTATACAAATGTAATAAATAAATAAATAAATAAACGGGGCTTTGGGCTAAACAACGTGCAAGCCTGTTGTTTCGCTCCGTTGTTTAAAGTGCCTGATTAACATACTGCCAGTTGTGTGTGCGTTGTGTGTTGCCCTCCAGACGACTGAATAAGCAACACAACTGACGATTGTTCCCCCCCTCCTCCGTTGCCTAATGTGTCGTCCGAACTGAGCCATTGTCTCTAGCTTTGATGCCCATCTCATACCTATACCTCTTATATGAAACTACTAGAGGATTTTAAAGTATTCCAAGAGAACTGGTGGCGACAGAAAAGGGCCAATTTGTGGAACGCTTATTATAGTGGCAAAGGATTCCTGACATATAAAGATTTCTAAAATAAACATGTTTTTAAAGGGAAGAAAGTGGGACAAAGGAGTGATTTTCACACAGTAATAAGCAAACTAACAAATAATGTATAATGGCTCATATTTTCATGCTAGGAGCTGATTTAAAGCAAAGCAAACTGAAACCTCATATCTGAAAATTCCCCTTTATGGCCACATAGCAGCTTATAGGATCATGCTGTAAGATTGGGGGGGGGGGGGGAAATATCCTGGATTTCATTTTTTTTCCCACCCAACGTCAGGAACACTAAGAAATTTAATCAAAACTTTGCATTAGAAGTGTTAGCAATGCATCAGGCTGTTGAGATGAAGCAAACAAACTGGACAGGCAATGGCAGGTCAGGTTTCCTTGACCTCCAAATCTAGAACAATTCCAGCGATCCTGCAAACTCCTCTCTCCACTTCCTTGGTAATATTGTTCCCACACTTAAGAAAAACACAGGAAGATCTAAGGAAACCTATGTGGAAACACACAAGACAAAGGCACAGGATCTGAAAATAGAAAAGGAGCCCATACATTTCCTTTACATACAGCAGGCAAATCCAGGTTTCTGCAAAATCTTTGGGGCCATATGCTTTGGCCATTCCCCATACACCATGAAAGGAAATACAGCCGGGGCCATTCTTTTATCAGCTAAGTGCCGAGACAATCCTGTTTTCTTTCCCTCTTGACCAATACTTTCACAAACTCTTTCACAGTGCTAAAAGCGTTGCTCTTTCAGATCCACAGCGAAGCCTCTCACATCTGCTCTGTGCATACCTCATCAGCTAACTGCGAATCCCTTTGCATTGTGGGGCACTAGAGGAACTCCAAAAAAAGTTGCATCCCAGAAAATCCAACAGGGAATGAAGGGCTGTAGCATCGCCCTCAGCAGAAAAGCAAGAGGGATTCAAGACACTGGCTGAATTCGGATGACACAATAAGCAACTGGGTGTGGGGGAAAACAATGGTCAGTTGTATTGACTATCGTGTCGTCCGAATGCTGCCATAGTCAACTCAGTGCTGATCCTAATTCACACCACAGGTGATTATTCATTACCATGTTGTGTGGGGAGTACCCCCTAGATGAAGAACTGTAAAGTTGATTATTACCCCACCATTGACTATCGTGTTGTCCAAAATCAGCCACTGACTCTGTTCAGACAACACACCAAGCAACCATGGTTAAGCATTTTGAGCTAAACATTATGGCTTACCATGTCATGTGGCTACACACACAGTTTAAATAGGCTCACTAACCATTTACTGAAAAAGGGTTAGTGGCCTAACCATGGCTTAGCATGTTGTCTGAACAGGCCCATAGTCTTTCCACATCCCACCATCTAAAAGGCATGAGCCAACTTCCATTTGGACCCAGAGATGAGAAACTCTGCATAGAATTACGGTTGTCATATATCCATCTTTACACAGGGTGGTCCAGTATTTGAAGGACTGCCCAGTTCATAAATAATATATAATGATGTTAAAATGGTGAATGACTCATGTAAGATATGTAAAAACAAAATAAAGATGTATTTATAAAAATAAAAAAAAGATCACAGAATCATAGAATAGCAGAGTTGGAAAAGGCCTATAAGGCCATCGAGTCCAACCCCCTGCTCAATGCAGGAATCTACCCGAAAGCATCCCTGTCAGATGGTTGTCCAGCTGCCTCTTGAATGCCTCTAATGTGGGAGAGCCCACCACCTCCCTAAGCAATTGGTTCCATTGCCATATTGCTCTAACAGTCAGGAAGTTTTTCCTGATGTCCTGTGGGAATCTGGCTTCCTGTAACTTGAACCCATTATTCCGTGTCCTGCATTCTGGGTTTATCGAGAAGAGATCCTGGCACTCCTCTGTGTGACAACGTTTCAAGTATTTGAAGAGTGCTATCATGTCTCCCCTCAATCTTCTCTTCTCCAGGCTAAACATTCCTAGTTCTTTCCATCTCTCCTCATAGGGAGGAGAGACCCCTGATCATCCACGTTGCCCTCCTCTGAATACACTCCAGCTTGTCTGCATCCTTCTTGAAGTGTGGTGCCCAGAACTGGATACAATACTCAAGATGAGGCCTAACCAGTGCCGAACAGAGAGGAACCAGTACCTTGCATGATTTGGAAGCTATACTTCTATTAATGCAGCCCAAAATAGCATTTGCTTTTTTTGCAGCCACATCACACTGTTGGCTCCTATTCAGCCTGTGATCTACAACAATTCCAAGGTCCTCATCGCTTGTAGTACTGCTGAGCCAAGTATCCTCCATCTTGTAACTGTGCATTTTGGTTTCTTTTTCCTAGGTGTAGAACTTGGCATTTATTCCTATTAAATTTCATTCTGTTGTTTTCAGCCCAGCGCTCCAGTCTATCAAGATCCAGCTTAAAGATGGAAGAACCATAAGAAAGTAGAGCAGGCAGGTTTAGTGGTAGGTTCAGGACAGATAAAAGGAAGGACTTCTTCACACAGCACATAGTTAAACTATGGAATTCACTACCACAAGATGTAATGATGGCCACTAATTTGGATGGCTTTGGGGTTAGACAAATTCCTGGAGAAGAAGGCTGTCAATGGTTACTACTAGTCCTGATAGCTATGTGCTCCCTCCAGTAGCTAAGGCAGTAAACTTATGTACACCAGTTTCTGGGGGATATGGGTGGGAGCATTGTATCCTGTTGTGGGTTCCCAGTTGCCAGCTGGTTGGCCACTGTGGGAACAGAGTGCTGGACTAGATGGACCCTTGGTCTGATCCAGCAGGGCTCTTCTGATGTTCTTAGGGGCTTTGGAGATGTCCATCAGCAATTCGCATCTGGACATCAGACTGAGCAGTGGCACATAGATCACCTAGTTCTTCCCTATTACAGTGAGAAATTCACATTTTTAAAAATATAGTCATTATTTCTAAATGTGCAACTACAAAAAGAAACTAGCACATGCACATTTTATGCAAATGTATGGCCTCTTTTGCCATCTTTTTTGGGGGGGGGCTGCATTTCCTTTGGACAACCCACACAAAACTGGCACATCCCTCCCACCCAAATTAAAAAGAGTAAGCACTTGGAAGCCTAGGCTGGCCCTCAGCAGAGCCCTTGATCCCAAGACCAGTCCTTCCTTATGTACCTTAGCTGCTTTAGTGTATTAAAGCCATGATGTGGGCAATGGGCAACTCAAGCCAGTCTTCCCAGCCCCCAGTGTGAATAGCATCTCAGAGGCTCTGTTCACCCCATTTGCACCTCAGTCAACAAGATGAGATCTTTAAGGAAAGGACTGTATTGCTACTCCCATGGTGGGGAGGGCAGGGGCTGAACTATGTAATAACGGGAGGGCTCTGTCAAAGCATCCACCACTCTTCATGCTGCAGGGATTGGAAGTTTAAAGAGAGCCCTTTGCTCACATGAAATGAAGTTGATGGCCCTTCAACCCTTGTTCAATTCAAAATGTGGGCCCTATTGTTGTGGTGGTTTTAAAGGTTGCCAACCAGGGAAATAGAGGATTTTATAATATAGACTCCAGAGTAGACGCAGAGGGCCAAATCTGATGATCTCCTCCTGTGATGCATGACAGCTGCACCATGGAAAGGCCTCTGTGAGGATCACTGCCCAGAGGGGTGGATAAGAAAGAAGCGAGAAAGGTCAGCGATACAGGAAAATGCATTTGTGGCACAATTTATTCTTCCTCTGCTAAATAATGAGGAGGCAAAGAGCCATGCAGGGGCTAGAAGAAATTCAGCTCCAAGAGCCCCTGCATCTCATGCTTGGATTTTGGATCTTAGCAGATGTACACATACACCACACCCACACCCTAAGATGTCATTTTTTTTTATGTTTCAGCAGAATGAGGGGGTATGCCTGATCCTGGGTACCCTGCGGCTTTGCACAAGATCATATATTTATTTAAAACATTTCTATCTGCCTTCCCATTTTTAAAAAACAATGTTCATGATGGCTTACAAAATCAGTGACTCAGACCTCCATCACACCTAATTTTCCCCGTGGTTTGCCTCCGTGTTTTTTTACCAGCGCGTCAAGCTTATGATCCCTTTCACCTGAATAGCTTCTCTTTCGCTCCTTCACTCCTCCACTCCACCCCTCCCCTTCTCTTTCTCCCTCCAGTCAGGTCCTGGCAGATGAGTACTTCAGCAAGACCACCTTTCTGCCCAGCAAAAATGGAATGACCCTTTAGTCTGGCTCTTTAGGGGCATCAAGGGAGTACAATCCTGTCTCTGCAGAGATTCAGGCATTATATGATTTTAAAAAATGCTTTTGAGCCTGGGATGCAAGGTTTGTGTTTTATATTGAGGCTTGGAGCCGGCTGCTGGGAGAGATTGCTTTTCCCTGCCAGGACCATTCATGCCCCTAGTTCCTTTAAAACTACACGGGGGCTTTGAGTGCATTGATTGTGTTTAGGGAAAATAATGCAGACTTTTAGCATTCTAGGAAAGGCTGGGGAAGAGGCAGGGTGTCAGCAGGGCAGGCATGGCGTCATGTGCGTACCGTGCTGCAAATCCGCATGCAAGGAATGGCGAGAGTGCACTAAATTGCTGGTGTGATGGAGCTCTAAAATAGCACAAGAAAAGCAATACAAATGTAATTTACTTAGGGCACAATTGACTGAAATAAAGTCCTACAATTCCCACCATGCCCCAGCCAGCCATGCTGGCTGAATGGTTGCTGGGAGCTGTAGGTTTCCCTGCCCCCCCCCCCCCCCCCCCCCGGTTCTAGACATGTATAGGATTGTACCCTAACAAAATAAAAGATAAAACAGCAGGCAAGCCTAGCCTCAGATAAAACAGATGGAGATGAAAGCTTAGCAGGTCAAAACAGAGGCCAAATCTACACCTTGTATCTTATCAATACAATCCCATCATGGCAAAGCCACATCCCTCTTGTGTATTTATACCTCATAGCATACACCTGTTGACCTCTGTTGAGGTATTTTGGACAATATGGAATAAAAAGTGGGAAATCACACTAGAAAGGCAGTACAGAGAATGTGTGATATGCTCCAAGAGTTATCAGTGCACCGTGATACAGATTAAAAAACACTAGTGTAGATCTAGCCAGAGAAGGCTACCAAAGAAGGTGTGAGGTGGGCTTGCCTAGGATAGGTAGGACAACACTGTACTTTGCCCTCACTCACCCTCACATAGGCAAAACTATAGCATCATCCCATTTGCGGCATGCACACCCATGTGGCTAATCCAGAAGAGGCAACAGCCATTAGAAGGTAAAAGAAAAGGCAACAGAGAAGCAAGGCAGTCATAAGAAATAATGGCAATGGGACCGCATCCTCCGCGACACCTGAAAGTAGCAGCAGGTTAGGTTAGGGGGCTCAGGGTAGGGCGCATGGCCCACAGCACCCACACTATGCTTCTGCTTCCCAGTAACCGCCGCCTGAGGTGGCTGCCTCACATTGCCTAATGGTAGGGCTGGTCCTGCTTAGGAGAGGCATTTCGAACTTTTAGAATGGGAAAAAAGCTGCACAAAAGCTGGGAAAATACTAAACGATCAGTGGTTGGGGAGAGGGTTGGTGCCAGGGGAAGGGCGACATGGCCATCCAGGAACCTTGGAGGGCTGTATTTGGCCCTTGGGCCTGAGGCTCCCCACCTCTGATGAAGGCATTGTTCAGGTAAAATTTCTATATGCTACCCAAATTGCAAGTGTCTGTCTCAAAACTGAAACTGGCCAATATTCATACAGCTGAGTGTTACACAACTCCTACAGTATTCCATAGGTAGCCATCTATCCTCTCTCGTTTGTCCCCCAGAATGGCAAGTGCCATCATACCCTCTTTATGAGCATCTCTGAAGCAAAACCTTTGGCTGTCCATAGTGGAAGGTAGGAAGCTTAACCGCTCAGGGAGAAGGGAGGGAATGACATTCCATCAGCCTTGCTCTAAAGACCAACTCCCTCTCCCTGAACTGGTCATTAAAAGTACAACAATTTAACTCTAAGAATTGGTGCCTGGGTTTGCATTTTTCCTCTTCCCTCCCACTCCCCTTTTATGTCGTGTGTTTTAGATTTTAAGCCTGTGAGTAGGAACTGTCTTGTTGTTGTTTTTTAATTGTACATAAGCTGCTCTGGGAGCCTGTTCAATTGAAGAGCAGGTTAAAAATGCTTTAAATGAACACTAAATAAATTAATTAGATGGCTCTTTGGCCTGATTCCGCTGTTCTTACAATATCTGCTATTAATGTCTTGCCTCAGTTGACTTGTCCCATTTCCCTCTTCATCGTAACACAAACGGGCCCGGGATGAGTTTTTAACATGCCATCTGCCACACGAAAGCATCTCCATATGGTTTGCTCTGATATTGCCTCGTTCCTTGCTGGCTTGAGCATTCTCCTGCGGCAGCAAACGCTCCCTTGGTAAACATGTGCTTATATGAAGTGGCATTTCCAGATAATAATCTGGACCGGCTGACTTTGGCAGGTCTTGCTGTTTTCTCTGTTTGCCTGGCAGATAAATAAGTAGTGGATAAAATATCTATCCAGCCAGTGAAGAAGGAGTGTTTAGCCTACAGGGAGGAAGACTGTCTTATGCCAGATTACCAACTTGACTAGCATGGTTTGGATAGAGATTCAAGCTATTTGCCCAGTTTCTTCTCAAGAGCTGAAAGATGATAAAAGCAGCAAAAGGACAGCTTAACATGCTGTCAGTCAGTTCCTACAAGCTGCAAAACTGGGGTAAAAACCCGATCTGCTGTTTCTTGAACTATTTGGAGGCTCCAAACATCATTACATTGAATTGTTTTGCAAGTCCCATTTCATTTGCAAGGAGGAAAAATTGTGGCAGTCAGGGAAGCAACGCTTTCCATTTAACTTTTTAACTTCAGCTATTTTAGTAGCTTTCGGCTGCCATGCTATGCACACATACTTGGGAGTAAGTTCCATTGAACTCAATGGGACGTACTTCCGAGTAAACACACATAGGACTGTAGTGACAGAATGCATTTTCTTGTGGTGTGCCTGACACTTATATATCTGTCTCCTTCGCTGGCTACATTACCAATCGTAGCTGTTGCTCCAGCCATTATTCATCGCACTTTCGAACAGGATGCAACATTTAATCATAGGGCACAAGGCGCGGGTGGGGTGGGTAGGTTGATATTCGGCTTTCACTGCCCCAACCAGCCATAGAGAATAAAAGGGGAAGTTAGGTTTCAAGTGTTTTGAAGGGAATTGCACACTCTCTCTGTAACCAGGGTTCCCTCCTGCAAATTTTGGCATGCCCTCCCAAGGTCTGATGAATGGCTTGTGTTGTTTTAACTAAGAATTGCACAGGGCAAAAACTACTCTGAACTAACCTGATGCATGGTCCGGGGTCTAGGACAGCATGTTCTCCAACCAACCACCATCCACCTCAAGGATGGCAAAATTAAGGCTGTAATCCTATGGAGATGTACTTGGGAATAAATCCCATTGAGTTGAGTAGGACTTACGCCCCAGTAAATGTGCACAGAATCTGGCTACACAGTTGCACAACGTCCTACACATTTTAAATACTGTCAGGTTCAAAAGCAAGATCAAGAGGGCTAGTATCAAACGGCATGGATTTTGTATGTTTGTTTGTTGTGGAAAGCTATAGTGAAACGCAAATGGACTGCTTATTTGAATGCTCTCCCATATCAGCAACTCCCTGCCTGTCAGAAGCAGGATTCCTGCATTGAGCTGGGGGCTGGACTCGATGGCCTTATAGGCCCCTTCCAACTCTACTATTCTATGATTCTATGATTCTAAGCTAGCATGTCAAATCAAAGGATTCTAGGTAAGCGTTTTCCCTGATGTGTTAGTTCTCTGTGCAGCAAGTTCAAAAAGAAACCCCCTGTTTGTGATCTGGAGTGAAACTATCATTTGAGAGTAATACTACATGGCAATTTTGTGAACTGGCCCTTGTACGCTCGACAAGACTTTAAAAGCCAAGCTACAACATTCAGCAAAATGATTTGGTAGGGTCTCCCTCAACAAAACCATTTCAAAAAGCAGGCAGTGGGGAGGGAGCAGGCAATAACTGCCTGCTTATATGCATAAATGATCATTACAAAATAGCAGGAATGCCCAATGGACAGTGAGTGATCTGAATGTGGCCCATGAAGAAATTTTCTCTGCTCCTCCTGCCCGCTTAAAATGTTTTCATATTTATTTATTTTTTTTATTTATTTATTATGTTTATATACTGCCCCATAGCCGAAGCTATCTGGGTGGTTTACAAAAATTAAAAACATTGAACATTTAAAAACCAGTATATAAAATTTAATACCATAAAAACCTAAAAACAAACTACATATAATTTAAACTATCCAGGGTTCAGTCAAAAAAGCTCAACATATGCTGTTAAATGCCTGGGAGGAGAGAAAAGTCTTAACATGGTGCCAAAATGATAACAGTGTTGGCGCCAGGTGAGTCTCATTGAGGAGATTGTTCCATAATTGGGGGGGCCACCACTGAAAAGGCCCTCTCGTTTGTTGCCATCATCTCAGCTTCCCTCAGAGTAGGCACTCGGAGGAGGACCTTAGATGTTGATCATAGTGTACGGGTAGGTTCGTGTCATGAGAGGCATTCTGTCAGGTATTGTGGTCCCAAGCCATTTTATAGGTTAAAAAACCAGCGTCTTGAATCGGGCTCGGAAACATACAGGCAGCCAATGTTCCAAGACATAAAGAGATTCTACATGTTAACATTGCACCTCTCTTTGGAATTTGGCGTTTCATGTGTATATAAGTCTATATTTTTTAATACTATTCCTTGGCCTACATGCTCCATTACAGTGACATCCTCTTGGTAAAGGTGCATGCTCTAGTTAAAAAGGGATCTCAGGGCCAAACTACATGTGATGTTAAATACATAGCATGCAGCTGATCCTTACTGTTTCATTTACTTCAGTGTCAACACATTGGGTATAATACAGACATCTTTGTAATGGTGAGCTGATTAAACGTGCTATGAACAGCAGCTTTTAAGGTAATTATCACTGTACCTTTTTCATTTCAGTTCCCTCTGATAACACAATTTACACCTTTCTGCCTCCCCCACCCCCAGCATGTCATATATACATCTGCCCAATTTGAGATCTACACTTCCTACACCTCATGAAATGGACAGCGTCCACAAAAGCTCATGCCAGAAGAAATGTGTTAGACATTAAGGTGCCACAAGACCCTTCATTGTTTTTGCTGCAACAGACTAACAAAGCTACCTCTTTGGAAATGGTTGTAAATTGTACTTATGTCTGAACCAGTAACTCCAGAACAAGCTAGGATAATTAACTGTGGCTTGTAATTGGTTTGTTTGGACTAACCACAGTTTATCCAGGTTTGGACGTAATGACAAACGGGTTAATTGAAAATGGAGGCAAATGCTTCTGATCTCCTTGCAGCTGCATTGGAGAAGGGAACGGGGAGTGCAAAAGCCCGAGGTTCATGCACATGATGTTAACTATGGTTTAGCATTGGGTATGAACGTGCCCAAAGTCTGACCTAGCCTATGTTCCCACCTAGCATCTGCATAAAATGTTTCTGGCAGGAATTGCCATCTAGCGGTAGCCCCTGGAATTAACTTGTATATCTCAATATGTTTGATTCTGTTTTGCTTCAAAGTGCGGGGAAGGAAAAGCGTTGTAATTGGAACCATATCTAGTAAAATCCCAGCCAATTAAGTCAACAACATTTTTGAAATAGTTGTGTCTATAAAGGAAACCAAACTGAACTCTGCAACAGTTCAACATTAGGCTGAACCCCCCCCACCTCACCCAAGTCAGCGCCTTCACTTCAGACAAGTGCAACAGCCCTCAGAACATAAACAGAGCTCCCCACCCCCTGTCAGCATCTCCTCAGCTTGCTGCTTTGATGAGCAGCAAACACATCTGTAACAACTAGACTGCCATGGTGAACCAATCTGTCACCATTGCCTTAAAAACATCCTAGATGGTTTTCATACACGAGTCTTTAATTGCCTTTCAGTCTCTTTCTCCTGCTATGTATGTGAATGTCTGGTTTCCTGCTAATGCAGAAGAGAAAATGAAAAAGAGAGGCATTTGTAATGCCAATTAGCATTCTGGGCATTGCACGGTTTTACATTCACACCAGCAACCAATTGAAGCAAGGGCTGCTTTAAGCCTAATGTATGATATTGCCATTATACTTAGGCATGCTTTGATAAATTGGGGGTGGGGGGTTCCATCTTTTGACACCCTCACCTCCTTAAGTGAATACCCAAATCACTTCACATGGATCTCTTGATGTATGTTAACTCTACCCTTCTGTGTAGTCCATGAATGCTTATGGCATAATACAGTCTTCCCCAACCTGGTGCCCTCCAGGTTTTAGACTACAATTCCTATCACCACAACCATTGGCTACACTGACTGAGTGCCACAAACCCCTTTTGTTGCAACAGACTGACCCAGCCACCCTGCTAGAAATGGCTAATCGGTGTGTGCTCTATGGGTGGCATGAAGTGTCTAACCTATGTTAGCAATTGGAAGTAGAAAAACAGGGTAGCTTTTTTATCCCAAAGCAAAAGTGGTCTTGCACCTATGTCCCCTTGTGAGTACAATGGAGATGCCTTTGCAGGTTAACTATTTCTAATAAAGGCTGATACTTTTGAGTGCCAGGCATCTCAAGAGTCAAACTGTGATTGTGAGGGAGGGAAAGCAGACTCAGAAAAGGTGGCACAAGCCAAACGGAGAATTAGCTAGGAACAGTGGTCACTTTCTAGGAAAAGAGGTGTTAGGACCCAAATCTGTCTGAAAACAAATGCCTCCCAGACACACCATCCCAATGTGATGCGCAATGCTCTGCACCTGTTCAGAGACACCTATCCTTACTTCTTACATGTATTGATCGATTTACTTGGGTGTTTAGAAACCACTCTTCATCAAGAGATAACAATGTGGTGAACAATTAATAAAACAAACAAGGGCCATACAGTCATCAACTTACAACAACATACGAGCACAAGTCAGCAATAAATGATGGCCAAATACAGTAATACAGACCGACTGGTAAAAATGCCCGGGCACACAGAACGTTTTGCCAGTTGCCTCAACAGCATAGGCTCTTTGCTAGAGGTGCCTTGAGAAGAGCTTCCTCTGCAGGTCTAAAGACACAGGCAGGCTGCTATATGGAGAGGCCTTCCTTCAGGTATTAGGGTCCAGGATTTTGTTCTGACATTAAAAGTGGTTACCGGGGCCAAGCCAGGGTACAAAGGCAGCCCTAGCTATGGAGTGTTGCATGACATTACATTGCATAATGTAACATTCCTGTGAATATTTCTTCCTGGACAATTAATGAAGATCAACCTTCCCCAACATGGCATCCCCCAGTTGTTTTGGATCACAACTTCCAGGATTCTTGATTGGTTGGGGCTGATGAGATGTGTAGTCCAAAATATCTGGAGGGCACTGGGTTGGGGAACACTGCTTTAAATGTTCCTCAGGATGCCCCACAAACAGATATATGATGGCTTCTTTGCCACCACTATAATATCCAAAGAAGAATCCCTCCCCTACAATGGCTGAATTCGGACGACACAATAAGCAACTGGGGGGGGGGGGAACTATCCTCAGTTGTATTGACTATCGTGTCGTCCGAATGCTGCCATAGTCAACTCAGCGCTGATCCTAATCCACACCACAGTTGATTATTTATTACCATGTTGTGTGGGGAGTACCCCCTAGATGCACAACTGTAAAGTTGATTATTACCCCACCATTGACTATCGTGTTGTCCGAATTCAGCCAATGAGTTACATGGGCAGCAGGCACCAAATGCGCAGCCATTTCTGAAGAGGACACAAGGTGTCTCCTTCAGGTGTCGCACCACAGGTGCAAAACATGGACATGTACAGGAAGGGTTCACTGGCATGATTAATAGGGGAGGTGGAGCGATTGTAGGATCAAGGGATGATCTGCATATTTTGAATGAGCCATCCCAGATCAAACATGGACACAACTTTCAAATGGTTTTGAATAAGCTCAATGGAACACTTCACATTTTGGTTGAGAACCATCAAATGCTGCTGAATAATCGCAGGGTGCAAAAGCTAGAGATGTCCATGCGTGTGTGAACGTGCATGGTCATCCTCTGCATCTGCTCTTTTGCATCCACTCTTACCCCTGCACCGTAACAACAGAAGTAATTATTTATGAATGACTTTAAAAGAAGCACCCATGTGATCACGTCTTCTGGCAACCGTGATGCCACTAGGAGAAAAATGGCCTTGGAGAAGAGCAAATGGTTTGTATTGGAGGTTGGCAGCTCTGCCGTTTCTTAATTTTGTGCCCCTTGTTACTGTGCTACTCGCACAGATCCTACAAGCCAGTCTGGACTAGCAGCAGCAGCGGCCCCCAACATCAGGGCATGGAACAAACTCCCAATGTGGCATGCGGTTGTCATGGGTTTACTGTGCTGATTTAGTGAACCTGTCACTGGAAGTGCACTAAGGTCTGGTTCATCCATGTGCATCCATCACCACTTGATGACTGCAGCATGAATGAGCCACCACAGACAGAACAACCACATCAGCCAGATTCAATTCAAATACAGCATTAAAAAATAGTCATGAGATAGTTTGCATCGTACACTCCAATTCTCCCCATTTTCTAGCATCCGGCCCTGATAAAGCACAGTCCCCCTTTTGCCTTGTGGGGAGACTGTGGGGGACCCTATTATAATAATAATTATTATTATTGTTAGTGTGCACATATGTACAAGAATCCTTCACATTTCAGCCCCATCTTCTGGATGTCTAGAAATTAGATCTCTCCCTCCCTCTTTCTTTCTCTCTGTATACTTTTTGACTCTAGTACTCGTGCATGTAAGCACACACACACACACACAAAACCCAGCGCACGGCTTCTCTTACCACCCATAATTCATAACCTCCTATCTAGCTAAGTGAATGACTGGAGCTCAGTGATAGAGCACATGCTCAACATGCAGAAGGTCCCAGGTTTACTCCCTGGAATTTCTGGTTCAAAGGATCAGGTGGCAGGTTTGGGGAACTGCTCTACCTGCCTGAAATCCCGGAGGTGAGCTAGGCTTGATGAGCAAGTAGCCTGACCTGGGATAAGGACCTGGGACATGTGTTTGAATTGCAACTGTTCTCTAACCAATATGGCCTGATCTATCATGGGATTAAATAATGACCCTGTTCAGAAGACACCTTAAACCATTGTGAACCATTCTGAACAGGGCCATTCTCTTTAAGTTTAAAGAAGAAAGAAATTGTGTTGCTCACACTACCATCACAACATGCTTCAGAAGCCAGAATCAAGGGACTACAGTGCAGAGAAGTGAAGACACAGAAGAGCAGCAGTCATTGCTGTGTCATTTGGGGAGGGGTATCAGGCAGTGACCCTTCTGGGGAGAAGAGAGGGGATACAAGTGCCTAGGGGTGTCCTCATTTTCATTTGCAAAACACTGGAAGGGAAGTTGCACAACTTGCATAGTGGAAGTCTCTAGTGACAAGGTATCAACGCACACCAGCATTCCTCAACTTGGTACCCTCCAGATGTTTAGGACTGCAACTCCCATGCTGGCTGGGACTGCTGGGAATTGCAGTCCAACATGTCTGGAGAGTACCAGGTTGGGGAGGGCTGTTGTACTCCATCCTTCTGTCCTTTCTGGACCCTAGGAAGCTGCCTTAAATGAGGTCAAACTATCTGTCCACTGAGCCCCATATAGTCTGCTCTGACTACCAGAGGCTCTCCAGGGTCCACGGTAGAGAAGGGTCCTTCCCTCCACCAGCTCCCTGATCCTTTTAACTGGAGATGCCGGAAGTTGGACCTGTGATCATCTTCAGGCCAGGCGTGCACTCTGCCACTGAGGTAAGTGCAGGGATGTGTCAGCCAGCCTCAAAGATTTGCAGTCATGGAAGAAAAAGAAAGCCGGGGAAACAGAAACAGAGAGCAAGCAAGCGAGCGAGGGAAGGACAAACACATGAAATATTTGTTCACTCCTTTTCTCCAGTAATCTCCCTGACAGTGTATGTTTTGGCCCAGGGGGCATACCTTGAAGCCAGACTGAAAAACCCAGGAGCCGAAAACAAAGGCCACATTTTCTAAGGAGCATCGACCAAGATCAACAACATGCAAAGCGGCTGAGGCATTTTGCAAAGTGCCAATCCCACCCAGGGCTTCCCTGAAGTCCAAATCCCTCCCTGTCCTCAGCTAACACCATCCAGGACAAGTCGGCCTGGCTCGGCGGTCCAGAAAGACCTCCCTTGCCAAGGGCGACTGTCAAGGTACGGCGAAGACGATGGCAGAAGAAGAGAGGATGCACACACGCTTCTGCAGAGAACGCCCTGGGAGCAGAGAGCCAAGTACCCAGAGAAAAAATGAGGCTGAACTCCTAGGAAGCAACCAAGTCACTGGAAGGCAGCGGTCAAGTGGCAAAACTGTGCTTACCTTGCAGCCACAGCAGTCCATGCAGGAGGCAAAGAGCCAGGTTGGTCCTGAGGTCTGGTCTCATGTTCTGGGGCAGCCCAGGCAGGTCCTTCGCCAGCATGCCAAGAAAGAGCTGTACTAGCAAAGGCTGGCCTCTTGGGCCAGGGACAGGCTGCCAAGCTCGCAGGCTCACTGGCTGGGGTGGAGAGACAGACTGGAGTCCAGGGCTTCCTCACTTGTTGCTCTGCTCGCGGCCGGAAAAGTCTCGCTCTCGCTCTCTCGCTCTCGGTCTCCTTGTGATGCAAAGTTGGCTTGTCTTTCGGTGGCTTTCTTCTAACCCCTTTCTTATCTAGAGGGTTTTGGGGTGGGGGAGGAGGTGTTGAATTCGATAGAGCAAGAACAGATCTCACCAGTGGGGTGTTTTGTTTTTGTTTTTGTTTTTTTAAAAAAGGAAGGCCAAGAAGAGGCAGCCACTCCCCAAAAAGAACAAGTTTGCAGAAAACCCCAGCAGTCTGCTACTGCTGCCGCTACCGCTGCTCTTTGGGAGCAGCAGACCTCCCCGGGTTGGTGCAGCCGCAGCTTTTCCTGAGCTCCTCCTGGTTACCCAGGGAGGTTGCAGGTGCTGCCGCCGCCGCTGCGTCTTGAGGGACCGAAGTTAGGCGCGTGCAAAGTTGCTCAGGCTTTTCAAGGGATGGAGAGAAGGGGGAGGGGGGAGAGGAAATCAAGGAAGCCCCACCACGTCGGCTTCCCAGGAATTCACCAGGAGCTCAGGGTGGAAAAATCACAACGCCAAAGCAGAGGCGACCGGCTCTGCTGCTGCTGCTGCTGCTGGCCAAGATCTGGGGCTTGCCCAGGACAGATCAGAGAGTGTAGGTGTTCTCTCTCTCTCTCTCTCTCTCTCACACACACACACACACACACACACTCCCAGATGGGTTTGCTTTTGCTGGGATGATTGATGCGAGCCTGGAATTCTTTATAGGGAAAGAAAAGGAGGAAGGGGAGACGTCAGCAGCAAAAGTGTGTGTGTGTGTGTCAGAGAGAGAGAGAGAGAGAGAGAGAGAGAGAGAGAGAGAGAGAGAGAGAGAGAGAGAGAGAGAGAGAGTCCCACACCGCCGTGTCACTTTTCCTCTGTTGCTGCTGCTTCCTGTTGCTTAGATTTGGGCAACGTTTGCTCCCGCACACAACACAGATGCACACGCATTCACGCACGCGCGCACACACGTATGCGTGTTCCCTTTCATTAAGTTTAGTTTACAATGTTTAAAGAGAAAGCAATAGGTGGTAAACAAACGAAGGAGGAGGGAAGCCGTGTGGTGTAGTGGTTAGAGTCTGGGACTACGGGTCAAGCTAAAGGTTTCTTTTAAAAAGGTGCTAGCAGCTACCTCTTTTTTCACCTCTCCCTTACTGAAAAGTAAACGTGGGATACATGATCTGGATACAAACGGAGGGGTAGGGAGGTTAACCCTTTGTCACCCCTACACTGCAGACCCAATCTGGATCTGGCCCGTGTGGCTCCACTCTGCATTGTTGAAAAAAGGATCTATTGAACTAGCGTTAAAGCCCTGTTCAACTCTGAAGTCCACTAGGTGAACTTTGGTTAATCTCTCTTTCTCTCTCTCAGCCTAACCTACCTTGTAGGATTGTTGTGAGGATATCTGGGAGACGGGAGGGCCTTGTATTCCTGGCATCTCCAGGTAGGGCTGGATAGGCCCCTGCCTGAAACCCTGAAGAGCCACTTCCAGTCACCGTAGCCTAACCTTTCCCAACAGGATGTCCTCCAGGTATGACAGGTGTTGTGGTCCAACACATTTGGAGGTCACCATGTTAAGGAAGGCTGATGTAGACAATACTGGGCTAGATGGACTAAGGGCCTCACTTGGGAGAAGTCAAGCTCTGATGTTCCGAGCCTCCTTTGGCGTTCTTGCGTTCCTTGGAGTAATGGTGGGAGAATAAAAGTTTCTGGGTTGAATTCATCCAGGGGGATCCAATCCTTGATTTCAGCTTCCATTGAATGGGAGTGTAAATTTTGTGGGAACGTGTTGTACATCAAATAGAAAATGTTGCAAATCACAATACCTGATGGAACGCCTCTCCCGACACGAATCTACCCGTACACTGGGATCAACATCAAGGTCCTCCTCCGAATGCCTAATCCGAGGAAAGCTCAGAGGATGGCTACAAGGGAGAGGGCCTTTTCAGTGATGACCCCCCAACTATGGAACAGTCTCCCGGACGAGGCTCGCCTGGTGCCAACAGTGAGCCTATCTACACTACTGCTTTAAAATGGTTTATAACAGTTTTAAACCGGTTAATAATCATTATTAATGATTATTAACTGGTTAAAACTGTTATAAACCGTTTTAAAACAGTAGTGTAGATAGGCTCACTGTAAACTTTTCGGCACCAAGTGAAGACTTTTCTCTTCTCCCAGGCATTTAAGAGCATATGTTGAGCTTTTTAACTGACAACTGGACAGTTTAAAATGATATGTAGTTTGTTTTCAGGCTTTTATGGTTTGTAGGAGGATTTTTCAGGTGAATTTTATTAAAGGGACACCAAATACAGGTATCTTGCATCAATGTTCCCTAAATTCCCCACTCCAGTAGGTGAAAAGGAGGATATGAAGAAAGACACTCAGAATGATTGATTTTACTCACACTCACGAACTCAATGCTTTAAAACATTTATTAAAACAATTTAAGGAAGTTAAAATTGAACACACGACTCTCTCCATTCAGCTAAGCAAATTAAAGAATATCCTTACAAGTCTGGCAGATTTCTTAAGAACATCGACAAACATCGACAAACACATTCATACAGATCTGTGAAGGAATTCTACTCCACAGAGGGACCTCCATTTCTCTCAGGCAACCAAGGAGTCACTGAGGCCTACATGTTAGGCTGCGAGCAACACCCTGGATGTCATGCCTGAGGGAAAGGAAAGACCCTTTGGTTTCTGCTGACTAGACTTAAATACCTGTTCCAAAGACACAGATCTCCCTCTTATTATATATTAATTGCCAAACCTATTGGTCTATGTCATAATTTGGGCTGCCTGTACAAGAGGCATTTAAAGCTCTTTCAAGGCACATTAAAAAATTCACCTCTACAAGAACGGAGCGCAAATCGGGCGTAGAGGCGCGCTATCCCTCCGATTATGCGCATTATCGAATGCGCGTTAAACAGCGAGTTTTATTTTGCTCCGGCCATTAAAGCGCATTTTGCCTATGTGAACAAGCAATTATGCGCATTAACGACTTGTAAAGCGCATTTTGGTCATCCGTTAATGCGCTTCGCCGCCTCTCGACGCCTCTCGTGCAGAGGTATTAGGCGTAAATGCGCTTCAGCGATTATGCGCATAATCGCCTAACCAGGGGCAAAAGCGAATCCTTGTAGAGGGGACCTTAGACTATCCTTCTTCCCAGAATATACCCTCCTCTTCTGACGTAGGTGTTATGACAACAAAAGGTCAAATTCCCTTTTCTTTGTGGTCAATTGTCTTATTTACTTCTCTGTTCTTATGGACATGGGGATTTTCTAACCACAACTTCACCTGTTCTTGACTCTGGACCTTTCACTTAGTTTCCTTAAAAGGAATATATATGGTTGATATAAGTCACAAATTTATATGACTAATACCTTTTTGCAATGCTTAACACAGCACCGTTTCAGTGGGCATTCTTACAGTAAGGTCATTCTTAAGCTGCTTTTACAACTGCTTTATAGGGCTGTTTCTTTTTCTGTTAATGAGGTTTTTTTATTGTTTACGTTTGTTAAACAAAACTAAGCTATGCTGAGTAGAAAATGGGATACAATTAATATGCAGAAATAAATACATAAATATGTGAATTCAACTATTGAAGTTGCAAAACAAACAAACACGCTACAAAACACTTACAGCTTCCTCCAAGATAAGTGGGTATAGGATTGCAACCTTAATGTATTTCAAAAATATCTGTTGTGGTGTTATGATGTAGTTGAAGATGGGCAGTACAGGTCACACAATCAAACAAAAGAGAAAACAAGTCATAGAAATGCACCATAAGAACATCAGAAGAGCAATACTTTTTGTTTTAACCATTCTTGTTTTAAAAAATGGTAAAAAACAAAATACCTGTCCCTATGATACTCCACTGTTTACATCTTTCCATTGTGAGAATTGATCATTTATTTCTACTCTTTCCACCAATTTATCCAGAACAGACATTAAACTAAATGACCTCTAATTTCCTGGATACCCCCTGGATTTTTAAAAATTGGTGTTACATTGGCTATTCTCCAGTCCTCCTTTAGGGACATATTACATATTTTTGTTCCAAGATCAGCAATTTCACATTTGAGTTCTTGAAGAACTTTAGGATGGATACCATCTGGAACCAGTGATTTGTTAGCTCTCAATTTATCAATAAGGGCAAGAAGGGGGGGCGTGGCCTAGCAAACATGGGATAGGTCGCAAATCCTTCATCCTCCGAAAGAAGCAGTGAATTAACTGTAAATTCCCTATCTTAAAAGAGCGATTTGTTATAAACAAGTCTGCTAAGGAGAGGGGAAAGCTTGCTAAAGAGACTGCAGCTGGAAGAAGATTTATGATTTTATAACCGGCTTGGCAGAGGGAGGTGACGGACCGACAGCCTTGAAGTACGGTGAAGGTAAATAAAAGACGTATATACAATGCTGGCTGATTGAATGGACGCTAGAACGATTGCTAACTTTCAGAAAATAGTTTTTTAAGCTTTGGAAAACTTTTAAGCTTTCAAGCATGGAAAGACTGCTGGTTGTATAACTGAGTGGCTGAGAGGAGGGGCTAGCTTTGCCCGAGGAGAAACGAAACTAAACGTTTCAGCCGTGGCAATTAAAAGAACAATTAAAAGATTATAAGTGATTAAAAGGCTGTTCGGGAGACAGAGAAGCCAGAGGGAGTGACTGAGGGAAAGAGATTTTGATCCCTGGCTTGAAGTGGCTGTGTGCTTATCGGATAGGCTTGAATAGTGGATGATTTATGAGCAAGAAAAAAATAACTTCTTGGAGTCGACCTAAGGGAGATCGTCCGTCCGATAGAAGCTACAGACTAGTCCGTACTGATAAAATGTCAGATAAGGATTCTGAAAAGACAAAGAAACAATCCCCTAGTCATGCCGGAAATGCCAGTGCTAAGACTGGAATTAAGCCAGGTGCAATTCCTAAAACAACCACAGGGAGGCAAGCTGACCCAACAGATGAGCTGATTCAGACTATCCAAAAGATGCTGGATCTGGCCATTTTAAAGCAAGATGGAAATATCGAGCAGGCGTTATTGAAGCAAGAAGAACGATTGGCTAAAAGGATTACCGATTCGCAACAGCAACTCTTGGCAGGACTTCAAAAGGTGGAGAAAGAAGTTGGAGCTTTGCAGGAAGAAACTGGAGAACTAAAGGTTCTATATAAGAAACAAGAGGAACAGCTAACGCATCAGGATTTACGGCTTATCGCGATGGAAGACAGAGACCGAAGAGCAAATATACGCATAAGATCTTTTGAGGAGCAGCAAGGGGAGACCCTTAATAGTATAAGAGAATTAATCTTGGCATGGGTCAAACAGCTGGTGCCACAGGAAGATTGGAGAATGGAAGATATTGAGCGGGCCCATAGAGTGGGATTTGGAAAGACAAGAGAGTTCCCAAGAGACATTATTGTGAAATTTGCTAATTATTACAAAAAAGAAAAATTAATGCAAGCAGTTAGAAGTCAAGGTCAACCAACGCTTCAAGCAACACCAATTGAGGTCTTCCAGGATTTGTGCCCCCAAACGGTGCAGTGGAGGAAGAGCGTTAGAATCTGCACAGGGGCATTGAAGAAGAAATCGATTTCCTATAATTGGGGATACCCAGTTTTCTTGAGATTTAAATGGAACGGGAAGCAGCAAAGAATTACATCTTGTGAGCAAGGAATCGAGCTGTTGGAGGAGCTGGGCATAATGGATGCCACATCGGCTGGAGGAGAGAAGCAAGACGAAGGCGCGGCAGGGGGGAGTAATGAATAGTAGATACGGAGGGAGGGTAGACGTTATCCCGGAATGTTGGGCCGAGTTCCCCCCCCCCTAAGAGTTCTAAGAAGATTGGGACTAATGCCCAGGAAGCTGGTGAGGAGGGGGGTGAAAATGGGGGTGAATGTGGGGGGGAGGGTTAGGGAGGGGGGGGAATGTGTTACACAGAGGGAGACCGACTTAAAGATGTGTGTGAAAGTGAGAGATGGAAAATAAACTTAGATTGGCAACATTGAATGTTAAAGGGCTAGGAACAGTAATAAAAAGAAAAAGAATTGAAATGTTATTAAAGAACAAAAAAATAGATGTAATTTTTTTGCAGGAAACTCATCAGGCCAAAGATGGAGTTAATGAGCTTCGAATGAGGGAGGTGGGCGTTTACGAGAAGGCATATGGAACTTCGAAATCGAGAGGGGTGGCAATAATAATTTCAAAAACATGTGGTATAACTATTCAAAGTGTAAAGAAAGATAAAAACGGGAGGTTTCTTATTATGTTCTGCAAGTTGGGAGAAGAGGAATATGTATTGGTGAATGTCTATGCTCCAAATGGGAAACAAATGGATTTTATTGATGAAGTATTTAACGTGTTGGGAGAAGTGGGTAAAAAGCATATTGTGATGGCAGGTGACTTTAATATGGTACTAGATATAGGGAAAGATAGGGATAGCATACTAAAAGATACTAAGAGGGTGGGGAAGACAGAGTTAAGCAAATTAATGGAAGGGAAAGAATTAATGGATGTGTGGAGAGTTTTAAGAGGGGAAGAAAGGAAGTATACCTTCTACTCACAGAGATTCAAGAGCTATTCAAGGATAGATTATATTTTTGTATCAAAAAATATGTTACCCAAAATTATAGATTGTGATATTGGAGTTATCAAGGTTACTGACCACGCGTTAATGATGATGGACATGGAAACCAAAAAAGATTATAGACAAGCGAAGAGATGGAGATTGGATGTAAGGTTGCTGAATAAAAAAGATATAATGGAGAAGATAAAGAAAGAATTGCAGGAAATATGGGAGATTAATGAAAAAGAGAATAACCGGCAGGGCATATTGTGGGATACAATGAAAGCTGTGGTAAGAGGGATTTGTATTAGGGAAAGTTGTACATTAAAAAAACAACAGGAAGCCCAAAATAAAAAGATTGAAGAGGAGGTAAGGAGTTTGGAAGATAAGTTAAAGGAGACAAAAGATAAACGCCTAATTGCCCAAATTCAAGCTAAGAAAAAGGAATTAGAGAAAGAAGAATTAGAACAAGTACAAAAAAATTTGTTGTATTTAAAAAGAGATTTTTTTGAATATAGCAATAGGAATTCAAAGATGCTGGCCAGATCCACACAGTTAGAAAAGGCTAAGAATATGATAGGGACAATTAAGGATAAGTCAGGGAATAGTTGTAATTTAATGAAAGATAAATTAAATATATTTAAGGATTTTTATAGTGAATTATATACATCAGGGTCGGGACCGCAAGATAAGGTATTGGAATATGTAGAGAGGAATTGGAAAATAAAATTGCAGAAGCAGGATAGGGAATATATGGAAGGTTTAGTTACTGAAAAAGAGATAGAGGGAGTTATTGATAAACTGAAAGGAGGAAAATCACCAGGGATGGATGGTCTGGGGTCGGAGTATTATAAGCTTTTTAAAGGAATTTTAATACCAAGATTAAAGAAACTATTTAATAATATAATAGAGGGGGGGAAGACTCCGCCATCATGGGATCATTCCCTGATTATATTAATTCCAAAACCAGGTAAGGACTTAACGGATCCCGCATCATACAGACCAATTTCCTTAATAAATCAAGATTCAAAGATATTTACAGCAATATTGGCAAAAAGAATGGCCACATTTATTTGTAAATATATTAAAAAAGATCAGTGTGGATTTATACCGGGTAGGCAAATGTCTAATTTAATGGGAAGAGTACTAAATATAATTAGTATTATAAAAAAAAGGAATTTAAAAGCAGGCTTGCTAGCATTGGATATATTCAAAGCCTTTGATTGTGTGGAATGGCCAGCACTTAAAACAATATTAAAAACATTTGGGTTTGGAGACAAATTTATGGGAGTGATGGATAAGCTGTATAAAAACAATAAAGCGGAAATAATGGTTAATGATGGGTTAACGCAACAGATTACACTAGCCCGAGGAACTAGGCAGGGATGTCCTCTTTCACCGATCTTATTTGCAATAGTAATAGAAATTTTGGCAAATGTAATAAGGGAAGATGAAAGAGTGAAGGGGATAGGGAGAAAAGAGAAGATTAAAATGAATATGTTTGCGGACGATACTTTATTGACCGTAGAAGATCCCCTAGGGAGTGCAGAGGTGATTAAGAAACATTTAAGAGAATTTGGAGAAATTACGGGATTAAAAGTAAATTGGGGGAAGTCAGAAATGATGTTATTTAATTATAATAAGGAAGAGTTGGAAGAAGGTAAGGTTAAGTTGGGTCTTAGACTTAAAAATATAGTACGTTACTTAGGGATTAATATTGATAGAGATTTAGAAAGGCTAGAGGAACTTAATTTGGTAGCTTTAAAAAAACAAGTAGGGGAGAAATTAGAAGTATATAAGAAATTAAAACATTCTTGGTTTGGTAGAATAGCAATTATTAAAATGAAGATTTTACCTAAGATTAATTTTTTGTTTAGAATGTTACCAATTAAAATATCAGATGTAGAGTTGAAAAGTTGGCAAAATATAATTAATGCATATTGTAATGGGGATAAGAAAGCTAGGATTAATAAAGGGTTATGGTATAAGGCTCAAAAGAAGGGAGGTTTAGGACTTCCAAATATTAAGTATTATTATATAGCTAATCAGTTAAGATATGTTATAAGTGGTATTCTAGGGGAGGAAGATTTGGAGTGGTTGGAGATGCAAACCAGGGAAATAGATTATAAATTGAAAAATATTTTTTAAAAAAAAATTCAAAAGAAAGAATTAAAGGGACTGGACAACCCTTTGTTAGTAAATATAGTGGAGATCTGGGAGAAATTTAGGGGGAAGTTGATACCAGGAGATTCACCACTTGCCCCAGTTGTAGTAGTGGAGAATTTCCCAAGAGTGTTAAAAGTGGAGATTGAAGCGAGATTGAAAGATAAGGAAATAATTAAGTTAAGGAAGTGGATGGAAAATTTGAAGGATAATGAGCAAATTAAAGAGCTATTGATAGGTCAAAAATCAGCATGGTTTAAATGTATACAATTAGGGAAATGGACTCAGGAATGGAAACTGAAAAATAACAAGTGTAGAAATAATACAAGATTTGAAGACTTAATAGAGTCAAAAGGTAGGAAAGAAGAAAAGAAAATTAAGAAAGGGTTGACTAGTGAGATATATAAAATATTGATAGAGGAGGAGTTTCAAAATTCACTTAAAGCAATAAAAAAGGTTTGGGAAGAGGATGTGAATGGAGAAATTAAGGAATACAACTGGGAGAGGTTGTGGAATGCAAGAATGTTAAAATTGTTATCGATCAGAATTAAGGAGAATTTTTACAAGGTATTGTGGAGATGGTATCTAACACCGGTTAGATTTCACCAGATAGACAAAAAAATATCTAAAAATTGTTGGAGGGGATGCCAGGAGGTTGGAACTTATTACCATATGTGGTGGAGCTGTGAATATGTACAAAAATTTTGGAAAAGGGTATTTGAAGAAATAAGTGAAATAATTGGAAGTAAAGTGGAATTAAACCCGAAGCTTGCTCTACTAGCAATATGGGATAGAGGGGAAGAGGACAAAAATAAGAGAGAATTGATAAACAACCTCCTGACACCTGTTAGACTAATGATTGCAAAAAATTGGAAAGGACAAGGAAGCTATACAATAGAAGAATGGTATAAAGAAATATGGGATATGGCTTTGAATGATATGCTGACTTGTAAAATGAAATTAAAGAGGGGAATGTCCGGTAAAAATGATTTTGGGGAAATATGGAGTCCCCTATTGGAATATGTATTAAGATTGGGGAAGGGACAAACACCTTCAAAAGAGTCGATAAATTTCTGGATAGAATAAAAGATTAAGAGAAGGTCTCATGGTGTGGGGGTGTACGGGGGGGATTGTCGTGGATTATGTATGTATTTTATGTTATTATTATGTTGAAATTAATAAAAATTATTTCGAAAAAAAAAAAAAAGGGCAAGAACTTAATCTTTTCTCAGTGCTATTTTGCCTCAGCTCCTCCGAGTCTCTTCCTGAAAACTTGAGTCCATGCTTGGGTATCTGCCTTATATCTTCTATACTGAAGACAGATGAAAATGATTTTGTACAATCTCCTTATCCATTCATTCCATTCACTCTGTTGTCATCAAATGGTCTAACTGCTTCTGATGTATTTAAATAATTATTTATTTAATTGTAGTCTTTGATGTTATTTGTGATTTGCTCCTCCATCTTTTTTGCATCTCTTTGCTTGCTTGCATTTCCTTTGTTCAAGTTTGTCTTCCTTTTTATTCTCATTTGGGAAAGACTTTCAATTTCTAAAAGAAGCCTTCCTTCCTCTAATAGCCAGCACTGCTCATTGATGACCTCATGGACTTGGTGTTACCTTTCCTATCCTGCAGTATACACAATGTTGATCAACTTTAAAATCACTCCACTGGCTGCCAATTAGTTTCCAGGCGAAGTACAAAGTGCTGGTCATTACCTTTAAAGCCCTACATGGTTTGGGTCCAGGTTACCTGCGGAATCACCTTCCCCCATACAATCCGCCCCACACACTCAGAGCCTCTGGGAAGAATTTACTTCAGTCAACCAAAACTAGGCTGACAACAGTTATCCAGAGGACCTTCTCTTCTGCTGCTCCCAGACTGTGGAATGGTCTGCCTGCTGGAAGAGATTCATCAACTTAACAGTCTCTTTGGCTTTAAGAAAGCCATAAAGACTGATCTTTTCTGGCAGGCCTACCCAGTCAAATTTTAAGAGTTTTATTGGTATTTTAATAATGTATTAGTTTTATATGTTTTAATCAGTTTTATACATTTTATACCATTTGTATTTAATGTTGATCCCCACCTCGATCCAGATGGAGAGGCGGGTAAGAAATAAATATATTATTATTATTATTGATGAAATTCTACTATTGTGGTGTTGTGAACCTCTGTGCATTTTGAAGTGATTTAATCCTCTTGATTTCCCCTTCCAACTTCCTTTTTACCAGTTCCCTCATTCTGGAGAAGTTTCCTCTTTTGAAGTCAAAAGTGACTGTGTTGGACCTCAAGGTTTCCATACTTTCAAATAAGGGACTTTGGTTGCAATCCCTCACACACTAATTTGGAAAAGAACTACATTGAACCCATTGTGACTTATTTCTGAGTAAGCATGCATAAGGTTGTGCTGTTTATTTCTGTAAAGTTAGAATTGTATTTTATCATCAATTTTGACAAGCTTTTAATCACTAAAAAGAAACATAAAAAGTATTAAAGGACCTCTATCTGAGAAATGCCAGCTTTACAGCTGGCCTCTTATCTCTAGTTGAGTCCATGTTCCATCTCCACACATCAATCTAAAGGAAACCCCATTACAAGATATTTCAGTGTGGGTATATGATTCTATATAAGATAAGCAGAATTTACAAAGTAGGGGTGTGCACGGACCCCCCGGATCGGATCGGGACCTCCAATTTTGTTCCGGATCAGATCGGAACAAAATTGGAGGTCCCCCGGATCGGACCTGATCCCGATCCAAAAATCGGAGGTCCAATTTTCGGATCGGCTGCCATTTTTCCCCATAGACTTACATTGGGGGAAAGAAAGCTTTCCCCCAATGCAAGTCTATGGGGAAAAATGGCGGCGGGGGATGAGTGGGGGCCTAACTCCCCCCTCCCTGTCCCTCCCCCCCTTGTGCTTCTTACCTGCAGGGGCCTTCTGCTCCCATCCGCAGGCGCCAGCGGATGGCATCAGACGGCCCCGGCAGGTAAGTGGAAGCCCCCTCCCTCCTCCCCCCTTGCAATCCCCTTTACCTGCGGGCCGGTCCACTGCCATCCGCTGCTGCCTGGGCGGCAGCAGATGACAATGGATGGGCCCCGACAGGTAAGCCCCCACCCCGGCGATCCTCCTTAACTGCCAGGGCATCCGCCACCTTCACCTGCCGTAGATCTACTGAGAATGAGGCTTCGCAGCCTAGTCCTCAGTAGAGCGCCAGGTGATGACATCATCACCAGGCATTCTACTGAGAACTAGGCCGCGAAGCCTAGTGCTCAGAAGATCTACAGCAGGTGAAGGCGGCAGACGCCCCTGCAGGTAAGTGGGGGAGGCCCTCCCTCCTCCCCCTCACGAGCCTCCTTACTTGCCAAGCTGTCCGCTGCCATACGCAGGCGCCCGCTGGCACCCGTGGATGGCAGTGGACGGGGCCCAGCAGGTAAGCCCCCCCCGGCGATCCTCCTTACCTGTGGGGCCATCCACCGCCTTCACCTGCCATAGATCTACTGAGCACTAGGCTTTGCGGCCTAGTCCTCAGTAGAGCGCCAGGTGATGACCACCTGGCGCTCTACTGAGAACTAGGCCGTGAAGCCTAGTGCTCAGTAGATCTATGGCAGGTGAAGGCGGCGGACGGCCCTGCAGGTAAGTGGGGGCCCCCTCCCTTTTCCCCCCTCACGATCCTCTTAACTTGCTGGGCCGCGGACAGCCCTGGCTGGTAAGCCCCCCCTTCGCGCTCCTCCTTACCTGCTGGGCTGTCTGCTGCCGTCCACTGGCACCCGCTAGTGCCCACGGATGGCAGTGGACGGCCCCGGCAGGTAAGCTCCCTCCTCCCACTCGCGCCCCTTACATGCCAGGGCCGTCCGCTGAGGATGGCCCCAGCAGGTAAGCCCCTTCCCCACATTCGCGCTCCTTACCTGCTGGGGCTGTCCACGGACGGCCCCAGTATGTGAGGGGCACAAGTGGGGGGAGGGGGCCTGATCCTCCAATCCAACATAATCCTTTTTGGATTGGATCGGCTAATCCAGGTGCTGAGGATCAGATCGGACAATTTTATCCGATTTCCCCTGGATCGGGTCCGGATCATGGATCGGACCCGATCCATTGCACACACCTCTAATATTAAGTCACTTACAGTGCAATCCTATACATGTTTACTCAGAAGTAAGCCCCACTGAGTTCAATGGGGCTTACTCCTCAGGCTACAATACTATACCTACCTACCTACCTACCTGGAAATAACTGGCATTGAAATCAAAACTCAATAGGGCTGTGCAGCCCCCCTGATCCAGATCGGGCCGATCTGAACAGAATTGGACCTCCCCAATCCGCTTCGGAACCGGATCCGGAATCGGATCTGGGTCTCTGGATCGAGATCCGGAGACCTTCCTTTTCCCCATAAACTTGGGGAAAAGGATTCATCACCCTCCCCCCCTCTCCCTCCTCTCCCCACTCACCCACCACCATCCATGCTGCTGTCCGCTGCCATCTGCTGTACTGAGAAACAGGCCTCACGGCCTGGTTTCTCAGTACAGCGACGTCACGCCGGGTGATGACATCACCCAGTGTGACGTCGCTGTACTGAAAGCTTGGCCGTGAGGACAGCCCCAGCAGGTAAGGAGCGTGGGGAGAGAAGGGAGAGAGGGAGGAGGGTGGTGAGTCCAATGGACTCACCGCTGGCCTTGCAGGTCTCTGGGTATCGGCTGTGCAGTCAGCACCCAGGGACCTGGAAGGCCAATGGGCCCAGATCTCTGGATCGATCCAAACCAATCCGGAATGGGCCTGATCCACTCTGGAACGATTTGGACCTCCCCCAACCCAGTACAGAACCAGATCTGAGAGGTCCAGATCAGCCCAATCTGCTCTGGATTCAGGATCCGAATCCGGATCTGTTCACAGCCGTAAAACTCAACTGATCTTTGAATTTATTCACAGCTGCCAAACTGTCAGCAGCTAGAAATGATGGCAGTCCTTCTATGCCAGCCATATCAGAATGGCATAATTGTAGAGACAGACAAACTCACCAAATATATGAAAATCTAAAAAGGAAAACATAGTATGGCAGAACTGGAAATGGTGTGGTTCTCTTTTATCAACTAATGTAACGTTTATGTCGCCAAGGGTACTAATAGTCCTGCTCATTTCTTGCTTTTTTGTCCCCCAGCCCCCTCAATACTCATGAATAAAGCAAATGTGGCTCATGCATGGTGAGCCCCCCCTTCCGAAATGTGGACGTGGTGTGACCCTGACCCCTCACTCGCATGCCACCTTTACCTTCCCCGCTGGTGGCAACAGCTTAACCGCATGGCTGGGCTGGGGCCCACCTTTACACCACACTAATTGGCTGAGCAGGGCTGTCCGTCATCCTGCTGGTGGTGGGGCTGCCCTGCCTGTTTGGAACAGAGGAAATGAATTGCTGTTAAAGATCAAGCTTTTAACTTTTCAGAGTTTCAAAATTTTCTGCACATCTACTCTGCTCAAGCTTCAGTTGAAAACAAAGATGAGCAAAATTGGTGTGGTAGGTCTCTGGTAATGAGCCATACACTATGGATTCTTATATAAAATTATCATACTTTAATCCCATCTTCCATGTTGTGTTCACTAGTAGGGTGGCCAAATGACATATTTTACAGATGACAGTCCTCTGTTTGAGAGGATGTCAGAGGATTGCCCTCTATTTGAAGGCCTCATCCAGTCCAAGTCCAGTTTAAAGGTAAAAAAAAAAACATGAGAAGGCAGAACAAGAAGGCCTGAAGTTGTCTATTAACAGTTAAGCACCTGGACAGCAGACTACACAATCACACAGCTCACCTGGGCCAGATCTACACCTTGTGTCTAAATCATGACGAACGTGGAATAAAAAGCAGGAAATAACACAATGAAAGCAGAATATGGATTGTGTCCTGTGCCTCAACAGTTATCAGTGCACTTCAATACCACTATAAAGCAATAGCATAGATCTAGCCCTGGTCACAGTCCTCCCCACTATGGTGAGATGTATTGTAGTCTATTTAAATTATAACCATTATTTCTAAATTTGCACATATACATATAAATTAATGTATGTAAATTTTATGCAAATCACCTCTTCCATCCCCCTTTTTGTGATGCATCTCCTCTTTTTTAGTGATACCTGGGTGGCCACCCTATACCCTACAAAACCTGTCCCATCCAAAGCTGCTATTTGCCCCAGGAGGGAAGCTGATATTGGTGCACTGATAAGTATGAAATAGGCTTCCTTTGAGATGTGAGTAAACACACACGTCAGTATCAAGTGTTAACCATATCAGATTTTGCAAGAAGAACTCCACCTTGACGTACTTTTCTGGCATAACCATCAAGCCTTTTCAAGAAAGCCATTTTGTATTTCACTTGGCCTGATTTGTGTTGCCATTTTTTTTCAGCAATATTGTTGTGTCTCATCTGGCTTGTTTTCACATTTTTTATAGTTATTTGGTGTTTTACTTTGCATTTTATTATTTTTATCCAGAAAAAAAGATATAGCTCAAATTAGAGTTCAGTTAATTACTATATTGCAAAGATGGCCACTTATGCATTGCCAAACAAAAGAACAAAAGAGGAGAACAATTTGCATAAATTTGGATATGCTAATTTATATGTACTGATGCAAATTGAGAAATAATTGTTAATTTAAATCAAAATACAATACATTTCTCCACAATGGGGACAACCGTACGACCATTCTGCCTGTTCAGTCTGCTATCCCAGTGCTGCTAACTGTTGATGGACAAGTTCTTGCTCTCCCTTTTTTAGGGCATTATAGGGGTGGAAGAAGAAAAAATGAGTGTTTCAGCTGTCGGTGGAAATTCACCAAGTGTACCCTTTGAGAACAACAGAGAGGTAGATTTGATACACATGTTTTTTAGAGGCCTGTTCAACCTCTCTCAGGAGACCAGATGCCTAGACCTTGTCATAACCCAGTCACCAAATCTACCAGAAATTGTGGGCCTGTTCTTTGATGCTATCAGGGCATTTTAAAAAACGTGCAACCCTACAGAAAATGTGCAGTTCCAGGAAAAAAGATTCAATTCCACAAGAATATCCCTACAGTTCAAAATTCGAGCCACACAAAAGTTGTATACTGTTAGCTGATGTAAAGGAGGGTGATAAAAAAATGTGAAAAATAAAGTGAGCATCCCATGCTCCCCAGAACTCCAAATCCTGGTCAAGCACATTACAGAGTGTTCACTAATGTTTCCTAGGTGAAGCAAATCATTCTAGGACAACTCATGATGTCATCAATCTTAGGATAAGGTCAGGAATGCCATAAAATATCCACTATAACATTCTTAAGACCGCAGTTGCATCTGTTTTCCACTCTTCTTGTTCTTGTTTTTTATATCCCTTGCTCCAAATAAAGTTTTGTTGATATTAACAATACCTCTTGTGCGAAGCATGACTTGAATATTCTTTTGCATGAGTGCTGTCAAATTCCCAGGATTTTCTCTTACTCTGTGTAGGCCTCTAAACGTCATGAAATGTTACTCTAAGCAACAAAGTATATGCAAACATACAAGGAAAACGTACAGGTGTTTGGTAGCCATGTGTGCTGTGAGCATGGATTACAATCATATAGCTCTGGAAAAATCCCTGCGGCTGCCCATAGCATTAAACTATGTAAGGCCTGGCCTGCAAACTGAAGAACTCCAACTGCTAAGGTGACCATATGAAAAGGAGGACAGGGCTCCTGTATCTTTAACAGTTGTATTGAAAAGGGAATTTCATCAGGTTGTATTTGTAAGCATGCAGCACCTGGTGAAATTCCCTCTTCATCACAACAGTTAAAGCTACAGAAGTATAGCTAGAGTGACCATATACAAAAGAGGGCAGGGCTCCTGCAGCTTTAACTGTTGTGATGAAGAGGGGATTTCACCAGGGGCTGCATGCATACAAATGACACCTGCTGAAATTCCCTTTTCAATGCAACTGTTAAAGATACAGGAGCCCTGTCCTCCTTTCCATATGGTCACCCTATCCAACTCTGACACCAGTTGGCCATCTCAGAACAAGACCTGGCCTTATTGTGTCTGTCCTGTTTGACTCAATGACATTGGAATACTCCACTTCCTCATTTGACTCCAATGCGGCAAGGCGCTGCCTCTGGCACTGAGCCAAAGACTTCCTGTAGCCGTGAGTCCTTTAAAGTTTTCCTGTAGCCGTGAGTAAGGATGGAGTTCTCACAAAAAAAGTCCCAGGGGAAGCAACCACAAAATCCACACCCAAGTTCCTAAGATTTCAGAAACAGTCACATTGGCTGCAGTTTGAGATAACACAAAACCCTCCTGCGTCTTCTCTGCATCTTCTCAGCTGCTCACCTTCCCCAGATTTCTCTTGCATAGCATTTTCTTTTGCAATTTGGCTATTTATTCCATTTTATGTAAGTGTTATATTTCATACTTAGCTTTGTACCTATGGTTAAAGCTGGAGGTACAGGAAATCCAATCTCAAAATAATGACCTGCTAGGAAGTGAAGACTTTATTAATAGCTGTGATAGCAAAATGGTTGGCACGATATTCAATAAATAAATAACCCTTCATTTTAACATGTTGTGTTCAGAGCTTTTTGCTTAAGCTTCAAAATGCTGGCAACTTACAGCTTTGAAGGCCCACACTCTTAACAGATGCATCATTTAGGCAATGTACATATGGTATGGTATCCTATGCTGTGCTTGGTTCTAGCTAATGTGAACCATTTAATTGAATGTAAAACAGGATGAATAACATATGTGATATGTAGGAAAAACTACAACTGACCTAAAAACAAGATTCCATAACCACAAATCTGCAATTCTTGCTAAATAAACTGGATTAGCCTTTTGCAAGATATTTGAACTGACCTGCTGATAGACTGACAATTGCTTCCAAAGGATCAAATAAAAGATATTAAAATGCTTGACAGAAAGGGAAACTTCTGGATATACAGACGCAGGACTCTTCTATATGGCTTTAACCTGAAGAACAATTCATAAGCTTTATCCAACTCACATCTCTGATTTTTCTTCTTCTTAGGTATTTTCATCTTCCAGCATTCCAAACTGTCATTTAATATCACAGTGACTGATGAAGCCAGAAGCCAAAATGTTTAGCACTAAATGTATTTTAAACTACTCCATCTGTCTATTGTGTGTGTGTGTGTGTGAGAGAGAGAGAGATAAAGAGAGAGAGAGAGAGAGAGAGAGAGAGAGAGAGAGAGAGAGAGACTATCTACACTATTGGTTTAAAACGGTTTAAAAGGATTCAAAACAGTTTATAACCGTAGTGACAACTGTTGGGGCCCAGGACACACTCCATATACAGTTTTCAAAACATTTTCAAAGTGTTGTATCCTGCTCGGTGTAGATAGGTCCTGTGTGTGTGTGTGTGTGTGTGTGTGTGTGAGAGAGAGAGAGAGAGAGAGGTATTGTATATATATTCAGCCTTGCACCTTTTAGGTCCTTCATGTCTCCTCTCGCCTCCCCCGGCAATATCACCAGTGTGCATTGATAAAACACTCCAAAACACAATGTTGATGTGATGATCATGCATACGGTTGTATCAGCATTGGGAAGCTGCCATTTTCCAGGTCAGTGTACTTATCCGTGTAGCCCAGAATTAAGAATTATCTGTCCAACCAGCAGTTGTGTCTCAAGGTCTTCTCATTACTAGCCACCTGATCGAAATACAACAGACTGAACCTGGAACCACACATGTGTTTCACTGTTGAACTATGGTCCCTTTCATATGGTTTTTGCCAATGTGAAGGAGCACATGTGCACATCAGTAAAACACAACTCAAAATAGAATCTACATGTGATCATACATATGATTGCATCAGGATTGCACCTTTTCTTTCTTTTTCTTTTTTTGGCAGGAGGACTAGAATAGTGGGCAGTGTAAACCCATGGAACAAGAAAGGAATGCAGCAGGCAAATCCTCTCATCCCTAAGCACGACAGAGCCATCACTGCCTGCAGCGTACACTGTCATCTCTGCTCAAACAGGTCTTAAAGGTCTGGAGGATTAGACAAACTGATGAACTGATATGATACAGGCAAGTGACTGTCTTTCTCCAAACAGAGTTCTGTTGGGCCTCAGATATAGGGTACCTATGGCCAGGGCCGCCAAGAGCATTGGGACCCCCAGCAAGGATGATCCCTGTAATGTTATCAGATCAAGAAACAATCACCGCAAGTAGGAAGAGTCTCCGCAAGAATTGAGAAAGGCAACAGGAGGAGGGTTTCCGTTTCCTCTTGGAGGGGACCTATGGTTTTGATGCCTGCTCCAGTGTTTTTGGGGAACGCATTGTGGGTGGGTGGGAAGGATGTATGCGGGGATATCTTAGACTGCAAAGAAGCAGCTCCTTCCCACTCAGTTGTCCCCCTGGTGGTTTCTGTGGCCTCCCATGTGGATCGCTTCAATTGGCTCTTTGCGATGACAAGCAACCCCACCCACTGCAGAAGAGCCTTTTGTTCTGCTACAAATGGATGTCAAAACCAATCAGCAAATAATGATACCGAGAAAGACAAAAACATATGCAACAGAGTCGGGCCCCGGGCCCCCTTCTGGACCCCAGGAATTTGTACCGGCTTTCCCCCCCCTCTCGTCGACCCTGCCTGTGGCCACCAGTCCAACCCTCCCAACAGTGTCCTCATGTTCAAGCAGGACAGACCATTGCAGACTTCCTGCCTAAAATGGCACTGGTTTCCCATTCTTAACTGGGGTTGGCATGTCCGGGCTCATGGCTCTGCTCCTCCTCCTCTGCCGTACTGCTGCCACCTATTTCTTTAGCAGTCCTCTGCCTCAGATAAGTCGCTTGAGCAGTGGCAATTGCTGCCCCTCTGCTTAGCAGCTCTCTCTGTGGCAAGTGATTGGCTAGCAGTAATGGCGATAAGGACCACTGAAGGAGGGCCCCACACACTCAGGGCACTTTGCCCAAGACACCACCCCTCAAACCTGGGTCTGCTGCTGTCTCTAACTTCTAATGCAAAGGGTGCTTATTTGTTTTTACCATAGAGATGCCAAGGATGTGAAAGACAACACTGTGCGCCCATAGAGGATTGTGGCCAATGGTGGCTTTCCATTTTCGTCAGAGTTCAGGTTGTGTGCCACTCTAGTTGTCTTTTGTCTCTGTGGTCAAGCCAACTTACTGTTTGGCTTTGATCTATTAACCTCCTGCTCCTTGACCCAGGCAGCCCTCCCTGCGCCACAAGCTGCTTCAGAGCGCTTCACCCTGCCTAGTGTGGCTCAAGCCTCGAAGGCTCTGGCTGCGCCCGCGCCGCCGCAGCCGCCGCCCTTTCATCCAGGCCGGTCCCGGGGAGGGAGGAGGGAGGAGGGAGCGTTGTAAACAAAAGCCAGCGATTGGGAGAGGGATTTCCAATTGCTAGCTTTTGTTAACAACCCTCCCTCCTCCCTCCCTGGGACTGGCCGGGATGAAAGGGTGGCGGCCACAGCGAGAGCAGAGCCTCCGAGGCTTGAGCCACACTAGACGAAGTGCAGCGGTCCAAAGTGGCTTGTAGCGCAGGGAGGGCGCATTGAGGATGACGTGTAGATCTGGCCCCAGTTGCTCCAGAAGTAGTATATTGGAGGTATTCTCACTGCCACCCAGTCCCTGTCCAGTGCTTTTGACAAGTCTGTTCTAACCAGTCATTTCTGTTCTGGGGGTAAGCTCCTAATTTTATGGAGTTCCCCACCTCCCTGGAGGAACTACATCTGGATGGATCCAATGATGAAGTGATTCATAAATTCCGGGAGAGCCTCCCATTTCCCATTTTCTTCCCCCACCTCCCACCAGCAGTAGTCAGCAAATGAATATGCTTTACTATGCTGAGCTGCTGGCAGAAAGCTGTTGACCATGGCATTCAGCCCAGCATGGTTCTTCCCAAATGTCTGGTCTACAAATGCAGAGGAGGAAATTATGTAGTAGAGTCCTGGGGTGTAGAAGAGACTGTACCAGTTAGGGCAATTATATTTTGGAATTAGAGTGACCATTTGAAAAGGATGACAGGGCTCCTGAATCTTTAACAGTTGTATAGAAAAGGGAATTTCAGCAGGCGTCATTTGCATGCAACACCTGGTGAAATTCCCTCCTCATCACAACAGTTAATGCTGCAGAAGCCCTGCTCTCTTCAGTATCTGGTCAAGAGGACAGGATTCCTGCAGCTTTAACTGTTGTGATGAAGAGGACATTTCACCAAGTGCTGCATGCATACCAATGACACCTGCTGAAATTCCCTTCTCTAAACAATGCTTAAAAGATACAGGAGCCCTGTCCTCCTTTCCATGTGGCCACCCTGTTTGAATGCTCCATATGTAAAACACGCACACCTGCAACCTTATGAGTAGAAAACGAGCACAGCAAGGAACAAGGAACAACAAGGATGTACTAAGTCTTAACATGCCAGAAGGCTGTATTGTTTCACACGAAGAAGCACTGCATGCCATGGCACCCTCCACGTGGCACCCTCTGTAGTGGCGCAGTCCGTGCCGGCTCATGGCTTTTGAGGGCCCTTGAGCAAGATAACCACGATGGGCCCCTTCCTTTGGTGGATCTGCCTACTTTCTCACAGCCATCATCACTGCTGCTCTTGCTCCTCATCTCCTTTCTCGTTGTTATGGCCACTTCCTTGCTTGGCAGGCAGAGAACCAGGGAGCAGGGAGGCCGTGGCGTCTCCTGCTCCTCCTCACTGAGCAGATGGCAGCGATGAAGAGGAGGAACAAGCCCAGGAGGTTCTAGCCAGTGGGCCCCTGCTAGGGTGTGGGCCCGCGGTAGGTGCCCAATGATCCCTACTCTTGATGTCAGCCTTGGGTGCAGCCTGCCCGTTCTGCTGCATGGACAGGTCAGGCCTCTAAGCAAACTGATATCTGTCTACCGCATTGAAAACATTGCCCAGAACCAAAAGTCATGTGATTTTTCACACCCGTTGTGTGCCACGCTCTCCAGCTTGTTACCTTGCACAAGGCGTCTCTATACCTCTATCGCACTCTTGTCACAGCAATTCTTCTTGGTCTAATCAGCCCAAACCTTGTTCCACAACCACATTTTAGCTTAATTCAACACACAGAAGATCTTCAGGTTATATCCTTAAAATTTAAGCAGGCTGTTCAAACACCATTCAGAGGGCAGAATGACATGGTACAAGGAACACTGAGCTTCCACCAAAAATGGAAGCCCCGTCTTGCATTCTCTTCTTCTTCTCCTTCTTCCATAGCTCAACTGATTCCATGTCCCAAGATTATGATGAGATGCATTTCAAGCAGTGGTCGCCATTGATATGGACTGAGGTGGGGATGGAAAAAAATCAAACCGAAAACATTATGGAGGAACATCAATATGGGCTCCCATTTTCAGCAGCAGGTCCATGTTCCTGCCCTAACTATGGACCCATATACCTTTAAGGGCTTAGAGACACAACCACAAATAAGGTCATCTTGATGGATCCTCATACAGATGAATCCTGGGGAGGAGGAACCCACCCCACCTTTCTGTAGGGTTGTGTCTCACTTAAGATGCAATCCTATGCATGTTTAGTTGGAAAAGAAGTCCTACCCTTACATGTCAAAATTCTGTTGCATATTATAAAAATAAACTAAAATGTATTACTATTGTTTTGTTTTTCTGAAATTGTTTGCTCTAATTTATTTATTTATTTATTACATTGATATAACACCCCACAGCCGAAGCTCTCTGGGCAGTTTACAAAAATTAAAAACACTGAACATTTAAAAATCAATATACAAAAATTTAAATCTTTAGGGACTTTTTATTATCTGCTTTTCTGTCATTATTATAGTGCTGGGGCAGGGGGACATGGGGGGAGGTTATTGAATGCTGGGGTCGGGGAACGAAGGGGCAAGTAGGCAAACACACATGGGACACTGTTATCATGGGCTAGATGCTTCATTTTAGATGGGATCTGATAAAAGCATGATTTGGAAGTATGATTTGAAGTTACTCATAAGGACACCTATGTTGCTTAAGGACTTGTGTCTCATGAGGACATACGACTTGATATTCTTCTACAATGGACCATGAACAGACAATGTGTATCTCTTTTGAGAAACTATTGCATCATCTGGGTGCCAACAACAAAAAAGATCCTTTCTCTCATTTAAGTTAACTACTTACAAATTGCAAAAAAAGAAGGAATGTATCAACAAAAAAGAGATCAAAAGAGGGCACCAATTTGCATACATTTTGTATATGCTGGTATATACTATTATTTAAATACAAATGAGGAGAGTGTGACAAGGTGACCTGTGTATTTGCCTGTTCACTCCACTGTCCATGTGCAAACTGTTCATAAGCTTAGGGCTTTTTTAATCTTCAAATTGGAATTGGATAGGACTCCTCTAAGTAGAGGACAGCCCTTCAAATAGAGGACAGACCTCTGCAAAAGAGGACACATGGCCACCCTCTGTTTTGTTATTGCCACAACCACCACCGCACCAAACTTGCATTCATAATAATTGTTTGCGAATAAATTAGCATACTGTGATGTGACCTGCTGACCCTGGCCAAAATCCTGTAACTCAACCATATATATGAGAGTGATATGAATCATCCCTGTCTCCTCATTGAAATGGAAGGAACATCACCTGCAGAAAGGAATAGCACTCCCTCAATGGCGAATGCATTGCTCCCATGCCAACAAGACTGGAGCCTAAATGGAATCACTGAGAAACAAGAAGAAGTTATCAGCAAGCTTGGGTGACTCCCAGAATATGCAGAAATACAAAAACCTTTCAAAATCCATCCTAAAAACAAAGGAGGCTATAACCCAACCCACCCTAAAACACACCCACACCCACACACCAATAAGGATCAAACATGCTGGGTGAGGTCCAGAATGCTGAGATGCTGAGTGTCAGGAAAATATAGAGTGACCCTATGGAAAGGAGGACAGGGCTCCTGTATCTTTAACAGTTGTATGGAAAGGGGGATTTCAGCAGGTGTTATTTGTATATATGCAGCTCCTGGTGAAATTCCCTCTTCATCACAACAGTTAAAGCTGTAGGAGCCCTGCCCTCTTGACCAGATACAAAAGAGGGCAGGGCTCCTGCAGCTTTAACTGTTGTGATAAAGAGGGAATTTCACCAGGTGCTGCATGCATACAAATGACACCTGCTGAAACCCCTTTTTCCATACAACTGTTAAAGATACAGGAGCCCTGTCCTCCTTTCCATAGGGTCACCCTACGAAAATAGGGTGGCTGGGGTGAAGGGGCAAGTAGACTGGTCTGCTTGAACCCTTTACAGTTTATAATATTCCAAGGCTGGCTGAAACCCGGAACAGGAGCACTTCTGTTGGAGTCTGATGGTATACTGCAACATTTTGTTGCAGATCTCATTTTTACATACCCAAACCTGGCCTGTAGCATTTTAAATATGGATATGTTACCCTCCCACCAACACACTGACTGCAGAAAAGCCGTATGCCTCAGAACTTCAGTGAACGTTGCTCACTCCCGATCAAGGGACTCTCCCTTACACTCCGTTGCCACTTTGTAGCCTTCAGAGGTTTGATCTGTTGGTTTCTCGTACGTGACTTGAAGAGCTTTGAGTTGGTGCACACACCCGTTTCCAAGAAAACAGATTGCACAGTATCTGTCCCAGGTGATTTATGGAATTCCTAGCTGGAAAAGTGTCTGAGTGCTTGTCTCTGAGCCCTGTGAGCTAGGAACACACCTGCTTCTTCAGTATTGAGCTGCAACCTTGTCAAAGAAACTGGTCAGTAGAGTGTATGTTTTTTGTAAACAACCTTTGGCGGCTGTTTCTCCCATGTTTCCCCAATTTTCTCTGAAGAGGCTTTAGAGCTCAGTGAGTAAAACAAAAGAGAATGGCTGAGAAAACACAAGTTTCACACATGAACATGTTCTTGATCTCAGCTTCTGCATTTCTTTTACAAGTTTTGGCATCGAGATACTCCCATCTGTATGTCCTGGAGGAAAGGCGGCAGAAGGATGCAGTGACACATTATTTATGGCTTTGTTTTTATAATCAATTTATATACCACTTACCATATCTAAAAATATCTTGAAAGTTTACAAAATCAAAAATATATCAGAATAAATGCTAAAAGCCATCAGTTTAAATGTTTAAAATATCTAACCAACACTAAAATGGAATAAGTAGTAACCAAACTAACTGGACAGCAGAATTGAATCATAGAATCATAGAATAGTAGAGTTGGAAAGGGACCATAAGGCCATCTAGTCCAACCCCCTGCTCAATGCAGGAATCCACCTTAAAGCACCAGAAAAGGCTGAATTGTTCAGAGAAGCCTTAGGTAAAGAGCTGTGTCTATAGGTGCCCCAGAAATGCCACAATTGCTGCCCCCCAAATACCAAGATCCATTCCTCGATGCTCAGCATTTGCAGAAAACCCCAGATTTTCCATTCTTCGGAGAGCCAGACCACAAAACTGTTGTTTGGGGTGACTGAAAAAGAGGAAAAACATCACCCAAAGAAGGATAAAGGAGGATGCACATTTGGGCAACATTTGCATGTGCTCATATACATGTATTGATGCAAAATTAGGAAAGAATTACTATAATTTAATAGTTAACTGGCAACTTCTGATCTCTCCGTTCTTAGCATTCTTTATCTTTAACCTGGGCTTTAAACCAGACATCCCTTCAAATAGGGGATGGCTTCAAATAGAGGACTGTCCCCTTATAGCCCTTCAAATAGAGGACTGTCCTCTGTAAAGTAGGGCACCTGGACACCCTACAGTGTCTTCGCTTTCCCTTGGGCACAACCCGTTTGCTTCTCTTTTTACATGTCTGTTCTGCTGATTTTGTGACCTATAGTGCCTTAAGAAACTGACAGACGAATTGGGTCTTGAACATCTGCTCCACCTCTGATGCCACCGGTTATTCACAGAGGAGCGTAATGCTCAGGTGGCACTTACACCTGTACAACTCAACAGGTATAGGCTAGGGGTGGTGGCTCAAATGGGCCAGGACTAATGCACTTTTGTTCCTCACATGGTCGAAATGGGCTGTCTAATTCCACCGTGTTTTGAAATGCCAGGCAAAATTATTTGGGGAGAATCAAATTCGAGCAGCACTCAAATGCAAAGAGAATTTTCTTGACAGACAGAAATTTTGGGCTATTAATGTCGATAATAGCCTTCAGGATGTTAGTGGTCTTGAGCCTTGTTAGGTGCCACTGATCTAGGATGACCAGATAAAATCCAGGTCAGGGCTCATGTAACTTTAACAGTTGTAGAAATGGGAATTTCAGCCAGAGTCATTTGTATGCAATTAGTTCCTGGTGAAATTCCCTCTTCATCACAACAGTTAAAGGTGCATGCACTATACTAGAGTGACCATATACAAAAGAAGGCAGGGCCCCTGCAACAAAGCTCCTCATAGGGCTTTGTTTCCAGACCCTGATCATCCTCATTGACATTTCTGGTTGGAGACAATGGGATTGTTCATCTCTGGCAACATTTTATGGAACATAATGTGAAGTAATATTAAAGAAGGAGAGAGAGAGAGAGAGAGAGAGAGAGAGAGAGAGAGAGAGAGATCACCAGAGAAAACTTCTGTGTCCAGAGGCAGTGTATCTTTGATTGGAAGACAAAGAAAAAGATCCCCCCATAGGATCTCTTCTCTGCAAGATCATCAGAGAGAGGCATCATGTTCAGAAGCAATATACCTTTGACTGCAAGGGAAGAAAAAAATCTTCCCCAAACCCGTCTACACCCACCCACACTTGCCATAAGACCTCTTCTCTGCAAAAACACAGGAGAGTTTTCGCATTCAGAAACAATATACCTTTGATTGCAAGAAAAAGAAAGTGAGATCTCTCTCACACACAGAGAGACAAAACCAATACAGTTAGATCTCTAGTCTGCAGAGAGGGGTTTCATGTTCAGAGGCAGTATACTTTGCAAAGAAAGAAAGATATTTGGATTGCAGTTTCGAAGACTCTGAGTATGCCAGAAAGCTGCTTCTCTCAACCATACTAACCACCATTTCAAAATAAATAAATCACAGTCTTTCTAAAAATATTTCCCACGCGTAATGGGATTTCACGTTTCTCTCCTTGTAAAGGGGAAGGCTCTGCCACTCACATCCACAAAGCTCCTCTCTGGGCCCGCTCACTCACAAGTAAATCCAAAGTTGAAGCAATTGAAAACACTTTGCACATGCTCAATGAAACTGCAAATGTTTCAAATTTTTAAAAGTTATTTGTTACAGTGTCCTTCTGCAATGATATGTGACATAGCATATAACCCTGTGTGTGATCAGTTAGGGCATGGGATGGTTCAGTAATACTTTGAATACTAACAGCATCTAGTGCAGTGGACTGTGTCTGAAAACGTATCCCGTAACAAATGTGGTACTTTTTAAGGTACCACAAGACTCTTTTTTCTTTTTTTACTAAAAGCAAATGTAGTTGTGTGGGCCATTAAGAAAAAAAAATCCAAAATCCATACTTGAGCAATATCTTTGCTAGACCAAATATGGAAATGGATTTATTTCTCCTTTTCCCCTTTCCCCTTTCCCTCCCCAGCTATGATCCCAAAGAAAATTGTCTACCTCCATATCTAATACTTACTTTTTTAAAAAACCCAGGTGTGGTCAAGAACCATTGAGACCACCCCCCTCCCCCCCCAAGAATTATTGCCATGCTGGGGGTGTGCAAATTTTGACAGGATTGTATCTGGGAACGGCAATCCCTGTGCACTGCAGTCCCAATAAAAATTGGGACCATGTGCCTCATTTTTTAAAATTAAAAAGTAACCATTTGTGGTTGCTAACCGCATACTCTAAGGCTGCAAGCCTATACTGACTTCCTTGGGAGTAAGCCCCATTGAAGTCAATGGCACTTATGTCTGAGTAAAAATGCATAGGATTGCAGAAAATTAGCACTGAGTTTGGTCCACAGGGACAGAGAAGGAAGACACAAGGGGGAAATGTCCAGAAAGTGACTCAGCAAAGTGTCTCAGGGAGAAGAGCAGAAACATAGAGCGGAGGAAGTTAAGGTGGCTTGCTTAATTCAAAATGGAGTCTGAGTGTTATGTAAGACATTTGGTCCTGGCTCAGAATGGGGTGAGTTTTTTTACACTGGTATGTTTAAACTCCCTTAGTTGCAAATTTTCTCCTCTCACTCCCTGGCAGATGAGTAAGAGATCCAAAGAAAGGAGGGGGAGGAGGTCACTGAGGGAGGGGTGAAGGCTGATGAGGTCGTAAGACAGGAAGCGAGGGTCCCCAAGGGATTGAGAGAGGGAAAATGTGGAGGTTGAGATGGGAAGGCCTGGGGAAAATAATGGGGGGAAATTTTTATTATTATTAAATGACTCCTTTTTTTCTGGTTCCCTGCCCCCCTCAAGGACAGAAGGACTCTGTTTACACATCACGGTGACAAGATGTATGCTCTACATTTCTATTTCTAATTAACAAGCCAGGAATTTCCCATTCCTGTGTTGTTTTGTGACATGTGAACTTGGAAGCTCTGGGTTGTTTATGGGTAAACATTTAGGAAGTGACCCAAGAACAAACCATGAACAATTGTTGGGTTAACCTAGGGTTGTTTAACTAGGGTGACCATATTTTGGAAACCAAAAAGGAGGACAACATGGTTGGCCCCCAAGGGGGCATCCCTACCAACATGTCCGCCCCAGGGGGTATGTTTAGCACCAAGGGGGTGTGCCCACCAGAACATAGCCTTGGTCACATGTCTGATTTTACAGCACACAATTAAGACAAATCTGTTCTACATAACATCTTAATGTTAAAATCACTGAAAGAACAAGTGAGATATCCAATGTATCTGAAATTAACTTCATTCACTCCTACTTTTGCAGTTTTTGCTGTACTTTGTTGCTATACTCTGCGTGATACATTCGCTGCTTCCCTCAAACATCTTTTCTGATTTTAAAGTTCAATTTTGTTGTGAAACTTGCTAAAAATCAACAGATGAACAGATTTGCTTGAAATTTGGCATGGCTAAATCCCTACTTAAGCGCTATCATGATGCCAAGTTTCATCTCCTTATCTTTAAAAATGATGGTATTTTTAAACATTAATTTTAAAACCTCAAATTTTTTTAAAATCCTAAAAACCAATAGTTGAACAGATCTGCTTCAAACTTGGCATAGCTAAATCCCTACTTAAAAGCTATCATGATGCCAAGTTTCATCTCTTTATCTTTAAAAACAATGGTTTTTAAAAATAATTTTAAAACCTCAAACTTTAAAAAATTCCTAAAAATCAACGAATGAACTAATCTGCTTCAAATTTGGCACGACTAAAGCCCTACCTAAGGGCTATCATGTTGCCAAGTTTCATCTCTTTATCTTTAAAAATGACAGCGCTGTAAGCATTTTTGTTAATTCCCTTTGACTATAAAGTAGAGCTGCCCTTGGGGGGAAGGATGGGAAAAATCCAGATTTTTCTTCAAATTCCACAATTATCCCCCCTTCCCAGAATTGTTACCAAAAATCCTGACATGTCCTGGTTTTTCTTGACATATGTTCACCCTAGACCCATAGTTTCACATGTCCTGAATTGTTAATTGAAAGCAGAATCAATTACTGTACATATCACTTTTTTCGTCTCTGGCAATTCCTGGGTTAAACAAGCCAGGAATTGCTGCCATGATGTGTGAACCAGAACTCTAAAGTCCCTAGAACAATATGGTGTGTGTCCCACCCCCTACCCCCGCAATTTTCCATTTCTCATTCTGTCTTTCCTGTCTTTCCTGGTTTTCTTCTGGGCCGTCTCATTTTTATATGAGAGCGAAAAGGGAAAAAAAGTTTGGGTAGCTGAGAAGGGAGATGAATCTAGATGTCTTTTTTTACCAACACATTCCGATTCCAAGGCTTTACTGGGCATTCCACTAGTTAGTGATAAACTCTGATTACTTTTCATTTTTTATCAACTACCCGAGATGCTAAAAAAGAATATCTTTGATTCATATCATACTCAGAAATGTTCCATCTTCCTGTTAAATTCCACATGTAAATGATTTGTGTCTCTTGCAGGACAAACCCTGACTTTATCATGGTGTTTTTCAGGTTTCTAAAAGTCAATATCAGAAACAGAGCATCAGTGAGCTGAAAATGCAGGAGGGAACTAGCTGCCAGGGTTGTAGAGATAATGATAATGATGATTTTAAAGAGAGATTAGTTTTACAGATATAGTGTAAGCCTAAATTAAAACAGTGGGCAGATCACTTTTCAATAGAACTTACAGCCAAGAGAAAATGGTATGTTCTGGGTTTGCATAATGGAATCAAATGAAACTACTGCAATGTGTTTTTATGTTCAAAATATATTATCGGGCTTTTCCAATGTTTTTATAATATTAGGTAATTAAGAGTTGAATGGTTGATAGTTTTATTGCATATTACAATTTTGCTAGTGGATATGTATAAACAGATTGCAATAAACAAAATATATAAGAAATATATGTATTTTTTAATTATTAACATTGAAATAAATGTCCACATTTGACAGTCAAATCCAGTCAGAGAAAAAAGGATGCAAAATAAGAGAAAATATTATTTAAAAACTGAGAAATAATAGGCACTGATGTCAATATTATAATTTGATGTCCAGTATTGTCATTTGGTTTATCTGGGCTACATCTAGACGAAGGGCTCAATCCTAATGCATGTTTAGAAAGAGAAACAGTTCCATGATTGGCCCCAGTCAGAAGATGCCTTAAACCATGGCTTTAACCAAAGCGAATAAGGCTTTTTGCCTTATTCACCGTGTTTAAAGCCATGGTTTAAGGCAGCGCCATTAATTTCAAAGTGAAAAGTTAGTTACAACTACTGTAAGTTTAATTGATTTCGGTGGGAACTAAACATGACTAACGTAATAGGGTGACCATATTTTGGAAACCAAAAAGGAGGACAACATGGTCAGCCCCCATGGGGGCATGCCCACCAACACGTCCGCCTCCAGGGGGCGTGTCCAACACCAAGGAGGTGTGCCTACCTGAACATAGCTTTGGTCACATGTCTTATTTTACAGCACACAATTTAGACAAATCTATTATACAGAACATCTTAATGTTAAAAATCACTGAAATAATGAGTGTGGCATCCAATGTATCTGAAATTAACTTCACTCACTCCTATTTTTGTAGCTTTTGCTGTACTTTCTCCCCTTCCCTTCAATATGGCTCCAGTGGGGGGTTATTTTATTTTATTTTTTTAATTAAAACCTTGAACTTTTAAAAAATCCTAAAAATCAACAGATGAACAGATCTGCTTCAAACTTGGCATGACTAAAGCCCTACCTAAGATATATCATGGTGCCTAGTTTCATCTCTTTATCTTTAAAAATGTTGTTGTTTTTTTAAAAAATTAAATCCTCAATTTTTTTTAAAAAACCTAAAAATCAACGGATGAACAGATCTGCTTCAAGTTTGGTGTGACTAAGGCCCTACCTAAGGGCTATCATGTTGCCAAGTTTCATCTCTTTATCTTTAAAAATGACAGAGCTGTAAGCATATTTGTTAATTCCCATTGACTATAAAGTAGAGCTGCCCTTTGGGTGGGGGGAGGATGGAAAAAAATCCAGATTTTTCTTCACATTTCATAATTTCCCCCCTCCCGGATTTGGTACCAAAAATCCTGACATGTCCTGGTTTTTCCTGACATATGTTCACCCTATATGATACAATCCTGTGCATGTTTACTCAGAAGTGAATCCCATCGTGTTCTGTGTTCAGAAGAGATTGTCTGTTACTGGGATTAAAATGATAATAAACAAACAAGTAATAAATGAATGGGACTTACTCTCTAGTAAGTGTGCTTAAGGTTGAATTCTAGCTTTGCATCCAATCCTCCCTTATTTCTCTTCCCTCTGTAAATGTAAATATTTTTGTCAGTTGTGTGTGTGACATGCCATACTTTGGTAATCCATTCTTCTGGATGCCCGTTTGCTTGTCGGAATCAATTTCTCTAAGAATTAATGAGAGGGAACCATTATTGTTGTCGCTGTTATTTTAAACAAAGGGGCTCGTTCTCCCTTTGGCAGGCTTACATAGCCAGACCACGTCATTCTTCTCCTTGCAGGATCAGGATGTCTTTCAACCTCCAGTGTTTAGCCAAGAAGGCTATCATGTACCTACCACGTTCTCATTATTTATATGCCATGTCTGTAGTATTTGTCAACAGAAATATTGGAGGATGTGTTTTCTCATAAGCTGACCTGTGGTGGATGTGTCTCTCAACAAAAACGCACTGGAGGTATATTGGTAAAGCCGTAAATAGCATAGGGACATAGAAAACAGCTTCATATCAAGAAAGACTTGTGGTCCAGCTATCTCAGCGTGGCCATTTGTACTCTTTTTACAGAGGACAGTGCTCCCTTTGATGGAGTGCCGGAGGACTGTCCTCTGTTTGAAGTGCTGTTCAATCCAAGTCCAAAGATAAAGATCCAGATCCACCTGATGGCAGAACAGGGGCCTTGAAATTGCCCATCGAGAGCATCTGGACAGTAGACGGAGCAAGGCATACAGATCACCAAGTCGCAGTATTCCACACTTGGGGATATCGGAGGAATCCGTCCAGGGGGTGAAGCTTGCTGAGTTTAATTAGCTTGTTCCCCTGGACTTTGGTTTGCTTTCTCATGAGCTGGCCCAACTCAATCGGCATTGACATGGGCCTGTTCGTGAACTTCCGTTTTTTTAAAAGAAAAATGTGTAAAAAGCAATTCGCAAAAATTACGGCTGAAATTTGTGTAAGTTGTGCAAATTGCTTTTTACACAAATAAAATAAAAATGAAAACGTTCCCAGATTTTAGGAAGAAATGCAAGCTGGGTCGGGGTGCCGAGGAAATCCGGCAGGCCCCAAAAGGGTTGGCTTTCCTGGGGATGGGCAACCCTATCCACATACAGTAATTCTACTGAAACTATTATAATAATAATTTCTAAATTTGCATATAGACTTATAGCGTAGCAGATTTTATGCAAATAGATGTCCTTTTCCGGCTATGTGTTTCCTGTTTATTGGTGATTCAAAAGTGGCCATCCCTCACAGTATGGTTTACACAGACCAGCAGTGCCTCTCCACGGTTTCAGACAAGAATCTTTCCTAGCTCAACTTGACAAATGCCCTTGGGACCAGAGATTGCCCTTGGGGCCTTCTGCATGCAAAGTAGGTTCTCCATCTCTTGACATAAATATTAGACTAGATATTGTAATGAGTATAACATTACAAAGTACACCAATTGGGTGTTTGCAGAATTTTTAATCTACTTTAATTTGGACATGGTACGTTTAAATGGAAAAGACACATTTATAGACATGTGATGCTGTTAGGGGAACGGACAATTTATTTGTATCCCATCTTCCCTCTAGAAAACTCCACAGGGTTCCCAAGCAATCTCCCATCCAGGTACTGATCAGACCAAAACCTGCTTAGCTTTAGTAAGGCCAGTTCTACACCAAGCAGGATATAGTGGTATGAACTGTGTATTTAAAGTGTTTATTTATTTAAAATGTACTATGTTTGATTATATTTTTAATTTTTGTATATCGCTATTTGTTTTGACTTTGCATGTTTTAATTTGTAAGCCACATTGAGTCCCATTATTGGGGAAAAGGTGGGATACAAATAAATATAATAATAATAATAATAATAATAATAATAATAATAAAGTGGTATATAAAAGGCAGGAGCCACACCAAGCAGGATATAGCGGTATATGACATGTGTCAATGGGCCCCAACAGTTGTCAGTGCACTTCAATACCACTATAAAGCAGTAGTCGTGTGGCTCCTGCCTTTTATATACTGCTTTCATACTGCTTTCATACCACAATATCCTGCTTGGTGTAGATCTGGTTTAAGGCTGCTGCATTACATGCCTTCATAACATGCATTGAGACCAACAGATGCTCCTTGAAAAAGTGTGTTCCTCCACACTCAACATGTATATTTGTAAATATATAGGTATCACAAATATACGATAAAGCTCCAGTGAATTATAACAACAACAACAACAACAACAACAACAACAACACAAAATGAAGACCAAGCACGACCACTCACACTCGCAGAGAAAAATGGGCAAAAAAAAAGAACTCCATGGGAAGCACTACAACAACATACAGAACCCACAAATAAACACAGAACAATCGTACGAATGGCTCAGGAAGGGTGAGCTATTTCCAGAAACAGAAGGATTCCTAATAACTATACAGGATCACGTTATAGCAACTGAGAACTACCATAAAAGTTAACAGTATAACAACAGACCTATGCAGGAAATGCCATCAGTTCCAAGAAACAATAGACCATATAACAGGAGGATGTAACATTCTGGCAGGAATGGACTACGCGGACAGACACAATACAGCTGCAAAAAACAACTGGCCATCAAATTCAACCTTATCAAACAACCTACACCATACTATACATGCTCACCCGAAACAATCTTGGAAAATGCTGATCATAAAATATACTGGGACAGAACAATTCATATGGACAAGACAATACCTTGCAACCGACCAGACATAACGGTCATAGACAAAAAAGAAAAACACACATACCTCATTGACATAGCAATATCGAATGACAAAAATGTTGTTGAAAGGGAAGAAGAAAAGAGAGAAAAATATATACCACTGGCCATGGAAGTCAAAGAACTATGGGAATAGGAAAAGGTCACAATTATTCCATTAGTCACATCTGTCACGAGCATCACATCAAAAAACTATACAGAAAACCTCCAGAAACCGGGCCTACCAAAATACATCCACACCAACATCCAGAAAGCAGTCATCCTTAAGACATGCTCAATTGTCAGGAAATTCCTAAATCTGTAAAAGACAGCATGACTTGGCACAGCTTGTCATGTCCGTCTAGAAAAACCACCACAAGCGAGAAACAGATAATAATAATAATAATAATAATAATAATAATAATAATAATGATTCCCATTTGGAGGAATGTAAAGAAAACTGTTAAACTTGACTTCCATGTTTTGTAACGTATCAAATCTCAGTGCCAGGAATGTGTGAGACATTCCTTATGCATGTTGTTAATGTGAATTTAGCAAATTTGCACCTCCCAAACAAACTACAAGCTGAGACAGAGTTGCATCCTGAAATCCACACTTTTCTCAGCTTGGTGATGCAGCTCTTTGGGGAAAAATTTGCACAAAATGTTCATACTTGCGAAAAGTGCACACAAAAATTCACTGCATTGATGAAAAGTACTTGGGAATTATGTGTGCATCAGAAATATGTGAACAAATAAGTATAAATTTTCATGTGGGCTTCATAACCCCCTCAAACACTTATGTGGAAACGGGACAAAATCAGCTTCACCCTAAAAATCTATCAATCACTGCGAGAATAAGATTGTCGGATCTCTATTCATTGCAAATATTCAGTCTCTTGGATAGAGTTGGCATGTTTTTCATTTGCAAAGTACATGCTTTACATGGCTGTGTTGATTTATTTGTGATATGCGATGTCTCTGTGTTCAACACTATGTACAGGTGCTCTATAACAGAAGTTCTCTGGTTGGGTTAGAAGATTAAGAAATAAAAATAAGATCAGGGTAAACATAATCACCATCACAAGAAAAATACAATAAAACACAATAAAGAGACAAAGCAAACAATAAAACAACAATCCTATGGCCATTGGGCACTTTCTAGAGAGCGATAGGATTCTTCAGTTTCTGGGAACCGAGGTCAGAACCAGGGCTCTGATACTGTAGCCCAGAAATCGCTGCCCCCCTCCCCCTTGAGGCCAGCATGGTTCTTGTTGTGTCAGCTGCATATCCGTGCTTGGAAACAGAGAACAGACAGAGTGAAAAGGGGGTGGTCTTGGGGGCAGGTAGGGTAGGAGACTGTGGAAGCTGCTTTACACAATTTCCTATTGGATCTCCAGGCCCCTTCCCTCCTCCTCCCTGAAGCTATACCTAGATGGGTAAAATTGCCCATCTGGGCAAAAATGCAGGGTGGCCAGAGCATGGAGGAGAGGATCCACTTTGTCCTCCTGTTCGGAGGCTGGCATCTCTCTTGATAGGATTGTACCCATAAAAATAAGAATTCCCCCTATTCTGTTCCATAATTGTTCAGAAGTTTCTACTTCCCCCTGGTTCTAAGCTCAATGGATTCTAACAGGGCATCCGGATTTTGGAATGTTGGGCTTTCTTTTATAAATATGGGGGAGTAATGAAGAAATATGAAAAAAATACTTTTAAAAGCTCTGTTCCTGGTTTTTAAACATAGCAACATTATTTTTATTTTTATTTAAAAATATGTGAAGAAATTACAAAATCGCACAATCTTTATAATAAAAAAATATGTTTAAACTATGGTGCCTTTGGGGAGTGTTTTTGTTTTGTTTTGTTTTTGCATATTGTAAATTTACTTTTGGTGTGTTTTTATTGCAAAGAGATAGAAAAGGAGCAGGAATTCCCCTTCAGCTGGTGTGCAAAGTTCTCAAACTGTTCTTCTGGACTTAAAGTGAAGGGCTGAAAGGGATTTTGCCCAGTGCATGGTTGAGAAATCTCTCCTCTGTACAGAGCACCCATTGGTATAAAGTATTCCCCATTGTCATCCCAACAGCTCTACCATGTAAAGTAGTTACTGCCATTCCCAGTACTTACGAGTTTTTCAACTATTGGGCTGTGATCATACTGGCTGTGACATCAGTGCTTTGTTCAGAAGGTATAAAAAACACAGGATTTGGAGCTGAACACGTGCCAGTATTTGAACCAGTTCCTTCCACAACTTGACAGACCCCAATACATGGAATCTTTGACACAAGACTCTTGGATTCTTTGCACCCTTATGGTATTCTAGTTCTACAAGAGTACTACCTTGAGGTTCCCTTGTGGCACTCTAGTACCACAAGAGTTCTAGCTCGTCTCTCCCCAGAGAAAGACCAACCCAGCATCCTGATCACTCTTGGACAAATGCAGGGAGAAAAGGGCTATTTAAATCCCTCCTTGCCTTTGGATGTCTTTTTCCTAGGTTATGTCTGGTTTAATTAGAGCTATCCTTAAACTGATTTCGCTGGAGCTCCAACCCAGAGTGCATCCTTCGGTGGCCAGCTAGCATTGGCTGGGACTCCTCATCATGTCTCCTATTTGGTTCCTTGGTATTTTTGTGTCCCGTCTAGTTTTCAACCTTTCCCCGGAACAACGATGAAGCGACGATGGGACGGGCTCAAGGAAACCAAGAAGCAAGTCACAAAGTAGCAGGAGAGGGTGTGTGTGTGCAGCTTTGGATAGACCCCCCCTTTTCCCCTCCCCTCTTCCTATGGTGACTGTGTGTCGGGAACTGGACGAAACACCCCTCTCCGCAACAGCACAAATCCTCTCTTGCTGGTGTGAGTGACTCCGACCTCCTTGTAACCTCCCATCCCAACAAACAGTCAGCATATGCCTGCGGTCTAGCTTTGGCTTCCTGAGTCAGCCTCCACTAATCTTCGCAAAGGACAAGTTCTCATTGAAGGTTTCAAGTGGTTTATTAATGTGTATAAGTCTGTACAATTGCTCTACAGCTTTTTACTTTTCCCCTAAAGTAATGACTGTATATTTTGATTAGCGCTTGACAAATAAATATATATTCTTAATTGCGATTGAAGCTTGTGGGTTTGTGAATTGTTTGGGGTTCACATTAGAACAAAAAAACTCTTTAAAAGAGCCACGCTGGATCAGACCAAGGGTCCATCTAGCCCAGCATTCTGTTCACACAGTGGCCCACCAGCTGCCTGTGGGAAACCCACAAGTAAGAGATGAGTGCAACAACATCCTCCCGTCCATGTTCCCTAGTAACTGGTGTACATAGGCTTACTGCCTCTGACACTGGAGGTAGCACATAGCCATCAGGACTAGTGGCCATTGATAGCCTTCTCCAGGAATTTGTCTAATCCCCTTTTAAAGACATCCAAATTGGTGGCCATCAGTACAACTTGTAATACCGAATTCCATAGTGTGAAATAAATTCTTTAATCTGTCCTGAATCTCCCACCCTTCAGCTTCATGGGATGATCGCTGGTTCTAGTATTATGAGAAAGGGAGAAAAAGATCTCCCCATCCACTTTCTCCACACCAGGCATCATCTTGTACACCTCTATCATGTCTCCCCCTCCTTACATGCCTTTTTTCTAGCGCTGTACACTGACTCAGGCGGACACCTCGGATCCGAGTTGAGGCGGGTCGATTTGGCCTGCCTTGGCCTGAATCCGGAGTGCACTGGGTTGGCCTGAGGCACCCCAAGGCTAAAGCAGGTTGGTACTGAAGACTTGGGGTGCCTTGGGCCAATTCAGGATGGTGCTGGGCTGCTGCTCCTGCTCGCCCAGGAAAGCCGGCGCAAGGCTACACATGAGTCCAGGTGAGTCCAATGGACTCACAAGACTCACCTCACCTCCCTCTCTGTCCCGTCCCTCCCCAATCACCTCCTGCCACCATGAAGGGCCATTTCCCTTAGTTTGCAGCCATAGAGCTATTAAAAAGGAGAGCCCCCAGGATCTTGCCTTTAAATCGTGGCTCGGCTCTCAGGGAACAGGTCGCAAGGCAAAGTAAGTCTTGGCAGCATTGGCAGGAGGTGACTGGGGAGGGACAGGAGAGGGAGTGAGATGAAGCAGTCTGGTGAGTCCACTGGACTCACCTGGACTCACGGCCAGCCTTGCGCCAGCTATCCCAGGTGGGGGAAGGTACGTTTTGATGGCAGCGGCGGCAGCTCTGGATTTGGGAGGGGAGGGAGGGAGGGGAAGGACACAGGAAGGAAGGGAGTCAGGAGTCCAACAGGCTCCCAGTTGACCTTGCCCCAGGCTTTCCTGGGTTGCTGGAACCCAGGAACCCCACAAAGGCCAGACCGCTTTGGGTGGGGGTTCTGAATTGAATTGGGATCATTTCAGAGCCCCCAAAACAGCCTCTGAGGTGAGTCATGGGAGCTATGTACAGCCCTACTTTTTATATATATAAGATAGACAATCCCAGCTGTTGTAACCTTTCCTCATTAGGGGACTTGCTTCAGCCATTCTTTGCCAAAAACACACTATTGCCAATATCCAAAAACTCCTTGTAACAAATGCGTGTCTTGTGGTATGTTCATAAGTTTGTCCATGTATCTAAGAGAAGCACATTCAATAACACACTGGAGACTAGAGGCCTCACTCAGTTATGGGAGTAATTGCTCTGTGCCTCTACAAGAGGCATTTAAAGCTCTTTCAAGGGGCATTAAAATTTCGACCTCTACAAGAGCAGAGTGCAAATCGGGGGTTGAGGCGCTTTTTCTCTCCGATTATGCACATTATCGAATGTGCATTAAATAGCGAGTTTTAATTTACTGCGGCCGTTAAAGCGCATTATGCCCATGTGAACAAGCAATTCTCCACATTAAACACCTCTAAAGCGCATTTCATACAGCCGGTAAGGTAACCAGTTATGCGCTTAGCCACCTCCCGCGTACAGTGGTTTGCCGTAAAAGCAATTTTGAGAAGATGTGCATAATCGGACAACCAGGCGCCAAACCAAATCCTTCTAGAGGGGGCCTTGGACATCCTATCAGCAGCACCGGCTCCTTTGCAGGGTCTTTGAGATCTTTAGTGTTGCAGGTGATCATGTGGTTTGTCCCTCCCTCCTGCTGCCAGTCTGCTAGATCCTCCCATTTGTGCCCAGGAAATGTTTTCAAGGGCTAGGCCACTCTGGGACTTGTCGTATTTGAGCAAGTATATTACATAGGGTGGCCACGCTCTCTTTCTCTCAAGCTGCAAGACATGGAGCAGCCTTCACCACAGTAGCATCCTTCAGTTGTGCTGGGCTACAATTCCCATCATCCCCAGGCAGTGAGTGCTGGGAGTTGTATTCAAACACCTGGTTGGGGAAGGCCACCCAAGAGAATTCCTATACAAGCTCTCCTCATTGAAATAAATGGACGACTTTATCTTTAAACTGGGCTTGGTCTGGACAGCCCTTCAAATAGAGGACACCTTCAAAGCAGAGGACAGTTCACTAGCAGCCTTTCAAATAGAGGAATGCACTCTGGGGGGAAAAAGAGGACCCCTGGCCACCCTAAGAGTGTCTTTGGTCTGGGTAACTCCTGCAACTCTCTTAATTGAGCCTGACTTAGCAATGAAATATCACCACACCACGCTTTCCCCTCCGAGTTGCTCTCCCACTGGAGTGTGGCAGGTGCTGCCCTATCACTGCTCTGTGTTCTGTCATTTGGTTCTTTTTGTCACCTTCCCTTCCTCACATTTCTCCTTGCTTAACTGATGTGTGTTCTGTCTCCCGATGCTCCCCGGATAGCATCCCATGGAGCAGCGTTGTTCATTATCATCCTGCCATGATCCCACTGTGGTGTGATACAGCTGGTTGGAATGCAGGAAGTAGTGGTGATGGCTCCTCAAAGGGCTGACATCGAAGAGCAACATCACACCAGTGATGGAGTGCACACCCGACATGCCCAGTGTGTGGATTTGCAGCATGGGACTCACATGACGCTGCTGACACCTCTGCCTCTTCCCCCGCCTTTCCTAGAACGACAAAAGCCTGCATTATTTTCCCTAAGCGCATTCAATGCACTCTAAGCCTCCATGTAGTTTTAAAGAAACTGGGGGCTTGAATGGATTGCATCAGCGATCTCTCCCAGCAGCCGGCTCCAAGCCTCAATATAAAACCCAAACCTTGTATACCAGGCTCGAAAGCAGTTTTTGAAATCATACAACGCTTGAATCTCTGCAGAGACAGGATTGTACTCCCTCAATGCCCCCAAAGAGCCAGGCTAAACGGTCGTTCCATTTTTGCTGGGCAGAAAGGCGGTCTGGTTGAGGAACTCATCTGCCAGGACCTGACTGGAGGGAGAAAGAGAAAGGGAGGGGTGGAGTGGAGTGGAATGGAAGAGCAAATGAGCAAAGGACCGAAAGAGCAGCTATTCAGGTGAAAGGGATCATAAGCTTGACACACTTCTGCCTCAGAGGTAAAAAAAACACGGAGGCAAACCAGGAAGGGGGGGAATTAAGTGTGAAGGAGGTCATCTTCTCCAGAACCAGGCCATATGCATCAGCCCAGCTGGGGGCAAATGAAAACTCCAAATAGGAACACAAAAGCTTTCTGAAGCTTCCCCATCAAAACATATTTCTAGATTGCTCTTTTGAGTCCGACTAACTTAGCAGGCAGTGAAAACCTGGAGGGGGGGAGGAGGAGGAGGAGGAGGAGGAGGAGGAGGAGGAGGAGGAGGAGGACAGAAAGCCTCCAGAATAAGAATGGTTACCAAAAGAACTCTCAGTATGATGTTATAGATAAAATTGGGGAGAACTGGATTCAAATCCAGACCCATCTATGGACAGTTAGGGATGCTTCTGAAATCCTCCACAACCACATGTCTCCCCAGGACTTTGGAGCTTCTGAAGTGAACTTAGGGCTGTGCCAAACTGATTGGAGCCATTTCTCAGCCATTTCATCCATCTCAACAAAAATGACAGTTTTTGTTTCAGCTATATTTTGGGGGATGGAGGTGAGTGACTTTCTTTGTGGAGGACATTGTCTGCAATTTATTTATTTACACTATTTATATACCACTCAATATCCAAAATAGATTCTGGAGCAGTAAACATAAAAAAAATAAAATAGTAAACAGATAAAAAGATTAAAACAGCATATTAAGATCATTCATTTTAAAACAGAATACTAATAAGAACCATGGCAGGCCAATTAAGAATGCTTCCTGGAAAAGAGCTGTTTTCAGGAGGTGCCAAAAACAACACAGTGTTGGTACCTACCTGATCTCCAAAGGGGCCACCACACCAAAGGCTCTTGTCCTGGTGGACTCCAGTCAGGCCATGAATTCATGTCGAACCACCAGAAGCATGTCCTCTGATGACCTCAGTGATTGGACAGGTTGCTAGGGGAGAAGTCTCTCTTCCCTTCCTTTATTGTCCCTCCTATGTGGATTTTTGGGTTTGTAAGCTCCCTAGGACAGGATCTTCTCCTTTTTATCCTCACAACAACCCTGTGAGGTAGGTTGGGCTGAGAGTCAGTGGCTGTCTGAAAGTCACCCAGTGAGCTTCATGGCAGAGTGTGGAGTTGAATCTGAGCCTATCCAGCCCAACACTCTAACCACTACACCACACTGCCTTTCTCTCTCCCAAATATGAATTTTACAAATTTTGCTAAAATTCTTATCAAAAACAAACTGAAACAAAATTCTCATTCCTCTGCACCAGCCCAATTCAACAGATGCAGCTTTTCCCAGCATGGACAGGACCATGATGTACCTGCCTGCCATGTAGCTGTTAAAGAAGAAGAACCTGTCCAAATGAGAGATGGCAATCTTCATGAAGCACTAATATGGCTGAATACACAGAGATTCCAACCCAGATTTTGAAGAGCTGAGTACTCGGAGCCCTGGGCCTGGATGGATAAATCTGCCTGTTGCAGTTTCTCCCATTAAGCAGTTTTTAAAAATATCAATTTCTTTTTGTCCCAAAAATGGAGAACCCTGCAAATTTTGGCAAATACTTATCTGATCTGATCTGAACTGAAACTAACTGGGTGTCATGGCCTCAGCTTTGCTTCTAGATACTTATCTAGCATGTGTTGCAACTGGGGAAGTTTTAAGGTTCTTTATGCAGAGAGCTGGAAGGATGCTCTCTTTCTCTTTTTTCCAAAGCACACTATCAAACAAGGCCTGTGAGAAAACTCGAGTAATTGCTTAAATAGGGGAGTTTCACCGGTTAATAATTTAGCATAATGTTAGCTCCTTTCTACATCTAAGGGTGTAGAGGGAGGGCCTGGGGTGATCCAGGACTTACTTGCTTCCGGGATCGTCGCCCATTTTCTACACAGGGAGCGGTGATGTCCCAGAAGCAAACAGGACGTCATGCTTGTTGAGCCCGCCATTATTATTTTTTACACAACAGAGCCGGGAGCACACTTGTGCCACTTGCGCTCCAATGCAAAAGTAAATAATAATAATAATAATAATAATAATAATAATGCCCCGACCCCGCTCCCCCCACCCCCGATGCCCCTAGACTCCCCCCTGGCCCGGCGCCTTCCGTCTTGCAGACCCCCACTAGTCGTGAGGAAGATGGAAGAAGCAGGATGGGCGCCCACACTGCCCGCAGTCCTCGGGATCGTCTTGGGAGCTCTGGAAGATTCGGGTTTTGCCAGGGTTTTCCTGGGTTTCCCTTTCCCCCAGGAGTCCCTGTGCATCATTTGCACGCACAGGGAGCACCCAGGGAAAAAAGACCTGTGTCGAAATGGCCTTAGTTCCTTTTAAGCATCTGGAAACCGGGAGAGCAGGAAGCTGATGCTTCACTTTACCTCCAGCACAAAGCCCGTTGTGGGTTGTGGCTGGAGAGCTTGAAATGGAGGGGGCGGGGATGGATCTTTTCTGAGCCAGAGGTTTCCTCTTGTACCTCTTCTCCCAAGGTCTCTGGCAAGTAGGATGCAGGTATGTGCAGCAATATCCATAATATTCTGATCAGGTACAAGCCTCGGGCAAGTGATGTGCCATTTTGGAAAGCTTTGAAGCAGCTAAGCTTGACCCTTGGACGGATTCTATGGGAAAAAATGCCAGTCCTGAGATGGAAAGACCGAGGCACATCAATCTGACACTGAGCTGATGCAAAGGCGTGATTCATCTTTTTCATTTTTCAGAATTCCCCGAATCACTTAGAAAGTTCACCCACGCAGAAGGTTTCAGTATCAGGATAAGTAAGCTGACATCTGCTTGGGAAAAGAAAAGAAAGAATATTAGTTGACAGTTTATGTATAGATAAAATTCTGCCACGAATAAATAAACTTGGCTTTGGGTCTTATGGATAAAGGTGGATTTTCACCCAGGGTTGGCATAGCTGGGTACCTGCTGCCAGGGCCCACACACCTTCAGGGCCCTCACTGTCAACCCACGGAGCCTCCGGGCTCTGCAGCTGTTGCTCATCCTTGCTTTCGCTATGTTTCACGTGCCCTCTCAGAGCGTGCAAGCGGGAACTCCTAGAGTGGCAAGATGGAGAAGTTTCCTTCTGCTGCCTTCTACAGGTGTTCAGCTTGGGTCCAGAGGGAGAGGGCTGATGCGTGGGTAGCAGGGACAGGTGTGGGAAGGAGCGCACTGATGGCATCTTGCCCAAATGTCCCCTTTAAACCCAGAGCGAGGAGTGTATGTTCATCATATCATAAAGCAATACGCCTGTTGTCCCTTTAAATGTTTTATTATAATAGTAGCAGTGGAGGCTGGCGGTTCTGATGTCAGCAGGATGGTGAATCTGCTCTGGGTTTCAGTCACAATCAGATTCACTGCTCAGCTGATATTGGATCCACCAGCATCTACTGAATAATAATATGAGCGAATGGCTTTGCATGACTTGGAATTGCCCTTAGTTTCAAGCAAACATACACACCTGTCCGGGTTGCCCTGTCTGAGTGAAGCCATGCTCCTGGACAGCCCTAAGCACACCCCCTGCCACCATGCACCCCTACAGCCCCTGAGGGAGGGGTCTATTCACTAGGGATGTGTATCGTATTGTTAAAATGTATGATAATGATACGATAGGGTCGTTATCGTGCATGTGTTTAATGATGTCAATACGATACAAAAACCTACGATAATCATCGGAGACGATAATTTTCGGGCAATTTTATCGTTTTATCAGACTGCCATATAAACATACCTATAACTTATGTATTTTAAAAGTTAGAGGCTTGAAACTTGGTCACAGTGTGTAAGGATTATTCCTAAGTATGTGTATGGAATTTGAGATCGATCCCTCCAACCCTCGATATTATATGAATTTTTTAAAGATCGTTTCCGTTCTGACAGGTCTGAATGAACGCACATGGCGAGCTGTCATTCTGATCTGTCAGAACTGAAACGATCTTTAAAAAATTCATATAAAATCAAGGGTTGGAGGGATCGATCTCAAATTTCATACACATACTTAGGCATACCCCATAAGCACTGTGACCAAGTTTCAAGCCTCTAACAAAAAATATCATTTTTTCACGATAATTATTGTGAAGACGATACGGTTCACCTACGATATGAATGAAGACAATCATGTTTTTGGTCCGAAATAACGATAACGATAAACAATGATATTTTTTGGCATGCACACCCCTACTATTCACTCCGTTCCCCTGAGGGGGGCTGCCCCACAGCAGGGGGCAGGTGCATAACCCTGGTCCTCAGGCTGCTAATCTCCCCTTGCTCCAAACTGTATTGCAAAGCTATGCACTGGTTAGGAAGCCTGCCTCTAGTGGGTGAGAATGTTACTATGGGCATCAACCCCATAGATACATTTAAGTTAATTGAAATGAGTTAATGCCATTTACAAACACAATAACTCCAAGGCGGACACATTATGCAAGCCAAGTTTCTGGTTTAAATTTTACAGTCTTGGAGTTAGGGTCCAGATTGACAAGGCAGGCACACATCCTCTTTTATTATTACAGATAAGTAAAATGCATAAGAATCAGAAACCTAAGATAAATAATGTATGTAAAATGCATACAAATTTAATATCTTCAAATAAAGATGGACCCTTTTAGATATAACTGTAATTCTATTCGTGATAAGTATACCGCTGGAAAAAATCCTGTAACTTCCAGTACATTATCAATATCTTCCTCTTCTCAGCCAGTCTGTTGTCCACTTTCCACCTTCTCTAGCTTTAATAATATTAGTCAAATTACAAAACGCAAACCTGTGCACGCCTCCTCACCAGTAGGTCCCATTGACATCAATTAGACTTACTCCCAAGTGTACAGGATTGCAGCCTTAATCACATTTACTATTTTTCAAACTCTCATTAACCAATTTGTTACTTATTTGGCATTTTAAGATCCATTTCTGACTATATATGGAACCAAACCATTTCAAGGCAAATTTAAACTAGACATCCTCTTCTTGCTTTTGCCTTTCAGTATACTAAGTAAAGTGATAATCTGGGACATGGTCAAAGGCAAAAGGTTGAGGCCAAACTAACAAAAATATCAGCATAATTTAGTTTAAATCTCTTACTGCCAGTAACTTGCCCTTAGAGGAGTCATTTTAGAATTGGTGGGGGGGCAGGGCTGCTGCAACCAGGAAGTAGGGGTGTGCACGGACCCCCCGGATCGGATCGGGACCCGGATCGGGACCTCCAATTTTGTCACGGACTGGTTCGGACAAAATCGGAGGCCCCCCGGACCGGATCGAGTCCGATCCCGACCCAAAAATCGTAAATTTTTGGATCGGCCGCCATTTTTTTCCCCATAGACTTGCATTGCAATGCAAGTCTATGAGGAAAAAATGGCGGCGGGTGGGTGAGGGGGGGCCTAACTCCCTCCCCCCCGGGGCCGTCCGCTGTGGACGGCCCCGGCAGGTAAGCCCCCTCCCCCGCGCTCCCTACCCCCCCTGGGGCCGTCCGCTTCCATCCGCTGGCGCCCGCGGGCGTCAGCGGATAGAAGCGGACGGCTCCGGGGGGGGGTAAGCCCCCTTCCCCGCCACTGCTTACCTTCTCGGCCCGTCCGCTCCCGTCCGGCGCCGGCGGCTACTACCAGCGGGCTCCGCGCCCTACTCTCGAGTAGCACGCCGGGTGATGACATCACCCGGCGCGCCACCCTGGAGTAGGCCGCGGAGCCTGCTGGTAGTAGTCGCCGGCGCCGGATGGGAGCGGCTGGGCCGGCAAGGTAAGGGCCCCCTCCCCCCCTCCGCGCGCCCCCTCCTCCCCTCCACGCACCCCCTGCTTACCTTCTCGGCCCGTCCGCTCCCGTCCGGGGCCGGCGGCTACTACCAGCAGGCTCCGCGGCCTGCTCTAGAGTAGCGCGCCGGGTGATGACATCACCCGGCGCGCCACCCTAGAGCAGGCCGTGGAGCCTGCTGGTAGTTGTAGTCGCCGGCACCAGACGGGAGCGGCCGGGCCGGGAAGGTAAGGGCCCCCCTCCCCCCCTCCGCGCGCCCCCTCCTCCCCTCCACGCACCCCCTGCTTACCTTCTCGGCCCGTCCGCTCCCGTCCGGGGCTGGCGGCTACTACCAGCAGGCTCCGCGGCCTGCTCTAGAGTAGCGCGCCGGGTGATGATATCACCCGGCGCGCCACCCTAGAGCAGGCCGCGGAGCCTGCTGGTAGTTGTAGTTGCCGGCGCCGGACGGGAGCGGCCGGGCCGGGAAGGTAAGGGCCCCCCTCCCCCCCTCCGCGCGCCCCCTCCTCCCCTCCACGCACCCCCTGCTTACCTTCTCGGCCCGTCCGCTCCCGTCCGGGGCTGGCGGCTACTACCAGCAGGCTCCGCGGCCTGCTCTAGAGTAGCGCGCCGGGTGATGACATCACCCGGCGCGCCACCCTGGAGCAGGCCGCGGAGCCCGCTGGTAGTAGCTGCTAGTGCCGGACGGGAACGGACGGGCCAAGAAGGTAAGCGCCCCCCTCCTCCCCCCCCCGCTGTCCACTTTCATCGGCGGGCGCCCGCTGGCGCCCGCCAATGGAAGCGGCGGTGGGCGCCAGTGGGCGCCCGCCGATCCGCCGATCCGCCAAACCGGTTCGGAGCCTTTTCGGACCGGTTCGGATTGGATCGGCCGATCCAGCTGCGGGATCGGAAATCGGATAATTTATCCGATTTCCCACTGGACCGGACTCGGATCGTGGATCGGGTCCGATCCAGCGCACATCCCTACCAGGAAGACACTAAACTAATGATGGTTGGGGAAAGAGGGTGGGGGAGGTCATTGGGGGAACCCCAGAGGGCTGGATGTGGCCTGCAGGCCTAAGGTTTGACATTAGCCAGATGTTTACCAAGTACACCTATGAGACCAGGAGCACTGGTCTAGTTTTCTGTGGTGGGGCAGCGATGGACCATAGGCTCCCTCATTCCCGTCTTAATGCCTTGTGTAGGTTGTTGTTATTATACCACCTTTTCCCCAATACTGGGACTCAAGGCGGCTTACAAATTAAAACATGTACAGTTAAAAGCAGATAGAGATATACAAAAATTAAAAATATAATTAAACATAATATAATTTTAAAATATTTTAAACATTTAAAAACGTACTGCCGAGAGGAGAGGACGGAACAGGAAGATGCAGGGCCAGCGCTACAGTTAGGCAGGGTGAAGCAATCACCTCAGGTGGCAAATGCTGGGAGGTGGCAGCAAGGTGTTGGAGGAGAGAGCTGTGTGCCTCACAGTCCGTCCTATGCTCCCTAGGTTAGCCTGCTGCCTTCAGGTTCAGTGGAGGATGCTGTCCCATCACCAGTGTAGAAGAGACAGTCTAGACAGCTTTTATACCTGAAATTGGAAAGAGTGCCATCTTGTTCCTTGCCTCAAGCAACAAAATGTATTGGCCAGCCTTGGGAAGATGGACTGCCTGGTCAGCTCTTCCTCCATTTGTCACATGTAGGAGGAGGGGACAGGACAGAATGGGACCACAGCTGAACATGAAGGACTGAACATGAAATGGAGAAGCACTTTTGTTAGTGGGATCAGCAGAGAAAAGAAATAGAATCCTAATGGAATTACCTTAGTGCCAATTTGTACAAGAAGTGACAGATTCTTTGAGAGGAACTCAGCTCACAAGTCTCATCTGGTGCCCTGCCAGTGGTCACACTTCTTCCTTTGCGGCAGGCCAGAAGCACAAACTGAAACTTGATTGAGATTCTCATGGACCAACAGACATGGTTAGCAGGTTATCTTCAACTCAGTGGGACCATTACCACCGGTCTTGGAGCAAAAGCATATATGCATATTCATCAAGAGAGAAAAAATGACTTCGCTCTAAACCAGTCTTCCTCAACCTGGTGCCCTCCATATGTTTGGACTGCATAATTCCCTGGGAATTACGGGAATTGCAGTCCAACATGTCTGGAGGACACAGTTGGGGGATGACTGCCCCAAACCAAGGGTTGGCAGAAGGCAGATCTACAGAGGTTATTGACATGAATTCCCAGTATGGCCAATGGAGTTGGACATCAACTCCAAACATGGCCAGCATGGCCAATGGACAGGAATGCTTGGAGTTGACATCCCAAACATCTAGAGATTTACTTCCTTCCCATCCCTGCCCTAAAAAGTTCTGCTCAAAAATAAACTCTGCTGGTTTACCAGGCTATTTCGCTTGTCTGGTGCTTAGTATCCAGCATTTGACAACCCAAAGATTTTACAGAAGCATTTGACAGTATCTGACAGCTGCCATACAGAAGATGTCAACATTCTGTCAGAAATCAGACATAGTGTAATCAGCACTTGAAAGTATTTGACAGCAGAGGTGCAGGTAGCAATCCATACTTGATCATATTTGACTGCTGGCTTGCAGTGGGATGTAGTGAATGTTATATAATTTCATTCCCTTTGCCAGTCAAAACAACCAAACTTTGAGTTTTGATTCCAAAATTCAAACAACCAATTTCAAGATCAAATTTTACCACCAACCATACAGATTTGGAAATGTGAAATTGCCCCAAATTTAGAAATTGTGTGAGATATCATTTTGGCTTCAAGCACCACACAGGGATTTACATGTATGTGAATCAGTTATTGGAGATCAAATACTTGAAGACAGAGGTTTCATAAACCAGGCATGTAGCCAGACATTTTCTGCTCTTGGTGATGGGGTAGGCTAAGGGTGCAGGGAATCACTGCAGGACAGCCAGTCTAACGTAGCCTAAGATGTTTAAACTGTATCATGTATACGAACAGTGAACACATTCTCTGAGTTGGAGTCTTAGATAGCCAAAAAGGTGCCATCCATTCACAAAAGGGAGGTTTCAGATGGCTTGGGGAAACCCCAAGGTGTGCAGAAATGCAATAAATAAATAAATAGCCCATCCACCCCAGAAAGGCCCTAATGTGGGGGACAGACCAAAAAACAGCCCAATAGGGTCTGAGCCTGCTCAACAGCCACTGGGGCTGCCTCTACAAAAGAGGTTTAAAGCTCTTTCAAGGTGCTTAAAAAAATTTACCTCTACAAGAACGGAGCGCAAATCGGGCATAGAGGCGCGTTATCTATCCGATTATGCGCATTATTGAATGCGCGTTAAACAGCTAGGTTTATTTTGCTCTGGCCGTTAAAGCGCATTTTGACTATGTGAACAAGCGATTCTCCACATTAACTACTTGTAAAGCGCATTTTGGTCATCCCTTAATGCGCTTCGCCGCCTCTCGCCGCCTCTCGTGCAGAGGTATTAGGCGTAAATGCGCTTCTGCGATTATGCGCATAATCGGCTAACCAGGCGCAAAAGTGAATCCTTGTAGAGGGGACCAGAATCCTAAATGTCCTTTGGTTATGGTGGTGGGGAATAGAAAATAGTGGTGATGTAATGGAGTTTCCTGAAAGAAGCCATATGGCTGGCTGGAATCCTAAACAGGAGCACTCCATAACAGTTTATTGCAGGACCCACTTGGTAATAAATACTAACACAGTAACAATAACAGCTCGTCACTCCTGCCACTGCCTTTGTACTCAGGTCCCCTCTACAAGGATTCGCTTTTGCGCCGGGTTAGGCGATTATGCGCATAATTGCTGAAGCGCATTTACACCTAATACCTCTGCACGAGAGGTGGCGAGAGGCGGCGAAGCGCATTAATGGATGTCCAAAATGCGCTTTCCAAGTAGTTAATGCGCATAAGCACTTGTTCAAAATGCGCTTTAACGGCCGGAGCAAAATAAAACTCGCGATTTAACGCGCGTTTGATAATGCGCATAATTGGAGAGATAACGCGCCTCTACGCCCGATTTGCGCTCCGTTCTTGTAGAGGTAAATTTTTTAAAGCGCCTTGAAAGAGCTTTAAACCTCTCTTGTAGAGGCAGCCTCACTGGGCAGAACACTGGGAGATGGGAGCAGATCTACTTCTTAGAGAGCAATTGGGTAGAGCCACACATGACCCATGCAAATCTTTTCTTTGGGTGGTGGTGGTGGAAAGATGGTGCTCTGTAGCTTTCTGATGCTTTTTTTCATCTGGCACCCTGGTCACAAGATGGCACCCATGGGGTGTGGCCCAAGGGGGAGTGCCAGGGAGGGGAAGAAATTACTTCTGGATCCCTGAAGTGGCCCACTTCTAGAATGGAGGCTTTTCCTTCTTTATGCACAAGTAAAAGAGTCTTCCTATTTAAATGAAACTTGACAAACTGATGGAGAGGGCCTGGAATTTCCAGAGGGGGCCATGCCTTCAAACCCCCTCCCCATGAAGCTCCGATTCAGACACAATACCTGTTTGAAGTACAGGCAGTTCAACGCTCCAATTGTGCACCATGTTCTGAAGTTACAGGAAACCAGATTCTGGCTGGACATCAGAAAAAACTTCCTGACTGTTAGAGCAGTACGACAATGGAACCAATGACCTAGGGAGGTCGTGGGCTCTCCTACACTAGAACCCTTCAAGAGGCAGCTGGACAGCCATCTGTCAGGGATGCTTTAAGGTGGATTCCTGCATTGAACAGGGGGTTGGACTGGATGGCCTTATAGGCACCTTCCAACTCTACTATTCTATGATTCTATGAAATTGCCTTTGCGTTCGGGAAGTATGCACTTTGAAACAGTGCTTACTTAAAAAAAATACATACTCTTTAAAATGCGCATTTTCACTCTTTAGTCAATAGAGGAAAAGTGCACACTTTTGAGGGGGATACTTTCCTGTATTGAGCGGAGGAGTTGGATTCGATGGCCTTATAGGCCCTTTCCAACTCAACTATTCTATGAGTCTATGATAAGACATCAAGTGTTGTGAATCAGTCCTTGACTCTGATCTTGTATAAATCTGGGTTTCTCTTTGCTCTTCTCTTCTCCCAGGCCTGCCATGCTCTGAGGCAATGGGCACCATTTCTGCCTCTGAGTGACCCATTGCACAGCCTTGCTTCCCTGTGCCAAAGCTGGGAAGCCATAAACAGATGGGAGGATGGGGCCAGTGGAAGGAACATCTGGGAAACCCCTGGAGGGCTGGATTGGGACTTCCGGTTAGCTGGATTTGGCCTGCAGCCCTGCGGTTCAACAGTCCCAGTCTATGGCTTAATGCTTGAATGATATTTTCATTGGGTTGGATCCAGTCATAGTAAGAATGGCCAAAGTATGGAAGTTGCAGTCCCATACATCTGGAGGGCACCAGATTAGGGAAGGCTGGTTTAGGGCAAAGTCATTTCCTCCCTACTGATGAATGTGCATATATGAATTCACTCTAAGGCCAGTGAGTGATTGCAGGGTGGGTGGGCTGCACACGACATGTAGCCCACTGAGTTGATCACAATACAAATTGTGGTAAAATGTCAATAAAATATCATTTGGAAATATTTTAAACAAACAAACAAAAAAAGTTTTTTATGCACAAATGTGCCCGATAACATTAGGATTGCTTCCCTGCAGTGTTTTATTAATGAGCAATGTAGAGGAATGGAAAAGACTGACTGATGGCAAATTGCACATGAAACATAGGGGAATCCATAATGCATCAGTTCTACTTCGCAAATCCAGCCAAGAAGAATTTTAGATGCACTCCCCTTGCAATGCTAGCTTCCGATGGAAAGAGTCATCAATAATTCCAGCAGAAACTCAAATTTCCCAAATGTAACAGTCTGAGGATTAAATCCACGTGGGTTTCTGTGATTTATTGATGGGAACAGGGTGGGGGCAGCTTTCCTGGTGCATGGCGATCAACAATGCGCAATTATAAAACTCTCACGCAGACATGAGTCACGTCTCCAGGTTTCAATACAACCTGAAATTGACTTTAACTTCCCAACTCTCCCTATCATCATCTGTTGGTAAGTGCAATTGGAGACCGACAGCACATCCTGGAAAACTTTGTATCCTGTCAGAGATCTAAATAAATAAAAAGATGCACAGGAAGTTTATCTATGCCAGAGATGCTTGTGCTTCCCTTTCCCATAAAAAAGGGACTTTCTGGTTTATTTTTGTGATATAAACTCTCAGTCTGACAAATGATTCAGTTCTAATTGTTCCTAAAGCAATTTTCCATTTAAAGCCCATTACAGTCTTAGCTGGGTTCATGACAATCGTTCATGACAATCCTTGGCAGTAGATCCTTTCTTCTCCTTGTTCTCCTCCTACTCTCCCTCCTGTTCTCCTTCAAATTTTATGATTGCTGTGATGCCCTCCAGTCTGTTCTGGAAGTCCACAGATCTTCCCTCTTTCAGGTTTCCAAGTTTCCCACACATCCACCACAATGGACTGGCAGCCATGAAAGACAACACCAGATCCTAACCCTTTAACTATGCTATAAGGCGATGAAATAAATAAACCCAGTTTCTGCAAGGAATATCAGATCACATGATAAGGAAAATCATCTGAACATCATCTGATCAAAATTATCATGACAGAGATGGTGACAGTACTCCTAGTATTGTTCTGTATATGACGAATGGCTTCAGGGGACATAGTGAAAATCAGCACAAAATGTTTAAATCTGCATCTTAAGAACATAAGGCCACTGAGTCCAACCCCCTGCTCAATGCAGGAAACTACCTTGAAGCATTCCTGACAGATGGTTGTCCAGCTGCCTCTTGAAGGCCTCTAATATAGGAGAGCCCACCACCTCCCTAGGTAATTGGTTCCATTGTCGTATTGCTTTCAGGAAGTTTTTCCTGATGTCCAGCTGGAATCTGGCTACCAGTAACTTGAGCCCATTATTCTGTGTCCTGCATTCTGGGTTGATCGAGAAGAGATCCTGGCCCTCCTCTGTGTGACAACCTTACAAGGGACATGAGAAGAGCCATACTGGACCAGACCAAAGGGCCATCTAGTCCAGCATTCTGTTCCCAGAGCTGCTAACCAGCTGTTGACCAGGAACCCACAAGACGGATACTAATGCAACAGCACCCTCCCACCCATGTTCCCCAGTAACTGGTGTACATAGGCGGGTGTAATTCCTCTGCTACTGGAGGTAGCAGATAGCCATCAGGACTAGTAGCCATTGGTAGCCTTTTCCTCCAGGAATTTATCCAATTTATCCAACCCCTTGGAATTTATCCAACCCCTTTTTAAAGCCATCCCAATTGGTGGCCATCACTACATCTTGTGGTAGTGAATTCTAGTTTAACTATGCTTTGTATGAAGTTCTTCCTTTTATTCATCCTGAATCTCCCACCAATCAGCTTCATGGGATGGCCCATTTGGGTTTTAATATTTTGAGGGGGGAATGTCTGCCTAATCACATTCTCCACAACACCCAATCTTGACAAATCCGGGTTTTTCCTGTCATATGGTCACCCACGGAGAAAGTCAGGAAGTCAGCTTTTTCCTTTGTTGGGGGTGTTTGTTGAGGAGGAAAGGGGAGGGTGGGGCGGTTCTCCTCCTCCAGCACACGCGATTCCCCCCTCTTTGTCTTTCCCTGCCTGCTCCTTCCCTTCCTGCCACCAGGAACAACCTCCCACCCATAAGAGCCCATAAGTGAAAAGAGAGGCCCTGGTATGGCTACAATCGCGAAAGGGAAATGGATATCAAAACTGTGGGTACAAACCAATAATAAAAAAGTAGGTGTGATGAAGTTCAGAATTACCTCTGCTGCTCCACCCATTCTGCCAGCTTCAGCCCAGCAGGGCATAGGAATCTTGGAAGCCTCTGAGTTTGGGGCCTTTCGAGCATCTTTTCTTGCTGCTCCATGCTGACAGAGCTTAGGAAGTGGTAGTTCCTCTGTCCTGGATTCTCAAGCCCCCAACTCCTCCCCATCCAAGACTGCTGTACTAGGCTGCAGTCCTATATCTGGGCGTATGTTCCATTTAACTCCATGGGACCTATTTCTGAGTAGACATGTCTGGGATTGTGGTCTTATTTCCTTATCAGTGGGGCCATTCAGCAAATAGTTCAGGGGTCAAGTTTCTATGGAGGAATCATGTAGGAACAAAATCAACATCTGATTTTGAGCAATGATGCAGCTAGGCTGTTTTAGAACCTGGACTGAATGGTCTTGCGGGGGCCCTCTTTAGATGACCATGGGTATGCCTTTAATGGTGTAGCATAGAACAAACATTTCTCTTTCCCCCACTTCAACCCCCATTCCATACTTTAAACTGCTTCTGCATTCCCAACGAGCAAAAAACAAAATAAAACTGTTTGCTGCCACAACCACCAATAACAAAATGTTTAAGTAAAAATAGTAAAATGAACATCTGTAATCACGTCTATGTCAGGCAGTTTTAAAAACAAGAAGGCTGCGGTGAGTAGTGTTGGACCTGGTGATCCCTCATCACCTGGCACTTTCTGGAAGGTGATTTGCATATCCACCTGGGCTGCAAGGCCCTTGTAGCTGCAGCTCCACGTTTTAGAGGGCCCTTGGGGAATGTGCCCTAATGTAGGTTGACCCTATGGAAAGGAGGACAGGGCTCCTGTATCTTTAACAGTTGTATTGAAAGGGGAATTTCAGCAGGTGTCATTTATATACATTCAGCACCTGGTGAAATTCCCTCTTCATCACAACAGTTAAAGCTGCAGGAGCCCTGCCGTCTTGGCCAGATACAAAAGACGGCAGGGCTCCTGCAGCTGTAACTGTTGTGATGAAGAGGGAATTTCACCAGCTGCTGCATGCCTACAAATGACACCTGCTGAAATTTCCTTTTCTACACAACTGTTAAAGATACAGGAGCCCAGTCCTCCTTTCCATAGGGTCACTCTACGACCTAAGAGGCCCCCAAAGCCCATTTCACCACAATCGTCACTGCTGCTCTTGTTCCTCCTCTTCTTTCTCATGATTGCTCCCACTTCCTTGCTTGACAAGTGGAGAGCCATCGAGCAAGCAGGGGCTGCGGCATCTCCTGGTCCTCCTTCACACCAGCACTGTTGCCTGGGCCAGATCAAGGGGCAGGTGAGCAAGCAGGTTGCAATGGAGGAAGAGGAGGTGCAAACACAGGGCATTCTGGTCAGTGAGTACCTGCTGGGTTGTGGGCCCTCCGCAGGTGCTCCATCCTGCCTTCCCTTGATGCCAGCTCAGGGCTCTAGCTGCACCACTGGATCTGAGAAAAGCATGATGGTCACTTATGCATCTCCAAAAAGAAGGAAATGCATCACCGAAAAAAGAGGGGATAAGCAATGTGCGTAACATTTCTATTTGCATATGTTTTATGATCATAGGATTTCACCTGCTTAGTTGTGTGGCCATTACCATATGTGCCTTCCTTAGGCCTTCTCCCACATTGCGCCTCGGGGATTCTAGGAGCTTCTTCAGATGAGTGATTCATTGCACACTTGCGACTAGCCACTCAAGGTTCTTCACAGGACATTTTGATGACACAGCGATCATCCTGTGTCTCCCTCTCCTTCTGCTCTTTTCTAGGCTGACCATATGTCCGGTTTCCTCCGGACAAGTCAGGACGGGGCACCAAAATGGCGTCCGGGCGGAAATAGCCATATTTCAGTCAAAGTCTGGGAATTGCCACCCTCCTAGGGGCCACCCCGGGCTTCTCCTTGGCCAGCACAAACGCGCTGGCCAAGGAGAAGCCCCGGATCAGCCTGGGGGAAGGGCAGGAAATTGCATTTTGGCAGCAGCATGAGACAAGGCAAGGCAAGGGGCTACCGGTGGCATCTGCCTAACAGGCCCTGCGATACGCGGGTGGGAGTTTTCCAGAGGCCTTCCCTTGTGCCTCCCGCCCCCCCCCTTGCGCACCCCTAGAGGAAGAGAAAAAGGCTTCCCTCACATCTGCCCAAACAGGCCCTTTCTGAGGCCTTTCTAAGCTAGGGAGACCAGATAAAATCCAGGTCAGGGCTCATGTAACTTTAACAGTTGTAGAGAAAAAGGAATTTCAGCCAGTGTCATTTGTATGCAATTAGTTCCTGGTGAAATTCCCTCTTCATCACAACAGTTAAAGTTGCAGGGGCCCTGCCTTCTTTTGTATATGGTCACTCTAGTATAGTGCCTGCACCTCTAACTGTTGTGATGAAGAGGGAATTTCACCAGGAACTAATTGCATACAAATGACACTGGCTGAAATTCCCTTTTCTCTACAACTGTTAAAGTTACATGAGCCCTGACCTGGATTTTAGCTAGTCACCCCGCAATGCAGAGGTGGGGGGGTGCTTTTCTGGAGGCCCGGAGAAGCCCCCTCCCTCTCTCACATGCTTCCAGCACCCTCCCTGGCGCACCCCCAACACACGGCCTCACAAAGTGCTTGTTTGGTCGGATGCCATACGGAAGAGTTTTTTCCTTCCACTCAAATGGTGGCTGCCATTTGAGTGGAAGAAAAAAAAACCTTCCCTATGGCATCCGACCAAACAAGCACTTTGTGAGGCCCTTTTTAAAGTCTAGCGATGCAGGGACAGGAGCAGGTTTTTTTCCGGAGGCCGGGAGAAGCCCCCTCCCCCCCACGGTCCCTCTCACCTGCTCCTCACGTGCAGCACGCAGGAGTTGTAGGCTGTTCATCATACAGAGCTTTCTGGGGAAGCAGGCAGTGAACAGCCTACAACTCCCAGCATGCACTGCCTTGGAGGGCTGCATTTACAGAAGCCTAGGACTAGGAGAGCTCTCTGGGAAAGCAGGCATCTGCGGGACTCTTGGGAAATGTGTGGTGCCAGCGACCCCTCCATGGATTGCCCCTCCTGCATCATGCCAGTAGGAATTCATGCTGCTGTCTGTGCTGGCTATGCCACAAGTGCTCGCTGTTCCTTGGCTCTGGTAAGTGCAGCCTTCCAGGCAGTGCATGCTGGGAGTTGTAGGCTATTTTTATTGCACAATATCCCCCCCTTTCTCACTTATATATCGTCTGAAATATAGAGTTTGAAATGAATAATTTGAATTAAATGTAGGTATTATTTCCAACTTAAGCTCTTTTTGTACAGGTTTATAGTCACAGATGTTGCAAAAAGAATGCTTCTAGGATTCTTTTCTGGAGGCGTTCTAATTATCAACAGAAAAGCGAAGTAGACGAAAGTGGTCAGATTTATTTCTCATGAGAATTGATCAGACAGCGGACTCGTGTCCAAAGGATGTCTGACCCCGAGTTAAGGAATGCAAGAAGGTTAAATACATTCGAAACACATAGTTTTGGTTGAACGCCCAGAATGGTTATCTCTAGCTATATTTCAAGAAGCGTAGAAGGAGACAGCTCTCAAGGCCTTTGAAGCTACAGAGAAAAGATTAGGCTGTCTGTTACAACAAATCTCATCAATGGTCTTTGTTCTTTGTGTCTCAAAACCTGGCAGGCATTAGAGCATGCACTGAGTGCAAAGCAAGGAACTAAATATAGACAAAGACAAAATGGAGTAACTTTGGTTCTAACTATTATTCCAACAATTTTCCCCCCTTAAGGAATTTAAAAGATCTTATTCTCTTGCCATTCTCAGTCTCTATTCTGAAAACATTGCAAACACAACATTTTATCGGGGGGATCATACACATCAAAGTATTGGTTATACTGCAGAATGGTAATAGCTATCTATTCATGACTCTGATCACATTCAGTCCACTGAATGGGTTCCTGACTTACATGGTTCTGTATTTCTATCTAACTTAGAGCCAATCCTGGAAGACATAACATATACATATATGATAACCATGTCTAATTTTCTACTTTTTTATACTCTCTTCTCTCTTGCATAGCCAGCAATACATAATGAGAATACATTTCACGTTCTACGATGGAATTTACTACTCGTTTCACTAAAGCCATAAAGCATGGAATACAGCAAGGCAAAATGCAGATTAAAATCATAACTAAGCAAAATACTAAGAATGTAGTTTTAAGCCATCCAAAATTAGGGAGCCAAGATGTGAGCCAATCCAAACTCCATCCATTCCAATTTTGGACTGGCACATGAGCTACCTGTTTTATGTTTCTAGCTAGGCCTTTTATAATTTCCCCATTGTCATCTATTTTGAAACAACAATCAGAAAAATTCAGGGCAACACAAAGGCCACCCTGTGCTGCCAATACATAATCTAATCCCAATTTTAATTGTAAAGTTGCAGTCCGGAGCTGAGTAAGTTGAGTGGCAATTAAATCTAAAGCATCAGCTGTGTGATTTGCTATGATTTCTACCACTGCTTGTAAACGTATCAGCCTGTTTGTCAAATAGTGGCTGGATCTGCCAGACACAGTAGATTCACAGTAGATTCCCTATCCACTCAACTATACGCTCAGCTGGCCATTCCTCATCATTCCATTTCTGACTCCCTCCTCCAGCTATGTTTTTTAAATCTAAAGATTTCTTTTCTCTCTTGTGGGTATCAAAGGAAATTATCCACAGTCCTGGAACCACAACCCCCAGGTAACAACAGCCTTTCCAATTTAGGGGTAATTGTTTATAAGCCCATTCTCCACAAATCCACCACAAGTGATGTCTATGTCCCTTGTTTCGGGACTGGATAAGAAGTAAGGTCACAGAGGATAGTAGGGAAGGCTTTGTCATACAGGCCCCATTTTTGAAATGAGTGCAGTTCTTTTCCCAATTATGCATCCACTCTTTGCTCAAAGAACAGCCACAATCTTCGAAAGGTACTTTACTTAAGTTGCTACAATTCCAGGTTCTCTCTTTAGGGGCTATTTGGTCAGAATACCAAGTCTCATGGCATACTGACTGGCCAATGAACATCCCTGAGCCATTCTGTGAAATACAGATTTGTCCTGGCAAGGAAAATACTTTGAGGGCTCTGCTGGAATCATAGTGGGTATATTTAAAGGGCACTTTTTGAAAGCCCCAATCTGTTACAATCCCTGTCCTATTGAGGGGAATGGGCAAGAAGGGAAGTCCATCTTAATGAGACTTGGGGGTCAGGGCACAGATTACACAGGATTTATTAGTGAGAACAGCTGCAGTTTGCTTCACAATTTAGACCCATTGATTGGAGTCTTCTTGAACTACAGTTTTACTCAAACATATGGTTATCAGAATTAACGACCAAAAGGGGTACATCTTGGTGAGGTTTGCCAAGAAACTGTTCAGGCTTGAAACAACACACCACCACTATCCCAGTTACAATCAGTGTTATGATTAAGACTATAATTAGTGGCCCATCAAGCATGGCGTGTTAATTTCAGTTTTAGATTGTCTAATGGGGTAGAAGTCTAGTTGCTGGATTCTTCCCCAGAGGAGCCGCCAGCTTCCGGAGTGGCAGGCTCCTGTGGGTTGATGCTTGCTTCCCGGTATTTCTTCACCCTAGAAAAATGTGTCCATTTATCAGAACCTTTTACTTTAAGGGCTGAATGAGTCACAATTAACACTTGAAATGGTCCACTCCAGCTTTCAGTCAGGGGTTGCTTCTTCCACTTCTTTATCAACACCTGGTCTCCGGGTTGGAACGAATGGACCCGCACATCAAGAGGTAGACTCTGGAACGAAGCTGCAAACCTGTGGAGAGAAGATAAAACAGACTGGAGGGCAGTTATATGTTCGTCGAACATTGCATTCCCCAATTCCCCACATACAATTTCTCTTTGACCAGGTGGCAAGACCCTTGGTGGAAACCCAAATAACAATTCAAATGGGGTCAATTTAATCCCTTTGCGGGGCATGCATCTGATTTGGCTCAAAACTATGGGCAATGCCTGAACCCATTTCAGTTTGGTTTCAGTGCATAGCTTGGTCAACAAAGTTTTTACAGTCTGATTCATTCGCTCTACTTGTCCTGATGATTCTGGTCTCCATGGGGTGTGCACTTTCCACTGAATGCCAAGGGCTGTGCTCACTCCTTTCACAAGTGAGGAAGTAAAATGACTTCCTTGATCTGATTCAATAGTCTCTGGTAATGAAAAACGGGGCACAATTTCATTTACAAGCTTTTTCACAACTTCCCTTGCCATACAAGTCCTGGTTGGAAATGCCTCCAACCATCCAGTTAACTGATCTATTATCAATAATAGATATCGATATCCTCCACATCGGGGCAATTCTGAAAAGTCAATTTGAAGTCTCTGGAATGGGTAGTGGGCACAAGGTCTTCCTCCCATTGGGGCAGGAGGAGTTCTTCCTTTTGTTCCCACCTTTTGGCAAGTGGGACAGGTAGCCACAATGCGTTGTGCTTCTATGTATAATCCAGGTGACACCATAGTCCTTATGAAGAGATCTCCCATTGCATTGGCACTCATGTGTGCCTGCTGATGAAATCCAGTCAGTAGTTTGACTAGTAGAATGCGTGGGACCATTACTTTTCCTCCAGGTATGATCCACCATCCTTCTTCATTTTTCACTCCGTGGTTGTCCTTAGCACTTTCTTCTTCTCTGGGGGTATACACAGGGCGGGCTTGGCTGAAGTTTCCAAGTGCTATGAACTGGTACTGTGTCCCGCTTCTGGCTGCTTCTTTAGAGGCTTGATCTGCTTTTTGATTTCCTCTTCGGTTTTCTTCAATGGGACATTTCCCATGGGCTCTTACATGCATTACAGCAACTTTTTCAGGCAGAAGAAGAGCTTCTAAGAGTCTCAAGATTTGGGGTCCATTTGCAATCTTCTGTCCAGAGGAGGTGATGAATCCTCTTTCTTTCCATAACATTGCATGTGCATGCACAGCAGAATGGACATACCGTGAATCAGAATAGATGTTAACCCGTTTCCCTTAGCTGAGTTCTAATGCGCGGGTCAGAGCAATTATTTCAGCAGCCTGGGCCGAGGTGTTTGGCAGCTTCTCTTGCCACAAGAGTTCAGAGTCAGTTACTACTGCACATCCAGTTGCTCTGATTCCATTTTCAACTGAGCTGGATCCATCAACATACAGCGTGAGTTCAACATCTGGCAGAGGTTCATCACTCAAATCCTCTCTCGCCTGTGTGACTTGGTTCAACACAGTGAGGCAATCATGAGGTGTAGTTCTGGTGGGCTCTGGCATCAGGGTAGCTGGGTTCAGAGCAGTTACTCGATGGTAGGTCAGGCTGGGATTTGAAAGCAGAGAGATTTCATATCTGGACTGGCTAGCAGGGTTCAACAGTTTTTCTCCTTCACTGCCCAGAATCTGAGGAACTCCATGAGGCACAATTATCTCCATGTCTGCTCCCATTACTAGTTTCTGTGCTTCTTCTACTAGGAGAGCGGTAGCAGCGATGGCACAGAGACATGCGGCCCAGCCTCTTGGAACTGCATCTAAAACCCGGGAGTAGTAACCCACTGGCCTCCAGGTAGTTCCCCAGGGTTGAGTCAAAACCCCTGATGCTATGCCTTTGTTTTCATGCACATAGAGACGGTAAGGCTTGCTAGGGTTAGGAAGGGCTAATGCAGGTGGTGAAACAAGAGCTTGCTTAAGATCTTTAAATGCCTTATTCATCAGTTCAGTCCATTTTCACTGTAAGAGCCCCTCTTTTGTAAGGGATTCATAGAATGGCTGAGCCTTCCCTCCATAATCTGGGATCCATAGTCTGCAAAACCCAGTCAATCCCAGGAATGCTCTTAATTCTTTTGGGCAAGAAGGGGGAGGCAATTCTTGAATTGCTTGCACTCTCTCTGTACTCAGGGCACAGCTTCCTGCTGACAGCTCATATCCCAGAAAGACTACTTTTTCCTGGCAAATCTGTGCCTTTTCCCAGGCCACTTTGTAGCCTCTGTCTCCTAGCCAGTTCAACAGGGACACTGTGGCCGATAAACAGGTAGTCTGGTCAGGGGTAGACAGAAGCAGGTCATCACAATACTGTATTAAAGTGACCTCTGGGTGACAATTTTTCCAGGGCTCCAGATCTTTCTGGAGACATCTTCCAAAGATAGATGGCGCGGCCGTTAGCCCCTGAGGTAGTACTTTCTATTTCAGTTGGACATTCTTATGCGTATCTGGGTCTTCTCATTCAAATGCAAACAAGTCTTGGCTCTCTTCATGGAGAGGTATTGAAAAGAACGCATCTTTTAAATCCAAGACTGAAAAGACCCGTGCTGAGGTTGGCACTTGCGTTAGGAGGGTGTGTGGGTTGGGTACTACTGCATGTTCAGCCACTATTATTTTATTAATATTTCTTAAGTCTTGGACTAATCTTAAACAAGAGGAATTACTTTTGGGGAGACCCATTATTGGAGTGTTGAAGGGGGAAGATGTTTCTTCCAGCCAGCCTTATCCTTTGAACTTTTCAATCAAAGGCTTCAGTCCCCTGCGAGTCTCTAGCTTCAATGGGTACTGTCGAAGTCTCACAGGGCCAGCTCCTTCTTTGAGGGCAATTTTTATGGGGGCAACCTGATTTGCCCTGGCTGGGGCTTCTCCAGCCCAGACCTGAGGATTTACTCCAGGTAAGGTAGGGTTAACTGCAGCTAGAGAGGTATGTTTCCCTCGGAGAGCCATTTGATAATTTGACCCTTGTCTTTTAGGAATCTCTACACACATTTTGGATCCAATGAAGTAAATTTGAGCTTGCAATTTAGTGAGTAGATCTCGTCCCAGCAAAGCAACAGGGCAGGAGCGAGACCACACAAATTCATGCTGTAAAACTTGGTCCCCAATTTTGGTAAGGAGGGGAGGACTGACATTCAATCTTTGTTTCTTTCTCTCTATGCCTTCTACCACAACATGCTTTGTTCCTTTCTTCAAGGGGGGCCGGGTAACATAGAAAAGGTCGCGCCAGTATCAATAAGTCCATTCAAATCTTGGCCATCTACGCTTAAAACAACCATAGGGTCCTCTTTAGAGCTTCTGCTCTGGAGGGTGGTGGCCTTGGACCCTGGTCCCCATCATTGCTCTTCACCTTCTGCTCTAAACACTCTTGCCTCTGCTGCAGGCTTGGCCCCCCCCTTTTTCTTTATCTCTTGACATGGCCCAGCACTGAGCGTTTCTCAGCTGCTGTCAGAAAAGTATCGAGCATCATTTGGCAATCAGCCCAATTTGGCTGGTGTGTTCTTCCAATGCTCTGGAATAGCATGATCATTTTCTCAGGATCTTCCGAAAAGGACGGATTCTGAGTTTTCCAATTAAAAAGGTCATTAGTTGAGAAAAGAACATAAAGAAATGTGCCCCCCCTCTGCTATTGCTTGTCGCAAGGGCATCTCTTTAACAGGAGTGTCAAATCCTGTCCCCCCCTTCCTCAAAGCTGTCGGCTGAGGGGTCAGGGGTTTAGCATCCTGTCTAGCCTCTTCCAAGAGGCCTTCATAAGAAGGAGGATTTGTGGCTGCAGTCTCATCTTCTCCTGATCTATTACCGGCAGCCTGTGGAGGAAGGACCGGCACGGCAGTAGACAGAGAAGATTGCTCAGAGGAGGCCTTTTGATTTCTGGCTTTTTTTCCTGTTATTTCCCGGTCAGTAGCTGCCCCTTGGGAATGGAGGTGCCTTGGAGTCAGATTCAGTTCACTAGGCTCCATGTCAGGCGGGGGAGCTGCCAGCTGATTCTCCTGAGCAGCTTGTGCTTGTTGGAGCCGTTGGCGGGGGCTTAATTCAAAAAATCCCTCCTGGGGTCTGGAATCAGGGAGAACCTGTCTCCCTTTCTTCCACCCGGGTCTTGCCAGCATAGCCTTACACATTTGTCCCATACATTTCTTAATCCAACCTGGTTTTGTTTGAACCCAGTACAACCATGGATCTATATATACAAATTGATTCCATAATCCACGTTCAGCTATAATTACATGCAGTTTAGAAATCAAGCTACAATCAAAAGAACCCTCAGGTGGCCACTCAGACAACAAAACTGACCATTCTCTCTGACACAATCTGATTAGTTCATCCTTATGTACATTCACACCATAATCCATTTTAAAATTCTTCCAGTTACGTAACATACATTCCAAAGGAGTTCAAGTATCAACAGATGATTGAGCGGATCCCATGGCCCCCATGGCTTTCTATTTTACTGTCTCTCACAGCACAGTAAATCTCAATCCCAACAAAAATACAAGATACTTACTCCTGCAGTCTTTGCGGTGCGTTCACCACCAAGTCCAGGCCTCCCACTTTGTCTGGTTCATAATTAGGACGATCCTTTAACCTCCCAGGTATCCTCGGCTCAAATCCTCAGACAGCGTTGACAAGCCAAATGGCTTGGTGCGCACTTCAGCACTATCTCGGTAGCGCCCAGGATCCAAGGGTGGTCCAGAATTGTCCCATCTGGGGTGCCAGTTTTGTTGCAAAAAGAATGCTTCTAGGATTCTTTTCTGGAGGCATTCTAATTATCCACAGAAAAGCGAAGTAGACGAAAGTGGAGGTACAACAGATTTATTTCTCATGAGAATTGATCAGACAGCGGACTCATGTCCAAAGGATGTCTGACCCCGAGTTAAGGAATGCAAGAAGGTTAAATACATTCGAAACACATAGTTTTGGTTGAACGCCCAGAATGGTTATCTCTAGCTATATTTCAAGAAGCGTAGAAGGAGACAGCTCTCAAGGCCTTTGAAGCTACAGAGAAAAGATTAGGCTGTCTGTTACAACAAATCTCATCAATGGTCTTTGTTCTTTGTGTCTCAAAACCTGGCAGGCATTAGAGCATGCGCTGAGTGCAAAGCAAGGAACTAAATATAGACAAAGACAAAATGGAGTCACTTTGGTTCTAACTATTATTCCAACACAGAGAATGTAAGAATCTGATGATTGTTAGGTATAAGCATTACCAGTGTGTTACTGCAAGAGCCCTGCCCTCTTTAGCTAGTGTGACCAGAAACAAAAGAGAGCAGGGCCTGCAGCTTTTCAGTGTTGTGATGAAGAGGGTATTTCTCCAGGTGCTGCATGCATGCAAATGACACAGGTAAATACACTCAACCTCCTGAATAAACAATAGGACCAGCAATACTACATTTAATAATATTTATATTTGTGTATTAGTGCAGTTTATACCCACTTCAAATATTTCAAGCACATTATATTATGAATCAAACTTTTTTTCACAATTCATGCTTCAGAATGCCACACAAAATTAACAAACTCCACAATTAAAACACCATAGTATACTAGTCACAAATACAATACACAAATATTTTTTCAATAATATTACAATAAATCTGTAATATTTTCTTCCATTTGTGTATAATTCTTTCCAAGTTCTATCAGCAAACTATTTAACAGAAATCAAGTATCATACATCTGTTTCTCTATGCTTCTTCAGAAATTGCTTAATCCAGCTGCGACCAGGTGTTTGGAAATGAACGCTATACTTTCAAATGGTTTCAGGTGGAGGCTTTGTCCCCACATACAAGGCCATGGCAATGTCCCTGGATTTGAAATATTTGAAGTGGGTATAAACTGCACTAATACACAAATATAAATATTGTTAAACGTAGTATTGGTGGTCCTATTGTTTATTCAGGTGGTTGAGTGTATTCACCTGTGTTCTTGTATAATATTGTCAACCACTACCTCCTGTTTGTTTAGTTGCATGCAAATGACACCTGCTGAAATTCCCTTTTCTTCACCACTGTTAAAGATACAGGAGCCCTGTCCTTCCTGTTATGCAACTTACTTCTGAATAACTATGCATAGGTTTGTGCTGCTTGTATCAAAGTTTCTTCCTTTTGTGTTCAAAATAGAGGCAACAAGAAAAAAAACGCACAGTTTTTATTATTAAAGGTAAATTAATTTCATGAAAAGGAATAGAGGAGGGCTGAGCCTCAAGCTTGCTTATGGATCCAAATGCTCCAGTATAGGCATGGAATATTCTTACTTACAAGAACATACTGGATTGGATCCCTTCATCAAAATGAAAAATTACCCCATGTGCATAGTTGCTTCATGTAAGCATCTGAGCATACATGAACTACTGGACTGTGGATTGTGTTTTTATATGCTTACCAGGAGTTTAATCAAACTGCTATTTGTCATTGTCATGAAATCTATATTGGTTGATTTTTATTTTATTTTTTTAAAGTAGAGATGCAATGTTTAGGCGTTCAATAGATCTAAAACTTTTTAAATCTATCAAAAACTTAAGCCAAGGTGCCTTGGCTTAAGCAGGCAGCTGATTTTTTAAATAAAAAACTTTGCATTTAGACAGAACTTTAGGATGTTCATAGCGCATCATATGCATGACATTATTAGAATATAATCATTACAACAACCCTGTATGGCAGGCCAGTAGTGGTTTGCCTAATAGTAGGCAAATAGTGGTTTGCCTAAGGCCACACTATGAGTTCATACAAGTTGTGAGAGCTAATCTAGGGTAGGCTGACCAGATAAAATCCAAGTCAGGGCTCATGTAACTTTAACAGTTGTAGAGAAAAGGGAATTTCAGCCAGTGTCAGTTGTATGCAATTAGTTCCTGGTGAAATGCCCTCTTCATCACAACAGTTAAAGGTGCATGCACTATACTAGAGTGACCAGATACAAAAGAAGACAGGGCCCCTGCAACTTTAACTGTTCATCACAAGAGTTAAAGGTGCATGCACTATACTAGAGTGACCAGATACAAAAGAAGGCAGGGCCCCTGCAACTTTAACTGTTGTGATGAAGAGGGAATTTCACCAAGAACTAACTGCATACAAATGACACTGGCTGAAATTCCCTTTTCTCTACAACTGTTAAAGTTACATGAGCCCTGACCTGGATTTTATCTGGTCAGCCTAATCTAGGGGCATTCTGGTTTGCTGCTCAGTTTCACAGGCATTACACTGCACCAGCTGTGAACTTTTTCTTTTTTGAAAAAATGCTGCTACTTACAAAACCCATGGATGGCAGGAACCATTTTAATGGAATACTCTTCCACCTTCTTCATGGTAGAGGGAATGCATCTTTTAAGAAGGCACACTGTTGCAACAACTGTGTGCACAAACTAAAACCAAAGAAAAACTATTCTTCATCAGAACAATTGTTTTATCTAGGCATTGGAGCATTTCCTTATGTGTCAGATGTTTTGGGGGGAACTCCCTTGTCTAGCTGGGCAATTCTGGAAGTTGTAGAACTTTTTTCTGTCTAAACATGCATAGGATTGTTTCCAAAGTTTGTTAGCCGATTGAAGTATGCCCAGTTGAACTCAATGCAGTTGTTTCTGAGTAGACATGTATAGGATTGCACTGTATCTGGTCACTCTAGCTTTGCCATAGTATCTCGCTGGCAAGTCTCCCAAGAAGGTATTTCCATTGGAGTTCTACTGATGAAAATTCTGACCAGCAAAATATCTCGACCTATGCCAATACGAGCAAGATTTCCTAAAACCTTTGCTGGGTCATCATACTTGGTTGGGATCAGGAATTTTGAGTCATGAAGGAAATTCTTTCCCAACATAGATAGTTGTGTTTAGCCATCCTCTGTGGTATGTGGTTTGGCTTGCTTGCTTGAGCTATTTATGTACCTACTTGCTCTGTAGCGCAAAAGAAGAAGTGGGTCTCTAGCTGGTGCTAGAAGATAGTAATTCATATTTTAAATAATGCATTTTGACCCATAGACCTTCCTCTCCAATTTGTTTGATATAATTGGCATGATGTATATTTTGTAACAATTGCTGATAATTTTTCATCCTTCAAAAAGAACTTTAAAAAAATTAACAGGGTTATTATTATTATCTCTCTTTTTTTGCTTGTGGTCGTTTTTCTAGATGAACATGACAGGCTTTGCGAAGTCATTCTGTCTTTTACTGATTCAGAAATTTCCTAACTATTGAACATGTTTTAAGTATGACGGTTTTCTTGATGTTGGTGTGGATATATTTTGGTAGGCCTAGTTTCTGAAGGTTTTCTGTATTTTTGTAAAAAAAAATTGATGTAACTGATATGACTAACAGAATAATTGTAACTTTTTCCTGTTGCCATAGTTCTTTAACTTCCATAGCCAGTGGTGTATATTTTCCTCTCTTTTCCTCTTCCTTTTCTGCAACATTTTTATCACTAGGTATTGATATGTCAATGAGGTAGGTGTGCTTTTCTTTTTTTATTTATGACTGTTATATCTGGTTGGTTGCAAAGTATTGTCTTGTCCCAGAATTGTTCTCTCCCAGCAAAATAATATGAGTACATAGCGTGGCTTGGCTTGATTTGTTTGAGTGTGTCTGGATTTCCTAGGCTCTGAAAGCATCTTTTTGGAGAGTACCTGCTGGTTGCATGATCCACGAGACCAGGTTCTGGTGAGTGCATAGTTGACCTTGACAGGAGGGGCTTGCATTTGCTAGACTAAGGTGAGCAAATGTGAAGAGGCTGCAATCCTACATTCATTTATCCCGGAGAAAGCTTTATTGAAATCAATGAGACTTATTTCTGAGGTTTCTTTGGGCAGTTTACTTTGGGTCCCTGATTGGGATTTCTGTTCTCTGCACACTGAGATACTTGGATAATACAGGAGATACCTGAATAAAATGAGGGAAAGATCCTTGTCTAGCATGGTGATAATGGGCATCCATTTTGGCCTTTCTTTGTATTGCAACTGACCATGGTCTTGATGCTGATGCTAATGATGATGATTTATTACATTTATATACTGCCCCATAGCCGAAGCTCTCTGGGCGGTTTACAAAAATTAAAAGGTTGAACATTAAAAAGTCAATATACAAAATTTAAAACCATAAAACATAACATAAAACGTAAAAACAGCTAATGAACAGCTACACGGCTAATGAACCAGAGGTATGATAAATTTTTAGATTTGTTTCTCATTGATAAACCAGAAGTTTATCAATGAGATGCTAGTGAGAAGTGACTGCAACAAGCCTTTAGTCTATTTTGTTCCATGGCTAATGTTTTCAGGGTAATAGTATTTTATACTCTTTTTAATGCTAGGTTGCTAGTTTGTTGTACTAGATTTTTCTGCACTTGTCAACTGCTTCATTTGTTCAGTGGTAGCAGTATGCTGAATCTGTGAGTATGGATACGAGAAAGGTGATGGGGAAAAAGTGTTAAATGTTAGGAAAGGTGAGACTATGGTCATCCAGTGAAGGATTTGCAGTCAGAAAAGATATTTGAGAGAAAGGGAGACTGTATCACATAGGGTATAGCAAAAGCTTCAAAGTACAGCAAAAGCTACAAAAGTATGAGTGAGTGAAGTTAATTTCAGATACACTGAATGTCTCACGTGCCTTTATTTCAGTGATTTTAACATTAAGCTGTTGTGTAGAACAGGTTTGTCTGAATTGTGTGTTGTAAAATCAGACATGTGACCAAGGCTATGTTCTGGTGGGCACACCCCCTTGGGGCTGGACATGCCCCCCCTGGGGGGGTGGACACGTTGGTGGGCACGCCACTTTGGGGGCTGGCCATGATGTCCTCCTTTTTGGTTTCCAAAATATGGTCACCCTACTTCTTTCCATCACAGAATAAGACCCAGAAGATCCATTTTTTGGGCTATGAGGATGCTTGCCACCATTTCCTGCTGTGTGCAGGAGAAGCAGTGCAATAAAAATGCCCACTGAATGGGCCATGTGGTTGTTGATTGCTTCCTCTTTCTTCCCCGTGTGAAGGAAGAGGAGGCTGCTCATCCCTATTGTGGGACAGCAGCAGGAGGCAAAACAATGATAGGGAAAAGGGTCCCCCCCGATGATCCTCGTAGTTAGTTAACTGTAGCCCATGGCTGAATCTCTCGCGCATCCTGATGGTGCCACTGGGATTTTTTTTTGGGGGGGGGGGTCTGGTTGCAAAGAGCAGGCACAGTCTCTCCCCTTCCCCCAATTTAGAACATGAACCTGATGGGCCAAAGGGTTGAAGACTCCCTCCCTCCACTCCATGGTCCTGATCCAGCTCCACTTCCCCTGCATTATTTGGGGGATGGGGGATCAGTCACTCCAGGGCTAAGGCCATGAATATGTCGCATCTGGTTTAATCCTAATATTCAAAGCCCAGGACACAAAAATAGGCTAGACGTGCTTTAACGTGCCACTCTTAGCTTCCTGGGGTTCTGCTGTACCTATCTAAAACCTCTCCAAAGATCCATTAGAAACGCCTTCCATCCAAGAGACATATCCTAAAGCAATGCAATTGGCAAGCAACCAGTCTGGGGGCGAAAATACCCAAAGCCATCTCTGCCTCTGTCTAATCCTTCCTCATTGGCAAGAAATCTTTAGGTGGGTGATAAATGAATTATGTAAACGGTGGATCTACGGGAGAGGGGGGACTGGTAGAGGATTAGTAGAGACTCAGTATTAGTTGGTTCCTAGCGGGTGGAGGCCAAATAAAGGTATGTTTACAGCATTTCCTCCCTCCAGCATGTTTGTTTGGTTCTGCAAAACTCAACCTGAACTGTATCCTGTGCCAGCCACATGCGATGGTTTGACTTGTAAGATGAAACTAGAGGGAGGGAGCCAAGAAACGTCTTTAAAGACGTCTTTACCCACTGGCTTCCTGGCACAAGGTATGCATGTCTCAGAGCTGCATGGCTATTAGAAAAGCCTCAGGGGAGTTTAGGCTGAAGTGAATGCCACCTCAATCTGTATCCAGGTGTTGCCATACATGATGGAACGACTCTCCCAACATGAACCTATCCATATACTGTGTTCAGTATCTAAGGCACTCCTCCGAGGGCCTTCTTGATGGTGGGCCCCCAATTACGGAATGGTCTCCCCAACAAGGCTAGCCTGGCGCCAACTTTGATGCCTTTTTGGTGCCAGGTCCAGATCTTCCTCTACTCTCAGGCATTCGGCAGCATATGATGAGATTTAACCAGGTCCTGGATTTGTCGTATGGTTGTTTGTTTCAAATTGTTTTAGATATGTCGCCTGTGTATGTGCTGTTTGTTTGCATATTTTTATGTAAATGATTTTACATTTTGTATAATGTATTTGAATGATTTTTATTTTCGTGGCATAGAAATGTAATTATTATTGATGATGATGACAATGACGACAACAACTGTTGATGGGCAATTGTTGATAGGCAACTTTTCATATCCCAATAGGTATATATGGATGCAAATTTAGAAATCCAGTGCATCTCACCATGAGCAGGTGACTTGTTGTGTCCCCCTGCTTTTTCACTCTCCTGTCCGGGTGCTGCCTGTGGATGGGCAACAGGTCTTCTAGTTCTTTATCTTTAAACCAGAATTGGACAGGACAAACAGAGGATGGTCCTCTGGCATTCAGATAGAGGTTAGTCCTCTGGCAGCCCTCATATAGAGGACTCTCCTCTGTAAAAGAGGACACGTGGCCACTCGAGAAGAGTTTCCAAAACTGAGCAGTTTGTAGCACATTAAAGGTATATGCGCGCGGTGTCTTCCTCAGATTTAATATACAGATTAAATACAGCAGAGCTAAAAGGCTAAGATGCTGCAATGCTAAAATACTGGGAAAATAAGATCTTTACCTGTTGCCAAAGGGAATGCAATGTAGGTGCCAGGCAAACCCCTCTAGGGAGCTCATTCCACAGCTGGGGTGCCACAGCAGAAAAGGTCCTCTTCCTGGCAGCCACCCACCGCATTTCCTTTGGCAATGGATCACTGGGAAGGACCTCTGAAGATGATCTTAGGGTCTGGGCAGGTACCTATGGGAAGAGGTGATCCTTCAGGTATCCTGGCCCAAAGCTGTTTTGGTTTTTGAGTATCAGCACTTTGAATCAGACCTGGACTGATAGGCAACGCAGCTAGAAAAATACTGATGTAATGCACTTCCTCACGCGTTGGTATCAATAGATGCACGCTTCCAGTCCAGCAGGATAAGTATTTGGATAAGTGTGGATGCAAATGTGCAAGTGTCTCTGGAAGAGCTGTGCTTACAAAAACTTGCTTCAGCACCTCGTCTCCATTGCTTAGGGTGGCCCTATGGAAAGGAGGACAGGGCTCCTGTACCTTTAACAGTTGTATTGAAAAGGGAATTTCAGCAGGTGTCATTTGTAAGCATGCAGCACCTGGTGAAATTCCCTCTTCATCACAACATTTAAAGCTACAGAAGTATAGTTAGAGTGACCAGATACAAAAGAGGGCAGGGCTCCTGCAGCTTTAAGTGTTGTGATGAAGAGGGAATTCCACCAGGTGCTGCATGCTTACAAATGACACCTGCTGAAATTCCCTTTTCAATACAACTGTTAAAGGTACAGGAGCCCTGTCCTCCTTTCCATATGGTCACCCTACCCTTGCTGGATTAGGTCACTTGTGGATTGGCTTAATGATCCTGTAAGGGAAGGATCAGACATAGTTATTTCATATGTGCTCAGTCTGAAATGCTTTCCATGCTTTTAGCTAGAGGGGAAGGTAAAGGCCATCTAATTCTAAGTAAAGATCTAAGAGGAAGGGCTTCATGTTTTGGTAGAAGGTTAAGGACAGGAAAAGTCAATTTAGCAGTGGACGTCACATTAAAACATAAAAGGAGATCCTTTGTTGTTTTGGCAGGAAGGGGTGGTAATCACGTTTACATTTATTTCTATTTTTTTTTTTATCTCAACGGAATAACTTTGTTGGAGCATAGCAACGTCAAACTGAGATTGCTTGGGAATCTTTATATGGCCTCCTGCCCTGGAAAAGAAAAGACTGTTGTTTGAGTGGTCCTGTTATTTTCTGAGATAATGGATGCTGCCCAATGGGCATAGTCCAAAGACCTGTCAAGGGGGTTCCAGTGCTCGATTTCAAGGAGGGAGTTTGGTTTTAAGATGTGGGGTGAGGAGCTCAAAAGAGCCCCATGAGGACTGAAGAAGCCCAGTGGCCACAAAATGCTGATTGACTGTGGTGATGGGATGGGAAAATGGGAATGGGAGGGGGGAACAGACAGTAGCCATTTTGAAAGAGCACCAAACAGCATCATTCTACACTGCGATATTTTGTTGCAGTTTTATCGGATGCATTTATTTTTTGCTTTTCACATTTTTATTGTAAGCTGCCTTGTGAGGGTTTGCTTTAAAAGGCTGGCTATGTATGTGTGTGTGTGTGTATATGTACATATACACACAGACACACACGCACACAGAGATATTATTATTATTATTATTATTATTATTATTATTATTATTTATTCCATTTATATACCGCCCCATAGCCGAAGCTCTCTGGGCGGTTTACAAAAATTTAAAACACTGAGCATTAAAAAACCGATATACAAAATTTTAAACCATAAAAAGCATACACCATGCGGCTCCGAGGCCATCAGGAGAGGGGGTGGCAGCAGTTTCGCCACCCCCGGGAGGGCAGGGAGGGGGGCGGGGGCCTGCGTTGTTTTTTTTTTTAAAAAAAGGACTCACCTTTTGCGCGCGAGGGCTCGTGTTCTCTTTCCTGGTACAAAAATAAACAAAAATGGCGGGCGTGAGTTACGGCTCTCCCTACCCCCACCATTGAATGCCTCAACCAATGGGTAGGAGGCGGCTTTTATGGAGTAGCCATTTAGGCATTGTCAAAAAAAAGCACAGCTGGCTGCATAACATTTGCATGTTAATTTATATATGATTTAAAATTCAAATAGAAATACAATACATCTGACCACATTGGGGAGGACTGTGACGAGGTCACCTGTGGGCCCGATGTTGTTCAAGTAGTAACTGTTGATGAACATAGGAACAGAAGAAGCTGCCTTGCACTGAGTCAGATACTTGGTCTATCTAGCCCCATACTGTCAGCACCTCTCTGGGGTTTCAGGCAGGAATTTTCCCAGCCCTACCTGGAGATGCTGCTGGGGATCGAACCTGGGACCTTCTGCATGCCAAGCAGGGTCTCTATCACACTGAGCTGCACTGAGTCCCTTCCAGAGCCCTGCACTCCCTCCTTCCTTATGGTTCTTTATTGTTAATCAGGCTTCGGCCTGGACAGCCCTTCCAATGGAGAACATCCTCTGCCACATGCCCAGCATATGATTTTGGGAAGCCCTTATTGCATCCTCAGATTTCTCAGGATTCAGTGATTCAGCGTTCCCACAGACATCTGAGGGCTCCTTCACTTGGCCAAGAGGAAGCCGTCTGTGCTCAGCTCTTCCCCGCCAAAATGATCCCCCACAAGAGAAGGCATCTGCATGCTGATTTCTTCTGATCCAGCAGGGTTCTTCTGATATCTGTAGGATTTGGATTTGAGGGAGGAGAGAGGTCATTATTACAGTGGTGAGAAACCTGCAGCCCTACAGATGTTGTTGGACCACAACTCCCATCATCCCTGACCATTGGACATATGGGTTGGGGATAATGGGTTGGGGTGAGCAACATCTGGAACTCCAGAGGTTCCCCTGCCTTTCTCTAGAAAACCTCTCCATTTTCTTACCTGGTGCTCCCAAGTAAACTTAGGCCCTTTCCATACCAGGCTTGTGGCCTGGGATCACCCCCGGATGCAGGGAGGGAAGTGGGGGGCTGATCATGCACGGGTTTTTTTGTACTTACTTTTTGAGGAAGAGCACTCCTGCACTCTTCCCAGGTAGGTAAAAAAAAGAAAAACATGGCCACCCTGACGGCCCGGGAGCTGCCCGGGTCATCGCATTTTCCATGTGCATTGGGGCGACGAACCCGGGAGTGGCTACTTCTGGGTTCACCGCCCCTCCGCCCCTCTTCACCCCTCTGGTGTAGAAGGGGCCTTACAAATATATGAGGGTAGTTATGCAGCTTGATTTCCTCACTTTCACCCCATCTCACTGTATGCCCAGGAGCCGCCTGGACAAAGTTCTTCCAAACCTGGCTATGATTCATACAATATGCAGCAGGCTGGATTCTTCCCTTTCTTTTCTTCTTTTGCATTGTGGGATGAGAGTGGTGCAATCCCAATCCTAGCAGCCCATTCAGTGGAGGCAGGTCAGGAAAACCTCTTTTCAGTCTCTGCCTGTCGGGCTTGTTTGGTTCCAGTCCCGAATATGCTGCCAACTTCCTGGTAAAATGTGACTGCCTTTCAAGAGCTGGGTGAAGTTTTCGTAAGCATCTGTGATCCCAACTGGATGGAAAGGAAGACTGGGGGGAAAAAGAAGGACAAGATGGACAGGAGATGGTGTGTTGTGGTTCTTGTTCACTGTGCTTCCAAGGTATCCTGCCATAATCCCCTTGCTTCATTAATAGAGCATTCTCCTCCCACTGCACGCCAAGATCCAAACATGAATGGATGAATTGCTCATTAATCACAGACCAATATTTTATTTGTACAAAAGGAAGATGCACTAATTAAGAGTAATTAAATAAACCCAATATTTTTAAAAACGGGGTCAACATATTTCCCCCTTGTTTGCATTGAAATAAGAAAGAGCCCAGCAACCTTTCCAATGACATAAGATGAATCATCCTTCAAACAGAACATCACCAGCTCTTCAGAAGGTTGCCCCAGGAGAGTTCTTAAATCAGTTTCTCTCTGCAGTCTTTATACAAATTACAGTACAGGAGTACATGATCAACAGACTCTGTTGCACCCTTTCTATTGCAACGTTTCTACATGCAGGGTCCAAACAGATTACAGTACAGGAGTACATGATCAACAGACTCTGTTGCACCCTTTCTACATGCAAGGTCCAAACATGCTGGGTTATGCAATTGATGGTGTAGAGATTGAACTACAAATCAAACAGGCCCTGATTCACAACCTTCTTCTACTATGAAGTAATGACATGGCCAGTTACAATGGTCATGTGTCCTACTTCACAGAGGACGGTCCTCCATTTGGACGGCTATTTGGTTTAAAGGTAAAGAACCCTAAGAAAGATGAGCAGTGGGGGCCTTGAAGCACCTGGACAGCAGATGAGCAGATACACAAATCACCTGGTCACAGTCTTTCCCACTAGGGTGAGATGTCCTGGACTATATATAACAATTAAATTGTAGTATTTCCCCCTAAATTTGCATTTATACATATACGTTTGCATGTGGACACGTGGAAGTCTGCATTCTCTTACCTCTTTTGCCTTCTTTTTTGGCGATGTGTTAAGTAGCCACCCCCCAAATAGCCCCTCGCTGTCCACCGACATCTGAAATTCAGCAATAACCACACTGACTTACCTGACAGAGTTACTGTAATGATTACAATGGCATCAGCATATCAGAAGAGCCCTATAAGAGCAGACTAAAGATCCAGCTAGTCCAGCATCCTCTTTCTCTCAGAAGCCCACAAGTGGGGTGTTGTTTTCCAGCAATTGCTATTTCAGAGGTACACTGCTTTTGATTGTGGAGGCTCCACAGAGCAGCAGTGGGAGCCACAGGCCTGGGGTCCCAATCTGGTTCTTTGGGGTTTCCAGAGGGCTCCACCCCCTGCCCTGCCCCCTGATCATTTGGTAGCTTCCCGGCTTCCCCCTCCCCCCTCTGCATTCTAAAAGGTTGAAATGCTTCTCCTAAAACTGAGTTACCAGCGGTAAGAGTTTTAAGATGCTCCACCCACCAGTGTAAAGTTAACTAGCGCTCCGTAGCAATATGCACTAGAGGCTCCGTCCTCAAGTAAAATGCTCTATAGCCTTTGTGAAGCAGTTTGTGAGAATTAGCAGCAATACAGCACAGTGTTTAGAAAGTTTTTGAACTGCCGTAGGCTGGGATTTCTGGTCTCCTTTTGCCTTTAGCCCCACCCTTTTCCTTTGGCCCTTCCCACTAATGGAATATGACCCCCAGGAGCTTCTGTGAAATTGAATTTGGTCCTTGGTGTGAAAGAACTCCCATTCTCTGCCATAGAGCTATGAGGACCAGTAGATCAACCTCGCCTCCATTCATTTGTTTAATCTCTTTCTTAGGCCACTTAAGGTATTGATCATCACCACATCCAGTGGCAGATTCCACGAATGTTTGAAAATGTTTATCAGTGCTGGATATTATTATTATTAGGCATCCATAGGATGTGGGGCACTCCTATGTCTGCAACGAGAGGGCAGGTCAAGCCTAAATCATGGGTGGTTGATGCTCTACAAAACTTGGTACTGTAGAGACCATTAGTGCACAGCTGTCAGGAATCACAAGGACTAGAATGCCCCCCCCCCCTCAGCTCTGTGCACAGCCACCATGACAAAGCAGAGCTGCACCTTGGAGCATCTGCCTGGGCAGTAGAGTGTCTTTAGGCTCTGAGCTGCCCCCACCCATCCAAGGTGGCCATTGGGCCCTCCTAGACAGGAAGCTCCTGTTTGTGCTGAAGACTTGGCTTGGTCACCAATGCTTTTCCTGGCTCCAGTGTGTTTAAGTTGTTCACTGGCTTGGTTCCCCAGCCCCTGGCTCCACTCCAACAGCAGCTGCCTACAGCTCAATCCTGACACCATTACCAGGTGAGTCCAGTCTCACACAGAAGCCTTTGTTGTCCATCCAAGTAAGGGGAAACTGGATTGGAGGATCTGTGCCAGACCAGTGGCACGTTTCACTATCTTTCAGCAAGAGAATGCACTGCCCTTTCACCCTAGCAGTTTACTACATGGGGCACCTAATGATAGAATGATAGAATCATAGAATAGTAGAGCTGGAAGGGGCCTCTAAGGCCATCGATTCCAACCTCCTGCTCAATGCTGGAATCAACCTTAAAGCATCCCTGACAGATGGTTGTCCAGCTGCCTCTTGAAGGCCTCTAGTGTGGGAGAGCCCACCACTTCCCTAGGTCATTGGTTCCATTGCTGTACCGCTCCAACAGTCAGGAAGTTTTTCCTGATGTCCAGCCTGAATCTGGCTTCCTGGAATTTGAGCCCATTATTCCGCATCCTGCACTCTGGGATGATTGAGAACAGATAGGACCAATAATAATGATAATAATGACAATGATGTCCCAAAGAAGTGAACCTCTGAAGCAACACCAATTCCAAGTTTCGGGGTGGGGGGGGAGGCTTGGGCAAGATATCTCAATGGACCTCCTCCTTCAGTGAACCTACCTTCTCACTGCCATTGTCACCAGCTGCTCCTGCATCTCCTCCTGTGTCTCATCGTTGCTACCACTTGCTTGCTTAACAGGCAAAGAGCCAGGTAGCATGTAGGCCATGGCAGCTAGTGCTACCGCTTCTCATCACCAGTGTTTTTCTGGTGAACAAGCAGGATGCAAGGATGAAGAGAAGGAGCAACTCTATTAGTGGGCCCCTGCTGGGGTGTGAGCTGTTGGCAGGTGCCTTGGCCATGCCTACCCTTGATGCTGGCCCTGCTCTGAAGGCGCTGTCCAAAATATTCACAATCACACTTAAGGAATATGGCAACAATTTCAGCAGCAGCAATAGTCACCACCACCACTTCTCTGCTGAACGAGGGATTTATTTGGCCGTGTTCCAAGCGACTTTCCTTGGAAAGCGATAACGCTGGATTTGTTCTTTTATGAATTTATCTATGTGCAGAAATGGATAAGGAGCATGGCTTTTGGCCCATAATAAACTGTTCGGAGACTTGCTGTTCTGTTGTGCCAAGTGAAAAAGGGAGTCCTCTCTTGTTATTCTGTAGCTTACTAGTTGGTGACCCACCAGCCTGGCATTTATCTTGAAAAAGAGAGGGGAGGAGCGAGCAGGTAAAGTGAGTAAGTGTGTGTGTGAGAGAGAGAACAACACCTGTTGTGAAAGATATCTGAAGCTGGTGGAATTTGCATCATACCTAAGTGCCAGAGTGAGGTCTGAGGCTGGCACCCTGCCTGGCAATGTGTGTGCCAAGGGAGTGGGAAGCGGTGAGAGGCAGGCTTGAACTTAGCCAGTCCCTAGGGAACATGGAAAGCTGCTTTGGTCCCTCCAACTCAGAGCCTATCTACACACTTAGGATAAAACACTTTGAAAACGTTTTGAAAACTGTATCTGGAGTGTGTCCTGGGCCCCAACAGTTCTCAAAACTGTTTAAAGCAGTAGTGTAGATAGGCTGACAGTTTTGAGAACTGTTGGGGCCCAGGACACACTCCAGATACAGTTTTCAAAACATTTTCAAAGTTTTGTATCCTGCGTGTGTAGATAGGCTCTCAGTGTTGGCCAGGGCCCATCTATACAACGCCGCTTTGCCTACTGATCCTCCCAAAATGCTGTAGCATTGCTGCTGCGAAAGCAGCATTGATAGGGTTACATGGCAGGAGTGAACATGGGCTACCCAGCCAGGAAAAATTGCAGCACCTTTGTCAGACAGCAAATATCAAGGGACCAAAAATGACAAAAAACTGTTTTATAGTTTTCTGGCAACTCTGCACAACTTTGAAAGCCTGTAGCAGCGCTGCTACAATTCATATAATTTATGTGTTATATAACTGCCCTTACTTTTGTTCCCCAGACTTTAATATCACCATGGCAGCTATTACTTGGTTTGTTGAGCCTGCCCCCTGCCCTGCATCCCCACGCCTACTCTGCATTGGGATTTGCTCCTAACCCAGAGTGCAGGACATGGAATAATGAGCTCAGATGATTCCGGCTGGGCATCAGGAAAAGCTTCCTGACTGTTAGAGCAGTACGACAACGGAACCAATTACTTAGGGAGGTGGTGGGCTCTCCCACACTAGAGGCATTCAGGAGGCAGCTGGGCAACCATCTGTCAGGGATGCTTTAAGGCGGATTCCTGCATTGAGCAGGGGGTTGGACTGCATGGCCTTATAGGCCCCTTTCAACTCTACTATTCTACGATTCTTTGATTCTATGCACGCTCTCTTAATCTGAACTGAACCCACCACTGACAGACCGCAAACAAACATGGTGACATTAGAGCAATGTAAAAAGTCACGCTAAAATGACACATTGGAAATGTGCAGTTTTGCAGGGAATAGCACAGTGTGACTGTGAATTGGCGGCTGAATCATATAAAAAACAATATGATGCAACTGCATGGCCAACACGGGGTATATAGAGCATATCGTAACTCTTAACTCTTCAGGGCAGGGATTGGCAACCTTTTGGGTAATGGGCACATTTGGGCATTTGAGATACTGTCCTGGGCACCATCACAAAATGGCTGTCATGGGAGGCATGGCAAAGGACAAGTAACTACCCCAAAGACTGAGTACAAGGCCGAGGTGGGGTCTGAGTCCCAACATACTAACAACTCCTTTGAACCCACACTTCAAAGCACCATCAGAAACCCATTTCACAGCAATCCCAGCTGCCAGTAAGAAAATGTGCTTTTTTTTAAAAGTCAGAAGGGGTAGGGAATCTTGGCGGTTGCCAAAAAAGGTGCCTTGGAGCACAACACAAAACCCTCAACATATGCTGTTAAATGCCTGGGATGCCAGCATGCCTTTCATGCCCCACAGGTGCCTGAGTCCTCTGAGAGGCACTTCATCGACAGAGCATCAAGGAATAGCATCACTGAGGAGGGGAGGTAAGCGGCTGACAGTGGACACGCCCAGCTCCAGCCAAGTCCTGCTGGGACTGCCTCGGCCCGCACTTCTCATCCACCAGGTGCTCCATCAGGAGCCTGTACTGAAGGGCCAGGGCCTGGCCAGGAACCTGCCCCCTTCCTTGGACCTGTTTCTGGGCATGCACAGAGTGCTTCCCCTCCCTCCCTCCTGCTTAAGGGTGAAGGCCGTGCACGCACTTCCCCCAGATTCTCAGAAAACAGCAATATCAGACAGGATGCTTTTGAGCATGTTCAGAGTTCGGCCTCTCAAAGTCACGCTGTTGTATCTAGTTATGATTTTAAAACCATGCACGGCCAGATGGGAGAAGGTGCCGCAAATAGATGCAGTTCATTTATTTGGGTTGTTTCCTTTTATGTGGAATTGGGTTGACTACTCGAGACTGACCTTAGGAGTCACGGTTGTGAAAGACATGCAGCAGCCACCCATCCGTGCACACATAATGGCCACCAAAGGCTGGTAAGTCTGGCCTCCCACCCAAGGCATGCTGGGAGTTCCACCCAAGGCATGCTGGGAGTTGTAGGCGTAAACCTAGGTTTTTATTAAATTCTTTAAAAATAGTTTAAACCCCAAAATTCATGTTTTTTAAAAAATGTTTTTCTGGTACATTGTACAGCCAGACCTATCACCATGTCAAATTTCAAGTTTCTAAAAGTGGGTAAACATTTCCAGACATACATGAAACACACATACTTTCCACTTCATAGGCAGAGATATACACACACATGAACATTTAAAAATATCATATTAGACTACATAAACATGCTAATATTACGTGTACTTACTTAAAAGTAGTAAATAGCCTGCCGAGATCTTTGAAAAGATGTCTCAAAGAATGTATGTACATGCCTATTAATGTGCTGTATTCTCCATATTTTTATAGCCCCAGAAATATATGCCAAATGGCTGAAACACATTGGGCTACTTTGAAGAATAAAACTTTATTTTACTACACTCTAAGACTAATTGTTTTCGCACAGTACAATACATTGGCTTGTTCAGTAAAGGTGCCCCACAGATTAAAGACCTATTCCATGGAGGCAGTCAGGAAATAAAGACATCCACCTGGGGGCAGCTCTGAGAACCACAGAAGGGTCAGGGTGAGCTGATTTTTTTCTTTTTAGAAATTAAATTAGTAATAGTGCAGAAAAGTTGCCTAATGTGTCCCTTAGTATACACCAAAAATTATATTGATCTACCTCAATATTTAGCTGGGCCCCTCTGGCTTTGAAAAAATCTAAAATGACCCCAAAATGGTTTCTTGAAATAATTTGGTTTTTTTATTTTTTATTTAGAAATTAAATTTGTAATAGTGTGGAAAAGTAGCCTAATGTGTCCCTTAGTATACACAATATATATATATTGATCTATCTCAATGTCTAGCTGGGCCCCTCTTGCCTTGAAAAAATAGAAAATGACTCAGAATTTTTTTTGGGAAAGCATTTTATTTATAGAAATAATATTTATAAGTACAATACTTTTTAACAGTGTATACTAAGGGACACATTAGGCTACTTTTCTGCACTATTACAAATTTGATTTCTAAATAGAAAATAAAATTATTTTGAGAAACCATTTTTGGGTCATTTTAGATTTTTTCAAAGCCAGAGGGGCCTGGCTAGACATTGACATAGGTCAATCATTTTTTTGTGTGTAAACTAAGGGACACATTAGGCAACTTTTCTGCACTATTACTAATTTAATTTCTATATAATAAAAAATTAGGACATTTTTCAGCTCACCTCTCCACTCTCTCATGATGCAGGCAACAGCCAGTCTTTGCATGCATTTCCTGGTTCACACCAAGACGCTATATTTAAATATTCCAAGGGATGGAAGTGAGAGATGCCCCTAGAAATCAGGGGAGAAATCCAAGTTTTTATACTGTATCTTAGGTTGTGCTTGGGAGGATTTAACCCCACTCCCCTACAAAAAACAAAAAATCACAAGATAGCAGCAAAAAGAAGAGTTTCTGTTCTTTCTAACTCAGTTCTTATTTAGTATGATTTTTTTTCCTTAAAAAAACCTCTAACTGTATTGCAGGTTGGAAGGATGTGAGGGCTTGCAACGTAGTCCGTTGTTAATATTGCATGTCAGAGGTGTGGCTAATGTTGGAATGGATTCCCAGTAAAAATAAATGCATTCCGAGTACTTCCCAGCACTGGGGATATATTATTTTTTTACTGGGAAACCATTCCAAACTTCTCAGGGTGATAGATGCATGCCATCATACCCTGCAGTGCAGGTCTCCCTTTGTTCCCTCTATGACTGGAATTCAGAGGTGAGTCCTGGAGCGTAAGATGCCAAAAAACATCTGTCCATGCACAACTGAGAAGCATCAGCAGTCTTGAGGAAATCCAGTTGTGGAACGTCCTACTGTTTGATCTAAGGCGGCCACTTGTGAATCACCAATAAAGAAGGAATGCATCACCAAGGGAGGGCAAAGAGCACCAGTTTGCATAAAATTGTTATATGCTAATTTATATGTGTAGATGCAAACTTAGAAACAAATGTTCTCATTCAAATAGAAATACAGTCCTTCTCAACCACAGTGTGGAAGACTGGGATCAGGCGAGTTGCGGACGGGCACCTTCAAGGCCCCTGCTGCTCTCCCTTCAGATGGGACTTGATCTTTAAACAGGGCTTGGGCTGGACAGCCTTTCAAATAGAGTATGCCTTCAAAATACAATCCCCTGGCAGCCCTCCAAGTAGAGGATTGTCTTTGGTAAAAGAGGACACATGGCCACCCTGTTTGGACTTCATTTGGTCCCTTCGAGACAGGCTTTTAAGAGGGCATGAAAAACTTCTTCTCTGCTAAAGAGACCTGATGGCCGTGTGTTCCAAAGCCATTTTCGCATTCACCTATTGCTGTATTTACTGTACATTCATATTTCATTTCCATTTCATTTCATTTCATTTATTACATTTCTATACTGCTCAGTAGCCAAAGCTCTCTGGATGGTTTACAAAGATTAAAATCTTTAAAATAGACTATAAAAAACTATTTACATAGCACACACACACACGTATAAAATAAATTTAAAACATTCAACAATAAGAAAAATTAGGACCTGATTGAAACCTCATCATATGTTGCCAAATGCCTGAGAGAAGAGGAAGGTCTTAACCTGGTGATAAAAAGACAACAGTGTGGATGCTAGGTGGGCGTCATAGGGGAGATCATTCCATAATTGGGGTGATTTCTATAAGCTCCCTAATGGATAATTATTTCATTCCAGTTGTGTATTACACTCTCTGAGGCTTTGGCCGTAAAAGCAACTTCTTGATTAAACCAACCAAACCCAAGATTTACGGAAGAACATAAAAAAAAAATGGGGGGGGGGAGATGGGGGGAACTCCCTAAAGTAATGGAGACTCCAAACCAGCCCCATGAGGACTGAACATGCTCAGAAGCAACAGAATGTCAACTGACAGTTAGTAGAAGAAAGGGGGGATGGAATGGAATATTGTAGAGGAGTGTGTGGCTGGCTGAATGAAACAGCCAGCCAAGCTGAACAGGAACATTCCGCACTGTAATATGTTGGTAGAGGTATTTTGCATGTAATATATTGTAGGGCTATGCAGCCCCCCCCCCCCCCCCGAACCAGATCTGGATCCGGATCCTGGCGATCCAGATCAAGCCGATCCGCTCCAGCCCGATCTGGGCCTCTCCCGATCCGGTTTGGAACTGGATCTGAAACCAGACTTGGGTCTCCGAATCGAGATCCAAAGACCCTCCTTTTCTCCATAGACAAGTCTATGGGGAAAAGGACTCACTGCCTTCCCCCCTCTCCCCCTCCCCCTCCGCCTGCCTGAGTAGCAGGCTGAGAGGCCTGCTTCTCAGTACAGCGGACGCCAGAGGACAGCAGCAGACGGCAGCGCAGACGGTGGAGGGTGAGTGGGGAGAGGAGGGAGAGTGTGGGGAGGGCGACTCACCGCTGGCCTTCCAGGTCATTGGGTTCCAGCTGCACAGCCAGCACCCAGGGACCTGGAAGGCCAATGGGCCCAGATCTCCGGATTGATCCGAATTGATTCAGAACGGGCCCGATCTGGAACAATGTGGACCTCCCCTGACCTGGTTCGGAACCGGAACCAGGAGGTCCAGATCGGCCCAATCCACTCCAGATTTGGGATCCTGATCCTGATCTGTGCATAGTCCTAATATATTGTGCATTTGTTAGACTAACAGCCTATCTACACTACTGCTTTAAAACGGTTTAAAATGGTTTATAACAGGAGTGACAACTGTTGGGGCCCAGGACACAGAGCTCCATATATACAGTTTTCAAAACGTTTCCAAAGTGTTATATCCTGCTTGTGTAGATAGGCTCTAAGTTGTTCTTTTCAATGTAGAATAATGAAACATGTTTTTGAAATGGAAGATGGCAATGTGACAAGCAGAATAGCACTACAGTAGTTTTCCATTATCTCTAGGCCTGCGTTCTAACACAGTAAACCACACCCAACTATTGAATAGCAAATCTAGTGGAGGCTGGTGGCTCCGATGTCAGTGGGGCAGTGAATCCGCTCTGGGTTTCAGTCAGAACCAGTCAGAACTCCAAAGGAGTGATACATAATTACAACACAGATTTCCAAATCAAAAGGCTATGCAAATATACAATGCCTATATCCCAAACGCATTTCAACCAAACTTATCATCTCTAGTGGGAAAAATATAAACAGTAGTTACAGCCCTTCCTAAAACAATGTTTTCATGATGTTAAACTTCCTACCCGTAAATATTATCTATCTATACAAACTCTGTAATCCTCGTCATGCAACTTTTGATTTGGAAATGAGTGCTGTAATTATGTATACACAAAATATTGGTGGGCTGCTAATCGGTTGTTTCAAATTCTGTGTGAAATATCAGTATTTATATTAAAATGTTGTCAATTTTTTACGCGCATAATTTTCTTTAAATCTGTTCTGTTTTGATGTTTGTTAGTGGTGGTTAGTGGTTAGTGGTTTTACTGGTTTTTGCAGCCCGTGAACTTTATGACCAGGTAGGCATGGCTGTTTTTCTTGGAAGGCGTTATCTGTATATAAATTTGTTCTTGAGGAAGTACAAGTACACATACCTGATAATGCAGCTTGTCCATTTCCTCACCATCATGAAAAGAGTGATTCACTTGTCAATAAATGTCCTCCGTGTCGGTGCTGTGTGTTCCTTTCACACTGTGTTCTGGAATGCTGCAAGATGTTTTTATTCTGGGTAGCATTAGGTGAGTTTTTCTGTTATGACTTAATACACATCCAAGACTGGTCCAAGACATTTTGCTGCCTGAGGCAGAAAACAAGATGGCGCCTCTTCTGTCCCATGCCCAAAAGCCGACTGGACTGCTAGGTGAAATTGTCTTCAATGCTGATGATGGGACAGCATCTTCTATCATACCTGAAGATAGCAGGGTAACTTAGGGGGTGAAATGCAGGTCTCATGGGCCATATTTCTCTCCTCCAACACCTTGCTGCCACTTCCCAGTATCTGCTGCCTGAGGCAGCTGCTTCACTCTGCCCAATGGTAGGGTTGGCCCTGTACACATCATTTAGAAACTTGCGTTGACAATAATTTAGAACCCAAACCCTGGTTTGAGCTTCCAAGCATGGAGGCAAACCATGGTTTAGAGTTGCTTGTCTGATTTTTTTTGTCCCATCTGTGCAGCACTCCTGATTTCATTGAGCAACAGAACCCGGAGGCAGAAGAGGAGCTGTAACTCATAGGGCTGGACCACAGTGCACAAGTTTGGGGCCGCATGGTCCTGCATCCCATCCCACAAGACTCCCTGATAGGCAGCAATGGCAGTGGGTCAATGGCAGAAGTTGTTCATTGCTTTGGCTGTTGCTGCTGTTGTTGATTTTCCTAGAAAACTGAAAACATGCCTAATTATTCCAAACTGAAAATAAAACACAACAGGTTGGATCTAGACTTTGTCATGCTTAGAGTACACTCATTGAAAACAATGGAACTTATGTTTGTCTTTTTAAATTCATTTTTATTGTGAAATTTCCACTATTTTTTAAAAAAAGAAAGAAGAGGAAGAACGTGTATACATCCATATCAATGAATACATATGAAGTGTGTGTGTGTGTGTGTGTGTGTGTGTGTATGAAAATACAACTTTCTAGCAATTATACTGTACATAGGCTTCAACAAAAGTGGACCAAATATCCAGTTAAGTATCCCGATAAGTAGCCATCCATTCAAACATTGAAAGCATTGTGAGGTCCTCAATCCATTGCGTTATAGTAGGTGAGTGTTTGTTTTTAATACCCATCTTTTAGCTGACAAAGGAGTGTAGAAAATCCATTTACACTGACCAGTCAGTAATATTTATCCATATAATAACCTCCTCCAAAAATGAAGCAACTAGCGGACATGGACACAGTCATGATTAACTAGGCACATTGATTTCAACTGGTCTTCTCTGAGTATGACTAAGTCTGGATCCCACCCAATATAATTTAATAACTTCTGACTTACATGACCTTGGACAACCTCCCTGCTTGTTGTAAACTAGCATATCAGGAAGCGGACCTTTCTCCCTGCTGTATTAGTTTACTACATGCAAGGTGTTCTTGTTGTTTCATTTTTTTTTTAAAAAAAACCATGGACGGGGGGAGCATTCAACGATGTGACCCCCTACCTGGATTATTCATCCTCAACTCAATCTGCCACCTCATTTTGCAAAATGTGGCACATATTACATAAGGAATCCCTTCTCGAGTTCCAGAAAAAAAGCAAAGGAAAAAAACAGTGGTGTTATTTCGTGGTGATGTTTCAGTCAGAATATGTAAAGAAGCTTGAATGTTCATGCTATCTACATTTGGCTTAAGAATAGGTCAATGGATTTTGTTGTTTGAAACACTTTCCATTTTGAAAGGAACCGAAAGATTTGCAGAACAGCTAGCACCAAATGGGGAATATGCCATTCTTTGGAGGTATGAATTAGAAGAGCTGTGGGTCAGGTGCATTGCAAATTGGGATACGAATCACTGCCATTTCACATTAGCTGGAGTGGGCATTTTGGCCTGAGTCTTGAAACTGAAACCAATCCCACAAATTGGTTGGGATGCAAAGTGGCCGAGAGCATGTCTCCCGTTAGCAAGATGAGAAATGTACTTGATGCAGCTTGATACTGTACCATCCACAAATATATATTCCGGAGGGTGGGGGGAGGGAAGTGAGTTTAAGCATGAAGGTATTGCAAGAATCTCACAGCCATTGATATATATTCTTGTTCATTTATAACTTTTTAGGTGTTTTTCATTAAGTTCTATTATGTCTTTATGTTGTATATATGAATTTAAGTTTTGTTGAGAGAACTACTCAGAGAGCTTTGGGTATTGGGCAGTACAGAACTGTATTACACTACTCTGGTCTAAGGATGTATGACCATTTCATTTCTGTTGTCGTATCATGCAAACATCTCCTGAATGCAAATACAAGCAGGGACACTTTTCTTCTGAGAAATGTTTGCAAATCCCCGAATTTATGGTGCATAACTTTTTGAGAATGTGTACTTTGAAATGCATTTTTTTAACAAATAAAAAAACAAATATGCATGCATACACCTTAATCATTTCATCATTTTGAAAAATGCACACAGAAATATGCACTTTCCCTGTGGAACCCTATACTGGAGAATCCACGGGGCTAAGCAGTGTCCCCTAAGCACCACCTTCTGGAGCTGACCCACCAAGTAAGGGCGGAACCACTGCAGTGCAGTGCCTCCCACTCCCAACTCAGCCAGTCGATGGTATCAAAAGCGGCTGACAGATCAAGGAGAATCAACAGAGTCACACTCCCCCTGTCTTTCTCCCGACATAGGTGATCACACAGGTCATCCAAGGCTGTTTCCGTGCCAAAGCCTGAAACCTGACTGAACTGGATCCAGATAATCGGTCTCATCCAAGAGTGTCTGGAGCTGGCCTGCAACCACCCGCTCAAGGACCTTGCCCAGGAATATACACAGTTCTTGACTGGAGAAGTCCATTGCAAAATTTGGCTAAATGCAAAATGTGAAAGATAACTGTGTTTTGGTTTGAAAGTAGGAAATTGGGTCAATTTGTATTGAAATTCAAAACAGAAGAGTGTCTCCCCCATCCCTATTTGTAAATAAGAAGGTTTAATTCAGAATGTTGTGCAGATTTTTTTTTTTTTGGGGTGGGGGAATTTGCACATTAATTCTGACCTTAAAATGAATGCATGTGAAAGTGATGCGAACTTAAATCATCTGCCTTCGATAGCAGTTACTTTATAGCCTCCAAATACTGTCTTGTTATCATAAATATCTGATCCTCTTTAATGATATAGCATTTACCATGTGCCTTCGAACAGAATCAAAAATCTGTGCTGCTATTCAGTAGAAGAATCTCTCTCCTTGTTGGATTGGTTTAGCAAAATATGGACAATTGCTTGTATAAGTAAATTAACATGTGAAAAAAGAATGAAAGACGGATCATTGGCAGATACATTTATACAGACATGGATTTTATTTAGTAATTACTGGAACGACAACCATCAAAATAAAGTTTCAGAGGCAGTGTGCTTATGTACACCAGTTGCCGGGGAACATGGGTGGGAAGGTGCTGTTGCACTCATCCTTCTTGTGGGTTTCCTGTTCACAGCTGGCTGGCCCCTGTGTGAACAGAACACTGAACTAGATGGACTGTTGCAATGTGGCTCTTCTTATATTCTTATGTTCTTGGTCTTTTTAGTTGCGTTTATCAAATCAGCGAGTAAGAATTGCAGTAGAGCCTTTTTGTTCACCTTCTTTTTTTTCTTTTTTCTTTTCTCTTTTCATAGAAATTATCTAAATATTATACATTGTGTATTTTTGTGGGGTATAAATAACTAATACAGTTTGGGGGAAGAGACCAGAATGGGTTTCAGCCTATTGCTGTAATGGCTGCCCCCTGGCAAGCATGAGCGGATCACTTCCTTTGTGATTTGTGTGTTTGGAGCATTTGCCGGCTGGCTATTGAGGTCACTGGTTACAGGAGTGAGAGTGGAATGTGTCATTGTTCTGAGTTGTAAGTCTGGCACTGACCAGACCGCCTCCCCTTTATGAGTTGCCGGCATCCACCACTTTTAGCAGGTGTCTGTGCCTTGCCCTGCTTGTACTGGCAGCCAGGCAGAAAGTGCTGGGGGAGCTTCATTTGGGTCATGGGCTCAGTAGAAGTAAGCAAGGTGATTGGGGGAAGGAGGAGGGAGCAGGGAAAGCGGGAGGGCTCTGCACGGACCCGGAGAGAATCTGGATCCAGATCCGAGTTGGATCAGGCCCAATCCGGACTACCCAGATCGGGATCCAGATTGGATTGGGGGGTCCGTGTACAGCCCTACTGACATGCCCTGTTGTCTTCTGCGCTGCTCCTCCTTGATGTTGTGTTTGCTGCACCTGTTCTCCTTTGGCCTGTCCACCTGTCTGTCTCCTGCAGAGTCTGAATTCCCCATATCACACAGGCCTCAGTCTGTTTTGCCCCGATCCACTTTGCAAGGTGGCTTTCTGCATTCCTGACTTGGCCCGTTAGTGCTTCAACAGAACAAGTCCCCACGAAGGAGGCATAACTTGTCATTTTTACTATAGGTTATGTGTGGTACAGACTGTCTATTTCTGTCTCTCTCAGTTCTTAACTAGCATGAAGAAGAACGAGGTCTTCAGCTTCTCCCTGCTGGCAATTTCAGATCCCAGGCCCCAAATGCATTCCTTCAACAGAGTCTTTGCAGCTTTGGCTGCTGCAATTAGTAATAATAATTAAGGAGCTTTTGAAGCATTCGGGAATAAATGTCCTCCTGAATTAGTTTCAGCTCCACATCCGCCTTTGTGCTCTGAAACTGCAGAACGCCGTAAAAGTGTCACAAGAAGGAGCTGGAGGATTTCCCAATCCCAGTGATTCAGACCCTCAAATGCCACCAGAGAAAGCAAGGCATTGCGAAATGTGGACCACATCCACCAGATGATCAGCAATGCCACTATTCTGTAGAAGTGGAGAAAAGCCACAGGTCAGATTTTGGCCACTTCCTACGAAGCCCACTTCCTAAGAAACCTAGCCAGGCCTGGCCCAACCGAAGTTGCCGCCTCAGGCGAGCTGCTGCCCACACCCCGCTTCTCCTCTTACCTCCCCCTTCCCTGTTGTTGTGCGGCAGTGGCTCCAGGTCCCCCCTCCCCTCAGCTCCCAGCTCCTGCCTCCTCCCTACTCTCATGGGGCGGTGGCTCTTCTTCCCTTCATTGGCCAGCTGGGAAACTCTGCCGAACTGACATGAGAGGTCTTGCAATCTTTGGGTCAAGTCTCCGAGCCAGGAGTCCCACGGTTGGGGCAGGGTTTGACTGGCTTTCAAAGGGGGTTGGAAAACTTCCTGGAGGAGAAGACTATCAATGGCTAATACACCTGATGGCTATGTACTCCTCCGGTATTGGAGGCAGTAAGCCTGTGTACACCAGTTGCTAGAGAACAACTGGCATATCTTGGGTTACTATGTGCGAGAGAGTGCTGTTGCACCCGTGTCCTGCTTGTGGGTCCCTGTTCGACAGCGGTTGGCCACCATGTGAAGAGTTCTGGACTAGATGGACCCTTGATGTGATCCAGCCTCAGGGCACTTCTGATGTTCTTCTGCTCTTTGGCAGTCTTAGGAAGAGACGGGAAACCATCAGTGGAGGCTGGTGGCTGAGATTTTGGTGAGGTTGTGGAATCCATTCTGCTTCTGAATCCATTTCAGTCAGAACCAGCCAGAAGTCTAAAGGAGCCATCCAGGGTGTTGAACCCTATGCCCAAAATAGGTTCAGCACTTTGCATAGCTCTGCTGGAGTTCTGGTTGGATGTGACTGGAACCCAGAATGGATTCACAGCCCCCCTGAAACATGACCCACCAGCCCCCACTGGGACCCAGGGATGATTGAGCCTGCCCAAATTCTCCAAACTGCACTTCAAAGCTGGGTTCAGCTCACTCCTGATCTCATTTGTTACCTTTTTTCCAGGTGTGTTTGAACAGGGAAAATGTTTCCAACAGGGAAAGTATCCCCCTCAAAAGTGTGCACTTTTCCTCCACTGACTAAAGAGTGAAAATGCGCATTTTAAAGAGTATGTATTTTTTTTAAGTGAGCACTGTTTCAAAGTGCATACTTCCCGAACGCAAAGGCAGTTTCATAGAATCATAGAATAGTAGAGTTGGAAGGGGCCTATAAGGCCATCCAGTCCAACCCCCTGTTCAATGTAAGAATCCACCTTAAAGCATCCCTGACAAATGGTTGTCCAGCTGCCTCTTGAAGGCCTCTAATGTGGGAGAGCCCACCACCTCCCTAGGTCATGGGTTCCATTGTCGTTGCCATTTTGCAAACGTTTTTGTAGAACGTGCACTCCCATTCGCGTTTGGCGTTGCAAACCTGGCATTTTTGAGCGATTTGCAAACTGAAACGAAAATTCTGGTCCATGCCTGGTCTTAGGCTGGTGAAGGAGAATTCCCTCATGGGGAGCGCTCTATTGTCATTCATGGGAGGGGCTGCAGTTTAGATTTCCTGCCTCCAGCAGCAAAATCATTAGGGCCTCCCTACCTAAAAGATTCCTCCTCCTCGCCTTCCCAGAGCATTATTTTTCCTCAGAGAAATGGAGGCTTTGCATTCAGGATCCCCCCAGCTGTCATCTGCCTGTGAAATCCAACTGAGTTCGTAGATTCCCACTCACCCCTTGCTCATCCCAACATTTAGCTAGCAGCATTGTGGAGATCCCCAGGGAAGATTCTCTGAAAATGATGAACAATCCTTGCTCCTTTTCCCCAGGTCTTTCTCTTCGTGCCCAGTCACTGTAAAAATATGTCTCCAGCGCATGCCTTTTGTTTACTGCTTGTACTTACCAGAAAGTAGGACAGTGCAGATAGCAGTTCTCCGGGTTGGTGGTAGCGTTGTGTGTCTACAGACACAGGCTGGTTTTCTGAAACCAGTAAATTCATTAACAAGAAATGGATCAATCCATTAAAGGCTCATGCAAGCTCAAAGTCCCCCACCCACCCCAGAGGCTGTGTATTGCATCTTTGCCAGTCTGGTTTTGCCTCCTTCCAACTAGCCTTAACTCTGGGCAAGCCATTCTGTCATGTCTCTGCATCATGGGTCAGCATCTTCCATGGCCCCAAGGGCCACATGTCACTCAGATGGGGCCAGGGTTAAAGCCTCCCCCCCCCCCCCATCCAGCACTCTTGTTCATGATTGCCAGGAAAAGGAAGAGGTTTTCCCTCACCCTCTTCCCACTGGGAAAGAAGATGAACAGGGATGGCTCCCCTTGCGCACCTTCTTTTCCGGAATGGACAGATTCTGCTGGGAAACAGGTGCCCGAAGAGTCATCCCCAATACATCTGTTTCCCCCCAGAAACTGCTCCTGACAGCTCACCAAATAGGTTTTTTTGGGTGGGGGGCAGTTCTTCTTGGAAAAAGGACACACAAGAAGAGTCCCCCCCCCCGTGTATCAATTTTCTAGTAGAATCACTTCCACCAGCTAGTTTAAAATTTTGACCATTCTCGTTCAATTTGATAGAAGAGAAATTGCTTTTGAAAAGAAATTCAAAGGAAAAGAAATTTCGGAGAAATTCTCATGGGTTTGGTTCAGGATTCTTGTGCTTACATTACTCAAGAGGTGAGTGAGGCGTGTCCGTGACTGTCCTGTCTTTCATCGTACAGTCATCTCTCTGACAGCCTGTAGCCTCCTTGGCTTCCCACAGTTCCCATCATGAATTTATTCCTCCCATAGGACCTTTTCAGATCAGGAAGTGCAGGCAGCCTGGGAGACAGTAGCGCAATGGGAAGATGTGTAATAGAAAGAAAAATGCAGACGGTACCCCCAGCCACCTCACAGGGATTAGTTAAGGTCAAAAACACCACCAACACACATTCAAAATAAATAAAATGCCCTGAGAATGAGGAAGAAAAATGGAAGCCCTTTTCATGGGGAAAGAAAACTTTCAGGAAATTAGAGGACAAACCTTGGCACAGCGTTAGCTCCATCCTTTCCCTGGAGCTGGATGCAATATTGCCCCCCCCACACACACCTGCAACAGGACTAGCTTTGCCAGCACTTGCCTTGGAGACAAGATGTATCCACGATCACCCCTCAGAAATGGAACATTTGAAAGACCGCAGGGAAGGTGCTGAACCCTGAGGAATGACAGCTAGAGCAGAGCCAAAATTTCTCAGAATATGTGTTCCTCAGAAAAGTTCTGAGATTTTTCTTTTCTTAACCCCTTAGAAATAAAAGGACGATTTGCAGAATATTCTCCAAATTTTCTTCACCTCGTGTGCGTGTGTGTGCATGTGGGGGGGGGCTGCATTCCTTTTGCCCACCTCCTGCCATGCCCTGGAATAATGCTAGGTATATGGGGGTATTGTGGGAGTTGCAAAATGGGGGCCAGGCTGCCAACAGGGCTGATGCTGTTGCCACTGGCAGTGGCAGTGAAAAACAAGAACAACCAAATCCAAAAGCCCTTAGGCAAAAGCAGGAGAAGCTGTTCTACGACCCTTAGGAAGGGTATGCCTGCCTTGTTGGAGAAATTCGGTGAATTTACCTCTCCCCCCCCCCCCTCCCCTCATTTCTCTGGCTACAAATAGGGTGGAGAATTTCAAGAGGCCACTTTTGCGCAGCTCTGAATTAGAACCACCTGTCCCTGCATGGATCACACCACTCTGGGATTACAACCTTCTAGACAGGGGGCATGTAGGAATGAGGGGTGTGTGTGAAAATGGGAGCCCCCCCCCCCTGCAGTCAGATAATTCTAGGCTGACCATATGAAAAGGAGGACAGGACTCATGTAACTTTAACAGTTTTAGAGAAAAGGGAATTTCAGCCAGTGTCATTTGTATGCAATTAGTTCCTGGTGAAATTCCCTCTTCATCACAACTGTTAAAGTTGCAGGGGCCCTACCTTCTTTTGTATATGGTCACTCTAGTATAGTGCCTGCACCTTTATCTGTTGTGATGAAGAGGGAATTTCACCAGGGACTAATTGCATACAAGTGACACTGGCTGAAACTCCCTTTTCTCTACAACTGTTAAAGTTACATGAGCCATGTCCTCCTTTTCATATGGTCAGCCTAGATAATTCTAAAATCAAGCCTTTTGAGTTCTGAGCTGCACCTCCACCTTTGCTCCCAGCCCATACAAAAAAGGCGTGTCTTTGGAGAAGGTTGGGAAAGACTGCCTTTGGTTCAGCCAGGGTTAATCCTACCCTCTGGCTAAACTCAGTAACTGTTTAATCTTCATCCTTGTTTATTCATTCCAGGCCTGGATTATTGCTTTGGGGTGACACCCATCCTTTTGTTGCTTAACTGGGCTTCCTATGAAAAGTACAATGCGTCTTCTCTGTCCGTCTGCATCTGTGACCAAAAATAGCCTGGAGGAAGGTGGGTGAGACAGCTCCCACATGAAAATAAACAGCGGAAGACGATATGGCTACTCCATTCATAGGGGAATGATCCACACAGATACAACACTTGAAAAGGGCTAGTAAAATCCTATTATTATTACTATTATTATTATTATTATTATTATTTCATTTATAATACATTTTTTTTACTCTTGTAAGGAACTCAAGGTAACTTTCCATTGTATCTTCACAACAACCCTGTGAGGTAGGTTAGGCTTAGAGTCAGTGACTGGCCCAAGGTCACCCAGTGAGCTTTGTGGTTGAATGGGGACAAGAACCCAGATCTCCGGAGTCCATTCCAGCACTATAATCGCTACACCATACTGGCTCTATAAATAAAATAAATAAACAAACAAACAAACAAGAAACCTGTGTAAGAGCCAAGGAGGATCTATTTGGTGGTGAATTGCTTTGGAAGAGCTGTGTTGTTCCGGCTCAGTCACCCTTGTGTTCTCTGCGGTGGAGGAAACCTGGGATACGTAGGGTTGGGTCCAAACTTAGAGTAGATCCTCTGAAATCCATGAGACATACATTTTATTTTTTTATTGACAAATCCTACTTATTTCAATAGGTCTACTCTAAATCTGGATCTAACCCCATACTCTCCAAGTCTTTATTTACATTCTAGATTTCCTGGTATCTCTCTTTGGTAAACCATAATCTCTATTTTGCCTTTTGGGGAAATGCTGGGGATGCTTTAAAAATGTTGGGTTGCAGCCAATGTAAGTCTTACTCAAAGTAGACCCATTGAAACAAATGGTACTTACATTAGACTTCAGGTTGCAGCCCATCTATCTCATCCATTGAAATGAAACCTCTAACAGTGAAATCCTATACATGTCAAGTCAGACGTAGGCCCACTTGATTTCAAGGAGGGTACAGGACTGCAGCCTGAGTGACGCTCATCTGCAGCATGACTCTAGCACACATGCTGATGAATGCAAAGTTCACAGTGGCACAGTAGAGGCACAGCCCTGCTTCCTTCCTGTAGTCATATAGTTCATAATTTAGAGACATTCCCGCACAGGGGGCACTGGTCAACAATGTTGAGGAAATGATCTTTTGAGGGCACACCTGAAGGTTACATTAGGCCAAAGCAGAGACAGGATTTGGATTGTTATACACTTTGTTGAGCTACTCTAGTGATTCAAGCACTAGTTTTATGCCAGGCCTTATTCCTGTACTGATGGGCTTCAAGGACACATAACATGGTGTCTGAAAATGTGGATGAAAATGGTGCTGGAAAAGGGCCTTGCAAGCCATTTCTGGGACAGTGGACAGGAGAGCTGTAAGAGCTTGAGAAAACAGAAAGCTCCTGTAAGTGCTGTTGAAGAGATGGGGAGCCTTACCAACATGGAATTGTTGCAGCCACCTCTCAGCCAGCAATGGTTAGGGGGCATTGCAGAAAATGTGAACAAATTTAGATAAAGTTTTGAAGTTTACCTGGCAGTAAGCACTAGGGATGTGCACTGACCCCCCGGATCGGATCGGATAGCGGATCGGAATCGGACCTGGGGGGTCGGATCGGATCGGATCGGATCGGAGGCTGGTCGGATCGGATCGGACCAGATGTCCGATCCGGATCGGACACCATTTTGAATGCTTTTTCCCATAGCCAAGTATTGTTTTACAAAAACGCCTATAACTTTTTCATTTTTAAAGATAGAAGGATGAAACTTGGGCATATTGTAGACTGGTTAGGGGTAGTTATCTGTGAGAAATTTCAGAAAGATTGGTGCATGCATTTTGTGGCAATTAATTTTTTAATAAATACCCAGGAATGCCTATAACTTTGTCATTTTTAAAGTTACACACATGAAACTTTGCCACATTGTAGGGGGTACCTTGGGACCTATGTGTGTGAAATTTCAGAAACGTAGGTGCTTGTCTTGTGTGGCAATTAATTTTTAGAAAAATGGGTAGTAGTGGGGTAAATACAGTTACGCCTCCCATTTTTTTATTTTTGAAGATACAAACAGGAAACTTGGGCACATTACAGGTACCACTTGCCTTGATATGTGTGTGAAATTTCAGAAACATTGGAGCTTTCCTTGTGTGGCAATTAATTTTTGAAACAATGAGGAAAGAAACACCTATAACTTTGTCATTTTTAAAGTTACACACATGAAACTTTGCCACATTGTAGGTGGTACCTTGGGACCCATGTGTGTGAAATTTCAGAAACATAGGTGCTTGCCTTGTGTGGCAATTAATTTTTTAATAAATACCCAGGAATGCCTATAACTTTGTCATTTTTAAAGTTACACACATGAAACTTTGCCACATTGTAGGCGGTACCTTGGGACCTATGTGTGTGAAATTTCGGAAACGTAGGTGCTTGCCTTGTGTGGCAATTAATTTTAGAAAAATGGGTAGTGGTGGGGTAAATACAGTTACGCCTCCCACTTTTTTATTTTTGAAGATACAAACAGGAAACATGGGCACATTACAGGTACCACTTGGCTTGATATGTGTGTGAAATTTCAGAAACATTGGAGCTTGCCTTGTGTGGCAATTAATTTTTGAAACAATGAGGAAAGAAACACCTATAACTTTTTTATTTTAAAAGTTAGAAGTCTGAACATTGCTCACTTTGTAGATGGGTTAGGGGTAGATATGTGTCAGAAATTTCAGAATTATAGGTCCAGGCATTTGATGGCTATGGAATTTTTAAATTACATGTTTCAAAAAAATTTCTACAGAGGCCAGGTCTTCCCCTCCCGCTTCCCGCGAAGAAAAGGAAACACTCTCTCGTCTCGATCCCTTTGATCCTTGCTAGTAGTATCCATTACAGGGCTCGTGTTTCCTTTCCTACTTTCACTTTTCAAGCAGAACGGCTGAGCCTAGCTGAGTTTTGCAGCCATGCGTGCAAGGAAGGATCACTCTGGTCTCGATCCCTTTGATCCTTGGTAGTATCCATTACAGGGCTCGTGTCTGCTTTCACTTTGTACTCAAGCAGACACGAGCCCTGTAATGGATACTACCAAGGATCAAAGGGATCGAGACCAGAGTGATCCTTCCTTGCACGCATGGCTGCAAAACTCAGCTAGGCTCAGCCGTTCTGCTTGAAAAGTGAAAGTAGGAAAGGAAACACGAGCCCTGTAATGGATACTACTAGCAAGGATCAAAGGGATGGAGACGAGAGAGTGTTTCCTTTTCTTCGCGGGAAGCGGGAGGGGAAGACCTGGCCTCTGTAGAAATTTTTTTGAAACATGTAATTTAAAAATTCCATAGCCATCAAATGCCTGGACCTATAATTCTGAAATTTCTGACACATATCTACCCCTAACCCATCTACAAAGTGAGCAATGTTCAGACTTCTAACTTTTAAAATAAAAAAGTTATAGGCGTTTCTTTCCTCATTGTTTCAAAAATACCTTGCCACCACATGCCTGGACCCAGCTGTCTGAAATTTTACACACATATCAAGCCAAGTGGTACCTGTAATGTGCCCATGTTTCCTGTTTGTATCTTCAAAAATAAAAAAGTGGGGCGTAACTGTATTTACCCCACCACTACCCATTTTTCTAAAATTAATTGCCACACAAGGCAAGCACCTACGTTTCCGAAATTTCACACACATAGGTCCCAAGGTACCGCCTACAATGTGGCAAAGTTTCATGTGTGTAACTTTAAAAATGACAAAGTTATAGGCATTCCTGGGTATTTATTAAAAAATTAATTGCCACACAAGGCAAGCACCTACGTTTCCGAAATTTCACACACATGGGTCCCAAGGTACCACCTACAATGTGGCAAAGTTTCATGTGTGTAACTTTAAAAATGACAAAGTTATAGGTGTTTCTTTCCTCATTGTTTCAAAAATTAATTGCCACACAAGGAAAGCTCCAATGTTTCTGAAATTTCACACACATATCAAGGCAAGTGGTACCTGTAATGTGCCCAAGTTTCCTGTTTGTATCTTCAAAAATAAAAAAATGGGAGGCGTAACTGTATTTACCCCACTACTACCCATTTTTCTAAAAATTAATTGCCACACAAGACAAGCACCTACGTTTCTGAAATTTCACACACATAGGTCCCAAGGTACCCCCTACAATGTGGCAAAGTTTCATGTGTGTAACTTTAAAAATGACAAAGTTATAGGCATTCCTGGGTATTTATTAAAAAATTAATTGCCACAAAATGCATGCACCAATCTTTCTGAAATTTCTCACAGATAACTACCCCTAACCAGTCTACAATGTGCCCAAGTTTCATCCTTCTATCTTTAAAAATGAAAAAGTTATAGGCGTTTTTGTAAAACAATACATGGCTAAGGGAAAAAGCATTCAAAATGGCGTCCGATCCGGATCGGACCTCATCGGATCGGATCGGATCGGATCGGAGGTTGTCCGGATCGGATCGGATCGGATTTTCCCGATTTTGGGTCGGATCGGATTCGGATCGTGGATCGGATCCGATCCGATGCACACCCCTAGTAAGCACAGCAAAAAGAAAAGTGTGGTTGTCCGGGGTGGGTGGGTGTGGGGGAACGAAACCATCAATGTTTCTGCATGTTAGAGGAGACTTTGGACATCTACAATAATTTCAGGATTGCAGAAGGTGAGGACTAGAAATTAAGTTCATTGTTGGCCAAGTTTGAGGAATACTACATTCCCCAAAAGAACGTCACTTCAGAAATACTTTTTTTTACAGGCTTTGTGGGGCCGTTGGTCAAGAGAGCCTTAGCAGGGCCCCTCCCTCAATGGTCACTGTCACCGCTGCCCATTTGCTTGTCCTATTGCTCTGCACTTTTTAAATATATATATATATATATATATATATATATTTCCCCAACATAATACAATACAACTTAAAACAACATAAAATACAATACATACCACATACCCCCGTGCTCCCCTCCCCCGAGGAGACCTTCAATTATACATTATTCTTCTTTCCAAAAGTGTAAAGACTCTTTTGAAGGTATTTGCCCCTTCCCCGTTCTTAATACATATTCCAAAAATAGACTCCATATATCTCCAAAATCATCCTTACTGGACATTCCCCTCTTTATTTTCATTTTACACGTTAGCTTATTATTAAGTGCCATGTCCCATATTTCTTTATACCATTCTTCTATTGTATATATCCCTTGCCCTTTCCAGTTTTTAGCAATCATTATTCTGACAGGAGCCAGGAGGTTGTTTATTAATTCTCTCTTATTTATATTCTCATTATCTTTATCCCATATTGCTAGTAGAGCCAGCTTTGGGCTTAATTCCAATTTACTTCCAATTATTTCACTTATTTCTTTGAACACCCTTTCCCAAAATTTTTGTACATGTTTACAGCTCCACCACATATGGAAATAAGTTCCAACCTCGTGACATCCCCTCCAACAATTCTTGGACACTTTTTTATCTATCTGATGAAATCTTACCGGCGTTAAATACCATCTCCATACTATTTTATAACAATTCTCCTTAATTCTAATCGACAGAAGCTTTAACATTCTTGCATCCCACTTCCTCCCCCAGTCATGTTCATTAATTTGTTCATTTAAATCATCTTCCCAAATCATTTTAAGCGAATCTCGATATTCAGCCTCCTCTGTCAGGATTTTATATATTTCACTAGTCAGACCTTTTCTAGTTTTAATTACTTCCTTCTTTCCTCTTGATTCAATTAAATCTTCAAATCTTGTATTATTTCTACACTTCTTATTTATCTTTTTCCATTCCTGTGTCCATTTTTCCAATTGTAAGCATTTGAACCAAGCTATCTTTTGTCCTTTTACCAACTCTCTAATTTGCACCTTATCTGTCATTCTTTCCATCCAGTTCCTTAGCTTAATAATTTCCTGACCCTTCAAACTTCCTTCCAATTCTACTTTTAAATTCCTTGGGAAATTTCCCACAACTACCACTGGGGCGAGTGGAGAGTCTCCTGGTATTAACTTCCCTTTGACTTTCTCCCAGATCTCTAGAATGTTTCTCAGCAAAGGGTTGTCCAGTCCCCTCAAATCTTTCTTTTGAATTTTATTATTAAAAAAAATATTTTGCAATTTAAAATCTAGTTCCCCTGTTTGCGTTCCTAACCATTCTAAATCTTCCTCCCCTAATATACTATTTATAACATATCTTAACTGATTAGCACTATAATAATTCTTTATATTTGGAAGTCCCAAACCTCCTTTCTTTTGTGTCTTATACCATAACCCTTTGTTAATCCTAGCTCTCTTATCTCCGTTGCAATAAGCATTAATCATATTTTGCCAGCGCTTTAACTCTGCATCCGATATTTTAATCGGTAGCATTCTAAACAAAAAATTAATCTTAGGTAATATCTTCATTGTTATAACCGCTATTCTACCAAACCAAGAATGTTTTAATTTTCTATATACCTCTAACTTTTCCCCTATCTGTTTTTTCAAACTTGCAAAATTAATTTCCTCTAACTTATCTAAATCTTTTGCAATATTAACTCCTAAATAACGTACTACATTTTTAAGCCTAAGACCTAACTTTACTTTACCTTCCTCCATCTCCTCTTTGTTATAATTAAATAACATCATTTCTGACTTCCCCCAATTAACTTGTAAACCAGTAATCTCCCCAAATTCTCTCAAATGCTCTTTAATCAGCTCCCCAACCTTCAGGGAATCTTCTAATGTCAGTAATGTGTCATCTGCAAACATATTTATTTTAATCTTCTCCTTCCCACCTATCCCCTTCAATCTTGAATCCTCCCTTATGACATTTGCCAATATTTCTATCACTATCGCAAATAAGATCGGTGAAAGTGGGCAACCTTGACTTGTTCCTCAGGCTAGTATAATCTGTTGCGTTAACCCATCATTAACCATTATTTCTGCTTTATTATTTTTATACAATTGATCCATCACTCCCATAAATTTAACTCCAAGCCCAAATGTTTTCAAAATTGTTTTAAGTGCTGGCCATTCCACGCAATCAAAGGCTTTGAATATATCCAATGCTAATAAACCTGCTTTTAAATTCCTTTTTTAAATAATATTAATTATATTTAAGACTCTTCCAATTAAATTAGGCTTTTGCCTTCCTGGGATAAATCCACATTGGTCTTTTCTAATATATTTATGTATAAACGTACTCATCCTTTTTGCCATTATTGCTGTAAATATTTTTGAGTCTTGATTTATTAAGGATATTGGTCTATAAGATGCTGGATCAGTCAGATCCTTTCCTGGTTTCGGGATTAATATGATCAAGGAATGATCCCACGATGGGGGGGTCTTTCCCCCTTCTATTATACTATTAAATATTTTTTTTAATCTTGGTATTAAAATTCCTCTAAAAACTTTAAAATATTCTGGCCCCAAACCATCCAATCCCGGAGATTTCCCTCCTTTTAATTTAGCAATAATTCCTTCTATTTCTTTCTCAGTAACTAGTCCTTCCATATAATCCCTGTCTTGCCCATGTAATCTTATTTTCCAATTCCTCTCTACATATTCCAATACCTTAACCTGTGATCTCATATCTGATGTATATAATTCTCTATAAAACTCCTGAAATATATTTAATTTATCCTTCATTAAATTACAACTTTTCCCTGTCTTATCTCTAATTGTCCCTATCATGCTCTTAGCCTTTTTTGACTGAGTGGACCTAGCCAGCATCTTCAAATTTTTATTACTGTATTCAAAAAAATCCCTCCTTAAATATAACAAATCCCTCTGGACTTGTTCTAACTCTTCTCTCTCTAATTCTTTTTTCTTAGCTTGGATTTGGGCAAATAGGCGTTTATCTTTTGTCTCTCTTAGCTTCTCCTCTAAGTCCCTTACCTCCTTTTCAATCTTTTTGTTTTGTGCTTCTTGTTGTTTTCTTAGGGTACACATTTCCCTGATACAAATCCCTCTTACTACAGCCTTCATAGTGTCCCATATTAACCCCTGCGAGTTTAAATCCTTTTCATTAATGTCCCATATTTCCTGCATTTCTTTTTTAATATTCTCCACTATATTTTTATTATTTAATAGCCTTGTATCTATTCTCCATCTCTTAACTTGTTTGTAATCCTTCTTCATTTTAATATCCAACGTCATTAATGCATGGTCTGTGACTTTAATTACCCCTATAGCACAGTCTATAAGTTTAGACATCATATTCTTTGACACAAACATATAATCAATCCTGGAATAACTCTTAAACCTTGGTGAGTAGAAAGTATATTTCCTTTCTTCCCCTTTTAAGACTCTCCAAACATCTATTAATTCTTTTCTCTCCATTAATTTGCTTAGTCCCGTCCTCCCACCACTCTTAAGATCTCTTAATATATTATCCCTGTCTTTCCCTTTGTCTAATACCATATTGAAGTCACCTGCCATCACAATATTCTTTTTACCCACTTCACCCACTGCATTAAAAACTTCATCGAAAAATTCCATTTGTTTTCCATTTGGAGCATATACATTAATCAATACATATTCCTCCTCCCCTACCATGCAAGAAATTATCAGAAACCTTCCCGCTTCATCCTTCTTCACCCTTTGTATAGTAATACCACATTTTTTTGAAATTATAATCGCTACACCTCTCGCTTTAGAGGTGCCAAAAGACTTTTCGTAAACGCCCACTTCCCTCATCCGAAGCTCATTTACCCCCTCCTTTGTTTGATGAGTTTCCTGCAAAAAAATTACATCAGCTTTCTCTTTTTTTAATAGCATTTCTATTCTCTTTCTTTTTATAACAGTTCCTAGCCCTTTTACATTTAAAGTTACAACCCTTAATTTATTATCCATCTCTCTCTTTCACACATGTCTCTATATTGGTCTCCCTCTGTGATACACATACCCCCCTCCCTCACCCCCCCCACATTTACCCCCATCTTCACCCCCCTCCTCACCAGGCCTTCCTGGGCAATGGCCCCAATTATTCTCAGAACTCTTCGGGGGGGGGGGGTGGAGAAGCAACCCAACATTCCCGGAGCAGAAATCCGACCCTCCCCTCTCATATAATCTTTTCTTATCCCTTTTACAATAATATTTCTTCATTAACGGCTTCCACCTATGGCACCTTCCTCCTGTGGGCGATCAGGACCACCTTCCCCTCCAGCACCTTCATCCTGCTTTGTTTCTCCAGCAACCGTGCGATCCACTAAGCCCAGCTTTTCCAAAAGCTCCATCCCTTGCTCACACGATGTTATTCCATGTTGCTTCCCTTTCCACATAAATCTCAGAAAGACTGGGTATCCCCAACTATATGTTATCGATCTCTTCCGCAAAGCCACTGTACACAGTCTAACACTCTTCCGCCACTGCACCGTTTGAGGGCATAGATCTTGATAAACCTCAATTGATGTTGCTTGTAGCATCAGCTGGGCTTGACGTCTAATTGCTTGCATCAACTTTTCTTTCTTGTAATAATTAGCAAATTTGACAATTATATCTCTTGGGAGCATCCCCTTCTTCTTATAACCCACTCTATGAATCCTCTCAATATCCACCATCTCCCAAATTTCTTGAGGTTCAATTTCCTTAATCCATGCCAAAATTATGTCTCTTAAATCCTTGGAACTCTCACCCTCTCTCTCTCCAAAAGATCTAATTCGAATGTTAACTCTCCTGTCCCGATCTTCCAAAGCAATTAAGCGCAAGTCCATTTCTTTCAAATAGTCCCCCTGTTTCTTGCTATCTTCTTGCAGCTTCTTCGTATTCCTCTCCATTCTCTCCATATTATCCACCACAGTTTGAAGGTCCACCATAAATTCCTGCTGTGAGTCCTTAATTCTTTGCATTAATCTTTCCTCCTGCTTCAGTAAAGCAACCTCCATCACATTCTGAATTTTGCTCATTAAATCATCTGAGGACTCTGCTTGACTCTCTTTGGCCGGTTTTGGTACTGCACCTGCTGCTTTAGGAGCTGTGCCATATTTAGTATTTCTGGAGTGACCGGGGGATTTCCCTGTCTTGTCCGATTGCTGCTGCTTGTCTGACATATTGTCTGGCGTAGTTCCAGCAACCCTCACAAGACGCTGCCAGTTCCTATCAGAGGGGTGATCTTTCGATACTCTGCTCCAGCCGGGGGCACTGGATTTAACACCTTTTTGCTTTCTTTTCATAAAGCTTAACACATAAATCCGCCCCCCTCACCTGGACTCAAATCAACAGTTGCGCTTCGGCTTCCAACTCCTTCAACTGGAGGTTAAAAGTCACTTTTCCCACATAAATCAGTTCCGCCTCTCCCTCTGAAGTTATCTTAACCTTGCTGCTTCCAATTAAAGTCCATTAATTACCTTCAGTTGGCACTCTGTCAAGCCCCTGTCCTCCTCCTCCGAACAGTTTCATTTTCTCCTCTGCCGTTATAGCAGTTATCCAGCTGCTTTTCTCACCGCAGATGCAGTAAGTCTTCCGGACTCGGAGTCAAGTCTTTAATCAAAAATCCACCACCTCCAAATTAGGGATTTTGTAAATATTTCATTGCTTCTTATGACAGCAGGAAAGTTTCGATTCTACTCCATGTCCCGCTAGGCCACTCCCCTGTTGTTGCTCTCCACCTGATCCACGTCATCTCCCAGTCAAAGAGGGCAAGGTGAGTAGAAGCTACTGATTCTTTTCCTAGTTCTCATCACTGCTCAGACACTTGATGAGCAGGCAGAGATACCAAGAGCCAGGGGCAACTGGTGGTTGGCAGTGGCCCCCTTCTGAGTTGTGAACCATGGCAGGTAGCCAGCGATGCCAACCACCAATGCTAACCCCATCCACATGCTTACAAAACTCAGAAGGAACTATCGATTGAGATGTCACAGAATTAATAAGGCTCATTAAGAATGGCAGCTTCGGTGAATTCACAGAATCTCTACTGAGGGACAGAATTATCTGTGGTCTCATAGAGAAACTTCAAAAGTGCTGGAATAGCAATGGCAGGGGGTCATCCCATCCCCCCAAATGTGTAAGATAAGGTTTAATGGGTTCCTGGAGTTTTGAAAGCAGTGAATAGATGTAATAGCAAGAGTCACCCAGGGCATAGAAGTAATGAACAGTACTGGATATATCAGAGAGCTTTGGGTGCAAACAAGGGGGAGGGAATGTTGTCCAGCAAGCAGAGCCAGATGTTTCCTTTCAGCCTAGGCTTTGTGTGTATAAAAAGACTAGCATGTTCAGTATGTTTTGCAGTAGTAGTGGTTTTATTCTATTAGAAGCCTGGTCTGATTTGTTCTGCTGTTTTATACTGCTGGCTACTTAGTTAGAGGTCTGCCTGTATATGACTTAGTAAAATTTGTGACGCTCTTCACTTTCTGGATTCCCTCTGCATATTTCAGCCACTTAGGCTAATAACAAAAAGGACACTTGTCATTGGACAAAGTTCTTCAGATGTGCAGAGCATCAGAAACTATGAACGCATAGGCCAAAGATCTGAATTCAGCTGAAGGTGGGGGGTTATAAGTGGAATGTGATGGAACGTATGAGAAGGAAGACATCTCCAAAAATGGAAAGACTTTCATCAAAAGATAGGCATTTAATCATCGTCACCAACTTTATTACGGTCACCGACCAGACTTTACACATACAAAGAGTAGGGCAAGAATACAAACAAATTTAAGAAATGTACAATGAAATCAATTCTAAAGAGACTTTATTCTCATAGTACTCGAAAAGCATTTAGCAAAAGCCTCGATTGTGTCCCTGTCCTCTGTGGTCCTGAAGCAACGAAGAAGTGCATTAATTTCTAATCTGGTGTCAAGCAATAATCTCTCTCTAATCTCACTATAAGAACAACAGATAACTGATTCAATTTCATTGCTTCTACATGGGCATCAGCGAACAGAAAAACTTAATTTTCTGAAACCTCCTCTCTAACAAAGCAGATGGCAAGACATTAAATCTTGCCAGAGTTTGTGCATGCCGATATTTAGGGGTGTTAAGCACTGAAAAATATTTTGCTTCTGCCATTCCATAACTCAGGTTAACGCCTAAGAACAGAGGAGAGCAAGTTCTATCCGCTGCAGATCTTAAAACTTGTAGGTCACAGTCTCTTACCCTTTAATCATCAACAAAGCATTTCATCTTTAATCTGTTCCTCTAATGATTAACTTTACTACTGGCTCTTAAATACTTTTAGGGAACAATCCTAGACAGTGTCTGAAGGGTCATGAGATAGTTTGGATTCCCAGTTCCGAGGCTGAAGACAGAGCTCCAACCTCAGAGCTGGGGGTTGAAGCTCCCCCCTCCCCTTGAAGCTGGCACAGAAAGAATTTGTTGACTGTTCTCCAAGGTTGGAAACTCGACCTTGGAGGATAAGGGAAGGGGGCATTTCAGTGTGTGGGAAGGGGAGGCTAGGATATGAGCTACCCCAAGGCCTCTCCAGCCTCCTTTCCTCCCCCCTGAGATGCTTTTGCTAGATGGGAAAAAAGCCCATCTAGCAAAAATGCAGGATGGGAAGAATTGCCGAGACAAAGGTTGCCTCTGCTGCTCTTCCTGCCCTGCATAGGATGACTGAGTTTGGAGGCTTATTGTCATCGCTGCAGGATTGCACCCTTAATATATTAAATGTTTTAATATTTAAATCTTTTCATTGTTATATTTATTGTTTTGGTGTTATTTTATTGTTTATTTTAATGTACATCAATTTTTGCAAGTTGGGTGGTATATATATTTAAGAAACAAACAAACTAATAAAATGTGGCCAAATGCATTTGTTTTACAGTTGCTTTATGTTAATTACAATCAGATGCACTGTGAGATTAAACATTATTATTATTATTATTATTATTATTATTGAAACTCTTGTGATCACTTTATGAACACTCCCTGCTACAGAAGCCTATGCAGGAGAAGCTATTTCAGAGTCAATGAATGCAACAGACATACAATAGGCAGAGAAGGGGGCATTTCAGGACTGTGTCATTTAAAGAGGTGGGTGGGAATTTTGTTCAGTCCATTTTTCTCTCTCTTTCTCATCAGAACTTAACAAAATTTACAACTTTCTTCATAAATAGGACAGAAAGAACTTGAGATTTAAAGCATCTGAATTTAGGAGAAAGTGAAACTGAGAGATTCAGCCATTCCTGTGTGTTAGTCATGGAATGCTTGAGTGGGTGGCAGTGATGGTCCTTGGTGTGGAAATAGGGCTGTTACAGGAATGCAGATAATTCATAAGAATATAAGAAGAGCCCTGCTGGATCAGACCAAGGCTCCATCTAGTCCAGCACTCTGTTCACACAGTGGCCAACCAGCTGTCAACCAGGACACAGTGCAACAGCACCAACCACGTTCTCCAGCAACTGGTGTATATAGCCTTACTGCCTCTGATACTGGAGGTAGCACATAGCCATCAGGGCTAGTAGCCATTGATTGCCTTTTCCTCCAGGAATTTATCTAATCCCCTTTTATCTAATTCAAATTGGTGGCCATCGCCACATCTTGTGGTTGTGAATTCCATATTTTAATTATGCGCTGTGTGAAGAAGTACTTCCTATTATCTGTCCTGAATTTTCCACAAATTAGCTTCATGGGATGACCCCAGGTTCTAGTATTATGGGAGAGGGAGACAAATGTCTCCCTGTTCACGTTCTCCACAACCTGCATAATTTTGTACATCTCCATCATGTCTCCCCTCAGCCTCCTTTTTTCCAAGCTAATCAATACCAACTGTTGTAACCTTCCCTCATAGGGGAGATGCTTCATCCCCTTGATCACTTTAGTTGCTCTTTTCTGCACTTTTCCCAGCTCTAAAATATCTTTTTTTTAGGTGTGGTGAGACCAGAGCTGTATACAGCATTCCAAATGTGGTCGCACCATAGATCTGTATAAAGGCAGTATGATACTGGCAGTTTTATTCTCAATTCCTTTTCTAATAATGCCTGACATGGACTTTGCCTTCTTTCCAGTGGCTGCACATTGGGTTTCCGTCTGTGAAATGTGAGAGGCTGTGGAGGCTGATGGCTCTGATTTCAGTGGGGTGGTGAATCTGCACCTCGGACCCTCTTTTAGAGTTCTGACTGGTTCTGACTGAAACCTGGAGCAGATGTACCTCCCAACTGACATTAGAGCCGCTAGGCTTCATTGGTTGCAGGGTATGGGAGAATACTTGCCAAGAGCAAAGTGTGGGCTCCCCTTGGCCATAGAGAACCCCTAATGCAACTTAGAAGAGCCCTGAAGTTGGCTCTAGCAACCTGTTTCTCACAGTGGCCAATAGGATGATGCCTCTGGGAAACCCACAAAGAGGACAGGAGTGCAATAGCCCTCTCCATCTCCTGTTCCCTAGTCTACTTCCTCTGGATCTGTTCCTGAAACTTGCCCATGTGGAATCAGAGGAAAATGAACATAGCTTTGGCCACATAACCACTGGTAGATCTCTACTGCATTTTGGCCCGTTGGCAGCAGCACTAAGAATGTATGTGACTGCTTCTAGCTGGGCAGAGTATCTTGGGTACAACCGGAGAGGCATATTAACTTGAAAACTTGTCTTAAAATGTGAGGTCCCTTCTGTCCACTCCTGACCATTTCTGATCTTGACCATCTTTGTGTGTCTAGCTTCTTCAGACCACATCATAGTTCAAATAAAAATTCAGTTCTGATTCCTACAATATTTCTTAATTGTAATTGTTATTTTAAAGTAATTCTTTACATTGCTATTGTGAGTGGCTAAAATTTGCTTGTGTGAACAACGAAAATGAACTTGTATGTTCCAGTGCCATCTGGTGACACCTACAATAACTACACTATTTAATTGAGGGGCATCTGGCCATTTGTGGTAGGACTAGAACCAATCCCACCGTTACTTTCATATGCTGTTTTGCTATTCCTGGAACAGTTTCAAATTTTGGCCACTTCATTCTATTCCTTATCCACTAGATAAAGAGAAGGGACTGTGAAAGTCTTCCTATTCATTTTCATCAATATTTCCTGAAAACTGGTACCAACTCTTCTAGATAACGTCTTAGCTGCAAGAGCTGATATGCCGGGGCATGGTCTAACAGTTCCCAAATAGAAAACACTGGATGCAAACTTAATCATACATAAACAGACCCATTGCAATCAAGGGAACTTAACTTGAGTTCCTCAAGTTACAGGAAGCCAGATCCCACCTGGACATCAGGAAAAACTTCCTGATAGTTAGAGCAGTACGACAATGGGACCTGTGACCTAAGGAGGTCATGGGCTCTCCCACACCAGAGGCATTTAAGATGCAGCTGGACAGCCATCTTTCAGGTACACTTTAGTGTGGATTCCTGCACTGAGCAGGGGGTTGGACTTGATGGCCTTACAGGCCCCTTCCAACTCTAACTATTCTATGATTCTATGATTTCAATGGGTATACTTTAAGTATGACTAAATCTGGATGCAAACCATAGTATAGCATGCATTGTTATTGTACACTGTCCCATGCAGTTGGTATAATTGTGCATGGAAGCCTGTCTCAAAGCACAGCTGTGGGCTGTCCGTGAATCATTCCTTATTAAGTTTGGGCCTGGCTTAATTTTGCATCCAAGCACACACCCAAGCATTTGTTTTTTTGGCTTAGATGTGCACATTATGTCATTGTTGCCATTGCTTTCTCCTCCTCTGCTCATCCAATTTGCAAACCCCTTGGTTATTTGGGGCACTTCTCTTCCACACGGAATATATGATTTTCTGTGCCTTGAGAAGCTGCAAGTTTGGGACTTCTTTTTGTCATGGATATTTCTTGTCAGGGTGCCTCATAGAATCATAGAATTGTGGAGTTGGAAGGGACCACAAGGATCATCTAGTCCAACCCTGTGCAATGTACAGGAAAACCAATTAAACCATCCAGAAGAGGTGGCGGTTCTGCCTCTTCTGAAAAACAACAACTCCAGAGATGGAGAACCTGAGACTTGCCCAGTATTGCAGGGGTGGACAACTTATGGCCCTCCAGATGTTTGGCCTGCAATTCCCATCAGCCCTGCTCAGCATAGCCAATGATGAGGGATCATGGGAGTTGTAGGCCAAAACATCTGGAGGGCCACAAGTTGCCCAGAGCTGCAGTGTTGAGTTGTCTATTCTGACCAAGCTAAAGGGGAGTCTTCTAACTGGAGCTGCCAGGAATTGAAGCTGAGGCCTTCTGCATGTGGGAAATGTGGTCCTCTGCTGATCTACAGGTTCTGCTAATCTACAGGTCCTCCTGTTCTCATCAGAACACAAACAGCTCATTAACCCAAGACTCCTAAAGCCATTGGATGCAACATTCTGCTGCATGTGGAGAAATGGAACCATGACAGATAATGGACAAGAAAAGTAATTGGATGCTGAGGTTGGGCGGCGCTGCAGATTGTATCATGAGCTGAACAGTCTGGTTCAATGAATCCGTATGGCTCACATGACTTGTCATTCATTTGTGAGAAATGTTCCTAGTGAGCTGGATTACATAACAACCTTGTGACAAAGAAATCCTCTTTTTCTGTCAAGTAGGTTCCTTCTTTCTTAGAAACTGGCCATCACCCTGTGGTTGCTATGACAGCATCATCCAGTTATGTGGACTAAAAGTGAAAGCAGCTCATCCTTCTTGTATCTGGGACTATTTTTAATATGGGGGGAAATGTACAGAAATACCTTTCGTTTGAAGTTACAGTGTTCTCACACCCATGTTCAAAATGACATGCAGCGCAATCTTATGCATGTTTACTCTGAAGTAAGACCCTCCTCTGTCCAATTATTACTTTTGTTTATCACATTTAAATACATGGTTCTCACCATATAATGAGAAGGAACATTCCTCACAAATGAATGACAACAACCTTGTGGTGTAGGTTAGGCTAAGAGACAGTGATTGGCCCAATGACACTGGTTGATCTTCATGATTGATCTGGGATTTGAACCTGTGTCTCTCCCATCCTAGTTCAACAGGCTAGGTAGGTGTGCATAGGATTGCAGTCGTTCATGGTCCGGCAGGAAATTCCTCTAGGCAAGTCCTATTGAAATGAACAAGAACTGTGTTCTAGGGTAGTGTCTGTTCATTTCAATGGGCATGGCAGGTAAGATTTAACCCTCTTGATTGCAGCCCACTGGTCAGATCTATCACTCATTCAGCCACCTTTGATGACATCCTGCATTAGCTGCCTGGCACAGTGGTGACCCTTTGTTTTGTGGCAAAGGCAGCCCAAGAAAATGTTTGCATCTTTCATTGCTTGAAAACTAGCATCTCCTGACTAATCCTAGAGATGTGCAGTGCTGGGAATTCCATTCTGTTTAAGCCCAATAGGATTCCGCAGTGCTTTTGTTCTGGTAAGCGATAGCGGACAGTGGTGGATTTCCCCCCCTGATTCCAGAAAAGTTCTACTCATATATATTTTTTGTCAGGTTCAACTATTTGCGTAAATGGTACATTTTTCAAATTGTACACATCCTTGTACACACCGATGTTTGCACACATTTTTTCAATGTATGTATTGCTGTTTGCACACTTTTGAAATATGCACAGTTTACCTCTACTCTCCTCCCCCCCCCCCCCCCAAAGTTTCTGTCTTTTGGTGAGAACCTCTGCTCCAACTTGGAAGAAGAAAGCAACCTCATCTTTCCAAGGTATGTCCTCCTTAGTAGATCCTTTCCGTTCATCTGTTGATTTTTAGATTTTTTTTATTAAAAAGTTGAGGTTTTAAAGTTAATTTTAAAAAATCATTTTTAAAGATAAAGAGATGAAACTTGGCACCATGCTATCTCTAAAGTAGAGCTTTAGTCGTGCCAAGTTTGAAGCAATTCTGTCCATCTGTTGATTTTTAGGATTTTTTTAAAATTCAAGGTTTTGATTTTTTTAAAAAAACAAACAAACCACTGGAGCCATATTGGAGGGAAGGGGAAAATGTAGCACACAGAGTATAGCAACAAAGTACAGCAAAAGCTACAAACATAGGAGTGAGTGAAGTTCATTTCAGAAACATTGGATGCCACACTTGTTATTTCAGTGATTTTAACGTTAAGATGTTATGTAGAACAGATTTATTTTAATTGTGTGCTGTAAAATCAGACATGTGACCAAAGCTATGTTCAGGTGCCCCCCCCTTGGTGCTGGGCATGCCCCCTGGGGGCGGACATGTTGGTGGGGATGCCCCCATGGGAGCCGACCATGTTGTCCTCCTTTTTCATTTCCAAAATATGGTCACCCTACTCAGGACCCTCTGCTGAGAGTCAAGATTATTTTCCCCCTTCAGTGCACAATCCTATGCATGTTTAGACAGAAAAACATCCTACAACTCCCAACATTCTTCAGCTGGGAATGCTGGGTGTTGTAGGACTTTTTTCTGTCTAAACATGCCTTAGTTGACGAACTAGTGCCCCTCAATGAGCACGTCTGCCCCTCCTTCCTTCTGGCCTTGGAAACCTGCATTCCTAAAAGAATGGCACTGAACTGAAGCCAGGATAGATCAGGGCACGTAGCAGCTCGGGATTTCCCCCTTACTTTTTCTTTTGTGCTCTTCTGCCGAGGGCTCCTTTATTTGCATTTTGACTGAACTGGTTTGGATCGGTGCCCTCTTGGATTCCCAGAACCGAATTGTATCCCCTCGCCTTGAAGAAACACATTTCCTGACAGAGCATTGATATGAGTGACTTGATTTGTAAACTGTGATATGCTTTCTTATTTGTTTTCTCTCTTCTGATTATGCAAGCAGGATGTCACACAGAAAAAATGGCCACAGTCTTCAGGTTTGTAAGCTAAAGGTTGTCCTGCTTTTCTTTTAGAGGAAAAGAAGTCTCGATGATTGCTAACATGTATGACTTTCCTTATGAATGGAACTGGTTAAGAAGATTTTATTCATAAGTGCATTTCTACCCATATAGGTTATTTGCGAGCCTCTCTAGATTGCATACATTTCAACCCAGCTATAATCGAATGATTGCTTGCAATCCTGTGCCATTGCTCCTTTCTCCTTTGTAAGTCATGTTTTAATCAGGAGTGGATCAATCCATGTCTCATGTGACTTTTGATGGTGTTGTATTTTGAAATTCTTATGGCAAGTGTGTTTTGATTTTAAGGGACAAAGGTTCTATTGTTTTGTTTTGTTTATCTACATATCCAGTTCTCCTGCAGATCAATTGGGTCACGTGGTTCTGAAAAACATGCATTCCTACCATGGATTTTTGAAAGGGGAGGTTATGTGATGAACCAACCACTTCCCACCCCGACTTCCCGCCAAAGACTTTTACAAAGAATACAGCCAAGCAGCTGAAGACACCAATCTGTATTGGCAGGCTAAATGTAAAGGAAGTACTGTAGAAATCACCTAGAAGATGTGTGACCAGGCTCTCCCAGGCTAAGGGGTGGTCAGTGTAAATCACCCTATCTGAGAACTGCCTTGTCCTGTAGAAATATGTTGGGACTTTGAGCTCTTTCTTTGTGTCCAGCTGGTTGGCAGAGTGAAAACAACTCCACTGATTTGTCATAATTATATTAAGCTTAAGGCAGGGGTGGGGAACTTCATACCTGCAGGCCAAATCCAGGCCAGGTGGCCAAGCCCCTTAGGCCCCCTTTTCCGACTGCTGATGATCTGGTGGTTTCTCAGCGCTTGCATGTTTTCTTTCCTCATTCTAAAAGGTTGAAATGCCTCTCCAAAGGTTTAGTTAGTGTCTGAAAGAGCTTTAAGCAAAAATATGCTGGTATGTTGGATCCCAAACATTGTTATTCCCAAAGTTATGTCTTTCCAGCTTTCCGGCTGCACAGGTGGATGATGACCTCTTGTGTATACAATTGTGGCCAGCAAAGGGGTCAGCAGGAGGATCAGCAAGGGTCAAGCAATTGCTGGACACGTAGTAGTGTGTGCCATGCCATCCATCTCCATCATCCAGATATTTTCATGGTTTGATAAATTCACCTGTGTATTCTTTAACGGTAGAATGCCAAAACAAAAGAATGGAATTTGCAGATGGTTTGGTTCTTTCATGTTGTCATCATCATTTTAGGATATAGTATGTGTTGGTGAAATGAAATGCACATTTGTGCTTTGGGAAACCATGAACCACAATGCTGAATGCTGGTGGAAAGGGTACTTTTGACATGGAGTGCTCTCACAGACTAGGGTGAACATATGGAAAGGAGGACAGGGCTCCTGTATCTTTAACAGTTGTATTGAAAAGGGAATTTCAGCAGGTGTCATTTGTATGCATGCAGCACCTGGTGAAACTCCCTCTTCATCACAACAGTTAAAGCTCCAGGAGCCCTGCCCTCTTTTGAATCTGGTCACTCTATCACAGACACAACATTCAATATTAATGAACTTATTTTTACACCCATAGGATCAAATCTTTGACATTAATCTTTTTATTAAAATGATTATGTAAGCACGAACAGAGCAATCGTGTGGAGAGGCTAGCCATAAAAGGATTCAAGGCCAGGGAATCCATAAAAAAGAAATGCTGTTCAGCAAGCATCACAGAGACCATTTGCAGACACTCCCCTACAATAGCAGCAGTGTCTCACTGTGAGACCTTGGACTTATCACAACTACATGGAAACACCTGGCAGAAGTCCCCAAAATGAACCAGAATATAAGGATGGATTTGAACGTTTCTCTTCTCAGTCACCATAGATTATCACAGGAGACAATTATCTTGCTAGAGGAAATTCTGCAGACACTATCTTCTGACAAGTAGATATGTATATTATCTTGTTGTTAGAAACCAGTTTTATATGATTTTATTAATATGACATAGGTATAGACCCTAGCGGCACCTTGTTATGTTAAAAAGTTTTTAAAACTTACATGGGCATAGGCCTGTTTGGCGATAACAAAAGCATATTTTAATATGATGTGTTATCTCAATGTATTTTATTGTATTATTGTTACGGCCCCTTGAGGAAGGCCTTTGAAACATGTCAGGCTTCGTGAAAATAAATTATTTGCATCCTGAGAATCGATTCTCCTTTTTCTGATGTGGTTTGAATGTTCCGGGCCTTTTTTTTTTTTTTGTAAAATAGAGACCTTCTAGAGAAATGTGCCTGGGATAATCATGTGTATAGGTTATGGCAAACAGACTTCGGATGTGTTGGACTGGATCATTCCCGGGCAGCATGGTTAATGGAACTTCATAATCTCTTCTTATTCACACACACACACACACACACGGCCAAACTGGGACAAATGTGTGATGATGGGCACATTCCCATCAGCTCGGTTCAGATTTGGCTCGGCAATTACAAGCATCACTGCAAAAATGCCACAAATGATAGCAACAACAAAAAGATTGTGAAGGCTCAGAATTCTAAAGCGACTTAGAATTGGCTATCCCACATCCTATTGCCTTATCGTTTGATCTGGTTTTTGTCGCTGCTAACCACGGCTTAGAGAGATTTAATCAAAGAACGGCAAGTGAAGGTGTTAAGATTCCGGGAAGTTGTGGGCCTGCACAGCAAAAATCTGAAGCGTTGGTGGGGAAAGGTGCTGCCTGAGCAAGCTCTGGGGGAATTCCCCAACCGAAGCAGCTAATAGGAGATGGGCTTGTCATACGTTTGCTGCCTGTTCTCTCCCTTTGTCTATTTTCTTAACCTTTTTAGCTCATGGTGAGGCCAAAGATTTTCTTCCCACACAACTCTGCGGTAAATGCAAAGCATCTAATTTTCACATAGCGCAACAAGTTAGACAAATTCATATTCTGGATCAGGTCATTGCAAAGTTCTGGAACTCACTGATGGCCTGGGCAGTGGCGGTAGTTCTTGGTATGTCACAGCTCAGTACCGGAGAGGCAAAACCATACTCATACACCCTACAATGCAGTTGTATGTATTTATCATTTGCATGTATACCCTGCCTTTTCACCCGGCGTTGCCCAAGGTGGCCAACAGAGTAGTTCACATTTGAGTGGGGGTAGGAATGAACGACTGCCAATTTGGATTTCTCTTTGTTTCTCCTTTTCCCAATTTTAAGTTCAGTTCAACTTAAACTTTGAGGCATTCTCCAGTTTTAAGTTCAGTTTATCCTGAGCTTTGAGATTTTTTTAAAAAAAGTTTGCATGAAAATTAACAAGCATTTTTGCACATTTTATTCCCAATACATGCATTCTGAATGCTATTTCGCCTCATATATACACAGTTCCTGCAAGCAAGTTTCCTAACACTGTGCATTTTCAAATTGTTATTGCCCCCAAATGCATGCATTTTTGTATATATGCATATTTTGACTGGAGAACCCCGTTGCAAAAATTTGGAGAAGCGCAAAATTTGAAAGTTTGGTTCACATGGTGGTTCAAAAGTGTAAAATTTGGTCATTTCACATTCAAACTTAAACTGAATGAATTTCTTGCAGTCTCTTGAGTGGGGTTATTTTTTTTACTGTGGTCTCAATTTGTGGCACATTTGTCAAAGCCATTGCCCATCATTGCCCAAATTTTAGGATTGGATAGTTTAATTGTTGTACAAATTATTTCTTTAAACAAGGCACAGTTAACTTAGCTGTGTTGAAAGAGCGCCTTTTTTAAAAAAAAGCTCTACAGCATGCCTAGATCTAAATGAATGCCATTAAATTGTGCTGCTATCTTTGTTAAACAGTGGTGAAGGATGAGTTTCAGTGTTTTGAGTCAGTAGAGTTAAGAGGGGCTTTGTTTTGCAGCTATCCAATATTTGCTTTGCTGCACCTGTGAGGGAGTAGCTGCCTTCAGCCCCCAAATCACACCATCTTTGTGTACCAGTCCAAATCACAATTCAACTTTTCTCAGTAGGCCAGGAAGTAAAGCAGAACTTGATTTGTGTTCTTGAAACTATCAAATGAGAGATGTTTGCAATTCATAACAGGCATGTCTATATACCACCAATTTACACTCTGGGAACAGTAGTTTGATGAGGAGAGCTAGAGGTCTAATGTATACATTTTAGCAATCTCAAACTACATTTCCCAAGTTTCTTTGTAGAGAAGCCTTTGCAGTCAAACTGGTTTAAAACCAATATGGGTTTGCTGTGTAGTGATGCCCAGAGAATAGCAGCAGAAATGAGTATTTGAAGGAATGTTTCCAAGACTCTCACTTGAATTTCTCACCATAGTTTCGAATTCCAAATTATCTGTTCTTTCCCTCCCAGTGTGGAACTGATGTATCAGGAATTCTCCATTGTTTTCTCTGTGTGAGTGCTTTTTTTAAAATCCAAATATTGTTTCAGTTCCTTTGGGTTTCCCCTTTCTTTACCTTTTCACATTTGCAGATTGATAAAATGATGCAGTCATAGGTGTGATCACATTAAGAGGAGTTGTTATGTCATGCATACTTGTGTGCCTCAACAAAACACTAGATAAAAAGAATCTTGATGCTCAGGATCTTCATAGTTACGATTGTATCATAATTGCTTGCTTGCTTACTTGTTTTTTCGCAGTGTTTCATCAATGTAAATTGACACATTGGTAATAGAGAAGGTGAGAAGAAGGTGCAAAACAAAATGAAGGAATTGAAGGTTGCAAGGAAATAGGCCCTTCCTAATTTCTGGAAATAATTTTAGAAATTCTTCAAGTTTAACTAGAAGTCAGAAAAGGGGGAATACAGGCAGGAGTAAACCGGAGGGACAATGAAGGAAAGGAACAAGAGAAACCCACTCATGTCTAATATATTGACCAGCTGTCGTAATAAGGCATTGGAAGGGCCCTCCATCACCAGGCAAGCAGAGGCAGGGTCTACACGACTGCTTTAAAACAGTTTATATTATAACGGTAGTGACAAGTGTTGGGGCCCAGGACACACTCCAGATACAGTTTTCAAACCATTTTCAAAGTGTCATATCCTGCTTGGAATCTCTCTCTCTCTCTCTGGAGCTGCCTCTCCACGGAGCCAGGAGTGTTGCGCAGCGGAGCCGCCTGCTGGCGCGCCACACAGCAACGCTCCTTCCGGTGATCTACATGGAAGGGGCACCACACCGGCTTTTCCTGGGGCTGCCGCCGCCACTGCAGATGCGGTGGCCCAGCAGCAGCTGGAGAGGCGGCTTGGAGCATCGGCTCCCTTACTCTAAAGTCTTTTTTTTTAGATGTGGGGAGGACTGCAGAGGCGGTGCAGCGAGCTTATGGCTCTCTGCTCCACTCCCTTCCCTGGCCAGCCTGCTCCGATCTAAAAAAAGTCGGGGTACATGGCTGACTTTTTTAAAGTGGAGCAAAGGGCCTTTGCCCCTAGATAGCTTCGCACTGGTGGCAGAGTCATGTAACACAACTGCCGCCGGTGAGAAGCCATATCAACGGAAAGAGGTACCCCCCCTCTCCCTCTCCCCCTTATTCAGCCTTTCTGAGCTCATTCACATGTGATCAGGGGGACAAAGAAATGTCCAAAACCCTTTGCAGGGAAGGAAGGACATGGCCTCCCCTATGTTACAGCAAGGGAAGGGGAGTCAACTTGCAAGCAATCGAACCAGACCTCTGGCAAGATTGCTCTGCCCCTCCCCTGGCAGAAGGAAGAGAGAAAGAAAAAAGGGGTGGCAGAAAGAGAAATGGGGTGACTCAGCCATTTTTGGCTCTGCTCCTCCCCACTGCTGGCTTCAGCTCTGCTTATCACCAATGTGCAGCTCCCACCAGAATACCCACAAGGGAATCTGGTCCCTGACAAGGGGGAAAATGTTGACTTCTTCTGCTCAATAGTCTGGGACAAAGAAATACAGGTAAGTTTGACCTCATTCTGGATGGGATTGTTGGGGCGGGGGGGGGGATTGTGTTGTGCGACTCACCATCTCATGACAGGTGCTTGTGATGTCGCAGAGCTTTGTTCCAGGCCCAACTCAATCTAGGGTGGCCAGGTGCCCTACTTTACAGAGAACAGTCCTCCGTTTGAAGGTCTTTCAGAGGATAGTGAAGATAAAGAACCATAAGAAGGGAAAGCTGGCCTGCAGAAGCAGACATGCAGGTCACCTGGGCCTTCCCTGGCCTTCCCCACAATGTCTTCTCTGCTGTGGTGAGCTGTATTGTGTTTCTATTTAAATTATAGTAATTATTTCTAGATGTGCGTCTATCCATCCATCTAAAGATATGGAATCTTTTGTCCTCTTTTTTGGGGGATGTGTAACTGGGCACCGTACCTCAATCATGAGCTCCATCCCTGGCTGCTAGCAGGCCATATTTCACATTGGGGGGGGGGGGAGAGAGCGAGAGCGAGAGAGCGAGCGCGAGAGAGAGCTCCTCCTCCTCCCAAGGTTGTTGTGAGAACAAGAGAGATCATGTTTGCTGTGCAGAAATGTACCAAATAACAACACTTGAGCTATGAAGACACTGCAGAAACTTTGTGTTCAGGAGCAGTGGAGGTGGAGATAAGCATAACACTCGGCTTGTGAAATTCCTGAGGCCCTTGAGTAGCTGATCTGGGAAAGCAAATGCTGGACTGATGGACCTGGTCCTGGTCCAGAAAGCAATTCTTAGACCAACAAATGCATAATCTAGGATTCAGCCAATGCCTTGTAGACCCCGGGTGCACAACCTTTTTGACTTTGAGGGTCACATCAGGCAGTGCCTGAGGGCTGCAAACTCACACACAGAGATGCACAAAACATGCACACACACGCACACACGACTGGAGATTCCCCTGCTAACGATAGGGAAGGGTTTCAGTTCCTAGCTAGCAAGGGAATCCCTTCTTATCTCTGATGAGAAATCAGAGAAAAGGGATTCCCTTGCTAGTGCGGGAAACCCCAGGCTGTGGATCAGGGGTGGCAGATGCAGGTGGTCGGGTTGGCTGCATGCCACACTATTTGACCTCTGTTATTGATGTTGTAGACCAACCATTCAGGCCAGATCTACAGCAAGCAGGATATGAAACTGGTATGAAAGTGGCATGTAAAAGGCAGGAGCCACACTAAGCAGGATATAGCGGTATATGGTATGTTTCTTATGGGCCCCAACAGTTGTCAGTGCACTTCAATACCACTATAAAGCAGTAGTGTGGCTCCTGCCTTTTTATAGTGCTTTCATACCGCTATATCCTGCTTGGCGTAGATCTGGCCTCAGACAGGCATAAGGGAGCCTTGTAGGATGAGCTGTCTTATGTTTAATTTCGCACAGCTACATGGTTCAGTTTTGCCTCCATGTGATACTCTTCAGGTGGCTGTAGGAAGACATTCACAGAAATTTGGAACGCCAAGTGACGCAGATGGTCCTTCTTGGCAGCGCCTTCAATTTTCAAAACGAATGTATGAACTGGCTTTAGAAAGTCAAAGGGCAATGCAATTTATACATAGCCCCCACCTACTTGGATCCCAGAGCTCAGCTTGGGTCTAGAGGCCATTACAGAGTATGTGTTTGCTGCATGGACACCTTTTGGGGTAATCTAACCCTGTTTCTTTTCTGGAGTAGCCTCTAAACACAGTGTCTTCCAAACTTTTGATAGCTAGGGCTATCCTTCACACCTATACCTGAACAGGGATCCTGTTAGAGTCCGTTAAGAGGAGTGCCCGAGGAGCAGCGTTTCACTGTTCTCCATGTGCATGCCTTTCTTGATAGGGCAAGATTGACTGTTCTGATCACACCAATGCAGAAAGGTCCTGGTCACTTCCTGAAATGAGGAGATGACCCAGGCTATCGATAGGATCCCAAATGTCCTTGACCTAGTCGTAGAACTGTGTCAGCTCCTTGGTATTCTGAGGAGCTGAGGGAAATGAAACGACTGTGTCAACAATTAGAGCGCAAATGGCGGAAGACTCAGAACCAATATGATCAAACACGGGTAAGAATCCATTTGCCATCTTGCTCTGTGGCGGTGATAAAATCCTATTTCACCACCACCATTGTATCTGCTCAGTGCCATCCAGCAGAGCTCTTTTGGGTGGTCATTTTATTCACATCAGCTCATGACATCATCACAAATGTCAAAGAGATGCTATCGACAAACTATCTCATGGACTATCAAAATAGTGATGAACCCAATTTATGATAAGGACAGCTCGATCAAAGTGTCACTCCAATGTGCGTCTACTGTTAAAAAGGTAAACTCCAGGTTAGGCATAATTAGAAATTAAGGAATTGAGAACAAAACTGCCAATAGCATACTGCCTTTATACAACCACACTTGGAATACTTTGTACAGTTCTGGTCACCCCACCTAAAAAAAGAAAGATATTGTAGAGCTGGGAAAAATGCAGAAAAGGGCATCTAAAATAATCAAGGGACTGGAGAATCTTCCCTATGAAGGAAGTTACAACAACTGGGACTGTTGCTGGAAAGTGGGACTGTTGTTAGCTTGGGAATAAAAGAGGTTAAGTGGAGACATGATAGAGGTATACAAAATTATGCATGGTGTGAAGAATGTGGATAGAGTGACATTGTTCTCTCTCTCTCAAAATATTAGAACCCAAAAGGACCTCCCATGAAGCTGATTGGTGGGAGATTTGGGACAAAGGACTTCTTCACACGGCACATAGTTAAACTAAGGTATTCTCTACCAGAAGATGTAGTGATGGCCACCAATTTGGATGGCTTTAAAAGGTAGTTGGATAAATTCCTGGTGGAGAAGTCTATCAATGTGCTACCTCTAGTAGCAGAGGCAGTAAGCCTATGTACACCAACTGCTGGGAAACATGCGCGGGAGGGCACTGTTGCACTCATGTCTTGCTTGTGTTACCTGATTAATAGCTGGTTGGCCATGTGTGAACAGAATGCTGGACTACATGGACTCTTGGTCTGATCCAGCATGGCTCCTCTTATGTTCTTATGTCAAGGACAGTAAAGGCGAAGAAGGAGAAAGACAGAAGCCGTGTCCAGGGCAACAGAAAAGCTCTGGATAGAAACAATACATATGTGTCCAATTGCATATGACCCAAAAATAGGAAGTGATTTTTGACATTCAGGAAATCTAACACCAAACTAGGTCAACAGCTTTGTCACAGGCCTGACTGGATGCCTTGTCTAAATCTCACAATTCCTGACGATTCAACTTCCAGCCGTTAAGTTATCACTTCAGCGGAGCTCCAATCAAGCAGTGAAGAAAGGGATGTTGACAGCAAATGTGTAGATAGCACACAACAATATTGCGTCCCGCCCCACAATGCAATGAATCCTCCCAAGAACTCTTCTCACCCTGCTTTAGATACTAAATGTAAATCTGATCTATGTAGGGAAAGCATTGTGGGTGGTTTTTTTTTTTTTGTGGTTTTTTTAAGAAATGCCTGGAGATGTCTTTTCATTTCTTTTTATTGAACTCCATAAATATTTTTTTTCATAAGGCTCAGTGTCTTTACAACACTTTTTTTTTTAAACACTGTTTGTTTTATAATACACACAACTCTGACATTTGTTTGACAGGGTCAAACAATTCAATAGAAACAAAATAATAGAACTGGCAAGTGAGAATTAGCTGGGTTACCCAAAATCCTTTGTTTGTTTGTTTGTCTGCTTGCTCAGACCGTTACAGCCTCCCCCCACAACTGCCCCTTCAGCATTTGGCCACAAACTAGGACTTTCATCCTTCTTCCACCCTTGGTTGCATTCTCTGGCACATGTCCCTCTCTAGCCATAGTCTTGTCTTCTCAAGGAAAAATAAGCTTGGTGATGCCATGCAGAACTTACAATAGCTACTAAATTTACATGTTCCCTGAAATGTAGCTGCAATGAAAAGATGATTGAGCATAAAGAGAACATAACCAGAAACTGAAAGCACCACAGTGTACTATCAATAACATTGCAATGGATGGTTCGGGCCCATCCAAGAAACTGAAACGAATTTCAAATATATGTTGTTTTCCGCTATTTATTGTCTATTTACAACTGTTAGATGCACCTAGTTTGATTCTTGCTTTGCTTTTTCCTTAAATGTCAAAAGAAGGTAGGGAGACAATAATCTTGAAGATAAATCCTTTGTATCTGTAAAGTCAAAGGGGGTGGTGGTAATGCATATCATTGGTCTAAGGAAAAGAGGGTAAATCCTCCTCCCTGTAAATATTATATCTATATCTATGTTCTTTGCTTCAGCCAGAGAAATCCTACATACAGTAAGTGTCTTACAACTTTCTTTGCTGTATACCTCATGGCACCACATGAAATGGTGGCAGCTTCCTCTTGTCCTGGCCCAGAAATTGTAAGTTTATGTAACATGCTCAATCATCTCATTATCCCTCCAACACAGCCCTCCCCAAATCTGATCAGATGTAAGCTTTCAAGCATACAAAAGAGCTCAACCTGACACCAGCCCTCCCCATCAAGAACATTGGTAGGTAGGTAGTAAAACTGGAAACTTTTGCTGGTTCTTCATTGCAGAAATGCTTCATGCCTTGTAGCACCTTGACAATGGATGGAAAGGAAGAGAATGTCCTTGGATGTCACTAGCCAGGGCAAATGCTCTCCCGTGCTCAGGAAGAAAAGACAGCAGCTGCTCTGCCTGAAGGTCTGCTCTTGAGTTGGCGGTGCTCTTCCCCTTTGGGTTTCTCCACTTTGAGAAAGAAGCCGCCAGTCCAACAAGTGGATCTTGTCAGACCAAGCGAGTCTTGACTTATGATGCAAATAATGGTGTGTGACGATGTTGGTGTCTTTTTTTTCCCTAGTGCTGAATATTTAGGAAGCATCTTCTCGTAAAAATAATGGATGGCTCATTTTCGCTCTCTGAGGCACAAAACAGCAAATGAACAGGCTTAACCAATCTGTTTGTGACTTTCCCCCATTCCCAACCCTCAAGCAATTAAAAAGACAAAACAATAAGAAAAACTTCCATCACGTTGACAATTTGTCCCCAATTTCCTGCCCTCCTTCTGTCTGTCTGTCTCTCTCTCTTTCTCCCTCTCCTTTGCAGTGTGACTCTATCAATTCTTAAGCATTTCCCCTGCTAAACAATTCAATGTAATAAACAAAGGAAAGTTGCTATGAAAATCTGTTATCCATAAAAATGTAGCTATAGAAAAGAGGTGTGTGTATGTTTTACAAAAAGGAGATAGCTTTTGCGATACAAAACTTTGTCACTGACTTGTTCCTTTATTATTTGCTCTACTTTGAAATCCTCTGAGATTTTGTTGTTGTTGGCTGAAATATAAAATCAGCATAAGCCAATGAATCTCTCCTATTTTAAAGGCTGTCCAGATTGCCCTGGAAGGCAAAGAAAAACGTCTGACTAAAACCATGAAAAAAGCAAAAGCAAACAGCCAAGAAAATAAGGTTAGATCATTTCACTTTCTGTATTCAAAGTTTTTTTTTAAAAAAGCAACACCTGCCCCAAATTCAAATCAACCATTTTATTCAAGCTCACTTTTATTGAAACTCAGTTTTATTGAAACTCAGCCTGAAACAAGACATTATGTAGATAATGTGGTTGTTGTCCAAAACAGCATCCAAGCATCTCCTCCTTCCTCCCTTGGTAATTCCTTGGAAGCTAAAATGTGTGATATGATGTCACCACATTGTGGGTTTCCCTTTTCCTGCAAATGGCAGCCAATGGTTGGGAAATTCACAATGAGATAGATAACACCATGTTAGACAGTTTAGTTTATTCAGACCCGCAAAAAGCAAAGGAAGCCATGCTGGTCCAAAATAATTCCAAAATCCACAGTTGGACAATACCTCTATTGCAGCCTTCTCTAACCTCATGCCCTCCAGGTGTTTTAGACTACAACTCTCAGCATTTCTAACCACTGGCCATACTGGCTACAGCTGATGGGAGTTGAAGTACAAAACCTCTAGAAGACACCAGGTTGGGGAATTCTAGTCTATCAAGTAGAGCTAACAGATGAAGGGCAGCTTTTTTTAATGGCAGGTGTGCAGTTCATTGTGACTTCTTAGTCAATCTCAAACACACTTATGTGAATCATTATTTCACATCTTTGCAAATGTGGGTTGTGCCCTGCAATCTGTGAGGATTACTCCCTAGTACATGTGTTCGGGATTGTAGCCATATCCAGGAAATCCAAGATGGAATTTTCAAGATGGCTTTGAAAAACACAACTTTTTAGAGAAAGTGGAGAAAAGAGAGAGAGAGAGAGAGAGAGAGAGAGAGAGGAGCATTGAAAAGCAAAGAGAAGTTGGATACTGAGGAGGTAACCAATTGACTGTGATGCCTCTTTGCTGAACAACTGGTACAGCCTAGATGACAATAAGCTACTAGGTTTGTGAGCCTCATCGCATTTCTTTGTCCAGAGAAGCATCACGGCAACTGGCAGTTCTGTCCAGATACGCAGCATTGAGCTCCTTCTGCAGCTCTGATGTGCCTTAACAATCAGTGAAGTGCTTTTGATTACTGAGGCAATGATCCTATAGTTAACAGCCAATGCTGTACTTGGTAGTTAAGGACCCCGGGTTAAAACTAGGGACAACTGAAAGAGATCAGACAAGGAAGCCTATAAAATGGTTTTCCATCACTATGGCCAATGCATCTCCAAACGGTAATCAATGGTGTGTAAAAGCCACACGATGTGTGGGATATATGTGACAAAATCAATAGGTCTTCTTGATGGGAAAACTGGACATTTCTTGAGGTGTGGGGGTCTGAAAGCCCATTTAGCTCTAAGCTAGGCTATGTGGAGTGGACCGAAAACCTCTTTCCCACCAATCTTTTGGATCCGTGGGTTGTATAAATAGAACACCGGGCTTTTCAAGAGGCAAACCTCTCAATACAAATAAAACAGAAGTCAACAAAATCAGAAGGAAAAAAAACCCTGTATGCAGTACAATACACAACCAAAATGGGAAAAACCTTAATGGTATTACTGGTATTCTTTATTGCATAATAAAGAATCAGATGTCCTCTTACCATCCCACTCTCTATGCATACCTGGGACACAGCCTGCCAGCCAGGCGCTTCTGCTTTGCTTCCTCCACTTTCCCAGGGAACTGAGTGGAGTCTGCAGAGCAGGAGGCCTCCTGTTTGGTGTCCTTCTATCAAACCATTAAAAACAATAGAAGTACTGAGCAGCATATGAATTACACAGTGTACAACAGAGCATGAATTCAGAACAGAAGAATGTGGGAAACAAAATGCACCATGGTTTGCTTTTCCTAAAAAGACCCTGAACGTTCAATGTGTGTGGTGCAATCACCCCAGCGCACCATCTGAGCTCATTCCATTGAAGAGAATGAGACCTCCCATTCATCGCTCAATGGTGCTTTGATGGGAACTGGTTCCAGGCAGGTTGCATCTATGGTGGGCGGTGGGAATGAGATGTGGGAAAGGAGCTTGATTAACTTTTCCCCCCTCCCTGAGCCCAACCTCTTCTAAGAGAAGGTAATCTATAAATAAAATTCAAATGGAAATATACACCTGGATGGCCCAGGATGGAACATGTCAAAGGCGGAATGCACGACAAACTAGAAATCATCCTGGGAGACGATTTTGAGACAAAAAACAAATTATATATATATATATATATATATATTAAAAAAAGAACAGTAACAACAATGACTCCAATGTGCTAAAAGAAAGTAGGTTACATGATCAGAAATAATTGGTGCTTCCTAGTAGCAGAGACTGTTTCCCCAAAACAACAACAAAAACATTTTTGGTCCTTCAAAACATATATATATATATATATATATATATATATATGTTTGTTTTTTTAAATTGCAACAGTGCTTCTCCAAAAAAGGTCCATCTATAAATATAATTTTTTTTAAATATATTTGTTTAAAATTTATTTTAAAATGACCCATCTCACTCTATATATTATTTTTTGAATGGCGTTAACCTGCTGAAGTTTTGCCAGAATGGTGACTGGCTGCGTTTGGGTTCGGTGAATTCGTAGACCTGTGTTTGGGCTATGCCATCGGTCACCAAGTATTGTCCCTGATTTAGTGGGTCCTGGGGTGGTGGGTAGGCTGGAGGAACCGATCGAGAGTAGCCAACACCTGTATGGAGGGGAACAAAAGGTAAAGGGGGGAAAGATGTCCATCAGAATGTATTTGATCAATCAACGCATCTATCCATCTATCCCAGATGCTGACATTCCATCACATTCTAGCGCAAGGGCTGAGTTCTTTTTCAAAGAAGCTTTCAGGGGTTGCATTCCAGTGGTGGGCTAGTGTGGTATAGTGGTTAAATTGTTGGACTGGGACTCAGGAGATAAGGGTTCTAGTCCTGCTTCATCCAAGAACCTTACTGGGTGACTTTGGACCAATCACTGACTCTCAGCCTAACATCCCTCATAGGATTGTCGTGAGGATAAAATGGAAAGGAGGAGGTACCATGGAGGAAAGAAGGCAGGATATAAATGTAATCACACAATGAATCAATTAATCAATCAAAACTGACCACTACACTAGTGCTTAGGCCATCATACCTGGTGGCCACAGGCAAAATGAAAGACCTGCCTGCAAAGGACTGCTGCTAGTCCAAAGAGACTTGTGTTGGATGATGATACAGGAGCTGGGAATGGTGATGGGAGCACCCAATTCTTGCACAGGCTGGGTCCTGCATAACGCCCCCTTAACAGCTTCTTCCCAGGCAGACATTTAAAAATTCTCCTACACTTGGAAAAAGAAATGCAGGTTGCTTACCTGTAACCATAGTTCTTCGAGTGGTCATCTGTGCATTCAAACATATGGGCTCTGCGCCTGCGTGGAGCCTGTCTCGGAAACTTCCTATAGCTAAGGCAAACGTTTTTGGTGGGAACCCCTCCCCCACTGTCTACTGACTCCATGTTCCCGCCTTTCTCCTCAGTTCCAAGAGACCGACTTGCTGGCCCCATAACTAGGAGAGAAACCGCTCGGTATTGACAGTACATTTACATCGACACCAAAGTGGGGACGATGGGTGGGTTGTGTGAATGCACAGATGACCACTCGAAGAACTACGGTTACAGGTAAGCAACCTGCATTTCTTCTTCGTGGTCTCTGTGCATTCACACATATGGGCGATTAACAAGCTAAATTCCTGGTGGAGGGTAGGTGTAGATCAATGTTCCCTCACAAGACAAAGAAATTGCTTGCCCCAAATTGCAGTTTGTCCTGGTACAAACAATCAAGTGGTAGCATGTAATGAAATTAAAGGACTTATACCAAATAGCTGCCTTACATAAGTCCAGTATCGACAATCCCCTGCTAAAGATACGGACTTCAATGCACTGCGCATCGACTTAGCTGTTACTGAACCAACGAGTTGCAAGCCCTTCAACTCGTAGGGCAGTTTAATAGCATGTACAATCCACTCCGTGAGTCATTGCAACTCTTGCGTCTTATGAAATTTGTCAGGCCCTGTGTGGAAGCCCAGGTAGGGTGCATCAATACAGAGGCAGCTAATTCACTCGATCTGCGTAGTGTTGATATAGCCATCAGAAAACAACTTTCTAAGAAAATTAATGTGATATCTGAAGGTGCCATTGGTTTAACTGGTTTCAGTGTCAGAGATTGTGGCATGACAGAGAAACTCCATGCCAGAATGAAACTCCTAATTAGAGGAGCCAGATTCATAATGCCCAGAGGAACCCCCTAACAATGGGGTTGGTGCAAAAACAGGTAAAGCAGTCAAATACTCGCATATCGACAACTATTTTAGCCCTATAGTGTATAGGGGGTGTAAAGTGTAAGGACATCGTTAAGGAGGCTGAATGGGGCTTGAGACCCTGAAGATCCATGTATTTAGAAAAAAATCCCATTGTGCAGTATATGACTTCTTCGTTGCCAGGCTACAGGCTGGATGAAAAAATGGAATTGACCTCATGTCGAAAGTAGTTACAGTATTGGGATACCCCAGGCCATGGGTCTGAGCATATGCAGGGGCGTAAACTATGGGGGGGGGGGGGCGGGGAGGCAATGCCCCCACCGGGATTTCCCAAAGGGGGCAATGCCCAACCAAGTAACATCAGTAAGTTCACAGCTTGACTGGCAGATTCCTCAGTCAGTCTCTAGTTGTCTGTATTCTTATGTGTTTGGAGGCAGTCTAAATTACATCCAAGCACATCCTGCTTCCTCATCAGCTGCCCAGCAGATCTCCTTGCAAGACAAAAGCCAATCTTCTGTTGTGTCAGGGTTAGGCTTCCCCAGATTCATTTTCTTCTACCCACTCAGGCGTTGTAAGACAAAAGATTGCCCATTTAGGAATTACAGTCTGGGTACATCTTGAGGAGGATTTTGCCCCAGGCCGGGGTGCATCCGGAGTGGCAGCAGGTCTTCTATATGATGCAGCTGGCATCCCGAAGCCATCCAGGAGCAAATCCCTGAAGCTGCGGTTTTAAAAAGTTGGGTACTTACCATGACTTTTTTATCTTCGGAGCTGCAGCGGAGCTGATGGTAACCCGATTGGTCGCCATTGGCTGATATCTTCAGAAGTAGAGTGAGCCACACCTGTCTTGGCCACCAAGGGGTGACTATGATGGAGACTGTGTGGACTACACAATATTAATATTATTATACCACAGTACTAATGGAATGAGAGGAAAAATGAGGGCTGCAAAGACATTCCCAGTTGAACAGGAAAGTGTTTGTATGAGGACTTGAGATGGGGGAGGAAGTGGGAAAGCGCATGCCCCGTAGCAAATAGTCTGTGCAAGTACACCGATGTAGGGTTGTTAGATCCAGGGGAGTCTGGATTCTGTGTTCACTATGAGGCCCAAAGAGCTCAATAAATTGAGTAGTCACCTTGCCTTCGATAGCATTTCCTTCGAGGATGCCACCAGAAGCCAGTTGTCTAAATATGGGTAAATTACCCCTTGAAGGCAAATGAACGGAAGGACCAGTGCCATACATTTTGTAAATATTCTGGGGCAGGGCTTTATGTGTCATCAGAAATTTGTGGCTCTGATGTACACATGCAGCCGTCTCAAATCCAGAACAGGTTGAAGAGATCTGTAAAGGAGTGGACCAAATATTAAATCAGAGAGTGATATAGGTCTTCCACAGGAGGCTCCACTCTGTACAGCTACCCCATCAACAGGCGATGCAGAAGAGAGCAATGTTGAGTCCGACTGAGAGCTCTCTAAGGATTGAGGGGAATCAGGTTTAGTTCTATGATTAAACCCATCTTCTCCAAGCTGAACTTTTTGACACCCCACAGAGTGGGGCTGGAAAGGAAAAGAGCTAGGTGGACGTACTGACGCATTCATGACGGTATCATGAGGCAATGGTTGAGCCCTGTGGACAGGTCACAATGACAGTGATCTCAGTAGAGCTAGAGGGAGTTGCAAGAAAACTTCCTCCAGTGGCAATCGCGATACCGATGGAGCTGCTCAGTATCCAGAAAGGCATATGTACCAACATAGGGGTTGGTATCAATGCCTGGTATGGGAGTTACGGGCCCATTGCAAGAGGTGTCCCTCTCATAATTGATGCCAATCTCTGTACTGGTATGGCATTCTTGGGGGAGGCAACCCAGTTGAAGTTCTGTCCCTCTATTTTTATTATTATTATTATTATTTTACAGGGACCCGAGAATGATGCCCCTAGACATCACAGGCATAAAAAACTCTCTCTGTTGAAATCATAGCACTCCAATTGTAGCAGCTCTAGGGAGCAGCCCTGTAATTGGCAGCTAGCCTGTAATGGCTGTGCTAATTAACTTGGTGGAGAGATGTCTACTTCAAGCTGCATGTTAGACGTCTCTTCTTGGTACCAAGAGATTGGTACCAAAAGAGGCAGTTGAGTCTCACCCTTTGATGTCGATTCTGCCTGCTAGACATCTCATCTTAACATCAAAGCTGCATGTTAGACATCTCATTTTGGTACCAAGAGCTCTGCACCGAGGAGCTTGGTACCATGGCGCTCGGTACCATGGAGCTCGGTACCGAAGGAGGCAGTTGAGTCTCACCCTGTGATGTCGATTCTGCCTGCTAGACGTCTTATCTTGACGTCGAAGATGCATGTTAGAAGCTCCAGTATCGAGAGCTTAGACCTCGGTACCGAAGGAGCCAGTTAAGTCATCGCTGCCAAAGGGGCCACCCTCGGTATTGTGGAATGGCCCTAACAGCTGCAGAGGAGTTGGAACCTGGTCTCTCTATAGCTGTAGAAACACAGGTAGAGAGTATCCAGATGTTGGAGGATCGTAATGACCTATGGTTAGGGTGGGGATCCGAAGACACTGAGGGGCTCTCATCCATAGAATCACTTCAAGCGATCAGTCCCCAGAAGTCCTATGTAACCTGGCCTTCTTAGATATCCCTTTCACTGTAGAGACAGCTAGGGAGCGTCCAAACATTGGACAATCGGAATGACCCATGGTCAGAGTCAGGGTCCGAGGGCGCAGAGGGGCTCTCCTCTGTAGAATCGGTCCATGCGATCAGCCCCAGGAGGCTCCTGCCTTCTTAGATATCCCTCTTGCTGTAAATACAGCCTGGGGAGCGTCCAAATGTTGGAAGATCAGAATGACCCTTGGTCAGAGTCAGGGTCCGAGGACGCAGAGGGGCTCTCCTACGTAGAATCGCTCCATGCGATCAGCCCCAGAAGGCTCCTGCCTTCTTAGATATCTCTCTTGCTGTAGATACAGCTAGGGAGCATCCAAATGTTGGAAGATCGAATGAGGCATGAAGCAGCCATGTCTTCAGTAGATCGAGGAGCCTGTGCCATAAGTGTAACGATTGTCTGGGAGAAATCATGGCTTCTAGAGTTTTTATCCACAGACCTGGCGCCAACACGGTTATCTTTTCAGCGCCAGGTCAAAACTTTTCTCCCAGGCACTTCAACAGCTGAAGTTGAGGTTTTAACTGACTTTGTAGCCAGGCTTAACAGTTTAAAATGTTTTAAATGTCAGCTGTCTCATGTTTATGGTTCTAAATTTTGTAACCCACCCAGAGAGCTTCAGCTATGGGGTGGTATATAAATGTAAACAATAATAATAATAATAATAATAATAATAATAATAATAATAATACAGTAGCGACAGGTTTAGACGACCTGAGCCTCTCCCAAAACAAATTAAACGGAGAAAAGTCTGTCTGCTGGGGAAGCTTGCTGACGCACTTAACACATTTTGAAAAGGGGCCTTAATGGCTGTGTGATCTCCCTCAACGCGATCCAAGATCGCTGGAGAATAAAATATCTAAGAATATAATAACAATAAATTATATTTTTTAAATGTACGTGTGTACGTTGTATGTTTTTAATTTTTTAATCGCATGTAAACCGCCCAGAAAGCTTTGGCTATGGGGCGGTATACTAATGTAATAAATAAATAAATAAATAAATTAAGACTAAAAATGAACTAAAACCAAAGTAAAATAACTAAAAAACTTAGCACTCTAAAGCTTTCTCCTCAGGAGAAAGACAGAAGTTCCCAACAAGACATCCTTTCAGCAATGCGGTCGAAAAAGAACTGAGGAAAAAGGCGGGAACATGGAGTCAGTAGACAGTGGTAGAGGGGTTCCCGCCAAAAAGCATTTGCCTTAGCTATAGGAAGTTTCCGAGACAGGCTCCACGCAGGCGCAGAGCCCATATATGTGATGCACAGAGACCATGAAGAAGAACTGTACCAATCTGGTATTGCGATCAGATAAAGCCCAATTAAGGTTACAATCCTTAATACTCTTGCTTGAGAGCAGGTCCCAGTGAATACTAAAACATGCTGAGGTGTAAACCTCTCCCCCAAACCCTCCCCCTGCTTCAACAATGACACCAATTTTATGCCAAAAATATGAAACTGTATTATGGAATATTGTTTGGAATGACAGAATCCAGTTGCACAGAGATGAGTCTGAAATGACCCAATATCAATTCCGATGATATCTGTAATTCCACCACCACCACCAAAGGTCTATAACAGCTTCAGAGAGGGGAAAGGAGAGTTTTCAACTTGGGAAAAAGCCCAGGGGAACTAATTACCCCTCCTCTAGTGTTGCTGCTCTGATTAAAAAAACAAAAACAAAAAACAGAACACCCTGCGGTTGCTTTAAATTGAACAAAACCATCAGTAGACATAACCACCATTCTAAGCCGGGCTACCGATCAGCAGACGTCACATTTTCTCCTGGGAAGAAATACTTCTAGTCTTCCCTGAGTCCTTTACTTTAAGCCTAATGGAGTTAGGGGAAGTATAGAATTAGTCCGGTGTTGTCTTAAGACAAGTTCTCATAGGTTTCCTCAATCCAATAAAAAGTGCAAATCCCAGGATATTCATGAAATCCGGTTGCATTGTCACTATATCAGTTTTGGAGGAGTCCTAATCCACTGCCAAGACCAGAAATCTTATAACTAGGATGCTCCTCTCAAATTCTCCCCGTGCGAATGTCTCCGAGGATGACAGATTTCTGAATTACCAGGTTTGGTTTGTATAGCGGAATTGATGCATTAAGAATGCTTCCGCCATCATGGTTTATTCATTTAAAAAATATTCTCGGATTTTGAATGCTGTGTGTGCACAGTTTGCCACAGATTTCAGTACCTTCAGTGGCTCTGCGCCTTCTCCCCACCCCTCTCTCTATAAAAGATTGCACCCTCCTCCAAAAAGCAAACCAATCTTTATGTGATCTCATTGAAGTTAGCCTCAAGACTTGTATGTGCAATCATGCTGGGAATTTCCTCAATCATGTAGGAGGGTTAACGATTTTTTTTTTAAAAAAAATTATTTTAAAAAATATAACCAAAAATATAACCAAACAATTGATGTCTACACAACTGTTATATAAGAGAAAAATGATTAATACAATTTTAGGTGAGCAAACAAGACCCCCCCCCAAAAAAAAGAAAGGAGGGGGAAAAAAGGAAATAATTAAATAAACAATTATACTAAAAATTAATAAATGTGTTGTGTGATCTTCATTTGTTGTTATAATATTTAAATGTTCAAAGCTGAAATGGGCATGTGTTGTTGTAAGTCCGGTTGTGATGTTTGTTGAATAAATCTCCTCCGTATAGCGTAAAAGGATTTAGGATATTCTTCTTATTAACAGCTTTTTTAAGGGGTTTTCCCTGTTCCTTGAAGCTGTATTTCCTTACAAAAAAACAGCCACTGGGTTTGGATTTAATTTTTTTTACATGTGCACCAATCAAATGCATCCCACAGATTTCCTTGGGTTTATCTCCCATCCCTGATATCATTCTGCTCACAGTTTTTCCATGATGTTTTGTGGAAAGTGGTTACCTAAACATTTCCATTTAATGAGTCTACAGCTCACCTCCCATCAAACACTTTGGGGATATTTGGCATGACCGTTCATGAAATAAGCTGCAGTTTATTGTGGTAGAGAGACTTGTCCTTTTAGGTTCACCTCCATTAGATTAGCTTGTGTGTTTCTGTTTTATCCCCTGAAACTCTCTCCCTAAGAACGCTATCACCAAGAAAAAGAAGAAGCAAGAATCCCCATTTTCCAGGCAGATGGCAAAAGGGAACAATTGCAGCAGAGAAGCACATTTTTTAATAGGATGTAATGGACAATTACTGAAAGAATGAAGGTCTTGTTGGATGGGAGGTTTTCATCAAATGCTGCTGTAATGTAAACTAAAGTCTGTAGAGCATAGAATGAGTTGGTAGAAACCTGAACTGTACAACTTCAGACTGCCAGGATGTTGTTGGTGTTCTTAACTGATCTTCCATATTTTCTTTTAAATCTTCCTGCATGATGTAAACTAGTTCATCAACGAGAAATCATTGCTCTGCCCTTTGTGTGATAGCTTACTAAATTCAGAGAGTAAGCGTATTGGGTTTGGTTTCAGAAGAACGGCAGGCAGTCAGGTTTGAATTTACCCAAAGCCACATGCAGCAGTGTACAAGTAGCACAGGTATACTCATTTGTTAGAGCAATTGGCAATTTTAAAAATGATTTTAGAGTTGGTTCTCGTAACTGTATTTGCGTACAGTGAAGGCCATGCTTTTGGTGTGCTTCTAATAGAAGTTAACAATGCACAGAAGTTGCTTAGCATTTGTACCTTCTAGCTGATAAGGATGCACTTCCTACGCTGTGAGAAGCTTTCTCTGCTGCCAAGAGAGAAAGGCTTGGTAAAGAGGGGGGCATTGGGAGTGCACCTTCTGACAGTTTTCAAACTCAGTGGGCCTTTTCAGAAGACACCTTAAACCCTGCTGGTGGTTCAGGCTTTTGGTTAAGCAGCAGGGTTTAAGGTGTCTTGTGGGATGCATTTTGCTAAACCCTGCTCACTCACTGACCCCAGTCAGACCGTCTGCAGCAGGGTTAGCGGCTCTAACCATGGCTTAAAGTGTTGTTGTTGTTATTATTATTATTATCTTTCTTGCTTGTGGCGGTTTTTCTAGAAGGACATGACGGGCTGTGCCAAGTCATGCTGTCTTTTACAGATTCAGGAATTTCCTGACAATTGAGCATGTTTTAATTATGACTGCTTTCTGGATGTTGTGTGGATGTATTTTGGTAGGCTCAGTTTCTGAAAGTTTTTCTGCATAGTTTTTTTTGATATGATGCTGGTGACTGATGTGACTAATGGAATAATTGTGACCTTTTCTTGTTGCCATAGTTCTTTAGCTTTGATAGCCAGTGGTGTATATTTTCCTCTCTTTTTCTCTTCCTTTTCTACAACAGTTTTGTCATTAGGAATTGCTATGTCAATGAGGTATGTGTGTTTTTCTTTTTTGTCTATGACTATTATGTCTGGTCGGTTGCAGGGTATTGTCTTGTCCGTATGAATTGTTCTGTCCCAGTATATTTTATGATGTGCATTTTCCAAGATTGTTTTGGGTGAGTATGTATAGTATGGTGTATGTTGTTCGATGAGGTTGAATCTGATGGTCAGTTGTTGATGAATTATTTTTGCAGCTGTATTGTGTCTGTCCGTATAGTCCATTCCTGCCAGAATTTTATATCCTCCTGTTACATGGTCTATTGTTTCTTGGAACTGATGGCATTTCCCGCATAGGTCAGTTGTTACTCTGTTATCTTTTATGATGTATTTCTGGTAGTTCTTGGTTGTTATAACTTGATCCTGTATAGCTATTAGGAATCCTTCTGTTTCTGGAAATAGCTCACCCTTCCTGAGCCATTTGTACGATTGTTCTTTGTTAATTTGTGGGTTCTGTATTATGTTGTAGCGCTTCCCATGGAGTGCTTTTTGTGCCCATTTTTCTTTTTTCTCTGCAACTGTGTTTGGTCTTCGTTTTGTAGTGCTCGGTTGAGTGGCGTGTAGTTTTTGTCTGCTTTTACTATGGCTTTATGAATGGGGGTGTTTTTAACATGGAAGAATTCTCTGAGTGATTTTAGCAGGTTAGCATGAATTGTGCTGTTCCTCCTTCTTTCCTGCTGATTTTTATCCTTTCAATGCATGAGTTGGAATGAAACATGCGGTGTTTTGTGAGTTCAGTGCGATTGGGTCTGTTTATTTCTTTGAGTTCAGTGTGTGACCAGTGTATGATTCCAAATGATTATGTGAGGATGGGTATTGTGTAAGTGTTGATAGCTTTGAAATTGGATTTGGATTTTAGGATTTATGATAGGTGGGTTTTATATTGCATTCTTAGATGAGTTTTTGCTGTGGAGTGATTGATTTTCATGTTTTGTTGGAATCCTAGGTATTTGTATGTTTCATTTTCTTCCACGTTATCTATTATTATTATTATTATTAATCATCATCATCATCATCATCATCCCACCTTTTGCTCAATGCTGGGCTTCAAGGCAGCTTTACAAAATTAAAACATAAACAGTGTTGTGTGCGATAGGACGGCTTGTGGTTAATGCTAACCCCAGAGAACCACAGTTTTGCCAACCACAGAGCCTGAAGTGTCATCTGACCAGGTGCAGTAAGACTTGCTCTATAAAATCCTGAGCAAGTTGGCCTGTTATCTGCTCAGATAACTAGCCTTGTGGGATGGTGCCTGTGACTTCTTTGGAAACCAGGGTGACTACACTGAGAGTTAAGGACATGTGTGAGCTTTCTTTGCTTTTATTCGATCTGCATCCATTTTCCATCAATGACTAGAGTCATATTGGTATCCTTGAATCCATTCAGTGTGATGGACTAGGCCCCAAATTTAAGACAGTGGGTTTGTTTGTTTTATTATGCACTTAATTTAAGAAATGTATCACCTACCTTTCTGCACTTAGCCTTCTAAAGCGGATTACAGGCACAGTAAAAATAATCTCGTGGCACCTTAACGACTAACAGAATTATTGTGGTATAAGGTTTCATGGACTACATCAGCCTCGTCCAGCCTGGTGCCGCTCCAGATGTATTGGAGTACAACTCCCATCATCCTCACCCAGCTCCATGATGGGAACTATAGTCCAACACTTTGGGAGAGCACCAGGTTGGAAAAGGTTGGACACAACTGATGAAGCAAGCAGGTGCTACTCCATAAATATTTATGCCCCAATAATTCTGTTAGGCTGCAGTCTTATGGAAAGAGAGCATTAAGAACATCAGAAGTGCTATGCCGGATCAGAGCCAGGGTCCATCTAGTCCAGCACCTTGTTAACACGGTGGTCAACCAACTGTTGACCAGGAACTCACAAGCAGGACACACGTGCAACAGCAAGTGGTGCACATAGGCTTACTGCCTGTGATACTGGAGATAACATATAACCGTTAGGACTAGTAGCCATTGATAGCCTTCTCCTCCAGGAATTTATTAATTCCCCTTTGAAAGCCATCCAAGTTGGTGGCCGTCACTCCATCTTGCGGTAACGAATTCCAAAGTTTAACTACACACTGTGTGAAGAAGCGCTTCCTTTTATCTGTCCTGAATCTCCCACCAATCAGCATCATGGGATGACCCCATGGGGTTCTAGTATCAGAAGAAAGGGAGAAAAATGTCTTCCTATCCACTTTCTCCACACCATGCCTTCCCTTGCCTTCCTGGGTGGACTCCATGAGTCCACCCATGAAGCTCTTCCCTCGATGGTGGAGGTGTATGCCACTGTGGCTGTCCTGCTTACAGCGCTCCATTGGCGATGAGGGCAAAAGGGGGAGGTTGCTTCAGGGGCATGTCAGGAGTGGATCAACTGAGGCGTTGGGTCCACCAGATTCAACTCCCCTTGTTCTCCAGACATGCGTAGGAATCAGACTCAGGTGGAAATGTTCAACATCAACATATGGTGGCGGTGGGATGGGAGTAAAAAGCCACTCCTCCCTTTCTGGCTGCTAAGAGCTGAGCATAGGATGTGGCCATCCTTCCGCCATGGGCGCCCTCCTCCTCTGCCCCGACAGGGTTGCTCTGTCTGTCTTTAAATCTTTGTTATTTATATAGGGCATGTTCAGTTGTCTTTTCTGCATTTATATCTTCAGTAAAAAAGAAAACAAAACTCAACAGCAACACAATTTGGCTTAATTCCATTTGATTCTTCTGAGCCAAAAAGATGGCACAGCTTATCAGAAAAGAAATTCCCAACACTGCGGAAGAGGCACAGGGAAGGCACCACCTGATCAGCTGGGGACACAGAAACTAATTAATTTTATATGTAAAGGAGGCCGGATGAATAAAATATCACAATTTTTCAGAGAGGCCACAGAGAATCAGAGAAAACCACAGTGCAATTGCCATGTTTAAAAAGAAATACAATTAAGTATACCGTATTTGCTTGGGTGAAACTCTAAAGCAATTTAATTGGAAATGTTCCTACAGTGTCTCAGGCCGACTTTCATTAGAGATAATCAAGGTTCTGTTCACAACGCACTAGGAACTTTTCTGGCAGTCACAGAGAATGGAATGCCTTCTTGTGCAAGCCTCTTTTTTACTCTGCTTTGCTCGTAGGTTTGTTAAAATCAAACCATCTGAAGATGTCTCACGTTGCATTAAGTCAGCCCTCGCCAACCTGATGCTTTCCAGAGGTTTGGATGACAACTCTCAGCATTCCCGACCATTGACCATGCTGGCTGGAGCTGATGGGAATTGAAGTCCAAAACATCTGGAAGGCACCAGGTCAGGGAAACCTGCATTAGATCATTGGACCATCAAGTATGAGTTTAGAACATAAGAAGAGTCCTGCTGGATCAGCCCAAGCGTCCTTCCATTCCAGCACTCTGTACACACAGTGGCCGACCAGCTGTTGACCCACAAGCAGGACATGGGGGCAACAGCACTGTCCCACCCATGTTTGCCAGCAACTGGTGTATACAGGCTTACTGCCTCTGATTTATTCTATTGCTTATTCCAGTGGTTCCCTGGCAGTGAGTTGGGATGCAGCAGGGTCCCACAAGAAATGCTGGAGTGTACCTTGCAAAGCTATGCATCCATCACTCAGTGGCCCTCAGGATAGAGAGCTCCCAAGCAGCATTGCCCCCCCACCTCTCTCTGCCGCTATATGGACGGTGGCATTGTCTCAAGAGGAGGGAGGCCGTGGGCTCTTCCACCCTAGAGGCATTCAAGAGGCAGCTGGACAGCCATCTGTCAGCTATGCTTTAAGATAGATGCCTGCATTGAGCAGGGGGTTGGACTCCATGGCCTTATAGGCCCCTTCCAACTCTACTAGTCTATGATTCTGTGATTCTGTGATTATAACATGACTCCCTGAAGCGGCCCATGTTACAGCTGACAGGAGTGGGAAAATGCCAGAAGCATCACCACCACCCAGAAGATTTTGTCCCATCCCTGAGCCCAGACTCAAAGGGCCAAAGTTGAAGGTGGAATGCCAGGATCATGCAACATTAACTGGACTGTTGTGCAGTTGTAAGGCAGGAACCTGGAAGTTGCCTCATTCCATCTCCGTGAATGTAAGAGTGCACCATGCTTCCCATTTTAACCCAGGAAAAAACTTGCACTCCAGGCATCCCATGTTTGGGAAACACAATTGTATTATGAATGTGGACAGCTTCCCCGGGTTTTGGGAATGGACTGTAGCTGTGTGGGAGAGCATGTGCGTTGCATGTGGAAGATCCTGGGTTCAATTGCGGGCATCTCCAGGTAAAAGTATCTGGTAGCTGGCGGTAGGAAAGACCCTGGAGAGCTACTGAAAGTCAGAATTGACAATAAGAGTGGGCTAGATGAACATTTCATTGGAGCTGGAATAAGGACATATTCTACATCTCAGGCAGAGGTCATACCTGGCCATTACGCCTCAGTGTCTCTTCCTATCCACTCCCCACAACAATCTGCCCAAAGACCCACTCTCTGTATCCGGGGTGTTGAACCTCAGCCTGGGGGCCCAATCCAGCCCACCTGGGTTCCTGATCCAGCCTCCTAGTATCCCCTTCCTATGGCCTCACCCCCTTCATCTGTTTTACAGGCTTTGGTATGGATTTCCCCCCCCCCCCCATTCTAAAAAGTTGAAACGCTTCTCTTAAGGCTTAGTGACTGACAAGAAAGCTTTAAGCTAAAACATGCTGGTTGTTTGGGATATTTTGTCCCTGCCCCCTTTTGCCATTGGTTCCATCCACCACTGAAATGCACCCACTGAAAGCTTATTCAAAACTGAATTCAGCCCTTGAGCTAAAAAAAAGTGGACATTCTTGCTCTATATCATTAGTAGCAGGTAAATTGAGAACCCAGAGATATAGGGCAGGATACAAATGTTTTCATAAATAAAATAAATATTCTGGTGTTATGAAGATACAAAGCCCTGGGTGCCATCCCACTTTATTATAATTGTTAATGATTGTGGTTGTTTATTATTGTTTCTCTGTTGTGGCCCCCTGGTTGTAGAATGCCCTCTTCCTTAGAGGCCCAGCTGGGGCTGATGCTGGCTTTGTTTCGGCACCAAGTTAAAATGTGGCTTTTTATCAAAGCCTTTGAGGGCTAAATTTGCCTAAAGCTAGTTTTAAATGCTTTTGTTGCTTTTAATTTTTTTACTGGTTTTAGCTTGATTACTGGTTTAATATGTTTTTAGTTGTATACATTATTGGTTGTATTATACTATTGAATTGCTACCCTGAGATCTTAATGATATAGGGTAGGACACAAATATTTTAATAAATATTTTTTTATTATTGTTATTATTGCTGTTATTACTATTATCTCTCTTTTCTTGCTTGTGGTTTCTCTAGAGGGAAATGATGGGCTTTGCAATTATTATTATTATTATTAATAATAATAATAATAATCTCTTTCTCGCTCGTGGCGTTTTTTCTAGACAGACATGACGGGCTTTGCTAAGTCATGCTGTCTTTTACTGATTCAGGAATTTCCTGACGATTGAACATGTTTTAATTATGACTGCTTTCTGGATGTTGGTGTGGATGTATTCTGGTAGGCCCAGTTTCTGGAGGTTTTCTGTATATTTTTTTGATGTGACTGATGTGACTAATGGGATAATTGTGACCTTTTCCTGTTGCCATAGTTCTTTGACTTCCATGGCAAGTGGTGTATATTTGCCTTCGTTTTCTTCTTCCTCTTCAACAACATTTTTGTCATTTGGTATTGCTATGTCGATGAGGTATGTGTGCTTTTCTTTTTTGTCTATGAACATTATGTCTGGTCAGTTGCAAGGTATTGTCTTGTCCGCATGTATTATAATTATTCTAGTACTATTACTACTACAACATAGGATGGATAAGGCATATCACAATATCTCAGTGTACACACTGATTGGGTTGACAATCTTCAATCATGGCCCCTTGGCCTATAACCCAGACTGCAGTCTGTTAGGTGCCTTGACCATTCCTCTTGGAGATGAAGAGGAAGGCATCTTGAAGCCCTTGGACACACCAGTTGGCTTGAATGCCTTTATGCCAGGAGTTACTTCGAATGCATCGGGCTGCACAATTACACCCACATGGAACGGAAGTGGCCAGAAAGTCAAAGCCTTCCTCCCGCCACCGACCTGGACAGGACACGTGCAGGGGTTTTACCTTTCTGTTTACTGACTTTCCTCACTGTCATTGCCGCCTGTCGTTTTTGATTTTCAGAAATTTCAAAGCCTAGGGAGGGAAATGAAGGAGAAAAAGTGAACACACCAGAGAGTTCCAGAAATCCAGCACCCTTGTCAAAACACAATCCCCAGATTCTTTGGGCAGAGTCCCATTGGGAAGGTCGTAGTGCACAAATCCCCTAAATGAAAGGCCAATCACACCATCCCTAACTGAGTTCTTGCAAATCCAGCTAATGCAGGGGGCTGTGGGAACGGGTGGCTTTTGTTGGACAACAACTCCCATCAGCCCCAGCCAGTACAACCATTGTCAGGGATGATGGGGGTTGTAGTCCAACAACATCTCCCCAACCCTGTGCAAACGTGTCTGGCTAAAGCCCCACCTGCCTGTCCTTTTCTGTGTGCTATGCCAGCCCTTCCTTCAACTGGGAGCCCACTGCCGTCCATAAGAAACAGGTGGGAGCCATAATTAAGGGAGGCTTTGCTTCGTAGAACTCAAAGAACCTTGTATGGCCATGGGCCTCCATTCCAGGATTTTGAGAGCAAGCTTAGCCTTCTACGTAATGATGTAAAGCAAGGTTGGGCAACCTGGAGGCCTCGGTCCATATGCAGCCCCCGGCCTAATTTCTTGCAGCCCTCAGCCTGATTTCATGCAATCATTCAGGCCTCTTGCAAGAGTGACCTGACCCTTCCCTGGCAGCTCACTGGGTGGGAAGGAAGGGCAAGAGAGAGAAAAGAGGGTGGCAGAGAGAGAAAGAAGGTGACCCACCTATTATTTATTTTATTTATTTACAATATTTATATACCGCTCCACATCCAGGAGATTTCGGAGCACTGAACAACAGATAGAATAAAAGAATAAGAAACATGATATTAAAATTACTATTTTTTAAAAGAACAGAGTTCTGATAAAACTCGAGTTCTGTTATAACCACGACCAGCCTCTCAAGGAAAGCTTCCTGAAACAGTGATGTTTTCAGGAGGCACCATAAGCAACAACGTTGGCACCTGCTTACCTCTGATGGCAGGGAATTCCATAAGAAGGGGGCAACTACACTAAAGGCTTTTCTCTGGGTGGACTCCTGTAGGGGTCTGGGTCAATGTGGACCCATAAAGAACATGCCCTCAGATGAACTCAGTGACTGAGCAGGTTCATAAGGGAGAAGGTGTTTTCTCAGTTATCCTGATCCCAAGTTGTTTAGGGCTTTGTACACTAGTATTAGAACCTTAAACCTGGCCTGGTAGTGAATAGGCAGACAGTGTAGTTCCCTCAGCACAGGAAATGCATGCGGAAAGAGGCAGCTCCTGACAACACCCGAACTGCTTCATTCTGCACTAGCTCCAGCTTTCGGAGCAGCCTTAAGGGCAGCCCCTCATAGAGTGCATTGCAGTAACCCAGACTTGAGATTACTAAAGCCTGTACCACCATAGCCAAGCTATCCCTGTCAAGGAGAGACTGTAACTGGTGAGCCAGCTGAAGCTGGTAAAAGGCACTGTGAGCTGCTGCAGGCATGTGGACCCAGTGACAGTAATGGATTTTGGAGTAACCCCAGACTACGGACCTGATCTTTCAGAGGGAGTGCAACCTCATCAAGAACAGGCAATGAGCCACTTTGTTCTGGCTCTGCTCACAGCTGAATTCAGCCCCACCCAGCACCAACATGTGGCAGCCAGCAGATTACCCATGAGGGACTGCATCCCTAGACAGGAAAATGGTAGCTGACCCCGTCGTAAAGGGATAGAGCCATACGTTGCTTACTTTTACATGGGATTTTACTCAGAGCCGAAAGGTTTGGAAGCCAGTGATCAAAAACAGCAGTAAGAAGCCAAGGTTCAAACACTGCACAGCAGGTGAGATGGGCAATAGTAACAAACTTTACTCCACTGATCAAGACCCTGGACCTTTACCTATTTTCTCATCTTCTTGTACCATCTTCCGCTCCTCCCGGAAAGCTCTCAGCCACCGCAGTTTCTCCTCCAGCTTCTTGGCAAAAAATAAGTGCATTTCTTCAGTCTCCTTATTGTGAAGTTTGAAGGCATTCTTCATGCTCACATTGAAGTCATCGTCCCTTCCGTCTTCTATATCCAAAACTTCATACCGATCCATGTCAATTCGTCCCTTGTAGTACAGGATGTCTCTCCGTATCAGGTCCTACATGGAAAGGAGGGTGGGGAAAAGGTTTTTAAAAATCTAGGTGGACTTCAAGTCCTGCCGTGACGTCCTCTGGAGATTTAACAAAGTAACTGAAGACTAGAATATGAATGGCTATTAATTAAGAAGGTGAAGTCACTGGTTGTTGGGCATCCTTGAACTTTATCTTTAACTATAATGCTTTACTACTGGGAAATCTATTGCAGCATCCTATCAATAGGAATGGCTTGCCGGGAGAAATTTGTCAACTTAATAGTCCTGAGTTTAAGAAAGCCATAAAGACTGATCTCTTTCGGCAGGCCTACCAAGATGAATTTTAAGATGTCTGATTGTTAATATTGTATCTGTTTTATATGTTTTTTAACCAGTTTTATGCATTTTATGGGATTTTTGTATTTAATGTTGTTCCCCGCCTTGATCCAGAGGGAGAAGTGGGTAAGAAATAAATTTATTATTATTATTATTATTATTATTATTATTATTATTATCCTCCTCCTCCTCCTCCTCCTCCTCCTCCTGTATACCAGATTGGCTGGTAACTCTTAATTGATGTAAGGACTTCAGCCAGCCTTCTGGTGATCCCCCAGCCTGCTGGTGAGCAGGAAACCCAGCACCACACCGCTCCTTATTAGCACAGTTTTCGAGCAGGTAAGTAGCAAGAGACCCTTGCAAGCAACACGAGAGATCCTTACTGTTTCTCCATACCCTATGTAACTGAGAGAAGACCCTGCCACTCTCCCAAGCCCTTTGTGCATGCCAGAGGATGCAGGGGAAAGGTCTGATGTGGAGAGGACCAATTATGGGATGCTAGTTAAGCTACCATGCTTCCCTCATCGTAGTACATCACTCTTCTCTACCCCTTCTCAATCCCAGTGTCCCTTTCCCTTTAAGAATCCTGCCCCTGCCACTCCCACATTCTCCTGTAGGACCACCCTCTCTTCCTGCTGTTCTAGTGGTGCTCACATTGGCTTGCCTTTTCTCCCCTAGTTGCACGTGGTTGCTCCATGCCAGAGTTATCAGCCTTGAGGCTTCCAGAGTCTGAGCTGGTGCTCTGTTCCTTGACCCTTTTGTCTGGGCAAGGAAGGACCTTCTGCAGCCTTCCCCAACCTGATGTCTTCCAGGTGTGTTGGACTACAATTCCTATCATCCCCCATCCTGCCTGGCCACTGATCAGGAATGCTGTGGGTTGTAGTACCAAATATCTGGAGGTTACCAGGTTGGGGAAGGTTGCTCTGTCTGTTTCTCTTCTACTACTTCCTTCCTCTGCCTGGACTGCCTTTCTAGAAAGGACCACATGTCTCTCTGGTCCACCATTTGCCCCACTGGCCAATAATTCAGCCAGGCAACTCCATTGAAACAGCCCACCCTTCTGAGGATCTAGGTCCTTGAAGCTGCAGGAGGAAGGAATGGACAGTCCACCACACACACATAGTGTGTAGCACTCATAGTTCAATACTAGTGATGGGACTAAGTGTTGTGCTTCAGTTTGAGGGATTAAGCAGAAAGGAGGAACAGCTGAGCCTGGGAGTGTTTGGGGAGTGGCCCTTCACGGGAACAGGCAGAAGCCAGCTGAAGGCCAACGTAGGCCAATCACCACCAATCACCACCATCCCCATAAAAGACATGCTAGAACCTAGAAGCTGGAAACAACTATTGTTCTTGGTGCTTTGTCTTTGTCGCTTGCATACCAGCTCCTTGATCTTGCCTGGACATATCCTGACTTTGGACCGGATTCTGACTACCCTTTGGTGCATTCCTGAACCCAGTATTGTTTGACCCGGTTTCTGACTAATACTTTGGCTTTCGACCACGGACTATTTATTGACATTTCCCTCCTGTTTATCAAGTTTAATGCCAGTGACTTACGACACTAATTCAGAATTGAGAGAATTTGGAATTCCATAGGGAGCTGAGCCCAACTGCCTCTATGAAGTTCAGGCCCAGTACAAATGGAGTTCACCTCAGGTCAGTCAGCAAACATACTTTTATGGAAGTGGAAATGGCAGTAGGGAAGGGACACTGATAGCAAGAGGGTTGGACGGTCCTAAGCATTCTCTGGAGCAGGGGTGGGCAACTTGTGGCCCTCCAGATGTTTTGGCCTACAACTCCCATCAGCCCTCACCATTGGCTATGCTGGTTGGAGGTGATGGAAGCTGTGGGCCGTAACACTGGGAGGATCACATGTTGCCCAACTCTGCTCTAGCATACCATTTCCTGCCAGGATGCACAGAAGTTGCAATTTCCTCTGCCTCCCGATTCAACGAACTGAGCTGGGAGACAGAGGAACCTACAAATCTCACACAGCCCAGCAGGAAACACAACCCTAAATCAGGGGTAGGGAACCTGTTGCCCTCCAGAGGTTTTCAACTACAACTCCCATGATCCCTGACCATTTGCCATGCTGGCTGGGGCTGATGGCAGTTTCATTCCAGAACATTTGGAGGGCACCAGGATGCCTACCCCTGCCCCAAACGATGATCCTGTGCAGGTTTAGGATCGTCCAGGTTGTAAGGCTGCACACGAAGGTTCTGCTGTTGTTTGGTTGTTTTTTTGTTGAGGGCTCTCACAAAAGCTTGGAATGACCTGAGTATTATTATTTTCCTGAGCGTTCTCAGAAAATGCTAAGAAACAAACAAATCAATGATGATGCAAGATGGAGATGGGGTGGGGATTTTGCCCATCACTATTTTCTATTCTTTTCTAACCGTTTAGGTTTGGGTGCTTTGTTTTGTTTTTAAATACCTCTGCTTACTGAACAGTTAGATATATCTTCTGGCATCGCCTCGTATCCATTCCTGCCACTGACTTGCTGGCATTGATTGGCTAAGCCATCAGCCGGCTATCAATTGCTCATTCCAGCTCCGTGAATGTGTCACTCTGCAGTTATTTGGAAAGATCTTACAGGAGATGCTTCAAAAGAAGCATACTGAAACGCAGAAGATGTTAGCAAATAGCCATCTTCTAATCGAACTTCTACCATCCTTACCCACTTAGCAAGATATAATGTAGATCATCCAAGTCTTAATTTTATTCTCTAGGTGTACAAATCCTTGACTATTTCTAATGAATTCATTTCTGACTAGCCTCAGTGTAACCAAAAAGAGAATTAGGGTCCACTGTTTGAAATCATTTACACAGCCTGGTCCCAGAAAAGGGGTGGGGGGTAGGGGAAAGCACATGGAAGCTGATTATATAAAAGGCATAACACGTTAGAAGGAGAAGCATAGAATAACCCTTCAAAATTTAAATAGCCCATTTCAACAGAAGTGAACCAAGGCACTGTTTTACAAGAGAAGCCATAAACAGATCTTTGGCTGCATGGTGTTGATCTCAAGGAGCAGAAATTTCTTGGAAAATGTATTTCAAAGCTTTTTCTTGGGTGGTGGTGGTGGGGGAATACCATGAAGATAAATGTCATGCTGAAATGCTAATCCTAGCAGTAGAAATTTAAAACATAAAACAGACTAAAACATCAAGATTGAATAGCCTAGGAGAGACTTTGGCCAAGCCTCATTTGCATGTGATGGTTTATTTAAATATACAGAGACGCACTTAGGATGGCTGCTACCAAGGCTGAGGTTAAAAAACAAACCCTGTGATGCTTTCATATCAGTGGCTGACTTGAAGGAGCATCAGGGATTTGGCAGAGAGTCACCTGACTTAGGGGAATGCCAGTTGTCTCAGCAGGAGGCCAACTGACCTACAGGACTCTCAAACGACCTAGTCAGCTCACTTATAGAAGTGTCTTGTTGGTATGTTTTGAGTGTGGGCAGGAAAAGGGATACACAAAAAGGGGAATCGAAAGCGTGCTTAAACAAGGTTTCCATAGAGTGCTGTACAGTTCATTGCGGAAGAAATGAGGTAAATGTGTTTGATCCCCCCTCCGTCCCCTCCCCAAAAAACTTTAATACTAAGGATTGAATGCTACTTAGAGTAAACCCATTGAAATGAATGAGACTTAAGTTAATCAGTGGGTCTACTCTGAGTTGAATTCAAATCAGTTTGTGAACAACATGTGGCCTTCCAGATTTTTGGCCTCCATCTCCCATTAGCCCTAGCCGGCACAGGGTGTTGTAGGCCAAAACATTTGTAGGGTCACAAGTTGCTTACTTGCTTACTCCTGCTGTTGTTCCCCGCCTCAATCCAAATGGAGAGTCAAGTAAGAAATATTTTTTTTAATTATTATTATTATTATATAACGAAGTATAACATACACATCAGGTAAGGCTTTTAAGTGAGGAGATATCTGGTGCTGCAACCATCATGCAAACACCCAACAGCCAACCAAACAGCAGCCCTTACACCATGCACCATTTTTCATTAAAACAGAAACAGGAATAATCCAAAAACACACATTTTGTAGGGTTCTCTTTGTCCCTCCAGTCTGCTTGACAGTAGTAATGCTGATGTTGTGAGAGCCAAATGAGTCCTGTGGTTTGCTTACCTGGTTATCCTAATATTACATCCCCTGAACACTGATATTGTTAGAATGTATTATGCATTACTTATACAGTGATATCAGAGTACATCAGGGGGTGGGCTGCATGCGGCCCTCAGCCTAATTTCAAAAGCCCTTTGCATGCAATAAATTCAGATTTCTGGCAAAAGCATTCTGCCCTTTCCCTGTCAACCTGCTGGGTGGGAAGGAAAGAAGGGTGGGGAGGGTGGTAGAATGAGAAGGAGGGGCGACCCACCCATTTCCGGGCTATGACACTGCCCACCACCAACATGTGACACTCAACATTACCCACAAGGGAATGCTCAACAGAAAAAAGGCTTCTCACTCATGGTACTTTATGGCATAAACAAGACAGGTCCCAGCTTCAAGGGGCTTATACTCTAAACCTTGACTGTGACGGAAAACAGAGGCGAGAACAGATGGGAGACAGAAAGATAGCAAGAGATGAAAGTGAGAAAATACCATTAAATGTTCTTAGACTTGCTTCCAACTGGAGATGGACTAAGAGGATCAAGCAAGGCTTTCTCAGAAAAGGTGAGTTTTCACACATATTTATCCATTCCATTCACATGCCACTCTTCCTCCAAGGAACTCAAGATGAGGTACACATGGGGTAATCCCATTTCATTCTTGTTTTGAGGGGGGTTGTGGAGAAACATAGGAAGATGAGATAGGAAACTGCCTTATATGGAGTTAGACCCTTGGTCCATCTAGCTCAGTATTCCCTACTGACCCAGCCCTGCTATCCTCCTCTGACTCAGAGGATGAGTCCCTAGCCTCCCAGAAGTCTCAGGCTACAAAAATCACTCGAGAGCCCTTTAACAGTCTAATCCGCTGACCACACCAAGGTCTTGTCAGATTACATAAGGCTTCAGTTGGTTTTTGCTCCCTGCTGAGATAATATCTTCCTATTGTCCTAGTAGGAGAGAGTTCCAGCCAGCAGGACCCACTTGGAGCTGCTTTTTGCCCTGCCTTGATCTTATTTATTTATTTATTGCATTCATATCCCTGCCTTTTTTCCTCCTAGGAACCCAAGGCAGTGTACATAACCCCCTCCTTTCCATTTTATCCTCATAACAACAATCCTGTGAGGTAGGTTGGGCTGAGAGTCTGTGCTTGGCCCAAAGTCACCCAGTGAGCTTCCACGGCTGATTGGGGACTAGAACCCCAATTTCTCGACTCCCAGTCCAACACTCTAAACACTACACTACATTGATCTTGCTACCCACTTCTCCTGAGAACTCCAAGGTACCACAGAATGGGACACACCTAAGGGACAGAGATGGAGGAGCAAAGGTCACAGACAGGGAAGGATATAAGGGAAAATAAGAACAATGAGATGGCACATGGCTCTGGAAAAATCTAAAGGTAAGGTTGTCCTGAGTCTGAAAGGGGATGAGAAACCACTAAAAGGATTTCAGGAAGGACATTGCATCAGGGCAAGGGTTCTTGGGTGGCAGTGCTGCATGACAAGGCAAGGCCAGAGAAATGGATGTTGCAGCTATCAAGGTGAGTGATGACTAGAGCATAAAGCAGAGTTTTAACTGAGGGACAGAGAGCACTGGGGTGGGGTGGGGGGTAATTATTATGAGCTAACACCCTCCAGATGTATTAGACTGAAACTCCTTATCATGTCCAGAAGCACGTCCAAGAAGGTTATGTTATGAAGAGGAGCAACCTGTCTTGAATATTGAGGTGGGGGAAAAAGATCACAGGAGGAACCAAAGATAAAGCCTTCATGCATGGTGGTGATAGTCTATGGATACAAAGAGTAACAGAAAGATTAGCAGTCCAAGTGTGGACACACTGAGTTCGTGATGGTGATGAAATATGCAAATGGAAATCTCAGAAAGGCAGCTGGAAGGAACGCGAGACTGGCGGGAAGGGGCGAGGTCTAGCACAGGCAGCGAGGAAATGTTAATTCTGTTTCCAGTCTTTGTCACTTTCACATACATTCACTCAGATGGATGCCTTGCCCCCGTTTCGTCATTCATCTGAAATTTAGATTTTCTGGGGCAAGTATAATATTTAAATACTACTTATATACATCTGAGCTCTCCAACTGGGTGACTGTGGGCATCGGTGTGCCAGCGCACACTCCTCTTGGCAACCACTATGCTCCCTGCTCCTTCTGATTGTGATTTTATTTCTTAAGATTTGTTTAATTGAAATAAAACCCGGGAGGCTGGCATGCTGCACAGCCCCAACCTCTGCCTCGTACTCAGGCTCTTGGGCAAGTGACTTCTCCTATGGCCTTTTCCCAACAGTCTCACCCCTGGAACCAAGACTCGATTTGACCAGCCAGTTTCACATCTCTCTTTGGTGCCTAGAAATGTATGCTCTTTGAAGGAGCTCTCCAGAGTGCTGATCTCTTCTAATCCTCCGAGGGCAGTGCATCAGCAGCATCTGCTGGCACTTCTGGCATGGTATTTCAGATGCTCCCTTCCCTATTTGAGCCACACTCTACTGCTACCTTCTCAACCTGTTGGGTGGTGGTTGGTCTTGCTATAAAGGAGCAGGGTAGAAGGCATTCTGGAGCAAAGGAACTTCCTGAGAGAGCATTCCTGGACTCTGGAAGCTGGAATTGCCTTCCCCTTCTGGTGTATGTCTTTGATTGTGGTCACGTCCAGGAAACCATCAGGAGAGACAGACAAGCTAGACTGCCTGACATCGGCTCTCATCTTGGTCTGCCTGTTAGATTTGCTGCTCTGGAAAAGTTACTCTGCATAGAGTTCTCTTCTACTGAGAAGGGAACTTGGGCATCGTGATCTTGTTTTGTCATCTCAACCTCGCACATCAAAAGATTAATCTGAAGATGAGTCAATATTACTAAAGGCTCTTGATATACTGCAGCATCATGTCAAGATAAACCACAGAGCTCTTCAACAGGCATAAACAGTAAGTTTAAGCTGAGAGTGTCTTCTGCTTTCAGCCATATAACGGGAGTAGTCTGACAACCTTGCACATCTCATGGACTGGTAGGGAAGAGTTCATTCCATTTTAGATCAACAAGGTTTTTGCCCTGATCAAAGACACTTCAGACACATGTTTCTTTAGAAGTACACATAGTTATAATTATAATGAAATTATCTAAGGACTGGGCTGAGGATATTCTGCACTAAAAACAATACAGCCCCCTGCAATAAGGTAAGTTAAATTCTGCAGAAAGAAAAACTGAAATAGGTGAACTGCATTGTTGTTTTGTTTTGCTATTCAGGGGGAGGAGCGATGAGAGAGAGCCATGCCTGGCAATGAGGATCCTTCCCCCTGGAAATCCAGTTCGGCCTCCTGCAGACTTTTGGGACTTGCTCTGGATCCTATCACTACTGCCCTTAAACTTCTCAAAAAGGAAGCTCATCTTCTCAGGATGCTGAATTCTGATCCAGTTGGCTCGTGATACACCGTTGGAGTAAACGTAAAAAAGAACGGGCTAACCCAGATGGACAACATTGCCAGAACCAGAGGTGTGGGGCTGAAATGGGTATTTATCACTGGAAGTTGAAAAAGAACATTAAGGGACAACCAGATGGTCCTTTATGCCCACAATCTTATGCAAATCATGCTATTTGCGCAAATCCCTATTTCTGTAACTATTCCCAGCTGTGATTTTGTGCAAATGGTGGCTCATGGACACACAAAAAAGAGAGAGTTGCAAGCTCTCATTGGGCGCCTGTGGGCCAACTAGTGGCTCACCCCACACTCCCGCCAGGGTCGGGCAACTGGTGGGAATCTGGCGAGCAGAGCACAAACAGGATGCGAGGGAGTTTGGCCATCAGACCATATGACACATTCACCACTATTCAGCTCCTGAGGCCATATGCAGCTCCCTCTAGAACAGGGGTGCAAAACCTCTTTCAGCCCAGGGGCTGAATTCCATTCTGGGGAAGCTCTCGGGGGGGGGGGCACATCTCAGTCAGTGGGTGTAGCCTACAGTGGAAGGGCAGAGTTCAACTGCCAGCTCATTTTAACTTAAAGCTTTTACTGCCCACAACCCAGCCTTAGGAGAGGCATTTCCCTTTTAGAATGGGGAAAACATGGCACAAAAGCTGGGGAAACTTCAAATGATCAGCGGTTGGGGGAAAGGAGCCCTACAAGGTTGGATTTGATCCCCAGGCCAGAGGTTCTGAATCCCCTCCTCTAAAGGGAGCAGCCTGGAACTTGGACTGTGTTACTGATAGCCAGGGCCAGAGGAGATTTCTCCCACTCACCCAAATATCCCTAATTCTACTGTGCATTTGTGTAGATTTTAATTGTATAATGCTTTGGGAGCCAATCTTGCTAGAAAGCAGGCGTATAACTGACATAAAAATAATAGAGAATAAATGGCCTGCAAGCATATTCCTAATACAGCCTCTCCTCATTGTCATATTAGCTAATTCACACTTGCAAGGTTGGAATATGCGTATCCTTTCCTTTCTTGCTTCGATTTCAGCTAGAAAGCTGAAAATGCCTCCTCCTGCAAAAGCCAGACAACATAGCCCTTTAATTGTACTTGAGGAAGACTGTGAAAAATGGCTAGGGAGTGCGGAGAAATGAAGGACAAACAAAAATACTGGTTCAGCTTCTTTCTCCCCCCGCTGCCCCGCTTCAAGAAATGACAAACGGCTCCACACGTGTCCCTCCCCCCCCCACCGTCTCTTACATTCTCTCCTTGTCTTAGTACAAACTCAGCTGTAAGATATTCTAGTCATCCACCTTGGATGCAGCTGGCAAAGGTAAATTTCCTCTGGGAACTGCTGTGCTGTTGATACTGATTATGCCAGTGTTACAAAATAAATAGCCTCACCTCCTTTCTAGGCACCTACGTAGCACTTGAAGCCCACTTACAGCGCTGCCCCCTCCCTCCTAGCCAGACTGGAGGCTTATGCCCAGCAGCCAGGCTTGGATCTCCACTTCTCCTCAAGCCTGAGACAGTTTTTGGAGAGGAATCCCCACTCCCTTTTTATTGCCTTTCATCCATCTGAAATCTAACCTCCTGGTCAGCTGATGAGGCTATTCTATGTAGGGTGACCATATGGAAAGGAGGACAGGGCTCCTGTATCTTTAACAGTTGTATAGAAAAGGGAATTTCAGCAAGTGTCATTTGTATGCATGCAACACTTGGTGAAATTCCCTCTTCATCACAACAGTTCAAGCTGCAGGAACTATACTAGAGTGACCAGATACAAAAGAGAACAGGGCTCCTGCAGCTTTAACTGTTGTGATGAAGAGGGAATTTCACCAGGTGCTGCATTCATATGAATGAATTCTGCTGAAATTCCCTTTTCTATGCAACTGTTAAAGATACAGGAGCCCTGTCCTCCTTTCCATATGGTCACCCTATCATTGAGGAAACTTGTAATAGCTAGGCAGGATTGTATCACAGGGGGCAGCCCTCAAGGCAGGGCTTCTCGAACTGGGTCATGGAGTCCCGGAGGTACAAAGCCACAAGATATTAGAATAGTCTGACCATATGGAAAGGAGGACAGGGCTCCTGTATCTTTATCAGTTGCATAGAAAAGGGAATTCCAACAGGTGTCATTTGTATGCATGCAGATACAAAAGAGGAAAGGGCTCCTGCAGCTTTAAATGTTGTAATGAAGAGGGAATTTTACCTGGTGCTGCAGGCATACATGATGGTGACATTACAAAGGTAAGTGCTGGCTTTATCCATAGCTGATCTTTTTTTGGGGGGGGGGGTGCTATAGGGATTTCATACTCAGACTATAATCCTATGCACATTTACCTGGGAGAATGATCCATTGATCACAGCAGCACTTCCTTCTGAGTAAACATGCCACGGCTACCCAACAATTTAATTTGCTAAATTTGGACTGCAGGAAATAATTCCTCTATGATATCCCTCTGGCTGGAGAACTAGAAGAGGCAGCTAGGTTTATGGGGTCCCCTTGGGGCCCTGTGCCCCTCACTCACTTTTTGGAATTTGTCATCTATTTCTCGATGACGGGGAAGGGGAGACAAGAGTTCCGATATTCCTAAGAGTGGAAGATAACACTGGGCTGTTTTGTAAAGTCACAACCTTAAAGGCCCCGTTGACGCAAGCGTAAAGGCACGAAGTCGAGCGCAGGTGAGTTCACCCATCCCTACACAGCACAAGATTCAGAATTAAACACATAGGGAAGATAGAGAGTTCCTAATCCATAGGTTCCACAAATGGTTGGAATTCCAAAACCCAACAAAGGGAATTTTCACCCTTGCTTTGTAGGACCTGATATCCTGATTTATGGAAACCTGTCACTGTCTTTAAACACATGCAAGCTGGCCTTGTGTTTATGCCACAGTGACAGCGAGCACAATGGGATGACTGAGTCCTCTGAGAGTCTCCTTCCTTGCATACAAGAACTGCATTAGAGAAAGAGCGAAACCCAATTCTATCACATCAAAGTTAATTGAATAATCTGAAAGGACCACCTTTTGTCTTGCAAAGAGAGTTACCTAGCTCAACCCGTGGGCTTCGATACTGAACCTTCTGACACCTTGACAGAAGAGACCTTATTAAAATTAATAAGCGTCAACATGAAAGACGGAGCCATGAAGAACAGGGGATTCAAAGCCGATCCGTCAGAAGAAGTCACAGCTTTTCTCATCTTGCCAATTCCCTGGCGGCATGAAGGATACATTTGCTGTATCCTGATGTGATCTGCTGCCAGCGATATCACACTTTCATCCCACCCTCATACCAAAGAACTTAATCAAACTATGCTAGAATGTAGAGGCGAAAATAGTAGCACACCACTCTTATCATCCATAGGATTCCAAGTCCATAAAAAATGGTATTGATACTTTGATTTTACATGTGGAACAGTACAGGGACATGGCGAATTAAAAAATTTAAATTATAAGGGGAAACTGTTCCATAGTGAATTTATCTGAACACAGTTTCCTTCCTTCCACAATAATTCTTCAAGATGCATTCCAATCCTCATTTTCCTCAGGGTAAATCCCATTGAACTCAATGGGATTTACTTTCGAGTATGTACATATAGGAATTCACTGTTATTCACCATATTATAGCACGATAAATGGCATTCTGAATGCCCTGCATAAACCACTACTATATTTTTGGGTGGGCCCATCTCAATTGCAAGGTGATACTGTACCATATCCAGGGTTGGAATTACGGAGAAGGAGGATGATATCTAAACCTTAACGTGTGTGTTTGTATTAAATTCGTTCTCAAAACCACATTAGTTTAAAAGTAGACTCATGAAATAGAAAGTCTTCCATTTTTTTATGATATTATTATTATATTTACTCTATCTTTTTAATTTTAAACCTTTCTAAACTGCCGTTTATCCACACGGGATCCCAGGGTGATGTACAATATTTGTTTTCTTGGTTTTTTTAAAAAAACAACAACAGTTAGAATAAAACTGAGAGACATAACTACCCACGCAAACAATTTAAAATGCCTGGGCAAAGAAGAACTTCTTGACCTGGGACCTAAAAGAAAGAGAGCTGGTATCAGTTGTTGTACCTATTCTGGGAGGGCATTCTAGTACCTGGGTGCTTCCACAGAAACCCCCCCCCCTTCCCTTGTGTAATGACATCTGTAGTTCTCTCAACCATGGATCTTGGAGATCTTAACACACAGGGAGGATGGTATGGGAGTAGGCACTCCTTCAGATATTTCAGCTCTAAGCTGTTTAGGGCTGTAAAAGTAAGTAGGGATGGGTGAACAAGTGAGCTTGCTAAGATACTCCAAATATTAGTTTGCTGCTTGTCTCTTCTCAACTTACGGGCATGTTTGCCATTTCTGTTCGTTTTGTGTGAATGGGAAAATTGCCCCAAACGAACCTCTCTCAAATGTAAAAGCTGTGCAACCCCCTTCACAAAATATGTGCAGATTTGCACCATAGATTAAAGTGTGTATGCCTTTCTACTTGTGCTAATCTGCAGTTGTGCAAATCGAACATGAGCACACTTTCGAGATTTTGCAATCATTTTCAGCAGATGCGTTCTCCTGCTTGTGCATGTGGTTGTGAACAGACCAGAAATGAAATTCTCATGCATCCCTAAAAGTAAGCACCGGAATCTTGAATTGCATCAGCAGCAAAAATGGAACCAATGTAATTTCTTCTGAATTGATGCTGTGTGACCCACTGGGATGAACCAGCCAGAATTCTATCAGCCAGATTCTGTACCAGTTGAAGCCTCCAGACTGTTTCCATGGGTAGCCCCAAATATCCAACTTTACAGTAATCCAACCTGAAGATGACCAGAAGGTGGATCACGGCTTCCCCAATATAATATAATTTTTTATTCAAAGTGTTTGCAAACCACATTCTCTATGCTGGAAGCTGAGTTTATTATTGAAGAGCTGAAATGAATATTTATTGAATGGTCCACTGAGCGGTCTGGGCTGAGGGAGGAGAGCAGCTAGCCTAAGGCCATCCAGTGTGTCTGTAACATAGGTGAGATTCTAGCCAAGAGCTTCCAGATGCTCAGCTCAATCTCTTAGCCAGTATGCAACAACAACACCCCCTTCTAAGCCTTTTACTAGGAAAAGAGATGTGTAGAGGTGGGTTATGGTTCAGCAGTGGCAATAGACATGTATTTCAAACATATTTTTGAAAGGACCTGTGGGGCTAAGCCTTGGCCTAACAGCAAGCCATCTCAACCAACCAACCAACCAACCAACCAACCAACCAACCAACCAACCAGAAAACCCTGTCTACATCCAGAGGGGACTAAGGAGTACATTACCTTTTTGCAAAGAACCATCTGGTGATCAAAGAGGAAGAAGACACGCTGCTGACTTCGTCCGTAAGGCTGGTAAATCCAGGACATCTCCCCTGTGTAGATCAGCTCAGAGCTGCGATCCAAGATGTCGTCCCCCTAGAGGACATAAGAGAGTTGGAAGAATAAATCATCATGCCCCATGAAGTGACCCATGGAGAAACCTATGTAGCACATGGAGCAGAGAACAGATGTGGGGAATGTTACTGGCATAACCTCTAAAGATTTCTGTGATATTTCAGGGAAGATGGGCAAAGCAGAGAGAAATGTAGCATGCTTCTTATACTTTCCCCAAAACTTTTCACATGAACCATCCAAGAGTTGAAGTGAATTTTAACAAATACTTGAAAGTTAGCTGGTATTTCAATTCTGCTGTTTTCTGGCCTGTCGGCCGCAATAAAGTTGATTGATTGAATTCTGCTGTTCTAATGTTGAATGCAAAATTCTAAAAGTAACAATTTGACCTCAACAATTTGCATTTCAAATGTGACTTTTTTACTTCAAAATTTGAAATTCAGTTACTATAAGACATATTTGCACAGTCTTGAATGCTCCATATGAGATCTGATAAGCAGTCATGTACTAAATAAATGCTATTTCCATTTATAGAACTATCATGAATAGTGAAATACTAAATACCATTGCAGGCCAACATCAAATACCAACAGATATAATACCATTCCATGTCAGTTAGTAAACACTGCCAAATATCAACTGTCAAAAATGGATGTTGAATGCCATACCATGTCAAAGATAGCCATGAAAAATTCAACACATTTTTTTGAGTATCCGGGAAATATTAGAATATCAAAATTTGTAAGAGGAGAGTTTCAGAAAGCAAATTAATAGTTGTGGATCAGAGGTGGGGAACCTGGGGCCCAGATGTTGTTGGACTCTCCTGCCCATCAGCCTCAGCCAATGGTCAGGAATGATAAGACTTGTAGTCTAAGAACATCTGGAGGACCACAGGTTCCCCTTCCTGTTCTAGATTTTCAATTCTAGTAGAATATTATCCACACATCTTCCTTCAAAGAGATCACTCACATGGAGGAATTTAAGTATGGTGTAAATCACAGGAGCACTACCCAGGACTCATTGGCCTCAAGAGGCCCATATAGCCATGGGGCCTCCAACCACAGATTGGAGAGAAAGGATGGATTTCTTTACTTATTGCTAATGCTAGCAAGGGAAATCTTTCCCTTATCTTCCTTGTCTTGAGGTGTGTTTGGGGATAGTTGCTCAGGCGATGGGGAGAAGTGTGTGTGTGTGTGTGTGTGTGTGTGTGCGCTTGTCTGTGTGCATGTGTGTGTGGAGGCTCTTTGCACAATCATGAATCCAGATAGGCTAGGATTCCCAGTCATGAAGAGCAGGGTGAGTGCGTTCAGCCGAATGTGTGCCCTTACAGACTTTCTCCATCAACACAGGGAAGCCATGAGTGGAAGGGGTGGGGGGGGTGGGGGGGAGGAGGACACCTCCCTCCCTCCCTGATTACAGCAACCCCTCTGTGAATGCCTGAAGAAGGCTTCATACTTCATCTAATGCTGTGCTGAAAATGCCCTTCTAGTTTTGTAGGCCCAGTTGTAGGTTGTGAAAGGGAAGGGGGCATTTTCTGCAATTTACAGAGAGGGGCAGGGGGAAATAACAAAATTTTCAGAGGGACAGAGAGTTTTACCTGAAAAGCAGCAGTAGTGACAGAGGCCTTTCCCATCTTTTTAAAAATTATTTTTTAAAAATCTCTCTTCCTTTCACACACACCCCCCCCACCGGTGATGGCAAAGACCCTCCTCCGAAAAACATCCTGGCTGAAGGGCAGAATACGGCTGGTAAAGCATCGTTGGGAAGGCCATGATGTGGAGTCACCTAGTTCTTTCTAATCTCTCTATCCTGCTATATACAAAATGTTCCTGCAAGCTAGCCAAGTATTTCTCTATCAGACAACAATTGTTGCAGTACCAATGTAACAGAAGTCATGTTGCCATATTCTATGTTCCATTGTATTATCCTATGACAAGCCATAATGTGTGTGTGCTCTACCGTGTGTGTAATCACGCTGTGTCCTCATGCACAGCAACCTTTTGTCCCCGTGGACAGCATTGCTAGAGATCTATATAAGTCAAGCTACCAAACAATAAACACCTTCCTGCCCAGAACATCTCGGTGTGTGTGTCTTCATTCCTTCATCTGGCGCCCGAACCAGGGACCTCTGCGTCCACACTCACTACGCTCGGCCTGAGCTTCAAGGTGCACCTATCGTCCTTCGGGACCCCGGTGAGTATGGGCGTCTCGCTGTCCATGGGACAGCGGACACAAGCAGACGAATTAGCATTCTTGCTAAAGAGAATTGGGCATAGAGTTCCTTCTTCTGTTATCATACGGCTGGTCCGTACACTCAAGGAACAATGCCCATGGTACCCAGAAAATGGATCTTTGGTTTTAAGCGATTGGGAATGTATAGGGCGGCTGCTTCACACAGAGCCTTGTGCTCCTGTTGAAATCTTGCATGTGTGGCATTTATGCCTTCAAGCAGTCGACCTCTACGGGTCCAAAACCGCTTTACCTACGCATCCTTCTCCTGTTTCTTACACACACACACCTACCCTCCAATCCTCTGCTTCACTAACTCACCCTTCAGCTCCCAGTGCCCCTCCTCCTCCTGTTGCTTCAGCTTCTGCAGCTTCAGATTCCTCTGCTTCTGCAGCTTCAGATTCTTTACCCCTATCTGAGTTCCAAAGCATGGTGCAGAAGTGTCAGCAGGATCCTACTTTGACTGCAGAAGAGTCAGGAGACCTGCTTGAAATCTGTCCTGCCACTTACACTCAAAATAATCAAGATCAAGAAGTCAACAACTGGAAGTCAATGCAAGATACAGGTGACGTACCAACTCAGAGTGTTTTGCCACAAGCTACATTGCCTGCTGCTAGTCTGTGTGCTGTAACTGCTTTTGCAAAAGTTCCAGCTGCCAGTCAACTGCCTAAGAGCTTTGCTAAAATTCCACAACGCGCTGTTAACGGTTTGCAAGCTGCCCCAGACAAAAAGAAAGCTACAGTTCCACTTTCCATTTCTCCAATAAGCTCTCCGCTTCTGCAGCTTCAGATTCCTCCGCTTATCACTCAAACTCTGCTTGTCACTCAAACTTTGCCACCACCCCATTCATTCCTGTCTCTCAGTCCCCAAGCAGCCACGGTCAGTGGTGCGGGGCGTGACTTAATCATTGCATTTTTGCTGTCCTTTGGAAGTATTTCTTGATCCCTATCCAGGTGACCGGTCTGTTTGGTTAAATCCTTCCTTGATCATCTGCCAGCAACAAACTTTTTCCCATTGTTCCAGGTATAGTTGATTCTAATTACACAAGTGTCTTAAAACTGTAAGTCTAAATGTTCTTCCTTTAATGTTATTCTGTTTAACCTTATTTCATTCCTCAAGCCTGCTGCAGCCGTCCATAGAGACGCGAGTTATAGATCTACTGTCTTAACCCTTTATCTCCCATTTAGAGCAACCAATGGGTCGGAAACGACCACTCTGTACTCTCATTGTCAATAACTTAGTATTTACAGGCTACCAGCGCTGATGTGACAGCCCTTCAACCTGTGCAACAACTCGCTTGCTGTTCTACAATTCTGTGTGTGTGGGACCTTCCTCAGTGCTAAAGCAACGAGAATTGGGAAGGCCCCCTAAGTCAAAACTGTTCTTTCCCTGACATCTTCATTCTGTTGTCAGTTCAGTGTTTGTGTTGTCAGTCCAGTGTTCCCTGACAAGCTGAGTAGTGACTTAGTTTCAAGATAAGTGTAAAACTATTGTTTAGAAGCTTTTCATGGTGTTCCCAGTGCAGTGTATCTGTTTCTGCCCTCTAGAGACTAAGGTTAACCCCAAATGTCTAACCCTGTGTGAGTTTTGTTCACATTAAGCCGTTCTAACTGATAGCTGTCTGATCCGTCTTCAGCTACAAGTGTGTGTTTGGAATGAAACCAATATGCTTTGAAGTTCCGTGTGATTTACAAAGTCACACAGTTGTTAACAGTCAGTTTTCTCAAGCTACAGTTCCCCTCAAATTCGAAAAAAGACTTAAGCCTCTCTTCAAGATCGAGAACTGTTTAAAAATTTCTTCAAAAAGAGTCAGTAAATTTCCCTGACATTGGATTTACAAAACTTTGCCTGCCTTTCCATAAAAGATTTATCCATGAAGCATTCGCCTCCCCCTTTTCACCGTCCGGGGGAACGAAGATAAAGGACTTGCAGTCTGCTTTTGATTCCAGTCAATTTGAAACATTTTCCCCCTCATCCTTGCTAAAAGACACTGATTATTTCATTCAAGAGACTTTTGAACACTATTCATTTAATAAGAGACTTTAAATCGATTCTGGTCGTTTCAATTGTTCAAAAAGCATTGTTACACTGTTGAATGTTGCCATTTTTGCCATGTCATTTTCTAAGTTTGCATTGTGTTTCTTGCCATGTACAAAGTATTTTGAAATGTCATTGCTGGTGTTAGAGTCAAGTGCTGAATGGTTTTTAGAAAGTTGTTTCTCCTTTCAGGGAGATTTTTGAGCCTTTCCCCGGCTGTCTCCGTTGCGCACCGGAGGGGGCTGAGGGAGAGGGAAAGTATGAGTTTCCAAGTTGAAAAAGTTTAGAGAGAGAAAGATTGTCAAGTGGTATTGGAATGTTGTTATTGAGAAAGAAACCGTCTTTGTTCTCTGCTTATCTCTAAATTGTAGGCCGCAGCCTTGATTTCTGTGTAAAATGAAAGTTGCTTAGAAAAAAAGTAGAGGCTCTTTTGCAAACTGTCCCTCACATTTGTATCGTCATCAAGAAGAGGTTGAACTGTGCTGCCCTGTTAGCACAGAAGTTTATCTGGTTGAGAAATGCTTGATGTACTCTGTATATGTTCTGTTGCCATTTGAACTTGAAACTTCTAAAAGTTACTTGAGGTTCTAGATTCATGTTCCATAGCCTGCTGTTTCCCTGCATAGAGCCAACGTTAGAAGCAAAAGATGATTGTTGCTGTTTATTCACCTAATTGTCACATTCTAATTGCTTTTGGTTTACTTCTCCCTTTGCCTCACTTGCCTACCGTCTTGCTTTTTGTGCCAAAAGACCACAAGTTTATTTTATATCTGTGAATGGTTAGCATTAACTGCTACTCTGCCATGCAATATTTACTCACTGATACAGCTACTAGGCCAAGATGTGCTCGCTGTTCAAAAGCACTTCATGCCAATTTGCTTTCTCCAATCATGTGGGTCCTCTATCATTTAACATGTCAAAAGATCCACGAGTCACTGTAACTTTGACTGTTTAGTTACAAACACAGTCAACCGCCATTGCAGCTCCCCAAAAAGAGGTGTTCTTACCTATGTAGATGCCATTACTAAAACCTAGTGATTTTTTTACACTCCCATTCAAGTTTCTGTGCAGCAAGTTGAAAATGCTGCAGTAATACTTGCTTTCCAGCATTTTACACAGCAACCATTATACTATGTATGTATGTAATCTTATTTTTCATTTGGCTGATTCTTTACTGATTGCTCAAATTGATCACAATCCAATGGCTTTGTTCTTAACTCTGCAAATGTTTTTACAATGCACTACCTTTTTTTCCATAGCACACATTCACAGTCATACCCTTTTCCTTGCCCAGACCATTGAGTCTTACCAAATGCATAAGCAAATGCTGCTTTACAGCGTCCAGCAGCAAATTCCTTATTCTCAGATCCTTTCCAGAGCCATTCCTTTTTTTTCACCAATCTGCAAAATCCTTAGCATGCCAATTTTCTCTCCCACTGCCTCCCATCATTCCTCTCCGTATTGGGGTAAACCCCAGAGAGGAAAAAGCTAACTGTCTATGGCAAATGGACGTTACCCATTTCCCCCCCCTTTTTTCAAACCTTATTCTTTGCTTCATTACCTTCAGCCATTTCCATTTTTAGGCAGACCTCAAAAACTACAAACAGACAATGCACCTGCTTATTGTTTCCAAAGCATTAGAAGATTTTTGTTTCCAAAGCATTAGAATTTTTTTACTCCTGACGAGATATTGTTCTCACCCATGACATTCCTTACAATTCCCAAAGGCAAGCTATTACTTACCCCTCAACAAGTGTGTTAAACAAACTCATCCCCATTATCGCAATATTCATACTCATTTAGCTGTAGTCCTGGTTGTTTAAAATCATTTAACTTAGAATTTTTACAGCTCAAGATGTCTCCAACAACAAGAGCTGCCTGAAATTCCTAAAAATTTGTATTTGTTGTAATTACTGTCAATTCTGTGATGATATTATGTTTACTCTCTGCATTATTTGATTTAAGCACTGCTGCTCCAATACCTTCAGTTTCTTTAATGCCTGACTCTAACCTTTAGGTTCGACATGCTCAATAGATATTTGCTATTCATAGTCATAATGCCACCTTGTATTATGAACATCTGTTAACTGCCAAGCCAAGTAGCCTTTATATCTACTGCCTTCATCACCCCAGACATTGTGGTGTCTCACCTGCAAAATATTTATCAATCAACACTTTTTGCTAACCCAGAAAGCTTAAATCTATCCAAATGGCGATTTTTGCGAGTGACTAAAATCACTCCAGCTATGTGCTTCTGCTGTCATGCCACTGGCATTTACGCAAAGTAATTATTCTGCTTGCATTGAAAAATTTTGGTTATAAGAGAATTATAACTCTTCCTATCCTTTACATTTATATAACTTTTCCTATGTTCCAACCAATTATACAGCTATGGCTGATAGTATCTGTAATAGATAGCAGATCCAAGACCCTGATTTATCGTTTTTCTTTAATCACACAGCCACTAATTTCACCAAGGCACATATCAATATGCTTGCTTTAGGTTACCTCACTTTGCCTGTACAAATTGTTCACCTCATTGCTCTGATACAGTTATTGTTGATTCACAACTGTCTGATTTGTCTGATGAGTCTCGAGCTGTTCTAAGAGTCATCACCAGCACTTTTATCCCTAAGATCCTACCTTCGAATCATTGCATAAGAAAATAGATGCTGTATTCTTGAATTAACATGTTGTTTAGAAAAAACTGTTCAATATATTGTATGTGATCTACAACTTGAAATCATTGAACTACATTGAAATCAATGCAAAATTGTTTTGCAATAGACTATCAGTTAGCAAAAAACTATTGAAGATCATTTGTCTAGTTTAGCATCCTTCGTTCAAAACAATGTTCATACACAATTCTCTGTGTTTTCCTGGTTAACAGACTGGCTTCCTAATTTTGCATATCTCAGACAGCTATTTTTCTATGTCATTTGTAGACTACCTATTTTCATAACCTTACGATGCTTTGCTCAACGTATCCCTTCACTATTAATGATGGTAAAAAATTGCTTTACCTGTATTTCATATTCTACACACAAACCATTCTTGCATACACCTCCTTATTGACTTAAAAACAGAATAAAGAAGAAATCAGATGAAAGAGCTATCTTGAGAAAAAGTATTGTAGGGCATACCCTGGTGCTTTCTCACAACTGGATCTTTCTATCTGTTATCTCTTTTTCGCTACACGCAAAATGTCCTAGCTACATACAGGCTGTTCTAGCTTCAGCTTGCCAGCATCAGGCTAGGAACAAATGTTGCAGTAATGATGTAGCGTCTTATTCTGAAGTCTATTGTTTTGCTCTATAACAAACTCCTTATTAATCAACACAAAACTTCTTCTTAAATTTAATTAAGGGAAAGAGATGAGATGAAGGGCAGAATACGGCTGGTAAAGCATCGTTGGGAAGGCCATGATGTGGAGTCACCTAGTTCTTTCTAATCTCTCTATCCTGCTATATACAAAATGTTCCTGCAAGCTAGCCAAGTATTTCTCTATCAGACAACAATTGTTGCAGTACCAATGTAACAGAAGTCATGTTGCCATATTCTATGTTCCATTGTATTATCCTATGACAAGCCATAGTGTGTGTGTGCTCTACCGTGTGTGTAATCACGCTGTGTCCTCATGCACAGCAACCTTTTGTCCCCGTGGACAGCATTGCTAGAGATCTATATAAGTCAAGCTACCAAACAATAAACACCTTCCTGCCCAGAACATCTCGGTGTGTGTGTCTTCATTCCTTCACCTGGCAGCCATGTCTTCTCCACAAAACCTTCCCCATCATAATGTAACATTATTCTAAGTACACAGTTGGGGGGGGGGGTGAAACATGGCAGCCCCTTTGGGTGCCATGTTTTCCCCCCCTCAGGAATGCATCCATAAATTATGTCATGACTTTGTGTCATTCATGACAGGCATTATGGGAAAGATATGGCTACTGGGGCATTTGGAGGAATGCTGTGGAAAACATATTTTTTTAAAAGAAGGGGAAAGACTGTCGTTACTGCTACTTTTCAAAACATTGTATTTTTTCTCCTTCTGAAAATGTATCGCCTTTTTGTCCCCTGACCTTTTACTTCTTCAAGGTTCTATGAAAAGGTTCACAGCAGAATGTTCATCCCAGCTCTACATACAGTTAAAATGTTGCTTGCTCTTTTAAATAGTTAGGGTGACCCTATGGAAAGGAGGACAGGGCTCCTGTATCTTTAACAGTTGCACAGATAAGGGAATTTCAGCAGGTGCCATTTGTATGCATGCAGCACCTGGTGAAATTCCCTCTTCATCACAACACTGAAAGCTGCAGGAGCCCTGCCCTCTTTTATATCTGGTCACTCTAGTATGTCGTGATGAAGAGAGAATTTCACCAGGTGCTACATGCATACAAATGACACCTGCTGAAATTCCCTTTTCAATACAACTGTTAAAGATCCAGGAGCCCTGTCCTCCTTTCCATTGGGTCACCCTAAAATAGAGAGATTATTCAAGAAAGCAGGAGTCATACACACTTATGGGCCTTCTTAAGTCTGTTTTGAAAAGGCAGCAAAAGAAAAGAAAAGAAAAAGATGGGGGAACCAAAGCTACTAAAAATAGAATACTAGCTGTTGCAGCCAATTTTACTCTAGTGGTAGCAAGCAACTCAGGAAGGCCTGAAGACACAAGAGGCCTCTGTAAACACTTCAGCTTGATTAAGTGAATACAGTGTGTGGATCTCCTGCAAGGGATGCTGAAACGAGATTAAAGGTGATGGGATTTTCATTACACCATGTACATTGGGAGCCCCACAGAAACATACAGTATCAGACTTATAAATAGATGCATTCTAAAGATCTGCTTCCAAGCACATGCAAAATGCACTACAGACTGGTTTACATTAAAAGCACGGCAGCCGCATTGCTAGGCTTGTGGATCCATGTGGATGGCACTGTCGGTACGTTCCTGTGAGATTCAGTGTTGTGCCCTGAAGTCGTGAAGCTGGGATGAAAGATGCTTGGGCTGTGTTGAGCATATCATATAGCCAGAGGTTTTTGGCCCATTTCTCTGGTTTAAGAAAGGAGTATGTAATGGACTGCTCTGAATACTTAAGACGTCAGGCTTCTTCCCCTCATACCCACTTTCACTTTTTAGAGGCAATTTATTACAGAGGAACCCAGTGGAGGCTGGTGGCTCTGAGGTCAGTGGGGCGGCGAATCCACTCCGGGTTTCAGTCAGAACCAGTCAGAACTCTAAAGGAGCTCTCCACATCACCTTGGAGAGCTCCTTTAGTTCTGACTGAAACCCGGAGCGGATTCACTGCTCCATTGACCTCAGAGCCATCAGCCTTCACTGGATGCACCATTTCAAAGACAAACTGGAGGTGCTTACACTGAGTGGATGAGATCCAGGATCTGCCTCCCATGAGAGGAAGGCCTCTGCTTGCGGAAGGATCCCCCCCAAGATCTCACCCCCATTCAGCAGGTTCTCCTAATTCACTGTAGCATTTTCAGGGGGCTGGAGGGGCTACTCTGGGAGGGGGGCAGGGAGGTTCATGTCCAACTACTCAGTTGATTCTGTGTATAACTGGGTCTATCCATCCTGGCATCTTCAACTTGGGACAATCTGTTTCAAGCTGCCTTTCACCCATTGACCACCTAGCACCTTTCAAACAGGGCCTTTCACACAGTGCCTAGGAAGCTACGGATGACCAGAGTTCATCTAAGGACAGCTCAAAGGCAGAAGAAACCTGGGTCATCCATTGTTGTTATATATTTGGAAGCAATGTGCTAGAACATACAGTGCTCTATCTCCTTGACCCAGTTGCTGCGCGCTGCCTAAAAACATCCTGTTTTCCCCCTCTACCTCCACCTCCCCAGGGAGTCCAATACTATGCTCAGACGGTACTGGATTCTCTCCACATCTCCTAGGAAATTTGAGAATGTAACTGTGGAGGCAATTTAGGAAATGCTTATTAGTAGTGGCCATGAATGTGCGGCAGCAGTGGGGGTGCTGTTGAGAATGGAGTGTACAAAACTATATGCCCAGGGAAGAGCAAGTAAGCATAGAAGAATGGCAGTAGACACTTGCCCCAAGGCAGCCTTCCCCAACCTGGGATCCTCCAAGCATTTTGGACTACAACTCCCATCAGCTCTAGCCAGCATGGGTAATGGTGTCGTAGGCCAAAACATCTGGATGGCATCAGGTTGAGGGAGGCTGCCCTTCAATATTCTTCCATGATGCCTGTTGAAGACGTGTGAGTAGCCTGAAATGGCCACACTGGCAAACGTTGATACAGTCTGAAGGATTGATGAGCCCCTAAATAGATGGGGTCGGGGCTCTGCAGTGTTAAGCCCACTTCGGTCTCTGAAATCCTATGGAAAGCAAGACACTGGCTCAATTTGGATGACACAATAAACAACTGGTGTGGGGAAACAATCGTCAGTTGTTTTGACTATTGTGTCATCTGAACGCTGCCATAATAAATTCAGTGCTGATCCTCATCCACACCACAGTTGATTATTTATTACCATGTTGTGTGGGGAGTATCCCCTAAGGTTAGGGTTAGGGTTAGTCAACCCACCATTGACTATCGTGTCGTCCAAAATGAGCCACTTTGTTCTCCAGCGGTCACTTACGCACACCACGAGAAAGACAGCTGCAGGTCAAGCATTTACTAGCAGTGTCCACGCTCTGTTCTCTCTGGGGGCTGAGGCCACAGTGGAAGTGATACACAGAGGTCCGTAGGATCTGTGTCCTTGTTGCTGGGAAAGCTGGTGTCTTGAGGCAGTCTGAAGAATCTTCCTCTGAGGAGGAAGAAGGGGCAGAAACTGCAGCTTTACCCATTTCCCAGGACTTACCGGAGGAGGAGGAACAGCAGGGAGGTTCCTCAGAAGAGCCCCAGGAAAGCCACCCTCTCCCACCCCGTTTCTAATGAGGAAGACTCGGGGCCTGAAGGGGTTTGTCCAGTAACTCCCCAGCAAAGGCGGCAGCTCAAACAGGCAGAGAAAGCTAAGTCCACAAGGCGAAGCATGAGACTGAGAAAACAGAGCACAGCTGACGCAAGCCTTAAGTAAGATAATGAAGAAATTGCACGCAGCTGTGAACAAGGCTCAAACAAAGTATATAAGGGGGAGGAGGCAGAAGCTAAGATTCGTTGAGAACAACCGACGTATTCGGCTCTTGACATCCTACGTGATCTCGGATCAGAACCTGTGGACTGAACACCCGGCTGACTGTTGCTTTGGACCCTGGACTCTGGAAACCTGGTTTGACCTTCGGCTTTGACAACTGGACTGACGGAACTACTGGCGTGACCCTGGCGATTGGTAATTGGATTTTCGAACTGCAAATAAAACCCTTTAAACAATTAAGGCCTGGCATTTTTCCCGGACATTCTTAGATAAGGGAGTTGGCAGGCTTCCTAGATCAAGCGTAGTAAATACGACAGCTGGCAATCACGGAGATGCCACGGGGCAACCTCCCTCCCTCCTGCCCTCTGTCTTTGCCTGACTAGGCGGCCAGGAGAGGATGGGTGGGTGCAATGGAAGGTCTCTGATAATGGCCCAAAGAAGAGCCAACGATGAGAAGAAACACGTTGGCAGGAGAGCCCGTCACCGTTATCTCTCATGCATGGCCAAGATGCTGATGACCAAGGCTGTGCGGCCAATGCTTTCTCTCCCCAAAGAGGCTCGGTGACTTATGGCCAGGCAGAGAGAATCTCTTTCCTTTCACTGCAAGTCACACTCGTGCGCTTTAATGAGCATCTGTTTCATTAACGTTCTGGGTGATGGAGAGATCAGAATGAAAAGAAATGTCCATTCCATCAACGTTATTACTAAAGCTTTCCCTCACTGAAGAAAGGGGGGGGGGGAATAAAAAAAACCCTTCCTCTTGTTGCAGTCCCCAATTTTAATCCTCCCCTGCCCCCAGGAGGGTATCTCTCATCAGGCTGTTCTAGCTTTGTAAACAGGATGTTTGCTGCATGCATCATATTTTTATTCATGCCAGCCTTTGGGTTTAATAATGCAACATTACGCGTGGCAGCCGGTTCTTGTACATTACATAATTAAGGGCACGGAGGCTTCCATTAGAGGATCCATAAATAACTGGGAGAAATTTGAGCTAGAAGAAATTTAAAAGGACAGCACCAATTATATTTTCCTACAGTTATTCACCTTTCAGTAAATGTAATATTACTGGAAAGTGCCAAAAGACACCTCAGAGAACGAGAGCAGCAAGCTAAGGATATAACTTGAAGGAAGCCAAATTTGACTGATTAGATGGGAGAGCATGTAAGCTTTAGAGGACCATTTTTCGGGCAGAATGGAAGAGTTTCAACAGCACTCTAAGGCTTCTGCACAAAGCTGACTAGGTTGGCGAGCGGCTAAAGTTCTATAATCATTAATGGCACAAGAGGCTTCAAGAACAAGTCTGTGTTATATAATTGTTTATTGAACGTAAAAATATAGGGAAGAGAACCCTGGACATGGGGAAGCTTATGGGCAGAGAGTCCAGGAGAAAAGAAGCTACAGAAAGGCCTACATGCTCCTCACCTGCAAAGACATCCCATCCGAGGTGCGGGGTGGGGCTGCCTCACAGCTCCCAGAATTGGCTGGCTCAGGCATAGAGACATGTGAATCAGGAAAACCGGAGCTCGACAAAGTTCTTCGACTTCCACCTCAAACCTCATCCCGACTCAAGTCCATATCAGATTGCGAGCTTTGATTCCCCCCCCCCCAACACACTTTTTTGCATGAGATCTGTCATATTCACATTCTACCTTTTAAGTGTGCACCTAAGATTTCATACATTTTATGAGTGCAGCAAAGAATATTAAGTGTGACATAGCCCTTGCGCTCAGTTCTGATTATTGCATGACATTTAAATCCCACCTTTCTTTCAGGTAAAAGCAGCACATGCACATTTCTTCAGTGGTCTCCTATCCAGGCACTGACCAGGCACAAAACTACTTATCTTTAGCAACGACGCTGCATTAGGATACTCCAGGCCATGCCCTGGAACCATGGAACAGTGGATTTCCTAGCTCATCCTGAGTTTCTCATTCAAGTACAACCTCATAAGTGACCTCATATGAATTTCTGACTCCCATACTAGTGACGTGAGTTTGCAGTGACTTATAGAAGTCAGATGATTCCTATAAACTGACTTTTAGGCAGCCATACTAACACACTAACTGTCATGTGTGCAACATTAACTAAGGAGTAAGGCCCATTGGTCTCAGTGGGACATTTCCAAATAAATATACCTACAGTTGGGCTGCACATCTCCTGACTAGTAAGTCTTAATTTCTTCTTCTTCTGAAGTTCTCTTTCCCGTTTGTTGGTTTTATAGCCATTAGGAGCTTACTCTCTACATTTGGGTAAGACTAAGAGAAGATAAATGGCAGAGAACAAAATCGGAACTGGTCTTGAATTATATGTCTGATAAAAATAAAAATGAAGAAATCACTATCCAGTGAACCTGTGGGCATTTATGTTTTTCAAAGGCTGACCCCCAAATTTAACCTTCAAAGTACAGGATTTATGGAACAACCTTGAGGGCCCAGCAGGCTATAAATACTGCTGCTGACACAAATTGGACAAACATCCTGCCTCAACTTTCTGTTTTGGATCCACCTTCAGATATGAAGCTGTCATTTTAGGGGAAGATAACTGGGTAGAAGCAAGCCCAGTCATGGTGCAAATGTGGGTTATGGGGTCTGGACAGCAGGCATGCCCCCATTGTATTGGTTCTGCTCCTGTGTTGTTGTCAGAAATGAAGCCTGCAAAAGTTAACTTCTTAATTAATTAATTGCTTAATTAATTTCTTAATTGCTTAATTTCTGGAAGGTAGACACAATTGAGCATGGATCCAAGGTTTTTGATCTTTCTCCCAGAGTCCCCGAAATCAGTTCCTGGAGCTGGAAAATATGGGGAAGCTGGATCATGATGTGGAGGACATGGACGTTTTAAATGTAAGTCACCCTGTTGGGCCTGAAAGGCAGCTCATACATTTTAAAAACAAAGAAATATAAATAAATGAACACCTATTCATGTCACCACTGCTGAATCATAACCAACTGTACGCAGTGTTGATCTGGATTGAACCCCTGCACCTACTATTTACTTCTTCTTTTGTAACATCCTCATATTCTTAACATAACCGGAGAACACTGGTTATTGGGCAGATGAAAATGATAATAAATAAACAAGTATTGTTGAGAATGCAATCTTACCAAGTTTTGACCTGTATTTGATCAGGACAAGGCCAAAAAGGTCAGGTTCCTAGTATTTACAGCAGGCTTGGCCAATCCAGAGGCCAATGGAAAGGGCTGATGTTGTCCACCCGTTCTCCTTAGGTGCTTCAAATGGGCTTTGAGGCTTTGAAATGCTCAGTCCCAGGTAGCTCAGTAAACTAGGACCAGGATCAGACTATGAGATTCCTTCAGGTTTCTTCTTCTCAGTCTATTACCTACTCTGCGTTCAGCCTTTCTTTAGCTTCTTTTCTCCTGGACTCTCTACCCATAAGCTTCCCCATGTTCAGGGTTCTCTTCTCTATATTCAGGGACCTCCTCCCGGTCCTCAGTCTGCCTCAGAGTGAGGTTTAAATCCCAGCCAAATTGCCAAGTTTCCCTTTCCTCACAGAAGCTAGACGACAAACCAGGGATGTCACAAGAAAATTATGTAGGCCTGCTCGCTTGAGCAAACGGCCCTGCTCAAGTTCTCCAAGCAGAATTGGGGTGAGAAAGACAGGCCATTTTGAGCAGGCTTGCCCTGCCCCGCTTCGCTCCAACTAGCACTGACCCTTCCCTGTCAGCATGGTCCATTTTTTTGGCCAGTGAGGAATATGTTTCCCCCCCCCCCCACTAGCCGGCCAGTGGGAATGGATGGGCTGTCCGTGCTGGCAGAGAGCTACTTCTGGAGCTGTGAGGCAGCTCCCCCCAACCTCGGATGGGATGTCTTTGCATGTGAGGAGCATGTAGGCTCTTACAAGGTGCCTAGCTGACTACAAATGGGGAGGCTTTGAAGATTGTGCCTTCTGACAGAAGTGGGACATGCACCTCCAAAGCCTCCCAGGTGCCCCCTCCCTGGCAGAGAGGCTGTCCAGTGCAAGGCGATCTCCCCACCTGGGGAAGGGAGGCCTGGAAGGTGCGGATTATGCTGGCTGATAGCCTGAGTGACCCCTGCCTTAGAAACCAGCTGTGGCAACAGGAATTGTTCCCCCACCCCTAGAGTGTCAAAATCCCTACTTGAGGAATTTCGACATTCAATGGGCCCTGCTTGAGGTGCCCCATTTATTTTTTAATTTATTTTTCTTTAGTTCTGGTTACATCAATTCTGATTCAAATTCCCGCCTGGATTTCATATGACTAATCATTAACTTGCTTAAGACACTTTGAACCCCTGGATCACGCTTTTACAGACCATGTTTCCTTTCACCCTTGTATAGAACAGGGCCTCATCTCCTGGACCTATGTTCTCCATAGCTCTGTATATGCTGACGGAGGCATTCTCCCAAGCTCTGCTTTATTTACGAAATCCATGAATTTCCTCCATACCCTTTCAAAGTTGTGTCCATTTAGTTGTCCTCACACTGTTGTCAACTCTTGAGTCAATTTTTAGAAAGGATCAATCTGCCATACTCTCTGATACCAGTTATCGATGTAAAGCCCTTTACCATCTTCCCAATGCTTGGCTATCAATCATCTTGCCGCTAAAAATAGATGACTTACTAATTCCTTACTTAGCAAGCTGTTATCTAATCCTATATATAAGTTTAACAAGACTAGGTGTGGAGATGGGTGAACCCATTGTCTGGTTATCGAGCTCGTCTCTTGGAACACTGATATCCAGAAATTATTTACCTTAGGGCAGGACCACCACATATGTATATACATTCCTGTGCCCGAGCATCCCCTCCAGCACTCTTGAGGATGTCCCTAGGCTCAATCATTTCTGTGGGTCAATTTTAACATGAATTCCTTATTCTTAATTGATACTATTTTAAATGGACACCTGTCCCACAATGCATTCCATTTTTCTCCTCTATATGAATTTCAAGGTCTGTTTTCCACACCATCCATAGTGAGTCGTTTATGCCAACTTCCTGAGCTGCTATCCACTTGTATAAATTGGAGGCCAAGCCTTTTGTTGCTCCTGTATATCCCACCACCTCCCGTTCAAATGCCGTAAAGTTCCTGGTAGCCGCAGTTTGTATTTCTGGCTGAGAGAGAAAGGCCACGTGCTTGTGCGATTTTTAACCACTGTACCCTCTCCTGGCCTAATGTTTTTATCCTGTTGATCAATTGCTCATTTTTAAAGAAATCCATAAGGCGATAAAATCCTTTGGATTTCCACTTAGCCATTTCCACTGCTGTTAATCTACCTTCAAAAGCCGGGTGGTGAGCTATCGGAATTAACGGTGAGAGCCCAGGGGTTAGTATTTCCATCTTCCATTTCCGTTCTACTAATGGAAAGTTGTGTTTCCAGTATGGCCAAGTACTGATTGAAACTCCCTCAAACCTTATTCCTTCCATCTTCACCCACTGTTTAGAGGTATCTCCCTCTATCAAAGGAATTATATGTTTACGTTGGTTAGCCTCATAACAACATGTCAGGCTTGGGATTCCCCACCCGCCCTTCTCATGTTGCTTCTATAAGAGTGATTTGCGTATCTTGGGTTCTTTTGTGCCAAATATGAATGAATTTAATTGTCTCTGCCAATGTTGTAGTTGGCTTTTTGGGATCCAAACTGGCAGAGTTTGAAAAAAAAAAAAAGTTTTGGGACTGACATCATTTTAATTGCAATTAAGCGATCTGTAATGCCTAACTGCTGCTTCTTCCACTTCTTTATCTTTGAACTAGTGATCTTCCAAACTTTTTAATAATTTACTTCATATAATTTATTTAGATTCCTAGTAATTTGTACCCCCAAATACCTAAAACGTACATGACAGTGCGGTATCCCCATCCTTTCAGAGAGTTGTTTTTGTGCGGATGGAGGGTAATTTAGACACATTATCTCTGATTTGCTGTAATTTACCTTCAAGATGGCTACCAAGCTAAAATTCTCTAATTCTTGTTTCAAGTAGGGTACTGAACTAAGTGGCTGGTCTGTGGTCAGAACCATGTCATCTGCATAGAGCTCTAACAATTTTTTTTTTCCAGAAATGGGATATCTTGGATTTATGGGGACAATTGCACCCAGGAGATCAAAGCTTCACATTCACATCAGCTAGACGCTCTACAAAAACTCGCATAGACTTTATATTAGCTTCTTCCGCTTTTCTGCAGCAGACAGAGGCAGTAAATATTGGTCAAATCAGAGGAACAGACCATGCTCCAATTGCAGCAATTCCAGGACCCCTATGCTTTACAAAGACCATGCCTATATGGGCACTCAGTTCAAATTTAATGATGGATAATAGTACAAAAAAGTGGTTATTGGAGGAGCTAACAAATTATTTCTGAGACAATGGAGATGAAAGCATTTCAAGCAGCCTTCTATGGGATACAATGAAGGCAGTAACGAGGGTCCATTGTATTAAAGCTGGGGCAATTCTGAAAAAAAGAAGAGAATTGGCTGGGGCGGATATCAAAATGGAAATAACTCAGCTGCAAGATAAATATAAGAGGATCTGGATCAAATAACGTATATCAGCTACTGGAGAGAAAACATAGGGAGTTAGATGTCCTGGAAATTATCCAAATAGCACACAATATGTGTTATCTTAGACAGAAATTTTATGAATTTGGAGGAAGGGGATCAAAAATAATGGCTAATACGTTACAAAAAAAATGTGAGAAGAAAATAGTTTGATACTTGAGGGGGACAGGAGATGAACAGATATTCGATCCGTAGCAGAGCTGCAAAAAAATTGCAGAATTTTATTTGGATTTATATAAGTCACCAGAAGTGGCTTAAGCTGAGGTTTTAACTGACTTTGTGGCCAGGTTTAAAATGTTTTAATGTTTTAAATATCTGCTGTTTTGTGTTTTATGGTTTAAAATTTTGTATATTGACTTTTTAATGTTCAATCTTTTAATTTTTGTAAACTGCCCAGAGAGCTTCGGCTATGGGGTGGTATATAAATATAATAATAATAATAATAATAATAATAATAATAATAATAATAAACACTATTTAAATTCAACAAAATTACCAGTCATAGATCATGAGGATGCAAGTTCCTTGAGTGCAGAGGTGACATTAGAGGGGTAAATCACCATGGCTGGATGGATATACAGCAATATTCTATAAACATTTTCAAGAAATATTAAATCCACACGTAGCCAAAATGCTCAATAACAGAATGAAAGGGATGCTTCTCCCAGGGACTTGGATGCACTCAAAAATGGTGGTGATACTCAAACCCTTCAAAGACCCATCACATGCTGAGTCATATAGACCTATAACCTTGTTAAATTTGGACTATAAAATCTTTACTGCCATTTTGGCTAATTGTGTGAAGAGGATTATTAACAAGTATATCCACCCTGACCAAAAAGGTTTTGTCCCCCTACGTCAAATCTCAGATCCTATTTGGAAATGATTAAATATATCATATTCTAAATTATATAAATCACCTCTAGCAGTTACGTCCTTGGATATATTCTAGGTCTTTGATGGCATGGAATGGCCATATCCCTTAGGAGTGTTAAATAAGATGCAATTTGAACAGAAATCTCTGAACATAATAGGTAAAATATACAGTGATCCTACAGCGATGATCAGGGTAAAACAATGTAAATTCAAACTAAATAGATCTGAGGCAAGGCTGCCCTCTTTCCCATGGTTATTTATTCTAGCATTGGAACCTCTGGCGCAAAACCTTCGAGACAATCCAAATATTAAGGGGGTAAAAATAGAAAGTGACGTTCATTTGTTAGGGCTTCATGCAGACGACATTGTTCTGACCACAGAGTGCCCCATTCATTTTTGCAGGGGGCAGAAATGAATGGGGCACCTATGGCAAGCTGTCCAGGCCCTTGAGTAAACAAACCTTCCTTGCAAGCTACACTATGCTCAGCCAACTACTGTCAGAGGTTTTGCGGCCACAAATGCCCTGCAATATTCTCCTTTAAATGGTTGGCATGCTTGGATCTACCTCATCTCCGTAATGTTACAGGTTTTTTTTTAGTTTTTTTTAAAGGATGCTTCTGTTGAGGCACTCCCTAATGATTTGGAAAATTAATGTTAAAGAGAGGTTAAAAAAAATCTCCTGTGGGGAAAGAGTTGGCTGGTAGCCATTGCTTGCTAAAATGAATCTCTCAAGGTATTAAAAGAGGTGGGATAAGAATAGTTATCGATCCAAGGTAGAGGTCATTTCATCCTCCTACACTCCCATGAATTTTAAGCATCTTGTTTTATATTTATGTGTTCTTCTCTGGGTTCTGTTCCATGTTGTTTTTATGTGGAAGTGCTCTGATCTTGAGTGCTCCACTCCTTTGCTACTCTGTTTTAATTCTGAACTCTCATGCTCTGCCTCTTTATGCAGGAGTCCAGGAAAAAAATCTCATATTCTGATGAGATTTGGTGTAAATTCAAAGGTGGGCTATGCAGAATAGGCTCTAATGTTGATACTAGGTTTGGAACTGATGCAGCCAAATCAATTACCGAAAAAAACAACCCCTGACCTCACCATAGGCGTGCGCAGCACATTTCATTAGGGTGTGCGTCCAGGGAATTTTTTTTTGTTATTTTTTTTTAAAGATGAACATTTATTGAATACTCAGTCATAAAGGACATTATTTTTATTCATTTATTTATTAAACTCTGTAGATACTGATGCCCTAAACCATGTTCAGCTTGCCTGACCATGGGAGGGCTGTTGCAGGTGGGGTGGAGAATGAAGAGATGCTCCTCATGCTCCAGCATTGGTTGGCTTTGTGGTGACACTGACCAGAGGAGGGGCTGAAGAGGCGATATTAGCCTTCAGGGTCCCTCCTCCTGGCCTCTTTGAAGCATGGCTCCTGGCAGAGGAATTCTTTTTTGCTCCTGCTGCTGGGAGCTAGAGTATACTGTTAGGGGCAATGACAGCAGAGCAGTCGGAAGGCAGACAGAGGACTGTTCCTGCTGCATCTGGAGCCCTACTCAACACCCTCCCCCCACCCAATTCGGCATTTATTATTTGAGCCGTTAGGGTGTGCCTGGGCACAACCGGCACACCCCTTGTGCACGCTTATGGACCTCACCAAACATCAGCATTGTTTCAATGCTTTTAGCTCCCCTTTTGTTCCTCTGGTTTTCCCTTATTTTTCTTTGCCCTCGCTGTCTTCGGCTTCACTTGCCCTCACTGCTATCTGACCTGCTTGGTTGTGGGGGCCCACATGAGATGTTTGCTTCATGCTTCATGCAAAACTGTCAGCATCTGAGATGCATCAGGCGAGAAAGCTGACAGAGCCTTGGATGCTTTTCACAAAGGAAGAGAAGGAGTTAAAATGGACGGCTAACTCTGATGTCCCATAGTAACCATGTCAACAGCATGGTCATTAAAGCCATTATCTTTACCTAGTCATTATGACCATTATGTAACATTATGTAATTGCTTATTTTCCTCTTTCCATTTGCATTGTGTCTATTAGATTGTATGCCATTCTTTGAAATGGATTTGTGTCTTTATTTCAAGATTTTTTTAAAAAATTGTGTCTTAAAGCCATAAAATAAATGCATTTCATATATACTGCCCTTCATAATATGTATCCTAGGATAGGTTACAATACAAATTACAAACCTTGTGTTGTATACAGATTTAGTCATAGTTAGAGTAAACCCAATGAAATAAATGGGACTAAGTCCCTTGATTTCAATGAGACTACTCTAAGTAAGACTAAGTCTGGATGGAATCCATTAAGACAGAAACAGGTACAAGTATAAAAAGCACTAAGAATGTTTAAAAAGTATACAAGAGGTAGCTGAAAGCCTGAGAGAACAGACAGCAGAATCCTATTGTCCCCTTGCACTTGTGGGATCTATTGCTTGCGCAACTGGGCTTTTATAGTTTTAAAAAATAATCCAAAACAACTGGAAATGCTAGTTTTGGGAATGGGACAGGTCAGCGGAGCTCACAGAACAGGATTCTGCCAATTTGACCTGACCTGGAAATGAGTGCTTCTGCTAATTCCTAGGATTATTTTTAGAAACACAAAACCTCCGTTGTGCAAGTGGTGCATCCTGCGAGCACAACGGAAGCAGCAGAGGCAGAATGGCCCCGTTGGATACAGCACAGAATATTTTTTACTGATGCCTAAAAAACTTAACAGATTAGGTGCCAGACATTCCTCTTTGGCGAGGTTGTTCTATAGCTGGGTTGCCACAACTGGACAGAGCCCTTTCCCTTTGCTCGTCACATAGTTTATCTCTGATAGCAGGGGTACCCACAGAAGGGCCTCAGCAGAAGATGCAAGTAGGCTGATGTTGGAGATCATAGAATTATAGAATTGTTGAGTTGGAAGGGACCACAGGGATCATCTAGTCCAACTCTCTGCAATGTGCAGGAAAACCAGTTAAACCATTCATGAGAGATGGCTGTCCAGCCTCTTCTTAAAATCCTCCAGCGATGGAGAACCCACAACCTCCGTAGGCAGACTATTCCACTGTCATACAGATCTTACCATCTGGAAGTTTTTCCTTATATTCCTGCATTGAGCAGGGGGTTGGACTCGGTGGCCTTATAGGCCCCTTCCAATTCTACTATTCTATGATTCTATGATTCTATTTCATCGGAATCTAGGTAGCTGAAACGGCAGCAGATGGTACCTGGGTCCCAAGCTGTAAATTGCTAACTGCCTTGAGTGTCGTGGCAGAACAGTAGTATATAAACAGAACCAAGTTAGTCAGGCAGTAAACAAATAAATTAATCCCTCTCCTTCAGAAGTTAACAGACAAAAGAAGCAGAAGAAGATCCTAACAGCTACAACTGAACAAGCTGTAAGTAACAGACATTTCCAAGAAGTGTTCGAAAGCAGCTCCAAGCACAATGCATTGCGGGAACCCAATCGGCAGGCCACCAAAGCACGTGACTGGGAGGAGTTGCAGTTGCTAACCTGCCGCATCTGGTGAAAAGAACCACTTCATGCCGCAGAAGCCACTTGGGACTCCAAAAATAAGGCCAGATCTAAGAGTAACTCGGGTCTACAAACTGGTATCTTTGGACTGGATTTCATAGATGGAATTTGAAACTGAACGATGGCACTTCTTATGAATGGCTGCCATGCAAAAAACCAATGCTCAGCTCCCAGGAAAATGATGCCTGATATAATATGAAGTTTCCTACTGCGCCACAGAAGAAAACCACAACACCACGTTTCACGTACCTCCCAATCCAGAACGGAGGCTTGCCACTGAGCAATCTTGTCAATGTTTTCCAGTCTCCTTTTCCTCTCGTTGATCTGCTGAGTCACATTCCTCATAACGGCAAGCGCTGCAGCCACGTACCTGTAATCACTGGGCCGAAGGAAAGAAAGACACAACCTGTAAAATCACACGTAAGATGCCAGAAAGTAAACTTTAAGAAATATACATAGAAAACTGTCTTTGTTCAGAGAATTTGTTAATTTGAACCAGTATTTAGGGATGGACAAATCTGTCAATTTTGGTTTCTCTTAAGCACTTAATTTTCCAACCTTAAGTTGGGCTCATCTCAAACTTTGAGGTTTTCTCCAGTCTTAAATTCAGTTCATCCAGAACTTTCAGAATTTTGTTTTCAAACAGAAAAAGAAAAATCATATGAAAATTATTATGTAGTTTTGTGAACATTTCTAATACATACATTTAAAAGAAATTTTGTTATAAGCAATTTTCCTAATATAATGCATTTTGGGATGTTACATTTTCCTATGTCCCAAATGGAGTTCATCAGGAGAAGAACATTAAAATTAAAATGCAAGCTGAAATGAAATGTCTCCCCCATCTCTACAGAGTATGATCTGCTCTGACAGGCAGTGGATCTCCAGGATGTCAAGCAGTCGTTTTTTCCATCACTTGTTACTGGATCCTTTTAACTGGATATGACATGGATTGATTGTGAGCACCAGCACTGAGCTATGGTCCCTCCACCATCCATGCTAGCCTGCCTCTTGATTTGCTCACCCCATGCAGGGAGCTATTCTATGACTTGTCTATCCTGCTGTGGTCTCATTACTCATTAGGATATCAAATTCAAATCCAGACTCTGCTCGCTGGAGCCAACGAAGAATACACAATGAGTCACTGATCTTGCAGCCCCTGAAGACAGGAGAAACGAGCCCCCGCAGCGCTGTGTCGGATTCGTTTATGGCCCCAGAGCAATCCAAAGAGGACCACACGGCATCTCCCCCTGGCTTGGCATTTGCACTCACCGAGGATGGCCTGGGAGCTATCTAGGCAGATCAGAGCAATTTCTTGCATGTGCATGTAGCAACAGTGAGAGAAAATAGCCTCCTGTCAGGGCCAGCAAGGATAACGATCCATCTTTTGAAAAAAGTGATGCTGGAATCAATGCTATCGATTTCTGACTTATGCTTTACTTTCCATTGCAAGAGACCTTAATGTTAATTTCGACTGGAGAGACAGACAAGGCCAGCTGTTGCCTCAGTGTCACCATAGTTTATGATTAATTCTAGGCTTAATATTGACTGCTGACTAATGATAAAAATGAAGAAGGCTGCTGAGCAATGGCTCCCTTTGTTTCCTGGTCAATGCTGTATTGGCAGCATTCCTATTTCATGGAACCACACTTCCTCAGGCAGAAGGATGTTCCAGGAACTGCCTCTACAACAGCCTTCTCCAACCTGTGGTCCTCCGAATGGTTTCAGCTACAACTCCCAGCATGCCTGACAATGCCCATAATAGCTGGGACTGATGGGAGGTGTAGGCTGTAGCATCTGGAGGGTTACAAGTCACCCACAACTGCTCTACAAGGTCAGTGTCCTTGTAAGGAGAGCATAGATGCACAGGCTCGGTTCTCATATGGAAGTACGTGCTCCTCTCTTGCTGGCTCGAGTGTGGAGATCCTGGTTTGTTTTAAACCAGAATTCCCTGTTGCATCCAAAATGGGTGGCTCTGGTTGAATGTAGGTTACCTAACCAGGATAATAAGCCATGATCAGATCTGGCAAAGATTCTGAGCTTTCTTGATAGTGTTCCAGTCATTTTGCCTTGCCCAATCTCCATTCTGGGAGGTCATAGACATAATCTGTTCTATATGCTGTGAATATTGTTCATCTATTACTTAGACAGGAAAAAACCTAGCTCTCCCCCATCCATTTTGGTTGCACCAAATAACTAATTCTTGTTCATTTAGATTTAAATACCCTAAACAGCTCTTTCAAAATATACATTTTAAAACATGCATTCATGTTTGCTGCTGAAAACTCTTTTGCAATGTTCAGAAAAGTGTGAACTCTTGTGAATGGTTACTTTGGATCTGCCCATTGAGTCTGCAAGGTGCACCCCAGGTCAGTTCATACAGGAATTTGCAAGGTTCAAACACCCCTGTATTCTGAGCTTTGATCCCTCTAGTCAGTTGACACACCCAATAGTATTTCTGATACGATCCAAAATTATGTGGGTACCAGCAGCATCTTCGGCAGATCTCTACATCTGTGTACATTTCATCATTAAAAGAGTTGCTCATTTTAACACAAACTTTACTCTGGCCTCCTACGAGCACCTGGTGTGTTCCCACTCATCATTCTGTCACAGCAGTGGTGTGTCAGTTCCTGCCAAATAATCTCTTCTGTTATTTATTGATTTGTTGCCCCTCCCAGAACTATCCATGTGCTCTCTAAGCAGGGAGGGAGGGGGTGGCAAAGATACTCAAAATGGCAGGGGCTCACAGGGAGGCTGAGAGCTCCAATGTCAGTGGAGTGGTGAATCTGTACCAGGTTTCAGTCAGAACTCTAAAGGAGCTCTCCAAGGGGAACCAGTTGCAACAGCCACAACATCCTCCTTGCACCCACAGGCCAGAGTAAGTCAGGTGACTCTTCTGGGCCAGGATTGGAGCCAACAAATCAGAACAATAAAGAGGTTTGATTTTCTTTCCTTGCGTATAAGGACGCGGGTGCCCCATGCTCTTCTGATGCTGCCATTGTTTTACTTCACTGGCTGCCATTTTGGGTGGCCACATGTCCTATTTTACAGCAGGCTGTCCTCTATCTGGAGGTCTGTCAGAGGACAGTCCTCTACTTGAAGTTGTCCTCCATTTGAAAGGCTGATTTAAAGATAAACAACCGTGAGAAGGGAGAACAGTGGGGACCTTGAAGTTGCCCATCCACAGACACAGAGGTCACCAGGTCTTCTCCACTATGCTGAGATGTGTTGGATTGTATTTAACTATTACATTATAGTATCCCCCCTAAATTTGCATTGGCTTATTTTAGAGAGGCTGGAACATCTCTAAAATACATATAGATCAGCATATGGAAATCTGCATCCTCTTGTTCTCGTTTATGGCGATGCATAAGTAGCCAAAGTAGTATAATTTGTGGAGGCGGGGAAACTAGGAGCAGTATCGCATCGTACCAAACATTTTATAGTGTCCCACTACCAGCAGACTCGTTCACAGGAGCAGGGTGCTCTGATGGTCCCTTGCTCTAAATTAGGATGTATGGGGGGGGGGCAGGGCTTTTTTGGTTGAGGCCCCTGGCTAGGGAATGGTTTGCCAGTGGAAATTAGACAGGCTCCCACTGTACACCGTTTTAAACATCTGTGTAATGTGTTTTTATTTACACAAGAGTTTGGGGAATGGTGGTTTGGATTTTAATGTGGATTGAGAGCTTTTAATGGTGACTGTTTTCATGTGTTATTGTAAAGCGTCACAATGCCGGAAATGGTGATCTGGCGCTATAAAAATGTTTTAATCAATAAATAATATTTCTAGATGTGAGCAGGTGAGAGAGCTGGAGGAGGCAACCCAGGGTGGTGGGTGAGGGGCTGTTTTCAATAGCTATCATGTATGCCCAACTTCTAGCCTCTGTCATTTTAATGCTTTATTTTTTTTATGAGCAGTCCCCCTCCCTTTGATCCATTCATGAATAAAATGAGAATTTAGAAATAGGGCTTATGGCTGCTGCTGAACTAGCAAAATCGTAGATGAGAAATGTCGGAGGACCTTTGGCTGGGCTTTATGAGTTAATACAACGAAACGGCTCCCTGATGGGAGGTCATGGCTTCTTCCAATTGCTTAAGGAGGAGACAAGGAGGATGGGGCGCTTTGCCAACCCACCCGGTCCTAACTGGGGATGTAACTGCCAGAAATCTTGCTTCCAACCCAATGCCTTAGATGGCATCTGTGAACAGTAAATGTGCATGGCTGGAAGATGAACGAATAATGATTGCTGCAGGTACTAAAAATACCTGACTGAAATAAATGGCATGACAAGCCTTTGCTCAGCTAGATGAATGCCAGTTAAGATGGTCTGGTAGAGCCCTGCTCTACTATTCCTGCTCAGTGAGGGGCTGGAATATCTCTAAAATAAATAAACAAATAAATAAATAACAATGACAATTTCATATAATAGGAAAACAGGAAATTGCTTTACACCAAGTGAGACCATCAGTTTATCTAGCCTGGCAATGTTGACATCCACTGTTTCAAGCAGTTTTCTCTCCCCCCCCCACCCCCGGAGATGCCAGGGATCAAACCTGGGACCTTCTGCACTCAAAGCAAGTGCTCTACCACTGAGCTACAGTCCTTCCCTATCGTTCTGCACAAAGCGAACCAAGGCAAGCAGGTAGTACTTTCCATATCCAGCTAGCCAACCAAGGCCATTTCTCTCTAGTATTGAGCAGGTTTCTTCCCCCTTGTTTGGTAAGTAAAAGCTTGCTTTAGACCTTGGTGCTGGTGGGTGGCACAGCGAGGGGATACTGGAAAGGGGATCCAAAGAGGAAAAGATTGGGAGGGGAGCTGTGCAGCCCGAGGCAGCTGGCAAAGCAAGGAGGAGATCTGGGCTTTGGCAGATGGAGGTGCCCCTTTCACAGATCCTATTCGTGTCATTTGCGCTATAGCTTCTTGTATCAGCTCCAAACCAACTGTAGGGCACATGAAAACAGCCAATCAGGCAGGGAAACATAATGTAGTGATGCATGACATCATGACATGTAACATGATGTCATGCTATGTTTCCCAAGATGCACTTTGTTGATATACATGCACAACAATTTGTATATACAAAACCAGATCCTCAAATAATGCAGAACTTTCATCCAATATTGGATGGAGGAAGTTGTGACTTGGGCATCATTAATTAGACCATATGAACATGGCTTACAGTGAATCAGACCATTGGTTCATCTAGCTCAGCACTGGCGGTAGCTCCCCAAAGTCTCAGAGAGGGATTTTTCCCAGCCCTGATACTGAAGATAGCAAGGGTCAAACCATGGACTTTCGGCACACAAAATGTTTGCTCTTTCACTGTGCTACAGGCTCTGCCCAGGAGGGATGTACATGTGGTATTAAGTGCAGTACTACCCAGGGTGGTCACAATTATGCACAGTGGTACCCCATCCACAGGGAAGTGAAACAACTGGAAAAAACACATATAAAATCCCATTAAAATAAATCATTACAACAGAAAAAACCCCTAACTCATCATATAAAACACATTTGCTCCCCCCTTCCCCCCCCCCCCACTATTGGGAGTGATCGCATACAGAAATGTGTACATTTGAGAAAATAACACACAAAAAGGATAATATATTTGGGGGAAGTACTTGCAAAAAAGAGGAGACATTGCATACAAAATTGTGTATGAAGTCAAATGTGTATTAAAATCACGAGGATTTAAAAATAACATTTGCCTACTGATGCAGAAATGAGATGGAGCAAACTTGTGCTTTTTTTAAAAAAATGCAAATGTTATAAAAAGTGGAACAGAGAGATTCATCCATCCCTAGCTGTACCTGGACACTCAAAAGGTCAAGATAATTCGGAAGATTTTTACAGCATTTTTTTAAAAAAATGCTTAGCCGAAAGGACTGAGCTAGTCTCCAAAATCCCATGAGTGTTTGACAGGCAGGTACCCAGAGTGCCTTTCAACTTGCCAGCACATCCCAACCCAAACACCAACACACCTGTGGTCCTGTGCAGTGTACTTCAGCAGTTCTGCCAGCTGCAAGGGGTATTTGCAGATCTTCTGCACAGGGGTCAGAAGGAAACCATCAATGGCAATATCAATCATCTGCTGCAAGAGACGGCACGCTTCAAAGAAGTGCTGGTACCTGCCATCTTTCATTAGCTTGGAGAGCTCCATGCATGCATCCAAGTGATTGTTACAGTACTCGGAATAGATCCAGAAGCCATCTTGCTACAGGAGATGGGAGCAAGAAGGTGCAAAAGAGAGAGAGAGAGAGAGAGAGAGAGAGAGAGAGAGAGATCCATAAAACATGACATAAACAATCAGCTACCAAGCTCATTACCTTCACACTCAAAACATTTTTACAGCAACATCAGCAGCTAAGAGAATGCACCATTAAGCTGCCCTGTGTGATTGTACCTTCATGAGAACACCCAAGGTCTATAAGAACTGCCCTGCTAAATCAGACCAATGATTCATCTGTGATGAAAGGCAATCAAAATTAACAACTCACCTATGAGGCAAGGTTCCAATGTTCGGGGCTGTTTAGCTTAGAAAGGAGGCAAATATGGGGAGACATGAGAGAACTTTTCCCTCCCTCTCTTATAATACTAGAACTTTGGGCCCATCCTGTGAAGCTGAATGGTGGGAGATTCAGGACTGGAAGGGTTTCTTCACACAGCACATAGTTACATTATGGAATCTGCTCCACAAGGTGTAGTGATAGCCACTAATCTGGACAACTTTAGAAGGAGATGAGACAAATTTATGGAGGACAGGGCTATCAATGGTACTAGTCATGATGGCTATGTATTATCTCCAGTGTGATGGGCAGGATGTTTCTCAATACCAGCTGCTGGGGAATGTGAGCAGGAGGGTGCTATTCTGCTCATGTCCTGCTTATGGGCATCTGGTCGGCCATTGTACAAATAGAATGCTGGACTAGATAGGCCTTTGGTCTGATCCAGCATGGCTCTTCTTACATTCACATCTCCTCCAGCACCTTACTTCCCACAGTAATCAAACCCTCAGTGACTTCTGGGAAGCTCATAGGCAGAATATAATAAGAACTCTCCCTTCTTGCTTAACCCCAGCATCTATTATGTAAGAAAAATGGCCTTTGAACATGGAGGTTCCGTTTACCTATTACCTATCTTGCATGGATTTTGGTCTAGATGTCAGTGAACTACATAACTGTAAGAAGAAGTAGGGCTCATTTGCAAAAGCTTTCAGATAGTTTCTCCAGTAATGAACAGATTAGGATGACCATATGAAAAGGAGGACAAGGCTCTTGTATCTTTAACAGTTTTAAAGGGAATTTCAGCAGGTGTCATTTGTATGCATGCAACACCTGGTGAAATTCCCTCTTCATCACAACTGTTAAAGCTTCAGGAGCCCTGCCCTCTTTTGTATCTGGTCAAGAGGGCAGGGCTCCTGCAGCTTTAACTGTTGTGATGAAGAGGGAATTTCACCAAGTGCTGCATGCATACAAATGACACCTGCTGAAATGCCCTCCTCTATACATCTGTTAAAGATGCAGGAGCCCTGTCCTCCTTTTCATATGGTCACCCTACAGAACCGATAAATACATAATATCATCAAGTGAATCAAAGCAATTATTGCCAGGTTTTCCTGACTCCTCTGATAATGGTAAGATACTAGATCCATCAACTGTTTTTTTAGGGGGGGGGGCATTGCAAGCATATCGTTCCTCCCCTGCAACCGTGGAGCTATCTTCAGAAGATGGGGCATTTCTCATTACCAATACGGTTCTTGCTGGTGGCAGCGGTGCCACCCAGTGTTAAGGCTGGGGGCAGGTTTTGCCATCACGATAACATTATCCTCAAGTGTTGTACTTGACTTTTCTCCTTGGGAAAGGATGGTCCCCATGGGACAAAGTAAAGGCACCATTGGGATGGGCCTCAAACGTCCCAGCTCCTGGACAACCCAATGTCTGAATCAGGAGCAAGTTTTGATCCCTCTCATTTGAAATCCAGACTGAAACCCATTAACTATGCCCCACAGGAACCATAGGAGGCATGAAGAACCAAGCCAGCCTCTATCTGTATAGCCTTGCCCTGAATTCTGTGTCTTTGGCTGGGTCTATGCATGCAGGAGAATGAGGTGGCGATGGGATGAGATCTTAAAATGCTGAGGTAGTAAAATGAACTATATCACGTTGGGTTGCTGGTTGGGCATGCCACTTTTGACTGCTTCTGCACATTATTAGGGATAAAGGTTCTAGGACTCTACTGGTGTCCTGTTTGGGGGTGTTTTTAACATAGGGGAGCATTCAAAGTGGTGATCCCTTGAGTGCTGCCTGGAATTGTTCAGCCCATTCTACCATCTCATTATGCTGGTAAAAATGCGATGGATCTTAGAAAGCAGCTTTCATGTATATAAATTAGACATCTCCTGAAAGCAGCATCAGCCACAGCATAATCTTTCTCTTTTCTTCTAAAAGCTCAGGACTACTGAAGTAGATGTGATATGGGCGCTAGAAGTCAGAGGACAAAATATACTGTTTCTTGACTCCTGTTGTGTCAATCCTTTGAATGCTGTTTGGAGGTTACTTTCCTTCAATGCAACTGAGGACTTTTGGACCTCACTTCCTCGCACCCAACACCACTGAACAACATTGATTTCTTCTCCTCAGGCCTCAAGCCCCCCTCCTTCTCTCTTCCCCCACATTTTAAAACCTGGCTGTCCCTGGGGCTGCTTCGTTTTCTCCTCCGCTGTTGTCCCAGAGCATTCTCAGTTGCCTCCACCACCATCCCTGCCACCAACCAATATGGCCACTCCAAGAGCGGGCTTGACTCACAAAGTCCAAGGCCCTCCTGGCTCCATCCCCACCTGTGTGTTTCTCCCTATGCATCTCTGCAGTGCAGAGCTATGTGGGAGCTGTAGTTCCCTGACCACCGCAGGCTCCTGGTCAGGGCATGGAAACATACTCTTTGGTTGTTAAAGCCTGAGCTTTGAACTCTTCCAAATTTTCTCCACTGCTCAAGCTTTGGATTAGAACAAAAATGAGCAAACTCGGCCTGGTAGAGCTTGAGTACAAAGCCGCACTACTTATATTCTTACAAGAATACTACTGTATTCTTATAAAAGATTATGAGCTCTAAACCCTGGTTGGAACAGCGAGAGGGTTTCTTCGGAGGCAATGGTCAGGGTATAACATTTATAGTAGAGTCTTCCCCGACCTGGTGCCTTCCAGATGTGATGGACTACAACCTTCATTGTCCTTGACCATCAGTTAAACTGGCTGGGAATTATAGATCAAAATGTTTGGAGAGCACTGGGTTGGGGAACGATGTTGCAGGAAGTAAAAAAAAATAGCAAAGGTATGTGTGTGGAGGTGGGGGGCACGCTAAGTAATGGTTTTGGATTCCACTTCATGCAAGGGCTAATCTTCAAACAAACTAAAATGAAAAAACCAAAAACCTGCCTCTTGACCCAGAAGACCCTGCGTAGGTCTTGCAGGTTCCCCCCCCCCCCCACACACAAATCAGTTTCATTTCTTAGAGGATTCTGCCAGCAAGGTTTCTTCCCTTCCTCCTCCTCTGGCAACTGACAGCCAAAGCTAAACTTTCTGACCTCTGTGGCAGCAGCCCTGCTTGGAGCAAAGCTATCACAACCACAGATGGGTTATGACAGTTTCCAGTTCTCTTTTTTTAAAGCCCGCTCATCACTGCAGCCTGCGCTACATAGACAGAGAGAGGTGCTGCTATTGTGCCCTTTAAACAAAACGAAACGAACACTGAGAATGAGAAATCTAAGGCGCTTAGGTACAAGCCACTGAGAACGGCTCTAATGGTATTCGGTCGAAGTTCCGTGATCCTTTGCAATCTAATGAGTTCCCAAAGCACTGCTGGGTGTGAGATGCGGCACAGCCAAGCTGCAACTAAAAAGTAATGCAGTTATGTATAAAAAGATGCAACATCCTGGACAGGGGGCATCCTCTTACATAAACACCGAGAGAGTGCTTTTCCCCCCTCCCTCAAGGAAAGCTAAGAAAGCAAGGCTACCTGATTTTCTTGACATTTCCTGACACATTTATATCACTGGCCATTTTATCAGCTCCTTCAATGTGTGGCTTACATAACAGGCAAGGAAAGGCGGGTTGGAGTCTCCAAGAGCCATCGCGGTCAGCTAAAATGTCCTTTTCATTGTGTGTGTGTGTGTGTGTGTGCGCATTATGTAGCAAGCACCATAAGGAAGAAAGGCAGCATGATATACTGGATAAAGCAGGGGGTAGGGAACTAAAGTCGAGGGCAGGGGCAGATGCAACCCCTGACTTCCATAGGCTGAGTATGAACTCGTGAAGAGCTGTGCTGGATCAGACCAAAGGTCCAGCTAGTCCAGCATTCTCTGCACACAGTGGTCAACCACAAGCAGGACATGACTGCAACAGCACCATCCCGCCCATGATTCCCCAGCAACTGGTGCACACAGGCTTACTGCCTCTGATACTGGAGGTAGCACATAGCCATCAGGGCTAGGAGCCATTGATAGCCTTCTCCTCCAGGAATTTGTCTAGCCTCCTATTAAAGCCACCCAAATTGGTGGCCAACACTACATCTTGTAGTAGCAAATCCTATTGATTAATTATGTGCTGAAGTCAGGCGGTGGGGCCACACCTTGACATCATTGAGTTTCTTTAGAAGGGAGTAGACATGCAATAGCAAGGAGGAGGATGAGCAGAGCTAGGAGATTCCAGGGAGTGGAAGAGGGGCCCCTCCTGGGCAATGGGCCTTGACAGGTGCCCAATAATACCAACCCCTGACACTGACCCTGAGTACTGTGATGCCTAATTTTTTCTTCTGGCCACCAAGGTTTTCCATATGTGTTTTCCTCTCAGTTAAGTAAATCCACCCCCGGCTCCGACTCGAGAGGAAGTTCCATTCCACTGGCATGCAATCAGTAAAGACAGCCGTTCGTTTTCCTGCTAATCAACCATGCCTCATCTTCTGTATGGATCTGAAAACATTTCTGTATCCATTTAAAAATCTTTCTTGGGTTAAAAAAAATATTAAAGATCTATGGCCGCTGCAGTTCGTGGTTTGAGAAATGTCCTCCACAGTTGTGTGAAATTGTTGTGGCCCTGTGACTATCCCTGAATGTGACGTGCCAGTCCCCACAATTGGCTCCAAGCAACTGGTGGCCCCAAGCACGTCCATGGGCAATCATGTGGGAACCAAGAAGTACCAGGCCAAGGAGTAATTTTCCTCTTTATACTTATTAATTAGCCACAGTTCTGATTCGACAGAAATAGGCGTGTGTGTGTGTGTGTGTGTGAGAGAGAGAGAGAGAGAGAGAAAGAGAGAGAGAGAGGCCTAATCTTTACCAAGCAGGATATAGCAGTATGAAAGTGGTATATGGTATGTGTCAATGGGCCCCAACAGTTGTCAGTGCACTTCAATACTGCTTTAAAGCAGTAGTGTGGCTCCTGCCTTTTATATACTGCTTTCATAGTGCAATATCCTGCTTGGTGTAGATGAGGCCAGAGAGAAAGGAAGAAAGAAAGAGAGATAGGAGAAATGCAGTCAAAATGAATACATTGGGAGAAATGCATACAAAAATACATATGAATTTTCATGCAGGCTTTTAACAAAAATGTTTGCAAACTGATGTGGGAAATGGGACAGAAAGAGCTCGCACTTCAAAAGGTTTGAACTGAAATAGGGCCTGTTCAGATGGCACTTCAGGCACTGTGGTTAGCAGAACTGTGGTTCTCTGGGGTTAGCACTAACCACAAGCCGTGCTGTCACACACAACACTTTAAGCCATGGTTAGAGCCACTAACCCTGCTGCAGACGGTCTGACTGGGGTTAGAAAGTTACCAGGGTTTAGCAAAACACATTGAACACAACACCTTGAACCCTGCTGCTTAGACAAAAGCCTTAAGCAGCAGGGTTTAAGGTGTCTTCTGAACAGGCTCATTGACAGATACATAGATGGGCCTGTTCAGAAGACACCTTAAACCATACAAAGTTTTCTGGATCAGCTTTGATTGCTGATCTGAGCAACCAGGAGTCCTCTTCACTGTTGTAAAGTTAAACAGACAGCCTATACTGCTCTCTAATGCACGGGAGCTAGTCTGCCAGTGCATATGCAGCGATTTGTGTTACAAATCCCCTTCAGGTCAATCTGAGGTAACAATTCTTTGATTTGGGGCATTTTCTCTTCTGCTTCTCAAGGCAGCCTAATGCATCATCTTTTCATTGCCCCAGTCTTCCTGCTCCTCCTCCCAAAAGCTATGCATCCTTCACACATTTCCACAGGTTTGGTATCACACAGAAATCCAGTGGGCAGGACTGCTGTACTGGCACCACTAGGAGGAGACAATTCTTAGGCAGAAAGTTTAGAGTTTAGTTTGTCCACACATTTACATTTTAAAAAAACCTTTCTTTCTTTCGTTGCACTGCATTTCTACATCACCCAATAACTAAAGCTCTCCGGGCAGTTCACAAAACAAAGATTAGGATTCAAACCATAATATATGTAAATATAATAAAACAGTGTAGAGTCTAAAACAAATTAAAACAGCCACAGAACAAGACCAAAGGAAAATCAAAACATTAGCAGGGCTATGATCAAAAAAGTACCAACAGTTTTTTTAAAAAAAACACCAAACAATCTGAAAGACAAAAAAGGCTGGAAGAATAAAAAGATATTTTCCTGGAGACATAAAGACCACAGCATAGATGTGCCAGGCAGGCTTCTCTGGGGAGGCCTTCAACAACCACAGCTGGCTGTCCAGATAAGGTCACAGTTCCTATCTCAGCCTAAGCTGATACAAAGCATTCTTAGCCACAGAGGCCACTTCTGCCTCCAGTGTCAATGCTGAATCCACAAGCATCCCCCAAACAGCAAACCTGGCCCTTTAGAGGGAGTACAACTCCCATCCAAACAGCTTGACCACCACCCAGCAGGGTGGATGAACAACCTACTAACAGAATCTTCATCTTGGTTGGATTGTCTCACATTAACAGCCCTCATTCAGTCTGTTAGCGCGCCCAGACACAGATGCAGAACAGCCACTGCCTCACCTGGATTAGATGAAAAGGAGAGGTAGAGCTGAGCATCATCCACATTTTGGGGTGACCTCAATCCACATCTCTGGAAGAACTTATCAAGTGGTTTCATGTAGCTGTTAAACAGCATGAAGGATCAAATAAATCCCTGTGGAACAGCATAGTCTAACTGCCATAGGACAAAGTGATAACCCACCAGCATCACTCATGGAATCAACCATCCAAGTAGGAGTGGAACCCCTTCATTGTAGTGCATCTAAACCCCAATCCATACAGCCTATCCAGAAGATTACCATGACTGATGGTACCAAAAGCCAATGTCAGGTCCAAGAGAACCGACAGGGTCGCACACCCCATCCCCTCTCTCAGCAAACAGCATCCTACAGAGTGATCAAGGCAGTTTTCATCTCAAAACAAGACCTAAAGCTGAGCAGAAAAGGATCCAGATTAGGAAGGGGAACATGGAGTTCACAGGCTGCAGGTACCTGCCAGCCTTTTTTTGTTGCCCCATCACCCTGCCACTGGATCCAGGTTAGATTTCTTCAGGAGCAGCCTGATTTCTGCTTGTTTCAAAGAAGCTGGTACCATTTCTTCTCTCAAAGAGGAATTGACAATGATTGCCTGAGTGTCAGAATGTCTTAGTCATATGGAGGGTGGCCCACAGAGATGGCCAAGTAAACCTCCCTAGCGAGAGAGTTCCATAATTTGACCATGGCTATCTCCCATAGGTGCTCTGTTAATACTACTAGGTATGAATAGTATATTGTGTGGGAAGTGTAATCTAATTCACTAATGTTTGTTGTTAACCCAATCCTTTAACTGATAGTAGTTGCCATTCAAAATACCATACTGTCATAGCCCTGGATCTGGAGACTCAGGATCACCCCAGAAAGGACTCTAAGACCACTGAGACACTGCTCATGCCACTGTTGGAAGGACCCTTGGGAACTGCTGATGCATCCTCTAAACCAAAGGACTTGGCCTTCTTATCAACCTTAGCTTCCAAAGTCTCTCTGGTCCCTCAGCCATGTTGAAGCTTAGGACTACAGAAATGAGCATGGCCCCTTTAATGTTGCAGTCAGTACCCAGTAGGAGGTGGAGCTTCTGAAAAACCTGAGTGAGCCAGCTTACATATGTCCTCAGTTCCTGTTATTCTCTTGATGGAACAGCAGCTCCTTTCACATGGAGCTATCCCAACAGCTCCTGCAGAGCACTGACCAAGGTGCTAGTAGTTTCTGCCTTCCCAATCAGCCTTCTGCTACCAGAGACTCCCACCAGCTGCTTCTCCTGGGGCCCAACGCCAGCCAGGAAACACACATTACATGGCTTGGAAAGTAAAACTTTCAAGCTTCACGTTAACAGTCATCTTGGTCTTTTCTCTAAGCAAAAAGCTATGCTAGCTGCCTAAACAACTTCTGGAGCTTGACACAACACAAGCAATGTGGAGTCACACCATGGGGAAGCGGCTGCAGATGCATACGTATGTGTGAGGGAATGGGGCCTTCAAGGGATTCAAAAGACTTCTCCCTTTCAAACTGCTTTCCCTCCAAAACACTTACATGCTCCAGAAAACATGGTCCAATTTCACTGAGATGGGGATCCTCATTGTTGTACTGCTTCTCCAAGTCCCTTACAAAGCCCATCTGAAACCTGTAGATGTCCTCAATGTTGCCAAAGATGATCTTCAACTGTTCATCGCTGAACATGTCCCTTCTCTTCCGACACTGCTTTAAGTAACCCTGGAAGAAAATGCAAAAAGAGGATACCAGTGAATAGTGGTCCACACACAGACCCAAAGGGCCCTCACAAAATATACAGAAATGGCTGGAGTTGCAGTTGCATGGCTCTTCTTCTGAAGCAATGAGGCTGGGTTTTGCTGAATTCCCTTGTCTTCCATCTGATTTTGTGATAAGAACATAGTGGCCAACCAGCTGTTGACCAGGAACCCACAAGTAGGACACAGGTGCAACAGCACCTTTCCAGTCATGTTCCCCAGCAACTGGTGTGCATAGGCTTACTGCCTCTGATACTGAAGGTAACACATAGCTATTGTTTGGAGGAGGGTCGTACCTTGTTGATAAGGCACATGCTTTGCACACAAAAGATCTTAGATTCAACCTCTGGCACCTCCAAATAAGGGCTGGGAAAAAGTCATTTCTGAAACCCCGGAGAGCTGGTTCCAGCCAGTGTAGACATAGGCTCAATTCGGACGACACGATAGTCAATGGTGGGTTGACTAACCCTAACCCTAACCCTAGGGGGGACTCACCACACAGCATGGTAATAAATAATCAACTGTGGTGTGGATGAGGATCAGCACTGAGTTGACTATGGCAGCATTAGGATGACACAATAGTCAAAACAACTGACGATTGTTTTTCCCACACATCAGTTGTTTATTGTGTCGTCCGAATTGAGCCACTCTGGGCTAGATGAACCAAGGTTCTGATTCAATAACTTTTTATGTCTACTCCCTGGTGCCAGGTGATTAGTGTACCAAGATGTGCCCTATCTCACCTGGTATGTGGCTTTTCATTTTTGAAGTTGTTCATTGCAATCATTTTAGGCCAATTAAAAAGAGTGGTGATAAATCTCCAACTGCACAACCTGAGAAACTATTATTTATTTTATTAAATGTAGATCTTGCCTTTCCTTCAAGATATTCAAGGCAGTATACATGGTTCTTCTCCCACCCAACCACCCATTTTATCCTCACAACAATCCTGTAAGGCTGACACAGAGAGAGAGAGAGAAATAGCCCAAGGTCACCCAGCGAACTTCCAGGTTGAATAGGGATTTGAACTTCAATATAAAAAGGTTGGAACAAAAACAACACATGTTGCTAGAAGACTGAAAACTTTATGCACAGAATAATACAGGTGAAGAGATAAAGATTCATAACAGAATATACTAAAATAATATACAAAGACCAAACACTGCAATAAAGACAACTGGAAAAATCTTTATTCACATTCTATGTATGGCAAAGTACAGAAAGGGTTGCGTTTTGTAAAAAAACAATGATCTATATGCGATGATTCCCCTGGGGGATTCCACATCAGAGGAAGAACTTGAACCCTTGGAGTCAGATGTCTCCAGGGAACAGGTTGTCTCAGAGGACCTTGGCACTACCCAAGATGGCCCTAGTCCCTTAGGGGTGATGCCTTCAAGGGTGATGCCTTCAGATCTGCCTTCACTCAAGGCAGAGAGCTCAGTTTTTGAGGCACGGGGGGGATGCTGAGTGACCAAGCCCCTGAAAGCATCATCACCTCAGGAGTAGGGATATCCAGTGTGGGACTCAATGGATTTCCCCGGAGCCCCCGGAGTAGCTTGTGTTCATGAGTGTAGTATGCAAGTCTCCCTTCTCCCTGTTGGAGGGCCAGCTCGGAGAAGGGAGACTTTTGCACACAACGACCTATTTTGGAATTACCTGTTGCCTGTTGTTGCGTGCAAAAGTCTCCCTTCTGGGTGCCAGCAAGGAGAAAGGAGACTTGAGCACAACAATGGGTACTGGAATTCCCTGCCGCCTGTCATTGCTGCCACCACCACTATTGCCTGCTGGCTGCTCTGCACAACTCCCTTGAGCGAGGGAGTTGGGCAGAGTGGCCAGCAATGGTGATGGCGGAAGTCCACAACCTGACTCAACTCAGCGCCAGCTTGTGGACAAGCTTGGGGAGGGGCAAACTACCAAAGGATCAGTGGGTTTGACCTCCCAGATGGATCCCTCTAACATCCCTACTCAGAGACAGTCCAGTAGGCCCCCTCTTCTGGAAACCCACCTACTTGCCGGGTAATCCTGTGCTTGTATCTTGACTGCTCCTGCCTTAGCCTGATACCATGTTGGGCTGAAACCTTTGTGCTTGATCATTTGCCTGACTGATTGACTTCCCTATTGGATTAGTCCCGGCATTTACCTAGCATAGACACTTATCCAGCCACAGAAGAACAATATACCATTTAACACAGATGCAAATAAACAAGTGCCAAACATATTTCAACTCTATAGTCTCGTTCAGTGGCACATTTAAAGATTAGGTGGACGTCTTCAGAATAGTATCTGATTATTCTAGGACAGTATTTGATTGCTAGGGCACAAGCTCATAGAATTGGAAAAAAATGCTCCTCTGGTTAGACTAGCTAGATCTGTCTGCAGATTTCTCCAACAGACAATTCCCAACAGGAATTAGATATCATGCCTGTATCCATCCATCTGTATGGAAATATATATCCATTGTCTTTTCTAGTCCTACTATCCTCCATTACTGCAGCTGGAACAACTGGTCATGGCTGCAGTGGAGGAGTTATTTTCTGCTTGTAAAAATGGGGCATGTTCTTCCAAGAGCTGACAGGCTGTTCGCCTGCCACACAGGTAGAAGTCCACACCTACTGGACTCAGAGATGAGACTACCACAGAGCAGGTGGGGATGAAGGGCATGTAGAAGAATACATTGCTCTCAGGAGGCAAAATACTGAAGCTGGTAGAAAGTGTGTGTGTGTGTGTGTGTGTGTGTGCGTGCGTGCGTGCGTGCATGCATGCATGTATGTGTGCATATGCGTGCAGCACTCCATTCTCCAAAAGCCTTTATTTCCTGTAAAGATTGCAAGAAAATTCTTAGGAATTTTTGCATTCAATTTGCACTTGTTTTTGCAAGCACTTTCCCCTAATATATAGCTTTTTCTTCCTAATGTACACCCTTTTTGTATGCAATTTCCCCAAATGTATGCATTTTTTAAAAGGAGAGTTGCATTCCAAAATTTGGAGAATTGCAGAAAGTGAAGGACGATTTTGCATTCTGATTTGCATATTAGTTTGCAACATGGGAATAAGATTGGTTTGTATTAAAATGTGAACCAAATGAATTTTCACCCAGGCTTGTGGCTGTCTCAGGTAAGCTGCTCCAAATGCCTTCATGAATTATTGTGCCTGACTGGGGAGAATCATTTTAGGTAATCCACACCTGTCCTTTTCTCTGAACTGGACTGAATAGTGGTGAGCTTTGCCATTATTTCCCCCTGTTCACCGAAGAGACTATCTCCTGTAGGTTTTGGGGGCTCAGTAACTCCATCCTTGATGTTTTGCCCAGAGTAAGTGGCTTCTTAGCCCAGGTACCTGATGGACCATCTTCTTCTGGAGGGACTTGCCAAGTATTAACATAGTCCAATGGATTCTAGGAAGGTGTATGATTAATGGAGGCACAGCCGTGCCTCCATTGTTAAGGGCCGTCAGTAAAAAACACATTCCGCCATGACCATGGGACATACTGACTTGCAATGATGGGAGTTGTAGTACAACACCTTTGGAGGGCACCAGGTTGGGGAAGGGCTGCTCTAAACAAAAAAAGAGAAGTAGGTGGCCCTAAGTTGTTCGTGATCAGTTTTCCACAACCCCACAGTCACCTCTGCATATCATATTCTCTACCCTGTCCTCATGGTTTATCTGCTTTGGGAGAATGAGAATTTCACTTGCACTTTCTGCCTCCTTATGGAGGATGTGGCGTTAAGGCTTGGGAGCCTTAACTCCCAATTTCCCGTCTTTTTGGTGCTTGGTTGGAATCTGTAGAGCCTTAACATTGTTTTTATAAACCGTAGGTTTTTTGTTTAATGAATATATATAAAAATTGAACCAAATACAATAAAACAATATCCTTCATAGGAGTTGCAGACTGAGAGGCAATAAAAACTATAAAAACTAAAAGCAGAGGGGGAAAATAATATACCCTTTTAATATGCCAGAGCCAATTGGAATGACTTGGTTTATTTATTACAATTATTTTTATGCTGCTTTTCAGGGTACAAATCTTACCAAGCTGGCTTACAAATAACAAGGTGTTAAGCTTACATGTCTTAATTTGGTGCCAAAACTATTGCAATGTTGGTGCCAGTTGCACCTATTCGGGGAGGGTATTCCACTGTAGGGGTGCCATGACAGAAAAGGCCCTTTCTGTAGCGTGTTCATGATGTACCCCTGCTAAGGAAGACACTCAGTGAAGGCCTCAGATGAAATTCTTAACACACAGGCAGGCTGGCATTGGAAGAGGCGCTCATTCAGGTGCTATATTGCTATCTGCTCTTTGACTAGAAGCAAAATCACCCCAAGCTACAAGTGTACTGTGGTGAGAACTCAACTTGTGGCACATTTTCTGAAAAGCTTGGTGTGTTGGATTACAACTTCCAGGGCTAGGGGATTTTGGGGGTTGTAGTCCAACCCATCTGAAGGCCACTAGGTTGGGAAAACTGCCATAGGATTTGCCATGGTGGCTGGGTGTATAGATGCTTAGTAGATGTGGGGATGGGTTCTCCAGGGCCAAGAATGTCTAGTACAAAGTAATAATATACAAATCATCACCTAGAAGGGTTCTGGCATGATTTTTCCAGTAAATTTACTCCTTTACCTAAAAGGAATGTCATGCGTCCACTGCATCTTCTCTCAAGTTTGCTCAGATTCAAGGGACAAACGACCGATGATAAGATGATGCTGGAGATGTCTATGCTCAGTGCGGGGTTATAAATAGCCACCAAACCATTTCCTTTCAAAGTACTTTTCCATGTAGTCCCTGTGGTATTACACAAAGTTGGGGAGTCTTTGCGGGAGGTTAAGTGCTAAGTTTTCAGACTCTTGGACACAAAGAGTCAGGAGATGTGGCGCAGTCGATCAACATTCATCTACTCCTCTCCTCTGTGTGGTGCTGGAAATGGAAGACATGCATCTGGTGGATGACCTACAGTTGTGCTTTAGTTGAGGTCTCTCAGATAATCCCAAAGCTTTTCTTTTTTCTAATTGACGTAGCTTTATATGGAGAGCTGTGCTCAAAACATTCACCACCCTGTTTGGGGTCAGAGAAATTGGGAGGATCATTTCACTGCATTTCTCCTGGGGAAGGAGAAATTCTCCAAATATTTCTCAGAGGGTGAGGCTCACCCTCTATGAGCAGTGGCAGGAGCACAGCTTACTGCTTCCCCCCCCTCTAAATTTTTGTTTGTTTGTTTGTTTCTGTTGCAAGCAGCAGCAACAGAAACTGTGATAAGCTTTCTGCTCAATTAATGGACTAAACTGTATATAAAATCTGTGTTTTAGGTTAAAATACAGTTAGAAATGCATAGTGAGAGAAAATATGTTTAGAAATACATATTTTGATAGAAAATATGTTCAAAAGAACATAAGAAGAGTCCTGCTAGATCAGACCAAAGGTCCATCTAGTCCAGCATTCTGTTCACACAATGGCCAACCAGCTGTCGACCAGGATTCACATGCAGGACACGAGTGCAACAGCACCCTCCCACCCATGTATGTAAATTCACATATTGTGTGGATTTCATCTCGAAGCTTAGCCACCTCCAAAATGAAACATTCTGTTCCAAAAGCATTTAGCCCAGTTTTGCCTAATCTGACTGGCAATTGCTCTCCAGGGTCTCAAACACAGGCATTTTCTAGTCTTAATACCCAAAGCCCTATGAGGTGGACCTGAAAGAACTGGGCATGCTTAGCCTTGAGAAGACTGGCGGGGGGAGAGACATGATAGCCAGGTTCTCTTCTCGATCATCCCAGAGTGCAGGACATGGAATAATGGGCTCAAGTTACAGGAAGCCAGATTCTGGCTGGACATCAGGAAAAAACTTCCTGGCTGTTAGAGCAGTACGACAATAGAACCAATGACCTAGGGAGACCATGGGCTCTCCCACACTAGAGGCCTTCAAGAGGCAGCTGGACAGCCATCTGTCAGGTATGCTTTACAGTGGATTCCTGCATTGAGCAGGGGGTTGGACTTGATGGCCTTATAGGCACCTTCCAACTCTACTATTCCATGATTCTAACTGGGGATGCCAGGGATTGAAACTGGGAATCTTCTGAGGCAAATTCTGTTCTTTATGCTACTGAGTTAAAGTGAGCCAGAGGCTCCTGGATGCCACACAAAGCATAGTATGAAGGTAATGGTCTTATTCTTTTGCTTGTCCCCAGCTCATGGTCATCGCCAGAGATATTCTACCCACTGGACATGGTGGTGATTCCATTCCAGCTTTCCCCAATCTAGCAGCCTACAGGTATTTGAAACCTCAATCCCCCATTAGCCCTAGATAGCATGGCCAATGGTCAGGAATGCTGGGAGTTGCAGTCTAAAACATCTGGAGGGTGCCAGATTGGGGAAGGCTGAATTGCCCTATTGTGATGAATAGCCATCAATGAATTTCCCAAAGCAAAATTCAAAATGAAGCTGGAGATTCCTTAGCAGGTGAAATCTCTTGAAAATGTAGAGGAAAGTGACAAAATGTTCAATAAAGATAGCAAAATGACTTGCTTGGCACTGGCGGCCCAGACTAAGGTCTATAAACAGACTACAGTATATAACATAATGGCATACCACTCTCTTCCTGTTTCCCCTGAAACCATCAAAGGGAAGATTGGACCAGCTCTTTCTAATTCTACTTAAGCACAGAGTGGCGTCAACCTATCTGGATGGAGCTGAGAGTGATTAAGCTGTTTCTTCCAGCGCTCTCTGGGGCAGCCCCGTTGGTCTGGTTTCGCACACTTCATTTGGGCAAAATGAGTTTTTCTGAAGCGGCGGCTGGGCTATCACTTTGCAAATGGGAATGTTCGTTGCTGTCTTCTCCAGTTTAAAAAGACATCTGAAAGATCTGTCGTCACTCCACCTTCTGGCAAGATTTCTCATTCGATTCCATTTGGGGTAATAAAGAGCAGAGTACGAAGCCTGGCGATACCGTCTGCCTTAACGCGGTGGGTTTAATCGTGTGTTGGTGTAAACTGGAGCAATTCCAACAGAGCCATCAGCCTCACTGAAAATTTGACCCAGGAGATCCAGGTAAATGTACCAACTATCTCAGCTTGGAATGTTCAGGCCCCTTGCCTTTAGCTAGTGTAAAAATACCAAAAGATGGAGCAAAATAAGGACAGCAACTAAATATGCTATTTCTTCTGCAGAGCAGAAAAATAGATTACTTGGACCAAAAGGATGTAAACAACATTAAATGAATCTGCTTCTACGTGGAAACTGCCAGACTCCTCCAGATATGAACCCCCCACCCAAAAAACAGGGGGGGGGGGTTCCATTTCACTGTGTGGTGGGATTTTGCCTCACTACAAAAGGAGCCACCTTGAAACATAGAATGAGAGCCCCTTCTAGAGTCAAAGACCTTAGAAGCTTTGTGGCATCTATTGAGCGGTGGCTGCAAACAGGGCTGCTAATTTTTATACTATCCAGGGGCATGAGCTCAAGCTGTGGCTTTTGATTTTAGGCCTTTTGAAGAGTAAAACACCAAGAGGGTGTTTAGTTCTCTGTACCAGGAAGGAGGGTTGAAGAAGAAGAAAGTTCTACAGTTTGGCAAAGTGGAGGAAAGAATGTATTTAGGGATGTTGCGACTGCCCAACTGAGTCTGGGAGTCTGATGGACTCCCCCACATCCACTTTCCCAGACCTAGCCAGTGCACGCGTCCGCCCCCACTGCTAAAATTGTGCACTCCCCCCCCCCGCTGCGTCAATGGAGGCCGTAAAAGCCCCAATGATGCAAGGGTAAAGGCACGAAGCATTCGTGCCTTTCCCCTTGCATAAATGGGGCATTTAACAGCTGCCATTGACACAGTGGGGGAAGTGCGCAATTTTATATCCCCACTAGGGACTGGGATTATGAGCTCCTCTCCCATATGGTAATGTGGCAGGAAAATATGGTCCGCAGGGGACTAGGAGCAATCTATGGGGCAGGGGAGATGGTGGAAGGCATGCAACTGAAATCTATTCCGCTCACAATAACTTAATAATTATAATTACATGTTGATGCTGCTCACATTAATCTAAGAAAAGGTGTTCCCAAATGAAAGTCTCCCTGCTATTATTATTATTATTATTATTATTCACATTTATATACCGCCCCATAGCCGAAGCTCTCTGGGCGGTTTACAAAAATTAAAATATTGAACATTAAAAAGTCAATATACAAAATTTAAAACCATAAAACATAAAACAGCTGATATTTAAAACATTTTAAACTTTTAAGCCTGTCCACAAAGTCATTTACAACCTCAACTTAAGCTGTTAAAATGCCAGGGAGAAAAGTTTTGTCCTGCCGCCGAAAAGATAACAGTGTTGGCGCCAGGCGGGCCTCATCGGGGAAATCATTCCATAATTGGGGGGCCACCACAGAGAAGGCCCCCTCCCTTGTTGCCAATTTAATTCTCACAACACCACAATGCTAAGCTATTGCTTTTTAGCTCCTCACTTAAAAGACAGGCCTATCTGGCCATTTACAACTCACCACGTCAAAGGATTGCTAGCAAACTCCACATTTCCAACCTGCCAGCCCAGCTGGCCCTGTCTGCCAGCTAACTTACTTTTCTTGGTGCGTGCACCACCCCCAGTGCACTACCAGTAACTTCCAGGACCTCCTGTATTATTTTGCCTGACCTCACACAGGTGCCACATGGCTCCTGAAGGTGGAAACACTTTATGGCTAGCATGCTGGGAAAGGGCAAGTGTGTATGTGTGGCAAGAATAGTAAGCAGGTGGGTGGGCAGATTGGGTGGGAGGGGGCGCCAGTGGGGTGGTGGCAGTGGGGGGGTTTCCCCACTTCAGGCAGTGACCTGCCTTGGGCCAGGCCTGATAGTACGCCTTGGAGCTAGGGTGCAACCTGTCTACTGCTCACAACCTGCCCATTGAAGCATAGTTCTCCCAAATCAAACACTGTGGCTTCTCCATCACACAACTTTTCAGACTGATTGAAACCAACTCTTTCAGGGCCTCCTCGGTGGCTGCTTCTAGGCTCTGGAACTGCCTTCCAGCAGAGGCTAGGTTGGCCTCCTCTCTGTTGTCCTTCTGCCAGCAGGTAATACTTTTTTTTATTCAGGCAGGCCTTTGACATATAAAAAGCTGGTCTGTTGCCAGAGAGTTTTTTTCACTGGTCGGTGCCGCTTCTTTCTTTTCTTGTTGCATTTTTGATGTATTTGTTTTATGTTATGTTTTTAGTAAGATTTCATTGTTAGCCGCTTTGAGTGCCATTCTTCGGCACAAAGGCAGATACAAATGAAATACATGAATGAATAAACTGCAGCACCACCATCCATGTCATCAAATGCATGGAAATCGTCATTCTGGTCACTGCCTTACAATGATCAAACTCCTCTTGCCTGGAACAAGTGCTAGCCTGAAAGATTTTTTTTTAAAAAAACCAACCACCTTGGGCTGACATATGGTGTTTGCATTAATCCGATAGCAGCCAAGTGAGTTTTTAATGCTTGTTACGATCATTTCCCCCTAATTGGTTATTTGTGCATGTTTAAATATGCCCAGGTGAGCCAAGAAGTTAAGTAAATGCGATAAATAGTAGAGGCCGTGCTCAGTTTTGATATTAGTATGTTTTCATTGGCCTGGAAATACTAAGATGGGGTAGATTAGACATTTCATTTCGCATGCAGAATCATATTCCTAGTCCTGTGACAACTGAAAATACTGTGTAGTCCAGATGCCCTGAGATCCTAGTGATATAGGGCAGGATACAGGCTTTGTCGTACTTTGCGTATTTATTGTTATTTATTTATCTAACTTATCTCCCGCCTTCTGCAAAAAGAAAGAAAAAGCAGCTAATAACACAGTTTAAAAACAAAATCTTAATTAAAACATAACATAAAAACAAATAAATGAAAAACACAATTACAAACACAACAATAAAAGAAATAAACAGCCCCCAACCAATCCAAATTGCCTTCATCAACCGACCAATTCATATTGGGGTGGCCATTGTCTTCTTTTACAGAAGACAGTCCTCTATTTGATGGGCTGCCTGAGGACTGTCCTCCATTGGAAGGAGTCCTCTGACGGAAGGGCTGCCCTGTCCAAGCCTGGTTTAAAAATAAAGAACCCCAAGAAGGGAGAGAGCAGCAGGGGGCGTGACGTTGTCCATCACTACTTAGCACCTGGACAGCAGGCTGAGCAACACACCCACACTATGGTGAGGTGAACTGTATTTTCAGTTAAACTACAATAATGATTATTAAATGTGCATCGATGGATATAAATTAACATATACAAATTGGCATCCTTCTTTGTTCTTTTCGGTAATGCATATCCTCCGTTTTGGCGAGTCACAGGTGGCCACCCTAGTTTATACGGCAAAGACATATTTGCCTGCCAGCGGAAGGATAACAGAGAGGGGGCCAAACTAGCTTCCTTCAGCCGGCAGTTCCAGAGCCTGGGAGTAGCCATGGACCGGGCCCACTGGAATCAATAGGTAGACCCATCAACCCTATGTATGAGGAAGTCTTGATCCAGCCCTTTAATTAAAATGATAATAATAATAATAATAATAATAACAACAACGTTTATTTTTATTATGTAGTAGAAGGGAAATTATATACTGGGGTCTGCTAATATTAGGCAAAAGATTAATTTTAAAATAATCCAAACCATTTAAAAACCAACAACATACTGTCAGACTGAGACAGCAGATAAAACTATCCCAAACAAGCCACTAGCTGCCCAAATAAGGTCCCCTCTACAAGGATTCGCTTTTGCGCCTGGTTAGGCGATTATGCGCATAATCGCTGAAGCGCATTTACACCTAATACCTCTGCACGAGAGGCGGCGAGAGGCGGCGAAGTGCATTAACGGATGACCAAAATGCGCTTTACAAGTAGTTAATGCGCATAAGCGCTTGTTCACATAGGCAAAATGCGCTTTAACGGCCAGAGCAAAATAAAACTCGCTGTTTAACGCGCATTCGATAATGCGCATAATCGGAGAGATAACGCGCCTCTACGCCCGATTTGCGCTCCGTTCTTGTAGAGGTAAATTTTTTAAAGCGCCTTGAAAGAGCATTAAACCTCTCTTGTAGAGGCAGCCTAAAACTCCAGCCTAAACAGAAAGTCTTTAAGAACGTACAACTAGACAGCAAGGAGGGAACTAGATTGGATTTCCTGGACAAGGGTGCCGCTATAGAGATTCCCATCACACATGCCTCAGATAATGGCGGAAGGCACAAGAAAGCCTTCCCAGTTGGCCTCAGAGGCAGGCAGAATCAAAGGTTGTTTTAGTACCCTGGATCCTAACCGTTTTGGGTTCTAGAGCCAGGGTGGAGATCCTTATGTCTGTCAAGGGCTCCTTTCCCTGTGGGGTAATGGGCTCTATGTTGATGGTGGTAAGGACTGAAGCCAGCGATAGGTGGGCCACCACATCTCTCTTCCTTTCTGACCTCCCCTTCTCTCAATCCTTTTTCCACTCTGCCCGGCATGCTGCTGGACAAGCAATAGGCCACTCTTTTCATTACGTTTCTAGTTATAATGGGTTTTATAGCTTTAAACTGTATTTTAATGTTGGATTTGATTGTGGACTGCCCGGAGAACGTATGTTAGGGGGTGGCGAAAGAAAGAAATCAGACTGAGGCCCACACGTTGCCCACCCCTGCTATAGAGGTAGTAACCAATGCTTTGAAAAAAGCCCAGAAATGGCTTTGTAGGCAGCACAACTGGAAGAGCAAAGGAGCCACATGTTCAGAAAGACCCCCCCCCATCAGAATTTTGTGTGTGTGGCATTTTCTGCCAATTATTCCTGATATGTATCTGGTGCTTCCCCAATCCACACTAGTGATTAGGGCCATCGACGCTGCAACATCTGTCATCCCCAGATTGTTCACCGAGCCCTTAGATTTCAAGTGTGAGTGATGAGATGGATTGGCGAAGAGAAAATGCTTTCAGAATTCCCTGAGATCTAAATGTCCTCCTTTGATTTTTTTCAGAGATCCAACTTAACTAGTCTTGTTTCTGAAATGGATCAGATGCACCAGGACTTCCTTACTGTTCAGGTTCGTGTGTGTGTGTGTGTGTGTGTGTGTGTGTGTGTGTGTGTGAATGAAGACCTCATCCCCAATCTATTTGTCTTTTCTCTACGAAAAGTTGTCTGTGTTTTTAGTCTTCTAAGAACTGTTCTAATAAGGTAGAGTCTCTTTATCTCTTTAATGAGATGGTTATAGCTATTTTTATATGTAATTAGATGGTTATAGCTCTGTTATAGGGACGTTAAGTATTGTATGTCTTTTCTTATCTTAGTTTTCATATTTTAGTGCACTTTTATTATACTTTCATCATTCTGATAAGGTGGTGTGTTTCACATAATAAAGTAGATAGGGAGAAGCAAACTTGATGAGATGGTGCATACAAAGTGTGTGTGTATGTGTGTATTTTACCAATACGCAGGAGCATGTTTGGTCATCAGCAAAGCACCCTAGAAAAGAGTCCTCATCACACCAAGATTAGAGTGGTTCATCAGTGCACACCGGTAAACCAGGGCATGGAGAGAAGATGGAAATGAACTGAGGCTGAACCGAAAGCTGCAACTAACTGCCAGTTCCCGAAGGAATTGTGGACATGCTTTTAGTTAAACAGAACTAAGGAGCAATGGAACACGGGACAGAGCAAACTAGAGGGACAACAAAGAAACAGAATGAGGAGTGGGGATGGTGGTCTCATCCTGCCTCTGTGTGTGTCTGTTTGACTTCCTGTACGTCTTCTGTAGCCATCCCCGTGTCAAATCAGGCTCGGGCGGAGCAGGTGTGTGTGTACTGTCAGATTACAGTGCTCAACCCAGAAGTAAGGGGAGAGATATAGAGAAAAAGACTTAACAAGCCACTTGAGTGTTTGCTGTCCAGGGAGACAAAAAGATGCTCTGTAGATCTGAGAGGTTCAGGATCCCAGAACATTGTTCAATACTCCCCCCCCCGCCCCGCCCTTAAAGAGAGCTGCAGCTTGTTTGACCAGGGTCCATAATGACCTTTCAGAAAACTGAAAAACAACAAAAATGTGTTTATGAGTCTGCTTTGCTTAAGCCAAACCCTGCCCAACTCTACTTCAAAATAGACCTGGAATACAGTGTCATCTATCAGATTTGTATCGCTCTGAAACTCCAAGGAACTCAAGATAGCATATATGCATACATGGGGTTAGGGCTAGGAGACCACCAAGGTCTCAGGAAATTATTTGCACCTATTAAGCATTAAAGCTGAAGGCTTGGTTGGAGCCCCTTGAGAGGGGGTTCCTGAGTGCTCGATTTTACTGCTGAAAGGCATGATGCCAGCCGCCTCTGGATGCTAGCCCCTCTCCTGTTGTCACTGGGCGTCTCTCTTCCACCTGTTACCCACTTCCACCTCCCCAAGGTGAAGCTTTTTACGGGAGGAAAAGGGAGTAGCAGCTGGAGAAGGGCAGGGTGGGTGCAAAAAGGGGACCAATGCCTGCCTCAGTTCTGCTCACCGTAATTCAAGCAGGGGTGCTTGCATAGCCAACCACCTTTGATTCAAGTGCTCAACCAAGGGTTACCCCCCTTTGATCCTTACAAGAACTCTGTGAAGTAGGTTAGATGGAAAGAGAGTGACTTGCCCAAGATTACCCCACTATGCTCCCCAAGCAGGGAGATGAATATAAGTTAACTAGTCACTTTCAGCCAGCAAACCGGTAATCCCTCTGACAGTTTTATCCGAAACAAAACGATCAAGAAGATGGCTCCATACCTCACAAATGTCCTTCAGATGTTTGATATAGTGGCGCTCTGTACTCATTATTTCATTAATGACATTGGCTCTCATCTGGTCTCGGTTCTGGAGGGTTCGACCGAGACAGAGGCAGTCGCCAGCACTTGGATCCAAGTGTCCATTCTGTACTTCACTCGTCCCTTCCTCCACTCCATCTTCTTGGTTGACCCATAGCTGTAGGGAAAGACAATGCAATGACATTAAATTGGCTTTAGGACACATTTTCTAGTATTCAAGCTGTTCTTAAAGCTTTCCCTAAATGTTTTCAGGAGGAATTTGAATCCATGGTAGGCCCCTGTCCTCCTTAAAGGAACCCTTCCTGTCTTTGAAAGCTATTGCTTAGCCATTCCCTCCTCTTCTCCAAGTTAAACAAACTCAGCATGTTTACCGGCTAATGTACAAAATCCCCTGTAGCTGCTATCAACTTGTGCATATTCTTCATGCTTTCACGTGAGTGAGCACAGATGCCGATCATTAGGCATATTGGCCAGAACTCACAAGATGTCTGGAATATAACTCTGTCTTAGGTGATCCATTTAATATGTTCAAATATGAACATAATAAGAGAGAAAGGAAAGGCTAGAAATAGAAAGCCTGTGGAAACGCAACGCATTAAAGGAGATGATGAACCTGGATTCAAACAAGAGATTTAAATTTTAAAAATTCTGATATGTATGTATTTGCCTGTTTATTCATTTATATCCAACTTTCCCACTAAACATAGTGTTGAAGGCAGCTAACAATAAAGTAGAACTAAAATAATGAAGTTATAAGTAAAATATTAGCACTCATTAAATAAAAACACATCCAATAAAAGCATAGCAGTAAGAAAGAAATAATAGCATCCGCCATTTTAAAACTTACTTTAGCTTAGGGGGCTATGCTATTTTTTATTATTATTATTATTACTATCATAATCATCATTATTATTATTTACATTTGTATACCGCCCCATAGGCGAAGCTCTCTGGGCGGTTTACATAAGATTGAAGCATTTAAAAACAATATACAAAAATTAAAACTGCAAAAACATACAATATGCACATACATTTAAAATCACTATAATAACTTAAAAGCTATAAGCCTAAAAATGGGGGGGGGGGGAACCTGGCTGGGGAATGCTGGGAGTTGTAGGACTTTTTTTCTGTCAACATGCATAGGACTGTGTCCTTAGATGCCCAAAGTCTGTCTGAATAAATAAGTCCTTGTCTACCGGCGGAAAGGCAACAAAGATTGAGCCAACCTAGCATCCCTCAGTAGGGAGTTAGCTCCAAAGCCTTGTAGCAGTCACCAGGAAGGCCCTCTTTCACATTCCCTCTAGATGTGCCCTTGAAAGTGGAAGAGAGAAGGCCATCTCCCAAGGGTCTTAAAACCTGGGCAGGCTCCTATGGGACATTAAGTAATTCTTTATTTGCTGTCATTTAGATATTAGTATAGGAAAAAAACATAAACACAGCTGAGAGATAAGACAAGGTCTGCAAAATACCATTTTAGAGTGAAAAGTCTATCATATGTGATCTGGTAGAGATGGCCCAAGTTCAAACATTTGGCAACCTGCACTGTGATTAGGTTGTTGGTACCTTGAAGCAGATTGATTATGAGAGAAGCCTGGGAAGGACTGAAAGATAGGATAAAGGAGGTCCTTTCTTAACCCTTGGTAGTAGCTACATGGGAAAAGGACATGTAAAATCGACTCCACCTCAGCACTGTTGCAGGGGCAGCCCCTATTATTCAGAGGAATTTTGAGGTATCTTCCAACAAATAAATTAGAGGGGAGGACATAGAACCTTGCTAAAGAGAATGCCCTTCCATATTTAGGATATAAGCCACCTCAGGTAGGGCATTCTACCTTTACATGGGAGGCCTGAAAGACCCAGGGCTTAAGGGAACAAGTTCCCCTTATAGCTGCCTGGAGTCCTATGGGACATTGTCAACTTATCATCCTAACTATTCATATCAAGGACCATGTCGCCCATTGACCAATAAATACATTACAATTTGAACCTCTGAGATAAGACAATTTATGGATGCAATCCTGTGCACACCTGTCCACACATCAATCCAAGTGTTTTCAAAGGGGGTTGCATGTGCTTAATTCTGCAGAAGAAAGCAGAAATCTGTCAATTTCAGTTTCTCTGTTTCTCATTTTTCCATTCTTAAATTCAGTTCATTTCAATTTTTTCCCCAATCTGAATTTGGGTTCACTGTGTGTCAAGAATTTCTTTCTTTCTTTCTTTTTTGAGATCACATGAAAATTTGTACAACAGTTAATGCTGCAGGAGCCTTGCCCTCTTTTGTATCTGTCCAATAGGACAGGACTCCTGCAGCTTTAACTGTTGTGATGAAGGGGGAATTTCACCAGGTGCTGCATGCATACAAATGACACCTGCTGTAATTCCTTTTTCTATGCACGGTTAAAGATACAGGAGCCCTGTCCTCCTTTCCATATGGTCACCCTATTAACACAACCAAAGGGGAATGAGTTGAGCAGCCACCCTCTCTCTCCACCCACCCTTCCTCCCCTCAGGTGCAACCTGACCATGGTTAAAAAGCAAACGTACCCAAAACCTTCAGAAATAAGCATCATGAAACACTGCATAATGCATTGTTGAAGTCTAAGGTCTCATGTGCAGCCAACACTATTATCTTATATACTCACTTACTTACAGGTAAGTGTTTAGGATTCCGGTCTAATTTTCCTCTGGACTGGAACCAAACTGTACAATCCTATGCCTGTTTACTGAGATATAACTCCTACTTTATTTAATGGGTTTTACACCCTAGTAAATTTGTTCACGATTGCAGCCTAACAGGCAATCCTATACATGTTCTACTCAGAAGTATGTCCCACTGATTTCAATTTGGCTTATCTCCAAGAAAGTGTGTATGAGATTGCGGCCTAAGTTTACTGAACTAAGAATTCGGTCCTTGAAAGTTTGGTCCTTTAGTTCTGTTCATCCTTTAGTTCTGTTCATCCCACATTTGTCTGACATTTGTCTTTCTATTTCTCCTGCTCTAATCTCCTCTTCTCTTTACTTCCTCCAAGACCTCTAAAATACTGACCCCAAAGAACAGCCAAACCCCAAACCAGACTGGTCTGAAAATGTTCAATAGTTCTTAAGTCGAAGCAGTATGAAGGGGAAATAAGCCACAAAAATATTTTTCTGGGTTTATCAAAAAATACATAGCATGATGCAAACTTCCTTTCCATCGTAAGTGAAAATGATTGCAGTAAATGTCAAAATTCTCTTCATTAGTATTCGGCACCCACATTGCAAGATGCATACAGAGTAAGAAAAGCACATAAATTATACTCTGCACTGAAATGTATTTTAACAGGTGTTCCATTTTCTTAACTTAACTTATCATAAGAATGAAGCTGCTGCTAACATTTGTTCACAACAGGTACCTTTGGAATGGCTGTGTCTTTTTTAATTTGCAAAAGGCTCCATCAATTCCTTTTTCTACAATGTATGTTCTCCGCTTTTTCCAGCTGATTGCTATACTTTGCCAAACAACATTCCTTTTATTACTGTGCCAGTGTTTCCCCTTCCTACAGAGAGCTTTAAAGGTCAAGAAATGGGAGCTCTCAGAGACAGCCCACCGATTTTCCTAGCAGTTAGATTTAAAGAGGCAGTGAACACAAAAGAGCTTATTTTCAAAATGAATTGGAAAAATTACATGGTGACCCTTTTAAGGCCAGGCATCACTTTTAGAAAATTTTGATAATCGAGGAAAAGAATGACTGTGTATAAAACTCCACCAGATAGAGAAGAAATTGGAAATGTTCCTTTAGAGGTCCTCTTTGTTCAATCACTGGGTTTGTTTGGGGAGCTAATTGGGGGCACTGCATACCTTATTCAGAAATAAACTTGGGTCTGCTACAAGTGTCAGCCAATTGCAACTTCCTGATGAATGCATCATCATGATTTTTAATCCGTTTCAGTTTTTCTTCGTTCCCCTTTCTCCCAGTCTTAAATTTGCTCTGCCTCATGGCCACATCAGTTAGAGGATTTTTCCAAAAAAATCCCAAAACACTTAGCACAAGAATTTGTACCCATTGTTGTACCCATTTCTCCCAAATCCCTAATATAATGATTTTTTGGGAAGCAGTTTCCCACAACCTACTGCATTTTAAATGTTACTTTCACTAATATACACACTTTTATACACATTCTTTTGATTGGAGAACTCCATCACAAAATTTGGAGAAGTGGGAATTTCAAGGGACAACTGAATTTGAGTTCACACTTCAAAAGGGCAAAATCAGATAACTGTGCATTACAATGCGAACCAAACAACGTGCCTCCTCATCCCTATGAACGATACACATGTTTACAACCACAACGTGCAGCTTTCACTTTGTATTTATAGCTATACGCCTCACACACTGCTGGTGTACACTGAAAAAGTGTAATGTATGAAGCGGTGCCTCAGTTGGCTCATGAAAGCTGTTGATTAAAAGAGACTTTACACACAGTTCCGCGTACTTTCCCCCGCCTCCTGGGGAAAACAAGAAACAAAGTGAAGAAAGAAACCAATACTAAAGCGGCCTTGAGAAGTTGTTAGTTTGTGTGAAGGAACAGCAATAGGGAGGGGCTGCTCAGTCCTGTCTCTTCCACTCAACCCCCCCCCCCTTCCAGTTGTATTTACCCCCTGGAGGAAGATAAGCAATTTGGGGAGATTTGGAGGCAACCCCACTGCTATTCTTCTGCTTAACCTTGCAGCTTCTGGAGGTTGCTTTTGGTCTTTAATAAAAAAGTTGGAGGAAAGTTACATGCCACTGCTTGTACAGCATACTTTGGTTCTGCTACTGTGCAGTTCTAGCCCGTTTTGCATGTTTGTAGTTAGGCTGTGTCTGTCCTACAGGTTTACTGTTGCATTTGATTCAGCCTCGAGTCCGTTCAAAGTCGTCCATTCCGAAAAGAAGAATGGGTTGGAAACAACTCCTAAGAGCACGGCTGGGCTAGATGAACCATGGTCTGATCCAGCACAGCTCTATTTATATTCTTATGGCAGCCCAAGAGTGTGTGGAACACAGAAAAGGGGACGTGTGGTTCTACCTCATGTGAGTTTTCCTTCAGAAAGCCTTGTTAGGTGGAGGTAAAGCCTAGAATACATTCCGCCACAATTCGTCAGCTGTGGGCCAAGTGAACGGTCTGGGGGCATCTGTTGTACAACTGCTTCAGCACTGCTAAGCTAAGCAGGAATACACTGGCTTAGTGAAATGTTTACACAATATGCCTCTGCTGGATTCCAGACCAGATATTCAAGTACCACTGGACCAGATGCATTTAATCAAAATGTCAGAATCCAATGTTCTGGAGTTGCGTTTCCATAACTTTGCAAGAGAGGTGAGGGGTATTTTGGCTTCCTTTAAATTAAACACACCAAAATTAAATTATCCCACCCCAGAACACATCCTATATCTCTCTGTGCAATTGCAAAACAGCACAATAGTACAATTCTGCAAATGTTTTTTTTTAATTAAAATAGGTATACTTAAAAAAAGATTTTAAAACATCCTCCCCACAATACACTTTTGGATGCATGCACAACATCTGTTCTGTTTTCCTAATATCCAGACTCAAGCACAGCAGAATGAAAGAGATGCCAGAATCTCTGAACAATGACAGAACAGGTCTGCTCACATCACTCCTGCTTAGTTTCCTGGATGGGAGATGACTGGAAACCACATATAAGTACAGGTTTCAAGTATAATAAGAGTGTAATCCTATGATCCCTGGGAGGGCATCTCAGGGACAATAGAATGGCTCAGAAAATCCCTCCGAGGTCAGAGTCAGCACCCCAACTTTGGAAGAAAGAGCCAGAGTCCAACCCCAAAACCCTCCCCCTCACAGCCAGCATGGAGAGAAGTGTGCCGGCTGCCTCTCTGAAGTCAGAAAAGCAACCTCAGAGAGGGAGAAAGGGGGTATTCTGGTGGGCGGGGAGGAGACTGGAGAGGCCAGAATACAAGATATCCTGAGCCTCCTTCAACCTCCTTCCCTCCTCCTCTGAAGCGCCCTCGCTAGATGGGCTAAAAAGCCCATCTAATGAATATCACCCAAAATGCAGGACAAGGAAGCAAATATGATCTCCACTGTCCTTCCACCTTGCTGGTTTCAGCCCAGCAAGGCATAGGAAACTTGGAATCCTCCGAGTTTGGGGGCTTCAGTTCTGAGCAGTGAGGGTGCAATCAGTAGGATTGTGCGCTAAGTTATTGGGGGGGGGGGGAACACCCACACATAATTTTCTTCTGATTTTTTGACAAAGGAGGAACTTCAAACTGCTTTGGATTTTAATTCAGGCGATATCTGAACCTAACGTTGTGGGAACAGACACACGCAAACAAAAAACATCTTGCACCCTAAGAAATATATTTAGAGATACAATTTAGCTTCTCTCTTCAAGTTTGGCCAGAGAAGGAACTCCTAATTATTCTTCACAGATATTTTAAGGAAAGCTTGTTTGTTTTATTTTTCAAATTTTATTTATGGCGTTTGTATGTCATCTCCCTTCTACCTTTCAGGGCAGTTTACAACAACAGAAGAAATTTAAACACAGAAACCATGTAAAATAATCAATATAATCAAGACATAAACATAATAAGAAAATGAAAGAAAACCATAAATCAACAAGTCAGAAAACAAAGAAATAATTCCTCTAGGAAGCCTGATCAATGTTTTAAATTCAAACCCCCACCTTACCCCCACAAACACACATACAAGTAAGGTTCTCCTTCCTTCCCCTGCGATACTTCCATAGAATCATAAAATAGTGGAGTTGAAAGGGACCTATAAGGCCATCCAGTCCAACCCCCTGCTCAATGCAGGAATCCACCTTAAAGCATCCCTGACAGATGGCTGTCCAGCTGCCTCTTGAAGGCCTCTAGTGTGGGAGAGCCCACGACCTCCCTAGGACAATGGTTCCATTGTCGAACTGCTCCAACAGTCAGGAAGTTTTCCCTGATGCCCAGCCGGAATCTGGCTTCCTGTAACTTGAGCCCATTATTCCGTGTCCTGCACTCTGGGATGATCGAGAAGAGATCCTGGCCCTCCTCTGTGTGACAACCTTTCAAGTACTTGAAGAGTGCTATCAGTCCTCTCTTCTCCAGGCTAAACATGCCCAGTTCTTTCAGTCTCTCCTCACAGGGATTTGTTTTCAGACCCCTGATCACCATCATACTTCCATTACTTACTCAAGCCTAGATTTTCCTTCATCCCTTTGGCACAGAAACAACCCTATGAAAAATTAATAATCTGCAGTTTACTTACTGGAGGGGGGGGGGGTATCTAAACAGGCTCAGGGAACCAGAAAAGTAAAAGATGAAAACTCAGTCTAAAACGAGAAATGAATTTGTTCCCACTTATTGATGCAATAAATAATCCAAAGGACTAAACTGAATGAAAATATTTCCAAGAGATGTTATCCTAGCCTGGCTCAACACCATGCCCTCCAGATGTATTACACCAGAACTCCCAGCATCCCCCAACCAGCCAATGTTGGCAGGGAATGCTGGGAGTTGTTTACCAACACTTCTGGATGGTGCCAGGTAGGAGGAGGCTACGTTATCCTGTGCAAACGTTGGTCACTTTTGCATTTGTACACTGATAAGTCATTTCTATCCCATTTCCACATTTTGAAAGAAAAACTCTCACACACAAATTAGATTTCAAGATGTATTTCTAAACATTTCATCTCAAAACACAGATTTTAAAATGCATTTTGATATGTTTGTGAGATATGCTGAAATGTCAAGAGATATACTGGAACATTTAGAAAATATGAAAAATGGTGGCTAATTAAGTTTGATTGTCCTGAACAAGAAGACAGGAATGGAATAGGGAATTGGATCACCCTATTTGCCTAATTAATGGATCATGGTTTTAGCCTCTGTACCTGAAGTATCTATGGACCTCAGGCTATGCCTCATCCAACAACAACAACAACAACAACAACAAATCCTTTTGGGGAGTTTATTAGACCCCACAAACTCTTATTAAAAGGATGTTTTGGAGTCCAACAAGTTCACATAATTGTTGGAGTTGTAATACACCTATTGCTGCTCTTATCCATATGTTTTGGCAGTGCCCAATAGTCACCTCCTTTTGAGAGGAGGTCATAATATGGATAAACTTTGTATTGGAACACTCTTTAATATTGAATGATGTACATGTCCTCCTAAATTATTTACCGGTTCTTGGAAGTCAACGCATGGTCAGCACAAATGAATTTTCTGAGCCCTTTTGACTGCCAAAAAGACTGATATTACAACATTGGAAGGAGAAAAGTCCACCTCCTATAATGCAATGGATTGAGGACCTAAATATTCTATCAATATTTGAACAGGTGGTATACAGGCCCCACTTGCGAATGGATAAATATATGGATATTTGGTCTGCTTTTCTTGATGCTTATGCATAATTTTCTGTCTCTTTTTTTTTAAAAGAATGTTAAATTCAGTGGAATTGTGTATATATATTTTTTTATGTACAGCACATAATTTGACTCTGGTCCTTTGGATGCATGTCTGCCTGCTCCAAACCCTGACCTCTGGTCCGTTCAGATGACACCATTTGCTCCTGACCCTGTTGGCCCCTGACAGCATTTCACTGGTTCGGACAAAGCTTCACATCCACTCTTTCCTAATTGTGAGTACCCCAGGGGTTGTTGGACTAGAGCTCTCATCATCCCCTGGTGGTGATGATGAGCACCTCTAAGGCGGAACGGGGCAGTCAGACTGCAAAAGCACTTCCTCCACAATACTGAACCTGCCAGGGGAGATGCCAGGGTCAAGCGGAACCACTGTAGTAAAGGGCAAAGCAGAATGTTTACCTGGCAGTCTCTGAGCGCGCCCTTTGTGTCCAGTGGCAAAGCGAGGGACAGAGATCTAAAGAGGCTTTCATCTTTATTTATTTTCAAAAAGGAAGAATCGCACCGTTCCATACAATGGAAAGCTACACCTCTGGCCTTTTTCTCAACCAAGCCTTGATAGAATTAGCCCAGGGACCCGTTTTTAGCTCTCAGGGAATGCATTCTAGCAGTAATAATAAAAGGGCTCAACGCAATTGAGACATGACTTTGATGCCTTCTGCCATCTTGATAGCTGTCAACCACTATTTTCCCCCAATAGGAAGAACAGCAGGGAAAGGTGGGGGTGGGAAGAACAACCTTCAGCGCCGCTCAACACAAAGCATAACACTTCAAGGTTATGCTTTGTAATGACACAGAATTAGTGCTGTACGAAAAGCCTCTTCCAAGTTTCCTGAAAATATCTTCCCCCTCCAGATGTTCAAACAGGGTGCCTTATTCTGCAGGGTTGTTGTTGTTGTTCTTTTGCAGGGAAAGAAATTTCCCCCAAATGTTTTGGATACTTTTTTGCTGCTGCCCTTATCCATATGGGATGGCTAAAGGTTTTCCCTAGGAATGTATGAGACATTCGTTTCAGTTTGTTTTTGATCCGGAATTACCCAGTTTGCAGCGTCCAGACTGAACACAGCCTCGGAAGCAATCTGCAGTCAAAGTCTATACATTTCTGAACCTTCAAGTGTGGTTCGTGATGTGGTCCCAAAAAATGCATTCAACATGAAAAATATGTGTTTGAAAATTACACATGAAAAAATGAGAACTTCTGAAAAACGTGCACAAATACGATTTAATCAATGGGGGAAGATCCGCACAATTGATGCATCCATTTGGATAAACACACATGAAAATGCGCACGGATTTTCATGTGAAAAGAAAGAAAAGAAGCACACAATCTGATATGGGCTCTATGAATTCGAGATGGAATTCATAGAGCTCAAAGAACTTGGGTTTGGCTGATTTGCACATCTCTAGTTTTCCCCTTCCTTTTTTTTTTTTTTAACCTTCAAAGAAGTTTGACTTTTTCAAACTATACCAAGGGTGTTTGCATGGCTCATAGCACTCTTAGCCACTTCCCCTGAGCAACATATCTTTAAAATCTCATGAACTACATATTTATATGGTGTGTGTGTGATTGCAGAGTGTAGAACATCCTTCCATTAAACCTGGCAGCCACTATATAGTTTAAATACAATTCTCATCATCCTTGACTATTGTTAATGCTGGCTGGGTTTGATGGAAGTTGTAGTTCAAAATATCTGGAGTGCACAGGCTGGTGCAGAATTCTATGCACACAGGGAAAAAAATCCCACAATCCCAGTCAGCATGGCTGACTGAAAGGATGCTGTCTTTTTAGAATATGTATTTTTAGAATTAATTTAGATGTCTTTTCAGAATATGTAATTTTAGGAAATACTAGCTGATATACCTGGGGTTGCTTGGGCCCCCTAAGATATATGTCTGCAAGGTAATCATCTTAAAGTAGTAGGCCAGTTCTAGGCCTGTGAGCTAACTTTTAAACGAATTAAATTTATTTCTTTTTTTCTCCTCTCACCCTCATGACAACCTTGCAAGGAAGGCCAGTGATAGGCCTGTGAGGCAACATTAAAATGAATTAAATTCATTCCTTTTCTCTCTCTCCCTCTCACCCCTGATGCATGGCCAGGGCTGCTTTGAAGCTGCCACCATGATTTTCCTTGTCCCCACAGAAAATAAAAACTACAACTCGCAGCATGCCTTTCACTGTGGTGCCCAAGGCATGCTGGGAGTTGTAGGGAGAAGCCTAGGTCACTGAATAATGTATTCATCTTTGAACATTGTGTGAGGTGTGGTGGGAGACAACTGGAGAGTGGACCTTCTTAGTTGTGGCACTCTGCTTATAGATTTCTTTGTCCCAGGCAATCTTGCCTAATGACTGCATGAATGGCTTTCCAGTGCCAAGTGAATTCCCCCCCCCAAGGCCTTTTAACTTGATGAGATTTTTTATGCTGTTCCCCCCACCCACCCCACCCCTGTTATAACTAAACTACTAAACATTCCAAGACAGATGCAGGAATTACTGAATAAAGTGTATGATTTTTATGTACAATCCTGACTATACCATTGAAACAGAAGAGTGAATGGAGGAAGGACTGACAGTTGTGGCTAGAATGGAATGCTGGGCGGGGTGAGTGACAGTTGGAGAAAAGTCAGGTAGAAGGAGAACAAAGACAGTTAATGAGTTAGGATTGAGACAAAGTGACCTGGTTTACTAACCCATGCTTTATTTAAAATCAGCCACTCTACATGCCAGTACTACACCTCCCAGCATACCTTTGGTGGCCCGCAGGTGCCCACATCCTCTGAGAGGCGCTTTCCTCCACTTGTTGCCGATGCTGCTCCTCGATGTAACATCACCAAGGAGGGGAGGTAAGCGTCTGTCCGTGGACATGCCCAGCTTCTGCCAAGTCCTGCTGGGACTGCCTCAGCCCGCACTTCTCAGTGCTCCATCAGTACCGTGCACTGAAGGGCTGGGGCTGGGCTGGGCACGGCACTTGCCCCCTTTCGTCAAACCTATTTCTGGACATGTGCAGAATGCCTCCCCTTCCTCCCTCCCTCTTAAGGGCGAAAGCTGCAAGTGCACTTCCCCCAGATTCTGAGAAAATAGTGATATCAGGATGGCGTGCCTTTGAGCATGTTCAGAGTTCTGTCTCAAAGTCATGCTGTTGTATGATTTTAAAACTGCAAACAGTGGTTGGGAGGAGGCACTGCAAATGGATGGAGCTTATTTATGTGGGTTGTTTCCTTTTATGCAGAACTGGGTTGACCACTCAAGATCTACTTTAAGAGGCTGGGTTGTGAAAGGCACACAGCGGACACTTACAATGGCCACCAAAGGCTAGTATGTCTGGCTTCCCACCCAAGTCATGCTGGGAGTTCCGCCCAAGTCATGCTAGGAGTTGTAGCTTATGTTGTAGCCTATTTTTTTTATTAAATTCTTTAAAAATACTTAAAACCCAAAATGTTGTGTTTTTAGATTTTTCTGGTAAATTGTACTGGTAGGTCTATCAGCATGCCAAATTGCAAGTTTCTAACTCATCTGGAAGTGGGTAAACATTTTCGGACATACATCCCACACACATACTTTCAACTTTATATGTAGAGATGTATTTTTAGAGTGTATAACTTTGTATTATATTTTTATGTATCCCTTGATAAAGAGACTATTTTTCTCTAAAATATTTCTCATTGGGAAATAACGACCTTTGTCCTGTGGCTGTTTTGATCCTCTTTTGTCTACTTCATTGAAACAACGCAGTTTCATAAACCAAGGGACTGAAGTTGACTTGTTTCAGTAAACCAATGTTGACAAACCTTGAGGTTCATTCATGTAATGATAAACCATAGTTGATCATATATGTAGGCAATTTTTAAAAATGTTCTGTTAGGAGGTCCAGGGACCATTTTTGTCCCCCAGACCCCCCCCCCCCCCCCCCCGGGTATCCCACACTCCATGGGCCACTGTAAAAAGCATATGCTATTTTCCAGCATCAAACTGCTAAGGAAGCCTAAAGCAATTAAATCTCGCTTGTTTTAAAGTGAGATTTGGCTGCTTTAAGTTTCTGTATTGATAGCGAACTGAAATCATGCTTGAAGACAAGTGAGATTTGGCGACTTTAGGCTTGCTTAGTGGTGTGTTGCTGAAATTGGTGGCTGACCTGTGATTTTTTTCCCCACTATAAATTTCAGTGGCATGGCAGTGGCGTAGCAGGGAGTGGCAAGGGCTACATGCAGCCAACACGCCATGTTTTGCACACCCTTGTGTTAAAAGTATCATTTCTCAGTGGGCCCCACTGTCAGTTCTGGCTAAATACTATTTGAAACAATATTAAATTCTGCAAGACCTCTTTGACCAGAAACAAAAGTGGGACAAAAGTTCACCCCACAAGTAGCAAACTCTTTGGCAGACTAATTCAACTCCCTGAAACAAATGCCCCATCATCTCTCCCTAGCCTGTGAAGGCTTGCAAATGTATTAATCTGCGGATGTATATGAGAACCTTGAAGAACTGAAAAACGGCTGCAGAGGTGCCATCCAGTGGCAACAGAGAAGCAGCAGTGATGGTTTGAGCTTCAAAGGGTTACATCCTGTACAGTTTTAATTGGGCCAGCCGGCCCAGTAGCAACTATGCCAAGCAGATCTTCTACGCTTCACTTGCCTGCTCACTCAACCCTGCTTGATGGTTGGGCTTTAGACAACCGTGTGGTGGAACCGACAAATTGGGAGTGACACTCTTTTTTTCTGGTACCTTATTAGATGTCATCTTCACTTGCGCAAGACAACAGCTCCAGTGTCCTTTTCAGTGTTCTGCTCAAGCCTAGACCTTTACACGAGTACAATTGTGCAGGGATGTAGTGATACATACCCAGTGGTGCTGTTGTACATTTTGAAGTGCAGGCGCTCATCATGACAATCCTCATAGACACGCCCCCAAGGTGTGTTGATATCTTTCTGTGTATGTACACACACACACACCAAGGAACGGTAGTACATAACACCCAATTTAAAAGGATTAACTAACAGTAGGGATGCTGGAGAAATGACTTCAGATTTCAAAGAATCCAACTTTTGGAATCCACTGCAGACCAGCCTCCTCATGCCACGCGGAGTCCATGGCCTTTTTTTACTTTCTCAAATTTTATGCAAATTTAATCATAGGAAAATCCTCAAGTTTCTGCTGAGACTGGAAAATATACGCAGGGAAAAACTGAATGTAATGGGGGACAGAACGCTAAATGTTATGTATAATGCAAATTAGAAAAACCGTTGCAAACGCCTGTACGGAATTATTTGCAGATTTTTCCACATAATGAATAAAAAAATGAATCTGTGAACAGACAATGGAACAAATGAAACCGCACACTCCGCGAAACACAGATGGGACGGATTTCACAAAATCCAGACATCCGTAGCTGACAGTCATAGAAGAGTGAACTGGCAAAGGGCAGTGTAGTTTTGGACTTTGCCTGGAAATGCCTGAAAGTGCAGGAGAAAGGGAAAGAGAGGGACACAACATGGCCTCACACAGCATGAGACCACCAGCTCAAAATTATTTGTGAGTGGTTTTTCACAGCCCCAGAGAGAAACATTTGACTCCGAAGTTAGCAAATCAGTTCTAGCAGTATAGGCCCTTTGCCTACAACTCAGAAGGAGGGGCCTAATAAATGGAGGACACTTCCAAATGCCCTGTTGCTGTTCACACAGGGGAGGAGAGAGTTCCAGGAGCCCATTGCCTGCATCTCGCCCTTGCACAGGAGAAAGCGGTACTACATAAAGGGGGTCCCTGGTACCTGGCCTGAGCCCCTGAGTCACCAGTTGCCCAACCCTACGATGTCCAAACACCTTTAAAAGAATAACCATCAGTAGTGGCACCGTGGAGAGCTCCTTTAGAGTTCTAACTGGTTCTGACTGGAAAGTAGAGCGGATTTACCACCTCGCTGACATTGGCGCCACCAGCCTCCACTGCTAACAATCACATCTTGCCTAGATAGCAAAAGCTCCAGCTATGAAAGGTTGACTTGAAGGCAAAGAAGGAGGAACAGGAAGATTCTCTACGCACAGCCTTCCTGTGAGCGTTTGACACAACCTTCCATTTAGCCGATTTGACAAGAGCATTTTCTGCAGCTTGCTTTGCCCGTGTCACCTCCCAGGGAGCTGCTCTGTGCTTTGTGTGAACAGTGTGGCAGCGAGAAAAGATTTTTGACAATTGCACGTCCTATATTGGAGGGGGGAGGGAACTGTGCTTGTAAACACTGTGGGAGTCCCTGAGAGGAACTAAGACAAGAACATAGAAGGTAACACGGCAATCCAAAGACTCTCCCTATGTAGCGAAAGTCATGCTTCTCAGGAAGATCATTTTGACGAAAGGAAAACCTCACTTAGGTGCTTTGATGGTTTCTTAGCAAGAGCTTGAAGGACTAACCTGAAGAGACTTTGGGTGGCTTTAAAAGGAGATTAGTCAAATTCATGGAGGAGAAGGTTATCAATGGCTATACAGCTATATATAGCTATATATAGCCATGATAGCTATATATTACCCTCCAATATTGGAGGCAGCAAGCTAGGGAATGTAAGTAGTTGGGGAAGGGGGGATGACACACTATTGTTGTCATGTCCTACAGTCGTCTTCCAATAGGTATGCCTGGTGTGGAGAATGTGGAGAGGGAGACATTTTTCTCCCTCTTTCATAATACTTGAACCCAATGGAGGTCATCCAATGATGCTGATTGGTGGGAGATTCAGGACAGATAAAAGGAAAGACTTCTTCACACAGGGCATAGTTTATGGAATTCACTTCCACAAGATGTAGTGATGGCCACTAATTTGGATGGCTTTAAAAGCAGGTTGGACTAAGTCCTGGAGGAGAAGGCTATCAATGGCTCCTAGTCTTGATGGCTACGTGCTACCTCCAGTATCAGAGGGAGTAAGCCTATGTACAGCAATTGCTGGGGAACATGGGTGGGAGGGCACTGTTTCACCATGTCTTGCTTGTGGGTTCCTGATCAACAGCCAGTTGGCCATTGTGTGAACAGAGTGTTGGTCTAGATGGACCCTTGGTCTGATCCAGCAGGGCTCTTCTTATGTTCATCTCTTCTTGGCTACTGTGGTTAGGCCTTTGGTCTGATCCTGCTGCAGCTCTCACATTATTAAGTTGTCAACTCTGGCTCAAACTACACCTTAATTAAGCTAAACTTTAATTACTTAGCTTTAGGTTTAATTAAGCTAAGCTTTATCTTTCTTTTTACTCCAGAGTAGGTGCATGTAGCCCTGATTCAATTCGGGGTCACTGCACACCCTTACGGGAGGATTAAATTTACCCCCTTGCCATTCCTCTCCAGCACAGGAGTTAAAAAAAGAAGACACCCCCCCCCACCCCAACCAGCATCAATGTGCACAAAAATATGTACAAATGTTTGCACAGACTAAAACAAGAAATAACCATAATCCGATGCATAACTGGGACAGAACGAACTTTGTACTTGGGGGAAAAAAATAAGAAGCCGAGCAAAACGAAGCTTGACAGATTCACCCATCCACTATTGATTGAAATGACGTCTCTGTGACAAATGTGACAGGGAATTGTGGGCTTGGTTTTTTTTAGATATGGTTCAGAGACCTGGAGCATTTGAGTGAGAGTCCCTTCTGAGTGGAGGGGGAGATGCTCTCAAAATGAGCTGAGTTGCTTGGTTTGTTCTCCTTGTTTGCTGTGATGCTTCGAAGGATGATTGTCCAGGACAACTTGTTCTGCTATTACATGGATCCTATGGTTCAAACTTAGTTTAGGAGTTTGCTTTGAACCTTGTTCCCCAAGATGGTTCTTTACTCTCTTTATCACAGCTGCAGCAGTATAAACATCTGTATATATAAAAGCGAGTTCCCAACCTTCTCTCACACACAAGTTTAACCAAGAAATAGAATCCAGGATGAGGATTATGCAGATCAATAAGGGGAAGTAGACAGACAAGAGAGGACTTGATTCTTAATTGTGGAGTCATCTAAGACAGACAAGAAGCACATTAACCAACAACCACAATGGTTTCCCAGAGTTTCTCCCATGTATATGAATGGCTGCCATTCAATCCTGTAAGGCAGGGATGTTGAGCGTCAGTTGCATGGGCCAAATTTGGCTTGTTAGGAGTCCCAATCTGGCCTTCTGGGATTCCTCTGGCCCCACCACCTTTCCCTTGACTGATGATCATTTGATGGTCTTCTATCTTTTCTGTGGTTGGCTCCCCAAAGTGTTCGACCGGAAGACAAAAACATGTCTTCCCACCCAACTCCAGTAACACAGATTCCACAATGGGGTGTGTCTACAAAGTGCCCAGGCAGAGAGATGCCCTGTATCCTCAGGGGTCTTTGTAATAAAGAAGCTGTCATTACACCCACACACCCACTATGCATATCACAGTGTCAAGTATGTTGCGAGCAAATAATTCTTCCCATCAACATAATTGGTTGACGTCATGTACAATGGTGAACATAAGATTTTGTTTGTTTGTGTATTGGGCTTGTTCAGACATCACACTAAGCCATGGTTAGGCCGCTAACCCTTTTGGTGAGCATATTTAAACTGTGGTTATGTAGCCACCATAGTTAGGAAAGGTTCACATGACATGCTCAGCCAGAATGTTTAACTCAAAGTGCTTAACCACTGTGGCTTAGCGTGTCATCTGAACAGGGTCACAATGTTTTTATCCTGATTTTCAATCTATTGTTGTGTCCTAAAGTGGTTCACTTCAATTAACAAAAAAGATGAGAGAGAGAGAGAGAGAGAGAGAGAGAGAGAGAGAGGCCTTGCTCTTTGGGTTACAAACTAAAAATGGACATGGAGAGGAAGAGAGTTGGAGAGAGATCAGTTTTGACAATGCCAGAACAAAGTGGTGAACTGGAAGCAAGCAGAGCTTCCCTTGGTGACGGCCTTGCTTGGATATTGATTGCTGCAACTGATGGATATCTAGTGTTGGGAGAACCAGCGATGTGTGAGCTCACTGAAATTCTATGCATTTCACTTCAAAGCTCAGTTTGCTCAGACCAGAAAAGTGCACATTTCGAATGGGGAAAGTGTGTTTTTCAAAAGTGCATCCCTTCCACCATTGACTAAAGTGAAAACATCTGGCTTTTTAAAATTCTATTTTTTTAAAAAAAATGCACACTTAAAATGCACACTTAAAAAAATACATGCTTTAAAACGCATTTTAAAGTGAGTATTTTAAAAAGTGTGCATATTGCACATTATTTTTGAACATGAACACAAGTTCAGGAGTTTGTTAACGTTTTTGGAGAATGCACACTCCTGTTCCCATTTGGGGTTGCGAATGGGGAATTTTCAAGCGATTTGCAAATGGAAATAAAAATCCTCATATATCTCTGAAGAGATCAGGTTGACAGGTGGGGCTGGCATGATCTCAGGCAGTAGTCAAGACAACCCACTGAGAGAAAGCATTGCATCCTCGCCTTGGCTTATAAAATTGCTTTCCCGTCCCTTCCACCAGTACAGAGCTAGTCAAATTGCCTGGAAAGTTAAAAGGAAAGCATCCATCTCAAGATGATTTTACAAGAGAAAATAAATCTACATTACTGTGCCATATCTCGTAGGCTTGAAAAAACATGACATCTACCTGCCTCCCTATCAGAGAGGCACACTGGGGGCAGCAATCAAAGCCTTGTTCTTGACTCCCCCCATGAATGCTGGGAAAATCCATATTAAATTGGCAAAAACTGATGGGAGTGAGGAAGAAGATTTCTTCCTGGGCTCTCATTCTCTGAAGAACGACAGCAACAATGTTCTACTATCTTTCCCACCATGAAAGGTTTTGCTGCATTGGAGGCAAGTATGAACTCATGAGGATATAGCACAAATTATAGAGACAAGGAAGGAGAGAATGCCAGAACTCTTTGATGCATTTCCAAGGAGGAGGAGGAGTTCCACAGCTGTGGGGCAGCTCCCAAGCTTGCTGGCTGTCCTGGCTGGAAGACCCTCTTACATGTTGAAACCATTCTTGAGGCCGGTTTGATTATGACCATGGAAAGTCCTTCTTGGTAGTCACAGCCCGGATCTGGAAGTCCCTCCTGAGAGGTGCTTGCCTTGCTGTTTCTCTTACAATATTTTGTCAGGAGTCATTCATTTTAGAAATGCCTTTAACATTTTGCTCTAGTAGTTACACTGATAACCAGGGCAGGATCTACACTGATGCTTTATAACGGTTTATAATGGTACCGACAACTGTTGGGGCCTACAACACATTCCATATACTGTTTTCAAACCGCTTTCAAAGTGTCATATCCTGCTTGGTGTAGATGATACTGCTACAATAAGGTGCTAATGCAAGACTAAGAGCCTATCTACACTACCGCTTTAAAATGGTTTATAACAGTTTTAAACCGGTTATTAACCTGTTTAAAACTGTTATACGTTTTTAAGCAGTAGTGTAGAGAGGCTCATACACTATGGTGAGACATGGGAAAGGGTTTTCTTTGTTGTGGCACCCCAGCTGTGGATTGCTCTCCCCTTGGAGGCCTGACTGGCACCGGCGCAGGCTTCATTTCGGTGCCAAATTAAGACATGGCTTTTTAACAGCGCCTTTGATGGCTAAATCCACCAAGCCTGCATATAGTTTTAATTATTTTAATTAAATTCTATACTGGTTTTAGCTTGATTAATGGTTTGATTTGTTTTTAGCTGTATATATCTATTGTTTTATATTGTTTGTATGATTTTTATCTGTATGCCGCCCTGAGATCCTAGTGATACAGGCCTAATCTACACCTACAGCCCTTTTGCAAGGTGGGGACGGTTGCGAGGTTTCCCAGTTCCGCAGTCGGCATTCACGGGGCACACGGGAGCGAATTTTCATGCCATGACAGGAGTGCTGTTGCGGGAGAACGTGTGCCCCATGACAGTGCTTCCACATGTGGATTGGCAGAAGTGGGCGGGGCTATGCAGATGACACAGCTATGGGGCTGGTTTTTATGACTCGTGAGGGATGTGCACAAACGCAAAATCACAGCTACACCTGGGGTGGATAGGAAGTTCATCAAATATGCGATGCTGTGCACAGATGTTAGTGTTAAAAAAAATGCACACTCTCAGCATCAAAACATGCCGATACACATCGAAAACGTGGTGAAAATGGCATCTGGGTCCATTCCCACAAACTGCTGGACATGCCCCTGGCAGCTGGTTGGGTGTTTGCTGAGCCAGGCATTTGCGCTGGACAGCAAGAGCTTCACGAAAGGGGGGCACACCAGCCACGGACTTCGGGATTGTAGCGAGAGAGCCAAAAAAAGTGACAACAGCAGTCAGTGATATTCCTGAATAACAGGCCTGTGCAAGCCTCAGGCCTTGGAATCCCGAAGCCAAAGACCGGAGGCCATTTTAGGATGGATCTGTCATAAAATGGTGGATCTGCCATTTCCTCCACCACTCCTAGGTCCCAGAAAAGTCTACAACTCCCAGCATACAATGCCTGGGAGGGCTGGACTTACCGGGGTCGAAGAGCAGAGTGGAGAGCTCTTGCCGTTGCCGCCCGCCATGGCATTGCGTGCTCCTCGGCACTGACAACTCCATGGTCCCGGCGCCAATGCATTCTCCCGATGCTATTGCATCCTTTCCAAGGAGAGATCTCGCACGATTGCTGGCTTCCCCGCATGGGCCAGCGATCTCACAAGATCTCTCCCCAGAAAGGACACAATGGTGCCGTGCGTCGGGAGGGTTGTTAGTTAGTGGGTTGTTTTTTTAAGACTGTTTTGCTTTAAGCACTTTTAACTGAGTTTTAACTTGGTATTTAATATGGATCTCAAATCCATTTTTATTAGCCCAAAACTTCAGTGTGTGCATGTATGTGTCTATGCGTAAAAGTTAATGGCATTCCAATTCCTTTCAATCTAAAGTTCTTTGGGACGCAAATGTTCCTTAAATTATTTTACGGGACACCTTGCATGGACCCAGCAAAAATCCATCTTCATTAAGAGGCTGGCTTTATTAAGAGGCTAACATGTGAAGTTCCATGCACAGTGTTCACCTGCCTTGGATCATTTAAATAAGGAGTCCAATGCTGCTCTCATGAGCTCTCAGATAATCTTTCCTGCAAGGAATTCTGCTTATACTCTAAAACCAAAGATCATATGGTGGCTGTTTCAGACTCTGTGCATAACACCACCTTGAGTTACACTCAATGATCTTCTAGCCCTATGATTCAAAGGGATATTTATGTGCTTCTTGGACAGGAGGAGCAATCAGTAAAAACAACTTCTTGTTCAATTAATTCTCAAAAACCGTGTCAGACTGTTCATGAGCTAGATACCAAAATTATTTCTGTACTTTGACTCCTTGAACTGCTACTTCAACAGGATGCTGGTCTTTTACTATTTTTGGCACTTTTGACAGGTTTTTAAAGAATTAATAGAGGAAATATATGGAATATACAATGTGGATCTAGACTCCAGCTCAGCTAGATATGATATTCTGAAGATTAATTTTGGAGAGGCAATTCAAGCTTATCTACTGTAAGAGCAGAAGTGGGAAAAGGTACACTTCAAGAAGCTTTATTTAAAATACACAGAACTTGTGGTTTCAGTCATTTAGATAGAAATGACGACGACAACCACAACAAAAACTGACTTAAATTACATGTTCCGTGTATTTTAAATAAAATCTTAGCTACTGCAGTTTTAGAGATCCAGAAGTGCATTTTTGAAAGATGAGAATTAGTCAAGCATCAGGTCAGGCAAGCAACTTCTGATTTCCACTTTTTGTAGTTCCAAGGATGGCTGGTTTCAGTATATGTAAAGCATCCAGCTACCTTTATAAGAACGTAGTCCGCCAAATCAGGAACAGGATGCACAATCATAATCAAGACAGGTCTTCAGGGAGTTCTAACGCCAGAACAATCATCTTGTTTTTAATATTATGGGGAGATTCTGTACTGTCAGGAGAACATTGCACTCTGCTCATTCTCAAGAGGGAGTTGAAACTTCACTCTCCTAACAGCAAACGCCTGCGACGTAAGTTTTGTTCCACTCTTTCACTTTCTCCTCATATTCTTATGGATAAATTGCTGGAGGAGAAGGCTATCAATGGTTACAAGCCCTGATGCTTACGTGCTACCTCCAGTATCCGAGGCATTAAGCCTGGGTGCACCAGTTGCTGGGGAACGAGGGTGGGAGGGTGTGGTTGCACCATGTCCTGCTTGGGGGTCCCTGCTCGACAGCTGGTTGGCCACTGTGTGAACAGAGTGCGGGACTAGATGGACCCTCACTCTGATCCATCATGGCACTCTTATTTGGGACATTTCTCCTCATCCTATCCTACGTGCACATGAAATTAAATGCTTGACAATTCCAAAGGGTTCTATCCTTAAAAGCAGCCAAAAAATAATTTTAAATAAAAATAAATTTTAAAAAGGAGAGGAAGGGCAGGTGGATGTGGGAAAGCATAGCACTTAATTCACTTGTCAGGGATGGAAAACCTACAGAAGGATACCAGTAACTCCAGAATCCACTTTTTGGAGTCTGAGTGTGCACCTATTGAGTTCACCGTAGTGTCTTGGGGCCTTGAAGCTACAATTGTGCCTATCAGTCCACATAATTGGCAGGGACAGCTTGGAGAAGCTCGAGCCTTTGCCACCAGTAATTATGTGCTGGGCATGGGACATGGGAAGGTTGCCAGCTGCCTGGTGATCAAAAGAGTTTAATGGGGAATTGGGGGCGAGAGATCAATCTCCTGTTTTAGCTCCTTTTTCTTTGTTACTCTGTAAACTGATACAGTGCATGCATAGTTACTAAGGCTACAAAATCCTACATACACTTTCCTGGGAGTAAGTCCCACTGAATTCACTGGGTTTTATCTGAAAGTAGGCATATATAGGATTGCACTGAAAGTTGCTATAAAGCTCTCTCTCCCTCACTGTATGGCTGCCTCCATATGTACATGGGAGGGAGATGGCTTCTCCCCCTACAATACAATTACCTAGAAAACAACAATACATTGTGATATCCTACAGCTGCTGCCTCTTTGTGGGAATGAGAGAGATTTTTTTATCTTGTGCATCAGGTCCCACTCTTTCTAGTTGCTGCAAGGAGCTTTAAACTGGTAAAGAAAAAAAGGGGGATGAGAAGAGCCCTTGGCTACCTTACCAGTTACAGAATAAGGCAGGACCTTGCAGCCAAAGTTCAGGGGCCCACAGAAAGGAGCAGATAATGGGGAAGTGTCAAACTGGTTTCAGCACAGTGCTGCCAGGAGAATGCGGAGGGTTGGGATGACAGATCAGGGCTGAAGATGCTTGCCATGGTAACAGTTTATTTTTACTTATTACAACCAAACCAACCATTTTATAGCCAGGGGGCAGCCATGCAGACCTGTGAATGGTACAGATGCACACCGTATTATTTTTTACTTTCAAACTATATTCCTTTTTCTACACAAAATTGTGCTTAGTTCTATGTAAATGTGCTTAGTCCATTTTATTCCTGTAATCATTATGGTATTATGATTTAAGTTAGTTTAAGCAGCTCTAAAGCATAGAATGGCACGCCTTATGACATATCGAAGGATCTATAGCATTAATTCATATCCCTCTCAGCATATTGAAGCTGTGATCCCAATCACAGAACTGCTTTGAATTCTCCTAAGGTTTTCCAATAAATTCACTGATCTTTTGGATCTCGCTATTATTTCTTGCGCCAATGGGCACGGGGAGTGGTTGGGGGAGAGAAGGATTTTTCACTTCGCCTGGAATTGCTAGCTATTTCATATTGTCCACCTGCAGTTTCCAAAGACTGAGACTGCAAAAAGCCCAAAGTAAAATTGTTAAAAGCCAGAAAGACATTACTTGGAGGCATGATAGGAATTTATTATGTGCATCTACATGTAGAGTAACGTTATCTCTTTAGTTCCTATCATTAGAAATGTTAAAATATTTTATCAGTTCATTTTTTAAAATTTATTTTTGGTGTGCAGTCAGAACATTTCACATTGCAGCATGGGTGATTTTGACTTTCAGAGAATGAATGTGTACGCAGTGGGGCAAAAGGAATATATCTCGACTAAACTCTTGCATTCAATATGGCTTAATTGAATGCAAGAGGAGTATACATAGCTAGGCAGCTCTTGACTGTTCCTTAAAAGGGTATGGAATAGGCTGCACATAAAGAGTCCATAAACCGTACAGAACAAATAAGGTTCATTCTCTTGAATAACCCCTACAGAATTCCCCATTTGCCTTTTGTTTATACACAGGGATATCTGGTCACTCGACAAAAGAGGGCAGTGCTCCTGCAGCTTTAACTGTTGTGATGAAGAAGGAATTTCACCAGGTGCTGCATGCATACAAATGACACCTGCTAAAATTCTCTTTCCTATACAACTGTTAAAGATGTAGGAGCTTGTCCTCCTTTTCATATGGTCACCCTAGAAAGCGACTCAGCTTTTCAGACAAGAGAATAACTTTGGGTCATTTCACTTGCATGTGATACAGTGGTCATGTAAAATATTCTTGAGTCTTGAATCTAACCTGCTTCTGAAACAATCATGCTTAAAACCCCTATACTAATGCAGTACTGTGTTCTGGCAGTCTTGTTGTTAGCCTCTTCAATATAATTGTTCTCTTAGATTAATGATAAAGAACTAGGTGATGAAAATCACAATAAATCTGAAATAAGCCAAGTGTTTAAGGTTGCATTTAAAAGGAACTTGCTTGTGAATTTACTTCCTTGTGTCTGCTGTGGTGGGGACTAGCAATTGGATTGGAGTTCTGACCTGTTTCTGTAATAGCCAGAAGTGCAGAATGAGATACTGCTGGACCCAGAGTTCAGCCAACTGAGAATATCTGAGCTTTTCTTTAAAAAAAGAATTCTAGCCTTTATGGCGGCGAAGATGTCATTGGAAGCGTGTCATAATGCCTGCTGAAATCTCAGTATTTGATATATCTTTGATGGTGATGTCACCCACTTTTGCTTTTAAGAGATGTGTTTGTAAAATAAACCTGGAAAGTGGTGGTGTCGCAGTCCTGACCCTTCTTTCCGCATTTTTCCAACCTCTGACTGCATTTCACAACAGTAAGTTGGTTTAGTGCTAGGATTCAGAGATGCTCAATGATATCTTACTTTATTGTCTTTTAGATTCTGTTCTGGTCTATAATTCAATAAAACCTTTGCAAAAATACATTCAGAATGCCAAAACGAAAGTGTAAATTCATGCCTGAGTTAAAGGTTAAAGGTTCCCTACTTCAAGAACGGTTGAGATGAGAGCGAGGCTGAGTGCACCATATGCAAGCCTGGAACACGATTTGTGTCAGGTGCTTTGCATTTGCAGAACCATGTTCAGTAAGAGAAGCACACGAAGGCTGTTCGAGGAGAGAGCGCTTCCACCAAAGTGACAGATTTCTTTGTAAATCTGGGGATGCGGACTCTGTGCTGGAAGGTACGCTGGCCTGCCTTTCACACTGGGATGCATCGCAGCGCCTTTAGAACAATGGATTTCACCTCTCGCTGACTCAGAAGTAGCCTGGAAGTTCTCAAGTACTTGCACCAAGACAGAAGCAATTGTAAACTCTGTGCTTGCACCGCAGTCTGTGGAAAGTGGCCTGCAAGCAATACAACAACACAACATACCGTACTGTGGAGTCTCAACTGATGGAAGCAACCAAGGTGCAGTGAAAATCTTTCCAGTTGTGGTCCAATATTTTGACTGGAAGAATGGTGGTTTGCAGTCCAAGCTCATCCAAGTGAGGAACACACCTGATGAGAGAGCTGATACAATTGTGTACATCACGGGGAAGACACACTTGATGTGGATGTGGAAAGTATTATTTTTAAAAGATACCAGTACTTCAGCATTTACACTGTGAGAACTGAGAGTCTGAAAGAGTACTGTGAGTTTGTGGACATTGAATACTGACAGGTGCTTTCCCACAGCAAGACACTGTGGCTGTCCTTATTTCCTGGAATAACAAGGCTACTGCAGATGTTTCCAGCCTTGAAGTCCTTCTTTCTCTCTCAAAGCAAACCACCTCCTGTGCTCAAGAAGTTCTTTGAGGATGACTTCAGTGAGATCTACTCACTCATGAGCATGTTCCAAGCATACACTGAAGAGACTGAACGTGAAAACAACTCTGTGGTGGAAGTGCTGAAATGCCTGGACTCTGTAATCAACATCCTGTGTGAACAGAAGGCCCACTATTTCATGTCTCTTAAAGTCAGGGAACTCCTAGGGAAAAAATCGTAAGTAGGGACCTGCTGCACAGTGTGACGCATTTTGTGCCCAAGTGGAATGTCAGTACTCCATGTGCATTGAATATCTGGAGATGTGGATGAGACCCCTGGAAGAGTTCTTGATATTCACGTGGATTGCCCTGACTGAGACACCAATATGGCCTGATGTGGAGCCTCCTGTTCAGTACTTAAGAGACAAAGAAGTGCTCAGTGACGATGTGAAGTGCTTCAATCAGTTTGCAAATCTGAGAAAATTTGTAAAACGTATGTGCGATGAGGAAGACTTCAAGAAGTTGATGGCATACCAGAAGAGGACTAAGTGCTCCAAAAGCGCTGACTGCTATTCAGAACTGCTTTAGGTTGCACAGGGCTTTTTTGCAGTTCCTTCCCACAATGCCAATGTGGAGTGTATTTTCTCACTGATGCAAACACAGTGGACTAAAGAAAGGAACCAGTCGTCTGTGGAGACATTGAAAGCGGTTTTACAAGTGAAAGATAATTACAAGCAAATGTCTTGTAAGGACTTCCACCATTTCTTGCTTAACACCCAACCCCTTTTAAGAAAAATAAGATCCACTGAAAATATTCCTGGGCACATCGGGAGAAAAAGTCTTAACGTTTGTACAGCAGCTAAAAATAAATGTTAATTTCTGATACACTAGCTGTCTCACTTGTTCTTTATTTCAGTGATTTTAATATTAACAGGTTTGTCTTAATTGTGTGGTGTAGAATTAGACACGTAACCAAGGCCATGCCCCCTTGGGGCAGTCATGGCAAGTTGGGCCAGCTTTGGGGGCTGGGCATGTTGGGGTGGGCATGCCTCCTTGAAGGTGGCCATATTGTCCTCCTTTTTGGTTTCCAAAACATGGTCACCCTATCCTACGCGGGCGTAGACACTCTACAACTCTCAGCATTCCCCATCAAGCCATGCTAGCTAGGGCATTCTGGGGGTTGTAGGCCTTTTCCCCTGGCTAAACATGCATAGGATTGCACCTAAAATGCTGCAAAAAGTCAACTTCTCAGCATTTCATTTCTCCCCCCCCCCCCCAATTGCATTTAGCCTTTGGGGATGGGGAGTAGCATGTTTATTTATTTATTACTTGTCCAGAGTGCCCAATAGTCAAAGCTCGCTGGGCCGTTCCCAACAATTACAATGCTGCAGAAATGCGGGAAAAGTGCAGAATGTAGTAATGGGCACAGGACCTCTTCCTCAGAACTCTGCTTCCATTTTTTGTTTTTGTAAAAAGTTTCTAGCCCTTGTTATGTCAACGTCTGCTGAAAACGGAAAGGCAGAACAGCAGCAGCTGATACAATTTTCATTTGGCAAAAAATAAAATAATTAGGGCTGTCATCCAAATACATTCTACTTGATGAACTAGATGGGTTTCTGACAATTAACCAGTTAATTAATGAAGCCAATCTGCATATATTTGATTATGAGGGGGAGAAGTAATAGCTTGAAAGCAGAAAATCAAGCTCTGTTACTAGATGTTGTATGCAAACTTCTGCAAACCAATTCTCTGAAACAAACACCCCGTCAAATCCTTTAGCCCAGCTTCCTACAACCTGGTGGCCTTGAGATTTATAGGACTTCAACTCCCATCAGCCCCAGCCAGCACGACCATTGGTCAGGAATGCTGCACGTTCTAGTTCAAAAACATCTGGAGGACGCAGCTTCCCTCTCATGATTAGATAAGGCACTGAGGGGCTGGCACAGCCCCCCCCCCCTGCAACAGGGTGGCATTATATTAAAAGATAATATACAATATCCTCTATTTCTCCTGTGCAACAAAAACAGAGAGGTATCACATAGAACATGGGCAAATCCCCCTTCAAAAACAACTGTTGGCATCGCGTTAAATCTTTGTAAGGAACACAGCGGCACAAGCATACATCAGTGCTCAAACTAAGGGTACTGTAGCACGCAGACTGAAATCCAGGTCTTAACACCATCTTGAAAAGCCCTTGAACTTTGTGATAATAGTGCTATTATTAAGAGCTGTATAAGAAATACATGCTGCTGAAATTCAGACATTGGGTCCCCAAAACTTTTAGGCTGGTGAACATATTTGTAATTTTGAGAGCTTGTCATGAGCACTCTCACAAAATGGCTACCATGGTGGGTGAGGCTGGTCACAAAACACCCATTTTCCACGGTGAGAGTAAAAGAAAACCGGCTTGCTCAAGAATGTTAAGTTGGTTTTTGATTTCCAAATCACAAATATCATTCTTTGGAAATCATAGTTTTGTGTTCCGAAATCTATTTCATGGAAGGCACACCTCAACAGGGCTGTGCAGAGGGGGGGGGGCAGTGGGGCCAGTTGGCCCGGGGCCCATGATTTTGAGGGCACACTTCCACGAGGAGGTTCCCCCCAGCTTACGCTACTGCTTCCATAGTGTAAGCGGCCCATCGAGAAGCGAGGAGCCCGCCTTGCGGAAACAGCGCAGAAGCCATCCGTCATGAAATTCTGAATGTGAAGAAGCGATGTCTTACATCTTGAATAAAAAGGCTTCCCATTACCTTTTTTATAAATTGTTCTGCTTCATATATGTATTTAGCACTAAATCAGTGCCACTGATTAAAAAATACTTAATGAGCAGTTTGAAATGGGGTCATAGGCCCATCTGGCCTGGGCCTATGACCAGCTTTGCACGGCCCTGCACCTCAAAACAAAGCACTGGGCTGTGATGAACCACAATCTTTTTTCCAAGGATGTCTCCAGGGCCCTTTCTCCTTGGAGATAAAGATGGAGCAGTTGGGAGGCTGGGACTTTTCTTTGAAGGATGCCCACCTCCCTGTTACTTTTGCTAATTGGAGGGGGAGGAAGCTTTAAACGTTTTTTAAAAAACAGGCGGGGGAGGGAGCCTGGCAAACACAAAGGGAGTTGTGTGTGGGGACATTCGTGTCCATGAGCACCTTACTGGGGACCCGAAAGTAGTGCAAGCTTTTGCCCAGCTACAAAAGGAGATCGGGGCCACTTCCACCCATTTCATTTGTGGCAAGTGCAATGGTTTGCCAAAATGGAATCGCAAGACCTGGCGGAAGTCTCCCTTCCTGGAGCTATTAAATTCAGCTGCAAAGCTTCCAAAATTTTACTGCAAGCAGTAAAATTGTGCAGATTGATGCAGAAATAGGGCAGAATGGACTTATGAACAAACATGTGTCCATTTGACATGATCCAAAAATAAACGGATCTGTCTGTCCTTCCCATCTAGCAGTCCACAATGTGGTGCCCATGAGCCTCAATGGGCCTGCAGTAACCTCTCTTGGCATCGCCGGGCTATCTGACCCTCCTGGTTTGTATTTTTATTTCTGAAGGGTTTCTTTTCCAAATCTTTTTTAAAAATGTTTTTTATCTGGGAGGTTGGCCTGCTGCAAAGCAAGGTGCTGCCCTCCAGCATCATCATTATTTTGGTTCAAAAGAATGTTTTTCCTGTTTTGCTGCTCAGAACTCACCTTTGCCTTGGACTTAGATTGCACTCAGCATGTTATGTTTCTTTTAGCCTCACCGGTTTGCCTTCTGTGTTCTGCAACCAACCATGTCCACCGTGGCTGGCATGTTATCAGTGGAAAAGCCTCACCACACGTCTGAAATTCTAAATCTGCCTACTAACTTGAAAAGGTTGGGTGCTCTAGCATAAGTACACAACATGATAACCCTCACATTGTGGGCTGTTGTTGTACCATGGGTTTTTGTGTTGTCTGAACTCAGCATGTTTTCCACAGGGTGGGTTAGCGCATTGTCTGAATGCAGTGCATTTACTGCAGGATGGGTTACAGCGTTTTCTGAAAGCCGTGCGTTTTCCACAGGGCTATTTGTTAACCATGTAGTGTGGCTTGTTAACCACCCTGAACAACCCAACAACAAGCCATGGATTCTCAAGGTGGCCTGTTCGAGAAAAATAAACCACACTGGATTGTTAACAAGCCACCCTGCGGAAAACTCGCTGTAGTCTGACAACATGTCAACCCACCCTGCAAAAAACATGCTGCGTTCAGACAACACGATAACCCATGGTGGTTTAGTGTGTTGTGTGAATGCAGCCTTTATCTAATCTCCTTTTAAAGCCATTCAAGCCAGTGGATATCACAATACCCTGTGTGGCAATGAATTCCATAAAATTATTTCACATTGTGTAACCAAGTGCCTCCCTTTTCATACCTGTCCTAAATCTAATCATGATCATGAAAATAACATCCAGGAATTTTAGAGAAATAAGAAAGAGAGAGAGAGAGACTCACCCTTACGAAGCTGGCGGGAAACCATCCTTCTTCATCGTCAATCTGTCCCCACCACCAGTCCTTGTTGGAGGCATCCAGGACCTTGATAACGTCTCCTGCTTTAAATGCCAACTCCCGGTTGGCCATGGTGACGTGATCCCATACTGCCTCAGCGCTGACAATAGAACCGCCACTGATCAGCTTGAAAAACAAAACACAGGACAATCAGCAAAGAAATCTTACGTGGGGATAAAAAGGCTTGCCCCTCTCTCCGCCCTCTTCACACAAAAAACATGAGCCGGAATTTCCTGACTACATCATAAGAAGGGGCTTGTTTGTTTCCTGGACACTTTTCCCCTTTAAAATATTTTTCCTGTAAGCAATTACAGCCCTACCTCAGAGAAATGGTTTTTCAAAACTTTCTGCTCTCAGGGAATTCTTCCACACTTGTCTGCCACAAAACCCTTGCACATCATATCTTAGGGTGCATGACCAGTTGACACAACACACTGTGTCAGGCCTATTGGGCCTTTCCTGGACTGAAACTGATGGTCTGAGCCTGGGACCTATTCCAATGAGAAGATAGGAGCCCTGTTGGATTAGGCCAAGGGCCCATCTAGTCCAGAGCTCTATTCACACAGTGTAAGGTGTTGACCAGGAAGCCTCAAGCAGGACACGGATGCAACATCCTCCTGCCCATGTTCCCCAACAACTGGTGTGTATATAAGCTTACTGCCTTGGATACTGGACCACTTGGGCCTGTATATCCTCAGGCCTCAGAGCATGGAAGGAGTGTGCAATAACAGTCCCTGCCATTGGCAGGTAGCATGAAGCTTCTGGATTGGCCAGGCATGGGGTAAATCCTAGGAATTGGCCTTCTCCTGGTCAACGCAATCTGTCTCCAGCTTCTCCCAATTTTTCTAGTCCAAGCAGGGAGCCCACCTATGCGTTGTCAAGAAAGTGGACAAAAGCGGACAGTGATTTGTACAGTGTTTCTGTATGCTAATTTATATGCATAGATCCAAATTTAGAAATAATTATCATCAGGTGGACAGAAATACTACATGTCAATCTTAACATAGAGTGGAAGACTTGAGACCAGGTGACTCTATGCCTGCCCAATCAGGTGCAACAGTTCTTATTGTCCGTTATCTTTAAATTGGGCAGGATAGCTCTTCAAACAGAGGACACATTCAATTAGAGGTGGGTCCTCTGCAAAAGAGAACACCTGGCCGCTCTATGTCCATGCCTCCAGCTTCAGCCACTGATCTCAAGATCCTGAGTTGGTGAGCACAGCCTGCAAGCCCTAATTGCGGTACATCCACTCACATGTTGGCCTTGTTTGCAAGCTAAATTTGACCATTTTGGCACTCTGTAGTGCTGCGGACACCATTTTCCCCACCACCACCACCACCTCAGGCAGTCTGCAGTCTGCTAAGCAACCCCAATTAAGCCTATTTCAAAGCAATTATGAAATCCTCAATACTGCTGAATATCAACCATTGCATACTGTCAGATGCTAAATGATGCTGCAGGTCAACTACACAAGGCTGTCAAATATCATGGGATATCAAACACAAACTCTGCAGATATTTGAACAATCAAGGATTTAGACAATAGTCGGCATCAAAACTGGCATATGAGCCTTTCGAGGGGATTTTTTCAGAGCACATTCATTTCAGCTCTAGCGGCGCTCCATTCTGACCGGAGCAATCATTCTTGACTGAAGCAGTCTAACCCTTTATTAAATCCCATGGAATGCCTTAAAAGGTTTTCAGAATCACTATCATTTTCTGTTACACTTTAAAAGGTTTAAGGCAACATCCAAAAATTGGATCCCCCACCCCACCCAGATCATATGAAGCAATGAGGAAGAGGAAACCATGACCCCAATCAAACCCAAGCAAGATGATGGGAAGGGATCTCGCTTAATTTGTTTGGCTGCCACTTTCAGTCCTTTCCACATGCTCAGTGTACATTTGAGTTGGGGGTTCACTCATGACCCCCTCCATGCACTGCATGGAGCCATGGAAGGAGCAGCAGGTCTGCCCCTCCTACTCCATTCTCAGTGTCCCCAGGCTCTTAATTCTGCTGTCAGTGGTGCTGTAGGCTAAAGTCCAGGGTCCTGCAGCCCAGGAGCTCCCCAAATGACCATCCAGAACATGGCGGGGAGTGGCAGAGCATCAGAAGCAAGCTCCATTTTGTTCCAGTGGTTGGCCTGGGCTGACCCTATGGAAAGGAGGACCGGACTCCTGTATCTTTAAGAGTTGAAGAGAAAAGGGAATTTCAGTAGGCCTCATTCGTAGGTATGCAGCACCTGGTGGAATTCCCTCTTCATCACAACAGTTAAAGCTGCAGGAGCTATACTAGAGTGACCAGATACAAAAGAGGGCAGGGCTCGTGGAGCTTTAACTGTTGTGACGAAGAGGAATTTCACCGGGTGCTGCAAGCCTACAAATGGCACCTGCTGAAATCCCTTTTTCTATGCAACTGTTAAAGATACAGGAGCCCTGTCCTCCTTTTCCAAAGGGTCACCCTAGGTTGGCCCCACCAACCACTAGAAAGTGGCCTCTGAGAACTTCTCTGGAACTGAATGTGGCCCTTGGGCAGGAAGAGGTTGTCCATCCTTGGCCTAAGATGACCACTTCTGCATCGTCAGAAAAAGAGAGGGCAAATGAAGACACACATTGGCATCAGAATTAAGGATGCTGGTTCAGCGTTTCTCAAACTGTGGGGCCGCCATTGGGTCTCAGCAGTGAGTCTCAGCCCACTTTTAGGTAAGTCCCAATACCTCCAGCAAGAGGGAGGGATGAAAGAAACTGGCAGTAAAAAGGGTGACATTACAGGTCAAATGTGAAAGAAGAAGGGGAGATGAAATGGCAGGAGATGAGTAAGAAGATCTTGAAAGGCATGTGGCGGTGGGCTCGGGAGGAAGGAAGTCCTTCACTGAGAGATTCTGGATCAGCAAATTCTGCCTGATATGCGGATGCTGAGTTATGTTACACCCTGAGTCAAGGCTTCCAGTTAACGTGGGGGGAAAGTGAACTATGGAGCTCTCTGCTACATGGAAATCATTGTGGCAAAGAACCGAGCAATTGCCAGAGGGGGATTAGGTATCAAAATAAAATTGTATCGGCAACTGATGCCAGACTCCACCTCCATCTGCCACTACGTTGTGACTGGCTCTGCTCCTGCACTGCCATTTTGTGACTGGCAGGCCTCAGTCGCCTCTCTCAAGGGGCCCCCAAGGAGAGAAAGTGTGAAAACCCCTATGCTAGTTGATATGTACAAAGGCAAATATGAAAATAATTACTCTAATTCAAATAGAAATACAACTAGGGATGTCACGGGTACCTGATTGGCTCCAGGAGTGCAATGGACCCCCTGCATCCGGTCCTCCAGACCCCATTAGCCAAGTGGGGCAGTCGTGGGCATGCTTGTCAAGCATTTCATAAGAACATAAGAACAGCCATGCTAGATAAGACCAAGAGTCCATCTAGTCCAGCACTCTTTTCACACAGTGGTCCATCAGCCGTCGAACAGGAACCCACAAGCAGGACATGGGTGCAACAGCACCCTCCTGCCCATGTTCCCCAGCAACTGATGTACAGATACTGGTGTTCGGAGAGTGCCTGACGGAGCAGCATGCCCCTTGCTGAGCTGCCAATGTTGCACAAAATGGTGGCTGCGACATTTCCTGTAAGTTCATGTTGCATAAATGGCCACTTTCCAGCTGCCATCTATGCAACGTGACCTTACCAGAAATGCCCAGGCTGCCATTTTGCACAAGTTGACTTTCCCAGAAATGTCTAAGCTGCCATTTTGTGCAACAATGCAGCTTACAATGGCGCTGTCCACAGCTTCATCAGGCACTCAGCAAGGCCGGGAGCAGCCCGCATGGTGTCATGGGCTAGGGCGGGCAGCAGCAATGACTTGATAAGTGACCGCAGAGATTAACCCAGGTGACTTCACCCATCCCTAAATATGACACATCTCACCATAGTGAGGGAGACTGTGAATGATAACTCCCTATATGCCTCTCCAGTCTGCTGTCCAGGTGCTAACTGTGGAAGTCCTTGTTCTCCCTTCTTATGCCTACCTTTAATCCAGACCTGGACTGGCCAGCCCTTCAAATAGAGGACTGTTCTCTGTAAATTAGAACACATGACCACCTGACATCCCTCCACCTCCTGTCCAGAGGGCCTACACCAGTCAGTGTGAGGATCTGCCCAACATTTGGAAAAGGGACATTTGGGGGATCATCCCTTTTTTAGTTGAGAATACTCATGAAAATGATCACATTCTTTCTGAAGCTGCATTTTGTTCTCAAAATGGGTTTGTTTGTTTGTTTTGCTTCTTGTTAGTTCATAACTGGGAGTGTCAACAAAAAAACATTAGTGGGCTACCACTGTTATACCTCACTCTCATCCTTCCCATTTGTTGCAACTGTGAGAGTTAATTGATATTTTTGCAATGAAACAAAATAATAATAATAATAATAATAATAATTAATAATAATAATCTGAGAGAGAGAGAGAGAGAGAGAGAGAGAATGGATTGTTATAATCTTCTGTCTATCATTTGGATAAATCACAGCCAGGAACAGATTAAAAGAAATCAGGAAGTCCAAGCGATTCGAATATCTGCTTCAGCTCAGGCTCTGTATCTGCTGGCCCCATCTCTCCACTTCTTAGACTAAGCCGCTTGGCAGTTTGCTTTCAACGGAATGTGATTTTGGCTCATTTGAAGGACTGGCCTGAGAAGGGGGTCCAACCTGGGACCCCACTCTGGAGGTGGGTTAATTATGGATCACCCTCGAGGATTGACGCGTTTCAGAAAGGAAAGATCCCTCTTCAGAAATCAGCCTGTGATGACCTTTCAGAATTTGTAAGAAGTTTGGCTCTTTTGGTGCATGAAGAGTAAAACATAACCCCCTCCCCCTCTCTCTCCACCTCCCTTAAATATAGGGAATAATCCACTGGGCAGTTCTCCAGTGCAAGCCGGATTGAAATAAATGGGAGCTCATTTCCTGGGGAGAAAGTCCAAGTGGATTGTGCTTCATGTGTTAGATCTGTCTGTCCCCAACTCTGCTTCCCTTAATGTGCTCAGTATCTGCCACATCATGACTCATGGTTGAGCCACCTCGGAGAAATGAGTGGATATTTTCTGTGTCAATGCACATCCTCTTATAAAAGTAGCATTCACAGGTCTGCGCCATGTACCCAAGCCCCATAACCTTGTACTGCACATTAATTAATTTGGAAGGACTTCTTGATTTCCCTACTTCTTGTCCTGCACTCACAATCACTAAGGTAGATTACACTTCCCATTTCATCTATTAATCAAACATTGAATGGGTGGGAAATTATCCTCAGCCCATTGATTAGGAGTATCCTGGGGTGATTTAAGAGTTCTTTTTCTATTCTCATGCATTCATATCCCCTCTTCTCTTTTTGGAGCAAACTACAGTGCTGCATTAAGCCTGCACTAGGGCTAATAGTAAACACATTAGCTTCAACACAGATTTTGCAGCCATGGTTAGAAAAGCAGGTTTACATGCTCTGGTCAGTGTTAATCATGGTCAGCATTAATCTGTGTGCTGATGTAATGATACAGTGGGCCTGTTCAGACAACATGCTAAGCCATGGTTAGGCCGCTAACCCTTTTGCAGCAAATGGTTAGTGAGTGTGTTTAAACTGTGGTTATACAGCCAGCATGGTTGGGAATGGTTCACATGACATGCAAAATCATAGTTCTCATGACACACTAAGCCATGATGTTTAGCTCAAAGTACTTAACCACCATGGCTTAACATGTTGTGTGAACAGGGTCACTGTGGTTAGCTCTGAAAAAAGAAAAGATAGGGAAAAGATGAGAGAAGAAGGAGCTTGGGATCTAGCAGGGTGCTCCTGATCTCCTAACCTTGGTTAGGAGATGGAGAATGTCAGGGCTGCTCCAACCCTTAGGAAGAGAATAGTAGTACCCTGGGAGAAAAATCAAGTACAAATGTATATAGAAAAGAAACCACACAAACACCAACTTGAACCATTCTAAAGAGGAAAGCATAGCTCATACTTGAAAGTAACATCCACTGAATTTCATGTCTTCTGAGTGAAAGTAAACAGAATTGCAACCGAGGTATTTAAAAACAACCATGTATTGATGCACAGCTGAGCCCCCCACAACCTGGTTTTGCATGCACAAGGTCCTACATTCTGTCTTCAATATCTCCAGCTAAAATTATTTCAGGTGGGAGGGCTGACCAAGACCACGGAGAGCTTCTAGCAGTCAAAACCTGGCTAGCTGGACCTGTCTTGCGACTCAGTAGACAGCAATTTCAGGTGTATTGAGAAGGGTGTGAGTGTCATAGAAGAAGCACTTATCTTGCATTCAGAAGGTCCCAATTTCAAACTCAGTCCCAGAGAGAACTGTTCCTAGGCAGAATAAACAGCACTTGGCTGCATGGACCAGTCTGAGTCACCTTCATATGTTCCGAGATGAGCTCACCTGCTCCCACAAAGATATACCAGGTGAAATCACATTCATCAGGCTGAGCCACGTAACCAGCCACTTACTACACCCTGACTGTGACAAGCCTGGGACATGGCAGGGAGTCAGACTGCTTTCCCTTCGGTGTATGGCTAACCACAAATGATTTGCTATTAGGAAAAAGGAAGATTTAAAACATAAGCATAATGAAATCTCATGTTGCTGAGTGAGCAACTTCAAGATCTGACTCTTATGTCATCCTTCTTATGTAATCCTTCTCACAGGGTTGAAGGCTCAGGCTCACGGGGTAGTCTAACACACTGGGGGGAGGGCATTAGGTTGGAGTAGGCTGGTCTACACTTTTTAGTGATCCTTCAATATCCCAACACATACACACCTCTGTTTAGGGTGTACTTTCATCATTGCCTTGAATGGAGCAACCTGTCTCTGACTGCCAGGAGCAAATTGGCAGAACTACCAGTATCAAAAGCAACTCAAACACCTCGACCTCCTGCAACTGAATCAAAAGCTGCCCACAGATGGTCAAACTGGCACCCAATGTTCAGGCAGTAGGAGCAAGAGGGAGAAGGCCATCTCAAGGCAACTATAGAATGGTTGAGAAAGTGGACTGTCCCCTCTGAGTTCAGTAGCTGGCCACCCTCTTTTCCTGAGCACAGTACAAACAAGCACAGTTACAAGATGGGGGATACTTGGCTCAACAATACTACAAGCGAGAAGGATCTTGGAATTATAGGAGATCACAAGCTGAATATGAGCCAACAGTGTGATGTGGCTAATGGAATTTGATGTGTTGGATTTCACCTCCCATCATTCCCAGCCACCACAGCCAATGGGAGCTGCAGTCCAACACATCTGTAGAACACCAGCTGGGGAAGACGAATATAGTGAATAAAACTCTGGAGCCTGGACTGGGGAATGCAGGTTCAAATCCCCACTCTGCCATGATGCTCCATACCTGGCCAGGTGGTCAGCCTAACCTACCTCACAGGGTTGGTGTAAGGATAAGAAGAGGTAGTGGAAGAATTAGGCCTCAGTTACCAATGCTTGGAGCGGAAATCGGCTAGAAAAACAGCATCTCGACACAAAGATCTAATCTTTACTGAGACTGTAACATATGATAGGGCTGTACCACTGTAAAAGGTGGGGCTCATATAACTGAATGCTGCAATATGCCCCCACACCTGTATCAGGGGAAGTATAACTCTGTATGCCATTTGCTGGGGAACACAAGTGGGAAGGTGCTATTGCATCCACAATCAGCTTGTGGATTTCCCAGAGACAGACAGTTCAGAACCTGTAACTTGTGCAAAATGTGGTGGCCAGAATTGATAACAAGGACCAGAAGGTCTGAACACACAGCACTGATTCTGCCCCACTTGCCCTGGCTACCTGTACTTTTCCAAGCCTGATACAAGGTGCTTGTTTTGACCTAGAAAGCCTTATACGGCTCAGAACCACAATACCTGATGGAGCGCTTCTCCTAGCTTGAACCTTCCCGTACGCTACGTCCATGATCTAAGGCCCTCCTCCAGGTGCCTCCTCTGAGGTAAAATCAGAAGGGAGCAGCAAGGGAGAGGGCCCTTCTCGGTGATGGCCCACAATTTTGGAACAATCTCCCTAGCGAGGCCCACCTGCGGCCAACTTTGTTATCTCTTTGGTGCCAAGTTAATACATTTGGCAACATATGATAAGGTTTTTAATTGGGTCTTGGGATTTCTTATTGTTGTTTCAGATTGTTTGGACAAATGTTTGTGTGTGTTGCCTGTTAATATGTTCGCATGTAAATGGTTTTTCTATTATGTATAATATTGCATCTTTAACATCTTTAATCTTTAATAATATTGGCTATTGGGTGGTAAAAACGTCTAATCAATGAATGAATGAATGAATCTGCTTAGACAGTGTGGGAACAAAATGCTGGACTAGCTGGGCCTTTGCTCTGATCCAGTGCAATATTTATGGTCTTATGTCTGGTTGAGCAGATGAGTCATGCAGAATTGATATCTTCTGCATCTGTAGAGTATCTCACCACCTAGAATAAAAACGATGTCCCAAAATGCAGCACAAACTCAACCAACAGAACAACCAAACAATCATCTATTGTCATCATAACAAGCCTACGGATTCCCTGGATGCCACTCTTTTACAGAAAAGTAATTAATTGTGCAGCATGCTCTAGGAAGGGAGAGTCACACTGCTGGCCTCTACAGAGATGACACGCCCTGCTTGGAGCTTGTCACCTCTCCCTTGGTAATAAAGACCTTCCATTTGCATTCTTTGCTGCAAGTCCACAACCATGCAGAAACCAGAGGGCTTTGTTCCATCATCACTCCCTCATCTCCTTCCAAGTTGCTCTGCTGAAGCACTGCTGTCTTTCCCCCTGTCTTCTTACTTAGCACTTACTGCATTTGAACCACGTAGAAAAACTCTAGCCGGAGAAGACAAAACGTAACTAAAGTTCCCATTACTTATGTATAAGCTTCTTCTGCTTGTTCTGTTACAGGCCTCTCAAATGGAATTCCAAAAGTATCTCATCCATCTAGGACCTCAAAAGTTGTGTAAAAACAAACAAGAGAAGGGCTAAAGGTTTAAGCTGGCTTCTGGTAAATGAGAACTGCCTGTGAGGGGAAGCAGGTAGATTTTGAACTTTGGGTTGAAATGAAGCTGAAATGAATGTGAGCAAGAAACTTTGGTAGAGTTATTGGCAAGGCTGGCTTAAATAGACTTGCAGCCTGATCTTAGGCGATGGGGCTTCCTCCTAAGTATGTGTGCAGACGATGGTTGCTCTAAAAAGCACAGTAGTACACCCAAGGGGAGAAATTGGCTGTAGAGTAAAAGAATTCTGACTCCTGAGCTATGACCCTTTCTAGGGGATGGATGGGTGAATGGATGGACGGATAGATAAAAGGATAGACAGACAGATAGACAGATAGATGGAAGGATGCATAGACAGATACTGATAGACAGAAATATAATTTCATTTTGCTGCATTTGCTATGCACATAATCCATTTCCAAAATCCCTTTCTCTCATTCTGCTTATCTTGCTGCTATTCTGGAAATATTTGCAGAAGCAATTCAGTTGCTTTGGCCTTTTTGAACTTAACTTTTTTTCTTAAATCTAAAACGGTTGCAGATTGACTCTACCTTTTAAATAATTTGCCATGATTTTTTTTTTGGGGGGGGAGGGCTCTGCGATTTGGAAAGTGGTAATTGTGTGGGGCAGGGAGGGAATAATTAGACATTTATCAGAGATTTCTTTTGCTTTCCATCTTTTTTTTATCCTTGCCTGCTCTGTACCTCACCCTACTGGCCTTTCTAAAGAACACTGATGGGAAAACTAGATTGCAGATGGTCTTCTGGTTAACTGCTTAATAGCATTCTTAGAGCTTCTCTACATTAGTGCTTTATAGCAAATTCATGAAATGCCACTCAAGGAAGTTTATTGGTCCTTTACATGACTCCGTCAACCTCCAGGATATCTCCCTTGCTTTCCCCCAGTAATATCTCTTTAAAAATAAAGTAGATGTTGCAGTATTTAAATTATTATGGGATTAATTCCACCACTAGATGCCACAGTTTCATTTAGCAGAATAGCATTGCCCAGAGGGGAAGTTTTCAATTATAAATCATGTGGCCACCATTGATCACTGTCTAAAGGGGGCCATAGTGAACATGGAAAGACCCAAGAAAAAGAAAGCCTGATAAGGATGCATTTCCCCCCTTAATGTAGAGATACCCTTAGTGATTCTCCAGGAATGTGAAGTTGGGATAGTGGGGAAGGATACTGAAGGCAATAGCAAGATCAATTCTCCCTCTTCAAAAGCTTGGAACACATGATATTGTCTTTTACCAAATCAGGCTATTTACCTTTCTAGCCCAGTATTGTCTACACTGTCTGGCAGCTGCTTTCCGGGGTCTCAGGCAGAGAAGTGTTTTTTCCATCCATCACCTGCTACCTGATCTGTCTAAACTGGAGATGCTGGGGATTGAACCTCTGCATGCAAAACATGTGCTCTGCCACTCAGCTATGGCCCTTCCTCAAAATGACTCTGGTTGGGCTCAAGCCCACGGCCTCTGAATGCCTTCGCAGGTGACCAGGCTATCTAGGAATCACAGCATCCATTGGAAGTGACCTTGGAAACTGTCCAGTCCAACCTCCCACTCAATACAGGATCTGCAGTTTAGGATGCAATTACGCATCCCTGACAGATGACTGCCCAGCCTCTGCTTAAATACATCCAGCAAAGAAAAGTTCACCAGTCCTACATGCTCTCCATCAGTGCAAGTTGGTGTCTCTGATGTCAGTGGGGTGACAAATCCACTCTGGGTTTCAGTCAGAACCATCCAGAACTCAACAGGAGCTCCTGAATAGCTCTTTTTGAGTTCTGACTGGTTCTAACTGAAACCTAAAGTGGATTCGTCGCCCTACTGACATCGGAGCCACCATACTCCACTGCTTCCCAATGAGGTAAAAGGAAGTCTTACAGCCTCACCCTGTTCTGCTGAGTAGCTCGGGGGTTCTTGCACCACTGTGACCTCACATGTCGTGGCACATCCCACCAGTCGTGGCGTAGAGCGATCGGAGCAGTAATCCAGTGCCTCAGCTAGCTCAGAGCCACAACACCATGGGAGGAAGTTCTTGCACTACTTCTGGCCTGCACAACTGATGCCTCCAAACTGACCGCAAGCTGCCAGTCATGCATTGCATCCTGGTGGTTGCTTTCAAACCCTCCAGTTTTCACAGTTCCTGGTGGGCAGCCCAATGAAGATGTCATGTAGGGTTGGGCCAAATGTTCTCAGACGAGGATCTTGGCTAGTTTTCTACACCAGTGCTTCCGTTAGCCCATACCCTCTGCACTGATGAATGCTCTCCAATAACTAAATGCTCCACTCTGCTCTGGGTAACATGTAAAGCACCACTTACTGTAGGCTGACCATATGAAAAGGAGGACAGGGCTCATGTAACTTTAACTGTTGTAGAGAAAAGGGAATTTCAGCCAATGTCATTTGTATGCAATTAGTTCCTGGTGAAATTCCCTCTTCATCACAACAGTTAAAGGTGCAGGCACTATACTAGAGTGACCATATACAAAAGAAGGCAGGGCTCCTGCAGCTTTAACTGTTGTGATGAAGAGGGAATTTCACCAGGAACTAATTGCATACAAATGACACTGGCTGAAATTCCCTTTTCTCTACAACTGTTAAAGTTACATGAGCCCTGTTCCTCCTTTCCATATGGTCAGCCTAACTTACTGCAAAGCTCACATCCAGACTATGGGAAAGGTGGCCTCCATAATCCTTAATCAACCTGAATTGTGATTTAGGGAGGATTCGTACTTATATGTGTGAAGATCACTTAGAATCTGATAGTCAAATCATCCCACAGCCTGGTAACAACAACCTCTTCTGCAAACATTGAATAGAAAGCTTCATGCCCCTTCTAATCTCCCCCCTCCCCCCCATCGCAAGATAAAGAGATTACAGGTTTCTGTGAACCTCTCAAGAACATCATTGATAACACCTGAGCATTTTTGCCTTTGTTGATCGAGGTAGCATGCAGTAGCCCATGAAGCTACCCATGATAGCACGAGAGCAGAGAGTTGTCCAAAGATTTCAGGAAATCACTGCATTTTTTATGCCACTCCTGACCAGCTCGATCAAAAGAGCAAAGGTCAGGGCTGAATCCAGCCAGGTTTTGGAGGGCAGCTGCAGTGTGATGGGGGAAGGAGGACCAAAAAGAAAGCAAGAGGAAAATGGGGGGTGGCAGGGGGAATCCAGGCCAAGGAAGAGAACAGACAGTGGCTGAAGCACTGGAATTACCCCAAACAGTGTATCAAAGGCAGGCAGTGTGCTTTCATCCTATATCCATTTCTCACACCATTTCTCCAGGTTGCTACTCTGCTACTGCATTCATGCTAGGGGGTTCCAGCTTCAGCAGGGATGATACGAAATGGCATTTTTGTCCCGTCCAGCTCTAGGATCCTAGGATCCCATTCCATGCAGAATTTGCATTGCCCTGACATCGCACGGGAAGCAGCCTCATTCTACACCAGCTTTCCCCAACTTGGTGCCTTCTTAGATGTATTGGACTCCAGCTCCCATCATCTGCAGCCAGCATGGCAATTTGATGGGCATTGTAGTCCAACACACCTAGAGGACACCTTGTTGGGGAAGGCTGTTTACGCTGATTGGCTCTCCAGGATTCCAGACAGGGCTATTATGCAGCCCTACCTGGAATTGCTGGGGATTGAACCTGGGATGCTCTGCATGCAACACAGGTGCTCTGCCATTGAGCTACAGCTTTTCCCAAAGGCATCTGAAGCTGCCCTATAACCAAGTCCATGCTGGTCCAACCAGGTCAGTATTCTCCCCCAACCTGGTGCCTTACAGATGTTTTGGACTCCCATAAGGCCTAGCCAGTATTGCCAATAGTCAGGAATACTGGGAGGTTTTGTCCAAAGCATCTGGTCTACACTCATTAGAGCAGCTCTCCCCAACCCTAACTGGAAATGGGAACTGAGCTCAGGAGCTTTTGCATGCAAAGGATGAGCTCTATCTTGGAGCTATAGCCCTTCCCCGAAAAGCAACATGGACCTGAGAGTTTTTGGACCTGTGAATCCTCTCCACACCCCTACACAATATCTTGGTTCCTGACGCTGCAAATATTCAGAGGTTTGGACAAAGTGGAGGAAAAGGTTGGCTGAGTTCTCACACCACTTTTCTTCCCTCTCCTTTAAAAAATAAAATAAAATACATCTACTAAGAATGGCCAAAGACCAGTCCTCTCACATCATTTTGCCAGAGCTCCTGTTACTTCTTAAAGGCAGAAACATTTGCTGCAACCCTAGAAAAGGGTCTTCACACAATGACCACTCTCAAACTCAAGGGAAAGTGCCAAATGCTAATGTTCAAAGTGCAAGAAGCTCAGGTCATGCCAAACCTGCATTGCGCATTATTCACTTCAGCTACTCAATAATTGAAAGGCCTGTGGAGAGCCCATCAAAATAGCACGTTTGGAGAAAAGCTGAATTAGGGCTCTCTAGATTGGGTATTATCAACCCTAGGGAGCAAGCAGAGCAAAGATAGACTTTTGCTGACCTCCTTGCAATTTTCAGGGGTGATGAGTTAACAGCAGACTGGAAAAGCAAAAACAATGCTCAGGGGCACTGCTGATGAGGTCTGATTTTCTAAACGTTTTGATCAATTAATACCAATTTATTTTTGACCCAATTTTTCTGTAAGCTCTTTCAGTAGTGCAAAAACAACAACAAAAACAACAAAAAAGTCAATGCATTTTACATTATGAAGCTGACAACTATCAAAACGACAAGAAGCATGCATGCTCAAACTGCAACACATTGATCAGCATGCGCCAGGGACTCACGCATGCTGATGCAAACATAACAGGCATCGTCATCTTCCCAATCAACCCTCCCACATCCAGTCAACAAAGATATTACATTTCCATCTTTAAATTCAATGTGTGTACAATTCATAGTGGCTTATTACGACTTCTGCAATTAATGATTGAAATATAATACACATGATTAAATTTAATTGACAATGGGGAAATTGTTATCTTCTGAGGAACAAGAACAGCTCCATTTCTAGTAAAATATGTAATTTTGACTGGAAACTTCTTTGTCAAGATCGTAGTTGCATCCCCTTTGTTCTAACGTCCTGCAGTTTTCAAATCTCCCTCGAGATGACAATTTCCAAGCTTCTAACTTACCCATCTAACTTGTGATGGGATTTGTCACTTCTGTGCCCTAGGAAGGCTTCCAATTTTATGCCTCTCCCCCTATAAAGAAACCAGAAGGGGCTATGTGAAGGATGGTTGCATTTGAGGGCATTGCTGCTGAAATGCCATTTTGCCATCGCTCAGATAGCGTGCTCCTGCTCAGAAGTGGTTGTGTGAAGAGTCTATCGGTAGCTGCTGTGCCCTGTCACATCTCACCTTTCGTTCTTCCCCACAAACAGCGCTTCATGTGCTTTGCTGTGTTAGGCTGCAAGCACAGGGGCGCGAGATGCTACACCATTACCACCCTTCCTTACCTGCTGTTCAGCCTCCCAGTAAGACAATACCTGCCTTTTTTATATGCCGTCTTGAAAACAGGTTGAATTATTGCCTACTGTGACAACAACTTCCCAAAGGGTAATCCAGGTTGGTCACCTGCAAAAACAATGAAGATTCTTGCAGCACCTTAGAGACTAATAAATTTATGACGGTATCTGCTGCCATGAACTACAGACCAGGTCATCAGAGGCATGAAGCATAGTCCGCAGCTGGTAGTTATATGTGAACGTAGGTGTGTATTGTAGAATTATTATCTTTTGACCAATTACTGTTGTCCTGAATGATCACTGCACAATGATTCTCTTTGTTAAATTAGTTCCATTTCAGAGAAGCTCCCAGGGGAGAGGGGGCATGTTCCAGGGGTGGGCAGGGCGAAGGGCAAAAGGGAAGAGGCCCAACCCCCCCCCCCCCCTGAAATACCAGTACAGTTTAGCTGAAAGCTCTTCCTGCCAGTCACTAAGTTGTAGGAGAGGCATTGCGCCATTTTAGAATGGGGGGAAACGGCTCAAAGGCCAGGAGGATCAGTGTGGAATAGAGGGCGGGAGGCTGCTCTTAAGAGCTCCCCCCCACTCCATTCCCCCCCCCCCCCCGGGCCACTCTCTCCCTGTGGCAAATGTAAGAGCAGGAGAGCAACCCATGGGGCTCCCTGGAGCAGTCACTGGAGCACCACCTCACTGGAGGGCAGTGGCAGTGGGTGGGGGCTCCTGGTGGGGGCAGGACGGATGTACAATCCACCACTCCTCCTGCTCCACTGCCCGAGGCAGGGCGTGGAGCCCACTTCAGGGGGATATGAAATATGAGCACATGTGCAGGAAAAAGAAAGACATAGGCTGAATTCGGACAACACAATAAGCAACTGGCGGGGGGGGAGGGGTCGTGTCACCCAAATGCTGCCATTGTCAACTCAGTGCTGATCCTAATCCACACCACAGTTGATTATTTATTACAATGTTGTGTGGGGAGTGCCCCCTAGATGAACAACTGTAAAGTTGATTATTACCTCACCATTGACTATCGTGTTGTCCAAATTCAGTCATATAGTTAGGAAGTCTGGACAACCAGGAGGGCAAGCCCATTACAACACTCGAGAAGTGACAATTGGTTTGACAGGCAAATTAATTTTGAAAAACTGCAGCTAACCATTCATGACCACATGTATAGACTAAACCAGAAGCCAATTTTTGACTATGTGAAAGAACAAGGAAAAAATGATCTGTTTGTCTGTGGATTCAATGAATAAGAAGAAATGGTTAAAATAACAGAAAGTGGGGAAACTTGTTTACTGTTATTTTGCAAAAGAAAATACGGTCAAATACTTCTGCTGGGGAGAAAATCAGAAATTTATTTTAACTCGGTGGATTGTTTTTTATGTGTGTATTGGTTATGTGTTGGTTATTGTCATTGTTTGGTTATGTAGAATGTGTTTTTTAGCTTGTTGATGTCATGAAAATAAAAAAGTTTAAACATGAAACTAACACAGGGTCAGCGCAAATGGATTTTCAGAGCCTTTATGACAGCTAAAAGACTTATACTATCATATTGAAAGGATAACTGCTCACCTCCCATAATGCAAAGGATTGAAGACTTAATAACCTTATCAACATTTGAACAGGTGATATACAAGTGCAACTTGCGAATGGATAAAATATATGGCTATAGGGTCTGATTTTTTTGAAACCTTTATATAATTCTCTCCCTTTTTTTTAACATCCAATGAAAAATGATGACATCGCTGTATATGCAATTTTTTTTTGTACCATTTGTTTTTGTTTTTTATGGCTCTTTTTTGATATTCACAATAAAAAAAATACTAACATATTTTAGCTTAAAGCTCTTACTAAGCGTTCCTAAAGCTCTTAGAAGAGGCATTTCAACTCTTAGAATAGGGAAACCCCTAAACGAAAGCCAGGAAACCAACAAATAATTGTTGGTCAAGGGAAAGGGGTTGGGGTCAAGGGAAGGAGCTGCGGCCATCTGGGCAACTCTAAAGGGCCGGACTGGGACCTGGGTCAGTCTGATTTGGCCTGAAGGCCTGAGGTTCTACATCCTTGATGTAGATGGATCTTGGTAGGGGTATGTGAGGGGGGGGACTGTTCACACAACATGCTAACCCACAATCAGTGGTTGAGTGTAGGTTATTTTGAACCACAGGTTCATTGTAATTTTAACTTGTTTTTATACTTTATGCTTTTAAATTTTGTATATTGGTGTTTTAATTGTCCAATGTTTTTAATTTTTGTAAACCGCCCAGAGAGCTTCGGCTATCGGGAGGTATATAAATGGAATAAAATAAATAAATAAATAAATAAATTGTTGAACTGTGGGTTACCGTGTTGTCTGAATGCAGCCAAATGGGACTGTTCACACAACACACTAACCTACACTCAGTGGTTGTATGTGGGTTGTTTTGAACCATGGGTTAGTGTGTTGTCTGAACGTAGCATGTTCTCCACAGTCTGGGTTATTATGTCGTCTGAACACAGCCAGGGTGGCTTGTTAACCCTGAACAAACCAACAACAAACCATGGGTTCTCAAGGCAGCTTGTTTCAGAAAAATAAGCCAAGAGAATAGAAAGATTCAAATGTTTGACACTTGCCTGCGTTGTGCAGATAATGAACACTGTGAACAGAAGCTATTTTTTTCTGCTGCAGGAAAGTGAGATATTAGGAACAACCATGTAGGAGGGAAGCGTACTGGGAGAATTAGCACAACAACAACAACAACAACAACAACTACTACTACTACGAGAATTAATTCTGGATCGTACCATGCTGGAGATGAATGGAGGAGGAGGAGGAAGGAGGACAAAAGTGAGACAAGACAAGAGCAGATGAGTGAGTGGCTATAGTGGTTACCTGCCAAATCTGTGAGAGTTTCAGCAGCTTTCTAAAATAAGCCAGATGGAGGCACAATTCTCAAGTGCATCGTTGAAGGAAGAACACAGCTCAAATTTCATCTTCCCCAATTACTGGTGCCACTTATCACTAAAAACCAGCCTCTTGACCAAAGGACTGCAAGGTGGCCAGTGTAATGCTGTCAGTTCATACTGATGCATGCTGCTTGTGTGAATCTCTGCCCCCACACTGCTAGTGTGTACGCACTTGCTCCAATTCCTGTGACTATTTATCTGCATGGATAGGCAGCCTGGTGCCCTCCAGATCTTTGAGACTGCATCTCCCATAACCTCTTGTCATTAGCCATGCTTGCTGGAGCTGGTGAGAATTGCAGTCCAAGACTTTTGGAGATTGCCTAAGGATTTTGCAATAGACAAAATAGACACACACACAGAGGCATTTTGCTAGTAAATTGAACAAATGTAACTCATAATCAAGTGTTCCAAGCCAGAAATATATGATAGAATACATCTTTCTTTTCTAAGTCTTTGTTGTGAATGAATAAAGGCGATCTTTTTTTGAAAAAAAAACACATATCCTTGAGTTGTTGCCATGCTATTAGAAAACAAAATAGGCCCATTGAAACTCAAACAAGTTCAGTGAGCAGGGAACTAAGACAGCTTTGGCCATTAACTTTCATCAAATTTCTAGTGTTAAGTAATTTCTTTTCCCCAGCTGCCTGTTCAAATGCTCTGTATGGGCAGGACGTTCACCATTTATTCTGTTAAATGTACAGAAGGACAACTCTGTGTCATTCTTCTTCTCCTCTCCCGCCATATTCTGTGATTTTTTTCAAATCAGCAGATAACAGCAGCCACTCTTGGGAGACTAATGTTTATAGAGTCCTGAAGTCGCTGGAGTGAGAGAAAAATGGTAATCCTGAGTCAGGCACTTTCTGTCTGACTTGCCTTGCCTATGGGTGTGTGTGTGTGTTTATTAGTACATTCCTAATAGTGCTCTAATACAATAATTGAAGGGATCATGTGAGCCCGACAGCACCCTCCCACACGGGAAACTGTCCGCAACATGAATTCGCATGCAAACTTATACCCCCTTCTCTCTATTGCAATTTTACACTTGAAATGCTAAAATCAGTCAAGGAAGGAGCTGCCATCTGGGCAAGCACTAACAAGAAGTGGGAGCCCTTCCATATGTGAAGTCTTTACATTTTTCTTCTTCTTCTTCTTTCCTTTTTGAAACAGAACCAAAAGCTTTTCGATTTCAAAATGGCTGGCTCCTAAAACTGATGAAATCCAAAGTTCGTCGTCAGCTCATCCAGAGGTTTCTCTCCATTGGATTCCTATGCAATAGCCTTGATGGTGAAGGGGGACACTCACTCCCATCTCTTGTGAATCCCTCCCTCTCTTTCATTTTTGGAGCCAAACATGGCAGGGATGTTCGATACTGGGAATTCCGTTCCATTTAAGCCTGCCAGGATTTTGCAGCTTTTCCATTCCGAGAAGTGACAGCAGCCTGTAGCAGGTTTTTCTCCCTCAATTCCAGAAATTCAAATAGAAATGCGATGCCTCTCACCATAGTAGGAGCCTGGATGACCCATGTGTCTGTTCCAGGTGCTGCTAACTGCTGATGAGAATCTTCAAAGCCCGGCGCTCCCTTCTTATGGTCCTTTATCTTTAAACCAGACTTGGATTGAACGGCTCTTCAGAGAGAGGGTACCTTCAAATGGAAGACTACCCTCTGTAAAGTAGGACACATGATCACCCTAAGTGGAAGGGATGGGCTTATGGGTGAGGCATACATGGCCTTTTGCCTGGGCCCACATAAAAAACCCTAAGCCAGTCCCATGTGGAGCAAAAGAGGAGAGGAAATGTGATTCGAAGCATACGCTTTGAAAGAGTTTTGTTGAGTAGTTTACATGCTACTGCTGAACAATCACACCAGCTTTAAAATCACTCTACTGGCTGCCAATTAGTTTCCGGGCAAAGTACAAAGTGTTGGTTATTATCTTTAAAGTCCTACATGGTTTGGGTCCAGGTTACCTGCGGGATCGCCTTCTCCCATACAATCTGCCCCGCATGCTCAGGTCCTCTGGGAAGAATTTACTACAGTCGGACAAGACTAGGCTGGCAACTGTTTGTTACCCAGAGGACCTTCTCTTCTGCCACTCCGAGACTGTGGAACAACCTGCCGGGAGAGATCCGCCAACTCACCAGTCTTCAAGAATTTAAAAGAGCTATAAAGACTAATCTGTTCCGGCAGGCCTACCCAGTCGAATTTTAAGACTTGGTTGATTTTAATAATGTATTAATTTTATATGTTTTTAATCAGTTTTATATATTTTATATTGTTTGTATTGATGTTATTCCCCACCTCAATCCGGAGGGAGAGGTGGGTAAGAAATAATAATAATAATAATAATAATAAGAATAATAAATAAGGATAATAAATAAGAATAAGAATAATATTATCCCAAACCAGGTCTTTTCTTATATGCATTCTTTTAATTCTGCTAGGAAGAAGAGGAGGGACCACAATGGGAGGAAGTAAAATCCAGGGTTTGTGGCACCTCTGCAAAGCATGCTGGTACTGAGGCTTACATTTCATTTAATTCTGCATTGTGCCTTCAGAAGCAATCCCCGTTGTGTTGCTTTTAATTTCCTTTTCATATAAATACTTAATTCTTCTACTGCCGGGTGATCAGCTGTGAGGGTGAGATGCAAAAATGTGCTTCTATTTTTATATCCCATGCTAATGAGGCTCTGGCTAATGTTGCCTGCTGCATGATTGGGCATCGGTGAAGCAGAGAGGAAACAGGCAAAGCAAATAGACAAGATGGAAGAATGACCAAGAGCTGTGCCAAATACTAGATGTAACACTGGCCGCCGCCGCCGACACTGCCTCCTCCTCCTCCTTTATTAAGAAATATTGATATCAGAGAATCATAAGATAGTAGAGTTGGAAGGGGCCTAGTAGGCGATCAAGTCCAACCCTATGCACACTGCTGGATTTTTAGCCCGTCACCTGCCTTTGGAATTCCACATTATCCTGAGGAGGACTTGGATTCAGATGATTTGTGGGTCACCACATTTTGGCGGGGGTGGCACAGTGCCCCTATGTATGCTTTCCCAGCCTCAGGACATGACCCTCCAATGGACTTTGACAAGGATTCCGCTGCAGCTTCTCCTGTCCCTCACCCACACAGGAGCATGAGACTGCAGAAACTGCCCGAGTTAGGATCCAGCAGCGGGGGAGCCATTGAAAGACCAGACTCTGCCAGCCTTCTGACTGCAGTCCTTTGCTGGGACAACAGCTCTTTATGGGGGAATACTCCAGCCAGCATCACCTGCAGTATGCTCTCCAAGGTCCTGATTGAACTCCTGATATGTTCCAGAACAGACAGCAAATCCCCAGCTCCAGTCTGCTTCCCCTGGCCCTCATGCTCAGTTAAGGCATAGCCTAGCAATATTCTAGTAGGAGTGATGGAGGAACTGAATCTTTGCCAATTCTGATGCAAACTGACGTGATTCTCAGCTCCTGGACTGATACACCTATGATAACTTAGATATCCATAAGAGATGGCACATCTCGAATGTTCTGGCACAGTTCTTGTTAGAGCTGTGTGCAAATGGCCTCTCAGATTCTACAGCCTATTTCTGGACAGAGAAATTGGGGGAACCATTTCACCAAACTTCTGCAGGGGAGGAGAAATTCTCCAACCGTTTCTAGCGGATGAAGTTCACTATTTGATAGGAGCACCACCACCATCCCCCTTTTTTTTTCCTGAAAAAGAAAGTCCAAGTCCAAGTCCAATTTAAAAATAAAGAACCGAGAGCAGGGAGAGCAGGGAGGGGGGAGTTTAGAGTCACCCATCAACAGTTAGTGGCTCCCTGGGTGGCAGACTAAGCAGGCACAGGGGCCACCCAGTCCAAAATAAAGGAAGGGAAGAGAAGGAATCCTGCCGCCCCTGGCAGGAAGGTGAGAGAAGTATTTAACCCAGAAGGTTGACTGATTCCAGAGTTAAACCTTCCTCTCCCCTGATACTCTGAGCAGTGGTGGCTGGTGACTCTGATGTCAATGGGGCAGTGAATGCGTTCCGGGTTTCAGACAGAACCAGTCAGAACTTTAAATGATCTATCCACAACTTGGATACTCCTTTAAAGTTCTGATCGGTTCTGACTGAAAACTGGAGTGGATTCACTGCCCCACTGACATCAGAGCCACCAGCCCCCACTGACTCTGACTCTCTGTGTAGGCCACATGCCAAGTCTTAACTGATCTACCAGCCATATCCCCTCAAAATGTTGCCTCTGTTTCTCTGGCATTTCCAAACCCCTCCTAAGTTGAGCCAACTGTGACAGCAGAGACGAATTTACAACTCTGCATCTATATCTAGACTATGAATGGGTAACTGGAGCATTGGGAATTGAATCCTACCTCTGGGGCTTCACGTCTGCTCTCTACCACGTCTCCTGAACCCCCAGGTAGTAGTCCCTCCTTTTATTATGCCCTTCATCTTCTGTCTCCTGTGCTGAGACAACAGCAAAGGTCGCTCGCCTCTCTCTCTCTCTCTCTTTACAAAAGGCTCTGGAAGAGGGGGGAGGGCTCTTTAATCCCCTCCTTATTTATTTAATTATTGGTTTTATTAATGCATACCTCTTTCACGTAAAATGTCTAAGGCCGCTGACAACATTGCAAACCTTGAAAGTATGAATGACAACAGCAATATAAGAATAGGACAGATAACAGAACAGCAGAGAAAAGCCAAGCAACAAGAAGCTTAAAAATATGAGCAACAAGCAACAGAGGCGCCGAAAGAGTTCTCTTCTGACTGTACTTAGTAGTTGACTAGGAACACAGACTGGAAGTGACTTGAAAGGTCATCTAGTCCCACGCTCTGCCAACGCAGGAAATCCACCACTACAACATCCTGGAAGGCGGCCATCTAAAAACATCTAATGAAGTACAGCCCACCACCTTCTGAGGTGGTCTGTTCCACTGTCAAACAGCTTGGTCCATCCAAAATTTCATCCTAATGTTGCCAAAATCCTCTTTCTTATAATTTGAACCCATTGGTTTGGGTCCTATCCTCTTGAGTAATAGAAAACAAAATTGCTCCATCATCTATGTGAGAACCCTTCAAATATTTGAAGGTGGCTATCATGTTGACTCTTAATTGTGCCTTCTCTGGGCTTCTTCAACTTTTCCTCACAGGATTTGTTCCCTGAGCAAAGACAAGGCCTTTTAAGAAATATGAAAAACAACGCCCACCTTTCCATCAATATAATTATTTCCACAGAAGCTGAATAAATAAATGAATACATTTTTTAAAAAAACCAACAGTAAAATCAGTGAAATACCAATATAGTGATGATGATGATGATGATGATGATGATCTTCATTTCTATACTTCCCCCTGGAAGAAGCTCTCTGGCCAGTTTACAACAATTCACAAAAATATTACAAAATACAAAATAGGATAACAGAGCAGGGGGGCACCTGGAAGAGGCCCTCCAAATATTGTATTGTACACCACCCAGAGAACTTCGGTTATTGGGTGGTTGAAAAGTACAGTGAAAAAATAAATATATAATACCACTTTAGTGAGCGTGTAAGTTCATGTGGAAGTTGCCGATGCTTCAGGTACCCTAGGTCCCAGGTTGTGCAGGGCATTCACGATTGGGGGTGGATGAATCTGTCAGCTTTGCTTTCACCTACATTTGAATTTTTAAAATCTCAAGTTCTTTCTCCCCCAAGTACGAAGTACTTCACAAATTTGGGTAACTTCTCAAAAAGAAACTGAAACGAAATTCTCCCCCATCTGCACAGGCCAAATTCAAAAGGTAAGGCTGTGGAGAGGACCTTGATATTGCTGCCTGCCAAACACCTGTTAAGGATGAAGAGCCAGTCAGAAAAAGAAAATAAAAAGAGATGGTGACACTAATACAGGGGGATTCAAACCCAGACTTTTCAGAGCGAAGCAGCCAAACTCCTGGGCTTGAATGGATCGGATCTGACAGTATTGGTTTCTCCCACATTCAATTTATTTATTTATTTATTTATTTATTTATTTTAAAAATCTACAGTTCTTTTTGTCCTGAACATGGAGAACTTGCAAATTTTGGTAAATTCTTATCAAAACTGAACCGAAACAAGATCCTCACAAAAGCCTATTCAAGCGAAATGGGAGTGAGTCATCTGGGAAGAGATGCCTGCCAAGGCTTGTTTTGCCTGTGGTTCCTACCAGGAAGGAAGCTAGGACCTTTCGCCCGTGTTTGTCTTGTGTGGGAATCAGCAAAATACACCTCCCAAGAAATCATGATATTCAAAAACCATTTAATGAGTTGACTCCATCCTTCATCAAAACGGTTTAGCGTTGTTTGTTCTTCTTCGCTGTCTGTAATACAGCCGGCTGAGCCGATGTGACATACTGTCAGAACAGATTTGGGGTTGGTTTTGTTTTGCTTTGTTTTGAATACACAAAAAAGTTAAACCTAGACTTCATAAAGGTGGGATCTTGCTCTACAAAGCTTTGGCTACGCTCGTCACCTGCTGCCCGAAGGAAACTCAGCGGAACAGAAAATAACTCACTCAAACATCTGAAGTTCAAGAGCATTTGGGGTCAGTGTGCTAATTTCAGCATTATTATGTAGGTTTAAGAATGAAAACATCCACCACAACAGGTATGATGGAGTGCAGTGATGTGCCAATTTTCAAACCTGGATAGTAATTATTTTCTGACTCGATGTAGCAATGGGGGAGATCATTCAACCTTCAGAGAACTGATAGAATTCATTGTGACAAGATTAGTGGGTGGAATCATGAATGGTAGATGTACCAACGGTTATTAACCTTGACAATAAAATGGAACCTCCAAGTCTGGAAGCAGTATACCTCTAAATACCAGATCCTGACAAAAACAATACAAGCAATGGAGAGCAGTTGACTTCATGTCCTGCATGTAAGCTTCCCAGAGACACCTAGCTGTCCATTTAGGGAAACAAAAATAATGGACTAGGTGGACTTTTGGTCCAATCAAGCAGGATTCTGTCTTAAGTTCTTTTGTTCTTTCTGAATTATTAAGTTGGCACCATGTACAATTCTAGGTCATAGAAACTACTTAAAACACACACACACACCATTAGCCATTCTTTCTCATTCCTAATTTTATATTTCCATGCTTATTGGTACTATAATACTTGACTGGATTAAACTAGACTAGGACCAGTGGGTGGAAACGCTAGTGAAACAAATTCTGGCTAAATATTGGGAGAAACTTCTTGCAGGTAAGAGCTATTCAACAAACTGCTTTGAGAGATGGTGGGCTCTCCTTTGATGGAGGTACTTAAGCAGAGACTTGATGGTCATTTGTCAGGGATGATGTAGTTACATGATTCCTGCATTGAGCAGAGGACTAGATTAGAGATCCTCCAAGTCCCTTCAAACTCTATAAATTTGTGATTCATTACTGCTCCTGATGCAGGAGATCCAGGAACAGGATCTCCCATGGTCTCTTAAAGGGTTAAGAGAAGCAGCAGGGAAAGGTATCAAATCAGTGCCATGGCACTAGGGGAAGGTGGCGAATCCTTCCAACTTGTATTATTTCCCCAATGATAATCACCCACCCCAACCTGTCAGTTTCCTTGTGAGGCAAAACATACAGGTACCCAATCCAGTTTGGCCTCCATAAACATGTCAAAAGAACCAAACCATTCTTATCTTCCTTTGTTTGAGGCCAAGATAAATCTGGATGCCTTTATTGGCTATAATCTGAAAATAGATCAGTGGGAAGAGCCCCTGCTTTGCATGCAAAAGGTCCCAGGTTCAATCTCCAGCATCTCCAGGTAGAGCTGGGAAATACCCTATGCTGAAATGTTGGAGAGGTTGGTGTACTCAAAAATGTGGTCTTAATTAAGTCTTCAAATTTCCCTTGGACAATAGTTACTATAAAAAGCAAACCTTCAGGTTGTAACAGTGAAAGGTGCCATCAGTTTTAAATCAGAAAAAGAAATCTTATCTCAGCTACCAGATCAAGGTCTTCCTACATTTAATTTTGAAGGAGGTTTCCAAATGTACAGGATACAAAGTACATTTGTCCGGATGTGAGGATAGAGAGATCTGCTCAATTATTTATCAAAATTCCCTCCTCAGTGTCTTTTCTTCAAACACTCTGGGAGCAAGAGTTGCACAGTGGACGCTCTGTGAAAATGGAAGGCTAGGAATGTCTCCATAAGTACAACCTTCTGCCACGTCTATCCATCTTTGATTGCAGCACAAAAATACTGTAGGTCAGCAAAGGTGGGCACCCATGCCAGGGATTCCTCCATAAAAGCCAGATCTCCTGAACTCATCTATCTATCTATCTATCTATCTATCTATCTATCTATCTATCTATCATCTATGCAAAACCAAAGCTTTTCCATTCTGAGAAGAAAAGAGAAGAAAAGAGAAGAGGAGAAAATGGCACATTATACTGAACCATTCCAAAAATTGTCAATGTTTCTGGCTCAAAATAGCCAAAGCATGAAAGTCGCAAAGTCCTCATCATGACAGATGGGCCATATTGCCAGCTACCCAATCAATTTCAAAAGCCCTGCTTTCCAGCACATTCAGACCTAAGGATTCCAGCCTCTTTATAGGTTTTGGATAGAGTCCAGATATTAACACTAATAGATGACTCCCTTTTCTTAGCGCCCGCCAAGTTTTCAGGGAAAGTCTCCAGTGAATTAGCCTGCCCTTGTCATCGGGTCCCTGATTCCCAAAAGCTATCAATGTGAATGCACATAAGACCAAGTCCGGCCTGCATGCCTTGGCTTCCTGTATGTTTTCAAGCCTGATTCAAGGTGCTGTTTTTCACCTATAAAGCCCTACATGGCTCAGGACAGGGTTATAGTGTCCAGGTATGTTCAGGTTGGGAGAGGCATTCCAGCAGGTATAGTGGTCCTGAGCCAGGAAAAGTGTGTGTGTGTGTGGGGGGGGGGGGGGAAATTGGCCCATTGCATACATTGTTGCATACAACAATGTATGCAACAAACAATCAAACTGTGATTTCAAGGGGATGTTCCTTATTCCCCAAACAGCTCCACCCTATAGAACAGCCTTCCACAGCCTGACACCATCCAGATGTTGTGGACTTCAATGCCCATCTGCCCCAGCCTGCATGGCCAATGGTCAGGAATGCTGGGAGTAGTAGTCCAAACCACCTGGATGGTGGTAAAGGCTGCTATAGCATATAACAGGTATCCTGCATTATTACACTCTGCAGTGCCAAAAGATGGCTTGAAAGTCTGATGTGGCAGCAATTCTATGGGGTGGATACATGGGCCTGTGCTTGCCAGTGGCCTATCACCTCGTGTAGATGTCAAGGCATCCCATCCCAAAGAATTATACCAGCCCACAAATAGTACCTTCATTTCATTAGTGCTTTCATATTAGATGGGTCCCCCCCACCCCCACCCCCACCCCCACCCCCACCATCGCTGGAACTTTTCGTGTTCCTAGACATTGATTACGCACTAGCCCATGGTTTATGGTTTCTCCTCCCTCCCTCTACTTCTCTCTTTCCCCTCTCCTCCCCTGCTCCTTTTTTCCATTTTCAAGCCAAGCCGTTCTACGTCCATCCATCTTTCTGTTTTATTAACTCTGGGGTTATGTTATGGGCAGTTCATACGCGTTGCTGCATCTCCCTGTTTATAGCTTGCCAGTGGCTAATATCCCTGTTCCACGAACTGAAAAAGCGCTGCTGAGAGAGAAAGAGAGGGAGAGAAGACTAACAATTATGCTTGTGCATTTAGACGACAAAACATTGGTTCTGAGAGCCACCACATTAGCCTCACGGGGCTCTTTCTTATCACACACTGAGCAAGGAACATGTACACACACAGACATATTTTCCAAGCTCCTCTTCATGAAGTGCTAGGAAAGGGGTCATATGTAGCACCTCCAGATTCCATCCCATTGCATTACCATTCCATTCTCTGTCTACAGCATGCACTGGCAGTGATGTCTCAAAATCTAGATGTACACAGTGGAGCTGATGCCTTCTTTTTAATATAGATGCATCAGAAATCCTATCCTGGCAAATTCCAATGAAGTCTGGCCTAAATCCACACTTCCAGACTAATGTGAGGATCAAATCTTAAAGGTACAATACACAGAGCTAGTGTGGTATAGTGGCTAAAGTGTTGGAGATCTGGGTTCTAATCCTCGCTCAGCCATGGAAACGCACTGGGTGACTTTGGGCCAGTCACAGCCCAACCTACCTCACAGAGTTGTTGTTGTGAGGATAAAATGGAGAGGAGGGGGATTATGTATGCCACCTTGGGTTCCTCGGACGAATAAAGGCGGGATATAAATGTAATAAATAAATAAAAGAAATAAATAGATAGATAGGAAAAAGTCCCAAAACTGACATTTTTCTGTCTAAACATTCATAGGATTGCACTCTAAGGCCCTTTCTACACCGTAGGGGTGTAGAGAGAGGGAGGGAGGGAGGGCAATCCCAGAAGTACCTAATATACACCATTGGCACACACCAGTCAGGGGCCATCCCAGGCAAAAAGCCTAGTGTGGAAAGGGCCTAAGTAACCCATCGGCTTTTGCATTTCACAAATGTTGAGACTTTAGCTTTAAAAACATCGAAATCAGTTTTAAAATGAGCTTTTTGGGGGGGGAAATAGATTTGAAAATGCGCATTTTGAAAAAAGAGTCCTTTTTAAAAGATGTATTTTAAATATGCATTTAAATGCACATTTTCAGGAGGACTTTTCAAAAGTAAATTCACAGATGAGTGAAGAAACACAAGGGAATGAACGTTTTGGTGAATACGTATGGAAGTGACACAAAATGCAAATAGACTGTAGGCTTTGAGAGAAAAACCCCATTTAATATAAAATTATTTAAACTATTTAAACAATTTCCCTAGTTTTCAAAACAGAGTTTTAGAGCCTTTAAGAGCTGCATGAAGTCAACTAGTCCAAGAGTTCCCAACATGGAGATGCAGCACGAAGGAAATATCCCGTTCAATTTCTGCCTGTCGTGCTCCTAAGCACAAGCACAGGAGTCCTGCTCACCCCTGCCTCAAGGGCTGATAACCAGATCACACAAATATCGTCTTCCAGAAAGAGCAGATATGGTACAATGGCTACGCTATTGGGGGAATATCTGAGTTCAAATCCCTACTTTGCCATGAGTTTTATAAGACGTTTTTGGCAAGCCACTCTCTCTTAGCCTAACCTAGGGGCTGTCTTCACGGCACTGGGTTAGCACCGTCCTCCTCCTCGACCCCGTGCTTTCTATCTCCCGAGGCGTCGTCAAGTAGTCCTGATGCCGAGAAGGGAGCGTGGGGCTTTTGGGCAGCCATCTGGGTTCCAGAGCCACCCTGCCCTCTTCCTGGTGGAAGGTGACCAATCACCTTCCATGGGGCTCCGCCCCCAGGTTGGCACCAGACTGGCAACGGAGTGATGTTACATGGCAGAAGTGCTGTGTTGATGTTGCTCCCTTTGAAAAAGTCAGGGTAAATTCCTGACTTTTTCAAAACGCAGCAGCGCAGGGAAGCCCCGCAGTGGCTGCGAACCTGCATCTACGTTGTCTAACCGACGGGGTGCAGATCCACAGCCACCACAGGGCTTTCCACTTGTGTAGACAGCCCTCTAGGGATTCCCAGCCTTTTGGGGTTGGTGGCAAGATTTCAAATTTTTAAAAAGTGCTGCGGGCACTCTCTCAAAATGGCTGCCACAGGAGGCTTGTCCATTCATAAAATGGCTACCAGGATGGGCATGGCCAGCCACAAAACACTTATTTCCCAAAAGGGAAATTGGTGAGACTAAAAGAAAATAACTTGCCCCAAAACCTAATGACAAGACGTAGACACAAAACCACCCTATTGAACCCAAATAAAGATGGCCCTGGAGGGTGGTACTTTTCTTTGCAGCACGCCAGCCTCCCAGTTAAAACCATCAACATCCTCCTCATCTTAAGAAATGAAATGAGAGGCAGGGAGCATGGCAGGTGTGGAGGGAATGGCGGCAGGTATATTGATGGCCACAGGCATCACACTGGAGATCCATATAGATTGTGGTGAAGATCAAAGGAGATGCTCCACAAGCAAGCTGCTACTCAGAGATTCATGTAAATTTAATAACATCCATAGCCTGATGCTATGCAGTTTTATTTAGAAGGAATACTACTACTCCCAAGTAGTTCGCATAGGACTAGAGTCCTAATACACTGTATTCATAAGCAGGCTTATTATTAAACAAGTAAATCCCATATACATAAGCCAATGGGTCTTGCTCCCAGACAATTGTAACCTTATTGCTTGCACTTTTCCAAAGCAATTCCACTTGCAGGATCGAAGGCACAATTTAACACTGCACAGAATGCTCTTAGCGTCAGGAAATGTATTTCTATTAATATTGCGAAAAGATCAAGACTTTGATTCGTTTATTTTACCGCACTCACCTATCTACTGATTAGATAAATGCTAGATGCTTATTCCTTTATTTTTTACAATCTATACACCACCCTTCATCCACAAGGGACCCCAGGGCGATGTACATAAAATTATAAAAAGCAAATATGCTATAACAATAACAACAATAAAGCTACAAAATAAGAAGAATAAAATGCCTGGGTTGAGAAGGAACATCTTGATTTAGTGCCAAAAAGAAAACAAGGTCAGTGCTAATCATAGCTCCACTGGGAATGCTTTCCAAAGTCAAGGCATTGTCACAAAGAAGGCCAACTCTCTTTTGTAAATGCAAATAACCAGGCAGTACCTAGGCATGTCTAATCAGTCCCCTTAGTACTTCTTTAGTGAAGCCACACAAATGTTCCACACATGCTATATATATTTTTTTTAAAAAATTCTATTCATGGGTTTTTAAAAACCATGAATATACGAATTTAGAAATAAATCCTGAAAGGCCTGAAAGTAAGCTGGAATACACATAAAGATTAGTGATGTTTAATGCACCACATGTGTACATGATACTATTAGATACTATTATCTGTAAGCTGGCATTTGCACACAGGAAATGCACACACTAAGCTATGCGGGATATTTTAATCCCTGCTGTAACGTCAGAGAAATCAGCGGAGGTGACTAGAATGGGAAACACTTTACAGCTTGGATCAGCCTTCCTGAACCCAATGCCCTCCAGATGTTTTAGACTACAACTCCCATCACTCCCAGCCAGCACAGTCAAAGGTTGGGGATAATAAGAGTCATTGCCCAAAACATCTGAGGGCAGCACATTGAAGAAGACTGGTTTATATTAAATAGATCAAGATCACATGTTGAAAACTTTAAGATGCTTTCCCCTTTACCTTTAAGTGCTCTCATGCTGACTTCCAATGGTTTACTTTGGAGTAAAGGGGGTTGAGGACTGCAAATGTTGCTGCTGACATGGACTGGAAAGCAACCAGAAGGCATCTGTTCCTTGCTCTTCTAGGAAGAGATACCTTGCACTGAGTCAGATTGCTGGTCTCCAAGGTCTCAGGGAGGGGTCTTTCTCAGTCCACCTGGAGATGCTGGGGATTGTACATAAAACAGGTGCTCTACCACTGAGCTACAGCCCTCCCCAAATTTCTCATACCAAATATCTCATTGTGAAACACACACACACACACACACACACACACACACACACACCCTCCGCCACTCCCTTTCCGTATTCTGCACTGCAGAAAGCTTCTTTACCATAGCTTGCCCTTCACTGATTTAAAAGCCAGGTCCCATCACATTTGGCTTTCAGGTTGGGAAAAAAATAGCAGTGTCCTTCCCTCCCCCAATATCCACCAATTTCCATATTTTCCTTGAAATCAGCATAATCAATGGCACTGAGTAAATGGCCTTCAAATATTCAGCTTTCCTGAGCAGTCACGTTATTTTGATGCTATTCAGTGGCGCCTTTAGCAGCGTTTTCTTCTAGGGGTACAAGTTCCCTTCCTGTTTTACTCTGACTGTTCTTGGCTACATTTGTCTGCACTATTAGCTCCCTGATTTTGTTGTTTCTGGGCCTCTCTGATGTTGTTAGAATGGAGCTAGAACGGGAAGTGGGTTGCTGCAGTCAATGGGACTGAACAGCAGCGAGGGCATGCAGTGCCGAAGCCACCGTGAATGACCACAAGCAAAAGCCCCGTTGAAAAGCACGGCCTCAAAAGTGAGAGAAGCTCCTTTGCAAAAGGTGCCCAAAAACAGGAGGCCCTGCTCCTGCATCCAAAAACGAGGTAAGGAGTTTTGGCTCAGCCCTAGCGAACAGATTCTGCAGTGTTGCTGGGATGGCATTTGTATTGCCTTTCAACAGCCTTACTTAATGCTCATTTGCAACCTGAAGCCTGATCTTCTTGTGGCTCCATCTTCTTTGGCTTTAGGAAACCGCTGAGAGACTATGGCAGCCGAGCAAGTGTCTGCAAGCCTTTTTGGCTTGCTCCTCCTCATCTCCATCCAGATCTAGACCATTCACAATTACTTCCTTGGCAGGCACCATCCCTTCCTATACGCTCCCTCACCCAAGGGGACAATCCACCAAGCCACGCTGCGATGCAAGACCCTCTGAAATGAACAGACTGCGCAGCAGGAATGGTTAGCGGAGCGAGCCCCTGACACCACAGAGAAAGAAAACCCTCGACCCTGTGTAAAAAAAAAAAAGATCAGACGTGAGATGTCGAGGACAGCACAGAAACCTTGCGGACCTGGCTCTTCAAGCTGCACCGCTAATTAATACAACACGCCGATGCCTTCCTCATTTGCCATTAATATATACCACCATCACAGGCCTGTACCCAGCAGGAGCAGGGTGGAGGAGACAAAAGAGTCTAAAATCAGTTTGCCAAAAGAGCCCTGGGGCGCTCCGGATCAGCTTTAAAAGCAGCTGTTGATTGCGATCTATTTTGTACGTAGGCGGATGAGTGGGCGAAAGTGCGTGGGTGGATGGAGGAAAGGGCAATGCATTTGTTTCTAGAAATAGAGTGTGGTTTTAAAGAGGGGGGAGGGAAAGAGAGTCATGTCCCCACCCCCCACCCCCCACCCACAAAGCATGTTCTTGCACCTAACACGGGAAGGATAGGGGGCAGGGAAGCCACCCCCAAATTTCACTGTGGCTCGGCGGAAGCCAGTGCAACAACAAAGGTGACGCCTGCCAGAAGCGGTTCTGCACATCAGGCACAGCTGTGCAGAGGAAGCAAAGGAGGCCCCGTTGGCAGAGCTGCACATCCCAGTGCATCGCTGACGCTCACCGAGGCTGCCTGGAGAGGAAGGCTAGCTTGGGCTGCAGCGGATTCTTGCTTTCAAGAGATTATGTAAGATGCGATTGCTACATTTATGAGATGATGTTCCCGGAGACCATGCAGTCACACGCACGTCACAAAGACATGCTCGGTACAGTGTGGGGCAGATGGATTCCATCCAAGACCGCTTATTAAAGAGGCTTCTCTTCTCATTTGGCAATATAAGGGACAGAATAATGAAAACAACAGCCACAACAACACAACGATCATGACCACACTATCTCAAACACATTGCACTAGGCTGGAGACAGACATTCATATTCAAAAGTCAGAAGGGTCTCTTAAGAGGCCTCACTTTCTATGGTGTGCATACATATTTATGTTCTCCCACTGGAATTTGCTTTCACAAAACCTGCCAATGGCCAGGAGCTCAGATGGCTTCAAAAAGAGGTTCAGCAAATTCATGAGCTCTGTCGGTAGCGGTCTCCCTGTGAATGACAGTTGCCAGGAAAACAACCATGTGAGAGGGCTCTAGCGCTCATGTCCTGCTCGAAGGCTTCCCAGCAGATTCTGGCTGGCCACTGTGGGAAATGGGATGCTGGACACGACAGGTCTTTGGTCTGATCCAGCTTCTTCTGATGTTCTTATGACACAATGCAAGACAATAACAAAACACTGCCTGCCCAGAGACAAAAGTGGGGTGAGGTTCTACACTATGAACAGCAATCCCTCTTCCAAACTCCCTTCAAGTCTCTGTAAGAACATATCAAGTGGCCTTATGCTGAGTCAGACCACTGGTCCATCTGGTCCAACCTGGTCCAACCTGTCTGGCAGCAGCTCTCCAGGGTCTCAGGTATAAGAATTTCCCCCATCATCTAGGAACATTGGAAGCTGCCATATAGGCAGGCCATTGGTCCATCTAGCCCAGTATTGTCGACATTGACTGGCAGGGGCAAATATGGGGGTGGAGGGGGAACAATCGTATTTGCCTTTGGTGTTTTAAGTGTGGTTATTGTAAAATTATTTGTGCATGACAATCCACATTTTTTTAAACATACTCTCCACAAAATACACATTCATGCACACATTTTAACCTAAATAATGCACTGATGTATGCATCCTAAATACATTTTGCATTTGGGTACACTTAAAAAAAAAAAGTTTAGAACGGTATCGCAAGAATCCAAGAAGCATGAAAACCAGGAAGTGCAAATCAGATTGGACCGCTTAAAAATGTGGACCGAGCAAAATCCTTGAACATCCCTAGGTACCAATGGAGCTGGTGTTCCCAGAGCAAAAGATGCACCATCTTTAAGTGTAATGCATCTACTTCTTTCAACCCCTGGTTCAAGGGAGGAGGACATCTCAAAGTTGCTACATGCTGGAATGGTAACAGTAGCAACTGACTCTTATTAATGCTTGTGAATTGCATGCCATGGCTCAAATGATCTCTCAGAGGTGGTAACAATCTCCCGATTGATGCAAGACCTATTCCTAGCCACACAGCATGCATTTAGGGAGAAGTCAAGATCTAAAACCCCTTTTCTTCTCTCTCCCTGTTCCATCTTCTTCCTTCTTAAACACCTCTAGCAAAACAGTCACTCTCCAACAGATTGGCGCAGTCTGGCTCAGAGCACTGTGGGGATTAGATTTATCTAAACTTGACCAGAGCAACTCAAAAATCCATTCAGCTGACATCTAAACACCACTGAATTATTGTGGTTTCTCCCCCATCAATTACAACCAGCCCTCTGCTCAATACTTTGGACTTGATGGCCACTGAGGCTCTCTTGCCAGCTGAGGTAGCTGGGGAGACAGCTTCACGGAGAATGGAGCCAAGGGTCTGAGAAAGCAGAAAGGGCATCTTTCATAAGTAGAGTTGCAATGACCAGCACAAGGGGAAAGCCACTGTGCAGCCAGACCTAACCCATAAATCATTCTAAACCTTCTCCACGCTCCTCTTTTATAGCCTTCTTTGCTATTACCGTCCCACAGGGGTTCATACATTGAGCTCAAATCTTCATTCATGTTGGAGGCCTCAGGTATATTGCAGCTGACTATAATATGATTGGTTGAAAGACAATAGAGGGTAGCAGCTCAGACTTCAAGAAGCAGAGGAACTCATCACTGTATGAAGGAAAAGATCATCCCCAGGCTCCCTTCCTTTCATCTCATCTGTCCAAGACCAGCGCCCAAATTCTGAGAAGGGTAACCTCGCCAGTTTTAATCCAATTTTCCACCCACCTCTTCCTCCCTATTTTCTTTGACAAGACTGGCATCTCCCATGCTTCAAGTTTGAGAGACCCTAGTAACAAGTCAGAGGTTCAAACCATGTTGGGTATTCCTCATCCATGCTAGAGGTATGAAAATATGTGCTATAACAGACATTCAAAGAGGGCATACTTTGAGTGTACAGCTTCCCATGGAAATTCTAAAAAGTAACGAAAGACATATCACAAAGACAATCAACTGCAACCACTGTACAAGATGATTTGCGTATGTTTAGATAATTTGATACAGCTCTGTTTTTCAAACCTTCCTTTGTGGAATCCCTTTCAATGTCAACTTGTCAGCTGAGGAACCCTTATGCATTGCAGAGGATATTTGGTCCGATGGCCATGTGTCCTACATTACAGCAGGGCCGTGCAGAGCTGGTAATATGCCCAGGCCAGATGGGAAGTGTGTGCCCCCCAATTTCAAAAAAGGAGGACAACATGGCCGCCCCAAGGGGGCCATGTGCCCACCAACATGTCCGTTCTACATCACACCTTCATATTAAACCTGTTCTACAATACCTCAAGGCATATATATCCCTGCCCCGCATGCGCCATGGCCGTCTGGAGCTTGTAGTCTGACCGTGGTATTCACGACGGATGGCTTCTGCGCTGTTTCCACAAGGCGGGCTCCTCACTTCTCGATGGGCCACTTACGCTACGGAAGCAGTAGCGTAAGCTAGTGGGGACCTCCTCGTTGGAGTGTCCCCTCAAAATTGTGAGCCCCGGGTCAACTGGCCCCACTGACACCCCCCCCCCCCCCAAGCACGGCCCTGCATTACAGAGGATATTCCTCTACTTGAAGGTTGTCAGAGGATGATCCTCTGATTGAATTGAATTGAATTGAATTGTTTATTTACGGTCAATAAACCAACACAAATCCTCTGATTGAAGGCATCTTCCGTTTGAAGGCCTCTCCAGTTTAAAGGTAAAGAGCCATAAGAATGGAGAGCAAGGGCCTTGAAGTTGCCCTTTAACAGTGAGCACCTGGGTAGCAGTAGGCGATCTGTGAAATCCATGGTGGTGCAACAGACAACACACTAACCCGCCATAGGTATGAACAACCTGTACTGCAAACCATGGGTTCTCAGATGGGTTGTCTGGGGGAAGCAATCCACCATGGGGGGGGGGGGGACATTCAACAAACAATGCATCATGGCTTGTTGTGGAAAATAAACCATCATGGGTTATTGTGTTGTGTGAACCTAGTCACAATCTTTCCCACTATGGTGAGCTGTATCATATTTCTATTATTATTTATAATTATTTCTAAATTTCCATGACTACATATAAATTAGCATGTGCAAATTTTACGCAAATCGGTTTCCTTTTTTGGGTGATATATAAGTGGATATTTGGGCACATTCTATGGTGCACAGTTCACATTTGACACTAGCCAGGCCTGATGGACCTCACCATTCCACTGCATGAACTGCTGAGTCTGCCCTGGAATTTATTCAAATATATTGCAGGAGAAGATCGATAGTCTTGAACAATCAAACTGTTTTCAGGGGAAATTGTCTGCCATAGCTGATCTTCTCACTGAGGAGTCCCTGATAAGCTTTAAAAGAATTTCAAGGCACCTACACAGTTTGAAAATTAATGTGGTATAAGATATGCTCTTGTCAACTGATTGGGAATTCAATTTAGAAGAAGATATATTTTAGTAGGGCAGCAAATGTTCACCCAGAAACATCTCCAGCGCAAATGAAGCACTTTTGAGGGACAGATCCCACCCCAATCTAAAAATGCACTGTTTAAAATGCTTTTTGGAGCCAGACTATAAAGGATTACATGATGAACGTGACGGCCTCATGATGCTACATAACCAATCAGATTTGACTGAATCAAGTGAATGGCAATATTAGCCCTCTAGATATTTTGGACTACAACTCCCAGTATTCCTGATCATTGGCCATGCTGGCTGGGGCTGATGCAAATTGACATCCACAACATCTGGAGGACACCCATTGGGAAAGGCTGGGCTATGTAGTAGCTATGAACTGTGTGGATGAACATCTTTGCCTCATTTTTATATCAGCCACAAACATTCGCCGGAGTGTGTCTGTGTTTGCAAAAAGCAACCTTTCATTTCTGTTTACTCCTATTTGTTAGTCCACTGAAAATGTCAGCTCTTTTGGGTAGCAAAGTCTTGACATGCATGGATCTATCAATTGATCAATCTATATATTTATTTATGTTTTGACAAAGTTTTCATAAATTATAACTCCTTCAATTTACAATTTGCTGGAATGGAGTGGGCTTAACCATTGTCGCAAATTATATTCTAAAATGGAAATATAAATTCAGCTCAGTTCAATGCATTTGTTTAAAACCAAAGGAGGTGGGAACAATAAAAGGCCCTAATCCTAAAACATACCATTTTAAAACAAGTGGTTTCTGTAGTGTAATATTATGTTTTGCTGCCTATACTGAAACATCAAAACCAAGCAGTTTTAGATGTAACAAACTTATCTTCTTCTGACAATAGCTAGGGAAGATTTTATTAACGGCAAGCCTATCAAGAATTCCTTATCAAAAAACTGTTCAGCAGGACTACATAAAAGGGGCAATATGGAACATAAAATAAGTTTAACGTTAAGTTTTAGGGACTTTCTATAGCACTTGATTGATTGATCCGGAGGCAAAGAGCGGGGTGCTATCAGTATGCTGATGAGCGTCAGCTAAGGATAGCATGTTTCCTCTGAATGAATGCTTGGAGGCGGTAATGGTCTGGATGAGGAAAAACAAACTGAAGCTGAATCCAGACAAGACAGAAGTGCTTGCTGTCAAAGGCCACAACCTGGGTTTGGAGGTGTGTCGACCAGTTCTAGATTGGGTTACACTCCCCCTGAAAGACTGTGTTTGCAGCTTGGGGGTGCTCCTGGATTTATCGCTTCAAATGACAGCTCAGATAGACGCAACAGCCAGGAGTGCCTACTATCAGCTTCGGCTGATACACCAGCTGCGCCCCTTTCTAGAGTTGGAAGACCTCAAAACGGTAGTGCACGTGCGTGTAACTTCGAGGCTCAACCTGCAATGTGCTGTACATAGGGCTACCTCTGTACCTAGTCTGGAAACTTCAACTAGTTCAAAATATGGCAGCCAGGTTGGTCACTGGTACATCTAAGGGTGACCATATTACGCCAGCTTTAAAATTGCTCCACTGGCTGCCAATTAGTTTCCCGGAGAAGTACAAAGTGTTGGTCATTGCCTTTAAAGCCCTACATGGTTTGGGTCCAGATTACCTGCGAGATCGCCTTCTCCCATACAATCCGTCCCGCACACTCAGGTCCTCTGGGAAGAACTTACTACAGTCGCCCAAGACTAGGCTAACAACCGTTACCCAGAGGACCCTTTTTCTGCTGCTCCCAGACTGTGGAATGACCTGCCAGAGGAGACTCGTCAACTTAACAGTCTTTTAGAATTTAAGAAAGCTATAAAGATTAGTCTCTTCCAGCAGGCATATACAGTGGAATTTTATAATGTTTTAAGGATGTTTTTATGATGTTTTATTACTATTTTAATAAGGTGCACCATGTTTTTAAATAGTTTTATGTATTTTATCATATTTTATATTTACTGCTGTTCCCCACCTTGATCCAAACGGAGAGGCAGGTAAGTATTATTATTTTTATTATTATTATTATTATTATTATTATTATTATTGGTAAGACTTTCAGCTGTAAGTTTCATAAGATTGCTTTTTTTGGGGGGGAGGGGATTTTTCAGGTTAGAATGGTCAGTGTTGGCTCCAGGGTTTTGAGTGGCACTTTCCAGAGGGATGTTCTCCTGCAAAGGCCCCATTGAAATGAACGGGACATGTACAAATCCACTGCTGTGCTTCTGTGCAGTACCCATTAATTTAAATGGTGTCTGCATTGATGAACCTCCCAATGGACCTTGATATGAAAGAGTTTATCTTACACAAGGAAAGTAATATATGTGAACTTTATTCTCTGGATGATTGGAGCAATCTAAAACAAGTTGTTTGTATCAACCAGAATATTTTCTTCTCTTTTCCCTGGCTTGTATGCACTGAATGATTTACCATCAGTGGATTGGATCCATTGTAATCAATGGGTCTACTCAAAGCACATATGTAGAGTATACCCATTGATTTCAGTGGCTCTACTTTATGTATGACTACATCTGGCTCCAACCCAGTATCTCAAACACTCTTGAAATTGGATGTGACATAATACATTCCAAGATCTGATTGGTTATAATTATACATTTGGGCAAATGCCAAGATGTCGGCAGAGATCCAATGAGCTCTCTTGAGGCTGAACTGCCTAGTCGGGATTTGAGCTATCTCAAACTGGGGACATTGGAAGCTGCAGTATACTCAGCTGCAACAGCCCTGCCTAGCATGAACAGAAACAGCTTTAACTGTTGTGATGAAGAGGGAGTTTCACCAGGTGCTGCATGCATACAAATGACACCTGCTGAAATTCCCTTTTCTATACAACTGTTAAAGATACAGGAGCCCTGTCCTCCTTTCCATAGGGTCACCCTAAAGAAAGTCAAGCCCAAATCCTCCATGACACTGGTAGCAGCATGGTTCTTTTCACCCCAGGCATGGCTTTTGCAATGCAGGTTTCGTGGCTCTTAATACTCTAACCGACTGCATTCTTTTATGTTTAGAATTTCCCACAGGAAAAGAATGTAAGCTCCAACATGTAGACACATTGCAGCAGCCGGCAGTAGCAGGCAACACCAACAACGACAATAGAAACATTTTCCAAACATGAAGGATTTTAGGCAGATATGTACCTAGATACAAGAACAGACTTCCCCAACTTGGTGCTGTCCAAATGTGTTGGACTATAGCTCCCAGCGCTGGGTGTCATAGCCCTACACATCTGGACAACACCAGGTTGGGGAAGGCTGCACTAGAATATTGACAGTGTAAACATATTTTCCCCTATAGTACTCAGGAATAGCCATTAGCCCACATGTCAACTTAAAACTCTCACTCGGATCCCAATATTCTTACTCAGCCCTGCACTTAATATTTCCTTAAGGAGCTACTAGTCACAACTCCGCTCATGCAGTCTACCTCTGAGTACCAGATGCTGGGGGATAAAGCAAAAGAGGCGGTATGTTCCCTTCAACTCCTGCTTTTGGGCTTCCCAGAGCCATTGCCGGTGGACAACGAGTCTGGTCCTGTAGGGCTTTTCCTTATGACCCATCACCATTTCCCCATCACAAAACATCCCCATCATCTAAAGCCAGCTGAGAAGCTTTCAAAACGAATAGGTGAAGATCGAAGTCCCATCTCAGCCCTTCGGATGTTTTTGGGACTGCAGCTCTCAGCATGCCTGACCATTGGCCATGCTGGCAAGGGCGGATGAGAGTCCAAAACATGTGGAGGCCTCCAGGTTGGGGAAAGCGGCCCCATCTATTCACGTACAACCATGAGGGGCCCTGCATTGGGATGAGCGTACGCATTCACCAAGTTCAATGGGATTTCAAAGCACTGCGAGGCAGAAGGGCATGTCCAGATGGAAATCTGAATCTGCGGCCATGTCTACAACATGGATGTTTCCCTGGGTCGTCCTTGTGCTTCCAAATGATACACAAGGGATCCTGGGGACAGGTAGGGATGACCCCTCCATTTCCCCGGGATAACTGGTTGCCCAGTTATCCTGATTTTTCCCATGATCCAGGGACCATCTCGAGGACTGCAGGTGGTGTGGCCGCCGCTCTCGGCTCGTCCTGCCTCCTTGCGAGTAACGGGGCTCTGGAAACGGGCATAGGCCTGTGCGGGGGCCCATCAGGGGTAGCGGGGGAGTAGGGTCAGGGTGTTTCTTTTCTTTTTTTACTCCCTTTTGCAGGGGAGCGCAATTGCGCTGTGTCTCCAACAATTTTTAAAAATGGCACCCGCAACGCCACTCTTGCCTTCCAGGATGTCACGCTGGCATGTGTATGCTGGGGATGATCTCGCAAGCAGGCAGGAAATACCGGGATCCCCCCCCCCCCGGTGGTGTAGGAAGGGCCTGCATCAGTGACATGCAGTGAAACCTGCTGCCAAGTGAAAATCCTTTTCTCAATTTTTTTTAAAAAATCTCCCTCAAAAGAATCTTAAGAACATCAGAACATCAGAAGAGCCCTGAGGCTGAATCAGAGCAAAGGTCCCTCTAGTCCAGCACTCTGTTCACACAGTGGCCGACCAGCTGTCGACCAGAGACCAACAAAGCAGGACACGGTGCAACAGCACCCTCCCACCCATGCTCCCCAGCACCTGGTGCACACAGGCTTACTGCCTCGGATACTGGAGGTAGCACATAACCATCAGGGCCATTGAAAGCCTTCTCCTCCAGGAATTTATCCAACCCCCTTTTAAAGTCATCCAAACTGGTGGCCATCGCTACATCTTGTTGCAGTGAATTCCATAATTTAACTATGTGCTGTGTGAAAAAGTCCTTCCTTGTATTTGTCCTGAATCTCCCACCAATCAGCTTCATGGGATGACCCCATGAGTTCTAATATTTTGAGAGAGGGAGAAAAATTCTCCACACCATGCATAATTTTGTACACCTTTATCATGTCTCCCCTTAGCCTCCTTTTTTCCAAGCTAAACAATCTCAGCTGTTGTAACCTTCTGTCATAGGGGAGATGCTCCAGCCCCTTCAATCATTTTAGTTGCCCTTTTCTGCACTTTTCTCAGCAATATAATATCTATTTTTAGGTGTGGCGACCAGAACTGTACACAGTATTCTAAGCATGGCCGCATCATAGAGTTGTATAAAGTTTTTTCCTTTTCTAATAATGCCTAACATGGACTTGGCCGCACACTAGGTTGACATTTTCACTCGATCTTTCTCCCTAGCTGCCCCAAATCTTTTCACCTGCCTCCCAGAACACCTGTGTGAGGTCTCCTTTCTCACTTCTTTCAAATCCCTCCTCAAAACCCACTTTTGACTCACTGCCCTAGTTCTGGGGTGTCCAACGCTGTGCTCAGGACACCTCTCTTGTCTCCTGCCAGTCCCCCGCCTCTCCTGGTTTTTCTTTTATTTCTTAAGATTTTTAAAATTATTGTTATTTAACTGAGAGGCTGGCATGCTGCAAAATGAAGTGCTGCCCTCTGGCACTGCCTTTATTTGGGTTTTAAAGAGTGGTTTTGTTTTTTGGAGCTCAGGTCCCACCTCTGCTTTATACTTAGGTTTTTGGGCAAATTACTTTTTCATTAGTCTCACCAGTTGGCCTTCTGGGAAGACAGTGTTTTGTGACTGGTCAGACCCACCATGGCAGCCATTTTGTGAGGGTGTCCCTGACACCCTCTCAAAATTCCAAAGGTGCCCACTGCCCCAAAAACGTAATTATGTGTACGTTGTTGCACCTGAAAGAAATGCACATTGCTTCTCTGTTTACCACCCCAGCCTCTGTTGCTTTCCCTGGGTCAAATCTCAGATTGCAAGATCCTTGGGAGCAGGGAAGCATCCTCATGTACTCTGACCATTGGTGGCACTCTTTCAATCCATCAAAAAGTTTGCACATTTCCCGCATCTCTGGAGTGACCACAGAATGTTTCACATGTATGCTAAGGGACACTTGCAAAAACCCAGAGAGAGGGACAAGCAGGAATACCCCCTCGTTGCAGACATGGGGTTGAGTAGTTGGAGGAGGAGGAGGAGGAGGAGGAGGAGGAGGAGGAGGAGGATACCCCAGGCTGCCTGGCAGTTTCACGGCTGTCAAAAGATTTGAACCGAGGAATTCCTGGCTCACAGCCCACACTTTCCAATCTACCAGATCTACTGAAAAAGAAAATGCATTGCTACAGAGCAATGGCAAAGGGCTGCACCATTGCCAAGGCACGAGATTTAACACAAGGCCCTTTCACTCATCACTTGGAGGTTCTGGCTAATGCAGCCTTCCCTAACCTGGTCCCCTCCAGTTGTGTTATACAGTTGTGTTATAACTCCCACAATCCCCAGCCAGGTTTGGGAAGGCTGGGCTGATGTAACAAAGCTATGAGGATGACTGCACTTACTCGTGAGTGATTAACTACTAACTGCAAGGGTGGTTGCAGGACCGCCACAGCTGCTGGCTCTAGGGTTCTGGGGGGGGGGGGCTTTGACAAAGGGTATCTTAACCTGGAGAAGGCAGGACATGCCTTTGCCCTCCTTGGATGTTCTGTGAAAAGGGAAAACAGAGCAGTGCCCTGGGCTGCCCTCGGAAGCTGGCCCAGATCACTGCCTTGAAATGCCCCATTTTTCCAGTGTGAAACCATGGCATGTCCAAAGCCAGCTTTCCCTAACCTGGTGCCCTCCGGATGTGTTGGACTGCAATTCCCATCATCTCCATCCACTCCAATACATCTGGAGAGCACCAAGCTAGGAAAGGCTGCCCAAAGCTATCTAACTGTCTACATTACATTATGCAGGGAAGGGAGGACACATGGACACCAGGTTGCATGACATGTGCCACCTACAGCAACTTCCGCCATGCCCCTGATGTCACAGAGTGTAAAAGGGTCACGTTCAGCTTGCCCTATTGGCATTCTGTAGTGCTACGAATGCCTTTTCCCCCTTTATTTTTCTTTGTTTACATTTTTCACGGTGGCACGGTAAGAGGAGGGATTCAGCAGGTCAAAATGGTCCCTGGACCTCCCAAATTTGCCCATCCCTGACATAATGCAAGAGACAAACAATGTGGAAAAAGCAAATGTCTCCCCCCGCTGCAAAAGATTAGGACTGTAATGGACTGCACAGGCCTCTAAATATCTCTTGGCAAACAAATACCAGTCGATGAAATAGAATGGGACAAAGCCCAGCAAAATTAATGTGGAAAAATCCAGTCTATAAGAATTATTGAAATGATCCTCTTAGGAACAAATCTTCAGTCTTGCTCACATAGCAGGGGAGCCTGAAATGTCAAAACCATTTCTATGTGCATCCTCAGAATACAAATGTAGCTGCTTAGCAACATACTTTAAAAAATATTTCTGAGGCTAGCTAGCTATTTATTTTTCAAATTTGTATCCCACACATCTGGCCATAACAGACCCATGAGGTGGCTTCTCTCTTTCATGCAGGATTCAAACAATGTCCTACTTTGCCTTGCATACTCTTAAAATAAATTAACATGCACAAACAATGAAACTAAGACCTAGTACAAACTGGCTCCCTCCGGACTCTCTGAATCCAAGGCACTAGCTCCCCACTCCCTCTGTGGCATGAATTTTCCTTTCTCTTCCCTAGTCAATCTTCATTGCGGTTTAGCATTATATCTGCAGTGAAGGAAACCACAGTTCCCTCAAAAATCAGAGTTTGAGGCCATAGAGAGAAATAAATTCACAAGATAAGGAAGAACTGTGGTTAACATCAACCATCGTTAACATTAGTGCAGATGCAGTGTTAAACCACAGATTAAAACCAAGACGGGTAGGAAAGGAGCACAACCACTTACGGCTGGCTCCTGATTTACAAAACACCTATGGCAAGGAGTAAGCCTTAGGAATTTATGGGTCACAACTCCTCCCATAGTTCAGGCAGATGTGAGAACTTTATTAGGTTGCTCACAATGAAGCTAAGAGCATGCTTTTCTTTTCTTTTTCCCCCCAAAAGAAATCTCATTTCGTCCCAGCAAACAAACTATCTCCTGACGCCTTTGGTGATGCCAGCAGAATCATTTACACAGTTGCCTGTTAGGTGGTCCATGAAACAAAGAATACAATACATTTGTATACTAGAAAATTAGCCATTCAGCAATAGCCAACTGCTTTCCATGGGAGACCAAAAAGAAGACATTGCAAATATAAATGCTATATCAACAGAGGAGGTCTTTGAATATACAGTGGTCTGGATTGGGGGAAGTCTTTGGGCTAGCAGGATCTACTTCATTTCAGCTACTAGAACCTTGAGGTCCACCTACCAAAGGCAGGTGCAAAATAGTGGTTAAGGAGTGCAAATATATGCTAAGAATTAAGGAACAGAGTACCTCTGAGCATAGGCTCAGTCATCTCCTGGTTTCCTCCCAAGCTTTCTTTGTTTCAGCAGCTTAATTTAGGGGGCAGACCTTTTAGTTGTTGTAATTGTTACCAAAAAAAGTGAACCACAAACCCTTGGAGATCTACAGTGAATCACCCAAGATCTATAAGTAGATCCGGGTCTACCTATTGCCTGCCCCGTTCTAGATTTGCCATTGTTCAGCAATTGGTATCATAAAAATTATCAGCAACATTGCCCACTGAGTGATGCCTCTATGGTCAGTGACAAATAGCATCACCACTATACGTAAGACATCCTTTTAATGTTCAGCATCAAGAGCTACTCTTTGTATAGGCCAGAAAGATGGCACAGAAATACAGTCTGCTCCTTCCAGAAGGAACCAAAACAGCGCCTTAGATTACACAGAGGTGGTACTTTTCACATTCAAATATGTAAGGAAGAATTCTTTCATTCACTACTACAGACAGGCAGCTATTTCTGGGGAGACGAACAAGGTTGGTACAAGATTAAACAGTAACACCATAGACCAAACATAAGTACAGAAAGAAAATGCCCACGCTTCCCATTAAATGCAGAATTGATGGCTTTTGGGGGAGTAAAGCAATGATATTTCTCCCAATAGGTCACTACAGTTAAGCAAAGTAACTTGTGAGCATTTTGTTGCCTGTTCCCGATGCCTGAGGACTTTCTAACAGCCTTAGGAAGCCGGGGGGAAATGGGATCTGAGTTATGCACATCTCTAGAAGAACAAGAAGTCCAGCTCACCTTAATCCTGAATCTTTTCTTCATCCGAACTCGGACCGTGAAGCAATACCTCCTAAATTTGCAGTGCTCTGCAGAGCCGTATCTTCAATCCTGTCCTGCCCAAATACTGACCAGAATCAAATGCAGCTTAATCTGAGAGCTTCAATAGCCTTACAGCTAAGGACAAACCAGGACTACGGTTGACCCCTTTTAAGTCTGAAAAGCAGAGACCATCTGGAGAGCGCATTCTCATATTTTTGATAAGGCACCAAATCTACACTATTACAGACAACAATCAGGAAACACAGAAACTTGATGTTTTACAAGATGCTCCTCTTCACATGAAGGAATAGACGAGGCTTAAAACATTTTCCAGAACTCAAATCCAAACACACTAATAATGTTCCAAAAACATTTGCTCACTGGCAGAGGGTGCCCCCTGCACATTTTTCATGCAGCTGCGTTTCCCGTGTCTTGTTTTCCTTGTCCTAGAAGCACTGCTTTCAAAATACTGCAAAGGAGGAATGGATAAGACTGGATACCTTCACATCCAAGCTGTTTTAATGAGAATTCTACGTCAAACATGCCCAGAGACATACAGCCCAACCCTATGCATATTTCTCAGAAGCAAATCCCACTGCTTTCAATGAGATTCATTCCCAAATAATGGTGCATAGATTTGCAGAGGAAAAAAGGTCAGTTTAGCTTCAGAAGTAGCAACTTGGCTTACAAAAACAGCTGTGATGCAAATAAGACATGAAACTCAAATGAAGCCTAAATATATGAAATTGCATCGTATTTGGATTCATCCTTTTTTTACCCTTTCCTCTCCCTTCCCTGCATTTCTCCTCTGGCGACATTTAGATTGTAAGCTCCCTGGGGCAGGAGTCTTTCTCTTTCATTATCTCAGATTATAAAGCTGCCTGGACACTGATAATTCTATATTATTATTGATTATAGCAGGTGTACTTGTATTGTTGACCTGCTTGGATGAAGTAACATGATGATAACTTCTGCATTTCCTCTACAACATTGACTATGATGTGCTGGAACCAAGGACAGAGATGCACCTGAAGAACAGAGATCATACAGAGCGAGTTCTTTCATGTAGACGAGATCTCATGAATGTGGCCCCAGATTTATCTAGAAGTTTATTGATGGAACCCATTGAATAAACACAGGTGTAATGCACCTAGTTATTTAAAAAGGCCATTATAGTGATTTCATTAAAGCATGTTTTCAATTAATGCACACTTTTAAAAAATGTATTTGTTCTCATTCCCTTTTCACAACAGATTGTTGAACAATCTAATTTAAAAAAACCAAAAAACAAGCAAAAACCTTTTAAAGACCTACACTTGAAAAACTACCATTTTCCCTGAAACATGTCAGAAAATATTTAAAGTATGTGTGACTAGAATCACAGCCCTACTTACAAACTGCAAACAATTGTGAAAATGCTATTTCATCCTTGCTTGTAAAATACTTCAGATGCTTAAAAAGCGAGCGTTGTCCAAGAAGTAAAGCGCACAGGGAATCGCAAGTGCCAGAAGAGCAGCTACACTTAACTTCTTTTAAAACCATATGAATGAATTTATCATTCCTTTTTCATTCTTCTTCTTGTTTTATTGCATTGTGCAGTTTTAACTGTTGGGTGGCTTATAAATCTTTAAAATAAAGCTGGACCTCTTTGGGCTCAGTATTAAAAAGTGACTAACTGTAATCCAGATTTTTTTTAAAAAGGACTTTGCCATGAATGACCCCTTAATCTCAGTGCTTGTCTTTCATAGAGATCATGCTCTCTGAGGCTGTCGTTCTGGTGCACACTTACCTAGAAGCGATGCCCCACTGAACACAGCGTGACAAATGTCTGGGCAAACATGCATAGGATTGCACGGGGCAAAAATGTAACATAAACCATCGATGGAATGAAGGTGCCTCTGTGGAGATATTTGTTTGCCCAGTAAATGCTAAAAGATGATGGTGCCAAAGAAAGGAAAAAGTAATATTCTCAAGGAGGGGGGAAAGGATGCATATCCATGGAATAGCAGTGCAGGTGGGCAAGCTGAGATCTAAAAACAAAAGTTGGTGGGGATGGGTAAGGAAAATGCCAGTTGTCTGCAGTTGTCTTCTCTAAAACGCAAGATAAAAACCTCTTCCATTCACCCACCCCACCCCTTTCTCTGAAAGAGGTGTGACATGAAATCCACCCATAGTGCATCGGATAAGAAGAGCAAGCCCTCTTCTGGTTTCCTCAGCAGCTTTTCTTCGAAGAGCATCTATTTTTAGGCAGGACCATATAAATCACTGTTGCTCATACATTACAGCACAGCATTTGCTTCGAAAGGAATGCTAAAACCCAAGAGCATCAGCTGGGTTGATACTGGCCACAGCCACGTTTAATCCATCACCATGGGAGCTGAAATGCCACGGACCATCTTGCTGGCAGCCCTCACAGCTTCCCCCCAGTGAGAAAGTGGGGGCAACTTCCCCCCCCCCTTAGTGGAGCAGGATGCTTTGGGCAACCAGCAAATGAGCTAGCAAAGAGGTAGCCGAACATTCCGGTTTTAACAGTTCAAAATTTTTTAAAAAACACATGGACTCTACACAACAGAGCATTAAATTGGTCAGTCAGGAGAATTACCAGCTATATTCTAGCAATGAGCAATATGATTATTTGTGTATTTAATACCTTAACTCCATTCATATCCAATTTTACTGAAATTCATATTAATACCATACTCAGTTTGGAACATGAAAGAGAAATATCATAAATGCAACATATCCAATCAAAGCCCTCCTCCGTTTTCCTTCTCCTCCCCATGGATGCATCATTCACAAGGCAATACACACACAAGCAAAGCACTATCAGAGAGAGAGAGAAACACAGACATACATGCAAGCGAGCAAGCAAGCAAGCAGCATTCATCCATAGAACGGAAGGAAGCATTTTCTCTCAACACAGCCAGCCAACATCCATTACATTTTTTTAAAAAAAAGGCAAACGGAAAAAAAAAAGACAGAACAAGACTATGATCCATAAACGGTGGATTCTATTCATTAAAATAAACGTTGCTTTACAAAACACTTACATTGATTTTTGGCAATTTTTCTTCGGTCATTATACACAGCAGTTGGGCTGTGTACAGAATACCTGATCCAAAGAGAAATATAACCACATTATGAAAAGAGATGGGGTTGAGGGGAGATCAGGTGGTGCATGCAGTTCTTAACAATGATTAAGAAGGCACCTCTCTGCCTGGTCCCCCACATAGCCGTTCCGGTAAAAAAGACAGGGATTCAGTTAGCTCTCCTCTTGCTGCCTAAACTGGGGAAGCAGAAAATGCTCACTAGCTGCTTGTACCCTTCTTGGGGGAGGGGAGAGAAAGGAGGGAATGAATAAACATCTAGCCTCAAATGCTCAGATAGAAAAGAGCTCTGATATCCCCCCTCCCTTTGCTTGACATGTGAAATACAAAATGAAGTAGTGATGGAGGTGGGGGAAAGAGAGAGGGAGCAACTAGTAATGAAACGAAGCAGAGCTCTGGCTATTAATAAATAATAATAATAATAATAATAATAACAACAACAATCCATCCTATTAGCTCAAAAATAACAAGCTTCAAATGGGATTAGCCAAATGATATTAAACCGGTGGGTCTGACATTGACAGCTCTCACATGGGATGCTGATACTTTCCCCAAAAGTATCAGGGCGATTGGGGGGAGAACGTGCAGATGCTCCTCTTATTTAGGTACCTGGATCTTTAAGGTGATGGACTGCAGCACAGGAGGAATGGATTTTTATTCGGTAGGATGGTACAAGGGTTGCTATGATACAGTCAATAGCCTTATTCTTGGCTACTGTTGCAAATGATTTTGAATGCTGCTTAAGCAACCATTCAGCCATTTCAGGCTTTCATCTAAAATGCACATGCGGTCACAGTTGCTAGGCTCTCCCTCCCTCCCTCTCTCTCTTAGATTTGTATATTTGGAGAAAAAAGGGGGCATAGCTGGAGGGTTTCCTTTTGTGTGTGAGCTCTGTTGCTGTTTTAACAGCATGGCTCACAGAATTTTCTCACAGAGCCCTACCCATATGGTAGAATACATTCAGGAAAGGTGCAGTGCTCAGATTGGGGGGAGGTGTCTTAATGACACCCACAAGCCCTGCTCTTTGATTTCTACCAATTCTAGCCAAATCATGGTATCCAATAGTGGCTTCTAAAGCAGTAGTTGATGAAGGGGTAGCACAAAAAGTAAGAGGGGATGGGTGGTGTCCCCAGCTCCTGTAATTTGAGCACTAGAGAGGACCAATTTAGAAGGAAAGGGGACCACTGTGCAATGCAAACTTTGGAGGATCCCAATGCTGTAAACAGGATAGTCTGAGTTTGCAGGAGGGGTGAGTGATGTCTTGAGCTTCAGGGATTTGCAGCATCCCTTGTCAAAGCACAATTACAAGCAATCCAATACAGCCCTCGCCCCACCCATCATTACTGCAAAGCTACCAAAATCCAGCCTCTGAAACAGGGACGGGGAATGTGTGGCCCCCAAGATGCTCATAGAAAGCAACTCCCATCAGCCCTAGCCAGGACAGTCAGTGGTGAGGCATGATAGGACTTGCAGTCCAACAACATTTGGAGGATCAGAAGTTCCCTGCTCAGAAAAGATGAAAATAAGGTCCTCACTCCCTGTTAAAAGGTCTTTCTATGCCCACAAGCCACTTAGAAAGCAAATGCTTTGCATGTTTTAATCTAAAGTGCAAAATGGTAAGTGCAATTACAGAGACTTCTCTATATCAGAAAACGTGGCCTTTAATTGAGTGGAGAAATCCTATCTTTAGGCTGCAATCCTATGCACGCTTCCTTGAGAACAAGTTTCTGCAACCTCATTGGGCCTTTCGTACAAGTTAACATATCTAGGGATTGGGATGCGCTTAAGAATTGTGGGGTGTTTTTTTTGTTTTTGTTTTTAATGGGAAATAGGACTTTCTGCACAGTGCACCATAAAGAAAGTTCAGCTGCCCTCAAGAGTATTCTGCTAGTAGGTGGAATGCTAAAAATAGGCTTGCCTGCCCCATTTCCAAAATGTAGGTTTCAAAGTCCCACTGTTGATTCTTCACAATGGTCCTTGTGAAGCAAGGACTAAGGCCATAAATCCTATGCAGCTTTGTCCAGGAGTCAGTTCCACTGAGCTCAGTGAGACCACCACAAGCAAACATGCACTGAATCAGGCCATAAATATCCTAAATCCATCCACAATTTTTAATCCACTTCAGGTTTTCTGTCCCCACCCCCAGCCTTAATTTCCAGGTAACTCAACATTATGTATGTATCTGGCATCTCTCAGTCTTTCCTTCATTGTTTCAAGGAAAAGAGAGAGAAAGAGATAGAGAGAGAGAGCGCTACTGAGCAACTGTTCCTACAGTTTCTTCTGAATTGCCAGGTTTCAGACTGAATAGGCATCAGTTGAGGGTTCACCCCCACACACACACACAGCAGCCTGTTGCCATTAGCTAATACATTTCCCAAATCTATATGTACCAAATTTTCTTAAATGCACCTCCCAAATCCCCCCCAACCCACAAATGACAGAATCAAAACGAATTGTGATGGTTAAACCAAAATAGATCAGATGCTTCGCACACTAAGCGCTCTCTCTCTCTCTCTCTCTCTCTCTCTCTCTCACGCACACACACGCACACACACAAAGCAAACTGCCAAAAATCTCCACGCAGAGAAATATGATTCATGCAGGTAGTGGTGGAGTTGGTATTTGCCAATTGCCAGGCACTGTCAGTAGCACCTATTTTGGGTAAACATGTTCAAAGCTAACATTAGAGAAACAAGCAACATTCCAAGATGCTGAAATCCATTTATCTGCCCCACTGTTTCTTCCTCAGAATGACTCATTCTCCTTCCCCCTCCTACTAGTTACACCATTCAACATTTCTTCATGATCAAAAGGAGAAAAGAAATATTCTTTTAAATTCATTTCAACCATCTGGAAAGTGGAATTCGGATGGAGTCCACTATTCCAACTAAATGCTCTCATGACATGACATACCACCAACCTCGGAGACTAAATACCCATGGAGGCAAATGTTCCAAACCAAATCAGTTAATTTTTTTTAAAAAAAAGGAGGGGGAGGGCAGAACACACTACCAAAACTTCATAAAAGTGATAACACCTGTTTCTTCAGTTAACCTGAAATGAGCTCTAAGAAATCTAGACAGATGGAAATTCAAACTATGGGCTTTAAACAAATAGTGATGTTACAATATAACTGTATTAAAACTAGCTGTGAATGTTCAGTGCTGCTGCTGCTGCTGCTGTTGATGATTTCAGGAGCAGAATACAACAAGAAATGACCAGCATCTCTTCCTCCACCCCCAACTTCTCTTTGTGATTTTATCAAGTGTAATAACTTGATCAGTGATATTTTTGTTAATTTCAAACACCATCACTTTTACCTATGTAAAACTGTGCAGTTAAGTGTAAAACACATGTACACACACACACACACACCAGACAACTCATATGTGGTAGGAATGATGTAAGCATATGGAACTAGCTCAGATTGCCTATGTCATTGATTATTGCAGGCAACACCATGGTGGAAATGTATGGTTGCAAAGTGTGTTGCAAAGGAACAATACTAATAACAACAATAACAATAATAAATTATTTCAAAAAAGGTAGGCAAGATCACAACATATCATACTGTTTCTACATATCACAGAGAAGATATATGAGCCGAAGAGGCATTTTGAACTACCTTGTTTTAATCTGGCTGCAGCCCACATATCTTTTTTTTCCCCTCTGCCCCCCCCCCCCCCGTCATTTCTCATGGGCAATTTTTTTTGCGGGGACACACACACACACACACGTTAATACAAAAACCAGCAGACAGCTTTTTTGGCCAATCTTGTAATATGTAATCTAGAACTTCATTCTCAAGGAAATCAATGTAAATTAAGTCTCTAAACTCTCCATCTGGGAATCTTGTTAAAGTGGGTAACGGTTTTTCTCTCTCTCTCCCCCCCCACCCCCGCCACTTTCTTCAGGTTTCAGAAAAAGAAGAAGGTGGGGGGAGGCATGATTTTTTTTAAAAAACCCTCTGGTCTTCCCTTTGCCAATCTGCAAAGATGTAAATCCCACAGTAAACAGCTAAAGCACAGCTGGTTGGGTTTCTAATGTATTGAATAGAGCAACTGTAAATAAGTGGCATGAAGGCAGAATCGGAAGGCTTGAAACGAGACTGTAAGGCTTGTGGATTCAAGCCACACTGTCAAGGCAACGGAATTAAATAAATACCCCCCCACACACACTCACACTCTCCTGCCCCAGGGCTGGCTCTTCAAGTCCAGCTAAAGCTTTTAATACCATTTATTTCCTTTCCTTCAAATGCACAAACAAATCCACATTCTCTAGCTTTGCCCTCTCTTGTCCAAAGGCATCTGCTCTTCAGTTACTTAGCTGGCTTAGCGCAATGCAAGACTCATTTTGGCGTTAAGCTAAAATATGCCAGTGTCGTTTTCTTTAAGGGTTGGTTTAAAAAACTCCAACAAATGATACAAAATAATGTATAAGACTAACAATGCACCCAGTGCTTAGGATGCAAACCCACATTCCCCTCTGAAATATCCCACCTCCCGTCAGTCATTTGCAGGCGTGTATTCACGATGGATATAGATATGATCGCTATGGGAATTTTCTAGGTAGCTCTCAGGCTCTTGGCTGTTAAGAATATATCTATCGAAATATCCATCAATTTATCAATCAGTCATTCACTGGGCATTAAGCAAATACACTTACAGGCATACTTAAAAGACAAGACATGACAAAAGATTTATGGAGAGATAATATACCAACGTCATACAGATCACAAGGAGGCCATGTTGAATCTCACTGCTGCTCTCCCCCCTCAGCAAAGAGATTTCTGTCTGTCTGTCTCTCCCAGAGTGTGTATGTGTGCAATCTCTCTCCCTTCTCTCTCTCTCTGATTTTTGTTTGTTTGTGAACCGTGGGTTTGGGCTGTTGCCGCTGGCAGTGGCGGTCCGGAGGTTCCGCTAGCGGTAGGTCGCCTCCTCCTCCTCCTCCTCCTTCACCGCCACCATCCCCAACTCAGGAGCCAAACAAAAGCAAAAGCGGAGAACAGGACAGACGGAGAGGCAGCGGCAGCAGCAGCAGCAGCAGCGGTGGAGCAGCAGCTGCCGCCAGCGTCCCCCTCTTCATTCAGCGGGTGCCCAGGAAGAACATGAGCACCACGTTCACCAGCAGCAGGACCACGATGACGGCGAACACCACCACCGTTTGAACATCCAAGGTCATGGTGCAGTGCAGGACGCTGTAGTGCTCCAGGTGAGGGGCCGGGAGGCTCGGAGCTGTCAATCTCTGCTCGGTGAGACTGTCCATACATCCACCATGCTAGAAGAGAGGCGGCGGCGGAGAAGGCAGAGGGCGGCCGGCGGGTGCCTCGCTCTCCCGGCTGCCTCTGGCCTCCTGGGTCTGCGGGTGGTGTCACTTCGGGGGCTCTGAGGGGGCCCCGGGTGGGTGGCTGGGTTGGGTCGGGTCTGCTCGGTTGCGCGCCTGTTGCTCTGGTTTCCTCGCTCTCGCGCGCTCTCAGCCCCTGCTGGAACCTGCCATGCAAAGCAGCGGCTGCAGCATCGCCAACCAGCCGAGCGCCGGAGGAGAGGCTCAAGGAAAGAAGGCGCCGCCAGGGATGCCCAGCGCCGCCGGGGGCTGAGGCTGCGGAGGCGGAGGCTGATGTGGCGGCGGCGGCGGCGGCTTCTCCTCCTCCTCCTCCTCTTCGCCGGGGCTCCGCGGCTGACTCCGCTCGCTCGACGCGTCCAGGCGGCGCCGAGAAGGAGAACCCGGGGCCAGCGTGACGGCTCTGCACGCCGCTGCCGCCGCCGCTCCTGACTGTGGTTGCTGCCGCCGCCGCTCCTGCTGCTGCCGCCGCATCTCTCGTCGCGAGGCGGCCCCCTTCGCATGCTAATCCATTGCCACGGAGCAGGCGGGCGGCGAAGGCGGCGCTCCGCTGCCACTCAGCCGCCACGGCACCGAGAAGGCGAGGAGCGAGGGAGGCCGGAGAGGGATCCCCAGCCGCCCCCTTCCTTCCTTCCTTCCTTCCTTCCCTTCTTCCTGGCCGCCCTCTTTCTTCTCCCGAACCTTTTCCCTTCCTTCCTCTTTTTCTTCCCAACTTTTCTTTCTTTCTTTCTTTCTTTCCTCCCTCCTTCCCTCTCCTCCCTCTTAACTTTTCCCTCTTTCTTTCTTTCTTTCTTCCCCCTCTCTTCCCTCCTTTCCCCCTTTCTTTTCCCTTTACTATCCTTTCTTTCTTCGTCCTTCCACTCTTCCCTTCCCTCCCTCCTTTCATTCATTCTCCTCCCTTCCTCCTTTTCTCTCTAACCCTTTCCCCTTCCTTCCTTCTTTCGTTCTTTCTTTCCTCCCTTTGTTGTCTTCCCTTTTTCTTTTATTCACCTTCCTGCCTCTTTATCTTCCAACTTCTTTTCTTTCTTTCTTTCCCTCTCCTTCCTTCCTTCTCTCCTTCCTTCCCCCCTTTCTCTTCCCTTCTCTGTCTCTCCTTTCTCCTTCTTTGCTTCCCTCCCTCCCTCCCTCCTTCCTCCCTCTCTCCCGCCGTGGGAAAAGGCAACAGTGACTTGGCAGCGCTGCGAGGGAAAGGCAGCGTCGCCTGGGGCAAAGGGGCCACCAGAAGAGCCGCCATGGGGACCAGGTCCAGGAAGCTCCAGCTGACCCAGCATCCTCTCTTCCAGCGGGGCCTTTGGGAAGTTCACAAGAGGAGCATGAAGGCAACCGCACTCCTCCATTGTGCTACTCAGCAGCTGCTATTCATGTAGACTGCTTCTGAATGTGAAGGCTCCATTTAGACATCATAGCTAACAACAGCCATCAATAGGCCTCTCCTCCGCCATGGATTTGTGTCATCTTTTATTTAACACACACACACACACACACACACACACACGGGACCTACAACAAAAAGCTTCAATGTAAAATGCTCCTGTTCATGGCTCAAGCCAGCCAGCCAGACAAACCCTCTTTCAGGATACTCCATTCCAATCCTCACCCCAACCCTGGTTTATCTTTTTTTTATCACTCCTGATCAGCATTCCATACCGATCACCAGGCCAAGTTTCATCTCTTTAACTATAAAATTACACAGATGTAAGCGTTTTTGTACATTCTAACAGGAGCTCCAATGAGCGAGGGGGGAAGGCTGCCATGTCCATCACAATGTCCATCAACAACAAGAACCAATGAACTGGAGGGGGAAGGAGAAGGGGTGGGGCAGGTGCAAAAGCAGAAGGAAGGCAAAAAGAGAGTTCACCAGTATAGCTATGATCGTGAAAGGGAGGAGCGCTTGCAGCGCTTCTGAAATGGAGGTAAAAATGAGGAGGCAAACCAGGGGAAAAATAGGTGTGATGGAGCCCTATCTTAGGAATAATTAGAAAAGGAATTCCTTTATATAAATTGCCTTTATATAAATCTATGTTGTGACCACACTTAGAACGCTGTGTACTATTTTGGTTACCATACCTAGACAAACATATTGCAGAGCTAGAAAAAGTGCAGAAAAGGGCAACTAAAATGATCATGGGGATGGCTTTAAAAAGGGGGGTGGATAAATTCCTGGAGAAGGCTACCAGTCCTAATGGCTATGTGCTACCTCCAGTATCAGAGGCAGTAAGCTTGTGTGCACCTGCTGGTGGGGAACATGGATGGGAGGGTGCTTTTGCACCATATCCTGCTTGTGGGTTCCTGGTTGACAGCTGGTTGTGAACAAAGCACTGGACCCTTGGTCTGACCAGCATGGCTCTTCTCATGTTCATGTTACAAGTGAATTTTGAACATGAGCCTGTCCCCCCCCCACACACACACCTGATCATAGTCCAGCTCTCTAGCCTCATACTAGAGCATCAGAAGAGATCTGATGGATAAGAACAAGATGAGTCCATCTGGTCCACCATCTTGCTTCCAACAGAAGTCAACCAAATGTTGCTGGGAAACATACCAGCAGGGCATGAAGTGATCACCCTCCCTCAATATTGGCTCTCTCTAAAGTGGCATTTTGAGGTACGCTACCTCTCAACGGAGTTTCTAATCAGCTTTCATGGCTCATTATTCTATTCAATGATCAAAACCCTGCCAGCTTAAGACCAAAGTTAAAAAGAACCTCCATCCAGGTTCATGGGCACATCTGCCCACATATGTTAAGGTGCATAGTACCCAGAGCCAGCCAAATTATTTTGGCACATGAAGCAGAAAATCCCACAAACACCACCTCCCATCCCTGCCTGTAAAAATACATTAGTAACAACAAAGTCAATAAGTAATCAACTGCTGCCCTTTCATGACACCCAAATTCTGTTGCCTTATAGTGGGGCCGGCCCTACCACTAAGGAAGTTGCCCACTATACCTCTGCATGATGAATTGCTCTGGCTTTTCCTCCTTCCCATGAGCCTCAGTTAGGACAAGGTAATTCTGCCATATGGCTTGTGCCTATGGATTAATTTTATAACTGTCATTGTTGTTTAGGCCAATTATATCTCTGTCAATTTCCATCAGTTTTCAAACATTCATTCATTCATTCATTTATTATGATTGTTAATGGATTAATCTGGCAATTAATTTGTAAACTTGGGCATGATGGTAATTTTGGTTTCACTTTTAATGGCTCTGTTTCTTGTTTTGTTTTTAAACAATGTTTATTGATATAGTGTTAATAGCCTCAGATCCCACTTTGTATAAGAAAGATGGTACATTTTTTAAACAAAAAATTAAAACAGACTTTATTTATTTATTTATTTATTGTATGAAGGGTATTGAGTGGGGGGGGGGTGAGGAGGAGGCAGAAACCTCAGTCTGCATGGCACTGTTTTGGCAACTGAAAACATTGGGCTGGTGGCCGATCAATGCAGTCTGCCTGGTGCCATGACTCGATACAGTCATGACCTGATACAGCCAGGGAGCAATGAACATGAGTTCTGCAAGCATAGAGGCAGGTGTCACTGTTGATGTCCTCACAGCATCAGAAGCAGGGTCAGCTTCACGCTTCCCATGCTGCCACAATTAAGGAAGGGAAGATCACTTTCATGATTGTGCTAACGAAACTGTAACTTACGTGGCAGGGCGGCTGCAATTTGAGGGATCAGGAATCCGCATATATTTTATAACACTTCTTTGTTTTGTCTCGCTTTCTCCCCACAAACACCACCAGAAATGAATGGGGGAGTAAGTAAATAAGTAAATATAATTATATATTAAAATATTCTTTGTAGGTTTTTAAGGAAATAATTAAGCTAAACTGCATCATTCTTGAGAAAATTTGGTTGTAGGAACTTCCTCAAGCAAGGTTTTGGTTTTTTAAAATCTCTCTTTCAAATCCGTTCTTTTTCCCCCCCTGCCTTCCAAAGCCAAAGCACCCATAAGATTTTGTCCTCCTATGTGCCACGGTCTACTTTGCCATTGGCTATGAGCCACTTCCCTTCTGTTCTTCTCTAACTGACCCTGGAGACTCTCCCATCATCTCCAATGCTGCCCCAAGCTGCCTCCTCCTCACTGTGACCTGCATGTCCTTCGCCAGGATGAATACAAAGTACTAAGGTGACTAAAGACGCCGCTGATTCATAATAACTACTAATCAGCTTAACTTCATGCGGCATATTTTGTATTCACTGCACTATTGTATTAACTACATTGCTAGAAGATGGAGGCAGGATGTGGCCAGCATTGATGCCATTTCATTAATCTTGTTCCAAAATTGCAGAGGAAAAGGAAATGAAGGGGGTAAAGGGAAGAGTTTGAAAAGGTGAGTATTAGAAAGCTCCGAGAAAGCTGTTGAAGGAAGAACATTGAACTGAGAAGCTCTCGAAGCAGGATGTGGCCAATTGTGAAAGAAGAAGAAGATGATAGGGACAATGATGATGTTGAAGGATCAGGGACTCTTGCTCCCCTGAAGGACCACAGTCATTCTCCCTTGCTGCCCCACATTCTTGCAACTCAAGGCTTCCGCAAGCAGAAGATGAGGAGCACTTGGGGATACCCCAGCCAACAAATAGAGATGAAACCCAAGGCTAAATGGAAGAACTGCAAATAGGTTACTCTTATTATTAGGAATCAGAGAGAATTTAGTTTCCGTTCATATTTTTAAGAAATAAGTATTTACCAAAATTCCCAAGTTTCTTTGTATTCAGGAAAGAAATGGCATATCCAGTGGCATCATTCCGCAAATTCAAATGCCGTTAATGGAGCTCTGCTGAATTTTCGGTTGCACAAGCATTTTCCCATTATGCTTGTGCAACTGGTTGTGGAAGCAGTTGCACAGCCAGTTGCACAGCCAGTTTGCACAAGAGTCATGCGCAAGTGGTTGCACAAGCATAATATACAGCCACTTGTACAACCATGCTTGTGCACCCTTGATTGTGCAAAGTTAATTTTAGTTGGATTCTCCTCTTGCACATAGTTCATAACCTATTTCCCGCAAGTGCAACATTGGGTGCCTCTACAAGAGCGATTTAAAGCTCTTTCAAGTAGCAGTAAAAAAATTACCTCGACAAGAGCGGAGTGCAAATCGGGGGTTAAGGCGCTTTATCTGTCCAATTATGCGCATTATCAAATGCACGTTAAATCGCGAGTTTTAATTCTCCGCAGCCGTTAAAGCGCATTTTGACCATGTAAACAAGCGATTCTCCGCATTTCAGCCACTTTAAAGTGTGTTTCATACTGCTGGTTATGCGCTTCACCGCATGTCGTTTACAGGATTTAGGCGTAAACGCGATTGTGAGAAGATGCGCATAATCAGACAACCAGGTGCCAAACCGAATTCTTGTAGAGGGGACCACTGTTTGTGCTAACAGAGTGATACAATTGGATCTTGCCCAAAGAATTCATTGTGGGGTTTTGTTTTGTTTTTCAAATGAATATGGGAGAAGTCAAAACTGACAGGTTTGTCCATCCAGGCCCAGAGCTGGTGCAGAATGCGGTGCAGAATGCGGGCTGCGACCTCTGCTTTCTGACGGACTCCTCATCTTTAACAGCTATAACTCTTGAATTTGGCCAGTGCAGATAAGTGAGAATTTTGTTTCAGTTCACTTTTTATAAGATTGTACCAATATTTGACAAGAATATTTGGGATGGAAAGAACTAGAGTTTTTTAAAAAATTGAATGAAGGAGAGAGCAAAATAGATAAGTTCACCCAACCCTATTGATTATATAACAGAAACCTGATACCCGCCAAGCCGGGATAGCTTTGGCAGGAAATCGGACATTGCGGGTGGGGAGGAGCAGAATAGGGCACCTCGTGTGTTGCCTCACACGTGCCACATAAGGCAAGGGCAGGGCAGAGCCTATAAAGGCCGGCCCTGACAAGTATCGGCCTCTTTTGCTTTTTGGCTCCCTTTGGGATTAGCCAATTGCTCCCTCTGGAGGGTGTTGAGTAGGAATTTTTCCTACCACTTCATGGTGGATAGGTTTTTGCCTACTCAATGCTGGAAGTTATAATGAGGAGGGGGATGAATAGATTTGATTTGTTGTTGGGATGTGAGGGAATTTGCTATATTAGAATAGGGGCGGTGACCACTCTGGCACCTACTGGTGATTGGCACGCCTGGAGTTCCTGCTTCTCGTGGGCTTCCTGGCTCCTGTATCAGGATATTATGGTATGCCTTTGGAGATCCTCCTGCCTCATCTACTCAGAGCTTTATGGCTTTGAGTGGGGATGACGTGGGGTGGTCTCCCTACACTTACAAAAGTGTCACATAAGAGAAGGGCCAGGTTTACCCGACTCCTGGCTTTAGAGAGTGGCTCACCCATAATGCCAGGCAACTGGCCTGAGGTAAATGACATTGATTCCCGCACTTTCACATGTGGATCCAGGGAGGGGCAGAATCTACCTTACTGTTAAAAGAGGCCTTGGTTTATTCCCAAGCTCTGGTGTCTGTGTCTTTATTCTATGCTTCCTTCTCCACTAGCAATTCAGTCCGATGATGTTATCTTTAACAGAAGAATAAATCCTACGGAAACATACTTGGAATATTGTATACAGTTCTATTCACTCCATTTGAAGATGGATATTGGACTGTTGGAAATGGTGCAGAAAAGGCCAACCAAAATGATCAGGGGAACAGAGTTAGGGTTAGGGTTCTGATCTCACCACACCTAACAGGGTTCCTCGTTCTTTGCAAGGTTCTTTGCATTTCAGCTTAGTGTGCCTTGCAAGTTGAACCTCTCCAGACAGAACTCCATGTTAGACATTCTAAGAAAAGGAATTGAGATTCAGGACATGATAAGAGGAAGTACTTCTTCATAAAGCACATAGTCAAATTATGGAATTCACTACCACAAGATGTAGTGATGGCCACCAATTTGGTTGGCTTTAAAAGGGGATTGGATACATTTCTGGAGGAGAAGGCTATCAATGGCTTCTAGTCTTGATAGCTACGTGCTACCTCCAGTATCAGAGGCAGTAATCCTATATACACCAGTTGCAGAGAACATGGGTGGGAGGGTGGTGTGGCACCTGTGTCCTGCTTGTGGGTTCTTGGTCAACAGCTGGTTGGCCACTGTGTGAACAGAGTGCTGGACTAGATGGACCCTTGGTCTGTCCCAGCACGGCTCTTCTTATGTTCTTAAAACTGGGTGGTTTACTGAGCTGAGATCATTAGTCTGCTCTGGCCCATACATTTAATGATTTTCTGTTGATCCTCACATCTTTGCATTCTCTTGAACCTTCTTATCTATCCACTCTTCTCTCTCTCTCTCTCTCTCTCTCTCTCTCCCTCTCTCTCTCTCTCTCTCCACGCTCATTTTTGCTCTCTCCACGCTCATTTTGTACCCCTTTTTTCTATAAACCCAATATTATATTCTCTGTTCGTGGACTTGACTATTGCCCTGTTCTGTTCCCCATGATTGGAATGGTTCACCTTCTGGCATCCATCGGACTCCTTCTGTTGATGCATTTCAGTGAATGTCAAAAATGGAACATAATAATAATAATAATAATAATAATAATAATATATTTATTTATCACCCGCCTCTCCCAACGGATCGAGGCAGGGAACAACACCAAACACAAAATACAAAAACTGATTAAAAGCAGATAAAACCAGTACATCATTAAAACACCAATAAAACACCAATAAAACACTTTAAACTGCCTAAACACTAGGGAACTGCCTAGTGAATTCCATAGTTTGACTATGTGCTGTATGAAGAAGTCCTTCCTCTTATTTGTCCTGAATCTCTCGCCAATCAGCTTCATGGGATGAACCCGGTTCCAGTATTATGAGAGAGGGAGAAAAATGTCTCCCTATCCACCTTCTCCACACCATGCATCATTTTGTACACCTCTATCATGGCTCCCCTTAGCCTCCTTTTTCCCAAGCTAAACAACCCCAGCTCTTGTAACTTTCCCTCATAGGGGAGATGCTCCAGGCCCTTGATCGTTTTAGTTTCCCTTTTCTGCACTTTTCCCAGCTCTATAATATATATGTGTGTGTGTGTGTGTGTGTGTGTGTGTGTGTGTGTGTGGCGAGACCAGAACTGTACACAGTATTCTAAGTGTGGTCGCACCATAGATTTGTATAAAGGCAGTAGGATACTGGCAGTTTTATTCTCAATTCCTTTTCTAATAATGCCTAACATGGAGTTCTGTCTGGAGAGGTTCAACTTGCAAGACACACTGAGCTGAAATGCAAATAAACTTGCAAAGAATGAGGAACCCTGTCAGAGAAAAGGAAAGAAGCCTCCAATCTCTCCTTGATTGTTTTCCTCTGCATTGACATGGCTGGGGACGATGGGAGTGGCTTTCCAACTCATCTGGAGGGCACCAGGTTGGGAAGGATTGCTATAGGATATAGGGTATCTCCAGTATAAAACAGTGTACATTGGGAGCTGCCTAATTCCAGATCAGAGATTGTTCATCCATCTGGCTTGGTTTTGTCTATTCTGAGACCCAGCAGCAGCTCTGCAGGGTCTCATTCAGAAAGAGATCCTCTCCATCACCTGCTATCTGGCAACATTTTAGCTGAAGATGCTGGCATTAAACCTGGGACCTTCTGCAAGCAAAGCAGGTGCTCTGCTATTTGCCCTCTTAAGTACTGTAGGTAGAATAAAATCCATTCTGCACATTTGGAGGATGAGGCTGGGATGGGACAGAGTTGGAATTAAATTAAGATGTCAGCTGAACATTACGTGCTAGAATACACTTGAAGTCATACAGATTCTCAGAAAAAATGTGCGGTATTATTAAGATAATTATGAAGTACTTAATTCACCATTTAACGTAGCTTCAAGCCATTAATTTTCAAATGGGAATGTGTAACATTAACATTTGAACATCTCCAAAAGCCTTTCCTATCCCCCTTAAAGTGGGTAAATGAAAAAAATATCATACCAAGTGATCCAGCAATGATATCACCATCAAATTAGCCATTGCATTAACATGGAGGTAGCAAGGTCTAGCAAACAAATATTAAGCTTGGATGTTGATGTTATGGGCTCATATCTCACCACAGCCTTAAACTCATTGTGCATAGCTGTGAGCAAATCAGTGTCTCTCACTCTTCATTGAGCATGGATCTTTAAGACCCAGGCACATCTTGATGAGGGGAAAGCCCCGGGGTGGATCCGCAGTGGCAGCAGGTCATTTATATGACACAGCAGCCATTGCAAAACCATCCCAAGGCTTTCCCCCAAAGATCCAAATTTAAAAAGTTGGGGGGGGGGAGGGAGGGAGGGAGGGAGAGAAGTGGATAGATAAGAAGGTGCAAGAGAATGCAAAGATGTGACGATCAACAGAAAAACATTAAATGTATGGGCCAGAGCAGACTAATGATCTCAGCTCAATAAACCACCCAGTTTTATTTAAGAACATAAGAAGTGCCATGCTGGATCAGACCAAGGGTTCATCTGTTCCAGCACTCTGTTCACACAATGACCAACCAGTTGTTGACCAGGAACCCACAAGCAGGACACAAATGCAACAGCACCCTCCCGCCCATGTTCTTCAGCAACTGGTGTATATAGGATTACTGCCTTTGATACTGGAGGTAGCACATAGCCATCAGGACTAGTAGCCATTGATAACCTTCTCCTCTAGGAATGTATCCAATCCCCTTTTAAAGCCATCCAAATTGGTGGCCGTCACTACATCTTGAGGTAGTGAATTCTAGGGATGTGCACTGGATCGGACCCGATCCACGATCCGAGTCCGGTCCAGTGGGAAATCGGATAAATTATCCGATTTCCGATCCCGCAGCTGGATCGGCCGATCCAATCCGAACCGGTCCGAAAAAGCTCCGAACCGGTTCGGCGGATCGGCGGGCGCCCACTGGCGCCCACCGCCGCTTCCATTGGCGGGCGCCAGCGGGCGCCCGCCGATGAAAGTGGACAGCGGGGGGGGGGGGAGGGGGGCACTAACCTTCTCGGCCCGGTGGCTACCGTCCGGCGCCGGCGCCTACTACTACTAGCAGGCTCCGCGGCCTGCTCTAGGGTGGCGCGCCGGGTGATGTCATCACCCGGCGCGCTACTCTAGAGCAGGCCGCGGAGCCTGCTGGAAGTAGTAGGCGCCGGACGGGAGCCGCCGGGCCGGGAAGGTAAGGAGGGGGTGCGTGGAGGGGAGGAGGGGGCGCGCGGAGGGGGGAGGGGGGAGGGGGGCCCTTACCTGCCCGGCCCGGCGGCTCCCGTCCGGCGCCGGCGCCTACTACTCCCAGCAGGCTCCGCGGCCTGCTCTAGGGTGGCGCGCCGGGTGATGTCATCACCCGGCGCGCTACTCTAGAGCAGGCCGCGGAGCCTGCTGGAAGTAGTAGGCGCCGGCACCGGACGGGAGCCGCCGGGCCGGGAAGGTAAGGAGGGGGTGCGTGGAGGGGAGGAGGGGGCGCGCGGAGGGGGGAGGGGGGCCCTTACCTGCCCGGCCCGGCGGCTCCCGTCCGGCGGCGGCGCCTACTACTCCCAGCAGGCTCCGCGGCCTGCTCTAGGGTGGCGCGCCGGGTGATGTCATCACCCGGCGCGCTACTCTAGAGCAGGCCGCGGAGCCTGCTGGAAGTAGTAGGCGCCGGCGCCGGACGGGAGCCGCCGGGCCGGGAAGGTAAGGAGGGGGTGCGTGGAGGGGAGGAGGGGGCGCGCGGAGGGGGGAGGGGGGAGGGGGGCCCTTACCTGCCCGGCCCGGCGGCTCCCGTCCGGCGCCGGCGCCTACTACTACCAGCAGGCTCCGCGGCCTGCTCCAGGGTGGCGCGCCGGGTGATGTCATCACCCGGCGCGCTACTCGAGAGTAGGCCGCGGAGCCCGCTGGTAGTAGCCGCCGGCGCCGGACGGGCCGAGAAGGTAAGCAGTGGCGGGGAAGGGGGCTTACCCCCCCCCCCAGAGCCGTCCGCTTCTATCCGCTGGCGCCCGCGGGCGCCAGCGGATGGAAGCGGGCGGCCCCAGGGGGGGTAGGGAGCGCGGGGGAGGGGGTTTACCTGCCGGGGCCGTCCACAGCGGACGGCCCCGGGGGGGGGAGGGAGTTAGGCCCCCCCTTACCCACCCGCCGCCATTTTTTCCTCATAGACTTGCATTGCAATGCAAGTCTATGGGAAAAAAATGGCGGCCGATCCAAAAATGTACGATTTTTGGGTCGGGATCGGACTCGATCCGGTCCGGGGGGCCTCCGATTTTGTCCGAACCGGTCCGGGACAAAATTGGAGGTCCCGATCCGGGTCCCGATCCGATCCGGGGGGTCCGTGCACACCCCTAGTGAATTCCATAGTTTGACTATGTGCTGAGTGAAGAAGTCCTTCCTCTTATCTGTCCTGAATCTTCCACCAACCAGCTGCATGGGAAGACCCCATTTGGGTTCTAGTATTATGAGAGGGAGAAAAACTTTTTCCTATCCACATTCTCCACACCATGCATAAATGTGTACACCTCTATCATATCTCCTCTTACTTGCCATTTTTCCAAGCTAAATAGTCCTAGATGTTATAGCCTTCCCTCATAGGGGAGATGCTCCAGCCCCTTGATCTTTTTAGTTGCTCTTTTTTGCACTTTTTTTTTTCCAGCTCTACAATATCTTTTTTTAGGTGTGGTGAGACCAGAACTGTACACAGTATTCTAAATGTGGTTGCACTATAGATTTGTATCCATTCTATCACCTCAGAACTCTAGCACCTTATTCTGTATGTATAGACCACACTATGATCTCTTGTTGGAAAGGAGATTTATGTTTTAGAGGGAAGATATAGATCTAGGGTGTGGAATTTGTTACCAAGGGTGTAACTTTTTTGTTTTCGCATGCTTCCAAAAACAGTATTCCTTTGCATCTTCTCATTGGTATCCATCCATTTGGGGAGTGGGGTGGAGAAGGAGGTTTAGTTGTGCATTAATCTGATTCTGTTGATTGAATTCAGATCATCATGACCAATGTGCTAAGGAGAGATCTTTGTAAAGTGACTCTTTGATGGAAACATTTGTACCAGATTATAAGGACTTCATAACTGAAACTCTTTGATGAAGGTTACAACATTATTTTCTTATGATTTATCATGGAAAGTCAGCTGAACTGGGAGCAACTTAGACAAAGATATTCTTGGCTTTTTGGAGTGATCTATGCAGCAGATAGTTTAACTTAGTCAGGTCTTGCTACAAGGTTGGCTGAATAATATGTGAGTGACTGAGAAAACATCCTCTTCTTTCTCGCCCTGCCCTTCTGCAAGATTTTTGGTTCCGCCTTTTAGTTAAGGCTAATAGATCATACTGTTTTCATCACATCAATTTTCTGCTATTAATTGATAACCATCTGCAGACTTAAAAATAATAATGTGCTAGATCCAGAGAGGGTCTAGATCAACCCTTAATCTGTTGATGTAAAATATAGATTAGCATCTCTTTTATGAAGTGCTAATTTTAATTTTAATTTTAAGTAGAGCACTAATTGGGAAATAGTACAGGATAAGTTACAGTGCACCATTTATTCACAGCACAATCAGGTGTCAACCATATGAGAACTTCTGGTTCAGATATTTTATTATACACATTCACTTGTGGAAAGAGCTGACTGTGCTGGGATTTAAGCGGCTGAAAGGGTGAACAACCAGACAGGCATAATTGAGATTAGTTAGCATATAAAACCAAGATCCCTAATTGGTAAACTGACATTAAGCCATGGTTTCCTGGTTCAGATATAATGGGAAACTGGTTTATCTCCTCCTATATATACCTGCCTGGGCCCTGAGATTGTCTTCAGAGGTTCTTATCCAGGTGCCCCCACCAAATTAAGTGAAGTGGGTGGCTACTAAGAAGGGGGGCTTTTCAGTTGTGGCACCCCACAGTTATGATATCCCAAAGAAGCATGCTGAATACCTACATTGTTGTCCTTTCAGTGCCAGGTGGATCTTCTTGCTCTCCCAGGCCTTTTAATCCTGTTGTTTTTAGTCTGCTAGTGTATTTTTAAATCTTCACACTGCTGTTGAATTTTATCTTGTTTTATGCTGTAGGTTTAAAGTTTTAAAAGTGCTATTTTATGGTTTTAATTGCTTTGAACTGCCCAGAGAGCTTCAGCTTATGGGTGTTAAATGAAATGAAATAAATGTAAGCAAGTGTAAGCTGATGCACGTTGGGGGCAAAACAACCCAACTTCAAGTATAACATGATGGGATCTGAGCTGGCAGTGACCAAAAAAGAAAGATCTTGGGGTTGTGGAGGACAGTTCGATGAAAATGTCAACTCAGTGTGTGGCAGCTGTAAAGAAGACAAACTCCATATTAGACACTATAAGAGAAGGAATTGAGAATAAACTGCTAGTATCATACTGCCGTTACACAAATCTATGGTGTGACCACACTTTGAATACTGTGACAGTTCTGGTCTCACCACACTTTAAAAAAGATATTATAGAGCTGGAAAAAGTGCAGAAAAGGCCAACTAATACGATTAAGGGGCTGGAGCATCTCCCCTATCAGGGAAAGCTACAACAGCTGGCATTGTTTAGCTTGGAAAAAAAGAGGCTAAGGGGAGACATGATAGAGGTGTACAAAATTATGCATGGTGTGGAGAATGTGGATAGGGAGAAGTTTTTCTCCCTCTCTCATAATACTAGAACCCAATGGGGTCATTCCCATGAAGCTGATGGGTGGGAGATTCAGGACAAATCAAAGGAAGGACTTCTTCACATAGAACATAGTCAAATTATGGAATTCACTACCACAAGATGGCCACTAATTTGGATGGCTTTAAAGGGGGTTGGATAAATTCCTGGAGAAGACTATCAATGGCTACAAGTCCTGATGGTTATGTGCTCCCTCCAGTATCCGAGGCAGTAAGCCTGTGTGCACCAGTTACTGAGGAACATGGGTGGGAGGGTGCAGTTGCACCATGTCCTGCTTGAGGGTCCCTGGTTGACAGCTGGTTGGCCACTGTGTGAACAGAGTGCTGGACTAGATGGACCCCTGGTCTGATCCAGCATGGCACTTCTTACGTTCTTAGAAGTCTGCGCCACAGAGGCTGCAAATTGTGTTGTTGTTGTTGTTGTTGTTTTAATGGCTGAGGCAAAATGCTCCCCTCCCAGTTCACCCATTTGCAGATGGAAAAATGGGGTAGCAGTGGGGGGAGAGATCAGTGAATTTCAGGGGCATGGGCACAACCTGCTTGAACATATGGTAGCTGTACAGGTACTGAAAAGAAAAGAGATCCCAGGTGGATCATTTCATGGTGATTTTCATTTCACAGTCACCTCCTACCACCCCCACTCCCCAGCTACAGTTTTGAGCCAAATGTTAACTTTCAGCTCATTTCGTTACTCTATTTTTACACTGGTGAAACTGGAAGACTTCTCCTGAAAAGATATAAGGAGCACTTGGCTGATATGCAGCAGAATGGAACACCCATTAGACATTGGTCCCTTCATATGAAGGAGGAACATGCTGGCTAGAAATTGAATGGCGCCTCGAAGGAGAGAGATTAAGGAGGCAATATTTGCCAATCAGCTGAAGACCAATGTCACTGCGTAGGACAAGATGAAACAAACCACGATGCTTAGTCACGTGGCTTGATTGGCCATTGAATTCAGGTACTGATTGTTCATTTTTGCTTCCCCCACTGAGTTCTGGCCTGTTCCTGATTGGTTCTGGCTCAGTTCATAAGTGGTATTGTAGCATACTCTTATTTGTGACTGAAATTGCTGCTTTATGCCCAAATGTTTCACACTCTACAATCTGTATAAACTTGATACACTGTTGTTTGTTTGTTTTGTTTTGGAGTTCTGTGTCATGTGCATCACACATCACCTACAGACCAGTACATTTTTACCACCATTGGCAGGGAGTGGGACAGCATTTGGCTTCTCTGCTCCAGGCCCAAATCAATCTTGGGCCATCTCTGTTGGGAGCCATTCCATCTCTCCCTCATAGATATGGAGCCACCCCAATTATTGACTTATTTTGAAAGTCTTCACTATTTTTGATCCCACTTGAAAGGGAATAGGTAATCTCTGAAAACAAAGTTCTGATTTCCATACATCCTGGCCTTCTATACACACAACAGCAAACTGTTCACAACATTGCCCTAGTTTCTTGTTAGCTCCCTCCCTCTGTGCTCTTGTCCATTCTCAACGGCGCTTGGCATGGTCTGGCCTTTACTTCCCCTTTTCAACAGGTTGGCCACAAAATGTTGGAAGAGCACCTTAATGATATGAAAGTACACTGTCCTCATTATTTCATATACATCCACCCAGACCATTCAAGTAATCTCTCACCACATGAATATTTTTCCATAATAGGCTGAGCTGCAAAAACATCCTAGTGAGGGAAACGTCAGACGCACACAAAAATCAGCTAAAAGGTACGTAAAGCAACTGTATTGAAAGAGAACACATTGTGGGTAGGTTATGTTCTTTCCAGAAACTGGCCTGCATTCGTCTTCCCCAAAATGCCTGACCTTGTGAGACCATGCAAGTTATTACATTACAGTTATATCCCACCTTTTCCCTCTTGCAAGGAGCCCAAGGTGGTTTACATAGCCCTCCCCTCCCCCATTTTATCCTCACAGCAACCCTGTGAGGCAGGTTAGGCCAAAAGTCAGTGACTGGCTCAGTGAGCTTTGATGGCCAAGTGGGGACTAGAACCCGGATCTCATGAATCCCAGTTCAACACTCTAACTGCTACACCACACTGGCTCTATTAATCGGGACTCAGTCTGTTTTTCCCATGTAAGAAAATGTAAGAGTTCATCTGCACCAGCCTTCCTTAACCTGGCGCCGTCCATATGTGTGGAATTGCAATTCCCATGATTTCTGTTAACATGCCATGCTGGCTGGATTGATGGGAGTTGTAATTCAACACATCTGAAGGGCACAAAGTTGTGGAATGCTGGTGTAGATGCGTATAAAAGGAGATTAGATGAATCCATCGATGATAAGGCTGCAACCGTATATTCATTTATTGAGAGTAAACCCCATTGAGCTCAAGCAGACTTACTTCTCAGTAAACACAGATAAGGATAGTACAACTGTCAATGGCTATTAGCCCTAATATGGAATGTGGATGCCCAACTCAGAGGCATCAGGACCACTGAATCCCAGCTCCTGGGGACAAACGGGGGGGGGGGGGGGAGGTTGTTACCTTCATGTTTTGCTATGAGCTTCCTGGGAGCATCTAGTTACCCTTTTGGGAGACAGGATGCTGGACTACATGGCGCATTGGTCTGACCCATCGGGATTCTTTGCATGTTCCGAAGGGCAGGCCTGCACAAAAACGGTGGGCCCAGAGCAGCTACAAATGCACCCTAAAATCAACCAAACCATTCAACTGTATTAAAAGAACCCAAGAACTTTCATTGAGATCCATGGAAAGTACATTTACATAATCACTGTAAAGTTTCAAGGCCAGAGCAAGAATTTTGCCATTACATCTCTCCCCTTTGTCCATAAAGGACCAAATCAAAGCAGATGAGTTCAAACAATTTATAATGAGGAGCATTTCAATATCTGGAGATGAATCCCAAATGTGCACATCCAAAGCCTATTATGGATGCATGTTCCCATTAGCTGCTGGTGTTACATAAGAGAAAGGAGTTTTGTTTTTGTTTCCTAAAGCACAGATTTCCCTGCCCACCCACCCCCGACAACAATGGAATTATTGAAGACTGAAATGATTTGAAATGCCTTTCATAACCCTACAGCTTGCTCATTATGAGGATTAGGAAAGGGCCACGGTTGAGTAGCAGAGTCCCTGCCTCACATGCAGAAGGTCTCGGGTTCAATCCTTAGCATCTCCAGGTAGGGCCAAACAGGATTCCTGCCTGAAAACCTGGAGAGCTGCTGCCAGTCAGTGCAGGCAATGCTGGGCTAGGTGGACAGATGGTCTGACATCAGCAGCTTCCCATATTAATTCCTAGTCATGTTCAAAATTTAAAATGTAGGTGCTCATCATGACAGTCCCCGCAACCACGGCCACAAGGCATGTCCAAAGATGCAGGCAGCTGCGTTGATCCATTTAATCTCAAAGTCAACAAACCGCAGGCTGGCCAAGGAGGCTGAGGCCACCACTGACATCACTAGGCTGTGTGTACTGTTCCATCCCCCTCTTCTTTCTTCTGAGCAACCACATGTATATATATATGTAGTCCTGGCAGGAGAAGGGGCAACAGTGTGTTTGGGAAGGGTTTGCCCCTTTGTTTTCAACTGTCAGCACTAGCAGCCATTCCAGCAGGCTGCAAGGAGGAAGATGAGAGGCGTAAGCAAGGCCTTCTCACCAGCCCCGCTGAAAGACTACTTCATTTTACCTCTTCCCTCCCCATCTCTTTTTCCTTGTGTGTCTTGTCTATTTAGATTGCAAGCCTGCAGGCAGAGATTGACTTAATGACTGCATATAAGCTGCTACAGGAGCCTTTGGGGTTAAGAAGTAGAGTAAAAGGCTCTCCTGACCTGAATCTACCTGACAACGATCAATATCAGAGGCCTTCCTCCAAGCACCTCCTCCAAGGGAGGCTCAGAAAGTGGCAACAAGGGACAGGGCCTTCTCAGTGGTGCCCCCCTGATTATAGAATGCTTTCTCTGCTGAGTTCCACCTGGTGCCGACACTGTCATCTTTTTGGCACCAGGTTAAGACTGTCCTCTATTCCCAGGCATTTGATAGCATATGATGTGGCATTCATGTCAGTTGTTTCTATCAAGTCCAGTATCTTATGGTAAATGTTTTCGCTGATTATATTGTTTTAAATTTAAAATGTTAGTTTTATATCATGTTTTCATTCTCTGATACCATGATACATATTTTTTGTGCGCTGCCCCGAGAGCTTCGGCTCTTGGGCGGTATAGAAATAAAACGAAATAAATAAAATAATAAAAGTGAAACAATTTAAAGAAATCCATAAATATAAAATAAATAAATCTGTGTTTTGTTTTGTTTTAAACCAGTTTTAGATTTTTTAAAAAAAAAATCCTGGGGTTCCCCCAAATCTGCTGATGCCGCCCTCTTATGTTTGGATGGTGCCATTTTAGCCCTGTAAAGATCAGCCCATGGAGAATGAATGCTCTATTAGTATAGAATACCATTGGAAACTCCAACTAGGCAGACTGGGAGCGATGATAAGCTAGTGAAGAAACCCAAGAGAAGTTTCCCACATACACAGGGGAATCGACACGATTGCAATGATGAACTGCCTCGTCTTTAGGAATTCTAGGTTTCATTGACAGATTTAAATAAACATTACAGTTCTCACAACAGGCGACATTTTCAATATATCTAATGAAGCCAGGCATTACGCTGACTAAACACAGATAAATTATTTATCAAGGGAGAGGTTGCCATGATTCATCTGCATACAACTCAAACTCTCCTCTGTATCTATTTTTTATTTATTTTATTGTTTTTAGGGATGAGTAAAAGTATTCCCTTAATATTAATCAATTTAGGGCACAATCCCATGCATGTTTAGACAGCAATAAATCCTACAACTCCCAGCGTGCCCCAGACGGTATGGCTGGCATGGGGCATGCTGGGAGTTGTAGGACTCACTTCTGTCTAAACATGCATGGAATTGTGCCCTAATTAGGGTGACCATATGGAAAGAAGAACAGGGCTCCTGCAGCTTTAACTGTTGTGATGAAGAGGGAATTTTACCACTTCCTACCTTTAGCAAACCTGGAAGGTAGATATAGGAATGTCCTTTACCATGAACCTATTATGTGCCCCTGTGGATCTGGAGGGATTGCTTTTTTTACCAGGATCTGAGCAGAACTCTTATTGAGCCTTTCCTACTGGGAAAGCCTGGCCGATGAGATACTTTCTGTATTCTTACACTATTATCTGACCAAAACTAGGCTGACCATATGAAAAGGAGGACAGGGGTCATGTAACTTTAGCAGTTGCAAAGAAAAGGGAATTTCAGCCAGTGTCACTTGTATGCAATTCGTACCTGGTGAAATTCCCTCTTCATTACAACAGTTAAAGCTGCAGGGGCCCTGCCTTCTTTTGTATCTGGTCACTCTAGTATAGTGCATGCAACTTTAATTGTTGTGATGAAGAGGGGATTTCACCAGATACGAATTGCATACAAATGACGCTGGCTGAAATTCCCTTTTCTCTGCAACTGTTAAAGTTACATGAGCCATGTCCTTCTTTTCAGATGGTCAGCCTACCAAAACCCAAACACTACCATCAGAATTGCCAAATTTTGTACAGCAGCTATCAGGCTCTTTTGGGATCTGCAATCAACCATCTCATAAACTACTGTATATAGCAACTTAGTTTTGTGCTTTTAATCTGATGCTGGTTATGGACCGTAACAATGAAGGTGGATTGATTGGCATGCCATTGGTCTGATTTAGCAGGGTTCTTACGTACTAAATTCAAACACATCCAGACGTGTATATTAGAGATGGGCAAACATGGGCTGTTCAAATGTGTTGAGGTTCTCCAGATTCGAAATTCTTCCTTGAAGCTCATTTTACCTCATTCGCATTCCGGAACATAAGCCTCTTTTCCCCCTCCAATTAGAACATATTTGATGTTTTTTAAAAAATGTGCACCTAAAATGCACAATCTCCCCCCATAGGCTACACCATGAAACGTTTGAACTTCTGGGAAATTGCAAAAAAACCCACAAATCCCAACAATTGCGTTCCTGCTTATGTTCACGTTTATGGTTGCGAACGGGATGTGTTTACACAATTTGTGAACAAGAATGAAATCCCTGTAAATCCCTAGTGCAAATGCCATTTCATTCCCATGAGGTGCAAAGGAAGGAAATGGCAGGGGGCTTTTATCTTCCATAAATGCGCAGGGGTGGATTAACACAGAATCAGAGGGGGGGTGCGTGTTTCTGTGGGTGAACGGTTTGAGGGGGGAAATTAAAAATTTGTAAACCATCAACGGATAAAGGGATCTGCTTCAAACTTGGCAAGGCTAAAGCCCTTCGTAAGAGCTACTGTGGTGCCACGTTTCATCTATCTTTAAAAATGAGGGAGCTGTAAGCATTTTGGTTAATTCCCATTGACTGTAATTTCGTGGCGGAGAAGACCCGCTCTGCACATCCCTATTGTCTAGTTTTACAACGTTTCATCAGCTGGGTGACATTTCTGTGGGCAATGAGGGTGGGGTTGAAGCAGCAAGAGTCCATTCAACCGACGCAGCACAAGCCAGCATGCTGGAGAAGGAGAAACGCCCTGCCCTCCTCTTTCATCAGCAAGACCTTCCTTCAAAGCACACCGCCAACAAAGGACATGGCACAGTACACGGGGGGCGGAAGAGTGCCTTAATCCCATGTGGAGGAAATAAACTGAACTTTCCTTGCTCTAGGAAAACACAAAACATGGAGGGGAAGAGGCAGGGTGACTGTGGGACAGGCACGACACCATGTGAGTACTGCGCTGCAAAACTGTGAACCAGGCGTGACGAGAGTGTGATAAACACTGGTGTGATGGAGCCCACAGACATCAAATATTCCAAGCAAGCCAACACACACACACACACACACACACACCATCATTATCTGGGTGCTGCTCACATCAGAAGCACAAATGCTAAGCAAGTTTACTCAGTAGTACGTCCCACTTAGTTCAGTGGCACTTGCCTCCTAGTAATTGCTTTTAGGACTATGGCCTGGGCCACTTCTTCTTCTACATCAAGGGCACTCAAACCTTCTACCATCTGGGCTCCCTTGAGAAAGCTGGCAATGACCAAGGCCTACCAGTCACAAAATGGCAGTGCAAGGGTGGAGCCAGATGATGATGATGATGATGATGATGATGATGATGATCTTTATTTGTATCCCGCCTTTTACTCAATGCTGGGCCTCAAGGCGGCTTTGCAAAATTAAACCATATACACAGTTAAAAGCCATAAATAGACCTATACAAACGTTAAAAATATAATTAAATAGGTTTCAATATTAAAACATTTCAACATTTCAAATACATATTAAATTTTAAAAATCTTAAACATAGATGGAGGTCCACATTATTCACCAAAGGCCTGGCGGAATAAGACAGTTTTTGCCTGCCTCCGAAAACAGATCAAGGAGGGAGCCAGTCTAGCTTCCATGGGAAGGGAGTTCCAGATCCTTGGAGCAGCCACCGAGAAGGTCCTCTCCGTTGTACTCATCAGGCATGCCTGGGATGTTGGTGGGACTGAGAGAAAGGCCTCCCCAGAAGATCTCAGAGCACGGGCAGGGTCATATGGGAGAATATGGTCTTTCCGATAACCTGGACCCGAGCCAGATGCATAATAGGGGCATTGGGAAAGGGATTTGGCACTATCAACTGGCAATGACTGATATCATTTCCTACCGATACCTAATCTCTCTTTGGAAATTGCCAAAACAGCAGGGGGTTCCATAATTCAGCTTTCCTTACATTAAGTAGAGACATGGGCTCCGGGTGAATAACAACTCAGCCTCCCCATTTCAGGCAGAATTTGCTGATCCAGAGATTCGAAGTGGAGACCTATTATTATTATTATTATTATTATTATTATTATTGATTGTTTCCTCCCTATCCCAACATGCCTCTCAAAGTATTCTTACTCATCTGTCATTTCTTCTCCTTTCACACTTAACATGCAACTTCTTTCCCACCCACCCAATGGCCAGGGTCTTTCATCTCTCCCTCCTGCTTGGAAGCACTGGGTGGACTGCAGTATAGTGTGTCTCCTCTGAATGAATGCTTGGAGGCGGTAATGGGCTGGATGAGGACAAACTGAAGCTGAATCCAGACAAGACGGAGGTGCTTGCTGTCAAAGACCACAACCTGGGTTTGGAGGTGTGTCAAGCAGTTCTGGATGGGCTTACACCCCCCCCCCCCTGAAAGACTGTGTTCACAGCTTGGGGGCGCTCCTGGATCTGTCACTCCAAATGACAGCCCAGAAAGATGCGACAGCCAGGAGTGCCTCTGCATCCCTTCCTAGAGTTGGAATTTGAGGCTCGACTACTGCAATGTGCTGTACATAGAGCTACCTCTGCACCTAGTTGGGAAACTCTAGTTCAAAATATGGCAGCCAGGTTGGTCACCGGTACACCTAGAGATGACCATATTACGCCAGCTTTAAAATCATCCACTGGTTGCCAATTAGTTTCCGGGTGAAGTACAAAGTGTTGGTCATTACCTTTAAAGCCCTACATAATTTGGGTCCAGGTTACCTGTGGGATCGCCTTCTCCCATACAATCCACCCCGCACCCTCAGGTCCTCTGGGAAGAACTTACTACAGTCGGCCAAGAGTAGGTTGACAACCGTTACCCAGAGGACCTTTTTTCTGCCGCTCCCAGACTGTGGAATGACCTGCTGGAGGAGACTCGTCAACTTGACAGTCTTTTAGAATATAAGAAAGCTATAAAGACTGATCCAGTGGAATTTTAGAATGATTTTAGGATGTTTTTATGGTGTTTTATTGCTATTTTGATTATGTGCACCGTGTTTTTAATCAGTTTTATGTATTTTATATTTTATATTTACTATTGTTCACCGCCTCGATCCAAACAGAGAGGCGGGTAAGAATTATTATTATTATTATTATTGAGGGCCCCCCCGGAAGTGGGCCAAGACCCACTGGAGGTCCTCATCCCACATTTTGAGAAATGTTGCACTGGAACATGGTTTCACTAAAATCCCTCCTCCAGTTTTGCTGCCTCATTCAGGATCTCTTCTCAATCATCCCAGAGTGCAGGACATGGAATAATGGGCTCAAGTTACAGGAAGCCAGATAATTCCGGCTGGACAGCACGAAAAACTTCCTGACTGTTAGAGCAGTACAGCAGTGGAACCAATGACTTAGGGAGGTGGTGGGCTCTCCCACACTGGAGGCCTTCAAGAGGCAGCTGGACAACCATCTGTCAGGGATGCTTTAAGGTGGATTCCTGCATGGAGCAGGGGGTTGGACTTGATGGCCTTACAGGCCCCTTCCAGTTCTACTATTCTATGATTCTATGATTTGGAGGAGGCAAACCTGGGGGTCTGGAGTGTCAAAGTCAGCCAAAGTTACTGGTGGTGGCACTCTGCCCAGGGTTTTGCTGTCACCATTCCTTTCCCTTAGAGATCTTCTAAAACAGGGTGACCATATGAAAAGGAAGACCAGGCTCCTGTATTTTTTACATTTGTATAGAAAAGGGAATTTCAGCAGGTGTCATTTGTAGGCATGCAGCACTTGGTGAAATTCCCTCTTCATCCCAACAGTTAAAGCCGTAGGAGCCCTGTCTAGCTTGACCAGATACAAAAGAGGGCAGGGCTCCTGCAGCTTTAACTGTTATGATGAAGAGGGAATTTCACCAGGTGCTGCATGCATACAAATGTCACCTGCTGAAATTCCCTTTTCTATGCAACTGTTAAAGATACAGGAGCCCTGTCCTCCTTCCACAGGGTCACCCTATTCTAGAATGATGCTATATGGTCATATCACACAGCCTTCTCCAACCCAGTGCTTTCCAGATGGGTTGAAGTGCAATTTACATAATTCTCGTTGTTTGGCCAGGTTGGATGGGTATTATGGAAGTTGCAGCCCATCCCATCCAAAGGCCACCAGGCTGGGGAGGCTCAACATGATATTATTCTGGCAGATGTCTGAGGGGACATGACATCTACCAACTAGAGCACCTCTATTGCAAAACAAGTGATGGAGGAAAAGCAGGCGAGCTCAGGGGCAATTCGGAACACTTTTCTCCCCCTGCACTTCTCCGCTTTGAGCCCAAAGGTTCTCCATGGAGAACGTTTGGGATGGCTCCAACTAGAACAGGTGTGCTTGTTGGTTGCCTTGGTGATACTTTTAGAACAGAGTTTGTACATAAATCCTGTTCCAATAACCTTCATATAAATCTGGAGGGCAATTTTGTTCCAGAAAGGAAATTTTTTATGGATGTGGAAGGGATCTTGTTGAAGAAAATCTATGAAGACAGACAAGAGCACAGAGGGGTTCAGGGGTATGTTCATGGCAAATGCAGCCAAGCCATCTTTACAGCTGCCCAGAATTTAGGCCTGTGCCAAACATTTTCAGGTCAAATATTTGGATACTTTTGTAGAACTGGGAGGTGGGCAGAGGTGAAAGAGGGGAGAAGAAAGGGATGACTTTTGGGGGATAGGGGACCTAGATTTTTATGTTTTAGCGGATAGAGGCAGTAGCACAATCAAAGGCTTCTTCTTTTTAAACTGCCTCCTCCTGCTTCTTGCTTTAGACAGTTTCTGTAGTTCCCCAAGCCTCCAGAACAGATTTTGAGGGCATGCAGAGGACTACATGGGGAAGGATGAAGCCTCCCCCTGCTCTGCCCGCCACTGCCCTGGTTCTACTGACAGAAAAAGTTCCATCACCAGAAAAACTGGATTGGATATCTCCCTAACGTTTGACACAAGGTGAGGCACAGAAAGGAGGAAAAAATATGATTTAACAAATTGTTTTTAGATATGTGTGGTTTGAGGTTTCACGTAAATGCCTTTCTTTTTGTATAATATATTTCAAATGGTTTGACATTTTTGTAAACTGCCCAGAGAGCCTTGGCTATGGGGCGGTATGAAAATGTAATGAAATAATGAATGAAATGAATGGGTGAGAACACTTGGAAAATCTTTCACTTGGGGATGAGGTCTACAGAGTTCAGCAGAAGGCTTCAAAGAACAAGAATGGAAGGCTATTGAAGGGAATTAAAGGGACAGCGGAGAAGGGGGGGGGAGAGAGAGAGAGAGAGAGAGAGAGAGAGAGAGAGCATCACTTAACTATTCTGGGAGTGAGTTCCAGAGATCAATACTGGACAATTACTTTGTTGCATTGCTGATCAGATGTTTATCCTTCTTCTCTTTACAGGCAATTCAATTATTTTATGAGGTTGAAGCAGATACTCACAGAGTTCAGCAACTCAGTATCAATGATGTGTGCAAAAACAGCCTCATGAACAGCCAAAGGTTCAATAGTTTTGAAAATGCATGAGCCTCAGTGTACGCAGCCATTAAACAATTGACTACAGTGAGGAGATGGTCAGCATGTTTAAAGTTGGGAGGACAGGATGTCTCCCATACTGCTCATGTACTGTTCAGAAGGATCACTCTGCCCTGTCCACACTCCTCCTGTATTTTAACTTTAACTCGGGGAATTTCTAAAACTAATTCTGCAATTGGAGCATGCACAGTTGGATGAGAATTTCATTTCATTTTGGTTTTGATGAGCATTGATTACCCAAATTCACAAAGTTCTCCAGATTCAGGACAAAAAGAACTTGAGATATATATATATATATTTAACAAGAAAATGAATATGGAAGAAAGCAAAACTGCCAAATTCATTCATCCAGGCCCAGAGCTGTGAGTGCTGTCTAAGCATCCTTGTGTACTCAGCAGTGCAGTGGCTGAATTAGGGTTGTCAGCTCTCTTCTTTGAAAGGCTCCTCATCTTTAACAGCTATGTATATGGCAGGCAGGTACAACATGGTCCGACCCATGCTGGAAAAAGCAGCACCTATTGAATTTGGGCATTGCAGATGGATGAGAAATTCATTTCAGTTCATTTTTGAGAGATTTGGCAATTTGGTGGTATACATATGGAATAAATAAATAAACTTTTGCTACGAATTTAACAAAAATTCCAAAGTTCTTCATTTTCAGGAGAGAAAGGTGAGATTTTTAAAAAATTGAATGCATGAGAAAGTGAATATGGCATTTTCTTCCATCTACTTAGTACTGTGGACACTGATTGGCTAAGATCAGAGCATGCACAATGAGCCACAGGCTCAGCCCCTTTGTGCCTTTCTCCCACTCTTTTCTGCATCACCATGCTCAAGTGCGCAGGGATGAAACATTGCCCCAAAAGCTATCATGATACAATTGTAAGGAAGATCATGTCAAGGATCTTTCCGGGCATGTTTTACCGATGTGCACATGCGCTCTTGCCGATTGGGGAAATGCCACACAAAAAGAAACTTTATACAACCAGATACACAATCACACCAGACATGACAATGCATACAATCATATGATGTTTGCTTTGGGGGGATGGTTTATCAATGCACAGACATGCATTAGTAACACTGAGGGGAGGGAAACAGAGGGAAAGGAACTGAAAGCTTTTCAAACAGCACAAACCACACTTCTCTCTGCACAACTCAGAGGCCATCAAAGACAGACTGGGCGGGAACACAGGGAAGCATGATTTTGGTCGTGGTGCCTAGCTGTAGGTGCTCCCTTCCCTATCTTTCTCATTCCCACATTAGAGGCATTCCAACGATCAGCTAAAACCATTTTATTCAATCGAGCCTTTGGATTGGAATCATTTTTATTTTTGTTTGGCTTGGTGTTGTTTCCGATGCCCTGTGGATTTGGATTTTCTGCTGCTTGAGGGTTGGATTATTTTCATACTCAATTTAATTGGCTTTTAAACCTATTAGTATATATAGAGCTTCACCTATTGGGCGGTATAGAAATGTAATAACTTAATAAATATAAAACATACACACACATACAGAACGTAACTTAATATAATATATATAGAAATGTATATTTCTGATTATCAGGTTGTGTGAGCTGGTACTTCTACAGCCCCAACTGCATATCCTACTTCAAGGATGCACGAGTGAAATGGAGTGGAGGGGCCAAATTGCCCCCCCATGCCCAAAGTGGGTGTGGACGTGCCCACTGACGGCATCACCCTGCGCCCATTTTGCCTTTCTCCATGCTAGGAGAGGCCGTTCCGCCCAGCGCTGCCCAACTCACTGGCTTCGTGTCTACTCTTCCCAGCTATCTGCATCCCTGCTGTTATTTCCGATCTGAAATCAAAGATAACAGCAGGGGCCTCCATGGATGTGGAATTTCCACAGGCCAGGGCACGCCCGTCAGCTGGAGGTCCCGAATCCCTGTCCTATGCAGAAATACAAAATAACATTCGTGGGGGAGCCTAAGGGGATGATGAACACCAACCTAGGCCTCATCTACAAGAATTCGCCTTTATGCCTGGTTAGGCGATTATGCGCATATTCGCAGAAGCACATTTACGCCTAATACCTCTGTACGAGAGGCGGTGAAGCGCATTACTGGATGACCGAAACATGATTTACACTGTTGACATGCGGAGAATTGCCTGTTCACATAGTCAAAATGTGCTTTAATGGCCGGAGCAAAAAAAACCTCGCTATTTAACGCGCATTCGATAATGCGCATAATCGGAGAGAAAACGTGCCTCTACGCCCGATTTGCGCTCCGTTCTTGTAGAGGTAAAATTTTTAATGCGCCTTGAAAGAGCTTTAAATGCCTCTTGTAGAGGCAGCCCTAATGAGGAGTGAGCAGGCTCAGGGTTCATTAGACAAGTGTTTTATCACACGTTTGCTACTGCCCACTCATGGTTTTTCGTGCCTCCTCTAAACAATGGCGTCTACCTACTGTGTGCCTCCTGCTCGTTCTTGCCTTTTTTCAGTCACAAAATGGACCCCTATTATTCCGACTTCTTTTTTAAGGAAACAGAATGTGCCGCCATTTCCTACTGTATGCAGGAAAAGCAGCACGACAGAAACAGCCTCTAAATGGGCCACGTGGCCTTTGTTTACTTCCTCTTTCTTTTCCAGGGAGAAAGAGGAAGTATTGTGGGACAGGAGCAGGGGTGGAGAAGCAACGATAGGGAACTGCTCTTGACCACAGAATATTGTCTTACCGTTGGAGGGGAATGAAAAAACAGGGGAATCCTGAAAGAAGGCATAGCTGTCTGTCTGAACAAGGTACGATCTATGTCAGAGCCCCTTTTATTTCTGAGGCACTCTTAGGCTGGCGTTTTCTTCATGCATAATTGCTGCCACGTAAGCAGACGTTAATAAACACAGTGCAGTATCCTGTGCATTTATAATGTGATCAAGTGTTGTAATTGCAGGAGAAGAAGGAGGGGATGGGGAAGTTGCATGTGCTTTATCATTTGTATTTATAGCGTGAGCATATATATGCCACAAGTCAGAATTGCTGTAACTGCGGAAGGAATACCATCTCATGCTAATTGTTTCTATTCTTATCTATCTATCTATCTATCTGTATATATTCCTTTTCTTTTTTTTGAAAGTCCAGTAAAATGTGTGTGCAGCTGTGCAGGAATGCAAGTTTTAAAATAAAAGGTGGTTATTCATAGCTATGTAGCTGTGTAAGTGTGCACTGAAAATTAGCTTATACTTTCACACACACACAAATGGATCCGGTTTCATATAGGTTAGAATAGCCCTTAATTTGATAGCTTGCTGTCCTCCCGAGACACTACCTCTGCCATAGTGCACCCCTACAGCACCCTGGGGGGGGGGGGTCTGCACACTCGATTCCCCCGATTAGTGCTGCCCCACAGCAGTGGGGAGAGAGCAGTAAAGCCTTCAAGCAAACGTATATTTTTCCCACCCCCTCTGAGTGAAACTACAGCTCCTGAGTGAAGCCGCAACCCCCGGCATCCCTAGGGAGTCCCCCTGCCTTCTCCCAGGGTCGGTAGCCCCTAGTTTGCTACACTAAGGGCTACTCAACATGAAAGGGTCATTTTTCCCAGTGAATCTTCCCTCTAGCCCTTACTTCGATAGAGCAAAGCCTTAGAAGGGAATGCCCCTTCTAAGGTGACGCCTGCTGCGACGCACGTGAACATCAAAGAGAGGTGGCAAAATAGGCATAATAAACCCAATTGTGGCGATACCCCACATTTCTGTTCCCTTAGGTATGTCTGCATGAGTATGTTTAGAGAGCTCGGAATGTTAGACTGAGTGGGTGTGGCTTGTGATGCTATAAAAGGGAGCGGGGGGGGGGAGTTTGTTGGGTCTGTCTGTGGTGGTTAGTTGGGGTTTGTAGGTGGCTGAGGGTGAAAAGACTGTGTGAGAAAGGAACAGATATAAGACTGTAGAGATTTAGGATTATTAGTATTAAGACTGTTATTACTAGTATTATTAAGAATAGGCAGGATTTAAATTGAATTTGAAGAAACTAAGAGCTGTAAACGACAATAAACATTTTCTTTATTTTGCTACCATGAATCACGCGTCAGCTTGGCTTTGTCACCTGTTCTATTGGTTCCTAAATACACATATTAAACCTTTAGCCCAGTATATTCACAGCAGAACCTATTTCCCAAAGTCTTTGCCTTCTTCCCTCACAGAGAGGGGAAAGGTAGTGTTCTTTTGCCCTTCCCTCAGGCTCATTCAAGTGGTGACGCTTGTCCTGAGAAGGGGTGCTCATGACCAGGCCTAGTATACAGGTGGTGTGGTAGCACACCAATCATTGACAATGTCCTGCCCTTCAAAACCTACCACCTGAGGCAGAGGGATTCACCCTACCTAATGGCAGAGTCACATACCACCCCTGCCCATCGTGATGAACGCAGGGAATTATAAATCACGATCCATATATGCAGAAATTCAGCACTGCAGCTCGGCCATCAAACAACACCCCCCTACCAAAATGTGAACATGCAGTGATGCGGTGCCACAGGATGAGCATTACATATTGTGTAGTCACAATCCAATTTACCCCAGAGCTGGACTTGGCTTTGCAGTGCTACCTTGCCACTTTTATTGGAATATTCTGCTCGTAAATTTTTTAAAAAATAAGGTCCTGTACGATTGATTGGAGATGGGTGTATGGGAAAGCAGCCTTATGGATTCAGCTGATTTATAGAATCATTGCCTTACCAATGGGAAAGAAAGGACGCACAAAAGAAAGTTTTTCCATCTCCTAGAAATCAGTGGCAAGTGGTGACGGAGCCGCCCTGTTTGAGAACCAGATAGTCACCTTCACAACTTTCATGTTTTAAAAAACACCCTTTAGTAGTCAGCTTATTTTTAGAGATAGGAAAAGAAGTTTAGAATGAGCATAACTTCAAGACTTCTTTTGAACACAGCAAATAGAAAGCAAGATATATAAAGGCAGAGAACATCTCTCCTTATGTTCCATTACAATTGCCCCTGCCTCTCCTCACACCACAGGGAAGGCAAAAACAGCATTTCTCCACAACGGATTTATATATATATATATATATATATATATATATATATAAAAAAAATTAATGATGTGCTCACCTTCTGAAAATGTTACTACGCAAATTGGCAGAGCACAGCTTGAGTTGCTCTGGCTCAGCGTGGGAACAAGCGAGGGACGTTGCTTGCATATTACCTTCTGCGCATGGGGGCAGGGGATAGATTGTGTGGGAGGGCGAGAGTGGGTGCAGGGGAGGAAAACCCTGTGGAGGCTTGGCCATCTACACGCACACACGCACAGCCCACTTGACAGCTGAGAGATCGTGATTCAGGCCACAGAGTTTTCTAGCATTATTTGTAACAAACTGTTCGGATGCCAGCCATGGCATCGAAGGAAGAGGGCCATGGCTCAAAGGCAGAGCATATGCTTTGAATACAGAAGGTCCCAGGTTGAAATTCCTGGCATCTCAAGATCAGGCAGCAGGAGACTAGTGGAGGCTGGCAGCCCCACTGCCGGTGGGATGGTGCATCCACTCTGGGTTTCAGTCAGAACCAGTCAGAACTCTAAAGGAGCTCTCCAAGGTGCTTCTGACTGAAACCTGCCACTCCAGTGACAGCAGAGAGGCCAGCCTCCCCTGCAGGTGACAGAAAAGACCCTTCTCTGCCTCATATCCTGGAGTTACAGTAGACAATATTGGGTTAGATGGACAAATATAAAGCAGCTTCCTAGATTCTGAAGAAGCAGCCAGTGTTTCCTCTCTCTCCAAAGAGCATCTATTGCCAGGTTCTATCTGGGCATCCAAAGCATCTATTGCCACATGGCTCCAGGTCAGGATCCAGGTGAGGCTTTCCGAGCCAGGCTTCACAAAAGCCGCCCCTTCACAAAGGGCTTCCTCCTTCCTTGTCACCCCAATATCAATCTATCAGGGTTGCAGGGGTGGGGAGGTCTCTAGTGTTGCCTGCAAAGGCTGGCTGAGGGGCACATGGCAAACAAAAGAGGTCAGCCCTGATCTTTGCAGTGCATGTTGCATTCAGCCACTTCTGAGGACTGGGAAAGGTGGGTCACACACCCGGAGCGAACGGTTCTTGCAGTCTCAAGGAATGCTTGCCTGGGATCCATGAACGCATTTTGTTTTGCAATGAACCAAAGCACAAATAATTAAGGGCGCAATCCTATGCAGACCTTTGGATAGAAGAAGAAGAAAGCTTGGCTGGGGAATGCTGGGAGTTGTAGGGCTTTTTTAGGGGGGGAGTCTAAACATGCATAGGATTGCACCCTTCAACGCCTAACTCTCAATCATCTGGGAACGCACAGTAGAGGCTGCAATCCTACACACGCTTCCACGGGAGTAAGTTCCTTTGAACTCAATGAGGCGAATTCCTGAGCAGAGGATCGCACCGTAAGGCTGCAGTCCTTACCCGGGAGTAGGTCCTATTGGGGTTTACTTCCGAGTAGACGTGTACACTGGATCTACGCGCTTTCCTCGGGCTCAAGGCCCCAAGGGACTAGCTCCCCTGGGATTGCACGGCGCATCCTTCCAAAGAGAAAGCTGGCGCTGGATTCTAAGGATCGGGTCCTCGGGGCCCTGGATCCGCGAGGTCGGAGCAGGAGGGCGGAGGAAAGTGACCCCCCCCCCGTCTCGCCCTCTGCCAAAACCTCCCCGACCGCGAACTGCACCGGGATGGAAACGACAGGGGACGAAGGCGCCTCCTTGCCCCCCTCCCCTCCTCCTCCTCTCCCTTCCGGCTTCTGCCCGCTGCTCCCCTGCGACCGTTTCCGTGGCGGCGACCCTTGGAAAGCTCGACGGCGCCTCCTCTCCGCTCCTCCGCCGAGCGTCTCCGTGGCCTTGAGCGGCGCTCCCCCACCCCCTCCCTCCCTCTCCCTGGGGGAGAGCCCCCTCGCTGCCACTCCGAAGCACAGGCACCCCGCTCCCCCCCCACAGGCGCGCATCCTACCGCCCCCCTCCCCGCAAGGGGCCCAACGCCTCCGCCGCGCCCGCGTCCTCCTCGGCCCCATTCTTCTCCGCTGGAGGACCCGGAAAATGGCTCCACGCACCGATCGAAGCGTTCCCAAGGCAAGAGCGAGCGAGCAAGAGAGAGGCTCCTGCGAGGGGTGGGGGTGGAGGAGGGGAAGGGAAAGGAAGGGGAGATCAAGGCAACGCCGCGAGCCCCCCCCCCCCCCCAACACCGTGGCGCCAGAGAAGGGAAGGAGAAAAAAGAAGCCAGAGCTACCTGAACTCACCATGCCGGATCCATGCCGGAGCCACTGCATCGTCCTTTGGATGAGGTCCCTGGTTGTGATGAAACGGGGGAGGGGGAGCGAGATGCCGGGCGGGTGGCGCTGGGGATGCAGAGAGAGAAGGAGAAGCCCCCTCCTCAGCCTGCTCTCCTTCTCTCCCTCCCTCCCTCTCTCTCTCTTGCTCTCTCTCTCCCACCCCCACCCCGCTTTAATCCGTCATCCCAGGAGCTCTGGAAAGGAGCAGAGATCAGCAGCCTCTTCGCTGCTACCGGGAAGTTGGGTCGTTCTTTGAAGCACAAGCAGGACGCCTCCCTGCTCCCCCCCCCCTCGCGCCCCAAATCTCTCTCTCTCTCTCTCTCTCTCTCTCTCTCTCTCTCTCTCTCTCTCTCTGTGCACCTGTGCTTTGACAACTGGGCGTGCTTGAGGGAAGGTGAGAGGAAAGAAGAGGGAATCGTTTTCTTTTTAAAAAAATAATAATAATAACTATCACAGGAGAGATCGAAGTGCAATGCCTATGCCCCTCTCTCTTCGTCTATGACCCCTCCTCTTTGCTCCGCTGCTCGCTCGCTCTCGCTCGCTCTCCCGCCCCTTCTTGCTCGGGAATCTCCCCGATAAGCAGAGTCAGCAAATCTGTTTGTGCTCAGGCTTAGCTGGTGAGCTTTCTGCTGCCATGTGTGGATGGGTAGCTGGTTCGTCACACCTTGTAGCAGTCCCTTCCTTCTACTCCCCCCCCCCCTCCACTACCAGAGTTTCTGTAGTCAGGTTCCCCTTCATAGACTGGGGGACACTGCCTTGCGTCCGCCCACCCCCTTTAACTGGCCCTTTCTGCCTTTCAATTGATGGGATGGCCTGGATTTTAAGGCAGGGAAACCCCTGGACATTTCCTGCCAAATTGTTATATAGGTAGAAAGGCCAGGGTTAGGCTATCAACGGCTACCAGTCATGATGTCTAGAATGATACTACCTCCAGTATCAGGGCCAGCATGCCAGTCTACCTTATACAGGCCCAGTTCAGAAGATACCTTAACCCATGGTTTTTATCCACGGTGAATAAGGCTTTTTGCCTTATTCGCCACAGTTAATGCTATGGTTTAAGGTATCTTCTGGCCAGGGCCACAGGGTCAGACATTGGTCCATCTAGCTCAATATCGTTTACAATGGCTGGGAGAGTCCGTCCATGTATTTAGACATGGGATATTTCCCAGCCCTACGTGGAGATACTGGGGGATTGAACCTGGGAATTTCTGCATGCAAAGCAGGGGCTCTGCCTCTGAGCTACAGAAGCATCTTTATACCAAGTCAGATCATTGGTGAATTGGCAATTGGAGGGTGTATGGATGTGCAGTGGGGGGGGGGGGGCACTGACACCTGTGGAACTTTAATTCCTTGTTCACAGTGTGAGCTGAAATCCTGTAAAGGATTGAACCTGGGGCCTTATGCATGACTGCAAGTCACGTGCTCTTCAACAAAGCTATGGCTTCTCCACAGCTGCCCCTCTACTGTTGTACATTACATCAAGGATGAGCCCACAAGCCAAACATGGCTCATGGGGGTTTCCCATCTGCCTCCTCTTTCACAAGGGAAAAGCTCTTATCTCTGATGCAGACGAGAGACAGAAAACACCTTATTCCCCCCTCCCCATATTACATAAAAGATACAGAATAAAAGATCCATCAAGCAAACAAAGAGCATCCATTAAGGTTCATAGTTGATCAGGTTTATAGTTTACAGCCATGGTCAGAAAATACTGACTAAGGGATCTTGATGGCTGCTGCAGCGAATGATGCAACTCTAGGCATAGTAGACATATCTGCATTGGGGAGAAGAACTCAGGTCATCGCATGATTAGGCCGACCCTATAAAAGGGAAATAATGCCAAGAGAAAACTCTCTATGAGGCCACTATAAGACATACAATACGAACAGAGGGTCCAATCTCCTCCACCATGCCCAAGGACCATACTCCATTGATGCTTGAATATCTTCTGTAGACATAGGCCAACAGCATGGTTTGAAATCTTCACATTGGAAGGGAAGGGAGAGTAAAGCTAGGGTTGAAAAATACACCCACCAATGATGGTAATACTGGAAAGACATGTGAAAATTGAGAGGGCCCAGTATTGGCCAAGTCATCAAGAACATCCAATGTCCATAACCAAACATCTCATCTTTCCTCCAAGCCCACCTCTTCTTATGTACTCTTTATATCCATTTGACAATATCATTATCCACCCTGTTAAGCAGAGTGATCTTTGATTCCTCTCTCCTTCTTGAACACCATATTCAGCCCATCAGCAAGCCATGCTGCTGCTTCTTTTACAACAGGAGAGGGCAACCTTTTTGCTCCCAAGGGCCTCATGCAGCAGTAGGTCAGAGAACACAGGGCCAACTCCACAGGCTCAGCTGAGACACCAGCTCCATTTAGCTCTTCCCCTACCCTGAATTGATCACTAAGAACAACTTTGTAACTTGAAGTCCATTTGCTTGTTTGTTTTCCTTCTAACCCCCCCCCCCCATCTCTTTACCTTTGAAACTTGAAGAATTTTGGTTACTAAGATCAACTACTTAATAGCAACTTAATAGAAACTTTGATTATTAAGAAATTTGGTTACTACAAACAACTATGTAACTTGAAGAACTTCTATTTCTTCGTGTTCCTCCTACCACCCCATCCCTTTCCCCCTTTTCTTTTAGATTGCAAACCTGCCCAAGGACAAGAATTTTCTTGCTTTTAATCCATTTACAGTACTTAAAAAAATGTCAGATGCTTTACAGATGATAAACAAACAAACAAACAAAAACAACAAAGACAACACACTAGAGCTAAAGTATATTATTCAGTTTTCACTGCTCCACTTCACACAATGTTTTTAAAAAATGAAAAGAAAAATGTCAAGAGTCATTGTCTTCAGCTGCTAAAGAAAGTGGGGTACTGCACATATGAAAAAGTCCCAGGACTCTTAACTCAATGCCAGTTCCTTATTTTGGATCACTCCCGTGCCCACAGACTGCACCTGCCGGCATTTATTATAATTATTTCCAAGTTAATCATTGATGCTCATTTATAATGTATTAATGGAGGCACAACCCTGCCTCCATTGTTAAGGGCCGTCAGTAAAAAACACATTCCACCATGTTAAAGTGATAATTGGGGGAGGTCATTCTAACAGCCATAAAATCGAAAATGTTTCATCAACCTTTCTGAAATTTACAGGTGCCAGAAAGAAATGTTTGTTTTACATTACCTGAAAATTTCAAGAAGATTGGTGAAAGATTGAGGGAAGGAGAGCAGCTTAAGTTAGAAAAGGAATACAAACCTGTCTCCCTGCTTTTGTAAAATTTACTTCCAGGTTGCTACTTTTTGTGCTCACAATTTGCATAATTTCTAGAGCCTTATTAAGTAATTCAGTGGTGAGATCTTCTTTCTCCTTCACTGTAGTTGGTGGAAAGCTTTTCGTTTTTTTAAAATTCCCTTCGGTTGACTTTTAAGGACTATTTAAACCTCTCATTCAAATCGATGAGGTGGCCATCTTCCCTCATAACGTGACACACTCTCCCCCCTCCCTCCTGCCTTAGAATGTGGGGTGGGTGAGTGAAATGGCCGCTGCCTCTAGCACAGACCTTTTGAGTGAAAAAGAAGAGTTTCTCTTTTCTCTTCTGGAACATGCATTCCTTTGGCTCTGAGAGTATTTTGGGCTATCTTCATAAGGCCACTTTGCTCTTTTGCTCCCTGGTGAAGCAGGGTGTGGTTCCTCTGGATCCATGGTAACTTGATCTTCAGATCTCTCCTGGGAATAGGTAGCTATACCTTTCTTTTAATTTCCCCCACCCCACTCACACACAGTGCTCCTTCCCTCTTTTCTAAGAGTTTGGTCCATACTGCTATAAGTTGAAAGCTTCAAACACTTCATTTAATTAGTTTGGGCCGGTGTTAAGTTTTAAGTACAATGTTGAAAACTTTCAAAGTGCTTCTGGGCCTACAACGCTGGTTTCGGCCTAGTCACCCTGTTTTTCTAATAAGGTTTAGAAACAGTTGAGCTGTCGTTTATTTTGCATAGTGTACACACATGGATTTTCTTTCTAATCCTTGCAAAACCCTTTTTTGTTCCAGCAGGCCTTTGGCAAATAATCTGGACCTCTGTCTATACCTTTGACTTTTAAATTGTTATGTATTTAAAATGTTTAAAATGCTTTAATATTGAAAAGTATTTAATTATATTTTTAACTTTTGTATATTTAGGCTGACCACATGAAAAGGAGGACAGGGCTCATGTAACTTTAACAGTTGTAGAGAAAAGGGAATTTCAGCCAGTGTCATTTGTATGCAATTAGTCCCTGGTGAAATTCCCTCTTCATCACAACAGTTAAAGTTGCAGGCATTATACTAGAGTGACCATATACAAAAGAAGGCAGGGCCCCTGCAACTTTAACTGTTGTGATGAAGAGGGAATTTCACCAGGAACTTATTGCATACAAATGACACTGGCTGAAATTCCCTTTTCTCTACAACTGTTAAAGTTACATGAGCCCTGTCCTCCTTTTCATATGGTCAGCCTAGTATATTCCTATTCATAGGTTTTAGCTGTATATGTTTTAGTTTTGTAAGGCTGCCCTGAGGCCCAGCATTGGGCAAAAGGCAGGATACTACTTCTACTACTACTACTACTTCTACTAGTAATGTTTCAGATTTCACTTCTGCATCTGATGTTCTTTTGCATTTACTTTTCTTTATAAACCATTCATATCTTCAGACTTCTTGTGTGGCATGTTTTCATTGGTTTAACAAGTTAAAAGGGGTATTCACTGTTTTCATGCTTATGTTATAAAATCTATTTTCAACAGGCCTAGTAACTTCAAGAGTAACAGAGTTGGGGAAAATCCTCAATCTCTTTGCTATCAGAGGCACTGAGTAAGGGACCCCTGGAGATAATTTAGACTGACTATTCCCCCTTCTGAAGAGATCTGGACCACAGACTACTAAAGACAAACAAAGTAGCAGGCCATAATAACAGTTCTCATGTGGCCATTGGCCTTATGAGGCAGGTGCTCTGCGGGCTACCAAATGGAGGGACTAACAGGCCATAAAGTTGCCTGGCTGAGTCTGCCAGAAATCCAGCCTCAACACTCCTGGAAGGTCCATGTTCTATAGCACCTGCTGTCAGATGAACTGAGGGAATCCCACCCTCCACCCCTGGGTTTAATTTACAGGCTTCCCCTGGCTGGACCTTGCAGGAAACTATAGGGACAGACAGAGCAGGCATTCATAGCACACATAGAATGCTGAGACTGGCAAATCTAAAAGCAAGTGTGTTGCTTTTCAAGAACCAAGGAAATTCAATGGGTCTTACTTTTGAGTAAATATCTAGGGATGGCTATGCAGCCTGTGCAAGAACTGAGTAGGGTGACCATATTTGGGAAACCAAAAAAAGAGGACACCTAGTGGGGGGGGGGGCAGGAAAATGGCTTTCTGGGGCCACCTTAAAGTCCCCAATTGGAGCGGAGGAGGGGAAAGCATGTCATTCTCACCCCACCGCTCCAATCAGGCCCTTTTCTATAATGCCTGGGAATGACACGTTTTTCCCTTTTAAGGCCTTGATTGGAGCAGTGGGAGAGAATGACACACCTCCAGAAAGCATGTCATTCCCCCCTGCCACGCTAATGGTGGCCTTAAAAGGGAAAGTGTGTAATTCCAGGTCATTATAGACTATTGCATAAAATCCCCCCTGACACTGAGGATAGAACAAAAACCAGGAGAATCCTGACAGTTTTTTATTATTTATTATTGCATTTATATCCCACCATTTTTCCACCAAGAAACCCAAGGCGGCATACATAATCCTCCTCCTCTCCATTTTATCCTCACAATAGCAACCCTGTGAGATGAGTTGGGCTGAGAGTCTGCAACTGTCCCAAAGTCACCCAATGGGTTTCCATGGCTAAGTGGGGAGTAGAATCCAGATCTCCCAGCTCCCAGTCCAACACTTTAGCCACTAGGCCACACCCTAGTGGTCACCCTAGAATTGAGCCATGCCAAGTTGGAAGCAGATCGGTTCGTGCCTTGATTTTTAGGGTATTTTTTTTAAAAAGTTTGACTTCAATTTTTCCCTAAAATTCAAGGCATGAACCAATCTGCTTTCAACTTGGCATGGCTAAAGCCTTACTTAAGAGGTACCATGGTGCCAAGTTTCATCTCTTCATCTTTACTTTCTTTTTCTTTAATGTACTGCTCAAGGCCCTAGACCCCAAAGAGGAGTATTGGGTTTGACGTTTTAAAAATTCCTAAAACTCAAGGCGTAAACAGATCTGCTTCCAACTTGGCATGGCTCAATCCTTACTTAAGAGCTACCATGCTGTCAAGTTTCATCCCTTTATTTTTAAAAATGATGGAATTGTAAGCATTTTAGTTAATTAAAAAAATTAAATTGAAGTTTTAAACATTTCTAAAAATCAAGGGATGAACGGATCTGCTTCCAACTTGGCATGGCTAAATCCCTACTTCAGAGCTACCACAGTGCCAAGTTTCATCTCTTTATCTTTAATTTCATTTTTTAACTTGTACTGCTCAAGGTCCTGGACCCCAAAGAGATTTCTGTTTGAACTTTAAAAAATTCCTAAAAATCAAGGCATGAACAGATCTGCTTCATACTTGGCATAGCTATATCCCTACTTAAGAGCTACCATGATGCCAGGTTTCATCTCTTTATCTTTAAAAATGAGGGAGATGCAAGCATTTTGGTTGATTTCTTAATGTTAAAAGTGAGTTCAACACATAACACTAGCTTTGATTTTATATTGGATGTCAAGATGGTATAACATTCTGGCTGATGCCGGCTTGGTTGTCAACTGTATAATATCCAGTCATCCGTTACACAAAGCCATGAAATTCATTAAACAAAAAACCTACGGTTTACAAAAACAATGTTAAGGCTCTACAGATTCCAACCAAGCACCAAAAAGCAGGGAAATTGGGAGTTAAGGCTCCCAAGCCTTAACGCCACATCCTCCCTAAGGAGGCAGAAAGTGCAAGTGAAATTCTCATTCTCCCAAAGCAGATAAACCATGAGGACAGGGTGGAGAATATGATATGCAGAGGTGACTGTGGGGTTGTGGAAAACTGATCACGAACAACTTAGGGCCACCTACTTCTCTTTTTTTGTTTAGAGCAGCCCTTCCCCAACCTGGTGCCCTCCAAAGGTGTTGGACTACAACTCCCATCATTGCAAGTCAGTATGTCCCATGGTCAGGAATGCTGGGACTTGTCATCTCAAAAATCTAGATATGCAATTTGATCTGCAGAGGTGACTGTGGGGTTGTGGGAAATGATGATTAACAACTTAGGACCAGCTACTTCTCATTTCTTAGAGCATCTCCTTATGTTGAGAGTTGCAACCCAACACATCTGACAGGCACCAGGTTGGGGAATGTTGTTCAAGAACAAGGGAAGGCAGAAAGTAGATCTCCAGATGTTTTGGAATTCAACTTGTAAAAGCCCCTATCAGCATGGGCAGTTATCAGGAATGCCGCGAGTTGATGTCCAAATCATCAGGATAGTTCTATTTTCTGCCCACATCTGTACTAAAGTATGATGTTTTCCAGCATTAAGATATGTGTTCAATCAAGGAACTACAAAAGAGCTGCATCGCTTTAAATAAACTGTCAAAACCAAATGAAACAACAATGAATGAATCTTGAACACCTAATCCAGATAGCCCTTCAGACATCAACATTAGTTTTCAACACATGGCATAGGATGTCTGTTTCTTGAATATCAGATAAAGGATTTCTCTTACTTGTTCAGCAGTGTGAGATCAAAGACAGAGCTACCACCTAATACTTTCATGCGTAAGTATTATTTTAAAATTAAGTATGAATTGATTTTTGTCTTCCCCATAAGACATAACATGGGAGTTACAGTGCAACGCATCTGGAGACCACCAGGCTGGAGAAGGTTGACTCCTATACATGTCTTCTCAGAAGCCAGTGCCACTGAATTCACTAGGGCTTTCTCCCAAGAGGTATAGGATTGCAAACTAATCTTATCTGAAAGGTGTTCAAGACAGCCAAACTAAACCTCTTCTGCTCCACTGTTGCTTTCATGAGATGATGTATTGTGCAGGGATTGTGGGGAGTGAACAGTATATTTTTTATAAATACATTTAAAGAAAAAAAACATGTATTTATAAATACATTTAAAGAAAAAAAAGGCAGGATATTGACCAAAGGTTGGAAGTGCCTGGCACATGCTCTGGTTCTAGATCTGTAATGAATAGTGCCCCTTTTGTTATCAAGAGTGCTGCTATATGCGAGATGTGTGTGAGAGAAAAGTATTGGGCAGTCCCTGTATTTGGTAAGGGTATGGAACAGCATTCCCCATCCTGCTGCCCTCCAGGTGTTTGAGATGACAAGTCCCAGCATTCCTGACCATGGGACATACTGACTTGCAATGATGGGAGTTGTAGTCCAACACCTTTGGAGGGCACCAGGTTGGGGAAGGGCTGCTCTAAACAAAAAAAGAGAAGTAGGTGGCCCTAAGTTGTTCGTGATCAGTTTTCCACAACCCCACAGTCACCTCTGCATATCATATTCTCCACCCTGTCCTCATGGTTTATCTGCTTTGGGAGAATGAGAATTTCACTTGCACTTTCTGCCTCCTTAGGGAGGATGTGGCGTTAAGGCTTGGGAGCCTTAACTCCCAATTTCCCTGCTTTTTGGTGCTTGGTTGGAATCTGTAGAGCCTTAACATTGTTTTTGTAAACCGTAGGTTTTTTGTTTAATGAATTATATTTCTGATTAACAACAGAGCTGCTGCAAAAGCCCCAGGTTTAGAAATGGTGCAAGAATGACAGGGATGTGGAAACTTGGATAGAGATGTAAAACTTGGTTCCAGAGTGGAAGGATGATAATCAAAGGTCTTTGCCAATGCAAAATGACTTTGGAAGGAGGCAAAACCCTTTGAGCATCACAGAGATTAAATGTCTGTCCCAGTAGATTTCAATCCGAGCGTTGTTGTGGTCCCTGAATACAATGGTGGACAAATAGGACGGAATGTCAACTTGCCCACTGTTATTAATTTTCCTATACAATATGAAGCCAGAGAAGAATGTTGGGTGAGTCTCAGCTTATGAGTAACCGTCATGCCTTGCAGCATCCTGCAGAAGAAGAACTTTATTTACAGTCAAACAGACCAGCAAAGTAATACACTATATGCAACACGTACAAAATTATTTACATCAGGACATTAAAACTAGGGCTCTGCTTTGGATCGCAGAGGATAGGAATTTCGCAACTTGCACTGTAATACACTTATCTACCCCCTTCAAAAGCAACTCGACTAATGACTCCCTGGAACAACCCACCTGATGCTGTGTGAGAGGATACAGCAGGGCTCCAACTTGCACAGGTCAAGTTGGGCCAATTTGCGGACACTAGAACTGGAATCTGGGAGTCGGGCCACCAAAGCCTCAGCGGACTTAACCCCCGGAGAGATCCCTCCACTGCCCCTAGAATGAAACGGATTTCCTTGCAATGGACATCCCTCATGGCACTGTGGCATCTATAGTGTCCTGAATGCGGGTCTGACTCTCCACACTGGCATGCTGGATAGGTATGAAGCTACATACCCAGCTCTTTCCTGATGATGCTATCATCTGTCTCTTGTAGATTCCTGATTTCGCCACCTCTTTTCATATGGGAAGTCAGTCTTCCCCAACCTGGGGGACTACCATCTCAACCACCATCATGCTGACTGGTGATGGTAGGAGTTGTAGTCCAACACATCTGGTCCAACACACCATCTTGGAGAACGCTGTGGTAAGGGTGATTCAAATATGAGTGTGTGTGACAGAGAGATTCTCTAATGCACATATACAGGCTCAATCATTACCAGTTTTAGTTGGATACAAGTTCAATTGAAAGCAACGGGTTAGTTACAATCAGTTTGTTCCATTTGTTTATTCGTGTATTACATTTATAGCACACCTTTCCTCCTGCTGAGAAATAAAGCCCCTATCCTGGAGAAGAGCTCCACATGAATACCAGTGGTGGAAGGAGTATCTGGAAGAGAGGGACTAACATCAATGAGTAGATAAACCCTGTAATGGTCAGTAACTAACACACCAGCTTTAGAAGCCAGTGCAAAGCTAGTCTCAATGAATACCTACAACTCAGTTTGCCAAACAGCTTCTCTGGCTAGGCTTCTGACTACAGCTTGATCTGGAACAATCATCGAGTCCTAACATTAGCATCCCTACACCCGGCAAACAGAAACCAGCCTTCAGCAATTCATCATAGTGGAAGGTGAAGCGACCAAGTGACCTTCGGCATGAGAACAGGGCAGGACCAGCCCTACCATAAGGCACTGTGAAGTGGCTGCCTCAGGTGGCGGATGCTGGGGCATGCAGCACATCAGTGAAGTGATACAGGACAGAGTCTTGTGTACCTGTGCCCCCTAAGCTAGCCTGCCATTCTCAGCTGCAGTGGAAGACGCTGTCCCATCACCAGTATTGAAGTAAGATTTAACTGCCAGGGCAGTGGGATCCAGTCTTTCAACTCAGGTGGCAAAATATTTTGAGCCAGCCCTGCAACAGAGGGAGAAAAGTACACAAAAGAATGACCCTATTTTCATCTGCAAAATGTTGGAGGGTACACAGAGGGAGTAAGTCTAGTAGAACTGGCTGGATTTCTGCCCAGCCAGTGTCATTGGCGTCTATCTGAAGATGCAAATGTGGTGTTGGTGACCTAGAGCAATATGCTGTCTGTAGGAATATAATTGTAGCCTAATTCATTGAGACTTCTCAAGGGCACAAAATGATGCAACTCAACACAGTCAGTAGGCAGGAAAATATTGGTGGAACTAACTCTAAAGAAAGGAATTCTATAAGGAAGCGATTGCACATCTAGGTCTGCCAAGCTTTCCTTTAAGGTGCTTGGCGCGATGTAGATGGGGGTTATTCCCTTTCTCCTCACAATGAACCCATGAGGTGGGTTAGACTAGGTGTGAGTGAATAACCCAGTGAGCTGGTATGGCTGAACAGGCAACAGAACCAAAGTTTGTCCCCCTGATCCAACTCCCACATTTCAGCTACCATGCCCCGTAGCCCTTCCTTTGGGATTTGAACTTGCCCTGTCCTCAGTGGCTCATCGCTTCACAGCATCACTTTTCTGCAACTATAGCCTCTGCTTACGCCTGGCAAGACTTCAACCAGGTAACAAGTGTTGCCACGCAGTATCCTTGGGCAGGCATTAGCCACCATAATTGCCTGCACTGGCTCCCTTGCCTCCTCCCCAGTACTCCAGGGCATTGTGGGAAATTAAAATGGTGTCCACCCAGAACCAAGCGGAGGACCACTGCCACGGCCATCGGATGAATATGCTTTGGGTGGGGTGAGGCAGTGCATTGGCAGCAGGCCGACCCATAGAGGGCACCATGTTATGGACCCCCTCAAACCTGGAAAAACCTCCCCTGTGTGGTTCGGGAGGCAGAAAATGTGGTGTCTTTTAAACATCTCTCAAAGGTGTACTTGCTCATGCAGGCTTTCTGGGGCTTGTAATTGGCCGTCATGCTGCCTCTTCTGCTTTTCAGTTTTTTTGGTACTTTTATTTATTTAGTTTTGTTATTGTAGCTGTAGTTGTTTGTGAACACTGCATTTTAAACAGCAATTTCAAAAAGGTGTTTTTATATGTAATGCACTTAAGAGATTTCATTACATCAAGTGGTCTACATGCCTTTTAAATGACTGAATGAATGATGAATAAATAAATCTGAAGCCAGACCTATCAAGGTCCTGCGTCAGAGTAACATGGAAAATTAAAGTACAAACTGAACAAGTGTTTGAGGCAAAGCTACTTGAGGAAAGGAGAATGCAATGATCTTTTTATGTGCCATTGTGTAGCTTTTCACCAATATCATTAAATATACACCCTCAGCGTGTCATTTGGTACCAACAAAAGGCAAGAAAGGCAAGCAACCAAGTAAGGCAGAGTAAGGTGAGTGGGTAGGAACTGGGGTGTGTGTGACCATTTGGATTTTCGGTCTCAAGCGTCAGTATATCTATGACTATCCCAGGCCTTTGGCTCCGTGAACAAGAAATGCCGTTCTTCTGAAGTGTCAAAGGCAGGCTATTATTCAGTGCGGACTTAATAGAATAGTAGCTTTTATCCAGTACAACAAAGCTTCTATCTTTATACGGCCGGCTCTTCAAAGATTGCCACAGTTCCGCATATTGTCCTGTCCACCCCCCATATCGCCGTTGAGCCTCGTGTCTGGGCTTCAAATGTGAGGGTGTTTTGTTTTTTTAAGTGTTCCGATGGACAGATGAAATGAGCAATAAAAGAACAGCTGGCAACAGGATGCCCTATTTTTAGAAGCTGCCTTCCTTAAGAAGAGCAGCAACTGCATGGGGGAAATCGCAACTATTAGCCAAATCGGCTCCCTTCTGTTATTCCTTCTTCTAGGTTCATTAATATTCCATTTAGACCGTTAAAAAGTCCAGGCTTTCCTTTTGCCTTTGCCACGCCCTGCAGGACCAGGCCCCCAGGTACTCAGCCAGCTGCTGCTGACATTCTCCACCTATCCCCCTTCTGAAAGGGGGATATAGAAGCCGGCTGGCTGGGGTGTCCTGGGAGAGCCAGTGCCTGCAGGAGGAGGGGATCATCACCAAGAGGGAGAGCTGTCTGCTCCTGCCTGCCTGCCTGCCTGTTTGCTGCTGCTGCTGCTCTTTTTTCTCCCCCCCCTTTTCCCCCTTCCCTCTTTTCCTTGCCTGGCTTTTTGTAGGGCCTTGAGCCATGTGCCTAGGAGATAGGACACAGAGCCAAGTGAGGGGATTTGAGTGGGCCCCAATCAGTGTAGTGCCAGGTAGAGGGAGATATGGCATTGTGAGGAGGACTTGCCAGGTAAGGGGAACGTGGCCCAGACAGTTAATGGCTGTGCCATGTTCCAGCCCTCCCCGTAACCGCAGGTCTGTTGGTTGCCCTATATCAGCCAGCCCTCGGGCCTCCAGATGCTGCTTTTAAATGCCAGATCAGTACATAATAAGACCTCCCTCATCCATGACTTAATTGTGGATGAGGCAGCCAGTCTGGCATGTATAACCGAGACCTGGGTGGGTGAGCAGGGAGGAGTCAGTCTCTTCCAGCTGTGCCCACCGGAGTACTTGGTTCAGCATCAGGGTAGACCTGAGGGCCGGGGAGGAGGGGTTGCTGGGGTCTACAGGAACTCCATCTCCCTCTGCAAACTCCCTGTCCATGTGCCTAGTGGTCTGCAGTGTTTGCACCTTGTGTTGGGTCAGCGGGACAGATTACGGATTCTGTTGGTGTACCGCCCACCCTGCTGCTCAACAGACTCCGTAGGTGAGCTGATGGAGGTGGTCTCGGGTGTACTGCCGAGATCACCCAGACTGTTGGTTTTGGGGATGTCAACATTCATGCCGAGGGCAACTTATCTGGGGCAGCTCAGGATTTCATAGTCTCCATGACAACCATGGGACTGTCCCAACATGCCATCAGCCCAATGCATATAGCAGGGCATACTCTAGACCTGGTTTTCGCAACTGGACATGGAGATGGTGATCTGAAAGTGGGGGACCTCACATCAGTCCCTTTGTCATGGTCAGATCACTGCTTGCTGAGGTTTAAACTTACAGCAGCTTTTCCCCTATTAAGATGGTCCACCCCCGGAGGCTAATGGATCCAGATGGTTTACAGAGGGCTCTGGGGAGTTTTCTGGCTGATAGAGCTAGTGCTCCTGTCAAAACCCTGGTTGATCTGTGGAATGCAGAAATGACCCAGGTGGTTGACATGATTGCTCCTGAGCACCCTCTCCTGTGTAGAGCTCATACAGCTCCATGGTATACCCAGAGCTGACAGCGATGAAACAAAATAGGAGAGGGCTTGAGGGCAGATGGAGACGAACTCCTGGTGGATGCAATCAAACACTGGTAAGTGCCTATGGTAAGCTGTATTCAGGGGCAGTGAGGGCAGCAAAAAAGCAATACCTTGTTGCCATTATCAAATCATCAATCTGCTACCCAGCGGAGCTTTTCAGAGTTGTCTGGGGGCTATTACATGCTGGCCCCAAGGACGTGGTACAACCATCTGAGGCCCGCTGTACTGAATTTGCTAGGCACTTCCAGAATAAAATCTTTGGCATCTGCCAGGACTTAGACTCTATTGTTATAGCAGGTGAATCTAGCGAGGTGTCCAGAGCACAGGCTTGTCCTGTTTTCTTGGATGAGTTTCAGCTGATAAAGCTTGAGGATGTTGACAAGGTTGCTTGGATAGGTTCGTGCAACCACCTCTGGATCCTTGCCCCTCTTGGCTAATAAAAGCTAGCAGGGATGGAACAGCTGGCTGGACCAGGGAAGTGATTAATGCCTCTCTGTGAAAGGGAGTGGTCCCAGGTTGTCTGAAAGAGGAAGTAATGAGACCACTCCTGAAGAAAGCTTCCTTGGACCCAGAAAATCTTAATAACTTTAGGCCGGTTCAAATGTTCCATTTCTGGGCAAGGTCCTTGAGCAAATGGTTGCGAGACAGCTCCAGACACTCTTGGATGAGACTGATTATCTGGATCCATTTCAGTCTGGTTCAGGCCTGCCTTTGGCATTGGTCGCCCTGTATGATGACCTCTGTCGGGAGAAAGACAGGGGGAGTGTGACTCTGTTGATTCTCCTTGATCTCTCAGCGGCTTTCGATACCATCGACCATGGTATCCTTCTGGCACGACTGGCTGAGTTGGGAGTGGGAGGCACTGCATTGCAGTGGTTCTGCTCCTACTTGGTGGGTCGGCTCCAGAAGGTGGTGCTTGGGGAACATTGCTCGGCCCCGTGGATTCTCCAGTATGGGGTTCCGCAGGGGTCAGTTTTGTCCCCCATGCTGTTCAATATCTACATGAAACCGTTGAGTGCAGTCATCCGGAGTTTTGGAGTGTGTTGTCATCAGTACGCTGATGACACACAACTCTATTTTTCCTTTTCATCTTCAGCAGGTGAGGCTGTGGATGTGCTGAACCAGTGCCTGGCTGTGACAATGGACTGGATGAGGGCTAATAAACTGAAACTCAATCCAGACATGACTGAGATGCTGTTAGTGGGTGGTTCTGCTGACCGGATAGAGGGTCTTCAACCTGTTCTGGATGGGGTTGCACTCCCCTTGAAGGAGTGGGTTTGTAGCTTGGGGGTTCTCCTAGAACCATCTCTGTCACTTGAGCCTCAGGTGGCCTCAGTGGCACGGAGTGCCTTCTACCAACTTCGGTTGGTGGCCCAGCTACACCCCTATCTGGACTGGGATAATCTGGCTTCAGTTGTCTATGCCCTGGTTATCTCCAAATTGGATTACCGCAATGCGCTCTACATGGGGCTGCCTTTGAAGACAGTTTGGAAGCTGCAGCTTGTGCAAAATGCAGCGGCCAGATTGATAACTGGAACCAGAAGGTTCGAGCATATAAAACCTACTCGGGCCCGCTTGCATTGGCTGCCTGTACATTTCCGAGCCCGATTCAAGGTGCTGGTTTTAACCTATAAAGCCTTACATGGCTTGGGACCACAATACCTGATGGAATGCCTCTCCTGACACGAACCTACCTGTACACTACGATCAACATCTAAGGTCCTCCTCTGAATGCCTACTCCGAGGGAAGCTCGGCAACAAGGGAGAGGGCCTTTTCAGTGGTGGCCCCCCAATTATGGAATTATCTCCCCGACAAGGCTCACCTGGTGCCAACATTGTTATCTTTTCAGCACCAGGTCAAGACTTTTCTCTTCTCCCAGGCATTTAACAGCGTATGTTGAGGGCTTTGTTGTTGTTGTTGTTTGACCCAGAATAGTTGTTTTAAATGGATATTGTATTTATAATCTGTTTTATGCTTTTTAAATTTTGTATATAATTTTTTAAATATTCAATGTTTTTAATTTTTGTAAGCCGCCCAGAGAGCTTCAGCTATAGGACGGTATATAAATGCAATAAATCATCATCATCATCGTCTCCATGCTACTCTAGCTACATGGATAGCTGCACATCTGGTTATGTGGGTTGAGTAGAGACTTAGTGAGGGGTAGTGGTTAGAGTGCTGGTCTGAGACCAGGGAGACCAGAGTTCAGATCCCATCTTGGCAGGGCCGGATAAAGACAGGTTGAGGCCATAGCCGTATCAAGATTCAGATCCTTATAGAGGTTTGTTTGGCACCTACGTTATGCTATTTTCGACGCCTGGTGAAGACCTTTTTATTTTCCCAGTATTTTAACAGTTTATCATCTTAGTCCCTTAACTTTGCTGTTTTAAATCTGTATTTGAAATCTGTATAAATCTCTGCATTGCTGCTTGGTTTTATCCTGGTTGTGATTTTATATTGTACTTTTATGATCTTTATATTGTTTTATACTGTGAATTGTATTTTGATGGTTTTAATTTTTGTGAACTGCCCAGAGAGCTTCGGCTATTGGGTGGTATAGAAAAGCAATAAATAAATAAATACCACAATTCTGTTTTTTCTCAATGAAGCGAGGTCTGGTATTGTTATCAGTAACTGATGGAGGTATCCTTCTAAGTTAAGCTATGAACTGCTTCCAGCACTTGACTGATCCGTTTGTGGCAGCCTCCCTCTATTTTCAAGAATATATTGTATTCCTCATAGACTTGGTTTGGACAACACGATAACCAATGGTGGCTTAAACAATCCACGGTTGTTTATTTAACCCACCATGGGTTATTGTGTTGTGTGGCAGGAGTTTGGTTATTTGGGCTGGGCAGAGTTGGCTTTTTCAACCACAGCTGGTTATTGTGTCATGTGGAGGGCACCATTGGTTATTTCCTTGGCCAGTGAAGGTTATTTTGTCAGCCACAGAGTCACAAGGTAAGAGCGGCAGCTGCCGCTGTAGTCCAACCAGCAGGATAGATTTTTGGCAGCAATGGCTGACGGGATACTAGCAGGAGGACTGAGGTGGGGAGAGAGGGTGAGGGACGAGTGAGTCATCTCGGCATAGTCAACTCAACGCTGATCCTAATCCACACCATGGTTAATTATTATCATGTTGTGTGGGGAGTACCCCCTGGAGAAACAACTGTCGAGTTGATTATTACCCCACCGTTGGCTATCATGTTGTTGGAACACGATAGTATCTCACAACGCAGACATACAGAACTAGTCACACCTACAAGATACAATAAATTCTTATTGATCCTACACATTACAATGCACATCCTGCTCCAATTGGACAAATCCTCCCTTCAGCTAGCTGGCTGGCATGCCTCTCTCACTGTCAGGAGCAGAAAAACCCATACCTATCTCTTTTGTGTTGGCAATTATCTCTAATGATGGCACTGCAGTCTACCTCAGCACCCAGGAGTCAGCCCCCCCCCCCAAAAAAAGCATTATTTCTTGAGTCATTTCCTGCCGTTTCCTGTAACCTAAAACAGGCAAAGAGTTTCTCAGCAGGAGGGTATAGCTAAAAAGCTGCTGTGCAGGGCCCCGATCCAAATTGGGACTGCGGTGCATGGGGAGGGGCTTCATCCTTTCCTTCCCATACTATTTTCCTTGTGATAATCACAAAGCTGTTATTTCCTCCCATGGTCTTGTCAACTGAAAACAGCATCTATGGAGACAAATAGCAGCTGGAGGAGGATTTTCACTGGAACAATATTGCGAGGAGGAAGAGGGTTAACTCCCTCTGGTCCAGATTGGGGGTTCAAACATGGGCGCTTTTAGGGAAAGAAAAGGAAGTGGTCAGTATTAAGCACGCTTTTAAAAATGTATCCTTAACTTTAATGGGTAGCTTGACCCTCAGCCAACTGCCTTCATTCTATGAAACTTGTAGAGAGACTCTATGATGAAAATGAGAGATAAGAAGATCCACCATGTATCATCTCCGTCTTAGTCTATTTCATGCATCAGGTCACAATAAGCCTGTTTGTCTCTACAGTCCTTGACGACTTTTTGGAGTTACATCTTTGTAACTCCATTTCATTTCAAGGGGATTGGGGATTAACTGTGACAAAGATGAAGAGTATTATTCACAGAATTGCCAATGTGCTCTTGCAAGTTTCTGGATTTCTACTGTTCACTCTGTTCTGCCTCCATCGATGGAGTTATTTGCATTTCTACTAGTGCTAACAAAAGATCCTGCCAATCATTCCAGATTAACTTCTAACTGGAAAAGCCATTTTATAATTTATTAGCATAGGCTTGGCAATATTTTCTGTGGGCAAATTGCATGCTTGATTTTAAAATAAAGAATGTGGGCAAAAGAGGGGCAGAAACCGAGATGGAATAATCTACGTGGGTTTTTTGAAATGGTCCACTTCAAGTCGCCTCGGCCGTGCTAACAAAGCTGTGTAATTCATGCAAATGACTCAGGTTCAAAAATCCCATTTAAGCCTTGCAAATCTGAACAATCAACATTTATTCTCCAGTTGAACACCCTGAAAATACACGATGCACGTGGTAGTTTGGGGCTTTTGATCTGAAATGAATAAATACTTTTAAGTTTTTTATATATACACTGGCTCAATATGCATAAACAGTGACTGTTGTGAAACATTTTCTGATGATTTCCCCCCTTTATTTCAAAAGGGAGAAAATGGTCTATAAAATAGCACAAAGCAAGATGTCTATCTACGCCTTAGGGTGTCTCTACATTGAGGGGAAAAATGGACCTTTACCGGGGTTTCTTCTAGAATCTTTCCATGTTTACAACTAGCTCCTTTGGATAGTGACCACGTGATTTTTTAATTGAAATCTTCCCCTCTCTGTAATGCTATTCTGTTCAATTAAATAGCACCATCTAGTGGTGGGATTATAGTGCTACGCCAGCTTTACACACTGGGTACATCCCATGATAATTCAAATACTGCATTATCTCTGGGTTTTTTTTTAAAAAAGTGAGATCACTGGGGAGAAACATGGGAGACATCCTGGAGGTTGACAGTGTCATGTAAAGGACCTGCAAACTTCCATGAGTGGCCAATCATGAGCATGCAATAAATCACTCATGTAGAGAAGCTCTTAGTCACCAGCTCTAGCAACAGGATACAATCCTACATGCAGTTGCTCATGAGTAACCACATAGAATTGAATGAGACATATCACGTGTCAAATTGCAGATGAAATTGCTGCTAAAGGGTGCAATCCCTACTCCTGCTGAAATCCATAGTAAAAATTCCCCATTGATTTTAATGGAGCAGACACAACTGTGACCATAAATGATCTCCGGGGCCAATCTAGATGTGATGCAGGCAATCCATACTTCTTTCTCCTCTTTTCCTTGTAACGTCTTGCATAACATAATGATCCTGTTCAGAGGACACGCTAAACCATGGTGGTTCAGCATTCTGAGCTAAACTTTATGGCTTAGCATGTTGTGTGAATGATGTCTTAACATGTCATGTGAACCATTCCTAACCATGGTAGCTACATAACTATGGTTTAAACATGCTCACCAACCATTTTCTGCAAAAAGGTTAGCAGCTGAACCCTGGCTTAGTGTGTTGTCTGAACACGTGCGATGTATTGTTATATGACATCATTATGTTGCATATTTTCCCATCCCTGCTTCACATCATTGGCTGCTGAAGGAAGGGAAATGCACAGTGTGATTATGTCACATCACACAATGTATTATCCTAGATGTAATGAGGAAGAGGGGAGAGAAGGGCATAGAATGGTGAGCACCGTATTTTTTGTAATATCAGAATGGAATCATAAAGCATTTCAAGACATGTTCTTGCTCTCTCTCTCACACACACACACACAAACACCCCTCTCCCCATGCCTCACCATTGCCCATAGGTCCACATTACATCTGTGTAAAGACTGAGCCATGGACTGGACTTTTCTAGGTGTGTGTTTGCTTTATCTGCTTCCGTACCGCCTTTTGGCCTGCTTGCATTGGCTGCTTGTATGTTTCCGAGCCCAATTCAAGGCACTAGTTTTAACCTATAAAGCCTTACACAGCTTGAGACCACAATACCTGAACGAACGCCTCTCCTGACATGAACCTACCCATACACTACAATCAACATCCAAGGTCCTTCTCCAAGTGCCTACTCCAAGGGAAGCTCGAAGGATGGCAACAAGGGGGAGGGCCTTTTCAGTGGTGGCCCCCCAATTATGGAATGATCTCCCTGATGAGGCTCACCTGGCGCCAACATTGTTATTTTTTCAGTGCCAGGTCAAGACTTTTCTCCCAGGCATTTACTAGCGTATGTTGAGGGTTTTGTTGTTGTTGTTTGTCCCAGAATAGTTGTTTTAAATGGATATTGTATTTATAATCAGTTTTTATGCTTTTTATGCTTTTTAATTTTTGTATATCGGTTTTTTAATGTTCAGTGTTTTTAATTTTTGTAAACCGTCCAGAGAGCTTCGGCTATGGGGCGGTATAGAAATGCAAATAATAATAATAAAAAGAATAAGAAGAATTTTGGTTGCAGCCTGGCCGGCCACTGAAGCTATTGGGAACCTTCCTGGTAAAGCCAGGCCAGTTTTGCTCCAGAAGTCCAAGATTCTCTGGCATTGCTGGTTTAGTTCCCCAGGATGCTCTCTGTCTAGCTGTCAGTCAATTCCGGCTTTGCTCCCTGGAGCCACGCTTTGTCTGTTCAGCAGCCTCCTGGAGCAGTCAACCTTCTCAATCCCTGATCTCCGCTTTGTGTGCCTGTTTTCTCTAGCGATGGCTGAGAAATTTATTTGGGTCGAACTTTAATTTAAGATTACCCACTTTGCACCTGCTGGAACTGAAGGCGGGTGCATTTCACAAACTAAAAATTCAAAAACACGCACCCAGAAAAAATGTTTTGGTCAATGGATACATGCGTACATTTGAAAAATGTGAACAAAAACGTGTACGCATTTTTGCATGGGGCAGGATGGGTGGGGAAGGCTCATGACCCAATGCCAAAGTGGGATGAAACAAGAACAGTGGTGGGAAAATATGAATGTCATCCATACCCAGAGAACCTTCCCTTATACATACCCAGGCAGCCTTTAAGACCAGCAGAGGAGGCTATACAGGTCTTTGCAAAACGAACAGAACGTTGCCATAAAATATCCAGGTGCTAGGCCTTCTCTGTACAATCTGGAAAACCCTCCCTCATGTAGTTCGGTCGGCAGGAAACGTGATGTCCTTTAAACTCCTCCTAAAAACACATCTCTTCACCCAGGCTTTCCCTGGGCTGTTAGTAAACTAACCAAGCTGCTCATTTTGCCGTCACTTCAATTATTTTTTTAACTGTAGTTGTTTTAATGTTGTACTTTTAATATTACGACACGAATGGTTTATTTTGGTTGCAGACCAGTATTATGTGCTTTTAATATCGTGGTTTTTAATGCTGCATTTTAATATTGCGAAACGCTGAGAGATTTTATTATACTGAGCAGTATATAAATGCCACAAATGAATACGTAAACTTGAGCGAGAGCAAGAGATTTGCCCATCCCTAAGCTTCCTTTTCTTGGAGGAAAGGCTTGCAACCATGTACCCATCAGCGCTGTTCCTAGTCTTGGCTTGATGGCCTTGAATGAACATCCTGCAAAGATAGTTTGAAGTTATGAGGGAAGGGCTCAATGCCAGAGTCCCTGCTTTGTATGCAGGAAGTCCCAGGTTCAGTCTATCCCTGCTACCAAAAGGAAGTCAAGTAAGGCGAGGGGGCTTTTGCGCCCGGTTCCGGGATTATGCGCATTATCGCGGAGGCGCATTTACGCCTAATCCCTCTGCACGGGAGGCGGCGAGAGGCGGCGAAGCGCATTAATTCATGTCCAAAAAGCGCTTTAGAAGACGTTAACGCGCATAATCGCTTGTTCACACCGCGATAATGCGCTTTAACGGCCGGAGAAAAATAAAAGTCGCTATTTAACGCGCATTCGAAAATGCGCATTATCGGGGAAATAACGCGCCTGTACGCCCGTTTTGCGCTCCGCTGGTGTGGAGGTAAAATTTATAATGAGCCTCTAAGGCTCATTAAACGTCTCGTGTGGAGGAGGCCTAATAGGGCCGCAGGATGTCCTGTTCTGCCCAAGAGCCTGAATTGCTTCTGCCAATCCAAAGATGGCCCAATGGCATGTAAGTTAGCTTCATATGCTGAACTTGTCTGGGCACTCCAATTCATGTGGTTTTGCTTCTGTTACAAATTCCTTCTGGCACATCCTTGACAATCTGGCTTTCTCTAGGGGAAATGAAATGCAACTGGCCAAGCCAGAAAGTCAATGATGCTACTTTAAATGAGTGGATGGTTGTTAGGGTGACCATATGAAAAAAAGGACAGGGCTCCTGTATATTTAACAGTTGTATAAAAAAGGGAATTTTAGCAGGTGTCATTTGTATATGCATGCAGCATCTGGTGAAATTCCCTCTTCATCACAACAGTTAAAGCTGCAGGAGCCCTGCCTTCTTTTGTATCAGGTCACTCTAATGGCTGTGCCTCTTCCTTATAATCTGCCCTCCAAAAGGCTACCAATATGGTAAAGGAGCATATGTACAGGTTTGGAAATCCCATTCGTGACCTGGCAAGGAAGCACAACATGCATTTCACAAGCCTTCGCTTTGCCATCTCTGAAGCAAAAGGCCTAGCTGGTTCACACTACCAATGAACTGAAGCCAAGAGCTGCAGTAGAACAAGGCAAGTATAATTGGACAGCAAACGACAATGAAAAGCAATAGGCCAGGCTGAGCAGCAAACAATGCTAATAAAACACAGTATATTACTATGTAGAGTAGCATTATTCATCACAGCACAGGGGCGGGAACGTTCAGAAGGGTCTTTGGCTCAGCTGAGACAACAGTGCCATAATTAAAACACTCTGCGCTCCGTCACTTGGAATCTGGTGCAGCAAAGTTTGCCCTCAGTAGCATTGTGTGTGTGAGAGAGAGAGTTTGAGTGTGTGTGGAATATCTGTATATCTAGAGCTCCATCAGACAAGTGTTTTATTACACGCTCATTACTGGGCACTCATGGATTTTTGCAGGTCCCTCTCATGACGATGTCTGCCTCCTGCCCCTTCTATTTATTTATTTATTTATTTTATTTCTAACCTGCCTCTCCATCCAGATGGAGGCGGGGAACAACAATAAATATAAATATAAGAATAATAAAATAGATAAAACATTAAAACAAATAAAAACAAATACTAGCCCTCTTCGTGCAACAAAAAAACAACAACACCCCAGTAAGTCCGACTTATTTTTCAAGACGGAAGTTGCCTTTATCTCGTCCTGTGTGCAGCAGAAGCAGCGCGATCAAAACAGCCCACAAGCACATTGTTTACTAGGGATGTGCATCGGATCGGATCCGATCCATGATCCGAATCCGATCCGCCCAAAAATCAGATAAAATGATCTGATCCGATAACCATTTTTCTAAAATTAATTGCCACACAAGGCAAGCACCTAGGTTTCTGAAATTTCACACACATGAGTCCCAATGTACCACCTGCAATGTGGCAAAATTTCATGTGTGGAACATTAAAAATGAAAAAATTGAAGGCATTCCTGGTTATTTATTAAAAAATTAATTAACACAAAATGCCTGCACCTATCTTTCTGAAATGTCTCACCGATAACTACCCCTAACCCATCTACAAAGTGCCCAAGTTTCATCCTTCTATCTTTAAAAATGAAAAAGTTATAGGTGTTTTTGTAACACAATATTAGGCTATGGGGAAATGCATGCAAAATGGCATCCGATCCGAAAATCGGACATCCGATTTTCGGATCGGAATCGGATCTGATCCGATCCGCCCAACCTCCAATCCGGTTCGATCCGGTCCACCAGGTCCAATTCCGATCCGCGATCCGATCCGGGGGGTCAGTGCACATCCCTATTGTTTACTTCCTCTTTCAGAAAAGGAAGGAATGAGGGACAAACACGCCAACGGAGAAGCGACGGTAAGCAAACATGATTTTCCCCTGTGTGATGCCTGCTCCTGGTGTCTGAACAGTATCAGAGAGACATTGAATTTTTTAAAAAGATATAAAAAATAAGGAGCGACCGGTCTGGGCATCTGTTCTCAATACCAGGGGCATGCCTTGACAACATCGCATGGGCCCCTCGAGCCCCCAAAACGGTGAGGTTTTGCTCCTGCAGGGTTGTGCCACATTATCCCCAAGCCAAGGATCAAGCGCAGGGTTTATATGGATCATCAGGGGAACCACCACCACTGCTGCCTTTGCTTTCCAGCAAAAGGGAGACTCTTCTCCCCACACCGGAGGCAGCTCAGGGGCATTCCAGTGGCCATTTGGCTCACTGGCCTCCCCCTCCCCCCTGCCTGGGTGGACGGCGGCCCATCCGGGGTTGACATCCACCCACCCACCCACGCCTCTGCCTTGCTCCGGAGTGGCAACAGACAGGAGACGTGCTGTCCTCACCTCACTCCGGAGAAAAAAGTTGGGTAAGCGCCTGGCTTTTTTACTTTGGAGCTTGGGAGGGAAAGCCCTGGGATGGTTCTGCAGTGGTTGCTGCACCACATAAGCAACATAGTGACACCACAGAACCACCCTGGGGCTTTTGCCTGACAAAATGGGCACTTACAAAATGGGAGAAACAAAACACAATACAGTCCTGTTAGATCTTCCCATGTCCTTACAGCTTGTGGAGGGTGGCACAGGATCTGGAGGGGTTGGACCGTTGCCAATCCTGGTAGGACCTGGCCTGACCCATACCTCCCAGACTAAGGTGCAGATCGGAATGTCTGAGTCCACTGGCTTTGGCAAGAAATGTATCTTCAGAGAGAAAACACATTACAAAATGGTGTATTTAAATACACATTTACATGCAAAGATTGGTGCAGATTTTTTTTTTACATTGCGAATTAATGCAGAACCCGGACAGAACAGACTTGTGGGTAAACACATGCAAAAGAGGCATGGACCAGAAATATACTGGCCTGCCCATTCCTGGTAGATGCCAGAGGAGCACATCCATCTCAGATCGGCCGGCTTGCCCCCATTGCTACCTATGAAGGCAGCTACTCCGGCTTTCCAGGACACGTTGAGCCCCTGAGTGCTGACCTTCAGCAGGAGAAATGTCTGGCCCCATTCCCTTGTTCAGGGCAACAGCTGACAATCGAGCCAGCCTAGCCTAGTCATACATCCGATCCCTGGCCAGGCATTGTTGTGCAGTACCCTGAATCCTACTCCGACAAAAGAGCAAAGCACAATGAAGCTAAAACTTTGCTAGCCTGGCAGTTCCTTTGTCAAGAAATATCACCATGAACGAGCAGGAAATTTATATAAGTTGGTTATGCAATGAGAAAATGCCTAGGACAAACAGTGTTCTTGTTGTTCAGAAATGGAAGGCAGGGTTAGCAATACAAAACACAACCCAGACAGCATCCACACTTCGGGTTATTCAATGGAACCCACACAGATGAAAGCAATCAACCTCCAAGCCAGGTAACTTTCACTTCCCTTCACCCACCCAACACACACACAATCCCTGCCTCCCTGCCCCAATGTACAGCATTTCAACAAAAATGCCCTGCTGCAATCGCTAAATGCTGCTGCCAGCCATGCCCAACCCTTTCCAAACCATTCCCTACATTAGACTGGCCCATTCTGTTGGTACCTTCAAGCTGATTAACCACCACTACCTACTGCTTCTGAATCTTGTTCATTGCCTCGTGGCATATTTTGTTCTATATTTATCCATTCAAACACTAAAATTTAGTTGTGCTTGTCGCTGCTGCTTCCTAAATTGTAACTAAAATAAGCAAGACCTGGAGCATCTCTACATAAAGCAAAAATCCCACAACATTTACTTACCATGGCTTCCTCTTCCAGACACTTTTGCGGGATTACAATCGGCATAATACATGCGCTTGCCCCCACTGTCTTTTTTCTAGCTTTGTGGACAAGTTCCATATGTTTCATCTATACAACCAGTAGATGGCACTGCAATATCGCACAATTCTGGAAATACACCATCTCTTTGATGGGGGTTTATATTTATTACTGCACTTTCGGTGATTTAAACAAAGGCAGAATAAAGCTTTAAAACGCTGGGAGAGGCACTAGAGATTGACATCATGGAAAGGACCCGCAAACTTCCGCAAGCAAGTGACTATGATACAAACCTCATGTGAAGAGTTTGCTAGTTGCTAGAGGTGAGCTGCCAGAACTTCTTGAAAGAGCATATCTAACCCTTAACGGAAGCCAGAAAAGCAAACTATCAACTCTGAGTTAGTGCTCTCTCTCTCTCTCTCTTTCTCTCTCTCTCCCCCCCCCCTCTCTCTCACACACACACACATACACACACAGCCCACCTGGACTAGGCACTCTGTTTTTAAATTAAAGCTGAGATTCTCGGAGAATTGAACTTCTGTACCCATTTCCATGTTCTGGCTTGCACACAAACGCATACACACTTTAAACACTGCACGACTAGCTCTATTTGTTTAGTGTCTTTCTCTATTTTAGGGGAAACTGCTGAACCCTGAACAACCAACTGTACTCGAAGCTAGCTAGAAAAGCACTCCTGGTGAGCTTGCGCTATATGGACCATTGAGAGGGCTGCAAATAAAGTCTTCCAGTCTATTAAACAGCTTCCCTCTTTCCCAACAAGTCTGCTAATAGTTTCTGCTTTCTAAAGGCACTAAAAGCAGTGGCTTGAAAGTTTATAGAGGCCAGATCTTTCTAGAGGGACTGAGCACTGCTTAGGAATATCACTGATCTTTCATACAATAAAGCTATCTAACAAACACACTTTCCAGTTTCCCTGGATCCTGTTGATGCTGCACCTATTGCCATGACTGGACAGAGAGGAACATGGTCTTTTGAGTAGGTAGGGTTCATGATGAGGGCTTCTGAATACTGGGGGAAAGTCATTTTTCCTAACTTTGGACTGGCTTGAGAAAATGATCTGAGTTTGCCCAAGTTGTTTTCCCAAAAAAACCTCAAGATTGTTTCCAAGTTACTCCAAGATAAGCATGGGAGAGCTCGTTCATCTCCCAGGGTGCCAGCTGGAGCCTATCCAATGCTTGAAATGGGGTGAGAAGTTTGGGGGAGAAATCCCAACCCACATCTTCTCAGGTGGATCTAAAACCATCCCATTGCTTTCAATGGAAGCAAAACCATCCTGGGATGCCACATGGAACAGGGTCACATAATTATCATGAAAAGGCACATGACCTGGGCCAGAGTTGTTCATCGAGCACTGACAAAGGAAGGCACTCACAAAGGCAGCGTAAGAACATAGAATCAAAGACTAGTAGAGTTGGAAGGGGCCTCTAAGGCCATTGAGTCCAACCCCCTGCTCGATGCAAGAATCCACCTTAAAGTAGGCTGACCAGATAAAATCCAGGTCAGGGCTCATGTAACTTTAACAGTTGTAGAGAAAAGGGAATTTTAGCCAGTGTCATTTGTATGCAATTAGTCCCTGGTGAAATTCCCTCTTCATCACAACAGTTAAAGGTGCAGGCACTACACTAGAGTGACCATATACAAAAGAAAGCAGGGCCCCTGCAACTTTAACAGTTGTGATGAAGAGGGAATTTCACCAGGAACTAACTGCATACAAATGACACTGGCTGAAATTCCCTTTTCTCTACAACTGTTAAAGTTACATGAGCCCTGACCTGGATTTTATCTGGTCACCCTACCTTAAAGCAACCCTGACAGATGGCTGTCCAGCTGCATCTTGATGGCCTCTAGTGTGGGAGAGTCCGCGACCTCCCTAGGTCATTGGTTCCATCATCATACTGCTCTAACAATCAGGAAGTTTTTCCTGATGTCCAGCCAGGATCTGGCTTCCTGTAACTTGAGCCCATTATTCCGTGTCCTGCACTCTGGGATGATTGAGAAGAGGTCATGGCCCTCCTCAGAAGAGCTACACTGGATCAGACCAAAGGCCTAGCTAGACCACCATTCTATTCACACAGTGGCCAACCAGCTGCCTGCTGGGAATCCACAGGTAGGACATGAGTGTAACAGCACCCTCTCATTTGTGTTCCCCAGTGACTAGTAACCTCCTCCAATGCTGGAAGGGATACATAGGCATCATGACTAGTAGCCATGAATTTCTCTAATCCCCTTTTAAAGCCATCCAAGATGGTGGTCATTACTACATCTTGTTCCATAGTTTAATTCTGCACTGTGTGAATGAATGCTTCTTTTTATATATCCTGAACCTCCCACTACTAACACCCAAGGAAGACTAAGGAATGCAGTAGACCTGCAGAGAGAGGCATGGGACTGTCTTTCCGGAGCAGGAATTGCCTTGTTACGGCACCAGCATCCCAGCTTGAACCCTGCATGGTTCCCTTACATTGGCCACTAGCGATGGACAAGCTTAAGCCAGAAATGAGGAGGTCAAGCCCGCCCCTTTTCCAGAAGGTTGCCCACATGGCTTTGGAGTAAAACAGGTTTCCCATCCCTGGAACAGAGAATCAGTGCCTGGCCTGCAAGTCCCCGTGACATCTGGCAACAGCCACCTTTCCTATGAATTGCAGGAGGCAGTGGAGATTGCCCCCGTCTCCCACAGAATCAGACATTTTTGTGCATGTATCAAGGCAGAATTCACTCACCAAATGTCAATCAGCGCCAGCTGCAGTGCGTTGCTCTTTCCCAGAGGCCATTTGTGCCCTCTGGTGACTGGACAAAGACCAAAGGAATTCGTTCCAAAGATATAAACAACCACCACCGTCACCACCACCACTAAACCCCCAGCTCTTTTAACACACGTTGCTCCCTGCTCAAAGGACAGCGGCACTGCCTTGAGATGGCCACAGCCTCCCCCTTGAGCTTGCCCAAACTGAGGCTAATAACTCGCTCCACCATCTGCAGCCGGAGATCATGGGCTTTGCCAGCTCCACAATGAACGTTGCGCGCATGACAGCTGAATGCAGCCGTGGAGGAGCGACATAGGGCTGCCAAATATTTCTGCCACGTTCTTTTCTTTCTCTGTGTCCCCCTCTTCCTTCTGCACAGCAGGATGCCAGGACAGGGACAGATCATTCTTGCCAGAGATTTGAACTGATTGCATGCAGAGGGCTTTTGAAATTAGGCCAAGGGCCATGTGTGGCTGTAGGGCCATCGGTTGCCCACCCCTGTCCTCAGGGAAGGTAGGCAACTGGCACAGAGCATAAGCCATCTGTGTCTGGCCAAGCAAAGAGCTTCTCGCCTACCCCTGTGCGCAATTTCATCATGAGGTTCCCTAAAGAAGTATCTTCATGCATCAGACAACAAGCCATCCAGGTGCAATGCACATGCCATCTGGCTGGGGCGCACGAGCTTGGCTAAGTTTACGTTCCACCCACACATCTTCCAAGCTATTGCTTTGTTGTTGTTGTTGTACACCATCAAAGGGATCGCCTGGCATTGGCTCACAATCTCTTGCTTCCTGGTCTATTCTAGTAGCAATGGGAGGAGGCTGAAGACTAAAGAGCTGTTTCCATAGTTTTATTCAGTGTTGATCCAGATGTCAGCGGCAGGAACCCAAGCCCTTCACTTCACAGTTACTTGCTCCACCAGCTTCAGCCATACCCACCTTCTTGAGCAGATGGCGTAGCAGTGGGATACGTGCCCTTTTAAAAAGACACCTCCTGTCAAAATGACAGGTCCCCATCCAAGGCTCTGTGACTCTTCCCACCCCCCCACCCCCCCGGTTGTGTGTGCACCCTCCCATAAAAATGATTGCTGGATCGTCTTCAAGATCCACAAGCCAATCTAGCAGAAAAAGATGTTTGAATCCCTCAGAGATGGCCAAGCACTCCTCTCTGCAAAGTGCAGAAGGAACACTCTGAGTGCAAACACTGCTCCAGTTCAAATGATATTTCAGACACATGAAACATTAATGAGGGAGGCTCACCCATGCTGGATCTAAAATGAGAACATCGGAAGGGACTAGTCGAGCAAGGAAACTTTCCCCATAGCCTTGTGAAACTGCCCACTAAGCAAAACAATCCCTGAACGGCATTAAGGAAGCAAATTAATGAACATGATTGGGGGAGGATGTGGGATGCAAGAACGTTAAAGCTTTTGTTGATTAGAATTAAGGAGAATTATTATAAGACAGTATGGAGATGGTATTTAATAGGGGTGTGCACGGACCCCCCGGTTTGGATCGGGACCCGGATCGGGACCTCCAATTTTGTCACGGATCGGTTTGGACAAAATTGGAGGCCCCCCGGACCAGATCGAGTCCGATCCCGATCCAAAAATTGGAAATTTTTGGATCGGCCGCCATTTCCCCCCCCCCCCATAGACTTGCATTGCAATGCAAGTCTATGAGGAAAAATGGCGGCGGGTGGGTGAGGGGGGGCCTAACTCCCTCCCCCCCGGAGCCGTCAGCTGTGGATGGCCCCAGCAGGTAAGCCCCCTCCCCCGCGCTCCCTACCCCCCCCCGGGGCCGTCCGCTTCCATCCGCTGGCACCCACGGGCGCCAGCGGATGGAAGCGGACGGCCCCGGGGGGGGTAAGCCCCCTCCCCCCTGCCACTGCTTACCTTCCAGGGACGTCCGCTCCCATCCAGCGCCGGCTGCTACTGTGAGCGGGCTTCGCGGCCTGCTCCAGGGTGGCGCGCCGGGTGAAGCAGGCCGCGAAGCCCGCTCGCAGTAGCAGCCGGCGCCGGACGGGAGCGGACGTCCCTGGAAGGTAAGCGCGCCGTGCGCCCTCCTCCTCCCCTCCCCCTGCTTACCTTCCAGGGACGTCCGCTCCCGTCCGGCGCCGGCTGCTACTGCGAGCAGGCTTCGCAGTCTGCTCCAGGGTGGCACGCCGGGTGATGACATCACCCGGCACGCCACCCTGGAGCAGGCCGCGAAGCCCGCTCGCAGTAGCAGCCGGCGCCGGATGGGAGCAGATGTCCCTGGAAGGTAAGCATGCCACGGACAGCCCTGCTAGGGAAGCCCCCCCCTGCTGTCCACTTCCATCGGCGGGCGCCCGCTGGCACCCGCCAATGGAAGCGGCGGTGGACGCCAGCGGGCACCTGCCGATCCGCCGATCCATCCGAACCGGATCGGAACCTTTTCGGATTGGTTCGGATTGGATTGGCCAATCCAGCGGTGAGATCGGAAATCGGATATCCGATTTATCCGATTTCCCCCTGGATCGGATTCGGATCGTGGATCGGATCCGATCCAGTGCACATCCTTAGTATTTAACGCCGGTAAGATTTCATCAGATAGATAAAAAAGTGTTCAAGAATTGTTGGAGGGGATGTCAGGAGGTTGGAACTTATTTCCATATGTGGTGGAGCTGTGAACACGTACAAAAAATTTGGGAAAAGGTGTTCAAAGAAATAAGTGAAATAATTGGAAGTAAATTGGAATTAAGCCCAAAGCTGGCTCTACTAGCAATATGGGATAAAGGAAATGAGAATATAAATAAGAGAGAATTAATAAACAACCTCCTGGCTCCCGTCAGAATAATGATTGCTAAAAACTGGAAAGGGCAAGGGATATATACTATAGAAGAATGGTATAAAGAAATATGGGATATGGCACTTAATGACAAACTAACGTATAAAATGAAAATAAAGAGGGGAATGTCCAGTAAGAATGATTTTGGAGATGTATGGAGCCTATTTTTGGAATATGTATTAAGAACGGGGAAGGGGCAAATACCTTCAAAAGAGTCTTTATACTTTTGGAAAGAAGAATAATGTATAATTGAAGGTCTCCTGGGGGAAGGGGAGCACGGAGGGTATGCGGTATGTATTGTATTTTATGTTGTTTTATGTTGTATTATGTTGAAAAATAAAAAAAATATTAAGCACTATTACAAATGGATTATGCAAACCTGAAACTTCCAGAAAAAATAATAGGTGTGGGATAAACCAATTAGAGAGAAGTTTTCAGGCAGGGTTGTCTTGGAAACTTGGATATGCATTTCTAGTATTATTAGCAGGATGGAAAAATCGCAGGACCTAAAACATTGCTACCTGTATCTGATTGAAAAGCTGCTTCTGCCATGAACTCATTGACTGGGTTCAGATGATCAGTGGACGAAAGAACACAGCATTGGTTGCAGGATTACCCTAACTACTCATTCCGTATTGTCTGAACCCACTGCACAGTGCGGGCATGGTACATTTTCACCCATCTTACAACACATCGTTCGGACGACACTGGGTTCAGACGACACAGTGCGGGTAATTAGGGCAATCCTGGCCATGCAACCAGGATTGTAACACAATCATGTATGTCAAGAAAGCACGATAGGAATGCTAAATTTTAGCCATATTGCATTAAAACGTTTGCCAGTAGCTTCAAAATTCAGGAAAAAAGTTGTTCTAAAGTGTGTGTGTGGGGGGGGTGTACCTTTGAATGTATGTGACTTGGCTCTGGACAAACACTTCAGGTCCTCATGTTAGCAGTGGGAGATAGCCCCGCCTACTTTGGGCTGTGGCTCCTCCCACTGCTGACATGCAACCACCAACATGCTTGTCCAGACCTAATTCAGCCTTTGGGCCAAACAACTGGAACTACTTATTTCCGAACTACGGCGCTAACTCACACATACGTTCCCATGACTTGATGCTTACAAAACGAAGTGAAGACTGCATGTGTGAATGGGCCACTGCAGATGTATGACACCACAGACAGACCTTTCGCCTCTCCTCACAGCACCTCGGACGCAGGGCTTTTCAATGGAGTTGGTTCACACATTCCGCTTCCACTCAAAAAGCAACTACAGAGAAATCAAGGAATGTGCATGCCCTGTGTGAACGACTGAACACTCACAGCACACCCAGTGGGACGATTCAGATACAGGGCTGTCCAGTAAAGTTTGTCAATTAAATGTTGGCCAATAAATTACATTACCAGAGTATTCCTATTAGAGATGTCAGAGGAATCCGGTTTGGGAGTGCCATTTTGCCTATTGCAAAACATGTAAGATCAGGGTAGCTCCACATGAGACCCCCCTCCCCGCAAACGCCTTCAGGTGGGCCAGCTAACAACAGCAGCTAGGTTGGAGAAGCCACTGACCATTTTGATTTTCCCACAATGCATCAGAGAGACATAAAGTCAGGTGCCCCAGAGTATTGTGAGAAAATTGAAAATAGCGAGCAGATACTCAACTGTTGCTGCTGCTGATGCCATAAGCTGCAGCCCAGGGACCGGGCAGGATGGTGATCCCAAAAGCAGCACTGATTGACCCTGCTGCCTGTGAGCTCAAGGTAGGGTGTCCAGATAAAATCCAGGTCAGGGCTCATGTAACTTTAACAGTTGTAGAGAAAAGGGAATTTCAGCCAGTGTCATTTGTATGCAATTAGTTCCTGGTGAAATTCCCTCTTCATCACAACAGTTAAAGTTGCAGGAGCCCTGCCTTCTTTTGGATATGGTCACTCTAGTATAGTGCCTGCAACTTTAACTGTTGTGATGAAGAGGGAGTTTCACCAGGAACTAATTGCATACAAATGACACTGGCTGAAATTCCCTTTTCTCTACAACTGTTAAAGTTACATGAGCCCTGACCTGGATTTTATCTGGTCACCCTAGCTCAAGGGTGCTGCGCTCTGCCACTGGCACCACATAAGACACATTCCACATTAATAATAATTAAAAGGATGGTCTTCCTTCTTAGGGAAGTTTCCTCTATTATACCCTTTTATATTTCCTGTTGCAGTAAGGCACAAAGGCCAAACCTACCTCAGAAAATAAACAAACATGGCTCCACTAATTAGCCTCAACTGTCTAATAACTCCCACTACCCTGATTAATCCTCCAAAGCTTTAATTAATTGAATGATGTACTAATTAAAGCTGTCAGGAAAAGCTTATCTAGGGATGGGAAAGAATTACATTTTGCTCAGTTATTATTTTTAATAAGAACTTACCAACTTTTGCAAATGTCTTCAGAAGCAGGATGGAAATAAGTTTTTGTTTTTTTTAATGAAAGAGGGAGAAAGCAAGACTGATGGATCTCAGAAGGCTTAGAAGAGACAACAGCGAAGAAGCGAGACAAGAACTTGATCGTCTTTCTCAAGCAAGATATAGCTCAAAATAGCACCACCTAGGGACTAGGGCCTGGTCCACACCTTATGTCATATCGCTACGATCCCAACTTGGGGATGCTACATCCCCTTTGCGCATTTATCTTACATGGCATGTTCTGGCATTTCCTGCTCTGGCCGTGGAATGAGCTCCCTAGAGAGGTTCGCCTGATGCCTACATTGTACTCCTTTCAGCGCCTGGAGTATTTTAGCATCCTAGTCTTTTAGCTCTGCTGTTTTAAATCTGTAGTTTAAATCTCTGCACTGCTGCACGGTTTTATTCTGGCTGCATTTTTATATTGTGGTTTTAAGTTTCTGTGTTTTATATTTTATGCTATACCTTGTGTTTTTAATTTTTGTGGGCTGCCCAGATTGCTTCAGCTAGTGAGCAGTACAGAAATGAAATAAATAAATAAATGTTGTTTTTGTATAATATGGAATAAAAAGCCAGAAATAACTCTAGAAAAGCAGTATACGGAACCTGTGATGTGCCCCAACAATAATCAGTGCACTTCAGTACCGATTAAAAGCACCAGTGTAGGTCTAGTTAGGCTATTTGAGGGGACGCCTTCTCTCTTAGCGGCCTGAGGTCATCGGATGACTTACTCCTGGTGGTGTCACCTGGACCTCAGGTGCTTTACACACCACTCAGAATAGAGCTTTTAGCATATGGCTCCCTGCCTGTGGAATTCCCTGCCACTTGATGTCAGGCAGGTGCCAACGTTGCTTTGTTTTGGGCACCTGCTAAAGACATTGTTTTTATTTAAACAAGGTTTTCCTAAATAACCAGCGATGGTTTTATTGGTATAACTTGATTTTAAATATTTTTTAATCTTTTGTATTTATTTTTTTAAATTTCCCATTTATCACTCAAGAATCTTTATTTGCTTTTAGATATAGAGCAGTTTATGAATTTTGTAAATAAATATATACATAAGTCAAATGAACTACATAATGACACACAAATGATGAGAAATCTAGCCCTTCACTAGAAGCCTGTGAGAAATCAGGCTTCTTTGCCCGTGTTCCAAACTGAAAGAGAATCTGGTCCCGCCAATGTGTGCTCTACGTATGGTCACTTTCCTCGGACTGGTTCCACTGCTGCACCCATGAAGCCCTCTTGAAAAAGTGGCAAGTGGAGCCCAGAATCTCTAGGTAGGGTGGAGAGCCGGGATGACTCTGTCTGAGGCCCTGAAGGGCTACTGCAAGTCAATATCCATTTCCCCCCTAACCTTGAGCCTTCCCTTCACTGACCCTGTATACAGGGGCTGATGGGAATTGTAGTCCAATGTCAGCTGGAAGGCATCAGGTTGGGGAAGGCTGGGCTAGATGGACCAATGTTAGGGTGACCATATGGAAAAGGTGGACAGGGCTCCTGTATCTTTAACAGTTGTATTGAAAGGGGAATTTCAGCAGGTGTCATTTGTATGCCTGCAGCACCTGGAGAAATACCCTCTTCATCACAACAGTTAAAGCTGCAGGAGCCCTGCTCTCTTTTGTATCTGGTCACTCTAGTATAGCTCCTGCAGCTTTAAGAGGGCATTTCACCAGGGGCTGCATACATACAAATGACACCTGCTGAAATTCCCTTTTCAATACAACTGTTAAAGATACAGGAGCCCAGTCCTCCTTTCCATAGGGTCACCCTATGTTCTAACTTCTTTGAAGAACTACATTTCCTTCATTCTTTCCTGATTAGCCCTGTGGTGGAGGCAAATGGGGGGGGGGGGGAGTATGACGTTATTTAGTCCCTGCTGAACAGCTGGTTGGTATGATTGCTACTTTATAAAAGAAGTCTGCATGTGCCCAATCCCAGCTGCTGCATGCACCCACAAGTTGGATCAAGGCCAAAATATCTACATAAGTATAATTACTGATTTGCTGGACTGGGGCCAGTAGAGGAGGTTTCAGCGATAATTATAAATTGAAGCTATAAATAAATAAAATATGCAGAGAAGTATCTGTAGCCACTAGAGAGTTTGCACCAGCTTAACAATGGGGAGAAAGTAAGTCTTGTTTAATATTTAATCACATATTTAAACATGAAAGTATTTTTAATTATTCATTCAGTAAAAGACTCCTGAAAGCAAGCACACATGCATGAACGCAAACATGCACACACACACACACACACACACTATAATGGTTGAAAATAAGTTGTCCATCTTACTAATGTAGGGTAGGGTGAATATACGGAAAAGGAGGTCAGGGCTCCTGTATCTTTAACAGTTGTATAGAAAAGGGAATTTCAGCAGGTGTCATTTGTATGCATGCAGCATCTGGTGAAATTTCCTCTTCATCACAACAGTTAAAGCGGCAGGAGCTATGCTAGAGTGACCAGATACAAAAGAGGGCAGGGCTCCTGCCGCTTTAACTGTTGTGATGAAGAGGAAATTTCAACAAGTGCTGCATGCATACAAATGACACCTTCTGAAATCCCCTATTCTATACAACTGTTAAAGATACAGGAGCCCTGTCTTCCTTTCCATATGGTCACCCTACACAAGATGGTGTACACCATCCGCGCGGCCTCTCACCCCGAGCTCCACCGTGCAACATACAACCAACATACAACGGATGTAATATAAGCCTACATTGCTGGGTTGCTGTAAGCAATTCCGGCTCCAGGTTTTGGGCAAGACACCCTTAATGGCCCCCTCCTTTAAAGTGTTTTCCTTTTCACCAGCTGCTGTCCCTCCTCACCCTCTTCCTCGTCATGGCTACCACTTGTTTGTATGACAGGCAGGGAGCCAGAGAACAAGTAGGCCATGGCATCTCCTGGTCCTCCTTCTCACCACATCCTTGCCTGGCCCAGAGTGAGAGGTGGGTGAACGTAGCATGTTGCAATGGTGAGGAGGAGACGGAGTCCTTGTCAGTGGTCTCACTGCTGAAGTGTGGACCCCTGGCAAGTGCCCAGCCCTTGCCACCAGCCCTGGTTGTAAGCATTATCCTAAAGTAGAGATGAGGGACCTCAGGCCTGCGGTCCCGACCTGGTACTCCTGGGGTTTCTTAGGAAGGCTCACGCACCTCCTTCCCCAGGCCCTCACCCACTTTTCCCCAACCACCGATAGCTTGGTGGCGTCTCAGATGTTGTGCACTTTCCCCGCCCTCCATTCTAAAAGGATGAAATGCCTCTCCTTGGTCTTAGCAACTGGCAGTAAAAGCTTTAAACTAGAATAGGCTGGCATTTTGGCCCCGCCCCTTTAGACCTTGGCCCCACCCACCACCGGAATGCAGCCCCCAGAAGCTTCTCTGAAATTTAATTCGGCCCTCAAGCTAAAAGAGGTTCCCCACCCTTGCGCTAAAGTGTTGTATAAATAATACTTGTTAGTTTCATTCCTACACAGAAGCACCCGCCTTCCATGCTTCCCCAACCCTATCAAATGAGAGTAATGGTTATCCATTAGGAGAAAATGACAGCCTGACATAAATAAGAGGAGACTGGGGAGCAACCCAATGAGGACGCAGCATACCCAGTGGGCACACAACACGGAGTGACACAGTTGGTGGGGGAAAATGGAAAAGGATCGGTGGAATGTGATAGGCCAGAGAAGGGCACAGCTAGCTGGCTGGCTAGAACCCTGAAGAGAAGTGCTCTACAATGCAACATTTTGATGCAGGTCCCCTTGTATGCCACTCAAGTTAAACCCTAGACCATCTATTCTCAGCCTCTCTGAAGACTCTGTGCCCCCCACCCCACCCCCCACCTCTTTAAACTCTGTCACGAAGAGCAAGACCATCCTTCGGTGTGTGTTTCCCTTCCCGAGTTTCAGGAATGGACCCCTACCGGGCTTCATCACGAGCTGAGAACAAGCTTGCTCAAGTGGATTTCTGCCTCCACGCACTGCTTTTAAAAAGGCAGGCAGAAGAGAGCTAACTTTGGATGTTCCAGGAATACCTACGGAGCTATAAATGGATCCTAAGTGATGAATGCAGACTTCCAGAAAAGGATGTTGCTGTTGTCGTTGTTGCTTCTCTTCTGGTTGTTTTTTATTTTCTTCCTTTTCCTTTTCCTTTTCCTCTTCCTCATCTTCCTCCTTTTCTTCATCTCAGATTGTTATTAATGGATAGCCATTGTTCTTATTTGATAGAAAAACCTGAATAAAGTAACTCATTTGCTGTGCACTGACATTTGTGGGAAATATGAACGCACTTGAAAAATACATTTGCTGATGCCAACTGTGCAGAGAGGGATGGCCCTGGTCATTTTCGGGCCTGAGCCAGAAAATCCAGATGGTGTGTGTATTCCACTTGCGCACACGCATACACACACTGATTTGGAGTAGCCTTCCCCAACCAGGCACCCTCCAGAGATGTTGGACAACAACTCCCACAATCCCTGGCCAGCATATCCAAGCTGGCTGGGGATGGTGGTAACTGTAGTTGGGGAGGTCTAACTTAGAGGAACAACCCATCAAGTATTCCCTTCTTCAAAACTAATTGAAATAAAAAGGAGCCATTTAATTTCTTCATTCATGTTTACCCTGCCTTTCTGCTTTTAAAAAAGTACCCAAAGCAGCTAAAAATAGTTAAAAACAAGAAAATGACAGCAAAAAATAAAACAATACTAGAGGCAGCAATAAACAGCAGATACTTAAAATGAATGCAGCAAATTAGCTGTTTAAAAATCACACATTAAAAGCAAAGCTGAAACTTGAAAAAGGCTTTAATCACAAAGCAAAGGGAACTAGGAGGCAATATGATTTTTGGATCTTTAGAACAGGAGTTATGGGCAAAATGTATTTTATGAATGTGCTTTTTGCTATATGCATAAGAACATAAGAGGAGCCCTGATGCTGGGTCAGATCAAGGGTCCATCTAGCAGCATCCTGTTCACACAGTGGCCAACCAGCAGTTGACCAGGGACCCACAAGGAGGACACGGTGTAACAGCACCCTCCCACCCATGCTCCCCAGCAACCAGTGTACATAGGCATCCTGCCTCTGATACTGGAGGCAGCATAGAGCCATCAGGACTAGTAGCCATTGACAGCCTTCTCCCTCAGGAATTTCTCTAGCCCCCTTTTAAAGCCATCCAAATTGGTGGCCATCTCTAAATCTTGTGGTAGCAAATGTCATAGTCTGACTATGCACTGTGTGAATAATTCCTTCCTTTTATCTGTCCATATCTTTAAACTGCACTTGGAGTGGAAAACTCTTCAGGTAGAGGACATGTTCAAAGAAAGGACTTTCCTCTATAAAAGAGGACACATGACTACCCTGCATACCCACATGCACTCTTTGCAATATATGAATACCATGTCTTATCTGAACTGCATTGCTTTCACACTCTTCTTCCCCGGCCCCAAAGTGGGGGGTAGTGTTCCCTACCCAAGGGAAGCAGTCACCCCAATGCAGGTAAGAGCCACCTTTGACTTCAACGTTCACACTCACCTTCATTTCTCAGTTGGAGAGAAGGATGGGTTAGGGTATCGGACTAATGATTCAATATCTCACCATGCCATGAGAATGGCCAGATCCTTTTGTTCTGTGACATGTGGCACATCCAATGCAATCCTATGCCAGGTTTATGCAAAAGTAAACCACACTGTCTTCAAGGGGGCTTGTTCCCAGGTAGAGATTGCAGCCTTAGAGTCTTGAAATGAAAGTTAAGTTACTGTACATCAGTAATCCCATAAGAGTTTGCCAGGGTATGATGAGTGTTCCACAACAAAATGAAGAAATTAAGCAAGACTCCGGTGAGCCAAGGTACTCACCCACGGAGGACGATGCCTAATGTCTCCCTGCATGATACATGGCTCTGGACTGGACTCCTTCCAAGCAAGCTCTGCTCAGGGTGGGTCGTTCTACCGCATCTCTGGATCGTTCAATCCACAGAGATGCAGAGCTCTTCAGACGGGGGAAATTGTGTTTCCTTACCGTCACATACCGTCGCTCTTGCTTTCTGCTTTATTCCGTGTTGGGAATGAGTTGAAATTACACGAGGAAAGAGAGCAGAGACCACGTGACCCATACAGATCAATGGGAACAGCGGCCTCTCGTGGGCATTTTATAGTGCAACTTTCTTGCACATGGCAGGAAATACAGAGCGGCATCAGACGGGTATTTTATCGCATGCTCGCTGCTGCCCACTCACGGATGCTTGTGTGTCCTTTAGACGATGATGTCTGCCTCTCCTGTGCCTCCCGCTCCTTCCACTCATTTTTCCATTGCAAAATAGACCCCTTTTAATCCTTTTTTTAAAATGGAATATGACACCACAATATAAATGCCCCTTGAATGGGCCACATGGTCGTTGCTGTTTCCTCTTTCTCTCCCTGTGTAAGGAGACCATCGCTATTGCGGGATAGGAGTAGGAAGCCATAGTGATGGTAGGGAAACGTGAAAATCCACCCTTCTGATGGTGCTCATAGTCTAGTTTCAAAAAGTTTGGCTTTTCCGTGGATTAATTTACAACGTTAAAACTAGGAAACAGAGCAGGAGATGCGCAGGAGGATCACAGAGTCTTCAAAATGAGCCGCGAAGATTCGTGAGTTGCCAGTCGCGAGCATGCAATAAAACACTCGTCTGAAGAAGCTCACAGTGAGACAACCCATTACGACAGGAGGTTGCCCATTGTTTCTTTGCCTGAAAAACTGCTTTAGGGAGGCACATCTAGATATTTATGATGGCATATGTTTTCATGGACTACAGTGCACTTCATCATGTGCATGAAGTGTTATACTCAACAGGCAGGTACATATACACACGGTGGTGGTAGGATTGTAAACAGGAAGGTCAGAGAGAACTGAACAACCTTAACAGTGGCTATTTGCAGTACAGTTGTTGGGCGATATCACAGACATCCTTGCAGTAGTCAGCTGAGTAACACAGTTAGCATGATACAAAGCTGTTCTTCCTGTTTAAGCCCCAGGAGATGAAGCTGAATTGTAGCTCAGCTGTTTTGCATCAAAGTCTCTCTTTGAAGTCCCTTTGTGCAAGAATGGCCACCTTGAGGTCATTGACAGAGCATCTTGGGAAGCTGACATGCTCCCCGTTAGTTTTTGAATATTGCCCTTTCTGAGATAAGATCTGTACCCATTCATTTGCATAGAGACTGGCCTGTTTGTCCTACATCAAATGTGGTAGGACATTGGGTTTATTTTTTTACTATCAATAACTGCTGAGTGTAGGGGAACAATTTTGAGAGAACGTAACAGGGTTGAGAAGAATTAAACTTCCATTTGCAGCGTGCTGTGGTCCAGATCCGCACTCCGCACTTACTTTTGATTAAAAACAAAACAAAACCAGAAATGGATCCGAAGACTCCATATTTAACATAAAGTGTAGTTTGGCCCTTACACAATATTCCTTTGCAGTCTTGTGTAAGGCAAGCTCTACAGCTTTGAATATTCCATCACCATTAGGGCTGTGATTAGGGCACGGAGCGTGCGTCATTGCTGCACATCAAAAGGCTTTGCAGTTTTGCAGCTACAGTTTCTGGGCAGAAAGAGAATTTGTGCAAAGAAGACTGGGAATAAATAGTTTGGCTGGGCAGCGGCGGGTGGTGGAGGTTTATTCTGTTGAGATTAGAGAAGCTGCATTAAAACACCGTGAGGCTGCAGTTCCTTGGAGACTTCCTAACTCACTGTAATCAAATCCCCCCTACCCTCATCTACATTACTAACACTGCTGAACGGAAGGACTGCTGAGTTTTTTATAATGTCATCTGGCTATTTCACATAACATTTTTTAAAAAGTTGGCTGCCTAAAATTTGGGAGGGGGAGTGCTCCGTGCCTTGCACAGTCCCTTGTCCTTCCCTTCCCTGTGTCTAACAAAAGCTGAGCAGATAATGAAGAGTGCTGCAAATTGTGGAACAAACAAGGCTATTACGCAGATAGCCTCAATTTGTGCATAATTTATACTTGCTGTAGAACCTGGATTACCTGAGTGTAGGATTCTGTGTGGTGTTGCTATTGTTGTTTTGCATGGAAAATACATAGTCCTGAATCATAAAAACGATGTTATCTTGGGAATTTTCCAATCTTAAATTCGGTTTGTCCTAAACTTTGAGAATATTTTAAATCTTTAAGTTAGTGGGGGGGTTTTAAATTTGCATGAAAATTTATACACATTTTTCTATAAATTTCTTCTTATGCATTTTTGTATGTCATTTTGCCTAATATACACATTCTTTGCAAGCAATTTTTCTAATATAATGCATTCTTAACATTACTTTCATGAGTATATGCATTTTTATGCATACTTTCCCTTAATTTTACCTCTCCTTTATAATTTTTTTAAATTTTTATGGAGAATTCCATTGCATGGAGTTTCGGTTCACATGCTGGTTCAAAAGTGTGGAATTAGGTAAGCTAATTTCTTCCCTATCCCCACCTGGAATTTGATAGCTACTCTGAAAGTGGAACTATATCTGAAGCTGCCTTATACTGAGTCAAGGCCTTGGATCTATCTCTAAGCCAGTATTGTCAACTCTGGCTGGCAGCCATTGTTCAGGGTACTGGGCAATAGTCTGTCCCAGTGTATCCTACCTGAGATCCTTTCAATTAGAGATGCCAGAGATTGAACCCAGAATCTAGGTCAAACCATGTGATCTCCCAGCTAAGACCAGCTTCTGACCACATGTTGCCACCCCGTTATTTCTGAATGAGGCAGATATAGGACAAGGGAGTGTTGGCAAGTAGTGGGGACTTCCAACTCTTCCTTGTCTGCTAATTTGCCCCCACAAATCCCTCCCCCAGCCATTTTTAATCATTTCCCCAACCCCTCCCAGACTGAGCTCTGGAACCAAAAGGAGTCTAGACTGAGGATATGGTGGCCACTTCTGCGTCATCACAAAAGAGGATTTACATAAAAGGTGCACATGCTAATTTCTATGTAGCGGGGCACATTTAGAAAGAATGACTATTGATTAAACAGAACTACAATACATTTCACCATAGTGGGGAAGAATGGGGCCAGGTAAGCAGTCTCCGGTCCAGGTGCTACTAACCAGTGTGAGCAACTCCAAAGCCCTTGCTCTCCATTTTTGTAGGTTTTATCTTTATAACGACTTAGATAGAACCGAAGATGCCTTCAAAGAGAGGATTGCCCCCTATCCTCTGAGAGCCCTTACATAAGAACACAAGAAGTTCCCTGCTGGATCAGACCGAGGGTCCATCTAGTCCAGCACTCTGTTCACACAGTGGCCAACCAGCTGTCAACCAGGGACCAACAAAGCAGGACACGGTGCAACAGCCCCCTCTCACCCATGTTCCCCAGTAACTGGTGCATATAGGCTTACTGCCATAAATATTTGATGATGATGATGATGATGATTTATACCCCTACCCTTCCTCACAAGGAGCCTAGGGCAGCTAAGAACCCATACAAAATAGTTCAGTGTATAAACACCATCAAAATCATAACTCTAAAGCTACAAACATAATAAAATACAATCAAACCACCACTAAAACAGATAAAGCACTTGCATATTCCCCCAAAGCCAGTACAAATAAATACGTCTTTAGTGTTGCATGAAACGGATGAATCTCTAACAGAAGGGAGTTCCATAGCCAGTGAGCTGCCCCTTTGCAGAGGACTGTCCTCTGTAAAGTATGATGCCTGGACACCCTAACCCCTCCCACCCAGTTGTTCATCCTGCCTTCCATGCGTGACCCCCCCCCCTTGCACTCACATCCACACCACCTTGGCAAATGCAAGTTTGGAAACAAAACATTTGCCAAGGTAACGTGTCATTCCACCCTAAAACTGACAATAGGAGGCTATTATAAAAATAATAATGAAAAAAAGGCTCCTGCCAGACGGGCAATTTTCACAGTGAATATTCAGACATCGCAGTCCTCAGAAATGGATGCCTCCCACATATACTGTCAGGGGAGAGGAGTTAACGGCTTTCAAAAGCCCTGAAAAGTCTGAATCATTATTTTCCTTCCCCGGCAGCCGAAGGTCGGTTTTGTTTGCTCCTCCACAAGTGCTCAAAAGTAAATGGCAGCTACTAAGTGTGCTGATTTGATCTTCGTGGGGCTGAAGGCAGCGCGACACAGAGAAGGCCTTCTGCAAGTTTGGGGCTCCTGTGCACGGTGCGAGAGCTTCGAAAAGTGCCCCTTTTTTGCCTGACAGCCAAAGTGAGCTGCAATTTCTCTCCTGAAACAGCTGCAAGCAAGTGAAGAGCATCTTCTATACTGCCCTCTCTATTCATGTGAGGAATGACACAGTACAACGCAACGGGCCTGGCCAATAGGAACATAGCAAGCTGCTGAGTTATCTAGCCCAGTATTGGTCCATCTACCCCAGTCTCCGGAGTTTCAAGCAGGACTCTTTCCTATCCCTACCTGGAGATGCTGGGCATTGAAACCTGAGACCTTCTGTGGGCAAAGCAGGGGCTCTTCCAGTGAGAGCTATGGCCCCAACCATAGCACCGGAACTGAGCATACGCCCTAAAAATGGTGGCGCCTGAATTGAGCACGTACCTAAAACATGCCCCAGCATCATGCGTAGGAATTCTAAGGCAAATCCTAGGCCCGGCATTATCACCCAGAACTCTCAGGCAGCTGTTGAGGTCTCAGTACCCCAGTAAGACCCAGTAAGACCCACTGGACCTTGCCTTGCCCACCCACAACAGGTGGATGGGTCTGCAAACCACCAATTCAATTTCCAACCATACCCTAGAGTGATGCTACACTGGGAGCAGTGTGGGGAGCTTTGAATGGGGATTTGTAGCTACCTGCCACTGCCTCCAGGTAAGCTTACCAGCAAGAGGAGGAGGAGGATGTTGGAGGTGGGACAACCAAAAGGCACTTAGCAGAAGGCTTCCTCGAACTTGGGATCTGTCCTTGAAAAATCTGCAGGGTTTCCGCAACACAGGAGGAAGGAGTGCGCTTACGGCCTGAAGGTTTGAAAATCACTGTTCAAACTCATTATAATGCTACTTTACATTTTGAACTAATAAACCTGGAAATAGAGCGGTCACCAATGGGCCATTAGAATCTTTCCCTACAGCCTTATTAAAGAAGCAATATGGGAACACCTTTTTTCTTACCAGGAAGGGGTTTTCCCTGCCTTTGCAGTATAGAAAAAAAAATGACAACAATCACTTCCAAGAGGGATGTGTGTCACTGAGAAACTGCCCTGATCTCTTTGTAGGACACCTCACATGGCGTTACCCCACGAGTGTTTATCTTGTATATGCCTGCTTTAGTATATTAGTGGTAAGTATGGAATGTTGAACTGAGGGGTGGGTGGTTTATGAGGTAATAGGAGTTGGGAGAGGAGGTTGGTGTTGGAGAGAGAGAGAGAGAGAGAGAGAGAAGAGTTTTAGCTTCTAGGGATTTAGGATTAGTGTGGGGAGTTTAGTGTGGGGAGTTTAGTGTAGGCAGGTTTGAAGATATTCTATTCTGAAAAAAACTTTGTTGACTAAAATAAACGTATTATTTATTTGCTAGCTACCAAATACCACGGGTCAGCTTGGCTTTATTTACCTGCCCTACCGTTATTCAACACACACGCACCAGATTATACCCACCGTTTAGTTTAGTTTACAAGAAGATCCTGAACTGAACCTTTTCCCCCTCATAGCTAGTGGGAAGGTTTTATTTAACCCTCCCTCGGGTTTTTCAAGTGGTGGCACTTGGCCTGAGAAGGGTTTATTCCACGTGCCTGATATAGGGGTTACATCACACCTCATCTTGTGAGCTCACAAATATCCATCAATCAGAGACGAGGAAGATTTGTATAGTTACATGTCAGGTACCTACACACAATGGCTGTAGAACTTCACTAAAGTGCCACCCTTCATCTAATGAGGCCCTTGCTATATGTGGAGAGGTATCCATGGAGACACCTTGTAGAAAGCGGTGCTTTGAAATAACTTCTCTTTGTAGTGCATGTTACAGACAGCTGCAGTGGGATTAACGAAAGGGGAGAAAAAGAAGCATCATTCATCACCTATTATTTTGCCAAGGGTCTAAATGAAAACAATTGTATCCAGGGCATTTGATTTACCCTCTGTCACGGATGGGTAGACTTGAGATTTGCTGCAACTACTCCACTGTTGCTTTTAGTAGAATCCAACAATGCACCAACCAGATCCAGGGGCAAAACAACAACAACAACAACAACAACAACAACAACAACAACAGAATTAAAGAACACATTCTGAGCCCAGGAATTTGTTTTCAGTGCCACAATATGAGCTCATCTCCTGTCACACAAAAGTCGACTCCTTATTATCCTCAAACTTTCTTAATTTCAGCAGCCTAATTAAGTTGGGAAAAGTCATTTTGTTGGTGCTACCACTTAACAATTGGGAGTCATAAACCCTTTGCGGGCAAATTGCCCAGTAGATACAATCTATATTCTGCCTATCATAGAATCATAGAGTTGGAAGGGGCCTATAAGGCCATCCGGTCCACCCCCCACCCCATGCTCAATGCAGGAATCCACCTTAAAACATCCCTGACAGATGGTTTTCCCTGCACTAGGTCATGATGTTCCATGAAAATGGACACTGATGCTCAATCCTCCTGTAGTTTAATGTCCCCCCCCCCCGTTCACTTTATTTATTTATTTTAATACAAAGATCAATTTGCAATTTTAAAATGTGGTAGAAAATATCTCCCTATATTAGAGCATGCAAAATAAAGGAGATGCATCTGTTGAAGAATATGCCTTACTTTGCTGATAATGAAGAACGAAAGACTAATAATGAAACTAATAGACGTTTCAACAAATGCCAATCTATATAGGCTAAAAAGGTGGAGGCGATGCGTGGCACATAGCAAGTCCTGGTACACCGGAGGTTCCAAGTTAAGAACTTGGTGTTGCTAAGCAACAGGATATATAAACACAGCCGGGAGTTGGGGGGAGCAGCTGAGAGGGAGTCAGGGGGAGGCCGGGAAGCTCACCAACATGTGTGGAGGTCTCAGGTAAGTCCAGCAGGTCGGTGGGCAAACGAGCTGGGGGGGGAGCGGCTAGGAGGGAGAGGGGGGAAGCGGCTGGTAATGGGGGAGTCCAATGGTTTTCCAGGTGCCTGCGGAAAAGTATGATACTAAACAATAAAGTACTAGCGCGCAGATGGTCTGTGCGAGTCACGCTAGTAAGTAAATAAATCTGCAAATAAAAGAAAAGCACTACATCATTTCATCAGATACAATTCACGAATTTGCCCTTGTCACAAACCTTACTTTTCCCAGCCTGCAAGAGCGGGAGGGACAGGCGTCAGGGGTTGACAGTGTTGGGCACCTGCCGAGGCCAACACCTCAATGTGGTGGTTGGGGGGGGAGCTCACGGCAGCAGATTCTAGGAACGTCTGGCCAATTGCTCTTCCCCCTTGTGGGCCCTCCTGGTTCCCCTGCTGTCTCCGAGTGAGCGAGCAGTGAGAAGGGGCTGGAACTTCCACACAACTGCCTAGGAGGTGGTTCTCATGGGCTCTGGAGAGAGAAGCAAGCAAACAGGCAACGGGGTCAGGGGTGAAGAGGAGGGTCCGCTCAAGGAGGCAGCCACGTGAGAGCTTCTTGCCCAAACCCAGCTAAACCTAACTTAACCCAAGGTTAACGTAAGCTTGGGAAAGGAACTCCTACAACTTCCGGAAAAGGCGCTACTAGAATATTTGGCTCCCTACTTCCAAATATCATCCAAATGATCATCTCATCTCATCCCATAGGCCTAGTTCTTGCTGCATCGTTTTAGACCAGGAATGGACAAATCCAGTTCATGTCTATTTCTAGTCCATGTCAATGTCACATGTACCTAACCAGAAATCCATTCTGTCCCACTTTGGCATGAATCTTCTTTTTTTTTTTAATTACATGAAAAATTGCATTTAATACAGAGTTTAAAATGTCTTTTAATATGTTTTTGAGCCAGGAATTACGCTGGAACATTTGGGAGGTGTGAAAGCTGTGGATTTCTAAGTTCCAATTTGCACTGATAGTCAAAACACTAAAAAATCTGGTAATTTGGAAATTTGGGACCAGAACATCTAGCATTTCTGACCATTGGCTCTGCTGGCTGGTAGGGGTGTGCTCTCCGCCCCGGAATTATCGGTTAACTGCGAACATCCGTGGTGTATTTGGTCTTCCAATGTGGGGACTGGCCACTTCTAAACCAATAGAATCATTTCAGGGCGGAGACATGCCAAATAGGAGCGCTTCTAACGTCTCCGAAATTATCCGCCTGTTTTTCAGGAGTCAATGCTCTGTGTGTGTGTGTGTGTGTGTGTGTGTGTGTGTGTGTGTGATATCTCCATACTTGGAAGACGCTGAGTGGGGTGAGGGTATATTGACATCTGTAGCTAACCAATAGCCATTAGCCACACATGTCTTCCTGTTCCCCCCCCTCCAATCACAATGTTTTGTCCTCCTTGCCTGTCATTCTAGTGAGAGAGAAACGTGTGTGTGAGAGATTTGCAGCCAGCCGTCTCTTGGACTGCTAATATTTCAAAGCTCTTTCTCTTTCATAAAATCATTAAAACTCCTAGTGTGCTGTGTTTCTGTAGTCTACTCCCTACCCACTGATTTTTTTTTTAAAAAAAAATCCAAGCCTGCTAGTGTGTGAGTGTTTGGCTGGCTGCTGGGCTTTCAGTCCAAGGGAGGTGGGGAGCTCCTCCTCCTCCAAGCATATAGGGGGAAGCTGTTGATGCCTTGACTCGCGCCTCGCCTCCTTCTGCTTCTCGGCCTGCTGCAAGCCTCTGCTCCTGTCCAGTGTCCTGTGTGCTGCTATTGTGGCAATTATTAATTTATATTTATTATAGCGGTATGCACTTTTAGTTTTATCCCACTGCTTCGTTTCCCTCTCTCCTTCGCCGTACAGATCAAGGCATGAGAGATGCCTTAGGGGACATTTGAGTTTGGACTTCAAAAAGTCCCTATGAATCACTTCATGCCGGGATCTGCTCCAAAATTGCCTAAAGCCCTCTTTAAAAGCTGTCACAGTACCATGTTCCATGTGTTTATCTTTCAAACTGAGGGAGCTGTGAACATTTCTGTTAATTCCCATTGATGAGAATGTAGCAGTTACCTGAAAAAGGAGCGGTTTTCCGACGGGTAAACTGACGTTGCGGGGAGACAGACCCCCTCCGAAAATCGGAGAGGAGAAATCGCCTCATCAGAGCTGCTCCCCGAATTTCAAGGTGGAGAAGACCCACTCTGCACACCCCTATTGGCTGGGCTGATGGGACTTGAAGTCTAAACATCTGGAGAGCCCAAGGTTGGGGAAGGCTGCCCTAGGCCATAAGGTTTCAGGACCAAGCGAGCCAACTCAGAGCATAGCCCGGTGTCCTCATTTACAGAGGACAGTCCTCCATTTGAAGGGCTGGCTCTACTGGAAGGAATCCTCTATTTGAAAGGACATCCTGTTCAATCACAGTTTAAAGTTAAAGAACTGCAAGAACAATTAGCACTAGGGGAGTAAGCACACAGGTCACCTGGGGGCTGTCTTCATGGTGCCGGGTTGGCGCCGCTCTGCCATCAAACCCCATGCTATCCCTGGTGCGAGGTAGAGGCAAGTTGTTCTACCAAGAGGAGGCAGCGTGGGCTTTCCGGCAGCCATTAGGTTCAACAGACCAGCCTCCTCCCCCTCCCACAGCTTCCGTGATCAATAGGAGGTTGTCTTCCACCCAGGAACACCCTGGAGTGGCTCCAAGGGAGGACAGACTGGCAGAAGATCCGGGCTGACCTTGCTCTGGCTGGAAAAGTCAGGGTAAGTCCCCAATTTTTCAGCCATGCATCTTCACCTCCTTGCCCTGGGGTGGCTTCAAATCTGTGCTGCGTCACCTAACCAACACAGCACGGAGTCGGAGCCACCCCAGAACAAAGATGACGTTAAGACTATCCCCTGGTCACAGCCTTCCACAGCATGGTGAGATATACTGTATTTCTATTTAAATTACAATAATTATTTCTAAACTTGCATCTATACATATCAATTAGTGGATGCAATTGTTGTGCAAAACGGTGTCTCCTTTTGTTCTCAGTTTTGGTGATGCATAAGTGGCCACCCTAATTGACTGTCCTTCTAAATGGTCAGTAGCAAGGCCCAGAAGCAAGGGTGTGGCCCAAGTACAGCAGAAGTTAACATCTAAGGCAGGAAGATGGTTGGGATGTCCAGAAGACAAAAGCAGACAGAGGTCTACTTCCATGGCAGCAATCAATACAAGAACAGTGAGCAGGAGTGAGGCAGAGTCTCCACATTAGAAACAGGTTGCCCAGGAGAGGCAAGCTGCTCAGATGGAGGAGCTAGTTTGGAGGGGAGAGCTTCATAGAGTCTGGTGTACTAGGATTGGCTGTGGCGAGGAAGCTCAAGCAGGCTGATGCTGTGGCCTAGCTGGTCCCCTTGTAGCAGGAGGAACTCGCTCCTCATCCTGGTAGAGGTAACCTGGGCTCTGTGCCTTTCCCCCAAACTGGTCCAGGGGAGTTACGTACATCTAGGACATCAGCCTGAGAGGGAAGGGGACCACTCACACTTGCCTGAAGGGATTGTTCATTTTACACCATAAAACCTTTTGTCCAAGGAGAAGAGAGGGTAATGAAAAAGCTGTGGAGGATTTCCCCTCCTTGTTCTCTGTGATATGAAGACCCATTTAAGTATAACCCTCAGGGAACTAGCTTCAACATTTCCATTTCAGCTCTCTCTCTAAGCCCACCCCCCATTGCAGTTTTTCTTTCCTTTTCTTGTAGAAACTTGCATTTTCAGGCTGTCAGCCTCTGATGGTTTTATGTAACTGTTTAAAAATTGAACAAACTTCTGAACTTTGATTTAGAAGACTATACTTTCTTTTCTGCTGCACCCCCTCCCCCCCCCACAAACTCACCCTTGACTCCTTCTCACTTGAATTCACATTAAAAACAAGGTTTGCCAGGGAATTAAACCTTTTTGTCTCCACTGACGCTGGCCCACTATGACATTTCCTTGAGGACTCTGTGGCTGTGTTCAGACAGCACAATAACCAATGGTGGGTTAATAGTCAACTCCACGGTTGGTTATCAAGGGGATACTCCCCACACAACATGATTAAAATCAACCATGGTGTGGATTAAGGCCAGCGTCGAGTTAACTATTAGTCAACAGTGTGTTTGATTGACCCATCCCCCACCCTCTCTCCCCCTTGCTCAGTCCTCCCACTGGTATCCCATCAGCCATTGCAAGTTCTGCTGGCTGGACTAGAGCAGCAGCCACTGCTTTGGTCACTGTCTCCAGAGGACTTTGTAGTCACCAAAAATAACTAACTGTGTGCAATGAAATAGTCAACAGTGTCTGACATACGACACGACTACCAATGGTTGTTCAAATAATCAACTCTGCACAGTGTTGGTTATTTGCACTGGTTATTTCAGCTGAATAACCAACCGTGGTGTGAAAAAGTTCCTACAGATGGCATAATAACCCACCATTGACTATTTAACCCACCATTAACTATTTAACCCACCTTTGGTTATCACATCATCCGAACCCAGTCGGTATTTGTTTTTCCCAACCACAAATGTTCTGCTCCATTATCCCAGACGTAGCTTTACTGGAGAGAAATCCAATAGTGTGTGCAGTGTATTACCCGCTGGGGGTCCATTAACCCTTCTCATTACAGACTCTTGGACTCATTTGTTTGGGATTGTTTTCTCATGAGATGCCTTTTATTGCAGGGCTGCGCAGCCGTCTGGCCTGTGGGGTCTACTTTGGTTTTTTACTAAGAGCCCCGAAATTTGAGCCAGATGCAAGAGATAACACTCTGAATTAAAGAATTCTGACTCCAGGAATGTGTTTAGAGTTCCAGAACTGAGAGAAGATCACAGTCCCTTCACACAAAAATCTACTTCTATTCACCCCAAGCTTTCTTCATTTATGTATCTAATCCCATTTGGGATTCGGAAACCCCTATCAATCTACTTCAGATCTCCCAGAGTTCTACCTTCTGCCCAGATGGTTGATGTTTTTCAGCTCTAATTATTTATTGGTTGTATATTATGTGGCTTTAATTTTTGTAAACCGCCCAGAGAGCTTCAGCTGTGGTGCAGTATATAAATGTAATAAATAAAATAAAAAATAAATAAATTTATGTTTGTTTTATTATTATCACTGTATTTTTATTAAGTATTTGAAATTCACTGTTATTTGTATATATATATATATATATATATATATATACATAATCTTGGAAGATGCTTTGACAGGGTTTCTTTTACCCTTCAATTCAGCAGTAAACAATTTTAAACCAGCAAATAGAGAGAACCCAGACAATGACCGGGACGGACCATTGGTTCAGCAGTGATCTGAACCAATCAGAAACTGCCTTTTGGGGAGGATGGCTAATGAGGGCACAGGAGTAGCTGAAGACCACTCCTTAGATATTCTCCTGTATCCTCACAGGTCTTCCCCTGCAAAGGCAGCATTTGATTGGTTCAGATCACTGATGCTCAAAATGAAAGGTGTAGAAAATGTTTTGCTTTGAAATCTAGCGGTGCACCACTGTCCTCCTACAGGCTTGTTTGGCACTTCCTTGTGCCAGCAGGGCTGGCTGGGCTAAGAGGAGAGGAACTACTGCTGGGGGGGAAAGGATAGAGGGAGGGAGGGCTTGCTGCAGAGGAGGTGGGGGTGGGGGTTTGTAAGTGGGGGAGGGAATCAGCAGGACTATGCCAGGAGGCTGGCGCTGGCCCTGCATGTCTGCCTACTCAGTCTGCTGTCCAGTTGCTATTGATGGGCAATTTCACGTCCCAGCACTTGATCCTGAAGGTTCTTTATCTTTAAACTGGATTTGGACCAGGCAGCCTTTCAAACCGAGGACACATTCAACATAGAGGACACCTCCTCTGGCAGCCCTTCAAACAGAGGACTGTCCTGTATAAAAAGGGACACACGGCCACCCTACTTGTGAAGAATGAACAAATGAAGAAGCAGGCGACCAAGGAAGTAGTCCAGGTGCCGCAGCAAAGGGCAGAGAGATGATCCAATGGGCTTGTTGCTAGAGGGAGGGGAGGGACCCAGAGCCAGAAGTCTTGCCTCTGCAGCGTGGGGAGAAATCACTGACCAGTCCAGAAACTGCACCACCCTTGACTTCTGTCCAACTCCTCTGAGGAACCCCTATTTGCTGCTGCTTTCCTATTGGGACATGGATCTCTTAGGTATTGGTTGTTGAATCAATTGTTTTATTTATTTATTTTTCTGATCCAATTGTGTTTTTATTGATTTATTTTTATTTATTGTATTTTTAGACTCTCCCAATAGCAAAGTCTCTCTGGGCAGTTCACATGGTAGTTCTTTGGGGTCTATCTGGACAGGCACCATTCTTTAAAAAAGGCAAAAGGGAAGGGAAGGCAACAGGAACCAGCAAAAGCAAAGGAAAATTCAAGTGACATGGGCCATTTCTACACTAGGCATTCCCCCTGGGATGGCCCCCAGCTGGTCCCTGTGAGTCCAAATGACACATAGGGACTCCTGGGGGCGGGGGGGGGGGCATGGGATTTTCCAGGGATAAGGGAACCCTGGAAAATCTCAAATCTTCCCCAGTCCCGGGAAGTTCCTGGGGCCGAGGGAGATGTGACCGCCCGTCCCGGGTGCTGCCGTGCTTACTTGTGAATAAGCACGGCAGCACAAATGGGCACAGAGCCATACTGCGCGGCTCCATGTCCATCAGGGAAGAGGGGGGGACCGCCATCCCCAGGATGGCAGAGGGGAGGGCTCCCGATTTCACGTGCATTTTTTTTTGTCACTTACCTTACCGTTGGAGCGCTAGAGCGCTCTTCTCTGCTCCACCCAAACCACAAAATGGCGGGCATGACGATGAGAATTGAGAGCACCGCCCTCTACACCCCTAGGGTGTAGAAAGGGCCCTAGACATCAGAGCAATCCGAAGTCTGATCTTGGCTGGACTTCACTTCTCTCCCCATTCAACTCCACCCTTCCTGTTAGCTCACTAAGAGAGAAAGGCGCTTTCACTGCCCCCATGGTGAACTGCAGTAGAAGAAATGGTGCAACAAAACTGAGCAAAGATGACATGAACATAGCTTACAAAATTGCACCAGTCTAGAGGAAAATGTGTGTGTGTGTGTGGGGGGGGTAGTTTTAGGGTTGGATTCCAGAAGACCCCTTGCTCAGATGCTTCCTCCTTCCAAGAAGTGTCCCACCATCACCACCACCATGCCTCAGTCAGAGGCAAACACAAAATCAGCACATTCAAATGGGCCATGCAGTCGAGGGGAGTGTATCGAACAAAAGGGAGAATGCAAATTCAGTGAGTATCACCTTTCCTTATGCGGATCTGCACACGGCTTCAGTCAATAATTCAAGCAAATGGTCCAAGAAAGGGAGGGAAAAAAAATCAGCTACAAGGCATTTCCTTCCAGGAAAGGCTCTTCAGCATGGCAGAATCTTTCTTCCATGTATGGTTATCAGACATATATATATATATATATATATATATATATAAATTACTTAGGAATGGAGATGGAGTGAGCATTTGAAAATGGAGGGGGAAATGCAAACACTGCAAATCCTTCAGTGCTTGACTCAAATTGGGGCACACACTACTCTTTCCACCTTTTGGAAGGGGGGCAAACCCCCCCCACACACACACACACCCCTACTTGGGAGAAGGGAGAGTGATTAGCAGCAACAGAAGCTCCCATCAACATGGGAGAGGACCTTAGCTACAAACGGTGCATACGGCATTCTTTCACACCAACTTGTAGTCCTCTAGATGTTTTAGCCTACAACTCCCATCAGCTCTAGCCAGCATCACCAATGGTGAGGGATCATGAGAGTTGTAGGCCAAAGCAACTGGAGAATCACTAATTGTCCACCCCTTCAGTGAAGAACGGTGGCTTCCACATCACTTGCAACCGAGAAGTCTTGGAATACCTATGCATTTCCCCGGGTCTTTTACTTATTTTTATCTTTTAACTTCCTTTTCAACATTTTTATGCTGTTTTAGTGCTCTTTTTATTTGTGTGCTGTCGTATTTTATTTCTTCTACATTGAGCTTGTTTAGCAATGTTGCTCCCCAAACTGAAAACAATGTGCTGAAGGGGGGGGGGGAATTATAACTAGTCCCTGGGACCATAGGACTGCAAAAGACAGAAAGACTGACAAGAGTATGACGAATATGTTTTAAGCTAAACGTTTTCGGTTTCTGCCCTCATTGGTCGCTGTGTTGTTAAATGGGTAACAGGAGAGGTAGCTTGGAATGTCTGGAGATGAAAGTTGCTCAGGAGAAAATTACAACGGCCCTAAGAACACAATTCCATAACCACAAATCTGAGATTCTTACCAAAAAACACTAGAGCAGCCTGTTGCAAAGACATTTCAACTTTCCTGCGCATAGTCTCTCGGAGTTACAATTGGTTCCAATAGAACCACACAAAAAAAGGGGGGCCTGATATGCTTGGCAAAAGGGAACATTTCTGGATCTATAGACTAAGAACTCTTAGAGAGTCTTCACGTAAGCTTTTTACCACACACTCGAGACTGGCCACTCACTGCGGGTCATTTTGACGACGCTGCGATCCTTCTGTATGGCTCCTCCTTCTTCTGTTGTTTTTCATACTACAAAATCCATTTCTTCTCAGCTCTGACGATAATTGGCACCATTTCCTGCTGCGTGCAAAAGAAGCTGCGCTATAAAAACGGCCGCTGAACGGGCCATGTGGTTGCTACTTGCTTCCTCTTCCTTCCCCGCGTGAAGAAAGAGGAAGCTGCTCATCCTTATTATGGGAGAGACGCAATGGTAGGGAAACGCAATCCCCAACCCATCTGAAAATGCTCTTAGTACAAATGGCCTTAATCTGGAGGACATTCGTAAGCATTACACTAAGCAACTTCCATCTCCAGGTATTCCAAATATTCACTCCTGATACCCATTTAACAGCACAGCTACTGATGAGGGTGGAAGTCAAAATGTTTAGCTTAAAATAGATTTGCAATTCTCTGTTTGCAATAGTCTTCCTATCTTTCTTATACATTTTATCTTAAGACTAACTGCATCCACAGTTGATCCAGAGCCTCCTTGCTGCTTTGCTCTTGTGTTGCTTTATTTCCAACCTCGCTCTATCTGAGCTTCTTCAGACTCGGGAGGGGGGGGGGAATCACATTTCCCTCCAGTCGCTTTGACTCATCCACTGTCCCACAATAGGGACGAGCAGCTTCCTCTTTCTTCAGCCGCTGAAGAAAGAGAAAGTAAACAAAGACCACATGGCCCATTCAGTGGGAGGGTGCTTTTTGTTTTGTTTTTGCGCAATTTTTCCTGCACACAGCAGGAAAAAACCTGATTTTTTTTTTTGAAATATGAAAATGATCAGAAGGAGCGGGAGGCAGATGGTGTTGTGAATAGAACCTGCAAAAATCCGTGAGTAACCAGTAACGAGCATGCTATAAAGCGCTCGTCCGATGACTCTCTCTCTCTCTCTCTCTCTCTCTCTCTCTCAGTTGCAATCCTATGACCCTAGGGACAGTGTCCCAGAAGCCATAGAATATATCAGATATTTCCCTCAAAGGGCAGCGAGAGAGGCCCACCCTCAGAAGGGGACATCCAACCACTGATCCAACCCCTCCTAGCCCTGTGAAAAGTTTCCCATGATTTGCCTCCCTGGAATCTGAACTCTGATGTTGAAAGGGGTAAAAAGGGGTGGGTCAGGCACATGGCATGAACGGATTGGGGGGGGCTTAGATCCGAAGCCCTCCCAGTCCCCACCCATAACCCCAAAGTGGGAAGAGATTTATGCCAGCCCTGGAGCCAGTGCATAATGATTTCCCTCCCGTTGCTTGGGAACAGGAAGGAAGAGAGGTCGGAATGACCCAGCAGAGCTTAGGATATGTCGGAGGCTCTGATGTCAGAACACTCCAAATCTAAAAGTAGGATTGCCCTGCCCAGAATTGCTGCTCGCATAGAGCTAAGCAATCATGCGCCAGTGAGGCAGGCAAACCCTGTGACGCATGCTCCTGTGCCTCAGAAACATCCTAGCCTAAGCAGCAGGCTCTGCTAGCTATTCCCCAGCCTAGTCGATGTTTTTATGGCCTCTTCACCTTGTCGTGAGAGAGCCACAGCATGTGTTACCCTGATTACGACGTGCATTCAGTTTTTCTGTCTCTTCCTTGACCTGCCCGCCGCCGCCAACCTACTTTGTGCAACAGCCTGCCTAATGAAGAGAACTGCAATTTTTTTGTGATCTTTTGAGTTGGCCTGATAAGATATGACGCAATGTGGATTTTGGAGCAGTTGTATTGAACATCAACACATCTGGAAGCAAGCAGATGGGATTTAATATAAGCTGCACATTATAGGGCAAGCCACATGGAGCGCCAATTTAGAACTTCTGTTGGGGAGAGTTTGTGTATGTGAGAGAGCCCCCCCCCCCACTGAGTCCTATTTTAAAAAAGAAAACTTATCTTTGACCTCCATCTCACCTAATTCCCCAACCCCAATTTGCCTCCACATTTTTTTACTTCTGAGGCAGAAGCACATCAAGCTTATGATCCCGTTCACCTGAAGAGCTGCTCTTTCGCTCTTTCGCTCCTTCACTCTTCCACTCCACCCCTCCTCTTCTCTTTCTCCCTCCAGTCAGGTCCTGCCAGATGAGCACTTCAACCAGACCGCCTTTCTGCCGGGCAAAAATGGAACGACCCTTTAGTCTGGCTCTTTGGGGGCATCAAGGGAGTACAGTCCTGTCTCTGCAGAGATTCAGGCATTGTATGAGTTTAAAAATGTTTTGGAGCCTGGCATGCAAGGTTTGGGTTTTCTATTGAGGCTAGCAGCCAACTGCTGGGAGAGATCGCTTTTCCCTGCCAGGACTTGATGCCATCCATTCAAGCCAACAGCAAGACTCCCGTCACAGCACACATTTTCCTTTGTAAGGAAAACTACACGGAGGCTTAAGGGTGCGTTACATGCACCCTTAGGGAAAAGAATCCAGACTTTAAGCATTCTAGAAAAGGCTGGGGAAGAGGCGGGGTGTCAGCAGGACAGGCACGGCGTCATGTGAGTCCCATGCTGCAAATTCGCACACCAGGCATGGCGAGAGTGCACTACATCGCTGGTGTGAGGGAGCTCATAGGCAGTTACTTCTGAATCAAACAGAGAGGAGTTTGCAAATCACTACCTGGAACTAAGGGTGGGCAAAGAACGGCCCCTTGCTTTCGCAGCCCTGTCCACAGGCAGAGAAGGCGGGAGGGCATTTTTCCGCGATATTCCAGGGGCAGGGGAGACATGAAAGTGTTGGGACATTGTTATGGGTAGGTGGACCTACCGGGAAATGTGGTTGCACAAGTGTCTGTTTACTACTAACTGCCACCCTTCCTCTTCTTCTATACACATCGTATTTCCTAGCACCTTCAAGCAGCAGAAATCTGGCCCGTCCAGACAACTCATCCTCACATGATGTAGCGTTGCTCTGGATGCATTTGAGGGAATGAGAGTGGGGGTGGGGAAAAGAAGAGTGAGGGTGGGGAGAAAGACAGTAGCCCCCACTGGGCAAATAGACACAGCCACTGCCCCCTTTCCACGTAAACCACACTACATCTCAATGCCTTAACGCTTCCGTAGTAACACTCCTTGCGTTGAATTTTTTTCCTTGTGCTCTCACCCCACCTCCCCCTCCCTCTCCCCCTCCCCCAATTCACCAAAAAAGTTTCAAGTAAAAGGTTCTTCCAGCTAAAGGAGAGTTCCTATTCTGGAGGCCCAGTCTTTTCTTAATGCCTCCCTCTCCAGGAACAGGACAATGTTAGGTAACTAGTTATAAAAACGCTGAAATGTTCCCTAAAATCTGCCCTTAGAAGAACCATTAAAAGGAATGGATTGAATGATCCATTCAATCCCACCGACGTTCAGTGCCCATCAAAAGCAGCCCACTCCTGAACGTCTGATCATGTTTTGTGCCCCCCCCAACTTGCACCGTTGCTGCCCCCTGAAACGTGCCTGCAACTTCTTCCGTTATCGTCTCCCTGATAACAGGCGAGGAAAGGAGACGAAGCTACGCAAACATCTTGACCTGGCAGACGTTCAAAGTAAATCTCCAAAGTGACATAGAAAGTGGGTAGGAGGGACGAATTATTTTAATTGAATAAAGGGTCTGGAAGGGCAGGGCAGCTTCATTTTGACGCGCCACAATGGGCTGATCGGCGCTGTCGTGGCATTATTTATCTCGCAGCCGTGCAGAGAGGGTTCTCGTGATCTTATTTCAATTGACAAGCCAATAAATCAATGCTAATCTCCCTTCCTCTGTGCAGTTATGCATGTTGATTCTCAGCCTGGGTCAACCATTTGGGGTGGGGGGAAAGGGCTGTGTTTTGCCTGGCATGGTTCAAACCCCTACAACGGATGGACATCTCTTCCCCCGCCTTCTTTGGTCGTCTTGGAAACAGGTTAAGTCATCTCTTTGGCCCCTACCCAATAGCATATGTACATACACTAGCTGAGAACATGGCTCCAGTCCAGGGCCAGCGTCAAGGGTAGGCTTGGTTGGGCACCCACTGAGAGCCCACGCCCCAGCAAGGGCCCACCAACCCAAACCCTCTGGAGTTGCTCCTCCTTATCACCATTGCAACTTGCTGCTCATTTGCCTGCCGCTCACTCTGGCCTAGGCAATGGTGGTGGTGAGGAAGAGGAGGAGGAGGTGCTACTGCCTGCTTGCTCAGTGGTTCCCTGCCTGTCAAGCAAGCAATAGTATTAATGAGAACTAGAAGTCAGCAGGTGACAAAGGTGGTGGGAAAGTAGACTCAGCGGGCCAGTTGGCACAATGAAATAAGCCACCACACACAGGCAGCCATTATGAAGGCTCAAGCCACAGCTCGTCATGTCATCTGGGTCCTGTAAGGTGGCAGGGGGTCATGCAAGGATTAAACCATCCTTGCATCACCCATGACCTGTTTCAGGGTTACGCAAGGGCCGTTCAATCCTCGCACAACCTCCGCCGCCTGGGTTCCAATGACGACAAGCCGCAGCCATCCCCAAATCCAGTTTCTGGGATGCCGGACGTTCTTCTTTACATGAGAATTACAGACACAGTTTAACAACCTGCATGTGTGAAATTGCTGTGAATGATCAGGGCTGGTTTACTTGTTTATACAGATTTATAAAACACTTTTCTGTTCAGTTAGTCCCAAAGAAGTGAACAAGGAACTATAAAACAAATGAAAATAATAAGAACACGCCTCACTCTGCCCAATAGTAGGGCTGGCTCTAGAATCCCCAATATCCCACTTCCCACAAAATAAATAAATGAATCACCAAGTTATATGGCCAGCCCTTCAATTCGTAGCATGTATTACCCATTCCTCCACCCACCTCACAAAACTTTGGTCACTGACCCAAGGTTCATCCCGAACCACCTACACACCCTTGTCCAGTGGCCAGGACCTTATTGAAGCATTCCATACAGGCAATCAATATGCACTTTGCGTTAGCATTTCATTCTTCTAGTACAGAAATCCAGCTTTCCTGGGCTCTCAATCTGGCCTTCTGGGATTCCCCAGAGGATTGTGCCCCCTTCAGGTTCCCTTTTCGTTTCTTTCTATAAGGGGGAGGGGGAGGGAGGGATTAGGGCAGTACATGGGGGGGGGGCAGCAGTGTGGGGATCTTGCCCATCTTGTCCACTCAAACCTATCCAAATGTGTGTTTGTAAGGGCAAAGCCTGTCCGGGTTTCAAGATCTCTGGGGGAGGCTCTTTTCTCAGTCCTGGCACCCCCAGAGCCACATTTGGTGGGGATGACAGAGGGCATCTCTACATTAAGGGGGGGACCACATCCTTACCAGGCTTTCTTTTTGTCGAGTCTTTCCACATTCACTAGGTTAGAATTGAAAACTTCCCCTCTGGGAAATACTGTTCTGCTAAATGAAATGCTACCATCTAGTGGCAGAAGTTATTCTGCGATAATTTAAATACTGCATTATCTCTGGGGGGTTTTAAAGCACGTTTACTGGGGAAAAGAACAGGAGATGTCCTGGAGATTGATGGCATCATGCAAAGGACCTGTAAACTTCCATCAGTGGCCAATCATGAGCATGCAATAAATCACTCATGTAGAGAAGCTCAGAGATAATCTTCTCAGGAATCACTCCCAGGCTCTGGAACACCCTGCCAAGAGAAGCTGGGCTAGCCTCCTGCCTCTTTTTTTTTTTTTTGATTAATATTTTTATTAATTTTTCCAACAAACACATACACAAATAAACAATAATGTAACATACAATAACATAAAACCAATTCCCCCCTCAACTACCCCCCGTGCTCCCCCCCCCTTCCGAGACCGTCTCATTATCCTTCATCCTCTTTCCAAAATTTTAAGCCTCCTGCCTCTTGATGTTCTGCCTGCAGGCAAAAAATTTTTTTTATTCAAGTAGACTTTTAAGCTGGTCTGTTTCTGGATGGTTTTTTCATTATTTGGGGGCTGTTTATTCCTTTTATTGTTGTGTTTTTAACTGTGTTTTTAATTTATTCATTTTTATGTTATGTTGTAATTCATGTTTTGTTTTAAATCTTTTATTTATTTTTGTTAGCCGTCCTAAGCACCATTTTATGGAGGAAGGAGAGATATAAAATAAAGACAGACAGACAGACAGACAGACAGACAGTGTCTGGAGCCTTGAGCAGGGAAGGAGCAGCTTGGCAAAAGTTGCAATAGCAAAAAGATGGGCTGGGGGAATTTTAAGCATCTCTCTCCTCATCACTTCCTTGCTCCAAATCCCCACCACCACCAAAGCTAAGGTTCACTACATGCACTTACTTGCAACGTGAACTTAGGGACTTATGCTTAACAGAAACATAACAGAGCAAATCAGACAGAAGAGAACACATCACAGATAAAAATTTAACATAGCCCTTTCCTCCTTGATAGTCTAGTCCACTGCGTGCATGGGGGAGGGGGTGTTAAAAATGTGACCCTCCCCATGTAATGGCAGAATGTACAGCATTACTCTGATTTGGAGGCTCATGTCTGCTTATTTCACAGCACAAGATCATTTAAAAATACATAGTACAGGAGAGTTGTTCAAATTACGCCCATGGAAAAGAAAAGGGGAGGGGGGAGGATGGTGCCCACAGGGTCTCCGAGTGCTACAGCAACAGAAAAATGAAAAGGGGGTTCTGCAAATCTCCGGTTCTTACACTGTGCACAATTCAGTCACATTTATACCGGGATCTTCTTCTTTCACATTCTCCACAGGCTAACAGAGTGGCTAAAAACTCGTGCAGCAAACAGTATATTATGTAATTACCGAAGGAATTCACGGTGATCTATCGCTGGGTGGTTTTGATGGAGAGAGAATATTGTAACAGCTCTCCAAAGACCTCACAAGATCCTTAATAATATCCTGTGTAATTTGGAGACTGCTGATAACCATCAAAGCATTGCACTGCTTAGGAAGGACTCACGGTTGCTATAGCTAGCACTCTGGTTGTACTTAATGCGATGAGCACCGCCCAAATCTACCCAGCTCAGGGCTGATTTATACCTTGGAACCAAATCCCCAAACTGAGAAACAGAGGGGGAGAGGTGTTGGGGGGGGCATTTCTATTCCTTTTTACCTATCGGAGCTGGCTTCTCAGTCCTCAGGTGGGCCCTAGTCGGCTTACCTGGCAGCAGAAATGACCGGCAGAGCAGCAGCACTGAAGCCCAATGCTGAGCCGGAACCGGAATGCTTCCAGATGTGGCTTGTATAGTGCCATTGTCCTGCCTCACTCACAGAACTTAAGGACTCCTGACCACAAAGTAACACCACCAATGCAAAGTTCCCCAGTTGCATAATCAGTGGTACCCATGTCCCTTTCTCTTCTCCCATATTTGTAGAGCTTGCCCTACCATTAAGTAGTGTGAGGCATGTGTCTCCAGCAGCAGACGCTGGCAAGTGGCAGCCAGGTGTTGGGAGGATGGAGCTGTGCATGCCAAACGGCCTTTGTGCCCTAAGCGAGCCCACTGACCTCAGGCATTGTGAAAGGCGCTGCCCCATCACCAGTGTTGAGGTGAGGTTCTACTGTCAGCCCTATCAGAAAGGGAGGGCATCACCTTGTCCTACATCTCAGGCAGCCAAATGTTTTGAGCTGCCCTTGCATACTTGGATAAACCAGGGGTGAGAAACCAATTTCAGTTTGATTTCGACCAGAATTTACCCAATTCTCACCTCCCAAACCTAAACACAACCTGCAGTCTGAAGTCCATACATTTCCAAGTACGCAATGCAATTCAGACAACAAAAGTGTATTTGAAAAATGCATACGTTTGAAAAATATGGACAAATACACTTTATTCAGTAGGGTGGGGATGTGTACATTTAAAAATGCACACAACTGAGACATACATTGGGGAAAATGTGCATGAATGTTCACACAAATTTTCATGTAACCCCCCCACCACCACCACCAAAGCTTGCAATCTGAGATGGACACAAATTAGAATGAACTTCAAGGTGGAAATCAGAGAGTTGTAACAAGTTTGCTGATTCACTCATCTCTAGGACAGACACATGCACTCAGTAGGAAGCTACGTAGTGCACGTTGTATTTTTCCGTTAGTCACTGTTTCATATACACTTAATAGTATCACTAAGATCTACAATATTTGAGGGGCTTTTTGTTAACCTAATAAATGCCAGTTCTCATCGAAATGCTTCCAATTAAACCACTTCATTTCTCCCCTCTGTTTTAATTAATTCTAACCTATTCAAGTTATTCTTTCAAAATCCTTGCCTCTGGATTCTTGAATTTTCTCTTCCCCAAGTGCCGGTTTGCAGTAGTGCTTAGTTTCTCAAAGGATCCCCTCCATATTTGCATTGCTCTGCTAACTTGCACACGGGAGATTGGAAGCGCTGGATAGGGTCTAGGAAGTGCCCAAAGGTTGCCTATTCTTGATCAAAAAGCTTCTCCTCACATAGGAAAAATCCCACAGCCTTACCAGGTTTTCGTCCTCTGCAGTTTTTCCACCTTGACGACGCACTCCTTTACATGTGACCACATGATTTTGAATTGAAAACTTCCCTTCTTGGCAAGGCTCCATTGTGTTTAATGAAACAACACCATCTAGTGGTGGAATTATAGTGCAATGCCAACTTTACACAGTGGGGCGATCTTGCGATATCCCACTGATAACTTTAAACACCACATTAGCTCCGATTTTTAAAAAAGCAAGATTACTGGAGGATAGCGTGGGAGATGTCCTGTCCCCCCAAACCTTTGTGAGTGGCCAATCACAAGCACACAATAATCACTCGTTTAGAGAAGCTCATAGTCTGGATTCCTGAGGGAAAAGGGAAGGGGTGCACCACCCACACTGATTCTTCCATGCTTAGGCGTTACACTTGGGGAGGAATTCTCCCCCTCCAAAATTGCTAGGTTCTATCCCAAAATCAAAACTGTATAATATTTGGTTAATAATAATAATAATAATAACAACCCAAATGAGATGAATCTTTGGTCAGATCTAATCTATTTTAATCTCAGACTGTGTAGAGGCAGGCTACCTGTGCATCCGTATATTACAAATGCTCCCCCCCCCCCAACACACTTTTGCATTCACCTTACTCGGGCTATATTGTCTTTTGAAATATTCTATCTAATTACTGAACAATTACAGCACCACAGCCACAGCTGAGGCCGTACCTGCCGCAGCCTGATTATTATTCAATTCACTCGCCCTTTTCCGTCTTCGTGCCAGCAATCCCTTCAGCTCCCCACTCTCTCACACATTAAAGTCAAAGGGATCAAGTGCATCTACAGCATGCCAAGAGTCCCCGTTCACGAAGCTCAGCTGCCAAGTCCCAGCCGGGCCTCCATGGGAGGACACCAAGGGAGGGGTGAGAATTTTGTTTCCGTTTGGCTTTAATAGTAACAATAATAATAATTTAAAAAATACCCAAACTGGCTAACTTCTCCATATTTGGGACAGAAAGAAATTGAGAGATAAAAAATCGGAATGCGGAGGACACTGAAACCAACACATTAATAGGAATGGGCGAACGAGTGAACTTGGAGCTTGCAAAGAAGCTCCAAAATCAGCTTGACATTTGCTCTCCTCAATTTGTACTTCTGTTTACTGTTCGTTTCGCACGAACAGGAAAACAGTGCAAGGTGAGCAGCTACCAAAAGTGAAAACTGTGCACAGAATCATCAAATTGGCATGAATTTCCCCCACAGACTAAAGCGTGGATGATTTAAAAGTTGTACATTGTTTTCAAAATTTGCACAGTTTAAGGAAGTTGGGCATTTTGAGAATGTCACGATCTTTGAGGAAGTTGTGCATTTTTTCAAGTACACATTTTTCAAACGCGGATGCAAGTTCGGAAATTTGCAAACTTTTTTTGGAGAAAATGCACACCCATCTGCATTTGAGATTGCTAACGGGGCATTTTCGAGTGATTCACGAACTAAAATGAAATACACCTACTGGTTAATATGTGATGCCCCCCTGCTCAGTACTCTATATTGAAAGACATGCACGCACGCAGCATTACGTTTAAACTGGACCATATTTATTACTCTTAATGGTTACATTTCTAACCTGCCTTTCCTCCACACAAGGTGTCATCTCTTCCCTATGTTATCCTCATATAATCCCTATGAGGTCAGATAGGCTGAAAATGAATGACCGTGCCAAGATCACCCAGCAAGTTTTGTGGCTTAGTGGAGACTTGAACCCAGGTCCCACGAGTCCTACTCCAACGCTCTAATGGCTATGTGCCATACTTGTGGATGGGCTTTTTTGTCGGTTGTTTTTCCCCAAATTTACCTGCCACCGGTGATTGCTATGATATAGAAAGAAGACATGGCACGCATCCATGTATAATCTCTAGGACGGTTGGCAAAGGGGTCATCAACTAAAACCGGTGGTGCATGGTCTTTGCCTCACCTTGGTTCCCATAATACTGCAGTGGTGCCAGGTCCACGTTTCAGCGTGCCCCTGTCCTCCTCAATGTGGTCCGTTCCCCTTGCTGGGAGGACGGAGGGCTGTTTGATCTGGACTATCTCACTTTTGTAACTGTTTGCATGTTCAGTGAAGGCAGGAGATCAAGCAGTGACAGCGAGGAGGAGGAGCAGTGAGGCTAAGAGGCTCCATGGGATAGTTATGGGCCCGCTGCAGGGTCCTGAGCATGTGCCCAATGATGCCAACCCGATACTGGCCCCGCAGCACAGAAAACCTGGGCCCCTTACTCACCCTTGCCCCTTTCACGCTCTAGGTCCCATCCTGCCCTTGCCCTGTACCCAAAAGCTCCTCCTATCACCCGAGTCTAAAAAGAGACTCTGGCCGCTGCGGCACAAAAAACCCAGTTGTTCTTCCATGCCTCGTCTTCTTGGATCTTTCCGAAACTCATCCCTCCCTGAACTATTTGGGCTGACAGATGCTAATGCAGCAGGACAGCTTGAAAACGGTTCCTCTCCGCTTTCCATTAAAAAAGATTTCAAAAATCCCACAGCTCCTCCTTCATGACACCAAACTCCAGCATTTCCTTTCTCTCTCTGCCATGGCTGCCCAGGTGAGATTCGCTGTGGGTAACTACGGAAGGATGGATGGGGGCAGCAGGGCTCTTACAGAGATGGACAGCCATCTGTCAGGTAAGATTCCTGTATTTTATTTTATTTTATTTTATTTATTGCATTTTTATACTGCCCCATAGCCAAAGCTCTCTGGGCAGTTTACATAAGATTAAAACATTTAAAAACAATATACAAAAATTAAAACTGCAAAAAACATACAATATACACACAGACTTAAAACTACGATAATAACTTAAAAAGCTATAAGCCTAAAAAACAAAACAGACCCAGGCTCATCAGATATTGCTAAATGCCTGTGAGAAGAGGAAAATCTTGACCTGGCACCGAAAAGATAACAATGTTGGCGCCAGGCGGCCCTCGTTGGGGAGATCGTTACACAATTGAGGGGCCACCACAGAGAAGGCCCTCTCGCTTGTTGCCGTCCTCCGAGCTTCCCTCGGAATAGGCACTCGGAGGAGGACTTTAGATGTTGAACATAGCATTCAGGTAGGTTCATGTCAGGAAAGGCGTTCCGTCAGGTATTGTGGTCCCAAGCCGTGTAAGGCTTTATAGGTTAAAACCAGCACCTTGAATCGGGCTCGGAAACATATAGGCAGCCAATGCAAGTGGGCCAGAGTAGGTCTTATATGCAAGGGGTTGGACTCGATGGCCTTATAGGCCCCCTTCCAACTCTACTGTTCTATGATTCTATTCTATGATTCTATGATTCTATAACCCCATCAGTCTGTGCATCAAACATGAAAATCTTCAAGACTTTCTGTTATAACAACAGAGCAATGTAAAAACTCTGCAGATACATGGATGGCAGAAATATATCTTTAATAAATCAAGATTCAAAAGTTTTTACGGCAATTATGGCAACAAGAATGAATACTTTCATAAATAAATATATAAAAAAGGATCAATGTGGATTAATTCCAGAGAGGCAAATGCCTAATTTAATTGGGAGAGTATTGAATATAATAAATGTTATTTAAAAAAGGAATATAAAAGCAAGGTTGATAGCATTAGATATTTTTAAAGCCTTTGATTGTGTGGAATGGCCAGCATTAAAAACAATTATAAAAACATTTGGGTTTGGAGATAAATTTATAGGAGTGATCAATCAGTTATACGTAAATATTAAAGCAGTGGTAATGGTTAATGATGGGTTAACACAACAGATTACCTTAGCCCAAGGTACTAGACAAGGGTGTCCACTCTCCCCGATATTATTTGCAATTGTTATAGAAATTTTGGCAAATGTCATTAGGGAAGATGGGAGATTAAAAGGGATAGGAGGAAAAGAAAAGATAAAAATTAATATGTTTGCGGATGATACATTAATGACATTAGAAAATCCAATGGAGAGTTTGCAGGAGATAAAGCAACATTTGAGAGAATTTGGGGAGATTACAGGATTACAAGTAAATTGGGGAAAATCTGAAATGATGTTATTTAATTATAATAAAGAGGAAAGGGAGGAGTCTAGTATAAAATTAGGTTTTAAGATTAAAAATATAGTGCACTATTTAGGAGTTAATCTTACGAAAGATTTAGAAAAGTTAGAAGAAATTAATTTTAAAAGCTTGAAGAAACAGATAATGAAAAAATTAGAGGCTTATAGGAAGTTAAAGCATTCATGGCTTGGTAGAATAGCGGTTATTAAAATGAAGATATTACCGAAGATCATTTTTTTGTTTAGAATATTACCAATTAAAATAACTGAAGTAGAAATAAAGAGTTGGCAAAGTATGATAAATAATTATTGTAATGGAGATAAAAAAGCAAGGATTAATAAAGGGAAATGGTATAAGATACAAAAGAAAGGAGGGTTGGGACTTCCAAATATAAAGATGTATTACATAGCTAATCAATTAAGACATGTTATAAATAGTATAGTAGGAAAAGACGATTTAGAATGGTTGGAGACGCAGACAGGAGATATAGAGTTAGAATTACAATTTTTTTTTTTTTTAGCAAAATACAAAAGAAATAATTGAAGGAAATGGAAAATCCCCTTTTAAAAAACATTGTAGAGATTTGGGGGAAGTATATAAAAAAATTAGCACCAGGAATCTCTCCTCTGACTCCAGTTGTATTACTGGAGAACTTCCCAGGGAATCTAAGAAGAGATATGGAAGGGGTATTGAAGGGACAGAAAATTATTAAAGTGAAAGACTGGGTGAAAAGAATGTCTAATAAGGAGCAAATAGAAGAAGTATTAAGAGGACAAAAGATCTCGAGGTTAAAATGTATACAACTGGAACAATGGACGCAGGATTGGAAAAATAAAAATAAAGATTGCAGAGATAATACAAATTTGATTTAATAGAATCAAGAGAAAAGGTGGGGGGAAATAAAAGTAAAATAGGTATGATAAGTGAAATATATAAAATACTGATAGAGGATGGAGACCAACAGGATTCTCTTAAAACAATATGGGAAGATGATTTAACAAAACAAATTAGTGATTACAACTGGGGGAGGGATATGGGAATCAAGAATGCTAAACTTATTATCAGTTAGGATAAAAGAGAATTATTACAAAATAATTTAGAGGTGGTATTTAACACCAGTAAGATTACATCAGATAGATAAGAAAATTTCAAAGATATGTTAGAGGGGATGTCAGGAGGTTGGAACATATTTTCATATGTGGTGGACATGTATGTACAAAAAAATTGGAAAAGGGTTTTTAAAGAAATAAGTGAAATAATGGGAAGCAATGTGGAAGCAAGTCCAAATTTGGCTTTACTTTCAATTTTTGATAAAGAATTTGGGAATCAAAATATGAAGGATTTGATTAACAACCTTCTGACACCCGCCAGATTAATGTTAGCTAAGAATTGGAAAATACAAGGAAATTACAGAATAGAAGAATGGTATAAAGAAGTATGGGATATTGCAATTAATGATAAATTAACATGTAATATAAAAGTAAGGAAGGGATTATCTAAGAAGAATTATTTTGAAAATATATGGGGGCCATTTTTAGACTTTGTATTAATAAAGGGGAAAGGATGTACACCTTTAAAAGATTCTTTACAATTTTGGAAGGATGTATAATATAATAGAATAAAAGGTCTCAATGAGTTAGGGGAGCACTGGGGGGTTGTCAAGGTTATGTTAGTATATTATTTTTTATGATTATGTTGTATTATATGTTGAAAATAATTTTTTAAAAAAGGAAATGCCACCGTGCTGAGAAACATCAAAATCCAGGTCAGAAATCCCCAAGAATTCAGCCCAGCATGGGGATGCGTGAATCAGCGAGGCCTGCTCAAAGCTCAGTCCGCCTCGTGCCCATTCCCAAATGTGAGGTTTTTGTTTGTTTAAATGAAAAGAGTGCGCACTTAGGTGCACAATTTTTGAAAGCGCATACCTAAATGCATACTTTCACTCCACTGACTAAAATGTGAATTCTTTTCTTTTTCCTCTTCAAAATGTACATTGCGAAAGTGTGTGTTTTTCTGACGAACACATTTTGCGAACATGATCATGAGCTTGGAAACACGCAAGCTTAGCCTTACAAATATGCTGACATCCCCGGGTGCAAACAAGGCAAGTTCTGGTCAAATACTAATCAAAATGAAAGCCTCATACATCCCTAACTCCACAGACAGCCAATGCTGTGTGTGAATTATTCAAGCAAGCAAGTGTCTACCACGGCTCATGGCAGATTATTCCAGGCAGCAGGAAAGGTTAATTTAAACTGTCTTTGAGAGAGACATCCCACCCCCTTCATGCTTCCTACGGTCCACAGGTCAAATTCCACCTCGGTGTCTCTCCTGCAGAACTTCACAGATCTTTAGGTGGGATGAGCTAGACTTTCTGCACCTGGAATGAAGTTATCGTCCTTCCATGCAAAGAGCAACCTTATAAAAAGGAGAGCCATAGTCTTCCGCCATGCCTGTGTCTTCCAAAGCAGAAATGGAAGAGCAAACATTCAGTTTGAATGCCAGGAGATCTGAGAGATCAAACAAGGGGATACCTCCCAAAAGGTTTTGTGAAGAGGTTCATGTGTGCATGGTGAATTATGAACCTAAATCCTATGAAGAAGTGTCACAATTGCCCAGTGGGGAACAAGAGAAATGGTTAAATGCAATGCAGGCAGAAATGAAAAGTTTTGTGGAAAACAAGGGGTTTGTTTTAGACAAATTACCTGAAGATCAGAAAGCAATTTCTTGTCGTTGGGTGTACAAGGAAAAAAACTGTGTGTCTGGTGAAACAAAGTACAAAGCTCGTTTGGTGGCTAGAGGTTTTAACCAGAAACGTGGGGTTCATTATGATGAAGTTTTTTCTCCAATGTGTAAAGCTGACACTTTAAGAATGGTTTTAAGTGTTGTAGCTAAGAACAAAATGCTTGTAAATCATTTTGATTTTGAGACTGCATACCTGAATGCAAATCCGGAGGAAACAATGTACATGAAGCAGCCAGAAGGTTTTGAGCAGCAACCAGATAAAGTTTGGTTACTAAAAAAGGCTGTTTATGGTTTGAAACAAAGTGCCAGATGCTGGAATAAGTGCCTGAATTCCACTTTGGTAAAATAAATGAGTTTCAAAAGAAGTATTGCTGATCCTTGTATGTATACAAAGGGAAAAGGAAATGATATGATTATTTTAGTTTTTGTGGATGATTTGCTGGTGGCAAGTAGTTCCACAGGACAAATACAAAAGGTTACAAATCAACTGCAAAAGTGTTACAAATTGAAATCTCTTGGTGAAGTAAAACATTACTTAGGAGTAGAGATTAACAGATCAGTTGATGGATGTTATTTGTTAAGCCAAAAGAAAAAGATTGAAAATTTACTTGAAGAGTATGGGATGCAAAATTGCAAAGGTGTGGAAAGTCCCATGACTACTGATTTTCGCCAAAATGTGGGAAATGAAGAATTCAAGAGTCCTGAATTGTATCAGTCAATAATTGGAAGCTTATTGTATTTAAGCCAATGGACAAGACCTGATATTGCATGTGCAGTAGGAATTTTGAGTAGGTATGTCTCAAAACCTACAGTTGCCACATGGCAAGGTGTAAAAAGAGTGTTAAGGTATTTAAAAGCTACAAAAATCTTTGTTTGTATATATCTTCTGAGGAGGATTGGGCTGGAGATATTGCAGACGGAAAGTCAACAAGTGGTTTAGCAATTAAGTTTGGTAACTCAGTAATGAGTTGGAAATCAAAGAAGCAAGCTTTTGTAGCTACATCATCGTGTGAAGCTGAATTTGCTGCTCTATCAGATTCTTGTGGAGACATAACTTGGTTTGTTCAGTTAATGAAAGTTTTGGAAATAAATTTTTCATTGCCCATCAGAGGACATGAGGATTCACAATCATGTATAGATCTGGCAAAATCTAATATGTTGAAATCCAAAACAAAGCATGTTGCAATAAAGTATTGTAAAGGAACATATTAGCGGGGGAATGATAAAGTTAGAATACTGTGAGTCAAGAATGAATATTGCAGATTTGTTTACAAAACCTCTAAGTATATCACAGCACATGGAATTAGTGAAGAAACTTGGATGTAAGTTTGTATGAATACAAGAATGTATTGGTTAACAGTATTGTGTAATATTTTTTTCTTTTTTCTATTGATTGAAGTTTTTGAAGGGGTGTCAGGGATGAAAAAAATACAATCTGCAGAAGAGCCTGGAAAGAAAAAATGACATCATCTGCAGGTGTTGCAGATATTCAAGGGAGCCAAACCACTAAAGATAAAGAGTGAAGATAATCTTAATTGCTTTATTGGCTGACGAAATCTGTGTGCAAGAGGCTGTTAAAAATGTATAAATATGTAAAGAACTGTTTGTCAGTGTGGGGTTGTGTAGGAGGAATGTTATACCGGAGGTGCTGTGTTTTTCTACTAAAAAATCGTTTGAAAGACTTCAATGTGTGTTTGAATTATTCCTTCTTGGTTGCTATCTGGAGAGAGAGCAAGTGGAGACTGGACATTGGATTTCTAACAGAAACTCTGCTGTTTAGAGAAGTTTTTCCCTTTCACTCCTTAACAGCCTGGCAGTCGCTCACAAACGACCCTCAAGATCTGCGGGTGAGCTTTTTTTAAAAAAACAACAACAATGCAGAGGTTGACTGAACTGGGATGGGAACATCAGCGAAGGTTAGAAGGGGGTTTAGATGCAGCTCATTCTGATCCAGGTGTACACATGCATGCAGTTACAGAACGCCAGTGCATCGTTCTATGAGGTGACAGATCTGCATCAGCTCGCCAGGAATCTATGGACACAGGGCATCCTTGTCCCTTTCCCCCTTTTCATCCTTTCTGTGGCTGATGTTGCTGGTCTTTTGCCAAAAGTTGGGAGCAATGGGGGGGGAAGATGCCGAGTACTAACTTTTCCTGACCATTAGTTAGGCTGCCTGGGGCTGATGGGAGTTGTAGTCCAAAACATCTGGCAGGCACCAAGTTGGGGAGGGACAGTGTAGACAGTGTTCCCCCATCCTTCAAGCCATCATACTCCAGAATGGAGATGCCTACAGGCACCTGCTAGAACTCCAGGAATGGCTGCCCTTGAAGAAAAAAGGGCTCCTGGCCCAGGCCATCCATAGCATCTCCTTCCATGGACAAGAGGAGCTTTATCACTGCTTCAGAACATGCCCTTCCCCAACTGGTGCCCTCCAGATGTGGGGGTTTGTGGGAGTTATAGTCCAACACCTCTGAAGGGCACCAGGCTGGAGCAGACTGGAGAAATGCAAACCAACTGTTCTTTTACCGCAGGTCTTTCCCCCGCCCGCCACAATGATTAAAAAACAATGCACCGCATCCTTCCACATGGGTGGGGCTTCTTGAAACCCATTTTGCCACATGAATCTGGAAGTAGGAGAGGGAGTCACCTCTCGGGCATTCTTCTAGCTAAAGGATGATTTTGAGTAATTTCCCACACATACATGCATATATACATCCACGTATAAATAATGCACACATGGGGACACACACACGTCCTACGGACTAAATATCCCGTGGCACAGGAGGAGAGCCACAGAAATTTTTCTCCCTTCCTGGAATTTGGACCAAGTATGAAAATGGAAGCAGACAATCTATACTAGTGGCTCAGTGATTAGAAAAGCCTTCCCCAACCAGGTGCCCGCCAGATATTTTGGACTACAACTCCCAGCATCCCTGACCATTGACCATGCTGGCTGGGACCAATGGGAGTCGAAGTCTAAAACACCTGGAAGGCATTGGGTCAGGGAAGTGTCAGATCAGAACTAGGGAAACTCACATTCCGAACTCACTGGGTGACCTTGGGCTAGCAACTACGTCTCAGGCCAGTCTACCTCACAGGGTTATCGTGAGGATAAAATGGAGATGGAGACTATCACATGCACTACTTGAAGCTCCTTGGAAGATGGATGGAATAAACATTTACTGATTTAGTTTTTACCTTTAAAAAATAATATAAAAATAAAACCAGGTTTGGGTAATGACTGGCTAATATCCTGAGAACTACAGAGAGAACAAAGGGAAGAGAGAACAAAGAGGAGTTCAGAATAGATAGGAAGAGATGAAGATCTGTGGCTCTCCTACACGCATGCAAATAAAACCTGAGAGTAGACCAGAGCACTGAGATTAAAACTAATTAGTACAGATCAATTCATGCGCCTTTCTGCTCTCCCATCATCTACCCGCCTTATATAAGGAAGGCTGTGGCAAACCGGCGTGATTAAATACAGCTCACGTCTCCCCATGCAGCAGTTGGCAGTCTTCCCCACCAGCATCCCAAGGAGAGAATTAGAGTGTCAGACACGTTTCAGAGACAGCGAACAGAAAAGCACCCCCCACGCTGCCCTCCCACCCCGGAACGAAACGCTCACTCAGCACCCTGCTGGGTGTTAAAAATACACACTGCAGAATGGAGCGCTCCGCATCTCTCTCCACCCTCTTGCACCGCGTAAACAACCCCACCAATTGCCTCCATCTTTTTGCTCTCTGGAAAAGGAGCAGTTGCACCGTTGCCTTGCAATCAACGGTGCGTTGTAGAAGCCTACAGAAGTGGAAAGGGTTGGGGGCACCACCTGAAGGGGTCTCCGCCCCCACACACAGTTCCTTCAGCTCCATCTCCCCTCCTGCCTCCAGAAATAGGCTGTGTTTGTTACAGAGAGAAGCACATCCCCGGTGAATATTAAATACCTTCCTCCCACAGCAGGTTTTGCACTTTCCCTGCTATTAGCGCAAAGGGATATTTATGAAACAAGCACACTGCACATGCAGAATTTCAATCTCCTTCTTCTTCTTCTTCTTCTTCTTCTTCTTCTTCTTCTTCTTCTTCTTCTTCTTCTTCTTCTTTTTAAGCAACCCAAAGGCTTTGCCTTGCATAAGGCAACGTGTTTAATCCTGCTTGCTTGTGTAACCCACATAGGTAGGGAATAAAAAGAAAGTGGTTACAACTAGGGATGCTGCCAAAGTTCACCCAAGCCAGGATGAGAAACAGACTGAAAATCCGACCTGGAGAAGAATCCTCCACTGCCCCCAAGCCCTCTCCAATTCCAAAAACACAGTTCTCACCAGCCCTCCACTCCTTCAAATACCCTCCTCCCCTGCTCCTTGCGCCATTACCTGGCCAGGTAGCAGTGACAGGAATGGAAGCTCCCAATGCACTTGCCATAGGCCGCAGGAGAACTCCCTCTCCCACGGGACAATACGCAGTGGGCCAGTGCCAGGCGATGGGCAAGGAAAAAACAGACTCCGTCTCTCTCTCCCTGTGCATACTGCTGCTGTTCCCACTACCTGGATGAGTCGAGGACACTGGAACTCTTTCAGTCCGAGGGCCAAATTCCATGTTGGAAGCTTTTGAAGACCACTTTGCAGTGGTGGGTAAAAGTGATGGGAAAGGGGGCAGGCCCCAAAATAGCAAAAAATAAAAAAGTTTGTAGTTCAAGCTCTTACTGCCAGGAACTAAGCCTTCGGAGACATGAATCAGACTTGGATGGATTCATCCACCCCTCATTGGATCATGTTTTCACCCTTTCTGAGCTGGACTCCTGTTTGCAGTAAAGAAATCCCATCACTGTACATTTATCCAGCCTTCAGCCTTTGGCAATTCAATCCTAATGACATCTACATGCAAGGTACATTCTACAGAGTTTAAAATAGTCCAAATTTATGTGTTTCAACAGCTACAATTTTGCTTGTTTCCACATTCAAGCAGATATCCTTTTATAAAGGCAAGGGCTGCAAAACTTACTACAAAAATACAAATCATGCATGGGTTGGCTCTGATTGATAGGCATTATCTTGGGCTACTAGTGATGGATGCAATCAGAAGAGCTCCCACCACTAGGTCCAAGCTCATGAACCCCACTTATACATTTTAAGTTGGCAGGCCTGATTTAATGAACACTACAAAAAGTCTTAGGAGAGGTTCTATGCTCTGTAATTCAGACTCAACACAGCAAAACATCTCAGAATCAGATGTGGTGAACAAAGCCCAGGAGATGTTGGAATCAGCACCAGAGAACATATATTTCAGGCTTGATGCTATCTCTTGAACATGACATGACATAGGACACAATTGTCAGGGGTAGCGGTCTGGATGCAACCAGGTACCAATCAACCAACCAACCAACCAATCAGCTGTGTATGGACTCTTAATAGCACCTAGGTCTGTACTTGAGTGACAAGTGAGTGACCACCAGTAACCATTCTAGCAGACTGCAGCACAAGATGGCTACTGAAGTAAGACCACTTGCTTTCCCCCTCTTCCTTCCCCGTGCCCTTTTCCTTGTGTGTCATGTCTATTTAGACTGCAAGACTGTCTTGTTTTTACTGGTTGTATGTAAGTCGCCCCAGCAGCTTTTTTTTAGCTGAGGAGCAGGATAAAAATGCTTTAACTAAATAAATAAGTCCCTCAGATTGAGACTCGAAGCCAGAGTCAATTACTTGATAGGACTTGGTGGACCCTCTTAGAGTACCCATTGCAATAGCACCCTCTCGCCATCTGTAGTAGTGGTGAAGATCCAGGCTTGAGGGTGCCCTTGGCACAGTGCCCACAGAGCTTCAGCTATTGGGTGGTATAGAAATGCAAAAATAATTAAATAAATGACACACACACACACATCAGCCTTCCCTGGCACACCTCCAGCAAGCTTACCCTGGATAGTGCCCCTTCCTGGAGGACTTACCCAGTGACAATGCTTCTCCAATTAAACCCAGGCAGGTGCCATTTTAAATTTTCCACAATGCCTCAGAGGACCCGACAGGGCATTGCTCTGAGGCACTGTGAAAAATTTACTACCAGGAGGAGGTCACTGCAGGGCAGGCATCAGTCCCAGAGGCCATCAAGTTCCCCCCTCTCTCAAGCTACCATTGAGATGCTGAGTCTAAGGTGTGGGGATCACGCTGCTACACTTCCGGTTCTAAAACTCCCAGCAGTTATGCCAATTCAGGGTTTCCCCTAAAAGGCAGCTTATACGTCTTTTAATTGAGCAAAACATACCAATTCACGGAGGAAACAGCTCTTGTTCATGTGACCCACTAGGAACAGTGCAGGAACACCTTCGCCCATACAATCCGACCCGCATGCTCAGGTCCTCTGGGAAGAACTTACTGCAGTCGGCCAAGACTAGGCTGACAACCGTTACCCAGAGGACCTTCTCTTCTGCCGCTCCCAGACTGTGGAATGACCTGCCGGAGGAGACTCGTCAACTTAACAGTCTTTTAGAATTTAAGAAAGCTATAAAGACTGTTCTCTTCCGGCAGGCATATCCAGTGGAATTTTAGAATGTTTTAAGGGTGTTTTTAGGATGTTTTAGGATTTTTTATGCAGTTTTAATAATATGTGTTATGTTTTAATCAGTTTTATGTATTTTATGTTGTTGTTCCCCGCCTCGATCCGGACAGAGAGGCGGGTAAGAAATAAATTGTTGTTATTATTATTATTATTATTATTATTATTTCACTGAGGGTGACCTGATAAGCTTCTGATCACAGGAAGATGGCTATAGTAAAATTCACATCTCTCTAGACAATTTGGGCAGAAGGGGACCAGATCTACACCAAGCAAGATATAGCAGTATGAAAGCAGTATGTAAAAGGCAGGAGCCACACCAAGCACGGTATATGGTATGTGTCACTGGGCCCCAACAGTTGTCAGTGCACTTCAGTACCACTATAAAGCAGTAGTGGGTAGCCAGGTGGATATGCTCTTTTAATCTTTTACTTATTTTAACTTAATTTGTCTAGTAGCTACTAGCTTTTATATATATAAAAAGCAGTAGTGTGGCTCCTGCCTTTTATATACCACTTTCATACCACTATATCCAGCTTCGTGTAGATCTGGCAGGAGTTTCCCATATTGGAGCGGGGGGGGGGGGGGGAGGGAGCTCCCAAATGATGATCGCACACGGCCATGAATGTATTTTATGTTTCGCCATCCACCTGTTCCACCATGTGGCCTCACAACCATTTCCACGCACCTGGTTTTCTTGGCGTGCACAAGAGAAATGTGTGCTGAAACTGAACAGAGGCAGGTCAAGGTCAAGGCTGTTTGCTCATCATGCTCGCTACTGCCCGCTCTGAGTGTCAGCAGTGACCCGGGGTCTCCGGCAGATGTCTTCCTTATCACCTAAAGGCTTTTTAACAAGGGACGCCAGGGATTGAACCTGGGGACCCACTTCATGTAAAGCATCTGCTTTGCCTACGTAGCTGTGGACACAGTTCCAAACAGAGGTTTATGCAAACCGGATGAATCAGTTACAGAAAAGCAGAGAGTAGCTGGAATTCAATCCCAGACTGCTGCCTCCAAGACAGACCACAATGAAACAAGACAAGGGAAATAGTCAAACGGTGGGGATGTGTCTGGAGACAGGGCCATTAGAATGGGATCCAGGATGAGAACCAAGATGAAATCCCTTTCCCTAATCTCAGCGGGGTATCAGCCACCATCTTTCCCTGCCGAGCTGGAGATGGTAGAAGAAAAGGATTGGTCTGTTGGCTGCTGATGTCACAATAGCCCTTAACTCTCCTGCAGGGGTGTCAAACTTCAGGCCCAGATGGCTACGCCCCCTTTCCCCTACCCATCCTTCATTGGGTGGTTGTCTGGCTTTTGTGCAGGTTTATTTCCATTCTAAAAGGTTAAAATGCCTCTCCTAAGTCTTAGCTACAGGGCAGTAAATTTGCTGGTATTTTGGTCCCACCCGTTTTGTCTTTGGCCCCGCCTACAACTGGAATATAGCCAAGAGAGCTTTTCTGAAATGAAATCCATCCTGTAACCTCTACAGGGAGCGGGCCTTCTCCTTACTGCTGTTCCTTGGGAGATGAGGTGTATTTGGGAGGGCGGATCATTAACCCAGGTAGAAAAAAGTAATAGGCTCCCTAAATTATGCCCGGAGTGGAGAATGTGGATAGGGAGACATGTTTCTCCCTCTCTCCCAATACTAGAACCTCATGGGGTCAGCCAATGAAGCTGACTGGCGGGAGACTCAGGACAGATAAAAAGAAGTATTGCTTCACACATGGGTGGGAGGGTGCTGTTGCACCGTGTCCTGCTTGTGGGTCCCTGGTCAACAGCTGGTTGGCCACTGTGTAAACAGAGTGCTGGACTAGATGGACCCTCGGTCTGATCCAGCATGGCTCTTCTCATGTTCTTATGTTCTCATTTCTCTGCTTTGTAATGCTCCTTCCTTGTCCCCAGCTGAAATGGTTCAGACTCATTCCAGCGCATGGCATATAATGACAGAAGATTTACCAAGTATTTTTAAAATCACATGAAAACTCTACATTACTACACTTCTGGGACTGTGGGTTCCAATGTGGAAAGAGAGACTGAAATGGTACATAAATTCGCTAGGCATGAGAATGCACATCTAATCCAGGAATGGGTTTCATTGCAGCGAATGTGTTAATTTATGGTGTGGGTTTCTGTTTTGTTTTTTCCTTGAATGGACAGGGAGAGAGAGAGAACTTGATTAATGAAACCTGGCTGACCAGAACTGTGCATCAGATAGAGCTGGCACCCAGAAATGGTAATGTTATGGTATGATACCATGCGGTTGACAGCATCCCAAGATATGGCTTATTCATTGTTCAGAAAGATCAGTTATATCTTGTCACATTCTCCCTTGGTGAACAATGCAACTGTTTTCTTTGTTTAGACCAGCCTTTCCCAGCCTGGTGCCCTCCAGATGTGCTGAGCTAGGGAATGCTGGGAGTTGTAATCCAACACATTCGGAAGGCACCGGATTGGGGGATGCCGGTTCAGAGCTTCGTGGACACCTGCGCAAACACAGTGGCACGTGTTAGTGTCAAGACTTTTTAGATTTTGTAAGTGTGAGGGCCAGGACTCTTGTTTTTACTGAAGTCTAAACTACTCTGAGAGCCTTTCTAACTGAAGAGTGGGGTATAGATGCTAAATAAAGAGCAAAAATGTGCCTCTTTTTTGGTACTGTGTAAGAGGCCAACCAACGGGCTTCAGAACGTGAACTAGGAACGTTTTGGCCCAGTAAAGGGACCTGGCCTAGTGAGCTACTGCGACATCAAACCTTGTGACTGACAAGACAAGACAACTTTTTGGCATGAATACAAAGAGCTTAGCTTTCCACCTTTGCTTGACTAACAGAGCCATCCTTTCTCCCTGCTGTGCTTGTAGCTTAGCGGCATTGCAACAGCACTTGCATGCGGAAGGCCCCAGGTTTAGGTCCCTGGCATCTCCAGCTAAGACGATCAGGTGATGAGAAAACCCTTAGACAGTACTGGAGCTGGATGGACAAATAGCCTGACCTGGTATAAGGCAGTTCCCTGTGTTCATTTGTTCCAAAGCGTTCTCTGCCCAAACTCCAGGCTCCACTCACTGAGCTGAAGAAACCACCATCCAGGTCTAGCTTTGGGAGAGGCTGTCCTTAATCCCAAAGTATCTCCACATTAGGGGGAAATCACATTGCCTTACCAGGGCTTTGTGCTTTCTGCTTCTTTTGCATGATTGTTATGGGCTGCGTTACATGGGCGGAGAAGGATGACCACGTGGTTTGAATTGAATACTTTCCCGCTCTGCATGCTCCTTTCACTACATTGAGACAGTACCATCTAGTGGCAGAATTATTGTGCAACGCCAGAGTTACACACTGGACATCCCATTTTTTTCCAGATAGTATCACATTAACTATGGTTCTTTTAATAGTGGGATTTCTAGGGATAGCGCAGGAGACGTCCTGGTTGTTGACAACAACTTCCATGAGTGGCCAATCATGAGTGTGCAATAAATTGTTCATTTAGAGGAGCCCCCAGTCTATTTGGTGCTCCAAGTCCTCCCCCTGCGCTTTCATGACCAAATCTCCACTTTGGTACTTGCTTTTGACTTCAACATTGCATTTTGCAGCATTGGTTTTATTCATTTTTAAGAAATCCATTCTATTTGTGAGGCAAAATGCAGCTAACTATTTTAATCCAGCAGAATGAGTGACGGGTTGGCTACCTCTTTCTGCCTCTAATCAATGGGATTCTTCTCTATGGATTATATTTCAACCAGCACAATCAATGAAGAAACAAGGAGCAATTAAAAGAGGCAGCCTTGGCAAGAAGAAAAAAAGGATCCCCAAAACCAATAACCTTTTCTTTGATCCTTTCCCCTCCCCAAACTTTGCAAGCCCTTGACTAGGGTGGCCACTTAATTATTGCCAAAAAAAAAAAAAAAAGGAGGACATCAACATTTTCATATGCACATTTATATGCAGGTCAAGAGATATGGGTCAACACAGCTGCCAGCAATTTTAGATCCTCACTGGCAGGTGGCTATGAGGATTGTCATGATGCACTTCAAAATATACTACAACATCACTGGTCGGATCTTGAGACTTGGGGTGTTTCTACATTAAGCAAAAACCCCGCACTCTTACCAGGCTTTTTTCTTTTCCTCGTGACTTTTCACATTCACCATGGGCTCTTTTAGACGGCAACCAACAGTGACCACATGACTTGTAATTGAAAACATCCCCTCTGGGCAATGCTCCAAAAAGTTCAACGAAAACAGCACCATCTAGCGGCGGAAGTAATCCCGCAATTATTTTAAAAACTGAATTATCTCCATTTTTTAAAAAAGTGAGATTACTGAGGAAAAGCACGGGGGGCATCCTGGAGGTTGATGGCATAATGTAAAAGTCTCACGAACTTCTGTAAGTAACCAATCATCAGTGTGCAATAAATTGCTCATGTAGAGACACTCTTGGATGACTGGCATCTAGAAGCTAAGGAGTGGTGTATTATAAATCAGGACGCGGAGCCTGGGTTATGGGAGGCAGTGTCTGTTAGGTCAGGGGTTTTATCCTGGAGACATATAGTCTTTTTTTAAAACACACACACACACAAGAGAGAGAGCTTACGCCTCTCCTTTTATCTTATCTCCATGTCAAAATAATAATCCTTTTTCCTAACACTTTTCAAAGCAGATTTCTTTGGCCTGCATTGGCATTCACCTTTCACATGAACTTGAAGCCTGGAATAAAGCATGCAGTTGAATGTAGACTCTGTTCCAAGTTTCAGAAGTATGCATGGGGTCTGATCAGAGCCATCCTACTCAACCCTCCTTCCTGCTTCCTTCCACACCTTCCCTCCACCCCCCCACCCCCCCGTACTCATCTGCTCTGTGAAAAGGGCTAACCTTGACCATCCAGGAAGCCATTTGAATGTTGGTGTTTTGTTTTGTTTTGTTTTAATTAAATAACTGCTTTTTAAAGTAATTTAGGGTGCAATCCTATGGAGATAGTCAGAGACTGCTGAATATCCAATGCAGGGCGTGAAACAAGTAAATGCTTCTTGCTCCATCTGACTAGCTTGCTTCCCAAACTTGAATGGGCGTATCTGATACAACACCTTTATAGGACAGCTCCCACTCAGTTTTGGGCTTCCAGAATAGAAGTATATGGGTAGTGGTCCCTGAAACTTCTCTCAAGCTTCTCTCAAATATGATGTCAAAGAATACATTTTTATTGCTCAAACAGCTAAAGGGAATAACACGTTTTAGCTACGATGAGGAAGATAATAAACATCCCTAAATGCACGCAAGACAGAATCACTAAAAGTGCAATGAAGACATTAGCAAACATATTGATAACATAGTGAAACCTAGGTGCCTCTCAATCTAACAGTCAATATCAAAGGTTTATGTTAACCTAAATGGAAAGCATGGTGGGAGAAGCCAGCCTAAGCACGTATGGCGGGTTTCTTGTTCTTCCAGGATCTCTCTCTCTCTCTCTTACTGACGAAACCCTGGCCTTTTATAATTTTCATGATGCCAATGACCTCGTCCTTAGTTTCGGACCTGGTCATACCACCATTCCCATTTTTCCCAATGTAGCCATTGACTGCCCCATTCTTGGCAGCCTCCCTTCATTTCCAAGAATATATTCCAGTACCCATTGTTATCTCACAATACAGCCATACAGAACTAGTCACCCCTACAAGATACAATCAATTCTTAACAATTCTACCTACTACAATGCATATTCCACTACAGCCAGAGCATGGCGGCAATCCTCACCTCCTTGCTCCGTCTACCCTTTCCCCCATCTCCGTGCTCTCATTCCGAGCACGGAGATGGAGCCAGAGCTGTGCTGGCTACATGGGGGAAGTTGGGAGCATGATTTCAGGGGCTCCAAGGTCAGAGCTCTATTTCTGACCTCAGATCCCAGAAATCAAACAATCTTATGTCCCCCCAGACACTGTCTAGGGTGCTTGGGATTGCTCTCTCCAACTCTAAAGTCAGACACATGGGCAACCTGTCTCATCAACAGCTGCAATCACCACTAACGCCAGGTTTAACTATAGGAGCGAGGCACCTCAAAACACTTTGCATCAACAACACCAATAGCTCACAACAGTCTTTCAAAGAAGGAAGAATCCTACAAAGAGATCCTAACTTGAAGAATGATATTATGGAATCATGGTTTCCATTTATTTCTTACGTCAAAGGTCTTCAAACATTTGATAAAATTCCAATTAAGTACATTTGCCTATATATTCTCTGATTAATACACACTTACACACAAAATGACACACACTTGCTTCCTTTATATGTTGCATAACTTGTATTTTTTGATTTCAGTAAGTATTGAGCTCCTAATTAGGGTGTTTTACTGTAGACTTTCCATAAGCACATCAGTTATAGACTAAGATTTGTAATTAGTGAATTCCTTTTTTGTTTCTTTTGTGATTCTGATTTACTATTATGTATGTTCTTCCTTTTGAAACAACAACCCAATATATTGTTTCTGTATTACCCCACCATCACCTACTATGAGGAATGTGGCTAAACTCAGAGGGAACAGAGAAGCCTGAGATGGGTGGCAGATGACGGCATTTCCCCTGCTACTCAAAAGATCTGGGAGCTTTCGCCCTGTGAGCCCTGGTTCTACCACAACACAGTCAGAGACCTAGAAACACAATGCAAACACGGTCTCAGAAAGCATCCTCTGATACAATCTACTCTGTAATCCAGCCTTCCCCAATCTGGCACCCTTCTCTGATCATGCTAGCTGGGGAAGATAGAAGCTGTAGTCCAAGACATCTGGGGGACACCAGGTTGGGAATGGCTGCTGTAGCCCCTAGACGACACATTTGAGGGAGTGCACAGACTACGCAGAAGTTCTGAATTCACCTGAGGGGCAAAACGCCATCCCATGTCAATTACAGATCCCTTTTGAAAAGAACCGGTGGCACAATGTTGCCATGGAGGCTACGCAAAAAAAGTGGATCAAAGCTGCACACCCTTTGAAAATTACACAATGGCTGAATTTGAACGACACAATAAGCAACTGTAGGGGGGGAAACAATCGCCAGTTGTATTGACTCTTGTGTCGTCCGAATGCTGCCATAGTCAACTCAGTGCTGATCCTAATCCACACCACAGTTGATTATTTATTACCATGTTGTGTGGGGAGTACCCCCTAGATGAACAACTGTAAAGTTGATTATTATCCCACCATTGACTATCGTGTTGTCCAAATTCAGCCAGTTTCTCTATCTGTGAAAACCACACTCCCAAAGGAGAGGAGGTTTTAACTCCCTGCTTACCGTAATGGGGTTGATATGCTAGTTTTTACTTTGTCAAGAAATAACTCAGAGAGACTAATTATAACATTTATAAACTGCTGCCAAAGCGAGTGCACTTTGGATGGATTTTACTAAGCTTTTTCCCAAGCCATGTTGCGCATTTGCACCATGAACTGTGCAGCACATAAACGCCAAGGCAGTTCGAAGAGTATTTTCACAGACTGTGACTTACTTTATTGAGTAGCAGCTGCTCTGCTCCAGGCTTGAGAGGTCTCCATCTACTCCTGCCGTTCTTCCCACCTCGACGCACCTCCAGGGTTTTTGAACCCAGATCGCTCTCGGCTACCAGGGGAAGATTCAACAAAAGCAGGATGAAATAAATACATATTTGGGAAAAGGCCCAGTTTGCAAACTCTCTTCTCCCCAGTTTTGGAGTTCTAGTGCCAACGAAATACTCTGAGCTTTCTTGAGAATGTTCAAATGTCAGCATCACATTCTCTAACATAAACTAAAAATCCCTGAATGCTGGGAGGGGTGAACAGAATTCAGGCGTGCAATATCTACTTCGTTTTTTACTCAAACCCCACGAGGTGGGTGCAAAAGACACACGCACTGAATTATAGAATTCTGAGCCCAGGAATTTGTTTTAAATGCCAGATCTGAATGGAGCTAACAGTCCTTCTAGATCAACTCCCAGTTACCCAAAGCTATCTTCATTTAGGGGGAAGGAGGAGCCATTTTTTGCTCCAATGCTGAAACAACTGGCAATCGGTTGTTTAACCCAGGGTTGCACAACTTTTTCACCCTGGGGACAACACCTGTACATATGTGCGCACATGCATACACTCATACAACCCTGGGGTATCTCCTGCTAGCTCTAGCAAGGCAACCCCTTCCCTTAACAGAGACTGGAGATAAGGGGTTCCCCTGCTAGTGCTGGCCAGGAGGATGTTAGGCAGCGCTGTCACCATGGAGCCAGGTGGGCCACCAGGAATGGCTTGGCAGGCTGCATCTAGGGGCCACGTGTTTTGCACCCCTAGTTAACCATAAGAGCAACAAAAGACATAGAAAAGGAAATCATGGAATAGTTGCTGATCTGCTGCGACTCACTCATCTGCTTTCTGTCCACTCCTGCCTTAACTTACAGAAAAACCACAACCAGATGTAGTGGAGGAATGGACTCTTGTCCCTCTAATCCAGTCAGTCCCAAACTGTGCTATTCCTCCTGATCATCATAGGGCTATGCTCCTCAGGGCATCTTATGGCTTCACAGGTAATGGCCTAGCAATGGGATGGAGGTATATGGAGTGAGCAGTTTTCTCTCATTCCATTCCATCATGGTTTCATGAGTCTGCTCTGCTCTACATTCCATTCTCCTTGAATTCTGCAGTTGACATAGAAGAATTTCTAAAATCAATTCCAGGAATGGGGCATGCCCCGTCTCCTGCAGCCTTCAATTCATTCCATCGTTTCTAGGTTAACTATGCATATGTGCCATCCTGCACACTGGCAAATCACATCAAAGAATCTTCCTTCAACCATGCAGGAGGAGCACATAGTACAGACCTGGATTCAAAGCCCCCTTGAGCCACCAAGTCCACTGGGAGACTTTGGCCCATTCACACATTTGCCACCTAACCTACCTCACAGTGTGTTTCTGTAAGGATAAAATGAGGGGGGGCAGGGAATAAGAAGATCCATATACACCACTCTGTTCCATGCAGGAAGGATGGAATATGCATATACTAACACATGATGTTCCATATCAAAACAATGATCCCATTTTCAGCAGAGCTTAGGTGTCAAGTCTCTAGTCTAGAACTGCCAACTTCCCGTATATGTCAGACAGGGATGTAGCCTGTGCAGCTCCATCGAGCATCAACTCCAGAGCTGAGTGTGTGACCATGAGAAGAGCCCTGCTGGATCAGACCAAGGGTCCATCTAGTCCAGCAGTCTGTTTACACAGTGGCCAACCAGCTGTTGACCAGGAACCCACAAGCAGGACACGGTGCAACAGCACCCTCCCAGCCATGCTCCCCAGCAACTGGTGTATATAGGCTTACTGCCTTTGGTACTGGAGGTAGTGCACAGCCATCAGGACTAGCAGCCATTGATATCCTTCTCCTCCAGGAATTTATCCACACACATCCCCTTGTAATGCCATCCAAAGTAGTGCCTATCACTACATCTTGTGGTAGCAAATTCCAAAGTTTAACTATGTGCTGTGTGAAGTGGAACTTCTTTTTATCTGTCCAGAATCCCCCATCACGTCATGATCTCTTCTTATGAAGCCGGGGTTTCACGTAGAAATGGTCCAAGTAAAATGTTACTTACCACCAGTGCTCAGCAACACCTTCTTTTTCCAGCCCAGCTGATCCAACCCCATGGGGGTACTCTGGGAAAGTGGTAGGGATTGGCACCTGTCCAAGATAAATTTGAAAGGCGGAGATTCTGGTGATGGATGTAGAGGGTGAGACAGTGGCTGAGGGAGGGAAAAAACAAAACAGGAGGAAATCATTCTACATCTTCAGAAATCAATCAAGGCAAATAGGTTTATTTAGAGGTTTGTTGTAATATTTTTATTGTCAAAAATAGTTCATATTGTTGTCTTTTGATGTTTTGTTTTATTCTATTGTATTTGTTCTGTATGATGATATTGGTAGTCACTTTGGGCTTCCTTTCAGAGAGAAAAGTAGAATAGAAATGCAATCATCATCATCATCTCACAAACTACACAAATGTTGATTCTGCAACTCAGTATACATTAAGTGGGGAACTGGCACCAATCTGACATTCAAACAAGCAATCCAAATATGCAAAGACAAGGACCTGATATGTCTTTGTTGCATTCACAAATAACAGTAAAACATCTGAGATGTATACTTAAAATGTAAAGTGTGGATCAGCCCTGTCAGAATATGTCTATATTAAAAGATAAGGTGCTCTAATTGATTGATTGATTGATTGAGAGAGAGAGAGAGAGAGAGATTCTATTATTTGCACTGGAAATGGATGTTATGGCTAAACTGAAGATCCTTGGCCTACAAACTGGACTATCAGCACTTCCCCACTACCACCTAGATCAGAAAATCCTAATCTCATTATTAAGGGGACCAAAACAAGAGCAGTTTGCCGAGTGGAGCAGCCTACTGTGACCATGTTACATCTTTGCTCACAGAACTGCAGTGGCTGCCAATGTATTACCAGAGCAGGTGCAGGGTGACGTTATTGACATACAAGACCCCAAACAACTTGGGACCAGTCTACCCAAGGGACCGCCTTTTCCCCTATTGACCTGCCCATTCATTGAGATCTACAGATCTGGGGCCCCCTAGTTGTCCTAATGCCTGTACAGAAACATTTGACAGAAAACTGGGCAAGGGCCTTTTCTGCTGTGGTTCCTTACCTTTACAACTCTCTCCCACCTGCAGTGGGACACAGGTGCTATCCTGAGTGGTGTTTTGGCATCTGTTAAAAACCCATCTGATTTACTCAAATATTTCCTGAAGTTTAATATCTAGCTCAGTTGACTTCTCGGTTTTTAATCTTTCTATTTTATTTTAATGGTTCTCTTAATTATTGTTCTACATTACCATATGTTTTGGCAATGAAGGGCAGTAAAGAAGTATTTTAAATAAATAATTACAATAAATACATAAAAGGCACAGCCAGGATCTTTACTAGACTCACAAGGAGCTACTAGGCTTCAGCCCTATCCTATGGATTCCCCAGCCTTTGTAGGCCTGGCAACCCTCAAAACCTGCTCCTGTATCTTTCAAATCTCTCAGAATGAAGGTGCACAAAGCAGAATCTCATCTACGAATCTGAAGGCGTGAAACCCACATAACGGATATGGCGAGGACTGGGAGGCATACAAAACAGCAGGGTTCACATTGCTCCAAATGCTGCTTGATGACAAGGCACAAGCAATGTCGCTGCTCTGCTGGCCAAAACAAAATGAGTGATCATTTCTATTGATTGAGGAACACAAGACTCTCGTCAAGTGAATGGTTCTCCTTCTCCTTTCTACCTTGGTTCAAGGCACCCAGCGGTACTAAAGCAAGCAAGGTACATACAGGCAAGGATTTAGCAGGTCAGGTCCAGGCAAGTCAAGTCAAGGCCAGTTTAGGGTGCTGAATAGCCAGACAAGTTAGACCAGGCAGGGTCTTCCAGGACCTTGGCCAGCTCCGAGCCAGCTGAGAATCAAGGAAGGGGAGCAGTTGGCTCAGTTCAGACAACACGATAACCAATGGTGGTTTAAGTAGTCAATTGTTAGTTGATTAGTCAATGGTTGGTTATTGTGTTGTCTGTCAGGCAAAAACCACCCCATGGTTGACTATTTTCTCAAAATAACCAATGGAGATAACCAATGCTCTGCAGAGTTGACTAGTTACACAACTGTTGGTTAGCGTGTTGTCTGTTGGGCTCAGTGGACTATTTTTCAGGGTTCAGCGGACTATCTCAGCTGGCTACAAAGTTCCTGGGCAATAGTGGCCAAAACTACGCCAGCCGCTCTGCTACAACTGGTACAACTCGTAGAGGCTGCTGGGATAGCACCGGGAAGACTGAGGGAGGGTGGGGAGAGGGGCAGGGGTTGTGGCAGTCAAATGCCGGGTTGACTATTAGTTCACTCAGAACCAGCCCCAACCACTCCACAATTGTGTAGGAACATGTTGTGTGGGGAGTACCCGCAAAATAACCAACTGTGAGTTGACTAATAACTATTTTGTTGTATGAATGCAGCCATTGGCTGATTTTGGACGACACATTAGGCAATGGAGGGGGAAATAGCGTACTGACTGTGCATTAGGTAGGCAGTGCTCCACACACGACATGCTGCAACTCCAGTGCTTGCGCAGCTGAAGGTTCCGGCGGCCATCTTGGTTGCTACGTCTGCTCCCTCCCCCTCCCTCAGTCCTGCAGCCGTATCCCAGCATGCACCAAGGGTTCTGCTGGCTGTATAGAGCAGCCGGGGGGGGTTCAGCTGCTCCAGCTGGCAGAACTCTATTCCCAAACGGAATAGTCCACGGGGAGAGGGGAGTTGGTTTTGGACAACACTTTAAACAATGGGGCTTTGGGCTAAACAACGTGTGCGTCATTGCTATACTGAGAACTAGGCCGCAAAGCCTAATTCTCAGTAGTCCGGAAGCAGCAGAGGCCAGCGGAGGCAGCAGAGAAGGCCACAGGTAAGGAGCGTGAGTGGGGAGGAAGGGAGGGCCGGCCCTAAACTGGCGGTCTGAAAATCCGACATATCCGACAGTTATCAGACATATGGATTTCGGATCCGATCAGATAGGGGCCCCTTAGAAAATAATCGTTATCTGTCATCAGATGTCCTATAACGTCCTTATCGGTTCGTTACTGAACATTGGACCGATATGATACACATCCCTAATTTTAACAATGGAGAACCAAGGTAAGGAAGAGATAAAGGTAACCACATCATAGGGCGTTTTCTTGGCATATATACCCAGTATATGAGGCATGCACCCCAGTGGATGTGAGATGACTTTGTTTGTGAATAACTTTGTTAATTTCTGAGAAAATTAAGCTTCTGACTTCCCTCACAATAAAAATCTAAAATTCTCATTTGATGAGTAGCCTGCAGAGGGCAGTAGAAGACTACAGCAAAAAGCTGTCTGTACTTAAATTTATGGGCCAATCAATTGCTATTATAGATCTATATACACCAGAGACTTAGTTAAAAATAAATAACAGTTCCCACTAGGGATGGTGGAAAGACTCATGCAGACTCAGCTATCTTTTGAAATTCACATGTCTCCAAATTTTGCACCCAAATTCTCCAATCTTCAAGTACATGAAAGGTTGTCACACAGAGGAGGGCCAGGATCTCTTCTCGATCATCCCAGAATGCAGGACACAGAATAATGGGCTCAAGTTACAAGAGGCCAGATCCTGACCGTTAGAGCAGTGGGACAATGGAACCCATGACCTAGGGAGGTTGTGGGCTCTCCCACACTAGAGGCCTTCAAGAGGCAGCTGGACAGCCATCTGTCAGGGATGCTTTAAGGTGGATTCCTGCATTGAGCAGGAGGTTGGACTGAATGGCCTTATAGGCCCCTTCCAACACTACTATTTGATTCTAGGGCATACAAAAATGTGTAGATTAAGGGAAAGTGCAGACAAATGTGTATATTTGTGAAAATAATGTTTTAAAATGCATTATATTAGGAAAGCTGTTTGCAAAAAATGTGTATAGTAGACAACATTGGGTGAAAAAAAAATCCATGTATTAGAGAAATGTGCACAAAAATGTATACGAATTTCCATGCGAACTTTAAAAAAAGAAATTCTCAAAATTTGGGACACCCGAAACTTTAGATTGGAAAAATGAGAAACCGAGAGAAACCAAAATTGACAGATCCATCTATTCCTACACATAACTGGTTTCTGCAAGCGTCCATTGCTCTTTGCATTAAGCTGTTGGAATCGTAACTTCCCGTATCCTTCAATGTACTTACTACTGATAAGCATACTGTCTTGCTTACAAAGCAGCATCAGGATCTTTAAAATGTTGAATATTTAAACATGATTTTGGGGAAAAAAACTTGTTGCTGAGTTAAGTGGGAGGGGTTGGACTGCATCAGTGGTTTAAGTGCACTACCTACACAAAAAGGCTGCTGAATTCTGGGGCAAACTACAATGTTACCTTGATTGTGTGAATGCACTGTGTTCTTGATGTTCACACCCTCCCCTCAAGCTGCTATTAGCCCCATGAGTGCCCAAAGGAGCCTCGCTCACAGTTGTAATAGCAGCTGGGAGAGGTATCTTCATGGCCGTGGCAAGCAGGGATGTTGGGAAAATCCACAATGGAACCAAATGAGTTTAGATTGTTATGAATCTGACCTGTGGATTCCGCAGTGGATTGACTTTTCCCCTGTCACGCGGAGTCCATGGATTTGCAGACCGTTTTCCTAATTTTGCGCAAATTTTGTCAAATAAAATTTGCAGATTTTTTTTTAAAAAAACCACCCAAAAATTCACATTTTCCCACAGGCTGAAGCACGAAAATGCACATTTTAGGGGGATTTGTACATTTTGGGAGGGAATGTGCACCTTTGCATTTATTTGCATTTGCGCGAGTTCACATTTGTGCGGATTTGGAAACTGGAAAAAACTATTCTGGCGATGGGCAGCTAACACAATAAAAGATGCCTGACAATCCACAAAACACGGAAGGAGCAAATTTTGTACAATCTGTACATCCCTAGTGGCAAGAGGGCGAGGAGATTAAAAACCCTTCTTCACACAACTGGTAACATATAACTTGGCCCTCAGCACGGGCTTGGGAGGATAGTGTCAGCACCAGGTCATTCCTTGTTTCATGGGCGCAATGTGCCGCATTTCCTCCTGTAGCTTTTGTAAATATACATTTAGAACCGCCACATTCAAAAACCCATCCGACAATGTAACCTACACCATAAGACATTTCTCTACCTGCAGCAATGTTGATGTCATTTGTGCCATCCAATGTAAGTGTCCAAAAATTTATGTGAGAAGAACCATCAGAAACAAATATTAAAAACAACAGACCAGGAGTTCCACTTGTGGGAAAGAAACATCTTTTAACAGATTTTAAGTTTTGGACACTAGAAAAACTTAACTACAAGGATGAGAAACAGCTGCTGAAAAAAGAAATGGGCGTGGATTTTGAAATTAAAGGCACTGTCTGCACAGGGGCTAAATGAGGAGCTGGATTTTTTTACCACTCCTAGAATTACCCTGTAGTTTTGAGACATTCCCTGGTGCTTGTAGCTCTGTCCAGGTATGAGAAGACCATGATGGAATTGCCCTGTTATGATAACACCTGTAAGAAACTCAAAGAAAAAACTTGTCTAATTGTATATTGCAAGACAATTTGTTGTTAATAATTTCTGCAGACATTATAATAAGTATTTTAACTCTTTTATATTATTAAATATATGCACAGGCCTCATCTGCAATATGCCCTTAAAATCTATTTTATGTGGTTTTTTCTGAAATTATAATATTATTTACATGTACACACAGGCTGTGCCTACTGTGTGCTCATATAATTGTAAAAGGTTTAAAATTGTGTGTTGTCTCATTCTTGTTTTTTAATATATACCGTTACAGCCTCTTGAAGAAGCCTAAAAACAAGAGGCTCTTGTATAAAAATCCTTCCTTTAGCATCCTTAGACTTCTCTCCCCTTTTGTGTACATCTTGGATGCTCACCTGCTTTGCACCCTCTGGGGCAGGATCTACACTACTGCTTTAAAATAGGTTTATATTGGCAGTGACAACTGTTGGGGCCCAGCGCATGCTCCATATACAGTTTTCAAACAGTTTTAAAAGTGATTTATCCCGCTTGATGTAGATCTGGCCCTGTTCTTTGCCCCATCAGAGAAGCGGCAGGGAAAGGCGTAGGTGCAGGCTTATGGCCTGCCCCTCCAACCTGCTTGCTGTTCAGAGCAAAAGGAAGATTGGATCAGGAACAAGCAAAACTCAAAGTGTGAAGGAAAGAACCCAAAGAAGGAAGAGCAGAGGCCATGAAGTTGCCCATCAACCTAGACAAAAGGCTGAGTAGGCAGCCAGCCACACAGGTCACCTGGTCACAGGCTTCCGATATGCATTATATTTCTATCTAAAATTAAAGAAATTATTTCTATCTTTGTGTGCAAATATTATGCTGGTCTGTGTCCTCATTTTTGGAGACGTGTTTCCTCACTTTTGGCAATGCATTGGAATAAATGAAGGGAGCCCTCGCTTCATTCTCCAAGGTCCTATAATTTGTTCCATCTTCTCCCCAACAGCCCCCGTTGATTTCACTTTGCCTGGTCTAACCTTGAGGTTACAAAATCCCTGCAAAAAGTGGGGGGACTTGGGACCTAAGGGGCGCCTTAGAATGAAAAGAGGGAACTGATAAAAAAAAGGGTGGAACCTGAAAGTACTTGGTGACTAAAAAAAACAAAAAATCCTGAAGCCCCTGCATCTATTTGACCTCCAATGCAGAAACTTTTCTCTGTGTTTTCAAAATAGCATTGATTGTGGCTTAGCTCCGAAATCAGATTAGCCCTGCTCTCCATACAGTACAGCTCTGATCTGAAGTTGATCAAAATAAAAATCCAACCCCAAAAGGCAAGGAGCTGACAGCAGAGCATCAAGAGCAGAGCAATCCCTTCTGCCTCTGAACATCAGGAGCAGAAATACCCAGGAAACGCTAAGGAGCAAAGCAGAGGTCATGAGTTCCCCATCACTTTTTCCTGGTGCTTTCTTTAAAAAAAAATTAACAGCAGTCTTTGGAGGCCACAATTAGTAGCAGAATAAATGGGGGGGGGGGGTATATATATTTTCTTCCTCAGGGAGAAAAGCAGCTGAGGGCAATTTTTAGCAAACAAAAGGCAGGAAAGGATTAGCTAGCCCCCTTCCACTCCCCACTGCACCCTTCCCTTACAAGGCTGCTCTTCATTCAAAACAGCGGCGGCATCAACAATGAAAAGAGACAAGGAAAACTTTTTCAGCCTAGCTCCTGCGCTGAGCAACTAGCAAACTACAATACCCGGCTGGTGTCCATACAGGCTCAGACAGGCTGCTCATTTCCTGAAGAAGTTTTCCCAGCTGTTGCACCCTTGCGGGAGGGACAATAGTAAAAAAGGGCATGTTCTATAAACACTGAGGAGAGTTCTTCTGTGTGGCCTTTAAGCCTCACTTTAGTTGATGCCATCGCTCAGCCCAGCTCTGGAAACCGCCAACTATTTTGCACTCTTCCCGCCCCAAAACCCCAATCAACGATATCTGTTTTTCTCATTCTCTAGACAGCGCATTATCTGGGTCTGCAAAAACGGATTGTACATGAACCAGGGAATTATATGAGTCCCTTTTGCCCTTGATATTCTTCTGGCCAAAAATAGCAAGGGGCTCCTGAACACCCAGGGCTGGAAGATGCAGGAGTCAACAGGCTGCTCTTTGGTCTTTATCCCTGAGCTCCTCCACCATTTTTTTTTCCAGGAGGAGGTTCCTGTTGGATTTATCTCAGCCCCTTCTCTGGACTGGGCATGTTTTGGTAAGCTGCAGAAAGCCAGGCACAATGAAAGGGAGTGGGTAAAATCAACAACAATGCAGGCACATATTTTGCAGGCATTCACACCCGTCTCGGGAAATCATCGAGATGCAATAGTAGAACTGAACTGCGATTAGCGATTCCACCACCACAGCCCCCAGGTAACGGTCAAGTTTAGGAGATTAATGCAGAATAGAAAGCGCATTGCCAAATATATCGGACTGCTTTTTAAAGACATTTTTATAGCGCCACCACGCCATTTCTGGCATCGTGGCACTTTACAATAATACATAAAACAATTTCGATTAAGAACCCCCAACCCACATGAAAATTTAAACCACCCCTCCCCCAAACTCTTGTGAAAATAAGAACCCCTTACAGAAGCGTTTAAAACAGTTGACGGTGGGAGCCTGTCTAATCTCCAGTGGCAAACTGTTCCATAATCAGGGGCTAACCACTGAAAATGCCCTGGCCCCCGCACATTCCAAATTTTAGCGGGGGACGATCAGGTCACCCTGCCCCTGAGGGCGGGTCTGCCAATGGTGGGACATAGGAGCAAGGCAAGCACTCAAGTAACCAGGGCCCAAGCAGTGCAGGGCTCTATAGATAGTTAATAAAACCTTGTAGCGCACCCTAGCAGCCACCGGCAGCCAGTGGAGCTCCTGAAGCACCGAAGTGCTTTGATCAGGACAACCTGGAGTGTTTTCATGTCACCGTAACGCGTTCTACGCTGCCATCTGAAAAGGGTTTGGAAACTTCAGCTGGCCCAGAATGCTGCAGCGGGCTACAGACTGGGGCCAGTTACACACGGGAAGTTGAAAGGATGTGAAGCAGGGGGAAGGGGCCATGACCAACTGTGGAAGACCGGAAGACCGGACTGGGCCCATAGGCAAGCTGGATTTGGCCCACAGGCATGAGGTTCCGCAGCCCTGAACACAGGCCTCCCTTGTTACAACTGCTTCACTGACAATCTTTCCATTTCCCAGTACAATTCAGAGTGCCACGTATGACCTACAAAGTCCAATATGATTTAAGACCGCTATGACATTCCCGTCCAGGTTCCACCCTTCTCCAGTTTCTACCTCAGAAAATGGAGAAGCAAAGCCCTCGGGAAGGCCTGCTTTCACTGAGATCAGCTGTCCCCACTGACACCCAAGCTTGAGCCCTTTCTCTTTCTGGGTTCCAGAGACACCCAATATGCCTTATTGGTACCCTCAAACCACTACAGGAGAAGTGAACTAGGAGACAGATTTAAGGATGGTAGCGTAATAAGTCAGTCAACACATGGGAGTTTGTATTTTTAAACAAATTACTAGCTAAACGTACACAAATATTAATCAATGCTTAGTCCTAAATGCCCTACCTTCTAAAACCCTATACACAAACCCCACTAACTATATGTCGCTCTTTCAATCTCTAAGCCCTTATCCATCCGACTTTACATAACCTTAGAATCCTCACACACACAAGCCCCTCCCACCTTTCACTCACTCTCTAGCATACTATGAACCCTATCTTGCCTGGGCTATGCTTAGCAATATAAGCATAAACATTACAATAACAGGCTTATGTTACCACTGCATAAGGCAGTGTGGTGTAGTGGCTGGAGTGTTGGATTGGGAAGTCAGGAGATCCAGGATCTAGTCCCCACTCTGCCATGGAAGCCCACTGAGTGACTTTGGGCCAGTCACAGACTCTCAGCCCAACATATGGAGAGGAAGAGGTATGCGATTAAGGTGGATTCCTGTGTGGAGCAGGGGGTTGGACTCGATGGCCTTATAGGACCCTTCCAACTCTACGATTCTATGATGCTATATAATTCTATGTACGCTGCCTTGAGTTGCTTCAAGAGGAAAAAAGGTGGGATGTAAATTTAATAAATATATGAGCCTGTCTGAGTTTTAAGAACTTCCGGATCTCACTGTTATATAGGAGGCATGTTTAATAGGAACTTGAGAGAGGGTCTCCCCAGGTTCTGGTATTCCTGGCCATGGGAGGCCCAGCTAGCTCTATTTTTGTTATCCTCCTGCAGGCAGGCAAAGCCATTTTCATTTGAAAAGGCTTTGGTTTTTCACAGCACAATCCTACTCGCCCGCTTAGAGTGCTCCGATATATCCCATGCCCTGCCAGGCTGCCCCCACCCCCGAAGTATTTCCTCAAACGGAGGGAAATTACTCATGCCAGCCTCAAGACTTTTTCATGGGTATGGTTTTTTATTGCTTTGCTGTTCTCTTTTGATTATACTTTTGTATTTTAGTCTGTATTCTATTGCTGTCATCCATATGGAGCACCATTTGCAGTGGAAAGAAAGGCTATAAATTTAATAAGTAAGTCAATCGCCCACATGACCCCAGAGCCAGCAAGACTAGAGTAGTTTAGGATGACTTTTTTTCTAAGGAAGGTCCTGTCCATATCCTCCGGCATTTCAGTGATGAATAAAGGGACATCAGTAACACTCCTGTTTTTATCATGAGATTTTTATCCTGCTGTCAACTTCAAAAGGAGAAAGCAAAATAATAACTGAAGTGATACAACATACGCAGTACGAATTAAAAACGCATTAGCAAAAATCTAATCTAAGAGACAGCAGACAATTTTAAAAATCAATCAGATGCAGCCTGATAGAATAAAAGGGTTCTCATGGCCCATTTAAGAATGGGAAGGGAGGGGCCTGCTGGATTTCCCCAGGGAGGGAGATCGACAACTGTGAGGTCACCACTGAGAAGGCCCTGCAGCTGGGAAATGACAATTTCATTTTAACGAATGATGGGCCAGAGCTCTAGGGCCCATTTTAGAGCTCAGGTAGGTTCATATGGACACAAGTGATCCTTCATATCAGGGATGGGCATCTTTTGGAGGTTGGGGACCACACTGGTCCCCACAGAATCCTTTGGGGTCCACACAAGTGGGCAGAGCCCCGGCAACATTCAGGTCCATTCTCTTTCTCTCCCTCACTCTTTCTCTCTCTCGCACACACAACCCATTCATGCATACACACAAGACTGGTTAAGAGGGGGAAGAGGGAGGCTTTAACCTCTGCCCCACCCCCAGTGATCAAGATTGTTGGGGTGGGATTAAAGCTCTCTCCCCCTCCCCTACACAATATCACCAAATCTCTTGGGAAACAGGGCATATGGGGATGGCTCTTCCCAAATGCCCTGTTTCCATGCAGAATCAGGCACTGGCAGTCCACCAAAAAGCTATTTTATAGACTGCTGGGAGCCGATTTTGCTGGGAAAAGACCGACTTTAGGTATTCTGTGTGGTGCTGCTCACTGTGGAAGCAGCAGCATTAGCAGTGGCGACTGGAAGAGCCAGGACACCCACCATGAGCTTACACGTTGCTGTACGCTCTAATCTGCTTTCTGGATGCTGCGTTAATTTACCCTGCAATAGATTGCCCTGTGTTGATTTAACAGCCCAGAGGGCTTTAGTTGCTTTGCCTAAAGATATGCGAAGCATATTGAAAGGACAACTCTATATTTGTCAACAGTTGAAGAAACTCCAGTGTGTGAAATTTCAGGCTGGGTATTGTATAGTCCCTTAGGGTTCACGTGTAAGTACCGACATGCATACATGGAAGACACAAGATGGATCCATTCCCACTCAAGCGAACCCGGGGAGGAAGCCTGGAGGAGGAATGGCAACTTTAGAACGTCACACCAAAAATACTTTTTAGAAGAATCCCCAAAGGCAAAGAATAAGGGCAAGTAGTTTACCAGGGACAGGAATAAAAAAGCAGAGGCTGGTCCTTCGTAAGGAAGGACGCGGCTGGAGCCTATGCTGGTCTATACAGAATGCAAAATGAAGAGACTGTAGGGCAGAAGGCAGTGTATTACTTCAGATTCCAGTTGAGGGAAACCACATTTAAATAAATAAATTATTGTTGTTATATTTTTACCAGTATCATCATCAATGTATTTTGCCTCTATGTACATTTATATTGATGTGCAGCCCTTGTTTTTAATCTTGCAGGTAAACAAATAAAGCTATTTTGTGCTTAAGGTAGCATATGAATATAAGAAGAGCCCTGCTGGAGCAGACCAAAAGCCTCTTTAGCCCAGCACTCTATTCCCACAGTGGCCAACCAGATGCCTTTGGGAAACCCACAAGTAGGACATGAGTGCAACAACACCCTCCCACCCATGTTCCCCAGTAACTGGCATACCGCCCCGATACTGGAAGTTAGCAACTTCCATGTTACTAATTCATCCTGTCTGTATCTGTTCCAATCATGAATAAACAATATCCAGTGGGTAGTTTTGGAAAGGAAATCACATTTTTGAATGCTTTCATCTGTAAACAAATATTCCCTGCAACTGGAAAAGTAGCATATCAGGGAAAAAAAAGCTAGGCTTGGACCGATCTCCCTGATGTACTAGGTCATTTGCTTTGCTTTGTTTTAAATTACATAGTACGTATTCTGTAGGTACGTATTCAAAACAGGCATCCTCCCCCTGTAGCCTGGAGTGATGCATATCACACATCTCCTTTGAGAACAAACCAGGCCTAAATCATGGAATTAGAGGTGAAAAGGTACCCAATGGAGCATTTAGCACAACCCATTGCTCTGAGTCAGGGGTGGAGCAGAGGCGGAGAACCTGTGGGTGTCCAGACGTTATTGAACTACAACTCCTCTCATCCCTGACATTGGCCATGCTGGCTGGGACAGATGGGATTGGGAGTCCAACATCATCGGGACGACCACAAGATACTCGCCCTTGCCCTCCTCGCCCTACGTTTGCTTGTGCCCACATATTTCTTGAGAACTTCCAAGAAAGAAAGGCAGCCTCCCCCCCCCCCACTGTAAAACTGTTCCTTAAAAGATTTCAGTTCGGAAAAAGAGTTAGCCAGGATGCACCAAGAGGGAAAAAGAAGGGCAACGGCACAGAGGAGAGATTAACACATTCCCAGGGGATGCCTGGCGGGGCCGTCCTGCAAGAGATATGTACAAAAACAAAGCAGGAACAGAAAGAAGAGAAGGTCACTTGCAAGATGTAAAAGGTTCTTAAGCTCTCATTCTTGCAGGCCTGATATTATATACATATATAAAAAGGGGGAAAATGGGGGTGCATGCTGACAGAGATATATCAACATTAATATGCACTCGGGGCAAAACTCCTGTAGCATGCTTACTCCTTAAAATGAGCCATGATGACTGGGAGGCACAAAAAACTAGGGTCCCCTCTACAAGAATTTGGTTTGGCGCCTGGTTGTCCGATTATGTGCATCTTCTCACAATCGCGTTTGCGCCTAAATCCTGTAAACGACATGCGGTGAAGAGCATAACTGGCAGTATGAAACGCACTTTAAAGTGGCTGAAATGTGGAGAATCGCTTGTTTACATGGTCAAAATGCGCTTTAACGGCCGCGGATAATTAAAACTCGCTATTTAACGCACATTCGATAATGCGCATAATCAGACAGATAAAGCACCTCAACCCCTGATTTGTGCTCTGCTCTTGTAGAGGTAATTTTTTTACTGTGACTTGAAAGAGCTTTAAATTGCTCTTGTAGAGGCACCCTAAGTCTGTTCCAATCCTCTCCATGCATGCATCAAATATACGGAGGAAGCAGCTGGATCATGCTACCAGTGGCAGGTGGCCCAATCCCACTGCCTCCACACGTCTTTTATATGTGTAGCTCTAAGCAGACCGAGCGTCCCTTACTGACCTTCCCCATAAGCCCCTGCCACTTCCAAGTGAAATAACAGCATCCGCATCACCAGCAGCAACAACAACAACAACAGAATTCTGCCTGAAGGTCGTGCTGCGTACATGAGTCGTGGGCTCTCCCACACTAGAGGCCTTCAAGAGGCAGCTGGACAGCCATCTGTCAGGGATGCTTTAATGTGGATTCCTGCATTGAGCAGGGGGTTGGACTGGATGGCCTTACAGGCCCCTTCCAACTCTTCTATTCTATGATTCTATGAGTGGTTTTTCCAGGCTCACTGCTATCTCAGGGCTACACAACAGGTAGGATGCTAACTTATACATTGCCAAATAAAAGGAGGGCATGAATGTGCATAAGATGTGTGTGTGTGTGTGTGTGTAGAAATTTAGAAATAATGACCCTACAGAATTACATCTCACCATGCCCGTTCTGAAGACCTGTGACCAGGTGACCTATGTACCTGCTGCTCAGCTTGCAGCCCAGGTGACAACAAGTGCTGATGGGTAATTTCAAGGCCCCTGCTGCTCTCTGTTCTTAGGGTTCTCTATCTTTAAAACCAGACTCAGACTGACAAGACCCTTTCAAAGAGAGGACTATCCTCTGACATCATAATTGTCTGGGATGCTGTAGCTGCACCTGGCAATGCACAGCCTGCATCAAGCAGAGAGTTGGACTAGATGATCTCAGAGGTCCCTTTCAGTTCTACGATTATATGCAACAGAGGACTGTCTTCTGTCACATATGACACTTGGACGCCGTAACTAGATGTGGTTTGGTTGGTTGGTGGGCTGGGTGTCTTGTGTCTTTTTAACTAAATACAGCCATGGGAAGGAGAGCTGCTAATTTGATGAGAGAAGCAACAGAAGAGCTGGTGGTATTTAACATTTTCTCCTTACCTCCTCAGCCCCGTTCTACTTTCCCAATCTAAATAACCATCGCCTAACTCAGGAGCCCCTATTTTTTGGAACCCAGGGAATTTGAGAAACTGCTTGGAGCACCTCCACAAAATGCCTAATCAGTGGATCACTGGTTTGGCATCTACCTGTCCGGTCTATGCTACGTCTTATTCAGCAAAAGCATTTTGCTTCGTGTGCATTGGACACTGCAACATCTCTTAAAGATTGTGTAATTCCGCTAATTGCTGGTGGTACAACACAGCTTGTTTTCAACATATGTTTTGGTAATGTCCAGTAGTTGCATCTTTTTGTGGCGAGGTTTTTATACAGATAAAATTTGTACTGGAATTGCCTTTCATATCCACTGATGTACACACTCTTTTAAATTATTTATTTGCTTCATGGAACTTAACAAATGGCAAGTGTAAATGGATTCTCTGCACCCAATTGACAACTAAAAGATTGATATTACAACACTGGAGGATAAGCACTCACCTCCTATATTGCAATGGATTGAAAACCTTACAATGCTTTCAGTATTTGAACAGGTGGCATATAGACACCACCTTCAAATAAATGGTTATTTGGATATTTTGTTGAAGCTAATTGCTAAGAAGTTGTATGCATTTCATATAAACCCATGAACATATTTTGAAAAAATGGGGGGGGGGGATTTCTTGGGTGCTCCTGGCCACCACGTTGGGGATCCTTGCCCTAACATGCTATTGAAAATCCAGGTGTCTATATCTCACCTGTATTTTGCCTCTATGGAGAAAATAGGGTGTTTTGTTTTTGTTTTTTTGCAAGGAGTATTTATATCAGGAAAATGGTAGTGGGGGAAAGAGTTAAATGTCTCTAACCACTGCACAGCTTCTCCAATCCAAGTAACAGCTCCTCAGCAAACTGCATTTGGTGTTTTAAAAAAACAAGCCAATCACAGGTTGTAGGACATTTCATATTGTTTGGCTCTAAGTTTCCCTCGCAATCATTTAGGGGAAAGGACAGTGTTGTGGTACAGTGGTTGATCGGTTTACCAATCTAGGCCTGGGGGAAGCCTAGGTTCATCTCCCCACTCCAACATATGTAACGCTCACTGGTTGAGACGTTCTGCCACCAGCCTTCCCTCTTTGCAACTTTTGCTTTGGAATGGTTGTGGTGGGACTGGCAGGTAGGCCGGGGAGGGGGGATTAATCAAGCATTCTGTGGCTAGTTTCCCCCCCGAATTGTTTTGGAGGAAAGAAACGTGTAAGGTGACCATATTAAAAGGAGGACTGGGCTCCTGTATCTTTAACAGTTGTCTCGAAAAGGGAATTTCATCAGGTGTCATTTGTATGCCTGCAGCACCTGATGAAATTCCCTCTTCATCCCAACAGTTAAAGTCGCAGGAGCCTTGCCCTCTTGACCAGATACAAAAGAGGGCAGGGCTCCTGCAGCTTTCACTGTTGGGATGAAGAGGGAATTTCACACGGTGCTGCAGGCATACAAATGACACCTGATGAAATTCCCTTTTCGAGACAACTGTTGAAGATACAGAAGTCCTGTCCTCCTTTTCATATGGTCACTGTAGAAACATGGAAATACACACAATTTTTCTCTGAGAATTCGTTACGAAAATTCATGAGGAGGAGGCCCATCACTATTCATGGCAAGCAGGAACAGAATATTACGCAAAATTAGATAACATATGCAGAGATTTCCACGGGTTGCAGAACCCAGCCTTTCGGATCACAGAATTTGGTGGATGTCATACACGTAAAACACAGGATACACACAACTTTGTTTAAAGAAGGGATGGGCAACTTGTGGCCCACCAGATGTTGCTGGACTGCAACACCCATCAGCTCTAGCCACCGCATGTGAGGGATGATGGGAGTTGAAGTCCAACAACATGAGGAGGGCCACAAGTTGTTGTTGTTATTATTATTATTATTATTATTATTAGGGATGTGCACTGGATCGGACCCGATCCACGATCCGAGTCCGGTCCAGTGGGAAATCGGATAAATTATCCGATTTCCGATCCCGCAGCTGGATCGGCCGATCCAATCCGAACCGGTCCGAAAAAGCTCCGAACCGGTTCGGCGGATCGGCGGATCGGCGGGCGCCCACTGGCGCCCACCGCCGCTTCCATTGGCGGGCGCCAGCGGGCGCCCGCCGATGAAAGTGGACAGCGGGGGGGGGGAGGAGGGGGGCACTTACCTTCTCGGCCCGGTGGCTCCCGTCCGGCGCCGGCGCCTACTACTACTAGCAGGCTCCGCGGCCTGCTCTAGGGTGGCGCGCCGGGTGATGTCATCACCCGGCGCGCTACTCTAGAGCAGGCCGCGGAGCCTGCTGGTAGTAGTAGGCGCCGGCGCCGGACGGGAGCCACCGGGCCGGGAAGGTAAGGAGGGGGTGCGTGGAGGGGAGGAGGGGGCGCGCGGAGGGGGGAGGGGGGCCCTTACCTTTCCGGCCCGGCGGCTCCCGTCCGGCGCCGGCGCCTACTATTCCCAGCAGGCTCCGCGGCCTGCTCTAGGATGGCGCGCCGGGTGATGTCATCACCCGGCGCGCTACTCTAGAGCAGGCCGCGGAGCCTGCTGAAAGTAGTAGGCGCCGGCGCCGGACGGGAGCCGCCGGGCCGGAAAGGTAAGGAGGGGGTGCGTGGAGGGGAGGAGGGGGCGCGCGGAGGGGGGAGGGGGGCCCTTACCTTTCCGGCCCGGCGGCTCCCGTCCGGCGCCGGCGCCTACTATTCCCAGCAGGCTCCGCGGCCTGCTCTAGGATGGCGCGCCGGGTGATGTCATCACCCGGCGCGCTACTCTAGAGCAGGCCGCGGAGCCTGCTGGAAGTAGTAGGCGCCGGCGCCGGACGGGAGCCGCCGGGCCGGGAAGGTAAGGAGGGGGTGCGTGGAGGGGAGGAGGGGGCGCGCGGAGGGGGGAGGGGGGCCCTTACCTTTCCGGCCCGGCGGCTCCCGTCCGGCGCCGGCGCCTACTATTCCCAGCAGGCTCCGCGGCCTGCTCTAGGATGGCGCGCCGGGTGATGTCATCACCCGGCGCGCTACTCTAGAGCAGGCCGCGGAGCCTGCTGAAAGTAGTAGGCGCCGGCGCCGGACGGGAGCCGCCGGGCCGGAAAGGTAAGGAGGGGGTGCGTGGAGGGGAGGAGGGGGCGCGCGGAGGGGGGAGGGGGGCCCTTACCTTTCCGGCCCGGCGGCTCCCGTCCGGCGCCGGCGCCTACTATTCCCAGCAGGCTCCGCGGCCTGCTCTAGGATGGCGCGCCGGGTGATGTCATCACCCGGCGCGCTACTCTAGAGCAGGCCGCGGAGCCTGCTGGAAGTAGTAGGCGCCGGCGCCGGACGGGAGCCGCCGGGCCGGAAAGGTAAGGAGGGGGTGCGTGGAGGGGAGGAGGGGGCGCGCGGAGGGGGGAGGGGGGCCCTTACCTTTCCGGCCCGGCGGCTCCCGTCCGGCGCCGGCGCCTACTACTCCCAGCAGGCTCCGCGGCCTGCTCTAGGATGGCGCGCCGGGTGATGTCATCACCCGGCGCGCTACTCTAGAGCAGGCCGCGGAGCCTGCTGGTAGTAGTAGGCGCCGGCGCCGGACGGGAGCCACCGGGCCGGGAAGGTAAGGAGGGGGTGCGTGGAGGGGAGGAGGGGGCGCGCGGAGGGGGGAGGGGGGCCCTTACCTTTCCGGCCCGGCGGCTCCCGTCCGGCGCCGGCGCCTACTATTCCCAGCAGGCTCCGCGGCCTGCTCTAGGATGGCGCGCCGGGTGATGTCATCACCCGGCGCGCTACTCTAGAGCAGGCCGCGGAGCCTGCTGAAAGTAGTAGGCGCCGGCGCCGGACGGGAGCCGCCGGGCCGGAAAGGTAAGGAGGGGGTGCGTGGAGGGGAGGAGGGGGCGCGCGGAGGGGGGAGGGGGGCCCTTACCTTTCCGGCCCGGCGGCTCCCGTCCGGCGCCGGCGCCTACTATTCCCAGCAGGCTCCGCGGCCTGCTCTAGGATGGCGCGCCGGGTGATGTCATCACCCGGCGCGCTACTCTAGAGCAGGCCGCGGAGCCTGCTGGAAGTAGTAGGCGCCGGCGCCGGACGGGAGCCGCCGGGCCGGGAAGGTAAGGAGGGGGTGCGTGGAGGGGAGGAGGGGGCGCGCGGAGGGGGGAGGGGGGCCCTTACCTTTCCGGCCCGGCGGCTCCCGTCCGGCGCCGGCGCCTACTATTCCCAGCAGGCTCCGCGGCCTGCTCTAGGATGGCGCGCCGGGTGATGTCATCACCCGGCGCGCTACTCTAGAGCAGGCCGCGGAGCCTGCTGAAAGTAGTAGGCGCCGGCGCCGGACGGGAGCCGCCGGGCCGGAAAGGTAAGGAGGGGGTGCGTGGAGGGGAGGAGGGGGCGCGCGGAGGGGGGAGGGGGGCCCTTACCTTTCCGGCCCGGCGGCTCCCGTCCGGCGCCGGCGCCTACTATTCCCAGCAGGCTCCGCGGCCTGCTCTAGGATGGCGCGCCGGGTGATGTCATCACCCGGCGCGCTACTCTAGAGCAGGCCGCGGAGCCTGCTGGAAGTAGTAGGCGCCGGCGCCGGACGGGAGCCGCCGGGCCGGAAAGGTAAGGAGGGGGTGCGTGGAGGGGAGGAGGGGGCGCGCGGAGGGGGGAGGGGGGCCCTTACCTTTCCGGCCCGGCGGCTCCCGTCCGGCGCCGGCGCCTACTACTCCCAGCAGGCTCCGCGGCCTGCTCTAGGATGGCGCGCCGGGTGATGTCATCACCCGGCGCGCTACTCTAGAGCAGGCCGCGGAGCCTGCTGGAAGTAGTAGGCGCCGGCGCCGGACGGGAGCCGCCGGGCCGGAAAGGTAAGGAGGGGGTGCGTGGAGGGGAGGAGGGGGCGCGCGGAGGGGGGAGGGGGGAGGGGGGCCCTTACCTGCCCGGCCCGGCGGCTCCCGTCCGGCGCCGGCGCCTACTACTACCAGCAGGCTCCGCGGCCTGCTCCAGGGTGGCGCGCCGGGTGATGTCATCACCCGGCGCGCTACTCGAGAGTAGGCCGCGGAGCCCGCTGGTAGTAGCCGCCGGCGCCGGACGTGCCGAGAAGGTAAGTGGCGGGGAAGGGGGCTTACCCCCCCCCCCGGAGCCGTCCGCTTCTATCCGCTGGCGCCCGCGGGCGCCAGCGGATGGAAGCAGGCGGCCCCAGGGGGGGTAGGGAGCGCGGGGGAGGGGGTTTACCTGCCGGGGCCGTCCACAGCGGACGGCCCCGGGGGGGGGGAGGGAGTTAGGCCCCCCCTTACCCACCCGCCGCCATTTTTTCCTCATAGACTTGCATTGCAATGCAAGTCTATGGGGAAAAAAATGGCGGCCGATCCAAAAATGTACGATTTTTGGGTCGGGATCGGACTCGATCCGGTCCGGGGGGCCTCCGATTTTGTCCGAACCGGTCCGGGACAAAATTGGAGGTCCCGATCCGGGTCCCGATCCGATCCGGGGGGTCCGTGCACACCCCTAATTATTATTATTATTTACATTTATATACCACCCCATAGTCGAAGCTCTCTGGGCAGTTTACAAAGATTAAAAACACTGAACATTAAAAACCAATATATAAAATTTTAAACCATAAAAAGCATAAAAACAGATTATATACAGTATCCGTTTAATACAACTATTCTGGGTAAAAAAATAATAATGGATTTAATGAGTAGGAGGAAACTGGACACAATGAAGTTCAGTAGACAAAAGAGGAACAAGATCCTACCTTTCCACTGTTGAATTCATTGAAGGAGACAATTGTACACAGGCTCATCTGGATCGGGTGACAGACTCCTCTATACTTAAAGTGCTCTGCTTTGCGGGGCTTCCGCACAGAATTTGGTTGCAACGGTACAGCATTTCCATTCACTTTGATGGAAGAACACTCTTGATCCAGCACTTGGTGATCATGGGTTGAGCAGCTCAAAGGGGCAGAGGGACAGGCACTGGGAACATCCTCTAAGATGCTGCCCAAGCCTTGAGGATCTGACAGAGCAGTACTAACACTCTGAGGTTCTACGGGAGAATTTTCTAAATCATGGGAATTTTCTGGAGTCCTTGAGAGATCCTGACTACTTCCTTGTATATAGTCCAAGTTCTGGATATCTCCTGGAATGTTCTCCAGGAACTGGTCATCTGCTAATAAGCCTGACTTATCTGCTGACGTCAACTCAAGGTCTGAGGTAACCTGGGAAATTCTGTCCAGCGACTCCATATCTAGGGTAGCCCTACAGAAATTCTTGGCATCTACTAGACTGCTGGCCAGGTCTTGAGCTTCAGTTACACTATTTCGTATCTCACTCATATTGTCTGTAGAACTGCTTTGGCCCAGTGTACCCTGCTCAATTTTACACCAAACTTTTAAATCTGATTTGCCGTCACACAACTCTTCATAGTTCAGAGAAGAATTTTCCACATCTGTAACATCCATCTTAACCTTGGTAAAATCATGAGGCTTTAAGTCTCTAATATCCAAGTTCTGGGGATTTGCTGATGTATTGGTAGAGTACTGAGTATTAGCCTGGCCCCAAGAACCTAACACCCAGGTGTCTATTGGAGCAGTACTGAAGCCCCGATTGCCCACTTGATTAAGAATTGGGTCTTGAATCTGTGACAAATCCATTGCTAGGCCACGCACGCTGAGAAAGGTACAATCGTTTGGGAATTCTGAGAGGGGAAAAGCAGACAAACTTGTGCCCGAGGGTGGAAAGGATGTTTCATTGAAACTGATATCCTCACTGAAGACTTCATGGGAAATCTCAGCATTTGTAGTTCCGTGGGGTGGCTCTTTAATGGTGGAGCTTTTTGAGCTATAGTTTTCCCAGATCCCAGAATCTGGAGACAATCCCGTAGAAGAGAAACTACTGGCATTATCATTGGCAATGATCAAGGGCTGCCGGTGGAGGGGAAGCTCTTGCCTCTGGCACCCAAAGCTGGAGTTCGGGCTTTGTTCTTGCTGTGAACCAGACTTTGAAGATCCCCGCCATTTCCTAGCTGCCACAGCAACACTGCTGAAGAACCTTAGAACCCCACCAAAGTGGCTTCCCTTTGCCACGTGGCTCACTCTTTTCGGCTGCCCAACACTCTCCTCACATTTCATATCACAATCAAAATAAGGAGGAGGATTTTCAGTTGTACTTTCTAAATCCTCAAAATTGGGCTCCATACTTTGGTCGGGCAATTTTGAACAATCCTTGCTGGTCAATGAAATTCCTTTCAGATAACTCCAGACTTCAGAACTTCTTTTTTTGTTCTCATGAGTAACCACTGGATACCTTCTTGGAGGGTCCCCTTGTGCAGCCCCAGATTCCTGAGCACTTTCAAATTCGGGAGCCACACTCCTCTGAGTGGACATTTTGGGGCAGTCATGATCAGTGTCATCACTGTTCGTTCCAATGCCAACATTCCTGTGCCACTGACTCTCGCTGGTGTCGAGATCTAGCACACAGCTATTTAACTCAACATCTTCAAAAGAAGAATCCAAATCCTCTATGTAGCCAGCATAGGAGTGTCGGTAAGGCCGTTGACCGTCACTGAGCTTCTTAATCCTATGGAGTGATTTTTGCTCAAGATCTTCCTGAGTTTCCACAGAGATAATGACAGCCTTGGTTTTGGAAACGTTCTTGGACATGCCAGATGATCTTAGCTTCTTAAAAGACCTCACCTTTTCCATGAAGGACATCTTTCGATTCTGTTCCAAGTTCTCCATATTATCACCAAAGAGGATCATGGACTGGGGTCTTTTGGTATTCATGGCGGATTCTTTCCTGCGGCTAACAAAATTCCAGATTCGACTGCCCCTGGCTTTCTTCTTCTGCTTAGCTGCATCCTCCTTTCCATCTCCATTGAACCCCGCAGAATTAGAATACTTAATATCAGTGCATATTTCTTTTGGATTTGCTTGAAAAACCTTGTTTCTATATCCATTTGGAACTGGCCTCGGGCAACCATGTGGGCAATTGTCAACAAGTTCCATACTTCCAGCTGACAAATCCAATCTCCCAGTGTCACAGGGCCATGGCTACCAGACAGTTTTCTTCCGCACAGCTTAAGGGAAAAAGAGAAAACAATTCAATTAGTTTTTGTGCCTTAAAAAGGGGGGGATTGCACTTTTGAAAATAGCATCCAGTGGCTGGGTCCTTATTTCACTGATATCAAGGGCTACTTCCAGAGGCCCCAAAACAAGGATACACACTGGCTGGGTTTGAGATACCCACGCACCCACCATCTTATAAGAACCCATCTTATAAGAACCCATAGCAATTCACTGTACAACAATTACTTTAAAGAGAAGCCCTGCCTGCAGACTTACGGTCTAAAATGACTCACAATTTTGAAGACAGACAAGAAATCTATAGGCCATTCATTGCCTTCAGTTTGACAAAAACAAGATAAATGTAGATAAGAGAAATTGTGTTATGTAAAGACAGGTGCGCCCCTTGCCAATTTGGTCAGTTCTGCCACTAGAATTGGCCAAATTTGGCGCTAGCCAGGAGCGCATTCTCCAAAGGCCACCTGTGATACCTGTATGTCCAACAGCAAAAGGATAGCATACTGAAACCCCAAACTTTGAGGACTTTCAGACGGGTGGAAATCACGTTTCCTTACCATTGCTCTGCTTCCTGTTTCTCTTCCACATTTAAAATGAGCTGAATTACACGGGAAGAGAAGTAGCGACCACGTGGCTGTCATTTAAAACGTCACAGCCCATATACTGTAGTTCAATGGGAGAGCGCCCCTTGGTGGACATTTTATAGTGCAACTTCGACTGCACATGGCAGGAAATCCCAAAATATTTAAGAAGAATCAGGTTTTCCAAGGTTTATTCTTGAACGGATCAACTGGGAAAAGCAGTGGGAGACATGTAGGAGGCTCACAATGTTGTCAAATTGACCCGCAAACTTCCGTGAGTGGCCAATCAGGAGCATGCTATAAAATCGCTCAAAAGGAAGCATCCATTCAGAGGATGTTTATATTTCATAACCATGAGAACGAACTCTGGGTTCTTCTTCTTTCCCTCTAAAGCGAACAAGTTGCAACAGGGCCAGATCCTGGGTGGCACCCAGAGAAGCGTGGGAGCACCAAGTGCCTTCGAGCCAACTGCAAGCCACGGTAGCCTTTGTGGTGCCAATTCTCCACCCAACACCACCTAGAGGCTCTCTGCATGCTCAAGTACTCCGCAAGGGAACTGCCTGGGCTAGGAAGGTTTGCTTTCTTTTGTTTCTCCATCCAAGAGCAGATGTGCAAGAATGTTAAACTTCAAGCCCATTTCTTAGCCACTCAACTCTCCTAGATAGATGTCAGTCTTTTTCTGGCCTATATCAGCTTCACACGTTTTTAAAAAAAATAAAAATTGAAATAAACACACACGAATTAGCACTTATATTTATACACAGTTTTCCCAAAGATATACACTTTGGTAAGCAATGTTCCCCAATGTGCACATTGTTATGTATTGATTAGGCCAAGAACTGCATCACAAAATTTGGCAAACTGCACCATCTCAATGATAACGGTGTTCCTATTTGCATATCAATTTGAGAAGTGCAAACTAGGTCAACTCTTTTAGGAATGCAGCCAAATGAAATACTCTGTCAACCCAAGGAGAGAAAGAGGTAAATATTTCCCCCTGCCACTCAAGTTCAGGAGCAGATGAGCATCTTCCTACTTGTAATTGAACAGACTTCTGATGTTCAGACCTAAGCTAAAGGCCATGTGAGATGTTACTCCTCCAGTCGCAGAGTTATTGCTCTACACATGAGAAATTTCCCAACTGTTCATTCCCTCCACCTCCCTTGCAATTCCTTATAGACTCCCATTTTGTTATTGATTTGTCAACTGCTTCCAGAGATGGAGGAAACCTATCATGTCTTGGAATAGCTCCAAAATCTGGCAGAAAACATTTGGCCTTGTCCAATATTTTATCTTGCAGCAGCTACTAAGCAAGAAGCAAAGTGTGTGTGTGTGGTTTCTTAAACCTTTGATGCAGGTAAGTTGCTGTGGGGTTGGAGATAGGAAGACATCAAAACAAAGTAAATGAAAAGAACAGCTGAATACTGATTTAAATCAGTTGAGATCAGGTGACTCTTCACATTCGGAAGTGTTTTCAGAGTTAAAGAAGCATTATTAAATGTGGGGCAAGGGATGAATAATATTTGGAAGGAATAAAGGCAAGAAGCAAATTCTTAGGGGTGGGGGCACAACAGTGGCCAATGCAGTCAAGTTTGGCCAGTGCTGCCCATTTTGATGCGCAGCAACCCATTTGGGATGGATTCTCTCTTGATCTGATGAATCTCAGATGCATCCATTCAAGTTTGGAAAACAAGTTAGTCAGATGAAGAGGGAAGGAGTTAGCCAGCTTAGGAATATATAGCTATCATGACTAGTGGCCACTGACAGCCTTCTCCTCCATGAATTTGTCTAATTCCCTTTAAAAGCTTGATGGCCGCCATTACATCTTGTGGCAGCAAATGCCACAGTTTACTAGACGCTGCGTAAAGAAGCACTTCTTTTTACCCACCCTAAATCTGCCACCAATCAGCTTCATGGGATGACCCTGCTTCTGGTATTATGGGAAAGGAAGAAAAACATCTCCCTATCCACCTTCTCCATCCCATTATGACCCCGTGCATAATGTGTACACTTCTATCACATCTTCTATCACATCTAGCTCAATACTGCCTTTGCCAGGGGGATCTTTCAACACAGAGCCCGAATTTAATGTCAGAGAAGCTCTCAGGGGGGACATTTGGGTGGGGATGATGGAAGGGAGCGTGGCCATCTGGCAACCGCAGAGGGCCTCAAGGTCAAATTTGGCCCACGTCCCTGAAGTTCAACACCCCTGATCTACACTGGTGGCGGTGGCTTTGCAGGGTTTCGAGCAGGTGTCCTTTTCCTTGAGATGCCAGTGATGGAACCTGGGATTTTCCCCCCATGCAACTCACGTGATCTGCCATTGCCTTTTCCCAATCTGCTACATGAGATTCTCTAACTGAAGATATTGAGCTGCATACATGGCCTGCACTGCACCACTGCAACTACCCTTCACCCCATGCAATTCACAAAATACTTGTAATACTGTCTGTGCATAACTCGTTTTTCCCGTATATAATTCCATACACTGTTCACTATCTCACATTCTGTGCACATGCAACCCTTTGCGAGGATGCAACTTACTACCATTAATCAAATTTTATGCAAGATATGGTTTAAATCTCTCTGTGATGTGCTTCCATGTGCTTCTATATACCAACAATGTAGGTGGGTGAAAACTTGCTCAGACAGAGTAGTGGTTGTATTATAGGATACCCATTGCCTTTGAGAATGTAGAGATTATTAAAGGCAGTTTGAATCCTGGAGCAAATGCTCCCATTGATCCCTTTTGCTGGGGAATAGAAAAGAGCATCAACAGTCTGCAGCATTTGGGTCATTGTTCTGTCATTGAGGGATAGAGCACATAAGATGAAGCCTAGAGAACTGCATTTCCCCAAAGGCACAAAGTAAGCTGAGGAAATTCACCGCCACTTCAACATCTTAGTATCCGTTCCTCCCAGGAAGACAAAAAGGAAGGGAGAGAGAAACTGGGTCACAATCCAGTAGCCCGTGAGAGAAACCTCTCTGTTCCAGAAGTTCTTTAGATCCAGAGCATGCAACTTCCCCCCCCCCATACAGAAAAGAAAAGGAAAGAAATCCCCCCTTCCAGCATTTCCGCTGCTATATGCTGCCACCCAAAAAAATGGGAGGAAACAGATGTTTGGCCATATAGCAACAGGAAGAGCTCTTCCATAGTATAGCTTCATTAATGCAATTGGGCCAAGTAAATACCAAGGGAGTAAACTTTTTTTTCATGTGTGATTTCATATAAATAATCCAGAGGCAATCAGGGATGGCTGAGGATTTAGTTCGCCATATTTGGTACAAAAAGAATTGAATGTGGGGAAAGATTCATCCATTCGGGCCGAGGTTTGGAGCGCTTAGCTCTTAAAAGTCTCAGTTTGAATCTCTGTGCATTCAACCATGTTGGTTCTGCATTAGTGTTGCCACCTCTTTTCTCTGACAGGGCCTTCATCTTTAACAGCTATGTGGCAGGCAGGTAAAATGTGGTTCTCTCCAAGCTGGGAACAGCTGCACATATAGAATTTGGCTGATGCATGGGGCATGCTTTGGCTCATGCAACCATTCGCTGAAAAGAACTCTAGGGGTGGAAAAGGTTGTACTGTGGTAGGAGGTGCACACAGGATGAGAAGGGCATTAATAATGTAAATGCCGGCTCCAGCGAATGAGCTATATGACCTGGTTCAGCCAGAGAAGAAAATTGGAAATTCCCATGATTTGGAAGAAAATTAATTCCTTGCAAACTTTAAATATCGCAACCTACAGATTCAAGGTACTCGGGGCCAAGGAGTACTGGACACTACTACATCAGCGTCTATGTAATTTGAAAGCTGGGAGCTAAGCCTAGAGAAGACTTAGTGATCGTAACATCTGCTATAGACATCCATAAGATCCCAGCAACCCAATTAAAAGATGTTCTGGTACCACATCCTTAAAGGAAATGAAGGGTTGCTGTAGGAAGAAGCCCAGGAATTTGAAGTCATCTGTTTTATACAGCAGCTAAAACATACTTCACGTAGGAAGTTTCATTAGCAAAAGGAGACAAGGTGGATGAGGAGATCAAACGGCAGAATACAAAAGCTCTTTAACTCAAGGAAGGTCAGCAGTTCAAACCCTATCCTGGCCTAAAAGCTTCTTCTGTTGATGATAGAGGATGTCAAAAGATGCAATTTCAATTCACATCCAAACCACTGACAGCGTTGGATAGAGAGATGGATGTGGTATGATAAAAGACAGCATATTTGCATACTAATCTTTCTATAGTCTGTTGCACATGTTTTGCAGGGAGTGGGCATTGTTGTTTACATCCTGCAAAATCTATATGACCAAAGAAAATACAGGAACTAGAACAACAGAGTGCCTTGTAACACTTGAAAGTCTGTGTGCTTCTGTGGACTGGAGTTCACTTCATCTTGTATCTGAAAGGAATTATGCCATAATAAATGTCTTAAGAACAGTTACCTGAAGGAAGCCCCATTGAACTCAACAAGGCTTAATTCTGAGTAGACGTGTATGGGATTGCCCTGTCTTCCTTTAAGGTGCTACAAGTCTTGTTGTCATCTTTTGCTGCAACAGACATTACACAGCTACCTCTCTGGGTGGACTAGAGGTCGCCAGTCTATTCAAAATTAATGGTTTGATCAAGGGTCATGAAAGCTCATGCCTTAATGATAAAACACTGTTAGCCTCTAAGGTGCCACAAACTCTTGATTGTTTTCAAAGGATCCTGTGTGTTTCCTTCAAGACTGAAGCCACATGTACCTTCCACCTTCTATTTGGAATCTACACATCGGATGGTAATGTAACTGTCTGGCACAACAGCCAGGAGATGGCATCACTTCTCACCCCTTCCTTACCTAGGCAAAGCAAGCGTTGCCCAGACCCCCCACCTCATCCCCCATGTCAGAAGATTTCCTGCATACGTGGCATTTCGCATGCTGCTCCAGGTCACATTCCTACTCTTCCTCTTCCTCATCATCTGAACCGAATAGAACAGTTTCCCTCAACCTGATGCCTTCTAGATGTCTTGGACTGCAATTCCCATCATGCCCAGTCAGCAGGGCGGGGAATGATGGGGGTTTCAGTCCAACACATCTGGAGTGCACTACGTTGGGGAAGGCTAGACTAGAAAATCTGTGCATTTAACTGTGGAAGCAGATTGCTCACATTCGGAACAGCTAGATGCTACATTTATGTTTTAAATAAACTCATTAACATTTGGAAAACTGGAGGCTGGCTGGTTATTTCAGAACAACTGAGGACAGCTTTCTCGAAACGAATGCCCTCCAAATGCTTTGGACTCCAGTCCCCATCAGCAGGGCCAGATTACGTCATGGTGAGGCCCTAAACCATATCAAGATTCAGAGGGTGTACTATATTATAAAAGGAAGGGTAACGAGAGGATACCACCCAGCATTAGGGGGTGCTAGTAGTTAAACAGTGTTAGACAGCCTTCTCTGAAGATGTGTATAAAAGCAATAATAAAGTAAGTTGATTTGAACTTCTTTTAAACTGGCTCTAGGTTGCACTTATTGCCCCAATTTTTGTTTGTTTGTTTATTTCTTTCTTTGTTTGTTATATTTATATCTGCCATTTTTCCCTCCCAGGAACCCAAGGTAGTATACATAATGCTCCTCCTCTCCATTTTATCCTCACAACAACAATCCTGTGAGGTAGGTTGGGCTGAGAGGCAGTGACTGGCCCAAACCCAGTGGGTATCCATGGCCGAGTGGGAACTAGAACCCGGATCTCCTGGCTCCCAGTCCAATGCTCCAGCCACTGCAAACAGCCTACGGCCCCATCCCCTGGGTCCATGTTCTTTCCCCTGGCTGCCTATCGTTGGTTGGTTTCTGAGCTTTGGCTCATGTCTCCCCATTCTAAATGGTCAAAATGCCTTTTCTAAGGCGTAATTCCTAACCGTAAGAGCTTTAAGCTAAACTATGCTGGTATTTGGGCTGGGTGGGTCTGGATCCTGACCCTTTTGCCTTTGGCCCACCAACCACTGGGGATGAAGCTCCCAAATGCTTCTCCAAAAGTGAGTTCGAACTTCGAGCTGAAAGAGGCTCAATGCCCCGGCTAGAAAAGTTAGAGCCACGTGTGGCGCTTCACCCACTTCACAAGGTCCGTGCGCCACAGCAGGTTGCACAACCACCACCACTTCTATATGTCTGAAAAGCTACTATTTGCGCAACAGCTTTATTCACACATGAGTCCAGCGATGAGCAGGGAAAATTCCGCCCACCAGTCTCTCCAGTCCTATGTGCATTTACTCCAAAGTAAATACACACGGGTCTTCCATGAGGTTTTACTCCCAGGTAAGTGTACACAGGAATGCAGCCAAAATCCTTCATTTTGAAGGAAAAGCTGCCTCAGGCTCCATATCGGTTTCCTGCTAAAAATCCCAAAGCTGCTGTTTGCTGGAAATAGCACCTTCTGGGGCAAACAGCAGCATGATGGGGAAGGGTGTGTGTGTGATTTTCAGCAGGAATCTGGCCCAATTCAGCTGAGCCCCAATCCAGATTGGGGACCCGCTGCTGCTTTTCCTTCAACATAAAAATAGACAGTTAACTCGCTTACAATGCTTTTTTTAACTTTGAAAAAGGTGCTTTTCGGATGGAGAAAACAGAATCTCCGCATGTCCTCCTACCCCCGCTCCCAAAGAAAGAGGGTTAGGGGCATCATTCCACATTCCAGATTGTGCCATCTATGCCCCATTGCAGACTTCAACTTTGCCATGTCCATTTACCCAGAAGCAAGTCCCACTAGTCCAGTGAGATTTTCCTGGAGTCACTATGCAGGATTATAGAATCATAGAATAGTGGAGTTGGAAGGGGCCTATAAGGCTATCAAATCCAACTCCTCTGCTCAATGCAAGAATCTACCTTAAAGCATCCCTGACAGATGATTGTCCAGCTGCCTCTTGAATACCTCTAATGTGGGAGAGCCCACCACCTCCCTAGGTCATTGGTTCCATTGTTGTATTGCTCTAACAGTCAGGAAGATTTCCTGATGTCCAGCCGGAATCTGGCTTCCTTGAGCTCATTATTCCATGTCTTGAACTCTGTGTTGATCGAGAAGAGATCCTGGCCCTCTTGGACAGGACTGCAGCCATTGCTTTGACAAACTTTGAGAACTAATGCAAATAGTTTGCGTTATCTAGCTTGCGTTGCCTCATCCAAAACACGAGACTAAATTATTCTTTGATTTGGAACTCATTAACCCAAGAGAGCCCCCGTTTCCTTAAGACAAAAGAGCGTGCAGACTATTCTTTCCAGCTCAGGGTTGCTGAATGCTCCTCTCTTTCTTCAGCCCAATCCTTTCCCCAGAGGGCACCTATCCTACCCTATTGTTCCTGCTCAGCCATTTGAAAGGGTTATTTTTTCCTTACTCCTTTTGTGTGGGGTGGATTTTTTTCAGTTTATTTGTTTTGCACTTCCTCCGCAATGTGGAATTACTACTGGGGAAGTGAAGGGGGGGGGGGAACCACCCGAGAGGAGAAATAACAATGCCACCATTTTATGGTTCACCTCTGCCAAACCCCGCATGGAAATGAAGGGCAAAAAGATTCTTTGGGGGCTGTACTGGAATACAGTGATTCTACTGGAGCAGGTCCATCTTACACACACAGCAGAGGTTCGGTGGGACAGGAGTCATGTTTTTGACACTGAAAAACCATCTGGTTCTACAACTGATATTCCCTCCTCTCCTGCAGGAGTGAATATCAACAATGGCCACTTTTAAGCCCTCCTCTTTGCCCTGTGCTTTCAGGGCTCGATTCCAATAACCAGAAAAGGGACGATGTAATTAAAAGACTAAGCTACAATCTCCCTCCATCCCAAGGGATAGATCCTCAGGTGGACTGGACTTCACACATGCAATTGCATGCAATGAGCTTTATGTGCTCGTTTGCTAAACAGATAGTTTGTGCTTAGTTAAGAGAGCCCCAAAAGAAAAGGTCTGAAGGGAGGCCCAAATTCAAATGCTTTGAGAAAACACTGCTCTCGTTATAGCCATGGCTAGAATGATGAACTACGGAGGTGCATTTCTACGCTTGGAACTAAAATCCATGCATGCGATACCCCCACCCCACCCCCAAACTCCACCTGGACTGCAGTTGGGGGAGGATAGGGAGAGTGACCCATATTTGGGCAGCTTTGGATGTACACTTAGCCACATTGGAAGCCAAGAGGACTTGTGCACCTGGATTATGGCACCACGAAAAGAAGCCCACTTTTGTACGGCACCAAACCCTCCCCATATGTCTCCGGCCTTCAATGTGGCTAAGAGCAAAACTGCCTGGAAGAAGACTACTCTCCATCCTGAAAAAGTACGACAAAATCCTAAATGATACTGTGATCTGATTCAGAAACTCTCACCAGCAAGCGCTCTCTCTTAGCAGTGTTCAAGGCCTTGGGTGTGCAATTAAAAAAAAAAACAGCACAGGAAAAGTCTAAAATTAGGTAATAAGAGGAAATGTCTGCACATGTAATCAACTGAGGGCTTTTCTGGCTTCCAAGCAAAGGGCAATTATGGAAGTCCCTGTCGGGTGACTTTTTAAGAGTGTCTCTTGTTCCACTTCAGATCGTGTGAGTCAGCATGGGACACAAATAAAACACACATTTTAAAAATGGCAGATAATACAGGGTTGATTCCACTTGAGTCAACTTGTTAAAAGTCAAAGAGAGAAATCATTAAGTCCTTGCAACCATCATACATTAATGACTGACTTTTTCATTCATTCAAAGTATTTCTACCCTTTAGCTCAAAAATGACTTACAAGCAATAAATTAATGTAAGTCATTAAAAATGACTTACAGCAATAAATTAAAACAAATCAGGAACTAAATGGCAAACTCAGAATTATAAATTTATATCGATAAAAACTGTCAATAGAACAAGACGAAGAAATAAAATATCATGCTACAATCAAACAGTAAGACCTGGTTTGCACAATCAAAGTAAGCCACCATGGCTTAATGATAACCCATGGGCTTTTGTAGGGTTATTTCCCTCCCCAACAAGACATGCTGCATATGTTCATATGACACGACAAGCCATCCCTGCATGGTGATTATGCAAATCATGCCCTGCATGTACCCCACATATGTTGCAATTTAAGTAAGCCATGGTGGTTTAAGTAAGCCATGGTGGCTTATTTAAATTGTGGTGTGTGCAAGGCATGATTTCAATAATCACCACCTGGGTGCAGCTTGTCATGTCATCCATAGCCAGGCAACATGGCTTGTTGGAAGGCTTAACTAAGCCACAGTGCCTTATTTTGATCATGCAAACCAATGCTAACTCTATGCTAAATATCTGAGCACATGAGTACTGCAACTAGTGTGTAAAACTCACTCAGTTAAGGGTGAGCTGGAAGTTCTCCATAAAGAACTTTCAGGTTGAAATTGGGGTAGGGTAGTCATGTCTAGGGTCAGAACTCAGGAGGGGGCAAAAAGTACCTTGAGCAGGGGGCTGGATTCGATAACTATTCTATGATTCCTCTAGCTCACCATTCTTCATCACAACTCCTCTGCCTGGTATTTGGCGCTGTGACTCCCACTGACACTGGATGCTGCTGGCTATCATTCCCCACCCCCACTCCAGAAGTCCCCTCAAAGAAATGTTACACCACACATGGTATCACTCCCTGCCCATCATCTAAATGATTCCTCCCAGCCTCACCACCTGTGAATAGAGTCTCAAAATGGGGGCATTTCTACTCAGCACTAATTAAAATTAGATGCCAGGCAAACATGTCTGGGATGGGGAGAGATGTTCCAGCACTATCTCTAGTTGCCCTGACTAAACTTCTGAGGTCAAGAGGATGATCTCACCAGGGATGTTCATAGAAGCCTTGATAAATAACTCCTTGGTTTCTTATAATGTATAATGTGAGCTACCTTCAAAGACTTTGGGCTACCTAAATATAGTGGTAAAAACATGACTGTTACCAAAACCGGTATCTGTGTGTCAAGCTCCCGCTGGTCCCTCCATAACATGCAGTAGAACTTACCACATGTGGGGATGCCACAATGTTCTGCATGACCCTGCTCATATTCCACATCATTGACTGCACATTGCAGGGAGTGGGGAAATGCAGAATGTCTGTTCTTTCCCCACATCAAACAAATATGACTCTGCCTGTGAAGGACATGCACATCTCCCCATTTCCCCCAAGAAAGGTAACCATATTTGGGAAACCAAAAAAGAGGACACCCTGTTGGAGGGGCAGGAAAGCAGCTTTCCGGCTCCTCTGGAAAGCGTATCATCCCCCCCCACCACCATCACCTTAAAGGCCCCAACTGGAGTGGAGGAAGGGAAAGTATGTAATTCCTGCCCCCTACTGCTCCAATCAGGGCCTTATCTATAATGTCCAGGAATGACACGCTCTCCCCTTTAAGGCCCTGATTGGAGCAGTGGAGGGGGGGAATGATACACCTCTAGAAAGTATGTCATTCTCTCCCATCATGCTAATGATGGCCTTAAAGGGGAAAGCATGTCTTTCCAGGACATTATAGAAAATTACAGAAAATTCCTCCTGACACCCAGGACAAATCCGAGGAAATCCTGATAGTTGGTCACCCTACCAAGACCTGAAAGCAGCCTGAGGAGAGGAAGCACTAGTCACTTACACTTACACTCTTCCCACATCAGCAACATCTCTGAAGCAGCCCACACTCCTTCAGACCCATCCCATGTCCAGAGGGAACTTTGCCTGAACTCTTGCGCATCCCGGTTCTTCCATGCCATTGCTTGAATTATTCCTCCTCCCATCAGTCCCAGCCAACATGCAGTGTCCTTTCCCTAGTTACGGTTTTGATGAGTTGCTTGATATTACAGCTTTCCCCAATCTAGTGCCCATGCTGGCTGGGAATTGTGGGAAATGCAGTCCAACCCATCTGGAGGGCACCAGGCTAGGGAAGGCTGTGACATTCCATCCTTTCCAGATGTGTTTTCCCTTTGCATGTGTGACTTATCCAGAAGTCTTGATGGCCTGAACGTCAGCCACTCTTTTCCTTCCTCCCTTTTGGCTGTTTACCACCTTGCTTGATTAAAGTGTCCTGGTGAACGTGAAAACTTACACTCTATTTTGTGACCTTTACTTGGCCTAATAAAGGCATCACTCAAAAATGGAATTTTTCCCTCTTCTGACCAAGCACATCATTGCTTTTTGTTCTCCAAGAAGAAGAAGCCAAGTCTTGAGCACCTACTTCATTTATTTCCCTGTAAATCTTCCATTTTCTCTCTTAATTTAGAACATATATATAATTTATTCCTACAAAGCCAACTGCTTGTTTGTGTGTATGTGTTTAGCTTTTTCTTTTTCCTTAATTTTTATTTCCAACTGTGTGCAGGTGGCTTCCTTCTATTGTCTTCACAAAGAAACAAAACAGATTTGAACAAAAAGGTCCTGAGATTCAAAGTGAACTGAGCACCCACAACCCCAACAATTGAAGGGCTTTCTGGAATTCACACTCTAGCAACGAAGAAAGAAAGAAAGAAAGAAAGAAAGAAGAAAGGGGAAGGCGAGCCCCAAAATGACTCTCAACACTAGCCAGTATATCATGACATTGGATATGCCGAAAGTGCTGTCAGGGCCTAAGGGCAGAGACATGGGAGGTGGTCCAAAACAGGTGATCATCAGGTTTCAGAAGCAGTGGTGGGCAGGCAAGACATAGGAGTCTGTATGGCAAGTCAAAGTAGCCAACACTGGCAAGCTAAGCCTCTGACAGTTCATATATGAAGCCAAGAGGGGTTCCATTGGCTTGCCAGGTCACTTGATTCCTCTGGGTGGACCAACTGCAGTTTCCCTTCCAACCACTGTCAAGGGGGTGCTGTGAAGCATCAAAACCCATACCAGCCATTTCCACCACCTGCAAGTTATCCTAGTGGTGGAGAGAGAAAGGCACCTAGCCCCTACTGCTAGATCGCCTGCCTCAAACCTTCAGGCATTTTACAATCATCATCTTCTAGTCCAAGATGACCTTATTCTACTATTTTGTTGTAACAATTCATTTAGAGGATGCATTAATGCAAAAAAAAAAAAAAAAGCCTAGGATCATGAGAGTAAAATGAAACAGGTCTCCTTTGGTTCCATGTTTTTAACACCATCAAAGGGATAAAGAAGAAATAGACTTACTTCAAGGAAAATGAATTTAGTATGTTATTTAAAATATAATGTTATTTCTCTTTCAGAAATTAAAATATTTCCCCTGCCTGCCTGCCCACCAAAAATTGCACGTCATCCTCTCCGCCGTATTCTCCAGGGTCTCAGGAAGAGAAGCTTCCTTCTCATCATCTCCTACAAGATCTTTTTAACTGGAGATGCTGCAGATTGAACCTTGGACCTTCTACACACAATTGGTGTTTTATTGGTATTTTAATGATGTACTGGTTTTATCTGCTTTTAATCAGTTTTTGTATTTTGTGTTTGGTGTTGTTCCCCGCCTCGATCCGTTGGGAGAGGCGGGTGATAAATAAATATATTATTATTATTATTATTATTATTATTATTATTATTATTATTATAAGTTATACCATGGCGTGATGAACCTCACCCTATGAACAAAGAATTGCAATTCCAGTGTGGACTCTGTCAGAATTTAAAAGTCACTTGCTGCAGTCTCTGACAAGCCATAAACCTGTACTGCAAACACATTGGTGCATCCGCTAGAGGCATTCAGCATGCACAATATTTATCACAACTGAAGCTGGAGGCCTAAGAACTCTAGAACATTTAGGGTTGATCAGCAAAACCACACACACACACACACCCCTCTAAGGTTTGACCCTCCAGACAGTTTCTTTGTTAACTTATTTGACAGCATCCCACATAAACTCTTTTCATACAAGCAAAAAATAAAAAAGGGAGGAAGAATGTACCCTTTCCTCAGAGGCTTGTCCCAAGCAGAACACAGCCACTGTTTTGTACAGACTGGAGTTTCTCAACTGGAGAGATGAAAACCTGTCACCATGGCCAATCACAAAGGCAGCAGGGTTAGGGGAACCCTAATGATGGCAGGTATCTATTCCCTCAAGCCAGAGCATTGGAGGGGCCTTAAGGATGAGGAACCAGGCCAGAAAAACTCCTCTGGCAGAAAGGAATGAAAAACCATCCAATTGGGAAAACACGTGTGGCTAATTCATTATTGCGCCGAGGACTTGGGAACATCTGGGCCCTGCTCTCTCTCTCACGCACAGTGTGCAGCTTTACACAGTCCTTGTGAAGACATCCTGTGTGCAGCCTTCCTTCTGTTTTCTTTTTCTGCATTCCCCATCCTTCTAGCCGGCTTAGTGGAGACATTCCAGGGACTGACCGGGAGGTATCATAATGTATGGGGGAGCTCATGCATAAAATGACTTGTAGCTGCTGAAGTCTCAGGCGCACCAATCTAAGCTCTGCGCACACAAACATACAAACACAACGAGCACAATGGGCGGGGGAGTAATGGATTTTGAGGGAGAAAAGCTCCTTCTTGCATATTAAAGTCTTTCCAAAGTACAAACACCCTTAGGTTTCACAATGACAGCTAAATTCTAAGCACATTTATTCAGAGTAGAACTCAATCCCACTGACTTCAGCAGGATCTAGTTTAAAATATATCTTTTTAGGATTACAGGCTTCTCTTATTAAAATTGTAATTCAAGATCCTATTCGACTTAGATTCACTAGGTGCTGCTAAAAAAATGGATTTTTGTTTGTTTCCCATGAACAGCAAATCAGAAAGAGAATCCTGGAATGGATCTCTTGCATATAAACGTTGCCACTTTGTTTTTTTAATTCTGCCTTTAGAGCTCCAAGAAAAGCAGGAATTCAACAGGTAGCATAATAAAGGAATAGGGAAAGAGTTGGCTGGTTGAATTCCTGCCTGTTGTGCCCTGCCAGGAAAAAAAAACCTTTGAACATGGAAGATTTTGTGGCAAGGCTGAAAATATAGGCGCTACAATTCCCTTCTGATGATACAAAGTAGTTAAGTGCATGAGCTACAAATTGAGAAATTCTGGGTTCAAATTTTACCTCTATAATGAACTCACTTGCTGGCTTTGGGCCAGCAACTCTCTCCCACTCTCAACCCCAAACCCAATCCCAACCTGCCATAGATGGATAACAATACTGACCCACAACAGGGTTCTTGTAAGGAATACAACAATATAATGCGTAATGTGTATGTGTAATGCTTTGAACATGCAGATGCAGCTGGAGGTCTTCAAGAGGCAGCTGGTAACTTCAAAGCTCAACTTCTGCAATGCGCTGTACATAGGGCTACCTTTGTGCCTAGTCCGGAAACTACAATTAGTTCAAAATATGGCAGCCAGGTTGGTCACCAATACACCTAGAGGTGACCATATTACACCAATTTTAAAATCACTTCACTGGCTGCCAATTAATTTCCAGGTGAAATATAAAGTGTTGGTTCTTACCTTTAAAACCCTACATGGTTTGGGTCCAGGTTACCTGCGGGATCGCCTTCTCCCATACAATTCGCCCTGCACACTCAGATCTTCTGGGAAGACCTTACTCCAGTCAGCAAAAACTAGGCTGACAACCGTTACACAGAGAACCTTCTCATCTGCCACTCCCAGTCTGTGGAATGGCCTGCTGGGAGAGATTCACCAACTTAACCGTCTTCCGGAATTTAAGAAAGCCATACAGACTGATCTCTTCTGGTAGGCCTACTCAGTTGAATTTTAAGATGCCTTTTAATAATGTTTTAGAGTTTTATACATTTTTAATAATTTATTAATTTTGTATGTTTTTGTTCAGTTTTATGTATTTTATGCTGTTTCGTGTTTGGTGTTGTTCCCCGCCTCGGTATGGATGAAGAGGAGGGTAAGAAATAAATATATTATATTATTATCATTATTATTATTATTATTATTATTAAGTGATATTTAACTCTATCTCACTAGTTGTATAGTAGTATACTGCCTATTTGTGTTCTACAGGCAGTAATCTAACTGGGAAAGTAATCTAAAATGGCAATCCTAAACATACTGAGTCGGGCGAAAGCTCCATTGGAGCCTGCTTCTGAATAAACATTTAAAGGAGGGCAACGAGGATGATCAGGGGTCTGGAAACAAAGCCCTATGAAGAGAGACTAAAGAGCTGGGCATGTTTAGCCTTGAGAAGAGAAGTCTGAAGGGAGACACGATAGCACTCTTCAAATATTTGAAAGGTTGCTAGACAGAGGAGGGCCAGGATCTCTTCTCAATCATCCCAGAGTGCAGGACTCGGAATGATGGGCTCAAGTTACAGGAAGCCAGATTCCAGTTGGACATTAGGAAACACTTCCTGACTGTTACAGCAGTACGACAATGGAACCAATGACCTAGGGAGGTGGTGGGCTTTCCTACACTGGAGGCCTTCAAGAGGCAGCTGGACAGCCATCTGTCAGATATGCTTTAAGATGGATTCCTGCACTGAGCAGGGGGGTGGACTCGATGGCCCTATAGGCCCTTTCGACTCTACTATTCTGTGATTCTATGAACATTTGAAAGTGATATTTAACTCTGTCTCACTAGTTGTATAGTAGCAAATTTTGAAATGCCCCTTTTTATTTATTAATTTATTCACTTCAATAAGAGAGTCAAAAATAGTGAACTCCATGGACACATAGTCAGACCAAGTATAAGTCTACTGCTTATGTTTTCCCCACAACATCTGCAACAATTTCCCTGACCTACTTTATCGGATTTTTACAAGGACAACTAAAAAACTGTACGCGAACCACTTTGAACCCTTGAAGGTTCTATAAAAACACCAAGTCTAAGCCAATGAGCACTAATTACTGGTCACAAGAAAGCATCAGAGGAGAACAGTCACACACGGAAATAAAACAGCTATGCATTCATATCAACATGCCAGCTTCCACATCAACCAACATCAGAGCAGGGTGAAGACAGATGTATTATTCAAAGAAGACACCCCACAGATGCAAAGCAAACCCATATTTTCCTTCATTGCCTTGCTGTTTTCCTCATGCACATCCATTCTATCAAGTTGAAGACAGTCATCAGTCATCAGTCTTGCCTTTCTGTTCCTCTTCCAGACCCTTTTCTCGTTGTTGCTGCTGATGTAGGGATGCAAGAGAAATTCATTCACTTCACATTTAAATGCAAAACTACCTAATTTCACTTTTAGTTCACTACCCTGTAAACCAAAACTCAGTTATCATTTGAAATTCGCAATTCTCCAAATTTTGCAATGGAGTTCTCCATTATTATTTTTTTTAAAAAAATGCAACTATCAGGGGAAGATTCATTCAAAAATGCATTATATCAGGAAAATGCATTGCAAAAAAGTGTATGGTAGGCAAAATGCATACAAAAATGCACGTATGAAGAGAAATGCGAACGAACGTGGTAACGAAAATTCACGCAATTTTTTTTTTAAAAAAAATCTCAATGTTTGGGAAGAACTGGACTTAAGACTGGAGAAATTCTCAATATTCAAGATGAACCAAAGTTATGACTAGAAGTATGAGAAACTGAGAGAAACTGGAACTGGAAGATTTGTCCACCTCTTGATGAAGTGTTGCATGTGCATTTCTCCATTTATATTCAAATCCTCATTTTATTTAATGCAAGTGTTTTAAAAAATCAACTGCAAAACTGTTCCAGGCATCACAGCCACTAGCTAAGATGTACCATCCACTGACAGTACCTCATGCAAATTGCAAAATCATATCTACTTTTCTTTCCTTCACTTCCTCTCCTAAGAGCTCAACCCTGGAGAGGAAAAGATCAATCTGCATTGCATATGGTGAGTAAACCCTCTGGTTAGGCCTCATCTTCAGTATTGCATCCAGTTCTGGGCACCACACTTCAAGAAAGATGCAGACAATCTGGAGCATGTTCAGAGGAGGGCAACAAGGATGATCAGGGGTCTGGAAACAAAGCCCTATGAGGAGAGACTGAAAGGATGGGGCATGTTTAGCCTGGAGAAGAGATAATTGAGGGGGAGACACAATAGCACTCTTCAAGAACTTGAAAGGTTGTCACACAGAGGAAGGCCAGGATCTCTTCTCGATCATCCCAGAGTGCAGGTTCGGAATCATGGGCTCAAGTTACAGGAAGCCAGATTCCGTCTAGACATCAGGAAAAACTTCCTGACTGTTAGAGCAGCATGACAGTGGAACCAATGACCTAGGGACATTGTGGGCTCTCCTACACTAAAAGCATTCAAGAGGCAGCTGGACAGAACATGGTGCAACAGCATCCTCCCACCTATGTTCCCCAAGAGCTGATGCACAGAGGCTTACTGCCTTGGATACTGGAGGTAGCACATAACCATCAGGGTTAGTAGCCATTGAAAGCCTTCTCCCAGAGGGCCACACTGGGACTCCAGGAGGGCTAGATTGGGACTTTGACCCCCGACCTAGCCCATTAATAAGTAGTTCAGATGCTGTGTACATCACTAATGGCACCAGGATGCTTCTATACAGGTAGTTCCCCCTGTATCAAACAGGAAAGTAGACGTCACTCAAAAATCAGCCAAAGTAAACTCAGTAACTCAGTAAAAGCAGCCCCTCTGTTAGGAGATTTTGCTCAGGACGTGTTGTAGGCAGAAATCTAAAAGAGACAGTTTTAAGAAAGGAAAGTTTCTTTGCTTACAGTAACAAAGAAAAAAAACTTAGCAAACAACAAGTTCAGACTGTGTTGCATCCTTTTAAAAATAGAACAAACCAATACGTCTGTCAGCATTATTGTTGTATATGAAAACATAACAACTAGTTCTGGATCAATACAGAGAGATACCTGGAATGGCCTACATACCAGTGAACATATGGAAAAATATCTTCAATTAAAAAAATCAATGCTCCTGAACACCTTTAAAGTTTGATTGGCAGGGCAAAGCAGTAGGGAGCTATAGGCTTTATTCACTGGAAAATGCTTTTACATTAGAAAGCTGCAGAGCATGGGCACAAAGACCAATTCACAATCCTGAAATGAAGGGAAGGATCAGTTTTTGAGCCTTTAATTGTGCGGTGCACTTCTTCCTTAAGCATAAGCATCCAGAGGCCGCCTGTTGCTAAGCATGGCTAGGCTGGTTACACATATCCAGGATAAATAGTACCTGCTTTTCACACACTTACCTGGAAATAAATCCCATTATACTCAACGGGGCTTGCTCTGGAATAGACATGCAGATGTGGGACCTGCAAGCGAAATGAAGGAGACGGCCACTTTCACACAGATGTAGTTATACTACTGCCACTAAGAGACAAGGCCTATGCAGGGACCAGGGTCCCATCTACACAAAGACACCAGATTTTCATTATTTCGGATTTGCTCCCTCCATGGTACATGTGAGAAAAAATAAATTAAAAAAAGGAAACCCCAATTATGGTGATGTAACATCAAAACACCACAATGTTGAGGCACAGACACACCCCTAACCATGCCCTCTAGTGCACATTTACTTTGGGAATATGGGGCACACTCGAACAGAACTTTGCAGAAGCAGCATTAAAGGGAAGATCCGTCACATCTTTCCGAAAAGGCAGCTTTTATGACAGGAAAACCTGTGGTTGCTGAAGAAAGGGGTAAACGCCATGTGGCACACCAGTGTGTGAGGAGCAGTCAGTCACACCATAGTCAATCCCCTGTGTAGATTGGGCCCAGGCCTAATCTACCTCAGCCATATGTGTTCCACTATTCAAGTAACGATTATCCTTATTTTCAAGACATTTCTCCTTCTTGGGGATGGGAGGAGGGAGGGAGATTTCACCAGCCTTCAGAGAACCCATTCTCAGCTATATCTGAGGCTTAAGATAAAAAGGGTGAAATCTGCACCCCACCTCCAGGGAAAGAGAAATGGCTTGAAAATAAAGCATCTGAAGTAGATTGGGCTTGTTCTCTGTTAATATATGTTACCCTATACTGGCATGCCATATAAGAAAGGGGTGGGGTGAATTTGAGTTAGAAAAACAGCTCTAATACTAGCCATCTCCTCATCTCTACTCCTATGTAATCTTCACCGCCAGCGAAAAAGATGCTACCATGCAGGGACCTACATTTCATTTAACAATTCCTTCTTCAGTCATCTTAATGAGTCGGCACAAAACCAATGCGCCTCAAAGGCAGTCCGTTCTGTCTACCTACACTCTGCAGGATCGAGGCGGGGAACAGCAACAATATAAAACACAAAAATCACAACAGTTAAAATTTTAAAAAGTAAGAGAAAAATACTACATTAAAAACATCTTAACATTCATCTGGATAGGCCTGTCGGAAGAGGACAGTCTTCATGACTCTCTTAAATTCATGAAGACTGCCAATTTGTCTAAACTCCTCCGACAGACCATTCCATAGTCTAGGAGCGATGGAAGAGAAGGTCCTCTGGGTAACACTCGTCAGCCTAGTTCTGGCTGACTTGAGTAAGTTCCTCCCAGAGGACCTAAGTGCGCGGAGTGGATTGTACGGGAGAAGGCGATCCCGCAGGTACCCTGGACCCAAACCATGTAGGGCTTTAAAGGTAATAACCAACACTTTATACTTCGCCCAGAAACTGATTGGCAGCCAATGAAGCGATTTTAAGACTGGTGTGATGTGATCACCCCTAGGTGTACCGGTGACCAACCTGGCTGCCATATTTTGAACAAGTGGAAGTTTCCGGACTAGGCACAAAGGTAGCCCTATGTACAGCGCATTGCAGAAGTCGAGCCTCGAAGTTACCAGTGCGTGCACTACCGTCTTTAGGTCTTCCAACTCTAGGAAGGGGCGCAGCTGGCGTATCAGCCGAAGCTGATAGTAGGCACTCCTGGCCGTCGCATCAATCTGAGCTGCCATCTGGAGCGACGGATCCAGGAGTACCCCCAAGCTGCGAACACAATCTTTCAGGGGGGGTGTAACCCCATCCAGAATTGGTTGACACACCTCCAGACCCAGGTTGGGGCCTTTGACAGCAAGCACCTCCGTCTTGTCTGGATTCAGCTTCAGTTTGTTTTTCCTCATCCAGCCCATTACCGCCTCCAAGCATTCATTCAGAGGAGACACACTATCCTTAGCTGACGATGTTATCGAAGGCATAGAGAAATATATTTGGGTGTCATCAGCGTATTGATAGCACCCTGCCCCATGCCTCCGGATGATCTCTCCCAGCGGTTTCATGTAAATGTTAAACAGTTGCACAGTCGTCCAGATCTCAACCATAAGGTTTTGATGCCAAGATTTTAATACCAGGAAGACGACCAGGTGGCCTCTTTTACAAAGGAGGGCTGTCCTCTGGCAGCCCTCTGTTCAAAGGGCTGTCACAGGACTGCCTTCTATTTGAAGAGCTGTCCTATCCAATTCCAGTTTAATGGTAAAGAACCCATAAGAACTATGCTCCATAAACAGTTAGCACCTGAACAGCAGACTGAATAGGCAGGCACACAGATCACCTGGTTACAGTTTTCACCACTGCGGTGAGATGTACTATATTTCTTTTTAAACTGTTGTAATTATTTTTAAATTTGCATCTATATGTATAAATTAGCATATGTAAAAATATGCAAATTCATGGCCTGCCCCCAGGGGGGGGCAATCCAGAAGCATTCACCCAAGATAGATGTCAATGAGTACTGGTTTACACAGGGAGCCTGAGAACCAGTGTGAACTAGCCCCAATTCTATCAGATTTGTGCTCTTGATTTTCATACAGCTGGGATTTAGTTACGAGGCCCAGAGGGCACTTTAGAAGCCTTGCTTTCATCTCCTGAGAAACAACATTAGACACATTGCTGGTTGGCCAACTGGAGTCACTTGCTGGTTGGCCAACTGGAGTCGCCTGCTTATCGGCTGTAAACAGGGATTAGACAAATCCATGGAATAGGATTGGGTTTATTAGCCAGTAGATAGAATTTTGTTCCGATTGAATTCAGCGAACTCTATACCAAGCTCAACCCCACATCGCAAGTCGGAACTTGCAGCCCTCCAGCTTTTGTTGGAGTCCCATCAGCCCTAGCCAGCATGACCAATGGGAGCTACAGTCCAACAACCTCTGGAGGGCCACAAGTTGCCCACCCCTGCCCTACAACTATCCTTTGCCAAGGAAAGTGAATTGGCAGTCAGCTATGAAAGATGGTCAATGCTTGGATTATGGCGGAAAAGATAAGTGAGCCCTTAATGCTGTAGTTCTCAAACTCTCCCCCCAACTTTGAAAATTGTTGGGAGTCTCTGCAGACCAATTCATACACACGTTGTTATTTTACAAATCAAAGCACATATGTGGCTCCTACTTTAATAACCATCCATCTTGGCTTTCTAACACAATGGACTTGCCAACTGCTATGAGCAACTTTTTGCATTCATCAGCCAGAGCCTCAGGTTTGGGTCAGCAAAGTCACCTTCAACTGGTAATTTTTTTAAGGGTAAAATTAGAAGACTGCACCAGTACTATATTATGAAAATCATGGCCCCTAGGGACAGGGCCTTGTTAGCCTGTTTGATAATCAGCCCCTTGTCAAAAATGCCTGGATCTCTGTCATTGGGGGGGCGGGGGGGAATAAGCCAAATGTAGGGCCAAGCACAGATATTCTCTCATGTATCACCACAACTTTTCCATGGACCACCTGAAAGAAAACTGTGGACCAGCAATGGACCACAGACCATAGTGAGAACCTCTGCCTTACAGGAATCCAGAATCCCCACCTTCTGATGGCCGATTTTAGCCAAATCATGGTCCCCCACCCAGCCTTCTAAAAACACTAGTTGAAGGGCCATCACAAAAGGTGGGGTGAGATATCCTCTTCCACTTCTGTAGTCCAAGCTTTGCCCACGTATTGGTCACTGCTGGCTTAATAACATAAGAAGAGCCATACTGGATCAGACCAAGGATCCATTTAGTCCAGCACTCTGTTCACACACAGTGGCTAACCATCTGTCAACCACAGATCCACAAGCAAGACACAAGCATGACACAGCAGAATTTTAAGATGTTTCATTGTTATTTTAATAATGTATTAGTTTATATTTTTAATAATTCATTACTTTTATACATTTTAATCAGTTTTATGTATTTTATGTTGTTTTGTATTTAATGTTGTTCCCTGCCTCGATCCAGAGGCAAAGGCGGGTAATAAATAAATAAATAAATAAATATATTATTATTATTATTATTATTAGGACACAGCTCCCTGTCTATTTCATTCACAACCATTTCTATGAATGACACCACTCCCTTGGTATCAACAATTTTCATTCCCAAGGTTAATATACACCCCATCCCATTCTGATATTATTTTTTTGGCCTGGCTTACCTAGGCAGCCTGGCGATTTCAGCCTGGTGCTCACATGCTGAGCCTGATGGATGCACATCGCAAAGCTTTGAGAAAGACAATAGGATGGCAGTGAGGTGGGAGATCTCACAGTCCACTGAATGGGAAAAGCCATCCCTGCTTTCATTCAAACAATGAATGTGAAAGCCAACAGAATTTTCTTTTGATGGGTGCTCTCCTAGTGGGATTTTCAAAACACAGGGGGAGGGATGAGGTCATGACTTGGAAAACCTCATTATCCACCAATCATAGCGCAATCGTCAGAAGCTCAGTTTGAGTCTCCAAGTGACTGGGGGTTGGGATAGGTGAAAAGTTCATTGAAACTTTTTTTTAGAAAACTAAATGCAGAAAAAAGTGAAATGTACAGATTACCCCATCACTAACTGGCAAAAAAAGCAACCCACAGAATAGCTGCACAATGCTTTCTAACTATTAGCGCTAGGGCCTTTCTGTCTGGAAGCAACCTTAGCTTCAGTTGCCCCAACTGGAAAATGGGAAACACACTGACTCATATAGGTTTCTGCAAGGGTTATTGAGAGAATGAATGAGAGGCTGTTCAAGCACTCTTCGGGTGCAATCCTATGGGTTACACCCTGGGTACTTGTAAGCAGGACGGACAGAGGCGATCCTGTCCTCTGCTCCATCCATCTTGATTTTTCGGCTAGACGTCCAATTTTGGCTGTCCAGCTGGGGGCTTCGAAGCAGGGTGTGCATTGCCTAAAGCAGCTTCCATGGTCTCCTCCCTCCCCGCCCCCAGAAATACCCACTTTTCATCTCTCCGTGCTCAGTTTTCCAAGTGCTCAGAAACAGCCATCACAGTACACTCTGAGGCAGTGGGGAATAGTTTCCTGGCTCCGAACTCAGACTGCTGTCTTGGAGCGTGAAGCCAGAAAACTAAAAAATCCCATGTCCCTCCAGATGCTGTCTAGGGGGCATAGAACTGCTCCCTTAGCCACTTTTCAAGAACATAAGCTTTCCAGTGCACAAGGTGTACCATTGCGATAGAAAGGTACTTCAGCACCACAATGCTAAATATTATACTGGCACTCCGTATGCAAAAATACCCTCTTGCTTTCACCCAGGCCAGCTCAAGCCTTTTGCAGCCTTAGGTGGCAATGTACATGGCGCCTCCCCCAAACCTTGATCAACCTATTCATTCATATGGGATGAGAGAAAAGAGCTTGCAATTTGGGGGGGGGGGGGGAGAGTCAAGGTATGAATTAGACTGGGGTGCAGAACCTCTTCCAAGGGACAAATTCAATTTCAGAGAAGCTGTCGGGGGCCACATTCCAGTGGTGGGTTCAGCCAGAGGCAAGAGGGTGGGGATAAAATTCCCTCCAAATACCAGCACATTTTACCTTAAAGCTCTTGCTGTCAGTAACTTAACCTTAGCAGAGGCATTTCGGCCATTTAGAATGAAGCCGGAAAATGTGCAAAAGGCAGAAAACCACCAAACAATCATGGCGGTGGGGGTGGGGGAAGAACCTGGTGATGTATGGAAGGAACCCTAGGACGGCTGGATCAGTGTTCAGGTCTGAGGTTCAACCAGCAGAGGCTGGTGGGTCTGCTCTCAGTGGGGCGGTGATTCTGCACCAGGTTTCAGTCAGAACTCTAAAGCAGCTATCCAAGATGTGAAGCTCCTTTGGAATTCTGATTGGAACCTGGAGCAGTTTCATCAACCCTCTGACAAAAGAGCCACCAGCCTGCACTGAGTTCAGCACCACTTGTCCCAAGTGTCTCTGGAGCCGGTAGAAGAGAAACTGTGCTCTTCTTTGAGGATTTTTGTGATTAGCCCTAAAATTTCACTGCCCTGGAGAGTTGCCTCTATTATCTACATAGCCTTCCCCATGGTAAATGGCCATGCTGGCTGGGGATGACAGAAGTTGTAATCCAACGCACCTGGAAAGCCTTCTTGCATAGGTGGGGAGCTTGTGTCCAGCCTCTGACTTCCCCTTCATGGCCACACTCCCCCTGCACAGCAGTGAAGCTTGTACAAAAGCTTCCATTGCCGCCAATGAAAGCCTTAAAAAAGAGATTAATTGCTACATGGGGTGGTTTTCAGGAGGGGTGCAATGGGGAAGGAAGAGGTAACTTTCCCCATGTGCTACAACCGAAACCCCCAAAATCACCCCCACGTGACAATTATGTCTTTCTTTTTTTGAAGCTTCCTTTAGCACTGAGGAGAAGCAGATGGGGAGAAGAGGAAATGGAAGAGAAAAAGGTGGGCATGTTGTGTAAAAGAGGGTTTACACAACATGCTAACCCACACTCAGTGGTTGAGTGTAGGTTGTTGCTGAACCATGGGTTAGCATATTGTTGTCTTAAGCCAGGACATTTTCCAGCGGGTGGCTTGTTCACCATGCTACCTTGAGAACCCATGGTTTGTTGTCCGGAAGTTCATGTTAGTTAACAAGCCATCCTAAAGAAAATGTCCTGAGTTCAGACAACATGCTAACCTATGGTTCAACAACCCACATTTCAACGAATGACTGTGGGGAGAGAGGGAGAGAGAGAGAGAAAGGGGGAAGTAAAGAGACAGAGGCAGACAGACACAGAAAGAAGGGTGTAAAGAAGTCAATGGGCAGATAGGGTGGACATTGGATGGTATGGGGTGTGGGTAAGAAAGTGGGAGGTAACTCTGGCCCCACCCACCTTTGATTCTGGCCCCACCAACCCCTGGCAGGCAACCCCTAACAGCTTTCATCCTGGGGAATGTGACACCTAAGAACAAAATGGTTCCCCACCCACAATTTACTGGGTTGGACTGGTCCCACTTTCACCACCGCCCTTCAGTAACATCAGAGGAAGATTGGGGGGGGGGGAACTCCCACTGTGCTCATTTCACCCAATGAGCAGCATTGACAGGTGAGCACCTGCCGTCAGAGTCATATGAGTTTCACAGAGATAAACCTGACATTTGTCTCCTCTCCTTCCCCCAAAGGTAGTCATTCAAGGCAATGGGAAGGGAGGGACCAACATTCCAAAAAAAAAACCCAACCCAACCAGCAGACTTGCACCGTCTGAGTAAGTTTAGACCTCATTCACTATATGGAGCATTCAGGTTTTTATGCAGCCAGCAATTGGCATCTCTCCTTCTACTGCTAATATTTGCATTGCAGGCCAGCCTGTTTAAAAATAAAACCAGCGCTGCCTTTCAAGCAGTCAATAAAACCTGGGAGGAAAAACTGATCTGTTCCTCCTCAAGGGAAATTAATACAAGCACACATACACACCTACCTCATTTTAGTACACACTGCTTCTCTAAAAGCTTTCATGTTAGAAGATGGGGAAAAAACACACATTCAGAAGAAAATTATTTATTTTTGTACCTACTAGGTACAGGACAAGAAATGCAGCTATATTTCTGTCTGGTTCAGTGCCTATTTTCGGATGTCATGATCAACAATGTTCAGATGTCATGATAAACCATGTTTGGATGTCATGATAAACTATGGTTTACCATGATGGGAACAAGCCTCTACCTTCCTCCACTCATGCGCTCGTCCATCGTCCTCTGGCACAGCTGCAACGAGGAGCTTAGAAGCTTCTGCTTTTGGTTAACTGCAGGTTGTTTTGTTGTCCGAACCTGACAAACTGTGGTTAATTTTAATCATGGTTTACGAGGCTGGCTCATTTCAAACCAATCACAGTTCAGACGAGCCACTGTTTAGAGTTCCTCTATCACTTGAAGCTGCAGTTCATCTAAAATGGAATGCTGACCTGCCTTACAGGGTTAATGTAAAGATTAGCAAGATCATATATACGAGTGCTCCAAATGCCCTTTTGCAGGGGTAGGAATCCCAATGCCCTCCAGATATTTTAGGCTACCACTCTCATAAAACCTGCCTATCAGCAATGTTGGCTGGGGTTGGTGGGAGTTGAAGTTCAAAACATCGGAAGGATACCAGATTGCTGTGTCACCTTCTATTGTACGTAAGGTACAAGGGGTTCGTGTACAATTATGTATATCAACTGTAATTATAATAAACTTTGGTTTTAGCAGCCCTGTATCATGTCTCAACCTCATTTTAGGCTGTGATCCTGTGCCTATGTCCAACTAATTTTAGTATGATTTGTGCGTACTTAGCTACCCACGTACAAAGCAACGGCCTTAACTGGAATTGGTGACGTGAGAAAAGATTCTGTCTCCTCCAAAAGTGAAACAGGACATGCCACCCACAGCTGAAAACAGGGGCCCACTTGTAACACTGTCTATCCCCCATGGCTAAGATCCTTCCATAACGTAGATTCACATACACAAGCTCCATTTAGCAAAGGGGCCTGGAAATTTCAAATACAAGTTTATTGCATGCAGGCTCAGCACATCGTATTGCTTCTGGCTTGTCCCAGCTGGGAAATCATTGCGCCTTGAATGGCCTCCTTGAATTTCCCCGATGTCAGTTTCTGTTCCCGTGGAGGGACAGGGATTGGTGGAAGACTTTAATTACTGTTTTACTTGCATTGTTTACTTTTTTTAAAAAAAATAGCAAAATGTTATTGGGGCAACTCAGAAACGCCTCTCAAAGAAAGATTACTCACCAGTCCCCTAGCCAGGATCACCAAGAAGCATTAAAACAGACTGAACTTGCAAAGAGGAAGCATTTCAATAGCACTTTGACTGCCCCATGTTGGTCAGGCTGGAGCCACAAATTAGGTCTGGGGGTGGGGGAAGGAAAATTCAGAAGCCATCTTGATTTTTGCTACCATCTGACACAATGTCATCTGGATAGCCTGCAAAAAGTGACCAATAATAAAGAGTCTTAAAGCACGTTAACGACTAAGAGATTTATTGTGGTATAAGCTTCTGTAGTGGGCAGTCCACTTCATCAGATGCATAAAGGCTTGTCCTGAGTTAAAGGTATATTCACATGGTTGGGGGTGAGGTTGTAAACAACAGTAAGATCGGAGGAAAATGAAATGCAGGAACTACAGACAGTGAAGGGGAAGCAACCCAAGGCAGCCTTCCCCTACCTAAAGGGTACAACACCTCTTGAAACCCATTTTAGAGAAGCTATTGGGGGTCACATTCCAATGGTGGATGAAGTCAAAGGGAAAAGGGGTGGGGCCACCCCCCCCAAAAAAAAATACCAGCCTATCTTAGTTTAAAGCTCTTACTGCAAGTAACTAAGCTAGAGTGACCATATGAAAAAGAGGACAGGGCTTCTGTATCATTAACAGTTGTATAGAAAAGGGAATTTCATCAGATGTCATTGTTATGCATGCAGCAACTGGTGAAATTACCTCTTCATCACAACAGTTAAAGCTGCAGGAGCCCTGCCCTCTTGACCAGATACAAAAGAGGGCAGGGCTCCTGCAGCTTTAACTGTTGGGAAGAAGAGGGCATTTCACCAAGTGCTGCATGCATACAAATGTAGGCTGACCATATGAAAAGGAGGACAGGGCTCATGTAACTTTAACAGTTGTAAAGAAAAGGGAATTTCAGCCAGTGTCATTTGTATGCAGTTAGTTCCTGGTGAAATTCCCTCTTCATCACAACAGTTAAAGGTGCAGGGGCCCTGTCTTCTTTTGCATATGGTCACTCTAGTATAGTGTCTGCAACTTTAACTGTTGTGATGAAGAGGGAATTTCACCAGGAACTAATTGCATACAAATGACACTGGCTGAAATTCCCTTTTCTCTACAACTGTTAAAGTTACATGAGCCCTGTCCTCCTTTTCATATGGTCAGCCTATACAAATGACACCTGCTGAAATCCCCTCTTCATCACAACAGTTGAAGATACAGGAGCCCTGTCCTCCTTTTCATATGGTCACATAACTAAGCCTTAGGAGAGGCATTTCAGCCTTTTAGAAGAGGAAACAGGGAAACTGTACAAAGCTACCAAATGATAGATTGTTAGGAGAAAGGGGGTGGAGCCAAGGGAAGGAGGTGTGGCCCAATGGGGAACTCTGGAGGGCCAAATTTGGCCCACCAGGCCTGAAGTGCTGCACTCCTGTCCTACCTGTTGTCATGCAGGCTGGCCAATGGCCATGCTGGTTGGAGACTATGGGAATTGTAGTTCAACATATTTGAAGGGCACCAGCTTCAGGAAGATTAGCCTAAGGCATTGATGGCTTCCCAAAGCAGAGCAAACCAATAATATCATATTCCACAGCCCCTTAGCCTAAAGGGGCAGTTGTTGGTTTCTGTCAGGTTCCACATCTGCTACTTTCCCCCTTTCCAACCCTTTAATGGAAGCACTCCCAACCAGTTGAGCAAAGTAGTTCAGGAAGAGAAAGCAGACAAATCCACCAACTTTTGGTCTATTATTATATATGATGCACAGAGCCAGCCTAATTTTATAGCCCTTGTTCATCTGCACGGCCTAATAATTTGTTATTATGTGACAGTCAGAGACATATCATGTTATTATGTGAATGTAAGAGGAAGAATCACCTTCACCAGCTGGTTTGCTGAGCCAAATTTATATAAATACACTTTGAAAGATCCCACCGCATAAAATCACAAAGGGCTGATATGTTAGGCAGGGAGTAAGTTTAGGTAACCACATCCTCCATTAGTCACACCCCAGAAAAATCAAGAGGCATTTCATAGATATTCACTTCTATGTACTTCTGTCATCAGATCTACAAGAAGTAAGGGCACATTGCAGTAATAGGTTAGAGGTTCTCTCTCTTAACTTTTTTTTAAAAAAAAATGTGATCATTTTCATACAGGAATTAGATGCTAAAAGCACTGTCAAACCTCTTTGTTGTGACTTGAATACACCTGAATGTCATTCATGCAGGATAAGTAGCTGAAAACACCTGTTTTTAATTTAGAGCACAATCCTATGCCCATCTAGAGGGGGGGGGGGTGGAAATCCTACAATATAAGAACAAGCCATGCTGGATCAGACCAAGGCTCCATCTAGTCCAGCATTTTGTTCTCACAGTGGTCAACTAGTTGCCCACAGGAAATCCACAAGCAGGACAGGAGTGCAACAGTACCCTCCTGCCCATGTTCCCCAGCCTTTTTTTGCATCTGGTTGGCCACTGTGTGAACAGAGTGCTGGACTACATGGACTCTCGGTCCGATCCAGCATGGCACTTCTTATGTTCCAGAGGGCAGGGCTCCTGCAGCTTTGTGGTGAAGAGGGAACTTCACCAGGTACTGCATGCATACAAAGGACACCTGCTGAAATTCCCTTCTCTACACAACTGTTAAAGATACAGGAGCCCGGTCCTCCTTTCCATATGGTCACCCTAATTTATATACCACCTTGCATTTTTAAAAAGTCTTGAAGTGATTAATAGCAACTCATAAAACAGTGCATCATTATATATTAAAAAAACATTTAGAGAAGCTAATGGTTGGGGAAAGCCAGGTAAGCAAACAAGTAAGTTTTTAATTATCATCAAAAGCATGTGACTGTCAGGGCCTGAAGTATCTCAGAGAGGAGGTCATTCCAGAGGGAGGGCACCACCACAGAGACCATCCGTTGCCACGTTGTTGTTGTTGTTGTTGTTGTTGTTGCCATACAGGGCCTCCCCTGAAGCTCATAGTGGTCTAACAAGATCTAAACGGGGGGAGACGATCTTTCGGATAACCTGATCCTAAGTTGTTTAAGGCTGTATATTTTATTTTTATTTGTTATTACATTTATATCCTGCTTTTTATCCTCCAAGAAACCCAAGGCACTTTATACAGTCCTCTTCTTCTTTTTCTTCATTTTATCCCCTGTGAGGTAGGTTAGGCAGAAAGTCAGTGACTTGCCCAAAGCCACCCAGTGAGCTTCATGGTCGAGTGGAGACTAGAACCCAGATCTCCAGGTCCCAGTCCAGCACTCCAGCCACTATGTCACACTGGCTTCCCGTATCAATTATAAATAATAATAATAATAATAACAATTTGAACATGGCTTCTTAGCAAACTGGCAGCCAGTGCAACTCTTTCAGCACAGTAATGTCTGCATGGCAGGGCACTCCAGTCAACAGCCTCACCACAGCATTCTACACTAGCTGCATTTTCCAAACCAGCCCCAGGGGCAGGCTCTCACAGAGAGTATTACAGTAATCCAGTCTCGAGGTTACCAATGTATGGATCACAGTGGTTAAGCTATCCCTTTAACAGCCAAATGGCAGGCAGATGCATCATGAACCTCTCCATTACTGAGAACAGCTACACTTATTGAATATGAGAATTTCATTTCAGGTCGTTTTTGAGATAGATATAGATATATATCCAAAATTCACAAAGAACTTCATATTCAGGAGAAAGAACTTGATTAAAAAAAATGAATGAGGGAGAAAGTGAACCTGACTGATTCATCCATCCCTGTTACAAATACATGCAATGGAAACATTGCTTTTTAGCAGAATTGTATAAGAAGACACTTCAAGATTCTGGTCACTTTCAGCATTTACATTCAGTTGCAACAGGTTTAGCTTCTGCCCCTGATTTATTGAGTCTGAAAGTTATCCACATTTACCCAATGGGATGCCCTTCTGAGTAAACATGCATGGCATCCCTCATTATTAAAATATTTGCAACTTGTCTTTCAGCTTTTACACTAAAAACAAAAACAAAAAATCCAAGACAGCTCACAACCTCCATATAAGCGATAGCAATACAAAGAAGAGACACTCATAACAAAATAAATAAATAAAACAGGAAGGGGTGGGCCACAGAACAAAATATCACACAGGCAGAGATCCCAAATTAAATTCAAGCATCCATTAATGGGAGGTGTGGCTCACCAAAAGGCTTTTAATTAACTTCTCAAAGCATAAACAGAAGGAGCTCACAGGTGATCTTGCAGCGGGGGTCTTGTGCCCACATATTAAACCTCAGATGGTAGTGGGACACAGATCAGAGCCTCCCTAAGACCAAGTGTGTGGGTGGCTTCCCATGGGCACAGGCAGCCATTCAGATACCCAGGTCCCAACAGTTTCAGTTAAAAGCAGCATTTTGAATAAAGCCCAGACATAAGCTGGGAGCCAACGAAGTTGATGTAATACTGCTGGCCAATCTGCACAGTCAACAGTCCAGCTGCTGCAGTTTGCACCAATTGAAGTTTCTGGACACTTTTCTGAGGCAGGTCCATGCGCAGCACATTACACTCCCAGAGATGCATGTGTTGGAGACACATGGAGTGTAAGAATAAGCAAGGTATCCTACTGCATCAAATTAAGTACCTTCTCCAACCTGGTGCTCTCTAGACATATTGGGACAATGACACCTATCAACCCCATGGCCATTGCTGGCTGGGGCTGATGGGAGTTGTAGTTCTAAGAGATCTGAAAGGTGCCAGATTGCAGAAGGCTGGTCTAAGCATTTCTTTATATCCTTCAAAGCCTGTAGACATCACAACCTTCTGTGATAGCAAGTTCCACTACCAAGTTAATAGAAGTTCGCTGTTTGGTTAGTCTGCCTGTCCAGAACCAGCCGCCAGGGAAATTGCAAAGTGAGATTAGGAGGAGGAGGAGGAGGAGACACACAGCCTGATTCAGTTGTCATGTCAAACTGCCTTCAACTCTCTGAAAAGGAAAGGGAAAACCCACCCCAACCAGATAACATCGTAACTCTTTTCACAAAGAAGAAAATGGGACTCCTTTCTTACCAAGTGTGCAAACACGACTACGGTCTAATAAGCATGTTTACTCAAAAGAACGCCCCGCTGTGTTCAATAGGGCTTATTCACCTATACACACGGGAACAAGCGCCGGGACACACGCAGTAGGTCTGACTTCCGAGTAAACACACAGAGGCATGCAGCTTCCCACAACTCGCAGCCCACGTGTCCGCTTCCCTCAGAACGGAGCCACTCTGGTGGAGTTCAGTGCGGTTCCCTCCCCCAGGTAAACACGTGCATAGGATGCAGCCCGACCCCAGGAGCGCGATTCCCGAGGAAACACACGCAAGATCCTCAGCCGGCGATTCTTCATTTACAACCCCCCACCCTTGGGAAATAACCCCGGGGTGTGGGTGGAAATGGCACGGGGCATTTGATTTAAGAAAAGGACGGGGGGAGGAAGAGGGGGAGGGAGAGAGGGGGAGTAAAAAGAACGAAAGTAGAAAGAACGAAAAATGCGATCACTTTCAAAGCCTAGCTCCCGTTCAGACGAGCGCGAGAAAGAGACGCGCGTTTGGCTTCCCCGCACCTGGTTAACTGGTCACGTCCCGGGCGGCGGCGGCGGCGTCTTCCGCGCACGCAGCCCCTGCGCGGCCTGCCGGGGTTGGCGTCGAGGAAGGCGCGGGCTGGTTCCTCATTCCAGGACAGGCGGCTCTTCGCGGCGTCCCGGCAGCTCCCGCCCGGTTTCCTCTCCTGCCGCCGCCGCCGCCTCAAAGCGCCGGCGGAACTTCCCGCAGCCTCTGCCCGAAAAGAAAGGCGCGCGCGCACACACACACAGCCCGATCCACTTTTCCCCGCTCTTTAGGTTTCTTGACGCCGACGCCGCTCCTCTCGCCTCGGTCACGGTTTTTTTGTTTTGTTTTTTGTCCTCCCCCCCCCAGGCCAAGCTGACGCACAATCCGGATTGAAGTTGCAGGGAATGGGGGGGGGGGGGTGGAGGGAACTACAGGCGCTTGCTCCGGGCTTGCGGAGGCACGCCGAGGAAACGTGGCGCAATTGTTGCTGCTGCTGCCGCCGCTGCTGCTGCCGGAGTTTCCCCCAAAGAACAGCGCAAGTCCGAGAGAAGGGGAGGAGGAAGCGCACGTGTGAATTTGAAGAGGAGAACGCGGGGAACCCGGAACTGTATGGCTCGTTCTGCAAAGGGAGCCTTCGGGGAGGGGCTCGGAAACCATGAAAGTTTTTTTATTTTTTCTCCCCGCCATCCCTTCCTCCCTCTCGGATCGTTGGCAGGCTTCCTGCCTCCGACCGGTCTCCTCGGGTGTAAAGAGAGGGAAGCAGAGAGAACAGGGCGCGGGCACCTTTTCAAGCACGGGCACTTTCACGCGTAAGTGAAGTGAGTAACCCCGTTGAGTTCAATAGGACTTGCTTTTGACTAAACATGAACGGATTGTGCTGTTTACGTAAAGTTGATAGAATGAACAACAACGACCACCACCACAACGGAGGGTCTTGTAATACTGTCAAGATGAACACATTTATGATGGCCTAATTTTCACGGGTAGAAAAGAGACTTTTGTGGTTCACAACACAACCATGATTTAACCATAGGTTTTTTTCCTTTTACCATTCTTGCTCGCTTGAAAGGCCTGATAATAAATACACCTGGCGTTCTACTGAGGACTAGGCCGCGAAGCCTAGTTTTCAGTAGATTTGAGCAGGTGAAGGCAGCGGACGCCCGGGCAGGTAAGGAGGAGTGTGGAGGGAGGGGGCCCCACTTACCAGCCGGGACCGTCCGCTGCCCTCCACTGGCGCCCGCAGGCGCCAGCGGACGGCCCCAGCAAGTGAGGAGGGGAAGAGGGGGCTTACCTGCCGGGGCCATCCGCTGCCGTCCGCGGGCGCCAGAGGACAGCAGGTGACGGCCCCGGCAGGTAAGAAGCGCGAGGGGGGGAGGGACAGGGAGGGGGAAGTTAGGCCTCCACTCACACCCCCCACCATTTTTTCCCCATAGACTTGCATTGGGGGAAAGCTTTCTTTCCCCCAATGCAAGTCTATGGGGAAAAATGGCAGCCGATCTGAAAACTGGACATCCAATTTTTGGATCGGGATCAGGTCTGATCCAATCCAGGGGACCTCCGGTTTTGTTCCGATCCGGAAAAAAATTGGAGGTCCCGATCCGGGTCCCGATCCGATCTGGGGGGTCTGTGCACATCCCTTATTATTATTATTATTATTATTATCTACTCTGGACCAAACCCAGAATCTGTTCAGATTAGTTGCATTGAACTCAGCCCTCTGGTTTAATAATAATTGTTATTATTATTTATTACATTTATATACCGCCCCATAGCCAAAGCTTGGCAGAGAAGAAGAACATGATATGTGATGTCGTGCATACATGCTACTCATGCTCTCCATCCACAATTTGTGACATTCCATGTACATGCGAAGAGGGGCATATGCAGCCTAATCCTGTGCAGGGTTACTTTGAAGTAAGTCCCACTGAGTTCAATGGGACTTACTCTCAAGTAGGTGTGCACAGGATTGCAGCTTGTGGCTGTTGCTTGTGTCCTTCCATGCATAAAGCATACAACATGCCTGGGAAATATGTAATCTAGTCCCAACACATCCCAGCATCACACACATATGTCATCCCAGGGGTTCATCTGTCTGCTCAGATTTGGTGCCCTGCCAAAGCCTCCTGATACAATCCCAGGCGCATGGATGTGGGAGGGACTAACAAAGTTGTTTTATCTGGAATGTTAATGACAAATATCTCCTAATGTGCATCTGGATGGAAACGAGAGTCACATTTCCACACGCACAAAAAAGGCAGCCTGTGTTCAGAGCATACAAATTCCCAGAGATGCAGCACAGCCTTAGGTTTCACACAAGAACCATTTATACTTGCTTTAAGGAACAAACGGCAACCCGTGATTGTGCTCTACAAATTCTGACAAACATACTTTAAGGATGAATGAATAATAGACAAGCGAATAATTGATGAAAGCTTTATGGAAAGTAGCACTGTGTTTAAGTGGACTCTCAAAATCCCCTATTTGTGGGTAGACAAATCGGGGGGACAATTTCACAGAATTTCTCCAGGAGGAGGAGAAATTCTCCAACAATTTTTCACAGGTAGGCATCACCACTGGCAAAGGGTGTATAACAGCTGCTTCTCCTCCTCCTGTGTTGGCAGCCTGGTACACATTTTGCATTCTCCACAATGCCCCATATACCTAGCATCACTCAAGGGAAGGGGGGGGATGCAGCCACCACACAAAAAAATAATGGTGAAGAAAATATGGAGAAAATTCTGAAAAGCATCCTTTAATTCTAGGAGGTAAGAAAAGAAAAATCTCAGGGATTTCCTGAAAGTTTTCTTTCCCCATGAAAGGGGCTTCCATTTTTCTGCCTCAGGTCCCCTCTACAAGGATTCACTTTTGCGCCTGGTTAGCCGATTATGCGCATAATCACAGAAGCGCATTTACGCCTAATCCCTCTGCACGAGAGGCGGCGAAGCGCATTACCGGATGTCCAAAATGCGGTTTACAAGTAGTTAATGCGCATAAGCACATATTCACACAGTCAAAATGCGCTTTAACGGACGGAGCAAAATAAAACTCGTGATTTAACGCGCATTCGATAATGCGCATAATCGGAGAGATAAAGCGCCTCTACGCCCCATTTGCGCTCCGCTGGTGTGTAGGTAAATTTTTTAATGAGACTTCAAAGAGCATTAAACCTCTCATGAAGAGGCACCCTCATTCTCAGAGCGTATTATAATTTATTTTGAATGTGTGTTGGTGATGTTTTTGACCTTAACTAACCTCTCCGAGGTGGCTGGGGGTACTGTCTGCATTTTTCTTTCTGTTACACGCCTCACCATTGCTCTACAGTCTCCCAGGCTTTCTGCACTTCCAGATCTGGAAAGGCCCTACAAGAGGAATAAAATTCTACGATGTCTTCCCCCGGGTGGGCGGGGAAGTGCAGGAAGCCGCTACAGGCTGTCAGAGAGATGAATGTACAATGAAAGGCAGGACACACACTCCTCAGTCTGAACCCTGAACCGAACCCATAAGAATTTCTCCGAAATTTCTCCTTCTTTGAATTTCTTTTCGAAAGCAATTTCTTTTCGAACGAATTGAATGAAAAGGGTCAAAAATTTCGTGGGAGAAATTTTCGGCACAGCATTTCTGTAAAGGAAAAGGTCCAGTGCCAATCTGTCTCTTGAAGGGCTCTTTCAGGAAGCCCACTGAGTCCTCATCCTTTCTCCTCCAAATCAATGACCTTATACCACCCAAGATCATGTCCTCCCTGCCTGTGAAATCCTTTCCTGCTAGGTGATGTCCACCCAGACATCAATAGCATCTGACAATCCTTTTCAGGTTGGGGCCTTTCTCACGGAAGTTTGTGGGTCCATTTGACGACATCATCAACCTCCTGAACATCTCTCACACCAACTCCTGGTTATTCCATTCTACCCTCCCCCGCCTCCCAGATATCCCTATTCTTCTGAAATATCACGGGATTTCCTACCTTGTGCAGGCAAAGTTGCACTACAAAGCACCCACTAGAGAGTGCTGTCCCATTCACATCTATGAGCACTGAGAGGAGGGGAAGTTTTCCATTATAGACCACGTGGTTGCCCCTCTCCGCCTGTGTAATGCAGCCTGTTACCATTATGCAAGAGGAGCAGGAAGCAAAGTCCTAGTTAGGCAACTTGATTTCCCCTTAATCTAAAGAAGCCCATTGTTTCCATCCTTGGATTGTCAACTGTACAACAAGGTGACCCCTGAGAACATAGCTGTTCTGCTTGAAAGACGCCTTCCCCAACCTGGTATCCTCCACTTGTTTTGGATGACAACTCCCAGCGTTCCTGACCATTGCTGTGGTGGCTGGGGCTGATGGAGATTGAAGTCCAAAGCATCTGGCAGGCACCAGTCTAAAGCCTGGGGCTTGTGTAATAAATCCAGCCAGGATAGTTCAGTGTTTTGATTTCATGATGTCTTTGAACTGGACCTGTGAGCAACTGCAAAACCTACCCACCCCCTTTCCAAAATTTCTGATTCCAGCTATGCACAAAAAGTTGGTACTTCCTGCCAGACGGTGGCAGATCCAGACACTGAGACACAAACCCTCCAACCGTTTTTCTCCCTGGCCTAGCAAACTGACTCACCACCCACGAGCCTTTCACAAAAGTATTCACTTTTTGCTCTTTAGCATTAGGAAACGCACACCCATCACACCCCCTGTGGGACAGGTGTTACCAGGCTCAACCTCCTCTAATCAAACCACACCTCAAAACCCAGCAGGAATGGCTGAGTGAGCTGAACTGAAGCCACTGGGCTTAGATGCCAGGGCCAGCCCCGACCATGAAGCTGTAGGAAGCAGGCACACTCCCCCTCCAAAGGGCCTTCCTCACCTTGATCCTGCTGTCCGCCTGCATGGCTGAACCTGCAGGCAGCACGCAGGCCCAAGAAGCAGCTGCTCGCTTGCCCACATGTCTCTCGCCTCGCCTCCCACTTGCCCAGCCGCACTCATGCGCCTCCCAACCCTGCCGTCCAGCCGACTTACTTTTCCTGGTGCGGACACACACACACCCCGCATCGCCAGGGCACTGCCTGTAAGGTCTTTCTGCTTTCAGGAGCTGCATGTTGCCTGCAGGAGATCAGACAATCACGAGAAGTCCTGGAAGTTTCGGGATCTCTCATGATACTTTGCTGGATCTTGAAGGCAGGAAAACCTTACAGGCGGCGCGCTGACCCTGCAGGTGCACGTATCCGTGCCAGGAAGAGTGAGCTACCTGGCAGCAAGCAGACATGTAGATCGGGGGAGGAGGGGGAGGAGGCACAGCGAGCCCAAACTTCAGGCCGCAACCTGCCTTGGGCCGGGCCTGTTAGACAGTGCAGGGCTCACCCGTAAAACACCCAGATAAGACAATGTGTTGGAACATGTGCAGAGTACATTTCCCTCTCTAATAGCTATGACTGGGGCAAAAGGCTTCCAAGAAAAGGGAGTGTGGCATTTAACTTCAGCACATCATTTCTGAATTTAAGCCTTACTAGGCTGGAAATACAGACCCACCAAGCAAAGCTCTCCTTTTCCTCCTATTTAATTAAGCGATAACAACATTGCCATCCGATGCCTCATTTTGGCACAGGCACAGAAGTGCCTCACCACTCCTGCTAACAGCAAACGCAGGTGTTGAGTGCCAACAAAAATGGAGCTCATACAGGGCCACTGGGAACCAAGAGGTGTATCAACATCCCCAGGGGAAACCTGATATTTGCAACAACAACAACAACAACAACGCAAACAAACTGTAAAGAAAGCCTAAAAAGCCCAAAGGAAGGAGGGGGAATCCCTGCCCAACAAGAACTGAGCACCTCGGTAGCCACAGAACATTGCATGTCAGGGGAAAAAATAGAGAGAGGGGCTGGAAGAGGGGCTCAAATGTGACGCTTGAGCTAATGACAGGAGAGTAAGGGTGTCTCTACAAGAGGCATTTAAAGCTCTTTCAAGGCACATTAAAAAAATTACCTCTACAAGAACAGAGCGCAAATCGGGCGTAGAGGCGCGTTATTTCCCCGATTATGCGCATTATCGAATGCGCGTTAAATCGCGAGTTTTATTTTGCTCCATCCGTTAAAGCGTATTTTGACTGTGTGAATAAGCGCTTATGCGCATTAACTACTTGTAAAGCGCATTTTGGACATCTGTTAATGCGCTTCGCCGCCTCTTTCCGCCTCTCGTGCAGAGGGATTAGGCGTAAATGTGCTTCTGCGATTATGTGCATAATCGCGTAACCAGGCGCAAAAGTGAATCCTTGTAGAGGGGACCTAAGGGAGTGGCTGGCAGCATCTTTGCACAAAAGCGGTCCTGCTAAGCAGCAGGGAGGATATCCTGCAGTATTTCCTTGCAGGTTGTACTTGTGGGAGTTGAATGCTCAAGCGTTTGTCTAAGTACACTTGCTAAAGCAGGGGTGGCCAACCTGTGGCCCTCCAGATGTTTTAGCCTCCAACTTCCATCAGCCTCCAACTTCCATCAACTAGCCAGCATAGCCCACAAGTAGGGTGACCATAGGAAAAAGAGGACAGGGCTCCTGTAGCTTTAACAGTTGTGATGAAGAGGGGATTTCAGCAGGTGTCCTTTGTATGCATGCAGCACCTGGTGAAATTCCCTCTTCATCACAACAGTTAAAAGTTGCAGGAGCCCTGCCCTCTTTTGTATCTGGTCACTCTAGTTATACTACACTACACTGAAGGCTCTTTTCCTGGTGGACTCCAGTCAAACCATAGGTCCATGCAAAGCAGGGGCTCTACCCCTGACCTAGGGCCCTCCCGCTACAAGTTGCCTTCCCTGGAAACATAAAACATCCAAAAGAACCTTCCTTACAATGGGCTTTGTGGATTAAATTGTAAGTTATCTCACGCTACTCAGAGGTGCTCGTATAATGGCAGGATCTACACGACTACTCAAAAAAGTTTATAACAGTAGTGACAACCGTTGGGGCCCAGGACACACTCCATATACAATTTTCAAACCGCTTTAAAGTGTCATATCCTGCTTGGTGTAGATTTGGCCAGAAGGTTTCCAGAAATCCGCACATTGATTTAAATTTAATTCACTAATGGGCAGGTGAATGCTTTGTAGTCTTCGCTCTCTGCGGAAACTGGCTTGATCTGCAGAAATGAGCAGGTGAAACTGTTTAGAGATATAAGGATTGTCCTCTGCTAAGTAATGCAGATAAAACCGCTCTTACACGTAAGAGAGAAGGAGCCTGTGAAACAGTCAGTAATCCTGCTCCCTGCAGCTGGAAGTTCAGGTTGTCAATCATCTAGGAAAAAATCCGGCCCAGCCAGGTCTACTCCTCTCCCTTAACAGAGATTTCATCTGCAGAAATCAACTGGTGATGCTTTTGACAGCATAGAGGTTGCTGTCAGATATTGCTTAACTGGTGCAGATCAAAATGTTGTTAGAGGACCAGCTACAAGAGCTGGCTTTTAAGTTGGCAACCCTTGCAGGCGCCTCTCCTTCATTTATATTGATTTTAGTGTAAACTGTCATGTACATCAATGGCAATATAGGCAATCAATGAAAATAATTAAAATTGTCTGTTCACAACACTACTGGAGATATACATCACAGTCATCCGAATACAATGTATGTTTGCTCAGAAGTAAATCCCACGGAGTGTCTAACTTGACAGGATGGTGGAGGTATGTGAGCAGTTCGCGGATCTCTTTACAGTTTAGCAAACAGCAGCTGTGTGCAGTTGGGGTGGGGGGGAGGAAATGCTTCCCTCCAACAGCATCTGCTGTCCTGATGCTGAACAAATTGACTGGGAATAAGCACCATTTTGTTGTAGTGGAGGATAATATTTTTAAAGTTGAAATAATACAATGAGCTACTGTCCCCATGTACATGCTCATCTGGATGCCCCTCTAACTAGAAAGTGTTTAAGAAAAAGAAAAAAGTAGGAAAGGGTGCTGAGGTGAGGGGGGGGGCAGCCCAGGTGGGACCCGGTATGCCCATGCTGGCCCAGGTGCTGAAAGTAGGCCTGTTTGCTGCTGCGCCATCACCTGGCATTCTCTTTAGGGCTAGTTATGGGGGTGGAGGAGGCTTTGGGATGGTTTTGCATCTAGTTCAGGGAGCTGGGATGTGAGAGAGGCAGATGAGCATGCAGGCTTTATTTTTAGGACCTTCTTGCCTGTGCTAGGATTGATATTTTGGATTCCTGCCTTAAAAATATCTGCAGCCTGCTTAGAAGCAGTGGCAGCTTGAATAAGAAAGGGGGCATCACAGTTTTCTCCAGGCTAGGGTGACCATATGGTAGGGTGACCAGATAAAATCCAGGTCAGGGATCATGTAACTTTAACAGTTGTAGAGAAAAGGGAATTTCAGCCAGTGTCATTTGTATGCAATTAGTTCCTGGTGAAATTCCCTCTTCATCATCACTGTTAAAGTTGCAGGGGCCCTGCCTTCTTTTCTATATGGCCACTCTAGTATAGTGCCTGCAACTTTAACTGTTGTGATGAAGAGGGAATATCACCAGGAACTAATTGCATACAAATGACACTGGCTGAAATTCCCTTTTCTCTACAACTGTTGAAGTTACATGAGCCCTGACCTGGATTTTATCTGGTCTGCTTACCATATGGAAAGGAGGAGAAGGCTCCTGTATCTTTAGTAGTTGTGATGAAGCGGGGATTTCAGTAGGTGTCATTTGTATGCATGCAACACCTGGTGAAACTCCCACTTCATCACAACAGTTAGAGCTCCAGGAGCCCTGCCCTCTTTTGTATTTGGTCGCTCAAGTTATACTATACTACACTGAAGGCTCTTCTCCTGGTGGACTCCAGTCAAACCATAGGTCCATGTGGAACCACCAGGAGCATGCCCTTAGGTGCTCTCTCAGGTATCATGGTGGCTGCCTATATGCTCTGAAAGCCCCGCAGTGGGTGTGCATTGGGACTGCATCGGTTATACGATGCAGCAGCCACCTCGCAGCCCTTGTGGGGGTTTCCTGCAAAGCTGTGATTTGAAAAAGTCAGGGAATTACCCCAACTTTTTCACCAGAGTGATGTGAATACGGTGCATCTGCCATCTATCCTCACTTTGACGTCACAGCGGAGGTATTCCCTGGGTGGATGGTGCCCCCTGGTTGGTCACCTTCTGCCCAGGCAGAGGGCATGCCTGGTGTGCCAAATGGCCGCCAGAAACCCCACACTCTCCCTCTGCATCGGGATTAGCTGCCACCACCCTGCAGTAGAGAAAGTGTGGTGTTTTGTTTAACGCGGCAGCAGCCCAGTACTGAATTCGCAGCCCCCTGGTCCCAAGTTGTTTAGGTCTTTTTACACTCATACTAAATCTTTAAACCTGGCCCAGTAGCAGATAGGTAACTGTGGCAATACCCCACATTTCTGTTCCCTTAGGTATGACTGAATGAATATATTTAGAGAGCTTGGGATGTTAGATTGAGTGGGTGTGGCTAATGATGCTATAAAAGGGAGCGGGGGGGAGTTTGTTAGTTGGTCTGTGGGCAGTCAGTGGCTGCATTCAGACAACACATTAAGCAACTGAGGGGTGGGGGAAACAATCATCAGTTGTGTTGCTTATTGTGTTGTGTGGAGGGTAACACGCCACTCACAAACTACTGACGGTATGCTCTTCCGCACAAATAAGCAACGGAGAGAAACAACTGGCTTGCAAGTTGTTTAGCTCGAAGCCAGTTGTTTAAAGTGTTGTGTGGAGGGGTGAGCGTGTTAATGGCATGTGGTGAGTAGGTTAAAACACAAGCCCATAGAGGCAGGCAGCAAGAGTGACCAAAGCGGCAGCTGCCACTCTGCTACAACTGGCACAACTTGCAGAGGCTGCTGGGATAGAACTGGGAGGACTGAGGGAGGAGGAAGGGTGGGGAGAGGGGCAGGGGCTGCATCAGTCAAATGCCGGGTTGACTATTAGTCCACTCAACGCCAGCCCCAACCACCCACAGTTGTGTAGATATATGTTGTGTGGGGAGTACCCACAAAATAACCAACTGTGAGTTGGCTACTCAACCCACCATTGACTAATGTGTTGTCCAAATGTAGCCAGTCTGTCAGTTGGTTGGGAGTCTGTCTGTGGTGGTTAGTTGGGGTTTGTAAGTGGCTGAGTATGAGAAGACTGTGTGAGAAAGGAACAGATATAAGACTGTAGAGATTTAGGATTATTAGTATTAAGACTGTTATTACTAGTATTATTAAGAATAGGAAGGATTTAAATTGAATTTGAAGAAACTAAGAGCTGTAAACGACAATAAACATTTTCTTTATTTTGCTACCATAAAACCACACGTCAGCTTGGCTTTGTCACCTGCTCTATTGGTTCCTAAATACACAAATTACATTAAACCTTTAGCCCAGTATATTCACAGCAGAACCTAATTCACAAAGTCTTTGCCTTGTTCCCTCACAGACAGGGGAAAGGTAGTGTTATTTTGCCCTTCCCTCAGGCTTATTCAAGCGGTGGCGCTTGTCCTGAGAAGGGGTGCTCACGACCGGGCCTAGTATATAGGTGGTGTAGTGGCACAGTAACCAATGTAGTTCTTTAATGTACAACACCAGAGGAGCCCTGCTGGATCAAGCCAAAAGCCTGTCTAGTCCACTATTCTGTTCCCATAGTGCCCATCCAGATATCTGTGCAGTCAGTCGCTTGGTCAAGCAATCTAAATGCACGTCTTTTTCACCTGGCTCTGGTCGGTGGATTCCAGGGTTCGAAAGAAAGAACGCAGATCCTTCAAGCCTGATGTTTGCCCACTCCTGTTTTGGAGGGAGGGTTGCCCCTGTGGTGTTTTTAAAAAGGTGTTTATTTTTGTACTTCTGCAAAGCTCTGGGTTCATGAAGCTTGATACCTTCCCTCTTTTTCCTATCAGTGAGCCCCACCACGGCTAGGCTGACCAGATAACATCCAGGTTAGGGCTCATGTAACTTTAACAGTTGTAGAGAAAAGGGAATTTCAGCCAGTGTCATTTGTATGCAATTAGTTCCTGGTGAACTTCCCTCTTCATCACAACAGTTAAAGGTGCAGGCACTATACTAGAGTGACCATATACAAAAGAAGGCAGGGCCCCTGCACCTTTAACTGTTGTGATGAAGAGGGAATTTCACCAGGAACTAATTGCATACAAATGACACTGGCTGAAATTCCCTTTTCTCTACAACTGTTAAAGTTACATGAGCCCTGACCTAGATTTTATCTGGTCACCCTAACCATGGTGGCATTTCTGTCGGCACTCACTTTCTGAGTTCACTATTATATGGGTGTGGTAAATGTTTTAGGTTTTTTGCATGGCTTTACGCTGCCTCGAGTTGACCTTTGCTTAGAAAGGTGGGATATGCATTTTAGTATAAATAAATAATAAAATAAAACATTTACACCAATATTAAGTTAATCCTTGTAAAAGTTTTTCCACCACGCCCCCCCAAAGGGCCATATTCTCATCTAACCTGTTATCAAGACATACCCTTGCCTTTTAGCAGGGCAGACATCTGCCAGTTCAGAGTTCCTTTTTCAGTACCTTAAACTCTTGCACAACTTGTCTAGCAAATACTTTATCATATCCTTTGCCTTTGTAGATTCTCCCCCTTTCTCCAATTGGCTTTTTCCCAGGCAGAAAATGTCTCTTAGAATTCCATTCTAGGAAGTAACTTTTTCTGTTGCCGTCAAAACATAGCTCCTTTGATATCTTAGACACGAAAGGAACATATCAAGAAGATAAAGGGGAATTAGTGGCGTTTGGAAACCCAAACAACCTTTCTGGAGAAGATTGGGCAGCTGTTGTCCAGGATTCTACAGTTAAAACAACTTTGTCAGCCCCCGTTTGTTGCTGTCGAGTCTATAGGAAGGATGGGTCTACAGTACCAGAAACGCTTCTAAACCAATGAAAGCATTTCATATTATGCACAGAGTGCCAAGAAGACGATACCATATCTGGAGCGAAGCATTCTCAATGTTCAAAACAACTTAGCTCTTAAATTTCATGTAACCTCGCTTGAAATCGGATCTTTGCCCATTTTTTTAATGGCAATATGTTATTTTTTATTCCAATCCCAGTACATTTTTAGAAGTTGTGCTTTTCACTGATGATGGTGGGTGTGTAAAGGGAAGAGAAGGCTATAAATGGCTACTAGTCCTGATGGCTAAATGCAAACTCCAGTATCTGAGACAGTAAGCCTGTGTACATCAGTTGCTGGGGAACATGGGTAGGAGGGTGCTGTTGCACCATGTCCTGCTTGTGGTCCCTGGTCAACAGCCACTGTATGAACACAGTACTGGACTAGATGGACCCTTGGTCTGATCCAGCATGGCTCATCTGATGTTCTTGGGGAGTTGACAAGATTCTTTTTTGCCATATGAATATATGTATTTTGTGTTATGCAGTGTCAGACTGCCTTAGCCCAGTATCAGGGCCTTCCAGAAGTTTTGGACTACAGCTCCTTTATTTATTTATTTATTTATTTATTTATTTATTTATTTATCTTTTATCTTGCCTTTCTTCCAAGGATCCCAAGGCAACACACATGATCCTCCTCCTCTCCATTTTATCCTCACAACAACCTTGTGAGGTAGGTTAAGCTGAGAGTCAGTGACAGGTCCACAGTCATCCAGTGAGCTTCATAGCAGACTGGGGACCAGAACCAGGATCTCCCCGTCCAACACTCTAAGCACTACATTATACTGGCTCCCATCAAACATGTCCAGTGGCCAGAGATAATAGGAATTGTAGTGCAAAACATCTGGAGAACACCTGGTCTGTTCTAACTGGTAGAGGTTCTCCAACAAGGTCTTTCTGAGGTCAGCTAGATGAGATCCTATAATGCAGCCATCACCAACTCCCATCCTCCTCCAATGACCATGCTGGCTGGGAATGATGAGAGTGTTCATCTATGTTCAACATCTACATGAAACCATTGGGAGAGATCATCCGGAGGCATGGGGCAAGGTGCTATCAGTATGCTGATGACACCCAAATATATTTCTCTATGCCTTCGATAACAGCGTCGGCTAAGGATAGCTTGTCTCCTCTGAATGAATGCCTGGAGGCGGTAATAAGCTGGATGAGGAAGAACAAACTGAAGCTGAATCCAGATAAGATGGAGATACTTGCTGTCAAGGGCCCTGACCTGGGTTTGGAGGTGTGTCAACCAGTTCTGGATGGGGTTACACTCCTCCTGAAAGACTGTGTTCACAGCTTGGGGGTGCTCCTGGATCCAGCACTCCAAATGACAGCCCAGATAGATGGGACAGCCAGGAGTGCTTACTATCAGCTTCAGCTGTTGCATCAGCTGCATCCTATATTAAAACCACCCCACTAGCTGCCAATTGGTTTTCAGGTGAAGTATTGATCATTACATTTAAAGCCCTACATGGTTTGGGTCCAGGTTACCTGCGGGATCGCCTTCTCCCATACAATCTGCCCTGCACACTCAGGTCCTCTGGGAAGAATGTACTTCAGTGAGCTAAAACTAGGCTGACAATTGTTACCCAGAGGACCTTTTCTTCTGTTGCCCCCAGACTGTGGAATGGTCTGCCAGAGGAGATTTGTCAACTTAACCCTCTCTCTGAGTTTAAGACAACCATAAAAACTAGCCTCTTCCAGCAGACCTACCCAGATATATTTTAAACCAAGATATATTGATTGTTATCTTTATTTATTTATTTATTTATTTACTGCATTTTTATACCACCCAACAGCCGAAGCTCTCTGGGCGGTTTACAAAAATTTAAACCATAAAAACGATTCAAAATATAAACAACGACAGTATAAAAACATAATTTAAATTACAGTATAAAAGCACAACCAGGATAAAAACTGAGCAGCCATGCAGAAATTGAAAGGGATTTAAAATATAGATTTAAACAGCAGGTTAAAAATCAAAATAAAGAACTTACACTGTGAAACTAAAAAGGTCTTCACCAGGTGTCTAAAGGAGTGTAATGAAGCTTCCAGGCGAACCTCTCTGGGGAGCTCATTCCACAGCCAGGGTGCCACAGCAGAGAAGGCCCTTGATATTTTATTGGTTTTATATGCTCTTTTAATTAATTTTATATATTTGGTTTATATTGTATTGTTGTGCTAATGTTGTTCCCTGCCTCGATTCAAAGGGAATGGTGGGTAATAAATAAATATATGACGATGATGATGTCTGACCTCATAGATGGGAAGGGATCCCCTGACATCTAGCCTAGAGGAGTGTCCAAGGGGAGCCATCCAGCCCCCAATCAAGAAGTTTGACACCCCTTTGTTACTTCATAACTGATAAGGCCACTTAGGCAGAGATATAATGACTGACCCATAGCTACCCAGTGGAGTTCTTGCTGAGTGAGAATTCCAACCCTGATCTCCACATGGGTTTTTCCATGGTCGTTCTATCCAAGCCAAGCAGTAGGTTTGTGCTATGAGATTGCTGGAATGGGAACCTCTCTTTTTTAAAAAGCATTGCTCAATTGTTGTCTTAAAATCCTTTGCAATGGAATTCACTGTGGTGTGGCTCAAAAGGTGTGGAGAGCTGACAGAGTAACCTGTGGGCAGAATAGGGCAGGAGAGACTTTCTCTGCTATCATAACACTGAGTCACTTCAAAGCTAGTTCTCACCAAAGCCATCACCCTGTGTCTGGACTATACCATTTGAGACTGTAATGGTCTGGGACAGAATGCTCCTCTGTATCAAACATTTCCCGACTCACTTTTTATTTTTTAAACTGGCCCAGCAGAGAGAAGGCTAAGCTAAAATTATTTCTCCAATGCGATAAGCAGGGAAGGTCTTTTTTCTTTTTGCATGGTGGAGCATACGATCGTGTGACTGAACCCCACCTTCAGTCTTAAGTGATTCAGCCGAAACACAGGTTTTCCACCACAGTGAGAACTAGGCTTTGGTCGGATTAAACGTCATCTATTTTTTAACCTTGAAGCAGGAAGCTGGTCAGAAGCGAGAGCTGTTCTTGGCATGCAAAGCATCAGCTACTTCCCTCAGGGAGTGCGAAGGAATTGTGAGTTGGGAGCTCTGTGTGTGTGTGTGTGTGTGTGTGTCTGTGTGCGCGCCTACTCGCAGAGTTCCTCTCTGCAACGCCCATGTGCTCTTTAAGTTCCCTTTCCTTCCGTGAAATGTTATCAAAAGGGAGTAGCATAAAAATAGGCATGACACAATGCGCTCACAGGGAATGCTCACCAAGCCCTGCTTTCTCTCACTTTTAGAAAACAACCAAAACTTGGCCTTCCAGTGAAGTCCAAGAGGAAATGTTATCTGGTTGAGGATCAACCAGAAAAAAAGAATTTAAAAAGCCTGTGACATTAAAATAATATAATAAATCAGAGAAAAAGTGTGTGTGTGTGTGTGTGTGTGTGTGAGAGAGAGAGAGAGAGAGAGCAATTCAGAAGTATTTTTTGTGTTGTGTACATGCATGCTTGAACCGTGCACCACCACCCCCAGGACACCCCCCAATGTGGTGGAACTCAGGCCTAGCCCACCATTTTATGAGCTGTTGCATGGGAGGCTGCAGGCTGCATGCATGCTTCTTGCTTAGCAACCTCCCACACACAGGCTCTGCTGAGCCCAGAGAAGCAGGGTAGGTGGTATCAGAGCAGGAATGCAGACAACTGGCAACAGCAGCCGTGATTAGAGTGACCATATGGAAAGGAGGACAGGGCTCATGTATCTTTAACAATTTGGCAGGCGAGGTCAAGGGGGAGGTCCCTAACAAATTTTTGTTCTCGTAAGAAGCACTCATATAGTAGAGGACTCTGTCCTTCAGAGAGAACAGGACAAAGCACATGCAATTCCAGTACAATCGGAAAGGCAGAAACAAAATGGAAATAGAAACTATAAACAGAAAGGAGTCACCAGTGGCTGGTGACCTGCAAAGTGTGTGCAATGTTTGTATTCCTGCCTGAGATCAACATGGCGTACACCTGGAACAAGTGCAAGCTGGTTGCACTATTGGAAGAAAATGGCCCCCTCCACAAGGATGCGCTTTTGCGCCCGGTTCCGCGATTATGCGCATTATCGCGGAGGTGCTTTTACTCCTAATCCCTCTGCACCGGAGGCGGCGAGAGGCGGCGAAGCGCATTAATTCATGTCCAAAAAGCGCTTTACAAGCAGTTAATGCGCGTAATCGCTTGTTCACACCGCGAAAATGCGCTTTAACGGCCAGAGCAAAATAAAAGTCGCTATTTAACGCGCGTTCGAAAATGCGCATTATCGGGGAGATAACGCGCCTGTACGCCCGTTTTGCGCTCCGTGCTTGTGGAGGTAAATTTTTTAATGAGCCTTCAAGGCTCATTAAACGTCTCGTGTGGAGGAGGCCAATGTGAGAGTATTTGAGTGGCAGGTGTCCACCCTCCAAGGAATAAGACAGAATGGTGGAACTGCAACAGCAATAAGAAGCAGAAGAGATTGGTGAGCAACAGCAAGTTGAAGCAGGCGTGGGGAATGCTGAGGTGAGGAAAGCCAATGAAGAGGAAACTCCCTGGAAAAGGCTGACAGTTAGGAGCAGAAGAACTAGAAGACACTCTGCACCAGTAGAACCATTAGAGCTATGTAACTGCTTCCAGCTACTGGAGGATGAGACTGGAGGACAGCCTGCAGAGGAAGAATTACAGGGGACCCCGTGCAACAATGAGCAAGAGGCAGAAGGTCAGTCGACCAAGAAGAAGAGAAGATTGGTCATTGTGGAAGACTCCCTGCTGCGTGGGATTGAAGCCCAAGTATGTCGCAAAGACCCATGGACTCGCCAGGTATGCTGTCTCCCTGGACAGATTAGAAATATGACTGAAGGGTTGCCAAACCTCATAAAGCCTACTCACACATATATTTTTCTTCTCATCCATGTGGGAACAAATGATACTGCCAAGCGGAGCTATGAAGAAATCATATCAGACTTTGAAGCTCAGGGAAGGAAACTCAAGATCTTTGGGGCCCAGATAATTTTCCCATCCATCCTCCCAGTTCTTGGAAGAGGAATAGAAAGGGAAAGAAAAATATTCCAGGTGAACAACTGGCACAACATGAGAGATTCAGATTCTGGGACCACGGGCTATGCTACTTGGAAGATGGACTGCTGGCAAGGGACTGGTTGCAACTCACAAAGGCTGTGAAGAATGTGTTTGGCCACAGCACGAAGAACCTCATCAGGAGGGCTTTAAACTGAAGCCTATGGGAGTGGGAGACAAACTTCGAGGCAACAATGGATGACGGCCTATGCCCCATAACAGAGAGAACTCCAATAGCGCCCAAAAATAGTGTTCGCAACAATGTAGGAAAGAAGCCAGACTAAAGCACATGGTCTTTGATGTCTATGTACTAATGCCCAGAGTATGGAAAACAAATGGTCAAGGAACACCTAATTTCTTTGAACGAGTTCAAATCTCCAGGGCCCGATGAACTGCATGGTCAAGGAACTGGCAGAAAAGCTCTCAGAACCACTGTCTATTATCTTTGAAAAATCATGAAAGAAGGGTGAAGTGCCGGATGACTGGAAGAGGGCTAATGTCCCTATCTTCAAAAAGGGCAAAATGGAGGAACCTGGGAACTACAGACCAGTCAATCTGACATCCATCCCTGGGAAAATATTGGAGGATATTATAAAGAAGTCAATCTGTAAATACCTTGAACATGATGCAGTAATTACTAGAAACCAGCATGGATTTGTCAAGAACAAATCCTGTCAGACTAATCTGATCTCATTTTTTGATCGGGTAACTTCCCTTGTGGACTGTGGGAATGCTGTCAACATAATATATCTTGACTTCAGCAAAGCTTTTGACATTCTGATTCACAAACTAGCTAAAAGTGAGCTAAATGGAACAACTATTAGGTGGGCCCACAGTTGGCTACAGAATCGGAACCAAAGAGTGCTTATCAATGGTACCTTCTCAAACTTGGGGGAGGTAATGAGCGGGGTACCGCAGGGCTCAGTCCTGGGCCCAGTGCTCTTCAACATTTTTATTAATGATTTGGACGCGGAAGTGCAGGGAATGCTTATCAGATTTGCAGACGACACAAAATTGGGTGGGATCGCTAATACCCTGGAAGACAGAAACAAACTCCAAAGTGATCTTGATAGACTGGAGCGCTGGGCTAAAAACAACAGAATGAAGTTTAATAGGGATAAATGCCAAGTTCTACACCTAGGAAAAAGAAACCAAATGCCCAGTTACAAGATGGGGGATACTTAGCTCAGCAATAGTGCAAGCGAGAAGGATCTTGGAATTGTTGTAGATCACAAGCTGAATATGAGCCAACAGTTGATGTGGCTGCAAAAAAAGTCAATGCTATTTTGGGCTGCATTAATAGAAGTATAGCTTCCAAATTGTGTGAGGTACTGGTTCTTCTCTATATGGCACTGGTTAGGCCCCATCTTGAATATTGCATCCATTTCTGGGCACCACACTTCAAGCAGGATGCAGACAAGCTGGAGCGTGTTCAGAGGAGGGCAACGAGAATGATCAGGGGTCTGGAAACAAAGCCCTATGAGGAGAGATTGAAAGAACTGGGCATGTATAGCCTTGGGATTAGAAGACTGGAGGGAGACAGGATAGCACCCTTTAAATACTTGAAAAGTTGTCACACAGAGGAGGACCAGGATCTCTTCTCGATCATCCCAGAGTGCAGGACACAGAATAATGGGCTCAAGTTACAGGAAGCCAGATTCTGGCTGGACATCAGGTAAAGCTTCCTGACTGTTAGAGCAATATGACAATGGAACCAATGACCTAGGGAGGTTGTGGGCTCTCCTACACTGGAGGCCTTCAAGAGGCAGCTGGACAACCATCTGTCAGATATGCTTTAAGGTGGATTCCTGCATTGAGCAGGGGGGTGGACTCGATGGCCCTATAGGCCCTTTTGACTCTACTATTCTGTGATTCTATGAACATTTGAAACCAATGACCTAGGGAGGTTGTGGGCAGGGGGTTGGACTCGATGGCCTTATAGGCCCCTTCCGACTCTACTATTCTATGAGCCTATGGTTCTATTAGGAACATCAGAATCTGCTTTATACTAAGTCAGACCATAGGTCCATCTAGCATAGGCTGACCAGGTGGCTCGGGATTTCCCGGTCCTAACCGGGAATCCAGGGGCAAACTGGCCCAACCGAGGGGCGGGGGGGGGCAAACCGGGGTGGCGGGGGGTCACGCGGCGGTGGCAGCAAGCAAGGAGAGGCAGTAGACCCGGCGGCGGAGGAGCCCGGGAAGCGGCCGCCCCAGCAGGTAAGCACGAAGGGGGGCACTTACCTGCTGGGGCGGCCGCTTCCCGGGCTCCTCTGCCGCCTTCGCCGCCGCTGCCGGGCTCGTAAGGCCAGAGGCTGCGCGGAAGAGATGGGAGAGGGCCGGTTACGTCACTTCCGGATCCGGCCCCTCTCCTGCCTCTTCCGCGCGGGCGGCGACGGAGGACCCCGCGCAGGTGGCGGAGGAACCCAGCGGTAGGTCCAGGCTGGTTTTTTGGGGGGGGTGGCGCGGGGGGGGGGGACCGGGATTTTGATTTTTAAAATCTGGTCACCCTAATCTAGCACAGTACTGTTGATACTGACTGGTAGCAGCTCCCCGAGGGTTTCAGGCAGGAATATTTCCAGCCCTACCTGGAGATGCTGGGGATTGAAGCTGTGATCATCTGCATGGCAGGCAGGAGTTCTATCACTCAGAACTACCAGCCCAATTTTGCCAGCATCAGCCGAAGGAGGAAATGAGAAACTTTTGATATCTGCTCCATTGCCAGGATCCATCAAGCTTGATTATTATCCACTGAAAGGTGAAATTAAAAGCTCACCATGCTACTCTAGGATCTTTTTTTAAAAAAAGGTCTTTCCCTCGACCAATCAGAGCAAGAGATTATTTAAATGTGTAGAAAGAAAAGGATGCAATACAGAAGGGATTGGGGAGAAAGTTGTTTGGTTTGCGTCTGAATAATAATTTACGTAATTTTGCACTTTCAAATGAACATGAAGACAGAAAGTCCGTTTTCCTTTGAAATCTGCCTTCTCCAAATTTTGCAATGGAGTTGTCCGGTTAAATTAAAATGTGTTTATTAGGAGAAAGTGAACTCAAAAACATTAGTCAAGCAATGCTTAAAAATGCATTCTGTTAGGAAAATTCCTTGCAAAAATGTGCATGTTATATACATATAAAAGTGCATACAATAATTTGTTTATTATGAAAATGCATATTAATTTTTATGTGTACTTTAATAAATCTCAAAGTCTAGGACAAACTGAACTTAATGCCAGAAAAATAGGGAACAGAGAAAATCCAAACTTGACAGATCCATCCATCCGTACAATACACCTCCCATTATATAGTGAGTTTTCATATTTGGGATGGTGTTGCACTGGTATAAAGGCATCAGACTTGCAGCCCTTGTGTGAAGCTGAGTTGTCAAGGATATTAATGGTGCATGGCTATGCAGGTTTGGACTGAAAGAAAAGTCCTACAACTCCCAGCATCTGGCTGAGGAATGCTGGGAGTTGTGGGGCTTTTTTTCTGCCTAAACGTGCATAGGATTGAGCCTTAAGCCTCTTGCCCCACACCCCTAAATGAAGACATGAGGCAATATATGAAATATATGGATTGGACCAGGACCACTACTTTATTTACATTGATATCCAGCATTTCCTCTGAAAAGCTTCCAGGGTTATTCCTGTGAGGTAGGTTGGGTTAGCCTGAAAAAGAGTGTTTGGCCCCAAGTCACCCATGAGTTTCATGGCTGAGTGTTTCTTCCCCAGTCCTAGTCTAACAGAGTAACCACCGCACCATGCGACCTCTCTTTCTGAACACATTAATGCAGCAAGAAATCATTGTTCCTCTGCCGCCCAACACCTTTTCACGATGTAGATGCTTCTGTCTAAGACAGCCTTCACCAACTTGGCACCCTCCATGTGTGTTGGGATGTAACTCCCATGATCCCCTGCCAGCTCCATAGGGCAAGCAGGCCAGTCTCTACAGGACAGAATAAATGGACATACAAATCTGATATAAAAAATGGCAGGATTCAAAAAACAAAAAGAAACCGGTAGCAGAACACTTCAGCCTCCTGGGACACTCTGTCCCTGATCTTAAAGTGGACGCTGTGAAGCAAATAAACTTCATAGGGAAATTTGGGCAAGAGGATGCCAAGTTAGAATTCATCAACAGATTCAGTTCTATCACCTGAGGCCTGAATCAGGATAAAGGATATTTATGACGCTGCATTCTCTACATGCCGTAACTAGTACCAAGATGTTTGTGTTATCAGCAGCAACTACTTTGTGAATGGCCACTCTTGATGTGGTTGCTGTTGTCAGTACTTCCTGCATTCAATAATGTTGTTGTTGTTGTTGTTGTTGTTGTTGTTAATAATTATAAGGTGACCAACTGTCAGGATTTCCCCGGATTTGTCCAGGGTTTTGTTCTAGCCTGGGTGTCAGGGGGGATTTTCTGTAATTTTCTATAATGTCCGGGAATGACATGCTTTCCCTTTTAACATGGTGGGGTAATGACATGCTTTCCAGAGGCCCTGGAAAGTGCGCTTTCCTGCCCCACCCCAGGTATCCTCTTTTTTGGTTTCCCAAATGTGGTCACCCTATATTTCATGTCTATACTGCCCAATAGCCAAAGCTCTCTGGCGGTTTACAACAATTCATAAGACACAATTCTAGAAGTTCTTTTGACCTCACTGTTTGCAATTCTCTCCCCTACCCCTTCTGTTACTGTAAATAAATCTGCATCTGGTGAAGTGGACCGTGCCCATAAAAGCTTGGGCCAAAATGAAATTATTAATCTTTCAAGGTGCCACAAAACTCTTTGCTACTTTTGCTGCAACAGACTAACATGGCTTCCTCTCTAGAAACTGATCCAGCTTCAGCAATATATAATCTTGAGCAGGTGGGCTAGAACTTTGAGCACTGTATAATGGGGAGGGGAGGTCTAGGATCATGTGAAAATGGGGCTATTACAAACATGTCCCTGTTTTCATATAGGGTATGCCTCTGCTCTTGTGACAAGTCTCTTGACAACATCTGATTTAGCCTAAGGAGAGTGGGGGGGGGGAAGAGCAGAGAGATCTTCCAAGTCTTTTCTGATGCTCCACATTTTGTTCAACATATTCCCCAGTATATGTTACTGCTCTCTCGGGAAGACCATCCAACTTCACAGAAACGTTGCATATCAATAAGACATCCATCCAGCTTCCAAGAATGCACGGTAGGCTGGACTTGATTGAACAATTGTCCCATGGAGTGCATTGAATGATTGTGCTTTCTCTCCCAGGCACTCACCTCTTCATGCTGGTCCAGGTGACATGCCACTACCAGCACCACCAGAGCTGCTGCAGCCTCTTGTTGCTGCTGCCATTCTCTCACTATCCCTTGCCCATGAACACGTTAGCCAACTTATTATGGGTGTGGAGCTGCCATCAAGCTCAGCTCAACAGTACTCTGTTAGATTTCCCAAAATGCAAAGTGTGGGCTCTGATGGTGAGAATAGCAGGGCTCTGAGCCAGCAGCAGCCTGAGTGGCAAGGAGGTTGGACAAGGGCCCATCGTGGCATGGGATAGAGAGCCTACTAAAATCTGGTGCTACGGAAGTTTTTGCACTATCAAAAGACTCCCTGTTTTAGAGAGCCACTTCTCCAGAACGGGTTGTTTCAACTCTCCAAAATTTGGCAATCTTTGGTTTTGGTGCAAAGGCAGTTTGGATGACAAACCAAATTCAGGCGGCATGTCTGTACTAGCACATTCCTTGCCTAAAATCAGGTTAATGGCTGCTGGGCAGGAGCTAAACTGGGTGTGACAAATGAGGGGAAGCATCCTCAAACTTGCATCCCATCAACTGGAATAAAAGAACTCTTGAGAACCTTCTTCCTAGGTAGCTTGTGCCAACCCTAAGACTCATCACTTAAGAGGGTAATTTCCATGACAATTCATAATGGCTCTGTACCAATTAGGGTTTTAATTGGCTTCATGGGTAGATGAACCAACAAATGTCTTAACCAAGTAAGTGGTTTGTGGGGGGCCAGTTTTAATGGGCAAGAACAAATCGTAAGTAGAGGGGCCTTAAGAAGGGGGAAAGGAACAAATGCTCATTATCTGATGGCCTTTGCTTTGGTTCTGGCATGAGTTTCGTCCTCCAGCGTCTCAGTAAGGTCCCATTTAGAAGGTGTTAACTTAAGAGTGTCAAGAGAAACCAGGAAGAAGCAGTGAGAAACACAGGGGGGCAGTTATGAGTGCAAGACAATTACCCCCCCCCCAAATTCTGTTAAACAGGCAGGGTAAAAGCCCTCTTTAAAAGGCCTAATTAAAAGGGTTAGGGTTAGGGTTGGTAGCTAGATTGGCAAGCAGGCCTCTGATGAACAGTTTCAGCATTTTTATTTTTAATTTTATTGCAATGGCTGTGGGTTATGGTTGCTCGTCCACTGTGAATTCAGACCAGATGTGTGCCCCCCCACTTCCTGGTTCAGTCAAAGGAAAGGTTTTTGCTAGACAGACTTTCCCAGCCCATGCCGCACATGTGTTTTAGACTTCAGCTCCCATCAGCCAGCATGGCCAATGGCCAGGAAGGCTGGGAGTTGTAGCCCCAAACATCTAGAGGCTGGGCATCATCTGCTGGATTAAGCAGAAGACCTATACCAGACTCTGCTCAGAAACATGTTGGTGCTGAAATTCCAGCGTGGATGATAGCCTCCAGAATGGCTTCCGCAATCCACTCCAAACATGCACAGAGGGCATCACTAGACTGGACAGTGGGAAATTCCATGTCCTGCAATCTGAAATGATCGAGAAGAGAAGTGCAGGTCACTGAATAACGGGCTCAAGTTACAGGAAGCCAGATTCCAGCTGGACTTCAGGAAAAACTTCTTGACCATTAAAGCAGTACGACAATGGAACCAATGACCTAGGGAGGTCATGGGCTCTCCCACCCTAACGGCCTTCAAGAGGCAGCTGGACAACCATCTGTCAGGGATGCTTTAACGTAGATTCCTACATTGAGCAGGGTGTTGGACTCGATGGCCTCATAGGCCCCTTCCAACTCTAGGATTCTATGAAATCTGTGACTGTGACAGAGAGCCCTGACTCAGATTCAAGCCCTGACACTGGCTTTCTGGTGAAAATAGTTGTTGCTCCACCCTTCAAGATGCTACTTGCTCTGCAGGAGAAAACATATCATCTGTCTCTTAACTCTGGGGTGGGTGGCGTGGGAGCACTGGGTAGTATTCAAGGTTAGCCCTATGTAGAGTAGATCTATTGAAATTAATGATGCAAATGAGTCTTGACTTACTCATTCATTTCAATATGTCTACTCTATGTAGCACTAAGAGGGATACTACCCATCAGGACCCAGACTTGAGCTTCCCACAGCTGCTTAATCTTCAGCAATCAACCCGTAAAGGTAAATATTATCACTTGCTACGGTCTGCAAATAAAGCTGCCAAAGAGGACAACAACCCACTCCCACTTTCTAAGGTTGCCACCTTTTTTCTGCCCTCCCTGCCCATATGCTTTTAACAGCAGCCTGACACATGGGCACTAAGCAGTTGAAACTACCCCCACCTCCCCAGAAAGGAGCTAAATGATGAAAGCTTAATTGAGGGTTGCCAATGTCTTCAGTGGCCCCTGCTCCTATGCATTAAAGAGCGGCTTGGACTGAAGGCCACAAGCAGGTGATAACGTCCATCTCCATGCCACGAGAAATTTCACCTGCTGCATTTGCAGCTCCAGCTAAAGGCACAAGAACTGGACAGGCATTGCGTGCTCTCCCACCCGCCCATATCAGTGGTCTTTTCTCATGCAGGAAAGTGGGAGGAGTTTCCCAGGGCTCAGTGGGCCACATGGAGAGCAGTGGAGGACTGCATGCAGCCTGCGGGTTACTCACCCCTGTGCCAAATAGCTTTGGTTGCACCATTCTGTTGTAACTATTTATAAGGGGAAGGTGGCGGAATCCAAAATCTGTAAGAGCACATTTTCTGCACCTGCTAAATATGTTCAGACAAAAGTGGTCATTGAGCCTGTTCACACTTTGTACCTCTTTGCATCCAGCAGCACGCTACATGCAAGTAAGCAGGCCTCTACTTCTTTTACCAAGAATAATGTATGTTCTTTTGCTATTGGCTGGCGTAGAGATCTATGCTATGAAATTCCCTGTTTCTGACTGTGGATTCCCCTTTGTTGTAATGGAGACCCCTTTCCTCTAGGGAGTGCCTTGGGGCCCTTTGCAGAAATAAATGCCCCAAGCCCCGAAGCTGAATTGAGGGCCAGCAGAATTAATCTCAGCATTTGACTCTTGTTGCAGGCTTTGAACTTGTTATTGGTGGGGAAAGGCTCCATCTCCCATTTCTAATTTATTTTGGGGGAAAAGGCAAAAAAAAAAAAGCCATTCAAGCAGGAGGAAATATATAAAAAGCTGGTGCCTAGGAGAGAGCAACTTCTGCTCTCTTTCCATTCTGTGTGGATGTGGCGTCTCCTGCTCCCGGGAGGCTGATCAAAGGAAGCTCTTTTGCCTAGAGAAACTGATCAGGTGGCCTACTTCAGCGGCCACTGTGCCTGGCATTTGCTATGGGATTGGTCTCTCTCCTTCTGGGATCCAGGGTCCCCTTTGCCCCAATCTCTGTCAATTATCTTTACTGCCCCCAGCAGGATTGGCCCTACTAGAAGGTCTGTCCTCTATAACCCTGTTCCTGTATCTTTCACAGCAGCCCCAGAAACTGAGCACGTGAAGCTTTTCCTAGCCTAGGGATATCTTAGGAACAGCTTCAACTCCTTAATTAGTTGATGTCATCAGGCAGCTGGGAACAGCACAGGAGAAGGCAAGTGAAAAAAGAGCGCCAGCCCATGGTCAACTTGAGAAGGCTAACTTCTGGATAGTCGGATAAAGAACAACAACCTGCTTTAACACAGAGGTCTTTATTATGGTCCCCCATCCATTTAGGGTGACTATATGAAAAGGAGGACAGGGCTCCTGTATCTTTAGAAGTTGCATAGAAAAGCAGGTGTAATTTGTATGCATGCAGCACCTGGTGAAATTCCCTCTTCATCAAAGCAATTAAAGTTGCAGGAGTTATACTACATTGACCAAATACAAAAGAGGGCAGGGCTCCTGCAGCTTTAACAGTTGTGATGAAGAGGGGATTTCACCTGGTGCTGCATGCATACAAATGACCCCTGCTGAAATTTCCTTTTCTATCCAACTGTTAAAGATACAGGAGCTCGGTCCTCCTTTTCATATGGTCACCCTACCCATGTTGCCACCTTTTAACATTGATTTTACTCCTGTGCTTTGAACAGCAACTAGACATGCAGAAATTAACTAGGTGTCATCCCCCATCCCCTTTATTTTATCGTCACACCAGGTTTGCCTGCTTAATTACTTCATTTCTTATCATCACTCTAGAGGAGCTTTTTCATTTCCAAATAGAATCTGAAATCATAGGCGTCTGCCACACTTGTCATTAGAATGCGCACCCAGGGATTTTTTTTTAAAAAGGCGAACTTTTATTGAATACTCCATCAGGAAGGACCTTATTTTTAATCATTTATTGATTAAACACCATAGACACTGATTCCATACTCCGCGTTCAGCTTGCCTGACCTTAAGAGGGTCATTTCCAGTTGGGGGGAGATGAGGAAATGTTCCTAAAGCTCCAGTATTGGTGGGCTTTGTGGTGACACTGGCCCAAGGAGAGGCTTATAAGGCGATATTAGCTTTCGGGGGCCCTCCTCTTGGCCTCTTTAAAGAGCACAGAGACTCCCAGCAGAGCGATTCTTTCTTGCTCCTTTTGCTGTCTTGGAGGCAGCAGTTCTTCGGTGTGGCGGCAGAGCAGCCGGAAGGCAGTTGGAGGACCATTCCTGCTGTGTCTGGATCGCCCTCTGGATCCCTACTCAATGTCCCCCTCAATTCGGTACTTATTGCTTGAGACATTATGCTGTGTCTGGGCACACCCGGCACATCCCTTGTACATGCCTAACAACTAATAGCAGGTCAAATTGCACAGGCATCAAGACGTAGAAGTTAAAGTGGTGGCCTGAAGCACACTTCCAAGGGAACACATCCAATTGGACACGGTGGGACTTACTTTGGTGCTTTGTTGTATTGCTCCGTTAGGTCTGTTTGTGCTCACTTGCAAGGGATGTGAGTTGAGGCATTGCTGCCCTTTCAATGGAAAAAAAATACATGATTCCCGTTCTTCTGTTTCTCTCTCTTCCTTGGTAGTTCTCTGGCAGGCACTAGTGTCCTCTGCAAGCAGCATTCCTAGCAGATAAATGTGTTTATTATTTCCACCCTCTGGTGGCTACATTGTGGAACTGGTTTGTTGCAAGGATGTCCATAGGTTTACTGCAGTGGGAATTATTGTGTACAAGAGCCTAAGTAGTCAGAAATCTGATGTAGGGTCAGATAAAAGGGATATTTCAGGGCAGCATTCTCCAAGCTGGTGGCTTCCAGGTGTGTTGGACTACAACTCCCATCAGTCCCGCAACACATCTGGAGGACATCAGGAGGGGGGAAAACCACTCTGGACTACTGCCATACTTTTGTTTATATATAACTACTTGCCATTAATCTACAAAGCAGGTTATTCACGTCAATGTTGCTCCATCTTTATGCTGGGACCTGCATAGCATATGACCCACCAAGTAGCCCAACAGAAAAAGGTTCTCATGAGGATAAAAAATAACCAGTCTGGAAAAGGTGGCCCATAAATGCAGGCGGGTGGGAGGTAGGTGAGTCATAACTAAAAATGCCCTCTCTCTGGTTGCCACCCACCTAACTTCAGATGATGGGTGCAGTGAAATATAGGAAACTGCCTCATTCTGAGCCAGACCATGGGTCTATCTAGCCAAGTATTGGTATATATATATATATATATATATATATATATATATATAATTTCCAAATTAAAACAACATAATACAACATAATACAACATACAATACAATACATAACCTACCAACTCCCCGTGCTCCCCACCCCCCAGGAGACCAACATTTCCCATTTATTCACCCTTCCAAAATTGTAATGATTCTTTTGAAGGTATTTGCCCCTTCCCCGTTCTTAACACATATTCCAAAAATGGACTCCATATATTTCCAAAATCATTCTTCCTGGACATTCCCCTCATTATTTTCATTTTACACGTTAACTTATCATTAAGTGCCAAATCCCATATTTCTTTATACCATTCTTCTATTGTATAAATCCCTTGCCCTTTCCAATTTTTAGCTATCATTATTCTAACGGGGGCCAGGAGGTTGTTTATCAATTCTCTCCTACTTATATTCACATTCCCTTTATCCCATATTGCTAGTAGAGCCAGCTTTGGGCTTAATTCCAATTTACTTCCCATTATTTCACTTATTTCTTTAAACACCCTTTCCCAAAATTTTGTACATGTTCACAGGTCCACCACATATGAAAGTAAGTTCCAACCTCCTGACACCCCCTCCAACAATTCTTGGACACTTTTTTATCCATCTGATGAAATCTTACCGGCGTTAAATACCATCTCCATACTGTCTTATAATAGTTCTCCTTTATTCTAATCGACAAAAGCTTTAACATTCTTGCATCCCATATCCTTCCCCAGTCATATTCATTTATTTGTTCCTTTAAATCATCTTCCCAAATACTTTTAAGAGAGTCTCAATATTCATCATCCTCTATCAAAATTTTATATATTTCACTAATCAAACTTTTTTTAGTTTTGTTTTCTTTGTTCTTTCCTCTTGATTCAATTAAATCTTCAAACCTTATTATTTTTCTACATTCCTTATTTTTCTTTTTCCACTCCTGTGTCCATTGTTCCAATTGCATACATTTGAACCAAGCCATCTTTTGTCCTTTTAAAAACTCTCCAATTTGCTCCTTATTTATCATTCTTTTCAACCAATCTCCTAATTTAATAATTTTCTGATCCCTCAGACCCCTTTCCAACTCAGCTTTTAAGTTCTTTGGGAAGTTCGCCATTACTATCACTGGGGTAAGAGGAGAATCTGCTGGTATTAACTTCGCTTTAACTTTCTCCCAGATCTCTATTATATTTTCCAACAATGGGTTGTCCAGTCCCCTCAATTCCTTCTTCTGAATTTTAATAAAAAAAATATTTTGCAATTTATAATCTTGTTCTCCTGTTTGCGATTCTAACCATTCTAAATCATCCTCCCCTATTATACTATTTATAACATATCTTAATTGATTAGCAATATAATACTTCTTTATATTTGGAAGTCCTAAACCTCCTTTCTTTTGTGTCTTATACCATAACACTTTATTAATTCTTGCTTTTTTATCTCCATTACAATAGGTATTAATCATATTTTGCCAACTCTTTAACTCTACTTCCGTTATTTTAATCGGTAACATTCTAAACAAAAAATTAATCTTAGGTAATATCTTCATTTTAATAACCTAACAACCAAGAATGCTTTAATTTTCTATATACCTCCAGCTTTTCCCCTATCTGTTTTCTTAAACTAGCAAAATTAATTTCTTCTAACCTATCTAAATCTTTTACAATATTAACTCCTAAATACCATACAGTATTTTTAAGCCTAAGACCTATTTTATATTTACACTCCTCCATTTCCTTCTTGTTATAATTAAATAACATCATTTCTGACTTCCCCCAATTAACTTGTAATCCAGTAATCTCCCCGAATTCTCTCAAATGCTTTTTAATCACATCCCCACTCTCCAGGGGATTTTCTAGCATCAGTAAGATGTCATCCGCAAACATATTCATTTTAATCTTTTCTTTCCCTCCTATCTCTTTCAATCTTGTATCCTCCCTTATAACATTCGCCAAAATTTCTATCACTATAGCAAATAAGATCGGTGAAAGTGGACATCCTTATCTAGTGCCTCGGGCTAGTGTAATCTGTTGCGTTAACCCATCATTAACCATTATTTCTGCTTTATTATTTGCATACAACTGATCAATCACTCCTATAAATTTATCCAAACCCAAAAGTTTTTATAATTGTTTTAAGTGCTGGCCATTCCACACAATCAAAGGCTTTAAATATATCCAATGCTAACAAACCCGCTTTAATATTCCTTTTTTAAAATAATATTAATTATATTTAAAACACTCCCAATTAAATTAGACATTTGCCTTCCTGAAATAAATCCACATTGGTCTTTCCTAATATATTTACTTATAAAAGTACTCATTCTTTTTGCCATTATTACCATAAAAATTTTTGCATCTTGATTTATTAAAGATATTGGTCTATATGAAGCTGGATCCGTCAGGTCCTTAACTGGTTTCGGGATTAATATGATCAAAGAATGATCCCACGATGGTGGGGTCTTTCCTCCCTCTATTATACTATTAAACAATTTTTTCAATCTTGATATTAATAATCCTCTAAAAGTCTTATAATATTCCGACCCCAAACCATCCATCCCCGGAGATTTCCCTCCTTTTAATTTATCAATAATTCCTTCAATTTCTTTTTCTGTAACCAAACCTTCCATATAATCCCTATCTTGTCTCTGCAATCTTAGGTCCCCTCTACAAGGATTCGCTTTTGCGCCTGGTTAGGCGATTATGCGCAGAATCGCAGAAGCGCATTTACGCCTAATCCCTCTGCACGAGAGGCGGCGAGAGGTGGCGAAGCGCATTAACAGATGTCCAAAATGCGCTTTACAAGTAGTTAATGCGCATAAGCGCTTATTCACACAGTCAAAATGTGCTTTAACAGACGGAGCAAAATAAAACTTGTGATTTAACGCGCATTCGATAATGCGCATAATCGGAGAGAAAACGCGCCTCTACGCCCGATTTGCGCTCCGTTCTTGTAGAGGTAATCTTTTTAATGTGCCTTGAAAGAGCTTTAAATGCCTCTTGTAGAGGCACCCTTATTTTCCAATTCTTCTCTACATATTCCAATACTTTATCTTGTAGACCCCTATCTGATGCATATAATTCTCTATACAATTCCTGAAATATATTTAATTTATCCTTCATTAAATTACAACTTTTCCCTGTCTTATCTTTAATTATCCCTGTCATATTCTTTGCCTTTTTTGACTGAGTGGATCTGGCCAGCATCCTAGAATTTTTATTACTATATTCAAAAAAATCCCTCTTCAAATATAACAAATCCCTTTGAGCCTGTTCTAACTCTTCTTTCTCTAATTCCTTCTTCTTAGCTTGAATTTGGGCAAATAGGCGTTTATCCTTTGTCTCTCTTAATTTTTCTTCTAAATACCCTAGCTCCTTTTCTATTTTTTTATTTTGTGCTTGCTGTTGTTTTCTTAGGGTACACATTTCCCTGATACAAATTCCTCTTACAACTGCCTTCATTGTGTCCCATATTATCCCTTGAGAGTTTTGCTCTGTTTCATTAATTTCCCATATTAGCTGCATTTCTTTTTTTATTTTTTCAACTATAGTTTTATTATTTAATATCCTTGTATCCATTCTCCATCTCTTTGCTTCTCTATAATCCTTCTTCATTTTAATATCTGTAGTCATTAATGCATGGTCAGTGACTTTACCCCTATCTCACATTCTATAATTTTAGATAACATATTTTTTTGTCAAAAAAATAAAATCTATCCTAGAATAACTCTTAAACCTTGGTGAGTAAAATGTATATTTCCTATCTTCCCCTCTTAATACCCTCCAAACATCCATTAATTCTTTTTCATCCATTAATTTACTTAAGCCCGTCTTCCCACCACTCCTAAAATCTCTTAATATACTATCCTTTCCTTTATCTAATACCATATTAAAATCCCCTGCCATCACAATATTCTTTTTTTATTATTTTTATTTTTAAAGTTCAATTTTGTTTTGAAACTTGCTAAAACTCAACAGTTGAACAGATCTGCTTGAAACTTAGCATAGCTAAAGCCCTACGTAAGAGCTATCATGATGTCAAGTTTCATCTCCTTATCTTTAAAAACGATGGGTTAAAAAAAAATTAAAACCTCACATTTTAAAAAATTCCTAAAAATCAACAGATGAACAGATCTGCTTCAAACGTGGCATGACTAAAGTAGGACTAAAGCCCTACTTAAAAACTATTATGATGCTAAGTTTCATCTCTTTATCTTTAAAAATGACATTTAAAAAAATAATAATTGTAAAACCTCAAATTTTTTTAAAAATTCTAAAAATCAACGGATGGACAGATCTGCTTCAAATTTGGCATCGCTAAAGCCCTACCTAAGGGCTATCATGGTGCCAAGTTTCATCAGCTTACCTTTACAAGTGACAGCGCTGTAAGCATTTTTATTTTTTTCCATTGACTATAAGGTAGAGCTGCCCTTTGGGGGTGGGGAAAGATGGGAAAAATCCAGATTTTTCTTCAAATTTCATAATCCACCCCACTTCCTGGATTTGTTACCAAAAATCCTGACATGTCCTGGTTTTTCCTGACATATGGTCACCCTAGCAATGAATATGATTTAAATAGAAATACCATACATCTCACCATGGTGGGGAAAGATTGTGACTGGGTGACATTTCTGCCTGCTCCTTCATCTGCTGTATTAGTGCTGCTAAATTGTTGATGGGCAACTTCAAGCCCCCTGCCTGCTCTCCTTCCTTGTGATTCTTTATCTTTAAACCATACTCAGACCAGACAGCCCTTCAACACAGAAGATGCCTTCAAACATCGGCCTGTCATCTGTAAAGTATGGCATATGGCCACCCTATCTTTGAATTGTGCCTGGAAGCAGACCAGCAACCAGTGTGGCTGTTTGAGAATAGGTGCGGTATGTTCACTGTACAGTCAGTCAGTACAATAGGTGTTAGCTTTAACCAAAACCTGAACAATTAATTACAAAGAAGTTAAGGAAATGAACAGTGAATAACATTTAATACAAAGCACAAATTATACAGAGCACTTTTTATTAGGGATGTGTATCGTATCATTAAAATGTACGATAACGATACGATACGATATTTTTGGGCGTGCACATCCCTACTTTTTATGAACATACAACAAAAATAGGTGTATTAAAATCATGCTCAATCATTACATTTAAAACATGGGCCAAACGCATTTCGACAGAATGTCTTCTTCAGTGGCTGGTTTTCTAAAAATATACATTAAAAAATAGCGATAAGTACCTCGGATTGAAGGTCAGGAATTACAATTTCAACTAATACAATATTGTAAGGAGTAGATGAGACCTCCCAAAGCTGTGGAGTACTCACAAGAGATATTTGTTTACCTAAAAATAGGGGCCGAGTAAGGACTAACCTGTTCTCGTGCTGGGCAGGGCCAAAGGCAAAGGAGATGATAGCAGAATACCCAAAATTCCAGTGTACTTTACCTATAAGCTCTTGCTGCCAATGACTGAACCTTCGGAGAGGCATTTCAACCATTTAGAAAGGGGGAAGGGGAATGGTGCAAAATCCGGAAAACCACCAAATGATTGGTGGCTGGGGGAAAGGGGGTGTCATCTGGGGAGTCCTGAAGGGCCTGATTGGGACTACCAGAAAGCAGAGAGAGACCCCTAAAACAATAGAGCATATGCATAAGGCAGGCAGTGAACAAAGGAGGGAGACGACAGGCCTGTTCAGACACCATGCTAAGCCATGGTTTTGCAGCAAATGATTAGTGTGCATGCTTAAACCATGGTTATGTAGCCACCATGATTAGGAATGGTTTATTTATTTATTTATTGCATTTGTATACCGCACCATAGCTGAAGCTCTCTGGGCGGTTTACATAGGATTAAAACAATTAAAAACAATATACAAAAATTAAAATAGCAAAAACATATTGCATACACATAATGCACACATACATTTAAAACCACTGCAAAACCCAAAAAGCTACAAAAACAAAAACAAACCCAGGCTCCTCAGATATTGCCAAATGCCTGAGAGAAGAGGAAAGTCTTGACCTGGCTCCGAAAAGATAACAATGTTGGCGCCAGGCAGGCCTTGTCAGGGAGATCGTTCCACAATTGGGGGGCCACCACAGAGAAGGCCCTCTCCCTTGTTGCCGACCTCTGAGCTTCCCTCGGAGTAGGCACTCGGAGGAGGGCCTTAGATGTTGAACGTAGTGTTCAGGTAGATTCATGTTGGGAAAGGCGTTCCGTCAGGTATTGTGGTCCCAAGCCATGTAAGACTTTATAGGTTAAAACCAGCACCTTGAATTGGGCTCGGAAACATACAGGCAGCCAATGCAAGCGGGCCAGAGTAGGTCTTATATGCTCAAACTTTCTGGTCCTGGTTATCAATCTGGCTGCTGCATTTTGCACAAGCTGCAGCTTCTGAACCACCTTCAAAGGCAGCCCCACGTAGAGTGCATTGCAGTAATCTAACTTGGAGGTTACCAGAGCAAGGACAACTGAAGCCAGGTTATCCCTGTCCAGATAGGGGTGTAACTGGGCCACCAACTGAAGTTGGTAGAAGGCACTCCATGCCACTGAGGCCACCTGAGCCTCAAGTGACAGAGAAGGTTCTAGGAGAACCCCCAAGCTATGAACCCACTCCTTCAAGGGGAGTGCAACCCCATCCAGAACAGGTTGAAGACCCTCCATCCGGTCAGCAGAACCACCCACTAACAGCGTCTCAGTCTTGTCTGGATTGAGTTTCAGTTTATTAGCCCTCATCCAGTCCATTGTCGCAGCCAGGAACTGGTTCAGCACATCCACAGCCTCACCTGATGAAGATGAAAAGGAAAAATAGAGCTGCATGTCATCAACGTACTGATGACAACATACTCCAAAACTCCAGATGACTGCACTCAACCGTTTCATGTAGATGTTGAACAGCATGGGGGACAAGACTGACCCCTGCGGAACCCCATGCTGGAGAATCCACAGGGCCGAGCAGTGTTCTCCAAGCACCACCTTCTGGAGCTGACCCGCCAAGTAGGAGCAGAACCACTGCAATGCAGTGCCTCCCACTCCCAACTCAGCCAGTCGTCCCAGAAGGATACCATGGTTGATGGTATCGAAAGCCGCTGAGAGATCAAGGAGAATCAACAGAGTCACGCTCCCCCTGTCTTTCTCCCGACATAGGTCATAATACAGGGCAACCAATGCTGTTTCCGTACCAAAATCAGGCCTGAAACCCGACACACTAAGCCATAATGTTTAGCACAAAACACTTCACCACCATGGCTGAACAGGGTCAGAGACAGCAACACTTGACACGAGAACAGGATTTCTGTAACAAGTACTCAAGAGTCCCTACTTGTCTCTCGGAAATGTGACAAAGGGTGGGAGAAATTCTCAGAAACACAGTCAGTCTTTCAAAGCGGAAACCTCCACTTTCAAGACTAGCCAGCGGTTGTCTCCTCAGAGCAAAGGGCTTCTTCGAAATCCACTTGGTGTCCCCAGAAAGCTGGACTTATTAACAGCCCTTAGAGCCTAACAGCTTTCAAGAGGAGAGGCAGAACATTGGAAGGCCATCCACGGACCACAGGAAATGTAGGATGAGATCGTGCCTTGGATACCGAAGCACCAAGACAAAGCCAGGCTATAGAAAACGTCTGAAGCATTGGGCCCTTCCCAGAGACTGAATGACTAGGCTCTTCTGATGATTTTCCCCAGCCCCTTCAAATATTCCTATTACAGGATGTAAACGACTTGGCTGTGTTTAGAGAGAAGAAGAAGGGAGAACACACACACACAGAGAGAGAGAGAGAGAGAGAGAGAGAGAGAAGTTCGCCATGCTTTCTGACTCACTTCCACTCAAGCAACAATGGGCCAGGGAGAGCTGAAATGCCGTCATTCTATTCTCCCTCTTTGACCGCAGCTGAATTCTGGCTTGTTGTCACAGTGAGGGCAGACGGTGTTGCCATAAGGGATGCTGCCAACTCTGGATTTCAAAAGTCCCAATACGGATGCAGAGCAGAAGTGGGTTTGCCAGGGATGAACCCAACAGGGACTGGTAGGTTAAGAGGAAGTGAACAGTAGCAGTTTCTACCGCTGCCAAGTAGTGCTAACCTTGCACTTGGGTTCCACCTTGAGATGGAGGAACTGTACAGGGAAGACAAGACATTAGAAGAGCCACGCTGGATCAAAAAGAGGCAATGCATCACCAAAAGAGAGGATACAGATCTGCCTATATCTAGTATAAATGCAAATTGGGAAGTAACTATCACAATTCAAGCAGAAATAGAATCCATTGCAGCATAGCGGGGGCGACCGTGACAGGTGTGGTTATGTACACCAGTTGCTGGGGAACATGGGTGGGAGGGTGCTGTAGCACTTGTGACTGCTTGTGGGTTTCCATGGGCAACTGGTCGGCCACTGTGTGAACAGAATGCTGGACTAGATGAACCCTTGGTCTGATCCCACATGGCTCTTCGTATGTTCGTTTGTTCACACAGCGGCCGGCCAGCCAGCTGCCTGTGGGGAGCCCACAAGCAGGTCATGAGTACAATAGCACCCTCCCACCCATGTTCCCCAGCAACTCATGTACATAGGAATACTGCCTCTGATACTGGAGGAAGCATATACCCATCAGGACTAGGAGGCAGTGATAGGTTTCTCCTCCATGAATAAGAGGAGATAGCCTTCTCCTCAAACCCCCTGTAGAAAAATAAAGCAAAAAGAGGTAACAGTTATATTAGAGGCCAGCTGATATGCCCGGCATTGCTCAGGTCCGTGAATAATGTTGATGACATTTATTTGATGAATAATATATTTCTCTGCAACTTATTCATCTTTAGGTTGGTTGGTTTTTTAGTTTGGTTGAGTTCGTAAATGGTTTTGTTAGAATAAATGGAAAATTGTGTTAATAAGTACTGTATTTTAAATTAGAGCTTCGTGATAAACTACATTTTTTGTTTTACCTCAAATGCCTACGCCTCCCATTATGCCTTGGCCAGAGAAGCCATCTAAACTTCAAAAACAATTAGGACACACAAACCCCTTTTTACCTGCTAAAAAAGATGCAAACCTAAAAATATGTTTTTAAAATATACCCGGCATTGCCCAGATATCTGAACAACATATAGTAGGGAAGCGGATCTCAGTGGACATGAGGAACTGTTGTATGCATGTGCTCTGAAGTTATTATTATGAAAAAAGGAAAGCAGCCAGAACACAGACTACTTTATTGGCATAATTTACTATATAATATCTACATTTAACAGGTTTTGGCAGAGAGCCAGGTTGGTCAAGGAAACTGGTGACTTGGGCCTTTTATCTGACATAAAAATACTTAAAATCCAAAATTTCATGTTTTTAGCTTTTTCTGGTACATTGTACAGCCAGACCTATCAGCGTGCCAGATTTCAAGTTTCTACCCGGTGTTGCTCGGGCCCCCTAAAATAGGCTGACCATATGAAAAGGAGGACAGGGCTCATGTAACTTTAACAGTTGTAGAGAAAAGGGAATTTCAGCCATAGTCATTTGTATGCAATTAGTTCCTGGTGAAATTCCCTCTTCATCACAAGAGTTAAAGTTCCAGGGGCCCTGCCTTCTTCTGTATATGGTCACTCTAGTGTAGTGCATGCACCTTTAACTGTTGTGATGAAGAGGGAATATCACCAGGAACTAATTGCATACAAATGACACAGGCTGAAATTCCCTTTTCTCTACAACTGTTAAAGTTACATGAGCCCTGTCCTCCTTTTCATATGGTCAGCCTATCTAAAACATATGCCTGTGAGTAATCATCTTAAAGTAGCAGGCCGGCTAGGCTTGTGAATTAACCTTTAAACAAATTAAATTCATTTCTTTTTTTCTTCTCTCACCCTCATGACAACCCTTCAAGGTAGGCTAGTCCTAGGCCTGTGAGGTAACTTTAAAACAAATTAAATTTGTTTCACCCCCCCCCCCCTTCAATGCATGGCCAGGGCTGCATTGAAGCTCTCGCCATAATTTTCCTTGTCCCCACAGAAAACAAAAACTACAACTCTCGGCATGCCTTTTGCTGAGGTGCCCAACTTGCCCAATGGGAGTCCTGCTGTTGAAGCTCATGGGAAGTGAAGTCTGGCTGAGCCAGTCCACACTACACTATGCAATCAGTGCCCATAGGTAGGCCGTGAGGGAGCTGGCTTGCGGACTGATGGTTCACTTGGTTGCCCATGGCAACGGGCCCAGTGCTGCAGCCTTCTCCCCTCCTGCTTCCAATGGGCCCTAGCAACTAAGGCAGCTGGCCTCAGGCGATCTCCCTTCAGGCCGAGGAAGACAAGACACTATCAGATAATGGCTGCCAAAGCCTTATAAGCCCAAGGCACGCTGGGAGTTGTAGGCCTAGGTCCCTGAATAACATGTTAATCTTTGAACACCATATGAGATGTGGTGGAAAACAACTGGAGAGCAGACCATCTTAGTTGTGGCACCCTGTTTGTGAATTTCTGAATAAAGTTTATGATTTTTATGTAACAGCCTGACTATACCATTGAGACAGAAGAGGGAATGGAGGATTGACTGATATAGCTGAGGCTAGAATGGAATGGTGGGCAGGGTTAGTGGCAGTTGGGGAAAGTCAGGTAGGAGAACAAAGACAGTTAGTAAGAGGTCAGGGTTTGCTCACCCATACTTTATTTTAAATCAGCCACTCTACATGCCAGTACTACACCTCCCAGCATGCCTTTGGTAGCCCACAGGTGCCCACATCCTCTGAGACATCCTCTTATTGCCGATGCTGCTCCTCGACAGAGTGTCAAGGAGTAGCATAGCCAAGGAGGGGAGGTAAGCAGCTATCAGTGGACGCACCCAGCTCCGGCCAATCCCGCTGGGATTGCCTTGGCCTGTGCTTCTCACCCACTAAGTGCTACATCAGGTACCTGTACTGAAGGGCCGGGGCCGGGCCAGGCACTTCGCCCCCTTTGTCAGGTCTGTTTCTGGGCATGCGCAGAGTGCCTCCCCTTCCTCCCTCCCTCTTAAGGGCAAAGGCTTGCTTCCCTCAGAATCTGAGTAAACAGCGATATCAGGACGGAGTGCCTTTCAGCATGTTTGCTCCTCAAAGTCATGCTGTTGTATCTAGTTACATTTTAAAACCATGCAGAGGGTGAGAGGAGGCACAGCAAATGGATGCAGCCCATTTATGTGGGTTGTTTCCTTTTATGTGGAATTGGATTGACTACTCAAGACCAACCTTAGGAGTCTGGGTTGTGAAAGACACACAGCAGCCACTCACAATGGCCTCCAAGGCCAGTAAGTCTGTCCTCCTGCCCAAGGCATGCTGGGAGTTCCACCCAAGGCATGCTGGGAGTTGTAGGTGTAAACCTAGTTTTTTATTAAATTCTTTACAAATACTTAAACCTCCAAAATTCATGTTTTTAGATTTTTCTGGTACATTGTACAGCCAGACCTATCACTGTGTCACCATGTCAAGATTCTAACTCGTCTGGAAGTGGATAAACATTTCTGGACATAAGTGACACATACATACTTACCGCTTTATAGGTAGAGATAAGAGCACAGTTGAGAAGGGCATAGACAAAGAGGTGCTGACTTGCTGTTGTTAAGGTATGTAGACACTTGTAAGGGCATTCACACAAAGGTTGTTTACTCGACTGTATAAAAGGTATGCCATAACTGCTCTCAGGGTCCTGCCCTCCCCTCCCCTTTTGGGGTCCTGCCCGCAGCTGTGCTAACTCTGTTTTGCTGCCAAAAATAAAGCTGTTTGCTAGTGTTACACTGGTCTCTTGTCAGTGCCTTGGAAATCCATGACACCCCTTTTAAAGCCATCCAAGTTAGTGGCCATCACGACTTGCGCGAGGGCTGCTAATGTCATAGCGCTCCATTGTTCTCTGTTGTTCTGTTCTGTTCTGGTCTCATCTTTTCCTTTTACTTCTGGCCAATAAAGCCTGTAGAGCAACCTTCCCCATTCTAGTGTCCTCCGGATATCCTGGACTACAATTCCCAGTATTCTTGATCTGGCCATACTAGCTGGGGCTGGTGGGAGTTGGTCCAAAACATCTGGAGGGCCCCCGGTTGCAGAAGGTGGGTGTAGACGGTAGCTACAGAGCAGCAGTGTTATGGCAACAGTGGTGTAATGGAGGGGGAACATGGGAGAAAGCAGATCCGGGACTATATTCAGAGCAGAAGCAGGAATGTCATCTTCCAGGGCACAAGGGTAACTGAAAGACTGTCCTTGCTCTGGTTAGCAAATGAGGTGATAAGGAGTCTTTCAAGTTTTACTGTTGTTCATGACAGATGAGCATTGAAGATGTCAGAGAATGAGGAAACTAAACAAGCATACTTACTTCCTTTTCTTTTATGGGGTTCCTACTTTACAGGAGAAGTTTAAATGGTAACAGTTCTTTGCAAGATTGTTTGCATTTCTAATTAAAAACTAAACATCCACATTTCAGAGCTTTTGCTAAGGCTCAATATGTTTTGCAAGTTGATCCTATGAAGTCAGAATCAAGCACCCCTGAGTTACTGTGCACAGGACTGCGGTCATGCTAATCCTAAGAAATTGGGTATTATGCTATATACTGCTACTGTTTTGTGTGTGTGTGTGTGTGTGTGTGTGTGTGTACATACTGTCACAGTGACTTCCTACAGTTCAAAATTTACCACTACACCACTGTTTGGGAGTGCTTAACCCAGAAAGGTCAAACAGCCTGTTTCCTTCCCTCCTGAAATTCTCTGGTTACAGGTCACGGTGGACATACATTACCTGCAGGTGCAGAGGTTGCATGCCTGTAAATTAACCATTGCTGGGCAACAACAACAACAACAGAAGAGGGCTACCGTCCTTCTCTCCTGCTTGTGGGGGCCTGGCTAGCCACTGTGTAAAAGAGAATGCTGGATTAGATAGGTCTTTGGTTAGCTTCAGCAGGACTCTCCTTGCATTCTCTGGGTCTCAGCCTCTCTCTGGTTAGCAGGTAAAGCAATCTTATCAGACCAAGGGTCAAATTCCATTTTGGGGAAGCCCTTGGAGGCCACATTCCGGCAGTGGGTGGGGCTGAAGGCCAAAGGGGGTGGGACCAACAATGACAGCATGTTTCATCTTAAAGCTCTTCCTGCCACTAAATGAGAGTGTCTCTACAGTAAGGGAATCACATTGTTTACCCGGGGCTTTTCTGCTTCCTGGTTCTTTGGAGTGATTGTTATTGGCTGCATTACATGGGAGGAGATGGGCGACAAGGGGTTTGAATTGAATACTTCCCCTCCATTCAGTTCCATTGAGTTCTATTGAGACAGTGCCATTTAGTGGCAGAAGATCCTGCTATTTCCCAGGTATTACCATTTTAAAAAATGGTTCTTTTTATTCTGGGATTTCTATAGGATTCTGCGGGAGATGTCCTGGTTGTTGACAGTGTCATGAAATTGACCCAAAAATGTCTGTGTGTGGCCATCATGAACATGCAATAAATTGCTTGTTTAGAGGAACCCTAAGCCTTAGGAGAGGCATTTCAACCTTTTAGAATGGAAGGGGGAAAAAACTGATGACTGGGGCATGCTGGGAATTGTAGGCTTTTTTTCTGTCTCAACCTGCATAAGATGGATGAACTGCCTCGATTTCAAAGGCTGGTAGGAAACCTTGTGCTGTGCTTGAGTATCCCAAGAGACAAGTACAGAAATCATGATCAAAACTTCTAGTTATTCAACAAGGACCGTCACCATCTGGTTTGGTTTTTCCAGCCTTTAGAGGAGCCGTTAAAGACAGGAATGTAGTGCACCCAATTCCCACTAGGTGTCCCCCTAACACTAAGCAGAAGTTGGATCCTGGGGGTGGGGGGAACCAAGTGAATATTTCATCTTTAACAAAGTTTAACAACCTGATTTTTCTTTGGGCTCATAATACGGGGCTAATGTCAAGCATATTAGGGACTAAACTTTTAGGGTTCCCTCTTCATCACAACTGCAGGAGCCCTGTCCTCTTTCGTATCTGGTAATGCTGGGCAGGGCTCCTGCAGGTTTAGCTGTTATAATTAGGGCTGTGAATGGATCTCCGATCCGGATCCGGATCTGCCAGGTCCGGATCGGGCCCAATCCAATCCGACTCGGATCCGGTCCGGGTCTGTTCACAGCACTTCCTCCGCTCTCCCCACTCTCTCTCTCTCCCTCCCCCCACTTTCCCTGCTTACCTGCTGCCTCCTCCACATCATCCTGCCGTCGTCCTTCCCCCTCGCTGTGGGCCGGCTGCTTTCCCACTTGCGCCGGGTGACATCATCATCCACCACGAGCGGGAAAGCAGCCGGCCCACAGTGAGGAGGGAGGATGATGCAGAGGATGATGGGGGACGATGCGGAGGAGGCAGCAGGTAAGCTGGGAGAGTGGGGGGAGAGACAGCGAGAGAGCGGGGAGAGCAGGAGGGAGTGCTGTGAACGGACCTGGATCAGATCCGGATCGCAGATCCGATCCAACCTGATCTGGACCCAATCTGATCCGATTCTGATCTGGGATCCGGAGGTCCGAATCAGCCCGATCTGCTTCGGATTCGGGATCCGGTCACAGCCCTAGTTGTAATGAAGGGGGAATTTCACCAGGTGCCGCATGCATACAAATGACACCTGCTGAATTTCCCTTTACAACGCAACTGTTAAGGATACAGGAGCCCTGTCCTCCTTTTCATATGGCCACCCTAATATACAAATTACTCCCAATAACCCACATTAGCACACTGATGTAATATTCATTTCTAGAAAAGCAGCATCAGGAGGGGGGAGCAATGAAAAACTGGAAAACAGTGCAGAAAGGTGGAGTGTTTATCCTTTCCCTGCTTGTTGCTTTCTTGTCCCAAAAGGCCCCTGAGTTGCACACACACACACACACACACTTTCTGTTACATATTTGTAAGGGCAAATGTATAAGTTACAATTCTGTGAAAGAAAAGCTGTCGGGGAGCTTTTCTGGAGTAGAACTATGGAAGTAGGGGAGAAGAGTTAAGACCCTCTTCTCACCACACACAGTGTTTCTACAGTTCCAAGCATTCCCTTCAAAGTTGCTTTTCTAAGAAATAAAAATGGCTTTGGAGCTCTCACATGTGTGTCTGCATGGAGAGGTGGACCCCAAGCTCTGTGCAAAAATTCATTGCACCCTTTCCTTTCTTTCTCTCTCTCTTTTTTAGGAATACCACAAAAGATGTGGATTTTCCTGACGCCACAACTCCAAGTCCCTTTGCTTCCTAGCAAGCAAATGTAATGCCTCCTGCCTTGCCTCACCGTCTCTGCTGCCTCTCATAATACTAGAAGCCATGATGGAAGATTCAGGACAGATAAAAAGGAGCATGGCTTCAGGGCCTGGCTAAACTGTGGAATTCACTACCACAAATCTAGTGTTGGCCATTAACTTGGATGGCTTTAAAAGAGATTTGCCATTCATAGAGGACAAGGCTGTCAATGGCTACTAGTCATGAAGGCTATATAATGCCTCCAATAGGCCTCTGTATGCCAGCTGCTGGGAAACATGAGAGAGTGAGGAGCTGTTGCACTCTTTTGACTTGCTTGTGGGCTTCCCACTGGGGCATCCAGTTTATGGTTTGTTTATTTATTACATTTTTTTATGCCAGCCAATAGCCGAAGCTCTCTCACTGGCCACTGCGTGGACAAAATGTCAGCCTAGATCTGATTCAGGACGGTTCTTCTTAAGTACTTACAAATGCATTCTCCAAGATTTCGGAGCAACAACAACAAAGCCAAAAATTGACATTTTGTGCATCGTACAAGGGGCCATAGGTCAGTGGTAAGAGCCCCCTGCTTTGCATGCAGGAGGTCTCAAGTTTGATACCCAGTATCTCTTGGTAGGGCAAGGAAAGAATCCTGCCTGGAACTCTGGGGAGCCGCTGCCAGCCAGTGTTGACAATACTGAGCTAGATGGACCAAGGGTCTGGCTCAGTATAAAGCAGCTTCCTATGTTCCTGTGCATCTGTAGGCCACATTTTCAGTGACTTTCTCACCCTCTGCTGAGCAATGCTCTAGTAACAAAACTACAGGGATGCCTCTGACCAGACACAGATAGGAGCTTCCTTGCCACTAAATTACTAAAGCTTACCCCCAAAACACATCTCCTTTTAGACACATGAGCTTGTTTTCCACCCTCAGAGCAAAAAAAAAAAAAATGCCTTCTGGAAATAGTTTGCACATTCTCTCCCACCCCCCAAAAAGTTCCCCTTTCTATCTGAAGCACAAAAGAGACTGTCACCGTAGATATGCACTAAAAATAAAGAGATTAAAAATAAACCCGGAGCATGCAGTGCATTTTAATTCCTCACAAAAGCCCTCTCTCTCTCTCTCTCTCTCTTTCTCTCTCTCTCTCGCTCCCTTTTTTTAACTGTTGTCCTCTGGAGGCAGCAAGGAACAAACAGCTTTCAAGAAAAAGCAGTTCTCCGATGGTAGTAGATATTGTTGCTATGGCGATTTCAATTTCGTACCTCTGTTTTGATAGAAAGGTTTATGGAGGGCATCTGAAGGGCGGAGATGGCAGATGCTACCGGTGGCACCATAGACAGGTTAACACCTCCGTGCATTCAATCGCCTCTATAGCTATAAGAAGCCTTTCCCCAAAGGGTGTTATGGCTCATGCATGGTTACTCAGGAGACCCAGAGCATCATCACACCGGGGGGGGGGGGGGGGATCAAGTTTCCTTACCATCACTTCTCCGCCCCCACTTTTGTCCCTCATTTCTTCCTCTTTCTGCCTGGAGGGGAAAGAGGAAGTAAACAAAGCCCACACCGCCCATTCAGGGGCCGTTTGTGTCACGCCGCTTTTCCTGCACACAGCAGGGGATCGGGGCACATTCTGTGGTTTTTTGTTGTTGAAAAGTCAGATTAAAAGGGGTCTATTTTGCAATGGAAAAATGAGCAGAAGGAGCGGGAGGCATGCAGGAGGTGGATGCCGTCATCTAAAGGATGTGCACACATCCGTAAGTGGGCAGTAACGAGCGTGCGATAAAACACTTGTCTGATGAACCTCCTACTGATTTAGGAAGGAGGAAAGTACCCTGAGCATGTGCAGTTTTACATTTTAACCTCACATAAATTACTCCAGGATTGTCATCATTGGGCACATGACGAGACCCATGCCCTATGGGGTGTGTGTTCTCTACCGATCCTTGGAGCCTCCTGGCTCTGCTGATCATACCCTTCCTTGCTAGTCCGAAGGAGTGAGAAGAGAGATGAGCAAGGAGGATCCGTAACCTCATGTCCTCTCTTTCTGGGAGCAGGGGCAGCTGGGACCCAAAGAAAGAGGCAAGAGAAAGACAGCAACTATAGAGATGAGGAGGTAAGTCCAGTCAAGGATGGAGCCCACAGAGAGCCTCTTCAGTCCCCACCACCACCACAAAACAACCTAGCACTCCAATGGTGGCACTGTAGCATTGTTGATGAAAATGTTAGCCTGGTATGCGGCCACTGTAAAGAAGGCAAACTCAATTTTAGGCATAATTTGGAATTGAGAACTGCCAATAACACATTGCCCTTACACAAATCTATGGTGCGACCACACTTGAAATATTATGTACAGTCACCACACACACACACACATATATATATATATATATATATATATATATATATATATGGTAGAGCTGGGAAAAGTGCAGAAAAGGGCAACTAAAATGATCAAGGGGGCTGGAGCTGGGATTGTTTAACTTGGAAAAAAGGAGGCTAAGGGGAGACATGATAGAGGTGTACAAAATTATGCATGGTGTGGAGAATGTGGATAGGGAGACATTTTTCTCCCTCTCCCACAATACTAGAATCCAGGGTTATCCCATGAAGCTGATTGGTGGGAGATTCAGCACAGAGAAAAGGAAGGACTTCTTCACACAGTGCATAGTTAAACTATGGAGCTTGCTATCATAAGGCAAAATGATGGACAAAAATTTGGATGGCTTTGAAAGGAGGTTGGATAAATTCCTGAAGGAGAAGGCTATCAATGGCTACTAGTCTTGATGGCAATATGCCACCTCCAGTATCAGAGGCAGTAAGCCTATGTGCACCAGCTGGTGGGAGAACATGGGTGGGAGGGTGCTGTTGCAGCCATGTCCTGCTTGTGGATCCCTGATTGACAGCTGGTTGGCCACTGTGTGAATAGATTGCTGGATTGGTTGGATCCATCATGGCTCTTCTGATGTTCTGAGGTCAAGTCAAGTCAGTGAAGGTTCAACTGACTCCTATGATGTGGCCTGCATGCCCACACAGCACCAGCAGGATTTAGGATGGCCAGTTACACATCACTAAATAAGGGGGGGGGGGCTAAAGCTGGCACAGAAGTGCCCCAAAACTGCATCTGCTAATTTAAGCTGAGCTCTGTGACTACAGCAGACAGGCGGGTTAGAAATCAATCAAACAAATAAATATCATGATAACAAATGAAGTACGGGTCACTACAACCCTGTGTTATCAGTAAGCCTACAAAATATTTTCCTGTCTACACAACTGAAGGCGATGCCCTCAAGTATTCTGATTTTCCACGCATTCCAAACTCAGAATAGCTCCTAAATCACAAAAGCAAGCCTAAACAGCTCCCGTGAAGAGCATCCATCACAAGCTAATTAGATAACAGCACAATCTACGAGGCAGCTCCAATTTTCTGTCACATCAGTCTTCGGCAGAGAGTGAAAGGTCATTTTTTAAAGTAGATTTACACTTGGGCAATCACTGCGGTTTGATTGTGAGGCAGACAATTATATCAAAGTTATGAAACCAGATGGCACAACACAGTCTGGATTTGCCTCCCTTATTGCTGTCTAGAAATGTTGTGGGGGAGTCCTAGATCCAGACACCTTTGTTACAAATGTGGGTGTACGAGTTATTAAGGTACATCGGGGTGAGAGGGTTGGAACTTCCCTAGGCAGCACAGAGAGAGAGAGAGAGAGAGATTAGCTTCAGGAAATCTAGACATTAATTGATAGCTGGAGCTATTCACTATTCTAAAATAGTTGGAGCTTAAATAAAACATCCAAACAAAACCAGAATATTTCTGTCCACAGATGGCTGCAGTGGAGAGGCTGTAGTCATTGATTCACTCATGATTGTTTTTGTTATTATTGTTAGTATTAATTACATTTCTATAACACCCCATAGCCGAAGCTCCCTGGGCAGTTTATGTAGATTAAACATTACATTCAGTCATTCATTTAAAAGTGCTTAGAGGCCAACAGGACAAAAGTGCTATCTCAAGACAGCTTACAAAATCTGTAGATCATCAAAAACACACAGTTCAAAAGCAAATGACTGAATAAGTAGTAAAAGCCAAAGAACAAGACTAAAATCAAATACAAACATTAAAATCAATCATACACTGAAAACACAATTTCCATTAAGCGGCCCCCAAAACTCTTCAAAGAAGCCACTAAAAATAAATATGTTAGGGCTCTTCTAAATGTCTGCAAGGATGGGGCCTGATATATCTGACCTGCTAATGGTTTCCATAAGCACAGTGCCACTACAAAAGGGCCAGTCTGTTTGTTATGAATTGAAATTAACGTCAATGATACCAAAACTTTGCACACAGATGTACAGCTCTCTGCAGGAATTCATGGTTGAAAATACTACAGGTACTTTCCCTAAGTCAATATGTGCTACTGTTAATTCTATAAAAGAATGCCCATATAAAGAAGACAGTTGTAGAACTTTTATTTATTTTCTTTTAAAGTATGGTAAAAGATGTGTGCATATTAGGGATGTATAGATTTTGTTAAAACTGTTCCGTTTGTGTTTTGTGGATTGTCAGGTATCTTTCATTCCATCATCCACTTATTGAGGAATTGTTGTCCTCATTGTTTTTTCGAGGTGTACGGATATTTTGTTCCATTTGCGTTAATGCACATTAGCATTAATTTGCACTGCAGAAACTGCAGGTCAAATTCAAAGAAATTTGAACTCATTTGAATCTGTTCTGGATTTCTCCGACATCCCTAGTATACATATGTGCACTATTTCCACACTGATAGATTTCTGACATTTGCTTCACACAGAACCTCAAACGCTTCCTTATTCAGGCATTGAGTGTGAAATTCAGAGGGTAAGCCATTTTGGAAACCCTATGTGCATAGAAAGTCCCCCCCCCCCTGCAGATTGGGTCAATCCCATATCGGCATGGCAGCTTGGCCAGTGTGCACCTCAACAGAATTATCAAAGGGGTGAGGCTAGACATGTGCATTTCTGCTTGGTCTTTCATGGATTCGGTACCCTGGATCCCAAATAGATGAAAAGAGGTGATGACTGGAAAAGTGTGAAAAGGGGCACATGAACATCTCAAGATGTTCAACAAAGGGACATGAAATATATCTCCCAAATAGCTGGGGCTGTTTTCCAAGGTATTTTAAAAAAATGCTTTAACAGATCTATACTGGAGATGTTATGAAATGTATATATGTAGATAGATATTATTACTGGAACTAGATTAATGTGGCTTTTAGTCTCAGTAGTGTAGGGATATTAAATTGTAGAGCTGTGCACAAATGGCCTCTTGAAATTCTCCACTCTATTTGTGGGCAGAGAAATTGGGGGGACAATTTCATACAATTTTTCCAGGGGGATGTGAAATTCTCCAATGCTTTCTTGAGGATGGGATTCAGCCTTAGCAGTGGCAGCAACACAGTTTCATTCATCCCCCACCCTCATTTTTTAAAGGTTATTTCCATTGTTTTTGCTTCTGCTGCAACCGTGTTGTTGGATTGGTCACCATTTTAGATCCTCCAGAATTTCCTGGACCCAGCATTATTCCACAGCACTGCATAAGCATGGAGATGACAGCTGCCTCACAAAAAAGGTGGTGGAGAATATTTGGGGAAAGTTTTAAGGTGTGGCTTTCTTTATCCATGGAAGGAGGAAAAACCTCAGACATTTTCACAGAAAAATGTCTTCGGAGAAATCTCAGTTTAGCGCTATTGCATTCTGATTTGTTGATGATGCCCTAGCTACAGGCACATTTATAGTTAAACTACCATTTGGGCATTTCTGGCTGGATATATCATATAACAGGAATGCCCTCAATGAACCAGATGCAGTCCTTGATGCAAGTTTATGTGATGCCTGGAAGTCTGCCAGTTTGGAATCAAGACCTGGTAGAAGGCTTGCTCCAAGGTTTACTCAAAAGGAAAAGGAAGAACTACCCCTCTTGTACTAGAGGGAGAGGTTCCACATTTAAATGCCCCACCTCCCACCTGGCATCTGTAGTCCATGAGTGATAAAGGGGATGGCAGAGATTCCACCCTGGCTGGGCCCAATCCCAATTCAGTTCTGCACTTAATTTTTGCAGCTAGTTACCCTTCTAATCTCTGCCTTCAGACCAAGTCATAATTGGATGTCAATCCCCCTTTGTCTGTTTCTACCCACCCCAGACTCTTTCCTGGCCGGCCCCCACCTCCTGTCACCTTCTCAAATTGAATTAGGTCTAATTAGATCATGCTGGAAGACTGATAGCTTATCACAGGCATGGGTCCCACAAGACCTGGAGGTGGTCTCTGTTCCCTTCACAGGCCTGCTCTTGAGTAGGTCTCAGTCCTTCCCTCGAGAGTCGTTGTCAGCTGCTGCCTCTTCTGTGATTGCTTCACAACCATCCATTTGAGGGGGAAATCGGGTCAAAAGAGGTTACACATGTTTAGTCCTAATGATATTAAGGCCGCCTGCTTATCGTAATGAAACTGTGCGATTCCTCTTCAGCCTCATGAATTGCATGTCTGAGAGGAACCGGACTGCTGTTTTTCTATACATCTTTCCCTAAGAAGATTTCCACAGCTGGTGGAGCTGGAAGTAATTTCTGGTAGGAAATTCTAAGGGAGGGATGAATCCATCATGCTCACTTTCTTCCACCTTCAATTTGTTTAATCTTTCCATCCTGTTTCTGGAGGAATTTGCAAATTTGGTTAAGTTCCTGTCAAAAAAATAAACCAAACAAAATTCTCACTCATCTGCGCTGATTAAATTCAATAAGGGCAGCGATTCCTAGCATAGAGAGGAGTGTGTTGAACCAACCTGCCTGCCAGCGGTTAAAGCTATTAACGATGAGGAGAAAAGAAGTGGCAACTCCCCATCCGCTATTGAACTCACTGGGACTCGAATCCAGACCTTTAATAGGTGAGCACTTAAGGCTCTGGGCCTGGATGAATCTTTCAGTTTTGCTTTATCCACATTAGTATTTTTATTCATTTATTCATTATTATATTTATATCTTGCTTTTTTTCCTCCAAGGAACCCACGGTGACGCTTTGCGTTCCTAGAAGGAAGGATTTCTTTTAAAATTTTGAAGAAATTTGTAGCATTTCGTTGATTCTTACCAAAAATCGAACTGAATGAAATTCACGACCCTTCCTAAAAGATTAGGAATGTCCTATTTGGAGATAACCTGAAACTGAAATGTACACTTGAAATAGACCCCCCAGATTATTAAGTTAAACTCACCCCCAACACACAGACCCACACATAAGTGGACGTAATAATGACTTAAGAACATAAGAAGAGCCCTGCTGGATCAGACCAAGGGCCTATCTAGTCCAGTATTCTGTTCACACAGCGGCCAACCAGATGCCCACTGGAGACCCACAAGCAGGACACGAGTGCAGCAGCACCCTCCAGCCCATCTTCCCTAGCAACTGGGGTACATAGGGATGTTTTGTTTTGTTTTTGCAGGAAACTCAACTATATAATTTGTGGTATATTGGAGGTAACATAGAGCTATCAGGATGAGTAGCCACTGCTAGCCTTCTCCTCCAGGAATTTGTCTAACCCCCTTTTAAAGTTATCCAAATTGGTGGCCATCACTACATCTTGTGGAAGCGAATTCCATAGTTTGACTATGCTCTGTGTGAAGCAGTCCTTCCTTTCATCTGCCTGGAATCTCCCCCCAATCAGCTTCATGGGATGACCTGTGGGTTCTGATATTTTGAGAGAGGGAGAAAAAATTATCCCTGTCTACATTACCCACACCATGCATGATGGATCCAGCAGGGTTCTTCAAATGATCATGGGGAAATTTTCTTGAATTATATGCAGAGTAATGTGATCTACTGCAAAACTAGTACGGACCAGCAAAGAGACATGTGTGCTGCTAAGCCTTTTTTATTTTATTTATCTTTCTACATAATTATTATTTACCTAATTTTTGCAGGTTTGATCTCTTTTTTTTAACCCAGGGTGGGGCAACTATTGGGAGTGGAATGAGGGGGGAGGTTGAAACCTCCTCTCCTTATGCTCTGTGGCCCCAATCCGGCAGGACAATACACACTTAGTTGCGGGTAAGAAAAAGCAGAGGAGCAGCTGCACCCTGTGCATTGAACATAGCATGTCATTTGGCCCATGGTCGAAAGCCGTACTTCATTGGTTGTAAGCATAATACTAAAACTGGAGGTGGGCAGACCCCATCCCAACCTTTCATGGCGGTCTGTTGATATTCAAATGGGACCCTTTAAAGTGGATTCCTTTTGAGGTGCTGTCACTTGACTTAAGCTACAATCCTGTGGTCCCTGAGAGGATGTCCCAGAGACCACCAGATTTGGGGATTGCACTCATGGTTGCTTAACTGGTTCAAGTGGCAAAATTCTGCCTATGCATTGAATTCTGACGAAAATGAACCTGCTTTCTCGATCAAGGTGTTCAAAATAAAATCACTCTGATTTCCATGGGTGCTGCTCACAAGGACTGCAGAACGGCAGCCTAATCAAAGGGCCCAGTCTTGTCTTGGTGGTGGGGAACCATGTTGCTCTTTCCTCTGCCATGTGAGGGAAGGACCAGCACGATGCCAGCAGGAGAGCTCTGGTCTCCATACCAGGGCCCCACACTCTGTGGTGCAGCTGGGGAGAGACCTCGGGCTCCAAAGCCCCCACCCCACCCCAGGGGAGCAATTGCCACCCAGAGAACAGCAGGTAATGGGGGCAGAGGCACCCAGGGATGGCATCAGCACTTGGGCCAGTGTGGGAGTTGATGCTGCTAACTGCAGCACCCTTTATTTATATAAAAAATGGGGAGGGGGTATGTGTAGAACATTTACATGGTTAATGATGCTCATATCATTATTGACCTCCATCACACCTAATTTTCCCCCCTAGTTTGCGTCCGCATTTGGAATATACACTAGGAATCTACAAAGCTGTCATATAACCATCTCAGCAGCACTGCTGAAAGACCGTGAAGGATGCTCATCCCTCAAATGTTGCCGCAAGCAGCAACTATTCCAGCAGGCTGTACTGAGGCAGATGAGAGAGGGAAGCAGGGCCTTTCCACCCGCCCACCACATTTGCCACTAGCCAGAACAAGCACCTGCATTTCAGTGTCCATTGGCAGTTCCTGAACTGGAAGAGAACCATTCATCTCTGGATTGGGGTAAATGAGCTCAGTTCTCACTCTAGCCTTCCTATGTAAACCTGTTAAATCCCTTTGTTCCCAAGTTTATATAGATCCGTGAGTCATTTTGCCCTACCCTGGGAACTTGATGAGCAGTGTTCTTTACAAAACTTTCCCAAATGAAGAAGGGAAGAAGGCTCCCTGGTTAAGGGACGAGATAACGCACAACACCCTTATCACTGAGAGTAGAGGCAAGAGATAAGGAGGTTCAGCTGCCTGGCACTAATCGGCAGGGTGAGGGAAAGGTCAGAAAGCTTTGCTACTGAAGAGGTATACTTCGGCTACCTGAAGCCTTCTAAAAGTTGTTCATTACATTTGACTATACTAGTTTCTATCCATGCATAATATGTTCATATATATATATATGGATATTGATATATAATTGCATATTGGACAGAACTGTGAGAACTCACTAAGTCTCCTTGCCATTTCTTCTGGTCAAAACCACTACAGGACGCCTGACCAAAAACTTGGAAGAGCTGTTGCATATCAGTGCAGATAGACCAGGGATCTCGAATCTTTTTGGACCCGTTGGCCTATTTGGGAATTTGAGGAACAGCTGCGGCACACTAATCAGTGGATTGTTGCTCTGGCTGCTGCGTCTTATTCAGCAAAACCATTTGTTTCATGTCTATTGGACACTACAACATCTTTAATCAGGAGTTGTCTAATTTGGCTAATTGCTGGCAGTGAAATACAGCGAATGCTTCCTTTGAACATATGGTTTGGCAATGTCCAATAGCTGCTTCATTTTGGGACAAGGTTATTACACAGACCAACTTTGCACTTTTAAGATTCACTGATTTACATGCTCTTTTAAATTAATTACCTGCTGCATGGAAATTAACAAATGGTCATCATAAATGGATTCTCCATGCCCTTTTGATGGCTAAAACACTGATATTACAACAATGGAAAGATAAACACTCACCTCCTATAATGCAATGGATTGAGGATCTTGCAACTTTGTTTAGTATTTGAGCAAACGGCACAAAACCATCACCCTCAAATGTATACTTACTTGGATATGTGGTCTGCCTTTGTTGAAGCTTTTGTATAATTGCTAGGTTATATGCATTTCATATGTATTCATTGCTATGGATATAGACACATGTATGAATGTATATTTTTTTAAAAATGGGGGGCTTTGCAGGTGTCTGCAGGCATCACATTGGGGACCCCTGATACACAGTGGCTGCATTCAGACAACACAATAATCAACTGGGATGGGGGAACAATCGTCAGTTGTATTGGCTATCGTGTCATCCGAATGCTGCCATAGTCAACTCAGTGCTGATCCTAATCCACACCACGGTTGATTATTTATTACCATATTGTGTGGGGAGTACCCCCTAGATGAACAACTGTAAAGTTGATTATTACCCCACCATTGACTATCGTGTTGTCCAAATGCAGCTAATTAGTTAGATGGACCAATGACCTGACTCAATGTAAGACAGCTTCCTAACATGTTCATTGCACGCATGTAACAAAAAAGCAGTGAGCAATTATCTGCAGGCAGATTACATTTTAATTGAAATGCCTTCCATGTAGCTATTCTACAAGATGTGAAGTGGCCATTTTCTTCTTTGTCACAACCTTTCAGGTATACATGTTGAGTAGGTACTATACAGGTACATAAATAAAAGTATAGCACAGCTGTTTTACCAATCACTATTAAAAACAAGTCTTGCAGCTTTGGGGTGAGCAAGTCATGGCCCTCCAGATGTTCTGGACTACAATTCCCATCAATCCTTGCCAGCACAGCCAATGGTGGGGAATCATGGGAGCTGGAGGCCAGAACATCTGAAGGGTCACAAGCTGCCCACCCGTGTGCTAGATCTTGCGCTATAAGGTGGAACAATATTTTTTTGCTGTTTTTGCTGCAATCATTACTATGCAATAAACAGTGATTAAGCCGTTCAAAAACGCATCTAGAACCAAATCACTTCTTGTGCCAAAAGCATTGAACTTGCAGCAATGGTATATTATCTAGCAGTTTGTCTCATTGAGTACTGTTTATAGGGAGAGACAGATCAAGCTACTGAAAACTGTCTCTCCTCCCCCCCCCCCCCACTTTTTTTTTAAAAATAGATTTTATCTTAATTCCCAGACCTACATTTTGGTTAAAAATATATATATATATATATGGTGTCAGCAAGGAATGACTTCCCAGTTAGCAAGCATTTTTTTAAAGTCACAGAATACCAATGAAAGAGGATGGTCTCTTAAAAAATTCTCAAATTTATTCATTAGATTTCAGCAAGGACATTCATTGTGAAACACAGAAAAACACATTTAAACTCTTAAGAACAATCAAACGAAAATGAAAATAAACCGAAATTAAACTTAAGCAAAAACAAAACAAAAAACTAGTTCAGGGAGTAAGAGGGACCCAGGATTTTTGTTTCGCTGAAATCAAACTGTGCAGAACAAGAGAACTCAATATTTGGCAGTGATAAAGAGATAGGCTGGAAATGCCTGAAACCACCTACATGAAAGAACTTGTACTGACTTTAGCAAGAATGGTTTCAAAGTTCCAAGATGATAAATAAAACTACTTGCTTTGCAAGTTTGAGATGATCACTGAGCATATGCATGCTGGGTTTTCAGTTCTCTTAGGACAGTGGAAGGCTATTTGGTAAAGGGTTTATTATTTCTATTTCATTTCCCTGATGCAGCTCTATTCGTGCATAGTTCCATGCAACTAAGTTGCACCAGAATGTGGATGGACAACCCCTTGAAAGCAAAGCAATGCATCTTGATGTCCATTGGCAGTTCCTGGTCTGGAAGAGGAGATCCATGCATTTCTGGACTGTGTAAATGAGATCAGTTCCCGCTTTAGCCTTTCTATGTAAACCCTGTACCAAAACAGCCACATTTGCCACTAGCCTGAACAAGCCCCACTAGGCAAACCAGAGGAATGTTTAAGCCTAGCAAGGCTTTGCAAGCACATTTACCATTTAAGTCTAGTGCTTTAATGTTCAAACAATCTCGCATACATTATATCAGTCACCCTTACAACAACCCTGTAAGGTAGGCATCTTTCTCCCCATATCACATTTAGGAGGCTTAGAGAGAGTGTGACTTAAGTGGAAGTCAACTAGTGAATACGCAGCAGAGGCGAGATGTGAATTAAGGACTTCCCCATTTACAGTTCAGTTAACCACTATGGTAAGCAAGCTTAGGTGACTATGGGAACATCTTCAGCACTCTGAGTGAGCTATTGGGTTATTTTTCCTCTGAAGCAGCTTCTCTGCACGAATAATTCCCTCCATTCTTTTTGCAAATCTCTAAACTGCACTACACCCACACCTTACGGGACTGGGGTGGGCGGGGGAATACCTTTCTTTAGAGACCTCCTGGAGGAGAAAAGAATGAGATGGACAGGTGTGGCGATATTCTGTGCCCGAAGTATGTCTGGCTGTGTGAGTCTAGAGAGTGCCTAGTTGGGTGTGGCTGATGATGCTGGGGGAAAGAGGGGAAGGAGTCAAAAAAGATTAAAAAACGGTTGGCAGGAGGGTGAGGCGAGTTCGTTGGAGGGGTGTGTGAAGAGTAAAGGGTAGTTGCTGGTCAGGAGATACATGAGGAGTGAAAAGAGTTATATTACTAGGGGACTAGAATGGTTGTGATATTATATGAAATAAGCAGGTTTGGTTTACATTGACAATAACAAAGTTCTATTCATGTACAATAAACTTTTCTTCAGTTTGTTACCATAAAACCACGTGTTCACTCGGATTCCTCACCTGCTTCAACATAGGTATTAATGAGATTCACCTAAACAAAACGTTAGCTCACAACATCCACAAGCAGAACCTATTTCCCAAAGCCTTCGCCTTGTTCCCTCACAGAAAGCGGAACGGTAGTGTTATTTTGCCCTTCCTTCAGGCTCATTCAAGTGGTGGCGCTTGTCCTGAGAAGGGGTGCTCACGACCGGGCCTAGTATACAGGTAGTGTGGTGGCACAACAGGCATCGTCCAATAAATTTACTTTCAATTGCTGCCACTCTGCAATATAGTTGTGAATGTGCTTTGTCCATTTCATTCCTGCTAACCCAAAGCAGGGGAACTGAAATCGACAGAAGTGCTTTCAGAGCAGGGGAAGAAAGGAAAACACTCCAAAGGGGGGGGGGGACACATTTTGCAAATGATTTGCATCATGGTCTTCAAATAGGCCCTTATAAAAGTTAATTGCTATACAATAACCGGAACAGGTAAGGCAAAGAATCCTATCTTTTATCCAAAATTCTTCAGGTGGTACAGGAACGTCAAAGAATCTGAGATACAAAGAACTCAGTGGGTAAAGACAAATATATTACTTGTCTTCCAGCAGGTTCTTCATGGTGCATCCCAGCTTTGCAAGTAGGAATGCACCATTTCATCAGGAAGTGTGGCAGCCCCCCTTTTTTTGAGGGAGGCATATATGTAATTATGCATGTGCACAGGTGTATAATATCACCTTTCCTTTTATAAATAAAAATGGAAGGGATGCTAGTGTTCTCATAAGCATTACAAAAGCATCTTGGTCATGGGAACAAGCCCACCACAGCGGTAACACAATCAACACCAGCCTTTCCCCAGTTCCTGCTACAAACTTGCAGGATCACTTATCAGAAACTTTTGCCAAGACTGGGAAGTAGTACGTGTTGTTCTAAGGACAGCAAAAGGCACCATCAAATAGTTTCTGCCATCCTTAAAATTGCTGTATCTGACTTCACCCTACTGCATATACTCCTATGCTAATCTTAATGGCGAAATAATAAAAAAGGAGATCCATCAACAGTTGCGATAAGGCCAGGCTGGGGTTAGGCATTTGCCCCATCTCTTAGCTCATATTTTGGCCTGCAGTTCCCATCAGCTCTAGCCAGAATAGCCAATGGTGAGGGATGCTGGGAATTGTAGGTTAAAATATCTGGAGGGCCACAGGTTGCCCAGCCCCGTCTTAGCTTGACCAAAAGAGTACAACCATGAGAATGCATTTTGCTGTTTCTTCCTGTCGTAGCACCAGTGGTCTTACCATTCTGGAGAGAAAGACACAGCTATTGTAAATGTTATCCCAGTACCTCCTATAAACAAACACACACACACACACACACACACACACACACGCACACACCAACATCTGACAAGAGACATCCTTGCCAGTGTTATTCAGTCCAAGGCTGTACCTATCTCAAGGATAAGATATTTACTAAGAGAACTTGCAACTAGAAGATGGGGAAAGGCTTTGCCATCATAGTTAAATTCAAGAACATTTTGACGTAGACATTTTTCTTCTGCTCTTTAAAACTTTAGAGGAGAACCATCCAAAGGGTGGACCAAGTTTGCAAAAAAGAAGGGGGGAAAGGCTACACACATTTTTTTTTAGTCTGAAGTAGTAACCAAGAATATCTCCAAGGCGGCAACAACAGAAATAGACACCGTTCACCCATCAGAAACAGAAAACAAGATTTCCCCACACCAAAAAACACAAGACATCTCAAACAGCACTTGACAAGGGTGCAGTTATTAACACCATATATCAGTGCCCAGAAAAGAAGGGAGGAGTGAATGAAATGGCCACAGGGACTTGGAAAACTCCAAGACGGTTGTCAGTTTAGAGTCCAACAATGAAACCCAAGTCACTGTTAACAGTGTGTTCCGTTCCCCGCTTTTCCATTGCACACGTGTAAGCAGCAGCTATTGTATTTTCTTCAAAACTGTAAACGGCACCTGTCTTTCTTAAAATGAATCACACGAGTTAAAAGAAGAGCCCATAAAATCCCCTGTGCATGAATACAAAATGCAATGACAAAAACTCCATACAAAAATAGAGAAACATTCAACTTCTTATATGTATATAAAAAGAAATCCCAACGGAGTATAGGCTTAGGTCCTGGTAATCTGACCTGAATCTATCATTAGCTGGAACTACGACTGGAGTTGCAACTTCTGACAAAATGGGCAGCAATGCAGCATGTCCCCTTCTGTTTACTGATATTCGGAGCCCCTTAATATACCGGTTGCAGCCCCTGGGTCCGAACCAAGAGCAAGTTCCACTGTTACTGGCCCAAACCAGAGGACCATGGAAGAGGCAGACGCCTATGTAGAATTTTCATGTTCGCAACTGAAAAATGCTGAATGCTTGAGCTTGTATTGCATGAAGTCTCCAAGGCAAGGGAGGTGACACAAGTATGACACGGTTGTGAATGCAGGTTGTGGTCACCCTTGCGTCTGTCTTTTCTACACTCTTTGCATGGTGAAGAAGCCACTGTGCACACTGCCTTCTACCACACACATCAGGCAATATTAGAAGCAGGTGCTCTGTGCGTTGACCCAAAAAAAAAAAACCTGTGGGAGGAAACTCCAGATGCAACTCGTAAATTGTTTCTTATCCATGCTGGCTGGGGAATGCTGAAATCTGTAGGGCTTTCTTCTGTCCAAACATGCATAAGATTGCACCCCAAGTCACTTTGCTCCTAAAGTTAGAAGTCCCCAATGTTTTCACTTTTTCCTACAGGAAGAGCGCTCCAGCCTCTGTGTCATTTTGGTTGTTTTTAAGCACCTTTTCCTGCTCCCCAATAATCTTTTTGAGATTGGGGCGGCCAAACATATTCATGGTCTTTCTAAGCATGGCCACCCCATAGATTTGTATAAGGGCATTAGGCTACTATAGCTTTTATTTTTCCTGTTAACAAACCCCTAGGGTTTACTGGCTTGGGCTGGCATTCTGAGTTATGTGTCCATCATACCCCCAGGACCTGTTCCCCAGTTACGCACTACTAATTCAAAACCCACCAGCATATATTTGCAGTTTGGATTTCTTTGTCCCATTTTCCATCTTTTTACACTGTCTTACAGTGAACTTTATTTGCCATGTTGTTGCCTATTCACTCAGTTTGGAGAGATCCTTTGAAGCTCTTTTCCACCCTTTTAGGCCCGGGGGGGGGGGGGGGGACTCAGGCCCAGGGTCCTAATCTGTGCCTCCTGCCATTCCCAGATGGCCTCTTTCCCACCCCCCAACCACCTATCACTTGGTGGCTTTGTGCAATTTTTCACTCTATTTGAGAACACTGAAAATCCTCTCCTAAGGCTTAGTAGCTGGCAGTAAGAACTTTAAGCTACAATAAGCTGGTAATTTTTTTTGTATTTTTGGCATCAACCCCTTATTTGGTGGGTGGGTGGGTAGGGTTCAGCACCTTGGACAGCTCCTTTAGAGTTCTGGCTGGTTCTGACCGAAACCCAGAATGGGTTCACAGCCCACTGAACCAAGACCATAGCAAGAGAGAGCAATACACTCCCCTGCCGTCACAACCAGCCAGCCTTTCATGCTTCTGCAACCTCATGGTCCTGCCATCATTTCCACATGCCAATTCTTTGTCCTCACCCACAGATCAAATCAGATATTGAATTTATTATTAAAAACAGAGCCAAAGCTATCAGAAAACCCTTTGGAAACAGGTCAAGTTACCAAGGCAATGCCAAAGTGTTGTATACATTAGTATATTATAAAATGGTTTCTTTCTTTTAAAAAAAATTCTATTAAATATGTACAACCAAAACGCTAACCAACACACATTTGTAGATGAACATTCTTATCAGGGTTCCCCCTCCCACACCACCCCTCAGCCCCCACCCCCCACCCCAAAATCAGCAAATGTTATACTGTTTGACAACAAACTTCACAAGGTGTCTTTGGTGATATGTTCAAAGGAAAGACCCACCAATCTAACTCAAAACACATCTGAGAACATAAAGCAGGCTTCTCCAATGTGCATGACTCCAGATGTGTTGGACTACAATTCCCAGCATGCCCCAACAGCTGGGAGTTGTAGTTTAACACATCTAGAGGGCGCTGGCTTGGAGAGGACTGGCATAAAGCCATGGCCAAGAAAGTCACTGTGAAAATAAGTTCACAATACAAGCAGTGTGATGCTTAAGTTCTGGTTTGTGAATGGCAGCCATGGAATACAGATGAACAGAGGTGGGGCCCACTCAACTCACAACCCCACCCCCAGTTCAAACACAGCCCAATAGTTGCATGTATTCCCTTGGCAGGTGCTCCAAGAAGCCCCTGCTTTGACAGTCCCAAACAACCAGCAAAACTTGGAAGTTAATCAAACCCCAGATGGACACCTTACATGGACAACTGTTTGCATTTGGCTTGGTGGGATCACAAGTTGCACAGACCTTAAATCAAGGCTAAGGATCTCCATCATCCCAGAGTGCAGGACACAGAATAACGAGCTCAAGTTACAGGAAGCCAGATTCCAGCTGGACATCAGGAAAAACTTTCTGTTAGAGCAGGATGACAATGAAACCAATGACTGAGGCAGGTCATGGGCTCTTCCACACTAGAGGCCTTCAAGAAGCGGCTGGACAGCCATCTGTCAGGGATACTCTAAGGTGGATTCCTGCATTGAGCAGGGGTTTGGACGCAATGGATTTATAGGCCCCTTCCAACTCTGCTATTCTATGATTCTATGACACATCCCAAGACTGGCGATTCGAGAAACTGGACATTCAATTTCATCTCACCCTTCTAGACAATGCAACCATTATTTCTAGCAGGCCGTGCTCACCCTTAAGCAAATATTCAAATGCCATCCCAAATGAAGGGCTAAACAGCTTGAAGAGTAAGGCATAATGCTCTGATATTTTTACAGGTCTAGCCTGGCAAATCACAGCAGTAGAATAATGTACAAGTGCCCTGCAGTGGTATATTTCCCAATAGTTGGGCTCTAGGTAATCTGAAGAATAGGCCAGGGCCCATTCTAAGAAGCAACACCACCAAGAAGTAATCAGGGCTGTAACAACACCTACAGCAGAACAAGGTGGAAATGGTAGCATAATCCTGAGGTAATGTTTTAGAAAATGCACACAAAAATGCTTTATTAAATTGTGGGGAGGGGGAAATGCTTGCAAAAATATACACATTGGGGGGGGGGAAAGGTGAGTTCAAAAAAGTGTATATTTTTGTGAAACTTGCATGAAAATGTGTAAAAAAAAATCCACGCGAATTTTTTTTTTAAATTTGCAATCCAATGCAGAAACAGGACAGAACAAACTTAGCAGTGTAAAAACAAGAATCTGAGCGAAACTGGTTTTGAGAGATTCACCCAAGTGGCGGCGGCGGCGGTAGGAGAAAGGGTTAAGAGGTGAATGTTTCAATGATCCACCATGGAGAGGAACAAATATACCCCCTGCACATTGAAAACAAAGTATCACGCTATGGAGAAATCTCCACTGGATCTTTCTTCCTGGCCTATTTTTCTACGTGTAGGAAAGAAGTTCTTTTTATGGCACGAGAGCATTCGAACATGCAACCTCACCCCTCACACACGAGGAGCCTAAAGTGGGTTTGTCCAGAACAGCTTTTGCCACATAATTCTCCTGACTGCATAAACATGACCTCACAAGGTTGTTTTCATATCCTCCAACTCCTGATTTAGCTGACGGAATTGGGCAGTCAGTGGCAAAGGAAGATCCTTCAAAGGGGAGGATCAAAATTGATGACAGAACACTGGAAGGGAGAGGAGAAATCAAACAAAGAACTTCCCATACACTTAAAAATGCTGAGTGAGTAGTAAAAGCTGCCAGCTGCTGTAAGATAGTGACTCTTGTTTACATAAAGAAAAAAGAGTTGTTTTCCACTAAAAGCAAATATTATTTCCTGCAGAATTCGATCGCTTTGGAACGTGGTAATGATAAAGAATTCACAGGCTGGGCTACACTTTACACCAAGGATAGATGCTTTGGACTACAACTCCCATCAGCCCCAGCCATCATGATGAATGGTCAGGGATTATGGGAGTTAAGTCAGTCAAATTTAGGGTACCCTCGGTTCAAACGAATTAACGGCACTTTGTGCTGACGACAGTACCACGAGACCCGGCTTGAATATAGGACTTTCCTCTTGCTGGATTTGGGCTTCCCTTTCTATTGGATTAGCCATTGTGTAGTGGGGTGCACCTGCTCTATGTGAACTGTGGACCTGGAAGGCCTCAATTTGAATCCCCGATGAACTGCTGGTAATCCCCAGCAGACATGACTGGGCAAATGAGCCAATTGTGACTCTGTGTTTTGAGGACGCTCCTACACTGCCATCTTTCTAGATGGCCGCTTCTAGGTGGAAAGCAGAGACAGCCGTACCATAAGGCAACGTGAACGCAGGAGGGTTTTCCTCTCATGTTATGCTTGTGGGCTTCCCATAGGAATCAGGCTGGCTCCTGCAGGAAACAGGATGGTGAATTAGATGAACCTATGGTCAAATCCTGCAGGACTTTTATGGCTGACTTGGGGACATTGGGTATTGGATGTCATTAGGGGAAAATGAGTAAGAGATGAACAGATTTGGTTCTTGGGGCACGATCCACCAGGAAGCACCACTGCACAAGCACCACTGAAGACTCTATTGTCCTTTCACACGTTCTTCCCAATGGAGACTGCGCTGGAAAACTTCCCCACATTAAATAGGGTTTGTACAACAGGCAGGAAGATACAATTTGCTTTTTCTATCAAGCTGCCTCGGGTCATCCCTGCGTGAAAAGGAGGAAGAAGTTACCCAGTGGAGGCAAAGTTGGTGCCTTCTAGATGTTTTGAACTACAATTCCCAGCACTGCTGACCATTGGCCATGCTGCCAGGTGGTGCTGATGTCCACAACGTTGAAAAAACACCAGTTTTGGGAATGTTATTGTATTCTATTTTCCAATCGAGATTAAAGTGACCCTCGCACTAAATCAACATGCATAAATCCATCATATAGCTACCTCCCTCCCTTTAAATATATATATATATATATATATATATATATATATATATATATATATATAGTCTTCCCCAACCTTGTACGGAGACTGGATTTGCCTAGAATTCCATTTGCATCCAGGCAGTACAGCTGGTAGCTCCGATGTCAGTGGGCAGTGAATCCACTCCAAGTTTCACTCAAAAGCAGTCAGAACTCTAAAGGAACAATTCAATGTGCTTCATTTTCCAACTCCTCCCCCCTGTACCTTGGACAGCTTCTTTAAAGTTCTGATTCTGACTGAAACCCAGTGCATATTCACTGCCCCACTGACGTCAAAGCCAGCAACCTGCACTGCATCCAGGTATCTTCCAACATCACTTCCTTGGTCTCTGTGCTCAAGGGCTCACAGGCAAGGCGGTTCTATCAGGCATTCCACCCAATGAAATTGAGTCATAACAAGGAAATAATGGAAATCAATATTGCAGGGGAGGGGGGACAGTTTGAAGCAGAGATACTTCTTTAAAAACACACACACGCAATAATGTTGACTCCTCTCCACCACTGTCCATAAAGTATGCCATATTTTTACAGCACAATCCTATACATGTCTAGACTCAGCTGTTGTCCCACTTAGCTCTGTGGGGCTTACGCTTGCACGCTTAAGATGCAATCCAGCGCACGTTTAGACAGAAAAAAGTCCTGCACTCCTAGCATTCCTCAGACAGCATGGCTGGCTGGGGAATGCTGGGAGTTGTAGGACATTTTTCTGTCACAACGTGTGGAGGATTGCATCCTTAAAGGCCTTTTAGAGTGCATAGGTCTTAAAGGCATTTGCGTCCTTAAAGCCTTTTTAAACATACATAGGATTGCATCATTAAAGGCCTCCCTCTTTTCCGATGGTCACTCTTTGACCTATTTTAACCCACATCCATCGACTTCTTGTTCTCGCTTTACTACTGCCAACCATAAGAGCATACTTCATGGATCCCATCACATGCCACCCAACACAAGGGCTCTCTAATTGTGGCTAGAGAGTAAGCCCAGTTAACACAGTGACATTTACTTCCAAGTAAACATGAATAGGATGGCACTGCATGGCTGCAGTCGTATACACCAGCTTTCCCTAACTTGATGCCTTCCAAGATGTTTTGGACTACGGCTCCCATAAGCCCCGACCATTGGCCATACTGGCTGGGGTTGATGGGAGTTGAAGTCCAAAACATTTGAAGGTCACCGGTTTGGGGAAGACAGCTATACAGACATATTTGGAAGTAAGCCCAAAGGAACTCAATGGGGTTTACTTCCATGAATACATGCACAGGATTGTGCTATTAAAACTGAGAATTTAATCGTTTTTACTGTAAGCAAATCATTCCAGTTTTTAAAATTGCAACATTTACGTTCTCCCACCACCCAGCTAAAAACTAACCCCCCAAACTCCAGTTTTAACTTTGGCCACCCAACTGGGTTTTACGAAATGATTTTTGCCCCCGTTTTAACTAGAAAGCCAAACTGGAAGCTTTAACGATTCCTTTGCCTGGGACGGACAACCTTCTTTCCCTGTTGCGTTCAGAATGAATAGTGGCCCATAATACGGAAGGCTGGTTCCGTATTACTCTTAAGGAGAAGCACCATCCCAGTGCCGAGCGACAGCAGACGTCCCACCGAACACGCTCCGCCTCGCTCCCCAGTGAAGCAAGAATCCGATCTGTTACTCCCAAGCTCTAAATCAAAGTTAACCACTGGCAGTGTGTTTTACGCCTCCTCGAAGCCCCTGCCCATCCGCCCTTAACCCTCTATTTGGCTCTTGTTACATTCATCATGGCTTTCTGGCAGCGGGCATGAGCCGTCGTCTGATCTGCGTGCCCCCCCCTTGGGAAATCCAACCCACAGCTCCCACAATGCTCAGCTTTCTCCACCTCCCCCCCACCTCCCCGAACAAAGCACTCAGCACTGCTTGTTGCGAAGGTGGGCCATTCCTTGCGTTACACCCACAGGTTTACATATTGCTGCCTTGTCAGGAGAACGAGCAAAACCAAAGTTCGGTGGCGAGCCGGCACTTTCCTCTCCCAAAGGGAGAACCCAAGCAAGCTTTTTAGCCCCCAGGCTGTCGCCACCAGGCCTGTGAGAGGTGCAGACCTCTTGGGTCACAACGGGGGTTTGGAGAGGCAGATTGGAAGGCCTGGCCATTGGTCGTGCTGGTGGAGGTGTCGGACAGCTGGGTCCATCGGCGGGAGTTTTCCCAGAAGGCTCCTTGGCAGAGTTCTGAACCAGAGCCTTGAACAGCGGTTCCACATCTGGCTGTGCAGCCTGTGTGCTCCCGAAAGCCGAGGCATTCAGATCGTGATCCCACGGCTTCACGTCTTGGGAGGAAAACTCCTCGCTGTAGGCTACATTCGATAGCCCTGGCCAGGAAAGGACACCAGCATCGCCTTCCCTTTCTTCTGGAGAACACGGGGCACTTTCCTGGCCTAGGCACAGCCCCAGAGGATCCGGATCCTTTTTGCAGCCACTCCATGGAGACCAGAACTCACAGGGCTTAAAGCTGTTCTTGGACAGTTGTAAGCTTGCCAGCTCAAACTCCAAACTCTCGGTGTCCAGGGACCGGCTCCTCCTGCAGATGGACAGCGGCTCTGGCACAGGAGGCCTCAGCTCCTGAAGCCGGAGCCGGCGGGGCAGGCTGGCGACACCCCAGTTGCAGCTTTGGAAAGAGCCTGGAGAATACTCACGAAACATTCTCTCGTCACATTCAGCAAAGGATCCTTTTGGAATATAGCTGTCGTCAAAGGCCTCGAAGGACGCGGCAATATCCTCACCAGGGTTCATCTCGAGGTGCTGTTCACACTCCCCCTCGCCCTCCCGTTCGACGTCGACGATGTCAAAAGTGACCATGGTTGGGAGGGCAGGAAGGTTCTGTGTGAACGCAGAGCCGGAGTCGGAGCTGCCCAGACTTTCAGAGAGGCTTGAGAAAAGAGTCCCACTGCTGGTGAACTCCACCAAGGCTTGTGAGAAGTTAACGGCCTGCTCCGGTTCACATTTGCTTTCCATCGGGGGTTCTCCGAAGTCAGCTCCGGCTGTATCGGGCGGCTCACTTGGTGGACAGCTGCGGCAGCCGTGTGTTTGATAGAAAGGGTAGGCCACGGATCTTTCCAGGGCCAAGTCACTTAAAGCACATGATTCAAGGACGGTGTGCTCTAAACCAGAATCCAGCACAGAACTGTTTCCCACAAGCTGAATAAGGCAACTGCCGTGTGGTTTAGGGCCGCAACTGCCGTTATAACGCTTTTCTGGACACAGCATCTCTTGGAGGTCCTTCCAGTCTTGGTTTCCAGATGGTATTCCAGCATTGAGGCCACTGTTCAAAGGATGAGGGGCAATCTGCTCACAGCCAAAGCAACCTGGACTTTGGCCAGCTAAGTTGGCTGCTCTCATTTTACATTCGCTGTGTTGCTTTTCCCTCAGATGCTCATCTTTGTTAAGACCATCTAGGTGTCTCAAGGGCGGCTCTCTCTGCATCTCCCAGTAGAGCAGCTGCTTCTGGATCGCAGCCATCCTCTCCTCCTCTGTTTCCATCACTTCATTCTTCTGACCCATCATTCGGACCAAGTCCTTCTCATCAGGTAGAGCAAAGTCCAAGAACTCGCCAAAGATCTCTGGTGGAGATACTTTCCTATCAAACCAGGACTTGTCCCCATGAGAGGGGCTCATGAGCGCATCGTCAGGTTCATAGAATTCGTAAAGCGCATCGCCGCTGTAACTGTCCCTCGGGAGGCGTTCCTTTTTTATTTCTTCAAGCCCATCGCCGGCTTCATCCTCAGGACCAGGGGTGGTAGAGTCATAGTAACCCTCATCACTATTAGGAGCAGATTCTTGTTGGTCACTGTGTGGCGTTAAGAGTTCCATGTCATTCCTTGTACCTTCAGCGTAGAAGTGACTTTCCTGCTTCCCATCATTCATGCCTTGGAGCTCACATTTTGCCATGAGCTCCGGCAGGCGTGTGTCATAGGTGGGGCCTGCTTTGACGGCACCTTCCCACATCTGTTGGAGATACTCTTCGATCTCATCCGGCAAGGCCATTTCTTCCCCGCCACCTTGGTAAGTCACCAGGCAGGAGCTCCTCTTGGCAACATCCCTGCTGCGCTCTGCGGAGGTGGAACTCTCGATGACGCTGTCAATATCTGGCTCGGCGATGATGTCTCCACAGCCGGTGAGAGAGTCAAAGCTTTTAAGGGAAGTAACATCTCCAAACATCAAGCTGAGTTGGTCCCCAGATGGAACACAAGGAGGACTGTCATCTAGATACTCCGGCTCAAGAGCATCAGGAAGGTCACAATAAGCAGAGTTCGGACACAGGGCATTGCACAGGTCCAGATCCGCATCTCGAGTACTGTCATTATTTGCAGCACCTTTGACCGCACCCCCACCTGAGGTGCTTCCGGAGGCCACCGCTTGGTCCACCTCCCTCGACTCTTTGAGGTCGGCTGCTATTCCAGGTGAAGCATCACCGAGAAAATCCTCCCCCCATTCTGAAGGAAGAGTCCCGCCTTTCAGACTCCCCTTCTTGGAGGCCGGCTGAGTTTCGGTGGCGCCCTGCTGATTCGGCTTGGCCTGCTCTTGCACCATGCCATCCCTGCTACTCCATTCTTGCAGCTCCGTCCTCTCTGGCTCTGCGGCTTTGTTCTTGCGGTGGCGCCGGATGCTGTTGAAGAGGCCCCTCAGCCCCCCTTTCTTAGACCTGGGGAGGAACAGGGATTTCTCTCCAGCGGGTTTCTTCTCGAAGCCCTCAGAGCTCCTGGAGAGAGACGTCGGCTCCCGGACAAAACCAACCCGAAGGCCGGCCTCCGCTCCCAAGAGGGCGCTCTGAGAGCTGGGCAGCTGGGGGGGTGGGAAGTCCGTCCCGCCGTCTGAGGGGCTCCTGAGACGGCCAGAATTGGCCTCATCCTGCCCAACATCGCTGATGCCATCATGCGTCTTACTCTTACTGAGGCCCTTTTTCGAGGCTCCCTTTTCTTGGCCTTTGTTTTTCCCACCAAAGAAGCTCGGCAGAGTGCAGATGCTCCGCTTCCCGCCAAAGAGCTTAAAGGCAGTTTTCTTCAGTTTGCCGGCAGGCGCCTGCTGCCGATTCTGCTCCACCGTGGCAAACGAAGCATCGCTCCTCGCAGAGAGTCGGTCAGCTGCCCCGTTCTCCTCCTGCAGATGCCGACTGATGTCCCCGACCGACGGAGGCTGGCGTCCAGCATTATCTTCAACGCAGACGGGTTTTGTGGCAGCCATACTGGCTCACGTATTTAGCAGGAAACGAGGACTCTCCCAGCCACGCCTCCTTCAACATGCTGCAACCAAAGCATCATGGCTGATCTATTAAAAAAAGAGAGAGGAAGGGGGACGGGGGGAAAAACACAGCAATGGCGTGAGAGCACATTGAGACCAGAACTCTTTCACAGCATTTGGAATCGCCTGACAGCATCGTAAACAAGCAAAAGCAGGGTCAAGGCTCCCACATCTCAAAGGGGCACATTGGGAGGGAAATGCAGTAACAGGGGAAGCTGTGCATCTGCTGCATGGCTCCCAGTTACACAGGCGATAAAAAGCACAGGAGCCTGCATCAGGAAATAATTTGGCAGCCTTAAATGAGAAACCTGAACATGTGTGCATGAAGACACATTAACATTTACACCACGATTACACCAGTTGCTGGGCAACATGGGCAGGAGGGTGTTGTTGCACTCGTGTCCTGCTTGTGGGTTTCCTGAGGGCAGCTGGTTGGCCACTGTGAGAACCAAGTGCTGGACTAGATGGACCCTTGATCTGAACCAGCAGGGCTCTTCTTCTGTTTTTAACATTAATTTTCAAATAGGTTCTAGAAGGATCCAAAAATGGCTGCTCCACCATACTTCGCCCATAGTAGCTGCCTTCTCCCTCCTATGCTCTGACCTTACAATTGAATCTTAGGGAGAATGTCCAGGTGCTTGAGAAAGAAACAATCCTGACAAGAAGTCTGGAAACAAAGCCCTGTGAAGAGAAATTGAAAGAACTAGGCATGTTTAGCCTGGAGAAGACTGAAGGGAGACATGATAGCACTCTTCAAATACTTGAAAGGTTGTCACACAGAGGAGGGCCAGGATCTCTTCTCGATCATCTCAGAGGGCAGGATGTGGAATAATGGGCTCAAGTTACAGGAAGCCAGATTCCGGCTGGACATCAGGAAAAACGTCCTGACTGTTAGAGCAGTATGACCATGGAACCAATGACCTAGGGAAGTGATGGGCTCTCCCACACTGGAGGCATTCAAGAGGCAGCTGGACAGCCATCTGTCAGGGATGCTTTAAGGTGGACTCCTGCATTGAGCAGGGGGTTGGACTTGATGGCCTTACAGGCGCCTTCCAACTCTACTATTCTATGATTAAGTCTTAGAGCTTCTTTCCTTTCCTTTTGGGAGAGAGACTTAATTCTGGCACTGATTTGATTCTAAGACTAGCACAGGCCTCCAGCTCAGAGGAAAGCAACCGGCTGCCAAGTTGGTTAATACCAGCCTTTGATCTCTCATTAAGAGTAAGCGCCCATCTGCACTCTTCTAGTTTAAAGCAAAGAATGCTTTGGTCTTCTTAACAACAGCTGGCACAGAAGATTCATAAAACCCAAACATGGGTGGTGGAAGTTTCATTGAGCACAGAAAACAACTAGCCAGCACTTGTACTCCACCCTGAAGTACAAGTGCTTCCACTTAAAGTGGTTCCACTTAAAAAACCAAAAGTTTAAAAAGACCAATGCTACCTTGCAAGCAAGTCCCCAAAAGACACACAGACGCACAGACACAACACTGATGTGAGTCACTGATGGCCTTAAGGAAAAGAAAAAGAAACTTTAAAAAAAAAACATTTCCTTTCCTGGAATTTCACTTGCTGCAGACAAGCCCGATAAGCGATTGTTTACATTATTTGGCTACAGTAAGGCAGAGGAGGGTGCACAAATGTTCCCTTTTGCCCAGGCAAAATGTCCCCTTTTGCCCAGAGAGCTTCGGCTATGGGGCGGTATACAAATGTAATAAATAAATAAATAAATAGATTTGTTTGTTTGTTTCCTGCAGGGGTGGGGAATCTTAGGCCCAGTGCTCCAATCCAGCCCTACTCAGGTCTCAGTTTGGCCCTCCAGGCTGCCATAGATAGCCACACCCCCTTCCCCTGGCTCCTCCCCCCAACCAGCAATCGTTGGGTGGTTTCTGAGTTTTTGTGCAGTTTTCCCCCCATTCTAAAAGGTTGAAATTTAGGCTGTTCATCGCTTCAGATCTGAATCCCAAATCCAAGGCGAATCGGGATGATTCAGAGGGCTTTGAAACAGATCCAAATCAGTCCGAAGTGAATCTGCATGGTCCGAATTGGTTCAGACCTTTTTTCAAGAACAGACAGACTGTCTGTGCTTGCAACGTTTCATTTGTTAGAGTAGGGAGGAAGGAGGAGGAGTTTGGAAGGGGAAATAGGCTGATAAGTGACAGCTTCATCCCCCAAACTTCCTGAAGTCTCCCAATTCTCTCCAGCAGCCTCCAATCACAACGGTGGAGGGCTTAAGGACAATCAGGAGATCAAGCTTCCTTCGTCCTTGCTCATTGTAGGTTAGACTTGGTAGGATTAGGAAGGGAAGCTCGGAGGTCGGCAACAAGAGAGAGGGCCTTCTCTGTGGTGGCTCCCCAACTGTGGAACGATCTCCCCGATGAGGCCCGCCTGGCACCAACATTGTTATCTTTTCGGCGCCAGGTCAAGACTCTCCTCTTCTCTCAGGCATTTGGCAATATCTGAGGAACCTGGGTTTGTTTCGTTTTGTTTTTGTGGCTTTTTGAAGTGTTGAAGTGGTTTTTAAATGTACAGATTGTGTGTATGTTGTATGTTTTTGCTGTTTTAATTTTTGTATATTGTTTTTAATTGTTTTTAATCCTATGTAAACCACCCAGAGCTTCGGCTATGGGGCGGTATACAAATGTAATAAATAAATAAAGTTTTAAAATATAATAATTTCATGAGCAAACTAAGTTATACACAAAATAATGTTAGGAACATAATTATGTTCCTAAAGTAGCCCTCCTCAACCTGGTGCCCTCCGGATGTTTTGGACTACAGTGCCCAGCATTCCTGACCATTGGCCATTATGGCTGGATGGGTACCCATCAGGGATACTATAGGACACGTTATCAGTAGAAAGTTGGACTGGATGTCCTTTGAAGTCCCTTCCAACTCTACTATTCTATGTATATGTGACAGCAGGTATCGTTTTATAAGTGGTATCCCCTCCTAGGAGATGGGGGGGGTCTCTTCTGAAACGGAGCCTGCAACCAGCATGTTTTGTAAGCAGTTATATTTTAGGAAAAATACGAATATGTTGCCCTATTCATTGTGTCGTCTTCATAGTCATCAAAAGCTCTTTAAGAGATTGATTAATCTAGCCCATCGGCCCATCCCGGCAGCCCTAAATCTTTCAATAAACAGATTTTCCTCATAAAGTGTGATAAAACGGGATGGGGGTGAGGAGAGAAACTATCTATTGTGCCATTATAAACAAAAACATCTAGTCGGGCAAATAAGACCACAAGTTACAAATATTGTCTGTTTTTTCCCCCCAAATGGATATCATCATGAACTCCAACCCTGCTCCTAAATAAAGTCTGTGCATCCAGATTTCTACAGAGAGCAGGGACTATTCACTCAGGCAAAACCCAGCCCTACATACATGTTACCCCTCCTTCTTGGAGATGCAGGCAGTGGAAGCTGGTGGCTCCAATGTCAATGGGGTGGTGAATCTGCTCCAGGTTTCAGTCAGAACACTAAAGGACCTATCCAAGGTGCTTCACACTCACGGGGAAATGGGGACTAAACAGCCCCTTTCGACTCTGTGATTCATTTCTTCTATACTCATTAACATAAATTATTTAAGATTTTTATCCCTAGTAGTCAAGCTGTATTGTTTTAATGATTTTATATGTAATGTACAATTTTAACTGTGTTGATCTGATATACCTTTGGTCTGTTGACTGGAAATAAAGGATAATGATGATGATGATGAACTGTGTGATTCTGTGACAGCTTCCTATCCAGATGTCCACATCTAGCACAGGCTGTGGGATGGAGTTATGATGCCAGGTGCATGATGCCGGTGAGAGCCAGTGTGGTGTACTGCTTAGAGCCTTGGACTGGGACTTGGGTATCTGGGTTCTAAGCTCCATTCTACTGTGAAACTCACTGGGAGACTTCAAGCAAGTCACTGCCTCTCTACCTAACCTACCTCACAAGGTTGTTGTGAAAATAAAATGGAGAGGAGCACCACCACATAAGCTGCCCTGGGTTAAGAACAAAAGAACATCAGAAGAAGAGCCCTGAGGCTGGACCAAACCACGGGCCCATCTAGTCCAGCGTTCTGTTCACACAGTGGCCAATCAGCTGTTGACCAGGAACCCACAGCAGGTCATGGTGCAACAGCACCCTCCCATTCATGTTCCTCAGCAACTGGTGTATATAGGCTGTCTCTGATATTGGAGGTAACAAATGATTCCTTGCAAGAAGAAAAGGGGTGTGATAAAAATGTAATAATAATAATAATATAACAATAATAGTGCAATATATAAAAGAAATGCATGCATAAGGTTCACGATGCAATTTAAAGGGTTAGGTAAGTCACCATGCGGTAAGACATCATGTTTGATTGTGGTCAAATAATATGTAGGGATGGCCAGAGTTCTTCAATGGAGCACATGCCTTGCATCATGTACGGTCCCAGGTTGGATCCCTGCCATCTCCAGGTAAGAGGATGAGGTAGCCAGAGATGGGAAACACCCTTCTCTACTTGACCAGGGGACCAGGCTAGATGGACCAACAACTTTTAAGACAGTTCCATATGTAGCGGGGAGGAAATGTAGCTCAGTACAGAAAAAAGGGGAGAAACAGGTTTTTAGGATGCTTAAAATACTTTATTTCAAAGCCCAGCAGGTTTTGGCCTGTGTTGTTTTTAAGGCCTTCTGCAGACATCTCTTAATAAGATTATTGTCTCCTACGATAATGAATGGCAACTGGCCATTATTGTAGGAGACAATCACATGGTTAGGAGTATTTCTGCAGACATCTCTTATCAACCCCCCTTAAAAACAATACAGGCCGAAACGTGTTGGGCTTTGAAATAAAGTAGTTTAAGCATCCTGAGAACCTGCTTCTCTCCCTTTTTTCTGTCCTGACTCGGGTGCTCTCCTCCTTGTGGTTTAATGTAGCTCAGTAGACAAGAACTTGCTTTGTATGCCATAAGTCCCCTGCATGCCCAGTTCAAAGCACCTTAGATAATAAAGCCAAGGGGGGCAAACAAAAGAACTCTGCCTGAGATCTTGGACAGCTGCTGCACATCAAAATTGACAATACAGTGGTGGATGGACCAATTTTGACTCCGCTTCCTATGTTTTTCATCAGCCTTCCCCAACTGGGTGCCCATCAGATGTGTTGGACCACAACTCCCATCATTCACAGCCAGTGGGCATGCTGGATGGGGATGTAGTCCAATGCATCTGGAGGAAAATAGGTTGGGGAAGGTTGCTGTAGGATCACAGACAAGCATTGGGCACTAACTTGTAAATTTTATAAACGTGTTATTCAGTAAAATTAAGGCTTCATTCTTATTCATACTTAACTGGGAGAAAGCCCCACTGAAAAAAGTAGGACTTGCTTCTGAGTTAAGACGCAAAGGATTATGTTGTCGCAACTTTCAAAGTATTTCACTACTTTATTCAGGTTCTGCTCTGCACTGATCCTACCTGCTCTTGGAGTAACACAAAATTTCTGGCTATTGACATATGCGTAAGAAATAGCCAACGGTCAATCACCAGTTCCTATTGCTGTGAAAGGTCTCTAGCCTTGCTTTGCAAACATTTAAGCATTAGTTTAATGGTCAGACTATGGGCCTGTTCAGAAGACACCTTAAACCCTGTTGATTAGGCTTTTGGTTAAGCATCAGGGTTTAATGTGTCTTGTGCAATACGTTTTGCTAAGCCCTAGTCATTCACTAACCACAGTTGGACTGTCTGCAGCAGCTCTAACCGTGGCTTAGTGTTGCCTGCGACAACACGGCTTGTGGTTAGTGCAAACTCCAGAAAACCACAGTTTCGCTAACCACAGAGCCTGAAGTGTCATCCGAACAGGCCCTAAATGTCTTTCATTCCATTGCTATTTGACCCCCAATGTTTACATATCTTCTCTCAGCACCCCTGATATCTACCAAGTGAGGACAACAGTTCATGCATCTGATGACATGGACCTAACCCATGACAGCTTACGCCATAATAAATTTTCCAGTCTTGAAAGGTGCCAAAAGGATCTGTTGTGTTTTCAGTGATCAAGAGAAACCAGAGATCATGTGGAAAGCTCCAACCCTAATTAAGAAACAAATCCCATCGATATTAACAAGGCTTGGAAGGGACAGTCCAACACACTCAGGTTTGGAAAGCTCCAGCCAGTCTTGGGCAATGGGACACATGCATTTCCACACAGGTGTTCGTCTCATCCAGACAAACCTATTACGCTATTATTTATCATTATCATTCCTATACCATCTAACTTTCTAAAAAGCCATCAAGGCATAAGCTGTCATTCTGCAATTTTAAGTGTACATTGTTGTTTCTATAAGGAACTCAGAACTATATGGATTGCCCCACTCATCAATAAAGTCCCAGGCAGACCGGACAAATTTTACCCAGACTATCTTCTGGCTGATCTGGACGACCAAGTAACATCTAAAGTCGCCAGATTCTGTGCAGCAGCCATTCGTCAGCGTAGAGAAATATTAACACTATTGAACCCTATCTGATTGCCTCAAATGGAAGCCTGTATATTTTTACATGTATGACTTGTTCTCTTTGCTATGCTGGTTTTTTAACCGTAATAAAGTATTGATTGATTGAGGTGTATGGAGGAGAAGGAAGGAACAAGTAATGGGCAAAAACGCCTCTTCCACCGGACTGGGTTTAGGACTGAGGTGTCAACCAGGCATAAACCCAGCAAGCCCTGGTGAAGAAGCTACAGGCCATCCTCTCAACGTGCCCTTTTCTTTCTCGATGGAGACTGAAATAAGATTGGAAAAATAAGGATTATTATTTATTACATTTCTATGCCACAGCATAGCCAATGCTCTCTGGGTGCTTCACAACGTTTCATAAAAAATGCATCAGGATGAAGCATAAACCTATGAAGCTGCTATATGCCAGGTCAGACTACTTGTCCATCTAGCCCAATACTGTTCACGCAGATTGACAGTAACTCTCCAACGTCTCTGGCAAATCTTGCTCCCATCACCTGTGACTTGGCCCTTTTTGGGGGGAACTGGAGATGCCAAGGAACTTGGGATCTTCTGCGTGCAGGTGCCCTCCACTGAGGTCCAGACCCTATTTAGAAAGCTGCCCCATCTAATGAACCCATGAAACTGCCTTATTCTGCGCTCGCCTATTTATTCAAACAACTGCAAACCCACCTTCCAGCATAGCTTACAAGAGTCTAAGAAAACACCTGAAAAAGACCATTACAATTTCAATTTTAAAACGACGATTTAAAAACAAAACAAAACAGCACTAGCTGAATTTTTTCTTCCAAGACACAATTCCATCCAATGCAGACTGGAATAAATGTGTCTTCAGAATGCCATTTTGAAAGCCAGCAGCAAATGAGGCCATCCGTATCTCCAGGAGAAGGAATTTTCAGCCGTGTGGGGGCCACTGGTAAGGAGGACCTGCCTTTGGCACCTGCCAGCTTAATGGCTATAGACCTCAATATTGCCTACTCAGGCTGAACAGCAACACTCCTGCATAGAGCTGCCACATCACTTTTTTTTTTTTTTTAAAGGAAAAACCGAACCTGGGACTCTCCTGCATGCAAAGTAGCTGTGCTCCACGACTGAGCTGTGCCCCTTCCGCTCTGAAGATGAACCTACAAAGCTGCCCAGCCCCACGCGGTTTCCCAATTTGCGTCTACCTGAGCGGTCTTTACCCTGCAGGCGCCCGGGATGGAGCCCGAGGCCTCCTGAGCGACCTGGTCCTTTTTCAAAAAGAAAGATACTGGGGCGTCCAAAGGTGTAGGGCTTGTGGGGAGGGGGGAAGAATCACCACCACCCGCGCCCCGCCAGCAACGCTTGAGCTGCTGCAGCAGCAGCAACAACAAAGCTGCCAGACGCCCGGCCTACCCAGGGCTCGTCTGCCCGTAGCAAAAAAATAAAATAAAAAGGAAAATTGGAGATCACCGACCGAAGCCTCCAATCCTGCAATGCGAGCGGCCGGGGGGGGGGGGGGGGGGACCCGATCCCTCCAAATTCCCAGTAAAGGGGCGGCAGGGAAGTGTGCAAAGGGGGAGAGCGCTGCGGGAGCGGGGTGGGAAAGCGGATCTGGGTCCGGGGCCTCTCCACTTCCTGCAAGCCCCACACGCGGGGCAGGAGCGGACACAAAAGGAAGGGGCGCATGCACACAGCCGGCTCCGACCCGGACACGCGAACGCATGTTGCGAAGGCGCCGCAGGCCGGTCAGGAGCCCCAGACAAGGCGTCCCTCCTTCTGCTGCTGCTGCGTCTGCAACCACCGAGCAGGCCGAAGGATTGCAGGAGGAGGAGGAGGAGGAAGAAGGCTTGGGGAGGCACCGGCGCTCCGCACTCACCCGCCGCCGCTGCTGCTGCCTCTGCGGGCGCTGCTGCTGCTGCTGCTGCTGCTGCCACCTCCCAGCGCGCCGGCAGGGAAGTTGGCAGCCCATCCCGGCTCTCGCCTCCGCCAGCACCGAGCATCCCAGGCACGGGAGGGAGGGAGGGAGGGAGGGAGGGAGGGAGGCTGGCGGGGGGGGGGGGCGCGCTACTACGAGCGCCAGGCAGGGGCGGCAGGCGAAGTGATCGACGGCCCGGCAGGGCCAATGAGGAGCGTCCGGGGCGGGAGCGGTCGGGGCTGGCTGCGCGTCCCGCCTCCCGTTTCCTTTGAAGTGCCAAAGAGGTGCGGAGGAAAGCCCGGAGCGGGAGTCGGGCCCCTGGCACGCCGCGGAGGCTTGCTTCCGAGTAGATCTGTGCAGGGATGCACTTTTAGGGTGCAAGGCCGTGCATGCTTCTTGGGGGGCTATGCTCCAAGGAAGGCAGCGCCGGGGATTACTTCTGAGTAGACTTGTACATAGGGTGGCATTTTTAGGTGCAGCGCTGTGCACGTTGACTGGAGAGTCAGCCCCATGTTTAGACTGCAATCCTGTCCACCCTTTCCTAGGAGCGAGCCCCATGGGACTTGGTGGGGCTTCCTTGAGTGGACTCGCAGAAGGCTTGCATCGTTAGCAACCAAGTCTGTCTAGTTAGCATTACGAGCCTAGGTGTGTCTCCTCAGGAGTATGTCCCGTTGTGTTAAATGTGTTTAACACCTGTTGCTGCATCTCATTTTCAGGCTGTGACACACTTTAGGATTTAGGACTCCTGCTCCCCTCATGTCCAGCTTCATCAATACCCTGTCGCTACTTCTCAGCCTAATCTACCTCACAGCGTTGTTGTGGAGATAAAGACGGGGAGGGAGGCGGTAGTATATAGGCTCTTTGAAGGAAATGCAGGATATAAATGTAATAAAGAAATAGAAATCTTCTCCCCCAAATAAGCTGATCCATGTGGAGTCTTAGGCCCCCTCCACAAGGACGCGCTTTTGCGCCCGGTTCGGCGATTATGCGCATTATCGCGGAGGCGCATTTACTCCTAATCCCTCTGCACGGGAGGCGGCGAGAGGCGGCGAAGCGCATTAATTGATGCCCAAAAAGCACTTTACAGGTAGCTAATGCGCATAATCGCTTGTTCACACAGCGAAAATGCGCTTTAACGGCCGGAGCAAAATAAAAGTCGCTATTTAACGCGCGTTCGAAAATGCGCATTATCGGGGAGATAACGCGCCTGTACGCCCGTTTTGCGCTCCGCTCGTGTGTAGGTAAAATTTATAATGAGCCTTCAAGGCTCATTAAACGTCTCGTGTGGAGGAGGCCTTATTTGGATTTGTGGATTGTGTGTGTCTGGCCTCTTCTTCACTTCCCACCCCATGCCCATTTACACTACTCAGACACAATGCTCATAATAAATATTCATTTGCCAGCTGCGCCCCTTCCTAGGTCCCCTCTACAAGAATTCGGTTTGACGCCTGGTTGTCCGATTATGCACATCTTCTCGCAAGCGCTTTTACGGTAAATCACTATACACGGGAGGCGGATAAGCACATAACTGGTTGCCTTTTCTGTTGTATGAAACGCGCTTTAAAGGTGTTTAATGCGGAGAATCGCTTGTTCACATGGTCATAAGGCACTTCAACTGCTGCGGTAAATTAAAACTCACTATTTAACAGGCATTCGATAATGTGCATAATTGGACAGAAAAAGCGCCTCAACTCCCGATTTGCGCTCCGCTCTTGTAGAGGTAAAAATTTTAATGCACCTTGAAAGAGCTTTAAATCACTCTTGTAGAGGCACCGCTAGAGTTGGAAGACCTAAAAATGGTAGTGCACACGCTGGTAACTTCAAGGCTCGACTTCTGCAATGCGCTATACATAGGGCTAACTCTGTGTCTGGTTTGGAAACTTTAACTAGTTCAAAATATGGCAGCCAGGTTGCTCACCAATACACCTAGAGGTGACCATATCACACCAGCTTTAAAATCGCTCCACTAGCTGCCAATTAGTTTCCGGGCAAAGTATAAAGTATTGGTTATTACCTTTAAAGCCCTACATGGTTTGGGTCCAGGTTATCTGCGGGATCGCCTTGTCCCATACAATCCACCCCACATGCTCAGGTCCTCTGGGAAGAATTTACTACAGTCAGCCAAGACTAGGCTGACAACCGTTACCCAGAGGACCTTCTCTTCTGCCGCTCCCAGACTGTGGAACGACCTGCCGGGAGAGATCTGCCAACTTACCAGTCTTCAAGAATTTAAGAGAGTTATAGGCTGCCTCTACAAGAGAGGTTTAAAGCTCTTTCAAGGCGCTTTAAAATTTTTACCTCCACACCAGCAGAGCGCAAATGGGGCGTAGAGGCGCGTTATCCCTCTGATTATGCGCATTATCGAATGTGCATTAAATCGCGAGTTTTATTTTGCTCCGGCCGTTAAAGCGCATTTTGACTGTGTAAATATGCGCTTATGCGCATTAACTACTTGTAAACCGCACTTTGGAAATCCATTAATGCGCTTCACCGCCTCTCGCCGCCTCTCGTGCAAAGGGATTAGGCGTAAATGCGCTTCTGCGATTATGCGCATAATCGGCTAACCGGGCGCAAAAGCGAATCCTTGTAGAGGGGACCATAAAGACTGATCTCTTCCAGCAGGCATACCCAGTCGAATTTTAAGACTTTGTTGATTTTAATGATGTATTAATTTTATATTTTTTGCATTGATGTTGTTCCCCTCCTCGATCCGAAGGAGAGGCGGGTAAGAAATTATTATTATTATTATTATTATTATTATTATTATTTCACTCTTGGACATACATAACATTCTGATATACACAATAGGCCTGTTCAGACAACACTTCAGGCTCTGTGGTTAGTGGAACTGTGCTAACCACAAGCCGTGCTGTCATATACAACACTTTAAGCCACGGTTAGAGCCGCTAATCCTGCTACAGCTGGTCTGACTGGGGTTAGTGAGTGAGCAATGTTAAGCAAAACGCATTGCACAAGATCCCTTAAACCATTCTGCTTAACCAAAAGCCTTACCCAGCAGGTTTTAAGGGGTCTTCTGAACAGGCCCAGCCTATTGAATAACCCTTTGATGTCCCTTGCTCTTGTGCACTGATAGTTACTTTCCAACAGTCGCAAAATTCCTAAACCTCAGCAGCTGAACCAGTGCTAAGGGAAAGGAGGTTTATGGGCCTGTCTCTTTACAATCACCTGAAGCAAAGGAGAGCTCTTCCAGTCAATAGGTAGAGAGCTTTCAAGAGTGCAGCCTGCATTTCCTGTGTGTGAAGTTTATGCTGAGTGTGTGTGTGTGTGTGATTTTCCCAGTGGTTAAGAGTTGCAGATTGGTGGTGAAGAAGTGTGATGCTCTCTTACAACAGAAGGGCATCAAGACCAGCACTGCATACGTTAGTGGACAAACAACAAACTTAGGGGTGTCTGAAAATCTCTCATACTTCATCTCCGGGGCATCTTTTAACACACTTAAGATTATAACTCTATGAACAGGGACTCAGAGGCTTCGCTACTGCACAATGTAGCGATGGCCACCAATTTGGATGGTTTTAAAAGGTGGTTGGATCAATTCCTGGAGGAGAAGGCTATCAATGGCTACTAGTCCTGATGGCTATGTGCTACCTTCAGTAGCAGAGGCAGTAAGCCTGTGTTCACCAGTTGCTGGGGAACATGGGTGGGAGGGTGCTGTTGCACCGTATCCTGCTTGAGGGTCTCTGGTCAACAGCTGGTTGGCCACCATGGGAACAGAATGCTGGACTAGATGGAATGATCCAGTGTGGCTCTGCTTATGTTCTTATGACTGTCTTGTTTTTTAATGTTCATACAGTGCTTAGATAATTGTAGGTGCATCATCATCATCATCATCATCATCATAGGATTGAAGATCCCATCACTGTGTTTTATACTGAAGTCTTCAAAGTGTTTTGTGTGTATTTTGACTGAGTCTAGGAAAAGCCAAAATCCGTGTTTCATGCTAATTGGTTTGTGGTTATGGGAAGCACCTATTGGCTAGCTTCTGTGAAATCACTAATACACTTATTTCCCCAGTTCCTCAAACTGGTTGCTTATTTAGTGTTTTGTAAGGTGGATGGATGCAGATGTGTATGAATATATGTGCACTTCTTTTTAATAAATTGATTAGAAGGCAGAGAGCTTTTATGATGGAGGAGGGGAGAATTAACCCACTCAACAGTCCAACATTCAACTTGCTGGTAGCACTGCTTGTAAACAGTGTCATTGCAAATAAAGGACACACTAATTTCAGTATTCACTTGCTAAAGATCTTCTTTGACAACCAGCTGTCATTTGCTGACTGCAATACCAGAGGAACTCACTCCCTCTTGGTGTGGATGCTGTTCAAAACGACAGAGGGCAGCAGTGATGGGTACCAGGGTGCTCCCGTTTTGTGCTGCAAAATCCCAGCCATAGCGCAGCTGGCTGGTGTGACGAGAAAGGTCACTTGCCATCCACGCTTTCAGCAATAGTTCTTCCCCACCCCTCCCCGATTGTAAATCTTTGTGCTTGCCATGGTAACAAACTTCAAGTCAGTTTTCATTTGCATCACTCTCATCCCTTGTAAAACCCATCCAATTTTCACTGAAGTAATCAAATGTGCAGAGGGGGAGGGAGGGGGAGAGTGTGGGAAAGATCTTAGAGGCTTTGAGTAGACAGATGACTTGTTGCAGAGTGGACAGATGGTGTCTCTCTGGTTGCTGTTGCAGCTTTCAAGCCAGGTGGAACGCTGAAAATAATAGCAGGAGCCAGAGGCCTGCTTGTGAAAGACCTGTGGAAAGCACTACAACCATTCAGCCAAAGCCAAAAACTTAGCAATTCCATAGGTGGAGCCCAGGGCTATCTCTTTAACTGGTAGGGCCGTAATTCCCAACTTCGGTGCCAGAACGTGCCGAGCGTGCACCCATTTGGCATCCTCCACAACGCAGATGTGAGGGGGGCAGTGGCCAGTGCTGTGCCAAAATGCACCTTGGAGAGCTCCTTTAGAGTTCTGACTGGTGCTGACTGAACCCCAGTGTGGATTCACTGCCCCACTGACATCGAAGCCACCAGCCTCCATGGCAGTACATCTCTCATAGTGGGGTAGTCTATGACCAGATGATCTGTTTGCTTGCTCCTCCATCTGCTAACACTTGAAGGGAAACTCCAACGGTCCCCTCCTGTTCTCCCTTCTTCTCCTGTTCTCCCTTTCTCTTTAAACTGGACTTGGACCAGACAGACCTTCAAATAGGGTGATCATATGGAAAGGTGGGCTGGGCTCCTGTATCTTTGGCAGTTGTATAGAAAAGGGCATTTCAGCAGGTGTCTTTTGTAGGCATGCAGAACCTGATGAGATTCCCTCTTCATCACAACAATTGGAGCTGCAGTAGCCCTGCCCTCTTTAATATCTGGTCACTCTAGTATAGCTCCTGCAGCTTTAACTGTTGTGGTGAAGAGGCAGATTCCTGCAATCAGCATGGGGTTGGACTCAATGTCCTCATAGGCCCCTTCCAACTCTACTATTCTATGATTCTAAACTTCATATAAAGAATGCCTTCAAAGAGACGATGGTCCTCCCGCAGCCCATCATATTGATGGCTGGCCTCTGTAAAGCAGGACACTGTGTTCTCCAAATCCTCTGTTGCAAGACGGCATTGGGCCTGTAGTATGATAACCATATTTGGGAAGGGGCCTCTGGAAAGCACATCATCCCCCCCTGCCACCTTAAAGGCCCCAGTTGGAGCAGAGGAGGGGAAAGCGTGTCATTCCCGCCTTCCACTGCTCCAATCAGAGTCTTTTCTATGATATCCAGGAATGAGACGCTTTCCCATTTAAGGCCCTAATTGAAGCAGCAGAGGGGGGGGGATGCCACACCTCCAGAAAGCACCTCATTCCCTCCCGCCATGCTAATGGTGGCTTTAAAGGGGAAAGCGTGTATTTCCAGGACATTATAGAAAATTACAGAAAATCCCCCCGACACCCAGGATAGAACAAAAACCAGGACAAATCCGGGGAAATCCTGACAGTTGGTCACCCTAGCTCAGGTTTCCCCTTTTTGGCTCCTAGCAACTTTAGAGTGGGAGCAACATGTATCAGGGCTGCTACACAGGGAAAAGTTTTATTTTCTGTTGCTCCTGGCCATGATCCAAACTGTATGTCAAGTTTGGCACTTAGGCCTTCATGAAAACATGGCTAACCTGAGCACAGTGTCCCTGCTGATAATCTAGGTAAGTATTTTGCCATGCTTCATATCATGGGCCATTGACTAGGCCCTGCTCCCCCAATATAGAAAGGGTCCCTCTGCCTTTCTTTTCTTTTTTTCTGTTCAGAAAACAATTTCTAAGTACTTCACTGAGAATAGATAGGTTTAAATGGTTCAGAAAGAATGCAAGTTGGAATCTTCAGGTTGGAAAGTTGGTAGATTTGTGCTTTTCAACATCCTCTGTATAGTACCATTAAAGTTTTCAAACTGTTTGGAATAGTATCTTCTTATAACTTTTATAAGAACCCTGTCAGGTAGTTAGTATTATTATTTCCTGTTAGGGATGTGCTTTGGATTTGATCAAATTCCGAATCCAGAACTGAATTGGCCTGATTTGGACAGATTTGGGAGATGTCCAATTCGAAGCGAAGTTCTTTCAAAGTGAGCTGAGTCTGAATCTGAACATTTGGGATTCAGAGCGATATAGAGAGGCAGACTGTAGCCCTATTCGGGTGTTCCTTAACTCTGTACAAGAGGAGGGGGAGTACGGTAGTCCTGTCCACTTCCTTGCATGGTTCCATTACCCGCTACATGTGGAGGTTGATATTCTGAAAAGGAGAGCCTTCTCTATCCATGGAGAAACTCCATGCTATCTGGAATGCTGATTTCCAGTGCATCAGATCTATGATCTCTACCTATAAAGCTGAAAGTATGTTTGTGGGATATGTGTCTGAAAATGTTTACCCACTTCCAGATGAATTAGAAACTTATATTTGGCATGCTTATAGGTTTGGCTATACAATGAACCAGGACAATCTAAAAACACAAGTTTTGAGGGTTAAAGTATTTTTAAAGAATATAATAAAAGACATAGGCCTGTTTCGGACGACACGATAATCAACGGTTGTGTTGCTTATTGTGTCGTGTGGAGGGCAACACACAACACACACACAACTGACAGTACGCTATTTGGGGCACTTAAACAATGGAGAAAAACAATGGGCTTGCACGTTGTTTTCCCGAACTCCATTGTTTAAAATGTTGTGTGGAGGGAACCCCCCTCTCTCCGTGTACTATTCCGTTTGGGCATAGAGTTCTGCTGGCCGGAGCAGCCGAAAAGCTGGCAGAACTTCTGGTGCATGCTGAGATATGGCTGGAGGGCTGAGGGAGGTGGGAGGAAGGAAACGCTGCAGCCCAGATGGACACTGGGACTTTCAGCCGCTCAACCGATGGCAGAGCAGCATGTTGTGTGGGGAGTACCCCCTGCTTAGTGTACTGTGAGTACATTATCCCCCCTCCCTTGCCTAAAGTGTTATCCGAAACCAGCCATAGGCTTATGCCTACAAATCCCAGCATGCCTTGGATGGAACTCCCAGCATGCCTTGGGTGGAAGGCCAGACCTAACGGCCTTTGGTGGCCATTGTGAGTGCATGGGCAGGTGGCCGCTGTGTGCCTTTGACAACCCAGACTCCAAAGGTCGGTCTTGAGTAGTCAACCCAATTCCATATAAAAGGAAACAACCCACATATATGGTCTGCGAACATTTGCGGTGCCTCTTCCCACCTGGCTGTGCATGGCTTTAAAATCATAACTAGATACAACAGTGTGACTTTGAGGCTGAACTCTGAACATGCTTAAGGATACCCCATCCTGATATTGCTGTTTTCGCAGAATCTGGGAGAAGTACGCATGCAGGCTTCATCCTTAAGAGGGAGGGAGGGATGAAGGGGAGGCACTCTGAGCATGCCCGGAAACAGGCCCAATGAAAGGGGGCAAGTGCCCTGGCCAGCCCTGGCCCTTCAGTACAGGCTCCTTGGATGGGAATCGTGTGCCAAGGCAGTCCAGCAGAACTTTGCCAGAGTTGGCCACGTCCACTGACACTCCCCTATCTAGGAGCAGCATCAGCAACAAGAGGAGGGAAGCACCTCTCAGAGGACATGGGCACCTGCAGTGCAACACAGAATAAAACCATATAAGCATCTATTTTTTTTTAAAAAAAACCAGATATAAAAGCAATATGAATAAACAAAAAAAGCTCATACCATCTTGAAAAGACCAACAATAAAATAATAATATAACAGTTAAAAGTTCTAAAATTGGGGCCAATTTCATATCAGTCAGTTAAAAAGAGACATAAATAAACATGTCTCTAAAATTGTACCCAGAGGTTTACACTATGACTATCACCAGCTGGCCCTGAACCTGATTCCGAAACTGCTGCTGAACCACTCAGAATTACAGCTTGCAGGAAGATGTATTTCCCATTAATTTTTATGTCTGTGGACAAGGATTAGATCCTGATGGTCTAGGAGCTCTAAGCACTTTCTGTTTGGTGAAGCCTGACATGTTTACCTAATCACACGTTCATTTGATTATGTGTCCATTCCTTTACCAGCTCCCTTATCCTAACAAATGAAAATAGGGACAGAGTTCTGAGACACCATTCTCATCACATGGATCACTGCCTAAGATGTCATTTCCATTGCCAATACATACAGTTGCCAGAAGGTTTGCTGTGCTACACTCTGTTTGTTTCTTCTGTGATAGAGTGTCCTCCATTGACCCAAAGAGGCAGTTTGCTTTTTTGTTTAGAGATACACTAGACCTCTATAATTGTGCTACAATGCAATCTCAAAAGTGCAAAAGATATGTCAGCAGCTGCAGTGTGAGAAATAGCAGAAAGGTTTTTTATATAAGAAAGGTTTTTGAGGCCGCATTTTACCTTTTTGGATGTAATTTAAACATGGTATTGTACCTGAAAGCTGCATTTCATTCCCAGTTCTGTAAACTGACCAGAGAACATGTGTTGATGGATAGCTATGTAAATATTTTATTTATTTATATTATAATTCTATGTCACCCAATAGTCAAAGCTCTCTGGGTGGTTCACAACAATTACAACCACAAAGTAAACCACAAAAAGGACAATAAATAATAAATAAATCCTATTTAAGTAGCATTTTGGTAGCTGTTCTGGTTTGAGATTTATGTAGGCTGCTTTAAGCATTGGCAAGTTGGGGTACAGATTTGGGTAACTATAAAAATGAACTTCTATCAGTTCCCTTTAAAGTATGTGACGTGATGTGTTTGTTTTCCAATTTCCAGATTGGTATCGTTTGTGCTAGATAAAAATCCCACGATTATTTTGAAATGGTATTACTAAAGGCTAGAAGATTGCACCTTAAAACATTTGCCCTTGCTCCCCCCCCCCCCCACTGGAAAGTGGTCCCTGAGAGTCTGCCTCTACAAGAGAGGTTTAAAGCTCTTCCAAGACGCTTTAAAAAATTTACCTGTACAAGAACGGAGCGCAAATCAGGCGTAGAGGCGCGTTATCTCTCCGATTATGCGCATTATCGAATGCGCGTTAAACAGCAAGTTTTATTTTGCTTCCGCCGTTAAAGCGCATTTTGCCTATGTGAACAAGCGCTTATGCGCATTAACTACTTGTAAAGCGCATTTTGGTCATCCGTTAATGCGCTTCGCCGCCTCTCGCCGCCTCTCGTGCAGAGGTATTAGGCGTAAATGCGCTTCAGCGATTATGCGCATAATCGCCTAACCAGGCACAAAAGCGAATCCTTGTAGAGGGACCTCTCTCTAAAATCAAATTCAGCCCTTAGGGTGAAAGAGGTGCTGTAAACTGCCAATTGTGGGGGGGGGGCGCTGGGCAGGACGAGTGTGCTCCTCACTCAAAGCGATTGTTATCCAGACCTGGCCCTGCCATTAGGCAGAGTGAGGCATTTGCCCCAGGCAGCAGATGCTGGGAGGCAGCAGCAGGTGTCGGAAGAGAGTCCTGTGTGCCATGCAGCCTGCTGTCTTCAGGTATAGCAGAAGATGCTGTCGCATCATCAGTGTTGAAGACAGATCCATCTCCAAGTCCAACTGGCTTTTGTGCATGGGATGGGAGGGGACGCCGTCTTGTTCTGCGACTTGGGCAGGAAAATGTCTTGGGCCGGCTCTGCTCTTATTGTAGGTCCAGAATTGCTGTCGGTCGGTGCACCTCCAGATGCCCTTCCCAGAAACATTTGGATTTGGCCTGTTGCCTCATCCTGTTGAAGCTCTCACAGCTCAGTAGTAGATACTAGCAGCTGAGGTGGGGTGGACTGAGATGCCCTTGGCAGCCCAAGCATAGCAGGGGGACGTCCATGTTGGGGCTTCAAGCTTGTCATAAATACCTGATTTTCCGTAGTGCCAAAGGATGGCTAAATTCCAGAGAGTTCATTTTAAGAAGAAAAACTCTTTCAAGGCGCTTTAAAAAATTTACCTCTACAAGAACGGAGCGCAAATCGGGCGTAGAGGCGCGTTATCTCTCCGATTATGCGCATTATTGAATGCGCGTTAAATTGCGAGTTTTATTTTGCTCCGGCCGTTAAAGCGCATTTTGACTATGTGAACAAGCGCTTATGCGCATTAACTACTTGTAATGCGCATTTTGGTCATCCGTTAATGTGCTTCGCCGCCTCTCGCCGCCTCTCGTGCAGAGGGATTAGGTGTAAATGCACTTCTGCGATTATGCGCATAATCACCTAACCGGGCGCAAAAGCGAATCCTTGTAGAGGGGACCTCTCTCCTTTCAGCTGCCAAGCCAGAAATGGTACGGGTGTGAGCTAACTTCTCTCTTTCTGCTCTATTGCCAGCTCAGGTTTTAAGAAACAGATCAGGGTGGATACAAATGTTAAGTCTGATTTTACGCTGGTGGTGGGAGACAGGACCCTTTTTAAATATATCTATGTGTGGATAATTTATACATAAAAAAACTTGTATTGGCTGTAGCCTATAGACTGAAGACTGAAGTTTATTAAGCTACCCTACTCAAAGCCAATTATTTGTCAGTGATAATCCATGGGAAATGGTTTGTACTTGTTTCCATGCAGATAATAAATTAAAAAGAAAAAAGCCTTTTAGATCTCAGGACGCTGTAAAAGCAGGAAAGTTCCTAATCATGAAACCTGCGTGAATGAATACACATGCACAGCTTTTATTGCTGCTATCAGCTGATAATGTTTTGATTACTTCGAAAATGATTACTTTTTTGTCCATTCAAATATTAACAAATTCTATTCCCCTTGGGTTGTCAGCTGTCAGGAGGGACCCAAAAGGCATTACATTCTGGATGGTTGTTTTGCAGAGAATAGATCTGAAGAGCCTTGGCTGATGGTACCATGAGCAGAAAACAAGCCATAGTCCTGTGACTGGCAAGATGTTAAGAGCCCATGAACACCGGCCACCATATTGTAGTACAACGACGGTCACACTTTTGCTGCCATGCCCAGATGCACAACTTCCAATAAGTGCTGGAATGGCTAATGGTGTAATCCTAACACTGTTTACTTGGAGGTAAGTCCAATTGCATTCAGTGGGGCTTATATCATCACAACTGTGTTTAGGATCCCAGCCAGAGTTTCGTTTCAGTTCAGGAGTAAGTGTTTGTTTACCTCTTGAATATAACCAACCAACCAACACCCCCAGACACACACAAAGGCTTATTGTACTCTGGTTGCATTCCTTTTTGCTGGAAGCCTCTCAGGCATAGTAGGCACGGTGATTTTCCACAAGTCAAGAGAGAAAGCAAGCCCATTGCCACAAGTAATGCGAGGATCAATATTTACACTTCCTGAACATTGAGCGAAAAAGCCACACGGATCAAAACATAATATTTTCACACAATAAATTGCAGATTGAAATATTTGAGAGTCTCACTCAGCTCATTTGGGTGGTTTAAGGGACCACAGTGGACTGGGAGGGAGATCCTAATAGGGCAAAGAATGTACCTCCAGCTCCCCCAACCTCAAATCAACAGGCAACGCAAAGCACCAATACCGGCTAATTCAGCATCCAATTTGAATTACCGAGGCAGCTCCCTATTGTTCTCTGTGACATACTTCCTAAGAGTTTCTCCAGCCTAATTCTGACTGCACAGAGCAATGGTGTTTTCCACGTCTCCCTTAGGAGTCTCTACCCACAGCTTAATAGAGTTCGCAGCCCTTGACATTCTAATTAGATTTTGAGCTGATAAATAATGCAGACCCTTTTCCTATTCTTCTGTGCTTCCAGATATCCGAGATGCTCTCAGAGGGGCATTTGGCACATGCATTTAATAGAAAACAAGGCCTAATTCTCTAGCAAATCTGTATCTGGATGCTATGCTTTCAGAAGTGTTTTCCCCATGAAAGAAAGAAAGACCCACAAAATGAACATGTTGGCGAAGAGGCTCGATTAGAATCCTAATAAGAACATAAGAGCCCTCTGAGCTGGACCAAACGTCCGTCTAGATGGAGATGTCAGAGAAATCCGCAACAGAATCAAATGAGTTGGGATGTCTATGAATCCGACCCATGGAGTCCACAGTGGACTGGATTTTCATGAGTTGTATGGATTCCGGTCCAGCTTTCCGAAAACATTCCCCCCCCCCCCCAAATTTGATCATAGAAAAATACACACATTGTCAAACCTCCTCTTTAGGGTATTGCACCTTGAGAATTTTCAGTCCTTGGCATCAAGGGAATCTCAAGTTTTTAGCTAAGAAGTGCTGGGCAAGCAGGGCGCCTTTCCTGTTGCAGATTTGGTGGGCAGTCAGGCACCTGGAGCTCAGCAGAGGAGAGGCATCCACAGATCAAACTGTGGGAAAGGAGAGGTCAGTCAAAGCAGCCCACAGAGCAAAACGGAACAGGCCAGAGGCCTTTTTCTCGGAGTTTCACATCATGGGCGATGAAGGGTCATCCTTAGAGAAAAGCTCTCACGACCAACAGTGAGGTGTCAGTCGAGAGAGACACTCTCATCTTTGCGGATGTCCTATCAATGCAGATGTTGGAACCTGGCATGCCGTTGCTTTGCTTTGCTACCCCTTCCCTTCCATTTCACTTTGTTCACTTGTGAGCTAGGCTCTGTCTGCACTGCTGGCATGCAATGCAGAATGTTTGAAGTGTGTGTCGGAGAAAAAATAGATAGATTTGTGGCTTGGACTGGCTGGCATATCTCTTAGAGACAGAGTTAGACTGAAGACACAACTCAGAGATAGCTGTAGCTGAACCCTGAGAGGCTGGCATACCACACAGAGTCTTTCAAGAGCGTCTCAGAATCAAGTGTTGGTGCAGGTGTTGGCTGGTTGGAGGTTTTGGCTGGCATCAGTTTCAGATAGAGTTACAACTCAGAGATGGCTGTAGCTTAGCCCTGAGAGGCTGGCGTGCCACACAGAGCCTTTTAAGAGCATCTCAGAGTCCAGTGTTGGTGCAGACAGAGGTGGCTGGCGGCTGAGTTTTTTTAAAAAAAACAAGAATCACCAGATGTGACAAAGCTATAAGCTGGCACCCTACCACCAGCCACAGAGTACAAGTGCACAGCCTGGCTGGACTGTTGGGAGACCTTGGCAGAGAGAGAGGGGGGGATTGTTTGAGGCTGGAAGCTGGAGATGTCAGCTGGCTGGCATAAGGCAGAGAGAGGCTGAAGGCAAACCAGATTCACCTGTAGCTTGGCCCGGAGAGTCTGGCTTGCTACCCAGAGTGTTTTGGAGTGCATCAAAGTTGAGCAGGTGTGCAGGAGGAGAGGAGGTGGAGGTGGCTTGCGGTGGAGTTTTTTAAAGTAAGAGTTACCAGACATGACCAAACAAGAAGCAATACCCCTGGCACAAGTGTGCGGCCCAGCTGGACCATCGGGAGACTTTGACAGAGAGAGAGAGATGAGATTGTTTGAGGCTGGAGGCTTTGGTTTGGCTGCAATGACTTAGAGAGAGAGACAACAGAGGCTGCACAGACAACCCAGAGACACCTGTTCTAGCTTAGCCCTACAGTGCTGGCAGGCAACACAGGGCATTAGAAAGAGGGTCTTAGAGTCACGTGCTTGTGCAGGAAGTAGACAGGAGTTCAAAATCTGTATGTGGGAAGTGGTGTCAACGCACAAGCCTTGAGAAGCTAATGTATATAAATGAGAAGTGTGAATGCGCGATGTAGTGTCTGCCACCCATAACACCACCCTAATGTTAGAGTAGAGAAACTTGTGACAATCATACATAAGGTTAAAAAAAATGAAATTTAAAAATAAAAAAAGCCAGCCAGCCAGCCGGCAGCAAACCCTGTTAAAAGCAGCAGCAGTTTGCATTGGAGTGAGGATACAGTCAGAAAAGCTATTTGAGGGAAGGGGAGAATGTATCTTAAAAAGTATAGCAAAAGCTTCAAAGTACAGCAAAGGCTACAAGAGTAGGAGAAAGTGAAGTTAATTTCAGATATGTTGTTCTTTATTTCAGTGATTTTAACATTAAGATGTTATGTAGAACAGATTTGTCTTAATTGTGTGCTGTAAAATCAGACATGTGATCAAAGCTATGTTCAGGTGGGCACACCTCCTGGGTGCTGGACACGCCCCCTGAGGCCGGACATGTTGGTGGGCATGCCTTCTTGGGAGCCGACCATGTTGTCCCCCTTTATGGTTTTCAAAATATGGTCACCCTAAAACAAATTATGTGCATGGGATTATTTAGACGTTGCAGGGGCCCTGCCTTCTTTTGTATATGGTCATTCTAGTATAGTGCCTGCAACTTTAACTGTTGTGATGAAGAGGGAATATCACCAGGAACTAATTGCATACAAATGACACTGGCTGAAATTCCCTTTTCTCCACAACTATTAAAGTTACATGAGCCCTGACCTGGATTATATCTGGTCAGCCTAGTGATGCTCCCATCAAATTTGGAGTCCACTGGAGCTGCTTTAAATGAAAAATAACAAGCGTCTCTTTTTTGTTATTGCTATAATTTCAAACAAAATAACAACGACAGGGGACCCATGCATATAAGGCGTAGTTGGGCCCTGTGTTTGGATCAATACTGGCATCTAGTGGTAGTGATCTTCTACACTATTTAAAGCAAATAAATCTCACTATTCATCTCAAGAACATGTTAACTGGACGTTATGACTTGGGAATAAGAAGGAGTTATGTTTATATAGCAGTCACAGTGGGTCCTTAATCCACAGCATTGACCCAGCATTGTAATTTACAGCATAGAGAGACATGTTGGTTCATCTGTCAATCTTGCTGTTGTTCAGGTAGCTTTTTATTTTGGCCATTTAGTCCATTTAGTCCTCCTCTGAGTGCCTACTCCGAGGGAAGCTCGGAGGCTGACAACAAGGGAGACGCCTTCTCTGTGGTGGCTCCCCAATTGTGGAACAGTCTCCCATATGAGGCCCGCCTGGCGCCAACATTGTTATATTTTTGGCGCCAGGTCAAGACTTTCCTTTTCTCCCAGGCATTTAGCAATATCTGATGAGCCTGGGTTTGTTTTGTTTTTAGGCTTATAGCTTTTTAAAGTTATTATAGTGGTTTTAAATATATGTGTATATTGTGTGTATATTGTATGTTTTTGCTGTTTAAATTTTGGTATATTGTTTTGAATTGTTTTAATCTTACGTAAACCACCCAGAGAGCGTGGGCTATGGGGCGGTATACAAATGTAATAAATAAATAATAAAAAAAAATCCTTCCATCCATCCATCACCTTAAAAGAAAATTCTGCGAAGGGATTAATAATAGTTGCAAAGTTGCTCTGGGAATTTGGGATGTCTGTTGGTGATGTTGTGAGTGCTAGTCAATCAGTGCCTTCCACAGCCAGCTTTCCCCCAGAACCATGATGTAAATATGCAGAACCGTTTTTTAAAACCAATTTTGTTTTGTTGTGAACCAACTTAGAAGGATTTGCATCCTGAAAGGTGGGATATTAATGAATTTAATACAAAAAAAAAATAACAAATTCAATACTCATTGCAGAAGTATGCACATATGGGGGGTCATGAATGCTACACTTAAATCATTTTTTGCATTTCCCACTCCTATCAAATCAAATAAAAATATACTTAGAACATACTTGATTTTAAAAACGCCTGCTTAGACTTTCAATATCACAACATGAGCTTTGCTGAGTATCCATTCCATTCTAACATACAGTTTTACACTGCAATCCTATACATACACTTACCTGAGAGTAAATCACATTCAAGTCAGTGAGGCTTACATTTGAGCAGATATGCATAGGATTGAGCTGCAAGGCTATAATCAATAGGAGTAAGTCTCATTGAATTTAGCGGGACTTACTTCTGAGTAGACATGCTTAGGGCAGACCTTTCTAATAATCTACTGGGACTGTGAGGTTATCAACCTTCAGTTTGCTTGGGGCTTGTCTATACACCCTGTATACCCCGTTATAGCTGCCCAGTGGCGCTGCATTGTTTAAATGATGCAGCTGCTAACTCACAGCCACATTAGGCTTTTCTACCCAAAACCGCACATTTTCATGGTGTCGTTTTACCGTGACTTTTTCAATTGCTCTGAAACATCCCAGGCACCCAGCAAGCAGCAATGCATTCTCAAAGTCACAGCGTGCTTCTGCTCTCCATTCAAAATGGAGCAAAGGTTTTAGGACTATCCGTGCTGCCCATGCACCCTCCCTGCTAAATCTGACTCTCCCACCCCCATCGTCGGGGGGAAAAGATGAGGTTCCAGCTGAAAACACCTTCCTCCCATGTTACGCTATTATTGTTGCTTTGCAGCAGCGGCACTGCAGGGCTTTGTGCCTAGTCCAGAAACTTCAACTAGTTCAAAATATGGCAGCCAGGTTGGTCACCGGTACACCTAAGGGTGGCCATATTACACCAATTTTAAAATCTCTTCACTGGCTGCCAATTACTTTCTGGGCGAAGTACAAAGTGTTGGTTATTACCTTTAAAGCCCTACATGGTTTGGGTCCAGGTTACCTGCAGGATCGCCTTCTCCCGTACAATCCACCCCACACGCTCAGGTCCTCTGGGAAGAACTTACTATAGTCGGCCAAGACTAGGTTGACAACCGTTACCCAGAGGACCTTTTTTCTGCCGCTCCCAGACTGTGGAATGACCTGCTGGAGGAGACTCGTCAACTTGACAGTCTTTTAGAATATAAGAAAGCTATAAAGACTGATCTCTTCTGGCAGGCATATCCAGTGGAATTTTAGAATGATTTTAGGATGTTTTATTGCTATTTTCATAATGTGTGATATGTTTTTAATCAGTTTTATGTATTTTATAATATTTTATATTTACTGTTGTTCTCCGCCTCGATCCAAACGGAGAGGCGGGTAAGAAATAAATTTATTATTATTATTATTAGTATTATTATTATTAATTTATTTTGGGGGAATGGGGAGGCAAAGTGGCATCTTATAGACACAGCCTTGGTCACCTTTTACATAATGCAACACAGCCAATGCGCTCACACATACAGGAACAATAAAACTGATCTAAACAAGGTCACCAAACCACTCATATTCCAATTCTTAGAAGGTTTTCCCCCCCGGCTGTCTCATCCAGTTACAATACTTGGTAACCCTGCGCAGTTCCCACTTTGATCTTCAGTTCCGACCGGTGTTTGAGGTAGTTGAGCAGCACCAGGGGGATTTCCAGTTGATCCATAGCATAGGGCCGCTTTACCTGTTTTAAGAACTTCCTGATTGCCAGTCTGCATTGAGACATCAAGGTTTTGGGGAGAACTGGAAAGTTGAGAGAAAAGGGGGGGGGGAGGAAATGGTGACTTTAGGTGATTGGTTAGTGATTGCTGAGCTTTCAAGCCATACCTGGGCTCCAATATCTGATGTGTCTCATAAGCAACGAGGAAAGGCAGCAGTTAAAACAAGAACTTAGGCATGTGGGAGATCAGCAGCCTCAGATATTCACAATACTTCTCCCTTACCAACTTGTCCAGTCACTGAGGACAGCAGAGGGCCTGCTCCTGGTGGTTCCACATGGGCCCAATTGGAGTCCACCAGGAGAGGAGACCTTAGCGTGGTGGCCCCTTCTCTGTGAAACTCCCTGCCCCTGGCAAACGCCAACAATGTGCTGCTTCCGGTGCCTCTGGAAAACAGCTCTTTTTCAGGAAGCATTCCTCGACTGACCAGCTATCATCTTTATTGGTATTTTGTTTTAAATTGAACCATTTTAATATGCTGTTTTAACCTTTTTACTGTTTTATTCCAAAGTTCACCACTCTAGAATCTATTTTAGATATGGGGCAGTATATAAATACTGGAAATACATAAACAGATTCTGCAGTTCTTTAGTGGAAGCTGGTGTCTTCCAAGTCCTTGGGGCAGTGAATCTGCTCCTGGTTTCAGTCAGAACCATTCAGCACCTTGGATAGCTTCTTTGGAGTTCTGACTGGTTCTGACTAAAACCGGAAGGTATTCACTGTCCCGCTGACATCGGTGCCACCAGCCTCCACTGCAATTCTTCTAAGATTTACAGAGGTTTACATCCACCTTTTCATGGATGATTGAAAGTCAGTCATGAGAAGTCATCCTGTTCTCATGGATGACTTTGAACAGGAGGTTGGACTAGATAATCTCTGAGAACCCTTCCAACTCTATGATTCTATGAGCTTGAACCTTGTTCACTATTATGGGACAAATTGGCCAGTCCTGATAAAGGTATTGCCTGATCATGGAACCTGGATTTCTTTCTGATGTTCCAACGTGGCTCTGCTCCCAGAGTTATCCCTCTCCAGAAGGATGTGCAAATTAACCAGTACAAGTGATTGGCAAACATATGCCTTTGGTCTGGCCAGGTGAGGTATGGTTACAAGACTTTGCTATGCTGCTCTCAAAAGAACAGTACTTTCTGTCTGCTGTTGTTTCAGGGTTCCAATTTATAGCTCCAGAAACAGACTAAAGGGACTGGACTGAAAACCCACGTGGCAACTTGCCCAGCTCTGTCAGTGATGCTATAAGTTCTATGATGGTGCAGTTTCTGGTACAACGGGGTGGGTTTTGTGAGATCAAACATTTTGGTCAAGTCCCAGCTGAGCAACTGGGTGGCAAATCATTCTCTCTCCCTCCCTTCAGTTCCCCATCTTTAAAATGGAAATAATAGCAACATTTTAAATATATATATTTTAGGCTGCCTTTAAGGGTAAAACCATGGCAGGATTTACATGGCTGCTTTAAAACGGTTTATAATGGTCTTGACAACTGTTGGGGCCCATGACACATTTCATATGCCGCTTTCAAACCACTTTCAGTGTGTTATATCCTGCTTGGTGTAGATTTGTCCCATCTCAAGGAATCATACAGGATAAAAAAAACATACAAAAATATACAGAAAGGCAAGATAAATATACAATAAAATACTATAAAACAGAGATGACACCAATACAACTTGCAGTCCACAGATTTGGGAAAGGCCAGCAAGAAAACAGGTTGGCCTTCAGGGCCCTGATGGAAGATGATCCCAGGGGTGTGGCCATCTACCTTGTACTCACCAACCTAACCACCCTCGTTGGCAGTTGAGCAAGAAGGGCCTCCGTTGATGACGTCAAAGTGTTGGCGAGCTGGGTTGGGAGAAGCATATATGTGGCGTACAATATAAAGAGTTGGGTAGAAGATAGAATAGGATATATGGACAGATCTTATGGTGATTTGGAATAGATAGGTGAGTTTCTGATTCCCAATGGTTAATAGCAACAATTAAAAAGCCCCCTCTGATCTAAATTAGGCTGCTCTAATGAAGAAAGCTTGGGAGGACATCAGATGTGTGAAAAGATTATGATTTCAGTACTGGTAACGAAAACAAACCCTGTGTGCTCAGAGGCACCCCTGCCCTTAATACTAAGTGTTCAGAAACTCTGGTTGATGGGTCTTGAAGTTTTAGTAAAAAAAAAAAAAAGTATCTGTCAAGCATGAAGTCTGCCCACTCCCTGATATAAAGCCCCTGGAATGGTAAACAGTACCATATAAGTGCAATTCTGTACATACTTACCTGGGAGTAAGCACCACTGAACTCAATGGAATGTGGCTCTTACTAAACGTGTCTAGGACGGCACTGTAAGGCAGTAACCCTAAACCCATTTACTAGGGAGTAAGCCCCCTATACCATTCATTAGTCATCCCAATTATAGATCATTCATTCATTTAAGATATTTGTATGACATCTTCAAAGGAAAACTCCTCTCAAGGGGATTTTAAAGGACAGGGGAAAAGTTGCTTGATCTTTGGCAAGTAATTTTGATTTTTTATACAGTGAAAGAGAATAATGAAAACTGCTTTAAATGTAAATATGGTTGAAAATCAGTATTATTAAATAATAACTCAGCATTGTTACACCTCATGGAGACTTAGAAGAGTGCTTACATTCTCTGAAAAGACTTCGGGCATTTTGGGCAGGCAAGTCCAGTCCTATTGCTGGTAAGAAAACTTAGCTGGATTAACACATTTCTGATCTTTATGCTTCAATTAGATCCAGAGGTGTATTAGAAGATACAGTTAGGGTGCAATCCTATACATGTTTAGACAGAAAAATACACGTCTAAGCATGCATAGGATGGCACCCTTAGAAGACATGAGAAGATATAGGGCTTGGGAGACCCAAGATCTAATCTTCGCTTTGCTGTGAAGCTCACTGGGTGATATTGGGCCAGCCACTGACTCTCAACCGAACCTACCTCACAGGGTTGTTGTGATAATAAAATGGAGAAAAGGATCTTGTATGCTGCCTTGGGTTCCTTAGACAGAAGGATGGATGGATGGATGGATGGATGGATGGATGGATGGATACTAGAACATATTTAGAGAGAACCTAGGACAATTCTTTTATTTCTTTGCAACAGCAAAAATATTAATCACTGAATGCTGGAAACAAATTCAACCACTGCCTATTCATTTGTGGCTTGTAAAAATGTAGGATTCTGTGGAGCTAATATATTGCAAAGACAATAGGGAGAGGGGACTCCTGTATTTGTCAGGAATTGTACCTGAATGTATTAAGAGGCCTTTTAGTTAATTTATTAGTTTATTAATTTATATTAATCTTAATTTATAAATGCTTGCATTAAGAGAATTTAGTTGTCTGTGTCCACTTTAGCAAATAAGGCTGCAATCCTATATCCCCCTGCCCTGAAGTAAGCCCCGTAGAACTCAATGGGACTTATTTCAGGATGTATAGGATTGTACTGTAAAACCTTTCTGAGGATAAGGCACGGATGTAGCAATACATGTAAAAACACCTTTTAAAGACAGTGAGTTACCTCTTTCTCTGGCTAACAGTTCTAGCACCTCAGGGTTTGCTGAGATCTTATCGCACACGATTCCTGGTAAGTACACGTTGGCCCCAAAATCGACAAGCAGTTTGACAAATTCAGCTCCGCAGCCGTGCCGCAAACAGATTTCTAGAAGGGTCTTTGGATACTTGATCCGGCTAACCATTCTCTCATTGGTGCAGTTGTAGTTGGGATCAGCGCCATAGAGCAGGAGTGTCTTGAAACACTCCAGATGACCATAGACCGCCGAGAGGTACAAGGGTCCAGAGCAGGCCACGGAGTTCTCCGCCCATGCTGGGACCCTCGCTTTGACGTTGACCTCTGCCCCATGCTCCAAGAGTTCCTGAAGGATATCAACGTCCCCATCTCTTGCTGCGGTGAGCAGCGGAGTACAATTATTGTGAATGCTTCCAGAAGGGTTAGCCCCAGCTTCCAAGAGGGCCTTCACGCAATCGAGGTGGCCATTGTTGACGGCTATGAACAGCGGCGTCTGGGCCTTCACATCCAGGCTGTCCACTTCAGATCCATGGGCCAGGAGAATCTCGACACACCTCACATGGCCCTTGGAGGCTGCCAGGCGGAGCGGAGTCCCAGGCACTCCCCAGCCGCTCCTACTATTGATGAACCGCTTGTATCTCTCTTGGTGCAACAGTTCGTCCAGAAGTTGGTAATTGTCCTGAGACACAGCAAGATTCAGCTCCTGTCTTTCTCCGTCCCCTTCTTCGTCTTCTCTGGGCTGGAGCATGGAGAAAATCTTGGTTATGTCCAGCAGGCTCATCTTGATTTGCTCTTGAGGATGACTTTCATTATGAACTGTGCAATGCTGGAAAGCTGCAAGACAGAAGGACGCAAGACTTAGCAATGAGCGATTTATTGCACGCTCATGATTGGCCACTCGTGGGAGTTTGCGGGTCCATTACATGACGCTGTCAACCTTCAAGATATCTCTTGCTCCTTCCCCCAGAAATCCCGCTAAAAAAAACTCTCCAGAGATAATTTTGGTATCTAAAATAATTGTGTGATTAATTCTTCCACTAGATGGCACTGTTTCATTGAGCTTTATGAAACATTCACCAGAGGAGAGGGTTTCAACTATAAATCACATTGGCACATGTGAAGGAGTCATAATGAATGTGGAAAGGCTGGAGGAAAAAAAGCCTGGTAAGGGGCATGCTTTTTCCTTAATGTAGAGACACAGTAACAGAACTTAGTTTTTTGGGTGTTTTTTTCCCCTTTCCCCTCCCAGTCCCTTTTAGAGTGACCAGGTACAATAGAGGGCAGGGCTCTTGCAGCTTTCACTGTTGTGATGAAGAGGGAATTTCACCAGGTGCTACATGCATGGAAATGACATCTGCTGAAATTCCCTTTTCTATACAATTGTTAAAGATACAGGAGTCCTGTCCTCCTTTTCATATGGCCACCCTATCACAAGTGGAGAAGTCTGCTTCCAAACATATGGACGGTGATGAAGCCGGCAACAGGGAAGTGACAGATGATCCAGCTCAACAGGTTTCTTCCCTCTCTCTCTCTCTCTCTCTCTCTCTCTCTCGGGGGAAAGGGGAGTGCCCCAAAAGGGCTCAAGTGAGGCCTAGGTAGCAAGCAATAATAGCTCTGAGCTACAATTATGCTGGTATGTTTTTAAAAGAATTGGCCATGCCCCTTTTTCCTTTGGCCCCACCCACCATTGGAATGGGGCCCCTGACAGCTTGTCTGAAATGGAATTTGGACCTTAAGCTGAAAGGGGTTCTGCACTCCAATTTAAATTAGAGTAATTATTTCCAAATTAATTTGCATTTATCCAGCTATTAACAAGTGCAAATGTTATGCAAATCTGCATCCTCTGTTTTGGTGTTGTGTAAATGGCTGAGCATTCATGCATGCACATTTATAGGACATGCGCACTGAACCTCTGGCAACTTGCATTAATAAAATATTTTAAAAGGGCACCTCCAGAATCTCCCCAAAAGGGAAGTAATTTATTAGAGCACAGATACTAGAAAATCTGCAGTGCTGCTATTATTATTATTATTATTATTATTATTATTATTATTACATTTATAACCTGCCTTATTCCTCTCCATTTTATCCTCACAACAGCCCTGTGAGGTAGATTAGATTGAGAATCAGTGACTGGCCCAAAATCACCCAGTGAAATTCATGGCTGAATGGGGACTGGAACACAAGACTCCCAATCCCAGTCTAAAACTCTAGCCACTAGATCGCACTGGCTCTCAGTCCACCAGCACGGAGACAAGCTGGTGAGAATGACGCTGCCCCCTCACTGCACTAGATCTTTGGGACAAGCAAGGAGAGCCCTGGCAGAGCTCGGGAATGGTGCTCTTGGCCATACAACCCACCCATCCCACCCCACTGAATGCTAGGAGGGCACCAGATCAGCAAGGGGGGGGCAGACTGTGAACATCCTGTCATGGCACCAGAGGCCTAGGGCCATGTACAGAGTGGCTTAACCACACAAGGTCTTTCTCCACCTATCTGTAGTGTTTATTCCAGACCCTGCAGGCCTCTGTGGAGTTTGGGTACAGTGGAATGCCAGCATACTCTTCTCATTGCCAAACATTTTGCAGTGTGTAACCAAGTGATCTCTTGTCTGGCCATCTAGCTCTAATACCCCCAGGGACAGTATTCATTCACTCCTGATAGAGAGGCAGCCAACTTAGCCACCCTCAGACAAGGCTTCCTGTTGTGTTTCTGCATGAGTCATTGCTCTCACCTTGCTTCCTCCCAATCAGCTTCTGCGGGAGGTGGGGGTGGGGTGGACACTGCTGTATTAAGTGTGCTTGGATCGTTCAGTCACTCCCAGTGCAGAGACGTAGCAGAATTGCCTGCCTTCAGAAGAGGCCAGCTGTTGCTTCTCTGTACGATTTACTGCTCTGTCCTCATTTCTTTTTTATTCAGCCTGTTCAAAATGTAGATCACTCTGCTCTCTCTCTGCACCGGGTGCATTGGGACCATTTGGCCACTCCCAACAGAGAGTTGCAGCAGAATCACCCACTTTCAGAGGCAAGTTGCGTCCACTGCACCTCTGTATGAGTTGCTGCTCAGGGCTTTCCTCCATCCGTGGGTAGCTACAGTTATCCAAGGGAGCACTGCCAGATCAGGGACTTATGCAGAAATGGGGTTTTGGGGTGGGGGGCAGGATCTTCTGAGAATAGGCCATTCTTTTACACAGCCACTATCTGGGATACTCAGAAAGGGAATCCCGTTGGAAGCCAATTCCTAGCATTGTTCATGCAGAGGAATGTCCAGGCTCCACCTGCCCAGCTATGAAATCCTATAAGGGTAACGAAGGAATTTCAGGCACATTCCCTCTCCAAGGCATTCCATTTCCACCCCTTCCTCCCTTCCCCCTTCTGCATCCTCCAGTCTTGCTCCAGTTGTCCTGGCCTGGAGAACACCAGGCTGGATTTGGGGAGATCGCCACTCACAACTTTAGCTGGGCCTGTTATGCAGCATATACAGTAAGTCCTGCAACCATAAGGCCACACATTAAAATTTCCATAATACACTAATTTCCTGGTAACTGAGATACCTGTCCCTGGTAAAATACTGTTCCTCTTTTGCCTTTTGGGCAGAAGTTGGCATGGATGCTTGAGAAACCAACCAACTCCCCCCCCCACCACCACCACCACCACACACACACCAATTATTCACACATACGCTAGCAGGGCCAGTCCTGCCATGCAGCATGGTAAAGCAGCCTGCTTCAAACGGCGCCACTGAGTGGGGAGGCAGGGTAGATGAAGGCCGGAACGGGGGTCCGAATGGCCTGCCCTCAAGTTGTGTTGGATTGCAATTCCCATAAATCTCTGCATTGGCCATGCTGGCTGGGAATTACCGTCCAAAACATCTAGAGGGCACAAGGTTGGGGAAGGCTGTGCTAAAGTGTAGCCCTTAAGAAGTGGGGGAAAATTTGTGCTTCACTTGAGACAGCAAAAACGTCTTGGGAACATAGCTGCCTTGGTCCATGTAGCCCAGGATTGTCGACACTGATCAGCAGCACTGGGTCTCTGGGGTTTGAGGCAAGGGATTTTCCACCCCTACCTGGAGATGCTGGGGATCGAACCTGGGACTGTCTGCATGCTGACCGTGTGCTCTGCCACTGAGCTATGCTTCATGTTCCGGCTGCTCTCTCTGAAAAGTAATGCTCCAATCTTAAACACACTTCCTAAAAACAACCAAGAGTCTTGTGGCACTTTAAAGACTAAGGTATTTGTTATGGCAGAAGATTTCACAGACTGCAGTCCACTCTACAAAAACTTCTGCCATAACAAATGTGTTCGCCTTTAAGGTGCCACAGGACCTTTGCTTGTTTTGGCTGCAATTAAAGCAGCTGCCCCTCTGTTCCAATGGAGTAACGATCCATTGAAATTGCTTACGCCTGAGTAAACATGCTGACTTAAGACTCTTCTTCCACGTGTCTTTCTTGAGGGTGGGGGTGGTTGCTTTTTAACTCTAGTGCATGTAAATCAGAAACGCGGAACCGCAACTGGGAGCCAGAAGCCCTTTGCGGATCTACTGCAAATCACGCAGAGATCTCCCAGTTCATCCAGATCTACTTTCTGCCCACCCCTGGAGCAATCCCAACTCCGCTCGGTCCTCACTGACTGTAGACATATGCAACGTGTGTACAGTCCGTTTGTCTACACGTTCAGTGGAACCAGGAGGTAGAATTCTTCCTCCACTAAAACAACAACAAACACCCTGCAAGTAAAACAAAAATTAAAAAAGAAAGGTCACCAGGGAGAAATGTTCTGTAGGGGAACTTTGGGGGGGGGGGGGAAATCTCCCTCCGTTCCTGCCAGTCCATTCTGACGCCTCATTCGGCTGCATCGTGCGTGGATCAGGTCCCAGTGGACCGCGATCCGGCGCAGAACAAGCCAGCCAGCTCGGGGGTTGCGTGTACACGCGCACGCACGTGTGAACCAGGCCCTTATCCCGATCCCCTCGAGTAAAAAAGGCGTCCTTTTTCCTAGCCGGGCGATTCGGGGGTGGGGTGGCGAAGAGGCTGCGTGCCCGACGAGGGAAATACTCACGAGCTGGCTGCTGGCCGGGCGGGTTGCCGAGTCGTTTGACGCGGCCCGACGGATCGCCGCCTGATGAGCCGCTGCGGGCGCTGCTGTGTCGCAGCCCGGCCTCTGTGAGGTCGCCCGGGGGACGGGAGAGGGGGTCGGCTAGGGCCGGAGGCTGCCTCCCGCGGCGGGCTCTCCCAGTCTTGGAGGAGAAGGGGCCGTCGGGACGCTGCGCCAGGCGGGGAGGAGCCGCTTCGACGGGACAGCTGCGCCGCGTCCATCAAAGCAGGGCTCCTGCGGGGCTAATTTTAGCCCCCCGCTTGCTCGGGCGTCTTATCGGACCACTTCCATTCTTGGACAGGGCCTCCGGCCGAGTCAGGAGACCGCGGGCAGCGCGCCCTGGCCGGCTGGGGCCTGGACGTCGCCGGCCTACCGTCGAGCCGGCGGCGCCTCCAACTCCACGCCCCGCGCACGGGCCAGATGGGTCCCCATGGCAGGGCGGGTGAGGAAGATCGGGGCTAAGGGGAGGTAGCAACAAGGCTGCATCCACCACGAAGGCTCAGCCCCGGAACCTATTGGCAAGAGCAGGATCAGGCCCCGGGCATGACGCCTCCATTTAGACAGGTGGTGGGCAGTGGAGGCTCCGATGTCGGTGGGGCTGTGAATCCGCTCCAGGTTTCAGTCAGAACTCTAAAGGAGCTACCCAAGGTGCTCTGTCCCGCACCTTGAATAACTCCTTTGGAGTTTTGGCTGGTTCTTAAACCTGGAGCAGATTCACTGCCCCACTGACATCAGAGCCACCAGCCTCCACTTGCGGGCGGACTGTATCCTCCGACGCCCCCTCGCTCATTTCTGTTTCTGTTGGGAGGACAGTACGACCGAGCTTGAATTCTTTCCTTGGGTTTTAAGAGGGCAGGAAGCGCCACCATGCTCTGATATGCAGCAAAACAAGAGAATCCCTGATCAAGCACGGTGTACCTACCCCAACACAACTGGGATTGGTGGGTGGATGGGTAGGTGGGGGAAGCATTGAGTTCCCAGCACAGGCAATTGATAAGGATGTAGGGCAGCACCCTCCAACCTGGCGCCCTCCAGAGGTGTTGGACTACAACTCCCATCAACCCAATGGGGGTGCTATTACACTTGTGCCCTCCTTGTGGGCTTGCTCTGATGTCTAAGAACATCAGAAGACCCCTGCTGGATCAGATTGAGGGTCTATTGTCCAGCACTCTGTTCACACAGTGGCCAACTAGCTGTTGACCAGGGACCCACAAGCAGGACACAGGTGCAACAGCACCCTCCCGTCCATGTTCCCCAGCAACTGGTATATATAGCCTTACTGCCTCTGATACTGGAGGTAGCACATAGCCATCAGGACTAGTAGCCATGTCTATCCTGTCTGTTTCCCTCTTGCAAGAAAAAGGCATTTTACACGGTTGCCGCTTTTTTCCTCTTGCCAAGGTGGCTTACACGCTCCTCCTCCTCTCCATTTTATCCCCACAACAACCCTGTGAAGTAGGTTAGGCTGAGAGGCAGTGGCTTCCTCAAAGTCACCCAGTGAGCTTCACGGCTGAGTGGGGATTAGAACCTGGATCTCCCAAGTCCCAGTTCAACACTCTAACCACTGCACCACCAGATGGACTAGATGGACCTTTGGTCTGATCCAGCATGGTTCTTCTGATGTTCTTAAGTCCGAGGGTCAGGAATTCTGGGAGTTGTTGTCCAAACCATTTGGAGAGCCCTAGGTTGAGGAAGGCTGATGTAGAATCATCCCTGGACTGGGTCAAACTACTTGTGCAGAATTTGGCTGCCAGGATTTTAACTGGTACTGTCAGGTTTATTCATATCACTCTGATTTCAAAAGAACAGCACTCCCTGCCTATTTGTTTCCAGGCCCAATCCAAGGTGCTTGCATTTACCTTTAAACAGGAATGGGCAAATTTTTCAATTTTTGTTTCCTATTTTTCCAGTTTTAAGTTACATTGTGGATGTACACCTCCCTGAAGTCTGAATTTGATGAAGGGCAATAGGAAAATATTTTAAAACACAAATAAACATTCCTCTTGTGATGTGTCTACAACACCAAGTGAGATTATCGCTGTGAACAATCACAAGTAAAACACTGAAGGGCGAACTATCCTATTTCCTCGCATCCATTTCAAACACAAATACTTTTCAACTGGGTTCATTCATCCATTCAGCCGCTCATCAAGTGTACAGGAATCAAGTCCCAAACTTGCATGTGCAAACCAGGCCTTGTCAATACCTTTAGTTACTTTGATTTTTATTTATACAATGATGGTATAAATCAGTCCAAAAAGGGCCCCCAAGGCGACTTACAATTAAAACTTTAAAGCCATTTAAAAACATCTTAAAAGAACACAAATTAACACTTCGTTACAAAGGAAAACATCAACAACTTTAGTAATAGTGAAAGTTGCACATTTGGGATGGAGGGGAACAGGCATTTTTCAGGTAGTACAAAAGAGCCATTGTTGCCCCTTTTATACATCCACTCATTTTCTGTTGCCCCACGAGTATCTCCGGTCCAACATTGTGGCCAGAGATGCTAGTAGAACATGACTGAAACGAGACCGTGCGCAACGAAGGCGTCTGCCTCCGAGCCTCTGAAAAACACTCACAGCCATGTTATCATCCGTTATTATTAGTCTCCTGGAAGGAACGTGTTGCTAAAACCATCTGCGCTCGACGGGCAGTGCCATTCTACTGCCTGCAGGATTAAAGCTGAGTATTGGTTGTTTGCTTGATAACAAGAAGATGGGATCTGAGTTCATCAGAAGATGGGTGCCTGGGTCAAAAACTGCAGATATAGAAGAAGGTGTCTTTTCACAGATGAGTTGTATCAAAAACTCTACTCTATCAGGACAAGGTTTCAGCAAATGGAGCGCCCTGTTTCTTACAGCTGCCTTCAAGGGTGGGATCCTCTCAAGGCATCGTGCAAGGCAAAAAATCACGCAAAGTGCATACTATAAAAATCAGCCAATACATATTGATTTTTTTTAAAAAAAAATCTCTATAAAAACAGGGATCACAGATAAAAATCAATAAAAACAGAAATTACTGATGATAAAACCAGCAGCTCAAGATACTACATCCCAAGGACTGAATTAAATTTTAGAGGAGTTTTTTGGGGGGTGCATTCCAGTGATGGGTGGAACCAAAGGCAAAGGAAATTAATAATAATAATAATAATAATAATAATAATAATAATAACAACAATAATGATAACAAACAACAAACCCACCAGCATGGTTTAGCTCAATGGTCTTCCTGCCAGGAACTATGCCTTGTGAGAGGCAAAAGCCAGGGTACCAACCAACAGTTGGGGGAGGGAGGAGGGGAAGGGATGTGGCTCTGAGGGATCCTGGTGGGCCATATTGGAAATCCAGGAGAGCCAGATTTGGCAGCCAGGCCTAAGGTTGCTGATCACAGCATAACCAGGGGGATTTTCAGCACTTTCTTGAAGACATGCAAAGAAGGGGCCTGATGCACGCCTGGTGTTAGGTGATTTCAGAGGCCCCCTCCACAAGAATGCGCCTTTGCGCCTGGTTCCGCGATTATGCGCATTATCGCGGAGGCGCATTTACTCACAATCCCTCTGCACGGGAGGCGGCGAGAAGCGGCGAAGCGCATTAAAAGATGCCCAAAAAGCGCTTTCCAGGTAGTTAATGCGCATAATCGCTTGTTCACACAGCGAAAATGCGCTTTAACGGCCGGAGCAAAATAAAAGTCGCTATTTAACGCGCGTTCGAAAATGCGCATTATCGGGGAGATAACGCGCCTGTACGCCCGTTTTGCGCTCCGCTCGTGTGTAGGTAAAATTTATAATGAGCCTTCAAGGCTCATTAAACGCCCCGTGTGGAGGAGGCCAGAGATGCGGGGCCACCACTGAGAAGTCCCTCTCCCTTGTACTCACCAGCTAACAATTCTGCAAATCCCTCCTCAGTCACTTGTCCTCAGCATCTGGTATTCAGAAGAGTGCTCTCTCTAAAACATGCAGGCACTATTTAATGATCATGGCTATTAGCCACTGAAATCTCCCTGGATTTATCTGATCTCCTTTTAAAGTCCCTGAGCTGGTGGCTGTCTCAACATCTTGTGGCAGTGAATTCCTCACATGAAGTTGCCGTGGTGTGAAGAGGCGCCTCTTCATGTCGATCTTCAATCTGCTGCCAATCAGTTCCATGAGTGACACTTGAGTTGAATCATTATGAGAAGAAATCATTCCTGCCTACTTTCTCCATACCATGCAGAACGTCCTAAAGCTCTATTTTGCCCTCATCAGTTTTTCCTAAACTAAAAAAGGCCCAGTAACATTATCCCCAAGGGTAGGGAATTGTGACCCTCCAGACATTGCTGGACTACAACTCCCATCATTGGCCATGCTGAGAGGGGTTGATGGGATTTGGAGTGCAACAACATCCATCAGGCATTCTCACCCCATATATTGTTTTCTGGACTTTTCCCATCTCTGTCCTAAATACATCACGTCTGTTGTAAAGTTAAAGCCTCCACTGATTAGAAAGCGCCTTCAATTTATGTGTGGGTTTCTTCTGCTTTCTATCCTGCAGCATCAGCATTCACAGGTGTATTCACAGGTGCATTCACTCAGCATATGAAAGACTCAGAAGTGTGTGGGAGGCGGGGAGGGTGACGCTTGTGAAAATGAGCATGCCATCGTGGGAGCAGCTCTGTGCACTTCTGGTCAGACATTTTGGTGCTTAACTGGCCAATCAGTTAACAGTTCAATCTCCTTTTCCCCCCACACATGGAGGATAAGGCCGTCAATGGCTGCTAATCATGTTACCTACATTTACAACCAGCCAATAGCAGCAGTGGGCAGCAGTTTTGAAGAACAAGAACAAATGAGCAAATGTGGCTCTTCATTTAGCTGTCGCTCTCCCTTTTACATTGTTTTATATCATTTTAGATTTTATTTATATGTTTAATATGTGCCTGGGTAACTCAAGGGGGCAAGGGGATGCCCCATAACTGTGGTCACAAGGAGGGGGAGGTATGGTGCTGGGGGATGAAGAGGCCAGCTGAGGAGAAGAGGGGCTAGATCCCTTACAGCTATCCCCTCTTCTGGTCCTTCCCCCAACCGGATGGTTCCTGGCAGCCTGCCCTCGGGTCTGCTGCTGCTGCTAAATGCCTAAAACAAAATTTCCCTCATCCGTGATTTGGTTGTGGATGAGGGGGCCGACTTGATATGTATCACTGAGACCTGGGGGTGGGTGAACTAGGAGGGGTCACTCTCTCCCAGCTGTGCTTTCTTGGGTGCTGAGTGCAGAACCAACACCCACTCAAAATTCAGGGAGAGGGATTTTTTTTTGCTGTGGTCTATAGTAATATGATCTCCCTCTCTAGGCATCTTGTTCTTTCGAGTGTGGATCTTGGTCCTGTATTTTGTGTTGGGTATATAGTAATAATGTGTTAGTTTTAAATGCTTTTTAAATCAGTTTTATGTATTTTATATTATTTGTATTTAATGTTCCCCGCTTCGATCCAGATGGAGAGGTGGGTAATAAATAAATAAATAAATATTATTATTATTATTATTATTATTAGGTACTACTTGGGACAGATTAGGGATTCTGCTGGCGTCCCGCCCACCCCACTACCCGCCAGACATGTCCAGAGTGCCTGCCTTTCATCTTTGAGCAACTGGAGTTTGCTGTCCACACACCTGGGATGAGAAGGCAGAGCTCCTAGGTCAGAAAGTGCCGTGGCTTGCAGGAGGCGGCCGTCTCCGTACTTTCCTTAGATATTCCACAACAGCAGACATGGCTCAGCTACTATCAGAGCAGTGGAAACTTGGTAAGCATCAACAGATCCTGTCCCCTGGGAAGGCATTCCTGGATCTAGACCAGATGACTCTGAACCCTTTAAAAAAATAGTGGCAGGAGAATTTATCTGACAGGTTGAAGGGGCTTTATCGAGACTTCGAAGAGGTAATGAACAAACTAAATTAGTCGCACAAGAAAGCTGTCCTAAGATGGGAGAAAGAGAGGCACAGGACAGCAGCCCTCCCCAACTGGGTGAGCTCCAGACGTTTTGGACTACAACTCCCAAGATGGTAGAGGTTGATGGGAGTTGAAGTTGCCCATCCGGCGGGCACCAGGTGGTGTTTGGATCTTGAGTTATTTACGTATTTGTATCTTATTTATTTATTTATGCAGCTTTGTACAGGCTGCCATGCAAAGCAGCTGACATATAATAAAATATAAAACACACACAAACATACACACACACACACACACACACACCCCTGTATAATCAGCAAATAAATAATGCTAAGCATTGTAGGACAGCTCATTTACATGATTAGGAAAAAAATGTTAAATGTCTAAATGCAAAAAAAAAAAAAACCCACAAAAAAACCCCTGGATTTGCCAGACAAAACTCAAGCTACTTTACTGGCCTAGATGAAAATTAATTTTGCTCAGTGCCCCACCAATGCATGGTGATGATTGTTTTTGCCTCCTGGGATCAGAGAACCAGGACCAGATAACAGGTCCACCATTTGTAGTCCATCTGGTGACTGCTCACTGAGTAGACCTGGCCTCTAGCTCTCGATTGATTCTCAATGGGTAAGCCTGCTGTCCATAAACAGGGAGACCTGGTGTATTGATGGCACCCTCCCCCCTCAGTTGAAATCACAATTCTTTTCCTGGCTCCCTTCAGCCCTTAATAAATTGCACTGCTGCTACAATCTCCTTCCCAGCACACCCACCCACCTACCTTCGACTTCCCTTAAGGCACATACCAGGTGACTGGATGGAGACACTGGACTACACGGAAGGGTTGTCACAATCATACATTCCTCTAATACCACATAAATGTATTAGAAAGCTCTTTCATGTTTTCAGATGCACATGTCATTTGAAATCACGTACCGGCTGCTTGGAAACTAACCCACGGTCAACGGAAATGGATTTTTTTTGTGCCCTTTTGACGGCCAAAAGAATTATTTTACAACATTGGAAAGATAAAACCACACTGCCTATAATGCAATGGATTGAAGACGTAACAACATTAGCAACATTTGAAAGAGTGGCATACAGGCGTCCTTTACGAATGGACATTTACTCAGACATTTGGTCTGCCTTTACGGATGTTTATGTGTAATTTAGGCTAACTTTTCCCCTCCTCTTTTTTACTTACCTAGAAATTGTGATATTTGAAACTGAGGCTTTTGAAGTATGTGGCTGTATATGTTAATTTTTTTATTTTCGTTACAGTTTTTTGTATTGTTCACAAATTCACAATTAAAAAACCTGGGGGAAAAACCATTCCTCTAATTCCTGTTCTCCCCCCACTCCCCACGGATATAAGGACATGGGGTTACTCTGCAGGGCTGGCGTAACCATGCTCTCTCAGTCACAGCCCTGTCCCCTGTAGTATGGATATAAGAATAATGAACTTTATCGGCATTGGCATTGGAAGGGCAGTTTTTTCAATGTCTACAAACTGGGGGGGGGGGCACATGCTCCCCCCAACCCTGTTGCTTGAAATAAGACCTGAGTTAGGAAGATCATGATATCCTATCTTTGCTGTTACCTTTTGTTTTTGGGTGACCACTATCAGCATAATCATCATCACTTAGAGGTTTTATTGTATTATGCGGTATAGAAGTATCACAAATAAAATAAAATAAAAATTGCTGTGGAGGAGGGCCCAAGGTGAGTGGAAATGCTGCTCATTCTCTTTACCTGTCACTGCAGGTGTACTAGGCCAGGGCAGGTGAACAGGAAGTGTGTTAACCAGGAGGAAGAGCAGAAGCATAGGAGGCTCCAGGAGTCAACCGTGGACCCACAACAAGCTTTGGGCCTCAGCATATGCCCGACACTACCGACCCTTGACCCACCCCTAATGGATCGCTTAATCCAGAATTATCACCTCTTTACAGTGGAGGATGCTGTCCCAGAAAGATTCAACTGCTAGTCCTGTTGGCTTTTGTACCTGGGATGGAAGAGCTGCCATCGTGTCCTTTGCCTGAGAGAAAAATTTATTGGGCCAGTCCTACGCCACCTCACCCTCTCACCCCCACCCCCACCAGTCTAGCAGTACCAATTTGAATATCTCCCCCAGCCTGGTTGGCTTGATTGTAATCATATTTAAAATTCAAATAAAATAATGACTACATTTATATTTTAACAATGATGATTCATTGCATAATTGCATAATAAATATGGGAAGTGGTATAGTCCCAACACAGGTTGTATTGAGGGCTACTAATCCTATTGTTGAGTCATGATGGTTGCCGCTGCTGTTGTTAAACCTGGTTAAATCCTGTCTTTTTTTCATTTAGAAATATTCTTGACATATTATTGTAAACGAAATATTTTGTTTTTGGGTGAATTTGGGTGACTTTAGTGGTGACTTGAATCCCCCAATCCGAAGCATGTTTACTCAGAAGTAAACATTATGTTTAGTGGCGGTTACTATTAAGTAAGGGTGTCTAAGTTGGTACTGTCAGTCCTATTAAATATAGCAAACTTTTTACTTGTGAACATAGTTTTGAGAAGATTCACTATTCTGATCTCACTGACAACCACAATAATATAGGATGCAATTCTAAACAGAATTTACTTGGGAGTAAATCCTATTTAATTATATATAAATCTTAGTTATAAAAAGTAAAATCTACATAAACTTTTTAAATAAATCAGCTAAGTTCAGTGAGATCTCCTCTTGAGTAACCATGCAGAGGACCTCACTGAAAGTTCCATTGATTTATGGGACTTGTATGTCCATTCCGTGCATGTTTACTTAAAAGTCTCACTCCACGCAAGTATGCTTGGATGCTTGTAGGTATTGACACCTAAAATCTCAGTGGAGTCCCACTCATTTCAATGGGTCCTAAACCCACGTAAAGCTGGAATCCTAAGCACAGACTACAAAAGACACTTGCCACCAAACCCAGAAGGACAACAAACCCAGGAAGAAAGACAGCAATAGATACACTTAAATGACTTATTTAACTTTTTAAAACTAGGATGATAAAGTCTATTATCCAAGCTCCTTGGTTGACCAGGGCCCGGGCCCTTCGGAATGGGAGCACCTAAAACACCCTCATTTGGACCCATCTTGAGTTACAAGCCAAGGTGCAGCAGCCCAAGAGGAAGGCAAAACCGCTTCCCCACCTCCCCACCCCCAGGCCAATTTGGGATCAACAGGGGAAAAGTCCTTCTCGATTCCAGCTCAGCCTGCACTGTCAGGTCAAGGGGTGGGTGGAGCATTCCTTCAGCTAGGTGTGACACGGATCCAGTGGAAAGAGAGATCACCTTGTCAGGTCTACCTGCTGAGGCCTAGCGAATTATTGAATCAGTCCATATGATTCTGGCTTGTACCACTTATTTTATTGGAAAAGTTCTACCCTAGGCTTCCCAAAAGGGCTTTAGTTGTTAGTTGTTGTTGTTGTTAGTTGTTGTTGTTGTTAAACCTCCACCTTATGAGTGTCATCAGATGAGCATTTTAGTGCATGCTCATAACTGCCCACTCATGGTTTTTCGCAGGTCCTTTTGATGCCACCATGTTTCTCCTACTTCTTCTGGCCTTCTTCCCGTCACAAAATAAGACCCTGGTAAATCCGACTTATTTTTAGAAACGAAACTTGCAGCAATCTCCTGCTGTGTGCAGGAAAGTGGCGTGATAAAAATGCTCACTGAATGGGCCATGTGGTCTTTGTGTACTTCCTCTTTCTTCTCTGTGAGAAAGAGGAAGTATTGTGCAACAGAAGTGTGTGTGTGTGGGAGAAGCGAAGGTAGGGAACTGTGACCCCCCCCCCCCCCGCGTCTGATGAAGCCCTATGTCTGAAGTGGTGCAAACACAGGTTGAACTGAAACCTACTTATCAATGGTCCTATTTTTGATTCTGGATGACTGTCATTGCCATTGCCCTCTCTTGAAACTGAACCTGCATGGGAAAGAAAGACTCAAGTCAGACATGGAAACCCATGGATGAGTTCAGGGAACATAGTAACAGAATCTTTGAGGAAAAGACTGCACGCTTCTGGTGCATAGGAAAGTGGCTGTCTAATAGAACACTTTTCAGGAAAAAGGAAGACGGGCAGATTGCTTACCTGTAACTGTAGTTCTTTGAGAGCCTTCACACATATGGGCTCTGCATCTGCAAGAAGTTCTATTCTGGAAACTTCTATAGCTGAGGAATGTTTTGGTGGGAACCCTCTCCCATTGTCCACTGCGCATGTCCTAATTGGTTTCTGCCTATCTCTTCAGTTCACTGAGAATGACTAGCTGGCCTCTATACCGAGGAGAATGTCACACTTCAATACTGACCAACATAAAGGCATCGACACCAAAGCAGGGATGGTGGACAGGTTGTGTGAATGCTCAGATGACCACTCAAAGAACTACAGTTGTAGGTAAGCAACCAGGCTTTCTTCTTCATGGTATCTGTGCATCACACATATGGCAATTAACGAGCTCACTTAGCGGATGGAGTGATACAATGTCCTACTATAGGATTGAAGTCAGAACTGTTCTACTGAAGGAACAGTCCTTATGGGTGTGAACATCTAGTCTGTGGTGGGATATAAAGGTTGATGGTTTTGACCACATCTCCGCTTTGCAGAGGTCTGATACTGACACTCCAAGGCCAAAAGCTGTTGATGTCAAGACGCCCCTGGTTGAGTGTGCTTTGATTGGGCCATCCAGTTCCAAGCCAGCTAAGTCATGAACTAGTTTAATAGCCAACCCATAAACTAGCTTAATCCATGATGCAAAATGCTTCAATGACACTGGGAACTCCTGCAGCAGATGAAAAGTCTTTGCGATTTTCAAAAGGGCTCAGTCTTAGCTTTATAAAAACCAAGTGCCTCACGTACGTTCAGTGGATGCATAGTTGACTCCATAGATGAGGAGGAGTTCAGGAAGTTAAAGAGATCAGTGCTGATGGTTCAAAACCTTCTCGATGCCCTGGACCTCTGTGTCAATGAGGAGAAATTAAAGCTCAGATCAACTGAAGAAATTCTATTCATTGGGGCGGTCCTAGACGACCATACATTTTGTAAATACCCTTGGGGTAGACCTTAGCCTGAATGGAAGGACCTTGAACTTGAAACACTTGCTGTCAATGACAAACCTGAGAAGCCGGTGATGAAACAGGTGAATGGCGATATGAAAATAGGCATTTGACGGAGAAGAGGTAAAATGTTGGCTGGTGTGGTTGTCCGAAACTTCTGTGGCTTGATGAAGCTGTTGAGATCTTTGAGGCCCAATATCATTCAAAGTCCTTTGTCCCTCTTCGGTACCATGAAATACTGGGAAAAGAAACCTCGCTATAATGGGCGAATCCAGAAGCCACAGTGGAGGAGGAATTACATCCTGGGCTGTTGGCCCATGTTTACTCACATCCTTGGAGCTTTTTCTTTTTATAAATCTCCAGTGATGCTTTGGGCGTCCTAGCTTTCTTGGAAATATTCTTAGCAGCTGAAATGGATAAAGACCTCACTGGAGTCGGGGGGTCCGTCTGGCCCATGGTTAGAGTTGGGGCTTTTGGTGGATTGGAGAGGATGGCTGCTCCTTCATCTGGCCAGCTGAGTCAGTTGTTTTAGGAACAGAACTCTTAGTCGAAAATCACTTTCAGTCGATCTGAACGACTTCGCTTGGTCTGCTTCGTAAAGCTCATGCAATGCGGGCAGGTTTCGACAACCCATGCCTCACTAAGGTACAGTAAACAAAGGGAATGACCATCCATAGGTGGTAGTTTGCTGCCACATTGCACACACTTGTGAAATGGGGCTTTTTAGGAAAGAAAGACACCAGAAAGAACTCTAAAGATCTCAGCTCATTGAGACTGATGTCCCTAACAGAGTGAAATTCCCTGAGAGGCATCCAGCTAAGCAGTTGAAGGACTGAGGAGATAGTTTGGAACCCGTTAGGACATCTGCAGTGGATGGTGGGGGAAGGTTCCTGCCAAAACACTCCTTAGCAACTGCCAAAACACTCCTTAGCAATAGAATTCCCTGAATAGAGCCTCCGTGCAGGCGCAGAGCCCATACGTGTGATGCACAGAGATCATGAAGAAGAACATTCACAAAACCCTCACCCACAGCCAGCCTTGAGGCATAGCACATCAGATGCAAACTGTATACCAACACACGAGAGAAGGCCACATTCAAACCAACCAACCAACACCACACCGCACAACACAGAAGGAATAACAATGGCTGTAGCAGAATGCCACGCCACGCCACGCCAGCAATGAAAAGAATAAAGGTGAAGCAGAAGGACACAGAAAGCAAAAGCAATGCCAGAAATCAACATATAACAATGGGAGTCATGACAGGTACAGTAGGACACCACACGCAGCAACAGGAATGATGAGTGAAACTGGAATCTAGGTGGGTTAACAGTAGGGTGAACATATTAAAAGGAGGACAGGGCTCCTGTATCTTTAATACTTGTATAGAAAAGGGAATTTCAACAGGTGTCATTTGTAGAGTAACCAAAGAGTGCAGGGCTCCTGCAATTTTAACTGTTGTGATGAAGAGGGAATTTCACCAGGTGCTGCATGCATACAAATGACACCTGCTGAAATTCCATTTTCTATACAACTGTTAAAGATACAGGAGCCCTGTCCTCCTTTCCATATGGTCACTCTAGTTAACAGGAAGGATGAGAGGGTTGCAGCAGGACACCACACACAGCAGCAGGAACGACCAAACACCACATGGAACACTTCAAGTCACCGTTTTCTCTGCTTCCTCCTGCTCAACATTCTGGATCCTCCCATCACTTGTGACGTCTTCTATGACCTCGTAGGAAGAAAGGACACTGACATATACTTACTGTGGAGGTCTCCTCTCAGACAGCCTGGCTCTCCAAGTGCTCGAAGGCAACTAAGCTTGGCTCAGGGAATGAGGGTTTTTCCCATAAGAGGCTGTTCTATGACCCGGTAAGATGTTGGCATTGTGAGGATGGTGAAGTGATTCAGGCAGTGGGGCTTGCTTGCTTTCAATAGGAAAGAAGAAAGAGGCTGGGAAACCCTGCAGGACTGAAGGCTTTTTCTGGCCATGTGGTCAAAAATGAGAGAATGAAAAAACTTGGAAGGGATTAGGAAGGGTGAGGAGGAATACAGACTATCAACTATAACCCAAGCATCTAGGTTTTTTTTTTACAGAAGGAAACCCAACTAATTTCAAAAGACCTTCCATATAGCACACATGTGTGATTGTAGCCTCAAAGGGTTAGGAAGAGGGAGGCTGCGGATAGAAAACGGTCTGTAATCCGTCACATCTGGAAGGCTGTGGGCAGATAAGATGTTCTACATCACCTATACACATTGGGTGGTATAGAAATGCAATAAATAAATAAATAAATAAATAAATGAATGAATGAATGAATGAATGCTTTTCAATAGTGAATAGGGGAAGATCCTTTTTAAAAAAATCAGACTGGATCCTCCTAAACCATCAATGTTAAGGACTCAGGGACGAGAGGTGAGACAAACATAAAAGAAAAACCCTGACGTGTTCTGGAGCCTCCTATTGTGTACATTTATTGGTGTGTGTTTATATCTTCGATAAATATAAACACATTTTTGTTTTCTGAATATTTTTGTTGTTTTCTGTTAACCTAACGCAAATAAAGGTTAACTAGTAGAGCTGAGCAAGATTCGGATTCAGAATTCTGAAGCATGGCAGCCATTTTATGTGCAGAGTGTGGGAGGTGTGGGAGGGAGACGCTAGAGGGTCTATCGTCTCCCTCCCACACCTCCCACACTCTGCACATAAAATGGCCACCATGCTTCGGAATTCTGAATCCGAATCTTGCAGAGCCCTATTAATTACCGAGATCTTAAGATGAAAATAACTAGTTAGGGTAGGCCCACCTTTTAAAATAACGAAGTAGGCCAGGCCACCTTGAATTCCAGCCCTGCTTTGCTCACACTCATCTTTGTTCGCTTCTCTTCACTTCTTCCTTCCCCTTTCCCACTTGTCCTGAGAGTCCCTTGAATCCCACCATGCCAAAGCAACTGCTTGTACTGCTGCTTGAGCTGAGCTGGCTCTTGACTTTGTAAAAAGGAAAAGGAAAGATGCACAAGCAAGATTTAGATGCTTGCCTTCTGCTCATTGTTGCTTGGATTGCAAGGGACAAATGTGCTGCAACACCCAAGCTGCAAATCACAAAGTGTTGATCAGTGCCATTCTAAGATGCCCTACAATTCACCTGCAGCAGGGACACCATTTAGGCCCAGAAGGATGGGTCAGCAGTTTGGGAAGGAATCTAGGCGAACATGAAACAGATCACATTTTCACCTGCAGTTCCCTTTAACACCCTCTGGATGGCACAATGGAACCAGAAGTTTGATCAAGGGGCTGGAACATCTCCCCTATGAGCAAAGGTTACAACAGCTGGGATTGTTTAGCTTGGAAAAAAGGCAAGTAAGGGGAGACATGATAGAAGTGTACAAAATTATGCATGGTGTGGAGAAGGTGGATAGGGAGACGTTTTTCTCCCTCTCTCAAAATACTAGAACCCAGTGGGGTCATCCCCTGAGGCTGATCGGTGGGAGATTCAGGACAGATAAAAGGAAGGACCTCTTCACAAATCACATAAATTATGGAATTCACTACCACAAGATGTAGTGATGGCCACCAATTTGGATGGCTTCAAAAGAGGGTTGGATAAATTCCTGGAGAAGGCTACCGATGGCTACTAGCCCTGAGCAAGCCTCTGTGCACCAGTTGCTGGGGAACATGGGTGGGAGGGTGCTGTTGCACCTTGGTCCCTGGTTGACAGCTGGTTAGCCTCTGTGTGAACAGAGTGTTGGACTAGATGGCATTTCTTACGTTCTTATGTTCTGGAATGATATGCATCCCTTATTTTACATCTCAACGCATGTACAGAGTTGCTGCCTTTTTTCACTGTCCCTGCTCCTGTGGCTTTAACAGCAGCTAGACTTATAAAATGTTTGTCAAACAAAGCCAAATACTTATGCCATAAAAAAAAATGTTTAGCCTTTGAAGTGCCTTTTTGTTTTTTTTTCTAACAAAGCTATCCCTCTGTAAATTCCTATTTTAGGAATGGGCATTCGTCCAGATGTCTTGGATGCTTATGACAAATAGAGGCTAGTTCCTGAAAAAAAAATGGTCACAGAACAACCCCCCCCCCGCCCCATCCCAAAGTCAAAGACATTTCTATTTATTTTCTATTTATTATTTTTTAGGATGTTTTTATGATGTTTTATTGCTATTTTAATAATGTTTGCAATGTTTTTAATCAGTTTTATGTATTTTATCGTGTTTTATATTTACAGTTATTCCCCACCTCGATCCAAACGGAGAGGCGGGTAAGAAATAAAATTATTATTATTATTATTATTATTATTATTATTATTATTATTATTTCATAGACACCTCTCATTCACCTCCCTTTACCAACTACAGACAAGGACACACAGAGTTTACACTGTAAGAATTGGAGATGAGAAATAAAAGGGCTGCCACTGCCCTCCAAACAAAAATATGTGTTTCTGTTCTAGGATGAGCTCGATCCCCTGGTTTATGTTTGAACCAGAGAAAACTAACTGTGGTGAGTACCAATTGGCAAGCAACTGTGATGTTAGCAACCAACATCTCTGTACTTGTCTCCTCCAGCTCCGTTTTACAGCTATAAAGACTGGCGAATTTTTGGAGGGATGGCGGTGAAGAATAAACTAATACATGGTGCATTGTTTTTAAAGGCATAGAAACTGCCTGGTGCATAAAAGGTAGGATACAACTTCTTTGCATGGGAAGTAACTCACTGTTTTGCTTACAACTATGTGTCTGTGCCACAAGAGTGAAGCTCTGTTCGCCCTTTGGATGAAGAGCCTGCTATGATGACCAGCAAAATTAGTTCTCACTGAAGCAGTTATCTCATGTACCCCTAAAGTTATCACTTTAGGGGGCATGTTAGGGTTCAAGACGCCATGCTAAAACAGGCAAGGGTAACCCATGGGCCACATGCAGACCTCTGCCACTCTCCATATGGCCTGCAGAGACTCATCCACTCCCCTCGGAGTGAAGAAAAGACCACTGTTCCAGCACTACTATTTGCAGTGCTGGGACAGTGGTTCCTAATGGGGGTTCTGAGGTGGTTTCCTCCCCACCCTGGAGATCCTGGTCTTGTCAGGTTTGCTTTTTCGCCATCGTGCAAAACAGGAGTGAAACTGCTGTGTGTATCAACATAATGCTCATTCACATTATACTAGGGGTAAGCCTGCAGTTCTGACTTATATATACTAGGGATGTGCAGTGGATCGGATCCACGATCCGGCCAAAATCAGATAAAATGAAACAATTCCAATTCCGATCCTATGAACCATCCAATCCAATCTGATGGGACTCAATCCGGATCGGAAAAAATCGGAAAATCGGATGCCATTTTGAATGCTTTTCCCCATAGCATAGTATTGTGTTACAAAAATGCCTATAACTTTTTCATTTTTAAAGACAGAAGGATGAAACTTGGGCACTTTGTAAATGGGTTAGGGGTAGTTATCTGTGAGACATTTCAGAAAGATTGGTGCAGGCATTTTGTGGCAATGATTTTTTAAATAACGAACCAGGAATGCCTATAACGTTTTCATTTTTAAAGTTCCACACATGAAACTTTGCTACATTGCAGGTGGTAAGTTGGGATCCATGTGTATGAAATTTCAGAAACATAGGTGCTTGCCTTGTGTGGCAATTAATTTTAGAAAAATGGGTAGCAGTGGGGTAAATACAATTATGCCTTCAACTTTTTTATTTTTAAAGATACATACAGAAAACTTGGGCACATTACAGGTACCACTTTGGTTGAGATGTGTGAGAAATTTCAGAAAGATAAGTCCAGGGATATAGTGGCAAGGTATTTTTGAAACAATGAAGAAAGAAACACCTATAACTTTTTTATTTTAAAAGTTAGAAGTCTGAAAGTTACTCACTTTGTAGATGGGTTAGGGGTAGTTATCTGTGAGAAATTTCAGAAAGATAGGTCCAGGCATTTGGTGGCTATGAATTTTTTAGATTAAAAGTTACAACAACACGGAGTTTTGACAGATAAAAGAGGGAGGGGGTGCAAATGACAGCTCAAGCCTCTGTGGAAAAACTTTTGTAACTTTGTATGAAATCAATACAAAGCAAGTTTATCAAGACCCCATTGATTTCAATGGGTCTATCCCAAGCATGACCAAGTCTGAATCCAACCCATGGTATTACCTGTAAGACTCCTGAAGGCTCCTTGGAGCCATGGTGGTAGAGTAGAAATGGAATAGATACATACAGTTATTTAGTTTGTACAATTGATACAGCAGCAGAATTCCAAGTTTTGGGACATAAAACTGTGTGGAATATACAAAGCTCGATATTTAATAACCCAAATCTAAATTGCAGATAAATGCTCCCAGGCTGTGGAGAGGCCTGCCGGAAGAGATTCGACAACTTAGCAGTCTTGTTGAATTTAAGAGAGCCGTGAAGACTGATCTCTTCCAGCAGGCCTACCTAGTTGAACTTTAAGATGTTTTTAATGATGTATTGGTTTTATTTGTTTTTAATGTTTTACCTATTTTATGGTCTTTGTATTTATATTTATTGTTGTTCCTCACCTCAATCCAGAGGGAGATGCGGGTAATAAATAAATAAATTATTATTATTATTATTATTATTAGAAAGTGCCTGAATTCACCTACACAAAGGAAGCTCTTACCTAAAAAGGAAGTCCTGAAATGGAAACGACAGGGCTGGCCTTTCATGTGTAGAGTTCTTTTAATCACGCCTTGTCAGCAGATCCAGCACTATCATTGAGTGCCTTCAAGTCCACTCTCTGTTGAAGCTTATTTAAGACACAATCCCATGCAAATTTAGACAGAAAAAGTCCTACAACTCCCAGCTGGGGTATGCTGGGAGTTGTAGGGCTTTTTTCTTTCTCAACATGCATAGGATTGTGCCCACAATAGCTCTTCAACACAGATAGGCATCATAGCAATTCCAGGTTATTAAAACATGATAATTCCTCAAAACATAATATTGATCCAAGGAGTCAACACACAGAAGCTGTTCTTAAAAATGCAAGAAATTTATTCTTTTTTGTAAGAAATAAAAAAACACACACACATACATACTACTTACAAATTAAACTCTCCATGAGACTTGCAACCATATAGATCAGAATGCAACAAACCTCTCTAAGAGGCAGTAACAATGGTTGTTTTTGCAGTGCATTGTTTTCACATCGAGTGAAACTGGACATGTAGTTCAGGTGACATAGAAGGAGCCATTCGTCATACAGTTTTAGACAGCTACATTTTAAGACAAAACATGGCCAGCAAACTTACAGGAATTGCAATGCATTTCAGCTGGAATATTGGACACAACCTTAAGTTTCCGCCAAAGGAAACCTGTGAGTGCTTTCAGAAGCGATCTCTGTACACTCACTTCAATATATTGTCAAGCCCAGAGCTACAACATACCACCACACAACCCAATACGCACATCGCTCCACCAACACACACATACACACATATAAATATATATATATGCATACTGAGAGGCGGATTAAAGTCGGCAGGCAACAGCAGTACAGGCGGAGAACCTTCTCTCTTCCTGCACTGCTTTGGCAGTGCAAAGACATCAAAGGATGCAATTTTATAGGCGGCCTAACGTCAGCGTTATGTTAACTGCAGAAAACATCAGCTGGGTAACCAGTAATGCTATTCCCTACCCTCCTGCCCCAAGGCAGTTCAACCAGTGCTAGTGGGTGTGCTCAGTGAACCATCCAGGAAGCCCAGGGCACCATGGGAAGATCAGTGATAGCAGAGACTGGCTTCCTTGAAAGACATTGTGCTCTAAATCACACTCTCCCTTCACAAAGGACAAGAGTGATACCATAAGCCTGTCCAAACTCAGCATGACTGTAGAACATGACCCAGAATCCTCTGCAATATGGTGGTGGTGGTGGTGGTGGGGGGGGGGGGTTTGTGGCCAGTAAGCTGATGCTGGGGGTTCTCTGCAGGTAGAATGTGTTTGAAGGCCACTGCTCTTAAAGGATGCAAGGCACATGGCCTAGGTGGAGGGGAGACCAGTTTGACAATAGCTGCTTTGCCCAAGACCTTTGACAGGAAACTGAAGTCTGAACGGAAGAGGAGGGGAATGTAAACCAGAATTCTGCTTCAGGGCCATTCATTTGCGGCAGACGTACTGAAATCGAATTATAGAACATGCAGCACTGACCCCAGCAGTGACATGGAAAGGAAACCCACCCTGCCTCTCATCCTATCGCTGTCGAAGCAAACGTTCAGCAAGAGATGGGGATGGGCACAAACCCTCTTTGCTATGCAAATTCCACCCTGCCTTCCCTTGTTGGAGTTAGCTACTGTTCCACCTGACAACATGGAGCAGCATGGGGAATGGAAATCATGGTGCCACACATCTCTTCTACATGCAAAGGGTGGGGTCTGTAGTGATGAATCCAACTTTACTTTGTCCATTGCCCACGCTGCCCCTGCTTCTGTGTTGTAGTGAGCATGTGATACAGTTGGCTAAACTGCTCACCACTACAGGTGATGACCCTCCACCCAGATGCAGGTGCCTCTCTGCAAGATGATCAGTGGATCCCCTGCAGCATCAGGTCACCTGAACCTACTCACTGATCATGAGCAAGAAGTCACTAGACACTTGCTTTGCTATGACAGTGTTAACCAGCGGGAGGATCACGTACCTGACTTGGACTCTTGGCCTTCCACTATGACTAAGGTGGGGGTGGGCATCATCACTTATGGCATTTCTACATAAGGCTTTTATCCCGCACCTTTACCGGGGCTTTTGCTTCCGGATTCTTTGCGGGATTAAGATCGGCATCTTTACATGTGCCTTTTTCTGAGATTTTTCTGTCTCTACCTTTCTACATGTTTCATTATACAACCACTAGATGGCACTGTAGTATAGCAGAATTGCACTTTACGGGATTGAGAAAAACATGCCAGACTTTCTTCATAATGAAAACACCCGCGATAATGGTTGCAAAGAGCAGGAGATGTCCTGGAGGATGACGTCGCCTAAAGGACCCACAAGCTACTGTGAGTGAGCAATCATGAGCACACAGTAATAGCCTCCTGCAGAAATGCCTCGATGTGATGGCACTCCCAGTATACGGAGAGTCAGATGGAGGCATCAGTAGTTGTCAAGAATAACAGTGACAGGAAGTGGGAGCAGAAGAATTTGAACAATCTTCCCCAACCTTTTAGAATTTCAAGTCCCATCAGAATCAGTCAGCATGGCCAATGGTCAGGGACGTTGGGAGTTGTAATCCGAAATAACTGGAGGGCTCTGTGTGTGTGGAGTTATAGCCTTAGAAAGAACTGGTGGGTACCGTAAGGCTGCCACCCCTATCCGTTGTGGAAAAGAGCTCCGAGGAACATATGCATGGCTAGTTTAGGCAGACATTATTGAACAAGAATATTTGTCCCAAGCCACTATTTTTAGCAGCAGGTAGGAGATTTAACAAAACGAAGCTCTGCTTGGTGCCACAGGAGGTAGCCAATTATATCTGACAGAGGACGCCCAAGGACATACGGTGGAGCTTTCAATGGCGTTTTGATTTTTGTTCTTGACATGGAAAATGCTGCTCACAATCAGATAAACCACAAAAGACTCGACTGCCAGGGTGCAGGGCTGCATTATGCAGTCTAAAATATAATTTGTCTTGCTTGTTAATGCATCATATACAGCAATTTATGTGACTTGGTTCATTCAAGCGGATGTAGATTTTTAGCATGCAGATCTTAGGCAGAGACTGCTAAAAAGAAAAGAATTATATTTTTCTTTGGCTTTAATCCATCTCAAGGCCTGCTCGTGTAGAATTGCTTGCATATCCATTATTGTGTTAGTTCATAAATGGCACAGAAATTTAGGTGAATATAGGCTACCCTTTCAGAACAAGTACATTTGTCCACATACAAAGAACCTCCCAGAAATGCACGTGTCTTTGACAACTGACATGTGAAGAGGAGATAGAAAAAGCTACAGCAGCTCTGCTTATCAGGTTGCATTAGGGCATGATACAATTTAGGAAAAATGATTTGCAGGCCGAGCCTCTGCATCATAGGTGGACAATTTGGGAAGTCTAGGGGCCATTTTTGTCCCCTGGACCCCCCCCCCCCCATAGATGCTGAAGACAAGGGAGGACTGAAAATAAAAACAAAATGGTAAAGGCGAAAAAGGTCAAAATTAGTAAACGAGCTAATTTTGACCCTTCTGGCACGCCATAGCTGCTCCAGTTGCCATTTGATGTTACCATTTTGTTTTACATTTTTTGAGTCTCCCTGAATTTTAGGGTGGGGGCCACACTGGATGGCCATGGAGGCCACATGCAGCCCATGGACTGCATTTCGGTCACACCTGTTCTGCATGTTTACTCAGAAGTATGTCCCATTGAATTGAAAGGAGTTTACTCCTAAGGCAGCATGCATAGGATTGCATTCTTAATGAAGCCTGAGATATATGATCTCATATAAAAGATTAGTTAAAAAGCTTTAGCAGTGGCAACTGAAGGTAGGAACCATAGCTCAGTGTGATAGAGCACCTGCTTTGCATGCCGGAGGTCCCAGCTTCGATCCCCGGCTTCTCCACGTAGGGAAAGGGAAAGGAATCCTGCCGGAAACCCTGGAGAGCCATTGCTGCCCGTCCGTGTCACCAATACTGGGCTAGATGGATAACTGGTCTGACTCAGTATAAAGGCAGCTTCCTATGTTCCTAATAAGTTCTGAAGAGTTCATAATTTCATATGCTGCAATTAAAGGACTCCCTTAAAACAAAATCCATAAAATAAGCAACAGATCGACAATTGATTAACAAATCATTTCTAAGCTGGAAGTCAAAGTCTTCACTAACCATGTCCAGGGGAAGGAACTGAGTGAGCCCATCTCCTTGGAATATGCCCATGACAGAATATTTTTTTCCAAAGTGTAAAACACGGGGGCAGAACCTTTTTCACTTAAGAGCTAAATTCTGTTTTGAAGAAGCTCTCGAGGGGGGGAAGCGGCCAGTGGTGGGCGGGGCCAAAGGCAAAAGGGGTGATGCCAAAAATACCAGCATATTTTGGCTTAAAGCTCTTTCTGCCAGTAGCTAAGCCTTGGGAAAGGCATTTCAACATTTCAGAAGGGGGGGGGGGACTGCATAAAAGGAAACCACCCAATGATCAGGGGATGTGGCTACCTGGGAAAGCCTAGAAGGGCGGATCAGGATGTCAAAAGGGCTGGAGCTTCTGCACTCCTGGTGCAAAAGGAACGTCTTGATCCCTGTACAATGCATCTTTTAACGAAGTCTCATAAAACAAAAGACTGCTTGATGACAAACATGAAAGAATGCACCAGAAAGGAAATTCACTACGGTAAGAATTAGCCAACTTCATTCCGCCACCAACCCCAAGTAAGTTTCACTTCATGACACACATTAAATCTCTTTAAAATTGGGACAGGCACATTTCCTCTATTTTGTTCTGTTATTGTTTCATGACTCTACCTGCCTTTGGGGAAAAATCCTGAAATTAATTCTAGAATTGGAGCCGGCAGAGTTTGCTGCAGTTTTAGCTCAATCTTTCCCCATCTTATATGTGACCAATACACACCAATGCATATGTGTATGGGTTAAATCAGCGTAAAATGGAATTTGGATGTGGTTGTACCTGCAGATTGATTAAATAGCAGTGGGGGGGGGGGGAGGAGAAGTATCTTGGTCTATCATATATAGGCTCTAGCGTACTTCATGTAAGGGACCACCCCCCTGGAAAACTGGGGATGGGAGACTGAACAAAGTCTGAAAATCAAGAATGGCAGACTGATGATGTGTCAGTGCTGTTCCGGTTAAGTTTAAAGTAGTTTGGAACCCCCTAATCAATCTGGGAGAAATTCAGATGGGGTAAATTTTGCAAGCATCCCTATTTAAAAGCTTATATTTTTCTTTATTGTCGACTGAGGTTAGAGCTTTAGAAACTAGAAAGGACTCGAGATCAAGACTACAGTACTGATAAATTTAATTAAACTAGAGATTGTGCAAACTGAGGACCTAGATAATATGAAAGGAAAAGGTAAAATGTAACACGTAGCCTTGGAGGAACTGAATAATATACATCAGGCTTAATGGTAGAAGTCAACCTTGCAAAGCTTCAAGTGCTTTCAGAATAGTGCAATCCTATACATGTCTGCTCAGAGGAAAGTCCCACTGAGTTCATTGGGGCTTACTCGTAAGTAGGTATGCATAAGACTGCAGCCTAATGAAACCGCTTTAAGGACTGCAATTACAGTTCTTTCACAAGATCGAATTAGTTTTCAATTGTGTTTTCCATTCAAATTACTTTCATGCAGGTCAAATAAAATATATCTTGTATCTACAAAGACAGCAAGTTCCTTTTGGAACATATTCAATGTTGAGATTTAAATGGAAAAGCTTGATGTATATACTGCGGTTAGAAGATTTTGGTGCTCACCTGCTGTTTTTACATTTGATTGGAATATTTTACTTCTACAAGATATATGCATAATTTGTTTTTGTATAAAGTTTTTTTTAAATAATGGCATTAAGAATAAAAAAGTTAAATTCTCCACAGGGAAGGAGCTACATGTATGACTTTTCAGAGCACATAGATTAGCTTTAATACATTTGGTCATACGTTTACTTGCTAATAATTGTAAGTTGTGCTATTTCCACCCTCTCTGTCAAGACTCTATGCTTATTATAACAGTGTTTTAAGCCCTGAGTTTCTTCCCTTTTTTACATTCTCAAAGCTAAGACTTTAAAAATTATTTTTAAATCAGCAGACCAAGAAGCAAATAGGATAGATAGAAATGCAGTTTTGTGGAATTTCTGCATCTTCTCTAGCAGCAAATTGCTAATACATTTTTGATCAGCAAGGCTAAGAGGAAGAGGGGAAGAATGCTATAGTCCAAGCAAGAAAAAAGATACTTAAAGGAATGGTTATTAAAAGACCAGAGCAGATTGATTTGGCATGATGAATGCCAGTTTGTCAATCTTGCTTGCTGAGAAAATGCCAGGTGGGTCCCAAAGATGTTGTCTGGCAAGCAAAAGGACAGATCCTTTTCACAAAGCAGCTTATATATAGAATACAATCCTGAAAATTAGCTCAAAATGACAATTGAAGAAATGTTTGGAAGAGACACTCGCACCATCATAACATTGTGCAGAGATGCTTTCCTCTCTGGAACTCATTTCCTCACTTAAGTATAGAAGCATCCAAGGAACACCGCTCTGATATGATCCACTTGAGGCTACAAAAGACCCAAGAAGGAAGGAGTAAAATATACATGTAGGATGCTATGCAATTTGTTGGTGATTTAGGAACAAAGATTACTCACTAAGTGCAAGTAGTTCTTTCGTTTTAGTAGTTAAAGTCCCCCAGCTCTAAACATCCCTACTTATGCGTAAGCTCTAATGAGTCAGTTCCGATCACGTTCCCATTGGGAATGTGGTTTTAAGACAGCACCAACCACCTCTTTCATCAGCTGACTGACATTTTTGGAGTACACCACCACATGATTCTCATTTCATAGGATTCTAGGGGGGAGAGAAGGTTTTTCCCCAAAACGGTGTCAAATTCACTCAGGTGGTGAGCATGCCATTTATTAGGGATCAAGGAACATAAATGATGCATAGATTATTATTCGTAAGTTTAAAACCGGAAATGCTGCATACACAGGGTTTGTATTTTCCACGATCTACATTCTGAGAGGCGCTTTGTTATGGGCAGAAAGCACTTTCCAAGATGTGAAATGGCAAAGTCAATTCCTTTTTGTTTTAAGCATATCAAAACAAACACTTTGGCTAAGTCCAGATATTTAATGTGTTGGTAAGACTTTCATGTGGTAGAGCCATGGGCACAGACCGCCCCCACCCCCTTACACCACGCAGGTATCACATATGCTGCTCGCCAGGGTGACCATATGAAAAGGGGGACAGGGCTCCTGTATCATTAGCAGTTGCATAGAAACGGGAATTTCAGCAGGCGTCATTTGTATGTATGCAGCACCTGGTGAAACTCCCTTTTCATCACAACAGCTGGAGCTTCAGGAGCCCTGTCCTCTTTAGTATCTGGTCACTCTAGTATAGCTCCTGCAGCTTTAACTGCTGTGATGAAGAGGGAATTTCACCAGGTCCTGCATGCATGCAAATGACACCTGCTGAAATTCCCTCTTCTACACTATGCAACTGTTAAAGATACAGGAGCCCTGTCTTCCTTTTCATATGGCCACCCTAATGCTCACACTCCAGGTGGACACCCAAATTCATGCAATTCTTCCCCTTCAAGGAGAGGCAGGAAGATTATGAGAATTAGGTGTGTGTGTGTGTGATTGGGTTTCTGTGTCACACATGGTAACTGAAACAGGCCCCTGGAAATGAGGGAAAGCAAAGTGAGTTATTGCTGAGCAGTCAAGGCTGCCTATGGATTCTCTAAGAGCTATGACCACAATTGCCAATCCTTATGTATTGCGAGATCATTCAAGACCACTAACATTGATAAAGAGGTAACAACTATCACCAAGACAGCAAAGACAGGTTCAAAACAGCAGCTGCTTTTTTTGTAAAAAAGACACCGATCCAAAAAAGATCACCACACACTCACACATTACAGCCCCATATCACAGTAATACAGCATCACATTGCCCAACGACTGGACATAACAAGAACGTTCACTTAAAAAAAAATAATTAAAGGCATAGCTACTTACATAAATATGTGCAGGGCCAACAAAATTTAACCCAGTATTGCCACAAAATGGAATCCCCATGCAAGGTGCCATACGCCAGCCAAGAAAAGCCTCTTTAAAATGGCCTGGCATTTGCATCCTTTCTCCCCACTGGTTCACACCGCTATAGATGTATACCGTGTGACTTTTCCATCCTCCCCATCTTAAGCGGGCTACCTGTCTCCCTCAGAAGCCAGTAACGGAAGCAATTTGTTGACTGTGGGAGGGACTGGCTGTATGGTTGTGAGAAAAAGACAAAAGGGACAGTGCCTCTGGCTGTTTTGGCAGGTATGTTGAGTCTCAATTTGTGCCCCCCCCCACACACACACACTACCTCTGGGTTGCTCCTGAAAGCCTCTGAACAGCAGCCTCCTTACCCTGCTTTCAAAGTACACAACACAACACTGAGCCATACACGGGTGAAGTGACTCTCCCAGCAACTGGTCACAGGTCTTGCATGCTTTATTGCCACGTTCCTACGGCTCTCACAACAGACGCGCAGGCCAGTTCAACGATTCTGGAGATCTCCTGCTTGAGCAGAGGACTGGATGATCCCGTCGGTGGTGCTGGTGCTGTCGCCATCTGGAATGTCAAGGGGATTGACGAGGCTCTCTTTGCTCTTCAGCTGCCGATCTGGTCCATCTCCATCTTTCCCCGCTATAGAGCCATTAGCCAGCAGGGCATGGGCCTCATCACCCTCGTAGTCCTGGGGAGTGTTGACCATTGGGGATTTTGAGCAGCTGGTCGAAGCAGTTACGATTTTGGACAAGATGGAAATCTCATTCGGCAGGGGTCCATCTATGAGAGGCAATTTCTGCATTGGTAGAGAGGGATTAACCATTAAAATGAAAACTCTAATGCAAGTGTCTGTTCTTACAAGACTGGAGCAACTATCCTTTTTGTTGATTAACTGTAAGCTGCTCTGGCTTTTGGAGCCTTTTTTTCTGAGGAACAGGTAAACATACTCTAAAGAACTATAAGCAAGGAACATCTTTGGCAGCAGAGAGCACGTGCAAATGTGAGCCCGTCAAGAAAAGTAAGGATGTGCATGCCCCCCCCGGATTGGATCGGAACCGGGATCGGAACTGAGGCCTCGGATCGGATCAGATCGGAGGCTTCCTGGTTCGGTTCAGACCCGATTCCGATCCGAAAATCGGACGTCCAATTTTTGGATCGGACACCATTTTAGCTGTTTTCGCCATAGGCTTACATTGGGGGAAAGAAAGCTTTCCCCAAATGCAAGCCTATGGCGAAAACATGGGGACGGGTGAGTGGGGGGCTAACTCCCCCTCCCTGTCCCTCCCCCCACTCGCGCTCCTTACCTGCCGGGGCGGCCGCTTCCCTCCGGTGCACGGATCTACTGAGAAACAGGCTTCACGGCCTGCCTCTCAGTAGCGTGCCAGGTGATGACATCATCACTTGGTGCACTACTGAGAGGCAGGCTGCAAAGCCTGTTTCTCAGTAGATCTGCGCACTGGAGGGAAGCAGCCGCCCCGGCAGGTAAGTGGGGCTCCCCTCCCGCCTCCCACCCCTCGCGCTCCTTACCTGCCGGGGCCGTCTGCTGCCGATGGCAGGGGACAGCCCCAGCAGGTAAGGAGCGCGAGGGGCGGGAGGAGGGCCAATCCTCCGATCTTATCTGAACTGGATCAGGTCCTTCTGGACCAGTTTGGATCAGATTGGACGATCCAGATGTGGGGATCAGAAATCGGTTAATTGTATGCGATTTCCCCCGGATCGGGTCCGGATCGTGGATCGGACCTGATCTGGTACACACCCCTAAAGAAAAGCAGCTGGGCTTGGATAGTACATTTTGTTCATGCCCAATCAACTCCCTGCCCCCCCCCCCCAAGAACTAGGTAACTAGTTCCACATGTGGAAGGAGGCTGTGTGGTTGTGCTTCTTAACATCAACACCCTCCCCTTGCCTTGTGGCAACCCTTTTGAAAATGGAGAGATGTTTTTAAAGCAATTTGCAAGAGGGCACGGAGTCTACCATTCCAACTGGGTATAGCCAAACTTCTGGGCACATCTAAAGTGGCTCTGTAGATCATGGCCATGTGTATTATTATTCAGAAACAGAATGGGGCTGAAAATGATACAGCCAGCAGTATGCCTTTCTAAACACGTCTAGGATGTGGCCATAGTTACAAGCCTGTGTCCAATTCCTGTTACCCTTCCCAAAACAAGTATCATGAGAAAGCATCACAGGTCTGTAGCACCTTCCATGCAAGGAAAGGTAACATTTTGGGGGATATGTTAGCTCAGGGTAAATTTGTAGAATTATGAAGGCATGGAGAGCATTACCGAATTGAATCTCTTATTGGGAGAACTTAGGAACATCCCATTAAGTTGATCTGTACCATACCTAGAAAGGGCTTTGTCACACAACCAATAATAGCTACTACAATATACTGCCACAAAGCTTTGGTGATGGCCACTAGTTTAGACAGCCAGTGTTGTGTAGCAGTTAAGAGTGCAGGAAGAGAACCGGGCAGACCTAGGTTCAAATCCCCACTTGACCATGAAACTCACAAAGTGACTTTGGCCCTGTCACTTGTCCTCTCAAAATAGCCTACCTCATAGGGTTGTTATGAAGAATAAAAAGGATTGGGGAGGCGAGATAGGCCTCCTTCAGCTCCTTGGAAGAAAGCCAAGATATAAACGAGATCTCCAGTGGCTGCTTTTAAGGATTAAATAAGACCTTGGAGAATCGCTCTATCAAGGGCTAAGGGCTATCAGTTGGTCAGTTAAGCTAAATGGGATCTATTTATGCAAAGATAGTGGATCTTTGAACAAAGAGGTGCTGGGAGATGGCCAAAACCATTATGCCATGCATTGTGGTATTTGACTTGTTGCTGCTGCTCCTGGACTAGATGGCGCTTTGATCTGCTCCTGCAGGGAAATTTTAATGTTCTTATAAGAAGCCCAACTGCATTTGGGGCGTCTAACCAAAATAGCATTTCCACATTGTTCCAACTGGATCTTCAGTATGCTCTGCATCCAACCAAAGTGAAAGAACTACCCTTGATTTCTGAGCATGGAATTTGTGTCATCTTTTCACCAGTGGGAAGTGGTAGATTCAATGTTCTGGAAACTGGGATGCTGCCACGTACAGAGGCAACACAAATGTGGAGCAACTGAACAGAGCTCAACATATTTTTATTATTGTGTATCTTTTTCTCGCTTGTGGCGGTTTTTCTAGACGGACATGATGGGCTTTGGCAAGTCATACTGTCTTTTATTGATTGTATTCTGGTAGGCCCAATTTCTGGAGGTTTTCTGTATAGTTTTTTGATGTGATGTCAGTGACTGATGTGACTAATGGAATAATTGTGACCTTTTCCTTTTGCCATAGTTTTTTGACTTCCATGGCTGCTATTATTATTATTATTATTATTATTATTATTATTCCGCCTTTTGCCCAATACTGGGCCTCAAGGCAGCTTTGAAAATTAAAACACATAGTTAAAAGCTAAAAATAAAATATACAAAAGATTCGTCAACTTAATAGTCTCTTTAACTTTAAGAAAGCCATAAAGACCGATCTCTTCTGGCAGGCCTACCCAGTTGAATTTTAAGAGTTTTATTGGTATTTTAATAATGCATTAGTTTTATGTGCTTTTAATCAGTTTTATGTATTTTATATTTGATGTTGTTCCCCACCTCGATCCAGAGGGAGAGCTGGGTAAGAAAGAAATATATTATTATTATTAGTTAAAAATATAATTAAATAGATTTAATTTTGCTACCAAACCACCTCAACTGAGAGCCTTTTGCTTCTCTAATCCCAATTTGGGATAATTCTTCATTTGCCTCCCAGTGAAAAGCAACTCCGTCATCCTATTTATTTATTGCATCCTAGCCCCAGTTATATTATCAAAGCTTAGATGGTAGCACTGGATTTTGTTTCCCTCCCCCCCTGAACATTCAGAGCTTCAGCCCCATAGCTTCGGCTATGGGGCAGTATATAAATGGAATAAAATAAATAAATAAATCTCATTTCTGTGCAATACTCACATTTTCCATTTCAGTGACAACATCTTCCAACTCCAATTTCTGGCTGATGCAGCCAAGGAGATGATCCAATACACACTGCTTTGGGTGCATCCCTTTATCAAACCGGTTATACATGCCGCACCAGAACCTCAAGGAGAGACAATAATTTAGAGACCTCCAAAACATTAAGATTTATTTTTTAAAAAAAAGGGGAGGGGAGGAATGCAAGTATCTTTTATTTTTTTTCCTTTTAAAGGAGGACAATCTTATGATTTTAATTATAATACATGGCTATTCTTATGTTCTTATGGTCCCTGCTCTCCCAAACACGAGTTAGACAAACCTAGTAGGAAGAGGTACACATCAGAATAAAATTGCTTTGTTTACTTTTCACTTTTGTAGACATACATGCTCACAAAGCAAGACTGTTATTACAAGAAAATGGGACGCTGAGCAACCTATGAACCAACACAAGCACCAAGATCAGCATAGGACGCTCAGCTCTGTGTCTTGTTGCCAGAAATACGGTGAGTGGGCATAAGAGAAAGGGCCTTTTCAATTGGGGAACTCCTGGCTCCAACCCTTTTGGCAGGCAACAATATGTTGATTCCAACAAATTTTGGAGGCTTAATGTCTGCCAATTTGAATAGTTTGAATTGCATTTTTTTTAAATCTTAATGTATGAGAACGGAGGGACCATTGCTCTGAGCTAGAGCACAAGATTTTTGCAAGTAGAAGGTCTCAGGTTCAAGTCCTCATATCTCCCATTAAAACACACAGGTGTTTGGAAAGGACCCTATAGAGCTACTGCCAGCCTCAGAGCTGACCAGCCTTCTCCAGATGTTTCGGACTTCAACTCATTGGATCAAACTGGTTAGGAAACCAATATTAAACCATAGTTCCATGTTTTGGATGTAAGTGGTTTAAAGAAATCAAGATCAAACCACTGAAGGAAGAGCACACAGGACAATGTTTATTCCTAGCTTCCTAAGCGTGAAATATTTCATCTTAAGAAGCCCACTGAGATTATTCAAAGTTAGCCTGATTATCTCCCTTTCATAAAGGGGAAATCCTATGGTCGTGGACAGCCTGAAGGGTCCTAGACTGCTTTTTCTGACACCCTCTACCTCTTCACTCTGTCCATACTACTAATGGACATTTTGTTAGCAGGATATAAAAAGCTGACTTATACAAAAATTCAGTAAATACAGAACATGGCTGTCAAATCTTTGGTAAAGGTAGGGTTGTGTGTAGGGTGCAATTTCATGAAAACGCAGGGGAGGGGGAGAGTGGACAATGTGGCACTGGGGGCAGAATCCAGCTGAAAATCTCCACTTTCATTTAAAACACAATGAACACGTTTCTAGCCCTTATAGTTGCAAAGATATGAGTGAAAGTATGTGGACAAGGCTTGCTGAAATTTTGAAAGACAGAAAAGTGGCTTGCATAGTTCACTGCCATCTCCCCATGACTAGCAAATCCAGAATAAAGGATGCAGAATTGTAAATGGAAGAGTTTGGAATTATTCAACAGAAGAGAAATTTTGCAAATTTGTATGATTTAGTCAGGTTACAAAATATATCTTTCTTGGTATGGGATTTTAATTTAACACATTACACACAGCTGTGGTTAAAAGTCAAGACTTTAAACCTAAAAAATGATTTAGATAGAATGTTGGTGGTCTGGCATCAAAGAATCACTACGGACAGTTTAAAATTCAAACACCTGTTTTCACTTTTTTCTTTCAGGTCTTTCAAGAAACGTTTAAAGCTTTTCCTCATAGTTTCTTCCTTTTTTGCACTTATGACATTACAATATCACTGTAGATTTAAGGCAGTGGTGAGGCTCTCCATTTCCCCCAATAAGCAACTTACTGAAAACTGAATGGCAGAGTGTTGGGCTGAAGTTCCTTGTAAGTTGTGAATCCGTTATAGAGTGGGTTTCTGAATTCTTGCCTCTTCTGGAGAAGGAAAGGCCACAGGGAATGAGTCTTCTCAAAGACTCTGCAAATATAAAGTGAGAGATTACAGCACACACCAAATACAGCTATGGAGGGCCTTTGACGATGGAGATATAAATGAAGGGATTTACTAATTTTAGAGAATTAGAAGTATGCCTTGGAGAAAAAAAACTATAGCTGCAATCCAATCAATCATAGGGTGGAATCAGAAGTGATGAAAACATGGGGCTGTCACCAAAGATGGCAGTTTCTCTACTCCCTGCAACTTCTATTTCAGCTTAGGACATCAAGACACAACCAATTATGGACAAGTAGAAAGCAACACAGGGCTGCCATTTTCAAAGGCAGGCCCATATTCTTTGTAATCTATAGTTCCACTCACCAGAATCATTTGCGGGAATAGATTTCCTCTTCCCCCCCCCCCCCGCATCCCCCCCCCCCAAATCTGCTCTGGAAGGTTGGGGGACCAATTGGATCAGATTTTGGGCATGCATGATGGGAGAGGGCAGGGAAGCTGTGTTGCACAAGCAGAAGTCTTGTTGCATGAGCAGACTTCCAACCCATTGTATGCATATCTGCAGGAATGGAAATACACCTACACTTCACAGAAGTTGAGATAAGCCGCGGGGGGCAGTGTCAGCTAACATCCTCTCTATTCAAATCTCCTACGTGCTGAAGGCTCAACATGGAGTCTCACACAAACCTCAAGCTGCTTACGTGTAAGTAATATGATGCATGATGTATGAGCCCTGCTGGATCAGACCAATGGTCCATCCACTCCAGTACCTTGCTTCCCACAGTTGTCAACCAGATCCTTCTGGGAAGCCCACAAGCAGGGCATGGAGCCCTCCCCTGCTGTTACTACCAGCAAATAGTATTCAAGGGTACACTGCCTCTGAATATGGAGGTTCCATGTGGACATCATGACTAATATTCATCGGCAGATCTCTTTTTCTCCGTGGACTTAGCCAATCCCCTTTTAAAAATCTATAAAATATCTGCAAAAGTTTGCAGCGTCAAGGTGGTGATGTGTTGAGGTATATTTAAGAGATACACAAAACATACACAGAGGTCCAACCTGATGATTGTTTGTACTGAACCATAGACTTGCAGACTCAGTATGTTTTGAATATTAACCTCCCCGGAGAGGAGGGTAGTTCATCACAGGGGTGGGCAGCCTTTTTCGGTCTAGGGCCACATTCCCTTGTGGGCAATTTGTCAGGGGCCATATTTTGGTAGTGGATGGGGCCAGAGCCGGCAGTTAGGGGGCCAGAGCGAAAGGTGGGTGTGTATCTTTCTGCCATTCCTTTTCCTCTCTTCTGCTCCCCTCTTTCTCTCTTCCAGGGAAGCGCCAGATCGCACTTGTCAGAAGTCCTAGCTGATTGTATGCAGAGACATTTGAAATTAGGCTGAGGGTTGCATGAAATGGAGCCAAGGGGCTCATGTGGCCTGAGGACTGCAGGTTGCTCACCCCATGTTTAGTGAATTTCTCCCTTAATCTTTATCTCCAGGACATAGAAGAAAACCCTGAATTTTGCCTGCTGAAAAAAATGCCAACTTGCTTCAAATAAAAACCTCAGCACTCTACAGCTTTCTCCTCATGAGAAAGACAGGCGTTCCCAATGAGACATCCTTTCAGCAAGGCGGTTGAAAGAGAACTGAGGTGAGAGGCGGGAACACAAGAGTCAGTAGATGGTGGGGGAGGGGTTCCCACCAAAAACATTTGCCTCAGCTATAGAAGTTTCCGAAACGAGCTCCGCGCAGGCGCAGAGCCCCATATGTGTGATACACAGAGACCACAAAGGAGAACCCTGAATTTTGCCTGCTGAAAAAAAAAACGCCAACTCACTTCAAATCTTCCCGCTCCTTGTGGCAGGTCCCCAGGAAATTGCCAAACTGGCAGGAATAGATATGATCGTGAATTTCAAGAAGGAAGCGCTCGTTGAACTCGAACGCACAGGGGAACTGCTGCATGAGCTGCCAGGTGCATTCAATGAACTGGGTGAAGACCGGAGACACTTCCTTGGGGTCACCTTCCAGATGACCACATCTGGAGAGACAGAAAACAGTCAAATGTGGCAAGGCATTTGACAGTATCTTCAAAGGAAAAGCCTACACATTTAACCTTGGATTCTCACCCTTCCCTAAAGAATTTGCCCCAACGTGGGAGAAGTCCATTATCTTCCATATTGTATTTTCTATTACAATGGGAAAACGTGCCGTTCTCAGACCTTACTGGGGGGAAGGCTAAGAAAGGGAAAATACCAGGAATAATAACTCCAAAAAGGTTATTCTGAACTGCAGCTGAACTTCCTATTGACCTTACTGCTATGGGAGGCAGCAACTGTGGTGAAGCTAAGCAAGCCCAGGCATACTTAGTGCCTGGATAGGAGACCAAATGGGAACGGTGTGCAAGTCACCTTGTGGAAAGGCAAAACATAAAAGAAATAAAAAATATGGTGTCATTAATTATTGCAGCAGCATAACTACGTTCCTCCTCCCTTCCTCTCCAAATATTTTCTATAACAACTGAGATATGAATGGAGTCTTCTCTAGCACAGAGATGGTAAAGTTAATAGTGAGGAGGGAGAGAAGTAGGTGGAAACTAACCCTATTTCGCTTTACAGTTTGATTTTAATCAAATATTTGTGAATTCTATTTTATTTATATGGTGCCATCTATGTACACCTTACAAAGGAAGGTAGGGCAGGTTCCTACCCCAAAGGGTTTACAATCTGAAACATACACAGGAAGACATCAGGAGGAGGAGAATGGATGAGCAGGGGAAGAATGTGTGATTATTCTAAAGACACACACTTTGGCTTAGTTACAATAACGTATATTATTTTGTTGCATATCCCCCCCCCCCGCTTTGATTTGCGACCCTAAACTGAAAACTCCAGTTGCAAAACTGAAAGGGAGGGGCACTTGCAGAGCTTTTGTCCTCTCTCTGGAATTTCTTAACCACAGGACAGACTTTGGGATTCCACTTCCTGGGCTCCTCCTTCCCTTCCTCCACTAGACAAATCCTAAACATCCCAAGATGCTGCACTTCGGGAAGCCTTCATGAAAACTGTACACACTTTATTCCCCAAGTTAAGCTGCTGCATTACTGTGAATGGTGGAAGTGATTGAGAAGAGGGTAGAAGAGTGAATGATCAGGATTCCTCAAACATTTATCTATTACATTTATACGCTGCCTTCCTTTAAGGAATTCAGGGTGACATACATGGTTCCCTCCCTGACCTTACTATTTTATCTTCACAACAATCCTGTGTGGCAGGCTGAAAGATAGCAACTGACTCAAAGTCACCCAGTGAGCTTCATGGGGGTATCGAGATTTGAACGCAGAGGTCTCCCCAGTCTTAGATTAGTTCAACACTCTACACCAGAGGTGTTGAACCTCTTTCAGCCTGGGAGCCGAATTCCATTTCGGAGAAGCTTTCGAGGGCCACCTTTCAGTGGTGGGCGGGGCCAAAGGGGAGGGGCCAAAATACCAGCATATTGCATCTTAAAGCTCTAACTGGCTATAACTAAGCCTTAGGAGATGCATTTCAACCTTTTAGAACAGAGAAAACACTGTACACAAGATGGCAAATCAGTACTCAGAGAAAAGGGGCGCAGACATCTGGGGAATGCTGGAGGGCAGGACTGGGACCTCAGGGCGGCCGGATTCATTCCCCGGGCCCCAGGTTCTATACCCTGCAATGTCAGAGCAAAGGAAAGCCGTTTAGCCAAAAACACAGTGAAAGGAGAACCCCCTTTCCCTCTCTTCCTAATCTTAAAACACAAACCTGATTTTACCTGTGTGAGAATTTGTGGCCCATTGCAATCCACTCCTTTTCTATCAGGACCTTTAATGTTATGAGAGAGAGAGACAGAGACAGAGAGAGAGAGAGAGATGAAATTATAAAGTGGCTTAGAGAAGAAATTAAGGGGCACCATTGGTGGCAGCACAAATGCCTCAGGACCCCAGTCGCAACCACACATGACACCCATTTGCGGAGTAATTTCTGCTGAGAACAGTGGGAGAAGTCTAATGTAGCCCTTTCCTTAATATGCAATTTTAATACAAGCAATTTTTTTTAAAGAAAATGGGGAAAATAGTCAAGAATATGATTCACTTCACCTGCAGAACTCTGGATAGTGCAATCCAAAATCCTTTTGTTCAATTCTGCTTAATGTGTAGACCGGCTCTAAAAGGAGCAGCCTATTAAAGTACTGATAATAAAGCCAAGCAGTGTTTAGCAAATGCCTCGTAATGGTATCTCCCGGGGGGGGGGGGAACCCTCCCTCCCAAAAGGAGATCTGAGGAGGCAAATGCTCACAGACTGTGGCTATTTAAAAAAAGGACTTGGATTTTCAGTTCAACATAAATATTCCTATAAGGGAACTGCTCCAGAAGTTCTCGGTGGAGGAGCATATGTAATACAACTCACATCGTTAAAGCCTAATTTGTGTCAAGCTCAAAGGGAAGACTACCCGAGAAAAGGTCTTTAGAAATATTCACCTCTCAAAACCATTCTGAGGAATCTGGGGATCAGAGTATGCAGTGCCTCACATATGCCTACAACTTTAATTATATGAATCGCTTCTAGGCAAAACTATATTTACACTTAGGTCCCCTCTACAAGGATTCGCTTTTGCGCCTGGTTAGGCGATTATGCGCATAATCGCAGAAGGGCATTTACGCCTAATCCCTCTGCACGAGAGGTGGCGAAGCGCATGAACAGATGTCAAAAATGCACTTTACAAGTAGTTAATGCGCATAAGCGCTTATTCACACAGTCAAAATGCGCTTTAATGGACGGAGCAAAATGAAACTCATGATTTAACGCGCATTCGATAATGCGCATAATCAGGGAGATAACGCGCCTCTACGCCCGATTTGCGCTCCGTTCTTGTAGAGGTAATTTTTTTAATGCGCCTTGAAAGAGCTTTAAATGCCTCTTGTAGAGGCACCCAAAGAAAGTATGCATCTCTAATGTAGGATAGGCCATCTAACGTTATCATCAGGGTTGGGTGTCGTCTGTGATCTGAAATTGCAGCAAATTATTCTGAGACTTAACAGCTTCTTTAAAAAAATATCCAGCCTCTACCCCAAGAGCTACAAAGATGGATTTTAAACATGTCCGGCCCATGTCTCACTTTTCCCATGCTGCTTATATTCCAATTGTAAAAGAGCAGCCAGGGCCTCATAGTTTTAAATTATTATCGTACATTGCTTTAGAAGCAATGGTGTCAATGATTTAGGGGGGGGGGGGGAATAGAAGGCAGACCTGAATCTACTGGTAGATCTCTAGGTGATTTGCAATACACCGTCAAAGATTTCTGGTACCTAATAGCAGCAACTAAATGGCCACCCCCCTAAATTACGCCGCTGAAATGAAGAAGGCCCTTCAGATGTTCTGGACTATGACACTCATATACCCCAGCCGGCATGGCTAATGGTCAAGGATTATGAAAATTGTAGTCCAAAACATCTGGAGGGGACCAGATTGCCTCCTCCTGCCTTAGAATACCCAGGGTTTTTGTGTGAGCTCTGTACTCAAAAGAAAATCCTGGGCTGAGAATTCTTTAATTCTCAGTATATGTCTTTTGGCGCAGGGTCCAGATGGGGGGATCTGGGAGTTCCAATGAAAAACAAAGTTGGTCCTGTAAACCTGAAGTTTGCCCATCCCAAATTTAGGGGACAGGACCTCAGTGTCTCACACGGTCCTTCCCACGTGTAATATAAGAAACAGATATCATGCAAATATAAGCCAAGATCCACATTACAACTTCAACATCAGCTAACATCCTTGGTCAAAATCCAGAGGGAGGGAGGGAACCAATTCATTGTGGCACATCTCACATACCTACCTTCAGATTGAACAAAGATTATGATTATGGAAAGGTTTAATTCATTATATATAGAGGATTAATTTAATGCAAGAGCAGGTGACGTTAATTTGGAAATCAATTTGAGGAAAATAAAATAAAGGAGGAAAGCCTTCCTCACAACCCATATTAAGTCTTTATGACAGAAATTCTTATATTTCAAGCCTTATTGGACTGAGGATTTTGGAATGATATGTTAAGATGCTTCCAGAAACAAATGTGCCATAGGTCCAAAGTATTATTATTGTTAATAATAATAATAATAATAATAATGCTTTTTCATTTGTGGTGTTTTTTCTAGACGGACATGACTGTCTTTGCCAGGTCATGCTATCTTTTACAGATTCAGGAATTTCCTGACAGTTGAGCATGTTTAATTATGACTGTTTTCTGGATGTTGGTGTGGATGTAGTTTGGTAGGCCCAGTTTCTGGAGGTTTTCTGTATATTTTTTTGATGTGTTGCCGGTGATTGATGCGACTAATAGGATAATTATGACCTTTTCCTGTTGCCATAGTTCTTTAACTTCCATGGCCAGTAGTGTATATTTTTCTCTCTTTTTCTCTTCCTTTTCTACAACATCATCACCATCATTTTTTAAATTATTATTATTATTATTATTTTCTTAGATTTAAAACAGCTAAAACTATTAACCACTAAAATACAATAACCCCATAAAACAACTAAAACTTCAGTGACAACCATAAACAACTCGACTGATGCATTAAACAGCCTATCGTATACTATCAAAAGTATAGGAATCAAAGAAGGTCTTAACCTGGCACCAGAAAGATGACAACTGGCACCAGGTGGGCCTTATTGGGGAGAGCATCCATTAGAGGGCCACCCCCAAAAAGGCCCTCTCTCTGAACCTCCTCCAGAGGAGGCACTCTGAGGAGGGCTTCAGATGTTGATTGTAGGGTATGGGGAGGTTCATAACAGGAGAGACACCTCATCTGGTATTGAGGTCCTGAGCCATATAAGGATTTATAAGTTAAAACCAGCATCTTGAATTGGGCCTGGAAACATATAGGCAGTCAGTGCAAGGGACAGAATCGACGTTGCATGCTCAGATGTCCTGGTCCCTGTTAGCAATCTGGACAGTGAGACTGATGCACACTCTAGTATGTAGAGAGCCTCAGCCCAGCACATGCTAAGACTTTATTTACAATCCATTAAGCTCTAGGAGAGGGGCATGGTATGGAAGAGGCAGGAGGTAGCATAGGCCTATTTCCATGCCATTGCCAAGCCCATCAGTACTCTTACTCCTGCCAAAACTCCACTCCTCATGTCATACAGGTGCCTCCCATCCCGACTATGGCACGAGCTGCTCCCCAATGAGGCCTGCCTGGTGTCGACACTGCCATCTTTTCTGTGTCAGGTAAAGACCCTCTACTCCTAAGCGTTTAAAGGGATATGATGGGGCATTTGTGCCTGCTGTTTTTGAACAGGTCTATTAGGGTATACACTGTGTACTTACATTGCTTTTAGCTGTTTACGTTGTTTTAACTTTTCTGTGTTAAATTTTTTAGACAGTTTTTATTATGTTGCATTTTGTATTTTTTTTAATGAATTGTACTAAACCACCTAGAGAGCTTGGGTTATAGAAATTAAATAAATAAATAAATAATAATAGTAGTAGGTTGGTCCCCTATGCTCTTCAAAATGTGCAAAAGGATCAAAAGGGAAGTCATATATTTTAACTAAGTCCTCCAGCTCCACACTCTTTAAATCAATTCGTTTGTTGCCTACAGACAAACACAGGGCTTCTCCATATTAAAAATACTCAAAGGTTACTTCCCAATGGAAGCAATCTGATGCATTTAATGGGGGCCTGTTTACCTGTCAGACTGAGTCACACAGCCATGTGCCTCAACCCACTTTGTTTAAAAAAACAAAGAACAAAACCAAGCAACCAGATGTTCCTCTCTCCTTTTGGTGCATGCATGATTAAAGGCATTTATAAGCAGCATCGAGGCTGGTAGTGGCCACAAGGCTAAGCAAAATTGTGAGATTTAATTAGTATAAGTTGTTGGCTGTTTTATGCATATTTGATGTACACTTTGTAGGTGCGATTTTTCATTTTTTCTATTTGCATTTAGATAATAACTTCAAAAAGCACCCAGATGTTCCCCTGCTCTTACCATGAATCCTTTAAACGTCCGATAGAAAGGATCCAAGAGAAGGCAAGCCAGTGAGCACACCTGGGCAGTGCGGTCCCATCCATCTGAGCAGTGAACTAAGACACTGGCCCTCTCGTCTTTCACTGCCTGTAAAGGGGGTAGAATACACACATTGAAATAAAGGGGTGAGACAGATAGCGTCTTCCCGCTCCATCCGACTAGCCTGTTTCACAAACCTGAACACATGCATCTTAGATTCGCCAGATCGAGAGAGAATACAATGACTTTAAGGACAGACCCACTCAGTGAAAGATATATGAATCCAGCTGAGCATTCTGGGCATCAAGAATTAATTTATATGAGTTGTGGTCCCCGAAACCCCTCTCAAGCCAAGTAACACAAAGTGGCACCACAAAGTATACACTTATTGCTCAAACTATATCAGAGAATAACAAATCTAATAAATTATGAAACAAGCAAAACACATTTACTACATACAATGCAGTTAAGATGATTAGAAGCGTAACTGAAATCGTGGCTAGCATATTCTATAGCAAAATTAAAGTTCTATTCCTCTCAACCAACAAAGTAGTCATCATTAAGATCTTATAGTTACCTATCTGGCAAGCATGGTTGGCAGAGCTTAGGTAATCATGTTTGGTAGGCTTCTCATTCTCCTGGTATCTCTCTGGACACTCAGATCAAACCCTTGCTTTTGTAGCTCTTTTGTGGATGACCTCATCTTATGTTTCAAACCTGCTCATACCACCACTCCTATTTCTCTCAATGCAGCCAGGCCACTGTCATCAGTAACATCTAGATGAAGGCATCTCTGCTAAGCTAAGCAGCTTCCTGGTTCTAGTACCTGAGCAACCCACTTGTAGAATGTTTTCTCTTATTTCCAAGAATACATTCCATTACTCACAGTTATCTCACAATGCACACAGAACTAATCACATCTATTACTAATCACCTACAGTTAGCGCACACAGATAATTAGGAATACCACTCTTATGAAATACAATGAATATACAAGGAATACACATTCATATTCTGTGAAGGGGGAAATATACAAACTTGCTGATAGTTGCCTATCAAAACAGATGATTATCACTTAAAGTACTGGGTTATGCAATACCAATATGGAGAGATAGTAACTAGCCTGAACCACAAGGGTGAAACAGAGATGCAGGCAGAGCCTACATAATGCACAAATTCCTCCATATCTCTAAAAGCTATTCCAATGTTGGTATGTGTGTCCCTCCATTTGCTGCTAATAGACCTTGAATGTAAAAGGAGACAACCCCTGACTTTTTCCATGGCTCTTGGCCTCATGGACTTAAAAGTTACATTGGTCTACTGTGTTTAAAAGTGTCCCAAATTTTAACAACTTCTTTACCAGGTCTTATTTAAGGAATGTCTTACCCCTCTTCTCATTATAAAATAGTCCCAAAGCAATAAGACACAGTAAAGTAACACAACAACCACAACCACAACCACAACCACAACCACAAACAAGGGGAGAACAGTAATAGAGAAACAACAGTTTACACGATGCAACAAAAGAGGGGGAAATTTAATCAACAGTCTGGGTAAACAAATAGGTCTTTAGCTGGCATTGAAAACTTGTAGAGACCTGGCATTGCCCCTATGTAAGGGGGGGAAGAGGGTTCCACAGTTGGGAAGCCTATATTGAGAATGCTTTGTGGCAGAGCTGCCTCTTCCTGAGGACATAAATATCTCAATTTCATATAGAAAATAGTGACCAGGACAAGTTTGATAGGTGCTGGGTACTTTATTTTCCCATGCTTATTGTCCAATTTTTCCTGGTGTTCATTAAAGGCATAACTTTAACCACAAGCAACAAAGCTTTCCCTCCGGTTAATGCTCTACCATCTCCCTGATGATGTATATTTTTGGAAATTCAGAGGCAGGTTTTACCTTTGCAAGAAAAACGCCGGCGTCCATTACCGTTTTAATGTGCCGTAACCAGCCGGAGTTCTCTAGGCCAGTAAGGAAATCACTCATTGAAGGAGATTTTGTTTCACACACTAAAGGAACAATAGCAGCAGATTCAATAGGGTATTAGTATATGGCTTTCCCTTGTCCTCCATAAGTCCTTTCCAAGCCCTGAGAGATGGTTGACAAGAATATCGTTCACAAATTGCTACCCAAGACAGTTTTTGTTCTGCATCAGGGGTGCAGAACTTCAGCCCTGGTGGCCCAAATATGGCTCTCCTGGGGTCCAAATCCAGCCCTCCAGGGTTCTCCAAATGGCCATGCCTTCTCCTGTCCCCACCCCCTTTCCCCAAACCACAGATTGTCTGGTGGTTTCCTGGCATTTCTGCAGTTTTTTCTCCATTCTAAAAGGTTGCAATGACTCTCCTAAAGCTTAGTTACTTGTAGTGAGCCTTATGCTAAAATATGCTGGTTATATTTGGTATTTTAACCCTGCCCCTTTTCTCTTTGGCTCAACCCCTTTTGGCCCCACGGACGTTTGGATTGCTCCTCCCAAGAGTTTCTCTGAAATAGGATTCGGCCCTTGGAAGAGGTTCAATGCCCCCAATTTGAATGGCATTTTTCTCCCTCTCCCATAATACTAGAACCCAGTGGGGTCATCCCATGAAGCTGATTGGTGGGAGATTCAGGACAGATAAAGGGAAGTATTTCTTCACACAGCGCATAGTCGAACTATGGAATTCACTACCACAAGATGTAGTGATGGCCACCAATTTGGATGGCTTTAAAGGGGGGTGGAAAAATTCCAGGAGGAGAAGACTATCGATGGCTCCTAGTCCTGATGGTTATGTGATACCTCCAGTATCTGAGGCAGTAAGCCTCTATATACTAGCTTCTGGGGAGCATGGGTGGGAGGGTGCTGTTGCACCGTGTCCTACTTTGTTGGTCCCTGGTCGACAGCTGGTTGGCCGCTGTGTGAACAGAATGCTGGACTAGATGGACCCTTGGTCTGATCCAGCATGGCTCTTCTTCTGTTCTTATGAGAGCATTTTAGCCACATTCTTTTGGGGACTTATGTGTTTCTGTATAGAACCAAAATTACCACACGTCAAAGATAATAATCATAATACTTAGTAGAGGCGTTTGGGGCACCCTCCAAATCTGAAGCAGAACCTCATGTGCAGTAAAGCACCAAGGAGGTGTCATTCTAATTCAGCTGGAAATGCTATGAAGCTACTTCTTGGTGATGTCATGATTGGGGAGGATCCTGCCTTCAAATAGCTGGACAGGAAGAATTTCACACTCTCTCCTCTTGTACTGAAGATGTTGTCTATTCCTGATTTAGCCAGATGATTTCAAAACCAGCAGCTCAAACAGTCCAAAACCTTATTTCTGACTCTTACATTTTAAGCATGTTTTTAAAAACTAGCTTTCAACTCTCTATATCGGGGTGGGAAACTTGTGGCCCTCCAGATGTTTTGGCCTATAACCCCCAAACACCCTAGCCAGCATAGCCAATGGTAAGGGAAGATTGGAACTGCAGGCCAAAAGATCTGGAGGGTCACACACGTTGCCCTCTCTTGCTGTAAATATTACAACCAAAGCACAAGGCTTCCAGATAGTTGCTCATAGCAAACCTTAAAGTCAGCTAACAGTTCAAGTACTTGAGCAAGCCAAAAACACAGGCAGATATTTGCTCTCCTAATCTCTTTCCTGTCCCACACCTGCAGAATACACAGACTTCTGTGTTTACATAATTTGCCTATTCTAAGGGAAGTAAGTTCAACAGGTGGTCACAATGGACCCAAAGGAAAGCCAAAATGCACACCTTCTAAGAGCTTCTGCAGGCTGTTCCTCATTACGTGGATGTTGTCGATACCAATGAATTTAAAACGGATGTTGTCATAATTATCAACGTTCTCGTAGCCCTTCCCAGCAGCTCGGTTGGCCATGGCGTTCAACTGGAGGAATAAAATGGCAAACATTATTAGCGGCACTTTTATACTCACAGGCTCACATTGTCCCATTCCACTGGCCCCCTCTAAGCACAGTTTGAGAAAAGTAAAAAAAACCTGGCCCTTGTATTCTGTATGCAGTGTATGATCAGCCCCCTTACCCTTGAAAAAGTATATAAGGCAGAATATGGGACCTGTGCAGCAGCATCCCCAGAAACATTCCTCCTCCCTCCATGAGCAGCATCAAGTATTATTACATGAGGCGACATGTAATACTTGATGCTACCCCCAGCAAGCAGCAGCCAATGAAGAAAACTGGTCACTGACGACGGGCTGAGGCTTTCTGCAGCAGCCACCCAGCTTCACTAGCATCTTGTAATAAGCTCAAACTTTTCAGGGAAGCATGGAAAGTACTGGAGAATAACTGACAAACCTACTGAAAAAACCTTTCCATTTCCTGAAACCTCTTTGGCATTTGGCATCAGGAAAAATGGTACAGCAAGACTGTTCATTAGATTTGGCCCAGGGATTTCTAAATAAGTATGTATCTCACAGGTGACCTCAGGCCAGTCTCTGGCTCAGTTTGCACATCATGACTACCAAGTTGTTGCTGCTTTTTAAACCCTGGGTAGTAAAAAAACATTTGGGAGCAAGTCAGTGTGCTGGCTTCTGGTTACCCGATCACTCCTGCTGCAAACCATTGGCTCTAACAACTCAGAGTCCTGTGTACAGGCATCACGATAAACAACCCAGGGATGGAGCAACCCTGGGTTGTTTATTTCAGCAGGAACAATCGGGCAACCAGGAGCCAAGCACGCTCACCCTGGATAGTCAATCTCTTTCAATCTAACCTAACTTGAATGGGTATTCTGAGAATGCATCGGCTTCAACTCCGCAGTAGAAAGCCAGTATATAGACATAAGAGCCCACATTCCTTTACATACTAAAATTCAAAATCTAACACTAGTCTATTGGATCTACAAACAAACAGCCTTATAACAACTCAGATCACTGTTCCAGAGTCCAGGGAAGGGAATGTGCACCCCCCCCATGTTGCTGTAATATAACTCCCATCGTCCCTCACAACTGGCTAGGCTGATGGGAGTTGCACTCCAACAATATCTGGAGGACCACATGTTCCTCAGCCCTGACCCAGTCAATACTGTCTACCTAGAGAGCAGATCTTCAAGGCAAAGAAAACTCTTTCACAGCCCTGCAATCCAAGTTCCACTAAACTAATGGCCCTTCCTGACCACGGATTTAATTCTGGCCACAGAAATTAACTTAAAAGTATACCAAGTGAATAGCCATTAATCAGGGCATGAGTAGACCAAACATTCATGGGAAAGCGGGATAAACAGCACTGGATGAAAGCTTCAGGTCTGAGTTTTTTAAAAAATGCACACACACAAGTCCCTAGACATCAAAGCTGTGAAGACGTGTATGTGCGATGTTTGCCAAAACCTCAGAGGACAGAGTTGAGGCTGTTACATCCCCCATGACATGAAAAACCAGTTCTGCAAGCCATTTATCATACAAAATAAATGTTACATTTGCATATTGTGCAATGGTGCTACTTCTAACAGACAGTGCAGTTTTTCTTTGCATGGCATATTATTGTTCTTCATGCAGCCCTGAAGCATGCATCCTTGATAGCCAGGCCGTTTTTTAGCACATCACTGTCTACCAGAAGTACCACCAGACTCACATTCATGAGCTCTCATAAATCCCGTGAAGAGATACCTTTGGCCTTGTGTCTACAACATACATGAACGGACTTCCTGGGTTGGCTTCCCTAATCTCTTGCAGCAGCTGTTCATCCTCCAGGCAGCGAGCACTAAACCCGGACAAGGGCTGGCTACACCGACATATGGCAGCCTGAAACACAAAAAGAGTTTGCAATGTGTAAGAGGCAGGGATGTGTGAGTCAGCAAAACTTGAGCTTGTTGACATTCCCTAAAATGTGCCTCAAAACCCGTCCCGACCCGTGTCCATTTCAGCATGCAAACTTCATCTTTTTCTGTTCGCATGAAAATTCATGCACATTCTGGTGTGCATTTTTCCAAATCTGCACATCAATTGTGCACATTTTTTTAAAAGTACATATTTTTCTCCTATGGACTAAAGTGTGTTTTTTTATATTTTAAAACGTATGCCATTTTTCACATTTGTTTTCCAAATGTATGTATTTTTTGAATTTGGGGGGGGCATGAATGGCATAGCAAGCTTGGAAACGTATGAACTTTGACCACGGATTGTGTTCAGGTCCATGTTCAGGAGGGGTAAACTGGGTAAATTCTGGTTAAAAAGGAACAAAAGAATTCCTCATGCATCCCTAGCTGCCAGATACAGAATCATCAATACAGAATTGTCCAACAACATCTCTACTCTCTTTCACCTCCATTTGCATGTAGCTGAAGCTTTGGTCCCAAGAGATGCATACATGTCAGGAGGAAAGCTTATGGGAGAACACCGGGAGTATGAAGCAGTCTTCCCCAACCTGGTGCTTTGGACCGTACCTCCCAGTATCCCAAGTCAGCATACCCAAATTATGGGCAATGCCAGCTGGGAATGATGGGACTTGCAGTCCAACACATCTGGAGGGGGTCAGCTTGGGGAAGACTGGTATGGACACAATGGGTGGGTTTAACAGAGTTGATTTGGATCCCACATGCATAAGGAGAGTTAAAAGAAGCAGTCTCTATTTAGAGATTACTTCCTTTTGGATAAGGAGGCAATGCCTTTTTGGGAAATAAGATTATCATCCCCATATGTACTCCATTTTGTCTCTATTTATATTTAACTATAACTTTTCTCCCACACTGGTAGCAATGCTGAGCAGTCAGCATGCAAGTTTAATAGCGTACACACCATCAGTCGAGGAAAGTTTCCTCAGGAAAACAAAATTCAGTTGCGAAATAATTCTGCACATATCTGAGCCTAGGACACTGCAGAGGCAGCAAAGTTAAAAACTAAGCACTCAGCAATTTTTTTCTGCAATGAGAATAAGCACCACTTCATCAGGCCAATCATCATCCTCTGTTCCAAGCTTTTTTGTCTGGTGCAAAAGGCTGAGATTAGCAGGGGTAAGATGTAATTAGCTGAAGATTCCCCGGCATAACTAGCTTTGTAGTTCCATGAAGGAGAGAGGTATTTGTTCAAGGTTGATCTAAATGAAAAGTTGCAACCAAGAGCTTTAATGGAACTTGGTGCAAATGGAACTCAGTGAGACATTTTTCCATGAGAACCAGAAGAGGGGCTTATTGCTACCAAAAGTAGCAACCCCAACTCTCTCTACCTATTTGTTTATTTAATCAATTAGTAGACTGGTAGACTATATCTGTGTGAACAGAATGTTTATCCAGCATGTTCTCCTGGTAAACATAAGGCCCGGTAGACATGGCTAGGTCCGGGACACCTACATATATCAAAGACATAGAATCACAGAATCATAGAATAGTAGAGTTGGAAGGGGCCTATAAGGCCATTGAGTCCAACCCCCTGCTCAATGCAGGAATCTCTACCTTAAAGCATCCCTGACAGATGGTTGTCCAGCTGCCTCTTGAATGCCTCTAATGTGGGAGAGCCCACCACCTCCCTAGGTCATTGGTTCCATTGTCGTATTGCTCTAACAGTCAGGACGTTTTTCCTGATGTCCAGCCGGAATCTGGCTTCCTTGAGCCCATTATTCCGTGTCCTGCATTCTGGGTTGATCAGCAGCACTTGCAGGCTCTGGAGCACATAGCAAGGAGCTAGCTCCACCCTATTATTCCTGCGGAGACACCATGGGGCAATGAGGCAGTGGGCGAGGGGAAGGGGAAAGAGGACCAGATCTTCATCACGCATGCCACAGCCAGCACAGAGTCCACTATCTGCCATCACACAACAGCAAAGGTTTTGGATGTACCTCAGCTGGAAACTCAGAAATTTAGCCTTGCCCCAACCCCGATTTCAAGGGCTCAGATTAATCTTCAAAACATTTTTTTTAAAACATCTGATTTTACTCACCTCTAATCTAAATGAAATTCAAAGCAGGTCATCTAGTCTTGAGTGGGAAACAATAAACTACTGTCTTAAGATGCATCACAGCCAATATCATTTTGCTCGACCGTTTCTAAGAGCATAAGAAGAGTCAGGCTGGATCAGGCCAAGGATCTATCTAGTCCAGCACTCTGTTCACACAGCGGCCAACCAGCTGTCGATGGGGAACCACAAGCAGGACACAGGTGCAACAGCACCCTGCTGCTCATGTTACCCAACAACTGGTGTATACAGACTTACTGCTTCTGATACTGGAGGCAGCATATAGCCATCCGGACAAGTAGCAACCAATAGCCTTCAGGAATTTATCCAATGCCCTTGTGAAGCCATCTAGATTGGTGTCCTTCACTACATCTTGTGGTAGCAAATTCCATAGTTTAACTATGCACTGTGTGAAGAAGTACTTCCATATATCTGTCCTGAAACTCCTACCAAACAGCTTCATGGAATGACCCCATTGGGTTCTAGTATTTGAGAGAGGGAGAAAAATGTCTCCCTAGTTACGTTCTCCACACCATGCATAATTTTGTACACTGCTATTATGTCTCTTCTTAGCCTTTTTTCCAAGCTAAATGAATGCAGCTGTTATAATCTTCCCCCTTAGGGGATATGCTCTTGATCATTTTAGTTGCCCTTTTCTGCACTTTTTTCAGCTCTGCAGAACGTTCTCAGAATGTTGACTCTGCTTATGTGGAGGAAATCTTGTTTTGTAGACTCTTGCCCTTGTTAAACACACACACACTCTCCCTGCATGTAAATAGTTATCACAGCAGGGAGAAACATCTGCTTTCTGTTGTACTAGCTTCTGCTTGCAGAGAGCTCTTCTAGAAGGAAGACAATTCAAAATCAGAGTCTCCACCTGAAACACATTTCACGTGGTGACCAGTCTCACCGCACTGTGCTATATATGATGACAAGGTCCAAGAACAAGCTCATGAGACAGGCAGAGCTCAAAAAAGTGTCAAATTAATAGTTAAGGACTTATTTCTTGTGTTGGAAAGTCCCCTGGCCTGGGAGGCAGATCAAACCCCATAAAGAGTGGAACATCCATGACTAACATTATTCTCTTTGTAGAAGTAGGAAAGCACTGGTATCCGACCTCGGCTTCTAAACTTCGAGCTCCCCAGCACCATCGCTCTAGTAGCTGCTTTAGGTACCACTAGTTCCGGAGAGTACGTGTTGCAGACCTAGGACAAGAAACAGAATGAAGACACGGAGAGAGAGAGAGAGAGAGAGAGAGAGAGAGAGAGAGAGAGAGATGGGACCTTAAATTATGCATCAGTGTGATATTAGCTTGCTGAAGCATTTATTACAGATTTGCAATTTAGCACTTGCCGACAATAATCAACCCAGCGTTAAAATTAAAGCAAAATTAGCTGCAAGAGCCTAAGAACATTAACGACATTTGTTCACAATCAGTGTAAAAGACCATTGTTGCAAGTCAAACAAAACAGGAACATATGAATCTGCTTTATATTGGGTCAGAACATTGGACCTTCTAGCCAGTATCATTGACAGTGACTCTCCAGAGCTTCAGGCTGGATTCTTTCTTACCTCCACATGGTTATAGCGGGGGTCAAACCTGGGACGTCCTGCATGCAAAGCATGTGCTCTATCACTGAGCTATAGGCCCTTCTCATGATAATCCAGAGTAAAAGGAGACTTGCTCCAAGTTACGTGCAAAACCAGTTTGAACAGAGAGCAGGACCTTTTCTGTTGTGACCCCATTGTTGCACAATTTCCTTAGGAAGCTCACCAGTATGTGCCTTCAGGAAACATTACAATGTTTTTTTGTTTCAACTGAGCTCATGAATATAAATCTCAGCTAGCATACCATCTAGTCCAGCAGGAAGATTTAATGTACATAACTAGCATATCATGCTGGTAAAGGTGTGGAGTGTACCATTGTGGACTACAGGTGAAGGAATCACATTCAAAATGTCAGTTTTCTATAAAACCCTTAACAGCTTGTAACTAGGGGACCTAGAGGCCTGCTTTCTCTTGCATGAACCTGATCAGCTAAACATCAGCCTCACTGGCTGTTATGTGCATGCCTGTTCCCTCTGGCATTCACACGTGCTGAAAAACTGACACAAGACACTCACATCAGTGAGACTTCTTTTACTGAGGAAATCCCATGGTAAAAAACTTAATGGTTACACACTCTAAAAACACTTAAAGCTGACTGAGGGTCAGAAAGCTTTAGGCTCCATACTGGATACGATGTTTCAGGCAATAACACCAAGGAATTCTTGAAAGGCTTAACAAACCATCCCAAGGGAGCTCCTCCAAACGCCGCATATGCTAGTAACTCAGAGACATGGCCAAAGCCTACAAGATCACGGGAAAGGTAAACTCTCAGGCACAGGAGTCCTGTGCTTCTGCTTAGCACCAGCAACTCCCTGCCACCTGAGTCAGGCAGGGAAAAATAACGTACAGTCAAACCCAGCCTGCCGAGCACTGAGCTGACCAGGGACACACACGATCACAGGGAAAGTAACATCCCAGACACCTGGAGTCCCGTACTTCTGCTTTAGCACTGGCAACTTCCAGCCACCTGAGTCCTGGCAAAGGAAATGTCCACACAGTCAAACCTAGCCTGCCGAGCACTCAGCTGACCAGGAAAACACATGATCCAGAGCAAATGCACGTTCAAGTCTATGAAAAGACTCACAGTACTTTTCATAGCACAATCCTTAGAAATCCAAAGTCCAAATAGGAGCAAGTCCATGTGCAGAGTGCTTTCAAAGTGCCAAGTGGAGATGGATCCAAACAGGAGGGATCTCAGGCCTTGCGTTAAAACATGAAACTAGCAAAGCTCTTCAGCTTTGAACCCCACTCTTATAAATGGAGGCCTGGCCTATTCAAAGTCACTTGACAGACAAGACATGTGCCGACAGGGCAGCACTGCTCAACCCATTAAGATGACGCTACAACCTGAGTGACACTTTGAACAAGTGGGGCCCCCACCTTTCAGGTTCCCAGGGAAACCTTTAGAGCTTCAAGGCCACGACGGAGACTGAGAAAGCTACTCCTGTGAGAAACTCTGACAGAGATAAGCTTGCAGAGACATTGGCATTCTAAAACTATTTCTAATAAATCTAACTGGCCTTGTCTACCTAACACTGGCCCTGCTCTATGTCAACTGCAGTCAGGTAGGTGGACTGGATACACAGTGTTCTCATTTGCTGCACCTCTGATTGTGGAAAGGCTCACCCAGTGGCGTCTTTATTATCTTTTCGGCATCAGGTAAAAAACTTTATTTGCCCAAGCTTTCTAATGCTGCCAATATTTAATGCGGGATTTTTAAAAACCATTTAGATCTTGGGCTACAAAATTGTGATTCACTGTTTTGCTTTGATGGTCACTGATTTTATGCAAGGCACTCTAGGAGCTCGGCTGGCTGAAGCGTGGGGTAGCAACATACAACAAAATGACTGAACACACACACATATATGCACAAACACACTTCAATATAAAGCAGACCTCCTCGTATGTAGGAAAGTCTCCAACATGGAGAAGGATTCTAACCAATTCTTTCTCCCCAGACACCTTGGTTTTCCATGTGAGGGTATTTCTTTTTGTGGAAGGAAGCATTAGAACAACCTTCCCTAACCTGGTGCTCTCTGGATGTGTCCAACTACAATTCCCACCATCCCCAGCCAGCACCAGGTTAGGGAAGGCTGCATCAAAATATGTAACTGATTTACAGTAGATTCACAACAAACAACTTGTAACACTTTACAAAACGTTTAATTCCCAGATGATGTAACACTACTGTGAGATGCAGATGCTAGCTACTGAATCAGAGGGCTTTAAGGTGGAATTAGAAAAAATCCATACAGGATGGGTCTATCCATGATAGCTCAACAGAACCTCTGGATTCAGAGGCAGTATGTTACGGCGGGGGAAATGAGGGGAGGATGAAAAATGGGGAAAGGTTATTGCTGACATGCTTTGCTTGGTGGCTTCCTGGAAGCATTCAGCCAGCCAGTATGAAAAACAGGATGCTGGACTAGGTAAAAAGTTTGTTCTGATCTTAAGGCTCTTCTTATATGTCCTTAACTCACTTCTGCAGTCTGAACGGTACAGTCCAGGAGAAGTTTTATCATGTGAACAGACTTCTTAAGCAATATGCTCCTAGACTATCAATGCTTTTAATGATGCAAGCACCTCTTTAGCCACTGGGAGCACCCCTTATTCAGATAAACAAAAATATTTATGTTTTATATCTGGTTTTGCAGGATATAAATGCTTCCAAGGCAGCTTACAAGTAAAATCAAAATTCACAAATAAAGTCATTATGAAGCAATATCAAAACATAACAAGGTAATCAGAATGAAATTTTATGCCCGGTTGCCATCTGGACAAGAATCACCTCATAGTCTTTGTTAGTATCGGTAATTTCCCAGTAGTCATTAGGAATCCCCATCCGCTGGTAGTCGACTTTGACATCTATCAGCTTCCAGCCCATCTCCCGGTTGTCCTTGGGCATTTTGGGGTTGTAAGAGAAAGCATAAAGTTCTTCCGATTTCACTAGAGCACAAAAGCAATTTTAAGAGAGGCAAAAATCAGGTATGGAGCTCAAGCCAAAGCATTTCAGAAAATCACAAACGCACATGGTGAAGTTAGGAACAATCTCTTTCAATCAATCATATTAGATTTGTTTTTTAACAAATTTCTTCACCCTTGAAAATAAAGCCTAAAATTACTAACCCACAAAATATTCTACTAGTGTCCTCGCCTGCTAATCCACACATGCCTGTGATAGCAAACTTTGTCATAAAAGAGAACCACCTTTCATAAAGCTTCTGTGCCAAGTTGTTTGAAAGCGGCCCTGTTCAGAAGACACCTTAAACCATGGCTTTGACCATGGTGAATAAGGCTTTTTGCCTTATTCACTGTGGTCAAAGCCATGGTTTAACGTGCTTTCTGAACAGGACCAGCATGTTTTATTTAAACATGATCAATCATGAACAAAGGAACTGGCTGGGGTCCTTCTTCTACAGACACTTTTCCTTCCTCTTCTGTATTTGCTTTATTACTTACATCTTGTAATACAATGTAAAGCACTGTGGTCTTTTAAATCTATCTCAATAAGGAAAATGTCATGTCTGCATCAATTTCATCTGAAGCTCCCTTACCTGCCTAGAACTGTTTCAGTAAGATACTTTCAAATTGGGGAGGTGGGATGATGATTCCCTCAAGCATTGTGGTCAAACCCTGTGACAGCTTCAGTATTCAGGTAGACAAATGAGAACTCCCCTCCATCCTTCTTCGCTGTCTGCCTTCCCAGGCTGCCTCCTTTGCATTTGCAAAATGCAAATCCAATCGATAACTCATCCTGCTGACTCTCACAAGGCTCTCCATGGGCAGATTGGACCCTGCAAGCATCTGATAAAGTAGCCAGTTTGCCAAACAGGTAATTTTCAACTGCCAGTCACCCGCTAGCAAATAGTGAGTAATTATGTGCTCTGCTGAGGTCAGATAGGCTCAGTTCAGACAACACGTTAGTCAACGCAGTGTGAAAACTCCACTCAACAGTTGAGTTTTTAGGAGGTACTCCCCACACAACATGTTCTAACTCCACTGTTGTGTGACTGTTGTGGAGTTGAGTAAAATCCATCATGATGTTTGATTGGCAGTTCCCCTGCCCTCTCTCCTCCCCCGGTCCTCCTGATGGTATCCCATTAGCCATTTCTGCAAAAAAACAATACCAGCGGCTCTCCTTTCACTGCTCTTGCCAGGGAACTCTGTAGCCAGTGGGAAAAGTCAACTCAATGCAATGGAGAACTCCACAGAGCCCACCACGCAACAGTGCTGCAGGAACTCTTCTCTGCACAGCGTGGACATTCTGCATGGACTGTTTTCTCAAAAAACCTCCATCATTGCATGGAGTTTTCCTGCCAGACAACACATTTTTCAACGGTGGTGGGAAAACTCCACTGTGGAGTTCTAAAACCACCATTCAGAAACGTGTTGTCTGAACTGAGCCATACTGTGGAACTCTGTGAAGAAAGTGAAGCAGAACAGAACTATGAGAACTTAAACAGGATAAAGGCCACAATACACTTAAGTAGCAAAACAACAGAAGTTGCCTTCAGGACTTGATCTTGAGAGCTACTCTGATCTCAGTTGGGTCAGAAATAGGTCCAGGAGCCTTACCAGGCCTGTGAAGGTTCCCGCTGCAGCCTGTACAACCCCTATCATATTCCACACACATTGCTATGGGAAAGGACTGACTCTTTCATGGCTGCTACTACATGCAGTGAAGTACTGTGTAAGAATAAACACATGCATTTATTACATTTTATTCTCCACTAAAATTAGTGTTCAAGGTGGCCAACAATGCAAACAAAATAATGAAGTTATAATAAAAATTATAATGTTAGAAACATAGTCAGTAGCATTCCCACTAATGAGTTCCATTTTGCACTGAACTTGGTGGCAACTTTCCATGCATACCAACCTTATAACAGTATAATTATAATTAAAATATAATATTATAATACTCAAACTATAAGTGGCAGGAGCTATTTCAAATCCCCCTTTCTCCATTTTAGTTCCTACTTAAGGTGGAATTGACAATTTGGTATTGAATTCAGATGCAACTGACTTTTTTTTTCACTGAAAGGTTATGGGCATATTGACGGTCAGCCCCCAGAGCAACCAGTAAGAATCTGACCCCACAAGCTGAAAAAAGCTCCATATCTTTGCATATCACAAACTTTGTCAGTGCTCAATGCCAATATTTTATCCTAGGCTTAGAGAAGTGGATTCCCTCCCATTTCAGTTGCTAAGGACAGCTCCACTGCTTCACTTTGTGCTCCAAGTTCTCTCTTTTTCATCACCACAATTCAGGCAACCTTTCCTAGCATGCCGACTCATCACTGCAGAGGTCACCGAAGTGGACCAAATATATTTTAGAAGGTCAAACAAGAATGTTGTTGTTGTTTTTGAACTTTTAATTCTTCAATTTACACAACAACAACAATGTGTGAACGCTACAAACATTCTGCCAAGACAAAATATAGGATATTTTCACTCTTGGCAGGAAAAGCATGACTTCTCAATACCTTCCTTTCTTCCTGTCCAGTTTAAGAGTCACTCGAAGATCAATAACAAGAGCTTCCCATCATCAGCCTGAAACTGCACTGCCAGGGCACTGAAGCAGGCTGCACTCCACAAGTAGGGGAAGAGTCCGTAGCTCAGTGTGATACAGCACATGCTTTGCATGCAAAAGGTCCCCGGTTCAATCCCCAGCTTCTCCAGGTAGGGCAAGGAAAAAATCCTGCCTGAAAACTTGGACAGCTGCTGCCAGTCAGTGTCAACAATACCAGGTTAAGATGGACCAATGGTCTGACTCAGTATAAGGCAGCTTCCTATGTTCCTAAGTACCTGGCTGCGAGAGTTTCAGTAAAGACGTGTAGACTTCATGACAGTCCCTTTCCTGCCCAATGACAAAGTGAGCCACACGGAAGTTCTTGCAGTGAATAAGCAGCGGGCATCCAGATGCAGTCAGAGGCAGTTTCTCCACAGCAGCAATATGGTGGTGAAGAATCTGTAGAAAACAGGAAAACAGGAAGAGAGCTTCTGGAGGCCAATTCTGAACCTTCTTCCTGTGGAGTTCATCTCAAAATAAGTACTAGTGCCAATCTGGAGGAAGTGGCTTGACAACTGAAACTGAAGGAGCAATGCTAACTGGAAGTAGTGGCTCTTTAGATTTTAGAACCACCCAACATCCCAAACAGCCAGGACTTATTATTGAGAATTGAGACTTGGCATGGAAGATGTCGTAATTTGACTTCTACAAAGTGGAATCTCACAGCTAGGCCACCACACACCACAGGCACCCATTTGTTTATTAAGATGAATCATTTCATAAACATGAATTAAATCTAGGATGATGCAGGTACTTTGAAGCAGACTTATAAACAGCCACTTCCCTGGGGCATGTGTCTCAAGGCAGGGGTGCTTTATAGACTTTGATTCTCTTTTTCTTTGAAGGCACAAATGACTAAGATAGGGATGTGAGGCAGGCAAAGCTAGGGAGAAAACTTGCAGGCTAATAATTTGAAAGGGGGCTTATTTGCCAAGCTGCTTTTACATTTTCCCTTTCATGAATGCAGTGTGAAAATACAGGAATGAATATGAAAAGTGAACAATTAATTGGTATCCAATGTTTATCGCTCTTATCTTCTTATCGTGCAGACAACCCTTCCGGCAATGCATAATTGTGTGAGCAAAACATTGCTGAACCATTAAAGGTGCAAGTTTAAATCTTAACAAATGTTCATCTCTAAAAAATGCTATTCTCATGTCCAAAAATGCAATAATCAACACAAATGCTGTTGAGCATCAGTTGCTGAAGAGCGAGCAGCAGAACAATGCTATTGTCTTAATTCCCAGTTGGCATATCTTTCTGGGCATATCTGGTTGACCACTGTTGAAACTGGAGTCTCAGACTGAACCACCAGGGCTCTTCTTATGTCCTAATGTTCATGTCATGCTTATCAGACACAGCTCAAACACATCACTATGCCCTAATAGGGTTAAGCTGTTTACACACTAATGTGGAAATCAGTACACCCCATTAGCTCACAAGATGTCCCCAACCTGGTTCTCAGGCTGCCCCTGAGCTCTGACATTACCCATGTCTCTTTTCGAACTTCAGCCGAAGCATCTACATAGATCAGATGAGTTGCTGTCAGGTATAGTGTCCCATTTGCTGGCTTTCTGTTGGTATACCGATCTAATAACTTCACATTCTCTACCTGCAGGTTAGGAGGGAAAGGGAGGAACCAATTAGAACATGTCAAAAAGTTCTGTAATGCACCAGATCAGTCACAGCACACAAAAGCCATACGCGTGCCCAGATGGGATGCACGCTCTTTGGACTGGCTTGGAAACGAACAATCCAGTTATTGGTCATATGCACACACTGCCATTCTTATGATAATTAAGCATGGAGCCTCATCCTCCAAAGTCCTTGTCAGGGTGTGAACCAGTTAGGTCAGGCTTGTAATAGCCTCTCATCTGCTACCTTTGATGAGGAAAAAATCACTTCTAGGAGACCAAGCAAGGATGCTTGTTTTTAAACAGCCAACCATTTTGAGGCTCTCAATGTATTTGTAAAACTCATGTAGCTTGGTCCATCCCAGAGTCTCATGAACCAAGTTTTGCCAGAGCTCTCTAGGGCAGGCATGGGCAAAAGACAGACTGTTATCCACTGGCAGTTCTCTATGTGATTTGCAAGGCTTTCTGACACCCCATTGTTCAACAACAGCAACAACGAAAAGGTTCTTCTTTGTATTCCTTAAGCAGACTGCTCTAAAGGGAGGAAACCAGATTGGATTTTTGTGCGAAGTCATTTTTGGTACTGACAACCATTTCCTGCACTGGGTGTGGACTCAAAGGCCCTCTTTGTTGTAATCCAAAGTTCATGCCTGTGTTCCTAAACTGCTATTTGGCATCTGGCTCAAGTAACTAGTAGACCTGCTTAGAACTGAACTGTTGCTCTGTTTCACTCCGTTGTTTAAAGTGCCTGATTGCCCTCCAGATGACACAATAAGCAACACAACTGACGATTGTTCCCCCCCTCCTCCGTTGCCTAATGTGTCGTCCGAACTGAGCCACTGAATTGAGCTGAGTTTTGTATGTCCAAATTGGTACAAGCTACATCTGCCTTTGGTCCTGCCCACTGCTGGGATGTGGCTCCCAAGACCTTTCCCAAAATAAAATTTGTCCCTTGGGCCGAAAAAGGTTTCCTAACCCTGCTCTAGTCGGCGTTTCAGTTTTTTTAAAAAAGTAGATCTGAGAAACCTAAAGTATGCCCTCCTCTGCCCAAAAGGACATTCCCGCTAACTTTGCCCTGTGCAATAGAAGGTTGATTAGGGCCACTAGCAAAATAGCTCCAAATGTCTGTTCTTGCTGTTTTGCCAGTGGAGACCACCTTGATTTCCAGGTGATAAGCAAGAGTTGAAGTATGACCTGAAAAGACTAGAGCACACCTGGTTTCAGGGTCAAGCAGAAAATGGCCAACTCTGGCATGTATATTGTTTAAAAATCTGCCTTAGCAGTTGATAGCAGCTCAATCCTCCTCCTTTGCTGACATCCTATTGGCAAAGGGCTCTCCAGTGAATCTTTTCTGGATGGCAAGCACGGGCTGTCTCTGAAGGGGCTATCTGTTCAGGCGGACTTTCAGGGCTCAGGTTTAAGTCAGTAAGCGAAGGCTGGGAGGCTTGCTTTGGTTACTCACCTCACCATTTTGGGGATGTGGCAGGCTGTAAATCTATTAGTCAACTGCAAGGTTAATCGTCAAAGCATGGAGCTTTCATGCTTTAAATTTAAAATGGAACAACATTTGCATGGCTCAGTTTTAATATAGAAAGACAGGATAGAAACTGCAGAATAAATAAAATTATGGGCAACTGAAGCTTTAGGTCAGCTCCCTGCCACATTACCTTGGCGCAGACTAAGGAAAGAATTTCTCATGTTCCTGTATCTTCTGTAAGCCAACAGCCAGCAAAACAGGAAAACAGAGTGCAATGTACATGTCATAAGGACAGAGGTAGCAAGATGGCTAAATTCAGTGTTTCCCTGATATCTGAATGCCTGATAATTACTCCATTCCGTCAGTGTTTGGTTTTCTTATCTATGTTGCTCAGATAAGAGGAAATGAGGTTAAGGGGGGGAAATGTATCCAGGTCCTTTCATCTTCCGATAAGGTTCTGCTGCTCAGCTTAAAGAGATCCTAACTTTTAGAAGTCACAAATATTTAAAAATAAAAGCTCCACATTGAAGTTGCTTCTCATTACTCAGTGACTCTTTCTTTCTTTTTTAAAATGGTTTATGTACTTGCAGGATAATATTCAGTATGGGTTTCAAAGACAGACTCGAATAATCCATCAGGTGCAAAGCTGGCTAAGCAAAATGTTTCCTTCACATACCCCAACACACCCAAAAGTTTTTTGGGGGGGGGGGATTATAGCAGAAAGATTTAATCCAAGCTTTCAGAAAACAGAGAGCTGCTATAGAATAGCAGCTAATCGAATATCATGCATTGCAAAGTCCCTAGGTCAAATCCTGTCATTGAACTCATTAGGTGACCTCAGCACCCTCCTATTTGCACTGGACATGATAATCCTCCAATAACTCATGAGGGATTGCCGATAAGACTGACCCCAAAACAGGCCGACCGAGAAGTCAAAGGAAGATGTGTCAGGATATTTCAGGGAATCCCAAGGTTTGCAGAAGTAGAATAAAATATTTAGATATCACCCCCACCGCTGCCCCCAGCCTAATGTGAACTGAGCATGTGCAGCTGCCACACAATACTGAGCGTTTGTTGGGGAAGGAAATGGAAGAAAATATCCTGGAAGGGGGCATGGCTGGCTGGCACCCTGAACAGGAACACTGTACACTGCTATATTTTGTTGCAGATCCCACTTGTACAGACCTACTTTGCAAGGTTGTTGTAAGGATAATAAGATCATTAAATACTCGTTACATGCATATCCAAAATAAATGTCTGTTATTATTATTTCATCTCTTTCTCGCTCGTGGCGGTTTTCTAGATGGACATGATGGGCTTTGCCAAGTCATGCGGTCTTTTACAGATTCAGGAATTTCTTGACAATTGAGCATGTTTTAAGTATGACTGCTTTCTGGATGTTGGTGTGGATGTATTTTGGTAGGCCCAGTTTCTGAAGGTTTTCTGTATAATTTTTTGATGTGATGCCGGTGACTGAGGTGACCAACGGAATAATTGTGACCTTTTCCTGTTGCCATAGTTCTTTGACTTCCATTATTATTATCATTATTCCTTGCACTGCTCCCAGGGATCTTTTAAACCAGAGATGCCAGAGCCTGAAACTGGAACATCCTGCATTCACAGCCCCTCCCCATTCTTTGCACCAGGTTATTGGCTACCTACCTCCTGTTTCACTGCCTCCCCTTAGTAACTAATTAGCTATGGTATTATTCATACTCCTACAACAGTCAATTATTCCTGTGCTTGTCTTTGGCAAGCAAACTTACCCCAGACATTCCTACTACCAGCTAATTTATAAAGACCCTTAGATGCTAAGGATTAGTGCAAGTTCTTTCAGCTTCAACTATTTTGAGAGAAAGCTCACACAAAGCTACTATTTTGAGCCATACTTTAGTAGAGACACCTCCCAAAGCAAAAATCCAGTAAAGCAAGAAGTGAGAGCGGTAAATTCCACTGGTACAATACTTCTGAGGTAGATTTATTAATCTATCCTTCATCAATTTAATATTTACACTATTAATATTTACAATATTTGTAGGCAAACCAAATCTACAGAGGTTGTAATAGGACTTTGGTATGAGAGGACATGATAGAAATACTGGCAGTGTTATATGCGGAAAATAAGAATACAACCTTGTTATTATGAATTAACTGCATGTTTCTGCCAACAATCACTGCTTCCAAATTAAAGACATTGCTAAGCCCACTGATTTCTGGGATTTCCTGAGTATTATAGTGTTTTACAGGACTAAAATACAGTAAGTGCATAAAAGGAATAGCCACTCATTTTTGTTTTTGTCCCAAGCATCCTGAGAGATATATTGCCTCTCCATTTGGAGGTTCAGTTCAGCAATCAAAACTGCAACCACCACATTGCACAGAATTTAAAACCTGTAGAAAGGTGGGGCGCATTACTGGAGACCTAGGAGCAATGATTAATACATCAGAAGAAATGAGGACATAGCCACCTTGATTTTCAGGTGATATACAATAGTTGAAGTAGGCCCCGAGAAGACTAGATCACAGCTGGCTTCACTTTCAAGCAGAAAATGGCCAACTTTTGGCATGCATATTGTTTAAAAATATGCCATGGCAGTTAACAACAGCTCAATCATCCTCCCTGCATTACATCCTCTTTGCAAAGGGCTCTTCAGTAAATCTTTTCTGGGTGCCATTGAAAAGAATCTCTTAAAATAAATAATTTTTCTTCCTCACTCCCTTAAGCAGCTAAGAAAAACTTCCACACACGTAAAATAATAGAATCTTTGTATTACTGGCATATGAGAAAACTACAAAGCATCTCAGGGCACCTTAAAGAGCAACAGATCTATAGTTAGCATATGCTTTTGCAGGGCACAGCCCACACTGTCAGATACACAATGCAGTTCCCTAAGTGGATGGATAAGAACATATACCCTACATTTAGAGAATAAAACACTTATATGTCAAGCAACACAACATAGTTGCAGGTGTGTCCTACTACTATGCAGAACATAAATGAATACCAAATCCAATCAGTATGGGGGCAACCCCATGAGGTTGATGGGGTTATACACCCCTTGAAGACTCAGATTTGCAGTTTGAACGTATCTCTAAATTCAGCCCTGACCAGGGATGCCCAAACTTCAGTGGCATCTAGGAATGCATTTGTACAACCAAAGGCTAATATACCAACTGCACCTGTTCCTGGAATGTCAGATGTGGCCACAGAAACACATGTTTTAATTACCTCTCATTTGGGCTATCATAAAATATTATATATAGAACTGCTTTTGGAAAGTGTGCAGAAACACCAGCCAGTCCAGAATGCTGCAGCCAGATTATCGATCGGTGCCAGATACAGAAAGCATGCAACTCCTACGTCAGAACAGCTTCAATGGCCTACCCATCTCTTTCCGGTTAAAATTCGCTACCCAGGAATTGCACCCTCATGGACCTAGCCCCTATATGGCTTGGGACCAGGCTACTTGAAAGACCGCACTCTCCCATATGAGCCTGCTCAGGTTTTAAGATCCTCAGGAGAGGCTCTTCTCTATGTCCCACCATCATCAGAGGCACACGTGCCACAGGAACATGAGCAGTGCTGGCTTCAAGTTTTAACTTGCCAAGCAGAAAGGGGGTACATTGGCAATGGCATCTACGGCTCCTCCTTCTCACCACCACCACCACCACCACCGTCTGGGCCAGAGGCAGGTGTAAAAGCAGGCTGCAATGGTGGAGAAGCAATCCACAGGGGTCATGTTGGTGGGCCCCTACTGGGGTGTGGGCCCACAAGCATGTGCCCAACCATGCCTTCCCTTGTTGGTGGTCCTGAATGTGAGAGACACCCTTCTTGGTAGCTGCAAACCGACTCTGAAACTCTCTGCCCAGGGAGGTCAAGCTAGTGGCATTTCTATGTCCTTCCACCTGCTGGCAAAGACAGTCTTATTCAGACAGGCATTTGACCTTTGAGCTAACTTTTTAGTTGCTGAAAGAGATTTTAACTGGGATGTGCTATTTAATATTATTCATGTGTTTTTAATCAATGGGTTTTAGGATTGATTATAATATTCTATTTCCCTTGCATTTCATTGATTTTAGCCACCTTGAGCACTATTTGTAATGGAAAGGCAGTATATATATATATATATATAAGAAATAAATCCACTTCATGACCAGGAGCCACTGGCAATGAAAGGACATAAAGGGCCAATTAATTTTATTTCAAAGCATTTACCCTACTCTTTAGCCAAAAAGGCTCCCACAGCAGCTTGCAAACATCAGTGGTCAGGCAACACCTGCCCTCCATCTGACCATCTAAAATAATCTACAATTGCTTTCTATAGTGACTCTAGCCACTCCCAGGTTTTGTTGAGACAAAGTTTCACAGCGTGAAATTTGCTAAAATCAACAGAGAGTCTTGTGGTACTGTGAAAACAGGGGAGGGCAGCAGGTAAGATCTCCAGACGTTTTGGACTTCGACACCCAGAAGCCCCTGCCAGCATGATCAATCATCATGAACGCTGGGAGTTGAAATCCAAAATGTCTGAAGGTCTACTTTCTGCCCATCCTGCCTTAAAGGCTAACAGCTTTAGGGCACAAAGCTATGCATCTTTAAACAGAAAAATGTCCTACAATTCCCATACATACAAGATGTACAGAGAAATACATACACACACACCAAGAACAAAAGACCATAACAAAGACCAATTACACTTCTAGACAAACTCAAATGTACACAGACTAACATGCAAACGTGGTATATATGTATAGAGTAACACGGCTACACTTCTGAAATTCGCTAATTAATTCCAGACCAGCAGTTACAAAGGTAGCATAGCAGAACACACTCTGCACATGTTAATAACCAAGTGGGTTGAAAGCTCGGATGCTCAGTAGGCCTTGAGGAAGAGAACCAGCAAACACACAACTACAGAGGAACGACGACTTTTTGTGACCAGCTAAGCCCCTTCCAGGACTTCTTGAGACCGTATTCCACCTCATCAAGTTTCCTAATGAATTCCAATTCAGCAGCAGCAATGCAACATATACCAGTACACAGGAATGCATGCTCAATATGTTCAGAGGCCCTATTGCTACTACCAACCAGCAGTCTTGTGGCACCTTAATGCCTCACAGAGGCCCTCTGAGATGAACTACACTGCATAGGAGCTAGCTTCTATCCCAGCCACACCAGTCAAAACCAGGCCCTGGGGCTGAGACCCAGGTAGGATCCCTCACTTAATGTATGCCGGGGGGGGGGGGGGATTGCTAGAAATCTGGAACATGGTGGGATGAGGGTCTAACTGGGTCCTGGAGGAGGAGCAGGAGGAAGGGGCAAACCCCAAATTAGGGGCAATTCCTTCCTCTAGCAAACTGAAGGACCACTCCCAGGGCTGACCAAGACCAAACCCACAATCTGCACATTCCAATGCAGGGACAGCACCAATACGGGGAATGCACTCTGCACACGCTCAGAGAGGCTTGCTTTACACTGCATAGGATTTAGTCCAGCCCCACTCGCATTCAAAACCAGGCTCCGGGGCTGAGACCCAGGTAGGATCCTTCACTTAATGTATGCCTGCGGGGAAGCGGGGCAAGGTGTTTGCTGCAAATCTGGAACAAGGTGGGATGAGGGTCTAACTGGGTCTTGGAGGAGGAGGGTGGGGAAGGGGAAAACGCCACAGAAGGGGCAATTCCTTTCTTGAGCAAGTTCAGTGGTCGCTCCCAGGGCTGACCGAGACCAAACTCCCCAGTCTGCCAACCAATTCCAATACAGGGACAGCGTCAATACACACTGCACATGCTCAGGGACAATCTTGCCTTACACGGCATAGGATTTACCCCCACACTCTCGCATTCAAAAGCAGCCTCTGGGGCCGAGACCCCCTCCCCTTGTGTGGGTGGTGATGGGGTGGGGGGCGTGCTGGGAATGTGGGGCGGAGGAGACTGCACGGGGCCCTCAGGGAGGCGGGCGAGCGTGAAGAGCCAGCTCCTGCCTCCTCACCCCACTTACCTTGGGCGTCGTGATGTGCTCCATGGCTGAGGCGGACCCACCCCACGCCGGGCGCCCCTCACTCTTTTCCCTCACGCCAAGCCCGCTGCGGGCCCAAGCCCGGCCTCTTCCTCGGCTCTCTCACGCGCCTTCGACGCGAAACATCGCGAGATTCCGTACCGGGCGGAAGCGGGCGCTGCGGCGGGAGGCGGCGGGCGCCATGTTGCGTGAGGGCACGGTGCCCACAGGCGGCTGGCAGTGAAGCCGCGCATGCGCCGTCTCGCTCCCTGCACGGACTGCCTCTCCGCCAGGCGCTTTGCAAAGTTAAAACCGACTCTCGCTGAGGATGGAATTAATAATAACTCACCGTATGTGAATGGAAGAGGAAATGTCGTTTTACACCCGCGGAGATAAAGGCTCTTTTTCTTGGATGATGCTGATGATTTATAATAATAATAATAATAATAAGGATCCAGGCGTAGTTATATTTAGAGTAGACCCAAGGAAATCAATGAAGCATAAGTAAGTCACGACTGACAGAAATCCCATGGATTTCATGGGATGGCTTGGCCTGGATCCGATTATTCTTCATAATAATGAACTCACTGATTAAGAAGAAAGTGATGTTTTCTGTTATTGATGCTCTGTTACACTACTGTCTGCCTGCATCTTTGATTCTTCCCATGCTTTGATTCTATATATACACCTGCATCATGAACAAGCAAATGAGAAAGGGAAGCAGGGAAGCAAGCAGCCCAAATCTATGGTTTGTTTGCATGTCAAAAATACAACTCCTTTTACATGCACACGGACATTTCTTTTTAATGGTTATTCATTTCCACAAACCAACCAACAAAAATGCATCAAATTTAAATCTAGTAATTAACAGAGGGCAGTGAATTTGGCCCTATGCTCCCAACACCTTCCTTCTGCTGCTGCTGCTGTTGCCTTGCCCTGCCCTGCCACATCTGCTGCCTGAGGAGGCTCCATTCTGCCTAATGGATGGCCTGGTCAGTTGAAGCAAAACATTTATTTTTGCCTTTATGTTTGGCCTCCTAGATTGCTGAGACCCTGGCTCAGTTCGGACGACATGATAATCAACGGAGGGGGGAAGAGGCAACCGCCAGTTGTGTTGCTTATTGTGTCGTGTGGCAGGCAACACACAACACACACACAACTGACGGTATGCTATTAAGAGCAATTAAACAATGGAGAAAAACAATGGGCTACTCAGTTGTTTATCCTGAAATCTGTTGCTTAAAGTGTCGTGTGTCGGGAACCCCCTCTCTCCGAGTACTATTCCACTCGGTCATAGAGTTCGCCGGCAGGAGCAGCCGAAAAAAACCGGCGCTCCTATACAGCCGGCAGAACTTGCGGTGCATGATGAGATGCAGCCGGAGGACTGGCGGAGGGAGGAGACGCAGCAGCCCAGAAGGACGCCAGGACTTTCAGCCACGCGACGAGGGGAGGGGCAACATGTCATGTGGCGCATACCAGCAAAATAACACACAGTAAGTGTGTTATTAACCCTTCCTTTGTCTAAAGTGTTGTCCGAACACCCACCCACCCCGTATTGCCAACCTGCACAACTTCACAGCTTTCCTGGTTAATTAAAGCATTCCTTGCAAATCCTGAAAAGCCACAAAGGAAACATCAGGTAAGGAAATACTCAAACGAGTGCACTTCTTTCTGTAGTTGGGTATTTTTAACAGAAAGAAAACAAGCAAAAACAGCAACAAAAGTCTCCTGGTACTCAATTTGCTTCCAGCAGCGTAGAGAAAGCTGATAGATGAACCATGGCTATATAGTTTGATTTAGTTGGATTGCTATTAAGAGCTGAATGATTACTCGGTAATAGGTAATTTCTTCTGCTGTACTTTCCGTCTCTTGCTATGAAGGGGCTGCAAACAAGGGCTGCAGAAGAAGAAAATGGCTGCGTTCGGATGACACATTAGGCAACGGAGGGGGGAATAGGCAATTGACAATGGCTGAATTCAGATGACACAATAAGCAACTGGGGGGGGGAACAATCGTCAGTTGTATTGACTATCGTGTCGTCCGAATGCTGCCATAGTCAACTCAGCGCTGATCCTAATCCACACCACAGTTGATTATTTATTACCATGTTGTGTGGGGAGTATCCCCTAGATGAACAGCTGTAAAGTTGATTATTACCCCACTATTGACTATCGTGTTGTCCGAATTCAGCCAATGTGTTATTGCGCACGTATTCCCCACATGACATGTCACCCCACCACAGTTGTATGATTTGGAAACTATACTTCTATTAATGTAGGCCATAGTAGCATTTGCTGTTTTTGCAGCCACATCACACTGCTGGTTCATATTCAGCTTGTGATCTACAACAATTCCAAGATCCTTCCTCGCTTGTAGTGTTGCTGAGCCAAGTATCCCCCATCTTGTAACTGTGCATTTGGTTTCTTTTTCCTAGGTGTAGAACTTGGCATTATTAGCGATCCCTCCCAATTTCGTGTCATCTGCAAATTTGGTAAGCATTCTCTGCACCTCCTCGCCCAAATCATTAATAAAAATGATGAAGAGTACTGGGCCCAGGACTGAGCTCTGCTACTACTCGTTACCTCCCTCTAGTGTGAAAAGTTACCATTGATAAGCACTCTTTGAGTCCAATTTTGTAGCCAACTGTGGATCCACCTAATAGTTGTGCCATCTAGCCCACTTTAACTAGTTTGTGTATCAGAATGTCATGGGGCACTTTGTCAAATGCTTTGCTGATGTCAGGACATGTTATGTCGACAGCATTCCCACAGTCCACAAGGGAGGTTACCAGATCAAAAAATGAAATCAGATTAGTCTGACAGGATTTGTTCTTGACAAATCCATGCTGGCTTCTAGTAATCACTGCATTGTTTTCAAGGTGTTTACAGATTGACTTCTTTATAATTTCCAATATTTTCCCAGGGATGAATGTCAGAATAAGTGGTCTGTAGTTCCCAGGTTTCTCCTTTTTGCTCTTTTTGAAGGTAGGGACAACATTAGCCCTCCTACAGTCTTCAGGCACCTCACCTGCCTTCCATGATTTTTCAAAGATAATAGACAGTGATTCTGAGAGCTTTTCTGCCATCTCCTTTATTACTCTAGGATGCAGTGTATCGGGCCCTGGAGATTTGAACTCGTTCAAAGAAATTAGGTGTTCCTTGACCATTTGTTTATCAGTCTCAAACTGCAGTCCTTCCCCTTCAGCTTGTCTTTCATTTTTGCCAGGGGGGTGGTCATAGACCCACTTTTGAGAGAAGACTGAGTCAAAGTAGGAATTGAGCACTTTGGCCTTTTCTTTGTCATCTGTTATCAATTTGCCATCTTCAGTAAGCAGTTGAACCACCATTTCTTTCCTCTGTCTTTTACTATACACATAACTGGAGAAAGCTTTTTTGTTGCTTTTAGCATTCCTTGCTAGCCTCAGCTCATTCTCAGTTTTAGCCTTCCTGATGCCTTTCCTGCACTGCTGTGCTACCTGTCTGTGCTCTTCTTTTGTAGCCTGGCCTTCCTTCCACTGCCTATATGTGTCCTTTTTTGTTTTCAGGTCATCTCTAAGTTTTTTGTGGAGCCACATTGGTTTCTTCTGTTGTCTTCTATCTTTTCTACTTGTTGGAATTGTTTGTAATTGTACCTTTAAAAATTCATTTTTTAGAAACTCCCACACATCTTGGACTCCTTTTCTCATTAGGGTCACTTGCCATGGGACCTTACTTATCCTAGTTCTGAGTTTATTAAAATCGGCTTTCCTGAAATCCAGAGTATGCATATGGCTACACTCAGCTTTTGCTTCCTTTAAAATCAAGAACTCAGGCAGGACGTGGTCACTTTCCCCCAGAGTTCCTGCAACTGCCACTTTATCCACTAAGTCATCCCTATTGGTTGGATTCAAGTCAAGGATAGCTGTTCCTCTAGTTCCTTCCTCTACTTTCTGTAGGAGAAAGTTATCAGCCACACATATCAGGAATTTCTTGGAGGGTTCACTTTTGGCAGAATTTGTCTCCCAACAGATATTGGAGTAATTGAAGTCCCCCATTACTACTACATTGGATTTCCTTGAAACACTGGCAAGTTGCTTTTCAAAAGTTTCATCCTCGTCTTATCCTTGATTGGGTGGTCGGTAGTAGACTCCAACTATCATGCTTCTTTTATTCCTTGCCCCATTTATTTTAATCCAGATGCTCTCGATGCGGCTCCTAGGCTCATCCTCCTGTATTTCTGTACAGGGATAAGTCTTTTTAAAATATAGTGTGAATCAACCTCCCTTTCTATTTCTTCTGTTCTTTTTGAACAAGTTATATCCTTCGATTGCTATATTCCAGTCATGGGAGTCATCCCACCAAGTTTCAGTTATACCTATCTAGTCGTATTTGCCTTCATGTATTAAGAGTTCAAGGTTATTCTGTTTGTTTTGTTTCCCATACTCTGGGCATTAGTCTATAGACATCGCAGTCCATGTGCTTTATAGTCTGGCTTCTTTCCTACATTGTTGCGAACACTATTTTGGGGCGCTATTGGAGCTGTTCTCTCTGTTATGGAGCATAAGCCTTCATCCATTGTTGCCTCCAAGTTTATGTCTCCCTGCCCCATAGAATACAGTTTAAAGCCCTCCTGATCAAGGTGTTCCTCAGCAACTGAAGGAATGTAAGTTATTATTATTATTATTATTAAAACATTTTTATAGCGCTACTTCACCATTTCTGGCATCGTGGTGCTTTACAATAAAAACACATAAAACAGTTTAAACAGTTTAGCAGTTTAAATACAAAGAAGCTTACCATTTAAAGCACTCACAGTGCACATTAAAATTCAAGCTGTTTTCTTTCCTCTTATGTTCTATGTGCCTTTTCCTTTGAATAAGCCGCTAAATTTAAAGAAGAACTTCCCAGTGTGTTCCTTGCCTCATCCGAATCCTTTCAAACCTCTGCCTTCCATGGCAGCACATGTACTGAAAAACGCAATGCAAGATTCTTTGAGCTTCATCACATCAGTGGTTTAGTGCACTCTCGCCATGCCTGATGTACGGATTTGCAGCACAGTTCTCACATGACGCTGTGCCTGTCCTGCTGACACTTCGCCTCTTCCTCATCCTTTCCTAGAACGCTAAAAGTCTGGATTATTTTCCCTAAACATATTTAATGCACCCTAAGTCTTCATGTAGTTTTAAAGGAACTGGGGGCTTGAATGGATTGCATCAGGTCCAGGCAGGGAAAAGCAATCTGTCCCAGCAGCTGGTTCCAAGCCTCAATATTAAACCCAAACCTTGCACCCCAGGCTTGAAAGCATTTTTTAAAAATCATACAACGCTTGAATCTCTGCAGAGACAGGATTGTCCTCCCTCGATGCCCCCAAAGAGCCATGCTAAAGAGTCATTCCATTTTTGCCCTGGAGAAAGGCGGTCTGGTTGAAGTACTCATCTGCCAGGAACTAATTGGAGGGAGAAAGAGAAGAGGAGTGGTGGAGTGGAGCCGAAGAGTGAAGGAGCAGAAGAGCAGCTATTCAGGTGAAAGGGATCATAAGCTTGATGCGCTTTTGCCTCAGAGGTAAACAAACGCGGAGGCAAACCGGGGGGGGGGGGATTAGGTGTGATGGAGGTCTTTGCCCTTTTGGAGGAGGTTATTCTACTTTTGTGGTGCCACAGGGTAGATGGCTCTGCTAATTTCTGTTTCACATCCCATGGGGGGGGGGAGCTTCCCCAAAAGATCTAAAAGTGCAAGGAAGTTCATTTTAGGGAATGCTCTACCCAAGGGCTACAACAACTTGGACTTTGACAGTCAAAATCAGCGCCTTGATTTGTGCCAGGGAAACCAATTGGCTATTCTCTTGCAAAGAAACAACAACCCAACAAAGGATATCTAGCTCAGGATGCTAAACAGGCCCTAGTATAACATGAAACCCTCTTGACTCCTTGGGATTTTCTCCAATCTGATAGAACTTCTGAGTTTTGATCAGAACCAGAGATTAGAGAGGACCTCACAGAAGCTTTCACAATGTTAATGAGCTTTACTTTGCTGGGAAGCTGTTTATGGCAGAAATCAAAAGTGCAGCTCTGACGGATCAGGCTTTATCCCTGAGCGGATGGAACTGTTGCACGCTCTGCTATTGTTGTTTTCCTGCAAAAAATGCACCAGGAGCCGTCCCCTCGCCCACCCCTGCCAGGCTGGATTCAATTACAGCGACAAAAGGTGGATGAGGTTCCCCACAGCAAGCTATTGAAAATACTGGAAAATAGTTCTCCGGTGGACACTGAGAAGCCCAGAAAGTGGGAGCGTGGAGATAATGGCAATGCTTGTATAACATACACTCGCATGGGTTCTATGGGGCTTAATTAGAATAAACTTGCAACAACAACAAAAATGTAATTTGAACAAACTATGTCTTTAGTAAACATTAGTTTACCCCCAAAAACCCCCCCACCATGCCACAATTTGCCCTTCTATGTCCAAACAAAATAATAATAATAATAATAATAATAATAATAATAATAATAGAGAGCTCTTGCTTGAAGCCCAGTCTCTTGTGGTTCTGTATTTCCAAGCGCTGAATATTTTGGAAGTCTTTTGTGTAGAGTGTTCTTATCTTTAATTTCTCAAGGCAATCCTCAATCAGTATTTCAACATAATAGTTCAAAGTATTAGCCCTTATACAAGGTGACAGGGTACTATCAATAAACAGAAATCTTCCCAATTCAGCTTCCAGCAGAACCAACAAACTCTCCTTTTTAGTCCTCTCTAGCCCTCCCTCTGAGTGACGACTCCGCTCGAGGGACCAAACCATTTGGTCCATAGGGGTTACACTTGCGCAGAGGAGCAATGGTGCTGAAGTTAGCACTGATTTCTTTTTAATGTGGAGCAGTGCATGAGGGGAGAAGCAGGTGCTGATACGAACTAGCGGCACCACCTCTGCTTTACAAAGATATTGTACATAAATGTATGAAGGTAGCCCCCTGAGTCTGATCAATGGGCCATCGAGCCTAGTGCTGCCTATTCGGACTTGTAGTGGCTCTCTAGGGTCTCAGACACAGGGAGGGTCAGTAGCTCAATGGTAGAGCACTTGCTTTGCATGCAGAAGGTGCCAGGTTCGATCCCTGGCAACTCCAGGTAGGGCTGAGGAAACCCCTTCTCTGTCTGAGGCCCTGAAGAGTTTGCCAGTCTGGTGGGCCTCAGCACTGCAGCCTGCCCAATGCTTCCTCACTGCCCCGTGGCCTTTGGGTTGGGCCGACGCTACCAGCAGCAGCTACTTGCATGTCAGTGCATAGGCATGTGAGAGCAGGAGCTGGTTAGAGAGTAACTAAACAGGAGAGCAGACAGCCATAACTCTATAGGAGCTATCCAAGGTGCTAAACCTTGGGTTCAGCACCTTGGGTAGCTCCTGTAGGATTCTGGGTGATTCTGACTGAAACCCAGACTGGACTCACAACCCCACCGAAATTGGAGTTACCAGCCTCCACTGGGCTGTGGAGACATGGGTTCAACTCCACAGTCAGCGATGAAACTCCCTGAGGGCACGATCCTGTGCACATTTAGACAGAAAAAAGCCCTACAATTGTTATTGTGCTGGGGAACACTGGGAATTGTTGGACTTTTTCTTCTGTCTTAAGCATGCATAGTATTGCACCTTCAGTGACCTTGGGCTGGTCACTATTTCTCAGCCTAACTTAACCCTGATGATAAAATTGTGTGGGGGGGAGTGAGAACTATGTAATCTTTCTTGTGGAAGCTCCGTGGAAGAAAGAAGGGGTCTAAATATAATAAATTATAATAACTTGAGTAAAGAATAAAGGGTTGGAGCCAGTCATACTTAGAGAAGACCCACTGAAATGAACAGAACTTAAATTAGTCATGATGCCCCCTAAATCCTTAGAAATCAACAATAAAATCAAAATTAAACAGCACACCATTTAAAAACAAGTCAGCATTCATCATAAAAAGCTTCCCATAATATAACAGCAACATTTTCCAAGCACACAAAAGCACACAGAGAAAAGGGCACAATGAATTTCCTCAGGGCCTGAGTTTTACACTTTTGGTGCTGCTGCAAAAAAGGCCCTGTCACTATTCTTCAAGTAAGTCTAGTCTAAATTGCAGAAAAGCCTCAGATGGCGATCATAAAAAACAGGCTAGGTTCATGTGGGCACAGATAGTCCCTTAGAAATAACAACAGCTCTTCTAGGATGCCCATTGATTATGAGTGTCAAGGAAGGCTTAGATGGAAGGCAGATCAATCAAGAAACCAGACAAGAACTTTGTCTCTTTCCAGTGAGCATGGAACAGTTATAGAAAAGTCAAGTCTTGATTCCACCCAGATGCATGAAGTCCAGTGCCACCTAGCAATTAAACTATATAATGACACTATCTATGGGCTCTATCCCTCTAGGCAACCTTAATTGGTAGACTATTCACTTGAAGTATGATTAATTAATACATCAAAGAGTTTTAATTGTTAAGACAGATGGTTAAGGGCACAGTTGTCTATTTTCTTGCCTGTTTTGGTGTGCTATTGGAGCAGGAGATGATGAAGGATATATTTAAGAAGGACTTGGCTTCTAAGAAGAGAGTAGCTAGTTGTTCTTATTCAGTGGTAAACTTACTAAGGATCCCTTCATACCAAGGCACACTGACATACTCAGAGGTAAGTCCTTCCTTATAAGCCTACTTAGACATGTACTTTTATACTGTAAATTCTAAGTTGATTGGAGAAGTTGCATAATTTAGGGAGCAATCCTATGCATGTTTGGACGAAGGGACTGTCTGAGAAGATCCCACATATTATGGAACAGGTGGCTTACTTTTTCCCTAGTCACCATGTCTATAAGAGTTCAATTGACGATATTAGCTAAATTTGTGTGTGTGTGGGGGAGAGAATGTAAGTGTGTGTGTGTGTGTTTTAGTTCTATTATTGGTGCTATGACCACAAGAAAGATATTCAGAACCTGGCTTGAGAGGGTTTCACCCTTAAAACTGCCCTAGAAATAATTTTAGATTACCTTCCAAGTCAACAGGCACAAACTCATTACTGAATTTTGTGAGGCTCAAAAGAATTTACTTCCAAGTAACCATTGAGAGAGTCGAGCAGTTACTAAAGGCCAAGTTCCATTTCAAACACTGAGACTTACTTTGGAGTAAACTTACTTCCGAAAGGCTATTTGCGACCACGTACCGGGGGTGGGGAGCAGGAAGGAGGGGGGGTCATTCTCTATTTACAGGTGGAGCCATTTTGTCCCAATTCCTAGCAGGGTGTGCGAGTGTTAAAGAGCAATTGGGAAGGGAGAGTTTGTTGATGCACGGGCGGGGATCGGGGCCAGCTCAGCTGAGACGAGTTGCATCTTGGCCTCATTTACAGAGAATTTCTTGGAGGAATATGAGGCTGAACGAAGGGGAGCATTTGCATTAGCAATGTGCTGGACTACTTGGCTAGGCCTCATCTACAAGAATTTGCCTTTACGCCTGGTTAGCCGATTATGCGCATAATCGCAGAAGCGCATTTACACCGAATACCTACACACGAAGACGATTACGCGCATTACCAGTTTTATGGGGCGCGCGTTATCCTTGTTCACATGCGGAGCTTCGCAAAACCAAATGACCGGAGCCACGGAAATTTAGTTCATGTTTTTCCTGAAGCCCAACCCCTTTAGCAGTCCCCCCTTCCTTCACTCTGCCTATAGGAATGTACCTGCAAGACTACCTGTCAGGTTCCCGCCTTTTCTGCACTCCACCCCTTCTGGAAATTTCGGGTTGCCTGGCAACGAGAGCTAGGCTTTTCTTTTGTCCTTCGCTTGGTTCCTCTTTTCTCCTTCTTAAACGCCATTTACAGCTGGACGGGAAGAGAAGCAGAGATGGCTCCTACCTCGGTTCCTCGTTCCCTCATATATGCGCTTCAACTTTTGATCGCAAGTTTCCAGGTTGTGGCTTGCCTTATGAGAATGATTCAACGGAGAAGAAGAAGACGAATCATCAGGAGAAGGCTGCAAGATACCAACTCACATAATTTATTATATGGGGAGGACAGAGCTCAGGCTAGTTAGACGAGGAGGTGGCAGGTACCTGAGTGAGTGTTCGCATGTGCGCTTTGGTTGTGGGTGTTTCCCCAACGGGATCCCAGCCTGAATGGGTGCACTTGCCATGGAGAGGGCGCTGCTGTCCGCCTTGCTCCTGCTGTTGGCCCTAGGAGAAATTGGAGGGTGCGGACGGCGAACTCTGTTGCAGACCGTGCTCCTGCAGAGAGGCCGCCCACATAGGCCAGCAGGGCCCCCCAGGCGCAGTTCATCTGAAGGCCAGCATCACCAAGGGTTCTGGAAGCACAGCGCAGCCCCCTGCCTGAGAAATCCTAGGCCAGTAAGGAAGATGACCTGGCTGCCACCACTGCAGGCTGGTTCCAAGGGGGATGTGGCCAGCTCCAGTGGAGGCTGGTGGCGCTGATGTCAGTGGGGCTGTGAATCCACTTTGGGTCTCAGTCAGAACCCCAAAGGAGCTATCCCAGGTGCTAAACCTATGTTGGGAGATCTTTTCAACACCTGCGGCTGTTTAGGTTTGGAAAAACAGGTGCGTAGAAGGAGACATGATAGAGGTGTACAAAATTATGCATACTTTTGGATAACTAGAACCCGGGGTCATTCTATGAAGCGGATTGATGGGATACTCAGGACAGACAGAAGGAATGACTACCTCACTCAGTGGATAGTTAAAACAATGGAATCCACTACCAGCATCTCTGTGAGGTGGTGGAAAACCATGGGACCTGGGTTCATACAGTAATGGGTGAGGAGAAAGATGCTGACCCCAACGTAGCATGTGCTGCCTGTAGCCCACCGGGACTTCTGTTCCCTAGAACAGGGTGGGGAAGAGCCAGTAAGCAACTTAGATATAAAAGCAAGAACTAGGGTTTATTTAACAGGGAAGTGGGGTGGGGGGAAGAGGGAAGAAGCAAAACAAACTTTCAAATGAATAAATGGTTTAAAATACATCTCTGAGGGTGCCATCCTATGTTCGTTTAGAGAGGAAGAAGTCTTACAACTCCCAGCATGCCCCAGCCATAAGATCCACTAGAGTCTCTTGGTCCACTTGAGTTGTGCTACAGGAGCCAGATTTGTAAGTCTAGATGCTACAGGAACAGGCACCTATATTTTTTTTCCAGACTTGGAAAGTTGGGCAAACCTTACCTGGCGTGGCCTTTCACCCTGCAGTTAAGTTGTGACAGGAGGAACTGCACTTGCTAGATTTCTCTCTTCCATACATTTACCTATAGGAGTACTAAAGTCAAGATACATCTGTTTCCCACTCTGAGGTTTCATTTCAAGACACCCTGGGGGAGGGGAAGCTGACCCCTTCCAAAAGTTCCAGCAACTCAAACTAACCCAGTGTGTCACAGCTGTAAAGAAGGCAAACTCCACGTTAGGCATTATAAGAGAAGGAATTGAGAACAAAACTGCCAGTATCATTCTGCCTTTATACAAATCTATGGTGCAACCGCGCATAGAATACTGTGTGCAGGTCTAGCCACCACACCTAAAAAAAAGATATTATAGAGCTGGAAAAAGTGCAGAAAAGGCCAACTAATACAATTAAGAAGCTGGAGTATCTCCCCTATCAGGGAAAGTTACAACAGCTGGCATTGTTTAGCTTGGAAAAAAGGAGGCTAAGGGGAGACATGATAGAGGTGTACAGAATTATGCATGGTGTGGAGAATGTGGAGAGGGAGACGTTTTTCTCCCTCTCTCAAAATACTAGAATCCGGGTTCATCCCATGAAGCTGATTGGTGGGAGATTCAGGACAAATAAAAGGAAGGACTTCTTCATACAACTCGTAGTTAAATTATGGAATTCACTACCACAAGATGTAGTGATGGCCACCAATTTGGAAGCCTTTAAAAGGGGGTTGGATAAGTTCCTGGGGGAGAAGGCTATCAATGACTTCTAGCCCTGATGGTTATGTGCTACCTCCAGTAACCGAGGCAGTAAGCCTATGTGCACCAGTTGCTGGGGAACATGGGTGGGAGGGTGCTGCTGCACCATGTCCTGCTTTGTTGGTCCCTGGTCGACAGCTGGTTGGCCACTGGGTGAACAGAGTGCTGGACTAGAGGGGTCATCAGTCTGATCCAGCATGGTACTTCTTATGTTCTTTAACATATTTGTGTGTCTTTCTGGGGATATGGAAATGTATTTAAATTTTTCATTCAGAGAACGTGAACAACGCCCTCCAAATGGGGAAGAAAAACCATTAAAACAGAAAATCACAAACTTCTCTAATAAAAAATTCCTTCAATATATCTTCCAGTAAGCCGTCATAGTTCAGGTAACAGGACTTGTACATAAATAAGATTTCTCTGCCAAACATTATCTGTTATCTCATCCATTGTAACAGTTTCTACTATTTTATTAAGGCTACAATTCTATGCACACCTATGTGGGAGTAGGCTCCACTGAATTCAATGGGATTTACTTCTGAGTATTAATGCATGGGATTCTACTGTTAGCCACCTCCAACTGATAGGAGAGAAAGCAGTTTCCACACTCTGTCTTATCTATCTATCTATCTATCATTTATCTATCTATCTAACATCGATCTATCTATTAGGGATGTGTATCGTATCATTAAAATGTACGATAACGATACAATAAGGTCGTTAGCGTGCATACGTTTAACGATAATGATACGATAGAAAAACCTACGCTAATCATCAGAGACGATAATTTCCAGCCGATTATATCGTATCATCGGACTGCCCTATAAATAAACCTATAACTTCTGTATTTTAAAAGTTAGAGGCTTGAAACTTGGTCACAGTGCTTATGGGGTATGCCTAAGTATGTGTATGAAATTTGAGATCGATCCCTCCAACCCTCGATTTTATATGAATGTTTTAAAGATCGTTTCTGTTCTGACAGGTCTGAATGAATGCACGTGGTGAGCTGTCATTCTGATCTGTCAGAACAAAAAATTGACTATCTTTTTTTCAATTATGTATCGGCCAGAGCTATAGTGACTTTTGAGTCCTCACTTCTAACCTATAGAATTCTCAAAGAGAGAGAGGCTTTTCAAAGAAAGGGGATGACAGTGAGTAGGTTCTTCAGGGATATTTCTCCAATGCTTTCCCTGGGAATACGGCATCCACCTATACGTAACAGCAAGGAGCCACCCACAGGAGATTTGATCAATCTAGATAAACCTGTGAAGACTATGGCTCTAAATAGCCAAGCACCAGAAAGTGTGGTCATTGCAGAAATGGAGGGAGAGGGAGCAAGAGTTAAGAAGGAATACCTGAAAGACACCCTTAACAATTTTACTCAAGAAGAAAAGGAACTGATCAAAAGTTACGGTACTTTACCATATCAAGAGCAGCAGGTGATCCTAGAGAGACTTGCAACATTGAGCGAAATTTTAATGATCCAAAGTGGAAAATCTGACAGTGCCAATAAAATAAGCTTTTCTACAGCGGAGGCGCAAATAGTAATGGAAGCTAAGGAGCCGTGTAACGGTCCTCTATTACCCCATGTCTTACAACATACTTATTCAGATGAGGATAGGACCCGTGGCTCCAAGGATATGGGGTTAGAACCCAACAAACTGGCTCAAATAACTGGACCAATTAGCAGTAACAAAAGAGATCCTCCATGGAACACAAAGTCGATAACTCAAAAAGAACTGAGTCACAAGTATGTAAACTCCTCGAATAATAACTGGACAGCTTACAGGTATTTGGAGCCACATGAGATCGGCATGGCAACTGAGTCCACTCTAAGTAGGGCATGTCCAGGAAGGACAAACTCGCCAGTTAGGGGAGATAACGGATATGTCCTAAAAGACCCGAACCGGGTACTGGACAAAATTATAGAGCTGGATTGACCCAATGAAAAGGAATCCAAGAGACTACTCAGAATCCTCTCATGGAATATAGCTGGGTGGAACTCTAAGTGTAAGAATCAAGATTTTTTTGAATTTTCTAGGAGAATATGATATAGTGATGCTCCAGGAAACCTGGAGCTGCGAAAACATCTATGTGAACGGGTTTGTGGCCACCAATTTGCCAGCTCTCTCCAACAAAGGCAAAGGCAGAGCTAGGCAGGGCCTGTGCATCCTTATCGCTTCATGTTTGGATGCTAAAATAAAGGAACTGCCTAGTTATGACTCTAACATTCTGCCCCTATTACTAGAATTAAGGGCATTAAAGCAGTCTCTGTTACTGTTTAATGTCTATCTCACTCCGTCACCTTCCAAGGAAGCCACAACATCAACTTGGCTCAAAATAGAAAGTTTCTTTTTGGTACAGACGACAAAACACCCCAACGCCTTTCCGATAATTGTAGGGGACTTCAATGCTAGGTCCGGCATGTATTTGACGGACCCGGCAATTGATCAAAACCGTCTAACAACGGGAAGAGAATGTTTTGGAGCTAACCTACGGCATTCAAAAGATCCCTTTGTGAACTTAGCAGGATCCTGCTTGCTTCTTTTTGTTAAGAGAAACAATTTGGTGATTATGAATGGAGACACTGCTGGAGACCAATGGGGGGAGTTTACATTTACATCCTCCAGAGGGTCAAGTGTGATTGATTACATTCTGATCCATGAGAACCTGAAATCCAGGGGCTGCGATTTTAGAGTTTTACAACGCTTTGATAGTGATTATTTTCCCCTGGAACTTTCCCTCTTGATCCCAGGGCCTTTTAGGTTGGGCTTAGAGTATACCCCTCCTAGCACTCTTACCTACAACAAAGCTTCCAGAACTACAAAATGGCCCAAGGTTACAGACCAAGTCTTTACAAAGCTTGTGCAGTCCCCACTGTTTGCCAACGCAGAAAAGCGAATTAGTGCAGCTACTACATCAAAGAACAGCATAAAAGAGTATGAGGAGATGATGAAGGATTTGAACAGTAACCTAACGAAGGAAACTACTAGCCTAAACAGCTTAAATAGCCTAGGAGCCAATCCCCATAAGTTTCTAGAAATGGAAATTGCCGACTGCAAGAGAAGGTTTCAGTCTATATATTGTTCATACCGGGAGAAGAACGAACGTAAACTTCCAAGATCTTACTACGAGACAAAGAAAAAATATAAAAAGCTATTACAAAAAAAAAAAAGAGAGGCAGACAAGGAGTCATGGCAGGTACTGATCGCGGCTACAGTCACCAAAGACACCAGATCCTTCTGGCAAACAGTGTCAAGAGAACTAAAAAACACCAGGGGAAACAATGAATGCTGTATTTCAGCAGACACCTGGGAGAAGCATTTTAGGATAGCTTTTAAGGAAACACGAATGCCAATCTCTTCCCCAAGGTTGCCAGTGGATTTGCCTGATTGGCCAAAGATTGATATCAAAATCATAGAGGACCTAATAAGCAAGTTAAAAACGGGCAAGGCCCCTGGTCCAGATGGTATCACACCTGAAATTATAAAAAACGACATCTTCTGGTGGTCTCCAGTATTGGCAGCTCTTTTTACATCAATAAATAAGCATGGACAAATTCCAACACTCTGGCTGAAGGCCCTCGTGATTCCAATATATAAAAAAGGCCCCAAAGACGATCCTGTCAATTATCGCCCTATTAGTCTTCTTTCCATAGTAGGACAGTTATATGCAGGCTTCTTGAACCTAAAATTAAAAGAATGGATTTTAGACAATGGAATTTTGGGAGTCAAACAGAGCGGTTTTAGAGCAGGCAGCTCAACATTGGACCACCCCTTCGTTTTGGCTCATCTTGCATACAAATATTCTACCCCTAAGGGAGGTAAATTATTTACAGTATTTATTGACCTTAAAGCAGCTTTTGATTCAATACCTCGAGCCCGACTGTGGTCAAAATTAGAGCAACTCTCCATTGAAGGTAGACTACTCTTCTTGATCCAGTCTTTGTATTCAAACACAACAGCACAAGTCCGATGTAGCAGACAGGGCCATGTGACTAAGGAGATCACTGCTACTAGAGGTGTCAGACAAGGGTGTGTACTTGCCCTGACTTTATTCAACCTATATTTGGCAGACCTTCCTTCTATGCTGGCTCCTTTACCATCACATTCTCCAAAGATTGGGCAAACAAAAGTCTCCATACTCCTTTATGCGGATGATGTTATTTTAATATCACAGACAAGGTTGGGCTTAAAGGGACTATTAAGTGGTTTTGCTGAATATTGTAAATCAAACTTTTTAACAATTAATTTCTCAAAAACTAAAGTGATGGTTTTTTCAAGCAGGAAAGTGAGATATAAGTGGACTCTGGCAGGAAATAGAATCGAACAAGTGGAATCGTATAAATACCTAGGCATATGGTTTCACGAAGCTCTCAGCTGGAAGGCCCATATAAAATATACTAAGACCAAAGTAGAACAAAGTTCTGGGGCTTTAGCCCGGTTTTATTTTACAAAGGGCAGGAAATATATACCAGCAGTTACCCAAGTGTATAAATCCACTGTCGTGTCCCAAGTTTTGTATGGATCACCGATATGGTTTCCATTCTTTAAAAGTAACCTTGAAGGAATTCAACACTCCTTCCTTAGGTTAATCTTCGGTGTACCTAGATGCGTCTCAGGAGGTGCTTTAAATTTGGAAGTGGGTCTTCACTCGCTAAAATGCCAAGCCTGGATTTTTTCTGTCCACTTCTGGCTCAGGTGCCACCTTGCGATATCTCACGACTCTTTAGCCTATAAGGTATTAACAGACTCATTTGTATCTCCCTGGATGAAAGCAGTAGAGTACAAGATTTCGAGCATAGGGCTTTCACCCCCTTACCTGCTAGTGGTAGGACTTGATAAGGCAAGAGCAATCATCAAGCAAAGATTAACAGATATAGACACCCAGGAGTTAATTGGAGCAGCAAGGGGCCCCTGTTCACCACAGTCATTGGGGATATCAGTGCTCCTTAGTAAAGAGGGAGCACAATATCTAAGGTGGTTATCAATTCCCAAATATAGGAAGGCCTTTACACTAGCCAGGTTTAATGTTCTCCCGTCTAGGGTATTGGAGGGCCACTACAAGGGAATTCCTTGGCACAACAGATGCTGCCCCTGCAATGACACCGAGGTCGAATCTATAATATATGTTTTATTTTTTTGTAGGTTTTACCAATCGGCCAGGGTAGACTTAATTTGGCCAATTACACAGTCCCTCCCAGGGCGTTCTTCTGAGGCCCTAACAAGTATTTTGCTCCAGGGTACAAATAAGCGAATAACGGAACAGGTAGCTAAGTTTCTGAATCTGGCTATTCGAACCAGATTATTAGCGGACGATTAATATTAACACTCACTATTTATAGTATTTATTTGTAGATTTATAGTCCCTTTTTATATCAGCTAAGTTGCAAGCATCATGACTGCTTGTTATATTTGTTTTGCCTTTGGTCTATTGACTGTAAATAAAGGTTGATTGATTGATTGATTGTCAGAACTGAAACGATCTTTAATAAATTCATATAAAATCAAGAGTTGGAGGGATCGATCTCAAATCTGGCACATATGTGTAGCACATGATACATAGGACATAGGAAAAGTATTGTTGAGCTGATATGTTCAATACTAGGGGGAAACGATGTCTTGGAGTGCTCTCAGGAAGGCAAACTTTAATTTGTGAGTATAATTCCATTTGTGGGACTGTTCCTATTAGAGCTTTAACCTGTATTGGTATAACCCAGGAGCTTGTTTGCAAAGTTCCCATGCAGCTTATATTCCGGATGGTTCCCCAGAGGTTTTTTTAAAATGTGAGAATTGTATGGCAACATAGGCAAACACCAGTATGTGCCTGTTGAGTAAAATGCTTCTGGACTGCACAAAGCTGTTTTTATCACAGACTCTTTGCAAATGCAGGCTTGGAAATGTATGTAGATTATCAATATATAAAAAAGTAATATGTTGGTACTTGGCTTCCTTGAAGTGGTTTGTTCAGCTGTTGCTGAAATCCAGTTTTACTGATAGTGGGTGTGCGATGGGCCAAGCTTGAAGCTCTCTTGCCTTGAGCAGCATTTGATGATTTGATTGATTGAAGGCTACACCACCTTGCACTATGGATTCCCAGTCTATCCTGTGTCCTGGTAGGTTTGCCAGTGCTCCTTAAGCAAACCATGGAGGCAGTTGCCCATTTATGGTGCTTAAGCAGCAGGGAAGTGAAGTCCCCCCACCCTCCACTCCCCAAGCCATGGAAATGGAGCTCTGGGCTCCATCACACCTATTTCCCCCCCTGATTTGCCTTCACATTTTTTACCTCCATTTCATAAGCACATCAAGCTATTGGTCCCTTTCATGTGGGTTTGTGGTATTGTGCTGCACCGTGAAACCTCCTTTTCATTTGTTTGCTCTTCCACTCCATCCCGCCCCTTCTCTCAAAGCACATGCTCCGCAACAAAGGAAAAAGTGAGAGAACAGCAATATACAGAGGCTTAAGGGCACATTAAATCCGCTTGGGGAGAATGATCCAGACTTTCCCCACACCAAAATAATATGCAAAATGAACAAAAAGAGGTGAGATGGGTGCAGGACAGGGACAACGTCATGTGAGTCCCATGCTGCAAAACCAGATTCCAGACATGGTGAGAGTGCATTAAACCACTGGGTGATGGAACTCTCTGGGAGAGATGAAGTAGTGGAAAAGCTTCAGTAGCTACCTGCCACTCCATCTACACGTTGTTCCAGCAGGCACATGTTTACCACCTCAGGAGGAGGCATATTGGCCTAAGATAGGCTGACCATCTGAAAAGGAGGACAGGGCTCCTGTAACTTTAACAGTTGTAGAGAAAAGGGAATTTCAGCCAGTGTCATTTGTATGCAATTAGTTCCTGGTGAAATTCCCTCTTCATCACAACAGTTAAAGTTGCAGGGGCCCTGCCTTCTTTTGTATATGGTCACTCTAGTATAGTGCCTGCAACTTTAACTGTTGTGATGAAGAGGGAATCTCACCAGGAACTAATTGCATACAAATGACACTGGCTGAAATTCCCTTTTCTCTACAACTGTTAAAGTTACAGGAGCCCTGTCCTCCTTTTCACATGGTCAGCCTAGCCTAAGAATCAGTGGAGTCTCTTATCCCACTGATCATAGAGAATTCTTGGGTATAGATGCTACAGGAGCTCCTGTATCTCTCCCCCACCCCCGCAAAACTTACAAAGATGGTGAGCTTCTCTGTGAAAGGTGAGAGGAGAAATCTTCACTTGCTATATTTCTTTCCCCCATGCAACTTGATGCAGAATCCTGGATGGGCCAATACTGATTTCTTAGATCACTGGTTGGGGACCAGTGGTGCTTCTAATAAGGCCTTTATCCTGCAACTACCCTGCCTAAAACATGGAAATTTACAGGAGTTGGGGTTGAAACAACTTCTTCCATTCATAAACCTCTCATGCTTCCATCTCCTTCTTACCAGGAAAAAAACAATTAAGAAGGAAAAGTCACAATGCTTTTTGATTTGTAGCACTAGGGAGCCCTCCATTTGGAAGTACCCCAGAGTGGCCCTTCCACAGTACTGTATTTCCATGCACAAACTCTCTTCATGAGAGTCTGTGCATGGAAACTCTTCATTTAACATAAAGGCTTCACAGTTAAGAACCACACATGTTCAGGCAGACAAATTACTGACAAATATAGGCCCCCTCCACAAGGATGCGCTTTTGCGCCCGGTTCGGGGATTATGCGCATTATCGCAGAGGCGCATTTACACCTAATCCCTCTGCACGGGAGGCGGCAAGAGGCGGCGAAGCGCATTAATTGATGTCCAAAAAGCGCTTTAGAAGAAGTTAATGCGCATAATCGCTTGTTCACATGGCGAAAATGCGCTTTAACGGCCGGAGCAAAATAAAAGTCGCTATTTAACGCGCATTCGAAAATGCGCATTATCGGGGAGATAACGCGCCTGTACGCCCGTTTTGCGCTCCGCTGGTGTGGAGGTAAAATTTATAATGAGCCTTCAAGGCTCATTAAACATCTCGTGTGGAGGAGGCCTCAGATATTCAAAAGAAACATAACAGTAGTGCCATATGATTGTTTTGCTTTTTATTTTCATAAGAATGTAAGAAGAGCCACGCTGGATCAGACCGAGGGTCCATCTAGTCCAGCATTCTGTTCACACAGTGGCCAACCAGCTGTTGGCCAGGGACCCACAAGCAGGACACGGTGCAACAGCACCCTCCCACCCATGTTCCCCAACAACTGATGTATAGGCTTACTGCCTCTGATTTGACTCATTTCTCCCCATCCCTTCTTTTCTGTCTATAAACAGACTGAAGTTGCTTACACAATCAAAACCAAAAATAAATTCAAACCTTTTCCTTGGCAATTAAACACCAACAAGTGAAAAATAAGGAGAGGGAAAACTCTATGAAAGTAAAATAACTGTTTTTTTTAAAGAGAGAGAGAGAGAGAGAGAGAGAACAAAGACAATTAAAATAAACATTGATATCTGAACAATTTTAAGACTGAAGCAGTTTAAGACTTTACACACACACACAAATGCATGTGTGTATATTGAAAAATAGGAAAAAAAGACTGAAGCAGCAAGAACTACCTGTCAGCTTCCCCCAACTTAGTGTCCTCCAGCCATGTTGGATTACAATTCCCATCACATCTTAGCCAGCATGGGTATTGAAAGAAGTTGTAGTACAACACATCTAGCACTCTTCAAATACTTGCAAGGTTGTCACACAGAGGAGGGTCAGGATCTCTTCTCGATCATCCCAGATTGCAAGACACGGAATAATGGGCTCAAGTTGCAGGAAGCCAGATTCCGTCAGGAAAAATGTCCTGACTGTTAGAGCAGTACGACAATGGAACCCATGACCTAGGGAGGTGGTGGGCTCTCCCACACTTGAGGCATTCAAGAGGCATCTGGCATCTGTCAGGGATGCTTTAAGGTGGATTCCTGCATTGAGCAGGGGGTTGGACCCAATGGCCTTACAGGCCCCCTCCAACTCTACTATTCTATGATCTTGAGGGCACAGGTTGGGGAAGGCTGACCTAAGTGTTGAGAAGGATAACTTTACTTAAACAAGTAGAAGAGTCCGAAGCAGCTCAGGCCCAGCATACCACAGGGAGCACTTTCTCCCTTACCCACCTGCTTTGTCACTGAGGTCATGCTCCTGGTGGTTCTTCATGGGCCTATGGCTCAATTGGAGTCCACTCAGAGAAGAGCCTTCAGTGTGGTGACCCCTTCTATTTAGAACTCCCTGCCACTGGAAGTCAGGCAGGCACTCACACTGTACTACTTCTGGCTCTTCCTGAAAACAGCTCTTTCCCAGGAAGCATTCATCAACTGACTAACCACCTTTTTTATTGGTATTCTGTTTAAAATTGAACAATTTTCATCTGCTGTTTTAATCTTTTTATTGTGTTATTCTTACATTCATTACTCTGGAATCTATTTTAGATATAGAGTAGAAAGAAAGAAAGAAAGAAAGAAAGAAAGAAAGAGTCAAGATATATCTGCTCTCAGGTTTCCATTCAAGAGACCTTAAGGTAGCCAAGAGGTGACTCCTACCGAATGCAAACTCCAGCAACTCAAACTAACAATTGAGTATCAGCTATGCTTGTAGGGGCTTGTGGGAGCTGAAGTCTAAAACATCTGGACTGTTCGTGACCAGATACAAAAGAGGGCAGGGCTCCTGCAGCTTTCACTGTTGTGATGAAGAGGGAATTTCCAGGTGCTGCAGGCACACAAACGACACCTGCTGAAATTCCCTTTTCAATACAACTGTTAAAGATATAGGAACCCTGTCCTCCTTTTCATATGGTTACCCTACTAGCTCAGGAGGAAGCTCCATTGAACATGGAAAGTTTTACTTCTAAGTAAACATGCAGAGTCTCTTTACAAAAGAGGAAGTTTCCAGGAGCCCAAGTAGATAAAACCCGGCTATATTGCTAAGGCATAAACCAGTTTAAAATACCGTTACTTCTGAGTAAATGTAGGTAGGCTACTGGGGCAGGAGCTGTGCCAATTGTCAATTTCCAGGTGGAGCCATTTTGGTCCATTCTCAACAGGGAAGGTGAGATTGATCCGAGGCGTCCCCCCCCTCCCCCGCAAAAAAAACCCCTCCCTGATGAGGCCGAGAAGTGCAACTTTTCTCAGCTGGCCTGGATGGAAGGGCAGGGCCAGGACAGCTGAGACGAGTTGCGTTTCTCCGTCTTATCAGGGAGAGGGGGATATTTTTGAGGGGGGGGGGGGAGACGGGGAACATTTGCAGTCAGAGTGGGCTTGGCTACTGGCAAAGGCTAACCGGATGCGCCGGGTGGGGAGGGTGAAAGTAATAGAACCAGGTGTGCAGTGAAACTTTGAGACGAAAGAGAGGAGCCGCCCCGACGGGGTCCCTGCTTGGAGAAAGGCACGCCATGCAGCCGGCTCTGCTGTGCGCCCTGCTGGTGCTCCTGTCTCAGGGGGATGCCTGTGTCGGGCCCGAGGGCGAATTGTGCCGAGGCTGGACGTACGGGATGGATTCCCGCGTTGGAGCTTTCCAGTGTCCGCAGCGGCGCTACGGGGCAGACGCCAAGTTCTGCTGCGGGACTTGCAGCCTGCCCTACTGTTGCTCATCCGGAGAGGCCCGGCTAGACCAGCAGCAGTGCCCCCGCGTGGGTCGCCAGCAGGCGAGCACCAGCACGAGCGGCCCACCGCCACAGGCCAGCACCACGAAGGGCCCAACATCAGGACTCACCCCTAAGAAGACGCACGACCGTAAGACATCCTGGCCTGGCAAAAGGCGCTTTGTAGGGGACTTTGGCCTCCTCCACACGGGGCGTTTAATGAGCCTTGAAGGCTCATTATAAATTTTACCTACACACGAGCGGAGCGCAAAACGGGCGTACAGGCGCGTTATCTCCCCGATAATGCGCATTTTCGAACGCGCGTTAAATAGCGACTTTTATTTTGCTCCGGCCGTTAAAGCGCATTTTCGCTGTGTGAACAAGCGATTATGCGCATTAACTACCTGGAAAGCGCTTTTTGGGCATCTTTTAATGCGCTTCGCCGCTTCTCGCCGCCTCCCGTGCAGAGGGATTGTGAGTAAATGCGCCTCCGCGATAATGCGCATAATCGCGGAACCAGGCGCAAAGGCGCATTCTTGTGGAGGGGGCCCTTGGCAAGGCTAGAATCTCGTAGTTTGGGGCGTGTTTCACTGTGTGTCCCTTCCGATGTTGACCTGCTCCATCCCCTCTCAAATCTCTCGGATTTTCCTTGTATGTTGTTTCCTCCGCAATCTCCTCTTTTAATTACAGTCGATTTTTTAAACATATGTGGGACCAACTCTAGCTGAGGTCTTTGTTTTCCCCGAATAGTTTGAGGAAAGTCCCAGAGCACATCTGCTCATAGGCATCTCTCAGGCTCATGTCCAAAGTTGCCTCCCCTATCCTCTCCTGCTCCATTGCATGCAATTGCTTTTGGTACCATGCAAATCTCTCTGTCATCTGAACATCCACTAGGGATGCGATCCTATGGATGCAGTGGTGAAAATATCCTGATATTTTGGACCCCATCCCCTTTTAACCTTGGCCATGACAGCCATTGGGATGCCCCCCACCCCCGCTAGAAGCTTTTCCAAAATGGGATTTGGTGTTTTGGCTGAACGTTACACTGCATCCCTGGGTAAGGGTGTTGTCAGGCTTGGGTCCATGGGGCCCTGGCTCTCATTCTATTTCCTAGGGCCCAAGATCTATTCCCCAGAGCCCTGACTGTATATGGGTGACAATGGGAGGTTTTATTTTCCCTTAATTGCCCCTCAAGGGGCAATTCTGAAGGGGGATTGCAGCTGGGGAGGGAAGGGTTAACTCCCCCTTTTCCACATGCTGCAACCATTTCCCCACCCCCACCTTTTCCCACATGGCAATTAATTTTAGGGGGAGGGGAAACCTTTTCCATTAGTTTGGGGGACACACACACGCACACTCAAGATTATTTGGATAAGAAATTAATGGACTGGCTTTGTCTCCTGTGAAATTTAGATAAATTCTAGCAATGGTTTCTATAGATATAAATCAACATATGCACGTTTTATGCAGATGAGGGCTTTCTGGTCCCTGAATCCTTCAGGTCTCTCGCAATGTTCCTGGCCCTGGGTCTTATGACTCTCAAGCAGCCTGTGTGTGGTACCCTCCATGGGACTATGGGTCTACCTTCTCGCCACCATGGTCACTGGCTGCTATTGCTCCTCTTCCCACTCCCCATCATGGCCATTGCTTGCTTGACAGGCCGAGAGCCAGTCTGCAAGGAGGCGGTGGCGTTTCCTGCTCCTCCTACTTTGTCTGGGTCAAAGCGAGAGGCAGGTGAACAAACAGGTTGCAATGAGGAAGAGAAGAAGGGGGAAGACCAGGGAACTCTTGCCAGCAGGGGTGTGGGCCTGCTGGGGTGTGGGCCCTCAGCAAGCGCCTGACCATACCTACCCTTGACGCTGGGATGAAGGGGGCATATCTTATGCATGTGTAAAATTCCCCCTGGATAGAGGAGGACTTGAGAAAGGTGCTGAGAAAGGAAGGGCTGGAAAAACTTGAGGGGGTGGGGACTGGTGAGGACGGAATATGTATGAAAATACATGACTGACTTTTCTTTTCTTTCCAGTTATAGCTGCTCGTTGGGCTTTGATAATAATTTTTGTTATTGGGATCCTTTTTGCCATAGTCGGCTATTGTGAGGAGAGAGTCTGGCGTTTGCTGAGATACCTCCGATTTTGGAACAGAGGCCAGGAGGGGATCGAGCTGCTGGATTTCCCCCCTCCTCCACCAGCCCCTTTTTCGGGCCCTCTGCCCCCCAGCAGTGAAGACCTGCCGCCACGATATAGCGCTGTGGTCCCAGAACCAAATGATGGTGAGCCACCGCCACGATATAGCACTGTGGTCCCAGAACCAAATGATGGTGAGCCACCGCCACGATATAGCGCTGTGGTCCCAGGACCAAATGATGGTGAGCCACCGCCACCGTATCACACTGACGATCCAGGGCCATATTCTGTGGAGGAGCCTGCAGAAAACCAGAATTTGCCTCCACCAAGTCCTGTTGTGCACTTTCGTCTGGCCAGTGCTGAGAACCGAGAGGACGAGGTCAATGTCAGGCTTCTTGCACAAAGAAATGTCTCTAACCATGTTTCGGATCCTCCCTCAGAAATGGAATCCTCTGTAGGCAATTAATGAATGCAGAGAGAGAGAGAGAGGGACTATACTTAAGCCCTGCAAGAATGGAATCCCATGCCTGATAGTCATGATTTGCTTTTAATATGCCAGAAGTGAACCAGCCCTATCTGACGATGCTTTTAAGAGTGTGTATTTATTGGACTGAGTATTTGTCCTTGATGTAAGTTCTCTCAATGAAGACACTGGCAAACTGGAGCTTTGAAGTTGAACAAAACCAGGGATGTCCCGGTGCTGCTATTGCACCTGTATTGATGCATTGTTTGGGGAGCACCTGGTAACTCCTCATGGGTCCTTGCCTGTGCTTAAGGGAGGGGCGTTTAAGTACATGGCCGAGACATTTACCTTCAACCCTTTCCCCATTGAGCACTGTAATCTCATTGCCTGGCCCTGATTGGAAAAGCTGCCTGTGCTCTTTGCTTATTTTGGGACTGCATGGCCGGTAATTCATCACTTTGCCTTAAAGCAGAAAAGCACACCGGTCATGCAGCCAAATCCCCCTCTTCAAAATGACACTTGATGGAAGTCTCTAACTCTGAGCTGGAAGGCTCAGCCTCTAAAGAAAAGTCCACTGTATATATGGGGTGACATTTGCATTATGTTCGAAACACTCTTTGGCGCAAAAACGAGAGCAAGGTATTGCCAAAAGCCTTTCGTAGCCACCAAGCCTTTCTCTTCATGGGCACAACTGTTTCTGTGCTGCCGGCTTATAGATCTGTAAAGAAACTACTGAAACAGGTAAAGCATGGAGTCTGCTCCCTCCCCTCCCCCCAAAAAGCTGCTCCTTAAACATTGCCAGTGAACACAGGGCAAGCGTATTGCTGAGCTGATGTATGGAATACATGGGTAGATGACGCCTTGGCATCTTTGCTCACAGGAGAGATGCACCCTGGCCAGCTACACTATGAAGAATTCTGTTTGTCTGACTGTTCTTATTGGAGTGTATTCTCTATGGGCATAAGCCAGGGGCTTGTCTGCATAGCTCCCATGGAGGTTATATGCCAGATGGTTCCCCCGGGGCTTTTTTAAAATGTGAAAATTGTATGGGCACTTCTGTGTATGCTCCATGAAGATGCAACATAGGCAAGCAGCAATGTGTGCTTCCGGGATACACAGAGCTCTTTTTAGCACAGACACTTGTCACTTCGCAAATGCATTGTTATCAATATGTGTATCTGATCCTCAATAAAAGTGGAATTGTACATTGATGTTTGGCCTCCTCAGAGTGGTCTGTTCAGTTTCCACTGAGATCCGACTGTAGCCGACGCTTGGTGTGCTGTTGGTGTAGCTGTCTCCTGCAGCCCTTCAGCCCTTCAGCGTTTGAGGAACAATTCACATGCAAGGCCTGGAACACTATGTGAGGTAATACTGGGCAGCTTATGGCTTCTGTTCATGGCCACTTGCTTCTCCTCGCTGCTTGCGACGATTCCAGATCTGTGCACAATGGAAACTTATCTCTGGGAGAGGAGGGGAAGGAGTAGAAACGGTTAAACCTGGCTTCCCCAACCTGTTGCCCTCCCATCCCTGCCTACTGAAGTTAGCCCCCCCATTGAAACTTTTCCCAATGCTAGTAGCAGCACTGAAATAGTGGTGTGTCACCCCCCCCCCCCACTGAGCAGCTTTTGGGAAAAGTGTGCATGGAACCTTAAGACTCTGTGGGCCATGAAAAGTGTCCGAGAGTGAAATAAAGAATCATTATCAAAAGCTGGACAGGTGTTTTGTTTAGACTCGAGTAGCTAAAGCCACCCAAGGGGGTTTCCAGGCAAGGTATTTTTCATGACATTGCCCCCTCTTTTTTTTACCGTGGGGGGCAGTGGGATCCAGACGACAACCTCTTCAATTTGTAATCCTGCCGAGTTTTCCTGCCTCTGTTTCTGTTTTTTTGCTTATTAAAGAAAATTGGGTAATTAGAAAAATGGTTGTGCAGGGCTGCAGAAAGCCTTCGGACTGGTAGTGGTGGGAGCCCCAGGCCTGAAGTTCTGTGCCCCTATATGAGAACACCATCATACATACGGTTGTCACACTACGATTAAACTTCAAGAGACCTGGAGAGGGAGTTAAGCAGGGGAGGCGCATGGTTACGATACCAGTGGGGTGGTAGATCTCCTCTGACTTTGCAGTCAGAACCAGATGGGACTCTAAAGGAGCTGTCCAAGATGCTTTTGAAACAATATATTAAAAGTAAACTACAAGTATCTCTAATGAAATAGAATTGCTATTAGTGTCTACATTACAGTAAATCCTGCAGGGGTTACACTTTGAGAGATCAACACTAGTAGGGAAGTAACATGTCAGTGTCTCGGCAAGCAACATGTTAACAAACTGAGGGCGCAATCCTAAAAATGAGTGTTTGGGTTTCCTCCTGTTTCCAGGCTGGGCTATGGCCTTGGTAGACAGACAAAAGTCCTACAACTCCCAGCATTCCGCAAGCAGAAAGGGTGTCTGAGGAATGGTGGGAGTTGTAGGACTACTTCCCATCTAAACATGGCTAGGATTGAGCCACTCTTGTATAATGCTTGCCTGATAACTTTTGGCATTTTATTTAAGTGATGGTACAGAAAATGGTTTCTAGTGCCCAGCAGATGCGCACTTTTGGGGGCTTCTCCAACATTCAGTGTAGCAAAGCATGCTCTTGTTCAAAGTACTGACCTGCCTTCATACATAGGGATATTTGCTGAGGAGGAGGAAGCGTTGTCGAACATAGAAGTTTGGGGGCATTTTTGTTGATGGACGGGTGAGGATCGGGGCCAGGCCACCTGAGTCAAATTACCTTTCTGAGCCTCTTGGAGGAGTTTCTGGGAGGGAATGCCATGTGGACAGTTGCGTTTGGTTACTGAGAAAGATTAACTCAGGCATGTAGACGGGGGCGGGGGTCTGAGGAATGCAATCGGGAGCGCAGGGAAAAGTTGGAGAGGGAGGAGTCGCCCGGAAGGGGTCCCCGCGTGTGCAGGAGCGCCCCGTGCAGACGGTTCTGCTGTGCGCCCTGCTCCCCCTGTCACCTGGGGAAGACGCCTCTGCTAGGCCCGAGGGCGAACTGTGCCGAGGCTGGACCTCAGCAACAGAATCCCCACTCGCAGCTTTCCAGGGTCCGCAGTTGCATGATGGGGCAGAGGCCCAGTTCTGCTGCGCAACCTGCAGCTTCTTGCCTTTCTGTTGCTCGTCCGGGGAGGCCCATGTAGAGCCGCGGCAATGCCGTAGATTGCCATAGGTATTTGGACAAACTTCCCCTGAAGATACCTGGCAGCTGATGCTGGAGGAACTCTTCCTCCCAAAGCTTTGGGTTTATGTCCAGAGACGGATTTCTTCCCATAAGCATCTCCCTTACGCACAGTCACTTTTAGAGTGCAATCCTATACCTCGCTACTCAGAAGCAAGTCCCACTGTGTTCAGTGGGGCTTACTCTTGGGTAATTGGGTGTAGGGTTGTGTAGTTAAATTGTCTTCCCCTGTGATCTCAGAGGAGATCACACAGGAAAACCATTTCTATCAATACGCCACTCTAACTGTGGGTACTTTGTAGGGCTCGGCATATATATATATATATATATATATATACACAAACACCATTTTGCCCACTCCTAAGGAATTCAATTTAAGCAATGCATTGAATGGTATGTTTACCAACACTTCTGTCATAGGTAGGCAGTAGGCACACTGGCTGAGGAAGAAACTCCATTGACCATGGAAAGTTTTACTTTTGAGTGAACATCCAGAGTCTCTTTACAAAAGAAGAAATCACCTAGAGCTCAGTAGAGAGAACAGGGCTAAATTACTAAGTCGTAAGCTGACTTACTTCTGAGGTAGTGAGTCGACTTACTTCCGAGTAGGCTATTAGAGGCAGGAGCTGTGTCAATTGTCAATTTCCAGGTGGAGCCGTTTTGGTCCATTCTCCGCAGGGAAGGTGAGATTGATCGGAGGTGTCTTCGTTGATGGAAAGGCAGGGCCAGGCCAGCTGAGACGAGTTAGAGTTTGCCATTAGAGTGGGCTTGGCTACTGGCAAAGGCTAAAAGGATGAGCCGGGTGGGGAGGGTGAAACTAGGAACGCAGTAAAACTTCGAGAAGAGTGGCCCCGATGGGGTTCCCGCTTGGAGAAAGGCGCGCCATGCAGCCGACTCTGCTGTGCGCCCTGCTTGTGCTCCTGTCTCAGGGAGACACCTGTGTTGGGCCCAAGGGCGAATTGTGCCAAGGCTGGACATACGGGATGGATTCCCGCGTTGGAGCTTTCCAGTGTCCGCAGCGGCGCGACGGGGCTGATGACAAGTTCTGCTGTGGCACTTGCAGCCTGCCGTACTGTTGCTCCTCCGGAGAGGCCCGTCTAGACCAGCAGCAATGCCCCCGCATGGGTCACCAGCAGGCCAGCACCAGCACAAAGGGCCCACCACCACAGGCCAGCACCACGAAGGGCCCAACACCACGACCCACCCCTAAGAGGACGCAAGACCGTAAGACATCCTGGCTTTGCAAAAAGCGCTTTGTAGGGGACCTTGGCAAGGCTAGAATCTCATAATTTGGGGTGTGTTTCACTGTGTGTTCTTTCTGATGTTGACCAGCTCCATCCCCTCTCAAATCTCTTGGATTTTCCTTGCAAGATGTCTCCTGTGCTATCTCCTCTTTTAATTGCAGTTGATTGTTGAGCAAGTTTCCCCTTAAATATATGTGGGACCAGCTTAAGCTGAGGTCTTTGTTTTCCCTGAGTGGTTTGAGGGAAGTCCCAGAGCACACCTGCTCTTGGGCATCTGTCAGGCTCATGTCCAGGGTTGCCTCCCCTGTCTTCTGCTCCATTGCATGCAGTTGCTTTGGTACCAAGCAAATCTCTCTGTGATCTGAACATCCACTAGGGATGCGATCCTATGGATGCTTAGAGTCTATCTACACAGTACCATGGAACATTTTAAATAGTATTTTAAAACGTTCCAAATAGGTGCGTTCCAAAACATCTTAGGCCACATTAAGGAGTACTCACGTTACAGGAAAAAAATTATTCAGTCTTCAAAGCGGTTTGTGCAGTCTTACACACCCTTCTGTTTGTCTCTTTCTGTTTTGTTTTTACAATGAGTTTAGGGCAAGACATTGTGGGCGTTGTAGTTCACTCGCCCACTTCCTTCTTAGTTACCCTTTTTTCCCCTATCTTTCAATGAGTATAGGGCTAAGCATTGTGGGCGCTGTAGTTCACTCGCCCACTTCCTCCTTAGCTCCTCTTTCTTCCCCACCAATCAACAGCTAAGCATTTGGGCACTGGTAAACGAAGCACTGCCTCCACAAATCACAAACGGTAAGGAAGGACACATTATTTTACTTAAAACGATTTATTAAAAGTAAAAACCGTTGTATATAGCTGAAGTGAGTTTTAAAAAACCTTGGTTATACAACGTTCAAGGGAGTGCATCATGTGGCCCAAAGAGTTTTCATAACCCTTATGAAATGTTTCAAAGCTAGTGTGTAGTTCAGCTCTTAGGCAGAAAAGATTCCAGAAAAGACTCCAATAACTCCCAACATTCCCCAGCCAGCCAGCTGGGAATTGTAGGACTTTTCCCCCGTCTAAACATCCATAGGATTGAGTTCCAAGTCCAATTGGGGTGGGAGGGGGTGGGGTGGCACCCAATATTACAACACACTCTCCCCCCCCCCCCCAATATCCCACCCTGAATAGCATGTCTGGATTTGGGGCATTGTTGGATCTGGGCCCTGGTCACATAATCTATTTCCGAGGGCTCTGAAGAATCTATTGAACTGTGTGTCTGTTGTTGGCAATGCAAGGCTTCTTTCTTGGCTTTGTTGCCATGCAATGGACAATTTTCAAGAGGGCTGTAGCTGTGCAGAGAAGGGTTACTAGGGTGGCCCTATGAAAAGGAGGATGGGGCTCCTGTGTCTTTAACAGTTGTATTGAAAGGGGAATGTCAGCAGGGGTTATTTGTATGCCTGCAACACCTGGTGAAATTACCTCATTATCCCAACATGTAAAGCTGCAGGAGCTCTGCCCTCCTGCCGCTGTAACTGTTGTGATGAGGAGGGACTTTCACCAGGTGCTGCAGGCATACAAACGATACCTGCTGAAATTCCCCATTCTATAAAGCTGTTAAAGATACAGGAGCCCTGTCCTCTTTTCCATAGGGTCACCCTAGTGGTGCTAAGATTCCCTGGCTGCAGAGTGGGGAGCAGCATTGCATTTGTGCACCTCTTGCTATGGAAAGAGTAGAGGCTCATGCAAGAGCTTTGAGGAAGTTGCAATATATGGAATAATAGCCATGGCTGGGGCTTTTCAGGGCTGGTGGGATGGAGGATAAGATAGGTATTCAATGCTCAACATTCAGTATGTTCATAAGATGGTCAGAGGAGAGTAGGAGAAGATTGGCAGCCGCATGCCATGAACTGGAGCAGATGTACCTGGATATGGGGGATTTCTCTGCCATAAGTGGGGAGAGGCAGAGGGGTGTTGCCCTATTTACCCCCATATAGAACCGCTTCTGGAGTAGGACCCTTTACCCATTGGCCAGTACTGTCTATTCTAACAGACAGCTGCTCTCCAAGGACTCAGGCAGGGGCTTCATTCCCAGACCTTCTGCCAGAGACTGAGGTGGAGCTTGCAGCAAGGATAGCATGTGTTATGTCACCCACCTCAGCTCTGTCCTCCAACCCAATCCCTCATGGTCTTAGACCAGGGGGTTAGAACCTCTGGCCCAGGAGCCAAGCCGAGCCAAGCCCTCCTGGGATCCCACTCTGGCCTTCCGGGTTGCCTTGTTGGCCACGCCCTTTTCTCCCGCCCCAACTGCTTTTCCCCAAACCACGAATTGTGTGGAGGTTCCTTGGGGTTTGTGAAGGCCGCTTCTAAATAGTCCCAGAGCCAGACCGGGATTTATTTACCCCAGCAAGTGCAAAATCTTAGCGAATATTTTTTGTTGATATATGACATAAGTGTCTCAGAAAATTGAGTCTTACAAAATTCCAGTGGGGGGGGGGGGCTGCGTGATGACATCATCAGTATGACTGCCGCGTGATTATGTAGTAGTTGCCACATTTAAATATGCATAACTTCTCACCCGTTTATGCCACAGAGATGAAAGTTTTTCTGAAATGTTTCAAATTTAATGACAAATACTTTTTGTAAGTACACATTTTTGTTAACTCCATTTGTTTTTGAGATAATTTCATATGAACGTATAAAATCAGTGTTCACATTGGTTATGTGTGACGTTTAACCATGATTTACTCAAAAACTATACGACTTTCGAAAGAATACTGAAGAACAAAAAAGTTGCATTTTTAAATGAGGATTAAAAAAATGTATAATAACATGTGGTTTACCCCAACACTTAGGGAATTATGAGTGATAGATTGTTCTATGTCCACTTTTCTCAGGATTGTATGATTTTACAGTTTATCACACAGGGCTTTCATTTCAAAAGTATCCACCCCTAAATATCTCTCAATCTGATACACAGGTCATTTTAAACATGTTCAACTGTGATTTTTACTTACAGTTGAACATGTTCAAATGTTCTTTACAAAATTTGAAACAGGACGAGTATGATTAAATATTTTAAAAATACAATTTATTAGGTTGAATTGTTTTTAACAAATGTTTTCAAAGGCTGCCTCTACAAGAGAGGTTTAAAGCTCTTTCAAGGCGCTTTAAAAAAATTACCTCTACAAGAACGGAGCGCAAATCGGGCGTAGAGGCGTGTTATCTCCCCGATTATGTGCATTATGGAATGCGCGTTAAATCACGAGTTTTATTTTGCTCCGGCCGTTAAAGCGCATTTTGACTATGTGAACAAGCGCTTATGCGCATTAACTACTTGTAAAGCACATTTTGGTCATCCGTTAATGCGCTTTGCCGCCTCTCGCCGCCTCTCGTGCAGAGGGATTAGGTGTAAATGCGCTTCTGCGATTATGCGCATAATCGCCTAACCGGGCGCAAAAGCGAATCCTTGTAGAGGGGACCAAAATCTTCATCAAAATATACAATTTACTAAATAAAAACTATGTTCTGTGAGAAAGGTTAACAAATAAATTTCATTGGATGTTGTCAAGGTTCCACCTTGACCTGGACCCCTTTGTTTGATCAGATTTTAAAAGATATTTTGCCTCTTCAAGAGACCCTCTTTACCTCAGCAATTAAGTTTTTACCTCTCTCACCTTCCCTTCTCAGTAACGTGGGGTTTAGGCCTTAGGCGTGGTGGAAATGGCACTGTGAACAACAAGGTTTTAACAACAACAATTTACTATTTTATATTTGGTAAGGCAACATCACATAAGGTATTTACACAAATACAGCTGTTACTCCAAAAGGTATTTACAATTGTTAGAAATGACCATTCAGTCTGCAAAAGTACAAAACAATCTGGACGGTAAACAAGCTTCTTTATTGAAATACAATATTGCAAGATTGGGTGCTGAGCTACAAAAGCAGAGCAGGCACAAGGAACATCAAAATCACAAGTCCTTTTATTCCCTGACCATGGCCAGAAGAGTCCCTCTTATTAGTCGGGAGATCTAAGGTTTACAGCCTATCACGATCGCCTAATTAAACTACTAAAATCCCCGCCTCTGTTTACATCTCCCCTTACTCAGATTTTAGCAACCCTTATGTCTATTTATTAATTACCTTATTTGGTGACAGCCTTATTGGTTTGCACCTTTCAGCAGTCAAGCTTACCACTAATGTTTCCTGTCTGCTAAATCTCTCAGCGTTTATGATTCATATTTGTAAAACTTTATCTTTGAAGCTTAACCGCAACAGATATGATCTTACCACAAATGCTATTTTCTACTAATTCTTAAATGTCAAGTGGAGCAAACATGTCAAATGAAGCGAACAGACTTACGTAGGTTCTCAGCTACGCTTTCCTGTTATTACATACATATTCCATTACAAGCAAGCAGCCTAATTTATTTTATTAAGTCTATGAATTAATTCTTCCCTGTCCTTACATTATTATCATTAGAACTGAAAAAGTAACATTTTTCCATTTCCCACACAATTAAAATAAAAAGAAGTAAAACCGCAGTCTTCTCTAGCCTAGCTACACTTCTACCTGTAGCCGGGTCTAGAGTCTCTTTCAGTCTGCTCCCGGTTGTTTCCTTTCTGGATCTTTCCCTTGTCCCAAGGTCTCTCTCTGGCTCTCTCCAGCTCCCTCACTATTCCCCAACAACTCCCTCTACTCCCCAGTTAGCTCCACACCTTTATATACTTTAATACAGAAACTGAAACAACCAATCTGGTAACCTAAACTGCAGAAATGAAACTTAACTCCTTTAGGGAAAATTACACTCAGGAATGCCCCCCTCCCATCAGAGGATTTCCAGGCCTTCAGGCCTAAACTAAAACTAAGCCTGTGTAGGCCTCAAACCTCTACAGTTGTCCTCTTCACTGTCATTAGAACTGCTATCATCACTGTCAAAATCATTTTCCTTGTCTTCTTTTTCACTGTCCTCTTCTGTGGCCATTTCAAGATTTTCTGGGAATGTTGGACCATCGTACCATTTAATGTGGTACCTGCCATTTTCCAAGTACCAGCCGTGTTCAGTAGGATCAAGCAAGTCATCAGATTTTCTACAATCTGCTCGTTTCCACAGCCATGACACTGAATTGCTTCTTTTAATCTTTTGGATCAATGCAGGTTTAGATGGAGGCTGCATTTTTGGGTCAATCCTTTTAACTTTGGAGAATGCCTTAGACTGGATCTTAGGTGTTGTTTTCTTCATAAATAGACTGTATCTTACTCCACTCACAGAGGAGTATCTAGGGTGGCCGTAAATGGCACAGACAAATTTCTCCAACCCAGCTATCTTTTCTTTGGTTAAAGTTAATGACTCATCTAGCTGGCTGAGAATTTCTTAGAATTCATGATTCTTTTTCATGATTTCAAAGGGTTTAACTTTTCCCTGCCTTGCAAACGCAGCTGTGAAATCAGACCCTGTAAAAGCATGGTAGCCAGACAAGGCCTCTACCAGATCATGTCCAAGCTCCGCTGTGATACAAGTTACAGTACGTTGATCATCCTTCTGCAGTTGTTAGAAGACACACCACAATCAAACCAAACCCAAGAGTTTAGGAAGTGCTTTTGATGGTAAATTAACAGAACCAACACATCAGTGTCATTTGCTCTAACCAGGGTATTCTTTGCCTGATCACTACCATGTGATGTATGTTGGATTTGCCAAATAATCCCTGTGCCTGCCTCTTGATGATGGCAAAGCAAGATCAGGCACCTCTGTTGCCTCAACACTGACATCCTTGCTGGTGTATTTGTAACACACAGTCTCTGCTCCGACAAAGAGAATTTTGCCTGCCAGAAGTGAAGCATACTTCTGATATTTCCACTCATTGCATAGGAAAGATGTATGTGATGTTTTAAACTGCTCATTCCGAAGTGCATCAACTGCCTTTTTTGGGGTCTTCTGATCTGTGCCTGTTACTTTGATGTCACTAGTTGGTACAGTTGTTCACCGTTTATGTTCATAGTCGTTTATACTTTGGTAGCTGTAAGTGTCAAACACCAGGTGCACTTCCTTAGCTGATGTACTACTAGTAATGTGCTCCAGTAATTTACATGCAAGAGTTCCGTAAGTTTCCGGGAACTTCGAAGTGTGCAACATGTGAGGTTGACCTATAGTTATATCATGCTTCTCATCTAAATTCTGGTACTTTTCTAGCCTATGCATCAACTTCCTTTGGGCTGTTTTATTAATTGATCCACCAATCTGAGCAAGACAGAATGGCATGGGAGTTAGAGGATACTCAATGACTTTTTTCACATTACATTTTTGAACAGCTGCCATATAAATTACTTTACCGAAAACATCTAAAGTGCATTTGGCAACCTCTAGTTTCTTTTGTTCCATTTTCAGGTTAATTGATATAATCGAAGATGCGCAGTTAGCTACCAAATTTTGGGGTATGGGCTTTTCAACATCCTTTGGATCTTGCACGTACATTTTTTGAACTTTTCAGCAGCTTCTTGCCCTTTAGAAGAAAATGAAAGAAGATCCAGTGTGACTTTCTCATTGATTGTCCAGTTGAAATGTTCCTTAGAGGTGCCTGAGGATCCAAGTCTTGAAATGGGTTTGAAAACATTAGGAGGGTGATCAATTTTCGGACACGCTGGATGTTTAAAAATCTGTCTGCGCAAATATAAAGCCACCTCTTCAATCTGTGCCTCAGTTTGAGATGCATAATCATTGGCTAATGCTTCAGCTTCAACTGATGAAATACGGTTGGAATATAGTATTGCTCGATTTCGTTGTTTTTAAGGCAGGACCGAAGTGACTCATCAGGTTGTCGACTAACTTTTGAGTTGAATATGTAGGATCCTCAATTCCTTCTTCAGAGAGGTAAACACAATATCGGGAGTGAATTGAAGTCAGTGTTTGGGCCTTGTTTGATGTAATTATGTATTCATTGACATAATCTACTGTTTTACTAAATGTTCTGTCTTAGTTTCCTTGATAACTTTTTCTAGATGTGTCAGTGGTTGTTTCTCTTTTATTCTCTGTCTCTCGAGACGGTGCATTCTTAAGGTACTGTTTGCGGCATGAGTGGTGTTCGCATATCTCCTTTGCTATGAAATTTTCATCACCAAGTTTTAACAATAAATTCTGATCTTGAAGAACTTTTACTGCATGTTTGATACTGTTCTCAGCATCCTTGGTTTGGCATTTGCCCAGTGCTTCTTCTTTCCCTTTAACTTTTTTCCTTTTAATTCCGCAAAAAATACATTTTTTTCCGACAACACCTGTGTTTGTTGCTATTTTCACAGAGGAGTCAGCTGGATTGTTTGATCGCGAAGTGTATCCTGAAGTTGTTGCTCGGGGAGTTTCAGTATCTCCTGTCTTCTGGACTGCGGTGAAATTTTTGTAGCAAGCTCGGTGATAGCTATGTTTGCTTATATCAAACGCTTTTGGGAGGGATTTACAAATATTGTTGTACTTGGAATCTTTAAAAGTTCTTAATCTTGCAGAAGATGCATCTAATATTTTCTTCCATGTTGGAGCGGTTAATCCGAAGATGGGTCCTTGTATATTTCCTGTGTGGATGATACAAACCTTTTCCTCAGCGTTCATTTTGAATTTCAACTACAATTACGCTGAACTGAAACAAAATAGAAAAAAATGTATACTTACATAAAGTATTTGTCATTAAATTTGAAACATTTCAGAAAAAAACCATCTCTGTAGCATAAACGGGTGAGAAGTTATGCATATTTAAATGTGGCAACTACATAATAGTATGGCAGCCATACTGATTATGTCATCACGCAGCTCCACCCCCACTGGATTCTGTAAGACTCACTTTTCTGAGACACTTATGTCATATATAAACAAAAAAAATATTCACTAAGCTTTTGCACTCACTGGGGTAAATAATTCCTGCCTGGCTCTGGGACTAAAAGGCTTGGGTACTGGCAGTGGTGAAAATATGCTGATACTTTGGACCCCATCCCCTTTTGACCTCTGCCATGACAGCCATTGGGATACCCCTAACCCCGCTTCTCCAGAATGGAATGTAGTGTTTAGGCTGAACGTTACACTGCATCCCTGGGCAGGGGTGTTGCTAGGCTTGGGTCCGTGGGGCCCTGGTTCTCATTCTATTTCCTAGGGCCCAAGATCTATTCCCCAGAGCCCTGAGTGTATATTGGTGCCAATGGAAGGTTTTGTTTTCCTTTAACTTAATTGCCACGCAAGGGGCAATTCTGAAGGGGGATTGCAGCTGGGGAGGGAAGGGTTAACTCCCCCGTTTCCACATGCTGCAACCGTACCCCATCCTCCACCCCCACCTTTTCCCACATGGCAATTAACTTTGGGGGGGGGAGGAAACCTTTTCCATTAGTTTGGGATGATCTCGGGCAGGGGACAAATTAATTGAAGTACACACACAAGATTATTTGGATAAGAAATTAATGGACTGGCTTTGTCTCCTGTGAAATTTAAATAAATTCTAGCAATGGTTTCTATAGATATAAATCAACATCTGCATGTTTTATGCAGATGTGGGCTTTCTGGTCCCTGAATCCTTCAGGTCTCTCGCAATGCTCCTGGCCCTGGGTCTTATGACTCTCAAGCAGGGGGCGACAAATGTATTTTGTCTTGCCTGCCAGCCCCCTTTCCTGGGAGCCCTCAGCCTGTGTGTGGTGCCTCGGTAATCAGCTTCCTTCTTTTCCCTCTAGGGATATGGAAAGAGGGATTATTGGGGGGTCAAGGTGGGGGAAGCAAATAGGGCTTGGGGAAGAGAAGCTAGAGATCCGGTGGTGTTATTCCAGCTTCATGGATTTTAGGATCCTTGAGCCAGACTATGGGTCTACCTTCTTGCCACCATGGTCACCCCAGCTGGAGTGTGGGCCCTCGGCAGGCGCCTGGCCATGCCAGCTCTTGATGCTCTAGCCCTGTCTGGATGAAATAACCTGGGGTGAAGGGGGCATATTTTGTGCATGTGTAAAATTCCCCGTGGATTGAGGAGGTGCTGAGAAAGGAAGGGCTGGAGAAACAGGGGTGCATGGGTGGGTGGGTGGGCTGGTGAGGACGGAATATCTATGAAAATGCATGACTGACTTTTCTTCTCTTTCCAGTCCTGATTGCTGGTTTGTGTTTCATCTTACTTTTTGTTGGTGGGACCCTTTGTGCTATCGTCAGCTATTGTGAGGAGAGAGGCTGGCGTTTGCTGAGATCCCTCCAATTTTGGAACAGAGGCCAGGAGGGGATTGAGATGCAGAATTTCCCCCCTCCTCCACCAGCCCCCTTTTTGGGCCCTCTGCTCCCCGGCAGTGAAGATCTGCCGCCACGATATAGCGCTGTGGTCCCAGAACCAAATGATGGTGAGCCACCGCCACGATATAGCGCTGTGGTGCCAGGACCAAATGATGGTGAGCCACCGCCACCGTATCACACTGAGGATCCAGGGCCATAATCTGTGGAGGAGCCTGCAGAAAACCGGAATTTGCCTCCACCAAGTCCTGTTGTGCATTTTTGTCGGGCCAATGCTGGGAACCGAGAGAACGAGGTCAATGTCAGGCTTCTTGCGCAAAGAAATGTCCCTAGCCATGTTTCGGATCCTCCCTCAGAAACAGATTCCTCTGTAGGCAATTGATGAATGCAGAGAGAGAGGGACTATTCTTAAGCCCTGCAAGAATGGAATCCCATGCCTGGTAGTCATGGTTTGCTTTTAAGATGCCAGAAGTGAACCAGCCCTATCTGACAATGCTTTTAAGAGTGTATATTTATTGGACTGAGTATTTGCCCTTGATGTAACTTCTCTCAATGAAGACACTGGCCAACTGGAGCTTTGTAGTGGAACAAAACCAGGGACGTCCCGGTGCTGCTGTAGCACCTTTATTAATGTAGTGTTTGGGGCTCCCCTCCCTCCTCCCAAAAAGCAGCTCCTTAAACATTGCCAGTGAACACAGGGCAAGCATATAGCTGAGCTGATGTATGGAATACGTGGGTAGATGACGCTTTGGCGTTTTCAATCCTGGGAGAGATGCACCCTGGCCAGCTACTTTATGAAGAGTTCTGTTTGTCTGACTGTTCTTATTGGAGTGTATTCTCTATGGGCATAAGCCAGGGGCTTGTCTGCATAGCTCCCATGGAGGTTATATGCCCGATGGTTCCCCCGGGGCTTTTTTAAAACGTGAAAATTGTATGGGCACTTCTGTGTATGCTACGTGAATATGCAACATAGGCAAGCAGCAATGTGTGCTTCCGGGATACACAGAGCTCTTTTTAGCACAGACACTTGTCACTTCGTAAATGCATTGTTATCAATATGTGTATCTGATCCTCAATAAAAGCGGAATTGTACATTGATGTTTGGCCTCCTCAGAGTGGTCTGTTCAGTTTCCACTGAGATTCGACTGTAGCCGACGCTTGGTGTGCTGTTGGTGTAGCTGTCTCCTGCAGTCCTTCAGCGTTTGAGGAACAATTCACATGCAAGGCCTGGAACACTATGTGGGGTAATACTGGGCAGCTTATGGCTTCTGTTCATGGCCACTTGCTTCTCCTCCCTTCTAGCGAGGATTCCAGTTCTGTGCACAATGGAAACTTATCTCTGGGAGAGGAGGGGAAAGAGTGGAAAGGGTTAAACCTGCCTTTCCCCAACCTGTTGCCCTCCAGTTGTTTGGGACTACAACTTCCCCTCCCTGCCTACTGAAGTTAGCCCCCACTCCCATTAAAACCTTTCCCAATGCTAGCAGCAACACTGAAATAGTGGTGTGTCCCCCCCCCCACACTGTGTCCCCTCCCCACTGAGCAGCTGTTGGGAAAAGTGTGCATGGAACCCTAAGACTCTGTGGGCCATGAAAAGTGTCCGAGAGTGAAATAAAGAATCATTATCAAAAGCTGGACAGGTGTTTTGTTTAGACTCGAGTAGATAAAGCCACCCAAGGGGGTTTCCAGGCAAGGTATTTTTCATGCCATTGCCCCCTCCTTTTTTTTTTTTACCATGGGGGGCAGTGGGATCAAGACGACAACCTCTTCAATTTGTAATCCTCCGAAGTTTTTCTCCTCTGTTTCTGTTTTTACGCTTATTAAAGAAAATTGGTGTATTGGGATTCCAGGGGGGACAGACTTGCCCCCAGGCCTGAAGTTCTGTGCCCCTGTATGAACACCATCATACATATGGTCATCACTCTACTATTATTATTACTATTATTATTATTATTTTATTTTATTTCTAACCCCCCTCTCCATCCAGAATGAGGTGGGGAACAACAATAAATATAAATATAAAAATCATAAAATAGATAAACCATTAAAACAGATAAAAACAAATACTTTATTTAAAACATCTTAACATTCAACTGGGTAGGCCTGCCGGAAGAGAGCAGTCTTCACGGCTCTGTTAAATTCCGGAAGACTGCTAATTTGTGGAATCTCCTCCAGCAGGCCATTCCACAGTCTGGGAGTGGCAGAAGAGAAGGTCCTCTGGGTAACACTCATCAGCCTAGTTCTGGCTGACTGGAGTAAATTCTTCCCAGAGGACTTGAGTGTGTGGGGTGGATTGTATGGGAGAAGGTGATCCCACAGTTAACCTGGACCCAAACCATGTAGGGCTTTAAAGGTAACCAACACTTTATACTTTGCCTGGAAACTAATTGGCAGCCAGTGGAGTGATTTTAAGATTGGAGTTATGTGGTCACCCCTAGGCGTACTGGTGACCAACCTGGCTGCCATATTTTGAACTAATTGAAGTTTCCGGACTAGGCACAGAGATAGCCCTATGTACAGTGCATTGCAGAAGTTGAGACTTGAAGTTGCCAGTGCGTGCACTACTGTCTTTAGGTCTTCCAACTCTAGGAAGGGGCGCAGCTGGCACAACAGCTGAAGCTGATAGTAGGCACTCCTGGCCATCGCATTTATCTGGGCTGTCATTTGGAGTGATGGATCCAGGAGTACCCCCAAGCTGCGAACACAGTCTTTCGGGGGGGGGGGTGTAACCCCATCCAGAACTGTTTGACACACCTCCAAACCCAGGTTGTGGCCTTTGACAGCAAGCACCTCTGTTTTGTCTGGATTCAGCTTCAGTTTGTTTTTCCTCATCCAGCCCATTACCGCCTCCAAGCATTCATTCAGAGGAGACACACTATCCTTAGCTGACTATTAAACTTCAAGAGACCTGGAGAGGGAGTAGAGCAAGGGATACACATGGTTACGATGCCAGTGGGGTGGTGGATCTCCTTTGGGTTTGCAGTCAGAAGCAGACAGAACTCTAAAGGAGCTGTCCAAGGTGCTTTGGAAACAACATATTAATAATAAACTACATCTCTATTGAAATAGAATTGCTATTACTGTCTACATTACAGTAAATCCTGCAGGGGTTACACTTTGAGAGATCAACACTAGTAGGGAAGTAACATGTCAGTGTCTCTGCAAGCAACATGTTAACAAACTGAGGGCGCAATCCTAAAAATGAGTGTTTGGGTTTCCTCCTGTTGCCAGGCTGGGCTATGGCCTTGGTAGACAGACAAAAGTCCTACAACTCCCAGCATTCCGCAAGCAGAAAGGGTGTCTGAGGAATGGTGGGAGTTGTAGGACTACTTCCCATCTAAACATGGCTAGGATTGAGCCACTCTTGTATAATACTTGCCTGATAACTTTTGGCATTTTATTTAAGTGATGGTACAGAAAATGGTTTCTAGTGCCCAGCAGATGCGCACTTTTGGGGGCTTCTCCAACATTCAGTGTAGCAAAGCATGCTCTTGTTCAAAGTACTGACCTGCCTTCATACATAGGGATATTTGCTGAGGAGGAGTAAGCGCTGTTGAACATAGGCAGGATCTACACTGCTGTTTTAAAGCGTTTTATCACAGTAGTGACAACTGTTGGGCCCAGGACACTGTTATGAGGCTCTTTAAAGCACTTTAAAGCGCTTTAAAGCAGCAGTGTAAAAGTTTGGGGTCATCTTTGTTGATGGACGGGTGAGGATTGGGGCCAGACTACCTGAGTCAAATTACCTTTGGGCCGGATACCATGTGGACAGTTGTGTTTGGTTACTGAGCAAGATTAACTCAGGCACATAGACGAAGAAGGCCGGAGTAAAGCAATCGGGAGCGCAGGGAAATATTGGAGAGAGAGGAGTCGCCCGGAAGGGGTTCCCCGCGTGCGCAGGTGCGCCCCGTGCAGACGGTTCTGCTGTGCGCCCTGCTCCCCCTGTCACCTGGGGAAGACGCCTCTGCTGGGCCCGAGGGTGAACTGTGCTGAGGCTGGACCTCAGCAACAGAATCCCCACTCGCAGCTTTCCAGGGTCCGCAGTTGCATGATGGGGCAGAGGCCCAGTTCTGCTGCGCAACCTGCAGCTTCTTGCCTTTCTGTTGCTCGTCCGGGGAGGCCAATGTAGAGCCGCGGCAATGCCGTAGATTGCCGTAGGTATTTGGACAAACTTCCCCTGAAGATACCTGGCAGTTGATGCTGGAGGAACTCTTCCTCCCAAGGCTTTGGGTTTAATGTCCAGAGACGGTTTTCTTCCCATAAGCATCTCCCTTACGCACAGTCACTTTTAGAGTGCAATCCTATACCTCGCTACTCAGAAGCAAGTCCCACTGTGTTCAGTGGGGCTTACTCTTGGGTAATTGGATGTAGGGTTGTGTAGTTAAATTGTCTTCCCCTGTGATCTCAGAGGAGATCACACAGGAAAACAATTTCTATCAATACGCCACTCTAGCTGAGGGTACTTTGTAGGGCTCGGCATATATATTTCCTTAGGAGTGGGCAAAATGGCATATATATGCCATTTTGCCCACTCCTAAGGAATTCAATTTAAGCAATGCATTCAGTGGTACGTTTACCAACTCTTCCATCATAGGTAGGCAGTAGGCACACTGGCTCAGGAAGAAACTCCATTGACCATGGAAAGTTTTACTTTTGAGTGAACATCCAGAGTCTCTTTACAAAAGAAGAAATCACCTAGAGCTCAGTAGAGAGAACAGAGCTAAATTACTAAATCGTAAACTGACTTACTTCCGAGGTTGTGCGTCGACTTACTTCTGAGTAGGCTATTAGGGGCAGGAGCTGTGCTAATTGTCAATTTCCAGGTGGAGCCGTTTTGGTCCATTCTCGGCAGGGAAGGTGAGACTGATCCGAGGCGTCTTCGTTGATGGAAGGGCTGGGCCAGACCAGCTGAGAAGAGTTGCGTTTTTCCGTCTCATCAGGGAGAGGGGAGTATTTTTGAGGGGAAGGGAGAAGACAGGGAACATTTGCAGTCAGAGTGGACTTGGCTACTGGCAAAGGCTAACCGGATGAGCCGGGTGGGGAGGGTGAAAGTAATCGAACCTGGTGCGTAGTGAAACTTTGAGACGAAAGAGAGGAGTCGCCCCGACGGGGTCCCCGCTTGGAGAAAGGCACGCCATGCAGCCGGCTCTGCTGTACGCCCTGCTGGTGCTCCTGTCTCAGGGGGATGCCTGTGTCGGGCCCGAGGGCGAATTGTGCCGAGGCTGGACGTACGGGATGGACTCCCACGTTGGAGCTTTCCAGTGTCCGCAGTGGCGCGACGGGGTTGATGACAAGTTCTGCTGCGGGAGTTGCAGCCTGCCCTACTGTTGCTCGTCCGGAGAGGCCCGTCTAGACCAGCAGCAATGCCCCCGCATGGGTCGCCAGCAGGCCAGCACCAGCACGAGTGGCCCACCGCCACAGGCCAGCACCACGAAGGGCCCAACGCCACGACCAACCGCTATGAAGACACAAGACAGTAAGACATCCTGGCCTGGCAAAAGGCGCTTTGTAGGGGGACCTTGGCAAGGCTAGAATCTTGTAGTTTGGGGCGGGTTTCACTGTGTGCGCTTTCCAATGTTGATGTGCTCCATCCCATCTCAAATCTCTCGGATTTTCCTTGCAAGATGTTTTCTCCGCAACCTCCTCTTTTAATTACAGTCGATTGTTGAGCAGGTTTGCAGTTAAATATATGTGGGACCAGCTTGAGCTGAAGTCTTTGTTCTTCCCAAGCTGTTTGGAGGAAAGTCCCAGAGCACACCTGCTCTTGGGCATCTCTCAGGCTCATGTCCAGGGTTGCCTCCTCTGTCCTCTGCTCCATTGCATGTATGTAGCCCGCTGGTAGTAGCCGCCGGCGCCGGATGGGAGCAGACAGCCCGGAAAGGTAAGGGCCCCCCTCCTCCCCTCCGTGCGCCCCCTCCTCCCCTCCACGCGCCCCCTGCTTACCTTTCCGGGCCATCCGCTCCTGTCCGGCGCCGGCGGCTGCATGTTTTATGCAGATGTGGGCTTTCTGGTCCCTGACTCCTTCAGGTCTCTCGCAATGTTCCTGGCCCTGGGTCTTATGACTCTCAAGCAGGGGGCGGCAAATGTATTTTGTCTTGCCTGCCAGCCCCCATTCCTGGGAGCCCTCAGCCTGTGTGTGGTGCCTCTGTAATCAGCTTCCTTCTTTTCCCTCTAGGGATATGGAAAGAGGGATTATTGGGGGTCAAGGTGGGGGAAGCAAACAGGGCTTGGGGAAGAGAAGCTAGAGATCCGGTGGTGTTATTCCAGCTTCATGGATTTTAGGATCCTTGAGCCAGACACCCTCCATGGGACTATGGGTCTACCTTCTCGCCACCATGGTCACTGGCTGCTATTGCTCCTCTTCCCACTCCCCATCATGGCCATTGCTTGCTTGACAGGCCAAGAGCCAGTCTGCAAGGAGGCGGTGATGTTTCCTGCTTCTCCTCCTTTGTCTGGGCCAAAGCGAGAGGCAGGTGAACGAAGAGAAGAAGCGGCAAGACCAGGGAGTCCTTGTCAGCAGACCCTAGGCTGACCATGTGAAAAGGAGGACAGGGCTCATGTAACTTTAACAGTTGTAGAGAAGGGAATTTCAGCCAGTGTCATTTGTATGCAATTAGTTCCTGGTGAAATTCCCTCTTCATCACAACAGTTAAAGTTGCAGGCACTATAATAGAGTGCATATACAAAAGAAGGCAGGGCCCCTGCAACTTTAACTGTTGTGATGAAGAGGGAATTTCACCAGGAACTAATTGCATACAAATGACACTGGCTGAAATTCCCTTTTCTCTACAACTATTAAAGTTACATGAGCCCTGAACTCCTTTTCATACGGTCAGCCTAGTAGACCCCAGCTGGAGTGTGGGCCCTTGACAGGCGCCCAGCCATGCCGACTCTTTATGCTCTAGCCCTAGGGTGAAAGGGGCATATCTTGTGCATGTGTAAAATTCCCCCTGGATAGAGGAGAGCTTGTGAAAGGTGCTGAAAAAGGAAGGGCTGGAGAAACTGTTTGGGCTGGTGAGGACGGAATATCTATGAAAATGCATGACTGAATTTTCTTCTCTTTCCAGTCTGGTTTGCTGGTTTGGCTGTCAGCTTACTTTTTGGTGGTGGGATCCTTTATGCTCTCATCAGATATTATGAGCAGAGAGGCCGGCGTTTGCCAAGATGCCTCCGGTTTCGGAACAGAGGCCAGGAGGGAATCGAGCTGGAGGATTTCCCCCCTCCCACACTGGCCCACATTTTGGACCCTCCGCCCCCCTACAGTGAAGATCTACCACCACCCTATAGCGTCGAGGACCCCAGACCATTTCATGCGGAGCCAGAGCCAACCTCTAGGAATGAGGACCCCGTACCATATGGTGGTGAACCAGCACCACCATATAGCACTGAGGACCCATGGCCACATTCTGTGGAGGAGCCTGCAGAAAACTGGGATTTGCCTCCACCAAGTCCTGCTGTGCATTTTCGTCGGGCCAATGTTGGGAACCCAGAGGACGAGGTCATTGCCAGGCTTCTTGCGCAAAGAAATGTCCCTAGCCATGTTTTGGATCCTCCCCCAGAAACATCTCTGTAGGCAATTGATGAATGCAGAGACAGAGGGACTAGTCTTGAGCCCTGCAAGAATGGAATCCCATGCCTGGTAGTCATGGTTTGCTTTTAAGATGCCAGTAGTGAACCAGCCCTATCTGCTGATGTTTTTAAGAGTTTGTATTTGCCCAAGATGTAAGTTCTCTCAATGAAGACACTGGCCAACTGGAGCTTTGTAATGGAACAAAACCAGGGACGTCCCAGAGCTGCTGTTGTACCTCTATTGATGCATTGTTTGAGGAGCACCTGGTAACTCCTTATGGGTATTTGCTTGTGCCCTAAGGGAGGGGCATTTGAGTATATGGCTGAGATGTTTACCTTGAACCCTTTCCCCTTTGATCACTGGAATCTAGTTGCCTGGCCCGGATTGGCAAAAGCTGCCTATGCTCTTTGCTTTTTTTGCAACTGCATGGGCAGTATTTTATCACTTTGCCTTCAAGCTGAAAAGCACACTGGTTATGCAGCCAAATCCCCCTCTTCAAATTAACACTTGATGGAAGTCTCTAACTCTGAGCTGGAAGGCTCAGCCTCTAAAGGAAAGTTCACTGTATATATGGGGTGACATTGGCATTATGTCCAAAACACTGTTTGGGGGGGAAATACGAGAGGAAGGTGTTGCCAAAGGCCTTTCGTTGCCACTAAGCCTTTCTCTTTGTGGGCACAGCTGTTTCTGTGCTGCCGGCTTATAGATCTGTAAAGAAACTACTGTAACAGGTAAAGCATGGAGTCTGCTCCCCTCCCCCCCCAAAAAAGCTGCTCCTTAAATATTGCCAGTGAATACAAGGCAAGTGTATTGCTGAGCTGATGTATGGAATACGTGGGTAGATGACGCCTTGGCGTCTTTGCTCACAGGAGAGATGCACCCTGGCCAGCTACCCTACAAAGAGTTCTGTGTGTCAACTATTCTTATTGGAGTGTATTCTCTATGGGCACAAGCCAGGGGCTTTTCTGCATAGCTCCCATGGAGGTTATATGCCAGTTGGTTCCCCCGGGGCTTTTTTAAAACGTGAAAATTTTATGGGCACTTCTGTGTATGCTCCGTGAAGACGCAACATAGGCAAGCAGCAATGTGTGCTTCCGGGATACACAGAGCTCTTTTTAGCACAGACACTTGTCACTTCGCAAATGCATTGTTATCAATATGTGTATCTGATCCTCAATAAAAGTGGAATTGTACATTAATGTTTGGCCTCCTCAGAGTGGTCTGTTCAGTTTCCACTGAGATCCGACTGTAGCCGATGCTTGGTGTGCTGTTGGTGTAGCTGTCTCCTGCAGTCCTTCAGCTTTTGAGGACACAATTCACATGCAAGGCCTAGAACACTATGTGGGATCATACCGGGCAGCTTATGGCTTCTGTTCACGGCCACTTGCTTCTCCTCACTCCTAGCGAGGATTCCGGATGTGTGTACAATGGAAACATATCTCTGGGAGAGTAGGGGAAGGAGTGGAAAGGATTAATCCTGCCTTCCCCAACCTGTTGCCCTCCAGATGTTTGGGACTACAACCACCTTCCCTCCCCACTGAAGTTAGCCCCCCCCCATTAAAACCTTTTCCAATACTAGTAGCAGCACTGAAATAGTGGTGTGTGTCCCCCCCCCCCCACTGAGCAGCTGTTGGGAAAAGTGTGCATGGAACCCTAAGACTCTGTGGGCCATGAAAAGTGTCCGAGAGTGAAATAAAGAATCATCATCAACAGCTGGACAGGTGTTTTGTTTAGACTCCAGTAGATAAAGCCACCCAAGGGGGTTTCCAGGCAAGGTATTTTTCATGCCAATGCTGCCTCCTTTTTTTTTTTTTTAACCATGGGGGGCAGTGGGATTGAGATGATAACCTCTTCAATTTGTAATCCTCCTGAGTTTTCCTCCTCTGTTTCTGTCTTTTTGCTCACCAAAGAAAATTGGGTAATTAGAAAAATGGTTGTGCAGGGCTGCAGAAAGCCTTCGGACTGGTAGTGGTGGGAGCCGCCTGTCTTGGAAGCACCCCCAATGTTGACAAGAATGCCTTGACCTATGCATGTGTTAGACCAGGGCTGCCACATCTTTTTTCAGCCCGGGGACTGAATTCCACTTTGGTGAAGCTCTAGAGAGCCACATTCCAGTGCAGGCAGGACTGAAAGTAAAAGGAGTGTGTCCAAAATATAGAAGTTTACCCACAAATTTGGGCTGAAAGCTCTTCCTGCCAGTAAGCAAAACCACAGCAGAGGCATTTCAAGAGTTTAGAATGGGGACGGGGGAAGTAAACCAGCACAAACGTCAGGAAATGCAGAACAACCAGTGGTTGGGGAAAAGAGGGTGTAACCAACCGGGAACCCAGCCTGGAATGGTGTATTGGGATTCCAGAGGGGACAGATTTGCCCCCAGGCCTGAAGTTCTGTGCCCCTATATGAGAACACCATCAAACATATGGCTGTTACTCTACGATTGAACTTCAAGAGACATGGAGAGTGAGTTCAGCAGGGGTCATGTGGTTCTGATCAATGCTTTGCTGAAAATTTTTCCTATGAAGCTTTTGAGCATTGCCATTCAATTTGATAGGAGAGAAATTGCTTTCTAAAAGAAATTCACATGAGAAGAAAATTCAGAGAAATTCTCATGCGTTTGGTTCAGGGTTCTTGCATTTCCTGCTGCAGGTGGGTGGGTGAGACAACATGGGTCCCCTCTACAAGGATTTGCTTTTGCGCCTGGTTAGGCAATTATGCGCATAATCGCTGAAGCGCATTTACGCCTAATACCGCTGCACGAGAGGCGGCGAGAGGCGGTGAAGCGCATTAATGGATGACCAAAATGCGCTTTACAAGTAGTTAATGCGCATAAGCGCTTGTTCACATAGCAAAATGCGCTTTAACGGCCGGAGCAAAATAAAACTCGCTGTTTAACGCGCATTCGATAATGCGCATAATCGGAGGGATAGCGCGCCTCTATGCCCGATTTGCGCTCCGTTCTTGTAGAGGTAAATTTTTTAATGCGCCTTGAAAAAGCTTTAAATGCCTCTTGTAGAGGCAGCCATGGATTTATTCCTCCCATAGGGCCTTTCCGGATCTGGATGTGCAGGCAGCCTGGGAGACTGTGAATGATGAGATGTGTAATAGAAAGAGAAATATAGATAGTACCCTCAGGCATCTCAACAGGATTAGTTAAGGTCAAAAACACCACCAACACACATTCAAAACAAATTGTAACAATGAGGCAGAAAAATGAAAGCCTGTTTCATGGGGAAAGAAAACTTTCAGGACATTCTTGTGCTTTTTCTTTCCTTACCTCCTTGAAATAAAAGGACATGTTTCAGAACTGTCTCCATGTTTTCCTCACCATTATTTTTGTGGTGGCTGCATTCCCTCCCCCCCAACCTCAATGCCTTGGAGTTGTGCTAGGTATATGGGGCATTGTGGAGAATGCGAAATGGGGGCCATGCTGCTAACACAGTTGATGCTGTTGGACAGTGCAAAAAACAAAAACCCAAGTAAAGGAAAAGAGAGAAGCTGTTTTACAACCCTTGCCAATGGTGATGCCTACCTGTGAGAAACGGTTGGAGAAGTTTTCCTACTCCTGGAGAAATTCAGTGAAATTGTGTCCCCACCACCCCCATTTTTACCCACAAGTAGGGTGGAGAATTTTGAGAGGCCACTTGCTCACAGCCCTATGAGGAGAGTCTGAAAGAACTGGGCATGTTTAGCCTGGAGAAGAGAAGATTGAGGGGAGACATGATAGCACTCTTCAAATACTTGAAAGGCTGTCACACAGAGGAGGGCCAGGATCTCTTCTCGATCATTCCAGAGTGCAGGACACAGAATAATGGGCTCAAGTTGCAGGAAGCCAGATTCCAGTTGGACATGAGGAAAGACTTCCCGACTGTTAGAGCAGTACGGCAATGGAACCAATGACCTAGGGAGGTGGTGGGCTCTCCCACACTAGAGGCCTTCAAGGGGCAGCTGGACAGCCATCTTTCAGGAATGCTTTAAGGTGGATTCCTGCATTGAGCCGGGGGTTGGACTCGATGGCTTTATAGGCCCTTTCCAACTCTACTATTCTATGATGCCAGTGGGGTGGTGGATCTCTTCTGGGTTTCAGTCAGAAGCAGACGGCCCTCTAAAGGAGCTATCCAAGGTGCTTCAGAAACAAAATATTAGTAGTAAGCTACAAGCATCTCTATTGAAATAGAATTGCTGTTACTATCTACGTTACAGTAAATCCTGCAAGGGTTCCACTTTGAGAGATCAACACTTGTAGGGAAACAACATGTATGTGTCACTGCAAACAATGTTAACAAACTTAGGGCGCAATCCTAAAAATGAGTGGATTTTCTCCTGTTTCCAGGCTGGGCTTTCACCTTTGTAGACAGACAAAAGTCCTACAACTCCCAGCATTCCCCAAGCAGAATGGGTATCTCAGGAATGGTGGGAGTTGTAGGACTATTTCCCATCTAAACATGGATAGGATTGAACCATTAAACATCCTGGCAATACCTAGTATCTTAACAAGGCACTCTTCTATACTGCTTGCCTGAAGATTGTAGAATTTTTATTTAACTGACAGTTCAGAAAATGTTTTCTAGTGCCTAGTGCATATAGACTTTTTGAGGCTTCTCAACAATTCAGTGCAGCAAAACATTATTTTATTCAATGGTATGTGTATTGTTGCTTCCTTCATACATAGGAACATTTACTCAGGAGTAAGCGCCGTCAAACCTAGAAAGATCTACTTTCGAGTAAACAAACATTACAAAATAGTAAGCTTCACGGAATTCAGTCAAACATACTTCCAAGCTATGGGATATAAGTTACCATGCATATAGGGCACGATAGGGCTCAAGTCTCAGTGGTCACGTGGAGCCATTTTGGGCCACTCTCTGCTCTTACTAACTCTGAGATTTACTGCTGAGTAAATGTAGACGGGACATTAATGACCATGAAACAGAGACACCATCGGGACCAATTGTTCGCTTTCAGGTGGAGCCATTTTGATCATCTACTCCTCCTGGTTAGGGAGGTGAGAAAGTTTGAGGTCATTTTTATTGATGGAAGGGCGAGGATGGGGCCAGGCCAGCTGAGCCAAATTGCCTTTCTGGGCCTCATCAGGGAGTTTCTGGGAGGGGTATAAGGGCTGGATGTGGACGGTTGTGTTTGGTTACTGGAAAAGTCCAGCCCAGATTGGGGAGCGCAGTGAAACTTTGAAAAAGAAAGAGAGGAGTCGCCCCGACGGGGTCCGTGCTTGGGGAAGGGCGCGCCATGCAGCTGGTTCTGCTGTGCACGCTGCTCCTGCTGTCCTCTCGGGGAGATGTTGCTGCCGGGCCCGAGGGCGAACTATGCCAAGGCTGGACGTATGACAGAGAGTCCCCAGTCGCAGCTTTCCAGTGTCCGCAGTCGCACGACGGGGCGGACGCCCAGTTCTGCTGTGGGACCTGCAGCCTGCCCTACTGTTGCTCCTCCAGAGAGGCCCGTCTAGACCAGTGGCAATGCCCCCGTGTGGGTCGCCAGGGGGCCAGAATTACAGACAGCCCCCTGACCACTCAGCCCCCGTCAGATCAGGGTAAGAGGACAGTTTGGCTGGCGACGTCTAGGGGAGTTTAGAAGTGGTCTCGACTAAGGTAGAATCTCTTGTCCTTTTATTCATTTAGGGTGCAATCCTATGCATGTTTAGACAGAAGAAAATCCTACAACCCCCAACAGGGCTGCCTGGGGAATGCTGGGACTTGTAGGACTTTCTTCTGTGTAACCCTGCATAGGATTGCACCCTAGCTAAATTTCCTTTCAAGTCTCCTGTTTTTTCCCTCCCAACAAGTCCTTCCAACAAACCGTAGATATTTGGGCAAGCTTCCCCTTTATGATATCTGGAAGCTGATGCTGGAGTAACTCTTTCTCCCATGGCTTTGGCCTTAAGTCTAGGGTCAGTTTTCCTCCCATAGTATCTCCCTTACACACAGTCACTTTCAGAGTGTAATCCTACTCAGAGTGCAAGCTACTCAGAAGCAAGTCCCACTGTGTTCAATGGGGCTTATTCTTGGGTAAATGGATGTAGGGTTGTGTAGATAATCCCACCCGCCCCCTTGTGATCTCCCCTGAATGTAGGTAACTTGGGAGGGTAGTTGCAGCTACCCATGAGTAGGACTCTCCATGCTCTGGATGCTTCTCTTGGGCTAGATAATTTTGCTCTCTGCCTTCTAGACCTCTTCATCCTGTGTGCGTGTGGTATCCTCTCTCTTTCCATTCCTGAAAGAGGATTTAGAACTACAAGAGGGTTAAAACAGTAGTGTAGTAGAGTGGAACCCCTGTAATGCTTCCAATGTGTGTTTTCATGTGAAAAACTGAATACATAAGAACATAAGAGCCATGCTGGATCAGGCCAAAGATCCAACTAGTCCAGGATTTCCTGTGGGCTAATGAGCTGCCCAAAAGAAACCCACGAGCAAGACATGAGTGCAACAGCACCTTCCAGCCCATGTTCCCCAGCAACTGGTGTACATAGGCCAACTGCCTCTGGTACTGGAGGTAGCATAGAGTCATTAGGACTAGTAATCAGCCATTGAGAGCCTTCTCCTCCAGCAATGTATCCAACCCCCTTTCAAAGCCACCCAAATTGGTGGCCAGCACCATGTCTTGTAGTAGCAAGGAATGACTACTGCAGAATAGGAGTAACTACTGTGGTTTAAACAATCTGGGGTGAAAGGACTGTGTCTTGTGACTTTAAATGCCTTCCAACATTTGAACAGGTGGTGTATAAAGGCCACCTGCTGACTGATGACTTATTTGGATATTTGGTTTGCTTTTGTTGCCATTTCTGCATAGTTCTTAGAAAGCTGTGTTTTCATACATGGAAACATTTCACATGTGTGCATTGATATTGGCATATTCAAATCTCTGTGGTTGCATTTCTGTTGTTGGTGAAATTTTAGAATGAAAGCTAAGTTAAAGGTGTGGGGGGGGAAGTCTGTGCCTTTCACATATGCAAAACTGCCCCTGGTGAGTGGAGGGATTGGGGAGGGGGAGAGAAGATAGTGGCAGTGGGCTGCCATCAGTGATGGTCTTGTCTTCTTTTCCCTCCAGGATGGAACGGCATGGTTGTCTTCATTGCTATGGTAGCTTTCTGCTGGTTCCTTTGCATCGCTGGCCTTTACTGTAGGGGGAGATGTTGCCGCCAGCCAAATAAGTACATGTTTGACAATATGCAGACCTGGGCGGCCATTCATTGGGCAGCTCGTCACCGCTCTCTGCCACCCCGCATCATGGGTGCCCCTCCCAGCTACATGGAAACTTATCCTGGGGAGATTGAAGCCACTGCCAATTTGCCCCCACTGTTGCCTGCTGTGCACTTTCAGCGTGCATATCCTGGAAACCCAGAGGACGAGTGTACTCTTGTTCCATTTGAGCACAGAAATGTTCCTGACCATGCCTCGGAGCCTGTCTTGGAAGCAGCGTCCTCAGTAGATCAGCGATGTCCAGAAAGGGAGCGATCAGCCTCTGGGGCAAGTAATGCCGGAGAGAGTGGAATTTCACGCTGAACAGCCATAGCTTGCTTTTAGGATCCAGGACACGATCCACTTCATATGCTGAAGTTTTTAAGACTATGTATTCACTAGCCTGACTTCCTTTCCAATAAGTAAGTTGATTGAAGACAGTGGCAAATTGTGATAAGGAAGGGAGCATCTCATTCTTCCCCAAACTAATGCCCTCTAGATGTGTTGGTGCTCTCCAAATGTGTAGTCCAACACATCTGGAGAGCACCAGGTTGGGGCAGAATGGGGTAGAGGTATTCACAATCCCCTTTCCTATCCATTAATACAGTATCTGGTGAGGATACACAATGTCTGTCTTCTGAAGGGAGGGACTATGGAATCACATGGTGGAGAGGCTTACCTTCAGCCCCTTCCTCTCTGGTTACTGGAGGCAATGCTCTGTTTTTGATCTCGTCCTGCGTTTTAGCTCATTTTGGGACTGCATGGCCGGCTATTCAACACTTTGTCTTGAAGAACAAAAATGCACAGTAACAACCCTCCCCCTCTTCAAAATGTCCTTCAAGAGGATGTCTCTAACTCTCAGCAAGAAGGTTCTGAGTTTAAGGGAAGTACAGATGGTAGGACTTTTGTAATATCTCCAGGATGCTGCTGGTGGAGAAGGAATCAAGAGTTAGTTGTTACCAACAGCATTACATAGCCACCAAGTCTTTTCCTTGATGGGCAGAGCTAAATCTGTACTGCCAGTTTAAGGATCTATAAAGAAATCACTGAGTAGCATGGAGACTTTCCCCATACACATGCACAACACCTCACATTTAAACATTGCCAGTGAAGACAGGGCAAAAGTATTGCTGAGCTGCCATATGAAATTTTTGGTGTCTTTGCTCCCAGTAGGATGGACTTTGGACCAGCCTACCTGCTGTGAAAAGTTCTGTTTCTCGGACTGTTCCCGTTGGAGCCTTAACCTCTGTGGCATAAGGCAGGGGCAAGTCTGCACAGTTCCCATAGTGGGTATGTGCTACATGGTACTCTGAGGCTTTTAAAAAGAGGAGTATCATTTAATCACTTCTATATATTAACCCGAAAGGGGCCAAAGAGGAGAGCAGCATTGTGTGCCTCCTGAAACAAATGCTTCTGGACGCAAGAAGCTGGTTTTAGCATTGACACTTGTCAAAGTCTTGTTTATAAATGTGTGCAACTTAGTCCTCAATAAAAGTGATGTAGTATGTTGCTATTTGGCCTCATTGAAGCGTTTCATTATATTTCTGGAGTTCCTACTGTGGCCAGTGCTTGGTGTGCTATGGCCGAAGGTGGCGTAGCTGTCTACTGTACCACTCCTACCTTGATCAATCCTTGAGGATGCAAGTCTGGTGGAATTAGAATTGCTAGACCTCCCACTGTGGTGGCCCTGAGCCTCAGGTTGTGGGGTCTATTCTCAGGGCGCTAGGGTGGCAAACTTAGATGTCAGAGTTTATATTTATTACAGTATTTCCACCTTTCTTCCATTATGGAACTCATGGTGGCTACATGTGGTTCTTATTTGATGGTCTCCCCTCCAAGCACTGGGTGCCTCTACAAGAGCGATTTAAAGCTCTTTCAAGGCGCATTAAAAATTTTACCTCTACAAGAGCGGAGCACAAATTTGTATTTTCAGATGCGCGTTAAATAGCGAGTTTTAATTTGCCACGGGAGTTGCATTTTGGCCATGTAAACATGCGATTCTCTGCATGTAAACAACTTTAAAGCACATTTCATATAGCCCGTAATGCGCTTCACCACCTCGTGTGTGTAGTTATTAGATGTAAATGCGCTTCTGTGAAGATGCGCATAATTGGGCAACCAGGCGCCAAACCAAATTCTTCTAGAGGGGACCATTGACTAGACCCAGACCCATAGGAAGCTGGTGGCTCTAATGTCAGTGGGGCAGTGAAACCATGCTGGGTTTTAATCAGACCTCTTAAGAGTTTATCCAAGATGCTGAGGCCCTGTGATAGGTCCTTTAGAGTTCTGACAGAAACTCAGAATGGATTCAATGCCCCACTGACATAGGACCCACCGGCCTCCACTGCCCAGACCTGCTTAACTTCAATTGGTGGCTGCATCGTGTGTTTCAGCCCATGCTTTGGGTTTTTACAAGGGGTGTGCATGGACCCCCCAGATCGGATCAGGACCTGGATCGGGACCTCCAATTTTGTCCTGGATCGGACAAAATCGGAGCCCCCCGGACCGGATCAGGTCCCATCCCGATCCAAAAATCGGAACTTCAGATTTTTGGATTGGCCGCCATTCTCCCCCTCCCCCCCCCATAGACTTGCATTGGGGGAAAGAAAGCTTTCCCCCAATGCAAGTCTATGAGGAAAAAATGGCGGCAGGTGGGTAAGGGGGGTAAGCCCCCTCCCCCGTGCTCCTTACCACCGCGGATGGAAGCGGACGGCCCCGGGGGGGTAAGCCCCCTCCCTCTCCCCCCGCTTACCTTTCCTGGCTGTCCGCTCCCATCCACCGCTGGCTGCTACTGCGAGCGGGCTTCGCGGCCTGCCCCTAGGTAGCACCCTGGCGCGCTACCTAGGAGCAGGCTGCGAAGCCCGCTCGCAGTAGAAGCCAGCGGCGGACAGGAGCAGATGGCCACGGAAGGTAAGTGCGCCACGCCCCCCTCCCCCTGCCCCCTGCTTACCTTTCCTGGCCGTCTGCTCCTGTCCACTGCCCCCTGTCCCCGTTGTCCGCTTCCATCGGTGGGCGCCCACTGGTGCCCGCCAATGGATGCGGCGGCGGGCCCCAGCAGGGGCCCGCCGATCCATCTGATCTGGATCAGAACCTTTCCGGATCGGATCGGATTGCATTGGATTGGCCGATCCAGCTGTGAGATCAGAAATTGGATAAATAGGCTAATTTTATCCGATTTCCCCCGGATCGGATTTGGATCGTGGATCGGATCCGATCCAGTGCACATCCCTAGTTTTCACAGCTAGTCTCAAATTACTATCTTTGAGTTTTTGAAGCAATATTATTTTTAAAATAAAATAATAATAATAATAATAATAATAATAACAATTTATTTCTTACCCGCCTCTCCGTCTGGATCGAGGTGGGGAACAACAACATGATAAAATACATAAAACTGATTAAAACATGACACATATTATTAAAACTGCATAAAAAATCCTAAAACATCTTAAAAACACTCAGGCAGGATCTACCCTACTGCTTTATGATGATTTAGTTTATAACAGTATTGACAACTGTTGGGGCCCAGGACACATTCCATATACTGTTTTCAATCCGCTTTCAAAGTGTTATATCCTGCTTGGTGTAGATCTGGCCTTATTCTGAAAGAGACAAGATTTTTTCCTCTTCCTCACCAAGTTTTCCCCCAATTTCCAATTATTGTGGTGGTAAAAATACACACACACCCCTCCCTACAGGCTATCCGAAGCAGAGCAGAACCATCTTTGGTGCAGGAAGAGGATCTACACTATTGCTTTAAAATGTTTAAGGCCCAGGACACACTCCATACAGAGTTTTAAACTGATTTCAAAGTGTCATATCCTGTTTGGTGTAGATCTGGCCATAGAGGAGACTTTAGAGGCACTGACTGAGAGACCATGATCGTAAGAATGATTAAATCATAGAATGGAAGTCAGCAAGACAATGGCCCTGTTCTCATGATCACTGTCAGTTAAACAAGCCACAGTCGCTTGTTTAAGCCATGGTGTATGCCAACATGCAGTGGGCACATTTCCCTAATTATCCACTCGGACATGGCATGTTATGCAAACCCTGGCAGCATGGCATGTTTGAGGGAGAATCAACCTTCAAATAACTCAGGGCCTGTTGTGTCTTTGCAGATTTTCATGTTCTGCTATTTTCCCTGCACTCCTCTGTGAAATTCCTTGTCTCTGAATTCAGTCTTTTCTTCCTTTGGATGTTCAGCTTCAAGACTGACCAAGGTGACAATGGCAATGACAGCCATCCTGACCCAGAAAGAGGACCATTGATAAGTAGTACTCAGTTCAACCTGTGTTTGGGCTGCACCACTTGGGAAGCCTAGGTTAGCACTCATAATAAACTTAGTGGTACAACCTAGAAACAGATGGACTGAATCAATGAGATCTAAGCCTCAGCAAGTAGACCTGACAAGGTGATCTCTCTTTCTATTGGATCCTTGCCACACCTAGTTAAAGGAATGCCCCACCCACTATTTGACCCAACAGTGCAGGTTTAGCTGGTTGCCTGAGTTGGAGTCCTAAAGGATTTTTTTTCCTGTTGACCCCATATTGGCCCTGGGGAGAAACAGGTTTTTTTTATTCTCCTCTGCATTACTTTCTTCTTGGGCTGCTGCACCTTGGCTTGTAACTGAAAAGAAGTTAAAAGTGGGAGTTTTAAGTAGAGCGGTGAACAAGTGCCCTCTCTAAATTCTCAACCCGATCAGTAGGTAGAGAAATTGAGGGGACAATTTCACCAAATTTCTCAAGGGGTAGAAGAAATCCTCCAACAATTTCTCACAGATAAGCATCACCACAGGCCAGGGTTGTAGAATAGCTTCTTTCTTTCTTTAAGAGTTTTTGGTTTCTGTGTACTGTCACTGCAAGTGGCAACAGCATCAACTGTGTTGGCAGCCTGGTCCCCATTTTGCATCCCCCACAATGCCCCATATTCCTAGCATCACTCCAGGGCGTTGAGGGCAGGGAATGCAGCCACCACAAATAATAATAATAATAATAATAATAATGGTAAAGAAAATGTATAGAAAATTCTGAAAAGTGTCCTTTTATTTCTAGGAGGTATGTAAGAAAAGTTTTCTATCCCCATGAAAGGGGCTTCCATTTTTCTGCCTCGTTCTCAGGGTATTAAAAAAATTATTTTGAATGTGTGTTGTTGGTGTTTTTGATCTTAACTAAGCACTCTAAGGGGGCTGAGGGTACCGTCTGCATTTTTCTTTCTATTGCACATCTCACCATTGCGCTACCGTCTCCCAAGCTGCCTGCACTTTCTGATCTGAAAAGGTCCTATGGGAGGAATAAATTTATGAGGGGAAGTGGGGGAAGCCAAGGAGGCTCCAGGCTGCCAGAGAGGTGACTGTACAATGAAAAGACAGGGCACTCACACACAGTCCTCAATCATCTCATAAGTAAGGAAAGCACAAGAACCATGAACCAAACCCATGAGAATTTCTCTAAATTTTCTCCTTCTTTGGATTTCTTTTCTGAAGCAATTTCTTTTCTATCAAATTGAATGAGAATGGTTGAAATTTTCATGGGAGAAATTTTCAGCACATTATTATTATTTATCTCTTCCTTGCTTGTGGCGGTTTTTCTAGAAGGACATGACGGGCTTTGCCAAGTCTTGCTGTCTTTTATTGATTCAGGAATTTCCTGACAATTGAGCATATTTTAATTATGATTGCTTTCTGGATGTTGGTGTGGATGTATTCTGGTAGGCCCAGTTTCTGGAGGTTTTCTGTATACTTTTTTGATGTGATGCCAGTGACTGATGTGACTAATGGAATAATTGTGACCTTTTCCTGTTGCCATAGTTCTTTGACCTCCATGGCCAGTGGTGTATATTTGTCTCTCTTTTCTTCTTCCTTTCCAACAACATTTTTGTCATTTGGTATTGCTATGTCAATGAGGTATGTGTGTTTTTTCTTTTTTGTCTATGAACATTATGTCTGGTACGTTGCAAGATATTGACTTGTCTGTATGAATTGTTCTGTCCCAGTATGTTTTATGATCTGCATTTTCCAAGATTGTTTCGGGTGAATGTATTATTATTATTATTAGTAGTAGTAGTAGTAGTAGTCGTATTTGCATTTATATACTGCTCCATAGTCGAAGCTCTCTGGGCGGTTTACAAAGATGAAAAACACTGACCATTAAAAACCGATATACAAAATTTAAAAACCATAAAACCCATAAAAAACAGAGTACAAATATCCATTGAAAACAATTATTCTGGGTCAAAAGCAAAAACAAACAAACAAACAAAAAACTCAACATACGCTGTTAAATGCCTGGGAGAAGAGAAAAGTCTAGACCTTATCATTTAAGCCTGATAAGCCTAAATGAAGAAAATGAAATAAAGTATGGATAGTTTAAACTTATCCCTTCCTTCCTTCCTTCCTTCCTTCCTTCCTTCCTTCCTTCCTGGGTTTGTAGTCTTGTCTGTCTTTCTGGAATTGGAGGAAAAGGCTGTTCTTCAGGTTCCAGTCTTAGTTGAGACTAAGCTCCATTAAAACTAAGCTGCAATTCCAAGCATACTTCATTGGAATTTGGAAGTAAGTTCGGTTGAGTGGAGTGATGGGTATTGTTTAAGTAAATATGCATGGAATGGGTATACAAGTCCATTCACACTGTAAGTGTGACCCTAGGCATGGTTACTCAGGAAGAAATTCCACTGAATTTGATGTATTTATTTAAAAGGTTTAAATAGATATTTTAATGGGCCTTTTTCCTTAGTAAGCATGTTTAGAATTGCAGCATACATTATAGCTGTCACTGAGATCAAAATACGGAACTTTCTCCAAAAATTTGTTCATAAGGAAAGGGTTGATTATACTTAATGGGATTGTCAGTATGTCAGTACTGGAGACTAAGACCCATTGAATATAGTAGGACTGACATTATTTATTTAATCCATTTCTTGGCCAGCTTTCAGAACCATATTTTCCCAAGGTAGCTGGCAGCATAAGAACAATACACCAAACATATTAATATCCCATAAAAGAGAAACAATTTGAAATAAAACCAGTTACAGTAGAATATGCTTTCAAATTATCCATTAGTGAATACCATAACAATTTCTAGTGTTTCATGTCTTAGTCGGCTTATCACAGTTAAGAGCTGATTAACAAGTTCAGCAAATACTCTCACCACTTTGTTTGCGCTGATTTGTCAAAAGTATTTTCTTCTAGAAGAAAAGGAGAAAGGCTTTAGCCAGGTTCAGCTTTGAGACTACTACAAGGATGATGACAGCGACAACCACCATGATTCAACAATAGGCCCACTGAAAAGTAGTACCCAGTTTGGCCTGTGCTAAGTCTGTACTGCTTCCCAAATATATTATACAATTAGGCAATAAATCATCTTGGTTGAAGAATCCTTATTACAATATTTTTTACATTTTTAAATATGATTACAATTAACCCAATTAGGCTGCAGGAGAAATCCAAATTTGGAGACTGGAGTCACACCTAGGAGTGTCATTTTGCACACCCTCCCTCTAATTGCCTTATTTCCAAGGGAGGGGGGGAAAACTCCATATACCTTTCACCCCCTCTCTTTTTCATGAAGCCCCACTGTTGAAAGCAGAATAGTGGGTTAGGCAGCTCTTCTATCACAGAGGTTATGAGTGAGCCTTTTCCTTTATCTCCCTGGTAGGGTTGTTGTCCTTCTCTAGGAAAGCTATGCTGTTGATAGACGCTGAAGGAATTTCAACTTGGAGAAAGTAATGTCTCCTTAAGGTGTCTGTGTGTCTGCATTTGTCTCTGTGTAATGGAAGGGGTTAACTTTACTACCTGTCAGGATTAATTAATGGCTATGCCATAAAGAGGACAAAGAGAAGAGTTTTGAAGCCAATGAAACATCGAGTGTGGTCAGCGTGACTGGCACATAGCCAATTAGATGAAGTAGATCCTATAACTTACTCATATATGCATATCTTATCTATGCACTTGAAATATAATCCCTTGAGCACAAACCTATTATGGTCAGTGTTATTAGACTGTAGAGGTGTTTGACCAATGAAAATGTTTTTTACTTCTGTGATCAAAGTTTATATAAGTGTGTGAAATCCTTTGTTCGCTGGACTCTTGATTTGCTGCGGCCGAGGTCCCTTTCACTGCAGTGAAATCATTAAAAGGTTAAATTGAATTCTCCAGTCTCTGGGTCTTTATTGGGTAAGAGATCCCAGAGGCTATAAACCTCCTTCCCGTTGAGGGACAACAAATTGGCGAGCGTCAGCCAGGAGGCGAAGTGCAGCCTGGCCCTGATCCATACTCGCGCGGTGCCCTTTCCAGGAGCGACAATCGTGGCCTGCGCGCCCTGGAATGTTTTTATCCGGGGGCCACATTCTCTCTCTGGTTCGGGCGACGCAGTGGAGCGGAGCAGGAACACGCTGGGAGAATTAATTTAACCAGAAGAGGGAAGAGGGAAGCCTTCGAAACTGGTGAGTGTCCCATTCATTTTGGAGTAAGACAAGCAACTGTAACAGATTTCACTGTGTTGATGCTATAGGGAAAAGGACGGGTTTGAGTCCCCCCTTCTTCACCTTTAACCGGGCTGTGGGAAAGAGCCGGAGCAGAGCAGGAAACCGCGTAGACGCTGGAGGCAGAGGAGGGGGCACTGGTTCGAGTCCGGGGTTGCCCCTCCCATTAGTAGAGGGAAAGATACAGTCTCCAGCCGAGCGGCGGTTGCAAGTGGGAAAGGAAGCAAACAATGGGAACTTCTCAATCGAAGGCTCCCCTCACGACACCCCTCGGTTGTGTGTTAAAAAAAATTGGACTATATTTGGAGTGCTCCTATGTCAAAAAAAGCAGATGAATTTTTTGTGTACAAAGGTCTGGCCGAAATACCATTTGCCAGAGGGAAAAGTTTGGCCAGTCCATGGCAGTTTGAATTATGATGTGATTTTGCAATTGAGTCTGTATTGTGAGAGGGAGGAAAAATGGTGTGAGCTCCCATACGTTTGAGCTTTTATCTCTTTGTTCCAAAATGAATCAGCCCAGAAATCATGTGGGCTGAAAGGGGGGTCTGGATTACTGACTTTGCAAAATGCGGGGAGGGTAGAGAAGGAGAAAAAGCATTTGGTCGTGCAGCAAGAAGAAGAAGATGTAACTTTTTTAATGCCTCCACCCACCGCCCCCGCTCCTCTCCCTCCCCCTCCCCTCTCTCGTCCAGCTTCTCCTCCCCCTTGTGGTAATCATGTGAACCCTGCATCACAGAAGTTGGAGCAGATGAGAGACGCGCAGCTCTCTGAGCCGGCTGCTGTCTCCCCATCTTCTCCAACTTCAGGATTAACGGATGAGTTAATGATGAATTTGGAAGGGTTGCAAAGAATTGCACGTGAGTTAGGGGAGGCTCTGACTCCCAAGAAAGAGGCTTGGAATAGGATGACTCAAAGATTGGGAGATGCACGCCTTGTTTCAGCTGGTGTCAGAAGTAAAGACCCTGAGAAGAATGTAGTGCTGGTTCCTTTAAGACAGGCCGTAGGTCCAACAGGAGAAGCACTTTTTCTTCATGTTCCTTTCTCCACAAATGATTTTCTCAAATTGGAAAATGTCTGTTGGCCCCTTTCGCCAAAATCCCCATGGAATGGAACAGCTGTTTAGCACGATATTTCTCACGCATGAGCCAAATTGGCCAGACGTGCAGGCTTTGTTAACAGCGCTACTCGCACCAGAGGAGAAGAGGCTGGTTTTGGAGAAAGCGCGCGCTATAAGTTTGGTCCGCCACCCACAGGGAAATCAAAATGATTTGTGCCCAAGGGAGAATCCAAACTGGGACCCCAATGACCAAGTCGGTCAAGAGAGGCTTAATAATTATAGAGGACTGATATTGGCTGCACTTAAAGAGGCAATCCCAAAGCAGAAAAATCTGTCCAAGCTATATGAAGTACGCCAGGGGCCAGAAGAGGATCCATCTGCCTTTTATGAGAGATTGTGTGACACAGCCAGGCGGTGGACGGACTTAGATCCAGAACAACAGGAGAACCATAGGCTTTTTGTAACGCTTTTTGTGGGATAGGCCAGTCAGGACATTAGACGAAAACTGCAAAAATTGGAAGGTGTGGCAGGCATGAACATAAGTCAAGTCATAGAAGTGGCTTATAAGGTCTTTTCCAATAGAGAGCAGGCAAAAAGTGAGAAAGAAGATAAGCAGGTGAAAATGCAAGCATCGCTTTTAGCAGTTGCCCTTGTTGAACAGAGAGGAAGAGGAAGAGGCAGAGGGGCGTCTCGTGCGCGGAGAGGAAGAGGACGGAATGTCAGATTAGGGCGCGATGAGAACGAAAGGAAGAGAATGTCATGGCTTTGAATGAGTCTGATCAGGAATGACTGGAAAAGAAAGAGAATGAGAAACGAATATATGCCTCCGCCCGTGAGCCCTTGGTCAGAATGCAAGTGGGCCAAGAGCTTATAGATTTCTTATTGGACTGTGGTGCTACACATTCTGTGCTGACTAACTTTAAAGGACCTTTGTCTAAAGTAAAAGTTCCCATCATAGGAGCTACTGGAAGGCGAATGCTTCGCCCATTTGCAGCCCCAATGGAGTGTAAAATTGGAGGGACCACACTCTCCCATTCATTTCTGTATGTGCCTGAATGCCCCCTACCATTGTTTGGGAGAGACTTGCTGTGTAAACTGCAGGCTCAACTGAGTTTCTCAGGGGACAGGATCACCATGAGACTGCCCCCAGAGGAAGCCTGGAAGGCTCAGCTGCATTTGTTGATGGAGCCAGTAGAGGGAGAAAATGCTTGGCAGTGCACTCAGATGAGCCCTTCATCAAAGCAAGCGGAAAGTGATCCTATTCCTTCAGATGTCCTTGATGCAGTCATGCCGTGGGTTTGGGATGAGGAAAGGCCAGGAAGGGCGAAGTGGGCCACCCCAGTCAAGGTGGTGCTGGAACCAGGAGCCATCCCGCCAAGAATACCCCAATACCCCCTCAAGCTAGAGGCCACTGCAGGCAGAGAAGGAGTGCTGGAATGGACAGCAGAATGTCGAAAGGGCTTTGATGACCTCAAGGGGGCCCTGATGACAGCTCCTGCTCTTGGCCTACCAGATATGGAGAAGCCATTCCAACTTTATGTACATGAACGCCAAGGGGTGGCATCTGGAGTTTTGACTCAGCTGCTGGGAAGCTGGAAGAGACCGGTGGCTTACTTCTCCAAGCAATTGGATGCACCCAGTCGAGGATGGCCAGCATGCTTGAAGGCCGTGGCCGCAACGGCAATGTTGGTGAGAGAAGCTCAGAAGCTCACCTTGGGACAGACAATGGTTGTGTATACTTCCCATGCAGTGATGGCTGTGATGGATGCCAAAGGAGGAAATTGGCTCTCACCCAGTCGCATGGCCAGATACCAGGTCATCCTTCTGGATCAAGGGGCTGTTAACCTGCAGGTCTCCAATAGCTTGAACCCAGCTACATTGTTGCCCTTGGAACAAGAAGAGGGAACGCAGCATGATTGTATCCAAACTATAGAGAGCATGTATGCCAGTCGGCCGGACCTCAAAGACACCCCGCTACCCAACGCGGAATTGGAATATTATACTGATGGAAGTAGTTTTATGGAAGAGGGAATAAGAAAATCAGGGTATGCGGTGGTTACGTTGTGGGACACCGTGGAAGCAAGAGCCTTGCCCGCCAATACATCAGCACAAAAGGCAGAGCTAATAGCTCTGACAAGAGCTCTTCAACTAGCAGAAGGGAAGACAGCTTCAATATTCACCGACTCCAAATTCGCCTTTGCAACATTGCATGCCCATGGAGCGATATGGAAGGAGAGAGGATTGCTGACTGCCAACAACAGTCCCGTGAAGCATGGGACCGAGATTCTGAATTTGCTTGAGGCCGTCAATAGACCAACGCAAGTGGCAGTGGTGCATTGTAGAGCCCATCAGAAAGGTGACGGTGAAGTCATCAGAGGGAATCGAAGAGCCGATGCAGCAGCCAAGAAAGCAGCTCGAGAAGGAACTATAGACACCGCAGTGCTGGCTCTTGTACCTCAGTTGAAGTTGCCAAGAGAACCTCCAAAGTACAGTGCCAAAGAGAATCAATTGGCAGAGAAACTAAGAGCAAGAGAGAAGAAGGATGGATGGTGGATGCTGCCGGAAGGACAAGTGTTGGTGCCACAATGGACCCTCAGCCACGTAATCCAGGGATATCAACAGAGTACTCATTTGGGGCCAGACGCCATGACCCAAGGACTTCAAAGAGTCATGGTGGGACCCAAGATGCGAAAGATGGCCGAACAGATAGTTCGGAGATGTTCTGTTTGTTGTGCCAACAACCCCAAGATTGCCCCAAGGCCCCCTCCAGGGACTGGGAAGCATGGACTTTTAGCAGGGGAATCTTGGCAAGTAGATTTCTCAGAGGTCCCCAGACAAGGACATTTCAAATACCTGTTGGTATTGGTGGACACTTTGACAGCTTGGACTGAAGCATTTCCTTGTCGAACGAACCAGGCCAAAGAAGTGGTTCGCGTAATGCTCAAGGAGGTGGTCCCACGGTTTGGGATACCAGAGGGTTTGGCCTCCGATAGAGGACCCCATTTTGTTTCAGCAGTGACTCAGGGGGTTGCTAAGGCGTTGGGAATACAATGGGACCTCCACACGGCTTGGAGGCCACAATTTAGTGGACAGGTTGAAAGAATGAATCAGACTCTAAAAAGGCAATTAGCGAAAATTTGCCAAGAGACTCATTTGAAATGGCCAGAGGCTTTGCCTCTTGCCCTACTCAGAGTTCGCATTGCCCCTAGAGCCAAATTGGGAGTGAGCCCATTTGAATTGATGTATGGGAAGCCCTATCCTAAGAATCCAGTGGTGACGCATGGGAGTCAAATGCATATAAGGGGGGAGGCATGGATAAAGGGTTATTTGCAGTCTCTCTCTGGTGTTTTGTCTTCTCTCCACAGATATATCCACGAACGGCTTCCTTTGCCTCTGGACACGCCGGTCCATAAGTTTCGGGTCGGAGACCAGGTCCTAATCCGATCGTGGAAGGATGAGCCGTGAGAGCCAAAGTGGAAGGGGCCGCATAGTGTCATCCTCACTACCCATTCAGCCGTGAAGGTTGAAGGCGTGAAACCGTGAATCCACTATACTCGAGTAAAGGCAGCCCCGGAGGAGACAAAGGAGAAAGAAGTTGCAGCGAAAGTCACACCAGAGGCTGACTCAGACGGACAACGTTGGAAAGCTCAACCTATAGAAGGACTAAGGTTTCTGTTTAAAAGGCAAAAGAATGTGGAAAGTAATTGTTCTCCTGGGCCTAATAGGAGGAGGGCCGTGGGTTCAGAAGTCTGTAATAGGTCAAAATGAATTGATTAAGAAGTTTGAAGCAAATGATAATGTGTAGGTACATATAGCCAAATATATAGTGAACACAACATACTTTTGTTTGAAAAGAGGGAACTCAGCACAAGATGTCCTTGCCTCATGTATGATAGGAGTTCCCACACCTGTGAAACGTTCTAAGCTATTTCTTCAGTATAAGACCAACCTCAACAAACCTGCTACGTTTGGAGATTTTGCACATTGGAAACCAGGGGTGACCCAGCTCAATGGAGAGATGTTTCACATCCAAGTTTTAAAGGTAACGTCACTCGGTAACACGGAGTGCGTTCGATTTGTGGGTTGTACCAAAGATTGTGCAGAGGTTGCCAAAAAGGGAGATCCGCCACTGTGGTGCTTTGAAGTTACTGATTACCCATCTTGCCATGCTTACAGAGTCTTGCCTCCAGGATGGTTTTTACTTTGTGGGAGACAAGCCTATTCATACATTCCTGCTAATTCCACTGGGGGGCCTTGTACCATAGGTAGGCTGGCGGTGTGGTTGCCTAAGAAACCCCAATCTAGTCTCCAGAGGGTGACATCGTCTCCTCGCCAAAAGAGAAGAGTTGTTTTGGATGAGACATGCAATAGTAACGTGGATTTGTTGAGCAAAGCTGAAACCGTATCTTTGGCTGTATCCCTAGTGGGTGTTCCAGGTTTAGCAGTGGCTGATAGTGTGGAAGTGAATCAAGTGGCTTGTGCTCTAGCCAAGGGTTTGAATTATACATCACAAGCCATGGCAGCTCTTAACAGTGAAATCCAAGAGTTGCGAACAGCTACATTGCAAAATCGAGCAGCTATTGATTATCTTTTACTAAGACACAACCATGGGTGCGAAGAATTTGAAGGGATGTGTTGTTTTAACTTGTCTGACCAGTCAGAATTGGTGGAATCAAGAGTGAGAAAATTGCATGACATTGTTGCCAATATAACACAAGATCAAGGGCTGGATCTCTCAGGGCTAACCTCATGGTTGACTTCATGGCTTCCTAACTTTTCATGGTTAAAGCAGGCATTTCTTTTTCTCATAATTTTAGTGTGCATCTTTCTTGTAGTTTGTTGCGGAATACAATGTGTGCCTTTATGTTGTCATGTTTTCAAGAATGTGTTGCCAACTTCATCTAATCGTGTAATGCTTGTGAAGTCAACAGACCCGGATCCGATCCGAAGGAGCCGAGAGGAGGTGAAGAAATTCCTTGAGATGCGCAGTATGGTCGAGGGGCATAAGTCTGTTTTGTAACCAGACATATTCTCGACAGGGGGGATTTGATAGACGCTGAAGGAATTTCAACTTGGAGAAAGTAATGTCTCCTTAAGGTGTCTGTGTGTCTGCATTTGTCTCTGTGTAATGGAAGGGGTTAACTTTACTACCTGTCAGGATTAATTAATGGCTATGCCATAAAGAGGACAAAGAGAAGAGTTTTGAAGCCAATGAAACATCGAGTGTGGTCAGCGTGACTGGCACATAGCCAATTAGATGAAGTAGATCCTATAACTTACTCATATATGCATATCTTATCTATGCACTTGAAATATAATCCCTTGAGCACAAACCTATTATGGTCAGTGTTATTAGACTGTAGAGGTGTTTGACCAATGAAAATGTTTTTTACTTCTGTGATCAAAGTTTATATAAGTGTGTGAAATCCTTTGTTCGCTGGACTCTTGATTTGCTGCGGCCGAGGTCCCTTTCACTGCAGTGAAATCATTAAAAGGTTAAATTGAATTCTCCAGTCTCTGGGTCTTTATTGGGTAAGAGATCCCAGAGGCTATAAACCTCCTTCCCGTTGAGGGACAACACTGTTAAGAATTGCATGACAGACAGACAGACAGACATTTAGCTGGTGCATCTTCCTTCTTTTTATGGAGTTCTGAGAGACGCTCCTGTGTGTCTGAAGGGTTTTTGCCCATTAAAGGCTTAGGAAGCTGCCTGTGTCAGGAAAACAGATAGCAATGCTACAAACCTAAACTGAGCCAAAGAAGTGGTCTTAATTCCAGATTAAGTGATGTGAGAGGGGTGGGTCAAGAGTTGGTCTTTCTGATCTTCCTCTCTGCTACGGCTGCCAATTCATCTTCCTTCTAGCATGCGAGCAATGACAGGAATAAAGTGAAGGAGCCTGGTGCTCCCTGCTGATTGGGCCCAGAAAAAGAAGGCAAGCCAATGGGCCGTTGTCAGGGTTTACCCTAGGATAAAGACTGCCCTCAGCAAAGAGTGACTTTGGTGCCCCCCCTGCCCCAGTCAGCTTTGCAGGGCCACCTAAAGGGTTTATGGGGCCTGATGCAGGTGTGATGTTTGGGGCGCTGCTGTTGCCCCCTAGAAGGACCCATACAAGTGTGTACAAAGTTGGGGGGGGACACATGTGAGAATTCTTGCATGCACCGACTACACCTGAGAGTTCTCACCTGCAGCTCCTCCATGGCCTGTGACAGGGCTGTGCAGAGCTGGTAATATGCCTAGGCCAAATGGGAAGTGGAGCCCCCCATTTCAAAAAAGGAGCACAACATGGCCGCCCTAAGGGGGCGTGCCCACCAACATGTCCATTCTACATAACACCTTCATATTAAACCTGTTCTACAGTGCCTCAATGTTGAATCAGAAATAAACATTTATTTTTAGTTGCTGTACAAATAGAAGCAACAACAATAGAACAGATGAAGGAGGGGCAGCTGGAGGAAGCAGTTTGTGACTGAGAGATGTTCTAAAGAAGGATAACAATGGAAGAAAGGGAGAGGGGTTCTGTTTGGGTTCCATGTCGGGTGTTTGCCGTCCCCCCCGGAGGGTTCTAAGAAGAGGGGAAGAAGAACCATTGCCTGGGGCGACCCAGGATTGGAAGGGGGGAAGTAGGGGGTATATGTGGGGGAGGGGGGAGGGAAGGGGGGTTAAATGTGTCACAGTACGAGACCTAAAGGGAAAACCAAAAACGGAGATATGGGAAGCAAATTAAGATTAATAACTTTAAATGTAAATGGGCTGGGTAGTGTTATCAAAAGGAAGAGAATTGAAGGGCTTTTGAGAAAAAAGAAAGCTGATATAATATTCTTACAAGAAATGCATCAAAAAGAAGATGGAAGAAATCAATTAAAATTGGGGGACATGGGCATATATGAGAAAGCATATGGGACTTCTAAAGCAAGAGGGGTTGCGATAATAATTTCTAAAAAAATGTGCATTTAATGTTGTTAAGGTGGTAAAGGACGTGGAGGGAAGATTTATTATATTACATGGTCTCCTGGGGGAAGAAAAATATATTTTGGTTAATGTATATGCGCCAAATGTAAAGCAAGTGGAATTTTATGATAAAGTGTTCAGTAATATTGGGAATGTAGGGAATGCAAATATTGTAATGGCGGGGGATTTCAATATGGTGATGGATAGAATGAAAGATAAAGACAATTTAAAAGGTATAGGGAAAACGGGGTTAGCAAGAGTAATGGAACATAAAGAATTAAAGGATATTTGGAGAGTAATAAAGGGGGATGAAACAAAATATATTTTCTACTCACCAAAATATAAGAGTTTTTTTAGGATTTATTATATATTTGTGTCAAAGAACTTGCTTTCTAAGATTATGGATTGTGAAATAGACGTAATTAAGGTTTCAGATCACGCAGCAATGAGTATGGATATTAAAGTGAAGAAGGATTATAGAGAAGCAAAAAGATGGAGATTAGATACTAAAATTTTAAGTTATAAAAATATTGTGGAGAAAATGAAAAAGGAGATTAAGAATATATGGGAAATAAATGAAACAGGGACAATCTCCCAGGGGATAGTATGGGACACGATGAAAGCAGTAGTGAGAGGTATTTGCATTAGAGAAACATATAAATTAAGAAGACAACAAGAGGCACATAGTAAAAAGATTGAAGAAGAAATTAAGGAATTAGAGCAACAATTTAGGAATACTAAGGATATGCATATATATGCCCAACTCCAAGCAAAAAAAAAAGGAATTAGAGGGGGAGGATATAGAAAGAGTTCAAAAAGAATTAATATATTTGAAAAGGAATTTCTTCGAGTATAGTAATAGAAATTCTAAAATGCTGGCGAGATCAACGCAATCAAAGAAGGAAAAAATATAATAGGGACAATTAAAGATAAAATGGGAGGAAAATGTAATTTAATAAAGGATAAATTAAAAAATTTTGAGGGATTTTATCGGGAATTATATACCTCAGAGGCGATTCCACAAATGAGAATACAAGAATATGTAGAGAAAAATTGGAAGGTAAAATTAAAAGATAAGGACAGGGATTATATGGAAGCTTTAGTGATGGAAAAAGAAATAGAGGGGATTATTGACAAATTGAAAGGAGGGAAATCTCCAGGAGTGGATGGATTGGGGCCGGAATATTATAAGATATTTAAAGAAATTTTATTACCAAAAATGGAGAAATTATATAATAATATAATAAAGGGAGAGAAGACCCCTCCATCATGGGAACATTCGTTGATAATCTTAATTCCGAAAGTGGACAAGGATTTGATGGATCCAGCCTCATATAGACCAATTTCTCTAATTAATCAGGATGCTAAGATTTTTACAGCGATTATGGCAACAAGATTAAATACTTTTATAAATGAATATATGAAAAAGGATCAATGTGGATTTATTCCAGGGAGGCAAATGCCAAATTTAATAGGGAGGGTATTAAATATAATAAATATTATTAAAAGAAGAAACTTAAAAGCAGGATTGATAGCATTGGATATTTTTAAAGCTTTTGATTGCATGGAATGGCCGGCGTTAAAAACTGTTATAAAAATATTTGGCTTTGGAGAAAGATTTGTGGGAGTGATTAATCAGTTGTATGCAAATAACAAGGCCGAGGTGATGATAAATGATGGCTTAACACAACAAATTACCCTAGCCCGAGGTACTAGACAAGGGTGTCCTCTCTCCCCAATATTATTTGCAATTGTGATTGAAATGTTAGCAAATGTTATTAGGGAGGATGAGAGATTAAAAGGGATAGGAGAACAGGATAAAATAAAAATTAATATGTTTGTGGATGATACCTTACTGTCATTAGAAAATCTGGGGGGGAATATAGGAGAAATAAAAAAATATTTGAGGGAATTTGGAGAAGTTACAGGGTTGCAGGTAAATTGGGGGAAATCCAATATGATGCTTTTTAACTATGATAAAGTAGAAGGGGAAGAGTTAAGTTTAAGATTAGGTTTGAAGGTTAAAAATATATTGGGTTATCTAGGAGTTTATATTTCTAAAGAGTTAGAAACGTTAGAGGAAATAAATTTTAGTAGATTAAAAATTAAAATACTAGAGAAGCTAGAGGCTTATAGGAAGGTAAAGCTGTCATGGTTTGGTAGAATAGTGGTAATTAAAATGAAGATATTACCAATGATTAATTTTTTGTTTAGGATGTTACCAATTAAGATAACAGATGTAGAAATTAAAAGTTGGCAGTGTATGATAAATAATTATTGTAACAGGGATAAGAAGTCAAGAATAAATAAAACAAAATGGTATAAGAATCAAAGGGAAGGAGGCTTAGGTTTACAGAATATAAAGGTGTATTATACTGCCAACCAATTAAGGCATGTTATAAATAGCATAGTAGGGGAAGAGGATTTAGAATGGTTAAAACCACAGACAAGAAAAATAGAGTTAAAGCTACAAAATGTTATTTTAGTAATATACAAAAGACTCAACTGAAAGGCATAGAGAATCCCATCTTAAGAAATATTAGAGAAGTTTGGGAAAAATATAAGAAGAAATTAATGCCCGGAATTTCCCCTCTGTCCCCAGTGGTTTTGATGGAAAACTTCCCAGGTAACTTGAGAGGAGAATTGGAGGGGTTATTGAGGGGGAAAAAATAATTAAACTGAAAGATTGGGTAATGAAAATTGGCTAATAAAAAACAAATAGAAGAGCTTTTAATGGGTCAGGAAAACTTATGGTTCAAGAGTATGCAAGTGGAACAGTGGATATTAAAATGGAAGAAGAAAAATAAGGAGTGTAGAAAGGAAACAAGTTTTGAAAAGTTAATTGAGGTTAGAGAGAAGGCAGGAGGAAATAAAAGTAAAAGTAAAAAAGATTTAATGAGTGAGATTTATAAGATATTATTGGAGGAGGATATGGTTCAAGATAGTTTGAAAACAATCTGGGAAGAGGATTTGAAAATTCAGATCACTGGGGACAGTTGGGGAAAGATATGGAAATCAAGAAATTTAAAGTTATTTTAAATAAGGCTAAAAGAAATCAGTATAAAATTATTTGGAGATGGTATCTCACTCCTGTAAGACTACATCAGATAGATAAGAAGGCTTCAAGTTTTTGTTGGAGGGGATGTCAGGATTTGGGGACATATTACCATATGTGGTGGATTTGTGAACATGTTAAAAAATTTTGGGAGAGAGTTTTTAAGGAGATAAGTGAGATAGTAGTTAAGAAGGTAGAGGCAAGTCCGAATATAGCTTTATTGGGGTTATTTGATAAAGAATATGGTAATAATAATATTAAAGAATTAATAAATAATCTCCTGACATTGGCGAGACTAATGATAGCTAAAAATTGGAAAATACAAGGGGATTATAGTATGGAAGAGTGGTATAAAGGAGAGTGGGATATTGCAATTAATGATAGATTAACCTGCATAATGAAAGTTAAGATGGGATTAACTAAAAAGAATGATTTTGGAAGTATTTGGGGTATGTTTCTAGAATATGTTTTAGAAAAGGGGAGAGGTTGAACACCGTCTAAAGAATCAATGCAATTTTGGAAAAATCTATAAGTAATAGAGTAAGAAGGTCTCGGGGGAAGGGGAGCACGGGGGGTTGTCGAGGGGTTATAAGTATTGTGTTATTTTTTGTGTTATATGTTGAAATTAATAAAATTATTATATATAAAAAACAATAGAACAGTCCATCATTATCAAACATCATCATCATCATCATCCTCACGGTATCATCCTCATCATTATTATAATTAATAACTATCATCATCATTACCTCATCCTCCGCTCCAGAGATTATATGCCAAGGAGAAGATTGAGGAAAGAGACACAGTAAGGACAACCATCGCAATTTAGGCACATATATCCCCGCTCCGCACCGCATACGGCATATGGCCCTCTGGAGCTTACAGTCTGACCCTGGTATTCACAACTGACGGCTTTTGTGCTGTTTCCGCAAGGCGGGGATCAATCTCCCAGATCTTCTGCTTATGGCCTGCTGCTGGCCTTCTCTACTCCTCGCTCGGGAAGGATTCCTCCCTTAAGGTTTGGTGCCTCACCACTCCCTCCCATGCCATATATATAAAGCCTTACACGGCTTGGGACCACAATACCTGATGGAACGCCTTTCCCGACATGAACCTACCCGAACACTACGTTCAACATCTAAGGCCCTCCTCCGAGTGCCTCCTCTGAGGGAGGCTCGGAGGTCAGCAACAAGAGAGAAGGCCTTCTCTGTGGTGGCTCCCCAATTGTGGAACGATATCCCCGACGAGGCCCGCCTGGCGCCAACATTGTTATCTTTTCGGCGCCAGGTCAAGACTTTCCTCTTCTCTCAGGCATTTGGCAATATCTGAGGAGCCTGGGTTTGTTTTGTTTTGTTTTGTTTTTGTAGTTTTTGAAGTGTTGATGTGGTTTTAAATGTATAGATTGTGTGTATGTTGTATGTTTTTGCTGTTTTAATTTTTGTATATTGTTTTTAATTGTTTTTAATCCTATGTAAACCGCCCAGAGAGCTTCGGCTATGGGGCGGTATACAAATGTAATAAATAAATAAATAAATATATAGTGCTTTACAGTGTTTAGAGTATTTGAAGTGCTCAGGGAGGTTGCCTCAAAGTAAAGCCGTGTTCTCCTGATTTTGACCTAGCGCAAACGTCATCAAAATAGAAACTGAAAAAGAAACATACTTTAAAGAGAATTGAAAGAAGACAATTTTTTGTAGTTAGTAGCCAAACAACCTGTAGAACCCTGGGCAGGGAAAGGCTATAGAGCCTTGCTTGTTGCTACTCTAGATCACTGCGGACAGAACATGAAAACAACAAGAACAACAACACAGCCACTGAGCTCAGCTAGGTGCCTCCTTGAGCTGGGAGCCCTGCCACCTCTAAGGACAGTGGTGAGGGTGGGCCCATTCAGAGAGGAGGGGCATTGAGGGCACCTGGAGGCTGTGGAGAAACCACAGTCAAAGCAGGGAGGGGGTCATTGCCTTGGGCTGCTGCTCTAGCTCCCTTCTTGCTGTCTGACTTCCAGCTCATCCGTGGAGGAAGGGCTTTGATGCTGGGGACCTTACTGTTCTTGTCCAACGTTGCATTCCATCATCTTATGACTAAGCTCTTGTTACAGCCCCAACCTTTGTGTGCTTACTCTGAAGTAAGTCCCACTCTATGTGGTCAGGTGGGCTGCCAGCGAAGAAGGTTGCATTGTTAGCACACCTATTATGTGACCCTATTATGGAATAAGTCACATTGGCTGAGTTTGGACGACACTTTAGGCAATGGAGGGGGGAAGAGGCAACTGTTGGTTCGTTATTTTTGGGGTACACAACACGTTGCCCTTTCCCCCATTGCACAGCTGAAAGTCCTGGCCTCATGAGAAGCAACGGGTCTCCAATAGGGTGACCAGATAAAATCCAGGTCAGGGCTCATGTAACTTTAACAGTTGTAGAGCAAAGGGAATTTCAGCCAGTGTCATTTGTATGCAATTAGTACCTGGTGAAATCTCCTCTTCATCACAACAGTTAAAGTTGCAGGGGGCCTGCCTTCTTTTGTATATGGTCACTCTAGTATAGTGCATGCACCTTTAACTGTTGTGATGAAGAAGGAATTTCACCAGGAACTAATTGCATACAAATGACACTGGCTGAAATTCCCTTTTCTCTACAACTCTTAAAGTTACATGAGCCCTGACCTGGATTTTATCTGGTCACCCTAGTCTCTGATAAGCAATGGATCAGCCCATTGTTTTTCCCTGTTTTAATATACTGTCCGTTGTGTGTCCCCCCATGACACAATAATCAACACAACGGACAGCTTCCCGTGTTGCCTAAAGTGTCGTCCGAATTCAGCCATTGAGTTTTGTCCTGCTCATGTCCCCACATGAAGATCTTATGCTGCAACATAAGAATGTATCATTCTTTCTTCATGGAGATTCAAGGGAGGGGCCATAGCTGAGTGTTATAAAGCACCTGCTTTGCTTGCAGAAGGTCCCAGATTCTATCCCCAGCTTCTCCAGGTGGGGGGGGGGGAGGAAAGAATCGGCCCTGTGCGGGTGACTTAGTATAAGGCAGGTTTCTGTATTCCCAAAGCTGAAAGAAAACTCCTCTACAAGGATGCGCTTTTGCGCCCGGTTCGGCAATTATGCGCATTATCGCAGACGCGCATTTACTTCTAATCCCTCTGCACGGGAGGCTGCGAGAGGCGGCGAAACACATTAATAGATGTCCAAAAAGCGCTTTACAAGAAGTTAATGCGCATAATCGCTTGTTCACACAGGGAAAATGCGCTTTAACGGCTGGAGCAAAATAAAAGTCGCTATTTAACGCGCATTCGAAAATGCGCATTATCGGGGAGATAACGCGCCTCTACGCCCGATTTGCGCTCCGTTCTTGTAGAGGTAAAATTTTTAATGAACCTTCAAAGCGCATTAAATCTCTCTTGTAGAGGCACCGCTACAGCTTGGCTGGCTGGGGGAGGGGGGCACACTGGGAGTTTAAAGGGCTATTTTCTTTCCTCTGTGGAAGGATTGCACTTTTAAACTAACAATTCAGAGGGAAGGGGATATTTAAATTATGATTCAGAACAAAAGTGAACATTTTTTTGTGAACCGTCCAGAGAGCTTCAGTTACTGGGCATTGAGAAATAAATAAATAAATAAATCTACCCCACACACACCACGGAAGAAGGCAAAGGCAGGATCTACACTACTGCTTTAAAATGGTTTATAACAACTGTTGGGGCGCAGGACACACGCCACGTGCAGTTTTCAAACCGTTTTCAAAGTGTCATACATATCCTGCTTGGTGTAGATCTGGCGCAAGAGTTAAAAAGACAAATCAGGAACCTTTCTGTTGAATGCAGTATAGCTCCTACAACCTTCCTTCCAGTAGGACATAGTTATAAGATGTTGTTTTCCAAATAAGCCACCTTTTAACTGACGTAACTCTTGCCCTGAAGATTTTGAAATTTTCTTTGAAGGAGGGTTCTAGTGCCTGGTGTATGAAATTGTGTGTGTGTGCGCGCGCGCTCTCTCTCTCTCTCTCACACACACACACACACCACTAAGGAGTTTATAAACAATGGCTGAATTCGGACAACAGGATAGTCAATGGTGGGGTAATAATCAACTTTACAGTTGTTCATCTAGGGGATACTCCCCACACAACATGGTAATAAATAATCAACCGTGGTGTGGATTAGGACACGATAGTCAATACAACTGGCGATTGTTTCCCCACCCCCAGTTGATTATTGTGTTGTCCGAATTCAGCCATTATGTTCTTTCATGCTGCAATCCTGTATCTGAAAGGAAGCCCCATTGAACTCATTGGGGCTTGCTTCCAAGTAGATATGTGTTGGATTGCATTGTTCATCCACTGTAAGTTTACTGATACATAGGCACACTCCCTTCGGAGTAAGCCTCTTGGAAATAGGTATAAACTCCCTACAAAAACGTCGGGAGGAATTCAGTAGAACTCTTCCAAGTAGATAGGTACAGGCTATTTCAAAAGCACAAACCAATGGAGGCTAATGGCTCCAATTTCAGTGCGGCTGTGATTCCACTCTGGATTTCAGTCAGAAACAGCCAGAACTCTAAACGAAAGTGCTGAGTTCTATCCCTCAAATGGGCTCAGCACCGTCGACAGCTCCTTTAGAGTTCTGGCTGGTTCTCACTGAAACCCACAACAAGATCAAAGCTCGACCAAAATCGGAGTCACCAGTCTCCACTGGCATAAATTCCCCATTTAAAACCACAAGCACGTACTCACGAGTAAACGTCAACAGGCTATTATTAGTGACCACGAATCAGGGCCAATTGTCAGTATTCAGGTGGAGCCCCTTTGGTCCACTCTAGGGCAGGAGAGGTGAGAATGATGGTCTTTGGCGGCGCCGATGGACCGGCGAGGATGGGGCCAGGCCAGCTGAGACGAATCGCGCTTCTCAGGCTCATCAAGGGATGGTTCTCGAGGGGGATAAAAAAAAGCCAGAGAGGAACGTTTGAGTTTGGCTACCACCAAAGACTCCCCGGGCTAGTGAGTGGAGGAGGTGGAAGGCCCTGAAGCGGGAGCGCAGTACAGCTTCGGAAAGGAAGAAGGCGTCGCCCCGAAGGGGTCCCCGTCTGAAGAGGACCGCGTGCCATGGCGTGGGCTCTGCTGTGCGCCCTGATCCTGCTGTTGTCTCGGGGAGACCCCTCCGTCAGCCCCGAGGGCGAATGGTGCCGAGGTTGGACCGACGACCGAGAGTCCCCGGTCGCAGCTTTCCAGTGCCTGCAGTCGCAGGACGGGGAGGACGCCCTGTTCTGCTGCGGGACTTGCAGCCTGCCGTACTGTTGCTCCTCCGGAGAGGCCCGTCTAGACCAGCGGCAGTGCCCCCGCGCCGGTCGCCAGCAGGTCAGCACCACCACGAAAGGCCCGCCACCAGAAGGCAGCACCACGGGCTGGCCACGAACCAGCCGCCCCGCGACGACAATGTCCCATCCACGTAAGACGGCTCCGTGCACAATCCGAAGGGCGGTGGGGGGCAGGGGGCGGGGACCTTGGCCAGGCTGGAATCGGGTCACCTTGGGCGGACTTCATTGTCTGTCCTGGATTTTTCTTGGACCTCCCACGCCCCGCCCGCCCTCTAGTTACCCTGCGTAGTTTGGGAAGTTTCTCCTTTAATATTCATCAACCTGAGAACGTTGCAGTCACTCTTTCCCCGCAAGCGGTTCCTCGGGGGTAAAATCCAGCCTAACTCCTATTTAGAGTACACCCGTTAGAGTAAATGGGACTTAAATTAGGCAAGACTCGGGTGACCACATGAAAAGGAGGATGGGGCTCCTGTATCTTTAGCAGTTGTAAAGGGAATTTCTGCAGGTGTCCTTCGTATACATGCAGCACCTGGTGAAATTCCTCCTTCACCACGACAGTGAAAGCTGCAGGAGCCCTGCCTTCTTGACCAGAAACAGAAGACTCATGACTCACTTGTTCCATTTGTTCCAATGGGTTCACTCTAAATAGGAGTTAGATTGGATTTTACCCCTGGTTTGGGGACTTGGGCAGCAGCGCCCTCTCCCCCCCCAGCTCCTTTTCACACAGCCGCTTTTGGTTTGTAGAATCTTTGCCCAGTGAGGTCCTCTGGATGCCCATTGAGTCTGTCCCTTGGGCAGGTCATTGCAGTGGCCCAAGGGCAGAACTCTCCCCATTCGGGGTGTTTTCCTTCGCTCAAGCTACTCGCCCTGCCCTTCTGGGCCGTTCACCCTGTGGGTGTGCATGGGCCCACTCAATCTCCCCCCCCTCTCTCCAACCCTGAATATAGACAGGGTGATGAGAAGAAGGGTATTGTAGGGAGAACTCCCTGTAATGCTTCCAGCCTGTTTTAGTATGATGGTTGGAGGAAAGACTTGGGTGGAGAGGAGTAGCTAATGCGGTTTAAATAATCTGAGGTGAAAGGATTATGCAAAGCTGCTCCCCAGCAAGTGGAGGGTTGTGTGGGTGGGTCTCATGAAGGAAAGTGGTGGTGGTGGCAGAGATGGTTTGTCTGTAACCATAAGAACATAAAAGAGCTTCTGCCATGGGGCGATGTAGAATAAATAATAATGATAATAATAATAAGAGGAGGAGGAGGAGGACCCTGCTGGATCAGACCAGTTGCCAACCAGATATTTACCAGAAACTCACAAGCAGGACACGGGTGCAACAGCACCCCTCTGCCCATGTTTTCCAGCCTCTGGTGTATATAGGCTCACTGCCTCTGATACGGCAGGTAGTATAGAGCCATCAGGACTAGTAGCCATTGGTAGCCTTCTCCTCCAGAAATTTATCCAACCCTCTTTTAAAGCCATCCAAATTGGTGGCCATCACCACATCTTGTGGTAGCAAATTCCATAGTTTAACCATGCGCTATGTGAAGAAGTACTTCCTTTTATTTGTCCTGAATCTCCTACCAATCATCTTCATGGGATGACCCCACTGGGTTATATTATGGCAGAGAGAGAAAACTGTCACATTCTCCACAGGCTCCACACCATGCATAATTTTGTGCACCTCTGTCATGTCTCCCCCTTGCTCCCCTTTTTTTCCAAGCTAAACAATCCCCTTCCCTCATAGGGGAGATGATCCAACCCCTTGATCATATTAGTTGTCCTTTCCTGCATGACTTACCATTTTTTTCTTTTTTCCAGAGTGGAGACTCCCCCACGGATTTATTCTTTTCTTCTTCCTAACAGTTGCCACTGCTCTTTGGGTGACTGCCTGCTATTTTAAGCAGAAATATTGTCACCGACCAGATGAAAACTTCTCCAACCCAGATAGGAACATGGGTTTGATCAGGTTGAGAACCCTTCGCCGGCAATCCTTGCTTCGATCGCCGAGCAGCACTATTGGCGATCCTACCTGCTCCGTGGCATATGATCCACCACGGTATGGTGCTGTGGACTCTGGCGGCAACAGGGACTTACCCCCACTCTCACCCCCAGTGCACATTCAGAGTTCAACTACCAGATCCCTGAAGAAGGAGTACAAGGACTGCTCACCTGTGCGCAGAAACATTCCTGGCCGTGCTTTGGAGCCTATTATGGAAGTGGAGTCCTCAGCAGACCTGTGATGTCCGAAGAGGGAGAGCTCCACCTCCAGGGCTAGTTATGCCTGCAGGAGCAGAATCTCATGCTGAACAGCCATAGTTTGCTTTTAGGATCCAGGACATGGTTGAATCAACCCTATATGCTGAAGCTTTTAAGATTATGTATTAACTAGACCGACTACTTGCCCAATATGTAAATTGTATTGTAATATATAAGGTAGCAAATTGTGATAAGGAACAGCATACACCATTCTTCCCCAGACTGGTGCCCTCCAGATGTGTTGGACTACAGCTCCAAGCATCCTGAGCCAGTTGTGAGTTTCAGTTCAATACATCTGGAGTGCACCAGATAGAGATATTCACAATCCCTTTTCCTACCCTGAAGCTGGTGAGGGCACAGGATGTCTGTTTACGGATCATTGCCTTTACCTGAAGGGAGGGGCTCTCTTTAATTAAATGATGGAGAGATTTACCTTCCCCTCTCATCACTCAAATTAAGCTGGCTGGCTTTGATCCTCCTCATGCTGCATTTTCACTTATTTTTGGAACCACATGGCGGGATATTCAATGCTTTGCTTGAACGTAAAAGAGTGCACAGATAATCCAACCCTCCCCAAAAGCACAGCTGAGAGGATGTCAGAGTTGGAAGGCTCTGCATCTAAAGGAAAGTAGCACCGCATGTATCTACTAGAGGTAACTTGTATTGTCTCCAGGATGCTGGTAGGGGAGAAGGAATTGAGATGGCAGAGTTGCCAGAGGTATTAAATAGCCACTGAGCCCTTTTCCCTTGATGGGCAGAACCAGTTCTGTGCTGCCTATGTGAGGCTCTATAAAGAAATCACTAAACAGACAAAGCATGGGGGGATTGTTCTCTTCCAAGCTCTGTCACCTTAAATATTGCCAGTGAAGACAAAGTATTGTAGAGATGCCATATGAAATACTTGGGAAGACAATGCTTTGGTGCTGTTGCACCATGGAGGAGGCACTCTGGGACAGCTTATCTGCTGTGAATAATTCTATTTGTGGGACTGTTCCTGTTGCAGTATTAATTTTTATGGGCATCAGCCAGGAGCAAGTCTGCTCAGTTCCCATAGCGGGTATGTGCTGAAGGGTATCCCAGGCTTTTTAAATGTGGCTATCATGTGATGGCTTGCTTCTGTGTATTAATCCAAAAGCAGCAAAGCAGGGGAGTTCTATTGTGTGCCTCCTGAATGAAATGCTTCTGGGATGCAAGGAGCTGTTCATTATTTTTTTAAAAAACACAGACATAAATTCATGCTTATAAATGTGTGTAACTAATCCTCAATAAAAGCTATGTCATATGTTAATACTTGGCCTCCTTGAATGGTTTGTTCCATTTCTGCTGAGTACCTGCTCTGGCAAATGTTTGGCATGCAGTGGCCACAGGTGGTGGAGCTGCCTCCTACAACAATCCTACCTTGCCAATGTGTGGGTCTGATTTGCAGTGAATAATTGGGCATGATGAGGGGGGTGCTGAAGCCTTCCCTTGTCAGCTTTCTCCCTTCATTCCCCACCCAGATCTATGTGCGATGACCACACATCACGCAGTAGGCTTGGTATCCCAGAGACCAGAAGGACTGGCACTGGTCACCACAAGATTCATTCTTATAAAAACAAATCATGGAACAAAGCATTTCATAGTAAAATTGTCTGTCCTGGGCATGTATGTGATCACAAATGTTCATTTTATTATATCTGAAAATACGTTAGACTTTGCTACAACAAAGTGTGCGTATTTCCAAGTAAATTTGTTTGCACCACAGCAACAGAAGCAAGCTTTGTGTTATTCCTGTAATCATGATAGTGTGGGGTTACATTTTCTGCTGTTTCTGGGGCGTCTCACAGCTGCCAATCCTCATAGTCCCTCAGATGCAGTGGGGATGGGGGTGGAATTTGTGGCCTAAATTATTTCAGGATGGTTTAGTCATGAATGGGCAATTAAGACCAGTTGGCTTTGCAAAAAACAACACAGTTCTTTGTGGTGCTGCAAACGGCTACTAGTTTCGGTTTGAGATAAAATAAATTTTCCCATGGTGCTGGACAATGGAATATCTGGAGAATCTTGGCCTTATGGTGTTTGGGGACACATTCTGCCCTCTCTTTCCCTTTCTTACGTGGAGTCCTCTTCCACCCCCAAATCAGGAGAGGAGGATGGCTCTCATGCCTGTCTCTCCTTCTCATGCCGTTCTGGTCTATCTAGTCTAAATACGGACTGTTCTGGGACATGCAGCCCATATCTTTTACTGCAGGGGTAGGCAACTGGATGCCCAGAGACTTTTTGGACTATGGGATCCATCACACCTACTTTTTCCCCTGTTTTGTATCTGTAGTTTCCTCCTCCGTTTCCTTAGCGAGTAGAGTGCTGGGCACTTTCATGTCTGTGTGATGTTGGGCTTATGTATTTTTTTCACCAGTATCCACTACAATGCTGGCAAAATCTCCCTCCCCGCCCCCTATGTTCTCCATCCTCCTGCAGTCAATTTTTTTAAAAATATTTTTATATATTCTTTCAAGTGCAAATGCAATAGTACAGCAGCCTGAAACTGCACAATTATGGTAAAACAACACACTATGCTTTCCCCTGAAATCATAGTGAAGTAAGTGAAGAAAAAGTATTACAATCAGTTTTTGGAGAAGGTGACATCATTCTGGTCAGGAAACTTAGATGTGCCTACTCATGAGTAAGAACCATAGAATTGAATGGGACCGAGTCTGGGGTGGTGGCGGTGGCCTCATTCACCTTCTCTGCGGGGTGTTCGAGTGCCCTCTCTCCCTCGCTCTTCAGGGTTGAGCAGTTGAGAAGAGAGCTGCCCCACCTGGCTTCTCTGCCCCAGGTCCTATCGTGGGATGTAGAATGAAAGGAAGGATCTCTTCTGAAGAAGACAAAAGGGAAGGGATAAAAAGGCCAGGACAAGGACTCTGCTTTTGGATGTATGTATATGTGTGGCTTGTACAACTCCAAAAAGGAGAGAATAAAAATGTGCTTAACTTGCCCTCCATTTAAATCAGTGGGCTTTAAAAACCCCTCACTCCTATTTGTACATTTACTTGGGGGTAAGTCCAATGGGATGCGGTGGGATTTACTTCCCGAGTTGGATTCAGCTGTGTTAAGTGCTGAACTTTGGGATGGATCGTGCCCATCCACAATTAAGCCAGCCAGCACCCTTTCTAACCACACACTTTTTAAACTTACACATGCCTACTCAGGAGTATAAACCATAGAATTGAATGGGAGAGTCCTGGGTATGGGCGGCAGCGGCCTTGCTTGCCTTCTCTGAGGGGTGCTTGGGTGCCCTCTCTCCCTCCCCCTTCACAGTTGAGCAGTTGAGTGGAGAACTGCCCCACCCTCCTCTTTTGGCAGCAAGACTGCCCTTCGATACACATGCCCCCAACAAAAAATGGGATGGTCGGATACAGCCCAAGAACAGCAATATACGGGAGGGAGGAGCAGCTTTATTGTGCACAAAGGGGGGGAAAGCAGACTTTCCCTGTTCCATCGAGCTCCATCACACCAGTGGTTTAACACACTAGCGCCATGTCTGGTATCTGGTTTTGCATCGCAGGACTCACATGACCTCGTCCCTGTCCTGCATCCATCTTGCCTCTTTTCCTCCATTTTGCATATTATTTTGGTGCTGGGAAAGTCTGGATTATTTTTCCCAAGGGGATTTAATGCGCCCTTAAGCCTTTGTGTATTGCTGTCCTCTCGATTTTTCCTTTGTTGGGGAGCAACAAAGCAGGGAGGAGTGGAAGAACAAACAAGCAAAAGGGAGGTTTCATGGTGCAGCACAATACCACAAACCCATGTGAAAGGGACCATTAGCTTGATGCGCTTATGAAACAGAGGTAAAAAATGCAGAGGCAAACCAGAGGGAAAAATAGGTGAGCCTAAAATAAGATGGAAAACGGAGGGGAAGAGGTGAGATGAGCGCAGGACAGGGGTGGCATCATGTGAGTAAAATGCTGCAAAAACACCTACCAGGTATGGCGAGAGTGTGATAAATCACTGCTGTGACTATTGGCCATGCTTCTCTGGGATTCTAGGAGATTCCCAGATTGTCCAACCCGGCTTACTGGAAACCTGCCAAAGAGCTAAATACTGCTCACTTATAGTATAATCTTATATATGTCTACTCAAAAGTAAATCCCATTGTGTTCAACGGGGCTTACTCCCCAAAACAGCTTAATGTGCAAATAATAATTAGGGGAAAATGCACTTGTAAAGGCATGCAAGTATCCATGAGTACGAAGCTTTGAAGGGAAAGGAGGACATGTAGACATGTACTTTTCTTTGCAAAGAAAAGTATTTTTTAAAAAGCTAGCACGATTAGAAATTTTGCATTGGTCACGCACACACGCACACACTATACCAGTGCACATACCTTTTAGTTTATTGGTCTACTTGTATGGAGGAACTCACCTTTAAGCTTAGATTATATAATGTGTTTTGGGAGCAATTTCAACATTTTGAAGAGAAAATAGCAAAGGAACACATAATAGTATTAAAAAACTTGATTTATCTGTGTTTAGATTTCTATTCATGAAATTTGTATGTAAATATTCCCCATACATGCCAGTAACCCCCACCCCAATTTTCTTGCAACATGCATAGGTGTGGCTATGGACTGTCGTTGGCGATCTGGGAGTGTGGGGTGTCATGACACATGGCCACCTGCAGTTAAAAATGTAACATCTACACCACTGGATCTTGCTGTAAGAAAACTCCAAGAACTCAAAGTAACAATGGAGGGGGGGATGACTTTGCATTATGGTTCAGAAAAGAGAAACAAACATACTCCCAAAGAAGACCAAAGAAAGGAAAACAAAGAGTTAAAATAGTAAAGTAATAATATATCTCCATCTAATGGAATAGAAATTCCCAGGGAGGCTAGACTGGCTTCCTCTGTGTTACACTTTCGGAAGCAGGCAAAAACTTTTTTGTTTCCACAGACTTTTGGAAATGTTCTGGACCTGTGTTCATGTATTGGTGTTTTTTTTTTGTTAAATTGTTACTGCTTTTTAATTTTTTTATTATTATTTATGTGAGTTGAATTCTATTTTAACTTTTGTAAATTTATATTTATGTTTTAATTACATATGTTTTAATCTTGTAAACTGCCTTGAGCCCCAGTACTGGGGAAAAGGTAGGATATAAATATAATAATAATAATAATAATAATAATAATAATAAACAACTCCTGCACCAATCTACCTGCCATTAAAGTAATGTGAGGCTTCCATTTTCAAATAACAAGACTTGTAGTAAAACAAAACATAACACATCTCTTTGCCACACAATTTGTGAAACTTATCCATCACAAGATGCCTAATAAGTTAATAAACCATTCTTTAATTGATATGACTCTTGTCCGATGATTTTATATATTTTTCTTGAACTGATGGGACAGAAGGTGGTTTCCAGTGCCTAACATTTTGCCGCTTTTAATAAATTCAGTGTAACCAATACATTCTCTTATTCAATGGTGAGTTTACCTACGTTTACTTCAAATCTAGCCACCCTGACTCAGGAGTAGGCTCCACGTCACATGGAAAGATCTCCTTCCACTTCAATATGCAGAGATTACTTATAAAAGAGTAAATCCCGCAGAACTCAGTAGAACTTACTTCCAAGTCAATAGGATTGGGTTGATCACTAAGGTGTGTGTCCTATTGAAAACGTCGATATTTACTTCCTGGTAAATGTAGCTGGGCAATTAGTGACCACGAATCAGGGCCAATTGTCAGTTTTCAGGTGGAGTCCTTTTGGTCCACTCTAGGGCAGGAGAGGTGAGAATGATGGTCTTTGGCAGTGTCGATGGACCGGCGAGGATCGGGACCAGGCCAGCTGAGACAAATTACGCTTCTCAGACTCATCAAGGGAAGGTTCTCGAGGGGGATAAAAAAAAAGCCAGAGAGGAACATTTGCGTTTGCCTACCAGCAAAGACTCGCCGGGCTAGTGAGAGGAGGACCGGTGGAAGGCCCTGAAGCAGGAGCGCAGTGCAACTTTGGAAAGGAAGAAGGCGTGGCCCCGAAGGGGTCCCCGTCTGGAGAGGGCCGCGTGCCATGGCGTGGGCTCTGCTGTGCGCCCTGCTCCTCCTGCTGTTGTCTCGGGGAGACCCCTCCGTCAGCCCCGAGGGCGAATGGTGCCGAGGCTGGACGTACGACAGAGAGTCCCCGGTCGCAGCTTTCCAGTGTCCGCAGTCGCAGGACGGGGCGGACGCCCAGTTCTGCTGCGGGACCTGCAGCCTGCCCTACTGTTGCTCCTCCGGAGAGGCCCGTCTAGACCAGCGGCAGTGCCCCCGTGTGGGTCGCCAGGAGGCCAGCATCACGGGCGGGCCACGAACCGCGCAGCCCTCGACTAACCAGACCTTTGGTAAGACAGCTCTGTCAACCATCTCGAAGGGGTTTGGGGGGTTCTGCGGTCGGGGGAGAGCTTTGGCTAGGCTGGGATCTGGTCATCTTGCGGGAGCTCAGCTGTCCCTCTGTCTGTTGACACATACAACTAAATCCCCTCTACTGGATTTCCCTTCCAACCCTCCCTCTTTTTGCAGTAAATATTTGGGCACATTTGCCCGCAAATATATTGAAACTGATAGTTTCCTTCAATCGGTTTCCAGTAGATTTGAGTTTCCACCCAGGGTCGTTTCTCTTCTGCCTTCTCCATTGCCCACAGTCGCTTTAGGCCCCTAGAATCCTTTTGCATGTGGCATCCTTGGGATGTCCATTGGGTCGGCCACTTAGGACCAGTGGACGCTTGTGGTTCTGATGAGAGTAGGACTGAGAATCCATTCCGGGTTTCAGTCAAAACCCTGAAGAAGCTATCCTGTTTGGGAGAGTAGTTGTGCTACCCATGAGTAGAAAGACTCTCCGTCCTCTGAGTGCTTCCCTTCTTGACTAAGTCCGTGCTTTGCTCAAGCTTCCTGCCCCTGTCTAGCTGAGTTCATCTTCTCTGTATGTGGCATTCTTCCAGTGCCTTTCTCTATTCCCAGTCCTGAATATGGGCAGGGTTCAAAGGTTGGTGTAGTGAGATGATCTCCCTGCAAAGGTGGCGGTGGGAGAGTTGGGATGCCTGTGACCATCAGTGACGGTCCTTTCTTCTTTTTTCCCCAGGCTGGGGGCCTGAAGTTGTGTTTCTCATCTTGTTACCTGTGGGCGCCCTCCTGTGGATAGCTGTCGGCTATTGTAAGGAGAGGGGATGCCATTGGCTGCTTAGGGGCACATACAGAACTGGAGAGACTTGGGAAATCGCCCAGCCATCAGGCCCTCATGGACTTCCACCAGCCCACTTCCTTGAGTATGTGGAAGACTGTTATCCATCGCCCCCAGTTGTTCAGCTCATTGACGCCAGTGGTGATGTGCTCTTTCTGGCGCCTGGTTCACACTCTCCATGTGCAAATGCAGGGAACCCAGAGAATGGGTGCATTGTCCATCCACTTGTGCACAGAAATGTTCCTGGCCGTGCTTCAGAACTTGCTTTGGGAACAGCATCCTCGGTAGACCAGTGATGCACAGAGAGGCAGAATGGATCTCTCTGAGGCTAGTAAATGCCCGAGGGAGCAGAATCCTACGCTGGACAACATCCATAGCTTGGTTTTAGGATCTGGGACATGACGCAACCCTATAAGATGAAAGTTTTAAATATGTATTTGGTTCAGCCTTCCCGAATGTGGCTCCTGCCAGATGGGTTAGACTACAACTACCAGCATCCCCTAGCCAGCACTGGGATGAAGCTGATTGCCTTTGAGTCTCTTCATGCCGCGTTTTCACTTTTTTTTTTTTTAAGACTGCATAGCAGGTGATTCAATGCTTTGCCTTAAAGTAGACCATCCCCAAAACCCAGCCCTCTCCAAAAGCACACTTGAGAGGACTTCTTTAACTCTGAGCTGGAAGGTTCTGTGTTTAAATGAAATTAGCACTGCCTGCACCTTTGGGGGTGACTTGTATTGTCTTCAGGATGCTGGTGGGTGAGAAGGATTCAAGAGCAAGCTATTGCCAAGGGCATTGCGTAGCCTCTGAGCCTTTCCCTTCATAGTCAGCGCTTGTTCTGGGCTGCCAGTTTAAAGATCTATAAAGAAATCACTTAAAAAGGCAAATCATGGAGTCTGTCCCCCAAAATGAGCTCCTGAAACATAGGCAATGAAGACGGAACAAAAATATTGCTGAGCTGCCTTATGGGGTATTTGGGGAAATGATGCCTTAGTGCCTTTGCTCCTGGGAGGGATGCGCTCTGGACCAATTAATCTGCGAATTCTGTTCCCGGGACTGTTCCCATTGGAGCTTTAACCTCTAAGCCTGGGGCATGTCTGCATCATGCCTATGGATGTTGTGCGCTTCCTGGCACCCTGAGGCCTTTTTAAACGTTCGATTTTTAGACCGCTTCTCTATATTCAGCCTTCAGGAGCAAAACTGTAACCAACAATGTGAGTCTTTTGAGGGAAATGCTTCTGGGATGAAAGAAGTTGTTCAGCACATGTCCAATTCATGCTTTTAAATGAGTGCAAGTAATTGTCAATAAAAGCTCTGTAGTACATTGATATTCGGCCTCCTTCAAGTGTTTTGTTCAATTTCTTCCAAGTTCCTACTGTGGCTGATGCTTGGGTGCTGTGGCTGCACATGGTACGCTGCCTCCTGCAACTCTCCTCTTCCTTGATCAGCACTTGAGGATGCCAGTCAGCTGGAACTCCATATTCCCAGGATATTTTGTATCTGGGGACGTTTGCCAATGTGTGGGGTCTGATTTGTAGTGAATAAATTGGGACTTCACTTGTCTGCTGCTTTCCCTTTCCCCTCCCCAGCTAGGGCTGGATCTTAGAGCAAAAGCCCAGGGCCTTGCAGCCCAGGGGGTCCCCCACAATGACCACACAACACCTAGCAGGCCTGGCATCAGGGCCTGGCTGGCTATCCCACAGCCCGGAAAAGCTGACTCTCATTCTCACAACATACTTTCTTCTTAATTAAAGAAACAAACAAAACATTTGATATTTGGGTTAACTGTCCTGGGCATGAACATGATTACAGACCCTCATGTTATTATATTTACTTTGCAATTATGACAACATGGTGCTTATTCTCTAGTAAATTGGTTTAGAATCATGGTAGTAGAACTAAACTCCTTTTTATTTCTGTATTCATGATGGTGTGATGATTTAAACGAAGGGATAAAACTGCAAATGCTCAGAGTTTTTCTTTCACTTGGCAAACTATTGTTTTGTTTTCCTCTTACATATCAGATATGTAGAAGAAGTTGCAAAGCATGGAATGGCAGTGTGGGCATGGTGGGGTAGAAATACTTCTTATGTACATTACTACTCAAGTAATATACATAGATGCTGTTCAGATGACACTTTAAGCCATGGTGGTTAGACATTTTAAGCTAAACACTATGGCTCAGCATGCTGTGTAAACCATGACTAACCATGGTGACTACATAGGATCATAGAATTGTGGAGTTGGAAGGGATCACAATGATAATCTAGTCCAACCCTCTGCAATGTGCAGGAAAACAAATTAAACCATCCATGAGAGGTGGCTCTCCAGCTAAACCTCCAGAGATGGATTATCCACAACCTCCATAGGTTGTACAGACCTTATTGTCAGGAAGTTTTTCCTTGTATTTAATCGAAGTCTAGGTAGCAGTAACTTATAGCCATTATTTTGGGTCCAATTTCTCTGGCCATGGAAAATAGCTTTTGTACCTTTTATGTACCTGAACACTGCTAACATGTCTCCCCTCAGTCTTTTCTCCAGACTGTACATCCCAAGTTCCTTCAGCCTGAACTTATAGGGCAGACCAACCTCATAGGGTTAGTCTGCCACGCTACTGCCTCAGTGCCCAAGTTCTGGGGGGAATCAAAATCATCCCAAAAACGTCAGTTCAATGAGTTTCCGGCAATGTGAATTCAAAGACACCAATTGCTACCACTTTGAGTAATCAGATCTGCTTGCAAAAGAAAAGCCAAAGCAGTAAGATATTTGCCTTTCCTATATTAAGATTTCCTGACATGGATACGCTTCTGCAGTATTCACTCCTAGGCTTGGAAATGCTGTGTTATTGATCATATCAGTTCTCTCCTTATGTGTAGGTATAAGTTCTGCTGCGTTCCATGGGGGTTTATACCTGGGTGTGGATGGATGGCAGCCTTACAACATCATCACACCTGGGTTGGGGGGGGGGGAATCACATTTGCTTACCATCTCCGCCAGCAAAGTTTGTTCCTCATTACTTCCTCTTTTGAAGGAGGAAGTAAACTACATGCTTGGGGGCATTTTGGTGGAAAAGGAGCTTCCGGGGAATGACCGAGAAGCCCTTTGCACCCCTGTGGAGGTCTCTCCTGTCAAATTGAAACCTCAGGAGCATTTTGTAAAATAACAACAAAAGCAATATTCCTACAAAGAATATTGGAGTGGCATGGCATCCCTCATTTCTCCCTAGGTGAAGCAACAGATTGATGATTAGCTTTCCTCTCCTACCTTTGTTAGATTCCATTGATATCAGAGCAACTGGGGTGTGTATGTAGACAATGGTATACATCCCATAATCAGCCCACAGCCATTTTCTATCTCCAGCATCCCTCTTTGTGACCCCGTTGAGGCTACAATCATATTCAAGGCCCATTCAAAGCAGTGGTCCTTCCTTCTGAACAAACCTACATGGGATACAGTTCATAGTCATCTTCCCATTTCTTCTTTCCCCTCCCAGGTTTTCCTTGACCATATGCAGTCTACAAGAAGCCTTCAGTCCTGCAGGGTTTTCCAGCCAATCTCTTCTGTCAGGGATGCTTTAAGGTGGATTGCTTCATTGAGCAGGGGGTTGGACTCGATGGCCTTAGAGGCCCCTTCCAACTCCACTATTCTATGAGAGTAAGCCTCACTGAATATATTGAATTGCTTAATCAATTTCTTTGCCATCTTTCAAGATCAGAGTTTTCCCAAGGTGGCTTACAGCATAAAAACAATACAACAAGCTTTAACAAAGCTTTGTATACAATAACACAGCAATAATATTTCTTCTAATTTGTTTTTAAGCTTTTATGGTTTTAAATTTTGTGTATTGGTTTTTAAATGTTCAGTGTTTTTAATTTTTGTAAACCACCCAGAGAGCTTCGGCTATGGGGCGGTATATATATGTAATAAATAAATAAATTGGAGGAGAAAGACTTTTGTCACGTTCAGCCCACTGACCAGTAGTACTCAGTTTAAGCTGTGTTAGGCTTGTACCACTTCCCAAATTTATTAAACAAGTAAGTAATGAAGCATTGTTAAAATATATGTTTATTCCTTGTAATTTATTTAAATTATTTTCAACATCCCCACCCCCTGCAATTTCCTGCAGTGTTGGAAAAATGTTGGAAACAGAATGGTGGGAAAGGTGACTTTTTACTCTGATTCATCAGGATTCATATTGTAGTGGTTACAAGTTACCCTTTTCTTATTTTATCTTTATGATGGTGTTCTCATCCTCCCCCACAGAGCCTGTGACATTAAGGTTTGCACGACAGACAGACATTCAACAGGTGCTTTTTATGGAGATATGAGAGGTAATGCTGTTGAGCTTCGGCTATTGGTTGGTATAATAATACAATCAATCAATCAATCAATCAATCAATCAATCAATCAATGCTGTGTGCCTGAGAGGTTTTTCCCATGAAAGGCACAGGGAGCTGCCTGTATCAGGAACTGATGAAGTGTGGGTCAAGGGTAGGTATTGTTGAGCACCTGCCAAGGCCCACACCTTGAAGGGGGCCCAATGGTGGCCCTTGGAGCCCCCTGGCCTGCCTGCTCTTGCTCTTTGCCTGTTTCACCCGCCATCTCCTAGCATGTGAGCAGTGACAGGAAAAAGGAGAAGGCGGGCATCCGCCACTCGGTAGCAGTTATGCTGATTGGGCCCAAAAAAAGAAGGCAAGCCAATGGGCAGTGGTGACAATGCCACAAAGAAGGCGGGCCCACTCAGAGAGGAAGGGCATTAAGGGTACCAGGAGCCAGTGGAGAAGGACTCATTGTTTTGGGCGGCTGCAGCTCCCTCCTTGCTGTCTGCCTTCCAGCTCATCTGTGGACAGTTGATGGAGGAAGGGCTTTGATGCTGGGACCTTGATGGCCTTGTCCCATGTTGCTTTCCCCCCCTCCCCCCCCATCTTATTGCTAGGCTCTTGTTACATGTGAACTCAGAAGTAAGTCCCACTATGTGCAATGAAGTGGGTTGCTGGCCAAGAACTCTGCATTCTGAGTGCACTTCTGATGGCATAAGCTCCATGGAGTTTAGCACTGCTTCGTCCCCATGTAAAAAAAATTGTACTCCAAGCACACAATGGGTGCATCTTTCTTTCTTCATGGCGATTCAAGGGGTAAAACTGTAACCAGCGCCAGCGTCAAGGGTCGGCCTGGTTGGGCACCTGCTGAGGGCCCTCATCCCAGCAGGGGTCCATTGACAAGAGCCCCCTGGACTTGCTCCTCCTCTTCACCATTTCAACCTGCTGGTTCACCTGCCTCTCGCTCTGGCCCAAACAATGGTGGCGATGGGAAGGACGTGTCTTGCTGAAGAGCCCTCAAAAAACTGGAGCTGCCACTGTCTGTAACAATTATATTTCTGTCCATTAAAGGCATAAAGCCTCCCTCTACAAGGATTCGCTTTTGCGCCCGGTTTGGCGATTATGCGCATTATCGCAGACGCGCATTTACTCCTAATCCCTCTGCACGGGAGGCGGCGAGAGGCGGCGAAGCGCATTAATAGATGTCCAAAAAGCGCTTTACAAGAAGTTAATGCGCATAATCGCTTGTTCACACAGGGAAAATGCGCTTTAACGGCCGGAGGTAAAATTTTTAATGAACCTTCAAAGCGCATTAAACCTCTCTTGTAGAGGCACCCAAAAGCCTCTTTCAGGTAAACGAATAGCAACACTATGAAAGAGGAATAGAACCATAGAGTTAGAAGGGCCCTTGCAGGCCATCTATCCAAAACTCCAGCAAGGAAGAGCCCATCTTCCCTTTGGGTAACTGGTCCCATGGTCGAAATGCTTTTACCATTTCCCCTAAGGTTCAACCAAAATCTACCCTCCTGCAACTTAAGCCTATTAGATCACATCTTGTCCTCTGGATTAGAAATGTCTTTGCCCAATTCACACAGGACTGTAACTCTGGCATAACGCTTCTGAGCATGTTTACCCAAAAGTTCCACTGAGTTCAGGGCCAGGGTGCTTTCACTGCTCAGGCTGCCAACTTTCAAACTGGCCCCAGTACCTGTCCATCTAACTACAGTATAATTTGACTTGTAGCTAAAAGGTAAACATTATGTTTGTCTCTATGCCCCCACGTGGAGAGCAGACCTCAGTTTAAAGGCAGAGAAGTTTGCCAGGTTGTTTTTTTCCCTATGGTTAGTTGCCAACCCTGCTTAAAGCAATGTTTATTTATTTATTTACAATATTTGTATACTATTTCACATCCAAAGATTATGGAACAGTGAAGAGCAGATAAGATAAAAGAATACTCACACCATGTTAAAATAATTATTATTTTAAAGAAGAAACAGATTCTGATAAAATCGAATTCTGATAAAATCATGGCTGGTCACTCAAGGAAAGCTTCCAGAAATAACAATGTTTTCAGGAGGTGCTGGAAGCAACATAGTGTTGGCACCTGCCTGACCTCCAATGGCAGAGAATTCCATAGGAATGAACGCTGAGCTGTGCAAGTTGTCACCATTAATGTTAAAAATATACGCAAGGCAATGTCTGCATTTGGAAACGCACACTCAAGTTTGTCTTCTGAAATTATTGTATAAAGTTCAACGTGACTGAATCTGGTTTTAACAGTTTTTGTTGCACTGAACTTATGGCGCACATATGAGTGAAACCACTGAAGCTCAGCATAGAGATTAGTGTCCAAGTCCTCTGGATAAGCATCAGTTAGCTTTTAAGAACACTGTGAGTGCCTCTTAGTTTCAGTAGATGAAGTTACATTATTTGGTACATCAAAATCTGTCTGCTATTTCTTTGTACACCTCTCCTCTTCTTCTCGTCTGGGTTTCTAGTTTATCAACAATTGTACTCTGTGGTGCCCTAAGCACGTGCTTCTGTTGCTTAAAGGGCTGCTTTGTACACTAGTACAAGAACCTTAAACCTGGCTCAGTAGTGGATGATGATAATACAAATAAATAACTCAGCATCATTCCTACTGAGTTCTATGGGATTCCCTCTGAATTAACATACTTGGGATTGCAGGCATACAACCGAGTCTCCATGGTGGGCTTTATTTATTTAATTGAAACATTTTTATTCCACTCCTCAGCCAGGAAGTCTCACAGGTCATAGAATCATAGACTAGTAGAGTTGGAAAGGGCCTATAAGGCCAGTGAGTCCAACCCCCTGCTGAATGCAGGACTCCACCTTCAAGTATCCCTGACAGATGGTTGTCCAGTCGCATCTTGAAGGCCTCTCGGGTGGGTTATAATCCATTTAAAAAGCTGGTCTCTGCCTTCAGGCTTACAATAGAAAATGACATGATACACAAGGAAAAGAGGATGATGGGTAGGGTAGAGGGGGGGGAATGAAGCAGGCTTTCTGCAGTACTTGTGGAATGGTCCTGATTCTCCTCTCTGTTGAAGCCCTGCTGCAATGACGGCTAGTGATGACAGGTGAGGGAGGAGCAGCCTTTATAAAGGGGTTGCTCAGAAGTAACTCCCAATGTCTTCAATGGAGATTACTCTCAAGTAATTGGAAAACGAGCAGCTCAGTCACATGCACATTTACTCTGTAGTCAGTTTAATGGCATCTCTTTCAGATTGTGTAACTCACCCTAACTTGAGAGTAAGTCCCACTGACCAAAATGTGATTTGCTTCAAAGTAAACTTGCAAAGGTTTATCCCAATCCTAGGCTCCAATCCTATAGAGACTTGCCTAGGCGTAACTCTTGTTGAACGCACTAAAGGGCTGACTTTCTAGTAAAAGTCATGAGCTCAGGCTGCTATTAAGTCAAAAGCCCTATCGATGGCACTCAGACTTCGCATCTCAGGGCTACAAGCTGTGTGAATTTGGCCACAAGTTGTGTGAATTTGTCTACTTCACGAGTTATTTTTGGCTCCGCTTCTGATTGGGAGGTGAGAGAGAGGTGGCGATTGGGGCCAGGTCAGCTGAGACGAATGGCAGCCTCATCAGGGCGAGCTTCTTCTTGGGCAATAAAGGCTGATTATTGGGAAGGAGAAACTTTAGAACTCGTGCGGGCTTATTATTAGACAAGGAGGACGGAAGACGTCTCGACCTCACGGGCTTTTGCGGGTAGGGAAGAGGTCGCTTTGCCTGCGCTCCCGCGCCATGGAGCGAGCCCTGCTGTGCGTTCTGGCCTTGCTGTTAGCTCCCGCGGGAGACGCTTCTCCCAGAGCAAAGGCCGGGCTGTGCCGCGACATCCCGTCCACAGCGTCGTCGTCGTCGGTGGGAGGCAGCCAGTGCCAGAAACTGCTCGACGGCGCGAACGCAGAGTTCTCTTGCTCTGCGGAAGAGGCTCACCTGCGCCAACAGCCGTGCGCTCCCCGCACAGTTCCCCTGAAGTCGGCCACCACCACCCAGGGCCAGGGGGGCACCACACAGGGTTATGGGGCCACCACTGAGAGCCCCGGCACCACCCGATCCCCAGCAAAGAAAACAAGAGGTAAGACGGTTGCTCCGTTGGCCAATGCTGGTGTGATGTTTCGGAGGACAGGAGAGAAATCTAGGACCTTCAAGTCTATCAAACCGAGTATTTCTCTTGTCTCTCTTTCTCCCACTTTTACTAATGGGACAGCTAAATTGCTGCTTTTCTTGTTCTATAGATTGTCAACCCTGCTTGGAGTAGACCCATTGAAATGAGTGGGGACTAAGCCCTGCTTGGATTAGCACATCTGTAGCCCTTTCAAACAAGCCTTGCAGAACCCATGACAAGCCACCCTGAACAACCCAATGACAAGCTGTGGGTTCTCAGGGTAGCTTGTTTGTGAGAAATAAGCCCACCCTGAAGGTACTAGGGATGTGTATCATATTGTTCCGATGTCCGATAACAATCTGATAAGGTTGTTATCGGACATCCGATTAACGATAACAATACATTTCTAAGGAGGGCCTATCTAATCGGATCCGAAATCCATATGTCCAATAACTATCGGACATATTGGATTATCGGACTGCCAGTTTAGGGCCGGCCCTCCCTTCCCCCTCTTGTGCTCCCTACCTGCGGCCTTCCCTGCTGCCCTCTGCTGCTTCTGGACCACCGAGAACTAGGCTTTGCTGCCTAGTTCTCAGCAGAGCAACGACACACTGGAGCGTCGTCGCTCTACTGAGAACTAGGCCGCAAAGTCTAATTCTCAGTAGTCCGGAAGCAGCGGAGGGCAGCGGATGGCAACGAGGAAGGCCGCAGGTAAGTGGGGACCCCTGGGGACCCCTCCCTTCCTTCTCCCCCCACTCACGCTCCTTACCTGTGGTCTTCCCTGCCGCCACCGCCGCCCCGTACTACTGCTGTACAGGCTTTCCGGCCTGTTTGTCAGTACAGAGCTGCACCGAGTGATGATGACATCATTCGACACGGCTCTGTACTGACGAATAGGCCAGAAAGCCTGTTTAGCAGTAGTATGGGGCGGTGGCAGGTAAGGAGCACGAGTGGGGGGAGGGAGGGAGTGCCAGCACAGTGTTTTTCCCCGTAGACTTGCATTGGGGAAAAGCTTTATTTCCCCCAATGCAAACCTATGGGGAAAAACACCATAATTGGATCAGAGCTTCTGATACTTATCAGATTTCAGATCCGATCAAATCCGGGTACCCCCTGATATGATCGGATCTGAAATTTTTTTATATCAGAATTTCCGATGACGATACGATACGATAATTTCGGCTGTGTACATCCCTAGAAGGTACCATGCCAGGTTTGGACACATCACGACATAGATTCATGGAGGGTAAGGCTATCCATGGCTATTAGTCATAAATGGTGATGGTTCTCATGCCATGACAACCCACTAAGGGTTATCACCCATGGTAGATAGTCATGGCATGATGCTGAGAGGGCGTTCATGGGTATACCTGTGGCGAGTGAAGGCTGGTGGCTCTGCAGTCAATGGGGTGGTGAATGCGCTGCAGGTTTTGGTCAGAACCAGAACTAGCTCCTTTAGAGTTATGACTGGTTCTGATGGAAACCTGGAGTGGATTCACTGCCTCATTGACAGTGGAACCACCAGCTTCCACTGCTGGTAGTAGTGGCAGTAGCAGAGCTCCCAGGGAAACAAGCATTTTCATTTCCCAGAATGCCTTGCTGGATTCCAGGGCATTCTGGGAAATTCTAAATGGTGGCTTGAAGGCTCACTCAGCCACCTGATGTGGTGGTGGGTGGGGCTCAGGGCAGATGTGGGTGCTATTGGGTCATGCTGCAGCTGCCTTAGAACCCCCGGCAGAAGCCCTGAGATGCTGGGCAGGTGGTGCCATCATGCCTGACCCCAATGTGCCTCTCCCCTCCCAGCTGAACATATGGCATGGATGGGGAATTTATGGCTTTCCTAATGTTGGTGGACTACAATTTTCATCATCCCTCACCGTTGGCCATGCTGGCTGGAGCTGATGGGAGTTGGAGTCCAACAACATATAGTGGGGAGCAAGTGCTTCATCTGTGGCAGATGGGAAAGATGGCAAAGTCCAGGGATTTTCTCCATCCCACTGCAAACTATTTTGGTGCATATTGTTGTAGTGAGTGGGATACGAATTCTAATCCTGACCCAGTCTAGTTGGGGAGAAGTAGCTGTTGCGATTTACATAGGTGAGGGAGGTGGCTCTTTAGTATATTCAAAATCCCCCCCCCCAACACACACCTTAAGATGGGAGGAGTTGTGGGGTGTGCTAGTGAAGGAAGATCTGAAGGGCAGGAAATGTGGGAAGATTTCAAACACTGAGTGCCAGGCCTTTTTTCTTTTTCCTGTTTCCAGAGTCACTTTGGATTTTAATCTTTGTACTAGTTGCTCTTGTCATCTGTTGTGGAATTGGCATTTGGATATGCTGCCTTGAAGACACCCCTACACCAACTAGGAATATGATCTGCAACAGCCACCAGTTAACTGGGTGGAGGAATATTGACTCTCTTGCAACACTCTCTGACATTATCACTCAACCTCCCTGCAATGAAGATCAGAACATAGATGATGATGAGAACCAGGAGCCATTTCCGCTGCCGAGCGTGGCCGCCGGACTTCCCCAACCACCAGATGTGGCCGCCGGACTTCCCCCGCCACTGGACGTGGCTGCTGGACTTCCCCCGCCACTTCTCATAACTCGCCGCTTTCGCCGCTACACTGATGATCCGCCACCATACAGTCTTGAGAATCCTTTCCCACCTCCATCATCTGCCTCGCCAGATGCGCCATTCCATCACATCCAGTCTGGAAACCCAGGGGACAAGAAGGACTCTAAAATGCATCTTAATTTTGTAACCACTAGAAGCCCAGGGGATGAGGCTGGAGCCCAGTCTTTACTGGATTTTTTCCATCATTTTTATCCAGGGCCTGCTTTGGGAACTGGATCATTGACAAAGCAATCATCTAGTTGGAGATCAGTTTCTCCTGATGAACCTTGATACACGTGTCAAAGCAAATCCCACAGTTTTGCTTTTAGGATGGAGGAAATGATCTAACGCTATATGGTCACAATGACTTATTTGGGCTTTCTTTGGATCATTATGTTTCTATCTTAATTGGGGAGGGCTGTGAATCATTATGGGAACACAAGTCAGCTGTTTTATCATTTGACCAGGGACTGCAGGACAGCCCAAAAAACACATTGATTTAAATTTAAACTACCCAGGCGCAATTTATGCAGCTAGTCTTCAAAACAAAACAACCAAATCTGAGCTAGAAAGCTCTGTTGAAAGGAAAGGAGCACGTTTATGTACTAAATTGCATAATGTTTAAATTGTGTGTGTGTGTAATGTGGTGGGATTGAAGAAATGGTGGCAAAAGCATTTTATACGGCTGACCCTGTCATTCCATCTATGGGCAGAGGTAGTTCTGTGCTGCTACAGCTCAGTAGGAAGTTCACTAAATGGACAAAGTATATAGAGACTGCCTCTTAAAAGAACTGCTTAAACTAGCCTTCGCCTATAACTCCTGGCTGCGGGATTTGGGGAGTTGTGGTCTAACACATCTGGAGGGTAGCAGGTTGAGGTAGGTTGCCTTAAATACAGCCAGTGAAGGCATGGCAAAGTATATAGGCCTGCCTCCCTGAAACTCTTGGGGAGGGACACCTTGGTGTCTTCACTCCTAGGGAAGTGTGCTTTGGGTCAACTTACCTTTGAATAATTCTGTTTGTGTTCCTACTGGAGATCTACTGTCTACGTATTGACATAAGCCGAGGGAATGCTTGCAAGGCTACCTATGGGTGTATATATGCCATATAATAAGCTGAAGACTTTTTAATAATTTGGATGATGTGTGATCACAGTGCTGTGTATTAACCCTCGAGAGGCAAAATGAACAAGCATCCCTGTGTGCCTCCTAAGTGAAATGCTTCTGGGATCCCAGAGGCTGTTTTTAAGCACCCACTTGTAAAATGCATGTGTCTGCAGATATATATGTACCGAATCAATAAAAATGAATATTTTGATATTGACCTTTGTCTTGCATGGGTTGGTCTAATTTCAGCCTAGATGCTATTAGAGGCCAGATCTATACCAAGCAAGATATGACACTTTGAAAGTGGTTTGAAAATGGTATATGGAATGTGTCCTGGGCCTGAACAGATGTCAATACTGTTATAAATATAAACCATTATGAAGCAGTAATGTAGAGCCTGGCATACTTGGTATTGGATGATTCAGGGCTTTCGCTGCCTCCAGTGGCAGTCTTAACGTGATCAGCATCTGAGGATACAATTCTAGGTACAGGAAGGCTGGAATGGCACATTGATTTTTAAGACTGGCAGCGGAGGCGGTGAATCTGCTCCAGGTTTCATTCAGAACTCTAAAGGAGCTATCCAAGGTGCAAGCACCACTCTGGTCCATTTTCAAACAGCAATCGGTGTTAGGAAGTTTCTCCTAATTTTTAGCCAAACACTGCTTCTCTCCTATTTCTCCCCACTGATTGTAAGCCTGTCTTCTGGAGCAATAGCGAATTGGTTCAGAATTCATCCCTCAGACTGAAAGAGGTTTTGCAGCCCAGAGCCCATCTGGATGATCTTGGACTCCTAGTTCTTTCCCTCTAGCTACTCGAGCTCTGCAATGTGCCTAGTTCTCAAATGAAGAATTAGGAATATAATTTGAGAATAGCAGAGACATGCATTCCTCATCTCATGGAGGAATATTACTTTGCCCAGTAAATGCCAGATCTTGTTTTTGGAAAGCTATAATTCATTTTTGGGTCATTCTTATGGCTATTTACTGTTATCCAAGGACAAGTTTGTTCCCCAAGGCTTATTCTCAGCTGGGGGAAGAAGGACTGCTTTGTTAGGATGATGCAGGACCTGTAAAACCCATTTGCTGAATTTCATAGAGCACTGCTATAGGTATGGGATCACATCACAGTTTGTTTCACTCAGACACATGCCTAATTAAACATGGGTTCCTATGCATCTTCAGGCAGAAAAAAAGTCCTACAATTCATTGTAGGACTTTTTCTGTCAAAACATGCATAGAGATGCACCATATGTCTATAAAACTATCCCTGCATTGGGCATATTAAGTATATGCAACTATAGGAGGTCCCTGCACCAAGGAACTTGCAAATCTAAATTATCAGCAGTAGGAGATGATGAAAGGAGAGAAAGAGTGATTTAAAGCTCTTTCAAGGTGCATTACAGATTTTACCTCTACAAGAGTGGAGCGCAAATTGGGGGTTGAGGTGCTTTTTACCTCCGATTATTCACATTATCGAATGTGCGTTAAATAGCGACTTAACATTTACAGCGGGAGTTAAAGCGCCTTATGGCCATGTAAACATGTGATTCTCCACATGTAAACAACTTTAAAGTGCATTTCATACAGCCCGTAATGCGCTTCACCACCTCTCATGAATAGGTATTAGGAGTAAATGTGCTTATTCGTATATGCGCATAATTGGGAAAAGTGAAATCTTGTAGAGGGGACCTAAGAAAGGTAGGAGCAAAGGCTAGCAAGGAATAAAGATGAGCAATGGTAGTAAAACATACTAGTTTTAAGAGGAAATAAGAATTGAAACAAGGCCTGAGTATGGTTCTCTCAGTCCTCATCTTTGACTTCTGCAGCCTTCAGTATAGCTGATCTCTTTCTCTTCTCTTTGCCCTTGGTGTGCATGATTTCCTCCCTGTTTAATCTCTCTTCCAGTGTTTCCACAAGGAGAAGTTTGTCCTCTGCTTCTCTTCTGGGGTCCCTTCTGGGTTCTCTGCTATTCTTTCTTGACACGATGCTGCTGGTTGACCTCTTTATAGTACCCCCTATAAACTGACGGTGGGCTGTACCCCTGCTGCCCTGACTTAAGGAGCCAGCTATGACTGGAGGGAGGGAGTTGAGGAGACGTGGCCCCTGCTTGGACTAGTGTGCTCATGGCAAGGGGTCTGCTGTCGACCCTGCCCCCTCCACAAGGATGCGCTTTTGCGCCCGGTTCTGGGATTATGCGCATTATCGCGGAGGCGCATTTACGCCTAATCCCTCTGCACGGGAGGCGGCGAGAGGCGGCGAAGCGCATTAATTGATGTCCAAAAAGTGCTTTAGAAGAAGTTAACGCGCATAATCACTTGTTCACACCGTGAAAATGCGCTTTAACGGCCGGAGCAAAATAAAAGTCATGATTTAACGCGCATTCGAAAATGCGCATTATCGGGGAAATAACGCGCCTGTACGCCCATTTTGCGCTCCGCTGGTGTGGAGGTAAAATTTATAATGAGCCTTCAAGGCTCATTAAACGTCTCGTGTGGAGGAGGCCCTTGTCTCTGGGCGATGCCCCTTCGAAGACACAGGGCAAAGTATTATGCCATGCCTAGCCGCACCACTGTGTATGATGTTTGGCTTGTTTCAGCAAAGTACTCCATGGGCTTTATTGCTACATCACACTGCAATCCCTTGGCGTGCTTACTTGGGTGCAAGTGCAATTGAAAAAAGTGTCTCTTACTTCTGGGGAGACAATGCTTATTCCAGGGGTGTAAATGTGCTTAAACCTTTAACCCTTTTGTAAAAGAGGATTTCAGCAGGTGGAGCTTAGGTGACGTCCTACAGCTGCTAAAATTCCTTCCCCTACAGGTATTCACTCTGCTGTTTCACATTTGCCCCCCCCCCCTCTACTCAGCACGTCTCCATACTCTCAAGTAATCCCCATCAAGTTCAGTGGGACCCCCTCCCAAGGAAACATACATGGGACTGCAGCCTTACAGCCCTGCCAGATCCTGTTCACGTTTACTCAGAAGTAACTCCCACTGATTTCAACAACACTCTCATATATACGTTGGAGCCTTCTCACATGCATGTTTACTCCGAAGTAAGTCGAAAGAGTTATTCATTTCATTTTCTACCAGAAATGGCACTCAGAGTTGCTTACAACCACAGATAAAACAACAATAAGCAAATACATTAAAGCACAATTAAATGATTTAGTTCAATGGGCCAAAGGCACCCAACTATGCTATGCAGATTTACTTCACAGGAAGTCCGATTGAACACCTTGGCCCTTACTTCCGAGTAAACGCTATCAATTGCCCATGCATCAGAGCCAACGGCTATGTGGACTTGGAACGTGAGTCATGTTGGCCCTTTCCTGCTGCCGGAGGGGCCCTTGTTGATGTAGTCGGGTGGATCGGGGCCAGCCCAGCTGAGACCAGTTGCGTTTCCCGACCTCATTAAGGAGAGTTTCCTGGCCATCCTGGCGGTGGAGTCGTATCTCGGGTGTGTTGGTTAAACGGCCTTATTGGACGGGGCGCGCGAGGACTGGGGAGAACCGTTTTTGAAATCTGGCCCCCTTTTAGGGCGGGTTTGCGCCATGGACAGGGCTTCGTTGTGCGCCCTGGTGCTGCTCCTGGCTCCTTGGGGCGCTTCTGTGGAGAAGGAGGGAGAAATGTGCCGTGCCTGGACGTCCGGAACGGAGTCGCCCGTCGGGCCTTTCCACTGCCTGGAGAGACTCGACAGCGCGGACGCCACGTTTTGCTGCGGCAACTGCAGCTCCCCCTATTGTTGCCCGTCCAGAGAAGAGCACCTGAACCAGGAGAAATGTCATGGGCAACCGGAGGAGGACAGGAGCACCATCCAAACTGAGGAGGACCCCCAGTCCCGGGCTAGAGAATTGCCAAGTAAGCGGGGCCTATTCACATTCACTCAAGGGTGACTTGATGCGGGATCATATCAGAGAAAACAAGTGGTATATTTTCAGAAACGGAGCTCTTTACACAGTCCCCGCCCTCCGCCGCATGCTTTCACGTCCTGGCAGGCTGCTCCGTCTTCTGTTTTATTTGCTACACCCTCGTGTGCCCCACCCCACCCCAGTATTGTCAAGTAAGGACTAGGTAGCGCTGTGGCACACCGAACCAAGTGCGGGGGGGGGGGGGGCCGGCAAGTTGAAGGTCTCCTTGTCTCTAGTCCACTAGGAAGTCTTTTTGGGTAGGGGTCTCCAATCCCTACCCAGGGGGCTGGGGGGTGAATTTGGAAGTTTGAGGAAGTGCCACGGGTGCCCATTTACAAAATGGCTGTCATGGCAGGTGATAAAACAGCCGTTTCACAGAAAGGGGAAATGGTGAATCTAAATGAGAAGCAACTTGCCCAAGGATCTGAAGTGGGGGCTGAAGTGGGGACTGAGCCTTCAAACACAAACCCGCAGTGCTTTCACCCATTCAGGATTCAACGGGTTGGGAAAGCAAAGGCTGCTCTATCATCTTGGGGGCAGAAGTCTCTTCCTCAGCGCTGTTACCTGAGAAGGAGATGGGATGGGACGGGTCATATTGAGACCTTCATTGGGTGAAAAATGCTGTCTGTGCAGCTCCAAATCCAGGGTTTACAAATGGTGCAGTATGAATAGACTGCACCATTTGCAGACGAGCAAGATAAATGGGAGGATTTTTCTTTTTGTTGTTATTGAGTAGTTTAGATCACATCTGTATAACAGAACTGATGTGGACAGATTCTTGTTACAAAGGAAGCAGTCTGGATTTTCACTCTTAAATCATTAGCCCCTGATGGTTTGAATGAGTGGAGTGATTTGTCAGCATTTCTGTAATTTTTCTGGAAGTACTATACCTTTAAATTGTGATGGGTTTTTGGTATATATATACTACTGTACTCATATCCTAATTTCTGTGCCTCTGTGATGGATTGTAGGAGCATTGACTTTTTGGGGCAGGGTGAAGAAACAAGATGAGAACTAAATGTAATCTTGTGATATGGTATAATTTGCCAAATTTGGGGACACTTCTAATATGATATATGTAATTATGTTTCCTTTTTGGAGGGATTATCCCCCCCCCCCAAAAAAGGCTATCTCGCCTTTTCCAACTGGTAGACTGTTGACAATTCTGGCCCCCTCCACAAGGATGCGCTTTTGCGCCCGGTTCGGCGATTATGCGCATTATCGCGGAGGCGCATTTACTCCTAATCCCTCTGCACGGGAGGCGGCGAGAGGCGGCGAAGCGCATTAATTGATGTCCAAAAAGCGCTTTACAAGAAGTTAATGCGCATAATCGCTTGTTCACACGGCGAAAATGCGCTTTAACGGCTGGAGCAAAATAAAAGTCGCTATTTAACACGCATTCGATAATGCGCATAATCCGGGAGATAACGCGCCTCTACGCCCGTTTTGCGCTCTGCTGGTGTGGAGGTAAAATTTATAATGAGCCTTCAAAGAGCATTAAACCTCTCTTGTGGAGGTAGCCTCAGTCATTTAAGAATGTTTAAAAGTTTTCCCAACATTATCAGTCCTTACAAATTGCTATGAGCTGTGTAAATTTTTATAAACTGTTATGAATTGCATCTATCTGAATCCCTGAAGAAGACGTCCAGTTCGGAATGGAATTTCACCAGGAGTCCTTAGTAGTAAGCTATCAGATACAACTGGTGTGTTTGAAAAGTTGTAGACTGTCAGATATAACTATAGACTGCCTGGTAGAAGTATTTTGTGAAACTGATCATTAATACCTTCACTGGTAATGTTTTTGAAAACCTATGAACTATTCATATGTTTATTTCAAATAATGATTGAGTTCGATTGTACCATTTAATATTATAAATTCTGCATGAAAAAGCCTGAGACGACCAGTCTGCCTCCTTCATTCAGTGCATATTTAATGTGAGTGGGAAGCTGGAGAGATTCTTATCCTGACTTGTCATGATGGGGAACATAGGTGAAGGAAGAATTGAGGACCAGAAAATGAAGGGAGGGAGGAGAAGGCTTCTTTAGGGGCCATCTGTGACAATTTGTAATTGCTCTTCTTTCTGTTTCCAGGTTTCATGGAATGCTTCCCGTATACATTTGCAATGATTGCTACAACGAGCTTCTCTATTGTTCTCAGTTGGTGCTTATACAAGTGGTGGAAGTTGGGCATCCAGGTGCCAGATATCTGCCCTCCTGCAGGCCCTGTGTCACTGGCACTCCTCCCCCTCGCTCCGTGAATCCACCAACCTATAGATTCCGGTTCCACTGTGGACCTTTTGTTTCTACCTCAGCATTGGACAATACACGTGTTGTGATGTTTGGTAGTGCAAACCGTGAATGCCATGAGGATGAGTCGATCAGTTTGACTCAAGCTGCACCCATCAATACAACTGGTGGTGCTCATTCCCTGGGGCCAGACCTGGATGGGGAAGAGATGGAGCAGCCAGGGCCTGGTGTGGATGGGGGAGACCTGGAGTTGTAGCAGAACATGCATGTTTCATGGAGGCTTGGTATACATGCAAAAGCAGACACCCCCCCCCCGGATCAAGGAAATGAATGATTATGCTTTTAATAATATGTATTCTCTTTTAACTGTTCTGTACTGTTCTATTGCCTCAGTGTTGTCCTTCATTGTTTTGCAAACACGGCATGTCATAATGACACAGTATAGAGGTTATGATAATGCTCCCTATTCCCCAGACAATTCAGCAATGGAGACGAACCCACCATGGAGTTGAGACCAGCTCCTCTAGGCATCATCAGGTGGTTTCTGTGTTCATCCCTTTCACATTTCTGCTCCCAGGAAACAAGTCAGCTGGTCTCTTGACCATGATATGCTTTTTGGCCGGGGATGTGGGTGACACAATATTGTTAAATGCTTTGCCCCAAAGTACAAATGCACAGCTGAATGCAATACTCCCTCCAAGATGACTGCTGAGGAGAGGTCCACCTCTGAGCCAGGTGGTTTTGTGTTAAGACAAATCACACATATTGGGAATGGCTTTCTGGTGGATCCAGAGTGTTGGGTGAGAAATGACATTTGGGAACCAACTGTTGTCCAAGGTATTGCGTAGACACAAGGTCTTTCCATTTATGTGTAGAGTTAATGCTGCACTGTTGGTTGTAGCTGAATAGGGAAACCACTGAACAGTCAAAGCATCAAGACTGTCACTGATACAACCTCACTAAATATTGCCCTTGAATAGAATGATAAAGTATTGTTGTGCTGCTATGTGAAACACTCTGGCATGACCTGGTATCTGTACTCTGGGTGAGCTAACCTGTTAATAATTCTGATGTGTGATAATAGCTCTGCATGAGCCTTAACCTCTAGATATTGGCATAAGCCAGAGGAATGTCTGGATATCTAACCCTAGACTTTTAAAAAGTGGGCATTATATAACCAATTCTCTGGTTTAACCCTGAAGAGGTAAAGCAGGGAAGCTTTGCCTCCTGGTTCTGTGATAGAAGTTGTTTTTAGCAGAAACCATGTGTACCAAATCACCAATAAAGAAATGTATGTTGTATTTTCATCCTGGCCTCTTGGATGGCTCAACTCCTTACATCTCCATTGTACTTAGTGGCTGTGTTCAGACAACACAATAGTCAATTGGTTATTTTGCGGGTACTCCCCACACAACATGTTCATACGCAACTGTGGGTGGTTAGGGCTGGCAATGAATGGACTAATAGTCAACCCGGCATTTGACTGACATAGCCCCTGCCCCTCTCCCCTCCCTCCCTCGGTCCTGCCGGTGCTATCCCAGCAGCCTGTGCAAGTTGTGCCAGTTGTAGCACAGTGGCAGCCACCATTTTGGTTGCTCTTGCCCCCTGCCTCTATGGGCTTGTGTTTTAACCCACTCACTGCATGCCATTAACACACTCACCCCACCACACAACACTTTAAACAACTGGCTTTGAGCTAAACAACTTGCAAGCCAGTTGTTTCTCTCAGTTGCTTATTTGGGTGGAATAACACACCGTCAGTAGTTTGTGAGCGGCGTGTTACCCTCCACACAACACAATAAGCAACACAACTGATGATTGTTTCCCCCCCCCCCGGTTGCTTAATGTGTTGTCCGAAACCAGCTGAATTCGGACAACACAGTCAATGGTGGGTTGAGTAGCCAACTCACAGGCTGAATTCGGACAACATGATAGTCAATGGTGGGGTAATAATCAACTTTACAACTGTTCATCTAGGAGGTACTCCCCACACAACATGGTAATAAATAACCAACCGTGGTGTGGATTAGGATCAGCACTGAGTTGACTATGGCAGCATTCGGACTACATGATAGTCAATACAACTGATGATTATTTTATTTATTTATTTATTACATTTGTATACCGCCCCATAGCCGAAGCTCTCTGGGCGGTTTACATAGGATTAAAAACAATTAAAAACAATATACAAAAATTAAAACAGCAAAAACATACAACATATACACAATCTATACATTTAAAAACCACATCAACACTTCAAAAACTACAAAAACAAAACAAAACAAAACAAACCCAGGCTCTTCAGATATTGCCAAATGCCTGAGAGAAGAGGAAAGTCTTGACCTGGCGCCGAAAAGATAACAATGTTGGCGCCTGGTGGGCCCCGTCGGGGAGATCGTTCCACAATTGGGGAGCCACCACAGAGAAGGCCCTCTCTCTTGTTGCTGACCTCCGAGCCTCCCTCGGAGGAGGCACTTGGAGGAGGGCCTTAGATGTTGAACGTAGTGTTCAGGTAGGTTCATGTCGGGAAAGGCGTTCCATCAGGTATTGTGGTCCCAAGCCGTGTAAGGCTTTATAGGTTAAAACCAGCACCTTGAACCGGGCTCGGAAACATACAGGCAGCCAATGCAAGCGGGCCAGAGTAGGTCTTATATGTTTGAACCTACTGGTTCCAGTTATCAATCTGGCCGCTGCATTTTGCACAAGCTGCAGCTTCCGAACCACCTTCAAAGGCAGCCCCACGTAGAGTGCATTGCAGTAATCTAACTTGGAGGTTACCAGAGCATGGACAACTGAAGCCAGGTTATCCCTGTCCAGATAGGGACGTAGCTGGGCCACCAACCGAAGTTGGTAGAAGGCACTCCGTGCCACTGAGGCCACCTGTGCCTCAAGTGACAGAGATGGTTCTAGGAGAACCCCCAAGCTACGAACCCGTTCCTTCAAGGGGAGTGCAACCCCATCCAGAACAGGTTCAACACCCTCCATCCGGTCAGCAGAACCACCCACTAACAGCGTCTCAGTCTTGTCTGGATTGAGTTTCAGTTTATTAGCCCTCATCCAGTCCATTGTCGCAGCCAGGCACTGGTTCAGCACATCCACAGCCTCACCTGATGAAGATGAAAAGGAGAAATAGAGCTGCGTGTCATCAGCGTACTGATGACAATGCACTCCAAAACTCCAGATGACTGCACTCAACGGTTTCATATAGATATTGAACAGCATGGGGGACAAAATTGACCCCTGCGGAACCCCATACTGGAGAATCCACGGGGCCGAGCAATGTTCCCCAAGCACCACCTTCTGGAGCCGACCCACCAAGTAGGAGCAGAACCACTGCAATGCAGTGCCTCCCACTCCCAACTCAGCCAGTCATCCCAGAAGGATACCATGGTCGATGGTATCGAAAGCCGCTGAGAGATCAAGGAGAATCAACAGAGTCACACTCCCCCTGTCTTTCTCCCGACATAGGTCATCATACAGGGCGACCAAGGCTGTTTCCGTACCAAAACCAGACCTGAAACCCGACTGAAATGGATCCAGATAATCAGTCTCATCCAAGAGTGCCTGGAGCTGGCTCACAACCACCCGCTCCAGGACGATTGTTCCCCCACCCCCCAAGTTGACTATTGTGTCATCCAAATGCAGCCTGTCAACCTAGTATTTTACTGACACAGCCCCCACCCCTCTCCCCATCCTCCCAGTGCTATCCCAGCAGTCTCTGTGAGTTGTACCAGCTGTAGCAGACCAGCCTACTCAGCTTGGCTGCTCCTGCCCAGGAACTCTGTAGCCAGCTAAGATAGTCAACTCAACCCTGCAAAATAGTCCACTGAACTCGACAGACAAAACACTAACCAACGGTTGTGAGACTAGTCAACTCTGCAGCAGGCTGTGTTTCTCAGTTGGTTATTTTGGCAAAATAGTCAACTGGGGTGATTTTTGCCCAACAGACAACACAATAACCAACCTTTGACTGCTCAACTCATGGATGACAACTTAAACCACCATTGACTATTGTGTTGTCTGAACACAGCCACAATTTCTACTGCTGGAGGATTTCTTACTGTCACCTGTTGCTCTCTTAACTTTAATCAGTAGGAAAGGCTCCAGTTGTAGCACAAGCAGGCTTCATGATTGAAGTCTTTTCTTTCTCTGGGGAGCTTGGCTGATGCTTTTCTGAAGCAAAAGGCAGCAGGAATCCTGAAGGTAAAAAGTGGTGGAAAGTTTCAGAGGCGGATATTTTGGGAAGAAATTGCCAGGATTTATTTACCTGAAGAGTGCAAAAGCTTTTTGATAGGGATGTGCACTGGATCGGATCCAATCCACGATCCGAGTCCGGTCCAGTGGGAAATCGGATAAATTATCCAATTTCCGATCCGACAGCTGGATCGGCTGATCCAGTCCAAACCGATCCAAAAAGGCTCCGAACCGGTTCGGCAGATCGGCGGATCAGCGGGCGCCCACCGCCTCTTCCATTGGCGGGCGCCAGTGGGCGCCCACCGATGAAAGTGGACAGCGGGGGGGGGCGCGGGGGGGAGGAGGGGGGCGCTTACCTTTGAGGGACACCCGCTCCCGTCCGGCGCCGGCGGCTACCGCCAGCAGGCTTTGTGGCCTGCTCTAGAGTAGTGCACCGGGTGATCACCAGGCGCGCCACCCTGGAGCAGGCCGCGGAGCCCGCTGGTAGTAGCCGCTGGCGCCGGACGGGAGCGGGCATCCCTAAAAGGTAAGCAGTGGCAGGGGGGAGGGGGCTTACCCCCCCGGAGCCGTCCGCTTCTATCCGCGGGCGCCCGCAGGCGCCAGCGGATGGAAGCGGACGGCCCCAGGGGGGGTAGGGAGCGTGGGGGAGGGGGCTTACCTGCTGGGGCCATCCACAGCAGACGGCCCCGGGGGGGGGGAGGGAGGGAGTTAAGCCCCCCTCACCCACCCGCCGCCATTTTTTTACCCATAGACTTGCATTGCAATGCAAGTCTGTGGGGGGAAAAATGGCGGCCGATCCAAAAATTTTCAATTTTTGGATCAGGATCGGACTTGATCCGGTCCGAGGGGCCTCCGATTTTGTCCGATCTGATCCGTGACAAAATTGGAGGTCCCGATCCGGGTCCCGATCCGATCCGGGGGGTCCGTGCACACCCCTACTTTTTGAATATTTCTTGTTTATATATGACAGAAGTGTCTCAGAAAAGTGAGTCTTACAACATTCCAGTGGTGGGGGGGCTGTGTGATGATGTCATCAATATGGCTGCTGCACTATTATGTAGTTGCCACATTTAAATATGCATAACTTCTCACCCGTTTATGCTACAGAGATGATTTTTTTCTGAAACATTTCAAATTTAATGACAAATACATTTTGCAACTGTTAATGTATAAAATCACATTGGTTATGTGTGATGTTTAACCATGATTCACTCAAAAATTATACATTTTTCTAAAGAATATTCAAGAACAAAGAAGTTGCATTTTTAATGAGGATTGAGAAAATGTATAATAACATGGGGTTTACCCCAACGCTTAGGGAATTATGAGTGATATCTCGTTCTACGTCTACTTTCTCAGGATTGTATGATTTTACAGTTTATCACACAGGGCTTTCATTTCAAAAGTATCCACCCCTAAATATCTCTCAATCTGATGCACAGATCATTTTGAACATGTTCAACTGTGATTTTTACAGTTGAACATGTTCAAATGTTTTTTACAAAATTTCAAACAGGATGACTATGATGATATATATAAAAGACAATTTATTACGTTGAATTGTTTTTAACAAATGTTTTTAAAATCTTCAGTAAAAAATTACAATTTACAAAATAAAAACTATGTTCTATAAGGGTTAACAAATAAATTTCATTGGATGTCCTTTGACCCATTTCTAACAATGGGTTCTGAGGGTGGAGTTAGCATTGGGATTGATCCAATGTATGGAAATCATGTACCAGAAAGGATATTGAAGTCAATGTGTGCTGCGAGAGTAATGTGAGCGTGTGTCCATGAAAGCACAGAGTGCCTCCTTGTTTTAAAACAAGGGAATCAAGTTTTTGGAAATAATTAGCCTGTACCTCACCCCACACACCAGGCACTTCTCCCTGAATTGGATTGTTAAGCATAGAATAATGTCTTCCTGACTGCATACATTTCTGGAGGACCTTTGTTGGCTATACCTGCCCTCCATGTTTTTGAACCGGCTGCCCTCATGCAGTGCTAAGCTAGATTCCACGCATGAAATCATTGTCCATTACCAAACCCCTCAGGAAGCCATCCCACATCCATCCCCTCTTAACATCCCCAACATGTTTTCATGCACCAGTACAATTGTTCTGTGTGGGTGGAGGAAACAGCATCAATGTCGCAGTAGGATATGTTTTAATAAAACTTCATTTTGGAATGAAACAGAATAGCAAACTGTTTAAAAGCTGTATAGAAAGTAAATCTCAACAACACAAAACCAACTTTAAAAGAAGACACACTTGTCTTGCCATCCTATTAACACAGGACCTAATTAAATTACTGGGAAAGAAAACGGCACCTCAGAACAGATCACAGTAAAGGAATTGTACTGTAACTCTGTGAGGTTCCCCATTCAAGCAACCAGGCTCTGGAGGAAGGCTCTGGGGTTTTTTACACAACATTACAGTTTCTCCACACATGCTTGCCTGAAGAAGGAATGCAATACCACCTCATTTCACACAACTGGATTTGATGGTGGGGCTAGTGGGCTGCTGTACCTGCCCATTCCTGTTTTCTGGACACCAGTCTCCATTATACCAAGAAACTACCCATAGGGAAGAGCTGCACATCATGGTGGAGCATGGGCCCGGCTGTTTTCTGATAGCCCATTTCAGCAAAGGGCAGCTGCTTAAGTAGCAGTCCAAATAACGCTAAAACTGTTTCCTGGAAGAGTGCAATAGCGCTCTTCCAATATTGCATACAAAAAGAATATCATTAGTATGGTATTGCGCTCTTCCAATAGTTAATTTTTTTAAAGTAATATTGGGACACACCCACCCCTTTTCCCACCAACTGTAACACCAAGTACATGCAGTTCTAAGCCATGGGAAAGAAAGGAAGTATTACATCACTTACTCTCGCCTTCATCACGGATGTCTGTGTATTTAGTGTTAAAAGATCAGAACACTGATTAGTGGAAGGGGTGCAAGGAGGAGAACCACCGGAGACACACAGCCTGCTCAGCAATATAGTAGAAGGAATCAATATTACGGTGGCTGTTTCTAAGATGATCTTGTATCTTGCTTTCTCCCCAAATATCCAACAAATCCAGTGTCTCCTGGTGCCTCCAGGAAAGATTTGCAAATCTTTTGGGCTTCAAGAATTAATATATGGGTGTGTGGGGGGGGAGGGTCTCTGAAACTTCTCTTGAGCCAAATAATACAAAGTGGTATCACAAAAAATACATTTATTGCTCAAACAGAATAAGAAATCTATGCAATGATGAAACAAGCAAAACACACTATTACATACATTGCAATTAAGATTATTAGAAACATAATAGCTTGCTTTTGAGTCAGCTTGCAGATGATTCCAGTATAGCTTTTTTCCTTTTCCTGCCCCTCTTCATCAGTGATGTATCGGTCAGTGAGAGTGATTCCCTCAGCCTTCAAAATTACCTCACTCTTATCTCAGTTGGCAATTTCCTCCTACTCCTCTCCCTCTGTCAGAATTCTGACAGGAACACTGGAATTCATAACACTGCAGTACTGGCAGCATTCTAGCTTCAGAGTGCAACTGAGCATGCCCAGCATAACTTTGCCAGCCACTGCTGCGATAGGCTTTCATAGGGCAGAAAAAACTTTCTAACTTTGAAACTGCTGCTTGGAATGTCACCAAACCAAAGAAAGGAGCACCTCCTCCACAAGCCTGAGTAAAGTACATCAGTTAGTTCCCCCCAGAGTTTGAAAGAAATATATGACACTCTGAGCTGCAGCTTGGAATAAAAATTACAAATGTGTCAATTTGTTTTTAAACTTGCTGTATCTGTGGCAATTGGTATTGGATAGTTGAAAATCTTGCCGAACTGTAGACCTCATCAGTTAGATGATGAAAGCCAGGTTTCAAGTTGTTAGTTCAACCGGTTATTAGCTCAACTTCCCTGGCCCTTCAATATGTTGGTTTCAGTTGGGTAGAGCTCATAGGACCTAAAAAGATTCCTATGTGCTGCCCCAGGCTCCTTTCGCTGTCGTAACTGTGAACTGAGTAGGTGTCTCATCTAAATGGAAGCCTCAAAGGAAACATACATTCTGAGTTTCCTTTTGTTCCCACAAGTCTCCCCAAGGCGCTTTACAATTCAAAACTCTAAAACATTTTAAAAACTTGAATAGTTGAACCAACAAAAGTTCACCACAGACACGTCTTTGCTTATCCTATTCACCTGTGTGCCCACATGTCTTTAGTAGCCACTCCAGCTGCAGGAAACAGCAGGTGAAGCTACCTGTAGTATATCCAGATCAGTGTTGTCACCTGCAATGCTATTAAAGACAGCGGAGCAAGGGGCAGAGCCATATAAATAAGTGCCAACCCTAGATATGACATTGACCAAGTAAGCGCATGTGTTAACCAGCCTCCATTGTGCAGTTATATCAACTGCAAAGAAGTTCAACTGACTTGTGTCTAGATCCTAGAAATTGTGGGCCACTCACATCATGAGGCATCTCTGCCCCCTACTACTTGCCCCGTTTGCACCCCAATGAGATGCATACTCACAAGTAATTCCCACCAAGCTTAGTGCACCTCCCACCCAACGAAACATACATAGGACTGGATCCTGTTCACATTTACTCAGAGATATCACTCCCGATGACTTCAGCGACACTCTCACTCTGAAGTAAGTCCAGATTGGTTCCATGGGATCTAATCAGAAGTAAATGTCACTTTTCCCCATGACACTTACACTAGGCTGACCAGATAAAATCCAGGTCAGGGCTCATGTAACTTTAACAGTTGTAGAGAAAAGGGAATTTCAGCCAGTGTCATTTGTGTGCAGTTAGTTCCTGGTGAAATTCCCTCTTCATCAAAACAGTTAAAGTTGCAGGCACTATACTAGAGTGACCATATACAAAAGAAGGCAGGGCCCCTGCAACTTTAACAGTTGTGATGAGGAGGGAATTTCACCAGGAACTAATTGCATACAAATGACACTGGCTGAAATTCCCTTTTCTCTACAACTGTTAAAGTTACATGAGCCCTGACCTGGATTTTATCTGGTCAGCCTAACTTACACCCAGGCAAGTGTGCTAAGACTGCATTGAAAGCATAATATTAATGGAGGCAACCCTTTAGTCTGATGCAAAAGGGCTCTCCTTATGTATCCTTATGCAGGAGTTTAGGACACATTCTAAATTACCTTTATTTTATTTCATCTCCACAGGAAGGTTTTCTTGACCACCAGCACTACCACTGCTAAGGGGCGGGGGGAATGAAAGCATATGTTGTAATAAACGTATTAGTCTTTAACTAGACTATTTGTTATTAAAGGTGCAACAGGCATTCATTCAACAGGTGCATCTTTTTCACGGGGAACTGAGATATAAAGTTGTGTTCCAGTTGGATTTCTACTCATTAAAGGTACACAACCTCAGCTAGGATAAAGGGTGGTGAAGGGGAGAGTGAGGGGCCCAATCCAACCTAAACGCTGAAAAGGACGGGGTACAAAGAGCAATCTATTTATGCTGCTCGTATCATTACTTACTGTCTGACTTCCAGATCTTCCATAAGGTGTGGGGGGGGGGGAAGGAGCCCTCACTATTTGGGCTCTTCCTGGTCTTCTCCAATTAACTTTTCATTATTGGGCATTTGCTGTGGGCTCAATCTTACTCATTCTTACTCAAAGTAAATCCTACTGCATCCCCTGGTGTTGCAATGTCTTAGCACACTTACCTGGATGTAAGTGTCATGGGGAAAAGTGACACTTATTTCTGAGTAGACACTCCTAGGAATGGGATGTATATGCATCTTGGGGTGGAATATGGAATTAGGGGGTGCCAAATGCAGAAGAGGATTAGGCTGCAGCAATTTTAAAATTTATTTTATTGATTGATTTTACTTCTATACCACCCAATAGCCAAAGCGCTTTGGGCGACTGAGAAGAATTACAAAACAATATAGAAACTTTATTTATTTAATTTTGCACGTTAAAACAGTTCAAAAGAGTGACTCTGAAATATTGGGGCCCCGAGAAAAACAAATAGTTTCATAGAGGAGGGGGCATTTCATGAGATGTAGTTGAGCTTGCGTGACATGCTCCTCCTGCTTGAAATCCCCTCTTCACAGGAGGGATCAATCCCTGCTCTCGTTGCGTCTGCTCCCCTTCTACTGGCCCCGTTTGCTCCCCAATCAGTTACCTCCTCGCAAGTAATTCCCACCAAGCTCACTTCCCTCCCAACACAGGACTCATCAGAGACATAACTCCCGATGACTTCAACGACATCCTCACCTGAGTTGGAGATAAATCACGTGCCAGCTTACTCTGAAGTAAGTCCAGTTTGGTTTCATGGGGCCAAATCCCGACCCCCATTGAACACCCTGGATCATCTTATTTCGGAGTAAACGCAGCTAGACACTTTTCTAGCAGTGGCCCACGAACCAGTGCCGATTTGGAAGGCAAGTTGTTTTCGCCTTTTCCTGTCGGAGGTGAGATAGGTCGGAAGCGGCCTTATTGATGGACGGGCGGGGATCGGGACCCTCCCAGCTGAGGCGAGTTGCGTTTTCCGGCCTCGTCAAGGCGACTTTCTTGGCTAGATATATGGGCGGGTTGAGTCGGTCGAACTAGCGAGGCCTGAGGGGAAGCGGTTTTAGAACACACGTGCGCTATGGAGTGGACTTCGGTGTGCGCCCTGGTGCTGCTCCTGGCTCCCGGGGGCGCTTCTGTGGAGAAGGAGGGAGAAATGTGCCGCCGCGCCTGGATGTCCCAGACGGAGTCGCCCGTCGGGCCTTTCCAGCGTCCGGGGAGCTCCGACAGCGTGGACGCCAGCTCCCCGTATTGTTGCTCGTCCAGAGAAGAGCGGCTGGACCAGGAGAAATGCGTGAATGACGGACAACCGGAGGAAGACAGGAGCACCGTCCAAGGCGCAGAGGAAGCCCTGCCCCTAGTTGGAGGCACAGCAGGTAAGAGGGGTCTGTTAACTTTCTAAGGCCTCCTCCACACGAGACGTTTAATGAGCCTTGAAGGCTCATTATAAATTTTACCTACACACCAGCGGAGCGCAAAACGGGCGTACAGGTGCGTTATCTCCCCGATAATGCGCATTTTCGAACGCGCGTTAAATAGCGACTTTTATTTTGCTCCGGCCGTTAAAGCGCATTTTCGCTGTGTGAACAAGCGATTATGCGCATTAACTACCTGGAAAGCGCTTTTTGGGCATCTTTTAATGCGCTTCGCCGCTTCTCGCCGCCTCCCGTGCAGAGGGATTGTGAGTAAATGCGCCTCCGCGATAATGCGCATAATCGCGGAACCAGGCGCAAAGGCGCATTCTTGTGGAGGGGGCCTAACTCAAAGGCGGCCTGACTGGGGATGTTTTCAGAGAGAAATCTGGTGTTCTTGGGGATACTAGGCTATGTATAGTCGTCCTCCTTTGCTTTCACTTGCTGGGGGGCTGCCCCCATCCTTGGACTTACGTCTTTTATATTCTTTCCTATGTCTGTTGTGTGTGTGTGTGTGTCCCCCCCTTCCCCAGTACTGTCGATTAATCAAGCGCAGCAATAGGTAGGGCCTGCCATACATTGACCCCAAGTTTGCCAGGTAGATTTTTAGGGCTGGGGTCTTCAAGTGATTTCTCTGGGCTGGTGGGTGAGTCTGGAATTTTGAGGCGGTGCCTGTACACACACTGGCTAGCATAGTGGGTGAGGCCAGGTCCAAAAAGACCTATTTCTCAGGAAGGCAAACTGGTCAGGCTAAAAGACAAGTAGCTTGCCCAAGGACTTGAATACAAGGCAGAAGTGGGGCATGAGCTCTCCCGAACACAAATCCACTCTGTTGAAGCCCCTGTAGTTCTCCCTCCTATTCAGGATCACACCACCCCAAGCATAGAGGTTCTTCTTTCCTTCTCTCTTTCTCTCTCACTGGCACACAAGATCCACCCACCTGAGACGTTTCAGCCCCAAACTCCCTTCCTCCCCAAACTCACACCCACACTCCAAGCACACAGAGAGACCCCTCCCCACTTCCTCCCCTTGTCAAGGCACCCTGCAGGCCTTGCTAACCCTTCTCGTGCCGCTCTTCAGGTCCACAGATCTCCCCAGTGCCAGTCTTGCTGTTTCCTTGTCCCCGGGATGGATTGCCCCCAGTCACCTGAACCCATTCCCCGTCTTCTTGCGTTGATCTCCGCCCCAGCCCACTGTGTCCCCCTTAGCTCAGCCCCCCTGCTTCCTCCCCTTCCATCTGACCATCCTGAGCCCTCTCCCAATTGCCCTGCTGCCAACCCCATTCCTTCTTCCCTCCCTTACTATGGTTACTCAGGAGTAAGGATGAGAAGACGTACTGCAAAGGTGTGGTGTGGGGGTTGGATAAGTATAAATATTTTGTTGTGTATTTAACAAAGAAAATTGCCAAAGCACAAAAGAGAAGCTTTATAAGAGGACAGGATCCAGAAATGAATGTAGAAAGTCACAAAAATAACTCTCATGAAAAATATCACCATAATTAGAAAACTAGTTTTCTGTTTTTTGTGGTCAGCTTTCAGTGTAGCTTCTCTCTCTCACACACACACACACACACATACACACACACACACACACACTCCAAAAAATGCACAAAAAACAATTGTCCCCGCCCCCCATCTTCCCCAATTTCTTCTGGTGGGGAGGCTATGATTTCCACCCATAGTGACTATTTTGTGTGTGAAAGAGGTTGTGATTCTGGAGTTCTGTAGTGTATGGAATTCTCTCCCCTCTTTGGTGTTCACAGCAACATCATCCCCAATAAACAGAGCCGATTCCAATGGTCCACCTACTTGTAAATTGATGACCCATGCTGGGTCATCAATTTCTTCTTGCTATTTTTATGTGCTTAAAGGTAAGATGCCCTCATTCATGTTGTTGAAACGGATAGTGAGCAGCACTATGTACTTAGCAAAACGTTTTATGGAAGACATTGTTTCTGAACATGCTTTTCAGATACTGTTGCTTGCAAACAGGAAGCTCCTGGCTCAGCAGTTCTCTTCTTGCTACAGAAAGTTCTGAACTTCACGTTAACCTGCAATAGAGGCACTTGGACCCATCCTCCCTCCAGCCCAGTCTTCCTGTCTAAAGTCTGTAAGGTAGCCTTCCCTGACCTGTTTACCCTCCAGATGAGGTGGACTACAAGTGCCATCATCCCTAACAATTGACCATGGTATCTGGGGCTGATGGAAGTTGTACTCAAAACACTTGGAGGACATCAGTTTGGGGAAGACTGCCCTAACATCTCAGGGGCAGAGGTCTCTCTCTTGGCACTGCTACCTAAGATGGAGATCTGATGGGTGATGTTACGACCTTCCATGGGCAAAATCCCTGTATGTTCAGTTCCAAATCCAGGGTTTGAAAGTTGGGTTTAGACCTGCCAAGATGTCTCTTCCATGTACCCCTGTCCACAAGTGTGAAAGTGGACAAGGGTAGCCAAATCAGATTGACCACTCCTCTTCCCCTTTCACTGCATATTTAACATGGGTGGGAGGCTGGGGAGATTCTCATCCTGACTTGCCATGATTTGGGAGTGAGAGCGGAGGCATTACAGTGGGTATGTAGGTGAAGGAAGGACTGAGAGGCAGAAAATGGAGGGAGGAGATAGCATACCTACTAGGGTGCACAAAATTATGCGTGGTTTGGAGAATGTAGATTGGGAGATGTTTTTCTCCCTCCTGTCATAATCCTAGAAGCCAAAGGCATCATCATCCCATGAAGCAGAGTATTGGGAGATTCAGGACAGACAAAAGGAAGAACTTCTTCACACAGAGCATAGTTAAATTATGGAATTCACTACCACAAGTTGTAGTGATGGCCACCAATTTGGAGGCTTTAAAAGAGGATTAAACAAATTCCTGGAGGAGAAGGCTGCCAATGGCTACTAGTCCTGATCGCTAAGTGCTACTTCCAGTATCAGAGGCAGTAAGCTTATATGTACCCATTGCTAGGGAACATGGGTAGGAGGGTTATGATGCATCATGTTCTGCTTGTGGGTTCCTGATCAACAGCTTATTGGCCACTGGGTGAACAGAGTGCTGGACTAGATGGGCCGTTGGTCTGATGTAGCATGGCTCTTCTTCTTTTCTTATGTGGCATTTCATGATTGATCTTTCTTTTGTTTTCAGTTTTGATAGAATTCCTCCCATATTTCTATGCCATGATTGCTGCAATCATCTCCTATCTTATTGGATACTGTTGCTGTTGCCGATGCTGGCAAGAAGAACCTGAGATGGAGAATATGTATCCTCCTGGAGGTTTCCGTACCCGTGGCACCTCTCGCATGCGCACAGCGAACGGAACTTCTTGCAGGGTTGAGGAGTCTTATGAATGTGAATCCTTGGTTTCTACTTCTGAATTGGAAAATATACACCTTGTGCTGTTTGGTGGTGCAAGCCTTGAAAACCATGAGGATGAGGCAATCAATGTGCATACAACTGCGCTTGTGCATACAACTGCGCTTGTGCATACAACTGCACTTGTGCATACAACTGGTTGTGGTCCCACTCTGGAGACTTGCACAAATGGGGAAGACCTGGAGCAGCCACGGCCTACCATGGATGGGGATGAATTGCAACAGCGAAAGGATGACTCGGAGCATCAGCTGCCCAGGGTGGATAAGGAATCCTCGGAGGAGCCGAGGCCTGGCATGGATGGTGAAGGTTCGGAACAGCCACAGAATGAGTTGGAGCAGCCGGGGCCCCAGGTGGTTGGGGAAGACTCAGAAGAACCGAGGCCTGGCATGGATGGTGAAGATTTGGAGCAGCTGAGGCCTGATGCAAATGGAAAAGACTTGGAGCAGCTGGTCCCCAAGGCAGATGGGAAAGACTTGGAGGAGCCAAAGCATGGCATGCATGGGGAAGACTTGGAGGAGCTGAGGCCAGGCACAGATGGGAAAGATGTGGAGCACGGAGTGCCCGGTGCAGGTGGTGAAGACCTGGAGATGTAGCAGAACATGCATGTTTAATGGAAGCTTGGTATATGTGCCAAACCAGAGCCCCCACTTCATAACAATAGCTGCTTTTAGGATCAAGGAAATTAATGATTATGCTTTTAATAATATGTATACATTAGACAGACCTCTTTTAAATATACTGTTCTACAGGCTCAATGTTGTCCTTCATTGCTTTGCTAACAAGATGCTGGTAAGGACATAGTACAGAGCTTGTCATAACATCCCATGCTTAGTCAGCAATTCAGAAGAACCCACCTTGGAGATGAAACCAGCCCCTCTAGGTATCATCAGGTGGTTTCTGTCTTCAGCCCTTTCACATTTCTGGTCCTGGGAAGCAAGCCAGCTGGACTTGACCATGATATGCTTTTGATCATTGGCCAGGGATGGGGTTGCACAATAGTAAATGCTTTCCCCAAAAGTACAAATGCACAGCTGAATGCAATACTCCCTCCAAGATTACAGCTAAGGGGAGGTCCACCTCTGAGCTAGGTGGTTTTGTGTTAAGACAAGACAAATCACACATATTTGGGGTGGCTTTCTGGTGGATCCAGTGTGTTGGGAGACAGATGGAATTTGGGAACCAACTGTTGCCCAAGGTATTGCGTAGACACTAGGTCTTTCCATTTATGGGCAGACCTAGTGCTGTACTGATGGTTATAGCTGAATACGGAGACCACTGAATAGGCAAAGCATACTGGCCATCCTGTAAACAAACTCAGTACATATCGCCCATGTAGACATGACAAAGTAGTATTGTGCTGCTGTATGAAACACTCTGGAATGACCTGGCATCTGTACTCTGGGTGAGCTGAGCTGTTAATTCTGTTGTGTGATAATAGCTCTGCATGAGCCTTAACCTCTAGATAGTGGCATAAGCCAGGGGAGTGTCTGGATAGCTGACTTGGGGTTATATCTGACCCTAAACTTTTTAAAATTGGGACACTGTATGATGACTTCTGTATATTAACCCTGAATTAGCACAAGAAACTATTATTATTTTTTTAGCAGAAACACTTGTCAAATGCTTTTCCCCAAATGTATGTATACCAAATTACCAATAAAGAAATGTATGTTGTATTTTTATCCTGGTCTCTTGAAATGGTTTGTTCAACTCCTTACAACTCCATCCTACATGGTATTTCTATGGTCAAAGGATTCCTTACTGCTCTGCTACCTTTAATGAGCAGGAAAGGCTCCAGTTTTAGCACAAGCAGGCTTGGACTTCATGATCACAGCCTGTTCTCTCTCCGGGGAGCTTGGCTGATGCTTTTCGGAAGCAAAAGGTAGCAGAAATCCTGTGGTTAAAAAGTGGTGGAAAGTTGCAGAGGTGGATATTTTGGGAAAAAGTGGCCAGGGGAAGTTTTAAACATCTGCCTGCTGCTTCCTTACAAAACATCATTCTTGAGGGATACTCCCTGGACAGAAAGCTACCTCCTCAAGGAAGAAAACAGGCATATATTTATGTAATAGTGCCTCAGATCCCAAATTGGCTCTTGCCATTGTTAGGTGGTTAGGTCTAGATGCTGTGGGAACTTCAAGAATTGCATAAATGAGATAATTTCATGTTCCATGGAGTTCCAAAGCTCAGTTCAGTTGTGATGGGTGCACAAACTATCTCCTTCATGAATGGTCGCGTTCAACCAACAAGGTACTATACAGTATTACAACTTTTTTCAGTTATCTGTGCTCAGCAGAGCATCCTATCCTCATCCTGGAATGCTGGACAAGAACTAAAGAGATCCAGGACTCCAAAAGCAGCAGCAGCCCTACCATGAGGTAGAGTAAGGTGGCTGCCTCAGGCACAGATGCTGGGAAGTAGCAGTGAGATGTTGGAGGATAGAGCCTCATGTGCCACATGGCAGGGCATTTTTACCGGGAAGTTTTGAACTGCACAGTGGTAGCTATAACTAATTCTAATTTGTAGGGTTTAAGACAATCCCAAAACTGGGAGGGGGGAGTTGACAGCACTAATATAGTCATGTCTTCAAATTTTGCACCAAACAGAAAAGTCAGCCTAGAACAGAGCACTTTATAATGAGAACTTTTAATGGGCATATGTGAAATATTAAACTAAGTTTGTATTGTATAGGAACAATGGGTTTGTACTATGCATTTTTTTAAAAATATGTTACTGTGTGTGAATGGGGGACCCAGGGTAGGGGTGCTTTTTAACTTGTCATGTGTAAGGACTAGGAGACAGGTAACATAGCACAATTCCTGCATGGCTTGGTTTTTGAACTGCACATTTTGTGTATGGCTGTATGTTTCAAAAGCTCTGTGACATCTGTCTGGTGTCCTTGAGTGCAGTGATGTTTCGTATAGATAAAAACACTGTTGGGGGAGCATGCACCCTGCTTTGACCTCTCTCTATGTGGAATCCATATAAGAACATGGTAATGTAGGCTTATTACTCGAGATCTACCGGACTGATTTTGCTTATGTTTGTTTTAAACTGAAGTAGCTTGCCCAAGGACCTGACTACAAGGCAGAAGTGGGGCATGAGCTCCCCCGAACACAAACCCAGTCTGTTGGAGCCCCTGTAGTTCTCCGTCCCATTCAGGGTCATGCCACCCCAAGCATAGAGGTTCTTCTTTCCTTCTCTCTTTCTCTCTCACTGGCACACAAGATCCACCCACCTGAGATGTTTCAGCCCCAAACTCCCTTCCTCCTCAAACTCACACCCACACTCCAAGCACACAGAGAGACCCCTCCCCACTTCCTCCCCTTGTCAAGGCACCCTGCAGGCCTTGCTAACCCTTCTCGTGCCGCTCTTCACATCCACAGATCTCCCCAGTGCCAGTCTCGCTGTTTCCTTGTCCCCGGGATGGATTGCCCCCAATCACCCCAACCCATTCCCCATCTTCCTGCGTTGATCTCCGCCCCAGCCCACTGTGTCCCCCTTAGCTCAGCCCCCCTGCTTCCTCCCCTTCCATCTGACCATCCTGAGCCCTCTCCCAATTGCCCTGCTGCCAACCCCATTCCTTCTTCCCTCCCTTACTATGGTTACTCAGGATGAGAAGATGTACTGCAAAGGTGTGGTGTGGGGGTTGGATAAGTATAAATATTTTGTTGTGTAATTAACAAAGAAAATTGGCAAAACACCAAAGAGAAGCTTTATAAGAGGACAGGATCCAGAAAGAAATGTATGAAAGCATTACAATTACTCCTCACCAAATAATAATAATAAAACCCTAAAAATATTTTTAAAAACTGCTTTCTTGTTGTGTGGTCTGGATTCAATCAGCTGGTTTCTCTAGCATAGCTCCTGCAGCTTTAACTGTTGTGATGAAGAGGGACTTTCACCAGGTGCTGCAGGCATAAAAAGGACATCTACTGAAATTCCCTTTTCTACACATCTGTTAAAGACACAGGAGCCCTGTCCTCCTTTCCATATGATCACCCTAAATCTGGCCCTTTGGGGGTTCCTCAGAAGGTCCCATCCCTCCCCCCCAACTACTGGACATTTGGTGGTCTCTTGGCTTTTGTGCTGCCTCTGCTTTTTAAAAAATAAAAATAGGTTACCTCTCTTAAGGCTTAATGACTGGCAGGTAGAGCTTTAAGCTAAGATAGGCTCGTACTTTTGGCCCTTCTTCTTTGGCTGTCAGCCTTGTCCAGCCCTGTAATGTTTCTCCCTCCTGCTTCTCTGAATTGGGCTGAAAAGGCTTTGGGCTGAAAAGGCTTCTGTCCCCGCGTTCTAGAACATGGTTAGGTTTGATGCCTAAATAATTTCCAGGAGAAAGGAAAGGTTCTGGGAAGGTTTGGAAGAACCACTACCAATGCCTCTCCATCTTTTAGTGCAGTACTGAGACAAGTAATTGCTTCTCGCTTCATCTGACTAGCTTGCTGCCCAAACTTGAACAGATGTATCTGAGCTTCACCAGATTGAGAGAGAATACAACGGCTTTAAGGACAGACCCCACTCAGTGGTAGATTTATAAATCTTTACTGAGTGTTTTGGGCTTCAAGAATATATGGGTAGTGGTCCTTGAAACTTCTCTCAAGCCAAACAACACAAATATGGTATCAATGGCTGTGTTCAGACGACACTTTACTCAATGGAGGGGGGAATAATCAACTGACAGGGCATTATTTCGCAGGTACTCCCCAGAGTACATGTTGCCCTGTGCCCATTGTGTGGCTGAGAGCTCCATCACACCAGCGATTTAGTGCACTCTCAGCATGCCTGGTGTGGGGATTTGCAGCATGGTACTCACATGATGCCGTGCCTGTCTTGCTGACACCCCACCTCTTCCCCAGTCTTTCCTAGAACGCTAAAAGTCTGGATTATTTTGCATTTAATGCGCCCTAAGCCTCCGTGTAGTTTTAAAGGAACTGGGGGCTTGAATGGATTGCATCAGGTCCTGGCAGAGAAAAGCAATCTCTCCCAGCAGTGGGCTCCAAGCCTCTACATAAAACCCAAACCTCACATCCCAGGCTTCCAAGTGGTTTTTTTTAAATCATACAAGGCCTGAATCTCTGCAGAGACTGGATTGTACTCCCTCAATGCCCCCAAAGAGCCAGACTAAAGGGTCATTCCATTTTTGCCCTGCAGAAAGGCGGTCTGGTTGAAGTGCTCATCTGACAAGACCTGCCTGGAGGGAGAAAGAGAAGGGGAGGGGAGGGGTGGAGTGGATGAGGGAAGGAGAGCAGCTATTCAGGTGAAAGGGATCATGAGCATGACGTGCTTTTGCCTCAGAGGTAAAAAAATGTGGAGGCAAACTGGAGAGGGGGATTAGGTGTGACGGAGGTCTGAGGCTCCCGTCGAGTACGTTAATGTCGAGTGGGGCAATGTGCAATACGCCCCACTTCCCTTGCCTCCCCACCCTCTATGCTCCTTGATCACTGCTTGCTTGCTCACCCACTCGTCATGGCAACATCACGCCCACCTGATCGCCCACCCGTCCGGGCACCTCTCCCCATCTCCACCCGCTTCTCTGCCAGCCTCCGCTTCCCCAAGCCTCGCATACTAACGTTGCCCTTTTTATCATGGAGAGTCTGTTGGTCTCCGGCAATAGCTGGTCAGGTTGACTGCGTAAGAGGGGTGTCATCTAGCTCCTTTAGCCCCCCCAGTTGGATTGCACAGAAAAAGCCAGTAACAAGAAGGGGGATCCTGGTTGCTCATTGTGCTTCCTATATTAAGGCCACCATTCCAATTCCGTGAATGCTTCCTCTGAAGTAAGGATAACGTAGTTTAATGGGACTTACTCAAGGCAGCGCTTAGATCACTTACTTGGGAGTAGCTACAATTGCCCAAAGTGGAGTTTATTTCTGCGTAAACAAGCATAAACTGGGGCTGTTACAAAAATGTAAGTCCCATTGAACTCAATAGAGCTTTCCTAACTCGGAGTAAAATGCTACGATTCCATGTGTGCTTACTTAAGAGTAAACCCAATGGAACTCAGCGGGGTTTACTTCCCAGTACATTTCCTTCAGCTGGAGTCGCATGTTACCAAGAAGTAAGTTCTACTGGATCATACCTCTGATTGTAAATGAGGAGTATCTCGCGCTATCAGTGGCCACGACTCAGGGCCATGAGCTGCGTCAATGGCCCATTTGGAGCAGGAGCCCGGGATCCTCGAGGATCGGGGGCCAGGGGCCAGCTGAGACGCATAGCATCGGCCGCCTCATCAAGGCGAGGCTCCTTCTATAAAAGTTGCCCGGGCGCCGCGTAGGCTACTTGCCAAGAACCGTCGGGCTTATTGGACGGGGAGGACCGCTCGTTGGAGCAGCGCACGGAGCTCTGGCCAGGAGGCGCCGCCCCGACGAGCCCAGGCTTGAAGAAGCGCGCACCATGGGGCGGCCTCTGCCGTCGGTGCCGAGGGAAGCGCTGGCCACGGCTCCAAACGCATCGGGCCGCGCCTGGAGCTACGCGACGGAGCCGAGGGGCGATGCGGCTCAGTGCCCGGAGCAGCGTGTAGACAACGTTCTCCCTAAATTCGGTACTGGTAGCTGCACTTTCCTCCCTGGTCGTCCTCGAGGAAGAGCCCGCGAAGCCCTCGCCGACTGGGCGCAATTTTGCGCACGTTTGGACAGAGAAACAATCAAGCAAACGGGCAGCTCACAGCATTCGCCAGGCAGCCGTGCTGGCGGAGAGTTGTAGGACGCTGCTCTGCCCTCACCTGGCCCATTGTTAAGGCGCGAGTTTAGTTGTACCTCTTGATCGGACAGAGCAATTATTTTAAATGCAGGCATTTGCTCGCTGAGTTATAGGACACTTTTCTTTCTGAACATGCAAGTTTGTTAACATGCAAGTTTGCTGATAGTATGTATGGATTAGATTAATTATTTTAACTGAAGGGATTTGCATTCCAAAACCTGTAGGTTATGATATGTGTAATGCGTAACGTGCAAGAAAAAAAATTCCTCCAACTCCTGGCAATCCCCAGTCAGCCATGCAGGCTGGGGAATACTGGGAGTTATAGGAAATGTTTCCATCTTAACATGCAAGTTTCCTAATTGCATGTATTGATTAGACTAATTAGTTATTTTAACTGCAGGGATTTGCCTTCCCAGATTTGTATGTTAACATGCAAGAAAAGAAAAAAAGAAACGCCCATTCCCAGCATTGGCGGACATGTTTTTGTCTTGACATGCATAGGATTGTGGCTTAAAGCGAGAGTTTGTGAATGGCTCCCTCCCCCTTTGGAGACTGTAGTTCTGTATTCATGTGGGACCACCCTGACCTCCTGCGAGTCTTCTTGCTAGGCACATAAAAGATTTGGGGCCCATGCCTATTAAGTATACATTTGTATATAGATTATTGATGGGAAAAAACAACTTTTCAATTAATTTGCACCCTGACCCAGATCATCCGAAAGCAAAATCTTTTTTTCCAAAAACTATTTTTTTCCTAAAATTAATTCTCATGCAGGGAAAGGCTTTTTTTTATTATTTAAAGAGGGGGAGCATTTTTTTTTAAAGAGGGGGAGCATTGTAGCATGTTGGAGCCAATTTTCCCTTCCTCCTTGAAAATTGTTCCCTGCATGGCAATTCAATGGAGAGAAGGAGGGGGAAAACCCCTCCATTTCATTGGCACTGGGCTCTGTGGAACAGGGCCGATGCCTTAGGTCCCAGGGCCCCGAATCCAAGATTGTCTCTGGAAGGGCTGCTGTGTGAGACATGCGGCTTGCTGTGGGGGAAGAAATGAGGATCTTGGTGCAGAAAATAGGTTGGAGTGGGGAGAGAAAAAGGGTAGATTTTAGGGATGCTTGTGATAAAAAATGACCAGCCTCTCTTTCCATCCTAGTTGACTGGAGCATCTATTCTGTCCTCGCCGTCTTATTGGCTGCTGCACTCATTTCTATGTGCCTCTTCTGCTACCACCCCAGATTCCAAAACTGGGTGATGTGCTATGTTCGGCGGCACCAGGAAGGGCTGATAGTGAATGATGATGATGATGATAATAATGATACAGATCTCCTTGACCTTCCTCCGTCACCCACCCTCATTGACTGTCCTGAGACAGTTGGCATCTGCAGGACCGCAGCCCAATCTGTTGTGCATATCCGCAATGGGAGGACCAGGAGGTGCCAGAATTCTCTGAATGGCACCAAGGTCATCTCTTCAGTGGCTCGTGAGGTTGATGGATCTGGAGGTGGTTCGTCTCCAGAGATGATCTTCGTAATGGAGGATGTGAGCTAGACTCTTGACAGCAGCGGCCAGGGCTGTCTTCTCGGGAAGAGGCTTGGTACATTTGCCAAGGAAGACCCCCGTGCACGAAGGATACAAGAGATGAATTAAAGCTAGAAGGCTGTGCTTTTAATTGTATGTCTTGATTGGATTGACTAGTTATTTTTAATGTAGGGATTTGCTTTCCCAAACGTGCCCTTCACCTTCTCGGAAATTGGATGCTGGCATGTCACACAGTCATCTCTCTATGCTAACCCTGCACCGCACCGCACCCTATCAATGCATTCCTTCAAGCAGCCTCCCTCAACCTGGTGCCCTTTGGATGTTTTAGACTGCAACACCCATAGTCCCTGACTATTGGATGTTCTGGCTGGGGGCTGATGGGAGCTACAGTCCAATACATTTGGAGGGCACCAAGTTGGGGAAGGTTGATTTAGAGGAAATGCTCTTGGAGGCGAGACTCGGCTGAAACGGATTGTTACATTCTTTCATAAGGGAGTCAGGGAAGACTTGAAAGAACAAGCTATCTTACATCATGCCTTTGCTGTGCAATTGCTGGAAGCAAGTCATCTGGACTTGGATCAACAGTTTTTTCTTTCATTTGCCCTCTAAGCGCAGGACTGACTACTGAATGCAGTGCCTTTAAATAGAAATGCCCCAGGTATCCCCCCCCCCCTTTTAACATGACACCTAAAAAGATCTGTGCAACTCTGAGCTGGGGGACTCTTCCTCCACAGCAAAGCAGTATATTGATCTGGGATGGCCTGTGTTGTGTCTGCAGCATTATTCAGGAGAGAAGGATTTGAGAGCTGTTGACAAAAGGCATTGCATAGCTACTACATCTCAGCCATTCTGGGCAGAACTAGTTTTGTGTGGTCAGTTTATAGTTACACAGAGAGAACATGGGCAAGGAGGTGGACGCTATCAAAGGGCAAATGGGTGCCTGCGGAGACATGACCAAGTATTGTTGGGCTGCGATTTGCAACACCTTGGTATCTTTACTCCTGGGGGCATGTACTTTGGATCAGTTTACCTATGGATAGTTGTATTTGTGGAACTGTATTGAATTTATATTTTACTATTGACATATGCCAGAAAAATGTTTGCATGGCTATCATAGAGTTATATGCTACAAGATACCCCCAAATATTTTTTTAATCTTGTGTGTGGTGTGTGACTCCTTCTGTGTATTAACCCTGAAGAAGAAAAGCAGGCAAGCAGCAATGTGTGCTTCCTAAGTAAAATAATTCTGGGATGCAAGTAGTGGGTGTTCTTTTTAACTCAGATGCTTTTGGAGTGCAGGTTTCCAAATGTATGTATCAAATTGCCAATAAAGGTGTGTAGTGCTTCAGTCCTGGTCTCTTGAAATGACTTTTTCAACGCCGTAAAATTCCACTGCAGCTGGTACTTGGTACTTGTCTTATTACTATATTTTAGGTGTATCCCTTAAACCCAATCTAGTGCCAACTTCCATAATCCCACAGCCAGCAATTTTCAAAATTGTATATTATGCATGTATATTCATCATACAATTTATTTATTCATTGAAAACATTTTTATATTGCTAACTGGGAAGGGAGGAGCTCAAAGTAATTCACAAATATGATACGCAGGGTCTTCAGCAGAAATTTGATGAGGAATTGGATGGCCCAATTTTGCCTAATCAATGGATTGCCACTTTAGTGTTTGTATCTGAAGCATCTATGGATTTCAGGTTACATCTTATTCAGCAAAAACTCTTATTGTGTGACTATTGGACATCACAACATCTCTTTAATATTGTTTGCCTAGTCGGCTAATGCTTCTCTTAACCATATGTTTTGACAAAACCCAATACTTGCCTCCTTTTTGGAGGAAGTTCTTTTACAAATAAACTTTGCATTGAAAACTGTTTAATATTTACTGATGTACATGCCCTCCAAAGTTATTGTATGATGCATATATGAAAATACAGCTTTCCAGAAAGAGAAAATTATGTATAAATTTCAACAAAAGCAGACCAAATGTCCATATATGTACCCATTCACAAATGGCACCTATATGCCACCTGTTCGAATGTTGATAGCATTGTAAGATCCTCACCTCATTATAGGAGGGATGTATTTATCCTTCCAATGTTGTGATATCAGTCTTTTAGCTGTCAAAATGGTGCAGAGAATCTATTTGCACTGACTGTATATTATCTGCCAGGAAGTAAGTAAATAATTTTGGAGGGCATATACACTAGTAAATATTAAACAATGTTTCAATACAAAGTTTATCTGAATCATCATCATCTAAGTTCTGAGTAAACCTAGATAGCGTTGGGTTGTTCTTTGTGACCACTATACCTCCGGTCTCAGAGGCAGTGTGCCTTTGTACATCAGTTGCTGGGAAACATGGGCAGGAAGGTACTATGCACTCATGTTCTACTTGTGGTTTTCCTGTGTGCTGGTGGTTGGCCATTGTATGAACAGAGTACTGGACTAGATGGACCCTTGGTCTGAACTAGCAGGGCTCATGTTCTTATGAGTCAAATTGACTGCAAATACTGGAGCCAGCAGCTTCTTTCTGTTGAAAAAGCACAGGGCACCTATCATGGTCCTTTTCACAGCAGTTTTTCATGTCTGGCTCTCAGCAGGTGAGTTTGTTTAGCTCCAGGAGGGAAAGACTGCCTCTGATATCTCCAAAAACCATTCACTATTAAAGGCTCAGCGTTAGCCAAATGGCAGCTGCATACTCACACCCTGATCCAACACATGCTCAGCCTCAGCACCAATCCTCACCATGTTCAATGGGATTCGCTCCCAATTGCACATGCACAGGACTGATGAATTTAGTCTATTCAGCTGGCCTTATTCTCAACATGCAAAATACAGGTGACATGCAAACTTACCTGGGAGTATGTTGAGACTTACCTTTAAGTAAATGCCAACAGCCACTGACTGTGAAGCTGCAATCTACTGTGCACATACTTTGGAATAAGATATATTGAACATATATAGGCTTTGTATAGGCTTTGAATTAAGACTCAGTGACTGGGTTCAGATAACACGAAAACCCACACTCAAAGCTTGAATGTGGATTGGCACTGAAATGTGAGATATCTTTTTGTCTGAACCTAGCTATGCTAACAAACCATAGTTGGGTTGTGAACTGTGGGTTGCTTGTGGTTAACAAACCATGGTTTGTTAGCTTGGCTGGGTTCTGACAACACAATAACCCTTGGTTCAACAATAACTCACATTCAAGCCTTGACTGTGGGTTATGGTGTTATCTGAACTCAGCCAGGTTGTTCAATAGTCCCATTGAACAGACTGAGTCTTACTTCTGAGTAAACACAGACAGTCAGGCTGTGAGTCACTATGATTCGGGAATTCAAGCTGGATCAATTTTTCATTTACAAGTGGATTTCTTTTATATGTAAGATGGAATGAAAACAATATGAGAACATATTAAAATAACAACAAAGCTCACTGGGTCACTTAGGGCCAATCATTGATTCTCAGCTAAACCTACTTCACAGGGTCATTGTGAGGATAAAATGAAGAAGAGGAGGATTTTGTAGAGCATCTTGGGCTCCTTGGAGGAAAAATGGGGATATAAATGTAATACATAAGTAAAACATATGGGATAAATTATGGGTGACCCAATTTTCATTTTACAAAAAACCCTGTTATGAACAATCCTTAAAATTGTCACACTGAGACTATATTATTCCAGTGCATCTGGCAAGGACAGGAAATATAAACAATACAAAATGCTGGAGAAATTGTAATCAGGAAGGTTTATATATTCATATGTGGTGGTTGTGTCCTGTTGCATTCCAGTTTTGGAAGATGATATTCTCAGAAATGGCAAACATTACACACCAAACTCATTATGTTACAGCAGTATTGGCTCTGTTAACAATATCAGAGGCAGTAAACCTATTTACACCAGTTGTTGGGGAACATGGACAGGAGGGTACTGTTGCACCGTGTCCTGCTTGTGGTTCCCTGGTTGACAGCTGGTTGGCCACTGTAGGAACAGAGCACTGGACTAGATGGACCCTTGATCTAATCAAGCAGGGTTCTTCTTATGTTCTTATGGGAAGGCAGTGTGGTGTAGTGGCTGGAGTGTCAGACTGAGAGCTGGGAGATTTGGGTTCTAGTCTCCACTTAGCCATGGAAGCCCACTGGGTGACTTTGGGCCAGTCACAGACTCTCAGCCCAACCTACCTCACCAGGTTGTTGTCAGGATAAAATAGAGAGGAGAAGAATTATGTACGCCACCTTGGGTTCCTTGGAGGAAGAAAGGCGGGATATAAATGTAATAATAAATAAATAAATAAATAAAAAAGCAAAATGCAAAAAGGACATCTAAGGAATTAATTGTGTTCATCCTGATGGCAAGCCACAGGATAATAACTAAAAGTTGGGGAACTATATGGCTTCTAAGACTGAGATCTTGGTGCATGGAGTTGTGGCAGACATGGTCAGAGCGGGATTGGGACCAGAGCAGCTGAGACCAGTTGCATTTCCTGGTCCCAACAAGAAGAGTTTCCTGCTGGATATAAAGGTTGATTGGGAGCGTGCTTGAGTGCTAGCAAAGGTTAAGTGGGTTTATTGGAGGGGGAGGGTTGGACCAGTCCTGGTGTGGGGGAAAGGGGGCTAGGAAGCCTCCTTTTGGAATTGGGCCTCTGTTTCAGGCAAGCTTGTGCCATGCATCTGGCTCTGCGGTACGTCCTGGTGCTGCTTTTGGCTCCTGTGGGGGCTCCTGGGAAGCGCCAGGGTGAAATGTGCCAGGTATGGATGGGAGGGACGGGGTCACCCATCGGGGTTTTCCAGTGCCCGAGGGTGAGCGATGAGGCTAACGCCGCCTTCTGCTGCGGGACCTGCTGGCTGCCTTTCTGTTGCACCTTGGCAGGGGCCCGCCTCGACCAGCAGCAGTGCCCCCCCGACGGCCAGCTGGACCCAATGGCTAGCAACCACCAAGTAGGAGTGACCCCCAAGCGCCCGGCTTACCCCGAAGGTAATCCACTGATCACTAGGTGGGAGGCTTGGGGGAGACCTTGACCGGGTGTGTGTGTGTGTGAAATGCACAATATCTATTTGAGTTCCTTCGTTCTACATGTGGTTGGCCACCTTCTCAACTCCATCTGCGAATCAGTTTCTCTCTTTTTAAGGCCCCAAACCTATGCACCCTTACCTGGGAGTAGCCCCACTGAAATCATTGGGGCTTACTTGTGAGTAAACATCCCTAGGATTGCTCTGTAAACCGCAAAACGTCTGTTTAGAGTGGCAGCTCTCCGAGCTACTTATTCCTCAAACATAGCTATGTGGGAAATTGGTCTGGACACGGGTCACAAGCAGTAGGAGCTCGAGCGAGAGCCCAAGCATTGCACATGGATGGTCCCAGGAGGGTCTCCTCCATTCACCCATCTGCCCCATCGCACAGTCGCCATTTAAACACAGGGACTTCTTGTCTTGCAAACTGAATAGTGTCTTTCTGTGTGGAAATTATTATTAACTGCCCTTCCTCAAAAGAGCCCAAATCAATGTACATGCCCCTACACTTATCCTCACAACAACCCTGCAAGGTAGGGTAGGCTGAAGGGCAGAGACTGCCCAAGATCTCCATCAGCTTCACTGCCTCACCTGAGGATGTCTACCTTCCCAGCTCTCCAGATGTTTTGGATTAAAACTCCCATTGGCCCCAGGAGGCATAGCCAATGGAATGAGATGATGGGAGTTGTAGTCCAAAAGACCTGGAAGGCACCAGGTTGAGAAAGGATACAGTACACTTTGCTGGTTCTCATACATTTGCCCAGTCACTGTGTGGGTGCCATTAGTCTTTCATTAGAGGTCTGCCATAGACCACTGATGCTAGGTGATCCCTATCCAAACAGGATTGCAGCTGGGCTACCAGCTGAAGCTGGTAGAAGACACTCCCCAGCCCAAAGGATACTAGAGCTTCCAGTGATGATGATGGATCCAGGAATATCCCCAAGCTGCATACCTGCAACCAGTAGAGACTGGTGGCTCCGATGTCAGTGGGGCAGTGAATCTGCTCCAGCTTTCAGCCAGAACTCTAAAGGAGCGATCCAAGGTGAAAGTTCCGACTGGTTGTGACTGAAACCTGGAGTGGATTTACTGCTTCATTGACATCGGAGCCACCAGCCTCCACTGGCTGCAACATCAAGGGAGTGTGACCCCATCCAAAGCCTGTTGCATTTTCCCTATACATACACAGAGACCAGCCACCTGCAAAGTCACGTTTGTTTTTTATGATTCAGTGGTTGCTCAGAGTTGATTGCAGGATCCAGGCCTCCAGTTTCATATTTGTAACTGTCATCTAGGATAATCGTGCATTAATATCCCTTGCACAATACTAGCAAATTTTTATGGATGTGAATTGTTATTCTTTGGAGGAAATAATCTCCTAGTCCTGGAGATATACCGTAGGTGTTTGTCTGACCATTACTTTGGGGGAGTGCAGGGAGGGACATATAGACCTTTTAGGCATAAAGGAGGCAGGGGATTGACAGCACCACTAGAGATGGTTTTTCAAAATGAACAAAAATTAGGATGTTGATTAAGGAGAATTTAGAAAAGGGAATGGAATGTAACTTTTCAAATAATGGGTTGAAATTAGATATGTGGCTGTGTGCAAATGCTTTCTCAAAATTCTCTACTTTAGTTGTAGGTCAAGAAATTGGGAGGGGGGATACAATTTCATCAGATTTCTCTAGGGGAAGGAGAAATTCTCAAACAGTTTCTCAGAGGTGGAGCTTCCTATTAGCAATGTTGTATCACAGCTTTTTTGTTTTATTCAGGATTTTTTTGTTGTTGTTGTCTTGTAAGTGGCAACAGCAGGAAATGTGTGGGCAGTCTGGTCACTATTTTACATCCTTCACAATGCCCCATACCTCATGTCATCCAAGGGCATTGTGTGGTGGGGGAGAGCCACCTCAAAAATTGTGGAGAAAATTTAGCAGTGCCTAAGAGTGGCGCATATTTCTTCTTTCTATTACACATCTCTTCATTGATTTGAGGTCTCTCAGGCTGCCCACACTTGCTGATCTAAAAAAGCCTTATGGGAGGAATTATCTCTTGATATCTTCCCCTGGTCTTTAACTGAAGTGTGGGAAACTGAGGTGGATACAGGCTCCTGAAGAGGTGCTTGTACAATGGGAGACAGGGCACTGGCTCACACTCCTTGGCTACCTCATAAGGTAAGCACAAGAACACAGTCCAATGTCCCCAACATTTTCTCCTCATTTGAATTTCTTTTTGAAACTAATTTCTTTTCTCTCAAATCGAATGAGAATGATCAAAGAAAAATTCAGCAAGGCACTACTTGAAACTGCTTAAAGGTTCTTAAATATGCTCACTTGCCATTCCTAATAGGAACTCTACCCCAACCAGTTCTTCACAAACAGGAACAAATGCTGTAGTGTAAACTGCTCTTCCTCCAGTTCTTCCTGCTTCCAAATGTCACTCTGATCAGATTTAAAAGAGGAATCTAAAATATATGATGCACAACTTGGTTTGTTCATAAAACCATGATGTTTAGGACATCAAATTTAAAAGTACAGTTTATTCAGAAATTATGAATTTACTGTGTTTACTTCTAAACATTTTAATTTTAATGGCAATCTTATGAGCAGCACAAGTTATACATGATACATTTTATATTCCTGAAGTTCCAAAGTGACTTCAGATATATAAAGAGTTCTAATATGTAGCCCTGCAAATTTCCATGTCTGGAAATGTTACATCTCTATGTGGGATTCTTACTGCTTGTGATCTGCTAGTCCCCAAGAAAGACCATATTTTAGATCACCAGGATCTGCCAAAGAGCTGATGAGAGTGAACTTCTGCTTCCATTTTAGGTGGGCAGAAATGGGACCTGCAACGATTTTACAGTCTGCGGTGCTCCTAGTAAGGGGGCTAACCAGCCATGACCTTCTCAAAGAAACTCCATTCCACCGCCAACCCCAGATAGAAGATCAGCTTTCTATGTTCTCACTGGTTTATTTTGCTGCTGCTGCTGCTGCTGTTGTATCACTGTTGTTGTTGTGGTCTTAGTATTTTTCTGAAGGGTTTTTTGTATGTCTGCAAACTTCAGGATTCCCAAGAGGCTGCTATACGATCCATTTCTGTTATGTGAGCACCAGCTGCCACTTTAGCAATATAATGAGAGTCACTTAGAAAGCTGAGGTTGCTCTTGATGTAAATAGTTCCAGCATCAAAATCTTGCGGTGTACGCTTAATGTGCATGTCTTTCCAGAATCTGTGGCCTGGAAGAAAAGACAAAGCTGATATCAGACATGAGTCCTTTCTCTCAGTGGGGCCTTAATTCGTGTTCTACTTAAAACAGGGGTGCACAGCCTTTTTCAGTCCGAGTGCTCAACATCCGTTTAGGAGAAAGCCTTGGGGGTTACATTTCAGTGGAGGGTGTGGCAGCAGCCAAAAGGGGTGGGGCTAAAGGGAAAAAGGGGTGGGGACAAAATGCCAGCATGTTTAAGCTTAAAGCTCTTCCTGCCTGTAGCTGCGCCTTAGGGGAGGCTTTGCAACCTTTTAGAATGGAGGGGGAAACTTTGCAACAGCTAGGAAACTATCGAATAATAGGGGTGGGGCCTTCTGGGGAAGCCCACAGGGAGGGGTAGATATGCCCCCCCAGGGCTGAGGTTCTTTACCCCTGACTTAACAGAACATTTTAAAAAGAAACCAGTCTGCAAGCAGGTCAGCAGAGCAGGAGGGTTCTGCATGGATTTGAGTACTTGGTTTGACCTAGAAGGAGGTCTGAATGGGCAATTTGAGTTGATTGATCATTCCTGCAACCTGTGGGGTATGGGGGACTTCTATTTATTTATGTTTATATTTTATATAAAGGGACCATCTGCCAGTAGTAGGGGGGGGGAAGCAGGGATGGAGTTGCAAAGACCCAGCCATTTTAGGTGGTGCCTGACCTCTCTCTTATTTTTTTTCCCCAGCTCGGATGCACTATGCCTTCTACATCGTCATAGCACTGACGGCTGTATGCTTTTTTATTTGCTTCTACATGGTTTTCCGTATCCTGAAAGAGGAGAGAAGCAAGAAGCGGCGGAGAATGCAGGCCCTGCAGAGAGTCCAGAATTGGCTGAGAGACGTAACTGATGCAGATCTAGTGGAACCGGTTCGCTTTCCTCTAGAGGTTGCTTGTATCAATGTTCCTTCCTCATACACTTCCCCTGAGTTGTGGTTTGACGTGGACAACCCACTTGATGTGCAGTTTACTCTTCCAACCTCTGGAATCCCCAAGGACAAGGAGATCATCTTGTCTCCAGCGACTCTTCCAACTAATGTTCTGGATCCCACCTTGGAGCCAACTGCAGAGGCCGAATCAGTATTCTAGCTGATGTAATAACAGATTGTCTTCTGATTGGACAAGCCCCCCAAGACACAGCCCTGTGCTTTATAGTCCCAGCTTGTTTTTAAGATCAAGTAAATGAACTAATCCTGTAATGATTATGCTTTTAATATGTATTTACCGCCTAAACTGATGATTCTTTAGATAAGTTGTGCTCTTCTTGCCTGAAGTGTTCTTCACCAGTTTGCAGATGATACATTGGTGTGTTATAATGATAGGAGTTGAAGTGTTCACTACAGCCCCTATCCAAATTCAATTACTATGTACACGGGAAGTCATGATGAGAAAATAGATCCGTCTATTGTCTATTGCTTCTTAAGGGGGCTTCTTATGTTGGTGGTGTTAACATCCACGCATTCCAAGCCGGTCTTGATCCCTGCATACTGCTACTTCATCTGGCAGTGTAATAAATGCACCATTATGACAAGCCCCCCTTCAAAGTGACAACTAGAATAACTGAACAGCCAATGTATACAGGCTGTCCCTTTAGCAGACTCCTGAAACTGCTAGGGAAGGATTATCATGCTGTCATGTAATCACCTTCGTAGGCAACACCTTGGTATTTTCACTCCTGGGCTGGAAAAGGAATGTTCTTTGGGTTGTTCCCCCCCCCCCCCCAATAAATCAGGTTGTGTTGCTTATTTTTTCACTTGTTAACCTCTAATTTTTGACACTTCCACAAACCTTATGGGGTTATGCCACATGGTACCCCAAGGTTTTTTAAACAAGTTTTTTTTTATTTTTTTAAACTGGAAGACTGTAGGGCCACATCAGTGTATGAACCCTGAAGAGTCACAGCACAGAAGCAGCAATGTCTACCTCCTGAATGAAAATGCTTCTGGGATGCAAGATGCTTGTATTTTAAGCCTAGTCAAATGTCTGTGTCCAATTATTACATAATCAATAAAGGAATCTTGTATGTAGCATTTTAAAACTCATTTCATGGAGTGGTTCCTTCAATTTCTGATGAAATCCTGCTCTAGCTCTGCTGCTACTTGGAATCCTATAGTCCATAACTTTAGTTCCTGTGCATCATTGGATGCTACTCATAGCTAGCAGGGTAGAAGCAATCTTCCCAGTCCATCCTGGGCCTCTCTCCTCTGAGTGTCCCCCCCATTAAATTTCCTGACAGACTGACCAAATTCCAGGTTGATGTTTTTTAACTGGCTGTTTTGGTTTTAAAATCTTTGCTTTAGGCATGGTTAAATTCAGCTACCTTTTTTACATAGCAACTTGCCAGTGCCTGTACTGAGCTCTGCTCCTAACTGAATGAGGAACATCTAGCCAATATGGAATTCAAGACGGACTTCCCAAATGCACAGCAATTAATGGGAGTGTCCTAATTGGGCAAAAGGTGCAAGGCATATAGTACCAAATGAGTATTATACTTAAAACAGACACACACAAATAAATGAAATAATTTTTTCAGTGAAAACAGCTGATTGCAGGTGGCCATCCTGGCTAATCATTTTATTAGGGAAATAGGCTATCAAAAAGAGGTTTATTCATTCCAGGTGGTAATGACTGACTAAACCCTTCTGGCTCATGGCCTATTAAATCTCCTATTTCATGTAAGGCTCTTAGCAGGTGCGCCTGTTCAGCTCCAGGCAGGGAAAAGTTTCCTTTGATTTCTTCAGATCAGCTCTCAGTTAAAGACACAGAGCTGGCCAAATAGCCACCCCACACTCACATCCTGATCCTACACTTTGCTCAGCACCAATCCCTACCACGTTCAATGGGACTCACTCCCGATTATAGGTGCACAGGACTTCAGCATCATTTATTGTATTTAATATTATTTTTATATCCCAATTTTTTCTTCCTTAAGGAACCCAAGGTGGCATGCATAATCCTCCTCCTCCGTTTTATCGTCACAACAACAACCCTGTGAGGTAGGTTAAGCTGAGAGTCTGTGACTGGTCCAATGTCACACAGAGAGCTTCCATGGCAGAGTGGGGACTAAAACCCAGATCTCCCAATTCCCAGTCCAACACTCCAACCACTACACCACAACTCTCATGGCCCAATCTGATGAATTAAGTCTGCTCAGTCGGGCTTTATTTTCAAGGTGACATGCAAATTTTCCCTGGAGTATGTTGAGGTTTACTTTGGGGTAAATGCCAACAGTCTGTTAAGCACATGGTGTAGTATCCAATGTCAATCCTACTTAGAGTAGACGCCTTGTAATAAACGGAACTTGTGATTCATGAGATCCATTTATTTCAATGGGTATACTCTAAGTAGAACGAGCCTATACTTCGGAGTAAGTTCCATTGAACGTAGTCGGGTGTATTCACTGCCAAGTAAACATCCTTAGGCTCTGGGTATAACTAAGAAATAAGTCCCATTGAACAGACTGAGACTTACTTCCTAGTAAACACAGACAGGGTCAGGCTATTCGCGACCACGATCAGGGGCAGGAGCTGGGTCAGTTTCCCATTTCCAAGAGGAGCTAGTATTTTGGCCCATTTCCGTGATGGTCGGAGGAGGGTTGTTGACGGATCGGGACCAGGCGAAAGGAGTTGCGTTTCCCGGCCTCATTAAGGAGCGTTTCTTGGTGGGATATAAAGACTGATCAGGAGCGTATTCGGTTACTAGCAGGCTTTTTAGACGTTTGGGGTGGGGCTATTGAGACCCACCCAGGAGTAGGAGAGGAAAATTGGTGCAAAGGTTTTTGAAACTAGGCTTCTGTCACGGGCAAGCTTGTGCCATGGAGCGGGCCATGCTGGGTTGCCGCCTACTGCTGTTGCTGTTGGCTCTAGGAGAGGCGGCCGGTAAGCGCCAGGGCGAAACGTGCCGCGTGTGGATGGACGGGACGGGGTCGTCCGTCTGGGTTTTCCAGTGCCCGAGGGCGAGCGACGAGGCTAACGCCACCTTCTGCTGCGGGACTTGCAGGCTGCCCTTCTGTTGCTCCTGGGCAGGGGCCCGCCTCGACCAGCAGCAGTGTGCCCCCGACGGCCAGTTGGAGGTCACAGTGAGCCACCACCGAGTAGGAATGACAGCTAAGCGCCCCAATTACGCCGATGGTAATCCACCGACCGCCAAGTATGGGGAGGTTTGGAGCCCTTGGCCGTGGGGTGGGGGCTGGGGGAAAACCGTAGTAATCAGTGGAGCTTCCTCGTTCTTGTTGTGGCTGCCCCCCCCCCCAACCCGTCTGTGAATCAGTGTTTTCTTTTTCAGGCTTCAATCCTATGCATGCTTACCTGGGAGTAGCCTCACTGAAGTCAGGAGCACTTACTTTGGGGTAAACATCTCTAGGATTGTTCTGCAAATACCACAAAGTCTGTTTGCAGTGATAGCTCTTCCAGTACCTTTCCTCTGTTGCGTGGGGTCTGGGCCATGGGTTCCAAGAAGTAGGAACTCATGTGAGAGCCCGAGCATTGCACATGGATGACCCCACCCATCTGTCCCATCGCACAGTTGCCCTTTTAACGCAGGAACTTCCTGCCTTTTGACCTGTGTCTCTGTGTTCCTGTAATTTATTCCCTGCCTTACCTGAAAGGAGCTCAAGGCACTGTCCATGCCCTTTCAACCTCACAACAGCCCTATAAGGTAGGGTAGGCTGAAGGGTAGAGGAGGCATTATGGTGGCTTAACCAACCTTGGGTATAAACATGTAAACCTTTTGCATATTTAAGCTGGCTGCCTGAGAGGGAAGGTATTTTGGGGTTGGCAGAAAGGACATGATGGGGAAGCATAGAAATATAGGGCTCAGTTTGCAAGACCCTCAGGATGCCTGTAAAAAATAATGTCTGACCTCTCTTCTGTTTTCAGTTTGGGCGTTACTCACCTGGATCCTTCCCCTAGGAATGAGTGCGCTAATAGTTTCTATTTGTGTCATCTGCATCATTTTCTGTATGCGGAATCAGCGGAGAATCCAGCATGGGCTGAGAACCCCTGCTGAGGAACAACCACCAGAAGAGGTTTGCCTCATCTCACAGCCTGCTCTCTCTGATCCTCACTTGCCTAATGCTCCTGTGAATGCAGATCCACCATCCCCAGCTGCTGAAGACCCTCAAAGTCCCTGTGATCTGCTCTCTACCTTAGACACCCTATCTGCCATGCAATCCAATCATCCAATGTCTGGAATTCCCGAGGATGAGGAGATCATCTCTTCTCCAATGGCTCTTCCAAGTAATCTCCTGGTTCGCCCTCTGTGCAATCCGCGGAAGCGGCACCGCCTCAATAACTAGTGATGTAGTGTCTGATGGAGAGATTGGCCAAGTCCCCAAGGCACAACACTATGCTTTATAGTCCCAGCTTGCTTTTAGGATCCAGGAAATGAACTAATCCTGTAATGGATATGGTTTTAATATGTTTTTAATCCTAGATTGATGACTCTTCAGACAGGCCTTGCTCTGCTTGTCTGAAATGTTCTTCACCTGTTTGCGAACAATACATTGGGGCATTATTAGGATCGGAGTTGAGGTGTTCACTGCAGCCCCTATCCAAAACCAATTACTGTGTTCAAGGGAGGTCATGGGGAGAAAAAAGATCAGTCCCCTGACTGTTGTGTCTTAAGGGGGGGGGGGCTTCTTGTGTTGGAGGTGTAACATCGATGCATCCCAAGCTGGTCTTAATCCTTGCATGCTGCTATTTCACATGCCAGTGTAATATATGCTTTCTCTTGAAATATGAATGTACCATCAATACAACACCTCCTCCTTTCAAAGAGAAAGTTGGAGGGACATCTCCACCTCTGAGCTGGGATTGTCCAAATTGTTGGTTGGAGGAGGTGAAGAAATGGTTGCCCAACACATTGCAAAACAACCAGTTTTTTCCCTGGATGGGCAAAGCTTTTTTTTTTTTTTTAATGCTGCTGGCCTATAGCTCTGTAAAGAAGCCATTGAACAGCCAATGCATAGAGGCTGTACTTTTAGCAGATGTCTGAAACTGCTTGCAAACATGTGACATGTATAACATGTGACAAGTATTTTTGAGTGGCCTTATTGTACACTTGGGTATGTATCTTGGTACCTTCAGTCTTGGTGGTGGGGGAATGATTTTGGGGCTGTGTTTTACCTATAAATCTGTCTGTTACTTTTCTCACTTGTCATTTATTCTCTACCTTTGACACGAGGCAGGAGCACATCTGTATCATTCATGGGGTTATGCCGCATGTTACCCCATGAATTTCTAGACTGGAATATTGTGGGACCATGTCTGTGTACAAAGCCCAAAGAAGTGAAGCATGCAAGGAGCAAAGTGTGCCCCCTGCATGTAAATGCTTCTGGGATGCAACAAGCAGTTTTTGTGTAGCAAAGCAAACGGTCAAATTCATGTCTCCAAATGTTTCATCATATTCAATAAAGAATGTGTGTAGCGTTTTGATGATGTTTTATGGGGGAGTGGTTTGTTTGACTACAATCCACCTATAGCTACTTGGTACCATTAGGTTCATGGTTGTAGCTCTTCTGCATCCTCAGATGCTGATCAAAACTGGAAGTACATCTTCCTGATCCATACTGTATTTGTGAGGCCTGCGTGGTGCTCCTCTGAGGCAAAGGCTGAGGATGACTGGCAAGCCAGAAGTGCTTAATTCTGGATCACTGATGGACAAGAACCTTCCGTTTGACTGTCATTTCCCCCTGCTTGACTTCCTAACAGAGTGGCCAATTCTGGCTCTTTGGTTTGAAAACCTTTGGTTTAAGGTAATGGTTAAGTTCAGTTTCTTCTTTCAAGACAGCAACTTGCCTGTGGTGTACTGACTGATCACTACGTTTAACTGAATGACAACCATCTAGCTGGAGATGGGGACCGAATTCAGTTTTGGAGAAGGTCCTCAAGGATTGCAAAACAGTCATGGGCAGTGCGAAAGCCCTGGGGGTAGTGGTGGTGGGGGAAGATAACAGCTTATTGTTGGCTGAAGCTCTTACGGAACCGAGTTGCGCTTCCCGGACTCAAGGAGACTTTTGGGGAAGGATGCTAGGTGGGGGTGGGAGTGGGGTGGGGTGAGGCTCGTCTTTAGAGCGTATTTGGGTGCTAGCGAAATGTATTGGACTGCGAGGCTTGGACGAACTAGCCGGGAGCCGCGGGAGAAACGAAGACTGACTTTTCCTGTCTTTACTTCGTCTAGGGCAAGCTCGCGCCATGGCAGAGCGGCTTCTCCTTTGCGCCCTGGTTCTGCTGCTGGCTCCAGCGTGCGCTTTTGGGCAGAGCGCGGCCGAATTGCGCCTCCCCGCGGCATCCCAGCCGGTCCTTTACCAATGCAGGGAAATCGACGGCGCGGGCGGCACCATCTGCTGCTGCGAGGTTTGGATCTCATCCAATGGCTGGTTTGGAGAAACCCGCCTGGAGGAGGCGCCGTGGCCCATCGACGGAGAGCCCGTGGCGATGTTTAGCCAGGGCCAAGGCGGAGAACCGACCACCCAGCTGCCAGCTGACGACGCAGGTAAGAGGGTTCCCTCTACTACCATCCATTTCAGGGCAGTTTGGAGGGGACCTACACAAAGGGCTCAAGCCTGTGCATGTTGAGGCAGGAAAAAAAGGCCTACAATTCCCAGTATTCCCCAACCCGGGGAGGGGGGCCTTTTTTTTTTTTTTTGCTGGTTGGGGAATGCTGGGAATTGTAGGCCTTTTTCCTGTCTAAACTTGCATGGGTCTGCTCCTTGGGGGGGGGGGGGGAGAGAAAGGAACCTGCTACTACCCGATTGACTTCCTCTCCATCCTTTGCAGTTCTGGGTTCTTCTCTCTGTATCCTAAAGTCTGTTTATAATAGCAGCTCTTCAGGCAGCACTTCCCTAGAGTATTAAGCCCAGGATCTAAATTAACTAGCCCCACCATTGAGGGTCATTCAGTAGTGAGCTTTAGATAAGAGCGCTGGACACATGGCTCAGACCAGTCTGTGAGTAAGGCTGTCTCTACAAGAGAGGTTTAAAGCTCTTTCAAGGCTGATTAAAAATTTTACCTCTACAAGAGAGGAGCGCAAATTGGGGGCTGAGGCGCTTTAAACTTCCGATTATGCGCATTATCGAATGTGTGTTAAACCGCGAGTTTTAATTTGCGGCAGCAGTTAAAGCGCCTTACCGCTGTGTAAACATGCGATTCTCCGCATGTCAACAAGTTCAAAGCGTGTTTCGGTCGTCCCGTAATGCGCTTCGCAGACTCTAGTACAGAGGGATAAGGAGTAAATGTGCTTCCGCGAATATGCGCATAATCGGGCAGCCAGGTGCCAAAGCGAATCCTTCAAGAGGGGGTCTTAGTCAACCTATTTATAAATACCATGCTTCTATCCCACCCACCCTCACCCCAAAAATCATATGGTTTTAGGATAAGCAATTTCGAGAATATAATGGGTCATTTCTAACTAACCTATGTTTTGGCAAATTATATGCAACACAGCATCCTTGTATGTGTAGAGATGCAAAGAACTTGTAGGTTGACATCAAGCAGAGATCTTCAAGTCAAAGCAAGATAAAGGACATAGTTATGCTTATGTTTTCTAAGAAAGGAAAAGTAACCATCCGGTCAGGTTCCGAAGGCTGTCTGCTCATTTCATTTTAATTTCATTTATTATATTTCTATACCGTGCCAATGTTATCCACGCACATGGCCCAACACATGTGCATGGATGACAATACTTAGCAGGTTGGGAGTCTTTGGCAGACATAAAGGGCCAGTTTGTACAACACAACAACTCCTGCTCAGGGGTTGCTGTGACATTTCTGCCTTCTCCTAATGAGAATTCCCCTTCTCTAAGGCCTATCTCACACCAGCAGGAACCACCTACTCTCCCACACACTGGATTTTGCTGCCATCAGGACCATTAAGGCTCAGGCCCAGCCTTTTTTTTTTACCCTATTAGCTTGTACTGTTCCCTTCATTACTTCCCTCTTATGTGGCAGAAGGCATAGGATATTATAAACAAAGAAAGCTATGCTTATTACAGTAATAAGTTGTTGAATAATAACTAACTCTTAATGGCTTTATCAATTCATGTTCTCTCATAGATCACACACATGGACCATGTTTTCTCTAGCTCACTCTCTCAAAAAAAAACTTCACAAATTACCACAGGCCTCCAACTCTTCATTCTCAATACTAAACAATCCTGTCTATATCCCTATCTCTGATCTAAATAACATCCTTAATTACTAATCCCTGTCTGACTCACACAGCACATCACACTCTTCACCCCACTTCACTCACTCAGCCAATCATCCCCCATATGCAAATCCATTCTTCCTGCCACTTCTCTCTCTCTCTCTCTCTCTCTCTCTCTCTCTCTCTCGACATAACTTACAATAAAATACAGAGACATCACAGGAATACAGAATCATAACCATAGATTCATAACAGGAACACATTAATATACTTATAGATTATATAGATGTGTAACATCACAGTTGCATATTCAAAATGTCACCCGGCGTGTGTTGCGGCTCATCATGGCTTAAACAATCTCCAATGAGCCTGGCATGTAAAGTGAACCAGGTCAAAAAAATTGTAAACAATGGAGGGTTGGAGCTTTGACTTTGGACACTTTGGCTGAATTCGGACAACACGATAGTCAATGGTAATAATCAACTTTACAGTTGTTCATCTAGGGGGTACTCCCCACACAACATGGTAATAAATAGTCAACCGTGGTGTGGATTAGGATCAGTGCTGAGTTGACTATGGCAGCATTCGGATGACACAATAGTCAATACAACTGACGATTGTTCCCCCCTCCCCCCCGTTGTTTATTGTGTCATCCGAATTCAGCCAGAGTGTGAAACTTAATGGCAGGGATGGGGTTGTGATGTTGGACATCTACTGACTGGCCTCTCTTCTACTTTTCAGCTAGCCTGAAGTACTTGTCATTCGGCATCCTAGCAGCTATTGTTGTTTTCAGTTGCAGCCTTTGTGCTCCCTACCTGGCATTCCGTCTCAGGGATTGGCTGAAATTTCGAAATGTGCTGAGAATCCTGAATAATCAACTGCAGCAGAATCGGCTTAACAACATTCCTCATGCCCCGGAGCTGGCGGCCAGTGGGGCTGCCCCAGAGCTGGCGGCCAGTGGGGCTGCCCCGGAGCTGGCGGCCAGTGGGGCTGCCCCGGAGCCGGCGGCCAGTGGGGCTGCCCCTGGACCAGTGACCATGCAACCACTGTATCTCTATGTTTCTTGTATAGTAACTATCAGTAATGAGACCGTAACTACATTGCAAGCAGTCAATACATTCATTAATGGGGAGCTATAATGAGAACATGGATCAACCCCCTGCCCCATCTGTTTTCTCTTCTTACAAGGATAGTCTTATGTAGAGAAAAGTGTGTTTTTGTGGTGTGTTTTATTCATACATTCTGATCCTCACATACTATTATTTTACCTGTGACTATGAGGTAGTACATTAAATGCTTTGTCTTGAAGTATAAACATAAGACAATCCCCTTTCCAAAGGACAGCTGCAGAGACTTCTCCATCTCTGAGCTTTAGAAGTGACATGTGTTTTATTTGGGATGACTGGTGTGGTGTCTAAATTGTTGGCTGGAAGGAGAGAAGAAACTGATGTCAAGTTCAGTTGGCCAAAGGCCTTGTAAAACCCCCAGATTATCCCTCAATGAACAAAGCTATTTCTATACTGTTAGGTCGAGAAGCCACTGAATAGCCAAAGCATACTGGCTGTCCCCTGAGCAGACTCCTTACATCAGGGCAACTTGTGGCCATCCAGATGTTTTGGCCTACAACTAACATCAACCGTAGCCATCTTAGGCAATGGTGAGGGATAATGGGAATTTTAGGCCCAAAGTTCTGGAGGCCACAGGTTGCCCGACCCACCCTTAGTCTGTCAGTGAAGACACAACAAAGTATTATTGAGCTGCCATGTGAAACATTTGGATAGGCAACAACTTGGTATCTTCACTCTTGGGTTGGGGGAGATGCACTTTGCATTGTTTTGCCTACAAATAACTGTTTGTGTAACTCACTTTTCTGATTTGTGATTTAACCTGTACTTCTTGACAAAAAGGAGCACATCTATATAAGTCATGGAGTTCTGCTGCATGGAACCCCAATGCTTTTAAAACTCCCAACGCTTTTAAAACTCCCATTTTTATTTATTTATTTTGGAACCATGTATTAGCCCTGAAAAGGTAAAGGAGGCAAGCTGCAAAATGTGCCTACTGGATTTAAATGCTTCTGGGTTGCAAAAAAATGTTTGTTTGTTTTTTAGCACATGCATACATCACATGCATGTTTCAAGTTGTGTGTATCTCATTAATAAAATGTGCATTGATACTGGTTTCTTGGACTGTTTGTTCAACATCTGATGAAAACCTACATGGTATTCTACCTTCCATAGTTTTGGCTCCTTTGATCAGCATCTGGGCATGCAATTCTTGATGCAAGCACACTGTAAGCACATGTTCTCCACTCGGCCTGTGATTGGGAGGCCTGACTGATGCAAAGGATAGGAGTTGTCTAGTGATGCCAGATGACAACTAGCTAACGCCTGTGCTGCTTCCTTTTCTAATCAGAATGATGAGTATTTGGTTTGCTTTTGCATGAGCAACACAGTCAATGGTGTATATGAGAGGTGGAAACATCTGATTTGTAGGATTAAGCATTATAAATGAGAGAAGTCATGCAATGTATTCGGATTGTGAGACCCCTGTTTGTCATCTGCCAGAACCTCAAGAAACACCATCCCGTAGATCAGCCTTCCCTAACCTGGAGCTCACCAGGTGATTTGGACTACAACTCCCATTTTTGCAGGTCATTGGCTGGGACTGACAAGAGTTGAAGCCCCAAACACCCGGAGGGCACCAGTTTGCTGTAAATCACCAGGTTCCAATAGAGCCCATGAGGGGTGAAGTTCTTTTATTTTAGATGGGGTCAAGTATCCATGTCATCCTGTTAGTGCAAATGACATTGCGCTAGAATTTCCCACCAATCAACTTCATGGGGTGACCCCTTTGGATTCTAGTATTATGCAAGAGGGAGAAAAATGTCTCCCTCTCCACTTTCTCCACACTGTGCATCATTTTGTGCAGTTCTCCAGCCCCAGCGTCCAAGCGATAGCTCTTCATGAGAATCCAATTTAGTCAGCAAATGCTACTGTTTTATTGAGCTTGGTGGTCTCCCCAGCAACACTGAGGCAACGCAAGTGTGTTAGAGACAAGATTTAGCCACCTATTCAGAGGTGGAAACCTGCTCTACTGCACACCTGTACAGCAGAATGAGATGGGAATGGAGTGGTCAAGCAGAACAGTGGTAGAATTGCAGGTGCAGGAACTAAATATTGGTTGGATGCTCTCCTAAATTAAATCAACCACTTGATCAATCTCACTTCAAGGAGAAATGAACAAAGGAGCCTGTAGCCAGCTTGGTTGTATTGCCTTCTAATGCTGGAGCCAGAAGCTTTCACTGAAACCCGATCAGGGGTGTGCAGAAGGTAATCTCCAGATGTTTTGGACTTCAACTCCCAGGAGCCTCTACAAGCATGGCTAATAGTCAGGAATGCTGGGAGTTGGAAGTCTAAAATGCCTGGAGATCTACTTCTTGCCCACCCTTGCTGTACATATTTCTTACGAGCAGAGTGATGTGCAGGTGAGCATACTTCACTCCCTGACTCACTTGATTTCTGTCAATCAGACCTGTGTTAAAGGCACAGAGCCCAGTCGGTTTGTCTGGCTAGTTGACAATCCCAGTTTCAGCCTGATCAGACATATATATCTACCATTAATTCCCACTGTGTTCAATGGGACTCATGGCCAATTAAAGGTACCCAGCACGCTCAGAAGCCACTGCCAAAGAGTTGGGTGGCCTTGCTTCCCTGATAAGCAGAAGGTGAGCAGCCCTGTCGCCTGCTTGATTACTCTGAAGTAAATCAAAATTTGCTCATTGGGGCTTGTGGTCCAGTGTTTAATATACACGTGCTTGAACGTAAGTCCCATGGAATCCTACGCACGCCTACCGAACAATAAACTCCATTGAACATAATAGTAACCCCCCACACACCCTTCTGTTCTACGGGGCTTACTCGTAAGTAAGTGTACAAACACAGAGCAAACAATCTCCAACTAAGGAGCAGGCCCGTTAAAGACTTCCAATTAAAACGTAGATAGGATCGTGCTATTGGATTAGTATTCACTATTCGTCTACCTAGACGAGGTCCATTGAAATGAATGGGAACCCGAGTCCCATTCATTTCAGTGGGTCTGCTCTAACCTGGACTAGCTGCCCTGGAATCGGGCCGGGAGCCATTTACATCCTTCTCCTTGCGAGGGAGACGAGAATGGTCGGTGGGGAAGGGGATCGGGGCCAGGCCAGCTGAGGCGAGTTGCGCTTTCTCGTCTTCATCAAACAGGCGGGATATAAGCCTTGGCTGGCCGGGCGGGTCTTGTGTTCGGGTATTTCTAGGGGCTAATCTGGATGGTTTCTTAGACGGGGAGGCTTGGAGGAGAGGGCTTTGGCGAGGTGGCGCGACCCCCTTCCCGAGGCGGATTCGCACCATGAAGCCGGTTCTGTGGAGCAGACTGGCCGTGCTGTTGGTTCTGGGAGTAGCAGCTACGGAGGGTGAGTTGTGCCGCGTCTGGGCGTCCGGCTTGGATTCGCCGATTGAAGTCTTCGGCTGCCCTCGGCCCGGCGCCGGAGACATGATGGCCAAGTTTTGTTGCGGCTCCTGCCACGCGCCCCGCTGCTGCTCGCTCAAAGAGGGCCGCCTCGACCAGCAGCAATGCCTCGCCGAAGCCCGGTCCAAACCGACGAGTCCGCCGGAGCCCCTGGAGTTGGAATTGCGAAGTAAGAGAGCGCCGTCCGTCTTCTGCACCGGGGCAATTGGGAGGGCAGGCCGGCAGGCCAGAGCGTTCTAGAGCGTTCTAGAGCGGCAGCAGGAGGAAGTCCATTGGTCTTCTTCAACTCCCAGAAGCCCCCTGGCATGCATGGCTACTGCTCCTAAGGGTGCTATGCTGCTTCCAGTATGCCCATGTACTCCACCAGTTGCTGGGGGACATGGGCTGGAGGGTATTGTTGCACCCGTGTCCTGCTTATGGGTTCCTGGTCACAACTGGTTGACTGTGGTGTGAACAGAATGCTGGACTAGATGGACCTTTGGTCTGATCCAGCAGGGCTCTTCTGATGTTCTGATGACAGCTGTTGGAGTCCAAAACATCTGCAGGTCTTCTTTTTGCACACCCCGTCTATCTCTTCCCTTCCCCCTCCTTTTTTCCTAAATCTTAACCACATCGAGCTTCTTCTATTCCCCCTTTGCAGCTGTGCCATTGATTCGTCCACAACTGTAAAAGAAAGTAATTGTTTTTCAGGAAAGTATATCTGGGCAGCTTTCCATATGGCTATATATACAACTTATACACATATATGTACATTATGTACATATATACCTATTTCCATTTTTCCATATATGTATATAGAAAAATGGATAGCACTATGGGGCACTATTCCCAAGCACTTTGCCTACACTTTTCTCTCGCTTAGGGTGCTGCTGTGCACCATTCAGGATTAAGGCAGGATAGCCTCTCCTTTCCAGTTATATGTTGTATTTGGGTAAATTATCTGTGAAGATACTGTACTGCTTTCTCAAGAGAGTTGGTTGTTGTTTTTTTTAAAAAAAATATCCATGGGGAAAACTGCTGGTGTGTGTGTTTAAACTAGGGGGTTGCATGGACCCAAAAAATCAGATCGGAATTGGAACTGACGTCTCGGATTGGATCAGATTGGAACCTCCCTGGTTTGGATCATATCCAATTCCGATCCAAAAATCGGATGTACAATTTTTGGATCAGACGCCATTTTAGGTGTTTTCGCCATAAGCTTGCATTGTGGGAAAGAAAGCTTTTCCCCAATGCAAGCCTATGCGGAAAACATGGGGGCGGGTGAGTGGGGACCTAACTCCTCCCCTCCCTGTCCCTCCCCCCCCCCCACTCGCACTCCTTACTTACCTTGGCCGTCCGCTGCCGTCCGCTGGTCCCTTCTACTGAGAAACAGGCTTCGCAGCCTGGCTTTCAATAGTGCGCTGGGTGACGTAATCACCCGGTGCACTACTGAGAGGCAGGCCACGTAACCTGTTTCTCAGTAGAAGGGACCAGCGGATGGCCCGGCAGGTAAGTAGGGACCTCCCTCTCCCTCCCCTCCACTTGTGCTCATTTCCTGCCAGCATCCCGCGCTGCCTGCTGCTTCTGTACTACTGATAAGCAGGCCTTGCAGCCTGTTTCTCAGTAGTATGGAAGCAGTGGACGGCAGCACGGGATGCCGGCAGGTAACGGGGGACCTCCCCCTCCCTCCCCCCACTTGCGCTCCTTACCTGCTGCCTACTCGCTGCCGTCCACTGCTGCCCACTGCTGCAGTACCACTGAGAAACAGGCCTTGCGGCCTGTTCCACAGTAGAGCGAGGGCGCACTGAGTGATGACGTCATCTAGTGAGCCATTGCTCTATTGTGGAACAGGCTGCAAGGCCTGTTTCAAAGTAGTACGGAGCAGCGGATGGCAGTGAGGAGGCAGCAGGTAAGGAGTGCAAGTGGGGGGAGGGGGGAAGAGGGGGGAGGTAGTCCAAGGTCCAATCCTCTGATCTTTTCTGATCCAGATTAGGTCCTTTCGGATCAGATCGGATTAGGTCAGACGATCCAGATGCTAGGGATCGGAATTGGATAATTGTATCCGATTTCGCCTGGATCAGGTCTGGATAATGGATTGGACCCAATCCATTGCACACCCCTAGTTTAAACCTCTTTCTCTTGGAATGCCATGGTCCCGATTCAAATTGGGCCCCTATGCACTTAGACTAAAGCAAGGGAAATATTTTCTAGCACATTCGTCCTTGCCTTCTTTGGTATACAAAATAACGTAATTCACAGTAAGCACAGAAATGTCTGAGGAGCTAGAACTGAGGAGCTCTAAAGAAGATTCCACAACAAGTTGTCAGTGCTAACCATTTATTTCAGAATTGAACTAGGGAGGGGGGATTAAATTAGAGAACCAGTCCTGTATGTAGAAGATAGCGAATTAAATAATTAATGTATACCTGGTGAATTACTGACATGGCCTGTGTTCTGGAGCAGGCTGTCCAGACCTTCATAAACTAGGCTGAGGACCAATAACCCAAGAGTAGACTGTTTTGTCTAGAAAGGCTTCACTTCTTAGGGGAGGGGAGAAATCATATCAAAACACAATATATGGAGTCAGACCTCTGTCTATCGAGCCCAGAATTGCCTGTTCTGGCAACAGTTCCTTAGGGTGCAATCCTATGCATTTTCAGATAGCTCTGCTGGCTGGGGAATGCTGGCAGTTGTAGGAGGCTTGTTTTCCTGTATAAACATGCATAGGATCACCTCCTTAAGGACCTGGGTAGACTAGTGGCTTAACCTGCTACATTCAACATGGGAGATGTGCTGTGTTCCACTTCCTTACCAAATCCCTGGTTGTTGTTTTTTAAACTGATTAAGATGCTTCCACCCCTCCTTATTTAGAAACTTTAGCATTGGGGTAGTGGTGATAGAGGCTTTGATGCACTTGCCTCAACTTTGAGGGTGGGAAAGAGGGTTGAAATGGGCTAAACCTATCCCCTTCCCAATACTTATTAATACATCTGCGGCTAGGACAGATTTTCTGAACCTTTCTGGTTGGGGAGAAGTGGTAAGTGGCCTGATCCAACCTAGGCTGGAAGGGTGTGACTTCTGTGAACAAAATTGTTGTCCGCTGAAAGTGGTGGTGGGGAGTTGTGAGGTTTGGAAGCAGGTGTAAGGCTGCCTCTACAAGAGAGGTTTAATGCTCTTTCAAGGCGCTTAAAAAAATTTACCTCTACAAGAACGGAGCGCAAATCGGGCGTAGAGGCGCGTTATCTCTCCAATTATGCGCATTATCGAATGCGCGTTAAACAGCAAGTTTTATTTTGCTCCTGCCGTTAAAGCGCATTTTGCCTATGTGAACAAGCGCTTATGCGTATTAACTACTTGTAAAGCGCATTTTGGTCATCCCTTAATGCGCTTCACCGCCTCTCGCCGCCTCTCGTGCAGAGGTATTAGGCGTAAATGCGCTTCTGCGATTATGCGCATAATCGCCTAACCAGGCGCAAAAGCGAATCCTTGTAGAGGGGACCTTAGAAGGGCTTGCAGAGGTCTGTGCGCACAGAGATGGGATCTGTAGGGGAGTCTGTGATGAATGACTAACTGTCCTGTCTTCTCTTTCCAGTCGTGTTGATCATGGCCTGGGTTTTGTTTGGAGTACTCGCTCTTATCTGTGTCTTAGCCTGTGTTCACTGCCTCTTTGTCCATCGATGCTTTTGCGCCCTTCACTTCTTGAAATCCCGCAATGAGGAACCACAACCGATGGAGATGCAAGTTATTGACTCTTCTTCAGGGCTCCCTCTGGTGGCCTCTGCTTCTTCCCTTGTTGCCCCTTCTACTTCCCGTGCTGCTGCCAATGTGTACACAGTGCTCCCATTGTCTGGTGTTGGACCCCCTCAAGGCCACCAGGAATCAGATGACAATACACCTCTCGTGTGCTTCCACCATGAGCATTCTAGGGTCGCAGGAGATGGGGCAATGACCTCATCTCCAGCACCTGTCCCAGTTGGAGAAGCTGTTGCTCATATCTCTAATGTACTGTGAAAACAATATCCAAGGTCTAGCCAGTGATGTAGCTGGATATCCACCTACAGTAAAGAGGTGAGGGCATAATCCCATGCATGATTAGGCAGAAAGAAGTCTTACAAATGTGTAGGACTTTTTTCTGTCTAAACATGCACAGGATTGCACCCTATGTCTGCCAAAGCAGAGGCCCATGCTGTATAGTCATATTAGCTTGTTTTTAGGTTTGTGGGAGCAGATTAGCCCTACGTGATGATTTTAATAGTATGAACTAGAAGGTCATTTTAAAAAGATATATATGTAGTACTGTGCTTTCTCTATTTTGTCCTCCATCTTTCTAGCAAACAAGGCACTGGAGCGTTTGTGATTGGACCAATGTAGAGGTATGCACTAGTTCTACAACCCACCAATCAGTGCAACCCATTTAGAGACAAAAGATCTGTCTGCCTATTGATAAGTCATTGTCTTGTTTTAATGGTGGGATTGAGTTGAAAGCAGAGGGGGTTAAAATTAATCCCTTCTGCTCTAGTCACTGGAACAAGTCAACTGGATTTGATCATTGTATATCAATTACTGTTTGTAGAGGGATTGCAGAATAGGCAATTACATGTTTTGCCTTTGAGGGAAAATGCACCATCCATGTAAACCTTCTTCCAGCTGATACCTGTAGGGACTTCTGTAACTCTGAGCTAGGCAGAGGAAAGTAGCGTATTTGTGTATTATGGGATGGTTTATGCAGTATCCAAAATACTGGTGGAGAAGAGAAAAGGAATAGAAGGCAAACTGTTGCCAAAACAAGAAAGTATTTCCTTTGACAGAGTTACTTTAGTGCTCTAAAGAGAGACGACTGGATAGTTAAAGCATAGAAGCTATCCCTGAAACATAATCTGTAAACGTTTCCAGCAAAGATATGAGAAAATGTTTTTGAGCTGCCATGTGAAATGTCTTACTATGTTTAGTGAATGTTCTTTGGGTCAGCTTACCTATTGATAATTCTATTTGTGGCTGTTCTGACTTGTGATTTATTGTCTATATTGTTATAAGCCAGGTGTGATTTATTGTCTCTGTCTGTATTGTTATAAGTCAGGTGCATGTTTGCATACATATCATGGAGCTTTATAGGCCTTAGGAGACCCCATTGCTTTTTAAAATTTGAATATTGTATGACGATGATTTATGTATTTTAATCCTAAAGAGGCAAAACAGGCAAGAAGCACTGCGTGTTTGTGTGTGCCTCCTGAACGAAATGCTTGTGAGATGCAAGAAGCCATTTTTAGCTCACAATTGTCAACGTGTGCTTACAAATGTGTATGTACTTAACTCTAAATAAAAGTGTGTGTATAGTGTTTCGATCCAGGTCTCTTGAATTGTTTGGCTTAACTTCTGACATGGTTCCATTACATCCAATACCTGAAGATCTATGAGCCCCCCCTTTTTTTCTGTCTCCAATATTTCTCGTATTTTGATTTCCATCTAAGGATGGAAGTCTGCAAACAAAGATGTTGGTGCTTTGCCTTCTGTCCTGGATCTGGGAAGATGGTGTGGTGTGTCTGGGCAGTGGGCAATGTTTGATCACCAAAGAAGCCATAAGGGTGGCTGGGGCTTCAATGCATAGGAAGTAGGTTCTTTGTTCACAGATTTTTCATTTACAAAAGAGCAGTACATTAACCAACATCACATGAAGCATTCATTGTAATCACAACCTCTCCTTTAATTTACATAATCTCTTTTCTGAAGCCTTGTTTAGCTGTTACAAACATCAACCCATGCAGGGCTTTGTTGAATGGGAAGGTGTGAAAGGGATTCACTGAATGGGCTTAGAATCTCCCTTCAGACCTCACCTCTAAATGCAGAATTGAGTAGACCAGGTCTTTCACCCGGCATGTGCCAGAACCACTTTCCTGATCGTCCCAGAGCCAAGCAAGATTTATTTACCCCAAAGAGTGCAAAAGCTTTGTGAATATTTTTTGTTTATGTATGACATAAGTGTCTTAGAAATGTAAGTCTTATAAAATTCCAGTGGTGGGGGGCTGTGTGATGATGTCATCAATATGGCTGCTGTTCTATTATGTAGTTGCCATATTTAAATATGCATAATTTCCCACTAGTTTATGCTACAGAGATGAATTTTTTTCTGAAAAGTTTCAAATTTAATGACAAATACCTTTTGTAATTACACATTTTTGTTAACCCCATTAGTTTTTGAGATAATTTCATTTGAACGTATAAAATCAGTGTTCACATTGGTTATATGTGATGTTTAACCATGATTTACTCAAAAACGATGCAACTTTCAAAAGAATACTCAAGAACAAAAAAGTTGCATTTTTAATTAGGATTAAGAAAATGTATAACATGGGGTTTACCCCAATGCTTAGGGAATTATGAGTGATATCTTGTTATATGTCCACTTTCTCAGGATTGTATGATTTTACAGTTTATCATACAGGGCTTTCATTTCAAAAGTATCTACCCTAAATATCTCTCGATCTGATGCACAGATCATTTTGAACATGTTCAAATGTTCTTTACAAAATTTCAAACAGGACGAGTATGATGATATATAAAAATGACAATTTATTAGGTTGAATTGTTTTTAACAAATGTTTTTTAAATCTTCAGCTTTCACATTAGGTTGCCATTGAGCCCTAATTTGCAGGAAAGTTTTGTTCATTATGAATAATTCCTTTATACTTTGTCAACAAATCCTAAATACAGCAAGGGTGTGGGATACACGGCCCTCCAAATAGCATAGCTGATTGTGACAGATGATGGGAGTTGTAGTCCAACAATGTCCCTATGTTAACAGGTGGTACCTGGGGGCATTTATATTGCAAAACTAGTTGAAAATTAATTGCTGGGAGCAAAAGGTCTAATTCCTGTGGACTAGGGATATTCTGGTTTTGTTTTTTTAAGTAACCCAACAAAATTGTGAGCAGGTTTAAGGGGTTACATAACCTTTGTAGCTAAGGATCTTAGCCCAAGATTGAATTACCATTGAGTATGACCCCACTCCCTAACATTTAGTAGATTTTTTCTTATTAATATAATGCACTTTTGGTATGATGCCATCTGGTCATCACTTTAAAAGTTATTCCTAGATATTGGTGGATGATAAAGAGAGGTGACTTCCAATCTTTGTTTCTCCCAATTCCTTGCTCCCAAAACTTTATTTGCCCATTTCATTACATACAAAAGCTGCTTGTCCAAAAGCTTGAACACCAGAGGTTTGTACCGAGTTAGACCAATGGTCCATCTAGCCCAGGATCATCTTGTTGCCTTCCAAGATGTGTTGGACTACAGCTCTCATCATTTTCACCCAACGTGACCATTGCACACATTGGCTGGAGATGATTCAAGTTGTAGTCAAACACACTAGCTTGGAGAAGGCTGATCTATACTAAATGACAGCAGCTGTCCAGGGTTTGGGGTAGGAATCCTTTTCCTAACCTATCTGGAGATGCTAAGACTTATTGAACTTGTGACCTTTTGCATTGCCCATGCCACATAGCTACTGTCCTGGATATCAGCATGAGAATATTCTGCAAAATAAGAAATTAGCCAAATTTGCATGAGCTATACAAGCTGCAGAATTCTTGTGTGTGGTTTGTGCCGAACAAATACATCCCGGCTTGTTAGAATGTGGAGCACGTTCTATTGATTATAAAAAGAATATTCACACATGACAAGCTAAAGCAGGGCAGAAGCTCTTGAGTCTGCAAATCATTGGCCAGTTGGGCGAGACGGGCATGGCCAAAATACCACACATATCAGTGGCAGTGTATTTTAGCTTGATTCTCTTCCTGCTAGTAACTAAGCAGGAGGCATTTCCACCTTTTAGAATAGGAGGGAAACTTCACAAAAATCTGAGAAACCACTAAATGATCTGGTGTTTGGTCGAACAGGGGTCGGGCCAGGGAAAGGGTGTGTGGCCATCTGGAGACCCCAGGTGGATCAAAACTGACCCCCCCCCCCAGGCCTGTGTTTCTGTATGCCTGGGTTAAAACCTAGCATTCAGTGTGGTTGTGATGTCATTGGTTGGTGATTTTCAGGGAAGACATCACTGTATTATACCAGAGCCAACGTGGCTTACAGAGGCCAACAAAGGTGGTCTCTATATTAAGGGAAAAACTCTGCATCTTTACTGGGGTTTCTTCTGGGGTCTTTCTGTGTTTACGACAGACTCCTTTAGATGGACCATGTGGTATTGAATTGAAAACTTCCCCTCTCAGCAATGCTATTATGTTCAGTGAAACAGCCCCATCTAGTGTCAGAATTATAGTGCTATGCCAGCTTTACACACTGGCACATCCCACAATCATTTTAAATACTGCATTATCTCCATTGTTTTTATTTTTAAAAAGAGAGATTATCAGGGGAAAGCACAGAGGACATCCTTGAAGTTGATGGTGTCATGTAAAGCACCTGCAAGCTTCTGTGAGTGGCCAATCATGAGCGTATATAGAGAAGCTCACAGAAAACACTTGAATACAAAGTAAAATTAGCAATAGCCCTATTCAAGCATTATACTTATGAATCAAAGCAAGTAAGTAAGCTGGGAGTGATATTGTATTAAGAAGCCCCACTCCTGAGGTCATGGACTGCATAGTCCCTCTCCCTGGGCATCCCTGCATGCAGCACTTGACACCTACAGCTACACCCAGGAAGCATCCATGTAACCTAGAATCCCTGCATGATTGATATCATAAGAAGAGCCGTGCTGGGACAGACCAAGGGTCCATCTAGTCCAGCACTCTGTTCCCACAGTGGCCAACCAGCTGTCGACTAGAGACCCCCAAGCAGAACATGGTGCAACAGCATGTCAGATATAGAATCATAGAGTTGGAAGGAGCCTATAAGGCCATCGAGTTCAACCCCCTGCTCAATGCAGGGATCCACCTTAAAGTATACCTGGCAGATGGCTGGCCAGCTGCCTCTTGAAGGCCTCTAGTGTGGAAGTCTTTGCATGGAAGTCTTTGCAAACATGCTAAGACTAAAAATGTTCATGCTGTTCATAAAGAGGTTACTTAAGGATGGGCCCCCAGCCCCCCTTCAAGCGTTGCTTTTACTGATAAGTATTATGCTTGACTATAGGACGAATATTACCTGTTTTTCTGCAAAAAGTAAGAGAATAAAAGCTGGCAGTTCTCAGCTAAACAGTTAGAATGGAAGCCAGGGTTTAAAAGGAGCTGGTGCCCTAAGACCATTCTCTGCATTCTGGCATTATACTGGCCCAAGTTTTAGAACCTGCAATAGTTACTTTTTAAAACTTTAAAAAACAAACAAAAAAAACCCCTTGTGTGTGTGTTATTTCTCTTCCTTTCTCTCTCTCTGTATTTTTTGCTCCTTCAAAGTTCATCAGCTTTTTGGCCTCTTCCATGGCATGTGCTCTTTCAAGAGCCGCCTACATTCTTACTTTTAAGTTCAGACTGCAGCAAAGTGAACAAAATGGCCTAAGAAAGAAATTAATGCCTGTTCTTCGTGCTTTCAGGTATTCTAGCAGGTTCCGTTAGCACTTTTTCTCTCCCTGGAGGTTGGAAAGTTAAGGTATTCAAGAGGAATGTTGACTTGATCTTAACAAAAGATCCTCAAGACTCAAAAAGTTTGCTAAAGATTAAAGCAAAGCAATGTGCCAATAAATGCTGTAGCAGCAGGGCTGCTGGCTCTCCTGGTAAATCTTTATGTGAACTTTTTAAAATCCTCTGCCTCTAGCAAATATTTCCCCCTCCTTAGGTAAGCCTTGGTTTGTGACTTCTGATTAGGTGTTGGAAAGGTGCTGCTGTACAAAACTGGTACAATTAACAGAACAACTGGGTTCACACGTGCTAACCCACACTCAGTGGTCGAGTGTGGGTTATTGTTCAACCCATTTGTTTGTTGAACCGTGGGTTAGCATGTCTGACATTTTCTGTAGGGTGGCTGGTTAACCAAGCAGTGTGGGTTACTTTTGTCAAACAAGCCACCTTGAGAGCCCATGGTTTGCTGTTGGGTAGGGTGACCAGATAAAATCCAGGTCAGGGCTCATGTAACTTTAACAGTTGTAGAGAAAAGGGAATTTCAGCCAGAGTCATTTATATGCAATTAGTTCCTGGTGAAATTCCCTCTTTATTACAACAGTTAAAGTTGCAGGCACTATACTAGAGTGACCATATACAAAAGAAGGCAGGGCCCCTGCAACTTTAACAGTTGTGATGAAGAGGGAATTTCACCAGGAATTAATTGCATACAAATGACACTGGCTGAAATTCCCTTTTCTCTACAACTGTTAAAGTTACATGAACCCTGACCTGGATTTTATCTGGTCACCCTATTGTTGGGTTGTTCACGATGGTTAACAAGCCACACTGCATGGTTAACAAGCTATCCTGTGGAAAATGTCTGGGGTTCACACAACAAGCTAACCCACAGTTCAACAAACAACCCATGGTCCAACAACAACCCACACTCAACCACTGAGTGTGAATAAGCATGTAATGTGAACAGACTGAACACATGCGATTTAAATGACTGCAAACCATGTATGAGACAAGCACATTTTTGACAATATGTGCATCATACACAACATAGAGATTTTTGAAGGGCCCTTAAGGATGATGACCACAGTGGGCACACTTATTCCACACCATTGTCACAACTGGCCATTTGCTAAGGGGTGTTGCTAGGCCTGGGATCCTGACCCTGAATCTATTTCCGCAGAGCCCTGAGTGTCTTTTAGTGCCAATGGAAGGGTTGTTCTTAATTTAATTGCCATTCAAAGGGGATTGCAGCAGAGGAGTTCCTGCAGACCCCACCCCCATGTCTCCGTACAAGGCAATTAAGTTTAGGGGGGGAACTTTCCCCATTAGTTTGGGATAGTCTGCAGTTGTGTAGAAATAATTAAAAGCATTTATTTTGCAATTATTTGGATGAAAATTTGATTGGCCGGCGGTGCCTCCTGTGAAATTTAAATAAATCCTAGTAATTATTTCTGTATTTGCATATATAAATATAAATCAACATATGTAAATTTCATGCAGATTTGTGTCCTATGAACCTGGGTCCCATATCTTTTAAGTTCCTAATGCATCCTTCTCTTGACCCAATCCGCATAACTTTCCTGAAGGAGAGCTTGAGGCAAATAGACGATGCTCCCATGTCACCTGGAACCATGCATGCGGTCTCCTTGCTCCTGTCACTTCCTGTAGAGGCAGGGCTGGCCCTACCATTAGGCAGAGTGAGGTGGCCACTTCAGGCAGTAGCTTTTGGGTGGACATCAAGTAGTTAGTTGTTGTTGTTGTTGTATTTCTACTTCCAGATACGGGGAGAGGTGCTTATGGGATCTTCTACCTCGTGTACCAAATTAATTTGGCTAGCTTTGCATACTGTGGACCTTGACTTGGGTAGGAGGCTAGGCGCCGTTTGCTGCCCTACTTCAGGCAGCAAAATGTCTCAAGCCGGCCCTAGGTGGAGGGCAAGTGAACAGACAGCAACAGCAAGTAGAGAAGGCCACACGGGTCAACCTGTGAAGCGGTGAAGGCTCTGACGGTTGAGCAGCAAATGGCTTTCCAAATTAAGTGCTGCTGCTCTCTATTAGGCCACAAACCCTTGAGCTACAACTGATTAGAACGAAAGAGCTCAGCAGTGCCTAGAATGGCAGCAACATTTATGACGCAACGAAGAGACTTCCCAGGAAATGTCAGAGCGAAGTCCAGGAGTCAGTGACGGGAGACCAACCTGTAGCTGCAGGCATGTTCTCTCTGCTAATCAGCGTGACAGTTTGTCTCTACTCCCTGGTGATAAAACATATGTGATAATTACTGACTTCTAGCCACAGCAAAGGAACTAGTGAAGTCCCATCAGGCAATAATGACAGAGCTGATTATTAGGTGGGGGAAAACGGGTGGTGTAATGCACACAGAAATGTCTTTTATGAACTAAAGCTTCTCATGGGGAGAGATCTAGTCATTTTTCTTCCTTCTGCTCCTCTCCCTCTCTGTGAATTAGCAAGCACGAGCGATTTCCCTGAGCCAGATGCCCTGTCCAGGCGAGTCATTTTTTGTCATCTTATCTTTCCTTGCCTAGCTGGAAACTTTTCAGTTGTTCAGTGATTGTGCTGTGAGAATCCAATTCAGTGGGCTATGAAACAAGGGAAAGAGGGGAAATTGTTTCTCCCTGACATTCCAGGCAAATCTTTCTTATTTGGTCCTGCTGCTATTTGTCTTCACAATAAGATGTCATTCTGCAAAATGTATGCCCTACTTACTAAGGAATAAATGCCACTGTTCTTAATGGAGCATGCAAGTGAGTCCGAATTTTCAGTCCTCAGTGGTAGCTGTGGGGAGTGGAGGGCTGAGCAGTGACTTATGCAGTGACGCAGTGGGGACCCTCCTTTGAGGGCAGATGCTTTGGCCTCATAGGAACTTTTAACGAGCCCCAAAGGCATCCCATTTGGGCATCTCTTCTGACTGGAAGAAAGAAATCCTAGAGCTGTGACTCATGCAGTGATGCAACAGGCAGCCTCCTGTGACAGGTAATTCTGGCATTTCTCTGCATCAGGAGTGGCTGAATAATGCAATGAGTCCCATGGAAAGAGGCAGAGTTACCTGTTCTCAGCAGCAGCTGATTGGCAGAAATGAGGGCAGAGCAGCGAGTCATGCAGAGAGACAGTGGGCAGCCTCCTCTGTGGGCAGATGGTTTGGTCTCATAGGAATCTTAAATGATTTGATTTATTCCTCGTGGCACATTAATGAGCCCCAACCCACAGTTTGGGAATGACTCCATTCTACCGAATGAGGTGGTAGAATTCTGGACTGTACCTCTTCAGACAGCAGGTCCGGGGAGGTTTCTGTACTTTTGAATACTCCCCTATGTAAACAAAACAAAACCTACACCCATGTATGTGCAATGTCATCTCCCTCTTTCTTCTTTCAAATCCCTCCTCAACATTCACCTTTTCCTTGATGCCTTTGGCATAACCCCTTAGTTCCCACAACCGACTGTAACTCTGCCTGTAAACAAAACTAACCATGTGCCTATTGCTTCCCTGTTATACTTTCCTCCCTTTCTTTCTTCTTCCTCTGTTGCTTCCCCTATGTCAAATTTTAGATTCTAAGCGCCTTTAGACTGCAAGGGACCTGTCTTCTTGTACTCTGTAAACTGCCATTTAATAATAATAATAATAATAATAATAATAATAATAATAATAATAGAAGTTTAGCTTCTGGCTAGGCACAGAAAACAACTGTGTGACTGATCCTGTCTTCATGTGTCAGGCCTATGGGGCATTTGTACGGGGTCTCAGGATACTATAGTACAAAACGAGACTCCCACTTCTACAGCGGATGGGAGTAGAGGCTGGTAATGGACCAGGAATGTTGGGGGAAGATGGCAGAAAAACAAGCATGAAATGCTGTTTCAGACTTCAGTTGAAGGGGGAAGCATGACATTTAGCAAGGCCTAAAAGTCATGTCAAATTGCAACAAGCTGTGTCATTTTCATAATTTGTATTCAGTGACCAGGTTCGGACAACATGCCACAGCTCATTGTGGGTTATATGCAGGGGCTGCGTTGCATATATTTCCCCCAGATAAGTTACCGTGGGAACCCACAGTCTGCAGCAAGGGTTATTTACGGTAACCATATTTTGGAAACCAAATAGGAGCACATCATGGCTGGCCCTCAAGGAGGCGTGACCACCGCAACATGCCCCAGCCCCCAAGGCAGGTCCATCCTGACATGACCGATCCCCAAGGGGGCATGGCCTAGGTCACATGATTCTACAGCTCACAGTTAAGACAAACCTGTTCTACATAATATGTTAATGTTAAAATCACTGAAGTGAAGAACAAGTGAGACATTCAATGTACCTTAGGGTGACCAGATAAAATCCAGGTCAGGGCTCATGTAACTTTAACAGTTGTAGAGAAAAGGGAATTTCAGCACAGTCATTTGTATGCAATTAGTTCCTGGTGAAATTCCCTCTTCATCATCACTGTTAAAGTTGCAGGGGCCCTGCCTTCTTTTGTATATGGTCACTCTAGTATAGTGCATGCACCTTTAATTGTTGTGATGAAGAGGGAATTTCACCAGGAATTAATTGCATACAAATGACACTGGCTGAAATTCCCTTTTCTCTACAACTGTTAAAGTTACATGAGCCCTGACCTGGATTTTATCTGGTCACCCTAATGTATCTGAAATTAACATGTCATTTTAGTTGTTGTACAGATTTCTTTGTGGTAGGGTATTGGGTTTTTTTTTTTTTTGCTGTCCTCATAAAAGATCAATAGAAAAGAAAATCTATAATTTTCCATTTTTTCCTAAAGAAAATAGGTCCTGGATTAGAACAAAAATAGCTAAAGAACACTGTGGTTAGGAGGGGGTACGCTAGTGCTAGACTAAACAGAAAATGGGAAATATGCCGTAAAGAAAGATTAGAAAGGGAGGCAAAAGATGCAATCCTATGTATGTTTAGACAGAAAATAGTCCTACAGCTCCCAGCATTTCACTGGCAGTATGCATAGGATTGCACCCTAAACAGATTTCTACCCAAATCCTAAGCACAAGGACTGGGAAAACTTCTAAATATTATCAATGAAGTTTGCTTACAATTTCAACTTTTAGCACTCAGATACATTCCCCCCCCCCCCCATCCAATGCAGCCTCGTGAAGTGAAACCTCATGTATGTCTTACCAGAAGCAAGCCTGAGTTTAATAGGACTTATTCCCAGGTAACTGTGTATAGTGTGAAATATATGACATTTCATCGTGGGTAGAATTCAGGCAGTTGAACGGGTGAAGAAAGAAGAAGAATGATTGGATCACTGTAGCAATCTTTTCTCAGGCCTGTTCAGTGTGATTTAATATTAAGCAAGAAAGAACGGCTCTCTTTAAAACATTGTAACACTTGAGATGTAATATAAACTAGATTTTCACAAGTCAATTTCTATTAAAGGTCTTGCTCCAGCCTTTTGCAGATTTTTAGCTGTACATTATTGGGAGAACTGATGATAAGCATCCACCATATGGCCTCAGTGGTGAGTTTCTACCAAACCCTATTACTTACTATACCACTATCAAAACATCTGACTACAAGTTACAAGACTACAGAGTTTACATTTTATTTATTACATTTATATCCCACCATTTTTCCTCCAAGGAACCCTATGAGGTGTACATAATCCTCCTCCTCTCCAATTTATCCTCGCTCACAACAACAACCCTGGGGTAGGCTGGGTTGAGAGTCTGTGACTGGCCCAAAGTCACCCAAGTGAGCTTCCATGGCTGAGTACGGACTAGAACCGAGATCTTCCGACACTCAGTTTGACACTCTAGCCACTACAGCACAATCCACAAGTCAGACATTTAATATACCAGCAATATTTAATGGATAGTCAATGTGAATTTTAGGTTAATTCTGGTTAACTTTATAATTATGACTAGACAGTGTAGACCAATCCTACTCAGAAGTAAGCTCAATTGAATTTACTTTATTGAGTTTACTTCCAGGTAACTGGACATAGGATCACAGCCTAAATAATTTAAAAGGATGCACAAAGATAGCAAAGTGGCACATTCAGACAAAAATACAAGACCACAGGACTTGCAGCTGATCTACTCACGGTTACTGAGCATGCACAGGATTGTAGACTTAATCAGTAAATAAATCAACTAATATAGTTGATCAATCATGGTAACAAATTTTAATCAGTGCAATTAAGGGATAGCTGTTATTTTATTTTTAAAAATTCTCTTGCTTCTGGTGTTTTACAGTAATAAACAAGAAACTTTAAAAGATGGACTTTCTGTCCAGCAGATGGCTGCTTTTGTTTATTATTGTTTTCTCATGCTTCCTTCAGCGTCTCAAAAAGATCGCTTATAGTGAGGTTTCGGTAATGTGCAAATATATATAACCAGTTAAGGGGCAGATACTTTACTCAACTAAAAAGTCTTTAATTTATTACCAGGCCTTTTTTTTTTTTAAAGGTGCATATATTTTTATCTGAGCCACCAGGCACAGCACAAATGTAAACACAGCCAAGTAGTTTTAGCTAGAATGCTTTCAGTGCAGTCCTGTATATCTCTACTCAGATGTAAGTCATATTAAGTTAAATGGAACTTACTCCCAAGTAAGTCTGTAAATCTCTGACTTTCTCTAAACTTTCAAAGAGTTAGAGCTTCCCCCTTCTTTTTGTTGCACATGAGCGGAACTGGCAAAAGCTTGAAAATCTGCAAAGGAAGCTGGGTTACCTGCCCAGCAGAGCAGGAGGACTTCAGGGATATGAGGGGCAAGGGGAAATAAACCATACTGTGTAGCATGTTTGCCTGATAATCTGTGGGGGCATGGTAGGCTGTTTGCAAAATAAGCTACTGTGCGTAGCTTATAAGACACAGTGGGTTAATGTGATGTGTGAAACGGCCCATAGTGGGCTAATGTGCCATGTGAACAGCCCCACTCCATCTTCAGAACCGTTGTCAAGGGCTTGAGCCTAGTGAACTACCATGGACTGTATGTGCTTATGCCTCAGAATCGTTTTCAGGTATATATATATATATATATATATATAGTAGTGATGTGCAGGGGATCGGGTCCGATCCACAATCCGGACCCAATCCGGGCGAAATCGGATAAAATTATCCTATCCTGATCATCTGGATCATCCAATTTGATCCAATCCGATAGGACCTGATCCAGATCAGAAAAAAATCGGAGGGTCGGACCTCCTCCCCCTCCTCCCACTCACACTCCTTACCTGCTGCCGCCTGCTGCCATACTACTTTGAAACAGGCTTTGTGGCCCGTTCCACAATGGAGCGCTGGAGCGCTGGGTGACGTCATCACTCAGTGCGCCCTTGCTCTACTGTGGAACAGGCCGCAAGGCCTGTTTCTCAGTAGTACAGAAGCAGCGGGTGGCAGTGGATGGCAGCGAAGAGGCAGCAGGTAAGGAGCGCAAGTGGGGGAAAGGGGGGAGGGAGGTGGAGGTCCCCCGTTACCTGCTGGCATCCCGCGCTGCCATCCACTGCTTCCGTACTACTGATAAACAGGCCTGCTTATCAGTAGTACGAGTGGGGGAGGGGGAGGGGGAAGGAGGTCCCCATTTACCTGCCAGGGCCGCCCGCTGCCGCCCGCTGCCGCCCGCTGCCGCCCGCTGCCGCCCGCTGCCGCCCGCTGCCGCCCGCTGCCGCCCGCTGCCGCCCGCTGGTCCCTTCTACTGAGAAACAGGCTTCGTGGCCTACCTCTCAGTAGAGCGGCGGGTCATCACCCGCCGCTCTACTGAGAGGCAGGCTGTGAAGCCTGTTTCTCAGTAGAAGGGACCAGTGGGTGGCAGCGGATCGAAGCGGATGGCCCGGGCAGGTAAGGAGTGCAAGTGGGGGGGAGGGACAGCGGGGGAGTTAGGTCCCCACTCACCCGCCCCCATGTTTTCTGTATAGGCTTGCATTGGGGGCAAGCTTTCTTTCCCCCAATGCAAGCCTATGGCAAAAACACCTAAAATGGCGTCCGACCCGAAAATCAGACATCCGATTTTCAGATTGGAATCAGATCCGATCTGATAAGCCTCTGATCTGATCCAATCTGATCCGAGGCATCAATTCCAGTTCCAATTCCGATCACCTAAAATGTTAATGCTATACAGTTTTCAACCAAGCATCAAAAAGCAGGGAAATTCTGAGCTAAGATTAACAAGCTGTAATACCATGCCCTCCCTAAGGAGGTAGAAAGTCCAAATGAAATAAAATGTTTACTCTCCCAAGCACATAAACCATGTTGACAGGATGGAAAATATGATATGCAGCGGTGATTGATGAGGAAAAACTTACTTACCATTCAGGGGCCATTTTTATCATGCTGCTTCTCCTATACACAGCAGGAGATAGCGGCAACTTCCATCTTTAAAAATAATACAGACTTACCGGGGGCTTTTTAGTCATGCGAAGAAGTCTAGATGGGGTGGAAGGCATGCGGGAGGCAGACAATGTCATGAGAGGGACCTGTGAAAATCCACGAGTGCCCAGTAACAAGCATGCAATAAACACTTGTCTGATGATGCCCATAAACTACCCATATGGTTCTGTACCAGGCTAGCTAATCCTATGCTGAACTGTTTCCATTGGCATTGCAAAGTGGCATTCTTCCTTTCCCCCTCTCCTTTACATTCCAGTTCTAAAAACCCCTAGGCAACATCTCTTTGAAAAGACGAGAAGAAAGTGCTATAGCTGCTGCTGCTGCTGATTTCCATGGGAGGAAAATGACTCTCCCATTGCTTCAAAGTATCACTAACAGGCTGAACAGAAAAGCAGAACTAAAATGCTGTGTGTATCTCCGTGCATGCATGCTTATATATCTGTATATATAATAATGTATTTTATCCTCTTGGATAATTTGGTGCAAATACGATCCTGATATGGAGACCTCAGAAATTAGGCTGACCATATAAAAAGGAGGATGGGGCTCATGTAACTTTAACAGTTGTAGAGAAAAGTAGGGTGACCAGATGTCCGGATCCCCCCGGACAAGTCCAGGAAAAGGGGCCAAATTTGAGTCCGGGGGGGAAATTTTAAAATATCCCCCAAAGTCCGGAAAAATTTGGCCTCTCCCATGCCATCCGGGCCTTGTTCTTGGCTAGCGCGGTTGCGCTGGCCAAGAACAAGGCCCAGATCGGCGAGGGAAGAGGCTGTAACGACACGCGCCCACACTTCTGGGTGCGCGTCGTTCCAGCCTCCCCCCCTCCGCCATCCGGGCCTTGTTCTTGGCTAGCGTGGTTGCGCTGGCCAAGAACAAGGCCCAGATCAGCGAGGGAAGAGGCCGGAACGACGTGCGCCCACACTTCCGGGTGTGCGTCGTTCTAGCCCCTTCCCCAGGCCGAGGGGCTTTTTAGAGCAGAAGCAGCAGCAGAGCCCGGGCTGCTGCGATGAGAGCGGCGACAGCAGAGGAGGAGGAGAAGAAGAAGAAGAAAAAGACAGACGGAGGAAGAGAAGAAGACAGACAGAGGAGGAGAAGAAGAAGACAGACGGAGGAGGAGGAGAAGATGGACGGGAGGAGGAGGAGGAGGAGGAGGAGACCAGAGGAGAACCGGTGGCGGTGGCAGCAGCAGCGGAGAATTGGTGGTGGAGAAGCAGCAGAGGAGGACGCTGAAGTGGTGGGGCATGAAGAGAGAAGCGGCAGCGGTGGCGGAGGAGGTAAAGCAGCGGCGGTGCTCGTGGCTCACCTTGCGCCTGCCCGGGCCAGTTAGGGCGCCTCCTCCCCGTTTTTATGAGCACATGGCGATTTGGTTGCCCTTTGTTCAGCTCCCATGCGGCTCGCCCAAACTTGCTCCCGCCGGCGCCTGGGCCTCCAGCCAGCGCTGCCTGCCCCGTCCTCCTCCTTGTCTTCCACAGCCGCGCCTTGCATGCGGTTTGATTCAGCCGCTGCTCGGGCTTCTTCCTGGCGCTCGGGCCTCCAGCCAGCATGTGGGTTATTATGGCTGCAGCCGCTGCCTGGGTTCACTTCCACCTGGGCCGACGTGGTCCCTCCCTGTTTGCTTAGCCAGGGCCTGGCTAGTGGGGCTGCTGGGGCGGCTGATGGTATTTTATTTTCCTGCTCCCCAGACCTAGAGAGAGGGGGGCTTTACACTGAGGGTGCCTCATCCCCTCCAACCACCAGGTAATACGGTTTGGCTTCAACTGACTTTTTTAACCTAGTGCGCTACCTCAACTTAATCTCCCCCCTTTTTAAAATAGAAGGACTGGCACGTTCCTCCGCTCTGCGCCCACCTGGGAATTGCTGCTCCTGTGTGCGCCTGTGTGTGTGGTGTGTGTGTGTTAAAGTAATGCAGGCCAAATGAACTGTCTCTAGCTGCAATCTAAGTCTAGTGGGGCGTTGGGGGGTAGATTGGATTTTATCTCTGGCTGCAATGATGAAATAAGTTATTACTGATTTTCTATCCATTCTTTGGGTACTGATTTTGATGAATTAGAGCCTATCTACACACGCAGGATAAAACACTTTGGAAACGTTTTGAAAACTGTCTGTGGAGCATGTCCTGGGCCCCAACAGTTCTCAAAACTGTTATAAACCGTTTAAAACCATTTAAAACTGTTTTATAGCAGTAGTGTAGATAGACTCTTAATTGGGTGAATGTGTGTAGAGAGTGGGTTGCCTTGGGTGAGTTTAAAAACTATTATCAGTTTTGCCATGGGTGAGTATGTTGGTGTGTGGTGGATTTGTATTCTATTTTTAGCCATTATGATTATGATTATGATTATGATTATTTTGCCTTGGATGAGTGTGGGGTGGATTTTTATTCTCCCCCCCCCCCGGTTAAGTGTGTGTGGGGAGGTTTTTTTTTAATTGTCTTGGGGAAGGGTGGGGTTTCCCCCCACTTTGGATGGGTATGCAGGGGTATGTAGATTTTATTTTTTATTGCCTTTGGTGACCGTGTGTGAGGTGTGTGTAGATGATGATGATTTTTTTAAAAAAAAATGTGGCTCCAAAACTGCTTTTGTGCTGATGCAGGTGATGATGATGATTATACTACATGTGAAGGGATATATGTACTCACAACTTTCAGCTCGGTTCCAAACATTTCTTTGCTGTATGGCTTTGAGATTGTGATTATGATTATTTTACAGTGTGGCTTTGTGGATTCCTCCCTCCCCCCAACCTGGTGAAATTCCTTCTTCATCACAACAATTAAAGTTGCAGGAGCCCTGTCCTCTTTTGTATCTGGTCATTCTGGGAATTGTTCTGTCCCAGCAAGATAATATGTGAGTGCATAGTGTGTCTTGTCTGAATGTGTCTGGATCTCCTAGGCTCTGAAAGCATCTTTCTGGAGAGCACCTGCTGGTTGCATGATCCATGAGGCCAGGTTCTGTGAGTGCACAGTTGTCCTTGACAGAAGGGGCTTGCACTTGCTAGAGAAAGATGCACAGATGTTAAGTGGCTGCAATCCTATATTCATTTATCTGGGAGTAAGCTTCATTGAAATCAATGGGACCTGTTTCTGAGGTTTCTTTGGCCAGTTTTCTTTGGGTCCCTGATTGGAATCTCTGTTCTCTGCACACTGAGGCAGTGTAAATTCAGGAGATATTTGGATAAAAGGAGGGACGCCGTTAGTCCATTTTGTTCCATGGCTTTTGTTTGCAGGGGGATAGTATTTTATATTCTTTCTGAATGCTAGTTTGTTGTACTCAGTTTTTCTGTACTTATTCAGTGGTAGCTAGGCTGACCATATGAAAAGGAGGACAGGGCTCCTGTAACTTTAACAGTTGTAGAGAAAAGGGAATTTCAGCCAGTGTCATTTGTATGCAATTAGTCCCTGGTGAAATTCCCTCTTCATCACAACAGTTAAAGTTGTAGGCACTATACTAGAGTGACTATATACAAAAGAAGGCAGGGCCCCTGCAACTTTAACAGTTGTGATGAAGAGGGAATTTCATCAGGAACTAATTGCATACAAATGACACTGGCTGAAATTCCCTTTTCTCTACAACTGTTAAAGTTACAGGAGCCCTGTCCTCCTTTTCATATGGTCAGCCTAGTGGTAGCAGTATGCTGAATCTGTAAGTATGGATTTGAGAAAGGTGATGGGGAAAGAGTGTTAAATGTTAGAGAAGTTGAGACTATGGTCATCCAGTGAAGGATTTGCAGTCAAAAAAGATACCTGAGAGAAGGGGAGACTGTATCACACAGAGTATGGCAAAAGCTTCAAAGTACAGCAAAAGCTACAAATGTCTTTGAATGTCTCACTTGTTCTTTATTTCAGTGATTTTAACATTAAGATGTTATGTAGTACAAGTTTGTTTATTTATGTGCTGTGAAATCAGACGTGTGACCAAGGCCATGTTTGGGTGGACACGCCCTGTTGGAGGGGCGGCCATGTTGTCCTCCTTTTTGGTTTCCAAAATATGGTCGGCCTAGAGAAAAGGGAATTTCAGCCAGTGTCATTTGTATGCAATTAGTTCCTGGAGAAATTCCTTCCCTCTTCATCACAACAGTTAAAGTTGCATGCACTATACTAGAGTGACCAGATACAAAAGAAGGCAGAGCCCCTGCAACTTTAACTGTTGTGATGAAGAGGGAATTTCACTAGGAACTAATTGTATACAAATGACACTGGCTGAAATTCCCTTTTTTCTACTACTGTTAAAGTTACATGAGCCCTGGCCTGTCCTCCTTTTCATATGGTCAGCCTACAGAAACTATCTGAAGTTTTGGGAAAGGACCCTTCATTAAAAAGAGTCTGCTATTGCTTGCCATACAAAAGGAACTTGAAAGCCGCAACACAGTTCTGAGATGCTCAAGCACAGCGGTCTTGAACTGGTCCAGATCCGAGACCCACCTCAGACTCCCATCCTGCAACATGGGACCCGTGCCCAATATTCCTCCATGCCCAACATGGCGGCAACAGCTTTGCCGCAACCCATCTGGACATGACTAGGGTGCTCACGGGAATGCCTAGCTGTGCCCACATAAAATCTGTGCTAAAAGAACTGCACGGGCTGCCTGTTAGCTGCCGAGCCACATACAAGGTCATGCTATTATCCTATAAAGCCCTAAACAACTTGGGACCAGGATACCTAGAAGACTGCCTTCCTTTATATACACCCAGATGACATTTATGGTCGTCAGAGGAGGCCCTGCTAGTCATCCCAAGATGAACAGAATGTCGTCACAAAAAACCTTGACGACGGGCCTTCTCTGTAGCAGCATCCACCCACTGGAAAACCCTCCCTTGTACGGTTCAGGAAGCAGAAAATGTAACATCCTTTAAACGCCTCCTGAAAACACATAATTGAAGACAAGCTTTCCCTGGATTATAACTTATTTTTAGGGGTGTGCACGGACCCCCCGGATCGGATCGGGACCCGGATTGGGACCTCCAATTTTGTCATGGATCGGTTCGGACAAAATCGGAGCCCCCCCGAACCGGATTGAGTCCGATCCCGATCCAAAAATCGTAAATTTTTGGAGCGGCCGCCATTTTTTCCCCCATAGACTTGCATTGCAATGCAAGTCTATGAGGAAAAAATGGCGGCGGGTGGGTGAGGGGGGGCCTAACTCCCTCCCCCCCGGGGCCGTCCGCTGTGGACGGCCCCGGCAGGTAAGCCCCCTCCCCTGCACTCCCTACCCCCCCTGGGGCCGTCCGCTTCCATCCGCTGGCGCCCGCGGGCGCCCGCGGATAGAAGCGGACGGCTCCGGGGGGGGTAAGCCCCCTTCCCCACCACTGCTTACCTTTCCGGGCCATTCCCTACCGTCCGGCGCCGGCGGCTACCACCAGCCGGCTTTGCGGCTTGCTCTCGAGTAGCGCGGCGGGTGATCACCTGGCGCGCCACCCTGGAGCAGGCCGCGGAGCCCGCTGGTAGTAGCAGCCGGCGCCGGACGGGCGTCCCTAAAAGGTAAGCACCCCCCCTCCCCTCCGCGCGCCCCCCCTCACCTTTCCGGGCCGTTCCCTACCGTCCGGCACCGGCGGCTACCACCAGCCGGCTTTGCGGCTTGCTCTCGAGTAGCGCGCCGGGTAATCACCCGGCGCGCCACCCTGGAGCAGGCCGCGGAGCCCGCTGGTAGTAGCCGCCGGCGCCCGCTGGCGCCCACCAATGGAAGCGGCGGTGGGCGCCAGTGGGCGCCCGCCGATCCGCCGAACCGGTTCGGAGCCTTTTCGGATCGGTTCGGACTGGATCGGCGGAGCCAGCTGTTGGATCGGAAATCGGATAATTTATCCGATTTCCCACTGGACCGGACTCGGATCGTGGATCGGGTCCGATCCAGTGCACATCCCTACTTATTTTGGTTTTATATGACATTTTAATTTTTAAAAAATGTTTTAAATTTAACCTTTGTTTATTATGGTTTTAATTGTGAACTGCCCAGAGAGCCTTGGTTGTTGGGCAGTATAAATATGTAATACATAAATAAATAAATAAATGACTTGTTGCAAAAAAAAAAACCCAGCAGTATGACAGACTCTGAAAGGCACACATGCTAGCCCTGTCTGAAGCAAAAGGTAATTCAGCGATAATAGTACATGCCTTGCATACAGACGGCTGGAAATGTAATCTCCAGTTTCACCTGGTAAGGTTGGAAAAGGCTGCTGACTGGAATTCTGGAGAGCTACTTTGAGTCAGTGTAGACAATACGGAGCTAGTGGACCAACGGACAAGTGTGCAGAACCCCAGATCTCACCCATCTGGGGGAATGTCGGACGAAGCCATCGGGGGAAGGGGAGTTTGCCAAACTTTCATCACCTGGACACCGGCTTGCTTCCCTGCGAGCTGGCCCAACTGGATTTGAGTTGGGCCAGCTCATGGATTTTATGGAGTCTTCTTCTTATTCTAAATGGGAAGTTGCCCCAAATGTAGCTGTAATTTGGCTCATTTGCAGAAATTGCAGCCATCGCTGGCTTAATTTGTGCAAATAGTGGTTGCAGTTTGCACAACTTCCTATCTAGGAAAAGAAGAAAAAAATGAAAAAGGGTCTAAAGTTCAGGAAAAGCCTACAGCTCGGCTCGTGAATGCAAGCTGAGCCAGGCGGGCAGGGGGGATCCGTTGGGCCCTGAAAGCACCAGATTTTCAAACGACGGACATTCCTTAGTTACAGCCTGACCCTCTAAGGATTACCCAGATGGCCACATCCTTCCCCTGGCCTCTCCCCAGTTCCAACAGTTAAAGCAGCAGGATCCCTGCCCTCTTTTGTATCTGGTCACTCTAGCATAGCTCCTGCCGGTTTAACTGTTGCGATGGATTCCACCAGGTGCTGCAGGCATACAAATGACACCTGCTGGAATTCCCTTTTCTATGCAGCTGTTAAAGATACAGGAGCCCGGTCCTCCTTTCCATATGGTCACCCTACCCGATCACCAATTGTTTGGGGGTTTCATCATTTGTGCAGTCCCCTAACCACCCCTATTCTAAGAGGCTGAAATGCTTCTCTTGGGGCTTAGTTACGGGCAGTCAGAGCTTTATACTAAGATATGCTGGAATTTTTGGCATTTTGGCCATGCGCCTTTGGCCTGCCTACTGCTGGAATGTGCCTCCCCCACGAGCTTCTCTGAAATGGAATTCGACCCACGGGCAGAAAGAGGTTCAACACACCTGCTCTAAGGGAGTTTCCTACGTTAATTAGGAGAATCTGCTGGCCAGTGATAGAGCTCCTGCTTTGCATGGGGAAGCTTCCATATTGGATGCCAGGTGTAATTTATAGAAATAGTCAAGAATGCATTCTCTCAGGGTACCAGAGGGGGCAATGGAGAGCACTGCACACTGTGTAATGAAAATACTGGAAGGCAGGATAAAAAAGGTGGTTGTTACAAAGCCAAGATGGTTTCAGCCTGTTTATGAGAGACCAGAGACAGAACACGGTGTCAGAAGTAAAACAGAGCTAAAAGCTGAAAATACCACAACAAAGACTAAAGATGGCCTTCAGTACTAGGCAAGTACCACTTATGGACTTTGATAATGGGAACAATGCTGAAAATTGGGCCCAGCGGAGGGAGCTCATGGAACTAATTTTTGCAGGCCTAGAAGCAGGCAAAAGTGGCCTGAACAACAAAAGACTGCACAGTTCCTGATCAACATTGGGCGGAAAGTGGGGCCTGGGGTGAAAGTGGAAAACTATCTGCAGAGGATAGAAAGAAAACTGCAGCACTGTTTGCGTTGTTTGAAGCATACTGCACACCTAGGAAAAATGTCTCCATCCAATGCAAACTGTTTCATGAAAGGGAGCAAGGGGCAATAGAAGCCGTAGATGAGTGGGTCACACACACCCTGCATCTCCAGGTAGGGTTGGGGAAAATTCTGTCTGAAACCCTACGAAGCCTCTGCCAGCAAGTGTAAGCAATACTGAGCTAGATGGACTTATGGTCTGATTTGGTTCCTACTGGGTTGAGCAGCAGACAGCAACAGTACTGCCGTGGTGGACAGGTATGCAGGGCTGGTAACTTCTGACAGCCGAGGGCTTCACGTAGGTGTTATGGGGGATAGCTATCTGTTATGAGGACCCTCAAATTTGGATTGGGGCCTTAGTGTAGGGGGCAGTTCAGTGGTAGAGCAGCTGTTTTGCATGAAGAAGTTCCCAAGTTCGATCCCCAATGCCTCCAGGTAGGGATGGGAACACATCCCTCGCATAACCCCAGAATAGGGACGTGTGGTGCCAACCCACTCATTTTTCTTTTCCTCTTAAATCCGTCACCACCCCAGATTCTTTCTCTCTTTTCCCCTCTTAAAGATTGTTGTTACGAATATAGGAAGAGCCATGCTGGATCAGACGAAGGGTCCACCTAGTCCCATCAGGACTAGTAGCCATTGATAGCCTTCTCCTCCAAGAATTTATCCAACCCCTTTTAGAGCCATCCAAATTGGTGGGCATCACTACGTCTCATGGTAGTGAATTCCATAGTTTGACTACGTACTGTGTGAAGAAGTCCTTCCTTTCCTCTGTCTGGAATCTCCCGCCAATCAGCTTCATGGGATGACCCCTTTGGGTTCTGGTATTATGAGAAAGGGAGAAAAATGTCTCTCTACCCATATTCTCTGTACTTGATTGTTTATTTTAAACAGAAACCTCTGCTGGCATTTAATGCTTCTTGATGCAGCGGCAGGAGCAAAATATTAATAAGACTTTGTGGAAAAAGACAAGCAATTTTATTCATCCGGAGAGTACATTTAACTACATCTATCAGCTTCCATTAATGCTAATATGACCGCTGTTTCCCTGGCTCATCTTATTCTGTCAAGTTTGTCTATGAATTATGATTTTAATATCTTTGTGTATGCTCTGAGTAGGATACATTACATTGAGAGGGGGCAGAGAATCAGGGATCATATCTCCATGATGACACCAGAGATCATGTAGCAACATGGACAGCCAGTGCGGTATAAGGCAACTTTCCCCAACCTGCAGCCCTCCAAATGTTTTGGACTTCAACTCCCGCCATCCTTAACTATTAGCCATGTTGGCAGGGGCTGATGGGCACTGTAGTCCAAAACATCAGGGAAGGCTGGTGTAGTGGATAGCAAGTCAGAGAAGAACTGGGGAGATAAAGAATCAGGGGTGCAAAACCTGAGACTTTTGAGAGGCTTTGGACTACAATGCCCATGATCCTCAACCATTGACCGGGCTGATGGGAGTTTAAGTCCAACATCTTCTGGAAGGTCATGGATTCCCCCACCCTTGGTTTAAATTGTCACTCAGTCAGGAAAATCACTGGATGATTTTGGGCCAGTTACTATCTGTCAGCCTCTGCTGCAAGCAACTTCAACTCTTGAGAAGGAAGTTAATAATATATAATATCTTAGCTTGGGGGAGTTTTTGAGGAATGCAGTATGGGAGACATAGGGATCAGGCCCAGAGGGTGAAATCCATGGAGATGTCCTCTAGCACAAGCCCCACTGAGGTGATCAGAAGTTGCGCAAGAGCTCACACATCACATAGTTGAACTACGGAGTTCAATTCCACTAAATGTACTAATGGCCACCATTTTGGATGGCTTCAAAAGGGGATTGAACAAATTCATGGAGGAGAAGGCTATCAATAGCTCTCAATAGCTACTAGTCTTGATGGCTATATTCTACTCCCAGTATCAGAGGCAGGCCTATGTTAGGGTGACCAGATAAAATAAAAGTTAAAGTTGCAGGGGCCCTGCCTTCTTTTGTATATGGCCTGCCTTCTAGTATAGTGCCTGCAACTTTAGCAGTTGTGATGAAGAGGGAATTTCCCCAGGAACTAATTGCATACAAATGACTCTGGCTGAAATTCCCTTTTCTCTGCAACTGTACATGAGCCCTGACCTGGATTTTATCTGGTCAGCCTAGCCTATGTGCATGAGTTGTGGTGAACATGGGTTTGAGGGTGCTGTTGCACTCATTTCCCGCTTGTGAGCTTTCCCACAGGCAGCTGGTTGACCACGGTGGGAACAGAATGCTGTTCTAGATGGACCTTGGTCTGATGCAGCACTTCTTATGTTCCTATGTTCCTATGTTCCCTTTAATTAGAACCATGACTACTGGAAGAGATTTGGTAGGTGTGGAATGAAGATGCACTGATGGGGAAAGCTCAGAGTGCTGAATGTCTGTCTTTTGCTCACCTGTTTAAAGAATACAAGTTCTGCCAGCAGGGGAAAAAACTCGTTTCACTGCAGCACTCTGAGTAGAAACAGCCATCGCTCAGCGGTAGAGTACATGCTGTGCAGGACTTGACAGACTTGACAAGGGCCATTTCTCAGGTGTTTCACCTACCTCAAAGTCGGCTGTTTTCATTCAGCAAAATTTCGGAGGTGAGTGGAATTCTTTTTGGGGGAGGGGGAAAAAATTGGAATGACCGCCATTTTGCTTTCCCCAGAAAGCCCTATCCTGATGTGGGCCACGTTCGGATGACACTTTAGGCAACGGGGGTGGGGGATAGTCAACTGACAGTATGTTATTACGCAGGCACTCCCCAGACAGCATGTTGCCCCACTGCAGTTGAGCAGCTGAGGCTCCCATGAAGTACGTTAATAGTCAACATGGTGCTTGAATGACATTCTGGCTGGCTGTTACTCCACCATTCCTTCTCCCTTGGTCCACTCGATCCTATCCCAGCAGCCAATGCAAGTTGTGCCGGCTGCAGCAGAGCGGTTGGGGTGCTTTTGGACGCTCTTGCCGGAGGACTCTATGGGCTGACAACGGAGCCTACCAGACGACACATGAAGCAACCGTCATTTGTCCATTTCCCGTCAGACAGCACAATAAGCAATGCAATGGATGTTTGTCTAATGAAGCACCTGTTGCTTATTGTGTTGTCCGAACCCAGCCATGCTTTTTGAACGTTGAGAAATTCAAAACGGCCACCTCCTTTGCCACTCACTGGGGGTCTACCATTATAGAGGAGAGTGGTTGCATATTTATAGAAAACACATTTACGGAGGAGGTGGATCATTCCTTCAGCAGCTCATTTGATCCAAATGTAATACCTTTATTAGGCTAATACAAAGAACACAAAAACGTGCAAGCTTTTGAGATGCCTGGATCTCTTCATCAGGCAAGATGTTACCTCCCCCCCACCCTCAAAAAGAAAAAAAAGCAGGCTGACGGAGGAAGTGGGAGGCGGACCAGATCTTGTTACCAAACTAGGCTGACAACTGTTACCCAGAGGACCTTCTCTTCTGCTGCTCCCAGACTGTGGAATGACCTGCCGGGAGAGATCCGCCAACTTACCAGTCTTCTAGAATTTAAGAGAGCTATAAGGACTGATCTCTTCTGGCAGGCCTACCCAGTTGAATTTTAAGAGTTTTATTGCTTTTAATAATATATTAATTTTATATGATTTTAATTAGTTTTATGTATTTTATATTGTTTGTATTGATGTTGTTCCCCGTCTCGATCCGGAGGGAGAGGCGGGTAATAAATAATAATAATAATTATTATTATTATTATTATTATTAAGTCAGGATATCTGCATAGTGAGAGTCAAGATGGTATAGAGGAGGAAGGTTTGCACACATTCAAATTGGGCTCTGACAGGTGATGTAATTGTTTCAGGACCACGAGGGAGAAGAAAGTAGTGAACCTTTGATGATCCTCCATTTTGGAGACTATAAATTCCAGCTGTTAACTCAAAATTGTCTCCATCCTGGGTGAACCAGATGGGTTCCTTGGCTGCTGGAAAACAGAAGAAGAGATCAACCAGGCAGTCTTTGTATTAACAAAGCTGGAGATACATCTGTATGTTGTGCTAGGGAAAATAAAAATAAATAAAAAGAGCCAACAAAAACTAGATTAAGTAGTTTTACCTACAAGTTGAAGGGGATGAACTGCAGAGCCACCTTTGTTTTTATTCAAGACGTGCAGTACAGTTAAATACCCTTCCAAGGAAAGGCCAATCATTAAAACAGAGATTAGTAATGCAATCCTCTGCATGTCTAATCAGAAGTACGTCCCATTGAGTTCAATGGGACTGGCTCCCAAGTAAATGTGCTGAAGACAAGCCACTTGGAGGACTGGGCCCCTCCATCAGCTCTTTATATTCCTGACCCTCCTGGCTAGTGAAATCTGCCAGAGCTGGACTTACAATATGGATATCAGAAGTGGCCCATGCCTCATTAAGAGAGCCTATCTACACTACTGCTATTAACCTGTTTAAAACTGTTATAAACCGTTTTAAAGCAGTAGTGTAGATAGGCTCAGAGTCGTTAGGTAGTAGCGAAACCACTGTTGAAGAAGCCAGGTCTAGATCCATTAGCTATGGAGAACTCTCATCCAGTTTCAAATCTACCATTTCTGATCAAGGTAGTATCTTGTCAGTGCCAGGCAGTTTTGGATAGGGAGAAATTCATTTCAGTTTGACTTTGACCAGGATCTATCCAGTTCGCACCTTCCAGACCAAATATGGATTCAGACACAATCTGTAGTTGGTCTGTAGGTTTTCAAGCTTGCAGTGGGATTTGCACACACCCCAACAAAAAGTGTTTGACAGCAATCGTACATTTGAAAAATGTGCATGAAAAAATGCGGATTTTTAAAAAAATGCACATGAATATGTTTTAATCAATGTGGAGAAGAATGTTTACCTTTCAAAGATGTGCATAATTGATACATACATTTGGGGAAATATACATGAACATGTGCATGGATTTTCATGAGAAAAGAAAAAATCCGAAGCTTGCAATCTGACATGGGCTTGAGTCAGAACAAGCTTTGAGATGGAATTCTGAGATCTTTGATGAACTTGAGTTTTTCTGATTTGCACAACCCTAGTTTTGGATAACACTGTTAATTTAGATCTGTTCTTGTCTGACTCCTGCCCTCCGTTTGGGTCAGAAACTACCCTGGTTGCTCTGGGGAATGACTTAGCTGGGGAATTGATCGGGGAAGTGTGACCCTACTGGTTCTTCTCGACCTCTCAGTGGCTTTAAATACCATTGACACCATGGTATCCCTCTGGATGATCTCCATAGGACGGGACATGGAGGCACAGTATTACAGTGGCTCTATAGAGGTGCAGGTGGACTCAGTTGCCAGGAGTGCCTTTTTGCCACCACAGGCAAGTTTGGCAGGGCCCAAAGAGAAAAATGTCCTAGCCATAAAAAGCTGCCCTAACCACAGTGACACATGCCTTGGTAAAGTCTAAGCAGTGATGTGGTTTTTTTTTTTACCTTTTCTCTTTATTTTTTACCCCAGTCCCGTGGAGTGGGGTAGAATCAGGAATGAAATAGGTGTGTGTGTTGGGGGGGGGGAGTTTTAACCTCTCCTTTCAGAGCATTGGAATCTGAATTGGGTCTGCACGCACTTACACAGGAGTAAGTAAAAATAGCACATTTAGGTACATTATGTGTGATTAGGAGAACGTTCAGTTCAGCCCCAAAGGATACCATTGGGGTGGGGCTTAAGTGTTTAGAGTAAGGATGCTTTTTTTTTTTTTTGCCTTATCTGTTGTGTCTCAGACTGCAACCCGTGTGGACTTTGGGCCATAAACCTGCCTTCCAACCCTGGTGTAGAGTCTCCAGGGGGCTGTCTTGATGTCATCTTTGCCCCAGGGTGGCTCTGCATCTGCGCTCCATCAGTTCTACGATGCAGCCACAGATTCGAAGCCACTCTGGGGCAAAGAAGCAAAGATGCATGGCTGAAAGTCAGGGACTTACCTCGACTTTTCCAGCCAGAGTGAGGTCAGCCTGTCTCTTCCACCAGCCTGTCCTCTCTCAGAGCCATTCCAGGGTCAGTCTTGGGTGGAAGGCGACATCCTATCGGTCGCTGGAAGCTGCGGGAAGGGGAAGGGGTGGGCCCAACGAGTCAAATGGTCGCCAGAAAGCCTGTGCTGCCTCCCTTCCTAAGGACAACTTACCGCTATTGCGCACCAGCGATAGCACGAGGTTTGGCGGCAGAGTGGTGCCAACTTGGTGCTGTGAAGACAGCTCCCGGTACTCTCTTCATGAGGTAGCCAATCCTATAGAATGGAAGTGTTGAACCTCAGGCCTGTGGGGCAAATGTGTCTCAGTCAGGATCCAACCCTTTAGTGGTTTCCCTGCATTTGTGCGTGTTTCTCCTCATCCTAAAAGGTTGGAATTCCACTCCTAAGGCTTAGATACTGGAAGTAAGAGTTTTAAGCTAGGCTGACCCTATGAAAAGGAGGACAGGGCTCCTGTATCTTTAACAGTTGTATTAAAAGGGGAAGTTCAGCAGGTGTAATTTGTATGCATGCAGCACCTGGTGAAATTCCCTCTTCATCACAACAGTTAAAGCTGCAGGAGCTATATTAGAGTGACCAGATACAAACAAGGGCAGGGCTCCTGCAGCTTTAAATGTTGTGATGAAGAGGGAATTTCACCAGGTGCTGCATGCATACAAATGACACCTGCTGAAATTCCCCTTTCAATACAACTGTTAAAGATATAGGAGCCCAGTCCTCCTTTCCATAGGGTCACCCTATTTAAGCTAAACCATGCCGATATCTTGGGTATTTTGGGCACTGCTCTTTCCCCTTTCCCCTTTGGCCATGGCTTCAGAGAGTTTCTTCAAAACTGAATTTGGCCCTTGGGCCGAAAGGGTTTTTTTTGACAGCCTTGCTGGAACTTTTCACTGCTTGGTGAAGTGAGGACATGAATCAATATTTTAAAGTGAATAGATATATTTTAAAAGCTCGTTTAAAAGAACAGTAATTGAAATATGAAAAATAAGTACTTCAAATATATATATATATATATATATATATGGCTCATTACACACAGACCTCATTTATCAAGGGATAGCAGAATATTGCATTTAAAATGACTTGAGTTAATGCATCCATCAGAAGGAGTGCTGCATTAAAAAAATGGCTTCAATTTCCATTCATCCACATCTTCAATTAGGAAATGGACCAGTGTTCAATTTAGTTGTTTGGCACTTTCCCCTGGTGGGTCAGAAATCATGCATACAGATGAAATGTTAATAGTTTCCGTTGCTAGATAAGTGTAAGTTAGATACGATTTTAATGAAGCTGCAGAGTAATAATAAACAGCCAGATGTAGGGCTGTCAACCAATTAAGGATTTTTAGTTGATGAGTCATCTGGCCATTAACTGATTAAATAATTCATCAATTTGAAACATTTCAACAGTCTGTATATTTCCAAATCTTTAATATAGGTGCTTTTTTGAAGATATCGAAGGAAAAGTGTGAATGCAGACAGAAATGGAACCAAAACTGAATAGCTCATCACATAGGAAAACTATTCCTGGATTGTACCACTTCTGATTGCTGACGTGGTAGGGGATTGCATAATGGAATTCTTCCTCTATAGCTCCCTGTGCTGAATAACTAGTTATGGGAGAGAAGTTCTAGCTTAGTGTTCTCCTTGGCATGCTAGAAGTTTTTTTACTTGTAGGGATTTTTCCCGTTCTTTTATGCATGAAACATTCAGAACTGTTCTACACAACGCTGTTAATCGGCTGTTAATCCACTGTATCTACTTTCGCTTTTGTTGTAGAATTGAGATTTGAACACTACATGAGGGTTATTTCCTTTCTTACTTTCCTGCTACATAACCTCTAGGTGGCACTGTGGTGTAGTGGAATAGAGCAAATACACAAGAGGAAATTGTGCTTTCTTTCGTTTTCACAATTAATTTCCCCTGCTTGCAAAAGTATTGTTTAGAAGCAAAACTGGAGGGTCACAACATCATCTAAAGAACCTGTAAACAAACTTGAGTATGGAATGGTAAGCGCACAATAAATGCCTTTTGTGGAAAAGCCCATAGTTGTGTAATCCCATTGTCCTGTTCCCAGTCTGGAATGGCACAATACAGGAATAATTTTATCATGTCAACCTTCCTCAGCCTGGTGCCCCCCAGATGTGTTAGACTACAACTCCCAGCATCCCACAGCCAGCCATGAGGTGTAGTTTAACACATCTGGAGGGCACCAGGTTGGGGAAAGCTGTATGACGTGATGCTTGGATAGCTTCTTAATGCTCTGTTTTTGTGGAAGTGAACCTTACACTTTGACACCAGCTGCCCTGTAAAGTCTTGTGAGGCAGTAGGACTGTGTTTGTTGCTGAAATATGAAAACAGGCTCACTTTGCAGAATAATGTAGTCAAGGAACCGTGGTCCTGATCCCTAGACCTCTCTTGTGATCAGAAACTCAGAATGATCAGTTTTTCATCCAAGAATTCATTATCCCGTAATGAGAATATGTATATTTCTGATACGGGCAAGTACACACACATTGAAATTGGATATATTATCATGCAAATAGAATGGCAGGTTCAGAGAGTTCATGAATCCAGCAGCAGAATTAAGTGCTTTCAAAGAAAACCCATGTGCTCTTTCTCTTATACGGTGTAATAAGCTCACTGATTAACATTTCTGACAAGTAATTATGTGCCTTTCACATTGCCGGCCCACAGATCCTAAAGAAATGGTGCAGGCTGGAGGCAGAGAGGCGGAGACAGGCAGCTGGAAGCTAATCTTGAGGATGGCTAACGGTTAAGCAATGAACGGCACAAGGGACTCCTCACGTCTGCACTCCACGGAAGGCTTTTTGAGCATAACTGAAGAGTTGTGTACGATGCTCTATGGCAGGGGTGTCGAACCTCTTTCAGCCCAAGAGCCAAATTCCATTTTTGCAGAAGCTCTTGGGGGTTACATTCAAATAGTGGGCATGGCCAAAGGCAAGGGGTGTGACCAAAGCCAAAAGGGACAGAATCAAAATACCTCAAAGCCAGCATATTTTAGCTTAAAGCTCATACTGCCAGTAACTAAGCATGAGGAAAGGCACTTCAACCTTTTAGAATGGGAAAGAAATCAGACAAAACCCAGGAAATCACCAAATGATAGATTGACAGGGAGGGACCGTGGACATCTAGAGCACCTCAGAAAGCTAGATTGGGACCCCAGGTTAGCCGGATTTGGTTCAGCCCCCAGGAACCCCAGAGGGCTAGACTGAGACCCCCAGTTCGCCTGAGGTTCAGTACAGTTTCTCTACTGCCATTGATGTCTTGTTATGCCGACTTGGGAAAGAATCAGAGTTTTTTAAAAGCTAGCAATGTTGAGGTGATAGATATCTCCTTGGGGAGGGATTTCCAAAGGTGTGGTGCTACCACTGAGAAAGCCCCGCTCCCTAAGACAGCCTTCCTCAACCTGTTGCCTTCCAGAGGTTTTGGACTTCAAACCCCATCAGCCCCAGTCAATGTGGCAATTTTGGGAGTTGTAGTCCAAAATATCTGGAGGCCCTCACATTGGGGAAGGGTGCCCTACAACCTCCCATCCTAATGGCTCCTATTGTTGGGGCAGAGAGCAGGGCTTCTGGCGCTCACAGAAGTGTAGGCGGTTCTTCTGAGAACATGATCCCAAACCATTTTGAGATTTAAAAGCCAAAACCAGCACCTTGCATTGGGCCCAAAAACCAACAGGCAGCCAATGTAAATGACACAGCGTAGGAGTAATATCCAAATGCCTTCACTCCCAGAAGTCGTTGCATTCTGTATCGGTTGCATCTTCTGAATCACCTACAAAGGCAGCCCCACGTAGAATGCATTTGTCAAGATTCCTTCTATGACCTGGACTCCCTGAGCAACTCTTTAAGGATCTATGCCTCCTTAAGAGTCCTACCTTCCTTCTTTTTACCGTCCCCTTCCCAGTAATGTGGGGTTTAGGCTGTAGGCGTGGGGTGAGTAACACGTCTTAACACAGCAGTTTACTAGTACATTAAAACAAATTACAACTAAAGGGATTTAGTCAATAGATCTGAGTGATAGAAAGGTTTTAAGAGAAAATAAGAGTTGCAAAAGCTTCTTGTTTCGGCTCCATCCATAAGACCTGGGCCGGATCTACACGTCGTCCTCGATGCGCCCTCCCTGCGCCACAAGCCGCTTTGGAGCGCTGCACTTAGTCTAGTGTGGCTCAAGCCTCAGAGGCTCTGCTCACGCTCTCTGCAGCTGCAGCCCTTTCATCCTGGCCAGTCCCAGGGAGGGAGGAGAGAGGGTTGTAAACAAAAGCTAGCAATTGGAAATCCCTCTCCCAATCGCTGGCTTTTGTTTACAACCCTCCTTCCTCCCTCCCCGGCCTGGATGAAAGGGCGGCGGCCACGGTAGCACTGGCAGAGTCTCTGAGGCTTGAGCCACGCTGGACGAAGTGCAGCGCTCCAAAGCGGCTTGTGGCGCAGGGAGGGCGCATCGAGGACGACATGAAGATCCTGCCCTGGTCTTTTTCTGGCCTTGGTCTGTCTCCTGGCTGGCTCTCTCACTCTTTTATACCTTCTTCCCAAGTAAAGCTCCCACTTTGAGGAAATTAAACTTAACTGTAGAAATGAAGCTACTCCTCTCAGGGATACCCCATCCCGACAAAACTCCAGGCCTCTAGGCCTGAGTTGATCACCTTGCTTCTGGAGGCCTCAGAGTTTCACAGCTAAAGTTTTTTTTCCTTGGATGTAACCAAGGCATGTGGTAGGCTGACCAGATAAAATCCAGGTCAGGGCTCATGTAACTTTAACAGTTGTAGAGCAAAGGGAATTTCAGCCAGTGTCATTTGTATGCCATTAGTTCCTGGTGAAATTCCCTCTTCATCACAACAGTTAAAGTTGCAGGGGCCCTGCCTTCTTTTGTATATGATCACTCTAGTATAGTGCATGTACCTTTAACTGTTGTGATGAAGAGGGAATTTCACCAGGATCTAATTGCATACAAATGAAATTGGCTGAAATTTCCTTTGCTCTACAACTGTTAGTTACATGAGCCCTGACCTGGATTTTATCTGGTCAGCCTACATGTGGTCACTGTGGCTAAATCAGCTTTCTCTAGCAGTTACCTCTTATTTGTGTTTCAAATGGTCACTGTGCTTGAATGCATTAGAGTTTTAAATTAAAGTTGGCAACAACTTCCAATGGTCCTCATTGTTTTCCATGGGGAAAAGGAATTTGGTGACACTATTTTGCTATTTAAGCTAGGGTGAGCATATGAAAAGGAGGACAGGGCTCCTGTATCTTTAACGGTTGTGTAGAAAAGGGAATTTCAGCAAGTGTTATTTGTATGCATGCAGCAACTGGTGAAATTCCCTCTTCATCACAACAGTTAAAGCTGCAGGAGCCCTGCCTTCTTTTGTATCTGGCCAAGAGGGCAGGGCTCCTGCAGCTTTAAAAGTTGTGATGAAGAGGGAATTTCACCAAGTTCTGCATGCATACAAATGACATCTGCTGAAATTCCCTTTTCTATGCAACTGTTAAAGATACAGGAGCCCTGTCCTCCTTTTCATATGGTCACCCTAGACATTCCCTGCCTGTCAGCAACCCCACCCCCCTCCACTCTGACATGTGCATGTGAAATGTGTTTCAGGACAGAGTGCACGCCTCTCCAAAGAAGTCCTTGAAAATTGCAGGCTCCCTCTGCACACACTTGTAATAATGATGGACATGTTTCTGGTAAATAATAATAATGGGACATCAGAGAGCGTTTGCTCCTCATTTGACATGCAACGGATATTTTAAAATTTCATCTAACATATGATTAAGTGAACTGCTATAAAAGCTTGTCAGAGCCTCTCATATCACAAAGCAGATGCTGTGTTGAGAAATCACAAAGGGACATTACGGCCGGCGCATTTTAAAATCCCGTGACACAACTAGGGCGGGCGATCCATTAATTAGCACCTTCAGGTTCACGAAGAAAACAACTGCTGGTTTGAAGAGCAATGCTCTTCAAAATATAATCATCCTAACAGCAAAAGGGGGATATTTTTGGTGATGATGTGACACGTGAGAAGTCAGTGAAAAAAATCTGAATTTGAATTGCATAATCCCAAGGATGGAAACAACATCTTGGGATCATCCATGAATGTCATGGTTTGTGCTGGTGTGGCGGGCAAGTTAGAAGGTAGCAACGTTCTGACAAAGGAGAAAGATTTCCCAACCATTTACATATTGCCCCCTGCATTCTGTGGCTCTAACTGCAGCTCAATTTGCATCATAACAGCCCTGTGAGGTAATTTAGGGTGAGAGATAGTGGCTGGGTTCAGACAACACGATAAGCAACGGGGGAGAGGGAGGTAAAGAGTCAACCATCCATTGTGTTGCTTAGCGTGCCGTCTGGATGGGGACAAACAACTCACGATGCGCTAATTTTGGGAATTAAGCAACGGAGAAAAACAACGGACTGATCCATTGCTTATCCAGAGACCCGTTGGATATTATGACATGTGGCGGGCTCTGTTGCAGATTTTCCCGTGTTGAGTGCGTTATTACAGAATGACATAGAGCCCTATGGCAGGAACGTCTGAAAGCGCCCCAGCCGGCAGAACATGCACTTGTTGATGGGATAGCCCTGGGTGGAGGGAGGGAGGAGTAACGGACTGCCAGAAGGACAACAGGAGTTTCAGCCACACGATGGGGGGCGAGGCAACATGTCATGTCGGGAGTACTGGTAAAATAAAGCATGATGAGTTTGCTATTCCACTCTCTGTTGCCTAAAGTGTTGTCTGAACCCTCCCAGTGACTGGGTTCTGATGACACAATAACCAATGGTGGATTAAATAGTCAATGGTTGGTTACTGTTGTCTGTCATCGGGACTTTTTCACACCATGGTTGGTTTGGCTGAAATAACCAATGCAAATAATCAATGCTGTGCAGAATTGATTATATGAACAACCGTTGTTTATCATGTCATGTGTCAGGCACCATTGACTATTTCATCACACACAGTTGGCTAGTTTCAGCGACTGCAAAGTCCCCTGGTAAGAGCGACCAAAATGGCAGATGCTGCTCTAATCCAGCTGGCAGAACTTGCAGTGGCTGATGGGATACCAGCTGGAGGATTGACCTGGGGAGAGAGGGTGGGGATGTGTCAATCAAGCACTCTGTTGACTAATAGTCAACTCGACACTGGCCTTAATCCACACCATGTTTGATTATAAACATGTCACATGGGGAGCAACCCCTCGATAATCAACCGTGGAGTTGACTATTAACCCACCATTGACTACTGTGTTGTCAGAATGCAGCCAGTGACTGACTCTATGTGAGTTTTGATGGCTGAATCATAATTTAAGGCCAAGTTTCCCCGGTTGTAATATGACACTTTAGTAAAGGTGCCAAGTTGTGGCCCTCCAGATGTTTTGGACTACAACTCCCATGATTCTTCACCATTGGCTATTGCTCAGCCCTGCTCTAGAGAGTCAGAGCAATCCTAGGGACCCTGGATGGGCATCTCAGGGACCATAGGATGGCTCAGAGTGGCTGTCCCAGGGATCATAGGATGCTCCGATCTCAGAAGGGGAAATCAGAGATCCCTCCCCCTTGCAGCCAGCATGGAAAGAACTGCACCAGCTGCCTTTTGAGGTCAGAAAAGCAACTTCAGAGGAGGAGGAGGAAAGAGGGTGTTCCAGTGGGTGGGGAGGGGAGGAGACCAGAGAGGCCAGGATATGAGTTATCTTGAGCCTCCTGCAGCCTCCTTCCCTTCCCCTCCAAAGCACCCTCACTAGACGGGCTGAAAATACAGGAATTCGGAAGATGGGGAGATGAAGATCGGCTCCACAGCTCTTTCCGCCCTGCTGTCTTCAGCCCAGCAGGGAATAGGAATATTGGAAGCCTGGTTTGGGGGATTCCGAGTGGCGAGGGTGCAGTCCATAGGATTGTGCTCTGAGCATTACATCACACCAGCTTTCAGCCCACAGAAGGACCTCCAAGAGTTAGAACTTTGGGGCCATAGTCATAGGGGAACTTTTTGCAAAGGATAAGTCCCCTAGAGCTGGGAAAGAAACCATGGTCTCCTAAAAAGGAGATTAAACATCCGGTGCAGCAAGAGAGAATAAGAGTCAGCTGAATAGTGAGAGAACTAGGACAGGGTTGATGAAAATCCTGCTCTTTGAGATCTAGCAATCTGAGATTTCAATTTGTCTGGACTTTCCTTCACCAGATGAAACGGGTGCAAACAACCCATGCCAATTTCTGCAGATGACTTTGCACATGAGCAGACCAAGCTGGGTTATATTATGTTGTTGGCAACCTTACAAAAGGATTGAATATTGCTTTAAAAATGTGAGTAAAATGTAGAATACGTGAGGCAGATTTTAAAAGGGCCTCAAAATATGTGTGACATATTCCCTTTCTGATGGTATAGCACCCAGTTCATTAACAGTAGAAGTGTGTTGTTCCTCCACACACCCCGGCTATTTTAGGGGTAAAACAGAAAATCACTAGTGGGTCTCCTGTGTTGCATGTAGTTTGGTCACTTGTCTTTTATCTTTGACTGCTTCTGTTTTATGGGAAAGTTTTACTTTGTTTCATTGCTTCTGCTGTTGTATTCCTTCTGGTTGTTTCAAATTTTATCTTTTGTGAAGCTCTCTGGAAGCCTATTTGGTTGAAGGCTTGGGAAAGATGCCTTTTCAATCCATCCATTTCTAATAAATGTGCCACAGAAGCCAGTGCAGCAGGGCAGACTATTGCAGAGTACATTTGTTTCTGACCCCATCTCATTTTTCAACTGTATGGTCTCTAAGATGGCTTACAGCTCATCACCGAAGGCAGTATCTGTGGGACTCCCTGCCTCTGGAAGTCAAGCAGGCACTGACACTGGATAAGTCTGGACAACACAATAAGCAATGGTTGCTTAATTAGGCAACCATCAGTTGAGTTGCTTATTGAGTCATCTGTCGGGCAACACACAACTGACGGTTGCCTAATTTAGCGAAATAAGCAAGGGCGAAAAACAATGGGCTGCTCCATTGATTATCTGGACACCCATTGCTTCGCGTGTCGTCTGGCGGGCTCCGTTGTCTAATTTGACAACGAGTCCGCTATTTCGGCAGCCCATAGAGTCCTCCAGCAAGAGCACCCGAAAGCACCCAGGCTGCTCTGCTGCAGCCAGCACAACTTGCAATGGCTGCTGAGATAGGACCGGGAAGGGAGGAGGGAGGGTGGAACAACGGCCGACCGGAACGTCTCTCTACCACCATGTCTACTATTAATGTACTTGGCGGGAGTGTCAGCCGCTTGATGGGGGCAGGGCAACATGTCATATGGGGAGTACCTGCGAAATAATGCACTATGAGTTGCCTGTTCCCCCCTCTGTTGACTAAAGTGTCCTCTGAACATGGCCACTGTGGTGCTTTCAGCGCCTGATGAAGACATCTGTTTAATTGGTATTAGGTGTTTTTAGTTAATATTAGGGATGTGCACTGGATCGGACCCGATCCACGATCCGAGTCCGGTCCAGTGGGAAATCGGAGAAATTATCCGATTTCCGATCCCGCAGCTGGATCGGCCGATCCAATCCGAACCGGTCCGAAAAGGCTCCGAACCGGTTCGGAGGATCGGCGGATCGGCGGGTGCCCACTGGCGCCCACCGCCGCTTCCATTGGCGGGCGCCAGCGGGCGCCCGCTGATGAAAATGGACAGCGGGGGGGAGGGAGGAGGGGGGCGCTTACCTTCTCGGCCCGTCCGCTCCCGTCCGGCACTAGCAGCTACTCCCAGCGGGCTCCGCGGCCTGCTCTAGGGTGGCGCGCCGGGTGATGTCATCACCCGGCGCGCTACTCTAGAGCAGGCTGCGGAGCCTGCTGGTGGTAGCCGCCGGCCCCGGACGGGAGCGGACGGGCCGAGAAGGTAAGGAGGGGGTGCGTGGAGGGGCGGAGGGGGGAGGGGGGCCCTTACCTTCCCGGCCCGGCGGCTCCCGTCCGGCGCCGGCGCCTACTACTCCCAGCAGGCTCCGCGGCCTGCTCTAGGGTGGCGCGCCGGGTGATGTCATCACCCGGCGCGCTACTCTAGAGCAGGCCGCGGGGCCTGCTGGAAGTAGTAGGCGCCGGCGCCGGACGGGAGCCGCCGGGCCGGGAAGGTAAGGAGGGGGTGCGTGGAGGGGAGGAGGGGGCGCGCGGAGGGGGGAGGGGGGCCCTTACCTTCCCGGCCCGGCGGCTCCCGTCCGGCGCCGGCGCCTACTACTCCCAGCAGGCTCCGCGGCCTGCTCTAGGGTGGCGCGCCGGGTGATGTCATCACCCGGCGCGCTACTCGAGAGTAGGCCGCGGAGCCCGCTGGTAGTAGCCGCCGGCGCCGGACGGGAGCGGACGGGCCGAGAAGGTAAGCAGTGGCGGGGAAGGGGGCTTTCCCCCCCCCCCCCGGAGCCGTCCGCTTCTATCTGCTGGCGCCCGTGGGCGCCAGCGGATGGAAGCGGGCGGCCCCAGGGGGGGTAGGGAGCGCGGGGGAGGGGGCTTACCTGCCGGGGCCGTCCACAGCGGATGGCCCCGGGGGGGGGAGGGAGTTAGGCCCCCCCTCACCCACCCGCCGCCATTTTTTTCTCATAGACTTGCATTGCAATGCAAGTCTATGGGGAAAAAAATGGCGGCCGATCCAAAAATTAACGATTTTTGGGTCGGGATCGGACTCGATCCGGTCCGGGGGGCCTCCGATTTTGTCCGAACCGGTCCGGGACAAAATTGGAGGTCCCGATCCGGGTCCCGATCCGATCCGGGGGGTCCGTGCACACCCCTAGTTAATATTTAGTTTTATTCTTTATATATTTATATGGTGTTTTATTATTTTTATCATTTATGGTTCACCGCTCTGGAATCAGTTTATATGTGGAGCAATATATGTGTTGTAAATAAATTAAAAAAAATAAGTTTACCAGGCAATCAAAGCTATAGAATCTCAAATAATGAATACAATATAACAGCAACTAGTTAAAATTCTTGAGTGGGGTGAATTGGAGCAGGGTAAGAGGCTCTGTGGCAGTGAATCTTGAAATAGGAATGTTGGAAGGGTCCTGTTTTGGGGCGGAGGTGGTGATACAATGTTGGAAGAGTTGTGGTAATGTCCCAAGGAGACCCTAACTTCGACCTCCATCACACCTAATCACCCCCCCCCCCATTTTCCTCCACGGTTTTTTTTACCTCTGAGGCAATAGCATGTCAAGCTTATGATCTCTTTCACCTGAATAGCTGCTCTTTCACACCTTCGCTCGTTTGCTCTTCCACTCCACTCCACCCCTCCCCTTCTCTTTCTCCCTCCAGTCAGGTCCTGGAAGATGAATACTTCACCCAGACTGCCTTTCTGCCGGGCACAAATGGAATGACCCTTTAGTCTGGCTCTTTGGGGGCATCAAGGGAGTACAGTCCTGTCTCTGCAGAGATGCTTGATGTCAAAGGAGCTTGCTGACAAAGGCCACAACCTGGGTTTGGATGTGTGTCAACCAGTTCTGGATGGGGTACAACCCCCCTGAAAGACTGTGTTCGCAGCTTGGGGATACTCCTGCATCCGTTGCTCCAAATGACAGCTCAGATAGATGCAGCAGCCAGGAGTACCTACTATCAGCTTTGGCTGATTTGCCAGCTGAGCTCCTTCCTAGAATTGGAAGACCTAAAGACAATAGTGCATGCGCTGGTAACTTCGAGGCTCGACTTCTGCAATGTGCTGTACATAGGGCTACCTTTGTGCCTAGTCTGGAAACTTCAAGTAGTTGAAAATATAGCAGTCAAGTTGGTCACCGGTACACCTAGAGGTGACCACATAATACCAATCTTAAAATCACTCCACTGGCTGCCAATTAGTTTCTGGGGGAAAGCCCTACATGGTTTGGGTCCAGGTTACCTGCGGGATTGTCTTCTCCCGTATAATCCATCCCGCACACTCAGGTCCTCTGGGAACAATTTACTCCAATCAGCCAGAACTAGGCTGACGAGTGTTACCCAGAGGACCGTCTCTTCAGCCGCTCCCAGACTGTGGAATGGCCTGCCGGAGGAGATTCGACAAATTAGCAGACTTCTGGAATTTAAGAGAGCTGTGAAGACTGCTCTCTTCCAGCAGGCCTACCCAGTTGAATTTTAAGATGTTTTTAATAATGAATTTATTTTTATCTGTTTAATGGTTTATCTATTTTATGATTTTTGTATTTATATTTATTGTTGTTCCCTGCCTCAATTTGGATGGAGAGGCGGGTTAGAAATAAAATAAATAAATAAAATAAATAAATTGTATGAAAACGTTTTGGAGCCTGGGATGCAAGGTTTGGGTTTTATATTGAGGCTTGGAGCCGGCTGCTGGGAGAGATCTCTTTTCCCTGCCAGGACTTGATACAATCCATTCAAGCCCCTTGTTCCTTTAAAACTACACAGAGTCTTAAGGCACATTAATGTGTTTAGGGAAAATAATCCAGACTTTAGCATTCTAGGAAAGGCTGGGGAAGAGGCGGGGTGTCAGCAGGACGGGCACAGTGTCATGTGAGTGCTGTGCTGCAAATCTTCACACCAGGCATGTCGAGAGTGCACTAAATCGCCTTTTCTGTTTGCCAATAAAAGAAAAAAGCTACAGAAACACTGTTCAGGATTGGTGTGGTTGCAGATTAACAACAAAGCCCACATACAGTAATGGCTATCTTTTGTTTTAAAAAATGCTGGCACCTTATTCTGCGTATCTCTGCACATGAGTAGCATATCTTCTCTTCTGTGAATGAAGCTGGTTTCTGTATGTATGTATTTAAACCTGAACCTAAAGAGGCAATGCCACAGAAGTGTGTGCCGAGTGCCTTTCTAATCCACTGTGATAAGAGAAAACCTTTTGTTAATTGTTTAAAATTGCTTTAGACGTGTGTGCGTGTGAGCCAATCCACATTGCCCTTAAAACGACTTAGAGCCTATCTACACTACTGCTTTAAAACTGTTTAAAACTGTTATAAACTGTTTTAAAGCAGTAGTGTAGATAGGCTCTTATATTCTGTTTAAAAATGTGTTTTTTTAAGTAGTTTCATTACTTGGTAGGACACACTGAGCAGTACTTATGTTTCATAGTGACAGCTTCCTCCGTCCTCCGTTCACTGGTGTGTTACAGGGTTAATTCCTTGAGTCTTTTTTCGTTTTTGTTTTGCAGGCTGCTTGAGTTAGGGAGACAAAAGTAGGCTGGTCAACAAAAATGAAACAAGAAGAGTCAAGGAATTAACCCTGTAATACACCAGTGTAGGGTGACCAGATAAAATCCAGGTCAGCGCTCATGTAACTTTAACAGTTGTAGAGAAAAGGGAATTTCAGCCAGAGTTATTTGTATGCCATTAGTTCCTGGTGAAATTCCCTCTTCATCACAACAGTTAAAGGTGCAGGCACTATACTAAAGTGACCATATATCAAAGAAGGCAGGGCCCCTGCAACTTTAACTGTTGTGATGAAGAGGGAATTTCATCAGGAACTAATGGCATACAAATGACACTGGCAGAAATTCCCTTTTCTCTACAACTGTTAAAGTTACATGAACCCTGACCTGGATTTTATCTGGTCAGCCTACACCAGTGAACACTTCGGAGACGGAGGATGCAGTCACCCGGAGGATGCAGTCACCATGAACGTAAGTACTGCTCAGTGTGTCCTAACACGGAATGAAACGACTTCAAAAAACAATTTTTTAAACAGAATATAAGTCGTTTTAAGGGCAATGTGGATAGGCTCCTAGTGTTTGTTTGTTTATATGTTTGCATGCTTTTTTACTTTTAAGGTTTTAATCGTTGTAAACAGCCCAGAGAGCTTTGGCTATTGGGAGGTACAGAAATGTAATACGTGAAATTATATTCGTATTACATTAAATAGGGGAAGTAACAATGAAAATGACAAAACACCACCATTTTCCTCCCTCCATGGCCTTTCATTATTCTATGAGGGACTACATTGTGGCCAGAGCAGGTGAACTTCTGGCTGGTTTGGCTATCCCAACCCCCCATAAGGGATATAATGGAGTACACTCCATTGACTCTATAGCGATTAGAGTCAATATAGACCCAAAACTAGGGCTGCGGGAGGGAAGAGCGCCAAGCGGAACCCGGGTGCTTTAGGAACGGCAGCGGGAGGAAAGTAAAGAACGCGACTCCCGCCGCTGCCCAGCGGGAGCCATGGCAACGCGAGCGGCCTGCAAGAGCAAGCGAGGCGGACAGGCGTCGCTTTAAAGCCTCCTTTAGGAAAGAAGTTTGTGGAAGAAAACGGGGGCCTTTCTCAGGATGTCGCGCTTTTCAGATTTTCTCATCCTGGAAAACGATGGCAGAGCGTCTTCTCCTACTTAAGGTGGTGGGCGTCGTTGGATTAGGGGGTGCAGACTTTTAATCTGGCAACCAGCAGTCCATCAAACACTGTTGTTGTTAGTACTGATTTATCTTCGAGGGTTGTAAAAATGTATGTGAGGCATTTTGACCGCTGCAATTAAAAGCATAATAGTAGCCGTCGTCATTATCACCACTTATTTAGTGTGGTCGAAATGCTTCACATACATCAGCCTTGTAAGGTGAATTGGTGTGTGTGTGTGCTTGCTTGCGTGGGTGTGTTTTATCTGCCTTTTGCAGATTATGGGGCTGAGATTGAGATTGGAAGAGAGAAAGGAAAGGTTTGCCCAAAGCTACTTGGTGAGTTTGTGATAGAGGCAAAATTTGAACAGCCAACTCACGGTGCCTTATTTTACAGCATAATCTTACATATGTAAACTAGAAATAAGCTGGGTTTGATGGAATTTACTCTCATTTAAGGGTGCATAGGATTGCGACCTTAGCTCCTATGCTACATCCACACTATTTCCCCTGTAATAATTCTTTTAAATATTCATACAGCAGTTATACATTAAAAAGTGCTTTGCTGTTATCCCTACAACAGCCCTATAAGGTAGGTCAGTATTATGTTACTATTATTTGCAGATGGTAGGAAGACCAGAAGGGTGAGGCTGAGAGACTGCCAGTGCGTCTACAAAGCAGAGGTGTGAGATTCAGACCAGGAACTTTCCAGTTCATAGCTGAATCTCTGATCATATCGGTTTCCTGCCGATGTTTGTCTGAGAGCCCAGTCTGAACTTCTGGCCTCCCCCACAATGTGATTACACTTTATTCAACTTTAACAAGCTGCTTTTTAAAATTCAGCACAGTGCTCTGGTGCTCATGGAGAATAGAAGTATGCTCTGTGGGCTGAAGCTGTGGAGTTGATGGTTATTTTTAATATAATTAAGATTGCCATCTTAAGTAAACTTAGTTAAATGTCTTTTCATTGCAATTTATCTGAGTGGAAACCAAATAGATTTAGAACCGAGATGCAGGTTGTTCTACTCAGGGCTTTGCTATCTCATATGGTTATAGGTTGATTTTAACTAGTCATACCTCAATCCTCTCCACTCTATCCAGAACCTTGCTGCCAAAACTATTCATCCCTTTCCTTGCTCAGGCCACTGGATATCTTTCCTCAGATCCTCTCCACTGGCTCTTTGGCCTAATCTTACAGCCAAGGAACTAGTGCCAGAAGTGCAAGAGAATAAGAGAGCTCTCTATCCACACCTTATCTTTCTTCCTTCATATCATATCCTGATCTGTTCCTTCCTTAACTTTTACTTTTGCCACTTTCAGCTGCCCAAAGGACTCTTAAAAAGGACTCAGCTGACTAATCTCTTTTAATTATCTCTATACCCAAAGCTCTCAGAAACCTATATGGTTCCTTCTTTCTCTTCTGTGAAGCCTTTGGCCTATTTTTTTTTATTCGTAGCTGAAACAAAGCCCATGATGATGAAAAACATTTGCATCCCGCTCTGTCTCACTGGGATCTCAGGTTGGAATCTTACTTACTAGGGAATAAGTCCCACTGAGCACAGTGAGACTTGCATCTTAGTAATAAGCAGAAGGTTGCACTGTCAGTATATGTATCTGCATCTAGGAGGATCTCACCCGTACCCTCCCTTAGCTGTTACCCCCTTCCCCATATATCTAAATTTAGATTGTAAAATCTTTGTGAAAGGGCCTGTCCCACCTGCATTATTTCCTAAAATGTCATGTAACCTGATGGTACTTCTGAAATAATAATTGTGTAAATAATTGTCATGTGCCAATGCAAGCCATGTGAGTATACTTTCATCGGCTTCAGACAGTAAATTTATCTGAAAAAGGCAACATGAATATGCAGAGTTGATCCTTTAACACACTGATGGGACTTACTTTCTCTTTTGCTGTTGCAATCATGACCTAAACAATGCCTTGTGTTTAAAATAAATAGAAAATCATTTCTCCAGTGCATCTTCTGGGTACATCACATTCCTTCAAGTTAAGTGTGTTTGTGCTTATTAAGCAGCTACAGAATCTTGTCTTCTCAATTATATTACAGAGGTAATTTGTTTTATGTTTGAAATTAGGCTTTTGATGTGCAAGCAGTTCTTATAGAATAAGCTAATTTTAGCATGGCAATGCATATTCAGTGAGGACAGTCTGGTCATACTTAAAGAAAAACAATTACGTTTCTCTGCAAGGAATAATTGTTTGGGCCCAGTTTGCACATCATGACAATTCCTGGGTTGTTTAAACCCATTTTGCTTAACCCAGGAATTGTCAGAGCTGAGCGAGAGCAAGTGAGCATGCTGCCTCTTAAGCAACCCAGGAATGCCCCCTTCCTGGGTAGTTATTGTGGTGACTGAATCCAGTACCCTGGGTTGTTTAGGGGTTAAGCAACCCAAAGTTAACCGAACAAGAAACCATGAGCTAGTGTTGGGTTAATTCTAGTTTGTTTAACCCCTAAACAAACCATAGTTCTGGGTTTGAATGTCATGGTATCAACTCAGGAATGGAGGATTCCTGAGTTGTTTCGGAAAGTGGAAGTAGCAAGTGGGCAGGAGGCAGGTTGCTGGCTCCAGTGCACCCACACTAATTCCTAATGCCATTTCCTTTTTAATTAACTCTTTGATAGTCCATCTCCCAGATCTGAAAGACTATTATTCTTTAGTCCTTTGTCATTCTGGTCGCTCCCTTCTTTGACTACCCAAATATGCTGTATGTGTTGCTCTTTTCCAGGTGGCCCCTGTGTTGTGAATGTTCTACTTTAATTACTTTAGCATAGGATCCCAAGCCCTTTTACTGGTTTTTTTTTTCTTTCATGAGGTTTGTGCAAACTCAACCTATCTGAAACATACTCTCAAAACAGGTGCAATGGGAAGCTACATTCTTTTCTTTTTTGTATATACACACAATATTCTTTTGGCATCTTAAAGATTTCTTTTTGCACATTGAAAAAATTATTATGGTACAGGCTTTCTTTAGGCCAGTGTCCGCATCATCAAACATGTGAAGTACTATTTTCAGTATATTTACTTTTTAAATAGGCACTGGGTCCAAAGCTTATGAAATATAAAATTTAGCAGTTTATTTTCAACATTTACCAAAGCACAGATAACATTGGCCTTTTCAGAAATGAGATGCCAGTCTTTATTTCCGAAAAGAAATGAACTTATCTCAGTTATTCATGCTTTATTAACATCCCGTGCCCGGGTAAAATGTCTGGAAATTTCAACTGGTTTAGAACGTGTTGCCCATACTAATGCCTGGGTCTGCTACAGTATCAGATCTGGCAGGTGTATTAGTTATCTTAATGGTGGTGTTTTTAATATTTTGTTGTAAGGGTAGGATATAAATCTAAGTATCGTATTTCACAAACTCTTAAAGATCTACTTGGCTGCTGTTTTGTTTCTGATTCAAAATTCAGGTGTTGACCTAAAAGGCAAATGGCTTTGTTTGGGGATCACTGGATAGCTATCTTCTCCTGTAAGAATCTCAGGGTCTTTTCTGTGGGGGGACCCTGGCTAGCAAATTTCTTCTTAGACAGATTTGCCTGGTATCATTAATGCTATATTTTAGGCATAAGGTGAAGTTGCTCTGTTCACCTGTGTTTTTTAAATTTCAGTGATGTTACTCCTTCTATAATTTTATTGATCACTTTGTTAACATGTGTATTATGGAATAAACTTTTGTGTACTCATCCACAAAAGCTTTATATCACAATAAATCTATTACAGTGTAATCTTGTGTATGATTACTCAGAAGTAAGTCCCACTATGTTAGATGAGCCTTATTCACAATGAAGTGTGCATTGGATTGCAGCTTGACATCGTAATCCTATGCATGTTTATTTAGAAGCAAGTCCTATTGAATTCTTCCAAGAAGCTGGTTACATGATAGCCCTTAGCTTCTAAAATGCCAAATAACATGTTTGCATGTTGCTTTACAAGCGAACATGGCTACTGCTCTGGAATTTGGGTATCTTAATGAAAGACAGCAGACATGTAGGGATGTGTATCATATTGTTAAAATGTACGATAACGATACAATAAGGTCGTTACCGTGCATGTGTTTAACGATGACGATACGATAGAAAAACCTACGATAATCATCGGAGACGATAATTCTCGGGTGATTTTATCGTTTTATCGGACTGCCATATAAATATACCTATAACTTCTGTATTTTAAAAGTTAGAAGCTTGAAACTTGGTCACAGTGCTTATGGGGTATACCTAAGTATGTGTATGGAATTTGAGATCAATCCCTCGAACCCTCGATTTTATATGATTTTTTTAAAGGTCGTTTCCATTCTGACAGGTCTGAATGAACGCACGTGGCGAGCTGTCATTCTGATCTGTCAGAACTGAAATGACCTTTAATAAATTCATATAAAATCGAGGGTTGGAGGGATCGATCTCAAATTTGGCACATATGTATAGCATTTTTTTCTTTAAAAATGGTGCTGCAAAAAATATCATTTTTTTCACAATAATTATCGTGAAGACGATACGGTTCACCTACGATATGAATGAAGGCGATATTTTTTTTGGTCCGAAATGACGATAATGATAAACGACGGTATTTTTTGGCGTGCACACCCCTACAGACATGAAGTCACTATCTTCCTTTTGCATTTTGTTTATTAATTTGGGGACTGTGCAATTACAGTTGGTATCCGGAGTGTTCAGTTAAATTGTCCTGAGGCCATTGTCCGCTATTGTCTGTTTATTGTGCTTACAGTCTACAGGCCGCTGGTTTTCCATTAACCCCATGCTACTTCATCTATAATCAATTTTTGCCATGCTTATTTTTAGTTGATCGCTGTGGTGACCAGCTGGGCAGACAACCCCTAGGACGTATATAACAGAGCAGATGGAGTTGAGTTGGAATGGTAGCAGCTCCGTTCCAGACTATTCTGAGGATACATTTGCGTCCTTCAGTAAAGGAGAGGAGGAAACCTGCTGGCAGTATGAGAATGACCCATTTGAATCTTATTACTCTGGAGAGGAGTCGGAATGGCCTGCTGCGTCTGATCTGTCTGAAAGTACATGGCAATCATCGAGTCAAAATGATGAAGGTGTGTTAGGCATCCTGTTCATTTTTGCCAGTGCAATCTTACAATTATTGGGAGGGGGCCTAGACAAGCAAAAATGCTAAGAGAGGCATCATGAAAGGAAAAGGATCTCATCTACTTTGTGAGTCTTCAAAGTGTTGTATTACCAAACCAGAAGGTTTTTTTTTGTTTGTTTGTTTTTTGCTGACTGAAGACTCTTACCGAAAATAAGGGTCTACCTCCAGTGGTGTCATTCTGCTCGCAAACCAATACTTTGATTTTGCTTGCACAAGCTGTTGCACAAATTGTTTCATAAGGCATTGCACACCTAATTCGAACTTCATTAGATTAGGTGAAGCTTGCACTAGTTGTGTTAGTCCTGGGTTATATCCAACATTATGCGAGCGGAAAAATTACAAGAGTTGCTGTTGTTCTAATAGCAGGTGGATAGTCGCTATCATAACTAACACAACAGGTGCAAACGATGCCTAGTCGAATGAAGCCGCAATGTGTTATGCAATAGTTTGTGCAAGCAGAATGAAAGTACCGGATGTGACACTTACGTAGGATAGGAATGGTTTCCAGAAGTGGTAGGAGCTTTGCGCTACCCAAATGCCATCATTGGATTCAACTAAAGGAGTACTATGTGCCAGACAGGAGATGAGGAAGTGTGGCATGTGGTACAGTGGTGATAGCTGATCTATAGACTGCGAGACTGCAGGGGTAGAGAGATGTTCCTGCCCTACAAGAGCCTTGGGGTTCACATGATGGGTAAGTGCAGGTTATCCTTGAAGCCCCTTTGCTCAGGTGACATCCAATGGGCAAATGAGGCTGTGTGTAACTAATGTAGAAGAAAGGCACAGATGGTAGGAGGCAACTAATATAGGAGTAAATGACAGATCCTGCACACACATTAGCTTCTGTGCTTATGGCATCCTTTCACACCAATGCATTAATAACTAGTTGAACAAGAGAGCAGAGAAGGCTATACACACATTTTTTCTCACTTAAGCCCACTCTTAGTTCATATTGTACAGTCAAACTATTCAGTCTAGTCTGATAGTGATTGTATACCCATCTGTCATAGAGGAGGGGGTGGGGGTGAGATGGGACGAGAAGTGGTAGCTATTCTGGTTGAACATCAAATGACAACTGACTAAAGTAATGCAATCTTAAGTATATTTACTCAGACACTAAGCCCTAATAGGCTCAATGGAACTCATTCTCAAGTAAGTGGGCATAGGATGGCAGCCTTATGCCCATCTATTGTACATTTAATTGGAAGTAAATCTTACTGTGTTCAGTTGGGGTTATTCCCAGGTCACTACGAATAAGATTATTACAGCTTGTAGGCTTCCTAGGTAAAAAAAAAAAATCAGCCGAGGACTGAGTCTGAATGGAAGAAGTGTGTTGGTTCAACTGAGCCAAAGAGCAAAAAGGAGGAACCTGGGAACTACAGTCCAGACAGTCTAACATCTGTCCCTGGGAAAATTTTGGAGCAGATTATAAAGAAGTCAATCTGTAACCACCTTGAAAACAATGCAGTGATTACTAGAAGCCAGCATGGATTTATCAAGCACAAAGCCTGTCGGACTAAACTGTTTTTGATAGGGTAACCTCACTTGTGGACTGTGGGAATGCTGTGGACATAGTATATCTTGACTTCAGCAAAGCTTTTGACAAAGTGCCCCATGACATTCTGATTCACAAACTAGTGAAAAGTGGGCTAGATGGAACAACTATTAGATGGATCCACAGTTGGCTACAGAATCGAACTCAAAGAGTGCTTATCAATGGTACTTTTTCACACTGGGGGGAGGTAACGAGCAGGGTACTGCAGGGCTCAATACTGGGACCAGTGCTCTTCAACATTTTTATTAATGATTTGGATGAGGAGGTGCAAGGAATGCTTATCAAATTTGCAGACGACACAAAATTGGGTGGGATCGCTAATACCCTGGAAGACAGAAACAGACTACAAAGTAATCTTGATAGACTGGAGCACCAGGCTGCAAACAACAGAATGAAATTTAATAGGGATAAATGCCAAGTTCTACACCTAGGAAAAAGAAAATGCCCCGTTACAAGATAGGGGATACTCGGCTCAGCAATACGACAAGCAGCAAGGATCTTAGAATTGTTGTAGATCACAAGCTGAATATGAGCCAACAGTGTGATGTGGCTGCAAAAAAAGCAAATGCTATTTTGGACTGCATTAATAGAGGTATAGTTTCCAGATTGCGGCATTGGTTAGGCCCATCTTGAGTATTGCGTCCAGTTCTGGGCACCACACTTCAAGAAGGATGCAGACAATCTGGAGCATGTTCAGAGGAGGGCAACAAAGGTGGTCAGGGGGCTGGAAACAAAGCCCTTTGAGGAGAGACTGAAAGAACTGGGCATGTTTAGCCTTGAGAAGAGAAGATTGAGGGGAGATATGATAGCACTATTCAAATACTTGAAAGGTTGTCACATGGAGGAGGGCCAGGATCTCTTAATCAATCCAGAGTGCAGGACGCGGAATAATGGACTCAAGTGACTGTTAGAGCAGTATGATGATGGAACCATTGTCCTAGGGAGGTGGTGGGCTCTTCCACACTAGAGGATGCTTTAAGGTGGATTCCTGCGCTGAGCAGGGGGTTGGACTCGATGGCCTTATAGGCCCCTTCCATCTCTACTATTCTATGATTCCAGGATTGTGTGAGCCAGCACCTGGTTCTGTGTCAAATGACTTTCAAGTATCCTTCAGTGCTTTCTGTGGTTTTTAGCTTATCTTACATGCAGGAAAGTTGCCACACGTGAAGCCTAATTTATCGCTTTTCTTTTCTTTTGGGATGACCTTTCCATTCTCCCAACATTGCATTCATATAGTACCACTTCTAATTTGTTTTTAGTAGGAAAAGAACTGGAATTGTTGGATTCTACAACAATAAGAGAGTATTTAACTAGAAAATGGATCACTCTTCTGAAAGACAGCAAAACTAACACTGAGCTAGCCAAACCTACCATTGAACCAGAGAATGGTAAGTTGTTTTCAGATGTGGCTTGTAAGCCAATAAAATACATTCTCCCCCACCCCACCTCACCCCCCAACAGTCTGTTTCTCTAATATTTTTCTTCCACTGTGCAAAGGATCAGAACAACAGTTCAACCAAGCCCCCGACTGCAACCTTCTCCTTCTCTCCGCATGAAAGGACTTCTTTGTTGTCCTCTGAACAGCAGCCCTTTTCTGCCTTTGAAACTCTTCTCCCAGCCCCCCACACTTAAAAAGTAGCTTGTATTGCCTTTTGATGTCTTTTGAGCAGGTGAGATTGGAGGAATCTGTCCACTCAATTGTGGCTCCTGTACTACTGTGGGATGAGAACAACTTTCTTGCCTAGGGACCAACATATGAAGCTGCTTTATACTGAGTATGGCTATTGACCAATCTAGGTTAGTATTGTCTACACTGACTGGATTCAGACAACACAGTAACCAGTGGTGGTTTAAATAGTCGATGGTTGGTTATCTAACCCACCATGGGTTATCGTGTTGTGTGGAGGGAGTTTTTTAACCAACGGTTGGTTATTTGGCTGGAATAACCAGCGCAAATAACCAATGCTATGCAGAGTTGACTATTTGAACCACCATTGGTTATCATGTTGTGTGGAGGGCACCGTTGGTTATTTCTTTGGCCACTGGTGGTTATTTCATCATCCACAGAATTGCAAGACAAGAGTGGTCAAAGCAGTGGCTGCCACTCTAGTCCAGCTGGCAGGGTAGTTTTTTGGCAGCAATGGCTGATGGGATACTAGTGGAAGGGCTAAGGGGGAGAGAGGGCGGGGATCAGTGAGTCAACTAACTCAACATGGACTAATAATCAACTCAACGCTGATCCTAATCCATACCAGGGTTGATTATCCCACTGTTGACTATTGTGTTGTCTGAATACAGCCTCTGAGTGCCAAGAAGATCTCTGGCAAATGTCCTGCTACTGCAAATGTTAACAGCAACCCACCAGTCATTGGGAGGGATTGAAGCCTGAATTGCACATAAAGCATATACTGAGTCTGGTCTCTCCAGTGTGGTTCTCATGGACCCCTCTCTTGGTGCCCACCAGGCTCCCTGCTTCTCCTGATTTTTATTTTATTCCTAAGATTGTATGTATGCATGTGTTTATTTTAAAATGGGAGGCTGGTATACTACAAACAAATAACTGCCCTCCAGGACCAGCACAATTTTTCTTTGGTTTCAAAAGTGTTTTCGTGTTTTGGAGCCCATCTCTGCCTTATACTTAGGCTCTTGGGCCAGTAAGTCCCTTTTTCCGTTTCACTGGTTTGCCTTCTGGAAAATGGCTGTTTTGTGGTTGGCCGTACCCACCGTGGCAGCCATTTTATGAATGGGTAGACTTCCGGGAAGCCATATTGTGGGAGTGCTTACAATACTCTCTCAAAATTTCAACTTTGCCCACCATCAGTCCAAAAATGTTTGGGACCCTAAGCTGTGGCCCCATTCTCTACACCATACGTGAGCTTCATGACTGGGTGTGGATTTGAACCTGGGTTTCCTACACGCAGACCCAACACTCTGATCACTTTGCTTCCTTGACTCCTTTTATATTCCTGATTTGATACTCTGCCTCCTAAAATCCTCTTATTATTAAGAGGATATTAAGAATGGTGTAACTAGAAAAAAATGAGTTTATATTTTTTGCTGGTCTTTCCTTGGAAGGGTTTATTGGCTTTTGCCCTTTGACTCAACTGCCCTGAGAGGTGGCTTTTGTGTGGCATGATGTGACCTTATTCTCTCTCTCCATTGCTGATGATTTTTCATTCTGTTGCCATAGCATCTGAATGCTTCCAAGTGAAAGCCCGCTAGTTCTGACAGTGCTTCCAGCAAAATGCTGCTCACTAACCCTGGAGATGCCTTTGAGCTCCATGATCATATTAAACCAGGGCTTGAGCCGATCAGTTGGTTCAAAATGTGGCAAGATGACTGATTGGAATGTACCTTGCTAGTATTAAAAATAATCTCCATTGGCTTCCTGTATGTTGCTGGGCAAATGTGGAAAGTCCTAGTTTTAACCTTTAAAACACTCCATAGAAGTAGTTTTGGTCACTACAAAGACTGGATTCACACAATACGCTAATCCTTGAAGGTTTATTTTCTAGAACTACACATGATGGGTTAGCATGTTGTTTGTGGGTTGTTTCCCACACCATCAGTGGGTTATTTCCCTCAAATAAGCCACCCAGAGAATCCATGGTCTACAGTAAGGGTTATTTTATCTGAAAGACTGTATTCTCAACATATGAGCCTGCCCATGCTCTGAGATCTTCAAGGGAGGCCTTTCTCTCAGTCTCCCATAATCTCAGGCATGCCTGATGGGTATGCGAGAGAGGGCCTTCTCAGTGGCTGCTCCAAGGCTCTGGAACTCTCTTCCCAGGGAAGCTAGACTGGCTCCTTCCTTGTTACACTTTTGGAGGCATGTAAAAATTTTTTTGTTCCGGCAGGCCTTTGGGAATACTCTAGACCTATGTTAGTGTATTGGGTTTTTTAATTGTGATTTGCTTTTTAATTTTTTAAAAATGTTTTTAATATTACGGGGTTTAATTCTATTTTAAATTTTGTAAATTTATATTTATATGTTTTATCTGTATATGTTTTAATCTTGTAAACCACCTTGAGTCCCAGTATTGGGAGAAAGGGTGCAATAATAATAATAATAATAATAATAATAATAATAATAATAATAATACTTTTTTACTTATGGTGTTGTCTGTTGTGCAGTGTGGGTTACAGAGATTGGCTATAGAGCAGCTCAGTAAGTGTCGTGACTCTCTTCTTTTTTTGTGTATTTTGAAGTCAATAAAGAGGTCTGCTTGAAAATTAACAAAACTTTATTCAGACCATAGTCATCTGAAGGGAGTCTAAAAGTTCAAAGCAACTTGCCCTCGAGGCAGGATTAAGCTAAACAAGCAAAACAGTTGTTCTTTTCAAGGAAAGGAAAAGTCCATTACTGCCTTTATGTAGACTGGTCTTGACCAAGCCGTTTCTGTGCAACCAAATCTGTCCGACCTCCTTCTCTCCTCTCTGGCCTCAGCACGTCTCTCTCTCTCCTACGGAATCTTGCATCTCTCAGGTTTTTCACACCCTCCTCTTTGGAAGAAGAGGCCTGATTCTCAGCTTGGGGTTTATTTACACCATCAGAGATAAGCGCTGGCAAAGGTTCATTCACAACTGGAACAGAGGCATTGGAATCAACTCTTCCCCTCCTGGTGCCAAATGGAATGTCTCTTTGACCTCAGAATCTGATTCTGAATGAATGTCTGATAGTTCTTCACTCACCCAAGTGAAAGAAGATTAGACACAACAGTAAGAGCTGACAAAACCATTGCCGCCACTCTGCTGCTCAAAAGCAATCTCTATTCCCACTGCAAATGAAGTTGGGATACCTGCCCGGCTGGGTGGGAAGACTACAGGAAGAGGAGGGCGAGGGGTGTGTGTGAAATAAACTATTCCCTGTAGCTTGTTTGCCAATCCGTCTGTTTGCGTAACCACCTACCCAGCATAGCTTGCCACCTACCATGGGTTAGCATGATGTGTGAACCCAGAGTTTGGTTAGCTACAGTTCTGGTTAGTCTACAGAGTTCTAGACAGGCTACAGAAGCAGTTTTGGTCACTACAGTTTTGTTCAACCTACAGAGCTTCATAGGTGCAGTATACCGCTGCCATAGGTTTCTTGATTTGGTTTCCTGAGCCTCTAGCAAATGCTCTATATTAAGTATTTGGGTCAGCCAATATATCCTTAATCACACCAGTAGTATCTTGAGACTGGCTCTCTAAAGGCAGAACAATAACTTGTGTGAAATAACCACAGATGCTTTTATGTTCTGCAGTCCAAAAATGTATGACTTGAATTTAATAAACGCTGAAGTCTGCAGCAAGGGGAGCCTTTTACAATTTGTTTTATCTACTTGGAAGTGGTAGGGATAACTGCTTAGTTGTTTTTATGCATAATTGAAGATTAGCTGCAGGATAATTAAGGCCCACTCGATAAGCTTAGAAGAAAGTAGCACTTTGTCCATTTGAAGTGTTATTTTTTAAGTTGTGCTGCAAAAAGTAAAATGAAAATGAAATCCAGCCTTACCGTGATATTGTGAATCTTGACTCAAACATTTACCAATGAAATGCCCTTTATAATGGCATTCTAGAAACCCCTCGTTCAGGTTCATAAAACAAAACAAAAACACCCTGCTGGCAAGCTCCTTGAATTAAACTGGAGTGGTTTGCAATATCTGTTTAACCTGGGCAACTTGTTGCCCTCTGGATATTTTGGCCTACATAACAAATGGTGGGTGATTATGGGAGTTGTAGGCCAAAGCATCTGGAGGGCTACAAGTTGGCCACCTCTGAATGAACCTAATGGTGAACTATGATAAATGTCTGAGACCTTCCTCCAAGCACCTCCTCCTATGGAGGTTTAAAGGATGGTAACAAGGGATAGAACATTCTTGGTGGTGGCCCCCTGATTGTTGAATGCTCTATCCAGTGGGGCCCGCCCGGGGTCAACATTTTCATCTTCTCAGTGCCAGATCAAGGCTTTTCGATACTGCCAAGGCATTTGATGGCTTATGATGGGGCTTTTTAATGTTCGTTTTTACTGGGGCTTAGTAGTTTTATTTGTAATTGTTTTTAACTGTTTTATATGTTTGCAAGTTAAAGGATTTGTATGGTGTTTTATCATGTTGTGAACTACCAAGAGGTTTGGCTATTGGGTGTTATAGAAATGTAATGAATGAAGGAAAAGAACAAGCTGTAAAAGACCCTGTCACAATATAGTCCCTGAGCTTTGTCTGAAAGCACCTGATGAAGCAACCTTGTGAAAGCTAAGCAGGTAAGGATCTGGTCAGTGCCTGTATGGGAGACAACATGAGAGCTGTATGGATATGGCCAAAATTCATCATGGAAGAAAGACGGGATATAAATTAATAAATAAAATCAAAAATTGCTTCATATTGCAAGCAATAACAATTATAATAAAGCACTAAAAAGTAGCAGCTGATCTATGTAAAAACTAAATAGCACCATCCATTTGATCGCTGGCAAAACCCCTTGAAAACTGAAAATGTCATTTGTATGCAATTAGTACCTGGTGAAATCCTCTCATCATCACAACAGTTAAAGTTGCAGGCACTATACTAGAGTGACCAGATACAAGAGAGGACAGGGCTCCTGCAGCTTTAACTGTTGTAATGAAGAGGGAATTTCACCAGGTACGAATTGCATGCAAATGATGCCGGCTGAAATTGCCTTTTCTCTACAACTGTTAAAGTTACATGAGGCCTGTCCTCCTTTTCATCTGGTCAGCCTAAATAGGGCCAACTGTTATGTGTCAAAGTAGCAAGCAAGCTTTTGAGTTTACTAGAAAGAATCTCAACACAGTGTAGAACCTGCATAGTCTAGTTAGTGCTTGAGACAGATCTGGACAGCTGGCATTGATATTTTCAAAAGGACAGCAGCCATTGCTCCTTTCCCCCTGGGATGCCTTTTATCATGAGTTCTGTAGCCTGCACATCACATTCCCCATTCTACCCTAAGACTATTATAAACTGCAGATCATCCTAGCAACATCTGTTCTCCCTCCCCCTTCCTGTTTTGGGATGTGTGGGTGCTTTTAGCTTAACATCCAGTCTAAAGAAGAGTTTTGATGAACTCAAAAGTTTGTTCTGTAGTCCGACACAATTCAGTTGGTTCTAATTAAGATATTACCCTACAGGGGGTTTTGGAATTTTTTTTTCTAATGAGCCAACATGGCTGCCTTCATATTTCAACATAAATTGTGCAGAATGTGAAGTACAGTCTACACAGCCTTGCTTTCCTGAGAGCCCCCTTCATTTCAGTGGTCTTGTCCAGGAGTAATACTCAGATGATGTCCCTAGTTTTAAACGTGGCACTGACCTGCTTTTCATCTCACGAATGTTCCAATGTATAGAGAAGCAGGTAAGCTTTCACCAGTGCAATCCTGTGCTCTTCTACTGGGAAGTAAACCCCATGGAATTCAGTAAGTTTCTATAGGTTTCCAACCTTAGTCTGATAGCCTGCAGTTCTTAGCATGAACCAATGCACCCAGGTGTCCAAATTTAGACAAATCTGGAAGGGTAGGAGAGAAATCTTGCTATACAGAACAATATTCATCCAAAGAATGTTCCCATTCCAGCATGTTTGGCATTTAACTTTTATGTGCTTTTCAATTTCTGTCCGGCAAAGTAAGAACAAAAAAGTGAGGTATGCATGTTTACCCAGATAAGTCCTTCTGCATACAATGGGACTTGTTCTCTAGTAAGTGTGTTTAGAATTGCAGCTTGTGTTTCTTGCTTTTATTCAAACTCAGACTTGATTTGGTGAAAGGGGGGGGGGGGTGGACAGGGAGAAGCAAATGTTTTCATTTACTTTTTTGGTAGCTCCTACGAGTTTTAAACTGTCCACATGGCTTTTTAGGTATCTCCATGCATCAACAAAATCCACATAGTTCACTTCGTTATAAACTGCAAAGCAAATTTTGAAATGTTATATTATTTATTACATTTATATCTCATCTTTCTTCCATTGTGGGACTGAAGGTGGCTACATGTAGTTCCCGGGTGGTCTCCCCTCCAAGAACTGCTCAGTCATTTAGATCAAAGGTGGCTAGGCAAGTGGCTACAACAGAAAGGGCCTTCTCAGTGGTGGCACTTCACTTCAGCAAGATGGCTGTCTCATATGCCATCAGACCATGTCTTGGGAAATGTAAGCAGACAAAGTATTACTTCTCTGAACCAATATGCAATTGGTTTCCACTCTGATAAAAAGTCACCAATGGGTTGGGTTTGTCTTGCTTGAATGACTTTTGAATCTGGCTTCTTGCACTCTTAATAAGTATTGTTATAAAATACTAAAAGTCCAGCACTCTAAAATATCATTGGGAAGGTTAAGGTTGCAATCCTGTGCACACTTGAGAGTAAATCACATTGAACATAGTGGGAGTTGCTTCTCAATGAACATGCATAGCATTGCACTGTTAGGCATCTGCATAACTCATCCACTGAAATCAATGGGACTTTGAAGTGCTTCTCATTGGCTGGATCATGCTCAATATGGATTGACTCACTTGTCACTAAAAAGGATTGGTGCGAATAGACACGGCATCATGCTAAGCAACCAAGCATCAGTGACTTTAGAATGGTAATCGGAGCTAGCATATGAGTTCCTTACAGAGAGACACAGGTCGTGACATTTACGGTTGCTACCCTAGGAAGCAAGTGAGTATCCAGGCGTGTCTAGTCCAAATATAGATTGAGGAGCAAAGGCATTAAAAGGAGAGGAACTGTTAAGCTCACTCATGTAAGTAGCTTTGTACTAAGTAGCTTTGTACTAAGTACCATGTATCTTTTTGTGTTGCTAGCTAAAACACAGGCCCCAAAGGAGAAGTTGCTTAATGTGTTGCTTGTTTAACATTTTCCTTGCTTTTAATTTGAGAGATTGTTGGTGCACACTGCCTTGAGAGTTTGCAGGTGAAAAAAGTGATAAAAATCCCCAGAGAAGTTCACCTGGCTCCTACGTTGTGATTTTTTGGTGCCAGGTGAAGACTTCATTATCTTTCTAAGCTTTCAGTTTTAAAAACAAATTTTAGTGGGTTTTGGGTCACGCATGTTTTGTCTATTGTTGGTTTTATCATGATACTGTTTTAACTTGTATTTGATTGTATGCTCATGTTGTATTTTTATATTTGGTGGTTAAAAAAATGTGCACTATCCAGATACTTTATTTTTAATAGGCAGTATAAAAATGCTGTGAAATAAATAATCAAAACAAACCAATGCTAAAGATCACACAACTGTAATTGTATTGGGTGACACCCCATTTGAAAACAATTATACAAGACAAATTTATACAAATACCCACGTGCTGATAAGCTAAACAATTACTACACATTCACCATGTGTGTTACAATTGTACAAGGTAATTTTTTTCAAATACTGATAAGTTAAACATTTGCTACACATGCAAGATGTCTATTAAACAATCAGTAGATACAATAAGCACAAATAAGGTACAATCATTTAGCACAGATGTAAAGATAAAAATAACAGGTTTTTTTGTTTGTTTTTTTACCTACCAGATAAGGTACAAGCACCAAGCAAAGGTTTTAGGTAAAGCACCAAACAGAGTTTCAAGATAACAGAGTTTCAAGGTTACAGGCATCCGGTAATTTGTGCTGTTTCGCCATGTATTTTGGCTTCTTCAGAAAAACAATTCCATTATCACCTTTTTAATGAGAAAAGCCATGGGAGTACAGGAGTTTGAAAACTTTAAATAGTCCTTCTGTCCCAGTGTTTTATTAACCGCTGAAGCAGCTTGGATCTCTTGCCGGGGATCATAGGCGTGCACAGCACATTTCATTAGGGTGTACATCCAGGTAATTTTTAAAGGCCAACATTTATTGAATACTCAATCACAAAGGACATTATTTTTATTCATTTATTTATTAAACACTGTAGACACTGATGTCCTACTCCGTGTTCAGCTTGCCTGACAGTGGGAGGACTGTTGCAGGTGAGGATAGGGAATGAGGAGATGCTCCTCAAGCTCCTGCATTGGTGGGGCTTTGTAATGATACTGGCCAGAGGAGGGGCTTACGAAGTGATATTAGCCTTCATGGTTCCTCCTCCTGGCCTCTTTGAAGTGTAGCTGATGGCAGAGAGGCTCCTGGCAGGGCGATTCCTTTTCACTCCTGCTGCCTGGAGCAATGCCATGCTGGCAGGGGTAGCAGAGCAGCCAGAGGGCAGCTGGATCCCCCTCTGGATCCCTACTCAATGCCCCCCACAATTCACGCTTATTGCTTAAGACATTAGGGTGTGCCTGGGCACACCTGGCACACCCCTTGCACACTGTTATGTCAGCAACTGAGAAAAACCTCTTTTGAGCCTTTATAAAGCACTGGGACGGAAGGCTATTTAAAGTTTTCAGACTCCTGTACTTCCACGGCCTTACTTGTTAAAAAGGCGATAATGGAATTGTTTTTCTGAAGAAGCCAAAATACATGGCGAAACAGGACAAATTACTAGATGCCTGTAACTTTGAAACTTTGTTATTTTGAAACTTTGCTTGGTGCTTGCACCTTTTCTGAGTAGCAAGAAAACAAACAAACAAAACTGTTATTTTTCATCTTTACATCTGCGCTAAGTGATTGTACCTTATTTGTGCTTATTGTATCTACTGATCGTTTAACAGTCATCTTGCATATGTAGCAAATGTTTAGCTTATCAGTATTTGAAAAAAAATACCTTGTATAATTGTAACACACATGTGAATGTGTAGTAATTGTTTAGCTTATCAGCATGTGGGTATTTGTATAAATTTGTCTTGTATAATTGTTTCCAATTGAGCATCACTCAATACAATTACAGTTGTGTGATCTTTAGCACTAGTTTGTTTTGGTTCTATTCAACTGTTGCCCTTCCTGGCTTGTTGTTGTGAATAAATAATGACTTCCATGGTGCGACAACAAAGCACACTTCCAAACTAACTGTAAGTTTAAATGTTGTGCAGTATCTTGACTGGAGGCCACACACATGTTGAAACAAGCTGGTGAATTTCTACTACAAGTGTTCATTCCAGTTCCTCAACCCAATTCCATTGCTAGGACTGTGCTCATGTGGCCCTATTTAAAAAGTCCACATCCCACTGATTGGCTGTATAAAAAGGGAAGAGGGAGGGTCAGATTTAGTCCCTCTTTCTCTGATGAGCTGTTTGACAGAGGATTTCAATTATTCTAGAACATCTGTGCCAGCCTTCCCCAACCTGATGCCTTTCAGATGTGTTAGATTACAACTTCCATAACCCCCCATCCAGCTATGATACACACATATTCTGTTGGATTGGAGCTGATCTATTTTCCAACAGCTGTTTTGCTTAATGGTGTCCCTATTAACAACAACCTAGCTCAAGAGAATTTTGAGTTTAGCTGGAAATGATCATGTGTTTTGTCTATGCATATTGTAGCTTTTGATTAAAAGGAGTTAAATTAAGCAATTAACTGGAACTATTAAAATTAATGCCTGCATTAAGGGTAATGCCTATGGCACAATTATTTACTAAAGTTCCATTTTCTCTAATTATCACCAATTCTGCTCTATAATCCTGTCCCTACAATATACCCCCGTAAAAATTTTGAGGTCTAGAGATTTTCTCTGCTGATATGTGATCTTGAGGTATTGGATTAACACAATAATTTGGGTAGACAGTCTGATTCTTGTGCGAAACTTTTTTAGGTGCTATTTCCAAAATGGCAGACAATTTCCTTTTGGTCGCTAGTTTTCATCAACCACAGAAGTTACTATCTTGTGTTTGGTATCAAATTATAGGTGTTCGGGGTCAAGGAGTTCAAAGAATATGCTATTTTAATTGTCGGAGTACTCCTTCCACCATTTTCCAAGATGGTGCTGAAATGTCTCATTTTCTCACGGTTCAAATTTTTTTGTCTGTTTTCACAAATAAAAAAACAATTAAAACACACACAATACATAAAACATCAGAAGCAACATACTAAAAGACCTCTCTGGACCTAAAAAAATTTACGGGGGTATATTGTGGGGACTGGATCACACTAAGGTCACTTCATTATTCTTACAAATAACACATCCTTTTTTCTTCGTTTGGGGCCGTTTCTCTCTGGGCTTTCCCCCCTTCTCATTGAGGGGCTTCTATCTTGAGCTTAATTATGGAGAGTGTGGCAGGCTCCCATATTTTGGGAATACTAATTCCTGATAACAGGTTGCACAAATGGGGGGGGGGCATTGTCTTCTCCTGCTCTTCATGTGGTAACTGTTTTTTTTTTTTTTTTGCTGGTGCAGCAGTGACAGGAATTACCGAGGTATCTGAAGAAGAGCTTGCTGCTCTGCAGTCATTTTGTGCCAGCAAGATTAACCAGCTCTGTCATCTGCAGAGCTCAGCACCACTGAACAGGAACAAGCACGGCGATCAAAGGCACGAATTCACTTTAGAGAAGCCATTGACATGTGGTTTGAACTGTATTGTCCCTGATCCACTAGTGAATAGACTCCGTCTGAAAAATATCAATGAGACTATGAAACAGGTACTAAAAGAAGGAATGCCTCTCTCTCTCTCTCTCTCTCTCTTTCGTTCCTAAAAAGGGAAATGCAAAAGCAATTGCAGAGTGTCCTTACAAATACAAATATCAGGATTTGGCTTGCAGTGATCCTTTTTCGTATATAATCATTATTCAAATGACAAAGGTTTTTTCCCATATAATGTAATACAAAAGCTGTGTTAGCCTACTATACTAAAGAGGGGGAAAGTGTTTGATGACAGCTTTTTATTACAAAATGGTGCAAGCTTTTGTAGGTGCCCAACCTCCTCCAGGTGCTGCCTTGGAAAGTCCTTTTCTTTTTCTTTTTTTACAGCAAAACCAAAGAATAAGGTTGAATATAGTCTGGATGTTGCTTGTTTCATGCATAACACATGGAATCTGCCTTTAAACCAAATTGTTTTATTAACCATCAGATAATCTCATGAAATACACTAATTTTCTCATTAGTGCTAGATTCTCTTGATTTTTTCTGGAATTTATGGTATTGTAGTTTTCTTTAATTTTGGTGAAGTGAATTTTTATTTTATTATTTTATTTATTACATTTTATACTGCTGTCCAGGCAGTGCACAATTAAAACCATAAAAATACAATAAATATTGCAATAAATTTAAAGCATTAAAAGCTTAAGAGTGCAATATAAAATCAGATAAATTACAGCCTGGGGACAGCCTGCGTGCAGAGGCACATTTTTAGGCGGCATTTAAAAGATGTTACATTTTCAGCCTCCCGGACTGCACGGGGGAGGGTTTTCCATAGGGTGGGTGCTGCTACAGAGAAGGCCCGCCACTGAGGTTCTTCATGGTGACATTCCATTCGTTTTGGAATGGCCAGCAGGACCTCCTCTGAAGATCGTAACTGTCAGCTGGGTGTATATAAGGGAATTTTTGCCCTGACTAATAAACTTATTAACTCAAGGTCTTCATTAGTGACTTTTTTGGGGTATGTGAATGGGGTTTTGGGGGAGAGGGAGAGGGAGAGAGAGTACTCTGATTTTGTGCGTCCAAAGGTTCTCTGCCGAGGCAAAAAAAGGAGAGAAGCAGGTTCTCAAAATGCTAAGAATACTTTATTTCCAAGCCCTTTAACGCGTTTTGGCCTCTGTTGTTTTTTAAGGCCTTCTTCAGGGGGTTGATAAGAGATGTCTGCAGAAATACTCTTAACAAGATGATAGACTCCTACAATAATTGGCCCAGACACCAGTTATTATCGTAGGAGACTATCGTTGTGTTAAGAGTATTTCTGCAGACATCTCTTATCAACCCCCTGAAGAAGGCCTTAAAAAGCAACATAGGCCGAAACACGTTGGGCTTGGAAATAAAGTGTTCTTAGCATTCTGAGAACCTGCTTCTCTCCTTTTTTTTGCCCTGAGTTGGATGCTCTCTTCCTTTTGGTTTTCCAAAGGTTCTCTGACAACACAATATTTTTATTTGTTTTAAGTTCAGGTTGTAATTCCCAAGGCACTAACAGGACGTTGCCAGAACAGCCGCCCATGGTTCTTGGGGCAGCTACTGTGTAATAGGTTCAAAGCACCTGATTAAAAGCAAGTCTGTTTTACCCTAATAGGCAGTGGCTGTCATCCAGAGACTTGTGTGTGAAAAGGCTCCCTTGCTGGCTATGGGAAACAGAACTCCATTTCAGTTTCCATTTCCTGTTTCCATAACTGGGGAAGTCCAGTTTAGAGACTTCACATATTAGCCATGATAGAGAATCTCAGTGGATTTAGCCTGGTTTATTTCCAAATTACTATGGTCTCCTCCTGCTTACATTTTATTTAGCATTTTTACTATGCAAAGAAGCTTTCCGTGTGTATTGCATTGTCCTTCACAACAACCATGTCTTTATTATGCCAGTTCTGCTGATGAGAAATGGAGGCTGAAAGATGGTTATATAACGAGTCTGAGACCATATAAGAGAATACTTGAATCCAGACCATCAACATCCAAGTCCAACTTTCTATCCAGTTAAACACAAGAATGGAAGCCCATATCCAGTTTTGTACCTTGGAAGTTGTTCTGTTTTCCGGTCACATTCAAATGGGCCTCCTTTTCATAGGGTTGTGATGGGGTATTGTATTTATTATGTAATGGCCTTATGGTTCAATCCTATGTATGTTTACTCCAAAGTAAATCCTACTGTGTTCAGCAGGACTTACTCCCAGGAAAGTAAGCGTGTATAGGATTGCAGCCTTCTTTCGGGATTCCTTTACATGCTCTCCCATCTTTTAAATGGTTAACTTTTCCATTACTTTTGAAAGATGGAACAACAATTTTGGGCATGTTTGCTTACTACAAGAAAAGATTGGTATATACCAGCTTTTGTAATATGAAGGTTCAAAAAATAAGATTAGCCTTAAGTAAAACAGTGTTATTGCTACTGTAAAGGCTATTGCATGGGGGAAAACAGATGTAATTTGGTGTAAAATATAACTTGGGCTTGCTTATTGTGTTCGTTCTGTGGAAAAATGTTTATAACTTACACTGCCTTAGAAAAGCACACCTTTGTCTTGAAAAGCACACCTTTGTCTTGAGAAGCTACATGTGGCTATTATTTTTAGTGAAGACAGTCATCTTAGTTATCTGTTACTTTGCCTCTCAGTTAGCAGAAACTGAAATACATCAACCATCACGATGTCCCCACTGCATGAAGAAAAGAGCAGAGCTGGCAAAAGCTGCTTTTCTCCGACGAAGAAAGACCTTGATGGAAGAATTTTTGATTCAAGAGAAACTGAGAGAACACATATATACCAAAGTAAGCCATGATTTAAGCAAACAGAGACATTTTTGCAGCCTTGCAAATAACTCTGCAGATGTTATTGACTTCACAAAGCTTTTGATCAAACAGAGTGTCTACACATAGCTCTTGCTAGTTATAGGGTTGGGAAGAAAGAGAAGGTATTCAAATTTAAGTAATTGACCCAGTTATACAAGGAGAAATGATTTTGTGAAATGGTCACTCCAAACTTTTTTTTCTTAGCCATTTCATTGATTTTTCAGCACATTTGCTTGGGACTAAGTCCCATTGAACTCAATAAATCTTACATCTGATTAGACATGAATAGGGTAGCACTGTTGAGCTCAGATTTCTCCTTTCCTGCCTATTATTATTATTATTATTATTATTATTATTATTATTATTTATTGCATTTATATACCACCTATAGCCGAAGCTCTCTGGGCGGTTTACAAAAATTAAAAACATTGAACATTAAAACACTGTTATACAAAATTTAAAAAGCATAAAAAGCATAAAAAGAGATTATAAATACAATATCCATTTAAAACAACTATTCTGGGACAAACAACAGCAACAAAACCCACAACATTCGCTGTTAAATGCCTGGGAGAAAAGTCTTGACCTGGCGCCAAAACGATAACAATGTTGGCGCCAGGCGAGCCTCATCGGGGAGATTGTTCCATAATTGGGGGGCCACCACTGAAAAGGCCCTCTTCCCTTGTTGCCATACTCTGAGCTTCCCTTGGAGTAGGCACCCGGAGGAGAACCTTAGCTGTTCATCGTAGTGTATGGGTAGGTTCGTGTCGGGAGAGGCATTTTGTCAGGTATTGTGGTCCCAAGCCATGTAAGGCTTTATAGGTTAAAACCCTTCAACAAACAAACCTCATCATGGGATGCCTTTAAAACTTTACGTCTGCTTTTCAATAGCACATCTTTGGGGTTTTTTTGCAAGACGTTCTTGGGGAAAAATAATGAAATCCAAAACAAATTCAATTTACCCCCAAAATATGGCTGAAACAAAACAGCCATTTCTCCCACCTCGAAATTGGTTGAGAAATAGTTCTTGTCAGTTAATAAAACAAAAGTGAACTAGCTCTCTTCCGGTTTGCAAAATCTTTCAAGTTGACTTGAGGTGGCCCTTGCTCACTTGGTGTTTACAAGCCTGCACTTTAGGGCCAAAGTATGTGTCAATCAGTTGAATGTATATGTATTTTTTTCTTTTATGTTTTCTTTTTTTACAACATGTGGAAGACTGGAGCACAGTGAGGAGCTTCTTAACATTTGTATGTCCTGTTTGTTGGCTTCCTGCAAACATCTAGTTAGCCACGGTGGAAGCACAAGATTGGGCTAGATGAACCAACAGAGCTCTTATGTTTTTAAACCTTTTGCCATCTTCTATGAAGAGCAGCAAGAGAAGAAAGGTTTTAGTTGAAAAATCTACCAAACGGGAAAGGGGCCTCTGTTTGCCAGTTGTAGCAGGGCTATACCTGTAACCCACATGCCAGCCTTCAACTACAGATTGCAGACTCCATGGGTGAATTTTATAAAAGAGGAAAACCATCGGCATGTCATGTATAAGAGTGGCCCTTGCAGACACATCACATGTGGGGAATCTAGGGAACCATTTGAGTCTCCTTTGCTAATGTTAGAATTCAACACAGTCATGTGCTTGATCCTCCCTTGATGACAATAACTGAAGGGTTGAAAATCTGGCCTATGAGATCTAGCCTCCTTTTGGAAGGAGACCAACCAGTCTGATATAGAAATGACTTCATGGAATCGTGGAATATTTGGGCTCCCTTAGAGAACGTTGCCACGATCATAGCCAGGGTCACAACCATTGGGCTTAATGAAGTTCATGCACCAGTGAACTTTACATTTCTGTCAAATGAATTCTCTCTTGGGAGTTCAGCTCTGGAATCTAGACTATTTTTTTGCCCATAACCCTTCAGTGAAATCAAGGCTGCAGCAATCTGTAAATTATACAAATTGGGAATGAAAAGGTGGCCAGCCACAATATCTGCCTGTCCATGAGCATACAAACCTCACATATATCAAGTAGGCTGGCCATGTGAAAAGGAGGACAGGGCTCATATAACTTTAACAGTTGTAGAGAAAAGGGAATTTCAGCCAGTGTCATTTGTATGCAATTAGTTCCTGGTGATATTCCCTCTTCATCACAACAGTTAAAGGTGCATGCACTATACTAGAGTGACCAGATACAAAAGAAGGCAGGGCCCCTGCAACTTTAACTGTTGTGATGAAGAGGGAATTTCACAAGGAACTAATTGCATACAAATGACACTGGCTGAAATTCCCTTTTCTCTACAACTGTTAAAGTTACATGAGCCCTGTCCTCCTTTTCATATGGTCAGCCTAATATCAAGGGGCTGTTCACATGTCATGGCGGCGAAGTGTGGGTTATTTGCAGGGATGTGTGTTGCCCATGAGCCATTCACATTTTCTGTAGACGATGACCTCTGTGTAATCAGTGGTTGTCAGTGTGATGGGCTAAAACAACCCTGTGGTTAACCCAACAACAAACCATGGGGCCCCACAAATCATGGGTTAAATAAGCCACTATTTGCTGCTCCAGTGTGCGAACCACGACCAAGTCTGATTATTGGTCCATGTTGCCCAACATTGTGTCCTGAGACTGACCGTACTTCTTCCAGGTATCAGGCAGAATTCTTTTCCCAGCCCTATTTCCTGAGATGGGACCTTCTGCATGGAAAGTATGTGTACTAGCGCTGAGCTTGATAACTCCTGTATGCAGGATTTCTGTAAATAGAAACTGCATTTCCCCACTGCAAGGGCATTGTATTTTCTTGCTGATTGAAAATATATATGGCTTTCTATATTAATGGCCTGTATTTGGTTAACTTGTTTAGGTTTCTTGCTCACAGCTATCCAGATGGCGCAGGCTAAGAAACAGCAGTTATGTATGAATGGGTGGGTGGGTGTTGATGTTTACTGTGTTAAGCATTGTTGCTACTGTCATGTTCACAACAGGGAACATGGTACATACATTTTAAATAAATATACAGTGTGGAGGACTACTTCGCTCAGATGACGTCATGCCCACTGGCATCATCCTCTGCCCAATTTGCCTCTCTCTGTACTGAGATAGGCACACAGTTCTGGTGCTAGAAGGAGCAGCTTTTTCCAATGCCAGCCCCCGCCTTTGTGCGCCGCCCCTCAGCTCCATTGGAATGGCAAGAGGGGCGTGAACAGACTTGGACGGCACTGTGAAGAGTTGTTTTTTCCACTGCCAGCACCCACCGTTCCCCTCTGTTATTGGCAATCTGTTATAGAAGGTAACGGGATGAATCCCTCTGCACACCATTCATCCTCCCAGTTGGGAGGTGGAGCACAGTGTGCAGGGAAAGCCTGCTACCTTGTTATCTCCGATTACAGATAGAGATAACAGAGAGGATTTCTCCAAGACTGAGGAGGCTTTGTGGTCCAGGTCTAGTTGTTACTTCAGTTGTTATCACGATAAGTCAGCATTTTTATCCCCCATACTTGCAGATGAGGAGACTAAGAGAGAGAATGGGGCCACCTAGTAAGTTCGTGGTAGAGACAGGATTTGAACTGGAGACTTCCTGATCCATAGTTCAGTTCCTTAGCCACTACTCTATGAAAACAGACATACTCTTTGTTGTTCCATGCCTGGAAATGATGCATGTGTAAAAGAATTGTAGCCGCAGTGACTGTCACCATGCTTCATTTATTATTAAAGGTAATGGCATATAGCAGTTCTCCAATGGGAAATGTCTCACCAAATCTTCCTTTCCTTCTAGGATTCTCTCACCCTCATTGGAGAAATACACAAAAGTCTTCCTAAGCTTTCTGAGGATCCCAGGAACATATGGCAGAAACTGAATGAGAGAGTTCTGAATGCCTAGCGCCTAGTTGTGTGGGAGCATTAATCAAAGCAGAAGAGACAAATAGGTTGAATCCACACAAGCTGAGCAACGAAGAATATACCATGGTTCAACTCTGCCTCCTATTACAGTGCAAATAGAGCAATATGCTATCATCTGGCTAAATACATATTGCACATTATGAAAGGTGATTTTATTATTCCGACAAGCCATAACTATTGTTTTTGTGAATTTCCGTTCAGGATTTCAGAGCAGCTGTAAGCTGCTTCCACGTGTAAGCAAAACAAATAGTTCTGTTTTACAAGGTGGGGAGGTGTAATTAGTGGGTTTCAGCTCAATCTGTGCCTGCTTCCACTTCTTAAATTGAAAACTGGAGCCCCAGGTAGAAGGAACGGGTGGGGGATGAAGGTTGCAAAGGAACAGCAGAAAAGGTAAGCTGGTGTGTTCTTATATTGCTGAAAACAAAAACAAATAAGAACAGGAATTAATCCATAACCCTTAGGATTCCAAGACAAGAAACGGTGATCCTAAATTGGTGATGTCATTTGATGAAGCGAAGAGAGAATACAACAGCTGGCAAAACTAATAAAATATCCAAATTCTGTTCACATAAAGACTGGGTTCAGACAACACGATAACCAACGGTGGTTTAAATAATCAACAGTTATTTAACCCACCGTGAGTGATCGTGTTGTGTGGCGGGAGTTTTTTAACCAACGGTTGGTTATTTGGCCAAAATAACCAACACAAATAACCAACACTGTGTAGAGTTGGCTATTTGAACCATCATTGGTTATCATGTTGTGTGGAGGGCTCCATTGGTTATTTCCTCAGCAACCATTGGTTATTTCGTAAGCCACAGAGTCGCAAGGCAAGAGCAGTCAAAGTGGCGGTTGCCACTGTAGTCCAGCCAGCAGGATAGATTTTTGGCAGCAATGGCTGATGGGATACTAGCCAGAGGACTGAGTGGGGAGAGAGGGCAGGGCATGAGTGAGTCAACTCAGTGTGGACCAATAGTCAACTCAACGCTGATCCTAATCCACACTATGGTTGATTATTATCACATTGTGTGGAGAGTACACCCTAAATAAACAACTGTTGTGTTGATTATTACCCCACCGTTGATTGTCGTGTTGTCTGAATGCAGCCAAAGTTTATTATTTTTTGTATTTACATTTTAATTGTTTTATTTCAGTTGCAAGCCACCCTGGGAATGTGATTGAAGGGTGGTATAAAAATACTTAAGTAGTACAAAAGAAAGAGGATTATGTGTCTGTAGAATGAATAAAAGAGAAGATGTTCTAGAATTGGAATGGCTGCTACTGAAGTGTATACCTGTCTGCACCACATTTTTATAAGGCCAACTGTGGATCGACTTACAGACAGTAATTCCTAAAAGGTGAGCTGAGGAACCCAAGTATGCTAGAATAGCTCCTGTGCCATGAGAAATAAATTAAGAAGACAAAAGCTTCCAGGACTTCGAAGAATTCACTTGAAAAAGTGGCTGTTTCGTTGTGTCTCTATATTATATACTGTTCTGGCTTTCCCTCTTTTCAGCAGGCCTGTTTTAGAAGCTGTGGTAGCAGGTGGGATTGGCTTATTCAAGGGCTCCTGATGCAGGCAAACAGCACAATTAACCTACCCATGAACGATGTGACACTTACGAGTCACACCTGTGTATGACCCATAGCTCTCGGGTTGCTTCCTTTCAATCAGAGCACATGTCCATTTCAGTGGCTAATGCAGAAACACAGGGTCTGGGCTCCTCTGCACTTTCTTTCTTTGTACAATACTCTCACACATGTCCCTTTTCAATTACAGTAGCAAGGTATTTCTTCTCCATGTAATTGATGTGGCAGGAATGAAAGCCTTAGTACAGCACTGTAGCTGTCAGATGACAGGGGTTGAACCTGGATTTCCTGCATGCCATGCATATGATCTCCCACTGAGCTGTGGCTCTTCCACTACTTAACAGCATTACAGCCTCCTCTGCTTTCATGGCTGGAATGACAAACTAGCTTATTCATAAGCCTCCTATAGCTCATCTAGATGCCCAGGCAGACACATGGCACCATTTCCATGGGACTTTAATTCTTCCTAGAATGCATATAGCTTCTGAAGGCTTCTAGCACATACTCTTGCTGTCATTTGACCTGGATCAGGATTGACATGTGTTTTGGTTTGTGGAATTAAAGTCTTTGGTACTTGTTCTCTGCTGGGAAGGTCTGTGGAAGCACTATTAGAACACAAGGAGAGCCATGCTGGATCAGTCCACCTAGTCCATCCTATTCACACACTGGCTAATCAGCTGTGTGTTGGAAACTCAAGTAGGACATGAGCAATAGCACCTTTCTACACGTGTTCTCTGGCAGCTGAGATACATAGGCATACAGCCTCTGATACTAGAGGTAGCATCTAGCCATCGGAACTAGTAGCCTTTCCCAACACTACAATATCCTTTTTTAAGTGTACACAGTATTTCAAGTGTGGTCACACAATAGATTTGTATAAGGGGTAATATGGTATTGGCAGCTGTATTTTCAGTTCCTTTCCTAATTACATCCGTCATGGAATTTGCCTTTTTCACAGCAGCTGCACACTGGGTCAACATTTTCATTGAGCTGTCCACCACAACCCCAAGATCTCTTTCTTGGTGATCAGAACCCATTAGCATATATATGAAGTTGGGATTTTTTTGCCCCAGTGTACATCACTTTACACTTGCTTACATTGAACCACATTTACCTTTTTGATGCCCATAATCCCTTTTTGTTTTAACCGCCCTAAATAATTTGGTGTCATCAGCAAAACATGGCCATCTTACTTCTCACTCCTAATTCCAGATCATTTATGAACATGTTGAAAGGCAATGGTCCCAGTGCATATCCACATGGGACCCTGCACTTATTCATTGTGAGAATTTACCATTTATATTATACCATAAGAGGACCTCTCCTCTTATTCCATGACTTTTACGTTTGCTCATGAATCTTTGGTGAGGAACATTGTTAAGAGCCTTTCAGAAACCCAGGCAAACTATGTTGGATCACCCCGTCCACATTTATTAATACTTTCAACCCTAAAAGGTTAATGAGACATGATGTACCTTTGCAGAAGTCATGTTGATTCTTTTCAGCAGGGCTTGTCCTATGTGCTTGCTAATTTTACCTTCAATAATGCTTTCCACCAATTTACCTGGACGTTAAACAAACCGGCCTGTAATTCCTGGGTCACCCCTGGATTCCTCTTTAAAAATTGGATTATGTTGGCCATTCTCCAGCTTTCTGGCACAGAGGCTAATCTTAGGGACGTTATATATTTTTGGTTAGAAGTTCTTGAGTTCTTTAAGAACTCTCAGATGGATATGATCTGGGCCCAATGATTGGTTAACTTTCAATTTGTCAGTAAGGTTGAGAACTTTATCACTTGTCATCACTGTTTTCCTCATTTCCTCAAGATTCCCCTCCTGAAAACATCAGTTCAGACACAGGTATTTGCCTTACGTCTTCTACAGTGAAGACAGATGAACATTATTTATTCAGCTCTGCAATTTCCTTATCTTCCTTTAGTACTCATTTAACTTTGTTTTCATCCAGTGTTCCATCTGCCTCCCTAGCTGGTTTCGTGGTTCTGATATATTTAGGGCACAGTACTATAGATTGCAGCCTTGATTATTGGAATCCCTTGAATTCAGAGGCTTATGATCATCCAGTGCAGGGCTGGAGGAGCAGCAGAGGCGATCTTTGCCTCCTTGTCTTCAGGTCCTACATTTTCACCAGATGGACTTTTCATTTTGCCTGTCTAGTGATGATACTTTAGAGGGGGGAAGGATAGGAGGCTGGAGAGGCCTCAAGACAGCTCATATTCTGCCCTCTCAGGAACAGAAGGACATATATTCCACACTTTCTCTGTTGTTGATGATCAACATGAGACTGTGCATTGCTTTAAAGGACTTTTTTTGTGCCAAAAACGAATGTGGTAGCTAACAGCTACAATTCCCTCTCTCCCTCCCTCCCTCCCGCCACCCCACCCCCACCCCGCTTCAACAGAAACCAGGGGAATTTACATCATAGTACACTGCTGCTTTGAGAGACTTAATGAGCTTATGTAATTTTGGAGATGTGGCAGAGGAGATCATTAGAGACCATCTAATTGAGAAAACAACTTTGTTTCATATACAAGAATGCTTACTCCTGGAGTTGGATCTTATGTTGGAAACAGCTATAGCTGCTGCCACTCAAATTGAGGCAGGACTGGCAGAAGCTAAAACAATGTGTTTGGACAAAGCAGAGTGTGGTGCAAGCTGTGGATCCTCTGCATAGACATTCTGTTGTAAGGCAAACAATAGGCTATGAAGAAAAAGCGGATCAAAAACAATCAAGTCAACAAAGTTTATGAAAATCTGTTTTTGTTGTAGCTCTTCACAGCACCTTGCAAGTTACACAGTCTTGCTAAGATAGTACATTGTAATTATTGGAAAAAAGTACATTTTACTAAGTATGATGTTATAATAACCAGCCTAACCAGCCGGTATATGTAGTTACAATACCAGATGTTACGGTTTTGTGTGTGGACTGGATTAGTCCCACACACATAGTAGAAACAGCAATGTACTGTTAACATTTTTGCTAAAGCTGTAAGGGATATCAAAAGATAATGAATTAATGCTGGATTACTAGCTCAGCAGTTTCTCTGCTACCTGGATCAATTTGTTTGCATTACTTTGGAGATGTTGGTGTGTAATCTAAGAACCAAATTCCAGTATGTAGATGTCTGGCTGTAAAAGCAACCTTTGGCTCATGTTGTGCGTCTGCAGAATTTTACATTGTCCCTGTTGATATTCCTATCCTTGGAAGAGATGGATTTACTGCACTCAACATTAGGATAGTTGTGGCATATAATTCCTCCTCATTTAAGCACTTTTGTAGTGCAAACAATAGTTTCAGTTGTGTTGAAGGATCAGAATGAGTGAAAACCGGGCTGTGCACATAGGCTTGTTCATAATCTTAAAATGAAACTGAATATACTTTTTTGGCAGAAGTTATGGAATTTACCATTTGCACATAGAGCTGCAGTTTCTGAAGAGATTAAGAAATTGGTGCAATAGGCTGTTACTGTGTAGGTTGATTGATCTGACTCGTGTGTGTGTGTGTGTGTGTGTGTGTGTGTGTGTCTTCGAGGCAGTGCTTTGCTGCTCCTTCCTCTTGAAACCCTGTGGTGTCACTGCTGCAGGGTGAGGGTCAGGAAATCCCCATGGCAGGAGGGAACGCAGATTTTCCGGCGGCTATTCAACTCATCAGGCCCGCCACCTATCCAGCCTCCCTGCTCTTCGGGTTACCTATCAGCGGTTGCCACCTGCCCCACAATGCCCCCAGCTCAATGCCGAAGTGAGGCCACACAGTGGAAGGACCATGGTGGCCTCACTTCAAAGTGAGAAGTTGGGATAAGTCCCAACTTTTTAAATTCACAGCTTCAAGGAAAAGCCCCATGGTGGTGACGAGTTGGCGGCTGCATTGTATAACTGATGCAGAGCCACTGTGCAGCCGCTGCAGGGCAAATAAGGCATATAGACAGCCCCTGGGTCTCAAATATAGTAGTAACAAGGAAGAAAAATTGTGGCACCTTGTGTCTTTCAAAAAGTTATTCTGCAATATGGAAATGTAATAAATAAATAAAAGTCCAGTGTTAATAATTTGCAGTTTGCATTAATCTGTATCAGTGCGGCAGTCTTGAAGCTTAATTTGGATAAATGCAAATTGAGAATCACTGAACTTTCCTTTCTGGGACATGCAGTTTCAGTACAGAAATTGACACATGATCCTGATCATGTGTTGGCAATTCTAGAAGCATCTCCTCTGAGTGATGTACAAACTTTACACTCCTTTTTTGACCTTGCCTTTTGGTATGCAAAATTTATTCCAATTTCAGTGGGGCAGAGGTTCCATTCTGGGTTTCAGTTACAACCAGCTAAAGTCCAAATGAGCTATCCAAGGTGCTGAACCGTATCTGCAAAACAAATACAGCACTTTGAATAGTTCCTTTGGACTGGTAACTAAAACTCAGAACGGAATCTCCACCCAAACTGTGCTGTTCCTTAAAGGGAAATGCTTTGCTTGAGCCCCTTCTGGAATTGTTGAGAGGAACATCAGATTTGATTAGGACAGCAGCTGCGCAAACTCGTTTTGAGAAGGTGAAAGGGTTGATTGTTAATACTTGCATTGCTTAATCTTGTAGTTATAATTGTGACAGATGCTTCTGATTATGGATTGGGAGGAGTACTTATACAGGTCCATGAGGATACATTTGAGAGGATGTTTGTTGCATTTGCATCAAAAACATTTACTGAGGCTGGGAGGAGTTATTCAACTATTTAAAAAGAAGCAGGTGCTTGTGTTTGGACTACAGAAAAATGGACGGCATATCTATGGGGCCATGTGGTTACATTCTGTACTGGTCATAGGCCTTTGACAATATGGTTAAATGGTAAACAAATGGAGTGGGACAGCTAGGAAATCGTATTGCTAGATGGTTAGCAGAACTACTTTCCTTTACATATGAAACAGAGTACAGACCAGGGACCCAAACTTTGACAGTGGATTGTTTGTCTCACCTGCCTTTGCCATCAGCTGAAAATTCATTGGAGGGTGATGAAGAAACAGTTGCTGCTATTACTAGTGTACTTAATGCTTTTACACAAGAGCAATCCCTAACTGCATGCTTGGCATGTCCAATCCAACAAAAGATATGGGATGTTTTGACAGGTAGATAGCCTAATAATAAGAAAAAGCCTGAGTCTGGCTTGTTGTCTTGTTTTAGAATATGTGATGAACACTTTTTGCAAGATGGTTATGTGTTATGGGGAGCACAATAGTTACTTGTGCCAGAAGAATATCTACATTTATATGTTTGGCATATGATACCCTCAATAGATTGTTAGAATGAAACAAGAGTCTGAGAGATCTGTATCAGTGGCCAGGGATGGACTCCCAAAGAGAAGCAGCTATAAAATAAATTGTCATTTGCCAGTTACATGATAAGACAATTCCCAGATGCTGCATGGGAAAAGGATGTAATTGTTCTTATAGGATGGTGCTCCATTGATTCTTATTACATTATTACTTTAATGGATTATTACAGCAAATGGCCTAAAGTAGCTTTCACATACCCAATTTGCCTCAGCTATGGTTATTTGCTTTTGTTCCATTGTTTTAGTAGAGAAGGAAATGCTAAAGAACTGATTTAGAATAATGGTGCTCAATTCACCTCAATGGAATTTGAAACCTTTCTATCTGAGTGCATTATTACTCATTGGAGATCATCTGTGTATTATCCCCAAGCTAATTGAGAGGTTGAACTGTTTAACAAAAGCCCAAAACAGAGTTTACAAACAGCTGTGTTAGAAAGGAATGCATGGAAAATCTTTGTTACTGATTTTTTTTTTTTTGCAAGTATTTAGACGCTGAGGCAAGGAAGCCTATAAAAGAAAATAGGACATGGAGTTTGCTTAGTTCTAGGCATACCTGCTAGTTCTGCTACCTTTGTTATTTATAGTTTTCAATAAATGGTTCTATACTTTTCTCTCCCTCTCTTACTGGACACAACAGCAAGACTTCCATTTTCTGAAGGAAATCTTTTTTCCCCTCGAATAGCTTTCTTGACACTGCTCGTTAACCATACTGGTGACCTCTTGGACTTGATGCTATGTTTCCTGATCAACGATATACATTCTATCTCAGCTTCTATTATTATGATTTTGAGTAACCTCCACACATTTTGGAGAGATTTAACCATTCTGCTCCCCCTTTCAGCTTTTTTTTTTTTACAAATTCCCTCAATTTAGAAAAGCTTCCTTGTTTTGAAATCAAATCTGACTGTGTTGGACTTCCTTTGCAATTTTCCACTTAAATATAAATACATTTGATAGCACTGTGGCTACTGTTTCTTATTGGTACAACAACATTCACATCTTGCGCTGGGTCTTGCCTGCACAATATAGGATTAAGTTTATGGTCGCCTCCTTCCTGGTCGGTTCTGTGACCAACTGTGAAGTTCTTGTTCAGCCTATTTCTCATTGGGGTGATAAACTTGTGTCTGGGATGTATTGCTTCAGAGAGCTGTAGTGGGGGGAGGGGTCTTCTCATGAAATGTTCCCATAATACAAGAAATAATAAATCCCTTCATATAGAAAACCAGCATATTTGGTAGAACATTTTCCCCTGGACATTTCGTTAGTGGAGGGATCAGTCGTTGCTGCACATAGGGGCATTCTCTCATGTGAGACCACACCTGCAGTGTGAAATAGTATAGCCCAGACAAAGGTTTATTTAGAATGCAATCCTATGCATGTTTAAAGCCCTACAACTCCCTGCATTCCCCAGGCAACCATCATGGCTGGGGAATGCTGGGAGTTGTAGGATTTTTGTGTGTGTCTAACCATGCATACGATTGCGCCCTTAACCTTGGTGAAAACCAGACCTGAGAAACAACCCAGACTGACTTCTGTAGAACCAAGGAGAGATGTTTGCTTATTTGCAGCAGACCAAACCCTGTAATGGTTTTGAAGTGTAGTAACTGTTTAGTAGTGCCGCAAGCAAAGCAATTCTTTTTAAGGAACTGCTGAATCTGTTTCAAACTTGAACCATGCTGCAAACAAATGTCTATTGTTATATGTACTTTCTTTATTTTGGTGCAATAATGTGTTGGACAGTCTGCTATGTAGGAACTTGTTTTCAAACTGAAATTACTGTTGTTATAGAAATGAACTCTTTTGTTTTCTCTACCAACTGAAATGTTTTTCCTTAGTCAAGCAAACGATCGGCCTATGTTCTACTGTGGCCTCAGTTCATCTGCTCAAAAAGTGTAGCAGGTGGCGCCCTTTGCACTCAGGCCATTTCATGCTACACGCATCAACCCAACTATTTTCTCTCTGCCTGTCAGCTGTCTCCTTCACCTGTGTGGGCATGATTTTTGCACAGAGGTGTGAAAAGGAAATAGATGGACTGGGAATGGAGAAAAAAACCCTAAAAACACAGGGAGAGATTGCAACTACTTTAAACATGTATTTCTTTAAATCAGAGGTGGGGAACCTGCATCCCTAGAGAGGTTTTTTTGACTACAATTCCCATAATCCCCAACCATTGGTCATGGTGGATGGGGCTGATGGGAGATGGAATCCCAACACCTGAGGGGGGCACAGGTTCTGCAGTCCTGCTTTAACTTACGTATAACATTTCTGGGAGGGTGCTTGTGGACCAGTGCCTCAAAGCAAAGCCTGGATCTGCCCATAGCTTGTAGGCTTCCACTCCACTAAGGGAGGCATGGGAAGAGGGGGCATAGCTCAGTGGTAAAGCATATGCTTTCATGTAGAGGGACCCAGGCCCAATCCCTGGCATCTCCAGTCAAAAGAAAACAGGTAGGAGGTGATGTGTGAGAGACCCAAGTGAACTGCAGCCAGTTAAAGTGGACAACATAAGAAGAGCCATGCTGGACCAGAACAAAAGTCCATCTGGTCCCGCATTCTGTTTGCCAGTAGCCAAGCAGCTGTTGACCAGAGACCCACAAGCAGGACATGAGTGTAACAACACCTTCCCATCCATGTTCCACAGCAACTAGTGCACATAGGCTTACTGCCTTTGCTACTGGAGGTAGCCTATAGCCATCAGGACTAGTAGCCACTGATAGCCTTCTCCACCAGGAATTTATCCAACCCCCTTTTAAAGCCATCCAAACTGGTGGCAATCTCTACATCTTGTGACAGCTAATTCCATGATTTAACTATGTGCTGTGTGAAGAAGTCCTTCCTTTTATCTGTCCTGAATCTCCCATCAATAAGCTTCATGGGATGACCCCATCGAGTTCTAGTATTTTGAGAGAGGGAGAAAAATGTCTACCTATCCACATTCTTCAGACCATAGATAAATTTGGGCTAATCCAGTCTTCCTCAACTTGCTGCCCTTGAGATGTGCTCTGGGATTCTGGGAGTTGTAGTCCAATCCATCCAGAATCCACCAGGTTGAGGAAGGCTGAGTTAGATGGACAAATCATCAGAGCTGGTTTTTTTTTCAACTTTGTAAATTTGTAAACAAAAAAACATAAAGAAAAAAAAACCATATACAGCCACATACTTCAGAGCTGGGTTATAGTAGATCCTATTCCTTCACAAAATCGACCACTGTTTATCTGACTTAGTGTCCAAAGAGTTGTTGTAGGAGAGCCCCTAGTACAACCTGACCCAAAACTGAGTCCTTTGGGCATGGTGTCTTCTCCACCCTTGTCTGGGCTGCTTATTCCCCCCTGATGTCTCATTGATGGGCTAGTCCCTGGGGACAGCTGCCTTCCACTCTTGAGTGTGCATGTCCGTGGTGACATGGTAGGGAATGCTGTCTTGATGGCAGTGGCAAGTGCTGAGCCACCTAGGAATTCGCTCCAGTGCCACCAGACTGCTTCTGATCAGACCAGTTGTGTTTTGGAGCCCCTAAAGAGTTTCCAAAAGGCTGAAGCAAATCTGTCTTAAATACATTGACGTTCACTGCTTATTTATTTCTTTTATTTAGTAATAAAATAGTATTGTTTTGTTCCCACATAGAATCATGTGCATGATCCATAAATACATTTTTAAAATACCTCTGTAGCAATTAAACAGGCTTCCGAAGAATGTCCTATGAGATCCGTATTATAGTATTCTTAAGAGCCATTGTGTGATTAAAATTTTCCTTTTTGTTTCCTCCTACTGTTTCTTTTGCTTTTTTAAAAGAAGAAAGGTGTACAGCATTCTCACAGTTTCACAGCTCATTGGAAAAAAATATTGCATTACACTGGCTAATGATAATTGCAAGCAAGCTATATACTTTAACAGGATGGTTGTATGTCTATATACATATATATATATATATATATATATATATACACACATGTTACCTACTTAAAAGCTAAACCAAACCAGAGATTAACTCTTTTTTAAAAAAAGATTACTTAGATCTGCTACTCACACAGTCATTGTCTTTTGCAAGATGTAAATGTTATAAGCTATGAAAATAGAAACATGCCGTTATAAACTTGGTTAAAAGGAATAGTAAAGAAATAGGTAAGAAATTAGAGTTGCAACCCAGTTAAAGAATTCTTAGTTGAATAATCATATGTGTTGATTAAATCTACATATGAATAAAAGGAATCGTTCTGAAGGAGAAGCAATATATTTCCGCTGTTTGCGCACACACACATGCTGCAGCAGGCATCATCTTAGAAGAAGCATTCTCTCCTCTGTGATAGGGAAAGGAGATATACCTCTTCTAAAGTGGTCCCTCCCTCACAGTATCTTTAAGTTCTTATATTAATTTTTTTTTAAAAAAAAAAGTCAATCCAATTTAATTGAGGACACCATTTTGGCCCATCAAAAGGTTTTACATCTCTTCATCTAACCTATGAACTGACTAACAGTGCAATCCTATGCATTTCTTCGTCCCATTGAGTTCAATGAGATTTACTCTCAGGTAAGTGTGCATAGGATTTTCTCCCTTTTGAATGATGGTTGCTGATGCCCTGTCATAAACTGCTTTTGAATCTACCTGCCAAAAGCGTTTACCCATTTACCATGGGTTTGTACATATGAGAGACCTGCTTGAAATAGAAGCCCAAAGTCCCTTCAGGCAGGCCAGAACTGATTGCTTTTTTTCTTTGGATCCAGCTTTAGGATTTCAAACACTGGGCCTTTAAAACTTTGTTCCCTTGAAACACATGTTGAACATCAAGCTACTAGCTGTCTCTCCTTGAGGGTGTTTTACTTGGTTAGGGCTTAGCAATTCATTTCGAGTAAATTACTACATCCCTTTGTTTTTATACAGCTCTTCAGCCACAAGTTGAGAAATCTAACTCTTCCATGGTTAGTTGTTATAAATGTGGGGAAACAGAATTAACACCATTTTTAAAAGGTTCATTTGATGTTTTTTGTTTTTTTAAAAAAATAAGAATAAAAAAGGACAAGAAATTAGGAAAGAATTATTAGTATTTCTCACCTGGCAGTGAGAGTTCCCCATAAGAAACTGATTTGGTAACTCACTTTTAGTTTACCACCTGCACTGAAGCATGTACCTACCTCCTGTAAATGTATTTGTTTCTATTGTTTTTAATGGAATTCCCCTTAAAATCAGTGAAATTTAGCATTTTATGGCTGGTATTATGTTTGTGGAATCCCATTGCTTTGATCAGGGAAGTTTCTCATTCATTTCAAACTTTCGGGCTGTACCCTTAGCTGCTGTATCAGATGATTTATATGGATTTCAGTAATGTTTTGCCCTTTCGCAATGACTGAGGTTCGAGTTTTTCAATGTCAGCGGTAAATTCAAGATGAAGACAAAGCTGCCATTCTCAAACTGGCTCTTCAGAGTAATCCTATTGCAAACTATGAGATTATTCCTTCAGTGTCAGTTTGAACATTGCAACCTGTGGCTCATAGTGGCAAATGAAAATGCAAGTCTACAATGCAACCTGTGGTATGTCTTCATAAATAAATCAAATTTAACAGAAGAGTAAGGCGGTGGGAAAATGTCAAGCCATTAACGCTAGAACCAGCTGGGTAAAGCAATGAGAGATATTACATAATTGCTATGCCCATGCATTTCTTCTGAGTCCCCCTTCACCATCCCTCCCCCCATCCCCTGTTCTCAGTAACCTGGAAATATTCCAGGTAAGCTTGGGTTAGTGTTTTTAGTTCTGTCTTTATGAAACGAGTCTCACTGTGCTTTGAAACCCATTCTTTTCATGGTCCCTCTGATATTCTTCATTGGCTTTCTGCAGTCTTTTGCTCCTCAGTTTCCATTTGTGAAAGCAGTAGGTCACCAGGGACATGGTGATCAACGAGAAGATGAGGACCAGGACAATGGCCAGCGCAACAGTGGAGGAAAGTGATGCCTCCGTCTGTTGGGCTCCAGCATCGCGCGTGGCATTGAAGACGGCAGAAATCTCACGTTCTCTGGCTGCCAAAAAGATGGGTCTGGAAGTGCTGCTGGACCTGGGCCGCATTGGGATTCTGTAGGAATGCTCACGTTTTAGTCAGATGTTCTTTTGAAGATACATGCGCCGTGAGTTATCATGAGGCAATGTGTCAAGAGGACACTGCTCAATTCTTAATCCTGTTCCTGAAGCCACATAGGCTGTGAAACAAACCGTTGGCACGATATGACTCCTGCACACCCAAACAGCTTCTGTTGCCTCCTTTGGTGTAAGACTGGGAGCCACCTTTGGATTCCGTCGAGAGTTAATCAGGAAAATGTAGTAACATCATGATAGTAAAGGAGCATCCACAGGGCTAAGATGGACACCATGCACACATCGGTCAGAGTTGGATACCTTGCAAGTTTGTTTCACTCTAAGGGGGATGGGGGTGGAGGTGGAAATGCTCATAACAGAAGCTTGCAATCAAAGATTCCTTGCTGAAGGGCAAAAATCGATTCTTCTGAAGATGGTTGATACAATGATCAGTTCCACTCAGGTAGCTTTCGTTCCTATGTTCAGGTACCTTTGCTCTTCTAAGTCTTTTTGGAACTTGCCTTGCACGCTTTCTCTGTTTCTATAGAGCTATGGATTGTTTTCCACCTCAGGTCTCTTGCTGAGGAAACTAAGAGTTGTCCATGTGCTTTGCAACTTTGAAAAGGTGACCTACGTAAAGAAAAGGGCAGGGGATTAGTTCGTGATAACGAATGAGGCAATTCTTTTCTTGCACAGCATCAGGACTGTTCTGAAACAGTTTCCTGCCTCGGCTAGAGAAGCAAATGCCTCAACACCCCCCACACCCCCCACACACACACTCTTCCAAATTAAGGTACATAATACCCAGGGCTGGTCACATTCCCCACCCCACCCCGCAAGTGCCTCTCCTTGTTCCAGGCACTAAAAATACAACAATAATAAATGCCATTCTTTGCCCATATGTAACACCCCAAAATCAACTGTATGAGGCACCCACCTCATTACCTAATGATATCACTGTTCCTACACAATGGAATGTCTAGATTTGTCATTCTCTTGCAATACATTTTCAGTTAGGCAATCATTTGATGTTTTCCAATGCATACAGAACAAGTCAGTGAATATTGAATTCCCTAGCCTACTTGCTGCATGGTCTTTCCTATGAAGCGGCTTCCAGTCCCTCCCTCTCCATGTGTGTGTGTGTGTGTGTGTGTGTGTGTGTGTGTGTGCTTGTTTTACCCCAACAGAGCTAACAACTGCTTTGGAAGGGAGGAGATTTAGATAAATAAATTAAAAAACATGGGGGGAGGTTAAACCCCCAACACCTCTGTGCCAATTGGATCTGAAGCTCCTCACAGTTGCATTAAACTAAAACAAACAACAAAAAGTCAGAACTTTCCATCCCAGGCCTCTCATGTAATGTATATTTGAGCTAGAGATTGAAGTTAGCCTGACACCTAAAATGTATTAGAGCATTTGCCCTTATGTGACTACCCCTTGTAGCATGGCTGCCATTTTTATCTCTGAAAAAAGCAAAACAAACAAAAAACCCAAAAGGAAGAGAGCATCCAAGTCAGGGCAGAAAAAAAGGGAAGAAACGGTCTCAGGAGGCTTAAAATACTTTATTTCAAAGCCCAACACGTTTTGGACTGTGTTCTTTCAGGGGGTTGATAAGAGATGTCTGCAGAAATACTCCTAACAAGATGATTGTCTCCTACGATAATTGGCCCAGTCGCCATTAATTATCATAGGAGACAATCACCTGGTTAGGAGTATTTCTGCAGACATCTCTTATCAACCCCCTGAGGAAGGCCTTTGAAAGAACATAGGCCAAAATGCTTGGACTTTGGAATAAAGCATTTTAAGTATCCTGATAACCTGTTTCTCCCCTTTTTTCTGTCACATGTTTCTCTCTGGCAGGCCTTCAGCAGATGGGTGATGAGCAGTTGAATATCTGCTTTCCCTCATTTGGAGATGTGATGATGAGGAAGCTGACAGAATGCCTATCCTATTTCCCTGGTGGGGAGAAGTGAATCATCTGAGCTGTCTTTGAACTGAAACTACTTACGTTTTGTCATAAATGTACAAAAGTGCCTCCCATCTTTGAATTCTGATGCTGTTCTTTAAAGTTGAATCCCCCTCCCCTTTGCCTTTACTTATCTTCAGCTGTCCACATCTTGCCATAACATACCTGCTGACTTTGGCAACCACAGTGATTTCATTGATGTCCTAATGTCACTTCTGATGTGAAGCCTCCAAAGATAGTCATAAACCAAACCCTGTGCGGCACCATAGCCAATGGCAATGTGAACAAATGAAGGCAGGGACAGTGAGGGTAAAGAAGAAGGAAAATGGCACAGAGAAGTGGCAGCAAAAGCAGCCAATGGGACAAAAGGATGCATCATCAAAACTATGCAAATGTTCAGTGACGTTTTTTGGGGGGTGTGGGGAGGTGTTACTGTGTTCTGCTCCATTGAATGTTACAAATTGCAGATAGTTAATGCAGTCTTTTAATATCCTTTACAACTCCTTCATACTGAGTCAGACTACATCTCCACTGTCTGCTCTGTCAGCAGTTGTTGATTACCTATGGAAGGACCATAGCTTTGCATAAAAAAAGGTCCCAGGGTTTGATCCCTAGCATCTCTAGGTAGGGAAGGAAAAAACTCCTGCCTGAAACCCTAGAGAGCCAATCTGTGTTGACAATACTGGGCTAGATAGACCAAGGGTCTAACTCAGTATAACACAACTTCTATGTTTCTATTTCTTCATGATCTCCAGCTGAGGTCTTTCCCATCAACTGGGACTTGATATCTTTATTAACTGCAGAGCAGGGGGTTGACACAGGGCCCATTGGCATGCAAATTATGCACTGTAACATTGATCTGTGGTCCCTCTCTTGATTTTCCAGCAAACATCCTTCTCTCTGCTTCTAAATGCTTGAAGCCCAACATTCTGTTCAAAGCCTGCTGTGCTATGACACCTTCCTCTAAGCTTCTTCTGTGTTATTAATTAGATGAAGATGGAATTAATCCTAGGTATGTACAATCTTTGGCATTTAGGCCTGCAAGGGACTGAGGGTCTGTTTTGCTAATTAACAGCACATCTAAAGATATTTTTCTTTGGTTTTAAGAAAGACTGTTTACTAGTTAATAGGATTCTGTCATTGGGAAAATATGTAAATGAGAAATTCATTGCCAGTAAGGAATAATGTGGTCAAAATGAAAGACTTATTTCAGAAGGAAGCTAAAAACGCTAGATTTTAAACCGTAGGGATGTCTGTGATGTAACTTTCTTGTAGTAAGATTGAGGCCAGATTTCTTTCAGGAATATCAAGTGGAGAACACTAACACATATGATAGATAGAGAACTTGGGCAAAGGGATAGCATGAGGTTAGAAGGCATTTGGCTCCAACTGTATGAGAAGTCAGAGGAAGGAAACTTAATGTGAAAACACGGGCAACTGGCCTAGCTTGTTTTTCTAGATTACTGAGCACTTTTAATATCAAGTTGAAGTTAACAGGCAATGGTGGAACTCCACTTTTTTGACGATTGGAGGCTGATGAACATAACAATTTAATACTGCTGGAAACAGTATACAGACTGCTCCCCTTGGAAGTTTTCCTCCTATTTCAAATAGCAGGCATGATGTGTGTGTGTGTGTGTGTGTTGCCAATCAGGACTCTGGCAGGGGGCAAAGGCTTAAATCCCCCGTCCCCCATGCCCTGGTCCTGATCTGACTTCCCCGCAACATGCCAGGTATTTGTAAAAACAAACAACGAAAAACCACCCACATAAAACCAACCACATAAAACATGTAAGAATGGGTGAGAATTTCATTTCAACTGGGTTTTGAGAAGAACTGACCAAAATTCGCAAAGACCTCCCTAACTGGAGAAAAGGAATTTAAGTTTTAAAATCAGTTAAATATAGGAGAAACGGTAATGGACAGATTTGTCCATCCAGGCCCAGAGGTTTGGGTGCTTAGCTCTTAAAAGTCCCTGTAGATTCAGACCTATTAGGGGTGCCACCTCTTTTTTCTAGCACACTCTTAATCTTTAATGATTATATGGCAGGTAGGTTTATCATAGAATCATAGAATAGTAGAGTTGGAAGAGGCCTATGAGGCCATTGAGTCCAACCCCCTGCTCAATGCAAGAATTCACCTTACAGCATCCCTGACAGATGGCTGTCCAGCTGCATCTTGAATGCCTCTAGTATGGGAGAGCCCATGACCTCTCTAGGTCATTGGATCCATTTTAATCCTCTCCATGCAGGGTAGAATTGTACCTTTTGAATTTGGCCAGAGCAGATGGGTAAGATTTCAGTATCAGTAATTATCTCTACCTATAAAGTGGAAAGTATGTGTGTGCAATGTATGTCCGGAAATGTTTCCCACTTCCAGATGAGTTAGAAACTTGAAATTTGGCATGCTGATAGGTCTGGCTGTACAATGTACCAGAAAAATCTAAAAACACAGAATTTGGGGATTTAAGTATTTTTAAAAGAATTTAATAAAAACCAAGGCTTAGGCCTATAACTCCCAGCGTGCCTTGGGCAGAACTCCCAGCATGCCTTGGCCAGACCTACTGGCCTTTGGCAGTCACTGTGAGTGCATGGGCGGGTTGCCACTGCATGTCTTTCACAACCCTGACTCCTAAGGTTGGTTTTGAGCAGTCAACCCAATTCCACATAAAAGGAAACAACCCACAAAAATGGGCTGTATACATTTGTAGTGCCTCCTCCTGCCCTCTGCGTGGTTTTAAAACCATAACTAGATACAACAGTGTGACTTTGAGGGGCCAAACATACTCAAAGGCACCCTACCCTGATATCACTGTTTTATCAGAATCTGTGCATGCCCAGAAGCAGGTCTGATGAAGGAGAGACTTATACGGCCAGCCCTGGCCCTTCAATACAGGCTCCTGATGGAGCACTTCATGGGCGAGAAGCAAAGGCCAAGGCAGTCCCAGCAGGATTTAGCCAGAGCTGGGCATGTCTGCTGACAGCCGCTTACCTCCCCTCCTCTCTGATGCTACTCTTCAATGCTCTATTGAGAAGCAGCATTGGCAACAAGAGGAGGGAAGCGCCTCTCAGAGGACGTGGACACCTGTGGGCTGCCAAAGGCATGCTGGGAGGTGTAGTACTGTCATGTAGAGTGGCTGATTTTAAATAAAGTATGGGTTAGCAAACCATGTCACTATGTGCAACCCAGGTAACTTTCTCTCCATTATAACTCAGCTCCCACTTCCCTAACCTTTCACTAACTATCTTTTGTTCTCCTTCTACCTGACTTTCTCCAACTGCCACTAACCCCACCCACCATTTCATTCTAGCCTCAGTTTGTGCCTACAACTCCCATCATGCCTTGGGCAATTTAAACTGTTTAAAAGTTAACTCACAAACCTAGCACTGGCCTATTACCTTGAGATGATTATCTTGCAGACATATGCCTTAGGGGGCCCGAGCAACGCCAGGTATATCAGCTAGTTTTTAATAAGACTTTATCCAAATTCACAATGTTAATATCCAAGTGAGAGAAAAATCATGAGATTAAAAAAAATGAAAATGTGGGAGAAAGAAAAACTGGCAGATTTGCCCATCCCTAGAATATAATCACATCTAACTAGGCCCTTAGATAGAATTTAAATAACAGTTCGGACCTTGGCTTATGATACACATAGATACCTTTTCTAGACAAGGTTGTTAATCCACTGTATCTACTTTCACTTTTGTCACATAATTGAGATCTGAGCGCTACACAAGGAGCGTTTCTTTTCCTGCTTTTCCACTACATAACATGGTATAACATGTCAAATCATTACGAATGTGGAATAAAAAGCAGGAAATAACACTATGAAAATGGTATATGGATTGTGGATTGTGCCCCAACAGTTATCAGTGCACTTCAATACTGCTTTGAAGCAGTAGTGTAGATCTAGCCATAGTGCAAATACCCAAGAGAAAATCACAGTTTCGTTTGCTTTCATAATGAATGCTGCATTTACCCTGCTCTAAAACAACTCACAGAAAGAGCTGGGTAGACACAGAAATGAAACTGGAGGATCCTGACATTCTCTAAAGAACCTGTAAACAACCATGAGCAAGGAATGATGAACATGCAATAAATATCTTATGTAGAAAAGCCCTGTTGCATGTGGAGAAGTCAGGAGGATCTTTTGCATCCACTTAGATTAAATGTCCATTAATAATAATAATAATAATAATAATAATAAACTACATATGACTGAAAATAGTATAGAGTAGGACAAAATGAATGATATTTTCTGGAGTGCTTTTCTAGAGTGCTTTGGCTGCAACAATTGTGCCCAATAGCAACATTTATGACCTGGTACTCTTATCAAGCTCCCTGCTGGTATGCATAACTGTATCCAGCCCTCCTTTTCCATTGTTCTTCTTTTATACCTTTGTACCATCCAGAGAATTAATATATCTGTTTTTAAAAATGTAAAGTCCCCCCCTTACACTAATTTTCATCACTTTTTAAAATATTTCTCCTTCCTCACCATTTTTTTATTGCCGTATGTAATGAAAATTCCTAAGGGTTTTCTCCCATCAGTACTTATTAACAAGGTTGTCCTCTTAGCCTTCTAGTCCAATTCAAAAACATTTATATTGCCAGTAGAAACATTGCATTGCACAGATTCAGCACATTCTGGGACAAGGGGACATCCAGATGAAGTTTTTGTCATGCCGTTGCCCTGCCTCATTGTACAGTAGGTCCAGATGTCACTGTCTTCAACTTGTAACCCTCCTGTGTTTTCCCGCCACTTCCGAACCGTGTGACAATATTATTGGAAAGGCTATTACCTATTATTTAAAATTATACCCCAGCATCCTTGTGGGAACAGGCTACAGTGGCTAACAATCAAACAAGTGGAACAATATAAATAACAATCCACACAAATGCAAGCAACATCATCACAAAAGCCTTGAAAAGAAGCAGGTGGCCAATAATAATAATAATAATAATAATAATAATAATAATAATAATAATTTATTTCTTACCCGCCTCTCCGTCTGGATCGAGGCGGGGAACAACAACATGATAAAATACATAAAACTGATTAAAACATGACACATATTATTAAAACTGCATAAAAATCCTAAAACATCCTAAAAACATCCTCAAAACATTCTAAAATTCCACTGGATATTTGTATCTTGTAGGGCAAAATTAATAACCCATTAATAACAAATCTATCACATTTACAGTGGCAACATCCCCAAAAGCTTTGGTGGTGATACAATGGAGAATTAAACATTTCCCCCCAGACTGAGGTTGCAATCCTACTTGGAGCAATTCCCATTTAATTCAATGGGACTTACTTCTAAATAGACACAGATTGGCTTGAACTGTCTGGCTGCATTTCTGTACACATTTCCCTGTGAGTGAGTCTCATTGAACTCACCAGGACTTACTTCATATGAGTAGATTTACTTCTTCTGCCATGGTGGCACATCAGCACCAGTGGTTCCCCCTTATTATCCCATGCTGTAGAGCCGAACAATGTCCACAAATATCTGTAATCTGTCACAATTAAAATTCCCCTAAACTGTCAAATCCTAAATACCTTCCCAAGACAGCTATCAAATACGTCCACTGTCAAAACTGCAATCAAATATCATTGAATATTGAAGGGTGAATATTTAGCAAACTTTTGAGTATTTGGAGAATGTCTGAGAAAATTCAACCTCAACAAAGGAAAACCTTGAGGGGGATTTTTGTCGTAATAGCAATCTGAACTGTGCAATAAACACACTGACATGGAGCTGAGTGCTAAGGCAAGCAACAGCATTTACTTCCAAGTGCATGCATAAAAAGGAAGGTTGACAGTTCTCATCGTAATCTTTTGAGCAATAGACTTGGGCAAGGGGACAAAATGTGCTATGTGGATTGCTCCTTTTTAGGATTCCAGGAGCAGATTACTCCTGTTTAGGGTTCCCCCACAAGCATCCGTCTGCACTTCGTAGCCACTGAGCATATTGAGATCTCAATGATCTAGGGTGGGATACAAATGTTTTAATAAATTTAATAAATAATAAATTGCGTCTTCATTGGACTGTGTTGTGCCCAGTGGAGGTTGGTGGTTCAGATATCAGTGAAGCGGATCGTTATTAAACCCTATAGGCCCAACTGCAGGAAAACTTTACTCTCACTGCAGAAAGTCACCTCCTTCCTTCCAGTGTACAAAATGTGTCCAGCTGGAGATTGGGATAAACTTTGGGTCATGAATCCTATAGTAATAACAAGAAACAAAGCATCCCATGAGCAAGGGACCCCATGTGAGGAGGTTCATGGCTCTGGTATCAGTGTGCTAGTTAAACTGCTCTGGGTTTCAGTCAGAACCAATCAAGACTCTAAAGGAGCTATCCAAGGTGCTGAACCATATCCCCCAAATGGTTACAGCACCTTGGTTAGCTCCTTTAGAGCTCACTCATGGGATGGTTTTTATTAATTGTTTGTTTGCTATTAGTATAGGATTCATGACCCAAAGTTCATCCTAATCTCCAGCTGGACACATTTTGTACACTGGGAGGAGAGAGGCGACCTTTTGCAACGAGGGCAAAGTTTTTGTTCAGTTGGGCCTATGGATCTATGTTATTTCTTTAAAAGAAACACAAGGAAAAAAGGAGATAAAATATAGGTGAATATTGTTTTCTTTCAGTCTTCATAGCCTTGTACTAATAGTATCTTAAAGTCTTCCATTACTTTTCTATTCCTCGTGAGGCACCTCTGCTTTTCTTCTGTCCTCTCTGTCTTTTTCTTTCTCATTTTCTGTCCCTTCCTCATCCTTCTTTGTTATTTTCCCTTCTCTCTTTCCTGTTTCATGCAAAAAGTCCCAGGTTCCCAAAAAATTCCCTGGCCTATGCAGTGAAAACAAGGGTGTGTGATGGCTGACCATCCACACGTTTTGGCCTACAACTCCCATCACCTCTCAACGTTTGGCACTGCTGGCTAGGGCTGATAGGAACTTTAAGCCAAAAACATCCGGAGGGCCATAAGTTGCCCATCCCTGAGTTAAAAGAACCCAGGAAAGTGAATGCCCAGTGGAGGCTGGAGGCACCAATTTCAGTGCAGTAGTGATTCCATTCTGGGTTTGGGTAAGAACCAGCCAGAACTCCAAAGGAACTCTCCAAGGTGCTTAATCTTAGCCTCAAAATGGGTTCAGCACTTTGGATAGCTCCTTTAGAGTTCTGGCTGGTTCTAACTAAAACCCAGAATAGAATCACTGCCACAGCAAAATTGGAACTCCCAGCCTCCACTATGGCTGCCAGTCAGATGGTAAAATCCAACATGAGTCCAATTTAGAGTAAACCTATTGAAATGAATGGAATGTAAGTTAGTCATGACTAACTGAAGTCCCATTCATTTCAGTGGGTCGGCTTGAAGTAGGGCTTACATTGGATTTACCCAATTTATATAATATAGGGCAAAATAGACTAATGGCCTGATTCTAAGGCTGCTCCATTTTCTTTCTTTTCTTGGTGTGTGGGCAGGTGCTCCTGGTGTGTGTATGTGAATCAACTGCTTATGCAGTTTTAAGATATGTGCACTCTTATGTATGATGACCAAGCAGCGTGGCATTAGAAAACCCATGTCAGAGCTAACCCTGATGGGATATTTGGTTGAGCCCTTAAGCCCTCCTTCCTGTATAGCCTTCTATACCTATGGAAAGCCAGTGGTTTGAATCCACATTTGGTAGGTGGTTATTTGGTCGAAACAGGTAGGATTTCTATCTTGGTGTGGAGAATGTGAATAGGGAGACATCTTTCTCCTTCTCCCATAATACTAGAACCCAAAGGGGTCATCCCATGAAGCTGATTGGTGGGAGATTCAGAACAGATATGAGGAAGGACTTCTTCACACAGCACGCAGTTAAACTATGGAATTCATTACCACAAGATGTAGCAATGGCCACCAGTTTGGATGGCTTTAAAAGGGGGTTGGATAAATTCCTGGAGGAGAAGGCGATCAATGGCTACTAGCTCTGATGGCTATGTGCTACCTCCAGTATCTGAGGCAGTAAGCCTATATGCACAAGTTGCTGGGGAACATGGGTAGGAGGGTGTTGTTGTACCATGTCCTGCTTTGTTGGTCCTTGTCCGACAGGTGGTTGGCCACCATATGAATAGAGTGTTGGACGAGATGGACCCTTAGTCTGATCCAGCATGGCACTTCTTATGTTCTTATGCTGCAACCTGGATGTCAGGTGTATACCTGCAAACCTACAACTGCTGCAGGTGTCGTGACTTCTCCTACCCATTCTTTCTCTGTCATCTTCCCCCTTCCATCCCTCCTGTGGTGAGCCCGAATCCAGCGGTGCTGCGCAACAGATAAGGGAACCGTTAGAATAGGGAGTGAACAGGAGGTGAAAGGATTTAAAGCTGCCCTGCTTTCCACTGCATCTGGAGATTTTAAAACAAAACGACAAGAACAACCAGTGTCCAGGTTGCAAGCGGACAAAAATATGATAAAAACAATAATGATAAATGTTGCAATTCCTACATTATAGGAATATTCAGGCTTAGGAGGATTCACCAGTCTTTTATAGGTTTAGCGATTTCACCATCTTTCATGTTTGATCTTTATCATTTTGGACTTTCGTTTGCAAATGGCACAAGAGTAGCCAAAGACCCCCAACCATTCAGCTTGAGGATGCAGCCTTCTTTGCAAATGTATCTAGATGGTTTTAATCATGTAATCCCAGCACAGAAAATCTAGCATACTGTTCAACATTAAATTCCATTCCACTGTGGAATGACTGCTGGCATGAATGTCAACTGCTCATATTGTGATTTGCCATGTGTTTCCCATACACAGCAGATGAAATCCTAACAGGAAACCTTCTTTTCCCTTCCCAAGGTCAAATGACAAGGCAGCTGCACTGCACATCTTTTACATGTTTTCTGCCTATTTTAATCCATGGATTTGCAAGACAAAGCTGATTTTATTTGGTGAGAGTCTCACACACTCCATTTAGTACAGCTGTGAACCTTCACGTTTTGATTCACAGTTGTGCTACCTAACAAGCTTGTAGAAAAACAGCATTGCTGTGCCATAATAAAACATTGCTGGGAAGGAGTCACACTCTCTTCCTCCACAAGCATTTTAATTTCCATTGAAGAAGAAGATTAAACAACTTGATATTTTGTATTTTTAACTGTTTGTATGGCATTTTAGTTTTTTAACTGTTTGTAACTCGCTCCGAGAACATTGGGCAGATTAAAAATATAATAATAGTCACGTTGAAATAAGTTTTATGTTCCTTCTGCTGCTTTGGACATTTTTTAAAAAAAAATGTAGGAAAGATATATACCATTTAGAAACAAGATGGTGTAGGTTCCTTTCTCTTCTTAGAGAGACATTCGAAAACTAATGTAAAAAGAACATAAAAATCAGCATACAGTGTCATTTTCCAAGGCAATGTTTTCTCTTGAGCACAAACAGTAGCAATATAAAACTGTAATGTAGATATCACAGAGGCATTTATGAGACTGTTAGGAAAACAATAATTGTGTGTGTGTGTGCGTGCGTGCGTGAACGCACACATTCACACATGTGAATGAATGATGTATATGACATTTCACGTTTGGAGTCTCCAGGATGTCCAGAAGGTCTTTAAGTCAGGCTTCTCCTTTTGAGGTTGCTAGACTTGAAGTCTGATAAAACAGAGTAAGGCGCAATACTTCACTCACTACCCTGCCAAGTAAGGCAGCCTAGAGCTGTTCTCCCCTCCCCTCTCCCCTCCCCCCTCTCTCTTTCTTAAGATTTGGAAAAGAGTTAAGGTGTGAAGGAGATACATGGTCTCTGACCTGCATCTGAGAAGTGGAGCAGAGAGGGTGACAAGGTGTTCTGTGGGAGTCCCCACGCCACCCCACCCAGTATGTGACAATGGGAGGTTACATTTTTGCCTTTAGCATACCATCACATTAATTTTAAATTGAACACCACTAGGAAAAGGTGCAACGGTGTAGAAAAGAAGTGTGGAAATCACAGGTAGATTGTTACACACACACACACCCCTCATTCGTTGCATGGCGCACTCGGAAGTAGATGCATTTGCAACCAACACATGCAGCCGCTTACATATTTGTTACATTGGATGGCTTTCCACGCAGCCTTCCCCAAGATACTTTGTCACCTGAAGTAGAGCAATGCATGCACCCACCCCAAGTGCTAGGGCCACACTTTCAAAAGAAAAAGAAAAATGGAAGAAACTCTTGCTGGATCAGCTCTCAACTCCTACTTTCATATACCCCCCCTTCCCTTTACGTGCTGTCCAAAGCGCCCTGCAGGGATTTTCCTGTAGAAAAATTGATAATTTTGGAAGTGGCCCTCAACATATGCTTTATACGTTGATGTCCCTGTGATTTGCCCCTTCGATTGCAAGCCTCTAGCCTGGGCCTGACTTGAATTTTACAACACTTCGTTTTAAAACCACTTTGGGAAGGAAGAAGCCTTTATATTAATAATATGCACCCCCCTCCATCATTATTGTGAGAAACACAATGGACGCGCATGAAGGGGGTGCATGCATCGTGTTTGCGGGTGGTGGTGGTGCGTCTGGGTGTATGCATGCACCAGCGCAAGGCTGCAATCCCAAACTGGCATACTTGGGCGCGAATCCTGTGGAAACCTATGGCTCTTGCTTCTGAGTAAAGGAGGTTAGGGTCAGGCTACAGGCAAGACGAGGGCTAAATGTTAAGGGGTGCGTAAATGCCTCCGTTTTTATCAGCTGGGATCAATCTTGCAGAAGTCCAAGAACTGCGGGCGAATTGCGCGAAGGAGATGCGGCGCTGTTCAGGTGCTGAATCCGGCCCCCTCCGCCTCTCTGCCTTGCATGCAAAGAGGCGCGGGCTTGCGGTAATTGACGAAAGAGAGGAATGCAACACCGCAACTTCGCGGCCAGCGACGCGCTTTGCAAGGGGAAGAGCTGAAGCCATCCCGCACAAAAGGCACGTTTGGAAGGGGCTTTCTCATCTCCCCCGCACACACGCACACACACACTTCCCCCCACCGCACCCCGGCAATAGTCCTTTCTAATCCTTTGATCTCCCCACCCACCCCCGATTTTCCTTCTGCAGGAAATCAACTCCTCATTACGGATTTTCTGGGCGAGGATTACACGTGCGTTGTGTTCAGTTCAATAAAGGGAGCAGTGGAGGGTGGGGAGAATGACCACTTTTACATTTAGGTAAGGCGTCGTCGAGCGATTCCTCCCCCCCCCCCCCCACGCCCCAATCTCTGCCTCATCCACATAGGAGAAATGATCTGATTCAGCAAAACAGCGTTGCACTTACCTTTTACTTGGGCACAATTGTAGTTCCTCCTCCCAGGACCAGCAAGGGCTTTCTTCCAAAGGTTTCCCTTACCTCTCTCTCTGACTCTGTCTCTTCCTTTTCCCTGAATATACGCTGAAGGCAGATTATGCCCGAGGTCTGAGCCGGTGTAGGCTCCGCCCCCCGGTCACTTCCTTGTGGTCTTCAAACAGCCCGAGGCACAGAATGCTGAATGGGCGTGCTGTTTGTAGCGCTGCAGGCTCCGAGAGGCTGAAATAGCACCCCCCCCCCCCCCAGAGCATCCACCTCAACAACAGCGCTGTGAACCCAGCCAAATTCTTCAACTTTATTTATGGATAGATCACATGGGAAGGGAGGGGGGGTCCTTCGCCAATCGGGGAGGAGCATTTGAATGCAAAAGTACCCCCCCACACACACTCCACAACCCAACCCCAACCAAGATCTTCCCAGGGTTAGTCATAGATACAAAGGTTAATGTGTGCTACCCTGATCCAGGGATATAAAGCAAGCAGGAGGGGGGAGGGAGAAAAGAAAATCTAGTATGTTCACAGGAATGTATAGCCTTCCTCTTGCCTCTTGACCAAGAGAACTGTTGCACTTTGGAAGAAAGGGCCAAGATCCATAACGTGTAGGGCTATTGGCAGGACCACCCATCACAATAGGGCGGCCCAGCAGTTGAGGCTGGTAGCTCCGATGTCAGTGGGGCAGTGAATCCGCTCCAGGTTTCACTCAGAACGAATCAGAACTCTAAAGGGGCTAAGCAAGGTTCGGATGGTTCTGACTGAAACCTGGAGTGGACTCACCAGCCTGCTGACATCAGAGCCGCCAGCCTTGGCTGTGGCCGAGGCAGCTGTGTAGGACATCAGAACAAAGAAGACACGCCCGATTTGCACTCTGTTCTTGTAGAGGTAAATTTTTTAATGCGTCTTGAAAGAGCTTTAAATGCCTCTTGTAGAGGCAGCCTTAGCACTTTGCATGGAACTAAAAGGGGAACACGGTTGCCCCCAGCTTGGGTTATCATAGTCTGGAGAAGGGGTGCCTCATACACTCCTGATTTTCCCAATTGCAGCCTTTTCCTCCTTGCTCCATTTAGTTGTGGTCTGTAGTTGGGAGGGGCAACCTGTGAGGAGGGAATACAATTTTGTGGGTTTAGTAGTATTAAGAGCTACATCACACCAGCGATTTAGTGCACTCTCACCATGCTTGGTGTGTGGATTTGCAGCACGGTACTCACATGATGCTGTGCCTGCCCTGCTGACATCCCACCTCTTCCCCAGCTTTTCCTAGAATGCATTGAATGCGCCTTAAGCCTCCATGTAGTTTGAAAGGGACTGGGGGCTTGAATGGATTGCATCAGGTCCTAGCAGGGGAAAGCAATCTCTCCCAGCAGCCAGCTCCAAGCATCAACATAAAACCCAAACCTTGCATCACAGGCTCCAAAGCATTTTTGTACAACGCCGGAATCTCTGCAGAGACAGGATTGTACTCCTTCGATGCCCCTAAAGAGCCAGACTAAAGGGTCATTCCATTTTTGCCTGGCAGAAAGGTGGTCTGGTTGAAGTGCTCATCTGACAGGACCTGACTGGAGGGAGAAAGAGAAGGGGAGGGGAGGGGTGGAGTGGATGAGGGAAGGAGAGCAGCTATTCAGGTGTAAGGGATCATGAGCATGACATGCTTTTGTCTCAGAGGTAAAAAAATGTGGAGGCAAACTAGAGAGGGGGATTTGGTGTGATGGAGGTCTAAGTTTTACTTTCTGCAGCTATATAACTTGGGCTAGCCTGGTGTAATGGAGGTGAGATGGAGGGCTCAGGATTGAGATAGGGTGGGAAGGCAAACTAACATAGGGAGCTGCCTTATACTGAGTCAGAACATTGGTCCATCTAGCCCAGTATTGCTGACACTGACTGGCAGCAATGGCCCTTCAGGGTTTCAGGCAGGATTCTTCCTTGGCCCTAGCTAGAGAAGCCGGGGATTGAACTTGGAACCTCCTGCATGCAAAGCAGGTGCTCTACCACTGCCCTTCCCTGTAGTTCTTTCCTACTGAGACATTTGGAATGTAATAGAACAGTTGATTACCTAGGAGCAGTGGAGGCTGATGGCTCTGATTTTGGTGGGGATGTGAATCCATTCTGGGTTTCAGGTGGTGAATCCGGTAACCAAAATAGGGTCAGCACCTTGGATAGCTCCTTTAGCATTCTGTCTGGTTCTAACTGGAACCCAGAATTCAATCACAGCCCAATCAAAATCAGAGTCACCAGCCTGCATGGCCCTGGAGAATGAACAGAGCAAAATTGAACATCACAAATGGGAGAAATGTGGCAGAGGTCAAAAAAGTGATATTTCAGCCTCCTTGGTGCATTTCACATGTGATCTTAGTAGGGCTGTGCACGGACCCCCCCGATCCGATCCCTATGCCAATGCCAATCCCGATCTGTCAGGTACAGATTGGGCCCAATCCGACTCAGATCGAATCAGGCCTGAGCCGATTCGACTCAGATCTGGATCTGATCCAGATCTGTGCAGAACCCTCCCTCCCACTCTCCCCACTTACTCACTCACTCCTCTCAATCACCCTGCTTACCTGGAGCCTCCTCTGCGTCATCCCCCGTTGTCCTCCATGTCTTCCTCCCTCCTCGATGTCGGCTGCCCACTTTCCCGCTCACGTCATCCAGTTCGGATCTGGATCTAGGAGGCCTGGGTCAGCCTGATCCGCTCCGGATCCAGGATCCGGATCTGTGCACAGCCCTAGATCTTAGCATTGCTGCATTTCAGCTTTCCCTAAGGCGGTACCATCCAGTTGTTTTGAACGACAACTCTTATTATCTCCAGCCATGATGACACATCTGGACAGCACCAGGTTGGGGGAGGCTGTTTTTTTTTTTAGTTCAGAAGAATAATTTTGAGGAATGGTTGTTCCAAGAGACTGCAGGGTTCATTAACAAATGGGATTGTGTCTCTTAAGAATTGAAGAAGAATTCTGAGTCAGGGGAGGGTGAAGGCTGTATTATAAATGCCATAGATGCTCCATCTCCCTGGTCATGTTAAAAAGTTTTAGGTCTGGTTGTCCTGGCTGCTCCTCCCTCCCAATCCCTTATTTTATTCATTGAGTACAAAATATTTGGTGTATGTCATTTACCTTTTACTAAAGTCATTGGGTCTGTTCTGTCCTTGAACATTCTGTGCCATTCCATCTTGCTTATCTCCCTCTCCAGAGAAAAGAAATAAACCTTGCTCTGACAGATCTGAAGAACATTCATATAAAATGACCAGGTGCAGGAAAAATGCTCGATGCTGTGAGTGAATTCGAGTTTTGGAAAAAGATGATCAAAATATATAATAATGGGAATGGTTTGGCTCACCAACGGACGGATTGGTGAAGTTGAGGGTGAGGAATTTTCACTCAGTCCTACAGTTGCAGCTGTATTGTGTCTGTCCGTATAGTCCATTCCTGCCAGAATTTTAGATCCTCCTGTTATATGGTCTATTGTTTCTTGGAATTGATGGCATTTCCTGCATAGGTCTGTTGTTACAATGCTATCTTTTATAATGTATTTTTGGTAGTTCTTGGTGGCTGTAACTTGATCCTGTATAGCTATTAGGAATCCTTCTGTTTCTGGAAATAGCTCACCCTTCCTGAGCCATTCGTACGATTGTTCTTTGTTAATTTGTGGGTTCTGTATTATGTTGTAGCGCTTCCCATGGAGTGCTTTTTGTGCCCATTTTTCTTATTTCTCTGCAACTGTGAGTAGTTGTGTTTGGTCTTCGTTTTGTAGTGCTAGGTTGAGTGGAGTGTAATTTTTATCTGGCTTTATGAATGGGGTGTTTTTAGTGTGGAAGAATTCTCTGAGTGTTTTTATCTGTTTAGTATGCATTGTGTTGATGTCTAGCAGACCTCTTTATTATTATTATTATTAATTATTATTATTTCAGTGTTCTCCAACCTGGTACCCTCCTGAATCTGGGGAAGAAAACCTTTTTGTACAGTAGTAACATTTGGCACTTTGAGAACCTGTCCTGGGGACAAGGGCTGTGCACGGATCTGGATCCCAAATCCGGAGCAGATCGAGCTGATCCAGGCCTCCTGGATCCGAACCGGATTGGGCCTGGATTGGGCCAGATCAGATCCGTGATCCGGATCCAATTTGGATCTGGCACAGCACTCCCTCCCACTCTCCCCCTCCCTCCCTCCCTCCCTCTCTCCCTCCCCCACTCTCCCTGCTTACCTGTTGCCTCCTCTGCGTCGTCCCCTGTTGTCCTCTCACCTTGCTGTGTGCCATCGCATTTCCAGCTCACGTCGGGTGACGTTGTCACCTGCCGCAAGTGGGAAATGTGGCAGCACACAGCGAGGAGAGAGGACGACGGCTGGACAACGCAGAGGAGGCAGCAGGTAAGCAGGGAGAGTGGGGGAGGGAGGGGGAGAGCGGGGAGAGTGGGAGGGAGTGCTGTGCACAGATCTGGATCAGATCGGGCCCAATCCAGACCTGACAGATCCAGATCCGGATCGGATCGGTGGGGCCGTGCACAGCCCTATTGGGGGCCACAATAAAAATGGCTGCCATGGGAGGGGGTAGCTAATCACAAAGGATAGGTAACCTGTCCAAAGGTGAGGACAAAACAGAGGTTTTATTAGAGTTGTAGCCCCAGAAATCTGGAGGGCACCACATTGGACATGGCAGTAATTGATGTCGTGATTTGCAGTGCACATCCATCAGAAGAGATGAAGGCCTGATCAGTAAATATTTCCATTGCACTTCACACACTTGCACAGCCATTTCCCCTGTGCATTTGCTTCCCTTGTGGTGATATCCCATCAGGCTACAGGGGATGTTTGTGTCAATGTAACAACCATCTTACATAGTTAATTGTGCAGGCCTTGGTTATCTGATCCACTTCCTAAGGAGAAGGAAGGTACTGATCACGTAAGGCTGAAGAACTCAAACCATACCTCTAAACCTGCATCTTTTTTTCCATCTCAGTTCATAGTGCTGCTTTTGACCTTTAAACCTCTAAATAATTTGGGCCCAGGTTATCTGAAGGATTGTCCCTTCACCCATATGAGGATTCCTGGGCCTTAAGACCAGCCTCAGAAGCTGTGCTTACAAGCCCACCATTGAAGTCCATCAAATGGCCGGGTACTAGAGGTAGAGCATTTTCAGTGGTGGCCCTGTATCTCTGGAACTCTCTCCCAAAGGAAGTATATATGGTCCCATCTTCATTAGCCTTTAAGCATGCCTTTCAGACATTTTTGTTTCAGTCTTCATTTGCGTTTTTTAAATTAAAAGGGACATGCTGAGAATTTAAACTGATGCTGCTTTTAGTTGTGTACTTGTATGATGTTGAAAGTATTTCAGCAATGGCTTCATATTGTTTTATTATGTTTGTAAGCCACCTTGTAAGGGTTTTCAGTAGGGATATGTATCGTATCATTCCAATGTCCGATAACGATCTGATAATGGTGTTATCAGACATCCGATTAATGATAACAATACGATAGAAATACCTCTGATAAAGATCGGGTCTGAATTAAAATTCATATAAAATACCCCTGTATTTTATATGAATTTTGTAAACATTGTGCACCTTTTTTGACAGATCTCTGAATGCATGTGGCGTGCTTTCATTCTGAGCTGTCAGAAGTTAAACGATGTTTTAAAAATTAATATAAAATACACGGTTGGAGGGATTGTTCTGAAATTTAATACACGTACTTAGGCATACCCCACAAGCACTGTGACCAAGTTTTAAGACTGTAGCTTTGAAAATACAAAAGTTTTAGGTCTTTCTGTCTCAAAAAGCAAGTCTATAGGGCAAATAGGGATCCGAAATGAATATCAGATTTCTGATAATTGTTGGAAATCTGATACGATTTGATATGATTAACCTCTGATATAATCGGATCCAATTTTTTAAAGTGATTTCCGATAATGATACGATACGATAATTTTGGGCATGCACACCCCTAGTTTTCAGTGCCCTGAAAGATAATGTAAGGACCTCTTAAACAAACAAATCAACAAACAAATTAACTAACTAGCTTCTGCCAGCAATTTCCTTTAACCCATGGAAGCTACTTCCTCCATACCACAGTCTGCATCCAGGACTTGCCTTCCCGAAGACAAAAAGCTCTGCTCATGGAAAATCCTTCCACTCAATTGGGGGAGGGATTCCCCTCGCTCACATCATATCTCACCCCATTCAGCGGGGCATCCAGGTTAAACAGAATCATAGAATTGTAGAGTTGGATGGAACTTATAAGGCCATTGAGTCCCACCCCCTGCTCAATACAGGAATCCACCTTAAAGCATACCTGACAGATGGCTGTCCAGTTGCCTCTTAAAGGCCTCTAGTGTAGGAGAGCCCAAGTCCTCCCAAGGTCATTGGTTCAATTGTTGTACTGCTGTAACAGTCAGGAAGTTTTTCCTGATGTCCAGCCGGAATCTGGCTTCCTTGAGCCTATTATTCCATATCCTGCACTCTGGGAGGATTGAGAAGAGAACCTGGCCCTCCTCTGTGTGACAACCTTGTAAGTATTTGAAGAGTGCTATCATGTCTCCCTTCAATCTTCTCTTCTCTAGGCTAAACATGCCCAGTTCTTTCAGTCTCTTCTCAAAGGGCTTTGTTTCCAGACCCCTGACTGAACTAGTAGTTTTGGTGGGGTAAAATTCAACACACATCTTTCAGTCCTTTTATTCTGGCATATCTAGTTCATGTTTGACTCTCAGATTCTGTTCCATAGTTTTCATTACACAAACTCTCCTTGGCCTAAATGAGGTTCACTTCAGAGAAACGCATCTTGTACTGTTGTTTTCTGCAGTTATCATTCCCTCTCACTGGCCTCATTGACAGGAATAATTAATATATTACATATGTTCAAAAGATTAAAAAGTCACCGAGGAAACTCTTGGATCGAATAATAGAGCTGACAGTGAGTGGAATGCTGGAAATTAAACTATTTTAATATTTTTGAGCCGATTTTCATGAGGCAGTGATGGGTCTGCTAAATATAATATGTCCCACTTTGGGGGATGACTCCAAATCACCCTTCAATAGTTCTGACAATAAATCCCATTTTTTAGGGTTTCTTATATTGGCTTTTTGTTTTTGTTTGTCTCAGGTAGAGAAACGGGCAACTCTAAACCCCAATCAAGCTTTTGAATGAAAGTTCTTATTGCAAATAGGACTTCACTGCATTCTCCAGTTAATGCAGGCATATTGTGATTTATTTAATATTGGGGGGGGGGGGTCCTTGGTGCTTTCCCATTTAAAATCAATCAAACAATCAAAAAGCAGGAAGTGGAGGTGCTGTTTGTTGATCGTTGGAGAGAAGCTCAGTTTTCATTTATCAACAAAGTGATTATTATCTCTTCCCTCTCCAGCTGCAATCATCCCAAAATGCCACCCACTGCAATGAGGATTAAACAGAGCCTCCCATAAGCAATGGGAAATGGAAGTATTTTATCAATGGGAAATGGGAGGTTTTTATCATAGGAAATGGGAGGTTTTTATCATAGGAACTGGGAAGTTTTTATCATAAGAAATGGGAGGCTTTTATCAAGGAGAAGGCAAGACCAGCGTGGGGTTCATGGGCCTTGGAGTGGCCCTAATTCACCACCCCTGATATAGATTACTCATTCCTAAATCTACCCTAAATTTGCCCGTCCTCACTTCTAATAGGAGAATTAAGTCTCTGCCACAGGGTGGTGTGCTGTTCCCTTTCCCCCCTTTCTTTTACACGGGCAGTCTGCTGACTACAGAGGAAAGTCAAAGGATGCATGTATGTTGTTGCAACATTGACAGATTTGGACAAGAAAGACACATTTAGAGCACAGAATCTGTTCCACAAGGTTAGCAGCGTGCTTGATTAACTGATAAGCTTTTTACATCTACAATAACACAGAGTAATTGCAAAACAAATCTTTACCAGCAATATGGTAATTCCCTGAGATTTATATTCCAGTGCCATTTACTTTTCCTCTTCTTTTCTTCTTTTACCTCTCACACAGCTGGCTACATTTAAGCCCTAATCAAGTCTCTAAATGAAGGGGGGTTTGGGAGGTTATTTTTTTTAACGAACATGGATAGAAGTCTTCTTCGATTCATTCACTCACAGCCTGCAAATGCTAACAACTACTTTTAGCTGTAGCAGTAAGTTAACACAGATCCCTGTGCTTTGGCCAATGAGGGAAAGGATGCCTTCTCCACATTTTGGAGGGGGGGTTCACTACACATGAGTGGCATTTCCATTATTCATGAGTCTCTCTGTGGTGAGGGCACTGAAGGGCCAGAAAGGAGCAAGACTGCTAGCACCCATGGCAACATGGGCTTACTACTACTACTACTACTACTAATAATAATACAGCTGCAAAAATAATTCACCAACAACTGGCCATCAAATTCAACCTTATCAAACAACCTACACCATTCCATACATACTCACCTGAAACAATCTTAGAAAATGCAGATCATAAAATATACTGAGACAGAACAATTCATACAGACAAGACAATACCCTGCAACCGACCAGACATAATAGTCATAGACAAAAAAGAACAACACACATACCTCATCCACACAGCAATTCCTAATGATAAAAATGTTGAAAAGGAAGAAGAAAGAGAGACAAATATACACCACTGGCCATGGAAGTCAAAGAACTATGGCAACTATTGCATTGGTCACAACAGTCACTGGCATCACATCAAAAAAATATACAGAAAGCCTCCAGAAACTGAGCCTACCAGAATACATCCACACCAACATCCAGAAAGCAGTCATAATTAAAACATGCTCAATCATCAGGAAATTCCTGAATCAATAAAAGACAGCATGACTTGGCGAAGCCCATCATGTCCGCCTAAAAAACCCACCATGAGCGAGAAAGAGATACATAATGATAAGATGGTGTACATTTGAGGTTCCTAGACGATTTTAAAGATTGTGGTGAAATATTGAAGTGGAAGTGATCTCTTACATAGTTAAAAAGACAAAACAATTATAATGTTTGTACATCACAAGGCCAAACTAAGCCTTGTGTTCACCGTGAGTTCCCATGCAAAGCAAGAGGTAAGGGGTGATCTATTTATTTATTAACAATTTATATGCCATTTTTAGGAAAGCCCCCAAAGTGGCATACAGTCAAAATTACAATAAATTGAAAAATAACGCAATATCATGAAAATAATACTTCATATAGCCAAAACTGCATTGAGCAGGGGGTTGGACTCGGTGGCCTTCTAGGCCCCTTCCAATTCTACTATTCTATGATGCTATTCTATGATTCTACTAAATTTGAGCAGCAATGGAAGTAGTTTCAACAATTCTAATGATCGATATAACCCATTTTTGTTGGTCTAACTTGGTTGTTGAGCATATGGCTTTTTGTTGATTCTTTACCCCCTTTCTTTGGAAAATATGAATTTTAAAAGCAATACAAAAAAATGCAAAGAGAAAAAAAAACCCAGACCCACCTCCTATGCCCTATATACAACATGAAAGTCAACATGGGGTCACATGGGGTTTGTTCCCCAGTCAAAACTGGCCAGAGCAGGCACAAAATAACCCCATATAAAGACAGCCTTTATTTTGCTGTCACTCTGCATCTCTTTGTGCAAACACATACACACACACACATGCAAAATAGTTTCATAATCAAATTGGCTTGACTCCAACATGTCTTGGTTTCAGACTGCCTACTGCCGTGTATCTCAAAGGGCGGCAGCTGGTATGCTAAAAGGAGTGATGGGAGACTGGGAACTGACACGGTTAAGAACTGAGTGGTTGGTGCAATGAGATCTATCTTTGTCAAGCCAGCTAGTAACCGCCCAGTATTTTTCCCTATTTATTCCCTCCACCTCAGCAAAATCGAAACTTTGTTTCCCTCCGTAGTAAGTTGTAGTTCTCCTCTGAAAAGCTACTGTCAAACTGATGCTTTTGAGGTCACACATGTTCCCTGCCTGTGTTAGGCCTGTCATAGTTGCTCAAATATAATGGGAAAGAAGGACCTCTCACCCCCCCCCCCCAAGCGCTGCCCGTAATATTCAGTGCCTCAGCAGGACTTAACTATCCGTTATCCTGTCAGTATTGCTAACGTGTTTATTCCAATATTAAATTGTGTGCAAATAAGATTCCTCAGGCTTTTCTTCTGTAGTTAATGATGCACTGCAATGTTGTCCTTTTAGGTGTTCTGAACTGCCGCCCCCCCCCCCCAATGTTTTTTTTAAATATATATATAATTTCAGGTTATCATCAGAAAACTGATCCAAAACTTGGGGGTTTAAGCATCCATCCCCAAATCATGCAATAAAACAGATTTTGGTCATTTAGAATATTTGGGAAAGTGTTCACTTCTCAGAGACATCTTCAAATTATTTTAAAATGAACAGGAGCTAGAAGACATTCTTGACATACCCCTGTTATTTTTAGAAGGCATCTAGATGAGGACCTGTCTATGAGCAATTCCACACGAGGCTATTCATCTCCTGTACCTAGTTTTCATTTAGCCATGGAATTGAGATCCAAGCACTACACAAAGAACATTTCTTTCCCTGCTTTTCTACTACATAACCTCTAGGTGGCACTGTAGTATAGGAAAATAGCACATTTACATACTGGTATAGTGGAATAGGGCAACTGCAGCTGGAAAAGCATTTTTTGTTCTCTTTCACAAATAATACTGCATTTTCCCTATTCTAGAAAAAAGCATTTGCAAGAGCTGTTTAAAAAACAGAAGCGAAGCTGGAGGGTCACATCATTGTCTAAAATCCCCATAAGCAACCATGAGGAAGTATGCTGAAGGTGGATGGCATCATGAAAAAGACCTGTGAAAATCTACAAGTGCCCAGTAATGAGTGTGCTATAAAACACTCCCCTGATGATGCCCTTTGATAACCACTGTCCAAAAAGCCCATGGCCAAAGTTAGGGTTTTTTGCGGAGGAGGTGATCTTTAAAGGTGGAGGGAGGAGGAGCAAAAAGAGATGCTGAGAGAGAACAGACTTGAATTCCATGCTCCTCACAGCAAAGGAACATTTACCCCATGAGACATTGGGTGTCATGTGTCATGTTTTTTAATGGGGGGGAGGATTGCAGAGGTGGTGCAGCAAGCTTATGGCTCACTGGTCCATCCCCTTCCCTGCCCAGCCCACTCCAAACTAAAAAAGTTGGGGTAAATGCCTGACTTTTTTAGAGTGGCACTTTGGGGCTTTTCCCTGCAGTAGCTTCGGAGTGGCGGCAGCGCCATGTAATCCGCCACTCTGAAGCTACTGCGGGGAAAAGCGACCGTCTAGAGGTACCCCATGTCTTCCAATAACGCAGGAAGTAAAGGTCTCATCTTCTACAATGCTTTTGGTACCTTAATAGAGGTTTTGTTCCTGGCAGGTATGAGAGGCGGTATTAGAATGTGTTCACGTTCACCAGTTTGGATGTCGAGGTTGATTTCTTTTTAATTCACTTTTGAAAGTTGCCTTTGAGGGATGCTTGGGGGTGGGGGAAATACCTTAATCTCATGTCTGGCCAATTCATTTTAATGTAACCTTCTTGAATATTGCCTGGGCCCAACATTTTTTGCTCCTTGTTTCTTGGTAAAACATCTAAATTCAACAGCCTTAACAATTGCTGAAAAAATGTTTCAGTTAGACATTTACAGGTTCAAACTTTTGCAAGCACATTTGGAGAAATTTGTTTGCAAACTCCTCTTGCTCTCACGGGTTTACTTTGGGCTGACCATTGCACTCATTGCAAGGCGTTTCTTTACTGCACATGCCTGACTCTTCCTTCCAATGGGTTCAGCGCATCTGACAGATGATTGCCAGACAGTATCCAAGGCAGTATCCCATCCACACAACGCCCAGGGTGAGAACTGCTTAGCTTCACCAGTAGAAGTGTGTAATGAGGTCCAAGATCTTCCACGCGATTGAGCCTTACTTTCAATTAGTAGTGGGAATTTCTGTGATATTCACACAGCAGCAAAATGTATATTTGTTAGAGGTGTGACGGCCCAGAAAAAAAACTTGGTTGGTGGTGGTGGTGTGAGGGGGGGAACAGGAAAAACAAGAAAACATAAAACAAACCAAAAAATATAAAAAAAATATAGCCCATTTTTTCCTAGGGACTATTTGTTTTGTGTTGTGTTGTTTCTCACCTGAGATTGTTTAGCTTGGAGAAAAGACAAGTAAAGAGAGACATGATAGAGGTACACAATATTATGTATGGTTGGAGAAGGTGGAGAGGGAGACGTTTTTCTCCCTCTCTCCCAATACGAAAACCCTAATGGGGTCCTCATCCCATGAAGTTGATTGGTGGGAGATTGAGGACAGATAAAAGGAAGGACTTCTTCACATGGTGCAGAGTTAAACTATGGAATTCACTACCACAAGATGTAATGATGGCCACCAATTTGGGTGGTTTTAGAAAAGGAATTAGACAATTTATGGAGAATTAGGCTATTAGTGGCTTCTAGTCCTGGTGGCTACACGCTATCACAATAATACAATACAGAAGGCAGCAGTTGAGATAGTCCAAATTGAATAATGCTAATCAGCACACAACTACTAAAACATTAAACAATATCCAAAGAATGGGGGTAAGTAAACATTTTATATAACATATTAATTGTTTATCAAGCATAAGATATTTAACAGAAACTAAACAAGTAGTTAATAGCAAGAAACTACACAATAGATATAACAACCTAGCAAAAATGGTTTACAGAAACAGAAAGCTAACTCAATAGTTGCAGTAACTGAACAAGGGGCTACATGCCGCCGGCTTCTTATGCCTGTTTCGCAACTGCTTCATCAGACTATTATAACATTATCTCAATGTTTACGGTTGGGGAAAAGGGAGGATTTGTAGAATACGTTACTCAGCTCAAAAAGACGTATTAGTACTCTAAGAAGGATTGACTTGAATTCCCAGCCAGAAAATCGCTAATCTTCTGGAGCGGTGAGTTCTTAACCAGCTACCTCCAGTATCAGAGGCAGGATACTTTTGTACACAAGTTGCTGGGGAACATGGGTGTTAGGGTGTTATTGCACTTTTGACCTGCTCGTGGGTTTCCCATGAGCAGTTGGTTGACCACTGTGTGAACAGAATGCTGAACTAGATGAAAGCTTTAGCTGTGGGGCAGTATAGAAATGTAAATAATATGAATAACAACAACAACAACAACAACAACAACAGATGGACATTGGTCTGAGCCAGCATGGTTCTTCTTATGTCCTTATCTCTTTCATAGATGGAAGGTTTCCATTCGTGGAAGGCACCTCTTTCCCTTTTTGAGGGATCCCTCCAGATGTGTTGGGACTGCAGTTTCTATCATTCCCAGCCAGCATGGATGGCTGGAGAATGCTGGGAGCTATCGGATATTTTTTCCTGTCTAAACCTGCATAGGATTGCTCCATAAAGAACAGAGTCACCTCCTCAGGTTATGATGCTGGGGAGAAGGTGGGTTCCTGGGGGTTCTTCATGCACAAAGATTTCTAGCACAATGGGGGTCTTCTGGGGTCCATCCTGAGGATAATTTCCATCTTCCCTCTGGCTCAACATCCTCAGACCCTTCACCTGTTCTTGGGGTGGGTGGAGTGGGTCATGCCATTGTAATTTGTTTTCTTTTCTGCATAAGATTGCAGGACGTACGTCTCACACAGACCATTGGATGTTAACTTCAAGGCAAATATGGATTGGATTGTGCTGCACAGCAGCCAACAAGATCCATCTTAAAATTCAATATTTTTTTCCTGTTTCCCCCTTGTTAAATGCACAGAACAGAGTGAACTTATAATGTGTCATGCTACCAACTCAGTGCATGATTGGAAACATTGCAAGGTGCTATGAGAAGAAAGCCAGCAATTAAAAGAAGAGCCTTGTTCAGATCATTGTGTGACTTTGTTTTATTAGAAGCTCCATTATTTATAATCAGACAGAGCAGACGACATTGACATGACACACAGAAATTCACATCTGCTGAAGGCGGCACCTGGAGACATGTAATATTATGACTATAACTGGAAAAAATATAATTGGGAATCCAGAAAAACACACACCAATCTCTTCTTTTTAAAGATAGCAGTGGCCTGTATATTGCCATTCCAGACTCTAAAATCAGTTAGCTGTTATGAGAATTTGAACTCCCCCTTCCTCAGCATTAAACCATTTGATTTCATCTTAACCACTCTTTGGGACAAGTGTACCAATTTTCTGGGTATGCAAGAATAAACAAATTGACTTTGTTGATGTTGTTGCTGCTGCTGCTGCTGCCAGTTTTAAAACTAGAGAAAGTGGTACAAATGAGTCTTGAGATGGCCCTCGCTTGTAAGGAATGTGGTAGAGAGTGGATCATATTCAGTATTGTGCTACCATGTTCTTCTAAAAAGCCTGGGAAAGCTTTGCCACGACTGTATTTTGACAGGCAGACAATCCTAACCTCCAGCTAGCAACTACTGGGACATCACTTTCCTCAGGTAGTGACCCCAATGTAGATGTGGAAGATGGAGGAGACAGGTGAGTGTGGATTCCTGGAGAATTCAGGTAACTTGTAGCTCCACCTGCACTGGGTAAATGATGGAGTGCAGTGTGGAGGAAATCCCTCCCATCAGATTCCCAAGACAGACTATAACAGCCTTTCTAACATAGTGCCCTCCAGATGTGTTGGACTTAGGGATGTATGAAAAATTTGTTTTAATTCAGTTTTGATCAGAAGTTTACACAGTTCGCACCTTCCAGACCGAACATGGACATGGATGCAATCTGTGACTGAAGTCTCAATGGGAGAAGAATTTGGGAAAGCCACATGAAAATACACATGGATTCTCATGAGAAAAGGGAAATACTAGGGCTGTTCACCGCCTTGTATTGAATCCTCGAATCCAAGCCGAGGCAGTACCAGGTCAGCCCGAGGCAGCCCGAGGCCAAAGCAGATTGGACCGAAGCCTCAGGGCACCTCAGGCCGATTCAGGGCACTGTTGGGACACTCCTCCCCACTCCCTGCCCAGGAAAGCTGGCACAAAACCAGCCATGAGTCCAGGTGAGTCCATTGGACTCATCGGACTCACCTTTCTCTCCCTCCCTGCCCTCCTTGCCCTTCCTGGTTACCTCCCACTGTGGCCACTTACCTGTAAATCTCGCCCTCCTCCCAGAGAGCAGAGCCGTGAATTAAAGTTAAGAACATGGCAGCTCTCTGTTTTTATTATATCTATGGCAGAAAACTATGGTGGCTGTAAAGGGCCATTCCCTTGAGGCAGTCTTCAGTGTCTGCCCTATTATCCAAGGTGCTGTTCTGCTATGAAGGATGTTGGAACAAATATTTTCTCTGGCACTGTTCAGCCTAATCTCATTTTTTGATTGCATCTTGCCTTTGCTGTTGACATTTCAATAATACAATTCAGAGCAAAAATCAGAGCAAATATTTTAGTTCCTTTGTAACCCATCCCAGGAACTTGTCAGGGTGGAAATCTCTAAAATTAATTAGAGAGCAATCCCTTGGCTCCCTAGATGGCCTCTGAGGGGCCCTATGATGATGAGGATCCCCTTCCCCTGCAGTCAAAGACAGAGCTTGCAACCTCAGAGGGGATCAGAGTGGGGATTTCCCCCACGCACTGCCAAGATACAAAGGACAGCTTTGCAGCAGCTCTTCTCTCAAGGTCATGACCTTGGAAGATGATGGGGAGGAAGGGAAGAAGGTGTGCCATTGGATAGCATGGAGTGATGAAAGGGAGATGCTCTGGATCCATCAAATACACAGCCCCCCTTCCATCTCCCACTATAGGAAAAGTGTGTTAGACTAAAACATGAAATGCTCAGATGTTCCTGCCGTGGAGCTTAGGATGGATGGAGGCCTCCAAGATTGGAACTCTCTGTGCTACAAACACCCACCCTGAAAGATTGCATACTTAGAATTAATTAAATTAATGAATTGAAAGGAATCTAATTAATGAATTAAATTATTATTATTATTATTATTATTTACATTTATATACCACCCCATAGTCGAAGCTCTCTGGGCAGTTTACAAAGGTTAAAACATTGAACATTAAAACCATAAAAAGCATAAAACAGATTACATACCAACTCAACATGTGATGTTAAATGCCTTGGAGAAGAGAAAAGTCTTGACCTGGCATCAAAAAGATAATAATGTTGGCACCAGGCAAGCCTCATTGAGGAGATCATTCCATAATTGATCTCCCCACTGAGAGCTGGGCTGAAAACAACAGAATGAAATTTAACAGGGATAAATGCCAAGTTCTACACCTAGGAAAAAGAAACCAAATGCACAGTTACAAGATGGGGGATACTTGGCTAATCAATACAAAGAGCGAGAAGAATCTTGGAAGTGTTGTAGATCACAAGCTGAATATGAGCCAACAGTGTGATGTGGATGCAAAAAAAGCAAATGCTATTTTGGGCTGCATTAATAGATGTATAGCTTCCAAATTGCACGAGGTACTGGTTCCCCTCTATTCAGCACTGGTTAGGCACCATCTTGAGTATTGCGTCCAATTCTGGGCACCACACTTCAAGAAGGATGCAGACAATCTGGAGCGTGTTCAGAGGAGGGCAGCAAGGATGATCAGGGGCCTGGAAAGAAAGCCCTATGAGGAGAGATTGAAAGAACTGGGCATGTTTAGCCTGGAGAAGAGAAGATTGAGGGGAGACATTATAACACACTTCAAATACTTGAAAGGTTGTCACACAGAGGAGGGCCAGGACCTCTTCTCAGTCAACCCAGAATGTGGGACACGGAATAATGGGCTCAAGTTACAGGAAGCCTGATTCCAGCTGGACATCAGGAAAAACTTCCTGACTGTTAGAGCAATACAACAATGGAACCAATTACTTAGAGAAGTTGTGGGCTCTTTCACATTAGAGGCATTCAAGAGGCAGCTGGACAACCATCTGTCAGGGATGCTTTAGGGTAGATTCCTGCATTGAGCAAGGGCTTGGACTTGTTGGCCTTATAGGCCCCTTCCAACTCTACTATTCTATGATTCTATGATTCTATAATTGGGGGTCCACCACTGAAAAGACACTCTCCCTTGTTGCCATCCTCCCAGCTTCCCTCGGAGTAGGCACAAGCATAGTGTAAGAGTAGGTTCATCTCACAAGAGGCGTTCTGTCAGGTATTGTGGTCCCAACCAGTCTAAGGCTTTATAGGTTAGAACCAACACCTTGAATTGGGTTTGGAAACATACAGGCATCCAATGCAAGTGGGCTAATATCGGTCTTATATGTTCGAACCTCTTGGTCCTCGTTATTAATCTGGCTGCCGCATTTCGCTCAAGCTGCAGCTTCTGAACCATCTTCAAAGGCAGCTCCATGTAGAGCGCATTGCAGTGATCCAACTTGGAGGTTACCAGATCATAGACCAGATTATCCCTGTCCAGACAGGGTATAGCAGGGCACCAACAGAAGTTGGTAGAAGGCACTCTGTACCACTGAGGCCACCTGAGCCTCAAGTAACAGAGATAGTTCCAGGAGAACCCCCAAGCTATGAACCTGCTCCTTCAGGAGGAGTGCAACCCCATCCAGAACAGGTTGAAGACCCTCCATCCGGTCAGCAGAACCACCCACTAACAGCATCTCAATCTTTTCTGGATTGAGTTTCAGTTTATTAGCCCTCATCCAGTCCATTGTTGCAGCCAGGCACCAGTTCAGCACATCCACAGCCTCACCTGATGAAGATGAGAAGGAGAAATAGAGCTGCATGTCATCAGCGTATTGATGACAACACACTCCAAAACTCTGGATGACTGCACCCAATGGTTTCATGTACATGTTGAACAGTATGGGGGGACAAGACTGACCCCGGCGGAACCCTATATTGGAGAATCCACAGGACCGAGCAATGTTCCCCAAGCACCACCTTCTGGAGCCGACCCACCAAGTAGGAGCAGAACCACTGCAAAGCAGTGCCTCCCACTCCCAACTCAGCCAGTCATCCCAGAAGGATACCATGGTCAATAGTATCGAAAGCCGCTGAGAGATCAAGGAGAATCACTCCTCCGTCTTTCTCCTGACATAGGTCATCATACTATTTCTGTGCCAAAATCAGGCCTGAAACCTGACTGAAATGGATCCAGATAATCAGTCTCATCCAAGAGTGTCTGGAGCTGGCCCGCTACCACTCGCTCAAGGACCTTGCCCAGGAATGGAACATTTGCCACCGGCCTATAGTTATTAAGATTTTCCTGGTCCAGGGAAGCTTTCTTCAGGAGTGGTCTCATTACTTCCTCTTTTAGACAACCTGGGACCACTCCCTCTCACAGAGAGGCATTAATCACTTCCCTGGCCCAGCTGGCTGTTCCATCCCTGCTAGCTTTTATTTGACAAGGGGGCCAGGATCCAATACAGAGGTGGTTGAACAAACTTGTCCATGCACCTTGTCAATGTCCTCAAGCTGTACCAACTAAAACTCATCCAAAAAAACAGGACAAGCCTGTGCTTGATTCCCCTGCCATAACACTGGAGTCTAAGTCCTGGCTGATGTCAAAGATTTTATTCTGGAAGTGCCTTGCAAATTTATTACAGCGGGCCTCAGATGGTTCTACCATGTCCTTGGGGCCAGCATGTAATAGCCCCTGGACAACTCTGAAAAGCTCCGCTGGGCAGCAGCTTGATGATTTGATAGTGGCAGCAAGGTATTGTTTTTTTGCTGCCCTCACTGCCCCTGAATATACCTTACCAATGTTTGATTACATCCACTAGGAGCTCATCTCTGTCTGTCCTCAAGCCATCTCCTATTTTGTTTCATTGCTCTCAGCTCTGGGGTGTACCATGGAGCAGTATGAGCTCTACACAGAAGAGGGCGCTCAGGAGCAATTGTGTCAACTGCCCGGGTCATTTCTGCCATCCAGGGTTTGACAGAAGCACAAGTCCTACCAGCCAGAAAACTCCCCAGAGCCATACTCAGAACTGCAGGGAGAGAAAAAACATACAAACCCTCAAATCAAACTAAAATCTTGACAAAATGAAAGTGTCTTCACAAACCTCCCAAGCAAGTGAGTTCCACAACCTTGATTCTGCAACCAAGAAAGCCCTGTCCTGCACCCCTCCCAGCTGGGCCTCTATTGCCAAAGCACACGAAGAAAGCAGTGGCGACATGGTTTCTCCCTCCATACTGCATGAATTCATGATTTCTTCTGATTTCTTGGATCATGGGGTTGGCTAGTATTGAGCCACCTTTTAGTGTTGCTGCCTGTGATGTGAAGGAAGGAAGGAAGGAAGGAAGGAAGGAAGGAAGGAAGGAAGGAAGGAAAGAAAGAAAGAAAGAAAGAAAGAAAGAAAGAAAGAAAGAAAGAAGGAGCATTTTGCTGAAGCCAAGCAGGTTTGAGTGTGGTCAGTACCTGGATGGGAGACCTGCTTGGAATCCCAGGTACAATACATTGAGCTCCTTGATGGCATCATGTCTCATAGCTTTTCCAGTGTGAAGCAGAGGATTCTGATGAGGCAAAGTGCAGGCAGCTTTCTCAAGAGTAGGTCACCAGTACCTTATTCCTAGCTCTCTAGCCACAGTCCTATCTCCACCCTCTAATTCTGAGACTATGTACCTGGCAAAACCTCCAGCTCCCCAGTCCTGCAGAAGTCACAGGCTACAAAATCAGGTGAGGCCCCTTAACATTTGAGTGAAAGGTAGACTGACCACACTACAGGTCTTGTCAGTCTACATAAGGCTTCCGTTGGCTTTAGCTCCCTGCTGAGACAACATCCTCCTATTGTCCTAATAGGAGAGCATTCCAGCCGGCAGGACCCACTTGGAGATATCCGAGGTCCTACTTCCTTCCTGCCTTGATCTTACTATCAGCTTCCCTGTAAGTCTTGAGGGACCACAGGCAGAAATGTAATAAAAAGGCTTTCTTCAAGCAAAGTCTCCAGAAAACAGCAAATGATGGACAAACCAACCATATCTTGGGTGTACTGCACAGCAATAGCTGCCTCTCTCCACCCCGCCTCCTAGCCAAGTGATGCCTTGGCATCTGTTCCCATGATATTTGCATTTCTGTCACTCTGCATTATGCCAGGCTCTTAACACAGGCTGTCACTTTTGATCAGTCTGCCTGGTGTGGGACCCAAGGTAATTGAACATGGCAGGGCAGCTATAATGGAATTTAACCTGTCAGAATTCTCTTTTCCACATTGTGCGGAGGAAGGTGTGAGAGGAATGCCAATGTGCCTGTGAGGAGCGGGGAACATGACAACCCATCCCTTGCTGACTACAATCCTGCATCTCTTCAGGATGCCTACATCTGTCAGTCATGAGGCAAGCGATAGCTCCAACAACGTGCTCTCTTAGTAGTGCTGTGAGAAGGTTTCCTCTCTGTGCAAAGGATGTCACAGTGCAGCCTGAATTTTGAATAGTCCTTCCACAAGAAGACAGAAACAGTAAGGATGCTGGCTGATGATGTCATCGCCCTGACAGAGCATAAAGGCCTCTGGGCAGACCAAGCACTGGTTAAGGATGAGGGAGAAATGTGTTTGGTTTGCATTTGAGAAACAATGAACTGATCTCATTGGGACTTCTTGAACTAATACATGAATGGGAATGCAATTATCCTTTGATTTTCTCATGTCTCCAAATCTTGTGACCCAGTTCACCGATCAAATTCCGAATGTATTAGGGAAAATCACATTCAAAAAGCCACCCATTAAGGGGTAAATTCCTTGCCAAAAATAAAAATGAATGCATTAGGGGAAACTGTTTAAAAGAGGAAAAAAAAGGTTCACAAATTGATGGAAAACAGAATCAAATGAACAATTTCTGGCTGTTACAAAAGTGAAATTGTTTCATCCATCCCTTGCACTGGTCAGGCTTTCCCCCCTTTCTCCAAATTCTGTATTGAACAAGAAAGAAGCCCTATTTAGTCATTCCACCACCCGCCCGCCCCATATCCTGAAACAATGACTATCACATGATGGGACAGCAGGGAGGAACTCATTGTTTCCTCTATTTTAAAGAAACTATTTAGGTCAGTTTATGAACACACCTTGCTTCACAAGCCATATACAGAATAGACTATTGCAGAATAAACGATAACACCCTTCAGCACTGTATTATGGAGGAAATGGGCACAGACTACAGTCTCTTTCCTCTAGACAAAGCTCTTTTCCCCAACTGCCAATCAATTGGTGCTTTCCCACAGTCCCCCCCCCCCCCCCGCCATCCTAAAAGCTCGATTTCCCTTTCCTTAGTTCCTGGCAGTAAGAGCTTTAAAGTAAAACATGCTGGTAATTTTGCTCCTCCCCTTTTGCCCTTGGCTCCTCCCCTTTGCCTTCCACCTCACCCACCGCTAGAATGTGGTCTTCAAGAGCTTTTCCATAATTGAATTCAGCCCTTGGGCTGAAAGGGTCTTGATACCCCACCCCCAATCTAATTCCACAAAATATTTTTTTTCTTTTTGCATGAAAATTCGTTCATATTTTTTCCAAATGCACTCATCAATTGTGTGCCTCTCTGAAATCATTCTTCCATTGACGGAAGTGTATTTGTGCACAGTTTTCAACAGTACGCATTGTCTCCTGTGCATTTTTCAAACGGATAAATGCATTTCTTTTTGGACTTTGAATCACATTGCAAACGTGAAAATGCATAGATTGCGTCTGAGTCGGTGTTCGGTCTGGAAGGCTGAAACTGGGTAAATCATGTTCAGAAATGAACTGAAATTTTTTAAAAATGAGCAAAAGCAGAATGAAAATTGGTCTCCTGTGTAAAAACAGGAGGAAGAGTGGTACATACTGACTGACGTTGAGTTTCTTCAGATAAGCCTTTTATCACACAACTGGCCACAGGATATTCACAGGTCATTTTGATGATGCAGTGATCTTCCTGCCGGTCTCCCACTATATAGTGCCCACTTGAGGGCTCTGTTCCTATTGATCTGTATAGGTCACATGGTCTCTGCTGTCTTTCCCAGTGTAATTTCAACTCATTCCCAATGCAAAAGAAAGCAGGAAGCAAGAGTGATCTTCCCCCATCTGAAGATGCTCTTTGGGTGCAATCCTATGCATCTTTAGTCATAAAAAAGTCCTACTTCTCCCAGCATGGCCCAGACGGCCATGCTTGGTGAGGCATGCTGGGAGTTGTAGGACTTTTCCTGTCTAAATATGCATAGAAGGCACCCTTGTTTGTTCTGCAGAAGTAAGCTTGCAAAAACAAAAACAACCCATTAGTGTTTCATTAGCAGGCAAGAGGTAACGATAATTGCCCTACAGAAGCAGTGCATTGAAATGTTCTCTCACTTTTTTGTCCTTGATGAAGGAAAGAAGAAGAAGATGAAGCTGCCAGAGTGCCTTGGGATCTTGTTCTTGACGCCCAAGGAGAAATGCTCCTCTGTTCTGGCAACTGAACTGAACAGCAACACAAGGACAAACTGCAGGGTAAGAAGGCCCCTGCTCCTTGATCCTGCACAAAAAGTGCCAATCACAGTAAAAGTTAATACCTTCTTTGAAACATGTTGGCAACCAAAAACCAATACTGCTTTCTCACTGGGTACACTCCTTCAAATCCTGCCCTGTTTTGTCAAGCTATTTAGAGCTGATTCATTTACTGATCTGCCAACACATCTCCCTCCTACGTAATTTGTTGTTGCATTAAGTTACAACACAACCAGTGGTAATTTTTAAAACAATGACCTGGCATCCCTATCGCAAAATCAAAGTGCACAGTGGCAATCTTCTATTATTTGTCTTTAGACTGTCTGGGTCCTGTGTTCTGCATTTCAAATACTGCTAGATTTTCTGCACCAAGGAAGTTGCATGGGACTACCAATGATCCAGTGGGGAGGGAGGGAGGTGACCTAGAGTCAGAAGACACCTGCAAACATAGCTGGCATCAGAATCCAGTAAAGATAGGCAGTTGTGTGGATTTTTTGGGTGGTTCAAGGCTGTATTCTCCTTGCTACTCCCCTGTCAATCATGAGACTAGCCAAGAATGTGGGTTTAAGGACCACAGAGGTCATGCAAGCTTTGTAGGTCTGCGTGAGTATTATTCTCTTGCTGGGGTGGATTACATGTCCCTTGCCTGGAAAAGGCTCTGTGGAAGTGTTTTGCTCAGGATCTCAGTCAGCTCACTATGGAGGTCACTAGGGATGTGCACTGGATCGGACCCGATCCACGATCCGAGTCCGGTCCAGTGGGAAATCGGATAAATTATCCGATTTCCGATCCCGCAGCTGGATCGGCCGATCCAATCCGAACCGGTCCGAAAAAGCTCCGAACCGGTTCGGCGGATCGGCGGATCGGCGGGCGCCCACTGGCGCCCACCGCCGCTTCCATTGGCGGGCGCCAGCGGGCGCCCGCCGATGAAAGTGGACAGCGGGGGGGGGGGAGGAGGGGGGCACTTACCTTCTCGGCCCGGTGGCTCCCGTCCGGCGCCGGCGCCTACTACTACTAGCAGGCTCCGCGGCCTGCTCTAGGGTGGCGCGCCGGGTGATGTCATCACCCGGCGTGCTACTCTAGAGCAGGCCGCGGAGCCTGCTGGAAGTAGTAGGCGCCGGCGCCGGACGGAAGCCGCCGGGCCAGGAAGGTAAGGAGGGGGTGCGTGGAGGGGAGGAGGGGGCGCGCGGAGGGGGGAGGGGGGAGGGGGGCCCTTACCTTTCCGGCCCGGCGGCTCCCGTCCGGCGCCGGCGCCTACTATTCCCAGCAGGCTCCACGGCCTGCTCTAGGGTGGCGCGCCGGGTGATGTCATCACCCGGCGCGCTACTCTAGAGCAGGCCGCGGAGCCTGCTGGTAGTAGTAGGCGCCGGCGCCGGACGGGAGCCGCCGGGCCGGAAAGGTAAGGAGGGGGTGCGTGGAGGGGAGGAGGGGGCGCGCGGAGGGGGGAGGGGGGCCCTTACCTTTCCGGCCCGGCGGCTCCCGTCCGGCGCCGGCGCCTACTATTCCCAGCAGGCTCCGCGGCCTGCTCTAGGATGGCGCGCCGGGTGATGTCATCACCCGGCGCGCTACTCTAGAGCAGGCCGCGGAGCCTGCTGGAAGTAGTAGGCGCCGGCGCCGGACGGGAGCCGCCGGGCCGGAAAGGTAAGGAGGGGGTGCGTGGAGGGGAGGAGGGGGCGCGCGGAGGGGGGAGGGGGGCCCTTACCTTTCCGGCCCGGCGGCTCCCGTCCGGCGCCGGCGCCTACTATTCCCAGCAGGCTCCGCGGCCTGCTCTAGGATGGCGCGCCGGGTGATGTCATCACCCGGCGCACTACTCTAGAGCAGGCCGCGGAGCCTGCTGGAAGTAGTAGGCGCCGGCGCCGGACGGGAGCCGCCGGGCCGGAAAGGTAAGGAGGGGGTGCGTGGAGGGGAGGAGGGGGCGCGCGGAGGGGGGAGGGGGGAGGAGGGGGCGCGCGGAGGGGGGAGGGGGGAGGGGGGCCCTTACCTGCCCGGCCCGGCGGCTCCCGTCCGGCGCCGGCGCCTACTACTACCAGCAGGCTCCGCGGCCTGCTCCAGGGTGGCGCGCCGGGTGATGTCATCACCCGGCGCGCTACTCGAGAGTAGGCCGCGGAGCCCGCTGGTAGTAGCCGCCGGCGCCGGACGTGCCGAGAAGGTAAGTGGCGGGGAAGGGGGCTTACCCCCCCCCCGGAGCCGTCCGCTTCTATCCGCTGGCGCCCGCGGGCGCCAGCGGATGGAAGCAGGCGGCCCCAGGGGGGGTAGGGAGCGCGGGGGAGGGGGTTTACCTGCCGGGGCCGTCCACAGCGGACGGCCCCGGGGGGGGGAGGGAGTTAGGCCCCCCCTTACCCACCCGCCGCCATTTTTTCCTCATAGACTTGCATTGCAATGCAAGTCTATGGGGAAAAAAATGGCGGCCGATCCAAAAATTTCCGATTTTTGGATCGGGATCGGACTCGATCCGGTCCGGGGGGCCTCCGATTTTGTCCGAACCGGTCCGGGACAAAATTGGAGGTCCCGATCCGGGTCCCGATCCGATCCGGGGGGTCCGTGCACACCCCTAGAGGTCACTATGGGAGAGCTTCTCCACATTAAAAAAAAACACGCAAAAGCAGCTGCCTTAGCGGGGCTTTCTGCTTCCACTTTCCTTTTAGGATTAACAGTTTGCACTGTTACATGGGTGGGCATGGGTGGCTATGTGGTTTGAATTGAATACTTCCTCTCTCTGTGTGCTACAATCACTTCAATGAAACAGTGACATCTAGTGGTGGAATGATAACACAACTCCAATTTTACACAAGGCCAATTTTGCACATTTTTTAAAGTAGCTGATTATCCCGGTGTTTTTTTGAAAGCAGGAGAAGGGGGGATTGTGGGAGATGTCCTAGAGGTTGACGATGTCATCTAAAGGACCTGCAAACTTCCCTTGAATGGCCAATCATGAGCATGCAATAAAGTCAGGCTGGATGTAAGGCAAACCAAAACTGTAAGCTTGGGGTGTTGCTCCAGCAATAGTCTGGAGCCAACTTTAAGCTTTACCTGTCCTGGAACCAGTATGGTGTAACCCCCCCCCCCCAAATTAAAGAAAAAGGCTCCACCTCATCCCATGAGAAACACTGTTGAGATGTAAATGACCTTCTCTGCTCTGGTGGAGCTGGGAAATTCCTGATGGTGCAGTCGTAGAGGGGTCCTCCTTCAATGCTGACTGTCCTGAGATTTTCAAAAACTCCCAGGGTCCTCAAGATGCTTTGTAATACAACTCCCATCACACCCAGACACCCTGATTAATGGTTGGGGATGATGGGAGTTGTAGTCCAAAACCTCTACAGGGTGCCAGGTTGGAGAAGCCTGCTTTAGAATTGGAGAAAGAGAACAGAAGGCGAAGGTGAAGGAGCATAGCTGGGAACTGGGGCTCCCTTCCCATGCGAGTCTCTGGTGAGGTGGGTGACTCCTATTCCTTGGGAATGGTTCCTATTCTCAGTCTTCCCCATCCTTTGTGACATCAGAACTCTGCTTGGGTAGCAAAGAGTTTGTGTCATGGGCTAGGACACTCAGCAGCAATTTGCTCCTCCATGACACAAGATTGGCCCTCTGGTGTCCCCTGATATCCAGTGTCTCAGCTCGAGCAGCTTGAACTTCTCTCCTCTTCCCAGCAGCCTTTATGGGTTTGGATTTCTTTCACCCCTGTGCTGCATTCCAGGGGTGGAGCCAAAGGAAAAAGAATGGGGTCAAAGGAAAAGGGGGTGGGTCAAAAATAACTGCATATTTTATCTTAAGGCTCTTACTGCCAGTAACTCTTAGAATGGGGGGGGGGGAGGTGTAGAAAAGACAGAAATGCACCAAGCAATCAGTGGTCAGAGAAGCGGTGTGGCCAGGAGAAGGGGTGTGGCCAAGAGAAGGGGTGTGACCATCTGGACAATCCTAAAATGGCCAGATTTGGGCCCCTTGGGCCTGAAGTTCTGCCCCTCTGGGGTAGGGAATTGATGCCTGACTTGTGAGACTCCTCTCTTGAGCCCTACAGCACCTGATCCCAGGCATGGCTGGGACTTTGTGTCCAAAGAGCTGTGATAAACACGTGTGAGACATCCAGTGGAGGTTGGTGGCTCCAATGTGAGTGGGGCTGTGACTCTGCCCCAGGTTTCAGTCTAATCCCATCAGAACTCTACAGGAGCTATCCAAGGTGCTTTGCAACCCTAACCCATTGGAGTCACCAGGCTCCACTGGTGGCATCTCTACCACCTCCTCCTCCTCCTCCTCCTCCTCCTCCTCCATGAGTCAGGATCCTCCCCCAGTTACGAATGAGACCACCAGCAAGATTTTGACTGCACTTTAATTTCGGGCACCCAAAGTTGGAAAGGTTGGGCTGCATCAAGGCTGTGTATCAGGAGCTGCTGAGTTTGTGGACAGATCCTCCGTCAGGTTGTGAACTGGCAACTTCACAACGAAGTACCTTCAGGCCCTGGACTGGCCCTGTCCAGCCAGTTTGGTCAATAGACATGCTGGCTGAAGCTGATGGGAATTGTGGTCAACACATCTGGAGGACACCAGGTGAGTGAAGACTGACTTAAGGTATTATAATGTACCATGAGCCTTCAAGTTAGCTTAGACTAGTGTGTAAATGAAAAGAAATAGAGAGTGAACCTATACTGTCCTGCTCCTTTCCTTATTTATTTATTTATTTATTTATTTCTTCATTCCACAGAGCCCAAGGTGCCATACTTGTTCCTCTTCCTCTCCATTTATTCTCACAACAACCCTGTGAGGTAGGTTAGGCTTAGAATCCGTAACTGGCCCAAAGTCACCCAGTGAGCTGCATGGCTGAGTGGGGACTAGAACCCGGTTCTCCCAAGTCCCAGTCCAACTACCGCTCCACCACACTGGCTCTCAGTGTGTCCCTGGAGGAATGCGGCATTTTGAATGGCTTCCCAAAGTCTACTGTATTTACTCATTAATGTTGCTGGTTCTGAACTCCTGTGAACGGCATTGAGTGTCTACATCTGCATCCTGCTGTTTCCTCTCCCAGCTGGCTTCTCACTGTCCTTTATATCATCTGGGTAATATTAATTACCGACTCCAGGGAAGCAGCACTTTCCCAGTGGCTGGCTCAAAATGAGTTGTGCTGTGAGCAGAGCAGAAGTCCAGCTCTTCAAGGGTGACCTGTTGCTTTCCCTGCAGAGAGTAATTAACTGCCACTTGCTTCCAGCTCTAGATATCCCTTTCCTTCACAGTCACAAAAGATGGTCTTGAAAGGCTGGTGGCTCCACAAGCTCCTTGGAGGGCTCCTTTAGAGTTCTGACTGGTTCTGACTGAAACCTGAATTGGATTCACCACCCCACTGACATCGGAGCCACCAGCCTCCATAGAATCATAGAATCATAGAATAGTAGAGTTGGAAGGGGCGTATAAGGCCATCGAGTCCAACCCACTGCTCAGTGCAGAAATCCACCTTAAAGCATGCCTGACAGATGGTTGTCCAGCTGCTTCTTGAAGGCCTCCAGTGTGGGAGAGCCCACCACCTCCCTAGGTCATTGGTTCCATTGCTGTATGGCTCTAATAGTCAGGAAGTTTTTCCTGATGTCCAGCCAGAATCTGGCTTCCTGTAACACACTCTCTCTGTGTTTCTGATTATGTGATAAATGTGGTTTAGGGTGATTGGGGTGGGGATTATTCTCTTTGGGAAAAGGTCTTCTCCAGGATCCACTCCCTCCCAAACTAAGAGGCGCTTTCACTGCAACAAGAAGGGCCATAGCTTAGTGGCAGAGTGTTGCATGCAGAAAGTCCACCGCTCGATCCCCAACACCTGCAGTTCAAAGGAACAAAGGAACAAGTGAAAAGAGACCCCCTGCCTGAGCCCCTGGAGTGCCACCGCCAGTGAGAGGTGGAGAGCAGCCTCCCACCACCACCTGGTGCCCTCCCTGTTTGTACTACAACTCCCATCATCTCTGAGCATGAGGCATGCTGGCTGGGGCTCATGGGAGTTGAATGAATGCATCTGGAGGGCCGCAGATTGGAGAAGGCTGGCGTAAGTAATGGTGGGCTAGATGGACAGAAGGCAGCTGCCCCCTGCTCCTAAGTGGGGAAAGAGCTGTTTTGCCCCCGATTCTGCACCTCTACTCAGAGTTCATTATAACCTTCTACATTCTACGCATTGACCTTCCAGTCTACAGCAGGCGTTTTAGAGAGTCATGTGCCGACGCCCCAGCTGCCCTTTGACAACCTCTTTCGGCGTTGTTGTTTTGTTGTGGTTGCAGTTGTGGTTGTGGAAAAGGACGGTTTTATCCTTTTATCAAGGAGAAAGAGGAGGAGGATAATTCCTTTTCTTGAGAAGGAGACGGAGAAGCTGAAGGAGAAGGAAAATTCCTTTTATCAAGAAGAAGGAGGATCGTGGGAATTTTCAGCCAAAACACCTGGAGGGACCCAAGTTACCCATCTAGTTGTTTAAAAATATTGCTTTATAGATACTGTTGTTTTACATTACAATTTGTAGGCCTCTTTGATTGTTGCTGATAGAAAAGCATGATAAAAGTGCTTCAAAATAATTTCAAAAGAAAGGGATTATTTATGAAATGCCTGTCTTCTTCTCTAGCTACACTTGGGCCCAACATATCTAGCTGAGGACATATTTCTCAGGTCTCTTCATGCATAGCTGACACCACTGAGAAAAAGGTAAAACCTCCATCCACTAGTTCAGTTGGTCCATGCTGTGCTAATAATGCCAAGGTTGTGTCCTTGGTGATCCCATATATGGAACGCTTTTCCCCTGCAGACTTATCGAAGCCTAAGTGGGACTTGATTCAGAAGTATTGTATAGTCTTATCATTATTATTACTGCTGGCTTTCGGAGGCAACCCAATGGATTGCTTGCACCGTCCATTCATCCATCCATCCATCCATCCATCACAGTTCAAGCTGTTTTCACTGAATTTTCATGGGATGTTTCTTTGTTTGCATTTTGACAGATTCTCACCCACCTTCAGTCCTTGGGATAGAGTGGGCAACGAAGGAGTAAAGATGATCCTAGATCTATTTTTAGGGTTGGCTGACAGCTCAAAGTTGTTTTTCGATGTATGTTATCTTTGGGGGTGTCTTGATGGCAGCACATTAGCCCCATGAGCCGTGAAACCTCTGCATTTGCACTCCTTCACATTGACCCCACGTGAAGGAGCTAATGTGGGGTTTACAGGGGAGGAGAACCAGTTGCTCATTTTTTAAGAACATTAATCTTGAACTGTGAAGTGTCGGAGTTAAAGGGAGCCGTGGAGACAGAGTTCCACCCCTTCCCATCCCCTACACACCAGGGTTTCTCTTGGAAGGGAGGAGGATTAGCTTCCTCATTTTTTTAAAAAATCTTTATCTTTAATAGATGGAACACCACCTCCCCACTGCTCTGCGATCAATTTTTATTTTTATTTTTGACTTTTGTATTATTTATTATTTTTTTATGGGAAACTCCCCAAGATCTATGGAGGCACGGAGCCCAGTCAGTGGCCATTCGGCTTGTTGGACTGCCCCCTCCCTGGGGGATGGCACCCAAGCAGGGGGAACCATTGCCCTGGCCATGCCTCTGCCTTAACGCCGGAGCAAGGCAACAGATGGCAAATGAGGGTCTGTGCCTTGCTCGGAGGAAAAAGTCGCATTAAGTCCCTGACTATTTTAAGGCAGAGCTGAGGGGAAATGCTCTTGGATGGCTCCGCAATGGCTGCTGCATCATATAAATGACTTGCCACCAATGTGGATCCATCCTGGGGCTTTCCCATCATCAAGATGTACCCTTTATGTATGCTATCTGTTTTACGTTTTTATGGTTTTAAATATTTTTCTGCATTTTTAATGTTTTAATCTTTTGTAACTCCCCCAAAGAGCTTTGGCTATGGGATGGTATAGAAATGTAGTAATAACAATAATAATAATAATTATTATTATTAATAATAATAATAATAATAATAAGTAATGCATGCTTGGAATCCATAATTCAGGGGTGAAAAAAGATAGGTAAACGACACAGGAAGCACTGAAAAGCAACAGGATGGTCATAATGTGGTCAGGATGCTACACAGAAAGTTAGTCATGGATGACAATTACAGTAAACTGCTAATGTAGAAGCAACCTGGATCAGAACCACTGCCTTATATGGTGCAGCATTGTATAATCCAGCTCATTATTCCTTCCTAGCCCTGTTATTTGAGACAGTTTTAAATAAGAGACTGCATCTGGGGCCTTCTGTTATACCGTATACCAGCCGTCTCCAATCTGGTACCCTCCAGATGTGATGAACGTTAACTCACAGCATGCCCCAGGACACGAGGCTGAGGAAGGCTCCCTCCCACATTTTGGTATACTAATGCTCCCTTTTCCGAAATGTACAGCTTATGCTCCTCCCCCCACTCAATCCTGCCCTAACGAAACCTAAGTCCATGTCAGTGAACTGACAGCAAATCCACACCCATCTTCCTCCCTATCCCTCTGCATTATTTTATGTTGGCTTCTTATATTTACAATCTCCCCAGAGTTCTCTGTATCCCCCACCTTCTGTTGAATTTCAGACTGTAAGCTCCTTGGGGTAGGGTCCTGCCTGCTTGTTCATTATCCTGTAAAGTGTTGTATACTGTGGATATTATTGTTTCAGACAGAGTTGAGCCATAGCACCTATTTTTCTAGAATTAAGATCTATTCCCATCTTTCCCACATTCCTGCCCCCACCTCACAGACATGAAGTGTGGTTAACAAGTTTATAACCCACCCACCCCGCTCCCTCTTTTCTGCTTGGACCTCTTTTGTAGAGCAATGCCTCGTTTTTGCTTTGTCTGTGACTTGCAAGAAACAGAGGCGCACCTGGAAAAGGCAGCGAGCAAATCTAACATGACACAACCAGACCCACCTGCAAACAAAGGAGAGCTGCAATTGGAAGCGAAGGATGGCTCATCGCTGTGGAGACAAGGCAAATACAGAGATACAGCTCATCTTTCTCTCACCTTATTGGGCCTCCGAGAGTCAGAGGCACCGCTATCGCCCAATAATAGGCCTGCCATTTATGGACATCAGTCCCCCTTTGGAAAGAGATGAGAAAGTTTCTGTGAGCATTTTAATGGGGTCTGATTTCACCACACAGGCCTGTCTTGTCCACAGCTGCACTCAAAAGCTCGTTACGTTTCCTTATGGCCAGCGCATTCCTTTTCAAGAAAATGTGAGGCGTATAGAAGGGAGAGAAAGCGGAGGGGGTATCTGGCTGAAGCATGTAGACATCTCTTTTTATCCTAGTAAAGCGCTTGAGACCTAAGGGACTTGTTTGACATTCACTGCTCCAGCATCTTGACTGTTGAGGTCAGATTGCTTATGAAACAGCCTGCACAAGTGAGGTCGCTATCAGGGATGATTGACAGCCGAATAGGTACCATCCACCGCAGGAAGCTCGGAAGCCGTTCAAAGAAAACGCGATTGCTTCTGGCAGGAGCCCATTAGCAGTTATATGTCTCCCCCCCCCCCCCGCTTCTCCGTTTATGTCTCAGTTTAGGATATAGTATTGGCATCTCAAGTGACCTCATCAAAAGATGTCAAAAGGATTGAGCAAGCAATAGGGGTTGTCAGATGCACTTTGGATTGCAGGGCCATAAATCGAGGTGGTGATAATAGCGGAAAGCAAAATCAGATCGGATCGATGTGGCACAAGGGATAAGCAGCGTGCCTAGAGTGGCAAGACACAGCCTTTCAGGCCATGGTGCATTCTGGGAATGGAAGCACTGATGACTTCAGCTCCTGCAGTTGACATCTTAATTAGAGATCAGCTCCTTATCAGGCAATGAGATCCCAAGTACTCTGCAGAGGAGCGAAAGCCTTCAAACACACCTGCTGTGAGAATCATCATTTATTTTGCTGGTTGGGCTTTTTTGTTGTTGCTTTTGGAATATATATATATATATATATATATATATATATCGCTTTCCTTTCCAATCAAATAAAATTTTAGGCAGTTAGCAAAAAGTAATAATGATTCTTTTTTTAAAAGCAAAATAAAACAAATTGCATTAGCATGACTCATTGTTAAGACCCCCTACCCCACCACTAAAAACTGGTAAAGGGTCTGAAGATGCTGGACAGGAGGGAATGTAGAATTTATCCTCAGATTAACCTCCCAGAAATCCCTGTGTAGGAGGAACCCCAGAAACCAGACTTGATTACCAGCACCACAACATGCGAAGGTTACTCTGCTCTTTATGGTGCATGATTAGACAAGAAAAAAAAAACCCTAGAGCTCCCAGATTCCACAGTCAGCCATGCTGGCTGAGAATGATGGATGTTGAAGTCCCAATACAACTTCAGGGTGCCACATTGAGGGATCCCTGAAAACAGAGAAGGGGGAATAACTGAAAATGTAATAGAGGTGCCATCCACGAACAGAGACCTTCCATCTATGGAAGGCATAAGAACATAAGAAGAGCCCTGCTGGATCAGACCAAAGCTTCATCTTGTCCAGCATTTTGTTCACACAAGTGGCCAACCAGCTGCCCAAGGCAAACCCACAAGCAGGACATGAGTGCAACAACACCCTCCCATCGATGTACTCCATCAACTGGTGCATGTAGGCCTACTGCCTTGGGTATTACAAGAAGCGTAGAGCCATCAGGACTAGTAGCCATTGATAGCTTTCTCCAACAGGAATTTATCTAACCCCTTTGAAAGCCATCCAAATTGGTGGCCATCACTACGTCTTGTGATAGCGAATTCCATCGTTCAACTATGCACTGTGTAAAGAAGATTTTCCTTTTGTCTGTCCTGAACCTCCCATCAATCGGCTTCATTGGGATAGGCTGACCAGATAAAATCCAGGCCAGGGCTCCTGTAACTTTAACAGTTGTAGAGAAAAAGGAATTTCAGCCAGTGCTATTTGTATGCAATTAGTTCCTGGTGAAATTCCCTCTTCATCACAACTGTTAAAGTTGCAGGGGCCCTGCCTTCTTTTGTATATGGTCACTCTAGTATAGTGCCTGCAACTTTAACTGTTGTGATGAAGAGGTAATTTCACCAGGAACTAATTGCATACAAATGACACTGGCTGAAATTCCCTTTTCTCTACAACTGTTAAAGTTACATGAACCCTGACCTGGATTTTATCTGGTCACCCTACATTGGGATGACCCTGGGCTCTGTGATTCTATAGGGTGACCAGATAAAATCCAGGTCAGGGCTCATGTAACTTTAACAGTTGTAGAGAAAAGGAAATTTCAGCCAGTGTCATTTGTATGCAATTAATTCCTGGTGAAATTCCCTCTTCATCACAACAGTTAAAGTTGCATGCACTATACTAGAGTGACCATATACAAAAGAAGGCAGGGCCCCTGCAACTTTAACTGTTGTGATGAAGAGGGAATTTCACCAGGAGCTCATTGCATACAAATGACACTGGCTGAAATTCCCTTTTCTCTACAACTGTTAAAGTTACATGAGCCCTGACCTGGATTTTATCTGGTCACCCTAGATTCTGTCAACGAGCAGATGATGGAATGAAAGACACCTGACAGTCCAAAAAACACAGGCGGAATGGATTTAACAAAATCCATAGATCTCTACTGGCAAGAGGCAGGACCTGCTAAAAGCCAATCAGTGAAGCTTCTCCTCCATTGAGGTCTTCATTGCCCATGCTAATGAATGGATAAGGTTTTTTCATCACAGATTCATGATTGCTGAGCTATTCACTGGAACAGGAAGGACAGAATGTTTGGTTGACATCTTCCCCAGGCTGGCTTATCAGGAATAAAATTCTCATTGAGCACTGAAGGAACAGAGCAGTCGACAACTCCCCAAGAAGACTGAAGGCGAGGGGGGAATGAGTCTTTGTTGCCTGGGTGACAATAATTTTGTTTTTGCTAGTTGCCAAAATGGGGGTTTGCCCTGTTCAGACAAATGAAAGCTGACAGCATCCAACAAAACTATATAAGCCGGGGTCCATCGGGGCCATCTCAGCCCCATCATTGGGGTTTTGTATGCCTCTGCTTCCTCACCCTTCTTTCCCATTGCTATGTCTATTTCCTTTTCACCTACTGCTATATGTTAGAGTGAACATTGGAATCCTTTTGTCTTTATGATCAAGTGTTTACCTTATAGCTCCTTAGCACCATCCATCTTTATTTTCATCAGGAAAGGGCAGTTGGGTGGATGGGATCTTTCTATACCCGATTCTTCCTGACTAATGGTGGTTTGGTTTGGTTTTTTTAAAAAAGATTCCCTGTGAGATCAGAAAAAAGGTAATTTACCAGTGTTCAGGGAGCTTAGAACACAGGGCTGAAGGAGTTTTGAAACATACCCAAGCATATGATGAATGGGGCGTATTATCTAAATGCTAATAAATACGGAGCTACAAATTGGTTCAATTTTTCTTCATTCCTTGGCAACCTGGAGTTGGTGAATGACATTAAATCTAACTGTGGACACATTATAATACAAATCAGCTCTCATTTCTTTCTCTCTCTGTGTGTGTTCTACATTCAAATCGTATGGATACAAACAAAATGGATCTCCGTATATTTCCCGTTAAACCATCAACAGAGCAAATCTTGAGCCACAAATCATGCAGAAGCAGGCATTCAGACAGGAAGGATCGAAGCAAGAGGTGCCACTGAATTTCATCTAAAGTTGTGTGTGTGTGTGTGTGTGTGTTGTTTTGATTTTTTAAAGAAAAGGATACTTTTCTACTCGAGGCTGTTAATCAGCTGTCTCTAACTGCAGTTTTGTTGCAGAATTGAGATCCAAGCACTACACGAAGAGCATTTCCTTTCCACTACATAACCACTAGGTGTCACTATGGTATAGCAGAATAACACAAGAGCACAAGCGGGGAAAAGGTTTTCATTTGCTTTAAAAAATAATATCACATTTTCCCTGCTCTTAAAAAAAGTAACCAAAATGACCTTTAGACATTATCTAAAAAACTGTGAGAAGGGGATGATAAACACACAATAAATGCCTCATGTAGAAAATCTCCAGGAGTATAGAATTACTTTCACCCTAAGGACCGAATTCCATTTGGAGAATCTGTTTGGAGGCCCATTCCAGTGGTGGGCATGGCCAAAAGCAAAAGAGGGCAGGGCCAGCATATTTTAGCTTAAAGCGCTTGCTCCAATCACTAAGTCTTAGGGGAGACATTTCAATCTTTTAGAATTGGGGGGACACTTCACAAAAAGCTGGGAAACCACCAAACAAGCAGCATTTGGGAGAAAGGGAGAAGGGGGTATGGCTGACTGGGGAACCCCAGAAGTCCAGACTGGGCCTTGGCCTAAGGTTCAGCAGCCCTGTGTTATACCAATTTGAAAAACACATGGGGATGAGCATTGTCAGTGGAGGCTGGCGGCTCCAATGTCAGTGGGGTGGTGAATCCGCTCCAGGCTTCAGCCAGAACCAGTCAGAACTCTGAAGGAACCTTTCAACGTGCTTCTCTAAATACATTCTGCTGAACAATGGATTCTGATTTAACAAGGGGAATATCTAAAAAATCCAAAATCAGAGAATGTGTAGTTTCCTGTTTTCACTTGCTTTAGTTCATTTGTGTCTTCCCTCTCTCTCTCTCTCTCTCTCTTTTACACATGATACATTTGCATCGATTGCACACAATAAAACAGAAATTTGGATAGGATCATGTGCATGATTGCATCAAGGTTCTTTTGGTGCATGGTGTTTGATGCGTGCACATGCTCTTTCTGATTGGTAAAACAGTGCACAAACATTTTATTGAAGCAGCCAAGCATACTATCCCATTAATAGTGATGGCAGGGATTGGCAGTATTGTAACAATGTACATCAAAAATCTGCAAGCCACACGTGCAGTGCTACAAATGGAATAATGAAGATTTCCTAATAGGTTCAAATCAGAAAGAAGACCTGGTCATTTGGGTTTTTCACCAATAAAGGGCCTGTTCAGACAATACTTCAGGCTCTGTGATTAGTGAAACTGTGGTTCTTTGGGGTTAGCGCTAACTACAAGCCGTGCTGTCGCATACAACACTTTAAGCCACAGTTAGAGCTGCTAACCCTGCTGCAGACGGTCCGACTGTGGTTAGTGAGTGATCAGGGTTTAGCAAAACGTATCACACAAGACACCTTAAAGCACAGAATGAACAGATTTTATTGATGCAAGCACTTATGCATGAAATACTCCCCGTGCATGATACTGCAGAGTAGTCATCGTCAACGTTTTCAGACTTGGAGCCCACCTTTAACCCTTATCTGCAACAATGGTACCCACTTTTAATTCCCCCTTCATTGCTAGTCTTACCTTCCCTTGGTCTATTTTCCTCCTTCTCTTCTTCTCCCATTTCCCCTGTTCTTATCCCTCTTGCATCTTTTCCATCTTTAACAAGGAAAAGGGTGGCACGGGTGCTGGTGCATAGAATTATAGAGCTGAAAGGGACCTTGGAGGTCCCTTTTCAATGCAGGATGCAACTGCAGCATCCCTTACAGCAGGAATGGGGAACCTTTGGCCCATTGGCCAATTTTGGCCCACCAAGCCACACGAGCCCTCCGCTGAGTCCCCACCCTTCAGGGCTACGGGAGAGAGGAATCCCTGCTCCTATCACTGGTCCATGAATAAAGATAAGAGCAGGGGTTTTCCTGAATTGGGAAGGGAAGCAATGCACCCAGAGCAATCACTGCTTGTAACTCTAAAGTCCAAACACTACTGGGAGATAACAATGCAAATTAGCTGCATTCGGACAACACATTAAGCAACTGAGTGGGGGGGGGGGGACAATCGTCAGTTGTGTTGCTTATTGTGTTGTGTGAAGGGTAACATGCCGCTCACAAACTACTGACGGTATGCTATTCTGGGACGACTGGCTGAGTTGGGAGTGGGAGGCACTGCATTGCAGTGGTTCCACTCCTACTTGGTGGGTCGGCTCCAGCAGTTGGTGCTTGGGGAACATTGCTCGGCCCCGTGGATTCTCCAGTATGGGGTTCCGCAGGGGTCAGTTTTGTCCCCCATGCTGTTCAACATCTACATGACACCGTTGAGTGCAGTTATCCAGAGTTTTGGAGTGCGTTGTCATCAGTACGCTGATGACACGCAGCTCTACTTCTCCTTTTCATCTACATCAGGTGAGGCTGTGGATGTGCTGAACCAGTGCCTGGCTGCGACAATGGACAGGATGAGGGCTAATAAACTGAAACTCAATTCAGACAAGACTGAGACGTTGTTAGTGGGTGGTTCCGCTGACCGGATGGAGGGTGTTCAACCTGTTCTGGATGGGGTTGCACTCCCCTTGAAGGAGCGGGTTCGTAGCTTGGGGGATTCTCCTAGAACCATCTCTGTCACTTGAGGCGCAGGTGGCCTCAGTGGCACGGAGTGCCTTCTACCAACTTCGGTTGGTGGCCCAGCTACGTCCCTATCTGGACAGGGATAACCTGGCTTCAGTTGTCCATGCTCTGGTAACCTCCAAGTTAGATTACTGCAATGCACTCTACGTGGGGCTGCCTTTGAAGGTTGTTCGGAAGCTGCAGCTTGTGCAAAATGCAGCGGCCAGATTGATAACCGGAACCAGTAGGTTCGAGCATATAAGACCTACTCTGGCCCGCTTGCATTGGCTGCCTGTATGTTTCCGAGCCCGATTCAAGGTGCTGGTTTTAACCTATAAAGCCTTACACAGCTTGGGACCACAATACCTGATGGAACGCCTTTCCCGACATGAACCTACCCGAACACTACGTTCAACATCTAAGGCCCTCCTCCGAGTGCCTACTCCGAGGGAAGCTCGGAGGTCGGCAACAAGAGAGAGGGCCTTCTCTGTGGTGGCCCCCCAATTGTGGAACGATCTCCCTGATGACGCCCGCCTGGCGCCAACATTGTTATCTTTTCGGCGCCAGGTCATGACTTTCCTCTTCTCTCAGGCATTTGGCAATATCTGAGGAGCCTGGGTTTGTTTGTTTTGTTTTGTTTTTGTAGCTTTTTGAAATGTTGCAGTGGTTTTAAATGTACAGATTGTGTGTATGTTTTATGTTTTGCTGTTTTAATTTTTGTATATTGTTTTTAATTGTTTTTAATCCTATGTAAACCGCCCAGAGAACTTCGGCTATGGGGTGGTATACAAATGTACTAAATAAATAAATAATGAAGACTTGTACCAACAGTATTGCTCAAAGATCTTAACTGTATTATATCAACCTTATATATTCCTTTTAAGGGAACTAGGTGAAGGGTCTAGGGTAAAGAACAGGTGAAGATGAGGTTAGAAAAACCCCGTGTCCATAAGAACAGAGAAGTAAATAAGACAGTTGACCACAAAGAAAAGGGAATTTGACCATTCGTTATCAAAAACAACTACATCAGAGGAAGAGGGTGTATTCTTGGAAGAAGGATAGTCTAAATTATGACATGACCAATAGATTTGACCATTTCAGAATAAATGAAGAGGGAGGTCTTTGTCTTTGGAAAGTTTATTTAAGTCTAGGTAACAGGAACCAGGGGGGCTTTCCTTTCCCTCAGCCATGACATCCAGGATGTTGCTCTGAGCCTAACATGTAGGCCTCAGTAACTTCTTGGTTGCCTGGGAGAAATGGAAGTCCCTCTGTGGTGTGGAGCTCCTTCACAGAGTCTGTATGAATGTTTGCCTATGTTTGTCTATGTTTTCAAGAAATCTGCCAGACTTGTGAGTATATTCCTTTAATTTGCTTTTTTGAATGGAGAGGTTTGTGTGTTTGTTTAATTTCAACTTCCTTAAATTGTTTTAATAAATATTTTAAAGCAATAACAGTTTAATTAAGTTTGTGAGTATGGGTAAAATCAATCATTCTGAGAATCTTCATATCCTCCTTTTCACCTACTGGAGTGGGGAATTTAGGGAGCATTGAGGCAAGGACTACAGCCTGTATTCAGTGTCCCTTAAATAAAAGTCATCTGAAAAAGCCCCCTACCTGAATTAGACAATTCAATTAGACAATTCAATTAGACAATTACCTGAATTAGACAATCTCTTATTAAAGACACGTTGCAGTGTCCAATAGATAAGAAACTTTTTTTTCCTGAATAAAATGCAAGCTAAGATTCATCGATGTGACAGGTAATCTACTGAATAGGCATTTTGAGCAGTTTCTCAAATTCCCAAATGTGCCCACATGTCTGGAAATGTTTGGGACCCGTGATGTATGCATTCTCAAAAAAGAAAAGAAAAGAAAGAAAGACAAAAGGGGACACCAATTTTCATATAATTTTCATTTGCTTCTTATATGTAGGTGCACATTTGGAAATAATTATTATAATTTAAATACAACACTAGGGCTGTGCACGGACCCCCCGATTGAATCCGGATCCTGATCTGTCAGGTCTGGATTGAGCCCAATCTGATCCAACTCAGATCTGGATCCAGATCTGATCTGGATCATTGCACAGCACTCCTTCCCACTCTACCCATTCTCCCCTCCCTCCTCCATTCTCCCTGCTTACCTGCTGCCTCCTCCACGTCATCCTGCCATCATCCTCTCTCCTCGCTGTGTTCTGCCACATTTCCCGCTCATGTTGGGTGACAACGTCACCCGACGTGAGCGGGAAGTGCAGCGGCACACAACGAGGAGAGAGGACGATGGGGAGGAGGCAGTGGGTAAGCAGGGAGAGTGGGGGAGGGAGGGGGAGTGCGGGAGGGAGTGCTGTGACTGGAACTGATCCGATCTGGTTCAGATCCAGGTCCTGGAGGCCCGGATCAGCCCAATCCGCTCCGGATCTGGAACCGGATCCGTGCACAGCCCTATACAACACATCTCACCGTAAAGGGGAAGACCATAACCAAGGTGACCTATGTGCCTGCTCAGTGCTGTCAAGATGATTGAGAATGGCTGATTGACAAACTCAAAGCTACTGCTCTTCCTTCTTATCCCTCCACCCCAATCTTTAAACTGGAAGACAACCATTAAATCGAGGATGCCGTGAAATAAAGGACTGCCCTCTGTCAGCCCTTCCAATGGAGGTCTGCCTTTTGTAAAGTCTGACGCATGACCGCACAATATAGCCTGATCATGAGGAAGGGTGTATCTGTACTTTCCCCGCATGCAGTTCTTAGAGGGAAAGTTCTTTTGCTCTCTGAGGCCCTCTACACCTAAGGGTGTAGAGGGAGGGAGAGGGGGCCATCCTGGACTTCCTACTTCCGGGATCATCTAAACAGAATCACGACATCCTGGAAAGGAAGAGGGACGGACGTTGTGCCCATCACACCCGTCACACCTGCCATTTTTTTTAAGGAAGCAGCAGCTTGGAGCACAATTGCACTCCAATGAAAAAGGTGAGTTTTAAAAAAAGGAAAAGCCCCAAACCTGCTCCCTCCAATATCCCTGGACTTCCCCTGACTCAGCTCCTTCCCTCTTGCTGACCCCTGCTACTTGTGGGGAGGAGTGAAGAAGCCGGAATGGGCACCCACACTGCCCGCATTCCTTGGAATCATCCTGGGACTGCAGGGAAAATCTGGATAACCATGGTCTCAGCTATCATGGTAAAATGGAGTGGTCATCCCTGCCTGCTCCCGGGAAACCCTGTGCATCGTTTGGGTGCACAGGGATGACCCACGGAAGATCTCAGGGGAAAAGGACCCTGTAGACATGGCCTGAGAGAGGTTTTGTCTCACTCAAATGTTACAGATTTGCTGAGCACAGTTTTCTTATTCACGGGGGTGTTGAATCTTGGGATGTGTATAAAACAATAATGGCTTTATCAAACATCTGATTAATGATAACGATACAATACAAAACCCCTTGAAATTATCGGATCCGATAATTTTCGGTCCGATAATTTTGGATTTTATCGGAATATCGGACCGCCATTTAAATACGCCTATAACTTCTGTATTTTAAAAGTTTGAGACTTGAAACTGGCCCACAGTGCTTATGGAATCTGGCTAGTCATGTGTGTTAAATTTCAGAACAATCCTTCCACCCCTGTATTTTATATGAATTTTTGAAAGATTGTGCAACTTTTGACAGCTCTGAATGCACGTGACTTTAGCTGTCATTCAGAGCTGTCAAAAGTCGCACGATCTTTCAAAAATTCATATAAATTACAGGGTTGCACGGATTGTTCTGATATTTTGCACACATGACTACCAACAACCAGTCTGCACTGTGACTGAATTTCAAGTTTCAGACTTTTAAAATAACAATGTTACAGTGGGGGGGTGGGGCTTTTGGGGGACCCCCTATAACTTTTTGATTTTAAAAGATAGAGACATGGAACTTGGGGAGCCAGGACTAGCAACATTCCATCTGCAAAGTCCAAAAAGTTTCATGCCTCTATCTTTTAAAATAAAAAATGTTACACCCATTTATTAAGTTCTTCAAGGCAAGTGTATGGTGAAAATGGCGTCATACAATAATAATTGGATTTCCGATTGATTATCAGAAATCCGAAATGATACAATACGAAAACATCCAATAATTTTGGATCTGAAAAATTTTAATATTGGAAATTCCAATAACGATAAGATACTATATTTTTCGGCCATGCACATACCTAGTTGAATCTCAGGAATGCAAGCCAAATGTCTCCCCTAAGGCTTAGTTGCTGGCAGTAAATGCTTGAAGCACCAGCTCCACCACACACCCCAAAGTCCATTTAAAGCCTTGCAGAATTAAAAGGCCATTGCCTCATAGCTTAATGGTCAAAGAGCCTTGCAGAATTAGAAGACCTTTGCCATATAACTGAAGAATCAAAGACCTTTTCTCCACCAAAGCTGACTGAGGATGGAATTCCACAACTGGAAATGATCAACTCCACCATTGCCACCCATTTATTTATTTATTTATTTATTTTATTGCATTTGTATACCTCCCCATAGCCGAAGCTCTCTGGGCAGTTTACATAAGATAAAACTAGGGGTGTGCACGGACCCCCCGGATCGGATCGGGACCCGGATCGGGACCTCCAATTTTGTCCCGGACTGGTTCGGACAAAATCGGAGGCCCCCCGGACCGGATCGAGTCCGATCCCGACCCAAAAATCGTAAATTTTTGGATCGGCCGCCATTTTTTTCCCCATAGACTTGCATTGCAATGCAAGTCTATGAGGAAAAAATGGCGGCGGGTGGGTAAGGGGGGGCCTAACTCCCTCCCCCCCCCCCGGGGCCGTCCGCTGTGGACGGCCCCGGCAGGTAAACCCCCTCCCCCGCGCTCCCTACACCCCCTGGGGCCGCCCGCTTCCATCCGCTGGCGCCCGCGGGCGCCAGCGGATAGAAGCGGACGGCTCCGGGGGGGGGGTAAGCCCCCTTCCCCGCCACTTACCTTCTCGGCCCGTCCGGCGCCGGCGGCTACTACCAGCGGGCTCCGCGGCCTACTCTCGAGTAGCGCGCCGGGTGATGACATCACCCGGCGCGCCACCCTGGAGCAGGCCGCGGAGCCTGCTGGTAGTAGTAGGCGCCGGCGCCGGACGGGAGCTGCCGGGCCGGGCAGGTAAGGGCCCCCCTCCCCCCTCCCCCCTCCGCGCGCCCCCTCCTCCCCTCCATGCACCCCCTCCTTACCTTTCCGGCCCGGCGGCTCCCGTCCGGCGCCTACTACTTCCAGCAGGCTCCGCGGCCTACTCTAGAGTAGCGCGCCGGGTGATGACATCACCCGGCGCGCCATCCTAGAGCAGGCCGCGGAGCCTGCTGGGAGTAGTAGGCGCCGGCGCCGGACGGGAGCCGCCGGGCCGGAAAGGTAAGGGCCCCCCTCCCCCCTCCGCGCGCCCCCTCCTCCCCTCCACGCACCCCCTCCTTACCTTTCCGGCCCGGCGGCTCCCGTCCGGCGCCTACTACTTCCAGCAGGCTCCGCGGCCTACTCTAGAGTAGCGCGCCGGGTGATGACATCACCCGGCGCGCCATCCTAGAGCAGGCCGCGGAGCCTGCTGGGAGTAGTAGGCGCCGGCGCCGGACGGGAGCCGCCGGGCCGGAAAGGTAAGGGCCCCCCTCCCCCCTCCGCGCGCCCCCTCCTCCCCTCCACGCACCCCCTCCTTACCTTTCCGGCCCGGCGGCTCCCGTCCGGCGCCGGCGCCTACTACTTCCAGCAGGCTCCACGGCCTGCTCTAGAGTAGTGCGCCGGGTGATGACATCACCCGGCGCGCCATCCTAGAGCAGGCCGCGGAGCCTGCTGGGAGTAGTAGGCGCCGGCGCCGGACGGGAGCCGCCGGGCCGGGCAGGTAAGGGCCCCCCTCCCCCCTCCGCGCGCCCCCTCCTCCCCTCCACGCACCCCCTCCTTACCTTTCCGGCCCGGCGGCTCCCGTCCGGCACCGGCGCCTACTACTTCCAGCAGGCTCCGCGGCCTGCTCTAGAGTAGCGCGCCGGGTGATGACATCACCCGGCGCGCCATCCTAGAGCAGGCCGCGGAGCCTGCTGGGAGTAGTAGGCACCGGCGCCGGACGGGAGCCGCCGGGCCGGGCAGGTAAGGGCCCCCCTCCCCCCTCCGCGCGCCCCCTCCTCCCCTCCACGCACCCCCTCCTTACCTTCCCGGCCCGGTGGCTCCCGTCCGGCGCCGGCGCCTACTACTACCAGCAGGCTCCGCGGCCTGCTCTAGAGTAGCGCGCCGGGTGATGACATCACCCGGCGCGCCACCCTAGAGCAGGCCGCGGAGCCTGCTAGTAGTAGTAGGCGCCGGCGCCGGACGGGAGCCACCGGGCCGAGAAGGTAAGTGCCCCCCTCCTCCCCCCCCCCGCTGTCCACTTTCATCGGCGGGCGCCCGCTGGCGCCCGCCAATGGAAGCGGCGGTGGGCGCCAGTGGGCGCCCGCCGATCCGCCGATCCGCCGAACCGGTTCGGAGCTTTTTCGGACCGGTTCGGATTGGATAGGCCGATCCAGCTGCGGGATCGGAAATCGGATAATTTATCCGATTTCCCACTGGACCGGACTCGGATCGTGGATCGGGTCCGATCCAGTGCACATCCCTAGATAAAACACGTAAAAACAATATACAAAAATTAAAACTGCAAAAACATACAAGATACACATACATTTAAAACCACTATAGTAACTTAAAAGGCTTGGTGAATACCAAGAATGGTGTCCAAGTGAAGATCGGCCTGCCCCATGCATTAAAACTATGAGCATCTTCCTCTTCTCCGTCTTCTGGACTGTTGCAGCGAGGAGAGCATGTGTACTGATAAGCAGGCTGAGCCCTGAGTAAGCCTTCAGTCTAACATTCAACCTGTCAAGACATGTTTAGAATCTCATTATTCTGGGTACTTGGAATCCTGCCAGCTTTTATCCTCTAATCCAGAGGCAGGAGCTGCCATACAACCCTACTCCCTTGGCTTTTGTGCCTGCGTCTAGAATCTAACACTATGGCTTAATCTACACCTACAGCCCTTTCGCAACAGAGGAGGGATAATTGCGAGGTTATCCACTTCTGTGATCATCACTCATGGGGCACACACGAGATAAGTTTCCTGCAAGTAAAGGAGAGCCAATGCGGGAGGACATGTGCCCCGTGACAGCGGCTATGATGCTTTTTTTATGAATTGGGAGGGATGTGCATGAATGCAAAATCACAGCTACACATGGGGTGGACAGGAAGTCCAATGAATATGCAATGCTACACAGAAATATGTTTGTGTTTTTTAAAAAAATACACACTGTCAGCACCAAAACACGCTGATAACCATTCAAAAAATGTGCCCAAAATGGTGGATGGGTCCACTTCCGCACACCTCCGAAACTGCTGGACATGCCTCTGACAGTGGGTTGACTGTTCACCGAGCCAGGAACTCGTGCTGAACAGCAACAACTTCACGAGGGGGGGGGGGGCACACCAGCCGCGGATTTTGGGATTGTAGCGAGAGAGCAGAAAAACTGTGACCAATCCAGTCAGCGATATTCCTGAATAACTGAGGGGGTCAACCCAAGATCACCGCAGGAGTAGGTGAACGTCATGTGGCCCAGTAGAGTCGACTTTGATATTATTCAGGAATAAACGGCTGATGCAGACACGGCCTATAAGTATCAGGGTTGTGTGTGTTTACTTCTGTAAACATATCTATTTATAGAGGATATTAACTGTTAACTTGCCCACATACATTAATCTTGGACAGGATGACTGAAACTCCTTCAGCCTCAGCTAATCTCCATACTTTACACATCCTCTGAGCTGATGTGGAGCTAATGAGGAAACTATCCTGACTGATCAATAAAACCCTCAAGTAACTACAGCGCAACATCGTGAATGTTGAAGAAACAGGGAGTAGGAGGAACAGATAGGAACAGAGCCCTGGTAATGACTACAAATAACATCAAACACGTAGGAGAAAAGGGGAAGTCAGACACCCCCAGAGTGGACAGGTTAGGTCGCAATGGAGAGCAATGGAGAAACAGTGTCATATATTGATAGCATATGGGGTGTGTTTTGACTCAGTTCTGAGCCCCAAATCTGTGGGCTGATTTGGCAGCCTCAGCCTGAAGCAGCCAAAGTGCCCCCCACCCACCTGCGGGACTTACCTGAAGCCTCTGTTTGCACAGGCGAGCCACCTGTCCTCCAGGAGAGCTGTTTACAACAGTAGATCTATGGCAGTCCAGAGCAGTTCCCCTGGAGGACAGACGGCTCACTGGCATGAACAGTGTGAGCAGAGGCTTTAAATAAATCACGTGAGTGGGGAGCAGCAGCTCTGTGTGTTCAGGGGGTAAGTGGGGTGGGAGGGGAGGGGTCAGCAGGAGGGAAGGCAAATCCTATGGACTCCAGGTTGGCCTCGTGCCTGGGAAACCACAACAGCTACCTCTGCTTTGGATCTGGAACCAAACCAAAGAGTGCTGGGGCAGTTCCAAGGCACCTCAAGTCAAATCAGTGTTGTTTTGGAAGCTCAGAATCGGCCTCCAAGATGAATGGGGGGACGGATTTGCACAGCTCTAGTTAGCATGTGGGACAAGGAGAATGAGGTCCAAATCCCCAACTTAGCCATGAACCTCACTCTGTGGTCTTGGGCCATTCAGTCTCCCTCTGCCTAACCACCTTCACAGGGATGTTGTGAAGATAAATCATATGTGTGGCAGAACCATATATGCTAACCTGAACTGATTGGAGGAAGGTGGGATAAAAATGTAGTAAATAAATAAAATACTGAGCTGGGGAGTGTATGTCAAAGGAACATGATATAGTCAGAAAGCTCATTATGCATCTCCTTACGGAAGAAATAGGAAGAGAAAAAGAAGCAGGGCTATTCCATCGCCTCTGCTGAGACACCAACTGCCTTTGGCTCTCCATCAAGCTACCAGATCTGTTTCCATCCCAGCCAATTGTGATAAGTACTATACCCTTAAGCACTGGTGTTTGCACTTACATTTTTCCTTCTCCCTCCTCCTCCCTTTTCCCTTGTGTGTCATGTCTTTTAGATTTAGATTTTTTTTTGTAAGCTGCTCTTGCTAACAATGGATAAAAACACTTAAATAAATAATAAGAGTCTAGGCCTGAGCAGTTTCTGGATGCGAAGTTACCTGGGAACACAGTGTAATATGTATGCCTTAAGTTCCAAAATGGAAGAAAGATGGGATATCAAATTAACAAAAGGATTGTGACTTGTTGACTGTCAGATCAGAATATTTTTTCTATGTATGAATATGGCAGGCTGTCAGATTCCAATATTGCTTGTGCGCAAAGGTTTTATTATAGTGATGGCTGATTGAAAAGTTGATCATACATAATGTGATAATTAATTAGAGATATTTCTATTTTTACTGTCACTGGCCTGGTGTAGTTTTGTGTGGGGTGACCATATGGAAAGGGAGGACAGGGCTCCTGTATCTTTAACAATTGTAGCGAAAAGGGAATTTCAGCAGGTGCTATTTGTTTGCATGCAGCACCTGGTGAAATTCCCTCTTCATTACAACAGTTGTACTGCAGGAGCCCTGCCCTCCTTTGTATCTAGTCACTCTAGCTAAAGAGGGCAGGGCTCCTGCAGCTTTAACTGTTGTGATAAAGAGGGGATTTCACCAGGTCCTGCATGCCTACAAATGACACCTGCTGAATTCCCTTTTCTATACAACTGTTAAAGACACAGGAGCCAATCCTCCTTTCCATATGGTCACCCTAGTTGGAGGATGAGAGAGGAGAGAGAAAATAATTTTGGGGCAGATGTCTGAGAAGCTGGCTACACATTACATGTATCACAGGAAAAGCAGCCAGACGTGAGCTAGGCTTTGACGGTTGAGAAGTCTAGTACTGAGGCAGGGCAGAAAATATGGATGGGGACTGTTAGCCAAACTATCACTTTCCCTCACTCTGTCCCTTTATTTCTGCATATCAGCTAATTCCCCCCCCCCCATTTCCCCCCCTCCCATCCCTTAGGGAAAATGAGCTGCTGAAGAGGAGAAGCGATAAGCAAAGATGCATAATAAGATGGAGAAAAGCTTCTGCTCTAGCGTGACCAGATAAAATCCAGGTCAGGGCTCATGTAACTTTAACAGTTGTAGTGAAAAAGGAATTTCAGACAGTGTCGTTTGTATGCAATTAGTTCCTGGTGAAATTCCCTCTTCATCACAACAGTTAAAGTTGCAGGGGCCCTGCCTTCTTTTGTATATAGTCACTCTAGTATAGTGCCTGCACCTTTAACTGTTGTGATGAAGAGGGAATTTCACCAGGAACTAATTGCATACAAATGACACTGGCTGAAATTTCCTTTTCTCTACAACTGTTAAAGTTACATGAGCCCTGACCTGGATTTTATCTGGTCACCCTATAGAATCACAGAGCCCAGGGTCATCCTAATGTACCCCTTTGTAGTCCAGCATCTCAAGTTCAAACACAGTTAAAGCCCTCATTGCCACAGTTTTCAACTCTGGTTGTAGAAGGAGCGCATGAGCTGGTGCCAGCTCATGCGCAGTGAGCTGGTGCCAGCGGCACAGTGAATCCTCTCTGGCTTTTAGTCAGAACTAGTCAGAACTCTAAAGATGCTATCCAAGATGCAGAATGAATTTGGGGGATAGGGCCCAGCAACATAGATTCTTCTTTAAGAGTTCTGGCTAGTTCTGAGTGAAACGCTAGCATAGTTGGGTAAATCTGCTATACTACTGCACCACCTAGAGGTTATGTTATAGAACATATAGAAAGGCAGAGAAGGAAAATACCCAGACAGAAACATGTGTAGAGGATCCAATCTTATTCCCTCAAAGAATCCAGAAGACGAAGCCTCTGTAAAGTGGCAGGTTAAAAGCCTCGCGTAGAAAGCCCTGTGTCTCATAGGACTTGGCTTCCAGACTCCTCACCTTCCTGGTGGCTGTTCTTTGGACATTCTCCATCTTCTCAATATCCATATGCAAGTGGACAGCTTGTTAATTTGCTGCCACAGTGCAGCACCCAGTTACCTGCTAAGCCGAGAAGCACAGGGGACAGTGTGAGCTTGGGGCTTAGGTTCATGGGGCTCTATTCCTTGCACACACACACACACACACACACCCCAGTCCTTGAAATGTTTCCAGGTTTAACAGAACTTTCTAAGAAATGACATTTTTTTTAAAAAAAAATCCTCTCAGTTTGCCCTCGATGCTCTTCCATCCCTGAATGTCACACATAAGGCTCTCTGGTTATAACCTAAATTCACATTTCCAAGGTAATTGGACTGTCATCTCTATCTTGGTCTTAATTAAATAACAAGACAAGCATGGGCCATTAGGAGATTTAACTTCACTGGAGTGCCAGTTCCAGAGAAAGAATTGAGCTACTTTGTTTTAGCTGGGTGAATTTATTATTATGGGTGGTTCCCCCTTCTGAAGAATGATTTCCCCACAATGCTTTCTTTGTTGAATTGTAAGGGGGATTTGTGTGTTTTTGTGGTTTTTTTGAGTTTCAAATATTATTTATTTTGTTATTTATGGATACAACATCAAGTATTACAATTTCAATTATATATACATATATACACATGGAATTTTATGACAGTCCCAAACAAAACAGAATTATACATTTCAGTTTATTATTTTCTATTTAGAGAGTGGAAAATAATTATCCGGTATTGACAATCTACTATCTACTCCAGATATCTATATATTGTACGGGAGGCTTTCTCCCCCCTTCCTCTTTATTTGTGAAATCAATAAATTTGCCCCAGATTTCCGTAAAATTCTCATCCCTTAGTTGTCCTCGCACTTTCCTCACTTTCTCAGTCAATTTTTCCAAAAGAGCAACTTGCCAAACCCTCTGGTACCAGTTTTTTACATGAAGCCCCTTGCCATCTTTCCAGTGCTTGGTGACCAGCCATCTAGCTGCAAATAATAGAAGGCTGATTAAACCCTTATCAGAGAGTTTGCTGTCCAATCTTTTGTTTAAATTTAATAGTGCTAGGTGAGGAGTTGTATGTACCCATTGTCCAGTTATTAAACTTATCTTATGGAATACCTCGTTCCAAAAAATATTTGCCTTTGGGCATGACCACCACATGTGAAAATAGGTTCCAACCCCAGAACAACCCCTCCAACAATCTGGGGAAGTCCCTGGGTTCATTAAATATATTTTTCTTGGTGTAAGATACCACCTATGCACTAATTTTAACATTAATTCCCTGTTGCTGCATGATACTGTATCAAATGGACTGCTATTCCACAAAGCATTCCAGTCTTTTTCCTCAATTTGAATTCCTAAGTCGGTTTCCCATACCATCTTAAGAGGGTCCTCAGTACCAATGTCCTGGGTCATTATCCACCTATAAAGTTTCGAACTCAATCCTTTAAATACCCCTTTGTAGCCCAGCATCTCAAGTTCAAACACAGTGAAAGCCCTCATTGCCACAGTTTTCAACTCTGGTTGTAAAAGGAGTGCATGAGTTTGTGCAATTCTTAACCATTGTCCTTTCTCTTGTCCTAACTTTTCTGCCATTTCTTCTTGCCTAATCAAGTGCCCCCTTTGGAAGAAATCCCTAAGGCGGAATAGACCTTTGGATTTCCACTTGAGTTTTTCTCTGGCAGTAAGTTTATCTGCAAAGTCAGGGTGATAGTATATTGGGGTTAACGGTGAGAGTCCTGGTGACAATGACCCCCTCCTTGTTTTCCAAACTTTCCAAGTAGTCAATGTGAATGGATTCTGCATCTGCTCATCCTGTCTATACCTACATTTCCAGAGTAACTTTGAGCAGCCGGAAGTTCCCTCACTCCCAAAACCTTCTATTTTCACCCACTGTTTAGACGTATCTTCTTCCATCAGAGGGACGATATGTTTAAGTTGATTTGCATCATAGTATCCACTTAAATTAGGGATACCCCATCCACCAGCCTCCCAATGTTTATATAATAATGATTTACGTATTCTCATTCGCTTCATACCAAATATAAATTCATTTAATTGCTGCTGCCATTGTTGTATTTGATTTTTTGGGATCCAGACTGGTAATGTTTGAAATAGAAATAGCAATTTAGAAAGAGATATCATTTTAACAGCGATTAAGCATTCGGAAATGCCCAAGTGCTGCTTCTTCCATCTCTTTATTTCAGAACTAATAGTTTTCCTGACTTTTTTATAATTTGCTTCATATAGTTTATTTAAATTCTTAGTAATTTGGATCCCTAAATATCTAAAACTGGTGTGACAAATTGGGGTTCCCATTTTTTCAGCCAATTGCTTTTGTACAGATGGAGAAACGTTTAAGCACAGTATCTCAGATTTATTATAATTTACCTTCAGACCGGCCATAGATTGAAACATCTCTAGTTCTTTTTTAAAACATGGGACTATACTAGTTGGTTGGTCTGTGGTCAAAACCATATCATCCGCATAAAGACCTAAGAGGTATTTCTCGTTTTCTATTTTGATTCCTTTAATATTTGGGTTATTCCGAAGATTTTGTGTCAGAAGTTCCAATGCCAAAATAAATAACAGTGGAGAGAGAGGACAACCCTGTTTTGTACCTCTCCTCAACTTAATTTTTTCTGAGTTGACATTATTTACCCTAATTGTTGCAGCTGAGTCGCTATAAATCTTATCAATTGCATCCAGACATTTATTTTCAAATTTCATCTTACTTAAGAGACCTCTTTCAAAAATGGCCATTCCAGGCAGTCAAAGGCCTTGAAAATATCTAATGCCATGATCGCGAGAGGTATCTTATTTTCCTTGGAATAGTAAAGTATATTTAGTAACTTCTGAATAGGGTCAGCAATTTGGCGCCTAGGGACAAAACCTGTCTGGTCTGAGTGAATATATTTATTAGTAATTTTCTTCAGGTGATTTGCCATGACTGTTGTGAAAATGTTGTAGTCCAGATTGAGCAGAGTTATAGGTCTGTATGATTCAACACAGTCTGGATCTCTAAAAGGTTTGGGTATCACTATTATTTTTGAATGCATCCACGTCCCAGGTAGAGGCATTCCTGTCAATATGTAATTAAATACGCTGACCAGATATGGATTTAATATTTCCTGGAAATGTTTGTAGAATGAAGCTGTGAATCCATCCAAACCTGGTGATTTCCCTATTTTAAGGTTCTTAATAATTCCCCTAATCTCCTCGAGTGTCACCTCTGTATCCATTAGTCTGGCATCCACACTGTCTAAGGCAGATAAATTAATTGTGCTTAAATAACTCCTAATGGCCTCTTCTGATGGATCGGATGATCTGTATAACTCTGAGTAAAATTCTGCAAATTTTCTACATATCTGTTCTGAATCAAGAATCTTTTCCCCATCCCTTCCCCTCAGAGAGCTAATAAGTCTTTTTTCTCATTTTTTCCGCAGCTTATTGGCCATTATTTTGGAGCCCTTACCCCCAAATTCATAAAATTTTTGTCTTAAATAAAGCATATTACATGCAATTTGGTTAATTTCTAGTGCATCCAATTCCTTGCGTTTTTTCTCCAATAACCGGTATATCTTGTTGGTACCCAACCTCTTATAATCTGCTTGCAAACGTTCTATTTCTATTTTAATATCTGCTCCTATAATTTCTCTTTTTCTTTTTTGAACTGCTCCCATTTTTATAGAATGACCTCTCATTACAGCTTTCATTGTGTCCCATAACAAGCTCCTGGTGATCTTATCAACATCATTCTCTTGAAAATAGTTGATTAGATCTTCCCTTAGCCTCATTTTACTATTGTTGTCCAGCAATAAGGTTGAATTAAATGCCCATGTGGGCGTGGTCTTGGAGAAACGAATAGGTCCTAGGGAGCTGTAATGGGGGCGTGGTCAGTGATTTTAATTTGACCAATTTCTACTGCTTCTAATTGTTGCATCACCGTTTGGGATCCTAAAACATAATCTATGCGTGTTGCAGTGGAGTGTCTAGGTGAGATATAAGCATAACTCTGATCACCTGGATGCGATTCTCCCCACAAATCCCAAACCTTCCACTTGTGGAAGATTTTTAGGAGTTTTAGTTGTTGCATCCCTTTTCTCTTGTCGGTTTCCAATCTTATTTCTTTTCTTTTTTTTTCCAGTCACACCAAGGTCCTTGCTGGAGAGACTTTTTATGTTCCAATTCAAATCTCCTCCCAGTATCAGCTCCCCTTGGGAGAAGGTTTTAATCTTTTTTAATATTCTATTTATAAATTTCAGTTGCCCTTTATTGGGAGCATACATTGAAATCAGTGCTATTAATTTGTCCCCATCTAATTTCCCTTCCACAATCACAAATCTACCTTCTTTATCTTTTAAAATTTTTGTTATCACAAAGTCTAACTGGGAGCTAAGAATAATTGCAACTCCCCTAGATTTGGAGTTGCCAGGGGCAATCACCTGTGTGCCAAACCACTTGTCTTTTAACAGTGGGATTTTCTCTCTTGCCTTGTGTGTTTCCTGTAGAAAGACAACATGGGGTTTACTATTCTTAATATAACATGTTAGTCTTTCTTTTTTCATCACATTTCCAAGTCCCTTTACATTTAAAGTTAATATCCTAAGATTTGTCATTTTTCTTTATTATAGTTGTAATACTCTTCTGTTTTGGAGCTCTGTCACGGTGTTCTTCTTGTAAACCGTAAAAGTTATAACCTTGTATCCATTTGATTCAAAATTCCACTTCCCCTTATCCCCCACCCTCCCCCTCCTCCCTCCCACAGTTTTACTGATAAGCTGCACTCCTTTCGAAACTGAGTGCAGGTCAGCTTATGATATATACACTGACAAATCAGCCAGCCAAAGGCAATTATGAACAACTTTACATTCCGCTTAACTTTGTTCAAACAAATCATAACCATGCCCATTGGGGATAATTCCCACGACTGTACAGTCAATACATTACACCCTCCAGAGACATTTTTTTACCTATTCCAGTTCCATAGCTCCACTGTCAATATAGGACTTTATTTATAATAATTGTAACGCACCATCACTCCTTCAACTGTCCCATTTCTACTTTTTTGCAGTGTGGGAATGCAAGCCTCTAGGTTCTGTTGGCTTATAACTGGGTTTCTCATGTTTCTTATTTCTATTGCCCTGTTTTCTTCTTGTGTTCTCCCCACTTCCATCTGAAGTCTCTCCTGCTTCTTTTTCTTCTTGTGTCTCCACGTCTGGCCCACTTCCAATATTCAGCGTTTGCAGAAGCTCTGCCATTTCTTCCCTCGTGGAGGCGGTCAGCACTTGTGAGCTCCTCATGACAGACAACTTGAACGGATTCCCCCACCTATAGCGTATATCTGCATCTCGCAAACATTTAGTATATGGACGGAACTCACGTCGTTTTTGCAAAGTTTCAAAAGTGAAATCTTCAAAAATCATTATCTGATGCCCTTCGTGTATAAGATCCTGTGAAGAACGGAGTTTCTTCCTTATCTCTTCCCTTTTGTCAAAGCGGGTGAACTTAATTATAATATCCGTCGGAGGGGTTGCTTCTCGTCTCCGTCCCCCTGGAATTCTATATATACAGTTAATATCTTCCTCAGATAACATCAGGGATGGGATTTTAGACTTAAGCGAATTGACCATGAAGCAACACAAATTGTCACTTTCAGCTCCTTCCTTAATGTATTTCACACGCAAATTATTGTGACGTGCTGCACATTCCAAGAGATCTACTCGACCTTTTATGAGTACATAGTCCTTCTGAACCTGCATTAAGGTTTTAGAATTTTCTATACCTGTGTCCAATGCTTCCGAGGCTGTGGTTGCAATTACTCCAACTTTCTCGTCCAGTTCTTTCAAGTTGCTTTCCATGGGGGCCATCAGTTCCTTCCACGTGTCTATAAACATTGCTTTTAAAGTACCCTGCTGTGAGGCGAACTCCGCTTTTAGCATTGCAAATTGTGCTGTCATTTCAGCCCTCAGGGCAGCAGTTGAGGCCGGGGGAAGATCCATTGTTACCGGCTAAATCTTCTGATGCCATCTTTACAGCTTGAAGCCTGGCAGGCAACTCCCCTCGAAGTTCTTCTTTTCTTGGCTCAAAATACTCTGATACTGGTTTCGTTTTCAAATCTTTTTGACGTGCTGACATTTCTCTACACCCGGGTCTTTTTTGGTGTTTTTCATTGAGCTAGGATATATTTTAAATTAGCATTTTCATGTTGCCCTGGAGGAGCTGATGTTCTATGCAGCCATCTCCTTCCATTGCTAGCCACGCCCCCTCCGTAAGGGGGATTTGTGAATGAACTGTTAATACATCCTAACAGAGATAGTTAACCTGTTGACCTCCAGATGATATGCACTACAACTCCCATAATGGCAGGATTATGGGATTTATAGTCCAAAACATCTTGGGGGAACCCAGTTACTTGCCCCTGTTCTAGAACTAGTATGATATGAATTGTTATGTAGCCATCTTGGTTCCAAAAATCTATTACATTTTAAAACAACAGCAAAAGAACAGAATAAGCAGTAAATTTATATTCCACTTCAGACCTTTTGAAAGAATTTGTCAATCATCAACTTATACAACAACCCTGTGAGGTAGGTTAGGATCATTATCTAAATATGGTAAATGGTGGGCAGGGAGTATCTTGCTTAAGGCCATGTAGTGGGTTCCCGACAGAGGTGAAATTCAAACCTGGTCTTCCTAATGTGTAGCTTAATCTCTTTAACCACTAGGCCATACTGTCAGTTACATGTGCCTTGATTTAAACAACTCATATCTAAAATTCTGAAAGCAAATTGCAAAACAACGTAAGTTGTGTACAGTTCTCCAAAACTTATCACATTTATTCAATAGGATGTCAGTCGGATGGCTACATGAATCACCAAAAAAGAGGAAATGCATCACCACACAAAGGGGACAAAGGAGGACCCCCGTATGCATACAGTCTTTGAATGGTAATTGATATGCAGGGTTGCCAATTTAGAAATAATTATTATAATCTAAAAACTGAGTGCACCACACCACAGTGTGAAAGGCTCTGATCAGGCCTAGGGGAATTCTGGGAATTGTAGTCCAACACATCTGGAAGGCACCAAGTTGGAAAAGGCTGGCCTAGGGAGATGTTCCATCTTGCAGCTTAGTGACTCACCAAACATATGTTTGCGCACACCATCCATTTATACTTATTATGGTCAGCACATCAGAAATGTGTGTGTGTTTGTATAGCCCATTCAGGCATTCAGCCTGAATAGGGTAGGTGAAACACATGAATAGGGCAGGGGCTATGGACACAGGCCCTGTCCCCTATACCCCTGTCCCCTATACCCTTTGCCAGGTTGAATGTCAACGATACGACGGACCTCCGATTTTTCTGATAACGATATTTTTCTAAATATGAAGTTCCGATTCCGATACGATTTTTTGCGTCCGTGCATATCCCTAGCTCTTATGTGATTTTCATTGTGTGATATTGAGCAGCTCTTTTTAAAGGGCTTTGCAGAAATAACCCTTTCATGTTTAGTGTGCTTGGCAAGATCATTCTACAAAGTCATCATGTGCCAAGGTGAGAAGGAAGCGGCAGATAAGGAGCATCCTGAGAGTCTGAATTGAATGCGGACTTTTAACTCAACGTTGCAGAAGCATGCCTTTCGTGGCTGCTCCTTTTCCAGCAATTCTTCTTTTATTCTTTTTCATTCTTCCTCTAATGATGAGCAGGGACCAGCTTTAGGATAGAACAGAGAAGGCAGCCTTGGCGGAAAGGCAGATAATGAGAGAGAGATCAGTGCAGCTGGGCTTAAGTTAACATCCTATGCCAAAGACACAGGTGGTCACATGAAGTGGATGTGAGATGACCAGATTGAGGGGGGGGGGATGAAAAGAAGAGGGAGCAAAACAGCAGCAACGGAAGCTGCCACTGTCTGCAGAGGCTTGCAATCAGTGACCGGTGAAAACACCCATCTTGATTCAGACAGGGTTGGTCTTTCTCCAAGCTTTTTCAAAGAGCAGCCTGGAGAAACAGACAGGCTTTTCCAAAGAGCTCTCTAAAATCTCTCTCAACCACCCTGAACTTTCTGCATCCCTATATTTCCTCTTCTCCTGTCCAAAACCTATCTTGAAAGAATGAAGAGGAGGTTATCTGACACCAGGGAAGGCTAGAGTTGTGAAGGCTTGGGGAAAGCCCCTATCGACCTGCCCAGTCACTGAGGTCAACTGAGGCTCCTGGTGGTTCCACATAGACCTACTGTCCAACTGAAGTTCACCAGGGGAAGAGCCTTCCTATGGAATTCCTTCCTATGGAATTCGCCTCCTCTGGAGGTCAGGCATGCGCCACCTTTATAGTCCTTCCGACGCCTCCTGAAAATATCATTATTCCAGGAAGCCTTCCCTTAATGACCAGCTGTGGTTTTATTTGCACTTTGTTTCTTTTAAAAATGTGCTTTTAATGTGCGTTTATTCTGTTTTTATTCTTTTATTCAATTTGTCCACCGCTCTGAAATTCTTGAATGGGGAGTGGTATATAAGTATTGCAAATAAAAAATAATTTGAAAAAGGGGCGGGGAAAATGGTGTTGGGGTGGGGGAGTTTTCAAAATTTTCCAAAAACATCTCAGGAGGATGTTTTGTTTTGTTTTTAATCTGTCTCTCCCCCCCACCCCCGCTTCTCCATTTATTCTGGGTTTTTCCCCAAGGCCTTCATATCTCTCAGGAAAGGCTAGGGAGAGAAGATGGTGCATCTTCTGCTTCCCACTGTTTTGGGGGACAAAATGGAGGCTTCCAGGCCCTTTGACAGCCCTCTATTGCCACCAAGAACACTGGGATGATCTAGGGTGTCCCCTTGTGAATTGCCAAAAAAAGAGTGCACATATCACCCCAAAAAGAGGGCAAAAGGGAATGCTGGTCCAAATGTACAGATGCAAATTTAGAAAGAATAACTATGATTTAAATAGAGATACAGTACATCTCACCATGGTGTGGAAGACTGTGTCCAGATGACCTGTGTGCCTTACTTAGTCTGATGTGCAGGTGCTGTTGATGGGCAACTTCAAGGACCAGCTCTTCCTTCTGATAGGTCTCTTCATACCAGACCTTGACTGGACAGCCCTTCAAATAGAAAACCATCTTCTGTAAAAGAGGACACATGGCCACAATTGCTGGCTCCAGGTTGCTGAGGGCCCTTGGCCAAGACACCAGTGAGTCCACCTTCTGGTCCTTCTCCACCATCATCTACAGCAGCTGCTCTTGCTCCTCCTCCTCCTCCTCCTCCTTGCTACCACTTGCCTGCTCTGCAGGCAGAAAGCCAACTGAGCAAGGAAGCTGTGGCATCTCTTTCTCCTCAACCTTCTCACCAAAGCCATTGTCTGGGCCAGAGCGAGAAGCAGGAGAACAAGCAGGTTGCCATGGTGAAGAGGAGGAGCAAGTCCAGGGGGCCCTTGCCAGTGTGCCCCTGCTGGGCTGTGGGCCCTGTGCAGGAGTCCAACCATGCCTACCCTTGATGTCTGCCCTGATCGCCAGCCTAGGAAGATCTGTAGTTTTTAATTCCTCAGGGCTGAGTGGAATGATGCAGGAGGAATTGAACTTTACAGATTCCACACAATGAAGACTTCTGAGCATGCTTTGACATCTCAAGTTTGTCCCTGAGGAGAGCATCGGGAAGTGAAAGGGAGGGGGGCTTCTTTGCATCTAGCCTTCCCTGCACCAGTTGCCCTCCCCCTCCTCTTCCTCCCCCTCCTCCTCCTCCCAAGATAAGTTTGGTAGAGCAGGTCTCCTTCCGTCACCTGACAACTTCTGAACTAGATGCGGCAGATGGCAGTACTGCCCTCTGTATTTTGATAGCAGCTTCAGGTTCTTCGAAACATGTATTTCTACCCATAGTCCCAATGCTACAGCTACAGCATTACTATTCGTCACTGACCTGGTTTGCACAACACGACACCCCATTGTGGGTTAATTTACCCATGAGGATCCACATTTAGAAATATTATTTTAATTTAAATAGAGATACAGTCCATTTTGCCATAGTGTGGAAGACCAGGTGATCTGTGCATCAGACGCCAACTATTGAGGGGCAGCAGTTTGGACAGGACAGCTCTTCAAGCAGAGGACACACCCTAGACACTGGTCCACCAGGCTGGGTCTTCCAAATCACTCCTAATCCATCTTTCCTAATATGTTATGGGACATATGATGCTATCTAAGCCGAGGGAGGGAGGGAGGGAGGACGAGAGATTTGCTGCAGGAATGATTGCCAACCAGCCGTAAAAAGCTCTAAGCATGCTAACCAGACTCGGCGCATGCTGCCACGGTGGAGAGGGCGCAGCTGCTGCAAGTTCCATTGCTGCTAATAAATCAAGACCATTATGGCACCAAAGGGGAGAGGAGGATGGCCCAAGGAAGGGCATGTGACGCAAAGTGATCTGTGGGAAATGGCTGCAGCTCTACATCTTCCTGAAGCACTTGCCGAGGCTGAGCTGCGCCGCCCCTCCGACACTCATTAATCCGAAGCAGTCCCCTGGAAGGCACAGAGAAGACGCAATCCATTTTCTGCTCTTTGCTGACAAAGCAAATCTCCCCCTCCCCCACCCACTTCTTCTATTTAAATATCGGCGGTAAGTAGTAACATGAATTCCCAAAATGGCTGCCGAGCCCATGAGCAGATTCCCCGATGCGATGTTCCATTTCCAGGGCTTGAGCCCTAACATGAGAGAGGTGATGGGTTCAACATAAGTTTGGGGGAAAGTATTACTGGCAGGGGACTGATTCAGAGGAGGGGGAAATTGGTGGGGGAAGGGGTTATCGCATTCTCCCCTCGACAGTGCTTTAGTCCTGATCCGCCCTGCCTAATGCTGCTTTTGATTTCGGATTACGTATTTAAGGTAGTTGGATGGGGTTACATGGATGTATTTCTTTACACAGCACATAGTTAACTACAGAATTCGCTACCACAACATATCGTGATGGCCACCAACTTGGATGGCTTTAAAGGGGGGTTGGATAAGTTCATGAAGAAGAAGGCTATCAATGGCTACTAGTACTGCCGGCTATGTGCTATCTTCCATAGCATAGGCAATATGCCTGTATACGCCAGTTGCTGGGGAACATGGGTGGGAGGGTGCTGTTGCACCCATGTCCTGCTTGCGGTTCCCTGGTTGACAGCTGGTTGGCTATTGGGTGAACAGAGGGCTGGACTAGATGGACCCTTGGTCTAATCCAGCAGGGCTCTTCTGATGTTCTATGTTTTTATTTAGTTTGACCTCGAAGCTAAGGGTTTTTCTGCTCAACACCACTCTGCATTTCCACACAAGGGGGGCAGGGACTGTTGTTGTTCCATTGGTTTTGTTCCAGAAAGTTCCATTGGTTTCAATTCTGTTCATTTTCATAACTAATTTGGAACTAGGGCCCAAAATGGTCACTACTTTAAATGTGTAGCAGATACATTCTTTATTGTTTTTACTCTAGAGTAAGTGCAGTGGGGGCCGATCCTGATTGGGAACCTAGCATGGGGGATAGAGGGGATTTTAATATCTGGATTGTTTATTCATTTTTTTCTATTTTCATTGGTTTTCCGTTTCCCCTCACTTTCAATGGGAGCCCGGCACAATCTTCTGCCACCTATCACAAAAGTTCTTTCTGTCCAAACAGCATCCATTTTAAGGCTTTCTGCTGTTCCTCCAAATTTTAGACAGGACAAAGGCTCCCCCTTTTATAGGCAATTTTAATAGGTACATTCTCACAAGGGGCATTTCCTCCATCAAAAGAAAACATGTAATTTCCCATGGCTTCCATTTGAAAAGAACAACCTGGCACCATAAATATATCGATCAGTGGAGGCTCGAGGCTCTGATGTTGGAGGAACTGTGAATCCATTCCTGGTTTTAGTCAGAACCAGCCAGAACTGTAAAGGAACTATCCAAAGTACTGAACCCTATCCCAGCAATGGTTTGCTGTTTCTCCAACAAGATAAGTTGCTCTGACTGAGAAACAACGCTCAGAGCAAGTGGATTATTTATTTATTTATTTACAGTATTTTACATCACTCCTCGGCCAAAAAGGCTCCCAGAGCAGCGTACATACAGTCAGTAAAACCTTACAGTTCCTGCAGGCTTACAATCTAAAAAGACACAACACATAAGGAAAAAAATGGGGAGGGAAAAGGAAAAAAAATAAGTCTTTCACCGAGTATTATATGCAATGGGCCTTTGGGTCCCACATGTCACATGGGCTAAATCTACAGTAATGTATTGAAGTGCACTAATAACTGTTGGGGTACAAGCCATGTTCCATATACCACTTCCATAGTGTTATTTCCTGCTTTTTATTCCACATTCGTAATGTTTCGACATAAGGTGTAGATCTGGCCATGGTCTTGGCTGAGCTGAAGAGCTGCTGTTTCAATTCTGGACACCACAGGAGTGGCACTACAGGATAACCGTAAATGGGACAGTAACACCCTCTGTTTGAGCATTGTCTTGGTGGTGATGCAGAGAGTAAGTCACCTAGGCTGTGCTGTTGAGTTGCCTGGCAGCTTATATGCCCTTCTGGGAACTGTAGGTTAACTCCAATGTTCATATGGCCTGCACCCACTTCAGTGTATTAGCCATGACATGCACCAAGAACCATATCTGTGAATAAGATAGCTTTTTAAATCCCCAGCTGTGGAATGAGCTCCCTAGAGAGGTTCGCCTGGTGCTTACGGTGACACTGGGTGAAGACTTATATTCCTAGCATTTTAACATCCTAATCTTTTAGCTCTGCTGTTTTAAATCTGGATTTTAAAAAACTGCATTGCCACTAGGTTTTATTCCTTTAGATTGTGTGTGTGTGTGTATATATATATATATATATATATATATATATCTTCTATATTGTAGCTTTAAGCTTTTATATTTTATATTGTTTTATGCTGTACCTTGAGGTTTTAATTTTTGTGAACCACCCAAACAGCTTCGGCTATGGAACAGTATAGAAATGTAATAAATAAATAAATGGGGAACAAACAACAGAACAATATTTTCAAGAAACAATTCAGAGGAACTGATCAAAATGGAGAAGATTCTCTCTCTCTCTCTCTCTCTCTCTCATACACACACACACACACTGCTTATTCAGGTGGTCTGACCAGGCAGTTCACAGCAATCAGCAAAGGTTTTATTAAGAGTAAGGAATTATTATTATTATTATTATTATTATTATTATTATTATGTGCCTTACCAAAGAAATTGTACTTTTAAAAAAATCCTGGAATTATCACACAGAGTTTTTAAACAGAGGACTCTGAGATCAGTTGTCTTTTCAATTACTTAATTAGTTTATACAGGATTCACATTTTATATAAGTGAATAAAACATACAAAATACATCACTGCTGCAAACAAAATACATTCCAAAAGTTTTTAAAGGTTTTTTTTTAGGAGCATCCTTGTCAGTGTGGTGTCGTGGCTAGAGTGTTGGGCTGAGAGTCAGGAGATCTGTGTTCTAGTCCATACTCAGCCATGGAAGCTCACTGAGAGTCACTGAGCTCAACCTACCTCACAGCATTGCTGTTGTGAGGATAAAATGGAGAGGAGGAGGATTATCTACTCTGCCTTGGGTTCCTTAGAGGGAAAAAAGGCAGGATATAAATGCAATCAATCAATAATGATCTTACCTAATAACGTTTCTCAACATATAGCAAAAAAGAGGATAAATGAGGATCAGGGTCATAGTCCTTCTGTGGGCAGATGTTGCATCCTGTGAGGACTGAAACTGTCCTGTGAGGCCAAGTGGAATGTCTAATATTTATATGTTTTGCCTCTTTTTTATGATTTCTAATTAAATGTTTATGTGATATCTCTCTGCAGAATAGGATTTCTTTAATAATAAGTTATTGTTTTTACTGAAGTTCCCAGCTATGATTTGAAGAGATATATTTACTTGTCAGCTCTCTGTATGTGTGTGTGTGTGTGTGTGTGCCATAGGATAACATCTGCTTTTCTTCCACAAGTTCATTCTTTCACGTTTTTAAGTCTGAAGTGTTGCTTAGTTCTGTTTACTTCTCCAAATATTTTATGTCATCTTAACACTTTTGTGTCATAAGCTGAACACTACAATGAGCCATTATTCTTCCGTCTTTCATCTATTGTTATTTATTTATTATTTCATTTCCATAATGCCCAATAGCCAAAGCTCTCTGGGCTGTGTTTACAACAATTCAAACCTAATGTCCATTTCCCTCAACTTTAGATGGGGATTCTTGCTTTTCCTGAGCTTAGCTGGGAAAATATTCTACCTTGCTTTTCTCATGTCAGCAAGCATAGATGTCAATTGGTGGAAAGTCACTGCATGTCAGCACAAATGCCTCTGTTAGAATTATTTTGTTAGAATCAAAGTGGTTCACACTTAATACAGGAAGATAGCTTAATATTCCATTTGTTCCTCTATGACAATCGTAGCATAGTGGACTTTTGCAATGAAAGAGAGAAATATGGAAGGCCAATAATGCTTTGTTTTGGGTACATATTTTCATGGTAGCCTACTATGCAGGTTGGCGCAGGATTCTTGTGCAATGCAAAGGCTTCTCAGGCAAATATTTGTCACAGCCACCACCTACAAAGTAGCCTGAACAATGACTGCATCTATGCAGGAGGTTGTTTGAAATTCCAAGCCAAAGAAGAACTTCTCGGAGAAACTTTGTCTGAACCAGTAGAGGCTGCTGGCTTCAGTTTCAGTGAGCTTGTGTTTCCATTCCGGGTTTTAATCCCAACCAGCCAGAACACTAAAGAAGTTGTCCAAGGTGCTGAACTATAACCCCAAAATAGGTTCAGCACCTTGGATATCTCCTTTCGAATTCTGGCTGATTCTGACTGAATCCAGGAGTGGATTCACAGCCACACTGAAATCGGAGCCACCAGCCTCCACTGGTGGTGATTTGCAGGGGACAAGAGAAAAATGAGAAAGGACCACTTAACTTCTCCTGGGCTCACTGCTTTCCCCCTACAATCCCCCCTCCAGCCTCTTTTTATTCTAGATGTACGTTTGGGGGAAGGTGATTAAAGGGAGGTGAATTTCAGGAGGAAAGTGGTGAAGTGGGGGGTGGGAGAGAGATTTAAGCATCCCCTTTCTAACCCTGCCGCTTCCCTGGTGTAAATTACCCTCTCAGCCTGCCACTTTGCAGCTGTTCAGAGGAGAACGATGCTCCCAGCCGAGGCTCTGTTGCCAAAAGTGCAGTGCCAGCCTGAGAGATACATCACAGTACATGCACAGATACACACACACACAGACGAGAGAGAGAGAGAGAGAGAGAGAGAGAGAGAGAGAGAATCAACCCAACAGCAAATTTATTCTCTCAGGTCATCTGGACAAACATTGCTTCTTTCTTGGCACAAAGATAAGAAGCTGGTAATTAATTCCCCACGGAGCCAGGATTGGGTGATGTTAGCAACTTGAGCATCAATAGCATTTCCCACTATTGGACATCAGGACATTGCAGATTCTGTACAAAGACAGAGGGAGAGGATGAAGCAGGGGCACAGTTCAAGAGGAAGCAAATGATAGTATGGAATTAGCATCTTTTCCTATAGGGGACACACTGGAAAGGGGGTGTAGCTCAAGGCTAAAGCACCTGCTTTGTCTGCAATTTGCACAGGTTCAGTCCTCAGCATCTCTAGTCGAGGCATAAGGTGATGGGAAAGACTCATTTGCCTGAAACCACTAAGAATCACTACCAGATAGTGTTCTTGATGGACAAATGGCCTAGCCAGAAAATGGGGCAGCTTCTTGAATTCCACTTCTTTCATTTGTTCCACTGTCTAACTAATAAGAAAAATTGTCATTGTTCTTGCTGATGTTCCATATTTGAACTGCATTCTATTTGATTTCATTGCATTGTTCTTCATGGCATCTTGTTATATTTTATATTATTTGAACTGGTTTGTTTTAAAATGGTTTCAATTTAAGGTGGGTTTATATTGCATTTGATTGATTTATAGTACTGTAAGTTGTCTTGGGAAGATGACGGCCTTGAAAGGCAACTAAGAAATGTTACATGAAATAATGACAATGATGATGATTGGATCCAGATTTAGTGATACTTGGAGTAGACCCATTGAAATGAATAGGACTTCAGTTTCTCACGACTAACCTAAGTCCGACTTAATTCAATGGGTCTACTCCAAGTATCACTAAATCTGGAACCAAACCATTGACTGGGTGTAGATAAGAATTCTAGTTTACACAGTGCAATCCTGTGCATGATTACTCAGAAGTATGCCTCACTGTGTTCAATAGGATTTACTCCTATGTAAAAGTATATGGGATTTCAGCCTAAAAATATTTAAGGCTTTTATTAGAGAAAACAATGATGAATACGGAATTGAATCTCTGCTTCAACTGACCATCTGTAAAAGTTTGTGAGGATAAACAACGATGAGGATTGTAGAACATTGTTTTAAATATACTGTAATGAGGATAATAAAAGTGAACGAGGGAAAACTGTTATTTCAGGTTTCTCAGATGACATTTTTTGAGAACATTTCTGAGAATTTTCTTTTTATCAGTCCCTAGAATAGAAAGGTCACTTCGCAGAATGTTCCCTGAATTGTCTACACTATTTTTGTGGCGGCTGTCATGGGTGGGGTGGGAGGTGGGTCAAACCAAATGTTGGGTGGGGTCACACTCTCCCTTATACATACAAACACACACACACATGTACACACATGTGTACACACATTCATACTGATCCACACATGCATAATGTATCCATTTTCACACATAACATACACCCATTAATTCACACACATTCAATTCACAATCGCACACATTTGCATCCTATCACACCTAACCTCACCATTCATACATCTGCAGAAGCCCTGTTCAAGAGAACATGTGAGGGGTCAAAGTGGGTACTGGGATGGGGCTGTGTCTCTTATGACCCTGCCCCTGATGTCTCTGCTCATGGCAATGCAGCCCCTCTCACTTCAGACCTTGCTGTATTGAACCAGCATACTTTGGACAGGGATTCTACTTGTGTTCACTTCAGTGAGAGTAGGACTCCCAGTGCAATCCCAAACCCTGCTGAACGCCTGCTCAGACCTCCCCAGTTCAACACAGCAAGGTCTGAACCAAGAGGGGAGGTGTGGTGCCCATGGAGATGTAGGGGGCGGGGCCACTTTGACCCCTCACATGTTCTCTTGAACATCTGAATGGGGCTCAACATACTCATGGAAACATGCACATGAAGATTCATTGTGGTGATCACAGTAGGTGTGGAGGGGAATTCAACCCTTCCTTCCCTTGATGCGGTCCTGAGGAAAATCCCTCTTCAGAAGCTAGTATTTGCACAGGATGGAAATACTGTGGGCTCCTCTCTCTCTCTCTCTCTCTCTCTCTCTCTCTCTGTCTCAATGACTTGGCTTACATGATCACTGCAGTCCATGGGCACCAGCTTGCCAATCCAAACCACTGCCACTGCAGTTGTTTCTTGTTACATGCGAACCCTGTGAGGGTGGGTTGTTGGGGTGGCATTTAGCGGTTAGAGTGTTGGCCTAGGGCTGGGGAGACCCAGATTCAAATCCCATCTCCACAGCCATGAAGCTCACTGGGTGACCTTGGGCCAGTCACCAACTCTCAGCCCAACCTACCTCACAGGGTTGTTGTTGTGAGGATAAAATGGAGAGGAGGAGGAGGCTTATGTGAAACATTCCCCTTCTTTAAACCAGGCTGAGGAGAGGAAGTGTGTGTGAGTATATTGGGAGTGGGGAAATCTATTGTCTTTGCATATGATTGATAATAGAATTATGGAGATGAATTCCCACCAGAGCTGATTTCTGTTCAACAAAAACTGCCCGCTTCAAATGCAGCAAAATTAATCTCCGAACGCTGCCCATATTACTGTGGGGAAAACAGGTGGATGAGATCTACTGTAGCTCTTGATTCAGTAAATCTTATGGTAAGAGCCTTCTAACAGACTCCCATAAGCAAATAGGATAGAGATAAGTCTGCCTTTGCCACATCTTTCTCCAAATAGTCCCATCAAACGACTATTTGGTTTATGCCAATGTTTTCTATAAGCTTTCAGGGTCCAAGCGAAGTAGGCCAAAAAGAAGGGAAAGATATTAGAGGGACTTTTAATTTAACTTAACTTTGCCTTCTATGCACTATGAATTACGTAACTCAGTAGAATAGCTGGAGCAGGGCAACAAGAATACTGGCTCCATGTGCAATGGGCTTCAAAAGAGCCATTAAAAGGACACGTAACTTACTAATAGTTATTGCATCAGCATTATGTTATGTAAAATTTTCTTTTGGGGATGGAATAATCAACAGTGCATTACAGATAGTAAAAGAAAAGCAAGATGAAAGTTTGCTCAGAGGTTTGGCCCAGGAAGAGTTGCACGATGGCAGCTTCTCAGGGCTGGGTGGGTAGGCTGACCAGGTGGCTCAGGATTTCCCGGTCCTAGCCGGGAATCCAGGGGCAAACCGGGGTGGCGGGGGGTCACGCGGCGGTGGCAGCAAGCAAGGAGCGGCGGTAGACCCGGCGGCGGAGGAGCCCGGGAAGCGGCCGCCCCAGCAGGTAATCACGAAGGGGGGCACTTACCTGCTGGGGCGGCCGCTTCCCGGGCTCCTCCGCTGCCTTCGCCGCCGCTGCCAGGCTCGTAAGGCCAGAGGCTGCGCGGAAGAGGCAGGAGAGGGCCGGATCCGGAAGTGACCTAACCGACGGACGACCCGGCGGTAGGTCCAGGCTGGTTTTTTTTGGGGGGGTGGCTTGGGGGGGGTTGTTTTGGGTGGGGGGGGTGGGGGGGACCGGGATTTTTATTTTTAAAATCTGGTCACCCTATGGGTGGGTGTTCACACAGCACGCTAATCCACACTCAGTTGTTCAGTGTGGGATGTTGTTGAGCCATGGGCTGCTTGTTGAACCATGGATTAGCATGCAGTCTGAACCCAGGACATTTTTACAGGGTGGCTTATAACCATGCCATGTGGCTTGTCAACTACCCTGAACAACCTAAGAACAAACCATGGGTTCTGAAAATGGTTTGTTCAAGAAAAATAAGCCACACTGCGTGGCTAACAAGTAACCTGTGGAAAATGTCCTAGGTTCAGAAACATGCTAACTCACAGTTCAACAAACAACCCACACTCAACCACTGAGTTTATACTTCACATGTCTTAACCTAGTCCATATTACCTTACCAGTGATTTGTTTTATTTTTACCAAGCTGTGTGGTGTTTGCAATTTAATATAACCAAGAGTGCACCTATTATTAATAATTTCTACAGTACCATCAATGTCCATGGCACCTTACTGAGTTTCACTGGTACAACCAGATGTTTTTCAGGAAATCCTTGCTTGTGCTGTCTGTTCCTCCTCCTAAACATACTAAACCCACTCCGCTCAGCTGCTTGAAAGTACTCTTGCTTTCTATCACCATTACCCTCATATTTCCTTGTAGCTAGTTCTGCCTGGATCTCCCTTCCTGAACGTGCATGGGAGATGCCCATTCTCTCTTTCCTTCAAACCTTACCACAAATGCACCTAATTCATATGGCTTTTGGTTGAGCTACCGCACTACCTACTGTCAGGGATTGGCACCTTCCAATGCCCATGCCTGTCTGGGGACCATGTGGCTCTGGTGTTCCTCTTCCTGCCCAGCATTGAATCCTGTTTTCTTATCTGTCTTCTGGGCCGGAAGGGGGAGCAGTGGCAGGAACAAGAATGAGTAGCAGCTGCTGCTGCCACCGCCTGCTTGGTTCACATGGCATGACAAAAATCTCCCCCATCCTCCGCTACAAAACCCCCCAGAATTGGGTGAGGCTTCCAGGGAGACTGTGAAACTTTGGATCAACCTCCTCCTATAAACCACGTGTCTGGCATTGACTAAACATGATTGCTTTCTTACCTTCTGTGATGATGAGCAAGAGGTTTATAGCTAATTTCAAACTTGAACTCTGCAAAGTTCTCCATTTTCATGGTAGAAGAACCCAAGATCTTCCCTTGCTTGACACTAAAATTGGAGATGTGTTGTTCCAGTTGTCTCTGTGCAAATAAATTAGCAGAACAATCAATATCTGGTGTTTCATGAATCCTGGTGCCCTCTTATCTGTCGCTGATGGGAAGAAAGAGAAATGGGCATTAGGGATGCTTTTCAAAAACTGGTGTAGTGTTGTTCGAATAACCTTTGAGTGTTCACGTTAATGTATTTTTGAAACAAACTGAGAAACTGTTAGAACATCAGAAGAGTTTTGCTGGACCTAACAAGAACTTCATCGTCTACAGTGGCCTGTTTTGAGCAGTGGCCTGCAGAAGCTGCGGAAGACCACCTGTTCCTTTTTCCTCCCCATCCCATCTATGTCTTGTCCTTTTAGCCTGATGTGAGCCTCTATGGGATAAAAGTGGAATAGAAATGCAGTAAATAAATACTACTGCTACACTACTGATGATGATGATGATGATATGCATTTGTTTGTTTGTTTTTTACATTTCTATGCCACTCATTAGCTGAAGGTCTCTAGCACTTAACAATTAAAACCACAACTATATTCTGTAATAGTTATAATAGTATCACTGATTTCCTGTAAGGGGGGAGGGGAGGGATATTTATGTTAAGTTTTGTTCTGTTTTGTTTCATTCATTCTGTATTTCTGTATGAAATTTGAAAATAAATAAAAAATATATCACAATTAAAACCACAAATTGCAATAATGCACAATATATAAAATTTAAAAGTTTAAAACTACTGTATAAAAATAAAACCAAAATAAATCCTAGCAGGAGTGCAGGAATTTAAAATACAACAAGGGAGCAATATTATGGGGTTTTCTGGTTTTCTGGCTTCGAGCTCAGAGTCAGTGCTCTGAGCTGGGAGTCAGGAAAACGCGCTCCTTGCCCCCTCCCTTCACCCTCACCGCTAGTGTAGAGTGAACCGTGGCGCTGCCTCTCCATGATCATATACGGTAACTGAGCTGGAGAGAGCAAAAAAGGGGACTTTCCCGGGGGTGGGGAGGGAAGGAGACAGCAGAAGCTGCTTTAGACAGCTTTTTAAGCAACGCATGGCCTGTTGCCTCCCACTCCGAAGCTCCCTGGGTAGATGCTCAAAACAGAGCATCTAGCAACAGATGCAAGGCAGGTGAAGCATGGAAGAGAAGATCCCTTCTGTTCTCCATCTACCCTGCATTGGATACTCATAAGTCCCTGAGTTCAGGGGCTTACAAGTACCCACAGCGCAACTCATAGGAATCTGCCCTAATAAATTTTTAAAAACAGAACTGAAAGACTAAAATGCCTGGGAGAATAAAAAGGTGCTGGAAAGAGTGGACTAATAACAACAACAACAGCAACAACAATACATCCACACCAACATCCAGAAAGCAGTCATACTTTAAACAAGTTCAATAGCCAGGAAATTTCTGAATCAGTAAAAGACAGCATGACTTGGCAAAGCCCAGCATATTCACCTAGAACAACTGCCATGAGCAAGAAAAGAAATGATGATGATGATGATGATGATGATGATGATGATGATATATTGGCAGTAACCCATTTCCCTTCCTTCTCCAACTTTTCCAAGATGTATTGCAGAGTTGCTTCAACTGAACATCATCTTTTTCAAAGCCTCAGTGTTGAGCGAGCACTGAATTTGTGTTCCACCTACACAGCCCCACAGAGAGCAACTTAACCTGAATGCCAAGAGAGATCTCCAAGCGTCAAAGGTGTTTCCCCCCCATGCAACAGAAAGTGTGTGATGAGCTCATTTACATGTTACATAAGTGAGCCTTCGGTATCAGCAAGAATCCCAAATGGAGCCTACACTCATCCAAACCGACTGGTACACAATTCCCTAATCTGCTTATTCAGTACAGAAATGAGCGCTTGGCAAAGCACGTCAAGGTTTAAAGCTAGAACATCAACTGAAGAGGGTGGGACAGTCAATCCAAAATGAAACGCTTAAACAGAAGCATTTAACATCTAAGCTTAACGAGTTTTGGTGGGAGCGCGGAGGAGGCCTCATTGCTGCTAAATGAAGCTATGAAAGAAACAAGAATAAATTACTTATATTTCTAATCAGAAACAATTCCAACTGATCCTCTTATCCACACATGTATTCACACACACATACAGCCATGAAGCCTTCAAGCTGTTTTTCTCTCTGCAAGGAAAAAGATATGGGGGTGGGGAGACTATCTCTTTTCCAAATGGATGGATTGCAATGAAAATAAAAAAGGTCAGGAGGAGACAAAAGGTGGAGATATAAGTCTCAACCCTTTCTCTCCTCCTGTCTGCTTTTACTTTAAAAAGAAAACTCAGGGGGGAAATTACACAGAACTCCATGTAATGTATAGTTTGGCCCTCACTTGCATGGAGACTTTGGAAAGAAGACTCTAAGACAGGTGAAGGAGTGCTCCAGCAGGCAGGGTCATCTCAAGGGGCAACGTAACTCTTCGTAACTCTTCGCCCTGTCTGCCCAGCCAACTGCCTCCCCATCTGCCTGTATCTCTAATCTCCTTCTCTTAATTTATAGCCAGGAATAAGTGATGTGATGGTGAAGGTGAAGGTCATCTCCCTCCTCAGTTGCTTTTGATTGGAGACATTTGTCTTTCGAGTGACAGCCCGTCAAATGTCAAGCATTCACCTGATGGAATGAAAGTTAGTTTTGACAACTCCAGCTTTGGAGAGCAGAATAAAATCAATCAATCATGGTATTCTTCCCACTTGCATTTTTGGTAGGAACACCAGTGAAAGCAGAAAAGATTTACTGGGGGGGGGGGGTGGAAGCCTTTTTTGTTTGGTTTTGTGTTTCCTAACCATCCATTTTGTTAAGCGCATATAACCAGCGAGAGGTGGGCAGACTTTTTCACATTCCCTGCCAGGCCTGTCTTCAAATAAATAACCATAATGTAGAATCTGACTTTTTTGTTCATTCTTCATGTCTATACTCTACTTTTCCATTTTGACAGAGAAATCCAAGGAAGAAAGTCAGGGTGCTTGCAGGAGGAGCGGCTCCTAGTGCTAATAAGAAGGCACTTTGCAGCAATTCCATCTTTTTTTCTCCTTGATGGGTTTTCTGAGATAAGCAAAAAGACAGAAAAAGCAATGGGAAAATGCGGGACAGTTATTACGAGTGAAAATTGGCACCTGGACCTCTCGTAACACTCTGTGATGGCAGGGTAAAGTTCTTGTCTGGAATCACCTTATATACAAATAAAAATGCAAATTGACCAAAGCAGGTAAGTAAAAGTTGCCTTGTGTCTCTCCTACCGGCTGCAAATATCCTCTGGAGAAGTAGCCAACTGGAAAAAAATGAAACTCAAGTGCTGTAATTATTATTATTATTATTATTATTAGTAGTAGTAGTAGTAGTAGTAAATAATAATAATAATAATGCATCATGTTTCACCACAAAAAGCACTGACACACCCCAAAATAAAGAAATCCATAATTAATACAGCAGGGGGGAGGGAATCAATTGAAACCATAATCAGCAAAATACCAAAAGTGTTCATCCACAATACCCCAAATCCTTCCCCTCCCACCACCTTCCGTTCTAGAATAAACACCACAAAAGCAATCCAGAACAATTGGGAAATGTCCAAATGCCTGGGAAAATAAGTACATCTTTGCCTGGCCATTGATGGAAAATGGGAGGACAGAGGTCAGGGGCCCCCAACAAGCCAGTGACAGGGACTTTATTGTCTATCAGTTTCTCAACTTCTGCTATATTGAGTTTATTAAATAGTCATCTTGTAGCTTTCGGTCCACAAGGCATCTAAGCAGTGGAGGCTGGTGGCTCCGATGTAAGTGGGGCAGTGAATCCGCTCCAGGGTTCAGTCAGAACCAGAGTTCTGACTGGTTCTACTGAAACCCGGAGTGGATTCACCACCCCACTGACATGGGAGCCACCAGCCTCCACTGCATGTAAGAAAAATCGTTAAAATCCAAAATGCAGATTAAAAATGATGTATCCAAACAAAACTAATACATCAACAATGAATAAAGTAGCAGAAACTAACAGAACCACATTCAAGGTTGAGCTCTAAGCAGCTGTTGAGTTGGAGGAGCCATGCATACACCTTTCTTTTTGTGTTGATCTCACCCTCCGGTCAAATGGGTTATGTAATTTTTTCAAACCCTACAAAAAAAAGCCCACGCATTTTGCAAGCACAGACAATAATGAGATCATTTCACATACCACAGCCTACACCACTGCTATCCTATCATCTTCAATTCCGTGAAAAAAGGTATTGACTTGATTCACACAACATGCTAAACCACACTCAGAGGTTGAGTGTGGATTGTTGTTGAGCTGCGGATTATCACATTGTCTGAACGGAGGACATTTTCCACAGGGTGGCTTCTTAGTCATGCAGTATGGCTAGTCAACCACCCTGAACAACCCAACAACAAACCATGGGTTCTTAAGGTGGCTTGTTTGAGAACAATAAGCCATGCTGCATGGTTAACAAGCCACCCTGTGGAAAATGTCCTGGGTTCAGACAACATGCTATCCCACAGTTCGACAAACAACCCACAGTTCAACAACAACTGACACTCAACCACTGAGTGTGTTCTAGCATATTGTGTGAACAGCCCGCCGTCTTTTGCTGGCTTCAAATAGCACTCTGAAAAGTGCAATAGAAACACTGGGGGCTGTCTACACATGAGGAAAGCTACACGGTGGCTGTGGATCTACACCCCATCAGTTATATGACACAGGTGCAGGTTCACGGCCACCACAGGGTTTCCCCGCAATGCTGCATTTTGAAAAAGTCCAGGATTTATCCTGACTTCTTCAAAGGGAGTGATGTCAACACGGCACTTCCGCCATCTAATGTCACTCTGTGGCCAGTCCTGGACCAACCCGGGGGGGAAAGAGTTTGATGGAAGGTGACCAGTGATTGGTCGCATTCCACCAGGAAGAGGGTGGGGTGGCTCCGGGACCCAGATGGCCATCCAGAAACTCTACACTCTTTCCTCAGCATCGGAATTACCTGACGCTGCCCCAGGAGAGGGAAAGCACGGGGTTGAGGAGGGAGGCAGCTCCCACTTGGCGCCATGAAGGCCAGACCCCAGGCTATCTTTGCAAGATTCCATGAAATGAAAATCAACTTTGCAGCTTGCATCGTTTTCTTTCATTCTTTCTTCTGGAGTTTGAAGGCATCTTTTCCAGGTTGGATACATCTCCCTTGGATGGAGAGATATAGACATAAAGACTTGCCTCCTTTCAAGTACCGTCCTTTATTTCCCCAGGTGCTATTATTGCTGTAGAGAGTTACAGCTCCTTCACTCGAGGCAACTCGATTGGCAGATCATCAGCCCAACGGAAACAATCTTTAGTGAAACATTTAATGAGCCTTGCCATGACCCTAATTTAAGAAGCTGCATTTATTGAAGAGTTGCACAGCTAAGACAGGAGACAAAAGAATATCCTTGGTGTGTGTGTGTGTGGGGGGGGGGAATTGAGAAGGGGGGAGCCAGAATGGCCTCTTTCTGTAAGCAGTCATGAGCTCTTCGGCTTAATATCTTCTTGTGCCATAATAAAAGTGTTCATCTTTAGGCTGCAACAAGAGTCTTTGTCATTTTTGCTGCAACTAAGGTTGCAGGAAATTGCTGCACATATTCTGGATAAACTGATATTACTGTGTTGAAATAAAACAAGAAGGATTTCCGATTGTGTGAAGGGAGGCCCAAACTCATGGAGTTATATTTGTTTGGACATAGGCCTTCTCCGGATCTTCAGCTCCTCCTACACACACTCCTGTGTCAATTGTGTCATGGGAAAAAACATACAAATGTCTCTCCATTTCAAAGTTAAAGGTAAAGATAAACCCGGTCTTTCCTTGCTTACTCTGAAATAAGGTATCAAAACATTCAGGCGATTCATATTCAAACATGTTCAGCATCCTTGTTTCTACCTTCTTCTGTTGTTCTTTTCCCTATTGTTTATTTTAGACTGTAACTTCCTCGGAGGCAGGGACCTCACTGTTTCTGCTTCTGTAAACATGCCATGTACATGACACTGTGATCATCCTTATCATCCACTCCTCCAACTTCCATCCAGAAAGGTGTGTCTTGCGATGGGGTGGAACCCATTTCTTCCCCTTTTGCACTTTCAGAGTTGATGCATCTCCTAACTTTAGATGGAGTTAACATGGGAAGTGACCCTGATATGCTTGTGCCTGCCTGCTGAGATTGCTGGATCTTCAACCAAGGAGATCATTCATTTCATTAGCCTCCAGTTCACCTTAAATGTTTTAAGAGGAAGAGCAACTTCAATAGTTATGGCTCGGGCAAATTAATTCCTAAAAAAGGACTTTGCTTGCCAGTAAGTTTAAGCTTTTAGCGAATGCCAGCAACGGCATTGACGTAGGCAGAAAATTCAGCATATGGCTGAGTTTTACAATGTTTTATTCTCTGGAGGGGAGCATCATAATATTTAGAGCTGGGAAGAACCACCTCCTGGTGAACAAGTATTCCTTCTGCCAAGATGATATTAACAATAAAGTGCACACAGAGTTCATAAATCTTGGCAGCGGCCCGATTACAATGTGACATGCCTGCTACAAACACCAAACACCACCCAATTTTATATGGTAGAGAGGGCATTGTTCATTTATGAAGAATATAGAAATGGAGATGAAGGGGGTAGCACTTGCCAAAGGGTTCTCTCTATGGCAGCATCTGCTGAATTTCAAAGCAAGCGTTCGGAGACTGCACACAAACCCCACTAGCTACGTGTGAGCTGCTTTCCAGGGGCAACAGCCCACACAGTGGTGATAAGTACATGAATATGGAAGGTGCATGGATGGAGCCAGTTACATGGGGCTTTCACACCCAGCAACCATCTAGTTGAGTGACGGTTACATGGGAAACACCGGATTCACCCATGTGGCTCCAGTGATCACACACACACACATACACACACAAATACACCACAGTTGGGTGAGATTTTTCCACATACTAAAAAAGGACCTCCCGTGTTAGCTGCAGAAAGGCCAGAATGATACACTGTTCGTTGATTTATATTTATGTATTTATTATATTTCTGTAACACCCAATAGCCAAAGCTTTCCGGGCGGTTCACAACAATTAAAACCACAAAAGGAATCATAAAATGCAGTACAAAATGTAAAAGCTTAAAACTACACTATCAAAATACAAAACACAATAAAACCCAAGCTGCAATGCAGAGATTTAAAATAAATGAACAGGTTTAAAACAACGGAGCTAAAATATTAAAATGACTGGGAAAAGAAATGGCGTTTTCCCATGGTGCCAGAAAGAGCACAATGCAGCCACAAGGTGAACCTCTCTGAGAAACTCATTCCACAACGGGGTGTCACAGCAGAAAAGGCCCTCTTCCTGGTAGCCACCTGTCTCACTTCCTTTGGCAGAGGCTCCTGGAGAAGGACCGCTGAAGATGATCTTAGGGTCTGGGCAGGTACATATGGGAGGAGACGATCCTTCAGGTAGCATGGCCCCAAGCCATTTAGGGCTTTGAATGTTAATACCACTACTTTGAATCGGGAAAAGTACTGACATAATATAGTCACATTGGCCAGTCCCCATTTACAGTCTCTTGGCTTTGATTTGGATCAGCTGAAGTTGTTGGACTGTTTTCGAAGGCAGACCCACATATATTCCATTGCAGTAATTCAGGGCAGGCTCTACGCTATAATGGTATTGAAGTGCACTGACAACTGTTGGGGCCCAGGACACATTCCATATACCTTCGTCAAACCACTTTCATAGTGTTCTATCCTGCTTGGCATAGATCTGGCCCAGGTGAGAGGTTATCAGAGTGTAGATAAGTGTAGCTAGGCTATTTCTGTCCAGATAAGGATGGAGTTGGTAGCTGCATGTGATCATAACACAAGTGACAGCCATGGAAAAGTTTGCATGTGATTGCTTTCATCATCTCAGCACCAAGGCACTCTAATAATAATAATAATAATAATAATAACGATTTATTTCTTACCCGCCTCTCCGTCTAGATCGAGGCGGGGAACAACAACATGATAAAATACATAAAACTAATTAAAACATGACAAATATTATTAAAACTGCATTAAAACATCCTAAAACATCCTAAAAACATTCTAAAAATTACACTGGATATGCCTGCCGGAAGAGAACAGTCTTTATAGCTTTCTTAAATTCTAAAAGACTGTTAAGTTGACAAGTCTCCTCCGGCAGGTCATTCCACAGTCTGGGAGTGGCAGAAGAGAAGGTCCTCTGGGTAACAGTTGTCAGCCTAGTCTTGGCCGACCGCAGTAAGTTCTTCCCAGAGGACCTGAGCGTGCGGGGCGGATTGTACGGGAGAAGGCGATCCCGCAGGTAACCTGGACCCAAACCATGTAGGGCTTTAAAGGTAATGACCAACACTTTATACTTCGCCCGGAAACTAATTGGCAGCCAGTGGAGTGATTTTAAAGCTGGCGTAATATGGTCACTCCTAGATGCACCTGTGACCAACCTGGCTGCCATATTTTGAACTAGTTGAAGTTTCCGGACTAGGCACAAAGGTAGCCCTATGTACAGCGCATTGCAGAAGTCAAGCCTCGAAGTTACCAGCATGTGCACTACCTGAGACCCCCTACTCCACTGGGGCAGTTCTCAGGCTGAGGGGAGCCACCAGCCTGAACTTGGCAATGCTGCAGTTCCACCCGCATCGTGGCCAGCAAGGGGCACTGCAGCTCATCCGCTCAGTCCGAAGTATAGCTTCCCCTTTCCATTTATTCAGCGAACTCATGCAGGCTTCACATCAAGAGGCCTACTATGTACTCCCCTAGGGATAGAGGAGGAAATCGTTCAGTTAACAAATGCAAACTTCTCTAATTTTGCATTTTGAACCCACATGCAACCCAAAATTCAGTTATCATTTGGAATCCACACTTCTCTGAATCTTGCAATGGAGTTCTCCAATCCAGAAATGTGAACAACAATGTGTGCATTAGGAAATGCATGCACAAAAATGCATTTGAAGGAAATTGCCTGCAAAAGAGTGTATATGAGGCACAATTGTGTGCAGAAATGCATATATTAGGAGAAATGCACACGAAGACATGTATAATTTTTCATGTGAAGTTTAGGTGTGTGTTTGTTTTTTTCGTTTTTTTACATTTTCAAAGTTTGGGATGAACTGAATTTAAGATTGGAAAAATCAGTACATGAGAGAAATCAAAATAGGTAGATTTGTCCATCATTACAACACAAGAAGAGTCAAGCTGAATCAGGGCAAAGGTCCATCTAGTTCAGCATTCTGTTCACACAATGGCCAACCAGCTGCCCATGGGGAACCCGCAAGTAGGACACAAGTGCAACAGCACTCTCCTGCCCATGTTCCCCGGCAATTGGTGTATATAGGCATCCTACTTCTTATCCTGGGAGTAGCACACAGCCAATAGAACTAGTAGCCATTGATTGCCTTCTCCAGGAATTTGTCTAACCTCCTTTCAAGCCATTCAAATTGGTGCCCATAGCTATGTCCTATGGTAGTGAATGCCATGGTTTAACCATGTGCTGTTGTGTGCATGCCCACTCCCTCTGGCATTCACACGTGTTGGCCAACTGACACGAGACACTCACTTTAGTGAGACTTCTTTTTATTGAGGAAATCCCATAGTACAAAGCGTAATGGTTACACACTCCAAAAACACATAAAGCTGAATGATGGTCAGAAAGCTTTAGGCTCCATTCCTGATACGATCCTTCAGGCAATCACGCGGGGTGGTGGTGGATTCTTGAAAGGCTGAGCAAACCATCCCAAGGGAGTTTCTCCAAATGTTGCATAAGCTGGTAACTCAAGGGACATGGCCAAAGCCTAGACAAGATCACAGAGTGGGTATCAATCTCAGGCACAAGAACTCCCCTGCTCGTACTTTAGCTCTGGAGGAGTTCTTTGCCATCTGAGTCTGGCAGGGAAGAAATCCAACAGTCCCACCCAGCCTGCCATGCACTGAGTTGACCAGGGATGGTACAATCTCAGGCACAAGAGTCCCATGCTTCTGCTTAGCCCCAGGAACTCCCTGCCACCTGAGTCTGGCTACACAACACACAATCCACAGCAAATGCAAGTTCAAGTCTATGAAAAACCTCACAGTACGTTTCATGGCACAATCCTTAGAAATCCAAACTCCCAATAGGAGTGAGTCCATGTGCAGAGTGCTTTCAAAGTCCCAAACAGAGATGGATCCAAACAGGAGGGATTTCAGGCCTTGCGTCGAAAGATGAACCCAGCAAAGCTCTTCAGCTTTGCTGCCCCACTTATAAACGGAGGCCTGGCCTATTCAAAGTCACTTGACAGACAGGTTCTTTGACCTGTAAAACATGTCCATGTGCCAACAGAGCGGGACAGTACAACCCACTAAGATGAGGCCACCATCTGAGTTACTCCTTCCATAAGTGCACCCCCCCTTTCCAAAACACTCTCAAGTTCACAGAGAACTAGCAGCTTCAAGGCCAAGGCAGGGAATGAACAAGCTACTCCTGTGGGAACTTCTGACAGAGACCCACTTGCACAGACATTCCAAAACTATTCCTAATAAATCTACCTACATTCCACAAGACTTCCGGCTTTGTTGAAGACTTATATTTGACATGTGCTGTGTGAAGACATCCTTCCTTTTATCCATCCTGGATCTTCCACCAGAAGGGAGAAAAATGTCTCTCTCTCCACCTTCTCCACATCACAACCTTGACACAGCTTCATGGGCATTGCATGGTTGCCAGTCTTGGTAACCCGTTTACACCCAACACTCCAGGAACTGTTTCCTCTCTGGCATGGGGTGCTAGATCCTCCATGTGCTTTTTGTCTCAAGCAAGCAAGAAAAAAATCATTCTACTAAGGAGCCGATGAGCTGGGTTCCGATAGAATTGCTTCCATTTCTTGGCTGGCTGCACCTTCACATCCAGAAAGAGATTTGATGATAGCCGTAAACAATTGTTCAAGTCCGTATTGCACACTGAGGGCAGCCCCTAAAAAGAGATGTTGATGCAACTGTTTGAGACGCTTTCCAGTTGTGTGGCCATCCTTGAAAACCTAATTTTGCTTGCATGGATGCTTCTGAAAATGAAGCAAAGCACAGGCAAGTAGTGGGTTGGGGTGAGAGCAGGTCAATGGGAGAAAAGTCCATTTCTAGTATAACAAATCCTTTCAAGCAATATTGGCAGAGTTAACCTGACTCTCTTCCCTAACTCAGTACTGGAAATGTGATATTAAACAGTTTTAACTTATCTTCGACTCGACACAGAATGTACACAAAGAGATCATTTGCATTATGTTTGTTTCTGGTGCGGAAATGCCTGTTAAAACTCACTACCACAAGATGTGGCCACAAATTTGAATGGCTTTAACAGGGGTTGAAAAAATTCCTGGAGAAGAAGGTTATCAATGGCTACTAGTCCTGATGGCTAAGTGCAACGTCCAGTATCAGAGGCAGTAAGCCTGTATACACGAGTTGCTAGGGAACATGGGTGGGAGGGTGCTGTTGTACCCTGTCCTGCTTGTGGGTCCCTGGTCGACAGCTGGTTGGCCACTGTGTGAACACAATGCTGGACTAGATGGACCTTTGGTCTGATCCAGTCCGGTTCTTCTTATGTTCTTAACAGAGAGACTGACAATGCCTGAGCAAATTAAGAGACAGTAGTTGCATTGTCCATCATTCCATCCACTGGCACCAGTGCACGCTTCCCTCTGGGATACGTAGGACTTGGGGGGATGGGGTTCATCAAGACCATGAGATGGGGAGAAAAGGTTAAACCTGCTGCCTACATATTATGGTCCTGATCCTAACATGGGTTCCCTGTGCTGCTCTTCAAGATGTAAACCCTGTTCAAATTTATGTGACATCTTTGGCCCTCAGATGAGGCCTCGCTTGGATAGATAACTAGTAGGGGTGTGCACAGACCCCCCGGATTGGGACCCGGATCGGGACCTCCAATTTTGTCACGGATCGGATCGGACAAAATCGGAGGCCCCCTGGACCGGATCGAGTCCGATCCCGATCCAAAAATCGGAATTTTTTGGATTGGCCGCCATTCCCCCCCCCCCCATAGACTTGCATTGCAATGCAAGTCTATGAGGAAAAAATGGCGGCGGGTGGGTGAGGGGGGGCTTAACTCCCCCCCCCCGGGGCCGTCCGCTGTGGATGGCCCTGGCAGATAAGCCCCCTCCCCTGCGCTCCCTACCCCCCCAGGGCCATCCGCTTCCATCTGCTGGCACCCGCGGGCGCCAGCGGATAGAAGCGGACGGCCCCGGGGGGGGTAAGCCCCCTCCCCCCGCCCCCTGCTTACCTTACAGGGATGTCCGCTCCCGTCTGGCGCCGGCTGCTACTGCCAGCGGGCTTTGCGGCCTGCTCCAGAGTGGTGCGCCGGGTGATCACCCGGCGCGCCACCCTGGAGTAGGCCGCGAAGCCCACTGGCAGTAGCAGCCAGCGCCGGACGGGAGCGGACGTCCCTGGAAGGTAAGCGCGCCGCGGACAGCCCCGCTAGGGAAGTCCCCCCCCCCCGCTGTCCACTTTCATTGGCGGGCGCCCGCCAATGGAAGCGGCGGTGGGCACCAGCGGGCGCCTGCTGATCCGCCGATCCATCCGAACCGGATCGGAACATTTTTGGATCGGTTCAGATTGGATCGGCCGATCCAGCTGTGAGATCAGAAATCTGATAATTTATCCGATTTCCCTCTGGATCGGATTCGGATCGTGGATCAGATCCGATCCAGTGCACATCCCTAATAACTAGTTCATGGCTTCTTCTCATACAATGGACAGTATAATGAGTCATGCACAAAGTCCTCCATATGCATCTGACCATATATGCAAACCCATTGGTCAAGTGGTGGAAGACTGGAAAATCAGCCATCAAGAAAGGCTGATAGTGATCCCTCCTCCTCCTCCTCCTCCTCCTCCTCCTCCTCCTCCTCCTCAGTGGAGGCTGGTGTTTCTGATATCAGTGGGGAAGTAAAGCACCCTGGATAGCCCCTTTAGAGTTCAGACTGAAACCCAGAATGGATTCACTGCCCCACTGACATCAGAACCACCAACCTTCATTGATTTTCTGTGTCTTCTTCTTGTTATTCCTTCTTTCCTTTTCTTATTTTTCTTTTTTATTTTTTGTATTGTATTTTATTAAGGGTGTTGAAGAAATGAATCCAGATTTCAATGAATCTGACTTGCAGGTTACACAGTGGATGGGCTTTTTCCAGGTTGCATGGATTCCATGAACAAGCCAATGGTTTTACTTAGCATAAGTCAGCTTCATGCATTCGTGACTGCAAAGAAGATACCACCTGCCTCCCTGCCCTTTACAAGGTAAGAAACCTAACCTCTCCCCCCTCCTTTCTGGAGAGAGTGGCCATGTGTCCTGCTTTCGAGAGGATAGTCCTCTGTTTCTTGGGTGCCAAACTTCTTCCGGATCAAGGGCAGAAGGTGTTGGGGGGACAGTGATCCCCAAATAGCCACATACCCTTCCAGCGGCCCCATCACATTCCCCCCAACCATTGACCATTTGATGGTTCCTGGCTTTTGTGCACTTTTCTTCCCTTTCTTCGTGGTTGAAATGCCTCTCTTAAGGCTTAGCTATAGGCAGTAAGAGCTTTAAGCTAAAATGTGCTGATGTTTGGGAAGGGGTTGGCCCGTGCTCTTTGGCCTTTGGCCCTGCCCACCACTAAGAGCTTCTCCGAAATTGAATTCAGCCCACGGGCTGAAAGAAGCTCAGCGCACCTGACCTAACCTAACCTCATGGTTACTTTTCTCCCAATTGACAAAGTCGGTTGTTTGAGTGTTTGCTGATGTAACATGCAGGACACGTACTTCAACAGTCTGAATGCCAGATGGTGAGCCCTCCACTAATCATGCAACTCTGCCCTACACGTCTGGGCAATGCTGAACAGCCAAGAGTGATGAAGAATGAGACAGCTATGAGAAATTTAATCCTCCGAAAATGCATTTGGGTGTGGGGTGTTGTTGTTGTTGGAGGAACGTTATGGCATTTTATTCTGGGTACAGATAGAAGTAGAAGTGAGAGAGTGATACAGATCCAACACCCACCTACGTGTCAAAAGATATTAGGGTCTTCTTTTAAAAAAAACTTGCTAATTTGGTTTCTTTTTCATCCAGTAAAAAAATCTGGCCACATGCTTTAGTAACCTCTTGATGAGGCTGCTGCAACATACTCTATGGGAAGCTGCCCTTGAAATACATTTAGAAACTTCATCTAGTCCATAATCTTATAAGAACATGGCAGTGTAAGGCTTATTACTCAAGATCTACCAGACCAATTTAGCTCATTTTCACTTTAAACAGAAGCTTGAGCATTGCAGACATGCAGACAATTTTGTATGTTTGAAAACGTTCGATGCTCGCAATTTAATAGCAATTAATTTCCTCCATGCCAAACAGGCAGGGCAGCCCCTCCGTCAACAGGATGATGGACAGCTCTGCTTGGCCAATCAGTGTGGCATGAAGACAAGCCCTGGATGCAGCTGCACAATTAGTCTGTCACCTCTAGCAGGGAGGGAGAAGGGGATGGAGGCAACCAATTGGGATGTGCAAGGGAGGGGGCAGGACTGTACCACATGCAAATTTCAGAGGGGGGGATTCACTACGCATGAGCCACATTTGCATTACTCATGAGCCCCTCTTTGGTATTGGGCGGTATAAAAATGAAATGAAATTCAAAAATAATTATTCTTTTCCTGGTCTACTTCCCAAGGACAAAAGGATCAATGATTCCTGGAATAAAAGCCAGTTTATTCAAACTCAGTTCATTGAGCCTTGGGAATAAATGATTTTTTGAATAAATTCTCTCCATAATTTTACCTTATTTTTTGCCCATGATGGGTCTAAATAGCTATGCTGCATGTTGTAATTTCTGGCAAAGTCACAGCACAAACAGATCATCCACTTCTCACATTTTAAAAAAAATGTACATGTCTTGAGATTCTGGTTTGTAAAGGCTAAGGGGATTTTGTGTGTGTGTGTGTGTATGTGTTTGTTGTTGAAAAAACACTTTTCTTTTGTGTTATCCTGATTTATTAATTCACATTGTTCATTTTACTTTGCACACCACTTTACACACCATCTAACCCCCACCATCCCAATTGACAACCTTCACTACTTTTTCTGATAGCAAATTACATAGTGTAACTATGCACTGTATTAAGTATTTTATTCTTTCAACCAATTGTAAGCCAACCGGAGAACATTTGTTATTGGACAGATTAAAAATGGAATCAATCAATCAATCAATCAATGGTGGCATCTGGACAGCAGATTGAGCCAGCAGGCACAGGAGCCCCCTGTGAGATGTATTGTATTTCTATTTTCAAGTATAGTCATTCTTTCTAAATTAGCATCTATACATATAAAATGTCCACATTTTATGTAAACCTTTCTCTTACTTTATGGCTATGTATAAGTAGCTACCCTAGATCTGCCTAAAGCTGCTGCTTTCTAATAGCAGGCTTGCAAAAAAAAAAAAAAAACAGCTCAGAAACAAATTGAAAGAGAGACTGAAAGCATTGCTCTTCATAACTGAATGTGTACAGGAAAAAAATGCATAATGTTTGATCACCACCTTGTGCTTAACGCTATGCATTACACTTCACTTTGTTCTGCTTTTTGTTAATTGAACAGAAAAACTCAAATCTTATACAGTGTGGTGACATTATTCAATTCAGTCTAACATCTTAAACATTAAAGATACAGGCAACACAGGGTTTCACTATGCACACAGCACATAGTTAAACTCTGGAATTCACTACCACAAGCTGTGGTGATGGCCACCAATTTGGATGGCTTTAAAAGGGGGTTAGACAAATTCCTGGAGGAGAAGGCTATCAATGGCTGCTAGTCCTGATGGCTAAATGCAACCTCCAGTATCACTGGCAGTAAGCCCATATACACCAGCTGCTGGGGATCATGGGTGGATGGGTGCTGTTGCACCTAGTCCTACTTGTGGTTCCCTAGTCGACAGCTGGTTGGCCACTTTGTGAACAAAGTGATGGACTAGATAGACCCTTGGTCTGATCCAGCAGGGCTCTTCTTAGGAGCCATTTATAAAAGAAAAGAACAAAGCAGGCTTCAATCAGATCTGCAAGCAGGATAGCTCCCTTCAAGTTCTGTTTGGTTCTGAACCCCAAATGGATTCACAGCCTCACCAAAACGTTAGCCATAAGTCTCCTGTATAGCTGGCTGGAGAATCCTGGGAGTTGTAGGACTCATTTCTGTCTACACATGCATAGAGTTGTATCCTAAATTTAAGGTCACTGGGTGCAATAAAACACACAAAGCAGCATTATTACAGCTTCTCATTGGCCTGGTGCTTGCAGCCTAACACTGTACAGCACATTCAGCCATTAAATTTAGCAAGGGGGAACAGACAGAAGGGACATCAGCAAGTAGCTGGTCTTCTGCACAAGAGCTGATGAATAGGAGCAGTCTACCTGAACAGTCATGGAACTTTGGCAATGCTGGCCTTACAAGTCCAAAACAATCCTTAACTCATTCCAGAGCTAACTAACTATAAATGGTTGGTGATGTCACTAGTGGTGGCACAAAATGCATATGCGTTTCCAGTGCAGAGTGGCAACTATCCACATATGCATTCATGTGCTAAAATAGCTCATGCATGTACGTGAACGACAAAAACACTGCAAGTTTATATATATATGTATGTATGTATGTATGTATGTGTGTGTGTGTGTGGTTTTGAATCCTCTAATTCTAGAAACCAAAAAAGGGTAAATTTTAGACTCCATCTGAAATGTGTCCAGGGTCTGCAGACTAAATTCTGATTTCTTCCTATATATATATATATATATATTCTCCCTGAAAAGCAGGGTTTCATATTTTCCTCCATTAGAATGAACAGGGTGACTTGAATCAAGTGGAATCCATCAAAAGGACACACAGTTGGAGGAGAATCTCTTTGCTGCCTTTATCTTCAAGGTGAAGGATCAGAGCGAAAAAGACTCCGGTGAAGAGGTAATTCAAAGGACTCTTTTTTTGTTCTACCTTGAAGTATCTAAGCAGTGCTGACATCCCCAGGCTCTTTAATTGAAAGAGAAGACACTTGAAATAGATTCCCTATGCTCTCTGTATGCCCTTCAGGTCCCTCTCAGCAATAATCACATTCACTCTTTTCTTTTCCAAATGATTTCTAAACTTCCTCCCCTTCTCCCCTCCTGCCCTCACCCTGATCCACTTGGAATGGCCACTTATGCATTGTCAAAAAGGAGGAACTGCATCACCCACTGCAGCGGACAGAAAGGGATGGTATGCCCCAGGTCCAGTGGCATAAAAGGACTACTATACACCTTAAGATCCAGTCATATGATGAAAGGACCATAGTGTTCTGATGGTCCAGATGCCAGATTTACAGAACTCTACCCAGCACAGGCCTCAAAATGCTGCTCATATATACAAACAAACAAACAAACAAACAGGTAACTAGCTAAATTAGTCCAAGGACTACTACTACCATTATCTGAATGAGAATGGGAATTTAGCCTAAATACTATCTTGAAGAAAAGAAGGTGGGAAGAGAAAATAAGTGTCTTTTTAAAATGAAATCGAAACAAGGCAGGCTTCATAACAGAATTATTGAAAAGGGTTAAGAATAAAATGCTGTTTAATGCAGGTAAATAATAAGTAATTTTCTTTTCTTTTCTTCCACCTGAAATAAAGGAAGGACTTATACAAATATTACAAATATGTTGACTGCTGGAGTTCTGCAACTCATGCTTGTTCTCAATTGAAATCTGCCCTGTGCCGCCCCCCCCCCCCCCAAGTCTCCAGGAATTCTTAGGAAAGTTCTTGGTTCGTATCTAACTTTGCATGTAAAAATGGCTACTAGAACTGTTTCTGAATGACAAATATTGTTCTTGTTCTGGAGAAAAAAATAGATTGAGAAAGCAATGGACAAGATCCAACGGTACCCTTGCATGGGGGGGGGGGTGTCAGATCTGCCAGATCCCTACCGCTGACAATTGTGATATAGCTCTTCTGGGAGCAAGCTCTGAATCGACTAGAAATGCTTTGGCCATGACAGCTTACGCAAAGACAACATCAGATCCTGCCCTTTATAACCTGCTTAGATCTTAGGGAAAGCAGCTTCCACCAAACTCTGCAGGTGACTGCCTCACTCTGCCTCATAGTAGGACCAGCCCTGACTGTGACATTGGCTGCTTCTAGAACTGTCTAGCTGTATATGGACAAATTAGAAAATGGAAGACCATGTGGACAAAATCTCCATATCTTATTTTGTGGAAATACCTGATTAAAAGGTATTTATTAAGATGATCTGTCTGTTTCTGAAGAAATCTGGCTTTGCTCAAGGGTAGCAGCATATGATCTTCATTATAGAGACCAGCCTGTGAATTCACCCATAGACTTCATGGTCTGGAAATCTTTTAAAAACGCATGGGATATAAGAAACGTAGGGGAAAGCATAAGATACAAGTGAACGTTATTAATCTCTGGTAAGAATAACCTTCTGATATGCTTCATTGCCTCATTTTCATGCTGAGCTTTATTAAATAATTAATCAAGTTAAATGATTGAATAGACATGTCCTAGATTTTCATCACCCATCTTTTATCATGACCCACATTTTCCGTCTTAATGCAGAGGCTATCAAGGAAATGAATGGACTGATGTGAACAAAACACCAAAGGTTCTTCTTTCTTCTTCACATCCCTTTCCCAGATGTAAAAGGAAATTGGGAAACCTATCCAGTAGGGATGTGCACTGACCCCCCGGATCGGATCGGATAGCGGATCGGAATCGGACCTGGGGGGTCGGATCGGATCGGATCGTGTGTCGGATCGGATCGGATCCGATTCCGATCCGCGGATCGGATTTTCCGATCCGGATCGGACGCCATTTTGAATGCTTTTTCCTATAGCAAATTATTGTTTTATAAAAACGCCTATAACTTTTTCATTTTTAAAGACAGAAGGATGAAACTTGGGCACATTGTACACTGGTTAGGGATAGGTATCTGTGAGAAATTTCAGACAGATTGGTGCATGCAGTTTGTGGCAATTAATTTTTTAATAAATAACATGGAATGCCTATAACTCGGTCATTTTTAAAGTTACACACATGAAACTTTGCCACATTGTAGGTGGTACCTTGGGACCCACGTGTGTGAAATCCCAGAACCGTGGGTGCTTGCCTGGTGTGGCAATGAATTTTTGAAAAATGGGTAGTAGTGGGGTAAATGCAGTTATGCCTCCCATGTTTTTATTTTTAAAGATACAAACAGGACACTTCGGCACATTACAGGGAACACTTCCCTTGATATGTGTGTAAAATTTCAGACAGCTAGCTCCAGGCATGTGTTGGCAATGAATTGTTGAAAATTGGGTAGCAGTGGGGTAAAATACAGTTTTGCCTCCCATTTTTTTATTTTCAAAGATACAAACGGGAAACTTTGGCACATTGCAGGGAACACTGCACTTCAAATGTGTGTGAAATTTCCGGAAGCTAGGTGCAACATTTTAGTGGGAAACGAACGTTTATTCATGGCATTTCACATGGGATTTATGGGTTGGTTTTAAGAGCTACAAAGCTCTAACTCGCTCACATGGCACAGGACCTATGCCCGCTCAAACGCTGAAAATTTCACAAACTTTGGTGCAATGCTTTAGTGGGAAAACAAAGGTTTATTCATGGCATTTCACATGGGATTTATGGGTTGGTTTTAAGAGCTACAAAGCTCTAACTCGCTCACATGGCACAGGACCTATGCCCGCTCAAACGCTGAAAATTTCACAAACTTTGGTGCAATGCTTTAGTGGGAAAACAAAGGTTTATTCATGGCATTTCACATGGGATTTATGGGTTGGTTTTAAGAGCTACAAAGCTCTAACTCGCTCACATGGCACAGGACCTATGCCCGCTCAAACGCTGAAAATTTCACAAACTTTGGTGCAATGCTTTAGTGGGAAAACAAAGGTTAAACTTTATTATTTTAAACCTTCAGGAAGGGGACATTGCCTGCCTGGTGTGGATTGGTAATGAGGGAAGAAAGTTTCACTTATTCATTTGTAAAATGTAAAGTGATTGTAAATTGCTTTAGGGACCCATACATTTACATGACAAGACAGGTGTTGGTTGCAGGAATGCTACCAAATGCACTAGTAGCTAATCCCAGGTAATAGCTATTCAGATCCTAGCTAATAGCTATTATTCAGATCCTAGCCTGGGAAGGGATCTTGCAGGATAAGTGATTGTTCTTTTCTTGTGTAGTATGTAATTCTAAACCAGAAGGCTGCTTTGATGTAGAGCCAATCCACATGGTCTCTTGCAGCACCTAGTATTATTTATTTCTCCTTCCACAGCAGAATCTGGAAGGCGGGCAGGCAGGCTGGCATTTAATGGGCAAAGTCCAACAGCGGCGTTGGGGACTGGGTGACATTCTCCTTGAGGGCGAATGCCAAGTCCCATGGCTTGTGCGAGGAGGGCGGCTTGCTCTCTTTGCAGGAAGGATCTGGAAGGCGGAAGGCGGCATCAGCAGTGGGCGGGCAGGCTGGCATTTAATGGGCAAAGTCCAACAGCGGCGTTGGGGACTGGGTGACATTCTCCTTGAGGGCGAATGCCAAGTCCCATGGCTTGTGCAAGGAGGGCGGCTTGCTCTCTTTGCAGGAAGGATCTGGAAGGCGGCAGGCGGCATCAGCAGCGGGCGGGCAGGCTGGCATCCAGGGCAAAGTCCAACAGCGGCGTTGGGGACTGGGTGACATTCTCCTTGAGGGCGAATGCCAAGTCCCATGGCTTGTGCAAGGAGGGCGGCTTGCTCTCTTTGCAGGAAGGATCTGGAAGGCGGCAGGCGGCATCAGCAGCGGGCGGGCAGGCTGGCATTTAATGGGCAAAGTCCAACAGCGGCGTTGGGGACTGGGTGACATTCTCCTTGAGGGCGAATGCCAAGTCCCATGGCTTGTGCGAGGAGGGCGGCTTGCTCTCTTTGCAGGAAGGATCTGGAAGGCGGCAGGCGGCATCAGCAGCGGGCGGGCAGGCTGGCATGTAATGGGCAAAGTCTCTCCTTTCCCGGGCACTGTGGCAGTGAGAGTTCCATAGGCTGCAAAAGAAGAAGGGGGGGAAAAAAGAATGAATATTAGTTGACCACTTCAACACAACTAGCTCCCTTCCACCCAGGATTGCCCTTCCTGAGTGCCCACGCCCCAGCAGGCACACGGGGCTGCCTGCTCACTCGGAAGTTAGCAGGCAGACAGCCAACCTTCAGTTAGGTGGAAGGTGCCCCCCCCATTCACAGAACACTTACCGTAGTCCTCCTGAGGGCGTTGTTGATAAGATGCCACTTCCAGGCGGGCAGTGACGGGCAGGTGGGCAGTCTGCATTACCGTCTCTCCTGGGCACTGTGGCAAAGAGTTCCATAGGCTGCAAAAGAAGAAGGGGGGGGAAGAATATGAGAAAAATGATACTTTTCCACCACTGGCTCCCTCCCACCCAAGACTGGCATGTGCCCGGTCCTGAGTGCCCACGCCCCAGCAGGCACACGGGGCTGCCTGCTTGCTTACTCGTGGGTAAGCTCTCTGACAGGCTCTTACCAGAGTCGTGCGGGCGACGTGAATCGATGGGCCACCTCCATGCGGCCGTGGCTGGGGCAGATGGGCAGTCTGGATTCACGGGTGCGCTTTGCGCAGTGGCGAAGAGTTCCATAGGCTGCAAAAGAAGGAGGGGGGGGGAAAAGAATGAATATTAGTTGACCACTTTAACACAACCAGCTCCCTTCCACCCAGGATTGCCCTTCCTGAGTGCCCACGCCAAAGCAGGCACACGGGGCTGCCTGCTCACTCGGAAGTTAGCAGGCAGACAGCCACCCTTTAGTTAGGTGGAAGGTGCCCCCCCATTCACAGAACACTTACCGTAGTCCTCCTGAGGGCGTTGTTGATAAGATGCCACTTCCAGGCGGGCAGTGACGGGCAGGTGGGCAGTCTGCATTACCGTCTCTCCTGGGCACTGTGGCAAAGAGTTCCATAGGCTGCAAAAGAAGAAGGGGGGGGGGAAGAATATGAGAAAAATGATACTTTTCCACCACTGGCTCCCTCCCACCCAAGACTGGCATGTGCCCGGTCCTGAGTGCCCACGCCCCAGCAGGCACACGGGGCTGCCTGCTTGCTTACTCGTGGGTAAGCTCTCTGACAGGCTCTTACCAGAGTCGTGCGGGCGACGTGAATCGATGGGCCACCTCCATGCGGCCGTGGCTGGGGCAGATGGGCAGTCTGGATTCACGGGTGCGCTTTGCGCAGTGGCGAAGAGTTCCATAGGCTGCAAAAGAAGGAGGGGGGGGGAAAGAATGAATATTAGTTGACCACTTTAACACAACCAGCTCCCTTCCACCCAGGATTGCCCTTCCTGAGTGCCCACGCCCCAGCAGGCACACGGGGCTGCCTGCTCACTCGGAAGTTAGCAGGCAGACAGCCAACCTTCAGTTAGGTGGAAGGTGCCCCCCCCCCATTCACAGAACACTTACCATAGTCCTGAGGGCGTTGAGGACTCGGTGAGATTCTCCTGGAGGACCCCTAGTCCCATGGCTTGTGCAAGGAAGGCGGCTGGCCCGCCTCGCAGGAACGATCTGGAAGGCGGCAGGTGGCATCAGCAGCGGGCGGGCAGGCTGGCATGTAATGGGCAAAGTCTCTCCTTTCCCGGGCACTGTGGCAGTGAGAGTGCCATAGGCTGCAAAAGAAGAGGAGGGGGATAATGAATATTACATGAATACTTTTATACTGCAAAAGAAGAAAGGAAAATAAATAAAGATTTGTATTAAATAATTAATACATGCAAGTCGTAGTAGTCTCCCACCGGCACACTTCTCTTGTTTGTGATGCAATCCTCTTTCTCCTGCTGCACCCCTCCCTTTCTAAATCACTCTTCTGAGCCCATTGTTAGAGGGATTGGCTATCCTTTTGTGTCTGGCAGGACACAGCTTACCGGATCATTAGAGAATCACCATTTCTTTTGTCCTTGGGTTATTCATTCACTCCTAATAGCACCCTACGTTAGGCTGACCAGATCAAATCCAGGTCAGGGTTCCTAACTTCAGCAGTTGTAGAGAAAAGGGAATTTCTGCCAGTGTCATTTGTATGGAATTAGTTCCTGCTGAGATTCCCTCTTCATCACAACAGTTAAAGGTGCAGGGGCCCTGCCTTCTTTTCTATATGGCCACTCTGCCTGCACTCTTACCTGAGTCGTAGGGGTGACGTGAATCGAGGGGCCACCTCCATGTGGCCGTGGCTGGGGCAGATGGGCAGTCTGGAATCACGGGTGCGCTTTGCGCAGTGGCGAAGAGTTCCATAGGCTGCAAAAGAAGGAGGGGGGGGGGGAAAGAATTAACATGAGATAAATCATACTTTTCCACCATTGGCTCCCTCTCACCCAGGACTGGCATCTGCCCGGTCCTGAGTGCCCACGCCCCAGTAGGCACACGGGGCTGCCTGCTTGCTTACTCGGAAGTAAGATCTCAGACTGCCCCACTTCTGGACACTCTCAGGTGTCCCTGCGTTGACTGCACACACTTACCTTATTCGTGCGGCCGCTGTGGATCGGAGGACTCCAGTGGCACATAGGCTCCTCCAGGCAAAGTCACATTGGCATAGGCTCCTCCAGGCAAAGTCACATTGGCATAGGCTCCTCCAGGCAAAGTCACATTGGCATAGGCTCCTCCAGGCAAAGTCACAGTGGCACATAGGCTCCTCCAGGCAAAGTCACATTGGCATAGGCTCCTCCAGGCAAAGTCACAGTGGCACATAGGCTCCTCCAGGCAAAGTCACAGTGGCACATAGGCTCCTCCAGGCAAAGTCATGTTGGCATAGGCTCCTCCAGGCAAAGTCCCAGTGGCACATAGGCTCCTCCAGGCAAAGTCACAGTTTGGCACAGCTCCCTCCAGGCAAAGTCCCAGTGGCACAGGCTCCTCCAGGCAAAGTCACAGTTTGGCACAGCTCCCTCCAGGCAAAGTCCCAGTGGCACAGGCTCCTCCAGGCAAAGTCACAGTTTGGCACAGCTCCCTCCAGGCAAAGTCCCAGTGGCACAGGCTCCTCCAGGCAAAGTCACAGTTTGGCACAGCTCCCTCCAGGCAAAGTCCCAGTGGCACAGGCTCCTCCAGGCAAAGTCACAGTTTGGCACAGCTCCCTCCAGGCAAAGTCCCAGTGGCACAGGCTCCTCCAGGCAAAGTCACAGTTTGGCACAGCTCCCTCCAGGCAAAGTCCCAGTGGCACAGGCTCCTCCAGGCAAAGTCACATTGGCACAGGCTCCTCCAGGCAAAGTCACAGTTTGGCACAGCTCCCTCCAGGCAAAGTCCCAGTGGCAGAGGCAAAGTCCCAGTGGCAGAGGCAAAGTCCCACTGGCAGAGGCAAAGTCACAGCTGCATGGGCCCCTCCAGGCAAAGTCCCAGTGGCAGAGGCAAAGTCCCAGTGGCAGAGGCAAAGTCCCACTGGCAGAGGCAAAGTCACAGCTGCATGGGCACCTCCAGGCAGGCAGGCGGGCAGAGGCAGAGGCAGAGGCGGGCATGATGCCAGGCGCTTGCACATTGCACAAGTAAGCAATAGAACCGTGAGACCAGCCCACGCATTCCGGCTACTTCACAATGGCGGCAACCTAGCAGGCGGGCAGGCAGGCAGGCAGGCAGGGGCAGAGGCAGAGGCGGGCATGATGCCAGGCGCTTGCGCATTGCACAAGTAAGCAATAGAACCGTGAGACCAGCCCACGCATTCCGGCTACTTCACAATGGCGGCAACCTAGCAGGCGGGCAGGCAGGCAGGCAGGCAGAGGCAGAGGCAGAGGCGGGCATGATGCCAGGCGCTTGCACATTGCACAAGTAAGCAATAGAACCGTGAGACCAGCCCACGCATTCCGGCTACTTCACAATGGCGGCAACCTAGCAGGCGGGCAGGCAGGCAGGCAGGCAGGGGCAGAGGCAGAGGCGGGCATGATGCCAGGCGCTTGCGCATTGCACAAGTAAGCAATAGAACCGTGAGACCAGCCCACGCATTCCGGCTACTTCACAATGGCGGCAACCTAGCAGGCGGGCAGGCAGGCAGGCAGGCAGAGGCAGAGGCAGAGGCGGGCATGATGCCAGGCGCTTGCGCATTGCACAAGTAAGCAATAGAACCGTGAGACCAGCCCACGCATTCCGGCTACTTCACAATGGCGGCAACCTAGCAGGCGGGCAGGCAGGCAGGCAGGCAGGGGCAGAGGCAGAGGCGGGCATGATGCCAGGCGCTTGCACATTGCACAAGTAAGCAATAGAACCGTGAGACCAGCCCACGCATTCCGGCTACTTCACAATGGCGGCAACCTAGCAGGCGGGCAGGCAGGCAGGCAGGCAGGGGCAGAGGCAGAGGCGGGCATGATGCCAGGCGCTTGCGCATTGCACAAGTAAGCAATAGAACCATGAGACCAGCCCACGCATTCCGGCTACTTCACAATGGCGGCAACCTAGCAGGCGGGCAGGCAGGCAGGCAGGCAGGGGCAGAGGCAGAGGCGGGCATGATGCCAGGCGCTTGCGCATTGCACAAGTAAGCAATAGAACCGTGAGACCAGCCCACGCATTCCGGCTACTTCACAATGGCGGCAACCTAGCAGGCGGGCAGGCAGGCAGGCAGGCAGGGGCAGAGGCAGAGGCGGGCATGATGCCAGGCGCTTGCGCATTGCACAAGTAAGCAATAGAACCGTGAGACCAGCCCACGCATTCCGGCTACTTCACAATGGCGGCAACCTAGCAGGCGGGCAGGCAGGCAGGCAGGCAGGGGCAGAGGCAGAGGCGGGCATGATGCCAGGCGCTTGCGCATTGCACAAGTAAGCAATAGAACCGTGAGACCAGCCCACGCATTCCGGCTACTTCACAATGGCGGCAACCTAGCAGGCGGGCAGGCAGGCAGGCAGGCAGAGGCAGAGGCAGAGGCGGGCATGATGCCAGGCGCTTGCGCATTGCACAAGTAAGCAATAGAACCGTGAGACCAGCCCACGCATTCCGGCTACTTCACAATGGCGGCAACCTAGCAGGCGGGCAGGCAGGCAGGCAGGCAGGGGCAGAGGCAGAGGCGGGCATGATGCCAGGCGCTTGCGCATTGCACAAGTAAGCAATAGAACCGTGAGACCAGCCCACGCATTCCGGCTACTTCACAATGGCGGCAACCTAGCAGGCGGGCAGGCAGGCAGGCAGGCAGAGGCAGAGGCAGAGGCGGGCATGATGCCAGGCGCTTGCGCATTGCACAAGTAAGCAATAGAACCGTGAGACCAGCCCACGCATTCCGGCTACTTCACAATGGCGGCAACCTAGCAGGTGGGCAGGCGGGCAGGCAGTTTTTTAAATCATATAGCCAAAATAAACACAACACACAGTGACAGCCCTGCAAGGCTGCCACATAAGTCCATAAGACACAGTCAGAAACAGTGTGGGATGCTGCTTGTCATCCACTCAATGTAGGAGCCTGGAAGAGGAATCCTATCGCGTCCTTCGTTCATAGTCAGAGAGGTGCATGCGTTCCTTGGCGATAAAATTAAGCCTTCTTCTTATCCAAAGTTCTCATGAGCCTCTGACGTGGTCTTACAAGAAGAAATGCCCATGGAAGTGTGGGACCTTACAGAAGGCCTGGAGGGAGCCATCGGAGTCCAATTTCAGAGGCACACGTGCAAGCACATTGGTTCAAGTCAAACAACATAGAATGTGTGAGATGCTTGTGCATCCCCTCAATGTAAGAGGCTAGGAGAAGAAACTAGATCCCTTCGGGATCCATCGTTCAGAGTTGAGTTACTGAGCTGTAAACAACACAGCCAGTAAATTAAAGTAAAGAAAATTAATTAACCGAAAATAAGAATTAAAAAATCAAGGGCCTGCTGGTGCCTGCCCAAAGGTGTGGGATGGATGGGGGGTGCCTGCCAATTACTCCCCCGCGGGCATGAGGGTGGGGTATCCCAGCAGGGGCAGATTGACCTTGAGGAAGACCAGCTGCTCCACAATCTCAGCGTCCAAGCGAGAGCGGTGGGGTGTGACCACGTCGCCCGCCATGGAAAACACCCGCTCGCTTGGAACGCTGGACGGTGGGCAGCTGATTCTGTCCATGGCCACCCGCGCCAGATCAGGCCACATCTGGCGCCGAGATGACCAGTAGGCCAGGGGTTCGATGGAGCCGTCCTCCATCTGCTCCGCCAGGTAACGCTGCACTGCTGCTGCAGCGTCATCCTGGCGGCGGCTGGGTTGAGTGCCTCTATGCCCAACCGCAGCCTGCAAAGCCTTGTCCCAAAACCCCTGGCCTGTCCCCCTGCTGGGTGTGGTGGTGCTGGTGCCGCCGCTGCTGGTGGTGCTCAGCGGACTTAGCGCCTGGGCTTCGGTGGGCTCCTCCTCTGCCTGCCCAATCCTGGCATCCCGGGCCGCCCGAACGTCCGTCACCAGCATTTCCACCCAACCTGCCTGGGAAGTCTGCCCACATAACCCATCCTTGATGCGCGGGTCGCACATGGTGGCCAACATGTACTGCCTCTCATTGTAGAGAGGCTGGACCCGGCGGGATAGGCTTTCCCTCAGCCTCGTCACCACTTCCCGCACCTCTGGCAGGAAGCGCCTGCCGGTGACGGCATCCCCGGCCTCCAGAAACTCGCCCATCTGATTCTGGAGATGCCTGGCCACGGGGAGCACCTGGCTGAGAAGGGCAGTGCTGCTGCTCAGGGTCTCGGTGGCCTCAAGGAACGGCTTGAGGACCACCAGAAGCTGGGACATGGCCTCCCACTGCTGCCTGGACAGTGGGGCCTGGATGCCAATGTCCCCGACCCTGAACATCTCGTGGACAACACGCTGTTGCTCCACCATACGCTCGAGCATGTGGTAGGTGGAGTTCCAACGTGTTGCCACGTCCTGCACTAGCCGGTGCTGCGGAAGTCCCAGCTCCTGCTGCTTCTCCCGCAGCAACCGACTGCCCTTCACGCTGTGGTGGAAATGCCCAGCCACCTTCCTGCAGCTCTCTAGGAGATTACAGATTTGGGGAGGGAGAGGGGCCTTGCTGCCTCCAAGGCCATCCCTGACGACCAGGTTGAAGACGTGCGCGATGCAGCGGATGCCCTCAAATCCGCCATCGCGCACCGCCTTCAGCATATTGGCTCCCCCGTCCGTGACCATGTAACCGCGGGTGTGCTGGTGCCCGCCCAGCCACCCTGCCACCATGCGGTTCATGGCCTCCGTAATCTCCTCCGCCGTGTGGGACTGGTCCATGACTGCGGTATGAAGGAGGGCCCAGCGGCAGCCCTCCTTCCCAGTCCCAGAAGTCCTGGGTGCTTCCTGCCCTGAGGCTCCCCACCAGTGAGCCGTCAGGGACAGGTAAGCGTGCACTCCTCCTTCGCTGGACCAGATGTCCGAAGTGAAGTGCACCTTCTGTGCCTCTGCCTGGCACAGACGACCCAGAACTAACTCCCTGCATGCCTGGTACAGGGAGGGCACCACACGCCTGCTCAGGGTGGTGCGACACGGCGGCTTGTAGTATGGAACCACAAGAGCCATCAGCCTCTTGAAGCCTGCGTTCTCGACGAGGCTGAATGGCTGGTCATCCAACGCCACCATCTCACCGATGCAATTGGTGATCTGGTTGGGCGCTGGAAAACGCCACCTTGTGGCTCCATACTTCCCCCACCCCATCTCTTCCATGGTGGCCTGGCGAAGCCTCTTGGGGATGGGAGGTCGAGAGCTGGCAGAAGTTGCAGGAGCCTTCTGCTTGCCCTTGCCGCTAGCACCAGTCTGCTGCGAGGTGCCCGCCTCGGTCCCAAGCAAAACAGACTGGTGGTGCCTCTGCATGTGGCGGGTGAGGTTCGTGGTGGTGAAGTGGCCTGGCATTTTTCCCCTGCTCACTGACATCTTGCAGTGGCGACAGACAGCAAAGCGGGAATCCACTGCCACCTCAAAGTGGTCCCACACCTTGCTTGCCTGTCGCTTCTGGGGTGACACAGACGGCCTGCCGGCGCCTTCGCTCTGTGGTGTCACCTCAGGAGCAAGGGAATGAGTGGAAGAGAGAACGGATTGTGGAGAGTAAGTCTCTGGTGCTGCCTGCTCTTCCTCTTGCCCCACATCAGAGTCCTCCTTCTCACTCTGAACCTCGCTGACTTCCACAAGATCTGGGAAAAGATCAGTCAGCGGGTTCACAGGCTCACCCACCAAAGAAGGAGCTGGATATAGTGCTCCTTCTTCATGCCCACTGCTGCTCCCAGCACCTGCCTCATGTTGCTGAAAGAGTGCCCTGCAGGCACTACTTTGAGTTGCCTCTGCCTGCTTCTGCTGCCCCAGTGGAGAACGCCTCAGTTTAACTGGGGGTGTGGAAGTAGGCTGCCTGCTGCTGGTCCCAGCAGCAGCAGCAGCAGCGCCATGCCCAGAGCGGCCTCTCCCAAATGCTGCCTTGGGAGCACCCCCCCTTTGAGTGCCACGCTTCATTTTATTTTTATTATTATTTATTTTTGTGTAAGTGTGTGCTTTGCTGACTTTTTTTGTGTTTGTAGCAGCAGGCTACACAGCCCAGCAACACACACTCACTCACAAGCGCACACACACACACACACACACACAGAGAAAGAGAGAGAGAGAGAGAGAGGATAGAAATATTTTTTTATTATTTTTTTGGGTTTTTTTCAGAAAGCGAAAGTAGAACAAACACACTCACTGCAAAGACAAACTGAACTCACAGACAAACAAACGTGCTATCTAAGAAAGGAAAGGCAAGAGAGAAAGGAAAGCCAAGAGAGAGAACAAGAAAAGCTGAAGTAAAAGATCAGAAACTCCTCAAAACCACCTCCAAATGCAATCAATTCAATACAGTCTCTCCAACACAGCTCCAAAACACTCCCTAATCTCCTCCACGTTCAACCCACAAAGAGCCAGAAGGGCAGGGCTGAGAGAATATATACTGGTGCCCTCCTCCAGCATTGCGATTGGAGGCTGAAGAAAGTCTTCACAGGATTGGGTGATTCAGTCATGTATTCTAAAGCACAATTGGTGGATCAAGCTGTCAAACACACACACACAAACACAGCCTCCCCCTCCCTTTCCTGAAGGTTTAAAATAATAAAGTTTAACCTTTGTTTTCCCACTAAAGCATTGCACCAAAGTTTGTGAAATTTTCAGCGTTTGAGCGGGCATAGGTCCTGTGCCATGTGAGCGAGTTAGAGCTTTGTAGCTCTTAAAACCAACCCATAAATCCCATGTGAAATGCCATGAATAAACCTTTGTTTTCCCACTAAAGCATTGCACCAAAGTTTGTGAAATTTTCAGCGTTTGAGCGGGCATAGGTCCTGTGCCATGTGAGCGAGTTAGAGCTTTGTAGCTCTTAAAACCAACCCATAAATCCCATGTGAAATGCCATGAATAAACCTTTGTTTTCCCACTAAAGCATTGCACCAAAGTTTGTGAAATTTTCAGCGTTTGAGCGGGCATAGGTCCTGTGCCATGTGAGCGAGTTAGAGCTTTGTAGCTCTTAAAACCAACCCATAAATCCCATGTGAAATGCCATGAATAAACGTTCGTTTCCCACTAAAATGTTGCACCTAGCTTCCGGAAATTTCACACACATTTGAAGTGCAGTGTTCCCTGCAATGTGCCAAAGTTTCCCGTTTGTATCTTTGAAAATAAAAAAATGGGAGGCAAAACTGTATTTTACCCCACTGCTACCCAATTTTCAACAATTCATTGCCAACACATGCCTGGAGCTAGCTGTCTGAAATTTTACACACATATCAAGGGAAGTGTTCCCTGTAATGTGCCGAAGTGTCCTGTTTGTATCTTTAAAAATAAAAACATGGGAGGCATAACTGCATTTACCCCACTACTACCCATTTTTCAAAAATTCATTGCCACACCAGGCAAGCACCCACGGTTCTGGGATTTCACACACGTGGGTCCCAAGGTACCACCTACAATGTGGCAAAGTTTCATGTGTGTAACTTTAAAAATGACCGAGTTATAGGCATTCCATGTTATTTATTAAAAAATTAATTGCCACAAACTGCATGCACCAATCTTTCTGAAATTTCTCACAGATACCTATCCCTAACCAGTGTACAATGTGTCCAAGTTTCATCCTTCTGTCGTTAAAAATGAAAAAGTTATAGGCGTTTTTGTAAAACAACAATACTTTGCTATGGGAAAAACGCATTTAAAATGGCGTCCGATCCGCCGATCCGATCCGATCCGGATCGGACCTCGCCGGATCGGATCGGATCGGATCAGATGGTGTGTCGGATCGGATCGGATCGGATTTTCCGATTTTTGGGGCGGATCGGATTCGGATCGTGGATCGGATCCGATCCGATGCACACCCCTACTATCCAGCACTATTTCATAGTTAACATTTAGAGAGCTAAGAGTGCAAAATGATTCTCATGTGCATCTCAAAAAGCAACAAAGAGGCTTGTGGCATGAATTTATTATGGTATAAGTTTTCTTGGACTGGAGGCTGTGGTGAAATGGGGTGACCATAGTACACCAGCTTTAAAATCACTCCACTGGCTGCCAATTAGTTTCCGGGCAAAGTATAAAGTGTTGGTTATTACCTTTAAAGCCCTACATGGTTTAGGTCCAGGTTACCTGAGGGATCGCCTTCTCCCATACAATCCGCCCCGCATGCTCAGGTCCTCTGGGAAGAACTTACTACAGTGGGCCAAGACTAGGCTGACAACCGTTACCCAGAGGACCTTCTCTTCTGCCACTCCCAGACTGTGGAATGGACTTCTGGAAGAGATCCGTCAGCTTAACAGTCTCTCTGACTTTAAGAAAGCCATAAAGACCGATCTCTTCCACCAGACCTACCCAGTCAAATTTTAAGAGTTTTATTGGTATTTTAATAATGTTTTAGTTTTATATGCTTTTAATCAGTTTTAAGTATTTTATATCATTTGTATTTGATGTTGTTCCCTGCCTCGATCTGGAGGGAGAGGCGGGTAAGAAATAATGCAGTTAAGTATATTTATTTCTGGACTTAGCTGTCCTGGTGGGAGGACTTCATAGTGATTGGGCTCCTTTGCTGAGTTGAGATGGGTCAGGGGGTTCTGGGAGCATTTAGGGGAAGTGAGTTGGAAGCTGAGGGAGAAAGGAGTTAAGGCACAATGCTCTGCATGTTTAGACATGGGTGGGGGAGTCCTATAATTAGCTTGAACTGCCCAGAGAGCTTCAGTTATTGTGGAGTATAGAAGTGCAATAAATAAATAAACAAACTCCCAGCATCCCTCCAGCTAGCTATGCTGGCTGGGGCATGCTGGGAATTGTAGGACTTTTTTTCTATCTAAACATGCATGGGATTGCACCCTTAGATATCTTTTTGTTTCCTAGTTTTATTATTTTATTTGGCTTTGGATGGACTGTTACTGTTACTTATTAAGCAAATTAACACATTGTTATTTATCCAGTGTGACTTAGCAGAAGTCGATACTCATGGGAATTGGGAATGCAGGAGGGCTGAATTGGAGGCCAATGTCCAATTTCAGTGGGGCTGTGAATCCATTCCAGGATTCGGTCAGAATCAGCCAAACTCTATAGGAGCTAGCCAAGGTGCTGAACCCTATCCTTAAAATCAGTTTAGCACCTCGGAGAGCTTTCATAGAGTTCTGGCTGGTTCTGACTGAAATCTTGAATGGATTCACAGCCCTTCCAATATCGGAGTTACCAGCCTCCACTGATTTGGATTGGGCTCATGGGCCTGAGGATCAATAGCCCTGCTTTAGTCTGACTGGCATCAGCTATTCCAGGTCTCAGGAAGAATAGAGACTTTGCCATTGCTGACTTCCTGATCTTTATAACTGGAACTGGCAAGGATTAAACCTGGAAGAGCATGTCTTCATAGGCAGAGCATGTGTTCTACCACTCAGCTGTGGTCACTCCCAATAAGAGGCGAGTTCAATGGGGCTTGCTGCTGAACAAATATGCACAGAATTGCCACTGTAGTACATGCTTCCACTTGAGAGAGAGAAAACTCTCTGTCTAATGGTTACTACACAGTTGACTCCCTTGTTCATTGTCTTGTTCTGAGAACACAGTGATGAGCTCATTTCTTTTAATGAACAGTGAACCTGTCTGCTCCATTAATGAAAACTTGACACTTGGCATGGAGGAATTGGAGAGAACCCATTTCTTGGTGTAGTTCTAATTGCTGTGTCATCTAAAGCGCTGTGCATTTGCATTACTCAGATAGAACAAGAAGCCCGGCCATCTGCCAAATGTTCTCCTCTGCTAAGGATTCTTTACGAATATGGAAATGAATGATTCATTATAATAAGGCAACTTTCAGTTTTCTTCCTTTCCCTGGGCAGGTAGAATATTAATATACTATGAAGCTTGTGATTTCCAGCTGCACTCAGAATTATTCACATCATGGGAAAGACAGATTTCCCATATAACTTATCTAAATAGATTTTTAAGCAGCAACAAAATCAGCATATTAATCGAATATGTTCAGTTTTATCTCTCAGAAAGAGAGAGAGAGAGAGAGAGAGAGAGAGAGATCCATCACACCAGCGATTTACTGCACACTCGCCTTGCCTTGTATGTGTTTTTGCTGCGAGGTACTCGCATGATGTCATCCCTGTCCTGTTCTCATTGCATCCTTTCTGCCCCTTGTTGTGAAGTATTTTGGTGCGGAGAAAGTCAGGAATATCTCCCTCCCCCTCTTGCTTTTCCCTTTGTTGGGGGTGTTTGTTGATGAGGAAAAGGGAGGGTGGGGTGGTTCTCCTCCTCCAGCACACGGGATTCCCCCCTCTTCATCTTTCCCTGCCTGCTCCTTCCCTTCCTGCCGCCAGGAACAACCCTCCACCCCTAAGAGCCCATGAGGGAAAAGAGAGGCCCTGGTATGGCTACGATCGCGAAAGGGAAATGGATATCAAAACTGTGGGTACCTACCAATAATAAAAAGTAGGTGTGATGAAGTTCAGAGAGAGAGAGAGAGAGAGAGAGAGAGAGGGCAAGAAGAAGTGCGTGGCATAGTATTTTCTAAGCAGCATTTTGGATTTTGTAGGGTGCTGTTCAGTTAATCCCCATTGAACACAACTAGATTTTTTTGGCACATGCTGAACTTTCCCACTGCAATCATTGAGACTTTAAAAAAGTGCTTAGCTTTGTCTGGATTGTTGCGGTGCATTATTTGCTCTTAGTGTCCCTAATGAGCTGCTCTCTTTCCTAGTTCCTGCCCCTATTATGATCCTACTTTTGCCTTTGGGTGCAGTTTGAGTGCATGTATAGTGTGCCTGCAGACATATGCCTGCGCATGCATGCTAAAGCATCATGCACAGAGCACAGGCTGCCAAGTCACACACTGCAGCTTCTGAGCTATGCTCTGAACCTCTGACAGCAGGACATTTGCGTTTTCCTACCTTTAACCAGCAATGCGTAGCCTGGGGCCCTTGGCCTCATTTCAAAAGCCCTCTGTATGCCATCGATACAGAAGTCCAGCAAGAGTGATATGTCCCTTCCCTGTCAGCTAGGGTGGCCGCTTGTGAATCACCAAAACAGAGGATAAAGCACCAATTTGAATAAAATGTGCATATGCTAATTTATATGTATAGCAATCATTGTTATACTTTAAATAGAAATATAGACCCCTGGTGTGGAAGACTGTGACCAGGGAACCAGGCCCAGACATCCAGGGGCTGTTGATGGGCAACTTCCAGGAACATCTCCCCTTCTGGTGGTTCTCTAGATTTAGGCCCGACTTGGACTCCTCATAAACTGGCAAAACCAAAAAGGTCCTTACACTTCAGGAGCTTGTAGCTCCTTTTTTTTTTTTTTTTTAAGTAGAAATTAAAAAAAGGAAATTCAATTTGTAATAATTGCTTGAATGCACTATACTTTTAATATACCAAATGTGATAATTTTATGCCAAACCAACTTGTACATAACTACATTTTATGTTCTTAAAGTAACAAAGTGACTTTCAATCTGTAAAAAGTGCTAATATTGCATTTTTTCAATTTTATTTTTAAAATCTGTTTTTTTTTTTCCGCGGGGAAAAAACCCAGAAAAAAACCCAGTTTTTTTCCCCATGGCTTCAAGATTTCTGGAAATTTTACATCTCTAGACATAACACTACATTTTGGCACTGAGTAGGGATGCTCAAAGATTTTGTTCAGTCCCTATTTCATCTCCTGGACCAAAATGCAAATTGGAACACAAAGTTATCCTTCCAATTTACACCTCTTTGGAATTTTGTGGTGCAGTTGTCAACTCAAAAAGGTATATAAAATGCACATAAAAATTGATACTTTGGGATAAATTATGCTTAGAAATGCATATTTTAAGATGAAATATGTGCTGGCTGGCAGTGCCGGGTCCAGGTTTTTGAGGGCCTTTGGCCAAGAAACCCTTGATGGGCCATCTCCTTCAGTGGGTCTACCTTCTCACCTCCATTGCTTCCAACTGCTCTTGCTCCTCCTTTGCTTTCTCATCATTGCTACTCCTTGCTTGCTTGGCAAGGTGAGAGCCAGGGAGCAAGGAGGCCGCGGCATCTCCTGCTCCTCCTTCCCATCACCACCATTGTCTGGGCAAAGTGAGAGGCAGGTGAGCAAGAAGGTTGCAAAGGTGAAAAAGAGAAGAAATTCCAGGGATCTCTTATCAGTGGACCCCTGCTGGGATGTGAGCCATGGGCTCTTGCCCACCCATACCTACTCTTGTGCCAGTCCTGCTGGGTGAGAATAATAAAGGTTGCAGTCCGACGAATCTTGAGGGCACCAGGTTTGAGAAGGCCGATATATATCATGTAAATTCTGCTGGATGAGCAGAAAGACTTGCCCTAAAATGATTTGTTTCTTGAGCAGGGGAGTCAGCAACAGAGAGATAATTAAGGCAGTCTATCTTCCTTACTATTTACAAAGACAACATTTCAACAGAGCTGAAGGCAATTGTCTTTCACTGAACTAAACCTGTCTAATTTTGTCAGCAGGGCTGCTGGATTTGATATGTTAAGTGTAATTGAGTTAAGCATCAGATGAATCCATTTAAAAACTGCCTTCACATGGTCCGTGGCTTGAAACGGTAAATCTTGAGCTCAGATTGATAGCAAACATTAATTCTGGTCCTTTTGGGGGGTGGGGGCAGGGAGGTTATGTTCTTATTTTTATATCCATATTCATAGTGGAAACACAGAAACTGACCATCATAACACATTATACATGGCTTGAGCTAAAGCAAGTAGCATTAACAGTTTTGTCTCAAAGAAAAAATAATCAATTTTCTTGTACAGTTTTTGGCATTGGAGGTCTTCTTTATTTCATTTCATTTCAAGCTACCCTCCAGGAGTCATGGATATGCTCTCTTACCAAGATATTATTAAACAGCTTTACTAGATGATTGAAGGTATGCCTTTATGCCAGGCTTCTCCAACCTGGTGCCCTCCAGATGTGTTGGACTACAACTTCCATTATACACATACACACATAATCTCAGTCTGGTACGTACTAGTGACAAGGCCTTTTCCGTGGTAGCCCCATATTTCTGGAATTCTTCCCTGAAAAAGGTGCACATGGCCTCACCTTTGTTAGCTTTTAAACTGGCCTTCCCCATCTTGGCCCCCAACATATGTATGGAACTACAACTCTCATTATCCCTGATGGCCAGGCTAGTCGAACAGATCTGGAGGTCAGCAGGCTGGGAAAGGCTGGCTTATGGCTGTTCTTACTCATCGGGCCAGGGAGCCTCTCCCATCTTAGGAACATTGGAAGTTGCCTTATAATGAGTTGGATCCCTGGACCATCTAACCCAGTCTTGTGACTATGGGTACTGGAGTAATTCGAGGCTGACTAAAATGTGTTTGAGTTTCTAAGAGTACAATTTGCAGAAACTGCTGGGAACCGGCCTCCCCAGGCTGCACAGAGCCTGCAGGCTTTCAGATTATTATTATTTTTTCCTGAAATTTACACCAATATATTCACAGGAAAATACATGTTTCTGCTGAGACATATGCCATGCTGGGAAATATATGCAGGGAAAAGTCGAATGGAATGGGTGATAATACGCTAAATGTTATGTACTAACCTAAATTATGTAAATGGTTGTGAACTTTCTTAAGGAATTATTTATGCATTCCTCCACATCATTGGCGGGGGGGGGGGAATTCAAATCCATCCATGAATAGGTGCCGGAATGAATGGTACTGCACAAGCTACGAAACACACATGGACAGATTTCACACAATCCAGACATCTCCACTTGTGGCACTAACAGGCAGCAAGGGTTCAGACAGGTGTTTTTCCAGCCCAACCTGGAGATACCTGGGAACAAACCTGGGACCTTCTGCATGCAAAGCAGATGCTCTACCACTGAGCCACAGACGCTTTCCCTCTTGGTGTCTTCCTAATTTTTCAGTAGGTATGTCACAAGCATTTGGATGGGGCCACTCCCTGTTTCAACAAGGCCCTTCTCATCTAAATCTTGTGAGTGCTGTTGTTGCCATCACCTCCCCCTTTCTCTGCCCAAAGACCTAGAAACATACCTTGGGACCGGGAGTGAATGAGGGAGAGTCAGACTTAGTAGTAAGTGCTCCCAGAGTCTTAGCAAGATGTAATACTTGTCATTCAGGGACTGGTAATCCCAGGGTTTACTCTCCACAGCCTTCACTTTCCCTACTATTACTTCCAGTATCAGAGGCATTAAGCCTATACACCAGTTGCTGGGGAACATGGGTGGAAGGGTGCTGTTGCACTGTTGACTTGCTTGTGGGTTTTCTGTCAACAGCCGGTTGGCCACTGAGTGAACAGACCACTAGACTAGAAGGATCTTTGGTCTGAACCAGCAGGGCTCTTCTGATGTGCTTATGTACAGCTTTGCTACTCTGTTTTTGGGAGGGTGCACCTGGGCCAAGGCAGAGTGAAGCAGAAAGAAGTAATGCCGGAAATATTTATTTATTTATTTAATTACATTTGTATACCTCCCCATAGCCGAAGCTCTCTGAGCGGTTCACATAAAATTAAAACAATCAAAAACAATATACAAAAATTTAAACAGCAAAAACATACAATATACAAACACATTTAAAACCACTAAAATAACTTTTAAAAAATATAAGCCTAAAAACAAAACAAAACCAGGCTCATCAGATATTGCTAAATGCCTGAGAGAAGAGGAAAGTCTTAACCTGGCGCCGAAAAGATAACAATGTTGGTGCCAGGTGGGCCTTGTCGGGGAGATCATTCCATAATTGGGGGGCTACCACTGAAAAGGCCCTCTACCTTGTTGCCACCCTCCGTGCTTCCCTCGGAGTAGGCTCTCAGAGGAGGACCTTAGATGTGGATCGTAGTGTACGGGTAGGTTCATGTCGGGAGAGACGTTCCATCAGGTATTGTGGTCCCAAGCCATGTAAGGCTTTATAGGTTAAAACCAGCACCTTGAATCGGGCTTGGAAACATACAGGCAGCCAATGCAAGCGGGCCAGAGTAGGTCTTATATGCTTGAACCTTCTGGTCCAAGTTATCAAAGAAGAAGAGGAAGAATGTTGTCCAGTGCACAGGTTCCTATATTCCCATCTTTAACTTCACAAATTGTCATGGGTGCTAGGGAGCCTGTACAGGGATATTTTGAAGACTGTAGCATATGCCTTGTAAGGCCTACAGGCATGCCTATAAGTATAAATGTATGTGCTTGTATTGTTAAATGTGAGCCAGGTAGGTTACAGTTGATTAGGGTAACCATATGGAAAGAGGACAGGGCTCATGTATCTTTTACAGTTGTATAGAAAAGGAAATTTCAGCAGGTGTCTGTTGTATGTATGCAGCACCTGGTGAAATCCCCTCTTCATCACAACCGTTAAAGCTGCAGGAGCCCTCTCCTCTTGATCAGACACAAAAGAGGGCACTGCTTATGCAGCTTTAACGGTTGTGATGAAGAAGGAATTTCACCAGGAGCTGCAAACTACCCACAACCCTGAAATAACCCATGGGTTCTAGATGGTTTCTTAGCCATGCCAACCACCTATCCTCACCAGGCACGTGCCGCATCTCACTGGTCCCATTGACACATGTGAAGAGGGGGTGGTTAGGGTAACAAAGAAGAGAGAAGGGGTACCAAAACCACTACAAGTGGGCGTACCAGATGACCATGCAGCACTATGTGGTTCTGCTACCCCTTCCATTTTTACAGCACATACCTCTGCAGATTTTATCATACTTCCTCATACCCCTCTGTTTCAAAAATACATCCACACACACAATTACCTCCCACAACTATAGAGAAACTCCACAGCTGCAAGTGTGTCACCAGAAGTGGCAGACACTCTTGCCAACGGACTCCATGGTCACAGCATAGAAACCTCCTGGAGCCCATTTTAACCACTGGAGATCCTGCCACATGTCATGATAAACCACCCAAGGCCCTTTAACCCTACTGCAGCAGGATGGTTAGCTGGGATGGTTCCTTAACCATGAATGTGGTGGTTTTGTCCTCCCATATGACACACTATGCCACCATGATTAGGCTTAGCATGACATCTAAATAAGTCAGAGTGGGCTGCAGTGATCATGCAAACTCTGTCAATGTTTCCAGTTGCTAACCACAATGCAACAGCACCTGCCATTGGCAGAAGGACTTAAGGCCTTCCCAATGTGGGAAGAATCTGTAGCTGTGCCAGAAAGTGCAAGTCTAAAGGGAATCTAATAGTTGCACAAGAGAATTATACTATTTGTGCAAAGATGCTTAGGAAAGAAGATATTTTCAATGCAGCCAGTGGCTCTTTAGAGTTACACTTGCCCAATGACTTCTGAATGGAAGGGCATCTAGACAGGAAACACAGCCCCAGCATTATTGTTAATCATGAGTTAACAGCAGAGAGCCACAAGTGGTATAAACTGCCGTACAGGCACTTGATTGCTGCAGAAATATGAGTAGCTCAGTGTTGGGACATATGCTTTGCATGCAGGAATTTCCAGGTTTAACCCCTGGTATCGCCATTCAAAGGGATCAGGACCTTGGAGAGCTGCTTCCAATCAGACCAGACCTCCTCACCCTGGTGCCCTTCAGATGTGTTGGACTGCACCTCCCATGATTCCCAGCAAGCATAAAAGGCATGTAAAAGCACCTGTTTTGAGGGGAAAGAGTTCTCTCTCTCTCTCTCTCTCTCTCTCTCTCTCTCTCTCTCTCTCTCTCTCTCTCTCTCTCTCACACACACACACACACACACACACACACACACACACACACACCCCACACCCCACACCACTAATCCACTCAGTGGTTGAGCATGGCATGTTGTTGAACCATGGGTTCTTTGTTGAGCCATTGGTTAGTTGGTTGTCTTAACCCAGGTCTCGGAGGAGAAAAGTTCAAATGGTCAAAGCTCCCATGCAGCAGACAAACGTTTTTATTTCTTCATCTAAAATCCAGATCCAAACAGGTAGCAGCATAGTCTTACTAGAATCCGACTAACCGCATGTTTTGTTTTGTTGCAATTTTTACAATGAGGCCAGGGACGATCTTTTGTGACTAATTATGCAAGGATTTCCTGGGCATACTAGAGAAGCTCTGTTGATTAATCTTCTTAAAGGCACGAAATAAGTACATAACTTTGAAAGTTGCTAAATTTCTTTGTATAGCAGTTAGTTGTAGATCTCAGTTAATTAACGCCCGATATATTGATCCCTGATGTTTTAGGATGCAATTGTGATGTTTTAGGCTGCAATTTGTATGTAATCCCTGTAGTTGAATTTTCTGTTTTAAATTAATGTTTTAATATTTCAAGGTAGATATTATGGTCTATGGACTATTAATAATAAAAACTGATTGATTGAATCCCACTAACCACTTTTAATATTCATATTCAAAAATATCTATAGCCAATTTTCCCCCAAGGCATTTCCAGAATCTTATGTGGTTTAAGTGGCTCCTTTTGATTACTTGGAGCAAACTGAGCACAAACGGAACAATTTCTAATGACTGCCTCAATCTCTTTAGACATACCTGGCCAATACATTAAGCCTCTTGTCCTTGCCTTAGTTCTCTGATTACCCTGATGAGACCCATGAAGAGAGAGCATACTCTGTCTCTGAGACAAAGGGATAACCACTCTTTCTCCCATGTAAAGAATGAGGTTCTGACACCTTAAATGGTCCTTGACAGGCCAAAAAGGCTTTGCAGCAGGGGAAACGTCTCTCAAATACTGTGGCCATCCTTGTTCTACAAGTGCTGCCACCACTAGAAGTTGAGTCTTGCTTTGTTGCTTCCCGTATGGTAACCACTCCATCTGGGTGCATAGCCAATGTACTCACGGCATATACTTTTCTCACTCTCCTTCTAAAGAATTCTCATTGCAGCAGCCCATGACAAAGTATCAGCAATCTACATGAACTTCCCTTGGGTATATGCTACATTTAGTTGATACCTTTGGAGCTGTAAAAGCATACACTGCAAGTCAGCAAGCGCAGCACCTATAGGCTTTTTAAAAATCGTTTCCAAAGGTTTGTGATCAGTCTGGACTAAAACAACTTTGCCAAACACATACTGATGGAATTTTCTCATTGCATACAAAACAGCAAGCAGTTCTTTCTCTATTTGAGCATAATTTTGTTCTGACATGCTGAGTGACCTTGATGCATAAAACACTGGGTTTTTTTCTCCTGAAGCAAACATGCCTCCAGGCCATCTTTTGATGCATGAGCTTGCACAAGAACTGGTTTGGTAACATCAAAATTTTGGAGTACAGGTGCCTGACACAATTGCAGTTTAATCATTTCAAAAGCCTTCTGATGTTCTGGCATCCACTGAAATACTACATTCTTTCTCAGCAAATTTCTTAAGGGCACCATCAGTTCTGCCTCCCATGGAATAGACTTTGACAGATATTGTAGACCCTAAAAATCTGAGCACACCTTGTTTATCTTGTGAAGACACCATTTCTTGAATCGCAGTGTCTTTAGAGCTGAACCAAGTGGTTTTCCCTACCTCTGACCAGAGCAAATGGGCACTGATAGACTCCATTCAGAGAACTGCAAAGAATAACGTTTATCTGTCACATTTTGTACTCTACCCATCCTCCAAGGAGTTCATCCATTGGAGTTATTCCAATGGGGTTATCTCAATAATGCCACATGGTAAATTAAGCTGAAAGAATGCCATTGGTTCAAATCCAACACTTTACAAGTCTGGTATAGTGGTTACATGTCCATCCTTCTACAAAACAATCTGATCAATAAGGACTAGCAGCTTGCGAAATGGGTAAATAAAAAATGGGTTTTTAATACACTGCCCCTTTAATAGGTATTCTCAACAATTCTGTCACAACAAAAAAGTAACAACTTCCAACATTGTAAAACATGAGCTGATCCGATCTTATCACTTGCTTTCTGCTCCTAGATCAGCTTCTTTCAAGGCTGACAATGTAGTTCCAGTTAAGGACTGGATGAGGCTACTGCTACCCCAGCTTGGTCTCCTCAAGATGTGTTGGCCATGCTGGCTGGGGAATATAGGAGTTGTAGTCCAACACATCTGGAAGGTGCCAGGTTGGAGAAGGCTGGACTAGAATGTGAAAATTATTTAAGGGATCTAAATCACACTTATAAAAAAATACTGCACACATGTAAAGCAAGCAGACACGTTTAATCCTGCTTGTAGGGTACCCTTTGAGCTTGTGAACTTTATGTTGAATAGGTCTATATTTGACTGTGTCCAGGTAAAATAGGCCTAAAGGTTAACCATCCCCTACATGGCCTGGTTTTATTGCCTTCTGTTTGGACACACCCCCATCACCAAGAAAAACTATCACTTTTATTTGCATATAAAGAGCTCCCAACACTTTCCCTGCCAGCGAATTGGTTTGGAGCTGACCTTTGTAACATTGCCCAGGTGGACTAAAGCTAATGGTGCTTGTGTGTTGGGCAGAGCTTGAGGGAGTTCAGGAGGAGATAAATAACAGCCAGCACAGGAGATTTTTGTTCAGCAAAATCAGTGGGTACTTTGGGAAGTAGTCAATGCCAGTCTTACAGAGTAGAACTGTGTACAAAGTGCCTTGTGAAATTCTCCAGCCTACTTGTGGGCAGAGAAATGGGGATAATCTTTCTGAATTTGTCCAGCGAGAGATGAAATTCTCCAACAGTTGCTTACAGCCAGGGCTCACCACTGGCAAAGGTCATAGCAAAACTTCTTTCTCTCCCCCCAAAGAGATTATGACTTTATGCACTGCCCCTGCAAGTGGCAACAACAGCAAGTGTGTTGGCAGCCTGGCCCCCATTTTGCATTTTCCACAATACCCTTTACCTAGCATCATTCTGGGGTGGCGGTGAGGGGTGCAAGGGAAGGCAAAATCCCTCGAACTATGGGGAACAAAATTTGGGGCAATTTTGGCTCCACTCCAATTGTCATTCTTTAGGGTCCAGCAGTACTTCCCCAGCAAATCTTCAAATGTTAAATTTCTAAGGGTGTTTGCAGATACATCTGATCTCGAATGCAGAGGCAGATAGACGACTGTACAATGAAAGGCAGGACACTCATCCACACTCTGAGCCATCTCCCAAGGAAAGGCAGCACATCCACCCTGAACCCAACCCATGAGAATTTCTCCAAAATTTCTGGGCCTTTAATTTTCTTTTCAAAATCAATTTATTTTCTATCAAATTGAATGAGAATGGTCGAACAGGATGTGGGAGGATTTTTCAGCATCACATAGAGCAAACCCATTGAAATGAATGAGACTTAGTCACAACTAACTCCCTTTCACTTCAATGGGCCTACTCTACACACAACTAACACTGGATGCTACCCTTGGCTTATAGATTATTATCTTTTGCACCAGACAGGCTATAGAGCCAGGGCTGCATGTATGTCATGATTAAGCACAAAAGTAGCAGACAGTGGAAAGACCCCTGCCTGAAACACGGGCCCTCTCCTTCCAGTAAAAACAGACCATACTGTTCTAAAAGAACAAACAGTTTGAGTGGGTATGAGGCCAGTTTCCCCTGGTTCTGGAGGAGTATAAAAATCTTGTAAAATTCAGCACCTCTGCTTTCATTTCCACTTTCTCACCCTTAAAAGCAAGTTTCTAGTCCTTAAGGGAGCAAACACAAATGCTCAGTGGATGTGGGCAATACTTGGTGAAGTCTCAGAAGGGACTGACATTCCCCTAGGATAAAAGGCAATTAACTACTTGCTTCTTGGCCCTCTTCCATGACGAAAAAAAGAGAGGAAATGGCAGAGCTATGCAAAATAGTAGAAAAATGCAAATTGGCAGGATTTATACGTAAAAGAGAATTGAACCCTGAAAAAGGGAGAAAAAGGGGGTAAGTAAATTTACACATCCTATAAAATCAGACGGAAACAGATATGCATGTTAAGAGGCTCACAAGCAACAGAGACTAATGGAAGAGTAGGACCTCAATACAAAAATAATGCAGCGATAAAAACCGAAATGGGGAATGCAAAACCATGACATTGGGGAATGCTGAGTAGAAAAGTCTTCAGTCCATTTACTTAAAGGTGAAACTCATGTGGTTAATGGAATCAAGGTCACCCTTTGAGTTCTCTGCATGAAATATCCTTCTGCCTTCGCCTCAAAACTGGTACCCTACTCATAGACAGAGTCCAAAAGGTAGGACAACTTGACATGTTACAAACACAGCAGAATCAGCTCTTAATGTTGTCCTAGAAAGCAAAAGGGTCGAAAAGACTAGACAAAAATCAGGGCCAAACGAAACAGTCCTGCTCACATCACGTCAAACGAAAACCAAGCTTAAGTCACACTCAGATTTTGCACTTCGATGAATTCTGGTCACGTTTACAGTTCTACGGGAAAGGAGGGGAGGGGGGAAACGGGCCGTGGTTGGGTCACAATTTTCTGCAACAAGTTGTCCACGTTTTATTCGTCTTGCTTCCTCTTGGGCTTCTTGGGGTTCCGAGAGCGGCTCTTGGCTTTGCACAGAGGGCAAATGGGCGCATTCCGATGGATCTGCTGATGGCACGATAAGCAAGCCTGAAATATGGGGAAAGAAAAAAACAACGATTCTATTAGGAAAGCGGGGTTTCCTGTAAGGTCAGTGGGGTTTCCTGTAAGGTCAGTGGGGTTTCCTGTAAGGTCAGCAGGGTTTCCTGTAAGACAAGCACATCCAGCTTCTATACTAGGTATTGGCGAATGAGCAATGATTGGGTTTGTTGAGGTTCTTGCTTTCCCACCCTGGTGCTAATTTCGCCTCATTTTTGCTTCCGAATGGGAGTGCCTTTTTATTCCCCAAACAAGAAAAATGTGCATTTTCAAACAGGAAAAACATGCATTTTTCCATGTGCACACTTCTCCTCCCCCCACAGATTAAAGTGTGAAAATCCATCCTTTTTTAAAAAAACAAACAAACAAACCAATGAACAGTTTAAAGGGTGCATTTTCCAGAAAAGGTTCATTTTGCAAATGCGATTGCAAGGTCACGAACGTGCAAGCTTTTTTCAAAAGAAGCGCTCCCATACGAGGTTGTGGAGTAGAGAAGTTGGGGCTGTTTCTTAAACAGCAATGAAATTCCCACCTCCGGAAATTTAAGTGTGAACCCTGCCCCCCACAACCCTGCATGTTAATTATACACACACACAATTAGCATCATGTTTAGTTTGGCCCTTTAACACATCAAGCATGGGAAGAAGGTATAACTGGATCTACTAGTAGAACTCTGAGTGATTTGCAGTAGATCAGAAATAAGTTTTGACTCCCAATTGTTCAATAATAGCTGCAACAAAATGGTTCTCTACATCCACAAAAATTACATTGCTGAATGAAAGAAGCTTGGATTATCTAGGAGAGGATTTTTGCATAGAAGGACTGTGAGCGCCATTCAGTTCTAATATTTAGAGGCTCAAAACCATGTCATTCCAAGTGTATCTCTCTTGCCCCATGCCCCAGTTGTCAGATCTCAGGGCTCTAGCAAAATCCAAATAGATCTCGCAAACATGAAGTCTGCCCACCTGGGCCTAGATACCCTACAAAGCCAGGTCCTACGCTGTGATTCTTTAGGCAGTATCCAATCTTAGCCATACTTAGAGTAAACCCACTGAAAAGAATGGCACTTGAGTTAATTGTGACTAATGTAAGTCCATTCATTCCAATAGGTCTACTCTAAGTAGGACTAAGAGTCGATACTGCCTTATGATTCCAAAGAGTTGTTAATAGTCAGAGTAGAAAATGCTGAGATAGGTCACAGGTGAGCAACATGTGGCTTGCATGTGGTCCCTGCTGCCCCCCCCCCACAACAGAAGGTGGGAAAGTTTTAAAAAATCATTGATTGCCCTCAAAATATGGCAGGAAACCACTACAGAGGCTTGCTAAGATCACATTGAGCTTCTTTTCAAGCAAATTTGGGGGGGGGGATCCTGCTGCAGCAATAGCACAGCCTGCCAGTGAGGAAGTCAGGGAGGTACTAGCCCCTGGATCAGCCAAAGTTGCCCACTCCAAGCATAGATGGACAAATAATTTGACCTCGTACATGGCAGCGCCCTGGGTTCTTATAAGTTTATGGCTGAGCTCTCTCCCTACTGGCTTGCCTGACCATAGCATCCTCCAGCGACCCAGACAATGCGTCCTCACCTTCATAGGTGGTGGCTGTTGCCTGAACGTTGCTGTCTGCCTGGTGTCCTGTTTCCTGGCAACTTGCAGCTGTTGGGCAGCAGCTGCTGCTGCAGCCAAAGATTCAGGGATAGGAGGCTCCTGTGGTTCTGTTTGCCATTCAGCTTTCTGCTTCTCAAAGTAACTAGAGATCAAGAAGGAAAAACAAGAGAAACATATTCAGAATCATGAGCAGCTCGTTTTCCTTGGAAAATCAGGGGTAGGCAACCTGGTGCCCTACAGATGTTTTGGACCAGAGCTCCCATCGCCCCAGCCATCATGGGCAATGGTCAGGAAAAGACCATGAGCAATGGTCAGGGGTGCCATAACAGAAGAGGCTGTCTCTCTTGTAGTCACCTGCCTATTATCCTTCAGCATCTGGTTGGCCACTGTGGAAACCATGCAACATAGGAAGCTGCCTTACACTGGGTCAGACCATTGGGCCATCTAGCCCAGTATTGTCGATGCTGACTGGCAGCAGCTCCTCATGGTTTCAGACTAGATTCTTTTCTGCATCATACCTGGAAAAGCCAGGGGTCGAACCTGGGGCTTCCTGCATGCAAAGCAGGGGCTCTATCACACTGAGCTACATCCCCCTCCCATGATACTGGACTAGATAGGTGGACCTTTGGTTTGATCCAGCAAAACTCATCTTACATTCCTAAATGTAATGAGAGAGAGAGGGTGCTTCACCCTTGCCCCATCTGTTCTCTCAACCCAAATCACGTTTGGCCTGGCCAGCGAAGCCCAATGGCATGTCAATAGTTTTGATGAGGTCCATCTGTTGTTACCTTTGGTTCTCCCTCTCCTCCATCCTTTTGGTTCTTCTCTCCTAAGGTGGACATTTAGATTGTACAAAGCGAAGGTAGCCATAGGGTGGGCCAAAGGAAAAATCCCACATCACCGTAAAATCTTTCTTGGGCCTTTTCGGCTTATGCTACTCTGTAAAGCACTGAATGCACTGTTGGCACCTTATTATTGCAATAATAATTCATATTAACAATTAACATAACTATTTATGACGTTGCATGAGCTAAGTGGCATGAGATGCTACATTCAGCATTCTGAAGCCCTTTGGCACTTTCTACTTCGGCAGCATAGAAAGCTATTATTATTATTAGAGCTGTGAGCAAATGGCCTCTCAAAATTCTCCTCTCTACATGTGGGTAGAGAAATTGCGGGGACAATTTCACCAAATTTCTCCAGGGGGAGGAGAAATTCTCCAACCATTTCTCACAGGCAGGCACCACCATTGGCAAGGGTTGAAGAACAGATTCTTTCTTTTTTTCTTATGGGTTTTGGAGTTTGGTAGTTTGGTCCCCATTTTGCACCCTCCACAATGCCCATATACCTGGCATCGCTCTAGGACATTCAGGGGGAGGAATGCAGCTATCACAAAAAATAATGGTGTAGAAAATATGGAGAAAATTCTGAAAAGTGTCTTTTTAGTTCAAGAAGGTAAGAAAAGAAAAAAAAACTCTCAGGAATTTCCTGAAAGTTTTCTTTCCCCATGAAAAGGGCTTCCATTTTTCTGCCTCATTCTCAGGTTATTTTATATTTTATTTTGAATGTGTGTTGGTGGTGTTTTTGACCTTAACTAATCCCTGTCAGGTGGCTGGGGGTACTGTCTATATTTTTCTTTCTATTACACATCTCTTCATTGCTCTACAGTCTCTCAGGCTACCTGCACTTCCTGATTTGAAAGCGCCCTATGGGAGGAATAAAATTCCATGATGTCTTCCCCTGGGCAGGAAGTGTAGGAAGTCAAGGAGGCTACAGGTTGTCAGAGAGAAGACTATACAATGACAGACAGGACACTCACACACACAAACTCCTCAGTTATCCCCCAAAATAAGGTAAACACAAGAACCAAACCCATGAGAATTTCTCTGAAATTTCTTCTCCTTTGAATTTCTTTTTGAAATCAATTTCTTTTCTATCAAATTGAATGAGAATGGTCAAAATCTTCAGCACAGCAATTACTATTATTAGCCATTCTCCAATAATAATAATAATAATGGGGAAAGGCTCAGTGGTAGGGCACACACTTTGCATGCAGGAAGTGACAGGTTCAAGAGCCGACATTTCAAGATATGTCCGAGAAAGGTTTCTCTCTAAAATGCATTCCTTTCTAAATGTTGCTAGACCACAACTCCCATCAGTCGTAGCCAGCACAGCCAATAGTGAGGGATGACAAGACTTTCAGTTCGACACCATCTGGAGTGCCACACATTCGCCATCCCTGCTGTAGACCATACCAAGCTAGATAGACCAATGGTCTGAGTCGATATAAGGTAGCTTTCTATGTTGCCAAAGGAGGGAGTGCCAAAGGGCTTCAGAATGCTGAATGTTGCACACAGACATATTTATTTGTGATATTTATATACTGCTAAATATAATAGTATCCCTAAGTGGTAGAGTTATTGCCTTCCTTGTTTGCCCCCAAGCTACTAACAAGCGGTGTGCCAGCTTACTCAAGGGAGAGCTTCTCTTCCTCCTCGCACAAATCCGGCAACCTCTGCAAGCCCAGGGTCATCCTCAAGGCATCCACGTGCTCCTTGAGCGGCTTGTACTCCTCGTGCAGACGGCGGGTGGACTCCAAGAGCTTGTTAAGGTCATTCTCCGACTGCTTGATTGTGTTCTCCATCTAGAACGGGAGCACAGAGGCAGGCAGGCATTGAACAGATGTCTTTCTTGATAGGCAGCTGGGCCCATACCAGGTCTCTGGCCAGCAATGGGGGAGTCCCACACAATGCAGAGGTCGTCACATTCACCTTCCCCTAGAACAGACTTCCCCAACCCGTTTTGGACCTCAACTCCCAGCAGCTTCAGCCAGCATGGCCAATGATCAGGAATGCTGGGAGTTGCAGTCCAAAACATCTGGAGGGCACCAAATTGGGGAAGAACGAACTGGAGGGAGAACTTTGAGGGGACCTGGGCAAGGTGCCCTCTTCCTCCCCCAGGATGTGGCATTAGATTACAACAATAGGAGGAGGAGGAGGAGGAGGAAGAGGAAGAAGAAGAAGAAGAAGAAGAGGGGGAGGAAGAAGAGGAGGAGGAGGAGGAGGAGGAGGAGGAGAAGAAGAAGAAGAAGAGGAAGAAGGAGAAGGCGAAGAAGAAGAAGAAGAAGAAGAAGAAGAAGAAGAAGAAGAAGAAGAAGAAGAAGAAGAAACAATGGCAGGCCCAGTTTACCTGTTACAACAATCCAGGGTTTTTTAAAACTCCGGGTTGTTGTGAACAAAACTGGAGGGAACAAGCATGCTGATTCCACAGTCCAATTGCACCCACTGTGAATGGGAAGTTCTGATTGTTGGGGAGAGACAACTGAACCAGCTCTCACTACCAGCAATCCAGAATTCCCAGTTCACACATCACCCTTAACAACCCAAGGTAAAGTGTATCAGGGTTGTACTGCTTAACAGAATAAAATCTGTACGTGGTTTACAAGTTTGCAGTAGGAGCAATTGGGCTGTGGGAACCAACATGCTGGCTTGCTTGCTCACAATAACCTGCAACATAAAAAAAACCTGGGTTGTTGTTTTATGCATACCGGGTCAACACCTCAACATCTCTCTCTCTCTCTTTCCCTACCCACAAATTAAGCACTGTAGCAAGACCATCTTCTCCCCTGGCCGCACAAGCCTGTGCCTGTTTACTCAAAGGTAAGCTCTACTGATTGCAACAGAGCTCACTCCCAGGTAAGTGTGCACAGGGCTGCAGCCTGAATGGCTGTGAAGACCCACATGCCCCCCCCCCGCCCCCAGTCAGGCTGCCTCTTACGACATTGATGTCGGCATGGATGAGCCGCAGCTCCTCCACATGAGCCATCTTCTCCTGCAGCAGGAGATCCATCTCCTGCTTGTATTCCTTCAGGTGCCTTTCCTCAGATTCCAGCGCCTCAAATTCAGACTTCAAGCGGGCCTTGATCTTCTCCATCTGCAGAGTTTTATTCCTGGGGGCGGGGCGGGGATGGGAGAACAGAAAGAAGGAAGGAAGGAAGGAAGGAAGCACACAGGAAAGGGTCAAAGAAAAGCCAGGGCACCATTTCTAGCTGGCCAAGAGGCATTTAATCATGCTGACTGTAGTCATAAGGTCCAGGTGATGAGGGCAAAATGAAGCACAGTTCCAACAGAAATGGATTTTGCCATCATGGACACAGACCAGACATGATTTGAAGTGTTATCTTTAGTACCAGTTCCAGGTTTTTTTGTGGTGGATGAGGGCTTGGGTAAGATGCTTTCATTGGCCTCTTCTGTCCCAGGGGGAAAGGAGGTTACTGCTCCTTCTCCTTGCTCAGAGAGGGCAGATGAACAGGCAGCAACAGTGAGGAGGAGCAGAAGGGAAGGATGCTTCAGGATTTTGTGCAGTCCGCATTTTGATGTTGAGCGAACCAGTTCACACACCCCAAACCGCTGTGTGGAACGTAACATGGTAATGTTGGATAATGCACTTTTCAGAATTTTGCAATGTGGTTATCAGCTCAAACAAATGTGTAAATTATGACCCAACTTGCATTGATACAGTCAAAAATGCCTATTTTAGGTTGTATTTTAATGCTCCCCCACCCTTAAAAACAAACAAATCACGGTTCTATGCAAAAGTGAAATGGAATGAATCGATCACAGGGAAATATGAGAAACAGAACAGGATGGAGATCCGTGCATCCTTAGAAGGAGGCGGCTTGAGAGATTGCCAATGCCCCCCCCCCCACCATGGCATGGGCCTCAGCAGGTGCCTGGTTATAATGCCAGTCTCGATCATCTTCCTTGGTGATGGTAGGAAGGCTGCAGCAAAGGAGAAAGTCACTTCTCCTTGCCTCTCAGTCAATTACCTTTTCACATTTATACTAAACAGCACCTGTATTTGTCCTTCTTATTACAAAAACATAGCATAGTGGCTAGAGTGTTGGACTGGAACTTGGGAGATCCAGGTTCTAGTCCCCACTCAGCCATTATTATTATTGTTGTTATTATTATTATTATTTGCATTTATATACCGCCCCATAGCTGAAGCACTCTGGGCAGTTTACAAAAGTTAAAAACATTGAACATTAAAAAACCGATATACAAAATTTTAAAAGCATAAAACAGATTATAAATACAATATCCATTTAAAACAATTATTCAGGGTCAAACAACAACAAAACACTCAACATACACTGTTAAATGCCTGGGAGAAGAGAAAAGCCATGAAGCTCACTGAGTGACTTTGGGCTAGTCACTGAGTCTCCGCCTATCCTACCTCACAGGGTTGTTGTGAGGATAAAAGAGAGAGGAAGAGGACCATTTTAAGCGACCATGGGTTTCCTGCAAAAGGTGGGATATAAATGTAATAATAAATCAAAATAAATGTTTCAGAAAAGGGACTGATGATTTAATCTCCATCTCCATCTCCATGAAACTGCTGGGTGCGGTCATCTGGAGTTTTGGAGTGCATTGTCATCAGTAAACTGATAACACACAGCTCTATTTCTCCTTCTCATCTTCATCAGGTGAGCCTGTGGATGTGCTGAATCAGTACCTGACTGCAACAATGGACTGGATGAGGGCTAATAAACTGAAACTCAATCCAGACAAGACTGAGTTGCTGTTAGTGGGTGGTTCTTCTGACTGGATAGAGGATGTTCAACTTGTTCTGGATGGGGTTGCACTCCCCCTGAAGGAGCAGGTCGTAGCTTGGGGGTTCTCCTAGAACAATCTCTGTCACTTGAGGGTCAGGTGGCCTCAGTGGCACAGAGTGCCTTCTACCAATTTCGGCTGGTGGCCCAGCTATGCTCCTATCTGGACAAGGATAACCTGGCTTCAGTTGTCTATGCTCTGGTAACCTCCAAGTTAGATCACTGCAATGTGCTCTACGTGGGGCTGCCTTTGAAGATGGTTCAGAAGCTGCAGCTTGTGCAAAATGCAGTGGCCAGATTGATAACAGGAACCAGAAGGTTTGAACATGTAAAACCGACTCTGGCCAGCATGCATTGTATGCCTGTATATTTCTGAGTTTGGTTCAAGGTGCTGGTTTTAATCTATAAAGCCTTACACCGCTTGGGACCGCAATACCTGATGGAACGCCTCTCCCAGCATGAACCTACCCATACACTGTGTTCAACATCTAAGGTCCTCCTCCGAGTGCCTATTCTAAGAGAAGCTCGGAAGATTGCAACAAGGGAGGGGGCCTTTTCAGTGGTGGTCCCTCAACTATGGAATGATCTCCCCAACGAGGCTCTCCTGGCGCTAACATTGTTATCTTTTCTGCACAAGGTCAAGACTTTTCTCTTCTCCCAGGCATTTAACAGCATATGTTGAGCTTTCTAACTGACCCCAGATCAATATCTGTTTAACCATAATGTTTTTATGGTTTTAAAATTTTGTATATCTGTGTTCTAAAATGTTCAATGTTTTAATCTTTGTAAACCGCCTACAGAGCTTCGGCTATGGGGTGGTATATAAATGTAAGAAATAATAATAACAATATAATAATAATAATAATAATAATGATATCTATCTGAAAGGCTGCCATGCAGATGATGGAGCAGACTTGGTCACTTGCAAGGGGCAGATTTTGGCTAAACATTCAAAGAAACTTCATAATGGTAAGAGCTGTTCGAGACCAGAGCAAACTCCCTTGGGAGGTGGTGGACTCCCCCTTCAATGAAAGTATTTAAGCAGAGGCTCTCTATCAGGGATGCTACCTCCTGCATTGAGCAGGGCGTGAGACTAAATGAACCCCCCTCCAACCCTATGTTTACGATTACAAAATTAAATCCATAAACTATTATTGTGAAACACTGACTAATTTTAAAACACTGTGATTCCAGGAATCTATTCTAACTTTGAACAACGTTACATAAGGTATCTGCAACTGCGAAAGATTCATGTCTCTTTGGCTTTTATCCTGAAACATCAAGGTCAGCCTACAGTGGCTTTTATTTATTTACTAGCTGATATACCCGGCGTTGCTCGGGCCCCCTAAGATATATGTCTGCAAGGTAACCATCTTCAAGTAGTAGGCCAATGTTAAGCTGAGGCTAGAATGGAATGATGGGCGGGGTAGTGGCAGTTGGAGAAAGACAGTGAGTTAGGACTGAGAGATAGTGACCTAGTTTGCTAATCAGCCACTCTACATGCCAGTACTACACCTCCCAGCATGCATTTGGTGGCCCGCAGGTGTCCATGTCCTCTGAGAGGCGCTTCCCTCTTCTCATTGCCAATGCTGCTCCTTGATAGAGCATCAAGGAGTAGCATCACCGAGGAGGGGAGGTAAGCTCTGGCCAAATCCTGCTGGGACTGCTTCAGCCTGTGCTTTTCATCCACCAAGTGCTCCATGAGGAGCCTGTACTGAAGGGCTGGAGCCGGCCATGTACATCTGCCCTTCATCAGGACTGTTTCTGGGCATGCACAGAGTGCCTCCCTTCCTCCCTCCTAAGAGCAAAGGCCATGCATGCACTTCAGCCAGATTCTGAGAAAACAGTGATATCATGATAGGGTGCCTTTGAGCATGTTTGGCCCCTCAAAGTCACACTGTTGTATCTAGTTACGATTTTAAAATCATGCAGAGGGTAGAAGGAGGCACCGCAAATGGACACAGCCCATTTATGTGGGTTGTTTCCTTTTATGTGGAATTGGGTTGACTGCTCAAGTCCAACCTTAGGAGCCAGAGTTGTGAAAGACACGTAGTGGCAACCTGCCCATGCACTCTCCATGTCTGCCAAGGGCCAGTAAGTCTGGCCTCCCACCCAAGGCATGCTGGGAGTTGTAGATGTAAGCCTTGGATTTATTAAATTCTTTAAAAATACTTAAAACCCAAAATTCTCTGTTTTTAGATTTTTCTGGTACATTGTACAGCCAAACCTATCAGCATGCCAAGTTTCAAGTTTCTAACTCATCTGGAAGTGGGCAAACGTTTCTGGACATACATCACACACACATATTTTCCGTTTTATAGGTAGAGATTCTAAAATGACATTAAAATAGGAACAAAGAAAAGTATTAGCAACAGTTTTTTTAAAAAAGAAAAGCAGCAGCAGCAATTTAAAAGCTTCCACGTACACAGTGACATTCTTTACTTCATGGGATATTTGATGATTCTATTGGCCATGGTCAAATAGAATAGCTTGCTAATTGACCAATGAATTGACTGCCATCTCAACTCTATAACCATCATCTCTAGAAAGCGAGTAAGGCGAGACATGATAGTGGGGCAAGAGAGGGGTATAAAATAAAGCATTGAGTGGAGAAAGTGGATAGTGTGTGGTGTAGTGGTTGGAACGTTGCTGGAAGTAGGGTGATCCGAGTTCTAGTCCCCACTCAGCCACAAAAGCTCACTGGGTGACTTTGGGCCAATCATAGACTCTCAGCCCAATCTATCTCACAGGGTTATTGTGAGGATAAAAATGGAGGAAGAGGATTATGTATTGGGTTCCTTGAAGGAAAAAAAGGCAGGATATAAATGCAATAAATACACTCATCATCCAAAGTCCTCCTCCAGGTGCCTCCTCCGAGGGAGGCTTGGAAGGTGGCAACAAGAGAGAGGGCCTTCTCAGTGCTGCCCCCCTCCCAATTATGGAACAATCCCCCTGGGAGGTCTGCCTGGTATCAACATGATGAACTTTTCAGCACCAAGTCAAGACCTTCTCAGGCATTTGACAATATATGATAGGTTTTTAATCAGGTCACGGGATTTTTTATTGCTGGTTGCTAAAATTATGTGGATAAGCACTGTCTGCTTATATGTATATATGGAAATGGTTTTTATACTATGTACAATGTTGTATTTTTAAACCTTTTAGTCTTTGTAAGCCACCAAGAGAGCTTTGGCTATTGGGTGGTATAGAAATGGAAATAGAATACATGAAAAAAAAATGAAATGAAACTCAGGATCATCCCATGAAGCTGACGGAGGGGTTGAGGTTGGAATTAGAACTGTATGTAGTTAAAACTATGGAATTTGCTATCACAAGGTAAGCCTTGTGTCAAGCAGAGAAAAACCTGTTGTGAAAAAGTCCCCAGTACAAATTCTCCCTGATTTCCTGATAAGGAAATCCCTAATTTCTCCTCCCTATTATTATTATAATCATCATTTTTATACCGTCCCACAGCCGGAGCTCTCTGGGTAGTTTACATCCATTTCCAAAGGTGTTTTAGTTTAGGAAACATCTCTTCTTCTTCACACGCACACACACTTCCATCTCAACCAGGTTCATTTTCAGAACTGCTCTTGCACCGGTTGGAGATTTGAAACACAATCCTACGCATATTAACCCCATTGAATTTAACGGGCCTTACTTACAGGCAAGTGCTTATAGAATTGCAGCCTCACTGTTACTTTTGAGATATTTACTAGAGCGCGGATTCCTCTCCCTGTCTGGAACCTGGTGCACACAGTTACTAGGGAGCAAAGCCTCATTGAACATAGTGCCAGGCGGCCCGTCACTAATCCAGGGGTTTTCCCGGATAGATCCCTCCATAAAGGAGAAAGGGAGGCTTTAAAATAAAACAGTTTGCGTGTGGATCCGTGCTGTGCTCTTCTATCGCTTCTACCCTCAGCCTATTATTATTATTATTATTATTATTATTGATGATGATGATTAAAGCCAGATAATAACAACTCTTCTGTGCACACTCCAAATGCATACACTACCAGTTCGATTCTGCCTCCCCCAGTTTGTTGCCTGGAAAAAGGCGCTCCGGCTCCTGTCCAAACGGATCTTGTGCATCAACAGGAACCACTTTTCTACCGGGATACAATCAACCACTCTTTTATAAGAATGCAAGAAAGGGGCGGGATGGGAAGAAGCAAGAGAGAGCATTATATCGTAATCCTACGCAAACACTTACCTGAGACTACTTCATTCTGAGTCAACAGGCATCGACTCAGGCTGCAGAACATCTCCACTAAGACTGCACAACAGGGGGGGGAGAGGGGAGAGGGGGGAGGGAGAAGAGGGGGAGAATCCCAAGCCCCCCCTACCTGATCTCTTTGATGCTTTCAAGTTTGCACATGATTTCCTGCTCATCAGCCATGCTTTCGCTCCCTCGCGATTCCAACCTCCCGTGAAACGCACAAAATAATCCCAAAGCGAGCGGGGGAAGGAGGGAAAATCCAGTACAATAGACACAATGTAGCCGCCCCCGCCAGCCTTCTGGGCGCAAAGACTGCAGCAGGAGAGAGCAAAACCTGACGGGACTTCGAGTTCAAGCCCTGATAGCGGTCCAGGCTCCCGCAGGCTGCCCGGACTACAAGCCCCACAATGCAAAGCGCAGAACTCCTGCCCTCTCTTTCTTCCGGCAACCCATTTTTCCATGTCAAAGGTTGTTAGGAGTGCAAAGGAACGAAGATGCGTGTTTTCTTCTTCTTCCATAGGCTGCAATCCTATGCATACTTACCCCAGAGTAAGTCCCATTGAACACTATGGGGTTTACTCCGGATGACTAGGACTGCACAGTTAGAGGAGGAGGAGGAGGATTGCGGGGAGGTTTGGCCGTAGAAAGGGGATGTTGGAGTGGTCTTTCCCTCAAAACGCTAGAACTAAAACGTGCATTCTCAAATTGGCCCAAAAAGCTTTTTTATTATTATTATTTGTTTTTTTTAATTATTATTTCCATTTTTACTCTTTTTAAATCTAGACTGCACCAGACATGGTTATCTCGAAACAAGCTCAGGTGGCATATTTAGAGAGGAAGTTAGGAATTATTATTAGACATGGGTGTTCCTGAGATTTTTGTTGTTTTATATGAGCCGGTTTTAATTTGCGAGATGGTATAATTGAAAATCTAAATATGAAAAATGCTCGTCAAGGAAACGCTCCCAAATTCTCTGCTACAGATAGTTTTGATTAATCTTGTGTGCATAGCTAGATGGGGAATGCCGGTAGTTGTAGGATTTTTTCCCCTGCCTAAATATGCATGGATTGCACGGAAAGGACTGTGAAAAAGTTCATGGTGCTGGCGGAGTGAAAGGGATTGGGTTTTGGAGCCCACTTCCCCTTATACCACAAAGTGAGGCAGTTCCCGCCTTCCCTTCTCTTTGCCACCATTGCAAGAATCCTTTTGTAGGGAAGCAGTGGCCACAGGGATATAGAGTCAACTAGCACTTCCCAGTTCTGACTGAATGAGCTAGGGGGGACAGGGAAGGGGGGACTAAATATTCCCGACCCCTGTGGCATTAGGGAAACATGAGCCCACAACACTCCCCGCAGTCTGTGTCTGTTGAAGTCAATTCCCCTTGCCTGTTTAATCTGGAGCTAGCACCCCTTGTCCCAGGCAGGAACATGCCTCGGTACCCCACCCCACTGCCTCAGTGGGCTTGCAGCTCATCGGTACTGCCAGGGACCTTGCTAATGGTCTCACCTGCACTGAGAAATAATACCATAGTTGCTGGAGTGCACGTATGAGCTGTGGAAATGGAGATGAGGAGGATGGGACAGGCCTGTTCAAGAGTAAAAGGAGGGCTGCTATAGGCATAATCGGTGCTGGCTTCAGGATGTTGTGAGCCCTTCTTGCCACCATTGCAGTCAGCTGCTATTGCTCATCCTCATCCTCATCGCTACCTCCTGCTTTTTTGACAGGCAGTAAGCCGGTGAGCATGAAGGCTGTGACTTCTCTTGCAACTCCTTCTCACCACCACTGTTGTCTGGGACAGAGCAAGAAGCAGGTGAACAATAGCAAAGAGGAGGATCAAGTCCAGGGGGCTCTTGTCAGTGGAGTTCTACTAGGGTGTGGGCCCCCAGCTGTTGCCCAAGCATGCCTACTCTTGACACCAAACCTGGGCATAATGCATAGCACTGCAGGTGAGTAAGCGGCAAATGTGTGGAGCAGGTGGCCGACCTGAGGTTCTGTTGCCCAAATGCCACCTTCCTCTGTCATCTCCCTGCATCTGTCTTAGATTCTAATCTCTTTAGGGTAGGGGGCCTGTCAAATCTTTATAAAGAATCAGATCAACAGAAGGTATGATATAAACAAACAAACAATAGCTCACGTTGACAGCTGGCTTTGTTCTCAGCTGAACTACCATTCTGTTTTGCATGCTACATGCAACTTCAAAGTTTGCATACTTTAGTTATTTCTTTATTCTGTTTGAAATAAAAAGTTTTATTCCATTTCAGAGGAGCTCTTGAGGAATGCATTCCAATGGTACATGTGCCTGAAGGTGGGGCAAAAATACAAAAAACAAAACCAGCGTATTGTAACTTAAAGCTCTTACTCTCAATAACGAAACTTCTGGAGAGGCCTTTCAGCCTTTTGCAATCAGAAGGAAAAAAAAACTACACAAAATGGGGAAACTACCAAACCATTGGTGGTTGGGGGGGAAAGGGGGTGAGGCCATCTTGTAAATCCCAGAGGGGTGGATTGGGACCCCAGGCCGGAGGTTCCCCACCCCTGCCTTACACCATAATATTTTTGTGTTTCTTCTGAAGTTCAAAAAGACCTAAAATTAATTTGAACCCCGAGAAAACATGCTATCTTTATATGTCTTCTGTAATGTTTTATAGCCTATCCCATTTCGTTCCACGTTTGTCCCTATTTCCCAGGGCCAGACTCTATTGCTTCGTACTGCCAACTCTGCTAAATTCCTTCCTGTCCCTATTTTGTCTTTTTCAGAGACATTGGGGCGCTTTTGGCCATTCTAATGTACACACACACGCATGCACTACAGTTCTTCAGGTTTCAGACCTCTCCCCAAGGATTCTATATGTTACATTTCTTTGGAGGGGAGAATACTACATATTGACTCTCATAAGCACGCATGGAGATATGTCTTTCAATGGCTACTAGTCATGATGGCTATATATATTGCTTCCAGTATCCAAGTCCAAGTCAAGTTTATTGTAATTAGCAACCAGCCATTATACAGTTTCACATAGAGGTGTTACATTCGTTCACCCCCTGGCCTTTGTGCGCAAGAGCAGGGCCAACTCAAGAAATGTAGCAGTTCTAAAAGTTACATATTTATTAAAATCGTTCAATAAAAAGCACAGCTTTTCAAAGGAGGGCCTTCCCTTCATCCGAACTAGCCAAGAAAGGATACACATTTTCCTAATGTCTGAGTCGACTTTGCTGAGTAGAAGGTGCTGTTGCACTCTTGCCCTGCTTGTGGGTTTCCCAGAAGCATCTGTTGGCCACTGTGGAAACAACATGCCGGATGAGATGGGTCTTTGGACTGATCCAGAACAGCTCTTACATTCTTAAGCATGCATGCAAATGTATGCAGATGAGCACAAAATGCCAGTGTGCTGCTTCATCAACCATATAAAGAGTTATCATGCATAGAAACTGCAGTAAGAAGAGTGTATGCAATAATAATAATAATAATTAAAAATTGAGATTGATTATGTTACCCTCTATTGACGAATGGTTTGACAAAATATGGGATATTGCTATTGTGTCAAAATGATCACATTATATCAGGATGGTGAGAAAACGACAAAATTGGGATTAATTTGCAGTTTCATTGAATGTTGCGGAATTAATACAGCTGGCTGGGGATGATGGGAGAAGTAGTCCCACATACATGAAGGGGCCTGGCTTGGGGAAGGCCGTGGCATACCACTGCGGAATCCATGAATACACTGCACAGCAGGCAGTGAAGGTCTTCGGGCGGTATGAAAATAGCCTTGATGTGAGACAATTTGCCCCCCTGTACAGCTGTGGGAGGGTGGCAGTTGTGCAATGCTGCTGCTGTTGAATTAAGTTGTTTTAATATACTCTCATCGCTTTCTGGAGACCACGTAAAAACTGGGTCAGCTTCGAGCTGTTATGTTGGGAGGATGCATGTTCCTTTGATGTGTGGATTTAATTAGAGGAATTAAACGTGATTGCTTTGAGGGGGTTGAGGGACATTCGCTGCAGTGGGCCAGTGAGTCTCCTCTGGTTGCTAAGACACTGGGAGGAGAGAGAGAGAGAGAGAGAGAGAGAGAGAGAGAGAGAGAGAGAAGTAGGTTGAAGAGCCGATAAGATTCCACAGAACAGACACGGGAGATGTGCAGTGACACAGGCCGCCGCTGCCCCAACCTTCAATATTAATAACAATCCTCCTGTTCTGTGTAGTTATGATTACTTCCCCACCCCCCCCCACCCCGCAAGGTAGCATTTGGAAGCTGGATTTTTTTCTTATTTTTTAATTGGTTTTCTTCGGTTTTCCCATCTCATGAGCGAATGGAATGTGACTCAAGGCTGCAGTCCGTGCTCCTCAACCCACATAAACCGGCATCCGTCGACACGGACCAGCTTGCTCTCCTTGAGTCCAAGAAGATGATTCTAACTGGCTTGTGCATCATGCAGTTGAAAAGACAAATTGATTGTGATCATATAATCCAGAAAGGTCCTTGCTGAAATGCAGGCTATCTTGGTCAGCTATAGCAGCTTCCTCAATTACCTAGGCTGAAAAATAACACAGAAGCAGAGAGGTTTAGATCCGGTTCAAATGGACTAACAGTGCAATTCTATGCATGCTTACTTGGAAGAAAGACTCAGTGGGCCTTACACACAGGTACATGTGTATAGGACGGCAGCCCCAGTTGCTTTCAGAACATCCTGAATCATGGCCAGCACTATCCCTTTCCCCTATACAGTCATACTAATTGTGAATAATTAATTGATTAATTATATTTTAACCCACCCAATTAGAAGGACTCTCTGTACAGATTGAATAAAAGACAATACAAATATTTAAAAGAAAAAATGCAACACAAATATGTAAAAGAATGAGATCCAAAGAAATATAAAAAACATGGAAAAGAATCATAAAAATCTAAAAACAAGTCTCTAAAATTAGTTTATGTAAATGGTATCATGCTGTGTCAAGTGACGAGATTATTAAGACTGTCTATGGGGAAAAGGACTCACCTCTCTCCCCCCACTCTCCCTGCTTACCTACTGTCTCCTCGCCGCCGCCGCCGCCTGCCGCTGCAGCTGCTTCCGCTTTACTGAGAATCAGGCCGCGAGGTCTGGTTCTCAGTAGAGCGTAAGCAGCAGCAGTGCCGGACAGCGGTGGTGATGAGGAGGCAGCAGGCAAGCAGGGAGAGTGGGGGGAGGGCGGTGAATCCAATGGCACACCCAAGGACCTGGAAGGCCAATGGGCCTCAAATCTATCCGGAAGGATCCAATCCAGTCTGGAATGATCCAGACCTCCCCCGATCCAGTTCGGTTCCAGATCTGGGAGGTCCGGATCACCCCAATCCGCTTCAGATTCAGAATCCGGATCTGTTCACAGCCCTGGAGATTATCATGCTGTTGTAGTTGTTTAACCTGAATATTTGTTAATAAGGATTACCAGCAAGTAGATGTTTCTGGAGCTCACTATCAAAGTTGGCTCAATGAGTTTTGATCGCTTGAATACCCACCCCCCTCAAAAATCAGCATTGATGGCTGGTGGCTACTGACGTAGGACACATGTGGTCAATGTTTGGGTTGAGGCCGGAGAAGCAGTTGAGAGTCAGCAAAGATGAGTTTTGCAGGTGGGCAAAAGAGGGAACTTGGAATGAGGTTTCCAAGCACCTGCAGTTTACCTTTGGGGAAACTGATGCAGCTTTGTAGACTAGTGCTGTCAGGTTGTTTGCCTTCTCCTTCACACTCAGCTTGTATATAGCATGGTGTATATACACCATGGAAGCCTTATTCTGGATACGTATTCTTAGTGGTAGATTTCTCTCTTGCACGTATGTATGCAAACACACAACGTTTAAGAAAACATTTAATACTTATTAAGTAATTGAGACATACTTTTCATAAAGGTTGAAGGATCATGAAAAAGCTGAATCACTTTACTTTTTAAAGGGCAAATCAATACAGGATAAGAGAGACATAAAATGACTCATCACAATATTCCTTTAATAAACTATGGGTGGCCTTTGAGAGTTTGCATCACATCAATAAGCCCGCCTGGCTTTCCAACAGTGGAAATCTTTGTGCCTCTTTTTCCTTTCCTTTTTTTCTTTTGGTACATCTCTTTCACACAATTTCAGTTATAACTTTTGTTTCATTCTGTAAACTGCTTAGAGGCCTACGCCTGAACAGTAAGGCAACCAAAGACTGCCTGTAGACAGTCCCAGCTTCACTCTCTGACATCTACAACTGAAAGGATCTCATGCAGGAGATGAAGGGGGGGAAACATGTATAAACTAACAAAATGTATGATCTAAAACTATTTAAAAGTAGTGGCTGCAAGTTAGGCTGGGCAATACTAGGCTAGATGGGAGGGGAGGGGAAACTGACCTGATCTAAGGCTGTTTCCTATGTTCTGTCATGTTATACTTTGACTAAGAAACTTTGACACTCATGACCAAGGTTATGTAGAGAAAGGAAGGGCCATAACTGAGTGGAGGACCATGCAAGAGGTCCATAAGAACATGAGAAGAGCCATGCTGGATGAGACCAAGAGTCCATCTAGTCCATTATTCTGTTCACACAGTGACCAGGGACCCACAAGCAGGACACGAGTGCAACAGCATCCACCCACCCATGTTCCTCAGCAACTTCTGTACATAAACTTACTGCATCTGCTCCTGGAGGTAGCACATGGCTATCAGGACTAGTAGCCATTGATAGCCTCTCCTCCAGGAATTTATCTTACCCCCTTTTAAAGTTATCCAAAATGGTGGCCATCACTACATTTTATGTGCTGTGTGAAGAAGTGTTTTATGATTTCAACCAATTGTAATCCACTCAGAGAACATTTGTAATTGAGCAGATCATAGGCATGCGCAGCACATTTAATGAGGAGGTGCACCCAGGGATTTTTTTTAAAATTAAAGGCAAATATTTATTGAATACTCAGTCATAGAGGACCTTGTGTTCCTTCATTTATTTATTAAACACAGTTGGCACTGATGACCTAATTCATGTTTGGAGCAGCAAGAGGGCTGTTGCAGGTGATGGGGGGTGGAAATGAGGAGATGCTCCTCAAGCCCCAGCATTGATGGGGCTTTGTGGTGATACTGGCCAGAGGTGGGGTTTACGAGGGGACGTTAGCCTTTGGGGGCCCTCCTCCTGGCCACTTTGAAGCACAGCTCCAGGCAGAGAAGCTCCTGGCAGTTATTCCTTTTTGCTCCTGCTGCCGGGAGCAATGATGCTCTCCTTGAGGCAGTGGTTCTTTGGTGCAGCAGCAGAGCAACCGGAGGGTTGTTCCTGCTGTTTGGATCTCCCTCTGGATCCCTATTCAAAGGCCCCCTTAATTCGGCGCTTATTGCTTGAGACATAAGGGTGTGCCTGGGCATACTCGGCACACGCCTATGGAGCAGATTAATCCTTGGCATCTCAAATGAGCGGATAATATGAAAGTCCCCACAAGAGTCCCTGGTGAACAGCTGTTAGAGTAGGCAGTACTTGGCTAGATGGACAAATACTTCCATCTGTTTGGTATGGGACATCCTCCTGGATGAAAGAGTAGTTATGTAAACAGGAGCAGGCATGATTCTTAATTAATGGCCAGGGATAGAGAGTTGTTTAGTCCTTGTCCCATTGGGATCTCAAGTCCTCGACTTACTCCCAGGAATACAAATCCTCTCCACCAAGCATTGAATTGGGGGCATTGTTGCAGTGGGGGAAACTGCCCATTCGTTACATTAGGTTGTCCAGACCTCCCTGACAAGGAGTGTAATGTGTTTCTGTGCAATGTGTCTTGAGAGAATTTATGAAGATTGCAAGCCATGTAGCACAAGTGTAAGCACATTTATTTGGAAATAAATTCCTCTTGAGTGCATCTGGGGAACAAGTAGATGAGGCAGGTTTACTCCCAAGTAATGCAGCCTTGGTTGTTGTCCATACAGAGAGAGGAGCCTTCTGACTGGATGGTGGAGAAATGCCATTTACTGAGAAGCATCTATATTTTTTCTGTCGAACCTTAACCGAGGATGCAAGGCTGTGCATCCTGAAATACTTTCATACTTCATAAAATGTTACATTCAACCTGCTTCTCCAAGAGTTGAGAAGTTTGAGGGGCATAACACTTACCCATGTTTTGTTCCCTTTAGAAAAAGATCACTGGAGGATTATTGGCGTTTTAGAATATTTGCATCGATTTACAAATATAGAATCATAGAATAGTAGAATAGGAAGGGGCCTATAAGGCCATCGAGTCCAGCCCCCTGCTCAATGCAGGAATCCACCTTCAGGCATTCCTGACAGATGGCTGTCCAGCTGCCTCTTGAATGCTTCTAGTATGGGACAGCCCACAACCTCCTTAGGTCATTGGTTCCATTGTCGTATTGCTTTAACAGTAAGGAATTTTTTCCTGATGTCCAGCAGGAATCTGGAGGAATCTGATCATCCTAGCTGCCCTCCTCTGAACATGCTCCAGCTTGTCTGCATCCTTCTTGAAGTGTGGGGCCCAGAACTGGACACACTACTCAAGATGAGGCCTAGCCAGTGCTGAATAGAGGGGAACCAGTAGCTCACGCAATTTGGGAGCGATAGTTTTTCTCTGTCTAAACATGCAGTGGATTGCACCTTTTGAAAGCCAAACCCAACCCTCTGTGTCTTTCTCAGTCTGTCTTCAAAACTATTATTCTTTTCACACACAACAACCCAGTTCACATGTAACAAGAAGCCACCACGGGTGAATTTCCCTGCAGGGCTTGTTGTGGCAGCTGCCACTATTTTGAATATTCAAGCCATAGCAGGGGTGTGCTATAGTTTGTTGTTGTATGCAAACCTGGTGCGGGTGGGTTGCTGGGGTGGTTAACAGGCCACCCACAACCCTAAAACAGCCCATGGGTTCTGGGTGGCTCGTCAACCACTCAAACAATCCACCCTTGTTTTGCTTGCAGGTAACAAGAAGTTGCGGTGACGGGGGCTTGGACTGGCAACCTGGTACCCACAGGTGCTGCAAAACAGTGGCTAATAAGCCATGGTTGGCTGCAGTGATTATGCGAACCAGGTCACCTACATCTTACTTCCCCTCCCCCCCAATAAGGGGAGATATGGATGATTAATCTCTTTTGGCCATCACATAGCCTTCTCAGCTCCCATGGAGAGACGCTGACTCAGGTCAGGGCTCACTGGACTTCAGTTTCCCCACATTAGAGAATTTTTACATAATATTTTGGGTCTTGGCCATCATTTCAAAATCCACCAGCTGGCTTGAGTCACTGCAGGTAGGGTTGGACCAGCTAGGGGAAGATGGAATGGAGTCCATGGAGCCGAGACAATGAAAGCTTGTTGAACTCCACCCCTCAACCGGATTCCTCTGCCATCCCTACCTAGCCCTGCTGTTGTAATTGTCTTCTAGCCCAGCAGTGGTGGAGCATTTAAAAGTGGTACCTAGACCTCAGAGCTGAAGTGGTAGGGCCCACTCTACCTCTTCATTCTGCTCCATGTTTAGATCAGGAGGATCAACAGAGCCTATTGATGCAGCAGTATGTAGTGGTAGGATCCTGAGTAGGTAGAATAGTACCAATTCAGCTTGCATGTGATGGTGGGAGGGATACTATTTCTGAACGTTCCTCCTGTTACATATAAAAATAAAATCTCCATGCAAGTAAAAAACCTGACCATTTAGCATACTGAAGAGAAAAGTACTATTCTCAGCCAGCTTCCTGCTGTGTTGGGTTCTAGTTTCTACTTGCAGGGAGATATGTATATATACTCCCTACATAGACACACACCTGGGACCTACAACAAAGTGTTGCAGTGGAGGATGCTCCTGTTCAGAGTTCCAGCCAGCCGGACATACCCATTTCTAGAATACATCATTCCATTTCCTCTACCTCCTTTTCAATTTTTTCTCCATTAGCCATCCCTCACCCACTGAGCATGCACTATACTCACTGAGATTTATTGAGCACCCCCTCTCTCTCTCACACACACAGAGGGGTGTTTCTTTTTCTTAAAGCTTTTTTTGTACTTCTTGGGGCTTCCCTCCCTCATCGGTGTGGGTGGTGCCATTTAGACGACATAAGGATCCACGCTTGAAGAATGAATGAGCTTGCTATTAGTATATAGTGTGAATACACACACACACAGTTCCCTCCCTCCCTCCCCGCACGAACCACACAAACTATTCCCTCCCCTCCCACGCAGCCCATCCCCCCACAAACACACACAGTCTATCCCCTCCAAATACAGAGCCCCCTCACAAATCCCCCCATAGCCCATCCTCCCCCCACATATTGCTCAGTCCCCAACACCCCCTCAGCTCACCGCCCTGCAGAAGACAAACAACCCCCCCCCCCCGCTCATTCCACCTGGGCTCCACCACCACCTCCCCCTCCTCCTGCATGGGTAGCCCAGAAGCCCAACCTGGCGTCCTCCAGATGTTTTTGGACTACAACCCCCATTAGCCCCAACCAGCATGGCCAACGGGCAGGAACGTTGGGAACTGTGGTCCAACACATCCTGAGGCGGCCAGACTGGGGCAAGCTGCTCCATTATCCCCCCACCCCACCCCCGACCAGGCGCAGCCAGCGGCGCAAAGCCAGTCCAGCGGCCCCAGGTGCAGAGGAGGCGCCGTCCTTCGGAGCGCGCATGCGCGGCAGCCTCCTGGGGCCGAGTGGCGGCGGCGGCGGCACCAGCAGCATCATGAGGCGCGGGAGGGGCCGGGCGCGGTTGCTAGGAGACGGCGCCCGAGCGGCCTTGCCGAGAAGCTGCCTCGGTGGGAGCCGGGAAGAGGCGGCGGCGGCGGCGGCGGCGGCTCCGTAACCCCAGAGCTACTTCTCCGCCTGCCGCAAGGCCGCCCCTGCCTCGCCCCTCATGGTGTGGGCGCCGCTGGGCGGCAGCGGCCGCGACGGGCCCCCCTAAGAAGAGACGCCGCCCCCGCCGCGGGCCGCTGCGTCGAGGGGGAGCACCGGTGAGGAGGAAGAGGAGGAGGAGGAGGGGGAACGGGGCTCCCTGCGGCAGGAGCGGCCTTCGGGCCCAGCGGGCCGCTCAGGCCCGCCTCGCCCACTCCTAGGGGCGGGGCAGGTGGGTGACCCGGCTATCGCCAGGGCGGCCCCCGGGTGGGCGTCGAGGCTCCTCACGACCCGGGCGAGCTTCTCCCTGCAGGGGCAAGTGTACCCTCCCGGAGACCACGCGCTGCCCCTTGGGGGCTTCAGTTATTACCATGAACAGGCCTTGATTTCCTAATTGCCATTGTTCTTATATATAGCAGCCTTACTCCACGTGGGGCCCTCCAGATGTTCGGGACTACAACTCCCGTCTGCCTCAACCGTAGCATGGCCAATGGTCAGGAATGCTGGGACAGGTAGGGGGGCACATGTGGAGCCCCCCCCCCCCCCCCCAGGTTTCTGAGAGGCCGATGGGGGATAAATCTGGTCGTTTTTGATTTGTTGTAGTGCTTTTCTTGTTGCTTAGACGATTTCGGGGACGGCAGTTGTTTTGGACTACAGCTCCCATAAACCCCATCCACCATGGCCAGTGGTCTGGGATTATGGGAGTTGTAGTTGAAAACATCTGGAGAGCACCATGTCTCATTGTTATTGATTGGTCCCTAGCATGTGTGTGTGTTTTATGCTACATATTATTAGCCACTTTGGGTATCTTTAAATGGAAAAACTGGGTATGAATTTAATAAATGTATTTTTTTTTTATGCTAAAGAATAGGGATCTTCTGTCAGTAGTTTGCAGCCAGGATACCTATTTAAAATATTTAGAGCTGTGTTTTGGGGCAGTTTGCAACCAAGATTAAAAGCAAATAGCCCTGTGGAACCTGAGGGTTCAGAGGTTGGATACTGATGGATGTTGCTGGTGTTCAAAATGGGTTACTTTTAAAAAATAAAAACACTTAAAAGTTACGAGACAGTGTGATGTAGCGGTTAAAGTGTCAGACTAGGGCTGCCTCCACAAGAGGCATTTAAAGCTCTTTCAAGGCGCATTAAAAAATTTACCTCTACAAGAATGGAGCGCAAATCGGGCGTAGAGGCGCGTTTTCCCTCTGATTATGCACATTATCGAATGTGCGTTAAATAGCGAGTTTTATTTTGCTCCGGCCGTTAAAGCGCATTTTGACTATGTGAACAAGCGATTCTCCGCATTAACTACTTGTAAAGCGCACTTGAAACAACCGGTAAGGTCACCAGTTGAGTGCTCAATTACCTCCTGCATACAAGCATTTACGATAAAGTGCTTCAGCGATTATGCGCATAATCGGCTAACCAGGCGTCAAACGGAATCCATCTAGAGGGGGTCCAGGACTGGAGAGTCTCACAATCTAATCCTCACTCAGCTAAGTACTTGTTTATATCCTGAAAGTTTTGGATACTTGTTGGAACAGAAATAAACTTAAGAAACATTAGGAAATGAGATTTAATTATAGCTGTTAGCCAGAATAGTCCAACGGAGCTTTCAGGTTTAGAGGTAGTGTACCTCCTGCATACCTGATCCTGATGGAGTTTTGAACTTGGCCTTTTGTTTTTTATTTTAAAAGGGGGATTACACAAATTCCTGGAGGAGGGTAGGGGCTTTATCATAGGATCTTGGCCTGGCTAGCTCAGTGGAACCTCCATGTTCAGAGGCAGTGTATTCCGAATGTTAGATGTTTCTATGGCTTTAAATGGCTTTTAGAAACGGATTAGTCAGACTAATGGGCAGATAGGTCTAGTGACTGCTGTTAGCTTTGATAGCTATATATATATATATATATATACATATATACACACACCCACACATTACCTTTCCGGATAGAGATTGCCCAAGGTAGTTTAAAACAAATATGAATCATAAAATCACAATTTCAAAAACAACCAACAACAGTACCTACAGTTAATAAAACATTGAAAACACAGTTCAAGCCAACAGCCTGAACTGAAATGGCTTCCAGTCCATTTCCAAGCCTAATTTAGAATGTTGGTTTTGGCCTTTAAACCCCTAATTGGCTTGGGACTAGAGTATCTAAAGGAATATTTCCCCCATAAGTACCTGCTTGGATCCTTAGCTAATCTTTGGGAGTCCTCCGGGGCCCCTGCTGAAGGAAGTTAAGTGAGTAGCTGCAAGATAGAGGGTCTTCTTAGTTGGAATGAGAATTTATGGAATGCCCTCCCCAAAGGAACTCACCTGGGGCCTATTTTGTTATATTTTTGATGCCAGGCAAAGACTTTTCTTTATCCCAGGTATTTTAGAGTTTAGGCTTTGGTCAACCCACTCGATGGAGGGCAAAACCATGGTTGCCTTTGGGTGACATGGAAGTGCTGCTGTGTGGGGAGGACTGTCTCCTCTCAGTTGATTGTCGGTTCTCCCCCCACCTGTAGCCCCTCCCCACCAAATGGTGGTGCTGGTGAGGCCTTACCTTACCAGTGGCGCCATTATGGGAGGAGGAGCGGAGAGTGATGAGGCTTCCGGCGGCAGAGGAATCCGATCTTCTGTCAGTAGGAGACAAGACTGAAGGAAGAAGTTCTGTCCCAGCTCTGTCACCTGTTGATAGAAGATCTGATTCTGCCGCCACTGTCACCAGGTAACCGGGATGCCTGCATCTCCTCTGTCAGGGTTAGGTGAGGCACCTGGGGTTGCCATTGAGGGAGACTTCGCGGGAGCCGGGATCATGAATCCTTACATGTGAGGAAGCTGGTCTCAAGCCTCCCCGCTGCAGAAACAGGAGGCTTGGGACTGGCCTCCTCGTGTGTAAGGGGTCACGATCCCAGCTCCCGCAAAGGGGACCTCAGCGCCAAGCCACATCATCGGAGGGATGACATAGCTTGGTGCTGAGGCTTCCTTCTCAGTCAGGGTCCTGGGAAAAGGGCGGGGGGCCCCCCCTGCCCTCTTTCCAGAACCCCGACTGAGAAGGAGGCATTGCTGGGGGCTGGCATCTCCTCTGGTGTGAAGAGATCATTGTTCGCAGCGGCACCTCTGCCATGTCCAGCTCTCTGGCTCCAGACTAAATGGGCATAGAAGACGTGATACCGGGGAGGGCATAGAAGACGTGATACCGGGGAGAAGCAGATCAGGCGATCGATGAGGGCGTAGGGATTGGAGCTGATGGTGACACCAGCAGCTCAGATTCCTCCACGTCCCCTTCCATCACTCAATCGCACCAGTTGAAGGGTCATCCTGTGTGCAGATATCACCAGCAGCTCCAATCCCTGCGCCCTCCGTTGCCCAATCTGCATAGGAGGCTGCCTCCTGTGGTTGGACGTTTCAAGTCCAGCTGCGGGAGGCATCCTTTGCCCCCCCAATGGATGGGGAGGTGGGGGAGGCTTGGGACATGAAGTCCCTGGGTGGGCTGTCATGATTGCAATGCCCCTCCCAGAGACTGCATGTTGTCATGCAGGCCAGCGCTTCAGAAGTCCTGATTGCCCCACCCCACCAAGGGACGGGACGAACGGGGCTCCTGAAGCGCTTGCCGTCCTGGGATTATTCTCCCTTGCCCATGGAGCCCCACAGTGCTAGAGTGGCTGGGATTCTGCCACTCTTGCTCACATCTCTATGGGCAGGGGAGAATAATTAGTGGAGCCCGCCATATCCCTTGGGAAGGAGTTCCATAGATCAAGGGCCATCACCGAGAATGCCTTGCCCTTACTACCCACCAGTGGCACAGATCTTAATTGTGGGCCTGTGATGCAGATCTTAGGGCTTAGGCGGGTTCATATGGGTGTAGGTGGTCATTCAAATAACCCATGGAACCTTCTGTTTAGAGGTGCTTTTTCTCTAACCATTAGTAGCTTGGTGAAATGCAAAAAATGTGGGAAGGCTGTTCCATTCATGCCTATAGTCTTCACAGAAGTATCCATCTCCTCATTATAGGAAGCAGGGTGTGGATTACATGGACCGTTGGCCTGATCCTGCAGGGCTTCACTTTTTATGAGTAACTAGTATTTCATACGCTTCCTTATGTAATTCAGTGCTACAGGATTTGCTGATGGCCACTAGCTCTGCTCTTTAGAAACATTTTAAAAAACCTGGCTGGATTAGCTAGTCCAGCATTATGTTTCTAACAGCAGCAGGTCGTATGTCTCTGGGAAGGCCTCAGTTTTCCCTTCTTGTTTGTTCTCTGCATTCTGGTAGTTCAAGGTATACTACCTCTGAACATTTAGGTCTATCAGCAGCTATTAATTATGATAATCTATTATCTATGAACATGTTTAATGTTTTCAGGCTATCCATGCTAGTGGTCTCATAATCACGTCTTGCAGTGAAAGGTCTCACAGGTTAACTTGTGAAAAGAAATGTTTTCTTTAGTCAATCCTGATAGTATTGCCAGTTGTCTTTATAGAATGACCTTGGGTTCTAGTATTATGAGAGTGAATTTCATGGTTTCTATAAGCTTCTGTAATGGTTTCAGGTTTCTTTCTAACCAAGTTCTGAATGCTTATCTTTCCCTGTGGAGAACATGCTCCAGATCCAACCCTTTGATTATTTTAATTGCTTGTTTACAAGTCTGTGATAACCTTCCTGAGATGGAGTGAGCAGTACACACTATTCCAAATGTGGAGGTACTGTACGTTTGTATAAAGGTGTCATGATACTTTCCATTTTGTTTTCAGGCACTTCCTCTAACTACTCGTAGTAATGAACTACTCCTGGTAATGCAGCATACTGAGTTTACAGTAAGCTTTTCAACACAACTCAAAGATCTGTTCTAGGGGTAGGGTGAATGCAAGAAGGAATGAATGTAGATTTTTTTGTCCTGGTGTGAATCACTATGTTGAATCTCATTTGCCATTTTGTTGCCCAGTTTAAAGAGATCTTTTTAGAATTCTTCATGGTGCTTTGGATTTTGCCTTACTGAATATTTGACGTCCCCTTAAGATTTCTAATGAAGGGGGTTCTATGCCCTTGAACATACAAAGCAGGGTAATAACCTACCCTGTCCTTTCTATAGGCTTTATGTGTTTGCCATTTATGTTCACTATCTCATCAGGTGTCTGATATGCTCCGTTTCTCTGTATTCTCTTTTAATAGCAGGCACTCCAATTCACCCATTTTGACAATGATGGCTCTAATATTAGCATATATAAATACTTTTATATTGTGTTTCTCTATAAATGTCTCTTTGGTTACTTTTTCCTTGTCTGTCATTAGTTTGTGGAACTTTGCCAACTTATTCTCTTTCCCACGTTGAGCCCTGAAACATTTATAACACGATTCTGAAGGAATGAGTCATTCCAAATTGGATGATTCTCAACACCCCCCTCCAGTACGTTTGGTTTAACAGCTGCTCTGTGGCCTTTTTGGTTGAAAGAGCCAGCCCTCAATCTCCATTGCAACTCAGGTGAAGGCCGTCTCTTTTGTATAGGCTCCTGTTTATTTATTTATTACACTTATATACCACCCAATAGCCAAAGCTCTCTGTTGCCTGAAATGTTTCCCCAGCACCATCCTAGAACATCACCCTTGTATTGAGTGCTTGCTTGTGGAAGAGAGAGCATTTCTGAAAATGCTACATGATAGTCACCATGGTCTAAATAAACCTGATGTTTCACCCACTGGCAACATCGTAGTAGACCTGTTTTAACTTTCCACAATATCCCAATGAGAGGGGAAGTTAATTCAGCGCTTCCAGCATCACACTAGCAAGGGGGTGGCGGTTCTAAAGTGCTAGAAGTATGCAAGATTGAAACCAAGCTTCATACACAGCTTCCCCCAGTCAGGAGGCATCCAATGGAACATCAAAATCCTGTTCGATTACACACAAACCGGAGAAAATCCCTGGTGCTCAAAGAGGGGGTTAGGCAAATAAACCCTTTCAGGATTAGAACTAAATTTCACACACAGCCTCCCCTGTTCGTGAGGCACCTGATGAACCATCGAAATCCAGCGAGATTACAGACAAAGCCCCATACCCCCAAAATCCTCAATTGCGCATTTCCGTCAATATACATTGCTGGAATAGATGCCTTTAAGTGCTCTTAATTTCCCCCCATACACATTGCTGGGGATAAATGATTTAAGGTATTTTCAATTGCGCATTTCTGCTGAAATAGCCCAAGTAAGCTGTTGCCATTACACAGAGAACACCTGTGAAGAATAGAGTGGTGGGCGCGGCAGCAGCAATCTGAGCCGTTATTGCCACGCGACTCTATAGATGATCAAATTAACCCACGCTGCCTGACAGACAACATGATAACCCATGATGGATTAAATAACCCACTCTGCAGACCGTGGGTTATCAGAGTGGGTTTAAGCCATCGTAGATTAAAAAATACCCAGCAGATGGGAAAATAACCCATGATGGTTTAAATAAACATCTATGATTTATTTAACCCATTGTGGGTTATCGTGTTGTCTGAACACAGCCAAAGTATTTTGTTTGTATCTGGCTATATTATTACAGTAAATAAACCTGAACATCTGCTAGCAGGTACTGATTTAAAAAGAATAATTTCTTAGCTATTCAAAAATAAAAGAAAGAGGCAACTAGGACAGAAGATCTAAATTGCGGACAGTCTTATAGGAAAAGAAGCACAACAAATTCTTTTTAAAAAATGTATCTAATAATTTAAGGCTGAAAAACATTTTTATTTTATTTTCTTTTTTTCACTGTGTCTTTCACCAAAGGCAACCAATATGCCATGGATCCTGGTAGCACCTTTATATAAATAATGTGAAATGCTTTCCAAATGCTTTACATATCTTGTTTGAGTGTGATGGGCATATAGCTGAGTATTTCTTGCAGGCTTCTGTGTGGCAAGATCTTGATATTCAAAAGTAAGTTCTACTGTGCTGGGGGTGGGATGAGGGTTTAACTCTTCAGTTTGAATAGGATTGTAGCCTTAGTAAATGAATTTCTTAGTAATGCCTGAAATCCTAAACACTTACCTGGAAGCAAATGCCACTGAAATCAATGGGCAATGTCAGAGAAATTTGTGTAGGATAAGGTGGACGTATTCAAGACAGCTCAAAATCTTAACATCAGGTTATGCATACTAACCTCATTTACCCACAAATAAATGACTTTGAATTCAGTAGAACTTACTCGCAAGTAATAACACAATCCTATACATGTCTACTTCAAAGTGTCCCATTGATAGTGGGTATAGGGTTGCGGCCTAGGTACACAGAGTTCCAGTGGAGCTTTTCAGTGGCTTAAATGCGTTCTTTTCCTTGTAAATTTATCATGGAAACCAGCTCTTATTCTTAAATTTGTGGTATTATTAAAGTTATGATTTTATGCTTCTTGAAAATGCAAAGTGTCCTGCAAAATAAAACAAGAAACCCTTTTTTATTTACCTTTCTCTTGTGCATTAGCATGATTATATTGCTGAGAAGAATAAATAGTCAAAATGTTTATTATGTCCATATTATATTTCTGTGATTTCTATTAGGGTAGTTTCCTGATTTGGAAGAATTCTTATATTTTGTGGTACAAAATAAAGCAACTTATAAGCAATGAACAGCTGTTTAGTGAGTTTAATGAGGATAATTTATGCTTACTTTGTAATGCTGCAGTTCACAGCCATTACAATTAATGGGTGGTTTACAGTTAGCTTCAATGGGAAGTTGATTGTAGCCAGAAATAACAAGTTGAGATATCAAGAAGTTAAGTAAGACATTGGGGACATGAGTTGAAATTATACAGGACTGGTTCAGAAGTAACACTGCAGTCTCTTTGCAATGGTTAGATGATTAGGACCAGAACTTGGAGCTCATGTGCTCTCTGCATAAACAATCCCTCCTTCCTTGTCAGCATTAACCATAGTGAGGGTTAGTGTTACCTAAAGTTTTGAAATTGACATGGACCCCATGGTTAAAGCTAACTCTGGTCACTGGCAGTGAAGATGTAACACTATATCCTGGTTAATTCTGGTTAGAGAAGGGAAATGGGGGGTTTGCATGGTTGAGCTGAAGAGGGATGGGGATTGTGAGGTGCTCCAAAAGGGTCTCTCCAAACTGGGGAAGAGTCATCCAAATGGCAAATGCGGTTCAATGTAAGCAAGTGTAACATAATTCACATTGGGGCAAAAAATTCCAACTTCAAGTATAACCTGATGGGATCTGAGCTGATGGTGACCGAACATGAAAGAGATGTTGGGGTTGTGGTGGACAGCTTGAAGAAAATGTCAGGCCGGTGTGTGGTTGCTGTTAAAAAAAAGAAAGAAAAAAAAAGCAAACTCCATGTTAGGTATGACTAGAAAAGGAATTGAGACTAAAATTGCCAATATCATACTGCCTTTGTACAAATCTATAGTGCGATCACATGTAGAATGCTGCATATAGTTCTGGTCACCATGCTTAAAAAAGATATTGAAGTGCTGGAAAAAGTGCAGAAGAGGGCAACTAAAATAAGGGGCTGGAGCAACTCCCCTATGAGGGAAGGTTACAACAGCTAGGATACTAAGGGGAGAATTGATAGAGGTTTATAAAATTATGCATGTATGAATATGGATAGGGAGAAATTTTTCTTCCTTTCTCAAAATAGTAGAAGCTGGGGTCATCCCATGAAGCTGAATGATTCAAGACAGATAAAAGAAGTGCTTCTTTACACAGGGCATAATTAAACTATGGAATTCACTTCCACAAAATGTAGTGATAGCCACCAATTTGGATGGCTTTAAAAGGGGGTTGGATAAATTCCTGGAGGAGAAGGCTATCAATGGCTAGTAGTACTGATAGATATATGTTACCTCCAGTAATAGAGGCAGTATGCCTATGTACACCAGTGGCTGGGGAACATAGGTGGGTGGGTGAGTGTTGTAGCGCTCGTGTCCTGCTTGTGAGTTTCCCATGGGCAGCTGGTTAGCCACACTGTGAACAGAATGCTGGACCAGATGGACCTTTGGTCTGGTCCAGCATGGCTCTTATGTTCTTATGGGGAGGGAGCTTATTCTTCTGTAGCTGCTTGTGATCGCTTAACCTCGGGTAAGAGATCTGCAGCAGGCAGTTGTTGCAAATAAAATGTTTGTCCTGCAGTGTGCAATATTAATTCTGATTACCGAGGCTCTGTGCATTGTTACTTCACTTACAGTACAGTAGAACAGACCTAAGCATGTTTGTTCAGAAATACATTCAGCTGAATTCAATGGCACTTCGTCCTTAATGTGTGTTAGGTTAGCATACTTAATCATTCAGTCATGTGTTCAAAAACAATATTACACATTGCAGTTATACCTTTATTGATCTTAAATGTATATCCTGCCTATCCAGTACAAATGGTGCTCAAGGCAACTAACAACAATATAAGATAGCATATGAAACAGAAGCAAATCAGTTAGAAACAGGAATAAAAAAGAAATAAACAGCACCCATCAGATAAAAACCTATTTCAGTGGACAGCGTAAAGCCCTGAAACCTGTTAAAATAAAAATGTTTTTGTCTGCTCTTTGAAGGACAACAAAGATGGAACTGGCTCTCCCCCTCAACCCCGTAGGATGGAGTTCCTGCTCCAGGTAACAGCCACGAGAAGGTCCTCCCTTGCGTTCCTGCGAAATGTGCTTTGATGGCAGCTGGACAGAGAGAAGGGTCTCTGCTGAGAATCTTAACAATTGATCAGGCTATTATTATTATTATTATTATTATTATTATTATTATTTCTTACCCGCCTCTCCCTCCGGATTGAGGCAGGGAACAACATCAATGCAAAAATTATAAAATACATAAACTAATTAAAAACATATAAAATTAATGCATCTTTAAAATCAACAAAGTCTTAAAATTCGACTGGGTATGCCTGCCGGAAGAGATCAGTCTTTATAGCTCTCTTAAATTCTTGAAGACTAGGAAGTTGGCGGATTTCTCCTGGCAGGTCATTCCACAGTCTGGGAGCGGCAGAAGAGAAAGTCCTCTGGGTAACAGTTGTCAGCCTAGTCTTGGCCGACTGTAGTAAATTCTTCCCAGAGAACCTGAGCGTGCGGGGTGGATTGTATGGGAGAAGGCAATCCCACGGGTAACCTGGACCCAAATGTAAATGTGGTCTTTCAGTATGTTGAAAGATGTTCAGAGGCCGTATACCCCTGCATATCAGATTCTAGGGACAATGAGCAGGGGAGGACTATTGATGTTCTCTGCTTGTGTTCGTCCCAGAAGCATGTGGCTGGCAGTATAGCAAGTGCATGGCTGGACTTGATGGATCTGAAGTCTGAAGCTACAGGGTTCTTCTTAGGGAATACAAATACAGCTGTGTGCAGCTATCTATAAGCTCTGCAGGACATTATTTTTATAGGTATAAGCACAAAAAACAATAACATGGGAGGGGGGACGACACATGGAAATGACCATTCTACTGTAATACTTCGTTTTGCCCAAATCTTATTAAAATGTTTTCATTTTTATAATGTTTAGCTATATCTCTAGATGCTATTTCCTTTCCTTTATGGAGCTTACTACCTTGTACTGTGCATACAATGAACTGGTTTTGTTTATGAACAGAAGTTACAGTTCTTCTTCGTGGTCTCTGTGCATCACACATATGGGCTCGCGCCGGCGCTGAGCTCGCTTCGGGAAACTTCTAACTAGCTAGGATTTTCGGCGGGAACCCCTCCCCCCACCGTCCTACCGCGCATGCTCAGGGTCCCGCCTACCTCAGTTCTTCTTCGACCGCTTAGCTGAACGCCTCGCGGGAGACTTCCTCCGTTGTCGGAGACCTGAAAGAAGGACAAAAAAAGTTAGTTTTTACTGTTTCGCTGTTATATAGTTAGCTAGGTTTCTTGTTTAAAAAAAAAATAAAAAAAAAAAATTAGATAATAGTTAGTCTTTAGTCGGATAGTCTGTTCTGCGGCCTATGGCGCAGACCGCGCTTTTTAAGCGCTGCTCTGGCTGCCGCGCCAAACTCGCCCTCTCGGACGGTCATTCGCTGTGCCTGGGCTGCTTGGGTGAAGGCCATATCACTGAGTCTTGCTCCCACTGCATGAAATTTTCGAGGCAGACAAGGAGGAACAGAGCCGACCGACTGCGCAGCCTCCTTTGGAGTAAAGCCCTGTCCGCCATTGACCACCCGTCTTCAGGCCGCATGGAGCAGAGACCTTCGTCCTCTGGGGAGCAGGGGCCATCGCCCACCTTATGCTCACGCCCAGCAACTCCTGACGTGCCCTCCTTTCGGGCCACGGTTCAGGCACCGTTGTCTCCATCTTCCCCTCCGCGTAAGCAAAAAAAGGGAAAGACGACAAAAAAGTCGAAACCACCATCGACTTCGACGAGGCCATCAAAAGCAGGGCCGTCGACATCGGCGGGGCTATCGACATCGAAGCCCTCGATACCGAAGAAATTCCCCTCGGTATCATACCCACCGACGAGCCCCACGGTACCGAAGAAATCCTCATCGGTACCGTCTTCGTTGCCGTCCGCATCCAAGACATCGAAACCGCGGAAACGTCCTTCGTCGCTACCGATGGGCCAGCCCTCGGGATCGAAGCGCCGTTCCCCTCCGCAACAACTTATGCCGGGACATTCGACCCCGCTTGCGGCATCGCCAACCAGGCTGCCTTCGTTACCGTCACCGGTACCGATGGAACTACCTTCCCGACCGGAGTTTGAGGACATTCCGCCTTTCGGATCGGACGTCCTCGTGATCGATGAAGAGTACTCCGACCCTACCGGTACCGAGGCCTCGGTACCGATGCTTCATCGTCGGTCACGATCACATTCCGTCTCCCAGGACTGGGACCGCGGTTCGGAGTTTTCTCATCACATGCCGCCGCCAGTGCCACCTCGCCGGACGACATCACTTCTCCCGGCGTCGACGCGCCGACGCACTCCGTCTCACTCCTCGTTACCGCAGCAGACTGTCGTCTCTCGGTACCGACACTCGCTACCATCGCCGTCTTTGGACGACTACGAGTCGGATCCCTCTTCACCTCCATCGCCAGCCCCGTCGGTACCATCCCCGACAGAAGAGGTCGCTACCGAGGAAGGGGCTTCACCGACCATGGAACTAGGGGGCTTTAATGAGCAGATGCTCCGCCTCGCCCAATCACTGGGAATAGATGTCCAACAGCCAGAAGAAGAGGAAGGGGATATCTATGATGTTATGAGGACTGAACCAACCCCTCAACTCACTCTTCCATTAGTTCGCACTTTGCTAAAGACAGCAAAGCAATCCTGGTCTAATCCAGCCACGCTAGCACCCACTTCTAAGCGTCTCGATGCTCTCTACAAGGTTAAGGAAACAGAAGCCCCCTTCCTGGCTACTCACCCTAAACCAAACTCCATCGTCGTAGAAGCATCCCAAGGGAAATCAGGCCGATCTCATGCCGCCCCCGTTGACAAGGAGGGCCGGAAACTGGACTCTTTTGGCAGAAGAATTTATTCGTCGGCGGCCTTGGTGATGAAAACATCGAATTACCAGGCCATGATGGCCAGGTATCAGTTGTTTTTATGGCAAAAAATCTCCAACCTGACTGATTACCTGCCAGACGACCAACGAGACTTAGCACGTGTTTTCCAGGCGGAAGCCATCCGCCTATCAAAACAACAGATGACCACTGCCAGGCACCAGGTCGATTCAGGCTCGAAAGCCATGATCGGAGCGGTTGCCCTCCGACGTCATGCGTGGCTGCGCTCGTCAAATCTCCCCATCGAGACAAAAAACCGCATCGAAGATTTGCCCTTTGACGGAGAAGGTCTGTTCAATACTCAAACCGACTCAACCATGGATACTATCCACAAGGTGAAGATGACCGCTAGAAAGATGGGAGTCGGCCAACTTCCTGCGCAGACCTTCTGGGCCCGCAAGTGGTACAGGCCCCTACCCTATCAGCCCAGACAAGGCCAAGACCGTGGTCAACGCTATCAGCAACCGAGTACGTCGACCTCTTACCAGCAGCACAAGCCTGCTCCTCGCTACTCTCAGGCTCGTTCAAAGCAAACCCAACAAAAACGTCGTCTTTGACTTACCCCTGCGGGACTCCTTTCTGTCAAGAAACAGGCTCCAGCCCTTTTTCCATACTTGGGCATCCATCACCACCGACCAGTGGGTCCTCCAAGTCGTTCGACGGGGCTACGCAATAGACTTCGAAGTCCTCCCTCCGCTAGGCACTGTAAAGAACACGCCTCCGTCGGAAACCCTGCGCCAAGAAACAAACGCCTTGTTGGAGAAGGGCGCGATCATACCTGTTCCGACGCATCAGTCAAACAACGGGTTCTACTCCCGCTACTTTACAGTGCACAAGAAGGACGGGGGACTTCGTCCTATTATGGATCTCCGAGGTCTGAACAAATTCATCAGGCCCCGGAAGTTTCGAATGATCACCCTTTCCACTATTCTCCCACTCCTCAGACGAGGCAGTTGGTTCACGCTGATCGACCTCAAGGACGCATATTTCCACATAGCCATCCTCGACGAGCACCAAAAATATCTAAGGTTTGCCATCGGGTCCCAACTCTACCAATTCGTGGTCCTACCATTCGGGTTAAAGACAGCCCCAAGAGTTTTTACCAAATGTATGGCAGCGGTTTGTGCACACCTTCGGTCCATCGACATCGAGGTCTATCCTTACCTGGACGACTGGTTAATCGTCTCTCCAACTCGCCACCAAGCACTAGCAGACGTCAGTACGGTGGAGTCCGTCCTCTCATCTTTGGGACTGCAAATAAATTACGAGAAATCAGTCTTCTAACCAACCACATCGCTTCAATTCATCGGAGTTCATCTCGACTCCATCGCCGCAAGAGCTTTCCTCCCCCTAGACAGATTGGAGACCCTGCAGCGCCTAGCTGTCAGACTGAGTACCCGCACGCGGGCCACAGCGCTCACTATATTACGTCTCTTAGGCCTTATGGCTGCGGCTATCTTCGTAGTCAGATGGGCGCGCCTAAGAATGCGTCCCCTTCAGCAGCTCCTATTAAGTCGCTATACACCATCCCAGGATCCACGCAAGTTGGTACTTACCATTCCGCATTGCGTAAAACGCTCGCTCCTCTGGTGGTCGCATTCAAGCAATCTCTCACAGGGTCTGCCCTTCGTCGATCCCGGCCCGTCCAGGGTTGTCACGACCGACGCATCGCTTCAAGGATGGGGAGCGCACCTGGAGGACCTGTTCATACAAGGAAGATGGTCACCTTCAGAGAATTCCTTCCACATAAACAAACTAGAGCTCCTCGCTGTAAAGAAAGCCTTGAAAGCATTCCTCCCACAACTACGGGGGCACCACGTGCGGGTGCTCTCAGACAACACATCCGTAGTGTGGTACATCAACAAGGAAGGCGGCACCCGCTCCCCGCGTCTCCTCCACCTTACTATGGACATCTTACACTGGGCAATCACAAGAGACATCCGACTCTCGGCTCTGCACATAGCAGGGACGGCAAACGTCAGAGCAGACGAACTAAGTCGATCCTTCAAAGACACTCACGAGTGGGAACTAGCCCCTCGCATTCTGGATCGCATCTTCTCCCGTTGGGGCACCCCAACCATCGACCTGTTTGCGACCCAAGACAACAGAGTCTGTCGGGCTTATTGCTCAAGAGCGGGTATAGGTCGCGACTCCCTAGGAGATGCCTTCCTATGGGACTGGTCTCAGGGTCTTCTTTACATGTTTCCTCCTATTCCCCTGATAACGAAAGCTGTCACAAGGCTACGACGCCATCAGGCGAACGCTATCCTGATTGCGCCATGGTGGCCACGACAAGCGTGGTTCACGCTGCTACGCAGACTGGCTGCCCATCGAGTGTGGCGTCTCCCAACCTCTCCAGACCTTCTATCCAGAGACAGCGGCAGGATATTACACCCGGACATACAAACCCTGCGTCTCACGGCGTGGAGACTCCTGCCCTCTGGTGAGGAATCGATTTACCTCAAAGCATAACGGCTATTCTAGATGCCTCTAGAAAGCCTTCCACTAGGTCATCCTATCTGGCAAAATGGAAACGTTTTCAACGCTTTGCAGCAACTAAAGGTTTCGATAGTGGTTCGGCTACTATTACCGACGTTATCGCCTTCCTTCACTCCCTCCATACGACTGGCTTACGACTATCCTCTATCAGGGTCTATCTAGCAGCTATTGCGGTTCACCATCCTCTCATCGACGGGACCTCGGCATTCACACACCCTCTTGCCAAGGCTTTCCTTAAGGGTCTACACAATCTCTTTCCACCCACTCGCCCATGCCTCCCGCAGTGGAGCCTCTCGCTCGTGCTCACCGCATTGTCCACTAAGCCCTTTGAGCCGCTAGCTACGACTAATGTTCGTTTGTTGACGCTGAAAACGGTTTTTCTTGTCGCCATCACGTCTGCAAGACGGGCGTCAGAACTTGCGGCACTGCTTGTCGACCCTCCATACACACAGTTTTTCCGAGACAAGGTCGTCCTTCGTCCTCCCCCATCCTTTGTCCCCAAGGTTGCCTCCGATTTCCATATAAATCAGGACATTGTGCTACCTACCTTCTTCAAGGCATCTTCTGATCCGCTGTGCTCCACGCTACACGCTCTAGACGTCAGAAGGGCTCTGGCCTTCTACAAATCTCGTTCAGAGGACTTCCGTAAGTCACGCCAACTCTTTGTTTGTTTTGGTGGAAAGAATAAGGGCTTATCCGTGTCCTCGCAACGTCTCTCCAAATGGATTGTAGACACTATCGCCCTATCGTACCAACTCCTGGGCAGGGAGATACCCACTGGACTAATTGCCCACTCTACTAGGGGACAGGCGACCTCAACGGCACTCCTTCATGGCGCAACCATCCCAGACCTGTGTAAGGCAGCCACGTGGGCGAATGCCTCTACCTTTGTGAAACACTACCGTCTGGACGTTAGAGCGCGCCAGGACTCCTCCTTTGGCAGAGCGGTCCTATCTTCAATATGCCAATAACCATGCAGCGTGCCTCTCCCACCTCCGGTAAGTTGGCTTATTACTCGCCCATATGTGTGATGCACAGAGACCACGAAGAAGAAATGCAGGTTGCTTACCTGTAACTGTAGTTCTTCGAGTGGTCATCTGTGCAGTCACACAACCCACCCGCCGTCCCCTCTTGGCATCGCTTTTCTGATTGTCAAGTTGACTCCGCCATGCTCGTCTAGTTTAAGTGTTAATATAAATCACATTGCCTTAGTCGCGAGGCCTAGCGGTCTCAGGGAACTGAGGTAGGCGGGACCCTGAGCATGCGCGGTAGGACGGTGGGGGGAGGGGTTCCCGCCGAAAATCCTAGCTAGTTAGAAGTTTCCCGAAGCGAGCTCAGCGCCGGCGCGAGCCCATATGTGTGACTGCACAGATGACCACTCGAAGAACTACAGTTACAGGTAAGCAACCTGCATTTCTGCACAAAACTGCTTAGCCCACATTCTAGGCTTGTGTGGTGTTCAGCTTACAATTTGTGCTCAAATCGAACATTTCGAGCAACCTGGTCACTGAATGCTCAACACAGTCTGGTTTTGATTGGCTGGCAACTATCACTTCCCTTCTATTTCTTGCCTTTGTTTACCACTATCATAATGTATCTCGTTTGCTCCTGATCTATTCCTGTAGCACATCATCATCAGGAATACTTGGTGAGAGGAGTTTGGTACGGTTTCCCATTAGAAATATAAGCTGATGATCCAGTTAATGGATTTTTATTCTTGTGCTTTTGGTATATACAAGCATGTATGGAGCAATTTCTGCAATGGTCAAAATGCAGAACGTGAATTCTAATTTATAATTGTAATATTAACCTTTATTTAAATTTAAATTTTTATTTATTTAAAAATTTTTTAGGGCACCTTTAAGGGTAAAACCCTCTCCCACGGTAGTTCTGTAAAGTTTTCAGTGAAATTTTGAAGCGCTGGCCAATTTTCATTTTTCAGTTCTGCAGTTCATCAACTCCACTCTTTAACATTGAAAATCAATGCATTGACTAGCTCATCTGAGAGACTCCCGTGTTGAATAATTCCCTAATAATTCAGTTGACTGAATCAACTCTTGTGATTTATACCATATGTGTGCCAGTCATTTTCTAACCTCAGACTGCAAACGTAATCATGTTTAAACCTTGAGTTGGTGAACTGTTGCATTAGGAGGTTTCCAACCTTATATGTGTGATTCACATAGCCCATAAAAAGTTTGCATGTACATTCCTGTGTCATGGCAAGCTGTTAACTTAATCGGAATAATTTTGTTTGTGGGTGAGTAGTACCTGAAAGTTAACATGGATTTAGTATAGCAATACAAGCTAGGGATGTGTGTTAGTTTCTGGATAGGGTAAAAAGCAAGGCAGAAAATAACAAAATGAAATTCAACCCAGAGAAGTGCAAAGTTCTTGATTTAGGAAAAAGAAATCAATTCCACACGTATAAAGTGGGGATTCCTGGCTTAGCAATAGTATGTGTGAAAAGGATCTCTGAGTTTTAGTTGATCACAAGCTGAATATGAGTCAGCAATGTGATGTGGCTGCAAACAAGACAAATGCAATTTTAGGTTGCATCAAAATAAGTATAATTTCAAAATCACAGGAAGTAATAGTTCCACTCTGCGCTGGTCAGACCTCAGTTCTGGACACCACACTTTTAAGAAGGATTCAGATAAGTTGAACGAATTCAGAGAAGGACAACAAAGATGATCAGGAGAGAAGAAACTAAATCCTGCAAGAAAATATTGAATTAACTGGATATGTTTAGCCTTGAGAGAAGAAGACTAGGGTGGCAGGGGCAAGGTATAATAGCATTTTCCAGGTACCTAAAGGTTGTCACACAGGAGGGCCGCAACCTGTTCTCTATCATCCAAGGCTGAAAAACCTGAAATGATGAGTTTAAATTACAGGAAGGCAGGTTTGAGTTGAACATCAGGAAAAAAATCCTAAGGGAGAATTCAGACAATGACCTGGTTTGCTTGTAACAGCAGCCCATGGTTTAAACAACCCATGGTGTGTTGGGCACGAGCAGCAAAGAGCCAGCATGCTGCTTCCCATATACCCACCACTTCTGCTTTTACCTAACAACTTATGGTCAGCCCGGTCGTAGGTTGTTGAGCGTGCTGACCCAGAGTGCTGGATTGTTTAGTTTAATTCATGGTTTGTTGTTGGGTTAACTGCTGGGTTGTTTAGACCCTACCATTTCCCATTTTGTAAACTTTTAAAAAAGTTTTATTATTCTAAAATGTCTGGCCACAATTCGACAGGGAGTTCTTCTTGTGAAGAGTCCATTATAGAGATTCTGTGCAAACCCCATTGAAATGAAGGGGAGCTGTGCATGTGCGCAATTACAGTTTAGTAAATTGGCATTTAGTTGAAAGGGGCTCTTGTTGGTGGATTGTTTCCTTTTATAACCTCCAACGTTTTATGCCTTTATTCTATCTTTGGGTAACTTCCTTCTCCCCAATAAAGTCTCTGATGTCGAAATATGAGATGAATGCTGCTAATGAATGGAAGTCTTGTATCAAGTCCTTCTAAACATCTCACTTCTTTTTCTGCTAGTAGTTAAGTTGTGGGTAGATCCAGTGTGTTGTAGTGGTTAGGGTGTTGGATTGGGACTTGCAAGACTGGTTCTATTCCCCCACTTGGCCATGAGGTTCACTGGGTGATTTTTGGGCTCTACTACCTTACAGGGCTGTTGAAGGATAACAAAAACAGAGAGAAGGAAGATCATGCACACTGCTTTGGGCTCCTTAAAAATAGCAATGTGGGGCAGAATTTATTCTAGTGCTTTTGTATTTTGGTGGAAAATTTTCCATTTCATAAGTTCATTAGTAACGATGAATGCATGCCAATTGCAAATACAATACTATGCAAATTTGGCAGTTTCAAAGTTTATAATTAATGTTATTTCAGGTGCTTAGCAAGTACGTGAGAGGATACATTTATTTCACTGAAATGCATATACGTCTCAGTGTGAAATGGAACTAGTAGGGAGGGACAGCAAAACTGAAGGTGCCCTAACAGAGTTGAACTCTGTTGAAAAAGTAAGTGGTTGTCAGCATATCATGCACAGTTCTTTGGGTTCCTAAAATGAGTTGAAGTCCAGTGTATGAATTTTCATAGGCTAGAATCTTTTTCTCAGATGTAGGGATGAAATCTGGGCTGGCCATTTGATGCTAGCCCCTTAGTCATGTGCTACCAAAACAAGCATCTCCCTGTTTGGCACCAAAGTTCAAAGGTGAGGAGAGAAGGGGATAGTCCCTGATGTCCCATAGAAGTACAGTGTGAGGTCATGGATATTTTCTACCCTTAGGAAATATAGTTTCCATGGCTCCTAGCATCTGTACATGCTTCTGTTCATCTGTTCTAGGACTTAGTCCCTACCATTTGAACAAAATGTTAGGATAACTGTTTGATTTCTATTGCTGATACAATTGATCAGTATTTCGTATATTAGAATATCTTGTTTTAAATTTTCTGTTTTGCATCTATATAACATGTTATTTAGAAATCAAATAGGCTGAAATATTTTCTTAGAGAAATATTTGAAAGCAAATCTAAATATTATCGTACTAACATCTGCTCTTTGGTATATATTTTTTTCCTACTAGGAATTCCCATGCCTGCCATGAGAGAGTGAGGTTTAGAGACCCAAGATACAATTTTGGCCCCATAGAAAAGACAAGAGGCCAACTTTAACTGTAAGTTAAATTCTTTTGATTGAGATAATAGACTGTGACGTAATGTCATTTGATTCTCAATTCCAAATCTGGCTTCTATTGTTGAAGCAGTAGCTCTCTCTCAGGTTGGTTGTGTGATGCCTAAAAATGTGCTGTTTTTCGTATCCTAGACATACTTACTTGAAAATGTCCCAAGTCAGTATATATTCCATAAATCAATTTTATCCACTCCTATCCAATCTTCTGAATTGTACTTATTCAAAATTAAGATTTTATTAGAAAGTAGGGCAGCAAGGTTTAATTGCCTCAATCCATAAATTAATGAACTAAAATTTTAGATTGTTATCTCCCCATTCCAAACTTTAGCAGTAAACCACAACTGCTGCTATAACCATATTAATTTTCATTTTAAATTCAATAACATTTGTTAAGTTTACAGAAGAACCCAAGAAGCTTGTTACATCTGAATTAACATATATTTGAATGATAACCTCACTGGGATGGAGTAATGTCTGTATGATGAGGCAGTTCTTCTATTAATCCCTGTAGATCCAGTCTATCAACGAAAAATAGTGTCCAAGTTCAGATCAAGATTGGAGCACCATATGGATGCTTTAAAGGCTTGGTGGCTTTCAGTGAGTTCCCAAGCCAGCCCTCTGCTGAATTTCCCTCCTTTCTACCACCAGATTTTGCTACCTGCCTGCCCCTTTTTCTTGCCAACTAGGGTGGGAAACCTCTTCTTCCCACCCCAAAACAGATGGACAGTGAGGTGCTAGTCGAGAAAGAGATTGCATTGTTGTTGTTGTTTTTCTTCTCTACAGCTCACTTTCTTTCCCTGCCTGCAAATTTTGGGCAGGAATGTCATCTTTAGACCTCTGAATATTTTGTCCAGTTTGGGAGCGGCCACACACGTCAGTTGTATAGCATGTGTTTTGTATATCCAAGGTCCCAGATTCAAACAAGCCCCTAGTTTCTGATTAAAGGGTTCCAGGTGGTTACTGGAAAAGATCTGTTAGACAGGGTGCCTCTGTGTGTGTGTGTGTGTGTGTGTGTGTGTGTGTGTGTATGGGGGGGGGGGAAGACAAGAGGAATGGCTGTGCATGTGTTCATTCATGTGTGTGCGTGCACATGTGTGTCGGCAAGTGTGGCCTCCGACCCACTGCCTGTGTTATAAAGTATGGGAAGGGGAAAAAAACAAAGATATTTGACAACACATATCTCACCTGCTTGGACACTTGGGCATTGGTATCTCTGTACCACATTCTCTTGTTATCAAAATATGTATTCCATTTTGTTCTTATATTTGTTTCTCTGCTACTGTTTCTGTTTGCAGTATAAAATTTAGTTGCAAGTAGAAAAGTTAGATGGAGTGTCTGCTAACAATAAAAAATTGTTTAGATTTGGCCCTCGCCATATCTTGTGGCTCGAAGAGTCACAAGATATGGCGAGGGCCAAATCTAAACAATTTTTTATTGTTAGCAGACACTCCATCTAACTTTTCTACTTGCAACTAAATTTATTCCTATGCAAGTTGCACCAGCTTGCTGCTTGCAATGATGAGATGACTCTGCTAGTTTTTTTAAAAATATATTTTTGTAGTAAGCTGTCCTTGCTTATTGTTATGTTGTATTGCCATTTATTAAGTGGTAAATAAACAAATAAAGTACATCACTTCATGACATGCTGAAAAGATGTAATGGGAAAGTTCATACTTCTTTAATAAGGGACTAATAGTTAGCCTGGGTCAATATCAAAAGTGGAGCCTTACGTATTAATACCACTCAGGGCGCTATACTGACTGTGCCTTATCTGTTCCCACTGGGATTAAGTTGGGTTCTTCTAGTGTTCTCCCCTCCGTCCAATAGGAGGCAGGTTCTGCTTGAATTAATTCATGAGTGTTGGTATCATTTTCACCAAGAAGACTCTCGTTCTTTATTCTGGGGACACCATTGTGCTGGGAACTGAGATCACAGTCTACCTAGTTCTCGGAGGAAGGAGGTTTTGTCGTCGTCGTCTTCTCCCTTCCCTCCCCCTCAACTGGGTTTTCTGATTGCAGTCTGCTTACTATGACCCACAGAACTTAATGGGAACGATTACGGGGCTCTTATCTCATGTTTTGTGTTCTGTTTCTTGAACATGCTAGAGAGGCTTTTGATACCATTGAGCATGGTCTTGTTATATTGACTTAATGGGTTGGGTAGTATGGTGACAATATTATTCTGCTCCTACATGTAGGGTTTGTTTCAGAAAGTAATACTGAGGGATTTCTGCTCAATTCCATGGCATTTGAGCTGTGGAGTCCCACAAATTTGGATCTTATTCTCCATGCTCTTTAGCATTTATATGAAGCGACTGTGTGAGGTCATCCAGGGATTTGGAATGAGGTGCCACCAGTTTGCCGATGATGCCCAGGTCTGTTTCTCCCTGTCCTCTGATTCAGGTGAGGCCGTGGAGATGCCAAGCTGTCATCTGGATTTGATAAAGAGCTAGATGAGGGCTGATAAACTGAAACTGAATCCTGGCGAGACAGAGGCACTGTGGGTAGATGGTTCTTGGGTCTGGGAAGTTAATGTTCAGCCTCTTCTGGATGGGATCACGCTCCTTCTGAAGGAGCGGCACACATCTTGATCCAACATTGAATCAATTAAAGCAGGGATGGGGAACACGTCACCCTCAAGATGTTATTGGACTTTAGCTACCACCATCCTTCACCATTGGCAATGCTGGCTCGGGCTGACGGGATTTGCACCGACATCTGGAGGGCCACCATTCCCCACTCCTGAACTAGACACATGTGGCCTCAGTGGCTTGAAGCACATTTTACCAGCTTTAGCTGGTTCACCAGCTCTGGCCTTTCCTGGATAGGGATATCCTGGCTAAAGGGATCCGTGCCCCATTAACCTCCAAGTTAGATTACTTTATTGTATTAAATGTGGGGCTGCCCTTGAAGATATTAAGAAAAACCTCAACTCTACCACTCTGATCACCTATCAATTTGGCCGTAGTCTTCTAGAATTGCAGATAGTAAGGCTCAGTTCAGACAACATGTGTCTCAACGGTGGTTTTAGAACTCCACAGTGGAGTTTCTACACCACCATTGAGAAATGTGTTGTCTGGCAGGAAAACTCCATGCAATGGTGGAGTTGTTTTTGGAAAACACTCCACACATAATATCAACACTGTGCAGGGAGTGTTCCTGCACAACTGGTGTGTTGCGTGTTGTGTGGCAGGCTCCGTGGAGTTTTCTGTTGCATTGTGTTGACTTTTCCCACGGGCTACATAGTTTCCTGGCAAGAGTGGTGAAAGGAGGGAGTGCTGCCCTAGGAGAGCTGCCAGGATTCGTTTTTTGCAGCAGTGGCTGATAGGATACCATTGGGAGGACTGGGAGAAGCAAGAAGGCGGAGGAACTGTCAATTAAACATTGTAATGGATCTTACTCAACTCCATGGTAACCCACAGTCACACAACGGTGGAGTTAGAACATGTTGTGTGGGGAGTTCCCCCTAAAAACTCAACAGTTGAGCAGAGTTTTCACATTGCATTGACTTACATGTTGTCTGAACTGAGCCTAAGTGAAATTACTTTCCTCCAGAGATCTTCTATTCATACTATTTTCTTTTTAATGTGATTGGTTGTTTGGGAATAGAAACTGGCTTCTCAGAACTTATTAGTGGAAAATTCCTATTAATTTCTCTGGACGTTCAAGGACGTCTTGAAAAACCTTTCATATATGTCATCTGGATACAAATCAAATGGTTCCATCAAATGTTGTCTTTGTGGAATTGATTCTGGATACGTAAACAGTGTATGGACAGTAGCTGTGTTTATGCCTCAATACTTTTAAAATTGGATCTGAAAACATGCAATTGAAAAATTACTATTTCCCCATAGTATTATAATCTTGTAGAATGTAATTATTGGGCAAGCATTTTCTTTGTGTTTTATTGTAGAGGTATATTGGTACTTGAAATACAGCACTATATGAACGCAACTGAAGTACTTTTCAAATACATGTTCTCTCCGAATTGCATTATCAGCCCCACTAGTCAGTCGTGACTGTGCTGAAAAGCTGTGTTTAGGTAAGGTGCACAGTTGCTAAGCGATCAGCATTGGAAGATTAAACACTTAAAGCTATAGTGCAAAGTTTTCCCTTCTGTGTAATGACATATTTTCATGTTGCAAAACAGAAAGAAGGTTTTTTCTCTTCTGAAATTGCTAATCAGACCTACATTATATACAAGGTAGACTATTATTGTACCAAGGTTTTAAAGTTCTGAAATTTTTCAGAGGTAAAGATTGTCTTATTTTTAACATTGCCTTACCTGCAGCTAGAAAAAAACTCTAACTTAATCCAAATAATGGTTTTGGTGGTGTTCATATGCATTTTTAAAATGGATAGTATTCGTCAATTGTTACATAGTTAGTTTGATTTCTCCATTTTAAATTGCTAATGCTACATATGATTTATGTTAATACTAAAGGATTGCTTGGAAGCATGGAGTAGCTAGATAAAACTGCAGATAAAACAAATGTTGATCACATCAATTTCTCACTTCCTATTTTCAGGTGCAGAAAATTACAGCAGGGCAGTTGTGAATGAGGCAACATGCTGGTGCATGCTGCCTCGATTGAACCCGGTGCAAGCAGGAGTGGCTAAATGACTCACAGACCTTCCAGTTGTGTTTTGTTTAGCATTACGTGTGAACCAGGAACTCTGGCTTGTCTTTCCCCTGACAAGGCAAAGGAATAACCCAAGAACAACCCATGAGTTATTTCTCCAGAGTGTCTGGTTCACACATCACAGCTATCAACCCAGGGACTAGCATGTTACCTCATTTATGACAACCTAGAATGTTGTTTAACAGTGTGGGTTGTTGTTGTGTATGAACCAGGCCAGCTTGATTGGTCAGTGGGGGAAACTAGAGATTATCTATCTACCTTTACCAAAATCACAAAGGATTGGTTTGGAAGCTGCAGCTAGTGCAGAATGCAGCAGCTAAGATGCCCAGCGGGGCATCCAGCCATGCACACACTACACCTGTGTTGTTGACATACGAAGTCCTTAATAAGCCAGGACCAGGATACATAGTGGATCACTTTCCAGTATACATATCCAATTGTCCGCTAAGATATTTAGAGGAATCCTTGTTGGCTGTCCATGACAAATAGTGGGTTTTCTGAATAGTGTCGCCCACCCTCACCCTTGTATGGCTTGGGAGGCTGAAAATGTGTATTTTGATGCTGCTCCAATTTACTACCTCTTTATATTGTTTCTTTTTATTTAACCTTTGTTGCTGTAAGCTGACAGTTTTTAGTCTTCTTGTATTTTTATATCTATTTGTAATTTTTAATCTTTTTGACAATTTTTTGTATGTAAACAGCTTAGGGCACAATCTTATGTTGTCCCCTCAATGCTCATAAGCCCTGAACTCAGAGGCTTAGCGAACATCCAAATATAAATAAATGCAGAGTGGGGTGGGGAAGGAGGCTGGAGAGGCCTCTAGAAAGCACTTATCTTCACCTCTCCAGTCTCCTCCCTTCCCCGCCCACCAACACACCACATTTTCCTCTTCTCCAAGGTTGGGTTGGAGCAGCCAGCATGGTTCTATCCACACCTGGCGGAGTCTGATTCCCAGATCAGAGGTTGGAGTGCTTGTTTCCAACCTCGGATTTGGGAGTCTGAAATACCTTACCGCCCTTTTGGACACTGTTTAGGAGCTGTAGGATTGCTCCCTCCGAGATGTTACTATATTATATAAGTACAACATAATTCATACAACTATTTACTAATGAATACTGGGTATAAAAATAAACAATAGCTGGTTGTTAGCCTGGACACAGCCATTTTATGAGATGAAAAGCTGATTGATTGGTAGGTGACTCAATGTATGCAATTTTGAAAAAGCCATGAATACGTTTTTATGAGACTTTAAATGTAGGCTTAGTATGTTTGTGATGAGACATAATTGTAGCTATATTATTTTTTAAAAGAAAAGAAAAGAGAGATTTAGTATTTCATTTATGCTTTTTTGTTTTAAAACCATTTTATTTATTTTTTTGTATTCATTGATTTTTATCCACCCTATCCACCCTATCAAAACTATGTGGTGTCATAGAGAAAGACCTGCTGCTGAGAAAGTATGAAACTATTGTTTGTGGGGGGAGGTGAATACACTGCCACAATCAGATGTTGTCATTCCACGCTTTTTAGTCCCAAAGAGATTGCTGGTTTCTGTGGTTGAAAGTCAAATCACTCCAGTAACAAATCAGTTTCACCACAGCTGTTCCAATATAGGTTGCTGAGTCTGGTGTGGTAATGCCTGAGTGATCTGCACGTGATTCCATTCTTCACGTATTACTGGAGCAATGTGGGGTCATGCCAAAAGGAAGTCCCAATTATGCCAGATTAGTAACACATTCATCTTGTCATGATTTTGCATCATGAAATTCAGTGATTCCATAGTTTTGCCTCTAAAGCACTTCCTTTTCCCATTATTTTCTTTAGTTTGGGAACAGAAATTGGTTCCTCAGAACTTGTTGTCAGTGGAAAACTTCATTTAGTCAATATGTTAAACTGAACTCTTTCCAGAGTTGATCTAATCACTATTCTCTCTCTCTCTCTCTCTCTCTCTCTGCACTATTAAGAGCTCAGTGCCTTCGTTTATGTAGCCAAAGCAGCACTATCCTCACACAGAAAGTATCAGCAGAGACCAAAACACCAAAGTTTGCAGGGGGAAACTTTGCTCAGTGGGCATGGAATGCTGGCTGACAGGGTAAAAAACACAACAGACAAAATCAGGGCTGGAGGTCGGAATGAAATGGGATGGCTGGAATCTTGATTGACACCACTGTACACCACATTTTGTTGCAAGTCCCACTCTATTTTGCAAAATTTAGTAACGGCAAAGGGACAGTGGCTTTTAAAAAATATATATAAAATGCATATAATTTCTTCCTCGTAAACATTCATTTAGAGGTAATTGTGATTCTCACATGACAGAACCTTTTCTCCCCCCACCCCCTTCTTGCTGTCACCTTTTAATAGAAAAGTGACACAGCTGAATTTTCTTAAAGCTTTTTAACCAGAGTTGACAGTCGCTTAAATTAAAAAAAAAAAAAACCTGCAAGAAACTCCTGTGAGTCATGGAAGTGGGTGTGTTTCTGCAGAGAACAGCTTTCGTAATTCACCCAATCCGTCACCAGAATCCAAAGAATAGAAAACCCCTGTACGCAGACTCTGCTCTGGCAAAGAGCTCTCCTCTTTACTACCAACGTGGATTACAACTGCGCACTGCTTTCTTTAAAGGCAATTGGAAGTGAGTATGCCAGCGGTAGTGGTAATGACAATGTGCTTGGAGGTGGATTCTGCCCCCCTCCCTTTAATTTACTTTTAAAACCTGCTCTGGATTTGTGACTAATTTAAGTGCCTCTTATTCATAATATTATAGTTCAAAAGAGGCAGCCTTTAGGGTGTATGCGCTGCATCTGTGTGTGTGTGAGAGAGAGAGTCTTGTATGGTTGCATGATACTTGATGTCCTATAACTATAGAAACAGATAAAAAGTGTGAATGAAGCTCAAAAGGAAATACAAGAAAATTTACATGTTTTAAGGTTAATATCGAAGCCTCTGTATCTTTGTTAAATTTTGGGTGTATAAAATTGGTTTTAGCAGTGCACTAAGAAAAATGCAAGTTACATTTGGAAGGGGGCAATTTGCAATGGAGGGAAGATAGTGTTTAGCTCGTCACCTGGCAAAGGTTGTCCTCCTTCATCTCCCACCTTCTTCCACTCCTGCCATTCTGGAGCCTTGTTTACTTCAGAGAAGGATCTGGGATCCTATAGGATAAAAGCAGTTCAGGGGTGGGGGAACAGTCAATTCCCTCCTCTTGCAGTTGCTTTGCAAGACAGAAGTAGCCTTACCAGATTTATGCACAGCTCCAGTCTAACAAAACAGCTCCCCTACATAAGTCTGTGTCCTCATAACAAATGATACATGAGGACAAATGTAAAATTCACCAGTGGAGACATAAAACTTTGCATGTGTGATTGCTCACTTAACAAAGTATTGGAGAATATAAATAACACATGGTCACCAAACTTTCAAGTTCTACATTACTGTGGTACTTCACTAGAAACTGTAACGGTAAATAAGAGAGCACATGAAGTCATTCTTGAAACAAACATTCTTCAAGAGTGTGTCTGCAGAAATATCTTTATTGATTTTAATTTCGTTTCTGTTTTAGGTCTTGTTGTCCGCTTTGTACGTTACCTCAGCTTGGCATTGTGGTTGCAGGCTTTCAGATTGTGTGTGTATGTGTTTTTAAATACTTTTCAATAGTCAGAATTTGTGCAATTGTATTTGCTTTATTTATTTATTTATTTGAATTGTTTTTATGCCACCTCTGTTACAATCTATAAAGACATGAAACACAAGGGGAAAGGAATGGGGATGGAAGAGGGATTTTTTTTAAAGCAGGGCTGTTTTTTTTAAAGCAGGCCCTGCTTTCTTTCCCCGATCTCCCACCATACAGCCTTCTGAAATGGTTGGTGGTGGTGACAGTGGAGAGGAGGAGGAGCTATGTATGCATGGACTATGAAGTAGTGTTCAAAGTAAAGGTAGCAAAGCTTGTAGATGTCTCCGAGATGGTAAATATCAGAAGATAAAATTTCTGGAGGTACATTTTCAGAGGAAATAGTGAGGTTTGTTATCAGTTATCAGTTTTAAAAAGGAAGAGGATTCAGTAATAATAAAGGAGGGCAATGATTGAGATGGACACCTTGAGATACTTCTCGAATGAAGTGTGGAAGGCTAGTGCCTCTTTAAAGAGACACTGAGGGCTGTTCTACGTGTTACCAGATCTCTGTGCCAAAGTTGCAAGAAATAGTTTCACATTATAATCTACATGTGTGTATGTGCAGTGAAGTTACATTCTGCACGTGGAACCTTTGTAATAGCCAGTCTAAGAATTTATTAGTATGTGGAACATCCCAAATTCTTAATTTCTTGTTTATTCCTTCCCCCATGTTCAAATGTGCTTCTGAGCATAGTGGTGATGTGTTAGGATTGTTTTTCAGAAATAGAGAATCTACTTTGTTGATGAAAGTACAAGACTATGCTTCAAAAAGTGGTGGTAAATAAAGTTTGGTACTAACCTCTGTATTCCTCTGTTAACTTTAGTTTCTATCTGCTAAAAGTCTTTAAAGGAAAGACTCCCATGAAAGTCCATAGTCTCTGTGGGCATCACGTTCCATTAGCAAACTGCTCTTAGAGATACCTTAATTCTTCGTAATGTATATTCCAAATCTGCCTCCCTGTCACTTAGTATGATGGGCCCAAATCCAGAGAGAGCCATTCTGAAGCCCTATTGAAATAAATTGAACAAGAGAGTAACTACTAATTTATGTCCCATTAACTTCAGTGGGACTTGAAAGGGACTCCCATTCTTTGGATTTGGTATGTTGTTTCTTGCCCAGTTCAGGGTGGATCACTTAAACAGTTTTCATTCCTCTGCCTGAATAGTAGTAGTATTTTAGAAATCACACTGGGAAAGTAGACTGAAATACCAGATTAAGTGATGTGATTAAAAAAACAAGAACCCTGTGCCTTGTTAGTTTACAGCTCTAAATTTATTTTTAATCGGGATCTGGGGAAGCAGAGCAGAATGCAGGGTACAATCCTATAAACGGGGAAAAAGCCCTACAACTCCCAGCCCAGCCTTTTTTTTTCTGGCGAAGCATGCATAGGATTGTGCCTTAAATGCACTAAGATTGCTAGGATGTAGGTGAACTGGCACTGGCATTTTTGAACCCTACTAGTGCTGTTGCCACTCTGTTGAATGGTTCTGTGCACTCTGTTCATTTATCCTACACTGAAAACTGATGGGTAAATAATATCCATATTGATCTCTGGAATGTGTTTGTTGACAGTGTCATATTACGCTCTTTGTCAGAAGAAATGAACTTGGATAGATTTCCCACAATTAAAGAGTGTATGTGTATATGCCAGTATATGTCTTGGGGTGTATTGGGAGTGAATAGTAAATAGTCTGTAAAGCACCAATTTAATATACAATTTGAAGTTCCCTTTAGGATAGCATAGCTATTTGATGCCCCTCCATTCCAAGTGTCTTGCCATTGATCAGATAAGATCCCAAAATAATAAAGTAAGAAGTGTGAAATCTTGTCCACACCTGTTTTCTTTGAATTTTGCAAAGTTCTAGAAATTGGTGGCTATTATTCCATTCTGTTCCATTCATTACATATTGCCCAATAGCTCACTGGGTGGTTTACAAAGATGCAAAAACTATTTACATATAAACAGACAGCTCACACCCACACCTTCATGCTATGTTCTAGTGAGCCTACTTCTTTAGAACTTGTGGCTGGTGATAATTATTCTTAAAGATTGTTCTTAATATGAAGTTCAACCACAGTTTTGTTTTTATTTTTAATCCAAGATGGATTCACAAACGTGAAACCTATTAAAAGGTGAAAGGATCTCTTCTGAAAGACTAGTCCCTGGTAAACGAAATAAAACAGTGGGCATATTTCAGGGATGTGTGTGTGCTTGCATTAATCTTCCTCCGGAACTATGTGCCCTTTGCTCCTGTTCACAGGTGCCTATGGGTATAGCATATGACCTATAAAATAAACTTGCACATGTGTGAGGGGGGAAAACAGAAGAAACGTGTAGTGTAAGGATTGCCTAGTTCTACATAAAGGGTGTGGTCATACATGGCACTGAATTCTGCCAGCCTAGACACAAGGTACCTTCATTCCTATTAATAATTCCATGATGTAATAAAAAAGAGAAGTTGCTACTTACATACAGTTGTTCTCGACTATATGACATTTTTGACTGTGGTCATATAAGAGATGGTCAGTTATTGACAATGATTGACAGATATCCTGGCCATATTAGTAGTAGTAGCAGATGAATCTGATGAAGTGGATTCTAGCCTCTGAAAACTTACACCATAATAAATTTGTTAGTTTTTCAGGTATCACAAGACGCCTTGTTGTTGTTTCAAAAAGTAAGGTTTTTGTTGTAACTGACTGGATTCAGATGCTTTTTGCAAATAATACATTCAATTAAAATGTATTCCTGAAATAAATTAGTGACTGCATTTTGTTTCAACTCTTTCATGATTCATGTTAATCTTCTGAAGTTTATGAGCATTGGCCTCAATTTGTGCTTGAAGTGGACCATCCATGCAATTGGATCTTGTGCCCTTTGCCCCTCTGTGGATCCTCATACTGTGTTTTAATTATTTGTTTGGACTGAATTCACTGTGCTCACTATATTTACCGTAGTTGCTCCATTTGTATTGCATATAGCCAAATGAAGGGCAAGGCTAGATGAGATGGTGACAGAAGCCCCTCTCCTTGGTGTTTCCGCTCTGATAGCGGAAGCAACACATTTGGAGTGGGGGAGAGGCTACAGGGAAGTAAGCAAAGGGGGTTGTGCCTGTCACCTATGCAACCCATTTCCTCCAAAACCTGGACACTTCATCCCACTTCCTGTATGAGTGCCGTAGTCACAGACCCTGGTTTATACAAAAAGTTTGCCACTCTCACTTCTAATTTGGCCCCTGTTGATGGGGAACTGTCTCAGAAAAAACACACACCAAACATGATAGCTTGACGTGCTTAAGATGTTGAATTTACAGAACAAATCATCCTTCTTCGGTGGTCTCTGTGCATCACACACATGGGCCCTGCGCCTGCGCGGAGCCTTGCTTCAGGAACTTTCTATAGCTAATGGCAAGAAATTAGGCGGGAACCCCTCCCCCACGGCTCTAGCATGCATGTCCCTGGGCATTCCCGCCTTGCCCTTTAGTTCCCTGAGACCACCATTGTGTGAGTCTCACTTGGAACTTCGTCCGTTAGGAACTTGAGAAAACTATAATCTTTTACTTTTTCTTGCTTAAACTTACCTCTTACTATTGTTATTTCTATTCATCTACGTTATTATTGTTTTATTTTGTTCACTGCGATCCCCCTCAGATTGTGGGATCATGAAGACAGTATGGCCTTCACAGGCCCTTTCCAGAGATGTGTTAAGCGTGGTGGAAAATTTCCTCACTCGGACGGACATTCGCTTTGTCTCTTGAGCCTGGGACAGGAACACCTAGTGGAGACTTGCCCACATTGCCTTAAATTTACTAAACAAGCCAGGCATAATAGAGCAGACTGCTTGCGAGCAGAGCTCTGGAAACAGGCGATACAGGCAGTAGATAAGCCTAAAGACACGTCCCAACCCCATCAACTGGAGAGCTCTCAACCGATCCTTCCATCATCCTCTAAGAATATGGAAATGGTTGTAGTTGGGAACATTTCACTGCCAGTGAATAACACAGCAAAAAAGCTCACAAAAAAGGCTAAAACCCCAAAACCCTTGTAAGAGGCACCAAAGAAGAAGAAGAAAAAGACAAAGCCTAGTGAGGCAAAGGATCACCCCAAAGCACCAGCACAAGTATAGCTGCAAAGTGCTCAGACGATCCTGGCTCCACCTCCATTATTCAATTCATCAATAAGAGTAGTGTCCGCACCACCACTCCTGGAGCCGATATCCCTGTGTTTGACTTCAGGAGAAGAAATTAGGGATATTTCGCCACCTCAGAGCTGACAAGAGCCAGCAGTATTTACCCGACCACTGCCATTGAATCGACATCGAGACAACATACTGAGACCGGTCCAGCTATTCTTTGTACCACAAATGGTACTGAGAGGACCATTACAGACACCCATTGGATCGCAGGGAACATTCGAGGTCACCAACATTGGATTGGGATAGGCGATCAGATTAATCACCACCGTCTAGGCATAGATATTATGAGAATTGGAGACCAGAACGGAATGGAGACCCCTACTACTGGAACAGAAGAAGACAGAGACCAATGTCTCCAAAAGGACCACAAGAATCCTGGCTTCCACAGACTTCGACGTCATCCTTGATCAGAACAGTTTCGCTGTCTAGACTGCCTTCGGACACAGAACTATGCCATCCCAACAGACCAGCTATGCCATTGCGCCCGACAACCAGGCAGGCTAGCATGCGATGGAACTTTATAGAGTTCAACAGGTTCCTCAACAGGATCCACTTGCAGTTCCACCAGTCCAGGATTCTGCTTTGTAGCAATCTGATAGGGAAGACTACCCCTTAGGCTCAGCTTCCTTTTCTTCAATAGCCTCATCTATTTCATCACCAGAACTGGCAGTGGGGATGCATGAATAAGCATCCCCATCAGAGGACATGGGGCACTTCTCAGAACAAATTGGTCGAATGGCACAGTCTCAGCTTAGAGACACAACAACCAATGCAGAGAATAAAAGACCCCATATTCAGTGCCGTACTGACGGAGGCTACAGTCCCCATCACGATTCTGTATTTTCTGACATTACTGAATACAGACATTACTGAATACAGTCCAACAATTTTGGAAATTGCCAGGAACAATGGTCCCAACATCCAAGAGACTGGAAAGATGTAGAATTTTTGTTCTCGCATCCCCCTCCCAACTCGGTTATTGTGGAGTCACTGCAGGGCTGATCCCAAAGGGCCCACTCATCGCCAACTGATAAAGAAGGTAGATGCCTGGACCTGATGGGCAGAAGGTTATATTCTTCCTCAGCACTGGGGCTGAAAGTAGTGAATTATCAGGCAACCATGGCAAGATGCCAACTATTTCTCTGGGAGAAAATGGACTGCCTGATGTCAAAGAGAGTTGGCTAGACTCTTCCAAGGGGAAGCTATGAAACTGTTTTGCCAGCAGAGCAATACCTTGTGTCACCAGACAGATTATAATGCAAAAGTCATAGTGGGAGCCATAATGTTAAGAAGACATGTGTGGCTCTGCTCAGCAGGGCTATCACAAGAAGCAAGATCACATATTGAAGATATCCCATTTGATGGCATAGGCTTCTTCAATTCCACAACTGACGAAGCCATGGAAAACATCCAGAAAGCCAGAGTCATGGCGAGGAAAATGGGGATTGGACAACAGCAGCTGCAGAATTTCTAACAATACTGACAAAAACGGTGGTATCAACCATCTTCGTACTGGGGCAGGCTACAGGGAGAGAGAATACTGAAAACACAGCAAACAACGCAGGGATTGAAAAGACAATTTTCATCCTTTCGACCCCTACAGATGAAACAGGGACCTATCAAACACACGGCATATTTGACTCTGCCACACCGAAGAGCTTTGATTCGAACACCGCCTTCTTCCTTTCTTCCAACACTGGTCAAATATCACGATGGACGTGGGTACTATCAATTATCCAATACAGGTACAGAATAGAGTTTGACGCCCTCTCTCCCTTTCTGGGGATTTAATATTCCAACCCTCTCCTAGAATTAATGCAAGATACATCATTGCTTCTCGGGAAGGGAGCAATAATAAAAGTTTCCACTCATCATCACGAGGGGTTTTACTGTAGATATTTCACAATACCCAAAAGGGATGGAGGGCCTCGTCCTATTCTGTACCTTTGGAACATCAACCTCTTCATCATACCCAAGAGGTTTCGAATGTCTACCATTACAGGAATTTTACCTCTCTTACAGAAAGGTGACTGGATGGCATTGATAGAACTAAAAGACGCATACTTTCATATCTCAGCAGAAGAGTCCTATCAGAAATTTATCCGATTTGCAATCGGGGAGGAAGTCTACCAATTCCAAGTACTTCCATTTGGTCTTTCAACGGCGCCCCGAGTATTCCCCAAATCCATGGCAGTCATTTGTGCCCACATTCACCAGCAAGGAGTTCTGGGATATCCATACCTGGACGACTGGCTGATAGTGGCCAGTCGGACTATGGTCCTTCTCCTGAAATCTCTAGGGATATATCAATGAAGAGAAATCTCGACTCATTTCATCCCAATCCATCAAATTAATTGTGGCAGTACTGGATTCAACAGATGCCAGAGCATACTTACCAGAAGAAAGGAAGGATACATTAATAGCTTTGGCAAAGACCGTTCGGATGAAGCGCACAGTCACCACCATAACCATTCAACGTCTACTGGGGTTAATGACATCCACCATTGTGGTGGTAGAGGCCACTCCAGCTTTGGTTTGTGAACGCATTCGATCCAGTATCAGATGCTCATAGGGTTCAACTGAAAATCCCTACCAGTGTGCTGTACTTGTTGCTCTGGTGGACAAGATGGATAAACCTATTGAAAGGCATGCCATTCTGTCCCCTTCACCCAACTGAGATTCTTACTACGGATGCTTCTCTCTCGGGGTGGGGAGCTCATTGTGGCCCCCTGCGAATTCAAAGAAGGTGGTCAGTGGAAGAAGCACCACATCACATCAACTTCTTGGAAATGTTAGCAATAAAGAAAGTATTAAGAGCTTTCAACACGGTTTGGAGAGGTCAATTTGTTCATGTGGTGACAGACAACCTAGAAGTAGCATATATCAACAAGGAGGAACTTGCTCCCTGGCCCTAGTACATATAACCTTGGACCTCTATAAGTGGTGCATTCACAAAGGAATCACACTGATTGCTACACATATTGCAGGCAAAGACAACACCCTGGCAGATCACCTAAGTTGTACCAGCTCGACACCCATGAATGGCAACTGAATCCGGAAATGGAAACAACCTATTTGATCGATGGAATGTCCCACTTATAGGCTTGTTCGCAACTCAGAGCAACAAGGTCTGTAAACTCTTCCAAAGTCAGTCTGGATTAGGCCGGAGCTCCCAAGGAGATGCATTCATGAGAGACTGGACAGGGGATTTTTTGTACCTGTTCACACCCTTCCCCTTGCTCACCAGAGTAGTAGCAAAAATTATACGGGAGAACATGAACTGCATGCTAATCACACCGTCGTGGCCGAGGTAGCCATGGTTTGCACCCCTCCTCAGGAGAGCGGGGAACTGTTACATAAGACTTCAGTACTAATCAGACCTCATCACTCGGAATCGAGGGCGGACAAAACACCCCAATCTACAAACACTCAGCCGAACAGCATGGGGAATCTTCCCAGTGACTTAATGTCACAGTTTTCATTGAGCGTAAGGTCAGTACTTGAAGCCGCACAGAAACTATCAACTAGAGCCTCATATGCATGGAAATGGTTAAAGTTTTCAGAATTTGTTAGAAGGGGAGGATCAAATTTCTTTTCAGTCCCACTGGTTTTGAAGTTCATTAGTTTAATTTTTGATAAAGGTTTGAAACTATCATTCCTGAAAGTCTATTTAGCTGCAATCCCAAATAGGCATAGCCAGTGCAAAGGTTTCTCAGTTTTTTTCACACTCATTAACTCGCCGACCTGCTCTCGGTACCAAGCTGGAGCCTTTTAGTGGTTCTCAAAGCCCTTTGAGCCCATGGCATCAGAGGACTTACGCCTCCTGTCCTTGAAGGTAGTGTTCCTGGTAGCTGTCACTTTGACTCACCGCTTAAGTGAAATCTGCGCGCTAAGAATTGATGCCCCCATACAATCTTTCACAAGGAGAAAGTAGTCCTCCGGCTGGACACTGCTTTTATGCTGAAGGTTGTTTCATCTTTGCCCCTGAACCAGGATTGTCCTCCCAGCTTTCTTTCCATCTCCATAATCACTACTGGAGATTATGCTATCCTCCTTAGACGTAAGAAGGGCGCTAGCTTTCTACAAAGCAAGAACAGAGCCCTTCAGACAATCTCCTAGACTATTCATTTGTTACGGCGGAAAGAAAAAAGGTCAACCTGTACTGCCCCAATGACTAGCGGCATGGGTCATGCAAACAGTTGAGCTGGCATATAAACTTTCGATCTTGCAGCCTTTGGGGCCTATATATGCCCACTTGGTTACAGGCATGGCATTGTTGGTGGCATTTGAAAGAGGCATCCTATTGCTGGATCTCTGTAAAGTGGCAACATGGTCACAGCCATTGACTTGTATTAGACATTACAAGCTGGATGTCAGAGCGAGAAAGGACTGCGCCTTCACCGGGACAGTTTTGTCTTCGCTCCTTCAATAGACACCGAAACTCCTCCAGTAAGTCAGCTTGCTACTCGCCCATATGTATGATGCACAGAGACCACGAAGAAGAAAGACCAGGTTGCTTACCTGTAACTGTAGTTCTTTGAGTTGTCATCTGTGCATTCGCACAACCCACCCATCGACCCCACTTCAGTGTCAGATCTCTGGTTGGATACTGAGGTCCTTTGGGTCCCAGATCGCATCACAACAGCGGTCTCAGGGAACTAAAGGGCAAGGCGGGGACACCCAGGGACATGTGTGCTAGAGCCGTGGGGGAGGGGTTCCCACCTAATTTCTTTCCATTAGCTATACAAGTTCTCGAAGCAAGGCTCCACGCAGGTGTAGAGCCCATATGTGTGAATGCACAGATGACCACTCGAAGAACCACAGTTACAGGTAAGCAACCTGTCCTTTTAGAGCAGCCCAGGATTTTCTTTTTTGGTAGGAAACTTTCTGGAAGACAGAGTTACATATACTATGCTCTTCCAGCATATTAGTTGCTTCATATGCTGACTTCTATTTTCATCACACTGAGTTAGTAATGTGAAGGCCATGTCCTTGCACAGAACTTTGCATGCAGTGGCTCTTGTCTTTTGTATTCGGGTGGGTAGATGTGTGCATGGTGTGCATCTACCACAGTGGAGGTGGTAATGAGAGCAGACCGTTCGTTTCTTTAACTAGAGTACAAATTTGTTTTCTAAGCTCAGACTTCCCCTTCCTTATTTGCATACCTAGCCTGGATTGCTAAAGAAAGGATTAACTCATTTAAATGGTTAGATTTCAGTTTCGGTTTTTAGTGAGCAAGAGCATGCATATATATATATATATATATATATATATATATATAATTTCTTACCCGCCTCTCCCTTTGGATCGAGGCAGGGAACAACATCAATACAAACAATATAAAATACATCAAACTAATTAAAATCATATAAAATGAATACATTATTAAAATCAACAAAACTCTTAAAATTCGACTGGGTAGGCTTGCTGGAAGAGATCAGTCTTTATAGCTCTCTTAAATTCTAGAAGACTGGTAAGTTGGCGAATCTCCTCCGGCAGGTCATTCCACAGTCTTGGAGCAGCAGAAGAGAAGGTCCTCTGGGTAACAGTTGTCAGCCTAGTTTTGGCTGACTGTAGTAAATTCTTCCCAGAGGACCTGAGCGTGTAGGGCAAATTTTAAAATTAAGATGAGTAGACCACAGTCCTGCAAAGTCTTTCCCAGATTGCAAAATGTATTTCTGTAATTTTCATGAGTATCTTAATAGCTTAGTTTCAATGTTTCTTGGCAACTATATCAGGGACAAAATTGTCAGATAGTGGTGACCAACAGCACTCTTGCCTGCAGCTAGATTTTACTTGTCATAGCGTACTGACGTGTGCAGCTGCGAAAGTGGCTCTGTCCGCATTGCTTGTCCTGGAGTGGAAAAGGAAAAAAGAGGAAGCATATATTAAGGCCTTGCTCTTTTCAAGGCGAAACCATTTTTTTCCCAGGGGCAATTGTCTCAGGCAGCATCCTGTACCCACTTGCTTGGGAATAAGTGCTAGCAATCTCTGTGGGACTTCCTTACAGGATTGTTTTATCAGTCTCTTTAAGGAATAGTAGCCAAGACCTTTGCGTCTCAAAGACACTGAGTCATTTGTCTCTGAAGAGTAAATTACTCTACAGGGAAATAGTATACGAATGCTTCTGGTCTCTCCTGGTGTGCAAACTGCAGGGCTCATGTGACTGGCAGTGAGACAGGGAGGAGAAGTAACCTAGGGTGACCAGATAACATCCAGGTCAAGGCTCATGTAACTTTAACAGTTGTAGAGAAAAGGGAATTTCAGCCAGTGTCATTTGTATGCAATTAGTTCCTGGTGAAATTCCCTCTTCATCACAACAGTTAAAGGTGCAGGCACTATACTAGAGTGACCATATACAAAAGAAGGCAGGGCCCCTGCAACTTTAACTCATTCTGCAACTGGGGTGCCACAGCAGAAAAGGCCCTCTTCTTGGTACCCACCCCTCACTTCCTTTGGCAGGGGCTCCCGGAAAAAGACTGCTAAGGATGATCTTATGGTCCAGGCAGGTACAATTGGAAGGAGATGATCCTTCAGGAAGTTATTTGACAGTGCATTAATTTCAACACTGAATTCACTGTATGGGTGGTATAGGTATAATTGCTGTTACTGCTCTAAATACAAACTTTCTAGGGAGTGTGGGCAATTGAATTAAATTTACTGTGATTAAAAACGTAACAGAATTGCGAGCTACATTATAATCAAATTAAACAAAAATGTGTTTTGTAAATATGTTAATTATTTTGCATTAGTTAATAAAATCTAATTGTATACATTGTACATTTCTTCCCTCCACCCGCAAAGGAACATATGGTTGGCTTTCTCTACATCGCTGATCCAACCCAGCGTACGAAGTAATTGACACGATGATGCAGTGGAGTACAAATTCTGGGCAGCTTTGGCAGTGAGAGAAATCTTGGTTTATCTGGCTAGAAGGGAAACGTGATGACGGCCTGGTCTATGGTGGAAAGGCTGAAAATGGAAAAGAGGCGCTCCCAAGAAGAGAGGACTACAGAGCAAGAGGGCGGGGACTGCAGTGCGGAATCTGAAGAATGGACAAGCTCAGAGAGTGAGCCTGAGCAGTCTTACTTCAGGAACAGCTGCAGCAACGCTCATTGGAGGGAGAAAGAGATTGCCCACAAACCCCATCGGCAACTTTGCCGCTCTCCTTGCTTGGACCGTCCGAGCTTTTCACAAAGCAGCCTCCTTCAGGATTTGAAACTGGAAGAGAATAAAACTAACTTGAACAAAGAATATCAAGCTAAAATTGATTTTGCTTTAAAACTGGGATATGCTGGAGATCAGATTGAAGCTGTGTTGAACAAGCTGGGGGCAGATGCCCTCATCAATGACATTTTGGCAGAGCTCGTAAGACTTGGAAACAAGGCCGAGGGTGACGGACAAGCCAGTACTGGAAGCACCTCCAGTACCCCTGGTACCAGTACAAAGGAGACTGCCAGTCCTGAGCTGTCTCTGGAAGATGATGTGGTGGACAGCTCTGACAACCTGAGGCCAATTGTCATTGATGGAAGTAATGTGGCAATGAGGTACGTCGGCAATACTATAACATAATATGTTCAGAAGCAGCAACAGTAAATTACTTAAAAGATCTCTTGCACCAACCATCAGAACACAAAAAAACCTGTTGAAAGAGATGAGTCTTAGGTGCCCATTAAATTTGAGGTCACCATTAAATTGCTATTAAGGTTGCAATCCTTACCCTATACACACTTACCTGGGAGTATTCCCAATGGATGCAGTAGGGTTTACTTCTGAATAGACATGCATAAGATTGCACTATTAATTTCTTACAATATGTTCAAATATATTTTTCAAGGCTTTTTCTTACTGATAAGAAAGGAATTTACTTAAGTAAATTGTCGGGATGTTATTCACACTGCATGGTGATTTCTTTCTTTATGGAACACAGATCTGAAAAACAGTGTTGCAAATGGGGCCCTATTAGAACTCACTCAAATCAAAAGTTTTTGTTTTCTAAAATGTTAACAGATTTGAGAAAAGTTGTCTTTCCCCCCCAGATCTGTTTCATGTGATTTGCTAAACTATAATAAATGGTCTCCCTCTTTTTAATTACATTTTTATCCCACCCATTTTCCTGAGTGCTAAGGATCATAGAATAGTAGAATTGGAAGGGGCCTATAAGGCCATTGAGTCCAACCCCCTGCTCAATGCAGGAATCCACCTTAAAGCATCCCTGACAGATGGCTGTCCAGCTGCCTCTTGAAGGCCTCTAGTGTGGGAGAGCCCACGACCTCCCTAGGTCATTGGTTCCATTATTACACTGCTGTAACAGTCAGGAAGTTTTTCCTGATGTCCAGGCGGAATCTGGCTTTCTGTAACTTGAGCCCATTATTCTGTGTCCTGCACTCTGGGTTGATCGAGAAGAGATTCTGGCCCTCCTCTGTGTGACACCTTTCAAGTATTTGAAGAGTGATATCATATCTCCCCTCAGTCTTCTCTTCTCAAGGTTAAATATGCCCAGATCGTGCACAGAGTCTTTTGCCTTTATCCTCACAGTGACCTTGTGAAGTAAGTTATGCTGAGAGATGGTAACTCACTTAAGGTCACTAAGTAAGCTTTCTAGCTGAGCAGGAATTTGACTTTGGATCTTCTTGGTCGAAGTCCAGACACTACAACAGACTAGTTTGTCTGGTTTTCAGTATTTTAGAATGCAAGTAACACCAAAGTACTTAAAATCAATGCCCTCTGAATTACTTTGCCCTGTTTTCCAGCCATGGGAACAAAGAAGGATTTTCCTGTAGAGGGATTCAGTTAGCTGTCGACTGGTTTCTGGAGAAAGCTCACAAAGACATTACAGTATTTGTGCCTACATGGAGAAAAGAGCAGTCGCGACCAGATGCACCAATTACAGGTAGCAATTCAAACACAGATTTGTCTTCAGTTGGTGAAATAGTTGCTGTTATGGAGTTGGTATTCACTGTGGTGAGTGCTGATGTTACAAAGTATAATAATCAGTTTGAACGTTCAACTCACAATAATTTAAATAAGACTAGTGGTGCATTTTCACCATTCCCCATTCCTCTGCTTATCTTTTCATTTTATATCAGTGACTCAAATGGAGATTTTTTTTCCCTTCTCCACTGCCCCCACCCCCACACGTATGTGTATGGCGCTTTGGGGGGGGGGGTGAGGGAAACGGAGGGGAAGTTTAACCCTCCTTTCCTGGAATGCTTTGGTCGTGACCTGAGTCACGCAATGTTATGCAGGAGTAAAAGAGAAACCTTAGCGATGTGAATTTTAAATATTAAACCAGGAAGTGTGAAGGGGGAGCCACAGTAGTGAACTTCTGAAATTCCAGAAGTGTGAAGGGGAAGCCACAGTAGTGAACTTCTGAAATTCCAGAATTGGAAGAATGACCAGCAGCAACAACAGAACTCCACACAAATAACATAGTGGGAGGGAGCAGCAAATGGAGGGAAGTGCTGTGGCTACATACTGTAATTCTCCACTCAGCGGTATAGACAGACTGTAGTGGCAATTTCCCTTGGCATTGTGGACAGTCCAGGGCAATTCCACTTGTAGCTTTCAGCAGAAGAGCAGCAATTGGTGGCACTACAAGTCCTCCAATTGGAAGAGCCCTTAGTATGGTCTTACAGTGAATGGAAGCGTGCTCTTTACACCTGGCCACAACCTACCCATGCTTGCAGGCTGTTTTGTGCCTGGCTGAGATGCTAATCTCTGTTCACATAGTTTCATATCCTGCCTTTACCATCCTGCCTTTAAGTTCTTGCACAAAGGCATCTTCTTCTAAAAGCTTATTTGTGAAAATACTTGAATGCCGTTGGGCCACTGTGCTGTAAAGGTGCTTCTTGGCTGAGACACTCTTAAAAATGAATCAAAGAGGTTAGAAGAGTTTGACACATATGTACAACGTCTGTGATCCAATTAAAGTTGGTTACAGCCAAGGCTGCCTCTTCACGGCTCCTCTTCCAGTGCACTGTGGCGGCGGCAGTCGGTGCGCCGTGCATTGACGCTCCTGCCGCCAGTCTTCATGGCAGGAACGCCACGGTGTCTTTTCCTGTTGCCACTGCCGCTGCGCCCATGCCTGCCCAGCATCAGCTGGAGGGGCAGCTGGGAGCACTGGCTCCCCTACTCTCTGGTAAGGTTTTGTGTTTTTTTTAAAGGGGGTGGGAGGACTATGGAGGCGGTGCAGTGAGCTTATAGCTCGCTGCTCCACCATCTTCCCTGGCCAGCCTGCTCTGATCTAAAAATAAGTTGGGGTAAATGGCCGACTTCTTTTAGAGCGGAGCAAAGGGCCTTTGCCCCTCGATGGCTTTGCACTGGTGGCAGCGTCATGTAACACAACTGCCGCTGGTGCGAAGCCATATTGATGGAAAGTGTCTGTCTAGAGGTACCACAAGTTAAGTTTTGTTGAGTCAGTGGCAGTTGGCTCCTGGGTGGCATTTGACAAGCGCTTTCCAGATTCATGCTTCCCAAATTAATATGTGAACTGGAACACAGTTGTTCTTTGGTATTTGCTTCCCCCCCCCCTGAATTTTGCAATGCAGTTCTTTGAACAAAAGATGTGTACACAAAAAGGCTTTTATCAGTGGAGGAAACCTACAAAACAGCATCATAATAAGGAAAACTGCTTGCAAAAAAAAAATCCATGGGGCTAATCCTGACTAATCTGGCTCAGGGTGATAGTGTACTGATGCCCATTTATGGGAAGGGTGGAATGGAAAGGCTTCGATTAGTATAATAACACCAGGTGCATATGAACCGGAGACTCAGGCTAGACAGCCCATCACAGGACTATTTCTGGACTTTTACTCTTTGAACTGCAGGTGGAAGATACATGTTAGATCTTTGTTGAGGGGTGAATAGTTCCATAAACATAGAAAACAACTGTGTTAGAGAGAAGCTTTGCAGACTAAGACAGTTCTTCCTGGCATCTAGTTTTCTTTTGCAGGGAGGTTTTTTATATATAAAAAGAGAGAGCATTCAGTCATGTGATCTTCCCACATCCAGGGGCAATTTCAGCATGCTTATAGGCTGCTTGTTTAGCAAACTGGTCGAGAAGCTGAAGCATTGTAGATCAACCCTGTACTGACTGGGGATGATGAGAGGTGTAGTTTAACACATCTGGAGGATACCAAGTAGGGGAAGACTGTCCTAATGGGATTCACACGAGGCAAGATACCACTTTAACCCCATTAGTATATGTTTAAGATACTAAAAATCTGTAGTATGGGGATAATCCAAGTAAGACATACTACTATGCGATGTGAACAACACAAGCCAACCATGGTTTCAGGTTACTTGGATCCATTGTCTGTAAAATATCCAGCGATCTTTGAATTCAGCTTGAATGTGGGAGTGTCTAAGTGACAATGTTAATACTTATCGGAAAGTACTCTTCTTGTTAAATTTACAGAACTGAAACAGTGGCAAACTTCAGCAACTATTTCTTTATCCAAAGACAGGTTCTTTTATAAGAGGTTCTTTTATAAACCTGATTTTGCAGATCAAGAAATCCTACACAAACTGGAAAAGGAAAAAATTCTTGTTTTCACCCCATCTCGGAGAGTTCAAGGGAGAAGGGTAGTCTGCTATGATGACCGTTTCATAGTGAAACTGGCTTATGACTCTGATGGCATCATTGTCTCAAATGACAATTATCGTGACCTTCAAAATGAAAAGCCAGAATGGAAGAAATTCATAGAGGAACGGCTGCTGATGTATTCTTTTGTGAATGACAAGTAGGTTTTTTTTCTGTATGTATTGTTATTGATGATGATGATGATGATCTCAGACCTGTAACAAAATTGAACTGGGGGTTTCCTGGCACATTCTTAGCTGCTCTCTTCTTTTCACTTTAGCAAAACTTAACACTAGCAGGTAACATTTCTGGCTATCTCCTTTTCCAGGTTTATGCCACCTGACGACCCATTAGGACGCCATGGCCCTAGCCTTGAAAACTTCTTAAGGAAAAAGCCTGTTATTCCAGAGCACAAAAAACAACCGTGTCCTTATGGTGAGTTGTGCAACATTTTAATGTTTTGAGAGGCAGAATAAGAAATAAATAGCCTTAGTAAAAACAAACAAATCATACTGGGCTATCTGCGCCATGTACGTATGAAATAATGTAAGAAATGCTGAATGGGGCAGATAGTGGTAGGTTTTGGTTTGGCTCACAGTTACTCAGATGGGATCCAGCATGGGTTGAAATATTGGAAGGAAATGAAGTTGGAGATTATTCAGTGTTTGGAAACATTTAAGCCCACCTCTGCTGGAAAAAGTGAATTGACTAATCCAGTGTGAAGGCCAGAGAGACCCCAAATACGTCAAAGGCAAAAAATGAGAGATATAAACTGCCCTGGATTTTTTAAATTGAAGAGTAATATAGAAATAGGTTAAATAATTTTTAAAAACCTGGTGAGATACTCCTGAACTCCTGGCAGACACACAGCTTTGACATAACCCCAAGTTAACCCAAGAACAAGCCAGGAGTTCACTTGGGGTTAACCCATGAACAAGGCCAAGTGCCCCTGTTCAGATGTCACAGAAGCAGCCCCTGAATGCAGCATTTGAGGGTTGTTAATGGAAACAAAAAGCGGCTCAGGTGCAGTGTGCGTCCCTGCAATTCATGGGTTAATTAACCCATGATTTGTCACCAGACACCGCCATTGCATCTGAACAGGGTCAATGCATGAAATAGACAATTAAAAAGATCCGGTAGCAGGTTAGTGATCATTACTGTTTTTCATTTTTTTAAATGTTTTTAATTTTATTGTAGGTTTAATTCTATTTTAACTTTTGTAAATTTATATGTTTTAATTGTACATGTTTTAATTTTGTAAACCGCCTTGAGTCCCAGCTCTGGGGGAAAAGCGGGATATAAATAAAATAATAATAAATAATAATAATAGTTATCTTGAACCCTTGCTTAAGACCCAGAAAAGCTGCTGCCAGTCGAAGTGGACGTAATTAGGCCAAATGGACCATTGGTGTGACTCAGTATAAGATGCTTTCCTATGTTCCTTTGAGTGGGAATTTAATCCTGGATCTTTACTGGACAAACACGCTAGTGTCTATAATTGCTGCCTTCAGGGAACTTTATGTCAGTTGTGAAAGAAAAGGAAGCAGTGACACAAATCAAGTGCATTAGGGTTTGTTAACCAAGGAAATGTGTCGGCCTTTTATTCATCTGAGAATAGGAGTGCCGTCTAGCTATGCCCTCTAGCTATGGCGTAAAGGACTTTTTGCTTAATTAATCAAGATACATCTCTTGAAAAGAATATACCTAATCTGAAAGATTTTGTTTTTTCAGGCAAGAAGTGCACCTATGGACACAAATGTAAATATTATCACCCAGAACGAGCAAACCAGCCCCTGAGATCTGTAGCAGATGAGCTTCGCATCAGTGCCAAATTATCTGCTGTAAAAACCATGAGTGAAGGAGCGTTGGCCAAGTGTGGCACAGGGGCAGCCCTTTCCAAAGGGGAAATCATTTCAGAAGTGAAGCGCATTGCTCCGAAACGTCAGTCTGATCCAAGCATTCGGTCTGTGGCTGTGGAACCTGAGGACAGGCTGTCGATGGCGCGGAAGTCTGAGGCTAATTCTGTCCCTTCCCTTGTGTCTGCCTTAAGTGTCCCAACCATTCCGCCTTCCAAAAGCCATGCTGTTGGGGCATTAAATACTCGGTCAGCAAGTAGCCCGGTACCAGGTTCATCACAGTTCACACATCAAAAGTCTTCACTGGAACACATGGCTAGTGTGCAGTATCCTCCAATCTTGGTCACCAATAGCCATGGCACTTCAGTCAACTACTCAGATCAGTATCCAAAGTATGAGTCTCTGGGAGACCATGGTTATTACTCCATGCTCAGCGACTTCTCCAATTTGAGCATTAGCAGCATGCATAACACAGATTATTATGGGGTTGATGTCGATCAAGGTATATACTCCAGAAATTCAAGTCCATGTCCTGACAGTTGCTTAAGCCATACAAGTAATGATTCTTACTCCTCATATACGGACTTGTATCTGGGTGTAGGCGATACAAGCCCAGAAGACAACGTGAAGGTTCATCGACTCCCACCACAAGGCCGTCTCCAGCCTTTTTCTCATGGTTATCACGAGTCCTTAACGAGAGTTCAGAGCTATGGCACTGAAGGAACTAAACATCCTCCTCGCAAACATTCGGCTTCCCATTTAGCGCTGCATGTCCAACACCCAGTAATTGGGGCACGGTCCAGCTGCCCAGGAGACTACCCCGTGCCTCCGAATGTTCACCCATCAGCCACTGCCCAGCCAAGCCGCGCCCTTGTCATGACAAGAATGGACAGTATTTCTGACTCGCGGCTTTACGAAAGCAATCCCACACGACAAAAAAGGCCGCCCCTCTGTCGGGAACAGCATGCCAGCTGGGATCCTTTACCTTGCGCAACAGATGCCTACGCTTACCATTCCTACCCCCTGAGCAACAACCTAATGCAGCCATGTTATGAGCCTGTAATGGTGAGAAGCATGCCTGAGAAGATGGAACAGCTCTGGCGGAATCCTTGGGTTGGAGTCTGTAGTGAGCCGCAAGAGCCACACATTATTCCAGAGCATCAGTATCAGACCTACAAGAATCTCTGTAATATCTTCCCCGCTGGCATCGTCCTCTCTGTAATGGAGAAGAATCCTCACATGACAGACGCGCAACAGTTGGCAGCTATGATTGTTGCCAAATTGAGAACAGGGCGTTAAAAGGAGCTTCATTTTGAATCCCTGAAGATAAATATTGAAAATGCTGTTCAAGCATTCTGGAGATCTCCACAAATGACGAGATATTCTCTATTTGTAAATAGTTTTAACTGCGGCATACAACACTGTATATTGCTGTAGCAATTGTATTTAATATATGTGTGAGGCATTCTGTAAAAGCAGATTGTATTATAAATATGAGTATTTAAGAATTTTTAAAGCAGGGATTTTTAAAAAGGCATTTTACAGGAAGTGCATACCTTATGCATGGACGTATCATTTATTGAATCCAAAAGGTCATATGTTTATGTCTAAAACAGGTCCTTAAAAACTGTTAGCAATTATATTGCATGAGACAATGTATAGTTTTCAGTATTTACTGACATGTTGCTCCATAACATGAGCTCTGTGCACTTGAACATCCTCACAGAGAGAAGCCTCTTGGGCATCCATCTTCAGATTTTCTTATGGTAAGAAAAGGCCAGTCAATTGACATGCCTTGTGTCCTCAGAGGGCTTTTGCACCTGTTGAGTGGCTCCAGCATGAAGAAGCTCTTTGCGGGAGGTCTAGCTCTCTGGGGAATCCACTGTGTGCACAGTGGAGATGTCCTTTTGCACATGAGGAGCATTGCCCAACCTTGAAGGGAACGGGGTGCTTGCATTAAGTACAATGAATGTGTATCTTGGACCTTCTGGATGGCTGTTGCCCTTTGGGGAAGGGAACATCAATGACAAATGGTCCATGTGCAAGCAACGAAAATCATTCTCAGCGAAATACTGCTGTAGCATTTGCAATTATACACGTTGTTATAATTGGCATTTCGAAGTTTTTAAACCTACCCAATCCAAAAGCAGTCAGTTGTAGCATCCCAGATTTAATTCCGTTTCCCCTTTCCTAGTGTTTTGACTCCAAGAAATTGAGCTGAATGGATGCTAATGTATGAATAACAAATAAGTTTTTTTTAAAAAAAAATCTATCAGCTTTAATTGGTGTTGAACAGCAGGCCAGTTGTCAAAGGGATGCTTCAGAATTGGGGGTACTGCCGACTTGTTCATTTGCACTTTAAAATCCATGCAAAGGTGTGCATTTGCTTCCTGGAGCTCTTTGTTTGACGGAGCAGGATCGTCATTCTGTGGGTGGCATGTTTTTGCACAATACGGAGTATTTTCGCTCAGGGGTGGGCAACTTTGTAGCTAAATGTCTCCCACAAGAGGTATTTAGGGGTGGTGGTAGCGTTTATGTTTTTCATTTTTTTTTAAAAAAAAAAGCTGCACTGACTGGACACCCTTTTTGAATCCAAATGTGTATTTCAAAATTTTTGAACCACTACTAACTCGATACGTCTCGAGCTAGGACTTGTTGACTTCTACTGTAGTTTTTTTTTCATGGAAGTCGAGAAGGCCGCCTGGTATCTGGCCTCTTGTTTCTTCATGAGAAGGTGTAGACACTGCCTAAATGTTTCTTGCTATGAAACACACGGAACGTGAGGCTGCCGTCAGGGTTGTTTCTGGTGTTTTGATAATGGCTTGCAAGCTGCTTTCAGGTTATTTGTTGATCCCAGTGGGAAAAAAAACCCAAACTAGATAATTGTGCCCTCTACTTGAATGATTACACTGATGCTCGGAATGGCTGGTGGCCCATTTCTGTTTTACATTAAACGGGTGTGCTTTAAGGTGGTTGTGAGAAGGGGTGATCATGCATTAAGTTGGATATATTCGCCACCAGCCAACAGGTGGTGGTAATTCCAACCCATGCTGGCCCAGTGTGTTTTCCACCATGAAACTGGGCAGAGAGTTTGGGCCCTGCCTGGGCCAGGCAGCATCCATAGCCGGAGCAGTAGTACAACTGTGCCAAAAAGAAGGAAAAAAGGAACTTCGCGAATTTCCTATGATTCTGGCTGGGTGCACAAGTGCTGAACTGAGATTTGGACACACCAATCTAAATACAATAAAGGCTAACAGGATCCGTTCAGCCACGATATAAATTCTTTGTAATTTCAAGGGACTCCGAGTTCACTCGCGTATAGTACGATTACCATTTCACATTGTTGTGCTCTGTTTAAAAACAGTGTGTCAGTTTTATTTCCAGGCATTAAAATGCCTGAGGGCCAATTGTGTTCATTGTAGCCAGTTGCTTTTTTCAAGTCGATGCAAAAATTTGTCAGTGACGCACTATTCAAGTTGTGATCACAGGTTGGATTTCAGCACGCTGCTGAAATCTGTAGCAGAAAGGTTTGCCACATTGACTTATGGATAGGAGGGCTGCTGCCCTCTGCATCAATTGCTTGATCCTGTCATGACCAGGCAGATCTAGTCGTTTAAAAGTGCACATCAGAATACAGATCAGCCCCTTGCTTTAATCTGTGCATCATCAGAACTGTAAAAATACTTGGCATTTAAATGCGAAGAATATTTGAAGAATTTTATTTTGACCAGTTTTCTAAACAAGTACCTTCTCAATCAGAATGGGATCCCTTTATTATTGAGTTGCTTTAAACTTCCTTCTCTTGTGTGTTTTAAAAGCAGCTGAGAGCAAAGCCTCAAATAACCAGAAACGACCTTTTGTTTGTTGATACAAATTGTATCTCTTTCTTGATTGTATAAAAAAAAATGTATAAAAGCCGTCTCTAGATTAGCTTCAATATTGTATTTTCATCACTATGTTTGTGACACTGTGTGTCACAGGAAAGTAGCCCATGGAGGATTATGAATCTTTTTATTTAAAATGGGCACTTAACAGTTTATAAAAAAGGCAACTTTTGAAGTCCACTTTATTAATATAATGTGCACAGCTAGTGTGTGTACATTTAAGAGCACTATGCTGCATAAGCTATATTAAGTCTATTTATTAAATGAATGCATTCTTGCAATGGATTCGTGTGTGTGTGTGTGTGTGTGTGTGTGTGTAAAATATCAGTGTTGATAGGTTGATGTTCATATTTATACACAGAACTATTGACTGTAAAACCACTGTACATCCTGCTTTTGTTCTTAACGGACAATTCCTAAAGTATGATTTAGGTTTGGTGTGAACCTTTGTGCTCTCACAACCTGTTGCATGGAATTCAGTTTATGTATGTACAAAAATGGACATTCTCCAACTCTCGCAGGGGATTTTAGAGGAGTCTTTCAGCAGACTTAATGTTGAGCAGACATTACTGCATGAGGTTTTTATTGGGGACTAAAATATGTTACTGTGATGGTCAGTAAAGGTTCTATATTTAGTTCTACATATTGTTTAGTTCTATATTTTTAAAAAAACAAATCTTTTTTGAGTGCTTTTTTTGAGAAGAAATAAACATTGCTGTGGAGAACAAGTAGTGTACCATAATTGTGGCACACATTTTTCTTATGACAGGAGAAACCTCTTTTCCTAAAAACGGTTTCCAAATCTGTCTTCTCTACAAGAAAGGAAGAGAGAATGAATATTTTGAAGTAGTCTGCAATTTTTTTGCCTGGCAGTTATTTTTCAATGAAACTTTTAAATATTTCTCACCTTGATTCACTTCTCGCTTTCTCCGTTTTCCCCAGTGCCAGTTTGAAACACTGACATTTCACTGCCTTCATCTCAAAATGCAGAATTTCTTCTAACATAGAAGGGATGGTATAAAAACAAGTCGGTCTCCTATATTGTAAATATAAGACTCTGTTTTAAAATGCTCTTTTTGAGAGCAGCACAGTATTTAACTTTTTTTTAATTGTGTACCAAACAGCTACCGAATATGTCTAAATTTTAAAACAAATGGCCCAGTAATCTCCCTCTTGTAAAATATTTATTTGAATTTTAACTTTCTGTAATTTATTATTGAAGAGTGCTTAATGTTCAACTTGTTCCACAACTGAGATGTGTCTGGAAAAACACACAAGATTGTTTTAGAATGCAATCCTAAGTTAAGTGGTTTTGTAAATACTGTATGTTATTTAGTATTGTTTTTGCTCGTATACACAAATTTTTTTACTACTGTTAGTCCTGTCGTCGTACTATTGAGCTACAGTAGTTTGCTTTCCTCATTTGTAGAATTAAACATTACTGTTTAATTGTTGTTGTAAAAATTTATACAATCTCTTTGGGTTTTTTTGTTGACCCAAATATAATGTAAGTCTCAATGACAAAGAGTGAAGATAGACTTTATGGCCAATTGCCTTGATCCAGCAAGATGCGTGCAGGTTGCGTGGCTTCCGCAAGTGCAGAAGCTGATTGCGTATCATGAGGGCAATCCAAGCCCTACTGAATTGGCTATTTGATGCAGAAGGGGATGAGTAGTAAGGTGTAGGAAGAGCTGGGTCAGGGCCAGCATGTGGTGTATTATAATATCAGTATATTTTGTCCAGTGCATGTTTAAAGCTGCATGTTTAAAGCATTCACTGGCATGGGATGTATGTTGCCTTTGTGAAAAAAAAAGTTTTTATAAACCAAATGGGTGAGATAATCACTAAAGCATCAGCTTGCAAAAGGGATAGAAATCATTTTTTCCCCTCTTAATGTGAAAATCAACGCCTTCACATTTTTAGTGATCTACAGTATCAAGTTGTAGGTATCTCTCTGTAATGTCTACTGAACAACATCACCTCAGCTGTTCTCTGGTCCCACTGAAAATGCTTGATGCCACAACTGAATTCTAAATCTTGTACCTGGTTTACGCCATCTCAGACCTCGGACAAGGGTACCAGCTGGAACCCACGTTTGGAGAGTCTACCGTAGAGAGCAGGATTGATTAGCACCACGTTACTTGCTTAGACAACTTACTTGAGAAGTATTACTATGTTTTCAGCTGCCAAAACATTGATTGAAAGAAGTACACGTAATGGACTGCTGAATGTTTTAATATTCAGAGGAATTTTTTTTTTTGCTAGCAGTCTTGCCAAAAGCTGCAACCCACCAAACACTGCTCGTGAATAACCACATCATTGTGGCTTTGGCAGGAGCCTTGGGACAAAGCCCGCTGAAATGACTTGGTGGCTGCCCAGAAGCAGAACTTGTTGGGACAGCATCTTATTTAGTACGTGACACACCTTGAGGTTCTTTAATTTTCAGGCATTCCTCTTGCACAGGGCTGCTACTTACACATGCATGTGTGCACTAGCACAGATGTCACTGTCATTTCATGCAAAAAGAAAATAAGTGCCCATTTAACTGTGAGGCTGCTTAATGTGGCTCCAACGTGTATTTGTAACTCACAAGTTCTGGTGAGCGACGAAGTCTGATTCAATGTATCTCAAAGGTTATAGGGAAAAACAACATCTGCCCCATCAGAATACTTTGGCTTACTGTATAACAGGTTTTGTGTAGCTGTTTTATATCTAGGTATTTCTATAAGTGTATTCAATAAACGGAGTCACTTGCTCAATACCTCTGAAATCATCTCATGTTTTTCTTTTTGCAGCTTACTATTATGAAAAGGGCTAACCAGTCTTATCGGTGTAGCTGGTTTCATATTAATTAAAAATAGGTTTATTTTTTAAAACCCAGATTTGGCACAGAAATACACACGATGAGATCGGATTTACAGATAGGGATGCATATTTTGAAACACTTTTTAAAGCCCTAAAATAATTTAGTTCATGCAACAATCTTGCATTTTTATTCCTTGTCTCTGAGCTGGGTATCAAATCACACATTAAAGGCCAAGAAAAAGGAATACTGAATGAGTGTTTATTAAAATACAGAACAAATTTAAACAATGGGTGATTCTGTTGTACATATTATCCACTAGCACAGCCAAGAAGTGTACATTTTCTCCCCACCCTCCTTAAATTTACAGAAAAAAATATCTGCTCTGAAGCGAATGAGGTGCACTGCACTAAAATAATTTTTAAGAGGTCAGACATTGGCTTCTGTTTTCTCCTGCTATTAGGGAAGCATGCTTCACAGCATATATTCCCTTTGCACCATCAATACAAATACAAATCCACTTTTAGAAAAGTTGCAGACCACTTTTCAGCTTATGGAGATCACTCTGGGTCCATAATAATCCCTCTGCAACAGAGCCACCCCATTCTGAAGAGCTGTAAGAGAAAAACAATAATGAGCTGAAGAAATGAAAGCATAGAATTAGTTCTGCTAAACTGGGCAGGCACTTCTTTAGTACAGCTATTATCAGGTAGCAAGAAAACAAAAATGAGCTGCATATTCCCCTGAACCCACTTGAAATTCTATTTAGTTTGGGGTGTGGTGTGGCAGCTACTACCATACCTTCATTTTGCTTGATTCAGTAGCCACAGCAAACTGCTCCCAAGTGACCTGACCCCTTTTACGTGAGCAAAGAACAGGCTTTGAGGTCTGCTTTAATGAATACATATTCCTTCCTCGAGTTGCATAAGCTTAGATCCGAATGGCTCTTTTGTTCTGTGTGTGTAACAGGGCATTCCCAATCCTGATGCTCATGCAGCCCCTCATACCACCAGAATAGTCTGTGATACAGGTCAGAGGAGAAGTTGCAGGAAGCCAGATGCTTGAAAGGGCCAGGATCTCTTCTCGATCATCCCAGAGTGCAGGAAGCCAGATTCCGGCTGGACATCAGGAAATCTTCCTGACTGCCAGAGCAGTACAACAATGGAACCAATGACCTAGGGAGGTAGTGGGAACTCCCACACTAGAGGCTTTCAAGAGGCAGCTGGACAACCATCTGTCAGGGATGCTTTAAGGTAGATTCCTGCATTGAGCAGGGGGTTGGACTCGATGGCGTTATAGGCCCCTTCCAACTCTACTATTCTGTTTCTAATTGATGAAAATTGACCCCTCTACATGAATAGAAGTGTCTTCTGCCTGTTCAACAGTCATACTTTATCCATCCATAATCTTTCTCCTTACCTGTGACATCAAGTCTAAAATTGACAAGATGTATTAGTGAAGTGTGTTCTTACTGAGCTTTAGTTATTTTTGCCCTACTTCAGCACTGGTTATTGCTGCTTTTGCAGGCATGAGCAATAACTGGGAAAAAAAATCTTTGCAATGGTCCAATAGCTGGTGTGTTCTTTGGAGGTCAGAGAAGGTATTCCCCAAACAAAAATGAAAATACAATCAGCCAGAGACCTTGCCTGGCTTTGTGGAAACAGACAGTCCGTGGATGATGATGCTTTAACCCTGGCCATGTTGGTATGAAGTGAACCCTACTGCATTCAGCAGGATTGGCTTCCTACTTTCAACGTAGCTTTGTACTTTACACACACACTGCTTTTCTATCCTTCCACACCAGTGTGTCCAAAACACAAGGAAGAGTCCAATAACAGCGTTATAAAAAAAAGACAGCAAATCAAGGCAGTAAAAACAAGCAAAATTGAACAAAAATTGCCCACTTTGTGGGGCCAACAGAAAGGAACTGACAGATCTCCTTCAGGAGGGTATTCCCTGGACAAGGGGCCACCATGAAAGAGGACCTGTTTCTAATCAAAGTCAGTCTTAGTGTGGCATCAAAATAACTTCACATTCATGGGGAGTGGGAGAGAAATGTAGGTGTGCCTGTGTGTATACACACAAAAGTGCAGGTGGGCATTCCCTCAAGTATCCCATACCAGGGCATTTCGGGCTGGTAAATCTGTCTAGGAGAATAGCTTTAAGACATGCCTGTCACATGTTCACTAGTTTCTGGTTTCCAAATCCCAACATGCCAAATGTCACCAATCTCCTTTCAACAAGCAGGAACAGGAAAAGGCTGAAGAGCACCTAAGAATTCCCCTAAAGCCAAAAAGAGGGAAGTATTCCCCTTGAAGCCAGACCAATGCTCCAAAAATAAGCTCCTTGAAGGGGAGGGTGGGATAAAAAATGTAATATAACTGGTCGTATGATCAAGCCACATCTGTCCACGTTTGAACATGTCTTATCAAGTGGTTTAAGAAAGATTAAGTGCAATAGGGCTGGTCTGTTTTATTTTATTTATTTGTAACACTTATATACCGCAGAATGTAATAGAATCTCTTGGCGGTCTACACATTCAGCAGAATGGGATGATAGAATCCTGAAGTAGGAGAGTGGATTGTGTAAATTTAGGGGGAGATTAAAGGATGCTATTTGTGAATCTCTTCCCCGCTGGCACAATCTGAAAAAGACGCGGGAAGTAGTAACAACAACAAACAACAACAAGCATATCAAGTAGTTCTAAGCCCAGCACACACCCTGTTGTGATAGTTTTGACTAACAGAGGTATTCTTCACGTAAGGAAGCATTCCACAACATGTTCCACCTACGGCGGTAGTCCAATCTACCCCATTTTAGAACTCTATAACCTCATGGCTGTAGTACTGAACCGAGGAGTAGATACTTACAAGCAGAATTGAAATAGAACAAAAAGAAAGAATCTCACTCCACCATAAGGAGGAAAGAGGAAAACACCACGTCCGGAGAGGTACTGCCTGGTCATTTTCCCAAATGGACCTGGACGTTTTAGTGTTATGTCTCAGGATGTGAACCCAGTGGAGACAAGCAATGCTAAACAGCAAATGAGGAGTACTGGCATACTCCATCCAAACCAAAGAACAGAATCTTAATTCCATTGGACAGTTTGTGATCCAATGGCAGCAAAGGGAATGTTTGTGCTTTGAAAGGCTGAGAAGATTCGGACACATATAGAAAGTCTTCGTCTTCGAGTAGGGACATGCCCAGGCATGCAATCTCAAAACTTGCCAGTAGAACCAGGCCAGGGGAGAGCCTGGTTTCAACTTTGCTTGGCATGTACACCTTGAGCCAGGTGCAAACCTCTTTGTAGTCCTTTATGGGCGCCTTATCCCTTACAAACATGACTGGTACCCTTGCTGATGGAAATGCCACTCCGTTCAGTCTCTAAACCAACAGCCTAATCTCCCCTCCGTACTTTCCTAAACTTCACAGAGCCACTCATGCCTGGGGGGGGGGGGGGGGGGTGTGTGCTTCAGAGGAAAAAAACACAACAGCCTCCAACCAATCTAAACCCTACGATAAGAAAACCCAAGTTTTGCAACCTGCAGGCCTGAGGTAGAGGGAGCGTACATGCATGTTGGGAGTTCCTCGCCCCAACCAGTAGAAATCCTGTTCAGCCACTCTTCTGTTTCCTGAGATTTCAGCATCCATTGCCACATAGGTTCAAGCATATGTTTGCAGATACAAGAACTACAAACTAGATTTTACAGAAAAGCACTGAATTCTATTAAATGTCCTCATTGCACTCCTGCAGGATTGCAGCATAAACGCTACCTTGACTGTGCCCCAGGCTAAGAATTTTAGCCCTCAGCATAATGTTCCCATGGTACTTTTTATACCCCCCCCCCCCCCCTTCATCCTTCCAAATATGTTTTCCTTAATAAAACTTTGCAAGACTCACAAGCTCTGCCATCCTTTGGATACTTCTGAAGGGTTCCGAATTTCCAACCTAACTGTAGCCCTTTAATTTTGCTTATCTCAAGCTAGCTCAAGATGGATGGGCAGGAGGGTTCTAGCCTTTTCACCCATCATTTGAGCCTTGAGCAGAGCAATTCCTTGCCTTATACAACTGAATGAGAACCACGGCAGCTTTCATCAGCCCAGCCGTGCCTGGATTCTATATGTTGGTTTAGCTGGGATGTGATGGAATAAGGACTTGAAAGAGTCTGGTGAAGTAGTCCATGTGGGCTGTTATCAAGCTGTTCTTTGGGATAGGAGTACTGAAGAAAGGTGTTCGGTTTCTATGGCATTGCTTTGAACAAGCTACATGGCACAGGCGGAGCATGCCGCTTTGCAGAAGAGAGACTTTCGCTAATCCTCCGTGCTATACGCTTGAGCATCCAACGGTAATTTCTTCCGGAAAACAGCTGCATCCTGTTCGTCACTCAAGTTCTTCCTCTTTTGCTTGCAAAAGTAGATGGGGAATACAGAGGGCAAACCCCAGGCTATCCTCCACCCCTACCCTGCCGCGGCAGGTGGATGGCCTCTAACAGCTGGTTCTGGGCCATCAAATTCCCCTGCAGGCCACAGGAAACTTGCTTCTCAAGAGAGACCTCATAGCCGGAGGAGCAAAGTAGGACCTCATTGCTTTCTTTTTTCACAATAGATTCCAGCCACTGCAAAATTCACCCCTTGCTACTAAAGTGAGACCTCAAGCTGCTCCCACGCCGGGGTTGTCTGCTCCCGCCCAACCACAAAAATCCCGTAGCAGTGATGTCAACTCAACCCCAAGATGGGAAACAGCAAAGAGGAAGGAAGAGAACCACAAACCCACAAAAGCAGAACGGTGTTTTAAATAGATTCAGAGAAAACCAAAACCTTCTTAGTTGATGTGTAGAAACAAGACAAGGGGTGTGTGAGGGTTTCGGCTATCTATGCAACTGGGGGAAATGTGTCTGACTGCAGGAAGCCTATCAGCCATTTAAAGAGGGGAGAAAAGGTTATCTTAGATCTCTGGGTGGTCAAGCTGTATTCACCCCCACAAAATCATCAGTATCCATTAAATACAACATTTCTTTTGTCACTGCAGACGACAGAGGCAGGAGGGCGACATGCAATCCGAAGGTGACATGCACCGCCCCCGGGCCTTTTCTGCTGCCCCCAAATTGCTGCTGCGCCACCACATTTTAGACAACAACAAAAAAAGCTACATTTCCCCTTTAAAACAAGGCGCACGGAGAGAAAGCACCTTGCTTTTGTGCAGAATCGTGCTCCCCCGATTTATTATTTCATTTCATTTCTATACCGCCCAATGGCTGAAGCTCTCTGGGTGGGTTCATAAGTAGTGTAAAACACAAAACATGGGAGCTTAAACCACAATGTAGGAGTACAGTGGCTTCCAGGAGCATGGTTTTGCATTAAAGCAATACTTCAAAGGGAAAAATGTGGTGAGATTCAGCTGTGGCAGGAGTGGGGTGAGACACACACCCCCCCCCCCCCGACATAGACTGAATTTATTTTGTATCTGAAGTTGTAAGCCTAAGTGAGTGTTCTTACTAGGGAGTTGGCCCCGTTGAGATCAATGGGACTTACTTCTGAATCAACGTACTTCAGACTGCGCTGCACGTATGAAGTAGGCACTCCTGCTTGGCTGTCAGACCCACCAACTCTCGTACCTGGATAACTAGACTGAACCACCGTACACTGCAGGGTTTTTATGGATGCCTGTGCAGAACGTCCCCCAGGTCCCTTGCACACTCATCCAGGGACACGCTCCAAAGGCCACCTTAGGCAATGGATGGGAGTGCTGGAACCCACAGCGCAAGGAAGACACGCGGGCTGGCTCAGAGAAGGCTGCAGAGGTTTCTTATGACACAGAAAAGCAACTTTGGAACATTTTGAAATTTGGGGATTTCACCTCCCCCCCCATCAGTCATGCTACCAAGCCGTCTCAGCTCACGGGGCAAACTAAGTTTGTTCCCACGTATTTCCATTCAAACGGCACTCAAGCATGAATATTATTTCTGAGCCTGGCAGGACTGAACCCTGCCTCCCCTTTACTGGGAAGACTCCGGATACCACATGGCCTCAACTTGGGAGGTTAATACACAATTTGACATGCTTTCAAATTCTCTCCCGGAGTTTGGCCAGTATTTCGAGGAACGACACTTTTGATCCTTCCTGCCTGAAAATGTAACAGCATCAAGTTACTGACGAAAACAAAAGTTGGAATGCTTAGCAAAGGGTGTTTGATGTTCATATTTGTTGTGTAATGAACCACATATTTGCATAGGAGACAGATATGTTTACAGTAAGTGTCCAAACCTGGGTGAATGCCGACCGTGTCAGCCGGTCTAGGCATGGACTTCCCCATTTTTTGGATTTCTGCCAGCGAACATGCAAATGACTATCAACTCTCACGTGGGCATCTATGTTTTCAGACCTTATCAAAATTACATGCCTTGTAACATACATTCTTCTCTTGCAAGCATGTATGCAGATGGGCAGGTGGGCAGGACAGAGGTCTCAACAGCGGGCACAACGGGGACAGTTAGTGGCTCATGGGCACAGAGGAGGGGAAGGGCCCATAGCTCAGTGACAGGACACCTACTTTGCATGCAGGAGGTCCCAGGTTCGATTCCCGGCATCTCCAGATAAGGCTAGGAAAGAATCTTGCCTGAAATGTTGGCCAGACACAACTGCCAGTCAGTGTTGACAACAATGGGCTGGATGGATCCAAGCTTCTGATTAGAGATGTAAAATTTCCAGATATTTTGAAGCCATGGGGGGGGGGGGGGAGAGGACTCTGTTCTCCCCTCGTTCCCCCCCCCCCCCCAGGAAGAAACAAAATGAGAATTTTGGGAAAAAATTAAAAGCACCATTTATTTTTTAAAGCATTCTGTACAGATCTAAAGCCACTTTGTTGCTTTACAACAGCCTTCCCCAGCCTGGTGCCCCTGAAATATTTTGGACCTGAGTTCCTATAAACCTCACGCAGGACGCCCGATGATGATTTCATGTCAGCCTGATTTCAAAAGCCCTCCGCAAACGATCGTTTTAAACCCCTGGCAAGAGCGAATTGTCCTACTTTCAGCATCCCACTGGGTGAGGGGGAGACAAGGGGGTTGCCCCACCTATTTACAGCCCTGGCCACGGCTGCCGCACAGCGCTTGAGAGATTAACCCCAAGGAGATGGAGCCCCCAACAGAAAAATCAAGCTCTCACCCCGGGGTTCTCAATGGCTACCATCCCCCATTCACTGAAACAGGGACAGAGTATCACGTGCCCCTGCAGTGGGTCCAGGCTTGCATGGACATTGAGCCACCAACAGAATGAAGGTGGGACTCACAGGAAGTTCCCTTATCCTGAGTGAGATCACTGGTCCATCTAGCCCCGCCCTGTCAACACTGATGGGCAGTGATTCTCCAGGTTTTCAAGCAAGATTCTTTCTCAGCCCTAACTGGGGAAGCCGGGGATTGAACCTGGGACTTTCTGCCTGCAAGGGGCTCTGCCACTGAGCGACAGCCCCTCCCGACTGACCACCTTCCTGATCATATAGTAGGGTGGCCATATGAAAAGGAGGACAGGCTTCTCTTTCTTCAACCGTTGTATAGAAAAGGGAATTTTAGCAGGTGTCATTCATATGCCTGCAGCACCTGAAGAAATTCCCTCTTCATCACAACAGTGAAAGCTGCAGGAGCCCTGCCCTCTTGACCAGATACAAAAGAGGGCAGGGCACCTGCAGCTTTTACTGTTGTGATGAAGAGGGAATTTCACCAGGTGCTGCAGGCATATGAATGACACCTGCTAAAATTCCCTTTTCTATGCAACTGTTGATGATTCAGGAGCCCTATCCTCCTTTCCATAAGGTCACCCTATCTTATAGAAAAACGCCACGTGAACACAGGAGAAACCGGCTACTTTCTGCACATCTCCACTCCACAGTTCTGCATCCAATCTCCCCACCCCCACTGATACCATAGACAGGAAGCTCAAGAAAATAATCTCCATAACAGGAACACCTAATGAGTTAGAACATTTGAACAAGCGAGGCAGGAGTGGCTATAAATGGCCATAATTGCCAAAGCTCCTGTGGCAACCGGCACTAGCTTCCTGATGACAAAACAACGCAACTTCACGGCACTGATTCCAATGGACAATTAGGAGCCACCCTGCTGAAAGCATCCGGCTTTGTGGAAAAATACCAAACTGCAAACTGAGGGCCTGAGATCAAAACTAAATATCAGGCTAACAGGAAGAAGAATGGTCGTAAGAGGTGTAGAATCTCTGGGACTGTTGAGCGTCACCTGAAGTGGGGCTGGTTCTCCAGCATGCGCCACGCTAAAAGACTGAGTTGTGGGCAAGGCTATTGAGTCCGGGGGGGGGGGGGGGGGGGAAGGGAACGGAGCTGTTACTAATTACAGAATCCTTACCCATACAGGTTTTGAGCAACTACCTGATCAAACAGGAGTGATTTGAACATGAGTAATAAAACAAGGCTGGGGGGGGAGGGGGGGAAGCACCCTTTCTTTTTAGAGTGGGGATGGGAAACTTCTAGGCCACAGAAGGTCCCCATTCAGCCTGTGGGCCCCCTCCTCCAAGCTTCACCCCCTGGAGGCTAGTGTGAATTCCCCTTAGTGCCCCACTTGCATCCCAGCAGTGAGAGGTACAAGAAATGAGGAACACATCCGGTGCTCAGACATCCGGTGCTCAGAGGAGTCCAATTGAGTCCCATTCTCTATGCAGAGGGAGCCACAGAGAAAAGCAAAATAGGTTGGGGGTGGGGTCGGATGACATCAGGAAGGGAACGGAGCACTGCCCCCACCCCCCAATAACGTCACCTGGCCCACAGGATTGGGTGGGAGATCCAATCCCCAGATTGAAAGAAGATTGACACCACTTTTTTTAGATTATATGCAAGCCGGGCTCATGCTGGAGCTAAGGTAGTGGGCAGGCATTGTCCATATAATTGCAAGTGGCCCCTGGTCCAGAGCTTCAAGGTTGGGAGAAAGTGTGTGGGCTATTGGTCTAGTTACTCTGTCACTCGGGCTAGAATGCCTCGGCCTTGTTAGGACTGAACCAACAATCTCCTCAGCCTTCTGAGCGATAAACAAGTGCAATGGATCTTCTGTCCAGCAATAGAAGGCCCACCCAATCCCAAAGTGCATTACTTACACAGTGCTGGGGGAGCTTTTATTGTCTTGATCCACCAGCTGGTCAAGCGTGGACATCATGGAGTAGTTATCCACCAGCAGGCTGTCGGGATCATCGCTCTGGCCAGGCAGCCTCCCCAGAGGAAAGTTGTTCCACTTCACCCCATCTGTGGGAGGAGACGCCTCTTTAGAGGGGTGCAATTCAGCAAGATCAAACACTTTTAGACTGGGACCAGCCTCCTGACAAGATGCAGTGCTCCCTGTTTTATCCACCACAAATATAAACAGAGAACATACGAACATGAGAAGAGTCATGCTGGATCAGACCAAGGGCCCCTCTAGTCCAGCACTCTGTTCACACAGTGGCCAACTAGCTGTTGACCAGCGACCAACAAAGCAGGACATGGTGCAACCGCACCCTCCCACCCATGTTTCCCAGCAACTGGTGCACATAGGCTTATTGCCTCGTATACTGAAGGTAGCACATGACCATCAGGGCTAGTAGCCATTGATAGCCTTCTCCTCCAGGAATTTATCTAACCCCCTTTTAGAGCCATCCAAATTGGTGCCCATCACGATATCTAGTGGTAGTGAATTCCATAGTTGAACAATGCGCCGTGTGAAGAAGTATTTTGAACCTCCCACCAATTAGAGGTTAGAATTAAGCCTGAGTGCAAGTCCAATGGCTACTGGCACTGATGGCAATGTGCTACCTCCAATATCAGAAGCATTCTGTCTTTGGGGGAACATGGGAGCTGTTTCATTCATGTCCCCCGGGTGGATTTTTTGTGGGTACCTGGTTGGCCACTGTATGAACAGAATGCTGGACTAGATGGGCCCTTGGTCTGATCCAGCATCAGGGCTCTTCTAATGTTCCCTATGTCACTTTAGGACAGTCTTCCCCAATCTGGTACCTTGCAGTTGCACTGAGACTAGAACTCCCATCATCCCAGCCAGCATGGCCATTGAGAGACCCACTTCTTAACTCTCTACCAAACAGTTGTATGGTAGCAGTGCTGCTTCTGTTTCCCACCTTAACGTCAGCAGGCTGTAACCCAGCCATGGATCCTGACACACTGGTTGAAAGCCAATGCTTTTGGTGACAACATAAACAACTGGTTTGTTCATACCAGGGCAGTGAACGTATAGAGGGTGATTCCCCTGCCCCAATTCATGGGTTAAATACAAGATTATATGGTGACTGGTCTACAACCCTTTAATGCAGCAGGACTGGGGTCACTAAGAAGTCGTGGATCCAGCCAGTGTCAGGACCTCTAGGAGCTCTGTCTAAGGAAGTGGTCTTCAACTGGTCCAGACATAAGACCCAACCTGCAACATGAGACCCATTTTCACAATTTTCTCCATGCGCAACAAGGTGGCAACAGCTTTGCCACAACCCGTTTGGGCTGATCTCGCAACCCACTTTTGGGTCACAACACCCTGGTTGAAGACCACTGGTTTAAGGGGCTCTGAGGAACACCATTAAAATACACCCTTGATCGTACCTGGACTTGAAATATCCTCACTATTCCACTGACCTTAAACTTAGTATCAAGCATACTTATATGAAAGCATATCTGTACATTCTATCAGGGGTGGGAAAGCTCTCATAGCCCAAGGGCCAAATTCAGGTCCAAACAGCTCTTGGAGGCCACATTCCAGGGGTGGGCAGGGCTGAAGGCAAAATGGGTGGAGCCAAAGGCAAAAGAGGTGGAGCCAAACATACAAAAAATGCCAGCATGTTTTAGCTTCTAGATCTTACTACCAGTATCTAAGTCTTCGGAGAGGCATTTCAACCTTTCAGAACGGGAAAAAGAAATCCACACAAAAGCTGGGAAACCACCAATCAGTGGGCAAAGACAAAGGGGGTGGAGCCACCTGGGGAAGCCCAGAAGCATTAGATCAAGGTGGCTGGGTAGAGGGGTCGCGCCTTGAAAGCAGACTTCGAAAATCTCTGTTGGACACGGCCAACCCGACAACGTTTTTGTACTTTTGTCGGCCATTGTATTCAGGAAATGACTGGTTATCTGATTGCCTGGAAAACTAAATGTGTACAAGTTCAGCACTCAAGAGATTTAATAGGTATGGGGAATTAGGAGCAAATCTAGTTACTGTTTGTCGCTCAACACATATTTAACTTATTTCTCATTTATAATCTACTGGCATAGGAGATTATCAGACTAGATGCTTTGTCGCCACTAGGGACGTTGGAGAAATCTGGTGGTGGAGTTCTAGGCTTGGCCCCCGGACTTCATTTTGGTTCCAAACATCTGACTCAAACTGCAGTGAATTTGGCAAGTTCATGGATCTTTCTGGAATTTTGTGCACTTTTGGAAGGTTCTGGAATTTGCACAGATTTCTGAACCATTTGTGCAAGTAATGGCCAAATTCACACACAATTTGCTCAAATTCAGACACAATTTGCTCAAACTGCTCAGAAATTTGTGCAAATCCGAGAACCTTACACACACACATACACACACACGTTTCTGGAGTTCAGGAGAATGCCTGTAGCTTGGCTCATGGACAGAAAGCAAGTCATACACGGCACAGAATTCTGTTGAGTCAAAAAAGAACGAGATTTCCCAGCAATGGACAATCCCTATTTGTAATGCTTTTTGTGATACTCGCATCTGCTTCAGTCACAGCCCTTCTCCTATGTGGGTCCCTGCAGATGTTTTGGCCCACAACTCCCATGAGCCCCAGCCAACATGGACAATGGTCAAGGATGTAGTCATAGTACAAAACATCGGAAGGGGCCCATGTTCATGTTTGGGAGTGCTGTTTTAGTTCATCCTCGCTTTGAACTTGTAGTATACTACATACATATATAACAAAGAAAGGCAAAAGAAGGTAATAATCTCTACCTGGAGAAAGTGGAGATTCAACCAGAGACTTTCAGCAAGCAAAACATGTGATCTATCGGTGAACTATGTCCCCTTCCAGCGGCACCTGGAAGCTGCCTTATATCAGGTCAGATCTCAGTACTGCCTGAGTATTGATTCTTCAGGGGTTCAAGCGAGGCTCCTTCCTATCCCCTACCTGGAGATGCCATGGATAGAACAGGGAGACTTTTTGCATACAAAAGCAATCCGCCCTTGGGCTCTGTCCCTTTGCTCTAGCTTGCGCAAGATGCCGTGTACTGTACACTTCCTCACTACTCAAAGAAAGTTCTTGTGGGGGCAAGGGAGTCCATCCCTTCCTCTCCTCCCTCATTCTATGCATTCCAACTACCGACTGCTCTGGAGAGAGTCAAAGGTAAGCCTTGAGACATGTGGCTCTACTCCTTGCTTTTCACAGGCACGCCTCCTCCCGACCCAGCAAGCCGAAAGGCAGCTATTACCTGAGCTGATCTGCCAGACAGAGCCCTGCAGTGCCAGCCTTTTTTCCGCCAGAGCTGTGGAGCTCTCAGGGAGGAACACTTCTTGTAGAGGTGCTGGCTCAATTTCCATCTCCATCTCCTCCTCCTCTGCCACCCTTTCCTCTTTGAGATCTCCCAGCAGCATCGTGTGCTTCCCTGCTCTCTTGGAAAGTCCCCGGGACGTGCCGCTGTGCTTCGCTTTCCACTGCAAGCTCTCCACCGTGTAAATAGGTTGCTTGCGAAAGTGCAAGGCTGAACCTGGGCTGGGAAGGGAGCCGCCTTCTTGGGTGTAGATGGAGGTGAGGTAGAGAAGCTGTTCCTGGGACTCGGGAGGCAAAGGCGGCTCCATGCTCGAGAGGATCCTGGCCAGAAAAAGGGAAGGCGAGAATGCCGCAAAAGCAAAACAGCAGCTTTCAAATGTGCATCAGCAGAAGAAGCTCTGAATCTTCTGACTTCTACAGGTGGCAAGAAATTCTACCAAGGCAAAGATATGGAAAGCAAGCAAAGTGCTCTGTTCTTCCTCCATCAGTCTGCTTGTCTCTACACTAGCCACAGAGGAAGGACAGCCCCTTCCTCAGCAGCCAGCACAGAAATGCAGAGGCCTGCTGAAGAGGGACAGCCCGTACGGGAGAATGCAGTGTCTTTGGTCGCCTGCTCAGGGATGAGCTGCAGAACATCCATGCCAGCTGCAGGGGTGTCGGCTTCCCATCCCCTGTGATCAGCACTGAAATGCAAGCTGCTCACTTCCTAGCAGGCTGGTTCAAAAAAGAGAGGGGCAAGCAAAGAACACCTGTAACCTGATTTACAAGGTGAGATGAACAGCTGCACGCTGCAGCCTCTTTTTCACAAGGGTGTGCAGAGAACGGGAGCATGTTACAGGCGACTGTCTCAGGACGTCACATTTCAATGAAGCCTATCAGGCGGCTCCTGTAAGTCAGGGGTTGGCTCAACCAAGCAGGCAATTATTGGTGGCGGTGGTGGTGGGTCATTACTAACCTTGCTCCTCTCCCCTAAGGTCTGCGGCATTAGCAGAGACTATTGGGGGACAGAGTAGGAGCAGCAGGGCAGGTCTCTCCCTTCAGGCCAGGCATTGGGAAATGTCAAAAGCAGCAGGAGCCTTTCCCTGTGTCCCTCATCCCCTCCCCTGGAGTTCTCTGCAAGGACTTGGAGGAGAAAAGCAAGGTGGCTATTCTCGCCGCCTCTGGCATCAAGAGCAATTTTCTGACATCCATATTGTGGGAGCAGAATTAAAACACATGGTCGCCACTGGCAGACGTACTTGCAGACCAGGGGTGCAGAATCTCTTTCAGCTAAGGATCGGGGTCACATGCCGGTGGTGGGTGAGGCTGAATGCAGACTGGGCGGGGCCAAAGGCAAAAGGGGCAGGGCCAAAATACCAGCAAATGTTAGCTTAAAGCTCTTGCTGCTAGTAACCAACCCTTAGGAGAGGCAGCTCAACCTCAGAGATCGCAAAAAAGCAAGGAAACCACCCAATGGCCAGTGGTTTGGGGCAAGGGGTGGGGTTAGAGGAAGGGCGTGTGGCCATTTGGAGATTGGGACCCCAGGAGGGCCTGAGGATCTGGCCCTCTGTTTCAACTTAAGATGCCGGAGATCAGACCTTCTGCACGCAAACATGTGCTCTACGGCTCAGCTATGGCCCCTTTCCATAATCGTAAGTGAAACTGTAACAGGATAGGAAATAAAGAGCCTCTCTAGAGTACGAAGGGGCCACCAAGCTACTTAGGATCATTCAAATCAGAAGTGTTATCGGTGGGTTGTGCCTGGAATGGAGTGCAAGAGCAGACGCTGGACACTGGCCGCACATCCCATTGGCTCCTTGTGCAAACTGCTCTGCGTTAATACGCAAACGTACGCTCTTCACCCCCAACGTCTATTCTGGCGAATGGCTTACATACTTACAGATGCAGGAGATGGGGACTCGCCCAGCAAGGAGCTTCTAGGCAATCGTCCAGGAGCTTTAGCCACTGCAACGAAACACGCCGGAGAAACAGCTCCAGGCAGCGAGTGTTTCTATTCCTCGGCTTTACCTTTTTCTCTTAACAAAGAAATGTGGAAGGGGGGGAAAAAAAAGGAAAGGCTGTCATAAACGAAAAGGGGAAAACACTTCGCTGGCACAGAAGACTGAGTTGGATTCAGACTCAGAAGTTTCAGTCTTGGCATGAATGAACACATCCGTCACAACAGCACTTCGGACATGTGACGCTTCTTTCTCAGCTGAAATTCTCGTCTCTGTAAAGCGGATCCGTGTGTGTGTGTGTGTGGGTGGGTGGGTGAGAGTTGTTGTTGTTAAAGACTAAAAGAAGGTAATGTTGCCACTTGCCCCATGCATGGATTCAGAACTGGTCAATGTATGACCTTTAAAACCTCACCAACTTGTCAAACTCTGCACACTGAACAGGGATTGGTGGTGAAAGCTCGTTTACTCGGAACAATGACAGTTTAAATGCCAACTGATAGATAGCTTTAAAAGGCAATTAGACAAATTCGCGGAGCACAGCTCTTATCAAAAGCAATTAGCTGTCAATAGCTAAGTGCCCCAAAGCAGTCCCTCAGAACACCGGTTGCTGGCAGTCAAATATTAAGGTTCAGCTATTGCTTTCATGCTTCCCCCAGAATCATCTGATTAGCTCTGTTAGGACACAGGAGGCTGGACTAGATGCAACTTTGGTCCACCACAACAGGGCCACTCTTGTCTTCAGTTTCTTGAGCCATTGGTGTCCTTAAAAAGGAGAAAACTGTGGAAAAATAGCCTTGTAGGGGACCGAGTTCTTTGGAGATTTGCGGGAAGCCAAATTAAATGGAAATTGGGTCCTCACCCATGACTTTTGTTCTTTTTGAGAGAAGGAGGCCCATTAGTTGGAAGGCCCTGTCTCCAGGCCTGGGAAGAAGTCCTGGAGGAAGCAAGGCTCCAGTGATGCTTCCAACTGAACTGTCCATGATCAGCCCCCATTGGAGGTCCCTTCTGGGTACATCCGGGTTCCCTCTTCTCTGTCCTGAGGTTGCCTGGACAGAAAATGGGAACCAAGACTGCCGACAGCCCCTCCCCGCGAGGAGGAACAGTTCCAGGGTGGGCCTTGTTGGCCTTCATCAGAAATTCACAGGTGAGTACAGAATTTCCCTTTCTCCCTTCCATAGAAGGCCATCTAGTCTGGGGATGTGAAAAAGCATTGGCCAAAGCTGCTGGTCTCCACCAGAGCAGAAGAACTCTCTGGAGGACTCGCCTGCCGAAGGCACCCTCTGCAGAAGAGAAAGCATTGATCTTGTAGTGCCTCGCGAAGGCTAGGTAGATGCTCTACGTATTCCTTTCATCCATCCTTGCAGGTGGGTGATGTGGTGGCCACTCGGCTAGGCCCCTTCCCGCTGGAAAGCATCCACAGCAGCAAACTGTTGCCTCTTCATCAGTGGGGCTGTTTCTGCTTTTGTGATGGCTGTATAGGCGGTCCCTGGACTCCTTCCTCCAGCTGCAGGACTGCCCCAAACTGGGAGAGAGTAACGGGGGGCTTTTCATCAGCCCTCCAGCAAGACCTGAACATCCCTCCTTGTGTGTCAAGGAGAAGACTGGCCACAGCTGTAATATCCCATGCTCCTTTGGGCTGTGTGTTGCTTTCCTTCTTCTCTGTTCTTCTTCCTAACTTTTCCTTTTAGGTTGGCTCTTGCATCGACACAGCAGCTGTGGAGGAATCTGCCTCTCCCTCTGAGGCAGGAAGTCTAACTGGAGCTTGATGGGGGAGGTCCAGCCTCCTCTGGAACTCATCAAAACTGGAGACTGCCTGTCAGCCCCAGAGGCAGGCCCTTCCCAATGTAGCTGGGCCTCTTTCCCTTGAAGGGAGCACTGTGAGGTAGTAGGGCTTCCCATTTGCTAGCAGGAGTGCTAAACATAAGCTGACCATATGAAAAGGAGGACAGGGCTCATGTAACTTTAACAGTTGTAGAGAAAAGGGAATTTCAGCCAGTGTCATTTGTATGCAGTTAGTTCCTGGTGAAATTCCCTCTTCATCACAACAGTTAAAGTTGCAGGGGCCCTGCCTTCTTTTGTATATGGTCACTCTAGGATAGTGCCTGCAACTTTAACTGTTGTGATGAAGAGGGAATTTCACCAGGAACTAATTGCATACAAATACCACTGGCTGAAATTCCCTTTTCTCTACAACTGTTAAAGTTACATGAGCCCTGTCCTCCTTGTCATATGGTCAGCCTAGCTAAGCAGTACATTTAGGCAGCAAGGGATGCCCATTCATATGCTGCGATAAGGAAGCTCACCTCTCATTTTAGAATGTTTCCCAAACTCCTGAGAGAAACACTCTTTTCTGAATAAGAATTGGAGGCAGCCTGCTCCATCACCCTTATGACCCCAAAGCTTTAGTTTCTGGTGGTGGGCAATTCTGCCATGTGTCTGCATCAGAAATGGTTCAATCGCACAGAAATGGTTCAATCACACCCAACACAAAGACGTGGCAGAATTATGCATCGAAAGCAGAGCCTAATTGGAAAGAGACTGCAGCAGAACAGGATATCATGCAGAGACACTGCGGGGACCCTCCCATTTGTGGATCCTTTGGGCTCACATCGCCTTCTAGAAGTATTTTTCTGGTATGCTACGATGTCCTCCGCATCCAGTTCAGGAATTCCTATTTTAGAACAATTCCTTATTCTTATTTGTAGCTATTATGAAGAAAGGAGGCGACTCCTAAACGGAGGGCTGCAGTGGGTGCCTACGTGAACTCAGGGGGGGGGGGGGGAGATAATACTGGTTCTATGAGGTTTGAACGAAGATAGGCTGGCATATTTATTTATTGCATGTTTTGGTCCCAGCGCTTTTGGCTTCAGTCCCTCTTGCTATTGGGAGCTTCCCTGAAACTGAATTCAGCCCTCAGGTTCTGCATCCCAGCCACAGAATTTCCTCCTGGATCAGAATTCAACTTTTTCCTCTGTTGCCGTTTATTCTACATTGTCAAAACGGTAATTAGGAGGGTGATGAGCTTCAGCTGGTTAATTAGCGCAATTCACTCATTTAAGATTTAATAATAATAATAATAATAATAATATTTATTTATAACCCGCCTCTCCCTCCGGATCGAGGCGGGGAACAACAACAATATAAAACACAAGAATCACAAAACAGTTAAAATTTTAAAAACAAGAAAAAATACATCATTAAAAACATCTTAAAATTCATCTGGATAGGCCTGCCGGAAGAGAGCAGTCTTCTTATATATATGCATGCAAGCTAATTTGGAAAAGTCAGTTGAGAAACAGGTTGCATTGGCAGTCCATGGACAACTCTTGTATCCCGCAAAGATCTCTGGACCTCAGGTAATGAAAATGGTGCATCTCCATTACATCAGTGCCTTGTGAATTTCAGCAAGCTTCACGCATCTCCATATTCTGCCAACATTTCCAAGCTGTTGCACTGTGGCCAAAGAATGGAGCAGCAGATGGGCAGAACAGAACTTCGAATGCTGCTGTCAGCTTGTTTTGCCCCATCAGTAAGGCTCACACATGATCAGGACAATGCCGGATTCAGGAAATTTGATTAAAAGAAAAAAATCCCCCTCCTCTCCAAACCAGCCCTGCATCCACATTCACAAAATGTACTGGCCCGACACGTTTTTACGAGACTATTGCCCACAGACATCTACGTTAGCCATCTGCGCCTAGAACATAAGATCCCCAAGCAAGAAATGAATTCGACAGCACCCTCCCAACCATGTTCCCCAGCAACTGGTGCACATGGGCATTCTGCCTCTGATATGGAAGCACGGAGCCATCAGGACTAGCAGCCACTGACAGCCTTCTCCTCCAGGAATTGGTCTACCACCCTTTTAAAGCCATCCGAATTGGTGGCTGTCTCTACGTCTTCTGGCAGCAAATTTCATAATTTAACTATGGGTTGTGTACCTAGAGGTCATTCTTCCTTACCGCAGGTGACTAAGTGGTTACTCACCAGTCTGTTTTAAATACCATGTGACAAGGATTTCTTTGTCTCAAGCTCAGATAAATGTGACCAGGTACTTTGAGACATATGAATATACGACAATGAAAAAGACATGGTTATGAAAGAGATTAAAAATCAGTAGCGTTAAGCATCTTTAAAACTGTCTTCAGCTCTAGAAATCACACGCGTTGGTATGAGGTTCTCAGGCAACTACTGTTTCCCTTTGGATATTTAGGAGCAGAAAAGTAAAATACAAGAAGCGAAAGATTCTTTCTTCGGCCTAAAAAGAAAGTGAGTCAAAGGAAGGCTGAATTTCAATTTGAAAACCTCACTGGACCCCTCTTATTATAAATACTTATAAATACCTCTCTGTCTCTCTGTCTCTCTCTCTCTCTGAATCAACAGAATAAAACCAGGCAGGGTGTGAGAGTGCATCTTGCCTTAAATTCATGGGAACATAGGAAGCTGATTTCGGTCAGACGCTTGGTCCATCTAGCCCAGTATTGGTGACACTGACCGGCAGCAGCACCTCTCCTGGGTTTCAGGCAGGTGTCTTTCCTTACCCTACATGGAGATGCTGGGGATCGAACCTGGGACCTTCCACATGCAAAGCAGATGCTCTACCCCTGAGCCATGGCCCTTCCCTATAAATTCAAGTCCAAACCCTTTACAATACTCACTGGCCTGCATGTTGGTCTTCAGGATTTTTGCAATCCAGTTGATGAGGTACTGTGAGCGGAGCCCTGAGTCGCGGGCATGTTTCTTCAGCTCACGGAACATTTTCTCCAGCAGGGTCTGTGTGAAGTCTTTGGAATGCAGGCCCTTCAGCAGGGGCTGCCATAAGCGGAGAAACGCCTGAGGGATTTGAAAATTCCACTCTTTCGTTTCTGCGCTCCAACCACCACCACAAGAAAGAGGAAGAAGTGTTACCATTAGAACACATTACAGAAAGTATTTTGAACCCCACCAGCCCCCCCCCCCCCCCGCAATGCTGTTGACGTTCCAAAGCTACACTTTCACATTATTTTTAAAAGGCCCGGGGGTGGGGGTGGGGTGGGGGAAGAACCATGATCACAATCTCCAGAGGAGATTTCCCCACCTCCCCCAAAATAAGAAAGGGATGATGGGCAAAGGATTTCTGTTCGTTTCTGTTCCTCCGCAATTTCCCACTTGTTCCAAATACATTTTGAACATGCAGGCTGATAATGGAAGGGATTTTTGTCACTAAAAATGTTAATATGGTGAGGTGGGTTTTTTTTTTTAATTACTTGTAACAAATTTGACTTGATGGGACTCAGCATATATTTGTTTTATGTATTCTGAATGGCCAATAAATGAAGAATGAACATTCACCTGTTCGTCCAAGAATATCAAGAACAGGGATGGGCAGTCTTCAGTCTTGCAATCTTTGTTTCTTTGCTAGAAACCCCTGAGATCTACCCAGAGAAACCCGGTGCAAGAAGACATACATGCAGAATTAAAGAATTCTGAGCCCAGAAAACTGTCCTGATTAAGAGAACTCCTCTGAGCTCACAACCCTTCACATAAAATACATTCTTGGTTACCCCTCTTTCAGCTTTCTTCATTTGAGTAGTATATTTGGGGGGGGGGGGGAGAGAGGATTTGTTGCCATTTTTAAACTATTGGGAGTCGGAAATCCTTGCCGGTCTATTTCAAATCACCCAGAGTTCTACCAGTAGATTCTGAAATACCTTCTGCTTACCCCTGATCGAAGACACCAACCTTGTGAGTGGATATTCAAGATCTGCAGCTCTTCCGTGGTTGGGATGAGAAAGCCATCTTCTAGCAATGCTCTGGCCACAACCTCCCTACAGAAACCATAAATCCTTGTGAGTGCCCTCTGTGTGCCTGTTTTCCATCACAGATCTTGCATCAATCCACAATTACCGCTCCATTTGTTGACTGTATTATATAATGACTCCTTGCCCTCCTCTCAGATAGTCTTAGTACAGTATATTCATTAAATTGGATCCAAAACTAGAGAACAGACCTGGCTTTGTAGGGGTTGGAGTAGACTTTAGTATGGTACAGCAAAGATTTCAAGCAAAGCTACACAGGTGTCAGAGTTTGACCCAGTGTGCTCTCCCTGCTCGGGTGAAATCATGTCTGCTGGCCCCCCTAGGCATGGTCCCTGCCATGGTGTACTCCCCTCTACAGCAACTGTGCCCCACACCAGGGGGAAAAACCCTTTATCTCAGATTACTACTGTCTGGCTTCTAGCTGCGAAACTACAAAGCTATGTGCAGGTTAGAGAAGTCTGCCACCTAGTGACTGAAGATGTTACTGTAGGCCTCAAGCACATATCATCATTAAAATGAAGTAAAATGCATTTTAATAACCAAATACTGAGGTGCACACCACTAGCATTTCCTTTGTATGCATGCCAAGTTTCAAATGTCTAGGTTTCACAGTTGTGATCCTATGGCACTGACAGGCGGACACACACCCTATATGTTGTTATTGTTGTTGTTATTATTATTAGGGGCAAGGCAAAAAAAAAAGCCTTTGCCCATTGGTCATGTATAGAAATGGATTGGAGTACATAGCAAATGAGTTCAGGATTAGGGTTAAGTTGAGTATAGCCGATATACACTTGATCTTTCATTAATTTTTATTTAGGATTTATTTAAGACATATACAGCCTCTTCATCCAAGAGATTCTAAAGCTGCTGAAGACTGTTGACACACAAATTTAGCAACCCAAAGGACTGTGCATGATATGCAGACAACCACTGATGTACAACTCCGAAACTGAAAAAACTTTGCCTAATATTGTAGTCCTCCACTGGAAGTGAGCCTTGTGCATGCATGTGCCCTCTTTTCCTCACCTTTCCTAATTTGAACAGATCATACGGTTTGCCCATGTTGTCTGAATCGGACGAACTAAGCTTGAGACAAATCACAGTTTGCCTCCAAACTTGAAATCCAGTTCAATGGGCTCTTCAGCACTACTGCCAAATCACGGTTTGGCGTTATAACTACAAGTCCTGAGGAGCCCGGGATTCATACATTTCCCCCTGGTTTCTTGCTCACAGAAATGAAGAACTTCTGATCCTACTGTAGAACATAGTTCGCTGGTAGAGCTGAAGGGCCAAATGATAGTTGGCGTTTACCTGGAAAGCTGGCTTGTCGGTAGGGCTCAAACCATACTTTGCCCATTTGGAGAAAATGACAAAGTACGATTTGCCACAAGCCAGAAACAGGCGTTTCTAATCTACACATGCAAAGGGAGGGAGCCCCATTCTCTTAATACCACCCCATGATTTGGCATTACATCTGAAGAGCCCTGGTTTGAAAGCAAGTGATGGCCACATAAATCGAGAAAGAAACTTGCAAGCCCAAAGCTCGGAGCCATGGACAAAATAACAATATAACTTGAGTTGCCAGATATAAAGCTTAACAAAAGATGGGGGGGAACAAAAGAGTCTTTTCTGGAAGCCCCATATAATAGTGTCAACTTCTAAAAGAAAACCCAAGATGGAAAGGGAAGACGTCACCATAGTCAGTGCATCAGTCCCAGCTGCTGGAAATAGACACAGCCTCTCCCCCGCGCAGTATAAATAGCAGCTTGTACTATAAATCACAAGCCACGTTCCTCCAGAAATTGGGAAAGCAATGCTAGATCAAAACCAACAGAGAAGAAGTAGGCCTCTGGTCAATTTCTCAGGGACTGTAACAGGCACATGCTCTGGAATCTCCCTGCTTTATCTCAATTCCCATCCAAAGCCATCTTCCCCCTGGACCTGACTAGTTTACTTTCTGGCACCAAGAGCAAAAGACAAGAGTGAAGAGGCCTCTCCTTAACCCCACCAGAATCGTCCCTGAATTGCCCAACCTTCATTTTTTGCCAGGGACCTTTTTTTTTTTTTGCTTTTTCCTAACTAGACCAGCAAACCCATCAGAATCCCAGTTGGTGAAAAAGCAGCTGGGGAAGAGGAAGCGTTTGTAGTAAGGAAATAGCAGGCCTGGAGGTAAAACAACAGCAACTAAGACACACGCCCCCGACACGCACATACTGTTTTCTGCAAATATCCCCCAAGTCTTCTTAATTTTTTCTTGAATTTTATTACATCTAATCCCACTTGTCTTCAATGATGGAGCTCCAGGACTCAAGGGGCCTGTCCCGACGGCATAATGTTGAGCTCAAAATGCTTAACCACCATGGCTTAGCATGTCATCTGAACAGGGTCAAGGAGATGCACAAGAGGTTCCGAGGTAGTGTCCCCTCCACCCACATCCAGGTTGGCTCCAGCTCTGAGGAGGTCCTCAGAAAAATGCCCTCTGCCTCTGGGACACTTTATTTCAGAGGACCCTGGTGCTTATGCGCTCTGCATAAGCTCCAGGCAGCGCAGCTGACATTTCCTCAGGAACCATGCTATGCCAGGAAGCACTGTGGGAAAATTAAGTTGAAGTACCTGGCACTTATTGAGAATGCCATCCACAGGGGGGCAGGGGGGGAGAATTAAAAGGGGGACCCAGGATGGGTGTCAGCAGCTGCCTGAGGCGGCTGTGTAACAACGTCAGGGCTGCTGTCATTGATCAGACCCAGACCTGTTTAACTGTAGGAAAGCAGCTGTGTCATGTGACTTTGAACCATGCCTGGGGTGGGATGGGATGACCAGCCTAATTGGCCAAATTTACATTTTCACCCTGATGTGGCAGCAAGGAAAGAATCAACCACTGCTGAGATAGATAGATTTTAAAGAAACACACTTAACCCTACACCTGCGCCCTTGTTACATGTTATTTTGCAGTCTAGTAAGGCATCCAAGAACCCACAAATCCCTCCCTCCTCTCCCTTTGAAGGCTTCTTCCCTGAACTGGAGCCTTGGAAAATCCTGCAACAGACAGAAAACACCTGTGCTCTGGGCACAGCCTCTAAAACGTTGCGGGCCATTTTAAAACGGAAGTCTCGAGCATGTGGAAGTTTACAGGCCTGTTCCTTTGCCATTTGAGTCAGAGTTTGGCATCTCTTCAAAACCAAGGAAATGCTCTCGAATGAAATGGGGAAGCAAAATCCAAGCTATGTACCCAGTTACGAAGCTCCGCCTCAAACTCACCCAACTCAGGTGACCCAATGAGAAAACCCCTTTCTTGACTCCCATGCGCGTTACAAGAAAAAGGTCAGCTTTATAAGGGTTTTTTTTGTTGTTACATAAAACCACCTTTGTTCTACTAAAATTTCCTCTAGTTTCTGCGAGAATAGCACTATAACAAAGAACCCTCAAAATATGAAGCCGTCATAATCTTACCTGGTACTTTAGTGCATTCAAAACTCTTCAACTGTGTTACCTGAATTATATTTTAATACCACAAGAACAGCTTTCATCAACCCGGCATCCTCACAATGTGTTGGACTACAACTCCCATCAACTCCAGCCATCTTAGCTCCAAGTAAAATGTGATCACCACCTGGCTGGCTGTGGAATGATGGGAGTTGTACTCCAACCCATTGGGAGGGTGCTGGGTTGGGCAAAGCTGAGCTAGAACATTAATATAAACAGGAGAGAGAAAAAGCACGCATTAAAAATTGTAATTTTTATTCTAGTATGCACATGTCATGAACTACTGCTCCCTATTTTTTTAAAAAAATATATAAATCTTTAAACAAATGAATCCCACAACTGTCCACTTTGTATTCATTAAGGGTGTGCACGGACCCCCTGGATCGGATTGGGACCCGGATCGGGACCTCCAATTTTGTCACGGATCGGATCGGACAAAATCGGAGCCCCCCCGGACCGGATCAAGTCTGATCCCTATCCAAAACCCAGAAATTTTTGGATCGGCTGCCATTTTTTTCCCCATAGACTTGCATTGCAATGCAAGTCTATGGGGAAAAAAATGGTGGCAGGTGGGTGAGGGGGGGGCCTAACTCCCTCCCCCCCGGGGCCGTCTGCTGTGGACGGCCCTAGCAGGTAAGCCCCCTCCGCCGCGCTCCCTACCCCCCCAAGGAGCCGTCCGCTTCCATCCACTGGTGCCCACGGGCGCCAGCGGATAGAAGCGGACGGCCCCGGGGGGGGGGGGTAAGCCCCCTCCCCCCGCTTACCTTCCAGGGACGTCCGCTCCCATCCGGCGCCGGCTGCTACTGCCAGCGGGCTTTGCGGCCTGCTCCAGAGTGGCGCGCCAGGTGATGTCATCACCCGGCGCACCACCCTGGAGCAGGCCGCGAAGCCCGCTGGCAGTAGCAGCCGGCGCCGGATGGGAGTGGACGTCCCTGGAAGGTAAGCGCGCTGCGGACAGCCCCGCTAGGGAAGGCCCCCCCCCACTGTCCATTTTCATCGGCGGGCGCCCACTGGCGCCCGCCAATGGAAGCGGCGGTGGGCGCCAGCCGATCCATTCGAACCAGATCGGAACCTTTTTGGATCGGTTTGGATTGGATTGGCCGATCCAGCTGTGAGATCGGAAATCAGATAATTTATCCGATTTCCCTCTGGATCGGATTCGGATCGTGGATCGGATCCGATCCAGTGCACATCCCTAGTATTCATTATTTCTAGCCTAACACATCGCTACAGAAAAATGGTGTGGTTTTATCAGCACATGTCATTTCCTTTCCTGTAAAGCCCAGACACTGCATCCATGTGAAAGGAAACACTTTGGCCCAATTCGTTCCTGGGTAGTTAATTGGACGTGGAAAGGGAGTGCGCATGGGAGGCAGCGCTCGCTCTCCCTCCCACTCGATGCTCTGCTATCAGGGAACTGTAGGTGGTATAGATGGATCACTTGGAATTTCCAAACCATGTTCGGAAGCAGCCCCACGTAGAGCATATGACAGTAGTCTAGTCTGGATATCACTAATGATTTACCCCTCCCCATAACCCAGCAACTTCTGCAAAAATAGGACAAGGTGCAGAATTAGGCAAAATAAGGAAAATCCTACAAATGCGCCCACTTTGTAGAACTTACAGAGACAGTGGTATTTGGGGGTGGGACAGGATTTAAATATATTTTTCTCTCTCAATACAGAGTACACGCCACCCTATACTAGTATGGCTACTATAGCCGAAGTTCTCTGGGCAGCTTACAAAAATTAAACCGTTGGACATTAAAAATCGATATACAAAATTTTAAACCATAAAAACATAAAGATGTAAAAACAGTGTACATTTAAAACAGCTGCGAACTCTCAGCCAGGCCTAAATATAGTTCTGGGGTCAATTAAAAACTCAGTATATGCTGTTAAATGCCTGGGAGAAGAGGAAAGTCTTGACCTGGAGCCGAAAACATAACAATGTTGGCACCAGGCGAGCCTCGACGGGGAGATCATTCCACAGTTGTGGGGCCACCACTGAGAAGGCCCTCTCCCTTGTTGCCATCCTCCAAGCTTGTTGTTCCATGTCATGGACCTTCCACTGTAAGTCAAGCCTTTTTCACGTAGGGATGGCTTCAGCTACTAGCTACTTAGAAACACAACCACCCCTTTCTTCTTTTTATTTGGTTACACATGAATATATGGGAGGGGGGATTGGGGGTTGTGTCCACTGGACACCATGGAGCCTGCTCTTGTACACCCAAAGAGAAATAAGCTCTTAGATGTGCAGTCTGGGACTCTGGAAACTGAAGACTCTCAGGCCAAGCACTTAGGTGCCCAGGTATGTTTGGGTGTACACACACAAATTCAGTGCGGACGGTATTTAAAACACATGGGTGCCAATAGCTCATACAGGAGCAGCCCTGATCATACATCCGCCCACAACTCTATGCCTTCATTTGTACCCAAATGAACATATGAGAAAATATAAAACTATGGAGTGTGAAGAGGAGGGAAAAATAACTCTGACATGAGATGCCTCCTGAAAGATCACCTGAGGAAGTGTCATCGCTCAGTGTCTTCTCAAGAACAAACAGATACTATAAGTCAGGAGACAGAACTAAGATGGTCTATTTTTATCTCAATGCTATATACACTTCTCTAAAGCACTTCCCCATGCTCCAAGCACTGGAAAATTTCCAGATGTTATACTAAATGAACTCACAATTGGGTGTTAAGTTTCTTTTTAAAAGGTAATAATAAACAGGGAGGGGACTACAAGAGGGCAGTTATTTGGCAGGAATAAGATTAAACAGTGCTGATATTTATGATAGGTATTGACGTTCCTGACTTTCTAGTGCAATTATCCTTCACGATCTTGTGCATTAGGTCCTTGTTTAACTATTCTAACTCTGACTCCCTCAAATACAACTGATGTAACACTACCATGGTATGTCTGGCAAGTCACAGAAGATTGGAAACAGATAATTACATCTAACTGATGGAAGATCACAAAACCTGAACATCAAGGGCTTGTAGGCAAAGACAGACAGAACCAAATCACAAAAAGCAGCCCTGAAAGTAATCCACTGACCTGTCCATGTATATTTAATGCCTGGCAGGAAAAATGAGCTGATGGAATGGACTGGATCACGTCAGACAACAGATGAGCGATGCCATTTCTGAATGCCCATCCTATGAGGGGAGGCGAACCTCTCTGCAAGCAGAAAACTAGAACAGAAAGAGCAGGCTGGGCTAGACTGCTAATGTCCTAGATTTCTATTTGCAGGGATGGTTATTTTTTTAACATGGGGGAACAATCAAAACTGGCATCTCACCTGTCTATATTCAGATGTGGTACAGTCACCAACCACCTCAGGTCTTTAGCACGTCTTGCTCTTGCATGTGTAAACTGAACCTAAATTTGCAATTATGGCACATCAATAGGATGCGGGTGGGGTGGGGTACACACACGAAAGGATCCAACTCTCTTCCTGAGGCAACACGCTGTTTACAAGCCAGCAGAAAGCATACATTCCAAAGTCCAGGGTGAACCTGGCCTATGTAGGATGCTGCAGGTTCACAGATAATGCCACTAAATTAATTTCAAAACATGTATCTGAAGTTACAGTTTCATCTTCAAACACAGCAAGTGGGAAAAATCAAACTTATTCAAAGTTTCAGGATTCTAGTCCCATTTCAAAATTTCTGAACGATGAAACATGTTCGCAGCCGCTCACGTGCGGGGCCTGCAAATCCAGGAAAACAGCCCCAAAAGATGAAATTTAGGACTTTTAAAAATATGTTTCCAAGACTAAGATGTTGGGCTATGTGGAGTTTCTCAAACGTGATTGATATGACTCACCGGATGGGCTTTTCCTCAGATTTAAGGTTCAGCCAACTGACCACATTCGGGGTAGGGAAGGAAATGGGCCCTTGATGGCACTGGTCAGATGCATTTTCAGATGGGAGGGGCATGCGCGCGAGAGAAGTGGAGTTGACAGCAAAACGTGGTCTGGCTCACTACCACGAGTCACCTGGAGCCATTTGCTCAGCAATTACTTCTTGGCCTACGCCCAGGCTGAAACTTGCCAATACAAAGATTGTGTGGCTGCTCCTGAAAATAGCTGCAGCCCCACATCTCCCCCCATAATAAGGGGGTCTGACAGAGACTCGCTATGAGTGAGTTTCCGCAAACTGCAGCCAACGAAATGAGAAGGAAGTGGGGGAGAGTTGTGATGTAACCAAAGTGTGTTCTGCATTGTAGTTTTTGCTCAACATGACCACGGGGGGTGGGGTGGGTGGGAGAAGAGCAGGAGACAAAGGGTCGACCCAATGAGCTCTGAAACCACTCGTTCCAGCCCCACTCAACTGACCGCCTGTTATATGACCCGTGGTCAGATGTTGTCCAACACAAAAACTTTTGCCGAGCCATTCAACCAAGAGGCCGTAGCTCAGGGGAAGAAGCTGCTGAGTCGGATGGGGCACTTGTGTGGGCCTTCTCGGGTTCCCCGTCCCTCCAGCCGATCCGGTGCTCCATCAGGCTTCTTGGAAGGGCTGTAGCCCACAGTTCTCTAGAGGTGAGTAAGGGGCCCTAGTAGATACAGCACATACTTTGCTAACAGAAACACCCCATTGCGCTCCCCGGGGACTCCAAATAACAGGAACTGGTGGAAGGTGAGTGAAAAGACCTCTCTGCTCAACACCTCTGAGACATGACCAAACGGAATCACGTGGCCTACGCAAGACAGATGCTTATGCTCATAAGACAGGTCATGATGACTACAGTGCTCTCCGTTCTTCATTACAGTGCCAGCCAATTAATGCTTCAAAATACGTGACCGATATAGGACTGGTTAAGTGACCAAGTTGTATGTTTTGTTTTGAAAATGGTGAAATTCTAAACCAGCCTCCTCTAACCTGGTGAATCTGAATGATGGCATGAATACCAAACATACAAAAACAATTCCATTAGGTAGGTGAGAAAGAGACTGGTTTTGAAGCCTGCAACCTACAGAGGCAACATTCACTCAAATGGATGCGAATACTGTGGAGCTATTGTATATGGAGGAGACTATTGTATGTTTACATGTTACACTGTGTGTTCAGGAGAGGAAAGTAATTCTATGATGAAGACTGTGTCACTCTGAAGCTTGCCAGGTTTGACCTAACTGATCTTGTTGTTAGTGTGGAAAGACTTAGGGACTCCTCCTGGCTGTCCAAGCAATGCAGTATCCAGTATGCAAAATCTTTCTCTTGATCCAGGTGGACGGTGGCGTAAAGGACCACTGCAACTTGAACAACTGTATTAAAAGTTGATCTATCTATCTATCAACCTATCTATCTATCTATCTATTGTACTGTAAATGGTTTCAGCATGCCTCTTCTAGTATTAAGAATGGTTGACAGTTTTACTTTGAATAAGTATTGCATGGACGATGAGAAATATCAACACGGAACTGCAAAGGTGATGGTGTTAGTTGCGGGAATGTAATACATAGTAAGCAATATGCAGTATCATAAGGAGGGATGTAATTGCAGATGCTCTAGCAAGGAAGTCCCAACCGAACAACTGTTTTGATGAATGATGTGAGTTATAGTCCAACACATTTGGAGGGCACCAGGTTGGGGAAGGCTGGGCTCAACCAACACGTACTCCTTCCCTATGGCATGCGGTTGTGGGGGAAGGATGTTTGGGGCTGAGCATCTGCGGGTGTTCTGTCTTTGGACAGGGAGCACAACCAGATTGATACCACACGTCATGTCATATAGCAATTAAAAGTGCTGCCATACCTTTTTCTCAGCACACTTCTCAGAGCAGAGTACACTGCCAGAATGAATCCCAAGGAAAAAGCAGCTTCAACAGAAATGCATCCCCCTTCCCCCTTTCTTGTGAAAAGCATCCCTTGAATGCAGCGCTGTGGCCTGGCTCTTCGTCATGGCTCCTAAGCAGCAGTCCCCTCCTACTCTGCCTGCCGCCCATCGCTAGAAAACAGGAGGTTCTGCTCCAGCGCAGAGTGCCAAAAGCAAACCCTGCCAATCGCCCACGCGAAATATGCACAGCAAGCTACAAGGGGCCGTGGCGCACTCAAAACAGGGAAACTCAGAAGCATAAACAAGGCAGGACAGTGCTGAAGCCTCTCTTCCGCGCTGCCGGGGAAGAGCGCAAACGGAACAGCTGCTGCGGGTGCCCAAGGGCTGTCCCATCGTATTTCTGAGGTCGGAAACATTTCGCAACAGGCTGAAGCAAAGTGATGTCCTTCACAGCATGGCTCTGGTTTGGCTCTGACTACTACACACGAAAGAGTGTGCCTTCCTGCCACATCCACCGTGTGTCTAAAAGAAGGCATGACTGCCATGCTGCCTCCAGTGCTGGAAGCAACATATAGCTACCATATCTAAGAAAAGAAATATAATGAATGAAATCATGGCTAGTAGCCATTCATAGCCTTATTCTCCATGATGAGCACAGTGCACTTAAAAAAGCATGGCAGCCATGCTGGCTGGGAACAATGGAAGCTGTAGTCCAGTGCAACTTGAGGGCAGGGGGTTGAGGATGGCTGGTATAGAATAAACATAGGTAAAACCCAACACACAGGAACCTGAGCAGTGCAAAAAACTGGGCATCGACCCGGCGATATTCCGTAGACAGGCCTGGCTCATAAGCATGCCAGTGACCTTGCCAGTAGGATCACTTTGCCAGATGAACAAGGCAGGAAAGCAAATGTTCACTTCCCCGCTATACATTAGGACGTGTTCAGGAAAGAGCCTTGTCTGAACTGGGCCAGGATATTAGAGGAAACGGCGTACGAGGCACAATACAGCACAGTGCTTTCAAAAGGCAGCCTGAGAAGGTTCAAGAAGAGGGCTGGAGGAAAGAGCCATAGCAAATAGTCACTATGAGGCATCTCAAGGGGGGAAAACACAGCACCATTCTCTGCTCTCTGTCTCACCCAAAAGGAACAGAGATGCAAATTCTCTGTGGCCCTGCATGACACAGCAGGCACAGAATCATAGAACAGCAGAGCTGGAAGGCCACCGGGTCCAACCCCCTACTCAATGCAGGAATCCACCTTAAAGCATCCCTGACAGATGGTTGTCCAGCTGCCTCCTGAAGGCCTCTAGTGTGGGAGAGCCCATGACCTCCCTAGGTCATTGGTTCCATTGTCGTACTGCTCTAACAGTCAGGAAGCTTTTCCTGATGTCCAGCTTTTGGCACTAGCCATGGCATCGAGGGCCACTGGCAGGCTGCACCCCCTGCATCCCAGGAAGAATATCACACCTAGCGGGAGATCCACATGGCCCGTCCACCAGCCAGAAACCGTCAGTCCTCAGCTGCTCAGTGCTGGTGAAACAGCTCTCTGGGGAAAATGCCCTCTGGTGCCCTCCAGATGCCACTGGTCATGCTGGCTGGGAATGATGGGAGTTGCAGTCCAACACATCCAGAGGGCACCAGACTGGGGAAAGCTGGCCTAACCTAACTTTGCAGACCCCAATTCTGCTGTATAATTAACAACCTAATCCAAGTCTTCTGCCATTTGTGTCCTCCCGCACTGCTCGGAGTTGGCGGAAACAGACACTTTAGCCTAACTTCACAGGGCAAAATGGCATGAGATCTAGCCAAACACATGATGGGTTAAATTCTGCAACCTCACAGGCCCGGCCTGGAGTGGCCTCAACTCTCCATCAGAAGTTGCAGCCCTTTACCTGTTCTCTTGCAGTAAGTCTTTCATCTGGGCCACCACCCACTCGGCCTCCGAAGAAGAGCCGCACCAGGCTTCACAGGCTTGGTCAATGTCCTGCAGCTGCTGGAGAACCTAAGGGAAGCGGGAAGACGGCTGTCAATTGACAGGAAGCCTTGTGTTGTACAGGAGCAGCAGCAGGATGGGGACAGCCCAGTTGGAATGAGCCAGCACACCTGGGGGACCATACAGCCTTTAATAAAACTGCGAGCATCATGCTGCCTTTATACAGACCTATGGTGCGGCCACACTTAAAATACTGTGTACAGTTCTGGTCACCACATCTAAAAAAAGATATTATAGAGCTGGAAAAAGTGCAGACAGGGCAGCTAAAATGATCAAGGGGCTGGAGCATCTCCCCTATCAGGGAAGGTTACAACAGCTGGGATTGTTTAGCTTGGAAAAAAGAAGGCTAAGGGGAGACATGATAGAGGTGTACAAAATTATGCATGGTGTGGAGAATGTGGAGAGGGAGAGATTTTTCTCCCTCTCTCAAAATACTAGAATCCAATGGGGTCATATCCCATGAAGCTGATTGGTGGGAAATTCAGGAGAAATAAAAGGAAGTACTTCTTCACACAGCACATAGTTAAATGATGGAATTCACTTCCAGATGTTGTGATGGCCACCAATTTGGATGGCTTTAAAAGGGAGTTGGAATAATAATAATAATAATAATAATAATAATAATAATAATAATTTCTTACCCGCCTCTCCCTCCAGATCGAGGCGGGGAACAACATCAATGCAAAAAAATATAAAATACATAAACTAATTAAAAGCATATAAATTTAATACATCATTAAAATCAACAAAGTCTTAAAATTCAACTTGGTAGGCCTGCTGGAAGAGATCAGTCTTTATAGCTGTCTTAAATTCTTGAAGACTAGTAAGTTGGCGGATCTCTTCTGGCAGGTCATTCCACAGTCTGGGAACGGCAGAAGAGAAGGTCCTCTGGGTAACAGTTGTCAGCCTAGTCTTGGCCGACTGTAGTAAATTCTTCCCAGAGGACCTGAGCGTGCAGGGTGGATTGTATGGGAGAAGGTGATCCCGTAGGTAACCTGGACCCAAATTATGTAGGGCTTTAAAGGTAATTCCTGGAGAAGGCTATCAATGGCTACTAGCACTGATGACTATGTGCTACCTCCAGTATCAGAGGCAGTAAGCCTGTGTTCACCAGTTGCTGGAGAACAAGGTTGGTAGTGTGTGGTTGATCCATGTCCTGCTTTATTGGTCCCTGGTTGACAGCTGGTTGGCCACTGTGTGAACAGAGTGCTGGACCAGATGGACTCTCGGTCTGATCTAGCATGGCACTTGTTATGTTCTTAATATTCATTTATTTACTGCCTTTTTAAATTCTGCGTTTCAGACAATTATGGTCTCCCCAAAGTGGCTTGCATCAAAGAGAGGGAGGCCCGGACATCAGGTCAACGAAGTAAAAAAGACAACACCCCACCCCACAAGGAAAGGGAGTGGAGGGAAAGTAAGAGGAGGGAGATTGTTTTCCAAGCCCAGAATAAGACGATGAGCAGGAAGGGGGAGTTTCAATTAGGGATGTGCACTGGATCGGACCCGATCCACGATCCGAGTCCGGTCCAGTGGGAAATCGGATAAATTATCCGATTTCCGATCCCGCAGCTGGATCGGCCGATCCAATCCGAACCGGTCCGAAAAAGCTCCGAACCGGTTCGGCGGATCGGCGGATCGGCGGGCGCCCACTGGCGCCCACCGCCGCTTCCATTGGCGGGCGCCAGCGGGCGCCCGCCGATGAAAGTGGACAGCGGGGGGGGGGGAGGAGGGGGGCACTTACCTTCTCGGCCCGGTGGCTCCCGTCCGGCGCCGGCGCCTACTACTACTAGCAGGCTCCGCGGCCTGCTCTAGGGTGGCGCGCCGGGTGATGTCATCACCCGGCGCGCTACTCTAGAGCAGGCCGCGGAGCCTGCTGGTAGTAGTAGGCGCCGGCGCCGGACGGGAGCCACCGGGCCGGGAAGGTAAGGAGGGGGTGCGTGGAGGGGAGGAGGGGGCGCGCGGAGGGGGGAGGGGGGAGGGGGGCCCTTACCTTTCCGGCCCGGCGGCTCCCGTCCGGCGCCGGCGCCTACTATTCCCAGCAGGCTCCGCGGCCTGCTCTAGGGTGGCGCGCCGGGTGATGTCATCACCCGGCGCGCTACTCTAGAGCAGGCCGCGGAGCCTGCTGGTAGTAGTAGGCGCCGGCGCCGGACGGGAGCCGCCGGGCCGGAAAGGTAAGGAGGGGGTGCGTGGAGGGGAGGAGGGGGCGCGCGGAGGGGGGAGGGGGGCCCTTACCTTTCCGGCCCGGCGGCTCCCGTCCGGCGCCGGCGCCTACTATTCCCAGCAGGCTCCGCGGCCTGCTCTAGGATGGCGCGCCGGGTGATGTCATCACCCGGCGCGCTACTCTAGAGCAGGCCGCGGAGCCTGCTGGAAGTAGTAGGCGCCGGCGCCGGACGGGAGCCGCCGGGCCGGAAAGGTAAGGAGGGGGTGCGTGGAGGGGAGGAGGGGGCGCGCGGAGGGGGGAGGGGGGCCCTTACCTTTCCGGCCCGGCGGCTCCCGTCCGGCGCCGGCGCCTACTATTCCCAGCAGGCTCCGCGGCCTGCTCTAGGATGGCGCGCCGGGTGATGTCATCACCCGGCGCGCTACTCTAGAGCAGGCCGCGGAGCCTGCTGGAAGTAGTAGGCGCCGGCGCCGGACGGGAGCCGCCGGGCCGGAAAGGTAAGGAGGGGGTGCGTGGAGGGGAGGAGGGGGCGCGCGGAGGGGGGAGGGGGGCCCTTACCTTTCCGGCCCGGCGGCTCCCGTCCGGCGCCGGCGCCTACTATTCCCAGCAGGCTCCGCGGCCTGCTCTAGGATGGCGCGCCGGGTGATGTCATCACCCGGCGCACTACTCTAGAGCAGGCCGCGGAGCCTGCTGGAAGTAGTAGGCGCCGGCGCCGGACGGGAGCCGCCGGGCCGGAAAGGTAAGGAGGGGGTGCGTGGAGGGGAGGAGGGGGCGCGCGGAGGGGGGAGGGGGGCCCTTACCTTTCCGGCCCGGCGGCTCCCGTCCGGCGCCGGCGCCTACTATTCCCAGCAGGCTCCGCGGCCTGCTCTAGGATGGCGCGCCGGGTGATGTCATCACCCGGCGCACTACTCTAGAGCAGGCCGCGGAGCCTGCTGGAAGTAGTAGGCGCCGGCGCCGGACGGGAGCCGCCGGGCCGGAAAGGTAAGGAGGGGGTGCGTGGAGGGGAGGAGGGGGCGCGCGGAGGGGGGAGGGGGGAGGGGGGCCCTTACCTGCCCGGCCCGGCGGCTCCCGTCCGGCGCCGGCGCCTACTACTACCAGCAGGCTCCGCGGCCTGCTCCAGGGTGGCGCGCCGGGTGATGTCATCACCCGGCGCGCTACTCGAGAGTAGGCCGCGGAGCCCGCTGGTAGTAGCCGCCGGCGCCGGACGTGCCGAGAAGGTAAGTGGCGGGGAAGGGGGCTTACCCCCCCCCCCGGAGCCGTCCGCTTCTATCCGCTGGCGCCCGCGGGCGCCAGCGGATGGAAGCAGGCGGCCCCAGGGGGGGTAGGGAGCGCGGGGGAGGGGGTTTACCTGCCGGGGCCGTCCACAGCGGACGGCCCCGGGGGGGGGGAGGGAGTTAGGCCCCCCCTTACCCACCCGCCGCCATTTTTTCCTCATAGACTTGCATTGCAATGCAAGTCTATGGGGAAAAAAATGGCGGCCGATCCAAAAATTTCCGATTTTTGGATCGGGATCGGACTCGATCCGGTCCGGGGGGCCTCCGATTTTGTCCGAACCGGTCCGGGACAAAATTGGAGGTCCCGATCCGGGTCCCGATCCGATCCGGGGGGTCCGTGCACACCCCTAGTTTCAATGCACTCTGGGCTGGCCTGATCTTCCCATGCTGGCATTCCTGCCTGAATGAGGCTCTTGCTCCTTGGCTGATGGATGAGGCCAGAGCGCGGCCTTCCCTTTCCTTCTGCAGTCCTGGGACTACAAGCAGTTGGAGATGAATGTTCTTCCTGGCAAGGAGGGGGAAGTGAGCGCCTGCAGATGCTCTTCTTCTGGCTGATGGATGGACCACGTGGATGTCCCACTAGGCTTGATATTCTTCCTGGGATGCAGGGGGTGCATCCTGCCAGTGGCCCTCGGTGCCATGGCTAATGCCAGAAGCCAGAGATAAGAGTCGCAGCAGCATCTGTTATTGATAAGGGAATGGAAGTGGAGAGTGTCCCCACAGCCAGACAGCATGTTCATGCTTGAGCAATGCGAAGCTCCAAGCCTTTCATCTCTATGCCTTTGGCCACAATAGATCAATGACAAGCAGCTCCACACTAACATGGCAGGTGGCAGGGACATCAGATTCCTTCGCTGCCAACATTGCAGCAACATAGGCCTTCAAATGGGCTGCGAGCTATGTCTTGATTTAGCACGGGTCTTCTGCTACTTGGGCTCAAGTCATCTCCCTTGCAAGTCCATTGATCAGGCCTCCTTGGTAAGTCAAGGAGAATTGTGGCGGAACTATTAATCAAAAGCCTGGGTGAACTGTGGATTCCAATAATCAGCTAGTCTAGAAATAGGAAGGCCAGTGAGAACTACCGAAAAAGCCCCTTAGGCATTTTGGAAGCCAATTAGATCAACCCAGTTGTGTCAGGGGGTGAATCAACTTAAAACCACCCTACTGCCTAGTACATAAATGATGGACTTCAACAATCCGTACTTCTGAGATATCCTAATAATATTTGGTATGCACGTTCAGAACACAATTCTCCAGTTCAAGTTCAAACACCAGTTTCATTCCCTACACACATTGTTCAAGAGGGTCAGAAAAAACAGAACGAACTCTTAAGTGTTTTGAATGTTATACTTTTAAAAAGATACAGGAATTACTGGTCCCATTAAGAACCCGTGGACCTTACCTCAAATTGTTGTTTTTTGTAGGAAACCAGGACATCTGTGACTTTATCTAGGAGAGAAAGAAGGGGAAAAGGAAACCTTTTGAAACCTACGAAATGCAGAGAGAGGAAGCAAAATAGCTGCTTGGAGCACTGTTTGCTGGAAAGGCCAAATACAAATTAAACAAGCCAGCACCATTTCCGTCATAACTCCCGGCCCTTGAATTATCTTGTGCAGTCACTTATATGGCTGGGAGGTTTTTATAGAGCAAACGAGACACAGCAGTCAGGTCGGCTCATCTAGCATTATGCCCTGCATTTTGGGGGGGGGGGGGGGGGGGGGAGAATGACCATTTCATCTTTAGGCCAGCACTATTTCATACGTTTAGGCCATAACAACTACTGCATGCCTCTGCTGCCCGAATGGTTTTAGTTGTCCTCTATTTCTGAAAGTAAAGCCCATATTGGGCAAGGATGCTATACATTCAGCCCTGCATTCCAGGGATGGGCGGAGCTGAAGGCAAAAGGGGTGGGGGCAATACCAAAAATACCAGCTCAGCCTTAAGAGAGGCATTACATTAGAGTGGGGAAAACCTGCACAATAGCCAGGAAACCACCAAGTGATAAGCGGTTGGGGAAAGGGGGTGTGGTAAGGGGAAAGGGGCGTGGCCTTCTGGGGAATTTGGGATGGCCAATTCCCTTCTTCTCCCCTGATTTTTCCTTTTTAACCTTCAACATTCCATGGCTCAAGTGCTTGCAACCATTAGACTTCATTGCTAGACTCACAGTCTGTCCAAACTCTGGTCCTGCCCCACCACTGCAAACGAGTCACAGAAACTAACTGAGAACTCCAGGATTTTAGCATAGCTAAACTGTTGTTGTCCTGTGCCCCGCCTCCCTCCCCCGCATGGGGACTGCACTCACTATGGAGCTCCCGGTGTTTCCGGCGGTTTGGCGACTGCGATTCCTCAAGCTCCTCCCGGCTGCTGTCCGTCTCGGTATCTGTTACTGACGATTCTTCCTCCTCCTCTTCGCAGTCTTCAGCTTGGTCACTGCAAAACTGCCGGCTCCAGTATGTGCGACGGAGCCACTCAAGGACAACGTCGCAGCCTGGAGGAGACAATGGATCACACCATCTTATGCAGAAGACAGCCATGCAAAGCTCCCACCCACCTGAACGAGCGGAAGATTTACAGGCCATTTCTCAGAGCTGCTGCGTTCATTAAACTATGTTTGTATCCATCATGCACTGTCCTCTTTTGGACACTTAATCTCTGTATGGGCATCAAAGGAAACCCTCTGGTGTTACCTTGCCTATCTTAATCGTGAATTTGCTTATTATATGTTATATTATATTATATAACACATTCCTGTTAGTGTAGTCAAGGCTGTCTACAGTATAAATAATGACCCTGTTCAGACAATACGCTAAGTCATGATGGTTAAGCATTTTGAGCTAAACATTATGGCTTAGCGTGTCATGTGAACCATTCCTAATCATGGTGGCTACAGAACCATGGTTTAAACACAGTCATTAGTGGCCTAACCATGGCTTAGTGTGTTGTCTGAACAGGCCCAATGGCTGCAAGTGGCTCAGTGTGACTTGAGCTGGTCAGGTCATTTCTATGGGGTTGTTCACACAACACTCTAACCCATACTCACTGATTGAGTGTGGGTTCGTTTTAACCATGGGTCAGCGTGTGGTCATCACATTTTTGCACAGGGTGGGTTATCATATTAACTGAATGCAGCCTGAACAACCCAAACTCGAACTGGATTGTTCCAGTTTGTAGCTGCAATCATGTTGTTTATTTCATTCTTGTCTTGGCCAGATATTTTATTACTGCCATTTGCTATTTTTTTAAAAAAAAAAATTGTGCTGTTACATTACTGAATTGGTCTATTTTATTGTTGCAAGCTGCCTTGGGAGGGATTCTGCCCTGAAAGGCGGGCTAGAAATACTTTTAAAAAATAAAACAGACCCCAGCAGGCTGAAGAGTGCCCCAGATTGTCATGGCACACTGTGTTAACCTGGATTATCATAAATTGAAGGTGGTTTCATGTTTTCTGTGGGAACCCACCTGCCTGCATTAAAAGTCCACTCCTGCTGCTGCAGGAGGGCAACGTGGCCCTCAGCTCAAAAAGATTCCCTTTACCAATGACGTGAACTGCAGCCACTCACACTTCTAGGCAAGAACTAAAGTGTTGCACTTGGGAACACCAATGAAACAAGGCTTGCCCTCCAGTGTTGACAATGGGTCTCCCACTCTCATGTCCTGCCTCCCCTCTTCCTTCCAGTACTGCCCTCTCTGGCCCCATAAATGCCTCCAAGCCATGCGGCTATAGATCTGCCCAGAGCAGGCCAGGATTGCAGATTTCAGATGATCTGGTCTCTCTTTTAGTGAAACGATTCATCAAGCCCTAATGTCATAGCACCACCTGGTGGAAAACCTAAAGCACTGCACCTAGTGGCAGTGATTTAGACAACAGTATAGGATGGTGACCCATTAAGGGTAGAGATGGACCATGTTTTTAAGAGAGTTGAACATGGAATGAGAGTTATCATTGCTTTTGCTCCCTCTCCCACTGCCTCTAAAGCACTATGACACTTTAAGCCTACACTGCAACCTGCAAACCGAGATAAGTGTGCACAGCACAGGCAATGATGCTTCCACCTCGGGTGGGGTGGGGGTGGAATTGTCTTATTTTCAGCCTTGATGAAAACGCACAAACTGCCAGCAAAAAAGTGCCAACCACCTGTGACCTTTGCTGGCACAGCTCCATCACCCACATCCACCTGGAGATCTCCTACTCCTTCAAACGGTTCCACCCCATCTCCCTTGGCAGAGTGCCTCTTTTACTTTCAAACCTCTCCTTGTAACTCACCTTTCCCATAAAGCCTTGGCCACAGCTGCCTCACCCCCATACCCTGCCGCAGCCTTCCCCAAGCTGCAGTGTTCAGAGGTGTCACATTACAATTCCCGGCATCTCCCAGACAGCATGTATTGCAACAGATCTGGAAAGCACCAGATTGGGGAAATCTGTACCACTGCAATTAAGCCTAACTAAAATAATCAGATCTTCTTCCTATTTACCCATGTCTCCATTATTATAATTATTACTACAGATAACAATGCTAGTAGGCTACACTCACCTTTTCGGCAAGCAACCAGCTGGGGAAGTTTGCCATGGGTCAGTTCGTGACGGAGGTCCACAATCCAGACTGGGATGTCGAGCTTCGAATAAGAAGCAAAGGGCAATAAAAATCACAAGAGGAAAAGATCCACCCCACTCCCAAAGATGTTCACTTGAAACACACTCTGACTACCATTTGTGGATCCCTCTAACTGCTTGGGATGATATCTGTAGCTTGCAGGGACTGAACATACTGGAACCTTCTTTACCTCTTTAGCTAGCCATCTCAGCGAAGCGAGGACCCTTTTCTGCTTCCGCTCTGTGATGAGATTCACAAACCTATGCACAGAAAGATGACCCTACACATGACTGATTCAGGATTTCAGAGATACATTTGTTTGAAAACATTATTTCTAGGGCGCCAAACCAAACCAGAGCCTGCACCTAAAGATTGGAATAAGGCTTAATTATTTCCCCCTTTGAACCGTTAACTGAAAGTCTCTGTTGAACCAGAATTACAGAAACCCCACATATAGAAATTTTAAAAGAATTTAAGCCTAGCCACGGTCATTCATACACTGGTAACCTCACGATTAGACTACTGTAACACACTCTACGTGGGGCTTCCCATGTGTGTGGTTCAGAAGCAGAAGCTTGTGCAGAATGCAGCAGCTAGGGTGCTCATGGGGATACCCATCTCTGCCTATATAACACCTGTGTTAAAAGAATTGCATTGGCTGCCTGTTAGCTACCGAGCCACGTACAAGGTTGTGCTATTATCCTATAAAGCCCTAAACAACTTGGGACCAGGATACCTAGCAGACCACCTTCCCTTATACACACCCAGACAACATTTACGATTGTCAGAAGAGGCCCGGCTCGTCATCCCAAGACGAACAGAATATCAGCATGAAGAACCTGGATGGCGGGCCTTCTCTGTAGCGTCACCCACCCTCTGGAAAACCCTCCCTTGTGAGGTTCCGGAGGCGGAAAATGTAATATCCTTTAAATGCCTCCTGAAAACACATCTCTTTAGACAAGCTTTCCATGGACTGTAACTTGTTCTGCTTTTATATGATACTTTTACAGATTTTTTGTACACTATGGTTTTAATTGTAAACTGCCCAGAGAGCCTTGGCTGTTGGGCAGTATAAATATGTAATAAATAAATAAAATAAACTAATGTGGTATACTTAATGGCACTCCCACTGAGCTCATAAAATAAAATGTACATCTCTCCCATCATGCACTTGAACAGCGCAATTAAAACAAGCATTACCAATGTATTAAATACTTTGAATTTGTTTTTGTGTTTCATGCATGCATTAGCTTTAGACCTTATTCATTACAACAATCATTATAATGGGTCTTGTATATGATTTCTTATGCACATGAACCAGAACCACATTAATTGGTTGGTTCCTGTGTTACAGTGTCACCTAGTCACAGAACCTTTATGTGTTTCAGCTGGAACTAAACCAGAACAACTTCAGCTGCAGCTAACCATAAACTGGAACCAAAACAAAAATACTTAATGGTTTGACTTTCTGATCATTAGTAGTGTATCTACAGGACTTCGCACTATATATATATATATATATATATATAATCTATATATATCGATCCAAACTAAAGAAACAAGCCCCCCTTAGGTTTGCAATCTAAGAGACCAGACACCGAAGGAAGAGGAACGGAGGAACAGAGGAGAGGGGTGAGTTCTGTTAGAGAATAACAGAATTACATGAGAGTTTTAATGGGGACTTTAGCCCACTTGGGGCCAGGCTGATCTCCCCTTGCTGGTACTTGTGTGCTGTAGCTTCCCAGCAGCCCTTGGTCCCACGGCTGGTGACTGGGGCCAGGGCGTTCTTCCCCCCCCTCCACCTCTGCAGCCATAAGACAACTGACTGTTCCAGCCATGCTTTTTCCTAGGGTGGGGAAAGGAAAGCATGTTCCAAACTGCTGATGGTTGTTTGGGTCAGGCTGATGATATTCCCTTTGGATTGTGCTTGCTGCAGAGGCATAACCAGAAATAATACCAGGTGCCCAGATGCCTAGAAGTATGCCACTGGCATCTAGGAATTTAAAACATCCCACCAGTTCTGTGTGTATAGGCACGGCATAGCCTCATTCATCTTAATCAGCTTGGCATCACGTGATCACAAATTCAGGAGAACAAAACGAGGGTGGGGGGGATACTGCTTACCTAAGGCTATATTAACGAATCTAAAAAAACAGTTCAGGCAAGTGTAAATCACAGGCATTTACGGGAGTTGGTTCCAGCTAGTTGCTTCTGTAGATGAGCAAATTCACACATTGTGAAGTCATACCAATATCATCTGTTTCATGTTTATTAAACACTTAATTTTTGTTGTTAGTATTGCATCTCTTTCAATGAAAACATATGATTGCAACTGGATTCATCTATTTGATAAATAACAGCTCAGGAGTTAGTAGGTTCCCCCCCCCCCCTTTCTTCTTTTTAAAGCTATTGTTTCATTGTGTTTGCCTCATGTGTTGTTTTGCTTTGTTTTTTTAAACACGTTTCTTCCTGGGTTTGTTTTGTTTTTAGGTTTATAGCTTTTTAAAGTTATTACAGTGGTTTTAAATGTATGTGTATATTGTCTGTTTTTGCTGTTTAAATTTTTGTATATTGTTTTTAATTGTTTTAATCTTATGTAAACCGCCCAGAGAGCTTCGGCTAGGGGACAGTATACAAATGTAATAAAATAAAATAATAAATAAAATTAAAAAGTATATTTTAAAAAGATGGAGTGGGAAAAGAACGTACTCAAAAACATCAGATTTAAAATAGCTCCTTACTGGAGAAATGTTTGCGCTGTAAAAGCATGTCAGCTTTCCATGAAGAGTTGATTTACTCTTTGCCCTTGGCACGCATCTCCTACAAAGGGGTATGGAGTTGCTGAAAAGCACAAACCCCCTTTCCTGACCCTTCACCTAACACGGTCCTTACCTCACAAGAGCCAGGCCATACGTAAGGACCAATTCATGAGATTTCAAATCACCGGTGGCATCTAGGATTTTACAACGAACAAGATCCGCAGTGCATTCCACAGCTAACGGCATCCTGTGTCCATACCTAATTTCAAAGAGTGAGACATGGTGAGGTTGGGATCATTTCCATTACTTGGCCAAAGTAGTTCATCAGTTATCCTTGAGGGTGGTCATTTTAAAGCTGTGTCCTGAGAAAACCTAGCATTTCCAGGGTTCTATGAAAAGAAAATCAGCTGCAGAAGACAAGCTGCCCTGAAAGGCATCTTCCTCACCACTGCCAATCTTCCCTTGCTGCGCACAGGGTGCATTTTGGGGCACTCCAGATACGGTTGGGTCCAACAGGCTTAATCAGCAGCCAATGTAGGCTGGGCCCAATGAGATACCCCAAAGTTTTCTGCAATGCTCAGGGATTCATTGGCGGATGTGCAGAGGTCCCTCAGCAGACAAAACCAATGTGCAAAACATCCAAAGGAAGGAAATGTGAAAGCCAGAGTTCCGGAGGTCAGGCATAGTGAATAGGCTGAGTCACTTTGGCAGGCATTGCCTGGAAATAGGATAAGAGCTATACTAGATAGAAACGAGTTATTTGAGGAGCGGAACAACCCCGGAGGTGAGAGGCTTGATTCAGTTTGATGTACATAAGCTGGAGGTGTTACAGAGCAAAGGCATCCAGGCATCACCTATTTCAAGCATCCAATTCCAATTTTCCATTCAGGTTATGCATAAAACGTTATTATCTATCAGCTATTATGTAGATCCCATTTGGTCCCCAACATTTTATAACAAAGGCATCTTGACACTGCTTAAAAACCCAGAAAGGATGCAAATTAATGCCTTCAGACAGAAATGAATGTCAGGAGATCTCATGAAAATTGGTTATCACGTGTTTCTAGAAGGCAACAAAGAGAAAAGTCTACAAAGCTGGCTTTGTCCTAATCTGGCCATTATCTAGTGCTTGTAGATAACGGTACTCTTGAATAGGGATCCCAGCTGTAGCCCACAGAGATAGAGAAAAGCTCATGTGCTCTGAAACTTTGACCTCCTCTCTCTCACTTTACACCCCAAAGAAATCAAGGACTTCCACACAAAAGATAGCAGGGTGGAGAAGGATTTTTCTCAACAGATCAAATTGGATGAAAACATGAGGGAAAAGGGGGGCTGGATTTTTGTTTTGTTGCTGTGCCTCCGGCGTGTCATGTATTCAACCCCTCTTGCTCCAGTTTTGCAGTTATTCACTCATCAGACACCTTTTAAATCTGTGTGGGCTGAAGGAAAATATGCAGCAAAATCACATCAGAAGGGTTTGCACCAACAGGACTGTACTGCATTTGCAAAAAATAAAATAAAAAAATTCTTGGTAGCTATGCACAGAAATCCAAATTAGATTAATGGACAGAGATAGCTGGGGTGCCATGATTTTCATTTGGAGATGCCAAGGAAAGGAATCAAAAGGTGACTGACTAGGATCTAGTTTCAGAAGTAAAGCCAAGAGCTTGTGTCTGAGAAATGAAATGGTGCTCCTAAGAAGGGATGCATGACCTGAGCGTGTGTGTTTGGTGGGTCGGTGTGATGAGTATGACAACCGAGCAGGACTTTAGTCCTAGAAAACACTGGATTGGGACTGGCTCCACTTCTTTCTAGCAATCCATTGCACTTCCTAAAACACAGTTCCTTCACACTCAATCCGCATCTCCTCTCACCTGCTCTTCCAAGCAGACACTCGGTCCAGTGCATCCCGTTGCATCTGGCAGTCCCCGCAATACAGCCCCACCATGACTTGATCCCATTCAGCCTTGCTCTGCCAGGCCACCACGCTCCGTGGCCTCTTCTGCCGAGACTTCCCTGCTGCCTGCCTCTGCCTCAGGCGAGTGCTACCGGGACGACTAGCCATGCTGCAGTCTTCTGCTGCCTCGCTGAGTCCAATGCTACCAAATCTAAGAACACAAAACTGTGAAAAAGCACCCCCAAATAAACCTCTTCACAAGGCCTACTCAACTTCCCTTTGCAAGTCAAAAGATCAATGCTTTTTAGATGGAATAAGCTGTTGCATCCAATCCCCAAACACATTCAAGCAAACATGAAAATATTCTTTAAAAGTGTTCCCGATGGTAAAATCCACAAGTGTCCCCACATCCAACATCTGCATCCTTTGCTAAGGATCAGGACCCCCCTCTATTCCCAAAAATCAAGTTGCGCCTCCTAAACCCACAGCTTGTCCCATCTATGGAGAAATTACCCCACCCCACATTAGGGCTCTTCCACAACTCCACTATGGCCGAAATTGGGGCTCTACCACAATCCCCATGCCTCAAATTGGGGCTCTATTACAACTCCATTACCCCTGCAAATTAGGCCTCTACCACAGCCCCCCTCAGCCCTAAATTAGGCCTTTACCACAGCCCCCATTAGCCCTAAATTAGACCTTTACCACAGCCCCCTTTAGCCCTAAATTAGGCCTCTACCACAGCCCCCCTTAGCCCTAAATTAGGCCTCTACCACAGCCCCCCTCAGCCCTAAATTAGGCCTCTATTACAGCCCCCCTCAGCCCTAAATTAGGCCTCTACCACAGCCCCCATTAGCCCTAAATTAGGCCTCTACCACAGCCCCCCCAGCCCTAAATTAGGGCTCTACCACAGCCCCCCTCAGCCCTAAATTAGGGCTCTACCACAGCCCCCCTTAGCCCTAAATTAGGCCTCTACCACAGCCCTAAATTAGGCCTAAATTAGGCCTTTACCACAGCCCCCCTCAGCCCTAAATTAGGCCTCTACCACAGCCCCCCTCAGCCCTAAATTAGGCCTCTACCACAGCCCCCCTCAGCCCTAAATTAGGCCTCTACCACAGCCCCCCTCAGCCCTAAATTAGGCCTCTACCACAGCCCCCCTCAGCCCTAAATTAGGCCTCTACCACAGCCCCCCTCAGCCCTAAATTAGGCCTCTACCACAGCCCCCCTCAGCCCTAAATTAGGCCTCTACCACAGCCCCCCTCAGCCCTAAATAAGGCCTCTACCACAGCCCCCCTCAGCCCTAAATTAGGCCTCTACCACAGCCCCCCTCGGCCCTAAATTAGGCCTCTACCACAGCCCCCCTCAGCCCTAAATTAGGCCTCTACCACAGCCCCCCTCAGCCCTAAATTAGGCCTCTACTACAGCCCCCTTTAGCCCTAAATTAGGCCTCTACCACAGCCCCCCCTTTGCTCTAAATTAGGGCTGTACCACAGACACGCACCCCGCGGCCCCCCTCTGCTGAGCTCCTTGGCTTTGGGGCCCTGCAGATGCTGCGCTCAGGGGACCTCCAGGGGAGGAGAGCGAAGATCTCACAAGCAGCAGCTCCGGAGCCCGAGTGGCCGCGCGGGAGAAGGAAGAGGGAGAGCAGCCAATCACTGCAAGAAGATTGGCAGCGGCGGGGCCGGGCAGAGAAGCGAGCAATCCCATTGGATGCGTGACGCCAATGTGACAAGGAAGTGTCCCAGCCAGAAGCGGAAACGGGAAGAGAGACGCAATGGCTAGATCGTCGCAGGGACCTCGACTTCCGGTTCTGTCGTACCTGGGCCTTTGCTCACCCCTGGCCGGAAGTGAGGGGGGCCATTAGCAGACGAGGAGCGAGCCCTGGGCTTGCCTTCCCCAACCTGGTGCCCTCCAGGTGTGTTGGACTACAACTCCCAGTGTCCCCCAGCCAGCGTCTCTATTTATAAAAAGCAGGGGCTCCTCTCACGGTTGTCCCTTTTTTGAGGTGTGGATGCTGCTGTTTTTCTCCAGACACTGTTGCCCTGAAATCTGGGGTCCCTCTTTGAGTTTCCATGGTCAGCCATGATATTGTATTTATAACCTGTTTTTATGGTTTTAAGTTTTGTATATAGGTGGTGTTTTTTTAAAAAAAAAAGTTCAATGTTTTTAATTTTTGTAAACTGCCCAGAGAGTTTCGGCTATGGGATGGTAGATAAATGGAATAAATAATAACAATAATCTTGCCCTGGAGAAGAAGCGAGAAAGCACTTGTATCTTTGCCTCTTGATTTCGTGGGCTGAAAGCCATCAAGGCAGCTTGCAAAATAAAACCGCAAGTTAAAAAACAGAGCAAGGAAACGTGTGGGAACACTGTCAGGCGAGGTAGCGTTACATCAGCTAAGATAAAAACGAAAGAGCTGAAAAAATGGGATTTTTCAAGCTGCAACAAAATTTAAACCAAAACCAGAAGTTGGTATGGTGGCCACGTGCCCTTCTTTACAGAGGACATTCCTCTCTTTGACGGCATCCTCTGTTGGAAGGGTTGCCCAGTCCAAGTCCGATTTCAAGAGAAAGAACACTGCGAAGGGAGAGACAGAAGGACCCTGAAGCTGCCTGTCAAATATTAGTACTTTGCAAATGGCTGCCCTTGAGGTGGTTCAGCCGGTTGTAATCGAGTAATAACGCTGCAATCTCACGCAACCTTACCTGGGACTGGGAGTGAGCTCTGGGCAACATAGTGGAATTTACTTCAGAGTAAATATGCATTGGGTTGTGCTGTAAATCCATGAGAGAATAGTGGTGGACAGTGGAGTCTTTTATTTTTATATATATTGGAAGTTCTGTGTGTGTGTCGCTCGACATATTTCTATCTCTACCATTCATTTTGCCTGAGTTCTATAGGTAAATTTGGAGGTGGGGTGGGGGGTTGTGACTCATTTGGGAAAATCTTGCAGCCCGGGTGGGGACCCCATTAGTGCAATCTTAACATTTTACTCAGAAGTAAGTCACACTGAAACTGAATGAGACTTTGTAATAAGTGGAAAGAGCTTTACACTTATTGTGCAAATATACTATGTAACAATTTAAGGCATTTAGTACGGCATAAGTGCTTGTTGAATTTAGTGCCTGAAAGCTTGGTCCAGCCTATCCCTAGTGGAGCCTTCCAGATGTGTTGGAATACAACTCCCAGCATCCCCCAGCCAACCAACCCCAGTTCAACACATCTGGAGGGTCTGCATTGGCGGTGGCTGGCTTAGTCTTTAAATGCTACAAGACTGTTGGTTGTTTTTGCTGCAACAGAAATGAACCTGGTTCCCCCTTTGGAAATCGTTTGAGATCTTCAATTCAGGATTGTTTTAAATTGTAATGTTAAGGCAAGTGCACGGACGCTGAGGCACCATGCGGTCTCCAATGGCAGAAGTCTGTTTTGAACAGCTGTCAACAGATTGTTTCCCCCTGATAGCTTTAACCCCAAGAACAAGCATCTTCTTGGCTTTTATATCGGCAGCGGACAGTTTGCTTCAGAGCTAATGTACAGCGAACGGTGTGAGGCTGCGGCGGTTGTGCGAGAAATGTCCTTATTTTCATCTGCAGTGTTGGAGGGGATGTAGAAATTAGGCAGCAGGCACGGGTCTGAAAACCATGATTTCCAGAAATAGTTTCCTTCATCTTTGCCTTTCCCTGTAACAGCTTCATGTTATTCATCTTATTGTGGCCTGCAGGATTACCATCTGGAATTAGGAGTAATCAGTAAAGTGGCCAAGTTTGCCGATGACACCAAAGTATTCAAGGTTGTTAAAACACAACGGGATTGTGAAGAGCTCCAAAAGGATCTCTCTAAGCTGGAAGGGTGGGCATCCAAATGGCAGATGCGGTTCAGTGTAAGCAAGTGTAAGGTGATGCACGTTGGGGCAAAAAACCCCCAACTTCAAGTATAACCTGATGGGATCCGAACTGGCGGTGACCGAACAAGAAAGAGATCTTGGGGTTGTGGTGGACAGCTTGATGAAAATGTCAACCCAGTGTGCAGCACAGTAAAGAAGGCAAACTCCATGTTAGGCATTATAAGAAAAGGAATTGAGAATAAAACTACCAGTATCATATTGCCTTTATACAAATCTATGGTGCAACCACATTTAGAATACTGTGTACAGTTCTGGTCATCACATCTAAAAAAAGATATTATGGAGCTGGAAAAAGTGCCAAAAAGGGCAACTAAAATGATTAAGGAGCTGGATCATCTCCTCTATGAGGGAAGGTTACAACAGCTGGGACTGTTCGGCTTGGAAAAAAGGAGGCTAAGGCGAGGCATGACAGAGGTGTACAAAATTATGTATGGTGTGGAGGATGTGGAATGGAAGACATTTTCTCCCTCATTGAAGCTGATTGGTGGATGATTCAGGACAAATAAAAGGAAGGACTTCTTCACACAGCGCATAGTTAAACCATGGAATTTACTACCATGAGATATAGTGATGGCCACCAATTTGGATGACTTTAAAAGTGGTTGGATAAATTCCTGGAGAAGGCAGTCAAAGGCTATTAGCCCTGATGGCTATGTGCTCCTTCCAGTATCTGAGGCAGTAACCCTATATGCACCAGTTGCTGGGGAACATGGGTGGGAGGGTGCTGTTGGGCCCGTGACCTGCTTATGGGTTCCTGGTTGATAGCTGGTTGGCCACGGTGTGAACAAAGTGCTGGACTCGATGGACAGTCGGTCTGATCCAGCTTGGTCCTTCTTATGTCCTTACTGTCAGTGCCTGGTATCCTCAGGCAGCTGCGCCAGCTCCACCACCCTGGCATGATGTCTACCCTAAATCCCACTTTAAACAGTCCTCTCTCCCCAGTGCTACAATCATTACTGGGTGACCAGGTCTTGATGCCTCCATTTTAATTTCCCATAATCCCGATGTAGCACTACTCTAGAGCCTTGTGGGAAGTTTGTTGATTACACCAAATTATTTAGGGTGGTGGTTGGGTGGTATAGAAATGTAATAAATAACTAACTCCAAAATGATCTCTCCAAACTGGGGTAATGTGAACAGGAATACTGTGCTTGGGATTATTAGGAAAAGAATAAAAAGTAAAGCTGCCGAAACCATACTGCCCTCATACAATTCTTTGGCACAGCCATGCTTGGCGTGCTGTGTACAGTTCTGGCCACCAACCTCAAAAAGGCTATTGTAGAGTTAGTAAAACTGCAGAATAGGACAGCCAAAATTATCAAGGGGCTTCAGCAACTCTCCTATTTGGAAAGGTTACAAGCGTTTGGGCTTCAGAATACTTCTGTATATCAGTTGCCAGGAAACATAGGTAGGAAGGTACATGGCACTCATGTTCTACGTGTTGACTTCCCATGGGCATCTGGTTGGCCATGGTCAGAACAGAATGATGGACTGGGTAGGTTCTTGGTCTGAGATACCAGTTTCTGATGTTGTCACGTTCCTCATAGAATGGTGGCCTTCATTGTGGATCTAAGAGCTGTCATTTCCATAATGTGACATCCCTTTGGGGCCAATGTTGGAAATTAAAATGGTGGTGCATTGAGCCACTTGCCCAACACTGATTGGAGCTGCAGCAGCTGCTGCTATATAAACTAGTCAGGAAGGCCTAGTAACATAGCAAGGGGGGCACTGACTAAAGAGCAGGACCAGCCCAAGATATTTTGCTGACTGAAGCAAAGGACAAGATGGCTTCCCCTTCCATTCCAGGTACAGAAGCCAACTGGGCAGGCACTTGAATCTAACTTCAACACTGGCAATGGGAGAGAGTCCTTCATCTCACCTGAGGGAAGCAGGCTAGTTTAATGGATGTAGGACAGGCTGTGAGGCACTCATAGATTTGTCCTCCTAAGAGCATAGAATGGCTGGAGGACTTCCACTGCTGCCTCCTAGCATCTGCTACCTGAGGCGGTTACATCACTCTGTCTACTGATAGGGCCGGCCCTGCCCTATAAGGGATTTCTCTAAAGCAGAGGTGGGCAACTTTGTGACCCTCCAGATGTTTTTGCCTACAATTCCCATCAGCCCTAGCTAGCATAGCCAATGATGAGGTATAATGGGAGTTGTCCACCCTTGATTGAAAGGCTCCTTAAGCCTAGAGTCAACCCCATTGGCCTTCCATGTGCCTGACACCCCACTCACCCATGCTTCACTTCTTCAATCGCAGATAGGCTTTCAAGAACCACCCGGCATAGCTGGCGGACTGCATTCACAAGTTGGTAAGTCACAAATTCTAAGATCTGGACTGGGACATTAGAGAACAAAAGCCTGATTAGTACAGCTGGACTAGAAGCTGTGCTTACAAGGAGCTGGTGAATGCTTACACAAGTAACCGGTGTAGCACCAAAAGCTACCAAGAAATACAAAATCATTTACTACTCCCATGAATCCTCTCTCCTTGTTGACTATTAAGAGATCAAGACTATTAAGAGATCATTCACAAAACGATCTCCACTCAGCACTTGGTGTGAAATATGTTCCCTAAGCAAAAACTAATGAACCTTGGCTTTGAGGTACATTACGCTCAAGCAGAGGTTTCTCTTCCCCATGGAGGAGGAATCCTGGGAAACACATGGAATCATTTGATCAGACGGCGAGGCAAGAAATTGGGGCCAAAATGACCCTAAAAATGATAGCATATGCCAGTAACTAAGCCTTAGGGAAGGTGTTTCGCCTGTTTAGAATGGAAGCAAAACATGCAAAAGCCAGGAAAGTGGGTGTGGAGGGAAAGGGTGGGGCCAGGAAAGGGGGTGGAGCTTTTGGGGGATCCTCAGAGGGGCCGATTTATGTTCTATTCTTTTTTTATTCTTTTATGTTATTTGTACTCCACCTTTCTACCGAAAAGGGGCACTCAAGATGGCTTACTTAACCAATAAAAATTGATTAATGCAATACAGTAAAATATAATACAAACATAACAAATACAGGAAAAAAATCTTATTCAACACAGCACCCTACCCACAAAACCCACTTACAGGCCAAAGGCTTTCTTCGTCCATTAGCTGAAGGCCACTGAAGAGGAGCAAGCCTAGGTTACCATAATGCAACATTGTGATTGTCACCAATTTGGATGGCTTTAAAAGGGGGTTGAATAAATTCCTGAAGGGGAAGCCTATCGATGGCTACTAGTCCTGATGTCAATATGCTACCTCTAGTATCAGAGACAGTATGCCTACGTACACCATGAACAGCAGATTGGCCATTGTGTGAAGAGAATGCTTGACTAGATGGAGCCCTGGTCTGATCCAACATTACTCTCCTTATGTTCTTACTCAGGAGCCTCATCCTCTGAGGACAAGCAGTTGTGGTTCTGGACCATATATTGGCTCTAACATGGAATTTGTTACACAGATATATTTCCAGTTCGGCAGCTGTAATGTGTGAACTGTAGAGTATTGCAGTCTCTCCTATTGCTTATGAAGCTCACAGACTGTAACCATCCTGTGATCTGAAGGGAATTTCTATGGGATAAAAACTGAGCCTCTGATTGAAATGTCAAGCCTATTGCGGAGTGATGATTTAATAATTTTCATGAGCAATCCCATCACAGCAAATTCCAGCAACGGAGTGCTGTGAATCAACAAGGGTGGGTGAGAAATGAGACACGCCAAGGGAATTTCATTCCCAAGCCATGTTCTTAGCTTTACCTTCTCAGAGGGCTTTCCCTCAGCTCCTAGATTTTCTCTTTTCCACACAAAACTGAACATAACTAATTGATTATTATAACAATCAAGTAAGCATATTTGTAAATACTTATATTTAAAATATTGTTTAATATAACAATTGTTACTTGCTTTATTAACTGGAGGTACCATCTTAATCAAAGGCATCTCTAATTATTTGGCTAGCAAATTTTAAAAAATATAAATGCAAGTTTTTACAAAAGCTGTGAGTGTAGAGCAATGGCCTTGTTTGGACTCTTGCACTCTCCCTGTCTTCCAGTGAGACTCCAAGGAAGAGTCTGAAAGCTTCTGCTTTCAATTAACCATAGTTTAAGATTCTGTCTGAACCCTAAAATATGGTTAAAGTTAACTATGATTTGTTGAAACAAGTCAAGTTCATAAACCATGGTTTGAAGCTAGTTTGTTTCAGTTAACCCTAGTTAAGACTAACCAAAATTTGTCTTGGTTCCAACACAAATACTACACTGTGGTTAGTTAAAGCAAAAGCTTTTGATCTGCTCCTTGCAAATGTGTGTGTGCACAAGCCTGAGATTTTCCCAGGTTTGTTCACATAATGCTAAACTATAGTTTAGTGTTATGTCAAGGCCTCTTCCTTAGAAAAAAAATTCCCTTTCTCATACCCACGACCATGGAGCACATCTACTGTGGTGCCTGCTGAAAAATTGGTATCCGTTACCAAAATCAGGGGTGGGCAGAAGGTAGATCGGGATTTACTGGGGATTTTCAGGGGATCAGCAAAAATAAATCTGTCTCCTAATTAACAACAGCTAAAACAAAAAGCCTAAATTAGCCTAAATCCATCATCCACTAAGTTATATTGCTGAAATGAAGAAAGCTTGGGCAGGGAGAATTACCTGGACTGGATTTTTCTGTAGAAGGATTGAAACAAACAAACAAGCAAACAAACAAACAAACTCCTGGCCTCAGACCTCTTTAAATATAAGTATATGTCTTTTGCACCCAGTTCCAGTTGGTGAATCTTAGAATTCTAATCATCATCATCATCCCACCAAAGTAGATACCAACAACCTGAAGTCTGCCCACTGCAGACCCCAAACAAAAAAAGGATGCTCCTTTTTTTAAAATCCAGAAAGAAGGGTTTTAGTTATATGCAAATGTGTACAGATTTAATCAATTAAAACTCACTCAAGGCCCTGATTAAGGGTGCTTTAATTGGGTGGTGGTCCTGCTGTAGGCTTCATTCCCCCTTCATATTTCAAGGTGATGACTCCTTCCAAGTAGGGATGGATGGATATCAGTTTCAGTTCCTCTCATGTTTGATTTTTTCCCCCAATCTCAAATTCTTTCCATCCCACTTATGGAGTAATCTGCAAATTTTGTTAAATTCTTTTTTTTCTTTTTTTAAAAAAAACTGAAAGAAACTCATCCCTCTGAGCAGGCCAAATCCAATAGGTTCACCTATTTCCAGCATGGAGAGCACTGTGTTCTATGTGCTGCCATGTAGCTATTAATGAAGAGGAGGGGTAGGAGGTGGCAGCTTTAACTCAGCCCTGCAAACATGGTTGAATACATGAGGATTCAAACCCAGACTTTTAAAAGCTGACTTTGGAATCTGGTGGCTCTGATTTCAGTGGATCTGTGAATCCATTTTGGGTTTTACTCAGAAACAGCCAGACCTCTAAAGCAGCTTCCTGAACCTAACTTTGGGATGGCAGTTCACCACCTTGGATAGCTCCCCACAGTTATAGAATGATCTCCCTGATGAGGCCAGCCTGGCGCAACTCTGTTATCCTTTTGTTGACAGGTTAAAACTGCTCTGTTTTCTCAGGGATTAGGCTGTAGGGATGTGTATCGTGTCGTTAAAATGTCTGATAACGATACGATAAGGTCGTTATCGGACATCCAATTAACGATAATGATACAATAGAAAAACCTCCGATAAATATCCGATCCGATAATTTTCAGCCAGATTATATCAGATTATCGGACTGCCATATAAATAAACCCATAACTTCTGTATTTTCAAAGTTAGAGGCTTGAAACTTGGTCACAGTGCTTATGGGGTATGCCTAAGCATGTGTATGAAATTTGAGATTGATCCCTCCAACCTTCGATTTTATATGAATTTATTAAAGATTGTTTAAATTCTGACTGGTCAGAATGACAGCTCGCCATGTGCGTTCATTCAGACCTGTCAAAAAGTTGCAGGATCTTTAATAAATTCATATAAAATCGAGGGTTGGCGGAATCGATCTCAAATTTCATACACATACTTAGGCATACCCCATAAGCATTGTGCCCAAGTTTCAGGCCTGTAACTTTGAAAATACAGAAGTTATAGGCATTTTTCTTAAAAAATCAGCTCTATAGGGCACAATGGGGCTGCAAATTAAATATTTTCAATAATTATCGTGAAGACTATACGATTAACCTACGATATTATCGGAGATGATAATTCTTTTGGTCCGAAATTCCAATAACGATAAAATACTATATTTTTGGGTGTGCACATCCCTATTTGGCAGCATACAATGAGTTTTAAATTAGGCCTTGGATCATGTTTGGCTGAGGCTTAACAAATTGTTTTTAGATATATGTTAGGGTGACCATATGGAAAGGAGGACAGGGCTCCTGTATCTTTAACAGTTGCGTAGAAAGGGGAGTTTCGGCAGGTGGCATTTGTAGGCATGCAGTACCTGGTGAAATTCCCTCTTCATCATAACAGTTAAAGCTGCAGGAGCCATACTAGAGTGACCAGATACAAAAGAGGGCAGGGCTCCTGCAACTTTAACTGTTGTGATGAAGAGGGAATTTTACCAGGTGCTGCAAGCCTACAAATGGCACCTGCTGAAATCTGTTTATATGGCTTTATGTAAATGCTTTTCTTTTCGTACTTCGTATAATGTGCTTTAATGTTTGTTGTTGTTGTTGTTGTTGTTTGAATTTTTGTGAACTGCCTAGAATGCTTTGGTTATGGGGCGGTACAGAAATGTAATAAATGAAATGAAATGAGTAGAAACAAAGTGTAATGGAAGCAAACTAACTCCTCAAAATATGGACAGGGCATAAAAGCATGCAGTTGCATCTTTTCCAGGTGAATATAATAATTACAAGAAGGTAATAAACTATGACATTCACTGGGGAGGGGTGTGTTATATATCTTTCCCGCTAGCTGTGAACTTAGCTGGTGAGTGCCAACAGCATTGTAGCCAAAATGAGTTCACCGATCTGCTACGTTTGCATGTTATCACTCTGCAGCAGGGTGGTATTGTGAGCAGCAGTGTGGAACATCTGACAGCAGAGGGCTTGCATGGGCCATGCAAGCTTCACACAAGGGATTGGGAAAGTGATTTTCTGGAATGAAATGCCATTACATTTGCCATTATTACTGATTGGGTCAGTATATAGCACACTGAAGGAACAGCTGGGGATGTTTCCTATATAGCAAAAACCCTTAAGTCAAAGACCAGCATCTAGCAGTGGCTCTCAAACCCTTTTGTGTGCCTAAATCAATTTTAAAAAAGAAAAAAGCTGTATCTTTGCAACAGCACAATGTTATTTCAATATAGACTTAACAAAAGTCCGTTTCACGGACTTGGGGCAGATCTACACCTTGTATCAAATCATTATGATCCTATCGTGGAGTCACAATGACATTTGTTATGATATTTTGGATAATGTGGATAAAAAGCAGGACACGACACTATGGTAGGGCAACCAGATAAAATCGAGGTCAGGGCTCATGTAACTTTAACAGTTGTAGAGAAAAGGGAATTTCAGCCAGTGTCATTTGTATGCAATTAGTTCCTGGTGAAATTCCCTCTTCATCACAACAGTTAAAGTTGCAGGCACTATACTAGAGTGACCATATACAAAAGAAGCCAGGGCCTCTGCAACTTTAACTGCTATGATGAAGAGGGAAGTTCACCAAGAACTAATTGCATACAAATGACACTGGCTGAAATTCCCTTTTCTTTACAACTGTTAAAGTGTGTAATTGCTCTAACAATTATCAATGCACTTCAATACTGCTGTAAAGCAATTGTGTAGATCTAGTCACAGTGTTAGAGCCCTTCTACTTGAAGCCTTTATCATGCATGAAATTATGGTAGTTTGCAGGTCCTTTATACAACATTATCATCCTCCAGGGCCTCTCCCATGGTTTGCAACCTCTTTAACAGGGCTTTTCCTAATGAGGGAAATCTGGTATTATTTGTGAATGGCAAGATAAAGCTTCATGTATTTGCACACTTCCACTATGACACAGCGCCACCTAGTGCTTGTGTAATGGAACATAAGGAAAGGAAGAGAAAGAAACCACCTGGGGAGGGGGGAGGGTGACCAGATAAAATCCAGGTCAGGGCTCATGTAACTTTAACAGTTGTAGAGAAAAGGGAATTTCAGCCAGTGTCATTTGTATGCAATTAGTTCCTGGTGAAATTCCCTCTTCATCACAACAGTTAAAGTAGCAGGGGCCCTGCCTTCTTTTGTATATGGTCACTCTAGTATAGTGCCTGCACCTTTAACTGTCGTGATGAAGAGGGAATTTCACCAGGAACTAATTGCATACAAATGACACTGGCTGAAATTCCCTTTTCTCTACAACTGTTAAAGTTACATGAACCCTGACCTGGATTTTATCTGGTCAGCCTAGGAGGGGGGGAATCATGTAAAGCATCTGACCTTAATTCTGCAAAGAATCCAGAAAGAGTAGCCTTGGTAAAGTGGTGGGTTAAAAGCCTCATGTAGAAAGGCCCATGGAGGTTCTTCTTTTTACTTATCCTTCAAAAGATTATTGCCCTAAACACACTTGTTTATTTCAGGCATTCCTGTTAAATCTAAAAACAAACTCACGGCTAGGCCCCCTTCTGTCTTGCATATGTGTTTGTGCTTACTTCTCCTTCTCCAGTAACCACCGCAGAGGCCACTGAACGAACTGATGGGAAAGAGGATGAGGAGCAATAGCATGGATTCAGTGGTGCACATCCATAGCCCTGCCAGAAAGCAGCAATCACACAGCAGTGTGGAAGGGAAGGAGGAAGGGATTAAATCCATCCCCTGTCCTCTCCTGCATAGCCAGTCAGCATTATCACCAGCGATTCCAATGCTTTTACTTCCAAGCTTGAGACGTTTGAGTCTCAGAGGGCACAAAAATGTTTTCCTGGAAAAGGTGAGCTTTTTATTTTTAACTCTTTCTGTTTGCCTTTTTAAGCTTTTTTTTTTAAAACCAAAACAAAACCTGTTTATACCCAACGAGAGAGAGAGAATGAGAGAGAGGATCATCAGACGGGAGTGGGAGGAATCGCATTTCCCTTCCATTGCTTTGCCTCGTGCTTCTGTCCCACAATAGGGACAAGCAGCTTCCTCTTTCTTCACACAGGAAAGAAAGAGGAAGCAGCAACGACTATATGGCCCATTCAGCGGGCTTTTTTCCGGCGCTGCTTCTCCTGCAGACAGCAGGAAATGGTGGCAAGTTTCTTGACAGTTAAAAGGATAGAATTTTCCGGGTCTTTTTTTGTGATGGAAAAATGAGCAGAAAGAGTGGGAGATGTGTGGGAGGTGGACGTCGTCGTCGAAAGGACCCATGAGCATCCGTGAGTGGCCAGTAATGAGCGTGCTATAAAATGCTCATCTGATGACGCTCATATGGTGGTGGTGAGAAGGCGGAGCCGATGCTATGGGCTACTTGCTCCCTGGCTCTCTGCCTGTCAAGTAAGCAAGTGGCAGCCATGATGGGAAAGAGGATGAGGTGCAAGAGCAGCTCGTGGCAAGGGCAGGGAGAAGGTAGCCTCACTGAGAGAGAAAGCCCATTGAGGTCTTGTCCAAGGGCCCTGCAAAACCTGGAGTTGGCCTTGCCTTCACAACTTGGGCCAGGGCATCTGAAGAATGACCTGTCTCCACACATTGGCCTGCCCATACCTAGCGATCCTCATCAGAAGCCCTTCTCTGGGTTCACCTGCATTGGTCACCCTAAACCTTTTGTTAAATTTATTTTTTTCTCTGCAAACTGTGTCCATGGGTAACCGATTGGTCTAGTTTATTTGGCAGCTGATTTCATGGTGTTGCTGCTTTAGTTCATTTAATGTCTCAATTATTTCATTGTCCTTATAATTTTCTTGTAAGCCCCCCCCCCTTGCCCTGATAATATGTTTAAAGGGCAGGCTATCTATTTAACTATCTAATGAAGAAAAGGTTGCAATCCTATGCATACTTACCGGGAGCTCATCCTATTGAAATCGCTGGTTTTTCCTTTGAGTAAGCATGGCTAGGATCAGACTGAAAGTGCATGACAGATCATGCTACCCGCTGCTGCCTCTCTTTGCAGAACAATAAAACATCAGAGATCTAAACACGGCCAAGCAGCTTTCTTTCTCTGCTGGCTGTTCCAGCTGCGGCAAAGACACAGGCTACCGACAGAACAGCAAGAGTAGTACTGATATTGCATGGGATTTGCATAATAAACAATATCTCTGTCTGCCCAGCAGCAGGGTAATGAGGAGGGTCATGCACACCCTCTGTTGCATTGCAGCACAGACCTGCTGTTTGGCACTCACTGTAAAGCAGTAGCAACTCACAGGCTTGCGTAGAGGAATAGCAAATTCTGTTTTCTTATGCACTAAATCTATATGGCCTTGTCCGCTAAGGTGGTCAACCTGTACCTGGGATGTATCCATTCAAATTGTGTTTGGGGGCTCATTCAATGGGACTTACTCCCTTGGTAAGTGTGTATACCATTGTAGTTTAAATTTTTTGAAGTGTATGTTGCATCCTGATTCTAATAAACGTAGTTTCCATCAGTCTCTTTTCAATATCCATGGACCTATATTTCAGTGGCTGAAAGCAAACTCTTCAAATTCCCCTTGTGGAAAACTGCCCAGCAGAATCACCATGTGATCCACTGGGAAAGAGTATGCACTGATTCCATGGCTTGGATTTAATATTTCTATCCAATTAAGATTGGTAATCAGCTCCAAAACTATGCCTGAAATCCGCTTTAATGTAATTGCTTCTCCAGCATTGGCCACGGTTTAAACAACATATTTTACCCGAATGTAATTGTGTTAAATAGCATCCGTGTTTGATTTAACAACTGCTTCCTTTAAAAATCTGCATAAATTGCTGTCGCAGAAGAAAATTTACAGAAACATTCCCAGGTCTCATCAGTGAAGGCTGCTGGCTCCAATTCCTAAAATGGGTCCCACATTTTGGATAACTTCTTGAGAGTTATGACTGTCCCTGAAACCCAGAACAGATCCACAGCCCCACTGACATCGGAGTAGTCAGCCTGGTCAGCTGACTGGGTTTGCACAACATGCTGACCCATACTTAGTGGCTGACCATGGGTTGTGGTTGAGCTGTGGGTTGTGTATTGAACCACAGGTTGGCATGCTGTCTGAAATCAGGACATTTTCCACAGGGTGGCTTGTTAACCAAGTTGTATGGCTTATTTTTCTCAAACAAGCCAACTTGAGAAGCCATGATTTGTTCGGTTGTTCAGGGTGGTTAACAAACCACACTGCAGGCTTAACACGTCACCCTACAGAAAATGCCCTGGGTTCAGACAACACGCTAACCCACAGCAACCCACACTCAATCTCTGATGAACAGCCCTTCTATTAGATTGGGGGTATTGGGCCAATTTCATCCCAAGTGTTGAATTTCAGAGAAATTCTCAGGGGAATGGATTCTAATGGTAGGTGGGACTGAAGGAAAAACTGAGTGGGGCCAAAGGTAGAGGAGGCTAGGCTGACCATCTGAAAAGGAGGACAGGGCTCATATAACTTTAACAGTTGTAGAGAAAAGGGAATTTCAGCCAGTGTCATTTGTATGCAATTAGTTCCTGGTGAAATTCCCTCTTCATCACAACAGTTAAAGTTGCAGGGGCCCTGCCTTCTTTTGTATCTGGTCACTCTAGTATAGTGCCTGCAACTTTAACTGTTGTGATGAAGAGGTAATTTCACCAGGAACTAATTGCCTACAAATGACACTGACTGAAATTCCCTTTTCTCTACAACTGTTAAAGTGACATGAGCCCTGTCCTCCTTTTCATATGGTCAGCCTAGAGGAGGCAGGATCCCAAATACCTAGGCTGACCATATGAAAAGGGAATTTCAACAGGTGTCATTTGTATATATGCAGAACCTGGTGAAATTCCCTCGTCATCACAAAGTTAAAGCTGCAGAAGCCCTGCCCTCTTTTGTACATGGTCAAGAGACAGGGCTCCTGCAGCTTTAACTGTTGTGATGTAGAGGGAATTTCACCAGGTTATGTATGCATACAAACAACACCTGCAGAAATTCCCTGTCCTTTGCAACTGTTAAAGATACAGGAGCCCTGTCCTCCTTTTCATATGGTCACCCTACAAATACCCCCAAATGCTGGTATATTTTAGTTTAAGGCTCTTGCTGCCAATCACTCAGCCTTAGGAGAGGCATTTCAACCTTACAAAATTGGGGGAAATGTTCAAGAGCTGGGACACCACCAAACCATTGATGTTTAGGGGGGTGGGTAAACTGGAACCACCTGGTGACATAAGGAAGGGGGCACAGCTATCTGGCCAATCCCAGAGGGCCAGATTAGGACCTGGGTGGGACACATTTGGCCCATGGGCCTGAAGTTCTACACCTGTGATGTAGATCCTCCTCCCAATTTTTTTTTAAAAAAAATAATGACAATGTGGTGCATTGTGCTGTAGTTTCAGTAAAAAGCCTTTACTCAGCAGGCATCTCTTGATTCTCGGAACCAATCTCTCTATTAGTAGAGCGGATGACCCGCATGTAGACATGCTGAAGAGGGAGGGGAAAGAAAAAGGAGAGACTGGGGGGGGGGCTTTCTTGTAGACTGGAGAGAATCTTTGGGTTTACAGGAAATTCACCTTTGGTGGCTGTCATTTTTCAGGCAGCAATACAGCATCTGCAAAGGCCACCTAAACAAAAGTCCGCAGGGATGCAGGCCTGGGCATATGTTGGCAGCAGAAGGTGGAACACATGTGCAGGTCCATAGCCATTGGCAGCTGGCAGTTAGTCCAAAGGTATGCCAGCAACCTCCTGTTTAATTTTTATTCCACCTGGAGCCCCCGGGGGCTGGGCAGATGGGGGAAATTGGACACAAATGCAATGCACCTTGGACATGCCTCCTCTGTCATCTATTTCCCCTCCATAGGATCCTTTAAACCAAAGATAGACCTGGATCTACTAGTAGACTTCTTGGAGCAAGGGCGTCTGACTCCCAATGGCCAGCCCTACCATTGGAAAGGTTGAAGTGGCCACCTCCAGAAGTTGTTTTTGGGTGTCATGAAAGGGCAACAAATTAGTACGGTAGTTACTTAATTTATTATTATTATTGTAGTAGTATTTTTTTACTTTCAGGGAGAAAGAGAGGTGTTTGTGAGATTTTCTGTCTTAGTTGCCCAAACTACTTGGCTGGCCTGGGTACTAGGCACCTTGTCTTGTGGGGGGGGGGGGGCTTAATTTGCTGCTCCACCTTGGGCAGACAAATGTCTTGGCCAATTCTACTAACAATAGCAACAATTTTAAAACAACAACAACAACAACAACCTCAGAGGTAGTCCTCTGCTAGGTGCAGGCAGGGCAATGTCCCCTTGCCTGAATCATAGAATAAGGCCATTGAGTCCAACCCCCTGCTCAATGCAGGAATCTACCTTACAGTATCCCTAACAGATGGCTGTTCAGCTGCCTTTTGAATGCCTTGACTGTGGGAGAGCCCACCACCTCCCTAGGTCATTGGTTCCACTGTCATACTGCTCTAACAGTCAGGATGTCTGCCCCTCGCTCCACCCCCAAATGAATTAACTACCATCAAAATAAGACCAAAGTTATTCAGGAAGATTCAGGAGCTTGACACTCTGCCTTACTATCACATTTGCCCCTGTTCCCCTTCCAATTAGAATGCTGAAAAAGAAAACCAGAAGTGGATTTTTGTGTGAAAGGATTTATAAGCTTGATTACGGCATTGATCAAAATTTGTGAGCTGAGTGTGCGCTCAGAGGCATTGTGTTCCTTAGTTTTTAGTGTTATGTCTAGCCATGCCCCTATTTTGTACCAGGCTGTCCTTGGTGGACTTTAGGTTTGCAGTAAAAAACAAAGCAGACCCCACGAGCTTGAAGTCTGCCCACTCCTGAGTTAATCTGTGAAGGTGACTGCCTCATCACAACCCCAAAACTTCACAGAGAGAGTGAGTGGGTTGTGGATCATGTTACTGGTGATGGCATTGTCACTATCCAATAGGTGTCTTCCATAGTTTCACAAAAATGTGCATAGCTTTATTACATAACACTGCTTGCGCTTCTGGACAGAAGTTTTAGATTTTGGCAAGTGCCTCTGAAGGTGCCTGAGAAAATGGTAGCGCCTCTGGGGGCAATAAAATAAAACAGACATCACCAAGATGAGTTCTGCAAAAGTGCTTCACCAGTCAAAGCCCTTCCTGTTTGAGTTTTGTCTGGTCTGTGCTAAAGAAGCTTAGGAGGTAGGGGTCTTCAATAGAGTAACTATACAATACATTTTATTCCAGATGCTGAGAGAGTTAACTCTGCCCTCTAAGCAGTTAATGTATACACTATTTTAACGCTATGCTAATTGTTTCACATTGGACGGTGAGACATAAATTATAACCCATTGGGCTCTAATTGCATGTTCTTACCTGGTAGCTAATTATCCTTTATTCATGAAAAAAGAACGTTTAATTTTGGATTCCAAGGAATAAAAAAAAGCACTTCCAAAGAAGAGGTTATTCTAATCAAATGTGTGTTGTGTCTTCATTCGAGTCTTTTCAGGACATTGCGGTGCAGTTGCAAACCAGGACTCAGCTTTCTTTGGCAGCAGAGCTTAATTTTCGAGAAAAGAAGGGTGTTGGAATTAGCTAAGAAAGAACATTTCAGGTGTGGAAACCTGATCCTAGATTTTTGTACATGGAAGAATGGTTGCAATTACTCAGTGCTGCATGGCAAAGATCTCTGTGCGTGCTTGGAAGCCTTCTTGACATTGTCCAGGCACAGATTTGAGTCCTGCATAGTCTGAAGGCAAAGTGATTGCATGTCAAGAGATGTGGTTGGCTTGGAGCTGGGCAGGGTCCAGAACAGGGGTAGGGAAACTTTTTTGGTCAAAGACACTGTCGGGGGCCACATTTCAATTGTGGCTGGAGGTTGAATGCAAAGGGGTGGGGCCAAAGGCAAAGGGGGTGGGGCCAGAAGACAGAATATACCAAAAATACCAGCCTATTGTAGGTTATAGGTCTTCCCACCAGTAACTAAGCCTTAGAAGAAGCATTCTAAACCACCCAATGATGACTGCTGCCTGTGTACCCCATTGATTGGTTCATTCCACCTCCTTGACTCATCCCATCTGGCCTGCAGAGAATACACAAGATGGCAGCCCTGGATGCACCAGACAGAGATAAGGGGGAGAGGGAGAGAAGACCAGGGAAGGGTGACTCAGGCCTGCACTGAGATCCTCCCTGAGAATGTGCAGAGTGGTTCTATTACCACCACCAGGTTTGGAACTCGTGCACTGCCTGTGTGGTATTATGCAAGCATGCCCCTGGGCCTACATGGAGCACTATTTTTGTGCTATTGAACTCCAAGTGGTCCCCATCCAGTGTGTGTGTGTGTGTGTAATTTTAGAGAAGGCATGGAAAATGTTTTCCAACTGAAGTGCAGGTAAAGGATATAGCATGGCTGGCTCTATGCATCTGGAAAGGAGGTCTGAGGTGTGGGCTTGAACCATGGACCCCCTAAAATGTTGTGTGGTCTCCATCTGCTGGCACTGGGTCTGGTAGGTGCATGCAGAAACCTGAGCACCTACTTTCAGAAGGCTCTCACTAATGAGTGTCTCTGAATGTCCTGGCTAGGCAGAGCAGTGTGCACCACAGTATTCATAGACTGTTTTGGGTCACGCAGGACCTTGGAGAGTACACTGCAGGTGATGCTACCTGGAGTATTCTCCCATAAAGAGCTGTTGTCCCAGCAAAGGACTGCAGTCAGCTGAGGCCATAAGAAGTCTGCAGAGCCTCTCAGTGGCTCCACCCTTGCTGGATGCTCACTATGGATGTTAAAGGGCCAGTGCCTGTTTCTGAATTGTCATGCTGTTGTAGAGCTGAGGGACAGGTGAAACTGCAGGGGAGCCATATGCAGCGCTAAATAATGGGAGAGAAACATCCTCTGGTCTAGGGCAGGTCTAGCGGGGGGGTGGGTGGGTGGGTGAGCCCCCACCCCCAAAGTAGGTGGTGGGGAGTGAACTGGGTAAGCTAGCATTTTGGAGAGAGTACATATTGACAATGCACATTACACACTTGAGAAAGCGCTTTCTCCCTCATCAACCTGCCCTGTCACTGAGGTTGTGTCAGAGGGCATGCTCCTAGTTGTTCTGCATGGACCTATGGCCTGATTGGAGTCCACCTGGAGAATTGCTTTCAGTGTGGTGGCCCCTTTTCTATGGAACTCCCTGCCTCTGGAGATCAGGCAGGCAGCAACATTGTGTTGGTTTTGGTATCTTCTGAAAACATCTTTATTTCAAGACGCTTCCGTTGATTGTCTAACCACAGTTTTTATGAATATTCTGTGACATTATATTATTTTTTAAAATCTTTTTTTATCTTTTGTTGTTCACTACTTCAGAATCTGTTTAGATGTGGAGTGGAATCTAAATGTTGTAAATAAATAAATACTTTGGGAACATTTGGGGCAGAAAAACAGCAACAACAAAGTAACCGAAACCTCTAGTTCTAACAGGGAAGCCGCCTCAAGCCGCCTGCATATCTGTTCCATGGAAGCATCCCCAAGCAGCATGCCGAACAACAACAGTTAAAAGCAATCAAAATGCACATGACTCAAGCTGCTAATGTTGACAGCGGCATACTTTTTTGCTTATGGCAAAAAGGGCTCTTCCCCCAGTGAAAGGGAGATAATCACTCTTCGAGGGCAAGGCAGTTGATTTATTCCATGGGGGAATCATTTCAATCCCTTCCAAAAGCTAATCTCTGCTTTGAATTGTTGCTGTCTGCCACTGGGGAAGGACACATGCAAGCAAGCACTTGTGCCCTGAGAGACTAAGAACCCCATTTTTCTCTAGCTGTGCCTAGAAAAAAAGCTTATTTTCCTCCTTCAGCTCAGTATCGGTTTGGTCTGAGTTAAATTGCTAGATGACCCTGGGGATAGCTGGTTTTGCTGGCAAGCCTTTTCCTTAGTTTGCTGTTGTCATTTTTGATGTGGTAAATAATAAACCATAGGAACCATAACAACTGGGGATATCTGTTTTCTTTTCTGATTGTGCCAATTCTATTGCCTTTCTGAATCAGCAGGAGCTTTTGAGGCCAGAATGTTGATTCTAGGGAATGTTGATTCTCCCCCACCCCACCCCTCACTTCAACCACTTGAGACACTCTGCCTAATGACAGGACCGGCCCTGTTGGAATAAATCTCTCAGGGACAAATATGGGCAAGCAAATTCTTAATTCAAATTTGATGGCAAATATGTGCAGCCTTATTCTTCCTTCAACAGTTTCAGCATCCCTACATTAAGGAGGCTTATTGACTTTAGAGCTTTAAGGGTGGGAAGAAGAAGTAAATCTCTTGCATTTGCAAGTGGATCGTTAACATGATTGCCTTCATAGCCATCTTTACACATTTTTTCCTGTTGTTTTTAAAGTGTCCCTTAGAAATGTGTTTCAAGGTGACTTTTTTTGGGGGGGGAGTATTTGGAGTGTACACAAAATAAAATGAAATCTTGAAAAAAAGTTATTTTGGCTCTGTCAGTTTATCCCCCTTTTTCTTGAATGAATAAGAAAGGGACTAAAGTGGTAGAGCATATACTTGCATGTAGAAGTTTACAGGTACAGCCCCTAGCATCTCCAGTTAAAAAGATTTGGCAACAGGTGAGTAAGCCACGTTGGATGCATGCCTAGAGACTGGGAGGGCTTTGGATCCTGTGGATCGAAAGACTCTAGGTCTGCCCAAGTCATGTCACCAATCTTTCCTTTGCCTCTTCCATCATTGGAGTGGTGAGCACTGAGGAGATTTCCATGGGGGCATTTGAGATCAGATGTCCTTCTCTGAGGGCCAGACTCTTTCTCTCTCACCTCGTACCAGGGAGCTCTTAACTGTCGTATAGCTCCAAGGGCCATAAAGTTGGAGACTAAAGTGGTTAGGCAGCAAATTTCATTTTTTAAAAAACAATTATTTAACTACAAGAATGCAACAAAACTGATAAAAGACGATGCCTTTTCTGATATGGTATCATCCAAAAAGGAGTAAAGCACCCTTAAAAAAAAAGAAGTCAGTAGCCATGACTGTGTACATTTATTTAGTTAGTTTAGATTATTTCTTATTCTCCCTTTTTCTTCTAGAAAAAATAGTGCTCAAGGCATCTTACAATACTTCATAAGAAACAAGTTTAAAAAACAAACAAAGCGTAAAAGAGACAGCAAGGCAGATTAAATATGAGAGTCAGCATAAAAAGTGATGGGGTCTAATTAAAAAACTTTCCTAACGAAACTGTCTTAACTGGATGGTGAAAAGTACAAAGGAAAGAGCCCAGATAACCCCAATTCTACAACTGGGGTGTAGCCACAGAAAGCCCCCCCCCCCATTAAGGGCACAATCCTATGCATGTTTAGACAGAAAATAAGTCCTACATGGCTGGCTGGTGAATGCCTGGAAGTTTGCAGGCCATTTTTTCTGTCTAAACATGCATAAGGTTGCATCCTAATAGACTGAGATTTCTTTAACCAAGTGACAGCGCTACCTGCTATGTTTAGGCTATATTGCAGGTAGTGCCATCAAAATCCAATGAAATGCTATGCTAACATTCCCCAACATGGTGCCCTCCATTTGTTTTGAACTATAATCCCTATCAGCCCCAGCCTATAGGCCAATGGTCAAAGATGATAGGAGTTGCTGTCCAAAACCTATGGAAGGTACCAGGTTGGGGAATGCCGGGCATAGCAGAAGAGGATGTCATCTGATACAATTTGAATGGCATGGCCTTGGAGGAAACCACACCATGTTGGGCTGTTATACTCAAACAGGAAATGTCAATGTCTTGTAGGGGACTCAGGGCTGTGCATGCTGGCTGTGTCCCCCTAGCATCCTTGTCTCCACTGTTCCCAACCTTCTCATGTTGAGTAGGCAGGGCTTGAACTCTAGAAACCTCCATGCAATAGGAAGCCTTGCTTTGTCCGGGTTCCCAATCCTGTAGAGGGTTCTACTTGCATTCAGGTTAACATGAGTGGCTGCCTTCTTTCCTGCTCAATGTGACATTGTCTCCCTCTCTCATAATACTAGAACCCGATGGGGTCATCCCATGAAGCTGATTGGTGGAAGGCTGCTGGGATAGCACTGGGAGGACTGAGGGAGGGGGAAGGGCAGGAGATGTGTCAGTCAAATGCCGGGTTGACTATTACCATATTTCATTGAATGTAAGATGCCATTGAATGTAAGACGCACCTTAATTTCAGGGCCACCAACAAGGAAAAAGCTTTGCATCGATTCTAAGATGCACCTTAATTTCAGAACTCCTTCCGCCCTTCCCTCCTCCCTCCTCACCTCCATCACCATCGCCTGTCCTCGCTGCTACTGCCACTGCTCTGTGCTGCTGGCAGTGCTTGTCTCGGCCTCCCAGTAACGATACCTTGCCAGGCCAAGGCGAGTGTTGCCAGTGGCATGGAGCAGCAGTGGTGGCAGCAGCGAGGATGGCTGACGGCGATGGAGGTGAGTGGGGAGTGGGAGGGTTAGGGCCCCGCAAGTCCCCCTCCCCCTCACAAGTCCCCCTCCCCCTTGCAAGTCCCCCCTCCCCACTTACCTTGATTGCTGCTGCCTCAGCCTGGGAACGCTTTGGTACTGGGAAGGAGGCCGAGATCTCGTGAGATCTCCCGAGATCGCGGCCTCCTTCCCAGTACTGAAGCCTTCCCAGGCCGAGGCAGAGGGAGCAATCCGGCGATTGCAAGATGCCATCGATTCTAAGACACACCCCATTTTTACAGATGTAAATATGGGAGAAAAGTGCATCTTAGAATCGATTAAATACGGTAGTCCACTCAATGCCAACCCCAACCACCCACAGTTGTGTAGGACCATGTTGTGTGGGGAGTACACAACTGTGAGTTGGCTACTCAACCCAGAATTGACTATTGTGTTGTCCAAATGCAGCCATTGACTGGACATTCTTTCAAACAGTGGAGGCTGGTGACTCTGATTTTGGATGGGCTGTAAATCCATTCTGTGTTTAGGTCAGAAACAGCCAGAACCCTCAAGGAGCTATGCAAGGTGCTGAACCTATTTTGGAGATGAGGTACAGCACCATGGACAGCTCCTTTAGAGTTCTGGCAGGTTCTCACTCAAACCCAGAGGGATTTACAGCCCCATTGAAATCAGAGCCACCAGCCTCCACTGCCTTCAAATAGTGTATGTTGGGGTGTGCACGCCAAAAAATATCATCGTTTATTGTTATCGTCATTTCAGACCAAAAATATTATCGTCTTCATTCATATCGTCGGTGAACCGTATCGTCTTCACGATAATTATCATGAAAAAATGATATTTTTTGCAGCCCTATTTTTAAAGAAAAAATGCCTATAACGTCTGTATTTTAAAAGTTAGAGGCTTGAAACTTGGTCACAGTGCTTATGAGGTATGCCTAAGTATGTGTATGAAATTTGAGATCGATCCCTCCAACCATCGATTTTATATGATTTTTTAAAAGATCGTTCCGTTCTGACAGATCAGAATGACAGTTCACCACATGCGTTCATTCAGACCTGTCAGAACGGAAACAATCTTTAATAAATTCATATAAAATTAAGGGTTGGAGGGATCGATCTCAAAATTCATACACATACTTAGGCATACCCCATAAGCACTGTGACCAAGTTTCAAGCCTCTAACTTTTAAAATACAGAAGTTATAGGTATATTTATATGGCAGTCCAATAAAATGATAAAATCGCCCGAAAATTATCGTCTCTGATGATTATCGTAGGTTTTTCTATCTTATCGTTATTGTTAAACACGTGCACAATAATGACCTTTTTGTATCATTATCGTACATTTTTATGATACACATCCCTAGTGTATGCCTTCACATGGAGGACTGTCCTCTGCAAACTAGAACATCTGTCATCCTACTAAAACCCAGGATGGAATCTCTGCTTCATCGAAATTGGAGCCACCAGCCTCCCTTGTTCAGGAGGTAGAATTTGTTTGTAATTTAATGAGAAGTCAGAAATTCAGCGGACACAGTCCCTCGGGCTTTCATATTGAGGTCAAGAATCCTCGGTTTGTGTAATACTGAATTGCAAAGACTGTAGCTTATCTGCAGATGCTGCATGGTCAGAGACAGGCACAGAAGCGGCACTAAGGGAGACTGACCAAAAACACCCTCATAATACTTTGAAGAGCAAAGGCGGAATTTAGGCCTGTGGAGACCTCGGGAATACAAGAAAACAAAAGGAGGACATTGCCTTTACATCCTCCTTTCATAGGCATCTTGGGACTCAAGGAAGCTAAGACACATTTTGCCCCCGTTGAGACATCAGCCTGTAGTAAAGTCTTCCTGACTATACAACAATGAAAGGCGTCTCTCTCGTTCCCCTTCCCTCTAGCTTCCATGGCTAGTTATAATGGGAAGGCTAAAAAGAGGCTAGACGGAAAGCCCAAAGGTCCAGCTGCTGTACTATGGCCCCCTGCTGCCATGAAGCCTAAAATTAACATTTGGATGCTCCTTCAGAAAATGGGACATATGGCACTGTGATGTTAGCTACAGAAAAACCATGTAGTCACTCCGTGCCAGCTCTGGGTTTCTGGAGAGTCCTTGGGTGAGACACCTCCATGGGCTCCTCCCTCAGTGAGTCTACCTTCTCAATGCCATTTTCACCAGTTGGTCTTGCTCCTCCTCCTCCCCCCCTTATTGTTACTTGACAGGCCATGAGCCAGGGAGCAAACAGGCAGTGACGTCTGCTGCTGCTGCTCCTCCTCCTCACCACCACCGTTGTCTGGGCCAGAGCAAGAGTCGGGTGAACAAGCAGGTTGCAATGGTGAAGTGGAGGAATAAGGCCAGGGAGCCCTTCTCAACAGGCTCGTGCTGGGGCATGGGCTTTTGCCAGGTGCCCTGCCCTGCCTAGCCTGGATGATAGTCCGGTTGAGTTAAGCCAGCCTGGTGGCTTGCATCACAGGTGAATTGCATTGAGGATGGGGGCACCCAAGGCTTGTGACTGGAGTTTAAGAGCAAGATGCATCCATGGTCGATCCCAAGTCTGGGATATCCAGAAGTGCATGAAGACATTAGCATCCAAGTTTCACCTTAGCTAACAATCCTTCAATGGGGTTTAAGGCCTCCTGGGGCTAGGAGCTAAGGGGTGGTTCCAGGCAAATTAGGGGGTGGAGCCTGTTAGGGCAGGAATGGAGCCTAAACGGTGCCCCATGGAGGCCAATGTGTTGTCCTGTTGCTTAGATGGCTTTGTCAAAGGGTTATACACATTCAGGGAGCAGAGGTCTATTGTGAGTGATGATCTGTGTCAGAGGTAGGCAACCTGTTGCTCTTCAGCTGTGTTGGACTACAACTCCCATACTCCCTGACCACCGGAGTTGTAGTCCAGAATTTTTGGAGGGCACCTACCCCTGATCTATAACAGTCTAAAGACAGCTCTGCTTTCATGCTGTCTTTGTCACCTGGGCAAAGAAGACTGGGCTAAATGCAACAGTGGCTCAACCTTCGAGAGCTGGTCCAAGTGATTGTTTCAGTGTCTCAATTCCAGGGATGTGTAGTAAAAAAAAGATTGTTTTCAGTGATTCCAGTAGTTCTTACATTTCTATAGTCTAGTCTTCTGTAACTTGGGGGGCCACCAAATGTATTGGACTGCAACTCCCATCATGCCCAGTCAGTATGGCCACGCTGACAGGGGCAGAAGGGGTTTGTAGTTAGGGATGTGACACCTGAAAATATCAAAATTTTATCGTTATCGTAATTTCGGACCAAAAAAATTATCATCTCCGATAATATCGTAGGTGAACCATATTGTCTTCACAATAATTATCGGAAATACGATATTTAATTTTCAGCCCCATTGTGCCTTATAGAGCTGTGGTTTTTTTTAAAAAAAAAATGCCTATAACTTCTGTATTTTCAAAGTTACAGGCTTGAAACTTGGTCACCATGCTTATGGGGTATGCCTAAGTATGTGTATAAAATTTGAGATTGATCCCTCCAACCCTCAATTTTATATGAATTTATTAAAGTTCCTGAAACTTTTTGACAGGTCTGAATGAATGCATGTGGCGAGCTGTCATTCTAACTTGTCAGAACTTAAACGATCTTTAATAAATTCATATAAAATCGAGGGTTGGAGGGATCGATCTCAAATTTCATACACATACTTAGGCATACCCCATAAGCCGGCCTCGTTAAAAGAGGCGGTAATCAGACCACTCCTGAAAAAGCCTAACCTGGACCTGGAAGATATTAACAACTATAGGCCGGTGGCGAACATTCCTTTCCTGGACAAGGTGCTTGAGCAGGTGGTTGAAGGACAACTCCAGACACTCGTGAATGATATGGATTATCTAGATCCATTTCAATCGGGTTTCAGGCCTGGCTTTGGAACAGAAACTGCCTTGATCGCCCTGTGGGATGACCTTTGCCGGGAGAGGGACAGGGGAGTGCGACCCTGTTGGTTCTCTTGGACCTCTCAGCGGCTTTCAATACCATCGACCATGGTATCCTTCTGGATAGGTTGTCTGGGCTGGGAGTTGGAGGCACGGCACTGCAGTGGTTCCGCTCCTACTTGGATGGCCGTTTTCAGAAGGTGGTGCTGGGGGATTATTGCTCGGTGCCATGGCATTTAAGCCATGGGGTTCCACAGGGCTCTATTTTATCCCCTTTGCTGTTTAACATATACATGAAGCCTCTGTGAGAGGTTATCCGGAGATGTGGGCTGAGATGTCATCAATGTGCGGATGACACCCAGCTCTATCTCTCCTTTTCATCACACCCAGGTGAGGCAGTGGTTGTTCTGAATCAGTGCCTGGGCACGGTAATGGACTGGATGAGGGCTAACAAACTGAGACTCAATCCAGTCAAGATGGAGGTACTGTTAGCGGGTGGTTTGTCTGTCCGGTGAGGTGATGTTCACCCTGTTCTGGAGGAGGTTGCACTCCCCCTAAAGGATCGGGTCTGTAGTTTGGGGGTGCTCTTGGATCCAGAACTGTCACTTGAGGCACAGGTGAACTCGGTGGCAAAGAGCACCTTTTACCAGCTTAGGCTGATATACCAACTGTGCCCTTATCTGGACAGAGATAGCCTAGCTACAATTATCCATGCTCTCATAACCTGTCGTTTGGATTACTGCAGTGCATTATATGTGGGGCTGCCTTTGAAAACGGTCAGGAAACTTCAGCTGGTACAAAACAGGGCAGCCAGACTGTTAACGGGGACTGGCCAATGAGACCATATTACGGCAGTCCTTTTCCAACTTCACTGGCTGCCGATCCCGGTCTGGGCCCAATTCAAAGTGCTGGTACTAACATTTAAAGCCCTAAATGGCTTGGGGCCAGGTTATCTAAAGGAACACCTCCTCCCATATGTACCTGCCCGGACCCTAAGATCATCTACAGGGGTCATTCTCCGTGAGCCCCTGCCAAAGGAAGTGAGGCAGGTGGCCACTAGGAGGAGGGCTTTCTCTGCTGTGGCAACCCGGCTGTGGAATGAGCACCCCAGAGAGGTTCGCCTGGTGCCTACTTTGCACTCTTTTTGTCGCCAGGTGAAGACCTTTTTATTCTACCAGTATTTTAACAGTTAAATTAACTCAATTTTAATCCTCGCTGTTTTAAATTTCTATTTTAATCTGTATTAATTTCTGCTGCTTGGTTTTATTCTGGTTGTATTTTTATATTGTATGTTATTTTGTGTTTTTAGATTGTGGTTTGTTTTAGATTTTTTAAAAATGATTTCATGGTTTTAATTATTGTGAACCGCCCAGAGAGCTTCGGCTATAGGTCGGTATAAAAATGCAATAATAAATAAATAACTAAGTCCTGTGATCAAGTTTCAAGCCTCTAACTTTGAAAATACAGAAGTTATAGGTTTATTTATAAGGCAGTCCGATAATCCGATATAATCGGGCTGAAAATTATTGTTTCCGATGATTATCGTAGGAAATTGTATCATATCGTTATTGTTAATCGTATGCACGATAAAGAACATATTGTATCATTATCAGACATTTTAATGATACGATACACATCTCTAGTTGTAGTCCAATACATCTGGAAGGCTGCTCTACTCAACCTGTTGGGACATCTAAGGCTACATATTCTAGACAGGACTGACAGAAGTTGTTACTTCTGAATGCCCTGTAAGGAGGCAATAATTCAATTTGCCCAGGGTAGCCAAGCACCTTGAGATTCAGCACGGGAGTAATTCATACAGTGCATAGTTAAACTATGGAATTCACTTCCACAAGATGTAGTTGGCCACCAATTTGGATGACTTTAGAAGGGGGTTGGACAAGTTCCTGGAGGAAAAGGCTATCAATGGCTACTTGTCCTGATGGTTATGTGCTACCTTCAGTATCTGAGGCATTAAGCCTGTGTGCACCAATTGCTGGGGAATATGGGTGGGATGGTGCTGTTGCATCTATGTCCTGTTTGTGGGCTTCCCACAGGCAGCTGGGTGGCCACCATATGAACAGAATGTTGGACTAGACGTATCCTTGGTCTGATCCATCATGGCTCTTCTTAAGTTCTTATGTATCTGGCTGGATAGACCTTACATCACACGTGGCCCTGAGACATTCTTGAGAAAGGAAGATGGCAGTGGCTGGAGGCCCCCACTTTACTTTGAAGTGCTCCCAGCTGCTGGTAAGAACATTTCTAAAGTCTCAAGATCTGATGTGGGAGCAGAGTGTGTCCTCATCTATGCTCAAACTGTATATTGATAAATAAACACACACATTAAAAATGTCAGTAAGGCTCAGTTGACTTCCATGTAAAGGAAATCAAACCTGGGCAAAGGTTGAGCCACTGGAACTTTGCTCAGAGAAGTCGAACAGGTGTAAGTATATCTCATGCCATTGACATTGCTGGCTGGGGCTAATGGGAATTGCAGTCCAACAAATATAAAAGACACCAGGTTGGGTGCCATCAAGTCATAAAAGATCTCCAGCCCTTGCAAAAATCATCTCTTGCCATTTGCTCCCTTTACTGAAACATCAACCCAACATCTATTTAACCCAATGAGAAATAGTTAGCTAGCAGCCACAGCCATCTCAATTGGACCGAAGTAGCTGCAAGTCAGATGAGTTTATTGTGATGGGAAGCTTAGATCTCTTCTCCCCAGGACATGAAAACGAGGGCTGGGTCATCTTTCCCTACTGTGAAGTCATGCCAGTTGAGGACTGTCCTTCTGCATGTTATTCAAACCAGTCTCACCAACTTTAGTCTACAAAGTATAATCTTAGCCTCATTCCATTCTGGTAAACTAAAGAATAATAGTCTCCCCTCCTGCTTCCAGCTCCAATCTTTGCCCAAAATTATTTCCCCCCCTCTCTCACCTCCTCGTTTGATGCATTGAATGTACTTCTGTGTTTGTTTCTGTGTAGTATGTTTCACTCTTTCCCATCAGGCTCCTGTTTCTGTCTGCGAAAGTGAAGCAAAGTAATCATTTACAATACATTTTCTGCCACCTTCTCTCTCCTGTATTGCTCAATTAACTTTCCGGCTGGAGGCCATTCTGTGCTTCTCATGACCTTTAGGTGTATGAATGGAAGCTCATTAGTGCATGCAAAACTGGTTCCTTTCATACGCATGGCAAAATGTAGTTTTGCATTTGAAATGTTTGCCTTTGTTGGTGTTTTTGATCAAGGGGAACATTAACAACAAATGTAGCACCAGAAGCAATGTTCTGTTGAAAACAAGATCTTGCCCCAGTCAAGATTTCTGCAGATTCCAATGTACTGGTTTTCCTCCATGGAAGAATTGCCCATGAACAAGATTTTGTGCATGCCCAAACACAGGAGTCCTCCAGACTTCCTGAAGGGAAGACACGAAACAGCAAGGACTCCCTTCATCAGCCTGGCTGGGACCAGCTGCTTCTTAGCTCTTTCCCTCTAAGTAAGAACTATTTCCATCTGAAGGCACATTCCACCTGGCCAGTGGAGGCTGTAGCTCTGACGTCAGTGAGGCAATGGGAGCTCCTTTAGAGCGCTGACTGATTCTAATGGAAACCCACAGCAGATTCACTGCCCCACTGACTTCAGAGCCACCAATCACAAGCACTCCTGACTGCCTCAGAGGGAGAGATGGCAATGTGTCCCCTCCACCATCTTGTTGAGGACCCAGGGAGGATAGTCCTCTATTTGAAGGTGCTGTGTCTAGGAAGGGATGTCCAAATCTGGTATAAAGTGAAAGAACCATGAGAAGGGAGAGCTCGGCCTTGGATTTGCCCATCAACAGCACCTGGACAGCAGACTGAGCATTGCACACAGGTCACCTGGTCTCAGTCTTCCACACTATGGGGAGATGTACTGTATTTCTATGCAAATTTTAATGATTATTTCTAAATTTGCATTGATGCATATAAATGAGCAAAGTAGCGCCAGGTTATTGAGGGCCCTTGGGCTAAGAAATGTTTTAAAGAAAAATAAAAATGAAAATAAGTAAATGACACCCTCACTGCGACCCTCCCTCAGTGAATCTATCTTCTCCCTGCCATCCTCACCAGTTGCTCTTCCTCCCCCTCCTCCCTTGGTCTTGATGTGGGCTCTTGGCAGGTGACCAACCATGCCCTGTCAACAGAGCTTACTTCCGAATTAACATGTCTAACATTACAGGGTCAGTGTATCGAATTCCAGTCCCCCCAGCTTTATAATGGTACTATTCCTGCCCTCAATGGGAAAGGAGATCTGAAGGAGTACAACCACAGAATGGCTCACTCAAGCACAGGCTATCTGAAACTGAGACATCTTTTGCTTATGGAAAATGCTGTTCTTATATGGGGAGAACCAGATAACCATCTTGAGCTCTCTAATGAGCTCCCTACTGAGGCCTGCCTGGCACCAACACTGTGTCATCTTTTCAGCGCCAGGTTAAAACTGCTTATTTACTCCAACACATTTAATGGCATACGATGGGGCATTTAGGCCAGTTGTCTAAACAGGTCTAGTATTTCATTGAAACAGTTTTTAGCTGATTGCATTGTTTTAAATTTTGGATGTTTAAATTTTTATGATGTATTTTGTGCTGTATATTGGGTGGTATAGAAATGAAATTATTATTACCAGCTTTAAAATCACTCCACTGGCTGCCAATTAATTTCCAGGCAAAGTATAAAGTGTTGGTCATTAACTTTAAAGCCCTACATGATTTGGGTCCAGGTTACCTGCAAGATCGCCTTCCCCTGTACAATCCGCCCCGCACTCTCAGGTCCTCTGGGAAGAATTTACTTCAGTCAGCCAAAACTAGGCTGACAACAGTTATCCAGCGGACCTTCTCTTCTGCCACTCCCAGACTGTGCAATGGCCTGCTGGGAGAGATTTGTCAACTTAACAGTCTTCCGGAATTTAAGAAAGCCATAAAGACTGATCTCTTCCGGCAGGCCTACCCAGTCAAATTTTAAGAGTTTTATTGGTATTTTAATAATGTATTAGTTTTTATATGTTTTTAATCAGTTCTATGTATTTTATATCATTTGCTTTTAATGTTGTTCCCTGCCTTGATCCAAAGGGAGAGGCGGGTAAGAAATAAATAAATTATTATTATTATTATTATTATTATTATTATTATTATTGTTAGAATCAACAGCAAACTTCCTGGTTGTTCCAGTGATCAGTCAGTCAAGTTTATTATGGTAAACAACCAGCATAGCCAGTGAACATTTGACATATGTCCAGATTGTGACTCATTACAGCTAGAAGGATCTTCAAAAAGCGGGATGAACTGGGCGTGATGGGATCAGTCTGGTTACGTGTCACATCAAAAACTGGTGGGGAAAAATCCAACACATATTGACAATTACCGTGGAAACAACAGCAACAACAACAACAACAACAACAACAACTAGAAAAAGACCTTTGGAATCACCCCAATCCAAATGAGAACAAACAATCTCCATTAAACCGTGTCTTGGTTTGATATAATTACATGGCCAGAGAGTCTTTGTACGCTCCTTGCAAAAAGCAAAAACGAAAACAACAGCAAATCCAGGAACAGCAAAACGATGGCAGCAGCGTGATTCGCTTCTCCCAGTTCCGCTTGCACATTATATATGCAAGCCTGCATACTACATCATTTTCCTAATCATGTAGTAGCGTTGAAATGCTTTGCTAAAATTATAAGCATTAACCAGCATGCAAAATCATACAATAGGGTTGCTGTCAATAGCAATTTTACAGCCCTTCAAAAGAATTCAGTCCTGGTTTTTTCTTCTTCTTCTTCTTCCCTATTGTGGCAATTACTCCCTTTCTTATGAGGTCAGAGTCTTAATGTCAAAGCTCGCAAGGGATGCTTCCAGAAGAGGCTCTGATAGTGCAATTGCCCAGCTTTGAGCACAGGATTTCATGCAGCATCTTCCTTTTGTAACATTCCCATGTTTTCCCACCTTCTTTTTTTCTTACCAGAAAAAAATGGTTAAAGGTAGAAAAGATGGAATAGCTGCACGATGACCTTTCATTGGTACCCCTTGGAATCCTCCGTCTGGAAGCACCCAAGGTGCAAATGAGTGAGATCAGAAAAAGGATACGAAAATCAGCGAAGCAGAAGAGAGACAGGGCAGAAGATATGTGGCAGTAACTGATTATTTATTCATTTATATCCTGTCTTTCCTCCAAGGTGCCCAAGCCTCCTCCTTGTCCAATGTTATCCTCACAACAACCCTGTGAGGCAGGTTAGGATGAGAGAGAGTGACTGGCCCATGGTCACCCAGTGAAGGGATTTAAATCACTAACCACATGTTCCATGAGAGGGGAACTCTATACCACAGAGCTCCCCTCAATATATGGACAATGACATCATGCAGAGGGCAAGACAAACCAGGATTCCTTGAGGTAGCCATTTTCTGCTTGACAAATGTGTATTCTAGAAGAGGCATCCGCATTGCCCAAAAAGGACAGTCAATTTCTGAAATTAACCTCAGTGTGTGTGAGTGTAAAATGGGTACTTTTGTCCTACTGATACATAAGACCCTTCTTCTTCTTCTTCTTCTTCTTCTTCTTCGTCTTCGTCTTCGTCTTCGTCTTCGTCTTCTTCGTCTTCTTCGTCTTCTTCTTCGTCTTCTTCGTCTTCTTCGTCTTCGTCTTCTCCTTCTCCTTCTCCTTCTCCTTCTCCTTCTCCACAGTTCATTTCACAATTTCTGGGTTTTTATACAGTTTTCATGCAACTTTCCTTTTGTCCTCTGTCCTTTCCTATATCTATCTCTCAACATAATTGAAATGAGGCAGGGCACAGAAAAAAAGTAAGTAAATAAATAAAATTTAAATATATAATCAAAAGAGAGGGGGGGAAGGAAGCAAAGTAAAGAGGGGGGAGGGGATAACAGGAACTCAATTTAAAGGCCTGTTATATTTTAAAGACCTTAAGTGGCCTAGGTCCTAGGAGCGAGTTACCTCAAGAACTCCTCCTCCCATATGAACCTGCCTTATCTTTAAAACCAAGGTCGGAAACCCTTTGTCTTTTCTCACAAGATGTCTGGTGCAGGCCTTCAACAACAAGGCTGGAGGCCTTGTTGAATGTAGGATGATTTAATTAGAAACAGTTTTAGAAAGTCAATGTCTCTGCAAGCTTAGCTCTGTCAGAGTTGCTCATGGGCGTAGCTTTCTCACTCCCTGTCATGGCCTTGCAGCTGTTACAGGTTTCCCTGGGAACCTGGGTATGGTACAAAGGGGGAGGCCACTCTTGGAAGCTGTCACTGAAATTGTAGCATCATCTTAGTGGGTGGAGCAATCCTGCCCTGTTGGCACATGGGCATGGTTTACAGGTCAGAGGACCTGTCTATTAAGTGGCTTTGAATTAGGGGTGTGCACGGACCCCCCGGATCGGATCGGGACCCGGATCGGGACCTCCAATTTTGTCCCGGACCGGTTCGGACAAAATCGGAGGCCCCCCGGACCGGATCGAGTCCGATCCCGACCCAAAAATCGTACATTTTTGGATCGGCCGCCATTTTTTTCCCCATAGACTTGCATTGCAATGCAAGTCTATGAGGAAAAAATGGCGGCGGGTGGGTAAGGGGGGGCCTAACTCCCTCCCCCCCCCCCGGGGCCGTCCGCTGTGGACGGCCCCGGCAGGTAAACCCCCTCCCCCGCGCTCCCTACCCCCCCTGGGGCCGCCCGCTTCCATCCGCTGGCGCCCGCGGGCGCCAGCGGATACAAGCGGACGGCTCCGGGAGGGGGGTAAGCCCCCTTCCCCGCCACTGCTTACCTTCTCGGCCCGTCCGGCGCCGGCGGCTAGTACCAGCGGGCTCCGCGGCCTACTCTCGAGTAGCGCGCCGGGTGATGACATCACCCGGCGCGCCATCCTAGAGCAGGCCGCGGAGCCTGCTGGGAGTAGTAGGCGCCGGCGCCGGACGGGAGCCGCCGGGCCGGAAAGGTAAGGGCCCCCCTCCCCCCGCCCCTCCTCCCCTCCACGCACCCCCTCCTTACCTTTCCGGCCCGGCGGCTCCCGTCCGGCGCCGGCGCCTACTACTTCCAGCAGGCTCCGCGGCCTGCTCTAGAGTAGCGCGCCGGGTGATGACATCACCCGGCGCGCCATCCTAGAGCAGGCCGCGGAGCCTGCTGGGAGTAGTAGGCGCCGGCGCCGGACGGGAGCCGCCGGGCCGGAAAGGTAAGGGCCCCCCTCCCCCCTCCCCCTCCTCCCCTCCACGCACCCCCTCCTTACCTTTCCGGCCCGGCGGCTCCCGTCCGGCGCCGGCGCCTACTACTTCCAGCAGGCTCCGCGGCCTGCTCTAGAGTAGCGCGCCGGGTGATGACATCACCCGGCGCGCCATCCTAGAGCAGGCCGCGGAGCCTGCTGGGAGTAGTAGGCGCCGGCGCCGGACGGGAGCCGCCGGGCCGGAAAGGTAAGGGCCCCCCTCCCCCCTCCCCCTCCTCCCCTCCACGCACCCCCTCCTTACCTTTCCGGCCCGGCGGCTCCCGTCCGGCGCCGGCGCCTACTACTTCCAGCAGGCTCCGCGGCCTGCTGTAGAGTAGCGCGCCGGGTGATGACATCACCCGGCGCGCCACCCTAGAGCAGGCCGCGGAGCCTGCTAGTAGTAGTAGGCCAGTGGGCGCCCGCCGATCCGCCGATCCGCCGAACCGGTTCGGAGCTTTTTCGGACCGGTTCGGATTGGATCGGCCGATCCAGCTGCGGGATCGGAAATCGGATAATTTATCCGATTTCCCACTGGACCGGACTCGGATCGTGGATCGGGTCCGATCCAGTGCACATCCCTACTTTGAATAGGCCAGACGACGAGAGAGGAGGCAAACTCTGGTGCTCAAGAAACACAAGATTTATTATGCTCAACGCGTTTCAGAGAACTGTTCTCCTTCTTCAGGAGCTGTTTTTTGTTCTTCTCAAATTTCTTCTCTACAGAAACGACAATATTTTTTCTTCTTTTGGTGCTTGTTGCTGCAACGAACAGAAGAAATTTGAGAAGAACAAAAAACAGCTCCTGAAGAAGGAGAACAGTGCTCCGAAACGCGTTGAGCTTAATAAATCTTACGTTATTTGGGCACCGGAGTTTGTCTCCTTTCTTGTCATCTGTTCACGGTGCCTTTCCCTTTATATTCATGTCATGTTTGAATAGGCCAGGCCTTAGTATTTCATAGCTGGAATAAGGCTGAAGAGGTTTGCTAGAGATAATCTTTCAGTGCAAGGCCTGAAATCCCTCCTGTTGGATCCATCTCCGCCTTGGGACTCTGCACATGGGCACTCTTGCTATTTGGACTTTGGTTCTCTAAGGACTGTGCTGTGAAAAGTACTGTGAGGCTTTTCGTAGACTTGAACTTGCATTTGCTGTGGACTCAGGTGGCAGGGAGTTTGGCAGTGTTTGCAGTAGCACGAGACTCCTGAGCTTGAGGTTGTACCTTCCCCCTGATCATGTTCACCTGGTCAGCTCAGTGTTCAGAAGGCTGGAGTTGGCTGATGCATGATCTCTCTTTCTGCCAGACTCAGGTGGCAGGGAGTTCCCAGCGCTAAGCAGAAAGCATGGGGCTCCTGTGCCTGAGATGTTGTACTTCCCGTGATCTTGTGGGCATAGGCCATGTCCCCCGAGTTAGTAGCATATCCAGCATTTGGAGAAGCTCCTTTGGGATGGTTTGCTAAGCCTTTCAAGAATTCCCCCCTCCCATGTGATTGCCTGAAGGATCGTATCAAGAATGGAGCCAAAAGCTTTTTGACCATTGTTCAGCTTTAAGTGTGGATTTGGAGAAATGTACCATTAAGCATGTTACTGTGAGATTTCCTCAATAAAAAGAAGTCTCACTGATGTGAGTGACCTGTGTCAGTTTGCCAGCATGTGTGAATGCCAGAGGAAACAGGTATGCACACAACACGTGAGATTAGGCAGGCAGCAACAAGAGACAGGTCCTTCCCAGTGGTGGTGCCAAACTGTACAATGCTCTCCCAGTTAAGATCTGCTGAGCTGTCTCCTGTCAATAACAAGTATCACAAGATATCCCTTTCAGCTAGCTAGCAAATGTTGGTGGAATATTCTGAGAATATCTGGAAGGGTATTTTATTTGCAAAATCTTTAAAGGAGACTTCAGAGGAGAATTTGGGGAAATTTCTCTCCCCCTCCCCCAACTTAGCCCTGTCTTACAAGATTTTTTCTTCTGGCTTAAAATTGCCTCCTCCTCATCACCCTCAACGACTATGAGCCCACTCAGTAGGGGTTCCCATCTCAAACGGAGGCTTCTGCCAACCGCTGCCGAATGAGGCCAGCAGTATGACAAGCCTGTAATCAGAGTCATGGTTGTGCCATTTTGGGGGGGTTGCATATTGTGCATTAGGCTAATTTTGTTTTCCCCAAGCAATCCAGCTGGATGTAAGCAACGCCTGCTTTGAACGTAGAGCGGCGAGGCTCAAGTGGAATTGGTTGTTCAGCAACTGCTGCCGATGAGTCCTAGATGCCTCCCCCCCCCCCCCCCGCAGCACTTGACTTCATTGCAAGGCACTCGTAAGCCAGGAAGGAGATGTGAGTGACACGTGAGTAGGAGGGAATGTGACAAATGGGATCAAAAGTAATTGCTGAGTGTGATACACTTACAGGATTTCTTCTTGGTAAGAGTGCGGTGGCACCGGCTTTACTTCTGCCCTGGTGCTGGAGTCCTCTCTCCTTTCTCAACTTCCAGACAGAATAGAAACAGATTCAAACAGAATAGAAACACTGCCTAGGGAGGACTCTGCCCCTAAAAAGCAGCCTAGAAGTACTGTAAAGAACAATCATGGAATAAATAAAGATCTTTCAAATCTTCCAGCAAAATGCCTTCCACAAGGGTCTGTAGCGGATGTGTAGAGAGAATGCCCAAGCCTGTATATTCCAAGGGGCTCTTCAAGGGATGGATGGGTGGTACACAGCCCATCACTGTGTGCTTGCCATGCAGGGGCACATTGCACCCAGTGGAGGCTGGTGGCTCCAATTTTGGTGGGGCCATGAATCCATTCCAGGCTTCAGTCAGAACCATCCAGAACTCTAAAAGGAGATATCCAAGGTGCTTAGCCCTACATCTTGAATTGCTTCTTTAGAGTTCTGGCTGGTTCTGATTGAAACCCAGAATGGATTTACAGCCCTACCAGCATCAGAGCCACCAGCCTCCACTGATCGCACTCCCATGGAATGCCAGTCAGTGAAGGTTGGGTCACCTGCCATTAGTGGAGCGCACCAATGGGAAGTTCATCCCCCCATGCCCTAGGGCAGCTTTCCGCATCCTATTGCCATCCAGATGTTGGTACTACATAATCCCCAGCCAGAACAGTCACTATCTATGCTGGCTGGGTATACATCTGGTGAGCACAGAATCCGGTCCTAAATACATAGGAGAAGCTGGGGATTAGAGCAGGGTACTAGACTTCAGGTGGGAATAGCACCACCCCTGTGCCTGTAATTCAAAGGGTTAGGCTTTATCTACATGCTACCCAGCAAGGGAGTCTTGGAAGGTGGGGACAAGGGAGAGCGCCTTCTCACTGGTGGCCCCCTGACTCCATCTAGTATTGAAAGTGTTTATTGAAATAGTTTTTTAGCTGTTTAATTGTTTTAAATTTTGTACATTAAAAATTTTAGACCATAGAATCGTAGAATTGTTGAGTTGGAAGGGGTCACAAGGATCATCTAGTCTAATCCTCTGCAATGTGCAGGAAAACTGGTGAAACCATCCATGAGAGGTGGCTGCTCAGCCTCTTCTTAAAAACCTCCAGAAATAGAGAAGCTACAACCTCCATAGGTAGACTGTTCCACTGTTGTACACATCTTACCATCAGGAAGTTTTTCTTTATATTTTCCTTATATTTTCCATGTTTTATCCTAGGGCCGTATCCAATGTGATGCTACCATGAATGTAAATCACATTGTGCTAGTGTAAGTGACTGCTAGCAATAAGGTTTGCTGGCACAACATTGTTTTTCAGGAAACCTGTCATGCCAGCACATAATTGGTGCTGCACTAGCGCGGAACATCATTTATCATAGCAGCAATATTGAATAGGACCATTATGTTGTATTATGTAAAATTATATAATGCTGTTGCTTGTTTTTTTTGTTGAATTGTTGTGAACTGCCCAAAGAGCTTCAGCTATAGGGTGGTAGAGAAATAATAATAATAACAACAACAACAACAAACAACAACAACAACAACACTTTGCAGATCATAAAATATACTGGGGCAGAACAATTTGTACCGACAAGACAATACCCTGTAACTGACCAGACATAAAGGTCATAGTCAAAAAGAAAAACACACATACCTCATCGACATAGCAATACTGAATGACAAAAAATGTTGTTGAAAAGGAAGAAGAAAAGAGAGACAAATATGCACCACTGGCCATGGAAGTCAAAGAACTATGGCAACTATTGCATTGGTCACAACAGTCACCGGCATCACATCAAAAAACTATACAGAATACCTCCAGAAACTGGGCCTACCAGAATACATCCACACCAACATCCCCAAAAACAGTCATAATTCAAACATGCTCAATCGTCAGGAAATTCCTGAATCAAGAAAAGGCAGCATGACTTGGCAAAGACTGTCATGTCCATCTAGAAAAACCACCATGAGCGTGAAAGAGATTAATAATAATAATAATAATAATAATACAATTTGTAATTCAGCCTTGTGATGGAATGTTGTCAATCCCTGTTGAAAAGGCCCTGGCCTTAGCAGATGCTAATCCCACATCCACCAATAATGGTAGTCCCACCAGGGCCAAATTGACAGTTCTAAAGGCACAGAGCCAGCTGTATATGTGGTTGTATCAGATGCTATTGCCATCTTCTCAATGACAGCAAAGCATAGAACTATTAATATTCTTGAACACATTCACAAATCTATGTATTACTTGTGTCTTTTGAAACAATGGAATTCAATACATGATGTTTGGAGACGTTTTTCATTTGATCATAATATGCATGGGTGGTAGTGGTGTTTTTTGAATCATAATGCATTCATATATCTGCAACGGGAAATATGATTATAATAATGGATTTTCTGAGTGTTTCTCATCTGTTTGCTTTCTCTTTACTGGCTATCTTTCCCCATTCATAGTCATTATAATCTCCTTCTTCTTGCTTTATTTTTCTTAGCTGTTCTCCGTCTGTTCCCACTTGTACTTTATGCTCCACTTGCTCTCATCTGTCTATTTTCTCAGCACTTTTGAGTCTTCTGCCATTGGCTCTAACCTCTTCCATATTTGGATTTTTCTCTGCCTTTTCCCTTTCTGCTTTTTCTTTTTTTAAAAAAATAAAACCTTTGTTTTGCTCTGCATTTCCTTCTACAAATCTATAAACCAAACTCCCCTAACCTGGATGTTTTGGACTTCAACACTTATCAGCCCCAGCCAGCATGAACAATAGTCTGGAATGGTCAGAGTTGTAGTCCAAAACAGTGGAGGCTGGTGGCTCTAATGTCAGTGGGATGGTAAATCCACTCCGGGTTTCAATCAGAACCATTCAAAACTCGAAAGGAACTATCCAAGGTGGTAGACACTTTGGATAGCTCTTGGACAGCTTAGATAGCTCAGTACTTGGATAGTTCCTTTAGAGTTCTGACTGGCTCTGATTAAAACATAGAGTGGATTCACCACCCCACTGACATCAGAGCCTCCAGCCTCTACTGCTCAAGCAATAGACTGTTCTATTCAGAGTTAATTTCCCATGTTTCGTTCTCTTTTCTCTACTCTCCATCACCCTGCATGGCAGCATGGAATGTTTTACCCAAGGCTACCTAGTGCTTTTAAGGTAGAGGTGAGATATATTTGAACTTGGGTTGGCTGATTTATAGCTCACTCTCTTAGCCACTCTTTCCCACCAGCCCTCTGTCTGTGTACATGTTCCAGTTTTGACTTTGGCAAATGAAGGCTTTAATTGTTTCAAAAACCTGCAAAGCCTGTTCAACCAGAGATGATGATAGGATAAAAGAAGGGTGTGTATGCTGCCATCACGCAGGACTAAGTACCTTTAGAGATGAGCTCTGCAGCAGCTCCAAGAAGGAGTCAGAATCTCTCGTCGGTCCCTCTTCAGTAGGGCTTTCTAGCTTGGATCCAGCACAGTGTCCTCTAAATAACTGGGACATATTTCTCCCTCTGACTCTAAGGATTTCACTTTGGAATCCTCCAGAAAGCAAAAAGGCCCCAGGGATCCTTCTCGAACTAGATCTGCACTCCTCAGACTCTTACCCCACCCCCTCCCCAAAGAAGCCAGTGACTGCAGAAAAAGATGCTAGCCCTTCAAAAGCCAGATGGTGCACTTAAGAGGTTGGGGCTCCCAGAAGGACTCTCCTGGCCAGGCTATAAAATCCTGGGAGTTGCTCCAGGCCAGTGCTAGACTCCGCTCTTAACTGCAGAATTGCTGGCCGTGGTCCTAAATCCAAGTCAAGTGTCTTTTCTTCTGGACCTGCAGTACTATCCAGGGTCCTGAACCTAGTCTGTTCAGTATTTGCCCCTTACTTTGTTCCCTGTTGCCTGAGCTGTTGCTTTGCTAGGATGAAGGAATTCTGGCTGCAGCAGAACATAGGCTACCGTAGGCTACATAGGTGTGGGACATCCTCTGGGAGCCTTCTGTGGCTGAAGAGCAGGGTAAAAATGTGGTAAATAAATAACAGAGCAGCAAGAGGGGCATAGAACAACTGGGTCAGTTTAGAAAGACAGCTGGAGTTTAACACAGATTGAAGGCATGATGGAATCATCATCATCATCATCATCATCATTATCATCACAATAAACAATAATAAAATGAAATAATAAAAAGAAAAAAATACACCACTGGCCATAGAAGTTAAAGAACTATGGCAACAGGAAAAAGTCACAATTATCCCGTTAGTCACATCTGTCACTGGCATCACATAAAATAAACTACAGGAAATCTCCAGAAACTGGGCCTACCAAAATACATTCACACCAACATCCAGAAAGCTTTCATACTTAAAACATGCCCAATTGTCAGGAAATTCCTGAATCAGTAAAAGAGAGCACGACTTGGCAAAGCTCATCATGTCTGTCTAGAAAAACCACCAAGAGTGAGAAAAGAGATGACGACGACAACAACAACAATACAAAAATCTTTGCCACCTCATAAAACTCAAAAGCAAATGGGGCAGTTGAACCATTTTAACAATAGAGCTCTGCAATCTGAGTGCCACTACCAAGAAGGCCTGCACTGGTGTCCCCGCCAAGCACACCTCCGAAGGTGGCACATCATGGAGCAGGAATTCCAATCCTGATTTCAGTGTCAAGCAGGTTTGTTCAGGAGGAAGTGGCCCTGTGTTTAATCTGAACCCTAGTTGTAGCTAGTTGATATGCCTGGCATTGCTCGGGTCCGTGAATAATGTTTATGACATTACATTGTATAGCCAGACCTATCAGCATTCCAGATTTCAAGTTTCAACCAGGCATTGCTTGCTCCACCTAAAATATACGTCTGAGAGATAATCATCTTAAAGTAGCAGGCTGGGACTAGGCCTGAGTTAACCTTTAAACGAATTAAATTCATTTCTTTTTTCCCTCTCTCACCCTCATGACAACCCTTCAAGGTAGGCCAGTTCTAGGCCTGTGAGGTAACTTTAAAATGAATTAAATTAGTCCCCCCCCCCCACCGGCTCTCTCTCGCTTTCAATGCATGACCAGGCCTGCTGCTGAAGCTCATGGGAAGTGAAGTCTGGCTGAGGCAGTCCACACTACACTGTGCAATCGGTGCTCATAGGTAGGCCATGAGGGAGCTGGCTGGTTGACTGACAGTTTGCTTGGTTGCCATTGGCAATGAGCCTGCTCTCGATGGGGCCTAGCAACTGAGGCAGCTGGCCCCAGGCGCTCTCCCTTCAGGCCCTGGAGGGCAAGCTACTATCAGATAATGGCTGCCAAAGCCTGATAAGTCTTCGCTCTTGCCCAAGGCATGCTAGGAGTTGTAGGCATAAGGCTAGGTCCCTGAATAATGCGTTAATCTTTGAACACCATCTGAGATGTGGTGGAAGACAACTGGAGAGCAGGCCATCTTAGTTCTGAATAAAGAGTATGTTTTTTATGTAACAGCCTGACTATACTATTGAGACAGAAGAGCAAATGGAGGATTGACTGATATAGCTGAGGCTAGAATGGAATGGTGGGCAGGGTTAGTGGCAGTTGGGGATAGTCAGGTAGGAGAACAAAGAAAGTTAGTGAGAGGTCAGGGTTTGCTCATCCATACTTTATTTTAAATCAGCCACTCTACTGCCAGTAGTACTACACCTCCCAGCCTTTGGCTGCCCGCATCCTCAGAGACATCCTCTTATTGCCGATGCTGCTCCTCGATAGAGCGTTGAGGAGTAGCATAGCCAAGGAGGGGAGGTAAGCAGCTATCAGTGGACGCACCCAGCTCCAGCCAATCGTGCTGGGACTGCCTTGGCCTGTGCTTCTCACCCACTAAGTGCTACATCAGGCACCTGTACTGAAGGGTTGGGGCTGGGCCGGGCAGTTCACCCCCTTTGTCAGGTCTGTTTCTGGGCATGCACAGAGTGCTTCCCTTCCTCCCTCCCTCTTAAGGGCAAAGGCTACACACCTACTTCCCCCAGAGTCTGAGAAAACAGAGATATCAGGACGTTTGAGCCCCTCAAAGTCTCGCTGTTGTATCTAGTTACATTTTAAAACCACACAGAGGGTGAGAAGACACCACAAATGGATGCAGCCCATTTATGTGGGTTGTTTCCTTTTATGTGGAATTGGGTTGACTGCTTGAGACCAACCTTAGGAGTCAGGGTTGTGAAAGACATGCAGCAGCCACCAACCTGTGCACTCACAATGGCTGCCAAAGGCCAGTAAGTCTGTCCTCCTGCCCAAGGCATGCTGGGAGGTCTGCCCAAGGCATGCTGGGAGTTGTAGGCATAAGCCTTGTTTTTTATTAAATTCTTTAAAAATTCTTAAACCCCCAAAATTCATGTTTTTAGATTTTTCTGGCACATTGTACAGCCAGACCTACCACTGTGTCACCGTGTCAAGTTTCTAACTCATCTGGAAGTGGGTAAACATTTCCGGACATATGTGATGCACAAATACTTTCTGCTTTATAGGTAGAGATAATCAGCACTTCGTATTCTTCCCAGGAAGAAATCAGAAGCCAGTGCTAATGAAAAAAGAACTGAGGCTGGATCCAGATTTAGTCATAGTTGGAGTAGACCTCTTGAAATGAATGGGACTTCAGTCAGGACTAACTCAAGTCCCATCGATTTCAATGGCTCTCCTCTAGGTATGACTAAATCTGGATGCAACTCCTGGGTAGTATATTCTGAGAAGCCCATGTCAGAAAGCACTCTGTTTTTATTCTGTTTCAAATTTCTAAAGAGTTTATATTGTGTTTTATCATGTTGGATTTTAGAGCATGTTTGACAATGTGGCATGGAAATGTAATAAATAAATAAGCCACTGATGTAGCCCTAACACAAAGTACAATTAAATTGCAATTGACTGACCACACTTCTTGGGGCATTATGCTTTTACATTGGGGCAGAACCCACGCTGTCTGTACCAGTGGGCATGATGTAGCTGTGTGGGTGAGAAAGCGGAAAGTACAGTTCACTGGAGCAGCCATTTTAAAAGCAAAGCAAAGCAAAAAAAAAAAAAGTACTTTTAAAATGGATCTTTTAAAAATCCTGGTTGCTGTCATGACTTTTTTTAAAAAAAAGTTTAAAAAGCATTCCAGGTTCGTTTTATACTGGTCAGTGTTGTAGATCAGAAGTGTTTTAATGCAGGGGGTGAGTTACAAGTTGCTAAATTGTGGTGTATGTTTTTTTAAACCCGTTTGTTTCATTAATGCTATAACACACTTTAAGTACTACTGTGTGGATATTTTAATATTTATTAAAATATATCTGATAAAGCATTTTAGCACTAATTATTATTTTTGAAATACATTTTAAAAAACACATGAGACAATAAAACAGTGTCCACTGCAAAGCTAATAGTAAAGGTGTCCTAAGTGATGAAAGGTTCCTCTGTAAGTTCTATCTCAAATCCTCACTTCTAGGAAAAGATAGAAATGAAGTGCTAAAAAAATCCATGCCTGCATTAATCATGTTTATATATATATTTAAGTTCATGTTTCTGTAGTCTGAGGAAAGATGGAAGGAGCGTGGGGGAAACACAGGAGGACAATGATTGGGTGAAGATGTCTACCTTCTGCCCACCCCTGATATAGATGCTCTATAAAATGTGGAATAGCTGTGCTTCATTCACCCACATTCAATGCTTAGTGTGGAAGGGCCCTTAAGAACTATTACTTTATAGGGCATTAGCTGGAACCTCGTATCATGCAGGGTCTGGGGATCACAAAACAATACTAATTCCACCAAGCACCCCAAAAGTGCTCCAGAAAGTGATAGCATCAAACAACCACCAGATAACCATACATTTTTGGCAAGTACTCTGAGCCAAAGGAGTGTTTGGAAGTAGTGATCGGCAAACCTCTCCCTGGCTTGATTTAGAACTGGGCTCAGAAAAGTGACCTTCCCCCCTCCACCTGGCAACTGGAAAATAACTCTGCATTTTCTGAGCTCAGTTTCCAATTTGGATCTAATTGCACTCAGGGAAGGTCTGTAGCTCAGTGGTAGAGCACCTGCTTTGCATGAAGAAGGGCCCAGGTTCAATCCCCAGCATCTCCAGGTAAGGCTGAAACCCCCCCTGCCTGAAACCCCGGGGAGCTGCTGCCCAGAGGCATTGCTAGGCACTGAACAGGTGGGTCCCATGGGGCAGAAGTCTGCATAAAATGTTCATACGCATACTTAGAAATAATTAATAGGATTTTCTTAGATTTCACAGAAGGCAAAGACAGTCAATTAATTCCTCGTCCAAGTAACCTCAAGTGGAATAAATTCATTAAATTGCACTAGAGCTGTGACCGGATCCAGACCCCAATCTGAGTTGGATCAGGCCCAATCTGATCTAATCCGGATCTGATCGGGCCTGATCCAGATCTGACAGATCAGGATCCAGATCGGATCGGGGGGAGTCCGTTCACAGCCCTAATTTGCACTCCTTCACAGATCATCCCAAATCAGGAGTTACTCTTCAATTACAAATAACTTGCCATCTCTCCCTGTCCCTTTCCCACTACTTTTTCTTTCCCTCCTGTAGGAAAATTCCGCCTACCCCTCCCAATGCAATAAAGCTTAAAAGTATAGCTTCCATTGACACCAAGCTTACTTCCCGTGAGGGGGCCAGCATGCAGAGAGGAGAGGGTGGTGGAGGCTGGTGGCTCCGATTTTGATGGGGCTGTGAATCCATTCTGGGTTACAGTCAGAACCATCCAGAACTCTACAGGAGCTACCCAAGATGCTGAAACCAATCCTAACATGGTTTCAGAATCTTGGACAATTTCTTAAAAGAGTTCTGGCTGGTTCTGACTGAAACCCAGAATGGATTCACAGCCCTACTGAGATTGGAGCCATTAGCCTGCAGTGGGGCAACCCTTCTCAACTGGGATCCCCCTGGAAATCTTCCCTGCAAGCCAACTGAGCGAAAAAGAAATGCACACACCCCTCCCACTGACATCAATTAAGATTTTTAATAAACTTAATTCCCATGAGGGTGATTTATTTATTTATTTGATTGCATTTATATTCCGCCTTTTTTCCTCCAAGGAACCCAAAGGCAGCATACATAATCCTCCTCCTCTCCATTTTATCATCACAACAACCACCCTGTGAGGTAGGTTGGGCTGAGATTCTATGATTGGCCCAAGGTCACCCAGTGTCATGTGCATGCCTGTTCCGTCTGGCATTCACACATGCTAGCAAATTGACACGAGACACGCACTTCAGTGGGATTTCTTTTTATTGAGGAAATCCCATGGTAAAAAGCTTAATGGTTACACACTCCAAAAAACACTTAAAGCTGACTGATGGTCAGAACACTTTAAGCTCCGTTCCTGATACGATCCTTCAGGCAATCACACAGGGGGGGGGGGGCATATTCTTGAAAAGCTGAGCAAACCATCCCAAGGGAGTTTCTCCAAATGCTGCATACACTGCTAACTCAGGGGACATGGCCCATGCCCACAAGATCACAGGAAGGGTAAAATCTCAGGCACAGGAGTCCCATGCTTTTGCTTAGTGCTGGGAACTCCCTGCCACCTGAGTCTGGCAGGGAACAGTTTATAAAACCAAATCCAGCCTGCTGAACACTGAGCTGACCAGAAAGACACGTTCTCAGAGAAGGTAAAATCTCAGGCACAGGAGCCCCATGCTTTATGTTTAGCGCTGGGAACTCCCTACCACCTGAGTCTGTCAGAGAAAGATCACGTACCTTGAAACCCAGCCTACCGAATGCTGAGCAGACCAGGTAAGCATGATCACAGGGAAGGTATCACACGTGGGTGGGGATTCCTGAAAGGCTAAGCAAACCATCCTAAGGGAGCTTCTCCAAATGCCGCATATGCTGGTAACTCAGGGGACTTGACCAAAGCCTAAACAAGATCACAGGGTGGGTATCAATCTCAGGCACAAGAACTCCCCTGCATGTACTTTAGCTCCGGGGGAGCTCTCTGCCACCTGAGTCTGGCAGAGAAGAAATCCAACCATCCCACCCAGCCTGTTGTACGCTGAGCTAACCAGGGAAGGTGAGCATGATCATAGGGAAGGTAAAACCTCAGGCACAGGACTCCCGTGTTTCTGCTTAGCACCGGCAACTCCCTGCCACCTGAGTCTGTCCACAAACACACAATCCACAGCAAATGCATGTTTGCATCTATGAAAAGCCTCACAGTACTTTTCATGGCACAGTCCTTAGAAAGCCAAAGTCCTAATAGGAGCGAGTCCATGTGCAGAGTGTTTTCAAAGACCCAAACGGAGATAGATCTAAACAGGAGGGATTTCAGGCCTTGCGTCGACAGATGAACCCAGCAAAGCTCTTCAGCTTTGCCCCCGACCCCTCGACCTTATTGAAGACTTATACTTGACACTCAGTGAGCTTCCTTGGCTAAGTGGGAACTAGAACCCAGATCTCCTGACCCCCAGTCCAACACTCTAACCACTACACCACACTTTTGGGGGGGGGGATACCGCATGTGGGGAGGGGAAGAGTGGACCCTCCCCTCCCCTCCCTGGATGCAACTGCCTTCTGAAGGTCAAGGAAGCCAAGAAAAGAAAAATAAATAAATCTGCCATTGGTATCAGTGGACACTCAGGGCTCTGGGGAATAGATCCAGGGTCCAGAGAAATAGTTTCTGGGCTGGGGCCCCATAAACCCAGGCCTAGCCACACCCCTGCTTCTGTCAGTCAGTGATGACAATACAGGGCTAGATGGACCAAGGGTCTGACTCAGTATCAGGCCTCCCCATCTACCAAGGCTCAACTTGTGTAGGCTGACCAGATAAAATCCAGGTCAGGGCTCATGTAACTTTAACAGTTGTAGAGAAAAGGGAATTTCAGCCAGTGTCATTTGTATGCAATTCGTTCCTGGTGAACTTCCCTCTTCATCACAACAGTTAAAGGTGCAGGCACTATACTAGAGTGACCATATATACAAAAGAAGGCAGGGCCCCTGCAACTTTATCAGTTGTGATGAAGAGGGAATTTCACCAGGAACTAATTGCATACAAAGGACACTGGCTGAAATTCCCTTTTCTCTACAACTGTTAAAGTTACATGAGCCCTGACCTGGATTTTATCTGGTCACCCTAAACTTGTGGACTCGGGCATCTTGGGAAAACCACCTTTCCCAGGATCTCCGTTGCCTAGGATGCTGCCATTCCACACAAAGACATTCAGCATCACCTTCCACCCCCATCATCAGGTAAGTAAATGGGCAGGATGTGGGGGTGGGAGGCTTGGATGCTCTGGGTTGGATTCAATCTGTGCTGGGAAATATTTTGTTTATTTTTTATGTAATCAATTACTGCATAGTTTAGTCCTGTTTTTCAGACAATCATTGTCGCTCAAGGTGGATCACATCAATCAAAAACACTCCTATGTTTATAGGATGTGAAAGGTTTTTTTCCCCATTTGAATTTTTTACTGAATATGTGTAAGAACAGGTTGATAAAATGTTGTTGGCATAGCCTAGAGAAACAAGCTTTTGGGGGCATAGAATGGGTTTAAACGGGTGTATAAATGATAGGCTACTGCTTTAATATTAAGGGGGCAAGTAGGCATACTCACATAGAATACTGTTTCATGGTTTAATTGCTTTAGTTTAGATAAGGCCTGGCGGAAAATGATTTGGAAGTATGATTTCATATTGCTCAAAGACATGACTCATGAATACTTGTACTAACTATATTGCTCAAAGACATCAGTCATAAGAACTTATGACTGATACCAACTGTATGTATTCCTCTTAACAGAACTAGGTGAAAGGTTCGAGGTCATAAAAAGGTAGAGTTGTGCTTTAGAAATCCCCGTGTCCATAAGAACTGAGAAGTAAAGTGGACAGTTGCCCACATGAAAAGCAGAAGTAATGTCTAGTTTTGACATCAGAAAAGATTGGAATATTCTGGGAAGAGGATGATCTAAATTGATGATATGGACCAATAGACTTAGCTGTTTTAGAATAAATTAATATGTATTAGGAGGGAGGTCTTTGTCTTTGAGAAGGGTATTTAAGTCTGAACACAGAGGACAAAGATGTCTTTCCTTTCCCTCAGGCGTGACATCCAGGATATTGCTCCGAGCCTAGCATGTAGGCCTCAGTGACTCCTTGATTGTCTGGGAGAAATGGAAGACCCTCTGCAGAGAAGAACTCCTTTGCAGAATCCGTATGAGTGTTCTCATTGGGGGAGCGTTTGTCTGTGTTTGTCTATTGTTTGCATTTGTGTTTGTCTTAGAAAAGATCTTCGGTTATGGGGTGATATATAAATGTAAATAATAATAATAATAATAATAATAATAATAATAATAATATAATCTTGTTCAACAGACATTCGCCAGACTTGTGAGTATATTCTTTTAATTTGCTTTGCTGAATGGAGGTTTGTGTGTTTGTTTAACTTTCTTAAATTGTTGTAATGAATGTTTAAAATCTATAACAGTTTCATTGAGTTTGTGAGTCTGAGTAAAACCAGTCATTCTGGATGTCTATCTCCGGATCTTCTTTCACTTACTATAGTGGGCAGTTTAAGGAGTATTGATGCAAGGTACTGCAGGAACCCCACACGTTCAGACAGCCTATGTTCAGTGAGCCTTAAAAGAGAAGTCACCTGAAAGATCCCCTTACAGATGTGCCTAGGTAATTATCAGTGGAGGCTGGTGGCTCCTATGTTAGTGGAGCCATGGATCTGCTCCAGGTTTCAGTCAGAACCAGACAGAATTCTAAACCAGCCAGAGTGCTGAACCCTATTCCCAAAATGGGCCTCAACACCTTGAATAGTTCCTGAATCCAGAATGAATTCATCACCACATTGGCATAAAAGCCCCCAGACTCCACTAGTAGTTATGAACTTCATTGGCACATCAGTACCTCAAAAGTCAACTGCTGCGGGGTGAACCCTGCCCCTTTCTTGGATAAGATGCTATGGAGTGAATAATAGTGTATGCTCATCGTGGGTTTCAGTATAGTGTCACAGTTATTATTTATTCAGAAATAAAGCTGACCCCTAGCTTCTTCATAGAAGAAGCTCATACTCTGAGATTCAATATTGCATTGAAAGGACTGGAGAGTTGCTGTCTGAAATCTCAAATTGTTTGAAAAATGGCCCTTTAAGGAAAGTGCTTCCTTCTCTTGCAGGGTTCCCCCCTGCTGCGACTTTCATCTTTAATTCATTAAGCACAACTGCACTTAGTGACGGTGAACACTGATCCCTGATGAGCCAGCCAAGTTCTAGTGCGCTTTTATGCAAGCTCTCCAGACGGAAAGATTTCTGGAGAAGGAATCACACTACGTCCTGGCTTTTCTTCATTTGTTGCCACATTGCTTACTTGCAGATAGTAGGAGAGGCAAAATGAGGATTTTTCCCATTTCTGCTGCTCCTCTCTTTTGTGGTGTAGTAGTCAGAGTGTCAAACTAGGCCCTGGGAGGACCAGGTTCAAATCCCCACTCCTCAAGTACAAAATGCTCCAGATGACCTTGGGCCAGTGTGAAGGTCTGAAGTCTAAGAAGCAAAGTAGAAAGGTCAGGCCTGGGGTTTTACTGTTGGGAGGGGTTAGTTCCATTTCTCCAGTTAAGATACATTTCTGTGGTTAAGTTTAATGTCTCCGGTGAAGTTTCATTTCTTTAAGGTTGAAACAGTACTTTATGTTTCAGGGGAAGAGGGAATAAAAAGGAAGGAGAGAACCAGCCAGGGAGAGAGCAGGAAAAGACAAGAGCATGAGGAAGAAGCCACTGGAAAAGCCTAAATGCAGGTAGCGTAAAGGTAGGCTGACCATATGAAAAGGAGGACAGGACTCATGTAACTTTAACAGTTGTAGAGAAAAGGGAATTTCAGCCAGTGTCATTTGTATGCAATTAGTTCCTGGTGAAATTCCCTCTTTATTACAACAGTTAAAGCTGCAGGGGCCCTGCCCTCTTTTGTATATGGTCACTCTAGCATAGTGCATGCAACTTTAATTGCTGTGATGAAGAGGGGATTTCACCAGGTACTAATTGCTAGGGGTGTGCATCGGATCGGATCCGATCCACGATCCGAATCCGATCCGCCCCAAAATCGGGAAAATCCGATCCGATCCAATCCGATCAACCTCCGATCCGATCCGATCCGATCCGACGAGGTCCGATCCGGATCGGACGCCATTTTGAATGCTTTTTCCCATAGCCAAGTATTGTTTTACAAAAACGCCTATAACTTTTTCATTTTTAAAGATAGAAGGATGAAACTTGGGCACATTATACACTGGTTAGGGATAGTTATCTGTGAGAAATTTCAGAAAGATTGGTGCATGCGTTTTGTGGCAATTAATTGTTTAATAAATACCCAGAAATGCCTATAACTTTGTCATTTTTAAAGTTACAAACATGAAACTTTGCCACATTGTAGGTGGTACCTTGGGACCTATCTGTGAGAAATTTCAGAAACGTAGGTGCTTGCCTTGTGTGGCAATTAATTTTAGAAAAATGGGTAGTAGTGGGGTAAATAAATTTACGCCTCCCATTTTTTTATTTTTGAAGATACAAACAGGAAACTTGGGCACATTACAGGTACCACTTGCCTTGATATGTGTGTGAAATTTCAGAAACATTGGAGCTTGCCTTGTGCGGCAATTAATTTTTGAAACAATGAGGAAAGAAACACCTATAACTTTGTCATTTTTAAAGTTACACACATGAAACTTTGCCACATTGTAGGTGGTACCTTGGGACCTATGTGTGTGAAATTTCAGAAACATAGGTGCTTGCCTTGTGTGGCAATTAATTTTTTAATAAATACCCAGGAATGCCTATAACTTTGTCATTTGTAAAGTTACACACATGAAACTTTGCCACATTGTAGGTGGTACCTTGGGACCCATGTGTGTAAAATTTCAGAAACGTAGGTGCTTGTATTGTGTGGCAATTAATTTTTGAAACAATGAGGGATTCATTGGACAGCACTTGCCCATAGGGATTCATTGGACAGTACTTGCCCATAGGGATTCATTGGACAGTACTTTCCTATAGGAAATCATTGGAAAGCACTTGCCCATAGAAAATCATTGGAAAGCACTTGCCCATTGAGAAATACAGTTATGCCTCCCACTTTTTTATTTTTGAAGATACAAACAGGAAACTTGGGCACATTGTAGACTGGTTAGGGATAGTTATCTGTGAGAAATTTCAGAAAGATTGGTGCATGCGTTTTGTGGCAATTAATTTTTTAATAAATACCCAGGAATGCCTATAACTTTGTCATTTTTAAAGTTACATACATGAAACTTTGCCACATTGTAGGTGGTACCTTGGGACCTATGTGTGTAAAATTTCAAAAACGTAGGTGCTTGCCTTGTATGGCAATTAATTTTAGAAAAATGGGTAGTAGTGGGGTAAATACATTTACGCCTCCCATTTTTTTATTTTTAAAGATACAAACAGGAAACATGGGCACATTACAGGGAACACTTCACTTGATATGTGTGTAAAATTTCAGAATGATAGGTCCAGGCATGTGGTGGCTACGAATTTTTTAGATTAAAAGTTATTAACCTTTTTTACACAGAGGCTGGGGCTGTCAATTGCACCCTCCCGCCTCCCGGGAAGAAGAAGGAAACACTTTCTCTCATCTCTTTGATCCTTGCACGCTTGGCTGCAACTGAGCTAGTATCCATTACAAAAGGAGAAACAAAGTAGCACTTGGCTCGTGTCTGCTTTGATACTTTCACTCAAGCAGAACGGCTGAGCCTAGGATCACTCTCTCTCGCTGGGATCGTTACAGGAGAAATTTTCTACAGTCTTCAAAGTGGTGTGTGCAGACACCTTGCCACCACATGCCTGGACCTATCATTCTGAAATTTTACACACATATCAAGTGAAGTGTTCCCTGTAATGTGCCCATGTTTCCTGTTTGTATCTTTAAAAATAAAAAAATGGGAGGCGTAAATGTATTTACCCCACTACTACCCATTTTTCTAAAATTAATTGCCATACAAGGCAAGCACCTACATTTTTGAAATTTTACACACATAGATCCCAAGGTACCACCTACAACGTGGCAAAGTTTCATGTATGTAACTTTAAAAATGACAAAGTTATAGGCATTCCTGGGTATTTATTAAAAAATTAATTGCCACAAAACGCATGCACCAATCTTTCTGAAATTTCTCACAGATAACTATCCCTAACCAGTCTACAATGTGCCCAAGTTTCCTGTTTGTATCTTCAAAAATAAAAAAAGTGGGAGGCATAACTGTATTTCTCAATGGGCAAGTGCTTTCCAATGATTTTCTATGGGCAAGTGCTTTCCAATGATTTCCTATAGGAAAGTACTGTCCAATGAATCCCTATGGGCAAGTACTGTCCAATGAATCCCTATGGGCAAGTGCTGTCCAATGAATCCCTCATTGTTTCAAAAATTAATTGCCACACAATACAAGCACCTACGTTTCTGAAATTTTACACACATAGGTCCCAAGGTACCGCCTACAATGTGGCAAAGTTTCATGTGTGTAACTTTACAAATGACAAAGTTATAGGCATTCCTGGGTATTTATTAAAAAATTAATTGCCACACAAGGCAAGCACCTATGTTTCTGAAATTTCACACACATAGGTCCCAAGGTACCACCTACAATGTGGCAAAGTTTCATGTGTGTAACTTTAAAAATGACAAAGTTATAGGTGTTTCTTTCCTCATTGTTTCAAAAATTAATTGCCACACAAGGCAAGCTCCAATGTTTCTGAAATTTCACACACATATCAAGGCAAGTGGTACCTGTAATGTGCCCAAGTTTCCTGTTTGTATCTTCAAAAATAAAAAAATGGGAGGCGTAAATGTATTTACCCCACTACTACCCATTTTTCTAAAATTAATTGCCACACAAGGCAAGCACCTAAGTTTCTGAAATTTCTCACAGATAGGTCCCAAGGTACCACCTACAATGTGGCAAAGTTTCATGTTTGTAACTTTAAAAATGACAAAGTTATAGGCATTTCTGGGTATTTATTAAACAATTAATTGCCACAAAACTCATGCACCAATCTTTCTGAAATTTCTCACAGATAACTATCCCTAACCAGTGTATAATGTGCCCAAGTTTCATCCTTCTATCTTTAAAAATGAAAAAGTTATAGGCGTTTTTGTAAAACAATACTTGGCTATGGGAAAAAGCATTCAAAATGGCGTCCGATCCGGATCGGACATCCGGTCCGATCCGATCCGACCATCCTCCGATCCGATCCGATCCGATCCGACCCTCCAGGTCCGATTCCGATCCGCTATCCGATCCGATCCGGGGGGTCAGTGCACATCCCTACTAATTGCATACAATTGATGCCAGCTTTCTCTACAACTGTTAAAGTTACATGAGCCCTGTCCTCCTTTTCATATGGTCAGCCTAGTAAAGGACTTGCATTTTTACAACTTTTATTTTCTTTTAATGCCTTTATATCACTCAGCTGTATTGACGAAATACCTTTACTTGTAATTTGGGCCCTTTCCACACCAGGCTTTTGCCTGGGATAGCCCCTGGGTGTAGAGGGAGGGCGGGCGGGTGATCAAGGAAGTATCTAATAGGGGTGTGCATGCCCAAAATTATCGTATCATTATTGGAAATCACTTTAAAAAAATTTCGGATTGGATTATATTGGAGGTTAAACATATCGTATTTCCGATAATTATCGTAAATACGATATTTATTTCCGATCCCTATTTTGCCCTGTAGAGTTGCTTTTTGAGACAGAAAGGCCTATAACTTATGTATTTTCAAAGTTAGAGACTTGAAACTTAGTCACAGTGCTTTTGGGGTATGCCTAAGTATGTGTATGAAATTTCAAAACAATCCCTCCAACCATGTATTTTATATGAACTTTTGAAAGATCATGCCCCTTTTTTGACAGATCTCTGAATGCACATGGCGAGCTATCATTCTGAGCTGTCAGAAATTAAACGATCTTTCAAAAATTCATATAAAATACACACTTGGAAGGATTGTTCTGAAATTTCATACACATACTTAGGCATACCCCATAAGCACTGTGACCAAGTTTCAAGTCTCAAACTTTGAAAATACAGAAGTTATAGGTTTATTTATATGGCAGTCTGGTAATCCCCCCCCCCCCCAAAATCCAATATAATTGGGCTGAAAATTTTCAGATCGGATATTTATTGGAGGTTTTTCTATCGTATCATTTTCGTTAATCGGATGTCCGATAATGACCTTATCGTATTGTTATTGGACATTTTAATGATACAATACACATCCCTAGTATCTAATACACCACACCATCGGAGCACAGGGACCAGCCAGGGGCCATCCCAAGCAAACAGCCTGGTGTAGAAACGGCCTTGGTTGTTTTAGTATTCTAGTAAATTCTTGTGTTACGCCTAAAATGTCTGGAGTATCACTTACCCCACATCTACAGCCTAAACTCCATGTTTTTGAGAAGGAGAAGGTAAAGGAATGAAGGCAGGACTCTTAAGGAGGCAAAAGATAATTAAAGAGTTGCTCAGGGGGTCCAGGTCATTGGTTGAACCCTGACAGCCAGTCACTGGGTGCCTCTACAAGAGTGATTTAAAGCTTTTTCAAGGCACATTAAAATTTTTACCTCTACAAGAGCGGAGCGCAAATTGGGGGTTGAGGCACTTTTTCTGTCTGATTATGCGCATTATGGAATGCACATTAAATAGCGAGTTTTAATTTTCTGTGGGAGTTAAAGTGCCTTATGACCATGTAAACAAGTGATTCTCCGTATTTCAACCACTTTAAAGTGCTTCATACTGCCAGTTATGCGCTTCACCGGCTGTCGTTTATAGGATGAGATGGTGAGAAGATGCGCTTATTCGGGCAACCGGGCGTCAAGATGAATTCTTGTAGAGGGGGCCACGGTGTGCCTGCTTACCCTACCACACATGGCTTTGGTGAGTATAAAAGGGAGCGGAAAGGCAAAAAGCGGTGATTTCACTCCCTTCAATTCCATCTTTTCTCCCCACTCCATTACTGAGGCATACATACACATTAATGAAATGTGAAAAATACAGATGTATGTGATTGCTGCTTTGCTTTCTTTTGAATGACAAACAGAGGTACAATTTAAAGCAAAATGGACTTCCCCACTATAGCAAGATGGCTTGTATTTCTATTTAAATTGTAGACAGTATTTATACATTTACATTTACACATCTAAATTAGCATATGCAAACTGGGGACCTCGTTTTCATAATGCATTTCCTCTTTTAGGGAAATGTTTAAGTAGCTGCCCTATTGGGGTGTGGCCGAGAAAGCCATACATTATCCCTAGAAGCAGATTCCCATGCAGGGTCAGCCTTATGGCTCAATTATCTGCTTTAGGAAGTGCATTCATCATTCTTCCAACTGCCATGGCTTAATCAGCAAGCAGGCACAGGATGTCAAAAAGAGTTCCCCACAATTCCAGGGAGAGAAAGAAAGACCCATGGATGCTACAAAACATTTTGACCTAAACATTAAGCCTGTTCAGACAACACACTAAGGTCGTTATCACACGGGCGGTTTTAAGCGCACCCACTTAGCTTTGCTCCACTTCTTCAGCGCTGGGTTCACATGACATTGTCGCCCTCCTGCTGCTCTCTTGTCCTGAGGTCGCAGGTTTAAGTTTCTGTTTTGATTTATCCCTCAATGGGCAAAGTATGAAACAGGCAAAGTTCAACAGGCCAAGCTGAGGTATTGCAGCTATACCCACCATGTGTGATTCAAAACACTAGACTCGAATACGAAATGGAGGGGGAAGCCGCAGAAGTAACCGGGGGGAAAATAGTAGGTGTGATAAAGCCCTAAGCCATGGTTAGGTTGCTAACCTTTTTCAGCAAATGGTTAGTGAGCATGTTTAAACTGTGCTTATGTAGCCACTATGGTTAGGAATGGTTCACATGACATGCTAAGACATGGTTCACGTGACACACTAAGCCACAATGTTTAACTCAAAATGTTTAACCACCATGGCATAGTGTGTTGCCTGAACATGGTCATTATGGCTTAGTGGTTTAAACATACTCACTAACAATTTGCTGCAAAAGGGTTAGTGGCCTAACCATGGCTTAGCATGGCATCTGAACGGGTGTGGGTGTGGGTGAAGAAGCTGTCTCCTAACAGGAGACACTTGGTGGACTGGGCAGAGGTTCCTCCTGATGACCTCCTGTATTCTAGAGTATCACCACATTCAATAGCCAGCTTTGTGCTTGATGTGGACTTCCCTTGCCATGTAGAGTGGATGAAACAACCAGTCCGTGTGTGCTGGAATGCTTGTTAAAATAAATATGAAAGAACAAGTCTGATAAGCTAAGCTTCTTGGCCTGTCACCTTAACACACTTTGCTTCAGGACAAAAAAAAATCTGCTTGAATAAAGTTGACTGAGTGATGGATGACACCATCTGCAGATTATGTATTGAATGGAGACACTGTTTACTAGGGATGTGCACTGGATCGGACCCGATCCACGATCCGAGTCCGGTCCAGTGGGAAATCGGATAAATTATCCGATTTCCGATCCCGCAGCTGGATCGGCCGATCCAATCCGAACCGGTCCGAAAAAGCTCCGAACCGGTTCGGCGGATCGGCGGATCGGCGGGCGCCCACTGGCGCCCACCGCCGCTTCCATTGGCGGGCGCCAGCGGGCGCCCGCCGATGAAAGTGGACAGCGGGGGGGGGGAGGAGGGGGGCACTTACCTTCTCGGCCCGGTGGCTCCCGTCCGGCGCCGGCGCCTACTACTACTAGCAGGCTCCGCGGCCTGCTCTAGGGTGGCGCGCCGGGTGATGTCATCACCCGGCGCGCTACTCTAGAGCAGGCCGCGGAGCCTGCTGGAAGTAGTAGGCGCCGGCGCCGGACGGGAGCCGCCGGGCCAGAAAGGTAAGGAGGGGGTGCGTGGAGGGGAGGAGGGGGCGCGCGGAGGGGGGAGGGGGGCCCTTACCTTTCCGGCCCGGCGGCTCCCGTCCGGCGCCGGCGCCTACTACTCCCAGCAGGCTCCGCGGCCTGCTCTAGGATGGCGCGCCGGGTGATGTCATCACCCGGCGCGCTACTCTAGAGCAGGCCGCGGAGCCTGCTGGAAGTAGTAGGCGCCGGCGCCGGACGGGAGCCGCCGGGCCGGAAAGGTAAGGAGGGGGTGCGTGGAGGGGAGGAGGGGGCGCGCGGAGGGGGGAGGGGGGCCCATACCTGCCCGGCCCGGCGGCTCCCGTCCGGCGCCGGCGCCTACTACTCCCAGCAGGCTCCGCGGCCTGCTCTAGGATGGCGCGCCGGGTGATGTCATCACCCGGCGCGCTACTCTAGAGCAGGCCGCGGAGCCTGCTGGAAGTAGTAGGCGCCGGCGCCGGACGGGAGCCGCCGGGCCGGAAAGGTAAGGAGGGGGTGCGTGGAGGGGAGGAGGGGGCGCGCGGAGGGGGGAGGGGGGAGGGGGGCCCTTACCTTTCCGGCCCGGCGGCTCCCGTCCGGCGCCGGCGCCTACTACTCCCAGCAGGCTCCGCGGCCTGCTCTAGGATGGCGCGCCGGGTGATGTCATCACCCGGCGCGCTACTCTAGAGCAGGCCGCGGAGCCTGCTGGAAGTAGTAGGCGCCGGCGCCGGACGGGAGCCGCCGGGCCGGAAAGGTAAGGAGGGGGTGCGTGGAGGGGAGGAGGGGGCGCGCGGAGGGGGGAGGGGGGAGGGGGGCCCTTACCTGCCCGGCCCGGCGGCTCCCGTCCGGCGCCGGCGCCTACTACTCCCAGCAGGCTCCGCGGCCTGCTCTAGGATGGCGCGCCGGGTGATGTCATCACCCGGCGCGCTACTCGAGAGTAGGCCGCGGAGCCCGCTGGTAGTAGCCGCCGGCGCCGGACGGGCCGAGAAGGTAAGCAGTGGCGGGGAAGGGGGCTTACCCCCCCCCGGAGCCGTCCGCTTCTATCCGCTGGCGCCCGCGGGCGCCAGCGGATGGAAGCGGGCGGCCCCAGGGGGGGTAGGGAGCGCGGGGGAGGGGGTTTACCTGCCGGGGCCGTCCACAGCGGACGGCCCCGGGGGGGGGAGGGAGTTAGGCCCCCCCTTACCCACCCGCCGCCATTTTTTCCTCATAGACTTGCATTGCAATGCAAGTCTATGGGGAAAAAAATGGCGGCCGATCCAAAAATGTACGATTTTTGGGTCGGGATCGGACTCGATCCGGTCCGGGGGGCCTCCGATTTTGTCCGAACCGGTCCGGGACAAAATTGGAGGTCCCGATCCGGGTCCCGATCCGATCCGGGGGGTCCGTGCACACCCCTACTGTTTACTTTGGAAAGCTCAGTCAATATTCATTCATAAGTTCAAGAAAGGTTTAAGCTGTTTCCACCGGAGACATTTAAAGTCAGCTTTGACCAGGTAGTGACATCTCATAGTCTGCATTATGTCTGTTCAAAATGTTAATGTTTATGCACTCCTGGATGATTTTAAAAGCAAACAAACCCTAAAACATACTATACATTAGGAGTGTAGCCAGCACTGGGGAGAGCATATTTAAGATGTGGTACTAGGGTTCAAAGCCCTAAACAACTTGGGACCAGGATACCTTAGACAGCGCCTTCTCAACCTGTCCGATCACTGAGGTTTTTGGAGGGCATGCTCCCGGAGGTTTCGCATGGACCTGTGGCCCAATTGGAATCCACTACAAGAAGACCCTTTAAGTTCCCTTCTCTGTGGAACTCCCTGCCCTTGTAGGTCAGGAAAGCACCAACACGAGGCTGTTTCCAGCGCCTCCTGAAAACAACTGTATTTCGAGAAGCCTTCCCTAACTGACCAGCTACTTTTTTTCTTGTCTTTTTTTAAAAAATTGAATATTATTTATTTATTTATTTATTTACGATATTTCTATGCTGCTCAATTATCTAAGACAGACTCTAGCGTGGCGAACATCACATTACTGTCCATTTTAAAAACAAAGGAACCAGAAAAACAGTTGCTAGGCAGTTGAGGAAGGCTTCTTTTAATCTTCTTTCTTTTTACTGTTTATACCTATGTTCACCACTCTGGAAACCTTTTTAGATATTGTAAGTAAATAAATAATAAATAAGTGCTACTGTGTCCAGTGTGGCTTCTTTCCAGTTAAGGGTGCATGGGGTTGCAGCTTAACTGTGCAATCTTGTGCATTTACACATGAACACGAGTTGTAATAAAATCAATGAATTTATGCCCAGGTGAATTCTTGTAGGACTGCATATAACTTGCTCTCAGCCCAGTCTAGTACAAGCAATATGGGCATAAGGGTATGAAGTTGCCTTAGATGTAGGAATTGGGGAGAAATTTGCTTGGTTCATATTTTAATGCGAACTTCCCTAATTTTGCAGTTATGAACTAATACACAAACTGAAACGGAGTAATCCTTCAAAATTTGCCCTTCTCTGAATTTTACAGTGGAGCTGTTGTCCAATATTCAAATGCATACAAAACTGCATACTTATATTAGGGGGAAAGGCGCACAAAAATGCCTGTATTTGTAAAATTAACATTCAAATGGCATTATATTAGGAATGCCTGTATTTGTAAAATTAACATTCAAATGACATTATATTAGGAAAAATGTGTGTGTTAGGCAAACTTGTGTACTTAAGAGATCGCCTGACCCCCTGCCTGTTTGGCTGTTGCACTCATCAGGATGAAGCCTCCTGCTGGTGCCCAAGATTTTGGAGGTGTGGTCCATGATGGCTTGGGAGAGGGCCTTCAATGTCATGGTGCCCACCGTCTGGAACCACTACAACTTAGGCAGGGGCCAACTATTCTGAGTTTTCGGTGCCTTCTTCCAAAACATTCCCAGGAGTAATCATGTATGGTACTTAATTATGATCTTATACTGTATTTTTGTACTTCACTTAGAAATTTCTTTTAACATCAGCCATTCATAAATATTGTTAAAACAAATAATGATAAATAAATAAAAACGGGGCCTTCTCTGTAGTGGCACCCTGAGTTTGGATTGAGTCTTCTCATGAGAAATGCAAGGAATCACTGCCCAACTTGGTTTTTTTTCGCAGTGCTAAATCAAAATGCCCAGGCATTTAAAATTGTACATTTTTAATTAATTGATCTGTTTGTTTGTTTGATTGCTTGTTTGTTTGCTGTTGAACAGTCTTGATGCCTCTTATCCTGCAATGTTATTGTTGTTATTATATTGTATTTGTCTTTTTATAATGTGATGTGTACACAATCCTGGGATCTCTTGTGGATGAAGGGGGCTTTATACAAGTCCTTAAAAAATGCATATATGAAATCCTGTGGTGGTGATCCGAAACTCTGAGGCATGGGTAAATACTGTGTGGTCCTACAGTTGTTGTTGAACTCCCAGCATCCTTCACCATTCGCTATGCTGACTAGGGCTGAAGCCATTGCAGTTCATTAGCATTTGGAGGGCCATGTGTTCTCCACTAATGTTTTAAGGTTTGGCCAACTCCATTCAGACTTTTAGTGTCTAAGCCATCACAAGGTGTAAAGAAGAAGCTGAGATAGTTCATCATTTGTTGATGGCTACAATAATTTTAATAGCTCAGTATTGGGGATGAGGTGGAAATAGAGGCGCCATCCATCTTACAGTGGGAGTTAAAAGTTGGATCGAGTCAACATATTGAAATTGATATATATTCTGTGGTCTAGGGAGGGAAGAATGAGGCATACAGAGATGACAGCTTCTTTCAGTTCCGGGCAGAAGTAATGGACTTAGATTAATAGTTGAGCTGATACAATAGAACTTACTTAGGAGGGAAAGGGTAATGAACCAATTGGGAAATTTGACATGATAGTAAATGAGCAGTAGCTATGAGAAAACACCAAAACAGTGCTCATCGGTGGCTTTTTAGTCATTTGGATGTATGGAATAATAATTGTAATCAGATTTAGATGCTAAGATTTTGTTATTGTTGAGCGGTATTCAATATGTTAATAAAATGCAAAAAAAAGGGGGGGGCAAAGAAAAGGAAAGGAAACAAAGAAACAAAGAAAGGGTTGTGGTAGAAAAAGGATTGTTCTAGCTTGAAATATGTTTTGCTATCCATACCGGAGAATGATCCAGCACAGTTTATTAGAAACAAAATGGAGAGAAGAGTGACTACCTTTTCTGTATATGGCTAGTCGAGTCACTATCTATATGGGGACATCCACACAATGTGCTTCTATATGCTATTGTACCCACTTCCTTTGCAATAGATAAGTTCAGTCCCATTAATTTCAATGGGTCTGTTCTAAGCAGGGCTAATGGATACAACCCTCAGGCAGGATGATGGTGGGATGGGTAGAGGACTTGTCCTCCTAAACTATATCCTGGATTGAAGCCCATCTATTTCCCCCATACAAATCAGTGCCATGCATCAAAAAGAGTTCTGTTGTCCTGCTACTTCACCTGCATAGGCCCATCCTTGCAGAGGCAGTGCTGGGCAGAGACTGCAAAGGGTGGGTGCTCCATTGAACGGTCCCAATCCAGAAACAAACATTTCTGGGCTTACTTTTAGAACCTGTTGCACGAGCAGTTGCTCCCACTGGCGCAGCACAGTCGGTGGGGAGCACAGTGGCCTGGTTGGATTGGGCCCCCAGGTTTCTAACAATAGCAAAGCTAAGCAAACAAACGAACGAAACAAAAACAAACAAAATAAACCAGCACCCACCTCGAATTAGAATGCTGCAACAGGATATCTTGGAAGTGGGGGTTTTGTGTGTAAAGAGGACTTGTTTGCTTGGCTCTGGTAACAATCACAAATTCTAGGACTGAGCACCCTGAGGCACGCTGTTCCTTGATTCTGGGGTGCTAGTCATTTTTTTTAAAAAAATGAAGTGAATCCTGCAAGCCTGAAATGTACACACCCTTTCATTAATACAAACATGCAGAAATAAAGAACGGACCCTGGGAACCCAAAGTGTATACCAGCAGATGAGGCTGCCTATTGCCTCTCTGAATGATTCTCTGTTCTGGCCTTGCCTCCTTCCAATCACGCCAACCACTCTTTTACAGGGGCCAGTCCTCTGTTTGAAGGGGTGTCCTGCCCAAGTCCTGTTTAAAGCAAAATAACCATTAGAAGGGAGAGCTCAGGGGGCCTTGAGGTTGCCCATCAACATCACCTGGACAGCGGACCAAGCAAAGGCATACAGTTCACCTGGTCACAGTCTTCCACACTATGGCGAGATGCACTGTATTACTATTTAAATTATAGTCACTGTTTTTAAATTTGCAACAGTGCATGTAAATTAGCATATGCAGATTTTATGCAAGCCAGTGTCCTCTTTTTGGTGACTCATAAGTGGCCTTTACTCTTCCCCCATACCTCTGCATGGGGTGTGATGGGAGCATTCAATCACTCTTGACAACAAGGCTGCAACAGAAAGAATTGCTCACCCTCAGAGAAGGTCACCTGCCTGTTGCATACCTGGAGTCCTCTGTTTCAGTGACTCATACAGAAATACATCAGGTGTGCTTCTTTAAGGTTGGATCATTCTTACTTTTCCACACTGAAAAGTATGCTTTTTGTAGGTTACTAAGAGGGCCTATTCACAGCACGCTAACCCACCCTCAGTGTTTGGGTGTGGGTTGCTCTTGTTGTCTGCACCCAGGACATGTTAATTACCCTGAACAACCCACCAACAAAACATGAGATCTCAAGGTGGCTTGTTCAAGAAAAATAAGCCACACTGCATGGTTGTTATCAAACCACTCTGCAGAAAATGTGCTGGGTTCAGAGAACACGATAACCCATGTTTCAACAACAACCCACACTCAACCACTTAGTTTGGTTAGTGTGTTGCATGATGAACCCATTCAGAACGAAATGTCTCCAATTTGAATTTTGGGCAGAGGGGTAAGCGTGCATCCTAGGTTTTGGAAACACTGAACTGGATGCTTGGTAAGGCAAAATCCATCTATTGAGTCATCCAAAGGGAATCAAAAGGCCCTAAAAGGAAGATTTCAGGATGGTGGGGGTAGGCCGTCGGGTGAGAATGAGAAACAAGCCAACCTAATAAAAGCATTTTTCCAGCCTACTTTTGGCATCCCTAAGGAAGGATGGCAGCTTTAGATGTTTCTTCATTTCAAAAACTTGTTAATTCCTCATTATTTCCCCCTTTGACTGCTTCCCTGGTAGTCATTGCTAGCACAGTAGAACCCCCCCCCCCACAACACCTCCAGTTTGTGTTGACTGACAGCTTGATTCTTTCATCCGTACAAGTGGTGATTTATCTTTTATTCATCTCTGCACATTAAGTGCTTGTCAGGCTGCCAAGGCGTTCTCTGTCTCTTCCGTACAGATTTATCATTGTTAAGGGAACTGTGAATTTAAAGGACATGACATAAGAACTACCACCACCAGTTGCTCCAAAGAAAGCACTGGGTATCATACCAGAGAGATGCTCTAGAGGTGTGGGTCATGGGACCCTGGAAAGTTCTCCTGCACAGCCCCTTTAGAAAGAAGGGAAGCTGAGAAAACTCTTACTGTATCCTTGAATGCCTTTCACTTTCTCTGAACATAAGCATGTAAGAAGAGTCCTGCTGCATAGGCTGACCAGATGAAATTCAGGTCAGGGCTCATGTAACTTTAACAGTTGTAGAGAAAAGGGAATTTCAGCCAGTGTCATTTGTATGCAATTAGTTCCTGATGAAATTCACTCTTCATCACAACTGTTAAAGTTGCAGGGGCAACTTTTGTACATGGTCACTCTAGTATAGTGCTTGCAACTTTAGTATAGTGCTTGCAACTTTAACTGTTGTGACGAAGAGGGAATTTCACCAGGAACTAATTGCATACAAATGACACTGGCTGAAATTCCCTTTTCTCTACAACTGTTAAAGTTATATGAGCTCTGACCTGGATTTTATCTGGTCAGCCTAATCTGAGATCAATGTGGTGGTGAATCCACTCCAGGTTTCAGTCAGAACCAGTCAGAGCTCTAAAGGAGCTATCCAAGGTGCAAAGCTCCTTTAGAATCCTGACTGGTTCTGACTGAAACCTGGAATGGATTCATCACCCCATTGACATCAGATCCACCAGTCTCCACTGGTGGTGGTGGTGGTATGTTTTTATTCTTCTGAACTCTGGTGAACAGGTCTTTATTCAGGAAGGAGATTGACCTTGAATTGAAAACTCCTGGCTCTCTGCACTTTGGGACTGGGCTCAAAGTAAGATTAAGGAACATCTCTGTGGTATTCTCCACTTAATTACTGTTGGTGTATATACGTGTGGTGGTGGTGGTGGTGGGGGAGAGACTTTTTCCTGGCATTTCTCTTTGAACTGATGCTAACCGTCAACTCTTCAGCCCATTTTTTTCCAGCTGAAAATTCACACAGTAATTGTCATACTGCTGCAGATATCTCCAGGGCACTCTGTAGCCAGCAAACTCTGAGCCGTATTTTATTGCCAGGTTAGATCCACTTGTGTAATCTCACCTTCATGACAACCAAGCCAAGAGGCAAAGAGAAAAAAAAAGATTGCAGCACAAACCTGGGGGGTCTGTGTGAGTGTGTGCAAACTCCTGTCACTCCCCTTTTTAAATTATTTTTTCAAGTCTGTGTATGGAAAGTTTAATGCTGCAAAATCTGAGGAATTCACCCATGGGTGTGGTCTACTGAATCTTTAGGAGCCTGTAAGGGAACAGTCCAGCTTCCCTTTGGATGCTTGCCTGGTGTGGTTCCGTCTGAGATCTGAGCTGGCACTCACTGATCAAGAAAGAGATCTTGGGGTTGTGGTGGACAGCTTGATGAGTAACCCTCAAATAAACTGTGGGTTGTTTTTGGGCTATTTGAGGGTTGTCTAATTGTCAAATAAACTGCACATAGTTTTAATTGTTTTATTGCGTTTACATTTTCTATTGGTTTTAGCTGTTAATAGCTTAATACATTTTTAGTTGTGTACATTATTTATTGTGTTATACTGTTTAATTGATTTTATCTGTATGCTGCCCTGAGATCCCAATGATATACAGCAGGATACAAATGTTTTTATAAATACATACATACCCTGCCACTTGGGTTTGTATGACACAACAAGTTGGGTGTGCAAAAATGGTGCTTGCAGGTTCCGTGCATAATGTGACAGCCCCCACAGGTAAATTAAGTCATGGTAAGAATATAAGAACATAAGAGGATCTGTACTGGATCAGACCAAGGGTCCATCTAGTCCAGCACTCTGTTCACACAGTGGCCAACCAACTGTTCACCAGGAATCCACAAGCAAGGCACAACTGTAGTAACACCCTCCCAATCATGTTTCCCAGCAATATGACATGAAGACAGGCCTAGTGTTAAACTGTGGGATTATCTTGTGCAAAAGGTAGTGTTGGCCAGCAATCTAGACAGCTTTAAAAGAGGATTAGACAAATTCATGAAGAATAAAGCTAACAATGGGCGCTGGTCAGGATGGCTGTATATCATCTCCAGTAACTGTGGCTGTATCCCTCCAAATACCAGTCACTGTAGAACATGAATAGGAGGGTGCTCTTGCACTCATGTCCTACTCAGGGGCAGTGCCAGGAGGAGGGGAGGAGGGGCAAGGAGCCCCAAACAATAGCTTGTCACCCCAGTTGCTGGCAGAGCTGGCTTTACCAGGAGGGCTCGCCCAGGCACAGCAAGGGTTTTAGAGGAGAGAAAGGCGGCCTCTTCTTTTCAGCCCCTTAGGGACAGGGAGCCAGGCAAGCCCAGATGATTTCTGCCGATAATCACGTACAATTTCCAGGTACTGTTAATAATATTTTTTAATATTTCATCATGACTTGTTAGGGCTGTTAGCTGTATATAGACATTTTTATGTTGTTACTAAATCCCTGCAAGATCCCAGGCTGAAATTAGGAGTGGGGGAAGAATTTGTGGGAAGGGGATGCTTAAAGCTTTCCAGCCATTGCTGCTCTCACCCCCCCCCCCATGCCCCAAACCCTGCTTTTTGCTCTAACTGGGAAAAATACAGAGTGGACTAGTTTCTCTCTCTCTCCCCCCCCCCCCCCCCCCGGTGTGTATTTGGTGGGTTGGTTGGGGGTCACTGCTAGAGAATTATTTTTAAAGCAACCATGCACAACCTGGCACTGTTTAGCTGGTTTGGACCACAACTCCAGTATTCCTGACTATTGGACATGTTGGCTGGGGCTGATGGGAGTTAAGTTCAAAACCTCTGTAGAACACCAGGTTGGGGAAGACTGGTTTAGAGGAAGACTAGCTGGCAGTGTGAACATCCCTTACCAAGATTCCTTCCTCTCTTCCTAATTGCTGCTTTCCACTTATTTTCATTTATTTATTTATTTTAAAGGTAGAACTTTTGGGGAAACTTCTACGCTTTTACATTTGATATTGCAATCTATAATGTGCTTTGTGGTTTTAATTGTTGTGAACGGACCAGAGAGTTTCATTGTAAGAATTGGTTTGTGCCAGTTTTTAGGATTTATCTCACTATGCATGTTTACTCAGAAGTAAGTTACTGCCAAAGGGTATTAGGAGCTCTTCTGGGCAAGGAAAGGGTTAATGGGTGTTTTCCCCACCCTCTTTGCTTTGAGTTCCCCCAACAGTGGCTTGTAAATATATGGCCTAGAATCCATTTTGTTTTGCTGTATTTCAGTCATATTGTGAAAATGTGGTTTAAAAAAATCCTTTCTTTCCTTTTTGTGGTGCAAGTTAACATATATTCCTCACTAAATTCCTTCTGTTTTATGGGGCATACTTTTTTCTTCTTCTTCTGAAACCTGTGATTATGTAACCCAAACTCACTTACAGCCATTGATTCTTATTTTCCTGCTGTCTCAGTTTGCCTATGTGTGAAATGGGTTTCATGGTCTCCCATTTCCCTTTAATTTAAATCTTAGAGGAGTGGGGTTGGCTATAAATGCCTTTCTCTGTGTTGTGACAGACCCTGGATAAATTGTTTTTTAAAGACACTTAAAAAAGAAAGAAAGCCTGATCACTGTTGGTTCTGGGAATTTAGTATGCTGCAGTTATGTAACCGAAACACACACTTGCTGCTCTGGCACCAACTGCCAGAGCAGCAAGAACACCCTCAGAAGAATTGATCTGCTTATTCCATGGATCTCTTCCTTTTTTCCTCAGGACAGTAGGCCAGGAAAAATGAGAGCGGGAGGAAAGAATTAATCTGTACCTTCTCCACATCTTCATTTTTTTTTCTCCTCAGAGAATTAGGACAGGAATGGGGTGGGGAAAATTTACTCACAGTGCAAGCCTATGAATGTTTACCCACCATATACAATGCCTCTTATTTCTTTTATTCCATATTACAAAGGCAATGGATTGCAATAGGAAACACCTAGCTTCATCTTCAAAAACTTCATCTTCTGAATCTTTAGACTTGTACTTCACATGCATTGGGTTTCCTAGGTGTACAAGGCCCAGGTGTCTCAGTTTGCTCTTTCCTTACCCTAAGAGTCTACCTTTCTGGTTCTGCCTGCACTGGTTCAAAAGAAAGTGTTCTGTCTGTTTAATCTGAACGTCAGGAAAATGCTTGTGTAGTGACTGTACCTTTTTTGAAAGCTCTTTTCCTTACGGTAATTTGAATTTGGCTAATACATGCTATATTTTTCTTTTAAAAAACCCTAAATTTATCAATATATGACTTATTTCAGAATATATGGTTAGAATGGCAGTTTTAGTGTGAGATATACCATTATTTTTCTTCCATAGGTCTTCCATATGGGACACAGCCCACCCACCTAGAAATATACTCTGCCCCTTCTGTGCACCCCTGATTTTTTTTTCCTGGTGCCGCCACTGGTCCTACTTGTGGGCTTCCCATAGGTACCTGGAGGATTACTATACAAACAGAATGCTGGATTAAAACAGGCCTTTGATTTCATCCAGCAGGTCTCTTCCTATGTTACTTTAATGATATCCCTGTACTCTCATGGGCTGGATGTCAGACACTACTTTCACTTCCCAGTCTATCAGTAATGCATATGGGATTCCTCCCTGATATTCCTCACCCTGTCGCACAACCAACTACAATGCATCCTCAGTCATCGCCCAAAGGGTCTTCATATCTCTTCTCCTGTGATGAGTGCTCCCCCACACATTGATATTGCTTTTAGTTGCCCAAATGAATTGGATGGCCTGATTCCTAGGATAGCTCTGCAAGGTTCTGTATAGGGAAGTACCTCTGTGGACTGGGTGTCACTGAAGTATTTGTGGAAACAGGCAGTGGAGGCTGGTGGCTCCGATGTCAGCGGGGCAGTGAATCTGCTCTGGGTTTCAGTCACAATCCATCTTCTGCACCTTGGAGAGCTCCTTTAGACTTCTGACTGGTTCTGACAGGAACCTGGAGCAGAGTCACCGCCTCACTGACATTGGAGCCCCCAACCTTTACTGAAAACAGGGGACCGTTAGCATCAGTGTGGTGGAGTCAGAAATGAATGGAGCACATTATGCATAGCTTCTGCATGGAATGCACATTCCAGCTGAAGCTGTAGGATGTGTGAAGCAGATGCATTTTGGATGCCAATAGACGGTAGTAAATATTCACAGCACCGAAAAGAGGACAAAGAGAACATGGATTTGGATACGCTAATTTATACGTACAGACAAACATTTTGAAATGATTACTATAATTTAAATCAAATTACCATCTATTTCTCACCGCAGTGGGGGATACTGTGAGCAGGTGACCTGTGCACCTGCTCAGTCTGTTGTCCAGGTGCTAACTGTGGATGGGCAACTTCATGTTCCCTGCTCTCCTGGCTGTATATTACAGGATGCCTATGAACACCAGTTGCTGGGGAACATGAAGCGGAAGGAGCTGTTGCACTCATGTCCTACTTGTGGCTTTTCCATAGGTAGCTGGTGAGTCACTGTGTGAACAGAATGCTGGATTAGACAGGACTTTTTTTCTGATCCAGTAGGACTCTTCTTATGCTATTTCTTTCTCTTTGAACTAGAATTGGACTGGACAGCCCTTCAAATAGGGGAACACTGGCTTTGTGAAACAGGAGCCAGATAACATACGTCCCTTCTACAAGAATTTGGTTTGACGCCTGGTTGTCTGATTATGCGCGTCTTCTCGAAATCGCTTTTACGCCTAATCCCTATACACGGGAGGCGGTGAAGTGCATTAAAGCATATGAAACGTGCTTTAAAGGCGTTTAATACAGAGAATCACTTGTTTACATGGTCATAAGGCGCTTCAACTCCCGGGGTAAATTAAAACTCGCTATTTAACGCGCATAATAGGACAGAAAAAGCGCCTCAACCCCCGATTTGTGCTCCGTTCATGTGGAGGTAAAATCAGTAATGCACTTTGAAAGAGCTTTAAATCGCTCTTGTAGAGGCACCCATAGATCCAAAGCCGAGCTCTGCTGGATCAGACTAATGTCCTTAAGCCTAGTGTAGGTTACTTTTGGAGCCACGTTTGGTTGATTCGCCATCACTTGTCAGGGTGGCCCATGACTTTTCGCTGCCTGAAGCAAAGAACAAGATAGTGTCCCCTTCCATTCTATGTACAAAAGCCCTCAGAATTGGCAGTTGAATCCTTACTCAACACTGGTGATGGGTTAGTGTCCTTCACTGCACTTGAAGGCATCAGGCTAGCTTAGGGATCACAAGGTGGGGTTCATGGCACACAGTTCTCTCTTCCAACGCTGTACTGTTGCCTCCCAGCTTCTGTCACCTGAGACAACCTCCTCACCCTGATTAATGGTGGGGCAGGCCCTGTTTGTTGTGGTTTTAAACTGCACCTGTTGGATTTCTGCTTGCAAGGCAGCTGCTGAAGACACAGCAACACTGCCAAGGAAAAAAAGGAGCTACGTAGCAGGCAAATGGCTCATGTCTTGTGGCCTGGCAGCTGTTTAGGCAGGGAAACATTGGCAGTTTGCAGGGGACAAATGGTGCCTTCAACATAGCCGGCCTGCTGCATGCCTGCAAAGGAAACACTTTTGCTCCTTCTCTATTTTAATGAAGAGAGAGGGAGAGAGATTGATTTATTGCAGCCTGCTAAGAAATGCTCAGATTATATTACAGCTATTGATCTCTGTAAATAAACATGTAAAGCCAAGCAACAAATCATATTGGTTTTCAGACAATATGGCGCAGCGTTCATGAGGGGACTTTTAATTTCACTTGGTTTATTGATTTACCTAGGCTCATCCAATTTCGTTACGTATTACTTTGTTCATAACGAAGACCCAGTCCTCACAAACAGCAGGCAAGGAGGTAAAGCTCACATGACTCAAGTCTCTTGCATGTAGCACATAAAGAAATAAATCCCTGCATGTAGACAATTAGCTTGTCAAGGGAAAGGATTTTAGCTACTTCATCTGCTATTTGTGAGAAGTAGGACTAAATAATCGCTTCTGCTATGGCAAGCTCGGTGTTAGCGCATGGCCTATTAGGGCAGCTGCTGGGGCCATAGTACCCCATTAATGTGGTGTAGTGTTTAGAGTTTTGGACTGGGAGTTGGGAGATCCAGGTTCTAGTCCCCACTCACCCATGGAAGCTCATTGGGTGACTTTGGGCCAGTTACAGATTCTCAACCCAATCTACCTCACAGGGCTGTTGTTGAGAGGATAACATGGAGATGAGAAGGATTAGGTTCACCACTTTGGATTCCTTGAAGGAAAAAAGGCAGCATATAAATGCAATGAATAAATAAAATCAGGACCCATTGCTAATGCCTGTTCTGGGCCCTGCAGTAACTTTTGCGTGGAGCCACCATTTTAATGTCCCACGATGCCTCCAGTGTAGCTCCACTCAGGTGCCTTGTGGGAAAATAAAATAGCTGCCTTCAGTGGGGATCTGGGATCCACCATTTTAATGCCCCAAAATGCCCCTGACACAGTGTTGCTCAGGGGCATTGTGGGGAATTAAAATGGCTGGCACCTGTGTGTGTGAAAGAGGTGGGGTTGGGGGCTGTGGGGGCTGTGGGAGCTACCATTTTAATTACTCACAATGACCTAGAGTGATGTTATGTTGGGATCATTGTGGGAAAGAATTAAAATGGCAACTATCACTGAGAGTATTGATGCTGCCACCGCAAGGTAAACTCACCAGCATGCCCCCTTGACTTTGGAGTGGCCCCCATCAGAAGGCCTGTAACTTGGCCTTCTCCAACCAGATGCCATCAGATGATTTGTACTACAACTCCCAGCATTCCTGACCATTAACCATGCTGTCTCGGGCTGATGGGATTTGAAATCCAAAACATCTGGAGGGCACAACATTGGAGGGGAATGCTATAGCTGGTATTCCTGCATTATGGCAAGGGGTCAACAGAATCTTTTTCTAGAATTCTCTGCTCCATGTCTATAGCTAATTCTGCTTTGTTCAGGGTTGCTATTTCTCCTTTTGTATCTGCTGATGTAGCACCATTATTTGGAAGCTGGTAGATTTATTTTTATAAGGATGACTGATAGAGTCTTGAATGGACCCTGGCTAGGATTCAAAGAGCTACCTCAGACATGTCCAAGGACTTGCATACTAAGTGGAATATTTATTTATATCCAAGCTTTCTTCCACCATGGATCTAACAGCGGTGTAGGTGAGGTTTCCCAGGTGGTCCCCCATCCAGGCACTCACCAGACTTAGACCTGCTTAGCTTCAGTATTGTTCCAAGAATGCTAAATTGTGTTTATCATCCCCCTTTGCAGGGGAAGAAAACGGAGGCATAAAGACATGACTCTTGTTGAAAAGGAACAGCGGTGTTTGCAGGAAAATATTGTGATGGTCCAGCGGTGTAGAGTGGGGCTAATAGGGACCTTGAAGAGATGAATCTGCCTCATGCCATTGTCCTATGCTGGTGGCAGTTCTGCATCATAGGGCTTCATGGTGATCGCTAAAGCAGACAGCAAGTGGGTAGATAGCAACAAACCTGTTCAAACAAACTGGGACCATTGCAATGTCTCATTGTTATGATGCCTGCAATGTGAGTATATTCTAGTGCTGAGCTGGAAATTTCTCCTACGAAAATTCCAACCATTCTCATTCAATTCCATAAAAAAGAAATTGTTTTTGAAAAGAAATTCAAAGGAGAAGAAATTTCAGAGAAATTCTTATGGGATTTGGTTCAGGGTTCTTGTGTTTTCCTTACTTATGAGATGACTAAGGCGTGTCCGTGAGTGTCCCATCTTTCATTGTACATTCATCTCTCTGACAGCCTATAGCGGCTTCCCGCACTTCCTGCCTGGGGAAAGACATCATGGAATTTTATTCCTCCCATAGGGCCTTTCCAGATCTGGAAGTGCAGGCAGCCTGGGAGATTGCAGAGCAGTGATGAGATGTGTAATAGAAAGAAAAATATAGGCAGTACCCTCAAACACCTCACAGTGATTAGTTAAGGTCAAAAACATAACCAACACAGATTCAAACTAAATTATAAAATTCCCTGAGAATGAGGCAGAAAAATGGAAGCCCCTTTCATGGGGAAAGAAAACATTCAGGAAATTCCTAAGACTTTTCTTACCTCCTAGAAATTAAAGGACACCTTTCAGAATTTTCTCCACATTTTCTCCACCATTATTTGTGTGTGTGTGTGTGTGTGTGTGTTGGCTGAATTCCCTCCCCTCAATGCCCTGGAGTGATGCTAGGTATCTGGGGCATTGTGGAGGATGCAGAATGGGTGGCAGGCTGCCAACACAGTTGATGCTGTTGCCACTTGCAGGGGCATTGCAAAACTAAACAGTCATTGGGAAAAAAGGAAGAAAGAAGCTGTTTAACAACCCTTGCTGATAGTGATGCCTACCTGTGAGAAATGGTTGAAGAATTTTTCCTACCCCTGGAGAAATTCGGTGAAATTGCCCTCCTCTCTTGTTTCTCTACCCACAACTAGGGTGGAGACTTTTGAGAGGGCAGTTGTGCACAGGTCTATAATATTCATCCACTGGATATTGCTGGCAGTGTCGGCTCCATGGTTTTGATGGCCCTTGAGTGAGACACCTTCAATGGACCCCTCCTCCCTCAGTGTGTCTTACCTTCACACTTCCATTATCACCAGCTGCTATTGCTCTTCAACTTCGTTCTCATAATTGCTGCCACTTGCTTGCTTGACAGGCAGAGATCCAGGGAGCAAGCAGGCTGTGGTGTCTCCTGCTCCTCCTTCTCGCCAACACCATTATCTGGGCCAGAGTGAGAGGCAGGTGATAAAGCAGGTTACAAGGATAAAGATGAGGTGCAAATCTGGGGATGGGGGCTCAGGTCCTCAGCAAGTGCAGGTGCAGGCCTTCAGCCCTCGGCAAATGCCCAAACATGAGTATCCTTGATGCCAGCCGTTACTGCTGGCATGAGAACAGAAAATCTGATAGCTTCCAAATGGAAGACAGCTAAGATGTTGACAATTAAAATGTGGGAAAAAAATTTATGGAACATTGCAATAAATGAAAAATTGACACAGAAACTCAGAGTTTACAGGGGGGAAAAGAAAAGAGATACCTTCAGAATGGACTGGAAAGCATATATAGAGTATATGAAAAAAGAACCAAATAGGGAAAATATGGTGGAAGCATATAAAAAGTTATGGGACTTATGAAAATAAAAGAAAGAAAAAAAAAGAAGAGAGAAAGAAGGAAAAAAAGAAAAGAAGAGACAAGCCAGAAGAAAAACAGCGGGGGGGGGATGAGGGGGAAGGGGGGGAAATTATATTCGATATTGATGGTTATTATTAAAATGATTTATATGTTGTTGGATAAGAAAATGTAATAAAGAAGTATTTTAAAAAAAACACAAAATTGAAGACATTTTTTTATTATTATCTCTTTCTCGCTCAAGCCGTTTTTTCTAGACGGACATGACGGGCTTTGTCAAGTCATGCTGTCTTTTATTGATTCAGGAATTTCCTGATGATTGAGCATGTTTAATTATGACTGCTTTCTGGATGTTGGTGTGGATGTATTCTGGTAGGCCCAGTTTCTGGAGGTTTTCTGTACATTTTTTTTTATGTGAAGCTGGTGACTGATGTGACTAAAGGAATAATTGTGACCTTTTCCTGTTGCCATAGTTCTTTGACTTCCATGGCCAGTGGTGTACATTTCTCTCTCTTTTCGTCTTCCTCTTCAACAACATTTTTGTCATTCGGTATTGCTATGTTGATGAGTGTTTTTCTTTTTTGTCTATGACCGTTATGTCTGGTCGGTTGCAAGGTATTGTCTTGTCGGTATGAATTGTTCTGTCCCAGTATATTTTATGAACTGCATTTTCCAAAATTGTTTTGGGTGAGTATGTATGGTATGGTGTAGATTGTTTGATAAGGTTGAATTTGATGGCCAGTTGTTGGTGAATTATTTTTGCAGCTGTATTGTGTCTGTCCGTATAGTCCACTCCTGCCAGAATTTTTCATCCTCCTGTTATATGGTCTATTGTTTCTTGGAATTGATGGCATTTCCTGCATAGGTCTGTCGTTACACTGCTATCTTTTATGATGTATTTTTGGTAGTTCTTAGTTGCTATAACTTGATCCTGTATAGCTGTTAGGAATCCTTTGGTTTCTGAAAATAGCTCACCCTTCCTGAGCCATTCGTGTGATTGTTATTTGTTTATTTGTGGGTTCTGTATTATTATTATTATTATTATTATTATTAATTCTATACCGCCGTATAGTTGAAGCTCTCTGGGCGATTTATGAAACATTAAAGCATTAAACATTAAAAATCATATACAAAATCAAAAACAGACAACATTTAAAAAAAAACCATTTAAAACAACTTTGAGCTCTTAGCCAAAGATAGATCAGGGGTCAATTAAAACTCAACATATGCTGTCAAATGCCTGGGAGAAAAGAAAAGTCTTGACCTAGCGCCAAAAATATAACAATGTTGGGACCAGGCAGGCCTCTTTGGGGAGATCATTCCATAATTGGGGAGCCACCACTGAGAAGGCCCTCTCCCTTGTTGCCATCCTCCAAGCTTTCCTCAGAGTAAGCACTCGGAGGAGGACCTTAGACGTTGAACGTAGTGTCCATACTGACCATAACAGTACAACAGCTTCTAAGCAAGAGCAGTCTATCAGAATTTAGGATGGATGCATCTGTCAAGCTTAATTTTGCTCAGATTTTCATTTTTCCATCCCAATTCTGCATTGGGCTGCAATTATTTTTAGCCCTAACCACGTGTGCATGTATTTTGGTACACATTGAAAAATATCTATGCATTTTTTGCACTCTTCCCCCCGCTCCAAAGGACACATTTGCATACCTATTGAAAAGTACACAATTCTGTGTGTATGTTTTGGTGAACTGCATTGCAAACTTTGGAAATGTATTGATTTCAGTGGCAAACTGCATTCCAGTTTGCGTTTAGGTTCAGGAACTGCGAATCTGGTAAATTTGCATTGAAATGGAAACATAGCAAATTTCTCACTCATCTCTGATCTGAACACTGAAAAATTACGACAGCATTCGTCCTTGGAGGCACACAACCTTTCTCAACATCCCCCCACCAGATTTTCTTCCTTTTTTCCATTTATTTGGTATATTTATATCCCACCACTCATTCCTCAATCTGTAGAGACTAGAGGTGTGCACTCCGCTCCGCCCATTCAGAGGTCCATCAGTGGTCCGATCTCACAGCGTGGATTGTGGGTGATTAAAAAAATGCTGGAGATCTTCAGTGTGGAGCAGATGGCTGTTGGACTGCTGGACTGTCCTGAAAATATCTGACCAGTTTTTAGGGTCTCTGAGGTTTGTATTTTAGTTGCTGTGTGTCAACAGAACAGTTCTCCATATAAGGAAAATGCTCAGGTTTTGAGATTGACATCTGTGGCTAACCAATAGGCATAGTCTCTTCCCTGTCTCCCCTCCCCTCCCTGTGCTTAGGGGGAGGGATTGCAAATGATATAACCCATTTGTCCTTGCCCTGGAAGTTATTCCCTTGCGAGCTGATCACAATGTTAGAGAGGAAGGAGGAGAGAGTCAGAGAAAGAGAGCTTCTACGTGTTTGCTTGCATTCTCTTTTTTTTTGTTTGAATTCTCTGTCCATGTCTCTGGTTTTCTTTGGTTCTTGTGTGTATGCTGGTAGGTTAGTTATTCTCCAATCCCCAAGTTCCTTGCGCCTTAGAACCACCCCATACTCCCCTTTGTGTATTATAGTGTGTGTGTGTGTGTGTGTTCTTATTACCGCCCCCCCCCACTAAAAACTATATATATATATATATATATATATCCCTTATCTGTGTGCTGGTGTTCACTGCGTTAGGAAGGAAGGAGGAGGGAGTCAGATGTCCCCTCTACAAGGATTCGCTTTTGCGGCTGGTTAGGCGATTATGCGCATAATCGCAGAAGCGCATTTACGCCTAATCCCTCTGCACGAGAGGCGGCGAAGCACATTAAAGGATGTCCAAAATGCGATTTACAAATAGTTAATGCGCATAAGCGCATATTCACACAGTCAAAATGCGCTTTAACGGACAGAGCAAAATAAAACTCGCGATTTAACGCACATTCGATAATGCGCATAATCGGAGAGATAACGCGCCTCTACGCCCCATTTGCGCTCCGCTGGTGTGGAGGTAAATTTTTTAATGAGACTTCAAAGAGCATTAAACCTCTCTTGTAGAGGCAGCCTCAGAGACAGAATGTTGCTGTTTGTTTGCATTCTTTCTGTGGATCTCTAGTTCTTCTTGTTGTGTATTCCAGTCCCCAAGTTCCTTGCACTTTAGACCCACATCAGACTCACCCTTTGGGTGTTTGTGTGTGTATGTTTTACTCTTACTCCCACTAAAAAAATTATTAAAAAATACAAAAAAATCTCTTTATCTTTCGATTCCAATCCTTCTTTCCATTCTACCCCACACCCGCAGTGCCTGCTGTTAGTGTGTGTGTGTGTGTGTGTATGGGGGGGGGGAGAGATGATTTGAGAGGGGGGAATTAACCAAATCCTAAAAATCAAGGGATGAAGGGATCTGCTTCATACTCAGCATATCTAAAGCCCTACTGAAGAGCTATCATCGTGCCAAGTGTCATCCCTGTATCTTTAATAATGACCGAGCTGTAAGCATTTTGGTTAATTCCCATAGGCGATAATGGAGCAGAGCGGTTTTTTCTATGGTTAATCCTACGGGGTGGAGCAAGGGAGCCGCCCCGAATTTTGGAGTGCAGAACCCGCTTAGTGGAGCTCCACCCTGAATTTTGAAGCAGAGCAGACCCGCTCTGCACACCTCTAGTAGAGACATCCAAGTAGATGTTTCATAGTCTCTGGGGGAGGGAGGATAGGACCATGAGATTGCCTAAGGCTGAAAATGAAATAGCTGGTATTTTGCAAACTGACTATCCTCCAATTCTCATTTGCATCCTTTTCAAGTATATAGGATCTTAGGGAGCTGCCTTTTACTGAGTCAGACCATTGGTCCATCTACTCCAGTATTGTCGATACTGACTGACAGCGATACGCCAACATTTCAGGCAGGATTTTTTCCAGCTTTCCCTGGAGATGGCGGGGATTGAACCAGAGACCCTCTGCAGGCAAGCAGGGGGTCTACCATTGAGCCATGGCCCCTCCCATATCCTTGCCTTTAACATAAGATGCCAGGTGCTGAATGTGGGACTGTGTTCACAGACAAAAATATATGCCCAGGGCCATGCAGAGGGGGGGGGGGGTCAGTGGGGTCAGTTGGCCCAGGGCCCTTGAGTTTGAGGGGGCACTCCAACGAGGAGGTCCCCCCTAGCTTACGCTATTGCTTCCGTAGTGTAAGCGGCCCATCAAGAAGCGAGGAGCCCACCCTGTGGAAACAGCGCAGAAGCCGTCCGGCGTGAATACCACGGTCAGACTACAAGCTCCAGAGGGCCATGCCGCATGCAGGGCGGGGATATATATGCCTTGAGGTGTTGTAGAACAGGTTTAATATGAAGGTGTTATGTAGAACGGACATGTTGGTGGGCACATGGCCCCTTGGGGCGGCCATGTTGTCCTCCTTTTTTGAAATGGGGGGGCACACACTGCCCATCTGGCCTGGGCATATTACAAGATCTGCACGGCCTTGTATATGCGCTACCACAGTTGGAAGACTGTAGGAACCATTTTATCATCAATTAAGATCAAAGACATTTCTGACATTTAGCCTTGCCTCATGATTGATCAAAGGTTTAGTATAATTTGTTCAATCTGGCTCTGTGTCAACATTTGCACTCTCTCTCTCTCTCTCTCTCTCTCTCTCTCTCTCTCTCTCTCTCTCTCTCTGTTCTGCTGACAACTCACACTTTTTGTTTCCAACCAGTTGTCAGCACTTGCGCAGCAAGTTTGGAATTGGAGATCAAGTATCTTTAGCAAAAAGATAAGATACATATTCAGAAGGCGGATTTGGATCTAGTGCGAGATGATTTGCAGTAGAGCTGTAAGGATTTTTTGATTCACAGCTATTTAATGATGGCAATAACAAAATGACTCCCCCAACCCCGCTGAGACAAAGATGTTTGGGGTAAACAGGAGTGGATTTTTGTGAAGCTGGACGGGACTGTGAGTTGCAATCAGTTCTTCTGGTACACAAAACAAACTCCTGGGACCAGAACTCTTTAATTCTATAAGTGCATGTCTTTTGCAGTAGGCTCACACATAAAACACAAAGATTCCACATACCTTTAGTTTGCCCAGCATTCATATAAACCAAGGTTCCTGTTCAGCTCAAATCACAAGAAAGAAGAAAAAGGTGCCACCCCTAAGTAGGTCATGGACTAAGTGTAGGGGAGACATGAGGAGAAAAGAGGTAAAGAGGTGGGTAATGATAATCACCTAGGTGAAATATTTGAGGGCCCCCCCCAATCATATTCTTCAGGTACAGAGTAGTGGATAATTTACTTCCATAGCCATCCCACTCCCCCAGGCCACCCTCTAACCATAAAACACCATCAAGTACAGCCCATATGAGCCAGTATGATGTAGTGGTTAGAGTATTGAACTGGGGTTCAGGAGATCCGGGTTCTAATCCCCACTCAGCCATGAAGCTCACTGGGTGACTTTGGGCTGGTTACTGATTCTCAGCCCAACCTACCTCACAAGTTTGTTGTGAGATTAAAAAGAAGGAGGAGGAAAGGAGTAGGACCATGTAAGCCACCTTGGGTTCCTTGCAAGAGGGAAAAAAATGGGATATACATGTAATAATAAATAAATACCAAAAGGCACACAAACAGCCCCTAGTTGTATTGTGAAAATTCAACAACAAAAAGGCCCCAGTTGCCTTACAGTTCAAACTTTGCCCCTCAAGTTAATATTAGGGATGTGCACTGGATCGGACCCGATCCACGATCCGAGTCCGGTCCAGTGGGAAATCGGATAAATTATCCGATTTCCGATCCCGCAGCTGGATCGGCCGATCCAATCCGAACCGGTCCGAAAAAGCTCCGAACCGGTTCGGCGGATCGGCGGATCGGCGGGCGCCCACTGGCGCCCACCGCCGCTTCCATTGGCGGGCGCCAGCGGGCGCCCGCCGATGAAAGTGGACAGCGGGGGGGGGGGGGAGGAGGGGGGCACTTACCTTCTCGGCCCGGTGGCTCCCGTCCGGCGCCGGCGCCTACTACTACTAGCAGGCTCCGCGGCCTGCTCTAGGGTGGCGCGCCGGGTGATGTCATCACCCGGCGCGCTACTTTAGAGCAGGCCGCGGAGCCTGCTGGTAGTAGTAGGCGCCGGCGCCGGACGGGAGCCACCGGGCCGGGAAGGTAAGGAGGGGGTGCGTGGAGGGGAGGAGGGGGCGCGCGGAGGGGGGAGGGGGGCCCTTACCTTTCCGGCCCGGCGGCTCCCGTCCGGCGCCGGCGCCTACTATTCCCAGCAGGCTCCGCGGCCTGCTCTAGGATGGCGCGCCGGGTGATGTCATCACCCGGCGCGCTACTCTAGAGCAGGCCGCGGAGCCTGCTGGAAGTAGTAGGCGCCGGCGCCGGACGGGAGCCGCCGGGCCGGAAAGGTAAGGAGGGGGTGCGTGGAGGGGAGGAGGGGGCGCGCGGAGGGGGGAGGGGGGCCCTTACCTTTCCGGCCCGGCGGCTCCCGTCCGGCGCCGGCGCCTACTATTCCCAGCAGGCTCCGCGGCCTGCTCCAGGATGGCGCGCCGGGTGATGTCATCACCCGGCGCGCTACTCTAGAGCAGGCCGCGGAGCCTGCTGGAAGTAGTAGGCACCGGCGCCGGACGGGAGCCGCCGGGCCGGAAAGGTAAGGAGGGGGTGCGTGGAGGGGAGGAGGGGGCGCGCGGAGGGGGGAGGGGGGCCCTTACCTTTCCGGCCCGGCGGCTCCCGTCCGGCGCCGGCGCCTACTATTCCCAGCAGGCTCCGCGGCCTGCTCTAGGATGGCGCGCCGGGTGATGTCATCACCCGGCGCGCTACTCTAGAGCAGGCCGCGGAGCCTGCTGGAAGTAGTAGGCGCCGGCGCCGGACGGGAGCCGCCGGGCCGGAAAGGTAAGGAGGGGGTGCGTGGAGGGGAGGAGGGGGCGCGCGGAGGGGGGAGGGGGGCCCTTACCTTTCCGGCCTGGCGGCTCCCGTCCGGCGCCGGCGCCTACTACTCCCAGCAGGCTCCGCGGCCTGCTCTAGGATGGCGCGCCGGGTGATGTCATCACCCGGCGCGCTACTCTAGAGCAGGCCGCGGAGCCTGCTGGAAGTAGTAGGCGCCGGCGCCGGACGGGAGCCGCCGGGCCGGAAAGGTAAGGAGGGGGTGCGTGGAGGGGAGGAGGGGGCGCGCGGAGGGGGGAGGGGGGAGGGGGGCCCTTACCTGCCCGGCCCGGCGGCTCCCGTCCGGCGCCGGCGCCTACTACTACCAGCAGGCTCCGCGGCCTGCTCCAGGGTGGCGCGCCGGGTGATGTCATCACCCGGCGCGCTACTTGAGAGTAGGCCGCGGAGCCCGCTGGTAGTAGCCGCCGGCGCCGGACGTGCCGAGAAGGTAAGTGGCGGGGAAGGGGGCTTACCCCCCCCCCCGGAGCCGTCCGCTTCTATCCGCTGGCGCCCGCGGGCGCCAGCGGATGGAAGCAGGCGGCCCCAGGGGGGGTAGGGAGCGCGGGGGAGGGGGTTTACCTGCCGGGGCCGTCCACAGCGGACGGCCCCGGGGGGGGGAGGGAGTTAGGCCCCCCCTTACCCACCCGCCGCCATTTTTTCCTCATAGACTTGCATTGCAATGCAAGTCTATGGGGAAAAAAATGGCGGCCGATCCAAAAATGTACGATTTTTGGGTCGGGATCGGACTCGATCCGGTCCGGGGGGCCTCCGATTTTGTCCGAACCGGTCCGGGACAAAATTGGAGGTCCCGATCCGGGTCCCGATCCGATCCGGGGGGTCCGTGCACACCCCTAGTTAATATCATCATCATCATCATCATCATCATCATCATCATCATCATCATCTACAAGCAGCCACAGTAATCCATAACAAATCAGTCATCCTTCCTACTCATGTGTGCTTAGGACATTCCACATGCTTGTCGAGTTAGCTATGATAGCTTATAACTATTCTATACATAAGGGGGAGCTGTAGGGAATTGGCCCCCTTAAAGATTTTCCTGTGCCCTCCTTGAGTGTTCAGCATTCAAAGAAGAAGAAGAAGAAGAAGAAGAAGAAGAAGAAGAAGGCAGTATCTAGCCTTTTTACTTAGGGAGATATATGGGAAATCATATATGCAGTATTCCAGCCAATCGCTCAGCAAGAAGTAATACAATTAAAGAACTTCAAACATATTAGGTCTCCCAGGATTTACATTCTGAAGGTTTTGCATACTATGACTCTGGGTCTAGAGCTGCTATGAAGCATTGGAGATTTGCAGCTGATGTTGCTGCTCCTTCCTCCATGGCTGACAGTGACTTGAATAAATAAGGTCATGTGTTGTTATGCAGTCCATGAAGTTTCACGCTGTAAATCCTACAATCTTGCATGCTGCCACGTGGCACGAATATAGCAATATCGCCTCCCCAATTTCATCGCTGCAGCCATGGTTTCAAAGAAACAGGCAGTGGCATCCTTGAAAAGGGGCACACACTCAAAAACACTGATCTGAAAACGCTCCCCCAATTATCAGATTGGGTGAAAATCAACTTAAAAATGAGTCAGTTTTTTCAGTCAATGATGCAAAGGAGGGAAAACTTTATCAGTAATGAGGGCCTAAATAAGAGATGACACTATAATTAGTAGATCAAATAAGGATTAATGGTGTTTAATCCTCATAGCTCTGCTAGTTTTCCTTGGAAGAGGCCACCTCTCCTCCACACTATATAATCCTCAAATCTCTGTGGCCATTTGGAACAATCTGTATGATTCATGGATAATGTCCAGGTGATCTTTTGTTTTCGGTTTGTCTACCCTACCACTCATTTGTTCCATGAGAAGGTTTTTTTAATCCTCTTCCTCCATCTAGCTAGCATGGTATGGATTCAGAATATGGGCTATCCATAACTTCTAGTCATGATAAGTATACATTACGTCCAGTATCAGAGGCAGTATGCCGCTCAGTACCAGTTGCTGAGAAACGTTAGTGGGAAGGTGCTGTTGAGTTCATATCCTTCTTGTGGGCTTCCCACAGGCATCTGGTTGGCCACTGTGTGAGCAGAATGCTGGACTAGATTAGATTTTGGTCGGATCCAGCTTTTGAGGCTCTTCTTGTATTCTTGCACGGGACTTTTTAAAGTTTACAAAAGCAGACACAATTTGATGTTGGGCTCGTGCAACCAAAGACATCCATCCATTTATGGTAGATGACATCCAATACAGATAAGATGCTTCACCAAGGACACAGAGAAAAGTTTGTTTATCTAATTTAGAAGGAAGAAAGAGAATAAGCTGACCTGTATTGATGCTACAATTACAGAGGCACTGTGTTTCTCAATTCTTAACGCATGGCCACCTAGCTGAGCTAGGTGGACCTCAGAGTTCTAGAAAAACGACACAACAACAACAACAACAACAACAACAACAACAACAATAACTGGAGGACCCCAGGATGAGTAAGGCTTCTCTAAAGTCTAAGGCAGGATCTACATTATTGCTTTACAACAGTATTGAAGTGCACTGACAACTGTTGGTGCCTATGACACATTCCATATACTGTTTTCAAACCACTTTCATAGTGTTATAACCTGCTTGGTGTAGGTCTGGCCTACGACCAAGGTCTTTTCCAGATTGCTTGCAGGATATCTTTGTGACTAGAGATCTCGAAGACTGAACCTGGCTCTTCTATATGTAGCCTTCTAGCACCGAGTTTTGCTCCTTCCATTAGGATCCCTGCTATCTTTTCCCACTAAATGGTTTCTGTGCCCCTGGCAAGCCCAATGCCCTTTTTTTGGTTTGAACACCTTGGTTGTTTTGAGGTGGCTGTTTCATGACCATTTCCCCTCAGCTTCAGCTTCAGCCTCTTGAGTTGCTGTCATTCTTATGCCCTGACCTTGCTTCATTTTGTGGATCATGATAGTTCACCAGTGGAGTTAAACAAGACAGCTTTTTGACCTTCTGGGATACCCAAACGAACTATGTAAAGACCATCTGTGCTGACTCCATTCTAATTTACAAAGCAAAGAGCACAGGTCCCAGGAGATTCTATTCTTAGACCTTGTCTAACACAATAAAATAATGATGGGTTGAAAGAACATTCTTGTGCACAGTTGCTATAAATGGACTCCAGCATGGTGACATTTGGCTCACATATCCTGTCTGCCTTGCATTCACCTCTCTGAATCTTTGTTCTTCATTGTTCCTCTTCCAGTAAAGTATTTAGATGCATCATCAAAAAGATGCTTGGGTGCATTCTGATATTAACTATGCAATACTACACACACACACACACACGATTCTCAATGGATAGTTATAAAACACACACACAAGATCAAGAACAGAAAAGCCCCCCATTGTTTTAAGCAGCATTGATCAATTTATCAAGCATAGAATTAAGGACAAGCCCAGTCTGTCCACCTCTGATTAACACAGGCAAAACTGAAATCTGTGTGATGAATATCCGCAGCCAGCCACACTCAGTCCTATAGCTCTTGCTTTTTGCTCCATTAAGCCCTAAATTACTACAGTGAAGAAGGCCTGGCAGTGATAAAGTCAGCCTTTTGCTCCTGTAATTTCCTGGATTGGCCAGGAAATATGCAAAAGATATGCGAAAATAAATTAGGACTGTTTTTAGCGATTACACCATGATCAGATCAAATTCCATTTGCTGCTTAAATGAGGAACTGAATTAAAGATATTGGCTCTGCTTCCTACCCGCCTCTCACGCCTTGGGCAGCAGGGCCTATGCTGGCATTAGCCAGCTTGCAGAATTAGTACCAGTTGTGGGGTGGTGCCCTTTAAATTTCCACAATGCCCCCAATGTTCTGGGGCATTGTGGGAAATTAAAACAGTGCTGCCTGGTGTTTATTCTGAGTGCTGGTTCCGCCTGCTGTTGTCTCTGTCATTCCAATTTCCACTGAGATAGGAGGGAGCTGCCTTTGGGCATTTTGGAGTCAGCCCTGATAATGATGTCCACAATTTTGGAAGCTTAATCAGAGTTGATGGTCTGGAGGCCAGCAGATCGTTCCTCAGGAGGCAATTCATCTTCCCCTGAGAGCATCAAGTTCCTCAGAATGAAGGACCAATCTGGAGTCAATACATTTACAGGGCCGTGTCCTAAATTGGCTCAATGAAGGAAATAACCCCAAAGCAAGGTAAAGAAACAGGCAAAGGTTGAAACATGGACACATTGTCAGATATGTGGGGTCAGGCTGAGGTAGGAATGGTCAAGTTACAGGCAGAAGTCAAAATATAGTTAGGCAGACATTACATAGTCCAGAAGCAAAGGGAAGCAGGAGTCCAAGGTGGCGTGGAGGTTCACTCATAAATAGGGATGCTGGAGAAATTCAAGACGGACTAAAAGGGGTTTGGATGTCTAAAAATCCAACCTGTGGACCGGCCTCCCCAGGCCATGCAGAGTCCATGGACTATCTGGCTTTTTTTTTTACTTCTCCCAAATTTATGCAAATATATTTGCAGGAAAATCCATAAGTTCCTGCTGAGACATATGCCACACTGGAAAATATATGGGGGTGGGGGGTGGGCAAAGTTGAATGGAACGGGGGACAACACGCTAAGCGTTACATACTAATATAAATTATGTAAACTGTTGCAAAAATTCTTAGGGAATTATATAGATATTTTTCAGCATACCGAAAACCAAACCAAAAAAAAATCAAATCCATCTGTGAATGGACGTTGGAATGAATGACATCACACAATCCATGAAACACATCGGATGGATTTCACAGAATGTGGACAGCCCTAATAATAAGGCAAGGTCAGAAAAACAGGATACAAGGCAACAGAAGCTGGTAAGATGTTGTTTCCAGCACTGGCTAGGTAGACACTGAAGACCTCTATCACCAGAGCTTGCTGAGCCCCACCCAGGCTCAGCTGCTGTACATTAGGGCTCTCTGGCCAGAGCCCTACTCATAAGGAGTCATTTTTCTCCTTTTTTTTTTTTTTTTTGCAAGTGGGCACTCTTTCACCTGGCCATGGTCTGAGCTTGTACCTTCAGGCACCAGCGTTCTCAGGGGTTGGGTGGTGGCTCAGCATCCTCCTCCAACTCAGAAGCAGAACATCCCTCCTTTTGAGGGGAATGATCTGAAGTCCTCTTCCTGAAGCCCCAGGATCCCTTGAAGTGTCTTACTCCCCAGGGGCATTTGGCTCAAAAGGCTCCTGATCATCATCTGGGGAGGATTCCTCCAGAGGGGGCATGGCAGGTGGATTGATTCAATCCCATTGGCTCCTTGTGTCCCGTTACCTGCTGAGCTTTGGAAGTGGTAAGCAGGGCTGGCCCAAAACATTTTGCATCCTCAGTCAAAGAACAAGATGGCATCTTCTCCCATTCCATGTTCAAAAGCTGACTGGACTGGCAGTTGAACTTTTCTTCAACACTGACAATGGGACAGCATCCTCCACCACACCTGAAGGCAGCAGGCTCGCTTAGGGGACACAGGACAGGCCGCTTGGCACCCATCTCTCTCCTCCAACACCTTGTTGCCACCTCTCAGCAACTGCTGCCTGAGGTAACCACCTCACCCTGCCTAACGAAAGGGCCAACCCTGGCTGAAGTATCACTCCCCTTGTTACTCCTGCAGTGCAACTGCGAAAAGGCAACAATTACTGTTCACTTGTGTATGGAGGATCTTGGATCCACAGAGTTCCCACTTTGAACCCCCTGGAGTCTTACAGGCCCTTGAACTGTAAGCAGGGCTAGTGTTAAGGGATTTATTTATTTATTACATTTATATACCGCCTCATAGTCGAAGCTGTCTGGGTGGTTTACAAAGATTAAAACATTGAACATTTAAGTAAACAGATATACAACATTTTAAACCATAAAACAGACAATATACAAAGACAATATCCGTTTAAACTAGGGATGTGCACTGGATCGGACCCGATCCACGATCCGAGTCCGGTCCAGTGGGAAATCGGATAAATTATCCGATTTCCGATCCCGCAGCTGGATCGGCCGATCCAATCCGAACCGGTCCGAAAAGGCTCCGAACCGGTTCGGCGGATCGGCGGATCGGCGGGCGCCCACTGGCGCCCACCGCCGCTTCCATTTGCGGGCGCCAGCGGGCGCCCGCCGATGAAAGTGGACAGCGGGGGGGGGGGGAGGAGGGGGGCGCTTACCTTCTCGGCCCGTCCGCTCCCGTCCGGCACTAGCAGCTACTACCAGCGGGCTCCGCGGCCTGCTCTAGGGTGGCGCGCCGGGTGATGTCATCACCCGGCGCGCTACTCTAGAGCAGGCCGCGGAGCCTGCTGGTGGTAGCCGCCGGCCCAGGATGGGAGCGGACGGGCCGAGAAGGTAAGCAGGGGGTGCGTGGAGGGGAGGAGGGGGCGCGCGGAGGGGGGAGGGGGGCCCTTACCTTCCCGTCCCGGCGGCTCCCGTCCCGGCGCCGGCGCCTACTACTACCAGCAGGCTCCGCGGCCTGCTCTAGGGTGGCGCGCCGGGTGATGTCATCACCCGGCGCGCTACTCTAGAGCAGGCCGCGGAGCCTGCTGGTAGTAGTAGGCGCCGGCGCCGGCCGGGAGCCGCCGGGCCGGGAAGGTAAGCAGGGGGTGCGTGGAGGGGAGGAGGGGGCGCGCGGAGGGGGGAGGGGGGCCCTTACCTTCCCGGCGGCTCCCGTCCTGGCGCCGGCGCCTACTACTACCAGCAGGCTCCGCGGCCTGCTCTAGGGTGGCGCGCCGGGTGATGTCATCACCCGGCACGCTACTCTAGAGCAGGCCGCGGAGCCTGCTGGTAGTAGTAGGCGCCGGCGCCGGACGGGAGCCGCCGGGCCGGGAAGGTAAGCAGGGGGTGCGTGGAGGGGAGGAGGGGGCGCGCGGAGGGGGGAGGGGGGCCCTTACCTTCCCGTCCCGGCGGCTCCCATCCCGGCGCCGGCGCCTACTACTACCAGCAGGCTCCGCGGCCTGCTCTAGGGTGGCGCGCCGGGTGATGTCATCACCCGGCGCGCTACTCGAGAGTAGGCCGCGGAGCCCGCTGGTAGTAGCCGCCGGCGCCGGACGGGAGCGGACGGGCCGAGAAGGTAAGCAGTGGCGGGGAAGGGGGCTTACCCCCCCCCGGAGCCGTCCGCTTCTATCCGCTGGCGCCCGCGGGCGCCAGCGGATGGAAGCGGGCGGCCCCAGGGGGGGTAGGGAGCGCGGGGGAGGGGGCTTACCTGCCGGGGCCGTCCACAGCGGACGGCCCCGGGGGGGGGGAGGGAGTTAGGCCCCCCCTCAGCCACCCGCCGCCATTTTTTCCTCATAGACTTGCATTGCAATGCAAGTCTATGGGGAAAAAAATGGCGGCCGATCCAAAAATTTATGATTTTTGGGTCGGGATCGGACTCGATCCGGTCCAGGGGGCCTCCGATTTTGTCCGAACCGGTCCGGGACAAAATTGGAGGTCCCGATCCGGGTCCCGATCCGATCCGGGGGGTCCGTGCACACCCCTAGTTTAAACCGATATTGATCTGGGGTCAGTTAGAAAACTCAACATATGCTGTTAAATGCCTGGGAGAAGAGGAAAGTCTTGACCTGGTGTCAAAAAGATAACAATGTTGGCACCAGGTGAGCCTTGTTGGGGATATCGTTCCATAATTGGGGGGCCACCACTGAAAAGGCCTCTCCCTTGTTTCCATCCTCCCAGCTTCCCTCGTAGGCACCCGGAGGAGGGCTTTAGATGTTGAGTGCAGTGTACAGGTAGGTTTGTGTCAGGAGAGGTGTTCCATCAGGTATTGTGGTCCCTAGCTGTGTAAGGCATTATAGATTAAAAGCAGCAACTTGATCGGGCTTGGAAACGTACAGGCTGCCAATGCAGAGTCAGTCTTAGATGTTCGAACCTTCTGGTTCCTGTTATCAATCTGGCTGCTGCATTTTGCACAAGCTGCAGCTTCTGAACAGTCTTCAAAGGCAGCCCCACATAGAGTGCATTGCAGTAATCTAACTTGGAGGTTACTAGAGCATAGGCAACTGAAGCCAGGTTATCCCTGTCTAGATAGGGGTGTAGCTGGGCCACCAGCCGAAGTTGGTAGAAGGAACTCCGTGCCGCCGAGGGTAAGTATGGCTGAGCATCTGCCGAGGGTCCACACCCCAGCAGAACCCTGCTGACAAGAGTCCACTGGACTTTCTCCTCCTCTCCACCATTGAAACCAACTTGTTCACCTGCTTCTTGCTCTGGCCCAGACAATGGTGGTGGCGAGAAGGAGGAGCAGTCAATGCCATGGCCTACTCCGTCACTGGCTTCCTCTCTGTCAAGCAAGCCAATGATGAGAAAGAGGAGGAGGAGGAGGAGGAGGAGCAATAACAAGACTGGTAAGATGGTAGACCCACTGAAGGAGGGCTCCCATTAAGGGTGTGTTGTCCTCAGACCCTAAAAAGCCTGGAACCAGCGTGGACAGGAAGAGATCGATAGTCTCAGGACCTCTTGTCAAATATGTAGAGCACATGTGTTACATTTGGCCTGACTGTCTTTAAAATCCTTGAATGTGTTTGAGGGTGACCCTGTGGAAAGCAGTACAGGGCTCCAGTATCTTTGACTATGGTGATGAAGAGGGAATGTCAGCAGGTGCCATTTGTATGCCTGCAGCACCTGGTGAAATTCCCTCTTCAGCAAGACAGTTCAAGCTGCAGGAGCCCTGCCCTCGTCTGTATCTGATCACCCTACTATAGCACCTGCAGCTTGAAGAAGAAGGAATTTCACCAGGGGCTGCATGCATACCAATGACACCTGCTGAAATTCCCTTTTCAGTACAACTGTTCAAGATATAGGAGCCCTGTCCTCCTTTCCACATGGTCCCCCTATGTGTATAAATGTGTGTATGTGTGTGCTTTTTTAATACTGTAAAGGAGCATGATGTGCCGAACATTATACGTATGTCCTTCACAATTGCCAAGAGGATTATGGGGCTTTTTTGTTTACTGTTTTACTCAGATCTTTTTACCCAAACACAAAATGCAAAGTTCAAAGTGGCCCTCAGATGCATTCTATCCTGACTTGTATATTATTCAGTTCCCTTGATTTTAATGTTATTGAGTCCAGTGACAACCTATGGAGCAGGCCTTATCAAAACTCCAGTCTTTGGGGTCTCTGGTGAATTTAGGCTGGCTTCAAATATACTGTTTTCATTATTAAAATGTCACAAGTCCCTAGAAAATATACTGCAGCAGACATTTCCTGGTTAGATTCTAAATGTTTCCATTAAAACAAAACAACAAAGTACTAGACATGGAGGTATATGGAAATTTGGCTCTGCATGCAGCCTCACAGAAAGATGGATGGGGTTGTGAACAGGCCTGTAGCCAGGTGTAGGCTAAGGAGGTGGGGTTTGCCCCCCTAGATTTTCTCTGCCCCTATTTTTTTAAACAAACAATAAAAAAAGTTTACAATTTTGTCTTTAAAAGTAGGGATGTGCAATGGATCGGACCCGATCCACGATCCGAGTCCGGTCCAGTGGGAAATCGGATAAATTATCTGATTTCCGATCCCGCAGCTGGATCGGCCGATCCAATCCGAACCGGTCCGAAAAAGCTCCGAACCGGTTCGGCGGATCGGCGGATCGGCGGGCGCCCACTGGCGCCCACCGCCGCTTCCATTGGCGGGCGCCAGCGGGCGCCCGCCGATGAAAGTGGACAGCGGGGGGGGGAGGAGGGGGGCACTTACCTTCTCGGCCCAGTGGCTCCCGTCCGGCGCCGGCGCCTACTACTACTAGCAGGCTCCGCGGCCTGCTCTAGGGTGGCGCGCCGGGTGATGTCATCACCCGGCGCGCTACTCTAGAGCAGGCCGCGGAGCCTGCTGGAAGTAGTAGGCGCCGGCGCCGGACGGGAGCCGCCGGGACAGAAAGGTAAGGAGGGGGTGCGTGGAGGGGAGGAGGGGGCGCGCGGAGGGGGGAGGGGGGCCCTTACCTTTCCGGCCCGGCGGCTCCCGTCCGGCGCCGGCGCCTACTACTCCCAGCAGGCTCCGCGGCCTGCTCTAGGATGGCGCGCTGGGTGATGTCATCACCCGGCGCGCTACTCTAGAGCAGGCCGCGGAGCCTGCTGGAAGTAGTAGGCGCCGGCGCCGGACGGGAGCCGCCGGGCCGGAAAGGTAAGGAGGGGGTGCGTGGAGGGGAGGAGGGGGCGCACGGAGGGGGGGAGGGGGGCCCTTACCTGCCCGGCCCGGCGGCTCCCGTCCGGCGCCGGCGCCTACTACTCCCAGCAGGCTCCGCGGCCTGCTCTAGGATGGCGCGCCGGGTGATGTCATCACCCGGCGCGCTACTCTAGAGCAGGCCGCGGAGCCTGCTGGAAGTAGTAGGCGCTGGCGCCGGACGGGAGCCGCCGGGCCGGAAAGGTAAGGAGGGGGTGCGTGGAGGGGAGGAGGGGGCGCGCGGAGGGGGGAGGGGGGAGGGGGGCCCTTACCTTTCCGGCCCGGCGGCTCCCGTCCGGCGCCGGCGCCTACTACTCCCAGCAGGCTCCGCGGCCTGCTCTAGGATGGCGCGCCGGGTGTCATCACCCGGCGCGCTACTCTAGAGCAGGCCGCGGAGCCTGCTGGAAGTAGTAGGCGCCGGCGCCGGACGGGAGCCGCCGGGCCGGAAAGGTAAGGAGGGGGTGCGTGGAGGGGAGGAGGGGGCGCACGGAGGGGGGAGGGGGGAGGGGGGCCCTTACCTGCCCGGCCCGGCGGCTCCCGTCCGGCGCCGGCGCCTACTACTCCCAGCAGGCTCCGCGGCCTGCTCTAGGATGGCGCGCCGGGTGATGTCATCACCCGGCGCGCTACTCGAGAGTAGGCCGCGGAGCCCGCTGGTAGTAGCCGCCGGCGCCGGACGGGCCGAGAAGGTAAGCAGTGGCGGGGAAGGGGGCTTACCCCACCCCCGGAGCCGTCCGCTTCTATCCGCTGGCGCCCGCGGGCGCCAGCGGATGGAAGCGGGCGGCCCCAGGGGGGGGTAGGGAGCGCGGGGGAGGGGGTTTACCTGCCGGGGCCGTCCACAGCGGACGGCCCCGGGGGGGGGGAGGGAGTTAGGCCCCCCCTTACCCACCCGCCGCCATTTTTTCCTCATAGACTTGCATTGCAATGCAAGTCTATGGGGAAAAAAATGGCGGCCGATCCAAAAATGTACGATTTTTGGGTCGGGATCGGACTCGATCCGGTCTGGGGGGCCTCCGATTTTGTCCGAACCGGTCCGGGACAAAATTGGAGGTCCCGATCCGGGTCCCGATCCGATCCGGAGGGTCCGTGCACACCCCTATTTAAAAGGCTTGCAAACCAGCGGAACTGCCCAGCTGAACTCTTTTTACCCCTTAAGCCAACAGGCTTTCTAGTTTAGGAACCTTTGGTTTGCTATCAAACTCTTGAAAGCTGATCCTAGGTATGGTTACACTGAAGTAAGTCCCACTGTATTCAGTATGCTTCACAAACCAGTGCTTTATGAATCAGAATTGATTTTCATCTCCACCAGGAGCAGCCCTTTATTAACAGTAGGGGTGTGCACGGACCCCCCGGATCGGATCGGGACCCGGATCGGGACCTCCAATTTTGTCCCGGACCGGTTCGGACAAAATCGGAGGCCCCCCGGACCGGATCGAGTCCGATCCCGACCCAAAAATCGTACATTTTTGGATCGGCCGCCATTTTTTTCCCCATAGACTTGCATTGCAATGCAAATCTATGAGGAAAAAATGGCGGCGGGTGGGTAAGGGGGGGCCTAACTCCCTCCCCCCCCGGGGCCGTCCGCTGTGGACGGCCCCGGCAGGTAAACCCCCTCTCCCGCGCTCCCTACCCCCCCTGGGGCCGACCGCTTCCATCCGCTGGCGCCCGCGGGCGCCAGCGGATAGAAGCGGACGGCTCCGGGGGGGGGTAAGCCCCCTTCCCCGCCACTGCTTACCTTCTCGGCCCGTCCGGCGCCGGCGGCTACTACCAGCGGGCTCCGCGGCCTACTCTCGAGTAGCGCGCCGGGTGATGACATCACCCGGCGCGCCATCCTAGAGCAGGCCGCGGAGCCTGCTGGGAGTAGTAGGCGCCGGCGCCGGACGGGAGCCGCCGGGCCGGGCAGGTAAGGGCCCCCCTCCCCCCTCCCCCCTCCGCGCGCCCCCTCCTCCCCTCCACGCACCCCCTCCTTACCTTTCCGGCCCGGCGGCTCCCGTCCGGCGCCGGCGCCTACTACTTCCAGCAGGCTCCGCGGCCTGCTCTCGAGTAGCGCGCCGGGTGATGACATCACCCGGCGCGCCATCCTAGAGCAGGCCGCGGAGCCTGCTGGGAGTAGTAGGCGCCGGCGCCGGACGGGAGCCGCCGGGCCGGGCAGGTAAGGGCCCCCCTCCCCCCTCCCCCCTCCGCGCGCCCCCTCCTCCCCTCCACGCACCCCCTCCTTACCTTTCCGGCCCGGCGGCTCCCGTCCGGCGCCGGCGCCTACTACTTCCAGCAGGCTCCGCGGCCTGCTCTAGAGTAGCGCGCCGGGTGATGACATCACCCGGCGCGCCACCCTAGAGCAGGCCGCGGAGCCTGCTAGTAGTAGTAGGCGCCGGCGCCGGACGGGAGCCACCGGGCCGAGAAGGTAAGTGCCCCCCTCCTCCCCCCCCCCCGCTGTCCACTTTCATCGGCGGGCGCCCGCTGGCGCCCACCAATGGAAGCGGCGGTGGGCGCCAGTGGGCGCCCGCCGATCCGCCGATCCGCCGAACCGGTTCGGAGCTTTTTCGGACCGGTTCGGATTGGATCGGCCGATCCAGCTGCGGGATCGGAAATCGGATAATTTATCCGATTTCCCACTGGACCGGACTCGGATCGTGGATCGGGTCCGATCCAGTGCACATCCCTAATTAACAGGCCTTTATTTCCCATTCAAGACCAACCCCTCCCCCAGAACTTTGCATTATAACAAGGATATTTCTGTTAGAGGGATTCATCCCCACCCTGTCCAAACCAGCAACTATATTTTATTTTATTTATTTACCATATTTGTGTACCGCTCCATATCTAACAGATTCCGGAGTGGTGGACATGAGAGGCACATTAGTAAAAAGAGAAAAGGATTAAACACCATTTCAAAATAATTATAACAGAATGCCAATAAAAACCACGGCTGGTCATTTAAGGAATGCTTCCTGGAACAGAACTTTTTCGGAACGTGCTGGAAGCAGCATGGTGTTGGCACCTGCCTGACTTCCAGGGGCAGGGAGTTCCAAAGAAAAGGGGCCAAGACACTGAAGGCTCTTCGTTTGGTGGCTCCAATTGGGCCATAGGTCCATGTGGAACCACTAGGAGCGTGTCCTCTGATGACTTCAGTGACTGGGTCGGTTGGTAAAGGAGAAGGCAGACTCTCAGGTATCCAGATCCCAAGTTCTTTGGGGCTTTGTACAGCTAAGCTGAAACTATGAGAATTACAGCTAAGCTCACAGTGAAATGGAAATTCTGAGAGGGGTGGCAGATGATGTCAACATTTCTGCTAACCAAAAGTCCTACCACTGCATCCCTGTGGGCCCTGAGTCCATTACACTACTGACTGCTGATATATATATATATATATATATTATATATATATAGGCTGTGCACGGAGCTGGATCCGGATCCTGAATCTGGAGTGGATCGGGCTGATCCAGGCCTCCTGGATCTGGATCCAAACCAGATCGGATCAGGCCTGGATCGGGCCAGATCAGATCTGTGATCCGGATCTGGTCACAGCATTCCCTCCTGCTCTCCCCCTCCCTCCCCCACTCTCGTTGCTTACCTGCTGCCTCCTCCGCGTTGTCCCCCGTCATTCTCTCTCCTCACTGTGTGCCACCGCATTACCCACTCACATCGGTTGATGACATCACCCAACGTGAATGGCAAATGTGGTGGCACACAGCGAGGAGAGAGGACGATGGCTGGACAACACAGAGGAGGCAGCAGGGAAACAGGGAGAGTGCGGGAGGGAGGGGGAAAGTGGGGAGAGTGAGAGGGAGTGCTGTGCATGGATCTGGATCTGGATCGGATCCGGTTCCGGATCTGGACCTGACAGATCAGGCTCTGGATCAGATCGGGGGGTCCATGCACAGCCCTAATATATATAAACCAGGAGAATTAGCAATCAGACAGCAGGCTAGAGCTTAGAACAGGTGTGTGGGCAACCTGTGGCTCTTCAAATGTGTTGGTTTATAACTTCCATTGGCCCAGCCAACAAAGCCAATGGCCAGAATGGAAGTCTGACTACAAAACAAGCACAACATTGTTTAATATGTGAAGTTTTTTCCAGAAATGAGTGGCTGAATACACAAGCACCATTCAGCTTGGGCTGACAATTATTTGGTTAACTCTAAGGGGAGATGTGGAAAAGAAGATCCAAATGCCAACTATGGAGAGAGGAGGGAAATAGGTGCCATGGGCAGAGATATTCCAGTGGGAATAGAAACAGAGCTGTTGGTAGGGATGTATGAATCAGCAAAACTTGATCTCCCTGAAGTTCTCCAAATTCCATCTTGAACCTCGTTCCAACTGTATCCGAATGTGAGCTTTTTTCTTTGTGTATGAAAACCCATGCATCAGTTGTGTGCATCGTTGAAATGTACGCATTCGTCTCCTATTGATTTTTGCACTTTTTTCAAAATTGCACATTTTTCCATGCACATTTTTCAAATGTCTGCATGCAGTTGAAGACATTTTTTCTTGATCTGTGAATTACATTGCAAGCTCGGAAATGTACAGATTTTGACTGCAGATTGTGTCCAAGTCCACGTTTGGTCCGGAAGGTGTGAACCGGGTAAATCCTGATCAAAAGTGAACTGAAACATTTTTTTCATACATCCCTAGCTGTTGACAGTGTGGCTAATCCTATTGAGAAAGCTGGGGAGAGAATAGAAGTAGAGCAGGGAAAGAAGAGCATAGATATTACCAGTCTTAGAGTGGAGGGAAATGGTAGCTTTTTCTTCTGCAGGATGCTGGAAATGACACCTTTGTATTTGACACCTTAATTCGATGCTGAAACCCTGTGGGCAAGTAGATCCTGGTCAAGTCCTTTAATACCGTACTCTGGCAAAGGCCTGGAGAAGGGGGAACAGGGAAGCAGATGTTGGCTAGATGTTAGGAGAAACTTCTGGATGGTAAGAGCAGTTTGACAGTGGTTGAGACTGCCTCAGGAAGTAATGGTCTCTCCTTCACTGAAAGTATTTAAGCACAAAGTGGATGGCCATCTGTCAGGAACGCTGTATCCTGCATTGCAGTTCTTTTATTGTCCTGTGGGGTCAGACTAGATGACTGCCAACATCCCTTCCAGCTCTATGGTTCTAATCTTCAGACATAATAGGTGGATTTTAGGATTGAATACGCTCACTACTAAGGTTGCAATCCTATGCATTTATCTGGGGTTAGTGTAGTGTGGCCCTAAGACTTAAGGAACTGAGTTGACTTACTTCTAAATAAAGAGGCCTAAGATTGGACTGCACAATGAGTTTGAAAATGCACACCCCATGGAGAACTCAGTTTTTTTGCAGTTAGAAATAGCTTCTGACAAACTCTAATTTGTTTCATAATGAGAACTGAAAAAGCAGGCAGTGGAAGTGATTATTCTCTCCAGTTTAATATCGGATTTAAGTATGTTACGTTCATGGTATGCTTTTACATATTAGGGAGTTTAGAACCTTTATTTAAATGATGTATGGATGTTAGACATATACTTGGTCATTGATTCCATTTCTGATATTGTTCGCAATTGCATGTTTGTCGACGTGAGTGATTGTGCACCTGAAAAGTTCTTGATTCTGGGCTCTGCTTTTTTCCCTCTTGGATCTTGAGGGCTGCATGTTATCAAGACCAATTTAACACCCAAAGGATTAATGTTTTAATGAATTTTTCCTAGTGTCTGGTTTCGGAACTCCAAATCACTGAAGAACGTTGGCATCCATCTCTTATGCTCAGCATGGTATACAGCTTATGTTCCTCATTCTAGCCAAGCCCTGTAGCTGTAATTCCTAACAGTTGAACATTAATGTAAATGCCATTTGTATTTTGCTTAGGAGACAAATTGCATTTGAATAATTTAAATAGGCTTTCTTTCTGCAAGCATGCTCAAATAATCCTCCTTTTTTATTGTTCCATCGTATACACGCAAGAGACTCTAAATTACAAATATTGATGCTCTAATTTCTTATAAAGCAACTGCCAATGGAGCCTAATAGATTGAATTGAATTCGGCTTCAGAGTTAAATATTCTTTTTATTGACACAGATTTCCAACTAGGGGAGCGGACACTGGTAAACCCAGAGGTGTTTTCAGAGCTCCTCTTTCTCAAACACATCTCTAGTACCGCAGCAACGTTTTTGCACCTGCAAATACAAGGGCCGGAAAGAGATGTTATTGGCTGCAACAGGGGTCCTGGTCTTCGATTGTAATGGACTTTTCAAGGCACACATTACTGTTCTTTGTTGGCTTAACTCTTTTTCTTCCAAGAGGAAATCTCAGTCTATCAAGCCTTTTACCTGAAATTGTAATAAATAACATGGAGACTAGGGATGTCCAGTTTTTCCCGTGTCTGTTTCATGGATTGTGCAGTGTCGTTTGTTCCAGCGTCCGTTCACGGATGGATTTGATTTTTTTTTCTGTGATGCAGAAAAATATGTAAAGAATTTTGTAAGAAAGTTCACAACAATTTGGGTAATTTATGATAGTATGTAACATTTAAGACATTGTCCTCCATTCCATTCAACTTTCCACTGCATATATTTTAAAGCATGGGATATGTCTCAGGAGAAACCTCCATATTTTCCTGTGAATAAATTTCTGTAAGTTTTGGGAAAGTAAAAACCAAAATAAAACCCAAAAGTCCGTGGAAGCTACGCAGCTGGGGGTCGGCAGTATGCAGTGGATTCTTCAGATTGGATTCTTAGAAATCCGTACTAATTTTCGTCCATCTCGAATTTCTCTAGCATCCGTAATGGAGTCTCAGACTAAATTATCCTCCTGCCACACACCCACACACAGCATTTTATTTTTTTGGTAGTGTCCTATTTTTAATCTTGAATACAATAAACAAAGCAGTAATACCTGTAATTATTTCTAGACTGGAAATACTTGTGGAGGGGTCATAATACAGGGCAAGCATTGTGGCCCAGAAGATCTTCTCTAGATTGGATTCCCATCCCCACCCCCGCTGCTGTGGGCAATGCAACAGCAGGAGTGCAGCCTTCCAAGGGAGTCTGGGGACTGGAAATTGGCCCCCAGATTGCCCAAAGTTGCCCACTCTGGGGCTATGGGAATTCCCATGGTTTTGAATTTTGGGGAGGGGGTACCTCTAGTTGCACTGAGGGAAAAATATCCATGTAATCATAGCTTTCACCCTAGGCAGCAACTTGGAGACTTTGACTTTCATGAGGAGGGGCCAGCTAGATCAGAAGGACTAGCAGAGAAGGTTAGAGTGTCTGCTTTGCATGCAGAAGGTCCCAGGTCCCATCCCCAGCATCTCCAGGTTTGTCTGGAAAAAAACCCTCTCTGAAACCCTGGAGAACCATTGTTGCCAGTCATTGTTGATAATACTGGGCTAGATGGACCAATGGCCTGACTCAGTATCAAGGCAGCTTACTATGAGCCTGAGATCTCCAAGGGTCCATTCACTGCCTGCACAGATGATCCGGCGATTGCAAGGCAGACACAGGCTTGCAGATGTTAAGTGCAATTCATTGGTAAATATATAAGTTCTGTAAATAAAATGGTATGACTTTAATTATGACTTTGTACATAATTACCTCTTAAAATATTTCAGGAATCACTTTATTATGGCATTTGGAAAGTGCTAATCATGAGGACATTTGTTGAGTATGATCTCATTTCATCCTTCCTCTCCTCTCTCCCTCCTTCTCTTCCTCCCTTTTCTTATGAACCTTGTTGATTACAGAACGTAACCAACAATTTCTCACATTGATAAGCAGGTGGCTAGTGAAACAGGAGAACCATCTTGAAAACAATTCAGGGAATATGGTGGAAACTCCAAAACCAGCCAACCAAATGGATGACTTCTTTCTACCCTCACTTATTATGATGGGGTTTGCATAGTGGAGGCTGGTAGCTCTGATTTCAGTGGGGCTGTGAATCCATTCTGGGTTTCAGTCAGAACCAGCCAGAACTCTAAAGGAGCTGTCCAGGGTGCTGAACCCTAGCTCCAAAATAGGTTCAGCACCTTGGATAGCTTCTTTAGGGTTCTGACTGAAATTTATTCATTATTGTTATTATTTATTCCATTTATATATTGCCCAATGGCCGAAGCTCTCTGGGCGGTTTACAAAAATTAAAAACATTGAACATTAAAAAACACCGATATACAAAATTTAAAACCATAAAAAGCATAAAAAGCATATTTTATTTCATTTGTATACCACCCCATAGCCGAAGCTCTATGGATTCACTGGCCCACTGAAATCAGAGCCAACAGCATTCACTATTTTTGCATCTGGAATGCCGTGGTATGTGAGTAAAAATGGAGATGTTACATGTACCACACAAATCTCTCTGTCTGCTCACTTCCAGAGTAAAGAAGGGGGGGTGTGGGATTCTAGCAGCATGCCATCCCCCGCCTGATCTATGCATCTTCATCTTGGAGGTCTACATATTCCCTACAGTGGTACAATTCACCCTCATTGGGCTCTCTCCATTAAAACATCTTTTTTTTTAAAGCAGGTTTCCCAGTTGCCAGACTAGAGAATGCCCTGTGCTTTCCCAATATGTGATCAATGAATATCTTATATTTTTTTCATCTATAAAAGACTGGAGGGTATATTACTGATAGTTGGGTTGGTTGTTATTAGTGGATTAGATCAGGGGCTGGCAGCCTTTTTCAGCCTATTGTTACATTTTGCAATTTGAAAAACTGCCATGGGCACTGCCACAAAATGGCTGCCATGGCCAGTCACAAGGGACAAATAACCTCAGCTCAAATGACCTTGCCACCCCTCTTAGCTTACAGACTGAAGTGATGGATCCCGTCTTCTTTTCATTTCCTAAGAATGTATCTGAGCCCCATTGGTGACCCAGAGGCATTCATGGAAGTGCTCCAAAGTACCGATAAGAAAATGTGTTATTTTTTTAATAATTGTTTAAATAGAAAGTGGAAGGGGTACAACACATTGGTGAATGCTAGGAAAGATGTCTGTGACTGCAGTGGTACATGCAGGCACTAAGTAGCCTACTCTGGGATCAGATTAAAGTGTAGATTTGGGTAATTTTTCCTGTTTGATGCATTGGAAAACCTTTTTTTCCTGTGCAATAAAGAAATATTGACTGACTGACTGACTGACTGACTGGAGGGTATGCATTGATAAAATGTTTGCCAGGTATGAATTGAAACAGATAATAACTTACGATCAGCTAATTATCGGGGAAGAAGATGAGAATGCCTTTTGAAATGCCTGTTGGAAAATCATTATTCACTGCAATGATGCCAAACTATCATTTATCATTTGCTATAAGCTCATTTGTATTCATTTGAGCAGCAGGGAGACATTCTTGCTAAGGAATCATCTGTTTTTAAAGAAAGCTTCTGCATGTTATTGTAGATTATTGAGCTCAATGATTGAACTGTCTGATTGGATTTCTTTTTTCTGCCCACATACAGCATGAACAGCCTGCATGCCAGATTACTAAAGAGAGCAAGATTGGTCTCTTGCTCTCTATTTTGGGCTACATTAATAGAAGTATTGCTTCCAAATTGCACAAAGTACTGGTTCCCCTCTATTCGGCACTGGTTAGGCCCCATCTTGAGTATTGCGTCCAGTTCTGGGCACCACACTTCAAGAAGGATGCAGACAAGCTGGAGCGTGTTCAGAGGAGGGTGACGAGGATGATCAGGGGTCTGGAAACAAAGCCTTATGAGGAGAGACTGAAAGAACTGGGCATGTTTAGCCCTGAGAAGAGAAGATTGAGGGGAGACTTTTATATTGTAGTTTTAAGCTTTTATATATTACATTGTTTTATGCTGTACCTTGAGGTTTTAATGTCTGGGAACTGTCAGTCTGGGAACTGTCAGGAGACCTTCAGCTATGGAGTGATATAGAAATAAAGAAAGAAAGAAAGAAAGAAAGAAAGATAGTATGAAAACCACTAGTTTAATTTTGATTTCCTGAAGCATCTTTGGAAGGATCTACACACTACTGCTTTATAACGGTTTATAACAGTATTGACAACTGTTAGAGCTCATGACATATTCCATATACCATTTTCAAACTGCTTTCGAAGTGTTAGATCCTGCTTGGTGTAGATCTGGCCTCCCACTTTAAAAACAAAGTTGAAATAAGAGTGTGTGTATGTGTTGTGGGAAGGATTGGGGTGTGCTCCAAAACCCTCTCCTAAATTGAAATGTGCTGGCAAAACATTTGAGTGCAGTCTCCTAAATCATGGTTTTTATATACAGTCTTCCCAATTATAGATTCTGTTGAAGTTAGCACTTTTATTACACACAGTTTGTAAAGTATTGAATTTGGCAGGTTAATGCTTAGCACAGCAATGTTTACAAGATTGTGCTCTTCATTGTTTGGGAGCTGCAAGAACTCAGCATTGGTATCATTGCCCTCCGGGAAACCAGATTGGCCGACACGGGCTCTTTCTACATGAGCCAACAATACTTTTTATTGGCATTGCAAGAGTGCTGATGAACATCAAAATCAATCTTTACATTATATTTCCCCAGCTTGGCTTGACAAATTATGGCAGTATCTGAACGCATTGTCTCACTCTAGTTATAATCAGCAGGGGGGAACATTATAGCTGGCAGTAATTATGCTCCAACTTTGTAGGTGAGCTAAGAATATATTATTGCTTCAAAATATATTAGGAAGGTGAATGATTTAGGGGACAATATAGCCAGGGTAAGGCTCTTCTAAGTCCCACTGATTTTCATGGAAGAAGGTTAAGTGCAAGCTGAAATCTCACATTAAAATCAATGGGGCCTAAAGGACGTAAACTTGTGTTTACTTATTCAGGATAAAGTCCCATTGAACTCACACGTTCTTTTGAGTAAGCACGTTTAGGATTGAGCTGGAAAAAAAATCAGTCTTGGCTGATAGGAAGACATCCATCTAGCCCAGCATTCCCTACTCTGACTAGCAGCATCTATCCAGGACAGTAGAGGCTGTTAGCTCTGATTTTAGTGGGGCTGTGAATCCATTCTGGGTTTCAGTCAGAACAAGCCAGAACTCCAAAAGAGCTATCTAAGATGTTGAACACATTTGAGGGATACAGTTCAGCACCTTGGAAAGCTCCTTTGGAGTGGTGTCTGATTCTGACTAAAACGCAGAATGGAAGCACAGCCCTACCAAAATTGGAGTCACCAGTCTCCACTAACCCAGAGTTTTATGCAGAGAATGTCCCCCGCCCCCCATTACCTACTACTTGATCCTTTTAACTGGAGGTGCCAGGAATAAAACCTGGGATAGGAATTGTATGTTCTGCCACTGAGCTATTGATACAGGCCCTGACATAGATTCCTATAGAAAAGTCAAAATTGATTTAGAGAGCAGCCTTATGATCCCTGGGCAAGCATCCCAGGAATCATAAGATGGCTCAGAAAAAAACCCTTCTGACAGCGTTTTGACATCAGAAGAAGGGGTTGGAGATCTAACCCCCGACCTCTCTCTCTGGGGCGCTGGCTGCCTCTCTGAGGTCAGAAAATTGACCTTGGAGAGGGTGGGTGGAAAGAGAGAGAGAGAGAGAGAGAGAGAGTTCCGATTGGCAGGAAGGAGAGAAGATTGGACAGATCAGTATGTGATCTGTCTTTAGCTGCCTCCAACCTTCCTCCTTCCCTCTTGAAGCACTTGTGCTCGATGGGCTGAAAAACCCATTTAGTGAAAATATAGGAGATCAGAGGAGAGGGAGGCAAAGATCGCCTCCTCCACTCCTCCCGCCCTGCTGGCTACAGCCCAGCAGGGCATAGGCATCTCAGAGGCCTCCATGTTTGGGGAGTTCCAAGCAGTGGGGATGCAGTCCATAGGATTGTACCTTTAGTTAACCACTGACATCATAAAGAAGGCACAAGAAAGCGAAGAAAAAAACTGTGTAATTATCCTCATTTACTGTATGGAACCTGGAAGAGGATGCCATCTTGTGAAATGTCCCCCTTTCCATAGTCTTGTTGAGGATCCCTCCTCTCAGAAATGTAATCTGGGTGGTGCATCGTAGGTTTCTCAGGTCAACGGAGTGTTTGGATAAGGTTCTCATACACAGTGACACGTCTGATTTGGGCAGTTAAGCCATAAAAATACATAATAGAAATGTGGCGTTTTTAATTAAATAGGGTTGGTGGTATGCATTGATTGAATGCAGTGCATTCGAGCTAAAATTTGTAGAATCAGTTAAGAAGAGCAGCCACTCTATGCCGTATTGGAAGTAACAGATGCAATGCAATGCAATTTTTTCTTTGTTTTTAGAAAGTTAGGGTTGTGATAGGTTTTTGTCCACCATCAATGCAGCACAGAAGTTATCAATGCAGAAGTTATCCTTCACAGAAAAGGCTGCAAATACTGACTAAGAGATACCTAAATGAGGGTGATCAGGGGTCTGAAAACAAAGCCCTATGAGGAGAAATTGAAAAAAACTGGGCATGTTTAGCCCTGGGAAGAGAAGATTGAGGGGAAACATGATAGCACTCTTCAAATACTTGAAAGGTTGTTACACAGAAGAGGGCCAGGATGTCTTCTCGATCATCCTAGAATGCAGGACATGGAATAATGGCCTCTAGTTACTAGGGGTGTGCACGGACCCCCCGGATCGGATCGGGACCCGGATCGGGACCTCCAATTTTGTCCCGGACCGGTTCGGACAAAATTGGAGGCCCCCCGGACCAGATCGAGTCCGATCCCGACCCAAAAATCGTAAATTTTTGGATCGGCCGCCATTTTTTTCCCCATAGACTTGCATTGCAATGCAAGTCTATGAGGAAAAAATGGCGGCGGGTGGGTGAGGGGGGGCCTAACTCCCTCCCCCCCCGGGGCCGTCCGCTGTGGACGGCCCCGGCAGGTAAGCCCCCTCCCCCGCCCTCCCTACCCCCCCTGGGGCCGTCCGCTTCCATCCGCTGGCGCCCGCGGGCGCCAGCGGATAGAAGCGAATGGCTCCGGGGGGGGGTAAGCCCCCTTCCCCGCCACTGCTTACTTTCTCGGCCCGTCCGCTCCCATCCGGCGCCGGCAGCTACTACCAGCGGGCTCCGCGGCCTACTCTCGAGTAGCGCGCCGGGTGATGACATCACCCGGCGCGCCACCCTAGAGCAGGCCGCGGAGCCTGCTGGTAGTAGTAGTCGCCGGCGCCGGACGGGAGCGGCCGGGCCGGGAAGGTAAGGGCCCCCCTCCCCCCTCCACGCGCCCCCTCCTCCCCTCCACGCACCCCCTGCTTACCTTGTCGGCCCGGCCGCTCCCGTCCGGGGCCGGCGGCTACCACCAGCAGGCTCCGCGGCCTGCTCTAGAGTAGCACGCCAGGTGAGGACATCACCCGGCGCGCCACCCTAGAGCAGGCCGCGGAGCCTGCTGGTAGTAGTAGTCGCCGGCGCCGGACGGGAGCGGCCGGGCTGGAAAGGTAAGGGCCCCCCTCCCCCCTCCGCGCGCCCCCTCCTCCCCTCCACGCACCCCCTGCTTACCTTGCCGGCCCGGCCGCTCCCATCCGGGGCCGGCGGCTACCACCAGCAGGCTCCGCGGCCTGCTCTAGAGTAGCGCGCCGGGTGATGACATCACCCGGCGCGCCACCCTAGAGCAGGCCGCGGAGCCTGCTGGTAGTAGTAGTCGGCGGCGCCGGACGGGAGCCGCCGGGCCGGGAAGGTAAGGGCCCCCCTCCCCCCTCCGCGCGCCCCCTCCTCCCCTCCACGCACCCCCTGCTTACCTTGCCGGCCCGGCCGCTCCCGTCCGGGGCCGGCGGCTACCACCAGCAGGCTCCGCGGCCTGCTCTAGAGTAGCGCGCCGGGTGATGACATCACCCGGCGCGCCACCCTAGAGCAGGCCGCGGAGCCTGCTGGTAGTAGCTGCTAGTGCCGGACGGGAGCGGACGGGCCGAGAAGGTAAGCGCCCCCCTCCTCCCCCCCCCTGCTGTCCACTTTCATCGGCGGGTGCCCGCTGGCGCCCGCCAATGCAAGCGGCGGTGGGCCGGCGGCTACCACCAGCAGGCTCCACGGCCTGCTCTAGAGTAGCGCGCCGGGTGATGACATCACCCGGCGCGCCACCCTAGAGCAGGCCGCGGAGCCTGCTGGTAGTAGCTGCTAGTGCCGGACGGGAGTGGACGGGCCGAGAAGGTAAGCGCCCCCCTTCTCCCCCCCCGCTGTCCACTTTCATCGGCGGGCGCCCGCTGGCGCCCGCCAATGGAAGCGGCGGTGGGCGCCAGTGGGCGCCCGCTGATCCGCCGATCCGCCGATCCGCCGAACCGGTTCGGAGCCTTTTCGGACCGGTTCGGATTGGATCGGCCGATCCAGCTGCGGGATCGGAAATCGGATAATTTATCCGATTTCCCACTGGACCGGACTCGGATCGTGGATCGGGTCCGATCCAGTGCACATCCCTACTAGTTACAGGAAGCCAGATTCCAGCTGGACATCAGGAAACACTTCCTGACTGTTAGAGCAGTACGGCAGTGGAACCAATTGCTTAGGGAGGTTATGGGCTCTTCTACGCTAGAGGCATTCAAGATGCACCTGGACAACCATCCGTCAGGTGTGCGTTGATGTGGATACCTGCACTGAGAAGGGGGTTGGACTTATAGGTGCCTTGCAGCTCAACGATTTTATTATTCTATGATTCTGTGATGAAAACATCCATTAAATGTTTCATCATTGTTTCCGTTTGCATTCAGCCTCGTAAAAACTTGAGGAAGTGATATATTCATTGTAGTTCAAGACACATAATCTAAACAATAATAATAATAATTATAATAATAATAATAGCAATGTTATATTCCAATTGTACATTTTCATCTGTGCCTTGACTATTAACATCAGACATGAGAGTAAAGCCACTATTATCATTTTCAGAAATTATGTCTGCAAACTCTGATAACCTAACATTCTTTGTCTCCGTGTTGTTGGGACTATTTCCAAGCAGCTCGGTTGCCCTCAGCAACCTATGATGAGACACTCAGATTATGTTTCTAGGTTACCCAAGAGGGAAGCGTTGCTAAGACAGCTCTAAGGCAGCCATTTAACAAGATGGTGTCCTGCAGGTTTCCATACAGAAAAGACAGTGTCTACCCAACTCCCCCACTCTACCCTTTCATATGCTTCCTGTATGGTGTCCATAGTGAACTCAATCAATTTTGAGTTTGCTACCGAGGTCTATGAAAGATACACGGCTATATGATTTTTCTCCCAATAGTGGCCTCTCTTAGTTTTTCAAGGCTGCATTTGGAAGGAAAAAATAGTGTCTACTCAGAAGTAAGCCCCAGTGCAACAGATTTCAGGCATGCAAAGGACAGCTCAATTCCATACATGTCTACTCAGAAGTTAGCCCCAGTGCAACCGGTTTCAGACATGCAAGGGACAGCTCAACGTGGACATTGGGGTCATGGAGAAGGAGGCTTTCTTCAGTGCTAAAAGTGAAAAACGGAGAGAAATCCAAATCAGGTGAAAAAAAGGGAGAAACAGGTTCTCAAGATGCTGGGTTTTTTTTTAAAAAAACAGCATCTTGAGAACCTGTTTCTCCCTTTTTTCACCTTTCTTCAGTGCTAGCCTGGGAAATCACACTCTTATTGCCAGTCAGTGAATGATTATGTATTTAAAGTATATATATACTCTGTCAAAGAGCAAAGTTTTAAAATTTGAAATGCCTTTAAAATGCTATTGTCTTCAATCACTGATCAGAGACAAGAACAGTTCCCCATGTTATAGCTGAAGTCCATTGTCTGCAGACTGGTTCACTGTTCCCAGCACTGTTCCCAGTGGTCTTTTCCCCAAAGCCCAACTTTTCTCCAGAGCGCTGCAGGTTGCGCACACCTATTCTAAAGGCCAGTGGAGACTGGTGGCTCTGATGTCAGTGAGGCAGTGAACCCACTCCAGGTTTCAGTCAGAACTCTAACGGAACTTCACATCTTGGATTGCACCTTTCGAATTTTGACTAGTTTTGAGGGAATTTGCCACTCCACTCACATTCTGAGCTACTAGCCTCCACTGGTAAAGATGTCTGTACATTTCTGAGCCTGATTCAAGGTGCTGGTTTTAACCTATAAAGCCTTACACGGCTTGGGACCACAATACCGATGGAACGCCTCTCCAGACATGAACCTACCCAAACGCTACGTTCAACATCTAAGGTCCTCCTCTGAGTGCCTACTCTGAGGGAACTTCGGACGTTGGCAACAAGGGAGAGGGCCTTCTCTGTGGTGGCCCCTCAACTGTGGAACAATCTCACCGATAAGGCCCACCTGGTGCCAACATTGCTATTTTTTCAGTGCCAAGTCAAGACTTTTCTTTTCTCTCAGGCATCTAACAGCTTATGTTGAGTTTTTAACTGAATTTTTGGCCTGGCTGGGAGTTTTAAATTGTTTTAAATGTTAGCTGTTTTTTAGGCTTTTATGGTTTTAAATTTGGTATATTGATCTTTAATGTTCAGTCTTTTAATCTTTGTAACGTGCCCAGACAGCTTTAGCTATGGGGCAGTATACAAATGTTGTTATTATTATTAGTATTAGTAGTATTAGTATTAAAATCATAATAATATGATTTTAAATGTGCACAAAGTTTTGCTTTGGCCAGACTTTGTCAAAAGAGGAGCAGAGGAGAAAGGAGGACTTTGGGGGTTGCAACTTTAGTTAGCTGACTGCTAACCACAGGGTTTTTTTTCCTTTTTAGCATCTGTGGTACTATTTAGGCTGAGGCATGCAAAATGCATTTAATCCTCTTGTTAGTTATCGCAAAGCAGGCTGCTCTGAGTTCTTTTCTAGCCGATCAAAGAGTTGCTGTGTTCTGGTAATCTTTCTGCGTCTCAGAGCACATTAAACTGAAATTATGTTCATTGCATCTTGTACCAGAACATACACAGTACCGTACCTAGATGTATTTAGGCACTTCTTCACTATGATTGCTGCTCATGAAATTCTTTTAGGAGGGTGGCTAAGGGGGGAAGAAATGTCAACCGCATTGAAAAAATGTTAATTGTAAGCTGGAAGTACATCGATCAGAAAGGTTTGGAAGGCTCTCCTTCTTTCTGTGCTTATGAGGGAAAGGTTAAAGAATGGAACCTTAAACAAATGACATTTTAGGAAAGCCATTAAGTGACATGGCTCACAGGTGTCAGGTGTTCCTCTGGAGCATGGGATAGGTGTGACAAACTAGAAATTCATGGAAATGACACACAGAGATGTTTGGGTGTGATGTACAGCAACAGCTGCTAGCCAGATTCAGCCTGGAGCTGAAGATCAATAAGTCACTCACTGAGCAATTGACTCTTCTGTATAAGTGTAGCCACAGGGAGGATAATACTGCAATTTGGACCTAAAGCAAAATGAAAACAAAACCCTCTATAAGCTGATTTCAACTCTCTCTCTCTCTCTCTTTCTCCCCACAAGTTAAATCCTTTTCTACTGATGTTTCAGAAGCATCATAATGCATTTAATGCAGCCAGTCTGGTCTGTCTGCTTGATGTACATGTGGGAGACCCTGAGCATAACCAAAGCCCATGGGACTCTATGCACAGAAAGGGCCTGCCCACATTCTCCTGCAGATCTGGGAATGTCCCTATTGGATCCTGCTCCGTGAGTTCGATATTATTCTTTTGTTTTGCATTTATGATTGTACATTGCTTTATCCTTTGTCTTGCAAGTGGCCTTGAAAAGGCGCAATATAAGTCTTGGAAGGGAGGGATTAAACCAGAATTCAAAACATCTTTCAGCCTGAAGACTGAATTTCAGAGCAGCTCCCAAGACCTGCATGAATGCGAAGGGGGTGTGGCCAAAGGCAAAAGAAGGTGGGGCCAAATTACAAAAAACAAAACAACCCAGGATATTGTAGCTGAAGGCTCTTACGGCCAGTAACTGAGGGTCAAACTAAACTTTCAGTTAATCATGCATAGTGGATCTATGTGTAATAATTTTATTTACCTTTGTTTAAGCATGTATGGCCTTGATTTGGATCAGGAACATGATTCGCTTGAAAGGGATGGCTAAACCTCCCCCCCCCTCATTTTTTAAAAAAAGTTTTAAAAAAGTCTCCATAGAGATGCGTGTGGAATTAAAGGATAAAAATTAGAAGGGGGAAGGGGGAGATTTACACCTGCCCTCCCAGAGTGCCGTTGTCTCTATCTGAATCTGGGCTATGCACACTTACACGAAAAGAAAAAAAGTTATCCTGCAGAGCTAGGGTGACCATATGGAAAGGAGGACCTGGCTCCTGTATCTTTAACAGCTGTATAGAAAAGAGAATTTCAGCAGGTGTCCTTTATATACATGCAGCACCTGGTGAAATTCCCTCTTCATCACAACAGTTAAAGCTGCAGGAGTCCTGCCCTCTTTTGTATCCGGCCACCCAACCCTGGTGGTCACTTGGGGGCCCTCTGGACTGCAGGGCCCTCGATATTTGCCCGGAGGTATGCCACTAATTGTGCCTCTGCTGACATGCCTTGATATCCCCTGTTCCAATATAACACCTGAATAGGGCCACCGTATTAGCATGCTGGGTTGCGGGGAGTGGAGAAGGTGCAGAGAGGAAATGGGAGAAGAAAACTAGATCAATGCCTTATGGAGGAAGGCTGCAGACAATGTAATGGATACAAAAAGACAAATAGGATGACAGTATAGGCCCAGATCCTGTTAGTGCAATGTGGCAGGTATAGAAATAAGATGATGTTAGGATACAAACACTGATGTTAGGATAAAATGATTTCCTCAACGGCTGTTGCATTTAGTTTGCAACTGAGCACCGCAGTTCTCCATAAGAGCACTTATCTCTTGGAAGTGGCAATAGATAAGTGGGTGATAAAGCTGATAAGCTGCCTTTTTCTTTGGCTTTTGCAGGTCCCCTAAATATGGGACCTAAACAAAATTCATCGTGCAGAAATTGCATGTTGCTAACGTGCTAAGAACATCTGTTGTTAAGAGTGGTAGCATGAAGATGGCAAAGCAGCATTTTACATATCACAACTTTCTACTCCACTTTTGAAGGCTGAGAGCTGGAAACAACAGGTTCAGAGCTGAAATGTATTTAATGCTTTTATATGTATTTTGATGTCAAATAATTTCTGGCTGCGCAAATATTTGTTGAATAAACTCTGAACATTTAATATTTATACTATGAACTCTATTATCAATGTTTGATAGCATTTGATTGTTGGCATTTCATGTTATTTAGTATATTTTACAATATTTAATCACTGACAAGCAATGGCATATAGTATCTGTCATGTTTTTCCAGCCTCATTTGACAGGATTTAGTCATGGCAAGTCATGGCACTTATTATTTTACAGTTTTTGATAGCCACAATGGCATTCATTATTTTCCAGTATTCAATGACTGGCATGAAATAGCATTTAGTATCTCACAGAGTTTGAGAGCTAACATGCAATATTGTTAACTATCTGTTACCATTTGACAGCTGCTATTCAATGGCATTTAATATTTCCCAATATTTAATGGTTGGCATACAACAGATTTAGCATTTTACAGTATTAGATAGTTGATAATGTGTTGATATTTAGTGTTTGACAGCTGACATGTGGTAACAGCTGGCAGCTTGTATTGCTCTGAATGGCCAGATCTAGACATAACATCCATAAGAACATATGGATGTTCAATTGGCCAAAGACCCATGTAACCCAGCATTCTGTTCTAACAGACCCAGTCATGCCGATGCACTGTGTAGCAAAGACTTCATGTTACTGGGTGTTGCTTTAGCTTGGTTTCCAAGGCTCTACTAGTGAGTCAGATCTTTAACAGGGGTCTTAGTAGGTCTGGTTTCATGGGGAAGCCAGATGGGATTAGATCAGCACCATGGAAAGCTCCAAGTGGTGCTGGGCTGGAAGCCAGACAGGGTTGTCTGTTTGTTGCTCCAACAAGGAGCAGATCAGGATCAAGCTTTAAATAGGTTTGGCTTCTTTTAAGCTGGTTGGCTCTGCCTCTATAGTGAATGAGGTCTTGTCTCTAAAAGGGTCCTGGCCTGTTTCATCAACTACAAACTGTGACAATGTGGGAGTGGCTCCAGTATGCAAATGTCCTCATGGCCAGGGTCCTCAGAGCCTAAAGATGGCAAGTCAACTTTCTCTGGATGCAGAAGAGCCAACCCCTGTGCTCTTTCTGGGGAAGTGGAAGCTCACAACACTTTTCCATGCCCTCTCCCTCTCCATGAACTATTAACTCTGGAGCCTCTCCTTCAGACAATAAGGGTTCAGGGTCCTCTGAGGACAAGGGTTTGAGGTCCTGGCCCATGACAGGAAGCTTGGAATGGGAAGCTTACAAGCATTGCATAAAAAGAGCAACACATCCCTCTTGTTTCACTCAGCACCTGATATTCAGAGATACACTGCCGCTGAACATGGGTGCTGCTTTGAGCTAACATGACTACTACGCAACAGGGCAATTATTCCTTATCCTTCTTGCACAGCCCATTGCTTCCTTTCCTTCTCCTCTCCTTGAAAAAACTCATGTGTGTAAAGAATCCATTTCTGCTTTAAAACCATGCAGGGAGTATGCCCTTGACCGTCATGTATGAAGCCAAATCCAGGGTTTCCTGCCACCAATTTGATTGAGCCTTTTCTTGGTGAGTCAAGCTTAAAGGAGAGCTAATTCCAAGCTTTTATTTTAATAGACTCACATTTTTTAAAGGTTTTAATCCTGCCACCACTACAATCAGAACAAAAGGAATCCATGTGTCCAGCCTTCTGAATACCAATGAGAGCTTAATCTCTTCTGTGGCAGCGAAATAGCAAGTAGACTGATGAAAAGACTGTGGCGCACAAGCACCGCCGATTCCTAAGAAGTGAAAATAATATTCTGCAGCTGTTGTAGAAAACCAGATTAGATTGTAGATGACTTTCCAAGGGAACGTGATCAAGGGAAAGAGCACAGAGGACAATAATATATCAAAATGTAGAGTCCTGTTTTGATATCGGGCCATATCTGTGGAGGTCATGATTGTTATGGCCCTGATCGAATTACTGAAGTCCTGGTATCTGTTCTAGCCAATTACCTTCAATAATTCTGCAAATCATGCTGTGGCATGGCTGAATTTGCAGCCTAAAAAGTGCATGGAAGTTGTTCAATGATATCCTTTTGTGAAGCATTACCCAACACCCAGAGGCAGTCTAATATTGGGCTCAGCATCTACCATCTCCATACACTATGGACACCTTGCTTTGCCCCCCCCCCTTTCTCCAAAAGTAACTCCAGCCCTGCACTGTGAGCGGTGCTGGTTGGTTGAGTCTAGCCACCATTTTAATTTCCCAAACTGCCCCAGAGTGATGGCATTATGGGAAATTTAAAATGGTGGCTAGATCCACCTAGTGTGGTCAGGTGGCCTGCTTTAGGGCATACAACCCTTAGTTTTGGAGAGCTGGCAGTCCTCTCTTTGAACATGTCCTCTACTTGAAGAGGTGTCCAGTCCAAGTCTGGTTTAAAATCGAAGAAAGACAAGGCAGGAGAGCAGCAGGGACCTTGAAGTTGCCCATCAGCAATTAGCTGCATCTGAAGAGCAGACTGATCAGCAGGCACAAAGGTTACCTAGTCAATTCTCTCCACTATGGCGAGATATATTTCATTTCTATTTAAAATATAATTATAATTGCTATATTTTTGCCTTTACATATATACTTACATATGCAAATGTTATGCAAATTTGTGTCCTTTTTCATCCTCTCTTTTTTGGTGATGCATGTCCTCTTTTTGGGCCATGGTTAGAGCCCTTCTCCTACCACCACCATGGAAGTCCACCAAAGCTTCCTTTGCCCAGTGACTCCTCAAACCTGGAACTGGCTCAGTAAGACAGGTTTCTAAAATAGTAATAGTCCACTGGGAAGCGGGAAGGGTGAGGATAAAGCATGCAGTTCTATCCTTGCTTATTAATCAGCTTATTATTGCCAGATACTAGGGCTGTGACCGGATCTGGATCCCAAATCCGAGTCAGATCGGGGTGATCCTGACCTCTGGATTCGGATCAGATTGGGCCCAGATCGGGCCAGATCTGATCCGCGATTTGGATCCAATCTGGATCCGGTCACAGCACTCCCTCCCGCTCTCCCCAGGAAGGCCTTCCTCTCCCCACTCTCCCCACTTACCCACTGCCTCCATGTCACTGTTGCCGCTGCTGCTGCTGCTGCTTCTATCCCCCACTGCCATCTCAATGCATCTGCCGGGAACCAGGCCTCATGGCCTATTACTCATTAGGGCGTCACATTTCCTGGTTGGACCAAATAATGAGAACAAGGATGCGAGGCCTGGTTCTCAGCAGATGCATTGAGATGGCGACGGAGGACAGAAGCAGTGCTGGAAGCAGCGGCAGCGGTGGCGAGGAGGCAACAGGTAAATGGGGAGAGTGGGGAGAGGGAGGTCTTTCTGGGGAGAGCAGGAGGGAGTATTGTGGATGGACTCGGATTGGATCGGATTGGGCCTGATCCAGATCTGACAGATCGGGATCTGGATCGGATCGGGGGGTCTGTTCACAGCCCTACCAGATACGATCATCCAAATTGGGCCAATGAGTTTGCCATGCCTTTTGGAGGCAGTCCCCTTTTTGGCAGGGCACATGGCTCTTGAAATAGCTCCTGGGCTGGATCTACACGTCGTCCTTGATGCGCCCTCCCTGCGCCACAAGCTGCTTTGGAGCGCTGCACTTCATCTAGTGTGGCTCAAGCCTCGGAGGCTCTGCTCTCGCTCTTGCTGATGCCGACGCCCTTTCATCCCGGCCAGTCCCAGGGAGGGAGGAGGGAGGGTTGTAAACAAAAGCTAGCAATTGGAAATCCCTCTCCCAATCGCTGGCTTTTGTTTACAACCCTCCCCCCTCCCTCCTTGGGACCGGCCTGGATGAAAGGGCGGTGGCCGCGGCGCGGGTGTGGGCAGAACCTCTGAGGCTTGAGCCACACTAGGCGGGGTGAAGTGCTCTGAAGCGGCTTGTGGCACAGGGAGGGTACATCGAGGACGACCTGTAGATCCTGCCCTGGAATAGGGTGGGAGGTGCTGCCCCAGATGGACTCTCTCATCTGTCAGTGATGTCCTCTAGAGCTGCAGGCATTTATTTTATTATTTATTATGAGCCCACCTTCTGCTTCTCCTCTCTATGGAGCTATAATTAGTAGGGGTGTGCTCTCCGCCCCAGAATCATCTGATAACCACAAACATCTACAGTGCATTCAATCTTCCAGAGCAGGGATTGGCCGCTTCTAAACTCATCGAATAATTTCAGAGTGGAGACACGCCCAATCGTAGCTCCTAACATCTCCAAAATTATCCTACCGTTTTGTGTGTGTGGTGTGTCTAATTGAAAACCTCCCAATAAGGAAGATGGGGTGATGGGGTGGGGCAGTTTTGATAATTGATATTGACATCTGTGGCTAACCAATTAGGAATTGCCACAGCGCTGTCCGTGACCGTGGTCTGTTCTCCTCCATTCACAGCATATGGGGGAGGGAATATTCTCATAGTCCTTGATTCCACGTGCTCCTTGCTGTTCTTGGACTTGTGGCAGTTTGTTTCAGTAAGAGAGAGAGAGAGAGAGAGAGAGAGAGATTGAGATTCTTTTATCCTTGCACACACAGTGCACAGTGAGATTTAGTGGACAGAGAGAGAGAGAGATCTATGAGATCTCAAGACAACTCTGTTTCTTTGCAGAGAGAGGAGGAGCGGAGCGAGAGGGGGGCTGTTTTCATTTGGTTGTCTTTATATGCTTTGTTCATTTCACCTGTTCCACCCCCCAGCATGTGCACATGTGCTTGCCTGTTCTGTTAAAGCTTTTTCCTCCAATGTGCCTGCTTGTCCCACCTTGCAGGGCTGGGTTGCACAATGATGATGATGATGATGATGATGATGATGATGATGATGTTTCCCCTTAACGGTTTGACGTGCTGTAGCTCTCCTTCCTCAAAGCTGAGCCCTCCCAGCAGCACTTGGCTTCAAAGTTACAAGTGTCTTCTTCTTGTATTTGTATGTTTCTGCATTTTAGGGTTGTGCAGTGCACACAAGCAGTACACAATTCATAAAGCACACTTTGGTAACGTTCCATCATGAGGCGTGGGAAACGCTGACTGCTGCTGCTGCTGGTGGTGGTTCTGGCCATGGGGGGAGAGGGAGGGCAGGGCTGGTTCATTGGTTGGTTGGTTGGTTGCACCTTTCTGCTTGGGCTCATAGAAGTCAGACACAGTGGTGCTGCTGGGCTGGCATTGTGAGTGAGTAATCTTCTACACCTGAGTAAGGAAGGCTGTTTATTTCTCAGTGAAACTATTACTCCTACAGGGAAGCTGTTGTTGTTGCCTTGACTCGACTTGCTCCAATGTGCCTGACTGATAGTGGGGGAGGGGTGCCTCCTCCTCCTCCGCATCCTGCAAGCCTCCTGTCCTCCCTTGAGGATGGGTAAGCTGAGTACTGCTGTTCTGGCATTTATTAATATACAGTATACTTACATCTTTATTATTGTGCTAAGTGCTTTTTTCGCTGCTTCATTTCCCTCTCCTAAGGCACGAGAGAGGTTGCTGAGAGGACATTTGAGTTCAGACTTTAAAAATTCCCTATAAATCACTGCATGCAGGGATCTGCTCCAAAAGCCCTCTTTAAAAGCTGTCACGGTGCCAATTTTGATGTGTTTATCTTTAAGACTGAGGGAGTTGTGAGCATTTCTGTTCATTCCCATTGACGGGAATGTAGTGGTTACCGCGAAAACGGAATGGTTTTTCACAAAACCATCTTGCAGCGTGGAGAGAGCGAGGTGCTCCAGAAATCGGGGCAGAGAATTGCCTCATCGAAGCACTGTCTCGAATCATGGGGCGGAGAATACCAGCTCTTCACACACTGAGAAGGTTTTCTGGATCTGCTGTAATCTTGATGATGTCACCAAGAAGCTGGCAGGGCATTGATGGTGTCATTTGGAAACTGACCAGGCCTTTTATAATTTATTCATTATAAACCACCCTTCATCCACAAGGGATTCTAGGGAGGTATACACAACATTAGAACAAACAAACCAATCTAAGACCCCCACCCTACATTTACACATTGGCTGAATTCGGATGACACAATAAGCAACTTGGTGGGGGGAAACAATCGTCAGTTGTATTGACTATCGTGTTGTCTCAATGCTGCCATAGTCAACTCAGTGCTGATCCTAATCCACACCATGGTTGATTATTTATTACCATGTTGTGTGAGGAGTACCCCCTAGATGAACAACTGTAAAGTTGATTATTACCCCATCATTGACTATTGTGTTGTCCGAATTCAGCCACTAAAAGGCATTCAAAGTACATGAGATGTACTGCATTAATATTAGGGATGTGCACTGGATCGGACCCGATCCACGATCCGAGTCCGGTCCAGTGGGAAATCGGATAAATTATCCGATTTCCGATCCCGCAGCTGGATCGGCCGATCCAATCCGAACCGGTCCGAAAAGGCTCCGAACCGGTTCGGCGGATCGGCGGATCGGCGGATCAGCGGGCGCCCACTGGCGCCCACCGCCGCTTCCATTAGCGGGCGCCAGCGGGCGCCCGCCGATGAAAGTGGACAGCGGGGGGGGAGGAGGGGGGCGCTTACCTTCTCGGCCCGTCCACTCCCGTCCGGCACTAGCAGCTACTACCAGCGGGCTCCGCGGCCTGCTCTAGGGTGGCGCGCCGGGTGATGTCATCACCCGGCGCGCTACTCTAGAGCAGGCCGCGGAGCCTGCTGGTGGTAGCCGCCGGCCCCGGACGGGAGCGGACGGGCTGAGAAGGTAAGCAGGGGGTGCGTGGAGGGGAGGAGGGGGCGCGCGGAGGGGGGAGGGGGGCCCTTACCTTCCCGTCCCGGCGGCTCCCGTCCCGGCGCCGGCGCCTACTACTACCAGCAGGCTCCGCGGCCTGCTCTAGGGTGGCGTGCCGGGTGATGTCATCACCCGGCGCGCTACTCTAGAGCAGGCCGCGGAGCCTGCTGGTAGTAGTAGGCGCCGGCGCCGGACGGGAGCCGCTGGGCCGGGAAGGTAAGCAGGGGGTGCGTGGAGGGGAGGAGGGGGCGCGCGGAGGGGGGAGGGGGGCCCTTACCTTCCCGTCCCGGTGGCTCCCGTCCCGGCGCCGGCGCCTACTACTACCAGCAGGCTCCGCGGCCTACTCCAGGGTGGTGCGCCGGGTGATGTCATCACCCGGCGCGCTACTCGAGAGTAGGCCGCGGAGCCCGCTGGTAGTAGCCGCCGGCGCCAGACGGGAGCGGACGGGCCGAGAAGGTAAGCAGTGGCGGGGAAGGGGGCTTACCCCCCCCCGGAGCCGTCCGCTTCTATCCGCTGGCGCCCGCGGGCGCCAGCGGATGGAAGCGGGCGGCCCCAGGGGGGGTAGGGAGCGCGGGGGAGGGGGCTTACCTGCCGGGGCCGTCCACAGCGGACGGCCCCGGGGGGGGAGGGAGTTAGGCCCCCCCTTAGCCACCCACCGCCATTTTTTCCTCATAGACTTGCATTGCAATGCAAGTCTATGGGGAAAAAAATGGCGGCCGATCCAAAAATTTACGATTTTTGGGTCGGGATCGGACTCGATCCGGTCCGGGGGGCCTCCGATTTTGTCCGAACCGGTCCGGGACAAAATTGGAGGTCCCGATCCGGGTCCTGATCCGATCCGGGGGGTCCGTGCACACCCCTAATTAATATACTATAATAGTTATTTCTAAATTTGCATGTGCATATAAATTAGTATATGTATATTTTATGCAAATCGGTGTCCTCTTTTGTTATCTTTTGGGGTTATGTGTGCTCTCTTTTTTGGCAATTCAGAAGTGGCCATTCTAGGGAACATGACAGGGTCTTCCCCTGGCCTTGATAGGACCTCCATTTTACGTTGCTTACTGAAATCCCCATGGAAGTGATAACCTCATTTCTTTTTCCTGACTTTTCCTCTCTCTCTTCTTCACTTACAGTAGAGACCAGTATTTTTCCCATGTGCTTCCAGAAACATTTCGTAATGGGATCTTCTGGGTAATTTTTTTATCTGGCTATGTCTGTAACAAGAGCCTCATGTTCTCTCAGAATCCATTGAAACATATTTACTGTATCTACACATCCATAAGCATCCACTCTGCTCTAGACTGAGTTGATGTTTAGGGTGTCCATGTGACCTTCTTTACAGAGGGCAGTCCTCTATGCAGGTCCTTGTTTGAAGGTGCCCTCTATTTTGAAAGTGTCCTCCATTTTGAAGGGCTGTCCTGTCCAAGTCCTGTTTAAAGTTAAAGAACTCTAAGAAGGGAGATCAGGGGCCTTGAAGCTGCCCATCAGCAGTTGGCACCTGGTCAAGAGACTGAGCAAAGCTAACACAGCCACTGTTTTCCCCACTATGATGAGATGTATTGTATTTCAATTTAAATAATAATAATTATTTCTAAAATGGCATATATATGCATATGTAAATTATATGGAAATCTCCATTCTCTTTCATCCTCTTTGGTGATGCATTTCTTCCTTTTTGGTGCTGCCTGATGGGGCCACTCAACGGACGTCACCTAATAAATCCAACATTGAAAGGCTGGATTATGCTAGATTCTGGGCACAGACAGAGTGCAACAAATAAATAAATACCATCAGCCATAAGAACATTTTCAAAGATTACCTGCAGAATGAAAAGCATTTTACACCACAACCACAAAATGCTTTGAAATTGTACCTATCTGAACACTTACTGCATACATACAATTTCCTTTACCATTTCCTCAGCCATCTGACTTCTGTCCAATGAATTAGTATTTTTATAGGTCGCTTTGAAAAAGAGATGTTAATGGAATTTGGCAATCCCATTGTGGTGCATCTTTCCCAGAATTATGGCTTTTTGGACTGTACTGTTACCTTGTGGCTAGCTTTTGCTTACATCAATGTCCTGCAGATTCTTGCTGCATTGTATATAATGAAGGAGAAATGTAGATGAATCAGACAGGGAATGGAATCCAGTTTTCAACCTGGGGCAGGAGGAAAAGTCCCGAAGCCTATTAGGAAAATAAATAAGAGCTAAAATCCATTTTTCAACAGCTAAAAGGCATCTATTTTCCTTTCAATTATGCTTTGCGAAATGCCCCCCAATCCCACATGTATTTGTTTGTAGCTTTTTAAATAAAGCCCTATTATCTAGAGCATCATTAACTGCCAGCACTCTGACATAAACATGACATGCTATCCATATTAAACACACAAGCAGCCCTTGTTGATACGTAATGGCTTGCAGGAGACTGGCGGCTGGCAGTAATGTAGTCCAGGCACAAGCAAGTCAAGAACTTGTTTCTCATGCGTTCTGCTGTTGTTCACAAATGGGTGTAAATAAAGGTTGACATTTGACCACCATGTTCTGAAATGATAGCCAAGGATGTAAAGCAAGGGTGTCCAACTTCTGTATTCTCCGATGGTGCTCTTAGGTAATTTTGCACCCTGGATATGAGGGGTTTACAGGGATGGAGGGTTTTTAGATCAGGGATGTTGAATCTCTGTCAGCCCGATGGCCGAATTCCATTCCAGAAGCGCTCTAAGGGGGCTGTATTCCAAGGGTGGGAGGGGCTGAAGGCAAAAAGGGGTGGGGCCAAAAATATAAAAGATGTCAACGGGATTGACTTCTGCATAGACATGAATAAAATGGTACCGTCAACTGTTGTTCTGCAGATCTGAAGGAAAGGTATTCTGCGCATGCTCATTACTTTGCATAATGAAGGATTGTCATCAATTCTGGGTGGAACCTGAAACCTATACTACACCAAGTAGAGCCTAGGGCTGGAGAACCTCCCTCCCCACACACATTGTGGCAGGGTTGCTATTAGGGCTAGTGCTCCTGGACCTGTGTTTGATGGGATTATTTGGCATTGCTGCCTCCTGTTAAAAAGGCAGAGAAAAACTACACCCAAAACAGAATGGGGGGGAAAACAGAGAAAAACAAAGGACAGAATGTGTGTTTACTAGTCCCACCGGCACACATAAGGCTAAAAAAAAGGAGACCACACCTTTCTTTTTAGAAGAAAAAGTTAAATGGCTTAATCAGAATTTATTGCATGAAAGTGCAGGTACAGCATACAATTTCATACATAGTTTGTTTAGAACATTTATTTGTGGGGGAGTGGCCTAGCGAGAATGGAGTGAAGTTGGAAATCTCTCGCTTTCTCACGGAAGCATTGGTCTAAACATATAATCCCTGTCTTGGAGATGACGAATTGTAAGTTAAAGACTTGATATTTGGTTCCGAAGTGTTGCTGTATCTTCTGAGTGAAAGAGAAAGTAAAGCGGATCGGGATTCCTGGCAGGCGGCCAGAGGCTGGTAATTGAGACTTTTATTACTCTGGCTAATGAGCTAAGTCTGGCAGATAAGGCTGTGGGGGGAGGCTGAAGTAAATAATTGAAGCTGGGTGAAGAGAGGATTCAGTGCCCCCAGCTGAGCATGTGAGAAGTTGAAATATATTTGCCTGATAAGAGCCAAAAAGATTTAAGAGTGTGGCTGTTAAGATCTATGTGGAGGGGCGCGGATTTATAAGTGTAGCCTGATGAAAAAAAGAATAACAGGTGATAAATCAGGTGCCCCCAGCTGGATCAGGCAGCCGAAAAAGCATCCCTCAGATAAACACTTGGAACGGCTAACGAGATTAATGGCGGACAAAGAAAAGCCTTCCGATCGTGGCGAGAAGGCAGCTCCGCTTCTTCCCGGAAGTGGGAATTCTAAAACTGGAAGCAAGCCAGGAACAATCCCCAAAGCGTTTAAAGAAAGTCAATCGTGGTCACCAGGAGAACTAATGGATAGCTTTTGGAAGCAGGATAGAATAAAAGGCAAAATTCTGGACTCCCAGATTGAGGTTTTGACAGGCTTCCAAACTGTGGTGGAGAGAATGACAGAATTGGAGAAGGAGAATGAGCAAATCAAGGAAACTACCAAGCAGCAGGGAGAGCAAATGCAAGGGATGGTCTTGCGTTTAATTGTCTTGGAGGATAGAGATAGAAGAGCAAATATTTGGATTAGATCCTTTAAGGGGCAAGAGGGGGAGAACCCAAAGGCTTTGAGAGATATAATATTGGCATGGATCAGAGAATTGGACCCCCAGGAAGTGTGGGAGTTGGCTGACATTGAGAGGATCCATAGAGTGGGCTATAAAAAGAAAGGAAGGCTTCCAAGGGATATAATTGCCAAATCTGCCAACTATTACAAGAAAGAAAAGCTAGTGCAAGCAATTAGACGTCTTGGCCAACCGATGCTACAAGCAACACCAATTGAGGTTTATAATGACTTATGCCCTCAGACGGTCCAGTGGCGGAAGAGCATTAGACTGTGTACAGTTACCCTGCAGAAGAAGGCGATAACATATAGCTGGGGATATCCAGTTTTTTTGAGATTCATGTGGCTAGGGAAACAACACAGAATAACTTCATGTGAGCAGGGGATAGAGCTTCTGGAGAAGTTGGGATTGGTCGACGCAACTGACGATGGAGAAACGAGGGTGGAGGAAGGAGCTGCAGAAGGAAGTAGTCAATAAAGAACTATGAACAGGGTTAAAGAAGAGATTATAAGGGAGGGGAGGGTCAGCTGTTACTCTGGGTTTGTTGGGTTGCTTCTCCCCCCCCTGAAGATTTCTAAAAATATTGGGGCCATCACCCAGGAGGGTCTGGTGAGGAGGGGGTGAAGTTGGGGTAAGTGTGGGGGGAGGATAAGGGAGGGGGGTATCTGTATCACAGGGGGAGACCAATATAGAGCTGTGTGTGAGGCATGATGGAAAATAAATTAAGGGTGGCAACTTTAAATGTTAAAGGGCTAGGAACTGTTATAAAAAGGAAGAGAATAGAAGCATTAATAAAAATAGAAAAAGCAGATGTCATTTTTTTGCAGGAAACTCATCAATCAAAGGAGGGTACAAATGAGCTGCGGATGAGGGATGTGGGCGTTTATGAGAAAGCATTTGGTACTTCCAAAGCGAGAGGAGTAGCGACAATAATTTCAAAAAAATGTGGTATTAATGTTCAAAGAGTGAAGAAAGATAAATTGGGTAGATTTTTTATAATTTTCTGTATGGTAGGGGAGGAAGAATATATATTGATTAATGTATATGTTCCTAATGGGAAACAAATGGAATTCTTCAATGAAGTTTTTAATGCGGTGGGAGAAATGGGGAAAAATAATATTGTAATGGCAGGAGATTTTAATATGGTATTAGATAAAGAAAAGGATAAGGATAATATATTAAAAGATCTTAAGACTGGTGGGAAGACGAGTTTAAGCAAATTAATGGATGGAAAGGAGCTAATGGATGTTTGGAGGGTATTAAAAGGGGAAGAAAGGAAATATACTTTCTTCTCACCAAGGTTTAAGAGTTATTCTAGGATAGATTTTATATTTGTGTCAAAAATATGTTATCTAAAATTATAGAATGTGCTATAGGGGTGATTAAAGTCTCCAATCATGCATTAATGACAGTGGATTTTAAAATGAAGAAGGATTATAGAGAAGCAAAGAGATGGAGAATGGATACAAGGATTTTAAATAATAAAATTATTGTTGAAAAAATAAAAAAGAAATGCAGACGATATGGGAAATCAATGAAGCAGAGCAAAACTCTCAAGGGATAATATGGGATACAATGAAGGCTGTGGTAAGAGGGATTTGTATTAGGGAAAGGTGCACCCTAAGAAAACAACAGGAAGCACAAAACAAAAAGATAGAAAAGGAGGTAAGGGAATTAGAGGAAAAATTAAGAGAGACAAAAGATAGACACTAGGGATGTGCACTGACCCCCCGGATCGGATCGGATAGCGGATCGGAATCGGACCTGGGGGGTCGGATCGGATCGGATCGGATCGGAGGCTGGTCGGATCGGATCGGACCAGATGTCCGATCCGGATCGGACGCCATTTTGAATGCTTTTTCCCATAGCCAAGTATTGTTTTACAAAAACGCCTATAACTTTTTCATTTTTAAAGATAGAAGGATGAAACTTGGGCACATTGTAGACTGGTTAGGGGTAGTTATCTGTGAGAAATTTCAGAAAGATTGGTGCATGCATTTTGTGGCAATTAATTTTTTAATAAATACCCAGGAATGCCTATAACTTTGTCATTTTTAAAGTTACACACATGAAACTTTGCCACATTGTAGGGGGTACCTTGGGACCTATGTGTGTGAAATTTCAGAAACGTAGGTGCTTGTCTTGTGTGGCAATTAATTTTTAGAAAAATGGGTAGTAGTGGGGTAAATACAGTTACGCCTCCCATTTTTTTATTTTTGAAGATACAAACAGGAAACTTGGGCACATTACAGGTACCACTTGCCTTGATATGTGTGTGAAATTTCAGAAACATTGGAGCTTTCCTTGTGTGGCAATTAATTTTTGAAACAATGAGGAAAGAAACACCTATAACTTTGTCATTTTTAAAGTTACACACATGAAACTTTGCCACATTGTAGGTGGTACCTTAGGACCCATGTGTGTGAAATTTCGGAAACGTAGGTGCTTGCCTTGTGTGGCAATTAATTTTTTAATAAATACCCAGGAATGCCTATAACTTTGTCATTTTTAAAGTTACACACATGAAACTTTGCCACATTGTAGGCGGTACCTTGGGACCTATGTGTGTGAAATTTCGGAAACGTAGGTGCTTGCCTTGTGTGGCAATTAATTTTAGAAAAATGGGTAGTGGTGGGGTAAATACAGTTACGCCTCCCACTTTTTTATTTTTGAAGATACAAACAGGAAACATGGGCACATTACAGGTACCACTTGGCTTGATATGTGTGTAAAATTTCAGACAGCTGGGTCCAGGCATGTGGTGGCAAGGTATTTTTGAAACAATGAGGAAAGAAACGCCTATAACTTTTTTATTTTAAAAGTTAGAAGTCTGAACATTGCTCACTTTGTAGATGGGTTAGGGGTAGATATGTGTCAGAAATTTCAGAATGATAGGTCCAGGCATTTGATGGCTATGGAATTTTTAAATTACATGTTTCAAAAAAATTTCTACAGAGGCCAGGTCTTCCCCTCCCGCTTCCCGCGAAGAAAAGGAAACACTCTCTCGTCTCGATCCCTTTGAAGTTGCTAGTAGTATCCATTACAGGGCTCGTGTTTCCTTTCCTCCTTTCACTTTTCAAGCAGAACGGCTGAGCCTAGCTGAGTTTTGCAGCCATGCGTGCAAGGAAGGATCACTCTGGTCTCGATCCCTTTGATCCTTGGTAGTATCCATTACAGGGCTCGTGTCTGCTTTCACTTTGTACTCAAGCAGACACGAGCCCTGTAATGGATACTACCAAGGATCAAAGGGATCGAGACGAGAGAGTGTTTCCTTTTCTTCGCGGGAAGCGGGAGGGGAAGACCTGGCCTCTGTAGAAATTTTTTTGAAACATGTAATTTAAAAATTCCATAGCCATCAAATGCCTGGACCTATCATTCTGAAATTTCTGACACATATCTACCCCTAACCCATCTACAAAGTGAGCAATGTTCAGACTACTAACTTTTAAAATAAAAAAGTTATAGGCGTTTCTTTCCTCATTGTTTCAAAAATACCTTGCCACCACATGCCTGGACCCAGCTGTCTGAAATTTTACACACATATCAAGCCAAGTGGTACCTGTAATGTGCCCATGTTTCCTGTTTGTATCTTCAAAAATAAAAAAGTGGGAGGCGTAACTGTATTTACCCCACCACTACCCATTTTTCTAAAATTAATTGCCACACAAGGCAAGCACCTATGTTTCCGAAATTTCACACACATAGGTCCCAAGGTACCGCCTACAATGTGGCAAAGTTTCATGTGTGTAACTTTAAAAATGACAAAGTTATAGGCATTCCTGGGTATTTATTAAAAAATTAATTGCCACACAAGGCAAGCACCTACGTTTCCGAAATTTCACACACATGGGTCCCAAGGTACCACCTACAATGTGGCAAAGTTTCATGTGTGTAACTTTAAAAATGACAAAGTTATAGGTGTTTCTTTCCTCATTGTTTCAAAAATTAATTGCCACACAAGGAAAGCTCCAATGTTTCTGAAATTTCACACACATATCAAGGCAAGTGGTACCTGTAATGTGCCCAAGTTTCCTGTTTGTATCTTCAAAAATAAAAAAATGGGAGGCGTAACTGTATTTACCCCACTACTACCCATTTTTCTAAAAATTAATTGCCACACAAGACAAGCACCTACGTTTCTGAAATTTCACACACATAGGTCCCAAGGTACCCCCTACAATGTGGCAAAGTTTCATGTGTGTAACTTTAAAAATGACAAAGTTATAGGCATTCCTGGGTATTTATTAAAAAATTAATTGCCACAAAATGCATGCACCAATCTTTCTGAAATTTCTCACAGATAACTACCCCTAACCAGTCTACAATGTGCCCAAGTTTCATCCTTCTATCTTTAAAAATGAAAAAGTTATAGGCGTTTTTGTAAAACAATACTCGGCTATGGGAAAAAGCATTCAAAATGGCGTCCGATCCGGATCGGACCTCATCGGATCGGATCGGATCGGATCGGAGGTTGTCCGGATCGGATCGGATCGGATCGGATTTTCCCGATTTTGGGTCGGATCGGATTCGGATCGTGGATCGGATCCGATCCGATGCACACCCCTAATAGACACCTATATGCCCAAATTCAAGCTAAGAAGAAGGAATTAGAGAAAGAAGAGTTAGAACAGGTTCAAAGGAATTTGCTATATTTGAAGAGGGATTTTTTTGAATATAGTAATAAAAATTCTAGGATGCTGGCCAGGTCCACTCAGTCAAAAAAGGCTAAGAATACGATAGGGACAATTAAAGATAAAACAGGGAAAAGATGTAATTTAATGAAGGATAAATTAAATATATTTCAGGAAGTTTATAGTGAATTATATGCATCAGATATGGGTCCACAGGTTAAAGTAGGGGAATATGTAGAGAGGAATTGGAAGATAAGATTACAGAGACAAGACAGGGATTATAGGAAGGTTTGGTTACAGAAAAAGAAATAGAAAGAATTATTGATAAATTAAAAGGAGGGAAATCTCTGGGGATAGATGGTTTGGGGCCGGAATATTATAAGACATTTAGAGCAATATTAATACCAAAATTGAAAAAGTTATTTAGTAGTATAATAGAAGGTGGAAAGACCCCGCCATCATAGGACCATTCTTTGATTATATTAATCCCGAAACCAGATAAGGATTTGACAGATCCAGCTTCTTATAGACCAATTTCGTTAATAAATCAAGATTCAAAAAATTTTACGGCAATAATCGCAAAAAGAATGAGTACATTTATAAATAAATATATTAAAAAAGATCAATGTGGATTTATTGCAGGAAGGCAAATGCCTAATTTAATTGGAAGAGTTTTAAATATAATTAATATTATCAAAAAAAGGAATTTAAAAGCAGGATTGTTAGCACTAGATATATTCAAAGCCTTTGATTGTGTGGAATGGCTAGCACTTAAAAAAATATTAAAATTTTTGGGTTTGGAGATAAATTTATAGGAGTGATAGATCAGTTATATTAAAATAATAAAGCAGAAATTATAGTTAATGATGGGTTAACGCAACAGATTACTTTAGCCCGAGGAACTAGACAAGGATGTCCACTTTCACCGATTTTATTTGCAATAGTGTTAGAAATTTTGGCGAATGTTATAAGGGAGGATGTAAGATTAAAAGGGATAGGTGGGAAAGAAAAGATTAAAATGAATATGTTTGCGGACGATACATTATTGACGTTAGAAAATCCCCTGGAGAGTGGGGAAGTGATAAAGAAACATTTGAGAGAATTTGGAGAGATTACAGGCTTACAAGTTAATTGGGGGAAGTCAGAAATGATGTTATTTAACTATAACGAAAGGGAAATGGAGGAGTGTAAATTTAAATTAGGTTTTAGGCTTAAGAATATAGTACGTTATCTAGGAGTTAATATTGCAAAAGATTTAGATAGTTTAGAAGAAATTAACTTTGCTAGTTTGAAAAAACAGATAGGGGAAAAGTTAGAGGTATATAGAAAATTAAAGCATTTGTGGTTTGGTAGAATAGCGATCATTAAAATGAAGATATTACCTAAGATTAATTTTTTGTTTAGAATGTTACTGATTAAAATAACGGAAGCAGAGTTAAAGAGCTGGCAAAATATGATTAATGCTTATTGTAATGGAGATAAAAAAGCAAGGATTAATAAAGGGTTTTGGTATAAGACTCAAAAGAAAAGAGGTTTAGGACTTCCAAGTATAAAGAAGTATTATATTGCTAATCAATTAAGACATGTTATAAATAGTATATTGGGAAGGATGATTTAGAATGGTTAGAGTTGCAAACAGGAGAACAAGACTTTGAATTGCAAAATATCTTTTTTATTAAAATGCAAAAAAAAGATTTGAAGGGCCTGGACAACCCGTTGTTGAAAAATATCTTAGAGATATGGGAAAAAGTTAAGGGGAAGTTAATACCAGGAGTTTCTCCTCTTACCCCAGTTGTAGTATTGGGGGACTTCCCAAGGAATTTAAAAGTAGAGTTGGAAGGGGGTTTGAGGGATCAGAAAATTATAAAATTAAGAGATTGGTTAAAAAGAATGATAAATAAGGAGCAAATTGGAGAGCTATTAATAGGGCAAAAGGTAGCTTGGTTCAAATATATACAATTGGAACAATGGACACAAGATTGGAAAAGGAAAAATAAGGAGTGTAGAAAGAATACAAGATTTGAAGATTTAATTGAATCAAGAGGAAAGAAGGAAGAAATTAAATTTAAAAAAGGTTTGACCAGTGAAATATATAAAATTTTGATTGAGGAAGATGAATATCAAGACTTTCTTAAAATGATTTGGGAAGATGATTTAAAGGAACAGATTAATGAAGACAACTGGGGGAGGATATGGGATGCAAGAATGTTAAAGCTTTTGTCGATTAGAATTAAAGAGAATTATTACAAGACAGTATGGAGATGGTATTTAACGCCGGTAAGATCCCATCAGATAGATAAAAAAAGTGCCCAAGAATTGTTGGAGGGGATGTCAGGAGGTTGGAACTTATTTTCATATGTGGTGGAGCTGTGAATATGTACAAAAATTTTGGAAAAGGGTGAAGAAATAAGTGAAATAACGGGAAGTAAATTGGAGATAAGCCCAAAGCTGGCTCTACTAGCAATATGGGATAAAGGAAATGAGAATATAAGTAAGAGAGAATTGATAAACAACCTTCTGGCTCCAGTTAGAATAATGATAGCTAAAAATTGGAAACGGCAAGGAATTTATACAATAGAAGAATGGTATAAAGTAATATGGGATATGGCACTTAATGATAAGTTAACGTGTAAAATGAAAATAATGAGGGGAATGTCCAGGAAGAATGATTTTGAAAATATATGGAATCCATTATTGGAATATGTATTAAGATCGGGGAAGGGGCAAATACCTTCAAAAGATTCTTCACAATTTTGGAAGGATGTATAATTGAATAAAAGTAGGTCTCCTGGGGGGGGGGAGGGGAGCACGGGGGTATGTAGGTTATGTATTGTATTGTATGTTGTTTATGTTGTATTATGTTGTTTTAAGTTGAAATAAAAATATTAATAAATAATAATAATAATAATAATAATAATAGAACATTTATTTGTGTTCTACAACACCAGTAGTCAGGATGAGGCTTGGTCTCGCTACCCTGGTGTGGATTCCAAATCAGACTCGGAGGCTGAAGAAGAAGATCACCTGAGACAGGAAGTGAGGGAGAAAATTATCCAAGACTCTCCAGGAGTTGAGGAAGAAACCTCCCAGGAGCTTATCAAACAGGAGGCCCAGGCTCAGAAATGGTCTCCCTGCCTCCCCAGAACACAGTCTTTGTCAGAGGGGGAAGGAGCGTCAGAATCGACAGTTCCCAGAGTCCCCTGCAGGGTCAATCGAGTGGAGTTGAAAGGAGGTGGGAGGTGTTCCGCCAGATTAGCCACACAGCAGAGGTTGCAGCTTGAAGGAGAGGTCTGATAAAAGCCTGTCGGGTACAGCGGGAAACCGTCCGTTTAGTTGATAGGCAACTGCCTTGCTTTGTTGGGCTAATTAAGCTTACAGGATAGCTCCTAGAATTCACTCTCCTTTCAGTTGTGAAGAGGTGTCTATTTACCGAGTAAAGGTTTTGTGGATTGCACAGTAGTAGACCTCTTTATTGCCTCACATCATGGTGGGAACATGCCACTAGCAGAACAGAGAGAGCAATTGTAGAAGTCGGGGTGGGGTAGAGAGAATGTTGTGACCCAAGCCCACTCCAGGCTTCTGCTCATGAACTTTAGGCAAACTGACACACTCCAAAAACGGTGAGACCTCTTTTATTGTGAAATCACACAGAATTCAAGCATAGTGGTTTCATTTCTGCATACATTCACGTAAAGCTAAATGACGGAGCAGCTTCAGGTACAATGGCTTAATGTGAACACCAATCACTCAGGGGGAGACATGTAGAGTTGCCCCTGTCCCATGCGAACAGTCAGCAGCGGCCACACACGCTAACTCATCAGGAATACTAGCAGAACTCAAGGAGAAACTCCAGCACAGGAATGCATGAAGCCCGGCAAAGAACAGATTCATCTTGCACGAACCAGACTCAGCCTGCTGGTAAACACTGAGCTGATCACGTAAGCAAGATATCAGGGCACGAACCTCTTCAACCTAGGAAACTCCTCTGCCTGTAACAAAGGCTCTGAGAGGAGGCTCTCTCGCAGGTCACACACACACACACAATTCCAGAACATCAATGGTCAGCCTAGGCGCTTCCCTGTGCCCGTACTTTGGCTCCATGCAGGGAAGGTTCTCACTCAGGCCATAGAACACGAATCCAGAACAGTAATCTGCAAGTCCAAATCTATGAAAAGCCTCAGAGCACTTTTCATGGCACAGTTCTTAGAAATTCCAAGTCCAAATAGCAACAGAACATGTACAGAGTGCATCCAACATCTCCAAACCAAATCAAATCCCAAACATGAGTTTCTTGGCAAGCATAGAACAGATGGTAACAGTAGAACAGGTGATTCCTAGCAAAGGGCGTCTCCTCGCTCGCCCCAGTTTATAGGGTGGAGGCTGGCAATTTCAAGCCACTTTGACAGACAGGACTTCAGGCCTGTAATCCAAACTCATTTGCCAACAGGGCGGCACAGTTCAACCTCCTCTTGATGACGCCACTATGTGAGAGACAGCTTGTAAGATAGCCCCCACCTTTTCCAAACATACATTTGTTCTCAAGGAACTCAAGTCCTCAGCTAGCAGCCACAGATAAACACAGAACAGAGACAGACTTTCTCACAACAATTGCCAAGCTTTCAGCTCACAATTCACTAGGCCAGCCTAGTGAATTGTCCATGAAGCACCTGACATCCGACAGAGAAGGGGAAAAGCAGTTAGCCACACTGTAGGCTATAGAGATCCTAAAGCTAGCTGTGCTCAAAATTCCCATGCATTAACAAGCCAGCTGCAAAACACTGTCCCTTCCTGTAACTTGCAGACATGGTTGCAATATTCCCACAGCTCCCGTCTGTGGTGAACCGGTGAACCACAAGTGGCAGCTTCTCCTTCCACACTGACTCCACCCACCCAGGCAGACGATTAGATTCTTCTGGGCCGAAAGAAATCGAAAGACCTTCCTGTTCCAGACGAGCCTTGCTTGAGCAACAAGGTCTTCTTGAGCTCTGGTTTCTTCCTGTATCTTCTAGCTTGCTCCTTGTTCTTGCCTCCTGGCTTCTCCTCTGATCCTGACTTCTGGCCTCTACCATGACTTCTGGTTCCTGGATCACCCCAGATCGCTGCCTAGAGCTTAGTCCAGGCAGTATGCTTAAGTCACAGTTCAGTCCTGGATGGTAACATGGATGCTGCAACAGACTTGGTCCTCATGCAGCCGTTCCAGACCCTGAAAGTGGAAGTGGCAGTTCTGTAGCTGAGGTACGATCCTTGGAGGATGAACTCCACAGGTGCCTACAATGTCTGCAGTGACTCTGGTATTAGCATCCACTGGACCACAGTTGGCTGCACCATGCTCTGCTCCCCTGCCAGAAAAAATCAAGGAGGACTACCAGAAACTGCAATTCCAGATGTGTCCTCAAGTCTATCCATTGGGATGTGGGCAAATGAGCCTTTCCCAGTATCATACTGTCCGTGAACTGGGATCAACCAGTTATACCACCACCTAGGCCCCCTCTAGAAGTTGTCAGTTTGACGCCTGATTCTCCAAATATGCCACATCAACCTACATTCTAATTTACACTTTTCTGCTAAATGAGAATTCTCCTGCACTTCTTGCTTCCAGTCACGCCTGGGAAGTGCAGCGTTGCTCATGGCATGATGATAGAGAGCCCGAGGCAGGCAGATCCTCCCATCTTGGGTAGCAGGCGGAGCTCTTCCACTACCATGCACAAGCAACAGTGGCGGAGGCGGGCCCGTCCGCCGCCTTTAACCGGGCTCAGCTGCCGCTGCCGCCTTCTCCACCTCTGGCGAGGAGCTGCCCCACCATGTCATGTTTGCTAGGCGCCCCCTCGCCCTCCGACACACACACTCCTCCGTTCAGCTGCAACAGCCCTCTGTCAGCTGAGCCAGGTTAAAGGCAGCGGATGGGCTCCCATAACCTCTGACGCCCCATGGATGAGGAGGACATGGAGCCCTGAAGGGAGAGATAGGCTTCTTCTAGGCACCAGCCCGGAAACTGCCGCCGCCGCCAGCAGCAGTAGTTTGTCTCTACTGGCAGCTCTGCCCCGGGAGTCTCGTGAGCGGGCAAATTGTTGCTGGTGGGGTGCTCCGAGGTTGTTTACACGAAGATAAGGTACTGTAACTTTGGAGGAAATGGAAAAGTCACTCTCAAATGCGAATTCTAAAATGCGGATTAACGAGGATAAAAATCGATTGCACGCCTGATTTGAGCATCGTTCATTTAGAGGCAAACCCATTAAAGCGACTTGAAGGAGGCTTAAATCGATATTCTAGAGGGGGCCCTGAGAGTTTATAGACAGTTCATCCTGTCTATGAACTGAGATCTTTGGTTATACCATCACCTAAAAATGTCTGGACTTCCAGAAGTCATAATAGAGCCTTGGAGGTTGGACTGTCACCATCAGTGGTGTACCAAAGCCACAGGTCACAGGGATGTAGTGCTGGCACTTCTTTTATTAGCAGGGATGCTGAAATTATTGTCCCACCCCTCATAGAATGATAGAATTGGAAGGGACATATAAGGCCATCGAGTGTGACCAATGCAGGAATCCACCTTAAAGCATCCCTAACAGATGGCTGTCCAGCTTCATCTTGAATGTCTCTAGTGTGGGAGAACCCATGACCTCCATAGGTCATTGGTTCCATTGTCATACTGCTCTAACAGTCATGAAGTTTTTTCTGATGTCCAGCCAGAATCTGGCTTCCTGTAACTTGAGACCACTCTGAGATGATCAAGAAGAGTTCCTGGCCCTCCTCTGTGTGACAACCTTTCAAATACTTGAAGAGTGCTATCATGTCTCCTCTCAGTCTTCTCTTCTCCAGGCTAAACATGCCCAGTTCTTTCAGTCTTTCCTCATAGGGCTTTGTTTCCAGACCCCTGATCATCCTTGTTGCCCTCCTCTGAACATGCTCCAGCTTGTCTGCATCCTTCTTGAAGTGTGGTTCCCAGAACTCGACACGATACTCAAGATGAGACCTAACCAGTGCCAACTAGAGGGGAACTAATACCACGCATGATTTGGAAACAATACTTCTATTAATGCAGCCCAGAATAACATTTGCTTTTTTTTCCAGCCACATCACACTGTTGGCTCATATTCAGCTTGTGATCTACAATGATTCCTTCTTGCTTGTCTGAACTTAGTTGTAATCCTTACAGAGATTTTCCCTCAGCAACAATATATTGTTCCCAGTTGTAAGCAAAGTAGTTTGGTCTTGAAAGGGCAAATAAGACCCATCAGCTTTATGAAAGATCTGCTCCTGATGGAGATGTAATCTACTAAAACTAGTTTGTTGATCTGGCGGCCTAAATTGTTGGAGTCTCCTTTTGGAAGTGGCTATGGTGATGATGCACTTCAAAATTTCCCCCTACACCCCTGGACACCAACATTGGTCATCTTTTGGCACCAGGTAAAAACGTTCTTCTTTTGGAAGATCTCTTGATTTGACAATCGGGACTATGCAGCAAAGTGAGATATGGTTCATATATAGTTTTCTTCTCCCTTTTCTTTTAATACTGACTTGTGCTATGGATTTGTATGAATTTCATACTGACATATTAGATATTGTGACCCACTCTGTGATTGTTCTGCAATGAAGGGCAGACTATAAATTTTAGAAATAAATAAAGATAATGAGTCTGTCTACAGGGGCTGTCCTAGTGTGGCCCTCCCCATTATTGAAAAAAGAAAAGAAAAGGTGATGTTGTAGTGACAACATCAATGACGTTGTAGGAACCCTGACTAGTATTTTTGGGAGCAGCAATCAGACTGTTCCTACCCAACCTTCATCCAGGGATATCAGGGCTAAACAGGAATCCACACTACAATAAAATGCAACCATAAAACAGCTTCATAATAAAAATGCATCTAAAGCATAAAAACTGTGGAATCAACCCAACAACACAGCATAATAACTTTTAAATGCCTGGGCAAATAAGTACGATTTTGCCTCGCATCGAAATGGTAGCGACATTGACACCAGTTGAACTTCAGTGGGGTGGGCATTGCACAGCCTGGCAGGGCATAGGGTAGATCAGAGGCCCCAATATTAGAGTACTCCATCAGAGAGCTCAGGATTGCCCTCTAAGGTGGGAAACGTGATAGAAGGGAAAAGCACCAATGGTAGTTGAGGAACTAAAAGAGACTGGCTCTGGTGCTAATGTGAAAATGTTCTTTATTCAATTATAAAAAAATTTTTTTAGAACAATCCTTTAGAAAAAGGATTGTTCTAAAAATATTTTTTTATAATTGAATAAAGAACGTTTTTACATTAGCACCAGAGCCAGTCTCTTTTAGTTCCATAACCTCTAGGGTGGGAGCCAGGAGGTCTCCTGTGGCCAGGAGTTCTACAAACCATGTGCCACCACAGGGAAGGCCCTTTCCTGCATTGCTGCAAAACATGCCTTGGATAAAAGCAGAATCTGCAAGAGATCTTCTCCTATCTTCTGTAGCCCCTAAGGAGGAACTGAGCTGCTGGGTCATATCATATTTGTACTGGCTATCACCCTTCCATTGTTAGGGATGGCCAGGAGAATTACAGTTTATCTGGGCCAAGAGATGGTGAAGGAAAGGAGTTCAAAGGGCTCCAGATATCCTATAGCAGCCTTCCCCAATCTGGTGCCTTCCTGATGTGTTGGACTGCAACTCCCAGAATCCCCCAGCCAGCTGGGTGGAGGATTCTAGGAGTTGTAGTCCAACACAGCTGGAAGGCACCAAGTTGGGAAGGCAGCCCTCCACATCTCTGTATTTGGGAAAGGATATGGCTGTGGCTCAGTGTGGTAGAGCACCTGCTTTGCATGCGGAAGGTCCCAGGTTCGATCCCCGACATCTCCAGGCAGGGCTGGAAAAACTCCCACCTGAAACCTCGGAGAGCCGCTGCTACCAGTCAGTGTCAACAATACTGGGCTAGATGGACTCACTATAAGGCAACTTCCTATATGTTCCTGTGGGTCATGCCAAGAATTCAACTGAGGACTTCCTTATACACAACAGGTGTTGAAGGACTGGGGGAAGGCAGAGCCTCTTCCTCCAGCTGAGAAAAACATCCATCGCAAAACACACACACACACACACACGAGTTGGGAGATGAAGTCGATGGCCATTTGAAACAGCTCAGAGATTAGAAGTCGAAATGAGTCCTGGCAGAGATAGATTGGGGAGCAGTTGACAGAGCAGGTGGTCAAAGGGGCAAATAAATGCAATTTACTATATCGTTGGTACTGCAATTTATCAGGTCAAGTTGTCATCAGCTTGGCTAACTCTCTCCCTCTCAGTGGAGTCATGCCAGCAGAGACTATGGGCTGTGCCATAAAGATATCATTACCTGGCCACCATTCTTCACTACACTCTCTCCCTCTGCCTATACACTTCACCAGAGCTTCAACTCTCCCCCTTCCTTCATCTTTGGGTTATTAGATTGCACCAGCTCACTAAGCTGGAACCGTGAATGACTTATCTCCGGTAGATGAGTGGCATTTCATAAATGCACTGGGCTCCTCTTCCAAGGAGGAAGAATCAGAGGTCTTGACACAGGACGATACCCGATCCCTGCCAGGGCCACACTGTAACAGACGCCTGAGGTTACACATGGCCATCACGAGGAAATCCAGCCATTTTGGGGCTCATCGGATTTCCCCAGAGCCCTTGGCTCAGTTTCCATTTGCGAGTTGAGCCATGGGCTTTCCCCCAAATCCAGGAACTGAATTGTTTGTTTGCCCTTCTAAAATCTCTTTTCCCCATGGACGCCATTTGCACAAACTGGATCCCCAAGATGGTGCATGCAGGCACCATTTGTACAAATTTCAGCTGCAGATTCGCATCATGTGTGCAAATTATGCAAATTTGTGGCCAAAGTTTGTGCAATTTTTTTAAAGTTAAACAAGAAATGAAATGAAATATGGAAATTCCAACATGTTTTGGGGTGGGTGGGTGGAGCTCGTGAACCACCTTGAATACTGGTTAGTGAAAAGACTGGCTACAAATACCTTACATGAGCTTCTAAATTAAATTAAGTTAGGCAAATAAATAAAAGTCTAGCCTCACAAGGCAGCTGTCTCAAGATCCATTTCTTAGTCTTCAAAATCTCATTAGTTCTACACTGACCTTATGGTTTTTCCATTCCGAGAGCTTGTGCCTGATTTCAAATATTGGGTATAAGCAATACCACCCTCCTTGTTCATTTCACTTTTGGTCCTTTTCCCAAACTTGTGAGGAATCATTTCCTGAAATTGGTTGTGTTTTGAGCAGTAATTAGCTTGGGGAGCCAAGTTGCCCAGAGCCTGGATCTTAATAAGTGCAAATTAAAGGCCAGTCTGCACAGAGAGAGCTTCCTGTGCTTTCGCTGGCATTTCCACACTAAAACAGACACGCCAGAAACTGTAGGTTTCCTGTCCTCATTCCCTTTCCCTCGCCACTCACAACAGGTTCACAGATAAGTTTGCCAGATCACCGGTGGCAACCAGAAATTCAGTTCTGGCAACCAGCAGGGAAAGCTTCAAAGGAGTAAGAAATTACTCCTTTGAAAGAGGCTCTCTCAAAATGGCGTCAGGTTTGACTGGCGCTGCCTAGGGATGTACTGATTTTGTCAAATCCATCCTGTCTATTTCATGGGTTGTCAGGCACCTTTCATTCCATTGTCTGCTCAGGATCAGAATTCTTTCAGGGATATATGAGAATTTTGTTCCACTTCAAACACATTTGTGTATTAATCCACATTTGGGCACATGGGAATTTGCGGAAATCCTCCCAAAAGTACAAAACGGGTCCACAAGTCTTCAGAACCTGCGTGACTTACAAAAAGCTGGACTGCTGTGGAACCTCATGGAAAACATGGGAATCCCAACCCATTTGAATTTGCTGTGGACTTCTCAGACATCTCAGGTACTGGGATGCTGCAGCACTGCTGAGCATTAAGGAAGAGGGGCTGCTAGAAATATCCACCTGCCCTTAGATGATCTCCCCCCACCCCACCCCCCGCCCTGCCAAGCTGGGCACTGTTATGAAGCATCATTTGACAAATGACAGGGCTCACACCACACCACTGGGATACCTGTGGGAGCATCCAACACCCTAATCTCCTTGCTCTGGGTCCTTCAGTAACCATAGCTGCAGCTGGTGTCTTTATTTTCCCCAAATGCAGAGCACTGGAAATCCTGGCTCTGGCAAACTATTGGTAAAAGAAAAAGATAAAATTGGCAGCCGCTATATTTTTGGGATGTGGCTATTTTTTTTTAACCCACAACACTCCAGAACCAGGACTTCACTTCCGGAAAACAAATACGATGGTCCAGAACTGCAGCCATCAAGGATCCTGCTCACCCAAAAGTCAAGTTAGGACAAAGTCAAGCTTGACACCCTCATAATGGCCTGAAAACCCTACTCCTCGCAAGCAGAAAACTAGCACAACAGGGAATGACTTTCCTCCCTGATGTGCTTTTTTTTCCCTTGCCGGGAGTTGTTTTTACATGGGGAAGCATTCCAGATTGCCCCCCTACCTGTAGCCGGGACTGCTGCAATGCACTCTATCCATTTATTAGTCCTACTGCCTCATCCTGCTGCATGTGTCCATCAGGGCTTAGAGAGGTGATAGCACATAGGAGTTGTGTGAGGCATGTCCAGGCCTTTTGGACTGCAAGGGTGAAAAATGACCCATCATCCTCTGCACTCATGGGCACTGGAGGAACATTAGCCGTGGTGTTTGTGTGTGGGTGTGGCTGGGAGGGAAAGAGGGGGCCTCTCAATTTGCATGGGGTGATTGTTAAGAGACCTCACTACATCCCAGCACAAACTGAAGCCAGATCTACACCAAGCAGGATATAGCACTATGAAAGCAGTTTATGGTATGTGTCTTATGGGCCCCAACAGTTGTCAGTGCACTTCAATACCACTATAAAGTAGTAGTGTGGCTTCTGCCTTTTATATACCGCTTTCATACTGCTATATCCTCCTTGGTGTAGATCTGGTCTTAGAGTGCATTACAGTATGTCCACTTGTGCCTTCAATATTTTATTTTAATTTTGAAATGAACATTTTAAGTTTAAAATAAAAATAAGCAGGCCTCGGATTCCTCTGAGATTGTCAGCTGCCACCAGGGCTCAAACTGGGAAATTTGGGGTCTGTGTACAGGTGCTTCATGTGATGAGCCACTGGCCTGACCTGTAGCTTATGACCTATAAAGCACTATACAGCTACCTGAAAGGCCACCTTCTTCTGTATGAGCTTGCCTGGTCCTTAAAATCCTCTGGAGAGGCCCTTTTTTGGAGACCACCACCTGGCCGCTCCCAGGCTGTGTAACTGGATTGTCCCATGGTCCTGGCTTGCCAGTTGCTCTTGCCTCCTGGCTTACTCCTCAGCTCTGTCTCCTGGATTCTCCCGTGGCCAGGCTTGGCCTTCAGTCCTGCCTCCTGCTTGATCTTCAACCCTGCTGGTTTCTGTTTCAGTCCTTACTACTGGCTTCATCCCATGACTCCTGGTTCCAGGTACACCTCAGACTGCTACCCCTGTCCCAGCCCTGACAGGGACAAATATGGAGTCCTACAAATAACTTGCAGGGGTTCTAAGGCAGACATATCAACCTGCGAAGGGTACCCAGTGAAGAGCCCGTCACTAAATGCTGGAGGTCAGGCTGAATTCTAAGTATGTTTTTGCGCTCGGCTTGAGATAACACTAGTGGCCTAGAAACAGAATTTGGAAAAATGAAGCTCCTGGCCATAAATAGGCAGTTGTGGTCTGTAGGAGCAAAGTGGGGATTTAATCAGGAAAGCGGGCATTTAATTTCAACTGTCTTTCATAAGAGTGCTTGGAAAGTGGAATAATTAAAAGCAAAGAGCCTGAATACGGAATTGGTAATAGTGGCAAAAACCTTACAAAACACAGATTATAATTGTGCCTGCTGGCTGTTTTCTCATAAATCTTTGTTGCTTTAAGATCTTTAGGGGAAGAAAGGAAGCCGGTTGATGGAATATTGCAGCCTGGATGTGTCGTCCGTTGCTAACTCCTCCGCAGAGCTTTAGTATCACAGAGGTGGGAGGGGCATTAACTGCTGCCTTGCAGGGAGAAGGGTTCAGAGGTAAGCAGCCACCTCACCATCCCCCCCCTTGGGAACAGAATGAGGGGAGGAGATATCAAGGTGGCAGATGAACAATCACTTTTCAGCGCTGCTGGTGTTCACAATGACAGGCTGCTGGTTAAACATGAAGGAACCACTTTGCTCGTGCACACAGATCCAGTAATGGGAAAAATCCAACCTCACCTCTCCCTGATAGGATTGTAATTAGGCTCAGAAAATAAAATTAACCTTGCCCCTCCAAATTTTGGAGAGTAGCTTGGTTTATTGCTGTTCCAAACCCAAGCAAAATTGGACCTTGTATATAAATAAGCCCGACTTGAGTGGCAGGCATTCTTTTTAACAAGCATTCTCTGCCGGAGCAATGTCTAATCTATTGTATGAACTGTAAAGCGGATTGTGGCTCCTTGAGGTGGTATGCATGAATCACGCTGAGAGCAATGGCATGGTATTTTCAATACACCCAACCTCAAATGTGGACATATTTTTATTGCAATTGTATGCAGCTTTTCCTGTACACCACAGAATGGAAGTGTATGAGTTAACACTTCTCTTCCCTTGTCTGTGATGCATTGAATAATTCCTCCACTATGCAGGTGATGATCCCGGCCCAGAAAGGATGGTCTGGAGAGTATGAGATGGAGAAGAGAGCACCCATTGCCCTCCATTCTCCAGCAAAGCTTTTCTGCATGAGGCTGTTAATCTGCTGTATCAACTTTTGGTTCCGTTGTAGAATTGAGATCCAAGTACTACACAAGAAGTGTATCCCTTGCTGCTTTTCTGCTACATAACCTCTAGGTGGCACTGTGGTACAACAGAATAGTGCAAATACATAAATGGGAAAAGTATTTTCTTTTGCTTTCTTTCAATAATACCTCATTTCCACTGCTCTAAAAATAGAACTCACTGAAAGTGGTATTTAAAAACAGAAGGGAAGCTAGAGGGTCATGTAAAGAACCCATAAACAAACATGCATAAGGAACGAAGAGTACACAATAAATGCCTCATGTAGAAAAGCTCCTAGATTCCAGTCCATAATCCTCTCTTGTCAGACAGCTAATTGGGGCTGTGTGGAGGTTGCTTAGAGGAATGCTGATTGCCATGGGTAATTGTACCTCTCTCTGTTTTGTACTTCATTCAGCATTTGAGGCTTGCCAACTGAAATTTGATGGGTGTCTATTAAGATCAAAGCCTTATCATAGTGGTGCTGACCATATGTCAGTGCTAGGGACCTATATTCTCTCGGGGGGGGTGGATTTCCCCCTAGACCCCCCACAGCTGGATGACATCAAGGGCCAGTGACATCAGAGGTGGGGTGTGCCCCTTGATGTCATCAGAATTTGTGCAAATTCAGGAAATTGGGAAAATCCAATTCCATCAATGACCCAATGATGCAAGGCACCTGAAAACCTGTGAAACATAGACAGAACGGAATTTACTAAATCCGTACATCCCTAGGTGCAACTGCTGCTGCCATGCTATCATTTGGGTGCCCTCTGGGCTACATGGCTCTCATCTATTCCCTGTAGTCCAGCCCTAAGGGAGCCACTGAGACTTCGACAAACCCCCAAGGTTACAGCCCCCATGCTTTCACAACTACAAAACAAGCCAGGGACTCAAATGGACATAAATCAGGCTCCGAAGTCAAAACTGCTCTGCGCTAATCTATTAAGTCCATGAAGTTGTCAGTTCAGCCCCGTGATTTTCAGGGAAGGAACCATGTCGTGCAGGGATGATTGGCTGCCTGAAAACGCTTACAGTGAATTCCATTAGCAGAGCGGTGCCAGCCGCAGGGGGGCCGTGAGCACACACCTGTAATTTAGCCACCTACCTGGCAGCAGTAAGGACAGAAGACGAATGAGCAGAGCTGTAATTAACAGGAGCGGCTGATAGAGGCGAGAGCAACCAGGTCAAGGTGGGTTTGCTTTTCTTGTGAGAGGCAGAGAAAGGCAACCTAGAGGTAGTTATGAGGAATAGATTCATCCAGCTCACATTTTAATGTGAATGTTCCTAATTTCACACTTTTGAACTGAAACCGAAACCGAAACTCAGTTTCACTTCAAAATTTGCACTTTTCTAAATGTTCATAGAATCATAGAATCATAGAATAGTAGAGTTGGAAAGGGACTATAAGTCCAAGTCCATTGAGTCCAGCCCCCTGCTCAATGCAACAAAGTTCTCCAATCCAAAAAGTGTACAGAAATGTGTATACTGTAGCAGTGAAAATAACATTAAAAATGCAGTATAATAGGAGAAATGCTTGCCAAAAAAAGTGCATATTAGATAACATTGTGTAGAAAAATGGGTACAAATGCTCACGCACATGTTTGTTTGTTTTTAAAAATCTCAAAGTTTGGGATAAACTGAGTTTAAGTTTGGCAGAAAAACTGAAATTGGCAAGATTCATCCATCCCTAGCTAAAGGCAGATTATCAATACTACTACTACTACTACTACTAAAATAAAATAAAATAAAGTATGTGCTGAAAGCTGGTGATTCTGAATTTGGTGGGGTTGTGAATCCATTTTGGGTTTCAGTCAGAACCAGCCATAACTATGACAGAGATATCCAAGGTACTGAACTCTAAACCCATATACTTCCAACACCTTGGATAGCTCCTTTAGCACCTTGGCTAGCTGGTTCTGACTAAAACCCAGAAAGGATTCACAAACTCACCAAAACCGGACCCACTGTGTATAATACAGTAGTAGCCAACCTGTTGTGCATATGGGTCACAAGTTAAATCTAACGCCGAACACAAGTGACCCTCTGCTGTGTGCCATAGAACATCTGCATCCCTTCATGCCTCATACGGTTTCTCCTCTAAAGTAGGGATGGACATAATACCTTTTGTGGGTTGCCCAACAGACTTTGGCCCACAGTAAGGGCAGGGTTGAAAATGGCTCTTGGACACCCTGAAGTTGCCTACCCCTGCTCTAATGTATTGAGCTGAAGCACATTAGTACAGGTCTGGAAAGAAACACTGAGGTATATGCTAAGTTCTGCCCCAGGCTCACCTTCCTGACTCTGTCCACAGGTATCCATGTGATGCAATACTAGAAAGTTGGACTATGAGTGGAGAGACTTAGGTTCAAATCTCTCCTAAGGCATGTAACCCACTAGGCCAAGTATTATAGTGTTTGTGGTTCACATGTGACTGGATTAACTAATGCTGTGAACACAGGGAAGAGAGGGGAGGGGTCAGAAACCTTGAGCCCCACATGGTCCTCAATCTAATTCTGGTCTAATTTCAAAGGCCCTCTGGAGGTAATCTGATCAGACCTCTAGAAAGAGCAATGTGTCCCTCCCCAAGCAGCTCACTGAGCAGGGAAGATGAAAGAGAGAAATGGTGTGACCCCACCCACTTCTAGCTCTAACTCCACCTACTTCTGGCTTTGATTCCACCTACTGCCCGTTTGTGGCCCTCAACAGATTACCATCATGGAAGTGCAGCCTTCATCAGAAAAGAAGAACTCCCAGCCCGGCCCCTGAAAGGGCCTGGAGTAGGGTGACCAGATAAAATCCAGGTCAGGGCTCATGTAACTTTAACAGTTGTAGAGAAAAGGGAATTTCAGCCAGTGTCATTTGTATGCAATTAGTTCCTGATGAAATTCCCTCTTCATCACAACAGTTAAAGTTGCAGAGCCCTGCCTTCTTTTGTATACGGTCATTCTAGTATAGTGCCTGCACTTTTAACTGTTGTGATGAAGAGGGAATTTCACCAGGAACTAATTGCATACAAATAGCACTGGCTGAAATTCCCTTTTCTCTACAACTGTTAAAGTTACATGAGCCCTGACCTGGATTTTATCTGGTCAGCCTACTTTAAGGTGGATTCTTGCATCGAGCAGGGGGTTGGACTCAATGGCCTTAGAGGCCCCTTCCAACTCTACTAGTCTTTGATTCTATGTTCTTACGCTGCCTTTGTGAGTGCCTTCCTTTGTCAGTGCTCGATGAACAACTCTGGCCCAGGTCATGTGCCTTTTCATGATTTTAAATTAAATGTTTCAAAAAAATTTCTACAGAGGCCAGGTCTTCCCCTTGTGTCTGCTTGAGTACAAAGTGAAAGCAGACACGAGCCCTGTAATGGATACTACCAAGGATCAAAGGGATCGAGACGAGAGTGATCCTTCCTTGCACGCATGGCTGCAAAACTCAGCTAGGCTCAGCCGTTCTGCTTGAAAAGTGAAAGTAGGAAAGGAAACACGAGCCCTGTAATGGATACTACTAGCAAGGATCAAAGGGATCGAGACGAGAGAGTGTTTCCTTTTCTTCGCGGGAAGCGGGAGGGGAAGACCTGGCCTCTGTGGAAATCTTTTTGAAACATTTAATTTAAAAATTCCATAGCCATCAAATGCCTGGACCTATAATTCTGAAATTTCTGACACATATCTACCCCTAACCCATCTACAAAGTGAGCAATGTTCAGACTTCTAACTTTTAAAATAAAAAAGTTATAGGCGTTTCTTTCCTCATTGTTTCAAAAATACCTTGCCACCACATGCCTGGACCCAGCTGTCTGAAATTTTACACACATATCAAGCCAAGTGTTCCCTGTAATGTGCCCATGTTTCCTGTTTGTATCTTCAAAAATAAAAAAGTGGGAGGCATAACTGTATTTACCCCACCACTACCCATTTTTCTAAAATTAATTGCCACACAAGGCAAGCACCTACGTTTCCGAAATTTCACACACATAGGTCCCAAGGTACCGCCTACAATGTGGCAAAGTTTCATGTGCGTAACTTTAAAAATGACAAAGTTATAGGCATTCCTGGGTATTTATTTAAAAATTAATTGCCACACAAGACAAGCACCTATGTTTCTGAAATTTCACACACATAGGTCCCAAGGTACCACCTACAATATGGCAAAGTTTCATGTGTGTAACTTTAAAAATGACAAAGTTATAGGTGTTTCTTTCCTCATTGTTTCAAAAATTAATTGCCACACAAGGAAAGCTCCAATGTTTCTGAAATTTCACACACATATCAAGGCAAGTGGTACCTGTAATGTGCCCATGTTTCCTGTTTGTATCTTCAAAAATAAAAAAATGGGAGGCGTAACTGTATTTACCCCACTACTACCCATTTTTCTAAAAATTAATTGCCACACAAGACAAGCACCTACGTTTCTGAAATTTCACACACATAGGTCCCAAGGTACCCCCTACAATGTGGCAAAGTTTCATGTGTGTAACTTTAAAAATGACAAAGTTATAGGCATTCCTGTGTATTTATTAAAAAATTAATTGCCACAAAATACATGCAGCAATCTTTCTGAAATTTCTCACAGATAACTACCCCTAACCAGTCTACAATGTGCCCAAGTTTCATCCTTCTATCTTTAAAAATGAAAAAGTTATAGGCGTTTTTGTAAAACAATACTTGGCTATGGGAAAAAGCATTCAAAATGGCGTCCGATCCGGATCGGACATCTGGTCCGATCCGATCCGACCAGCCTCCGATCCGATCCGATCCGATCCGACCCCCCAGGTCCGATTCCGATCCGCTATCCGATCCGATCCGGGGGGTCAGTGCACATCCCTATTGAAAAGCTATTTTGTTTAATGCTAATTAAAGCCTGAAACTAAAGGATTTTTCTATTCTAGTGTAATGACTGATCGTGCAAATCAATGATCTTAGTGGGTAGGGACCCATCTATAATTGATGATGATGATGATGATGATAATAATAATAATAATAATAATAATAATTTTATTTCTATATCACTCAATAGCCCAAGCTCTTTAGGCGGTTTACGGATTAGAAAACACTTTTCATTTAAACTCATTTAAACACACATGGCCTGGTCCAGCTATATGAGCATTGCTGTAATCCTGCCATCAGGGCTCCACATACAGAAAATTGGTGATAGTTTTAATCAAATGTTCAGATGGAAGAAGGGGTGGATTTCAATCTCCCTCCAGCAGATGATTGGTGCTATCACTATTGAGCCTGAGCTAGACATCCACAGTTTTGGATTAGGAATGGTTTTTTTTTCCTTCTTCTTCTTGCATGAAAATCCATGCAAATTTCCTCAAACAATATGCATCAATTGTATGCATTTTAAATGTATGCATATTTCTCCCTTTGATAAAAAAGAAGGCAAGTTGGTATCCATTTTTGGAATGACTGTGTTTTCCAAATGCATTTGTTTTTGCTGTGTGAATCATATTGCAAGCTCAGAAATGGATAAACTTTGAGCATAGATTGTATTTGCATTCACATTTAGGTCTGGGATGTGCAAATTGAAAAAATTCCAGTGAAAAAATTCTCATACATCCCTTTAGTACATGTTTTGTATCCACATGTGGCTGGTTCAGAGCTATAGCTGGAGCATGAATGTTCATGTGATCTTAACTAATGCTAATTTTGAAATAAAACAAAATGAACAAAATCCAACAAAAATCAAAACATGGGTCTAACTAAATTCCGCATAGTGAATAGGGATGGGTGAGCATATTCAGCATTATATAACTCATGCTCTCTTTTTTCTGACACCAAATTCATTCTGCCCCAATTCTGCATCAGATTGCAAATTACTTTTAGTCCATATGAAAATAGATATGCCTTTTTGTATCGATTGTTCAAAATGTCGACATTTTTGTGTGCACTTTTGGAAATGTTCACCCTTTTTTAAAAAACATTTTTTGGAAATCTTTCTGGAAATGTACACATATTTGTTCCCTCTCTCTCTCTCTCTCTCTTGCAAATTGCATTGCAAACTTTGGAAATGTATGGATTTTGCTGACAAACTGCATCCTAGTTTGTGTTTAGGTTCAGGCATTGAAATAGGAACTTAACAAATTTCTCACCCATCTCTAATAGTTTATCAGAAAAACTACCCAATCCATATGAAATATAACACAAGGCTATATTTCCCCAAAAGGTGGGTTTATGGCCTGAACCAAAACATGCCAGGAGCTTAGATAGCTTTACGAGAGGAATTAACGAAGGAGAAGGCTATAAATGGCTAATATCTAGGATGGTCAGAAGCAGAGGCCTGTGGTCTGATCCAGCAGAGTTCTTATGTTTAGAAAACATCACTGTGCTTCTAAATGGTGTTTGCTTTCCTGGATTTCTGTTTGGCTGTAGAAGAGCAATACCTCAGAACTGTTAATTGGTCTATATAACAGGCAAAAACAGAATGAATGAATGAATGAATGAATGGCGCTGTATTTTTCATGCAGCCACTTTTGAAACTGTTAAGCACGCTTAACGGTAAGTCATAGCAAATTATCTTTCCCTTGTGTCCTTTCTTTTCTGTGGATCTCATTTTCTCCCCTTCCGCACAGTTTTCCTGATCTGTGTTCCTCTTGGTTACAGAGCTATACTGTCAGCTAATCTCCTTGGTAAGAAGTAATTATGGATTTATATGATCTCAAGAGAAGCCAATACAGTGGGTCTTACGTTTAGAAAACTGATTCAAGGTTGTAGTTTAAACTCTTCACCTTTATACTATCTCACAAATTCTACTTAGGGTAGAGCTTAGTCCTTAAAAATCATCTGACCAGTCGGATCCCAAGCTACATTCCCACTGAGGTTAAGCAACCAATCAAAGCAGGATTTAGTGTCTGGCAGAAAAAGATATTAGAATGGCAAACCGTGGTGTTATGGTAAATTTTGAAGTGCAGCTACCCACCATGACAGTCCGATCACCACTTCCCCAGAGAGAGTCCAAACATGCAGGGACCTGTGTTGATCCGTATCTAGGGTGACCATATGAAAAGGAGGACAGGGCTCCTGAATCTTAAACAGTTGTATAGAAGAGAATTTCAGCAGGTGTCATTTGTATCTGGTCATTCTAGCTAAAGAAGGCAGGGCTCCTGCAGCTTTAACTGTTGTGATCAAGAGGGAATTTCACCAGGTGCTGCATGCATACAAATGACACCTGCTGAAATTCCCTTTTCTATACAAGTGTTAAAGATACAGGAGCCCTGTCCTCTTTTCCATATGGCCACCCTATCCATATTAACAAATCAGCTCTAGCAGTTAGATAATGGGTCTTAACTGCCTGTTCAAGAACAAGCTACCCCAAAGTACAGAACATCACAACAAGGAACAGGTAGTATAGTTAGAATGTTGGACTGGGACTTTGGAGAGCAAGGTTCTAGTTGCCATGAAGCTCATTGGGTGACTTTGGGCCAGTCTTTGGCTCTCAGCTTTACCAGCTCACAGGGCTGTTGTGAAGATGAATGGAGAGGAGGAGGACCATGTAAATGGCCTTGTGTTCCTTGCAAGAGGAAAAAATGGTGGGGGTATAAATATGATAAAAACACATTGTTGTTGGAAAATTTATTCCCCCGCAACTGCTTGTAAGGATTGCATCTAAACTCAGAGGGAACTGGGAATTCTGAGGGGTGTGTGGCAAATGATGTTGGCTAGTGCTGTGCTGAAACCTTGCTGTCTCTTTCACAACCTCTTTGTTTCCCTGTGAAAGAGGCCGTTCTTTGTCTGCCTCGTTCATTGGGATGTTCAGAATTTTGGAGAAATTTCTCTGGCTGCAGGGCTTCAGTGCTTACCATACTGGAAGGAGGTGGAAGGCAGGTGTGTATATGTGTGTGTGTGTGTGTGTGCATTTTCTTTTTTCCCAAAAGTCCTTAACAGCGACAAGAATAGCAACAGCAGCAACAACAAAAATAAGAACAACAATTCCTCGCTCAGGTTTCAGTCACTGAACAGGCAGCAGCACAAGCAAGCCCCAAGCGAGGCAGTTCTGCCGAAGGCCCTTTCCACACCAGGCAAAACACCTGGGATGGACCCTGGCTGCTCTCTGTGAGTCCGCATGACACACAGGGAGTGGTGGGGGCGCTGGTGCTGGATTTTTCCTGGTTCTCAGGAACCAGAAAAATCCCAATTCTTCTGTGGTCCCAGGAAGTTCCCGGGACCATGGAAGAATGTGGCCGCCTGTCCCAGTGCAGCTGCACTTACTCGCAAGTAAGTGCAGCTAACCAAAGGCCATGGAGCTGCACTGCATGGCTCCAAGGCCATCAGGATTGGGGGGGAAGCGAAATCACCGTCACCAGGATAGCAGGGATGGAGGGGGCGCAGTTGCTCATGGCACGTTTTTTTTTAAAAAAAATACTTTTGCGGAGGAGCGTTCTTGTAATCTTTGTGGAGTGTGAAAAAAATGGCCGCCACGACTTCCGACAGCCCGGGAGAAGCACGTGCCATCACATTTCTGATGTGGGTTGAGCGCGCCGACCTGGAAGTCGCTACTTCCGGGTTCGCTCACGCTGGGTCCTCTACACCCCCATGGTGTAGAAAGGGCCTAAGTCTTCTAAGGGGCTTTCCAAGGAGCTCAAGTAGCTGGAGAGACTGCGAGGATGGAACAATGGGGAAAGGGGACCATAAAAGTTGGTTACCATATGTCAGGAAAAACCAGGAAATGTCAGGACTTTTGGTAACAAATCCGGGAAAGAGGGAATTATGAAATCTGAAGAAAAATCCAGATCTTTCCCATCCTCCCCCCCACCCAAAGGACAGCTCTACTTTATAGTCAATGGAAATTAACAAAAAATGCTTTCAGCTATGTCACTTTTAAAGATAAAGAGATGAAACCTGGCACCATGGTAGCTCTTAGGCAGGGCTTTAGCCATGCCAAATTTGAAGCAGATCTGTTCATCTGTTGATTTGTAGAAACTTTTTTAAAAAATTGATGTTTTTTTTAAAAAAACAAACACATCATTTTTAAAACTAAAGAGATGAAACTTGACACTAGGATATCTCTTAAGTAGGGCTTTAGCCGTGCCAAGTTTGAAGCAGATCTGTTCATCTGTTGATTTTTTAGGCATTTTTTAAAGTTCAAGATTTTAAATTTGTTAAAAACAAAACAACAACACTGGAGCCATACTGGAGGGAAGGGGAGAATGTATCACACAGAGTATAGCAACAAAGTACAGCAAAAGCTACAAAAATAGGAGTGAGTGAAGTTAATTTCAGATACATTGGATGGAACACTTGTTATTTCAATGATTTTAACATTAAGGGGTTCTGTAGAATAGATTTGTCTTCATTGTATGCTGTAAAATCAGACATATGACCAAGGCTACATTCAGGTGGGCACCCCCCCCCCCTTGGTGCTGGACATGCCCCCTGGGGGCAGACGTGTTGGTGGGGATGCCCCTTGGGGGCTGGCCATGTTGTCCTCCTTTTTGGTTTCCAAAATACAGTCACCCTACATAAAAGAAAGAGCACACAGGGACCCCTCAGCCATCTCCTTCCAGTAAGTCCTGCACCTTGAGAAATCTCTCCAAAATTCTTACCCCTTCCTGCCTTTTTCAGGTGCAGTTTCTTTTTGCCCCCAATGAATGGTTGAAAATAAATAGGTTAGAAAATTTGGCGCCATGTTCATGTTTGCATCCTTGCTAATAAAAGTGCTGGTGGTGCATCCCAACGGGACCTGGTACCACTACACCACTAATGGCACACCTTTGGGGGAGAGCTTCCCCCTCCCTCCACAAAAGGAATGAAAAGCGAGATGCTACAGAGGCCGAGAACTAACATTTGCAGCCTGAACATGCACCAACCTGTTCCCCTGTTGTCTGCCAGTGCATCACATTTTTGCAATGATCCTTGCAACTCCATATTGCTTTAAAAAAAATTTTTTTTTTTTTTTGGTAATGATGATTGGAAAGCCCGTCTTCGGGCAGTGTGTCGGAGCGCCTGGCGACAAAGCTCAGGGCATAGCATGCAATTTGTACATAAACCAAATCTAATTAACAGCACTTTGAATTGCCAGATGTCCCTTCGAAAGGGATGCCAGGCATCCCAGATCAGAGCTCATTGCTGAGTTGCCAGGGCCGGCGCTAACACGCGAGACCACTGCAGACACTGAGCAGGCGGCCAACATATAGAGTGGATTTTGAACAATTATTATCACCTCCCAACGACTTGAGCAAAGGGACTTTAAAATGAGAAACTGCTATTAAACGCTCGTTTGGGGCAGAGTACATGGGCATGCATACTCTGGTTCCAGCTAATGTTTTACCCAATGACTTTAACAGGAGCAACCATAATGCTTCAGGTATGTTTTGATTCTTGCTTCAGGATACAATCAAGTGTGTTGTTTCTCTGCTCCTGTCTGTCCCTTATGGTATTATCCTGCAATTCAGGCACCGTTGTCAGAAATGGGCTTCAGCAGGCCTAAAGCAGAGGCTGGACTGGACCTTCACCAATGAGTATTTTTGGCTGAATAGTTGGCCAGGGCCCTGGCGGCAAAACCACCCACACCAGTCTGCCATCACCAGTTTTGAAGCAATGGAGCTGTTCCTGGTGGCCACAATCACCCCACCCCCACCCCTAGGGAAAGATGCTATATGATGATGTAGCACCCATTCCTACAGGAATAGGAGGAAACTAAAATGGCAACTCTAGCATGCAGCTGGTAAAGAACTCCATTCTCTATCCTCCTGAAAAATGTCCATTAGGGTGACAATATGGAAAGGAGGACAGGGCTCCTGTATCTTTAACAATTGTATAGAAAAGGGAATTTCAGCAGGTTCATTTGAATGCATGCAGCACCTGGTGAAATTCCCTCTTCATCACAACAGTTAAAGCTGCAGGAGACCTGCCCCCTTTTGTATCTGGTCACTCTAGCTAAAGAGGGCAGGGCTCCTGCTGCTTTAATTGTTGCGATGAAGAGGGAATTTCACCGGTGCTGCATGCCTACAAATGACACCTGCTGAAGTTCCCTTTTCCATGCAACTGTTAAAGATACAGGAGCCCAGTCCTCCTTTCCATATGGTCACCCTATGTGGCCATAATCACCCTCTAACCTCCTCTCCTTGGCAAAGATGCTATCTGATGATGTAGCGCCATTCCTACTGGAACAGGAGGAAACTAAAATGGCAACACTAGCAGGCAGCTGTCAGGAAGAGCTCCGAAACCATGGCTGGTAAAGGCCTCCATTCTCCCCCCCCTGAAAAATGTCCACACCAGGCTTTCCACTCTTGTCACCTACAAATATGCATTTGGGCCCTGTGCATTGGTAGCCTATAAGGCAGAGATGGGGGAACATAGTGCTTTGGCTACTGGACTGTGTAGAAATGCAATGAATACATAACTAAAACATTAAGCTGCCATGTGCAGAGTCAGACCATTGGTCCATCCAACCCCATCATTGTCAACACTGACTGGCAGCTGCTCTCCAGGGTTCCAGGCAGGGTTCTTTACAAGCTCTATCTGGAGATGCCAGGGATTGAACCTGGGACCTTCTGCATGCAAAACATGTGCTCTACTATTGAGCTGTGCCTCCTCCTGGTCTGCAGGCCTTATCCAGCCTACTTCCTCTTGGAACACATTGGTATCACTCCAAATCAGTATTATGTGCTGTTACAATGGAGTAAAGAAACATATCAGGCTCAGCTACACTTACGCAGTTAGCAGAATCTGGAGTTTGTATCCTCTGTGTGTGTGTGTGTGTGTGTGTGTTTGCTTGGATGCCATCTAGAGAAGGATCCACCCTTAAAAGCACCCTATAAGTAATTTTAAATCAAATTAATTAGTACATCAACAAGTAATTGCAGCTCTGTGACCAGATGGTCCATCTCTTTTGATTCGATTGAAAAGGAGTTGTGGGGCTGGGATTCTAAATGGGATTGGGACCATGATGGTTGTAGGGGGATTTATCCTCCCTCCACGCTATTTTCATTCCAAATTTCACTCCAAACTACTATTTGCCCCCGTTAGAGGAGGGGAATGCATGCGTTTGTATGTTTTCCCTAATGAAGTCAATAGCAGCTTGGTGTGTGTGTGATTTAGATTGATTTTTGCAAAGCAGACACGACGTGTGATTTAAACAGGAGATCAGGGTAAATAGAGAATTGGGGTCATTGGGGATTCTACTGTAGCATCTCCAAAAGCTCGTTTTATTATCCTACTCTCAGATGGAGGGCTTTTGTTGTTTATTTACTAGAATTGTGATGGCAGTTTTGATAAAAAGGTAAGTCACACTTATATTCTGTATGAAAAAATTGTCAGGAAAACATGAGTGGGAAGTGATAATTTTATTGCAGCCGTTGTTACTCATTTTTTGCTTTGCCAGTTCTATAAGTAGCAAAGTACTATGATGGAAGGGCCTTGCTTCAATGATTGCATCACCCTTTACTACAAGGCGACTTGTGGCCCTCCAGTTGCCTTGGCTTACAACCCCCATCAGTTCTAACTGGCATAGCCAATGGTGAGGAATCATGGGATTTGCAGGCCAAAACATGGAGGGCCACAAGTCACCCACACTTGATCTATTACAGCAGGCTTCTCTAATCAGATGTCCTCCCAATGTGTTGGACAGCCAATGACCATGCAGGCTGGGAATGATGGGAGTTCAAGTCCAAAACATCTGGAGGATTCCAGGTTGGGGAAGGCTGTATTACATGTTTTACACATCTGCAGGACCGATGTACTAAATATTTGACACAACTAGAGGACAGATGTAGTACATGTTTACAATCTGGAGGACAGATGTACAATATGTTTACACATCTGGAAGACAGATTCTCTACATGGTTTACAGATCTGGAGGACAGATGAACTCTATGTTTGTACACATCTGGAGTACCAATTCAACAAACCTGGAGGACACCACATTGGGGCAGGTTGTACTACATGTTTTGCATCTGTGTATAAGACCTTTCATACACCCTGAAATATAGGTGTGGCAGTTGAGAAGTTCTTTTGAACTTTGAGAGGAAAATTATATATATTAGATACCAAATTTCAGTCTTGTAGCTCAGTGACTGAGGAAAATAGAACATGGCAGTGCATATTACACGCCCTTGAAAACAGGTGCAGGGGCAAAAACCTGAAACTCAGTTCCAATCCTCCCTCCAATACGTTGCAGCAGGTTTGGCATATTGCTGCAAGGAGACTTCATGGAGGGGGCATAGCACAGTGGCTGAGCATACGTTGTACAAACAGAAGGTCCTAGTTCAATCCCTGGCTACTGCAGTTAGAAATGGGTCATATATTAGGTGATAGGAAAGACCACATCCTGAGCCCCTGAAGACCGAGTGCCTGCCAAAGTATACAAGACTGGGCTATTCATTCATTCATTCATTCATTCAAGGGCACAATCCTGTGCATATTTAGACAAAAGGAAAAAGTCCTGCAACTCCCAGCACCCATCCACCCCCAGCCAGCATGGATACAAAGGTCCGCATTCCAAAAAACAATTTTTGGATCACCCCACTGTCCAGTGACCACTCAAGGGGGTGTACAGCTAAAAACAATAAGATGAATGAAATACATACACATCTGTACAATCACTTTTTGTACAACAAAACCAATAATAATAAAGAGAGAGCAAGCAGTATGATATGTTAAAAGATCAGGAGAGGCTGAGCCACCTTTTTGTGAATCAGTGGAGGAGCGTGATGTTGCACAATGCTCGCCGGGTGCTTGTAGATTTCGCCACATGCTGCAAACAGGGTCAGACGGCCAGCAGAGGTCTGGTGAGCATCACGTGCCATGGACAGTAGTCAGTTCAGCATCCCTCCTGTCAAGAGTAGGAGAAACTCTTGTCAAGGGGCCAGCTTGGGTCCTCTGACAGGAAATCTCCGGCATTGCTCCTCCTCTTCACAATTGCAACCTGCTTGTTCGCCTGCCTCTGGCCCAGACAACTATGGTGGTGAGAAGAAAGAGCAGGAGATCCCACGGCCTACTTCCTCGCTGGCTCTATGCCTCCCAAACAAGCAAGCGATAGCAATGGTGAGAAGGATGAGGAACGTTAGCAGCTGGTGGCAAAAGCAGTGAGAAGGCAGACTCTCTGAGGGAAGGGGACCATTGAGGGTGTTTTGCCCAAGGGTCCTCACATACCTGGAGCTGGCACTAGAGGAGGCTGATTGCTGTGATGTCAGTGGGTTGATGACTCCATTCCGGGTTTCACTAAGAACTCTAAAGGAGCTATCCAAGGTGTAACCTGAAGCAAGGTTTCTGCCCCACTGATGTTGGAGCCACCAGCCATCTCTGGCTAGCACTGGCCACAACAGGTGTGCTGCTACACATCTCTCTAGGAGATGAGACACACAATACAACCTCAGGCAAAGAGCACAAATTTCCAGGAGGCTCATGAGGGATGGATTGATGTCTAACTCAATACAAGGAAGCTTTCTGATAGGGTTCCTTACCTCCCTGCAGTTTCTTCATTTGGCTAAAGCAGTGTGGTGGGATGCAGAATGAAATGAATAGCCTCTCCCTGCTCTCCCTCAGTTTGCCAGTTCTAGATGTTGACAGTGTCCCACTATACATGTGGGGAATGTTGGTGATCACCCTAGTGAGACAGTGCATAGGAATGGCCTCCAATATGATAGCAGCCACGACACATCATGGTTCAAAATGACCTATGTGCAGTAGCACATCATACAACAACCACCCCTTTGTGTTGTCTGTCAAATTGTCCCAGTGCAAAGGGCAGACAAACAGCTAAGCTTCTTTAAAAGGAACGCACCACTAAGCCAGAGCATAGCAGCAGAATGACAGAGGGAAAGTCATTAGTATTCTTGTTTGCCAAACAAGACACTTTCAGTATGACTAACGCTGCACTTGATTATATAACTGGCATAAGTGTTTAGGGCTTGCTGCCAGTCCCAAATGTTCAAAAATCATGTCAGGCTTTAAAATTCTTTAAACTAGTTAAAAAGGGATCAATATCAAAAGAAAAATGGGCTATCCGCTTTTTCAACCATTTGCATGTTCAGTATTTCAGGTTTTCTTCTTAGCCACAACTAAGATCACACTGTTGCCTTGTGATGGTGGGAGTTGCAAATTAAACCCAAGGAGATGTTGGCCCATGTTCCCTAAGGGGTAGGCAGAAGCTGGATTAGGCCCCAGGATTTGTGATGGGGCACCTTGAGCCTGGTGCACAAATCATAGATCTTGATGTATTTCCAGACAGATGGCCACCAGAAAACAGATGTCAGGAACTTACGAGTTTTCATAGACTCCATATAACCTGCACTAGGCGCATCATGGTGTTCTGGAAAGGAAATTCCACCACAGAGAGCTTCCAGTGGTGCTAGGGCTGCCTGCAACTTAGACGGGTTTGCCTATATGTAGCTCCAACAAGCAACAAATTGTGACTGAGCCTTAAGTATGGCTTTGGCTTCATTTACGGTAGTTAGTTTCACCTCCATTCTGACTGAAGCCTTATCCCTTAAAGGGGCCTGAACTGTTTCAACAGTCTTAGACTTGGTCCCTTTGGCTACAGTATGTGGTATCTTCATGGCTGGAATCCTCAGAATCTGTAGGTGGCAATGTGACCTCCTCTGGAACAGGGGAGCTCCTCCCTGGAACCTTCCTGGAGGATTACGTTCTAAGATGGTAGGAACCCCATGATGCCCTTTTATGATCAAGCCCTCGCCTGGACATATTAACATGATACTGGACCATGACACATAACAATGAGGATCCTCAGAAATATAGAGCCTCTTGTGGTAGGACACAACCATTCTTTATATGAATCTGCGAAAAGTCACCATCCACTTTACTCTAGTCAGATGTTGAGCAGCAGGTGGATTAGTTGACGAGACGGTCTGGACCTGGGAGGGGAAGTCTATGACAATTGTCCCATTGATGAAATTATTACCAGGACTGGGAGAACCTGTCAGGTGTACCACAAGGCTGGAGGCCTTGTGGAATGTAAGTTTGCATCAGTAATAGTTTTAGAAAGTCTTGTTTCTCTGCAAGCTTATCTCTGTCTCTGTTTCCCATAGGAATTGCTTGCTGCGGCCTTGGACATTGCTAGTTTTTCTGAGAACTGAGGACTGTTTTGATAAGGAGGGGGCCACTCATGGAAGCTGTCACTCAAATTGTAGCATTATCAAAAGTGGGTCGAACTGTGTCATCCTGTTGGCATATGGGCATAATTTACAGGTCAGAGGACCTGTCTGTCAAGTGGCTTTGAATAGGCCCTGCCTTGGTGTATAATAACTGAGCAAGGCTGAAGAAGCCATTGCTAGAAATCATCTTTCGACACTTGGCCTGAAAACTCTCTTTTTTAAGTTCTACCTGTTTTGGATTTTGGAAGCACTCTGCACATGCTCACATGAGTAATACCCATGGTGTTTGAAAGCGTTTCAGGCATTACATGGTCCAGAGGTACTCCATACTTGTCTCCCCTCCCCACCCAGTGACATATACCAATTTCCTTCTCTCTGAGGTTGCTTTTGTGATCTCGGGGAGGCAACCAGGATAGTTCTCTCTGCTCCAGCTCTGAGGGGTAGAGGCAGAAGGCAGGGAACCTGGATTCCTTGCTCTGAAGTCAGAATACTGTTTCCAACCTTGGATCAGGAATCTGATGCTGTTTAGGGTGCATAGCATCACTCCCTTACAAAATCAAAAGTATCAAAGCAACCATTCATTAAAATATAACAGTAACCAATTTCAAATGGCAATTTGAACATGAGATAGCAGCATAATGACTTCTGAAAAATAGACAGATTGCAGCAGCAGCAAAATAAATACCGCCAGCAAACAGGCCCTTACAGTAAATTATTTTTGTGGACAATGATGCAGGGAGGAGGGAGTTTAGATGCACTGTCTTTACCATAAAGATTAGGGATGTGCAGCGGATCTGATCCGATCCATGATCCAGATCTGATCCGGCCAAAATTGGATAAAATTAAACGATTCCGATTCCAATCCTATGAACCATCCGATCTGAACCGATCTGACCCAAAGTGGACCCGATCCAGATTGGAAAAATAGGACGATCGGACCTCCATTTTATGGCGTTTTAAACTGACAATAATGTGCAGTAACTTTTTTTATTTTAAGAGGTAGAAAGTTGAAACTCCCTGACATAGGAGATTGGATGTGGCTACTCATGTGTGAAAAATTCCAGAGAAATTGGTGCAAGACGTTAGTGGCAATGAGTGGTTTATTATTGCGTTTTAAACTTACATTTGACTTACAGCAAAGAATGTGCTGGGTAACTCTTTTATTTTAAAAGGTAGAAAGTTTAAACTCCCTGACATGGGAGATTGTTTGTGTTTACTCATGTGTGAAAAATTCCAGTGAAATTGGTGCAAGACTTTAGTGGCAAGGGGTGGTTTATTATTTTAAACTTCCATGAAAGGTTGGGGAGGCTGTGTGTGTGTGTGTGTTTGACAGCTTGATCCACCAATTGTGCTTTACACTACATCAGTGCATCACCCAATCCTGTTAAAGAGTTCCTGAAGCTTGCAATCACAGTGCTGGAGGAGGGCTGAGTAGAAACTCAGTATATATTCCCATTCTTTCCCTTTTGGCTCTCTGTGGGGTTTAGTTAGTTGGAGTGGAAGGAGTGTGGCTTGGAGCTGGAATTGATATTGGGTTTTGGTGGAGTTTGGAGCATGCCACTCCACTTGCTTAAGCTAAGGGACTTGGGTTTCTCCCTCAAGGAGAAGTCCACAGAGTCCCCAAACTTCAATAAAACACCTGCCATTCAAGTTTAACCATGTCCCTGTGTCTGTGAAATGGGGGCAAATGTACACCCCTTCTGTGTGCTCCTCACATTTGTGTGGTGTTTGTGGGGACAGGATCTAATGAGAGAGCACTTTGCAATGGTCTTACTTACCTGCACAAGCCATTTTTAACAGTTCCATTTCAGTAAGCGACATGCCCCTGTGTCTGTGAAAAGGGGCAGAGCAACGTTCAGCCCTTCTGTACGCTCCCTAAGTTTGAGTTCAGTTTCTGGAGACAAGATCTAATGAAAGCACTTTGCAGTTTGCATGCAATAGGCAAACCCATTTTTTACAATTCCATTTCAGTTAAACGTGCCCCTGTGTCTGCTACGTACGCACAGCCCTTCAGTGCACTCCCCAACTGGGGACATGGTCTACACTCTTACCTGCCAAAAACCCTTTTTAAACAGGAGTAAATTGAAAAAGGAACAATGACTGATGAAAAAGTGACTTTTGAAGGCTTACTTACAAGTAATGCCTGCACCCCTGTGTTTGTAATTCTGGGCACATGAGTGGCAGCATCCCATCTGCACTTGTACAAAGTTTCATGATTCTGTCTTAAAAAATACCAAAAGATACTGGCTTTCCCACTCCAAAATCAAGTCTAAAGGGACTAAAAGGCATCCGATCCGAAAATTGGATATCCGATTTTCAGATCAGAATCAGATCCGATCCAAAATACTTCCGATCCAATCCAATCTGATCTGCAGCAACAATTCTGATTCTGATCCAATTTTTTGGACCGTGCACATCCCTAATAAAGATGTCTTGGTTTACATTTAGACAAGTTGCATGGCAATGGCCTAAAAATAATAACACAGAGAATATTTTAAAGGAAGGCCTGATCAAATGATACTTAAGAGTGTAATCCCAAGCATGTTCAGACAGAAAAAAGTCCTATGACTCCCAGAATTCCCCAGCCATGCTGGCTGGGGAATTCTGAGAGTCATACGACTTTTTTCCCCCTGTCTAAACATGTGCTGGATTGTGCCCTAACTCTCCTATCTGACTGCCAAAGTATCACTCTCCTGAGACACTTCATAGGAACAGGCAGTTAAAAATGTATAACTTTAGCTTTACAAAAGAAATTGATATTGGTTATTCATGGCACCACAGTAAACTCCATTTAAAAGTGAAATCATACCCTATATTTTATAGGATATAATTTCACATTGAAAACAATCCTCTCCACTCACAGAATCATAATACTTATTTTGTGTTTTCTATACAATAATAATTTTAAAAATCTTGGGTGGGGGGATCAGCTAGCTATTGAAAGGGGAAGGGGAGAAATGAAATGCAGCAAGCTCTTGCTCCTTAATCTTGAGAGGGAATGATCCCAAATACCAGTGTTAACAGGAGGATTTCAAGAATGGATATCTGGTGAGGAGAAATGCATAGAATCATAGAATAGTTGAGCTTGAAGGGGCCTATAAGGCCATTGAGTCCAACCCCCTGTTCAATGCAGGAATCTACCTTAAAACATAACTGAAAGATGGTTGTCCAGCTGCATCTTCAAGGCCTCTAGCATGAGAGAACCCACAACCTCCCTAGGTCATTGGTTCCATTGTCATACTGCTCTAACAGTCAGGAAGTTTTTCCTGATGTCCAGATGGAATCTGGCTTCCTTGAGCCCATTAGTCTGCGTCCTGCACTCTGGGATGATCAAGAAGAGATCCTGGCCCTCCTCTGGGTGACAATCTTCCAAGTATTTGAAGACTGCTATCATGTCTCCCCTCAGTCTTCTCTTCTCAAGGCTAAACATGTCCAGTTCTTTCCATCTCTCCTCATAGGGCTTTGTTTCCAGACCCCTGATCATCCTCATTGCCCTCCTCTGAACATGCTCCAGCTTGTCTGCATCCTTCTTGAAGTGTGATGCCCAGAACTGGAAGCAATACTCAAGGTGGGGCCTAACCAGTGCCAAATAGAGGGGAACCAGTACCCCACATGATTTGGAAACTATACTTCTATTAATGCAGCCCAAAATAGTATTTGCATTTTTTTTTTTTGCAGCCATATCACACTGTTGGCCCATATTCAGCTTGTGTTCATATTGAAGTTCATAATGGTTTCTGAGAAGTGTTTAGACCATCTCCCTAATTCAGGAGTGGGGAATATCAAGCCTGGGGCCCAAATTCTGCTCTCCCAAGGTCCCAACCTGGCTCTCCCAGGTTCCCCAGGTGGCCACGCCCTCGTCCTTTGACTCCACCCACTTTCCTCCAGCCACCAACCACTTGGTGTTTTTGCAACTTTTGTGCCATTTCCCCCTCTTTCTAAGGCAGCGTCTCCTAAGGCTTAATTACTGACAGTAAGAGCTTTAAGCTAAGATATGCCAGCATTTTTTTTGTATTTTTGACCCCCACCCTCTTTGCCTTTGGCCCCACTCATTACTAGAATGCAGCCCTCAAAAGGTTCTGTGAAATGGAATCCCAACCTTGGGCTGAAAGAGATTCCCCACCCCTGTCTGAATCCCTGTAGTTTATTGGAACAAAGCCAAAATATGACTACCAGTGTCAGTGATAAAATTGTCTCAGATGAGATCAGAACTGAACAATATTTGACATTATGGTCCTCATTCTCCCTCCCACCCCAAACACAACTTCCAGGCTGTTGAGGAAAATCAAACATGATAGCTGGAAGCCACTTGACACTAGGGCTGTGCACTGCTTTGGCTCTGGATCTGAGTTCCGAACCAAAGCAGGCCGATTCAGACCAAATCGGTCCCAATCTGGAGTGGGTTGAATCTGGGCCAAAGTGGACCAAAGTTGGTTGGATTAGGCCCAGAGCACTTTGGCCCAATCTGGACTGCCCCATTTGCACCCCTCCTGCTTGTCCCCCCCCCCCCCGGACACGCCCACTGAGTCATGCAAGCCCTTACCTGGCACAATATTGCATACAGGGCTGCTTTACAACCACCATTGCCAGAGGATTTCTATTATGGAAATACATGAATCACCATTTTGAACATGCTGACCCTTGAAGAGGCATGGACAACTGCCGGCATTCATGACAGATCCAGACTTGTGCAGCTCAGTGGGTGAGTGGGCTGATGTTGGGAGCCCAGCCAGCCTATTTGACGTCTGAATACTTAAGACATCTGCATCTGTCTTTGGCTCCAGATCTGGAATGGGTCAGATCTGAGCCAAAGCAGGCTGAAGTGGATAGGGCCAATTTGGAAGCTCTGAATCAGCCTCCAAAGTGGGTGGGTGGAGTGTCCGTGCACAGCCCTACTTGTCACCAAAGAACCAGGGGACCAAGGATGTTAAAAAAATGGACCCAAGGTTAGGCCTCATGGGAAGGGTAGGCTCCCAAGATGCTTGGGGTCCAGGGCAGCTGCCAGGTATGCCCTGCAGTGATACCATGCTTGCTCTTGTTCAATTGATTTCTGATCTCAAGCAGCTGTTCATGGAGAACCTTAACACACCTGATACAGAAGGGAGAACTATAGCTGTTATCAGAATGCTGATGACACCAAGCTCTCAATCGGGGGTTATGAAACCTTAGGCCCATGGGCCAAATCTGGCCTTCCTGGAGAATCAATCTGGCCTTGTGACTTTCCCCAGATGGCAATTCCTCCTCCCCCTGTCCCCACACTCCTTCCCCATTCACTGATTGTTTTGTAGTTCCCCAGTTTTTGCATTGTGTTTCCCTACTTAAAAAACTTGAAATGGCTCTCCTTGTTACTGGCAGACAGAGCCTTCTGCTAAAATATTTGGGGGATGCCAGGGGGTATTTTTCACCCTATCCCTTTTGTTTTTGATCCCACCCAATACTGGAACGTAGCCCTCAAGAAGTTTTCCAAAATTGAATTCGGACCTTGGGCCAAACGACGTTCAACACTCCTGCCCTAAACCCATGAATGAGCTTACCCAGTGGCTCCATGGAGATATTTGAAGCCCCTGCATACTTATATTATGAACTGTACTTGAGGATTTTAGGTATGCATTTTCCAGCCATGGTGGGCTTTTTTATTTTCAAAATAATAATAATAAAAAAGACCACACATTTGAAAACAGCAGCAACAACAACAAGAAGAAGTCAGTCATCTTCTTCCTAAATACCCTGGTGAGCTCTAAATTAAGATCACTCTCTTGAATTTCCCCCTTAAGCATTTATTTTTAATTAAAAACCTGGCATGGGGCACAAAGTGAGGAATGCTGCCCTATTGGCTAATGTTTCAATGGGCCTGAATAAGTAAACCAATCAGCTAAAAGGCAAGCTTGCAAGATAAGCTAATTTCTCAAGAGAGTCTTGTCTTTCTCCCTCTGCTCTCCCTTTTGTATTGATAACATGATAATAAATGTCTGGAATTTGGTGAATGTCGCCATTCTTCCTGCCTGGGGTAGGCAGGGTGACTCCCCACAAGCTTGTGGCAGAGTGTATAAGCCAAGCTACTTCTCCAAAAAGAAAAAGGGGTAATGGAAAAGACTCAGCTTATTTTCTCATCCAAACTTCAGAAATCTCCCAGCACCAGCCCTTTGCCCCTCCCATCCAGCCCCCTGATCCCCCAAGTGCCTTCCCCTTTTCAGTGTCAGGGTGGGCAGCTTTGGAATGTTGGGGGGCTGCTTTGGACCCTACGAGTTCTGCACCGATCCCTCACTGCAGCTGCGATGGAAATGGCCTCATTCTGCACCTTGTTTCCTAGCAGAATTGTGTTCCCACCGCCTACCAAGTAGCTACTTGACCTCCTGTTTGACCTTTGCCTGTGTCTGGACCACTCCTGCCTTTGCCTGTTCCCAGACTGGACTGGAACTTTTGTGCAAGGCCACAAATGCTTTGTGGTCTTGCATTTTGGAATGCCCCATCATTTGCCCTAACACTGGGTCTGATCCAGCCATAGCAGGACCTATACCCAGAACTGTCTCCTAGACCACCATGAGATGCCATCTATATCACTGACTGGAAATCCCTGTCCCATGTGTCAAATTCTAGATTCTAAGCTCCATAGAGCAGGGAACTCTCTTCCTGTACTCCATCAAACACTATGCACATTGAAGGGGCATGCACACACTGTATGTATGTATGTATTTATTTTTGTTTACATTTTTTTACAGTCCTTTAAGATTGATTTTTTGCCTGGACGGTGTAACTTCTTTGATCTGGGATCCGTTGGGCACATGGCCCATCGTGGTCCCACTTCTATGGTGCAAGCCAAGTGAAAGAAGCATCCCAGTCTTCTCTATGTAGTAGCTATTGCTCATATGCTTGGAGAAGGCAGGTGAACAGGCAGCAACAGCAAGGAGGAGAAGCAGCAGCAGGGTCTGGAGGCTGCAGGGATAGGCAGTGCCCTCCCCCCCGCCGCCCTGAAGAAGTGTGGGCCTTGGCAGGTGCCCAACAATGCCTACCTCTGGCTCAGCTGTGCATCTTCCACCATGTCAGAGATGTGGCACATGGAGCTGTCCAGCTGGCAAATGGTGCTGAAAAATATCCCCTAAACCAAATGCCTCCATTGAAGCTTGACAAAAGTTTCCCACTCATTCTCTAGTGATGTGATATGGAAGTATGGCCATTTTTGGTCCTCTGGTAGCCTACAAGTCAGCACCAAGTTTCTCCTGGCTCCCACCAGATGTGTTGGACTGCAACTCCCATAATTCCTAGCCAACCTGGTTTGTGCTGGCTGGGAATTATGGGAGTTGCTGTCTGGCACATCTGGAGGACAACAGGCTGGAGAAGACTGGCCTAGGACACCTGTATCTAGAAATTAGAGACACATCATTTTTCTTTTCATTTTGGATTCCCTGTTGAGTGATAGAGGGCTCCTACCCCAGTTTCCCTTTGTCCTACTTACTTTGTTAGCTCTTGAGCTTAAATGTTTTATCCCATTTTTTAAAACTATTGTTATTTTAAAGCCTTTTTATCATAGTTGTTAGCTGTAGTCAGGGCTCTTTGGGTGAGAAATGGAATAATAATAATAATAATAATAATAATAATAATAATAATAATAATCTCTACCTCTTTTGTAAAGAAGCAGCACTTCATTTTTATTTTTAAGAAAGGATCTTTAAAAAATACTGCATGTCTTATTGTAAAAGCTCACTGATAGCCACAGAGTTAATCCTTCTTTTATGCCACTGAGAGTTTTAACCTTTGGGGATATTTGAGAGATCTGATGGAGAAATAAGAGAGTATATATTTATTTCCTAAACCAACAGCTTGCTCCTTAAAAGCTTCATGCTCTATCAAGGCCACTTCTTTACCCAACCTGTGAATTGACTATCTGTTTTTGTTTTTAAATGTCTCCTGGTCTATTGTAAGTGAAGAGCCTTCCAAAGCATCCATGTTAGCATTATTTAGTCTTGGGCAAATTCCCCCTGGGTCACCTTACAATCAATTTGTGTGTTTTTTCAAGATTCCATAGAGAATACTAGGGGAAAATAATCATGACATTGGATCAACTCAAATGATCAAGGGGCTGGAGAAACTCCCTATCAGGAAAAGTTACAACAGTTGGGATTGTTTAGCTTGGAAAAGAGGCAAGTAAGGGGAGGCATGATACAACATTATGCCTGGTGTGGAGAATGTGGATAAGGAGACATTTTTCTCCCTCACTCAAAATACTAGAACCCAGTGAGGTCATCCCCTGAAGCTGATTGGCGGGAGATTCAGGACAGATAAAAGGAAGGACTTCTTCACACAACACATAGTTAAATTATGGAATTCGCTACCACAAGATGTAGTGATGGCCACCAATTTGGCTGGCTTTAAATTTGGGGGGGGGGGGTGGACAAATTCCTGGAGGAGAAGGCTGTGGGTGGCTACTAGTGCTGATGGGTACATGTTACCTCCAGTATCATAGGCAGTATGCTTATGTACACCACTTGCTATGGAGCATGGGTGGGACAGTGCTGTTGCACTCATGTGCTTGTGGATTCCTGGTCAACAGTTGGTTGGCCACTGTGTAAACCAAATGCTGGACTAGATGGATCCTTGTCCTGATCCTGCAGGGCTCTTCTTATGTTCTTAGGATCCAGATTCAGTCATCGTTAGGGAGGCCCATTGACATTAAAGTCCACTGAGTTCTCTGAGACTAGATCCAGCCCATGGCGGAGCTGAGCTGTTTCTGAGAAAACATGCTCAAAAGTATCTACTGCTACCAAGGAGCATGGGAAGTACAGTTCTCAGCTCCATGTCCAGAAGTGGGAAACACTGTGAACTTCAATTCCCAGGTATCCCAAGTGGCATGCTGGAAAGAAACTGCCTCATTTCTTTAAAAAAAAAAGAGGGTTTGAATGCTATCAGAAGCCCTCGATTCCTGGGCTCCCTTCTCCACTTGCCAGATGATGGTTTTGGTAGGGGCATTTGCATACAATTACAGGGAGGGTTTGGACCTGGCTTGCAATTGTGCACCAGATGCCAAACTGGGTTATTTCAGCAAAAACAACAAAGAATCCTGTGTCACCTTAATGCCTAAATAATATGCTGTGTTTGCTGTTTTAAATCTGTATTTTTTAAACTGTATAGATTTCTGCATTGCTGCTTGGTTTTTCCCCTGGTTGTGTTTTTATACTGTATTTTATATTATGTTTTTACACTGTTGTTTGTTTTATGTTTTAAGTGGTTTTCATGGTTTTAATTTTTGTAAACCGCCCAGAGAGCTTCGGCTATTGGGTGGTAGAGAAATGCAATAAATAAATAAATAAGCAAGCAAGCTTTCATGGACTAGAGTCTCCCCAACACACACACTCACATGTGGTGGTGGTGAATTGTAAGCAGTGAGGTCCCAGGGAAATTGCATGCAAAAAAGACAGGCAGTGGCAATTCACTTAGAGCATGAATGTGTGCAAAATAAGCACAGGGACTAGGGATGTGCACTGGATCGGACCCGATCCACGATCCGAGTCCAGTCCAGTGGGAAATCGGATAAATTATCCGATTTCCGATCCCGCAGCTGGATCGGCCGATCCAATCCGAACCGGTCCGAAAAGGCTCCGAACCGGTTCGGCGGATCGGCGGATCGGCGGGCGCCCACTGGCGCCCACCGCCGCTTCCATGGGCGGGCGCCAGCGGGCACCCGCCGATGAAAGTGGACAGCGGGGGGGGGGAGGAGGGGGGCGCTCACCTTCTCGGCCCGTCCGCTCCCGTCCGGCACTAGCAGCTACTACCAGCGGGCTCCGCGGCCTGCTCCAGGGTGGCGCGCCGGGTGATGTCATCACCCGGCGCGCTACTCTAGAGCAGGCCGCGGAGCCTGCTGGTAGTAGCCACCGGCGCCGGACGGGAGCGGACGGGCCGAGAAGGTAAGCAGGGGGTGCGTGGAGGGGAGGAGGGGGCGCACGGAGGGGGGGAGGGGGGCCCTTACCTTCCCGGCCCGGCCGCTCCCGTCCGGCGCCGGCGACTACTACTACCAGCAGGCTCCGCGGCCTGCTCTAGGGTGGCGCGCCGGGTGATGTCATCACCCGGCGCGCTACTCTAGAGCAGGCCGCGGAGCCTGCTGGTAGTAGTAGTCGCCGGCGCCGGACGGGAGCGGACGGGCCGAGAAGGTAAGCAGGGGGTGCGTGGAGGGGAGGAGGGGGCGCGGAGGGGGGGAGGGGGGCCCTTACCTTCCCGGCCCGGCCGCTCCCGTCCGGCGCCGGCGACTACTACTACCAGCAGGCTCCGCGGCCTGCTCTAGGGTAGCACGCCGGGTGATGACATCACCCGGCGCGCCACCCTGGAGTAGGCCGTGGAGCCTGCTGGTAGTAGTCGCCGGCGCCGGACGGGAGCGGATGGGCCGAGAAGGTAAGCAGTGGCGGGGAAGGGGGCTTACCCCCCCCGGAGCCGTCCGCTTCTATCCGCTGGCGCCCGCGGGCGCCAGCGGATGGAAGCGGACGGCCCCAGGGGGGGTAGGGAGCGCGGGGGAGGGGGCTTACCTGCCGGGGCCGTCCACAGCGGACGGCCCCGGGGGGGGAGGGAGTTAGGCCCCCCCTCAGCCACCCGCCACCATTTTTTTCTCATAGACTTGCATTGCAATGCAAGTCTATGGGGAAAAAAATGGTGGCCGATCCAAAAAATTCCGATTTTTGGGTCGGGATCGGACTCGATCCGGTCCGGGGGGCCTCCGATTTTGTCCGAACCGATCCGTGACAAAATTGGAGGTCCCGATCCGGGTCCCGATCCGATCCGGGGGGTCCGTGCACACCCCTAACAGGGACCCTTCACAAAAGCAGTGATATGTGATAACACAATTAACGTAGAATTGCTTAATTAATTAACTTACGCAGTGGGACAGGAAACCATTGTCTCTATTCAGCTCCAAATGAATTTTCTTTAGGAACTTTAATTCACTTTGCACCTTCCCGTTGAAATTTCTTTGACCAAGGATGGGGGCATTTCAGTTTCTGACTTGCTTGGGTCCAGATTCTGGTGGTATCATTTGCATTATCTAGATTTCTAGGTTAGTGCCCATGTTGATAAGAAGCCACCACCATTATTGCCATCAGTATAATCAGCTGAAGTGTTATTGTCTGAAACAGCATTGTAAAATCCAGTGTAAGATCTTCTTGGAGGAGACCCATTGCAATGAATGGGACCTAAGTTAGTCATGACTTAGCTCTCATTCATTTCAATGGGTCTACTCTAGGTAAGACTTAGATTGGATTTTACCCATAATTTTCTATAGCACTGGGCTTTTGTTTTGAACTGCATTAAATAGTTGAAAGCAATTTGCATAATACAATACTGTACTTCAAATCAATTTCTATATAAATATCAATCCTCTCTGTGTCTGCTCAGAAGTTATGTCCTATTGAATGCAATGGGGCTTACTCCCAGGAGTGTGTGTATGATGGGCATAGAGGACCTATGGCCTCCAGGTACTGTTGGACTGCAATTCCAGTCATCCCCATCCATCAGCCATACTGGCTGTGGCTGATGGGAGTTTGAGTCCAGCAACATCTTGTGGGGCTGCAGTTTTCCTACCCCTGGTATATGAACATATGTAGAGCCAAAAGGATCTTCTCTAGCCCAGAATTCTGCTCCCACAGTAGTAAACCACATGCATATTGGAAGCCCATAAGCAGGACATGTGTGCAATAGTACCCTTCTGCTCACGTTCCTCAACATCTAGCACTACTGGAGGCAACATATAGCCATCATGACTGGTAGCCAGTGATAGCCTTCTCCATCCATTTGTCTAATCCCCTTTTAAAGCCATCAAAGTTTATGGCCATCACTACATCAGGTCGTAGCAAATTCCATAGATCAACAATGTGGTGTGTGAAGAAGTCCTTCCTTTTATCTGACCTGAATCTTCCACCATTCAGTATCATGGAGGTGACCCCAGGATCTAGCATTGGGGTTGTGGGGGGGAGAAACTTCTCTCTATCCATTGCCTTCATATCATGCATACTTTTATACCGCTTTATACATTTTTGCCTGTACTTGCCTTTTTTTTCCTAAGCTAAAATTCCCTAAACCCTGCAACTTTTCATCGTACGATGGTTGCTCTGACCCCTCCTTCATTGTAGTGTCCCTTATGGAATTTTAACCAAAGAATGATCATTTCCAGTTGCAAAGGTAGAGAAGGCTCAGATTCAGGTTGGGATCCAGTTGAAGATACTTCAGGCCTCAGGACAAACATGCCTCACCTCCTCTAATTTCCAGGTGGGATGAAATTTGCCAGTGGAGCCCTTTGGAGAAATACCTGGAAACAAGTGATGTTATCAGATCGTTTTGCTCATTATTCTAACCAGCTTTCAGTTTCATGGAAAACATCAATATTTCATCTGGTTCGAAAAGCCGAGCTTTTAAATCATGCTTTACATTTACCAGTGAGATTAGAACATTGGACTTTTATTAAGCCTCTTAACTGTTTAATTCATTTTATTCCCAGTCCATCTGATATATCATCTCTCCATGTTTCCTCTTCTTATCTCTTCCTGACAGTGGGTACTACTCATCTCTAATGCCTTTGGAGGGGTCAGCATGAGTGTGTATGCCTGCGGATCTCTGATGGTGCATAGCTCTTCCAAACCCCAACATCAAGCATTTATAGGATGGCTTTCGTTCCTTTCTTTTTTCCTCATGAAATTTTATTTTATTTTGAAATAAGGTTCACAAACTAAAGGCAACCAAAAGAAGAAGAAGAAGAAGAAGAAGAAGAAGAAGAAGAAGAAGAAGAAGAAGAAGACACACATAATAATTGATCACGATCCCTAAACAACCCCCCCCCCACACACACACACACCAGGAATCCAGTAATTTTAAATGTTAGCCTAAAACTGATATTTTAATGGAACATTTACAATTACAATGGGAGCCAGTGTGGCGTAGTGACGAGAGTGTCGGACTGAGAGACAGGAGATCAGGCTTCTAGTCCCCTCTCTTCCATGGAAGCTCACTGGGTGACTTTGGGCCAGTCACAGACTCTCAGCCCAACCTACCTCACAGGGTTGTTGTTGTGTGGATAAAATGGAGAGGAGGAGGATTGTGTATGCTGTCTTGGGTTCCTAGAAGGAAAAAAAGGTGGAATATAGATGTAATAAAATAAATAAATAAAATTTAAAAAGTTTTAAATGTTTTAAATATCTGCTGTTTTATGTTTTATGGTTTTAAATTTTGTATATTGACTTTTAATGTTCAGTCTTTTAATTTTTGTAAACTGCCCAGAGAGCTTCGGCTATGAGGCGGTATATAAATGTAATTATTATTATTATTATTAATAATAATAATAATAATAATAATAATACCACCTAAGTAGGAGCTCAATTCCTTAATGAAAGTAAAACAAATACAAATTCTACATCATATAAAAGTATGGTGTGCAGGTGTATGTCATTTTATCTATTCTTGCATATTAATCAGAGATAGAAAATAGACAACTGTTCTTCGTTGGAACTTTATCGAAAGTTTGAAGTGCCTCAGCATAGGAAACGAATGGAAACCATGATGTCATCATATCATTCTTCACATTAAGATTTCTTGCTCACTGTACTTGCTGATTCAGTTTATACATAGGGGGAGTCTACACCAGCCATTTATTGCAGGATTGTATCACAGTCATCACTAACTGCGCACATGATGTTTACCTGCTTTTATGGTGATCTTGGCTCCACCTCTCATTTCCCCCAGAATATCCTTGGCTGCTTTTGTTGCGGCTTTTTTGTCTCTCTCGCTTCCATTCTGAAGAATAAACGTGGTGTGCCCCCCTTTGTGAGGTCATTGCTATGCATCGTAAATTGCAGGCTCAGTGAACAGCCAATCAGCTGTGTGGGGGAAGGCATTTCCATGGCTGTCAGAGGTGTATGGGAGTGGACCTGTCTGCCATTTTCACCACACATTTTTGATGTGTATTGGGGTGGTTCACTGCCAAGTGTGCTTTTTTTATTATTCGAGGAGTATATGTTGCTGTTCATCTGCGCTTCTGCGCATGCCTCACCAGTCATTAAAAAAATCCTCTGCCCCATAGCTATCTGCATAGCACTGCCCACTTCTGCTGATCCACATGTGGAAGCAGCATAATGGGGCACACATGCTCCTCCAATGGCACTCCTGTAATTATGGTACACATCAGTGGCGTGTGCCCCATGAGTGCTGATTGCAGTAGTGGGGAACCTTCAGAAACATCCCTCTTCTACTGTGAAAGCGCTGCAGGTGTAGATTAGCCCATACTCATACTTTCCCAAATTTTATTAATCCACTGCTCTTTAGTAGGTAGTTTTGGAGACTTCCACTTACAAGCTAGACAGCTAGACCTAACTTTGCAGCTGTATACAATTGTTTAAGGACGGCTTTCTAATAGACACATCTCCAGAGTCTAGCATGACCCAGATTTGGCCAGCAGATTCCTGAGGAGCAGACTCTAGAAATGACAGAGTACATCTCCACATAGACCAGAGTCCCCTCCCCTCTTCAACCTGAGAGCTACATTTCCACATGGTCAACCTCCCAAGCCTTGCATGCCAGTGGTGCGTGCAAGCCCATGGAAAAAACAAATGGGCAGGGTCTACAGTGATGCCACCCCCTTGGTCCTCCTTTATTTCTCTCTGTAAATCAAAGGATCCCAACTATGAAACGGGCATCAGAATGCTGCTCATGGGTTTTGTGATTCACTGACCCTTTTTGGCCTCACAGCAGCCAGCTCAGCACTCTATGGCTGAATTCGGACAACACGATAGTCAATGGTGGGGTAATAATCAACTTTACAGTTGTTCATCTAGGGGGTACTCCCCACACAACATGGTAATAAATAATCAACCGTGGTGTGGATTAGGATCAGCGCTGAGTTGACTATGGCAGCATTTGGATGACACGATAGTCAATACAACTGACGATTGTTCCCCCCCCCCAGTTGCTTATTGTGTCATCCAAATTCAGCCTATATTTCCCCCTTCTCGTTCGCCGCTGCCACCATTGAACATTGTACCCTATCTGAGGTACTCCAAGAATCCACTCCAGTTTGTGAAACAGAAATAACTTTTATTTAACAGACCCTATCCACACTATAGATATAAAACGTTTTAAACCAATATAAAACATTTTATATTGGTTTAAAACTTTTTATATTGGTTTAAAACATTTTTTATCTAGTGTGGATAGGCTGAATAAGTAAGGTTATGCAGTTTACAAAGCTTATGGTTTCGTCAATTTCAATACTTGTTTGTTTCAATACCATTTCATTTGAAACCCTGCCTACGCTACCCCTTAGACTACACTCTCTCTTCCCAGACACTCTGTTCCCAAAATAATAAAAGATGTCATTCCTATTCTCTCTCTAGACCCTTCCACAGACAAACCCAGATTCTGACTGCCTCACTCTCTCCACATACACCCTCTACTGCTTCCCTTAACTCCTCCCTCGCACTGCTAACTGCCAATCCAAACCTTTGATCCACCAGCCAATCAGCATTCATTTTACATTCTGTTCACTCCCCCCTCCCAACAGCATCATCCACTTACCAACCTTGTATTTGAAGTCCACACAGCACTTACATCTTAAATTACAATAATGATTAAACATTACAAACACTTACATTTTATATAACTGGCAATAAACAGGAAAACATCACACCTACCCACACTTACTCTCTCATACACACTCACACACCACACCACACACACTGCTTCTATCCCAGCAATTCATTTTTATCCTCTCCAGGCAGCTTGCAATAGTCAGTTGAGCAGACCATGGTGTAGTGGACACTTGCTTTATTAGCATGAATGCTGAAGTTGCGTACCACCCTCCTCAGATTTCCCTCTTCCCTCTGAATTGAGCTGCAACCTCACATAATTGTTACACCAATAGTATATCACACGAGTACATCTGGCTAATACAAGCAATAAACAATGTTGAAGAAATTGCAATCAGCAAGGTTCATAGATCCATTTTGGTGGGCTTGTCCTGTTATGTCACTGCTTATTTAGCCAAAGCAGTAGCACTCACATACAAAAGGGAGGGATCATCAGATTTGGAGGTGTCCTAAGGTTTACAGAACTACATAAACTATTTAGGGGGGAGCCTAAAAGGGGTGGTAAAACCAGAGAACAGCCCAATGAGAACTGTGCGTGCTCAAGTGTCCATCAATGCTGTCTAACTCTTGGGGGAGAAATGGAAAACTGGGAAGAGAGAATCAACCCAAGTCTCTGGAATCTTGAACCTCAGTACTCTGTACTGCAACTTTCTGTTGCAGCTCCCACTTGCCATCCGTGATTTCCGAATGGCACATTTTGGCAACAGCATGGTTTATTTTCAGTAAATGGCATCAGCAAACAATTGACATGAACCAGTCTTTTATCTTTGAATTACAGTGATAATATTATGTAGCAAAAACAAGCAAACACAGAGCATTGGAAAAGGAGTTTTTATAAAATCTGGGATAATGTCAGCATTTTTTAAAAAACAAAAACCAATTCCTGAATATGGGAACTGGCAATTAACTACATAATCAGTTCATCTTTAGTTGGTTCTAGTGAATATTGGTTTGATACTTTAATTTTAAGTAAATATCTGGTTTAGTGTATGAAATTAAGATGTGGATCCTGTAGTATTACGCCCTCAAATGCTCTTTCTTGTGATGCATTATGAATGATATATAGTCAGCTATTGTCTTAGGTAAATTTAACTCCTTCCCCCCCCCCCAAAAAAAAAACAGTCTGAGCTGGACAAAAAAAAGATCCACTCATAAATGTTTTCTGTATATGTAGAAGGTCATGGGACGTATTTTGGCCACTTTAAAGATGGTCATGTTCTGGCTACTACAGGTTTTAGAGATTCATGTGTGTAGATTTCAGAAATATTGATGAATCTTATTAATTATATTCAGTTATAGAGAAATGCAGCTTTCAATTTAAAATTATGTTAGTAAATGCTTGAGACAGCAGATAACAAAGGGAAGGGCCATAGCACAGCAGTAGACTAGCCTCTGTTTTGCAAGCGGAAGGTCCCAGGTTTGATTCCCACCATCTTCAGGTAAGGCAAGAGAAGAATTGTGCCTGAAACCCTGGAGAGCAGCTGCCAGCCAGTGTTGACAATACTGGGTTAGATGGGCCAATGGTCTGGCTCCATATAAGGCAGCTTCCTATCTACCTATTTATAGACCTACAAGAGGAGACCACATTGTAGGCAGGGAAGGTAGGCACACACCTCCGATGCAAATCAAGTTCCATGTTTATATAAATGCAGTCGTTCAGAGAAAATGACACCTACACAAATGGTTTTGACAGATGTCTGAATCTTGCTTTGCAAAATTGAAATGTGACCCCCCCCTTTTTTTCCTTTTATGATGGAAGACTCAACATTTGCCAGTGGTATTCATTACTGAATAAGTAGAGTATCGCGAAAAAGGATATTGATCGTACATCATTTACAGGTTCCTAGATTGTCTACAGAATAGAAATTTGTTCTAGATCAGTACAAAGTGGGGGGAGGGATCCTGCAAAACTATCCTAAGAATTTTTTGACAGCTGACAATTTTTCCCCTTGCCAAATGCCCCCCCCCCAAAAAGCACAGCAAATAGATCTCTTCATCATACCAGTAGTGTAGTCCAAAAATGACAGTATCGGGTGACTTTCCAACTTGGCTGTGTGAATTTGACCTTAGTTGTCACTTTAGGACACAATCCTATGCCTGTTTAGACAAAAAAAAACAAGTTTGTGAGTTGTGAGTTGTAGGACTTTTTCTGTCTAAACAGGCATAGGATTGTGCCCTTATTGATGCCAAGAAGACCACCTGAATCCATTGTTATCCCTTTAGATACTAGTGACATGATCTGGTTGAATGAACTAGGATCGTTGGCTAGTCCCACAATGAGTGAAATTTATTCTAAACTTGCACCAGTTTAAGCTGCGTTAAAGCAATTTTCTGTCCAGATCATGCCTAATACTAGTTGTGCATTAAAAAAACATCCAAAGCAAAATATAAGAGCAGAGAATGGATCAAGATGCTCCATGAAAAGGAAGCAGAATTCTGGCTTAGGGTGTCATCAGGCGAGTGCTTTATTGCATGCTTGGATTTTCGCTGCCCTATTCATGACGTCGCCAGCGTCCCATGTGCCTCCCGCCCCTTCTAGCCGTCTTCACATGACAATCCCTCTCCCGCTGAATCCGATTTATTTTTGAGACGGAACTTACCGCTATTTCCTGCTGTGTGCAGGAGAAGCAGTGCGATCAAAACTCACCACTGAATGGGCCATGCACATGTTGTTTACTTCCTCTTTCGAAAAGGGAAGTAATGAGGGACAAACGTGTAGGCGGAGAAGCAACAGTAACGAAACATGGTTTCCACCCCATGCGATGATGCTCTTAATCTCCCAGAAGGGAAGATTGGCTTGTTTAATGGTTTCTGCAGTGATGAAGAAAAACAATGACGACAACAACAACCGTCTTCCTGGAGGCTACCTGGGGTGTTTTGTTCTTTACCTTTCTGCAAGGTAAGAGCACATTGTACTCTGCTCGCAGCAGGGAAGAGATTGACAATTATTGGATAACAGGTGCAGATCCATGCAAAAGGTATGGTTTATATGCTTTGCTCCTCCTATTTTTTCATGCTTTATTACATCCACCCTTGAAGAAGGAGAATGAGGAGGAGGAGGAGGAGGAGTGCAAAGACGAAGTTTAGAAGGTGTGCAAAGAGTAATTTCCCTCTCCTTGATGTCCCCTCTCCACCCCACCCACACCCTTGGGAAGTTCAGCACAGGAGACCCATTTGCAGAAGTAGCCTATTTCAGGTGTATCCCTGGGATCAGGAAGCCCTTGCCTCTATCAGGTCTACAGAAATACACCTAAGTGCAGACACACTCTGCCCATGCCGCAGTGCTTTAAAGGGAATGTGCTCTTGGACGCTCATCTATATGTACATGGGCATGCACATTTGCACACACATCTCTGAGCATGCATTTCATTTAAAATGTCTGTACTTGGATGCATGCCAGTTTACCTGTAGTCCTTAACCTCTGTGGTTGGGTTGTTTAAAGGATCAAGTTGTGTTCTCACCTGATACCTTTTATGTAATGTCCCTGCAAGGATTTATCAAGGTTAATCTAATTTTTTTCTGTGGTACTAGATCGTGTGGGAACTGGGTTGCTGCAGAGGGCTGGAATCAGATTCACCAGCTAATTGAAAAACATGATGCTGATGCCCAGAAATGGAAAATAATATGTTGTTCATTATTCTCAACTACATACTTGATGTCCACTACTAAATATTGAGGCGGGGGCATTTTAAAAAGACTTGTACTTTACAGGTATGTATGCAATTAGGGACGGGTAAGAATTTTGTTTCAGTTTGATTGGATAAGAATTTACCAAAATTCACAAAGTGCTCCATATTTGGCACAAAAAGGACATGAGATTAAAAAAACCTGAATGAATGTGGGAGAAACCAAAACTGACAAGTTCACCCTTAAAAATCTTTAAAATGTATAAAATTTGTTGAAGTCCTGTGTATTCAACCATGTTAGTACTTAATTAGGGTTTCCACTCCTTGTTTCTCATAGGCTACTCCCCTTTAAGAGCCATATGGCAGGCAGATACATCACGATCCTTTCCATCCTGGGAATAATTGTACCAATTAGATTTGGGTGGTGCAGATGGGTGAGACATTCATTTCAGTTCATTTTGTGTAAGAATTTACCATGATTTGCAACATTCATATTTGGTCGAGAAAACCTGAGAGTTTAAAAAATGCAAATGCAGGGGGGGGAAGCAAAACCGACAGTCTAAGAAACTAGAATATTTTTTGTGGTTGTGTTTTACACTCACTTCCCTTATAGAAGTAAAAAGGAATACAAAGGTCAGTTTTGTAAAAGTAAAAAGGAATACAAAATGGGAACTGATTTTAAAAGTTTGTAATACTTGGATTTGACACATCTGTGTTAATAGCTGTAGCAGCCCAAAATAAAATGGAACTCTTCTTGCCTCTCTTGTGAAGACAACTGTATTTCCTGTTTTCCCTCTTCGCTTATGTTGGAGGGGCTACAGAAAAAATACCCCACTGAGATGGACTCAGCAGGAGGATGAAGGGATGTTCTGCAGTGTCTTTGAATGGAAGATCTGCAAGGAGTGTGATAAAGGTGATGGTGGATGGGAAATCTCTGCCTCAGTTGTTATGCATGTATAGCGTTGTTGAGTTCTGCCCATCAACAGGGAGACTGAACTGCCTACCCACAAAGCTGCTGGCTCATGCATGCTTGGATTGGTAGAGGCAGATCCAAAAATTCAGGGGCTAATGCTTAATGGTCTCAGCCAGGTACTTGAGGCCGGGGGGGGGGGGCAGGGAGAGGACGAAGAAAAGAAAGGAGTCACTTCCTTGAAGGTAAAGGGTAGGGATGTGCACTGACCCCCCGGATCGGATCGGATAGCGGATCGGAATCGGACCTGGGGGGTCGGATCGGATCGGATCGGAGGATGGTCGGATCGGATCGGACCGGATGTCCGATCCGGATCGGACGCCATTTTGAATGCTTTTTCCCATAGCCAAGTATTGTTTTACAAAAATGCCTATAACTTTTTCATTTTTAAAGATAGAAGGATGAAACTTGGGCACATTATACACTGGTCAGGGATAGTTATCTGTGAGAAATTTCAGAAAGATTGGTGCATGCGTTTTGTGGCAATTAATTGTTTAATAAATACCCAGAAATGCCTATAACTTTGTCATTTTTAAAGTTACAAACATGAAGCTTTGCCACATTGTAGGTGGTACCTTGGGACCTATCTGTGAGAAATTTCAGAAACTTAGGTGCTTGCCTTGTGTGGCAATTAATTTTAGAAAAATGGGTAGTAGTGGGGTAAATACATTTACGCCTCCCATTTTTTTATTTTTGAAGATACAAACAGGAAACTTGGGCACATTACAGGTACCACTTGCCTTGATATGTGTGTGAAATTTCAGAAACATTGGAGCTTGCCTTGTGTGGCAATTAATTTTTGAAACAATGAGGAAAGAAACACCTATAACTTTGTCATTTTTAAAGTTACACACATGAAACTTTGCCACATTGTAGGTGGTATCTTGGGACCTATGTGTGTGAAATTTCAGAAACATAGGTGCTTGCCTTGTGTGGCAATTAATTTTTTAATAAATACCCAGGAATGCCTATAACTTTGTCATTTGTAAAGTTACACACATGAAACTTTGCCACATTGTAGGCGGTACCTTGGGACCTATGTGTGTAAAATTTCAGAAACGTAGGTGCTTGTATTGTGTGGCAATTAATTTTTGAAACAATGAGGGATTCATTGGACAGCACTTGCCCATAGGGATTCATTGGACAGTACTTGCCCATAGGGATTCATTGGACAGTACTTTCCTATAGGAAATCATTGGAAAGCACTTGCCCATAGAAAATCATTGGAAAGCACTTGCCCATTGAGAAATACAGTTATGCCTCCCACTTTTTTATTTTTGAAGATACAAACAGGAAACTTGGGCACATTGTAGACTGGTTAGGGATAGTTATCTGTGAGAAATTTCAGAAAGATTGGTGCATGCGTTTTGTGGCAATTAATTTTTTAATAAATACCCAGGAATGCCTATAACTTTGTCATTTTTAAAGTTACATACATGAAACTTTGCCACATTGTAGGTGGTACCTTGGGACCTATGTGTGTAAAATTTCAAAAACGTAGGTGCTTGCCTTGTATGGCAATTAATTTTAGAAAAATGGGTAGTAGTGGGGTAAATACATTTACGCCTCCCATTTTTTTATTTTTAAAGGTACAAACAGGAAACATGGGCACATTACAGGGAACACTTCACTTGATATGTGTGTAAAATTTCAGAATGATAGGTCCAGGCATTTGGTGGCAAGGTGTCTGCACACACCACTTTGAAGACTGTAGAAAATTTCTCCCGTAACGATCCTAGCGAGAGAGAGTGATCCTAGGCTCAGCCGTTCTGCTTAAGTAAAAAGGGAAAGTATCAATCAAAGCAGACACGAGCCAAGTGCTACTTTGTTTCGCCTTTTGTAATGGATACTACCTCAGTTGCAGCCAAGCGTGCAAGGATCAAAGAGATGAGAGAAAGTGTTTCCTTCTTCTTCCCGGGAGGCGGGAGGGTGCAATTGACAGCCCCAGCCTCTGTGTAAAAAAGGTTAATAACTTTTAATCTAAAAAATTCGTAGCCACCAAATGCCTGGACCTATCATTCTGAAATTTTACACACATATCAAGTGAAGTGTTCCCTGTAATGTGCCCATGTTTCCTGTTTGTATCTTTAAAAATAAAAAAATGGGAGGCGTAAATGTATTTACCCCACTACTACCCATTTTTCTAAAATTAATTGCCATACAAGGCAAGCACCTACGTTTTTGAAATTTTACACACATAGGTCCCAAGGTACCACCTACAATGTGGCAAAGTTTCATGTATGTAACTTTAAAAATGACAAAGTTATAGGCATTCCTGGGTATTTATTAAAAAATTAATTGCCACAAAACGCATGCACCAATCTTTCTGAAATTTCTCACAGATAACTATCCCTAACCAGTCTACAATGTGCCCAAGTTTCCTGTTTGTATCTTCAAAAATAAAAAAGTGGGAGGCATAACTGTATTTCTCAATGGGCAAGTGCTTTCCAATGATTTTCTATGGGCAAGTGCTTTCCAATGATTTCCTATAGGAAAGTACTGTCCAATGAATCCCTATGGGCAAGTACTGTCCAATGAATCCCTATGGGCAAGTGCTGTCCAATGAATCCCTCATTGTTTCAAAAATTAATTGCTACACAATACAAGCACCTACGTTTCTGAAATTTTACACACATAGGTCCCAAGGTACCGCCTACAATGTGGCAAAGTTTCATGTGTGTAACTTTACAAATGACAAAGTTATAGGCATTCCTGGGTATTTATTAAAAAATTAATTGCCACACAAGGCAAGCACCTATGTTTCTGAAATTTCACACACATAGGTCCCAAGGTACCACCTACAATGTGGCAAAGTTTCATGTGTGTAACTTTAAAAATGACAAAGTTATAGGTGTTTCTTTCCTCATTGTTTCAAAAATTAATTGCCACACAAGGCAAGCTCCAATGTTTCTGAAATTTCACACACATATCAAGGCAAGTGGTACCTGTAATGTGCCCAAGTTTCCTGTTTGTATCTTCAAAAATAAAAAAATGGGAGGCGTAAATGTATTTACCCCACTACTACCCATTTTTCTAAAATTAATTGCCACACAAGGCAAGCACCTAAGTTTCTGAAATTTCTCACAGATAGGTCCCAAGGTACCACCTACAATGTGGCAAAGTTTCATGTTTGTAACTTTAAAAATGACAAAGTTATAGGCATTTCTGGGTATTTATTAAACAATTAATTGCCACAAAACGCATGCACCAATCTTTCTGAAATTTCTCACAGATAACTATCCCTAACCAGTGTATAATGTGCCCAAGTTTCATCCTTCTATCTTTAAAAATGAAAAAGTTATAGGCGTTTTTGTAAAACAATACTTGGCTATGGGAAAAAGCATTCAAAATGGCGTCCGATCCGGATCGGACCTCGTCGGATCGGATCGGATCGGATCGGAGGTTGATCGGATCGGATCGGATCGGATCGGATTTTCCCGATTTTGGGGCGGATCGGATTCGGATCGTGGATCGGATCCGATCCGATGCACACCCCTAGTAAAGGGGGGGAAGGAAATGAAAATTAAAGGGGACTGAGCATCTGTAGCTTGCTACCATTCACTCACAGTATCCCAATTTCCCATTTTAGTCCTTAATGGGCTACTTTTGGGGTCCTCCCCTTAATTTTTTCTACTTCTGCAAACCAGGGATTCTCCAAAACCACCTCATACCTCCCTCTTTTGCATGGATGGTTCTGTTTTGGCTACACAAGTAATGGCATATACAGCCAGAACATTAGGAATAGAAGGGAAATTAATTATTATTATTATTATTATTTACATTTATATACCAACCCATAGCCAAAGCTCTCTGGACAGTTTACCAAAATTAAAAACATTGAACATTTAAAAACCAATATATAAAAATAAAAATAACAACAAAAATAACAAGAATAATAATTACATAACCCAAACATTAATATAAAAAAAATCATTCACTGATCAATTTTGTTTTGCAAAAAAACAGTTATCTTCAACAGTTATTGGGCCTGTTTAGACAACATGCTATGCCATGGATAGGCCACGAACCCTTTTGCAGCAAATGTTTAGTGAGCGTGTTTAAACCGTGGTTATGTATCCACCATGGTTAAGAATGGTTCACATGACATGCTAAGCCATAAAGTTTAGCTTAAAATGCTTAACCACCGCAGCTTAGCATGTTGTCTGAACAGGGTCAATTTCATGACAACGTAGTTAAAATCTAGTAACAACCAATAGGTAAATTGTGCAATTTATGTAGGAAGTTATACAGTGAATACTTTACTTAAGCCTATCAAAGGCAGCACATATAGGTATTTTAGTTAATATATAAAAATATTACTATATTGTTGGAGTCCAGATGGTGCTGGACATTTCTCTGCATAATCTGAGCCATGGAAACCAATCCTCCAAGGCTTTCTCTGGTCTTTGCTGAACAGGTGATGTTCTGAACTGATGGGTGAGTTTGGGGCAAAATCTCAAGCTTCATTATGCCATTGCCAATTTTTTGGAAGCACTTTTAGGTTCCATCAACTAGGGCCCCGTCTTGATGCCGGCGCATTGGCACTGGGATGTCTTGGGCCCTCGCACTTGCGCTCCTTCCCAGCATCTGCATGGGAAGGAGCATGAATGCAGAGTTGCCGCTGCTGCACCGAGCACCTGGGAGAGGGGAGGAACGGGGCAGCTGGAGGGGGAGGAACAGAGGGACATACGGCACCCAAACCGGCCTTCCTCCAGCCGATGACGACTAATCAGTTGTCACCATCGGCTGTAGCATGCGCCACAGAAAAAAAGTCGGGGTAAGTGCCTGACTTTTTTAAAGCAAAGTTTAGGGGTTTTGCCTCTGGATAGATTCCGAGTGGCGGCAGCATCGTGTAGATCACCTGCTGCCAGTCCAAAGTCACCGCAGGGAAATGTGCCCATCTGGAAGTACCCTAGCAGTTGTCATTCTACGGTTGTTATTCTAAGGCTGACATGCCAAGGCTGGGTGGCCGGCTCATGGGAGCCAAACTGATTGGCATTGCATTTCCAAGCCCAATTTAAAGCCTTGAATTGTTTGAGCCCAAGCTCCATAAAGGGCTGCCTTCTCCTGTACCAGCCTGCTCATACTCTGAGGTCATCAACAAAGGCCCTCACACCTGCCCACTGCCAAGGGCATTTAGGCTCATGACTAAAAAGAAGAGGGCCTTCTCAGAGGTGGCCCCAACTTTTATTTTTATTGATAAGTTTTTATTAATTTGAATTGGCAATCTGTGTTTTTATGGATTTTATTGAAATGTGTTTTTATGGACTTTTGTATCCACATCATGTGTTTTTTTTAATCTTCTACGACACCTTGAGAGGGTTCCATCTTTAAAAGTGGCCTAGGAATAATGACAGAAAGACAGATGGTCTGCTGTTGGGGAGTCATCTGATATTGAAACAGGTCACACCTAGGGGTGTAAGAGATTCCCCCCTCCCCAGTTTCTTAAGCATTAGAAATTGCCCCATTCACAACCATGGACTGAAATGCAAGGAGGAGTGCTATAGTTCATGTATTCCAGAGCTTGCAATTGTGTCCAAACAATATATCCGCTAGAGAAAATGTACTTTAAAACTACACATTTTGAGGAATATATACCATTTTCAGGCATCTGGGTGCACGGTTGTTGTTGTTGTTGTTGTCGTTTTTAAAGCACTCAAATGTGCTTCTTTCCATGTTCAGGAACGGGAATGAGGTGAACCAAACTTGGAGAGGAAGTTGCAGAACCATGATGAGCGTGAGCATGAAAAGGGACCTGAGAAACCCCTGACGGAAGTTGATTGTAGAGGTTCAGGGACACCTGTGGCTGTGTGACTGGCTGATCATCAGCAGAGCCCTGCTGGATCAGACCACAGGCTTGTCTAGTCCATAGGGTTTGCCTGGGATGGCCCCCGGCTGGTCCCTGTGAGTCCAAATGATGCACAGGGACTCCTGGGGGCGGGGGGGGGGGGATGGCCACGGGATTTTCCAGAGAGAAGGGATCCCTGGAAAATCCCAATTCTTTCACAGTCCCGGGAACTTCCCAAGACCATGGAAGATGTGGCTGCCCATCCCGGGTCCTGCCGCGCTTACTCAAGAGTAAGTGCAGCAGCAGAAATGGGCATTGAGCTGCACCACTGGCTCTGTGCCCATTAGGAAAGGGGGTGGCACCAGTTTTGCCACCCCAGGGAGGGCAGGGAATTGGGTGGGGCCCCGATCATGCACTGTTTTTAAACTTACTTTTTGCGGAGGAGCACTCATGCACTCTCCTATGGCCCCAAAATCAAACAAAATGGCAGGTGTGATGTGCAATGACCCGGGAGGAACCCGGGTCATCGCACTTCTGGTGCATATTAGGGCAACGATCCCAGAAGCAGGTACTTCCAGGATCGCCCTCCCTCTACACCCCTGTGGTGTAGGAAGGGCCTTAGAGGATACTGGTGGAGTAATGCATACTTTTCCTGTTATTATCTGTTTCCATAGTGATACTTGTCGCACTACAAATATGTTTGGGTCCTGACTAGACACACCAGGAAGATATTCAACCAAAATGAGGGTGCATTCACGAATACCAATTTAGAAGAGGACGAAGGCTGCAGTTGTTCACATAATACTTCCCTGGGAGTAAACTGCATAAAACTCAGTGGGACTTACTTCTCAGTACACATGCATAAGATGACAGTGTTGTGATGTGATGTGACTGCACATATTAAAAAGATAATAATCATCAAACCATATCTTCTTTTTTGGTTACTCTTGTTGCTGAAAAGAATTTCTTCCTAGGTATTCTCCTCAACATCCTTTGCATATTCTGGAGTTGCTTGCTGAAAGCTTGAATATTTTCAGAAAAATCCCCAAACACTTTGTCTATTTCATTATCCAATAATATTTGATTTTAATATCTCCCATAGGATGCTTTGCAGTATGGTATTGTAGCATTTACTTGACAGTTCAGACAGTTGATATATATGCAATGGTTTGCCGTCTTCCTACCTTCACAAAACACTTTCCATGGTTGCAGAATTCGTGGTTACAGAAATGTTCAAAATTATTTCCCGATTTCAGTTTCTCCTTGCAGGCTTTAAACCCATGGAGAAACATTATTAGAAACAGCCTTAAACAAAGAGTGTACGATGCGGCTGCACAGTTCGATATAGCCTCCCTTATATCCTTTAATGCAGCTAGGTGGTTGGCAGGTACCAAATGGTCAGCACCAATGTGAAGGGTACCTTTTATTCCCCATGACATTAGAATATCAAAGGGCCTTCACTCAACAGCACTTTGAAGAAATGGATTCAATGATGAAATCAGGCAGATTTTATGTATACTTGTCCAAGAGAGATTGTGTGTTTGTGGGGTGGGAAACCAGTTTTGGAGGAATTGGCGCATTATATCCTCAAATGACAATCATCTACTGGCATGAGAGACCATTATTTAGATCCCCTTTTAAAGAAAATGAAGTTTGAGGATGTACAGAGGAAATTGGGTTTTCTGCTGCAAGCAGCTAACCAGTATGTGGGCTAGAGGGTTACTTCTTTTGCAGTAAAGACTGCTAGACATAGGGGAAACTATGCAGATTCCATTGCTGTGGATCGCCCGGGAGATGTGAAAATAGGAGAGATGTATTCTTATATAAGTCTATAATGTCACGTATTTTATTTGTAAAGCTTGCTTTTTGAAGAATGTTTCAATTTTAATAATTTTAACTACTAATTTCAATTAGCAATTACTGTATTTTTATGTAAGTTAATCCAAGTTTTGTTATTTGGTTTTATGCTGCTATGGTCTAAGGTCTAATGCAATAAATGTGATGCATTCATATTGACATCGGCCAAGGAAACTTGGCAAAGCAGGCACACAATGTCTAGCAGGCACAGAATGTCCAACATATTTCAGTGGGTTCTCTGATATACTCATGGCATAGTATTGCACTCTGTCCTAGAACATACCCATCATTCCCCTGGGGTTACACATTGAAGAAGAAGTCCAGTAGTGGCGGAAGCTTGCAAGCCGATTTTCACAGAGGATGAGCTACCCACCCACCCCGAATACAAAGCAGTTTTCCACCCCATTCGCAGGTAATGAAATTATGTTGGGGACACATGGGCAATTTTTCAGTCTGAGGACAAAATTTGGCCAAACCTACCTCCAGCACTGGTTATGGGACTTCTCTCAGGCAGCTGCTATTAATTCACAGGAGGCCCTCAAAATGGTGCTATGCCACTGTGTAGTGTTGTTCAGAGAGGAGTTGTGGATATGGGGTGGGGTGGGGTGGGATGGAGGCAGTTACCCGCTGTAAAGAAGGACTCTGCCGCCACGTGGGTGGAATAATGCTATTGCATAAGAGGGAATGGCAACAAAAGGTTGTTGCCAAACTGCCCCTTCCCCTGGTCTCCACATTGAGCAGAACCTTTGTTCTAGAGAACTTTTGGTTCAGCCCTATCTCCACCTGCTTTCCCATGGAGGAACACTGACAACCCAGGTTCTGCAGAATAACCATGTTTGAAAACCAATGAGATACCATTTCTGACATTATCTGATGGACAGTATGCAAAGCCAATGTAGTGTAGTAGATAGAGAGATGGGCCAGATCTACACCAAGCAGGATATAACACTATGAAAGCAGTTTGAAGACGATATATGTAATATATGGCATGGGCCCCAACAGTTGTCATTGCACTTCAGTACCATTACAAAGCTGTAGTGCAGATCCTGCATCGGACTGGGACTTAGGAATTCTGGGTTCTAGTTCCCACTCAGCAATGAAATTCATTGGATGATTTTGAGCAAGTCACTGTCTCTCAGCCTAACTTACCTCACAGGTTGAGATGCTATGGGAGTCTGTGGGGAGCGGTTGGACTTCCCCCGTCACTCAAGCACTGGGGCCCCATTTGCTGAGCTGTTGCCACCTACAGAACTTGACCACCCAGCACTTTCCCCTCTCCTTAGCGAACTACTATTTCTCATATCAATGGCAGCTTGTGTTTACCAGATAGCTAACGCTATGAAAATGGTGGCCGTACATATTTTGAACATTATAGGTACATATGATCCGTTGATGGCTGTAACGTTGTGTAAATGGAACCTTTATGGCCACCACTTACATAACATTAGATTTCCGGCAGCCTTGCAGTGCTCTACACATGCTTGCTGGACCAACCACCAGCTCATGTGGTGAGAGAACATGGGCCGCGCTGGCAGGTCAGTGAGCAAATGTCAAAACTGGATGGAGATGATTCCATCCATCACTACTCAAGGGTTTTTTCCAGGATTTTTTTAAAAAAAAAAACAGAGAGGAAGAAAACTGTGGCCCTTTCCGTACCAGCCATTTTTCGAGGGGCTGCCCCTGCCTGCTCACAGAGAGTCCGCATGATGCACAGAACATCCTGCAAGCAGGCAGAGGCCAGCCCTCCATTTTCCTGGGAGTTTAGGGAACGCTATTATCCCGGTTTGTTCCCTGCTCCCGGGAGGGAAGCGAAATGGGCGGCTGGTGTGGCCGCCCATCCAGGGCGCAGCTGCGCTTACCCGCAAGTAAGCGTGACTGCACCGATAGCCGCGGAGCTACACCATGCGGCTCCAAGGCCATCAGGAGGGGGGACAGCGAAATCGCCATCCCCAGGATGGGGGGGGGAGGAGGGATGGATCGCATGCATTTTTAAAAAAACTAACTTTTGCACATGAGCGCTCGCGTGCACCTCAGCAAATCATTTTTTTTAAAAAAATGGCCGGCGCGACTTGCGGCGGCCCAGGAGAAGCCCGGGCCACCGCATTGTGGTGCGGCCCCATCATGCTGAACCCGGGAGTGGCTACTTCCGGGTTTCCCTGCTTCCCGCCCTCTCCGCCCCTATGGTGCAGAAAGGGCCTATGGAAGTTACCTTGCAAGAGAAAAAATATGAGATATAAGTGTAATAAATAAATAAATAAATACCAAAAGTTACATAGACAACCCTTTGTTGCCTTACAATTCAAAATTTGCACCTCTCAAAAACTCCCAAATCTATTTAGGACAGTCAGTGACTCTCAGCCTAATCAGCCTCACAGGGGTGGTGTGAGGTTAAAATGGAGAGAAGAAGGACTATATCAATTCAAATTTTCTCGGCATATATATTCCAGCATGGCATATGTCTCAGGAAACACTTGCATATTTCTGTGCAAATAAATTTGAGTTAAGTTTGGGAATGTATATGTCTGTGGACCTTTCGCAGCCTGGGGAGGACGGTCCATAGTGGATTCTGCTGTTTGGATTCTTAGAAATCCAAGCATTTTAGTCAGTCTCAAATTTCTCTAGCATCCCTAGTAACTGATGTGCTCATTACTGGAATCAATTTTTCCTATTTCCTGAATTTATTCACACTTGCAATAATATGCAACCCCTCCCCCCAATGTACAAATCCTGCCCCATGTACATTTAGCTTACGGGAGTAATGTACGTTTGTGACTTGTATTTATCTTTCTACAACTACATTTGTCTAAAATTGTGTAAAGTTAGGGTGGGGAAGCACACAAGTCCACGAAATCTGTGCAACTTGGGAAAAGTTGGTCTGCTGTAGAATTTGCGATTTGGATTCAAAGACATCTCAGCTCTTTCAATTTTGTTGTAGATTTCTCCAACATTCCTTCTCTGGATGTGCTCCAACTTCTCAGCATCTTTGTAAAATGGGGCAGGCAGAACTGGATACAGTACTCAGAGAGCCATAGGATAGTAGAGTTGGAAGGGGCCTATAAGGCCACTGAGTCCCCTGCTCAATGCAGGTATCCACCTTAAAGCATTCCTGACAGATGGCTGTCCAGCTGCATCTTCAAGGCCTCTAGTGTTGGAGAGCCCCCACAACCTCCCTCGGTTATTGGTTCCATTGTCATACTGCTCAAACAGTCAGGAAGTTTTTTCCTGATGTCCAGCCAGAATCTGTCTCCCTGTAACTTGAGCTATTATTCCATGTCCTGTACTCTGGGATGATCGAGAAGAGATCCTGGCCCTCCTCTGGGTGAAAACTTTTCATATTATTTGAAGAGTGCTATCATGTCTCCCTTCAATCCTCTCTTCCTTAGGCTAAACATGCCCAGTTCTTTCAGTCTCTCCTCATAGGGCTTTGTTTCCAGACCGCTGATCATCCTCGTTGCCCTCCTCTGAACACGTTCCAGATTGTCTGCATCCTTCTTGAGGTGTGGAGCCCAGAACTGGACACAATACTCATGATGAGGCCTAATCAGTACTGAATAGAGGGGAACCAGTACTTCGTGCGATTTGGAAGCTGTACTTCTATTGATGCAGCCCAAAATAGCATTTGGGTTTTTTGTAGCCAGATCACACTGTTGGCTCATATTCAGCTTGTGATCTACAACAATTACAAGATCCTTCTCGCTTGTAGTATTGCTGAGCCAAGTATCCCCTATCTTGTAATTGTGCATTTGGTTTCTTTTTCCTAGGTGTAGAACTTTGTATTTATCCCTATTAAATTTCTTCCTGTTGTTTTCAGCTCCAGCCTATCAAGATCACTTTGAAGTTTGTTTCTGTCTTCCAGGGTATTAGCGATCCCACCCAATTTTGTGTTGTCTGCAAATTTGATAAGCATTCCCTGCACCTCCTCATCCAAGTCATTAATAAAACTGTTGAAGAGCACAGGGCCCAGGACTGAGCCCTGCGGTACCCGGCTCGCTACCTCCCCCCAGTTTGAGAAGGTACCATTGATAAGCACTCTTTGACTACTCCAAGTAGTCACACAGATTGCCCTGGCCTCCTGAGCCTGGGGAACAGCCCCTAAATGCCCGAGTGCCTTCCCATGGATACCAAATGTGTATCCTGGGTGCATGGCTCTCTCCTATGGATTCAGTGAATGTGTTGAGAGTGTCATTTTAGCATCCTATAGGTAGCGAACCACCTTGGCATGGATGGCATTAGGTTGCCTGCAATCAAAGAGGACACTGTGACCCTGATCTGGAGGAATCCACAATGGATTTGGATTTCTATGAATCCAACCTGTGGATTCCAGAGCAGACTGGCTTCTTCCAAGTCACGTGGATTCCAGGGACTTGCTGACCATTTTGAATGTACATGTTCAACAATTTCTGAACATTTCCAGCACATACGCGCTTGTGTTCAGAACTTGGAACAGGGCATTGTTGTCTCCAAAGAGAAGCAGAGTAAAAATATAAATCCTTTATTTAAAAGTAGTAATTGCAAGGCTAGCAGCACTAGCAGTATGCCTGACTAAGCCTCCCACTTAAAATTCTCAATTTCCTGTTATAGGCTGCCACCCTTCAGCTGGGTATAATCCCAGCTCTCTTAAAGATACAATGCCTATACAATCACCACAGGCACGCTCGCACGTTTGGCAAGCGAAATGAAATGCCCAGCCCCCCCTAGCTGAGAGGGCTGTTTGGTTTTAAATCAGAACTGGCAAACCATTTTGTTGTTGCTGTTGAAACATATCAGGAATGTAGAAGCTGTTGTAAAGCATGGGATGGTAGCTGGTGTGGGGAGGAGAGAAATGTCAGTTGTGTGCTCTGCTTCCTCACTGAAATATAGAGATTACTTTTAATATTAATCATCATCATCGCTCTTTTCTCCCTCATGGCAGTTTTCCTAGATGGACACGATGGACTTTGCCGAGTCATACTGTCTTTTATGGTTCAGAAATTTCCTGACTATTGAACATGTTTTAAGTAGGACTGCTTTCTGGATGTTGGTGTGGATGTATTTTGGTAGGCCCAGTTTCTGACCTTTTCCTTTGCCATAGATGATGATGATGATGATGATGATTTTATATCCTGCTTGTGTACAAAATACCCTAGGTGTCATACAAAGTTAAATACAATTTAAACAAGATAAAACAATCAATAAAACAATACAACATAAAAACTATATATAACAGCCAGCAATAAAATTCTAAAAATGGAAGCCCTGTCATAATAATAGAGTCTTTAATGCCTGCTTAAAGACATTCAAAGAAGTCAGCAGGCACATTTAATCAGCCAGTTTATGCCACTTCTGATGGCCAACTAAAGGGTGAGGGGGCATAAGACCATTAACTACAGGATCAAAAATTACCTAGAGGTGATAAGAGCTGTGGAACCACCCTGGAACGCAAAGGTTGAACTGTGTTGGAGTCCTGGCTCAGATTAAGCCCTGGAAGATTGGCCATTAGAATTTGGAGTGCTGTATATTTACGTCTTCTTTTTTAACACTACAGTTTCAGTGGAATGGCTGAGGAGTCATGATCCACCTTCCCCCGGGCATTGTGAAGCATTAAGAGAAGAAAATTTGGAAAGGAATAATTCACCTCTGACACAAACAACTTGGAGCCTGACTATTCAGAAGCAAAATTTATTAATTTTCAGATGCCCAGGAAAATGTTCCGGGGGGAGGGGAGAAGCTTCTGGCAATTACTGAACTCTTACAGCGGTTTAGTGTGATGAAGGGTAATTATTGTCAACCCCCCTTTTTCCTGCTTCTCAGCGTGCGGACGGAACATTCAATTGAGTTTGTTCCTTGCTAAAAGCTCCCTTTATAATTTTAGTATTATGTTGATAAATGCCAGTAATGAAACGGTATGTGCTTTATTACTGGCGTTAACGCTCAATTTCTGTCTGATGGTTTAATATCAATGTATAATTTCTCCCCATTATTTAAAATGCACATTTCAAAAGGTTTTGCACCTCAGCTGTTCTTTTCAAAATGGAGCGCTCGTTGGCTTTGTTCGTCCCCTTCGCCTTTTGTCCTGTGCCCCAGAGGGATCTGCCCTCCCTTTCACCGCAAGCATGACTAATGGAGTCATTTCACAGCAGTGGCGCGTGGAAAGCTGACCCCTGAGGTTCTGCCATTCATAAAGTTTCGCTGTTGACAACCAAATGCATCTTTTGTAAAAACAACGCCAAGCTAAAATAATTGGGGAAAAAGAGGGGCGAAGGAGTTTTTTCCCCCCCTCTGACCCAGGCCGGCTGTTTTCTTTCACTCAAGCAAGTTACGTAAATATACATTACAAAGGGAAGGAAGGAAGATGTGGCTAAGAGAGCATTTATGCAATGCAGAATGCAGGGCATGTCAACCAAACTGTGCAAACCTAGATCCTTTCATGTCCCGTTCCCCGACACACACTTATGGTGAGTATGCAAAGTGGGGAGGCAGGCAGGGAGAGAGACCAATCTCTGAAGAGAAGGTTTCAGGTGCTCTTCAGTTGCTTGTTTAATATATTTATATCTCACTTTTCAACTAAAAGTGGCTTACAGGATTGAAAAAATTACAACCGATAGAGCAAGAACCACATGCTCAAAAGATAAAACTGAACAACACAACCAACCCTAGTGGAGCAAGAACCAATATCTGATGTTCCTTCCCACAAGGCACTTGATACCAATGAGCCCTGGGCTGTGATTGTCCTGCTATGGCTGAATGAGACTCAGAGTTAAAGTAAATTGAGGCAATCCAAAAGGAAAAGCAACAAATCAAGCAAATGGCCATGCACAAAAGTTCCAATGCAGCATGGGATCAGGCAAAGGCAGGAATGCTCCAGATACAAGCAAAGGCCAAAGTACAGTAAAACAGAAAGTTAGCATACATGGGCCAGAGTCAAACAGGAGTCCAAGTGTCAGTAGCACAGGAAGTCAATCACAACATAAGGTCTGGAAAGTACGTTACAATGCATAAGAGCCAATAAACAATATTGTTCCAGCATCAGCTAGGCTAAAACTGAAGGCTTATATAACAAGAGCTTCCTGAGCCCCACCCAGAGCTCAGTTGCAGTGTATTATAGGCCTTCTGCCAAAAGTCCTAATCAGAAGAAGGCCCTTGCTCTCAAGGAATCCTCCTTTGTAATGAAGCACTTCATCTCAGAGAACCCCTATTGGCCTGCCTCTTGAGGTGGTGACATCCTCAGGGGCTAGGTTGTTGCTGAGCTTCTGCCTCAGAGGTTGAACTCCCATCCTCCTGCAGGGAGGGACTAGCAGTGATCTCTTCTGAGGGATCAGACTCCCCCATATCTCCTGACATGGGTGGCTCATTGGCACTGTCTGTTTCTAAGAGCTCTAGCTCCTCAGAGGAGGAGGCTTCCTTCCACAGGGGCAGGGCCAACTGGACCAAGCCCCAATATACCCTTCATCTGCTCTTGTCTTCCTTGCTCCTTCCTTCCTTCTGTTAGGACTGGACTTTAGTGCCACAATCAGGGTCCTGCAGACTAGGCACCCTTCCTGGGATTGGCAGGGCAGCAGAAATGAACTCCAATTTGTTCCTGTAATCATTATGGTGCTATGATATAAAATGCAACACTACACATGCTCAGAGTATTATTATTATTATTATTATTATTATTATTATTAATCATAAAAAATTAGGGCTGGCAGTTTTTGTATTGTTCCACTAGGAGGAGAGCCTTCTCTGCTGTGGCACCCTGGCTGTGGAATGAGCTCCCCAGAGAGGTTTACTTGGCATTTACATTATACTCCTTTAGATGCCAGGTGAAGACCTTTTTATTTTCACAGTGTTTTCACAGTTCTTCAGTTTGATTTTTAACCTTGCTGTTTAAATTTGTATTTTAAATCTGTATTAATTGCTGCACGGCTGCTCAGTTTTTTTATCCCGGTTGTGCTTTTATACTGTATTTTTATATTATGTTTTTATACTGTCGTTGTTTTATATTTTGAATGGTTTTGAATGGTTTTAATTTTTGTAAACCGCCCAGAGAGCTTCGGCTATTGGGCGGTATAGAAATGCAGTAAATAAATAAATAAACAAACAAACAAACATATCAGGAATGTGGAAGCAGTTGGACTGTTGGTGAGAGGAGAAGTGGGGAGAGACATGTTAGTTGTGTGCTTTGTAACTGAACTAACCCGCATGGCCAACTAAAGGCACCCCCTCCCCATGAAGTCCAGGGTCTGAGTTTATCCAGCTGCACCCCTGCTTCCTTCCTCCACGCTGTGGACATGAAGCAGCCACAGGTCATAGGGACTGCAACTCCCATGATTCCTGGATGACTCAGATGTATTGTGCGTTGTCTGGGGCTTTCCAGAAACTTGTTGTTCTTCTCAGCCAGGAATGGGCCTCCTGCACTGACCTCACCTCTGGGAAGTCATACAAAATGGGGCTCGGAAGATGTCATCCAGGCTGGGAAGAGACCTTCTCTTCCCTAAGCTAGAATCCAGGTACAGTAGGGAGACGATGGTGCTGGTTAGTTTGCCCCATCAGGATTATATCCAGCTTATGCTACATCACATCCAGACCAGGGGTGTCTGGATTTTGTTCAATCCATTCCATTTGTGTTTCACGGATTGTCAGGAATGTTTCAGTCTGTTATCCACTCATTGATGGAACTGGATATATTGTTTTAATGTTGTACAAGACGTTTGTCCCACTTCTGCAACTGAGCATTATCCATGATGCGGAACCCATTTTAGGGATGGGGGTTGAACACTTTGGGCAGCTCCCTTAAGAGTTCTGGATGGTTTTGACTGAAAGTGGGCGGGACTGTCTATATGTTGTCTTTGCCCCAGGTGACTCCGAATCCACGCTGTGTCGGTTATATGATGGAGCAGCTGATTCGGAGCCACCCTGGGGCAAAGAGCTGAAGATATGGAGCAGAAAACTCAGGGATTTATCCAGACTTTTCCTGCCTGAACAAGGTCAGTGTGGCTCTAACCTGTCTGTCTTCGCTCAGGCGCTGCTCTGGGGGGGGGCATTCTTTTGTGGAAGGTGACCTGCCATTGGTCACTGGAAGCAACGGGAGGGGCTGTCCCCACATCTCTGCCCTAAAAACTCCCCTGAAATTTTGCAAGCAGGGCATCTGATTTCCCCCCACCCCAGGCTGGAGTGACGTTAGGACTACAGACAATTCTTTTCTTTTCTTTTTCTTTTTTTCTTTTCCTTCTCTTTGACTGTGTCTTGGCTCAAGGTAACTCTTGTTTGTTTCTGATGTTGATGTATAAAATTGGGGAGAGGGAGGGTCTGGTGAGCCTAATGGCCACTGGAAAGTCCATGCTCCATCTGGATAACTTGATGCCATCCTGCACCAGGGAAACCTGCAGAATGGATTTATAGCCCCACCAAAATTGGAGCCACCAGCCTCAATTGGGAAGATCCATAGTTCAGTGGCAGGGAGAGTACAGACTTTGAGCATCATCAGATGGGTAGATTTTCACATTTCCCTACCATCGCTCAGGTCTCCAGTTGCTGTCCCACAATAGCAACAGTCTCTTTACACGGAGAGAGAAAGAGGAGGCAGCAATAACCATGTGGCCCATTCAAGGGGCATTTATATCATGCCGCTTTTCCTGCACAGAGAAGGAAACGGCAGCACATTCCATTTTTTTTAAAAGACGGATTAAAAGGGGTCTATTTTGCAATGGAAAATTGATCGGAAGGAGTGGGAGGTGCGTGGGAGGCTGATGATGTCATCTAAAGGACACATGAACATCTTTAAGTGGGCAGTAGCGAGCATGTGATAAAACACTTATCTGATGATGCTCTTTGTGTCCAGAAGGTCTCAGGTTTGATCCATGATATCTTCCGTTCAAAGGGTGGGGAAGCAGCAGGAGATTGGAAAGACCTCTTTCTAAGACCTTGGATGTCAGTGTAGTGCAGAGCAGCCGTTCTTAACCAGATGCCTTCCAGCCAGGGCTGTTGCTAGATCTGGGCCATGGGACCCCAAGTCCAATTCTATTTTCCAGGGCCCTGATCTTTTCCCCAGAATCCTGAATGCCCATGTGTACCTATGGAAGGGTTTCTTCCTCCACTGGATCTTCCCCTGTGTGACAGGTGCTTTGCTAGCAACATGAACAGTTCAGCATTTAGAAACCAATCAACTGATTTTGCAAAGGTTAAAAAAAGAGAGAGGGAAAAAAGACAGCACACATTCACTCTACAACCCAGAAGAAATCCTATTTATTTATTCAGGATTCAAGCCAATGTAATGTCCTCCAATTATGAACATATCAGTGTTGTTTCAATACATTTGGCTCAGGCCCAGCTTTGTGGAGAAGATCATGATTGGAATACAGCAAATGAAAGGCGCTCCGATTCTCCCTTAACAATCTTTTCCAATGGGAAATTTGTTCCCACCACTGAAAAGCTGCTCAGTTTGGGTTTATCTGGTATTCTGTGTGGGGATGGCTCCCTCCCCAATTTAGGGAATGCCATTACGGGATTGCAGTTGAGTTCTAAATACTGATGCCTCTGCCCCAAGCCCACTGCAGATGGTTTGTGTTTTTAACACCAGCAGTGAAAGGAAGGGATTTGAACAGTGCAGGTTTTTTCCTTTCATAGAGATGGGTTGATTGTGAAAACTGCAGTATTTGAATTTCAGCCTGAATGTACTTCTTACAAACACGGAGACTTGGTTTGCACAACACACTAACCTACATTCTGTGGTTGAGGGTGGGTTGTTGTTGGACTGTGGACATAGGTGTGCACAGCACATTTCATTAGGGTATGCAGTGGGGTGGGGTGGGGGGGAAAGCATGTTCTTTGGGTCTCTGGAAAGCATGCTTTCCTGCCCACCTGCTGCTCCAATCAGGGCCTTTGAGGGGTGTGGGAAAGTGAACTTTCTGGGGTCTCTGGAAAGTGTGTAATTCCCCCAGGCACGCTAATGGCAGCTGGCATTAGCGTGCCCAGGGGAATTTCACACTTTCCAGAAGGTCTGGAGACATTAGGGTGTGCCTGGGCACACCCGGCAAACTCTGTATGCATGCCTATGACCATAGGTTGTTTGTTGAACCATGGATTAGCATGTTGTTTGAACCAAGGACATTTTCCACAGGGCAGCTTGTAAACCATGCAGCATGGCTTATTTTTCTTGAACAAGTCACCTTGAATCCATGGCTTGTTGTTGGGTTATTCGGGGTGGTTATCAATTCACACTGCATGGTTATCATCCAGCTACTCTGTGGAAAATGTCCTAGGTTCAGACAACATGCTAACCCATGGTTCAACAACCAAACCATGATTCAACAACAACCCACACTCAACCACTGAGTGTGGGTTAGCATGTTGTGTGATCAGCCCTCCTACACCCCCTACGAAAGGCTTACCTTTCCTTGTGTGAACAGCCCCAGAGCCTCCTGCATGGATGGGATGGAGCCTAGTCAGAGGTGGTCACCCCAGTTCTCTAAGACAATAATAACTGGTAACATAAAGTTCTCTCCAATGTTAGTCCTACTTAGAGCAGACTAATTGAAACGAATGGGACAAGTTAGACAAACATTGGATAGAACGCATTGAAGACAACCCATAGGCTGTTGGTGGTTAGAATGAAAGTCCTGAAGGGTTCCAACCCATCTGATCTACTGACTCGAAGGTGGCACATTCAACATTGCTGCTGAAACAAAAGTGATGGCAAAGCACTGTAATAAATGGCTATGAAAGCAGACAGTATTGACTCTACACTCAGCTACGGTTCTTATTTGCCACTAAGTGATTTCAGAGCAATTTAGCTGTTTGCATCTCAAATAGCTGTATCTGAATGCAGATGAGATCCTTCCGAAATCTTGCTGTTGTAATTCACCTTAGCTATCTTAGCACTACTGCATTAACTGTCTGCCTCTCCGCTAATAGGGGTGGGATATTGGCTTTTGCTCCCTTTTCTAATTGAATATGCTGTCTCAGCAGTTTAATCAGGACAAACACTGGGCCATGTGCACATTTTTTGGTTTCCCTCTTCTTTTGTCTTGTGTGCTAAAAAAGAATAGAAATGGATGGCTTAGGCAGAGTCTAGTGCCAGAGAAAGAGAGAAAAGGTGCCCTTAGGTGTCTGCCCTTGTAAATGTGCTCTTATTTAAGGCAGCTCCATACTTATCACAATTAGTCAGTGCTTTGGGATGGGGAGAAGCCAGAGAATATAATTCAAAATTGTTGTCTTGGGGCCAAAGTAGATATTGCACCTGAATGAGCAGTTGCTGCTGAAAATGGCAGCCACGTGTTCCGCACTCCCTCTGCAGCATCTCTAAAACTCACCCGTCCATGTCATGACATTATGACAGGGGTGGAAAGCATATGGGTCATATATGCCCCCCCTTTGGCCTCTTTTGCGCTCCCCCCCAATCACCCCATCCCTATGGCACTGCCAAATTTATTGCTGAAATTTGGTGGAGAGGCAGCAGGGATAAAAAGGATGGTTTTGTTTGAAAATAAGGCTCGCAGAGTGCACACCTTGATTTAAAGCAAAACTGTGCCAGTCTGTGTGTGTGTGTGTGTGTGTGTGTGTGTGTTGCTGCTGCTGTGCTACTGAAAGTTTGTTGACATGGCACAGGGGGTAAGGGAGTACCCCTGACGGATCCAGGGAGCAATGTGGTCCCTGACTCCCAGACATCAGTTCTCCTGGCTTTATGATGATCTGTATTTCTCTACAACCAATGATACATCAAGTGGGGTTGGGAAGCTCAGAAATGAAATGACATTATATTCCGCTAGTCCACATGCTGTTTAGGGGAGCGACACATGTGACATCCCATCTGGCCCATAGACGCACTACTGAAAAGTGGTTCTGTAGGACCAACTGATATGATAACAACGCTTACAAGATTTATAGCACTTTGAATCGGGCCCAGGTCGATCCAGGACTGGCAGCCAGTTAAGCTGGAAAAGGTCTGGCGTACACAGAAAGGCACTCAAAGGAAAAGGTAATCATGATTCATTAACAACTATTCTTTGTGTTGAAGAGGCTGGCATTACCTTGTTTAACATGTTTCTTAATAAAGCTGACCTCACTATGCACAGAACCCTAATGATGATCATGCAAATGATTCTGCTATGTTCATATCCCCTACCCGAAACTACCCTAATTATAAATGTGCAGTAATTAAGTTATTAATACTAATGTAGCTGTGTTGGTGCTATTAAATTAAAGGCTAGGCCGTAAATAAAGATGGAGCAATCAAAACGAAGGAAAAGACACTGAGGAGACTTGGGGGAACCACTTCCGAAGAAGTCAAATGGTTTAAACCATTTCCCTGAAAGACTAACCCTGGTTTTGTGGTTTTATAGTTGCAAGCAGGAGCCAAATATACAAATCAAAAGAAATTAGAGCATCACACTTGCACTCCGACAGAGCCAGTCTGCCATTTGTGCTCATGGGGCTATCGGCTATCATGAGCACCCTCTAATATCAAACTCAGCTGGTGAATGCCAACAGAAAAGGAGAAAGACGGGAGCACTGGGAAAAAAGAGGGACATAGTAGCATGCGTGGGCAGTCCCGAGGTTTGTCAGAATACATAACTGGGGGGGGGGAATCCTAAGGGGGGGCACCTCCCTCCAACACTGGCCCATGAAAATTAAGCATGCTAGATGACTTCAAAATGTTGAGTGTCAATTGGAAAATAAAATTATTATTATTATTATTATTATTATTATTATCCCGCCTTTTTCCCAGGGCAGGGACACAAGGCAGTTTACAAGATTAAAACATGTGCAATTAAAACATATAAAAATAAATTTACAAAAGTTAAAATAGAATTAAACCTGCAGTAAAATTAAAAGCACTTAAAAAAAAATTAAAAACAGTAACAGTTTTAAAAACAAACAAACAAACCAATACATTATCACAGGTCCAGGGTAGTTCCAAAAGCCTGCCGGAATAATTTTTTCCCCTTGCCTCCGAAAGTGTAGCACAGAAGGAGCCAGCCTGTCATGGGAGGAGGGAATGGCGCATCCTGTGAAGGGCATGGCTGGCTGGAACCTTGAACCGTGGCATTCTGTTGCGGGAATATTTCAGGTATGATCATAACAATAGCTAGTGATAACAACATTTAAATGATTGAGAAACTAATATTGATTTCATGCTTCCAATAAAACCATGTATCTGTTCTCCTGTAAGATAGAACCAGCAATGTACTAGCTAGATGTGTTGAGCCTCATCATAATGAACTTTGGTCCACTAGCAACTATATGCATTCTGTATTGTTTTAGTTTATCTTGACCTCCATCATTCATATGTGGCGCCTTTCTCTGTTTTGACTTAGAGACAAATTACATCATTCCTATGTGCTACCCTGTATTATTGTAAACTTTCCCCTGGTACAAAGGTGATTCTGTACAAAAAGCTAGATATGCTAATTCTGATGTTTCCAGTTTCCTATATAAGAGTGATACCCTATATACTTAATTCAGTCAGAGGTCTATCTCTGGCTCCCTCAGCTGATGTGTCTTCTTCAATAAACCTATTCTTTAAGAAACCAATACGTGGGTATCTTTGGACTCCACTGTAACTGAGTTTAATTGCTTGCATGAATATAACTCCTTTGAAGTTATTGGGTGGGAAGTCACTGATCTATGGGAGGTCCCTTCCCCATCTTAAGGTTATTCATCCCTAGTCTACATTTAGGCCAGTTACTGTATCAAAGCATTATAAAGAATTAGAGTAAAGATCTTTCTCATAAGGGATCTGTGACAATAAATGACCCCTTTCTCATAAGAGGGAGTCATAGGCCTCCCTAGGGGACTCAAATTCCTGCCACACATTCCTGCTACAAGGCGTCATTTTGTTGCACTGCACTGTTTTGTTGCAGTCCTCAACAAAACGATGGGAGGGAAAAAGGGAGGGAAGCATTCTTTGTCGTAATGAGTGGTCGCTGCTGAATTTTGTAATTAGTTGGGTTAAAAGCCATCCATTCATAATGCCCATCTTTGTAGCAAGCCTGGATTGATGTATTACAATTAAATTCGGGATTACTTGAAAGCATCAGACCATGTGTAGCCAGCATCCAGGGCCAGATGAAGACATGCTGAGGCCCTAAGGCAAGTCAAGATTCAGAGGGCCCATACCATAAAAAATAAAGAGAAAATTATTATTATTATTATTATTATTATTATTATTATTACTACAACAACAACAACAACAACAATAATAATAATAATAATAATAATAATAATAATAATAATAACATAGGAGAAGCTCTCTGGGCGGTTTGCAAAAATTAAAACTTTGGACATTAAAAATCAATATACACAATTTAAAACCATAAAAACATAAAAACAGACAACATATAAAAACAGTATACATTTTAAACAACTGTGAACTCTCTGCCAGGCCTAAATATAGTTCTGGGGTCAATTAAAAATTCAGTACATGCCATTAAATGTTAAATGCCTGGGAGAAGAGGAAAGTCCTGACCTGGCGACGAAAAGATAACAATGTTGGCGCCAGGCAAGCCTCTTCGGGGAGATCATTCCATAATTGGAGGGCCACCACTGAGAAGGCCCTCTCCCTTGTTGCCATCCTCCAAGCTTCCCTCAGAGTAGGCACCTGGAGGAGGGCTTTAGATGGTGAGCGTAGTGTACAGGTAGGTTCATGTCAGGAGAGGTGTTCCATTGGTATTGTGGTCCCAAACCGTGTAAGGCTTTATAGGTTAAAACTAGGGATGTGCACAGCCAGAAATTTCAGAATTGAAATCAGATCGGAATTTCGGATATTAAAAATACCGTATCCAATCAAATTGGGGGGTACCCTGATCCAATGACAGACCGCCATTTCCGGTGTTTTCCCCATAGGCTTGCATTGGGGAAAGTCTATGGGGAAAAACACTGGGCTGGCACTCCCTCCCTCCCCTAACTTGCGCTCCTTACTTCAAACATACTTTTTCTTGTCAGGGAACAAGATTGTATAACTATTTTTATTTATTATATTTATTTATTTTATTTCTAACCCGCCTCTCCATCCAGATCAAGATGGGGAACAACAGTAAATATAAATACAAAAATCATAAAATACGTAGATAAACCATTAAAACTAGGGATGTGCACTGGATCGGACCCGATCCACGATCCGAGTCCGGTCCGGTGGGAAATCGGATAAATTATCCGATTTCCGATCCGACAGCTGGATCGGCCAATCCAATCCGAACCGGTCCGAAAAGGCTCCGAACCGGTTCGGCGGATCGGCGGATCAGCGGGCGCCCACTGGCGCCCACCGCCGCTTCCATTGGCGGGCGCCAGCGGGTGCCCGCCGATGAAAGTGGACAGCGGGGGGGGGAGGAGGGGGGCGCTTACCTTTCCGGCCCGTCCGCTCCCGTCCGGCGCCGGCAGCTACTACCAGCGGGCTCCGCGGCCTGCTCCAGGGTGGCGCGCCGGGTGATGTTATCACCCGGCACGCTACTCTAGAGCAGGCCGCGGAGCCCGCTGGTAGTAGCCGCCGGTGCCGGACGGGAGCGGACGGGCCGGGAAGGTAAGCAGGGGGCGCGCGGAGGGGAGGAGGGGGCGCATGGAGGGGAGGAGGGGGGCCCTTACCTTCCCGGCCCGTCCGCTCCCATCCGGCGCCGGTAGCTACTACCAGCGGGCTCCGCGGCCTGCTCCAGGGTGGCGCGCCGGGTGATGTTATCACCCGGCACGCTACTCTAGAGCAGGCCGTGGAGCCCGCTGGTCGTAGCCGCCGGCGCCGGACAGGAGCGGACGGGCCGGGAAGGTAAGCAGGGGGCGTGCGGAGGGGAGGAGGGGGCGCACGGAGGGGAAGAGGGGGCCCTTACCTTCCCGGCCCGTCCGCTCCCATCCGGCGCCGGCAGCTACTACCAGCGGGCTCCGCGGCCTGCTCCAGGGTGGCGCGCCGGGTGATGTTATCACCCGGCACGCTACTCTAGAGCAGGCCGCGGAGCCCGCTGGTAGTAGCCGCCGGTGCCGGACGGGAGCGGACGGGCCGGGAAGGTAAGCAGGGGGCGCACGGAGGGGAGGAGGGGGCGCACGGAGGAGAGGAGGGGGGCCCTTACCTTCCCGGCCCGTCCGCTCCCGTCCGGCGCTGGCGGCTACTACCAGCAGGCTCCGCGGCCTGCTCCAGGGTGGCGCGCCGGGTGATTACCCGGCGCGCTACTCTAGAGCAAGCCGCAAAGCCGGCTGGCGGTAGCCGCCGGCGCCGGACGGGAGCGAACGGCCCTAACAGGTAAGCAGTGGCGGGGAAGGGGGCTTACCCCCCCCAGAGCCGTCCGCTTCTATCCGCGGGCGCCCGCGGGCGCCCGCAGATGGAAGCGGACGGCCCCAGGGGGGGTAGAGAGCGCGGGGGAGGGGGCTTACCTGCCGGGGCTGTCCACAGCGGACGGCCCCGGGGGGGAGGGAGTTAGGCCCCCCCCTCACCCACCCCCCCTCACCCACCCGCAATGCAAGTCTATGGGGGAAAAAATGGCGGCCGATCCAAAAATTTACAATTTTTGGATCGGGATCGGACTCGATCCGGTCCGGGGGGCCTCCGATTTTGTCCGAACCGATCCATGACAAAATTGGAGGTCCCGATCCGGGTCCCGATCCGATCCGGGGGGTCCGTGCACATCCCTAATTAAAACAGATAAAAACAAATACATTATTAAAAACAACTTAAAATTCAACTTGGTAGGCCTGCCGGAAGAGTGCAGTCCCCCAGATAATTAAGAGACTTTCTTTCTCTTTTTCCCTTCCATGGTTGTTGCTCTTACTTGGCGACTCAAAAAACTACAGTATCTGATGAAATGGACCTTCTCGAAATGGGACTTATCCTGGATTCCTGTCATTATGTATAATTAGATGGATATGATTTGTATAGATAAATATGTACTATTATTTGATGTTACTTCATCTGGGGTGTAATTACCCAGTGTATTTATGAATGCACACTAAAAACTGGTATGTTTTAAAAAACATGTTTTTGTCTGTTGTCCTATTACTTTATTGGTTGTTACAGCAGCAGGTGAATTCTAACTCCTACTTTATTAATTAATTAATTAATTAATTACATTTGTATACTGCCCCATAGATGAAGCTCTCTGGGCGGTTTACATAGGATTAAAACAATTAAAAACAATATACAAAAATTAAAACAGCAAAAACATACAACATACACACAATACACACATACATTTAAAACCACTACAACAACCCAAAAAGCTACAAAAACAAAAACAAACCCAGGCTCCTCAGATATTGCCAAATGCCTGAGAGAAGAGGAAAGTCTTGACCTGGCGCCGAAAAGATAACAATGTTGGTGCCAGGCGGGCCTCATCAGGGAGATCGTTCTACAATTGGGGGGCCACCACAGAGAATGCCCTCTCCCTTGTTGCTGACCTCCGAGCTTCCCTCGGAGTAGGCACTTGGAGGAGGGCCTTAGATGTTGAACATAGTGTTCAGGTAGGTTCATGTCGGGAAAGGCGTTCCGTCAGATATTGTGGTCCCAAGCTGTGTACTTTAAATTTTGTCACTAGTAAGGCCATGTGCTAGCAGCCAAATTTGACTTCTAGACTTACGTGTTATGACATGGTAAAAAAAAGTTGTAAACGAATATAAAATACCTGTGTGAATTAACAGTTAAAAATTATTTTAGTCTTCTGACTGGTGTTTATTGCATAATTATACACATTGAGATAAATTAGTAGTGATTTCAATTGATGCGGTTGTGTGCTTTGGCACTTTCTATAGTTTGTTCCAAAATCCAGCATGGCCTGCATCTAAACAATGCCATTCCTGTGCATGCACTGAGTGGATTGGTTAAACCCTTGAATGATCCGGGGTGTCCATCACTACTTCTTTCATCTTTGTCACTGCCACAGCTCTGGATTCGCGAGGAGGAGGAAGACTCTACAGGTCCATTTTCTTCTGTCTGACAGGGATCACGAGTAAACATCACACCATGCAGGCTGGCCACATGAAAACAAGCAACCAGGAAAAGGTTCAATGAGGTGGCAATGCATGATTCCCTGCTGCACTACACAATCCAAATGACAGCTCTCAGGATGCACTTTGATACTGGGCAAGCACAAAAATTCATATACGTGGAATGAGATCTTGTAGAAAAGGAGAACTCTCTGCTCTGCTCACATGGATGAATTTGTTAATTTCTGAGTAAATAACGCACTCAGAGTAACTCATTTAGGCAAATTCCTGGAGGAGAAGGCTATCAATAGCTATGTGCTACCTCCAGTATCAGAGGCAGTATGCCAGTGTACACCAGTTGCTGGAGGCTGTTGTGACACTCATGTCCTGCTTATGAGTTTCCTATCAACAGTTTGTTGGCCACTATGTGACTAGAATGTTGGACATGATGGACTCTTGGTCTGATCCAACTGGTGCTCCTTTTATTTTCTTAAATTCACCATCACTAGTTATAATTTTTTAGCCATCGGGAATTCCCAGGAACTGGATTTTGGCCCATGGCAAATTTGGGGAAATGAATTTTAGGGGAATGACCCAGAGGCACTGGAGACTCCATAGTCTCATAAGGAAGAGGTTCAATGAATAGATGCTCAAATTCATAGGGCGCTCTCAGTCTTTTGAACACATTTAGCATTGGTATTGGATTGGTCCCAGTCTCAGATTATGAGAGGTCTAATCTGAAGTCTGGATTCTCTGATAGGCAGTATTTCAAATGGTCCAATTCTCCTGGAGGAGCAGCTTCCAGCAGCTAAGAAGAATGAGAAGACCAATATCTCCTTCTCACTGAGATAATCAACCTGTATCTGGGCTGTACCACTCCAGCTAGCAAGAGGGGGTTTGCAGGATTGAATGCTCCTTCATACAGGCAATTCCCTCCATATAGCAAACCTACCACATCACAAAGATGTCCAAGATATATCCTTTGATACCGATGTCAAGGTTTCTCTGTGGCCAGATTTTTATTTTTTTTATTTTGGTATGAAAGTCCAATCTCAAGAACATGCTTTCCACTACCCCCCCCCCCCCATCTGAAGTGGCACAGTCCAGGCACAGGATAAACATCCCAATGAGCTTGCTAGGGAATAGCTGAAAGGTACGGAATATAATGTTTTTAAGATATTGATTTTCCATTTCCATCTTCAATGTTCATATCTAAAAGGTACAAGTTGATGAAGGGTTTTTCTTTCACATTAGGAGTTATTTTTAGGTTCTGTTGATTTAAGGAACTCTCCCAGTTCCTGAACTTTTATAATAATTTATTCTGAAGTAAAAGATTTGACAGTCCTGCAGTTTTGTTTCCCCAGCCATTACTTCTGATCTAATTAAAATATACAAAAATCTCCTTTTTCTGCATAATGGACTGATTCCCCCACCCCTCACATGAGATAAAAGACACTTTCTAAAGCTTCAATTACAGACATAATTGACTTCTTGGTCTGTTTTAAGGGCTTGACTTCTTCTTCTGTGTGCTGCACTGATAGACTGGAGAAAATAATGATAAATCCAGGCGGTTGCATCTCTGCCTCTTCCAGGTTAAGAAGAAAGATGGATGGAAACAGAAATGAGAATACACAAAAAGCATAGGAATTGGTCTATTAAAAGAAACAGATAGGGCCTGTTCAGAAAACATGCTAAACCATGGTTAAGCTGCTAACCCTTTTGGAGCAAATGATTATTGAGTGGTCCTGTTTAGACAACACTAAGCTGTGGTTAAGCTGCTAACCCCTTTGCAGCAAATAGTGAGCATGTTTAAACTGTGGTCATGTAGCCACCATGGTTAGGAATGGTTCACATGATACAATGACCCTGTTCAGATGACACACTAAGCCACAGTGGTTAAGCATTTTGAGCTAAACATTATGGCTTAGCATGTCATGTCAATTTAACACGTCATGTCAACCATTACTGACCATGGTGACTACATAACCACACTTTAAACATGTTCACTACCCATTTGTTGCAAAACGGCTAACAGCCTAACCATGGCTTAGCGTGTTGTCCGAACAGGTCCACTAAGTCATTGTTGTGACTCCCTAACTTCTAGCACCCATTGAAGTCAATAAGGAGGCCTCTTAGGAAAAAACAATCTTTTATTTAGCAAATGATCCCTTCTCTCCCTTTGAAAGGAGTTAAAACTTAGAAAGCTTTTTGCCTCAAGGCGTAATTAGCTAAGCAAACAAATCAGTTGATCCATCCAAAAGGAAGCGAGAGTCACTTCTAAGAAGAATTGACATCTAGCCTCTTCTGAGCAAGTAGTCTTTCCGAGTGCCTCCTCCTAAGCCCTTTGATCTGTGCGCGCTTTACTCTCCTACGGAAAACAGGATGTCTGTGTTGACTAGGGATGTGCACTGACCCCCCGGATCGGATAGCGGATCGGAATCGGACCTGAGGGGTTGGATCGGATCGGATCGGATCGGAGGCTGGTCGGATCGGATCGGACCAGATGTCCGATCCGGATCGGACGCCATTTTGAATGCTTTTTCCCATAGCCAAGTATTGTTTTACAAAAACGCCTATAACTTTTTCATTTTTAAAGATAGAAGGCTGAAACTTGGGCACATTATACACCGGTTAGGGATAGTTATCTGTGAGAAATTTCAGAAAGATTGGTGCATGCATTTTGTGGTAATTAATTTTTTAATAAATACACAGGAATGCCTATAACTTTGTCATTTTTAAAGTTACACACATGAAACTTTGCCACATTGTAGATGGTACCTTGGGACCTATGTGTGTGAAATTTCAGAAACGTAGGTGCTTGTCTTGTGTGGCAATTAATTTTTAGAAAAATGGGTAGTAGTGGGGTAAATACATTTACGCCTCCCATTTTTTTATTTTTGAAGATACAAACAGGAAACTTGGGCACATTACAGGTACCACTTGCCTTGATATGTGTGTGAAATTTCAGAAACATTGGAGCTTTCCTTGTGTGGCAATTAATTTTTGAAACAATGAGGAAAGAAACACCTATAACTTTGTCATTTTTAAAGTTACACACATGAAACTTTGCCACATTGTAGGCGGTACCTTGGGACCCATGTGTGTGAAATTTCAGAAACATAGGTGCTTTCCTTGTGTGGCAATTAATTTTTTAATAAATACCCAGGAATGCCTATAACTTTGTCATTTTTAAAGTTACACACATGAAACTTTGCCACATTGTAGGCGGTACTTTGGGACCTATGTGTGTGAAATTTCGGAAACGTAGGTGCTTGCCTTGTGTGGCAATTAATTTTAGAAAAATGGGTAGTGGTGGGGTAAATACAGTTACGCCTCCCACTTTTTTATTTTTGAAGATACAAACAGGAAACATGGGCACATTACAGGTACCACTTGGCTTGATATGTGTGTGAAATTTCAGAAACATTGGAGCTTGCCTTGTGTGGCAATTAATTTTTGAAACAATGAGGAAAGAAACACCTATAACTTTTTTATTTTAAAAGTTAGAAGTCTGAACATTGCTCACTTTGTAGATGGGTTAGGGGTAGATATGTGTCAGAAATTTCAGAATGATAGGTCCAGGCATTTGATGGCTATGGAATTTTTAAATTAAATGTTTCAAAAAGTTTTCCACAGAGGCCCGGTCTTCCCCTCCCGCTTCCCGCGAAGAAAAGGAAACACTCTCTCGTATCGATCCCTTTGATCGTTGCTACTAGTATCCATTACAGGGCTCGTGTTTCCTTTCCTACTTTCACTTTTTACTCAAGCAGAACGGCTGAGCCTAGCTGAGTTTTGCAGCCATGCGTGCAAGGAAGGATCACTCTGGTCTCGATCCCTTTGATCCTTGCTAGTATCCATTACAGGGCTCGTGTCTGCTTTCCTCTCTCGATCTCTTTGATCCTTTGTTCCTCCCCTTCTCCTCCCCCTTGCCGGCGTTGTGTGTGCGCCCCGCCGGTGACCTCGCGTGCGGGCCGGTTCCTGGGCAGCAGAGGCTCTGCCTGGCTGCTGTGAGGCTCCTGAAGGGCTTGCCTAATGCGGGCTGTTGTGCTCCACTGGGCCGCGGGGGTAGGTTGATGATGAAGAGGATGATGGGGAGGGCGTTCAATGCGCCGCCACAGCTCCCTGAGGGGCGGCCTGAATGGCCCCTCCGCTCCAGACACCCGGCCTCGGCAGCCAGGATACGCTGCCAAGCCTGCCGCCGTCGCCGCCCGCGCGCGCGCACACACACCACCCGTCCATTATCATTTGGGCAGCCCTAATTAAGGAACGCTCAAGAAATGGCGAAACCCCCTCTCCTTTTTTCTTAATTCCTTGCAGCTCCCACGATTTAACCCTTTCCTATCAGCTACAATTAATTAATAGTAGGATGACCAGTACCAGGAGACTGGTGTGTACAAATGTTTTTTTTTTTTTAGGCTTGAGATCATAAAGAGGCAAATATTCTACCTACAGTATTGGAAGCAGTATGTTGGGAAACAAGATGCTTTTTTTAGGCTTGAGATCATAAAGAGGCAAATATTCTACCTACAGTATTGGAAGCAGTATGTTGGGAAACAAGGGTGACCATATGACAGTTAAAGCTGCAGGAGCTATACTAGAGTGACCAGATACAAAAGAGAGCAGAGCTCCTGCAATTTTAACTTTTGTGATGAAGAGGGAATTTCACCAGGTGCCGCATGGATACAAATGACACCTGCTGAAATTCCCTTTTGGTCTGCCTGGCTGCTGTGAGGCTCCTGAAGGGCTTGCCTAATGCGGGCTGTTGTGCTCCGCTGGGCCGCGGGGGTATTATTACTTTTTTAAAAAATGTAATTAGTAGGATGACCATATGAAAAGGAATACAGGGCTTTAACAGTGGAATAGAAAAGGGAATTTCAGCAGGTGTCATTTGTATCCATGCGGCACCTGGTGAAATTCCCTCTTCATCACAAAAGTTAAAATTGCAGGAGCTCTGCTCTCTTTTGTATCTGGTCACTCTAGTATAGCTCCTGCAGCTTTAACTGTCATATGGTCACCCTTGTTTCCCAACATACTGCTTCCAATACTGTAGGTAGAATATTTGCCTCTTTATGATCTCAAGCCTAAAAAAAAAACACATTTGTACACACCAGTCTCCTGGTACTGGTCATCCTACTATTAATTAATTGTAGCTGATAGGAAAGGGTTAAATCGTGGGAGCTGCAAGGAATTAAGAAAAAAGGAGAGGGGGTTTCGCCATTTCTTGAGCGCTCCTTAATTAGGGCTGCCCAAATGATAATGGACGGGTGGTGTGTGTGCGCGCGCGCGGGCGGCGGCGGCGGCAGGCTTGGCAGCGTATCCTGGCTGCCGAGGCCGGGTGTCTGGAGCGGAGGGGCCATTCAGGCCGCCCCTCAGGGAGCTGTGGCGGCGCATTGAACGCCCTCCCCATCATCCTCTTCATCATCAACCTACCCCCGCGGCCCAGCGGAGCACAACAGCCCGCATTAGGCAAGCCCTTCAGGAGCCTCACAGCAGCCAGGCAGAGCCTCTGCTGCCCAGGAACCGGCCCGCACGCGAGGTCACCGGCGGGGCGCACACACAACGCCGGCGAGGGGGAGGAGAAGGGGAGGAACAAAGGATCAAAGAGATCGAGAGAGGAAAGCAGACATGAGCCCTGTAATGGATACTAGCAAGGATCAAAGGGATCGAGACCAGAGTGATCCTTCCTTGCACGCATGGCTGCAAAACTCAGCTAGGCTCAGCCGTTCTGCTTGAGTAAAAAGTGAAAGTAGGAAAGGAAACACGAGCCCTGTAATGGATACTAGTAGCAAGGATCAAAGGGATCGAGACGAGAGAGTGTTTCCTTTTCTTCGCGGGAAGCGGGAGGGGAAGACCGGGCCTCTGTGGAAAACTTTTTGAAACATTTAATTTAAAAATTCCATAGCCATCAAATGCCTGGACCTATCATTCTGAAATTTCTGACACATATCTACCCCTAACCCATCTACAAAGTGAGCAATGTTCAGACTTCTAACTTTTAAAATAAAAAAGTTATAGGTGTTTCTTTCCTCATTGTTTCAAAACTTAATTGCCACACAAGGCAAGCTCCAATGTTTCTGAAATTTCACACACATATCAAGCCAAGTGGTACCTGTAATGTGCCCATGTTTCCTGTTTGTATCTTCAAAAATAAAAAAATGGGAGGCGTAACTGTATTTACCCCACTACTACCCATTTTTCTAAAATTAATTGCCACACAAGGCAAGCACCTACGTTTTTGAAATTTTACACACATAGGTCCCAAGGTACCACCTACAATGTGGCAAAGTTTTATGTGTGTAACTTTAAAAATAACAAAGTTATAGGTGTTTCTTTCCTCATTGTTTCAAAAATTAATTGCCACACAAGGAAAGCTCCAATGTTTCTGAAATTTCACACACATATCAAGGCAAGTGGTACCTGTAATGTGCCCAAGTTTCCTGTTTGTATCTTCAAAAATAAAAAAATGGGAGGCATAAATATATTTACCCCACTACTACCCATTTTTCTAAAAATTAATTTCCACACAAGACAAGCACCTACGTTTCTGAAATTTCACACACATAGGTCCCAAGGTACCATCTACAATGTGGCAAAGTTTCATGTGTGTAACTTTAAAAATGACAAAGTTATAGGCATTCCTGGGTATTTATTAAAAAATTAATTGCCACAAAATGCATACACCAATCTTTCTGAAATTTCTCACAGATAACTATCCCTAACCAGTGTATAATGTGCCCAAGTTTCATCCTTCTATCTTTAAAAATGAAAAAGTTATAGGCGTTTTTGTAAAACAATACTTGGCTATGGGAAAAAGCATTCAAAATGGCGTCCGATCCGGATCGGACCTCGTCGGATCGGATCGGATCGGATCGGAGGTTGGTCGGATCGGATCGGATCAGATTGGATTTTCCCAATTTTGGGTCGGATCGGATTCGGATCGTGGATCGGATCCGATCCGATGCACACCCCTAGTGTTGACTCCCCTCTCCGTCCTCTGAAGACGAAAGCTGGTTATCATCTGCAAGATTATTTACATCAGCAGAAACATTTTCTAAAGGCGAAGCTATGGGAACTTTGTCTCCTCCTGGTACAGGCTGGTACGTCTCTTCGGGTTCAGAATCTGATTCTGAATTAATGTCTAACATTCCTTCACCCTGAGCAAGGGGGAAGGAATTAGACACAACAGTCATAGTTCACACGACACACTAAACCATAATGTTTTGCTCAAAATGCTTAACCACCGTGGCTTAGCGTGTTGTCTGAACAGTATCAGTGTGTTTAAACTGTGGTTATGTAGCCACCATGGTTAGAAATGGTTCACACAACACGCTAAGTCAAGGTTCACACAAAATGCTAACGTGATTTAACTCAAAATGCATAACCACCATGGCTTAGCGTTTCACCTGAACAGGGTCACACACACCAAAATCAACAGTAGAGCAATACTTTTTCATTAAGATCAATCAAAATATCACAAAATGGTGAGGACACTCTTGAGTTCACCAGAACTTCATCATGCTGCAAGTTAAGCAAAACCATGGTGAAGGGAAGGAGAGAGGAAAAGTTCGGTATGATGCTAAAGTGGCCATTCTCAAGTTGGTGCCCACTTTAAGTGTTGGATTACCATGCTCAGCAGCAGCATGGCATTGCCCTACTGTGGAATTCAAAAATTGGAATGAAACCTGTTTTTGCTCCCTGTAAGGCCACACTGCAAAAGCACACTGCAATCCATCTCTTCAGGTGCAATCCTATGCATGTTTGGACAAAACATAGGCCTACAACTCCTAGCATGCCTTAGCCAGTACTGGCTGGGACATGCTGGGAGTTGTAGGCTTTTTTTTCTGTCTAAACATGCAAAGGATTGCTCTCTCCCTCTCAGATCCCTGAGTTGCTTTCTGCCTTGGCTATTGCAAACTTCTACTCTCTGGTCTTGCTTTGCCACGCCTCAGACCTTTCATCTGTATACAAAACCCTGCTTCCAAAAGAATTTCCCTCTCTCATTGGACAGGCAAAGTGAATCCATGCACTGACTCTTGTCCCTTGCTGATTCTCCCTTGCTGCCTCTAATGTCTGAAACTCTTATCAAAAGGACCCTCTTCCTTTCTTGGAATCCCCTTGGAATAAAAACCATGAGAAAAGGTGAAGCATCCACACCAGGCAGCTGACTTTGTGGGAGACAGAGATATGATGAGGAATGTGTGAATCAGCAAAACTCAACCTCAACAAAGTTCTCCGAATTCCATCTCAAAGCTCTTTCCAAAATCAAGTCTGTATCCAATTGAGAACTTTGCTTGTTTATTTTTTCACATGGAAATCTGTGCATACTTGCATGCATATGTTCCCAAAGGTAAACATCAATTGTGTCTATGTTTGAAATGTATGCATTTTTCTCCCCTTGTTTAAAGTGCATTTGTGTGCATTTTTCAATAGTCCACATTTTTTTTCATGCACATTTTTCAAATGTACACATACATTTTGGGGTCCATGAATCACACTGCAAGTTTGCAAATGTACAGACTTTAACTGCAGATTGTGTCTGAGTCAATGTTTGGTCTAGAAGGTGTGAACCAGGTAAATCCTGATCACATTTCTCATACATCCCTAGAAATGATTCATGGAGAACAATCCACTAGGATGTTCTACTGCACAGTGGAGTGTTTCTTGCCCAAGCAAGTGAAACATATCTTAAAATGACATAAGTGGAAGTCTGCAGTTTATATAGGAACTTCTGATTTTGAAGAATTGGGGCAAACTCTCCATTAACTTTAATAATGAAACTATTGATTTGGAAAGAGATAAGATTTTACCTGCTGTTCTCAAAGTAATTCTTTAAATCACTTGCTCAAACATATTTAGAATGGGCTTTGTCTCTCAGAACAAAAGGATTAGACTAGCTAATCCCTAAAAGGTAAGCGAAAGAATGGCAGTTTTGGAAATTAATGGGTTAACATCAGCTTTAGCCAGCCTTGGATGCTAAGCCACACAGAAGCCTCTGTAGTGAATAGGGTGGTTAAAGTATCCCATTTGAAATGGAATGATGATGATGATTTATTGCATTTTGTATCTCATCTTTTTTTGTCCAAGGAACCCAAGGCAGCATACATAATCCTCCACTTCTCCATTTTATCCTCACAACAACAACCTTGTGAGGTAGATTGGGCTGAGAGTCTGTGACTGGCCCAAAGTCACCCAGTGGGTTTCCATGGCCAAGTGGGGACTAGAACCCAGATCTCCCAACTCCCAGTCCAACGCTCTAGCCACTACACCACACTGGATGAAATGGAACAGTGGCCTGGGTAATGCCAGTTTTGACTTTTGCTCAGTTCAGGCATGCTTTCAAACACCCTGAATGAGTTTCTCTCCCCCTCATCACCAAATAGCTTGCCATTTTAAAGGGAGATGCCAAGGATTGAATGTGGGAAGGTTACAAGAGCTGGGATCATTTTAGCTTGGAGAAAAGGCAAGTGAGTTGAAACATAATAGAAGTGTACAAAATTATGCATGGTGTGGAGAAAGTGAATAGGGATATTTTTTTCTCCCTCTCTTGAAATAGTAGAACCTAGGTTGATCCCATGAACTGATTGGTGGGAGATACAGGACAGATAAAAGGAAGGCCTTCTTTACACAGTGCAGGGTTAAAGTATGGAATTGGCTACCACAAGACATTGTGATGGCCACCAATTTGGATGACTTTAAAGGGGGTTAGACAAATTCATAGATGATAAGGCTATCAGTGACTATTAGTCCTGATGGTCCAGTAGCAGAGGCAGTATGCCTATGTACACCAGTTGTTGGTGAACATGGATGGGAGCATGCTGTTGCACTTATGTCCTGTTTGTGGGTTTCTCATGAGCAATTGGTTGGCCAATGGGTAAACAGAATGTTGGACTAGATGGACCATTGGTTTGATCCAGCATGGTTCTTCTTATGTTCTCACATTATATGATCTTCTGGATGTAAAGCAGGTGCTCAACCATTAAGCAATGCTCCCTGCTTTATTGACATATAAAGCAGGCGGTGGGGTGGGTGCTACATTTTACACCAAAAGAACTTGTGGACATTCTCTTCCTTGCTAGGGGTCACAGGAGGTACTGTTCAGATTCAGCCTGAGTCCAGGCTGTTTCAGGACCATGGTCAGCTCATTGCCAAACTGTGTAAAGAGTCAATTTGTATCCAGTGATGAGAAACATGGTGCCCTCCAGGCGTTTTGGACTATTTAAGAGCAACAGGTCTGGCAAGGAGCCAACAGAGTGCTTGAGTCAGCATCCCCCAACCTGATTTCAATGGTTACTCCTGGGTAAACACATGTGTTTTAGATGACAACTCCCAATACCCCTGATAATTGGCCATACTAGCTGGGTCTGTTCGGAGCTGAAAGGCATCAGGTTATGGAAGGTTGATTTAAGTAATCCCACTGCCAGGTTGGACCCGTCTGAGGTTGGTTTGGGGGGGCTTCAAATGGGGTATACCCTAGTTTTCAGGCATTGGTTTCCGCAGAGTCAATTTGTGGCCATAAAGTGCAACCACGATGTACATATAACTATGCACTTAACAACCACAAATTGTGTAAAATATGTGAATTACAGTCATAATTTGCCCAAGATATGGAAATTGTGACTGCAATTGGCATATCTTGCCCTGTTTACAGAAGGTGGGGGGAACTCCACCAAAATCCAGATGATGCGTCAGCAGGGAGAGCCAGTCCACTGCAGATTCTACAGGTTGGAATCTCCTGAATCTAACCACATTCAGGATCATGGCAGATTTCTTCAGCATCCCTACTAACAGGTAGTTCAATGTCAGGTAGAGAGAGGTCACATTCATTAGAGCAGGGCTACAGCACAATAAAGAACTGTCAGGACCTTGGACAGCATACTGCAGGGGATACTGTCTAGAAAGTTTCCTCACAAGAAGAGCTGTTGTCCCAGCAATGGTCTTCAAGCAACTGAGGCCTTAAGGAGGTGAGCCGGCGACCACTTCCAGAAGCTTCACCCTGCTGGATGCTAGCTCTAGTCCTGAAAGGGCCCATTATTATTTCTGTTGCCCCTTGCAATGATGTGGTTGAGAGACAAGAGAAGCTGTGGGGAATCATCCTCAGAGTGGGAGAGGAGGGCTATATCCTCAGGTGTGGAAGATATATGTGGGGTACTGAGGGTTTTCCCTCAAGGGAGGTAACCAGCGGCTCATTGGACTCTGACCCTCTGAAACACAGAACCTCTACAGCTAAAGAAAGTGTGAATGGTGGAGGGGTATGTGTGGGTGCTTCAGAACTAGTATTTTTAATCACATATGTTTACAGATGCAAAGTGAATTGACTGATCAATCCATTAGTTGAAGAAAACATGCATGATTGAACGAGGTGATAAGCCTGCTTGAAAGTTTAACTTCCATTGATGTAGGGTTTTGAAAAAATGCACCTGGAAAAAACCCCCCCTCACAATTGAGAAGGGGAAACCCTGAGGGTTTCTCCTTCCCCATTTTTCCTTTTTATTTATTTCCATTAGTGATCAGGGCCCAAAATATTAGCGAAAGGCAAGCAACATTTATTTACATTGAAGGTGCACTGAATTTGGTAAGAGCAGCAAATGAATAATGCTTTGACATTTCACTTGCCCTGGGATGTTAAGGACATGATTTTTCAGTTCCTGAATAAAGAGCATTATTTATTTTATTTTATTTATTTTATTCCATTTATATACCACCCCATAGCCGAAGCTCTCTGGGCGGTTTACAAAAATTAAAAACATTGAACATTAAAAACACCGATATACAAAATTTAAAACCATAAAGCATAAAAACAAGTTAAAATTACAATATCCTTCTGGGTCAAAGCACAACAACAACACAAAAACACAAAACCCTCATCATATGCTGTTAAATGCCTGGGAGAAGAGGAACGTCTTGACCTTGTGCCGAAAAGATAACAATGTTGGCACCAGGCGAGCCTCGTTGGGGAGATCATTCCATAATTGTGGGTCCACCTCTGAAAAGGCCCTCTCCCTTGTTGCCACCCCCCGTGCTTCCCTCGGAGTAGGCAACTGGAGGAGGACCTTAGATGTAGATCATAGTGTATAGGTAGGTTCATGTCAGGAGAGGTGTTCCATCAGGTATTGTGATCCCAAGCCGTGTAAGGCTTTATAGATTAGAACCAGCACCTTGAATTGGGCTCAGAAACGTATAGGCAGCCAATGTAAGCAGGCCAGAGTAGGTCTTATATGCTCGAACCTTCTGGCTCCTGTTATCACTCTGGCCACTGCATTTTGCACAAGCTGCAGCTTTTGAACCGTCTTCAAAGGCAGCCTCACGCAGAGTGCATTGCAGTAATTCAATTTAGAGATTACCAGAGCATAGACAACTGAAGCCAGGTTATCCCTGTCCAGATAGGGGCATAGCTGGGCCACCAACCGAAGTTGGTAGAAGGCACTCCATGCCACCAAGGCCACCTGAGCCTCAAGTGACAGAGATGGTTCAATGAGAACCCCCAAGCTACAAACCCGCTCTTTCAGGGGGAGTGCAACCCCATCCAGAACAGGTTGAACACCCTCCATCCGGTCAGCAGAACCACCCACTAACAGCATCTCAGTCTTGTCTGGATTGAGTTTCAGTTTGTTAGCCCTCATCCAGTCCATTGTCACAGCCAGGCACTGGTTCAGCACATCCACAGCCTCACCTACTGAAGATGAGAAGGAGAAATAGAGTTGTGTGTCATCAACGTACTGATGACAATGCACTCCAAAACTCCGGATGACCACTCCCAACGGTTTCATGTAGATGTTGAACAGCATGGGGGACAAGACTGACCCCTGCGGAACCCCATACTGGAGAATCCATGGGGCCGAGCAATGTTCCCCAAGCACCAACTGCTGGAGCCGCCCCACCAAGTAGGAGCGGAACCACTGCAATGCAGTGCCTCCCACTCCCAACTCAGCCAGTCGTCCCAGAAGGATACCATGGTCGATGGTATCAAAAGCGGTTGAAAGATCAAGGAGAATCAACAGAGTCACACTCCCCCTGTCTTTCTCCCGACATAGATCATCATACAGGGCTACCAAGGCTGTTTCCATGCCAAAACCAGGCCTGAAGCCGGACTGAAATCCGCTGTGGAGGATTTTGATGTAATAGTTCCCCTGGAATAGTTTGAATATCCACCAGGCTTCAAGGACTAGATATGTGTCTGTGTAAGCATTGCTGCATGAGCAGGCTGGGCCATCTGGCTACTGGCCAATTTCCCATGGGCCATCTGGTGTCTGATGGTTTCTGGATGATTGGAAAGAATGTGGGACCAAGGGAATTCTGGTCTTGTAAGGGGCAACTTATGTTCTCATGCAAGAATGCACACTCAGAATGATTGGGCATGGATTACTAAGGCCTTCACTGTTAAAAAATCTCAAGTATGTATTCTTGCTTTATTAGGGTGACCAGATAAAATCCAGGTCAGGGCTCATGTAACTTTAACAGTTGTGGAGAAAAGGGAATTTCAGCCAGTGTCATTTGTATGCAGTTAGTTCCTGGTGAAATTCCCTCTTCATCACAACAGTTAAAGTTGCAGGGGCCCTGCCTTCTTTTGTATATGGTCACTTTAGTATAGTGTCTGCACCTTTAACTGTTGTGATGAAGAGGGAATTTCACCAGGAACTAATTGCATACAAATGGCACCGGCTGAAATTCCCTTTTCTCTACAACTGTTAAAGTTACATGAGCCCTGACCTGGATTTTATCTGGTCACCCTAGCTTTATGAAATTAAATATATAGGGATTCTAGAAGTAGTGGTAGTAGTGGAAGTAGAAATAGGATATAGAGATTCTAGTTGAGGAGGAGGAGGAGGAGGAGGAGGAAGAAGAAGAAGAAGAAGAAGAAGAAGAAGAAGAAGAAGAAAAGAAGCGAAGAAGAAGAGAAGAAGACTATGCCAGACTGTAATCAGACTAATTTTTTAGATTAAAAGTTACAACAACACGGAGTTACAACAACATGGAGTTTTGACAGATAAAAGAGGGAGGGGGAGGAGGGGGAGGGGGTGCAATTGACAGCCCAAGCCTCTGTGGAAAAACTTTTGTAACTTTTAATCTAAAAAATCCATAGCCATCAAATGCCTGGACCTATCATTCTGAAATTTCTGACAGATAACTACCCCTAACCCATCTACAAAGTGAGCAACTTTCAGATTTCTAACTTTTAAAATAAAAAAGTTATAGGCGTTTCTTTCCTCATTGTTTCAAAAATACCTTGCCACTACATGCATGGACCTATCTTTCTGAAATTTCACACACATATCAAGCAAAGTGGTACCTGTAATGTATCCATGTTTCCTGTTTGTAATAAAAAAGTTGAAGGCATAACTGAATTTACCCCACTACTACCCATTTTTCTAAAATTAATTGCCACACAAGGTAAGCACCTATGTTTCTGAAATTTCACACACATGAGTCCCAACATACCTCCTGCAATTTGGCAAAGTTTCATGTGTAGAACATTAAAAATGAAAAAGTTGTAGGCATTCCTGGTTCTTTATTAAAAAATTAATTGCCACAAAATGCCTGCACCAATCTTTCTGAAATGTCTCCCAGATAACTACCCCTAACCCATCTACAAAGTGCCCAGGTTTCATCCTTCTATCTTTAAAAATGAAAAAGTTATAGGCATTTTTGTAACACAATACTAGGCTATGGCGAAATGCATTCAAAATGGCGTCCGATCCGAAAATCGGCCATCCGATTTTCGGATCGGAATCGGATCCGATCCGATCTGCCCAACCTCTGATCCAATCCTATCCGGTCCACCAGGTCCAATCCCGATCCGTGATCTGATCCGGGAGGTCAGTGCACATCCCTACTTATTATCAGTGAATAAATATGATACATTGGGGCTTCAGCAGGAATGGAATAGGGAATTGGAGTGTCCTATTTTATCTAAACAATGGATCACTGTTTTGGCATCAGTATTTCATATGTCAGTGGATTTCCAGTAACGTGTTATTCAGCAAAACCTATTGTTTCAACAGTCTATTGGACGCCACAGCATCTGTTTCATAAAGGTTTATCCAAATCAACTAATTGTTGAAGGTGTCACACAGCTAATGCTTTTTTTGTTCATATGCTCTGGAAATGTCCAATAGTCGCCTCCATTTGGGAGGAAATTATCAGGTGCATAAATTTTGTATTAGAAAACTCTTTAATATTTTCGGATGTACATTTCATCTTAAATTACTTACTGGCTTCTTGGGAAACAATACACAGTCAACGGAAATGGATTTTTCGAGCTCTTTTGACCGCCCAAAGACTGATTCTACAACATTGGAAAGATAAAACCACACTGCCTATAATGCAATGGATTGAAGACTTAACAACATTAGCAACATTTGGAAGAGTGGCATACAGGCGTTCTTTACGAATGGACTTATACTCAGACCTTTGGCCTGCCTTCACGGACGTTTAATTTTTGCTACTTTTGTCTTTGTTCTTCTTTTCTTTTCTTTTAGAACGTTGTGATATTTGAAATGGAGGCTTTTGAAGTATGTAGTCGCATATGCCTTTTTTAATTTCATTTTTAAAATTTCTATTGTGGTTTTTATTTTGTTGTTGTTGAAAATTCACAATAAGAAATTGATTTAAAAAAATGTTATTTGTTTCATGTTTTCACCAGGAGCTGAGGTTGCTTCAAAGCAAAGTGAGGGCCTCCAACTACTGCCACAGCCTGCAGATTCTCTCTCTCTCTCTCTCTCTCTCTCTCACTCACTCTCTCTCTGGTTGATGATTTAAGGGGAGGAAGGGGAAAAATGTTTTATGTGTGAGTTGCCTTTCAGAGCGCAAGGTTGGGGGCAGAAAAAGCGTGGAACGAGTTTCTGCTGGCATAGGAAATGTGGGTTCAATGGAGTTGTAGCTCAGAACCCACCTCTACCATGTGAGACTAGGGCCATCACTTGCCCTGCTCTCAAATGCCACGGTGTGTACTTTCACCACCTGCCCCAATATTGGAAAAGCTCTCCGATGAGGCCCGCCTGGCGCCTACATTGTTATCTTTTTGGCGCCAGGTCAAGACTTTCCTCTTCTCTCGGACATTTGGCAATATCTGATGAGCCTGGGTTTGTTTTGTTTTTAGGCATGTAGCTTTTTAAAGTTATTATAGTGGTTTTAAATGTTTGTGTATATTGTATGTTTTTGCTGTTTTAATTTTTGTAGCTTGTTTTTAACTGTTTTAATCTTATGTGAACCATCCAGAGAGCTTCAGCTATGGGGCAGTATACGACTGTAATAAAATAAATAAATAAATAAATAAATAAAGTGGGGGAGCAGGGCCATTCTGTCTGTTCTGCCAAAATACTCCCCCCTCTTCCTTCCTCATGCCTTTTTCCTTCCGTGTCATGTCTTTTCAGATTGTAAGCGTGTGGGCAGGGGATGTGTTGCTTAATTGATTAAATGCAAGCTCCGCTGGGAGCTTTTTTGACTAAGGAGCGGCATAAAAATACTCTAAATGAATAAAGCAATATGAGGTTTACAGGTCCACAGAGAAATCTAGTTTGTGAAGAATGGTGGGTATTATTATTATTATTGTTATTATTATTATTATTATTATTTGCATTTATATACTGCCCCATAGCTGAAACTTAAGATTAAAAACACTGAACACTAAAAACCGATATAAAAAAATTAAAAACCATAAAAACCATAAAAAACAGATTACAAATACAATATCCATTTAAAACAGCTATTTTAGGTGATGGTGGCTATGGCACAGCTCTTTTGTACTGAAGGCAGCCTTCCTCACCCTGGTTACCTTGAGATGGGTTGGACTGCAATTCCAATCATTCCTGGCCTGCCTAGTGCCTTCCAGATGGATTGGACTGCAATTCTCATCATTCCTGGCCAGCAGTGGCCAGGATGGGGAAGGCTGGTGTACATTTTCAGCTGTGCACCTGGACTTTGGGACAATATTTCTTGGGGTTATGAAGTACCATTGTTTGAATTTGGCAAAGTGGCCAGTGTTTCATGTTAGCCATGAATGCAGAAAAATGGACCTAGATATACAAACTGGGGGCCCAGGTTTCTGGGGATGAGGTTTGAACAGGTAGGGTTAGCAGAAAGGTGGGTAGGTGGGAAGTTAGGGAATGGCCTTTCATGGAGCCAGATCATTGGTTCATGTCGTCATGGTAGCCCCATGTTTAGACTACCACCGTGCACTCTGTGTGGGGCTGCCTGGTTCAGAAGCTGCAGCCAGTGCAAAATGCAACAGCTAGGATGCTCAGTGAAGCACCTAAACAGACATACATCACACCTGTGTTAAAAGAACTGCATTGGCTGCCTATTAGCTACCGGACCATTTTCAAAGTTCTGTTGCTGAAAAACAAAGACCTAAACAACTTGGGACCAGGATACCTGGTACCAACCATCTTCCCCTACACACACTAAATGAACTAGCAAGTTCTTCCAAGGAGGCCTTGTTGGTCATGCCACAACCAACAGCATGTTGACAAATTTTGGCACAAAAGCAGGCCTTCTTGGTAGTGGTACCGACCCTCTGGAACCAGTGGATGCTGGTGCCTCCAATGTCAGTGGGATGGTGAATCCACTCCGGATTTCAGTCAGATCCAGTCTGTACTCTAAAGGAGCTATCTGAGGGACCATGGATAGCTCCTGAAGAGTTCAGACTGGTTATGACTGTATCCCAGAGCAGGTTCACTATTATTATTATTATTATTATTATTATTATTATTTACATTTATATACTGCCCCATACCCCAAGCTCTCTGGGCAGTTTACAAAAATTAAAAATATTGAACATTTAAAAACCAATATACACAAATAAAAACCATAAAAGCCTAAAAACAAACTACATATCATTTAAAACTGTCCAGTGGTCAGTTAAAAAGCTCAACTGTGGCAGGAATTTGAGTCCCCCAGGGAGGCCTATGACTCCCTCTTATGAGAAAGGGGTCATTTATTGTCACAGATCCCTTATGAGAAAGATCTTTACTCTAATTCTTTATAATGCTTTGATACAGTAACTGGCCTAAATGTAGACTAGGGATGAATAACTCTAAGATGGGAAGGGACCTCCCATAGATCAGTGACATCCCACCCAATAACTTCAAAGGAGTTATATTCATGCAAGCAACTAGACTCAGTTTACAGTGGAGACCAAAGATACTCACGTATGGTTTCTTAAAGGTAGGTTTATTGAAGAAGACACATCAGCTGAGGGAGCCAGAGATAGACGTCTGACTGAATTAAGTATATTGGGTATCACTCTTATATAGGAAACTGGAAACATCAGAATTAGCATATCTAGCCTTTTGTACTGAATCACCTTTGTACTAAGGGAAAGTTTACAATAATACAGGGTAGTACATAGGAATGATGTAATTTGTCTCTAAGTCAAAACAGAGAAAGGCGCCACATATGAATGATGGAGGTCAAGATAAACTAAAACAATACAGAATGCATATAGTTGCTAGTGGACCAAAGTTCATTATGGTGAAGCTTAACACATCTAGCTAGTACATTGCTGGTTCTATTGTACAGGAGAACAGATACTTGTATTTATTAGAAGCATGAAATCAATATTAGTTTCTCAGTTATTTGAATGTTCTTATTACAAGCTATTGGTATGATCATATCTGAAATATTCCCGTAACACAACATATGCTGTTAAATGCCTGAGAGAAGAGAAAAGTCTTCACCTGGCACTGAAAAGATTACAGTGTTGGTGCCAGGCAAGCCTTGTTGGGCAGACTGTTCCATAGTTGAGGGGCCACCACTGAAAAAGCCCTCTCCCTTGTTGTCATCCTCCGAGCTTCCCTTGGAGTAGGCACACAGAAGAAGACCTTAGATGTTGATCATAATCTATCGGTAGGTTCATGTCGGGAGAGGCGTTCCATCAGGTATTGTGGTCCCAAGCCATGCAAGGCTTTATAGGTTAAAATCAGCACCTTGAATTGGGCTTGGAAATGTACAGGCAGCCAATGCAAGTGGGACAGTGTTGGTCTTATATGTTTGAACCTTCTGGTTCATGATATCAATCTGGCCACTGCATTTTGCACAAGGTACAGCTTCCAAACCGTCTTCAAAGGCAGCCCCACGTAGAGTGCATTGCAGTAATCTAACTTGGAGATTACCAGAGCATAGACAACTGAAGCCAGGTAGAAGGGACTCCGTGCCACTGAGGCCACCTGAGCCTCAAGTGACAGTGATGGGTCTAAGAGAACCCCCCCTCCCAAGTTACAAACCTGCTCCTTCAGAGGGGAGTGCAACCACATCCAGAACAGGTTGAACACCATCCATCCGGTCAGAAGAACCACCTACTGTCAGCATCTCAATCTTGTCTGGATTGAGTTTCAGTTTATTAGCTCTCATCCAGTCCATTGTCACAGCCAGGCACCAGTTCAGCACATCCACAGCCTCACCTGATGAAGATGAGAAGGAGAAATAGAGCTGTATATCATCAGCATATTGATGACAACACACTCCAAAACTCCGGATGATTGTACCCAACTGTTTCATGTAGATGTTGAACAGCATGGGGGGGACAAGACTGGAGAATCCATGGGGCTGAGCAATGTCCCCCCAAGCACCACTTTCTGGAGCCGACCCGCCAAGTAGAAGTGGAACTACTGCAATGCAGTGCCTCCCACTCCCAACTCAGGCAGTTGTCCCAGAAGGATAACATGGTCGATGGTATCGAAAGCTGCTGAGAGATCAAGGAGAATCAACAGAGTCACACTCCCCATGTCTTTCTCCCAACATAGGTCATCATACAAGGCGACCAAGGCTGTTTCCGTACCAAAACCAGGCCTGAAACCCGACTGAAAAGGATCCAGATAATCAGTCTCATCCAAGAGTGTCTGGAGCTGGCTTGCAACCACTCACTCAAGGACCTTGCCCAGGAATGGAACATTTGCCACTGGCCTATAGTTATAAAGATTTTCCAGGTCCAGGGAGGATTTCTTCAGGAGTGGTCTCACTACCGCCTCTTTCAAATGGCCTGGAAGCACTCCCTCTCGCAGAGAGGCATTAATCACTTCCTTGGCCCAGCCAGCTGTTCCATCCCTGCTAGCTTTTATTAGCCAAGAGGGGCAAGGATCCAATACAGAGGTGGTTGCATGAACCTGTCCAAGCACCTTGTCAACATCCTCAAGCTGTATCAACTGAAACTCATCCAAGAGAATAGGACAAGGCTGTGCTCTGGACACCTCGCTAGATTCACATGCTATAACATTGGAGTCTAAGTCCTGGTGGATGACAAAGATTTTATTCTGGAAGTGCCTAGCAAATTCAGTACAGTGGGCCTCAGATGGTTCTACCATGTCCTTGGGGCCAGCATGTAATAGCCCCTGAACAACTCTGAAAAGCTCCGCCAGGTGGCAAATTGATGATTTGATAGTGGCAGCAAGGTATTATTGTTGTTTTTTGCCACCCTCTCTGCCCCTGAATATACCTTACCATATGCACTTACCAATGTTTGATTGCGTCCACCAGGATATCGTCTCCAGCTGCCCGTAAGCCGTCTCCTATTTTGTTTCATCCCTCTCAGCTCTGCAATATACCACGGAGCCATACAAGCTCTCCTCAGGAGAGGGCGATCAGGAGCAATCATTTCAACTGCCTGGGTCATTTCTGCATTCCACAGATCAACCAGGGTTTTGACAGGAGCGCCAGCCCTATCAGCCGGAAAACTCCCCAGAGCCCTTTGGAAACCATTAGCCTCTGGAGATGCACCATCTTAATAGGTTCCCCCACTCCTGCAGAGGGGAAAAGCTGCTGTAAGTCTATACCTCAGCAAGCAGTGATCTGACCATGACAAAGGGGCTGATGTGAAGTCCCCCACTTTCAGATCACCATCACCCTGTCCAGTTGCGGAAATCAGGTCTAGAGTATGCCCTTCTACATGTGTTGGGCTGGTGGCATGTTGGGACAGTCCCATGGTTATCATGGAAATCATGAAATCCTGAGTTAACCCAGATAAGGTGCCCTCAGAGTGAATGTTGACATCCCCCAGAACCAACAGTCTGGGTGATCTCAGCAATACACCCGAGACCACCTCTGTCAGCTCACCTAGGGAGTCTGTTGAGCAGTGGGGTGGGTGGTACACCAACAGAATCCCCAATCTGTCCCACTGACCAAACACAAGGTGCAAACACTCCAGACCAGTAGGCACATGGACAGGGAGCTTGTAGAGGGAGATGGAGTTCCTATAGATCCCAGCAACACCCCCTCCCTGATGCTGAACTAAGCACTCTGGCAGGCACAGCTGGGAAAGACTGACTCCTCCCTGCTCACCCACCCAAGTCTTTGTTATACATGCCAGATTGGCTGCCTCATCCACAATTAAGTCATGGATGAGGGAGGTCTTACTATGTACCAAGCTGGCATGTAAAAGCAGCATCCGGAGGCCTGAGGGCTGGCTGATATAGGGCAACCAACAGACCTGCGGTTGCGGGGAGGACTGGAACATGGCACAGCCGTTAACTGTCTGGGCCGCATTCCCCTTACCTGGCAAGTCCTCTTCACAAATCCGTATCTCCCTGCCACTACACTGATTGGGGGCCCCCTCAAATCCCCCCACTTGGCTTTGTACCTCCTCTCCCAGGCACATAACTCCAGACCCACAAAAAGCCAGGCCGGGGGGGGGGGGAAAGAAAGAAAAGCAGAAGCCCAACAGAGAGAGGGTGATGGTGGTAACAGACCACCAGCAGCAGGTAGGCAGGCCACAGCAGGCTCTCTTCTTCCCTGGGTGGTGGTGGTACTCCCCTTCTCTTGCAAGCACTGGCTCTCCATCCCCTTGACATTAGAGCCACCAGCATCCACCATCTGGAACACTCCCCCACGTGTAGTTGAAAAGGTGGAAGCAATGCATAATTGCACCGCTTTGGTTTATTGTGTCTGTAATGTTTTCAAGGCATTCATTCATTTATATTGGCTCTTATATCGGATTTTATCTATTTCCGATATATACTGCTGAGAGATCTTACAATATCAAGTGGTACATGAGACGTTCAAATGAATAAGCAATGGCTTAGCATTGCCTACACGGTCTGGCAGTGGCTGTGCCTGGATTCAGAGAGGAGTCATTCCCAGCTCTACCTGTGCATCCTTCTGCATGCAAAGTGTGTGCTCCACCATTGATCTACAGTATATCCCTTGATACTCTAGGTAATCCCTGGACTTTTGAACCTGCTCTTTGGTTCCAACGCAAACAGTTTCTGAAGCTGCAAGAGAAGTCAGGGAGACGAAGAGCAACTTATGCTTTTTCGACCCTTTTGTTGCATCCATCTATTTCTAGGAGCAAGAGAAAACAACATTTCCCAGGGCTCTGGATGCTGGTATAGCGTTGTCAGTTTCCCTTGCTGCTGCTTGCATTATCATTTTATTTTGTTATGCTGGTTTACGTTTCTCAGTGCTGTTTTGATTGGTTACATATTTGTATTGATAGCAGCTTTGAATTCTCCAATGGAAGAAAAGTGGGGTTTCTATTTCTAAAAATATAATAATGGTAACTGTGTGAGAGAGGAGAGAGAGAGAGAGAGAGAGAGAGAGAGAGAGAGAGAGATGTGAGGTCAGACTTTAAATCGTCATTCCTTGGTTGATCTTACGCCATCACACTTTCTCAGTATAACCCACCTCGTAGGGTTGTTGTGAGGCTAAAATGGGCCAACTCTCCACCACTGTATCCTGACTGAGTTCTTTATTAAAAAAAGAGTGGAATCGAAAACCTTTTAGCTATTAGAGGCTTTTTGTTCTGTTTGCAGCCTAGGAACATCAAGAGCTGTCTTATACCAAATCAGTCCATGGCTCCATCTAGCCCAGTATAGTGGACACTGACTGGCAGAGTTTCAGGCAGGAGTTTCCCCAGCCTTACCTAGAGATTCAGGGTATTGAACCCAAGACCTTCTATATGCAAAGCAGGGGTCCTGCCACTGAGCCATAGTCCCTACCCTACCTGGCCTCTGATGGGTTCGCTTTGAATTTAAGCTTTGTGTGGCTGGTGTTGAATTTGCTGATATATATATATATATATATATACCGAAAGAAAAGGTAGTGCCACTTGTTTAAAGTGTTGTAGTTTGCAGGCTTTTATCTGCTGCCTGCTTTTTGCTCCTACTGCTTTTTTGTTTTGTTTTACATTTTTATTGTATTCTATCACTCTTGGTGTGAGCCACCTTTTCACTTATTTTCAAGGAAGGTGAGAGATAAATATTTTAAATAAAAAAACAGTATAAATATGTCAACATAGAGCCTCCTCTACAGCCACACACACACTCAAGGCAACCCTCCTCTTTCCCATCCTCTTCTTTTGTGTATTGTATTTGCATTTTAGGAGAACCCTAAGTTAAGCCTCGGAATTGTGTGTGTCTTTGTGTGCGTATGGCTGAGGTGGGGGGTCGTTGTTTTTAGTGTTTGGAACAGGTTTCCTTCGTCCCCAAGACTCCTCTTCTTCCGATCGCATTTTCCGGAACCCACCAACCCACCCACGCCTCCTCGCCTCTTTCTTGGATCCCGGTCCAAGCAGAGAAAAGACGGCTGGGAGAGGAGAATGGGATGGGGTAGTAGTAGTCTCCGATGAGGAAAGAGAGCGCGAAAGAGCCCTGCCGCCGCCGCCGCCGCCTTGGCGAGAGCCCTGGTCAATTTCACGCTCGTCTCGCGGCTGGAAGGCGGCGCAGATCACTCGCCTTTGCGCGCGCGAGGGGAGGGCGCGCACCAGCCGTCTCCGCTCTCGGCTCGCCCATCGAAGCTTCCTTCCCAAAAGCAACAGCGGAGGAGGAGGAGGAGGAGGAGGTTGGGACTGTAGCCAATCCGGAGCGCAAAAGAAGCGAAGGCTGCGTCTGCCTGCCTCCCCAACCGCGCTCCCCCGCCGCCCCTCTGCGCCTTGGATCCGCTTGGCTTGGAAACTGGGTTGGAAAATGAAGACGCCGCCGCTGCCGCCGTGACGCCTGAAGGTTGGCCGAGGGGCAAGTTTGGGGCCACCTAAAGAGCCCGATGGAAGCAGCAGCCGCGGGACTCCCCTTTCCCCCTCCCCCCTCCTCCCCGATGGCCACGGGGATTTGGATTATTAATGTTGCTGTTGCTGCTGCTGTTATTCTTTTCCCCGCGGAAGAGGAGTGGAAGTCTCCCACGAGGGAGCCTCAGGAGAAATCATCGCAGGATCCGGATTATGTAGAGCTCCAAGGGTCGCTCGCTTAGGTGAGTCTGCTTAAACCCAGTGTGTGTGAGAGAGAGCGAGAGAGAGAGAGCGCGCGCGGGGGGGGGGAGGTGTTGCCGAATGCGTAGGAAGAAGAAGAGGAGGAGGAGGAGGAGGGGGGGGATTGAACCCCGTGCTAGGGTCTGCAAGGCTGCGCTCCGGTTCCTGGAGATGACCGCCAGATGTTGGGATCACTTGCTTGACTTCTGGGTTCAATCAGGGCTCTCAGGGAGGGAGGGGCAACTCCCCCCCCCCCCGGTGTCTCAGACCACATGTGGATGGGTTATCCCTCAGAAGGTCTTAGATCCCAGGTTCTTACGAGGTCTGGGAAAAAGTCACACACAACCAATGTTTTTTAAAATGCACTGATGCGATACCTAGTTGTGACCCCCCCCCCCCCAAACCTGAAATCTCCCCCCACTCACAAGTGAAACAGCCCTCTCCCCGCTACATTTGGTGCACATAGAAAGAAAGAGCAATGGATGGGTGTAGAACAATGACACCAGAATCCCCACGGTTTTCAGACCCAGCCTATGCATGCTGCCGCTGCTGTTCTTGGCTTCGTTTTGTTTTTTCCCAGGAGTTGGTCCATCTTAATTTAACGGGATTTACTCCCGAGGAAGTGTGCAGGGGATTTAAATTACAACCTGAAGGCTGCAGCCCTGTACACCCTGAACTGGGAGTAAATCCTGCTGAACTCGGTGGGACTTACCTCTGAGTAGACTGGCAAATCTCCCATTTGGAATCCCACAGAGCGGCGACCTGGTAGTTGGAGTGTATGTGCCAGCTGGACTTTGGGCCCCCACTGAGTGGCATGAGCAGGCGCCCCCCCCCCAAACCCATCAGGGCCGGTTTAGTATACGCTGAAGTAATTCAAATTAGCATATAAAGAGAGAGGAGCATAAGACTATTAAATCCAGAATCTAACATTACCTAAGTGCAGCAGCGTTTCAGAGTGTGACACAAAGACAACATTTCACTGCACCTTGGGAGAAAGGTTGTTGTGGTCTCCAAATATGGACATGTGCCTTTGTTTAGGTATACACTATGACTTTTGTTTGTTTGTTTTAAGTCTGCACTTAAAGCACAGGTATCATACAGGTACACTCACTACAGAGTGAGGAATGGTTCCAGCCCTGTATTGTCCAGCCCCAATTCTCCTGCTGTGACGTGTGCAAAGGCCTTTGGGAAACGCTATTTGCCTCCCAGCTTCCTTAAAAGGCCGTTTAGGGTAAAATGAAGGAAAGAGATTGCCTGTTTTTTATGATCTGTACACACTCTCAGGAGGACCTATGCTTCCAAATCAGCTTTTATTTAATAACCTGGTTTCCTGACAGCCTTTATCCCTTGTCCCAGAATACAGGATGGCTCATATACACACCGTTTGCCCTCAGAGAACTATCAATTCAAACACCTGTCGTACCAGAGGCAAGGAAGGGACTGGAGGTTGCTTGTTTTCAACTGATCTCTTTCACTCTTCCCTTGCTAGTGATGCAGTAGCAAGGAAAGATACTGAAGCCCCAAAGGGAAATGGATTTGACTTTGCCCAAAACTAACTGCAGTTCACAGGACCAGGAGGACCAGCATCTCACAAGGTTGTGCAAACTTGCAAAGAGGCCGACTCGTCTGGACTTTTTTCCTGGAGCTTAGGTGGTGGAGGGCCAATGTTTAATTTAAGTCAGCTTGTGGGTCCGTGCTCAGTTTTCATTTAATGTAGTGTGGGTTGAATCACAGGCACTTGTGCATACCTGTTATTGTTCTTAGTCTTTAATACTAACATAAACACACACATACGCCTGTGAAGAACGGGAAAAAGTGGGGGGAGAGCATGCATTTTTTGTTTTTTTGGCCTCTGTTGATGATCATGTGTGATGACATGGCTTCATGTTTTGTGTGTGCGTGTATGCGCGCATGAGCGTGCGCACGCACAAGGGAGAGAGAGACTTCTATACACTTGCGCATACATGCACATATAAGCAAGCTTTGAAATCTGAAAAAGTAGACATGATGTCATTGGGAAGCATTTTCTGCCACAAAGGCTGCACACCAGACGTAATTCTTCTCTACCTAAGTTGTGAGCTGCTTGGCCGTTTGCTAGGTCCCCTGACATTTTAAAATGCACAAGCCGCCTCTTCAAGATTGCAAACGTCGTTCACCTCTGTTTGATTTCATTATGCCCAGGATTTAACTGCTGCTCTCCAGTGCCTCTACAGTTTCTGGACATTCAGCCTACCTGCTGTTGTTACTGATGCTGACATTCAAAGATGCAGTAGGCAGTTGCTACCAAATAATAATCTCATTGCATTTCGTGTGGTCTTGGATCAGCTAAGAAGTAATATGCATGCCCAGGGATGAAGCTCTTTTCTCCCTCAGGGCAAGTCAAAGGGACAACATTGGTTTGAACTTTTATTTGCTCAGTGCTTCTACATATTTCCATTGTTGCCATCACATTTAGTTTTGTCTGGGAATCTCCCTGCTGGTCACAACAGCAGGAACCAAAGTAAAGGCTGCATCAGGTGAAACTGAAACATGCCTTGTTTAATGCAATATCCAGGCAATAGGGATGGAGTGGAAGGTTACCATAAAGATGGTAAGGCCAAGGTATCCGTTTTCTCTTTCCAGCAATGACAGAAACTTCCCATGTACCCCTCGGCAATTCACTTACTCTCCTGGTTCCTTTCGGTTTTTCCTTTCCTGCCAAATGTGTGCAGGGACACTAAAGATGATGGCTTCTTATTATTGCGTTTATCAAGCAGCAGCTACAAAGAAAGAAACCTTCGTGCTGTTGATTTCTTTACACATAAAGCTTAAAAGGGAAATCACCAGAAACCTGAGCCCTTTTGCTATAACTGAGAATCTGGAGGGGCATTGAAATCTGGCTGTATTATACTGGGGAAAAAAGGAGGAAAAAAGGCCCAGGAAGGGAAAGGAGATGCGTACTCATTTGTTCTCTCTGTGAATATTCCCATCCAGTTCTCTTAAGCTGAAGTGTTTATGTAGCCGGTGAAAGGAGATTCATCATTTTCCTTCCATTTCATCTAGTGAACATTAAATACATCTATGTATGGGAGCAAACACATGGGTCTGTTGACACAAACACAGACTCTCCACGTTGCCTAATTTGTCATGTTACTTAGTTTTTCTTCCCCGTTCCCCACTCCCCCTCCCATCTGTTTTTTAGGGAAATATAGAGCACTTAATCTAAGATATTGTGTTGCACACACATGTCCCACAATGAAAGGGCTCAGGTGCTGGCTTGCACTTGAGCTCTGAAAAGAAAGACACCAAATTGGCATGATATGTCCCATAATTGCTATTGATTAGATGAGCAAACCTTCAGAACATTCAAAGAAGTCCTGACAATTTAGTTCCTAGAATCCGGACATTTCCTCCCAAACATACACTTTGTCTCTAGCCCGGGGTGTGTGTGTGTGTCGACAAATGTGGTTACCATGGTGAGCATCCCTTCACCCTCTGGTGAAGGTGAAGCTGAGCATGACACAGCTAAGCCCTTGCTTGGGTGAGAAGTTTTCCTCCTGCTGTTGTGAGCAAGTACCTCCAAGTTGGCAAGGAGGGTGTAGGACTCTCCTGGGCTTCAGTTGTGCTGGTCTCTGACCATCTCCAAAATCAAGCATACAGTCAAGGATAAGACCCCTTTCTGATCCCATTAGGGGAAAATGAGCATACATTTCTGGTTGGCAACTAAAGCCAGAACAAACCAGAGGACCCCTGGTTTTTATGTATATTTGCCCTACATGAGGGGGGAATCTCTTTCAGCCCAATGGTTGAATTCAATTTCAGAAAAAGTTCTCAGTGGGCACACTCCAGTGGTGGGTGGTGCTAAAGGCAAAAGAGGCAGGCCCAAAAATACAAAATAAGTGCATGTTGTAGCTAAAAGTAGTTATTGCCAGTAATTAAGCCTTAGGAGTTGCATTTCAACCTTTTTGAATCCAGGGGGAAATGGGACAAAAGCTGGGAAACAACCAAATAATTGGTGGTTGTGGGTGGAGCCAGTGTAAGGATGTGTGGCCTTCTGGGTAACCCCAATGGGCCAAACTGAGACTCCATAGAATCATAGAATAGTAGAGTTTGAAGGGGCCTCTAAGGCCATCGAGTCCAACCCCCTGCTGAATGCATGAATCCACCTTAAAGCATCCCTGACAGATGGCTGTCCAGCTGCCTCTTGAAGGCCTCTAGTGTGGGAGAGCCCACCACCTCCCTAGGTCATTGGCTCCATTGTCGTACTGCTCTAACAGTCAGGAAGTCTGTCCAGTGGGGATAGATTTGGCCCTCAGGCCTGAGTTTCCCAATTCCTGCCTTGCACATTAAAATCCGACTGATGCTTCATTTATTTGAGGGAGGTTATCTCAAATACACCTTTATGTTCTTCACTTTGCTCTTTAATGGTTGTAGATTACATTTCCAAACTAAATTGTACCTGGAGGGACATGCGGGTCGGAATGGAGGAAAATGTCCCCCCTCAATTATTATTATTATTATTATTATTATATTATTATTATTATTATTATTATTATCATTATTATTATTATTGTTTAGTGCAGTACAAGCTGAGCTTTTTGTGAGACCATCAAAGAATTACGCTTGGAGGTGCTGTTGTCCTACAGAGTTGTAAATCTTCTCCCACCCAAAACCACCGAGCATGTAATGATTTCCCAGCTTTTGTGCAGTTTCCCCACCCCTGCATTTAAAAGGTTGAAATGCCTCGTTCAGGGCTTATTTACTGAAAATAAGTGCTTTAAGCCATGATACAGTTGTGATCTATCTATCTATCATCTATCTATCTATCTATCTATCTATCTATCTATCTATCTATCTATCATCTATCTATCTATCTATCTATCTATCTATCTATCTATCTATCTAATCATCTATCATCTATCTGTATATATTCTTTGGGAGAGTTCCTCTGGAGTTTTTAATAATATAGGAGATGACAGAGATTACACAGTGGACAACTCAAACCACACATGCAACAGAACATGCTACGATTCAGGCAAATGATTTTAACATTACCCTAGTAATTCGCATATTTTAGTCCATTCTAATTGAAAAGTCTTTTTTTAATTGATTTCCCCAATTCTAACGAAGTTCGTTTGAATGATTTAGCGATTTCTCACAAGTTTTCAAACTGTTCCTCAATCAAGGCAGCATTTGAAGTTTCCCCACACTTTGCTAGTTCTCTTTTAGCATTTCTCAGTAAGTTTGCTACTAATTCAACGTCAATTTTCGTCAAAGCCCAATTTTAAAATCTTGAACTATCAAAGCTTCTGAAGCAAAGTTTACTCAAAATTATAATGTGTGCACATGCATTGTTGGCAAATAGCCTTGTTTTATCCATGCTGAAATAGAACTAAAATGGGAAAGAAATTGTAAAGAGTACTCATCCTTGTTTCCTACGACAGGGCATGGCCACTTTTTTTTTTTTTTTTAAAAAGCAAAACGAAATTCCATCATAGTTTAACAAACAAAGAATGCTTATAAAGAGTCCATGTGGTGTAATGGTTAGAGTGGTTAGCCATGAAGCTCTCTAGGTGACTTTGGACCAATCACTGACTTTCAATTGAACCTCACAGGGCTGTTGTGAGGATAAAACAAATGGAGAGGAGGAGGAAGACCGTATAAGCCATCTTGGCCTCTTTGCAAAATGAAACAAAAAGTGGTGAATAATGACCCTGTTCAGATGACACACTAAGCCATGGTGGTTAAGCATTTTGAGCTAAACATTATGGCTTGTGTGTCATGTGAACCATAACTTGGTGTGTCATGTGAACCATTCCTAACCGTAGTGGCTACATAACCACTGTTTAACTAACCATTTGCTGCAAAAGGGTTAGTGACCTAACCATGGCTTAGCGTGTTGTCTGAACAGGGTCATTAATAAATAAAAATATTCAGACCACTGAACGATTAAGGCAAATCTGACCTTTGTCCTGTGTTCTTCAGCATGGCCTCCTGCATAAGAGCCTAAGAAGGGCTAGGATGGATTGGTTCAAGGTCCATCTAATCCACAATTCTCTGCAAGACTTCATGCAACCACTAGGCAGTAGGCGGCCCATAGTGATGCTGTTCCCTTCCCCAGTCCTACTCTAAGGTACCAACATTTCAACATAGACATTCTGCTCTGTTTCAAAAAGAATTCATTGATATCAGAGAGAGAGAGAGAGAGGGAGGGAGGGAGAGAGCAGGACAATACAGACAAGAATTCGGGATGCAGTCTAAAACCTTCTGAGTGCCACAATATTAGCTCACAGATATGCCACTTCAGAATTCATTGTAATTTGCTAGCAGGAGAGGGTGTTGAATGACTCAGATGAATGTAGTTCAGAGTAAACAAACATGTAAATCATTTTTGGCTCCAGAGTAAAAGAGAGCGGGTGCTCAGAGAGCGGATGGAGGCAGCGTTCAGAGACAAGGCAATTGCAATCATTTGATCTCCAGAGTGTCTGTCCATTTCAGAAGAGCTGAACTTCTCCATATAAAATTTGGGGGCAGATATCCACTGCTATTGTTACTTTTGTTTACAATTGGGAAGATGGTCCATATGATTCTAAGCTAGTATTTGTGATTCTCAGCAGCAAATGTATGCACATTCTTGTCCATGTTTGAACCCTTGGCTTTGGATAGGGATGCATTTGCTTCCTGTCCCAATTCTAGTTTGGGTGCAACACTATTCACTTCAATCAGTAGAGGAAGAGCCAAGTTTAGGCTGGTCTTGATTTGCTACATGTCATTCATACAACATGTTAACCTACACTCAGTGGTTGAGTGTGGGTTGCTTGTTGAACTGTGGGTTAGCATGTTGTCTGAACCTAGGACATCTTCTGCAGGGCAGCCACACTGCATGGTTAAAAAGCCACCCTGTGGAAAATATCCTGGATTCCAACAATATGCTAGCCCATGGTTCAACAAACAACCCAAGGTTGAACAACAACCCACATTCAACAACTGAATGTGGGTTAGTATGTTGTGTGAACCCAGTCTCTGAGTCCATAATATACGTCCATTGCTATATCCTAGACTTGGTGTATTACATCATCCTTCCCCATCTTGGTGCTCTTCAGATGTTTTGGGCCTCAACTCTCATCAGCCCTAGCTAGCAGGACCAATGGTCAGGAATATTGGGAGTTTTAGTCTAAAACATCTGGGAGGCACGATGTTGGGGAAAGCTGGGCTACACCATCACAAGTTGGTTGTTATATACCAGAAACTAAGTCCATTTCAGGCCTTAGCTACACTCAGAAACAGACCAGTATCAGAATTCCAGTTTTGGTATGGGTGAACCAAGGTTCAAAGGGACATAGGTGGATGAATGGTTGAGGACTGGCAATGGGTCAGATTCCAGACCACACAAATTAGAACCAAGGGCCAGAGGTTGGAGAAATGGTCATGGATGGGCTCGTGGTCGGATATCAGAACAAGCAGGCAAGGCAAGGCAAGATGTCTACATTGCTACATACTGTGAGACATTGTTCAGACTGAGGAACCAAACTTGAAACAACAGGATATAGAAGCAGGCAGCCTTTGGAGCTTCTGATCTGACTGAACACATGAGCTGTAGTACCCTTCCTGATCATTATCTGGGTGGTGCTACAATACAGAGGAGATCAGATTGGTAACATCTCCATCCTCTGAGCTGCTTTGATGTTTGAGCACTGCTGCCCAGTTCCCTGGCCTTGAGTCCCTTGATGGCTTAATGAGTAGCTAGGGAGGAGATGGAATTGGGCACCACTGGGATCCAAGATAGACCTATGACTCTCATTGGGGGGAGTGTCATGACACTCTTGGGGGATTCCTCCTCATTGAATCTAGGGGAGACTGGTGACTCTGATTTCAGTGGTACTGTGAATCCATTCTGGGTTAAAGTCAGAACAGACAGAATTCTAAAGATGTCCCTGTTTTGGGGATAGGGTTCAGCACCTTGGATTGTTCCTTTAGAGTTCCGCCTGGTTCTGACCAAAACTCAGAATGGATTTCAGCCCCACTGAAATCAGAGCCACCAGCCTCTGTTGCTTCAGAGCCATATATCCCCAAGGTACAGGCCCTACCTAAGATAACCTTGGTCTTTCAGGGTTGATGCCTTTAGGTCTGTGTCCTCTAGAGAAGAGCTCAGTATCTGAGGCAGAGGTAAGCGATCACCTGGCCTGTGAGAGCAACATCATCTCAAGAGGCAGGCTAGTAGGGCTCCTTTAAGAAGATGTGCTTGGCTACCAAAGAGGACTCCTCAGGAAGAAGGAACTCCTTGGGAGCAAAGCCTGTAACGTGATGTAGCTGAGCCCTGGGTGGGGCTTCCATGGCTCTAGCAATATCAGCTCTCACTTGAAACTTGAGAGCTGCTAGAAATGTCTGATTTTTAGTTTTGGTTGCTGTATTTTGTTTTCTCCTTTAGTTTGTGTTTGGATCTCTATGCTACTAACCTGATTGTACTGCTACTCCACCTGATTGTACTTTTTCACTGCATTTCTACTCAACTGATCTCCTGGCCTTTGACTTTGGCTGCTCCTCAGACAATACTTTGGAAAATTCCTGGTAAAACTGTGCTTGAACATTTGCCTGGTCTATTGTATTTGCTTAGCAAAGAGCCAGATCTCGGAGCAGGACAGAGTAAGCATCTCCTGAGTGTTCCCAGGACTCACTGCTTCCTGATTCTGCTCCATAAATTTAGGGGGTGGGCAGGCTCTGGGGCAGGGATTGGAAGCTTATTTTTGCTCTTCTCACTGTTAGACCATACAAAGTGATGTTCTTGTGCAGCTGCCAAGACATCCCTAAATATAGAATTGGACTGAAGCAAGTGATAGAAATCACAGGATGGCTACACACCCTTTCCTTTGGACATTTGGTTCTTGCATGTTGTTCCCCCTCTCTGTTCAAAAAGGTTGAAATGCCTCTCCTAAGGCTTAGAGCTTCTCTACATGAACAATGTATTGCATGCTCATGACTGGCCACTCATGAAAGTTTGTGGATCCTTTACATGATGTAGTCAATCTCCAGGATGTCTCCTGTGCCTGTCAATGGTATTCTTGCTTTAAAAAAGATAAGAGATAATGCACTATTTAAAATTATCATGGGATATCCCCCATGTGTAAAGTTGGCATTGTGCTAGATGGCACTATTTCACTGAACTTTATGGAGCATTGCCCAGAGGGGAAGTTTTCAGTTACAAATCGTTGGTTGCTATCTAAAGAAACCCATAGTAAATGTGGAAAGTCCTGATTGGGGGGGGGGACAGCCTGGTAAGGATGCATGTTTTTTCTTAATGCAGAGACCCCCCCTATGTTTTGGCAGTAAGAGGTTTACGCTCAAATAGCTAGCATTTTTAATATTTTGGCCCCACATCCTTTTGCCTTTGACCCTGCACATCACTGGAATTAATTCCCCAAAACTAAATTCACCCTTTGGGCTGAAAGAGGTTTGGCACCTGTGTGCTAGTTGCTAAATGGCTTCCATAAACCATAACATTAAATTTCAGGATGAATTTCAGTTTGTAGTTTCTTGGAGCAACACTTATTTATTTCAACCAGGATCCATATCTTATTCTACCAACTTGTGAACAAAGGGACTTTGTGTTTCCAGTTTCTACTCTAGCCATATTCATGCATCAATCAAAAGACAGCCCAAATGATTTTACCCTTTGGGGAAATGACATCTTTAATTAATCCAAGTAAAACTGTCAGCAGGGTAAGGTTAATGCTAAATTAGAATATCTCATTTAAAGTATCATTTACGGCAGTCCAATATGGTTTCATTTTTTCACAGTGCTGCTAAAGGTGAATAAAATGGCACCTGGTGCAATACCCTCAATTTTACAGGCATAAAATGCCAGAAGCGCATCATCATCATCATTATTATTATTATTATTATTATTATTATTAGCAGTTCTGTCTCCATCTCCTATATAATGTGCCAGAGATAGGATGAAAAGGGCTACTTTAAGTGTGCCCTACAGCCAGGGCTGGCTAAAGGTTAAGGGAGAGAGAAGTCCAAGGGAGAGGACACTCTACAGCCCTTGGTGATGTCACTAGACAGAAAAAAGTCCTACATGCCAACAACCAGCCAGGCTGACAGTTGTAGGACTTTTTTCTGTCTAAATATGCATAGGATTGTGCCCTAAGGTAAACTTCTGCAACTTGGTGCCCTCTGGATGTTTTGGACTTCAACTACCATAAGCCCCAGCCAGTATGGCCAGTGGTTCGGATTCAAAACATTTGGACCTCACCAGGTTGGTGTAAGCTGCACTAAGGATTCTGGGATGCTTCCCGCACACACTGGGTGTTTGAACACCTTTTAAATTGTTTCCAGAGAGGTGACCATGTTAGACACTTGCAGAATAAACAGCAGAGACTCTTTTGGCATTTTAAAGACTAGGGCCAGATCTACACCTTGTGTCAAATTGTTATGAATGTGGAATAAAAAGCAAGAAATAACACGATGAAAGTGGCATATGGAATGTGTCCTGTACCCCAACAGTTATCAGTGCACTTGAATAATACTGCTATAAAGCAGTAGTATAGACCTAGCCTAACACTGATCATGGCGCCAATTTCATGGACTAGAATACACTCCGTCCAAGTCTTTTGACATAATAAAACTGCTAGTCTTTATGGTGCCGCAAAGCCCTTCCTTATTTTTACCTTTTAGTTGTGCTGTCCTGGGCAACTGTCTAGTGTGAATCTCTCTAGATTGGATGACCCAGCAAGGTTTAGATATGCCCAGTGGGATGTTTGGCACTGCAAAGAAAAATAAAGTGCTTTTAATTAATTAGTCTTTTATGTTATGTTTAAATCATGATTCTGTTTTTAATCTGTATTTTGTTATTATTAGTCGCCTGAGGGGGGGGAGAGGCAGGATATATACATATAATTAATAAATTGATTAATCAAACCTGCTTGCCATGTTTCAAATATCTTTTGAAAGTTTCCAGTGTGGTTCATGATATGACACGGGAAGATGCTGTGCAAGAAACCCATCCCCCATAATCTGACGGTGTGGAACTAATGCGGCAGTTCTTTGGACCCTAGTCTTAGCTGGCAGATAGTAACCATCACTTAAATTAGGGGTGGGCAACTTCAGAGGCTCTGAGACCTATATTTCCACCCTCCGACTTCCATAGACCAGACCTCTGTGAGGTGCTGGAGAAAATTGGCACTTTGCCAACAAAATTAAGTTGCAAAATGCGACTGGTTACTAGAAAGGTCAATTTAAGCTTGTTTTCAAGGTAAATTTGACCTTGTTAGCAGCTACAGAATACTAAAAGGGTCACCTTGAGTTATTGAGAGCAAGCTATAGTTGGGTTATCCTAGTGTTCTGCAGGACTGAAATGGTTGATCCCATCCCGCAAATTCAGTGATATGGAGCGGGGGGCTCTGGGGGACACATGAGACCTGTGGGCTTCATGCTATTAAAATGCAGTCTCTGTCAGCCCAGCATCTAACCTTAAAATGCTTGGAATGAATCTTGCCAAATGGCATAACCTGGCATGCTGCAGAGGTGCTGAACTACAACTCCCATCATTCCCAGCCACCATGCTGCTTGGAAATGATGGAGCTTGTAGTCCACAACCCAGCTCCAACTTGGAGTCTTCAAATGGGAGGAGAATGGCAACTTAAAAAAATAATAATATTTTGACTAAATATAATTTATTTCTACTCAAAGCACGGTGAAGTGTGTGTGTGTGTTTAAAATAGTTAATAATAACTCAGAAACTACGATTAGTTATCTGTTTAAAAGATTCAAAGCCAAACACATGTTTTCACAATATGGCAAAGTGGTTGTCTTAGGGATTAATTCAATTTAGAAACAAAAAGGGAATGAATCCATTCACAGTTTCACAGCTGAGGCAACACGGTGATGCCATGAAACAATAAAGCCATACTTACAGCTGAATCTTGTGCAATTGGAAGCAAGGCCCCACTGATTTCAGAGTGCCTTTTGTGTAGCAGTGTGTTAGACTGCAAAACGGCAGTGGGAGGCACCTGTCCAAGCAGCATTGGGGTCAGAGGGCTGCTGTGTGCATGTAACGTTTTGCCGTGTTACGTTGGCAAATCTGAAATGCATCCCATAAAAATGGTAGAATTCGGTCCAGCTGCTGAAGCCCCCGGGGCCAAATCTGACCCACTGAGGAACTTACGCTCACTTTCCAGTTGCCGACCCAGATGCAAGAGGCACGTGCAGGGAAGGATTAGAGGCTGCGCCAAGAGGAACCTTTTGGCAGTCCACCTTGATGGGAGCATGGAGAGCAGAACCTTGGTGAAGCACCCCACCATTTAGGAGCCAGAACCGGGATTCCAAATGTCAGGGAGAAGCGAGCACATCAACAAACGCAGGACCCTTCAACAGTCTGAACTGCAGAGCCAGCTTGAAGGGTAGACACAATTGGGCTCCTGCCAAGGGCGTACACCCCAACAGGGGCTTACCAACAAGAGCGTCCTGGACTTACTCCTCTTCATCACTGCTGTGACTTGTTCGTTCACCTGCCTCTCGCTCTGGCCCAGACAATGGTAGGAGTGAGAAGGAGGAGTAGGAGGTGGCCACTCTCTGACTCCCTGCCTGTCAAGCAAACAAGTGGTGGGAATGATAAGGAAGAGGAGGACTAGCAACAGGAGCTAATGAGAAGGTGGGCTCAATGAGGGACAAAGCCCATTGAGGGTGTCCTGCCCGCGGGCCCTCAAAAACTTGGAGCCAGCACTGATGAGCTGCATTTGTAAGAGTTCAAATAATATGGAACTACTAAACATTCTGTAAGATCTGAAGAACATACTAATTGAAAGTAAGACTGCATCCAATACTGCAGTGTAATCAAGTATAATTCAGTCTCACTGGAAGTGATTAAGTAATTAACTAAGTAATGTATGGATTCTGCAACTTGCTGAAGGTTGGTTGATGGAATTATGCATGTAGATACTTTCAGTCATTATGGGGAATGTTCCTTGCAATTTGGAAGGCTAAGCCTGCCCCCACTTTGCCATAAGGAATGGGATCTACCAGGTTGTTGTGACTGTTGTGTAAATAGAGACTGTCGCCTGCTTTCTGCACACAATAGAGGAGCCTTCCTTAACCTCATGCCCTCCAGATGTTTTGGGCTTCAACTCTGTTGAGCCCCAGCCAGCATGGCCAATGGTCAGGAATGCTGGGAGTTGTAGTCCAAATCATTTGAAGGGCACCTGGTTGGGAAAGGCTGCAACAGAGGGAGAGTAAAGGAGCTGAAGGTAGGAGATCCAAATGGTGCTTAGACTGCCACCACTGCCATTCCATGACTGACCCACTGCCTTCTATGTCCTTCCTCAAAAGTGCCCTTGCCACAAAAGTAGTTGCTGAGTAGGGCTGTACTGCCAAATCAGCTGTGAACACTTTGCTTAACATTAGGAACATAGGAAGAACCAAGGGTGTTCCATGCTCAACAGCATAAGAATAGCTATGCTGGATCAGGTCAAGGGTTGAGCGTTCTGTCCAAAGAATGGCCAACCAACTGCCCCTGGGAAACCCTTGAGGAGGACATGAGTGCAGTAGTACTCTCTCAACCAACTCCCCCAGCAACCAGTTTTCATAAACATAGTGCCTCTGATACTGGATGCAGATTAGAGTCATCAGGACTAGTAGCCATTGATAACCTTCTCCTCCAGGAATTTGTTTAACCTGCTCTTAAAGCCATCCAAAAGTGATGGCCATCAGTACATCTTCTGGAACTGAATTCCATAGTCCAATTATGCACTGTGTGAAAAATACTTTCTTTCATATATCTTGAATTTATTTTAATAAGGCCAGGTGTGTTCTTCTTATTGACCTGTTGGGAGTCAGCTGATTATATTCAGGCTGGAACTGCAGCCTAGAGGGTACCTGTAATCCACAGAGCCATATATCCCTCCAAACAGAAAGGTCACATGGAGTAGGGATCTATAAAGTAGGACACATGGCCAATATACCTTTTACATACTTAACCTCTGGAATTAAAATGAGAGTTACATTTTAGCTTAACTTTTAAAATGTGTCAAAAACACCTGCTGTCAAAGATCAATTTCTCCTGTGTTTCAGTAGTAATACCTGATCTGGTTGTGGTGCCCTCCCATTTTTGGAGGTAAGCCTAGTTCAGCGACTCATGCAGCGTTGCAACAGGTAGCCTCCTCTAAAGGTGAGTAATGCTATTGCATTTCTGCAGTGTCTTTTGTGTGGCGACATCCACTATGTCTTTGCAAGGAGAAGCTTCCTTGTGATGTTAAAACATGTAATTAATTAATCACTTTTTAAAAAAAGAACTAAAGACATTTCTTTTAAGGATAACCTGTGTGTGTGTGGGGGGGGTCTGATGTGACTCCTTATAATATTGGGTTGTTTTAATAACCTGTTTGCAATTGTTCTGTTTTTGGTTTTAATTATTATTCACTTGATGTTGTTTTGCTTTACTGTTCCAACCCCTCCTGGGGGGGGGGGCATTTGTAGCCATAGATGAGAATATAAATGTAATGTGTGGATTAATTCATGGGGAGGGGGAGATTAGGTTTAATTATTGGCTATTTTGGTAATTACTTTGGCTTTTCTATTTGGGTTATTAAGAGGACTAATAGTGATGGTGATAGTAGTGGTGGTGGTATTGGTCGGAACTAGGGGTGTGCACGCACCCCCCGATTCACCTCAAGGGTTGCTTCAGAGCCCTCAAAACAGCCCCAATTCGACTCAGGGGGCTTCAGGGATAGCCTGCTTCACCTTGGTGCCAAGGCGAGATTTGGCCCCCTCAAGCCGACTCGGCCTTGCAGATCCGGGGTGTAGGCTGTGCAGCCGACACCCAGAAAAGCCGGTAGCAAGGCCAGCGGTGAGTCCATTGGACTCACCTCCCTCTTCTGGCTTTCCCCACTCACCTGCTGCCGCATTGCAATTGCCCACCATTGTCGCCGCTGCACACAGTTTCCCGTCGCCACTGTTGCCTGCTGCCGCCATCATCGCTGTGGGCATTGCATTGCCCGCTGCGACCGGGAAATGCGACGCTCCAATGAGAACCAGGCCGCGCGACCTGGTTCTCATTGGAGCTCCGCGTTTCCCTGTCACAGCGAACGATGATGGCAGGTGGTGGCGGGCAGAGGTGATGCGGCAGCAGGTGAGTGAGAGAGCTGGGAGAGGGAGGTGAGTCCAATGGACTCACCACCATCTTTCCCGGGACAGTGGGAGGGAGGGTCCACCGCTGCTCCAAAGTGGCCCGAGGCCCCTGAAGCTTTGGTACTAATGTGGTTCAGCTTCGGGGGCCTTGGGTTGACTCAGAACCGTTTCGGAACTGAGGTAAGGTGGGCCGAATCAGCCCACCTCGCCTTGGTTTTGGGGATTTGGCCCAAGGTGCTGCACAGCACTAGTCTGAACCCAAATTGGTGGTGATAGAATAGATAGTTGTGAGATACTAGATGTGTCTACTAGGGATGTACACGGTCCAAAAAATCGGATCAGGATCAGGATCGGATAGTATTGGATCGTTTGATCCAATTTCGGTTGGATCGGGCCCGGATCAGTGTGTTAATATCAGCAGATGCTGCACTGGGGCAGAAGAAGGAGAATGAGTCTCCTCATAAATAATTATAGATCTACTACCACTGACTCTTATGTTCACACAACCATTCAGCAGCAGCAGAGGCAGTAAGCCAACATACCCCAGTTGCTGGGGAACATGGGTGGGAGGGTGCTGTTTCACCCATGTCCTGCTTGTGGGTTCCTGATCAACAGCTGGTTGACCACTGTGTGAAGCGAGTGCTGGACTAGATGGACCCTTGGTCTGATTCAGCAGGGCTCTTCTTATGTTCTCATGACCTTCTGTATGTAAAACAGGTGGTCAACCACTAAGCAATACTCCTTGCTCTATTGACATATAAAGCAAGTGGTGGGGTGGGCTTTATGCTTTACACTAAAAAGAACATGTGGACATCCCCTTCCTTGCTAAGAGCTACAGGGGGTACTGCTAAGATTCAGCCTGGTCTGATCCAGCATAGCTTTCCTTATGTTCTTAGAAACCACCAGCAATTATATGCTACCTCGTGCATGGAGGATACTAACCATCTAACTACCACATGTTGTAATTACAGCAGTGATGGGGAGCATCTGGCCCTCCACATGTTCAACAAAATCTGTAACTCCTATCAGCCCTAGCCAGCATAGCCATTGTTGAGAGGAATTGTAACCCAGGTTTTTCCCATCCCTGATCTAGGGATACCCCACACTAGATACTTACCTTGCTTTTAGGATCATGTGAATGATTTTATTAATATGTATTGATTAGATTGACTCCTTTTTAAAATATTGTGCCATACTTGCTCAGTGCTCTGCTTCATCTTTAAAACAGGGGTGGTGGTCCTCCAGATGCTCTTGGACTGCATCTCCCATTATCCCCAGCCAGCAAAGCTAATGGTGAGGAATGATGGGGGTTGCAGCCCAACAACATCTGGAGTCCCACACATTACCCATCCTTGAATTACAGTATAGCCTAGTTCTTACTGAAGTGGGCAACCTGAATTTAAGAACATCAGAAAAGCTATGCTGGATCAGACCAATGGTCCAGTGTTCTATTCACATAGTGGCCTACCAGTTGTTGATGGGAAACAGACCAACTGGATGTGAATACAACAACATCCTCTTGCCCATGTTCCCCAGTAACTGGTGTACGTAGACACACAGCCTCTGATACTGGAGGTAGCATATGAGGTGGGTTATACCACTTCAGAGTACAGGTAGGACTCGCATGATGGAATACTTTTCCAAGCAAACAAAATCCTTGCACATAGGCAGCTAGCCTTTCAGAGAGAAGGCTATAACCCTTTATTTAATTATTACATTCATATTTATTTATCACATTTGTATCCTTTTCCTCTTGCAAGACACCCAAGGTGGTTTACATGATCCTCCTGTTCTCTGTTTTATCTTCACAACAATCCTATGAACTGGGTTAGGTTGAGAGTCAGTGACTGGCCCAAAGTCACCCAGTGAGCTTCATGGCCTAGTGGGGACTAGAACCCGGATCTCCTGAGTCACAGTCCAACACTCCAAAGACTATGCTATACTGGCTCTCCTTGCCGCTAACATTTAGGTTTCTACACAAAGGAGGGAACGTTAGATCTGGAGGATCATTTTGTCCTATGAGCCTGTCTCCCCATCTGCAGGCTAGAGCAGTTCTGCCTAGGCACCACTTTACCACCTCTGTGATAACTGGGCAAGTGTTTCTGGCTGGTTTCGGATGACACATTAAGCAATGGTGGTGGTGGTGCGGGGGGGGAGAAACAATCATCAGTTGTGTTCCTTATTGTGTTGTGTGGAGGGTTACACACCACACACACACAATTGACAGTATGCTATTCCATCCAATTAAGTAATGGAGAGAAACAACGGGCTTGCATGTTGTTTAAAGTGTCGTCTGAAACCAGCCTCTGTGTGTGAGAGAGACAGAATACAGTGCCAGGAGTTATTTGCAGTTCATACCTGTCCAGGTACTAGACATAAAGCATAGTGAAAGTAGTTGTTGGCCAATTTCTCTGATGTAAAGCTCCTTGGAAAAAAAGATGAGCTATAAAATATCTAGGCCGACCATATGGAAAGGAGGACAGGGCTCCTGTGTCTTAACAGTTGTATAGAAAAGGGAATTTCAGCAGGTGTCATTTGGATGCATGCAGCACCTGGTGAAACTCCCTCTTCATCGCAACAGTTAAAGCTGCAGGAGCCCTGCCCTCTTTTATATCTGGTCACTCCAGTATAGCTCCTGCTATACTAGAGTGGTCACCCTAAAATATATGGTCACCCCAAAAAATACTCCATATATCCATGATGACTTTCGTTTTCTGCAAGTGGGAACTTTCTGTTTTGAGGGAAGAGGGTATAAAAGAGTGAGAAAGCCGGCCAGGAGTCAGACCAAAGCCAGAGAAAGACCAGAACTTATGGAAGGAGCAGAAAGAAGAGTTTTAGGGTAAAAGAACTTGCATTTTTGCAACTTTTCTTTTCTTTTCATGCCTTTGTATCACTCAGCTCTATTGACTAAATACCTTCAGTTGTAAGTTGCTTATTTTACTTTACTATTAAATGGTTGTGTTAAGCCGCCCTAAACCTCAAGTTAGTGGGAAGGGGAAAGTAAAAAGAAGATGGGACCTTTAAGGAGGCATTGATCCTTAAAGAGTTGCTCAGGGAGTCCAGGTTATAGAAGGTACCCGGATACCACCAAATCCTTTAAATCAGGTGTGTTGAATCTCTTTCGGCTCAAGAGCCTGGCAAACCCCAGAGGGATGGATTGGGACACCAGTTGTTCCAGGGGTTCAACACCCCCACTTTAACTAAATGTGATTGCTCCCCTCTATGCATACTTGTGCAATCACATTTAGTTAAAGTAGGGTTGAAAAAGTTAAGTGCCAGGGTATGTATGAAGTTTCCCTCTTCCTCTGAAATTTGGGTTGATGTGTGAGCGTCTCGAGAACCATTAGTCTGAAGTCTTGTTCACCTGTGTGTATGTGTGTGTTCTCTTCTCCTGGTTTCTGAAAAATTCCTCAGTGACACTGGAATTATATTAAGTTGCTTTGGAGCAGAGGATGATCCGGCAGCTGTGACACATTCCCTTCCAAGACGGCATCCTGATTCAGTTCATCCATCTTGTCCAAACCATGGCTTGGAATGTACTGAAGGCTCACAAGCTCCTTGCTCCACTTCTTGGTTTGCAGTAATTACAGTTTGCCAGTCTGCATCCTGCTGACTATGGTTCCTGCGAACCATAGTTTGCCTCCAGACAAGAACTTAGAAGCCCATGTCAAATTTGGATCAGGCTTAGGGCTGCAGGCACCTTCAGTTTTAGGCCCTCTGAATGAGTGAGATACAAGGACTGCAGTGGAGGTGGCACATTGGTGGAGAGGCTGGGGGTCAGATACAAAATCAGGCAAAGAGAAAGTAAGGACCAGAGTTAGAGGTTGTGATCCCAGAAGGACTGGAAGTCAGATGCCAGATGAAGCAGTCAAGGTGAGGTGACAAGGTGCTGGCTTGGAAGGAAAGGTTGTATAAGGCTTATGGGGTCTCCACTGGCTTATGAGCCCTGCCAACCATCTTCAGCAGGGGTGGGGTCCTCTTTAAGCCCAGGTTCCAGATTCAATTTGGGAGAAACTCTCAGGGGCCACATTCTACTGGTAGACAGGACCAAAAGCAAAGCCAAAAGACTAAAATTATCATCATCATTTAGTTTAGAGCTCTTTCTGCCAGGAATTAAGCCTTAAGAGGCGCATTTCAACTTTGTAGAATGGAGAAAATATGGGAAATCATCAAATGGATGGCAGTCAGAGGAAGGAGAGTGTGGCTAGGAGAAGAGGGAGTGGCTTTCTGAAGAAATCCAAAGGGCCAGACTGGGACCCCAGAAAAGCTAGATTTGGTCCGCGGACCTGAGGTTCCCAACCTTCAATCGTCAGGCTGTGGCATTCACTTACGATACTCAGACCTGCACTGCCCCTAGGGGGTGCCATTGACTTACACTGCCTGTTCTGGCAGGCTGGCTGGCTCAGGGACCAGAGCAGTAGTGAGGCAGGAGATACGGCACTGAAGGCTGGTTGCTGGCGATCCTGGTTTGACATACACACGCACCCCCCCCCCCCCGGCATAGGGTGGTTGCTTACCCATCACCAAAAAATAAAGACATAACCCCCCCCCAAAGAAGACAAGGATTTGCATAACATTTGAATGTGCTAATTTATGTGTATAGAGCCAAGCCTAAAAATCATTGCTATGATTTTAATGGAAATGCAGTACAGCTCACACGAGGGGAGAACACTGCAATAGGCGACCAGTGTCCCTACTCGGTCTGCTATGCAGCTGCAAAATTGTTCATGGGCAAGTCCAAGGCCTCTGCCTGCTCTCCCCTTCTTGGGGGGTTCTTCAACTTTAAACCAGACTTCAACTGTACAAGTGTTCAGATAGAGGATGCCATCAAATAGAGGGCTGTTCTCTGCACTTCCAGTAGAGGACTATTCTCTGTAAAGTTGGAGACATGGCTGCCTTCCCCTGGCATCTACAAGCGCCGGTGTTTCCTTGCAGAGGAGCAGTGCTCAGTGGATTGTGCCTTGAATGATGCTTTGTCTTGCACATGGAATGTTTGCATAAGATGAAAGACAAATACTTCATTGGCATAAAATCTTTGAAAACAAAAAACAAATGAACATGATTTCATGCTGAAAATGAATTCTTGTTTCATCTTGGTCACAATAAAGGGTTAAAGAACATTTCTTCCCATCCCCATCTAATGCTTGGCATCATCACAGGAAATCCAGACATCAGATGATAGGAAGTTAATAAACCATGAAAATACACATTGTCAGCATAAGGTGTCAAAGCATAAGAAGAGAATATCTTTATAGCAAGAAGTCATATCTGTTTGGGCAAGGCTAGAAACGGGAGGCTATGAAAAATTCATTATTTCTTATTGCATTTATATCTCACCTCTTCCCCTCTTGCAAGGACCCCAGGGTAACTTACATGGCTCTCCTTTGCTCCTTTTTATCCTCACAACAACCCTGTGAGGTGGGTCAGGCTTAGAGTCAGTGATTGATCCAAAGTCACCTAATGAGCTTCATGGCAGAGTGGAGGCTAAAACCCAGGACTCCCGAGTGTCAGTCCATCACTCTAACCACTACACCACACAGCCACTCATTATATTTTCTAATCAGTACATATAAACCATTAGTTGTGGCAGAATCAAATTCTGTTTTCCAAATTGGTAGGTTGCTTTCACATAGGGATGTGCATCCGAGAAGAGGTGATCTGGTGGGCCTCATAGAATCATAGAATAGTAGAATTGGAAGGGGTCTATAAGGCCATCAACTCTAACCCCATGCTGAATGCAGGAATCCACCTTAAAGCATCCCTGATAGAAGGCTGTCAAGCTGCCTCTTAAATGTCTCTAGTGTGGGAGAACCCATGACCTCCTTAGATCATTGGTTCTATTGCCATACTGCTCTAACAGTCAGAGAGTCTTTCTTGATGACCAGGCAGAATCTGGCTTCCTGTCACTTGAGCCCATTATTCCATGTCCTGCACTCTGGGTTGGTCAAGAAGAGATCCTGGCCCTCCTCTGTGTAACAACCTTTCAAGTACTTGAAGAGTGCTATCATGTCTCCCCTCAATCTTCTCTTCTCCAGGCTAAATGTGCCCAGTTCTTTCAGTCTCTCCTCATAGGGCTTTGTTTTCAGATCCCTGATCATCCTCACTGCCCTCCCCTGAACCCCCTCCAGCTTATCTGCATACTTCTTGAAGTGTGATGCCCAGAACTGGACACAATACTCAAGATGGGGCCTAACCAGTGCTGAATAGAGGGGAACCAGTACCTTGCACAATTTGGAAGCTATACTTCTATTAATGCAGCTCACATTGCATTTGCGTTTATTGCAGCAAGATCACACCGTTGGCTCATATTCAGCTTGTGTCATACTGTTGGCTCATATTTAGTTCATATTCAGCTCATAACAGATCCAAGGAGAGGCAGACCAGGTCCTAATCCGAAGTGAATCAGGCCACATCCAGAGGTCTGAATTGGGATCCAAAGCAAATCGGGATCCACAGCCCTACTTTTACATGATGTTGATATTGTCCAGCATCTTCTGACTCACACGGACTCCACCAACTTGTAGACCAGTTGGGGAGTGGGGAGATGCACAAATGGACATTAGAGCATTTGGGCAAGTGTACATTAGCACTAATTAGTACTAATGCTAATTAATGCAGGTAAAATGAAATTTTGGTTAAAAATAAAATATCTCTAGTTCTGTCAGTGATTAGATGTCACAATGAAAGATGCCCTGCATAACACAGACAAAATGAATTTAATAAAATCCATACATTTCTAGCTTGAACGCTTTTCTAACTACCTCCACAAGTAAGGGGGCTAGAGACTTGCAGTAGTCTGGGATATCCCTGACAGGTGAGGACCTTGCATGCCTCCCCCCTAACCTGGCTTCAGTCCTGAGGATGGGGTGGGCACAATATAGAATGCTACATAAAGGGGGTGAGGGAGAACACATGAGAGGGAGACTGGCAAGCAAATGCTATTTCATTTGTTTGTATTTTTACAATGAGTACTTCATATGATAGAAATAACTCATAAAACATCAAAATGAAATCATGCCATGATCAAACAAGAAATGAAACTGGAAGACATTTCAAGCATAATAATAATAATAATAATAATAATAATAATAATAATACATGCAGTAGCAAATCAGGAAGTCAGACTGTCCACATGAAATGAAATCAATTCAGCCTGTGTATTTCCTCTCCACCCACCTCTCTCAACCCTACCTGTCCTCAGATATGTCAGGCAAGAGGGCTTGGAAGCCAAGGAGTTGGTGGTACAGATCAATGCTTCACAATTTCCTAGGGATATATAATATTTAAAGGGAGCAGAAAATTACCACATCCAAGCTCCCAAAGGTTTCTTATTCATCAACCCCTCCACAAGTTCTCATATAATCTCATACATATCCAAGGGAATTCTTCTAAACTCAGAAGACTTTGACAGAGCAGAATTGGTCCCAAGAGGCTCAGTTCCACTTTAATTAGCATCAATGCAAATTGGGAGTACCAACTGGTCAGATTTTAATGGGGTTTTCCACCAGTATTCAAGAAAAGAGCATGCAATCTAGTGCAATTAAACAGTTTAGCCCCTTTGTAGTTGGACTGATGAAAAGAATCCATGTTCATCTTGCTGTACATTTTATGAGCAGCTTTAAAAAGAGAAAGAAAAAAGAAAGAAAAAGCAAGACGGGGAAATGGGCAGTCAAATTAGCTTGAAATGTTTTATTGAACAGTGTTCTCTGCTAAATGTGTGCAGACTCATAATTAGCAGGCTTTTTGAAATGGATTTATTTGAAATCCAGCAGCCAACAATCAAATAAAACTAACTCCCTCCCAGGATTTATATTTTGATCAGATTAGAGTGGTGGGGAAGAGGAAACAGTTCATTAATTGAATGTTTCATATAACTGCGGAAGAGCCATCAAGTGGAATCCCGTCTGCAACCTCATGCATCCGTAAAAAAATGATCAAACAGGAAAAAGCAAATGTATGTGTTTAATGGATAATGCTCACCCACTGGAGGCTGGTGACTTAGATTTTAGTGGGGCTGTACATCCGCTCTGGGTTTTAGTTAGAACCAGAGGGAATGATTTTTTTACCTTTGTGCTTTGTAAGGTCATTTGTCTCTATTTGCAATTGATCAGGTCACAGATTAGAAGTGCAGCACTAGTCCTAGGGTTGGGGGTAGGATAAAGGAGATGAATAACAGAAACAGGAAATCCGAGCTAGATCTACTCTACTGCTTTATAGTGGTACTGAAATGCACTGATAACTGTTGGGACACATTACACATTCTATATACCACTTTCATAGTGTTATTTCCTGCTTTTTATTCCACATAATCCAGAATACTGCAACAAATGTCAATGTGTGACCTATAAGGTATAAATGTATAATAGAGATATAGGCCCTTTCTACACCATAGGGGTGTAGAGGGAGGGAGCGAGGGAGGGAGGGTGATCCTGGAAGTACCTAATACACACCATCGGCACAGGGTGAGAGGGAGGGTGATCCCTGAAGTACCTAATACACACCATCGGCACACAGGGATCAGTCAGGGGCCATCCCAGGCAAACAGCCGGTTGTAGAAACGGCCATAGTTTTACCATGATGGGATCATAATGATTTGACATAGGGTGTACATCTGGCCCTAGTTTTATGTTATTGCATTTATATCCGATCTTTCCTCCATGATGGGCCATGGATCCCATACATAGGATCACCAGGCAACCTCCCATCCAGGTGTTGACCAGACCAACACCTGATTAGCTTCAGCAAGGAGGTTGCATCATACTCCTCCAGATGATAGGCCTGCCAGGAGAGATTCGACAACTCAGCAGTCTTCTTCAATTTAAGAGAGCCGTGAAGACTGATCTCTTCCGGCAGACCTATCTAGTTTAATTTTAAGATGTTTTAATAATGAATTAGTTTTATTTTCTTTTAATGTTTTATCTATTTTATGGTCTTCGTATTTATATTTATTGCTGTTCCCCACCTAAATCCAGAGGGAGAGGCGGGTTAGAAATAATAATAATAATAATAATAATAATAATAATAATAATAATAATGACCAATATAGTGTGGCGGTTAGAGTGTTGGGAGATCTGGGTTCTAGCCCCCACTTGGCTCTGAAGGTCACTCAGTGACTGTGGCAGTCACTGACTCAGCCTAACCAACCTTACAGGGTTGTTTTGATGATAAAATGGAAGCAAGAAGACCATGTAAGCTGCTTTGGGCTCTTTGCAAGAGAGAAAAAAGCAGGATATAAATATTTTTCATGTATTATTTTGATAATTGATAATAATAATAATAATAATTATTATTATTTTTAATTATGTTGTTGTTTGATTCTATGAGTGTAAACCACTATGTAAGCATTTTCCAGTTGGATGGTATATAAATCTAATAAATAAACCTAAGGCAGCAATGCATGCCTATTCATGTTAGAATGGCCATGTATCCTGTTTACAAAGGTCAGTCCTTTAGTTGAAGGGCTGTTAGAGAAGAGTCCTCTATTCAAAGGCATCCTCTAATTATTTGAAGAGCAGTTCCAGTCCGGTTTAAAATGAAAGAACCATCGGGGGGGAGGGGGGAGCAGCAGCAGCCTTGGAGTTGCCCATCCACAATTAGCACCCAGACTTCAGATGGAGGAGGCACATGGGCATTAGGGCTAGTTCTACATGACTGCTTTAGAGCAGGATTGAAGTGCTCTGATAACTGTTGGGGCATGTGACACACTCCATATATTGCTTATAGTGTTATTTCCTGCTTTTTATTCCACTTTCTCCACAATCCCACAACACATGTGTGCCCTACGAGGTATGAATGAGCAAGAGGGATATAGCGTGGCCATGATGGGATCGTGTTGCTTTGACACAATGTGTTGCTCCTCACTATGGGGAGAGGCATTGTTTTTACATTTGAAGTGTGTTCATTGCTTTCAAATATGCATCTATACATATAAATTAGCCCATGCAAATCGTATGCAGATTTGTGTCCCCTTTTGTCCTGGTAATAGGTAGTGGCCATGCTAAGTGAGCACGCAGGTAATTGCCAAAGTCTGCTATGAAGCTCAATTTGGCAGCTTCAGGCAAGTCATGGTGTTTCAATCTAAATTATCTCTAGCATTTGCCAAATCTCAAGGTTTGACCAGAAGTGCTGGAGTTTTAGCCTTCTCTTCCACCTCCTCCTCCGGTACTCCCAGGCAGGGGTACTGCTTGGCTTGGGCCTATGGCCTTTGGCCCCAAATCTATATCCCAGGAACTGTTCCAAAAAACCCTGAGTATCTACTGGCAATGGAAGATTATTTTCTCAGCTGAATTGCCAGGCTAGAGAGGGAAGGGTTAACTCTCACTTCACCACATGCTGTAACTCCGCTTCCACCCCAAATCTTCCTCTGCGCAGCAATTAAGCTTTCCAAAAGCAAAACAAAACACCTATTTCCATTGGTCTTGGATGATCTGAGGCGGGGTGCAAATAATCTGAAGAATGTTTCATTGTTTGAGATTATCTGGATGAGAAATTTATGGCTGACTTTTTCTCCTGTTAATTTTAAATAAATCCTAGTAATTATCTCTACATTTGTGTATATAGATATCCATCAATATATGCAAATTTTATGCAGACACATGTCCTATGGGCATGAGTACCAAATCTTTTAAGTACTTAACAATGCCCGTTCCCAGGAAAGGAATAATATTGCACAGTGTGGGGCAGGAATCTCGCTATTTTTGCACAGGATTCACCCCCGCCCCAGCCTTCTTTCCCAGGTCTAATATTTAAAAAACTCCCTCCTTTTTGAAGCATTTTCTTTCACACACACCCATCTCTTTCTATGTGGCTACAGCAACTGAAAGCTAAAGACTAATTCAGGCATTATCCGTCTGTTCTGAAGACAATGAGGCACCACCCATGAGGTCATAGGCTCTGCTCCCCAAGGCACACCAACTTTGCAGGGGTACTGTACTAACTACCAACTTTGCAGTGGTACTGTAAAGATGGCGTGGGATTGCTCCATCAACACTAACCTGGGGGGGGAGTGGCCTAATGGGCATGGAGTAGAGTCGGAACTCTCTCGCTCTCGTAAGGAAGCTATGAAATAATTATAAAATCCCTAATTTGGAGAGGACGGATTGTTAATCAAAGATTTGATACTGAGTCCGGAAGCTCTTTCGGCCTGCCACTAGTCTAATGGGAGTCCAACAGGACTATCATGTTTAGACTGAAGTTAAGTCCTATAACTTCCAGCATACTGGGAGTTGTAGGATTTGTTTCTTACTAAACATGCACAGGATTGCACCCTAATGCATGTGGGGGAAATCATGCAGCCCTCCATTAATTTCCATCTACTATACAAAACATATATTATTACATTTATATCCCACCTTTTTTCCACTTGCAAGGAACCCAAGGTGGCTTACAAGGTCCTCCTCTTCTCCATGTTGAGATTACTAACAGCTCAATGTGCTATTTAGGCATTATTTCAGGACTCCGTGCAAAAAATGTTTAATCGTTCACTTGCTCTCCCTTGCTCTCAGTGAAATAATTCATACCTCCTATTGCCTATGCAGAATTGCAATGACATCATAGAATCATAGAATTCTAGAGTTGGAAGGGGCCTATAAGGCCATCGAGTCCAACCCCCTGCTCAATGCAGGAATCCACCTTAAAGCATACCTGACAGATGTCTGTCCAACTGCCTCTTGAAGGCCTCTAGTGTGGGAGAGCCCACCACCTCCCTAGGTCATTGGTTCCATTGTTGTACAGCTCTAACAATCAAGACATTTTTCCTAATGTGAGCAGGAATCTGGCTTCCTGTACCTTGAGCCCATTATTCCATGTCCTGCACTCCTGGCCATTCTCTGCGTGACAACTTTTCAAGTACTTGAAGAGTGCTATCATGTCTCCACTGTGTGATCCTTGATTGGGTAGATGGGGGTGGCACCAATATCTACATGCCACATTGGTGGAGTGTGCATATGTTAGGCTGACCATATGAAAAGGAGGACAGGGCTCATGTAACTTTAACAGTTTTAGAGAGAAGGGAATTTCAGCCAGTGTAACAATCTACTGTTGGTCCAGATGGCAAGCCAGGGACTAGCAGCTGCCTTAAGGGCCCTGATCGGAGAGGAGAAGGGGAAAGCATGTCATTTTTGCCCTCCTACTGCTCCAATAGGGTCCTCTGGAAAGTGTGTCATCCCCCCCGCCCCACCACACTAATGGCAGTCTTAAAGGGGAAAGTGTGTCATTCCAATTACAAAATATCTCCCCTAACACCCAGGATAGAACAAAAGCCAGGACAAATATGGGAAAATCCTGACAGTTGGTCACCCTAGTGGGTATACCCCTTTTGCTATGGTCACATCCACTTCTGGAATGCAGCCCCTGAGTGCTTCCGTGAAATGGAATTCAGTCCTCAGAAAGTGATGTAACCCCCTGCCTTACAGACATGCTTAGAGAAATACAAGGATCACCTGCATTCAGTGAGCAAGATTCCTCCCTGCTCTTTTGCCTCCAGATTTTTGTTTAGGTGAATCAGGCAATTTGTCCCATTTACCCTTCCGAAGTTCAGTGCCTACTATTTCTTTGATATGCAAGAAATCACACTGCTGATGAATGGAAGGCACACTTCTGGTGTACATTTCCTGGGGAAAACCAATGGGAGACAGCAGAGCAAAGAAGAGGCCAGACAGATGGCAAGATTCACACACTGAAATTATGGAGGAGTAAAAACTTGGAGTAGGGATTGTGTTAAAGCTGTTCTGTCGATGTTTTGTGGACTGTCAAGCGTATTTCATTCTGTCGTACAATCGGAATTGATTTCTTTTAAACCAGAATTTTGTTCTGCTTGTGCTGATTCTCCTAGAATCATAGAGTAGCAGAGTTGGAAGGGGCCTATGAGGCCATCGAGTCTAACCCCCTGCTCAATGCAGGAATCCACCTTAAAGCATTCCTGAAAGATAACTGTCCAGCTGCCTCTTGAATACCTCTAGTGTGGGAGAGCCCATGACCTCCCTAGGTCATTGGTTTCATTGTCGTACTGCTCTAACAGTCAGGAAGTTTTTCCTGATGTCCAGCCAGAATCTGGTTTCCTGTAACCTGAGCCCATTAGTCCATGTCCTGTACTCTGGGATGATCAAGAAGAGATCCTGGCCTTTCTATATGTGACAGCCTGCATGATAATCCCCCAAATTACAGTTGTGCAAACGTGCCTTAATTAATGCACATTCATGCACTTGTGCAAGAGTGCACTAGTGCTCATGCAAATGAGCACATATCCCCCCAACACTGAAAAAAAAATGTCCACAAGTCCACAGAATACACATGACTCAGATCAAGCCAGTCTGTGCAGAACCCACAGGTTGAATTGATAGAAATCTGAACTCATTTGAATCTGTTGCAGATTTCTCCATTCTCCCTATCCTGGAAAGGCCTGCATTAATCAGATAGCTTTTTGGGAGTGCTACCACAGCTTCCTGTCTTTCCCTGTTCCAAATAATTTCCTTGGGAATAAGTACTATTTTGTTGTAGAGAAGGATGATATATTTTAAAAGTAAAAATAATAAAATTAGAATTGGAAGCCATGTACATGCACAACTGACTGCCTTCCTTTTGAAAAGAAAAAGAGATGCTGCAGTGACCAGCATCAGCCCTGGTCAGCTCCGGCATACCTTTGCTTGGCCAGGTGCTGCTGCTGCTGCTCTCCGAGTGGTCAGTTGGACCCTCCCTAAGCCTTAGACTTCTGCCCTGCTGTGCATCCCTCACTGTACTACTGATCTTGCATCCAGCCCCACCATGAACTCTCTGTGGTACAAACCACCAACTGGCTGCCCTGGATTATCTTCCGGCAGGCATATCCAGTGGAATTTTAGAATGTTTTTAGAATGTTTTTAGGATGTTTTATTGCTATTTTAATAATGTGTGCCATGTTTTTAATCAGTTTTATGTATTTTATCATATTTTATATTTATTGTTGTTCCCTGCCTCGATCCAAATGGAGAGGCGGGTAAGAAATAAATTTATTATATTATTATTGGTGTGATTTGCTGTTAGTCTTCTGCAGTAATTCATCTGGAACAGGAGAATGCCTGTTTGCACATGAATTGCTCATACAGTGGTGCCTTACATGCAGGTACCTTGTGATGTGTACAGTAGGGATGTGCATGCCCAAAAATATCGTATCGTTATCGGAATTTCGGACCCAAAAAATTATCGTCTCCGATTATATCGTAGGTGAACCGTATCGTATCATATCGTATTTCCAATAATTATCAGAAATCCGATATTATATCGTTTCTCCATTTTACCCTAGAGAGTTGATTTTTGAGTTAGAGAAAGGCCTAAAACTTCTTAATTTTCCAAGTTACAGGTTTGAAACTTGGTCACAGTGCAGACTGAGTGTTGCTAGTCTTGTGTGCCAAATTTTAGAACAATCGGTGCAAGCGTTACTCAGAAGTAAGCTTTCAAATACACTGTTTTAGGTGGCTGAAATGTGGTCCTTTTTCAAGAGACGTTGTCGTCCAGTACTCATGGGCGTCTCACAGATGGCCTTGAGGGGACTCATCTGTGCCCAATTTCAGACGCACAGCTGCAGGCATTACTCGGAAGGAAGCTCTCAACAACATGCACTGTTTCTGGTAATGCACTCCATGCTGCTGCTGCTGCTGCTGCTGAGATTTATAGGTATATTTTATGAATACAATGAACTTTCAAAACCTGTGGCTAAACCTAGGCAGTGCCTTCCATATGCAGTCATAAAAGTAAAATGTGTTAATTAGAAGATGGTGAACTGCTGCTGCCTTGTCTCATCGATTAGGCCACGCATGTCTGCAAATTAAAAGGATTGTGGGGTAGGGGACTAGCATGGGTATTACACTGATTTTAGAGCCAGCCTCAGCAGGCAGGGCCTCATTGGGCCAGGAGAATCCTATCAAAATAACTCTCACACACAGCCTTGACCTCATCGTGCTTGAAACTTAAAATGACCCAGTCTGCCCGCCATCCCCATGCAGGCAGGTGGGCATTTCTTCATGCCAGAGCTGCCCATATTGGCTGGAGCAGTGGCAAATAAAAATCATGTTCGGGGTAGAAGTAGGCACTTTGCCAAATAAATAAAAAATCACGTTTGGGGTAGAGGTAGACACTTCGACAAATAAAAGTCATGTGACTTTGGTATATTTTTATGAATACAATGAGCTTTCCAAACCTGTGGATAAACCTAGGCAGTGCCTTCCATATTAAGGTGACCAGATAAAATCCAGGTCAGGGCTCATGTAACTTTAACAGTTGTAGAGAAAAAGGAAGTTCAGCCAGTGTCATTTGTATGCAATTAATTCCTGGTGATATTCCCTCTTCATCACAACAGTTAAAGGTGCAGGCACTATACTAGAGTGACCATATACAAAAGAAGGCAGGGCCCCTGCAACTTTAACAGTTGTGACGAAGAGGGAATTTCACCAGGAACTAATTGCATACAAATGGCACTGGCTGAAATTGCCTTTTCTCAACAACTGTTAAAGTTACATGAGCCCTGACCTGGATTTTATCTGGTCAGCCTATTCCATATGCAGTCATAAAATTAAAATGTGTTAATCAGAAGATGGTGAACTGCTGCTGCCTTGTCTCATTGATTAGGCCACACATGTTTACAAATTAAAAGGATTGGGGGGTAGGGGAATAGCACGGACGTTACAGTTATTTTAGGGCCAGCCTTAGCAGGCAGGGCCTCATTGGGCCAGGATATACACCAAGTAGCGAGGAAACCTGGAGGATCCCATCAAAACAACCCTCACGCACCTCCTCGACCTCATTGTGCTTGAAAACTTAAAATGACCCAGTCTGCCCGCCATCCTCGTGCAGGCATGTGGGCATTTCTTCATGACAGAGCTGCACACATTGGCTGGAGCAGTGGCAAATAAAAGTTACGTTCGGGGTAGGCACTTTGCCAAATTAATATAAGTCATGTTTAAGGTAGAGATAGGCACTTTGCCAAATTAATATAAGTCACGTTCAGGGTACAGGTAGGCACTTTGCCAAATTAATATAAGTCACGTTCAGGGTAGAGGTAGGCACTTTGCCAAATTAATATAAGTCACATTCAGAGCAGAGGTAGGCACTTTGCCAAATTAATATAAGTCACATTCAGGGTAGAGATAGGCACTGTGCCAAATTAATATAAGTCACGTTCAAGGTACAGGTAGGCACTTTGCCAAATTAATATAAGTCACGTTCAGGGTAGAGGTAGGCACTTTGCCAAATTAATATAAGTCACGTTCAGGGTAGAGATAGGCACTGTGCCAAATTAATATAAGTCATGTTCAAGGTACAGGTAGGCACTTTGCCAAATTAATATAAGTCACGTTCAGGGTAGAGGTAGGCACTTTGCCTGCACCAGAGTCTCAAAAAAAGAAAAGAAAAAGGAAATGCATGAGGGGGATGCTTCTGCAGTCCCTCAGTAACGGACTCCATGACCCAGAGACGTAGTGACGAAAAATAATAATAGAGGAATCTCTCAACTCAAGACGCCCTATAGCAGTCCCTCTAGACTGGAAACATTGGCTGGAGCAGTGTGTTTCAAAAAGAAATAAAAAGTGTGAGAGGGAGAGACAGCCACCCCAGAACTGCCCCCAGCAGCAACAGCATCTCTCCTAGACCCAGAGCCACCTCGCCCAAGGCGCACCTTAGAGCCGCGTTTCATACTGATACAAAGTGATTGAAAATGAAATCATTATTTATAATAACAATCCTTTGCAAACGGTTTGTGTGCTGCTTTGACCAGAGATTGTGTAGTGTTATCCTGTGTAGCAGGTTACAAGACACACCAGCACACTCACAGTCAATCAAGCAAACACATACACCCAGAGAGGGAGAGAGAGGGAGAGAAATATAAATTGTATTATATATATATATATATATATATATATATATATATATATATATAGTTTTTTTAAAGAATGTTATACAGGGAAGAGGACAAAACACACTCCCTCAGTCACAGTACCCCCACTCATGCTAACCTAACCCTTCAGTCAAACCAACCAGAAAACATGTAAAAAATTAAAAACTATAACTCAAACACACAAACAATGCACAGCCAAATGAACCTGAGACACAAAGATGCAAGACTACAATGAATCTAACAATTTGCCACCAAGTAACTATAAGACCCAGGAGCCAGGACAGAGCTCCAACAAAATCCACCCTTCTCCCCTCAACGCCTAACTCCCAACAGAGCTGGAACACCAAGTGTGGGGGTTTTATGCGGGGATATCCTTAGCCCTCCTCCAACATTGTGATTGGAGCCTGCTGGAATCCTTGCTGCACGATTGGTCACTGTCTCATCAAGCACACCCCACCTTCTAGCTCTGTCCATGTGGCGGCAAAAGAGAAAGAGACTTCCGATAAAACGATAAAATATGATAAATACCATAGGATTTTTTATCGTCTCTGATAATTATCGTAGGCTTCCCTATCGTATCGTTATCGTTGGGCGTATGCACGATAAAGAGCATATTGTATTGTTATCGTACATTTTAACGATACAATACACATCTGTAGTGTACTGCAACCTTTGGTCTCTGTGACACAGAGGGAGAGCAACACAAAACATTTTCTCAGTTTAAGGGAGAGATGGATAATGAGCTGTACCAATTTACTCAAAACAGATTCTGCACTTGAAAAAATGTGCAGCACATGTTCCTGATGTTAGTATGTTAAACAGTGTGGTTCCTTGTTAGCATAATTATGAATACACATAAGCTCCTAAACTAATTGAAAACAGCATTAGCAAATTAGCAGGTGCTGGGATATTGAGGAAGCAAAGAGCTTTCAAATATTTGCAGGATATAATGGAGCAGAGAAACTATAAAGCTTTATTTGTGTATATAGGATACCCACCTTATTAACCATGAGCGAAAAATTCATTGTTTGCATATTGGAGGTAGAGGGTCAGCACACCCAGGTAGATTGATTTAACTCTAGGTGACTTCTTTATTTAAGGGATTTGTACCCTGATCTCCACCAAATTCCCAGGGCAGGTTATTTAAATCATCAATTGAATTCACCATGGGAAAAATACCACTTGAAATAATTGTGGTTGTTTGTTTTTTTACTGTAGTTTCACTTTGTGTAATTCACACAATTCTTGAACAAATATGCAAACTGACTGGTTCTAATTGCCATTTTACTGACTAGATAGAGCCTTTCTATTAAGATTTATATCACTACTATCATGAATCTTATTTCAAAATGTTTCATTGTGCATAATCATGCATACCCTCGGTGCTGCTGATTTCTTTTAAGACAAGGGAATAGATACAGAATTAGTGGATTTCAGTGCAGCCATGCATTAACAAGACCACTTTCTTAAAGATCAACCATGCCACCCTATGCATGTTTACGAGGATGTGAGGCCAGCTGTGTTGGATCCAAACTCAGGCTCAGAATAATCCCATTGAAATTCATGGGACAAGTGAGGCACAACTAATTTGAACTTCTTTGATTTCAGTGGGTCTGTTCTAACCATCAGAGCAGTCCGGATCCAACCTACTATGTTTAGTGATGCTTCCTCCCAGGGAAGTGGTCATAGGTTTACTGCCTGACTGCTCAGAACTTTTCTGAAACCAGGGTTTATATAGTTACTGGCCACAGTGATAAACCTAGGCCTGGGCCTTGGGCCTTGCATCTGGGGTGAGGGGAAGGACCAAACAACCACAAAGAGAGTGACAAGTGATGAGAGCAGCAGAAGCGAACTCCATTTTCTTCCTGTATTCACGATGGTATTATGTTTAAAGAAAGTAATCCTATAGCCCCAAGACCGATTCTGGGGCCATAGGATAGTTCAGATTTCTGGATGCGAGGTCAGAGACAGTGCTCTGACCTTGGAGTCAGGAATCTGAGGTCCCGTCCCCTTCCCCATTGCAGCCAGCACAGAGAGAACTGCACTGGCATCCTCTCCAAGGTCGCAAAGGCAACCTCAGAGAGGAAGGAAAGGGTGTGTGCCAGTGGGTGGGGAGGGGACTATGGAGACCAGCTTACACAATATCCCCAGGCCTCCCCAGCCTCCTTTCCTCCCTCCCTCCTGCTCCCCAGAGCCTCAGCTAGACAGGCAAAAATTCAGAGGCTTACAGCCATCCCCATAGGATTGTGCCCTAAGTAATATATAACTCACAGTTGGCAAATGGTTTTGTTGTTCTAACATGTCACAAAGGTAGAAGAAGTTTTAAAGCATGGGATTGCGGTTGGAGGAGAGGGGAAAGAAACGTGAGTTGTGTGTGCTTCACAAGTAAAGTAATACATGTGGCTCTCTAAAGAGGGACAGGGGCATCAGGCCAATAAGGGAAAACTCCCTAGCTGCCCTACTGACTGGGCAGCACAATATTCATTAAAGAATGAGATGTCCATGCTATCCAGTTGGTAGAGTCATGAATATTCATAATCTGAGAAATGAACACCTTGCAGAGCTCGGGGAGCATAAAATCGCGGTACCTAATCGGGGATGCAGTTTGTGTCACCTGGATCTTAGTGCTTAAGTTGACATGCCAGTCACTGTGTCCAATTGGAAATTTGGCATCCGTTGCATATTGCATTCATTATTGTGTCCTTTCTGTAAAGCTATTTTTTCTTCATTCTTTGTTCTTTTGTATAGATTGGTCTTCAACTCAGCATCAATGACAGAGAGTCACAGACTCAGTTTAGAGGATTATTAGTAGGGCCGTGCACAGATCCAGATCTGGATCCAGATTCCAAATCTGGATCGGATCGGGCTGATCCAGTCCTCCCAGATCCTGATCCGAACCGGATTGGATTGGGCCCGGATCAGGTCGGATCAGATCAGTGATCTGGATCCGATGTGGATCCATGCCCAGCACTCCCTCCCACTCTCCCTGCAATCCCCTCACTCCCCCACTCTCCCTGCTTACCTGCTGCCTCCTCCATGTTGTCCCCCGTCGTCCTCTCTCCTCACTGTGTACCGCCGCATTTCCCACTCGCATTGGGTGATGACATCACCCGCTGCGACTGGCAAATGCGGCACTCTAATTGGTTAGAGCGCTGTATTTGCTGCTGGTGGCTGGTGACATCATCACCCGGCACGAGCAGGAAAGCGGTCAGCCCATAGCGAGGAGGCAGGACGATGCGAATGACAATGTGGGGGATGATGTGGAGGAGGCAGCAGGTAAGCAGGGAGAGTGGGGGGAGGGAGGGAGAGAGCAGGGAGAGTGGGAGGGAGTGCTGTGCACGGATTTGGATTGGATCTGGATCCGGATCTGAGTCGGATTGGGCCTGATCCAGACCTGACAGATCAGGATCAGGATTGGATAGGGGGTCAAGTGCACAGCCCTAATTATTAGCATATTTCTGTGCATCTTTACTCAGAACCAAACCACACCTTGCATTAAATACATGGAACATAGCTCCTTTACTAGTTATATTTTACTCAGAATTAAGTCTGTTGAGGGCTTGATCCTGATCACAACTGCAGAATGGACGGTTGGGGAGTGTCACCCAAACACCTCCCTGCATGGCAGTTAGCAACAGTAAAAGGATTAAACCTCCCAACATTTCATGATCCCAGTGTGGACCAGGGTCCCAGAATTTACTTTTACAAAAGAATAAAAACAGAAAGGGAGGTGTACGCTACATATTTAATGAGCTGTGCAGTGTGGCCCTCAGATGTCTTCAATAGGATTTATCTATACAATATAAGCGTGTTGAGACTCAGAACCATGGATCAAATTCCACCCAGCCTTCCAGGTTTTCCAGGTGGCCACATACCCTTCCCCAGCCCCAGCCCCCCCCCCCCCCCGGCCACCCATCATTTGGTGGTTTCTTGACCTTGGCTCAGTTTTCCCCCATTCTAAAAGGCCAGTATTCCTCTGCCAAGGCTTAATCACTGGTAATAAGAGTGTTAAGCTAAAATACGTTCATAGTTTTGGCATTCAGGTCCCGCTTTTTTTGTCATCACTGGAATGCGGCTCCCAAGAGCTTCTCTGAAATGGCATTCAGGCTGAACGAGGTTCAACACCCCTGTTCTATTAAGCGTGTTTCGGTTGTACAGTTAGGCTGCAATTCTCTAAACTCTTTCCTGGCAGCAAACTAGAAGAACACCATCAGACAAGAGGAACTGTGAAGAGGTGAACTGTGAGAGGACTCAGCAAATGCCCTTTCTGCTCATGCAAATTGGGCTTCCCCTCCGCCCTTTGTCTTCTACTTGATTGCAACCGCATTTCAAAAGAAGTGATTCCTGCCACTGTTCTGTACATCTCCCACCTAACTTTCTGAAGGCTGGTGTGCATGGGTCCCCTGGAAGAGGTGCATTGAACCCACCTTCATCCATAGCCTCCACAATCACAAGAGTCCACCAATAAGCGCAGACAGCTTTTATTTGTAAGTCTTTGCCTCCAGGTACAACACTGAGGCAAAGCAAGCATAAAGACTTCCAAATCAGGGCAAGGAATTATGCCTTCTCCCCTCCCTTACTGGCTTTAAATTACAAAAATGTCCAAGTCTACCCTTTTGTACTGGCCATTCAATTGGCAACTGTTCTCCGTTTTCCTTCACAGGAGGTTGTCCAAGCAGCGGGTTTGGGTTCTTCCAGTGCCTTAAAGGAAGATGTTAACCCCAGATTTGAATATGCCTGAGGCTTTCCTTCCTCCAGATTTTGTGGGGGGGGGAGTGAGGAGAAGGGGGGGGTCTGATGAACTATCAGTTGACCCTCATACTTGGCTTTTCTGGGCACCCACTGAACAGCTGCTTAGTTGGCACCTGGGAAACCGCAGTGGCCAACACACTTTAGGTGTCTGGATCTTGCTTCAGTTTTGGATTTGAAGTGGGTCAGCCTGATCCTGAAGCACCCTGAGTCTGATTGGGGCCAATTTGGAAGCTCTGAATCATCCTCCGAAGCAAATCAAGGGATCCATGCACAGCCCTATAATCTCTGGGTGCAATTTGCGCAAATTTGCGCAAATTGTGGCCATCATTTGTGTCAATCCCTATTTGCACAAATAGGGCTTGACACAAATATGTACAGCTTGGCTCACAAATGCAAGCTGAGTCGGCTATGCTGTGTAACTTCGGCAAGACCCCAAAGGGCCTTCTTTTCTGGTGATGGGTATCCATAGCTGAGAGCCACATGAAATTAGGCCCCCGGGGTACAGGTTGTCTTCCGTTATTCTACAGGCTCTGTCCCGATAGATGTGTCCAAATGTGGATGTGGAAGTAACTTGAGACAATCTCTGGTGACAATCCTGAAGGAAGTTCTTTTTCACCAATCTTACTGATATGAACAAGAGCTGGCTGAATAACACAGCAGTTTGCCTTGCGTCATTCCTGGTGAATCCAGTTCATCGCAGCAAGGTTTGTGCAGGCGAAACCCCAGGAGAAATATACTCTGTGTGTTTTCAGACAGGCATTTGAGATGCTATTTCTTTCTCTTTTTCTCCTCTCACGTTCTTGGCTTTAATGCAACGTGTTGGGATCTATAATCGAAGGATTGTAAGAAGAGTTAAGTGACATGTTTTCCCTTTGTCCTGAATTATTAGCCAGAGGGTGACATATGTATGTGTGATGATTAAGGAAATACAGCAGATCTTGCCTGATACTTCTGCTTCTCATCATCTGTACAACCTTGCCATTGTGTTGGCACAGTGGAGAAATTATATAGGGGTCTTAATCTGGACTTAACAATGGCAAATCTCCATGCCGTATCTATTTTTCCTGTTAAGAAGCAGCATTATTAAATACTGGAATTATTCTATCCCTTTTCTCCTTCATGTCTTGTCTGGTGTTTCTTTTGATTGCTAAAATTGATATATCCTCATGTCTCTTGAGCTCAAGTTTTATTATTGCAAGTTAGCGGTGTGCTCCCCGCCTTCAAAAACCATGTCCATTTACAGAACGTTCTGATTAAAGCCTTATCAACATTTCCATCTGAAGTGTGGCTGATGTTGCTTGGGCTTGTTTAATGTCTTTCTTCTTTTTTTAAAAAAACAAACAAACAAACCTAGATCTCGCTGTTCAGTTATTATAGCTTTGACACTGTCACTTTAAAAACAAATTGTTAGCGCTGGATGCTTGATTCTCCTTTGTGTGATTTTTGGAAGCAAGGGGGAGGGGGGAACCAAGTCCATTTTGAGCAAGCGATAGTGTCATTTTTTGTCCCAAAAACCTTTCGCACAAAAGTCTATAAAGGTTGTCTGAGCTGGGTCTGGGATAAATATTGGCTGTGCCAATCAAAATGTCCATCATGTTCAAAAGTAGAAAATGATGGTGGCTGGGGTCTTGCAAGGGGGTTTCTGGTGGCAGTACTGTTATTTATGGACATTTGCTGCGTTGGAAACAGCACAGCTGCTTTCGAATATCCCTTCATTCACATCCTTCCCTAGATGCTGGAGTTCCAAATGAACTGATCTTGTTTTCAAAGTAGAACTGATGCTGTAAGAAAGCTCCACTGTTCCATTTTTATTTCCAGATTTGCCATACAGCACCCTGTGCATATGGTTTCCCACAATTCCAGCTCCTTCAGTTCAGTCTCCCCTCACCCCCTCCACTCTGTCTTATCAGTGTGCACATCTGCAGCACCAGCACCCAGGGTAGGCATGATTGGGCATTTGCCGAGGGCCCACAACCCAGCAGGGAGGCTCTGACAAGTGCATTCTGAGGAAGAGGAGGAGGAAGAGGAAGAGCAGCTGGTGGGAATGGTGGTGAGAAGGTAGATTTGGTGAAAATGGCGGTTATGGCGCTGTGCCCAAAGGCCTCCAATGACATTGCTCACAATCACATGGACAAAACACTACCCAAAAGCAATCTGCATGTGATTGTATATACGATTTCATCAAGCTTCTTTTCCTGAGTAGTAATTCCTGTGGGATGAGGTGGGGAGTTCTGACATCGAACGATCTGAAGGAGCCAAAGCTCTGCTACGCTTAGCCCAGCAGGATAGGAGCAGCATTTCCCCTTTCTTTCCCCCCCATTAATGGATTCCCTCCTCTGATTGGTTTCAGTGGGAGGGAATGGATCTATGCCAGCTTAGATCTGCAGGTAGTTCATGGCTGTGGGGTGGGGTGTCTGGAGACCATGAGGGTTCTGGAAGCTGTAGATCCACCGCTTCTCCCAGCATGCCCTCTCCACCATATCCCTGATGTGCCTCCTTTCCCCCTCATTTTCCAAAGTTCAGCATGCTGGATGAATGAGAACAGTCATTTTTAATTTCAGAAATATTTGCCTACATATATTAAACACCTTCCTTAGATAACAAGTCTCCTAAGCGACCTCTTACAGTGATAGCTACAGTGAGATATGGTTGTAGGCATTACTGCTGTGCTCAGTGATATAATGACTAAAGCAAGGGTGGGCAATCTCTTGCAGCCCGAGAGCCAAATTCTAGTTTGGAGCAGCCCAGTGATGGGTGTGGCCAAAGGCAAAAAGTAGGTGGGGCCAAAAGTATCTAACTCCCTCCACTACATTTTAGCTTAAATCTCTTACGACCAGTAACTAGGCCTTAGGAGAGGCATTTCAACCTTTTTGTATAAGGGGAAAAGCTGCACAAAAAAATACCAATCAGTAGTCAAGGGAAAAGGGGTGTGGCTATCTGAGGAACCTGGGAAGACTGGATTGGAGCCTTAGGTGGATTTGGCCCTGGCCCTGGGTATGTCTCTGCATAGGGCGACCCTATGAAAAGGAAGACAGGGCTCCTGTACCTTTAACTGTTGTATTGAAAAGGGGATTTCAGCAGGTGTTATTTGTATGCATGCAGCACCTGGTTAAATTCCCTCTTCATCACAACAATTAAAGCTGCAGGAGCCCTGCCTAGCATGACCAGATACAAAGGAGAGCAGGGCTCCTGCACCCCAGAGCTAAAGGATTTTCTCCACTGGAATATGTAAGCCATGATCAGGATGATAGTGATCTGGAAAAATCTGCCCTAAGCCTGGGGGAGTCATGGGCGGTCAGCTGGGTGCAATTTTTAGCAAGGCTACTTTTTTCAGTGGGGTGTGTGTGGTAGTCATAGGTCACCACTGTTGCTGTGGGGATGTTTGGTAACTGGAGATCTCCCTTTAAAAGGGAAAAAACCCAATTAAATGGCTGTTTGGCTTCATAACTTCATGGAGATCTCACACAGGGCACAAAATAATACAGCTGGTCCCTTGAGGGCATATGACAAAATGACATAAGATGTAGTAACACTGCTAAAAGAGACCACGCCCAGCTCTGCCGACATCTTCCAAAGTGCATTGACTGAAATAGCAAATAGCTCAACGTGCTATTTGTGAACTGGCAGATGCTACGTTTTGATGTCTGCTCCAGCCTGTTTGCTTCAGCTTGGCTGCTCACTTGGGGCCCCAGTAGACAAGGGTGAGCGGAGGAGAGGGGGAGTACTCTCTCTCTCTCTCTCTCTCTCTCTCTCTCTCTCTCTCTCTCTTTCTGTCATGTTCCGGCTTCTGATTTTTCTTTGGTGAGGCAGATGGTTTGCATCATGTATGAGCAATGCACTTCTGAATCACAACACATTATAACGATGCTTCCCTTATGTTAGCAAGATGGGCTTGGGCTTGATGGTCCCTGCCAGCTATCAGTCATCAGCCAAAAGGAATCGACAAACAAGATAAAATAGGGAACGCGGCTGCAGGATTCAATTCGGAGCTGCGCAGCTACGTCTCGGCACTCTTCACTGGGAATGTGAAAGATGAAAAATGTCGCAGTGTCAAATATGGTAGCTCAGCCGATGGGGCTTGCATGCATCTCAGGAGTGTCGCAGATTTGATGCCTCTGAAATTGTGGTTTATCCGCCAGAATGTATTGGTGAAGTGTTTCTGTTTTCTATGTAATGTCATGTCTTGTGGACCTCTCAGAGAAGCTCTGGGGGCCACAATCCAGTGGTGGGAGAGGCAAAAGGGGAGGGACTAGAACACCAAAAATACTAGAATATTTTATCTTAACACTCTTACTGTCGCAATTCAGCCTTAACGGAGTCATTTCAACTAGGGCTGTGCATGGATCCCGATCCCAAATCCGGAGAGGATTGGGCCAGATCAGATCCATAATCTGTATCCGATTCAGATCCATGCACAGTACTCCATCTCGCTCTCCCCGCTCTCCCTCTCGCTCTCCCCACTCTCCCTCTCGCTCTCCCCACTCTCCCTGCTTACATGCTGCCTCCTCTGTGTCGTCCCCCGTCGTCTTCTCTCCTCGCTGTGTGCCGCTGCATTTCCCACTCACATCAGGTGATGACGTCACCCGCCGCGAGTGGGAAATGCGGCGGCACACAGCGAGGAGAGAGGACGGCAGTAGGATGATGTGGAGGAGAGCAGGTAAGCAGGGAGAGTGGGGGGAGGGAGGGGGAGAGCGGGAGGGAGTGCTGTGCACGGATCAGGTTTGGATCTAGATCCGAATCTGTGTTGGATTGAATTGGGCTCAATCCGATCCGAGTCAGATCAGGCCCGATCCAGACATGACAGGATTCCGATCGGATCAGATTGGGGGGTCCATGCACAGCCCTAATTTCAACCTTTTAGAATGGGGAATTGTTGCAAACTGCTCTGAGTGGTGCATGGGCAGCAGAAGCTGGTTTAGGAATGTTTAAATTAACTAAATATAAATACATTATTGATCTTAAATGGGTACTGTGGGTTCCCTTGTGCATAGTTTAAAAACCATAATAGTGAACCTGGATGTGGCCAATGGAGGGTCTGGAATAGCAAGGAGCTGAATCCTGCTGTTATTCATACCAAGGGTGCCCAGAAGGTAGGTCTCCAGATCCTGCAAGCAAGGCCAATTGTCAAGAATGCTGGGAATTGAACATCAAAACATCTGCAGATCTACCTTTTGCCAATTTCTGGCTTATACCAAAGGCCATCCTTGACTTGGATGACATTTGGGGGATGTGGTCTCGTCAACTGATATCTGCTATACTTTCAACGTTCATAAATCTTGAAGTCCAGCTGATAATCCAGCACTATCTTCCCTTTGGCCAGTTTTCCAAGGCAACCAGAGGATTCCATCTTACACAGCATGCTTCAAGGTCAGGACCCATTGTGGGTCAAAGTATGCACATTGTCATTAGCATGGCTATGTGACTTGGATTGAATGTATAAATTGACATATAGAATATTAGATGGAACTTAATTAAATTAATGGAGGCACAGCCGTGCCTCCATTGTTAAGGGTCGTCAGTAAAAAACACATTCTGCCATGTTAAAGTGATAATTGAGGGGGGGTCATTCTAACAGCCATAAAATCGAAAATGTTTCATCAACCTTTCTGAAATGTACAGGTGCCAGAAAGAAATGTTTGTTTTACATTACCTGAAAATTTCAAGAAGATTGGTGAAAGATTGAGGGAAGGAGAGCAGTTTAAGTTAGAAAAGGACTACAACCCTGTCTCCCAGCTTTTGTAAAATTTACTTCCGGATTGCTACTTTTTGTGCTCACAATTTGCATAATTTCTAGAACCTTATTAAGTAATCCAGTGGTGGGGTCTTCTTCCTCCTTGACTGTATTTGATGGAAAGCTTTTCATTTTTTAAAAATTCTCTTCGGTTGACTTTTAAGGACTATTTTAACCTCTCATTCAAGTCAATGAGGCGGCCATCTTCCCTCATAATGCGACACACTCTCCCCCCTCCCTCCTGCCTTAGAATGTGGGATGGGTGAGTGAAATGGCCGCTGCCTCTAGCACAGACCTTTTGAGTGAAGAAGAAGAGTTTCTCTTTTCTCTTCTGGAACATGCATTCCTTTGGCTCTGAGAGTATTTTGGGCTATCTTCATAAGGCCAGTTTGCTCTTTTGCTCCCTGGTGAAGCAGGGTGTGGTTCCTCTGGATCCATGGTAACTTGATCTTCAGATCTCTCCTGGGAATAGGTAGCTATACCTTTCTTTTAATTTCCCTCACCCCACTCACACACAGTGCTCCTTCCCTCTTTTCTAAGAGTTTGGTCCATACTGCTATAAAGTTGAAAGCTTCAAACACTTCATTTAATTAGTTTGGGCCGGTGTTAAGTTTTAAGTACAATGTTGAAACCTTTCAAAGTGCTTCTGGGCCTACAACGCTGGTTTCGGCCTAGTCACCCTGTTTTTCTAATAAGGTTTAGAAACAGTTGAGCTGTCGTTTATTTTGCATAGTGTACACGCATGGATTTCCTTTCTAATCCTTGTAGTCTACACTGGCTCCCTCCTTGATGTGTTTTTGGATGCAGACAAACCCTTTTTTGTTCCAGCAGGCCTTTGGCAAATAATCTGGACCTCTGTCTATACCTTTGACTTTTAAATTGTTATGTATTTAAAATGTTTAAAATGCTTTAATATTGAAAAGTATTTAATTATATTTTTAACTTTTATATATTTAGGCTGACCATATGAAAAGGAGGACAGGGCTCATGTAACTTTAACAGTTGTAGAGAAAAGGGAATTTCAGCCAGTGTCATTTGTATGCAATTAGTCCTTGGTGAAATTCCCTCTTCATCACACCAGTTAAAGTTGTAGGCACTATACTAGAGTGACCATATACAAAAGAAGGCAGGGCCCCTGCAACTTTAACTGGTGTGATGAAGAGGGAATTTCACCAGGAACTAATTGCATACAAATGACACTGGCTGAAATCCCCTTTTCTCTACAACTGTTAAAGTTACATGAGCCCTGTCCTCCTTTTCATATGGTCAGCCTAGTATATTCCTATTTATAGGTTTTAGCTGTATATGTTTTAGTTTTGTAAGGCTGCCCTGAGGCCCAGCATTGGGCAAAAGGCAGGATACTACTACTACTACTACTACTGTTTCAGATTTCACTTCTGCATCTGATGTTCTTTTGCATTTACTTTTCTTTATAAACCATTCATATCTTAAGACTTCTTGTGTGGCGTGTTTTCATTGGTTTAACAAGTTAAAAGGGGTATTCACTGTTTTCATGCTTATGTTATAAAATCTATTTTCAACAGGCCTAGTAACTTCAAGAGTAACAGAGTTGGGAAAAATCCTCAATCTCTTTGCTATCAGAGGCACTGAGTAAGGGAGCCCTGGAGATAATTTAGACTGACCCCAACCATAGGCTGACCATATGAAAAGGAGGACAGGGCTCATGTAACTTTAACAGTTGCAGAGAAAAGGGAATTTCAGCTGGCGTCATTTGTATGCAATTAGTAGCTGGTGAAATCTCCTCTTCATTACAACAATTAAAGTTGCAGGCACTATACTAGAGTGACCAGATACAAAAGAGGGCAGGGCCCCTGCAGCTTTAACTGTTTTAATGAAGAGGGAATTTCACAAGATACAAATTGCATACAAATGACACCAGCTGAAATTCCCTTTTCTCTATAACTGTTAAAGTTACATGAGCCCTGTCCTCCTTTTCATATGGTCAGGCTACCCAACCACAAAACACTATTCCCCCTTCTGAAGAGATCTGGACCACAGACTACTAAAGACAAACAAAGTAGCAGGCCATAATAACAGTTCTCATGTGGCCATTTGCCTTATGAGGCAGGTGCTCTGCGGGCTACCAAATGGAGGGACTAACAGGCCATAAAGTTGCCTGGCTGAGTCTGCCAGAAATCCAGCCTCAACACTCCTGGAAGGTCCATGTTGTATAGCACCTGCTGTCAGATGAACCTGAGGGAATCCCACCCTCCACCCCTGGGTTTAATTTACTGGCTTCCCCTGGCTGGATCTTGCAGGAAACTATAGGGACAGACAGAGCAGGCATTCACAACACACATAGAATGCTGAGACTGGCAAATCTAAAAGCAAGTGTGTTGCTTTTCAAGAACCAAGGAAATTCAATGGGTCTTACTTTTGAGTAAATATCTAGGGATGGATATGCAGCCTGTGCAAGAACTGAGTAGGGTGACCATATTTGGGAAACTAAAACAGAGGACACCTAGTGGGGGGGCAGGAAAATGGCTTTCTGGGGCCACCTTAAAGTCCCCAATTGGAGCGGAGGAGGGGAAAGCATGTCATTCTCACCCCACCCCACCGCTCCAATCAGGCCCTTTCTATAATGCCTGGGAATGACACGTTTTTCCCTTTTAAGGCCTTGATTGGAGCAGTGGGAGAGAATGACACACCTCCAGAAAGCATGTCATTCCCCCCTGCCACGCTAATGGTGGCCTTAAAAGGGAAAGTGTGTAATTCCAGGTCATTATAGACTATTGCATAAAATCCCCCCTGACACTGAGGATAGAACAAAAACCAGGAGAAATCTGGGGAAATCCTGACAGTTTTTTATTATTTATTATTGCATTTATATCCCACCATTTTTCCACCAAGAAACCCAAGGCGGCATACATAATCCTCCTCCTCTCCATTTTATCCTCACAATAGCAACCCTGTGAGATGGGTTGGGCTGAGAGTCTGCAACTGGCCCAAAGTCACCCAATGGGTTTTCATGGCTAAGTGGGGAGTAGAACCCAGATCTCCCAGCTCCCAGTCCAACACTTTTGCCACTAGGCCACACCCTAGTGGTCACCCTAGAATTGAGCCATGCCAAGTTGGAAGCAGATCGGTTCGTGCCTTGATTTTTAGGATATTTTTGTAAAAAGTTTGACTTCAATTTTTTTTTCTAAAATTCAAGGCATGAACCAATCTGCTTTCAACTTGGCATGGCTAAAGCCTTACTTAAGAGGTACCATGGTGCCAAGTTTCATTTCTTCATCTTTAATTTCTTTCTTTTTTTTAATGCAGTGCTCAAGGCCCTAGACCCCAAAGAGGAGTATTGGGTTTGAAGTTTTTAAAAAAATCCTAAAACTCAAGGCATAAACAGATCTGCTTCCAACTTGGCATGGCTCAATCCCTACTTAAGAGCTACCATGCTGTCAAGTTTCATCCCTTTATCTTTAAAAATGATGGAATTGTAAGCATTTTAGTTAATTAAAAAATTACATTGAAGTTTTAAACATTTCTAAAAATCAAGGGATGAACGGATCTGCTTCCAACTTGGCATGGCTAAATCCCTACCTTAGAGCTACCATGGTGCCAAGTTTCATCTCTTTATCTTTAATTTCATTTTTTAACTTGTACTGCTCAAGGTCCTGGACCCCAAAGAGATTTCTGTTTGAACTTTAAAAAATTCCTAAAAATCAAGGCATGAATGGATCTGCTTCATACTAGGCATAGCTATATCCCTACTTAAGAGCTACCATGATGCCAGGTTTCATCTCTTTATCTTTAAAAATGAAGAAGATGCAAGCATTTTGGTTGATTTATTAATGTTAAAAGTGAGTTCAACACATAACACTAGCTTTGATTTTATATTGGATGTCAAGATGGTATAACATTCTGGCTGATGCCGGCTTGGTTGTCAACTGTATAATATCCAGTCATCCGTTACACAAAGCCATGAAATTCATTAAACAAAAAACCTACAGTTTACAAAAACAATGTTAAGGCTCTACAGATTCCAACCAAGCACCAAAAAGCAGGGAAATTGGGAGTTAAGGCTCACAAGCCGTAACGCCACATCCTCCCTAAGGAGGCAGAAAGTACAAGTGAAATTCTCATTCTCCCAAAGCAGATAAACCATGAGGACACGGTGGAGAATATGATATGCAGAGGTGACTGTGGGGTTGTGGAAAACTGATCACGAACGACTTAGGGCCACCTACTTCTCTTTTTTTGTTTAGAGCAGCCCTTCCCCAACCTGGTGCCCTCCAAAGGTGTTGGACTACAACTCCCATCATTGCAAGTCAGTATGTCCCATGGTCAGGAATGCTGGGACTTGTCATCTCAAACACCTGGAGGGCAGCAGGATGGGGAATGCTGTTCCATACCCTTACCAAATACAGGGTCTGCCCAATACTTTTCTCTCACACACATCTCGCATATAGCAGCACTCTTGATAACAAAAGGAGCACTATTCATTACAGATCTAGAACCAGAGCATGTGCCAGGCACTTCCAACTTTTGGTCAATATCCTGCCTTTTTTTTCTTTAAATGTATTTATAAAAAATATACTGTTCATTCCCCACAATTCCTGCACAATACATAATCTCATCAAAGCAACAGTGGAGCAGAAGAGGTTTAGTTTGGCTGTCTTGAACACCTTTCAGATGAGATTAGTTTGCAATCCTATACCTCTTGGGAGAAAGCTCTAGTGAATTCAGTGGCACTGGCTTCTGAGAAGACATGTATAGGAGTCAACCTTCTCCAGCCTGGTGGTCTCCAGATGCGTTGCACTGTAACTCCCATGTTATGTGTTATGGGGAAGACAAAAATCAATTCATACTTAATTTTAAAATAATACTTACGCATGAAATTATTAGGTGGTAGCTCTGTCTTTGATCTCACACTGCTGAACAAGTAAGAGAAATCCTTTATCTGATATTCAAGAAACAGACATCCTATGTCATGTGTTGAAAACTAATGTTGATGTCTGAAGGGCTATCTGGATTAGGTATTCAAGATTCATTCATTGTTGTTTCATTTGGTTTTGACAGTTTATTTAAAGTGATGCAGCTCTTTTGTAGTTCCTTGATTGATCACATATCTTAATGCTGGAAAACATCATACTTTAGTACAGATGTGGGCAGAAAATAGATATATCCTGGTGCCTGTCAGATGTGTTGGGTTGCAACTCTCAACATAAGGAGATGCTCTAAGAAATGAGAAGTAGCTGGTCCTAAGTTGTTCATCATCATTTCCCACAACCCCACAGTCACCTCTGCAGATCAAATTGCATATCTAGATTTTTGAGATGACAAGTCCCAGCATTCCTGACCATGGGACATACTGACTTGCAATGATGGGAGTTGTAGTCCAACACCTTTGGAGGGCACCAGGTTGGGGAAGGGCTGCTCTAAACAAAAAAAGAGAAGTAGGTGGCCCTAAGTTGTTCGTGATCAGTTTTCCACAACCCCACAGTCACCTCTGCATATCATATTCTCCACCCTGTCCTCATGGTTTATCTGCTTTGGGAGAATGAGAATTTCACTTGCACTTTCTGCCTCCTTAGGGAGGATGTGGTGTTAAGGCTTGTGAGCCTTAACTCCCAATTTCCCTGCTTTTTGGTGCTTGGTTGGAATCTGTAGAGCCTTAACATTGTTTTTGTAAACCGTAGGTTTTTTGTTTAATGAATTAAGCTAGTGGAATGCATCAACTGACAATGCAAAAGAGTGAGAATGAGATAGTATTAAAATACATTTTTTCTGGGAGTATTTTTTTTCCTTGCAAAGATTCAGGGAGTGATTTCTCTTTTTTCAATGTTGTTGTTTTTGACCATTTGAATACTTTTTAGCCACTCGTTGGGCCTGTTCAGACAACATGCTAAGCCATGGTTAGGCCAGTAACCATTTTGCAGCAAATGGTTAGTGAACATATTTAAACTGTGGTTATGTAGCTCAAAATGCTGAACAGTGTCATTGTGTGTGTCTCTGTGTGTATTTTAGAGTAAGGAAGAGACAATTCAGAGAGATGAAATCAGTTGATCTAATTCATCATTAGTTTTTTCCCCCACATGTTGGCACTCACTAGAGTAACCAACTAGCAATGGAAAAGAGTCTATGCATATGCATAGATCAGGAGTTGAGTACCTCAAGCCCAGGAGTCAAACCCAGCCCTCCTGGATTCTCAATCTGGCCATCTGCCCATGCCCCTTCCCCAAAACATCTCCCATTTGGTGGTTACCCACAGTGGAGGCTGATCGCTCCAATGTCAGTGGGGTGGTGAATCTGCTCCCGCTTTCAGTCAGAGCCAGTCAGAACTCTAAATGAATTATCCAAGGTGCTTCAGCTTGGATATTTCCTTTAGTGCCTTGACTGGTTCTGGCTGAAACCCAGAATGGATTTGCCACCCTACTGACATCGTGGCCATCAGCCTCCACTGGATTCCCAGCTTTTGTGTGGTTTCTTCCCCATTCTAAAAGATTGAAATGCCTCCCCAAAAGCTCTGTTACTGGCACTAAGAGCTTGACGTTCCAATATGCTGATTTTGTTTTGCTTTGGTTTTTTGATCCTGCCCCCTTTGCCTTCACTATGAGAATATTTCTCCTGAGAGTTTCTCCAAAATTGAATTCAGCCCTTGAACTGCAAGACGTCCCCTTGCTGCCGTACTATGCTAGGGTGACCAGATAAAATCCAGGTCAGGCCTCATGTAACTTTAACAGTTGTAGAGAAAAGGGAATTTCAGCCAGTGTCATTTGTATGCAATTAGTTCCTGGTGATATTCCCTCTTCATCACAACAGTTAAAGTTGCAGGCACTATCCTAGAGTGACCAGATACAAAAGAAGGCAGGGACCCTGCAACTTTAACTGTTGTGATGAAGAGGGAGTTTCACCAGGAACTAATTGCATACAAATGACACTGGCTGAAATTCCCTTTGCTCTACAACTGTTAAAGTTACAGGAGCCCTGTCCTTCTTTTCATATGGTCAGCCTAGCCTAGAGCAGGCCTATCTCATCAGATGCCTCTTAGAGTCAACTAACAGCTTGCTAAATTTCCTCAATGTGCAAACTTGCAAAAAATATAGCAGCTTGGACATTGCATGTGTTTGTTTCTGCCTGCTAGCAACATTTTCTTATGATCAGTGGAATAGCAGCTGTAGGCTATTTTGCAGAGATGAATGAATAATTCACCGTGAAGAATAACTGGTTGGACAAATTGTGCTCATTTGGATTCAGTGAGACGTCTCGTGTGCTTCACGTTAAGCAAGAATGTGAAGAATGCCAGGTTAGTGAATTTAAGAACTGAAGACCCCTTTTGGCTCAGACCAAGGAGACATCTAGAGAACCTCTTGTTTCCAAAGCTGGCTAGCTGAATGCTTGCAGACATGGGGGCAAGCATCTTCCCCTGTTGTCGGTGCCCAGCTATGGCATTCATCAGAGTTCCATTTTGCTCGTGATGGATCTGTCCTTCTCCAGGAATTTGTCTAATCCCTTTTGAAAGGCATCTAAGGCTATGACATCTTCTGGCAGTGAGTTGCATCAGCTAATTATTTGTGGTGTGAAAAAAATCCCCTTTTTTCTGTCCTGAATCTACTACCGATCAATTTTACTGGGTGATCACCATAAATTCTAATTTTATATGCAAAGGGGGGGGGGAGGATACGTCCATGTTTTCAGGGGAGAAATCTTCCTTTCCTTGTCAGTTTCCTTGTCAGCTACTGAAACCCATGGAAGAATTTCCTGTCCAGGATATGAGTAATATCGTTGGGTCAGGAAGGAATTGTCTTCTAGATCAGATTGTGTGTGTGTGTGTGTGTGTGTGTGTGTTTGCCTTTATCTATAACAAGTAATTTGCCTCATTTGCTGGGTCAATTCGATCAATATGCCCTATGATCTTATCCACTTTATGAATAAGATTAAATTGTTTGTTAAAGGAGCAGTTGTCACAATTGCTTTGGCTACTCATTCAACAGTGGAAATGAAACCATTGAAAACTAACTTGTATTTTCTGTAGCTGTAGCTCAACGCGTAGAAGCACATGAGAACATTAGAAGAGCTGTGCTGGATTAGACCAAAGGCCTATCAAGTCAGTAGAGGGTGATGGCTTCAACGTCAGTGGGGCAGAGAATTCATTCCAGGTTTCAGCTAGAAACATCCGAGAACTCCAAAGGAGCTGTCCAAGGTGTGAAGCTAAGGACCAAACTGAACATTCCTGTTTATTTACTCCAGAATAGGCACATGCAGCCCTGATTCAGATTGGGACCATGGCACTCTAGGAGGGGAGGCTTAACCTTCCCCACCTGTCTATTTTCATTGTGAAATTCCACTCCCTATATAGGGATGGGGTAAAAAAAAATGAGAGAAACACACACACATCTCCATTGAAGTCAATGTGTTTATTTTATTTTGTTCTTAAATATGGTGGCAGAATGTAGGGGATTAAAATGGGTGGGTGGAGAAGCTGAAATACACCCACCTTCCTGGAGCACTATGGTCCTGATCCAACTTGGCACCACAAGTACTTACTCTACAGTAAAAAAAAATACAAGAAAGTTTAGTTTGGTCCTAGACTCAGAGGAAACAGGGAAGCCTGTGGGGGGTAGGGTGGCCGATGCTATCAGTATTACTGCTCATGAAGACTAGCACTGGAGCTGCCTCCCTCTGAGCCCTGGCTGTTAAATACAGAGGACCATTTCACTTCTCTTATCTCCTTCTACCACGGCTGAGAAAGGACAGAAAGCTCCGTTGCGAGTGATGCGGTGCAGCTTTAGGTACGGTCCACAGAAGCAGCCGCCTGGGCTTGCTTTCCATTACAAGAGAATAGTGGCTGGGTAGGCAGGCAGCCAGCGAGCTAGGAATTCACTCCTCTCCTCCATCACAAGGAAAGGGGAAATAGGAAGGATCAACTGTGTCATGCTTATAACATAGACAAAAGGCAGACTGCCCTCCTCCTCCTCCTCCTCCTCCAACAACAACAACAACAATTCATTAATTTTTGCTCCCCCAACTCCTTCAGAATGGATTGACAGCCTCACCAAAGCCAAAGCCACCAGCTCCACCACACGCATACACATGCAGCCCTGAGTTAACACATCTACCCGGATTTGTCAAACCAAGTAACAGCCCTAACAGTAACAGGGATCACGAGGAGAGAGCCCATTCAGGGAAGGAGACAGTGGGAATGCCTGTGAAGAACTGTTGATGTCAAGCATCCCCCTTCTTCGGAAACAAGCAGGGCACAGCACATTTAAATGGAAGCATTAACCCTTGGTGATGTATGCCCATTGCAATAGAGTTATTTTTTTTACCAGTTTAAATCTTAGTACTCTGACTCAACTGGAAATCAGCCTGAGGGACTTCAGCTGGTTGTGGAGGTTTAAGGGTTTGATCCAAATCTCCCTTGATATCCGTGGAATGACTAACACTCTCCTTTTAGTGACTGAAGTCTGCCGAGGAAGTCTCCACTGGGCTCCTGTAGAGTAACTGCAGATGAGTAGCATAGAATGTGCAAAATTATATTGCAGCAGCAGCAGGGGCTGGGCTAGATGGAGGATCACTAGCATGGCCCAACCCAGAGGGCAGGTAGCTTTAGGGTAGCCACATGTGCACTGCCCAAAAGAGGAAATGTGTCACCTGAAATCAGCTGTTTGGCATAAAATCTCCATATGCTAATTTTGGGGATGTGCAGATCAGCCAAACTTGAGCTCTCCAAAACCCTCCGATTTCTGTCTTGAAGCTTGTTCCGACTTGAGTCCGTATCAGATTGTGATCAGATTGCTTTTTCCCCCTTTTTTGCATAAAAATCCTTGTGTATTTTTGTACATATTTTTTCCCCAAATGTACACATCCATTGTGAGCATCTTTGAAATGCACACATTCTTCTCCCATTGATTCAAGTGCTTTTCTTTGCATAAAAATACATTTTATGAGCATTTTTCATAAGTACACATGCAGTGTAATGTATTTTTCTGCTCTGCCAATCACATTGTAAGCTCAGAAATACTTTGACAAAACAATCTGAAATGAATCTCATAAATCCCTAGCTAATTTATATGTATAAAATTGGAAATTATTCTGGCAGTAATTACTGCAATTTAAATAGAAATATACAAGATATCTATTTGAAGGCACCCTCTTTTTGCAGGGCTGCCCAGTCCATGTCTGTTATTGCATCTTGCCTGCTGGAGAGATCTTGAGATCTTGAAAGCTCGCACATTTTTTGTGATCTTTTGGTTGGACTGATAAAAATATCCTACTAATGTCAATTTTGGAAGTTTAAAGATAAAGAACCCTAAGAAGGCAGAACAGGTAGGGGCCTTGAAGTTGCCCATCACCAGGGTGTCCCTGGACATCAGGTTGAGCAGACACACAGGTCCCCTGGACACAGTCTTCCTTACTTCCTCTATTTTTTGGCAATGTTTAAGTGACTGCCCTGGTTCTTCTAACTTTCTGCATTGGTAGGCCAGGAATTGGACTGGCTATCTCCAACAGCACTATACATTACTGATAAGACAAAGGACAAAGATCTGCTGTCAGATGTCGCCTGGTGAGCATGATCTCATTAGGAGCATGAGTTTAAGAGAGCATCCAGCATCCCTGGGGCTATGCATTAACGGCCAGAGCCATCCTTCCTGTGTTATCCACTTCCTATAAACACTCAGCTTACAGCCTGGTGGAAAACCAAATGAAAAAAAAAAAACTTACAAGTGCACCAGGGAGAGTGATTCTGCTTTGCCAACAGATGGATTTGTCTAGAAACATATATGATTCCAAGTTGCTTTGTGCCACTGGCTGCAAGGAAATAACCTGGGCGTTGATGGACTTATCTCAGAACTCCCCACCCCAGTTGTATATACGTACTATCTTTTTTGGACTGGGGACCTTTCATTCCATAGGGGATCTAATAGATTCCAAGAACTGAAGTTCAATTTTCAGTTTTTGCTCAAGGGAAGAGATTATTTCAGCTGAAGACGGCATCGGGAAAACACAGGGGACTGGTGTGCTCTTTTATGTGCCGAAGCCACATTCAGGGTTTATTTATAAATTGAGAAAATTGAGAAGGTTACACTAAAAATAATTAAAGGTGTCAAAATGTAAGTAAAACTATCACAAGGTCACACAGAGCAACGGGAAGAAAGTCAGGTCCTCCTGTTTTGCCAGGAAAAGGGTAGCAGAAGAATCGCTTGATCAGTAGAATGGACCTGTGCTAGATGGTGTGACTCTGATGCTGTCAACGTTTCATTAACTGTCCTTCAACTGCAGCCTCCGGCTGTTCTAAAGTAAAGGGCATTAGGCTTATGCCCCAAATTAACAAGTAGGTTCAGCAGGGATGGCGTACTCACCCTGTCTAGTCCCTGGGCCTCCACGTATTTGCTATAATATTTACCTGGTGCATGTTCATCTATGATGTACCATATATAGTCAGTGCATATAGGCCAGGGTTGGGGAGCCATCGGCCCTTGGGCCAAATTTGGCCAGCCAGGCTGAACCATCCAGCCCACAAGGCCTTGGATGAGGCCACTCCCTCTCCATTAAGCCCCACCCATTGAAGTAAAGCAGGAAGAGGATTCCCCACTGTAAGGCTGACCATCTGAAAAGGAGGACAGGGCTCATGTAACTTTAACAGTTGTAGAGAAAAGGGAATTTCAGCCGGTGTCATTTGTATGCAATTAGTTCCTGGTGAAATTCCCTCTTCATCACAACAGTTAAAGTTGCAGGAGCCCTGCCTTCTTTTGTATATGGTCACTCTAGTATAGTGCCTGCACCTTTAACTGTTGTGATGAAGAGGGAATTTCACCAGGAACTAATTGCATACAAATGACACCGGCTGAAATTCCCTTTTCTCTACAACAGTTAAAGTTACATGAGCCCTGTCCTCCTTTTCAGATGGTCAGCCTACCCACTGTTAACTCTGGTCATTGATTGGAGATAACAGGGGGGATGACCTAATGGCCCTTTCTACACCATGGGGTGCAGTGGGCGCAGTGTGGGCGATCCCGGAAGTAGCTGCTTCCGGGATCGGTGCTGTCAAAACACATCATGGGTGCCACGTCCCGGTTTGTTGAACATCACACCCGCCATTTTGTTTTGTCTTTTTTAACCAGGAAGAGCACTCCTGCACTCCAACAAAAAAGAAAGTAAAAAAACAAAACCTGTGCGTGATGGGGGCCCCCTCCCCCCCCATCTTGGGGATGGTGATTTTGCTGTCCCCCCTTGCTTGATGGCCCCAGAGCTGTGTGGTGTGGCTCCTTGGCCATCGGTACTGCTGTGCTTACTCACATGTAAGCGCGGCAGCACTGGGGCGAGTGGCCACATCTTCCACTGTCCTGGGAACTTCCTGGGACCGTGGAAGATTTGAGATTTTTTTTGGTTCCTGTTAACCTGGAAAAATCCTGTGCCCCCCCCCCCCCCGGGACTCTCTGTGCATCACTTGGACTGATGTGGAAAGTTCTTAGTGTGTTGCTCTTGCTGCTTCAAATGACAGGGGAAGGCATGGGTTCATTCAGCCTCTTGGTCAGGGACCCAGCTTTGCTGCGCATGGGCTTTGCCACTTCAGCTGGGGACCAGATGACATCAGAGTGTGTGGCCCAAACTCTGAAATCATCTGGCCCATGGAAGACATCCAGCCCCCACCCCACCCCACCCCAAAGCTGATCTCCACCGCTGATCTAGGTGATGCCAAGCCTCTGGTCAACTTGGCAGTCAATTATGGAATGATCTCCCCAACGAGGCCTGCCAGGCACTGACATTGTTATATTTTTGGCCCCAGGTCAAGACTTTCCTCTTCTCACAGGCATGTAACAGCATATGTTGAGTTTTTTAATTGACCCCAGATCTATCTTTAGGCCTGGCTGAGAGGTCAGAGTTGTTTTCAAATGTAGATTGTCTTTGTATGTTGTCTGTTTTTCTGCTCTGGGGTGGTATAGAAATGTAATAAATAATAAGTAATCACACAATGAAGACGATCTCTTAGTAAATCGCTGTTATTATGCAAGGCTGAGCCAGGTGAGCCACACTTCAGATTACAGACATAATCTGCATACAACAACAGAGAGCTAAATTCTCCAGTCAGTTTTGCATTATATTTATTAGACTCCAAGAAGCTTTACCTTTAATGGATACACTATGATGGAAAGTTGCAACCAAACTGGCACCAGCCAGCAGTATGAAATATGAGTAGCTTTTCCCGTCCTGCCCTCGGGGGGGGGGGGTCTTCCCCAAGGGACCTCTTTTGAGCAACCAACGTTTCAGAATGCCTCACATCTCGAAGATGCTCCTCCCTCGTCACCTGATGTCTGATTTTTGGGACTGTCACTTCTAATTCTCTCCCCCCTCCCCCCATGGATGGAGAGGACTGTGTCGGGCTTTGATCTAACGGGCTAGCTGGCATCTGGAAAGACCCTTCGCTACCACTGTGACCCCTGCCCTTGGTAGCTCCACCATCCCTTCACCCTTTTCCTCATCTGAGTCTGGATCTGTTCCCATGCCTTTTTGGAGTGCTTCTGCAGAGATGTTGGGCCCAATCCTTACAGGTGTTCCCAGAGTACAGTAGTGTAGCACAAGTTGTTTTTAATGCAGCGGACCGCACATTCATTCCCTGCCAACCCCATTTAAAAGTTTCTTCAGTACCAAGACTGGTACTAGAGACCTTACCTGAGACTTGAAGAGCTGCTGCCAGTCAGAGTAGGTAACTCTGGTCTACCTAGGCCAACGATCCAACTTACTGTGGCAGCTTCATATGGCTGCAGGATTATTAGTGTTTGTGTTGTTTAACTGCATTTTTATCTCACCTGTCCTCTAAGGAGCTCAAGCTGGCACACAAGGCCAGTCCTCCCTTTTCTCCTCACAGCAACCCTGCCAGGCAGACTGAAGTGAAAGACAGTGAGAGGTCCAGATTCATCCAAGAAGTGGGTCAGGATTGAGATCTGGGTCTCTGAAGTTTCTGATGATTCCGATTCTGATTCAGAGCTGGAACAGGAACAATTAGACCACAGCGTTGGGGAGGGGGAACAACTCCCTGAGAGTCTCCAAAAGTTGGGAAAATAACTTCCTAAGGCCTTGACAACCAGGTGGGCCAGGCTTCCCCCTCACACTGTGGGAAACCTAGTCTCTTCCAAGGAGGAGGAGGAGGTGGAGGAGGGGTGTGACTTGGTAGACGCATGGGCACATCTCTGGTCAAAGTGAGCAGAGCTAGGGAATGGTTTGAGATGTTCTGCCAGAATAGCCTTTCACCACAGCATATGCATGGGGAGCCTCCTTAAGGGAGGGGGCCTAAGCCGCCTTTCAGCTTTCACTGTGGCTACCTATATTCACTTGGTTGGCAACTTCTCTAACTTGCAATAGCTGTTCTGACAGAGAGCTCAGGACTGGCTGTTTAGGCCCTGGGGCAGTCTTCAAGTTTCAAGGAAGCTGTATTGTGGGAAAGCTCATTATTAGCAAAATTAAAATCCATGACTAGTTTGAAGCTCCGAATCTCTGTTATGTTGATGGTGTAGAGGGAGGGCTATTGATCCTGACAAAGCGTCATGACTGAACAGGAATTTGAACTCAGCCTTCCCCGATCTGGTGCCCTCCAGGCATGTTGGACCGCAATTCCCATCACTCTCATGGCTGGGAGTGATGGGTGCTGCAGTTCAACACATCCGAAGGACATCAAGTTGAGCAAAGCTGCTTTAGCCAGTATAAAAGAGTGGCCGTGAATCATCAGTTTTCCATACAATCAAGGGATAAACAAAACAAAAAAACAACAACCAGAGGGATGAACATGCATTATGGGGCACATGTATGCACGCACACCGAACGTTCCACACAAGACCTTTCCCAAGTAAGGGATTTTGGATCTCCCTCTTAAAGACCTGCTTTCTCTCATTTCCCAACAGGCTACCCAGTCGCTATGAACAATGGCTCAGCTGTACTACAAAAAGGTGAACTACTCACCCTACAGAGACCGGATCCCGTTGCAAATTGTGCGGGCGGAAGCAGAGCTGTCCTTAGAGGAGAAGGCCTACCTCATTGCTGTGGAGAAGGGGGACTATGCCAGTGTGAAGCATTCCTTAGAGGAGGCTGAGATCTACTACAACATCAACATTAACTGCATGGACCCTCTCGGGCGCAGTGCCCTTTTAATAGCCATAGAGAACGAGAACCTGGAGATTATGGAGCTGCTCCTGAGCCACAGCATCTACGTGGGTGATGCGCTCTTGTACGCAATACGGAAAGAAGTGGTGGGGGCCGTGGAGCTCCTTCTGAATTATAGGAAACCAAGTGGGGAGAAACAGGTACGTCAAGGGGGAAAGCAGGTGCGTGTGTGGTTTGACCAGGGGTGTCGGTGATATCCATCATGGATTCAAATCAGTTTGGGTTTGGATGAATCTGACCTGCGTATTCCAAAGTGGGCTGGCTTTTCCCGAGTCACATGGATTCCGCAGTTTTGCAGACCAGTTTTTCACTGGTGGTGGTGGTGGTGGGGGAGGAATTGCGCTAATTCACATTGGTGCAAGTGTGCTTTAACATCAGTTAATGTGAATTTGCACAAGTGCCTATTGGCGCTATAGTGGATTAGCACACGTAGAATGAAATTCTGGTTAGGAAAAAAACCCATTCCATCAATGAGTGGATGATGGAACCAAAGACAACTAACAATCTGCAACACACAGCCGGAATGGATTTAACACAGCCTGTACATCCCTAGGTGTGACCTCCTTTATCTAAATTGGATGAGGGATAGTAGTCACAATATTTTACATCAAACATTGGGATGCGCGGGGGCTTCTGTTTACATGGGTTGTAATAGGGGACAGAGTGGGAATTTGGTAAATGGGGACTTTGGAATATGCAAAATTGCACAACGGAGATTCTGCTTAGCGTGGCCATGTGTCCTACTTTACATAGGTCAGTCCTCTGTTTGAAGGCATCCCATGGTTGAAGAGCTGTCCAGGTCAAGTCTGCTGGTTTAAGATGCAGAACCATAAAAAGGGAAAATGAGACTAGAGGTTATCCATCAACAGTTAGCACCTGGACAGCAGACTGAGGTCACCCAGTCACTATCTCAGTTGTGAGATGCATTGTATTTCTGTTTAAATTATAGCAATTTATTCCAAATGCAGGTTCTATGTATATAAATTAGCATGGGAAAATGTAATGCAAATTTTTGTCTTCTTTTATGATGATGCATAATTGAGCACCCTAATTCTTCTGCTGTGGTCATGATAGGCTGAGATAAGCAGGGAATACAACTTCACCAGGAAAAGCAAAACGGTGTTGTTGATTGAATGAATAATCAGTTTGTTTGCTTTTATTTTTTCAAGACCTTTGTTTCCTCTCTGTTGAAGTTTAGTTTGTAAGCTCTGAGGGGCAAGGATCTATCCCTATGTACTCTGAAAACAGTTAGCACCTGGACAGCTGAGTAGTTGAAGTTTCCGAACAAAATGAACTTCAACAAATTTCTCATACATCCATAGTTGCAAAGCATCCAGTTTATTGAAATGTAGTATTTGTATGGTAGGAAAATGGATATGAGTAAATATTTAATACTGCGTTTTACAGAAGCAGTGGGGAAGACATGTTTTAGCAGATAATATACAGGCTTTTGAAATCTGTTCTTCTGCAGTGCTTGCTGCCACTACCTCCAGTATATTGCAATATTAATGTGTGCGTATGTGTGTGTGTGTGTGTTTCTGGTAGTTTCCCCCCCCCCCTCCAACTCACCTAGGTAACAAAATATCTTGAGCCAGCCCTGGGGGGAAAATGCTGTTTCTCATTATTTTAAGTGCTGAAAGATGCCATTTCCCCAAACACAGAAGCACTTCCTTGACGGAAGACATTTGGATCCCCTGTAACAACTGGGAAATTATTCCATGGGAAAAGGCCCAGCATATGAATGTGAACAAGCATTTGTCCAGCTGTTTCACTTCCTTTGGTTGCAACAACAAAAAAGGAAATATACGTAAATAGCAAAGAAACAGAGCAGAATATGTTTGTTAGTTGCCGAATTGGCAACATTTTGCTTAAGAATGCAAAGGTTGGCTCAAGGATCTCCTCTTAGAAGATAGCAATTTCTGCATTCAGTTATTGCAAACTAAGTGCAGTAAATCCACCAACTTTATAGTTTGAAATACTAAGGAAAAGTATGGGCAGATAGAGGCTATGTTGTAAGTGAGCAGAACATATTACCGTAGTTTGGATGCAAGCTAAAAGCCGTTTTATAATGTCGGCTTAGAATTAAGCCCCACTGAGTTCAATATCCCAGCACCAACCCTGTAGGATAGCCCACTGGTCCATCAGGAATTCATTAAGCCCATTTCTGTTGCCCTTTCCATAGTCCATGGGCTGCAGGTTTTATCTGATGACATCTGTTCTATAGTATTTTTTCTTGAATTGATTGGTTTTCTTGAATTGAATTCCTTGAATTGATTGGGTTTTATAGTATTTGCTTTGTTGTTGTTGCAAGACACCTAGAGGGTGCTCTATGCTTAAATATGCCCTTAAAAAATGATGTAAAATAAATCTTGTCACTATTCACTTCTGGTTAGCCCAAGTCAGAGGTGGGTGAGGTTCCCCATGACTCACAGGGCATTTACTCAGGAGCAGGGAGACAGCCAGTGGAGTTCTCCGCTTTCCCATTCATCCACAACTTAAGCCTTTGATTTTCACTCATGCAGTCGAATCAGCATGTAGGGAAGGCAATTCTTCCTTGAAGGCATAATTTAGAATCCAGTCCAGCCCAAATGTCCAATTAGGTAAAGTTTACAAAACTAGCAAAACTGGAGAGTCGAAGGAACGTAGTGAGTAGGCACAGTAATGAGGGATGTGTGAGGATTTTGTTTGTGCTTGCAAAATATAAGCATGCCCTGTTTTCTACCCCGAACGCAAGTGCGAGCAAGAGAAGGTGTTTTCTGAAAACGTCAAGCACATGGTCATGGTCCCATCGAAGCAGTTTGTAATCATGCCATTTTAAAATTGTGCAAGTTCACACTTTAGTCTATTAGAGAAATTTGCGGAAATTTTAGATTGCTTGTGTGCAATTTTCACGTTGGATCTCATTTGTTTTGTGCTATTTTCCCATTCCCGTAAAATGAACAGAGATTGTAACCGGGAGCACAAATCGAGGCGAGAGATGAGCAGTGAGCTGCTGTATGGAGAATCAGGGTGAACACAAACATAAATTCTTCACACATCCCTAACCATAATAAACAGAGTATTAAATGGTATATGAGAGTAGTGGTCCATATGAATCTCTGCTGAGCGAACTAGCAGAAGAAGGGAACGTACAAGGACTCCAGGTTCCCTTAGGCATTCAGAAGGGCCTTTTGTGCTGGAAGGATAGGGAGAAATCATAAGGCCCATTAGGCCAGATTTTATGTGGTTTCACCAGGGTGCTCATGATCGACAAGTAATTGACCAAAGAGGGGAGGTCTACATAGACAGGGGATGCTTGAAGAAAATGGCAAGGTGCTGGAGTTTATCTGAAGGAAGTGCCACCTTTTTCTTTTTAACAAGAACACTTCTATATTTCTTTCGAAAGTCATAATATTCAGCGGGGAGACTATTTAATTTATGGATACAATAAAAATAGTAGCGGGAGCAAATCTGGTTTTTTCAAATGTCAATATTCTCTGTCATACCAAAGTTTTGATCTTTCCTGTTTAACTGCCATGATCTGTTGTTCCAGGGTCATTTGAATTATTTAAATATGGTTAGCGTAGGAATGTAAAGCATCATCAGTCTGTTAAGTGTTAGTTCTCTGTTCATTTAGGGTATTAGAAATAGAAATGAAGCAGCTATATAAGCTTTTTGTCTACAACTTGTGTCCATCATACTCATGTATAGCAGGAAAACCTGTCTGCATCTAATGTAGGAAGAGAAGGAAGGGGACAGGACTGAAAAAGAAAAACCCAGTTCGTCCACCTAGCAGGGGAAAACTGGCAAGGATGGGGCTAATTTCTCCCATTTGGAGAATCTTATGGACATGGATGGCATGCGAATGGGATGGGTGCATGGCCTGGGGGAGGCTTTTCCATCCACTAGGTAGAGGATTTCAAGTGTCAGGCTGGAGAGGTTCAGAGACGTGTGACAGAGCTTCCTCCAGGGAAGAGGGTATGGTATTTAGTAGTATTTTGTAGCAGCTGGCATAAAATGGTAATTAGTAGGGATGTTGTGGGTGGCTGACTGGGTCTGGGAGTCCAATGGACTCCCCCCGCATCCAGCCTCTTCCCTAGACCCAGCGGGGCAACCACAGTATGTTCACAGGCCCACAGGTCAAGTAGTCGTGCAGCCGGTTGAGTGTCTTGAGCCTCCGTTGTGCATGACAATGGAGGCTCCAGAGATCCCATCATTAACCCTGCTGCATAAATTGGGTCTTTACGGATGCTATTTACGCAACGGGCAAAATTGTACATATTCCTAGTTGTATGAATGGTGGCCCAAAAGTCTCCATTTATGCAAGAGTAAAGGCGCAAATGTTCCATTCATGTTTTTACTCTTGCATAAATGGGGCCTCTGCAGCTGCCATTCATGCAGCAGGGGGAATTAAATAATTTTTGGAGCTTCCATTGTTGCACACAATAGAGGCTCTGGATGAGGGCAGGCAGCTGCCAGGTGCACATTGGATGCTCACGAACCACATAAAAAGCTCATGTGGTGCTGTAGGAGTGGACAAATGGCATCAGCAGGGCAAGCATCCAACAAAAAGGAACCAAATGGAGTTGCCTCCATCCCTAGAAATTAGTATTTGATAATTTTTGATAGTTGGCATACAGATTTATTTATTTATTTATTTATTTAATCCACCCAATAACCAATGTTCTCTGTATTTACTTTTTGATGATGTAGTTGATGTGCCATAATACTTAATAACTGATGGCTGGCAATAATAATAATAATAATAATAATAATAAATTTATTTATTACCCGCCTCTCCCGGCAACTTAAGAGATTTCATATTCGATGCCTCCCAAAATTGCCAAGAGATGCCAACGACTTTAAACCACTCCATTTTTGAATGGTGAGATAACATTTCCCATTCATTTAATCCATTTCAGATAGGATTCCACCCTGAGTCACATTCATATAATCCATTTTCGGCAGGCGCTAAAAAAAAAAAAAAAAAAAAGTTTAAAAAATCGGAAGTGGAACCCTATGAAACATTACACAAAAGCAGAAGGCAGCAGTTGACAAACTGAACAAATATATAATGCCAAGGCACACAACTGCAAAACAATGAAAATATTCAAAATTGGGGTAGACAAATACTTTTTATCGACTGTATATTTTTTGTAAACTCTATATACATAATTGTTGCTTATAACAAGCTGCACAGCTAAATGAAGAGTGTTTTAAACAATACAGTCTATAATCAAAAGCAAACATATATGTTTTTGAAAACAAACTATTTTTATATTGCTACTATTTACAACGAGAAAAAGCAACAGGCTTCCAGTTATCAACCCGTTTCGTGAGAAGAAAACTTCTTCAGATAGGGCTCGTATATTGTAGCACCAACTTAAAGGTTATTGCCATGGAAAAAGGAGGGATTCATTCCTCAAGTTGTTTAAAGAAGCTATTCTTGAAGTCCCGGGCAAAAATTTTGAAGCTTCTGATGTGGTGAGTTGTTATGCATCTCCTTTTCCCATGGCAATAGCCTTTAAGTTGGTGCTACAATATACAGTATATATCCAAAAAAGTTAAGGTAGAATATAAATGAGTTTAATACAAGTTTTCATATATATATATATATATATATATATATATATATAGAAGTAGTTGATAAGCACTTAAAATATGACATACAGTTAAAATAATACAATAAAAATAATGCTCCAACAATCTTCACTGGCCACTGCTGAGGACTGAGGGGAAGGGTGGTCGTTGGTTGGCTGGGAGTGCTGTGCTGCTGGCTGAGCCTGAGGAAGTGTTTGTCTGCCCCACCCATCTCCACAGGTATTTCAGCCTTCAGGCTGCTGAGGACTGAGGGGAAGGGTGGTCGTTGGTTGGCTGGGAGTGCTGTGCTGCTGGCTGAGCCTGAGGAAGTGTTTGTCTGCCCCACCCATCTCCACAGGTATTTCAGCCTTCAGGCTGCTGAGGACTGAGGGGAAGGGTGGTCGTTGGTTGGCTGGGAGTGCTGTGCTGCTGGCTGAGCCTGAGGAAGTGTTTGTCTGCCCCACCCATCTCCACAGGTATTTCAGCCTTCAGGCTGCTGAGGACTGAGGGGAAGGGTGGTCGTTGGTTGGCTGGGAGTGCTGTGCTGCTGGCTGAGCCTGAGGAAGTGTTTGTCTGCCCCACCCATCTCCACAGGTATTTCAGCCTTCAGGCTGCTGAAGGCGCGAGCCTGTGGGCGCGAGCCGAAGGGCGAGAGCAAAAGGGCTCTCGGCCTGAGGCTCTCAGCCGTGGGAGCGACGCAGTGGAACTAAACCTGCAGCCATCAATGAAGATCACAAGAGAGGAGAGCCACCTACATCTACACCCCACCCTTCCTTCCAGCTATCCACAATGTGTAGGGGAGTGGCAATTTCTGTTGTGCTGGGCAAAGGGAGATATGGCGTTGGCAGGGCAATGTGCCATTACAGGGGAAGGAGAGATAGTTATCTAACACCTATCTTACCTTCCGATTGCTCTGCTATCCCGGGGAACTTGGAGAACGAACCAGGCCACCCACAGAACCTCTCCTTGCTCCTATGTAATGCCAGGTCAGTTAAAAATAAAACACATGTCATCCATGACCTTCTTTCGGATGAGGAGGCTGATCTGGCATGCTTCACTGAGACCTGGTTGGGAGATGATAGTGGACCGACGTGGGCGCAGGCCCTCCCAGCTGGGTACTGTGTTAGTGAGCAGGTGAGGGAAAGTGGGCGGGGGGGCGGAGTAGCTGTGGTCTACAGGGATAATCTTAATCTGACCAGACTTCCTGTTCGTGAACTGAATTACATCGAGTGTGTGTACCTGAGTCTGAAGACCAGGGATAGACTAGGGATTCTGTTGGTGTACCGGCCACCCCGCTGCCTATCAGACTCCCTGGCTGAGCTCACGGAACTGGTCTCGGAGCTGGTGTTGGATTCGCCCAGGCTTTTGGTCCTGGGCGATTTCAACATCCCATTCGAGACTGGTTTGTCAGGTGGAGCTCGGGAGTTCGTGGCATCCATGACAACCATGGGCCTATCCCAATTGGTCTCTGGACCCACACATTCAGCGGGTCATACCCTCGATGCTGTTTTCAGTTCCGAACAGACGGATCTGTGGGCGGAGGTAACGAATACCTCCGTGTTGTCATGGACAGACCATTTTCTGGTTAAGGTTAGTATCACGGCTACCACCCGCCCCTGCGGGGGTGGTGGACCTATTAAGATGGTCCGCCCTCGAAGGCTGATGGATCCTGCTGGATTCCAGAAAGCCTTGGAGGGTTCTATGGCTGGTATCGTCGACGATCCTGTAGAAGCCCTGGTTGATAGATGGAATCGAGACCTAACTAGGGCTATCGACACGATCGCCCCCAAACGTCCTCTCCGACCCGCTTCTAACAGGGCGCCCTGGTATACGGAAGACCTCAGGGAGTTGAAGCGGAAAGGACGACGACTGGAGCGCCGATGGCGGAAAACTCGACTTCTATCCGACAAGACACGGCATAGAGAACATCTTCGTTCCTATGGGGTGGCAATACGTGCAGCGAAGAAAGCTTTCTTCTCTGCGCGCATTGCGTCTGCGAATTCGCGTCCAGCGGAACTGTTCAGGGTGGTGAGGGGTCTAACCCGGGCACCTTCCCCCCTGAATCCGACTTTAGAGCCTTCGGCGGTTCGCTGCGATGCCTTTAATGATCATTTCGCAGATAAAATCTCTCGGATAAGAGCCGACTTAGATGCCGTCGTTATAGCAGAGGCTGACGATGGAGTGTCCAGTGACTCCGCGAGTAGAATTATACTGGATCGGTTTCAGTTGGTGAGTACCGAGGACGTGGACAAGCTGCTTGGACGAGTGAGGGGGACGACTTGCCCTCTCGATCCCTGTCCTTCATGGCTGGTCGTCCAGGGAGGAGATGCGGTTAGATCGCAATTACAATATATTATTAATGCATCTCTCAGGGAGGGGAGTTTTCCATCATGTTTAAAAGAAGCGGTGGTACGGCCGCTTCTAAAGAAGCCCTCCCTGGATCCCCTGGACTTTAATAACTACAGACCGGTATCAAACCTTCCATTCTTGGGCAAGGTGATCGAGAGGGCGGTTGCCTTTCAACTCCAGGTAGTCTTGGATGACACTGATTTTCTAGACCCATTTCAAACTGGCTTCAGGGCGGGATACGGAGTTGAGACTGCTATGGTCGCCTTAGCGGATGATCTACGCCTGGGTATTGACAGGGGGAGTGTGTCCCTGTTGGTACTTTTGGACCTCTCAGCGGCATTCGATACCATCGACCATGGTATCCTTCTGGAACGCCTGAGGGGATTGGGAATCGGGGGCACTGTGCTTCAGTGGTTCCGGTCCTACCTCTCGGGCAGGTTCCAGATGGTGATGCTTGGGGATAGCTGCTCTGCAAAGAAGGAGCTGCTGTGTGGCGTACCGCAAGGTGCCATCCTTTCCCCAATGCTGTTTAACATTTATATGAAACCGTTGGGAGAGATCATCCGGAGGCATGGGGCGGGGTGCTATCAGTATGCTGATGACACCCAAATATATTTCTCTATGCCTTCGACAACATCGTCAGCTAAGGATAGTGTGTCTCCTCTGAATGAATGCTTGGAGGCGGTAATGGGCTGGATGAGGAAAAACAAACTGAAGCTGAATCCAGACAAGACGGAGGTGCTTGCTGTCAAAGGCCGCAACCTGGGTTTGGAGGTGTGTCAACCGGTTCTGGATGGGGTTACACTCCCCCTGAAAGACTGTGTTCGCAGCTTGGGGGTGCTCCTGGATCCGTCGCTCCAAATGACAGCCCAGATAGATGCGACGGCCAGGAGTGCCTACTATCAGCTTCGGCTGATACGCCAGCTGCGCCCCTTCCTAGAGTTGGAAGACCTAAAGATGGTGGTGCACGCGCTGGTAACTTCGAGGCTTGACTTCTGCAATGCGCTGTACATAGGGCTACCTTTGTGCCTAGTCCGGAAACTTCAACTAGTTCAAAATATGGCAGCCAGGTTGGTCACCGGTACATCTAGGAGTGACCATATTACGCCAGCTTTAAAATCGCTCCACTGGCTGCCAATTAGTTTCCGGGCGAAGTATAAAGTGTTGGTCATTACCTTTAAAGCCCTACATGGTTTGGGTCCAGGTTACCTGCGGGATCGCCTTCTCCCGTACAATCCGCCCCGCACGCTCAGGTCCTCTGGGAAGAACTTACTGCGGTCGGCCAAGACTAGGCTGACAACTGTTACCCAGAGGACCTTCTCTTCTGCCGCTCCCAGACTGTGGAATGACCTGCCGGAGGAGACTCGTCAACTTAACAGTCTTTTAGAATTTAAGAAAGCTATAAAGACTGTTCTCTTCCGGCAGGCATATCCAGTGTAATTTTTAGAATGTTTTTAGGATGTTTTAGGATGTTTTAATGATGTTTTAGGATGTTTTAATGCAGTTTTAATAATATTTGTCATGTTTTAATTAGTTTTATGTATTTTATCATGCTGTTGTTCCCCGCCTCGATCTAGATGGAGAGGCGGGTAAGAAATAAATCGTTATTATTATTATTATTATAAGATTGTTGGAGCATTATTTTTATTGTATTATTTTAACTGTATGACATATTTTAAGTGCTTATCAACTACTTCTTTAAATATTAGAAAAATTGTATTAAACTCATTTATATTCTACGTTAACTTTTTTGGATATATACTGTACAGTTTTTGGTTAAGGGCAACACCTTTGTTTAGGTAGCTACAATATACAAGCCTATTTGAAGAAGCTTGCTTCTCACGAAAAGGGTTGATAACCGGAAGCCTGTTGCTTTTTCTCGTTGTAAATAGTAGCAATATAAAAACAGTTTGTTTTGAAAATTTTCGTTGCAACATTAGCATTGCAAAAATAGTTTGTTTTGAAAAACATATATGTTTGCTTTTGATTATAGACTGTACTGTTTAAATCACTCTTCATTTAGCTGTGTAGCTTGTTCTGAGCAACAATTCTGCATACAGAGTTTACAAACATTATACAGTCGATAAAAAGTATTTGTCTACCCCAATTTTGAATATTTTAATTGTTTTGCAGTTGTGTGCCTTGGGTATTATATATTTGTTCAACCTACGAAACATGGCATGAAGCAACTCTCAGGGCACTACCAAAATGCAGTGGTTTGTGGATGTCGGGCTGTCCAAATCAATCAATAGCCCTGCCATCCACAATCCACCTGACCTTTGTGCCCGTCTCTGTGCTGATTACTACAACAGACCTGCAACATTAGCCGACGGGACACAGCAGCCATGTCGCCTAAACAGCTACTGTTGCACCAAATCTCATCATTGAGAAGGATCTCATCCTTGGAGTGTCCACATTCTGGTCACTGCAGGAAATGATGCTTATGATGCTGCTTATATTTATTTCTACAGCACCATTTATGTAGTCTCCTTAGTAAATCAGGGCCATATGTTTGAGAGATCAAACTTTCAGATCAATTGGAGGAACAGGCATTTAAGGGCAATTTTTAGTGTCGGGTGAATTTGAAAGTCAAGGGCAGAAAAGATCAGAATGACACTATGTCATTATGAAGTATCATTACAAGGGGCATTCTGGGGTGTGGGTAGCCATCCTTGGAGTTTGCTTGAAAATCTCTGGAATGTCTCCCAATTGCACAGCTTGCAAATGGAGCTGTAAAATTGTGTTTGTGTGTGTGTGTGTTGGGGAGTGGACATTTGGGCTCATTAGCTCCTCCCTGATCTGCATGAGCATCACAGATAGGTGTATTGCAAGCTCCTGTATAGATTGCGACCAATGCTACGAACAAATGCTTTCCAATGTCTGCCCCTTTGTGGATTAGCCTGTTGATCATTTCCCTCTGCTGCTCCATTTTGTCTTGGAATCCACTGAAGCGTGTTCACTGCTGTGTCAAGGAACTGAGGCATTAATGTGATTTAACCACAGAAGGCACTGTCTTTCTCACTAACAGGGTGTGTGCCGAGCAACATTTTTGATAATAGTAGTAAATAATCCCCAAAGAAAACGATGGAGACATGTGCCAGTTCATCATTATGCCCTTGGAAGTTACATATCAGAAGCAGCACCTGTCTACCTCCCAGTGGAGCCTCTCTGAGGCCTCTTGAATACTAAGAAGGACTTGGTAGATAGGAAACTAGTTAGCATTCATAATGAGGAACACCTTTCTGTTGTGGTCTCCCTGAAAGCACACTGCAGGCCTTGGTGAAACATTGCAAGGTTACGAGGCATACTTTGGCCAGATCTACACCTTGTGTCAAATCAGTATGTATGTGGAATAAAAAGCAGGCTATAAAACTAGGGAAGCGGTCTATGGAATGTGGATTGTGTCCCAACCATCCTCAGTGCCCTTCAATACCACTATAAATCAGTGTAGATCTTGCCTTTAACACAAGTTGCTCATGGAGAGCTTCACCATCTATGAATATCTGATGTATGGTGCATGTGCTGTTGCGGTGCTGCTGACTCTTTCAACCATACAGGGCTCAGACCAGGAGCCTGTGGATCGCTGCACTGCTACCTCATGTATCACCTTTAAGAAGGTGTCAGCATTTCTTCTGATGGTATTGGAAGAGATGGGCCCAAACTCATGGAAGGATAAAATGCAGCTGGTTGCCATGAATTTGGGATTCTCCACCTCTTTTCTTTTAACTCGGGGACAGGATAGAGCTAAAGCAATATTGTTCCAAAGGCTTAAGGATACTGAGATGCAATCTCAGACAGCTGAGATCAGGACTTTCCAATCTAATAACTTCTATGCCTCTTTTATTCCTTTGTATTTATATTTCCCAAAATATCTGTTAGATTTACCATATATTAAAATGAGGGTAGCCTTCACTCGGACAAGATTAAATGTTCTCCCATTGGTAGATTGGATGAGTTAGCATGATGGTGTTCCTAAGAAGGATAGAGTATGCAGTTGCAATTTTGATCAGTTGAAAATATTATTTGTGTACTTTTAGAATACTCTATCAATAATGATTTTAGAACCAAACATATCCATCCATTTTTGAGATCATTGATGGGAAGGTAATTCCTTGTAATGGTTTGATTTCTGTTGTCTGATGTTGACAAATATGTATCTTTCAGAACAACTAAATTCCTTGTCAATGTTTGATACATGCGTATGATAAAGCTTAAAGGCCGTATGGAAAATTATTCAACTTTTGATGGTCCATTAGTAGAGTTTAAAATTGTACGTTGTGGTTTTCACTGTAATTGTGTATAATGGCAATTTGCTAAGATACAATAAACGTTCCTTGTCTGCAGTGCTACCCCATGTAGGAAGCCCCCAAGTCAGAGGTCTGCCTGGGCTGGGCTGTGTCGTGACTCCACCATAAGTGAGCAATCCATTGGCTACCTCTGATCTGGAAGGACTATATAAAGCCTGGGGGCCAAATGGCATTTTGGAAATTGATTGATTGCATTTAGATGCTCCCAGTGGTCCCACTGCAGTGGCAGAAGGGGTGGATCCAAAATATAAAAATTGCCAGCATATTTTAGCACCAAGCTCTTACTGCCAGTAACAAAGCCTTAGGGGAGACATCTCAACCTTTTAGAATGGGGGAGGGAACTGCACAACAGCTGGGAAACTTCCAAAGAAATTTTGTTTGGGGGAAAAAGGGGAAATGGGTGCAGCCTTCTGGGGAAATCCTGGAGGTTTGGAGTGAGACCACAAGTCAGCCCGGTTTTGCCCCCAGGCCCATGATATGAGGTATCCAGATCAGGCTGGGACTTTCCCTGGACAACAGCAGTAACTTTACTTCCTGCACATTACTGATGTAGATACCTGCCATGTGTTAAAAGGAAATGTGCACTTTGACCATGAGACCCAAATGTTAGGAGGATAGGAGTGCTGCCTAGGCTCCTACACACTCTTTTCTTCCCTCTTCATCTTTCCTATAGTGTCTTTGATGGACTCTAATTACTGTTACATCTGGGTTGTCATTCTCCCACTGGAAAGAACACTCAGCTCCGAATGCCCATTGTCCTGGGACTGCAGGGCTCAGGGGGGGGGGGGTCATAGCTCAGTGATGGAGCTCCTGCTTTGAACACAGAAGGTCCCAGGTTCAGGCCCTGGCATCTCCAGGAAGGGCTGGAAAAACTCCTGCCTGAAATCTTGGAGACCCACTGCTGCCAGTCAGTGTTGACAATATTGGACTAGATGGACCAAGGTTCTGACTCATTATAAGGCAGCTTCCTTTGTTCCTATCTTTGGGCCTATGCCATCAGAGAGGTCCAAATGCCACTGCAATCCTGGTCTCCCAGGAAGAAGGAGTAGGGTTGGGGAATACATTTGTTGTTTCATTTGCATTTGAATATGAATGTACCTACTTTTGCCCTTTCAAACCTGTGGGCAGGGTGTTGTCTTTTAAGAGCTGGATAGCAATTAGAAAACTTTAGGTGCTTTCTATTCAACATTATCATCATCTTCATCACCATCATCATCATCAGTGTGGTGGTAGTAGTGGTCATAACATAAAAGCAGCAGTAGCAGCAGTAGCAGCAGCAACAAATTGTCCAAGGGAACCTCCAGCACAAAAATGGATAAATTAGAATTCATTAAGAAGTTGGAATCTATTGGTTTAGGCCTGAATGGAGATATTTTTATTTATTTATTACATTTTTATAAACTTCCATAGCCAAAGCTCTCTGGGTGGTTCACAACCATTAAAAACATAAAACACAAGATGATAAAATATTATCTAAAAGTTCAAAAGTTCAAAACTAGAATATAAGAATCAAAACAGACAAACAGAAGCTAGCAGCGGTGCAACCATTTAAAATGCAATGCCAGATATAAAACAAACTGAGAGACTAAAATGATTGGGAGAATAAGAAGGGTCTTCACTTGGTGCCGAAATGAGCACCGTGTAGGTGCCAGACGAACCTCTCTGGAAAGCTCATCCCACAACCAGAGTACCACAACAGAAAAGCCCCCACTTCTTAGTAGCAATCCACCTCTCTTCCTTTGGCAGGGGCTCCTGGAGAAGGACGGTTGAAGCTGATCTTAGGGTCCAGGCAGGTGTATATGGGAGGAGACGACCCTCCAGGTGGCCTGCACCCAAAGCCATTTAGGGCTTTGAATGTTAGTACCAGTACTTTGAATTGGGACCAGAAATGGGCTGACAGCCAGTGCAGATGAAAGGGACAATGATTTTCTCTCCCATGAAAGACGCTAACAGCTCTTAACTGTGCTTCCACCACAGCGAATTTATTTTATTTTAGTTATTTACTTACAATATTTATATACCACTCCCTATCTGAGGATTTCGGAGTGGTGAACAATGGGATAAAAGAATAAAAATAGAATAAAAACACCATTAAACATTACATTTTAAAAGAACAGGTACAGACAGATTGAACCATGGCTGATCATTCCGGGAAAGCTTCTTGGAATAATACAATTTTCAGGAGGCACCAAAAACAATACAACGTTGGCTGCTGCCTGACCTCCAGGGAATTCCATAGCATGGGGGCCACCACCCTGAAGGCTCTTCTGTTGGATTCCAGTCGGGCCAGAGGTCCATGAGGAACCACCAGGAGCATGCCCTCAGATGCCCTCAGTGTCCAGGCAGATTGATTGGGGAGAAGATGCTTTCTCAGGTATCCTGATCACAAGTTGTTTAGGGCTTTGTACACTAGTATTAGATCCTTAAACCAGTGCAGTTCCCTCAGAAAAGGAGTTGCATGCTGAAAAGGGGCAGCTTCTGATAACAGCCAAGCTATTGCATCCTGCACTAGCAGAATGGTGCACATTCTGCACTAGTGAATGGTGACTATGCTCATCTTGATATATTAAGCTGACGTAAGATGCTCACAGGCTGTACTTCTTGCATTCCATGGCTATCTGCCTCACCATTTTCTTATGTCATTAGACACATACACACATTCCTGCCACCTGAGGCTTGGGATGTCAGAGGAATCCAGTTTGTGGGTGGAGCTCGTGGATCCCTGAGTTGGTGTGTGTGCCAAGTTGGGCAAGCTTGCATTTTCCCACCTTTTTTGTGCAACTTGTGATTTGCACAAGTGCAGATTTGTGCAAATCGGCATTTGAGCAAAATCACAGGTGGAATTTACACAACTTTGTGACTGTAAATAGTGCAACGTGCAAAACTGCAGGCGTAAATGGTATTATACATCTGCAATTTTACGCAAATTGCGCTATTTATGGCTGCGAATTTGCATAAATTGTGATTTCCGTAAATATCCCTACCCACACTTTTGCATAACGTCGTGGTTCATGGAAATAAAAAAGTGGTGAGCTCTTGCCGGGTGCTCGCAGACTACCTGGCGGCTTACCTGGCATAACCGCCGGGGTCAGGTAACCGCTGGGAGTCTGGCGAACAGAGCATGACCATGATGTGGGGGAGTTCGCCCATTCTTTTATTAGTATTACTTGCTACAAGACCTGTCATTATTGATGGTGCCGAAGTCAAATATATCTGACCCCCCCTGAAAGATTGTGTTCGCAGCTTGGGGGTACTCTTGGATCCGTCGCTCCAGATGACAGCTCAGATTGATGCGACGGCCAGGAGTGCCTACTATCAGCTTTGGCTGATACGCCAGCTGCGCCCCTTCCTAGAGTTGGAAGACCTAAAGATGGTAGTGCACATGCTGGTAACTTCAAGGCTCGACTTCTGCAATGCGCTGTACATAGGGCTACCTTTGTGCCTAGTCCGGAAACTTCAACTTGTTCAAAATATGGCAGCCAGGTTGGTCACCGGTACACCTAGGGGTGACCATATAACACCAGTTTTAAAATCTCTTCACTGGCTGGTTTCCGGGTGAAGTACAAAGTGTTGGTTATTACCTTTAAAGCCCTACATGGTTTGGGTCCAGGGAACCTGCGGGATCGCCTTCTCCCGTACAATCCGCCCCGCACACTTAGGTCCTCTGGGAAGAACTTACTTAAGCCAGCCAGAACTAGGCTGGCGAGTGTTACCCAGAGGACCTTTTCTTCCATCGCTCCCAGACTGTGGAATGGTCTGTCGGAGGAGGTTAGACAAATTGACAGTCTTCATGAATTTAAGAGAGTCATGAAGACTGTCCTCTTCCGACAGGCCTATCCAGATGAATTTTAGGATATTTTTAATGTTGTGTTGTTCTCTTGTTTTTAAAATTTTTAACTGTTGTGAATTTTTGTGTTTATATTGTTGTTGTTCCCCGCCTCGATCCGGAGGGAGAGGCGGGTTACAAATAAATATTATTATTATTATTATTATTATTATTATTATTATTATAAGAGATTGCAGGCTTATTTGGCTTGCACAAAACGTTCTGCCATTTCACATTTTTGAGTGATCTTTAATAGGGTAGAAATGTAGAAAGGATAATCCTGGGAGGTTGTGAGGTGCTCCCAGCTTCACAGCCCCTGGTGAGGAGATCAGGCAATATTACAACTGCATCGGTCACCATAGTACTAAGGGTGGACGTTTATTTGTGCCGTTTCGACACATGAGTTGCAGTTCTCTGAAAATGTTATTGCAATTGCGGAGATGATTCACATGATAGTCACTATAACAACCCAGCTCACTGCTTCGCTTGAATTAGAGGTGCCTGGCAGGAAAACAGAGATGAGATTTTGTTTACATCTCATGCTTTAGCAATCCACGAGTGAACGAAAGGCCGTTTGAGGGGAGTGCCGGTCTGCGTTTAAGCAAAAGACTTCACAGCACTCATGTTAGAAGAGAGCTTGTTTTGTTTTTTACTTGAACCGCCAAGCGAAGTTCATGGGCTAAAATAAGATGTGGGCAGTTCCCAGGAAGTCTGAATTCCATCCTGGCACTCTGCAAAGAAATGGGGAAAAAGCCTAGGGCAGGCATCCCTAGGTGGGCCATGGTTAGGCTGACCATATGAAAAGGAGGACAGGGCTCCTGTAACTTTAACAGTTGTAGAGAAAAGGGAATTTCAGCCGGTGCCATTTGTATGCAATTAGTTCCTAGTGAAATTCCCTCTTCATCACCACAGTTAAAGGTGCAGGCACTATACTAAAGTGACCATATACAAAAGAAGGCAGGGCCCCTGGAGCTTTAACTGTGGTGATGAAGAGGGAATTTCACCAGGAATTAATTGTATACAAATGGCACCGGCTGAAATTCCCTTTTCTCTACAACTGTTAAAGTTACAGGAGCCCTCCTTTTCATATGGTCAGCCTAGCCATGAGGGGTCCTGGCAGTTGTCCATGGATGCCAGTTGCTGACCCCATCCCTTCTTGGGCTTATCCTGATTTCATATTCATAGTTAAGAGATTCAGCAGCAGCATTACAAACACGTGCAGTCATATCTAGGGATTAGGGATGTGCACCAACCATAAGATTTGACTCAGAACAGAATTCAGGACATTGGAAAACACTGTGGCCTGATTTGGTCTAGACTTAATTTGGAAGCTGTCCACTTCAACCTGGATAAAAAAATAGAGTCGAGGTTTGGAAATCTGAAGGTCAGTGCCTCCCATTGATTACCATGAGAAATTGTTAACAATGACTATATCCTCTTTTCTGTTGTCAGAATAGAAGGAAATTTGCAGGCCTAGTAGCTTTTTAGCAGGGAATTGTGCCTGCCAAATTTTAGAAACACAGGTGATGTGGTTTATGAGCAATGCAGCTTGATACTTTGAATTTTTCTATTAGGGAACCTGCCTTTTTGTTGTTGTTCGTTTCCTGGAAGAATTAGATGAAATTTTCAAGGACAGTTGCCTTTTCTGTGGGGATTGGACCTTCCAAGTTTCAGGTGAATAGGTGCAGGGATCCTTGTGCAAGAGTAGCCTTCACATTTTGCTTGTCCCTCTACGTTCCTTGCTCTGAAAATGCCGGACAGTATAGAAAGCTACCAAGTTTCAGAAATAAGAAGCCTACAAACCTCCTAAGTAAGAAACCTATGAAGTTTCAGATGGATGTGTGCAGCAGTTTAAGTGGAAGGGGGTCCTGAAATTGGGGGGGGGGAGTAATTAATTTCCCATTCCATCCCCGTGTTTTGAAAGGCAATTTAAATTATGTTTTCATCATTTATATAAACTACCTTGGTAGTTCACTAGAAAGCAGCATATACAGCTATGCAATAAATACATAAATAGGGTAAATCCATAAAAGCCCCCACCTCAATGGAGCAAGTTTCTAACCTATTAGTATCCCCTAGTTCTTGATCTGGAGCAGTAGTTTCTTGCAAGCTGGAGCTCTGGCAAAGAGAGGCATAGGGGGAGCGGTGTACAGAATGCATTAATGTGCAGAGTAAAGGAGCCAGTGTGAGCTCCAGGTTTTGAAGGGTCGCTGAGCTAGACACCCCATCTGTCAAAGAGCCTGTCTTCTTCTTACCAGTGTTGTCACCAGCTCCTTCTGCTCTCCATCATCATCATCATCGTTGCTACCTTCTTGCTTGGCAAGCAGAAAGCCCGTGAGCAAATGCACAGTGGCATCCATTGCTGCTGCTTACTGCACAACATCACTGTGGTCTAAGCATGAATGAGAAGAAGGTAAGCAAACGAGTTGCAATGGAGAAGAGGAAGAGTGCTTGTCAGTGCCCCCTGCTGGAGTGTGGGCTCTCAGCAGGTGCCCAACCATACTGACCCTTGACACCAGCCCTGAAAGGAGCCTATAAAAACTAGGGATGTGCAGCGGATCGGATCGGATCCACAATCCGGATCCGATCCAGCCAAAATTGGATAAAACAAAATGATTCTGATTCCGATCCTATGAACCATCCGATCCGATGTGATCCAATCTGAAGGGACTCGATCCGGATTGAAAAAAAATCAGAGGATCGGACGTCCATTTTCTGGTGTTTTAAACTGATAGTGGACTTAGAAAAATAATGTGCGGTAACTTTTTTTATTTTAAGAGGTAGAAAGTTGAAACTCCCTGACAGAGGAGATTGGATGTGGCTACTCATGTGTGAAAAATTCCAGAGAAATTGGTGCAGGACTTTAGTGACAATGAGTGGTTTATTATGGCATTTTAAACTTACATTGGACTTACAGCAAATAATGTGCTGTGTAACTCTTTTATTTTAAAAGGTAGAAAGTTGAAACTCCCTGACATGGGAGATTGTTTGTGTCTACTCATGTGTGACAAATTCCAGAGAAATTGGTGTAAGACTTTAGTGGCAATGAGTGGTTTATTATTTTAAACTTCCTCCCAGACATTAGTTTATTGGGCTTGTGATTCCCTCAGGGCTGAGCCAAAGTATTTCCAAGATTATACTTTGGGGTGAATCTTGGAGACTGTGCAGAGTGAAATGCCCTCCAACCCCCCTGAGCTATTGCATTCATTTCTTCTGTGGCTGTTTGCAAACTTCACAGCTTGCAGAAAAAGCAAGAAGAAGAAGCTGTGGACTGTGCCAGAAAATAGGAATCGTTGCCTGGTTTCCCTTGTGAATGAAAGGACTGTTACTCTAGTTCCAGCATGGCATTGAATGGTTGGAGCATAACATGCTCAATGGCCCTGTTGCAGAATCCTGTCATACACACGTCCTTACTCTATTTTTTTGCCTTCCTGAAGAAATCAACTACTTTATTTTTCACCCACTCCCCCTTTCATCATCATCATCATCATCATCATCATCATCATCATCATTGTCTAGCCACAGAGCTTTTTCTGGCTCTTGTCAATTGTAGTTGACATCCAGTGTTTACATAATGGCACCATCAACATTCTTCTTTTGTAAGGAGAGCCCTGCTGGATCAGACCAAGGGTCCATCTAGTCCAGCAGTCTGTTCACACAGTGCCAACCAGTTGTCGACCAGGGAGCCACAAGCAGGACATGGTGCAATAACACCCTCTCACCCATGTTCCCCAGCAAATAGTGTATGCAGGCTTACTGCCTCTGATTTTGGAGGTTGCACTTAGCCATCCGGACTAGTAGCCATGAATAGCCTTCTCTTCCAGGAATTTTTCCAAGGCATCCAAATGTGGCCATCACTACATCTTGTGGTAGTGAATTCCATAGTGAAGGTGTCGTTCCTTTTATCTGTGCTGAACCTCCCACCAATCAGCTTCATGGAAAGACCCCATTGGTTCTAGTTCTATGGGAGAAGAAAGAAACATGTCTTTCTATCCACATTCTCCACGCCATGCATAATTTTGTACACTTCTGTCATTTCTCCCTTTAGCCTCCTTTTTTCCAAGCTGACCAATCCCAGCTGTTGTAACTTCACTCATAGGGGAGATGATCCAGCCCTTTAATCATTTTAGTTGCCCTTTTCTGCACTTTTTCCAGCTCTACAATATCATTTTTTAGGTGTGGTGACCAAAACTGTACACAGTATTCTAAGTGTGGTCACACCATAGGTTTGTATAAAGGCAGCATGATACATGTCTGCCACCGTGAGCAACTTGCCCACAGCAGATGGCTCCAAATTAATATTTGGTTCACAGATGGGATTTCAATCAGCAGGAACGGTTCTTCCAGAAAGCATCAATATCAAGGGTGAAATTGCTATATGTGCTTGAATTTTGCTTCAAAGGTCAGCAAGCCCCAAGAGCTTGCTATTCAGAATCAGAGCTCAGCAGACACTCATCCCATGTGCTCTGCTCTGGAGAATGCATACCGCAAGAATAAACAGAGGCAAGACATTTGTTTTGCAGGGAATAAAAAGGAGAACTTTTGCAGCCTTACCGCTAATCCCCTAGCACTTATTAAACAAGGGTGTCCATAATGAGTGGTGTTGGCTAATTTAAGTCTGACCTTTTGTTTTATGTAGGCTGGTTTGCAATGAAAGTTAATTCACAGATTATTAAAAAAAATTTGCACAAATATTATGCAAGTGAATCAGTCTGTCCCTGGTCTTTTCTGGAGTTGCTTTACTGCCATGGAATGGAGAGGGAATAAAACATGAGAGGCCATGTAGGGGGAAATCTGTGATCTTCCGCTTGGGAGAGGAAGTCCATCCCATGCGCTTTCCCTTGCATAAGGAAAAGCCACTTTAAGAGCCAACAGGGTCTGGAGACAAAGCCCTATGAGAAGAGATTGAAAGAACTGGGCATGTTTAGCCTGGAGAAGAGAAGACTGAGGGGAGACACGATAGCACTCTCTTCAAGGACTTGAACGGTTGTCACACATAGGAGGGCCAGGATCTCTTCTCGATCAACCCAGAATGCAGGATATGGAATAATGGAAGCCAGATTCCGGCTGGACATCAGGAAAAAAATCCTAACTGTTAGAGCAATACGACAATGGAACCCATGACCTAGGGAGGTCGTGGGCTCTCCCACACTGGAGGTATTCAAGAGGCAGCTGGCCAACCATCTGTCAGCCATGCTTTAAGGCAGATTCCTGCATAGAGCAGGGGTTGGACTTGATGGCCTCATAGGCCCCTTCCAACTCTACTATTCTATGATTCTATGGAACTAATTCCATTCGTCTTCACCCAACTATTTGCAGAATTCCATCTCACAGTATAGTAGAGCTGAGGAAAAATCTGAGCTGGGGATGGAACAATCCAGTGTTGCTTAGGAATAGAAGCTGTGCATGTCAGTTGTTGCAGATTTGGAGAAAGGGAGTAAAAAGCAGAGATGAGAAAATTCCCTTAGCCTGATTCGGAATTGAAACAATTACAGTACTTACTAATTAAGATGATGTTCATGTTGAGAAAAAATTAATTTATTTCTCCCCCTCCCCGCAAGATCAATTCCATCTTGAGCAGCCTGGCCTCCATGCTTCTTCATTCTTCCTGATGCATCTCATGATGCCATGGGTGCGTGAAGAAACCTGGAGGCCTCTGCTCACCCTGCAATCCTCCCAACATGGACTGCGCCCCTTTCACCCCCCCCTCATTTGCATTTGTTACTTGCGCTGGTAAAGAATAACCACTGGCGATGCCACTGAAGTTTACAATATGAGTTCTCACAAGCACTCTCAACATGAGGACGTTGCAATCTTAGCCAGATAAGAACTCCTCCTTCCTGTTTTGCACTCATTGGCTGCATTCGGACAACACATTAGTCAATGGTGGGTTGAGTAGCCAACTCACAGTTGGTTATTTTGTGGGTACTCCCCACACAACATATTCCTACACAACTGTGGGTGGTGTAGGTTGTGTAGGAATATGTTGTGTGGACTAATAGTCAACCCAGCATTTGACTGACACAGCCCCTGCCCCTCTCCCCACCCTCCCTCAGTCCTCCCAGTTCTATCCCAGCAGCCTCTGCAAGTTGCACCAGTTATAGCAGAGTGGCAGCCGCTGCTTTGGTCGCTCTTGCTGCCTGCCTCTATGGGCTTGTGTTTTCACCCACTCACCACATGCCATTAACACACTCACCCCTCCACACAACACTTTAAACAACTGGCTTCGTGCTAAACAACTTGCAAGCCAGTTGTTTCTCTCAGTTTCTTATTTGGGCGGAATAGCATACCGTCAGTAGTTTGTGAGTGGCGTGTTATCCTCCACACAACACAATAAGCAACACAACTGACGATTGTTTCCCCCCACTCAGTTGCTTCATGTGTTGTCCGAATGCGGCCATTGGCTCACTTATCATGAAGCTGCTACTGTAGAAGGAGCTGTAGCGAGCAAGGGATAATCCCTTTCCCCACTCTCTCCCTTCTCCTCTTCCCTGTCACATATAACATGCTGTAGCAGCATTGCAGGCACAGGAGAGAGGGGTAGGAGGAGAGAGAGAGAGAGAGAGAGAAGTGTATAATTTAGGGATGGCCATTGTAGGGAAATCCAGCCCTTTCTGGGCTTATCAGATTTCCTCAGAAACCCAGCTCAGGCTATTTCCTGAAACCTGGGGACTTAATTGGTTGCCCCCTCCCATTAAAATCACCATTTCCCCAGGATCCCAAGGCAGTGCCTGCGGGCACCATTCGCACAAATTGTGGCTTTAATTTGCTTAATTTGCACAAATTTCAGCTGTAATTTGCTTAATTTGAGCAAATTTCAGCTGTACTTTGCTCACATTATGACTGTAATTTGCTCAAATTTTGCAAATTCATGCAACTGTTGTTTTGCGCAACATTTTTTTTATGGAAATTCTGTCACCTGGCCCGACTTGCGGAAGACAAAGTGGAGCTTGACAAAGTGCACCCCTCCTACCAAATCCTCTGACATCTCTAGCATAGCTAAAGCACAAGCAGTGCATAGTTAAACTATGCAATTTGCTACCCCAAGCTATAGTGACGGCCATCAATTTGCATGGCTTTTAAAAAGTGATTTAAGAGATTCATGGAGGATAAGGCAATCAATGGCTCCTATTCTTGATCACTATGTGTTGTTTTCAGTATCAGAGGAACAATGCTTTTGAATACCAGTTGCTGGGGAACACATGTGGGAGGGTTCTATTGCACACATGCCCTACTTGTGGGCTTCCCACAGGCAGTGGTTGGCTACTGTGGGAACAGAATGCTGGATGAGATGGACATTTGGTCTGGTCTACTATGGCTCTTCTGATGTTCTTATAGGAGAACTCTGTCTCTGCAAACATTGCTGATTACGGCAAGGGGTCAGACAGAGCTGTTGCCACTGCTACCACAGTTGCCACAACATCTGCCAAGTAAGGGGTTTAAGGGATTAATGGGGGTGAATGAGGGGCTATTGGAATCATAGTGAATTTATTTTTTGGGGGGTGGGTTATAAAATTTATTTGAAGAGCTACTGAAAGAGCAGTACAATCTTCATACATTTTCTGCTGGGATAGTTTAGTTTTTATGCTAAGTCCACTGGCTGGCTCACTCCTTCCCAGCCCCAATGTTTGATTTAGCCATTCCCTTGATCTTCTTCATCCTATCCTTATGTGGTTTTCTAGTGTATTTTAATTCGTGCAACTTACAGCCCACATTTGCACAAGTTATAAAATTTTTAGACCCTAGTTGCTCAAATCATGCAAATTTGCACAAATTGCAGCAGTAATTTGCACAGGTCTCTATTTGTACTATGTATGGCTGTCACAAAAAGGAATACATAAGAGGTCCCCAGAGTTCAGGGAACAATCATGGCTCAATTAGAAGATGCAAGCCATGTTGGGCACACCGTGGGACTCCAGCGAGCCCAAGAAGGGCTGGATTTCCTGTTGATGGACATACTTACACTGAAACTATCTTGTTTGTCATGAATTTCATTATTCTGATGGTCACCATTATCATTCTCCTATCAGAGAAAGGAGAAAAATGAATCATGGTGAAAAACTTGAGAAAGGGGAGGGAGATTTTCTGGGGTGGGTGGGTGCCAAAGTAGACAAAAGAAAATGGCTTATTGTGCCAGGTCTGCTTCATCCTTAGGTTGTGTTTTTACACACATTCCTATGGCTAGCAGGGAAAGCCTGGCATCAACAGCTCAACCTCCAATGACCTGCCAACATCTAAGCTTTTCATTAGCTTTTATCGATGCAGTAATAACTCATGACCACTGCTAGTGATAGGCCTAAATGCTGCCTTAATTCATCCAATTAAGGCAACAGGAGGGGGGAAAAAAGCAAAGGTCACTTTATTTAATCATTGCTGATGCAGCCATGAAACCCAATTTGTAAATCCCAAGAGAGAAGAGAGAGGACAGGTCAGAGTCAAGGCAAGCCAGCACAGCTTACATCCCACAAAGATATGGAGGTCCATCACTGGTGAAGATCCAGGGCAGGCCAGACTAGATGTCTCATGGACTGTCTTTAAATTGGTGAGTCACAACCTGTGCAGGTCTATATTAGAATCACCTCTCCAATGGTAATAACTACTGCAAATATTGGAGTGGTCTATGCCTACAGTCAGAACCGGATAATGTCAGTTATAGTAGCTGCCAACCAGTGCATTTCTAGTTCAGGTCTCATCTTTGAACAAGAAGGAGGGCAACACTTTGTAAAGAGGGCTGTTGCTCAGTGGTAGAGAACCTGCTTTGCATTCATAAGCTCCCAGGTTTGGTCCCAGGCATCTCTAGGTAGGGCTGGAAAACTCCTATCTGAAACCCTGGAGAGCTAATAGAGACTTGCCCATGTTGTGACACTCAGTGTCAACAATACAGGGCTAGATGGGTGTGCACGCCTGAAATTATTGTATCGTATCGTTATCGGAAATCACTTTTTTAAAAAAAATTCGGATTGGATTATATCGGAGGAAAATCATACCGTATTTCCGATAATGATCGGAAATACAATATTTAATTTGCAGCCCCATTGTGCCCTATAGAACTGTTTTGTTTTTTTTAGAAAAAATGCCTATAACTTCTGTATCTTCAAAGTTAGAGGCTTGAAACTTGGTCACAGTGCTTCTGGGGTATGCCTAAGTATGTGTATGTGGCGAGCTGTCATTCTGACCTGAAAGTACTTAAATGACCTTTAATAAATTCATATAAAATTGAGGGCTGGATGGATCTATCTCAAAATTCATACACATACTTATGCATACCCCAGAAGCACTGTGACCAAGTTTCAAGCCTCTAACTCTGAAAATACAGAAGTTATAGGTTTATTTATATGGCAGTCTGGTAATCCGAAAAAATCCGATATAATTGGGCTGAAAATTTTCGGAACGGATATTTATCGGAGGTTTTTCTATCGTATCGTTATTGTTAATCAGACATCTGATAATGACCTTATCGTATCGTTATCAGACGTTTTAATGACACGATACACATCCCTACTTCCTATAGCCCTAACAGGGATGGGTGAACTCCCTCGAGTCTTGTTCGTGCTCTGCTTGCTGGACTCCCACTGGTTGCCTGACCCCAGTACGCATGCGGGGCAAGCTGCCAGAACTTGTGTCTTTTTTTTTGTATATATAGACAGAAGCATTATCACAACTATGGGGGGGGCAAATCTCCCCCATTTGATTCTCCCCACCCACCCCTGAAGTTCTTTCTCTCACAAATATGAATAACTTAGTGAATTTTGGTAAATTCTTAAAACAAATGGATAGAACTGAAATTCTCACCCAGCTGCAACAGCCAAATCCAATAGGACCATGATGTTCCTGCCTGCCATATAGCTGTTAAAGATGAGGAGCCTCCCAAAATACAAAGAAGTAGAAGCCCTAATTCAGCATTAACATGGTTAGGGATTCAAACCCAAACTTTGAAGAACAAAGCATTCAATGCCCTGGATGGATCTGTCAGTTTTAGTTTCTGCCACATTCATGTAAAGAAAAAAAAACACCTCTATTTCCTTTGGTCCTGAAAGTGGAGAAAATTGCAACTTTGATAAATTCTTATCAAAACTGAAATGAAATGAAATTCTCACCTGTCCCTATTACATTGAATGGAATTAATTGTACTAGGTCACAAGAATAAACCTACAGACAATGGCAAAATCAATTGTACATAGTCAAAGTATCTATGCACAATAAACCCATGGACAAAAGAGGAGATTTAATTAAATGCAATCTAAGTAACAATATACAGGTTGAACATCTGGTAATGTATCCATTTGATCGATCCACATGAGAAGTTACCCAGTAATGATATGAGTTCTGTCGCCATTAATTCCAGTTTTAGTTCATTCGAGGACGAGAGTAGTCAATCGCCTCAACTGCAAAATATTATTCCAAAGCTTTTCAGTTGTTTCTTTATTCATGCCAAAAGGGTACCATTCTTGAAGACTGTAGATAACAGCTAAAATTGGCTGCCTTTTGTTTGGCCCCAACAGGTGCATTCCTGACAACACTTGTAGGTGTTGTACAGGGGTAGGTCTGGGGTGGTCAACTTCCGGCTCTCCAGAGGTTTTGGCCTACAACTCCCATCAGCCATCACTATTGACTATGCTGGCCAGGGCTGTTGGGAGTTGTAGGCCAAGACATCTAGAGGCCACAAGTTGCCCATCCATCCTCTGGTATGGGGAAATGTTCAGGTTAGAGTGCTAAAGAGCTCTATGGTTGTTGTCAACCCCTGTTATCAGATCTCACCTCTTCTATGAACTAACTAGCTAGCCTTAGGCAAGGCACTCTCAGGCTTTGTCTACACCAGCCAATTATCCTTGGGTCAATTTGAGATCATCCCTGTGCATCCAAATGATGCACAGGTAATCCCGGGGTCAACCAGGGATGAGCTTTTAATTGTCCCAGGATAACTGGGACTGGATTTCCCCCCTTTTCCCCCCTTTTTCCCTGTGGTCCCAGGACAACCCCAAGGTCTGCGGGGTGGGTGGCACTCACTACCAGGGTTGTCCCTTCTCCCCGTGAGTAGCAGGGCTCACCAAATGGGCATGGATCTCTGCAGGGGGAGTCCATGCCCATCGGGAGTGAGGGGGAAGCATTTTCGCCATCCCTGAGATGGCTCTAGGCAGTTTTCGGCGCTGAGTTTTGTTTTGTTTTGAAATTTACTTTTGGTGCAGGATTGCACCCGTGCAATTGCGCAAATGTCTCGTTCTTTTAAAAAACACAAACGCTGCGCCAGAAAGTCCCTCTTTACTTCTGGGATGACATGTTGGCATTGGACCCTGGGGGGTGGATCCCAGAAGCTGGAAAGCCCAAGATCCTCCCCCCCCCTGGAAGGTCTGCAGGTGTAGATGAGCCCTCAGTCAAGGCCCCCTCCACAAGGATGCGCTTTTGCGCCCGGTTCGGGGATTATGCGCATTTTCGCGGAGGCGCATTTACGCCTAATCCCTCTGCACGGGAGGCGGCGAGAAGCGGCGAAGCGCATTAAAAGATGCCCAAAAAGCACTTTACAGGTAGTTAATGCGCATAATCGCTTGTTCACACAGCGAAAATGCGCTTTAACGGCCGGAGCAAAATAAAAGTCGCTATTTAACGCGCGTTCGAAAATGCGCATTATCGGGGAGATAACGCGCCTGTACGCCCGTTTTGCGCTCCGCTCGTGTGTAGGTAAAATTTATAATGAGCCTTCAAGGCTCATTAAACGCCCCGTGTGGAGGAGGCCTATCAGTCTCAATTTCCTCCTATCCATCTGTAATGGGGGGATAATAATACCTACAAAACAGGGTTGTGGTAAGCTTTACTGAGCTGATGTACATAAAATGCTTTGAACACTGAGAAAACATCATGTATGTGCTAAATTTTATTATTAAGAGCACACTTCCCCAAACTGGTGTCCTTCAGATAAGATCATAAGAAGAGCTCTGCTAGATCAGACCAAGGGTCCATCTAGTCCAGCATTTTGTTAATGCAGTGGTTAATCAGTTGACCATGGGGAACCACAATCAGGACATGAATGCAGCAGCACCCTCCCACCCAAGTTCCCCAGCAACTGGTGTACATAGACATATTGCTTCTGATACTGGAGGTGGCACATGGCCATTAGGGCTAGAAGCCATTGGTAGCCTTCTCTTCCATGAATTATGCCCAATTACCTTTTAAAGCCATCCAAATTGGTGGCCATTGCTTCACCTTGTGGAAATGAATTCATGCACGACATGAAGAAGTCCTTTCTTTTATCTGGCCTGGACCTCCCACCAGACGTGTTGGACTGAAATCTGGAGATGCTGACCTGGGATTTGTTGCAGGCAAATCTTGTGCTCTACCATTGTGCTCTCCCCCTGCTCTTAACTACCTACATTTCATCTCCTGTAAATCTCACCTAGATGCATGTTTGCCCTGTTGAATTTGGGAAACTAGTGAACAGATGAAGGCTTAGCACCTCTCCATCCATTGCTTCTCCCCTGCAAGAGCAACCCTTCCCTTCCACCTTGTGATGGAGAAGTAGCAGCATACCTTCTCAACCCTTGTATTTATTTTATTTTATTTTTATTTACATTTATAATCTGCCTTTTTTCCTCCAAGGAACTCAAGGCGGCATATATAATCCCCCTCCTCTCCATTTCTATCCTCACAACAACAACCCTGTGAGGTAGATTGAGCTGAGAGGCTGTGATTGGCCCAAAGTCACCCAGTAAACATCCATGGCCGAGTGGGGACTAGAACCCAGATCTCCCAACTCCTAGTCCAACGCTCTAGCCACTACACTACACTGGCTCTCGCCAAATGTAAGATGGCCTCTCATTGGGTGGAATGTAGGTTGGATAAATGGAAATGGCTTTGAGGGCACTATCCTATGCACATTTAGACAGGGAGGGAAAGGCCTATAATTCCCAACATTACCAGATCAGCCACGTTGATTGGGGAACGCTTGGAGTTATAGGATTTTCTTTATGTCTAAACATGAATAAGATTGCGATCTAAGCTGAACATTCATCCCTCCCCTCAGTATAACTCTCCCTAAAGAAATCTAAGCAAAACTTCTGCTGAATTGCACACATGTTAATGATAACAACAGCTATCCATAAAATTGCTTTATTAACCCCTTTTTCTTTTGATTTAAAAGCAGCTTATCCATAAAATGTGCATTGTGTAAAATGCAGCCATACAAGGTATTAAGATAATTTGAGTGGGTAAGCTCTTTAGCAAGATTAATTCCCAGTGGTTTTTTTTTCTTTTTCTTTTTCAAAATGTACTGTTAGTTCTTAGTCATTCTTACCACCAAAATTCTGATTCCTGGCATTTAAATAGCTCTTAACCTAAAGCAATGGGAGGGGAGGATGGCAAAGCACATATATACTTTGTGTGTGTGTTTTTAAAATGAGAAGCGTCATTTATTCATCAATGTGGAACACAAGAATGTATCGGATGATTTACTCCTTTATCATCAGCACAAGGAACGTATCTAAGCTGCCACCTGGAAACAAGTCCGTCTTAGAATCAAATGCCCTTCTCTCTCCTAACTCGTTGATGTTCCCCCACCCAAAAATATTGCCCCTGAGCAGCAATTAATCTTTGAAAAAGCCTCACTCTGGTCCTGATGGAAGGATTCCCCCCCCCCAAGCCTAACTGTGCATTGGTGTATTTATTTAAAATGATTTTATATCACTCAGTGAAGCCAGCCCCTGCCCATAAGCTTAAAATCTAGCAAGACCCAAGGAAAAAGGAATGGGGAGGGAAGGGGAAAGTGTGTGTGTGTGTGTGTGTGTGTGTGTAAAATGGAGAGAGGATGAGTGCCCCTGCCCATTTGTAGGGGAGGCACCAACCACTATCATGAGGCCACTAGTAGGCTGACCAAATAAAATCCAGGTAAGGGCTCATGTAACTTTAACAGTTGTAGAGAAAAGGGAATTTCAGCCAGTGTCATTTGTATGCAATTAGTTCCTGGTGAAATTCCCTCTTCATCACAACAGTTAAAGGTGCAGGCACTATACTAGAGTGACCACATACAAAAGAAGGCAGGGCCCCTGCAACTTTAACAGTTGTGATGAAGAGGGGATTTCACCAGGAACTAACTGCATACAAATGACACTGGATGAAATCCCCTTTTCTCTACAACTGTTAAAGTTACATGAGCCCTGACCTGGATTTTATCTGGTCACCCTAGCCACTAGGAGGTTTACTGGAAGTGAATGCAATCCTGAATCCCCCCCCCCCCAAAGTTTCTCAGCCTCTGTAGTAGATATTCAAAGAAACTAGGCTTCCCTGGCTTCCTAAGATGGGTTTGGGTGGGGAGTTTGGGGTATCAGATAGTAGGGTGACCAGATAGCCAGGTTTACTGGAAGTGAATGCAATCCTGAATCCCCCCCCCCAAAGTTTCTCAGCCTCTGTAGTAGATATTCAAAGAAACTAGGCTGACCAGATAAAATCCAGATAAAATGCACAATTAAAGGTGCAGGCACTATACTAGAGTGCCCATATACAAAAGAAGGCAGGGCCCCCGAAACTTTAACAGTTGTGATGAAGAGGGAATTTCACCAGGAACTAATTGCATACAAATGACACTGGCTGAAATTCCCTTTTCTCTACAACTGTTAAAGTTACATGAGCCCTCACCTGGATTTTATCTGGTCAGCCTAAGATAGGGTGTTTCTCCTAACAGAATCCAGGATGGATCTGAGGCCAGAACTACACCTTGCGTCAAATCATTACAAATGTGGAATAAAAAGCAGGATATCAAAAGTGGTGCATGGAATGCGGATTGTGCCCCAACAGTTACCAGTGCACTTCAGTATCGCTATAAAGCGGTCATGTACATAGAGCCTCAGATCCAAATTTCACCCCCACCATGAAGCTCGAGCAGTCGCTGTCTCTCAGCCTGAATGACCTCGCAGGGTTGTCATGAAGATAAAATGGTGGTGGTGGTTTGGGAAGAGAGTCATGTATGCCACCTTGAACTGTCGGATGAAAGCAGAATATAAATGCAATGTAACGCAGTAGATAAATATGTCTGCTAATGCCTAGCTACAAAGCAGATGACAATAACCAGCAGCCCAGAGGGGTGAGGACTGAATCCAAGGCCAGGAGGAGCAACAGAGAAGGCAGACTGCATGTGGCCGTCCACCTGCAAACCAGTCTTCAGCGCTGTTAAAGCTGAGTGTGTCGATCCTTCCTTTGCCACTGCTAATACAGTTCCTGAGGTTTTGTTTTTTGGAGGGGGGTGTCATAGCATGGAAGAGATCCTGAGTCACACATACCGTCCAATGTTACACACCGGGGACACTCTTGTATGCTTGTCACCCCCCTCTTCTCATACCAACGAACACTGCCTGACACTCCCCCTCCACACACACACACACACACACACACACTGCTCAAGGCTTCTCTCCATCTCCTCTGTGCTGATTCATTTACGCTGCATTAGCAAATCATCAGCCGTAACAGGTTTTTTTTTTTTTAAGTAAGAAAGTTTAATTGAATTGTTATCTCACAAAGGACCTGGCTGTTGCAACTCCAGCACATTCAATAATATTTATAAAGGGAAGCTAGCCCATTGGCATTAGAGTCAATATACATCGCTTTACACGCATGCACACTATAACCCTCAAAGCCCCGACTCAGAGATTTAACTGGGAGAGAACTGGGAGAGAGGCAGAAACCTGAGAAAATATTAACAGACATCCTGCTCCCCCCCCAAAAAAAACCTCTTCAAAGAGAGCAGCCCGAAGAGGGATCTAAGAAAGATGAGTGCAGAGAGTTCTGGGTTAAAGTAAAGTAAAACAAAAAGCATCTTCTTCTGCCCGGGAATCCTGGTCTGGACTACAAGCCTCATGATTCTCCAGCAGGAAATGACATTTTGCCCATCATTTCCTGCTAAGGCAGTCACACGTCCTACTCTACAGAGGACAGTCCTCTACTGGAAAGTGTCCTCTGTTTGAAGGACTGACCAGTCCATCTTCGGTTTAAAGATAACGACCCATCAAGAAGGGAGAGCAGGAAGGAGCCTTGGAGTTGCACATCAACAGCTAGCAGCTCCTGGACAGAAGGCTGAGCAGGCACAGCAATCCTCTGGCCACAGTGAGATAGTTTGCGTTGCTATTTAAATTGCAGTCATTACTTCTAAATATGCATCATGTTTGCCTATGCAATTTTGATGCACATTATGTGCCCTCCTTTTTGGGTGAGGCGTAGCTGGCTGCTCTATTTGCTGCTGGGGTGGAAAAGGGCCGTGCCCATCCGCTCCCCATTTGAATCCCACACTGGCTGCTACCCCTTTCCCAAGGGGAGGGCCGGCATTTACCTCCTTGAGACTTTCCTGGGGTTGGATTTTAAAGATCAAGGGGTGCAAATGCTCCAGGGGTTATCTCTAATAGGGACAGACAGAGTGGGCCAGTGATGCCAGTGTGGTGCATGGCACCCTTTTGCTGGCGTGGCTTTTAGTCAAACGGTATAAGGTAGCTTCTTTATAGTGAGTCAGGCCAGATCCACACCTTGAGTCAATGCCATCACGATAACACTATATTCCTCTTCTGCCTTTATACCCCATAGGACGCACAATGGCACATGTTGCAGTACTTTGGGTAAGGTGGAATGTATCCTGTGCCCCAACAGTGATCAGGGCACTTCAATACCGCGATGAAGCAGTAGTTGAGATCTCATTTGCATCTCAACATTTTCTGTTGAAGGGGGCATTCCACCGGGGGTCACATTTGCAGTGCTGAAGCTCGCCCTGCCTCTTTTGCCTGAGTTTTCGTCCACGCGTCCCCGTCCCCCCCAATGAAATGTCAAAAATGGAATGGTCGACATTCGGCACAGCACTCGTTTTAATCTTCGTAAACTGCCCAGAAAGCTTTGGCTATGGAGAGAGATAGAAATGTAATAAATGAAATGAAATGATAGACAAAGGGCTATCGAGTCCTGGGGGCCATGGTTGCCCACCCCTGAGCTAACATCTACCAGGCCACACAGAAAAACAAAAAGATGGCTAATCTCACATTTGCTCAGCACGAGCAAAACAGTTCCCCTTGTTACCTGCCTTTCCCTGTATTCTCTGTATTCCCTGTCCCCCCCCCCCACTGCAACTTATTTCCCCTCCTATTTTCTGGCTGGCTGGATATGTTTGCAAATGAAGGGGACCACAGGCATTCTTGAAAACAGAAAAGGCTGGCACATCAGTTAGCCTCACACCCAATTTCAATTTTTGTTTTAAAAAAACATGGGCTTGGAGTCCCAGGGCACGGTCTGAAGGGACATGAGTCAGCCACCTTGCTGAAGCTAAGCAGGTTTGAGTCTGTTTAGTGCTTGGAGGGAGACTACCTTAGAACCACATGGAGCCACCTTGAGTTCCATGATGGAAGAATGATGGGATATAAATGTAATAAAATAAATAAGTAAATAAATAAAATGAAAATAACTTCCCATACCCCCCTCCCCCAAAAAGGTATTTCCTCTCATGCCGTGATCATCTAGGCTACTTTTTGGGTAGGGGCCAATCTGATAGAGCACATGCGTTGCATACTGAAAGTCTCAGGTTCGATCCCCGGCTTCTCCAGGTAGGGCGAAGAAAGAATCCCACCTGAACCCCTGGAGAGGCACTGCTGCCTGTCGACAATACTGGGCTTGATGGACCAATGGCCTGACTCAATATAAGGCAGCTTTCTATGTTAATATGAGTCTGGCAGGCACCAAGGGAGTTGTCTGCGGGTATAATGCTGCCTTTTGGCACCAGGTCGGGGACCCCAGATATAGGACGAGAATACAAAAGCGATTCAACTGGCAAGACTGGGAAGTACATTTCAATGGCGGAAACATGAATTTACATAAATGAAGAATCCTATTTTTGTGCATCGATCTCTTTCAACAGCACAAAAGGGAGTCACATCTGAGAGCTACTTTTGGTAGACTGATTCTTCCTGGTGTAAATGAGGACTGAATATGGTCCTATCCATGTTCCAATTTATATTATCTATTCCAGGTATCTCTCAATTACATAAATCAGCTTTTCCCCAAACTGGTGCTTTTCAGAGGCATTGGACTACAATCCCCAACATCCCCAGCCAGCATAGGTATTGGGGAAGCTTGGCAAAAGTGAAATATAGCACAGGCCTTTAATAACTGGAGGAGCGGTACTATAAAGCCTGCAATTCATCGCCACAATAAACTTCTCTGGTGTGTTTATTATAACCACTAAAATGAGATGTCATAAGCAGAAGAGAAGGGATTAGTGTTTCCATGACTTAATGCATACAGACGGATGCCTCTGCCACTTTATAAACTGCAGGCCTTGCTGTGAAATGAAATGAAATCCTCCAAGCCATCCTTATTCATTCGGAACGTCTGAAGAAAGGCCAAGAGAGAAACCAAGATGAAAAGGTCAGTCTTAACTAGATGCCAAAGATCTATGTTCAGGGTTGCACACCAGTCCCCCACCCCTTTGGGTGGCCACTTACCAAAACATAGGAAATACATCATCAGAAAAAGAGGTCAAAAGAAGACACCCATCTTCATAAAACGTGCTTATACTATTTTAGATGTATAGATGCAAATTCAGAAATAATGCTTAGAATATAATTTTTTTAAAAAATACATCTCTCCATAGTGGAGGAGACAAAGGCCCTTTCCGCACCAGCCATTTTTCCCGGGGCTGAGCCTACCTGCTCGCGGAGAGTCCGCATGACACACAGAGCATCCCGCAAGCAGGCAGGGGCCAGCCCTCCATCTTCCTGGGTGTTCAGGGAACGCTATTATCCTGGTTCGTTCCCTGCTCCCGGGAGGGCAGCGAGATGGGCAGCTGGTTTGTCCGCCCATCCCGGGCGCAGCTGTGCTTACCTGCGAGTAAGCGTGGCTGCACCGATGGCCACAGAGCCTCACCGCGTGACTCCGAGGCCATCAGGAGGGGGAACAGCAAAATTGCCATCCCCAGGATGGCGGGGGAAGAGGGGCTGGATCGCGCACAGGTGTTTGTTGTTGTTGTTTTAAACCTTTTGTGCATAAGTGATTGTGCGCACCTCCGTGGAACTTTAAAAAAAAAAAAAAATGGCTGCCGCATTGTGGTGCGGCCTCATTGCGCCGAACCCGGAAGGGCTACTTTCGGGTTTCCCCACTTCCCGCCCTCTCTGCCCCTATGGTGCAGAATGTCCAAGGGGTGCTGTATGTGTCTTCCCTTCTCAGTCTGCTGCTGTCCATCATGCTAACTGTGGATGGGCAACTCCAAGGCCCACCATCAGGATAGTCCCATGAAGTTGCTCTTGCTGAATTTAGGATTGTCAATTGATCCCCCTTACCCAAATTATTTTTTTATTTTTTTTATTTTATTAATCTTATTTTAATATAGCATTTGTATAATCACATCTAGATAGATTCTAGCACGGTGAACAACAAGGGCTTCCTGGAAAAGAGCTGTTTTCAAGACGCACTGAAGACAACACAGTGTTGGCACCTGCCTGACCTTTAGAGGCAGGGATTCCTTCTGGTGGACTCCAGTCAGGCCATAGGTCCGTGTGGAACCACCGGGAGCATGCCCTCTAATGTCCTCAGTGATTGGTAAAGATGGTAAGGGAGAAAGAGCTCTCTCAGGAACATGATATACCACATGCCATGGCTAGCCCAGTTTTCTTGCTTCCTGGCTGCCAAAGAAGCAAGAGGCAAGACTATCTCCCTGCCCACAGCCACGTAACCTTATGTGAATTGGTTCTACTCCCAAGGCCATCAAAACAACTGCTGTGTTCTGCCCCCAAGTCTGCCTCAGCAGTTGGAGGATATGCACGATGACTGCTCTGATCATGTGGTGTAGCTCACGTGGGGCCTGATGCATGCGTTGGAGCCCCACAGAATTTTGAAACCCCAAAGCTGTGGAAATTTGAGTGCCATTGTACATGCAGTCTTGAAGATCCCTAATATCTAGCTCTATGGATCTTCAGATGTTTACGTTGCTAGAAGGTCTTGAGCAGAAGGACAGGAGGCTTCCAAGGGCTTAGCAGCCATTCCAGAGAGTTTGTGTTGTTGGTAGGGTTGTGCATGGATCCAGATCTGGATCCCGAATCCAAAGTGAATCGGGGGAGGTCCATATCATTCCTGACCGGATTGGATCCAGGGCCCATTGCCCTTCCAGGGATTCACTGCCCTCCCTCCACTCTCCATGCTTACCTGCTGCCTCCTCATCACCGCCGCCGCCTGCCGCTCACCACTGCCATTGCTTCCTCTCTATTGAGAACCTGCCCTTGTGGCCTGGTTCTCAGTAGAGAGGAAGCACCGGCAGCAGCGGACGGCGGCGGCGATGAGGAGGCAGCAGGTAAGCAGGGAGAGTGGGGGGAGGTCGGTGAATCTTTTTCCCCATAGACTTGCAAGTCTATGGGGAAAAGGAGGGTCTCCAGATCTTGATCAGGAGACCTGGATCAGAATCCGGATCTGGTTACTGACCAGGTTGGGGGAGGTCCGATCCAGTCTGGGTTGTCCGGATCCGGATCTGGACCGGATCGGGGGGGCTGTGCACAGCTCTAGTTGTTGGCACCATAGGGCTTTCATTCTGAATTGGGATTGCTTTACTAACAACAGTGGGGTTGAAATGACTATGTGGTGGTTGATTGCTTCTTCTTTTTTTGTCTTGGCCAACCCAACAAGAGCACTGTGTCTATTACATGCATCCACTTCATAACTTGATGTGTTGTGCCTTCCAGAGTAAATAATCAATATGGCTGTCGCTAATTTATACAGGCAAATACATTGAAAAGTTCACACATTTTTAGGGACATTTCCACCCAAATATCTCAATGCATAGAAAGAAGTGGGAAATGTTGCCAACTCCAGGTTTTTGAGGGCTTTTGGGCAAGATATCCTCAATAGCCCCCTTTCCTCATGGAGTCTACCTCCTCACCTCCAATGTCACCAGCTGCTCTTACTTCTTGTTTCCTTTCTACTACTTGCTTGCTTGACAGGAAGAGAGCCAGCAAGCAAAGACATGGTGGCATCTGCTGCTCCTTCTCACCACCACCATTGGTGGTGGAGATTAAATGGTGATGGACCATTGGTGGATGACTGATATGCTTTTGTTGAAGTTCAGGTAGAATTATTCCTCCCCCCTCCCCCTTCAGACTGTTGTAGCCGATTGAAATTGATACTTTCTACAAAGGAAGTGATACCGTTTCTTCTTTTCTGTACTGTTTGGTTGAAATTCACAATAAAGATAATAAAATTAACCACGACCGTTCACTGGGCCAAAGCCAGAGGCAGGTGAACAAGCAGGTTGCAATGGTGAATAGGAGGAACAAGTCCCTGCTGCAATGTGGAACCCCAGCAGGTGCCTGGCAAGGCCTGCCCTTGACCCCAGCTCTGGTCTAAGAAACATCCTAATAGCTAAGCACTTCACCCATACGTCCACTCTGCTGGGTACGATCAGAATCAGAGATCACAGGAAAATTCCAAGTGAGGCTTATGTTATGATTCAAGACACTGATTTTGACATATTCTATATGAGTCTTCCCCAACCTGGTGCCCTCCATATGTTTGGACTGCAGTTCCCATCAGCTCCAGCCAATATGGCCAATGGCCAGGGTAAATCTGTCTAGTTGCTGGGGAACATGAGCAGGAGGATGCTATTGCACTCCTGTTCTGCTTGTGGGCTTCTCCACAGGTATCTGGTTGGGCCATGGTGGAAACAGAATACTGGACTAGAAAGGCCAGCATGGTGCTTCTTAAGTTCTTATGAGTTGTAGTCCCAAACATCTGTAGGGCACTAGGTTGGAGAAGTTTCTTCCAGATTATTCCCAGTCTTTTTCCTGTCTCTTCTTACGATTTCAGTGCCTTTTTGACAGCGGCAAAGTTGTGTGCTAATTCAAGACAGTACCTAGAATGACTCCAGAATTGTTCCCAAGTAGTAATATCCGATTTGGAACCTTGCCTGTGTGTGTAATTCAAATAGCAGAGAAACAACCATTGCAGGCTGAGCAATAAATAGCAGTAACATCTCCTGACAGTCTATGCAGTTCCAGTGCATTTCTTCAATGCACGGATGAGCAAAGCAAGCACTGATGAGTTTGATGCCACTGTCAAAGGCCCAGAGCACACCGGCTACCTCTGTATGCAAGCTAGTCCCAGAGGGGTATTTAATTTCCTAAAACCTGAATATGCAGCCAAATTGAAGTATAAACCAACCAGTCGGCATGAAGAGCAAAGGTCTGTTTTTACCCCCATCTTTCAGAAGTCCTGTCTTTCCTCGTCCTTGCATGGCCATCAAAGTCTGTCCCCCTCCCCCCCCCAAAAAAAAATGTTTACAGTAACCTCCATGTTAAAGGCATTATTGGCTAGAATCTTGAGTTGTTCCATTAAAGGCATCAAGATTACTATGAAGCAGGTAAATGGCTTGAGGATCAAAAGCATGAGAGAGAAAGATAACAGTCCAAATTCTGGGTTTCCCCAGGGCTAATTCACACAACCAAATTGGCATGGAAGGTGGAGCCATGTGAAATGATGTGCATGATTTATTTATTTTTACCTTTACGTCACACCTTTTCCTCCAGGTAGGCCAAGGTAGCATACATCTTCCTCCTCCTTTCCATTTTATCCTCACAACAACCCTGTGAGGCAGATTAGGCTGAGAGCCTATCTACACTACTGTTTTAAAATGGTTTATAACAGTTTTAAACCGGTTAAACATTAACCGGTTTAAAACTGGTATAAACCGTTTTAAAGCAGTAGTGCAGATAGGCTCTGTGAATCAGGGACTGGCCCAAAGTCATGCAGTGAGCTACATGGCTAACCTTCTAACCACTACACCACACAAGTTCTCAGAACACATTGCTGGAAAACACGGCCTATTTTGCAAATGTGGGTTACATTTCCTGTGGCCTCACAACCAACTTTCAACAGCTCTGCGGAAATGAAGTTTCTACAGGTTGACAATAGTGATGGACAAATCTGTCAACGTTGGTTTCTCTCCGTGTCTCATTTCCCTGTTATTAAAAGTTTGGTTCATCCCTAGCTTTGAGGATTTCTCCAGTCTTAAGGTTGGATCATCCTGGACTCTGAGAATTTTTGTTTTAAAGTTTGCATGAAAATTCTTAAGCTTTCCTATGCTCATTTTCCTAATGCATGCAATTTTATCTAATATACACTTTTTTCGTTTCTATTTTGGCAAGCACATTTCTTAATATAATGCATTTTTGAATTGTTACTTCCCCTAACGTACACATTTTTTGATTGGAGACCATGGCAAAATTCAGAAAAGTGTGAATTTTGAAGGATAATTTGAGTTTTAGTTCGCACAGTGGTTCAATAGTGTGAAACTAGATATGTTTGAACAAATTTCTCTCCCATACCTAGTTGAGAAGCAAGCCAGTGCAAGACCACTTCACACAAATCCAGCCTGCATTTATTCTCAATGTCCCCTTTGGCTCTTAACCATTTTCCCCACGTACCTTTCAAAGGAGAATTTGGACTGATGGAACAAAGATTTAACCCTCCAGTTTTGCTGTGACACTCTGGAATTCCTCAGAAGCTTATCAAATAGTCTTCAATAAAAAGTTCAATCATGACAGACAAACATTAATAAACAGCTCATCTGTCATTTTTCAATAGTGCTTTAAAATGCACACCTACACAGTCATGTCAGGTATGCTCTAAGGCAGGGGCCTCCCCCAACCTGACCATGCTAGCTGGAGATTATGGAGTAGGAGTCCAACACATCTGGAGGACATCAGGTTGGAAAAGGTTGCTCTAGGCTGCCATCTCAGCCTGAACAGAGCAGTGATAATGCAGCAGACTTGTTCACTTCTTGCATGCATTGAATATGTGTCCCAGAGCACTGAACAAATTTCTCAGCACATATGCAAAGGCTCCTTGGCAGTCAGATCAACATGGAGGAAGTTGTCTGAACCTCAGCAGTCTGAAAATCCCCTGATCTGTATGATAAGAAGTTAAGAATAGTCATGTCAGATCAATGGTGCATCTAGAAAACCTGGTGCGCTCCAGATATTGTTGGATTACAACTCACATCATCCTTGACCATCTGGGGCTGATGGAAATGGGAGACCAACAACATTTGGAGAGCAACAGGTTGCCTACTACCCCTGGGTAGACACCAGATAGATGCCTCAGGGAGGTTCACAAAAACAGTGTGGGAGCCTAGCTAGCTAGCTGTCATCTATCTATTGCATTCCTGTGCTGACTTTCAAGATTTCAGTCTTTCCAAAATGGCTTACGTTTTGGAAAGACTGGAGTTAACATTTAGATGAGACTTATATAGGGTGACCACATTTGGGAAACTAAAAAAGAGGACACCCAGTGGGGTGGGGGTGGGAAAGCAGCTTTCAGGGGCCTCTGGGATGCATGTCATTCACCCCCACCACCTTAAAGGCCCTAAATGGGGTGGAGGAGGGGAAAGTGTGTCATTCCCACCCTCCACTGCTCCAATCAGGGCCTTTTCTATAATGTCTGGGAATGACACACTTTCCCCTTTCAGGCCCTGATTGGAGCAGTGTGAGGGAAATGACCCACCTCCAGAAGGTGTGTCATTCCCTCCCACCATGCTAATGCAGCCTTCAAAGGGAAAGCGTGTCTTTCCAGGACATTATAGAAAATTACAGAAAATCCCCCCTGACACCCAGAATAGAACAAAAACCAGGACAAATCCGGGGAAATCCTGACAGTTGGTCACCCTAGACTTATAGACACCTTCCTCACCTGGCACACGGTAATTCCCTTTTTATGTTTTGAGGAAAACCATCGTTTGACATTTCATTAGATGCAAACCTCTAATTCCAGTGTACAGAACAAGCACAAACCACAGTTTAGTGAAATGACAGTTTAGCTCCAAAGGAGTAGGGATGCATGACAAATTCATTTCAGTTCATGTTTTATCAGAATTGTACACTGTTTACTTCAGTATTGACAGGGGGAGTGTGTCCCTGCTGTTACTTCTGGATCTCTCAGCGGTTTTCGATACCATCGATCATGGTATCCTTCTGGAATGCCTGAGGGGATTGGGAATCGGGGGCACTGTGCTTCAGTGGATCCAGTCCTACCTCTCGGGCAGGTTCCAGATGGTGATGCTTGGGGATAGTTGCTCCTCAAAGAAGGAGCTGTTGTATGGCATACCACAAGGCACCATCCTATCCCCAATGCTATTTAACATCTACATGAAACCACTGGGAGAAATCATCTGGAGGCATGGGGCGGGGTGCTATCATATGCTGATGACACCCAAATATATTTCTCTATGCCTTTGACAACAGTGTCAGCTAAGGATAGTGTGTCTCCTCTGAATGAATGCTTGGAGGGGGTAAGGGGCTGGATGAGGAAAAACAAACTGAAGCTGAATCGAGACAAGATGGAGGTGCTTGCTGTCAAAGGCCACAACCTGGGTTTGGAGGTATGTCAACCAGTTCTGGATGGGGTTACACTCCCCCTGAAAGGCTGTGTTCACAGCTTGGGGGTGCTCCTGGATCTGTCACTCCAAATGACAGCTCAGATAGATGCGACGGCCAGGAGTGTCTACTATCAGCTTCAGCTGATATGCCAGCTGCGCCCCTTCCTAGAGTAGGAAGACCTAAAAATGGTACGGCACGTGCTGGTAACTTTGAGGCTCGACTTCTGCAATGCGCTGTACATAGGGCTACCTCTGTGCCTAGTTCGGAAACTTCAACTAGTTCAAAATATGGCGGCCAGGCTGGTCACTGGTACACCTAGGGGTGACCATATTACACCAGCTTTAAAATCACTCCACTGGTTGCCAGTTAGTTTCCAGGTGAAGTATAAATTCTCACATGATTTGGGTCCAGGTTACCTGCAGGATCGCCTTCTCCCATATAATCTGCCCCGCATACTCAGATCCTCTGGGAAGAATTTACTCCAGTCAACCAAAACTAGGCTGACAACCATTAGCCAGAGGACCTTCTCTTCGGCCACTCTCAGACTGTGGAATGGCCTGCTGGGAGAGATTCGCCAACTTAACAGTCTTCTGGAATTTAAGAAAGCCATGAAGTCAGATCTCTTCTGGCAGGCCTACCCAGCCAAATTTTAAGAGTTTTAAGAGTTTTATTGGAATTTTAATAATGTATTTGTTTTTATATGTTTATGTATTTTATATTATTTGCTTTTAATGTTGTTCCCTGCCTTGATCCAGAGGGAGAGGCAGGTAAGAAATAAATAAATAAATAAATGTATTATTATTATTATCATCATCATCATCATCATCATCATCACCTTAAGAGCATAAGGGTAAGAAAATAACCATGGTTAAGTGCACTCAACTAGCCTAACTAGGCTGGATCCCTAATTTCTCTAAGTTCTTCCCAGCAATATCTTACTGACATAATTTTCAGCTTTCCCAAGCAGCTTCCTTTCTTGATCTTTTTCTTTCTATGTCTCCAGTCTTTCAGCTTCCCTCAATCTAATCCTTCCTTCTTCTAAACAAAACTCCTTTTGGTTTCCAATTTTTATGTGTTAAAGACAGCCTGATCTCCTGTTAACTCTAGCCAATCAAGGGTGTTCACCTTTACCCTAAAGTCTGTCTGCTGAGCTCCCTGCAAACATTCCTGCAAATTCCAGCCTCTTACAAATGACAGATCCTTTGGAGCCACAATGTACACAAAACCTTTCTGCAACCTTTTTGTTTTAAAAAAGAAAGCATGAATCAGCTGGAGCCAATGGAGGCTCCCTCCCCAAAGTTTTTTAAATCCCTGCACAAGGGAAGGTGGAATTTCAGGTTGGAAACAAGTGGGGGAGATTTAATCCTCACCTCCCAGTGTGTACTAATCTATCTCCAAATTTGGGTCGCACTTCCTTACTCTTAAATAAAAAAAAGATGACGAAGAAGAAGAAGGTCAGCTACCTGCTACACAATTAACATAACATGTAGTTTGGCCCCAAGAATATCTGAGACATGCTATGGAGTTTATGTATGTAGTCATCCCATGAAGCTGATTGGTGGGAGATTCAGGACAGAAAAGAGGAAGTACCTCTTCACACCGTGCATAGTTAAACTATGGAATTCACTACCACAAGATGTGGTGATGGCCACCAATTTGGATGGCTTTAAAAGAGGGTTGGATAAATTTCTGGAGGAGAAGGCTTTCAATGGCTACTAGCCCTGATTTTTTCCCCTTTTTATTGTGAATATCAACAAAACAGAACAGAAAATACATTGTGAAAAAGAAAAGAAAAACGCATTACATATATAGGATTATTGTCATTTGCCATCATGTGTACCATTCATTTAAAAAAAGGGGGGGGGAGTTATACATAGGTTTCAAGAAAAGCAGACCAAATATCTGTGTATTTATCCACTCGTAAGTTCCGTCTGTACAATACCCATTCAAAAGTTGATAGTGTTATTAGGTCCTCAATCCATTGCATCATGGGAGGTGTGAATTTGTCCTTCCAAAGTGATAGTATAAGTCTTTTGGCTGTCATAAGGGCTCTGAAGATCCATCTGCGCTGACCATATGTTAACTTCCAAGGAACTGGTAGGTAATTTAGGAGGACATGCCCAGTGTTCCATATTATAGATTGTTTCAGTACAAAGTTTACCCTTATTATAACCTCCTCCCAAAAAGAGGCATTGCCAAAACATATGAATTAAGGAAGCATTAGATGCATTACATCTCCAACAATTGTGCAAGTTAGACAAACCCTTATTAAAAAGTCTACTAGCCCTGATGGTTATGTGCTACCTCCAGTACCAGAGTCAGTAAGCCTATATACAACCGTTGCTGGGGAGCATGGGTGGGAGGGTGCTGTTGTGTCGTGTCCTGCTTTTGGGTCGCTGGTCAACAGCGTGTTAGCAGAGTGCTGGACTAGACAGACCCTTGGTCCAATCCAGCATCAGGGCTCTTCTCATGGTCTGATGAGAAAGTGGGAAACTGAAAGGAAGGAATGGGTTTCACACACCGTGATTCCAGTTATACAGTTTCGTTCAAACTACATAATACACCGCTGCCCCCGAGAACTTTTGACAATGCTTTCCATGAAGTACTTTTGAAAGTCACAAGGCAAATGTGTGCAGCATTCACCTGCCATTAGTCACGCTCCGAGGAGACGAGGCCGTTCGGTCGGAGAGCGCACATGAAGTGCCGGGTGCTGTGGATGTCAGGCACAAACAACATTGGCCAGGTTACAGATGGAATTGTTTGGAAAGGTCGCTGCGCACTCACGTTTCAGCATTTTGAGCTCCAGATGTTGATAATAAGCCGCAACGGGGGGTGGATGCATTAGCTCCAGACTTAGCTGTGAGATACACTGATAACTTAATAGCACACGGCTGTAGTGCTGACAGCTTTTAGACTATTTACATCTCATTCTCATTTGAGTGTTTCTCCCTCCCACCCGACTCCCCTTTAAAGTGGAGGTGTTCAAGCCACAATTCCTTCTTCTGAATAACAGTTTGAACTTAACACCAAGGGAACAAACAGTGCACATGGGGCTAGACGGACTGTTGATCAGTCATTTTGCCATGCACAGTCAAATTAGCGATATGTGCCTTCTGTGACACTTTATTTGCTTTCTTGCTCATCCTTTCACGATGAGTTTACACAGTTTGCATGTGAAGTTATCTTTTGGGCTTGGTTACTTGAAGGTAGAAGGAGGCCTCTGAGGATGTTTGGTTTCAAACATGCATCCTGTTTGAGCTTTGCAGAACCTCAGGCATGGAGAGCAAATCTGTCCCTCCAGAATTCACCAGATAGCTACCAGATAGCCACCAGAGTTTACCAAATAGCCACCAGAGTTCATCCCACCCCCTTCCATGGGCATGTGGCCCCTGAGAGCTTTTCTGAAACAGAATTTGGCCCTTGGGCTGAAAACCCTGACTTATGTAAGAATATAAGAAAAGATCAAGGGTCCATCTATTTCAGCATTCTGCTCACACAGTGGCCAACCAGCTGTCAACCAGGAACCCACAAGCAGGACATGAGCCCATGAGCCCCAGCCCATGGTCCCCAGCAACTAGTGTACATTGGCATATTGCGTCTGATGCTCCAGGTAGCATAGAGCTATCAGGGCTAGTAGTGATTGATAGACTTCCGATGGCTTCCCACCACCACCTTATACTTAGAACAGGGTTCTTTTTAGCCTCTGTTAGACCATAAATGGCAAAGTTTGCGCATTGTGCCTTCCTAGTGACAGACCCTAACTTTACAAATTCCACCCCCCACACCAAAAAATGCACCAGAGCATTTACAAGATCTTTTCATCACCATATCATGAGGCTCATAATTGACTTATGGCCAGATGCATCCAACGGACAAAATGGATGTCTAAACTGGGCTCCAGTCTGAGATCTGGCAGCTTTCCTGCCGCTCTGTGTGAGCCCTTGTCTGGACTGGCATTTTGAACCCAGGCCTCCTCTTGCTCTTTGGCATTGTTCTTCATCACACTGTCTCTGAACATGGAGCTGCCTGTTCACTAAATGTCTCTTCATTTCATCAGTCGATGGAGGCGCTGCTGCTGCTGCTGCTGCTGCCGCGGCTTCTTTCAAATCAGCTTTATATTGACTGAGGCGGTGAGTGAATGTTCTGCAGTCATCCATTTGGGTCTTGTGTGTGGCTCCGCCCTGGGATGGCAGGAGGCCCAGGCAAGTGTTGGTTGGTGTCGGAACTTTGGGGAAAACTTTTCGGGGAAGTGTAAAAAGCTGGTAGAGAGAAGCTGGTAGAAGGGATTGTGGACTGCATGAAATGTGTCTGTGCTGATTTATATGTATAGATGATATTTAGAAATAATGCCTGTACTTTAAACTAGGGGTGGACAATTTGTGACTCTCCAGATTTTTTTATTTGCCTATAAGTCCCATCAGCCCCAGCCAATGGTGAGGAGGATCTGGAGGGATCCCAGTTGCCCACCCCTGTTTTAAATAGTAAGATTGTGTCCATGTGCCCCCTTTAACTGTTGATGGGGAACTCCAAGGCCCTGCTCTCCCGCACTATGGTTTCTCTTTAAAACAGGCATGGACTGGACTGCCCTTCAAAGAGAGGATATCTACAACAAAAGGCTTGTACTCTGATAGCCTGTCAACTAGAGCAGCCTTTTTGAACCTGGTGCTCTCCATATGTTTTGGAGCTTTTGCTATTGGTCAGTAATGCAATAAATAAATAAATAAATAAATAAATAAATAAATAAATAAATAAATAAATCATCCATTAATCCTGGCAATTGGCCATGCCGGCTGTCTGTAGTCCAAAACATCTAGAGGGCATCAGGTTGGGTAAGGCTGACCTAGAGGACTGTCCTCTGTAAAGTAGGAGACATGACCACCCTACTAGGCACCTTGGCTCAGTTCTGTCAGCTTCCATTTTGAACTCCATGCTCCATTTTGGAATGGATAGACACTCAGCTAGCTTCTAAAGGTTGTTGGGCATGACTCATCCTCCTCAAATGGAAGCATCATCCACTTTGGGCATGATCCCCTTGGTAAGACATCATCAAAGGTTCTGTAACCACCTCCGTACTCTCCTGAATCCATCAGCAGGAACATGATCCAGCCGGGAATCAGGATGCAGCTATACACAAGGCACAGCTCTCTGTTTACCACATGTAAACAAGCATATTTTACCATATGTGATTTGTGTGAGCCTGTGTGGTGCATAGCTAGTGTGGTGCAGTGGTTAGAGCAGGGGTAGGCAACCTTTTGGAGCTGTAGGCTCATTTGGCAATTTGAGAATCTGTCCTGGGTACCACCACAAAATGGCTGCCATGGGAGGTGTGGTCAATGACTAGTAACTGAGGATCAAGGCAGAGATGGAGTCTGAACCCCAGCATGCTAAAGAACAACATCAACAGAAACATATTTCACAGCAATCCCATATGTCAGTAAGAAAATGTGTTACTTTGGGGGTGGGGAATGGGTACCCCTGTGTTAGAGTGTTGGACAAGGACTGGGGAGATCTGGTTTCTAGTCCTCACTACTGGGTGACTTTAGGCCAGTCCCTACCTCACAGGGTTGTTGTGATGATAAAATAGAGAAGAAGAGGAGGATCATGTATGCCTTACATGCCTTGGGAGAAAGGCGGGATATAAATGTAACGAATAAATTGGAGCCAGAGCTCAGTGGCAACAGACATGTTTTGGATACAGAAAGCCCCAGGTTCAATCTTTGGGAGGTGCCAACTGTGAAATGTTTTAAGCTCTAGTTCAGACCTTTCTTTCCAATGCAGGCTGGTGCCTCTGATGTCAGTGGGTGGTGAATCCATTCCGGGTTTCAGTCAGAACCTGTCAGAATTCTAAAGGAGCTATCCTGGGTGCTCAACCCTATCTCTGGATTAAGCACCTTGGATAGCTTCTTTAGCATTCTGACTAGCTCTTACTGAAACCAAGAATGGAATCACTTGCCCCACTGAAATTGGAGTTCCCAGCCTCCACTGCTTAGTATTATTATTAAGTATGCTTCCTCCTATGCTTATATTAAGATTCCAGGATAATAGTCTAGGGATGTGCACTGGATCGGACCCGATCCACGATCCGAGTCCGGTCCAGTGGGAAATCGGATAAATTATCCGATTTCCGATCCCGCAGCTGGATCGGCCGATCCAATCCGAACCGGTCCGAAAAAGCTCCGAACCGGTTCGGCGGATCGGCGGATCGGCGGGCGCCCACTGGCGCCCACCGCCGCTTCCATTGGCGGGCGCCAGCGGGCGCCCGCCGATGAAAGTGGACAGCGGGGGGGGGAGGAGGGGGGCACTTACCTTCCCGGCGCGGTGGCTCCCGTCCGGCGCCGGCGCCTACTACTCCCAGCAGGCTCCGCGGCCTGCTCTAGGGTGGCGCGCCGGGTGATGTCATCACCCGGCGCGCTACTCTAGAGCAGGCCGCGGAGCCTGCTGGTAGTAGTAGGCGCCGGCGCCGGCCGGGAGCCACCGCGCCGGGAAGGTAAGGAGGGGGTGCGTGGAGGGGAGGAGGGGGCGCGCGGAGGGGGGAGGGGGGAGGGGGGCCCTTACCTGCCCGGCCCGGCGGCTCCCGTCCGGCGCCGGCGCCTACTACTCCCAGCAGGCTCCGCGGCCTGCTCTAGGGTGGCGCGCCGGGTGATGTCATCACCCGGCGAGCTACTCTAGAGCAGGCCGCGGAGCCTGCTGGAAGTAGTAGGCGCCGGCGCCGGACGGGAGCCGCCGGGCCGGAAAGGTAAGGAGGGGGTGCCTGGAGGGGAGGAGGGGGCGCGCGGAGGGGGGAGGGGGGAGGGGGGCCCTTACCTGCCCGGCCCGGCGGCTCCCGTCCGGCGCCGGCGCCTACTACTCCCAGCAGGCTCCGCGGCCTGCTCTAGGATGGCGCGCCGGGTGATGTCATCACCCGGCGCGCTACTCTAGAGCAGGCCGCGGAGCCTGCTGGAAGTAGTAGGCGCCGGCGCCGGACGGGAGCCGCCGGGCCGGGAAGGTAAGGAGGGGGTGCGTGGAGGGGAGGAGGGGGCGCGCGGAGGGGGGAGGGGGGAGGGGGGCCCTTACCTGCCCGGCCCGGCGGCTCCCGTCCGGCGCCGGCGCCTACTACTCCCAGCAGGCTCCGCGGCCTGCTCTAGGGTGGCGCGCCGGGTGATGTCATCACCCGGCGAGCTACTCTAGAGCAGGCCGCAGAGCCTGCTGGAAGTAGTAGGCGCCGGCGCCGGACGGGAGCCGCCGGGCCGGAAAGGTAAGGAGGGGGTGCCTGGAGGGGAGGAGGGGGCGCGCGGAGGGGGGAGGGGGGAGGGGGGCCCTTACCTGCCCGGCCCGGCGGCTCCCGTCCGGCGCCGGCGCCTACTACTCCCAGCAGGCTCCGCGGCCTGCTCTAGGATGGCGCGCCGGGTGATGTCATCACCCGGCGCGCTACTCTAGAGCAGGCCGCGGAGCCTGCTGGAAGTAGTAGGCGCCGGCGCCGGACGGGAGCCGCCGGGCCGGGAAGGTAAGGAGGGGGTGCGTGGAGGGGAGGAGGGGGCGCGCGGAGGGGGGAGGGGGGAGGGGGGCCCTTACCTGCCCGGCCCGGCGGCTCCCGTCCGGCGCCGGCGCCTACTACTACCAGCAGGCTCCGCGGCCTGCTCCAGGGTGGCGCGCCGGGTGATGTCATCACCCGGCGCGCTACTCGAGAGTAGGCCGCGGAGCCCGCTGGTAGTAGCCGCCGGCGCCGGACGGGCCGAGAAGGTAAGCAGTGGCGGGGAAGGGGGCTTACCCCCCCCCGGAGCCGTCCGCTTCTATCCGCTGGCGCCCGCGGGCGCCAGCGGATGGAAGCGGGCGGCCCCAGGGGGGGTAGGGAGCGCGGACGGCCCCGGGGATGGCCCCGGGGGGGGAGGGAGTTAGGCCCCCCCCTTACCCACCCGCCGCCATTTTTTCCTCATAGACTTGCATTGCAATGCAAGTCTATGGGGAAAAAAATGGCGGCCGATCCAAAAATGTACGATTTTTGGGTCGGGATCGGACTCGATCCGGTCCGGGGGGCCTCCGATTTTGTCCGAACCGGTCCGGGACAAAATTGGAGGTCCCGATCCGGGTCCCGATCCGATCCGGGGGGTCCGTGCACACCCCTATAATAGTCTGCAATTAAATAAGATTACCAGCATTGGGGGTGAATTAATGGGTGTAATATGTCATCGAATGGGACAGCATAAACACTCTTAGGAAGGGGTGTGTGTGTGTGTTTGTGTTTTAAGTAGTGAATAATAGTTAATAGTATGTGCAACCTAAATGCTGATTTTGGAAGCAATAGCTCTTGCTTAATAAGACTGAATGGAAGCTTATTTTCTATTCTGCTGAATTGGATAAATATTGTCACTATCTCATTTTGTGACAATATTATCCACCTCAGCAGAACAGAAAGTAAAGTGTCGATCTTGCAATTCACTTCTGTCCTCCGTGTGGAAATTACAGTCATTCTTTCAGGGGGAAATACAGACAAGTATTGCTAACTGTGAAGCCAATTTTGCTTATACTATCGCAAAACAGGGCCTAGCCTAAAGCCTGCATTATTATTTTCTTAAAGATTTAATTCTGCTTAACTGTTCTTTATATATGCTCTCAATTTTTTATTTTTTTCACTATGGCTTTATATAGCCTGTGCAAGAAAGATCTTAATCGGCCAACTGGTTTTGTGTAGGTCCCCACGTTGATGATGGACACTCAGTTTTCGGAATTCACTCCTGATATCACCCCCATCATGCTGGCAGCTCACACCAATAACTACGAAATCATCAAGCTGCTAGTCCAAAGAAGGGTAACGATCCCACGCCCCCATCAGATCAGATGCAACTGCGTTGAATGCGTCTCCAGTTCTGAAGTGGACAGCCTGAGGCATTCCCGGTCAAGGCTGAACATTTACAAGGCTTTGGCCAGCCCTTCGCTGATTGCCTTGTCTAGCGAGGATCCCATCCTGACAGCCTTTCGGCTGGGCTATGAGCTGAAGGAGCTCAGCAAGGTGGAGAACGAGTTCAAGGCGGAATACGAGGAGCTTTCGCAGCAGTGCAAACGGTTCGCTAAGGACCTTCTGGACCAGGCACGGAGCTCCAGAGAACTGGAAATCATCTTGAACCACAGGGATGACCAGAGTGAGGAATTGGATCCCCAAAAATGCCACGATTTGGCAAAGCTAAAGGTAGCAATAAAGTATCACCAGAAAGAGGTAAGGGCAGTTTTCTTCTGCAGGGGTGGTGTGATGCGTTGTGCCTAAAGTCATGGACCACCACAACTTTCTCCAACCAGGTTCCCCAGATGTTTTGGATGACAACTTCCAGGACCCCTGACCATTGGCCACGCTGGCTGGGGCTGATGGGAGTTGCAATCCAAAACATCTGGAGGGAACCAGGCTGGGAGAAGCCTGTGGTAGAGCATGTTACCAGGAAGGGTGGTTGGATCAATCCAGTTCTGGTCCATGTCACTTTCTCATGTGTTCATTCATCAATCTGTTACGTTTCTGGATAAATCTGTGGTTTGTAATCAAAATTTGTTATGAAAATTGACTCTTAAATACATCTTTCCATTTACATTTTTAGATGCATTTTCTCTCCAAACATGCATTTCTAAAGGCAGTTTTTTTAAATATATAGTTCATATTTTAAATGCATTGTGTCACATTCTTTGAAATGAGAAATGTTTTTGTACAGAATCATTGTGTCTAGCAATTGGGATGTGGTTGGTGTCTCTGTGATCTAAGTATGGGTTGTGTGAGTGACGACCTACCACCTCAGCTTTAGTAGAAGAGCAGAAGAATGTAAGAAGAGTCGGCCTATCTGCTCCCACATCCTATTTCCAAAGGGGCCAAAAAGATTCCTCTGGGAAAACCACAAGCAGGACACGATACTTAAGTACTTGCTATGAGGAGCTGCCTCCTTTCAGCATATAACTCCTTTGCTGAGGGAATTGCACTGGCTGCCTGTTGGCTACCGGCCCAGGTTTAAGGTTTTGGTACTAATGTACAAAGCCCTGAACAACTTGGGACCAGGATACCTGAGAGAGAAGCGCCTTCTTCAACTGACTAGCCACTGTTTTCTGGTTCCTTTGTTTTTAAATTGAACAATTTTAATTTGCTTTTTTAATCTTCTTTCTTTAACTGTTTATACCTATATTTACCACCCTGGGATCTGTGTTAGATAATTGAGTGGTATATAGTAGTAGTAGTAGTAGTAGTAGAAATAATAATAATAATAATAATAATAATAATAATAATAATAATAATAATGACACAAGCCCATCATTATAACAGGCTGTGCATTATTTACAGTTTACATTGCAAGGACTTTGGACTATGTATTTTTGTCTATCTTGCACTTCCCTGCACTGTCCCTGATGCCCTCCAGCTGTTTCTGACTACAACTCCCAGCATTGCTGAGCATTGACCAAGCTTGCTGTGGTTGATGGGAGTTGAAGTCCAAAACATGTGGAGGGTTTCAGGTTGAGGGAAACTGCCCTAGAGCACCAGTTTCCTCCCTTGGACTAAATGGCAGTCATATGGGAGAATGTGGAGGGGCGTACCCGGAACATCATTGGGGTGGGAGTGAACATGCCATGGCTGAATCGATGAGTAGAATAGCCTCCTCTCCAGAGGAGAGCAGCATATTTATATAGTCTTCCTTGTGATCACAGCATATTTATTTTCGGCTTGCTAGAGGCATCAGTCTGACCATGGTGGGACGCAGGATGCTGAAGAAGATTAGACCTTTGGTTTCATGCATCAGGACTCTTCTTATGTTCTAGAGAATGTATAAATAATTGTCAGAGTTGTTAATTGGGTGGGATTTAGAGTTCCACAGGAAAAAAAACCCACCCATGACCTGTGAATGATCCAAGTTCTTTTAGCTCTAAGACCCTAGATAATTCCTAGCTCACGTGGACGTGATGCGATGTTTATTTCCTCTCGTTCTCTCCACTGTGTAAGCAATTACCTTGATGCGCAAGATCTCTGCATAGCTCCACATCTATCACTAGTACCCAATTAGCATCAATTGTTTTGAACTCTAGTCAGCTCTGAAAATGTGTGAGAACATTCAAGTGCACGTACAGAACACTGCCAGATGGCGCTTCCCGGTCACACTTACAGTTTATTCATGTCTGTGCTACTGTGAAAACATAGAGCAACATTTCCGAAGCTCTTGGCATCCGCTGAAATTCCTGATCTAGCCACATGTAAAGGTTTGCCCTGAGACTTGGGGTTGGGGTGAGGGGGCAGGCAAGGAGGACTTGGGAGATGAAGTGTGATGACTCAGAGATCAGGCTGTAATGGGACGGGATGAGATGAGGCTTAAGAAGGGCTATGCTGAATCGGACCAGAGGCCTATCTAGCCTAGCAGTGGCCCATCAGATGCATACGAGAAGCAGAACAGGAGTGCAATCAGTGGTCACTGTTGGTTCTGATGCCAATGGGGTGATGAATCTGCTCCAGGTTTCAGTCCGAACTGGTCAGACTTCTAAAGGATCTGTGGATTCACTGCCCCGCTGACATTAGAGCCATCAGCCTCCCCTGCATTCAATACATCCCACCATAGCTGACAAAACTGACCAGATGAACTGCATGCTGCTCGGTCTGCTGTCCAGCTGCTGCTGGTGAACAACTTGAAAGCCTTGCACAGTCCCTTCAGAGTTCTGAGAGGTATTTCTTAGGATAAAAGAATTAGGGAAATAAAACGGGGGTCTCAGATCTCTATGAAATTCACAGTATAGTAAAATACGGCCTACAGTCTCAACTTGGCCACTTTCACAAGAGCAAAATCTCAAATGTTGAGAAAGACCCCCCCCCAATACCCTTCCACCATTTCCGATGGCAAGACGTTTAGTAGAAATCCTCTCCTATACCTAGAAATATTTAAAGAATCAAGGTAGTTGGCAGATTGGTGGATTAACAAAACAAAACAAAGAAAGAAAAGCAAAGAACAACCGACAAAAAAAAGAAGAGTTCAGTATGGACGCTGAAGCTCCAAAAACAGGTGGCAGGTTGCAGACATCACATCTTCGCTTGCAGTTTTTCCTGAGGATCCACAAAAGCCCTTTTTGTGAGTACTGGAATGAAATGCTCACAAAGCAACTATTATTTTTTTAGCAGAACACATCAATGTTCATGTATCCCTGATTCCCCCTGCTTTTCTTCCAGACTTCCAGAAGCCAGAACAGAACTTGCCATTGCAAAATAAAAGTATTGCATACAGCAGAGAAAGAAAAAATGCCTTTCACAACACTTTAATAGTACTTTGGGAAAGCAGGGCAAGAGGGAGTCATAAGGCAGAGAGATCCTTGCTGTGAATTCAAGTTCAGAAGAGGGTCTCCATTTTATTTCTGAACAAGTGTGGGAAAAATGTCACAGTGTGGAGTGTTCCTATTCAGAGTTCCAGGCGCATCAGCCAGGCCCTTTTCGAGGATCTGCCATTACTTTGAGCCTTCACGTCACCAGTTTTCTAATGTTTCTTTCCTTTCAGCAGCCAGTCAGTATTTTGTACTCACTGAGCATCATCAGAGCATCTCTACATGGGGGGGGGGGGGGGAATCGTGCCGACTTACTGGGGCTGCTCCTTTGCACGATTGTGATGGGCTCCATTACACAGGTGGACAGGGATGACCACGTGGTTTGAATTGCCAACCATGTGGTTTGTAATTGAACACTTCCCATCCTTTTGGTGCTCATAGCCTTGAACGGGACAGCACTATCTAGTGGCTGCTTTATAGTGCAACTTCAGCTTTAGACACTGGGAAAGCCCACAATATTTCAATATTTTAGGCCAAGATTTTGGGAGGAAGTCATGGGGGATGTCCTGGAGTTGGACAACATCATCTAAAGGACCTGCAAACTCCATGAGTGGCCAATTACATATATCATTGATGTAGAGATGCTCTCAGGTCTCACTGGGCTATGTTTAGGGTTTGTCCCTCTCTCCTACAGGCAGGCTTTGTGTTTCCCAGATTAATACATGGATCAGAGCCCATTTACCCTTCCATTTTTGCTGTGAAACAATCCTTGGCTGAAAAAAGAAGTACAAATGTACAATACAAAATGCATATTTTAGGATAAAACACATCCAAAACACATGGATATTTTTAGAACAAAATACATACAACATTTGTATGGGGGGAGATAGGTATTTGCATAAAAACATATGTGCTTTTTTAAACAAAGAAAAGAAAATTGACAGATTGATGCAGAAACAAGTCAGAATGGAATACAATCATAGGATCATAAAGTTGGAAGGGTCTTCCAAGATCATCTAGTCCACCCCCTGCTCAATGCAGGCTCTGTGCTATGGGGTGCAGCCACAGCATCCCTGACTGTTGGCCATCCAGCCTCTGCTTAAATACCTCCAGCAAAGAAGAAGCCACCACTCCCAAGGCAACCTGTTCCACCGCTGAATGGCTATTAAGTTGTTTCTCCTGATGTTTAGCTGAAATCAGCTTCCCTCCCATTTCCAGCTGTTGGTTCTAGTCCTGCCCCTTCTGAAGCAACAGAGGACACATCTGCTCCATCTTATGCATGGGCCTAAGCAGTGATCCTTGGTGTGTAGATAGGAATTCTACAAGTAGACAAGAGTATCCTTTTTTCATCTGTAAACCCTTGGAGGGCATGAACTGCTAGGTTTTACCAGCATTAACAACAGCAAAAGGTATCTTTAAAAAGTAGGTTACTTCTCAGAGCTTGGCTCAGAGCAAAGACAGTTTCTTGGCGTTCCCTCAAGAATACCAAGCATTTTCAGAGAGAGATATAAACAATGTGCAGAACTGGACCTTTCATTTCCACAAACTCCGCATGCATCCTTCATGTGCCGGTGATGTTTTTAAAAAGCCCTTTTATAAGCAGACTGAAGTGCCCCTTTAGAAATTGTCCAGATTCTGTCGCAGTCTCTTAGGGATGCTGTACAGCTAGCGGTGGTAGCAAACTTGACAGATTCAAAGCCCCACAGAGCTTTCCATGACGTCGCTGGGAAGTCTGTCCATATACCAGTAGGTAACATCTCTCTCTCTCTCTCTCTCTCTCTCTCTCTCTCTGGTGGTTTAGAGCTACCTAAATGTCTCCAGGAGAAATGAAGACTCAAATCCTTTATCTTTAGAAATATCTCTTGAAGCTTTTTTTTTCCAGAAGGAAAAATAACAGCCACAAAGTGAACTCCTATACACACATGAAGAGGGGGGGGGGAGAGGGAGAGGGGAGTGAGAGAGAGAGAGAGAGATGAAGGAAACAAAACCTGTCTAAAAAGCCAACAAAATATTTTATTCTGATGCTGTTGCTATTTGGGCCTCTTGAAGTCTAGAAGGACATTTTGTCAGTAAATTTTGCATCATCTCTCCCCCTCACCTGCCCCATGCACACACCATCAAGGAAGGGACTTACAATTCAACACAGGGCAGTTATCCAAAGCAAATTTGTGTGGGAGAACTATAAAGGTTAACAAGTAGATTTTGATTTCAAGAGGCTAAATGATCAACAACCTAACCGATCACCATATTTGCTGGTCCGGGCAAGATCTACACCAAGCAGGATATAATATAAGAACATAAGATATAATATAAGAACATAAGAAGTGCCATGCTAGATCAGACTGAGGGTCCACCTATTCAAGCATTCTGTTCACACAGTGCCCGATTAGCTGTTGACTAGGGACCAACAAAGTAGGACATGATGCACAACACCCTCCCACCCATGTTCCCCAGCAACTGGTGTGCACAGGCTTACTTCCTTGGATACTGGAGGTAGCACATAGCCATCAGGACTAGCAGCCATTGATAGCCTTCTCCTCCAGGAATTTATCCAACCCTCTTTTAAAGCCATCCAAATTGGTGGTCATCGCTACATCTTGTGGTAGTGAATTCCATAATTTGACTATGTTCTATGTGAAGAAGTACTTTTTGTCTGTCCTGAACCTCCCACCAATCAGCCTCATGGGATGACTCTACTTGGTTCTACTATTTTGAGAGAGGGAGAAAAATGTCTCCCTCTCCACATTCTCCACACCATGCATCATTTTGTATACCTCTATCATGTCTCCCCTTAGCCTCCTCTTTTCCAAGCTAAATGATCCCAGCTGTTGTAACTTCACTCATAGGGGAGATGATCCAGCCCTTTAATCATTTTAGGTGCCCTTTTCTGCACTTTTTCCAGCTCTATAATATCTTTTTTTTAAGTGTGGTGACCAGAACTGTACACAGTATTCTGAGTGTGGTCGCACCATAGATTTGAAAGCAGTTTGAAAATGGCAAATGGGATGTCTTATGGGCCCCAAGAGTTGTCAATACTATTATAAACTATTATAAAGCAGTAATGTAGATCCTTCCCCAATTGCTGAATGATTCCAGAGTCTTCCTTTCAACCCCTAGCACACAGGTTCACCATAAAGGGACGGCATACACACACACACACACACACACACACACAAATACATGTACACACAAACAAACATCTTTTCACACCTGATGGGAGTGTGAATGCTAGGAGCTATCCTCTAAGCTTAATTATCCTAACAAAGCTAGGTAGTTGCCTTTCAACTGAAACTGGGCAGTTTCCCCACAGTCCAACAAGCAGTTTATCTCAGGCAGGGTCTTTTTGGAGAGGTTTCTGGTAGGGGTGTGCACGGACCCCCCGGATCGGATCGGGACCCGGATCGGGACCTCCAATTTTGTCACGGACCGGTTCGGACAAAATCGGAGGCCCCCCGGACCGGATCTAGTCCGATCCTGACCCAAAAATCGTAAATTTTTGGATCGGCCGCCATTTTTTTCCCCATAGACTTGCATTGCAATGCAAGTCTATGAGGAAAAAATGGCGGCGGGTGGGTGAGGGGGGCCTAACTCCCTCCCCCCCCGGGGCCGTCCGCTGTGGACGGCGCCGGCAGGTAAGCCCCCTCCCCCGCGCTCCCTACCCCCCCTGGGGCCGTCCGCTTCATCCGCTGGCGCCCGCGGGCGCCAGCGGATAGAAGCGGACGGCTCCGGGGGGGGGTAAGCCCCCTTCCCCGCCACTGCTTACCTTCTCGGCCCATCCGCTCCCGTCCGGCGCCGGCGGCTACTACCAGCGGGCTCTGCGGCCTACTCTCGAGTAGCGCGCCGGGTGATGACATCACCCGGCGCGCCACCCTGGAGTAGGCCGCGGAGCCTGCTGGTAGTAGTCGCCGGCGCCGGACGGGAGCGGCCGGGCCGGCAAGGTAAGGGCCCCCCTCCCCCCCCCTCCGCGCGCCCCCTCCTCCCCTCCACGCACCCCCTGCTTACCTTCTCGGCCCGTCCGCTCCCGTCCGGGGCCGGCGGCTACTACCAGCAGGCTCCGCGGCCTGCTCTAGAGTAGCACGCCGGGTGATGACATCACCCGGTGCGCCACCCTAGAGCAGACCGCGGAGCCTGCTGGTAGTTGTAGTCGCCGGCACCGGACGGGAGCGGCCGGGCCGGGAAGGTAAGGGCCCCCCTCCCCCCTCCGCGCGCCCCCTCCTCCCCTCCACGCACCCCCTGCTTACCTTCTCGGCCCGTCCGCTCCCGTCCGGCGCCGGCGGCTACTACCAGCGGGCTCCACGGCCTGCTCTAGAGTAGCGCGCCAGGTGATGACATCACCCGGCGCGCCACCCTGGAGCAGGCCGCAGAGCCCACTGGTAGTAGCTGCTAGTGCCGGACGGGAGCGGACGGGCCGAGAAGGTAAGCGCCCCCCTCCTCCCCCCCCGCTGTCCACTTTCATCGGCGGGCGCCCGCTGGCGCCCGCCAATGGAAGCGGCGGTGGGCGCCAGTGGGCGCCCGCTGATCCGCCGATCCGCCGAACCGGTTCGGAGCCTTTTCGGACCGGTTCGGATTGGATCGGCCGATCCAGCTGCGAGATCGGAAATCGGATAATTTATCCGATTTCCCACTGGACCGGACTCGGATCGTGGATCGGGTCCGATCCAGTGCACATCCCTAGTTTCTGGTGCAACACAGAATCCAACCCTTAGGCTATAAGAGTTTCAACACCCTGGATATAGAACATACATTTTGACAGAGGAGTACTAAAGATGGCACAAGACAGCAAACTTGGAGGACTTTTCCTGTTTATGTTTGTTTTTATTTATGGCTGTTGAGATTGTGTGGGGAGTGTAGAAGAGACTGTATTCATTCTGCCCATTCTCCAAAATTCAAATGAGTAAAATAGATAATGTGAATACAAAAGATTCAACAAATGCAGCCCCTTTCATCTCATTCATCAGACAAGCGATTGATCTTAGGGAGTGTAGCTATTAGGTGAAATGGATACACAGTGCCTGCTGCATGAACAGTTGAGGGGGCTAAACAGAAAGAATCCGTACTATGTTCGAATGGCATTATTTCTGTCCATGCCGTGCATAAATGTATCACACACAATTACATCCCTCCCGTCTTCTAAATAATTCATCAGATGCCCTTGGTATATTTGAAATTCATGGTGTGCGTCTATTCGACATAGTAAACTGCTTCCTGTATGAGAAAGACTGAGTGTTTCATTTTGAATCTCAACACTGACAAACAATATTGTACAGAAACCACCGTAGGGCACATACTAATGTTTCCTGTTTAATTAACTCTCTATCACATCTATAACAAAGATAATTTGCCTTCTAGGATATACGAGAACTTAAAAATATAAAGAAATTATCATTTATAATGTATGCATTTTATATATAACATAAATATTATAACGATTTATCCCCCCGAATATGGCATGTTATTATGCTACATCTGAGGTAGATGTCAGATTATCTGTTCATAAAGTATGCATAAATATTGCACTGAATCAGTCATGTGGAATGTAGTTCTTCCCTGCCACACTTTTGTAAAGATCTGTTATTGTACCAAAGTGGCATTTTAGGTTTTTCCTCCAGTTAATCCCCTCCCCCACTGACAATAATAATTTGAATAACTCTGTCAAATCCTCCTTCATATTGACAAGCATAGTTAAGAGTACAAATCAGACAAACATTCAAATTCAAAAAGGAAGGAGTACATCATGATAGGGCTGTTGTTTTAGAGCTTGTTGCTGTAGTTTACATCCCAGAGAAGCATCTCCTAGAAATCTTGGGGCACGGCAAAGATAGACTACAACCAAAGATTCACAGATTTAAGAGTGCAGTCCTGTGGGATGCACCCTGGGATGTACATAAACCTCCAAACTTGGAGGTTTACGAGAATCCAATGCAGTGCGAGAGGTGCCTTGTGTCTCCTGCTTTGCATTTTAGCTAGAAGGGCAATTTTGCCTGTCTAGCAGATGCTTCAGGGAGGGAGCGCAAAAGAGGTTGGGAATGGCTGGGGATACCTCGTATCCCCTTATCCCCAATCTCCTCTCCTCCCTGCCTCTGGGAACACACCCTTTTAACCCCTACGAGCTTGCATTTGTGAGCTTGTAACAGCAGCCCACGAGGCTGCAAGGGGACCGGGAGGGAGCAAGTGCAGTTTTCTGACTCTGAGCTTGGAGCCAGGAAAGCAAAACAGCCGAAGTCTCCCGGACACAGTCTAGGGGGTATAGGATTGCTCTCTAGGGGTGCAATCCTGTGCGTGTTTAGACAGAAACAAGTCCTAAAACTCACTCGGAGCTTTCCATGGTGCTGGAGCCACCCTTGTGGGCAACTGGTCTAAATGGTCTAGGACACCATCTAAGCTGGTCGTCATTACCATATCTTCTGGAAGTGAATTCAGAACCTCATAAGTTTCCTTATCATAGCTTTGGCCCAATATTGTTCAGACTGACTGGCAGTGGCTCTCCAGGATTTCAGGCAGAATTCCTTCTTAGACATACCTGGAAATACTGGGGATCAAAGCAGGGCCTTTCCATGTGCAAAGCATGTGCTAAGATGTAGTTTCCTTTGCCTGTCCTGAATGTATTGGTAATCAATTCCACCCATCAGATCTACTGATTTCAAGATTGCCTTGATCGGCACCAGAATGGAAAGGATCCATGACTATTTCTTCAAAACATATTATTGGCATTTTCATGTGGTTCATCTTTTTTTATTTAGCTCATGATTTGGAAAAAGATTTGAGGCACCTGAGGTCTATGGAAGCCTCCCCTTTCCTTTAGGAAGACCATTTCTTTCATCATCATCATCTTCTTCTATGTGCTCAGTGAAGATTTTAGATTTCTAAATAAAAAGTTGTCTGCTTGTTCCCTGGAGCTGATATGAGCCAGAAGGCAGGAATCAAATGGAGTCTTTCAAGTGTGAAAATAAATGTGCACATGGCTCTGTAGGCAAAGATCCTTTGCCAAAAAAATAAAAAAAACAATAGAGTAAAAGGAAATAAAAAAGCATTTTTGAAAAAACAGATATTAAAAATAGGTCATTAATTTTATTCCCCACTACACCCATTTTATTAAATTGAATTTCTCAATGTCTCTGTATGCATTTTAAAGGATGAAAGCTGCCAGTTCCAATATTGTACGTAGTTTGCCCCAAATACATAGAAGACAGAGATGGTACAATGAAAAGTGATGCTATACCGCAGCACCGGACAAGATCTCTCTGACCTGTCCTATTTATAGTTCCTTTTAATTTAAGAGAGATGTGGGAGTTCACTTTTACCTGCCAAGCTGAACACTTAAAATTGGCTGCCCATAAAGGGCACAGATTGTGCTTCAATGTGTCCTGAACACCATTATAAATAAACCTTTTTGTGAGCATTAAGAGTGTGCATTGTATCCAAATGATGTCACCATCCAGGTTCCTTCACTACAACATTAGCTCCAGCTTTGCTGAGAGCATGTTGGATATTTCATGCATTCTTCTCATGGGCAACATATCAATTCTAGATTAGGGATGCTCTGGTTTTTCCCTCTTGGATTTCTCTCAGAATGTTAAGGTTTGAATTGCTTTGTCTTATTTGTGGAAAGACACAAAAGACACCAATGCCTTAGAGATCCACCATTCTTCCATTTCGATTCTAGACTTCATTTATATTCCTTAGACTTGCCACAGCTTCCATTTCTTTCCACTGGTTTCTCACTTTCCCCCCTCTACCATACCAATGGATAGCCTGGCCATAGTAATCCATGCATTGGCAACCTTGCATTTAGATTAACTCCCCTCTCCCTGTCCCTCCCCCCCACTTGTGCTCCTTACCTGCCCAGACTGTCCACTGCTGTCCACTGGTCCCTTCTACTGAGAAACAGGCTTCACGGCCTGCCTTTCAGTAGCACACTGGGTGATGACGTCACCTAGCACGCTACTGAGAGGCAGGCCGCAAAGCCTGTTTCTCAGTAGAAGGGACCAGCGGATGGTAATGGACAGCCCCGGCAGGTAAGTGGGGACCTCCCTCTCCCTCCTCCTCCCCCCACTCATGCTCCTTACTTGCCAGCGTCCCGCGCTGCCGTCCGCTGCTTCCGTACTACTGATAAGCAGGCCTTGCGGCCTGTTTATCAGTAGTACAGAAGCAGCGGACGGCAGCGCGGGATGCTGGCAGGTAACAGGGGACCTCCCTCTTCCTCCCCCTTCCCCCACTCACGCTCTTTACCTGCTGCCTTCTCACTGCCGTCCGCTGCTTCAGTACTACTGAGAAACAGACCTTGCAGCCTGTTCCACAGTAGAGCGATGGCAAGCCGAGTGATGATGTCATGAGTATGCAGGGCGGATTATAAGGGAGAAGGCAATCCTGCAGGTAACCTGGACCCAAATCATGTAAGGCTTTAAAAGTAATAACCTACACTTTATAATTCACCCGGGAACTAATTGGCAGCCAGTGGAGTGATTTTGAAGCTGGTGTAATATGGTCACCCCTAGGTGTACCAGTGACCAGCCTGGCAACTATATTTTGAACAAGTTGAAGTTTCCGGACTAGGCACAGAGGTAGCCCTATGTACAGTGCATTGCGGAAGTCAAGTGTCAAAGTTACCAGTGCGTGCACTACCATTTTTAGGTCTTCCAACTCTAGGAAGGGGCGCAGCTGGCGTATCAGCCGAAGCTGATAGTAGGCACTCCTGGCCATCACATCTATCTGAGCTGTCATTTGGAGCGACGGATCCAGGAGCACCCCCAAGCTGCGAACACAGCCTTTCAGGGGGAGTGTAACCCCATCCAGAACTGGTTGACATACCTCCAAACCCAGGTTGGGACTTTTGACAGTAAGCACCTCCATCTTGTCTGGATTCAGCTTCAGTTTGTTTTTCCCCATCCAGCCCATTACCGCCTCCAAGCATTCATTCAGAGGAGACACACTATCCTTAGCTGAAGGCATAGAGGCATAGAGAAATATATTTGGGTGTCGTCATTGTACTGATAGCACCCCGCCCCATGCCTCCAGATGATCTCTCCCAGCTGTTTCATGTAGATGTTAAACAGCATTGGGGATAGAATGGCGCCTTGTGGTACGCCATACACAGCTCCTTCTTTGGGAAGCAACTATCCCCAAGCATCACCATCTGGAACCTGCCCGAGAGGTAGGACCAGAATCACTGAAGCACAGTGCCCCCAATTCCCAATCCCCTCAGGCATTCCAGAAGGATACCATGGTCAATGGTATCAAAAGGCTCAGAGAGCCAGAAGTACCAGCAGGGACACACTCCCCCTGTCAATACTCAAGCGTAGATCATCCACTAAGGCAACCATAGCAGTCTCAACGCCATATCTTGCCCTGAAGCCGGTTTGAAATGGGTCTAGAAAATCTGTATCATCCAAAACTGCCTGGAGTTGGAAGGCAACTGCCCTCTCGATCACCTTGCCCAGAAATGGAAGATTTTATACTGATCTATAGCTATTAAGATCTGGGGATCTAGGGAGGACTTTTTTTTAGAAGCGGCCATACCACTGCTACTTTTAAACATGATGAAAAACTCTCCTCCCTAAGAGATGCATTAAGAATATGTTGTAGTTGTAATCTAATTGCATCTCCTCCCTGGGCGACCAGCCAAGAAGGGCAGGGATCGAGAGGGTAAGTTGTCCTCACTCGTCCAAGCAGCTTGTCCACATCCTACTCACCAACTGAATCTGATCCAATGTAATTCTACTCACGGAGTTGCTGGACACTCCATTGTCTGCTTCTGCTATAACAACGGCATCTAAGTCGACTCTTATCCGAGAGATTTTATCTGACCCTGAATCACTTGGGACCAGATTACCTGGCACATTGCCTTCCTTGATATAGAGATGTGTGAACACTAAGGTCTCAATTTCCTAAATATATTTCGATTAAAGGTTTTACTAACTCAATAAAATAATTTTTACAATTGATGTAATATGATTTTTACACCATTTTACAATTTTTACAATTGATGTAATACAGTATTGTACAACATTTTACAACTTTCTGTTTCTGATTGTTACCCCACCATTGACTATCGTGTTGTCCGAATTCAGCCATTGTCTCTTCATCAGTGTTTGGTTGTATACATCAATACATATTGTTTATCTCAAAAAATGTTTTCCATTTGAGAAGATCACTCTTACTATCTCGGGGGATGATGCACGTTCTAGGTGGGAGTTATATTTTTTCTTGTGTAGTAATAAGTATTTTAGATTCTTAGCATCACTCAGCAGCTTGCAACCATTAGTGTTCTCTTCAGTCCTGACCGAGGAAGGGTTTGCAATGACTTGCTGTTTGCCATTTGGCAGCAACCTGGAAGTGGGCATTCTCTGTGGTGGTACCCACTCTAGTGGGACAGATTCAGGACAGATAAAAGGAAGGACTTCTTCACACAGTGCATAGTTAAACTATGGAATTTGTTACCACAAGATATAGTGATGGCCACCATTTTGGATGACCTTAAAAGGGGCTTGGATAAATTCCTAGAGGTGAAGGCTATCAACGGCTGCTAGCTCTGATGGCTATGTATAAAAAGTATAAAAATGTAAAAATGAATAAATGAATAAATATTCTACCTCTAGCATCAGAAGCAGTAAGCTTATGTACACCAGTTGCTGGGAATCATGGGTAAGAGGGTGCTGTTGCACCCATGTACTGTTTGTGGGTTCCTGGTCAACAGCTGGTTGGCTAGAGTGATGGATTAGATGGACTCTTGGCCTGATCCAGTTTGGCTCTTCTTATGTTCTATAGAATTTCCTCTCCCCAAGATTCAGGAGGCCTCCACTTTCATCAACTGTGGTGTGTTGTAGCCTTCTCTGAATGATTATGCTTCCCAGTTAGTTTGCTTTAGTATGTCGTGTATTTTTAGTTTTGGTTTTAAATATTTTAAACATTTGCTATGATGTATTTTAATGTTTGGTTTTGTAAGCCCCCTAGTGATCATCATGCAAAACAGGAGACCAAAGATGGTACTGTTTGCTTGGACAGAGGTTTCATAACACCATATAGTATACAAAAATTGGAGAGCAAAAACCCGTTTTATGGGACATTTTTCAGCAGTATCATGAAACTATTTATCAACAACAGTTGTGAACTTAGTTGTACTGCCAACTCTCTCTCTCTCTCTCTCTCTCTCTCTCTCTCTCTCTCAAGTTTGTGTGCCCTTAATAACATAATCATGAAGCCAAACCTATCTAGCATTGTGACATAGTTCTTATTCACACCTGTTTAGGCATTCACCTGAATGCATGAGAGCTTTAAATGGGTAGAGCTGATGAGGCAGGGGATGTAACCAGGTGGAGAGTTCTACTTGTGTTCAAGCAAGTTTGAGTAGAACAACAATAAATATAAATACAAAGACCATAAAATAGATAAAACGTTAAAAACAAATAAGACTAATACATTATTAAAAACACCTACCTGCTTTAAGCCCTCACGCATTCAGGCATGTGAGTTCCCTGATTGGGTAGGATCAGTCCATATTACTAATTGAGGAAGGAATTAGGAATGTAAGAAACTGGCTCATACTGAGTCAAACCATTGGTCCATCTAGCCCAGTATCGTTGACACTGACTGGTAGCAGTAGCTCTGTAGGGTTTCAGGCATGATACTTCCCTAGCCCTACCCGGTGTTGCTGGGGATTGAACCCGAGACCTTCTGCATGCAAAGCTTGCACTCTTCCACTGAACCATGGCCCTTCAGTCAGTATCAACTCAGTCATGGTGTCAGCAAGAGCGCATTTCTAGCTGCCCTTACTATTTTCAGCTTGAAACATGAAACAGACGAACATCCTCCCCCTCTCCCAATTGAGTCCCTTCCTTTAAGTGCTGTCTCAAGTGTGTGTCACTTTTTGCAACACCTCCTAAGTCATTGGTTTCAATATCTTGCATTCAAGGCAAGAACCGCTTGACCTAAATTGTCCCTGACAGATCATCGTTATATAGACTCTTTTGAGAAACTTCAAAGAAAGGATATTCCACATATTTCCAGGGCAAATTCTTCCATACATGTTCTTAGTGGCTTGATGCTGCTGGTATTTTTCCCCCTTTCTGAATTTATGCTGCTGCAACTGAAATCTATAACTTTCATTCATTCATTCATTCATTCTTTCCTTCCTGTCATGGCAATGAAGAATAGTTCTTTCTTTGGGGCAGTGCTTGGAGCATTTCAAAACAATCCCCATGATCCCCGCAGAGTCTTCGCCTCCCGTCAGCTCAGAATATCCATTTTTTTTCAATAACTCTTTGTATATGATGAACTCTAAGACTTTGGTGTTTTGCTGTTCTCCACTGAAAGCAATTCAGCCCTGCATGATCCCAGTATAAGGTTAATAAGCTTTTGATCCTCATTTCCAAACCACATGCTGAAGCAGACTAGAACACCAAAATGAAAACATTAACCTCAGATCCTCCAGGAATTCTAGTCTAGGGTGACCATATTTTGGAAACCAAAAAAGAAGAAAACATGGTCGGCCCCCAAGGGGGCGTGTCCAGCATCAAGGGTGTGTGTGCCCACCTGAACATAGCCTTGGTCACATTTCTGATTTTACAGCACACAAGTAAGACAAATCTGTTCTACATAACATCTTAATGTTAAAATCACTGAAATAACAAGTGAGACATCCAGTGTATCTGAAATTAACTTCACTCACTCTTACTTTTGTAGCTTTTGCTGTACTTTGTTACTATACTCGTGTGATACATTCTCCCCTTCCCTCAAATATCTTTTCTGATTGTAACTTCACTCTGCTGCAAGCTACTGCTTAACAGGGCTTGTTGCTTGCTGGCCAACCAGCTGGCTTTTTAAAAAATATATATTTTAGTTTTAAAGTACAATTTTGTTTTGAAACTTGCGAAAAATCAACAGATGAACAGATATGCTTGAAACTTGGCGTGGCTAAAGCCTTACTAGATCTATTGTGATGTCAAGTTTCATCTCCTTATCTTTAAAAATGATGTTTTTTAACAAAATTAATTTTTAAACCTCAAAGTTTAAAAAAATTCTAAAAATCAAGGGATGAACGGATCTGCTTCAAACTTGGCATGGCTAAAGCTCTATGTAGGAGCTATCAAAGTGCCAAGTTTCATCTCTTTATCTTTAAAAATGATGTGTGTTTTTAAAATTAATTTTAAAACCTCAAACTTTAAAAAAATCTCTAAAAATCAACAGATGAACAGATCTGCTTCAAATTTGGCATACTGACTTGAAATGATGGGAGTTGTAGTCCAACACCTTTGGAGGGCACCAGGTTGGGGAAGGGCTGCTCTAAACAAAAAAAGAGAAGTAGGTGGCCCTAAGTTGTTTGTCATCAGTTTTCCACAACTCTACAGTCACCTCTGCATATCATATTCTCCATCCTGTCCTCATGGTTCATCTGCTTTGGAAGAACGAGAATTTCACTTGCACTTTCTGCCTCCTTAGGGAGGATGTGGTGTTGGGAGCCTTAACTCCCAATTTCCCTGCTTTTTGGTGCTTGGTTGGAAACTGTAGAGCCTTAATGTTGTTTTTGTAAAACGTAGGTTTTTTGTTTAATGAATGTAATGGCTTTGTGTAATGGATGACTGGATATTATACAGTTGACCAGCAAGCCCACATCAGCTAGGATGTTACACCATTTTGACATCCAATATAAAATCAAAGCTAGTGATATGTGTTGCACCCACTTTTCAAAATAATAAGTGAACCCAAGAAGTTATGCTCTCTCACTTGAAATCTGAGGGGTCTCATTTGAACTTTTCAATTGCCATTGTCCAGAGATAAAAACTTTCTATGACTGACTCATGAAAAGAAGCATTTCATGTTTTGTGTTTGTATTTGGAGACAACCTGAAAAATAGTTCTGCTGGAATAAAGCTCCCTGATTAATTCTGGAAGCACACAAGATGATACAGGAAAATATTCTATATTAAAATAAGTTACAGTTTACTATATTCATTATTATAGCTCATTTTATGCTATATACTTTTTCTTCCTGTTTGCATCTTAAAGTAGCATACTGTGATCATGTTTGTGGTCAAGTGCCAAGCCTGCATGGGCTGCATTTCCATCCATAGATATTTACTTAAAAGACCCATTGAATTTCCTTGGTTCTTTAAAAGCAACATATTTGCTTTTAGATTTGCCACTCTCAGCATTCTGCATGTGCTATGTATGCCTGCTCTGTCTACCCTATTGTTCCCTGCAAGGCCCTGCCAGGGGAAGTCAGTAAATTAAACCCAGGGATGAAGGATGGGATTCCATCAAGTTCAACTGAGAGCATTTGCTGAAGAACATGCACCTAACAGGAACGATGAGGCCAGGTTTCTGGCAGACCCATTTAGGCAATTTTATGGCCTGATAGTCCCACTATTTGGTAGCCTTCAGAAGCCTCATAAATCAAATGGGCACATGAACACTGTTATTATGGTCTGCCACTTTGTTTGTCTATAGTAGTCTATGGTCCAGACCTCTTCAGAAGGGGGAATAGTGTTATGTCATAAGGTAACCATATGGAAAGGACAGGCCATCCAAAATGGTGGCCAGCACAACGTCTTTGATACTAAATTCTATAGTTAACCAGAACTGTACACAGTATTCAAAGTGTGGTTGCATCACAGATTTGTATAAAGGCAGTATGATACTGGCAGTTTTATTCTCAATTAACTTTCTTATAATGCCTAACATGGAGTTTGCCTTCTTTACAGCTGCCACACACTGGGTTGACATTTTCATTGAGCTGTCAATCATATTGATAAGATTTTTTTTTCTTATTTAGTCATTGCAGACTCAGATCTCATCAGTGTATATGTGATGTTGGGATGCTTTGCTCCAGTGTGCATCACTTTACAAATGCTTATGTAGAAATGTTGTTGCCATTTTGATGCCCATTTTCCCACTGTGGAGAGATTCTTTTGGAGCTCTTTGTAATCTCACTTCATTTAAAAAACCCTAAATATTTTGGGGTCAGCAGCAAATTTGGCCATCTCACTGCTCACTCCTAGTTCCAGATCAAATTATTATTATAATTAATAATAATACTAATAATAATAAGTAGAAGGAGTAATACATTTATTAGTATTACATTTATATCCTGCCTTTTTTCCTCTTGCAAGGAACCTAAGGTGGCTTACGTGATCCTCCTCCATTTTATCAGCACAACAACCCTGTAGGGTAGAAGAGTCAGTGACATTCTGAATTCTCTTAGCTTTTCTAATATTTTTTTATCAGGCTGAACAAAACTATTGTGTATTCTTTTCTCCAGTAGCAACATCTTTGACAGGCTTAATGTAGGATTCATTGACCACAGGCTATTTTTAGAGCAAAAAATAAAAAAATAAAAATCCAAACTTGGATAGTTTAAAATTAAATTGAACAACATTTCTAAACAGCCACATGGCAATTCTTGGTACTGGGTCAGATGTAGTGATATAAGAGGCTGTTCAGACTCCATTTAATTGATCAGTTGCAAAGAAGCTTCTCTAGTAAGGAGGAAGGAGAAAGCCCTAGACTGATCATTCTTTCAAGTGCCGTATCTCCCCTCACAAAAAACCCATGAGGTAGGTTAGGCCAGTCTATGACTGGCCCAAAACCATCTAGTGAGTTTCTTCTCCTGCTCACTTTCACAGAAATGTAAAACAAATGTTTGGTAATGTTTGGGTGTATGGCATGTGCTACTTTTACCCTCACAACAACCCTGTAAGACAGGTTAGGCTGGAAATCTAGGCCTGGCCCACTGTCTGTCTATGTCTGTGTGCCTGCCTCTTTCATATATACACACAGAAAGGCATCCTTGGGTTTGTTCTTTACTTACTATATATATGATAAACTACGTGTGCATAGAAAACTCTGTCACAAATGATGCAATACACTCACTTTTCGCACTTCCTAATACGTTTGTTTCCCAACTAATTTACCGCTAATACAGTCATGAATCCAACACTAAAATTTATATTTTTACTATATTAAGATAAAAGAATCCACATACATCAAGTGCAAATCAGAGAACCTACCATTTTTCATATTACTGTTCAAGAATTACGATTCTTTTCCTAATTATGCCTTACATGGAAGTTGCATTTTTCACAGCAGCCGGGTCGACATTTTCATCAAGCTGGCAACCTCCCCTGCTCAAATTCTTTCTTGGCCAGTCACCGCTAGTTAGCTCAGATCCTATCAGTTTATATGTGAAATTGTGATCCTGCCTCCAATGTGCAGCATTTGCCATTTTGATGGCCATTCTCTTGGTATGGAGAGATCTTTTTGGAGCTCCTCACAATCCCCCTTTGTTTTAGCAAGACTGAATAATTTGGTATCATCACCAAACATGACCACGTCAATGCTCACTTTCCCCCCTCATTCTAATCTTATGAGAAAGGGAGAAACTGCCTCCCTATCCACTTTCTGCACAACATGCATACTTATGCATAATTATCTTTATCATGTCTCCTCCTCTATTCACAATTTGTTTAAGGCTGCAGCACTTGCCCTGAGGAAACCACGCTGCATATGGTTAAACCAAAACCCAACAATCATAAGGAATACTAAGAGAAGCCACATGACTAGAAAGGAAAAGGAAGTATGAGCAAAAGCATAGTACTTATTTTAATATTTTTGCCCCACTTTTTGTCGTGAATAAAGCAGCTTACACAAAGTAAAGACTCCTGAACAAACTTAGCAGTCATAGAATAAGACATAAGTCTTCTTATGGATCAGTAATTGGTTAAAGAACAGAAAGCAGAGAGTAGGAATAAATGGTAAATTCTCCCGATGGACAGAAGCAAATAGTGGGGTCCCCACAGATATCAGTATTGGGAACAATGCTTTTCATCTTGTTCATAAATGATCTGGAATTAGGAGGGGACAGTGAAGTGGCCAAGTTCGCCGATGACATCAAATTATTTTAAGTTGTTAAAACACAAAGGGATTGTGAGGAACTCCAACGGGATCTCTCCAAGCTGGGAGGGTGGGCATCCAAATGGCAGATGAGGTTCAATGTAAGCAAGTGTAAGGTGATGCACATTGATGCAACCCCCACCCCCACAACTTCAAGTAAAACCTGATGGGATCTGAGCTGGCATTGACCTAACAAGAAAGAGATCTTGGGGATGTGGCAGACAGCTCAATGAAAATGTCAATCCAGTGTGTGGCAGCTGTAAAGAAGGCAAACTACGTATTGAGCATTATAAGAAAAGTAATTGAGAATAAAACTGCCAGTATCATACTGCCTTTATTCAAATCTATGGTGCGACCACACTTAGAAGACTGTGTACAGTTCTGGTCACCACACCTAAAAAAAGATATTAGACAGCTGGAAAAAGTGCAGAAAAGGGCAACTAAAATGATTAAGGGACTTGAACATCTCGCCTATGAGAGAAAGTTACAACAGCTGGGATTGTTTAGCTTGGAAAAGAAGAGGCTAAGGGGAGATATGACAGAGGTGTACAAATTGATGCATAGTGTGGAGAAGGTGGATAGGAAGACATTTTTCTCCCCTCCCATAATACTATAACCAGGGGTCATCCCATGAAGCTGATTGGTGGGAGATTCAGGACAAATAAAAGGAAGTACTTCTTCACACAGTGCATAGTTAAATTGTGGAATTCAGTACCACAAGATGTAGTGATGGCCACCATTTTGGATGGCTTTAAAAGGGAGTTGGATAAATTCCTGGAGGGAAAGGCTATCAGTGGCTACTAACCCTGATGGTTATGTGCTCCCTCCAGTATCTGAGGCAATAAGCCTGTGTGCACTAGTTGCTGGGGAACATGGGTGGGAGGGTGCTGTGCACCATGTCCTGCTTTGTTGGTCCCTGGTCAACAACTGCTTGGCTACTGTATGAACAGAGTGCTGGACTTGATGGACCCTTGGTCTGATCCAGCATGGCACTTTTTATGTTCTTAAAATGACCAGAAGTAAAATGTAAGATCAATATAAGATAAAAAGGGCACAATAACATTTACAAAAATCACAACCAAAAGAGTACCTAGCCCCTACTGAGAGCCCGTGACATATGGAGAGAGGACAATATAGAATATGTATGATGGTGTTTTTATTTTCAAAAGACAATTTTGCCTTGATATAAACATGCTACACAACACTTTACAACTAGGAAGATATGTTCCATTTATTTCAAAGTGACTTTTCCCCCTAAGTGCACTGTAGTCTTGATCCAAATAGGATCCTCCACACTCAGCATTTACAAATGGTGTAGTTCTTGTACTTAAAACAACTTGTTCTGAGTAAACATGCATAGGATTGAATTAAAAATCAAGCAGCAGCATTGATCAAATGAATAAAATAACACACATACACACAAAGCAAACACGCAAGGAAGTTGTTAATTGTAGAATGCACAACTGTTTTGTACAGGAAATGCTGCAGTCCCATCCCCCACCCCCAGGTTCCAATTTTGAAAAGGTTGCAATCCTCTACACACTGACTTAGGAGTAAAACCTAAGTCAATGGAACTTCCTGAGTAGACACACATAGAATTGAATTGAAAATCAAGCAGCGGAGTAAGAGAACACACACACACACACACACAGAGCCAACATGAAAATAACTTGTAAATTGTAGGATTATTATTCTGCTGAAAAGAAAAGGAAATCTTTACCCCCCCCCCCCCGAGTCTCCAATTTTTAAAATGCTGCAATCATCTGCATGCTTACCTGGGAGTAAGACTCATTACATTCAATGGAGCTTTCTTCTGAGAAGACTGTTAGCACTGTTAAGAGAATCCACCAGGCAGGCAGTGGAATACTTTTGAGTAGACTGCAAGCACTGTTAAGGGAATCCACACACACTCAAAGCAAGCAAGCAAGGAAGTTTTTAATTGTAGGATCATTGTTGTGCTGGAATGAGAAGGCAATCTTTACTTCCAGGATTCTCCCTCCACCCCACACACCCCAGGCTCCAATTTTAAAAATGCTGCAATCATCTACATGCTTACCTGGGAGTAAGACCCATTGCATTCAATGGAACTTACTTCTCAGTAGACTGCCAGCACTGTTGAGGGAATCCAGGAGGCAGTCAGTCACTCCCCTTGGCCTCTCAATGTTCTAATCCAGTTGGAGAGGGGGGAGGGAGAGAGAAAGAGAGAGAGAGATGCTACTCTGCATGCGTTCACTTAGAGGGAGCTCCATTCTTTCCTATGGGAGCTTATAAATTGAATTTAAAACAAACTAAAGGGGATTTAAAGTAAAGAACACCTATTCTATCAACTCTAAGGGAAAAGGAAGAGGACATAGTTGGAATTTTAATTATTTAACCTGTCTATTCATAATGGGACCTTGACAAAAACTATCACCAGCCCAGTCTCAAATACCAAAGTCAGCCTGAGAGCTCCCCCCCCCCTTTTCGACTTTAAACTTCCCTCCTTCACTCAATCTTTCACCAATCATCTTGAAATTTTCAGGTTATGTAAAACCAACATTTCTTTCTGGCACATGTAAATTTCAGGAAGATTGATGAAACATTTTAGATTTTATGAATGTTAGAATGACTGAACTCATTTGATTCCATTGTGGATTTCTTTGACTTCCAGACTAACTGTCACCAATGGTTTTTTAAAAAAGTTTTAACATTGGTTTTGAAAAGACACTGGGAGGCTGCCTTTTTGCAAGGCAATGCACTGTCCCGGAGTACAATTATCTTTCCAGTACTGCCTCTGAGCACATGGGCCCCTGAGGCATTCTTAGAAAATAGAAATGGTGGCCAGCCTGGAACCCAGCACTTCATGTTGAAGTATATGTTGAAGGTGATGGGGAGCATCTTGAACGGCTAGTGTGTGTGGAAGGGGGCAGCAGCTTGGATGGATAGAGGAGATGGCAGGGAATGAGGGGGTTGGTATTTTGCCTGTGCTGTGCGGTGTGTGTGTGTGTGTTTGCTTTTTGGTGTTGTGTGTGGTATGTTTGCTTGCTTTGCCGCGATGTTTGTTTTGCTTGACTCTGTGGCCATTTCTACACTGGCCTTTTTTTACCTGGACTACCCCTGGGTGGGCCCTGGGGGTTCAGATGATGCACAGGGACTCCTGGAGATGTGGGGGGGGGGGGGGACGGACATGAGATTTGCCAGGAATAAGGGATCCCTGGCAAATCCCAATTTTTCTGTGGCTCCAGGAACGTCCCGAGACGGTGAGAGATGTGGCCACCCATCCCGTCAACTGACGAGCTTACTTGCGAGTAAGCGTGGCAGCAGAAATGGGCACAGAGTCGCACTGCGTGGCTTCGTACCCATCAGGGGAGGGGGTGGCAGCAATTTTGCCACCCCTGGGATGGCAGAGAGGGGGTGTGGGGGCCCGATTTTGCATGTTTTTTTAACCTTCCTTTTGTAGGAGCGCTCGTGCGCTCTCCTTGGGCCGGGAAACAAAATGGCGGGCGCAACGAGTGCGTCACGCCCGGGAGGAAGCTGGAACTTCCGCTTCCTCATGAAGAAAGAAGAGGATGATCCCAGAAACAGGTACGTCCAGGATCATCCTCCTGTCCTCCCTCTACACCCTGTGGTGTAGAAAGGGCCTTTGCCTGCGTAGGTGAGTTTCTGTGAGCACCACCAGTTTGACTTCTGTGAAATGGGTCTTTTGTTGTGCTTTATATGGCCAGATATGTGATTTGGCACTTGAGGCTCAGAGTCCACTTTTGCCTTCTCCTCAGGCAATTGGCCAAGTTATTTGTCTCTGAACCTCCTCAATGTGTCTTCTCTGACTTGGGTGCTGGAGCAGAAAATTGTGGGTTCAAAAGTGTGGCTATGTGTTTTGGAGCACAGGCTCCCCCTCTGTTTTATAGATTGGAACTTGGGCACGTTGCTTTTCTTTTAGCCTCAACAGTTTGCCCTTTGGCAAATGGGTGATTTGTGACTGGCCAGGTTCACCTTGGTAGCCATTTTGTGAATAGGTAAGCAGCCCCTACCCCATGGCAGCCATTTTGTGAATAATTAGAAGTCTGTAGCACTATTCCTGTTGTGCCCTTCCTTAGCATCATGGTGATCCAGCCCTTCATATGCTTCTTTTCAAATCGCCAAGACTATGTTTGCATTTTTTTTGGTACTTTTGTCTTTTTTCATACATCACATACTGTAGGAGGGCAGTTAACAGTGGCTATCAATTACATTTTTTAAAATATTAAAATGAGGTCAATTCTCTGACTTCTACTCTAGTAATTGATAAAATAAAAGTAAATAAAGCCCCATTTCCACAGCAATTACACTCTGTGGATGATTTGTTTATTTGCTGGCTTGCTTTTTGCATGCAGAGCTTATGCTAGCTCTCTTTGTGCTAGAAGTGGGTGCTCTCTCTCTCTCTCTCTCTCTCTCTCTCTCTCTCTAACTGACCCAGATATGAGACAGTTTTTCTCATCCCTTGTAATGATTACAATGGTTGAGGGAAACCGCTTTGGAAGCCTTCATGTGTTTGGGGAGATGGAGAGGGAAGGAGAGATAAAATCCTCTTAGCCTTTTGCTCTCCCCCATCAGTGCAGCTGCCACCATCTTGATTTAAAAGTGAGTAAAAGGGGAGGGGGCAAGAGGCTTTTGGGGATGAGGAAACAGCTTTTCTCTGACCCTGGTAATGATTTGAGCTGGAGATGGGTTTGGGGGTTCAGGTGGGCTGCCTTAAAACCCTTTGAGGTAGGCTTTTAAGGACTGTAAGAATTCACATCTGAGCCAGGTTTGAATGAACTCTCGTGACACCCCAACTTTGTACATTTTGTACAAATGATCAAGTGGACACATGGGGCTTGGTGCCACAATCTCACCCACCCCCACCCCATATATTCACTATATGTGTGACTGTTGGATGAACAGTGCTGCTTAAATGTACTCATTGTATAAGCTGAACTAAGCTGTCTTTTGGAACACAGAGAGATTAGTTCATTAAGCTTGAGGTTAGGATTGTATGAGAATTGCATTCCTTTTTGCAAACCATGTGAGCATGTCCCGTTCACAATGTCAATTGCAAATGTGAGCAGGAACAGAATTCTCAAGAAATTTCTGCAGTTTCTGGGATGACGGCAGGAGGCTGCCAGGTAGGGATGTGTATTGTATCGTTAAAATGTCCGATAATGATATGATAAGGTCGTTATCGGACATCTTATTAATGATAACGATATGGTAGAAAAACCTCCGATAAATATCTGATCCAAAAATTTTCAACCCAATTATATCGGATTATCGGACTGCCATAGAAATAAACCTATAACTTCTGTATTTTAAAAGTTAGAGGCTTGAAACTTGGTCACAGTGCTTATGGGGTATGCCTAAGTAAGTGTATGAAATTTGATATCGATCCCTCCAACCCTCGATTTTATATGAATTTTTTAAAAGATCGTGCAACTTTTTGACAGGTCTGAATGAACGCACATGGCGAGCTGTCATTCTGACCTGTCGGAACTTAAACGTTCTTTAATAAATTCATATAAAATCTGGGGTTGGAGGGATCGATCTCAAATTTCATACACATACTTAGGCATACCCCATAAGCATTGTGACCAAGTTTCAAGCCTGTATCTTTGAAAATACAGAAGTTATAGGCATTTTTTCTAAAAAAAAATTCAGCTCTATAGGGCACAATGGGGCTGCAAATTAAATATCAAATTTCCGATAATTATCGTGAAGACGATACAATTAACCTACGATATTATCGGAGACGATAATTGTTTTGGTCTGAAATTCCGCTAACGATAAAATACGATATTTTTGGGCATGCACATCCCTACTGCCAGGTATTGCTAAGCTGCGGGGCACGCAAAAAGTGGGCTGGTGAATGCACTGTGGCTTAGCGAGCTGGATCCGGGGGGGCAGCCGCAACAGCCCTAGGCTTGGGAGTTCTGTGTGGACTCACCCTCTGAGCCAGAGAATGATGGCAGGGGTGTGTCCTCTGACCAGGAGTACCCTGAATAAGGCACTGACTGTCCTATCCGTGTAGAAGTGGTCTGTGCCTCCCCTTCATCAAAATCCTCCGCTCCTCACTAGAAGGCCTGAGGACTGGGGGGTCATGATAACCACATTGACCATGTTCAGACAACACGCTAAGCCATGATGGTTAAACATTTTGAGCTAAACATTATGGCTTAGCATGTCATGTGACCCATAGCATAGCATGCTGTGTGAACTATTCTTAACCATGGTAGCTATATAACCATGGTTTAAATATGCTCACTAAACATTTGCTGCGAAAGGTCTAGCGGTGTAACCAAAAGGCCCATTGACTTGCAGGATTTCCTCCATTCCTTCCATCCCTGGCCCTCCATTTGCAGACAGCTTGTCTGAATACGACCACGTACCCTTCAGTTGGGTGGTTGATTCCTGGATTTTTATCCAGGAATAACTGCATGCTTGAAATCTACACGTGTCGGCTATATTTAGTCCCCTCTTCTTTGCAGAGATGGCTAGGGACAGCAGTGGTTGTTGATGATGTGCCAGCTCCTTGCAGTAGGGCCAAACTGGCACTTTGACATACCATCTGAACTGGTCCTCTGTCTTCATCAGATCTCTGTGGTGTAGTTATTCCCTCAGAGCTAAAAGCAGATGCTTACGTGCATAAAAATAATTATTAGATGATGAATCTTCCATAATGACGATCAAATCTAAGTGTGTGTAATCCTAAATTTCTGCTCCATTATTGTTTAATCACATGCATAATATCAATGAGAGCTTTACTGGCAAAATATCATTTTTGTCAAGTATCTCAAGAGTTGCATTATCTTCACTTTATTTGTAGTCTGAGCATTGATTTTGCTAGACATGTAATAACAGCATGTATCTCAGAGGTGCATGACCTTCTTGGTTGTGAGGGTGGCTTATAATGCTGGCTTGTTGCTTGGGGTCTGCATGTACATGGGTGTGCATGCCCCCGCACACATCCACACATCCCAGCAACCCTATTAGAGATCACTCTTTCTTTGGTGCACAGGCAGGGAAAGATCGGTATCAGGATTGTTGGGGAAGGGGATTTGGCAGGGGATTTAGGGCACCCATAGGGAGGTTGCAGGAAAGGATGTGCATCCCTGATGTATATGAATGATCCATGTACTGAGTCAAAAAGATCCATATAGTCCAGGATTGTTTATGTTAACCTTTCCCAATCTGGCTTCAGCTGGACACGGGAGCTGTACTCCAGTAGATCTGGAGGGCACCAAATTGAGGAAAGCTTGGCTTGTGTTTACTTGCACGTGCACTCCGAAGTCTACACCTGGAGATGTTATCTGTCCTGGTATGAACTCTCTCTCTCTCTCTCTCTCTCTCTCTCTCTCTCTCTCTCAATGGGTAGCATCCAATGTTAGTCCTATGTAGAAATAGACCCATTGAAATGAATGAAATGTAAATTACTCATGATTATCATAAGTCCCATTCATTGCAATGGGTCTACTCTACATAGGACTAACATTGGATACTACCCTCTGTGTGTTTGAGTGTCCACACATGCATCAAGAGTTGGGATGTTCTGCATACAAAGAGTACTCTCTGTCCCTGAGCTATCCCCACCCCCACCCCAAACTCATTGCTCAGCAAACAGAACTGGCTTTCTACTTGGAGGGTCCACCAGCAAAATCCCCTCCTTTGGTCAACTTCTCCCTTGGTTGGTCCCAGTGGCAGGCAGCAGCATTTTGCAGCAGCAATGGAAGCTAACATTTTAATTTTCCACAATGCCCTGATGTGGGGTCACTCTGGGGCATTGTGGGGGATTTAAATGATAGCTCCTAGACCCAAGTCACTTTTAAGAGAACATAAGAAGAGCCATGATGGATCAGACTAAGGGTCCATCTAGTCCAGCACTCTGTTCATGTAGAGGCCAACCAGCTGTCATGACCAGGAATCCACAAGGGTGACATGGGTGCAGCAGCACCCCACTGACCATGTTCCCCAGCAACTGGTGTATGTAGGCTTACTGCCTCGGATACTGGAGGTAAAGGGGGGACCAGGACCAGGTTCAGCCCTGGAAGCTTGTCAGTTGCCCAAGGATGGCATGCATTGACATCAGGCCCAATTGCAAGCAGATTTCCCCCCTATATTTTCTGCTTCAGGATGATTAGTTTTATGTGAATGCAGCAGTGGCAGTATTTTGCCAGTACTGAATTAGAATGATGATCAGGGCAGTCATTAAAAAATGGCATGGAGACATGACGATCGTGTAGCTCTTCTCTTTAGGAAAAGGGTGAGCCAAGGAGAGTGATTCATCGGAATCCATTAGGGATTTCGGTCAGACAAACTGTTATGATTTCTGACTGCAGTGGCAGAGTTCTCATTGTTTTGTCATAATCCCCCCCCCCAATTGTTTCCCTGCTGTCCTTCTGCAAGGGCTATCAATCTGCCATTCAATGGCTATGAATCATCCAGTCCCAAAATGATGTAGCATGTATTTCAGGCATGGTGGCCACCGCTTACCATTTTCAGAGTCATGACGGCTTTCTGTGCTTTGTCCATTAGGAAAATAGGCTGAGCTCAACATCATGACTCTTGCTGTTAGGAATGGCAGTGGGGGAAGAGAAGAAAAAGAAGGTGGATCCCAGGGCTGGCCCTACCGTGAGGAGAGCATCCAACTCAGTACAAAAAAAAAAAGGAGAGAAGCAGGTTCTCAGGATGCTAAAATTCTTTATTTCAAAGTCCAGTGCATTTCACCAGTCCCAGTCGCCAATAATTATCATAGGAGACCATCATCCTGTTAAGAGTATTTCTGCAGACATCTCTTATCAACCCCCTGAAGAAGGCCTTAAAAAACAACATAGGCCAAAACACGTTGGGCTTGGAAATAAAGTAGCATCCTGAGAACCTGCTTCTCCCCCTTTTTTGTCCTACTGTGAGGCAAAGTGAGACAGTTGCCTTAGGTGGCAAATGCTGGGATAGCATTTTATGATTGCACACATGTGCATCTAAGGCATATAAACCAGAATTCAGGAAGAGAATGCAGGGAACCTCCCTCTCCCCCCCCCCACTCGCGCTCCTAACCTGCCGGGGCCATCCGCTTCAGTCCGCTGCTGCCCGCTGGTCCCTTCTACTGAGAAACAGGCTTCATGGCCTGCCTCTCAGTAGCGCGCTGGGTGATGTCATCACCTGGCACACTTCTGAGAGGCAGGCCGCAAAGCCTGTTTCTCAGTAGAAGTGACCAGCGGATGGAAGCGGACGGCCCGGCAGGTAAGTGGGGACTTCCCTCTCCTTCCCCCTCCCCCCATTTGCACTCCTTACATGCCGGCATCCCGCGCTGCTGTCCACTGCTTCCGTACTACTGATAAGCAGGCCTTGCGGCCTGTTTATCAGTGGTATGGAAGCAGCGGATGGCAGCGCAGGATGCCGGCAGGTAACGGGAGACCTCCCCCTCCCTCCCCCCCTCATGCTCCTTACCTGCTGCCTCCTCGCTGCCGTCCACTGCCGCCCGCTGCTTCAGTACTACTGAGAAACAGGCTTTGCAGCCTGTTCTACAATAGAGCTCTATCGTGGAACAGGCTGCAAGGCCTGTTTCAAAGTAGTATGGAAGCAGTGGGCGGCAGCGGACAGCAGCGAGGAGGCAGCAGGTAAAGAGTGCGAGTGAGGGGAGGTGGGGAGGAGGTCCAATCCTCTGATTTTTTCTGATCCGGATTGGATCCTTTCGGATCGGATCGGATCAGATCGGATGATCCAGATGATCAGGATCGGAATCAGATAATTTTATCCGATTTCACCTGGATCGGGTCCAGATCGTGGATCGGACCTGATCCGCTGCACATCCCTAATCTGTTCACATTTTGGTATGTTTTTGTTTCACTCTGATTCATACCATGAATTTAAAAATGACATTGGCCAGAATGTTAATTTGCGTTAGAAGTCCCTCTCCTCCACCTTTGCTTCCACATGAAAATACATCAGGCATCAACCTCAAATAGCACAACTCTAAGGGGATGTGTGAGAACACCCTGAGGGGTTTGTAGCGATTTTGTGGGAAGACCGGGTAGACATTTCCCCACGTTACAAAATCTTGTGATGTGTGAAGGAGTCTGAGGTTGACTAATACTTAATCTAGATTAAGATTAACACTTTTGCCATTGTAGAGTCTTGTACATAATTTATCTAGATGGTATCAGAGACACTGAAAAGCCAAAACTAATCTTCAACACTTTGAATAAGAGAAAGAGCCATTTATCTACATTTGTGACAAAAGGAGGATGCATAGTGGAGAAAATAGTAAAATCAAATAATTAGCTGATTTTGAATCATTGGGTTTTATGGGGTTGGGGATTCTATTGTGGGTGAAGGAGCAGGGAAATAACGAGACAACTGTATATGGTATAAAATTTGGGCCACATTTATTAAAGATCTGCAAAAGGAAACTGGGTGGGCCCTAATCTCTGCCAGCCACTAGCAAGGCATTATACCGGGCAAAGCATTCTATGCCTGGAAAGTGGCGGCAGACAATCGTCATACCCAGGCCATACCCCTTTTGGGGAGGGTAGACTGACCTATGCCACTCACCCTCCCCCCCGGGCCACACAAGACCGGATGGGGTGACAAGAGTTGGCCTAACAGGTAACACTTATCCCTGTTCTACTTGTCCTAATCTGCATAAGCACTGATGTGCATTAGCTAACATGCATCAATGCATCTGTGCAAGTGCACAGATCCCATGCCCCAAAAGTGTGGGAGGGAAGCCTGCAAATTCACAGAATCCCTCTGACTTGCAAAAAAAGCCAGTCCACTGCGGGATCTGCAGGGTGCATTCATCGAAATCTGAACTCATTTGAATCCATGGTGAATTTCTCTGGCATCCTTAGCACCATCTACTGAGCATTCCAGCTGATTATTTCCCCTTCCTCACCCCCCCTCCAGTTCAAGTTATACAGAGCCTGAGCTGAAATTGCAACAAGCCAGAAGGGCAGAGCAGAATGGGGATACAGAAGGCATGTGCTGATCTCCCATTCCTTGCAATGACTCTGTTTCTGCGTGCAGCTATGAGCACATGCTAAGGATGGGAAGGGGAGCAGCAGTCTGTTGCATCCTATGGTGACCCCTCCATGCATTGATATTGCAGGTGCATGAGGATGGAGCATGCCTCTGGGGGTATTTTGGAAGCAGGGATTCCTTGGTCACAAAATCGCTAGTTTCTACTCAAAAAAGCAAAACATGAGCATATCTAGCTGCATCCTGGAAATTAATAGGTTTTGGTTTCCATTCCATAATGAGATTTCCTCCCCCAACCCCCACTAGCTGAGTCTTCTCCTGCAGGTTTCTCTGTGACACAGCTTCGCCGGCTCAATTTCTAACATTTTGTGCATAAGAAGAATATTCTGAAAAATGGAGTCTCCATTGCACTCCCACTAATGTCCATTTTTCTTGTCCCAAGTGCCATGGCTTAACAGATTTGCCTAGTTTCCTCGCTCTACCTGTTAATCAGGAGAAGATGGAGGCGGCAGCTGCTCCGGTACACGGCGAAAGTACATTGTCTCCTCACTGATGATTATTTCAGCATGTATAATTAATGCATCATAATTTCACTGATGCTATAAAAAAAAAAAGACAAGACAAAAAAAAGAAAAAAAAGACCAGGGATGCAAATATAAATGAGGCTGTATCAAACATGCTGTTTGCCCAAAGCGTGATTAATGGAGGAAATATAAAATGAAGCATGTTCAGCAATTCTTAGTGCTCGCTCACTCTCTGTCTTTCTTCCCCCCCCCATCTCAGTGGAAAAATATTCAGCTAATAGTGAAGCCTGACCCATGTGGCAGACTCGTGTGGAAAGACAATAAATGTGATATTTGTGCTCATTCTTCTTTCCTCAAGTCAAATGAAAAAAGATTATAGAGTAGAATGAAAATCATGTTTGGACTGATGGTGTCATGAAGGATGCTACTAGTTCTGGCAGCAATAGCAAAACCAAGGGAGGAGAAGGCCAGGCAGGGTGGAGGGGAGAGGTCACAGCTTCCTCAGACTTGTAGCTCAGGGCCAATGCTATGGAGAGGTGTTCAAGGTTTTTGTTTGGTCACCATTTTTAAGCAAAATGGCCTGATTTGAGCTTCCTTGACTAATACAAGAGCTAGATGTGGCTGGTACCCTGTACGAACTGGGCATGTGCTCTCTAGCACATGAACACAGAAACCTCTACAATGTCCACAGGTTCTGTGGCCCGGAGCTCTGGGATTCTTCAGTAGAAAAGCAAATGTGGAATGAATTCCTTTAAGGTTGGCATCTGGAATACCACTGGTTAGGACGTAACTATGCCAGGTTCATTTTATGATGATTTTATATACTCTCTCCTTATTAATTGGTTTAAATAAATCAATGTGGCCATTATATTTAAGCAAGAGCCCCTCACCGTGGTAATAAGGGACATAGCCTATTATTGTACAACACTAAGCCTATGGAGGCTGTAGTTCAATTGCTTTCCAACTGTGAATTTTGCTCTTAGCTATTACTAGGGATGTGAATCGTATCGGGTCAGATGTCAGATAACGAACCGATAAGGATGTTATCGGACATCCGATGACTGATATTGATAATTTCCTTAGGTGGCCCTATCTGATCATATCCGATATCCATACGTCCGATAACTATTGGACACATCAGATTTTCAGACCGCCATTTCTGGTGTTTTCCCCATAGGCTTGCATTGGGGGAAAGAAAGCTTTACCCCAATGCAAGTCTATGGGGAAAAACACTGGGCTGGCACTCCCTCCTTCCCCACATTCGTGCTCCCTCCCCCCACTTGTGCTCCTTGCCTGCCACCACCGCCATGTAGTACTGTGAAACAGGCTTTCCGGCCTGTTCCTCAGTACAGTGATGTGCCAAGTGATGACATCATCACTCGGTGCATAGCTGTGCTGAGGAACAGGCTGGAAAGCCTGTCTGGCAGTACTACGGACTAAGCGGGTGGCAGCGGGGAAGGCCACAGGTAAGGAGCACGAGTAGGGGGGAAGGGAGGGAGTGGTCCCAAGGGGTCCTCCCTTACCTGCGGCCTTCTCCACTGCTGCCCGCTTGGTTCGTAGTACTGCTAAACAGGCTTTCTGGATTGCTCCTCAGTACAGCTATGCGCTGAGTGATTACATCATCACTCGGCACGTCGCTGTACTGAGGAACAGGCCAGAAAGCCTGTTTAGCAGTACTACGGACCAAGCGGGCAGCAGCGCTGGATGGTGGTGGAAGCAGTGGCGGCAGGTAAGGAGTGTGAGTGGGGGGAGGGAGGGAGTCCTGGCCCAGTGTTTTTCCCCATAGACTTGCATTGGGGGAAAGCTTTCTTTCCCCCAATGCAAGCCTATGGGGAAAACACCAGAAATGGCGGTCCATAATTGGATTGGAACTTCCAATATTTATTGGATATCAGATCCGATTAAATACGGGTACCCCCAATATGATCGGATACAATATTTTTAATATCAGAAATTCTGATCTGATTCCATTTCCGATATTTCTGGCCATGCACATCCCTAGCTTTACTGCTCTTTTCTGAAAGTGGGGACAGGATCATTGCTGCGCATGGCCCCTTCTAGTTAATTCCTTCCCAGAGAGCAAAAGTCAGGCTTGAGTAGACTATACAATTGCTGCTTTTAATGGTTGCATCTTCTTCTCATCCTCCTTCCTAAGCCAATCTTGAGAGAATCTCTTCAATGAAATATGAACCCTCTTAATTTTTAGTCGCAAAGCACAATTTGCGAAATGAAATCATTTCACTGAGGACAGACACAGTCTTTGTTGCAGGAGAAGAATCGCACACGTTCGCAAACATAGATGACACCATTCAAAGTCTTCTCATGTGCTCCAGTCTGCTGATGGAGTTCCTGATCATTTAGTCTGGTCCGCAGTGGGCAGGCCAGTTCCCTTGGGAATGGCACAATTTCTGCAGAAAGGAATGCTTCCCAAAGACATAGATTCCACTGAGCCTCACAGCTGATTAGGGTGGGTCTGTGATATACCTTATCTATTCTCCCCTCTGCTCTCCCATAGGAAACACAGCAGGGGGACAAAGGAGCAAGGAGCATCAGGCTAAAGCAGAGGAAGTCAACATGACACTAATGGCACCCTCCCCCTCCAACATCTGTGTTTTCTTTTTTGAAATTGCATATTTTCTTGACAGCAGCTGGGATTACCATGAAATAGGTTTTGTTGGTGCTGAACATTGTGGGTTCAGAGGAATCGTTTAGTGTGTTGGGGCTCAGCCCCCACCCGTGCCTTGCACTCAGTTCTTTGGACAGCTTACTTGTCCTTTGCCATGCCTCCCATGGCAGCCATTTCGAGGTGGTGCCCAAGACGGTTCCTCAAATTGTCAAATGTATCCATGGCTGAAAGGGTTCACCTATAGGGTGACCAGATTTTGGAAACCAAAATCCTGGTCCCCCCCCCACCCCAAAACAACCCCCCCCCAACAAGCCACTCACCCCCCAAAAAAACCATCCCGGACCTACCGGGTCCTCTGCCGCCGCTGGGCTCATGCTGCCGCCGCCACCGGGCTCGTGCCAGAGGCTGCGAGGAAGAGGGCTGATTCCGGAAGTGATGTAATTGGCTTCCCCCGCCTCTTCCACTTGGGCATCCGTGCTCCTCAGGGCTTGTCGCCATTGCGACAAACCCCGAGGAGGCCAGAAGCCACACAGAAGAGGCGGGAGAGGGCTGATTTCATCATTTCCGGATTCGGCCCTCTCCTGCCTCTTCCATGCAGCCTCTGGCATGAGCCCTGCAGCGCCAGCACTGGCAGCATGAGTCCAACGGCGGCAGTGGCTGCATGGGCTCAGTGGCGGCAGCAGCGGTTACATGAGTCCGATGGCAGTGGCGGCAGTTGCACGAGTCCAGCGGCGGTGGTGGCGGCTCAATGAGTGCAGCGGCAGCGGTGGCACGAGCCCATAATCGACCCTCACCCGCCTCTTCCGCATGGGCATCGTTTCCCCTGTTTGTCCCTGCTGCCCCCCGGTCGGCCCGGATCACCCCAGTTTTCCCAGTTAGGAACGGGAAACCCCGGGCGATCTGGTTACCCTATTCACCTACCTACGGGCGACAGCTTTGTGAAGTTCTTTGCAGTTGGCTCCCTGACTGACAGCCAAAGCCTAACACATTGAAGCTGGCAAGGAATGGGGCAGCTAGGACTTTGGAGAAACTGAGCAGGTTCCTATCTTCTTGGTGGTGGTGGTGGTGGTGGTGGTGGAGCTCTGGTACTAAACAGGAGTAGCCAACATAGTGCCTTGCAGATGCTTTGAACTACAATTTCTGTAATCCTGATAATTGGCTATGGTGGGTTGGGCTAATGGGATTTGTAGTCAAAAACATGTGGCGCCATGTTGCCTGTCTTTGAACCATAGGCTCTCTTTGTTGCTGGTTGAAGGAGAGTGAGATCACCCAAGGAATCTGTAGGCTGTGACTGTAAATTTAGGGTGGGGTGATGTGTCCCATCTAGCTCAGCTCAAGGTACTCAAGGAAACCAAGCCAAAGTAGTTGTCCTTACTTCAAGGGCAGAGCAGAGTCAAGTCCACTCAAACAGAGTCAAGAATGCCAGGCCTGTCAGGACCTTGGACAGATCTCTGTTGGCTGGAAGTCACTCAGGAACTTAAAGCTGTTGTCTCAACAACATGCAGAGGCCTTGTAAGGTTTTATGAAGGGTGGCTGATCTCGCTCTAAAGTTAACCCCACTCCATCTGAGGAGCTGCCTATCTGTTAAAGGGATATTGCTTGATTCTGCAGCCACTGTCTTCTCAGGCTTGGGGGTGGTGAGGACTGTATGGGTGGGGGTTGAATCCAAAACATCTGGTAAAGCCCAGAAGGTCCCAGAGTAACAGACCATGGTTCACTGGATGATGCCTCCTCCAGCTCAGAATTCTCCTCTGAGCCAGAGGGGGGAATCAAGGCCAAAGAATATGACAGTAAAGCATCTACTCACAAGGAATTAATCAGATAACTTAGGCATCGAAGCTGCAGGAGTGGGTGGAGGCAGTTATCACATGTATGTACATAGTGTCATCAGTGCGCAGCTTACCAAGAGGAGAGGCTTGGTCACAAGACAAGTTTGGGCTGCCTCAGCTCTTCAGCTACTGCCTAAGGTGGGTGCTTGGCAAATTCACCATGTGCTAAAATGGAGGCTTGAGCCCTGGGCCGCCCCCTCAGGCCTAGACCCAGAGAACTAGCAGCAAGCAGCCACTCAAATGCAAGTTGGAAATGGAGAGTCACACATTGCAAGCTTGGGCAGTTACGTGAACTTGCCTGAAGTTGGGCTCCAAACTGGTCAGCATGGGCAATGCACGTAGCAGTGCCCAGCAGATGTGAAATGGTTGGCCCATTTCTATGGGCTGCTTTAAAAAGAGGTTGGTGGAGGACTTGGCGGGGGAGGGGGGAGAAATAGATGCATTTATGGAAGATGTAGTCCCTCAAAGGTCATTGACCATGATAGAACTTCCAGGTTCAGAGGCAGTGTACCTCTCAGTACCAGATGCTGGGTGGTGGTAGTAGGGTGACCAGATCGCCCTGGATTTCCTGGTCCTAACTGGGAAAACTGGGGCAATCCGGGCCGACAGGGGGGCGGCGGGGGCAAACCGGGGAAAGGGTCGGCTCTCCTCCCAACCTAAAATGCCCGCGCTGTTCCCCATTTACCAACCTCGGCAGGAAACAAGTGCTCAGCGTTAGGGAGCGTCAACAAATTCCTTGTCGGGAGGCTAAAGCAGCTTTAGTAAAGCTACTTTAGCCACCAGACAAGGAATTTGTTGAGGCTCCCTAACGCTGAGCACTTGTTTCCCACTGAGGCCGGGGAGCAGCGCAGGCATTTTAAAGCAGGCTCCTTCTCCTCCTGCTGCTGCTGCTGTGTTTCCTCAGGCACCTCCTGGGAGCCCATGAGCAGACAAGAAGGGTAAGGGAGCTGCAAGGTCACGCGGCGGCGGTGGAGGAGATCAGCAGTGGCAGCGGAGGACCTGGTAGGTCCGTGCTGGTTTTTTTGGGGGGTGAGTGGCTTGGTGGTGGGGGGTGTTATGGGTGGGGGGTGGCGGGGGGTGTCTGCTTGTTGGCCGCATGGTGGGCGGCCTTTTGAATTTTTTTATTTTATGTTAGGGGATGGGATCTGCTTTGGTGGGGCGGCCATTTTGGACCGGGATTTTGCTTTCCAAAATCTGGTCACCCTGTAGTAGGGGCAAATAATAAGCAAAGATTATAACCTTCATGCTCTGCTCGTTGAATTCCCAGAAGCATCAGGTTTTTGTTTTTGTTTTTTTAAAAAAACCAAGACACCAGACTAGATGGACACTTGATCTGATTCAACAGGAATGTTCACATTTGCTGGGTCACACAAGGGGGTTTCATTGCTACAGGCTTTGCTGATGACAGCCAGTAACTTAGATGAATAAGCAAACAAAGAGGACCATCAGCTTCATGCCTTGATTATGAGCATCTCAGAAATGCCCAGAGAGCTTCAGCTACTGAGCGGTACAGAAACAAAAATAATCAATCAATCAATCTACCTGGCAGGCTACTGGCTAGATCAGCCTTGCCCAATGTGGCACCCTCCAGATGTGTTGGAATACAACTCCCATCATCCCCATCTGTGTGATGGGAGTTGTAATCTACTACATCTAGAGGGTGCCAAGTTGGGCTAGATAGACCTTGGTTGAGATCTAGGGAAACTCTTCTTCTTACATTATGGTGATTGCCGGTGTTTTCCCTCGTTGCAAAGTTACACTCTCAGCTTCTCCTTTTTTCCCCTTTCTTCCTCCCTTTCTCTTTCTCTCCCTTCCCCTCTCCAGTTCGTTGCCCAGCCCAACTGCCAGCAGCTGCTAGCAACACTTTGGTATGACGGCTTTCCCGGATGGCGGCGGAAGCATTGGGCGGTCAAGCTCTTGACCTGCATCACGATTGGACTCCTGTTTCCGGTGCTTTCCGTGGCCTACTTGATTGCACCTAAGAGCAGGCTGGGACTGTTCATTAAAAAGCCATTTATAAAGTTTATCTGCCACACTGGCTCTTACCTTACCTTCCTCTTCATGCTCCTCCTGGCATCCCAGCACATTGTCAGGACTGACCTCCACATGCAGGGACCTCCTCCCACCGTTGTCGAATGGATGATCCTCCCCTGGGTTCTAGGTAAATCCGTGAGTGCCAACGCGTGTGTGGGTTAATGAGAGTTGCATGCAGATTAACACTGCCATTTCCATGCAAATCAGCTTGGCACCTAAATGTCTCTTCCATGGGCAGGGGGAGGCCACATACTTCCCTGAATTTAGCCTTGTTGTCTGTTTTTGATCTCTCCCCCTCCTCACCTTGAGAACTGAGGCGAGATTATGAGTCTTGATCTTCTTTTTCCTTGTTCTCCTGTTGATGTTGGCCTTTGGTTCCAATTAGGGCCAGGCAGGGCCGGCACCAAAGCTCGGCATGGTGGGCACCTGCTGAGGGACCTCGCCCCAGAAGGGGCCCATTGACAAGAGCCCCCTGGAGTTGCTCCTCTTCTTCATCACCCAACAATGGTGGCAGTAAGGAGGAAGAGGAGGAGCAGTTATCACAGCCCAATTACTCGCTGGTTCCCTCCCTATCAAGTAAGTGAGTGATGTAGCATTGATGAGGAAGAGGGTGAGGAGCAAGAGTAGCTGGTGACAATGGCTGAGAAGATGGACTCACTGTGGGGAAGGGACCCACTGCGGGCTGTTTGCTCAAAGCCCTCAAATACATGGAGCCCACACTCAGGGCAGACAAATCGTACAAGTGGCCTAAAAAGAAGACAGGAATAGCTATATTGGTAGGGGAACCAGTGAAACTGTGTACAATGTGTGCAGGGCAGCCCAGGATCTTTTGCACCATCCCAGAAGATGCTGAGACACATTTTGGGGAGGGACCATAGGTCCATGGTACAGTACCTTCTGTACCTGCTGAAAGTCCCAGGTTCAGTCCTGGCATCTCCAGTTAAAGGTGGGAGGGGACGGGAGAGTCAGAGTAGACTACTCTGTGCTAGGCAAACAAAAGGTTTGGCCAGATGTTACGCAGATTCCTATGTGCCATGTGAATCTCGTGGTGCAGCATCACAGTGTCCTGGGCCAAGCCTGCTTCTGATTTCAGAGGCCCCCTCTACAAGGATTCGCTTTTGCGCCCGGTTAGGCGATTATGCGCATAATCGCTGAAGCGCATTTACACCTAATACCTCTGCACGAGAGGCGGCGAGAGGCGGCGAAGCACATTAACGGCTGTCCAAAATTCGCTTTCCAAGTAGTTAATGTGGAGAATCGCTTGTTCACATAGTCAAAATGCGCTTTAACGGGCAGAGCAAAATAAAACTCGCGATTTAACGCGCATTCAATAATGCGCATAATCGGAGAGATAACGCGCCTCTACGCCCGATTTGCGTTCCGTTCTTGTAGAGGTAATTTTTTAAAAGCGCCTTGAAAGAGCTTTAAACCTCTCTTGTAGAGGCAGCCTGAGTCTAAAGTCGGATACATGAGCTGAAGGCCAGAGAAAAGGCTTCTTTACACAGCGCATAATTAACATTGGGAATTCCCAGTCCTGTAAGATGTGGCGACAGCTGTTGGCAAAGATCACTTTAAACGGGGATTGGACAACTCATACAAGAGCAAAGGCTTATGAATGGCTAATGGCCACAATACCAGTTTGGAGGTGGTTTGCCTGGCAGTAACAGAGATTTGCGGGCTATTTGTGGGCTTCCTGGAGTTGGCTGTGTGGGGCAGGAATAAGTTGCTGGAATAGATGGACCCTTGGCGTGAGCCAGAAGGTCATAAGGACTAAGATGACCTCAGGAAGATTTCACTCCTGGTGAGATCCAGGAATTCTATAACCACATCTTCATCTTCTATGCATAACCTGTGTCCCTCCAAATGTGGTTGTTGTGGTTGTTGTGGTTACTTACATTTTTATCCTGCCTTTTTCCTCTGGCAATGGAGGGGAGGACCATATAAGCTGCCTTGGGTTCCTTGCAAGAGGGGGAAAAGACAGGATATTATTGTAATAATAATAATAATTTAAAAATCGCAACATAAAAGCACCATACAAACATCAAGTAGCGGGATGCCTTGTCTATGGTGAAAAGTTGAGGTGATTTTCTGTGGGTGAATATTTTCAGTGTGAAAAGTGGAGTTTGGGAGAGCCTGGAATATCCCCCCAAATACACACAAACAGACCCCCCCCCTCCTCGCTTTGTGGCACCATTTCACTCTTGTTCATGGCTGTGCTCAAAGGTGATGTGGTACAAAACACTCTCTCTCTCTCTCTCTCTCTCTCTCTCTCTCTCTCTCTCTCTCTCTCTCTTTTAAGAGAGTTCTCATGGCTGGCTGGCTCCATGACCAGCCAAGCAAAGATCAAGTAGCCAGAGTGATGATATCACACTACAACATAACCATTAGCCAATCAGTTTTGTCTATGTGATGACACCATATAAAGCCAGAGCAGAGTGAGGGTAAAACTTCACTCAGAATAGGAGAGTCATTTCACTCTGTTTTGCAGCCATGGCATGATCAAACCAATAAGGTCACACACACACACACACACACACTTGATTAATTTCCACAGATCTCACTGGATTTACAAGAAAAAATAATTCTAATTAGATATGGGAAGGGCTGAGTGGATTTAAACATAAAATAAAATAAATTAGTCCATTGTATCTTGTATTTCTTCACTTGGACTATTCTCACAGATCAGTCACAGCTTCTAAAAATGAAGCTGAGTTTGATGAACTGAACTGAAAGCTTGAAGCAGTGGGAATTAGCTGCTGTGTAAAAAAAAAATGCCTGTAAACAAGCTCCAGACCCAGCAGTATCCCTTAACACATATCTTTCTGTCTTTGAAAGCCTTCTGGGGAAAAACAGAGTTGTAGCCAGGTGATTTTAGACCCTGCATTTAATTAACTTATGTGGGGGTGGTGGGGGTGGTGAAGGAGGCTTTAGATGCTCATGTGTATTACCTCAGTTGTGAAACACAGAAAATAATAATAATAATAATAATAATAATAATAATAATAATAATAATGCTCTTTTCCCAGTACAGGCATTCAAGGTGGCTTTACAAATTAAAACATATACAGTTAAAACATGTAAATAGAAATATACAAAAGTTAAAATTATAATTAAATATGCTGCAATATTAAAACATTTAAAAACATTTAAAATACAATATTAAAAATATCCAGTGCATAAAGAATGCATAAGCAGAGGTCTAGATTATTCCCCAAGACCTGCCAGAACAAAAAGGGTTTTGCCTGCCTCTGGAAGTATAGCAAGGAGGGAGCCGGGCTAGCTTCTTGGGAAGGGAGTTCCAGAGCCCTGGGGCAGCCACCCAGAAGGCCCTCTCCACATTCCCACCAACTAACATTTATTTTCTCCCCCTCTCCATCAAAAGAACCTGCCATTCCATGCTCTACAACTAATATGTTAGAATAACAACAACAACACTGTTTGCTATCCCTGATTTTTAATAATAATAATAATAATAATAATAATAATAATAATAATACTCTGAGCAAGTGCAATTTTACATTTTAGACCCAGTTAAATTATAGCATCATCATGACCTTAGGAATAAAATGGAGTTGGTTGCTGCTATCCTCACCATCTGCCACTCTCTGGCTGGTCATATCACCCCCACCCAACCCAACCCTGAGCTGCGGGAGGGCTGGATTTTGCCCCCCTGGCTGCATTAAACAATCATTGTGAATAAGTTGGTGTCATTTCTCCAACACAGCTTCCTCATTGGGCTCCTTCTAGCATTTACAATCTTTTCTTTAAAAGGTCATGTTTGTCCCAGATCAGCAAAGGTGGAACAGAGTTATTGATTATAGAGGAAAATGAAGGTAACATTTCCTTGGATACAAGTTCTTTAGGTGGAAAACTTTTTTTAAAAAAAAGAAATGCCTCCTCTCGAGAAAGAAGAAAGGCGAACGGAAAGAACAGTCACGTTCTGTGCAGACAGCATGGCAGTAACTATAGCAACACAACTCTAACAATGATTACTCACAATAAATGTAACATATGGGGATCTTCATCAGAAGCCTCTCTGCTGATTCGTTTGTGCAGGCAGAGGAATTGTGGCCAAAGAGTGAAAGATCCATTACCGGTGTCTGCATGGCGGTGATATTTAAATGGCAATTCAAAAGGAACAAGAACAGAAGACTCAAGTGAAGCCTCAAACCAGTGGAGACTGGTGGCTCTGATGGCAGTTGGGTGGCGAATCTGCTCTGGCTTTCAGTCAGAACCAGTTAGAACTCTAAAGGAGCTCACCAAGGTGCTTCAGATAGCTCCTTTAGAGTTCTGACTGGTTCTGACTGAAACCTGGAGCGGATTGGCCACCCCACTGACATCAGAGCCACCAGCCTCCGCTGCCTGAAACAAAACATTGCCACGTTCAAAGTTCCAACCAGCTGGAGATGGCCCTTTCCAGGATATTCCATTCTCTTCACTCTTGCTTCTTCATCATCCACCCTTCCCAACAGTCAGCCATCATCACCAGATGACCACTTCCGAATGGTCCCAAAAGAGGAAATGTATCACCAAAAAAGGAAGGCAAAAGAGGATAGCCATTTGCATAACATTTGCATTTGCTCATTTATATACACCAGGGTGAAATTAGAAATAATGACTAAAATTGAAATAAAAATACAATGCATCTCACTATGGTAAGGAAAGATGGTGACCAGGTGACTTTTTTCTGATGGTTCTTTATCTTTAAACTGGATGTGGACTGGACAGCCCTTCCAATAGGCGATAGCTTCAAAATACAGGGCTTGTTCTCTGTAAAAGAGGACACATGGCCACTCTAAGTAGGGTCAGTCTTCATTAAACTGTTTTGTAGGGAGTTCTCCCCCTCAGAGGTTTTCCCCCTAAAGTTTTCATAGGATCATAGAATAGTAGAGTTGGAAAGGGCCTATAAGGCCAACTTGTCCAACCCCCTGCTCCATGCAGGAATCCACCTTAAAGCATACCTGACAGATGGCTGTCCAGCTGCCTCTTGAAGGCCTCTAGTGTGGGAGAGCCCACGACCTCCCTAGGTCATTGGTTCCATTGTCGTATTGCTCTAACAGTCAGGAAGTTTTTTCTGATGTCCAGCCGGAATCTGGCTTGAGCCCATTATTCCTTGTCCTGCACTCTGGGAAGATTAAGAAGAGATCCTGGCCCTCCTCCGTGTGACACCCTTTCAAGGATTTGGAGCGTGCTGTCATCTCTCCCCTCAGTCTTCTCTTCTCAAGGCTAAACATGCCCAGTTCTTTCAGTCTCTCCTTATAGGGCTTTGTTGCTCTTCCTCTTCTGAAAATCCTAGGGTTCGCCTAAACCGGCTGTTGCCTCCCTCTTTTGCATGGATGGTACTGTTTAGAAGATTGAAGGACCACCATGTGATTCAAGGGCCAGGATGTATTGATTGAAATCCCTCTATTCCACATGGAAGTGGTAGGGTCCAACATACAATGGATTCTAATACCAAAAGGTTATTCCCCTGAATTGGTTGTTGTTGTTTTTTTTTTTTAGTTTTTAATTTGTTTATATAGTTTATTGTTTTTCTTTGCCTTAACTGTAGGTACTCACATGCCAATTTGTTCTTGGGAAATAGTAAAATACAATTAAATATTATGAGCAACATATTAGCCCTTTTTCAAATCTTCAAATTGCAGATCGAATCCATGTTGGGGGACGGACGGACTGGATCAAGCTTGAATTCCATGGGTTGGATCCAGAGGTAGTCATATTTTGAGTAGTCCTATTGAAATTAATTGGATTTAAGTTAACCAAGACTAACATAAGTTCCATTGCTTTCAGTGGGTCTACTCTAAAGATGACTAAGACTGAATCAACCCCATGTGTTGATCAGCATGAAGCTCACTTGGTGACTTTGGGCTAGTCACTGATGTTCATCCTAACCTACCTCATACAGTTGTTGTGATGATAAAATGAAGAAAGGGAGGATCATGTATGCTCAGAGGAGGCTGGTGGCTTCAATGTCCGTGGGAAAGTGAATATACTCTTGAGTGAACTCTAAAGGAGCTCTCCAAGGTGACATCAGAGACACCAGCCTCCACTGTGTACACAGCCTTCAGATCCCTGGAGGGGGAAAAAAATAACAGGATATGAATGTAACAAATAAATAAACTAAGTCTAGCCAACTACTGTCTCATTTGATTGGCATAAGTTCTCCATGGCCTACGCTTGGTGGAGATTTGAAGAAGACGAGGGCTCATAGTTCAGTCATTCTAGGGATGGAGCTCTAAAAGCCATTCTATACTAACTTTAGCTTGTCATGGAAGTCTGAAGGAGAGAATCAAAAGCCGCTGCTGCCCTGGCTTGAAGAAGGTGGCATGAAAAGCCTTGAAGTAAGTGCCTTATTAATAACTCAGGAAAGAGATGATTCTCTCCCCCCAAAAAAGATAGGGGGGGGAAGAATTTGAAGCTTCTCCAGGCAAGACCCAATTGCACACTTTACTCTTTCATCGTAATATAAACTACATCCCTGAGTGTACATTTCAACCGGAGACCTTGTATCCCTTCTGTTTGAACCTCATCTGCCTATGCTTGTACATCCCTACCATTTCAAGCCACATTTCATGTTCTGTCACTGCAAACCACCCTGAACCATAATTACATTTCGCGGCAAAGAAGGAGGGAATCTTGTTTCGGAGCTGTTAGTTTTCAATGGCCTTTTCCTTCCATCCCATTTGCTCTGCTTTGATGCTCGGTAACGGTGTCTCACCAAAATTACTTCTCTTTCCATAGGTTTTATTTGGGGCGAAATCAAAGAAATGTGGGACGGAGGCTTCAATGAGTACGTGCACGACTGGTGGAACCTGATGGATTTTGCAATGAATTCCCTCTACTTGGCTACGATCTCCCTGAAAATTGTTGCCTATGTCAAGGTACCATAAGCGTGGAGCATGCCTGTGGACTCTTCAGTGGCAGGGCTTCTCCACAACCACAACTTCTCCCTTTCTCCCTTCCATTTCATGGAGGTGTGGTCCACTCAGGAGCTGCCTTCAAAGCTGTTGGTATCCACAACTTTAGCCTTCACTTTAGTTCCCACTCTCTTCTTCAATCATAGTTTAATGTTATGCCCATTCCAGCCCTAACCATGACAAGCTTTTAGCCAGGGTTTATAACCTCATTTCAAATGACCTCTGATTTAAATCCTGATTCAGATGGGAAGCCTGGTTAGCATCAAGTGCAGATGTAAAATAAACCTGGGGTCTACCATGTAGTGCCCATGGACACCTCCCCTGGCACCCACCAGATTCCCAGCCCCTTATTCCTTAAGATGTTTAAACATTTTAAAAAAAATTAAAAAAGGGAAGCTGTCATGTTGCAAGGTGAAGTGCTGCCTTCCAGCATCATCTTCATTTGGGTTCCTAAGGGTAGTTTGTGTTTTGTATCTCAGACTTTACCTCTGCCTTGTACTTCAACTCTTGGGCAAACTACTTTTCTTTTAGTATCACCAGTTTGACTTCTGGAAAACGATTGTGTTGTAAGCAGTCAAGTCCACCATGGCAGCCAGTGTAGGAATGGGCAAGCCCTCATGGCAGCCATTTTGTGATAGCACACATGCAACACTTTCTCCAAATTCTACATGTGCCCACCAACCCAAAAAGTCTCCTACCCATGGGTAAAAGCCTGGCAATGAAAACAAGGGTGAGGGACATTTCATGTCCTGGCTCCCAATTTGCAAACCAGTTTTCAGAGAGGCAGCATTACATCTACACCAGAAATATGTATTGTGTGTCTGTGCGTATCAGGTGACAAATCAGGGACTTGTCTACTCTCACAGCCAGTAGAACATGCAGCCATGCTCCACTTTGGTTGTATTGATGGATGGTGCAAGGGGCTTTTTAACCATTTTTAAAAAACTAAAATAAAATAATGTAACAGCCACAGAACTACATAGGAAGGCAGTCCTGATAGCTCAAGTGCAACACAGAAGGAGAAAATGGCAAAGCATGCCAAATCAGTATTTATTAGAGAATGGATAATGCATTTTGAGCATGAGAGATGCTGCTCTGTTCAAGGAACCAGCCCAACTCTCAGCACGCAAATTATTGTGACAGTGTTTTCAGACAGGGAAAAACTTGCTCTGGGTGGATAAGAATGACTCCTCTGAAGAAGAGCTTGAGGATTGAAGTGCGGCAGAATTCTCTACTGACGTGCAGAATTTTGGACCCAATCTGCAGTGACCTAAAATAATCCCATGTTCCATTGCACTCGGAAAAATGTTTGCTTTCTCATACAAAACCATCACTTTGTAGTGCTAGTGAGGGTCTTTTCCAGATGTCATTTTACCCTAAACATGATTTTTTAAAATGAAATAAGGCTGAAATCCTACACACACTTACCCGGGAGAAAATCCTACTGAAATGAGTGGAGCTTACTTCTCAGTAGACATGGACAGGATCACAACCTAAAATATTTATATACCACTCTTCATAAAACATGTTGCAGCAATTTACAATTCATTTAAAAAATGAGCCACAATAAAAACAGTAAATCAACATGTTATTAAAACTGTAAAGCAGATTTAGGTAGACACAGCTAGGCTGACCATATGAAAAGGAGGACAGGGCTCATGTAACTTTAAGAGTTGTAGAGAAAAGGGAATTTCAGCCAGTTTCATTTGTATGCAGTTAGTTCCTGGTGAAATTCCCTCTTCATCACAACAGTTAAAGTTGCAGGGGCCCTGCCTTCTTTTGGATATGGTCACTCTAGTATAGTGCATGCACCTTTAACTGTTGTGATGAAGAGGGGATTTCACCAGGAACTAATTGCATACAAATGACAATGGCTGAAATTCCCTTTTCTCTACAACTGTTAAAGTTACATGAGCCCTGTCCTCCTTTTCATATGGTCAGCCTAGACACAGCTAAGAGAGAGGCGAAGGAAGACAGACAGACAGAGAAGACAGAAAAATAACTGTATCACTAACCTTCAGATTTCAAAAGCCTCTGCTGTTGCAACAGCCCTGGTGTTAACGGAATTCTGCAAAACACCAGAAAGGAGGTGGCGGCATGAACCTCATTTATGGCCAGAGTAAAAGGCTAAGGCAACCGGAGGAGCTATAATTGTAGTGGTTGCTGGGCCAGATTTCCACTGCGCTCTTCTGATCATAGGTGTAGAGGTGTAAACTTTCCGCAAATTTTGAAGCCATGGAAGGAAAAGATCACACTTTTTTTCTAGTGTGTGTAGGGGTGTGTGGGATACAACTGAAATGGGGGGGGGGTTTGAAAAACATGCAATACTTTATAAAGTAGTCTTTCTAGATCTAAAGTCAATTGATTACTTTAAAAACAACAGAGTCTTGTGGCACCTTAAAGACTAAGACATTTATTCTGCCATAAGCTTTCATGGACTATAGCCCACTTCTTTGAATGCATGGAGTATTATGGAGAGTTTCTGGTTTTTTATACAGTATATGTAGTGTGTGTGGGAGACTGTAAACAGTGAGGTCAGAAGGAAATTCAATGCAAAAGTCCTGGTAGTGACAATCATATTATTAACAAAGGTCGTTTCCAGTGCAGCTGTTGCAGAATACAAACAACCTGGTACTAGGTAAGACAAGTAGTGTGATAAAATCCTTTATCCCAGTTCAGTCCTCCAGAAATTGAATTAAACCTGTTGATGAATCCTAACTCCGCAGTGTCTTGCTCAAATCTCCCTTGAAATTCCTTGGGCTCAAGTGACAGGAAGCCAGATTCCGGCTGGACATCAGGAAAAACTTCCTGACTGCTAGAGCAATATGACAATGGAACCAATGACCTAGGGAGGTGGTGGGCTCTCCCACATTAGAGGCATTCAAGAGGCAGCTGGACAACCATCTGTCAGGTAGGCTTTAAGGTAGATCCCTGCATGGAGCAGGGGGTTGGACTCGATGGCCTTATAGGCCCCTTCCAACTCTACGATTCTATGATTCTGTGGCCACATTAAATGTCTGGGAGGCAGAAGTATTCTGCCACTGTTTTGCAAATGTTGCAATTCCTGATGTCAGAATTAATATTTTAGCTGGGAACTGTAGGGTATGTTTTTTTAAAAAAAAAAAATAGGGTGACCATATGAAAAGGAGGACAGGGCTCCTGTGTCTTTAATAGTTGCATAGAAAAGTGAATTTCAGCAGGTGTCATTTGTATGCATGCAGCACCTGGTGAATTTCCCTCTTCATCACAACAGTGTAAGTTGCAGGAGCCCTGCCCTCTTTTGTATCTGGTCACTCTAATATAGCTCCTGCAGCTTTCACTGTAACACTATACCATTGGTAGCGTGCACAGCAATGCCCTGTTCTCAAAACATGCCCCTGTTTTCATCTGTGAAATAGCAGAGCAGCATTCCCAAGCCTGGTGCCTTCCAGTTGTCTGGGGCTCAACTCCCACCAACCCCTGTCACCCTGACCAATGGTCAGGAATGCTGGGAGTTGTAGTCCAAAACATTTGGAGATCATCAGGTTGAGGAAAGCTCAGTTAGAGGGTAGGCACATGTCTGTGTTTCACTCAGAAATAGCTATGGACGAGTGTCCTTATCCCCTTTTTGTCAGGAGCGATTTGGTGCTGCACGCCTCTGAATTCCCATGCTAATGCTGGGTGCAACCCTCAGGCTATCTTCTTCCTAAAAGCTTTTTTGATGTTCATTTCCTGCTGTTTTTAATGCTGGCAAGGAGGCGAGGCATCAGGAGTCTAAATATTTGACAGACTGGCAGGGAGGTGGCTGTGAGATGGGGGGGCATGGGATAAACACTCTGGCTACTGTAGACTCACATCAGGGCCTGTTGAGTGCACACCTCTCCAACTGGATACTGAGGGAGTTGTTTTTCCCCAGGTAGGGATCTCCACCACAGCATTAAAGATTGCATTCTCCGCTCTTCCATACACTTCCTCCCCTCTCCCTCTGGGGCTAGAGTGGAAATGGACATATGCTGTTGGAACCGTGGGGTGTTCAAAAGGGACGTATTAACAGCCAAATATGTCCACACATGGACAATCTTGCGTACTTGTAATACTCCCTCGTCTTCTCACACTAAGGACCGTCTCCTGAGCACTCCTCCACTGCCACTATTACACACTGGTGAAGGTTTTCTCCACCTGCTGTTTCCATTTACTCTGCAATCGCTTTCCTCTTATTTCAAAGCAAAGAGCGTACTTCTTCTTTTGGTTAAAGTTAGCCTTGAAAAAAAAAAATAAGGACGGGCGAATCTATCAAGCTTCTTTTTTCCACTGCTAAGTATGTCCCAGTACTTTAGGGTGCACTTTTTCAAAGGTAGGGATTTTTGCAAGCATTTCATTGATGAATAAACTGCTTTTGTATGCATTTCCCCCCAAATATATCCTTTTTTTTTGTAGGGGCTGTTTCAAATGCACACCTTTTTTGGCACCCAATTTTTCAAACATATGCACTTTTGTATACTTTCTTTCTTTTTTTACAAACTGACATACGTGCTTTGGAAAAATACACCTCATTGCAATCTTGTTCATGTTCAGGCTCAGGGAGTGCAATTTTTATAAAGTCGCATTGAAATGCAAACTGAATGAATGAATGAATGAATGAACGAATGAATTCCCAGTAGATATCAGGAGCTTTTTAAAATCAGCCGACTTACCTTCCATCCTGGGCATTTGATATCCATATTAACTAGGGGTGTGCATCGGATCGGATCCGATCCACGATCCGAATCCGATCCGACCCAAAATCGGGAAAATCCGATCCGATCCGATCCGGCCAACCTCCGATCCGATCCGATCCGATCCGATGAGGTCCGATCCGGATCGGACGCCATTTTGAATGCTTTTTCCCATAGCCAAGTATTGTTTTACAAAAACGCCTATAACTTTTTCATTTTTAAAGATAGAAGGATGAAACTTGGGCACGTTGTAGACTGGTTAGGGGTAGTTATCTGTGAGAAATTTCAGAAAGATTGGTGCATGCATTTTGTGGCAATTAATTTTTTAATAAATACCCAGGAATGCCTATAACTTTGTCATTTTTAAAGTTACACACATGAAACTTTGCCACATTGTAGGGGGTACCTTGGGACCTATGTGTGTGAAATTTCAGAAACGTAGGTGCTTGTCTTGTGTGGCAATTAATTTTTAGAAAAATGGGTAGTAGTGGGGTAAATACAGTTACGCCTCCCATTTTTTTATTTTTGAAGATACAAACAGGAAACTTGGGCACATTACAGGTACCATTTGCCTTGATATGTGTGTGAAATTTCAGAAACATTGGAGCTTTCCTTGTGTGGCAATTAATTTTTGAAACAATGAGGAAAGAAACACCTATAACTTTGTCATTTTTAAAGTTACACACATGAAACTTTGCCACATTGTAGGTGGTACCTTGGGACCCATGTGTGTGAAATTTCGGAAACGTAGGTGCTTGCCTTGTGTGGCAATTAATTTTTTAATAAATACCCAGGAATGCCTATAACTTTGTCATTTTTAAAGTTACACACATGAAACTTTGCCACATTGTAGGCGGTACCTTGGGACCTATGTGTGTGAAATTTCGGAAACGTAGGTGCTTGCCTTGTGTGGCAATTAATTTTAGAAAAATGGGTAGTGGTGGGGTAAATACAGTTACGCCTCCCACTTTTTTATTTTTGAAGATACAAACAGGAAACATGGGCACATTACAGGTACCACTTGGCTTGATATGTGTGTAAAATTTCAGACAGCTGGGTCCAGGCATGTGGTGGCAAGGTATTTTTGAAACAATGAGGAAAGAAACGCCTATAACTTTTTTATTTTAAAAGTTAGAAGTCTGAACATTGCTCACTTTGTAGATGGGTTAGGGGTAGATATGTGTCAGAAATTTCAGAATTATAGGTCCAGGCATTTGATGGCTATGGAATTTTTAAATTACATGTTTCAAAAAAATTTCTACAGAGGCCAGGTCTTCCCCTCCCGCTTCCCGCGAAGAAAAGGAAACACTCTCTCGTCTCGATCCCTTTGATCCTTGCTAGTAGTATCCATTACAGGGCTCGTGTTTCCTTTCCTACTTTCACTTTTCAAGCAGAACGGCTGAGCCTAGCTGAGTTTTGCAGCCATGCGTGCAAGGAAGGATCACTCTGGTCTCGATCCCTTTGATCCTTGGTAGTATCCATTACAGGGCTCGTGTCTGCTTGAGTACAAAGTGAAAGCAGACACGAGCCCTGTAATGGATACTACCAAGGATCAAAGGGATCGAGACCAGAGTGATCCTTCCTTGCACGCATGGCTGCAAAACTCAACTAGGCTCAGCCGTTCTGCTTGAAAAGTGAAAGTAGGAAAGGAAACACGAGCCCTGTAATGGATACTACTAGCAAGGATCAAAGGGATCGAGACGAGAGAGTGTTTCCTTTTCTTCGCGGGAAGCGGGAGGGGAAGACCTGGCCTCTGTAGAAATTTTTTTGAAACATGTAATTTAAAAATTCCATAGCCATCAAATGCCTGGACCTATCATTCTGAAATTTCTGACACATATCTACCCCTAACCCATCTACAAAGTGAGCAATGTTCAGACTTCTAACTTTTAAAATAAAAAAGTTATAGGTGTTTCTTTCCTCATTGTTTCAAAAATTAATTGCCACACAAGGAAAGCTCCAATGTTTCTGAAATTTCACACACATATCAAGCCAAGTGGTACCTGTAATGTGCCCATGTTTCCTGTTTGTATCTTCAAAAATAAAAAAGTGGGAGGCGTAACTGTATTTACCCCACCACTACCCATTTTTCTAAAATTAATTGCCACACAAGGCAAGCACCTACGTTTCCGAAATTTCACACACATAGGTCCCAAGGTACCGCCTACAATGTGGCAAAGTTTCATGTGTGTAACTTTAAAAATGACAAAGTTATAGGCATTCCTGGGTATTTATTAAAAAATTAATTGCCACACAAGGCAAGCACCTACGTTTCCGAAATTTCACACACATGGGTCCCAAGGTACCACCTACAATGTGGCAAAGTTTCATGTGTGTAACTTTAAAAATGACAAAGTTATAGGTGTTTCTTTCCTCATTGTTTCAAAAATTAATTGCCACACAAGGAAAGCTCCAATGTTTCTGAAATTTCACACACATATCAAGGCAAGTGGTATCTGTAATGTGCCCAAGTTTCCTGTTTGTATCTTCAAAAATAAAAAAATGGGAGGCGTAACTGTATTTACCCCACTACTACCCATTTTTCTAAAAATTAATTGCCACACAAGACAAGCACCTACGTTTCTGAAATTTCACACACATAGGTCCCAAGGTACCCCCTACAATGTGGCAAAGTTTCATGTGTGTAACTTTAAAAATGACAAAGTTATAGGCATTCCTGGGTATTTATTAAAAAATTAATTGCCACAAAATGCATGCACCAATCTTTCTGAAATTTCTCACAGATAACTACCCCTAACCAGTCTACAATGTGCCCAAGTTTCATCCTTCTATCTTTAAAAATGAAAAAGTTATAGGCGTTTTTGTAAAACAATACTTGGCTATGGGAAAAAGCATTCAAAATGGCGTCCGATCCGGATCGGACATCTGGTCCGATCTGATCCGACCAGCCTCCAATCCGATCCGATCCGATCCGACCCCCCAGGTCCGATTCCGATCCGCTATCCGATCTGATCCGGGGGGTCAGTGCACATCCCTAATATTAACATTGGATTGACCATCCTATTGTTTTGACTCATAGATGGATGCTTTCAATTTTTTTTTAAAAAAAGAATAGATCATTAGGAAGTGCCTCAAACTGGCTGTCATTTTCATTCCGCTACATGCAGATTGTTTGCTGGCCGTGGCATGGTCTTTGCAGATATTCAGAAGAAGTTATAGAAAATGCTTGATGGCATTTATGAGCAAATTGCATTCTGCCTCAAATGCAGCTCACGTGATTCCACCTTCCTTTGTTTCTCGCTTCCTGAGAATGCCCACTTACTGAACTCATACTGAACAAAGTTGGTTGCTTGAGAATTTGATCAGAATGTTAATTGTATGTTCCCCCTGCCTCCCTCATGCTTACATGCCTTTACTGCCTCAGCTTTATTAGCAGAAATGCTTGAAAGACCACAGACTCACATTTTGCAATAGGCAAAGCAGAGACATGACTTTGTATGTCAGTTGCTGGGGAAGATGAGCAGGAGGGTGTTAGTGCACTCAATGGAGGCTGGTGGCGCCGATGTCAGTGGGATGGCGGATCCGCTGCAGGATTTAGACAGAATTCTAAAGGAGCGCCTTTAGGGGTCTGGCAGGGTCTGATTGAAACCTGGAGCGGATACTCTAGGGCCTCATCTTCACCAAGCAGGATATTGCACTATGAAAGCGGTATGAAAGTGGTATATAAAAGGCAGGAGCCACACCAAGCAGGACATAGCGGTATGAAAGCAGTATATGGCATGTGTCAATGGGCCCCAACAGTTGTCAGTGTACTTTAATACCGCTATAAAGCAGTTGTGTGGCTCCTGCCTTTTATATACCGCTTTCATACCACTTCCATAGTGCAATATCCAGCTTGGTGTAGATGTGGCCTGGGAGTTCATAGCTGAGGGATTTCCCGGTTCACACATTTTTAGCCGCTTCCCCACCCTTCCGTCCCCCAGTGATTATTGTACACAGCTCCTTCCAACTGAAGGCTTCCGTAAAACAAACAAAACTCATTGCCTTGATGGAAGAAAAACCTCAATGATTTGCCAGGATGATTTCTTCTCAATTTAAAAAAAAAAACACCCCTTCTAAATAAAATAAATATGTTTCTGAGGGTGAACGCTTGGCAGTATGCCCACAGATTAGAAATGTCTATGCAAACACCCACACTTCCTGGAAGATGTAGAGCCTGGATAGAGCACCGAAAGAGAAATGAGTCATCAGAGATAACTGTAGTCCTGACTTTCCGTTTTGTAGGAGCTCTCACCTATGGCTGCCCTGTACCTATTGCTAGGGCTGTGCAGGGACCCCTGAGCTGATTCAGAACCTCTGAATCATCCTCGATTCGGCTCAGGGTGCTTCGGGCCTCATCCAATCCACTTCAGATCTGGATCCAAAGTGAGATTCAGACATCCAAAGGGGGTCAGTTGGTGTGGGTTCCCACATGAGGCTAACCAGGAGTCCATTGGACTCTCCACTCACTGTAAATGGCTCTTTAATGGTTTAAACATTAGATGTAGAAAATGACAGAGCCTTAAAAATGACAGCTCTCATTGAGGACATGTGGCTGTCCAGGGGCAGGAGGGAGCAGCATCTCACCATCATCCTGGATTGGGCCAAAGTGACCTGAAGCACTTTGGGCCCAGTACAATCTGCTCTAGACTGCTTCGGCCTGATCTGACCTGATCCAGATTCGGACCAAGGTGGTGACAATAGGGCTCTTGTGCAGGTCATTCCAATGGGCAAGACCAAAAGTAAACTATGGCAGGGACCATGGCTCAGTGGTAGAGCCCCTGCTTTGCATGTAGAAGGTCCCAGGTTCAATCCCCAGCATCTCCAGGTTGGGCTGGAAATATTCCTGCCTGATATCTGGATTGCCAATCAGTGTGGACAATACTGGGCGAGAGGGACCAATGGTCTGACTCAGGATAAGGCAGCTTCCATCTAGCATGCCAAAATTCCAAGTGTGTTTCAGATATGTTAACTCTGAATGAGCAGGCAACTGCCTTCACTTTCAGAGGTGGCGCAGAGCGGGAATTAGCAGCCTGTTGGCTAAGGGAGATCCCTTACATTATGATTAAGAGCTTCATTATCTTCACTGGCCACTGGGGACATAGATTCATTTGAGATTATTGGAGCAGACCTGCACCAGCACCCAACAGAGAGGGGCCAATAATATTCTGAGGGGGGGGGGGGAGACACAGCAGATGAAGTCGGCCTCCTCTTTGTAAGAAACTTTAAGATAGAATCGTCAAGCTCTGTTAAAAAGAAGTCCACAAACAACCACCCACATCATCGTTTTCAGTGCCTCTTGGCCTTGCCCCCAGCATACGTGCTCATAAGTTTTTGGAATACGGATGGGGTGGTCGGTTATGCATCACCCAAAAAGGAAAGGAATAGGAAAAAAGAGGAAATGCATCACCCCCAAAAGAAACACTGGTTTGCCTAAAATGGGCAGATGCTAACTTGTATGGATACATACACATGTAGAAAGCGTTACAATACCGTGAGCTGAAATACACATCTAATCACAGTGGGGGAAATTGTGACCACGTGGACCTCTGTGCCTGGTTCTCAGTCTGTTGTCCAGGTTTTAATTGTGGATGGGCAACGACAAAGGCCCCTGCATTCCCTTCTTAAAGTTCTTTCTTTATTTTCAGCATTTATATACCACTCCAAAACTAAACATATTTCAAAGCGGCAAACAACAAAAGATAAAATGATGAAAAGATTTCGGTAGTTATTCTTGGTTCATTTATTTATTACATTTTTATGCCGCCCATTAGCCCAATAGCCAAAGCTCTCTGGGCTGTTCACAACAATTAAATTGATAAAATACAAAACAATCAAATATAGATAAAATACAATGTGACCATTTAAAACTACCAGATAATAATAAATTAATCAACAGAAGCTAGCAGCAAGACATGTAAAATGCAGTACCAGATAAAAACAAAAGAAAAAAGAAATAAAACACCATATTAAAAATTGTTATGTTTAAAAACAGTGTTTCGATAAAAAATACATCGCTGGTCAGTCAAGGCAGGCATCCTGGAATAAAGATGTTTTCAGGAGGTGCTGGTAACAACACAGTGTTGGCACCTGCCTGATCCCCAGAGGCATGGGGTTCCCTAGAAGGGAAGGGGGCCACGACATTGAAGGCTCTTCTCCGGATGGACTCCTCTTGGCTTATAGATCCATGTGGAACCGCCAGGAGCATGCCCTCCAATGACCTCAGTGACCAGGCAGTTTTATATTAAAGCCAGATTTGGAGTGGAGTGGACAGTCCTTCAAATAGAGGATTGCCCTCTGTAAAGGAGGAGACGTTGCCACCTTAAATAAGGACAGTATGGCAGGAGTTGTAGGCGCTTTGTCCAATGCTGTAAAGATGAGCACTGGATATAAGACAGTGGCAGCTGCCACTGATTTCTTCTCTCTTAATGGCTCTGGCTCAGGCCCCTGACTCAGGGCTCCGGGGCATTGGGAAAAAAGATGTAAGCTGAAGCCTTATGCCCCATGCTGGGCTGAGGGAGTACCACAGGAATCCACAACGCAGCACCCTTGGGCACCCGCAAAAGTTTCATTTTATTTTTTATTCCCATTTTTAAAAAATATATGTGCATGGATTTGTATATATCCATAGCAATGAATACATATGACATGCATACAACCTTCTAGCAATTATGCATAGGTTTCAACAAAAGTGGACCAAATATCCAAATAAGCAACCATTTGAAGGTGGCATCTATATGTCAGCAGTTCAAATATTGAGTCTATTTATTACATTATAGGAGTTGAGCGTTATCCTTCCAATGTTGTAAATATCAGTCTTTTAGCTGTCAAAAGGACACAGAGTATTCATTTACACTGACCATTTGTAAATTTCCATGAAGCAAGTAATTTAAAAGAGAGCATCCATCTGTGAATATTAAAGACTATTCCAGTACAAAATTTATCTGTGTAATAACTCCTCCCCAAAAGAAGCAACTGCTGTAAATTGCCAAAACACATATTTGAAATAAGCAATAGCTGTATTGCACCGCCAGCAATTAGCCTAATTAGACAATCTCGTAGTGTCCAGTAGACACAAGGCAAAAGGTTTCTCTGAATAAGACACAGCCTAAGATCAATGGACATGATGGGTAGATGCCAAAGCAGCGATTCACTGATTAGGCTTTTTGTGCTGTTGCCTACAGCAGTTTCTCAAATTCCCAAATGTGGTCATGGGTCCAAAGAGGCAGGGGATCCCTGCAGCATCAGGTGGTTGGAGCTGCACTACTTGCCACTGCTGCCCCCCCATCCACCCCTCGTAAGCTTTGGAGGGGCTAGCCAGGAGGGGCTACCCCCAACCCCTGGACCAGAGAGAAAATAAAGGGACAACATGGCATCCTAGGCCAAATGATCCTTGATCATTTGATGTGCTATTGTTATGCTGCTCAGCCAAGGGAGGTTTTAAATTGCCCAGGGCTTTAAAAATATATGTACTTAGCAATCCCTATCAATGGGGCTAGCAAAACTAGGTAGATTGTGGAGGGGGGGGGAAGAAGGAGGAGTGATTGCCCCCCCACCCCAAGCATTCTGTTGGACATTATCCTTGAGGAGGGGTTTCACTATTCAATTGGGGAGTCTATTTGACCTTCTGTTTGCCCATCTCATGATTTGTGCCCTAGTCCAGGAAAATGTATGCATCAATCGGTTGCCACTTTCTTGTTTTATCTGCCTGTCACACACATACAACTGTGCAGGACAAATGTGGATGTTCTGCCTCGGGCATGAAATTGCCTTGGATCGTCTGGGTTCAGAGATCAGAAAATGGCAATGTCCTCTCCTGGGAGCAAAAGCTATAATGACCAACCCCCCTTCTCTGAAGTCTGCATCTCTTTCCCCTACGACCAGTTCCCCATCCTCACCCCACCTGCTTGCATTCTGGCCAGTGTAGTGCTTAGAGCAGAAGCCTAGGCCAGGAGCCTAGGCAGTTTCTACACTAGCCATTTTTAGCGGGTGTGCCCCTGGGTGCTCCCTGTGAGTCCAGATGACGCACAGGGAGTCCAGGGGACAGGGGGATAGGCACGGGTTTTCCCCAGGATAAGGGATCCATGGGGAAACCTGATTTTTCCCATGGTCCCAGGAATATCCTGAGACCGTGGGAGGTGTGGGCGCCCGTCCTGGCTGGTGCCCGCTTATTTGCAAGTACGCGGGCACCAGAAACGGGCACGGAGCCATGCTGCACAGCTCCATGCCTATCAGGGGAGGGGGGGGAAGGAAGCCCACCATCCCTAGGATGGCGGTAGGGTGTGGGGGTGCACGTTCAGGTGTGATTTTTTTTTCATACATACCTTATCGAAGGAGCGTGAGTGTGCTCCTCCCTGCTTCATTGGGGAAAAAATGGCAGCCGCAACAGCACGACGGCCCAGGAGGAAGCCAGGGCATCTCACTTCTCGTGTGTATTACAGCGACAATCCCGGAAGCAGGTACTTCCAGGATCCTCCCCCTCCCTCCCTCTACATCCCTATGGTGTAGAAAGCCCCCCAAGCTCATGTACCCCACTCAAGCTTGCTCTTAATGCCCATCCCATCTTTGGACAGTGTGCACAGTTTGAGTTCATCAAATAATGTTGGCTTTTTTAGAAAGGCTTTTTAAAATTTCTATTTTGGCCACTCGCAGAACAGGGGGGGGGGGGTTAGAATAAGCCATCTCTGAGCACATTGGGGTGGCCACTTACACATGTTTTCCTCAGAGAAGAGGCATTGCATCCCCCCAAAAGAGGGCACCAATTTGCATATCGTTTGCATATGCCCATTTCTTTATTACATATATATCCTGCCTTTACTCCAAGGAGCCCAAGGTGATGTGCATGATCTTCCTTCTTTCCATTTTATGCTCACAACAACCCTGTGAAGTGGGTTAGGCTGAGAGTCCATGACTTGTCCAAAGACACCCAGTGAGCTTCGTGGCTGAGTGGGGACTAGAACCCGGGTCTCCCTATTCCTAGTCCAACACTCTAACCACTACACCACATTAGCTCTCACCATCTATCCTCCATAGTCCAGAAGATTGACCACTTGAGCTGCACACTTGCTGCTTAGTCTGCTGTCCAGGTTCTTCTAATTGCTGATGGGCAACTCCAAGGACCCTGCTGCTCGCCCATCTTACGCTTCTTTGCCTTTAAACCAAACTTGGGCTGTGCTGCCCATTAAATAGAGGAGGACACCTTAGAAATGGAGAATTGTTCTCTTAAAGTAGGACTCCTAGCTACCCTAGAGCATGTATAGTCCTACACCAGTGAGTAAATACAACCTGTCCTCATGGAGCTGAGATGGAATAGGCTGACCAGATAAAATCCATGTCAGGGCTCCTGTAACTTTAACAGTTGTAGAGAAAAGGGAATTTCAGCCAGTGTCATTTGTATGCAATTAGTTCCTGGTGAAATTCCCTCTTCATCACAACAGTTAAAGGTGCATGCACTATACTAGAGTGACCATTTACAAAAGAAGGCAGGGCCTCTGCACCTTTAACTGTTGTGATGAAGAGGGAATTTCACCAGGAACTAATTGCATACAAATGACACTGGCTGAAATTCCCTTTTCTCTACAGCTGTTAAAGTTACATGAGCCCTGACTTGGATTTTATCTGGTCACCCTAAGATGGAGGCCCTAGGAGGAGAGACCTCCAGTTGAAGATGCATGGTGTCCAGGCTTCTTTGACATTCATTAGCATTTGGAAAGCTGATTCAATGATTTGGCACCCAGTTGCCAGAATTGCTGCGCAGGACACGAGGAGGATGCGTCATTGATTTGTCTTTTTTTATGGGCCAGTTAGAGTTTGCACTCGAAGCTGCCAAAAATGTATAGATCTGAGCAATCAAATGACTTTGTCAAGTCCTTTTTTCTTAGGAGGTCAGCATAAACACTGGCCAAGAGCCATGTGCTTTGGGGAAGTTTGTCAAAAAGGCAAAGCCGTATTTGGGATCTGTTTTCCCAGCACACATTCCACTCTGTGCTCATAACTCGAGTGAAAGGCCTAGTGAAGAGTTAAAAGGGAGCTGTTTAAGGGCCATCCACAAATCAAGTTAACTGGATCTATCCATGACGTTCGTAGACATAGAGAACAGTTTGGAATGTCAGAAGGGATCAGCAGTCATGCAGAAATGCATGTAGAAGAGTCAGAAAAATTCCTTCTTTTTTAGGTTTACAGAATTCTTGATTCATATAGAGTAATTTAATTTATGGTGTTGGTCAAAAGCAAGCTCTATCTCTATAATCTGTCTGTCTATCTGTCTATCTATCTAACTATCTATCTATCTATCTATCTATCCTCTATCCAACAAATGGAGGAAAAAATGCAATATCTGAGTCATTTTAAAACCTTAAAAACTAGTCTTCGTGCCCAGCCTTTATTTTCTGTAGTCATATGGAAAAAAATAAGTCCTTCGTTAGTATAATACCAGACAGGAAGCAATATTCGGGTGGCAGCCCCATTGTTTTCTCTTTCACTATTACCAGTGGATTCAACTTGACATTGCCTTACAAAATGGCACCTCTATGAATAATGGCCTGTTTTTAAATACACAGCATTTGATGCCATATGGAGAGACATTGATTAGTCCAGCCTCCCCCAACCTGGGGGGCCTCTCCAGTTCTTTTGGACTACAACTCCCAACATTCTTCACCATTGGCCATGCTGCCTAAGGCCGATGTGTGTTGAAGTCCAAAACATCTGGAAGGCCGGACTAAGCTATGAGAATGCTACATTTTAGGGACTCGGGGGGTTGATTGTGGTTGTCACACCAGAGAAAACAAATGACCCGCGTGGATTTTTAGTATTTGTTTATTTGTTTGTTTGTTTGTTTGTTTAGATCAGTTACCAGAAAAGCAATGGGCAAGGCTGTTTCCATCCCCTTTTAAAATCTTGATCTTTGCACCTTTGATGAGCATAAGCGGGATACAACCAAGCAGCAATGCAGATTTAAAATACAATTTTAAACAGCAAGGTTAAAAATCAAACTGAAGAACTGTGAAAATACTGAGAAAATAAAAAGGTCTTCACCAGGCATCTAAAGGAGTATAACTAGGGTGACCATATGGAAAGGAGGACTGGGCTCCTGTATCTTTAACAGTTGTATAGAAAAAGGATTTTCAACAGTTGTCATTTGTATGCATGCAGCATCTGGTGAAATTCCCTCTTCATCCCAACAATTAAAGCTGCAGGAGCTACACTAGAGTGACCAGATACAAAAGAGGGCAGGGCTCCTGCAGCTTTAACTGTTGTGATGAAGAGGAAATTTCACTAGGTGCTGGAGACACCTGCTGAAATTCCCTTTTCTGTACAACTGTTAAAGATACAGGAACCCTGTCCTCCTTTACATATGGTCACCCTAAGTATAACGTAGGTGCCAGGCGAACCTCTCTAGGGAGCTCATTCCACAGCCAGGGTGCCACAGCAGAGAAGGCCCTCCTCCTGGTAGCCACCTGCCTCACTTCCTTTGGCAGGGGCTCAAAAAGAAGGACCCCCGAGGATGATCTTAGGATCCGGGCAGGTACATATGGGAAGAGGCTTCCTTCAGTCTAAACCATGGGGTGAGGGAGGTGAAAGGGTGGGGGGACAGACTCCCCTGCCCTGCATTAATGGCACCCCTTCAGCTTAAAGTAGTTTGTATAATGTGTGTGTGTGTGTGTGTGTGTTTGCACCTTTGTGTCTCTAAAATGCTCTGAGAAGTGAAATAAATGTGGTTTGAAGTATTGAGCGCAACCATTCACGTCTATTCCTTTCCCTCCCTCCCCTATTATTTCTTGCAGTACAATGGTTCCCGTCCAAGGGAGGAATGGGAAATGTGGCACCCCACCCTCATTGCAGAAGCCCTCTTTGCAATATCAAACATTTTAAGCTCCTTGCGTCTCATCTCCCTGTTTACAGCAAACTCCCACCTGGGACCCCTGCAGATCTCTCTGGGACGCATGCTGCTTGACATCCTCAAGTTCCTCTTTATTTACTGCCTGGTGCTGCTGGCTTTCGCCAATGGACTCAACCAGCTTTATTTCTATTATGAGACCAGTGCCTCCGAGGAGCCCAACAATTGCAAGGGGATCCGCTGTGAGAAGCAGAACAATGCCTTCTCCACGTAAGACTCCTTGTCTCTCTTTCTTCTTCTTCTTTGTTCTTGACCTCTGAATGCTGCTGTCTCTTTCCTGGCATGTTGGCGGCTGCTGCTGCTGGTGTTGGCAAAAATCCCTTTATTTATTCATAGGCGAACATCAGCCTATTTGTTGGGGTTATGTAAGCCTGGCTCGAGTTATCTCAGATAGCCATCCTGCAGCGGGACAAAGCTAAACACAAGCCTGTCAGAAGAGAGGGGCTCAGATACACAGATATCAGGGTGAAAGCTCTTAACATCCCTGGCTATCAGTTCTAATTCCTGTTTTTAGCATTTGCGTACAACCTGATGGGATCTGAACTGGCAGTTGCCGACCAAGAAAGAGACCTCGGGGTTGTGGTGGACAACTCAATGAAAATGTCAACCCAGTGTGGGGCTGCTGTAAAGAAGGCAAAGCCCATTTAGGTGTTGTTAGAAAAGGATTTGAGAATAAAACTGCCAATATTATACTGCCTGTATACAGATCTATGGTGCAACCACACTTAGAATACTGTATACAGTTTTGGTCACCACATCTAAAAGAGATATTGTAGGGCTGCAACTAAATGACTGGAGCATCTCCCCTATGAAGGAAAGTTACAACAGCTGGGATTGTTTAGCTTGGGGGGAAAAGGAGGCTAAGCGGAGATATGATAGATGTGTACAAAATTATGCCTGGTGTGGAGAAAGTGGATAAGGAGTTATTTTTCTCCCTCTCTCATAATACTAGAAACTGGGGTCATCCCATGAAGCTGATAGGTGGGAAATTCAAGACCGATAAAAGGAAGGGCTGCTTCACACAGCACATCATTAAACTATGGAATTCAGTACCACAAAATGTGGTGATGGCCACCAATTTGGATGGCTTTCAAAGGGGGTTGGATAAATTCCTGGAAGAGAAGGCTATCGATGGCTGCTAGTCCTGATGGCTATGTGCGACTTCCAGTATCAGACGCAGTAAGCTTGTATACACTAATTGCTGCGGAACATGGGTTGGCAGGTGCTTTTGCACTGTATCCTGCTTATGGGTCCCTGATCGACTGCTGGTTGGCCACTGTGTGAACAAAATGCTGGACTAGATGGATCCTTGATTTGATCCATCATGGCTCTTTTGATGTTCTTATATTGCAAAAAACAAACAAAGCAAAACAAAATAATGCTACAGGGACTCTCAGAGGGCTTATGCAGAGGCTCAGTGTTCTGCTTAAAATTTCTCCCATTTTTTATCATTCTCATTCAATTTGAGAGAAAAGAAATTGCTTTTGGAAAGAAATTCATTTGTGAAGAAAAATGTGGAGAAATCCTCATGGGTTTGGGGGGGTTGCGCTAACCTGACTTTGGAGGTGCCTGAGGAATGTGCATAAATTTCCTGTCTTTCATCATACAATAATCTCTTCAGCAGCTTGTAGCCTCCTTGGCTTCCCACACTTCAGCTAGATCCCAGGGGAAGACATCATGAGGTAATTCCTTCCATGGGGGGGGGGGGGGGTCCGGATAAGGAAGTGCAGGCAACCTGGGGGGGGGGGTTGTGGAGCAGTGGTGAGATGTGGAATAAAAAGAAATCGCTCACACACACACACAGCATCCTCAGCCACCTTGCAGTGATTAAATTCAAAATAAAGCGTAAAACTCCCTGAGAATGAGGCAGAAAAATGGATCCTCTATCGTGGGGGAGGAAAACATTGTGGAATTGGAGGACAGATTTTGGCACAGCACTAGCTCCTCCTCTTCCCTGGAGCTGGACACAACACTGCATTGTGGGGGACACAAAATGGGAGCCAGGCAAGCCACACACGTGATGCTGTTGCCACTTGCAATAGCAGCGCAAAAAAAAAACACATGTGGGAATTAAAGAAAGAAACTTCTTTACATCCTTTCCCAATGGTGAATCCTCCATGTGAGAGAAACTATTGAAGAGTTTCTCCTCCCCTTGGAGAAATTCGGTGAAATTGTCTCCCCAATTTCTCTGCCACAACTAGAGTAGAGAATTTTGAGAGGTTCTTTGCGCGCAGTTCTATTCCTAACTGTTTTGGGCGCTGGTCTTCCTCGGGAGCCAGTTCCTTAAAAGGATTATTGATCGAAACCGTCAGTTCAATCCCCATAACATTCCTATTTTCAAGTCAGGAACATAATAATTCAACATTGCTCCAAGGAAGTTGCCCTTTAAAAATTGGAGCCACTGTGTTTGACATTAGAAGCTGTTTACTTACAAGAGCTCCTGCCGTGCCATTGCGGGTGAAGGAGGGGGAAAATAATGAGATGAGACAACTGTGTATGGTATAAAATTTGGGATACATTTATTAAAGATCTGCAAAGCGAAACTGGACAAGCCCTAATCTACGCCAGCCACTAGCTAGGCATTATATCAGGTGAAGCATTCTATGCCTGGAGAGTGGTGTCAGATGATCGCCACACCCAGGACATACCCCTTTTGGGGAGGGTAGACCGACCCATGGCACTCACCCCCCAGGCCGCACAACACTGGTTGGAATGATGAAAGTCTGCCTAACAGGTGGCCTTCTCCCCCCACTGGGACCGCACAACCCTCAGCGGAAGGCCTCAGGTATCACCTGACACCAAACAACAATGCCACAGAATGATCACCATCCCTTTCCTCTAAGCGTGCCCATCCTACCAGCCTGAGCCAAATGTGACCAAATTAACCAGGATCAAAATATTAATTCCTAAGACACTCACTCCCCACTTAGAGTGTGAAGTAGGCAAAAAGACACATAGCCCAGGCCAATCAGACTATGTTTCAAAAAATCCTACTTGTCCCCCAAAAGGGCAACCACGTAAAACCCACACTGCCTGGAGAGCCTGGATAGCTGGGCGCTGGTGAGACTATGGTCATCCAGGGAAGGATTTGCAGTCAGAAAAGATATGTGAGGGAAAGGGACACTGTATCACACAAAGTATAGTAAAAGCTTTAAAGAACAGCAAAAGCTGCAAAAGTAGAAGTGAAGTTAATTTCAAAATCACTGAATGTCTCTGTGATTTTAACATTAAGATGTTATATAGAACAGGTTTGTCTTAATTGTATGCTGTGAAATCAGACATGTGACCAAGGCCACCTTTGGGTGGGCATGTCCTTTTGGGGGATGGCCATGTTGGTGAGCACACCCCCTTGGAGGCCGGCCATGTTGGTGGGCACTCCCCCTTGGGTGGCCATGTTGTCCTCCTTTTTGGTTTCCAAAATATGGTCACCCTACTTTTAGCTTTGTCCCCTTGGGATGTTCCTTGCCACCACTATTGCAGTGGGTTTGTTTGGTTTAGCTTAGTTCATCTTAGCACTTGCATGAACCTGCCCCATACCTTAAAGTATCCTTCCACAACCTGGTGTCCTCCAGGAGTGTTGGATTACAACTCCCAGAATCCCCTCACCAGAATTGCTTCTCTTCTCCATCTTTGCAACCTGCTTGTTCCTCTGCCTCTTGCTCTGGCCCAGACAACAACATTAGTGGTGAGATGGAGCAGCAGCAACAGCCACATCCTAGCTATTCCCTGTCTACCTGTCAAGGTGGCAACTGGTAGCAATGAGACAACAAGGGTTCTCATCAAGATCAGATGGTGAAAATGGGGATGAGACGATAGACACATTGAGGGAGGGGGCCCATGGAGGATGTCTCCCCCAAAGCACTCAAAAACCTGGCCCTGGCCCTGTCTAGCTCTTCATGATTTGCCCAACAATAAATACAAAATATGAGCTGTCATGTCTCATCTACAATACTCATCCTCAAAACTCACATATTTTTGTCCAGGGCTCTTTTTTATTATTATGATTATCATACAAAGCAAAAGCAGATTTTTAACTCAATGTATTTGATAGATGGCCATGGAGTCTGTTTTAAAGAGATTACAGGGGAAGATTTCAATATGTTTGTTTGTACTGCATTCAGATATCATTTTAAACCGGGTTATTTAAAAGGGACACTTAATAGCTGACCTGTAAAATTAAATGAAACCAGATTACAGATATATATTTATTTATTTTAAAATGATTTAATTCTGGCTTTCTTTTAATCATTATTTTTAAAACAACAACAACAGCAGCAACAACAGCAACAACATTATTTATTATTGTTATTATTATTATTATTATTATTATTATTATTATTATTATTATGCCACCTGCATAACAAACAGTGTGGGCTCAATTGGCGGGAGTTAAATTCAAGCTTCCACCCTCTCCTTACCTTGAGCTCTCTGCCCCTCTGTGCACATGCTAAAACATATCACCTTTCAAGGGCAAAATGCCCAGCCCTTGGGTTGAGTCCCCTGTCACCCAACCTGTTTGTCAGATGAAACGGGAGCAACAGGCCCGTTCAGGCTAATTGAGACAGCCAAACTCATAACACCAGCTAGTAGTATTATCTTCATATTGCAGACAGGAGCTGGGATGGAGAGATAATGGTTTGCCTAGGGACACCCGCTGAGTCAACGACTGAGCTCAGGTTTTAACCAGGGACATCCTGTTTACCATTTATGCACTCAATTGCTGCTTTACAATATCTGTGGCTCCAAAGTCTGTACCAGCACACACACACACACACACACACACACAGAGGGAGGGAGAGATTCTTCTTATTTATTTCATTGAAAGGTGAGCTGCGATCATAGGCGTGCAGATGGGGTGGCCTGGTGTGCCCAGGCACACCCTAATATTTTGGGGGGGCTCCGCTTCCACACACACACACACACACACACACACACACTTCCATCAGCTATGGCAGGCAGGCAGGTGCAGTGCCTTCCACTCCCATTCCGGAACTTTTCCTTAGTGGGCCAGGGATATGCGTGCTGCATCACTAGTACGCTGCCTCTTAAAGACCAGGAGTCCAGGTCTTAAAGAGGCAGCACACTGGCGATGCGGTATGCATGTCCCCGGCCGGCACCTGCTAAAGTCAGTGAGCGGCCAGCAGTGTTGGAAGTGGGAGGCTTGTTTACAGCCAGGGCCTCCAGAAACAGGCCCCAGCCCCTCCCACGATTCTCTCCCTTGCTCCTCTGAGTCCTCTCCCTCGCTCACGCGTCCAAGGAAGCTGCAGCAGTCTCTCAAAGCGTGCGCCGCCGCCATGCCTGATCTCACCTCCCAACCCTGCCAGCCCATTGCCAGGCCACTTACTTTTCCACTATGCTTGCACTTGCGGAGGTGGAGGAGGTTGCAGAGGGGGGGATTGTGGGAGGGGCCCGTTTCCCAAGGCCCTAGATGGAGAACACTCTTTCCTGGTGCCCCATCCCCACCCCCTTTCCCTTCCTCTGCTCCAAACCCACCCAATCAGAGCCTTTAATGTTATGGGGAGGGAAGGAATTCGATGCTTTTCCAATTGGGGGTATGAGGATAGGAAAGGCCCCGATTCCCTGGGTGCACACTCTAATGGAATGTGCTGTGCACGCCTATGGCTGCGATTCTGTAGAAGGTGTGGTGATCACACTTACGCCATACTGTCCAGAAGCATGCGCAGTGTTAGCTCCAGGTCTCTGGGGGCCAGTGGGCAAGACACCTCCAATGGGCCCCTCCCTCAGTGAGTTTATCTTCTCTAAAGGATTTAGAATCAACCGGTAAGTCACTCCTCTTCTCCATTCTACTTTCGGGCCTTCTTTCTTTTGTCCAATTAACTCCGGCTTCCTTCTACGAAAAGATTTGGGTCAACAGAAATGCTGCTGTCATCCACCATCCTCTGCTTCTGGTAGTGTCGTCCTTGCATTTTGTACACTTGCGATTTGTCCAGTTCTACATCCAATCCTTCTCACCGCCATTATCACTAGCTGACATTGTTCCTCATATTCTTTTTCATCACTTCTACCACGTGATTGCTTGACAGGGAAATAGCCAATGGGCAGTGGCGTCTCCTGGCCTCCTCCTTACCACAACTGTTGTCTGGACTGGAGTGAGGCAGAGGTGAACAAGGAGGTTGCAGTGGTGAAGAGGAGGAGCAACTCCAGGGGCCTCTTGTCAGTGGTCCCCTGCTGGGCTGTGGGCCTTCAGCAGGTGCCCAACCATGCCTACCCTTGACACTGGCCCTGGTGACCTCCTGAGGCCATGTGGTGGTAGGACATGCAGTTGCTGATGCAGAGGGCCTTTCAAGAAAGTGGAGATGTCTGGTGTCAGCATTGAGGGCAGTTCCTTCTCCTACTCTCAAATTTCCTTCAAGTCCTTGGCTTCACCTCTCAAATCTGGGGAGTCTGACCACAGGATGATGGTCATTTCACACATGATGTGGGTGGGGGGCACCCCCAGAGTGGGTGACTCTCTGATGAGCATCATGAATTATGCACATGTTCCCAAACACACGTTGGTCAGATTCATGTATTACGTTTTTTGGGGTACATCAGGGCCAGAGCAAGAGGCAGGAGAACAACCAGGTTGCAGTGATGACAAGGAGGAGCAACTCCAGGGGGCTCACTTTCAATGCCCCCATGCTGGGATGTGGCAGGTACCCAGCCATATCGATGCTTGGTGGCAGCCCTGACCACATTTCTTGAATCCTGTAATTTCATTATGACTATAAAAGAGAGCCGTTTTTGTATCTCCAAGCAACATACAATAAAGAGCTTAAGAAAATGTATGGAGAACCATTTGACAGCAATGACATTTTGTGACTTGACAACAGCTTTGGAACACACACATGCACTGGCAAAACTTCACAATCACGGGCGGGGGTAGCTGCTGCATACAACACAATGTGAGGGGGCTCAGACTGTAGGAGAAGAGAGTGGCCGAGAACAAACGAGCAGCAGGTGGAGGCCATTAGAGCGGCAGCCTCTTCACAGGCGGGGAGAGAATGCGCAGCAATTGCATTTCCACCGGAGCCCCGCTTCAGAACTTCGCTCAACCTCACCTTAAAAGCCCAAACAGCCGTGATTAACACCCCTGGTGCCAAGTGACATTTTGCTCTTCGAACAGACGCTCAGCGTGAAGGCCTTGCTAAGAATGGGCGGCCTACGAAACAAGGAATTATGTCTGTGGGCCGACGCGAAGGAGCGGCGCTGCGATGGATTTGCCGTGCCCGCCCCCACCCCACCCCGGCACCACTTTGAGTTTGCTCCGTTGAAGTCACCCCTACCGGAAGAATGATGCGGAGCTGCCTCCATGGGCTCGGCTCCACTTCTTCAGCACTTCACAAGGAGTTGTCGCTTCAATTGGCTCCACTTCTCGAAGAGCCCCAGTGAACGAGGGCTCAGCTTACTTAAAACACGGCACGGTCACGCTGCTGCTTATTGCTTCCCAAGGATGGTCTTCTTCCAGGTCCTTGGACAGTCATATTCCTCGGTGACAAACAGAAAGGTCAAACCGTTCGTAATTCAAGTTTATGCATCGGCCTTCCAGTTCTTGGCAAATTGTCTCTGGCTTTGATAACACGTCTGGAAAATATATTTGCAAAGGAGTCGCAGGTCAGAACATGAAAAGGAAAGACAGAGACTGCTGAAAACAGGGACATCACATCCATTCCCCATCTCACCCCTCAGCCACCTGCAACATAAAAGATGACTTAACCCATCCATGGAGGCTGCCCTCCCCCCCCCCCCCCGATATCAGCAGGGCCATGAATCCATTCTGGATTTTAGCGAGAACTCTAAAGGAGCTGTCCAAGGGACTGACACCTATCCCTAAACTGAGTTCAGTACCTTGGATAGTTCATTTCAAGTTCTGTCCGAAACCCAGAATGGATTCGCAGCCCCACCAAAACTGGAGCCACCAGACTTCACTGTAACCCATCATGATGTTGTGCATTTTCTGGCATCCTTTGGCAGGGAGTAGAGGTCCTCCAGCCAGGATTCAGGACGGCTTGTGGCTTAGTGACAGAGCACCTGCTTTGCATGCAGAAGGACCCAGGTTCAATCCCGGGTAGGGCTGGGAAAAAAAAATTGCCCAGAGAGGCATTGCTGCTAGTCAGTGTCAACGATACTGGAGGACCAAGGATCTGACTCACAGTTTAATGCCGCTTTCCCCAACCTCTTGACCATGCCGGCTGGGGATGATTGGAGTTGTAGTTCAACACATCTGGAAAACACCAGATTGGGGAAGGCTAGCTTAAAGGAATGCGTCACTGTGGTCATGGGTGATGCAATGTTGGGAAATGATGGACAAGCAAAATCACCCCTGAAAACTTACTCTCCTCCATTGCAGAACATAATTTCCATAGCAGTTTTCACAGGCACAATCTACCCTAATCCTTCTCCTCCCCCCCGCCCTGCCCCCAAATACACACACAGAATTATTCCATAGTGCCATGACTGGTAATTGCAAGGAAGGACCTGCCTTTCTATACTCCCATTTTTTTGTGAAGTGTGGCTGATAACAGGTGGATTTTATTCCAGAGCCACTAGAAAGAAGACGATATAACTGTGCTATTGAAATGAGATCTGACACTCTCTTTGCTTTGGACTCTTTAGAAGGCAGCTGCAGTTTGATAGTTTCCCTACTGGAAGTTTCACCATACGGACAGTTAGTTCCAGTGCCAGATAAGCAGGTGTAGACTAAACTCCATGCTGTACTGGGAACTCCCAGATCATGTACTCACGTTGGCCAAGTTTTGGGCAGCTTCTCCCATTCTGGGTCCTGCTTTGACAAATGTCAAGATAAGGGCTAAACTACACAAGGCACAGGCGGTCTCTCAAGGTTTTCTTTTCTTATTACTTACAAGCAGAAGCTGGGGAGAACTGGATGTGATCGGAGCAAGGGCACTCCCCCCCCACACACACACAATGCTCTGTTCCTGATCAAAATCACCCCTCCCTGAAGCTGCTGTTAGCCTGCAGGTTGAAATTACAGAAGTGAGAAAGGTTGCTGGTGGGAATGGATTGGATTGGAAAAAAGATACAGGGAAAAGATTAACCTCCCCCACCCCATCCCCACATGATAAAATTTGCAGCCCCCATTCTGCAGCTGCACTTTCACCCTACAACTTTTTTTAAAAAAAAAAGTCGTTGCCTTATGTGATATTGACGAGACCTAAAGAAAATAGTAGAAGAGTTGACAATATTCAAATATTTCCAATGATCTCAGAAGAAAGGGGGGATGGTTATCACATGCACTGAGGATAGTAGGGTCATCATGTGTCCTCTTTTACCAAGGGCAGGCCTCTATTTGAACAGACCATCCTCTGTTTGAAGGTGTCCTATAGTTGAAGAGCTGCAGTGTCCAGTTCCAGTTTAAAGAAAAAGATCTGTTGCCCATCAACATGGAGCAGCACCAGGACAGCAGACTGAACAGGTATGCCCACAGGTCACCTGGTCACAGTCCTCCACACTATGGTGAGGTCTACTGGATTCCTCATTGAATTATAGAACCCATTCAGATGACACTCAGGGCTTTGTGGTTAGCTTAACCATGTCCAGCTGTGGTTAATGCTAGCCACACACAGAACGCTTGCAGACAACACAGTTAACCCTTTTGTGGTTAAGTTTTCCTGATTCCTCCAAGGGATCCACCCCGTATCCCAGCAGCCCTAGCGCTAGGAGCCCTGGCAGTTATGGCCGTCATTTTGGTGCAGGCACCAATGAAATCAGTAATGACATACACGCACTGCCCTGTTTAGTGAGCGGCTCCTTTGCTTTCTGCATTGCCATGCCTGCTATACCTCTACAGTCATTACAGGCGAGATGGAAGCCTTTCGAGATGGCCGTGCTAACCGCGTCATCAGGCAGTGCCGCCACAGTAATCAGAACCTGAGGGGTGTAATGGCGCTTCAATGAGGCAGGAGAAATGGATGCTTCGTATGGGGAAATTGCAAGCAGAGATTTAGAAAGCTCTACTGTAAGCACGCTCCGCTAAGAAGAGCAAAATCACTCCAAAAAATTAATGCGAAACACGAAATGGCAGCTGCAATGAGTGTATCAATCGGCAGTCCAGAACTGCCATAGAGCCAGCTGGCTAGAGCAGCCCTGCCTAGTTAGGCCACTCTGTACTGGAAGCTTTATGCTTTAACTCCTTAAGCCCTTAACCATGGCCCCTTTACCACAGACATGTGTCAGATGACACTTTTAGCCATGGTAGTGCCACTAACCATGTTGCACAACGTGGGTAGTAAGCCTAACCACAATGTGGTTAACTGGGCAGATAGTTAGAGAAAATGGGTGTTCAGACAACACCATGCTGCCCTAACCACACTAACCACAAAAGGGTTAATGGTGTCGTCTGAACGGGGCCATTGTGTTGGATCCAGATTCATGCTGGATCAACTGCTCTGTCAGAAGCAAACTTTCCTGCCCTCTTCTTCCCATGGCAGCCCCTCCAGTCCTGTGAAAATGCTACACAGAAGTCAGGACACCTTGCTAAATGGGGCACACTGTGGTATGGGGGAGGGTATCCCCCAAAATCAGGCAGCAGGACTTCCCACAAGCGAAGCCCTTCCCCTCACAGAAGACAGATCCTGGATCCAACGCATAATAATTATTTCTCAACTTGCATCTCTACTTATAAATTAACTTCTAGAAATGTTATGTAAAAGTGTGTCTGCTCTTGTCCTCTTTTGGGGTGATGCATTTCCTCTTTGGGAGCAATCAATAAGCCACCAACCTAAGAGATAGGTCATTTTTGATTAGACATCAAGGGTACTATCCAGGAATGTTGCTTCAGTATGAGAACTATATAGGGCATGACCCACCCTGGATCTGAGCTTGAATAATGTGCAAGAGGTGACAGGGAGGAGTGGAAGAGGAGAGGGAGGTATCTAAGAATCTAGCATTCCCACGAATGGTTCAGCCATTGTGGTGTTCAGAAACTCTCAATTCGGTAAGGCTTAAGTAGCTAAGTAAGTAACTAAGCAGAATTGGATGTCCAACATTCAAGCCTTAAATATTACTTGTCTTGTAGGAACACACGTTGCGCATCACAAGAGATAAGCCCTATTCAGGGGTTCTCTTGTCATCTGAAGTCAACTTATGAGAAGGGGGGCATTTCAGCCCTGCCTCCCTCCATTGTCACATCCATTGCCCTGTACTCATGGAGGGTGACAGTCTGAAGAGGAGAGCCTCGTCTATCCATGGAGGCTCTCCATGTGATCTACGATGCTGCTTTTCCATGATCCTGGATTGTGTAGAGATCCTCCATAGATACCAAAAGCTCCTCTCTTCAAACCATCATGAGTGATGGAAATCCACAAGGACTTGGTCAGGGCTGGATCACTCCCTCTCCTTGCCCATTTACTTTTCACAGTAAAAGAATGCTTGAACTGTCATGCCCCGGTGATGGAGTGCTCCTCAGGGGAAGTGCTAGGAGCCAAACACCCAAGGCACACCAGACCAGGTACTGCCACCAGACCCACAGGAGCCTGAGCCCCTGGGGGAGGTGGTTGCAGGACCATCCCTGTCAGGAGAAAGAGACTCTGCCTCTGATGTAGAGGCTGAGCAACTGGCTGATCCCCGGGGATGTCATCACCTCAAGAGTCAGGCTAATATGGCTCCTGTGCGAAGGAGTGCTCAGCTCCAGAAAAGGTTTCCTCAGGAGAAAGTCGCAGGAGTAAGGTTCTGGAAAGGGAGGATTGATTATTGCAACTGATCTTGGGGGGTGTCCAGCAGGCTTTGGGTTTGCAGAAAACTGAAAACTCAGCTAATGGTGGAACAACTTGGTCCACCCTGCCTGTGTCTTGTCTCCTGAACTGTGCTGGTGATTGATGCTCTGTTTTCTGACCTATTGGACTGCCTAATGACACTGCTTCCAGACTGTGTAACATACCTGACTGATTGACTGTGTTTGCCTCTTGCCTGCTATTATGACCACTCCTGTTGTTGCCTGATCCTCTTGTCTGACTGACTGGTGCTATTCTGACCTCTGCATACATTTGAACCACCTCTGTTGTAGCCTGAACTCCATTAGCTAACCACCTGCAGGCTTGTCTATTTGTTGACTCCACTGCATCTAGAGTTTCCTACAGTCAAAGCAGTACATGAAGAGGGCTATAGAATTCACAAGATTTTATGATGGAAAGGTCTGTAACCCATCCATGAAGTGATGGGGTTATTTAGCAATGATGCCGCCTATTTGAAAGGCAGTTAGCAGAGAGAAAACAAAAAGTTCTACACGAACACAAGCTATCTTAGAACAATAAAAGGAGGTCACCACACCCTTCTTCAGTGAAAAAAGGGAAACAGTTTACTCACATATATTCTTGCATATACAACACAGGTAGAGTGTAGAGTTTTTAAAAAGCGTTTGTTCAGTCCATTTTGTGTTCCATTACGCTGGCAGGAGCAAGAGAGCAAACACATGTGCTCCCAGCAATGGTGGAAGTCAGAGAGAGGGAAGGAAGGAAGGAGGACAGGAAACCACGTTATAGACTATAGAGATCCTAAGGCTAGCTGTGGTCAAAATTTTTATGAGCAGACTAACTGCAACATTGCCCCCTTTCAATACGTGGAAGAACAAGTTGCAATATTCCCAACGGTAAGCTGTTCACAGGTGGGCCCCTTGTATGGGATTTTTCTAGGATGTTACTTATGAATTGTCAAAAAGAGAGGACATGCCTCACCAAAAAAGAGGACTCTGCTTTGCATGTGATTTGCATGTGATAATTTAGATGTATAGCTGCAAATTTTTATTATTAACATAGAAATACAGTACATCTCACCATAGCACAGAAGATTGTGATCAGATAACATGTGTGCCTGCCTGTTCAGTCGGCTTTCCAACTGTCGATTGGAAACTTCTAAGCAGGACATGAGAATAGTAGCACCCTCCCACCCATGTTCCCCAGCAAGTGGTGTACACTGGCATTCTGCCTCTGATACTAAAGGTAGCATATAGCCATCAGGACTAGTAGCTATTGATAGCCTTCTCCTCCAGGAATTTATCCAACCCCCTTTTAAAGCCATCCAAATCGCTACATCTTGTGGTATCGAATTCCATTGCTTAATCATGTGCTGTGTGAAGAAGGACTTCCTTTTATCTGTCCTGAATCTCTCACCAATCAGCTTCATGGGATGACTCCAAATTCTAGTATTATGGGGGGGGGGGGAAACTCTCCCTATCCACATTCTCCACACCATGCATAATTTGGTATATCTCTATCATGCCTCCCCATACTCGCCCTTTTCCCAAATGAAACAATCCCAGATGTTGTTGTGTTTCATTGTCACCTATAGTTCCCAGATGAGTCCTCAATGGCACTTTTCTCTCATAAGTCTTGGGTAGTAGCCTGTAATTGCTTACAGACAGCTGCCTGGCTGTCATTATTATTATTATTATTATTATTATTATTATTATTCCAATTATTTCTGACAACACAGTTTACATCCCCCCGCCCCCAACAACAGCATGTGTATTAGGGATATGCACTGGATCGGGTCTGATCCACGATCCGAATCCGATCCAGGGGGAAATCGGATAAAATTAACTGATTTATCCAATTTCCAATTTCACCGCTGGATTGGCCGATCCAATCCGATCCGATCCGGAAAGGTTCCGATCCAGATCGGATGGATCGGCGGATTGGCACATCGGCGGATCGGCGAGTGCCTGCTGGCGCCTGGCGCCGCTTCCATTGGCGGGCGCCAGCGGGCGCCCGCCGATGGAAGCGGACAGCGGGGGGGGGGGGGCTTCCCTAGCAGGGCTGTCCACTTCCATCGGCAGGCACCAGTGGGCGCCCAACGATGGAAGCAGACAACAGGGCCAGGGGGCGGCAGACGGGAGCGGATGGCCAGGAAAGGTAAGCAGGGGACAGGGGGGAGAGGGGGCGTGGGGGGGGCGCGGCACGCTTACCTTCTTTGGCAGTCCGCTCCCGTCTGCTGCTGGCCACTACTGCGAGCAGGCTTCGCAGCCTGCTCCTAGGTAGCGTGCCAGGTGATGACATCACCTGGCGCGCTACTCAGGAGCAGGCTACAAAGCCCTCTCGCAGTAGCGGCCAGTGGTGGACAGGAGTGGCTGGCCCCCGAAGGTAAGCAGGGGGAGGGGGAGGGGGAGGGGGAGGGCCCCCCGCGCACATGCGCCGTTTACCTTCGGGGGACATCCGCTCCCGTCCGCCGCTGGCCGCTACTGCGAACGGGCTTCGCAGCCTGCCCCTAGGTAGCTCGCCAGGTGATCATCACCTGATGATGATCAGGTGATGATCACCTGGTGCACTACCTAGGGGCAAGCCACGAAGCCCGCTTGCAGTAGCGGCCAGCGGCAGACAGGAGCGGACGGCCACGGAAGGTAAGCAAGGGGTGGGGGAGGGGGCTTACCCCCCCGGGGCCATCCACTTCCATCCGTTGGCTCCCATGGGCACCAGCGGATGGAATCGGACGACCCCAGGGGGTTAAGGAGCGCGGGGAGGGGGCTTACCTGCCGGGGCCGGCCCCAGGGGGGTGAAGGGAGTTAGGTCCCCCTCACCCACCCACTGCCATTTTTTCCTCATAGACTTGCATTGGGGGAAAGCTTTCTTTCCCCCAATGCAAGTCTATGGGGGGGGGGGGGGAATGGCGGATGATCCAAAAATCGGATGTCTGATTTTTGGATCGGGATTGGACCCGATCCGGTCCAGGGGGCCTCCGATTTTGTCCGATCTGATCTGGGACAAAATTGGAGGTCCCGATCCGGGTCCCGATCTGATCTGGGGGGGTCCGTGCACACCCCTAATGTGTATATAAACCTGCCAATTTGAGGTTAACACTTCATGCATTTGATGAAGCGGACAGTGTGTCCATGAAAGCTTAAGCCAGAATAAATGTGTTCATTTTTTGTTGGTTTTGCTGCAATAGACAAACCCTCTGGAGATTATTATCTGATTATGGTTAAATACTGTAAACCTCCCAGAGAGCTTCAGCTATGGGGCAGTGTAAAGATTTAATAAATGAAATGCAATAAAACCCCCTTGTGTAAAGCAGTGGTGATGCCAGATGTTTATTTATTTATTTAATTAATTAATTAATTTTATTTATTTAGGTGTGGGAGCCTCAGGCAGGACACCCCCAATGCTCCCCTTAAAATCACAGGGGTGGGGCCTCCCACAGTGCACCCACCTCGCCCATGGCACCAGAACATTGGATGGGTGGGCAATTCAGTGGGGGGCTGCAGCTCCTCCTACTCCTCCTTGTCACCAAAATGGCCATGAGGAGGAGGAGAAGCAGCAGCCAGCAAGAGTTTCTAGACAGTGGTACCCACCCCTGCTGAGATATGGGCAGGTACCCAACCATGCTGACCATTCATGCTGGCCTTGTATAAGAGAGAGCCAAATGGTATTCCCATCATGGGGGTCAATGGCACATGTGCATCCCTCATGAAACAGGATCCAACACTCCCATTCCACACACTCAAATACCACCAACAGAGCTCTGCTGAATCTTTCCATCCCACAATGGTTGCCCATTATGATTGTTGCACCACGTGTTGCATGACTGATTGTGAAATGCATTACACAATGGGTTGCACAAGAGTTTTGCCCATAGTTCAAAACCTGGTTCCTTTTAGCGCAGCATCATTTGTGGTAATGAAATGACACAGTTGGATATTGCCCAGGATCTCCTGATGTGCTAGCATACATTGGAATCATTTGCATACCCTTTTCTGCTCTTGCTCAGAGCAACTCCCTTGATTCCTGCAAGTGCATGAGCCAGGATGCTTCAGGGTCTTCCTTCTACTACTGGCCATATGCTGGTTCTGTGTTCATCAAAGAACAAGAATCCCAGGCGCAGGAAGAAGCCGGAAGTAGGCACAATCAAACAATCCTAATCAGGAGTCAAGACTAGCAGAGAGTCAAATGCATTTGCTCTGGAAATTGCTGTGTGTTCTGCCCTCTTTGTCTTTCAAGCTACTGTGGTCTTCTGAAAGACATCAACTTTGATCTTTATCATACCTCTCTCTCTTACTGTTCAAATAACTTAAAACTTTTAAATGCTTGATTGTTATTTGACCCATCAAATAGCATCTATCTATCACTCTACGCCAGACCCAACCAGTAAATAATCTTTCAACTTTTGCAGGCTCTTTGAAACTCTGCAGTCTCTCTTCTGGTCAGTGTTTGGTCTGTTGAATCTCTACGTCACGAATGTGAAAGCCAGACACGAATTTACGGAATTCGTCGGGGCCACCATGTTTGGCACATACAACGTCATCTCCCTGGTGGTCTTGCTAAACATGCTTATAGCAATGATGAACAACTCCTACCAACTGATAGCAGTAAGTCAACTGATTAGCTTCTTTTCTGGTTTCCTTTCAAGTATGCATGTTGCTTGCTCTGTGTGTGTTTGTGCATATGCAATATGCAATTTGCAATATGCTGGAAATTCCCAGCTTATTCCCTGTGTTATCAGATGGAATTGATCATTACAAGCTCTTGGTTGTGCATAAATAAAGTCAGCTGTATTAGAAAGAGAGAGCTAATGACAATGTGTCCCTCAGCCACTGGAGTGAGGCTAGGCATGGGCGAGAATTTAATTTGGCTACTTTTTTTAATATCTAAGAATTTACCAAAATTTGCAAATTTCTTCTAAATGGGATGTGGAAACATCTTGAGATTTATTTATTTTAAAAAATAGATGTGGGGGGGGAGGGAAAGAAACAGAAAGATTTGTCCATCTAGGCAGAGGGCGTTGAGTGTTTATTTATTTATTTACAACATTATCTTTTCAAAGTCTGGGTTTGAATACCTGTCTCTTTAAACATGCCTGTGATTCTGAATGACTGCCACCTTTTTCCCTGAAAGAGGCTCCATGTCTTTAATAGCTACATGACAGGCAAGTACAGCACAGTCTTCTCCTTTCTGAGCATAGCTGTACCTGTAGCAGAGGTATGGGAAACCTCCACCCATGGACTAGGTATTGCCCACAAAGATTTCCCATCCAGCTTGCCATCTTCCTCCACAACCCTCACCCCTTCATCTGGAAGAAAAAGTTCTTGGCTGAGTTCAGACAACACAATAGTAAATGGTAGTTTAAGTTGTCAACCATGAGTTGAGCAGTCAAAGGTTGGTTGTTGTGGTGTCTGTTGGGCAAAAACCACCCCACGGTTGACTATTTTGCCAAAATAACCAAATGAGAAACACAAGCAGCTGCACAGTTGACTAGTCTCACAATCGTTGGTTAGCGTGCTGTCTGTCGGGCTCAGTGGTCTATTTTGCAGGGTTGAGTTGATTATCTCGGCTGGCTACAGAGTTCCTGGGCAAGAGCGACCAAAACCGAGCTGGCTGCTCTGCTACAGCTGGCACAACTCACAGAGACTGCTGGGATAGCACCGGGAAGACTGAGGAGGAGGGAGGGTGGGGAGAGAGGCAGGGGCTATGTCAGTCAAATGCCGGGTTGACTATTAGTCCACTCAACACCAGCCCCAACCACCCACAGTTGTGTAGGAACACGTTGTGTGGGGAGTACCTGCAAAATAATGAACTGTGAGTTGTCTACTCAATGCACCACTGATGTTGTCTGAATGCAGTGGCTGTGTTCGGAAGACATATTAGGCAACAGAGGGGAGAAGAGGCAACTGACTATTCGTTATTTTTCTGGTGCTCCTCACACAGCAAGTTACTCCTCCCCCATCACGTGGCTGAAACTCCCAGCATCCTTCTGGGCTGCTGGTGCTCCTCCCTCCCTCCTCCCAGCCCTACCCCATCATGCATTGGAAGTTCGGCCAGCTGTATAGAAATGACCGGGGTGCTTTCAGCCGCTCCTGCCAGAGAACTCTATGACCTGCAGGAGTAGTGTACTTAACAGAGGAGATTACACAACGGAACCCTCTACACAACATCTTAATCAATGGGTCTCAAGATAAGCAACAGAGTAGCCAGTTGTTTTTCCCCATTGTTTAAATCGGCAAAATAACATACTATGTGTTGTGCCCCCCACAACACAATAATCAACACAACAGTTGGTTGATTCTCCCCTGCCCCACCCCATTGATTATCGTGTAGTCCAAACCAGGCCAGCATCTCCATTCAGTAGCTGATTGGAGATAAGAGCTTTTCCCAACAAGGAGAAGGGTGGGAGCCGCTCTACTTCTATAGTATAGTATAGTATGGCTATACTTCTCCACCCCCCTCTTGGTCAGAATTGGACAATATTTGTTGGCATTGTAAGCCTCTCAGAAGGGAATTAGGCCTGAATAGATTTCCCCCCTCCTGCTATGCACCTTTAGTGTGTATGTGTGTGTTACTGCCAATGTGAACCAGTCTCTGAACTCTGAAAGTGTGATGTTAAAATCCAAGCATTGATATTCTTTTCTGTCTACTCTACTGTAGTAGATATATTTCTAAGGCTCAAATTGGTTTTTCAAGGTATATTCCCATTTAGAATCTCCAGTACAAGCAGAAGAATAAGAAGGAATGAAACCCTAATTAATTGGGGTGACCATATGAAAGGGAGGACAGGGCTCCTGTGTCTTTAACAGTTGCATTGAAAAGGGAATTTCAGCAGGTGTCATTTGTATGCAATTAGTTCCTGGTGAAATTCCTTCTTCATCACAACAGTTAGAGCTGCAGGAACTCTGCCCCATTGACCAGATACAAAAGAGGGCAGGACTCCTGCAACTTTAATTGTTGTAATGAAGAGGGAATTTCAGCAGGTGCCATTTGTATGCATGCAGAACCTGCATATATACAAATGACACCTGCTGAAATTCCTTTTTATATGCAACTGTTAAAGATACAGGACCCCTGTCCTCCTTTTCATATGGTCACCCTAATAAACCCTACTTGGTGGCTTGTGCCTTAGAACTGTATTCTAAGAACTGTAGTCCCAGGCAGCAGAGGCTGGTGGCTCCGATGTCAATGGGGCAGTGAATCCACTCTGTGTTTGAGTCAGAACTCTAAAGGAGCTCTCCCTGTTATATACCTATATCTATTTTACTGGAATCCCCATGGCCCACCAATGTGGTTTAAATATACAACTCAAGAATGCATGCCTGGCATTTCTTATCAGCAAAAGGTGTGTGACCTGTGATCCATAGTAACTGTAAGGCATTTAGGGCTCTGGATAGCTCCTGTAGAGCTCTGACTGATTCTGACTGAAACCCGGAGCGGATTCACCGCCCCACTATCATCGGGGCCACCAGCGTCCAATGGTCTCAGCCTGCTTGCTTGAATACCTAAATGCAGAACTGGGCATGAAATTCAGTTCTCTTGGTGACACTGGACATTTGGCAGGACGTCAAGAACAGACAGAGGAATCAACTCTCCCTTTCCCTGTCTTTGTGCACCTGTCTCTACTTTATTACAGCCCTGATGTTGGCGTATAGGTAATTCTGAAGGGATTCTAAATCTTGCAAGAATTCCCTAAAGCAGTTGAGAACAAAACTATTCATGTTTTTTGGACCTTAGGGATCAGTGGTGCAACGTTACTTCTTCCTAAGACATAATAGCAATGGCACCAGCACGTTTTTAATATTTTTTTAAAAAAATTATTTAATGTTTAAGATATTATTTTGATACTTTTATTGCATTTTTATGACGTTGTTGCTGTTAGGTTTTATAATTTGAAACCACCCCAAGGGCAATTGCCAGTAGGGAGGTATACAAAATCTCATAAATAAAATAAACAAATATCTAGAGCTTAAGCTGTGTCCTTAAGACAGACTGGGCTAATCTCAGTTTTGTTGCAGAATGCTCTATCTATATGTCCGAGGTGTCCCAGACCTGGGAGCCAAATGTCCTCCTGGGACACCCCCAGTGGCTGGATGATGTCAGGTGATATGTTTTTCCCTCCTGGAGCCCCGCCCCCTTTCCCTAAAGGACCGCCCCTGTCATTTGATTCCTTTCTCCATGCAGAGAGGGGCAGGGAGCAATCGCTCAGTGCTGAGAAAAGGCTGCCTTTTTTGAGGGCTGAGCATTGGATGGGGCCTGGGGCTGGTTTCAGAGGCAGACATGGAACTCCCAGATCTGACCTGTGGGGCAGAGGTCCCCCATCCCTGTCATATATCTGTAACTATCTGTTCTTCTGGAACCCCCATGGCCCACCAATGTGGTTTAAACATACAACTCAAGAATGCATGTGCAGTTGGGTGACCAGATTTTGGAACCCAAAATCCCGGTCCAAAATGGCCACCCAAAATGGCCACCCAAAGGGGTCATGTCCACCCCCCAAAAAACATAAAATATTTTTTTTTAAAAAAAAAGCCCGCCCGCCATGCGGCCAACAAGCAGATAACCCACCATCACCACCAAGCCACCCCCCCAAAAAAACACCGCCCGGACCTACTGGGTCCTCCGCCGCTGCTCTCTGCCACCTCCACTGCTGCCGCATGACAGTGACCCCCTGCAGCCCTCTCACGGGTGAGGGGGCTGCAGGGATCACGTGGCGTTGGCAGAGAGTGGCGGACCCAGTAGGTACGGGATGATTTTTTTGTGGGGGGGGTGGCTTGGTGGTGGGGCTTGTTTCGGGTGGGGGGCTGGCCTGGCACGCTACTGAGAAGCAGGCCACGAAGCCTGTTTCTCAGTAGAGACACGTACTGGAGGGAAGCGGGCGCCCTTGGAGGTAAGGAGTGCGACAGGGGAGGTGGGAGGGCCCCCCACTTACCTGCCGGGGCGTCCACTTCCATTCGGTACGCATCTCTACTGAGAAACAGGCTTCACGGCCTAGTTCTCAGTAGAGCGCCAGGTGATGATGTCATCACCCTGCGCTCTACTGAGAACTAGGCCGTGAAGCCTGTTTCTCAGTAGATCGGAGCACTGAAGGGAAACGGCCACACCGGCAGGTAAGGAGCGTGAGGGCAGGGAGGCAGGAGGGCCCCCCACTTACCTGCAGGGACGTCCGCTTCCCTCCAGTTCTTCGATCTACTGAGAAACAGGCTTCATGGCCTGTCCCTCAGTAGCGCGCCAGGTGATGACATCATCACCTGGTGCGCTACTGAGAGACAGGCCGCGAAACCTGTTTCTCAGTAGATTTGAGAGGGGACACCCCGGCAGGTAAGGCACGCGAGTGGGGGGAGGGGGCTTACCTGCCGGGGCGTCCACTTCCCTCAGGTGCTCAAAACTACTGAAAACTAGGCTGTGAAGCCTAGTTCTCAGTAGATTCGAGCACCTGAGGGAAGCAGATGCCCTGGCAGGTGGGGGCGGGGGGGCGGGGGGGCCACCCCAAACAAACCCCACCACCAAGCCACCCCCCCCCCAAAAAAAAACAGCCTGGACCTACTGGGTCTGCTGTTCTCCACCGCCACCGCGTGATCCCCCACAGCCCCGGTTTGCCCCCGCCACCCCCCCGGTCGGCCCAGATGCCCCAGGTTTCCCGGTTAGGACCGGGAAACCCCGGGCAATCTGGTCATCCTAACGTGCAAGGCTTGTAGCAGGGACTCCAGCGGTAGGGCCAGCTTCCTTCCTCTTTGCACCTGTGAGGCAGCTCACAGGCTGATCTCCCTTGTGCTACAGCGCCACCTTAACCATGGCCGGAGAGGGTACTGCACCTCATACACTCAGCTAAATCAGGTAAAACCAGTGGGAGCCTAACTGACTCTACACAAGTCTGGCTCCAGGATTTATTTGGTTTGCCTCTGAGTTTGGCCAAGGCCTGATAGCAAAGCATGCCGGCTGAAGAGCATAACAAGTCCGTTGCTGGCTCAGGCCAAGGGCCACCAAGCTTGCTCTAGCTGCACTTTGCGTTCCTTTGATTTGTGTGATCCCCCACTCCCACTGTCTTTAGGTAAATCACGCACGTGGTAAAACAAAACCAGAGCACGTCCAAAATGACCCAACGGAATAAAGAGACAATGTCTCAGGGTGTTGAAAAAATAGGTGCGGTTTCATTCCAGGAAGCAGTCCTACGTGTTTTGACTCTGAGTGCAGCCCTTCTTCCTGAGTCCATTTTTATAATACGTCCTTGCAGAGATCTCTAGAAAAAAGATAAATCCAATTACAGGGTTCACGAGCAATTGTGTTCATCAAACCTGGGGCCGGTGGAACAGCGTTCCTTTTAGTCAATGGAAAAAGTCCCAATGTGTTGCACATTAGTGCAAATCCCACTATGCATTGTTCCCTTTTGTTAATGCAAATGTCCCAGTCGATGAATCTGTGTTGGTGCAAATTCCTAGCGCACATTGGAATGTAAAGTGTTTTGTTTGTTTTTATTTTCTTGCTGTTTTCTTGCTGTTGGAGTGCTCCTGCTCAGGGTTCCTGCCAGTCAGCCATAATTGATTAATAAATTAATCAATTAATAAAGGAAACTTTGATAATATTCCATCATGAGGTGTGGGAAACACTGACTGTTGCTGCTGGTTCTGGCCGTGGGGAGACAGGGAGGGCAGGGCTGGTTGGTTGGTTGAGCCTTTCTGCTTGGGCTCATAGAAGTCAGACACAGTGGTGCTGCTGGGCTGGCATTGTGAATGAGTTGGCTACTACACCTGAGCAAGGCAGGCTGTTTATTTCTCAGTTAAACTATTACTCCTATTGGCTGGCTAAGCTTCCAGTGCAGGGGGGATCCTCCTCCTCCTCCTGTGTAGCCTCCTATGAGGAAGCTGTTGTTGCCTTGACTCGACTTGCTCCAATGTGCCTGACCAACAGTGTGTGTGGGGTGCCTCCTCCTCCTCCTCCCCGCAAGCCTCCTGTCCTCTCTTGAGGATGGGCAAGCTGTGTTCTGCTGTTGTGGCATTTATTAATACATTTTTACTTCTTTATTATTGCACTAAGTGCTTTTCCCACTTAGTTGATTCATTTCCCTCTCCCTCATCATACAGATCAAGGCACGAGAAAGGTGCCTGAGAGGACATTTGAGTTCAGACTTCAAAAATCCCCTATAAATCACTGCATTCAGGAATCTGTTCCAAAAGCCTTCTCTGTCACGGGGCCAATTTTGATATGTTTATCTTTCAAACTGAGGGAGCTGTGAACATTTCTGTTAATTGCCATTGGCGAGAATGTAGCGGTTACCTGAAAACAGAGCGGCTTTTCACAAAACTATCCAGCAGACCGGAGACAGGGAGGTGCTCCGGAAATTGGGGCAGAGAATTGTTTCATCGAAGTGCCGTCTCGAATTTCGGGGTGGAGAATACCAGCTCTGCACACCCGTACTAGAAACAATGAGCAACTCGAACAGGGCACTCCATTCTCCCTGCCTCCATTTTATTTTCCATTTCTCCTGCCCCAGAATTCCATGGTTACTGAGCCCTCGTGGGGCTCTTTTTGCCCCCTTACATTTTTTAAAAAAAGATTTGTTGTACTTCTGCAAATACTCAAGAGTTCCCCCAAGAGCACTGATATCTCCTTTTTTGTTTCTCAGGGGCCCCATTATGGATCCAATCCTGTTGACACTCACCACCTGCGTTCGCTATTAAATCATCATCATCATCATCTTCATTCTATCCCACCCTTTTTTTTCCTTTTGCAAGAAACCCAAAGCAGCTTACATGCTCCACCCCCACTTAGGGTGACCAGATAAAATCCAGGTTAGGGCTCATGTAACTTTAACAATTGTAGAGAAAAGGGAATTTCAGCCAGTGTCCTTTGTATGCAATTAGTTCCTGGTGAAATTCCCTCTTTATCACAACTGTTAAAGTTGCAGGCACTATACTAGAGTGGCCACGTACAAAAGAAGGCAGGGCCCCTGCAACTTTGATTGTTGTGATGAAGAGGGGATTTCACCAGGAACTAATTGCATACAAAGGACACTGGCTGAAATACAACTGTTAAAGTTACATGAGCCCTGACCCGGATTTTATCTGGTCACCCGTTGATATCAGCTTCCCCCATCCATCGGTCAGCAGAGGAGCAGCTGCAGGAGTTTGCTTCCCTCTCCCCACCCCCCACCCCCCCGGTGCTTCCCTCTCCCCACCCCCCACCCCCCCGCGCAAAAAAGAACATTGGGTTCCACTGGCTTCTGGTCCCTTGACTGTAAAAGGAGGGGGAAGGCGCTTGTGGTTTGTGGTTATAGGCTTAGGGTGACCAGATAAAATCCAAGTCAGGGCTCATGTAACTTTAACAGTTGTAGAGAAAAGGGAATTTCAGCCAGTGTCATTTGTATGCAATTAGTTCCTGGTGAAATTCCCTCTTCATCACAACAGTTAAAGTTGCAGGCACTATACTAGAGTGACCATATGCAAAAGAAGGCAGGCCCCCTGCAACTTTAACTGTTGTGATGAAGAGGAAAGTTCACCAGGAACTAATTGCATACAAATGACACTGGCTGAAATTCCTTTTTCTCTACAACTCTTAAAGTTACATGAGCCCTGAGCTGGATTTTATCTGGTCAGCCTACCCCCACTCCCCCTTTTATCCTACACACTTTATCCATTACATCCCTGGAAGGTAGATTAGGCTGAGAGTTAGGAACTGGCCCAAAGTCACCCAGTGAATTAACTACATGGTCAAGCAGGGACAAGAACTAGTTCAGGGATGAACATTTCTTCCACATTTTTTTGACCATTGTAATTCAACCTGATAGAAAGGAAATTGCTTCTGAAAAGAAATGCATTGGTAAGGGGGGGAAATCAGAGAAATGCTCATGGGTTGGGTTTGGGTTTCTTGTCCTTACCTTGCTTAGGAGGTGGCTGAGGCGTGTGCATGATTGTCCTGTCTTTCATTGCACAATCACCTCTCTGGCGGCTGGCAGCCTCCTTGTCTTCCCAAGCTTCAATGAAAGCTCAGGGGGAGACACCATGAGGTAAATCCTCCCATAGGACTCTTTCAGATCAAGAAGTGCAGGCAGCCTGGGTAGGGTGACTACAATATGTAGAGTGAGCAGCTATAAAAGAGGGCAGGGCTCCTGCAGCTTTAACTGTTGTGATGAAGAGGGAATTTCACCAGGTGCTGCATGCATACAATGGACACCTGCTGAAATTCCCTTTTTTATACAAATGTTAAACACACAGGAGCCCTGTCCTTCCCATATGGTCACCCTCAGCTGCCTGGGAGCCTGCAAAGCGATGGAGAGATATGTAATGAAGAGAATACAAAATGGGCGCCAGGCTGCCAGCAGAGCTGATGCCGTTGACAGTTGCAATGCAACAACCTAAAACCCCAGAAGCCAAAAAGCTGTGCTACAGTCCCTGCCAACGGTGAGCCCTATCTGTGAGAAACTGTTGGGGAATTCCTCCTCCCCCTGGATAAATTCATTGAAATTGTCCCCCCACCCCCAATCTCTCTGCCCACAAACCTGGTGGAGAATTTCAAGAAGTCGTTTGTGCACAGCTCTAACTAGAACCTGGATCTCCCAAATCCCAGTCCAATGCTCTAACCCCTACACCAGACTGTGCACATCCTGTAAAGAGAAATGATTCCCCATCTAAACCCTGCCCTGTTTCCTTGTTGCCATCTAGGTCTCCTCTTTCTAAGATCTTCGTCTATCATTTCACCCAATGGCCGGATAGTTCTGGATGCATAAGGACTGTTCTCTGTCTGCACTTCATAATGATGGCAACAGAGCACTTGAACAAGATACAATAAGACAAGCAACCAGCATAACCGCCTGCATCGCTTAAGGGGAAAAGCAGCTTAACCGAACTGCAAGGTCTCCCCCCACACACACACTTTTTGGACAAAGCTATTTTAAACTTCAGTAACCGTCTGCTCCCTTCAGGGCACCTTGAGGCAAAGTAATTATTGATCGTCCCACTGCATCAACCGGCATATCGCTCTCGCTCTCGCTCTCTGTGTCCAAAAATATAGTCAATATTCGATCACAGAAATCTCATTAAGAGAGCAAAATGCTACCCCCCTCTGTGCTTCAATGGGTGAACGGGTCTTATGGGGGGGACTTCAGCCAATAGCTGAGGTCAGGTTGTGGAGTCCCCCCACCCCAGAATGCTGCTTTCAGTGGGTTTTCTCCAAGACACGACAGAAGTAGCATTGCTCTATGAATACAGATGGAAGATATTGTGACGAAGGACAGTGGGATTTATCTCCATGAGGCAGGGATAGCCGGGTGACTCCATTACGCATCAGCAATAACAATGTGGGTAATGGGGCCATCTGATCGGGCAAATTCTTTCTCCTGTTGTGAACATCGCTTGCCTGCCTTCAGAATGAAGGGGTCCTTTCCCGATGTGCGGCTTGGCGATCTGGGAAAGGGATCTCAAGGTCCAAATTGGACGCATTTGGAGATCAGTCACTAACCCTGGAGCCAGTCTTTAAAATGCACTGTCTAGGGTTGTTGTGTTCGTTTGTTTGGCAAAATTATGGTGCCATGTCCATTTTGCAAAGGCTCAGTCCCCAAGGGTGGCCCCTTATGGATTTGTTTTTCGAACGATTATTTCTATATTTGCATCTTTGCATGTACAAATTTGCATATGCAAATTTTGTGCAAATAAGCATCATCTTTTGCCCTCTTTTGGGGGGTAATTCACAAGTGGCCACCCTAGCCAGGGGACACCTTCAAATAGAGGACTGTCCTTCAAGCACATGCGACACATGGTCACCCTATCCCAATGACATTATTGGGCGTGTGCTGGGGCACAGAGCTTGCGCTGCCCCTCCTCATGCAGGTCAGGCCTTACCTGCTGGCGTGCCCCCCATCCCCCTGGATGAGCCTGTAGGAGGTGGCAGGAGCAATGGGGCAGGCTCGGTCAGGGGCTGATGTAGTTCAGTGACTATGAAACCGAACTACCATCCATAAAGTCTGTGTTTCAAATCTCACCTCTGCCATGAACTTACTAACTGGCCTTCAACCAGCCAATGCCTCTCAGTCTCAGTCCCAACTGCCCTCGCAACTGCCCACCGCGCCTGCCCGCCCCCACCTGCCCGCCCGCCCGCCTGCACACACATGGTGTGTGCTGTGGGGATAACAAGGCTGATCTTCCTTGCAGGGTTGTTCTTCTAAAGACTGCGAGAAAATAAACTGTATGGGAACACTTGAAAGTATGTTTCAAATGTTAAGTATTATTTTAGAACGGTGACCAAAACAAGGGTGACAGTCTTAAATGATTCGAGGGCAGGATCTACACTATTGCTTTAAAATGTTTTATAAGAATAATGACTACTGTTTTCAAACCATTTTCAAAGCGTCAGATCCTGCTTGGTGTAGATCTGGCCCTGGTCCCATTGTGCTTCTGATCTCTCTCTCTCTCTCTCTCTCTCTCTCTCTCTCTCTCTCTCTCTCTTTCTCTCTCTCTCTCTCTGTTACACACACACACATACACACACCACATTTCATTCTGCAGTGCCTTGTCCCATGGGCAAACATCCCCGCCCCCAATATTCTAAGTAACCTTATAATTACGCTAACCAGCGTTTCTGACGTGGGCGGGAGACATTTTCCTTCCCAGTTCTGCCCCCCCCCCCCCAGCCATCAAATGCCTGTCGCACTCCATCCAGAGCAGCGCTGGGGCCTCCTCCTGTAATTCAGCTCTGCATCCATCCCTGGAATGATGGAAGGGAGGTTTCATTGTTTACTGGGAGCAAGCGAGCGCTATGCATGCAACGATGCGGGACATGCGGGGCTGTGTCTCTCTTTTGCCAGCCTGGGCCTAATTATAGCTCACCTGTGGACTTGAACGGGGCTTGTTAATATTCATGAGCGGTTGGCTGAGCCTCCGAAAGGATCCAGCCAATGTGTTCTGACTTCGTGTGCTGTGTTTGGCTCTCTCTCTCTCTCTCTCTCTCCTCTGCAAATCATGCAAAAAGCCAATAGTAGTTTATTAATGTATGGCATTGCTTCCAGGGGAAGGAACCGTGAGTAGTAGATCCTTGAGGATCCTTGAGTAGATCATCACTCTGGTGCGCCCCCTGCCCACAGCAGCACCTCCTCCTCCTCCTCCTCCTCCTCCTCCTCCTCCTCCTCCTGCCTGCTCATTCATTCAGAGAACAGGCAAAAAGGCACGCATGAGAGGAAGTGATGGTGAAGAGAAATCATGCCTGCCTACTCCAGGAGAAGGAGAAGGCACATGAGCAGCAGCCAGGGCCAGCGTCAGAAGTCGGCATGATCAGGCACATCGTAGGACGGGGCCCACTGCCAGACCCCTGGAGACCCTCATGACGCTGCTCCTCTCTGCCAGCACTGGCTGTTCACCTGCCTTCCCTGAACGAGTGAGTAGTAAAAAGAGAGAGAGAAAGCATTCACCTCTGCACACCTTGTCCTCTTCTCTGGGGAGGTTGTGTGATCTGGTGCAGAGGCCTAGAGAATGGACGGCAGTGGCAAGGAGCAGGAATTCTCCACTGATCCATTTTTAAAAAATGAATCAATCCAGAATTTGTAGAACCTTGTGCTCTTCAGTCTGTAGCATCTCTCCATTGTTTCTGTTCATTTATGCCTCTTCCTCCCCCCCCCCCCCCCGATGTCACTGATGTGCCTGGGCACATTAAGAAAACCCTGCTCCAAAGCCATTTTGATGTGATGGCCATACAAATGGGTGTAATCAGGACTGCTTTTCATGTGGCATTATACAGGAGCACATGTTCGCATCAGTAAAACACCACACAAAAAAGCAATCTGGAGTCAATCGTACGTACTGTCGCATCCAGATTGCTTTCTTCTTTTCTCTTTTCGCCAGAGTTTCCTCAGTATGCGCAGGGACATTGATAATGCAGAGCAGGACCAAGCCACAAATGACATGAAGGCTGTGGCAAGCTGTATGCATGCTTCAAATCTGGGATTCATTTTGGAAAATTATCCAGGTTAAACTGGAAATAAGGAGGCATGGAACCCAGGGCTGTGTGCGTGTATGTGTGTGTGTGGTGATAGAACAGCTTGCCCCAATCCCTGCCCCCTGCCCTGGTGGTCATGGTAGCTGGGGAGGATGTGAATTGTAGCCCAAAACATCTGGGGAGCACCAGGTGGGCAAAGGCTGCAATAGAACAATAAAAGAACAAAGCTTGGTAATGCTCCCTGTTCCAAATGAAGCCCACAGACGGCTCCAGTTTTTAATTGTCCTTTTGAAAATAAATGTGCCCCAACTTAATTTACCAATTCCTCTCTCTCCTCCTACCCTGCCTTTTCCCTTTTCTCTTTTTACTACTTGTGTGCCAAATTACAGGCAAAATGGCATCACAAGGGAGACCCTTTGCTAAATGATGGAAGTCAAGCGATTGGGAAGAAGCCCCAGAGGCATGCGCCCAGTGCATTCTTTCATCCTTGAGTCAAGCAAAATTAACATGCTCTCTTGTTGCTGAATTAATTAAGCAAAATAAGATACAGAAGGCAAACCGGCTCTGCCTTCCTCTCCCGTTTCCTTCCACAACCCTTTTCCTCCTAACCCTGAAAAACAGATCTATATAATTAAAGAGATTTGCCTGGGAAACTGGCCAAATGCTAAAGGGAAAGCTAAAAATAATAGACATAATCTACACCCGCTATTACTCATCAGGGTTGCAGTAATCCAGGTGCTCGGAAGCCAATGGCACCTACGAAATTTGGGCCAGCAGCTGAGTTGCTGAAGATTAGAATATTCAAGGAAACAAAAGACAGGGCATTTTTCAATAAGACACCCTGAGGACAATGTTTGACTAAATTTTGAGAGGGGCATAAGATGGGGGCAAAATCGGCCTACTGTTCTCATGGCCTGCTTATTTCACATCTCTAGCTGTGGTGTTCCCCAAGTAGCCATCAATTGTGGGCTGCCATTTTTACCCCAGAATGTCTCACAGATGGGGCTGGCCCTACCATTAGACAGAGTGAAGTGGTTGCTCCAGGCGGCAGATGCTGGGAGGTGGCAGCAAGGTGCCTTGTGCCCTCTAAACTAACTTGTTGCCTTCAGGTGCAGTGGAGGATGCTGTTTCATTGACAGTGTTGAATAAAAAGCCCAGTTGGTTTTCGTACATGGAACAGGAGAGGGCGCCATCTTGTTCTTTGCCTCAGACAGCCAAATGTCTTGGGCTGGCCCTGCCCACAGACTAACAGTATTGAATGACCCAGCATTATAAGGGGCATTATATGTGGGTTGAATGACCCAGCACTTATAAGGGGCATTATAAGTGGGCAAGAGAGCTGTGATGCAGTCCCCTCAGGTTCTCCTTTATTCTTCCCTATAAATAGGCTGACCATCTGAAAAGGAGGACAGGGTTCATGTAACTTTAACAGTTGTAAAGAAAAAGGAATTTCAGCCAGTGTCATTTGTATGCAATTAGTTCCTGGTGAAATTCCCTCTTCATCACAACAGTTAAAGTCGCAGGCACTATACTAGAGTGACCATATACAAAAGAAGGCAGGGCCCCTGCAACTTTAACTGTTGTGATGAAGAGGAAAGTTCACCAGGAACTAATTGCATACAAATGACACTGGCTGAAATTCCCTTTTCTCTACAACTCTTAAAGTTACATGAGCCCTGACCTGGATTTTATCTGGTCACCCTACTCACTGTCTCTGTGACTCACCACCCTTGTCAGGCCTCACAGCAGCCCAGCCCAGCACTCTATGCTCGCACCTTCCCTTCCGCTGCCATAATTGAATCCCGTACCTTACCTCAGGTACCTCACAAAACACTCCAATGTGAAACAAAAATAATGTTTATTAACAACAAGTAAGGTTATGCAGTTAAAGAGTGTAATGGTTCCATCAGGTTCAAACTGGTTTGTTTCAGTCAGTTTCAATTGCAATCCTGTACCCTCTAGAGTACACTATCTCTCCTTCCTTCACTCTCTCCCCCAAAATAACAAAGCACGCTGTTCCTACACTAAATCTAGACCCTCCACTGACAAACCCCCAAATCCCAACTAACTCTCTCACACACACACACAACCTCTCCTGCTTCCCTTAACTCCTCCCCCTAACTACTAACAACCAATCCAGACCTTTGAACCACCACCCACTCAGCATTCACCTCACATTCTCTCCACTCTTCACACACTTCCAACTAAACTGCTTCCCTGCTAACGCCTCCCACTCCCTGCTAACTGACTACCAACCTTGTTCCAGCAGTACACACAGCAAATGCATCTTTAAACTGCAAACATTATTAAAACAGTATGAATACTTGCACTACGAATTATGAATTGTTTATTTACGGTCAATAAACCAACACAATACTTGCACTACAAAACAGGCATTAAGCAGGAAAACTTCACAAGAATGCCCACAACACTCGTTCAAAATTCCAATTCTCGCCCATCGGCCGGAAAAGCTTGGGGAACCTAACAAGAAAAGGATACCGCTTCTCAGTAGTATGCTCAGTCTTTAACGCATTCATTCTCCCTCCAATTTGCCCCGTGCGGTTCCAAGATTTTGCAAGTAAAAGTAAATATAAAAAAATCCTCTCCCATGCAGAGCATATGCACATCTTGATTTTAAGAGTAGGGGAATGAAAATTGGGATACTCAGGCTATTGCTTTCCTACTTTTGTAGCTTGCTCTGTAGTATTGGTCCCAGGGCATGGTCTCAAGGTCAGGGCTTGGAGGGGAGACCACCTGGGAACCACAGGATGCCACCTGGAGTTCCACAATGGAGGAAAGGTGGGATATAAATGTAGGCTGACCAGATAAAATCCAGGTCAGGGCTCATGTAACTTTAACAGTTGTAGAGAAAAGGGAATTTCAACCAGTGTCATTTGTATGCAATTAGTTCCTGGTGAAATTCCCTCTTCATCACAACAGTTCAAGGTGCAGGGGCCCTGCCTTCTTTTGTATATGGGCACTCTAGTATGGTGCCTGCAACTTTAACTGTTGTGATGAAGAGGGAATTTCACCAGGAACTAATTGCATACAAATGACACTGGCTGAAATTCCCTTTTCTCTACAACTGTTAAAGTTACATGAGCCCTGACCTGGATTTTATCTGGTCAGCCTAATAAATGTAATAAATAAATAAATAAATAATAGTAGCATTGGATTGTGGCCATCATTGCATTTGGGAAAGAGGGGTAGAGATGTATGTATTTGTAAAACCCATTCCAGCTGTGTTTTGTGGATTGTCAGGTGCCTTTCCTTCCATCGTCCTCTCGTTGATGGAATTGGATTTTTTCCCCTGAATTTCCCAAATTTGTGCAGATTTGCACTTGCAAAAAAGTACAAACCTCCCCCTCCCAAAATGTGTAACCCTTCCCCCCCCCCCCATGTGCGTTTTCATGCTTTAGCCTATCAGGGAAATGTGGGGTTTCTACCAGTGTTTTTCTTATTTTATGTATTTTTGTACAATTAAATTTGCATAAAATTCCAGAAAGTAAAAAAGAATGGTCCACAGGTCCAGGGAATTTGTGCAACCTGGGAAAAGCCGGTCTACTGCAGAATCCGCAGGTTGGATTCATAGAAATTTGAACCCATTTGATTCTGTTGTGCATTTCTCCAACATCCCTAATTAGGGGTGAACTAAATATATGTCAACATACACCAAGTATGTCAACATAACAAAACGACAGAAACGTGTCAATCACTCATTCATCCCCCAGGGCTGCGTGGAAGGAAAAAGAGAAGTGCACTCACAAAATCTAAACTGACAAGAAAAACCTTATGCTGAGCTTGCATAAATAAATGCACATTGGGCATCTTCAAATTAAGTTATATGTCCGCAAGGTAATCATCTTAAAGTAGTAGGTCGGTGCTAGGCCTGTGAGTTGACTTTTAATCAAATTATATGTGTTTCTTTTTTCCTCTGTCACCCTCATGACAACCCTGCAAGGTAGGCCGATAGAAGGCCTGTGAGGCAACTTAAAATAAATTGAGTTTGTTTCTTTTTTTCTTCTCTCTGCCTCTCTCTCTCACCCCTGACGCATGTCCAGCGCCACCTTGAAGCCACGCCATGATTTTCCTTGTCCCCACAGAAATAGAAAACTACAACTCCCAGCATGCTTTTCACCACAGTGCCCAACTTGTCCAATGGGAATCCTGCTGCTGAGACTCATGGGAGGTGAAATCTGGCGGATCCAGTCCACAGTGCACTGTGCAATCAGTGTCCACACACAGTCCATAAAGGAGCTGGCTGGCTGGCTGACTGACTGATGCTTAGCTCAGTCATTGCCATTGGCAATGGGCCTGGAGCTGCGCCGTCCTGCCCTCCTGCTCCTGATGATGCCTAGCAGCTGACACAGCTGGCCCCAGGCGCCCCCCCTGACGTCCAAGATGGAGAGCCACTACAAGATAATGGCGGCCAAAGCTTGATAAGTCTTTCCTCCCACCCAAGGCACACTGGGAGTTGTAGGCACAAGTCTAGGTCCCTGAATAGCATGTAGATCTTTGAACATCATCTGAGGTGTGGTGGAAGACAACTGGCAAGGGGGGGATTCTTAGTTGTGGCACCCTGCTTATGGATTTCTTTTTTCCCAGGCAGGTTTGCCTTGTGACTGCAATCATGGCTTTCCAATGCCAAGTGACTTTTTTAAAAAAATTCCAAGACCTTTTAATTTGATGAGATTTTTTTAATGCCCCCACCCCATTATAACTATACCATAACATGCCAAGAAAGATGCAGGAATTACTGAATAAAGTTTATGATTTTTAATTAAAAGCCTGACTGTACCATTGAAACAAGAGAGTGAGTGGAGGAAGGACTGATAGCTGAGGCTAGAATGGAATGGAATGGGGGTGGGGTGGGGGTGAGTAACAGGTGGGGAAAGTCAGTTAGAAAGTCAGTAGGGTGACCAGATTTTGGAAACCCAAATCCAGGTCCAAAATGGCTGCCCAAAGGGGGTGTGCAGCGCCCACGAGATTGTGTTGGGACTTCAAGTCCCATCATCCCCAGCAACATGCCCAAACCACCCCAGTTGGTGTTGGACTACAACCCCCATCATCCTTGGGGATGACGGTATCTGGAGCCCTACACCATCTTTTGGAGCAGGGCATCAGGCTGCCCAAGGAGCAAAAAGCTTCCACCCCAGCACTCGCTCGCTCCCCCTCCTCCCTGTTCAAAGCACCGTCGCACCAAGCCCCTCGCGGGCGACACTCACCTGCATAGGTGTGTGCAGAACATTGCATTAGGTGGTGCCCCCAGGAATTTTTTTTGTTAAGGTAAACATTGATTGAATATACAGTCATAAAAGACTTTTTTTAATTCATCAAACAAACTAAATAAACTAAAACTTAACTAAACTGTATTTTTTAATTAACAACTAATCTGTACTTTAAAAATACAAAACTTATTCATTTTATTATATAGAGAAACCTTACATTTCAGCTTAAATCTGTTCTCCATCAGTTCAGAGCATGAAAGGAAGTTGGGAGGAACCTTGATTCTGCTCAACTTCCAGCAACTACTGTCACTTGAGGAAGTATGCCACCAGCCACAGAAGTTGGGTCCTTTAGAAAAGGAAGAATATCAACCACACAATCACACCCTCCCATGGCAACTTGAGAGTTAGGATACTGCAAACACACACACACACACACACACACACACACACACACACACGGGATGAGGATGGGGGAAGTCACTTCAGCAGGGGTACCTTTCCAGCGATTTCTATGTTCACTTTTGACTATAATGCTGTTGCAGTTTGTGTGTTGAAGTTCTTGCTTCTCTCTAATAAACTACTTAATCAAAGCCAAATGACATGATGCTTGTACATACACAGGCCCATCCTTCTCTAGAGTGTGACTCTGTTTGTGAAGCTCGGTCTGAAGCCTTTGCTTGTTAAAGAATTCATGACGTTCAAAAGCTTACCAAGCATTTAGAGAACTAGTCTGACAGATAGCACATCCCTTATTCTGTGCCTGAAATCTTTCACTAAATAGATGAAATGACCTTAGCATTAAAAAAAAATCCCCATAAAGTTTTGCAACAATATGGGAACATAGCAGATTTTTTAAAAAATGAAACAGGATGTATTTTATGGACTGATGGTTAAGGTTAACTATTTTATCTCTCAGTCTGGACACCCTGAGCATCTCCTGTAAGATGTTAGACCTAGAAATCCAATTCTGTTTGATTCATAGAATTTTGTCTCCTCCCTTGAAAGTTTTGTTTCTCCACCCTCATCTCTTCACGAAACATGGCAATTTGGGGGGAGACGTCAACCCTCCCATTCCCTCCCACCCCCTTTTACATTACATTTTATATTGGGGGGGGAGTTGTGTGTGTGAAGGCAACAGCAGGAAGAGTTAACATTTTAATGGGGTGATTAGCAGTTCACATCTCTTTACTAGTTGTGGGGGGAGGGAACTTGTCCACCTCACGAGGCTGTCGTGAGGTGTGCCCCCCATGTTAAGCCCCTTGGGGTTCACACCAAGCAAAAGTGCACAGGATGGCAACCTGAGAGAGGGTAGTGCAAAACTAAAGAAAGGATAAATAAAAACATATTTAGTTTAGTTAGTTGCAGAGGATGGATTTGTTCTCATGCTCTTTTAGCCCATCAATGAGAAATGGGGGGGGGGGATGCTGAGTACAGCCTCTTTCCCATTCTTCCTTAGAAATACAGGAATACTGGGAAGAAGGGCTGGAAACATTCAGAAGTGCATTAATGACAGCCTAACAAAAACATTTTTACAACTGCTTGCCCCAAGGTCTGACTTACATCAATAAAGCGGGGCAAGGATAGAGCAGCAAGCGACACAGGGGGTGGGGAGCGAGAGAGGGAGAAAGAAAGAAAGAAAGAAAGAAAGGGGAAGGAAACCCCTTCAAAGGCAGTGCCAGGCCCAGCGCATGGAGCTCGCCAGCCACAGGAGGGAGAGGACGAGCAGAGGAAGAAGTCAACCCCAGCCCGGTCAAGGGGAGAGGAGTTGCTCCTGGGGTGTGACGAGCATAAGGCAGGCTGCTACAGGGCTTGCCCTGCTGGGGGGGGGAGCTCTGCAGCAGCCCAGCTGCATGGCGCACTCGCCGGCTGCGACCTCCCAGCCCCTAGGCCCCCCAGCTGGCTTCCGTGCGCACATGATGCCAGCAAGCCCAGTAGCCGCCCGCCTCGCCCTCGCCGCACCCTTTGACCGAGCTGGGGTTGACTTCTTCCTCTGTTCCTCCTCGGCCTCTCCCTCCCGTGGCTGGCGAGCGCCATGTGCTGGGCCCATGCTGCCTTTGAAGGGGTTTTCTTCCCCTTTCTTTCTCCCTCTCTTGCTCCCCGCCCCCTGTGTCGCTTGCTTCTCTATCCTCGCCCTGCTTCACTGATGTAAGGCTGCCTCTACAAGAGAGGTTTAAAGCTCTTTCAAGGCGCTTTAAAAATTTTACCTCTACAAGAATGGAGCGCAAATCGGGCGTAGAGGTGCGTTATCTCTCCGATTATGTGCATTATCGAATGCGCGTTAAATCGCGAGTTTTATTTTGCTCCGGCCGTTAAAGCGCATTTTGACTATGTGAACAAGCGCTTATGCGCATTAACTACTTGGAAAGCGCATTTTGGTCATCCATTAATGCGCTTCGCCGCCTCTTGCCGCCTCTCGTGCAGAGGTATTAGGTGTAAATGCGCTTCAGCGATTATGCGCATAATTGCCTAACCGGGCACAAAAGCAAATCCTTGTAGAGGGGACCTAAGTCAGACCTTATGGGCAAGCGGGGGGAGGGGGAGTGCTCGCGCCGCCGCTGCCCCTCGTCGCCTCGCAGGAGGAAGTGAGGGCACCCAGCTCAGGTGTCCCATCATCCCCCCCAAACCAGCTTGGTGTTTCCTCCAGGCCGAGCTGAGCAGTTTCTAGTCCTGCACGGTCACGCTGGCCTAGAAGAAGCCCCGGATTGCCCGGGGGAGGGGCTGGAGGAAGTGTGCCGTGGAGGGGCAACAGTCTGCCTCGCCCGCCCAGGGGGAAGTTTCTTCGCTGCTGCCCCAAGCGCGCCGGCTCCAGGGCTGGTTTGGAGGGGACGATGGGACACCTGAGCTGGGCGCCCTCACTTCCTCCTGTGAGGCAACGAGGGGCTGCAGCAGCGGTGGCAGCGCGAGTGAGCAAGCCAGCGACATGAGCCCAGGTGAGTGTTGCCCGCAAGGGGCTTGGCACGGTGGTGCTTTGAACAGGGAGGAGGGGGAGCGCTCCAGATCGAGCCAACTGTTTCCCTGGAGGTTTGTCCCCAGGGCCTGGTTGGCCCGGATCGCCCCAGTTTTCCCGGTTAGGACTGGGAAATCCCTGGCGATCTGGTCACCCTGGTTAGAAGGAGAACAAAGACAGTTAGCGAGAGGTCAGGAAAGTTGGGAGCGGAGTTAGGGTTGAGAGATGGTGACCTGGTGTGCTAACCCATGCTTTATTTAAAATCAGATACTCTACTTGCCAGTACTTTGGCAGCCCGCAGCTGCCCGTGTCCTCTGACTGGCGCTTCCCTCCTCTTGTTGCCAATGCTGCTCCTCGATAGAGCATCAAAAAGTAGCATCGCTGAAGAAGGGAGGTAAGCAGCTGTCAGTGAATGCACCCAGTGAATGCGCCACATCAGGAGCCTCTAATGAAGGACCTTGAGTGGCCCGGGCACTTGCCCCCTTCATTGGGCCTGTTTCTGGGCATGCACAGAGTGCCTCCCTTCCTCCCTCTTAAGGGCAAAGGCCATGCATGCACTTCCCCCAGATTCTGAGAAAACAATGATATCAGGACAGGGGTACCTTTGAGCATGTTCAGAGTTCAGCTTCTCAAAGTCATGCTGTTGTATCTTAAAACCACGCATGGCTGGGTGGGAGAAGGCACCGCAAATACATGCGGCCCATTTATGTGGGTTGTTTCCTTTTATGTGGAACCGGGTTGACTACTCGAGACTGACCTTAGGAGTCTGGGTTGTGAAAGGCACACAGCGGCCACCTGTCTATGCACTCACAATGGCCACCAAAAGCCAGTAAGTCTGGCCTCCCACCCCAACCACTATGGCCACTGTCTGGGGATGATGGGAGTTGTAGCCTGGCAAATCTGGAGTGCAGCAAGTTAGAGAAGGCTGTAATAATATGTTCCACACTTCCAGGCAATTGGGTCTGGAGGCGAGCTAGCAGCCGAACTGATATACACAATCTGAGAACAGTTCGCACTGAAAAGCTTTATAAAACTAAGTGGAAACCTATTGACTCCTTGTGTCACCATAGCCTTGCTGAGCTGGTAGCTGCAAAACCACCAATGGGCCGTTTGTCATGATGGCACTGAAGTGCAGCTGAGAATAGGCCTATAGTTTTCTTTTCTTGCAACCTATCATGTGGTTTCTGGGTCCTGATGCTACATCTCCAGTTTGAAGCCCCTGGCGCTTACGTATGCAGAGCCCCAGTTAAATTGTGAGCTCCCCTCATTTTAGAAATTACTTACTCCCGCGGTAAATTAAAAGTCGCTATTTAACGTGCATTCGAAAATGCAAATAATCAGATATAAAACGCGCCTGGACCCCTGATTGCGCTCCACTCTTGTAGAGGTAAATTTGGTAATGCGCCTTGAAAGAGCTTTAAATCGCTCTTGTAGAGGCACCCTCAGATGATCTTCTTTCCTGTCTTGAATCCCCTGCTACTGATTTCAGTATAAAATTTCTGACCCGAAACCTTTACGGTGCTCTCTGGCTCAAAATCAAAGCGGAACACATTTGAATTGGATTTGGACAAACATTTGAGGTTTCTCACAACAGACAATCTAAAAGATGAAATAGAACAACTTGAACAGCACAGCTTTATCCTACCACCCCATACACACATACACACTACCTCAAAACATTTCCAGAGGTCCAAAAGTTCCGTTAGCTGACATTGTTTTGTTGCTATTGTAAAGCAATAGAAGGTATTTCACACCTTGTGTATAACCTCAATACGCTACAAACTGCTGAGCATGAAAAAATACAGATTCTAATTAGCCCATGTGTCTAGTTATGCAAGCATCTAAATACCAAAACCCTGAGCAGGCATTTAAAAAAAAAAAAGAATGTTGACCCCTCCTTTCAGTTTCCTTTCAGAACACAACTACACACCCGAGGCTAGTACACCAACTGCTAATGTTTCCAGAGACATCTGATCTGGCCTTGGTCATGCATGCTTTAGTCACATTCCATCTGGACTACTGTAACATACTCTATGTGGGGCTAACTTTGAAAACTGTTCAGAAACTCCAGCTGGTCCAGCTTGCTGCAACCAGCCCGTTGACCACAGCTAGTTACAGGGAGCACACAACTGCCTCATTCTAATAGTTTCGTGGGCTTTGGGTCTGTTTCCAGGCAGACTGCAAAGTGCTGCTTCTAACTAGGGATGTCAGAGAAATCCGAAACAGATTGAAATGAGTCCAGATATCTTGTAATCCATTCTGTGGGTTTCATGTTGGGCCAGCAACTGCATGTCAGGTGAATTCCAAGGACATGCAGCTTTAAAACGACAACAACAAAACAAAACAAAAATCCAAAATTTCCATAAATAAATGCAAAGGCAAAACGGCAAGTTAGGTGAAGAACGTTATGCAATTCACAAATATATGTTTTGTAAATCATTGCGTAACTTGCTGTGAATTTATTTGCGTAATTTTCTGAGCAGAACTCCCCCTCCCCCCCGAATTTGTGAGTTTGTGAATGACTCCATCCAATCCGTTATGACTTATAAAGCCCTATACAGCTTGGAACCAGGCTACCTGTTAGACTCTGACTCTCTCTCTCTCTCTCTCTCTCTCTCTTAAATCTTCCCGCAATCAATCCACTCCTCTCAGCTCCTCTCTACCAGAATCATATATACACTCCACTCACTCTCTAGCCAATCCAGGCACTCCCCCACAACCAGCCAATCACTCTATACTTACAAAGACCTAAGGTAGGGTGACCAGATAAAATCCAGGTCAGGGCTCATGTAACTTTAACAGTTGTAGAGAAAAGGGAATTTCAGGCAGTGTCATTTGTATGTGATTAGTTCCTGGTGAAATTCCCTCTTCATCACAAGTGTTAAAGTTGCAGGGGCCCTGCCTTCTTTTGCATATGGTCACTCTAGTATAGTGCCTGCACCTTTAACTGTTGTGATGGAGAGGGAATTTCACCAGGAACTAATTGCATACAAATGACACTGGCTGAAATTCCCTTTTCTCTACAACTGTTAAAGTTACATGAGCCCTGACCTGGATTTTATCCGGTCACCCTAAGCCTATAACCACAAACAGTAAGTACATTTCGGCCTGTACCTGTTATTATTCTTACTTCTTTTTAAAGATATAAACAAATGCATATCACAAACAATAAACTTTGCAATATATTTACAACTACAAACAGTAGGACATCACACTGCCTTCTGCCACATGAGCCTGCCCAGTTCTTAAGATCTTCTGGAGAAGCCCTTCTTTCAAGACCACCACCTTCAGAGGGTCGTTTGGTGGCAACCCGGCAGAAGGCCTTTTTGGTGGCCAGTTCTCGGGTGGCTCTATAAATCCCTCCCAAGGGAGGGTAGGGCTGCCCCCTCTATGCTGTCCTTCCGCCAGCAGGAAAACGATGCTTGATTTAAGAAGGCTTTTAGTCTGCATGTGGATCTGTTGGGTTGGGTGATCATTCACGTGTGTGTATCCGTCTGTGTTCTGTAATTGTTAGGCTTTTTATTGCATTTGAATGTATTGTTTTATTAATTTAATCAGTTTCATTGTTCTATAAGCTACCTTGAATGCCAATTTTTGGTAGCAAGAACGTAATCAGGTTTCAAATTAATCAATCAATCAATTAAATACATAAATATATTAAGACAAGCATTTGCAAAAACGCACCAAGATTCTTTTTGTACAATATATGTTAGTAAAACACCACACAGAAAAAAAACTCTTCATACGACCTTAAGAACAGGGCTGACATCAAGAGGTAGACATGGTGGGGAAACAGCCGAGGGCCCATCCCCTAGCAGGGCCCCCCTGACAACAGCCCCCTGGAGTCGCTCCTGTTCTTCACTACGATAACCTTATCTGCCTGTCTGTCTCTCTGGCCCAGATAACCGTGGTAGTGAAAAAGAGGAGCAGCCGATGACACAGCCTACTTTTCCACCAGCTCTCTGCCTGTCAAGCAAGTAAGTGGTAGCAATGAGGAGAAAGAGAATAGATAGTCAGGTACTTCTAGGAGCTGCCTGGGGATCTTGTTCACCACAGTCGTTGGGACTGGCACTCCAACCAAGCAGGGACGGAATGTTATATCTGCGGTGGCTATCTATTCCCAAGTATAGAAAGGCGTTCTCCCTAGCCAGATTCAATTCCCTTCCTTCTAGGTTACTGGAGGCTCATTACAAAAAAATCCCTTGGCATAAAAGATGCTGTTCCTGCAGCGATTTAGAGGTAGAGACTATTGCTCATGTTCTATTCTCATGCAAATATTACCAACTGGCAAGAGCTGATTTAATCTGGCCAATCACACAATCCTACCCGGGTCACTCTATCGAGTCCCTTCTAATAATTCTGTTGCAGGGCACAAACAAATCCATAACTGAACAGGTGGCAAAGTTCCTGAATTTGGCTGTTCTCACCAGATCATCTGCGAATGGCTGAGTTAGAGTGAATGAGAATTTCTTCTATACTCATTAACATAAATTATTTAAGATTTTTATCCCTAGTAGTCAAGCTGTATTGTTTTAATGATTTTATATGCAACGTACAATTTTAACTGTGTTGATTTGATATACCTTTGGTCTGTTGACTGGAAATAAAGGAGGAGGAGGAGGAGGAGGAGGAGGAGGAGGAGGAGGAGGAGGAGGAGGAGGAGAAGCAGGAACATCTATTGACAATGATGTTGGGATGGGAAACTCGCCAGAGGAGGGAGCCCATTGATGCTCTCTCGCCCCTGGAATTGGCAGTGCTTCTGCCCCATCACACGACAGATAAACCCCTGCAGGAAAGCAACGCGTATGCATATGCACCGGCAATTGTAATGGAGGAAAGACATGAAGGAACAGAGAGAAGTTAAAGCAGCAGCAAACAGTGCAGGCGTTGTCCTCCAGGGAAAACTGAGAATTGGGTGTGTGTTTTTTGTTTTTAGAAAGGGGAGAATTGCTAACAGATTGACGGCACTTCAGAAACAAGACACATGCTGTAGGACTCCAAGATGGAGAGAGAAAATGAGGAGAGTTTGCTGCCTTCCCTGTGCTCATTCTCAAACATAACCTTATTATTCTTCAGCCACGGAGGTGTCCTTGAACAATTCGAACGACGATCGTTTCTTGTCATCATGGTTTTACTTGCCCCTCTCTCCCCTCCCAGGACCACGCCGACATCGAATGGAAGTTTGCGCGCACAAAACTCTGGATGAGTTACTTTGACGAGGGTGGCACTCTGCCGCCGCCTTTTAACATCATCCCCAGCCCCAAGTCGTTCTGGTATCTTTGCAAGTGGATCCACAAACAGCTGTGCCCATCTCAGGACCCGGAGAATGACCAGAAGAAGCACGAAAACCTGAAGACGTTCACGGTAAGGAGGAAGCCAGAGAACCCCGGGGAAGCTCGGTTTTAGCATTTTCATTTCTGTTTTTTGTTTTCATCTCTGTTTTCCTCAACTTCCAGTTGTTTTTGACCATTGGCTGGGGATGCTAGGAATTGTAGTCCAACACATCTGGAGGACACCTGTTTGGAGAAGGCTGGGCAAACTGAACCTGCGTCCCTTCAGATGTTGTTGGACTAAACACTCCCATGAGCTCCAGCCAATGGTCAATAATGCTGAGAATTGTGGTCCAAAACAGCCGGAGCCACAAATGGAAGAGAAACATCTCAAGATACTAAAACAGAAATCATATTTGTTAAAAAGCCCGAAGCATTTTGGCCTATAATTACTTTAACATCTTCAGGGGGTTATGAAAAACATCTGCAAAAAAAAATTCTATAGCAATGTCTCCTGCTAAAATTCTCTCATAATTAGGAGGCATTACTACACAGAAATTTCTGCAGATGTTTTTCATAACCCCTGAAGAAGGCCTTAAAATAAAAATAGGCTGAAATGCACTGGGTCTCTTTACAAATAAAATCTCTGTTTTAGCATCTTAAGATGTTCCTTTTCCATTTGTGGTTCCAGTTGTTGAAATGTTTCTGTGCCATTCATGTGTCTATTTTAGCAGCTCTCCCACATGTGTACAAAACTCCTGGAGGGCATCAGGTTGGGGGAGGCTGCTGTGAAAGAAATTAGACCAATTGGTGGATGACAGATTGATTAACGGCCATTCCCGTGATTGCTCGGTGGTATATCCTCTTTCGGAAGCTTGTATATTTCTGAATATCAGTTTGTGGGCAGCACCATTGAGGGAGAGTTATTGCCTTCAGGCTGTCCTTGTGGGCTTCCCAGGAGAATCTGGCTGACCACAGTGGAATGCAAAATGCCCAAGAAGCCAGGGCTTTCATCTGGTCCATCACAGGTTATTCTTACATTCCTAACTAATTCCTTGCAGTCAGTATGGGAAATCCACAGCCTAGAGCAGGGCTGGTCTGAGACATTTTGTTGTCTGGGGCAAAGGACAAGATGGCGCCCCCTTCCATTCTGGAACCTAAATGAAATGACGTTTGAACCTTCCTTCAATACTGGCAACAGCATGGAATTCTCCATCACACCTGAGGGAAGCAGGCTAGTTTAGAGGATGTAGGCCAGGCTGTGAGGGACACACAGCTTTGTAGCTTTATCCTCCTAAGAGAGCAGAATGGCTGCAGGACTATCACTTGGTGCCTCCTAGCATCTGCCGCCTGCGGTGTTTGCTTCACTCTGTCATGGCCTAGATCTTGTTGGACTCCACCTCCCATCACCCCCAGCCAGTATGGCTAATGGTCAGGTTATCCAGTAACATCTGGATAACCACAGTTTCCCCCTTCCCAGCCTTTCAGTGAGAAAGTGGACCTGGGATGACCACTTGTATAATGTATGTTATGTGCTCCTTTTATTACAGGAACGCCATGCTGACAACTTGATTCAGAATCAGCATTATCAGGTAAAAAACATTCACTAATTAAGAAGTTTTATTGCCTTTTCTTGACTTGTGCTGAGCAAGGAATCTTTCTTTCATCCAGCCATACATTTATGCAGTGGAGGCTGGTGGCTCCAATGTTAGTGGGGTGGTGAATCCACTCCAGGTTTCAGTCAGAACCAATCAGAACTCTAAAAGATATCACCTTGGATAGAACATTTAGAATTCTGACCAATTCTCACTGAAACCCAGAGCAGATTCACCACCCCACTGATATCAGAGCCTTTCTTCCATCTTGACATTCAAAACAAGATACATGGGGTCAAGTGATCTCCATCCAGACACTGACCAGACTCACACCTGCTTAGCTGATTTTTTTTTAAAATCACTTGGAATGGCAGACCCCTTCCCACTATTCCCACCTGGTGCCATATCAAAAACTGCTTTTGAAACACCCCTCTGCTTCCAAATAGCTTTGCCATGTGGTTTGGTCTGGCAAAACACGTTCAAATCTCCCACAGGTAGCAGAGAGAACTAGCTCCCTAGTTCCATGGATCTGGGCCGCTGATTTCTGTTATACTCTCATTTGGCACCTGAACAAGCCTCTGAAGTGTATTCTTAGTACTTCGGCTGGGTCGGGTGTGAACAGTGCAAATGTGTGATAAGACGACATTTGCATTTTACAAGCTTCGCTGATTCTCTGGTTTGCTCCACCATGCATTTCCCACATCCTGAATTCCCTTTTGACTAGGAGAATTCCTAAGCTAAATTGCTGAAGTGAGCATATGTCGTTTGCCGTGGGTCGTAGAGCCTTCGGCTCATTCGCGTCTCCAACTCCCTTGACGTTACCAATGTGTATTGATTAAAAACACTTCCAAAACCCAGTCTGGAGGAGAGCATTACTACGATTGCTTCAAGATTCTTTTTCTGTAGTGTTTTACTGACGTGCAGAGATGCTCCAGCACATTGGTTAAACATCATACAAAAAGGCTGCATTCACACATGACAGTAAGCCAGGATTCTGGTGTATGTTGGTGTATGTTAGTGTATTCAGCCTGTTAGTTCCCACTTGGCTCCTTCTGCTAGTGCAGGAATGCACAAATTGCAGGCTGCAATGATGTCCTTTGCCTACAGGTGCCCTGCCCACTCTTCTCTGCAGCGAAGCTGATCAGCTGGGCTGCAGGGAAAAGATCCCAGTCCACTGTGGAGAATAGCAATCCCAATCAGGGATGCAAGAGAAGAAAACTTTTTTCAAAAAACCCATCCTCCAGCAACCCCAAAGCATCCTGGATTGCTGTGTTACTGTGACTAATGGCACATACATATGCAGCCCCCAGCCGACACTGGAGGTAGCCCTTATGGCCACAAAGGATGTGCACCCTATGCTAGTTTGAGCAATTATTAACTATATTGAAATTGAAAGCTTATTCTGATGTCCAAACACGGGATTTGGATTTGATGTTCCTTTTACAAGCCAGGATTGTAAACTAGAGTTTTGCTCTTGGCTTATGAATGCTGGCTTGTTTGACAGCAACAGGTTTAGGATCCCAGGTTCAGACATCACAGTAAGTTTTCAATTTCTGCTTAGTTTAGTGGCTAAACTTTAGTCATTCATGGTGGAAGGAGGAGCCAAACAGGAATGAGCAGGCTGTATACACCAGCTAGGTAAAACATGGTGAGCATTAACAAAAGATCTTCAGCCAGCTGAAATATAATTTTTAGCTTTTAATTAGAAACGTAAAGTGTTACCATATAAAGTGCTAGTAGGAAGTAGGAAAACCATCAAAGAAAAGGAAACAAGTATCCATCCTTGGCTTGATTATTTTCCTCATGCTCTGATTACATCTAGGCTAATCTGTGAGAAACAATCAGTTGAGGCTGGTGGGTCTGATGTCAGTGGGGCTCTGCTATGGGTTTCAGTCAGAACTAGTCACAACTCTAAAGGAGCTATCCAAGGTGCTGGATCCTATCCCCCAAAATGTATTCAGCACCTTGGAGAGCTCCTTTAGAGTTCTGATTAAAACTCAGAATGTATTCACAGCCCCACTGACATCAGACCCACCAGCCTCCACTGGAAACAATCATAAAACTTAAAATCTTCATTATCACCTCACTCACTCGCCAGAACAGGTGGCTGGCAGATGATGGCACTACCTCTGCTTTGAAAACTATCCCAAAATTGAGTTCCCCCAGGTTCCCCCTCCACAGCACCAGTGAGCAAAATCTATCTGGACTCCCTGCATAAGCCCTGCTGAAATGAACTGGATCAGTACTCTAAGAGTATGGATTGCATAAAAGGCATTTCTGGTGGATTGAGCCCTGGTGTGTTTTCAAGGAGAAATCAGTGGGGCTGAGAAAGCTCAGATGAGATGAACATTTGTTCTCATGCTTCCAGGCAACTCAGAGATGCGTTCCCAGTCTGTTTAGCTCCAGTAATTCTTCCAATTAAAATATTTACTAAGATTAATGAATTTCCTACGTCCATTCTGTGCGCGTGCCTTGAAAATAGCATAGTTGTAGATGTGGATTTTCATCGTAGCTGAAGCCACCCTGGATCCTGGTAGTTGTTTCTGGGACAATTTAGAAAAGGCGATGTCTCCATCCCGGCTTGGCCTGGCCTGGCCTGATCTTCTGCTGTCTCAAGCATTTCCAGACCATGTGATCCAAGAGTAGGAAGGAAGGTAATTTGAGTAGGCACCTCAGTCTCTTTGCACTGAGTGGTGGGCTGGGGTTAGGGATGGGCACATCTGTCAATTTCACTTTCTTCTCTCTCTCTCTCTCTCTCTCTCTCTCTCTCTCTCTCTCTCCTGAAAGTGTAGAACTTTGCAAATTCTGGCAAATTCTTATAAAAAAATGAACTGAAACAAAATTCTCAACCATCTGCACTGGCCAAATTCGATAGAGATAGCTATCCCAAGCATGGCAAGATATATGCTGTACCTGGAACAACTGCCCTACGTGGGAAGGTTATATTGTTTAATTTCGAAAAAAGAAGAGCAAGAGAGACATTTTTCTCCCCCTCTCATAATACTAGAATTTGGGGTAATCCCATAAAGCTGATTGGTGGGAGATTCAGGAAAGATAAAGGGAAGTACTTCTTCACACAGCACATGGTTAAACAATGGAATTTGCTACCACAAGGTGTCCGCCAATTTGGATGGCTTTAAAAGTGGTTCAATAAATTCCTGGATGAGAAGGCTATCAATGGCTACTAGTCCTAATGGCTATATGTTATCTTCATTGTCAGAGTCTGTAAGACTATTTAACCCAGTTGTTAGGGGATATGGGTAGGAGGGTGCTGCTGCTCTTGCATCTGGTGGAACTTACAGAAAAGGGAAACTAAAATGATCAAGGGGCTAGAGCAACTCCCCTACAAGGGAAGGTTACAACAGCTGGGGTTGTTTAGCTTGGGGAAAAGGGTGAGTAAGGTGAGATATCATAGATGTATACAGGATTATTCATGCTGTGGAGAATATGACTAGGGAGACATTTTTCTTCTTCTCTCATATTACTAAAACCCAATGGGGTCATCCCATGAAACTGATTGGTGAGAGATTTGGGAATGACAAAAGGAAGGTCTTTTTCACATGGCACAGTTAAATTATGGAATACGCTCCCACCAGATGTAGTGATGGCCACCAATTTGGATGGCTTTAAACAGGGGGTAAAAAAATTACTGGAGGAGAAGGCTATCAATGGCTACTAGTCCTGATGGAGATGTGCTACTTCCAGTATCAGAGGCAGTAAGCTTATGTACACCAGTTGCTGGGGATCATGGGCAGGAGGGTGCTGTTGCATTCATGTATTTTTCGTGGTTTTCCCATCAACAGCTCGTTGGCCACGATATGAACAGAGTGCTAGACTAGAATCATAGAATAGTAGAGTTGTAATGGGCCTATAAGGTCATGGAGTGCAAACCCCTGCTCAATGCAAGAATCCACCTTAAAGCATCCCTGACAGATGGCTGTCCAGTTGCCTCTTAAATGCCTCTAGTGTGGGAGAGCCCATGACTTCCCTAGGTAATTGATTCCATTGTCATACTGTTTTAACAGTCAGGAAGTTTTTTCCTGATGTCCAGCCAGAATCTGGCTTCCTGTAACTTGAGACCATGATTCTGCATCCTGCACTCTGGGATGATTGAGAAGAAATCCTGGCCCTCCTTTGTGTGACAACTTTTCAAGTACTTGAAGATTGCTGTCATGTCTGCTCTCCGTCTTCTCTTCTCAAGGCTAAACATGCCCAGTTCTTCCAGTCTCTCCTCACAGGGCTTTGTTTCCAGATCCCTGATCATCCTTGTTGCCCTCCTCTGAATGCACTCCAGCTTGTCTGCATCCTTCTTGAAGTGTGGTGCCCAGAACTGGACACAATACTCAAGATGACACCTAACCAGTGCTAAATAGAGGGGAACCAATACCTCACACAATTTGGAAGCTATATTTCTATTATTGCATCCCAAAGTAGCATTTGCTTTTTTTGCAGCCACATCACATTGTTGGCTCATGTTCAGCTTGTGATCTACAACAATTCCAAGATCGTTCTCGCTTGTCATATTGCTGAGCCAAGTATCCCCCATCTTTTAACTGTGCATTTGGTTTCTTTTTCCTAGGTGTAGAACTTGGCATTTAAATGGACCCTTGGTCTGATCCAGCAGGGCTATTATGACAACTCTAATACAGCACTAACATTGTTGAATACACAGGTGTGGCATTAAAACCCAGACTGTTAAGAGCAAAGGAATCAGTCCTGGGCCTGGATGAAGGAATCTATCAGTTTCGGTTCCGCTAACATTCCATTTTTTATTTATATTCAGTTCTTTTTGTCCCAGTATAGAGAACTTTGCAGATTTTGATAAATTCTTACCCAAATCAAACTGTCAAGAAATCCTCACCCATCCCTAGCTGGGCCCACATAACTACTCAGGATGTTGTGAACATTCAAGGAAATGCCTGGGGGAATTTGAGCTTCCCTATTCAGATGCCTGCCTTGCAAATGCAAATGCCCACCACCCTTTTCCCCTATCTGCCATTCAGGAGCCTACAGACTGGCTGGGGCTGATGGGAATTGGAATCCACACCCATCTGGCGGGCCAGAGGGCTGGATTTGGTCCCAAAGCCTGTGGTTCTGCACTCCTATCTGGCATTAGTTAGATCCAGCAAGGCAATTCTTCTGCACTGATTTCTCTCTCTCCAGCATTTGCAGTTCCAAATCCTATGTGTCTTTACTCTGAAGTAAGTCCCACCGATCACAAGGAAACTTACTTCCATGTAAGTGCGCATATGATCGCAGCCTTAATTCATTGAACCTTTTCCAACAAATAAACTGTAAATAATGTTGTGATGTAAATGGTATCGTTTAGTTCAGAAGTTAAGTTCATTTGACAAAGTAAATCTTCATCACGGGAGGAATCAATCTTATACAAAGCCTTCGGTAAATTAATGAATCATTTATATTCAATTACTTAATTACTTCATTCGCTCTAATAATCAGGTGGGTTTTTTCCCCAGTGTGTATAATTAATTTCCCCCATCACATGCAGTGTATTATTCCGAAACGCACAAATCAAATCAGGTGTTTCAATTAAAGTCCATCCTATTAACTCCAGAGGCCCAGACCAGGCTTCAGTTCTAAATGCGACTTCAGTTAATTTAGTAGTAATATCTTAAGTCAGCAGGATGAGCAATAATCTTCTATGCCATGGTGATCCGTGGGGGAGGGGCACAGAATCGATTCCTTATTTCATATCCTGAACTCAAAGAAGTAGCTTAGGGTGCAATCCTATGGGAATGGCCTTGAGCCTCCAAGGCAGAGCAGGCAGAGAAAGGTGGTGAGACCACTCTGAAGAAACCTTCCCTGAACCCAGACAATCTTTCCTGGGCAAGGTCCTTAAGTGGGTAGTTGACAACCAGCTCCAGACACTCGTGGATGAAACTGATTATTTAGATCCATTCTGTTGGGGCTCAGGCTGGGTTTTGACATGGAAACAGCCTTGGTCACCCTGTGTGATGACCTATGATAGGGGGGGAATGTGGCCTTCTTGATTCTCCAGGGTCTCTCAGCACTTTTCGATATCATTGACCATGGCATCCTTCTCGGACATTTGTTTTAGTTGGGAGTTGCAGTGGTTTCACTCCTACTCAGATGGTCAGTTCCAGAAGGTGGTCCTTGGGGGATATTGCTCAGCCCCATGGATTTTCCAATATGGGGTTCCCACATGTTATTCAACATCTTCATGAAACCATTGAGTGTGGTCATATGGGGTTTTGGAGTGTGCTGTCATCAGTTTGCTGATGACACACAGCTCTATTTCTCCTTTTCATCTCCTTCAGGGGAGGCTGTAGAAGTGCTAAATTGTTGCCTGGCTGTGCCAATGGACTGGATGAGGGCTAATACACTGAAACTCAATCCAGACAAGAATAAGACGCTTTTAGTAGGTGGTCCTCTTGTCTGGATGGAGGATGCTCAACCTGTTCTGGATGAAGTTCCACTCTCCCTGAAGGAGCAGGTTCATAGCTTGGGGTTCTCCTGGAGCCATCTTTGTCACTTCAGGCTAAAGTAGCCTCAGTGGCATGGAGTGCCTTCTACCAACTCAGTGGGTGGCCCAGCCAAGCCCCTATCTGGACAGGGATAACCTGGCTTCAGTTGTTTTTTATGCTATAGTAACCTCCAAGTTAGATTACCCCACTCTAAGTGGGGCTGCGTTTGAAGACAGTTCAGAACCTGCAGCTTGTGCAAAATGCAGTGGCATGATTGATAAAAGGGACAAAACAGTCCAACCACATAACATCAATTCTGGTCAGCTGCACTGGCTGCCTGTATATTGCAAGCCCAATTCAAGGTGCTGTTCTTGACCTATAACACCTTACACAGCTCGGGACTATAGTACCTGATGGAACGCTTCTCCTGGCATGAACCAACCTGTACACTATGCTCTGCATCCAAGACCCTCCTCCAGGAGCCTCCTCCAAGGAAGGCTCAAGGGGTGGCAACACGGGAGAGGGCCTTCTCGCTGGTGGCCCCCCATTTACGGAACAATCTCCCCAATGAGGTCGTCTTTTTTGGTGCCAGGTTAAAACTGGCCTCTTCTCTCAGGCATTTGGCAGCATGTAACAGGTCTTTTTGATCAGGTCCTGGATTGTCTCTGGCTGATTGTTTTATATTGTTTTAGAAATATGTTGTCGTGTGTGCTATATGTTTATGTCCTTTACGTAAATGGTTTTCATACTTCATCATGTATTTTAATGGTTTTCGATTTTTGTGAACCATCCACAGAGCTTTGGCTGTGGGGCACTATAAAATGTAATAACTGAAAATGAAATGATCATGGCATCCTTCTAGATAGGCTATTTGGGCTGGGAGTTGGAAGTACGGCACTGAAGTGGATCCACTCATACAGGATGGCTGATTTCAGGAGGTGGTACTGGGGGATTGTTGCTCTGTGTCTTGGCAGTTATACTGCGGGTGCCACAGGGCTCTATTTCACCCCTCATTGCTGTTTAAAATTTACATGAAATCTCTGGGAGAGGCGTTCAGGAGATACAGACGGAGGTGTAACCAATATGCAGATGACACCCAGCTTTATCTCTTATTTTCATGAAATCCAGGTGAGGCATTGGGTGTTCTGAACCAATGGCTAGGTATGGTAATGGACTGGATCAGGGCCAGTAAACAGAGACTCAGTCCAGACATGATGAAGGCACTGTTTGTAGGTGCCTGGATGAGTGATATTCAACCCATTATGAGAGAAAGTTACTGCAAAAGGGACTGTTTAGCTTGGGGAAGAGGAGGGTCCAGAGTGACATGGTAGAGGTCTCTCTCTCTCTCTCTCTCACTCATACTGGAACCCGGGGTCTTCCAATGAAGCCAATTGGTGGGGAGACTCAAGACAGATAAAAGGAAGTCCTTCTTCACACATCACATAGTTAAACTATGGAATTCACCTCCACTGGATGTAGTGATGTCCACCAATCTGGATGGCTTTAAAAGTGGCTATATATCCTGATGGTTATATGCTACCTCTAGTAGCAGAGGCACTATGCCTATGTACACCAGTTGCTGGGGAACATGGGCAGGAGGGTGCTGTTGCACTTGTGTCCTGCTTGTGGGTTCCTGGGCAACAGCTGGTTGGCCATTGTGTGAACAGAGTGCTGGGCTCAATGGAGCCTTGCCTTGATCCTGCAGGGCTCCTATCTTCTAAGGTGACCAGATCACCCAGGGTTTCCCGGTCCTAACCGGGAAAACTGGGGCGATCTGGGCCGACCGGGGGGCAGCAGGGACAAACAGGGGAAATGATGCCTGCACGGAAGAGGTGGGAGAGGGCCGATTATGGGCTCGTGGAGCCACCGCCGTAGAGCTTGTGGAGCCGCCGCTGCCGCTGCCGCCGCCGGGCTCGCGCCAGAGGTTGCGAGGAAGAGGGCCGATTCCAGAAATGATGAAATCGGCCCTCTCCCGTCTCTTCTGTGTGGCCTCTGGCCTCCTCAGGGTTTGTCGCGATGGCGACGAGCCCCGAGGAGCCCGGATGTCCGTGCAGAAGAGGCAGGGGAGGCCGATTACATCACTTCCGGAATCGGCCTTCTTCCTCGCAGCCTCTGGCACGAGCCCTGCAGCGCCACCGGTGGCGGTGCGAGCCCGGCGTCGGCGCGAGCCCGGTGGCAGCAGAGGACCTGATAGGTCCAGGCTGGGTTTTTTTGGGGGGTGAGTGGCTTGTTTGGGGGGGAGTTGTTTTGGGGGGGGTGGCGGGGGGGGACCGGGATTTTGGTTTCCAAAATCTGGTCCCCCTACTATCTTCTTATGTTCTTATTCACGACCACACTGAAATCCAAGCCAACAGCCAACAGCCACCACTGGTTCAACCTTTGGCAATAGAAGTCTGCTTGGAAAGAGAGGGAGGGAGAGAAAGGGTGGCCCAATCACCAATGTCTCTGGCTTCACCCACTGCAAGCATGCTGCCCCTGACAGATTAACCCCAGAGGAAAGATTCCCCCATCCTAATATAGACTAATCTCAGCCATAGCACTTGTGTAAGGGAACTCCATGTCCGTTGAGTTAAAAAAAGAATACTTTAGAGGGGTGGCCACTTACACATTGCCAAGGAAGAGGACACACATCACCAAAAAGGAGGACCAAAGAGAACACAGATTTGAATAACATTTGCAAATACTGATATACAAGTATAAATACAAATTTTGACATCATTATGATCGTAAGAATAGAACTACAATGCAGCTCACCTGAGCTGGGAATAATGTAACTAGGGGGTGATCTAAACATGTCCAAAGCCCTGCGATGGCTGTGAATCTGTGCTGCATCAGTTATGTGGCACAGCAGCAGAGTTGCAGCCACCGCAGGGCTTTCCCATGAAGCTGCGCAGAAAAAGAAAGGCGGGGACTTCCCCTGACTTTTTCAGCGGGAACAATGTCACCCCGGCTCTTCTGATATCTGACCTCGCTCCGTGGCCAATCCGGGGGGTGGTTCTGGTGGAAGGTGACATTGGTCGCCAGAAGCCAGGAAGGGGTGCAGTTCCAGTACCCAGATGACTGCCAGCAACCCCGCACTCTCACCTTGGTGTGGGGATTACCTGACAACACCCCATGTAAGTAAAACCATGGGTTTAGGGGGAATGTGGTGCCAATTTGGCACCATGAAGATAGCCCCTAGGTGACCCATGCTCAGTATCCTGCCCAGATGGTAACTATTGATGGGGAACGTCAAAGCCTCTCCCCTGCTCTCCCTCTTTACCTTTAAACTGGATTTGGACTGGCTAGCCTTTCAAATATAGGATGGCTTCAAATAGAAGACTATCCTCTGACAGCTTCAAACAGAGGACTGTCCTCGGGAAAGACCCTTTCTACTCTTTAGTGGCTGCAGCGAAAAGAAGAATCAAAGAAAATTTCAGAGCAGAATCTCAGATCTGGAAAGTGCTTAAGGTGTTTTCAAATTGATGCTATGAAGGCCTTTCCCCCTATAAGGCAGAATTTGTGGATGCCACTCATACAGGTGGAAAAAAACAGGAGACACACATTTTAAAACAAAACCATATGAGCATTCTGGACAAATGTAGATTTCATGCTTGAATGAGAGATGCAGGAAACGTGAAAGAGGGCGCTTGTGGAAAGGGATTTCTATAGCAATTGAGTTTCTTCTACCTTTCATTTCAGGAAGTGATCAGAAACCTGGTGAAGAGATATGTTGCAGCAATGATAAGAAATTCCAAAACCAATGAGGGATTAACTGAAGAAAACTTTAAGGTAACTTAATATGTTCAGTCCAGTACTCCTGGGTCCTCAGTGATCTAGAACATAGCAAACAGCACACGAAAACTGTGTAAAAATGGTGAATGTTTAATTCTCCACCCTATTTGTGGATAGAGAAAGTGAGGGACCATTTCTCCATAGGGAGGAGAATGTTTCCAACCATTTCTCACAGATATTGGCAAGGGCTATAGAACCATTGGCAAGGGCTATAGAAAAGCTTTTTTCTTTTTCCTTTTCCTAAGGTTTTTTTGGGGTTTTGCATTGCCAATGGAAGTGGCATCAACTGTGTTGGCAGCCTGGTACACCTTTTGCATCTCCCACAAAGCCCCATAAAACTAGCATCACTCCAGGGCATTGAGGTGGTGGGGGGGGGGTGGGGGGGGGGAATGCAGCCACCACAAAAAAAAAATGGTGGAGAAAATGTGGAGAAAATTCTGAAAAGCATCCTTTAATTTCTAGGAGGTAAGAAAAGAAAACGCTCAGGAATTTCCTGAAAGTTTTCTTTCCCCATGGAAGGGGCTTCCATTTTTCTGCCTCATTCTCAGGGCGTTTTATAATTTATTTTGAATGTGTGTTGGTGGTGTTTTTGACCTTAACTAATCCCTGTGAGGTGGCTGGGAGTACCATCTGCATTTTTCTTTCTATTGCACAGCTCACCATTGCTCTACAGTCTCCCAGGCTGCCTGCACTTCCAGTTCTGGAAAGGCCCTATGGGAAGAATAAAATTCTATGATGTCTTTCCCCAGGCAGGAAGTTGGGGCAGCCACTATAGGCTGTCAGAGAGATGAATGTACAATGAAAGGCGGAACGCTCACGCACACTCCTTAGTCATCTCATAAGTAAGGAAAGTACAACAATCCTGAACCAAACCCATGGAATTTCTCTGAAATTTCTTCTCCTTTGAATTTCTTTTTGAAAGCAATTTCTTTTCTATGGAATTGAATAAGAATGGTTGTAATTTTCATAGGAGAATTTTTTGGGCACAGCACTAGTTTAAACCGTTTACTTAGCCACCGTGGTTAGGAATGGTTCACATAACATGCTAAACCTTAATGTTTAGGTCAAAATGCTTCAACACCATGGCTTAGCATGTCATCTGAACAGGGTCACTGTGTTCAGATCTCGTCAGCACAGCTAAAAGAAAAAGGATGTTGTAGACTTGGAAAAAGTGCAGAAAAGGGCACCTAAACGCTGGATCAAGGGGTTGGAGCAACTCCCCAATGAGAGAAGAGGATTGTTTAGCTTGGGAAAAAGGGGAGCAAGGGGAGACATGATAGAGGTGTACAAAATTATGCACGAGGTGGAGAAAGTGGGCAGGGAGACATTTTTCTGCCTCTCTCATAATACTAGAATTTGGGGTCATCCCATGAAGCTGATTGGTGGGAGATTCAGGACAGATAAAAGGAAGTCCTTCTTCACACAGCACAGAGTTAAACTATGGAATTCACTTCCACAAGATGTAGTATAATTTGGATGGCATTAAAAGTGGATTAGACAAATTCCTGGAGGGGAAGGCTATCAATGGCTACTAGTCCTGATGGCTTCATATTACCTCCAGTATCAGAGGCAGTATGTCTATGCACACCAGTTGCTGGGGAACATGGGTGGGAGGATCCTGCTACACTCATGTTCTGCTTGTGGGTTTCCTGTGGGCAACTGGTTGTCCACTGTGTAAACAGAATGCTGGGCTAAATGGACCCTTGGTCTGATCCAGCATGGCTCTTCTTACTTCATGTTCTTATGCAACCTTATGCTTTTTTAGATAGAAAAACATCCTACAACTCCCAGCAGCCCCCAATCAGCACGGCTGGTTGGGGCATTGTGGGAGACGAAGGACTTTTCTGTCTAAACAAGCATATGATTGCACCCTTATTTAGTTATATGCTGAATAGCTTATGCCAGGTCTTCTAAATGAGAATAGCTCTGTCCCCAAGGGGCTCACAATCTACAAAAGTCAAAAACATTTGGGGATAAAAGAGGAAAAATTAAATTCAAAAGTGACCTCATGAACATAACATCTATTTTAAAAACTAAAACTAAACCTTTAGAAACCATAAATAACCAATCCAAAAGAAAGATATGTACAGGGCTTCTTGCTAAAGCGTGTGCAGAAATGCATACATGCCTTTCATTTATGTGTTTTTTTAAAAAAATTGCACAAAAATATGTGCAAATGTTCATGTGGACATTTTTTTAAAACCATAATCTGATGTGGAAACAGGATGGAATGAACTGATGGAAAAATATGGGTGCCCTGGGTGGGGATTAGAACTCACGGCATCTCAGGAGCTCTATCTTCAGTGCTTTGCCTGCCCAGAGACTGAACTTTATTCACCCAATAACTGTGTGCGCGATTTCATAAATTTGTACAAATAGCTGTAGGCTTTTGTGCAGATATCATGTGTGCACTATGCAGATTGGGCACTTTTCCCTGTCCTAGGTCATCCTTCAATGGTGGTAATGAGTTAGTGAGTGGGCACTCTGGTCTTTTGGACACCAGTCAGTGGTAATGAATGGGTTCACAGGATGCAACGGTCAACTTTAAAACAAAATACTCTACTTCTGGCAAACGTTTCCCCCTGGGTGATGTACTTTGGAATCCCACCCATCTGACTCCATGGCCCTTCAGTCATTTCACGTCTGTAGTAACATCTATCCCTCCTTTTACTAGCTCTTTAAAAATATTATTTATTAAGCCTGCAAGAAAATGCTCCTCCACAATTTTGCCACCCTAGTTGGAGGTGTGTGTGTTTGTCTTTGGGCTATTTTTCAAGGGAGTGCAATGGAAACCAAAGAAGGAGACAAATATCAGTTTTACTGGGTCATCTTGTATGATCAATCCCAGGGGACTTCTCGGGAACAGGGAATGGCAGAAGCAAATGTTGAGTCAAAAATTCTCTTGTACGGTTGACATTTAGATGGCTGGACTAAACAATCTAGCAGAGTTTTTCCTTTGCTTCTCAAAAATCATGCTAAATAATGAAATATTTATTTGCAGTTCCCATACACAGTGATCCGTAATAATTCATGTGCATAACTTTGAACACCTCTCAAGAGAATTCAATCTTCCTACCCACCCCTCGTCACAGATAAAGCTTTACAGTTTAACTCATTTTTTTCCCTCCTGCCTCTTACCTTAGGAATTGAAGCAGGATATCTCTAGTTTCCGCTATGAAGTCCTCGACCTCTTGGGTAATCGAAAACCCCAGAGGAGAAGTTATTCCACCAGCAGCACAGAGGTCTCCCAGAAGGACGACGCCAATGAGGATGGCGCCGGAGAAACCTCCAAAGCAAAGAGTGTTTCCTTCGGCTTAGCCAACAAGAAGAAAGACTTCAATGTGTCAGCTCTGATTAAGACAATGTCTGGGATTGAAATGGTGAATGAGAAACCAAAAAGCAATGGGATAAGCAAGCGTTCCTTCGTCCGCAATGGGAACAGAGTCCAAAGACTTTCCAGCTCCAAGAAAGAGTCCTTCAAACGGCTGGGCCTCCTGTTCTCCAAGATGAACGGTCATCTCGCTGAACCCAATTCGGAGCCCATGTACACCATTTCAGATGGGGTCATCCAGCCGCATTATATGTGGCAAGACATTAAATATTCTCAGATGGCTAAAGAGCGAGATGAGAACTGTTCCAAAAGTGAAATTAACCTCAATGAGGTGGACTACAGTAGGAACATCAGGCATACGGGACAGAGCCAATGCCCGGTGGTTTGTACCAGCTCCCTTCACTGCGCTTCCAGTATCTGCTCCTCGAATTCCAAACTCATAGACTCCTCCGAGGATGTTTTTGACTCATGGGGAGATGCTTGTGATATGTTTAGGAACAAATGGAAAGACGGGCAGGAGGAGCAGGTTACCACTCGCCTATAAGTAGAGCTATTCAGTAACCTGCTGTAGAACATCACTAGTACTGGAAACGGTTTGCTATCACAGACTATTCATAGTTAGGATCCCTTCCTGCCCCCATTTTGTCTCTACTGTCAAGTGTAGAACTCAAATGATTTCAGCCTATTTTATAGCCACAACGCCACTTTGTTCTCTCTCTCTCTCTTTTATTATTTGCTTTCTTGAACTCACAGATGCCAGACTTTTTATCCTTTCAAGCACATAAAATTCTACAGAATATGCCCTAAGGTTTGCTTCATATTTCGTTTTCTTTCTTTGATTTGAAATCCCTTTAGAACATCGGAGAACCTCTCAATTACTGCTTCTTTTCCAGCCTCAACTTGGTTAGCTGCTCTGCTTTCCACCACTATTTATGTTCCATTTTCTGGCCATTTACCGCTCTCTAGGACCGGCAGGTGCTCAGTGACTCGGTTGGAAGCTAAGAGCCAGGCTGAGGCTACTGGCAGGCAGACAGCTTCAAATATAAATGGGCTTTTCGCTTTTAAGCAATACAACTTCCCATGATTTCAAATTGTATGTCCTTTACTAAAGTTGCATATTGTTTTCTTAATGTAAATTATTACCACAATGAGTTAAAGTTGCATTCTTGAACTTGCTGCTTTCATGCATCTGATCCATTTTTTAACCATTCTGTTGCCTTGCACAGTCTTCTCCCCTCCAATGGTATACTGATGCAGTTGTCCCAGGAATCCATACACAGGCAATGACTTGATTTGCATGACATTGCAGAGCTCATGATGGGGCATTTTGTTAGCAGAACAGCAAGAACCTGGCGGGGCTGAGCTCGGTGGAATCCTAGCTGAAGGTGTGCACTTTACCCTGGAAAAATCACACTGGCGACTTGGGGTCAAAGGGATAAGAAAGCTTGCATTGTACAAAATACATGTTGAGTAAGAGGATGCCCAACTCAAGATGGTGGGAGATCCCAAGAGATGTCTCCTCTCTGAGAGGCATGAAGAAATAGGAAGTGAGCTCAGCAACCCTAAGAATACCAGTCTGGCATCGGAAGGAAGGTCAGCACAGATCAGAGGACAGTCTAGGAAGCTTGGAGTGGTTCCAGTCCAGAGAACTCATGGAGAAATGGTGCTTTAGCTACAAGCGTGGGACACATGGAAAACATATGGATGGCCCACTTCTCTTCACCAAGGCCATTTACACAGTAGGCCCTGGATCAGTACATTTTATCACATAAACAGATGTCCTTCATAAAAGGTTTGGACCTGAAAAAGAGTTGCAGCCACAAAGTAGGAAGGGTTCACAGTTAAGGAGCACATGCGTCCATCCATGTATTAGATCACAGAGAGGGAGGAGAGAGAGTGGCCACTTTGAGGCAAGGGGTCTCTATTTCACTGATGGGGACATTCCAACCCATAGGCTCTATGCAGCTCTTGGAGAATTCCCATCTCCCTGCCCTGCTCCCCTGAATCTGTGTGTGTGTGTGTGTGTGTGTGTGTGACCTGCCTCTTCTTCAGCTCCTGTGCTCACTGCATAAGGAAGGGCTTCTCTTCATCCTCAGCCAGCCGGTTGCAGACACTGGAGCCCTGATCTGGATTGTACCTCTGGGTGGGTGGGGAAGTGAGGTGACAAGCAGAGAAGATTTAACTTTTTGCTCCCCCCCCCCCGCTCTGGTCCCAATCTGGATCAGCACCTCCCCGCATGCACCTGCAATTTGCATTGCCAAAAAAGGTCCCACTTAAGCGTAAGGAGGATCCTTTTTTTTGGAAATGCAAATTAGAGGGCGGGGAGGTGCACCTCCATTGGATTGAATGGAAAGTTTTTCTCCAATGCAAATTGCAGTGGAGGGTGTCTACCTGTGCTAAAGTGGCTGCACGCATGCAGATGCCCCCCCCACTCTTTTTCTGGCCACACCCACTTTTGGCTCCAGCCCCACCCACTGCCAGCATGTGGCCCATGGCACATTACCACTGAAGGGATGCAGCCTTCAGTGGAGCAAAGGTCCTATACCACTGTTGTCTTTCATACAACATGAAAACACTTCGCAATCTCAGGCCTGACTTTCTGACACACTCCGTAACCCAACACAGAACACAAATAACAACAGAGATCTTTATTGCAGCAGATCAGGATACACAGTCCAGCTTTTCAGAGCTCATGACAAAATTTACGGCATTCATAGACCCCAAGAAATCAAATAGCAGGGGCTATCGGCACATTGCTTTGCTTAAGAAAAACTTCCAAGGCTAGAATCCACGCAGCATCGGAGTTAGCGTTCAACCCAACATGATATGTATTCCCAGTCAGAGTCTTTAACGAAACAGGATTAAAGGAAGACAAAGGTTTAAGATGCACAATAAGCCCAGGCAAGAAAGCATCTCTGGAAATTAAGACATTATTCTCAGCAAAGGCTCTTTGACCTCTGCATTGGCTTCGATACAGGGAAGGGGCTGCTAGGAAAAAAAAAACCTTTTGATGATCTATCCTGACATGGGAATCTGGCCCATAAGTACTGAGCATTACATCATAGTTCTGTTGGGGAACTTGAGAGGAAGGGTACTATTGCATTCATGTCCTGCTTGTGGGCTTCCTTTGGGCAGCTAGGAGGCCACTGTGTGTGAACAAAATGCTGGACTAGATGGACCTTAGATGGATCCAGCATGGCTCTTCTGCTCTTATGTAATCCTATCCATACTTAGGCAGAAAAACATCCTACCACTCCCTGCATCTCCCAGTCAACATGGCTGGCTGGGGTATGCTAGATGGACCCTTGGTTTGGCTGGGGTATGACTCTTCCTATGTTCTTAAGCTCGGAGCAGCGGTTGTAATACCAGACTTCAGCCGGCAACAAGGAAGGCTCCATCTGCCTCGGAATCCTCTTTCTCCCTGGAATATCCCCCCTTAGGAGGACAAGTTGGAGAACCTAGAATGGAAGGCAGAAGTTTCTTCTGCATTCATTCATTACTCTATTTGCAGGATGTGGCCTCTCCCACTCAATGCAGAAGCCCTTTCTACACATATCACAGTACTCTACCCCAGGACCTGCCTTTCCCAAAGATCCTTCAAGTTGCCTGGTGAGCATGCCTCCATACACTGTTTTGGCAAAGTGGCTTTACAATTGTCGATGGGGCAGCAAAGAATTTGCAGCAGCCTGTGGTTTGCAAGTGTGGGTTTTAGGATCCTCCATTAAATCGAATCGGGAAAGCTGCCACATCCCCTGCTTACCTAACTTTTCCTTGCTATTGCTGAATCTAAAACAGTTCCATTCCTGGATACTTAAGGCTCGCCTTTCCATTTGAGGCACAGCAGTTTGTCCCATCTGAACACAACCACCTACATAATATTCTAGCTGGCATGCTTGAAGAGAGTAGAGTTACACACTTTCTCTCCTTCTCCCAGCAATAAGAAGTAGGGATGTGCATCAGATTCAGATGAAACCTGGAGCCCAAGCAGAATTGGGCCACTTTGGAAAGCGGGCTTTCCTCTGAAGCCGACTGCATGGAAGCTGCTCCACAATGAAGCTTCATGAGCACCTTGTGTTCCAAAGATGTGCCAGATTTTATGTCTCCAAATGGCACCTTTTGCCTTTGTTTCTGAAAATGCTGCAAGGGAAGGAAGTGTGGTTGAGTGATTGACGGTCCATGTTCTGAGCTTAGGCCATGTTTTACCAGGGACTCCAATCACTGTGCTTTGGAGAAGGGGCAAGAATGAGACTATGAAATGGCCATTTTTCCAATGCCACCAGGCTTATGGGGGAAAGAAAACCCTTAAACTTGTTTTCAATCATTACCACTCCCTAACCCCTGCACCTATTTTTCCAAAACTTTGCAGGTTTCTTGCCTGGGGACATTTCTATGAAGTGTGCCATTTTCATACTAATTGCTTTAACAAATGGTGGGAAGGAAGAAGAGAATCACTGCCCCCCAAAAAGAATTTCAGGAATCCCCTTCCATTTGAACTGCTTCACCTATCCTTCTGAAATTTTCAAATTCCTTAGTTAGGGGCACCTCTAGGCTGTCTGTCATTTTCTGGACAATGGTCCAGAAGGAACATAGAAGGATAATGTCCTCTTTGGGATACCCTCAAAACTCCCTGCACCTATTCATCTGAAATTGATCCCTTCAGAAGGGGAAACTCTCTCTCCAAAATTAATCCAATTCTGCCAAGAAATAAAAATATAACGGTGCATAGCACAAACCCTCCTACACCTATACTTCTGAAACTTGGTGGGTGTAATCCCATTTTAAGGGGCGATTATGCCTGCAAATATCCAATTCTGACAAGGAGGAAAACTGTTATAGCCATTGGGAAGCACAAATCATCATGTTTCCAAGCCTCAGCTCGGGTTTGGTACTGAGTCAAAACAGATGGCCTCATTGGTCGGCGCTGAATCAGAGTTTGTTGAATCTGGGAGAAGGGGCAGTGCAAACCTCTAATAAGAATTTCCAGGGTTTCATTTCATTTGGATGAGAGAGCAGTGAAGGCTTCAGATGTCTTTGTCACATTTGCTTCATTTACGAATATACAAGGCAAGCGTAATGAAAGTAAACTGTCCCATATAAACAGATAGCTCAGCTGCTCATCTTGCGTTAGATCCCCAGAGAACAAATTGTGCAACCCTGCAAAGCTGCTCCCCGTTGCTGCCTAGCTCCAGCTAGAAGCGCTCAGCTCAGCTCTCTCCGATTGAAATTGCTGAGTTTTGTTGTTCCTCTCACACACTTCTGCAGAGCACCAATTCCACAACTCACTCTTGCAGGTAAATTACCCATTCAGGAAAACACACACACACATCTGCAGTAGAAAACACGGCACCAGGGTTCTCTGCTTTCCAAATATTGGCTGTTTCTTGCAAGGGTTGAGAAACTCAGAACACAGCCTTCCCAACCTGGTGCCCTCCAAATAGTTTGGACTACATCTCCCACAATTCCTGGCCATTGGCCATGCTGACTGACACCGATGGGAGTTGACACTGAAAAGAGTTGGAAGGGCCCAGATTGGGGGAGATTGTCATAATATGGTATTACAAGTCTTGTCGTGTCCATGGTTCATGGATTGTCAGGTGTTGTGTGCTCCAACATCTGTTCATCAATGGAATTGGTGTGTTTTTTAGGAATGTATAATTTTGTCCCACTTGTACAGATTAGTGTTAATGTACATGAGCGCAAAATTAATAGACATCCGAATTTGAATCCATTGTGGATTTCTCCCCCCATTCCTAGTTATATCATGTTTTGCTTTATTAAGCATTATTGGGGAGAGGTGGCGGCCTTGGGGATGTGAGACTTGCCATTTTCAGCAGAAGCCATGTGCCAGCCAGAACGTCAAGTCCCAAATAATATAATTCCAATAGCTGTGGTAAAACTGACAGCCAAGGCTTTATGTATCCTTCACAGCACTGTGTCCCAGAATTTAGCAATAATTTAGCAGGTCCACAAAATCCAGACCTTCTAATGGTGTAACAGTCGAGGATGCTGCAATATTTGAAATGGGGGGGGGGGGTGATATGATGTGATAACAAAATTAACACCTCCAAAATGCTGCTTTGGGGCAGATTAATCTTTTTTCTTTCTTCCTTTGCCTTCCTGGGGGTATAGTTTCACTGGGTCTCAAAAAATCCACCTTCATGGCAATTCTGCATGGATAAGGCTGCAGGAGTGACTGCATTTCATTTGGCCTTTCAACTCACTCTGTTCTGGATTGGCTCCAAGTAGCCTACCTGATGGGCAAACCAATGCATCATATGGGATGAACCTTGCAGCAGTTAGAACTAGGAGCAGATAACTGCCTTAAGATGTACCTAATCATCTGAATTATTTAGCTCCTCCCTTCCCACTAGAGTCTGGATCACCATACAAGGCCAGTTCAACACAGGTGCACAGAACTGACAGCCAGCTAGCAGCAGTTTTGGTCCAGCAGTCCTGCAATACCTAACTCTAAAACACCCCTTCCCCCGCTACCACCAATTAAAAAATAATTAATTTCTTGCAACATCCCACCGCGGGTTATATTTAAACTAAACAATTAATAGGCTTACTGCAGTGTGTGACAAGGAACAATTTTTCATATATGTTCTCAGGAATTAATAAACATTGTAGTCTAACAATAAACATCACACTCAGTTTTAAATAGACCATGCACTCTGCTGGGAGGTGAGAATTTTTCAATGTTGGAAGATTGTACTGTAGATGCGAACTGCAGAGTTGAACGCTTAAGCTATCAATCACAACTTTCCAGTGTTGAAGGAGATATTGAGTAGTCAACCAAATTCTATGGAGAAATTTAAAGAAAGAAGTGCTTATTAAAGGTAGCATGTTTATTAAATGTGTTTAAATATGTAAATGATCATCAGTGCAGTGGGTTCACTGTAATAAAGCAAAATTAAAATGCTGCATCTAGGCAGGATGAACTGTACACCAAGGAAATTCTGCATAAACTGTGAAATTATCCAGATGTACACAATACTGTTTTGGTTATTTTGCATGATTTTTTTCTTTAATTTTAACTATTTTGCCTTATTTGCTTCCTTTGTTTACAAGTGATGGGGAGTGGCAAGAATTATGCAAGGATCAGATGCCCCAAGCACTGATCACTGATAACCTTGTGCAGCTGAATCTCTAGCTTCTGAGACTTCAGCAGGTATTTCCCACACTTTTAAGTGTATTTTTGCACCCTTAATGGTATTTGCTTAGCTTTTCAAAATAAAGCAGAGCTTTGGGGGGGGGGGGAGTACAATTCTTGACCCAGTACCAAATTTTGTTTTTCCCCTCCCCTGTTTTTCTATGAAGTTAAAGCATATTTATTTATTTTAGGACATGATCCTAAGGCCTCCGGAGTGGGTCCCAGGGACCCCCAGATGTTTCAGATTCTCCCTACTGGAGCTACAGACACTGCTATGACTTTGGGAGGGGGATTTAAAGATTCTGTCCCTCGCCAAGCTCCCTTTCAGCCATTGGTGTCTGCTTTTAGAGGCTGCAAAAGCAGCCTCAGATGACCTTGTAGACGTCAAAAGAGGAGTGTTCCGGTGGCCAGGGAGGAGAGGGGAGGCCTGGATACACAAAATCCTGTGGCCTCTCTAGCCCCACCCCTGCCAGCAAAAATCCTCTAGATAGGCTCAGAGGTCCATCTAGAGGGAAAATGGGGGTGGGGAATGGAGAGGCAAAAATCACCCCTCTCTCCTTCTGCCCTACTAGCAGGGCTTAGGAGACTCGGAAGCCTCCAAGATCAAAACCTTCTTTCTAACAGGCAGCAACTTGATAGGGTTGCACCTTTAAATATTTAAATACCACCCTTCATCATATTAGATTTCAAGGAGTTTTCTAGGATAAAAGAGCAATCTAATTAAATACAAGAAATGATGAGAAAAGCAGCTGATAAATCCTTAAGACAAATAACTCCTTGATCAATTCAGATCAGTAAAATGCCAGAAGAAGAAGTCGTTGTTTTTGTTTTTGGGAAGCACATCCCAGTTCCAAGAGAGCCCTCTCCCTTCATTGTTAATCGTCGCACCTCAGATTTAAGAGGTTCAAAGAAAAAGGGCCTCAAGAGATTATTTTGAAGCTTAGGCAAGGTGATATGGGAGTAGGTACTCCTTTGGGTCCCAAGGTATTTAAGGATTTCAAGATTAAGTAGCAGCACCTTTAATGGGGTTTGGAAGGGAACAGGTAACCAGTGGAGCTCTTCTTAAAATTGGTGCTATGGATGAAGCAGGCAGTACTTCTGTAGAGATAAAAGCATTCTATATATGAATCGTTTTCTGAATCTTGGTCCTTATGTCGCTAAGATGGCACCACCCTTTCACACACAGTGGGCATAGGGGAACCCCAAGATTTGCAGATATCCATTTAAAAAAACACCTCTAGAAAAAGTCAGGGGTAGGGGTGGAGAGAAGAAAAACATCCCAATGGATACCACTTAGTGGCCATAGAATACTGGCTGACTGGTTGGGAAGGAAGCAGCAGTGTGCACGGGAGGAAAAAACGTATTGGAATCGGAAATAGGACCTCAGATTTTGCCCTGGATCGGATCGGACAAAATCGGAGGTCCCTCGGATCGGCTCCGATTCAGATACAAAAATCGGACGTCCGATTTTCGGATCGGATGCCATTTTAGGTGTTTTCGCCATAGGCTTGCATTGGGGGAAAGAAAGCTTTCCCCCAATGCAAGCCTTTGCGGAAAACATCGGGGCGGGTGAGTGGAGACCTAACTCACCCCTCCCTGTCCCTCCCCCCACTCATGCTCCTTACCTGCCGGGGTTGTCCGCTTCCATCCGCTGCCGCCCGTTGGTCCCTTCTACTGAGAAACAGGCTTCTCAGCCTGCCTCTCAGTAAAACGCCAGGTGATGACGTCACCGGGTGCTCTACTGAGAGGCAGGCCGCGAAGCCTGTTTCTCAGTAGAAGGGACCAGCGGGTGGCAACGGATGGAAGTGAACAGCCCCGGCAGGTAAGTGGGGACCTCCCTCTCCCTCCCCCTCACTCACGCCCCTTACCTGCTGCCTCCTCACTGCCGTTCACTGCCGCCCGCTGCTTCAGTACTACTGAGAAACAGGCCTTGTGGCCTGTTCCACAGTAGAGCACGGGCACGCCGAGTGATGACGTCACCCGGCATGCCATTGCTCTATTGTGGAACAGGCCACAAGGCTGTTTCAAAGTAGTACAGAAGCAGTGGGCGGCAGCGAGGAGGCAGCAGGTAAGGAGCACGAGTTGGGGGGAGGAGGTCCGATCCTCCAATTTTTTTCCGATCCAGATTGGGTCCCTTCGGATTGGATCGGATCAGATTGGATGTCAAGAACCCATGGCCTGGGTGGGTGAACATGACGCACGTGTAGCTGCCAAAGACCTCCCTGAAAATGTGATGCCAGCTATCTACAAAAAAACACATGGGTAAATTTATCTTACATGCGGACAGTCATTTAAATCAGTTCAAATATTCTCCATGGAAAGTTGCAAAGGCAATTCTATATTTTATCCAGAGCAATGCGGTAAAACTATAAATATGAAAAGACAATGAAACCATTGATCAGGCCTCATTTTGGCAATTGTAAAACCACACTGACACTTGGGTTTTGCTATCAGTCAGTTAGAGCTTCCTAAAACAAGAAGGATTGAGGCTCTTCTGTATCCGTTCTCTTTTTCACCATTCAGCTGTGTTCAACCTAACTGAATCTGGTTTGCAGACTTCTTCATTCAGTGAGACCAAGACAAGTATAGAGTAGATGGTGTTATTTGTTTTTATTTAGTGCTGTTGGTGCCAATTTAAACCCCCATTCTTATAGACATTTGTGCAGTGATTATTTACAAACCTAATTACAGGCTGCTACAACAGCAGCATAGAACAGAACAAAGCCAACGATTCCCACCTTCAAGAACAATGTCCCTTAGAGATCTCGTTAAAATGAGAAAAGGTTCATTCAATAGCCTGTTTACTAACAGTAATGTGCCAAGTTGGTTACACTTTGGTTAGGGAGTGGTTATACTGAGGCTGGTGGAATATGAGAAAGGAGCGCTTTGAACAGCATGTTATTTAACCAATACTTGCATGCATTGTATTAATAAAACATGCAGAAAATGCCACTCGCCCAGTCTTCTCCAACCTGTGTTGAACAACAACTCCCATCACCTACAGTTGTGGGCTATGCTAATTGGGGATGATGGGAGTTGTAGTGCAACACAACTGGAGGGTGCCAGTTTGGAGAAGGCTGCATTAGTCCAACTGATATTCATCTCTTCTTACTCATGGCACACATGGTTTCGTCTTGCTGTAGCAATGCTTGATATATTTGTATAAGTTTAATGTTACAGTGCCTTATATACATGCTACTAAAATATTATACCATCCCCACCCCACCATAAATATAAATCAACGTTTACATAAAACACAAAGAAATAACCGCTACTATGAATAGAACAGTAAGACAGAGCGGGTGGGGGTGGGAATAGGAATGCTTTCTGTCATTCAATCTTTCTTGGTCTACATACTTTGAGCTACGAAGTGCAGTGAGGGGTTTGATGAAGCAACATAGCCGACCTGCTGAAAATGACCAGGGTTGACAGCATTGTGGATTCGTGGAGAATTCCCATAGGATGGGTTTACTGGATACCAAGGGCTAACATAATGGTAGGCAGGCACTAGCGGAACACAACTGTCATATCCAGGTCCTGCAGGCTGATTGTAGGGGTCTGTTGCTACTGGGTAATAAACTGTTCCACTGGAAGGTGATGGAGGTTCTGCAATGGATAAAGCACCTGGGAGGAAAAAATATATATTCCACATATATTACTGGATAGCATGTTGGCCAATTTCTCAATCATTTTATTGTTTAAAGAAGCCAATAGTTAAGAAAAACGTCAGAAGACTTTCCACTTTGGCTACACAACCAGGACTGTCAACCAATCAAAGAGCTTTTAGTTGATTAACCATCTGTCTTTTAAACCAACTAAATCTATTTGCATATTAATAAAGGCTCAATATGGGTGCCTTTTTGAGATATGGAAATGTGAGATCTTACCGTTTAACCAAAATATGGGTCAGTATTAGGTATTGACTTCAATACTATTATTTTATTTTACATTTCCTCAAAAGAAGAATCAAAAATAGCCTGACGGCAAGCCCTTTATTCTTAGCCTCACTGATTACATTTTTCCCTAATTAAAATGTGCCCTGAATAATCAACTACATTTGGTGGATTTATCTGCTGATTAAAGCTTGCAACCCTATGCACTACATACATTGTAATTTGCACAGTTGATAAGCTTAGATAATCATGGTAGCAGCTTCCTCCCAAAATTTATGTTTGCATAATGACTAACGGTAAGCACAAAGCAAGGCAAAGGTTTTATTATATACATAATTCATGCTAAACCATAAAATTAGATTAGGATTACTAAAAACAATTTACCAAGCCAATACCATACCCAGTCATATGGCTGAATGGGTCTATGTTCTTATAGTTGCAAATAGTTCCTCAACATGCATTAGAAGGGAGATATCTGCAGGTCAACTACATGGGATGGCCCAGTTGCATGAATGTTTTCCCTGAGCTTTCTTTTTTAAAAAAAAAACACATTTTAATGCAAAGCAGGTGCAGGAAGCTGCAAATTGACATTAATATGGGGGAAGCACACTTATCTCTCTTTCTTCAGGCTATTTTTCCTTACTGAAAAAACTAGTTTTTATTGATGCTGCTTTTTGCTACAATGGGGGGAAAAAGATATGGTGATTATACAACCTTTGGGAAATGATGTAATTAGAAATTGGAAACTGGTAGTCACACCTGGATAATCCAAATGGAACTCCAAAATAAATACTCCTGATAATTATTAAGAGCCCTTTTTAGTATATAATGGCATTACTAATTTATGCCTCAGGTGTATTGAGTCCTGTGTTAATCCTAGAGCAATTACACCTCCCATTTTAATATAGCTCACCAATGACCCTTGGCATAACAAGGCAAGGGTAAAAACGGTCTTTGTCTCAAGAGACACCGCTCAAGCCAGTTTACTCATGGAGTTGAATTTTCAGAAGGGTGGGTTGGATTCAAATTTAAGCTGCCAGAGGTGGACCTACACATACCCTCCTTCCCATCATGGCTCTTCCAGCCCCCTGAAAATGCTAGCGTCAAGAGATCCTGCTGAATGGGGTGAGATGTGGTTTGTGGGGTGGGAGCTTCCAAAAATCAGGTGAAAGGACATTCCACAAATGGCATATTTCCTCTTGCAGAAGGGAGATACTGGTTTCAACCATTTGGCTGAACAGAAAACTGAAATTACCAGCACTTACATGCATTTAAAAACAAATGAATAAAGAGAAAGTGAATGAATATGTTGTGTCAAATGAAAAGTTAGCAACATCAAATGCTCTTCCACATCAATGCATACTTGTGTAAACAGCCTCTGGGCAGGCACTGACCATTTGCTGAGGTGTCCATGGGGATTTGGCGCATGTCATTCCTCCCTACTTCAGCGTATGCTGGAGGTATCGATGGATCTACTACAGGGACAGGCTCTGGATACGCCTGGTAAGCCTCCATGTGAGGCGACGGTGGCACTTGCTGGACATACATCATGGGGTTCCAACAGCTCTGGTGGTAATACTTGGAAAATGCAAGGCAAGAACAACACATTATCGCTCAGTACATTTTGCAAACTATCCTGATGCAATGATTACAAACATCCAGATAGTAAGTTATGTCCTGTATTAGAAATACACTTGTGTGGGTCCACACTTCCTTACTCATGCTTTAGTCCCACCCAAAGTCAATGTGACAAATTACTCATGGCTAACTTAAGTCCCATTGCTTTCAATGGGAGTGAAGCATGGCTAATCCAATCCACTATATCTGACTGGGTAAAATCAATGGCCAAGTACTTTCCTACAGATTTAAGTTAAGCTGCAAGGGAAGATTGCTCAATTGTACTGCATGACTTTTCATTCATTCATTATATTTCTATATTGCCCAATAGTCAAAGTCTCTGGGCAGTTACTTTTCTCTTCTGTAACATGAATGGAATACCGTTTACTCAGCTTTGGTAAAGCAATATATGAAAACATAATGTAAATAAGCAGAAGTTATGTTTTCTGTGCTTTATCTGTTGCACAAACTGCGCATTCACTGGAGCTCAAGGCACAATAACCCAGTTAGCTACTGAATATCTGAAAAGTGGAGGGACGGGACATGATTTGGAGTAGAGAAACCATGGAAGTGGCACTTCTCTCATCCCGTTTGCTTCTCCTTCTTCCCTTTCCTCCTCACTCTCTCTTATGGCAAACATATGCACACACCTAGGAAAAAGCACCTTGGGGAGCTTTTATATATCAGGGGTGCTCAACACGTAGTCCCAGAAGACCTTAGCTGCAGACCCCTGGACTGCTGAATCTCTCCGCACTCTGTCTTAGGATCACTGTGGTGTGCATGTAAGCCCCCCACCCCCAACAAGCCAGCACCCTTGGGGCATCCTTGTTTTAGGTGGTTGGTCGGGAGACAGAATTCCCCAACGTCTAGTTTAGCTCTTAGCCAAGACAACCCCACCAGAATACCTAAACTCCGCAGAAATATCTGTGTGATCTACCTAGGGTTTACATCCCCCCCACCCCTCAGAAGGGGTTTACCAGAGTGTCTTCTGACAACACTTACCTGCAAACCCAAATTAAAGTAATACTGCAAGATCTTTGGGTCTGAAAAGCAAAGAATGTTGTGACTAGTTTTTTTTTTCTCCCCTCCTACATTAATGACTGAACAGCAGCATCTTCATCAGAAGGCACAAACATTTGCTGTTCAACATATTCACGTAAAAACACCTTAGGAAGATATTATAAGATATTTTCCCCAAGGTAGCTATGACCCAAGGGTTTTCCAAATTGTAAATATAAATAAATATTGAAATTATATTAGTGTATCCACAATAATTTATTGGGAATAGACCAGCCTAAGTAAATTTGATTAATTTACTCCCTATACAAAGTTGACCAACCCTGTACTACAGGGTTGGATTACAACTCCCATAAACCACAGTAAGCATGGTCAGTGATCAGGGATTCTGGGAGTTTTACTCCTAAACAGCAGGAAGGTATCAGGTTGCCTACCCTCCTCCCAAAGCGTAAGCAGGAAATTAAGAAAGTTACCTGAGGAATTCATGGAAATATATCGGGAAAGAAAAGGTGTGACAATCCAATTGTACGAATTATATGAAGTTTCTTATTTTTAAATTTAAAACTGAACAATTGTGGAGATCATCCTCAAGGAACAAAATACTAATTCATAATATTTTAATAGCCACAAAGATTGTTCTTTGCTCAGCACAGGGAAAATCGCCATCCATATCAACCAACAAGGGTATGACCAATAAAACTACTGGTCAACACAGAAATTGACAAGCTGAAAGCAAAACAAGGAACAGATGTGGAACGTTTATTAGTTTATTATATTTATATCCTGCCTTTCCAGCAAAAATGGTTCTTGTGACAGCTAAAAATAATAACAGAGAGAAAACAAAAACTTAATAACAAATCGATTAAAAACGCAATGAAAGAAGCAAACAGCACCCAACCAGGAATACTAGGCGATTTAGGAGAAAAATTGATTTTATTTCTCTAGTACGAGAACACACATTATAACTATATTAGACTGGAAAGAAACGTCTTTTTACAACACTCAAAAGCAATAAAAATAGTAGAGAATCTCAGCGGAAAAAGAGCCCCTAAAATAGTCTGGTTTGCTGAATGCTTGTGCCAAACATGCCCAAGGCAACCTCTCCCCAAAATTGTATTTAGCCAATTGTCTGGGTTTTTTTCAACAGAAATAAATCTGATTTATAAAACCCAATGTCCAATCCAAGTGAGCTTTGGGAAGGCTGCAAAGAAATCACACCTGGCCCCAGGAAAAATCATACTTTCCTGAAGAGCGGCATTGCATTCCCTTAAGGAAATATACCCAGAATGAGGAAACTATTAGTGAGCTAAGTCTGTATAAACACTGAAGTTATTTGAACAATGTAATGTATGTGCACTGATAACAAATTTACACAGACGTAGCTGGCCCCCCTATTGTTAATGTGCTCCACATTTCTGAGATGTGTGAGTGGGGGAGGATTTATTGAAATAACGCTAGAGATTTAACTTCCATTGTTGTGGGAGCACTGGAGATTTATGGTGAATAACCATTTTGTTTACAAATAGACTAGCAGAACTTATTGTACATAAACAGGCACCCCTGGGCTAAGATGCAGTGTCTTTCTAACGAGATCCAATTCCTGGACTCAGGCCTTATGCCCCACAGTTCTATATGTCCAGCTCTAATCTCTGAAGCACAATTCCGGCTTTATTGCTGGGCACAGAACTGTGGGATGTAGGTCCTATCTCCAGGTGCTTTTTTCTTTGCCTGCTTCGTGAGTTTGTGTGAAAGGAAGGACCTAACCATTAGAGGGAAGCAGCTCTTGAAGACTGCTAAATCAACCTATTTCCAGTGCATGTAACTTTTGCATTATTTAACCATAATTTCATTTTGTTCCAGTTCCACATTATTATTGTTTCGATTTCTTTTTTTTAAAAAAAACCTGCAGAAAAGTTTGCATTTAAATGTATATTTTAAAAATGTATTTTCTCCCAAATCATGCATTTTAAATGCAATCTTTGAAGCAAGAAACTGTGTTGGAATTTTAGGAAAATTTAGATGAATGATAACTAAGTTTGGATGCGCACAAATTCACAAAAATCTAATTATTCCCATATTGAAGACAAAACTATTCCATTCCATTACAATGAGGCCATATTACGCCAGTCCTTTTCCAGCTTCACTGGCTGCTGGTCCAGATCCGGGCCTGATTCAAAGTGCTGGTATTAACATTCAGAGCCCTAATAGGCTTGGGGCCAGGTTATCTGAAGGAACGCCTCCTCCCATATGTACCTGCCCACACCCTAAGATCATCGTCTGGGTCCCTCTCCGTGAGCCCCTGCCAAAGGAAGCGAGGCAGGTGGCTACCAGGAGGAGGCCCTTCCCTGCTGTGGCACCCTGGCTGTGGAATGAGCTCCCTAGAGAGGTTCGCCTTGCACCTACATTATACTCCTTTAGACGCCAGGTGAAGACCTTTTTATTTTCTCAATACTTTAACAGTTTATTAGTCTAATGTTTAACTCTGCTGTTTTAAATTTCTATTTTAAATCTGTATTGCTGCTTGGATTTATCCTGCTTGTGTTCTTATATTGTATTTTTATGCTACATTTTTATACTGTTGTTTTATATTTTGAATGGTTTTTATGGTTTTAATTTTTGTAAACCGCCCAGAGAGCTTCGGCTATTGGGCGGTCTAAAAATGCAATAAATAAATAAAATAAATAAATCCCACCAGGCCTGCTGGAAATAAAAACACATCCATCAAGCTCCGACCTACAAGTAGTAACCTCAACAACAGAGGGAGATAAAAGACCACTCGCATTTTTCCTTTTCCCTCCCCATCCCTTTGTCCTTTAGTGCTATGGCTTTTTAAATCTTAAGCCTATGTAACCCGCTCTGGAAGCCTTTTCGGCTGAGGAACAGGATAAAAATGCTTTTAATAAAATAAAGAAAGAAACCCTTTAAATAACCAAACCACGGAATGCTTTCTTACCTCGCGGCAGGTCACTACCTCTAGGATCGCAGGAGTAAGGAGGAATAACCGTTCCATTGTCCCCCGCATCACTGATTGGAGGAAGGGGAGGTGATTGGTACGGGTACGGCACTGAAGGAATCACAACTGCATATATTTTTTTTAAAAAAAGAGAAGTACGAAATGAGATTATAGTGCACTGAAATCCATAAAACAAATCCTAACCTGTGTTTACAGCATGCGCTGCCTAGATAAAAACAATAGTTAGAATCCTTTCAAATTTAATTCTGAATGCAAATCAAAGGCTTGATGCACCTAATGTGGGGATGGGCAACTTCCGAGACTCAGGGGCCATCATGGATCCCACCAGGGGCCACACCCACCAAAACTAATGCTGAGTCAGCAAAAATCACAATGATTTTTTGCAAAGGAACACGGGGCACTGGAAACACATACCTTATTTGCATTTCATTTCAGTCATTCAATTATTGTATTTCTCTACTGCCTCACAGATGAAGCTCTCTGGGCAGTTCACAAAAAAATTAAAAACTGTTCAAATGCATTATATAAAATATATATATAAAAAAAGTAAAAACATAAAATAAAGAGCACGCCCTATATATATATATATATATATATATATATATATAATATGAAACAATGTAAAAAAATTCAGCAAGGGATAGTCCAGGACCTGATCAAAAAGGCTCCTTATATGCCTTTTTAACCAGATGCTGAAAAGTTGACAATGTTGGCACTAGGTGGACCTCATCAGGGAGATTATTTCATAAATGGGGGGCCACCATTGAGAAGCCCTCTCCCTTATCATCACTCTCCAAGCCTCCCTTGGAGGAGGGCTGTGGATGCAGAATGCAATGTATGGGTCAGTTCATGCTGCGAGAGGCATTCCATCAGGTACTGTGGTTCCAAACCATGTAAGGTTTTATAGATCAAAAGCAGCACCTCAAATTGGACATACAGTCAGGCAGCCAGTGCAAGTGGGCCAGAATTGGTGTTATGTCGGTTGCACTGTCTTGCCCTTGTTATTAGCCTGCCAGCTGCAAGCAAAACTGTGCTCCTGGGAGGCTTCTGGGAGTGAGATTCTGCCTGCAAACAAGGCAAACACTCCCTGCACAACTTATTTCCTTAAAAAAAAAAAAAATCTGTTTTGCCACTGCTGCAGCAAATTCAGCTATGGTGGGACCCAACAAAACCAGCCATGCGGGCCATATGTTGTCCACACATGATCTTATAGATTGGCCGTGCAGAGGGGAAGACAGAGGAACAGACAGACTGCCAGTCTTTCCTCCAAGAGCTTTTACATCGCCTTACATACCCATCCCCTGAATTAAGAAGCTAACACAACTGGCTTCACTCTTCATCCAGCCTGCTACATTGGCTGTATTGTCAATTATGAATATGTATGTGTGTACACATACACATACATTCACTGGCACTCACACACAGTGTACTTCTGCCTATCATGTACCCAGTTTTCAGATGCATCTGAGTGGAGATAGATGTAGACATAACCGGGGTGTGGGCTTGATCTGTTCCCCCACTGAGATTGATTCTTCTGCTCTCCTGAATTCTGAAACCTGAATTCTTGTTTCTTTGTCATGCTCAAGTGGGATGAGCTATTGGGGACTGGCTTTTACAACAACTTAAAAAAACACACACAACAACCCACACTTCTACTTGTGATGGAGAACTATTTAATCTAATAGCTCTCTGCAGGCCTTGGTAAATTGATCTTTGAAGGATGGAACTCTTGGCTGGAATGCAGAAAACCATAACAAAGGTTTCCCCTGTTGGTTAGTTTTGAATTAACCCTTCTTCCAGTTTTAAAAGTTCTGTACCTGAGGAAGAGAACCACTTTGTGATCCATTAAATAGTTAACTATACCTGCAGCTTTTTGGTTAAATTCCCTTTGATTTCTGCAGGTTTGGCACCAGCTACCCGGAGATCTTCCTACTTACACCAAACCAGGATCCCTTTACAGTAGAATTCAGGTGCAGTGAAAACTTGTTTTCCCCAGGCACACTTAAATACAAATCCATGTTATAGCCTTCTATATTTTATTTAATTATTTTGTCGTTTTTATCATTTTCTTTACTGATATGTCAACTGATTCTTTGCCCCACAAAAATGTACCCTCCATCCTCTTCTTTCCATTTTTTGTCTCCCTTTTATCTTCTTCTATCCTGACTCTTTACCACCCTGTTTACCTAAGTGACAACTCAAGACTGGGTTTCCAATAGTTCCAGAGGCCCAAGATTGTAATAGTGACATTAAATTATCAGAAACCTCTTTTCTTCCAGAGAGTTATGTACCTCCCAAAGGCACAATATTTGTTTTCTCCTCAAAATTAAGTGGGTTTTCCCCACCCTAATTTTCATTCTTCTCCTTCACTTCAATTTATTGTTGTTAGAAATAATGAGAAGTCTTAAATTACTGATGAAAAAACAACACTCCTCAGTAACTAACTCTCCCTGGTCCTCCTACTCAAAACCCCTAGGGACAATTAGCAGCTGAAAGGAGTTAAGAGAATCAGGTGGAGATAAGCACCCAGCAACAATACAATTCCCTTTCTGCCTGTCTCTGGAGGAACCTTCAGAATTCTTCACAGTCATGTGATCAGCGTAATAGATGGCCAGGCTCTGCCTTTGTCAACGTGGAGGTTCCTTGCCTTACAAGTGTTCCAAAGCCTGACCATTTTCCCAGAAGCAATAAGCCATTTGCGGGGCTTAAGGAAAGGCTCAAGGCTGAGTTGCTGGAATGAGGTTTCAAGTTGTGAGAAGGATCACTGACTGGGTTTTTTTTTTTAAGTGGGGGAGCCTCAGGCCCAGAGACTAAAATGGTTCTCCCAGAAGGCCAAGCTCATACGATCTCACCCCCCTCCCCAACTACTGATGGTTTCCTGGCTTCTGTCCAGTTTTTTCCCCATTCTAAAAGGTTGAACTGTTTCTCTTAAGGCTCAGTTACTGGAGGGGAGAGCTCCAAGGTAAAACATGCAGGTCTGTTTGGCATTTTGGCCACATCTCTTTGCCATGGGCCCTGCCCACCACTCGAATGAGGCTCCCAGGAGCTGACCCTTGGGATGAATGTTATGTGTCCACAGAGTATCAAATCTAATGCAAACAAAACCAATACTTCACCTGGCCTTCCCACAGAAGGGGATACTAAGATGGGTTGCACAGCGTTCTGGGGTGTAGATGGAGTGAGGCTGACTTGAGTTGCAGCGGCAGAGCTGGAGCAGAAGACTGCAGCTGGAGCAGTATTAACACACGAAGAGCTAGAAATAACTGCAGAATTCACCATGACCTGAAAAGGAGCAACCACAAAGAGAGGGGGGGGGGGGGATTCAGCAAATCTTTTGCAACAGGTAGCCTAGATGATCACAGAATGATAGGAAATAGGTTTTGGGTATGGGAATCTTTCTGTCTGCCATCTATTATTAATGGTAAGGGGAGGTTTCTTCCTTTATGTTGAGAGACAGTGTGGTGTAGCGTAAAGAGTGTTGGACCAGGATTCGGGAGATCCGGGTTCTAGTTCCCACTCAGCCATGGAAGCACACTGGGTGACTTCGGGCCAGTCACAGACTCTCAGCCCAATCTGCCTCACAGGGATGTTGCTGTAGCAGACTTTTCCTCAAAGAAATTACCTTCTGGGAGTAACTGTATGAAGCAATTCCTTCTTGAGAAGAGCCAGAACTTGGCCCCCCATCCTGCAGAGACTAGAGATTTGAAAAGGGAAAAAAGCCATTAAACCATGATTACCTGTGAATATCAATTTTGTAATATATTAGTGAAGAGTATTGGAGACAGCTTACAAAAAAACCAAAACTAGAGGTACAGCACCAAAGTTTTTTTTTAAAACACACAAACGGGACACACACTAACACAGTATCCCAAAAAAATGTATGTGACCAACCTGTTCTGAATTTTGTTCTTTTCAGTCTCCCACTAGACTTGGTTAGCAAATCTGTTTCCAGACATGGTTTCACATTCTGGTTTGTAGTCACTCCAAAATTGAACACATTAATGCACAGCCACTGGGCTTGTGCAGACAACACACTAAGCCACAGTTAGACCACTAACCCTTTTGCAGCAAGTAGTTAATGTGTTTAATGTGTTATGGCTAAGCCATAACATTTACCTCAAAATGCTTAACCATCATGGTTTAGCATGTTGTCTGAACAGGGCCATAGTTAACCTTTAACCATGGTTAAATGCTTATTCGCATACCAGGCTTAAGTGATTATGATGACTTGGACCAAACTAGATGTGACACTTATCACATAACTTGGCCTTGCATAGCTTGTTTCTTTTAATACCTAGTGCGTGAGGAGAGTGAGCCAGGCCATGATCAAGTGATGTGGGAGGGGGCTTCACCCCCTTGCGCCTGGCATAGTCCTGATTGGAATTGGACTCTGCTCCCCCCCCAGCACCAGTTTGCTATTTCCAATGGGAGGAAAGCCAAAATATTTAGCGAGCATTTAAAAAACATGGGCACTGAAGCAACACAAATAGTGAAGGGAACATTACAAAGGGCTCAACTCCCCCAGGTTATAAAGGCAAGTACTGCTTGCTCAAATCACTATGTAATAACTTTATTGATCTTCTTTGGATCAAAATAATAAGAGTTGTACTCCATAGCACACTGCTTCCAGATAAGCATGAGAGCCCCAGAACCTCTACTCAGAAATAAACCCCACAATGCCAGCAACCCACAAAGCCATTCAAATATTTGGGGAGGGGAAGGAATCAAGTGGGAAAGTGATGGCAGAATATTATACTGCTGCGAGTCCCTGTCATGGTTATTTGGGGGTCACACCCATATGATTTGCACTCCTGCAGATGCAGGAACATCTGTTTGAATAGAAGTTAACACAATTCTCAGGTATCAACAGTTTCTAGTTGGCCCAGTCAAAACAACTGCAGTCACTAGCTCTCCTTGATGCAACCCTTTCCCAATGGAAAAGCCAGGCAGGTAAGGGGGGCTATTGTCTCCAGAGCAGCAAAGGCCAGCAGACAGGGGTGGGGGGGAGGGGATGGCTAGTTTGGCCCTGTGTGTCCAAGGCTCGTTGGACACCTTAGCTTTGCAGCTGCCAAACAATCCCCAGCCTTTCAACTTTACAGCAGGAAAGGTGGATAGGGATTACCAGCAGGCAATCCTCACCAAATCCTGCAGTTTCAAAGCAAGGAGGAAAGCTGGCCACTGGTCACACTTGCCAGAGGTGAGCAGGCCACCCTCACTGCGGTGAGCAGATTTTCTGAAGCCTGCACAATATAGAGAAGGTTATGTAAACAACAGATGCCATACTGGGCTCAATACTATAAGGTGTTTCCATAACCCATCTGTTTGAATGCCAGCATGATTTGATAAAGGTTAATTTCACAGGTCTTGACTAAAACTTACCAAGTTTGCAGTAGATTCAGCTGTACTAAATACTGTTGGAGTTTCACAGTCTGGATCTGGAAGAGCAAACATGAACTTGAAAAAGGGCAGTATTTATTATTCTGATTTGGTTTAAGTATGCAAGACCCAAGTTACCCAGAAGTAGGTTTATGGAGAATGTCACCATTGTACTGACCTGAAGGGGTATACAGATAATCCTCATGGTATTCCCCTGGGGAAGTAAAATGAGAAATGTATCATTAGAGAAACTAATTAGAATTACACTTCAATGTGAAAAAAACTTAAGGAAAAGATTACTATAAAAAGATCAAAGCCTACTGTGTGTATCCATTTATTCTTACTGTGCGTATGCGTTTAGGAATGCAGTTGTCCAAATGCTTTAGATTTCAGATTATGGTGAAGAGATTTGTCACGAGCACCACTGGCAAATTTATATCTGATCAATCTATAAACACGTGCTACGGAAAGAAACAGATGTGTTGACAGCTTCAGGGGATTTAAATCCATTGGAAGGAGGGATTCTGTTCTGCAATGCAACCCATAGGCAACAAACTAACCTAGATACACTGAAGCTGGTTACTGCCACCAAGCGTATGCATTTCTGTTCATTTTTAAGTCACTTTTAGTTACAAGAGGCAGAATATTAAATCTGTTCAGACGACACGCTAAGTCACTGTGGTTAAGCATTTTGAGCTAAACACGATGGCTTAGTGTGTCGTGTGAACTCTTCCTAACCATAGTAGCTACATAACCATGGTTTAAACAGGCTCACTAACCATTTACTGCAACAGGGTTAGTGACTTAATCATGGCTGAGTGTGTTGTCTGAACAGGTCCACTACGTTGTATTTAAGTGAGGGGGAAAAACCTAGTTCAGCTTCACATATGATATTATCACTATGCACGGTTTCAATATGGGAATAATACTGTCCAACCTTACAGGGTTGCTGTAAGGATTACAAGGTAATACATGCAAAGCACAGTTGGAAATTTAATGTAAATGCTGAGAATTACTAATACTACATATAAACTATCACAATACCCCCAACCCCAACTCTCCACTAAATGCAACAGTGCAGTAATGGGTTGATGTGTTCGTTCAGGGGAGGGTATTTTTGGAGGAGTGGGGCAAATGCTGGTGCTTTTAAGTGTACACGAGCTCAAGCCTGAAAGACAACTGGCCCCCTACGTTCTGCAAGTTGGGAATCTTCAACAACAAGTGTCCATGCTAAGGCAGGGCTCAGCAGTAGTCTTCAAATGTTCCAGAACCTTAATTTGAGGTCCACTTTTAATTTATTCCTGTATCTCAGCCAAGTCTCTTAAAGTTTTTACAAAGGAAATGCCCTAGCGCTACTGGTGCAGCATACCATACATGGGGAGGCCAGGGCTCAACCCTATTGTGAACTCCCATAAGCCACTAGATGAATAGCATTTCAGAAAGAGCAGAAAGGGCAGAATGGCAAGACATACATTTGCAGCAAGCAATAAACCAGGGGTGCCTCACACTTGCCCCCCACCCCAGAACTAGCCCTCTATGGGCTCCACACATAGCCATGCCCTGTGCTCCTGGCCCCACACCCTTTCCCCCCATTCACCAATGGTTTCGTGGTTTCCTGACTTTTGTGCAGTGTTCCCTGTTCTAAAATACTGAAATGCCTCTCCTAAGGCTTACTTACTGGTAGTAAGTGCTTTAAGCTAAAACATAGTGGTATTTTGGGGGCCACCTCCTTTGTCCCCGCCAACCACTGGAATGCAGTCCCCAAAAGCTTATCCAAAATGGAATTCAGCTCTCAGGATGAAAGAGGTTCTGCATTCCTACAATACATGGATTAGGTTGAAGAATCAAAGTGCCCCTGGGCTGCCAGCTATGTGTTTCTTACCATTATTACTGGGCTCATCTATTTCTTCCTCTGAGGAATTGAGACCTTGCTTGTTAGGTAGGATGGGACTTGGGCCTCTCCGTGCTACCCAGAATCCTGCAGCAGCAGGGACTATTGGAGCCGGATTACCCTGATTCTGGGGAATAAGAGGGAATGTTTCATTAGAACTGCAAATGGCATACTCCAGGACAGTCTCTCCTACTTCTATAATCTGTAGTAGGCAAGGTAACGGTGCCCTAAGCAGTAGTTACAACTTCCAGGGTTCATGCAAAATATCATTCAGGAGATGTAGACAGGTAAGAGGCACAAGCAAACACTTTGATTTCTTACTTCACATATTCAGAGGCCCAAGGTCAATTTCACTGAGAGAACTTGGCAGAGACAGAACTATGAAAATCAGACCTTTTTGCCTGATCCTTTCAAAATTTGGAATTACTCCTTTTTTTTACAGTAGCAGAAAGTTAAGATAAATCATCATGGAAAAATTCCCTTTTTTAAGGTTTGACACCACACCTTTGAGGAACGCGGTCTTAACAACAACTTTTCTTCTCTAATTTATATGGTTAATCATTCAAAATAATTACACTGAATCATGATTGCTACATTAAACCATTTTAACCTGCTGAAATCAATTTGGAGCCTAAATTCCAATGTGTTGTGAAGATGAGTCATTTCTGCAGATTCAAGTTTTTCCATGTCAGTTATGTGTGAATTTGGTGTTTGGCAAAACATATTCCTTTGCTCTTCTGAATGTAATGATGTTTTACACTGGACAGGGCCACGTTAACTACTGTGCCTTCATAGGTAAGCATGGGGAGTTATATTCCATGGATTTGCTTTAACTGCTTCTATTGTATAATGTACTGATCTAACCTGATTTGTAATTCATATTTCCTTTATTTTAGAAGGGTAACTTTCCAGAATTTGCTTTCTCTTGTGGTTTTGCCCTGGTGCAACTTATTTGCATGGACTACTTTGCCATTTTTCTGTTTAATTATCCTCAGTTCAGTGACTTACGGGTAAAGCCGGAAAGGCAGCATCATCCCCTTCTTCAACTTCATAGAAAGTGATAGTTTCCTCCAAACCTTGAGGCTCCTCACAATTCTCGGGGGAAAATCCATATTGGGACTCTTTATCTACACACTCCATCTGTCTGCGACTACGGCTGTATGAACTTAAAGAAGGGTGGAGCAAAAAGTTAAAAGCTGCCACTACCATTATACATTCTAAGTCTGAGACATTCAGAAGAAATTCTATTTTTGGCACAGCCCACATATCAACTAATAGCTATAAATGATTGCATCTAATTCACCTTGATAGATCTGTGTTTAATGTCATCGGCTTGCTACTTTTTATTCACTACAGTAAGAACAGGCCTGACTTTAGATTCATATAAGGTACATTTGAACTCAAGAGTTAATGAAACAAAGCCTTGATTTGAACCTAGAAATGTAGCAGTCACTGGTTGGGCTAGAAATTGTTGAAAGCTTGCCTCGAGCTTTTGAATCAAGATGCCATGCAAGCTGGAAGCTGATGGTGTGATTGCAAGGACACACACACACACACAAAAGGAGGCCACTAAATGTCAACATGTAGCCCGACATATTACCCATGATGGAATAAAGCTTGGCCATCCCCTACTTAAAGGATCTACCTTTGGAGGAAGTGCTGCTTGTCAGATTTAGTACTGGGTTAGACAATGGATCAATGACCTGAAAAAATGTCAGATTCATGCATACGTAGGTAAATAACAAGGTGTTTTATTTCTCTCTGTATGACCTTTAAGTGGGGGAAAAGGCTGAAGCCAGAAGATCCTACATCAGTCTTCCCCAAACTAGTGCCCTTCAGATGCTTTGCAGTACTATTCCCAGGATCCTTGACCATCGGCCATTCTGCCTGGGACTGCAGGGAACTGTAGTCCAAAATGTTTGGAGGGCAGCAGGCTGAGAAAGGCTGTCTTAGACTTAAAGAATAAGCAATGCAGATTTCCTAATGCGTTTCATAAGAAATATTTACAGCAACTTACCGTGATCTATATGAGAAGTTATCGTAGCTCTGATAACATCTCTTTCCCGCAGTAGGATAGAATGCTATTTCAGGGCCAACCATGCTGTTTCTGTTTATAAACCGGGCAGATCCCCTGAGTTTCAAAGAATGAAAAAGTGAAGTGACTGCAAATCTAGATTTCTCAATAGACCCGCTAGCACCATTCAAGTAGCTTTGACTACTGGAACTAGAACTGTGTTTCATACACTTTCGAGTGCATACACAGCACCCAGTTCAGACTTAACACAAGTCCATCTCTTAGCATTGTGAAAAAGCCTGGCTGAGTCATGGGCTGCGTTCAGACAACACAATAGTCAACAGTGGGGTAATAATCAACTCGACAGTTGTTTATCTAGGGGGTACTCCCCACACAACATAATAATCAACCATGGTGTGGATTAGGATCAGCGCTGAGTTGACTCACTCATCCCCCGCATTCTCTCCCTGCTCAGTCCTTTCACTAGTATCCCATCAGCCATTGCTGCCGAAAATCTATCCTGCCAGCTGGACTAGAGCACCAGCCACCGCTTTGACTGCTCTTGCCTTGTAATTCTGTGGCTGAAGAAACAACTAACGGTGCCGAGGAAATAACCAACAGGGCCCTCCACACAACAATAACAAATGGTGGTTCAAATAGCCAACTCTTCACAGTGTTGGTTATTTGCATTGGTAACTTCGGCCAAATAAACAACTGTTGGTTAAAAAACCTCCCTCCACACAACACGGTAACTCATGGTGGGTTAAATAACCAACTGTCAACTATTTAAACCACCATTGTTTATCATATTGTCTGAACCCAGTCACAGTCTCACATTCTTTCCCTTCCCTTTCCCTCTGGCGCTACTACGAAAAGATCCGAAGCTTGAACTTTCTGTTTCTCGTTAGTTCTAAAATGAGGGGAACTCTCGTTAATATAAAATACTGTTTGTTGAAACAAGCCTTGATAAAACTATAGTTTGTGAGCCTGGCTATTTCAACACATTGTTGAAACTAACCAGAGTCTATCATCCCCCACCCTGCAGTATGGTCCTCATTCTCGTTAGTTTAACACAGAAACCAGGTTGAGGAGACGAGACTGTGCAAGCCCAAAAGCCAAGCAAGTTCCTTCGCAAAATGCTAAACTATGGTTCACCATTAAACAGGCAAGAAAAATTTGGTACTGTTGGCAGATTTCAGAATCCCTCCTCTCCTGATTTGCTAGCTCTTGGAAAATACTAGAGCTGTACGTTCTGCTCCGAAAATTCGAGGCTTCGATGGGGCTTCGACAAAGCTCCCAGTTTTTGGAGTGGAGGGAAGATGATCTAAAAATCATCGAATACCTGAGGAGCAAAAAGGAGACTCATTGGAGCTCTGCTCCATTTTCCGATAAGCGTTCCATTATAGTCTATGGAAATTAACAAAAATACTTACATCTCCATCATTTTTAAAGATAAAGAGATGAAACATGGCACCATAATAGCTCTTAAGTTGGGCTTTAGCCATGCCAAGTTTGAAGCAAATCCATTCATCCCTTGATTTTTAGGAATTTTTTGAATTCCATCCCCCCCACACAAACCATTCCCCACCTCCCATACACACACATACCATCCTATCCCCATAGCTTCCTAAAACAAAGAAAAGACAGAAGTGAAAAGTGGATTAAAAAAAAAAAATTAAAGGGGAACCTTGAAAGAAAAAACAGCTGTGTGTAGATTTCTAAACCTTATTTTATTTGGGGTGGGGGAGTTCGTTTGTAGGGAGAAAACGGAGGCCCAATTGGACAATTAAGAGCACAATGATGACTACAACAGAGTGGTTATTTCAACTTTAAAAAATTCCTTAAAAAATCAAGGGATGAACGGATCTACTTCCAACTTGGCATTGCTAAAGCCCTACTTAAGAGCTATCATGATGCCAAGTTTCAACTCTTTATCTTTAAAAATGACAGAAATGTTAGCATTTTTGTTACTTTCCATGGACTATAATGGAAAGGTTACCCGGAAATGTAGCAGAGCTCCAATGGTTAATCTGACAAAGCGGAGCGAGGGAGCTACTCTGAAAATTGGAGCAGAGAAGCCCCTCAACGGAGCTCCACTTAGAATTTCTGCCTGCCCCTAGAAAATACTCTTAAAACATGAGAGCAATATGCAGCAAAATATTGGAAGCCAAGGTTTCACTGAGTCCAACATTACAGTAGTCAGGGAACAGAGATCCAGAGATCCTCAGAGTTCTGTGAGTATCCTGTGACAAGATGCAGAATAAAATTATGTCAATAAACTATTGTATTCAAATTTGCTTGATTTATGGCCATAACCATATGACTAAGCTTCTTCATGGTCTAGAGGTTTTTATTCACTCGACTCTGATGCTAGCAGTACAGGGAATTACACAGGCCTGGATTATCTACCTAGCAATAAAGTAGAAAGTGTATTTGATGAGCTACAAGGTCTCTTACCTGGACATCCCATATCCCCTGCCTGGACGCTGACAATTTTGAGGATGGTAATGTTCATAAGGACCTATATGCCCTCCACTTTTAGAGCAATGGACAGGAGATGATCGGCCTGATGGAATGCCATGTTGTAGCCGAGGAGGGAGGACAGGATGATTCCGGTAAGCCACAGTCATGTAAACTTCCTTTCCACGTATTTTCTTAAACAGTTTCTTCCGTGATTTTATATCCATATCTGGGTGATTAAAGGGTGGGGGAAACAATTGAAGGGAAAACACACACACACACACACACGTATCATAGAACCATAGAACAGTAGAGTTGAAAGGGGCCTATAAGGCCATCAAGTCCAACCCCCTGCTCAATGCAGGAATCCACCTTAAAGCATCCCTAACAGATGGCTGTCCAGCTTCATCTTGAATGCCTCTAGTGTGGGAGAATCCGTGACCTCCCTAGGTCATTGGTTACATTGTCGTGCTGCTCTAACAGTCGGGAAGTTTTTCCTGTTGTCCAGCCAGAATCTGGCTTCCTGTAACTTGAGCCCATTAGTCCGCATTCTGCACTCTGGGTTGAACGAGAAGAAATCCTGGCCCTCCTCTGTGTGACAACCTTTCAAGTATTTGAAGAGTGATATCATGTTTCCCCTCAGTCTTCCCTTCTCCAGGCTAAACATGCCCAGTTCTTTCAGTCTCTCCACATAGGGCTTTGTTTCCAGACCCCTGATCATCCTTGTTGCCCTCCTCTCAACCCCCTCCATCTTGTCTGCATCCTTCTTGAAGTGTGGTGCCCAGAACTGGACGCAATACTCAAGATGGGGCCTAATCAGTGCCGAATAGAGGGGAACCAGTATAATCCAATGGGATCAGATCTACGGCAACTTTTGCATACATGTTATATCATCAACAGCCCAGTGGGAAGGAAGATGGAGGGAGGGATGGAGGAATAAGCATATTATCTGAGATATCTCTAAACTTGTGTATTTTGCTCTGCAGGTTCCTTGTAGGAATTCGAACAATATGTTAATCTTGTTTTAGTAAGGGCTACAATTATTATTTATATTTTCTCCCACTGAAGAGGACCAGTTCGGTTGAAACGCATTTGGGATATTGGCATTGTGTATTTGTACAGCCTTGGATTTGGAAATCAGTATTGAGACTATGCACCCTTGATATACTGATGGGCATGTCAACTGGTTTAATTCTGTGGGAAATTCATATTAAAATTTTGTAATGTTTTTGATATACATAATTTCCCTTCAACCTGATCTGTTGTGGTGATTGCAAGTGGTTAAGGACAGAACCATTCTACTCATGTTTTTGTTATATGGAAAGTTAGGGCCTGCTCCATTTAAACGGTCTCCCATCCCTCTCAGAAGATGATTAGTGGTAAGGAGGGCTATTCCACTCACCCTGCTGAAAGTCTGTTTTCCTCTTCCCTCCCCTTTTTCCCTTGTATGTCGTGCCTTTTTTAGATTATACGCCTGTCAGCAGGGACTGCCTTATTTACTGACCAATTCTAAACCACTCTGGGAGCCTCTTTTGCTGAAGATAAAAATATAAATAAAGTTTAAAAAATGCCTTTTCCATTTTCTGAAGTGGAGAATAAATGCCAAATGCTCAAGGGAAGTCAGCATTTTAGAAACAGATAGACCCTGGAGAAAACTGAGTAAGGCCAGAGTGCTCAGGTACTGCTGAAATAGTTGTCAAAAATATTAAGTATCTGGAGAACAGGAAAATAAATGGTCTAAGCCACCTTTTGACGTGGGACCAAAAGGACACTGAGCAATCCAAAATGAGGCCATTAGAAGCAGGAAATAGAGTGCTGAGTAAGTATCCTAGTCCTGGGAAACCTCCCAGGTGCATTTCTAAAAGAGTCCCTCATTTCCAAGTGTCCTTCAAAGACAATATGAAGTGGGCCCCAAAGAACTATGACGAATACGAATGGTAGTGCTAAAACTTTGGTTGCCATATTTCTGGTTGGCATTTGGCTTTGCTGGAAGGCCATCTAGAATTGGGGAGTGGCTTAATTGCTATCCCCCTACAAGTGGATAGCATAGTTCTCGTCAGAGGCACCACTTTGTCCACGTCTTGTCTTCAGGTTGGCAACTTCTTTGTATTATAGAGGAGTTTGTGCGCTTATCTGCATTGTTGGTGTACGCATTGGTAAAGTTGATATGACCATGATGGTTGAAACAACAAATAAGCATTGCCTTCTGCGAAATTAAACTAGAAGGTTGGATGGCACCTCTCAAGACCTTCCCATGCCCAACTCTTAATCAAGTTAAGCCAGATAAGTGCCTCCTAGTCTCTCCCTTATGCCACTATGGATAGCAAGAATGTTTTACTGTTTTATATGAGCCTGATATTTTTGAAGCATTGGTGAATTTCAACATCATTCTTTTGTATTAATTGTAAGTCCAATTTGAAGCATGACGGTCTCTAATCCAAACAGAACAAATATGCACTGCAGAATTTTTTTTTAGAAATGGCACTAAAGGTGGCACGTTTTCAAGATTAATTTTATTTTACAAGTTTCACTTGAATTTGACATATCTATTATTGCTTTTTTACACCCATGTTTGAGAAATCTGAGGTTGCACCCATTTTGTAACAGCTAAAATGAATTAACTGAAGCAAAATTAAGAGAAAATAGGCTGCTCAGACAAAATGCTCAAAGGGAAATATGTGGATTCCATTAATAACTTTGCTGAAGGCTTATCAGGTTTGACAGGTAAGGAAGAGATCAGGAACCAAAGTTCTTTTCCTCAAGCCCTCTTCTCCTGTCCACATTTACCATACTCTCTCCCCTCCTTTCTTACTCTAGGTCTATAACCATCTGTCAGTGGATGAAGGCTTTACCACTAAGGTAGAACCAGGGGACAAAATCAAGTCCTGCTCTCCCTGTTCCCTGAACAAACATGGCACTAGGCCAGTCTTCTTTAGCCTGGTGCAAGCCAGGTATTTTGGACTTCAACTCCCATCTGCCCCAACTAGCATGGCCAATGGGAATTGTAGCCCAAAATATCTGGAGGGCACCAGGTTGAAAGCAGCCCTAGGGTTTGAAGTGCTAGTTAAGGAATGTTCATATAAACACACGTGAGCTGCATTCAGGAGAAGGAGGCAATACTTCTTCCTCTAACAAACCCAGAGACTGACAGCATTATGCCATGGTTAGAGTGTTATACTAGAACTGGGGTGGGGAGGGGAATCAGATTCAAATCTTCATGAAACTCTCTTTTCTAACCAAGGCTGAAAGTCTCAGAAAGCCCAGACAATATTTTAAAGTTAACTTTTGTTAACTTTACAAATACTTTTCATATGGTAGAAAGGGACAGACTCTCAGAATCCCAATACAGTTGACAAGACAAGCTTCAGCTATACAAAAAGTGAAGCAAAAGATATGGACTCCTCATGGCTATGTTTGGGGATGGGGCGCTGCACAAACCTGAGGTTTACTGCAGCTTTGTCCCATCACGATCACGATATCTATCTATCTATCTATCTATCTATCTATCTAAAACACTATGTGTGGCACATAGTAATATGAGGCATGCTGAGAAGAACTTTGTGTTGCTAAGCAACAGGATATATAAACACAGCTGGGAGCTGGGGGGGAGGAGCTGGGGGGGAGCAGCTGGGAGGGAGAGGGGGGAGTGGCTGGGAGCAGGTTGCCCAGAGAGAAGCCCGGGCGACTCGCCAGCACGCACAGAGGCCTCAAGTAAGTCCCATGGGTCAGTGAGCATGGCTAATGGGAGGGCAGCGTCTGGGAGTGAGCGGTAGCATTGAAACATATCATTGCCAATGTGGTTCTCATGCGGAAGCCTGAGGTAAGTCCCATGGGTTGGCAGGCAGGTGAGCGAGGGGATGGAGGCTGGGAAGGGGAACCCAGAGAGGAGGCCAGGCAGTTCATTGGCAGGCATGGGCAGATGAGCAGGAGGAGCGGCTGGGGGGAGCAGTTGGGAGGGGCGGGTCCAATGGGACACCTGGCCAGTTCAAGCACAGCTTTTCTGGGCACCTGAGGCAAAGCCGGAAAAGTACAATACTGATCAATAAAGTACTACCACGCAGAAGGTCTACACGAGTCAAGCTAGTAAACCATGGTTTATCCAAACACAGCTTGCATCTGTTAGCAACAGCTAAATTAATATATGCAAAACATGCATAATAGAAAATGAATACAGACCAAAGTGAAAGGGCTGTGTGTCAAAAATGAGGTAATAGCTTTAGTGATATCAGCTGGATATTAAAAAACAAAACACCAGCGTCTGCCCCAATTTTTTGAAGTTAAGATTATAGCCTCCCTTTAATTAATACATTTTATCATTTTTTTCCAATCTGGTTAAATCTACAATGATGAGTTGTTGTTGTTTTTAAGTTTTACTTGAAATACAGTTTACTGTTCAGTTTGTACATATTTTTGTTGTTTTTGTGCAAGCAACAGAAAGATTGGTTGTATGCGAGAGAACACAATTTCTCAACTGTTTTGGCCACTTCAAAAGAAACCTTCAGATGTAACATTAATTTGTTGATCCATGGGATGATAATTTGAGAAAAGCTTTCACATCTCTAGGGCTCAGGACTATGAAGGTAGAAATGCTTTTAGGAAGATATAAAAAAGGCAAAACGAATACATACCCTCATTATCTTTTCAGATATCCAATTTATGGCCACATTCACAAAGATTTACAATAACAAACTCTTGTGTCAAGGTTTGTTGCATCAGGGCCATGACTTGCCTCCATGCTTTAAAGTTATTTATGCTTTGAACAGAGAAGTATTTTCAGTTGCATATTTTGCTCTTGGTGCTGCTAAGGCCAGATAGGAATTTATATCTAAACACATGGTAAATTGTAAAGGGGATTGAGAATGTGCTTACCCTTCTTATATACCCTATTGGTGTTTTAATTGGTTTTTATACACAGTTTATTAGCTGTATGGTTTGTTTATATCTGTTTCTATTCATTTTTGTAAATTGTTTTATGATTTACTATAACTAGGGCTGTTATGCAACATTAATAATTTTTAGTTCACTGTAATTGACTATAAGAATCAGTTTAGCTTAACTGATATGAGAATAGTTCTAAAGAACAAAAGCACACTTTTTTTAGTTTAGTTTAACTGTGGTGCTACAATAGGCATCTAATAAGCATTCCTTCAGCTCTGTTTCACAGGAGGGTATTTCTCTTCTAAGTGGCCGCTTCTTACCTCTACTATTTCTAAGTGCTTGTATTAAAAACAGTAAAACATATTTTTAAAATCTGCCTGATTAACGCGGGGGAATCTATTTTATTAATCTAAATATTTGTAATGAATTGATCTAATTGGAAAAATGTTGCAGTTATGATCCTTTTTTTAAAAAAAACACCTTAAGTATTACTATCTTATCCCAGGGATCTATTGGTAGCAGAGGCAGTGGTTCAGTTCAGACAACACATTTCTCAACAGTGGTTTTAGAACTCCACAGTAGAGTTGTTACACCACTGTTGAGAAAAGTGTTGTCTGGAGAGAAAACTCCACCCTGCAGTGGTGGGTTTTTTTGTGGAAAACACTCCATGCTGAATATCCATGCTGTGCAGAGGAGTTCCTGCACAACAGTTGTGTTGTGTGTAGGGCTCCATGGAGTTTCCTGTTGCACTGAGTGGACTTTTCCCACTCGCTACGGAGTTCCCTGGTAAGAGCAGCGAAAGAAGGGAGTGCCACTCTAGGAGATTTGCCAGGATGGTGGTTTTTTTTTTTTTTTTTGCAGCAATGACTGATGGGATACCATTGAGAGGATTGGGGGAGGAAAGAGGGTGGAGGAACTATAAATCAAACACTGGGTTGACTTTGTCTGAACTCCATGGGAGCCCACAGTCACACAACGGTGGCGTTAGAACATGTTGTATGGTGAGTACCCACTACAAACTCAACCGTTGAGTGGAGTTTTTACACAGCGTAGAGAAATGTGTTGTGTGAACTGAGCCATTATGTGCCATGGTAGGAAGGTTTTGCTCCCAATGCCAGAATCCCAAAGTACAACTTTGACTTTTCCACCCACTCCCCTCCCCAAGAATGAATAGCAACCATTCTTAGTGATATTGGGGTATATAAAAGCATTTCCTTACAATCTGCCCCTTGTCATGCCAGAGCATAGGCTGAGAAGCAGGCTCTGCCTGTCCTTGCTCAACTGCATCCCAAGACTGAAGTACTTTTACTGTCTCCCATAGAACTCAATGACAGACATTCAAAAGTGAGCTCGCCTTGATGTACCTAGCTCCAGCTTTTTATCTGCATAAACCCTCAGAGGTCCTGTTTCTTGATCACATTAGAATGTGACAAAGAGAACAAGGGAAACACAGAGAGATTTTGATTTTCTGTCTGAATACGACTGCAAATCCATTATGCTACTTGAGTTTGGTAGCAACAGTCTCTTTATTCCTCTAAGACAGGGGTGGGCAGATGTTCACGTCACCATTTGGTACCCACCTGGTATCTTCTGGTAGTTTCCTCCTTTTCGACTAGGGACCACATTCCATGCAGGAACTGGAGTCACTTGTGTCACAGGCTTCAAATTCATCAGCGGAACAACATGCCTACACATAGGCACACGCCAACCAGGATTAATATCACATTAAAACAAAGGTCAATGTTCCTTTCATGACATCATACCCTTAAGAGCCCCAAAGATGATCAAGAAAGCATACTAACCATAAGGACAAAAATTGAGTTTTATCATTATTGGAACTTAAATTAGTTATCAGCCTCTACTTAACGTTGCTCAGGCGAATAGACACTGCGCTTCATTAAGTTAAATTGCCTGAGAAGAAATTCCAGTATTACCCTCATTATACTCAAGTCAATGGCAGAAATAAGCCTTATCCTTATCAAACTACCAGAAAGCTAAATGATTCAGACTTGGTCATTAAGTTACACTTCCATCTCCTGTTCCGAATCCTTCAAATGTGAAAAATGCACCAAGCCACAGCCAAACATAACTTATTTTTTTGGCTGAGGACACCTATATCTGACACACCCAGGTATAGGATTATATAAGGCATCGTTTATGCTATTCTAGGGGAGGTCCAGGGGACGTCTTTGCCTCCCCAGTTAATGATGCCCTGCAGAATTCAGCAACTGTAGCAAAAAAAAAATACTTCCTGTTTTAGCAGCAAATCTAGCTTGAAAACAAGCTATGTTTGGCCATTGTAGAAGTTTCAGCAGCAAATCAGATTTCTTTTTCCCTCACCAGTGGAGGCCAAACAGGGGGTGGGGGCCCAATGCTGTGCTATTCATTTTAAATTCAAACATTGTGAATCTTCTTAATTTGCTGAGTATGGAGGTTTCACCAGGGAACCATCATGAAAGGACAACCTAGAGTCAACAAAATGCTTTCAGAATGCACATCAACTTCAGTGTCAAAATAAGATTCAGCTGCTGGTCTGGTTGGCTTCTGTAGGTGGAATGGGGAGATGCCACCTTGTCTTTTGCCTCAAGCAGTAAAATGTCTTGGACTGGCTTTGATTTCCCAGTTCACTCAGCGTATGGACTCATGTGGGCACAGGCCCATGTGTTCAGACGCTAGTATGTAAGCCTGCTTTCAGATTAAGAAATGTGTGGTCAATTTCCTTGTACGTTTCAGCTATCAAAGGGAGCAAGGAAGTGGACTAGGTAACATACAAGGAAATTGACAATACAAGATTGCATATCTGCTAATTGGAAAGGAGTGGGAAAGTAATAACAGTAAGAGAAAGGAGGGACCCTGTAGCATGATTCAGAAGCATTGGATATGCGGAGGGAGCCAAAGAAGTGGGGGGAAGCCAAAGGAGTAAGTGCACCACAAGTATTGAGGGGGAAAAATATCTCCCCCTGGGCAATGCAATTCTCTGTTAAGTGTTGAACTGATGCTTCTCAATGTCCTCCACCTTTTCAATACTTCCCTGACTCTCCAGCTACTCCCGAAAGGGGGGGAATTAACTCCCCCACCCTTTTAACGGCTCCTTTCTGGAGCAGTTACCAACCCTGAGATGGAGGCTGCTATGGCATGGAGTGAACAGAGCTCGGGGTGTGGGCAAGGAGGGTCAGGTGTATGAATTGCTGGTGCCCTGTTTGCTCCATCTCAAAAGGAAAAAAAATCCCCCAATTGCGTATTTTTGAGGCTCCGAAATGAGGAACAAGTGATGATCTGTCCAAAGTGCTGTTTTGGCATCATGGAAGGACAGCCAGTGGTGAGATCATGAAAAGCGAGCAAGAAAAGCTTTTTTGCCATTCTTGCCAAGTAGCTCCCGTATCTGGATGACACAAAAATCCCATGTGGGCATGGACAACCCTACAACAAGCCATGGGTTATCAGTGTGACTTGTTCCTGAAAAATAACCCACCCCATGGAAAATGCTCTGGGTTCAGACAACATGGCAACCAACCATGGTTGCCCACTCATAGCTGGCTGCTATGTCATGCAAACCCAGACACTGCTTTACAAGGGAGGAGAATCATTCATTTTGCTCAACAAATGCCTATGAGGCTACACCTTTTTGGGGCATGTGCTGCTCAGAGCAAAGGTCTAATGCAGACTGAGCAATGGCACTGACAGGACCCAGATATGGAGAGTTTGGAGCTGTTATCATTGCATCTGCCAGTAAGACCTCTGGCCCCTCTGAATCATGCACCTATGCCTGCAAGTTCTGTCTCTCTGCATGTCTGTTTTCATGAAGGCTGAACGTAAGAAGGTTGGGGGTCAGTAATCTCTGCCCCAAAGGAAGGCCCACTCCTACACAAACTTATGTAGCTCCTGAGAGAGGAGGGGGTCAAGTAGAGAACTAGATTATAAAAAGCCTTATCATTAGGGAAGTTTTAAAACCGCTGAACTAAATCTACCATCAAACTGCTGAACAGATTAGCAAATAGTCGTAAACTCGGCCTGTCTGAGGTAATGTTCTAGAAAGCAAGCTAACAACTTCTGCATTGTGTTCACCTCTAAAGGATTATCGCCATCCTGACTTAGATGCAGCACCGGCTAAATCCTGGTTCTTATGTTTAATCCACTTCAGTCCCATTAGCTTAGCCACTAATTGGCATCATAGCATCAATGAATGAATACTAAATCAAAGGGAAAGAAATACATACTTTTCTGCCAGCTCTTCAATAAAGACAGTTACCATATTATCCTGTCCAACATCTTGAATATGAGCATTGTAGTATTTACCCCCAGTCTCTAGGCGTACCTGGGAAAATAAGAGCCTAGTTAAGCCCAAAAGCATAAGTGGGGAGCCATAATTGGCAATATGTCTCTCCTAACTAATGATGCTGCGAAAACTCAAAATTAGCCAGATTCGATTCCTCTATTGTCGTCCTCCTTGAATGTATAACAAGCCCACCAGCAAACTTTGAAATGTTTGTAACTCAAACCAAGCTTATGTTTTCTGCACCTGACTTGCACAGTTTGCATTAGTGGGGGGTGATCTTAGTAAGCTTACAAAAATACAAGATGTTCTGAGAAATTTTTAACCTATTTTCCTGTTTTCTAAAACTTTTTTAAAGCTAAAAGTCTCTCCTAGAGGAAGCATGGCTCTTGCCACACACGTTCAAATATAGGCTGCAACAGTGCCTGCAAATTGCACTACATGTTGATGTAACTTTGTTTCCAGGGCCTTTACAAAAAGGAATACAGACAGCTGCCATTTTTTTCCTTCCGTGGAACCGCTGGAAACAATGTTACATGATCACATAGCACCATTTCTATGGACAATTCCAGACCTATTTTGAAAGTATTTAGCAGGAACTATTCTCACTATTCCCTTGGGGAGCCTCTTACCTTTTAAAGGCCCTCAGACCACATTGCATGACAATAACTTTAAATTTGTTGATATTTCAAAATCTTGTAACAGAGAACTTTTGTCCAAACTTTAACATATTAGATTCATAACTTGGTGACCAAATTACAAATAACGGCAAAGTCAGTTTGCCCATCACTACTGCTAATCAGGTCCTGATGAAGTTGATCTAGCTTGGATTAGGAACTAAAGAAGCTGCCTGATATCATATCAGACCACTGGCCCATCTAGTTTAGTATTCCTAATATTGATAAGCAGCAGTTCTCCAGGTTTTCAGGTAGGAACCTTTCTTAGCCCTACCTGAAGATGCTGGGGATTGAACCGGGACCCTTCTGCACGCAAAGCAGGTGCTCTACCACTGAGGTAAGGCCTCTCCCCAATTAGAAATGTTGAACAATGCTTAAGACCTTACTAACTGATCACCAATCAATCAAAACGTCAGCATGTCAAGATGCATTGTATACATAGTACTCCTCTATAAAAAAGACCATCAGCATGGGAAACTGCCTTAAACCAGATCAGCTTAATGACCCATCCAGCCCAGTAATTGGCAGTGGACTGCAACAACACCCGAGACAGGACCTTAAAGGCACACATGAAAGAGTCCTGCATGTCCAATGGGCCTTTGTGTTCATCTTTCTCAAACAGCAGCCTCCCTGTACTACACAGCAAACCACTTACAGAACTGAGCAGGCTTTCAAAAACTGTTTGCAATGTGGCTTGGCTTACAGGCCTGCTTTCACCACTTTAAAAATCTGTCTTTGCATCATGGCCTTAAATACTAGAAGGAAACAAAATCACGGGTTTGATAGACTGTATCAGTGATTACAGTCAAACCTTCCGAAGTTTATGAATGATGAGGCAATCTGGACTATTAGCTGCTTGATGTGGTAATGGAATTTCCTCCTTTGGAACTTATTAAGAAAATGGAGAGGTCACACCATAATTACACAGCAGTTTTTTTGTTTTGGCAAGAGGAAATGAAGGAGCAGAAAAACAAGAAGTGGAAGCTGGAAACTTGATCTTGACAGCCGAGAGGTCAGCAGGGGAGTTATGACCTGTTCCTGGCTCCATCTGAAGCACGACTGGCAGGAATGTAAATAAGGTCCTTCCTGATTGTAATATCCACTTTAGAACTCCCTGCCCCAGGGTATTCAATTGGGCCCTCCCGATGGTATTGTCTTATTTTGGCAAACCTCTGCCCTGAGTCTTCTTTGGTCTTCTTTGGTTCCCTTTTTGTCTGAGCCATTTGTTTTTACCGCCTGCTCTCTCTGTTTTAAAATTGTTTTGGGACTGCATTATTCTTCTGTTAACCAGTTTCTGTTTTTAGAACAGAAAGGCGACATGTAAATAAATAAAATGCATATGATTAACTATTTATAGTTGGTTCCCTGTTGCTGGATGGAGCAAAAGCGCTCCTTGATTGGACAAAGTTGAAGAACAGAGCAAGAGATTACGCATTCACAGGATGCTTTCCAAGTCTGATTTTTCTACAGCTTCTCTTTCTGACATCACTACTCAGACACTACTGAGCTGGACCAAGAGATCATACCCACACAGTTAAGTTAGAGACACCCTACACAGAGATGGAGATAGAAAATCAAATTATAGCTGAAAAGTCAGGGAGCCAGAACCTTCCATTCTCATAAACATTTTGCATTCTGAACAGTAAATCAACAGCACTGAATGTCAGCCAGAATACAGAAAAAAGGGAGACTGTGAAAATATTGGCAGCAGGCAGCTAGAAACAGTGAATTGGGTAAGCAAGACAAAATTGGTTAACAGCATATACTGTTATAGGGCCAGAAAAATGCAAGACAATTCGCGTTTCTAAAAATGCTGAACACAGGGCTCAAAAACCTGTGTTCATTTGGGCACCTTGAAAGCTTTCTCTCCACTCAGGTTTTCCTGTATTCTTGTCTTGTCTTATAAAAATCCAGACCTCCACTGGCATTTTAAAATAATTTAGTACTAAGTGATTTAACAGCTTAAATACAAAGTCTACTGCACCAGTACAGTTTCTGGCATTTTAAAATAATTTAGTACTAAGTGATTTAGCGGCTTTAACACAAATCCATGCTACCGCACCAGTACTGTTTCTGTGCAGACCCAGAAAGAGGTCAAATGTTTTTAAGGATGTTTTTAGGATGTTTTAGGATTTTTATGCAGTTTTAATAATATGTGTCATGTTTTAATCAGTTTTATGTATTTTATCATGTTGTTGTTCCCCGCCTCGATCCAGACGGAGAGGCGGGTAAGAAATAAATTATTATTATTATTATTATTATTATTATTATTATTATTATTAAATACAGTGTGCAATGCCAGACAGACAACCCTGAAGTCTGAGGGCAAAAGTCATCAAAGTGACTGCCTTTCAGGTCAGACGTTGCAATGGACTGGAAGAGCCTTCAACAAAGGCATCTGTTTAACTGGGGCTTCTCAGGAAACAGTTGGGAAACAACCTGAAGGCTGCCCCAGGCTTCGCAGTAAGCCTTGTGGAGGATCAACAGCACACACAGGGTCAGGAGCAGTTCAGAATTGGGCACATCCAGAGTTTACAGCGAAGGCGAGCTTTAAAAGAGCTTCCTCTGCAGTGCCATGTTGCACTGAATATACTTTAAAGCAGGGGAGCAGACTTTTATGCATAGGGGCACAGCCCTCTGGGGTTTCTCACACAGCCCCACTCCCTTACCCTGGCCCCTGACCACACAGCATTTGGTGGTAACTTTTGTGCATTTTTTTGCACATTCTAAAATGTTAAAATGCCTCTCCTAAGCCTTCCGTACCGGCACTGAGAGTTCTAAGCTTTAACAGGCTAGTATTTTGCATATTCTAGTCCCACTCCTTTTGCCTTTCGCCCCACCCACCACTGATATGTAGCCCCCAAGAGCTTCTCAGAAATGTAATTTGGTCCTCAAGCTAAAAGAGCTTCTGCACTCCCGCTTTAAAGAGAAGTTGTTTCAGAGAACTCTTCCACACTGAAGACATTAGCCATTCGTACACCTTAACTGAATAAACATTGCTTTGAACAAGCTACCTTTTACTAAATGAGCATACAGGACTAACCTGACACTTGTCTCCTAAATAGTACTGCCTTCCAGCAAAGACCAAGTAATCCATTTTTTGAAGTTCTACAAGGGGAGATCAAAACAAAAAACCTAAGTTAGGTATCATGCACTCACTTTCTATGAAGTGTTATAATACATCAATTGAATTTCGGTTTCGGGGGATTTTGCACTATTGATGTATCAGAAATTTGCAACACCAGCAAAGGATGATACGCATCCAACTGCTAATGTGATGCTAATAAAAGTGCTAATATAAATGGGGTGAATTAGTTTCTATATATATACTTTAATTTCATATATAAAGCCTTCAGGCCTCCTTCATTTGGAGGCAAGCAATTTTGCTTTTAATCAAACAAGGAACAGGATAATGGTTTCAAAACATGAAAATGCATTATATTGGTTGGGTTCATACACAATGCTAGCCCCATGGCATGAGTTGTTGAATTCTGGGTTGTTGTGATGTCTGAACCCAGCAGCATTAACAAACCATGATTTGTTAACCACAAACAACCCAGAAAGAGATCCTATGGTTTGTTGTCCAGTTGTCAACTCTGGATCATTTAAACCATGAGTTGTCATTACGTATGAACCCAGAACCATTGGTTGTTCTCATCAGTTGCTTCACTAGGCTACAGAGGTGGTAGGCAAGAGTAGTAACATTACATGTGAGTATTACAGCCCAATAAAAGGTATTTGGGATACATGGAGGGATTGGGCAAAGGAGCAGGGAAACAAGCAAACCAAGGATTGAGAAAATAAACCACAGTTTGTTCAATCATCTGCCAGACAAATCATAGGTAAGGAAACAAATCATGGGTTAAATAAACCATGAGTCAGCATTAAGTGTGAATGAGATCACAGAGTTAGAGCTTTTGTAAAGGCTGTCCAAGGCCTCAGGTCCTTTGTCTGGAGATGTAGAAGACTGAACCTGACTCATGAGCTCTTCCCAATTTATTTAAAAAAGGAATTAGCACAGTCATAATATACTTTAGGTAGACACAGAGGTGTCTAATTCAGGAGTGTACATATAAAACAAATTATCAACTCTCATCAACTGTTAGAAAGGAAACTGCTTCCAAGCAACGACCACATGTAAAAGTGTTTGCTGAATTTACCACAGCAATTTTAATGTGCAGCACTGCCCTAATTTGCAAGTAGCCCTTACACATGGGCTTGCATATGATACCTTTTCTGCTGTCTAGCCAAACATCAAATTCTATGTTCCGATAGATCTCAGGATCCAGTGCTTTCAGTACTTTATAAGGAAAGGGCATCTTTGGATTGTCCGGAGACTGCAAAGTTAAAATGGAACAAATTAAAAGGAATGTAGGCTGTGACTTATTATCATCAAGCAAACCTATGTCTTCATTTAGTCTTCATCAACTAAGTGCACTCAAGATGTGTGTTGGACTGCAAGTCCCATCATCTCCAGCCCACATGGCTAAGGGGGATGATGGGAGTTGCAGCTCAACACACCTGGGATCACCAGTTGGGGAAGAATGGGTCCTCAACCTGTGGACACATTTGGGAATTTGAGGAACTGTTGTGGGCACCACCACAAAATGGCTCCCAAGGAGGAGAATGCGAGTCACATACTGATTGCTGTGGGGGCCTGGCTAGTCAAATGTGAGTAAAGAGAAGGGGGAATAGCAAGACTAGAGGCTGAAGGAGGGGGGAACATCAAGGGAGAGGGCTAGAGCAGAGAATCATAGAATCATAGAGTTGGAAGGGGCCTATAAGGCCATGGAGTCCAACCCCTTGCTCAATGCAGGAATCTACCTTAAAGCATCCCTGACAGATGGTTGTCCAGATGCCTCTTGAATGCCTCTAATGTGGGAGAGCCCACCACCTCCCTAGGTAATTGGTTCTATTGTCGTATTGCTCTAACAGTCAGGAAGTTTTTCCTGATGTCCAGCCAGAATCTGGCTTCCTGTAACTTGAGTCCATTATGCCATGTCCTGCATTCTGGGTTGATCGAGAAGAGACCCAGACCCTCCTCTGTGTAACAACTTTTCAAGTATCTGAAGAGTGCTTCGATGGGGGAGGAACAGGAAGGTAAAGAGGTGGAGAGACCATAAGAAGAGCCCTGCTGGATCAGACCAAGGGTTCATCTAATCCAGCCCTCTGTTCACACAGTGGCCAACCAGCTGTCCACCAGGGACCCACAAGCAGGACACAAATGCAAGACCACCCTACCACCCACGTTCCCCAGAAACTGGGGTATACAGATTTGCTGCCTCTGATACTGGAAGCTGCAGTGAAGCCAGAGGCTGGGAGGAACCGGGAAACAGCAAGGCAAATGAGTAGAGGGGAAAGAAAGGTCAAAACTAGAGTCTAGAAAGTGAGAGAAAGAACACTACTCTAACATTTTCCAAAGTTTTAATAAAAAAACTGTACTGAGGGGGGTATAGAGTGGAGAGCTTCATGGATGCAACTGGAGGTGTTGCAATGTTGGGGACCCCTGGTATCTACTTGCAACAGAAGCACAAATGCAGTTTTTATCAAATATGAAATTTAGGAGATTGGTAGCCAAGGTATTATGATTACGGCATCGTATTGGTAAAAGCTAACCACTGGCAGTTCATTTATGGGACTTAACCAGCCTAACATGGAGGACTGGAGATAGGTCAAATGATTTCAGGAATAGAAGCTAACCCTTTACTACTGAAATTAAATCAAGGAAGCCAAATCGATGGTCTTGGTTTTATATGTGTTCTGATTACTTCCGCCCACCTATCAGCCACCGATAAAAACAAAAGGGAGAGGCAGGTATCAGACCCCAAGATCTGCCACCTCCCTCTATATTTTGCTTTTAAAACAATTTGACAAGTATAAGATAGACAATAAAAGCCAGGAAGGGGACCTATATCATTGTGTGTCATACAGAAACCTGGGTTGGAATAAAGGAAGATGCTACTTTATGAAAAGAACAGGAAAGACGAAAGAGGAGCAGAGCATCGGCATGTCACAAGGAGAATACCCAAATCAAGGAAGAGGCCACAGCAGTATACAAATGATACCTTAAGCACAGCTTCCAGGCGCATAATTTTTAAAAGTAGGTGTTATTTTTCCCCCAGGCTCCTACTTTTGCCACCTCCCAAAGCAGAATTTGGAATGGAAAATGCCTAAGCAGTCTTTAACCAGAATGCCATGGCATCATTCCGGATCCAAACTGGAAGCGTAGTGGGCAGAAGACATGTGGGCATAGAATCATGTCTGTTTCCCAGGGAAGAGATGCTCAGAAGTGTGTGATCCCTTTGCCTTAAGGTGTCAAACCTTTGTCTCATCAGTGCCTTGTTTGCATCTTTCCTCTGGTGGATTGGCGGACTCATAGCTTTCCCATTCTTCTACCCTAAACAATCAAACAAACACAAGACTTGGAAAATTACAGTTGCTGTCCAGTGGTGAAAAACAAGAGTTTCAGAGCCTTTGCAATACTTAACACCATGGTGCCATCAAGTGGTAAAATCTAGCATAACAGCCTCTCCTATTCACAACGAGGTTTTGAAACCCGGCAGTGTTATTCAGAAGATAACTTTGCAATTACAATGGCAAACATTCACCCCTCCTTCTCTTTGTATACATCTTGTACACTATTGCCCTGAAAATGTTTTGTTATAGGGTGGCATATAATATCATAAATACGGCCAAGGTCATAGAATCATAGAATAGTAGAGATGGAAGGGGCCCACTGAGTCCAACCCCCTGCTCAATGCAGGAATCTACCTTAAAGCATCCCTGACAGATGGTTGTCCATCTGCCTCTTGAAGGCCTCTAATGTGGGAGAACCCACCACCTCCCTAGGTCATTGGTTCCATTGTCGTATTGCTCTAGCAGTCAGGAAGCTTTTCCTGATGTCCAGCCAGAATCTGGCTTCCTGTAACTTGAGCCCATTATTCCGTGTCCTGCACTCTGGGTTGATTGAGAAGAGCTCCTGGACCTCTTCTGTGTGACAAGCTTTCAAGTATTCCTCACACAGAAACTCATATACTAACAAGTACTTATGAGATAAGTTAATCATATGTGAAGTTTACATGGAGACCAACCATTGTGAATGACTCCAAAGGATTGTTTTCAGGTGCACGATTATTATGGTCAGGTTTTCAAAGAGTACCTCTTTTCTGGAGAATTGCTGGATGCTCTCTCAGGAAGGCAATCAAAATTGGCATCCTCATTACCAACAGATGCACTGTTTTTGTTTTTTTTAGCCCCATTTCGAAACATCTCAATGGCTGTCCTCAGTTCTTCCTCATCCACATGGAAGACATTTTTGTACAGAATATCATACAAGATAGCTGGGCAAACAAAGAACAAGACTTTAAAATGGTTTGCAACCTGAGATAAATGTCTAAAAATATGGAGCTCCCAAGACATATGACAAACTTCTTCAATGGGCTAATTTTATGGAACTAATCAGCTGATTATTTAAGATTGGAAGACAGGAAGATGGACAAACACGTGTTTTTATTTACCTTGGCAAATTGCAGCATTCGCCTGAAATTGTCTGGTATACACAGAATCATAATGGCCATTGCTGGAACAACATAGCAGAATCTGAAAGACAAATTCCTAGGTTAAAATGTATTTATCTGGAAATATATATATCTGGAAAGCTTTATTAAGTGGTTTTGCCTACAATCTCCAAAATCAACTCACAAAAATAGTCAGAATGTTTCCCTGTTACTTACAAGTATTTAATAAACAATAACAACAAATCACGATCTTCTATTCTGCAACATGCAAAAGATAAACATGTCTTTACACTAGGGCTGCAATATAATAAAAACTGTAATAGGTAGGAGTTGACTATACTAGTTGAATCTTCATAAATTTGCTTATGGGGAAAAACAGAGTTTTATTTGTTTTGGATGATGCACACATAGGAGGCATCATTGGAGAAAAGGCATTTGTTTTATGTGAAAGAGAAAGGGGGATGTGCCTTATTATGTTACTTGGCATGTTCAGTTTGTGTAAACTGTCTGCATAATTAATCATGGCACCATTTATTCCTTAAACACAGTAATCTAACAGATTACTTGATTAAACACTGCTACCCCACTTATCACCACATGCAAACTGGAGGAACAAGGTATGAAGGGGAGGCCTGTGAGGGTTCATAAATCTTGGAATAAAATTAAGAAGTCACAGGTTTCTGTTCCTACTACGATCATCCTGCATACCACAACAGAGAAATGGGCACAAATTAAAAGGAAAGTGTAAATTTAACACTTCCACTATGAAGTGCTACAAATGTTTTCTAGCAGCTGGTAAGCACGAAACGGACCCAAGTTACTATATACTGGCATGAGATGCTCAAGTAATCAGGAGCTTCTTTAGGCCACTGTCAAAGTAGAGCTGGAGCCATTCTTTAGAAAGCTTTGCCAGCTACCCTAAACCCCCATTCGTTTGAATTATGCTTGCACCTACAGCTGGGTTTGAGAATATTAGCTGTTGAATTCCTACAGTTAACGGCTGTGAAATGAGCATTCTAGTTGCCAACAGGGTTTCTGTGAATCAATCTCCTTCTCAGAAATAATGCTTTTAAAGTATGCCACATGTACAGAATAGCTTCAAAGCTTTCAGAGAGACCCACCAACAGAGTTAAGTGGTTCATTAAGTACTACCACTAAGGGTCAGTTTACTCAAATAATTGCTATTAGTTTTGTACAGAAAGTCTCGCCATGAGGCCATAAAGCCCTGCAGTTGTTTAATTAGTTACTTGCTCTTGATAAGACAAGAGTACAGTCAAGAAAAAGACACTATTTTCCCAAAAGTTATTCAATGGTGATCTATCAACTTTCCAGTGTTTCTGAATATGGGGCAGGGCGGTGGGCAGAAATGAAAAACAAGGGGGAATGAAACAAAGATCATTAATATGTTGGACTAAAGCATATATGCAAACAGGTTTGATTCAGCCATTACATCCAATGTGAGAATCATAAGAGAAACAGAACTACCAGACAGCAGGACACAAGACTATACCAAGAGGAAAGTTTTTCCTAACACCAACTGCTGCATATGATCACATCTGGGGAGGGAAGAATTAAACCTCCCCTTCTTGTGTAGTGCTATCATAATGAAAACTGTGTATGTGTGTGTATGTGGGAATGGTAGAATTCTATTATTTAAAACTCAGATGAATTTTTTATGACATTCGGCATAATGTGCAATTTGTTCATTTATTAAATAAGGCCCAACATATGTCAAGTCAAGGGACTTTCTCCCAGGGGCAACTAAGCCAATTTCACAAGAGGAACTGCTAACACACTCTGATGGTTTTTGTCTACACAGTCAAGAGCCATACATGAGCCATGCACTACCATGGACTGACTTCTATAGGATAATTAAAAAATGAATTTTCTGTGGCTGTCCTAGGATTTGAATATACAATGCATTTGTTACCCAAGTATGTCGCAGGCTTGATCTTTGTTTCGAAATAACACTCAATGGTGTGTGTGTGTGTGTGTGTGTGTGTGTGTGTGAGAGAGAGAGAGAGAGAGAGAGAGAGAGAGAGTACACAGTACACAGACAGGTGGCTTCACCCTTTGGGTGAAATCCAATGAAAGTCCTGCTTCAAATAGACCCACTGAAATAAATGGGTCTTAAGCCAGTCATCAGTAACTTAAGTCCCATTCATTTCAGTGGGTCTACTCTAAATAGGACTTTTACCCTTTCTCCCCATTAAAATTTTCCTACCCAAAGTTGTTACTTGCCCGCAAAAGTCCCACCACATGGAAAGACAGAAACAAAAGCAAACCACCACAGAGGAATTGTAGGATTACTGTCCGTCAATGGCGCACAACATCATGACACACCACCCAATGCTAATGATGGTCACCCTTTGGCCCAGAAGGCCCCTATAAATCATGAAGTATGAACCACTTCTGCAGAGAACCAGAGTTGTAGTTGCAAGAGCAGAATATACATAGTTGCTACAGGTCTTGTTCCACTTAGGGCACCACTTTGACATACCACAATTTCCTTACCTTATCCTCAAAGCCGTTGTCTGTAGCATAGGAAGGTGGTTTTCCAGGGTGCCGATAAAGAATGAAGTCTCGGCTGAATAATCAAGAAATAAGCAAGCAAAAGACCTTGAAAATACAGCTATCTTATGTTTCATGGAAGTGTTATTAGGGAAGATCTACATTTTATTACTCTACATGGAATTGCTGCCCAAAATGGCATCTCCATCACAGGTTCCCTGCAATGCAACCATGTCCCAATGTCATCAAGTCATGTGTCTCTCTGTCCCCTACTCTATATAATTAGATGGCACTTGAAACCGAAATCCAAGATGGGATTATATTACTGCATTGGGCAGGGGGAACTTCTATATGACGACATTTCAACAGTAGGTTCAAGATGAGCATAATCTCTAGTCCCATCCTTAGAATATTCTTCAAATAAAGCCAGTATTTGATTTAAGGTCAGCGAAGTGCTCACCTGTGCCCACTGGGATGAAAAACAACTGCCTTAAGGGAAGCACTCCTGCAGCAAACTACACCTGCTTGTCCCACAATCTACTGTCTACCCACATGCACTACCATAGTATTCGTCTCTGAGCCAATCCCAGCCTCCTACAGCCAGGATTGGCAGATGCACTCATGACACTCTCTTCTAGCCTTAAAGGGCTAGTAGCCCTTTCAGGTCAAAAGGAGAAAGGATTCCACCTACCACAGGTCTGTGCTATATTTCCTTTGCTAAAGGCAAAAGTGAAGTGCGATGGCAGCTACCAGTATTTGGTTTCTTTCCCCCCACCCCACATCAGAATAAGCTCTGGAATGGGGAAAGAGGGTGAGCAAAAAAGGGGGGAAATTTTTAAAGCAAGATCCATTTATCACTTTTTCAAAGTTTAGATCTTTAGCTCTGAAGTCTCTGAGAAACATTTTGCTCTATTCCGTATCAACCTAACAAATCCATTTTGTTCATAGGTGATAACTTCCTTCAGCAAACAGCAAGAACAGGCTGCCAACTCAAAAGTGTCAGCTGCAATTACACTGTACTTTAAATTGCATTTTAAGGATTACACTCAGCGAGCGGCACTTCCATTGTCCTTCTGGGGTGTTTCTGATAAAGGACTGAAGCAGTTTGCCCTGTAACTGTGGGTTCCAAATAACCAACCCTCCTCTTATATACACTTATGTGGCACTTCTAATGGGCAAAGTACCCATGACACTGAGGCACGTGTAGTTCCTGCCCTTACATTTTCTTTTTAAAAACAAAATGCAACCATAGAAACTGCTGTCTGCAGTATGAGACCACCAAGGGCTGGAAGTGCTTTTAAATCCTATCCCCAAAGGCTGCTTGTCTTCTAAAAACTGATTAGTTCCAGAAGCTGCAAATGGCTTTATCTTTTCCCCGTGGGAGGGAAAAACCAATAGGTTTGCGGTGGCATTTTTAATAGGAAAGCTACCATAATAAGGGAAAGGGGTAAGAGGGCCCTTTTGCCATTTCCACAGATGCACTTTGAGAAGGAGGGTGTTGTAGCTCCCCGGCTCACATTGGGCAGCTTTTAAGCTTGTTCTTGTCAAATTTCATGAAAGTCATTGGCTTAAAAGTTACTGCAGCTCGGTCATGCTGGCTGGGGACAAGGGAAGCTGTAGGAAGCTGCCTTATACGGAGTCAGACCATTGGTCCATCTAGCCCAGTACTGTTGGCACTGACTGGCAGCAATGGTTCTCCAGGGTTTCAGGTGGGATTCTTTCCTTATCCCTGGAGAATCCGGGGATTGAACCTGGAACTTCTGCATGCAAAGAATGTGCTCTATCACACTGGGCTATGGCCCCTCTAAGTCCAACACATCTGGAGGGTAGCAGATTGAGGAAGGCAGAGTTGATGCATTCTGCCTCCAATTGTCCCTTTTCAACTTTTGCTTCAGATATATTTTAAAGGTAGGGAACTCTATTGTGCTTGCATGTGAACAGATGGCAAATGTTTTGATGATGTAAGCTTCTACAGAGTTATCATCAGCACCATCTCCTAATAATCAAAACAGCTCAGATGTCCACAGAAAGTTGAGTACTTACTTATAGATCAGTGAGAAGGCACTGATTTCTAGTTGTCCAGCACTCTCCTGTTTGTATAGAACAGAAGTTAGATGACGACTGTGCAATCAAGTGTGTAAGAACTTTGCACCAATATACTTCAAATATAATGCCCTCATTTCTTACCCTAATAGAATTCGTCAGCCATTTAAGAAAGACTAAATGTACCTCAAATATTCTACTCATTAAAAATTGTAATGATGAAACTTAACATGAGATTTTATACATTTATGGACCTTTTAATGTAAATTCTTTGTATTAAATATGGATTTTATATATTTATGGGCACCTTCTAATGAAAACCTTTGCTAATATCTTCTTGTATTTTATTTCTTTGTATTATAGAATTTTTGTGTGCCTATCTGAATTGTTGGCGTATGCATTTGTAAAGTTGATATGGCCATGACGGTTGAAACAACAAATAAACAATAGAGAGAGTGTATATTTGTTGTTCTATCCTGCCTTCCTATGAACATCAAATTCAAGACAGTTTATAAACAATTCAAATCACAATCAAAACTTAAAACAATCCCAGCAAAAAAACAAACACTGGTTAAATGATCATCCCAAAAACAGCATAATAAAAAAACATTATCAGCAACAGCAACTGTAACAATAGAAGGTATTGGCTGTGTTCGGACAACACAATAGTCAACAGTGGGGTAATAACCAACTTGTCAGTTTTTTATTTGGGAGATACTCCCCACACAGCATGGTAATAATCAACCTTGGTGTGGATTAGGCTCAGCATTGAGTTGACTATTAGACCACACTGAGTTGACTCACTCATCCCTTGCCCTCTCCCCCTCACTCTGTCATCCTGCTAGTATCCCATCAGCCACTGCTACTGAAAAACTATCCTGCCAGCTGGACTGGAGCCGCAGCTGCCACTTTGACCATTCCTCCCTTGCGGCTCAGTGGCTGATGAAAATAACCGATGGTGGCTGACAAAATAACCAATGGTGACTGCCACACAACACAATAATCAATAGCGGTTCAAATAGCCAATACAGCACAACACTGGTTCTTTACGTGGATTATTTCAGCTAAATAATCAAACGTTGGTTAAAAAAAACCCTCCACACAACACAATAACCCATAGTTTTAAAATCTCTTCACTGGCTGCCAATCAGTTTCCGGGCGAAGTACAAAGTGTTGGTTATTACCTTTAAAGCCCTACATGGTTTGGGTCCAGGTTACCTACGGGATCGCCTTCTCCCATACAATCCGCCCCGCACGCTCAGGTCCTCTGGGAAGAATTTATTACAGTCAACAAGAACTAGACTGACAACCGTTATCCAGAGGACCTTCTCTTCTGCCGCTCCCAGATTATGGAATGACCTGCCGGGAGAGAATCGCCAACTCACGAGTCTTCCGGAATTTAAAAGATCTATAAAGACTTATCTCTTCCGGCAGGCCTACCCAGATGAATTTTAAAGTGTTTTATTGGTGTTTTATTGGTGTTTTAATGATGTACTGGTTTTATTTGCTTTTAATCAGTTTTTGTATTTTGTGTTTGGTGTTGTTCCCCGCCTCGATCCGTTGGGAGAGGCGGGTGATAAACAAATATATTATTATTATTATTATTATTATTATTATTATTATTAGTGGGTTACATAACCAACCGTCAACTATTTAAACCACGGTTGGTTATCAAGTTGTCTGAAACCAACCATCCTTAGAAGTTGAGGTGCTCTCAATCAAACTTTCAGAACATTATGCCCATTTACTTTCCTCTTAACAAGTGATGTCCTTCCTCAGATCAAAAGTGAGGGAGGGTGATTACAGATTAGTGCCATTTAATCAGGAAGATTTATCTTGCAAAAATTATTGTTTCGGGTATATTGGACACCACAGCACCTGTTTAATAAAGGTTTGTCTAAATAGACTAATTGTTGGAAGTGTCACACAACTAATTCTCCTTTTTAGGGCTGTGCATGGATTTGGATCCCGAACCCAAAGCAGATTGGGGTGATCCAGACCTCCTGAATCTGGATCCGAACTGGATCAAGGGAGGTCCGGATCGTTCCGGACCGGATCATTCCAGATCGATCAGGATCGATCCAGGGCCCACTGCCCTTCCAGGTCCCTGGGTGCCGGCTCGACACCAGGCCAGTGGTCAGTCTATTGGACTCACAGTCCTCCCCCTACTCTCCCTGCTTACCTGCTGCCTCCTCGTCGCCTCCACAGTCCACCACCACCAAACCAGGCCAAGGCCTTGTTCTCAGTAGAGCGACGTCGCACCAGGTGACGTCATCACCTGGCACGACATTGCTCAACTGAGAATTGGGCTGTGAGGCCTGATTCTCAGTAGAGAGGAAGCAGCGGCAGCAGCGGACAATGGCGGTGACAAGGAGGCAGCAGGTAAGCAGGGAGCATGGGGGAGGGTGGTGAGTCCTTTCCCCCATAGACTTGCAAATCTATGGGGAAAAAGAGGGTCTCCGGATCTCAGACTGAATCGGGGGAGGTCCGAACCGGTCTGGATCAGATCGGGCCTGATCCAGATCGCCTGGATCCGGATCGGGGGGATTGTGCATAGCCCTACTCCTTTTGCACATATGTTCTGGAAATGTCGAATAGGTGCCACCTTTCGGGAGGAAATTATCAGACGCATTTTTTTTTATTAGAAAGCTTGTTAATATTTTCAGATGTACATGTCATCTGGAAAATAACATACAGTCAACATAAATGGATTTTTCACGCCCTTACAACCACCAAAATAATTATTCTACAACATTGGAAAGATAAAACCACACTCTCTATAATGCAATGGATTGAAGACTTAAGAACATTTGAAAGAGTGGCATACAGGTGCCATTTAAGAATGGAGTTATACTCAGACTTTAGAGAGGACCACTTCAACACACCTGTCTGAATATAAGCCTGGTGGGCACTTTTTAAATTACTTCAATTTGTTTATATTTCCTGGTAAAAATACTAGAATACCCAGTAAGGAATCCAATAATATTATTGCAAAGGAGCAAGCAGGCTTTAGGCAGGGAAGGAGTACAATCGATAAATGTTATGTTTGAGATCATCTAATTAATGCAAAGCCCCCCCCCCCAATTCTATATGCAGCATTGTCGATCTTACAGCAGCTTTTGATAAAATAAACCGTGACAGGCTATGGATAAAACTCTGGAACTCAAATATTGACCAACAACTATTTACACTCACCAAAATACTGTACTCTGATATACACATGCGAGTGAGGGTAGGATTGAATGCCAAGCTATCAGGCTTAATTTCAACTTCAAAGGGAGTGTGCCAGGGCTGTATATTACCCCATCTCTCGTTTAATTTATATGTGAATGATGTAATACTGGAGCTTAAACAAACAGAGTTACAGCTCTGTCACATAAGTCATCCATCCTGCTATATGTAGATACGTTTTGCTCAGATTGGTATGAGGCATTTACTAAAAGATTTTGGGGCAATTTGTCGTAATGAGCATCTTAGTGTAATTTATGTGACAAAAGTTGTACTGTTTGGGGCACCCCCCCCCAAAGCATAAATGGTACCTTGATGGACAAATAATAGAGAAAGTAAGGCATTTAAATTACCTTGGGGTTTGGTTTACTGACAGGGGCAATTGGTCCCATCATATGATGTCCTCTGCTCTGAAGGCATCAAGATCCTTGCAAGCAGTTTTGTGCTTTGCTACAACTAAAGGTGGTAACATCATTTCCCCTGCTTTAAGAGTTTATAGAGGCAAAGTGATCCCACAGCTGACCTATGGGGGACAGAGTTGGGGTTTGACAAAAAAATAACCCATTTGGAAATCACCCAAAATAAATTTCTTAAAACATTGCTTGGCTTACCCTTTTCTACTCCAGCAAGCAGTATTAGAGCTGAGACTAGGATTAAGCCAGTACAGTTTTACTTTTTTGTAGCTATGTTTATGTTTTATTTTAAACTTCTTAATGTGGATGATTTTAGGATACCTAAAAAAAGGTTTTTTAGAACAGCTGAAATCTTATCAACAGACCACCTGGGTAGCAAACTATGAGCAGCAAATGTTAGCTTTTGATTTAATATCCCAGGTTCTCAAGGAAGGGCCCCGAGATCAGATTCAGATTCAGAATAAAGTGGGTGAGTTTTATTCCCAACGTGATCTAGAAGTAATTTTTTAAAATCATCATTTTTTCCACACCTGCATTTTTTAAAATTAACTCCTGGATTTGAGCACTATCTACATGAGTTATCAGTAGTGCCCTTTAGAAAGGCATTTCTGGCATTGCGTTTTCAAACTATGCCTTCGCAATACTTAGAGGGCCATTATTGTAAAATACCTGCAGAACAGAGGTTCTGTATACGTGGTGCTCAAGTAGTAGAGGACCTCTACCACTATTTATTATATTGTTCTCTGTATTCTGAACCCAGGACAAAGTTTATTTTGAATTAGTTACGGGATATATCTGACAGTGATGATCAAGTTAAAAGTTATATATTTGCTCTCTGATGCTGACAAATTTGTGTCCGAGTTGCGAGATTCGCTGTGGCTGCCCAAAAGTTAAGAAGATTCGTAGAGGTCAATATGGTGTTCTGTAATGATGAAATTTAACATGAAGTTTTAATGTTTCAGTAGTATTAACCTTTATACATTTATGGACCTTCTAATGTAAATTCTTGGTGTCTCTTATTTTAATTCTTCGTATTAAAACAAACTTTTACACATTTCTGGATATCTTCTAATGAAAACTTTTGCTAGTATCGTTTTGTATTTTACTTCTTGGTATTATAGAATTTTTGTGTGCTTATCTGTATTGTTGGTGTATGCATTTGTAAAGTTGATCTGACAATGATGGTTGAAACAACAAATAAACATTTAAAAAGAATACCCAGTAGTTAGTGAAAGAAATCAGCTTGGAGAGGAATCATTAGCTGCTGGGGACAAACCTAAGGAGAGGGGTAGCTGCCTTTACTAATCCTGCCAAATAATATCATACATTCAACTTTCTGTACAGGCCTGACACCTTGGTGCAACTTCAGAAGTGAGAAAACGTCAGACTTACCTTGGGGTCTCCAAGCCGTTCCAGGTATTTTTCAAATGACCCTTCCACATTCTTAACCAAAAAGAGAGAATGGAATGAACTGAACCAGTATTTGCCAAAACTTCCAATTCAGAGTTAGACTTTGCACTCAATGAGCTGAAAAAATCACTGTAGATTTACCTTTTCAATGGTTAAGGAAGGTAAGAACTAAATGTCTGAAAATTGTACATTATAAATATACCACAGATCTCCATTTCAAAGCTCCCCAGGGAGTATTTCCAAGAGCAACCACTTTCCCAACCTCATCCGCCTCAAAGTGATGGCTGATGGGGGATGCTAGGATTCTAGCGTCCCCTGTCCCCAATAGCCACCACTTCCCAAATTGTCATGGAAATGACCGAAACAGAGATGGAACAAATTCTAAGCAGGCAAGAATCCCGATGTGAAAGCTTTATTCAGGAAAGCTATGTATGTAGGAGGGAGACAGCTCCCAATGGAGGGAAACACTCACTCTCACTCCTATAGGCATCCGACCACCTCTTATACAGTCCAAGTTCCCTGAAACTTTCATTATCCTCCCCTTCCCTTTCCCCCTTTGGAGAACGAGGATGGGGCGTTGAGTAACTCCTGCTGAGGAAAATGCAGGAGAGCTGCAAGAGAATGGTCAGGTGGCGATGAAAGCAGCTCTGCGGTGGCTCTCCTGTGTCTTCCTTCCCCTGCCCCCCGGCCCTGGTTCCCGCTTTCCATATCAGGAAGCCAGAGAGATATGGAAAGCGGGAACCAGCACCACCATTCGGTGGGGAGGGCGGAGGGGCAGCAATAGTCAATCCTGTGTTAACAGTCTACTCCACGGTTGACTATTAGCATGTCACATTGGGGTGCCCCAACACAACATGCTAATGGTCATCCATGGAGTGGAATGTTAACACAGGGTTGACTATTGTGTTGTCCGAACGTGGCCAATTTCTGTTACTGGGTAGATTAAAATATAATAAATAAATGTGCATTTTTAGATACTGTAACATGGAAGACAGAAGCATAATAAGATCAACCATCCACTCCAAGCCACATTGCTGAGATACAGCTCCGCTGTGTTTGCACCTTTCCTAAAGGGGAAGGCTGAAACACTGGAGCTTTTAAAAATCTAACATTTATTTGAAACATTTTTAGCCCACTCTTCATCAGCAACAAAGACTAGAGTTACAAATCTAAAAGACACAAGATGAAAAGAAAAAAAATATGGGGACAAAAAAACAAAATATGGGGACGGAAAACAAATAAACTTGGGCACTAGCAGCAGTTGGGGTTGTAAGGTGGGTATGAACCCATTCTTGCTGCATGCTGGGTTCAGATGACACAGCAACCCATGCTGTACTATGGGTAATTATGTATGGGAATTGGGTGAGGAGGAACTGAGGTTGGGAGAGTGGGGTGGCATAAGACCCCTAATGAGTTCATGGCAGAAGCACGATTCAAACGACAGAGTCCGGATTTAGCTTAGTCACTTAACTATTACGCTCTACCGGCTGACTTATCATAAAAGCCTTGTAAAAGCTTTTCTCTCTCTCGCACTCACAGAGAAAGAAAGATTAGGGGGGGGGGGAGAGAATCCCCTTCCCCATTATTTAAAGAGGCCATAAAAACCTGTTTCTATCCGGACATTCCAGATTCACTATCATTTTGGTTTACCCATGGTTCACATGTGCTTCAGAAGCCTCACAATCTAGTTGGTATTTATGATTCTTTTACTTTCCACAGGAAGCTCTTTTCTCCCCCCAAATGACTAAGTTGGACATGATAGAAGTTTCAAAAGATATGCATATGGCACAAAAAGTGGACAGTGGGTTCATAAAGTTCAAAGAATAAGTTATAGTATAGAAAGCAGCCCACATTTCAAAATGTTGAAGCCATGCAGTGAAAAAAAGGAAATTCCCAGTATCCGGTAAGGAAGAAATGGGCAAACATTTTTTTGTGTGTCAAGAATCACATTCTTTGCAGGAAATCTGTTGAGGGCTGCATGTTGGCAAAATGGGTGAGTCATCGCTTTCCTCTTTCTGCCACCCCCTTTCTCCCCTTCCCCATTCCTTCCCAAACATTGGACTACCAGGGGAAGGACAGATGGCTCTTGCTAGAGTTCTGATTAGAGGGCTTTTGAAACTAGGCTAAGGGCTACAGGTTGCCCATCCCTGCAGTACGGTGTTCTATCCTTAAGAACCTAAGACAGCCATGCTGGATCTGGCCAAGGCTCCATCTAGTCCAGCATTGTGTTTATACAGAATCCAGCCAGCCGTCACCAGGAACCCACAAATGCAGCAGCACCCTCCCAGGCATGCTCCCCAGCACCTGGTGTGCATAGGCTTATGGCCTCTGATATGGGAGGCAGCAGCGAGCCATCAGGACTTGTAGCCATTGATAGCCTTCTCCTCCAGGAATTTATCTAACTATATCTATCCAAACTGGTGGCCATCACTATGTCTTCCAGCACAGGAAGTTCAAAGCATGCACTGGTTCCTCTCTTACTCTTATAGGCTAGATCTGCAAAGCCAGGCTGAGATAAACACAAGCTTTTTGTCTCAGAGCAACCAGCGCTGTATCTCAAGAAACGTTTTTAAATGCAGCCTTCCATGGTTTAAAATGCACCTTCAGGTGTGAGAGCATTACCTTCTTAAATTGGATTTGCCACAGAGATAGGAGGTCACTGGCACATGCTGGTTAACCCCTCTGCCCAATTCAATTTTTTTTAAAAATCATGTACATTTTAACTGCATATGGATGTGTTTGTGTGTTAATGAATATATATATATATATATATATATATGTTTATAAACACATTGTTTCCAAAATAAACCTATTTACAAAATATACATCACAAACAAATATACTCACAGACTCAAAATTCGATTGGTTTTTCCTCAGGAATGCAACACAAGCATTTCTGACTGCCATGTGATGTATCTGACAGGAATACACCTAAAAAATCAAATATTCCTGGCAATTAGGAACTTCAAGGCAGCATCCAATGCACACTTACTTGGAACAGGTCCCTAATAGTGGGCCTGGGTTAAAGGTTAAAGTTGAGTCCTATGCATATTTACTGTGAAGTAATTTGGAAAAACAATGGGGCTTACTCTCAAGCAGGTGTATATAGGGACTGTAAAACCCATGTATTCCAATCCCGTTGTGCTTTCTTTTCTGTATATGAGGTGATAAACTCACAAAGTGGAATCATTCATAGGACTTTGTAAACCATGGACGGAGTCCTGTGATTCTCCAGATATTGTTGGACTCCAAAACCGATCAGCTTCCCACTGCATGGTCAATGGTCAAAATGATGGGTGCTGTAGTCCAACAACATCTGGAAGGCAGGCCACAGGCTCCTCAGCCCTGCTTTAAATAAAAATACTTTTGAAGCCTGGTACTAAAGAAACAGAGGCAGCGATCTGATGACTCCCAGGCATTGTCTGAGGGGCCATAGCATAGTGGGGATTGCCCCCTTTGAGGTCAGAGATAGCGCTCCAACCTCGGAAGGGGAAGCTGGAGATCAAACACCCCCCCCACACACACACACACACACACAGCCAAGTGCTCTCCAAGGTCAGAAAAGCAACCTCCGAAAGGGGGGGAAAAGGAGACATTCTGGTGGGTGAGGAATGGAAAAGAACAGAGAGGCCAGGAGGCAAGTTATTCTGAGTCTCCTCCAGCCTCATTGCCTCCCCCTGTGCAGTGCTGTCATTAGGAAAAAAAACCCATCTAGCCAGACAACCCAGGAGTCAGAGGACAGGGAGGCAAAAATGGCCTCTACCCAGCACAGCCGGGCACTGGATGCACAGAAGCTTCTGAAGTCAGAGGTTTCCATTTCACAGAGGTGCAACCTGCAGGATTATGCCCTAAAGTGTTTCCTTGGCTTAAAGACACTCCACTGCTTTTAAAACAATTTTAAAGAATAGAGAAAGTCCCCTCCACTGGAACTGATGTTCTTGCTCCAAACTGTAATCCATGCCTCAGTTTGATTTCCAAAGTAATCTACCGGGGGTGGGGGGGAGGGGGGTCAGTGACAGAGCTCCTGCTTTGCATGCAGAAGAACCCAGGTTCAATCCTCGGCATCTCCAAGTAGGGCTAGGAAAGAATCCTGCCTGAAACGCTGAAGAGCTGCTGCCTGTCAGTGTCACCAGTACCAGGCTAGATGGAGAAATGGCGCTTCCAATCGTCCTTTGAAAGGCCCTGCCACACATCCCAGTCAAATGAGACTTAAAGGATGGTTTCCAATAATGAATGCAGAGTGCATTCATATTGCAAGGACTGCAACAAAATAATGTATATGTAAAACGCCTTGAACAATGTATGCAAAACACTCCATGAATGCGAAGCATTACCATTAATGTTTGGACAAAATATCCAGAGCTATCATGAGCTTTCTATATGAGCTGTCCAAGCAGCCCATTCCCAGCTGCTCCGCATTTAAATTCTGCCAAATGTCGTAACTTAGAACATAAGCAAAAAGAAAAGCAAACTCTGTGATATCTAGAGAGCTGGTGTAATATAGTGGCTAAGGGTGCACACCTGTGCGGGCTCAGAAAGAAAAAAAGGCCTATAACTCCCATCATGCCTCAGACAGCATGATTTTTTTCTGATTAAGCATAGGATTGCACCCTAAAAGACTTTTGAGTTTGGATCAGAAAGCGTCCAGTGCAAGTTTCACACCCACTCTTACAAATATTTAAATATTGTAAGCAATATATAAATCTATTAAATAAATAAATAAACTTAGTAGCTCACCTTAAGCTCTCTTTTAGAGCCCCTCCCTGACCATATGAGCAATAGCAGGATAAAAAGTCTGGCCTACCGTTCAGGGCTGTTGTACAAAATTTCCATGAAGCCTGCAGCACTACCCCCTCCATAATCCCAATACATCCCTGTGAAAACTGTAGATTCCTCCCCATTTTACATTTTGCCTTCATTCCCCTCCATTTTCTCTGGTCTCCTCTTGGTATATTTCTTGATTGTAAGTTCCTCATGGCAGAGACTGTCCCTGCATTCATTGTAAAGCACCATAGGCATTATCTGTCGCATATGCATGTAGATATAGATACGTTTTAGACTGCAAAACACGGTCTAAAAGCTATGATTTGTTCCATTCCGTTTTAAACTGCAACAAACTAATATTGGATTAATCTGTTTCAAGAGGTGTTTTTCACAGCTTTGAGTTCTTTTTTTAAAAAGAAAAAAAGTCTTTAAATTGTTTTTGATCGGCACTGATTGTAAGCCACTTTGCGGGGGGGGGGGCTTTTCGTTTGAGAGGCAACAAATAAATCCTTTTAACTAAACGAATTAAAAGACATTTAAGCCATCACAATCCATCCCTCAAACTGAAGACATAACTCCCTCTTTTTAAAAAATAAAAATGTCTGGCTTTGACCTAGGAAGATGTTTTAAATATCAGCTGTTTTATGGTTTAAAATTTTGTATATTGACATTTTAATGTTCAACGTTTTTAATTTTTGTAAACCGCCCAGAGAGCTTCAGCTATGGGGCAGCATATAAATGTAATAAATAGCAAATAAATAACAATAACCTAGCTAAACTTCTCTTGACTGACCATGACCCTGCTTACAACCAGAAGCTAAAAAAAAAAAAAAAACCCAAGCAAAAAGTTTCTTGAGGAGCGGCGAAAAGAAAGGCGAAGAGAAAGGCGGAGCAGCGTCCAGCCGGGCCAGCCTCTCCCTCAGTTTTCCCTGCCTCCGTATTACCTGCTCGGAAATGGCCCGAAAGAGGCAAGTAGCATCTTTGGCCGTGAGCTTGCGATAGAGCCCCAGGCTGCAAAGGTACTCGTCCATGGTCACCTCGCTGAGGGACTTCTGCCCGAAGTATTTCTTCCAGCCTTTCTGCATAGTTGAGGGGCGGGAGGGGGCAGGAGGCGGACGGGAAGGGGGGAGACAGGGAGGAGCACGGGGCAAACAAGTGTCTCCGAGGGAGTCGAAGGAGAAGCGCAGGCGAGGCCGGGCGCTTTTGGAGTCCTCCCCGTCCCCCACCCCGCGGGCCGAAGGGGGCCCCTGAGAGAGCCGGGAAAGCGAGCGAAAGTGGCACGCGCCGCAGGGACCGCGCGCTCAGGGGCGCCGCCCGGGCGTGGCGCGCGCCCCTTTCAAGGCGGCCGCCCAGCTGCGGGCAATCGGGCGAGGCGCGCGCGCTCCAGCCTCTTTTGGTTTTGTTTTGCTTTTCCCCCCCTCCCCGCCCGCCCACGTGGCCTCCGGCCCTGGAAGGCGGAGAGGGCCGCCCTCGGCCACGTGCGGGTCGCGGCCCCCAGGAGCGCTCGCACGCCTGGGGAACCGGTCCCGTCGGACCGACTTCTGACAGAGCCCGCTTAGGAGCGCGCGGCGACGCGTCGGACCCCTGGACCCCGCTGCCCTGGGTGTAAGCCCTCCCCCCACCCCCGTGGCATTCAGCGGGGCTTACTTCTGAGGAGGCAGGCGGCTCCGGTGTCGGTGGGGTGGTGAATCTGCTCCGAACTTTGATAGCGCTATCCGAGGTGCGGGAGCAAGGGGGGGCAGAAGCACCTTAGGTAGCTCCGTTAGGGCGCTGACTGGGAGCCAGGGTGGATTCATTGCCCAGTGACATCGGAGCCACCCGCCTCCATTGGTAAGTGGACATGGGATTGTATTGGAAGCTTCACCTAAGACCATGAGAAGAGCCTTGCTGGATCAGACCGAGGGTCCATCTAGTCCAACACTCTATTCATATAGTGGCCAACCAGCTGTCGGCCAGGGACCAACAAAGCAGGACATGGTTCAACAGTACTCATTTTCCCCAGCGACTGGTGCACACAGACTTACTGCCTTGGGTACTGGAGGTAGCACATAGCCATCTGGGCTAGTAGCCATTGATAGCCTTCTCCTCCAGGAATTTATCCAACCCCTTTTAAAGCCATCCAAATTGGTGGCCATCACTACATCTGGTGGTAGTGAAATCCATAGTTTGGTGGATCTACACTACTACTTTTAAGCAGTTTAAAGCAGTTTATAACAGTAGTGACAACTGTTATTGGAGTGTGTCCTGGGCCCCAACAGTTGTCACTACTGTTATAAAACGCTTTAAAGCAGTGTCGATCCTGCCCAAGTGCTGTGTGAAGATGCCCTTCCTGTTCTCTGTCCTGAATCTCTGATGACCCTGGGTTCTAGTATTATGGGAGAGGACGAAAAATGTCTCCCTGTTCACATTCTGCACTCCATGCGTAATTTTGGACACCTTTATCATGTCTCCCCTTAGCCTCCATTTTTCCAAGTTAATCAATACCAACTCTTGTAACTTTCCTTAATAGGGGAAATGCTCCAGCCCCTTGATCGTTTTAGTTGCCCTTTTCTGCCCTTTCCCCAGCTCCATAATATCTGTCTTTTAGGTGCGACAACAAGAACTGTACACAGTATTCCAAGTGTGGTCACACCATAGATGTGTATAGAGGCAGTATGATAGTGTCTTCACAATGATGGATCCCATAATACTGTGGTGGGGAATGTGTGGCCCTCAGGACTCCAACTCCCATCAGCCACAGTCAACATAGTGAATGATCAAAGATGCTGGGAGTTGTAGTCCACCAACATCTGGAGGGTCATAGTTTCCCCACCCCTGCCAATAAGTCAAGCTGGTATCCTCCAGACAAGTTGGTTGGGGGATGTTGCAAGTTGTAGCCCTACATGTCTGGAAGGTGCCAAGTTGTGGAGGGCTACATGAAGTGCATTGGAGAAAGCAACACCACTCTACTTACCTGGTTGCACTGTCATCCCCCATCCCCCAATGGCATCTAATTCCATCCAGCCTTTGAGAAAAGGAACCCAGGAAAAGACATTTGTCTCCCTCTCACACAATACTGGGCCCCAAAGGGGTCATCCCATGAAGACATAGTGATGACCTCTAGTTTGGATGGCTTTAAAGGGGGTTAGATAAATTCCTGTAGGAGAGAACTACTAGTCCTGATTATTGTGTGCTACCTCCAGTTTCTGAGGAAGTAAGCCTGTATGCACCAGTTGCTGGGGAACAAGGGTGGGAGGGTGCTGTTGCACCTGCATCCTACTTGTGGGTTTCCCGTGGGCAGCTAGTAGGCCACTGTGTGAACAGAATGCTGGACTAGATGGACCTTAGATGGAGCCAGCATAGCTCTTCTTATCTTACGCTCTTATGCAATTCCCTCTTATTGCAGCCACCTGTGTTTGGAAGACCAGGTGCTTTTGATAGACTCAGAACAAATCCACAACTGATGCCCCACTGACAAGGTTCCTGGCTCCACTTTTCAACAGTTGTGCTGGCATTGTGAGGTAGATGCTCTTCAGAATCTTCTCTTCCGTCCTCAGGTGTTCTTGTTGCTGGTGGTGCAATATATTTATTGAATAGATTTCTAGGTGCACAAATAGGCAATGCTTTTTCATAGAATCAAAGACTTGGAAGGTACTTCGAAGATCATCTATCTAGTCCAACCCCCTGGCAGGTGCAGGAAATGCCCTAGTAAAACGTCCCTGGTACATAGCCATTAAGCCTCTGCTTAAAAACCTCTAATGCAGGCATGGGGAATATGCAGCCCTCCAAACGTTGTTGGACTACAGCTCCTATCATCCATCCTCATTAACTTTGCTGTCAAGGGCTGATGGGAGTTTAATATTTCCTGGAGTGCTATATGTTCCCCAGACCTGCTGTAATTGTTGTACTAATGTTGTTCTCCGCCTCGATCCAAAGGGAGAGGCAGCTGAAATAAATTTATTATTATAGCGTGACCAGATAAAATCCAAGTCAGGGCTCATGTAACTTTAACAGTTGTAGAGAAAAGGGAATTTCAGCCAGTGTCATTTGTGCAATTAGTTCCTGGTGAAATTCCCTCTTCATCACAACTGATAAAGTTGCAGGGGCCCTGCCTTCTTTTGTATATGGTCACTCTAGTATAGTGCCTGCACCTGTTAACTGTTGTGATGAAGGGGGAATATCACCAGGAACTAATGGCATACAAATGACCCTGGCTGAAATCCCCTTTTCTCTACAACTGTCAAAGTTATATGAGCCCTGACCTGGATTTTATCTGGTCAGCCTACATTAAGTCAAATGCAAAAAAAAAAAAAAAAAGTGTTTATTGAAGTCAAAGTGCCATGAAAAAAATTGCATATTGCAAGGTGGTTCTTGCCACCTCACTGGTTCAGGTCTTTTTTGGATATGTTTCCAATAAAAGTGGGGTGGGGCTTCTGTCTGGGAAGCTGTGGGAAGGGCAAAAGAGCACGGGGGGGGGGGGGGTAGGGAGAATGGCAGAAAGTCAGCTGAGAGCATCCTGGTGGGTGGGTAGTGTTTGTGCTTGCAGGGAGGAATGCTTTAAGAAGGGACAGATGCATTTGTATGTATGCAAGCAGCATTAGGGTGACCATAGGAAAGGAGAACAGGGCTCCTGTATCTTTAACAGTTGTATAGAAAAGGGAATTTCAGCAGGTGCCATTTGTAGGCATGCAGCACCTGGTGAAATTCCCTCTTCATCACAACAGTTAAAGTGGCAGGAGCCCTGTTTATTGTGACCAGATACGAAAGAAGGCAAGGCTTCTGCTGCTTTAACTGTGGTGATGAAGAGGGTATTTCACCAGGTGCTACATGCATACAAATGACACCTGCTGAAACACTCACAGATCTATGCCTCACCCCAGGGTGGCATGTGGATACATGTGGTGCTGGTGAATGGATGGTGTAGGGTGACCATATGGAAAGGAGGAGAGGGCTCCTGTATCTTTAACAGTTGTACCAAAAAAGGAATTTCAGCAGGTGTCATCTGTATGCATGCTGGATACATGTGGTGCTGGTGAATGGATGGTGGTAGGGTGTCCAGATAAAATCCAGGTCAGGGCTCATGTAACTTTAACAGTTGTAGAGAAAAGGGAATTTGAGCCAGTGTCATTTGTATGCAATTAGTTCCTGGTGAAATTCCCTCTTCATCACAACAGTTAAAGGTGCAGGCACTATATTAGAGTGACTATATACAAAAGAGGGCAGGGCCCCTGCAACTTTAACTGTTGTGATGAAGAGGGAAGTTCCCCAGGAACTAATTGCATACAAATGACTCTGGCTGAAATTCCCTTTTCTCTACAACTGTTAAAGTTACATGAGCCCTGACCTGGATTTTATCTGGTCACCCTAACTTAATGACACTGCTTTAAATCTATTTCAGAGACCATGTTCTGCATCTCTGGCAGGATCTACACTACTGCTATAAAATGGTTTATAACCGTAGTGACAACTGTTGGGGCCCAGGACATACTCAATGTACAGTTTTCAAACCGTTTTCAAAGTGTCATATCCTGCTTGGTGTAGATATGGCCTGTCTAGCTTCTCTCTATCGCCTTTTGTCTCTGAGCCTATCCATATTGCCCTTAAAATAGGCTGACCTTAAAATGACTTATATTCTGTTGAAAAACATGGGTTTTTTTAAAGTCGTTTCATTATGTGGTAGGACACACTGAGTTTCATAGTGACTGCTTCCTTCATCCTCAAAGTGTTCAATGGTATATTACAGGGTTAATTCCTTGAGTCTTCTTGTTTAGTTTCTGTTTTGCAGGCTGCTTGACCCGCCCACTTCTGTCTCCCTAATTCAAGCAGCCTGCAAAACAAAAATGAAACAAGAAGACTCAAGGAATTAACCCTGTAATACACCATGGAACACTTTGATAGAGGAAGCAGTCACTATGAAACGTAAGTTCTGCTCAGTGTGTCCTACCACGTAATGAAACGACTTAAAAAAACACGTTTTTAAACAGAATATGGCTGCATTCGGACAACACATTAAGCAACTGGGGGGGGGGGAACAATCGTCAGTTGTGTAGCTTATTGTGTTGTGTGGAGGATAACACGCCGCTCATGAACTACTGACGGTATGCTATTCCGCCCAAATAAGCAACTGAGAGAAACAACTAGCTTGCAAGTTGTTTAGCTTGAAGCCAGTTGTTTAAAGTGTAGTATGGAGGGGTGAGTGGGTTAATGGCATGTGGTGAGTGGGTTAAAACACAAGCCCATAGAGGCAGGCGGCAAGAGCGACCAAAGCAGCAGCTGCCACTCTGCTACAACTGGTGTAACTCGCAGAGGCTGCTGGGATAGAACTGGGAGGACTGAGGGAGGAGGGAGGGTGGGGAGAGGGGCGGAGGCTGTGTCGGTCAAATGCTGGGTTGACTATTAGTCCACTCAACACCAGCCCCAACCACCCATAGTTGTGTAGGAATATGTTGTGTGGAGAGTACCCACAAAATAACCAACTGTGAGTTGGCTACTCAACCCACCATTGACTAATGTGTTGTCCAAATGCAGCCTATAAGTCGTTTTAAGGGCAATGTGGATAGGCTGTCTGAGGAGAAGAGATGCCCCCATCTCTTCCTTAGCCAACCGCTGCCACAGCCTCCGGGAACCGGGCTGAGGAGATGTCGCCAGCAGCAGCTTCGCCGCCACGCTCCCGCCGAAGCCCGCTTTGCTTTCAGAGCAGCAATTCTAAGGAGGAAATTTTGTGACAAGTTGAACTGTCTTGTTGAGTAATCCCTTACCGTTAGGTTTTATTATTGTTTTAAACTGATGTGTATTTTGCTCTTGTTTTTTATGTGTTTTGTTTATTGTAAAGGCTTTTGCTACACAAATAAACTATTTACTTACTTACTTGGAGGCTGGGCGTATGCCATCGCATTTTTTAAGGATGTCTCTGAGCCCCATGTGTGGCCCAAAGGCGTCATGGAAATGAAAATGATGACACCTGGAGGCCCACACTTTGCTTTGAAGTGATTCCACTTACCCATAAGAACATTCGTTCATTGTTGTTTTTTAAGTGGGGGGGGGGGGCAGAGTACCAAGAAAAGACACATTGATGCCCATGGGCTCCACGTTGACTATGCCCAGACTAAAGAGACTACCTAACCCACTGTTCTGCTTCCAGCAGTTATCAATGGGCCAACCGTTGAGTCCCTGTGGTTGTCTTCTTTGTAGGTCTTGAAGCTGAATCTGGCTAAAGTCCTTCTTTTCTTCAATGTGAGAGAATTTCTCAATTAGTTCTTAGTTATGACTAACACTGCCATGCAACTCAGAAGTGAAAACAAAAAAAATGTTGATGGCATTCACCATGGTTGGATATTTTGAAACTGCACTGTAACTAGATTTATTTTATTAAAATGTATTTAATATGATTTTATTAAAATGATTGCTGTATCGTTTCTACATTGTAAGACACTAACGGTCTTGAAAGGTGGTTAAGGGTGCAACCTTATGACTTGTTTCACATGATCAAAATAAGCCTATATACACTGGTTGGTGGGGAACATGGGCAGGAAAGCACTGTTGCACCCTTGTTCCTGGTCAACAGCTGATTGGCCACTGTGTTAACAGAGTGCTGGACAAGATGGACCCTTGGTATGATCCAGCATTGCTCTTATGTTCTTATTTAAATCACAGCATGTGCTGGACACATGCAGGGAGCAATTTCCATAATTACTGTCTGGGTGTGGCTTGTTGGGTCATCTGAACCCAGGCGGCATGGCTTGTTGGACAGGAAAACAACCCTCCAATAGCCCACAGGCTGCTGTAGGGTTATTGAAGGTTTCTTTTCCTCCTCCAGTAAGGCTTCTCGTCTGGGTTCAGTCCATGCAATAAGCCACGTCCAGGCAATGATTATGGAAATCGCTCCCACATGAGCCCGAGAACTTAAAAAGCCATGATGGATTATTTTTAGGGGTGTGAACCGGATCAGGTCTGATCCACGATCCGGACCCAATCCAGCCGGGATTGGATAAAATTATCCAATCCCGATCCCCAGCACTTGGATCGGCCAATCCGATCCGAAAAGGACCCAATCCGGATTGGATTGGATCGGAGGATCGGACCCCCTCCCGCCACTTGCACTCCTTACATGCCGGGGCCGTCTGCCTCGGCAGGTAAGGAGCGTGAGTGGGGGGAGGGGGTTTACCTGCCAGGGCCGTCCACTGCCGCGATCTACTGAGGCTTCACGGCTGCAAATAAATAATAGGCAAAGAACAATTTAAGCAATCAAACAGAAAAATGACACTAAATTACATTTCTCCACTAGTTCTCAAAAGCTAGAGGAGAATTCAATACGGAGACTTACCCCCACCCCAATTGCCCAAGTAGCTACCATAGAATATTAATATTAAAAGATATCGTTTAACCACAAAGTAGCCATCTACTTCGTGTTCAAGTGGTGGCTCTAGCAGAATATGGACTGTTCGTGTTCAGTGCCACTAGCTGACAAGATCAAAATGAATTGTAAATAACAACAATGATAATAATGTTGATTTTCTTAGACATATTTAAAAGGCAACACCCCCCTCCCACACACACACAGCCTAAATTAAAGGCATGATCCAATGAAAGTTAAATACTTTTAAGGTTGCAATTCCATGCATGCCTACTTGGGAGTAAGACTCATTGAACACAGTGGAACTTATGTCTGAGCAAACATGCATAGGGTTCTACAATCACATTGGTTTCAATGGGAGAATGTTAAATGCCTGCTTTTCCCTGCACATTTACCTAGGAACAAGCCCCACTGCAGACAATGGGACTTACTGCATGTCTACTCAGAAGTAAGTTCCAATGAGTTCTATGGAAATTATTTCTAATTAAACATACATAAGTTTAGGTAGCTAAAAGTGTTTATAGTAACTGGATCGTGCCCTTACATGTATATTTTTTGTTTTTGTTTTTAACATCCAAATGAAAATCTCCTTTACTGTATTTTATTCAGTTAAAAAGAAAGTTTGCTTTTGGGCTTTGTTGCAAAGTAATGTTTCTGTAGTTTTCTTTCTTTTTAATTGAGAAATATTTTTCTACACACATAACACAACTGTATACAAGGAAAGCTATTTCACGTTTTTGCAAAGCGGAATTGTAAATTAAAACATCCACAACTGTAAATCCAGACATCTTAAATTCACAGCAATTTACTTCCAAGTAACAGATTTGAGGCTTGCAACCCAAATCCAAGGAAATGGATATTAGAAGGATGATTTTTTTGGGAAGGACTTTTCTTTCACCCCTCCCTCCCTCCTATCCTTTCCTTTCCTTTCCCCTCCCCCCTCCCGCCAACTTATCCACCCACGCACACCTTACAAAACTCTCTTCCCCCACAAACAACCTTGGGGCTCCAACGCTTACCCCAAAGCTCTGGCCACAAAGTCCTTCCCAGTGCATGGGACTCTCATGCAGCCTGAGAAGAGCACATGTGCTTTTCCCTGCTGCTGTTGTTCTTTATCTAAGCAGCCTCAGCAGGCACAAGAAGGGTGAGTCATGGTGAGTGACTCATCTGAGCCTGTGGAGCAGCAGAAGTGCTCTGGAAAAGGCAGCAGATGGATCTGTGTTTTTCTCTGCTGCTGCTGCTCCTCTGAGCAGGTTGAAGGCGCCATTTTGGGGGTCTGAATTTCTCAGACTCCGAATCTGGGATTTATGACCAACCGGCCGGGACATTTTAAAATTGATTGGAATCCAGGATAATCCCCCTAGGGGCCCGGTCAGCCGGATCGCCCCAGTTTTCCCTGTTAGGACCGGGAAACCCCGGGCGATCTGGTCACCATACATGGAAGTCCACAGATGTGTGCAGAAGACACAGTAGGACAGGGGTCCCAAACGTTTTGGGCCTGTGGGCACATGTGGCATTTTAAAAATAAAATTGCATGCCCAATCACAAAATTGGGGGGGTGGGGGTTACAGCTAGTAACAAAATGTTGGGAGTGCTTCCCACACACGCTCTGTGTGTGCAGGTGTGTATGTGAGGGAAACGGGGGAAGGAAATAAAGAGGGAAGAAAAGCGAAGACGAGAGGGGGAAAGAGAAGAAGAGAATGGGGGAAAGGGAAAGGGAGAACAAGGAAAAGAAAGAGAAAGAAAACAGGCAGACAAGAGGAGTGAGAGAGACAGAGAGATTTTCTCCACCCTTCAGCAACTTAATGGACCAATTTCTCCATTCATTTGCATGGAAGGAGAGGATCCTGCACTGCCCAAGAAAAATAATAAAAATGGCTGGAATTGGGAGAAGTCCACTCTCAGCTTTCTGCCTTTTTGCTTACCATCCAAAATCTGATAGGAGCTAAAAAACCAGCATTGCTGCACAATGCCTTCCAATTGATAGTGGCAAGAGCCCTCCATCTGGAAGCTCCCTAAATGCCTGGTATGAGGCTTTTCAAAGGTTCAGAAGAGTACTCAGTGCTTGCGTTAGAAGCCACCTCAAGACCAAGCGTTGCCACTTCAGAGCGGTTTGGATTGAGAGCTACTTCCCAATGGGCCTCTTGCTTCGGGAGATAACTTCGATCTAGGCCGCGAGATGGCAGCGCCTCTCTCACACCCCCATGGGCACATAGCAGCACATCCCATACTAATATATGCAGTAGCGCCTCACATCCAAAGGCGTGCAAACGCTCAAGAGAATGCCAGATTCAAACAAGACCATTGGCCACACACAGCAGCCAGGACTAGGACGGGGCGCAACAGGATGCCACACATAGCGGTCGGAAAGAGAAGACACCACACACCACCCTGTAGATCACCTTTCCAACATTCTCTGCCTTTCCTGTCACTTGTGACATCCTCTGTAACCTCATAGAAGGATAAGAGTTGACCTTACTCCATACGAAACCTGGCATATCTCCTCTTGGCAGCGTGGCTCTCGGAGTGCTCAAAGAAAACTGAGCTTGGCTCAGGGACTGTGGGTGTTTTCATAAGAGGCTATATTATGGCCCAGGAGGACATGTGGCCTTGTGAGGGTGGCAAGGCGGTTGAACGAATGGGGTGCTTGCTCTCAACATCCTGGAAAACCCCGAAGGCTTTTTTGTGGCCAAAGAAGGAAAGAAGGAAAACCAGAAAGGCAACAGGACACAAGTGCTAATTGCCTGTTAGTTATTCCCTGCCCCTTTTCAATAAAATCTGCACGTTCATGGGATGGGCCTGGATTTATTAAAGGGATAAGGGAGTGCTGCTTTAGTTGCAGTGCCTTGCATAAGTATTCACACACACTAGGGTGACCAGATAAAATCCAGGTCAGGGCTCATGTAACTTTAACAGTTGTAGAGAAAAGGGAATTCCAGACAGTGTCATTTGTATGCAATTAGTTCCTGGTGAAATTCCCTCTTCATCACAACTGTTAAAGTTGCAGGGGCCCTGCCTTCTTTTGTATATGGTCACTCTAGTATAGTGCCTGCACCTTGAACTGTTGTGATGAAGGGGGAATTTCACCAGGAACTAATTGCATACAAATGACACTGGCTGAAATTTCCTTTTCTCTACAACAGTTAAAGTTACATGAGCCCTGACCTGGATTTTATCTGGTCACCCTAACACACACACCCCCTTTGACTTGCCCACATTTGGTTGTGTTACAACCTGGAATTAAAATGCAGTTGATTGGCATGTTTACCATTCGATTTACACAGCATACTGAACACTTTGAAGGTGCACAATATATGTATATATATATATATATATATATATATATATATATTGTGGCTGAAAAGTTAAGCAAACAAAAGCCATCTGGCATTTGTTCGTTGCCTAACTTGGTAGAAGCACCTTTGACAGCAATTACAGCGCTGAGTCTTTTGGGATAAGTCTCTGCCAGCGTTGCTCATCTGGATCCTGCAAATATTTGCACATTCTTCGTGGAAAAATTGCTCAGGCTCTGTCAGATTTGATGGGGGGCATTGGTGAACAGCAATTTTCAATTCTTGCCACAGATTCTCAATTGGATTGAGGTCGGGGCTTTGACTGGGCTATTCAGAGACATCCTTCGAAAATGGTATTGGTGTAGGCCTAGCCACCAAGTGAAGTGTGTGTGTGTGTGGGGGGGCTTTGTCTGGGAAGCTGTGGGAAAAGCAAAAGAGCACAGCGGGGGGGGGGTTAGAAAGAGTGGCAGAAAGTCAGCTGAGAGCATCCTTGTGGGTGGGTGGGTAGTGTTTGAAGGGAGGAGTGCTTTGTGTTTGAAGGGACAGGTGCATTTGTATGTATGCAAGCATGCATTCAGCAATTTGGGGTGACCATAGGAAAAAGAGGACATGGCTTCTGTATCTCTAACCGTTATATAGAAAATAGGATTTCAGCAGTTGCAGGAGCCCTGCCTAGTGTGACCAGATACAAAAGAGGGCAAGGCTTCTACAGCTTTAACTGTTGTGATGAAGAGGGAATTTCAGCAGGTGCTGCATGCCTACCAATGACACCTGCTGAAACACCCCCACAGATCTACACCTCACCCCAGGGTGGCAGCATTAGGAAATCCAAACATCTGGGCAATTTCCCCTTCATTTGGGTTCTGAAAATGTGGACTGGCAGACCTTCCGAGCCTCGGAGACTTTCTAATGTGGGAATGAAGACTGTCTAATATGGTTTTGAATTGATACATAAGAGACAACTAGCACCTAACAGACAACCTACATCTTTTCAACTAGGCGTGAAATGCTATGTGCTTAAGGAAGAAAACAAGTCCTACAACTCCCAGCATTCCCCAGCAAGGGGCATGCTGGGAGTTGTAGGATGTTTATTGTCTAAACATGCATAGGCTGTGCCCTAGGAAGAGTGATGAGTGAAGCCGCTGAAAGGAAGAGCAAAATACTGCACTTGTCTTGTGAGACCCACCATTGATCTTGCCCCACCCTGGTGTAAAAGATCTTGCTCCAGGCTGAAGCAAGATCCCTGTTGTTTGGAAAGCTTGCCAAGAAGGCCAGAGCTAGAGGGTTCATGCTACCCTGCCTTGATTCTTTATTTAATTCCCCTTCTAGCGCTTCCTTCCTGACTCCATTAAGTTCATTATTATCACCATGGCTGTATATGTTCTATCTGTTTAATTTTTTTATCATTACTAATAAATTACTAGTAAACCCAGTTTTCTAATATTTGGAAGGTAATTATTCAAAGAGATCATTTTACTTTACTATTCTGGTTTATTGCTGGGTAGAACACAGACATAACAGGGACGGGTTACAGATACGTATGAATATAGTTGTGCTCATAACCCTGATTGAAAGATCCCTCAGAAAACTGTGTGTTTTGTCTTTTTTGTGTTAACATGGAATGTTTACAAAGTGTCATTGTGCTTTGGACACTTGACAAGCTTTTGCAGTCATCCAACGTTTGTTATTAAAAAGAGGCTATATGTTACATTCACTAGCAGAGCTGGATTTTGTGTCCATTTTAAAACCAAAACTAATCTGGTCTTTTCAAATTTAAATTTTTATTTAACAGATTTCATATGAGATTTTATTCACATGTATATGTTCCCCTCGCTTTAGGTTGGTTCTTCAAACTCAGTTATGTTGTGTAATGTAGCCTGCATTTATCCAAAACCCCTTTGCTCCAAATTCCTTTTTCTTCAAGCTGACCATAATTTAGTCCATAATTTAAAGGCATGTGCATAAATATCCATGCTGAAATTATGCAAACAGCATTCATTTCAAAACGTGTGAGTTTTCTTTTATAGCCCGTTCCTTCAAATGCCCATCACTTTGTCCAAGAATGCAGCAAATTTTTCTGGCTGTCCAGAAGGAAAAGGCTTTAGAGTTGACAAATCCATTGACTGAAGAGTTTGTACAAGAGTCCTAAAGGAAAAGAATGACAAAACACACACCAGAATTAGCATGGGAGATGTACCATGTTTGTATCCTGTCCTTCCTCCAAGGAACCTAGGTGGGGACAAATAGTATTAACCTATTTTTATCATCCTAATAACCTCCAAGTTAGATCATGCTAAATGCAAAGGCTTCCTGGCTAAGCAGGACTTTTGATCCATACTTCAGACAATACTGAGTTCCGTAATCACTTCCACATTGTTCCCAGTGTAGAGTCTTTATAGATATGGTATATTATATTGAGCTTTATTTGGATGTTTTTATAATTTGTGTGCACCACTTTGAAATCTTTAGATGGAAGCAAATACTTGTAAACAAACGAACTGAATTCCACATGCAGACTGAATTTCAGCTGGGAATTTTCAGAGAATGCGGACATCACCTTCTGAAAGGTGGGAAGAGATTTATTGATTCTCAGCACCATTTTTCCAGCTGCGGTCCACTGGTTTCAGACATGTATCTAGAGCGGTCAACAAGTTGGCCAATGCTTACCATTGTAACATTATGTGCTTGTGTAATGAGTTTGTTAGTGAGCAAGAATATGGACTTCACAGAGTTCCAAAATGCTGCTAAGAGACCTATGTAACCTAACACAGTGAGTCGATTTTAGCAGGCTTTAGCTGAGAAGTGCAGCCTCATTCCCTGAATGGGACTTTCATAGTTATGCCATCCTTTTCTCATAGAGTCTTATTGGGATGAGCTGGGAGTTTTTCCACTCTTAACGAGGCACCAAGGAAGGTAATTAGTTTCCCAGCTTAAATACTTCAGGAATCTGTGAGAGACAGCCCTCCCCGCTGCTTCTTTTGAGAGGACAGAGGGATGCAGCCAGTCAGCTCCTGACAGAGAGGCAGAGCCCTAGCAGTGGAGCCTATAAGATCCAATGCACAGGTCTCATGCTCCAGCTTCGCTTCAGGAGCTACTGTGCAACTGGCCTGGAGAACCTGCTGTGCTCAAAGGGATGGCTAACATCTGTTCTGGCGGTCCCAAAAGACACCCAGCTAAGAAAGCTTGATTAGCAGGAAGGAGGTGCTAACTTTCTTTCATGTATATATTCTGCATCCATTTTCAATCAATAAATTGTCATCTTTTTGCACAAGTGGCTTGTTTTCATCTTGATAACCAAAAGAACCTGACTGATAATTTGCACCTGACAGAACCAGAACCCAACTCAACACAGCTGGTTTCTCCAAGTGTTCCTTCTTGAGCCATTGGAAGGGCAAAGGCTGAACACTGAAAAGGAGCAGGAGCTTTTCCCAGGCATGCCAGTGGCTGCTACAACTTGCTGTTTGTTTCCTATAGGGTGTCGGGTGTCAGGTGCTTCATAAACAATTCACTAGGCTGGCCTAGTGAATTGTGAGCTGAGGGTTTGGCATTTTGTTATGAGAAGAAACTGTGTCTGTTCTCTGCTTATCTCTACCTGTAGGCTGAAGCCTTGAGTTCTGTGAGAACGAAAGTTGTTTAAGAAAGGCGGGGGCTCTCTTGCAAACTGTCCCTCACATTGTGTCGTCATCAAGAGGAGGTTGAACTGTGCCGCCCTGTTGGCACAGGAGTTTACATTACAGGCCTCAAGCTCTGTCTGTCAAAGTAGCTTAGAATTAGCCAGCCTCTATCTTATATTAGCTACGTCCTAAGAGAAACTTCCTTGCTAGGAATTATCTCGTCTGCTGCTCTTGTTTCTCTGTTGTTCTGTTTGCTGTTCACTATGCTTACCAAGAAACTTGTGTTTGGGACTCTATCTGATTTGGAAATGCTTGATGCGCTCTGTACATGTTCTGTTGCTATTTGGACTTGAAACTTCTAAGAGCTATGCCATGAAAAGTGCCCTGTGGCTCTTCATAGATTTGGACTTGAGATTACTGTTCTGGATTCGTGTCCTATAGTCTGCTGTTTCTGAGTTTATTAAAATCAGCTTTCCTAAAATCCAGAGTACTCAGCTTTTGCTTCCTTTAAAATCAAAAACTCAAGTATGACATTTGCAGGTTTAGAGGTGGTGCTAAGATTGGTGGGGCTTTCTAACACCCCCTCCCAATGCAAATCTTCCCCCAATCATCCTGCAGCAAAGACCAGTCTACTAAAATTGCCCCCTCAAGCCCTCAGCCAGAATCCAGTGCACAACTGTATGCCAAAGCCCTGTAATGGGTGTAGCTGGAGTACCACTGAAGTTGGTAATGGATGCTCAGGGCCACCTGGGCTTCTGGTGACACAGATGAATCCAGGAGCACCCCCAAACCACTGACCTGCTCCTTCTTAAGAGAGTGCAACCCTATCTAGAATAGGCAAATACCCCAATTCCTGGGAGCTGTCAACTCATAGGTCCTCTGTCTTATTGGGATTCAGCTTATTGGGATTCAGCTTATTGGGCAGATATGGCCCTTATCCAAGCCATATCTGCATCCAGGCACCGGTTCAGATGTTACAGAGAAAGAGCTGGGTGTCGTCAGCATAGCGGTGACACCTTGCCCCAAATCTCCTGATGGCCGTTCCCAACTGCTTCATATAGATGTTAAATAACACTGGGGACAGGATGGTGCCCTGAGGAACCCCACAGTTCAGCTGCTATGGAGCTGAGGTGCAGTCACCCAATACTATTCTCTGGAACTGCTCCCACATGTACGAGTCAAACCACTGTAGAACAGTGCCTCCACCTCCCCTTATGGAGGTGGTCCAGGAGGATACCGTGGTCCAACGGTATCAAAAGCCACCAAGAGATCAAGAAGAAGTAACAGGATCACACTCCTCCTGTCCCTCTCCCAAAGAAAGTCATCCATCAGGGTGACCAAGGCTATGTATGGACAAGCCAGGGGGTGGAGGAGGGGGAAGGACCTGTTTATGTGTGTATGTGTGATGCCTTAGTAACAAAGGCTAATAACTTTTGGGCAAAGGTGCAAGGTCAGAGTTTCTCCTTTTCGTTTTGCTCAAATTTTAAAGGATCCTTTTCACTGGCCTCTGCTGCAGGAAACCTCTCATCGTCAGTAAATATGGGGTCTAGCTGCTGCAGCAATATGATTATTTGGAAGATAGTTTATAGAAGAGCAACCAAACGGAGTCAAAGAAAAGGCATACTTGCTAGTGCAGTAAAAGAGATGCCCATCCCTATGAAGTTGTCTTGCCAATTCTAACTGATGATTGTCCATAAGTTTGTCGTTTACAACGACCAGAAGTGGCTTCCCAGCTTCCAGAACTTCCAAACAGCTTCCTGCACCTGGAGAAGTAAAACAGGAATGAAAAGTTTATGCCAGAACATTCAATTTTACATAGCAACATAAGCCAACAAACATTCATACCGAAGAGCACCAGATCTAAAAACCCAATTCTTGTAAGACCTTATTGTTGTGTCTAATCTCCCTTCCCTTGGGCAGAGTGAAGGACTGTCAGACATTCATTCAGAATCAGATTCTGAGGTTGAAGAGACATTCCAGTCGGTACCAGGAGGGGAAGAGTTGATTCCCATGGCCTCTGTCCCAGCTGCGAATGAACCTTTGCCAGCGCTTATCTCTGATGGTGTAAATAAACCCCAAGTTGAAAATCAGGCCTCTTCTTCCGAAGAGAAGGGCGTGAAAAGCCTGAGAGATGCGCGATTTCATAGGAGACATGCTGAGGCCAGAGAGGTGAGAAGGAGGTTGGAGAGATTGGTTGCTCAGAAATGGCTTGGTCAAGACCAGTCTAAATAAAGGCAGTAATGGACTTTTCCTTTCCTTGAAAAGAACAACTGTTTTGCTTGTTTAGCTTAATCCTGCTTCGAGGGCAAGTCGCTTTGAACTTTTAGACTCCCTTCAGATGAGGAAAGGTGTTTATGGCCTGAATAAAGTTTTGTTGATTTCCTAGCAGACCTCTTTATTCACTTCAAAGAATGCAAGGGGAAAGAGCACCACAACACTTATTTTAATGTGAGCCTCCGCCCCAGAAGGCAGCTTTTTTAAATCTATTGTCAAAGATCCATTTTCCCATTACTTTATTTAACCTTAAAATGCAGGATATAAATAAATTAAATAAAGTTGACCCTGATATGGTGTACACATTTGCAAATTTCTGATGCTTTGTCTTGAAGGCAACATGAAAAATAATGGATGGCCACTAATGTGCTAACAATTTAATATCTTAGGGCAAAGCTTCAGTGAAAATAATCCATGAAAATTTGAATTAGAATTCTGAAAAACTCTATCCCTCAAACTACATATTATGGCCGATGCCAGGAAAGAAATATACACTGTGACTATTGGGTTCAGATAATATGTTAACTCAACCCAGACTCAAGGGTTGAAGATGGGTTGAGAGTGGGTTGTCATGGAACTGTGGGTTGTTGAAATGTGGGTTGTGTTGTCTGAAACCAACCAAGCTTAACCACAAACAATCTATGAAGAGAACCTGTGACCCAGTTCAAACAACACACCATGCCATGGTGGTTAAGCATTTTGAGCTAAACATTATGGCTTAGCTTCATAGGGACCATGCCATAGCATGTTGTGTGAACCATTCTTAACCATAGTAGCTACATGACCACAGTTTAAACACTCTCACTAACCATTTGCTGCAAAAGGGTTAGGGGCCTAACCATGGCTTAGCGTGTTGTCTGAATAGACCCATATTTTGTTGTTGGGTTGTGAACTGTGGGTTTTTCATGGTTTGTTAAGTGTGGCTGGGTTCAGACAACTCCTGAGTGTGGGTTATTGTGTTGTCTGAACCCAGCCTGTGTCTTGGAACGTATTGCGCACACACATCATTGGCTGAATGAAGCGAGGTTTTCAGTTTAACTCATCTGTTTAATAATGTCTGCTTACCCTCGAATATTAAGATATCTGGATAAAATTTACTTCACATGTTCTATACTTCTAGCTCAAATATCAGCCCCATCCTCACACTTGTTCTCAAGGGAGGGGGCAGGAAAGATATAAAACACATTATGATATGGTATCTCACTTGAGCACTGAGCCATCACTTGGTCTATAAAGTTTGTAAACACTGCTGCCATTTTCAGAACAGCTATTTTATTGCGAAGCGATGCTTCTGAAACGTTGTGTTTTAACTAGGGCACTTATGGGTTATGACCACAGCTAAGCAATAGACAAAGCTGAGCCAGAAGCTCACACTGAACAAAATAACATTAACTTTAAGAAAAAACTGGCGAAAGCCACTCTGAGCCTGTGGGTTAGAGCAGTCTAACAAAGAAGTGAAAGAAGGAGCTCATGAAAGGGAGACAAGTGATTTACTCTGTCTTTCAACATATGGGGGGGGGGGGAAGGGAACTGCTCTCCTCTGACTTTCTCCTTATCGCTTTGTTGCATGAACAAAGTGAGGCCTTTGGTTCAATTTGCCCTTCTGGCATCCTGTTTGTTACCAAATGAGATCTTGCTAATTCAAACTTGAAGCATTTTACCTGCATGACTTATGACAAGATCGGCTATTTGCACATCTTCGGATAGGGAGTTCTTGAACTTGAAGACTTCCAGGGTAAACGTAGCTGAGCTGACTGAATCTGGACACACACTTCCCTTGCCAACCTGGAGGACTAGTTTGCTGTAGCCAAGATCCCGTAAAACCTACAGTGGGGAAAGAACGTAGGGTCAAACTTGGAAGTGTGTGTGTGTGTGTGATACAGATACCACTTAGCAAATGGTTAAATTCTGTATTCTCTTGGTGAGAAAGACGGGCTAATGCGGTAAAATGGTCTTCCACATTGACCTAGAGGCAATTAGGTGAGTTGGGACTTGTAGGTGCATCATGGCCTGATCTAAGGTAGGAAAAAAAGAGGAGAGAAGCTATTACCAAGTGCCTGGAAATGCTTTAATAAGCCCAATGCTTAGAGGAAGCATCAGGAATATTTTTCAAAATATACACGGAGAAAGGCAAGGTCCCTGAGAAAAGAAAGGTCTTTTTGAAATGTGTTGGGTTTATTAAAGCTTTTTCATGCACTTGCAAATATACTTTCTCCTGTTTTCTGACATAATTTTTGCCTTTCCCTTTTTTCTTTTTCGTTTCATTTATCTGAGGAGCACAACCACCATTCCTTTTTGCTTCTTTGGTTTCTTTTTCATTTTCTCTTTTCCAGAACTTACATATGTCATGAGAGTCTGGGTGCTCTACTCAAAAACGGTCATACTTCACAGATACCGAGTCATGGGGGGAACGGACTGTGTATACTGTACCGGTTTGTAATGGTTTTGTTATTCTGAATTTTTATGTCAATAATCGTTATCACTCGTTGCTAGCTGCCTTGAGCGTTCTGTTTTGGACAGAAAGACAGAACAAGAGAGACGGTGTAGTGGTTAGACTGTTGGACTGAGAGTCAGGAGATCCACGTTTTAATTCCCACTCCGCCACAAAGCTCACTGGGTGATTTTCAGCCAACCACCAACTCTCGGCCTACCCTACTTTGCAGGGTTGTTGTGAGGATAAAATGAAGAGGAGGTTTATGTACATCCCCTTGGGGTCCTTGGAAGAAAGGAGGTTTATAAGTGTAACAAACGAACAAAATAAAAGGATGTAAAAGCAACGTTGCAAATTTCCCCTTTGGAATAAAGTTGTAAAACAAGAATGGATCAGACCTCACATCTCGATATCTGAAACGGGGAAACTCCAGGCGCTCATAATGCTGAACCATATTTGTTCTTGGGTATCTGCACCTAGCATGTTGTGAAGCTATGCTAAAGCTGCAGCCCTTGGAACACTGACCGTAAAGAATGTTCCCTTGAAGTCAATGAATATTTTTTGTGAGCAAACACTGCACAAGAAGTAATGGGAGAAAGTGTTAGCTACTGCAAGAATTTCGCGTGAAAGTTCTTCCAGTTGTTGGTATAGAACCTTATATGAGTAGAACCTTGTGCCTGTGGTGTGGATGAAGTAAAAGGGAAAAAAGGGAAGGGAGGAAGCACTTGGCTATTTGCAGACAAAGAGCTGAAAACACTTTTGCTGTGCAATTGTGCTGATGCCTAACAGTGTAGGGTGACCAGGTAAAATCCAGGTCAGGGCTCATGTAACTTTAACAGTTGTAGAGAAAAGGGAATTTCAGCCAGAGTCAGTTGTATGCAATTAGTTCCTGGTGATATTCCCTCTTCATCACAACAGTTAAAGGTACAGGCACTATACTAGAGTGACCATATACAAAAGAAGGCAGGGGCCCTGCAACTTTAACTGTTGTGATGAAGAGGGAATTTCACCAGGAACTAATTGCATACAAATGACACTGGCTGAAATTCCCTTTTCTCTACAACTGTGTTACATGAGCCCTGACCTGGATTTAATCTGGTCACCCTACCTAACAGCATGATCCTATGGAAAGGGAAGCAGCCTGAAGACCATTGATTCTGATGGGTTTAGGGGCTTTCGTCTCTGGACAGATCCAGCTGTAGGCCTAGCAAGCAGTTGTGTACTTAACATAAATAAGTTCTGGAATTTTACGGGGCTACAATATTAGGGTGACCATATGAAAAGGAGGACAAGACTCCTGTAACTTTAACAGTTGCACAGAAAAGGGAATTTCAGCTGGCGTCATTTGTATATATGAAGAACCTGGTGAATTTCCCTCTTCATCCCAACAGTTAAAGCTGCAGGAGCCCTGCCCTCTTTTGTATCAGGTCACTCTAGTATCGCTCCTGCAGCTTTAACTGTTGAGATGAAGAGGGAATTTCACCAGGTTCTGCATGTATACAAATGACCCATGCTGAAATTCCCTTTTCTATGCGGCTGTTAAAGATACAGGAGCCTTGTCCTCCTTTTCATATGGTCACCCTATACAATATTCTTAAATAAGGTCATTGGACAAATGAGGAAGGAAGAAAGGAAGGGGTGGGTGGGTGTGACTTCTAACACCTTAAAGCTGTCATCGTAAGCCCACTAAATGCAATCACTTCTGTGTAAGCAAACTACGACACTACAATTGCTAAGTGTATTTATTTAACATTTATTTACTTGGAATACAGTGGGCTTGGCTTCTAAAGAAACATACTGAAGATTGCACTGTAAAGCTGCACTGTCACGCACACTTCCCTATGAGTCAGACCACTGGATAGTGGTCTTTACCTCCAAGTAAAGACGCACTGAATTGTGCTGAGTTAAATGCGCACATTTGCCAGGCAGAGAGATCCACACTACACAGTGGGGTTTACTGCTCATACTTCATCGCTGAAATTCCCAAGCACACTTACTCATAAGTCGGAGGCATAGAAAACAGTGAGGTTTACTTATGAGTAAAATGCTCTGGATTTTACTGGAAAGCTGCAACCTTGTGCACATTTGCCCAGGGGCCAGCCCCATGGAACACAGTGGGGTGTACTTCTGAGTAAGCATGCTCAGGCTGCATGGCCATTATCCCCATGGCACACTTACTTAGGAGTCAGCCCAACAGAACTGAGTGGCACTTTACTAGTGAGTAAAATACTCTGGATTTTACTGGAAAGCCCACTGCCCCAGGAATCAGTTCTATTGAACACAGTGTGGTTTACTTCTGAGTAAGCATGCTCAGCCTCACGCGACATGGTCTTTATCCCTATGGTACACCTACTTAGGAGTCAGCCCCATAGATCTGAGTGGCACTTTACTAGTGAGTAAAATGCTCTGGATTTCACTGGGAATCTGCAGCCCTGTGCACATGTGATCGACAGACCACATGGGATTTACTCCTGAGTAAGCATGAGAACAGAGAAGTGGGGTGGGGGATCCTACTGAACGCCAGCCTCTGACTTATCACATGCCCCCCATGTCCCTTCTTTGCTTCCTAGGAGGGCTCAATATTCTGGGCTTCCCTTTTCTTGAAAGGGCAGAAAATCCCAGGACCTGCAGAGAGGGAGTCAGGGAAAGCACCGGAAGTGATGCAAGCGCAAGGGCGACATAAGCCTCTTCCGCCCTTTCACCCCTACCCGGTTGCCTAGAGACTGCGGCCTTGGTGGGGAAAGGCAGCGGCGGCCGCAGTAGCAGGGGAAGGGTAGAAGAGCAGAACTTGGGGGACTCACCTGCAGAGCCTCCGGGGCCGTCACGGCGGTAATGAGATCGTCGAAGCTGGTCGTGCCCACGGTGACGAACGCCGATTTCATGGCCGGGTGAGAGGCGGAGCAACCATAAAGAGGAAGGGGGCTAGAGCGGCACTCGCGCAGGCGGCCCTCCTGGTTGAATAAGAAAGCCGAGTGGCGTCGTTCTAGAACTTTAAATATCTATAATAATCCGCCCAGGCGCTACACCATAGAAATGGGAAACTAAAGCAACGCATTTCGTCATTTGAACGGGGAAATTCCGACTTCACTTGGGAAGTTATTTTATCATAGACTTTAATATCTAAGCTGACACATATTATTATTATTATTCACGTTCTTTTTAATGGTATATGCAGATTTTTATGCCAATGCAGTCTACATTGCAAGCTGAGAATGAGAGAGAATGCTTTAATATCCCAGCAAATGTTGCCCCTGGAGCAAGTGGTTTACAACAATCCTGCAGTGCAGTCCAATAACAATATTTTCAGGTTTAGAGGTGGGGCTGAGGCTGGTTTGGCTTTCTAACACCCCCTCCCAATGCAACCCAAGCCCAATATGTTGCAGCAAAGACCAGTCTACTAAAATTGCCCCCTCAAGCCCCCAGCCAGAATCCAGCGCACAACTGTATGCACGGTCCAGTCTAAAAAATCCAATAAATAAATGAATTACACACAAAATCAAGCCTGTTGGAAAAACCAGTGTGTGTGTGTGTGTCTACAATGCCGCCTTGGAAAGCGATCACTGTAAAACCCCACAGCCTCGCAGCAGCAAGACTAAATCGATAAAGTATACGGAGCAGGAGGGAAGGAGGGCTATTTAACTAGAAAAACCACAGCACCAGCGACCATTCTGCTGTCAAGCCCGCCACCTGCCCTGCATACCGGCGCTTACCCAAGTAACACCCAATGGATAACCCAAACCGAAGCCAGGAAATGAACCTTGGAGCATAGGTAAAAGTCGCAGTAAATTGAGAATTTGAAAACACACAGTTTTGGGGGTGAAGCCCCATTGTGGCTGCGAGTTGGCAGCTGCATCATTTAAACAACGCAGCACCACAGCACAGCCACTATGGAGTTTAATAGAGCATATAGACACAGCTCCCAGGATTTGTGCTGCTACACTGGGGGCAGGGGTGCTGATGTCTAATCACAATTGTGGTGATTGGTCACCGTCCACCAAGGAGATGGCGGGGGTGGCTCCAGGACCCAGATGGTGACCCAGAAACCCTACGCTCCCTCCTTGGTGTTGGGATTACCAGCGGGAAAGTGCGGGGTGGAGGAGAGAGGCACCGTTGACCTGGCATCATGAAGACAGCCCCTTGTAAAAACAAAATAACTTGTGAGTAAAATTTCAGAACTAAAGAACAAAAATAACAACAACAAACAAAAAAACGAGGAAGCATGTCTAGAGAAGTGACTCATTCAAAATCAAAGGGGAGCAGGGTCCTTTGGCATGAAAGATCTGAGTCTTACAAACACTAAAAATAAACCTGTTTGTAGCAGAAGTGCCGAAAATTCCCATTCAGAAACCTAGTGTGCCTCTCAGTTCTTTAGGTAGCTGTAATAATTTACCTCTTCGATTGAAATATATTCCTGGGGCTCCTGCTGTTGAGAGTTCTGTGATTTGTCTGGCCTCTGCTGCTGTTGATCAGAACCTGTCTAGAAGCTCCAGATTTGATATTAATCAGCAGTGAAAAGAGAGCATTGAAAAGAGCCATGGCTTCTCTTGCAGCATAATTTCTGAGCAGCATACAGAATTGGAGTCTGCCCTCTGTTTGCCCTTGAAGTTTATCATAGAATTGTGGAGTTGGAAGGGACCACAAGGATCATCTAGCCCAACCCCCTGCAATGTGCAGGAAAACCAATTAAACCATCCATCAGAGGTGGCTGTCCAGCCTCTTCTTAAAAACCTCCAGAGATGGAGAACCTGCTTAGATGTCCCCCTTAACCTTGGGAATATGGAACTGTCACAGTGCAAAATACATGTTGATGAGCAATGGGGAACGGGCAACAGCAGCTCTAGTGAGGCACGGCCAATTAATAAAAGCAATCGCTCTTAGATTCCTGATAGGGCAGCCAGTTACACAGTGTCGAAATGGAGGAAAAGCCTCAGCCCCTTCACACACACAAAAAAAAAACAGGACAAGAGAGGGCACATAGTTTGCATAACATTTGCATATGCTCATATGTATGTGCAGATGTAAATTTCAAACAAATGATTATAACTTAAATATAAATCGAATACATCAAATGGTAGTGAGGAAGCCTGCAGCCAAATGACTTGTCTGATTGCTGTGGGTGGGCAACTTCAAGACCCCCCCCCCTTTCCTGTTTTCTCTTAGGGCACAAACTTATCCATGTTTAGACAGGCAAAAATCCCGCAACTCCCAGTATTCCCCAGCCAACATAGCTGTCTGGGGAATGCTGGGAGTTGTAGGACCTTTTTCTCTTTAAACAATATAGAATTGTGCCTTTCTAGGGCGACCCTATGAAAAGGAGGACAGGGCTCCTGTTTCTTTAACAGTTGTATTGAAAAGGAAATTTCAGCAAGTGCCATTCATATGCATGAAGCACCTGGTGAAATTCCCTCTTCTTCCCAACTGTTAAAGCTGCAGGAGCCCTGCCCTCTTTTGTACCTGGTCGCTCTAGTATAGCTCCAGCAGCTTTAACTGTTGTGATGAAGAGGGAATTTTACCGGGTGCTGCATGCATACAAAAGACACCTGCTGAAATTCCCTTCTCTACACAAGTGTTAAAGATACAGGAGCCCTGTCCTCTTTTCCATATGGTCACCCTACCTTTATGGTTCTTTCTCTTTAAGCTGGACTTGTACTGGGTAACCCTTCCAAACAGAAAATGCCTTCAAGCAGAGGATCGTCCATGGACAGGTCTCCCAATAGAGGACTGTATTCCATACAGTAGGACACACGGCCACTCGTACTTCCTGAAGAACTCTGAGGCTTTTGTTAACCAAAACACTTGAAAATGACAAGCCATCCATCTTCTGCCTTCACTAAGGAGATTACTGTAAGCCAGGTATGGGCAGAAACTCAATTACCAGAAGTTTTGGCCTTCAACTCCCAGCATTCCTGGCCATTGGCCAGGATGATGGTAAGGGCTTCTGGGTGTTGGTGCCAAACACCTGGAGACTTACCTTCTGCTCACCCCTTTTGTAAGCAATACTGTCATACTCAGTGCATAAATAGGTGTGGAGATACAGAACAACCTCTGATACAGGATCCATGGAGGGGGCAGACTGAAAGTAATGTACCAACCCATGTAGATCCTGTAAGCAGCCCCGATTGTTAGAGCTGTCATTAGTTTTACTTATTCAGAATATTTAAACCCTGCATTTCCCCCCGCAAAGATTCAAGGTGGCATGTGCGAATGTTCCTGCTATGTCGTAAATCTTTTGAAAGTCTTTACAGTCTTCATCTGATGTGTGACGTTTGCTTCTCTGTTCGGGGTTTCCGGTGGCAGCTTGATGTGTGATTATTTGAGCATCTTATGGGCCAAACCACATGATATGATAAACAATGTTTTTTTTTTAAAAAAAATGCTTAAACTTGCTGTTTTTATTTGGGCAGAAAAAAGCAGCCGTGGGGTCCTGATCTGCAAAATACACCCGATCTGAATCAGGGCTTACAACCAGTTTCCTGCTGAATATCGCACCATCTGTCCAGCTGTTGGCCCCCATAAACAGGTGATCAGATTGGGAGCACATTGCAGATGGGCCCTGTGCCCTGCTTTTCCTTTAAAATAAGACTGGCCGGTTCAAGCACAGTTTTTTCAAAAGGAGCCAGCATCTGCTTCGCCCAAGGAGGTGGTCCTTCCCCCTCACTCAGAATCCTCTGCATTCCAGATAGAGTATCCACTGATATGTCACCCAAAAGTAGAAATGCATCACCAAAAGAAAGAGGACTCTATTTGCATAATATTTGCATATGCTAATTTATAGCTGCAATTTTAGAAGCAATAAATATAACTGAAATTCCTTTAAGGTAGATTCCTGCATTGAGCAGGGGGTTGGACTTGATGGCCTTATAGGCCCCTTCCAACTCTACTATTCTATGATCCTATGATTCCATGAATCATACATCTCACCATAGTAACCAGATGACACGTGCCCTACTCAATCTGCTGTCCAGGTGCCATAACTCTTAAGAATGTAAGAACATAAGAAAAGTCATACTGGATCATATCAAGAGTCCATCTAATCCAAAGTGCTGTTTGCACAGGGGCCAATTAGCTCACCACCCATGAAAAGACATGAGTGAAACAGCACCCTCCTGTGTATGTTCCCCAGAAACTGGTATATAGCCATCAGGATTAGTAGCCATTGATTGCCTTCTCCTCCAGGAATTTGTCCAACCCCCTTTTAAAGCCATCCAAAGTGGTGACCATCACTATTTCTTGTGGAAGTGAATTCCATAATTTAACTATGGGCTTTCTGAAGAAACTTCAAGGCTCCTGCCTGCCCTCCCTTCTTACGGGTCTTCATCTTTAAACAACACGTGGACAGGACAACCCTTCAATATGACAATACCTTCAAATAGAGGACAAATGAGCAGCCTCATTCCGGAAGGGTGTGCCAGCGCTTCCACCCTACACCTTGGGGCATCAGGAAGGTCCCAGAGAGAGGACTGTTAAAACTCGCAGGGGTATCTAGGTTGTTTGGAAACACTTCTAGTTCTAAATACAGGATGGGAAAATGAGTAGGAGCTCACCACAAAATGAACTTTGTCTGAGGAGATGAAGCTGTGACAGGTTGCATTAATCATGGCTGATGTTTCCTGATAATCACCCCCGTGAGGACACTCAAGGAGATCCATCGTCTGGCAGTTTGGCAGGATTCCTCATTCTCAAAGAAAAACATGTGAGCAGGGGGAGAAATCACTTCTGTTTGGCTTCAGCGCTGGAACATATTTCCAGGTTCTGTGGAATCCCTCGACAGTCCTTGTTGCAATCAAATCAACCAAGCAGCCAACCCAAACATTTACTGTTGTCTGTGGTGGATAACATTTCAGACTAGGCCTGGGGAGAACCAGGTTCAAATCCCTACTCAGCTAAGGCGCTCATTGGGCGGCCTTGCACCTGGCACTATCTCTAGCCTAACCCACTTTGCAGGGTTGTGGTGAGGATAAAAAAGAGGGAGAGGGGAAGACCTGCTAGGCACATACCCTGAGCTTCCTGGAAAAAAGTTGAGATAGAAATAAAGTGAACTAAAAATCATTCCAGCAGTAAACAATAGGAGTGTGCATGGACCCCCTGATCCAGATCGGCCCAATCCAGATCTGTATGATCCAGACCCAGTCTGCTTCGATCTGGATCTGGATCCAGGGCCCAATCCAGATCTCCGGATCAACATCCAGAAACCCTCCTTTTCCCCATAGACTTGCAAGTCTATAGGAAAAAGGACTCACAGCCCTCCCCCCACTCTCCATGCTTACCTGCTGCCTCCTCGTCATCACCCAGCGTTACGTCACTCTACTGAGAATCAGGCCGAGGCCTGGTTGTCAGTACAGCGGACGGCAGTGGACAGCAGTGGGTGTGTGGGGAGAGGAGGGAGAGTGGGGAGAGGGTGGTGAATCCAATGGACTCATCGCTGGCCTAGCGTCCCTGGGTGCTGACTGCACAGCCGGCACCCAGGGACCTGGAAGGGCAATGTGCCCCGGATCTCCGGATTGATCCGGACCGGTCCAGATCCGGACAGATCCGGACCTCTCCTGATCCGGTTCTGATCTGTGCACAGCCCTAGTAAACAACACAAGCAACCTAAACATCGGACCTCTATGATATAAAATTTTACATCCACTATTTCAGGGGTGGACACCACCTTTTTTTTCTGACTTTCCTTGCAATTAGCTCAGTATGATTGAGTATCCCCTCCAAAAAATCCACTTTATAATGTACAAATATAGAAGCATATTCGTTGCAATGGTCCATTAGAGACTTTCTAGGAACATTTTGCATCTGTCAACCAGCCAATAATTAGATTGAAGGTTCACCCCATCCCATCTCATCACATAACAATTTAGGGTCCAATCCCATGCCTGTTTAGACAGAAAAGGGTCCTGCAACTCCCAGTATTCCCCAGCCAGCATGCTGGGAATTGTAGGACTTTTTTCTGTCTAAACAGGCATAGGATTGTACCCTGAGAAGGTATTGTATCTTCTGTTTCTAGCAGCCCACATATATAGGGATATGTATCGTATCATTAAAATGTACGATAACGATACAATAGGGTTGTTATCGTGCATGTGTTTAATGATGACGATACGATACAAAAACATACCATAATCATCGGAGACGATAATTTTTGGGCGATTTTATCATTTTATTGGACTGCTATATAAATATACCTATAACTTCTGTATTTTAAAAGTTAGAGGCTTGACACATTGTCACAGTGCTTATGGGGTATGCCTAAGTATGTGTATGAAATTTGAGATCGATCCCTGCAACCCTCGATTTTATATGAATTTATTAAAGATCGTTTCCATTCTGACAGGTCTATACGAATTCATGTAGCGAGCTATCATTCTGATCTGTCAGAACTGAAACGATCTTTAATAAATTCATATAAAATCAAGTGTTGGAGGGATCGATCTCAAATTTCATACACATACTTAGTAGGGGTGTGCACGGACCCCCCGGATCGGATCGGGACCCGGATCGGGACCTCCAATTTTGTCCCGGACCGGTTCGGACAAAATCGGAGGCCCCCCGGACCGGATCGAGTCCGATCCCGACCCAAAAATCGTACATTTTTGGATCGGCCGCCATTTTTTTCCCCATAGACTTGCATTGCAATGCAAGTCTATGAGGAAAAAATGGCGGCGGGTGGGTAAGGGGGGGGCCTAACTCCCTCCCCCCCCCGGGGACGTCCGCTGTGGACGGCCCCGGCAGGTAAGCCCCCTCCCCCGCGCTCCCTACCCCCCCTGAGGCCGCCCGCTTCCATCCGCTGGCGCCCGCGGGCGCCAGCAGATAGAAGCGGACGGCTCCGGGGGGGGTAAGCCCCCTTCCCCGCCACTGCTTACCTTCTCGGCCCGTCCGCTCCCGTCCAGCGCCGGCGGCTACTACCAGCGGGCTCCGCGGCCTACTCTCGAGTAGCGCGCCGGGTGATGACATCACCCGGCGCGCCACCCTGGAGCAGGCCGCGGAGCCTGCTGGTAGTAGTAGGCGCCGGCGCCGGACGGGAGCCGCCGGGCCGGGCAGGTAAGGGCCCCCCTCCCCCCTCCCCCCTCCGCGCGCCCCCTCCTCCCCTCCACGCACCCCCTCCTTACCTTCCCTGCCCGGCGGCTCCCGGCCGGCGCCGGCGCCTACTACTTCCAGCAGGCTCCGCGGCCTGCTCTAGAGTAGCGCGCCGGGTGATGACATCACCCGGCGCGCCACCCTAGAGCAGGCCGCGGAGCCTGCTGGGAGTAGTAGGCACCGGCGCCGGACGGGAGCCGCCGGGCTGGGAAGGTAAGGGCCCCCCTCCCCCCTCCGCGCGCCCCCTCCTCCCCTCCACGCACCCCCTCCTTACCTTCCCGGCCCGGCGGCTCCCGGCCGGCGCCGGCGCCTACTACTACCAGCAGGCTCCGCGGCCTGCTCTAGAGTAGCGCGCCGGGTGATGACATCACCCGGCGCGCCACCCTAGAGCAGGCCGCGGAGCCTGCTAGTAGTAGTAGGCGCCAGCGCCGGACGGGAGCCACCGGGCTGAGAAGGTAAGTGCCCCCCTCCTCCCCCCCCCCCGCTGTCCACTTTCATCGGCGGGCGCCCACTGGCGCCCGCCAATGGAAGCGGCGGTGGGCGCCAGTGGGCGCCCGCCGATCCGCCGATCCACCGAACCGGTTCGGAGCTTTTTCGGACCGGTTCGGATTGGATCGGCCGATCCAGCTGCGGGATCGGAAATCGGATAATTTATCCGATTTCCCACTGGACCGGACTCGGATCGTGGATCGGGTCCGATCCAGTGCACATCCCTAATACTTAGGCATACCCCATAAGCACTGTGACCAAGTTTCAAGCCTCTAACTTTTAAAATACAGAAATTATAGGCATTTTTTTTAAAAAAAATAAGGATACAAAAAATATTTTTTCACGATAATTATCGTGAAGACGATACGGTTCACCTACGATATGAATGAAGATGATCATTTTTTTGGTCCAAAATGATGATAATGATAAACTACGATATTTTTGGGCGTGCAGACCCCTACACATATACATAAATGCTTCCTGGTATTTTATAATATCAGGTAGCCAATGGGAAGGTTTTGCTAGAAAATGCACAGCAATAAAGTCAAATCAAACACTGTAAAGTCATTGGCTTTTTAATCTTATAGACTTTTTTTAAAAATCATTTTCTTCCATGTACAAAATAAAGGAACCTGCATGTGTCTGCAAACATTGTTTGCCAGTCTGAGTACCTAAAGGGAACAGTTATGAGAATTAAAAAACCAAAAAACAACAACATTTCTTTACAGACCCAGAGAGCACATGACTCCATCCATCCACCAGAGGTCAGTGTTCATAAAGGAAAACTATAAAAAAAAACAAAAAAAAACAAAAAACAAAAAAACACCAACCACCCAACAGAAGCATAATACCCTTTTTTTAGGGCAGTATCACAAAAATCAACCAAGGGTTTATGTTCTACAGAACAATAATTTGGTCTAGATTAGCCTTCCCCAACCTGGTGCTCTCCAGATGTTTTACTCTTCAACTCCTAGCATTCCTGACCATTAGTCATGCTGGCTGGGAAATTCAAGGAGTTCTAGGACTATTTTCTGTTGAAACATGCATAGGATTGCACCCTTAATGGCCGAGGTAATTTTCACACTAAATCTGGACATCATGGGCAGCAGAAAGTGGTGGTAGATGACTGAGATCACAGAATGGACAGAACCACTTTAGACTGCAGATCGCTAATCACATTTTTCTCATTGTTCCCCTATATTACTTGCAGGTAGAAAAGCAGCACTAAAGGAAAAGAGTTGGTTTAAACTAGTGGAGACTGGTGACTCCAAATTTGGTGGGGCTGTGCATCCATACGGTTCAACACCTTGGACAGCTCCTTTAGAGTTCTGGCTGGTTCTGACGGAAACCCAGAATGGATTCATAGCCCCATCGAAATTGGAGCCACCAGCCTCCACTGGCTGATTTGCAACCTTTCTTCCAGATATGCTGGTTTTATATTTCCAGGATTTTAAAACAAAAATTTGGAGGAAAGAAGCCATCATATGTGGAATATCTCAACTGTATCCTGAACTGTTATATAGTGTATTTTACTACCTTACCATTCTGTCAATTCCCCCCTTATTCTATTGCATGTGCAGACCCTTCCTATATTACCATGACAAGCTGAACCTAACAAAATTCTTTCATTTACATAACTATTAAAGTATAGGAGCTGTGCTATCTTCCTTTGCACCTTGTTGCATCACCAATAACAGGGCAGCACCACATTCTATGACATTGTCCTGGCATGGCTGTTGCTGGGCCACATTGATCTTAAGCTCTTAACATGCTGGGGCAGCAAGTTAGTTATTTAATCCTCTGTAAAGAAAGGTGTACTTTAAAAGATAAGTCCCACCCTCCCTCCCCCAATCTATCCATTCCATTTTTAATGGATTGGGAAGAGAGGAGTCGGAGTTATATTAACGGACGTGACAAAATATATTCTCCATCTCTCTCTTAAGAATTGGCAAATTGTGCTAATCTTATATCGCAGTCTGCAAGTTCACAAAAATTCAGGTATTTAAAATGAATCCTGTCAAAATCCAAGTGGACTTTTAGGAGCACAGTTGCCACCAGGTGCAAAGGGACCGGCTCAAACAAGAGAGCCATGACTGCCCAGCTGAACTTCATGGTCGATTAATGCATTCGACACAAATCAAAGAGAAGGTACACAAATATACACAGTCAAAATGGCCTAATGTTAAAAAATGCAAAAATCAAAAACATTGTAGCCCAAACCATATGTATCAGGATACCTAAAATAAAAAACAGAACTGTAAAACCTAAAAACTGTGATGTTAAAATGTTATACTGATATAAAAGGATGCATGTGACAAAATGTGTGTGTGTGTGTGTGTAAAAACTACAAATGGGCCAAATGTGTTTGGACTTTTTGTCTTCATCAGTGGCCGATGCAAAACTACAAAGTTAAAGAAACATTAAAAAAACAACCAATTGCACCGCAACAACATAAGTATGTTTTTATAAGGCAACTGATACCACTACTATGCAAGCCTGTAGCCTGCCCCCCCCCCATTTCCTCCATCTCCCCTATTACTATTTTTTACAAACAAATAATTAAAAGCCAGTTTACTATTTTGTCTTTAACAGCCTTGAAAACCAGATTAACTGCCCTCCTACTTTATTGGCAGCCCCCCCCCCTTCCAAATTTTTAGGCTTGTTACTATGACCTGACTCTAATTGACCATTCTTGCATTGCTTCTCTGAAATGGAGTTTGGCCCTCAGGCATGGTTGAGAGCCAGTTTTGCCACTCCCCCCATGTTTAGGGTGACCAACTGTCAGGATTTCCCTGGATTTGTCCTGGTTTTTGTTCTCTTCTGGGTGTCAGGGGGGGTTTTCTGTAATTTTCTATAATGTCCTGGAAAGACACGCTTTCCCTTTGAAGGCTGCATTAGCATGGTGGGAGGGAATGACTCACCTTCTGGAGGTGGGTCATTTCCCTCACACTGCTCCAATCAGGGCCTGAAAGGGGAAAGCGTGTCATTCCCAGACATTATAGAAAAGGCCCTGATTGGAGCAGTGGAGGGTGGGAATGACACACTTTCCCCTCCTCCACCCCATTTGGGGCCTTTAAGGTGGTGGAGGTGAATGACATGCATCCCAGAGGCCCCTGAAAGCTGCTTTCCCACCCCCACCCCACTGGGTGTCCTCTTTTTTAGTTTCCCAAATGTGGTCACCCTACCCATGTTTCCAGAGCATGAGGAGTGTTGGCTATAAGAGGAACAACTCTGTATACTTCCAGACACTAGGGGGCGATAGAGAATGGGTTATATCAACAGTTGTCTGGTCACTTCCTTTCTCTTGCCCCTCATCTTCCTCTTCTTGCTTCTGCAAGGAGGGCCATGTGTTCTCTCCCAGAGAGGAAGCAAGTAACCGTATCTCATGCCTTGGCATACTTATACTCATCATGCACTCTGCTTTAGGGAGCGTTTGTAGTTAAACAGAATTAGGTAGCGTTCTCTGACGATGTGTATAAAAGCACTATTAAAGTAAGTTAATTTTGACCGTCTTCTAAACTGGGTGTAGCCTGCGTTTCTTGTCTCCAATACAAAATGCCCGGTTACCACGCTTTCTCTGTATAAGGCAGCTCTGCTGTGTGTCACGCCAGACTTTCCAACAAGGAGGAGACTCAGTGGCGAAGTATCAAGGTGAAAAGCCGTGTCGCACACATGTGAGTGAAGCACTCATACAAGATTGGCAACACCCATTTATTAATTTAATTCACTCGGGTCATCATTTAACCAGGTCATCATTTAACCATGCAGAGGAAACCTGCCTTGGCCCCAATAAAGGGGGGGAAATGCAATTTGAAACTTCTGTGGAGTCTTAAAGCAGACACATTTACATTTAAACAATCTAATTTTCCCCCATTCTAGTCTCTTTAGCAGCTCTGAAGCGTTTTGCTACCAAAATTGGCAGCAGGCTGCTACTTTCCCCCTTTTTTTTGTGGCTGGTGGTGACAGAACCATGACTCTCAGAAGGTCTGGGGGTGGGAATTGGCCCCCAGACTGCAAGAAATGGCTTACTCCTGATTTAAAATAATAAGAATAATATATATATATATATATATATATATATATATATATATAATCTATCTTACCTGTCTCTCCCTCTCGATTGAGGCGGGGAACATCATTAAATACAAAATAGTAAAAATACAAAACTACATAAAACTGATTAAATATATAAAACAAATACATTATTAAAATAACAATGAAACATCTTAAAACTCAACTAGGTAGGTCTGTCGGAAGAGATCAGTCTTTCTGGCTTTCTTAAATTCAGAGAGACTGTTATGTTGACGAATCATTCCCGGCAGGCCATTCCTGGCAGGCCATGGATCAACTAAAGCCAAATTCAGGGCACAGCCAAGTGAGATCAATCCCAGGAGAGTAATCCTCAAATACCTCACAGTTGTGTACCTGGACTTGCAGTTGGTGGCTCCACTTGCTGTTCTGCCTGCGGCTGGAAAATGTCTCATTTCAGCCCGCCCTGCAGGGGGAGCCAATGGCTCAGCCCGTGTGGGTGGAGTTACTTCAGAGAGAGGAACTGCTAACCACACTGTGACCTGCAGTGGCAGTGGCTCGCCACACGGGGCAGCAGCATTTAGATGATCCACCAGATCTTGCCTTTAGGTCTTGCAGTTCCCCTGCCTGACATACCCAATTAATTATTTGCGTCATGGTTGTAGGTTGCACAAATTCTTGGGGCTAAGAACTTAGTGGGGCTGGCTTCTGGGTAAACATCAATTGAGTCTAGTGGCTCTAATTTTGGTGAGGCTGTGAACCCATTATGGATTTCAGCCAGAAGCAGCCAGAGTTCTAGAGGAGCTATCCAAGGTGGGGATATGGTTCAGCACCTTGGATAGAGCTCCTTTAGAATTCTGGCTGGTTCTGACTGAAACCCAGAATGGGTTCACAGCCTCACCAAAATTGGAACCACCAGCCTCTACTGGTAAACATGCATCAGATTGTGCCATTAGAGGCTGAGAAACACCTTTGCAACAGGACCATTGAGACCGACGGAGAAAACCGAGGAGTACCATTCACTGTGGGCACGTCGTGCTGCAATTCCTGATTTTTGCCTTTGCTCTGGAATGGTAAAAGCGACTGCCTTGTGCAGGTTCCCTCGGTCCAATTTATGCCTTTAAAAAATAATAATAATAAAAAATTGGGCAGGCCAACTCTGCAGCAAAGAAAAAGACCTAACTTAACTTTGGGATTAGTAGCGCACTGTGTACTGCTGGGGATAGATTTCACGTTCCTTATTGTTTTCTGTTTACAAACAACTTGCCCCGAGGTGCTAATTAACGGCAAGCGTTACATATGCCAGGCAAATACCATTGTGTGTGTGTTTTTCCATACACAGACACTGGTGGTCAAGGTGAGTGAATCTCGTTAGGTTATTATAGCGCTGTAGATTTTAAGGTGGTCAAATATTGTCAATGGTGTTTAAGCTCATTCCGGCCATCCACTCTCCCCAATGATGAGCTCTTTTCTTTCATCAGAGTTGAGATACTCAATCCTTGATCCCGAGGTGACTTAATGCTGCCAATGAGCTAAACTCAAGAAATCGGATTCAATGATGGGCATTCTTCAGGGGAATATGTTCTCTCGCATGCACAATATTATCCCGGAGAGTGGTGCAGCTAGCTCATTTTAGACCCTGGACTTGATGGTCTTACAGCGGTGGTGGGGGAAGCTTTAGACAGCTATGTGTATTGCTTAATTTGTGAAACACACAGCTAAGATTTCTCCTCTTCACCTGCACCTCGTACTGAGATCTAGTGTTGTGTAGTGGCTAGAGTGCTAGACTGGGGGAGATCCGGGTTCTAGTCCCCACTTGGCCATGGACACTCACTGGGCCAGTCACAGACTCTCAGCCCAACCTACCTCACAGGCTTTTTGTTGTGGGGATAAGATGGAGGGGAGGGGGATTATGTAAGCCACCTTGGGTTCCTTGGAGGAAAAAAGGTGAAAAATAAATGAAATAAATAATAATTATAATACTGGGCCCTGCTTTGGGAGCAGGTAGCAAGCGGGGACAGGACGTGTTCCGTGGTGTCCCCTCACCTTTGGAAAACTCTCCCCAGAAATGTTTGCTCTGTATCATACATATTTCAGCAGAAAACCTGCAGGCCCCTGATTCGCAACATCATGACCTGCCATTTTCTGTTACTTCTGTTTCTGTTTGGAGCATTGGTTGGTTTATTTCTCATGAGCCATCTTGGGGCCAAATTGTGGAAAGGCTTAAAAAAACAAAGACAACGAGTTAAATAAATGAATTGGAAAGCTTGTGTATACTTTAGGAATAGTTGTAAATATATAAAATGGCACCGTCAATGAACACAGTGCTTTGCATAATGTAACAGTAAACCCCAGAGAACTTGGTTGATCCTATATGAAAGAGTCTACTTTGGCCTCTTCCTTCAAAACTGCTGTGGTGAAGGGAACCAAAAGATGGTCTCCGTGGATTTATCTGGCACAAATGAATGCCAATTACATTGTTTACTCTCCACTGGGGGGTTTAGGCCATTGTTTTAGATTATGGTGTGAATTGCACACTGAAAAAAGCCATCCTCCTTTAAAGAGTGAATCCCCTCCGGAAATCCCCCAAAACCTTGAATACCAGTTATAAAGCATTTCCCGGCATGCCAGCCAGAGAAAATATGTAACTGACTGGGACCCTTGTCCATGCACAAGCAAGATCAAATAGAAAATCAATTGACTGAAACCAGACAATATGAAATGGCTTAATCCAGGGGCGGGGAACCTTTTGTAGACTGAGGGCCAAATTCAATCTTAGGGAAGCCCTTTGGGGGGCGGGGTTCCATACCAGTGGTGGGCGTGGCCAGTGGTGAAGAGTGCGGAGCCAAAAGGCAAAAAATACCAACATATTGTAACTATATACCAACATATTCTTTTTCATCATGCTTTTAGGCTGCAATCCTATGCACACTAACTTGGGAATAAGGATTTAGTGGGGCTGGCTTCTGTGGATAGGGTTCAGCACCTTAGATAGCCCCTACTCTGGGTTCAGCACCTTGGAGAGCTCCTTTAGAGTCTTAACTGGTTCTGACTGAAACCTGGAGCAGATTCACCACCCCACTGAGATCGGAGCCACCAGCCTCCACTGATATTAAACTAAGATTATCGTATATCCAATGCTAGGCTGGGAGTAACGTACAAGAGGTTGCACCGCTCCACCTGTGGTTGCACAAGCACCAGCGCAAGCAGTACTCACCTCCTGGAGCCATAATGTGTTGTGCAATGGCATGTGTGGAATGGCTCCTGCAACTGCTTGTGCAGTAACAACTTCTGCGAGGACTTATCCAGCTACTTTTGGGACAGCTTGCTTGCACAGTTGGAATCAGAGTATTGGATTTGACACTGGCACAGGAATGAAAGCAGAGTTGCTGCAAGCCGCAGATGTCTTGCAAGAGCGGAATGACACAACTGAATACGAGCTAGGGTGGGTCATATGTCCTCTTTTATAGAGGGCAGTCCTCTATTTGAAAGGCTGCCACAGGGCTGTCCCCTAGCAGAACAGCAAATGGTGCTACCACCTCCAAATCAAGGTACACACCTGTGAGGTTTTTGAGGATTACTCTCCCGGCATTGATCTCACTTGGCTGTGACCTCAATTTGGCTTCAGCTGTGCTATATGTTTAAATCAAGGATGTGCACCTTCAGGGAGTCTAGGAGCCAATTCCACCCCACCCACCCACAAACACAAGTTCTGCTGTGGGTCACGGTCTTGCCACTACCAGCTGCAAAATATGGGGGTGAAATAGCAGTTTGCTGCCAAAATGGTTCAGAACTGCTTAGAAAGGATGCATTGAGATTATTTAACGATAGATTTGTGAAGCACCTTGGATAGCTCCTTTAGAGTTTTGCCTAAATCCCAGAGCATATTACTCCACTGACATCAGAGCCACCAGCTTTTTAACATACAATACTACTACTACTACTAATAATAATAATAATAATTCAGAAAGCAGTCATAGTTAATACATGCTGAATTGTCAGGAAATTCCTGGATCTGTAAAAGACAGCATGAATTGGCAAAGCCCGTCATGTCCATCTAGAAAAACTACCATGAGCAAGAAAGAGATAGTAGTAGTAGTAGTAGTAGTAGTAAGTAGTTACTGCTAGGGGAAAAAAATCACTCTGAAATTCTCAAGGGTTAAAATATTTAAAGAGTATAAGGTGTGATCATGTGTCAACAATTTTTGCATTGGGATCCTAAAAAAAGTTAGCTTAGGAAGTCCATGCAAGGAAAACATCCCATTTCCTCCTCAATCCTGCAAACGCCTTTAGCAACCCCCACCCCCTGCACCCCAACTCCTCTGCTGAGATCCGGAAGACCTTGCTGGAAAATGTCAGATGGGGCTGAAGGGGGAATTGCCCCCGATCAGGCAGGGGTCCACTCAGATGGTACCGTGTTTAAGGGTACAGGTGGCTGCACTGAAAGGCAGGGGACAGAAAACTTTCCTTCTGTGAATTCCCTTAAGTTAACATCCAAGCCAAGGTATCTACGATATTTGGTGCAGTAGCTCCATTGAAACAGAGGGGAGTTGTACCTGAGCTTCGCTGTTTTCTTGCCTCAACTCTCATTCATTTCAACTGAGCCCAGCAGGGTCATGCTCAGCCTTCGTTCTTCCTCCAAATCAATTGATATCACTACAAAGCAGTAAATCAAAATACTTTTTTTTTTACTTGGTTAACTGATATACAGGTTGTACGGTTTTTGAAGTCTTTGGTTCTACAAATGGCTTTCATAAAAGCACTTATCAATTCATTTGTTACATTTATATCCCAACTTTTCTCCAAGGAGCCCAGGCCAGTGTACACGATCCTGCTTGTCTTCATTGTATTCTTTACAACAACTTTGTGAGGTAAGTTAGGCTGAGAGTCAGGGATTGGCCCAAAGGCACCCAGTGAGATTCGTGGCTAAGTGGGGACAAGAGCTCAGGTCTCTCAAGTCCTAGTCCAACACTCTAACCACTGCACCATACTCTACTCTACTCTTCTCTCTCTCTCTCTCTCTCTCTCTCTCTCTCTCTCTCTCTCTCTCTCTCTGTGTGTGTGTATGGATGCATGTGTTAGATTCCACCACCTCCCTACACATATATGCACATAGTAACAATTAGCCTTTGTCCCATTTTAGGATACAGCTGAATAGTATCACCTACCTACACTTTACACTCATCGCATGAGAGACGTTGGGAATTCTGAAGGCTCTCATGGCCCAGGATCCTGACACACTTAAGTCAGAGGAGAGCTCCAAGGATGGAGATGGTTGGATCCCTGAAGCTCCCAAGGAGGTAATCTCCAAAGAGGTGACTGGACTAGAAGCTTGTATGGTGGAGGAGCAACCCCACCTGACATCATGGCCTACATGCCTGGTTCCAGAGGATGCAAGCTGTTCTCTCTGCTTTGGACTCAGATTACTCATCCCAACCATGATTGAATACAACCTACCAGCAGGCCAAGGGGAACCTCAACTGTTAGGCCCAGGGGCTGTAGGAGTTCATCCAAACTTGCTAGAGTGTATACCTGCATAATAGGACACAGTCCCTTTAACTGCCAAGCAGGTTTCACCCAGAGAATTGAGTCTTCAACCAGATCTCTCTCTGCCAGGGTATATAAAGTAGGGATGGGCAACCCTCCTTTTTTTCTGTTGAGGGCTGCAGTGGGTAAACTTTGAAGATACATATGTTAGCAGTGGCCAGAGCCAAAGCTAGTGGCAAGCAGAGCAAGGGCCCCCAAAGGTTGGGTGACTCTTTTCTCTTTCTGCCTCCCTCTTTTCTCTCCCTCCCTCTTCTTTCCAACCCAGTAGGCTGCCAAGGAAGGGACAGAACACTCTTGTTAGAGCTCTGAACTGCTTGTATGCAGAGCACTCCGGATATAAGGCTGAGGGCTGCAGGTGGCCCATATGCTGCAGGTTGCTCACCCCTGTTACAAACCATCTGTCAGTTCTAGACCAACGCTGAAACAACATCTGCATCTGGTACCCAGTCCGATGCTGAAGCTTGGATTTCTTACGATGCTTTAGAAATTGCGCTTAGGCAACATGCATGTGATTACTTTTCAAAACTTGTCATGTTAACCAGGATGGGTGAATCTGGCAGTAGTCCCTTTCTCCCACATTCGACTTTTGAAAATCGCAAGTTCTTTCCATTCTGTTTATAAAAAAAATTCCAAGTTTTGCTAAGTTCTTGCATTTAAAAATAAATAAATAAACCAAATGGAATTCTCACCTTTCTGCGCCAGTCAAATTCGATTTGCTACAGCTATTCCCAGCATGGCATATACTTGCCTGGCATATAGCTATTAAAGATGAGGAGTATCTCAGAAAAAAAAGAAGACAAGGTGGCCACCCCTCTTTCAGCCGTGGTTGAATACATGCAGGGATTCAATCCCAGATTTCCACGAGCTAAAGCACTGAAAGCTTCCACCTGGATGAATGAATCTGTCAGTTTCTCTTTGTCCTGCCTTCATGTATATTGTTAAAATCTCGTATTCTTTCTGCCCCCTTTACGAAGAAATTTTGGCAAGAGCTTATAAAAAGAAACAAATTGTACAAAATTCTCACCCGTAGACCTGACGTTCTCCTATGAAGACAAGGAGAGCGAATCCACACACACACACACTCCCTGGCGATGTCAACAGAAGCAGACCTATTCTTATGGCGTGTCAATCTCTCATACTTCCAAACTCCCAAGTGAGAAAAAGTAATACCCTACCAAGAAAAACCTGTGCGTGTGTGTGCGTGTGTGTGCATGTATTAAAAACACACACCACTATTTCTAATGCATTGGACTAACATGTTCTTGTTATTGTTACAAGCCAAGGGAATATGCATAATTGCTAATTTTAGTGTGGCTTTGGGTTTGGGGAATTTGCACTTACAAGGTACATGGAGAGAGGGGAATTGGCAGCTGAATCTTATATGGTACAATTCCCCCTGTGGCTTTATTTCTAGGCTAGATTGCAGGATGGAGCTAAGGTAAGTTCACAGCCCTGGAAAGCTATATGCCTAGTAAAGGCAGCTCTGCAGCTCGCGATAGTTGATCAAAACCTTTCCTATTGATATAGATGTCTGTGCATATACATAAATTGATATGTAATGGAGAGAATACTATGGGTTCATGTCGCTGAAGGTTAGCAGCATACAGACAGCCTTTTAGTTCAGAATTTCTCTCTTGACCCATCATATTATTAAAACAAAACCTCAATTGAGCCACACCTCCCCCCCCCACCCCCAAAAAGAAAGAAGTTGCCTGTGCATCAGCTGATTAATTGGTGTAGTGTGCAAGCACACAGCTGTGCTGACGGGCTTTGTTATTGCATAACCAAGATGCTGACTCCGAAGCATGGGTGAAAATGTCAATTGCATTGAGGGAATATGTGAACCCTCCAACTTTTAAAACAGACATGTTCTTGTGTACTTGCAATGCCTCTGTTTTCCTGCCAAGGGTCACTTCCTGAGCTCGCCCCCTGCAAGCATTGCACCAGCATTCCCCAACCTTGGGCCCTCCAGATATTTTGAACGACAACTCCCAACGTTCCTAACCATTGGCCATTCTGGCTGGGGCTCATGGGAGCTGAAGTCTAAAATTTCTGGCACAGTATCCAACAGTGTCATTCTGCAACCTCAAATAATGCTAGTGGAGCCCCGCTGAATCTTGCCACTGCGCAAGTGGTTGCTGATTACGCTTGCAGAACAGGTCGCCCAATTTGTTGCCCAATGAGTTGCACAAGCATAATACACAACTGCTTGTGCAAATACAACTTTAGTTGGATTCTTCTCTTACACATGATTCAGAACCCAGTTTCCACATCATTTGTGGAAACTGAATGATACAGTTGGATACTGCCCCTGGGGGCCGCCAGGTCTGCTAAAGATTTTTCTCCACCTTTATATTCATTTGTCCTGCAATGTCAATTGGCTTATTATTATTATTATTATTATTATTATTATTATTATTCTTAATTTTAAAAAAGAGGGTGCTTGTTCTTTCGATTGAAGACAGTGACATGGTTCTCATGACATGATGGGCTCATCGGGATTTCTTTAACTGCTGCTGCGCTGCGCTGCATGCCAGGAAACATATACAACTTCCAGTTAGGGTTGCTGTGTCGTGTGAACCCGGACACTATGGATTATTTGAGGGTTAAATAAGCCTCACATAACCCACAGTTTGTAGTTGGCTTATGTGAGGGTTATTTAACCCTCAAATAATACACAGGGGCTGGGTTTGCATGAGACAGCAACTCTCACCCCACCCCTGATCTCCTCAATCAGGGGGTTGCATATTCAAAATGTCACCCAGCATGCATTGTAGCTCATCAGAAGTTAACCCCCAATGAGCCCAGCGCGTTGTGCAAAACAGGTCAGCGTCAGCAGGTGATGTGGTTTGCTAGTAGAAACTGCTGGATGCCAGTGTAAGGCAACTGAAAGGGGAGGGGAGTTCCTATCCTTACCCAAAATTGATGGGGAGTGGTAGAGGAGGCTGGGGGTTCCTCAGCACAGGGCTGTGTGTGTTTGTGTCTAGGCACACATTCGCTTTGGACCGACAGATGACTTTAATATATATATATATATATATATATATATATATATATAATCTACCATTTTGCTCTTGTATTATGCTCTGGGAGTTATAACTGGGAAAAGCTTGAGCAGGAATAATATGCTCCAGAAACTATAACTTTGCGATGAATGCTTGGATTGCTGCCCTCCCTCCCTCCCTCCCTCCCTCCCTCCCTCCCACCACCACCACCACCACCATCACCACCACTTTGGTGGACGTTCCACTTGCTTTTATTCACTCTTCAAAAGTTTTCTGGAAGTCCGCCATTTTCTCCAGAAAGAAAGCAGATCTAACAATAGGCCTTGCACAGTTTGGTAGAGCTGCCCACAACCTTGAAGAGATCCTATCAGTTAGAGTGGCTGGCACTGGGCCAGATTATACCAACTCAGTATAAGTCAACCTTATATGTTCATATGTAAGATAGAAGCACAAGCTACCTGCAGCCCGTAATGGCAGGCCAAACTTGCTAGGAGTTTGATAGTCATTTCCAAAACAAAGCAAATGCTCCGTGCCTCAACACCTCTCCAAATTTTGGTCCAGAAACCCAGAGGGTGAGAGTGGTCTCTTCCATTCCCACATTCCGCCAAATGGGAGGAGTTTCTCACCACACACATCTTCATTACAACACAGTTGTTTCCACCCCCACCCCCCCCTAAGCACTGGGGATCCTGGCATGCATTTCTACATCCGTGAACTGCTGGATGTTCTCAGTGCTCTCTGGAGATGTGGTGATGGGGGAGATAACATGTTTGAGGCGCAGGAGCATAGTGAAGAGAAGGATCAGTAGAATGGCCAGGAGAGTGAGGAACAAGCCAACGTACATGTACAAGTTGGAGTATTTATCGGCGGTCGTCACTCCTGTAGCCAGGGTTGGGGGTGGGTGGGCACGACCAGTAAGATTTCCACGGTATCGGAAGTAGGCCTCAGTCATTGCTTACTCAGGTCTTGTCCATTTTCTCTGCTGATTCAAATTCCTGGCTGCTCCTTCAATAGCGTCCAAGAGGGAATCCTTAGAAGGTAACTTGGGTACCAATATTGGATGGATTCTGTGTGTTCCTGAAGTCTTCGCCTTACATCGGAAAGTAGTCCTCATTAGACAGCTAATGCCTCATATGGCTTTGCCCAGCAAAATGGCAGAAGCAAAACAATCAAACATCCCCTCTAGATTTTGATGTCATTGTTTTTAGCACAAATCTTTCTGGGTGAAAAAATATCCCTGCCCTCTTCCAGAAGCATCAAATGCACACACATCTGAGGTGAGCTTGGGGAGTGGATTTCCTATCAAGCGGGTATCCACGGGTTATCTAGCCAATGTCTGGTTTTGATTAATTCTTCTGTCTTCATCAAAAGGCTGAACATCTGTGATTAAATTCTGAACAATTAGTGTTAGGCCTTTTCCACTTCTTACCTTCTAATGAACCAACTGCCGGCAGAATCAGGACGTGTCTTTTCTCTCTAAAAAGGAAGAGTCAAATATATTATCAAGCAAAGCATCACCAGTGTCTCTTTGTTTATAGCAGTGACCCTCAACTTTTCTTTTTTTTACGTATGATAGACGATGACTTAAAAACTTCCTGGGTTCCTGGCAGACCATGGTTGTTGTTGTTGTTGTTCTAAAAATCATACAGAGTGCAAAACTCACATGTCCTACAATGCCAGCATCATGGCTAAAAACAGCACCATATAACAAAAAGCACAGGTCAGAGCCCTGTTCACCTGTTTGTTAATCTGTCTCTAGTAAAAACAACCTTGGTCTCCATGGTCAGAAAAGAGAAATAAACCAAGTGTAAGGGGAAGTACAGGTATTCCCATCTGTTCTGCAATCTTTCTATATGCTGCTTGGACATAATTTAGCAGGACACCAACGGGTTATTTCCTCCCTCTGCGCATGCTGGGGACGTTTGCTTGATTACCCTCCCAACACAAGTTGCCACATCGTGCGAACCTGGGTGGCATGGCGTGTTGGGTGGCATGCCATGGCCCAACAAGCCATGATGCCCGAACTCACATGACGTGACAAGCTATGGTAAGCGGGGCGTCTGGAATGACACGACAGTCCCCATGGCTAAAATAAGCCATGCCATGCTTACATGTCATGCAAACCAAACCAGTATAAGGCAGCTTCCTAGGATCCCAACCTGCGGCACTCCTGTTGAAGGAGCAATACTGCAACATTTTGTTGTAGGTCCCACTTGTCCCGCTGACAACAACGACCTCTCCCTGGAGTTGTTCTTCCTCTTCCCCATTGCAACCTGCTTCTTCACCTGCCTCTTGCTCCGGCCCAGGCAATGGCGGTGGTGAGAAGGTGGAGCAGGAGATGCCACGGCCTGCTTGCTCCCTGGCACTCTGCCTGTCAAGCAAGCAAGTGGTGGCCATGATGAGAAAAGAGGATGAGGAGCAGCTGGTGATAATGGGAATAAGAAGACAGACTCAGTAGGGGAGGGAGGCAGACTGGAAACAGCAGTGTATGTGTGTGTAAGTGAGGGTAATCCCCATTTGTTTTTGTTTTTCAGATTTTTCTACTTCTGCAAATTTAGGGCATTCTGACACACACACACACACACACACATACCCTGTTTCTCAGTGGCCTCTTTTTAGCTTTATTTTAGGATGTTTTTTAGGATGTTTTTAGGCTGTTTTATTGCTATTTTAATAATACTATGTTTTTAATCAGTTTAATGTATTTTATCATATTTTATATTTACTGTCGTTTCTCGCTTCGATCCAAACGGAGAGGCAGGCAAGAAATAATTTTTATTATTATTATTATTATTTTATTGGCGCAGGAGTTCACTGTTAGAAGGAACAAATGGACTAGAGAATATCATAATATGGGTGGTTTGATCGTGGCCATGGCCCTCTCTCTTGTCTTCTGCAGCAATTTCAGCTGACAAAGATGCTGCTCAGATGTAATCCTAGAATACTATTGCTGCTAATGATGTAACTTCCACCACCAGCATCACTTCTGAAAATTAGGTAGCATTATGTTGAAGACGTTCACCTGGAGTTCAAGAATAATAATAATAATAATAATAATAATAATAATTATGAACCAAGAGCTCCAGGTTAATGAGCCTCTACTAGGGCTCTTTTAAATAAATGTATGAGATTAAGGAGTGGAAATAATTAAGAAAGGGGATAAATGTAGCAAGGAGAACTATGATTAGTTTTATAGGCGAGTCCTTCCTCACAGGGTGGTGGTGGGGAATCTAATTTGCACATAGAACCTCTATGTGTGCATTGACTGCCTTCTTGTTTTCTGCATCGGAGGATTCTGTGTGGTGAAGACAATAGGGAAAGCCCACCGGTGGAGTGTGGGGGCTCCGAAGGCAATAGGGCGGTGAATCCACTCTGGGATTCACACCTTGGATATGTCCCATAGAGTTCTGAGTGAAGCTCAGACCAGATTCACCACCCCACTGACACCAGAACCCCCCAGCCTCTCTTGATCCTCGCTTATAGGCCAAACACATACAGGGCACACTAACGATGTGGGAGTTAATCCACGCAGATCACTAGATCCAGTTCAGAACCTTGCATATGCTCCCATGCCCATTTACCTGCTCCAGAGATTGGCATCCTTGTTCTCTTCCACAGGGAGGCCCTTTCTTTGTGTGATAGGGAAGCCCTTGCAGGAAATTTGTTACAGCAGGGGTGTTGAACCTCTTGCACCCAAAGGGCCGAATTCCATGTCGAAGAAGCTCTCGCGGGCTGCATCCCAGTGGTGGGTGGAGCCAAAGGCAAAAGCAGTGGGGCTAAAACACCCAAAATACCTGCATATTTGAGCTTAAAGGTCTTACTGCTGGTGGTAACTAAGATTTAGGAGAGGCATCACAATCTTTTAGAAAAGGAAGAAACTGCACAAAAGCCAGAGAACCATCCAATTGGTGTTTGGAGGGGGAAAGGGTTTGGAGCTAGAGGAAGGGAGTATGGCCCCCCTGGGGAATCCAAGGGGGCCAGAACTGCATTCCTGTATTCAAATATGAAAGATTAATTGAGAGAAGACAGAGGTGTTCTTGGGCCTTGTCTACACAGCACTATTAATTTGGTGCATTTACTTTCCGTTTCATTGCAGCGGCAAATCAAGGACCGGGGGTTCTGCCTGTCTTGGATGGGGTTGTACAGCCCCCGAAGACTCAAGTTCATAATTAGGGTATGAACCTGAATGCATTTGGGGTTTTGGCAGTGGCCAGGAACTTTTTTGCACAGGTAAGGCTAGTGCAACAACTGCATCCATTCCTTGACACATCAAATCTGGCCACAGTGACACATATATATATGTGAAGGTTTGAGGCCTACAGTTTTGTGAAGGTTTGAGGCCTACAGAAGTGAGGTAATAAAGTCAGTCCTAGAGGTCTGGAATTTTCTGTTGGGAGGTGGTATCCCAGGGAGGAGGAGTTTCATTTCTTCAGTTAAGGTTCATTTCCAGACTTAGGGTGACCATATGGAAAGGAGGACAGGGCTTCTGTACCTTTAACAGTTGTTAAAAGCACCTTGGATAGCTCCTTTTGAGTTCTGACTGGTTCTGACTGAAACTCAGAGTGGACTCACCACCCTACTGATGTTGGTGCCACCAGCCTCCACTGGGGTGACCCCCATCTTGGAACAACTTCACTGGTTACTGGTCCATTTCTGAGCACAATCTAATGTGCCTGTTATAATCTACAAAGAACCGAAAGTCGCCAGTAATTATTGTAGGAGACTATCATCCTGTTAAGAGTATTTCTGCAGACATCTCTTATCAACCCCCTGAAAAAGGCCTTAAAAAATAACATAGGCCGAAACACGTTGGGCTTGGAAATAAAGTTATCTTAGCATTCTGGGAACCTGCTTCTCTCCTTTTTTTGCCCTATAACCTACAAAGCCCTACACAACTGCGGGCCAGATAATCTGAAAGACTTCATTTTCAGGAAGTGTGCATCAACATCATCATCATCATCATCATCATTTTCCCACCTTTTCCCCAATACTGGGACACACATTAAGTTAGGTATGTCCACATTAAAATGTGAACTGAGTGAAGTGCTCCCCTTTCTTTCTTTAACTACATTTTCAGGAAAAAATGGTAAAGGAATAGGGAGGAATCTCACATTCCATGCAAAACATTAATTAAGACTTATACCAGAGCACTGAATTCCAAAGGGTACAGTTGTCTTTCACAACACTGTTTAGCACTACCAAGGCCCACAGCATCTTCCTTTTATGGTACCCGCACACCATCCTACATGTCAGATCAGGCTAAGTGATAGTGTCTCTTTCAGCAAAGCCACGTAGTGAGCTACATGGTTGAGCAGGGATCTGAAGGAGGAAGGTGCAGTGGTTAGAGTATTGGATTCAGACTGAGGGGACCTGGCTTCAAATACCCACTCAGCCAGGAAGCTCACTGGCTGACCTTGAGCCATTCACCTTCTCTCAGCCAAACCCACCTCAAAGGGCTGTTGTGAAGTTGGAAGAAGGAGAGGAAGAAACAAGTAAATTACTTTAAAATATAATATAATCTAATCACACCTGGATCTCAGATTCTGAAGTTACAAATCCAGTGCATCACACTGAACAGGTTCTATACAAAATCGTAATCCTCAGTTCAACAATCCCAAAGCTGTCTCTTCAGAGAGATCAGAACTTTTATTGGTGTCTGTTCCTGATCTAATTGCCCCAGAACATCCCTGCGTACAAATGGAGAAGGGGAATAGGGTTCCCTGAGCCCCGAGGTTGAGGAACAAGGCTCCCCTATAGCTAGGCAACTGCAGTAAACATCCTTGTTCAGGCGACGGAGAAGTCATCTTGCCTTTCCTTCCTATCCCAAAACAGAGTAAAATTTAACATCACTTTTCAAAGGATCACTGACTCCTTTTAGGATGGCCGGCTTCTTTCAGAGCAGGACCACAGTCATAAGAAAAGTGAGTGTGTGACGTGGTATCGCTCATGCGAAAATATCTCAGACTAGAAATTAACTTGCTGATGCTAGTAGGAAAACTTTACTCAACAGTATTCAGACGTTTCAGGGATGCGACGTGATTTAAAGATTTAAAGAGAAGTCCGCCAGCTTCCCAAGGGCTTCATCTCCCCGTGAAATCAATATTCTACCATAACTGGTTTGTAGCACGCAAATCTGTTCGTTCCTTTTAAAGCACCCACCCACCAGGAAAATTGATATCTTAATGCTTTCTTTCTTTCTTTTTAAAAATATTTTGGGAGTGTTCATTGTTCTTCTTTCAGTGACAGATGGTCTTTCATCTTTGCTTTCATATAAAAATAACGATAATAAACTAAACTAAATTGGAACATTGAAAGCCTTCGCAGTGCCGGCGGAGAAGACAGTGGTCAAATGTCGAGGAGCACAAGCCAGGGTGTTTCATTGTAATTAGGAGCAGAGGAGAGACAGGTCCTTGGGGACACCTGCTTGGTACATACCTGCATTGGGTGGGGGCCTTCCTGCAAGTTGTCCGAGAGGCACCCCCTCCGAGATACAGATGGTTTGGGAGAGGCGACGGCTCTTTCCCCCTGGTCTCCTTCAGATGCCAGCTTTTTGCACTGCGACAGGCAGGGAGAGCCACTGCTGTTTATTGCTTAAGACGGCCGGCTGCTCTGCTCTCGTCTTGCCGCTGATCTCCTTCCCAGGCAAAAAGGAAATGAAGCAGCAAACCCAATGTATTGTAGCCAGCTGAGCGAGAGCAGCGTTTGCCTGCCAGTTCTCTCCTCTTGCTTCTACAGGCAACAGACAGACCGGGCTGGGAGAAGAGTCTCTCTGCAAGCGCAGCTAGGCTTCATCAGTAGAAGAGAGAGAGAGAGAGAGAGAGAGAGAGAGAGAGAGAGAGAGGAGAGAGTTTACAATACTTTTTTAACCCCTCCTGTGCCATTAGGCTACAAAGGACACTTTTTGATTGAGGAGACTGACATTAGCCAAGGGTGAGGTCAGGAAGCAATGCTTACTGGATCATCATAACGTGTCCAAACTGTGCTGGTTTTGTTTGCACAATCAGGCTTTTAGAGAGTTGAATTGGCCGTGCAAAGCCTTGCTGCTGTTTATTATTTCTGGTCGAACGCATTTGGCAATGTGTCCTTCCACCTCACTGCTTCAAAAATGTTCAAAACAACCCCAAAATGAGTGTGTACATCCCAGCCAAGGAGGCCCTAACCTTCCAAAGTTCCCACTATTGTCTGTACACAGGCAAACCTGATGGAAAGAGGTCTCAGTCGCTTTTGTACCTGAGACCATTTTCATCTTGAGGTTCCCAGTTCCCAGTTCACGGTGGTAGCCAGGGAGCCAGGGCCGGCTCTACCATTAAGCAGAGTGAGTGAGGCAATTGCCTCATGTGGCAGATGCCGGGAGGCAATCGACTGTGGCAGCCTCCGAGGTGTTCCTTCCTGGCTGTTCCAGCCTTCTCCAATCTGGTGCCCTCAAGAGGTTTTGAACTATAACTCCCACCATTCTCCACCATTGGCCATGCTGGTTGGGTCTGGAGGGAGTTGAAGACCAAAGCATCTGGAAGGCACTAGACTGGGGAAGACTTCCCAAAACTTAAATGCTGCCTTCAGTGTGGAGCTGGAATCTGGCTGCCTGTAACTTGAGCCCATTATTCTGCATCCTGCAATCTGGGATGATAGAGAAGAGATCCTGACCTTCCTCTGTGTGACAACCTTTCAAGTATTTGAAAAGTGCTACATTTCTCCTCCCAGTCTTATCTTCTCAAGGCTAAACATGCCCAGTTCTTTCAGTCTCTCCTCATAGGACTTTGTTTCCAGACCCCTGATCATCCTTGTTGCCCTCCCTTGAACATGCTCCAGCTTGTCTGCATCCTTCTTGAAGTTTGGTGCCCAGAACTGGATGCAGTACTCAAGATGAAGCCTAACCAGTGCCAAATAGAGGGGAACCAGTACCTTGCACAATTTGGAAACTATACTTCTATTAATGCAGTCCAAAATAGCATTTGCTTTTTTTGCAGCCACATCACACTGTTTGCTCATAGTCAGCTTGTGATCTACAACAATTCCAAGATCCTTCGCTTGTAATATTGCTGAGCCAGATATCCCCGATCTTGTAACTGTGCATTTGGTTTCTTTTTCCTAGGTGTAGAATTTGGCATTTATCCCGATTAAATTTAATTCTGTTGTTTTCAACCCAGCGCTCCAGTCTATCAAGATCACTTTGGAGTTTGTTTCTGTCTTCCAGAATTTATCATTTATTTATTATTACATTTATACCCCACCTTTTTGCATACACAGTTCTCCGCTCCATTTTATCCTCACAAGAACAACCCTGTGAGGTAGGTTGGGTTGAGAGTCAGTGACTGGCCCAGAGTCACCCAACGAGCCTCCAGGGCCGAGTGGGGACTAGGACCTGGATCTCCTGACTCCCAGTCCAATACTCTAGCCACGACACCACATTGGCTCTCCCAATGGGAAGCATCCTGGGGAAAGACAGACTCAGAATGGCCACTGCAGGTAGACACCTGTGTGGGCCACATCAATGGAAGCTGGTGGCTCTGATATCAGTGTATCAGTGGGGCTTCGCACCTTGAATATCTCCTTTAGAGTTCTGAATGAACCCCAGAGTGGATTCACTTCCCCACTGACATCAGAGCCACTAGCTTCACTAGGCCACAGGACCCATTGGTAGGGAACTGGTGTAGGCTCCAGGTAAGATGAGTCATTTAATTTTACTCTGCCCAAATGTTCTACAGAGGCCAGGTGTATCAAAAGAGTGTTCAAAGTCCTAAACAAAGGACCCAAATCTTCCACTTCTTTTGGAAACCATTTGACATCTTTTCACTGTGAGCTCAGACTTTAGCAATCCATATTCCACATTGCATGTATTGGCACACGCTTCTATATGTACAATAGGGCGGTCATGTGTCCTACTTTAGAGGAGACAGTTCTCTATTGGAAGAGCTGTTGGAGGAGTCCTTTATTGGAAGTCATCTTTTCTTTTCAGGATTGTCCAATCCAACTCCGGCTTAAAGAGAAAGAACATAAGAAGACACTGTTGGACTAAGGGTCCATCTAGTCCAGCACTCTGTTCACACAGGGGCCAAGGAGTTGTCAACCAGGAACCCACAGCAGGACATGGTGCAACAGCATCCTCCCACACAGCAACTAGTGTATATAGGCTTACTGTCTTTGATACTGGAGGTAGCACCTAGTAGGGCTGTGCACAGCCCCCTTGATCTGGTCTGGGTCCGGATCCGGACAATCTGGATCAGGCCCGATCCGGACCGGAATCAGATTTGGATTTGGATCTGGGTCTCCGGATCTGGAGACCCTCCTTTTCCCCATAGACTTGCAAGTCTATGGGGAAAAGGACTCACTACCCTCCCCCCACTCTCTCTGCTTACCTGTTGTCTTTTTGCCACCGCCGCCAGGCCTGGTTCTCAGTACAGAGGAAGCAGCGGCAGTGAAGGATGGTGGCAGCAGATGGTGGCGGGGAGGAGGAGGCAGAAGGTAAGCAGGGAGAGTGGGGGGAAGGCGGTGAGTCCAATGGACTCCCTGCTGCCCTGAAGTCCCTGAGTGCTGGCTGCGCAGCCAGGACCCAGGGACCTGGAAGGGCAATGGGACCTGGATTTCTGGATCAATCTGGAATGATCTGGAATGATCCAATCCTGTCCGGAATGATCCAGACCTCCTCCGATCTGGTTCGGATCCGTGCACAGCCCTAGCACCTAGCCATCAGGACTTGGAGCCAGTCATAAGAAGATTCATAAGAAGGGAGAATGGGGCCTTGGAGGTGCCCATCAGTAGGTAGCACCTGGAAAGCAGACTGGGTAGCCACTCAGGGCACCTGGTCAGAGTCTTCCCCACCATGGTCAGATGTATTATATTTCTTTTTAAATTATTGTCATGATTTCTAAATTTGCATGCATGCATCTAAATAGCATATTTTATGCAAATATGTTTTTTCTTGTCTTTTTTTTGGGGGGGGGGTGATGCATAAGGGCCAAGTTAAAGTACAGTGAATAGCCTGTAGCAGATTTTTGTTTTGTTTTTCTATAGCCACAACATTCTGAAGCTTTTTTGATCATCACAGTTTGATTCCCACACTGACTGGCATTATTAAGACACACTGCTTTCATCAATTCACAAATTCAGCTCAGCGGTTAGATGGTTTTTAAGAGTGTTGAGAGTCCTGGCTAATAGATTCCTCAAGGAACAAACAGTGCCAGCTAGTATGTTTGGTCTTTTTTTGATTAAATCTGTTACACAGTGTATTTTCGCTCTCTCTCGCTCTCTCCCCCTCTCTTCATATACTCCATTCTCTTAATCAATTCTTGTTTACTTCACCAGCTGAACATATGGTGGGTAGAGCTCAGGAAGACTAGTCCCCTCACTTACGTTGGCCAAGGAAGGAGCGCTGACCAAATTGCTGCTCGAGTGTTGGTTATTACCTTTAAAGCCCTATGTGGTTTTGGTCCAGGTTACCTGAGGGATCACCTTCTCCCGTACAATCCGCCCCACACATTCAGGTCTTCTGGGAAGAATTTACTACAGTCAGCCAAAAACTAGGCTGACGAGTGTTACCCAGAGGACCTTCTCTTCTGCCGCTCCCAGACTATGGAATTGCCTGCCGGGAGAGATTCGTCAACTTAACAGTCTCCTGGAATTTAAGAAAGTCATAATGACTGATCTCTTCCGGCAGGCCTACCTAGTTGAATTTTAAGATGCGTTTTAATAATGTATTAGTTTTACATGCTTTTAATCAGTTACATTTATTTTCATGGTGTTTTGTATTTGGTTGCACCACGCTTCAATCCAGAGGGAGAGATGGGTAAGAAATTATTATTATTATTATTATTATTATTATTATTATTATTATTATTAATCTCTTTCTCGCTTGTGGTAGTTTTTCTAGATAGACATGACGGCTTTGCCAAGTCATGCTGTCTTTTATTGATTCAGGAATTTCCTGACGATTGAGCATGTTTTAATTATGATTGCTTTCTGGATGTTAGTGTGGATGTATTCTGGTAGGCTCAGTTTCTGGAGGCTTTCTGTATATTGTTTTGATATGATGCTGGTGACTGATGTGACTAATGGAATAATTGTGACCGTTTCCTGTTGCCATAGTTCTTTGACTTCCATGGCCAGTGGTGTATATTTGTCTCTCTTTTCTTCTTCCTTTTCAACAACATTTTTGTCATTCGGTATTATTATTATTATTATTATTATTGTTGTTGTTGTTGTTGTTGTTGATTCTGCCGCAAAGTGGATTTCACAGATCCTGGCCACGTGAAGAGATTTATGAGCAACAGGGGCTGCCTTCATGGTGCCAGGTTAGCGCCTCTCCACCACCATAACCCCGCAATCACTGGTGCACTTTGGAGGCAAGTTGTCTTTATGAGGGGAGGCAGTGAGGACTTTCTGGTGGCCATTAGGCTTCCCAGCCCACCCCTCTCTCTTCCACGGCTTCTGGTGAACAATAATAGGTCGCCTTCCACCTGGGAATGCCCTCCAGAGTGGCTCTGAAGGAGGACACACTGGCAGAAGAGCCGGGCTGACCTTGCTCTGGCTGGAAAAGTCAGGATAAGTCCCCAACGTTTCAGTCACACATCTTCGCCTCTTTGCCCTGGGATGGCTTCAAATCTGCGGCTGCATCATATAACCAACACAGTGCAGAATTGGAGCCACCCCTGGGCAAAGGCGGCATCAAGACAGCCCCTCAATGTCTGGCCTTTAGTGGACCTATTCTGGAAGCTAGCAACTGGTAGCAGTAGTGGTGGTGGTGTTTGGGAAATCTGGTGTAAATTACAGGAAAGTTGCTTTATATACCCCCCACCCCTGAGCAGGGTTCACCCACTGCATCCTTAAATCCCGATTGGGCCCTTAAATGCAGTTTCCAACAAGTTCATAATTAGTGCCGACTCCAGGTTCTAAAGTGGCCTTTTGGGCAAGACATCCTCCCTACGCCCCCTCCCTCACGGAGTCTACCTTCTCGGTGCCATTGCCACTATTAGCTGCTATAGCTCCTCATCCTCCTTCTCTTCTTTGCTACTACTTGCTTGCTTAGCAGGTAAAGAGCCAGTGAGCAAATAGGATGTGACATCTACTCACCACCTCCGCTGTCTGGCCCAGAGCGAGAGGCCAGGGAATCTGCAGGTTGCAATGGTGAAGAGGAAGAACAACTCCAGGGGGGACTTGTCAGTGGGCCTCCTGGTGGGATGGACGGCCTCGCCAGGTGCCCAAACATGCTGACCCTTGATGCCAGCCCTGGTCGTAATGTCTTGAGACATCCACATGGCCTCTAGGTTGTCCATCTCTCTTACTCATCCACATCAAGGGTTTTGTTGTCCAACGACCTTACTCAAAAGCTGGCTTGTGTGTGCAGGAGGCTTGCTTGACTAACGAGAACCCCTGCTTATCGCTCTCAAGTGAGAATCACAAGGTTTTGAAGTGCTCACATCTGCAGAGCTATAAATGTGTCAAGCGCTGAGCTGTAAGCAAGAAGAGCCATCATTTCAAGAGGGTTGAGGCCTGGTTTCGGAGCCTCCAAATTTTTCTGGCCTCAGCCCTGTGAAGTAGGTTGGGCTCTTTAATATATTTTACAACTGATTAGAACTCCTCAGGTGCCTATTCTTTCCATCCACATTAGTATTTATGTGATATTGTCATATATAAAAATCACTCAGTTCTTTGAGTGTTGAACCTAATGTATCTAAAATGTCACCATCTGCTCCCAAATTAGAAGTAAGCTTGGGGAAACAGCAATGTTTGCAGAAGTACCAATTTTTAATTTAATTTTTAAAAAAACCTCTTTAAAAATAAACCTAATAAGGGATGGGATACCCAAAAATGGCCAATGAGGTGTGTGTATGCTCAGTGGCCATAGAATATTGGCTGACCATTGTAGTAAGAAGAAAAAAAAAAGATGGAAAATACCAAAATAGGTTCAGCACCTTGGATATCTCTTTAAGAGTTCTAGCTGGTTCTGACTGAAACCTAAAGTGGATACACAGCCCCACTGAAATTGGAGCCACCAGTGCCCACTGGAACAGAGTATGATGGAAGAGGGCTTGGCTGGTTAGAACTCTGAACTAGGGCTGTCTACGGATCCAGAATCCAGAGCGGATCGGGCAGATCTGGGCCTCCCAGATCCGGATCTGAACTGGATCAGGCCAGATCGGATCTGCGATCTGGATCTGATTCAGATCTGGTCACAGAACTCCCTCCTGCTCTCCCCCTCCCCCCTCTCCCTGCTTACCTGCTGCCTCCTCCGTATCATCCTGCTGTCGTCCTCTCTCCTCGCTGTGTGCTGCAGCATTTGCCACTCGTTTCGGGTGACGTCACCCAGTGAGGAGAGAGGACGACAGCAGGATGATGCGGAGGAGGCAGCAGGTAAGCATGGAGAGTGGGGGGAGAGAGGGGAGAGTGGGAGGGAGTGCTGTGCATGGATCCAGATCGGATCGGGCCCGATCTGAATCGGATTGGGCCCAATCCGGACATGACAGATTGGGATCCGGATCAGATTGGTGGGTCCATGCACAGCCCTACTCTGAACAGGAACACTCCACGCTTTCACATTTTGTTGCAGGCCCTGCTTGTTAATAACTTGCTTGTCAATCACTTCAATGTGATTTTGGAGCATTTGGCATTCTTGAAGTTTAGCTCTTATGTGCATGGCAATACCCTGAGGTGGCATGGGGTGGAGGGTCAGACAGACATTGAGCAGGGCAAGTTATCAATGGGATTGGATAGGATACTTTTACTTTGGGACCTGTTCCGCCTGGACCCACGCTTTTTTAAAAATCTCCCATCATTTTTAGCACTTCGGTTTTAGAAATCATGTTAGTGCATTTTAGATTCTTCTGTTTTTTATATTATATTTTACTATGTTATTATATTTTATGGTTTTTTAGTTTTGTCTTTTAAACTGTTCAGAGAGAACTTTGGCTAATCATTGGTATAGAAATGTAATAAACAAACAAATAAAAGAAATCCCCTGACCATTGTTATTAGATTGAAATACTCCCCCACCCCAAGCTTTAGCTAGTGGGGACCAGAATCTTCAGGTTTTGGCTGGTTTCAGGCCGAGTGGGTTTCCTTTACTCTTGCCGTGACCCATCTATCGACCCAGACTTGATGGGAAATTATGCCGGAAGCATCTCAGATATAGGCTGGGTCTCTGACTGTCTCATTGTTCTGGAGTCATGGGGTCCAGTTGGCTTTGAATGAAGCTTACAGTGATTCTTTTGCAAGTGGAATCATATGATTTTATTCTGAAAAGGTCTTTATATCCAAGCCATGAAAGAACTGATATCAAAACAGGGTTTTATATCTGGAGGACATGTTTGGGCTGTTGCAATGCGCTTTACGTGGGGCTGCCCTTGAGGCTAGTTTAGAAGCTGCAGCTAGTGCAGGATTGTGGCAGCTAGAATGCTCGGTGGAGCATGTTACCATGCACGAAAGCTCTGCATTGGCTGCCAAGTAGCTACCACCCCATGTTCAAGGCATTCCTACTGGTTTATATGGCCCTAAACAGCTCAGGACCAGGTTATCTGAGGGACCGCCTTCACCCATATAGGCTGCCTCAGTCTCTTTGTTCTGAGTGGGGACTTGTTTACTATAACCCAGCTAACTGAGATTTGTTTGGTCATGGTGCGGAGGAGGGTCTTCTCACTTGTGGCACCCACCATGGAATGATCTCCCCACTGAGATCAGGCAGGCTCCTAATGTGGAGTACTTCCACCGCCAAAAGAAAACACATCTGTTTGCCCAGGTGTTTCCCTGACCATTTGCATTGTCAGCTAACACTGGTTATTTTAATGAGATTGTATTTGTCTTTTTATCACTGTTTTATTCTTTTACCGATTGATTTTAATTGCTTTTAACATGATTTTATCTTGTAAACTGCTTTGGAATGATTTCTTTATATTTAATGGAAAGCAGTATAGAAATCCTTTGAAATAATATGAAATGAAATATAATAAACAAATAATATAGATTAGAAACCTTTCCTCAGGAGGGTCCTGTAGAATTGTATCCATTTTCTCCAGATACTATTACATGGAATTCATCACCTTTCTTATCCCACCCTTCACTCAAAGAGATCACAATGATATGCACGTCCATCCCTCCACTTATTATGTTCACAACAGCCCTGTGAGGTAGTTTAGCTGGCTCAAGGCCACACAGCAAGTTTTGAGCCTGCATGAAGAGATGAGCCAAGGATTTGGTGGTCTTAACTGCTAACCCCATCGGCCCACTTGCAGTGGCAAAGAGGGAGCAGAGGTATGAAAATGTATTCCTTCTCATCCCACGACCATGAACAACTTTCTCACATATAGATGTGCACATGCCTATATGATCTTGTTTTGATACTTGTGAATAACCCACATGCATGCATTAGACATGAACACACACACCAGATGCCGTGATTCCAAGCCCTCCTGCCAAGATGTGAGACAACAAAGAGGTCTGCTATGCAATCTACAAAGCTTTATTCAGTAAACAGATGTCTCCTCACACCTGAAGAGAGTGTGAATGCTGTTGTGCTTCAGTTTGAGGAATTAAGCAGAAAGGAAGATCAGCTGAGCCTGGGAGTGTTTGGGGAGTGGCCCTTCATGGGAACAGGCAGAAGCTAGCTGAAGGCCAATGAAGTTGACAAAAATTCCCAATCACCACCATCCCTATAAAAGACATGCTAGCACCTAGAAGCAATGCTGGAAGCAAGTATTGTTCTTGGTGGTTCATTTTTGTTGCTTACATACCAGTGCCTTAATCTTGCCTGGACATATCCTGATCTTGGACCAGACTCTGACTACTCTTTGGTACATTCCTGAACCCAGTATTATTTGACCTGGTTTCTGACTGATACTTTGGCTTTTGACCATGGACTGTTTATTGATGTTTCTCTCCTGCTTATTGAGTTTAACTCCGGTGATTTATGACAAATGCTAGGATCTATCCTCTAAGCTTAATTGCCCTAACAAAGGAAGTCAGTTGTCAATCAACTAAGGCCAGTTCTACACCCAGTGAAATATAGCACTTAGAGAGAAGTTTGAAAACAGTATATGGAACACGTCATGGGGCCCAGCAGTTGTCAGTACAGGATTTTATGAACTTCTGGCTTATGTACAAATGTCTCCTGTCCTCTGAAACACACACTTGATGAACTTGTCAGTGCATCTTACTTAATAACTGGAATGTTTCATGCAGGGATGGAAGAACCAGGGATGTTCAAACTTGCTGAAATTCTCTGAACATTATTTCAAAGCTTGGTTTGGCTCATTCCCAATTGTTTTTGTTTGTTTTTATCATTTGAATGGGAAATGTGTACATTTTTCAAAAGTGTGCAATTTCCCCCATTGACTAAACCATGAAGATGCAAATGTTTAAAATAAAATAAAATACATGGGCATTTGAAAAAAAAATGCATCCTTTTAAAAATGTGCACTTTAAATTGTGCATTTTGAAAAGTGCATATTTTTAAAAGTTGAACATTTTAAAATCCAGCACTTTTAAAATGTATTAACATGAGAATTTTAAAATGTGCACACTTTCCCCCCACTAAAGTATGGAATTGCAAATATTGAAAAATGCACATTTTTAAAAGTGTGCATTTCTTAAATTGTGCATTTCTGAAAGTGTGCAATTTTAAAAATGCTTATTTTTATAGTGAACATTTTTTGAATGCAAATATAAGTTTGGAAATTTGTGAACATTTTTGGAGATCATGCACTCCTGTTCCCATTTGGCATTTTTGAGTGTTTTGCAAAATGAAAAAAAAATCTTGTTCATCCCTGATTTAAAAATGTCAGTGATTGATTTGCATGGAATTTTTCTTCTTGTGACACTGTTTTGAAGCTTCCTAGTAATAAATAACAGCAAAGGTGATGATGAAAATGCCTAATTTTGAAGGGCAACAGTGGCATTGCTACCTGATCCCAAGGTGTGTGTATGTGTGTGTGTGTGTGTGAAGACAGTTGGAAATAATCAGATTGTGTATCATGTACAGTCTGTCTTTGCTTTCTTAACAGAAGTAATTTGCAAACTGTGAGCTGTGAGAGATGCTACTGTGCCATGAGAAATCAGCTAATGAAATAAAGCAAGGCTCCTGTCAAAGCACCCATCTATAAAGGAAACTGCAAATTGCAGGGTGTGGTTTGAGGGAACATGAAGCAGCTTTCTTGCTGAAACTAAGCTGGTCCAGGTCTGGTCAGTGTCTGGATGGGAGATCACAAAAGAATAACTGCCTTGACTTCCATAATGGTGGAAAAGTAGGATATAAATTTACCAACTACATTAAAATTGTGCAACTCTGAATACCAGGACCTATTGAATTTGGCTGGTGGAGATGGGTGAGAATTTGGTTTCAGTTCCGTTTTGATAAGAATTTACCAAAATGTGAACAATTCTTCATATTCAGGAGAGAAAGAACTTGGAATGATAAGAGGTCAAATGCTGGAGATAGTGAAACTGACAGATTCGGAGAGCCCAGATGTGCTTTTGTTAGATCCACAGGGCCGTGCAGAGGGGGGCCCAGTGGGGCCAATTGGCCCGGAGCCCACTATTTTGAGTGGGCACTCTGACGAGGAGGTCCCCCCCTGCTTACGCTACTGCTTCCGTAGTGTAAGCGGCCCATCGAGAAGCAAGGAGCCCACCTTGCGGAAACAGCGCTGAAGCCGTCCGCCGTGAAACTGCCGATACTCCAGAAACTGCTGATAAACTGAAAGAGCAAACAGTGGAACCGGAACCAAAACTGCCAGCTGATAATAATGAAAAAGTGTCTGCAGCTGGAACAAACCCTGACACATCACAAAAAATCGACATTGGACTGACTGATAAGTTTTTTCTGTCGTTACTGATGAATTTGTCCAAAAAAAAAAAGCACCTATAGCATTTCTGAATGTGAAGAAGGAGGGATGTCTTACAGCTTGAATAAAAGTGCTTCCTGTTACCTTTTTTATCAATCGTTCTAGTTCACATATGTATTTAGCACTGAATTAGGGCCACTGATTAAAAAAATACTTAATGAGCCGTTTGAAATGGAGGAGGGCACACACTTCCCATCTGGCCTGGGCGTATTATCAGCTCTGCACGGCCCTGTAGATCCGTGTACAAACTTGCACATGTTCTAACGAGACACACCCGCTTATAAGGAATCTTTAGACGTTGGCAACAGAGCGTCTATGGCGAAGCAAGGGGATACTGCCACAACAGCACATTTATTGATGTTTATACAGAGTCAAATGCACAAGCTAGTTTGGGGGAATTTAGCTGGGCAAATGGAGACCTAAAAGTAGTTTCAAGACTGTGAGAAGGAGTCTTCCTGAGATTTAAAGTACACACACACAGAGACACAGGGGAAAGCGGGGATGGAGCCTCCAAAAGCAATATACCTTTCCCTGGGCTGACGCCCCTCCTCTCGACATGAGTTGCAGCTCCTGGTCAATGAAGAGGAAGGAAATCAGCGAGCATTGACTAGGAAATCAGTGGTGGCCCCCCAGTTATGGAATGATCTCCCCGACGAGGCTCGCCTGGCACCAACATTGTTATCTTTTCAGCGCCAGGTCAAGACTTTCCTCTTCTCCCAGGCATTTAAGAGCATATGTTGAGGGTTTTGTGTTGTTGTCGTGCTTTGACCCAGAATTGTTGTTTTTAAAAGATATTGTAATTATAACTTGTTTTTATGTTTTTTATGGTTTTAAATTTTGTATATTGTTTTTTTTAAATGTTCAATGTTTTTAATATTTTTTAAACCGCCCAGAGAGCTTCGGCTATGGGGCAGTATATAAATGGAATAAATAATAATAATAATAATAATAATAATGGCACCTCGCTATAGCAAGCAAGGAGCTAGTGATTTCAGCAGGAGCCTTTCCTCTGGGAGGATAGACAAAGGCAGGATCTACACTACTGCTTTATAATGGTTTATAATGGTAGTGACAACTGTTGGAGCCCATGACACACTCCATATACAGTTTTCAAACCAGTTTCAAAGTGTTATATCCTGCTTGGTGTAGATCTGGCCTCAATGATTTCAGCAGCAGTGTGGCACCTTACCCCTGGGGGGTAAGGCACCTAATGATTTCAGCAGCATGGCCTTATGTCCCAGAGAAGAGGGGGATTCTGGACTTTCCAAAACTGAGGATACTTGTACAGTTTTGAGAAAAGCAGCGACATCATTGCTCATATAAATGCCATTTATATGGAATATGGACCACAACTCCCAGCATTCCTGACCATTGGCTATGCTGCCTGGCGCTAAGGAGAGTTGAAGTCCAAAACATCAGGAGGGCATCAGGTTGGGGAAGGCTGATTTAAGAGCCTAGCTATGATGTATCTAAAGACCAATGAATGGGGCTTGATGGTGGTCTTGTCAAAGTGGGGGGAAAGCAAGCAGAAAGTGTAAAAAGCAGGGAAATAGAAACATTAAATGTTTAATAGCTTTCACCATTAGTATATTCAGTACCTCTGAAAACTGTAACTCAGGGCGCAATCCTATGCATGTTTAGACTGAACAAAGTCCTACAGCTGGGAGCTGTAGGATGTCATTCTGTCTAAACATGCATAAGATCACACCCTTACTTAGAAATCACTTCCCCAGAATCCACATTAAAAAGAAAAGAAAGTATCTCTTTCTCATGTGATTTTCAGCATAATTGCAGAACTTTTATTTTATTCTTACAGAAAGCCCTCTAGGCTTCTCTCTTGGCCTCTGCTTTGTTTCATGGTCAATGCTAAACTTAGCTTCATGAGACATTCCCAGCAAAAGAAAGCATATTCATTTTAGTCACATGAAACAGGCACTGATGCCCTGGTCTGGAGCTCCCATGAAAATGCAGTGGCCCTGCTGAGCATTTTGCATTTGGTGTGTGTGTGTGTGTGTGTGTGTGTGTTTCATCTCCCCATTCACTTCAGTGTAGCCCTTTCGACATTCTTCATGCTCAGTCCATTGAAGGGGCTGATCAAGGGGATGGAGCATCTCCCCTATGATGGAAGGTAACAGCAGCTCGGACACTTTAGCTTGGAAAAAGTACGGTAAAGTGAGACACAATAGAGGTGTCCAAATTATACATGATGTAGCGAACATGGATAGGGAGACATTTTTCTCCCTCCCCTATAATACTAGAACCCAGTGGGGTCATCCCATGAAGCTGATTGGTGGGAGATTCAGGACAGATAAAAGGAAGGACTTCTTCACACAGCGCATAGTTAAACTATGGAATTTGCTACCACAAGATGTAGTGATGGCCACCAATTTCAGTGTCTGTAAAAGGGGGTTGGATAAATTCCTGGGGGAGAAGGCTGTCAGCAACAATTGGTCCCAATGGCCGTGTGCTGTCTCCAGTAGTAGAGGCAGTGTGCCTATGCACCCCAGTTACTGGGGAACATGGGTGGGAGGGTGCTGTTGCACTCATGCTTGTTGGTTTCCCATGAGTAGCTGGTTGGCCACTGTGTGAACATAGTGCTGGACTAGACGGACCCTTGGTCTGATCCAGCAGAGCTCTTCTTATATTCTTAGGAATGTGGAGCGCTTTCCTTTGGGAAATAGGTATTGGTCTTAAAGCAAGTCAGACTATTGGCTTTCGGATGCTTAGGCAGAAGCCCTTCTCATCACTTGATCCTTTTAAATCAGGGGTGCAGAACCACTTTCAACCCGGGGGCCTAATTCCCTGATTTATTTGTCCCCCTCACAATCGCACTGAATGTTCTGATTTGGGGAATGCTAGCATGTTCCTAGTAAATTACTTTTGGAGCCTGGTATCGTTACCCACAGTGCTTCTGTGGAAATGTTTACCCCTTTTAGCCTTTCTAGTCTGCTTGACACGATTCCCTCTTTGACATATAGAGGGATACCTCCTCAAGTACACCTTTCTCTGTCCTTCCTGTAGATTTTATATCCAGAGAAGATCATATCCCACTGGGTCTCTCCATCCCAGCAGGTGTCTGTCATGCCTACTATGTCCAGGTTCTTCTTTCAAGCCAGACACTCCTGGCTCTCTCCATTCTGCCATGATGAGAGAGGGAAAGAAACTCCACCCTACCCATGTTCTCTACACTAACCATACCTCATATTGTGTTTTCCTGTCCATTCTGTTTCCCCTTCCAAATGTGTTGGACTAAAACTCCCACCGTCCCCCAGGCAGCACAGCCAGATGTGCTGGAATCCAACACATCTGGAGGGCAGCAGGTTGTTGTAGTCTAAAAGAATTTTAAAAAGGCCCAAATCTAGGGTGACCAGATAAAATCCAGGTCAGGGCTCATGCAACTTTAACAGTTGTAGAGCAAAGGGAATTTCAGCCAGTGTCATTTGTATGCAATTAGTTCCTGGTGAAATCTCCTCTTCATCACAACAGTTAAAGTTGCAGGGGGCCTGCCTTCTTTTGTATATGGTCACTCTAGCATAGTGCATGCACCTTTAACTGTTGTGATGAAGAAGGAATTTCACCAGGAACTAATTGCATACAAATGACACTGGCTGAAATTCCCTTTTCTCTACAACTCTTAAAGTTACATGAGCCCTGACCTGGATTTTATCTGGTCACCCTACCCAAATCAGCGTGGTTGTTCCTGGGAGGGAAGTCGCTTGCCAGATCTTCATGCTTGCCTTTTGATTCAGATGTGGACCTTTGGTTCACGCTTCCCCTGTCCTCTTAAACACACACAGACACAGGCTCACACAGACACACGGATACACTCACTGCCTTCCTGCTGCCCTAGAAGCTGGTAGCCTTGGAAATTGAGAGATGGAGAAGTAAATGGACAAATAGCTTACAGAGCTTGCTAAATCAGTTCTTTTTCTTCCTTCTTTTCTTTTTTCAATCACAACACTTGGCTCTCTGTTTTTATTTTTAGCTCACTGATCACCACAAAGGTCTCTTTTTCTGCTTAGGTTTAGAGTGGATAAGGATTTTTTTCAAAATTTATTTTAAAAAAACACTTAATGCAAGCTCTGTTAGACACACAAATGCATCAAACAGGGCTTGCCAGATGGGGTGCTCTCCATCCAGGCCTGGCGTTCTCCCTTTGATCACGTAGCAATATCCTTCCTGTTCCTGCCTCAGGCACCAGAACTGTCAGACCCAACATCTCAAGCAGTCCATACAGCCACAGTCTCATCTAAGGTCAGGGGAGAGGACATTTTCCAGCATCACCTCTCCAGCACCATCATCAGACCACTGGAAGAGCTGGGTGTGAAGGTTTGAAGCCTACAGACGCATGGCAATAAACTCAGGCTGAGAGGTCTGGAGTCTTCTGTTGAGAAGGGGGTGGTCTCTGAGAGGAGTAGTTCTCCAGTTAAGGTTCATTCCCTTGTTAAGTTTCATTTTCTCAAGGTGGGAACTTTTATTTCTGTTTTGGGAGAAGAGGATAGAAAAAAGTGAGGAGGCCAGCCAGAGACAGACCAAAGACATACCAGGCTCAGAGAAGGTCCGTAGCTTATGGAAGGAGCAGAAAGAAGCAGCATAGGGTAAAAGAACTTGCATTTTTGCAACTTTTATTTTCTTTTAATGCCTTTGCATTACTCATCTCTATTGACTAAACACCGTTAGTTGTTATTTGCTTGTTTACTAATACATTGTTGTGATAAGCCACAAGTGTCTCAAATGACACTCACCTCACATTAATGGGAAGGGGAAGATAAAAAGAAAGAAGGTGGGACTTTTAAGGAGGCACAAATCTTCAAGAGTTGCTCTGGGAGTCTAGGGCCCTTTCTATACCATGGGGTGTAGTGGGGGCAGTGTGGATGATTCCAGAAGTAGCCGCTTCCAGGATCGGTGCTGTCAAAACACATCATGGGCACGACATCCCGGGTCATTGGACATTGCGCCTGCCGTGCGACATTGGGGGGCCCTCCCCCGCCATCCTGGGGATGGTGAAATTGCTGTCTTCCATCCCCTGGTGGCCACGGAGCCACGCAGTGTGGATCCGTGGCCATTTGTGCTGCCACGCTTACTCGTGAGTAAGCACGGCAGCACCTGGAGTAGCCGACCACATCTTCTGCAGTCCTAGACCGTGGCAAAAAATTGGGATTTTTCTGGTTTGTGTAAACCCAGAAAAATCCGGTGCCCGTGCCCCCACCCGTTGGACTCCCTGTGTGTCATTTGGACTCACAGGGAGCAGCTGGGAGCCAACTCAGCCAAAAAGCCTGGTGTGGAAAGGGCCTAGGTCAGAGAAGGAACCCTGACACTGGGACGTGCAGACTGTCCATTTCCCTGGATAGAGAGATGCTCTGCTCCATATGAATAAAAATGTCTGTTTTCCCCCCCTTTGGCAGCTTTCCCCAACCTGGTGCTCCTGCACCCCAGATATTTTAGAATTTGGCCCTTTCTACATGTAGAGGAAGGGATAGAGGGAGGGAGGATCAGCGATCCCGGAAGTAGACACTTACGGGATCGTCGCTTGAAGCCACATCAGAAATGCGATGACCCAGGCTGCTCCCGGGCCATCACGCCATCGCGCCTGCCATTTTGTGGTTTGGGCGGAGCGGAGCGCTCTAGCGGTCCAATGAAAAGAAAGTTTTTTTTTTAAAAAAAGCCCCAAACTAGTCCCCCTCCCCCCTCCCTGCCATCCTGGGGGCGGCAAAATTGCTGCTACCCCTTCCCCTGATGGGCATGAAGCCACATGGTGCTGCACTGACTTGTGAGTAAGCACGGCAGCAGCTGGACGGGTGGCCACATCTCCTGCAGTCTCGGGCTGTTCCTGGGACCATGGGAAGATTCAGGATTCCCCAGGGATCTGTTATCGTCATGTGAACGCACAGGGACCAGCCGGGGACGATACCAGGCCAAAAGCCTGGTGTGGAAACGGCCTTTAACTACCATCAGCCCTAGCCAACATATCCAATTGACAGGATTCCTGGGAGTTGTAGTCCAAAAGATCTGAAGCTTGCCCTATGGTCGCCATGGGACCTTTGAAGAATACCACTTGAAACAACCATACCACCACCACCACCACCACCAGCAACATCTAAAGCCTGGAGATTGATCATTTTCGATGTGTATCCTCCCCACGGCCATCATGCCATGCTTACTTTTAAACAAGAATCTTAAATGTATTATGTATTGGCTTTCACCAGGGACAGCCCTACCATTAGGCAGAATGAAGCAGTCACCTCAGGTGGCAGATGCTACGAGGCAGAAACAAGGTGCTGTAGAATACACCTCTGTGGCAAGTGGTCTGCCCTGTGCCTCTTAAGCCAATCTGCTGCCTTCAGGTGTGGCGGAGGATCCTGTCCCATTGCCAGTGTTGAAGAAAGATTCAGCTACCAGTTCCATCATCCATTATACCCAAAATGGGAGATGGCGCCATCTTGCTATTAGTATATGTCATTACATAACAAATCTATACAAATTTGTGTTCACCTGTCTGTCCATTCTTCAGCACCAGTGCACCGAAACCTAGACACTATGCATACTAAAGGGACTTTGCACTTTGGGGCAATTTTGTTTTTGAAATGCATTAATTAATATGATTGTGTCCCTGTGGTTGAAGCCTGCATTTTGGCCACTAGGGGCAGACCTCCCTAACCAGCACATCGCTTTGCAGTCCATACAGTTTGCAGCCAGGAGAGATGAGTAGACCGAGCAACAGAATTATACTCCTGCCCCTCCCACTGCTGTTGGACAGCCCCTCCCCATGGGAATAGAGTGGTCAGACCCCCTCCCTCAGGGGGCTATGGGGCTGCACAATGGAAGAGGCCATGCATAGTGTACCAGCAGGCATAGCTTCCCTCAGCAGGCACCAGCAGGCACAATGGTTCCAACTCTGACGGCTGTGTCACTTTGTGTGAAGACCTCACTGTGTCAAACTAAGGACTTTTCCAACCGGCACAAAGCTGGATCCATTCGCTAGAAGCAAATAACGTCGTCAACCCTCAACAACAAACACATAAACTTAGATTCTGGTTCTTACAGGAGGGGTGGGGGGTGAACAGAGGAGCATGGCAGCACTTTACAAAATAAAGAGAGGGCTGGATAACAAAGGTTGCAAGAGCAGCTTTTTAAAGGTCTGATTTGCAATGTCAAAACTTTGCATCATCAATTATCGTGGCACACTCCCCGAAAAGGGTAGCCACTTACAACTTGTCCCCAAAGAGGAAACGCATCACCCCAAAAGAGGGCGGAAGAGGACTCAGATTTGCATAATGTTTGCATGTGCTCATTTACATAGGCATAGCTGCAAATTTAGAAATAATGACTGTGATTGAAATAGAAACACAAGACATCTCGCCATAGTGGGGGAAGACGGCGACCCTTTCTCAGGCTGCTGTCCAGTTGCTGCCTGCCAAGAGCTGATGGGCCCCTGGCTGCTCTCCCTCCTTCGGCTTCTTTATCTTCTTTTAACTGGACTTGGACTGTACATAGAGGATGCCTTCAACTAGAGGACTGTCCTCTGTAAAGAAGGGCATATGGCCACCCTTCTCCTTGAATCACTTCACTTTCTACTCTCTGTGTAGCTGTTGTCTTGGAGATCGGAACCTGAGGAACACAGAGAATGGATTTCAAGCCATGGAGAGGGCTGTGTTTGTAAGTGTGTACAAGATACTAAGGACACAACTGAATGCATATTTAGACAGAAAAATGACCTACAACTCCCCAGCATTCCCCAGCCGGTCCTGCTGGTTGGGGAACACTGGGAGTTATAGGGCTTCCCCCCCCCCCCCATCTAAACATTGCATAGGAGTGCACTTTAAGTGTGCAGCTAAGATGTTAGTCTTTCAGGTGCCACAAGATCCTTGTTTTGCTGTGACCAATGTAGTGAAGCTGCAATAAGGGACCATCTCCCACCCCGCCCACCCCACTCCATTAATGGCTGTCAATCTATCAGTCACATTTATTGTCAACAAATAAATAATTGCTAGAAAATTTCCTTAAAGAACATGTGTGAAATTGATCACCTTACTATTTAGCAAGGGGTCGTTCCACCATTATCCATCAATCCACCATGATGATCAAATCTGCTTTTGACGGCATTTGAGCTGAGCAAAGTTGGACACATTTGACATTATCATTCATTATCATTTGGGCTGCAATTCTTGACACTTTTACTGGGAAGTAAGCTCTGTTCCTACTGAACTCAGTGACACTTACTTCTGAGCAAATATGCCTAGGATTCCAGGTTTATGAAGTTCAGTATCAGCATCTTGAGTGCTGTATGGTGAAAAAGCGGGGTACAAATCAGTGGACCTCTTCAGATGACACTCTAAGCCATGGTTAGGCCACTAACCATTTTGCAGCTAATGGTTAGTGAGTGTAGTAGGGTGACCATATGAAAAGGAGGACTGGACTCCTGTATCTTTAACAGTTGCATAGAAAAGGGAATTTCAGCAGGTGTCATTTGCATGCATGCAGCACCTGGTGAAATTTCCTCTTCATCACAACAGTGAAAACTGCAGGAGCCCTGCCTTCTTTTGTATTTGGTAACTCTAGTATAGCTCCTGCAGTTTGAACTGTCTGCAGGCACCATGGGTTTTCATGGCTCTGAGCTGGCACCACTTTCCTCCTAAACCCCACCGTTTCGCTTATCTGGAGTTTCTGGCAGTCATCTGGGTACTGGAGCCATGCCCCCCATCCTCTTCCTGGTTTCCAGTGACCAGTTGTCAGTCACCTTCTGCCATGACCATCCCTTGTATCAGCCACAGAGCAAGATCAGCCAGGGAAACAGCCAGGGTGACCTCGCTCCCACTGAAAAAGTCGGGGGAAGTCATTTTTTTTCCTGTGCAGCTTCCCGGAAAAGCCCTGCAGTGGTTGAGAATCTGTGGCTGAGACATATAACTAACGCAGCACAGATTCGCAGCCACCACAGGGTTTTGACTGCATATAGACAGCCCCCATGTTGGAGACCCCAACCCTGAACCCTCTGAGTCTAATGGGACTGTGGGTGGCAGACTTCCGAAATATGGGTGGAAGTACGGATTTGGATGGTGTGGGGGTTGAAATACTGCACCGATTTTTAAAAATAAATATGTGTGGACATTCCATGCATATCCCATGTCTAGACTGGACCTCAGTCTACCAACTGTATAAGGTGTAGAATACAGTTTCTGTTACACCTGGCAGAGCCCAAATGCAGAGACACCTGACTTGTTGGCTGCCTTGGGAATCGTAACTGTGAGCTACACGCTGTAGGTCGCTACGCAGCCAGTCAAAACCCCAGAGGCTGGTGCTTGGAGCCAAAAGGGATCCAGGAGCAAGAGATTGCGGCTGTCCAGGCGAGCCGCTCAGGGAGGTTTCAGCCCACGTGCCAAAGGGAGGCTGCCCTTCATTCTCAGGTCTCCTTCCTAGAGTGCGGTCTTGATTCTTGTTCACAAGGACAGGGAAGGCTTGACTCAGACAAGTCCTTGGCTACCGAAGGAGGGTGAATAGGAGCAGAGGCAAACCTTTGCTAGCATGACTCTGGACTTGGCTTCTGGATGCTCACAGCAGAACTTCCCTTTTGCACATGCAAAGTTACAGCTGCAAAATTGTGCAGACGAGGAGGAGACAACAGGAACTGCCAGCAACGTAGATGTGAGTCTGAGCAGGGGGAGAAAGTTATTCCCTTTCATACCCCCAGGTGGCAAAGTTCAGTAGAAGTCCAGCAGGTCTACAGAGAGATAATCCAGTGAAGGAAACCAGAGTCAAAGCCACATTTCATACATAGGGTGGCCATGTATCCTCTTTAACAGAGGCTAATCCCCCATTTGATGGGCTTCCAGAGGATGGTCCTATATTTTGAAGGTGTCCTCTTTGTGAAGAGCTGTCCAGTCCAAGTCCAACCTAAAGAACCATCAGAAGGAATGTTGGGCCTTGACCTTGCCCATCAACAGCATCTGGACAGCAGGCTGAGGAGGCAGGTGCAGAGAGGTCACCTGGGCACAGTTTTCCACACTGTGGTGAGGTGTCCTGTATTTCTATTTAAATTGTAATAATGATTGCTAAATTCATATCTATGCATATAAAGTTAGATATGCCAATTTTATGCACATAGGTGTCCCCATTTGGGAAGACAAAGCTGAGTAGAGAGACAAGACTGCAAAGAGAAGGATTGGACGGAGAGGAGAGGAGAGGCTCTCAGAAAATGTCAGCCAATGTGTGCGGCAGCTGTAAAGAAGGCAAATTCCATGTTAGGCATTATAAGAAAAGGAATTGAGGATAAAAATGCCAGTATCATTCTGCCTTGATACAGATCTATGGTGCAACCACACTTAGAATACTGTGTGCAGTTCTGGTCCCCACACCTAAAAATGTATATATTATAGAGCTGGGAAAAGTGCCGAAAAGGGCAACTAAAATGATCAAGGATGCTGGAGCATCTCCCCTGTGAGGGAAGGTTACAACAGCTGGGATTGTTTAGCTTGGAAAAAAGGAGGCGTCAGTTAAAGCTGCAGGAGCCCTGCCCTCTTGACTAGATACAAAAGATCCGCAAAGTGCAGAAGGAACAGATTTTACAAAAAACATACATCCCTAGGTGGGAGGAAGGCTATAGCGGCAGTAACAGCTTTGGCACTACAATCCCAAGTGGTTCCTGCTGAAAAGAAGAAGGCTTCTCTCTCTCAATGGGTGTCATTATAATTAATTAATTAATTACATTTCTATACTGCCCCATAGCTGGAGCTCTCTGGGCAGTTTAGGATGCGTGCTTTTACCACTGGGGAATGGTCTAGAAGTACAGGTCCCAGCCTCTTCAGCAGGCACTGGACATGAAGTACCCAGCTGCACCTTCTCCTTTCGGGGGAAAGGCATGCCATTGCCGAGCCTCTTTTCCTACTGGGGAGGCTGGGTCTTGGAGTCCCAGTCCATTCTCCACCCAGAAAATGATGCCTTGTGCGTGATCCCCACTGAACGAGAAGACCTCTGGGGGAATTCATCTCACCAGGACTCATCTTCCACCAGGGACGGGGAGTGTTGGCAGCTTGGACCACCCTCTCTCCCTTTGCCCATCCCTGCTGGCTTTCAGCCAACAAAAGGAGGCACATGGATAATAAATGGTGCCTTATTCTATTCCCATGGAAGGAGCTGAGATGATGACACAACCTCAAGGATATCCACAGCCCCTTCCCTTCACATTCAGTCTTCCTTCCTTCCTTCCTTCCTTCCTTCCTTCCTTCCTTCCTTCCTTATTTAGTTATTAGTAAGGTTCTAGTACAGCCTCCCCCAACTTGGCACCCTCCAGATGTTTTGCGCTACAATTTCCATCATCCTTGCCCATTGGTCACCCTGGCTGGAGCTGATGGGAGTTACAGTCCAAGACATGGAATTGTTTTCAGTGTTGTGTCTTTAATATTGTACATTCTGCATTTGTGTATGTGTATGTGTGTACTGCTTAGGGATTTTATTATATTAAGTGGTATATAAATATTACAAATAAATAAATAAATCCGAAGAGCTCCAGTTTGGGGAAGGTTGCTCTAGCCCTTTACTGATGGAAAAGTAAGGAATGGGGTGAGGATAATATTCAACTCAAATTTGCCTGCTAAGATGTCATCCTGTCTCCCAGAGTTTCAGCCAATAATAGCAAATGCAGTGCCCTGGATCATCCACATATACATCATCACACTGCCACCTGGTGGATGGCTTTATAGGTGCAACCCCTAAAGTAGTCTGAAGCTGTGCCAGGCAAGGAGCAAAGAATAGGGATGGATAGATACAGCTGTGAACGTCGGGTTTTCTCAGTTTCTCATTTTTCCATTCTAAAGTTTGCTGTATTCCAAATGTTGCATTTTCTTTTTAGAGTTTGCATGAAAATTTGTGTCTGTTATTTGTCCACATTTCTTCTAACACAGAGATTTTTTATACGCAGTTTGCTTCATACACACGTTTGACAGCAGTTTGCTTAATGCAATGGATTTTGAATGGCTTTTTTTATGAATGTGTGTGTATTTGGTGTGCATTTTTGGATTGGAGAATCTCACTGCAAAATTTAGGAAGTGTGGACTTCAAAGGGTAGCAAGTTTTGGGGCCACGTATTGGTTCAAAAAGTGCAAAATTAGGTAAATTTACATTAAAATGCAAACCAAACAAATTTCTCCCCCAACCTCAGTACAGAGAAGATGCTATCAAAACACCTAACTATTGTTTTGAAAAAAATGTTGAAACAATGCAACATCATCATCATCATTTAAAAAAACAAACAAACATCCTCATGAAGCACTCCAAATGAGAAATGACATTAATGAGAACACAAAGGGAAGATCTCAGCTGCACCATCCCCCATAGAGCACAGAAATGTTAAGCTTGCTTTCTGACTCCATTTTAATACAATCCTTACTTCTGATTCATTAACATGTGTGGGTCTGATGATGCAAACATTAAACTATAATTAATTAGACAGGGCAGTGCTCTCATCTAGCGTGATGAATATGAAATCACCACTTTATCAACCGCATCAGCTACATTAAATACTTTGCATAATGCAACATCCTCTGCATGTCGTTCCCCCCCCCCCCCACCTTGGAAGAGGTTCTTTCCCCGCTGGAATATTATGCAGCATCTTCCTAACAAAGGAATGGTCAGCCACCAACAGTCATCACAATTTAATATATTTACTAGTGAACTGGTGACTAAATATGGAGCATATGCATAGAAACGTGGCCATGAAGAAAGGATGGGAGCTGAATATTCAGTGGTTGCTGCTCCCCTCTGAATCTCCCATTCCATTGCTGACGCTATTAAAAACGGCATTTTTTCAGCTCCTTTGTTTTGTGTGATGTGTGTTCATTGCTAGGAATTCAAATATGTCTGAGAGGAGGGTAGGAATTGGTCTCATGAATGCTGATGTCACAATGGCAGAGATACCTCCCTAAAGCAGGGGAAAATAGTGATCTATTCTCTTTCAGGGCTGGCGCCAAGGGTAAGCATGGTTGGCCCTGTGCAAAAGGCCCACACCCCAATAGGGGCCCACTGATAAGAGCTCCCTGGACTTTCTCCTCCTCCTCCTCACCATTGCCTCCTGATTGTTCACCTGTCTCTCGCTCCTGCCCAGATAACGGTGGTGGTGAGAAGGAGGAGCAGGAGATTCCACGGCCTCCTTGCTCCCTGGCTCTCTGCCTGTCACGCAAGCAAGTGGCGGCCATGATGAGGAAGAGGAAGAGGAGGAGGAGGCACAAGGCCAGCTGGTGACAATGGCAGTGAGACCATGGAGTCACTGAAGGAGGGGGCTCATTGAGGGTGTCTTGCCCTAGGGTCTCCCGAAGCCTGAAGCTGGCACTGTGCATGTTCTATGGTGTAGAGCAGGAGTGTGGAATCTCAGGCCTAGCATGTGGAGTTCTTCCAGGGGCAAGATTTGCCCTCCAAACCCTGCCTCCGAGGGGAGTTCCCATGGAGAAATTACCACTATTACCCTTGTGTGCTGCCCCCTCTCCCAATTGAAGGCCCTGGAGGACCAGGTCTCTCCCAGTGCCGGGCATGTCATCCTCCACATGCCTCTCACCACCCCTAATGGGGACAGAAGGAGGTGGGCATGTGACCCTCTAGCATACAGAAGGCCTGGTGGAGGGCAATTCAACCCTATCCCCACCTTAACTAGTTCTGCATTCCTGGTGTGGAAGTATTTAGAAGGCAAAAGGCAGGCGCTTCACCAAAGCAAGTCTATCACCCACCCCTTCCTCTCAGCATTCGGACTGGATCTCTCTGAGCCATGCCGACCATCATGCAGAGAAGGTGGACAGAGGGATAGATTTGCCGACCTTTGAAATGTGGTGGTCGGAGATGAAGTTGGCCTGTAATCCTGCAAGTCCCCACTGTGCGGCACTATTACCCACTAGGTTATGACTGGACCTGAAAAGCATAGGGAGATACATGAAGTAGAAGGACAATTTACTCTACAGGTCATTGCCTGAACATAAGTCAGAAGTGATTTCAGGATTCGATAGAGCCCTGAGCAATGGGCCATGATCCAATCTTCCTGTGAGTTCATTTCCTACACCAATTAACCTTCACCTAAGTAGGTGAGGGTTTCTCCCCCTTATTCCCTCCCCCACAACCATTGTGTTCCTTTATTGTTCCTCTCTGTCATCTCCTGGATCTCAGTTCAACTAGGAAGATTTCAAAGACCCCCCTCTACAAGAATTCGGTTTGATGCCTGGTTCTCCGATTATGCGCATCTTCTCGCAATTGCTGTCACTATAATGACTGTACGCGGGAGGTGGTTAAACGCATAACTGATGGCCCTACTAGTTGTTTAAAACGCGCTTAAAGTGGCTGAAATGCAGAAAATTGCTTGTTTACATGGTCAGAATGCGCTTTAATGGCTGCGGAACAGGAAAACTCGCTATTTAACGCGCATTCGATAATGCGCATAATCGGAGAGAAAACGCGCCTCTACCCCCGATTTGCGCTCCACTCTTGTAGAGGTAAAAAAATTAATGAGACTTGAAAGACCTTTAAACCTCTTGTGTAGAGGCATCCTAAGATTAACTCAGGCATTGGAGCATACGCATTTTGCAGCAGGTCTGTGTCCCTTCCGTTCGTTTGCATCTCGTGATGGAGAGGTGTGCGTTGAAAAAACAAAGCAGCCAAACAGCAACCTTGACAGGGCTGTATGTATGATTTTACCAGGATGCTCTTTGTGCAGTGTTTCATGGGCGCCTGCACTACAGAGGCACGAGAAATTAATTTCAGTCCGTTGGTGACCAGAATTGCTCCAGTTTGCACCTTCCAGAACCAAACGTGGACTCAAGCAAGATCTGTGGATTTTGAGCTTGAAGTTGAATTTGAGAAACAACAACAAAAAATGCATTCATAAAAATATGTATGCTTTAAAAAAATGTGCATACAAATGCATACTTTTGAAAAGTGCATGCAACCACTTTAATCAATGGGAGGAAACTATGTATATTTCAGTTCATACAATGGTGTACATTTGGGTGGTGGTGGTGGGGAAATGCATGGAAAGCTTGCAAACTGATACGGATGTGAGTTGGAATGAAGTTCGAGCTGGAATTCAAGAAAGCCTCAACGAGCTCAAGTTTTGCTGATTCGCACATACCTAGCCTGCCCTGCACCATGCAACTGGAGTCCTAATGCAACCCTATTCCATATGCTAATAGCAAACTCATTCTCTGAGCACCAAAACCTTTGTAGCCAAAATGCACCACCCACAAACAATATGCCTGGAGGACTCCAAGATTTGCTGAAGTACAAAAACTCCTGCCGGGGGGGTGGGGGTGGTGGAGGGGGAGGGGGAGATACCTAAGGGGGCAATCCTTTGGACCCATCTGCTCTGCCATAATTTGGAGTCCTGGATCTGAAGCTGGAGGCAGTGCTCTGTCCTTGGAGCCATGGAGCCCTGCTCTCCTCCACTCTGCCTTGCAAGTGGAATTGACAGAATCACACCGGCTGCCTCTCCGATGTCCCAAAAGCAACCTCGGAGAGGGTTTAAAGGGGGGTGTCCCTGTGGGTGGGAAGGGGAGCATACTGGAGAAGCCAGTTACCCGGCATCCCCAGGCCTCTCCAACCTCATTCCCTTCGCCTCTGCGGTACCCCACTCAGATGGGCAAAAAGCCCATCTAGCTAAAATGCAGAGTGGGAGGCATGTTGGAGGCAAGGATTGCTTCTGCTCACCTGTCGTTCTGCACAAGATACCTGTAAGCCTCTGGGTTCAGAGCCCATGAGGCCTGAGGATTCTGCTTAGGCACAGAAAGCTGACGGCTGATGGGGGACAAAATGCAATGCACTCTATGTGGGGCTGCCTTTGAAGGCGGTTTGGAAGCTGCAGCTTGTACAAAATGCAGCGGCCAGATTGATAACTGGGACCAGAAGGTTCAAGCATATTGGACCTACTCTGGCCCACTTGCATTGGCTGCCTGTATGTTTCCGAGCCTGATTCAAGGTGCTGGTTTAAACCTATAAAGCCTTACACGGCTTGGGACCACAATACCTGATGGAACGCCTTTCCTGACATGAACCTACCCAAACGCTACATTCAACATCTAAGGCCCTCCTCCGAGAGCCTACTCCAAGGGAAGCTCCGATGTCGGCAACAAGGGAGAGGGCCTTCTCTGTGGTGGCCCCCCAATTGTGGAATGATCTCCCTTTTCGGTTCCAGGTCAAGACTTTCCTCTTCTGTCAGGCATTTAGCAATATCTGATGAGCCTGGGTTTGTTTTATTTATTTATTTATTTTAGGTTTATAGGATTTTAAAGTTATTTCAGTGGTTTTAAATGTATGTGTATATTATGTGTATATTGTATGTTTTTGCTGTTTCAATTTTTGTATATTGTTTTTAATTGTTTTAATCTTATGTAAACTGCCCAGAGAGCTTCGGGTATGGGGCAGCATACAAATGTAATAAATAAATAAATAATTAAATAAGAAGGGAATAGAGAGATGCTATCCAAGGGTGTGGCTGGCTGGGTCGAACCAGTGCATTCCATACTGCAACATTTTGTTGCAGGTTCTACTTTCGTACAATAGCTGAACATTTGCTTTTGGTGACATTTTATCTGCACGGAGCTGAGGGGAAGACATGAATAAATTGAAAGGTACGGTGGACCATTCACAAATGATCATTCTGAAAATCAGAGCATTCCTGATGGAACAATCCCAGGCAATTGAGAACTCCCAGATCCTCAAGACATTCAGAAGTGGGGAACTGCAGAAAGGTCCCCGTCTCTGCTGCACAGCCGTTTGCTCTCTCATCGCCTCCGGGCTCCCCAATCTTTCTGCTATTTCTGCTGATCACCAACTGTAAGCTGCAAACACTAATTTTGCAGAAGAGAAATATTGACCAGGATTTAGGAAGACGAGTGGGACATGTAAACACACACTGTTCCGGCTTCCAGTTGTAAGCCAGATGGCAGAGGGGCTGCGTGTGTTTACTTGTTTTATGCACGGAGCCACATTTCTTTTGGTGCTCTACAAACAGAAGCAATAATGACAGAGGGTAGGTCTCCTTTCAGCTCTCCTCCAAGGGTAAGGGTGTCAGTTAGCAGGGCTGGGAAAGGATCCTGCCTAAAATCCAGGACAGCTACTTCCAATGGAAGTAGAGAGCAGTGGGCTGGATGCAGAGCCAGCTCCAGTTGGACGGACCTAGGCAACCTGCCCTCAGTGATACTCATCCTAACCTACCTCAAAGAGTCGTTGTGAGGATAAAATGGAGAAAGTGAGGATCATGGATGCTCAGTGGAGGCTGGGGGTTCCGATGACAGTGGGGCGGTAAATCCATTCTGGGTTTCAGTCAGAACCAATCAGAACTCTAAAGAAGCTACCCGAGGTGCTTCACCGTCCTACTGACATCAGAGCCGCTAGCCTTCACTGATGTCTGTGTACAGCAGTTGCTGGGGAACACGGGGTGGGTGGAAGGGTGCTGTGGCACTCATGTCCTGCTTGTGAGTCCCCTGTCCACAGCTGCTTGACCAATGCAGCAACAGAATGCTGGACTAGATGGACCCTTGGCCTGATCCAGCAGGACCCTTCTGATGTTCTTACGAGAGGAGCTCCTTCGAATGTCGCCTGGCTCTTCCGCTCACATCACATGGAAAGTATTTGGGCTGATCGCTAACTGCATTGTATTTTCAGGGGTAATAATGATGAAGCATGAATGCTGGGCCTGGATTTTCTTCTTTTTCTTCTTAATAAGCAGGGAAGGGAAAATCATAGAGCCAAAGTCCATTGTGTGTTTTGCTAATGCGAACCAGGATACAAAAACAGATTCAGTGGAGAGAGGTAGAGGAGTCTATCATTACTCTCACCGCCGGCCGCAAACAGAACACTGAAGCAAACCAAACAAGCCAGTGGATCTTTGCCACAGTCTCTGAGAATGTAATCCGTACTCAGTCCCTTGAAAAACAGAGCCCTGTTTCCAATTAAGCTGGGTTGTGTGTGTTTTTTGTCTTTCCAGGAGGCCATTTTTCATTCTCTCTTTTTTTCCTAAAAATAAATAAAATAATTAAAAATGGCAGTTTAGCTCCTGCTAAAGGCTTGCGTGGAGTGCTTCCCCCCTCGGTTTTAAAGACTGTCCGCTTTTGCAGAATGGTTCAAATCATGGAGGAAGAATATCATCATCATCATCATCATCATGCTAAATGACTAAGATCTTTGTAAGTGAAGCCTGCATAAGGCATCAAAGCACACTGTGCAGGGGAGGCTGGTGGCTCCGCTTTCAGTGTGAGGCTGAAATCCATTCCAGGCTTGAGTCCAAACCAACTAGAGCCCTAAAGGAGCTACCCTAGGTGATGAACCTCTCTTGGGGGGGGGGGAGCAGGGATTCAGCTCCTTTGGAGTTTGGATGGGTTCTGACTGAAGCCCGGAGTGGATTCACAGCCCTGTTGACATTGGGGCCACCAGCCTCTACTGATATCATAGGGTGAGCAGATAAAATCCAGGTCAGGGTTCATGTAACTTTAACAGTTGTAGAGAAAAGGGAATTTCAGCCAGTGTCATTTGTATGCAATTAGTTCCTGGTGAAATTCCCTCTTCATCACCACAGTTAAAGGTGCAGGCACTATATTAGAGTGACCATATACAAAAGAAGGCAGGGCCCCTGCAACTTTAACAGTTGTGATGAAGAGGGGATTTCACCAGGAACTAATTGCATAGAAAGGACACTGGCTGAAATTCCCTTTTCTCTACAACTGTTAAAGTTACATTAGCCCTGACCTGGATTTTATCTGCTCACCCTATGATATCAGCTTCCCCCGTCCATCGGTCAGCAGAGGAGCAGCTGCAGGAGTTTGCTTCCCTCTCCCCCCCCCCCCCCCGCAAAAAAGAACATTGGGTTCCACTGGCTTCTGGTCCCTTGACTGTAAAAGGAGGGGGAAGAAGCGCTCTGGCCTCATCCATTGGCCAAAGGAGTAAGAGCCTCATTCAAGCAGGAACACCAGCAAGCAGGAAGCTCAGTCTGGCCCAGAGGGCATTGAAGGGTCCTCTTATTGCTCTTCTCATTCTGGCCCTGGAAATGAGATCTCCCTCCTCTTCCTTGTCCCTCCACCCCCTTCCCTCTTGCATGGGTCTTGTCTTTTTAGTCCCTAAACCCAATGGCTGGGTCTCCCCTCTCTCTTTTGATTGAGGTGAGCCACTCTGGGGAGACAAAAATTGTCTGAAAAAAAGGATAAGATGCAACGAAATCAATAATAAAAATAAAGAAATCATGCCGGGGATGGATATAGGAAGCCACCTTACACTGAGTCTGACCATTGGTGCATCTTGCTCAGTCTTGTCTACTCTGGTGGGCAGGAGCTTTCTAGGGTTTTAGGCAGGGGTATTTCTCAGCCCTTCCTGGAGATGCCGGGAATCCAAACTGAAACCCACTGCATACAGAGCAGGCACTCAGGCCACGGAGCTGTGGCGCTTGGAAGATACACAGGGGGGTGATGTTTCTCAGTACAGTGGAGGCTGGTGGTTCTTCTGATGTTAGTAGGACAGCAAATCCACTCTGGGTGTCAGTCAGAACCAGTCAAAACTCTAAAGGAATGATTGAAGGTAGGATACTGGAAGTCACATATAGGCTCAATTCGGACAACACGCTGAGCAAGGGTTGTTGAATTACCTACTGACGGTTGGTGAAAAAGGTGGTGATCCACAGACAACACGCTGCAGCAGGCGCTGCAAGGAACCAGCAACCACCCCGGTTGCAAATAGCCTACTCGGCTCTGACGGACAGCTCGGCTGCCATTTTCCCTGCCCACCGAACTCCCTTAGTCCTCCAGCAGGTATCCCAGAAGGCATTGTGGCCGAAAACCATGGGCGCCGCCATGGAAGCCAATGCAGGACATGCTTCCCAAACCCCATTGGCTGCCTCAGTCAGTGGGCGGAACTCAGCAGCCTCGGGCAAAGAGGCAGCCAGGAGGAATGGCAGCACCAATACAACAGTCGCACCACACGCCCAGCGCTGCAATTCCAACGTTGGCACCCACGCCCCAGCCCCCAACCCCCCCACCTCCCTCCTAGAGCATCTTCCGCACACACAGGAATGAAGGCAAGAGTGGGGTGGCGTAGAAAACTTTATTCAGCAGGGAAAGCAGACATGGGCTATAAGGCACATGGGCACCACTATGCCAGGGCAGAACCTACGGAAAGGACAGTTGCCCCCGGGAAGGGAGGAGGCAGCTGAAAGGCACAGCGGTGAAGAGGGGACGGCCAAGGCCACACCCCCAGGGAGCCAAGCACGGAATGTGCCAAGGGGCTGTGATGGAGAGGGGCGGCATGCCAGGGAGAGATGCCAGTCCACAGATGGAACTCCACAGCCGACGCTCACAGGGGGTGGGGGTAGCGCAGCCAGATCCAGGCACTGACGCATTCACGCACCTGGGACATCTCCGCATGGGCACGACACTCCCCAACGGGATTCTTGGGGCCCGGCAATGGCTAGCTGTGCAGCCGTGTTGGGCGGATGAGGGGGGCTCTCTGGTCACTGCTTCCCTTGCCCTCGTCCTTCTGGGTGATGCGAGGGTGGAGGTGGCGGTGCGGGTGGGGGTCTGCTTTGGATGGGGTGTTGTTCTCCCTCTTGGTGTGTGGGGCTGCCCCTTGCTCCAGGGCGCCTGGGGTTGTTGCTTATTCCATCTCCCCTCCCCCCCTTTGCCCTAGTGCCCTTCTGGTGCACTTCCCTGTCCGTTTGGGTAGCTGACTGGGCACCCTGCTTGAGTGCTTGCAGGAGCTGGCCCCTTGTTGAGCTCCGTGCCGGCTGCCTGGTGGGGGAGGTGAGCATCCTAGTTGCTATGGCGGCGATGCCGGGGCTCTGTTGTGAGCGTGCTTGAGCGGCCCTCGCTTTCTGCCGCTCTTGCCGCTCCACTCTCTGATCTTCCTTGCTCAACAACTCACCATTGTTCTTTCAACAACGCACCGTTCCAGACGACACATTTGTCAATTGACAATTCCCTCAACAACTCGCAAGTGAGTTGTTCCTCTCAGTTGTTGAATTTGGCTACTTTGCCTACTGTGGGTTGTTACTGCATTGTGTGGCTACATCCAGACAACACGTTTAACAACTCAATGGGTTGTTGCTTCAACAACCCACAGTTGCTTAGCGTGTCATCCGAATTCAGCCATAGTCTTGATGGCTATATCCTATGGCCAGTGTCAGAGGCCATATGTTATGTACACCAGTTTCTGGGGAACATGGATGGGAGGGTGCTGTTGCACTCATGCCCTGCTTGTGGGTTTTTTGTGGGCAGCTGGGTGGCTGCAGTGTGAACAAAATGCTGAACTAGATGAACCATTGGTCTGATCCAGCAGAGCTCTGCTTATGTTCTTGACTCCAATCTTCGCTTGCCAAGTGAAAGGACTGGCCTAAATAGCTGTGCTCTGGAGCTGTTAGTCATGGAACCAACCACAGAGAAGGGACTCCCTGGACGTATTGCTCCTGTGTCCTACTTCCTTGCTTCCTCATTCATTCATTCATTCATTCATTCATTCATTCCATTTCTATACCATGCAAGAGCCCTCTGCTTGAGACATCTGGCTTGTCACTGTGCAAAATAGGATCCTGGATTAAATAGGCCTTTCATCCAGCATACCTCTTCGGATGTTCTTATGTGGTTGTGCTTGTTGTTGCACACCTGTGTTGTCACTCCAGACATCTTATTGCCATTCAGACACCTAGAATTGGTTGGGATTTCCACAGAGCTGAACCCCGTCCCCCCCACCTCCCATTCAAAAATCCTCCTCTGTGTGTATTTCGGTGACATGCCACCCTTTGTATGTATTCAGTCAATACTGCATGTTCAACACTGACATTTGGCATTCAGCGATTTAGCAGCAGTCAACATTTGACAGCATCTGAAAGCTGACATGCAATTGAAATCAAGACTTGACAGTATCTGACAAGTGGACAGTCGTATCTGACCTAGCAATCAACTTTTCTTGACAATGTTCTGTCAGTAGCTGGTGGCCAGTGCAGTAGCATGTAATAAAAGTTTTTCCAACTCCATTCACTAATTTAACCAATCAAAAATATCCCTGAATAGGTGAAAATAAATGAAGCACAACAATTGTTGTCAAATCTAAACATTTGAAAATCCAGCAATTACAAATCTCCTCCTCCTCCTCCTCCTGAAATAACAACAACAACAACAACAACAACAACAACAACAACAACAACCAGCATTTTAGGTTTTCAGTTTGGGCTTGATTAAGGACAAATCTATACTATGCAACATCTTGTGGGTTTCCACAATTTCTATATAATTGAGAGAATAGCTCAGTGTTTGCTGCTATTGGGTTGGATTCAGACTTAGTCACTCTTGGAGTAGACCCATTGAAATCAACTTGACTTAAGTAGGTCACTACTAACTCAAGTCCCAATGGTTCTAATTACATTTCTCTTAGTATGACTAAGTCTGGCTCCATCCCAGTATAAATAGTCCCATCCAACCCAGGTAAGAATTTACTTTAGGACTTCAGAGAGCAACCAGGACTAGAGGGTGATTCCTCAAGATCTGCTTCATGAGTTCATGGCTGGGCTGGGTCAATCTCAGTTTTCATTCCATCCAAACAAATTATTTGCTTAGCAGCTTCCCAGCTGATGTCGAATGGGGATTGGTGGATAAGAGGGAAAGTCCCAGAATTAATGTTTCTGCTTAACATAAAAGATGTGAGGCATAATCCACTGGAACCCTACTGAGATTAATGGGAGATGCTCAGGAGCATGGTAGTATTCTAGTCCAGCTCCCATCAATTTCAATGGGTTTTCCACAGGTAAGTATATCCTGGTGAATTGTGCCTGCAGTTAACCAGATACAAAAGAGAGCAAGCTGCTGTAGTTTTAACTGTGGTGATGAAGAGGGAATTTCACCAGGGGCTGCATGCCTACAAATGAAACCTGCTGAAATCCCCTTAAAGATACAGGAGCCCTGTCCTCCTTTTCCTATGGTCACCCTATATAAGGACATTTCTTGTTGGCTGTAAATGTTCTGATGGTGGGGTTCAGTATTATAAGCAATGTTATAAAATAAACAAAGCTAATTGCTCATATAATACATCAAGCTGAGATCCAGAACTAATTAATTGTGATACCTTATCCCCCATGCTTCAAATTTGTTTCTGTCTAGAGTGGGCACGAGCTGAGCTGCTGTCTTGAGCCATAATTGCCGCTAAAAAAAAAATCTCTCTACTGTGATCCAAAACACATTAAATACTAGTACCAAATGGAAGTGAGTCAGAATAACTTTGAGGTGCACATTGTAAATGCATTGCCAAATGCTGCATAGGACAGCCACGTAGGTTAGGGTTCTACATCATTTGTTCCCTGTAGAAGACAAACTTCTACAACATTATCGTCAGCAAATCATGAGTAAATCCTAAATTAACTGATTGAAGTCAGTAGGTTACATTGTCCCAGATTTCCATCCATTCACTATTTTCTAGGGATCAATGGTTCATGGGCCGCCTCTTCACAGTGCATCTTCCGGCACGCCATGGTTGGCACGCCGCGCATTGATGCTCCTGCCGCCAGTCTTCATGGCAGGAACACCATGGCAGCTTTTCTTGTCTCCGCTGCCATTGCCGTGCCCACGCCTGCCCAGCATCAGCTGGAGGGGAGGCTGGGAGCATCAGCTCCCCTACTGTCAGATGTCAAGTGTTTCATGGAGAATTCACAAGGCTGGCCTTGTGAATTGTGAGTTGAAAGCTTGGCAGTTGTTGTGAGAAAGTCTGTCTCTGTTCTGTGCTTATCTGTGGCTGATAGCCCAGACCTTGAGTTTCCTTGAGAACGAATGTATGTTTTGGAAAAGGTGGGGGGCTATCTTGCAAGCTGTCTCTCACATGGTGTCATCATCAAGAGGAGGTTGTACTGTGCCGCCCTGTTGGCACATGAGTTTGGATTACTAGCCTGATGTCCTGTCAGTCAAAGTGGCTTGGAATAGCCAGCCTCCACCCTATAAGTGGAACGAGCAAAGGGGAGGCCCTTTGCTAAGAATCATCTGTTCTACACTTGCCATGAAACTCCTCGTGTTTGGGATTTTATCTGTTTGAAGATGTTGGGTGCACTCTGTACATGTTCTGTTGCTATTTAGACTTAGAATTTCTAAGGACTGTGCCATGAAAAGTACTCTGAGGCTTTTCATAGATTTGGACTTGCAGATTACTGTTCTGGATTTGTGTTCTATGGCCTGAGTGAGAGCCTTCCCTGCATGGAGCCAAAGTACGGGCACAGGGAAGCGCCTAGGCTGACCGTTGCTGTTCTGGAATTGTGTGTGTGTGTGTGACCTGCGAGAGAGCCTCCTCTCAGAGCCTTTGTTACAGGCAGAGGGGGTTCCTAGGTCGAAGAGGTTCATGCCCTGATATAATAATAATAATAATAATAATAATAATAATAATAATCATAACGATTTATTTCTTACCCGCCTCTCCGTCTAGATCGAGGCGGGGAACAACAACATGATAAAATACATAAAACTAATTAAAACATGACAAATATTATTAAAACTGCATTAAAACATCCTAAAACATCCTAAAAACATTCTAAAAATTACACTGCTTACGTGATCAGCTCAGTGTTTCCGGCAGGCTGAGTCTGGTTCATGCAAGATGAATCTGTCCTTGCCAGGCTTCATGCATCCCTGTGCTGGAGTATCTCCTTGAGTTCTGCTCTTATTCCTGATGAGTCTGTGTGTGTCGCTGCTGGTGACTGCTCACATGGGTCAGGGGCAACTCTACACGTCTCCCCCTGAGTGATTGCTGTTCACATCAAGCCGTTGTACCTGAAGCTATCTGGCCGTCACCAGCTTTATGTGGATGTATGCAGAAATAAAACTGTTATTCTTGAATTCCGTGTGATTTCACAAATAAAAGGGGTCTCACCGTTTTGGAGTGTGTTGTCAGTTTGACAAGTTCGTGAGCAGAAGCCTGGGGTTGAGCTGTGTCACGACACCTACTCTCTGGTAAGTTTTTTTGTTTGGTTTTTAAAAATGGGGGGGGGGAGGACAGCGGAGGTGGTGCAGTGAGCTTATGGCTCGCCGCTCCACTCCCTTCCCTGGCCAGCCCGCTCCGATCTAAAAAAAGTTGGGGTAAATGGCCGACTTTTTAAAATCAGAGCAAAGGGCCTTTAACCCTTGATGGCTCCGCACTGGTGGCAGCGTCATGTAACACAACTGCCACCCGTGCGAAGCCATATCAATGGAAAGTGTCTGTCTAGAGGAACCCAGGTACACTGTGGCTCTAAAACATTGGACCCAAGCCAGCTGAAGTGAGTCATGGCTAATGCCCCACAGAAAATCTTGGAAGATGTTAGTTTCAACTAACCAAAGGCCTGCTGCTTTTAATGCAGCTTAGTCACAAGTAGCTGTGGCTGGATCAGGGCCACTGAGGGAAGGCAGTGGAGGCTGGTGAGTCCGGCGTCAGTGGAGTCATGAATCTGCTCTGGGTTTCAGTCAGAACTAGTCAGAACTCTAAAGGAGCAATCTAAGGTGCTGAACGCTACCACCCAAACAATGGGATGCAGTCATTCTCTTCTGTCGCTCCCATTCATGTCTATGGGATTTAAGCAGGTGAACCTCTTTGCCAGATTGTGCCCGGATTGGTCCAGGAAGGATTTTCTTCCTGTAATGTTGTGTCCACATCCTTCTTTTGAAGCATAGACAGAAAGAGATGGAACCAGAAGCTAAGCTGACTCATTATAGGGAACTAATCTTTACATCTCTGGCAGCCGATCAGCCCTTCTTAGGCTGCAATCCAGCATGCTGATACAGTCACTTAAGCCCCATTGATCTGAACTGTACAATGAATTGCAGCCTTGGGGTTTATTTGATTACAATGGGTAGCTTTGGTTACCATGTCAATTATCATAGGCTGACCAGATAAAATCCAGGCCAGGGCTCATGTAACTTTAACAGTTGTAGAGAAAAGGGAATTTCAGCCAGTGTCATTTGTATACAATTAGTCCCTGGTGAAATTCCCTCTTCATCACAACTGTTAAAGTTGCAGGGGCCCTGCCTTCTTTTGTATATGGTCACTCTAGTATAGTGCATGCACCTTTAACTGTTTTGATGAAGAGGGAATTTCACCAGGAACTAATTGCAAGCAAATGACACCGGCTGAAATTCCCTTTTCTCTACAACTGTTAAAGTTACATGAGCCCTGGCCTGGATTTTATCTGGTCAGCCTAAATTATCATGACTTCTTTTTTTTTTTTTTTTAATGTACCACCGAGCGTGTACATACACACATGCTCAAATATGTCTTTTCTAATTGCCCCCCTGATCCTACATTGAGAGATACCACCTCACTGAAGAACTGGGGGGGGGGGGACTTCTTTTACTGCATGCCTCTGTGTGAGGACATAAGAAGAGCCTGCCTGCATCAGACCAAAGGTCCATCCAGGGTAGGGTGACCAGATAAAATCCAGGTCAGGGCTCATGTAACTTTAACAGTTGTAGAGAAATTAGTCATTTGTATGCAATTAGTCCCTGGTGATATTCCCTCTTCATCACAAGAGTTAAAGGTGCATGCACTATACTAGAGTGACCATATACAAAAGAAGGCAGGGCCCATGCAACTTTAACTGTTGTGATGAAGAGGGAATTTCACCAGGAACCAATTGCATACAAATGGAATCCATCTCTTGGGCTGAAACAGGTTCCACCCCCCAGTTATAATGGCTCTGTTGGGATCCAGCACTTATCAAAACGAGTTTTCTCTGACCTGGGACCTTTCCAGGGTTCTTGAGAACCTGCTTTTGTCCACCCTTGCTCACTGTTGTAGTGGCAACTTTTTGAAATGCAGGAAGTCATCATGACAATCTCCATAGCCATGACCTCAAGAAGAATCTGTAGTTGTGCCCCCAGGATCTCTCTCTCTCTCTCTTTGTTTCTATTTATTGAAAAGAGCAAACATTCTGGTTAAAAATCCATCATGTAACCAGAATGAACCAACCACTAACAAAATCTCATGCTTAGATTTTACAGCCCATGGCGATTGCAATCCTCTGTCTACTTATACAGGAGTAAGCCCCATTGAACTCAGTGGTGGCTATTTCTGATTGCAGAGGTTCAACCTATAAAATGCACTGAGCTTTAGTAAGAAGGCCTCTTCAGCCAGGTATAATCCAGATGTTTTAATTAGAAAATAAGATACCTTGGGAAGAGGTGGTACCATTTAATCCAGTATGGTGAAGTAGGATCACCATCAAAGAAAAGGAAAGAAATAACCAGACTGCTTCATCTTATCCCTCATTCTATGGCTTACTGTATGCTAATCAATCACAAACAGTAGCAAAACATGAAAGGCTCATTATCGCCTCATTCACTTGGCAGAGCAAGGAATCACACATCCTGGTCCCCTGGCAGACAATGTCAGCAATGCTGGTCTAAATAAATAAATCCCTACATTTCCTCTCTGCTACATCATTGCTCTTGGTGTCTAATATCATCTCTTGGCCTTCAAGTGGAGGCTATCCCCACATGGTAGTGCCCTGCTCTGGATGTTTGCCCCTAACTACTGCTTCTTCCAGACTTATGTGGGCTCATCCTAGCTGCTCAGCATGTACAAAGTGTACAAATTCCATATTTATTTCATAACACTTTTGCATTTTGGTAAATGGATGGAGTGATTACTTAACTCTACCATAACCCTAGCACCTCCTTCAGCTTCCCCCCCCCCACAATTCTGACTCCCCAGGGATAAGAGAGAAATTTCTTTGAACTCTCTAAACAGTACACAAACTGAAACTCAGTTCTCCTTGAAATTTGCACTTTTCCAAATTTTGCAATGGAGTTCTCTGCTCTAAAGAGAGTGTACAGAGGAATGTGCAGACAGAACTCTGCATATTAGTGAAAATAACATCTGAAAATGCATTCTATTAGGAAAATTGCTTGTTCACTAGGCAGAACTGCACACAGATATTTGGGTTTTGGGAAAATGTACCCACAAATGCATATGAATTTCCACAAATATGTGATTCTAGGAAAAATGCATGCACAAATGCATAGAAATTTTCAGGCAAACTTTACAAAAGAAAACTGGGATGAACTCAGTTTAAGTTTGGGAAAATTCAGAAATGGAGCAAAACCCAAAGTAACAGTTTTTTCCCCCCATCCCTACTAGATGAATGGGGCGGGGGAAGGCCTGGATGTGGGCTCATGGGGAAGAATCAGCAGGTGATGAAGGTTGAAGCATGTTTCTCCTGCCTGTTATACTTCTCTAGAAATGGCAGCAACACCCCTCCCCCCCGTATCATTAATTGGCCTCTGTGTATCTGGGTTAGGGATGTGCATGCAAGCAAACCTTGTGTTCCATGAAGTTCTCCAAATACACATCAAAGCTCATTTGAATCTTGTGTCCATATCAGATTGCAATCTTTTCTTTTTTGCATAAAAAAATCTGTACATTTGTATGCGTGTTTTTCTAATTGTGCCCATCAATTATGCACATCATTCAAATGTATGCATTTTCTCCCATTGGTTAAGATATGCATAGTTTTCAAAAATTGGCATTTTTTCATTCATATTTTTCAAAAGTATGCCTGATGTCGAACACATTTGTGGGGTATGCGAATCACATAGCAAGCTCTGAAATGTACGAACTTCGACTGTAGATTGCAGTCAGGTTCACGTTCGGTCCAGAAGGTGCGAATTGCGTAAATCCTGAACAAAAAATGAACCATAATGATATTAATTTATTATTTATTTATTTCTAAAATACCCCATGGCTGAAGCTCTCTGGGGGGTTCACAAAAATTAAAACCATCAAGTACAATTCAGGGTATAAAACAAACCACAATATAAAACCATACCATCAAAGTACAACATAAAAGCACAACCAGGATTAAGACTGAGCAGCAATGCAGAGATTTATACAGAGTTAAAATACAGAGTTAAAACAGCAAAGTTAAAATACTGGGATTGTAAACTGTTAAAATACTGGGCAAATAAAAAGGTCTTCACCTGGTGTCATAAACTGTGTAACGTAAGTACCAGGTGAACTTCTCCAGGGAGCTCATTCCATAGCTGGGGTGCCACACCAGGAATGGCCCCCCTCCTGGTAGCCCCCTGCCTCACTTCCTTTGGCAGGGGCTCATGGAGAAGGAGCCTTGAAGATGAGCTTAGGGTCCAGGCAGGTACATATGGGAGGAGGCGTTCCTTCAGATAGCCTGGTCCCAAGCTGTTTAGGGCTTTGAATGTTAATACCAGCACTTTGAATTGAGCCTGGACCTGGCCTGGCAGCCAGTGAACCTGGAAAAGTACTAACATAATGTGGTCATACATTTCTAGGTTGGGTAAAATGAGTCCACAGGATAGGTGATTCCCAGATTCCCAGATTCCAGCTGCCTGAGGATGACTGAGATCTTTTATCTGTTTTGGAGCCTGCATGGTTTATTTTCCTTCTATTACTGAATGGAATTCAGCTGGAATATAAACCAGATGTATTCACCATGTTGCGTTGTTGCCTAGCTTGGAGTCAAACTGAATAGCAACTGGGGGCCAATTTAGTGTAGGGGAGCAGTTCTGGTGGAATGTCCACATTTTTCTGAACAGCCTTGTCCCTTGCTTCCTCCATTGATTACATCAGTGAGTGGGTTAGCAAGGCCGTTTCGCTTTGCCTTTCATGTCAGTCTAGCACATACAGTCACTGATTCTCCTCTTTGCTGTTTGTGTAAAATATTTGTTTCCCCCCCCCCTTCCAGATGGAAACTGAATTCATTGTTTAAACATCGCTTGTGTGTAAATGTAACTCTGTATGCTTTGAGAAAGATTAAAAACAAACAAACAACCCCCTCCAATGTGAACGACCTCACCAAAAGCCAAATTGATCAAGAGGAAAAAGCATCCTTCCTTACATTGGTAGACATTTCGAGGATTTTTTCTTTGTCGTGATTAGTTTCCCACCTTTGCAGTTTCACGTCATCATTAGCTATGGCATCCCTGATAAATGGGGGGTATGTGAATGTGTGCGCGTTTGCACGCCGTGTGTGTGAGTAGAACAATGGGCTAGGAGCGGGAACAATCATTGGAAAATTTGGCAGAGAAATTCTGCAACGGTTTTGCAATAGGGCAACGGCTTGCAAGAGTAAATGAGAAATAAAATGGGAGATTCTGAATGGGGTTTAAAGCGTGTTTGCAACTCAAACTCTCCAGTTTACTGCTCCCCTAAGTCTGCGGTTTGGCGATGGGTACAGGATACTGGAGCGGTCTTGGCTTCTCAGCTGTTCTTGCCGGTAAAAGGAGGATGGGCAATGCAAGTAGAACTGCAATTATTCCTAGTATGTAGCCCGACAGCCGGGTGTTTTGCACACAGCAGCTGAGCTCAGCCAGAATCTACACACTCACTTGATTACTCATCTCCTGCCTGCAGACAGGATTCCTCAGGGCCTTGCTGCTATCCTGGGGTAGGTCTGGCACCCGTTTTCTCCAGCTGAGGGCGTGCATTGATTCAGCATTGCGAGATTCTTTGCAAGTTCAGCTGAAACACAAGTGTATTGCTTCCAGCATTCTGGCTTTTAAAGAATAAATCCACAAAATTCTGCAATTCGTACGTTCTGTGATTTGAATGTATTTCAGAGGTGCGTAAGTGGACATCAGTTGCAGATAAAACATGTGTTGGGAAAGTGCCTTGTTTAACTGGCCATTTTGTGGCCAGGAGTGGCTGGGATGAAACAGAAGGAGACTTAAGGCAGATATGTGGTGAGAAGTGGGAGGGTCTGTCAGGTTGTATTAAAAGGGACGAATCCTCTAATCACATGACCACTGAGAATTCCATGCAGTCTGCTCCTAGTATCTGAACCAGGGAATAATAATGATAATAATAATAATAATAATAATAATTTGCACATCTATATCCTGCCTGTTTTCTTCTTCCAAAGGAACCACCACCTCCTCCTCTCCCTTTTATCCTCACAATAGCCCTGGGAGGTAGGTTAGGCTGAGAGTCAGTGACTGGCCCAAAGTCACTCAGTGAGCTTCATGGCCGAATGGGCAGCACAACCTGTGTCTCCTGGCTCCCAGTCCAACACTCTAACCACTACACCACACTGGATCTCTGATGTGTGATGTTGTGAATCAGAGGTTCTCGGAGTTCTGCCTTGAAGCTTGTTCAAAATTGTGACTCTCTACCAGACCGCAAGCTTTGTTGGTTTGTTTTTCACCTGAAAATCCATGCATATTTATATGCTTATCCCAAATGTAAGCATCCATTGTGCACATTTTTTAAATGTACGCAGTTTCCTCCCATTGATTAACGTGTGTTTCTGCGCATTTTTTAAACCTACATATTTTTATGCACATTTTTTCAAATGTACACAGTTTTAGAATGCATGCTTTTATTCTGTGAAATGTACAGATTTCAATTTCGGATTGCATTCAGGTCTGTGTTTGGGTCCAGGAGGTGCAAACTGGGTCAATTTGGGTCAAAAGCAATCTCAAATGAATTTCTCATACATCCTTTATATTGAACATGTTGGTTTCTGTTTTCCATGGTTACAAAGGCATAAAACATGTTTCCTCCTACCTCTCGTGGATTCTCAAGATTCTCAAGATTTAGCACATAACATTTTGGAAAGGCTGATTTCACAGTGTCATAGCAGAATTAGACCTCTATCTAGACCTGGGATGGGTAACTTAGGTTCTCAGGAGCCTCTCTATTCTCTAGACTGTTGTTCAAGGTCCAGTGATCTATTTACCCATACAATCTGACTCTTTCAAGAGTGTCCACATTTTGTAATAAAGGTAGTAGCATTTGCTTTAGAGTAAGGGAGCACTTTTAATCATTAGGGATGTATGAGAATTTTGTTTGTTTGTTTTTGATTAGGATTTACCCAGTTTGCAGTTTCCAGATGGAAATGGACTTGGACGCAATCTGCAGTTGAAGTCCATACATTGCTGAGCTTTGCAATGTGTTTGACACTTGCGTACATTTGAAATATACACAAGAAGTGTATGCATTGGTAACATCCCAATTAGACTACCCCAATGCACTCTATATGGGGCTGCCCTTGAAGATGACTTGGAAGTTGCAGCTGGTGCAAAATGCTGCCGCTAGACTGCTGGCTGGAACATCATGAAGAGACCATATGAAACTAGTCTTAAAGAAATTTCACTGGCTGCCTAAACACTTCTGGTTGGAATTCAAGGTTATGGCAATGACATTTAAAGCCCTAAATGGCTTGGGACCTCAATGCATGAGGGAGTGCCTTTCCCTATATATGCCTGCCTGAGATTTGAGACCTGTTGGAGGAACCCTCCTCTGCATCCCACCAGCACGAGACATACACTATGGTGAGAGAGGGCTTTCTCTGTTGTGCCCCCCCGGTTGTGGAATGTCCTCCCCTTGGAGGCCCGATTAGTGTTGACACTGGCTTTGTTTTGGTGCAAAGTTAAAATGTGGCTTTTTATCAAAGCCTTTGAGGACTAAATTCACCAAAGCTGCACACAGTTTTAATTGCTTTAATTGTTTTTATTGCTTTTAAATTTGGTACTGGTTTTAACTAGATTAATGGTTTAATATGTTTTTAGCTGTGTATATTATTTATTGTTTTATATTGTTGAATTGATTTTATCTGTATGCCACCCTGAGATCTTAAATGATATAGGATGGGATACAAATGTTTTAATAAATAAACAAATAAAAAATAAATAAATATGTGTTAATCAGTGCTATGAAATATGTACATTTCAAAAATGTGCACAGTGAGTGCATACATTTGGAAAAATGTGCATGTAAATATGCATGGATTTTCACGGAAAAAAGAAAAAAGTTTTCAATCTGATACAGACTCGGATGAGAACAAACTTCAACTGCATATTGCCCCAAGTCCATTTCCATCTGGAAACTGCAAACTGGGTAAATCCTGACCAAAAACAAATGAACAAAATTCTCATATAGTCCTAATGATTAAAAGAAATGGAAACTGGAGAAGTTTGGTGAGGCCAGATGGTGTTGGTTCTCACATCCCGAATGCTCATGGCATACAAAATCCAAAAGGAGTTGGAACTGAACAATGGCTATGTCAGACTTGCCACCACACAATGAGTGACAAAGCCCTCCTGATACATGTGCAGTTGAACTACTTCAGGGTTATTGTATTTTTGGAGACATCTAATCCCCATGATGAGAATTGCTATGATTCAGAACGTATCATGCTTTATCTCGGTTTTTTAAAAAAATATTATTTGTCCTTAGTGATGAATCATGAATTTATGTGTTCAGGAATGTGCTAAATATAAAGTCCTCACCCCAAATGGGCAGAAACTGAGCTGCCTACAGCACTTGTGGGTTAGCTGCACAGTCAAGTGGTTTGCATACTAGCTGGGAGATTGAATTTTCCCATAGATACCCACATGTCTCCCTGGACACTCTCCCTGATCTTTGAGTTGCCGTTCTAGAACCCAAAACAATATCAGCAACAAGGAACCCCCAGATTGTTACCTTATGTAGAAATAAGCACATGGAGGTGAAGAACCTCCATAACCTCCATTGTTGCAAGGAATGGATCATGGATATCTGAGCGTATGCACATACCAACCTTTTATTTATTTGGAACAGTTTGAATCATCCCTTAATGAGACCTAGAGGAGAAATACAATAAGAATACAAAGCCAGGGATCAATGGTAAAAAGAGAAAGTGGTATTAACTATTAAATAGCATTTTCACTAGGGGTGTGCATCGGATCGGATCCGATCCACGATCCGAATCCCATCCGCCCCAAAATCGGAAAAATCCTATCCGATCTGATCCGACCAACCCTCCCATCCGATCCGATCCGATCCGACGAGGTCCGATCCGAATCGGATCGGCGGATCAGACGCCATTTTGAATGCTTTTTCCCATAGCAAAGTATTGTTTTACAAAAACGCCTATAACTTTTTTATTTTTAATGATAGAAGGATGAAACTTAGGCACATTGTAGACTGGTTAGGGATAGTTATCTGTGAGAAATTTCAGAAAGATTGGTGCATGTGTTTTGTGGCAATTAATTTTTTAATAAATAACCAGGAATGCCTATAACTTTGTCATTTTTAAAGTTACACAAATGAAACTTTGCCACATTGTAGGTGGTACCTTGGGACCTATGTGTGTTAAATTTCAGAAACATAGGTGCTTGCCTTGTGTGGCAATTAATTTTAGAAAAATGGGTAGTAGTGGGGTAAATACAGTTATTCCTCCCACTTTTTTATTTTTAAAGATACAAACAGGAAACTTGGGCACATTACAGAAAACACTTGGCTTGATATGTGTGTGAAATTTCAGAAACATAGGTGCTTGCCTTGTGCAGCAATTAATTTTTGAAACAATGAGGAAAGAAACACCTATAACTTTTTTATTTTAAAAGTTAGAAGTTTGAAAGTTGCTCACTTTGTAGATGGATTAGGGGTAGTTGTCTGTCAGAAATTTCAGAAAGTTAGGTCCAGGCATTTGGTGGCTACGAATTTTTTAGTTTAAAAGTTATAAAAGTTTTTCCACAGAGGCTTGGGCTGTCAATTGCACCCCCCTCCCCCGCCTCCCCCTCCCTTTTTTATCTGTCAAAGCTCCGAGTTTTGACAGATAAAAAAGGGAGGGGGAGGCGGGGGAGGGGGGTGCAATTGACAGCCCAAGCCTCTGTGGAAAAACTTTTAAAACTTTTAATCTAAAAAATTCGTAGCCACCAAATGCCTTGACCTAACTTTCTGAAATTTCTGACAAACTACCCCAACCCATCTACAAAGTGAGCAACTTTCAAACTTCTAACTTTAAAAATGACAAAGTTATAGGTGTTTCTTTCCTCATTGTTTCAAAAATTAATTGCCACACAAGGCAAGCACCTAGCTTTCTGAAATTTCACACACATATCAAGCCAAGTGGTACCTGTAACGTGCCCAGGTTTCCTGTTTGTATCTTTAAAAATAAAAAAGTTGGAGGCATAACTGTATTTACCCCACTGCTACCCATTTTTCTATAATTAATTGCCACACAAGGCAAGCACCTATGTTTCTGAAATTTCACACACATAGGTCCCAAGGTACCACTTACCATGTGGCAAAGTTTCATGTGTGTAACTTTAAAAATGACAAAGTTATAGGTGTTTCTTTCCTCATTGTTTCAAAAATTAATTGCCACACAAGGCAAGCACCTAGCTTTCTGAAATTTCACACACATATCAAGACACGTGTTACCTGTAATGTGCCCAAGTTTCCTGTTTGTATCTTTAAAAATAAAAAAGTGGGAGGAATATCTGTATTTACCCTACAACTACCCATTTTTCTAAAATCAATTGCCACACAAGGCAAGCACCTATGTTTCTGAAATTTCACACACAAAGGTCCCAAGGTACCACCTACAATGTGGCAAAGTTTCATATGTGTAACTTTAAAAATGACAAAGTTATAGACATTCCTGGAAATTTTATTAAAAAATTGATTGCCACAAAACTCATGCACCAATCTTTCTGAAATTTCTCACAGATAACCATCCCTAACCAGTCTACAATGTGCCCAAGTTTCATCCTTCTATCATTAAAAATGAAAACGTTATATGCGTTTTTGTAAAACAATACTTTGCTATGGGAAAAAGCATTCAAAATGGCGTCCGATCCGGATCGGACATCCGATCCTCGGATCGGGATCGGGTCTGATCCAATCCGACCATCCTCTGATCCAATTCGATCCGATTCGACCCCCCAGGTCCGATTCCGATCCGCTATCCGATCCGATCCGGGGGGTCAGTGCACATCCCTAATTTTCACTAGCTGCCCAAAGGACATTAAGGAGAAGGCTAGCATAATCTCCCTGGGGAGGGAGTTTTGCAACTAGGGTGCTGCTACACAAAAGGCCCTGTGATGAGGACCCACCAACCTCACCTCTCTAGAAGGTGGGGCACGCAACAGAGCTTCAGTTGATGAGTGCAACTTTTGCGCAGGCTTATTGAGGATGGGGCAGTCTTTCAGATATACTGGCCCTTTCCTACATTATATAAAAAAGGCCATGTGAAAAAACCGATCAGGAAAGGGTATGTATTGTGATGACACATGACATCATGATGCATTATATGATTACAAACTACAGGTCCCAAGATGCCGTTTGATGTTACACATGTACAAAAACCCATATGCACAGAAAGAGGTGTTGAATTAAAGGAAAACTCTTATCTGAATTTACATGGATGAATGTGTTATTCTTGGAGGAAATAACTCATTCATTTGGGGTATGTTTGCCCATCACTACTTATATGGTCTGTAAAAGACACACAAGACAAAGTCTGGCTGCTGCAGTTTGCATTAGTGGGGAAATGGAGAAAAGAATGCATGCAGGACAACCTTGATCTACATGTTTGTTACTACATGAAACGAGCATTTGTTCAGGGCTATGGAACTTTGTAGCTTGCCTTCAGATAACATCATAAATACTACAATTATGCCACAAGCAAAAGCCAGGAGCCAATGAGGACTGAAGGAACTTGCTTTTAGGGCATATATTCTCCTTTCGCTCTGTATTGGTTGGTTGGATCTACTCTTTTGGTATGTCTGTGCAGTGGCATTGAGAGAGATGTCTCTCTCTTACTTTTCTAAGTCAAGAATAACAAGGGAAGGGAAAGCAAAAGAAGGCTGTATAACCCTAGAAACAAGAAAAAGCTTCCTCTTCCTCCTCTTCCATTAGAAAATGCAGCTACCTTTGAATTTCCTACTCATCTTGACATATGTGTAGGTTGGAGCCAGAAATTGTGGAAGCTTTCTGCAACACACAGCTCTCTCAGCTCTCTCCAAGCAGCATTCTACAAAATGCTTATGGGTATTAAGGTATTATTACAATTGCTAATAAAAGAGCCCATGTATCTTCAGTTCTGTCATGTACAATTTTGTATTACCATCGCTATGCACAGCAATACTCAAGAAAAAGAGGTTTGGAAGACTTATTATGAAAAGCTCAGGGAGTGGGGAAAGAATAACTGGGAAAATCTACAGGGCCCTCTTGGAAATTAGTGACAGTTAATGAACCAGTGTCAAAAATTAGGGGAGGGGGGAGACCTAGGGCTGGTAATTTCTTCTAATATCATTAACTGTATTTGGAGTGCAAAAATAATTAAGGCAAATTTAATAAAGGACACCACAAATTTTATTATTAATTCTTTAAAATATAATATGTCCCTATCTGGACAGGGATAACATGGCTTCAGTTGTCCATGCTCTGGTAACCTCCAAGTTAGATTACTGCAATGCACGCTACGTGGGGCTGCCTTTGAAGACGGTTTGGAAGCTGCAGCTTGTGCAAAATGCAGCAGCCAGATTGATAACTGGGACCAGAAGGTTCGAGCATATAAGACCTACTCTGGCCCGCTTGCATTGGCTGCCTGTATGTTTCTGAGCCCGATTCAAGGTGCTGGTTTAAACCTATAAAGCCTTACACGGCTTGGGACCACAATACCTAATGGAACGCCTTTCCCGACATGAATCTAACCAAACACTACGTTCAACATCTAAGGCCCTCCTCTGAGTGCCTGCTCCGAGGGAAGCTCAGAGGTCGGCAACAAGGGAGAGGGCCTTCTCTGTGGTGGCCCCCCAATTGTGGAACGATCTCCCTGACGAAGCCCGCCTGGAGCCAACATTGTTATCTTTTCGGCACCAGGTCAAGACTTTCCTCTTCTCTCAGGCATTTGGCAATATCTGAGGAGCCTGGGTTTGTTTGTTTTTTGTAGCTTTTTGGGTTGTTGCAGTGGTTTTAAATGTATGTGTGCCTTGTGTGTATGTTGTATGTTTTTGCCATTTTAATTTTTGTATATTGTTTTTAATTGTTTTTAATCCTATGTAAACCGCCCAGAGAGCTTCGGCTATGGGGCGGTATACAAATGCAATAAATAAATAAATAAATAAATAATACACAATACAGAATTAACAAAACCACCAACATAATAAATGTCTGTCCTGAATCTCCTGATAATCAGTTCCACAGGACAACCCCCACATTCTAGTATGACATAAGAACATAAGAAGAGCCATGCTTAGGGTGACGAGATAAAATCCAGGTCAGGGCTCATGTAACTTTAATAGTTGTAGAGAAAAGGGAATTTCAGCCAGAGTCATTTGTATGCAATTAGTTCCTGGTGAAATTCCCTCTTCATCACAACAGTTAAAGGTGCAGGCACTATACTAGAGTGACCATACACAAAAGGAGGCAGGGCCCCTGCAACTAACTACTGGAGGTGGGATATAACCATCAGGATTTGTAGCCATCGATAGCCTTCTCCTCCTCCAGGAATTTATCCAACCCCCTTTTGAAGCTATCCAAATTGGTGGCCATCACTACATCACGTTGAAGTCAATTATAGAGTTTAACTATGCCCTGTATGAAGAAGTGTCACTGTTCAGATATCTGGGGGGAAGATATTACAATAAAGTATGAAAGACATGTCAGGCCATAATATCCCACTTGATGCTGTGGTTAATATTATTAGATCATTTAAGTGATGAAATGCATAGTGTCAGTTTCACTTTTTAAAAAAAATCTCTCTCTTTTTTTGGTCTCCTGAAAATAAACTCTGCCAAACATTGGTAAATTCCTATAAAAATGAATTGAAATGGAATTCTCACCAGTGAAAACAGCTATTTACAGCATGGAGAGGAACGTGTTGTATCTGCCTGCTATTTAGCTGCTAAAGATGAGCAGTTTGTCAGAAAAATAGAGGTAAACAGTACTAATGAGAGATGTATGGATTTTGTTAAATCCGATCTGCCTGTGTTTCATGGATTGTCAGGCAACTTCCGTCCTGTTATCTGTTCATGGATGGAATCGAACTTTGTTTCAGAGATGTATGGATCCTCACGTTGTATTCGTCATAAACCGAACCCATTTGCCAGTTACTCCCACATCCCTAGCAGCAACCTGAAGAGAAACTAGCTAAGCATCAACACAGGAGGCCAAAGCCAGGCATTTACAACTAGGCACTCAAAGCCTTCAGCCTAGATGGGCAAATCTGACAGTTTTTGGTTTCCTGACATTCACATTTTAGTCTCCTAACCTTTTAGCTCCAACTGAGGAAACATCAACCCAACTGCCTGGACTTTCAAGTAGCAATTTGCCTAAGAAAGGAATGTGCTATTGACAAACAGCCATGAAACCTCCTTCATTCAAAGAAAGAGTGGCAATTTTTATTCAGTGTAAAGTTAGATTGCTGATTTTGAGGTTTTAGTTACATGTGAATCCAATCAATTAATTACATCAATTAATCATTAAAAGTCAGATGCTTGTTTGAACAAAAGTTCTCAAATAAGTTGATAGCCCTCTTGATAAGGCACACGGTGTGCGTGAACTGAATCTAAACCTGTTATCCACCCATTCAGGGCTTCTTCCAATATTCGTGCCATTTTTTTTAATAGTTTAAAATTCTCTTTCTCTCTCTCTGCCCCCTTCCACCCCTGGAATCTATTTCCTGAGAATATAGAGTGAAGCAGAACTGATGCCCATGTGTGTATAGATGTTGCATCTGGTGGAAATTATGTAGCACTCTTTTAAGTGAAACCACCGCAGATAGCCTGTTACCATAATCCCATAAATCAGCTTTGCCCAAACTGGTGTTTTGAACAACAACTCCCATAAAACCTAGTCAGCAAGCCCAATAGTGGGAGTGGGAGTCCAACCCATCTGGAGGACACCAGATTCGGGACAGTTGCCATACATAATCAGAAATATTTCAGCCCCAGTGTAAAGATTTAAAATGATTTTAAAAAATTGGATGCTGGTATGGTTCAAAGCAAAGTGATGCCCTCCAGCACCATCTTTATTGGGGTACATAATAGTGTTTTTGTGTTTTGGACTTCAGACTCACCTCTGTCTTGTATGTAGCTTCTTGGACAAGGACTTTTCTTTTAGCCTCATCAGTTTGCCTCCTGGGAAATTGGTGTTCTGTGACCAGTCATGTTGACCATGTCAGCCATATTGTGAATGGGTTCTTTCTAGTGTGGGGGAAGGAGTTGTGGGGAGTCAATCAGACTCAGAATCTGAATCTGAATCTGAAGAAAGTCATCAGCCAACACAGGAAGCAGGGGAGAAGATTCCCAAGGCTCTTCAGGAGTCAAGAATGAACCTTCCCTGAAGCTTATCTGCAAGAATGCTGATGGCCCAGAGACCATCCCCCTTCTGGGAAGTGAGTCTCTGTCTGAGGGGGAGAGGACATCAGAATTGACAAATCCCAGAGTCTGCTACAGGGTCACGAGGGCAGAGTTGAGAGGAGCTGGGAGGTGGTCTCTTGGGGTAGTGGCTCATGAGAGTCTTCTCAAGAAAGACCTCCTGGACAAAAAGTGTCTGTTGAAATCCTGGGAACAGCCCTGCTTGAGTTGAACGTGCCTGCCTAGTTTTATTAGTCAAATTAAGCTTAGAGCATAGCTCCTAGCATTCTCACACATTTCAGGTGAGAAGATATGTTTTTTTTAAAAAAAATAAAGCATCGTGGAATACAGAGCAGACATCTTGATTGTCTCATACTGGGTTTAGAATCACGACAACTGAAAAAACCCATCCCATGGCAGCCATTTTGAGAGAGTGCTGACAACACTCTCAAATTTCTAAATGTGCCCAGTGACCCATATAGGACAGAGATCCCTGCTTGTGAGAGCTGCCTGTGATTCCCCTTAAGGCAACGATCCCATGGGGCAGGGGCTGAGAAAGTTCAGCTATTTGTAGACCAGTTACCCAACCCTAACATAGGGTTCAGGGTAATGGTGGCGAAAGTAGCTCACTTATTTGTGAATCCCCCCAAGCCCCTCTGTTCCTCCCTCCTATCCACTTGCCTCCCTCCAACAATTAGCCTGTCTGTTACTCTTGCTGCAGCAGCAGAATAGAGGGAGGGAGTTCTCTTTCCCCTCTTTGCCTTTATTCCCTTTGGAGGTTGGGGAGTGAGAGGGAGAAAAGTAGCTAGGCAAGAAGGTTAGGTTGTCCCTCCCCTCCATCTTGGACCAAAATTTGAAGAGGAGAAGAACTTCCAGGTGTGCCAGGCTAGTCTTGTATTTGATGAGGGGACTGTTAGAGATCAGCCAAATGAAGGCATCCTGACGCCAGTACATCCTGACACTCTTTCAATGGCATTCAGGTGGACATTCTTCAACAAAGGAATTTCAAAGACAGACATCAATGAGAAATGGTGGAAGTACAATTCATCAGGTGATTCGACTCTATTTCCTGTTGTTTCAACAAGGACAAACTCCCCCCCTTTTTAAAATAATAATAATAATCACATTACTACCTTAATCTGCTCAATGTTGCAGTGAGGTCTGTGTTATCAGCCAACAAGAAATGGCAATTGTTAATGTAATCATTATTGTCAGCCCTTTTTGCATTTCAGTTCCCTCTGACTGCATATAAATAAATCTACAAAAATCTGATGTTATTGAGGCTCAGTCACTGAATTTTTGTTTGCTTACCTCTCATCTCACCTAGGCCCCAAAGGAAGCAGTATAATCATCTCTCTCCCTCTCTCTCCCCCCCTCTCTGTGTATGCGTGTATGTTTCACATCTCATCTAGGGATGGGTGAGAAATTAGCTCCATCAAGGTTTTTTATTTTTTTTATGGATTTACACAATTTGCACCTCCTGAGCCTTTCAGTAAGTTGTGTTCCAAAATCTGCATTTTTGTGAGCTTTCCAATGCAGGTTGTCTCTATAAAAACATGTACACAAAAATGCACATATTAATAAAATGTGCATAAATGAGAACAGTGTGCACAAAACAGGATTTCAGCAATGTAAGTACTTGGAAAAAAATGTATACATATAAAATGTGTGCATTAATTTATAATGTGTACCTGACTAATCATTGACACAAAGAAGTCTGCCTCTCCATATGGATTTTTTAAAGAGGAAATTGCAAGCTAATGTGGAAATGGGATGGAATGAGCTTAACCTAAAAATACACACACAAAAAGCAATCTCAGCACGATGGCAATTGGCAGATTCTTCCATCCCTTGTCCCAGCTTTCCTTAAATGATCATATTTAGCGGTTCAAAGCATTTTGCAAACTTTATCTTTGTAATCCGCGAAGCAGTCCTATAAGGCAGCCTTTCCCAACCTTGGATCCCCAGATGTTGTTGGAATACAACCCTATCATTCCCAGCCAACAGGGTCAATGGTCAGGGATGATGGGGATTTGTGGCCCCAACAGCATCTGAGGTCCCAAAGTTGAGAAAGGCTGCTATAAGGCCATCCAGTCTCCTTATCCCCAGTAGTGTAGTGCTAAATGTGCAGATGCTCATCATGACAGTCTCTTAGCCACCCCCAACCCCAGAGAGGCCAAAAATGCAGGCAGCTGTGTGGATCCATAGCAACAAAACACATCTAGCAGTTCTCATCTTCCTCAGGTGCAGTTGAATACAGCTGATGGGTCTTAATTGTCCAGGAAAGACCAAGCTGGCCCAAAATACCTTGCATTACAACAAGGATAGCTATTATTGCTTGGATCAATCCTCTTCCCCTAGCTACCATGGGGATTTCAGCTAAGCTCAGAAGGAACAGGGAAATTGGAGGAAGGTGACAGGTGACATCAGTGTCCCTGCTAATATATAAAGAAGTGACGGTGTTGCATCCTCGTGAGCCCTGGATCCATGATCATGCTGGTCATCTTCATATTGCAGGAAGGCTATGGGTTGGAGGAAGTACGGTGGAGGCTGGTGGCTCCGGGTTTCAGTCCAAACCTGTCAGAACTGGTTATGCTCTCTTCACCTTCCAAGGTGTGAAGGTGAAGCCTGCATAAGGCATCAGAATGGGAAGCATGCTGTGAAATGGAGGCTAGTGGCGCCAATCTAGTGGGGCTGAAATCCATTCCAGGTTTGAGTCAGAACCAGCCAGAACACTAGAAGAGCTACCCAAGGTGCTGAACCTAGCTCGGGGATAGGGTTCAGCACCTTGGATAGCTCCTTTAGAGTTCTGACTGGTTCTGACTGAGACCCGGAGAGGATTCACCACCTCACTGACATCGGAACCACGAGCCTCCACTAAGGCAGCACCTTGGCTAAGGCCACCTAGTGCAGGGGCAAGGAACCCCTTTTCAGCCCAAAAGGGAAATTCAGTTTCAGAGATGCTCTCAGAGGTCGCATTCTGATGGTGGATAAGCCGAAAGACAAAAAAAAAAAAAAAAAAAATGACCCCCAAAGATTAACTTCAAGCTCTTACTGCCACTTACAAAGCATTAGGAGAGGTCAGGAAATCATTGAATGATCAGTGGTCAAGGGAAAGAGGAAGAAGGCTTGGCTCTCTGGGGAGCTGAGGATGACCAAATTGGGCCACCAGGCCTATGGTTCCTCAGTCCTGGCCTTGTGAATTTGTGTGGCTACAATGAGATTCAAACCAGGGACTTTGCAGAGGGCACCTTATAACCATCTCTCTTTCCATCCCCCATTTTCAAAATCAAGAGAGAATCTCCTGAAGGAGCACAGCATCAACAACTTCAGACAGATTGAATTGGTAAGGGAAAATCACCGACTCGTTGCTACTACCGGTTCAGCCAGGTAATTGAATTCAAGGAGCTAAATTTAACCCACCTTAAATATATATATATCTAAATGCATTTATTGATGGGAGGAAAGTGGATGCATTCCCAGGTCCTCTGACGTTGACCATGTCCTAAATGATTAAGCAGATGGCTTCACCAAGCCTGTTTCCCCCAGCACGAAGTGATGTCATCAGAGATGTCATTGTTGAGGAACATGGCTAGAATCTCCGCAGGCAACAGACTAGCCTACAGGAGACTGGAGCGAGACACTGACAGATCTCTTCCGGAGAGCTGCATCTCATAACCAAGGCTCAAGGGCAGATACGTTTGTTGTTTAGAAATGTATGCATATGTGGCCTTTCTGGACATAGCTCATACAAGACACCTTATGATCTAAATCTATATTTATATCTATAGTAGTGGAGGCTGGTGGCTTTGATGTCTGTGGAGCAGTGTATCCTGTCTGCGTTTCAGTTAGAACCAGCCAGAACTCCAAAAGAGTTATCCACGGTGCTTTCACCTGCCGATCAGGGATTGTAAGAGTTGTAGTCCAAAAGGATACTGGGTTGCCCACCCCTGAAACAGCAGGTCTACAGGTCTACTCAGAAATAAGTCACATCGAGTTCACTGGGGCTTACACTCAGGTAAGTAGGCACAGAATTGCAGTTTCAATAATCATTGTCCCCTATCCCCAGTAGTCTTTTTGTTCCTAAATTAAAAGTCCTGAACGCTGAAGCCTTTCTTCATAGCCTTCCTGGAGCATTCAGATCTGCCTCAGAGCCTCTGCGCAGATTCCCTCCATAAAATCAATCTGGTTCGTGGGCATGAGAGATGGGGCCTTTTCTGTGGTGGCTCCCAGATTGTGGAATTCCCTCCCTACTGAGCTGTGTTTGAGCCTGATATTACATGCCTTTTAAAGGGGCTTTCAAAACAAACACTTGGAGCTGGTAGGAGTTGTAGTCCTAAACATCTGACAGGTACCAGGTCACTTTTTCTGGGCCTATTTGCTTACTGAAAACATGACTTTACAGTGTAAACCTCCAACAAGATAAGAGGGGTTTTGTTTCATTCAAAAATGGTGTGGAGAAACTGGACAGAGATTATTTTTTCTCTCCCCTATAATGCTATAATCAGGTTTCATCCAATGGGTAACATCTAACATATATCCAACTTAGAGTAGACCCATTGAAATCAAATGGAACTTAAGTTACAAACATAGCAAGCTGCCTTATACTGAGTCAGACCATTGGCCCATCTAGTTCAGACTTGTCGACACTGGTTGGCAGCAGCTTTCCAGGATTTCAAGCAGGAGTTTTTCCAGCCCTACCTTGAGATGCCAGGGATCGAAACTGGAACCTTCTGCATGCAAAGCAGGTGCTCTACCTCTGAGCCACCCGTTGACACTGATTGGCAGGAGATTCAGGGCAAAGTAAAAAGTTCTTCTTCACATTAAAAATATATGGAATTAGCCTCCACCGGACATGCAACAATTAGGCAGATACATGGGGAAGATGAATATTGATGGCAACTACTAGCCATTATGACTATATGGAACCTCCATATGCAGGAGCATCGTGCCTCATCTCAATACCAGTTGCTGGGGACAATGATAGAATCACAGAAAAGTAGAGTTGGAAGGGGCCTATAAGACCATCAAGTCCAACCCCCTGCTCAATTCAGGAATGCACCTGAAAGCATACTTCTACCAAAGCATGCCTATTTCTTACTAATGCCTTTGAAGCATCACATTCTACCCTGAGTAAGAATGTGTCAGGATTTCATTCAGTACATATTTTTAAGTAAAGCAACCTGATTCAAACTTCTTAGGTTATTGTTCTTCTCCACATGATGTGATATAGCCCCCAGTGCCAAACCTGGTAGGCTGTCCGGGGAGGGGCAAATCACTCTTATCAGAGATCTGAACTGATTACTTTCACAGTGGTCCACAGGTCCCAGACCTTTGAATTAAATAGTGGATCTGTCTCTAGTGGATTCAACGGCAAGGAGTGGAATCTACTGAAAACCAACATACTCATCCACCCAATGCCATGGGGAGGAGGTGATGAGAGCAGGATTACCTCAAGACACCTGAGGACTGGGGTGTTGAACCTCTTTCAACCTGAAGGCCACATTCAATTTTGGAGACGCTCTCACAGGGTATGTTCCAATGGTGCGTGGGGAAAAGGGGTGGTCCAAAATCCTCCAAATACTCTGACGAGCATGTTGTAGCCGAATGGTTCGATCCTATGCATGTTTAGACAGGAAAATAAAAGGCCTACAACTCCCAGCATGCCCCAGTCAGCATGGCTGGCTGGGGCCTGCTGGGAGTTGTAGGACTCCCCCCATTTCAACTTGCATAGGATTGCACCCTATTGCATAGGATTGCACACTCTTACTGCCAGTAACTAAGCCCTAGGAGAGGCATTTTTCAACCTTTTAGAATAGGGGTGGGGAATGTGCAAATGCTGGGAAACCATGCTGGGAAATCAACAGTTAGGGGAAAGGGGATGCAGCTGGGGGAAGGGGGAAGAGGTTGTAGCAATTTGGGGGACTCCAGAGGGCTTTATTTGGCCCATGGATCTATGGTTCAACATCCTGGCTCTATGAGGTACAGTTTAGAGGAAGTGGTACCAAGGATGGGTCTGACCCTCAGCAATGAGCCAGGAAGAAGTTGCCCTAAACATTAGTCGGCTTTGGCAGTAAGCTAAGGCATGTCTCCCCATCCCAAATGGTTACCCACACTGAGGGGCTTGGGATAGGAGTGAATTGGTTCTGGCTGTAATTTGTGGGTCCCTGGTGAACAGCCGGTTGGCCACTCTGTGAACAGAGTGAGAGACTAGATGGACCCTTGGTCTGATCCAGCAGGGCTCTTCTGATGTTCTTAATTTATAAGGAATAAAGTTGCACTCTTTGTTTAAACCTGAGTTAATTTCTCATCTTTTTATTCCAGGGCTTGTGGGCATATTCTGGGTGTGCACATGATAGGAGGATGTTATCTTCCACCATCAGTTGCTCACAACCTCCCCCTCCGGCTCATAGCCCACATGGCAGCTGTGATTTTAGCAGAAATCAGGAAACCCCATGTCTGAGACCTTTCGCACCTCCCTTGCATCTGCAGATTTATAACGTTGCAGCAGAAATGAAACGTCAGCTATTTTCAGCTGGGACTGGGAGGTCATTAGAGTGATTGGAGACCAGGGATGGTTTTCTTTGGGAAAGAGCGAGCAACGCTTCTGAGGTGTGGCTCATCCAGCTCTCTGCCTCTCTTTAGGGAAATCTAAAATCTGAAATGATGCTGTCCTTCCTTCTTTCAAATATGGAGAGGGAGAAGTCTAAAATGACAATCGGTCATGACAGTGAAGGCCAATGAGGCAAGATTACTTTGCAGAAGGGGGTGTGAGCGCAGGGACAAGGCACAAGGCACTAGGACCTAGGAGGAGTCCCAGCCCAACTGGCAGGAATTTCTTGCTTGGAGCTCAGACAACAAAGGCAGAGTGTGCCTGGGTTTCTCTCTCTCAGCATCTCCACCCTACGAGCTGAAAACCGGTAAGTAGAGCTTGCGATTTTTCCAGGCAGAGAAAGTAACAGATGTCAGATGCAAAAGATGGGGAAAGACTTCACATTTCGATCCAGTGCTGCATTTTTACCTCCCACCCCTACTGGGGAAAAAAAAATTCTCGACACAAAAGCTTCCTATTCCCCTTTTTAAAAGTTGTGTCGAGATTCCATTGTTTCCAGAATACTATTCGTGTACTTCCAGGAAGTGCTGGAGGAAAAGCGCTTTGCAACTTTGAGGAAGGAAGGTGGACTGAAAAGCCCCCTTTGCTACACAACGGCGACAATACACGAAGGTCAGACGCAGGTCACTTTGACACTGTATAAAAATGAACGAAGATGCAGTGAAGGGACAGGGGCCAGCCGGCCGGATGGGTGGGTGGGTGGGTGGGTGGGTGGCAGAAGGAAAGCAACAGCTTTTCCTGGGATTTGTACCTGATCGCTGGCTGAGCCCTGGGTTTTTAATCCCATTTCTGTTGTGTGTGAATCCGCTCCGAGCAGATGCAAGTTGCATGCTAATATAGGCTCACTCTGCCAAATGATAGCGGTGTTTCGCAGTATCCAGAGCTTTCCTTTTTTTTGTTTCGGAGCTGTACGTTGCCAGACGATATGATCTCTTGTGGTGTATGAGCTCCTGCCCACAATTATTTCTGCCATACCTCTCCCCCCCCCAACACCCCACTGCACAAAATCAACGGAGGCTCTCGTTCATGCTAGCAATATGCGTCCAGCTCTGAACAATGAAAGGTGAACTTGGGGTGGTTCGATGTGGCACCCTTGGCAATTAAAAATCACTTCATTAAGAGAGAGGAAGGGAGGGAAATTTAAAAATCCTTCCTCGTAACATGACAGCTGAAATGAAATATTGTAATTCAAGGTTAATTGCCCTTTGAAAGTTCGGGGTATTTCCCCCCTTCTAGTTCCATTTTCTTGAAAAATCAATGCTAGTCTCTCAAATTGATTGATAGCTAGGAGGGGTTCTGTGAGTGAGGGGAGGGCAGGTGCTGGATCCGACTGCTTCTCCGTTCCTTAACAGCTGGTCACAAAGAAAACTGTGCTGCCTGTCTGTCTGGTCTACCAGCCATTTCAGTGCATGACTCCCCATTTGAAATGTCCCTCTGACCCCCCCTCCCCGGTCAGTGAATGGATAGGTTGGAAACCCTTACAGACAACAGCACCGGTTCTTTTCGAAATGTAGTTCCTGAGGCGTTGGGTGTGCTTAGCTTGTCACATGCACCCCCTGCTCAATGGAAGTTTATCAGTCTACGGCCGCATCTCAGCTGTGGTGAATGTTTGTTCTCTCATCTCAAGAGGTTCTTGGATGAAGCTCATCATGCAACAGTGTCCATGGTCATCTCCAGTCCAATCTCCCATTCTTGATATTCAGCACTGATCCAGATAGAGGGTCTGTTGGGTTCAATACAATGCTAGAAGCTGTCAATTAGTAAATCATATCCATCTCAGTGCTTAGAAGACATCCTCCCTTCCCAGCAGTTGAACCATTCCCCCACCCCAAATACATGGGGGGGGGAACCCTTTATGGCTTTGTTCCAAGAGAAATGAAGCACAGGGGAAAGTGTGGGTTAATTCTCATTTTTACAAAAAGGAGGGGGGCAGAAAGAAGTCCAAATCCAAGATCTCCAAACCCAACCATTTCTCTCTCCAGATGCTGGGTCGTCTCACCACAATTTCCCTTTTCCTCCTTACCTTCCCCTGTTCCTCCTCCACCTCAGCTTCACATCTCTAGGGGTCACCAAGCGATGGAACTTGATTTTGGACACTTTGACGAAAGAGATAAGGCGTCCAGAAACATGCGAGGCTCCCGTATGAACGGCCTGCCTAGCCCCACTCACAGTGCCCACTGTAGCTTCTACCGAACCAGGACCTTACAAGCGCTGAGCAATGAGAAGAAAGCCAAGAAGGTGCGCTTCTATCGCAATGGGGACCGCTACTTCAAGGGGATTGTGTACGCCGTCTCCGGCGACCGTTTCCGAAGCTTCGATGCCTTGCTCGCTGACCTGACCCGATCTCTGTCCGATAACATTAACCTGCCTCAGGGAGTTCGCTACATTTACACCATCGATGGCGGCCGAAAGATTGGGAGCATGGATGAACTGGAAGAAGGTAATTAGCAGGGTGCAATGGTCGTTCGCTGGTCCAGGGAGGGCGGTGGGGAGGGAGACTCAGTCAAGGAAGTGGCACATCGAAAGTCACTCTACCTCAGCCCTTGTTGGATGAGCATGGGTCGTGATGCAATGTGTGGCAGTGAAGGACACAACTGGCCTGTGTTTCACCGAGGGCAGTCGATTGCTCATGGGAGCTTTCTTCATCGATGCCTCTAGCCTTTATCCAGAACCTTGGGTGGGTGCATATCCTCTGGATCATATCAAACTACCTTGTTCCTGGCTATTGATCCATCTAGCCCAATATTTGCTCACTCTCTGACCAGTGGTGGCTTCCCATGTTTTCAGGTGGAAGTCTTTGCCCAGCTCTGCTAACTGGGATCTCTTAATTGGCGATACCAGAGACTGGAGCTGGGACTTCTGGCATGTAAAACATGCACTCTTGGAGGAGCAGAAAGGGAATAAGTTCATGTACTAGAAGATACATGAAGTTCCCTTCTGGCTGTTTAATGTAAAGGAGTCTCCCCTCTGTGCTTTAAAGGATGTGTCTGGCGTGTGTGTGTGCGTGTCTACAATGCCTGTATGGAGATTGGGGTGAAGCTACAGTAGTGTATAGTTTTATAATTTCTGTATGGACTGGAGGTATCATTATGTACATGTTGCCGTGGTATGCATGCGCATTTGAAGCAGAGTGCCTGTTCGTGTGTGTGTGTGTGTGTGTGTGTGGCATTCAAATTGTGTATGCAGTGTGGTTGTACATTTATCCTGCCTGTTTATGAAGATAGCCATGCCTGTTGGGTTTGAGATATTTTGTCCAGTCTGCCGATAGGGAGGTCTCTCAGTTGACCATTAGTGGCATTGTCCACAGATGATTTGTGTACACGTCTTCCTACCATGGGGCAGAGGTGCTTTCAGTGCTATATCTGTGTTTAGGGCATGTGTGCGCATAAGAGGCCATATACAGTATATTTGTAGGGTGATAATTCTCAGGTTGAATATAGCATTAGAAAGCATGGGTGTATATGTTACTTCTATAGAAATATGTTTCTATGTGTGTTGAATTTAGCAGGGGGGTAGAGGAGGCTGTTCATATTTGGGAGCATGTCTGCAATATCCTTCATGATTCCTTACACCCAATATGCTTTGTATGGAAGGGGGTGTGCCCGGGATTTCTGTAAGAGTGGGTGTGAATGTGAATGCATGTGTTTGAGGGCTTTGTAAAAGTATTTCAATATGGGTGTGTCTGGGATAAGCTGTGTCTGTGAAACACATTTAAACCCTATTCTGCAGGGTGTATATATCCGTGTCCGTAAGTAGCGGTGCCTTGTGTGCTCAGTGAACGAATTGCTTGCCTGTAACGGTGACTCAGTGTCTGCAGTATGCAGAGTCACCAACTCCAAATGCTCCAACATCACGTTGCAAGTTGCAAATAAAACCAAATGTGGATTGCCTTAAAAACTCTCGAGATTATTTAAGAAGAGGGGGAAATGAAATGCATAGCTGTTGTGATCTTTAGTTTGGTCATTTCTTCTGGGGGATGCTTTTTCTAAGTGTTGTTATTATTATTATTATTATTATTATTATTTTAAAATTTCATCTTTTAAAATGATCTCTTAAAGAACAAGCAGAGGTTCTCACGCTCTCAGTACCTGCAGCTCGGAGAATCTTTCTTTCTTTCTTTTCCTTTAAATCTCAGGGTTTGCCATAAATGTGCATCCATGTGTCTGCAGGGTGTGTCCCTTTGTCTGGGCGAATGTGTTCAGTGTGTCTATAAGGTGCATCTAGGGAGGCTGAAAAGGGATGGAACGCCACCATATGCCCATGGGGGAAGGCGTGTCCGTTGAGTGAGAGAGGGTTATACGTGGGGGTTGTGAGTGCGAAACTGTTGGACTGGGAGGAGTGAAGGAGGGCATACAGTATGCCCCACAGCAATTTGCCTGCCCTAAGGAAAGAAAAATGGGTGCAACATTGCCTGGAGGAGGGAATTTGGGAGGATGCAGTATAGTGTGGTGTCTAATATTTTTTGTGGTGGTATGGGGTGAGTTTGAGGGGTACGCCTGCAGAAGCAGGGAGCTACTCAAAAGATGCCTGCCGAGAGTCATCCTTTGTGATCAAGCAGGGATCTTGTGTTTTAAAAGATCACCCCTCTGAGAGGTAAATAAAACATTGTGCATAGTATGTATATGTCTACATACACACACACACACACACACACACATTTTTACAAGCCTCTGTTAGATGGTTTCACTCTTGACGATGACAGCGGTGGGTAAGTCTACATACGAGCATCCGCAGCTCCTAACTTTTTACCTGCCTGGATAGCTGTACCAATGTTGATTGTATTCCTGGAGATACAAACACTCCATCTCACATTCTTACTAATCCCTCTAAGGCGATGAGCAGACTTCCAGCATCTCTTAAGTTACTGAGCTATTTTGACACTAGCCTTTAAGCTAATGGGGTGCCATCTTGAATGATGTCATTCCCTGGATATATGATCCCTAAAGCTAGGATCTCCAAGAATGACATCATTGTGTCAGCTATCGACTGGGCCTGCTTTGTTATCTTTTTTGCCACAGGCTGAAACCGATGTGCATAATATATGAAAAGGACGCCCATTGGCAGGGGCTGCCGCTACTGCCAGACCAACGGTTTCATTCTTTGTTCCAGCATCTGAGTTCCAGCCATTGATGCAAAAAAAGCCAAGTGACTTTCCCGATGCATTCTGAGACTCAGTTCAAACAGGAGACTCTGACTGCAATTCCCTTTCTTAGAAAGCAACAGGTTTGAACCAGGGAAATACACAGAAAGGAAGTTATCTAGAGCCATGCATCCCTGTGTTTCTGTGAAAGCCGTGGAGGTTGTCATATTGCATGAATCTACATGCAGCTGAAACAAAACCTCGGTGTGTGCTATGACATCGGCTCCTATCCATCCGTGTTACATGTGCCTCATGCTTTCTTCCAAGATGAGACAGACAAACTCAGGAGGAGCTGGGCGCATTGAAGCAGAGGCGGAATGGCCATCTGTCCAGAATGCTATAGATGCATCCAGTTGAGGCTAGTGGCTCTGATGTCAATAGGGTGATGAATCTGCTTCAAGTTCCAGTCAAAACCAGTCAGAACTTTAAAAGAGCTCTCCTAGGTGCTGACATCGGCCTCCACTGGTGCATCCTGCATTTGCAGATCCTGTGTTGAGCAGGGCATTAGATGAAATGACCTCTCCCCCCCCTCCTTCTGTTGTCCCCTCCTGCAAATTTAAACTCCTTGGTGCAGGGACTTGACAGTTATGTCTTGCCTAAGGGGGTGCCTAGAGGATTTATGGGCCTGGGGCAGATGGATATTCAGTGCTCTGTCACTCCCACCACCCCTCACATAACAAGAACCCATGCATGAATGGGCTGTGGTGAGCAAGATGGCAAAGTTGGGTAGGCAGGAGCTGAGATGGAGGGGGGCTTGGTTTGCAGGGGCTCCGGGGAAATGACCCTGCTGCTCCCCCCTTCTGGGCAGCCCTGGTATTGCCACTCAGTAAAGTGCCATCTACATTGGTCGTGCTGTAGAGATAAATACAATCCTAGTCATAACACTATGAGAATTTACAACTCATAAAACTCACATTTTGTTTTCTTTGTTTGTTTGGTAGGTGAATAAAATGGATCTGTTGTTAAAACTAAGATATATATATATATATATATATATCAACAGTTGAGGATTATTTTACTCCTGCAATTATATGATTTTGCAAACACAGAAAAAGGTAATTTTAGGGTGACCACATTTGGGAAACTAAAAAAGAGGACACCCAGTGGGGTGGGGGTGGGAAAGCAGCTTTCAGGGGCCTCTGGGATGCATGTCATTCACCCCCACCACCTTAAAGGCCCCAAATGGGGTGGAGGAGGGGAAAGTGTGTCATTCCCACCCTCCACTGCTCCAATCCGGGCCTTTTCTATAATGTCTGGGAATGACACGCTTTCCCCTTTCAGGCCCTGATTGGAGCAGTGTGAGGGAAATGACCCACCTCCAGAAGGTGAGTCATTCCCTCCCACCATGCTAATGCAGCCTTTAAAGGGAAAGCGTGTCTTTCCAGGACATTATAGAAAATTACAGAAAATCCCCCCTGACACCCAGAATAGAACAAAAACCAGGACAAATCCAGGGAAATCCTGACAGTTGGTCACCCTAGGTAATTTCATCTTTTCAATCTCTGCAAAGTACTATAAGATGCTTCTCCAGACAACTAAGTGCTAAACTACATGTTACGTAAAATACGTAGAGTTCAACTGATCCTCACCATATTGCTTACCTTGGGCCAGATCTATACCAATTAGGATATAGCAGTATGAAAGCAGTATGGAAGTGATATATAAAAGGCAGGAGCCACACCAAGCAGCGTGAAAGCGGTATATGGAACGTGTCAATGGGCCCCAACAGTTGCCAGTGCACTTCAGCATGGCTATAAAGCAGTAGTGTGGCTCCTGCCTTTTATATACCGCTTTCATACTGCTTTCATAACACTGTATCTTGCTTGGTGTAGATCTGGCCTTAGGGTAAGTGTGTGGGGCTCTTGATCCAGATTGGGACCACTGAGTTTTAACCCCCCCCTCCCCAAATTAAAAAAGAAAGATTGGTGCTAACATTTTCTCCTTTTTTTTATTCCCTGCAAAGGGGGGATTTTATTTGGAAAAAGCCACTGGGCAGAGTTTAAACCTCCCCTACCGATGTGTGGTGTTGCTGGTCTGGATTGGGCCCTGTGCACGTACACTAAGGTAAACAAATTGGTGAGGATCAGATGTATGCTACGCATTTAACCTAACATGTAGTTTAGACAGTGGCCAGATCTACACCAAGCAGGATATAACACTTTGAAAGTGGTTTGAAAAGTAGTATATGGAGTGTGTCCTGGGCCCCAACAGCTCTCAAAACTGTTATAAACCGTTCTAAAGAGGTAGTTTAGATCCTACCAAAGACTACATTTTATTTTGCTTGCCTGGTATTTTAATGCCATTGTACAATTTAGAAAATCTGAAAACAAGAATCACCAAACAGATTTCCCTCTTCCTAGCTAGTCCATGAACAGGCATTTGGTGCCCCCAGGGGGTTCAATCAACTCCCCTCCCAGGTCCCAAAACACGGCCACCTATTAATGCCACAACGCCTGCTTTCTAAGAGCACTTTGCTTGGATCGACAAGCAAGCTGCTGAAATGCATAAACCTTTGTCCATACTTCTGTTGCTGGTAAGGCAAGAGAAAAGAGGCTCAAAAGGCCCATGCTTGCGTTGGCACATGGGTAAGTGAGTTCGTGTGCAGAGCCAATACTGATAGCTCGTCAGGTCTCAGCTGCCAAGCAGGGTTGTACAACTCTTGTTAATGGAATTCTATCACGAATGTAGGACTTTTACTAGTCCAAGATCTGGTGATGGTCACTCATTTTGATGTCTTCAAAAAGAAAGTTGCTTATTTCCTGGAGGAGGGGAGGTTATCATTGTCTGTTGGCTATGATGGGTATATGGAACCCCTGAGTTGAAGAACAGCCTATCAAATGGACGTGCTACTTTAAAAATGTAGATTGCAGCTATAGACTTATTTTTTCTTTTTCTTTTTCCAGTTGGGGGCTCCAATTTTTATTGGGACCCCACCATGTTGGGTGGGGAAGTTTAATCCTCCCCCCAGCCATGATTTTACTGATAAATCACCCCTTCTACATGACGACAGGGCTTACCAAAAAAAGCACTCATTGGCACCAATAGTTCCTCTCCATCAAAGCCTTGAAGTCAGGCAGAGTGGGGGATTATCACTGAAATCATGAATGGGCAGGGGAGGATTAACCTTCCCCTCTACCCATAGGGGAGTCCCCAATAGACAATAGACCCCCCCCATGAAAAAAACAATAAAGAGATAGCTACAAGCTGTGTAACATGTGATTTGACCCTGCATATCAGCTGCTTGGGGATAAAGGGGAGGGGCTACTTTCATGTTCTTCTTTTGGACTTCCCAGAAGCCTCTGGTTGCCAGTGTGGAAAGTAGGATGCCAGACTAGGTGGCCCTTAAGTCTGATTCAACAGGGCTCTACTTACGTTCATGTTGAGTCTCAGTGGAGGCTGGTGGCTCCAATGTCAGTGGGGTGGTGAATCCACTCTGGGTTTCAGTCAGAATCAGTCAGAACTCCTTGGAGAGCTCCTTCTGACTAGTTCTGCCTGAAACTCAGAGCAGATTTACCATCCCATTTATATTGGAGCCACCAGACTCCACTGCCTAAGGCTTAGTTGCTGGCAGTAAGAGCTTTAAGCTACACTGACCCTGTTCAAACAACACGCTAAGCCATGGTGGTTAAGCATTTTGAGCTAAACATTATGGCTTAGTGTGTTGTGTGAACCATTCCTAACCATGATGGCTACATAACCACGGTTTCAACATGTTCACTAACCCTTTGCTTCAAAAGAGTTAGCGGCCTAACCATGGCTTAGCATGTTGTCTGAACAGGCCCAATACGTTTGATAGTTTGGCCACACCCCTTTTGCCTTTGACTCCACCCACCACTGGAATTTAGTCTCAAAGAGCTTCTCCACCATGGAATTAATTCCTCGAGGTGAAAGAAGTTCTGCACCTCTGACCTTGAGTGTTCACTACACACTGTATCCTGCCTCCATTTTTGCAGGAACAAAGACTGCCGTAGAATAACCATCCAGTACTTTGCTCTCTTGCGATACAGATAGTCAGAGGGGCAAAAGAAAACCCTAGGATGAAGATTTCCAAGTCTCAGGACTCAACCCAAAGTTTCAAGGTGTTAAGTTCCTTCTTTGGAACTGCAAGGATGGGAAGCAGGAAGGAAGGGGGAAAGTGATTTTCCTCATGTCCCATCTCAGCCTTCCTCTCCGTTCTAAATAGCCCCCTCATTCCCAGCACATTCTGCCAATCTTCAATTGTTGTTGGACATGGTGGCTGAGAGGCAAATACAAATACAGGCACAATAAGCACATTTTGGGAAACATGGGAATAATCCTACTCTGAGATCAGTTCGAAGGAAACGTTGGGATAACAATAAATCAGGTGACAATGACTAATACTATTTGATACTGATACCACATCCCTCTTGGGAAATGGCTAAATTCTTTGCCACGGTGATTTCCTCGTAGGAGGGAGTTCCACCATTCAGCTTTCCGAAAGGTAAGTACAGTCATTGGCTTTGGAGGTATCATGATTCAGCTGCCCCATTTCAGGCAGAATTTGCTGACCCAGAAGCTCCAAAAATACAGAAGACTTTATATTGTTTTTCTCCTCTTCCAGCATGCCCCTTAAAGCCTTCTTACTCATCTCAGTTAATTTCTTCTTCCCTCCTTTCACAATTAACTCATAACATCCCACCCCACACTGACAAGGAACACTGTTATAGAGGCCTTAGTGAAATAATTCCACTATGTATCAGGGAATATAAATGCAAAGTTTAACAATAGAAAGTGCTGTCAGCTGCGGAAGAGCCATGCTTTCTAATGTTTGCTGAAGGCCAACTAGAAATGAAAAGAGACATTAATGGGCTACCATTTATAATAGATCACCAGCATTTATACCTGATTTAGTAGTTACAGTGCAATGTAATTCATTTTTGAAAGTGACCTTATTGCTCACGGTTTGAGGCTAGGTTCATGCATCAGGAAAGCAAGGAAGAGAATAGCTTAGGAGGAACATTAGCATTCTACGTTTGCACCTTGAGTTACCAGCAGGGATGCTCAAGGATTTCATTCAGTCTGCATTTCTGAGCAAACTCACTTGATTCACACTTCCCAGGCTAAGTAAAGGATCAGGGTGCAGGTTTGCTTTTGCACTTCTCCAAATTTTGCAATCCAGTTCTTGGCTCAAAAGTTATGCCAAAATGTGCATGTGAATTTTAGGTTAACATGCATAGAAGTTGTTTATTTTAGGGTAAATTGAATACAAAAATATTTATTGTATTCACAAAATTTGTCCTAAGATAATGCAAACTTCTATGCTTAAGGGGGAAAAAAACCATAGATTGATGCTGAAACAATACAGAATGGATTTATGAATAGATATATGTGAAATTGGCATGTACTGGAAATAGACTGATCCATCCATCTCCAGTTATTAGAAAAGGCCAGTGGAGAAACAAATTGGGAAGCTTCACCATCATATCTTCTCCCACTGCCTTGAAACTAAGGATGAACAAATCTGTCAATGTTGGTTTTGCTCAGTTTCTCATTTTACCAAGTTTAAGTCCGTTATGTCCCATTTTCGTATTAGTTTACATTTTTTTCATAAAAAGCCCTCACAAAAATTTGTTTGCATTTTCATGCATATGTCTCCTAATATACACATTTTTTCCCTAAAAGATGTTTTAATGATGTGTTTCTCTTGTTTTAAATTTTTTAACTTTGTCATGCTTGTATTGCACTGTGTTCCCCGCCTCGATCCGTAGGGAGAGGCGGGTTATAAATTATTATTATTATTATTATTATTATTATTATTATTATTATTTCTGCAAGCAATGGTCCTGAATATAATTAGTTTTTATGTGCTATTTTCATGAATGTGCTCTTTTTTGTGTGCACTTTCCATGAATATACACATTTTATATGCATTGCTTGATAGGAGAATTGCATCACATAGGAACATAGGAAGCTGCCTTATACTGAGTCAGTCCATTGGGCCATCCAGCCTAGTAGTGGCGACACGGACTGGCAGCAGCTGTCCAAGGTTTCAGGCAGGAGTTTTTCCAGTCCGACATGGAGATGCCAGGGATCGAACCCGGGACCTTTGGCACACAAAACAGATACTCGACCACTGAGCCACACAGCCCCTCATGATTCAACATCAACATCTACTTGAAACCGTTGGGTGCAGTCATCCGGAGTTTTGGAGTGTGTTGTCATCAGTACGCTGATGACACGCAACTCTACTTCTCCTTTTCATCTTCATCAGGTGAGGCTGTGGATGTGTTGAACCAGTGCCTGGCTGTGACAATGGACTGGATGAGGGCTAATAAACTGAAACTCAATCCAGACAAGACTGAGATGCTGTTAGTGGGAGGTTCCTCTGACCGGATGGAGGGTGTTCAACCTGTTCTGGATGAAGTTGCACTCCCCCTGAAAGAGCAAGTTCATAGCTTGGGGGTTCTCAAAGAACCATCTCTGTCACTTGAGGGTCAGGTGGCCTCGGTGGCATGGAGTGCCTTCTACCAACTTCGGCTGGTGGCCCAGCTACGCCCCTATCTGGACAGGGATAACCTGGCTTCAGTTGACCTTGCTCTGGTAACCTCCAAGTTAGATTATTGCAATGCACTCTACGTGGGGCTGCCTTTGAAGACGGTTTGGAAGCTGCAGCTTATGCAAAATGCAGCGGCCAGATTGGTAAGACCAATTCTGGCCCACTTGCTTTGGTTGCCTGTATGTTTCCGAGTCCAATTCAAGGTGCTGGTTTTAACCTATAAAGCCTTACACAGTTTGGGACCACAATACCTGATGGAATGCCTTTCCTGACATGAACCTACCCTTACACTACGCTCAACATCAAAGGTCTTCCTCTGGGTGCCTACTCTGAGGGAAGCTCAGAGGATGGCAACAAGGGAGAAGGCCTTCTCTGGTGTGGCCCCCCAATTATGGAATGATCTCCCCGATGAGGCCCGCCTGACGCCAACACTGTTATCTTTTTGGCGCCAGGTCAAAACTTTTCTTTTCTCCCAGCTTAAGTTGAGGTTTTAACTGACTTTGTCCACAGGACAAACTGGTAATTGTCCTTCTTCAAGGGAACAATAAGCAAATTTCTATTCAGGTTGCAAAGTTTCTTAATCTCGCTATCAGTTGCCCAAATGAATGTATAATTCACTAGAAAGCGAACAAAAGATAAAATACATCACTAACAGAATAAATGGGCCCCTTATCTCCACTGGACTGGCACACAAATTACAGTTTAAATTCCATACTTTTAGATCACTGTAACTCATTATGTTTCTGTAGCATTGTAATATATGTTGTATATGGATAATGGTCTATGGACTTAAATAAAGATTGTTGTTGTTGTTGAACTAACTGACTTTGTTGCCAGGCTTAACAGTTTAAAATGTTTTAAATGTCAGCTGTTTTATGTTTATGGTTTTAAATTTTGTATATTGTCTTTTTTGTGTTCAATGTTTTAATTTTTGTAAACTGCCCAGAAAACTTCGGCTATGGGGCGGTATATAAATGTAATTAATAATAATAATAATAATAATAATAATAATAATGATTCAGAAAGTGTGGATATCAGTTTGCATACTGATTGACATCCAAAGGCCCATGTAGAAACGGCCAAGGTCTTACAGATATACTGAGGTTCACATTGTTCCAGTAGACAAACAAAGTATGTTGCTAAGATAAATAGGTCTACAATTACCGGCATGGGGCTAACTTATAGCCAAACTTGATGTGACGTTAATTAATTGCAAATGTAATTAATGTATTTTTTATGTACATAGTAGTTGTCACCTGGGGAAGCCTGAACCACCTCAGCAATATTATTAGGGGAGGGTTAACACTTTCTCACCCTGCTACAGTCTCAACAAAAATGGCCTCTCTGTACCTCTTGTTGCTGCTAGCAGAGGCTTCCCTTGCAAATGGACAGGTGATTTTATTTCATTGGGACCATGTTAGGAAGGGACTGAGTTAAACTCCCCATCCTCCCCCAGCCCCAAAACTGCTCAGGTGTCCCCACAACTATTTTAGGCTGACCAGATAAAATCCAGGTCAGAGCTCATGTAACTTTAACAGTTGTAGAGAAAAGGGAATTTCAGCCAGTGTCATTTGTATGCAATTAGTTCCTGGTGATATTCCCTCTTCATCACAACAGTTAAAGGTGCAGGCACTATACTAGAGTGACCAGATACAAAAGAAGGCAGGGCCCCTGCAACTTTAACTGTTGCGATGAAGAGGGAATTTCATCAGGAACTAACTGCATACAAATGACACTGGCTGAAATTCTCTTTTCTCTACAACTGTTAAAGTTACATGAGCCCTGACCTGGAATTTATCTGGTCACTCTAAACTATTTATATAACGACAACAACATTAACAAAAGAACATAAATTGCATTAATGCAGTTGACTTTGTGTCACATTTGGCCCTTAGAATAGCTTCCGTTTTTGTGAACTGCCCAGAGAGCTTCGGCTATGGGGAGGTATAAAAATGCAATAAATAAATAAATAAATAAATAAATAATATTGCAAAACAGTTTGAGTGGGCCCATCCAGAACTCTATAAGGGCCTAACTCCAGAGTGCAAAAAGTACAGCCCCCCCTAAGCCTTGACTGGCAGCCCCCAGCATCTGCTGAACAAAGGTGGGAGAAAGGGGAGAAAGGAAAACATTGCTGTACGAATAGGCTCTATGGTTCCTGCCATAGAAGCCTTATTCCTAAAGCGTTCCTGCAGCATTCTAGGAAGCGGGGTGTGAAAGTTCCTGCCAAATTCTGAGGATGCTCTGGGGATGCTCTAGGAATGAGTATGCTGTGGCAGGAACTGTAGAGTCTTTGTTCCTAGAGTATTTCCCCTTCTTTTTGAATATCTGATAGGGGTGTCTGGGGAAGGGGTTTCACTATGCTGTGACATGGGACACAGGCTGTTGCTGCTGGTTGAACATCAATATCGTGTTTATGAGGGGTGTGAGCATGTGTGCGCATGGATGCCTCCACTGCCCCAGCACACACTCGACGTGGCCCTCAGGGCCAAAAAGATTGTGCATCCCGACCTAACAACTGCTTTGCTTCCATAGTGCATTATTATAGATATGTTTTCTCAAAACCAAATACAAAACAATGGCCTTTTTACTAGGGGTGTGCACGGACCCCCCGGATCGGATCGGGACCCGGATCGGGACCTCCAATTTTGTCATGGATCGGTTCAGACAAAATCGGGGGCCCCCGGACCGGATCGAGTCCGATCCCGATCCAAAAATTGTGGCGGGGAAGGGGGTAAGCCCCCTTCCCCGCCACTGCTTACCTTTTAGGGCCGTTCGCTCCCGTCCGGCGCCGGCGGCTACCGCCAGCCGGCTTTGCGGCTTGCTCTAGAGTAGGGCGCCGGGTGATCACCCGGCGCGCCACCCTAGAGCAGGCCGCGGAGCCCGCTGGTAGTAGCCGCCGGCGCCGGACGGGAGTGGACGGGCCGGAAATGTAAGGGCCCCCCTCCTCCCCTCCGCGCGCCCCCTGCTTACCTTCCCGGCCCATCCGCTCCCGTCCGGCACCGGCGGCTACTACCAGCAGGCTCCACAGCCTTCTCTAGAGTAGTGTGCCGGGTGATGACATCACCCGGCGCGCCACCCTGGAGCAGGCCGTGGAGCCCGCTGGTAGTAGCCGCCAGCGCCGAATGGGAGCGGACGGGCCGGAAAGGTAAGGGGCCCCCTCCTCCCCTCCGCGCGCCCCCTCCTCCCCTCCGCGCGCCCCATGCTTACCTTCCCGGCCCGTCCGCTCCCGTCCGGCGCCGGCGGCTACTACCAGCAGGCTCCGCGGCCTGCTCTAGAGTAGCGCGCCGGGTGATGACATCACCCTCCGCGTCACCCTGGAGCAGGCCGCGGAGCCTGCTGGTAGTAGCCGCCGGCGACGGACGGGAGGGGACGGGCCGGAAAGGTAAGCGCCCCCTCCTCCCCCCCCGCTGTCCACTTTCATCAGCGGGCGCCCGCTGGCGCCCGCCAATGGAAGCGGCGGTGGGCGCCAGTGGGCGCCCGCCGATCCACCGAACCGGTTCGGAGCCTTTTCGGACCGGTTCGGACTGGATCGGCGGATCCAGCTGTTGGATCGGAAATCGAATAATTTATCCGATTTCCCACTGGACCGGACTCGGATCGTGGATCGGGTCCGATCCAGTGCACATCCCTACTTTTTACCACTGCTAAACACTTGCTATCCAAACATCTCTACAATCAAGAGATATTAGTTTAAGTAGCTTCAGCACAATGGGGAGGTTGTTGTTTCTAATGGTTTATGTCACTCTGAAAAGGATATTGCCATGCTCCCAGACGGGATGTCTTCCCTGCTGTGCTGATATTATATTATTTGTGATGCTATCACATGTTTCTGAAGGGGCTGATGGAACTGGACAAACAAAAGGAGAAAAAGGTCCCTGGGAACAAGAACACTGGAAATATTTTGAATCTCAACATTTTATGGGTTTTCAGAGCCTCCTCACATGAAGCTGTTTACCATTCCAGTGGCAGAAACAAAGCAAAACCTAAAGAAACCCGGACTGATTTTTAAGCATGTGGAATTCCCACTCAAATTGTAAATCCCTGTAAAGTGAAAGTGGAGCACATTTGTTGGAAATTCAATCAAAGTATGGCTCATAATGGATGCTTGGATAGAGCTCAGCTGGCAGGTAGAGAAATTAGCTGTTGCCCTCTGGAGAGGATTCGTTGGAATGAGTATTCATGGCTGAATTTCAAAATGGCCACAACTCTGTTACCTCTCCTTTGGTCTGCAAGGTGTTTATCCTGATGCTTTAACCAGATACCTTTTGCATGTTGGATCCAGATGTAAGTTTGTGCAAGTGGGCTGGTGGAAGTGGTTTTCCTCAACCCTCCTCTTAATGGCAGCCCATTAAAAATGCTATGGAGAGGAGCATTGGACCCAGATGAATGAGCTCAGCTGTGGTATAAGGGAGAGGGGACTATTTGCATAGTCTGAAACCAACCTGATATGTCTGGCTTCTTTTTAATGCAAGCCTTACAGACTCTGAAGCCTCACATTCTTAGCCAAAAATATGGGCCTGTTCACATGCCATTTAACCCATGATTTGCTATGCTATGTGTCGTGTCTGCTTTACGTAATCAAACACTTCTCAGTTCAATCATAGGTTGTTGCATGACATGTGAACCTAGACATTTCTGGCTGTTCATGGGTAAAATGATCCAAACTTAACCTATGAACTAGTTGTAGGTTACCTTTGGTTTGTTTAAACCCCAAAAAAACCTAAAGTGTCCAGGTTCTCAACAATCTACGATAGGGTTAATCAGAGGTTGATTATGCAAAGTGGAAGCAGCTCACATGCAAGCATACAATCTGGCAAATCATAGCTTAATTAACTCATGATTTCCTGCCATTATGTATGAAGCAGGTCTATACGTCCTGGTGATATTACCAACCAGACACGCAATTGAATAAAAAAGCAGTCCATTAGTTACACTTCTACAACATTGCAAGGAATCCATGGGGGTGTCTCTTGGATCATGTAGAGCAGCCAAACCTGTTGGGCCACCGTTGTTTATTACACTTCTAGTATTGCATTCAGTGGTACTCAAAGAATTCCAACATCTTGAATGGAGCTGCAAATGGTCTTAAGATAGGATTGCAATCCTGCTGTAAATATCATTGGATGGGAGGGGACCGGTTGAGACATAGCTCCCTCTTCCCTTGAAGGGTATTTTTGTCAGTCATTCTCACTCAACCATATGATTCTCAGTCCTCCCAGACTGACAATTTCCATTTTGTTCAAGTTATTCTTTCACCTCGAACATATTGATATATTTTACTGCCTTAATCCATTGCCGTTCTCATAAAGTGCTAAATGCATTTTATAAGCAGAAGTAATTTAAACTACACACAACTCTATGTCATAAAATCCCATTTCTACAATCAAAGCTAAAACAATTAAATTAAAACAATAATGCAATGTTCATCATTAAAAGCCATGTTTCTTTGCAGAAATGTTGAACATAAATTCTTCTCCAAGGAGTGAGGGAGAAAGGAAAGAGAGAGAGAGAGAGAGAGAGAGAGAGAGAGACCTTCAGGAAGTTATGCTTAATTATAAATGAGGGTGGTGGGAACAAACTAAAATTATATATATACACAGACCAACTGTGTTTATTTTATTTTATTGTTATATTATGATGAATTAGCATTAGACCTGGGGAAACAATAAAGAAGTAAATACTACCATCCATTTTGGTGTAAGCTTATTAGAGCCTTCCTTGTCTTATAAACCTATTAGAGTTCTTGCCATATGTTGAATGAAGTGAGTCTGTCCATCAGTATCCTGACCCTGCTGTGATCAGGTAAGGGCATGCAATGACATTGTGGCACAGCAGGTGTGCTTCAAGACAGCAGCCAGGGAAAAATAGGAACTAAAAATTAATTTTGGCTAACACAATAGTTGTGCTAGCCTTGTTCAGTGGCGACTGTATGGATCGCCAAAAAAGAGGGAAGGCATCACCAAAAGAAGGACTAAAGAGGACAGTGATTTGCATAAAATTTACATATTCTATGCAAATTTAGAAATTATAATTTAAATAGAAATATAGTAGATCATGCCACAGTGTGGAAGACTGGAAACAGTTGACTTGTAGAAACAACATTTATCATTTTATCATTTATTTAGGGTGACCGTATGTCAGGAAAAATCAGGACATGTCAGGATTATTGGTAACAAATCTGTGAAGGGGGGGAATCATGAAATTTGAAGAAAAATCTGGGTTTTTCCTATCCTCCCCCCTCCCAAAGGACAGCTCTACTTTAGAGTCAATGGGAATTAACAAACATGCTTACAGCTATGTCATTTTTAAAGATAAAGAAATGAAACTTGTCATCATGATAGCTCTTAAGTAGGGCTTTAGCCATGCCAAAATTCAAGCAAATCTGTTGATCTGTTGAGTTTCAGGAATTATTTTTAAAGTTCGAGGCTTTAAAAATATATTTTTTTTAAAAAACCCGCTGGAGCCATATCCTTCAAACTCAGGTTGTCAAACTTCCTCTTTAGGGTCTTGCACCTTGACCAGTTTCAGCCCTTGGCATTAAGGGGATCTGGAGTTTTTTGCTAAGAAGTGCTGGTGGGTATGGCACCTTTCCTGCTGCAGATTTGGTGGGCAGTCGGGCTCCTGGAGCTCAGCAGAGGCAAGGCGTCCACAGATCAAAATGTGGGAAAGAAGAGGTCAGTCAAAGCCGTCATGGCTTTGTGCAGGAAATAGACATGGGTTCAAAGTCTGGGTGTGAAAAGTGGTGCCAACACACAAGCTTGGAGAAGCTAATGTATAGAAGTGAGAAGTGTGAATGGGCAAAGTAGCGTCCACCGCCCACAACACCCACCCTAATGTTAGAGTAGAGAAACTTGTGACAGTCATACACAAGTTTCAAAAAATATATGTTGAACTTTATAAATCTGTTACCATATTGTGATTCCTTCCGGTAAGTGTGTCTGGTCCCCTTTGCCCATGCAGAACAAGCACTCAGTGGCAGGAGTTAAACGTCTACCATGGGGAGGGGCCATAGCTCAGTAGCAAAACTCCTGCTTTGCATGCAGAAGGTCCCAAGTGTGATTCCTGGCATCTCCAGGTAGGGCTGAGAAAAACTCCTGCCTGAAACCCCGAAAAGCTGTTGCTGTGAGTCAGTGTCGACAAAACTGGGCTAGATGGACCAAGGGTCTCGCTCAGTATAAGGCGGCTTCCTATGTTCCGACCTATTTCACAAGCCGTTGCTGCAGTCAACAGATATAAAGGTTTCAAACAACTCAGCCTGAATTTGACCCTTTGGTTGTGGATGATGATGATGATGATGATGATGATGATGATGATGATGATAGGACAAGTGGGACTGCAACGTTGGGCTGAATTGTGCTCCTGTCCAGGTTTGCAGCTGCCCAGCCATGATTTCCTCCCCACTTCCAACTCAGCTTTCTGTTGTCCCGTCCCTCCCCACCTCTGCAGTGGAGGTTGGTGGCTCTGACGTCAGTGGGGTGCTGAATCCACTCCAAGTTTCAGGCAGAACCAGTTAGAACTCTAACCTTGGATATCTTTTCAGAGGTCTGACTAGTTCTGTCTGAAACCCAGAGCAGAATCACTGCCCCACTGACATGGGAGCCACTAGCTTCCACTGCTGCCCAACAGCTGCATCAAGATACAACTCCCATCATCCCCAGCCAATGTGTTATAGTCTAACACCTCTGGAGGGCACTAGGTTGGGGTGGGCAACATCAGTAAGTTCATGGCAGCTTTGTTCCACCACTACATTCTATGTCAGGAGCAGCTGAACTTCTTCCTTCAAGTGGGCCGCACCTCGGATAGCTCCTTTAGAGTTCTGAGTGGTTCTGACTGAAACCTGGAGCAGATTCACAGCCCTACCAATATCGGAGCCACCAGCCTCCACTGCACCTCTCAACAGTCCATCAGTCTGCCTTGGCCACTGAGCATGCCCAGGCCTTATTGAGCTGGTGTGTGTGTGTGTGTGTACGGGTGTCTGGGTGTCTGGTCTTTTTGGCTACAGATGGATCCATACTCAGAGAATGAATGCACCATTATGATCTAGAGTTTTGGAATGCTTCATTTTTATGTCTTTATTTGTGTAAATTATCGTGTCCTTTAATTTGATACTTTGTCTCCATATGACCACAGTCTCACTTCAGTCCATTTTTGACTTTGAAGTTATCCAGATATTGGTCCCTCCTCCTTAATAACCACCGATCTGCCAGGATTGGAGGCATGTTGATAGTAACTGTGGGAGCATGGGTCGTATTTTCCACTATTTTAGAAACCATCTGCATTTAAGAAATGTGATTACAGACTGCACTGTTTTCCCTCTTCCAGCTGGCTCGGGTCATGGAAATAATAGCCTGTTACAACTTGTTGCTACCCTTGAGTAATCCTCTTCCCTGATTTCTCTTCTCCAAAGGTGAAAGCTATGTGTGTTCGTCAGACAACTTTTTCAAGAAAGTGGAGTATACGAAGAACGTCAACCCCAACTGGTCTGTCAATGTGAAGACCTCAGCCAGTGTGAAGGCACCCCAGTCCCTGGCCAGTAGCAACAGTGCCCAGGCCAGGGAGAACAAGGATTTTGTACGTCCCAAGCTGGTGACCATCATCCGTAGTGGGGTGAAGCCAAGGAAGGCTGTCCGTGTACTCCTGAATAAGAAGACGGCACATTCGTTTGAGCAAGTTCTCACCGATATCACGGAAGCCATAAAGCTGGAAACGGGCATCGTCAAAAAGCTGTACACCCTCGATGGAAAGCAGGTAAGGCCATTTTATTCAAACACCCCATATGTCTTGAGTCTCAGGTCAATACAGCAGTGGAGCAAACCATGAAGCTGCAGAATTCTGGGTCATTTGTCCCAGTTACAGACCAGCCTCGCCTACTTCCAAGGCAAAGGGCTTCACAATGGGAGCTCAGTTACAGAACCTGTCCTGCTCCTAGTCTCCCTGGAGTCATAAGTCTAGTAGTCAGGGATGGAAATAGGGTGGCCATTTTTGAAACACCAAAACTGAAGAAATGCAACCCTCGTCCCAAGAAAGAGGACAAAGAAGACAGTGATTTGCATACAATTTTCATATGCTAATGAATATGTGTAGCTGCAAATTTAGAAATGACTGTTATAATTAAAAAGAGAAATTCAGTACATCTCACCATAGTGCAGTGCACTGTGACTAGGTAACCTGTGTGTCTTGCATGTTCAGTCTGCTGTCCAGGTGCTTGCTGGTGATGGGCAACAGCTCTTATGAGTGCTTTTTTTTTCAATCTTTAAATTGGAATTGGATAAGAGGACAGCCCTTCAAACAGAGGACTCCTTTTTAAATCTTATCTAGACTTCCCACCTAATTGCAACCAACGTTTATCCACATGGTGGTTGGCCAGGTCAGCTGACTGGGTCAAATGAGGCTCCTGTAGTTCAGATGAACACTGGTTAAGGCAACATGATATTCCTCTGTGTTAGTTACTAGGGATGTGTATTGTATCATTCCGATGTCCGATAATGATCCGATAATGGCATTATCGGACATCCGATTAACAATAATGATATGATAGCAATACCTCTGATAATTATCGGATCTGAACATTTTCAGTCCGATTATATAAAACACAGGGTTGGAGGCAATGATCTGAAATTTGGTACGTATGTGTAGGAACATGTGCTAGACATGTGTGCCAAATTTCAGATCAATCTCTCCAACCCTGTATTTTATATGATTTTTTTAACGATCGTGGTACTTTGAAAGCAATTGGGAGGCCCGGTCCACATGCTGTCAACTAGAACGATCTTTCAAAAATTCATATACAATTGAGGGTTGACTAGCAATAGACAAGCTACACTGGGGGAAAATTTTCAAGTTTCAAACTTTTAAAATAATGAAGTTACAGGGGGGGCTTTTGGGGGACCCATATAACTTTTTTATTTTTAAAGATAGAAACATACAACCTGGGGAGTCCGGACTAGCAACATCCCATCTGCAAGTCCAACATGTCTCTATCTTTAAAATAAAAAAAAAGTTACACCCATTTAAGTTCTTTAAGGAAAGCACATTGTCTAATACTTTTTTATATAACTTTTCTATTTTTTAAGTTAGAGACTTGAACATGGCTCACAGTGCTTATGTGTTATGCTTAAGTACATGTATGAAATTTCAGAACAATCCCTCCACCCCTGTATTTTATATGAATTTTTGAAAGATCTTGCAACTTTTTGACAGCACTGAATGCACGTGGTTTTAGCTGTCATTCAAAGCTGTCAAAAGCTGTACAATCTTTCAAAAATTCATATAAAATACCAGGGTGGAGGTATTGTTCTGAAATTTCATACACATACTTAGGCATATTCCATAAGCACTGCGACCAAGTTTCAGGTTTCTAATTTTTAAAATACAGATGTTAGAGTTAAAATACAGAAGCTTTTTGAGACATTTCTCTCTCAAAAAGCAACTCTATAGGGCAAAATACTCCGAATTAAATATCAGAAATCAGATAATTATTGGATATCCAATCTGATTCAATACAGAATACCTACGATATTATTGGATAAAAAAATATATATACCGGAATTTCTGATGATACGATACAGTAATTTCGGCCGTGCACATGCCTATTAGTTACCTGCACAATTTCATCACTAGTTTGTCTGTCTATCTGTCTTTTCTTTCTTCCTTTCTTTGGCCAGATCTATACCAAGCAAGATATAACACTTTGAAAGCGGTTTGAAAATGGTATATGGAATGTGTCATGTCAATACCGTTATAAACCTTGATAAAGCAGTAGATCCTGCCTTTATTTATTTCTTGTTTCCTGTCCTACCCAATTTCATAAGCATTTTGCAGCAATCACATAAACTTCCTGTTGAATCACAGTCTTTAGGGGAAATAAGTGGACCTAATATATAGATAGGGCTCAACCCAATATGTAATGTGCTAATATTTAACTGTAATTCAGTAAAGGTGCAATCCTATGTCGTGAATCACCGGTGTTAGCGAGATAAGCAGGCTGGAAATGTCAATAAACAGTCAAGGTTCGAAAGCCAAAAGTATCTGTTAGAAACCAGGTCAAACAATACTGGGTTCAGGAATGTACCGAAGAGTAGTCAGAGTCCAGTCCAAAGTCAGGTTATGTTCAGGCAAGGTAAAGGAGCTGGTATGCAACCAACAAAGACAAAGCACCAAAAACAACAATTGCTTCCAGCACTCCTCAGTGCTTCTGGCTTGCCTCTTATAGGGATGTTGGTGATTAATGATAGAGACCATTTGCAGTGGCCTGAGCTCTGCCTGTTCCTGTGACGGGCCACCATCCAAACATTCCCAGGCTCAGCTGTTCCTCCTTTTTGCTTAATCCTTCAAACTGAAGCACAACATCCTATCTGGATGCCCTTCAGCCTCTGGACTCGGAGGTTGACGGCCATTCTATGCAGGGCAGGAGGACCGTGGAGGTGATAGCTGCCTCTATGGTCCTCTTGCAAGTGCGCTTTTGCTAGATGGGTGAATTTGCCCATCTAGCTGAAGCTCTGCGGAGTGGGAGAGAAAGAGGCAGGGGCGGTCAGAGGATTCCTTGTACGTTGCCCACAGCAGCCTCCTCCCCTCCCCACCCACATAACTGCCCCCTTTCCCACCTCTCCAAGCTCTCATTGGTGAAGTCGTAGAGGCAACTGGCACTGAGAGGGAGAGGACTGGGGTCTTGGGCTCCTGGGCCCAACCCCAGAGCCCTGTCTCTAGCCTCAGATCCAGGAGTTCAAAAAGATTTATGCCTTCCCCCACCCAAAAAAAAAAAACACTGTCTAGGGCCATAAGATTGTTCTCTAAATCATTGGGAAGCGAGGTGATTGTTCAATGGAACATCCTTAAAATGGATGAAAGGCCATGCGGGTTCTTCCCTTAAAGGCAGCCAAAAATCATTTCAATAAAACAAAACGCAGCACAAAACATTTTAAATGTTTGAATAATGAAACATATTTAATTATATTTTAAACTTTTGTATATTTCTGTTTATAGGTTTTAACTGTATATGTTTGAATTTTGTAAAGCCACTCTCAGGCCAACATTGGGCAAAAGGCGGGATGCAAAATATTATTATTATTATTATTATTATTATTATTATTATTAACATACTTCCAAAGAAGTAAGTTATGCTGGGATTTACTCTAAAGTAAGTTCACATAGGATTGCAGGTTTAGCTCCCTCCCACCAAATCTTTGTTGTCTCTTCTCGTTTTCTTTGCCTGCGTTTTCCATTTCCCTTCCCTGACACGAAAGCCCTGCTGAGTAAGTGAGCATCTACCGAAGCCTAAAATTAACCTGCCAAAGTGGTCACCATCTGTTCCTAGAGAAGCTAGACTTGTCATGCTAGGGGTTGTTGTTACTAAATTGTCTCTGCTATTAGTATCAGGTGGGGGAATGCAGCCAACCATCTGAGGAAAACAGATGTGCCACCGCCACTGTCCAAAGCACCAGTAAGCCATGAATATCCTCCAAAGGACTGGGTTTTTTTTTTCTAAAATAAATAATACAGGCAGCTTGTACTGGAGTATTTTGCCTTTAGGGTACAGTCTCCACTAGAGCTGAGGCAAAATTTCTCAGAAGATGTTTTTCTGAGAGAAAATTTCTGAGATTCCCCCCCCCCCAACCACCCTAGGAAAAGAAAGCTACTTTACAGTCCCCCCCCCACCAAATATTCTCTGCCCATTTAGAGGAGGGGATAGCAGCCACTTTTTTTTTCTCCATAATGCCCTGAAATGACGCTAAGTCTAAGGCATTGTGGAGGATGTTAAATGGTGGCTGCTGCCACCGCTAATAGGGTTCCCCACTCTCAAGAAACTGTTGCAGAATTTCTCCTCCCCCTGGAGGAATTCAGTGAAATGGTTCCTCTCCATCCCCAACTTCCTTGCCCACAAAGAGCGGGGTGAATTTCAAGAAGCCATTTTGTGGTTTTAGACTCAACAATTTTCATGTTTCACACCCATTAGTACATTCAGGTGAACTCCAAGTTGGATTACTGCAATGCGCTCTACGTGGGGCTGCCTTTGAAGATGGTTCAGAAGCTGTAGCTTGTGCAAAATGCAGCGGCCAGATTGGTAACAGGGATCAGAAGGTTCAAACAAATAAGACCGATTCTGGCCTGCTTTCATTGGCTGCCTGTATGTTTCCGAGCCTGATTCAAGGTGCTGGTTTTAACCTTTAAAGCCTTACATGGTTTGGGACCACAATACCTGATGGAACGCCATTCCCGACATGAACCTACCCATACACTACGTTCAACATCAAAGGGCCTCCTCCGGGTGCCTACTCCGAGGGAAGCTCGGAGGACTGCAACAAGGGAGAGGGCCTTCTCTATGGTGGCCCCCCAATTATGGAATGATCTTCCCGATGAGGCCCACCTGGCGCCAACACTGTTATCTTTTCGGTGCCAGGTCAAAACTTTTCTCTTCTCCCAGGTATTTAACAGCATATGTTGAGTTCCCCCCTTTTTTTCTTTTTGTTTTGACCCAAAATAGTTGCTCTAAATGGATATTGTATTTGTAGTCCGTTTTTATGCTTTTTATGCTTTTTAAATTTTGTATATCGGTTTTCAATGTTTAATGTTTTTAGTTTTTGTAAACCGCCCAGAGAACTTCGGCTATGGGGTGGTATATAACTGCAATAAATAATAATAATTCTAGAGCAAAACATAGAAAACTAAAAGAGTGGGGGAGGATTATATAGAGATGTGTAGATTTTCCCTGATGTGTTCCATTACTGTCCCATGAGTTGGATGGAGCCAATGTTATGTTTCATCTTCCTTTGGAGTCTCTTGCAGCTTTCAAAGTCCTTTCTGTTCCATCACATCTCTATTTTTCTGTGCAGACTGCCTCCGTGCATGCAGACACTTGCGTGCATGGCTGGAACATCAAACAGAAAGGAATCTCAATGCCACCATGTGCACCATTTTTGTGTTGTGCTTCAGCCTTGTACACAGGGACTTTCCCCCCCTTTTTTAAACATGAAATGTTATTTTATTACGAAATAAAGGTAACAAAAGAAAGGTAACCAAAAGGAGAACTTATATAAGAATAAATCAAAATCACTAAAGGAACAAAGGGATTCACTAATTATAATTGGTAGTCTATAATCAATATGCGTATGGAAAGCTACAGTAAAATCGCCGAAGTAGGAGCTCAATGTCTAATGGAAGAATAAAAATACAATTTATGCAGCATATAAATGGATGTGTATAAATGCATGCTATTTTGTGTGTGTGTGTGTGTAGATGTGCATTGGTCAGAAAAAAAATAGGCAGTTGTATTTGGCTGGATCAAAAGTTTGAAAGGCTTCAACACAAGAATTAAAGGGGAAACATTGTGCCATAATATAGCTTTCTTAAAGTTTGAATTCCTTGCTTGCTGCATTTGCTGAGTAAATTTTTACATAGTCACACTCTCCCAAATTTAATCCACCCGCGGCTTTTTAGGTGGTTGCTTTGGAGACTTCCAGCTGCAAGGTATGTGTGACTTTGCAACTGTATACAAGGACTTAGGATCATATGCAGGAATCCAGGATGTGTTGTGTGTACGTAACCTAGATGGGGGCAGGGGAAAGAGACAAAGGATATGAAGTCCAGAAATAAAACAAATGCAAGAACAATGGATGAATGTTCACATGTAGATGCCTCCCTATAAACAGGTAATTGAGGACTCCAACATCCAGGGTCTATAGATCTGTCCCAAAGAGACAATCAACCAACCAAATGATATGAATTGCTTGAGGGCCACTTTCCAAAATGGGCGTCAGGCATTAGTATGAGCTTCTCCAAGAGCTTCTGGCTTTTAGGAAGCTGCCTTAGACTGAGTCAGACCATTGGCCCGTCTAGCCCAGTATGTTCTTCTCTGATGGCAGTGGCTAGGGTCTCAAGTCTTTCCCATCCATCACCCAAATGGCCATTCTACTGGCCATTTAAATCAGGTGTAGGGAATACCCATGCCATTGTTGCTGGACTATGCCTACCATCACCCCCTGACCATTAGTCATGCTAGCTGGGATTGATGGGAGTTGTAGTCAAGCAACACTTGGAGGGCCACAGGTTCTCCATCCCTGACTTAATGGAGAAACTGAGGATTGAACCTGGACATGTTCTTTAAGGTACATTCCTGCATTGAGCAGGGGGTTGGACTCGATAGCCTTATAGGCCCCTTCCAACTGTATTATTCTATGACTCTATGATTCTGTTTTCTGAATGCAAAGCAGGTGCACTAGCTATGATCCCTGTGGGATGTATTTGTTACATTTTTAGACTTTCCAATAGCCACAGTTCTCTGAAAGCTGCAAAGGTAAATCAAACATATAGAACACAAGTTAATAAAACAACGATAATAAACAGCAGGGGTGAAAACAGTGCAGCACATGATGGAACCAAAGTAAAACGGACGGCGAAAAATAAAATAGTGCGAAGATTTAAAAGCACTAGGGCTGTCTGCAAAATGCCAGGAAGACTAGAAAGAATTTCATCTTCCAAAATGACCATAATGTAACTGCCAGATAAGCCTCTCTGGGGATGGCATTCCACAGATGGGCTGCCACCACTGAAAAGGTCCTGTGTCTTTTAGATACCCAACTCAGCCTCAGTTGATGATCTTAGGGTTTAGGTGGGAAAAAACTGTCCTTCAGGTACCTGGACTCGAAGCTGACACCATGTCTGTGATCATGCAATGGCCATTGCTGGGGGAGGGAGTATAACTAGTTACAAAATGGCTGCTATGGGATGTGCAGCCAGTTTTGGAATAACTGTGAAGTTTCTGGACCATTTTCAAAGGCAAACTAAAATCCAAACTCAGCCAAACTGATGAGTTTCCAAACTGCAAACATTTTTACAGCTTTGTTATGGTTTCTGTGCAGTTGAGGGTGGGATGAGGAAGTTAAGGATGAAGTTAAGGATCCTGCCTTTTTCTCAATACTGGGACTCAAGGTGGCTTACAAATTAAAACATGTACAGTTAAAACAGACAGAGATATACAAAAATTAAAAAATATATAATTAAAAAATTAAAAAATATAATTAAACAGAGTGCAATTTAAAAATATCTTAAACATTTCAAAGCATTTAAAATACATTTTTTTTAAAAAAAACACCTCAGAATATCAACAACACATCCACAGAGGTCCAAGCTACTCCCCAAAGGCCTGCTGAAACAGAAAAGTTTTAGCCTGCCTCTGAAAGCACACCAGGGAGGGAGCCAGACTAGCTTCCCTGAGAAGGGAGTTCCAGAGCCCCTGGGCAGCCACTGAGAAGGCCCTCTCCCATGTTCCCACCAGGTGTGCTTGTGATGGTGGTGGGACAGAGAGAAGGGCCTCCCCTGAAGACCTCAGGGGACAGGCAGGCTCGTAAGGGGGAATACACTCTTTCAGATTTCCTGGACCCAAGCAAGTCTGACCTGGGAAATTTTACAGGGGTCAGGGAAGTATCACCTGACCTTGTGTGGCCTATCAGTGTAATGATGTTTCCTTAGCATCCAGAATGCTCCCTGCAGTTCCCTTCTTCTTGCCAGTGGTGGTGCACAGGCTAACTCATGGTCTGTCAACATGTAGGTCCCATGTTCTTGACTTGCACTTGGATTGAATCCGTACAGCAGGGCAGGGTATTTGACATCCAATTCAAATACCAGGAACCAATCTATATACAGCCATGGGGTAACCTAATGATTTTAACAATGATAATGAAATACAACTGTCTTCAGAGACCATGTAAAACATAAAATTTAAATAAGACCCTAGGCATCATATTGGGAGCTGCTACCAAATGTTGCCTAAATCAACATTGAATTGACTCCCCTGACAAACCTTTCAGGAATTTTATGATGCATTGCCATCTTCAGTCTCTAAGGACTCTGGCCATGAGAGCACTTGCAGCAAATCCCACATGCTAAACTGCTAAAGCCGCAAGAGCAGTTTAAGTGTCAAAGCCTCAAGTAGTATTGAGGCAGAGTCAGCAAGCCTAATTCCTATTTAAGGCTCAGACTTTATCTGCTCCTTGTTGGAGCATCATACAGACAACCTTTCTTCCTTTGAGCCCCACTTGGAGCTTTCCATGGTGCTGATTTCTTTCAGTTTTGCTTACCTCAGAAATCTAACCTAATCTGAACCATGATCAAGATCTGATCCATAGCAGACCCCTGCAACTCCAGCTGTAGCACAGAGCATCGGCAGAACCAATGGCCTGGAATGGTACAGGCATTGGAGCAGCTGGCCAGTTGAGGTTGCAACTCAAGAATGCCATTTTAAAGTAAAGGGTCCCTTAGCTTTGTTTAGCAGTGAGCCTAGCCAATCAGATGCTGACTTTGGGGGACCACAACCAATGAGGGCACAGGAGCAGTGAAGAGACATCTTTTCATCCCTCTACCAATGTACCAACCTTATGCATAGTTTCCTGCAGCATCTTGCTAATAGAGCAAATGGGCACTATGTCCCACCAACGGTCAAGTTATTATCTCATAAGATTTCTGTCTACTCCTCTTGTCTTTGCAAAGAGAGTCTATATCCCATGGCCAACACAGTCATGCCCAAATTATTTTTAAAATCCTCCTATTTTGTGTAATGCAAGTTTAGCCCCAGGATCTGCTCCCAGAATGTGGGTTTTTAAACCAAAAATTTGGATCCCGCCCCTGCCCCCACAATATTGAATAGCTGTTTCCCCCACCCCAATTTGGTATGCATCCATGATTCTCAAATCATGGTATTGCAGTGAATTCAACTACATTTCCTATTGTATGTATTATATTATATTTTAACGATGATGTAATTACTGGAAATAGGAACATTGGGCCATAGTTCCATGGATCTTTTTTCCATAAGTCTGTCACGAAGTGCTTTTGCTTCTTCTAAATGTTACCTGTCTTTTCCAGTGAAGTTACATACATATACATTTGTGGTCTTACTCACCAGAGGATTCTTCATCCTGCTAGAATGTTCCCCTCCAGCCATCTTTGCCTGTACAAGAATGCAACATGGCAGGTGACAGGTGAACTCCAGATCCCTGCTGGAAAAGCAGATGCAAACATGTAGCAAGACTAGGTCATTTTTAGCTTCTGCAGAGGTGATTTTGCCACCATCGTTTAGGTGATGTGTGAAGAGAGTTTGTTCAGCAGAGGAAGAGAAAGGGAAAAATACACTAGGGAGAATAGTTCCCAAAGAAGCTTCTTGAAAGGGAGTCCTGGGCCAGAGCTAAAAATACGAATGAAGCCATTGTTTCCAGAGGGAGGGTTTTGCCACTCTTCAAGTCACTTTAAGAGGGCCACACGGTGGCTGCAGATCTATGACACTGACCACAGAGTGTCATGAGGGGATCCACTAGTCCAGCTTTGGGTCCCCCGATGGTGTCGAACTACAACTCCATCATTCCCAGCCAGCAGAGATAGTGGCAAAAGATGATGGGATCTGTAGACCCACAAGAACTGGGGGAGGGAAAAGGTTGGGGAAAAAAGCCTACACTAATGAGTGGTAAAATGTAGTGGTAAAGTTTGAAGGGCAGGCACTGATCTTGTCAGTCCTCATGGTCACGCCCGCAAGGAAAGTCCAAAATTGCAGGCAGCTGTGTTGATCCATCTCAACCCATCCGTTCTAACAGTTTCAATCTCCACCCGTAGCAGGTCTTTTGTAAAGTGTTTGGGTTTTTAATTAGAGCTGTGCACAAATAGCCTCTTAAAATTCTCCATCCTATTTGTAGGCAGATACATATGTGAACGGGCAACAATTTCACTGAATTTCTCCAGGGGGAGGAGAAATCCTCTACAGCGTATCACAGGTAGGGCTCAACTTTGGCAGGGCTTGTAGCACAATGTCTCTCTTTTTTTATAAGGTGGTTTGTTTGTTTGTTTTTGCAGTGTGTGTGTGTGTGTGTCTCTGTGTGTGTTGCCACTGCAAGTGGCAAGAACATCAACTGTGTTGGCAGCCTGGCCCCAGTTTTGCATCCACCACAATGCAGGTGTGTGTGTGTGGGGGGGGGGTTGTTGTGTCCAGCTCCACGGAAGAGGTGTAGCTACTGCTGAGCAAACATCTGTACCCCATGAAAGAAGCTTCCATTGTTCTGCCTAATTTCCAGGTTGATATATAATGTATCATTGTGGTGATTTTGAATATTTCCTAATCATTGTGAAGCACACATTGTTGAACTCATGTTTTCCTTCCCTGCTCCTTCCTAGGAGTCCTTTTATCTTCCAACTGGACTTGGCCTGAACAGCACTTCGAACAGAGGATGCTGTCAAATAGAGGACGGTCCTCTGACAGCCTTCCAAATAGAGGACTGTCCTCTGTAAACTAGGCCACATGGTCACCTTCTATGCAGCACTCTCTACAAAGTCTAGAAATCAAAAGTGAAGAATGGCACACTCTTAATACGTGTACGCTATTATGCAAACTAGACTTGGTAACTCCTTAAATCTGGGGAGAAATGTGGGCGGGTAGGATTTCATAATCACTTGTACGATAAAGTTCCTGTATTGGCCAGGATATCTGGAGTATGTGTGTGTTTTCCAGCTTAAGTCATTGATAGGGATGCCACGAGTGCCCAACTGAGTCCAGTAGTCCAGTTCCCCACCTTTGTCCAGCCCCCAGCCCCCGTCAGGTGCTCCCGACATGAGCGAAGAGGCATGCCCGAGGGCTCGCGAGGCCCCGGCAAGCACTTGGCAGCTGACCGCCTGCCCATGCTTGGAAATCATGCACTTCCTTTCCCTGCGTCAATGGTGGCCGCCATTGATGTAGGAAAGGGAAGTGCATGGTTTAAGCGCATGAGCGAGGGCAGAGGAGAGCGCAAGTGAGTTTGCTCAACCCTAGTCACTGATCACAGGGATGATGTAAAACGGCATCGCCAAGGATCAGCTCTCTTTAACTGATGTCATTTCTACTATATCCTAATTTGTAAAATGGAAAGTAATTTAAAATAAGACGAAGGAAAGATGGTTTACATTTCATACATGGAAGACTAGCCCAGGGGCAAGGGACACACACACATACATATATGTATGAAAGGGATACACACATATATATGAAAAATACTACCTTAAATATTTTACCTGGATATTTTAGTAGATCGAGTGCATCCTTATTCCTTTACTGTACACCTCTCTCTCTCTCTCTCTCTCTCTCTCTCTCTCTCTCTCTCTCTCCCCCCCTCTCCCCCCCTCTCCCCCCTCTCTCTTTTTCTCTCTCTCTCACACACACACATATACATCTGACATATACAGCAGCTGGGGTGGCACAAAAGGTCACAGCTTTTGCAGCTTTCCAGATCTGTGCTCCCCTTCATGAGGAACAATGGAACTAATAAATGGTATTGACTCCGCAGGAATAATTATGCAGCCAATCTGCCTGCAGGACAGCAGGGGAGAGCAGGATGGTGTGATCCTGCATGTCTCTCCCCGGCTCCTCTCACCATCTGTTCTCCACGCTTTAGCTGATATCTGGTCCACTGGCGTGTTCCACCCTTGGCCATCTAGAGACATTAGTCCCCACCATATGCTAAGGGGACTTGAAGGCCCAGACACCTGGTAGGGGTACTTGACCTCACAGACCATGTCTGGTGAGAAGACAACGAACAGCAAGGAATATTTCTTTCCACACCCCTTTTTTCCTTTCTGACCAACTATGTAGACAAGAGCCTTGGCTTTGGCATAGTGACATGCTTTGGATGGGGACAGCGAATAGAAAATGAATAAACTAAAAAGTCTTCAACATTTAGCCAAGGGGGGGGGGGGGATGTTATGCTTGCCTATAGTGATGTTACCTGCCCATGTTTGTAAGTATCTCTCTTGGAGTACAATTTGTCTAGTTCAAGATGGTGATATGTATTCTAAACTGAGCACTGGTTTCAAATAAGGGGGCACTGAATTAAGGGGGAGGGACTGTAGCTTGGTGGTGAAGCAAAGGCTTTGTAAACAGAAGGTCTCAGGTTTCATCCCAGACATCTCCAGGCAGGGCTGGGAAAACTCCTGCCTGAAACCCTGGAGAGCTGCTGCCATCAGTTTAGGTTTAGAAGGTCCAGCGATCTGAGTATAAAATAGCTCCCTATGTTCCCCTCAGATGTTCTTCAGCCTTAGATTCTGCACTTGTAACAGTCAGCGTGAGAGATAGGTGACTTCGAGCTTTTCTACATGAAGCAAACATCCCCGACCCTTGCAAGGCTTTCTTCTTCTGGAGTCTTTCCGGGTTTACGATGAGCAGCTTTAGACAGTGAACACATGATTTGCAATTGAAAATGCCCATTCCTGGAAATGCTCTATATGTTCAATGAAACAGCTCCTTCTAGTGGCTGACTTTAGTGCTACACTGGCATTAAACATTGGATGTTATTGCTTATCTCCGATCTTTTTGAATGTGGGATAAAGAGGGGAAAGAGCAAGAGACATCTTGGAGGTTGATGACATTGTGTAAAGGACCCACAAATGTTCATGAGTGACCAGAATAAATTGCTCATGTAGAGAAGCTGTTCTACTGGGTTAGCGCTGAATTAGCTCAGAAAATAAGCTGAATGGTTCACCTGCCATCCCCAAAGTTCAGTAATAGCTTGACTTATTTTCTGAACCAATCGGTTCAGTTGCCTGTTCTTTGAAGCCAGCTTTATACCCCGTAAAACTCATATCTGGGCCATGTGAACTTAGTGAGTTTCAGCGGCCTCTCTGGCCTGCTCCTTTCAGGCTGCCCAAGTTGCTTTGGAGGCACATGTGAAAAAGTGACTTTATGTTGATCCTTTATATTTAATGAAACTCTTGTTGATTGCTGTGGGACCAGGCCAGATCAAGTCAGGTTTATTTATATCTGCTTTCTAAGCAATAAGGCACTCAGCAATGGATCACAAGAAATATAGGAATACTAAGGGCCATGCCAGTGCTGGCGCCAGGCTTTCGAGGGCCCTTGGGCAAGATATCCTCCATGGTCCCAATCCCTCAGAAACTAGTCAACCTTCTTAATACCAGTTGCTCCTGCTCCTCTTCACTGCTACCACTTGCTTGCTTGACAGGCAGGGAGCAAGGCAGGGAGCAAGGAGGCTGTGGCATCTCCTGTCCTCCTCACCACTGTTGTCTGGGCCTGTGCAAGAGGCAGGTGAACTAACAGGTTGCCGTGGTGAAGAGGAGGAGCAATGCCAGGGCCTCTTATCAGTGGGCCCCTTCTGAGGATGCTCTGGTGAACTTGAGGATCCAAAGCCTCCTATAAACTGCCTCCAGAATGCCCTCCTTTTATGCCATCAGAGCAGTGATAGAGGAGGACTGGCGGAAGGCGCCTGCAGGGAGATCTGAAACATGTGAAGATGCCTTCCCAGAGACCATAGAATTGTACCCTCAGCTCATTACAAAAATAAATGACAAAACCAGCAAGCACAGATCAATGCAATACTCATTTTCTAACAATTATACCAGAACAACCAACATCACTTTAATGACAGCATTAATTAGATACTCCGAGTTCATTTACTGAAACAAGCAAAAATCACCATCAAGATCTATAAAACACACTCTTGTTGGGAGGGGCTGTGGCTCGGTGGTAGAGCATCTGATTTACATGTAGGAGGTCCTGGGTTCAATCCCCGGCATCTCCAGTTAGGATTTAGGACTGAAATATTCCTGCCTGAAACCCTGGATTGCCAGTCAGTGTTCACAATACTGGGCTAGATGGACTAATAGTCGGACTCCGACGTTCCTGGGTATGGTGTGTGTGTGTGTGTGTGTGTGTGTGTGTGTTTTGGAGTGGGAGTGAATTGCTTTCCAACTAGCTTTCCACCATGACTGATGCTGGGAACATCAGTTCTCAGGAGGCAGTGGAATGAGGCACATCAATATACATGCACACATATTACAAGCCAGAAGGGAACTCCTGGAAAACAGATTTAGGTGGGTTTTTTTTAAAAATGAAATCATGATGATGATGATGATGATGATGATGATGAAAGAAACCCACAAATATGTACAACAACATATCCAAGGTAGATAAAATCCTCTACTCTACATTGCTGTCTTTACAGTTTGGAAGACATGGCTTTGCAATTATCTGACATGTATCAATCATTGCAAGTGTACACATGTAAGAGGAATGTGCACACAAGTGAAATCACCACCCAGGATTTATTAGGGTTCTCTCGTACCTGTACACCTGCATATACGAACATGCACAGGCTTATTCATGGAGGATGTCTTCATACTGCTTGCAATATTCATTTATAATACCCAAAGGAGAGAGGCACTCCAGTCTGGCTGATGCCTGGATGGGAAATTGTCCAGGAGTTACAGGCACACCTTTCTAAGGTTCTTGGGGAAATAGTAATATATACAGCATGATAAAAGTCAACACCTTGAAGAGGGACCCTTTGAATACAAAATCAGTGGGTTACAAAAATCAAGGTTGGCTCCAGGTTTGAAGGGGACTTGGGCAAAATTAGTGAGCTTAGCTAGTGGTGGAAGGCAACAATGGTCCACCCTGCACTGGACTGCTGGGTCTGGCTGCCATTTTAATTTCATTCAGCGCTCTGGCCAGTGCAGGAAATTAAAATAGTAGCTAGACTTAAAGGGGGATCAAGGTGGGCATCAGCTATGGGCCCAACCAGGGTCATGGGACCCTGGCAGCTTCTCAAAGATGCCGGGCCCTGGTAGAAATAGTTGAGAAAGCAAAAGAGCTGTGAACTTTTTAAACCTGAAAAGCTCTCCTTGTGAGTTTGTCATTTTTGGACAGCTCAGCTGTAATGGGCTGAAATCAATGACTGTAGCCATATCAGAAGCCTTATCAACTGCTGGCAGACTGCAGGATTACATGCAAATGAAGTATCAAAGGCTAGAATTAAAATATTAGCAATGATGAATATGACTCTTGCATGCTCGAGAGGGGCTTCATGATGGATTAAAAACAGCCCAGCCTACATCTCTAAATGCTTGCTGGAAGTTTAAGGCAGGGCTTTCATGGAATTTTAAGATGGTGTTATGACTTTCAATGGCACTATGGATTTTCTATTCTTTTAGACAGCCACAATCATTGAGGTTTACATTCTGACAAGTACATGTCAGAATGAAAATGAAGATCATAAGCAAATAGGCCAGTTAACTTAAGTGCTTCGTTGCCTATGTAGGGGGGTGGGGAATCTATTTTTAACTTTTGGCATCATTTGCTGTTTGAAATGTAAAATGCATTTTAAATGCATTCCTCCCCTCCCCCACCTTGCACTTCTGATGCTAATCTCCTCTTTAACTCTCCCCACTTGTTTACCATTGTCTTTAGGGACTTCCCATCTAATTACTCATAATCACCAGTGATTGCATCTCCTTCTCAGATTTCTTTTTCTCCTCCGCAAAATAAAAATAAAAAAATAGATAAAAAAATGGAAGCAAAATGAACCCTCAGCTCTGCATAATAGCAAAGATGTGGGCACCTTTTAATGACTAATGTTAAATATTCAATTCAATTAAGTATTCAATCATCACTGCATGATAATTAGTGTCATGATCAAAAACAGAGATAGGGAATATATATACGATCAACTGCGTGAGGCTAAATATGCTTGGCTTAGCTTTTGTAGATGTAGACTAAGAACGAGAATTCTGGAATTCATATTTTAAATGCTCAAGTTTCTGGTCCTCATGGATAAAGAGATAATGGTTCTGAGCAAGCAGGCGACATCCATCGAAAAACACACAGAGCTCCTCTAAAAATCTTGTTAATCAACTGTTTGGTGGGGAAAGGAGAGGGGAGACTTCCCCTTTCTCTTAAAGATCTGATAACTTTCAATTTATTTATTTATTTATTTAAAAGAACAGTATGCAGATAACACCACATGTTTGAACTGGCTAACCACACACACACACACACACACACAGGATGTGTATCGTATCGTTAGAATTTATGATAATGATACGATATGCTCTTTATCGTGCACATGAGTTATGATAACGATACGATAGAAAAACCTACGATAATCATTGGAGACGATAATTTTCGGGCGATTTTATCGTTTTATCGGACTGCCATATAAATATACCTATAACTTCTGTATTTTAAAAGTTAGAGGCTTGAAACTTGGTCACAGTGCTTATGGGGTATGCCTAAGTGTGTGTATGAAATTTGAGATCGATCCCTCCAACCCTCGATTTTATATTAATTTTTTTAAGATCATGTCCGTTCTGACAGGTCTGGCGAGCTGTCATTCTGATCTGTCAGAACGGAAACAATCTTTAATAAATTCATATAAAATCGAGGGTTGGAGGAATCGATCTCAAATTTGGCACATATGTGTAGCAACATATGGCGTGCACACCCCTAACACACACACACACACACACACACACACACACATACAGATTGTCCATTTGCATGCATAATTCCCCATCTAAATTGAGAAAGGAATGAATGATCATGAATGGCTATTTGTACCTCTGGTAGTGGCAAGAACACAGTGTAATTCTACAGCATTGCGGAGAGGGCCCGGTGGGGGTGGAGAAAGTGATGGCCACCATTAAAAGGTGGTGGTTCCTCAACGAGGCCCGCCTGGCTCCAACGTTTTTATCTTTTTGTGCCAGATCAAGACTTTCCTCTTCTCTCAGGCATTTAGCAATATCTGATGAGCCTGGGTCTGTTTTTGTTTTTAGGCTTATAGCTTTTAAGTTAGTATAGCGATTTTAAATGTATGTGCATATTGTATGTTTTTGCAGTTTTAGTTTTTGTATATTGTTTTTAAGTGTTTTAATCTTATGTAAACCGCCCAGAGAGCTTCGGCTATGGGGCGTTATACAAATTGCACAGGGTTGTTGTTGTGAGGGTACAATGGAGAGGAGGAGGTTTATGTATGCCTCCTTGGGTTGCTTTGAGGGGAAAAGTTGGGTTAGAAATGCAATAATTAAGTAATCAATTAATTAAATAATGGGAGTGGCCCTAGCTCAGTTGTTGAGTGCAGGACAAAGGACCCCAGCTTAAACCCTGGCATCTTCTGTTAAAACACCCTTTCCCCACCTTGGGTCCCTAGCTGATATTGGACTACAATTCCCATCATCCATGCCCCTTGCCTTGCTGACTGGGGAGAATGGGACTTGTAACTCAACAACATCTAGGGACCCAAAGTTGGGAAAGGCTGTGTGAAAAGGAATGCAGGCAGTGGGCTCAGGAAAGACCTCTGTCTGAACCATGGGAAAGCCACTGTCAATCTGGATAAAATACCTCTCAAGCCTCTGCCTGTGGGTTGTGCCAGAGTAAAATCATTCCACAGGCTCCTCTTGAGAAGCCACACATGTGTTTTTGAGGACCCACCTACAGCAAGGGATGATGCCCATGTAGGGTGGATGTGTGTCTTACTTCACAGAGAACTGACCTCTGTTAGAAGAGAGGTCAGAGGACAGTCTCCTATGGGAAGGCATCTTCTGTCTCCAGGGTGACCAACTGTGGGCAGTCCAGTGGCCATTCCCCACCCACCCTGCACTGGGAGCTAAATCATTTATCTTCCAAGCCGCTCTGGAAAATAAATAAAAAGGACTTCATTTTTTTTAAAATGCTGCTTTGCTGACAAAATTTAATTATACACCTTAAATTTGACCCCTTTACACTCCGTAGCTAAATTGTAAAAATACCTTTTTATCAATTCAGGGGTGTGGTGGGGTGCAGTAAGCGTCCCACTCCTGTTCTATCAGTAGGGCTGTCCTGTCCAAATCATGGAAGAACAGCAGGGAGCTTGGATTTGTCCAACAGCAGTTACAAACATCTGGACTAGAGACTGAGCAGGCACACAGGGCACCAGGTCACAATGGTCCCCACTCCGGTGAGATGTATTGAAAAAACGGAGTTACAATTTCCCCCCTTTTTTCCACACATCTAAATTAGCATGTGCAACTTTTAGGCAAATGAGGTGTCCTCTTCTTCTCTCTGTGTGTATGTCTGTGTCTGTGCGTAAAAGTTTTGGTCAGCACACCTTAACAAAGATATTGTAGAGCTGGAAAAAGTGCAGAAAAGGGCAACTAATCTGATCAAAGGGTTGGAGCAACTCCCCTATGAGGGAAGGGGATTGTTTAGCTTAGAAAAAAGGGGGAGCAAGGGGAGACATGATAGAAGTATACAAATTATGCATGGTGTGGAGAATGTGGAGAGGGAGACATTTTTCTCCCTCTCTCAAAATACTAGAACCCAAAGGGGTCATCCCATGAAGCTGATTGGTGGGAGATTCAGGACAAATAAAAGGACTTCTTCACACAGCACATTGTTAAACTATGGAATTCACTACCACATGATGTAGTGATGGCCACCAATTTGGATGGCTTCAAAAGGAGGTTTGAGAAATTCCAGGAGGTGAAGGCTATCAATGGCTACTAGTCCTGATGGCTAACTGCTACCTCCAGTATCAGAGGCAATAAGCTTATGTATACCGATTGCTGGGGAACATAGGTGGGAGGGTGCTCTTGCATCCATGTTCTGATTGTGGGTCCCTGGTCGACAGCTGGTTGGCCACGGTGTGAACAGAATGCTGGACTAGATGGACCTTCGGTCTGATCCAGCATCAGGGCTCTTCTTATATTCATAACTGGCCACCCTGTGCCCATCACCTCTTCCATCCAGTGCAAATTTAGGCCGTGAGGCAATCCACGCTCCCCACCTTCTCCCCTTCGCGTGCTCCCTTCCTATAACTCTTGGCTTTCACTGGTGCTATTGATTATCCCCCCCTTCATTGTGTCGTCTGGCAGCTGCAAGGACTAGTTGCTAGGTGACAGCTTTTGCAGCACAAAGAGCTCCGGCTGGGCAGGTCGGTCCTGCCATTTCCAAACAGCTGTGTAGAATTTCTGTTTGCCTTTCTTTCCTTGTCGCTAATCGCGGGGAGCCGAGTCAGCATAAAATATCTAATAGAGATGAAAGACTGGCAGTTGATTTCTTTGCTTCCTCTCCTTTTGCAACACCCCCAGCCTTTCTCAGTCAAAAGAGCTTGCACAGGGCTTGCCTGTTTTTGGCTGGAGCTGGAGCAATGAGGTTAAAATGCAACGGGCTCAGCGTCACGTCTGCCTCTTGTACTCTTTGTTCGTGACACTTAATGCAGAAACAGGATTTGCCATTGAATGAACTTGAGGCGCGTCCCAGTGCAATGTCATGAGCCTGCCTCTGCGTGATGCTACTAAATCAAATCCATACTCTGCCTGCGAGTGAACAAGGAGACCATGGGCGTGTGTGAAATCTTTTCTTTTTTTACAAGGCCAAATATAGCAATGGGAAGTGAGGAGTGGCAACCTCTTACTCTGGGCCATCATTTGCATTTATCATCATGCTTCTGGTAGTCCCACATGGACTTATGGCCTCACTGGAGCCCACTCGTAGAAGATCCTTCAGTGTGGTGGCCCCCTTCCTATGGAATTCCTTGCCTTTGGAGGTCAGGCAGGTGCCAACATAGTGCTGTTTCCATCACCTCCAGAAAACCTATTTATTTCAGGAAGCCTGGCTATGGTTTATCAAAACTAAGTTTTATTGGAACTCTGTTCTTTTTAAAAAACATAAATTATTTTAACATGGTGCTTTTCCTGGTGGAATCCAGTTGTGCCATAGGTCCATGTGGAACCACCTGCAGCATGCCCTCTGATGACCTCAGTGAATGGCCAGGTTGGTAAGGGAGAAGGTGTTCTCTCAGGTATTCTGGTCCCAAGTTGTTATACATTAGTATCAAAGCCTTAAACCTGGCCTGGTAGTCAATAGGCAGCCAGTGCAGTTCCCTCAGCAAAGGAGTTGCATGCTCAAAAGGAGGAGCTCCCAACAACAAATTGATTCATTTGTCATTGACATATCACTTGCTTATTATGATTATCACAGATGTGGTCTCACAGACATTCTTTTGTAGCTAAAAAAACAGTTTTGAGACCATGAGATATAGATTTTTAGAGTAGATTTAGTAATGTGTTGATGCTGTATTTCCGTTGTATTGAAATGAAACATAAAATCCGAATGTATGTAAGCAGATAAACACAACACATGTAAAAATACTTAACATGTATAAAAGGCAGCCAAGTGATCACAGATTTCAGTTTTCCATGGGAGAATTCACCTTCTTTGCTTGATTTGGGAAGACTGTAAGATGCCATATTTACTATGATGTTTTGCTGTTCATAAACCTTGTTGCTAGTAATAGACAGACAGACAGACAGACAGACAGACAGACAGACAGACAGACAGACAGATGATAGATAGATAGATACTTATGTATAGTAATATAAGTTATTTTAATTTTGTTTCCCAGCATTGTTTGCTCAGTGTTTATTCTGTACTAAGGATCTACTTGAAATAAATAAAAGACAAAAAGGCAAAAGCTTGGTTTCTGAGAGTTGGTACTGAATTAAAATGTGGTGTGTCTAATACCAGAAGTCAGGAAAACCTGCATTTCCTGGTAACACCTTACGCTGAGGAAATCTGAGTAGAAGCAGTTAACCAGTTGGTTAGGTGTCCCTAAATACTGATATTCTATCTCATAGAATCCCTGGGTGAAGACAGATTTGTCACACCTGATACCATGCACTACTTAGCTATACAGGTGCAGCATTTTGCACCAATGGAAGCTTCTGGACCCCCTTCAAGGACAGCCCCACAAAGAGAGCATTGCAGTCACCTAAATCTGATATAACCAAGGCATGGATAATAGTTGCCAAGTCAGACTGGCTCAGGCTGATGGCATCTCTAGAAGGAAAAAAAAGGGACTTATGTCGGAGAAGAGGAACCTGGGGCCCTCCAAATTGTGTTGGACTACAACTCCCATCATTCCTGACCATTGGGCATGCTACTGGGGCTGATGGGAGTTGGCATCCAGCAAGATTTGGGAGAGGCACAGGTTCCTAAGGTAAGAGGCCTGGGAATCAAGATGAACAGATTTCTTCAGGTCTGTTCACTTATTGTACTTCTAGGTTGTGTTCTACTCTTTGGCCTTGTGCATTCCAGTTTACTAGGAGGACATCTAAAAATGATACTGGAGTCGGAGAGCATGCAGGTTGCATTAGCTTTAAGTACCTTCTGTTCATTAACATTTCCCTGCCTGAAGTTGTCAATGTGCATATGCTTCCGCCCATTGCTAAAATGTTGAACCCCCCTGCCCTATCCCACTTTTAATGTTTTCACATCTATGACTACATCACAATCTCTTTTTGGTTAAGAACATAAGAACATAAGAAGTGCCCTGCTAGATCACAGCAAGATCACAGAGTCCAGCACTCTGTTCACACAGCGGCCAACCAGCTGTCGACCAGGGACCAACAAAGCAGGACAACAAAGTACTCTCTTACCCATGTTCCCCAGCAACTGGTGTATAAAGCCTTACTGCCTCTGATACTGGAGGTTGCACTTAGCCATCAGGACTAGTAGCCGTTGATAGCCCTCTACTCCAGGAATTTATCCAGCCTTCTTTTAAAGCCATCCAGATTGGTGGCCATCACTACGTCTTGCGGTTGTTGCAGCACTTTATTGATGTACCCATGTACTCATAAAACCTCACACAAAAAGGATCATGATGGAATCATTTGTAGGATTGCTGGAGGAGAAACGCAAGGGAGTATCACTGCCCTTTTTCAGAGCAGAGGCAATGACGTCATATCATTTCATTTTCTTTTATTATATTTCTGTGCCATCCCATAACCAAAGCTCTCTGCCAGAGCACCAGGGCAATTGACAGAGCCTCCATACTCCAGCAAGTGAACGGAGTGATATTGGAGCTTTCAACTTTTATGGTTGTTTGTAGGGAGAAATGCATTTTGCTAAATCCTTTCCATCTGTGTTTTGGGGATTGCCAGGCGTCTTTCGTTCTGTTGCCTACTCATTGAAGGAAATGGGTTTTTGTTTTAGGGATGTACAAGAATCTTGTTTGACTTGCACAAGTGCACAGTAGCATAATGCGCATTAGTGCAAATGCATGTGCGAATTTGTGCAAATTCCTGCAAAAAAGTACAAAAACATTGGGCAGCAAGTCCAGGCAATTCAGGAAAACCCAATCCATTGCAGAATCTGTCAGTGGGATTCATAAAAATCTGAACTCATTTGAGTTTGTTGTGGATTTCTCCGATCCCTAGTTACTTGTGACAGATTAGCAAAGAGGAAGTCAGAGAATGATGAATATTGTGAGACAGATGCTAGATACTTCTTCCTATTTTATGCTAGCAGCTGAAATGGTAACACTTCTTTGCAAAATTGTTTGCGTTTCTAATTAAAAGCTCCAGCTTTCTTTTCAGCTGGGTGAAGATCTTTTGTTAAAGCTCAGCATGTTTTGCAGTTGAACCCATGGCAGTCATAAGTAAGCAGTACTCAGTGGCAATTACTCCGAGGATTGCGGTCATGCCCCGTAAACTTAATTGAGAGATTTTATGAGTGCTTTCTTTGCCTATTCATTTGTTTTGGATGTCTGTGTTTTATGATGGAGTTTCTAACCAGGCTGTTAGCTGCTTTGAGTGTAAATAATAAAGACGCTTATCTCCTGGTGGCAAGACTATGGATTCTCCTTCGGGTGAGGACATGATGAGCGCCTGCACTTCAAAATCTACCACTGCAGGCTGCTTTTTCATACATGTGAACACCCATCAGTAATGCGGGCTTAATGGAAGCATCAAATGAACTGAAAGCACTTAAACTATCATACAAACGATACTCTGTACACAACCTAGATATTAAGTAAAACAATAACGACAACAACAAAATAGATGAATGCAGGATTTCTAATGCATCAGTTTCACTTTGGAAACAAGACCAGGTAATTTGGAACTCCAAACCGTTTGGGGAAATTCAAATCTGGAGAATTTCAGAAACACTCCTGGCTGGTGAAGACCTTCTGTTTAAGAGGCCTGGAGATTTGTGAATGAATGCACATTTCTTTTGGTGTATGTATCCATTGATTGAAAGGTTTTTTTCACATATTTTAAATGTACACACATTTTTCTGTATACTTTTTTTCCTCAAATCTTGCATGTTTTCAAACTCCTTTTTTGGGGGGTGCATTACAAACAGGATTGTAAGGATTTCTGCCCATAAAATTGAATTTGGGTCCATGTTTGCTTCCCGAAGTGAAAATTGGATCATCTCAAACTGGAGGAATTTCTCACCAAACTTGAGTGGTCATGCAGGCTGCCTCCACTTCTGACTTTATGCATTGAGGAGAGGGATTCTATGCATGTTCAGTTGAAAAATGCATGGCTTCTAATTGGATTGTAAGCATGAGAATGCCCATTCAGTTGTTAATGCTGATTAGGCTGACCATATGAAAAGGAGGACAGGTCTCATGTAACTTTAACAGTTGTAGAGAAAAGGGAATTTCAGCAAGTGTTATTTGCATGCAATTAGTTCCTGGTGATATTCCCTCTTCATCACAACAGTTAAAGGTGCAGGCACTATACTAGAGTGACCAGATACAAAAGAAGGCAGGGCCTCTGCAACTTTAACTGTTGTGATGAAGAGGGAATTTCACCAGGAACTAATTGCATACAAATGACACTGGCTGAAATTCCCTTTTCTCTATAACTGTTAAAGTTACATGAGCCCTGTCCTCTTTTTCATATGGTCAGCCTAATGCTGATGGCATACATGCCTCATCCCCAGAGGCATTCACATGGATGTCTGAATTGATCTATCAGTCCTTAAGCATATGCACCAGGTATCCTAAGAAAGGCAGTTGCCTAATGGGAACACAAATAGATCTGAGATGAGGGTGAGGACTGCTGTAACATCTGCTGATGCCACTAGGGCACTGATGCCTTCCTAGACGACGGGAGACAGTGACATTTGGAGTGGGGGAATTCTCTCCCAGGTAGAAGATTGCATCTTCCCCAAAACACCATCTCTTGCAGTCTTCCAGTAGTTCTTTCCCCCTTTATGGGTCCGGACAGCCTTTCCCAACCTGGCACCCTCTGAATGTTTTGGCCTTCAACTCCCATCAGTTCCAGCCATCATGGGCAGTGGTGAGGAATGCTGGAAGCTGTAGCCATAAACATTTGGAAGTGATCAGGCTGGGGAAGGCTGGCTTAGGAGAATATGGCAAACAGACAGCTAGTCAGGGTTCAGACTGCGTTATAAAGGAGACATAATTCAACTGGGACAGAATGATCAAGTTGTGTGGTTGATTGTCTACTTGGATAAAATACCTTTTGGGGGTTGAATCCATAACTAATTCTCTTGATTAGTAGTGTGTTGGAAAAGCCCTCCCAAATGTACTGAATGATCTTTCATTAGTCACATTTCTTAACTGCCCATCTACTTGTCCAACCAGCTGCAGGTATGATGACTGTTAAAAGTGCAAATTCTTTGAGAGTTCAGCTTGATTTTCAGAGTTGCATTACATTGTAAATGGAGATAGTAAACAGACACAGAGACAGATGGCCCCCTGCCCTTGAGTACATGAGTGGGTGGGCCATTTGGAACCAGCAAGTTTTAATCTTCAGGCTAATCCTCTTTCACTCAGTTAACCCCATGTCAACAATTGTGATAATGCTCTCACATCTCGCTGGGATTTTCAGGAGATCAGTTCATTTGCTATATATAGGCTCTACCTGGCAACGAAGGGACAGAATCCAAAGGATTGCATAACAGTGGCCATCATGTGGGACATTCCCCCCAAACTAGGCAGCATATAGGCAGTAAGCCTAAATACACCATTTGTTGGGGAACATGGGTGGGAGGGTGCTGTTGCACCGTGTCCTGCTTGGGTGTCCCTGGTCAATAGCTACTTGGCCACTGTGTGAACATGCTGCTGCTGGACTAGCTGACCCTTGGTCTGATCCAGCAGGGCTCTTATGTTCTTGGCTGTGGCTGAAATGGTGGCCTCAGTTCAAAGCTCATTGAGATTTTTCAAACTGAAACTGCTGACGGAAGAGGTGGGCAGCAAAATGCATACCATTGAAGGAAATCTGCACAGGTCCACACAATAATGAAGCTAGGCCAGATGGCTTGCTCTTCTACCAACCAAGAGCAGGTTGTGGACCAGAGGAGGAATCACTGCTCTGTTACAGATCACCTGCTTTTTATGCAGAAGGTCCCAGGTTCTATCCCTAGCATCTCCAGGTAGGGCTGGGAAAACCCCCTGCCTGAAGCTCCCGAGAGCCAGTACCAGTCAATGTAGACCAGGCTTTCCCAACACGTTTTGGACTACATCTCCCATCACTACTGACCATTGATCATGCTGGCTGAGTGCATTAATGCATGCATTTTTTTTCTGTGCATTTTAAAATGTACACATTTTTGGACCTATGCGCGGATTGACTAAACTGTGTTTGCGCACTCTTTGGAAAAATGTGCCTCATTCTGTGTACATGATTCAAATGTGTGCCATTTTCAACTGTGTGCATGTTGTCAAATGTCTTTTTTGTTTGTTGCGTGGAATGCATTGCAAGCACAGAAAAGTTTTCCGACCGCAGATTGTGTTTGGGTCCACAAGGTGGAAATTGGGTAAATCCGTAAAACAAACAAATAAACAAAAAACATCCCTACCTTGGATACATCAACATCTGCTTCTGCGGGCCCAACAAGAAGCAGGTTGAATTCTCATTGGTAGAACACATGTCCATATTGTCATGTGCCCAGCCTCAGGTCTATATTGTGATCGATGAGAGAAGTCAAGGTGCAAAACTTTTGTTTTTATTATGCAAACTACAGTTAGATCAGCAGTGGCTCAGAGTACAACTTAACAATTGCAATCCATGAACAGTCTCAAAGTACTAAGTCTCTAAACAGCTTTACATAATACATGCAGCTCCCTTTGTTTAATGCGCTGTGTGGGATAGCTGCAATGCAAACTGGTACTGGCCATCTCTTCCACAATCTGAGTGGCTAGTTAAGCCCCTCTCTTAGGGTGGGTCTTAGGGCTTTTCCTGTGCGGCCAGCCTTTTGGAATGCCTCACGAGTTGATGTTGCTAAAACCCAGGGATCTCATATTTCTAACTCCTCTTCCTCCTCCAGCTCTGGCACTCCTATGGATGAAGAGGGCCCTGGCGGCCTACTTTCCAATTGATTAGCTTGCACCTGACAACCTCCCCTCTAGGACTGTTAATCTCCAGAAAGTTTGGAGCTTCAGCAAACCCCTCTCGCGCACAGCATTTTCCCCCCAATACTTACTTTTGCAGAGGAGCGTTTGTGCGCTTTCCGTGGATCGGTTTTTTAAATTAAAAAAATGGCCACCACGACTTGCGATGGCTCAGGAGAAATCCAGACCATCGCATTTGTGATGTAAATTGGGTGGGCCGATCCCGGAAGTGGCTACTTCTGGTATCCCCCACCCTGAGCCGTCTACACTGCTATAGCTTAGAAAGGTCTGAAGAGCCAAGCCCTGGAGTGTGGCCCTGTGAGGATATATTCTTCTCCCCCTCCACACTAACCATGATACATTATGAGATGACTCTCACTCTGTGGGAGGAGCTGTGTGCGTATGTGTATGGGGAGGAGAGGCCTTCCCATGTCACCCCTCTGGGCCGTGAAACACGGTGTGAGGTGAGTTGGCCCCACAGGTAACCCTTATCCCCCACACTGGGACCACAAAACCCTCAGTAGAAGGCCTTAGATGCCACCTGTCACCAAAGCAGAGCCACAGAATGCTCACCCTCCCTGTGATGTCTAACCGTGCCTGCCTCCGCCAGCCTGAGCCAAATGCAGCCAAACTACAAAATGCAATATGTTCCTAAGACACTCTCCCCATCACTTATAATGCGAAGTAGGCAAAACGACAAATAGTCCCAGCCAATCAGGCTATGAGCCAAAAAAAAGTCCTACTTGGCCCCCAATAGGGTGACCAGGTGAACCCACATTGCTTCCAGGGAGGGAGGGAGGGAGGGAGCCACAAAGAAAAAAGAGGCCAGGGTCTGGCCGCATCTGGCTAATATCACTGTTGCTACCTTGCCCACGGCCAGTGGCAGGAGGTGATCCCTACCAAAGTGAGTCAGGCACATCTTGCCCCCCCTCACCCACCTGCTGTAACAGCCTCCCTGCGATCAGGCATGCTGGATGCAGGGGGAAGGGTGTGTCTTTTAAGGACTCCTTGACAAAGGCCACCCATGTCATGAAAGCAGTGCAGTTGCAGCTGCGTTCCACCCTTGTCCTCCTGCGGATTGTGAGGGAGGATTTGTGTATGTGGCTTTGCTAGAAATAAGCAGATTAAATCTTTCAATTAGCATAGTATTTGACACAGCAGATAAGACCCCTGGAATCCATTGAGGTTTCTGACTCTCTGTGAGGTTTTTTTGGGGGGGAGGGGGTAATTTCCTATTATGCAGCACAACAGACCAATGGTGCCAATGCTACATGGGTGATGGCAAGACCATTTAGGTCTTTGGCGAGGCTCAAACTCACACAACCTGTTTTCAGGGGAGGGGAGCATTGCTCAGTGGTGGAGCACATCATTTGTATGTATGATATGCTAGGAACCCCGAGTTCAAAGGCTCTCAATGGGAACCTGCCTCTACCTGTCCTTGGCAGAACTACTGCCTGTCATTTTAGATCACACTGTGTGCAGCGGAGGTAAATCTGCTTTGGGTTTCAGTCAGAACCCATCAGAACTCTGAAGAAGCTCTCTCAGGTGCTTCAGAAAGCTCATGATCTGATACAGATCGTGAGCTTTGTGTCCCCCTCCTTTTTGCATGAAAATCCAGGCGTACTGTGTTTTTCTAAATGTACACATCAATTGTGTGCATCTTTGAAATGTACACATCTTTCTTCCGTTGATTAAAGCATATCTGTGTACATTTTTCAAATGTGTGTATTTTGCAATATAGATTTTTCAAAAGCATGCATGCTCTCGAACACATTTACTTTGGTCTGTGAATCACATTGCAAATTCGGAAATATACAGAATTCGATCACAGATTGTGTCCTAGTCTCTGTTTGATCCGGAAGGTGAGAGCAGGGTAAATCTTGATTTTAAAAATGAACTGAAATAAATTTCACATACACCCCTGCTCTCCAGTCCTGAATATTGACTTTGTCTCATGGCTTCTGCTTCCTAGTTTGTAACTCCTCTCATGCCGGTGCACGGAATGACACCCTCCACACAACTCATCAGAAGCACATGGATGCTTCCGCCATGAAGAATATTCCTAGTGGCTGAGAACAGGAGTTGCATTGAATGTGTAGGATCCAAGCCAGAACAGGAATTTGGGTGCTGATTGATCACCTTCTTTTTAAGGTGAACATTAGAAGTGCACACTTCTAGTTTTCAACTCTAGTCTATTATTATTATTATTATTATTATTATTATTCCAACTTTTTCCCAACACTGGGACTCAAGGAGGTTTACAAGATAAAAACATATACAATTAAATCGTATAATGTAAATTTACAAAAGACAGAATTAAACCCACAGTAAAATTAAAAACATTAAAAAAAAAAGCAGTAACATTTTTTTAAAAAACCCAATATATTAACACAGGTCCAGAATATTTCCAAATACCTGCTGGAACAAAAAAGGTTTTGCTTGCTTCCGAAAGTGTAACAAGGAGGGAGCCAGTCTAGCCACTCTGGGAAGGGCGTTCCAGAGCCTTGGAGCAGCCACTAAGAAGACCCTCTTTTGTGTACCCATCAGGTGTGCCTGTGATGTTGCTGGGACTGAGAGAAAGGCTTTTGACAGCATCTGCACTTGTGAATCCAGCATAAAGATGTCACTAAGACTCATATAAGCAGATTTGGAAATCCTAGTGTTGGGGCTGAAGGCATTCACCTCAAATATGAAAAGAGCACCATGACTGGGGGTGTACGGGGATTTTGTTTTGATTATTTTTTTAAATAGAACTTGCCCCATTTGCACCCTAAAATGCAAACATAAACACAAGCCCATCTAGGGTTAAAGCTTGTATATTCATGAGCTTGTGATCACATTCATAAATTGCATTCAATGGAACAATGCACATGTTAAAAATAAACATTTCTGGAGAAAAATACATATTTTCATGCTTTATTCAATGGGAGAGGGCTAGGCATTGAGTGCATGCTTTAAAAAATGCTCATCCAAATGTGCACTTTTTCCTAATCAAACAACAAAAGTTTTGCATTCAGGAGCAGGAACGAGGTGGACCGAACTTTGAGATGAAACTTTGGAGAATTTCAATGAGCTCAAACTTCACTGATTCTTCCATCCCTAAATTAGCCAAATTCTATTTTTAGTCTGTCGCTTTCGCATGTGTTCACCCATAAGTCGGTTCTGTCCAATTTCTGCTGTAATGTGTGAATTTGCTTTTCAAAGCTGTATGAAAATTCACATTTCAATAAGCATTTTTTAATGGCATTTCCTCTCATATATACCATTTCTAAACATATTTCTTAACTATATTTTGATGCTGTTTTTGAGCTGGCAACTGTCTTAGAACATTGAGAAATTGTAAAAGATATGAGATGACTACATTCTGGCCTACCCATTAGTTCAAGAGCAGAGGATCAAGTCAATTCATATTAGAATTCAATTTCCTTAAGCAGCCCTAATAAGCCCTGAATTCTTTTCCAAGTCAGATTTTAATCCAATTCCCCTCTTACTCTCCAGCCCAAGTAACATTGCAGTAACTCTTCTGAAAACTGTTTTTCCCAGAGATTGCTAGTGCCTGGCATCCTCCATAGCAGAATATCAAGCACTGGAGGGGGAAATGGCTTTGGAAATCAATGGGATTAATTGGTTGGGTGAGTTTGGCTTTGATAGCTTATGGGGTGGCAGGAATGGAGTCCAATTGAATTCAGACTGATTAAGGAACAAGCTGAGCCATTTTGATTTGTTTATGGAGGAAACAGCTTGGTTGACTTTTAAGCCAAACTGTTCTGAGCCAAGGGGTGATTGCACATCACTAGTGTCAATTCACCAGCTGCAGATCAAGACCTTGTCATATGTGCACATGAATGTGCTTGGTACGGAATCAGCTCATGCATCCTCCTAGCTCAGTAGTGTCTTGGTGCTCTCCAGATGTTTTGGACTATGGCTCCCATAATCCCTGATCATGGGCTGTGCTGGCTAGGCCTAATGGGAATTGTAGTCCAACACACCTGGAGGGCACCAGGTTGCCTACCTCTGGTTTATTCTGGCTCCTGAGTACCAGATAGGTGTCTTTCTCAGCCGTACCTGTACATGCTGGAGCATTCAGACTCCAGAGTCACATGTGTCAACTTTAAAAGAGTATTTAAGGACTCATGAGAGATTGTTAGTGATCACACTGCGTAACTTCTGAAACCTAAACTGGGATGCTACACATGGGCCTCCATTTCTTTGTGGTAATAAGCTGTGTCCGCTAAGACGGGGGCTCATCTGAGGATTTCATCTGAATTGAAACATCATGTCAACCCATCTTTGCCAGCATCTGTGCCTGGCTGGTCCTTTGGAAGGAATGCTGAATGCATGTGGCTTATTATTTCTTCTGCCAAGTCTTACCCCCCCCCCCAAAAGCCCTTTGTTGTAGTTTATTTCTCACCGCAGAGCTCTTTTGATTCCAGGCCCCCTCCTCTTGCTGGAGCTTCAGTTCCTCTCAACTGCTCCTTGCTCACCCCATTGTTGCTAGATGTTCAGCTTGGAATGGTGTCTCTCCAATGTGCACGTCTAGACTATTAGCAAAGTCGGTCCATTCTCTCTCTTTTCTCCCAAGTTCATGTGACCAATGCCTCGCTTGGATCCAAATCCTTCAGCACATTGACTCAACTCTTGCAAAGAGACAAAAGAGTCAGGAAAATGCAAGCTGGGATCACCAGAGCCAGCTGGCAATTCAGTGTGTGTGTGTGTGTGTGAGAGAGAGAGAGAGCGAGAGAGAGCGAGAGAGAGAGAGAAGGAGCGCGTGCACACACACACGTTCAGAAGAACGTGGCCTACCAAGCTTGCAAAATGTGTGCACAGCTTTTAAAAAGATCAAACTGCAGTTCCCATAAGCGGTTGTGGCTTGTCTTGCGAATGATAATCCTTATGTCACAAAGTCCTGTGGAGTGAGGGCTGGAGATCCTTCTTTTGCAAACCACAATTTAAAAACAAACATAGGGTGACCGAGCTGGATGATACATGCCAAATGAAAGGCTCCAGCCTTTCCTTATGTGATGCTACTTCTAGAGGCAGGTGAAGCATTACAGGTTTGAACACTTCACGCCCATGCAATCTCTTTTAGCAAACTGTTCTTGGACATGGGGAGACTAGCAGGTCAAGGTTAAGACATCAGCCTAGTCAGCTCATCTGCATAGTGTCATGCTCCCGGATGCCCCGCCACCCCCACTAGAAAAGGACGTCTAAGTTCCCCACCTCTGCTTCATATGTTGCAAATGTTAAAAATGATGTTTGGCATCAAGATACACTTTCCTGTTTTCTAGCACCTGCCCTTTCTTCAGGAAGCTAGCATAGCAATACAACGGAGCATTAAACACATCACATTTGGAGTTGCATACATATTACCCTATGACGATAACATCACTAGAACGGTGTTCGAAGAGGATGTAGCACTGAGGGATCAACCTGGTTTTCTTCTCTTTCAATTCTCCTGAGTTTTATTGATAATACTGATGAAAACTGTGTTCAGGACCACGAACAGCTCCTCTGGGACATGGCCAACGCCATTTCTTTGGGGCACTCCTGGCCACTAGATACAGTGAAAGTAACAATGAAAGAATTGCTTGCAAATGGTGACAATAATATTTCTATAAAACTGTGTCACTAAGGTCCAGTAAATAATAGTGCTGAGCTAGAAATGGGGAGAATTTTATTCAGCTCATTTTTTGATAAGAACTTACCAAATATCACAATTTTCTTTTCAAATGGGATGGAGTGAGTTTAAAATAGTGAATTTGGGGCAAGTGAAGGTGATAGATTTGTCGATCCAGGCAGAGGACTTAAAAGTCTGGGTTTGAATCTCCATGTATTCAACCATATTAGAGGCACTGAATTGGTGTTGCCACCTCTTTTTCTCCATGACAGGCCTGTCATCTTGAACAGCTACATGACAGGCAGGTACAACATGGTCTTCTTCATGCTTGGCAGAACTTTACCAGTTGCATTTGTCTGGTGCTGATGAGTGAGAATTTCTTTCGGTTCAGTTTTGATGAGAATTTATCCAGATTCACACTTTTCTTCGTAAGTGGGACAGACTGAATTTGAGATAAAGAGAACAGAATATGGGGAAAAGCCAACTGAAGGGATTCACCCATCCCCACTCAGGGTTCCTCTTCTGATGAAGAAGGTCTCAAGCCACATGGTGTAGTCATTTAACAGCTGATTGTGGCGGTCCATAGTGAAGATTAGTCACAAAAATGTTGTACGCAAGTGTGGGTGGATGGGAAGGCAAGCCAATGGCTAAGGTTCTGCCACACTGTCTCCTCTTTATATAACACTATGGTGGATCAGAAAGGAGCAGTCTGTTCTCCAGTCCAAGCCATGCAAGCTCCATCCCAGACAATCACATTCCACTGAATGGAACTTCCAAGGAGGTTAACATGACCGGCCACCATATTCCACCTTGCGCAGTATCATAGTCTGCTGCGCTGTCAGTTTTCACTTCACTTTCCCCTTCTTTCCTATTGTTGCTGAGTGCAATTGAGATGCTGAATTAGAATAGGAACTAGACCTATCCTATTTATGACAGGATATATCACATAAAAGTGATGTCCTATGGAAATTGGTAGGATAGGAAAGTGATTTTATAAAAAGATAGATGATAGATTGATAGGCCACATCTACTACAATAATGCAGCATCTCATGATGCAACCCTTCAAATATTATTTAGCCTTTGCACACCTATAGTGCAATTTTGCTACCAGTGCTCCAAAAGCTCTACGTATACACCCTAAAAATCCCCCATAGACCCACTCCATTATGCATTCTGTTATCTCCCTCCACTTCTTAAGGACTTGCAACTTCATTTAGACACAACACTTTGGGGGGGGGGGAAATCCATATACTGACAATTGGAGCATTGTTTTATTTGTTCCAGGCTTTATCCATTTCCCTTGGTGGGCTAAATCCAGCCATTTATTGACTTAGCCGCTGAATTACTATCTGATTGAAACCTTGCAGTGATTCTTCCACTGCCCCAGTGAAACGACACCACCCTCTATTGCAGAGGTTGGGAGGAGGGATGGGATGAGAGGCGGCCTGGAGCTGCAAAGCTGGGGAAAGGGGAAAAAAAGGGGGGGAATACTCCAGCTGTTTTACATCCACAGCTGTGTGACAGCAGCTCAAAGGGCCTATACCAATTTCCTTGCTGTAGCAGCTGTTTGATGCTGCCCACTTGCCTATAAGGAGGCATTCAGTAATTCCGTTGGAATGCTAATTGAGCGTCCCTTCCAATAGCGCTCTCGAGCTGCTCGCGCTGCAGCTCCTGCTGCTGTAACCAAGTTACCGCTAAACTCTTTGTTTAAGCAAATACTGCAGTGCAGAAGAAAAGCAGTGGTCCTTGGTCTGTGGCCAGCCCGTTGGGTTTGCTAATAGGGAAAGATGCCCAAAGGGGAAACTGTGTCAATATGCCTTTTCCCCTTAGATGTGTTTATTTGTTTTACAAGATGAAAGAGCCTCCCTCTCTCTCTCTCTCTCTCTCTCTCTCTTTCTCTCTCCTTTTTCAGGATTGCCATTTAGTGTTTGGGGCATTCATTTGCTCAATGTGAGTTGTAGGAACTATCTTGGGGCATTTGGGATCAGCCAAAGAAGCAACAAATCAAAACAGCTAGGGATGCTTCCAAAATTGTCCTCATCTGGATTCCTTTTTTAAAAAAAATGTTTTTATTGGTTTTATATACTATACATACACATAAAAAACCACATCACTTACAAATCATGTATCCCCTTACAGTGCACCCCCAAACCGGGATCAGCTACATAAACTTATTATTTTTTATTTTACTCTTTTTTCCAAAATTGCATAGATTCCCTTGACGGTCTACACACCCCTTCCCTTTTTCTAATACATAGTCCACAAATAATCCCCATATATTCCCAAAATCATTTTTCTTTATTATACCTCTTTTAACTTTAATATTACTTGTTAATTTATCATTTATGGCAATATTCCATACTTCTTTATACCATTCTTCTATTTGGTAGTTGCCTTGCATTTTCCATTGTCTAGATATCATTAGTCTCGCTGCTGTCATTAAATTCATTATCAAGTCTTTAACATTCTGTTCTCCTTCTTTATCATATATTGATAACAATGCTATCCTAGGACATATCTCAAACTTTAAATCTGTTATTCTTATCACTTCTTCAAATACTTTTAACCCTCATCTGGATTCCTGGCAGGATTCCATAGCTCTGAATTACCTGGTCTTGTTCTTCAGCGGAACTTAAGCATTAGGAATTCTCTATTCTTTCCTCTCTTTTTCTTCCTTTTCCAAATTTTGCACAGGGCAGTTTACTGCAAATGATTTGCATCTCTCCCCAGCCCTTTCCCACCCTCCGTCCCTCCTCTGACACATACACACGCATCTTCCATTGGTGCTACCACCATGCTCCATTATGCTGATTTCCTGCACTCTGTTAGGAAGGCTGGTCAGAGTAGAGATATGTACTTCTGTCTTTGTTCTGATTTGGTCCTATAGAACTGCTGCAAACTGTATTTATAGTAAGTTAGCAAATTCAGGGCTTAGCCTGACTGAGCAGAATAAGTCCGGGGGGGCTAAATCATTTCCCTGAAGACTGCAGAGGGATTTTCCATGCACGTAGAAGGCAGCAGGGGATGGGCAAGCCTTTGCGTATGGAATGACATGTCGCAAAAGGAATGTGATGTGTCCAAATAGCCAGGTTGTTGGAGAGGTCTCACATGCCATAATCACAGGTGCAAAATGGGATGGATTTTCTTCGGCACAGGAATCACAGTCAGGGCCATCGGAACATTTTCAGCCATGGCCTCCTTGCTTGGCAAGGTGTGCTGAGCAGAGCAGCAGGGAGTAAAACGGCAGCAAAGGGGTGTGCTGAGCAAAACGCAAGCTTGGCACTTTTGGAATGCATGAAAACACTATTATGATGCAAGAAGAAATCTTAATTTCATTTGGAAGACTTAGAGCAGGGGCATTGAACCTCTTTCAGACTGGGGGGCCGAATTCCATTTTGGAGAAGCTCTTGGGGGGCCGCAGTCCAGTGTTAGGTGGCACCAAAGGCAACAGGAGCGGGGTCAAAAATACCAGCACGTTGCAGCTTAAAGCTCTTACTGCCCCTCACTGAGTCTTAGAGAGGCATTTTAACCATTTTGAATGGTTGGGGGGGGGATGCACAAAACCCAGGAAACCACCAAAGAATCAGTGGCTGGGGGAGTGGGTAAAGGGTAAGGAAAGGGTATGTGGCCATTTGGGGAACTCCAGAGGGCCAAATCTGCCCCCTGCCCATGATTTAGAGCAAACTCTTCTGATACTTCATGCATCTGATGACGTGGACAGTGCCCACAAACACTTATGCCGGAAAAAATGTGTTAGCCTTGAAGAAGGTGCCACAAGATTCTTTGATGATCCTTCGGATATTGTTAGGCAGGGATAGACCAGTCTATTTCCAGTCCATTTCTAATACGTTCACTCCTAAACCCATGCCATCCCTTCTGTGCATCATTCTGCAATTTCTCTTTAGCATGAAAATTTGCATTGAAATGTGCATTAAAATACACATTTCTAAACACATTTTGAATGCATTTTGATGTATGTATTTGACCCCAAAACAGAACATTCAAGAACCATGGAAAGCGGTGAATGACTAGGCTATGAGACACACATCAGTCCAGGCAGTGCAGATCAGGTTAGCTCACACCAGAATTCATGAAGTTAGAATCCCCCAAGCATCCCTAGTTACTGTGCATGTTTGTGAGATGCAGTAATTTATATGAGACAAATTGTTTTCAAAACTGGCTATCTTTAGGGTAGTGTTTCTGCAGCATTCCTCCTACCTCCAGTAGAACCTTTGAAATCTGCCATGGATACTTAGTGCACTGAAGGAGATTCCATGACATGTTCTATGGCACATATACTCAGCTGACATATGCCATAATAGAGCATGCCCAATTAGAGCTGTGTGGGGATGGCAGCCACCACACAAAAAATCATGGAACATAATTTGGAGAAAATGGTGCAAGACTAACCCTTTTTCCCTGGAGAGGGGCTGGCTTTTGATCTCCATCTCTTGACTCCTGGCTCCTTGTTATTGCCAAACGCTCAGTTTTGACACTCACCAACATCTGCTGACTCATCTGAACCCTTCCGTCAGCTGCCTCTGTTTTCTTTTCATCTATGTCTGCTGTATCTCAGCCTTTGCCACAGTTGAAAGACACTCACTACATTCGCTAAACCTTGAAGAACACATTTTTGGACAGTAGATGCACCCATCTCTGTATACTCACATTCATTTTTCCCCTATGCTCAATTACCTGTTAAGAGTCGCAAGCTTGGGCCTTTTCTTTAATGTATGATATCTTTTTGCTAGACATGTAAATAGGTCTGAGATGCAGGAGGGCATTGGTTTAATAGCTGGTAATGTCATGAAAGTACTGATAAGATCCTTAAGCTGAAGAAAGTAGTGCCATTTTTTCCATTTGATGCCTTGGGGAAGGGTAATTTGCAGTGTCTTTCTCCCGGGTGAAATGTTGCAGGTTCCTCAGATAGAAGGGTTGGATCCAGACTTACTTGCTCTTAATTACCATTGAAATCAATGGGAATTAAGCCATGGGGTAGACGGATCAATCTATTTCTAGGCTCTGTTAGGTTTGTGCCTGTCAGTTTTTTATAAGTCTCTTCCATCCTGTTTCTGCATCAAATCTAATATTATTAATAATAATTTTAAGTGCATGAAATTTCACATTTTTGAACTTATTCCTTCATAGACCATCTGTTTTGGCGTGCATTTTACCATGTAAATTTTTGTACCCATTTCAACCTAAACACATGTTTCTGTATGCATTTTGGTACCATTTTGACCTGTGAATTGCATATCAAAATTTGGAGAAGTGCAAAAACTGAAGGATTACTATCTTCTGATCGGTGCTTTGGTCCAGGAAGTGGTAATCAGGTCAATTCACTTAAAAATGGAGACCAAATGAAATAATTGAGCATTTGTAGTTAACTCATGACTAACTTGTTCCACTGATTTCTATGGAACCTAGGGGTTCAAGTAATGGATCCTGGATCTTATCCTTCCATTCCCTATTGGCTTTCAGATGGTGCCTCTTCTGCCTAAGACAGTAGAGTGGTCCAGGAGAGGAAGGTGGAGGAGACTTGCAAAGCTTATTATGTAATATCCCTCCATGCAAATTTTACTGCCATCATCTCTTAGCAGGAAGTTGGCCCCAAATGCAGTTGGTAAAAGGCAAGTCAAATGAAAACGACGCCTCTTTTGGAGTATCTTTTTAGGAAAAAAATAAGAGGAAGTATATATGAATTGCAAATGCATTATTTGCCAAGGGGTAAGATAGAATTGTAAAATGTGTATCTGCCTATGTGCACATGAATATATATATATATATATATATATATATATATATATATATAAATACACACTATTCAATATCTGCATCTTTCCAACATGATTCTCTTATCTGGAAAAAATCTGACTACAGAAAATAATGCTTCACATGAGTTGGAAAAAGATAATTTTAAACTGATAATTGCAAAAGCATAAATATAAAAATAACTTATTCTTTTAAAAATATCCTTAGGGTTTGGTGCTTTTTCAGAGCTCGTTATAATGTAACAGGCATCACTGTAACCCACTGTGATTTCTCCAGACAGCCCTGGTCTGTAATTTGATATTGCTGTAGCTTTATTAGATGATTTAAACTGTGATCCTTGAAGGATTGAAAACCAAAGTAGCATTTTACAATCACATTTAAGATATGGTCTTGCAGCTCAATAAATCATGCATTAAAAGCCTATTGATTACCTAGGTTCTGTGTATGCCATCAGTTTGGGAGCGGAATCTCAGTAGTAGAGCATCTGATTGGTATGCACAAGATGGCAGCTTCCATCCCCTGCATCTTTAATTAAAAGATCTCAGGTATGAAGGCTGTGAAAAACCCTGGAAAGATGCTGTCAGTCAGAATAAACAAAACTGGACTAGATGCAGGGCTGGCTCTTGACCCAATGGTACCCCACTGGGGAGTGCCTCTGCTCTCCACAAACCCATACCCCATTTATTCAGCTTCTGAATACCTTTCTATTGCATGTTTAATGACTGATGCAAGATTTTCCTGCATGACTTATCTTGCTCTCATAAGACAATCAATTCACCTGTATGAATTTGATCACAATCACTCACATGCACACTATTTGTTGAAGAGACAGTGATGTTGCATATTATCCCATGAAAATAAATGCACATGTGTACACACATGCACAAACACAAAGTTAGCGCATTGCTGACCGTGCGACACATGCAGCCAAGTAGCTGGATGGTCCATGACAGGCACCTTCTCATAGCTTAGTGCTCTATGGGGTTGCCTCTATCACTTCTCCCGAAATCCAGCCCTGGCTTGAGGGACCAACAGTCTGACTCTGTATAAAGCAGTTTCAAGTATCCATACTGAATAATGACTAAGAAGGCATCACACATAGCTACTGTGGGGGTAGTGTTGATGGAATAATGGGAGGACACTGTCCTGCTTTGGCTGGATTGGGTTGTGCCTTACAGCAAACTAAGGACAAATCCATTAAGCACAGACAGCAGGCAAGCAAAAGGTCTGAGCATAGTGTTACTAGTCCAAAAAGAGGGCAATCCAAAAGCAAGATCTCATCAGGACATCAAAGACTCAAGACATCAGTCTCAGGAGAAGCAAGATTTTACAGTACTGCGAGCAGAAAAGAAAGTGTTGTTTCAACAGCTGGCAGGACTCAATTGAAGGCTTACATAGCCTACTGTCACAGCCTACACCCAGGTACAGCTGCAAGCTATTAGTTCTGGCTTCAGAGCTTCCCTACTTTGAAGGAGGCACTGGCTCTTGAGTAGACCTTTACTCCCAAGTAGTCTGGTTCCACTGATTTGTAAGGCATGAACTTCGCCTCTGAGTGGTGGGCTGTGCCTCCAACATCTGGCATCAGCGCACTCTAGGGCTGTGCAGGTGCTTGGCCTCTTTCTCAGATTCTACGGCGTTGCACAGACTTCAGGGGAATCATCTAGGGCTTCCTCAGAATCCAATATTACTGGAGGACCTGGACTTGCTTCTCTGAAGGAGAGGATCCACAGGGTCATTGGACTTTGTGGTCTCCAAATCTTTATCCAAGGTATCATTCTGGCCTCGGTCTGGTAATACTGGCATGTAGAAAAGAATCAGTGGTGTTCTGCCTGCCCATGATACTGAAATTATACAATTCCTGGCAAGGACTGTCTTCTCCCCATATCCTTTCCAAATGCTGACATTTATGTTGTACCATGGCAAGGGGTGATGTGATGGTAGTGAAATGCAGAAATGATCTGTACGAAATGTAAACAGAGTAAAACACACATCAGCAGAATTAAATAGGCGTGGGGATGAAAGCATGAGCCTTTGGAGAAAAAAATAGCCTCATTCACTTTTGCAGAAGCCTCCGAACAGTGTTCCAGAGACAGCCAGAGTGCCAGGATGGTAATCAGGGCTTCTTTATTCATAGGACATCCACTGTAGCATATGGGCCCAAAGAAATACCAGGCACATTATGTGCCTGCATAATCCCTTGTATAGCAACCTTCCCCAACTTGCTGCCCTCTATATGTGTTAGACTACAACTCCCATCATCTCCAGAAATCCAGGATCTAAAACAAGGATGGGCAACCTTTCCAGACCTGATGGATTCCTGCAGAGCCGGGTGGTAGGACAGGGACTGATACATACATACACACACACACACACACACACACACACACACAGCACTGGAAAACTGCACATTGCCCATCCCTAATATAAAAATACATACTGTAGCTGCACTTCTGCAACATCCTGCTGCTCGGTCCCATTTGTCCCCTCTAATATCAAAAAGAGTATCTCTGTGCCAATCATTAAGTTAAGAACTTAAGAAGTACCATGCTGTATCAGACCGAGGGTCCATCTAGTCCAGCACTCTGCTCACACAGTAGCCAACCAGTTGTCGGCCAGAGACCAACAAAGCAGGACATGGTGCAACAGCACCCTCCCACTCATGTTCTCTAGCTATTGGTGCATATAGGGTTACTGCCTCGGATACTAGAGGGAGTACATAGCCAACAGGGCTAGTAGCCTTTGACTGCCTTCTCCAGGAATTTATCCAACCCCCATTTAAAGTCATCCAAATTGGTGGCCATCACTATATCTCGTGGTTGTGAATTCCATCGTTTAACTATGTGCTGTGTGGAGAAGTCCTTCCTTTTATTTGTCCTGAATTTCCCTCCAACCAGCTTCATGGGATGACCCCATTGGGTTCTAGTATTATGGGACCAGAACCTGGGGTTAGCTATCACCTCCCTGCTCTGCTATGCCTGAAACCTCTCTGCTCTCTCATACACACACTTTGTGAACCTTGAGGAGAGCTACACACCTCCTGTTTCAGGCTGGCTGGATCCACGAAAGGGATCACTCGTAGGAGTTGAAGGCACACTGCTTGAAAAAACTTACTTGTAAATAAATAATGTTTACTCGAATAGGAAATTACTTAGAATCTAGTGGAAGGATTTGGCCTCTAATCTTTTATCAGCATGAAACCCTCTTTCTCCAGCATCAGCACTTTACAACCTCAGCATTTATCCCATAATTACTATCAGCCTTGCCATGACAAAGTACAAATCAGATTTGCACAGAGGCAGAAGCATCATGGCAGTATCTACACGGTAGCCAAGGGCAGTGTAATTTGTAATTAAAAGCCTTTAATTACAGATAGTCTTCATTAAGGATATAATATTGTGCCATTCCCAAATTTCTTTCAGCACTGATTGTCACAGGCATAAAACAACAGGTTATATTCAATCCAGGTCTTCTTTGGAGATTGAGCAGAATGCAAAAATACCAATTACATCTGTCACGGTAAAGGAAGACCCTGAGTGTGCATTCACTTCGCACATCCGCGCAGGCGTGATATGAAAATTGGGAGCATTAAAGCTGGAAAATTAAACTGGGTTGTATTCTTCTTTATGAAAAAGCCATCGGTGCTACCCCATGGTAAATTCTTTAAGAGAAGATCTGCAAATCTTAGGATTCACTTGTTAGTAGGGTGTAGAGCTAAAAAAATCATCCCCCCCCCTGAATTCTGAGAATCTTTTTGCATTCGCATTATATAAGGTTGTATTATGATGAATCATGGTCATCTTAAATGAAGGGTTCTGCAAATGGGATCCAGCTCTCTGATGGTAGCTCACTAAAGATGAGCTGTTATCTGGTTCTCAACTGCCCTTCAGGGCCACCACTGTGGATGGCTAAACTATGGTATTGTGGCTCTCAGCAGAGATCAATGGCAGAAAAAGCGAATGAGGTTCCATCAATGGGGTACATTCCAAATGTTGACTAAAAAAAAAAAGCTTGCACATTCTTCCTAATGCATGCATTTTCATATGCAATTTTGCCTAATTTACAGATTTTTGAAAGTGGTCTTCCTAAAAGAATGCTTTTTGAATGTTATTTTCACTGGTGCACTTATCATTGTACACATTTTTCCCCTTTGGAGAACTGCATTGCAAAATTTGGAGAAGTAAGAATTCCAAAGGGTAACTGAGTTTCAGTTCACATATTGGTTCAAAGGTGAGAATTTAAATAGGCTTTTTAAAAATAAGAAACAAAATTAATTTCTCTCACATCACATCCCTAACTCTAGGTTGGTTGACTCTGTGTGTTGCTGAAGTACAAACTGAATAGGTAGTTGCTTACTGACTACCCGCCTTATTGTTATCTGTCTCTTGCATCCTCCAGTGTAGCAAGCAGCATCCCCACAGAAAAGGCTGAGGGGAGACGTGATAGCACTTTTCAAGTATTTGAAAGGTTGTCACACAGAGCAGGGCCAGGAGCTCTTCTTGACTCCCAGAGTGCAGGACACGGAATAATGGGCTCAAATTACAAGAAGCCAGATTCCAACTGGACATCAGGAAAACCTTCCTGACTGTTAGAGCAGTACAACAATGGAACCAACTATCTAGGGAGATAGTGAGCTCTCCCACACTGGAGGCCTTCAAGATGCAGCTGGACAGCCATCTGTCAGGTATGCTTTAAGGTGGGTTCCTGCATTGAGCAGGGGGCTGGACCTGATGGCCTTATAGGCCCCTTCAAGCTAAACTATTCTAGGATTCTAATTTCAAACGGTGATTCTGGCAAACAAATTAAAAGTTGATATTTCACGGCCTTCCTACAAAGTGTCTCCCAAGCATGAAATTTTTAGCATGGTGCATGTTAAGAGAGTGGAGAAAATTTCACGCTCAACTATGCACAATGATCTCAGACGATTGCACTGGGGAAAGGAAATGCGAGAGAAACCACGGTTTGCTGTCTTCAAAAGCAGCTGACATCTCCATTTCTGTGAGCTGGATGCATTCACCAGAGTCATTACATTATTTACTGAGCCTTTAAAAAGTGAAATTTTGATAGTAGTGGTGTGGGCTTGTTTTTTTGAAAAACAAGATTAAAAAAAGAAAAGGAAAGATTGAGCCTGTTAAATGATAACAGCCACCGGGAATTTGTACCAATATTTCCTCAAACACTTGTTGTACAGCACACCTATTTGTGTAGCATGTCAAGCACTCTGTGAGCAGACAGGTGATGCAAAAATATTCCAATTAAATAAACAGACGCATTTGCACCTCTTCAGACATGCAATGGGCAATAGGGCTGTGCACCGCCTCGGGCCGAATCCCTGAAACCGAGGTGAGGCGGGCTGATTCGGCCCAACCCGCCTCGGTTCTGAGTCAGTTCTGGGTCAGAGCGAGGCACCCCGAAGCCAAAGCAGATTGGTACCAAAGCTTTGGGGTGCCTCGGGCCACTTCAGAATGGTGGTGGGCCCTCCCTCCCTCCCAGGAAAGCCAGTGCAAGGCCAGCCGTGACTCCATTGGACTCACCTCCCTCTCCCCACTCTCCCTGCTTACCTGCTGCCACCATCGCCGCCTGCTGCCATCGCCACCCACCTCTGCCACATTGCTGCCTGCCTCTGCATCGCCCACATCGCGTGGCCTCTGTAGTACATCTATGGCCACAGACTACGGCAGCCGTAAAGGGAAAAATTTCTTCTGTGATATAGCCCCAGCATTGACAACATTTTCAACACCCCCTGGATGCCTCTAGATATTCCTAGCAGTCATTCAGTGCTGAGACTAGGTACTTGCTAGGAATTAGCTGTAGAGCACACTGCTTTCATGGGGCTGGCATTGTTTGGATTATTAATACGTTTCTATGATGGTCTGTGCACCGAAGAAGCTGTCGAGAACACATTTGCTGGAGAAATAGGATAACTTGGCCAACGTAATATGATTTCAATGCTCTCATAAATCAAAGTAGCTCTCTACTAGGATGTTTGTTTCTAATTTGCTGTTAGTATCCTCTTCATTTTACTCGGCTGATATTTTTTAGTAGGGCATGCACGTAAGAACTGTTGGATATGTCCCTTAAAGCATTCCATTCAAATCAATGGTATTCCGCCAGGGAAATGTTAGGATTCATTGGAAGGTTATTATTTTATTTATTTATTTATTTTGTTTACAATATTTATATACCACTTCATATCTAAAATAGATTCCAGAGTGGTGAATATCAGGATCATTCAGTGAGAAGATGGGTTATGGAAGACCAGTGTACCTGAAAAAGACCCTGCCCACTATTGTCAATGCCCAAACTACAGCTGTCGGGCTCACCCTCCATTGACATAAGGCAACTGAGATCCAATAGGGTGACTTGTCAAATGAGAATACACCCTATAACTATAGATGGATGAATCTGTCAATTTCATCTTTTTTCTGTGTTCCTCATTTTTCCAGCCTAAAGTACATTTCATCCCATTTCTATATCATTTCGAAAATTAGTTTTTTTAAAAAAAAAATCCACATGAAAATGCATGGCCATTTTCATCTACCTTTCTGCTATCATATACATTTTTTGTAACAAGGGTGGTACGTATGCAATATAAGGCATTTTGTAATGCATTTTGTACATTATTTTCACTAACACACACACACACGCACACGATCCCTTCCCCCTAACATACCACATTTTTGTATGCATTCTTTGAATGGAGAACTGCATTCCAAAATTCAGAGACATGCAAATATCAAAGTATCACTGTTATGGTTCGGAAAGAACAAATTAGGTAAATTCTCATTAACATGTGCACCAAACAAATTTCTCCTCTCTCTAGGAACTGTGGCAGTGTGATCTAAGTGCTATCTGAGCCACCATTCCGGTGTGTTTGGAATTTGTCTTGAGTTCTACCTGTAATCCAGTAAGGATTCCACCAGTAGGAGGGGGGGAAAGACATTTGGTTAAGAACTACTGCCATAAATGTACACACGATGCTAAAGATTGCATCATATTTCTCCATTGTCCTGCATGAAGCTTCCTTAGGGTAAGAGAAAGAGTGTATCCATTCTTAAAAGCAGCTGTCTCTACTGTTTTCTCCTGGGCTGCTAAGCTAGATGTTCAGCCTCTCCAAATGAAATTTTCCTGAGACCCAGCAGCAAGCAAACGTGACAGGCTTATAAATCAGGAGGACCATATTTCACTGTAGAAATATTTGCTCTCACTCCAATTATGCAGGCTCCTCTTTTACACTCCATCTATTTCAGTCTTACTGCATCACTTATTCAATCCATGCAACTAAGGGACTGAAGTGGGATTCGTAGCAAGCCCTATGGAAGAGGAAGTTAGGGAAGAAGGACGTCCTTTAAAAAGTCATTTCACTTTGAGAAGCTGTGGGCCTCATCACACAGCCTTAGGCTGACCATATGGGAAGGAGGACAGGGCTCCTATATGTTTGACAGTTGTATAGAAAAGAGAATTTCAGCAGGTGTCATTTGTATGCATGCAGCACTTGTTGAAATTCTCTCTTCATCACAACAGTTAAAGCTGCAGGAGCCCTGCCCGCTTTTGTATCTGGTCAAAATTGTGATTTTACCTATATTCATATTCATTTCCTTAAGACATCCATTTAAGTTAGAAATGTTTAATAGTGTGATACATAGGTTAACAGAAATCTAATAAAGACAAACTAACCGGTGTAACTTTAGCAAATGAAGATAGTTGTCAGTAGTTAGTCCTATACCCACATCCGGGCATAAGATGTCTATTCAAACATAAGTTCCATGGAGTTCAATACATACACAGGATTGTGCTGGAAGGAAGCTACATACAGTTGCTTAAAGCATCACTGTTATGGCAAGAGCCGCTGATTCAACCTATTCCACATTGTAATCTTCCTCAATCTCGTGCCTGCCGGATATGTTGGATTACAACTCCCAGCGTCCCCAACCAGTGATGCTGGGAGTTGTCAGATACATATGATGGACACCAGGTTGGATAAGGCTGCCATATTGCTTCTGGTATAATTTAATTGTTAAAGGAGTCTGGTTTTAGCCTGCTGCTAATGTCTAAAATTAATAGTCAATTAAGGAGCCATGTGAAAACTGAGATTTAGTCTTGGCAACCCCTTTCAAAAGAACTTAGCAAATGACTGTTTCTCCCCCATACCTTGAAGTAAAGGAGGTTTGAAAGGAAGCCTGTGAAACCAGGATGTCTTAATTGGGGGCTCTGCCTGTTGAATCTTTATCTAATACTTAACAGCATGCTGACATTATGCTCCAGCCTCCAAGTGAAGTTAAGACAGGAGGTGGAGAATGCAAGGATATATATAGTACAGAGAAGTAGAACAGGGGTTGGAATTCAGAGAAATTAGAGGTTTGGGGTTTTTTTTCTTGTTTATTTCTTAGAAAACAGAGTCCAACAGATTCATTTTCTTAGTGCCGCATATGGGGAGGAACAGTGGCAATGCCTGCTTGTAAATTCTCATGATCTCCAGTAGCATGGAGTAGGTATTTCTTGACTTCAGTCCTGAAACATGCATGATTTGTGAGAATGGAGCATTTTCCAAAGAGGAAAGGCTATCATGTCATTTGCAGCTTGTAGTGCAAAAATAAAATAAAGAAGTGATGCCAGGTGGGCATGATCAAGGTTTCCAAACATATGCATGGTGTGGAGAAAGTGGATAGAGATATGTTTCCTCCCCTCTCCAGTAACAGTAGAACTTGAGTTCAGCCAATGAATCTGGTTGAGAAGAGATTCAGGCAGACCAAAGGAAGGACTTCTTCACTAAGTTTAGACAAATCTGTAAATTACCTTCCCCCCCCCCCCGCTGTCTCTCTTCCCAATTTTAAATTCAGTTCTTCCTAAATGTTGGGAATGTTTTAAAAAGTTTGCATGAAACCGCATATTAGGGATGTGCACGTCCGAAAATATCGTATTTTATCGTTATTGGAATTTTGGACCAAAATAATTATAGTCTCCGATAATATCGTAGGTTAATCGTATCGTCTTCACGATAATTATTGGAAATCCAATTTTTAATTTGCAGCCCCATTGTGCCCTATAGAGCTGAATTATTTTTTAGGAAAAATGCCTATAACTTCTGTATTTTCAAAGTAACAGGCTTGAAACTTGGTCACAATGCTTATGGGGTATGCCTAAGAATGTGTATGTAATTTGAGATCGATCCCTCCAACCCTCGATTTTATATGAATTTATTAAAGAACATTTAAGTTTTGACAGGTCAGAATGACAGCTCACCACGTGCGTTCATTCAGACCTGTCAAAAAGTTGCACAAACTTTCAAAAATTCATATAAAATCGAGGGTTAGAGGGATCCATCTCAAATTTCATACACATACTTAGGCATACCCCATAAGCACTGTGACCACATTGCAAGCCTCTAACTTTTAAAATACAGAAGTTATAGGTTTATTTATATGGCAGTCCGATAATCCGATATAATCGTGCTGAAAATTTTTGGATCCAATATATATCTGAGGTTTGTCTATCATATCGTTATCGTTAATCGGATGTCCGATAATGACCTTATTGTATCATTATCGGACATTTTAACAATACGATACACATCCCTACCTCATATGTATATTTGTGCCATTTTGCCAAACATACACATCATTTTACAAGCACATTTCCTAATATGATGCATTTTTAAAGTTATTTTCACAAACATATGCATTTTTGTGTGGAAGTTCCCATAACATTCACGGTTTCGTACACGTTTCCTGATTGGAAACTCCATTGCAAAATTCAGTGAATTTTGATTAACAGGGTTTCAATTCGCATATAGGTACAAAAGTACGACATTAGGTATGTTTGCATTAAAATGTGATCTGAACACATTTCTCCCCTATCCCTAATCTTCACACCACACAAAATTCATTTATGAAGGTTTCTGACCACAAAATGTGGTCGTGACCACTGAGCTTAATGGCTTTCAAAAGGGATGAGACAAATTTCCGGAGGATGATGCATCATCATTTTGGGAAACTTGCTTGCAAACAAATGTCGATCTTAGGCAAAATGGCACACAAAAATACATGCAAGGTGCATAAATATTAGGTGCATAAATATCCAGACCCAATCCGGCCGGGATCGAATAAAATTATCCAATCTCGATCCCCAGCACCTGGATCGGCCGATCCAATCCAATCCGATCCAAAAAGGACCCGATCCGGATCAAATTGGATCGGAGGATTGGAACCCTCCCCCACTCGCACTCCTTACATGCTGGAGCTGTCCGTGGATGGCCCCTGTGTGTAAGGAGCATAAGTGGGGGGAGGAGCCTTACCTGCCAGGGTGTCCGCTTCCCTGCGGTGCACGGATCTACTGAGAACTAGGCTTCGTGGCCTAGTTCTCAGTATATCTGCGCACTGGAGGGAAGCGGATGCCCCGACAGGTAAGGAGCGTGACGGGTGAGGCGGGAGGGCCCCCCCCTTACCTACCAGGGCGTCCACTTCCCTCTGGTGCACAGATTTACTGAGAAACAGGCTTCGTGGCCTGCCTCTCAGTAGCGCTCCAGGTGATGATGTCATCACCTGGCACGCTACTGAGAGGCAGGCTGCAAAGCCTGTTTCTCAGTAGATCCACGCACCAGAGGGAAGCGGACACTCCAGCAGGTATGGAGCATGAGGGAGGGGGCTTATCTGCCAGGGCGCCCGCTGCTGCCCACTGGTTGAATCTACTGAGAAACAGGCTCCATGGCCTGGTCCTCAGTAGAGTGCCAGGTGATGATATCATCATCTGGCGCTCTACTGAGAACTAGGCCGCGAAGCCTGTTTCTCAGTAGATTGGACCAGCGAGTGGCAGCGGATGGCAGTGGGTACCCCAGCAGGTAAGGAGCATGAGTGCGGGGAGGGACAGGGAGGGGGGAGTTAGGCCCCCGCTCACCTACCCCCATGTTTTTGCCATAGGCTTGCATTGGGGGAAAGCTTTCTTTCCTTCAACGTAAGCCTATGGCGAAAACAGCTAAAATGGTGTCCGATCCGAAAATCGGACATCCGATTTTCAGATCGGAATCGGGTCCGAACCGAACCAGGAAGCCTCTGATCTGATCCGATCCGATCCAAGGCCTCGATTCCGGTTCCGATCCCAGTTCCGATCCCTAATAAATATACATAGCAATTGTCATGCAAACATTTTTTTAAAATTTCTCAGATATTTAGGAAGAATCAAATTTAAAATTGGACAAATGAGTAACAGAGTAGATGCCTCTATGGTATTCCCTTCAGTATTAGGAATATCAGCTGCTAGGAAGCTAAAGTAGGAAAAGGCTATCACCGTCTTGCCCTTCTTGTGTGGGTTTCCATAGAGGCGCCTTTTCAGCCATTGTGTACAACTAGATGCTGGATTAGCTGGACCATTGGTCTGATCCAGCAGGGTTCTACTTACATTCTTATCTTTAGGTTGACCATGAAAACTCTTTGGAAACTTCAGCAGATCCAGAATATAATGGCATGAGTATGGATGTAGGCTTCTTGCATGGATATTAGAGCAGTACTGGTTAGTTTCTGGACTAATTTCAAAGTGCTGTTTTAACCTTTAAACCCCTCAATGGCCTGTGTATCCAGGTGTTTTCAAGGAATACCTTCTCCTTGGTCTGGGGAATATGATTCATTCACACATGCCCCTGTGCATTGAGAATGGGATGTGAGGCCCCTTTATGTAGGGTGACCAGATAAAATCCAGGTCAGGGCTCATGTAACTTTAACAGTTGTACAGAAAAGGGAATTTCAGCCAGTGTCATTTGTATGCAATTAGTTCCTGGTGAAATTCCCTCTTCATCACAACTGTTAAAGTTACAGGGGCCCTGCCTTCTTTTGTATATGGTCACTCTAGTATAGTGCATGCACCTTTAACTGTTGTGATGAAGAGGGAATATCACCATGAACTAATTGCATACAAATGACACTGGCTGAAATTCCCTTTTCTCTACAACTGTTAAAGTTACAGGAGCCCTGACCTGGATTTTATCTGGTCAGCCTATACTAGAGTGACCATATACAAAAGAAGGCAGGGCCCCTGCAACTTTAACAGTTGTGATGAAGAGGGAATTTCACCAGGAACTAATTGCACACAAATGACACTGGCTGAAATTCCCTTTTCTGTACAATTGTTAAAGTTAAATGAGCCCTCATCTGGATTTTATCTGGTCACCCTACTTTATGACTAGTGCTATCACCATCAGAATAAAGTTGATCTCAACCATCAATAAGGCTTTTCAATGGTGCTCCCCCTTAGCATGGAATTTCCTTGCTGTAGATTTGTTTTTAAACATGTTGTAGCTGCAGGTTGTGGGTGTGAGTGTGGGTGTGTCTCTAAGGCAAAAAGCAGAGTTACTGCTGTACACATACTAATAGTGAATTTATTCTCCTAGTGTTGATTCTTACATAGTGAAAATGGCAACATTCATACACAAGAGGGAGGTATCAGCAGAGAAATGCCAAGGTTTGCAAAAGTACTTTTTTAAAAAAAGAAAAGAAAAAAAGGTCTAATTGGAAAGGGGAGGGGGAGGCAATTCATTGTTGAGTGAACATGCCCCGTGGCCATTTGAGTATGCTGACCGAATGTCGCAGGCAGAGGGAGATGAGAAAAGGGGGAGGAGAATGGAATGATGGGAGTCATAGTGCAATGATGGGAGTTGTAATCCAACACCAGGTTGCGGAACGCTGCTGTAATCTCTATATTGGAAAATCACACATGGCGGTAAAATTAGTAATAACCCCATGCCTCATATCAGCACACACACACACTCTCTAACAGAAGCAAGACCAGACCATGGTTTTGATGCAGTAATAACAATAACACTGAGCCTGACATTGATTTCCCTTAGCATTTATTCTGGCAGGGAGCTATTGGTATCCACAGGAGAGGCCGCCATGTGTTATAGCTATAGAATTTAATGAGAGACATTCATGCTGAGCAAAATGTTCCTACAGGGCTGTCAGAGACCAAGAAATCCCTTCCTGTTTCATATTGTTTCCTCTTCAGGGATTTTCCAGAGATACCCAAGGCTGCTATTAAAAGGCGGTATCTTTTCAGTCATGGCTACACTTTGCCCTGACATCATCTCTGCAAGATGATGTAGCCTTCAATTCTCCCTCAGACTCTCTCTCTCTCTCTCTCTCTCTCTCTCTCTCTCTCTCTCTCTCTCTCCATCTCTCTCTCCCCCCTTCTCCTACATCTGCTCCGCTCATTAGTGTTGGTGGGTGTGCCTGGGATAGTGGAGAGAGAAAGAGCATACTCCAAATCTGGCATATATTGGGGGGAATGTGTTCTGCACTGATTGTTTCTATGGTTACACGCTAGAGAGCTGTGAAGGGAGGGGGAACCCACCAATTTGAACAAGAATAGCTAAATTTGACTGCTGAAATGCCGGACCAGGTTTTCAAGGTTGTGTTGCCCTTTCTGCTAAACCAAAGCTTGGCTTCGAGGTGGTTGTGGTGCTCTTAACGTTAAACCAAAGTAGAGTTTGCCTGCAAATGGCATTTCGAAGTCTCCACCCTATCTGTGGGCAGAGAGGTTGGAGGGACCATTTCTCTGAATTTCACCAGAAGGAGGAGAGATTCTCCAACAGGCTCTCAGGTGGGGGCCTATCGATCGCAGTGGCCGCCGCACAGTTTCTCTCTCTCTTTCCCCCCTACCACCCCATTTATTTTAATTTTTGTGCCACTGCTGCAACTGTGGTGACTGCCTGATCACAATTTTGCTCCCCTCACAGTGCTACAGACTTGGCATTGTTCCAAGACATTGGCTCAGTTCAGACAACACGTTTCCCGATGGTGGCTTTAGAACTCCACAGTGGAGTTTTTACACCACCGTTGAGAAATTGGTTGTCTGGCGGGAAAACTCCACGCAACGGTGGAGTGTTTTTTGTTTTTATTTTTTAAAAAAACACTCCACACAGAATATCCATGCTGTGTAGAGGAGAGTTCCTGCACAACTGTTGTGTGGCAGGTTCCGTGGAGTTTTCTGTTGCATTGAGTTGATTCTTCCCACTGGCTACAGAGTTCCCTGGCAAGAGTGGTGAAAGGAGCAAGTGCCACTCTGGGAGAACCACCAGGATTTTTTTTTTCAGCAATGGCTGATGGGATACCATCAGGAGGACCGGGGGAGGAGAGAGGTTGGGGCCAAAAATGCTAAATGTGTTTTCTTTCTATTACAATTCTCTTCATTTCTCCGCAGCTCCCCAGGCTGCCTGGGCATCCTGAACAGAAAAGGCCCTAGGGAAAGAATTACCTCTTGATGCCTTCCCTTGGGCTTTAATTGAAGTGTGGGAAGCCAAGAAGGCTACAGGCTGCCAGAGAGTTGATTGTACAATGAAAGACTGGGCACTCACACAAACATAAATAAAGTAAGCACAAGAACGTCAGGCCCAATCAGTGAGGTTTTCTGAAATTTTCTTCTCCTTTGAATTTCTTTTTGAAAGCAATTTCTTCTCAATCAAATTGAATGAGAATACTCAGGAGAAAAATGTGGGATGAACTTTTGACACAATACTATCCAAAATACACTTGACTGAGAAGAAGGCCCATTGCACTCATTGGGGCTTTCTTCTGAGTAGGCACGTATAGGATTGTGCTGTCAGCCCATTTCCACCTGTGCAACAATTGCATTTTGTCCTTTTTCAGGATTAATCCCATTAAAAAAAACTGCACAGAAATTTGCATTTAAACATGTATTTAAATATCTAGATTTAAACACAGTCTCTTTCAAAATATGCATTTCTAAGGGCACAATCTTATGGTTTGTGTCCTTCCCAGAGGGAAGCCTCAGAATTCAGGGGTTCTGTGTATCTAATGCCCTGCCGGACTGAAGCCGGCAGGATGGGAGGAGCGGTGGAGGTGATCTTCACCTCCCTTCCTCCAATCACTGGGCTTTTCACTAGACAGTGTTTTTTGACTGTCTATGACAGCACTTGAAATGGAGAGGGAAGGAGGCTTGGAAGAGGCTCAGGGTAGCTTGTATCTTGGCCTTCTCCTCTCTCTGCCACCAAAACACCTCCTTTCCCCCCTCTCTGAGGTTGAGTTTCTGACCTTGAAGGACAGCCAGTGGGGTTCTCTCCATGCTGGCGGTGAGGGGGCAGGGGCTGGGGGTGGATCTCTGAATCCCCTGTCTGAGGTCAGAGCACTGCCTCTGACCTTGGAGGGGAGTATTCCCACGCTCCTATGGGCCCTCAGATGCTGATGCTGAACGTATTTGGACGATAGGGTTAAGTACATTGGATAGCTCATTTAGAATTCTTGCTGGTTTTTAGTGACACCCAGAATGGATTTGCAGCTCCACTGAAATAGAAGCCACAAACCTCCATATATATATATATATATATATATATATATATATATATATATATATATTTCAGATTGATGAGACAAGAAGACAGGACAGCTGCAGGAATGAACACACACACAAGTGATATGAACCAGAAATAGACTGACTCATTTATCCTAAGCAAAAGCAATGCTGCTAGTGTAAATATTCTAGGTGTCATGGACTCGATCCTTCAATCACACGCTCTGGCATTCTGACACAGAACAGCCTAAATCAATTAGACTTTCTTTATTGCAGCAAATCCCATGGCAAAAGCTTAATGGTTATACAGTTCAGAAATCATACAGCTGATGACAATAAGCTATAGGCTGCATAAGGAATTCCACAGCAATCCAAAACTAATAACTATTACCATGTCAGAGATCTAGACAACTTGGTTCTCCATTGTAATGGCTCAGGAAACAAGGAAAGGTGCTCAAATGATTCCTGAGGTAAGCATTCCCAGGCAAAAAGACGAGGATTTCCAAATACAAGGAAAGAGTCTCAGAAGGTTCCTTGCATAATCCACTCCGGTCAATCCAAGACAAGGGTTTTAGATTAACACCTAATCAAATCCACACACACAGAAATTTACTCCCTCTTTGAAAACTCTGTTGGAACCTCCATGCTACACAGGTTAAGGCCTTTCAAATCCAAGACTCAAAAGAGGTTCAAAAGTAAATCCAGAGTAATTCCACACATGCAGAGATTTTGACAACCATAGCTTCCACTTTGATAATCCCATGCCATGAACAGGCAATGAAAAAATAAATCCAAGAGTCAGGATGGGTCCAAGCCATCTAGCAACTCTGGACTATTGACAATGAAGATACATCATCCATAGCAAATAAGACTTCAAATTCTATGAAAGGTATACCAGTACTATTCTTGGGAGCTTCTTAACAATATCAAATTCAAAAGACAGGAGTCTAAATTAGAGGGAAAGTCCAGAGTTTCATTCAATGTAGGGAAGGCGGTGACAATTCCTTCTTTGCCTGCTGTTCTGGAAGATAAAGGAGAAGCTTCCTTTGCAAGTGAACTTGACTACCACCACTCTTCCTACTCCTTCTTCCATTGCTTCCATCTACAATGTATTGGTTTTTGCAGGGAGGGAGTTAATGGCAGGGTGAACATTTATTTGCTAGCAGTGCAGCCTTTCCCCACTCCTGATGCCATTTCAGCTGTTTCTTACAAGCGGTAAAAGGAGGGAAAGGAAATTTCATTAGCCTGACGTGGAAAGAAAAACTCAGGTATTTCAAACATATATCTGTACTTGACCCATAGAATACAGGAGAGAGGAGAAATCAACATTGATTTGCTGTTGAAAGAATGGGATTCTACGACTGTTATAGCATTGATGCTCCAGCACATTTGCAGCAAATGTTTTGACTGAACCATTGCCAGAGATGTCGACTGTAGGCCAATGAATCTTTCTTCTAACACAGGTCGATAATCCAAGCTCTGAGGCCATTGGCTGCAAATGCATGGTTTATATGGAGGAAAATAGCATCTCAGCTTGGGACTAATTGGATTTCTCATGTTTTGGAGGCACCAATAGTTCACCAGACATGTTCAATTCCTTTTTAATGTTTATATTGGGCAACTTGGCTATTGGCCAAGTTGCAGTCTACTTTATTCAAACTGACACACAGTTGGGGGGTGAGTGAGCTTATTATTTAGCCTTTAAATAGAGCAGCACTTATGTGTTCATGTGATAGGGCTGAGTTAAATGTTCCTCAGGACCCTTTTTGACACAAAAAAAAGGGAATTCCAGGGGGGGTCAAGAATGTTTCCAGAAAGAGTCCAAAATCTTGTCTTTACCACATCACAATTTGTTGATGTTCACAATCCCAATCCGTTGCAGCTTTGGCATCATGTTGTTGTTGTTTAAAATAGTCTTTCTTCCTCCTAGTAAAAATGACCTCATCAGGCAACCCATCCAATCTGGTTATTATGTGATGATGTCAATGAAGGCACATGAAAGTAGTTCCGAGTGAGGGCAGTGACCTCACTTGGAGCTGGTTTTGTTTGCCTGCAATAACATTGTTACAGTCAGACCTGACTGATTGCTGGACAAATGTTTTATGGATGAGAACAAAAGCGTTATTTTGAACAGGTTCCACAAGATGCTGCACCTGAGAAGGGCTACAAAGCAGCTCTGTGCTGTGTGAAGAACTCCTTTTTCTCAGTCCTGAACCTCTCACCTATCAGCTCATGGGATGAACCTAGGTTCAAGTATTATGAGAGAGGAAAAAAAATGTCCACATTCTCCACACCCTACATAATGTTGTACACCTCTAGTTTGTCTTGCCTTACATGGCTACTCTGCCATCTAAACACATGTCCAACAGGAAAGAGGTCTGCATACCAGTGCAACTGTATGGAGAGGGGAAACAGCAAAAGGGAGGGGAGATTTAATCAGAAGAGGTTTGCTGGACAGGCATCCAGGATACATCTGTTTCCCACTGGCTGCATGTTTCAACATTTCTATGCTGAGTCAACAGCATGTCAGAAGGACACCTGCATTGAGAAGGTACTAGATGGGCCATGTTTCCTTATACTTTTTGTTATCCTCTCAAATTCCAAACATGAAGACAGGAAAATGAGATCTTATAATGTGCCTTTCGGGGATGTGTGTTTGACAGTGTGCCTGACAGCTGGATTGTATTTTTTCAACATGAGAATCAACCATTGTTGCTTTCTTTCTTCACCCCAGAAGTTCTAGGGGAGAGTCCCAGGTGCAACCCCATAAGAACATTAAAACCCAAGAAGAACCATGCTGGTCAGACCAAGGGTCCATCTAGTCCAGCACTCTGTTCACACAGTGGACAACCAGCTGTCAATGGGTGCAACAGCATCCTACTGCACATGTTCCCCAGCAACTGGTCTATATAGGCTGACTCCCTCTGCTACTGGAGGCAACACATAGCCATCAACATTAGTAGCCATTGATAGCCTTCTCCTCCAGGAATTCATCCAACCCCCTTTGAAAGCCATCCAAATTGGTGGCCATCACTACATCTTGTAGTAGTGAATTCCGTAGTTTAACTCTGTGCTGTGTGAAGAAGTCCTTCCTTTTATCTGTCCTGAATCTCTCACCAATCAGCTTCATGGGATGACCCTTTGGGTTCTAGTATTATGGGCTCCTGAGAAACTGTCTCCCTATCCACATTCTCTACACAATGCATCATGTTGTACACCTCTATTATGTCTTACCTTCCTTTTTTCCAAGCTAAGCAATCCCAGATATTGTAACCTTCCCTCATAGGGAAGATGCTCCAGCCCCTTAATCATTTTAGTTGCCCTTTTCTACAGTTATTCCAGCTCTACATTATATATGTGTGTGTGCGTAGTGACCAGAACTGTACACAGTATTCTAAGAGTGGTCGCACCAAAGATCTGTATAAAGGCAGTATGATACTGGCAGTTTTATTCTCAAATCCTTTTCTAATAATGCCTAACATGGAATTTGCCTTCTTGACAGTAGTTGCACATTGGGTTGATATTCCATCAAGCTGTCCACCACAAACCTAAGATCTCTTTCTTGGTTGGTCATTGTCTGCTCAGATCCTATCAGGTTATTTTTTGCCCCAACGTGCATCACTTTACATTTGCTTGCATTGAACCACATCTGCCATTTAGATGTCCACTCTCCCAGTTTGGAGAGATCCTTTGGTGGCTCCCCACAAACCCTTTTTGTTTTAACCACTTTAAATGATTTGGTGTCATCAGCAAATTTGGCCACTTCACTGCTCGCTCCGAATTCCAGATCCTCAAGTTGCGGTCCTCATAATCTCTATCCAGAGATTGCAGAGATTTTGTTTCCTTTGTTTCAAGGCAGAAGGGGCACCCTACTCTGTATCTTTTCCACCACAGAGAGAAAAACATCAGGGGGGTGGGGGTGGGGGAATGCTTAATGCCCTGCAGGTCTTCTTGTCCTGATTTCAATCTCCTGTGACTGCTTTTCATTTTAAAAACAACAATATCAGGAGCAAGAGTCATAGAAATTCCAGTCTCCTGTTGTTCTGTGAATGTTAGAACAGCTGCCCAAGGTATATTTTAAAGAACATCTGGTGGTTAATCTATTGATAATTTTAATCAACTTCCTCTCCTTTTAGAAACTGATCCAAAAAGTATGTTCTTGTCATCATCTTTTCTCCTTGTACAGTTTTTTAAAAAACTCAGCAAGACATATTGCCTTTTTATCTTCTCTCTGCTGAAGAGCTCTTCATAACTCACAAACTTGCATAATACCAACAGAAGTTATTTCCTACCACCCATTCCCTCTGACCATCACCTGTTCCAAGCTCTTTCCTCTTGCATTTTGTTCCATTCACCTTCTGCCTTTGTGTTTGCTTCTGCTAACACGTTGTGTTATAAAATGCACATGCTTCCTGTACACTCTGAGAATTAAACGCACGCGCACACGGATTTGGAATGTTAGGTGTTACAAAATTTACAGAGAACATGGATTATTGTTGCCATGGCAATTTTTCCCTGTGCACAACACAGATGGAGGGTTTTCCCTAGTAGTTCTCTCTCTCTCTCTCTCTCTCGCTCTCTCTCTCTCGTAAAATGTGTGATCCATTTGCCGTCAGCTTTTCAAGGGTTTCAGTTACAGTAATGACTCCAAGTCATTTGTAGGGAGTTAGATTTATAGCCTGAATGGATAGAGTGAAAGTCTGTTTCTGGGATTGTCACTGTAAACCACAAGTGATTTAAAAGTGTTCATCAAAGCTTCCAATAATGCATTATGAGCACCTTTATTCCTAACATTACAATGTACTTATAACATTTACAATATGATAAAATCCTCTAAAAACTGGCTACCTATTTGCTACCAGGTCAGGTTTAAGGTTTTAATATGAGTGTACAAAGCCCTAGGCCCCCTCCACAAGGATGCGCTTTTGCGCCCGGTTCGGGGATTATGCGCATTTTCGCGGAGGCGCATTTACGCCTAATCCCTCTGCACGGGAGGCGGCGAGAGGCGGCGAAGCGCATTAATTGATGTCCAAAAAGCGCTTTAGAAGACGTTAATGTGCATAATCGCTTGTTCACACGGCGAAAATGCGCTTTAACGGCCGGAGAAAAATAAAAGTCGCTATTTAACGCGCATTCGAAAATGCGCATTATCGGGGAGATAACGCGCCTGTACGCCTGTTTTGCGCTCCGCTGGTGTGGAGGTAAAATTTATAATGAGCCTTCAAGGCTCATTAAACGTCTCGTGTGGAGGAGGCCCTAAACAACTTGGGACCAGGTTACCTGTGAGAGCGCTTTTTCCCTTACCAACATGCCTGGTCACCGAAGTCATCTGAGGGCACGTTACTGGTGTTTCCACATGGACCTATGGTCCAATTGGAGTCCACCAGGAGAAGAGCCTTCATTGAAGTGGCCCCCTTCCTATGGAATTCCCTGCGTTTGGAGGTCAGGCAGGTGCCAATGTTGTATTGCTTCCAATGCCTCCTGGAAATGTTGTTTCAGGAACCTTTCCGTGAATGACCAGCTGTGTTTTTACCAGAACTCGAGTTTCGTCAGTATTGTATTCTTTTTTAAAAAAAATAATTACATGGTGTTTTTTACTCTTTTATTCTATTTGTTGTTCACCCCTCTGAAAGTAAATAAATAAATAAAATAAAAATCTGCTGCATATAATGGGTACAAAGTGGGGCCAAATATAGCTGCAGACAAATTTTAAGCATTAGATGTGACATTTTTGCCAACTTGGAAATATACAGATTTGACTGAAGACTGCGTTCAGTTTTAGGAGGTATGAACTTAGTAAATTCTGATAAAAAAATGAACTGAAATGAAGTTCTGATGCATCCTTCATGGAAAGGATCTCAGGTAGCAGGCCTGCAAAAGATTGCTGTATGAGATCTTTGATAACTGCAACCAATCAGAATAAAGAACACTGAGGCAGAAGAGCCAATGATATGACAGCTTAAGAGACCACCTTAAATTTCATATTACTACCCTTTTCATTCGTTTGTGTGCCAATAGTTACGCATTATATGGCGGATAAGCAAATGTAGCTCTTGGAACCGTGAAATCGTGCAGTTGTTCTTAGTTGTAGTGTTTGATATTGTAGTGGTGGCATTGTTCTCCATGTCTTGCTTATTCCAACTTCAACAGCTTCCTACGATTGCAAACAGGCTGTTGCCGTATTTCCTATACTTTGCCTTAATGCATTCACTGCTAGGAGCATAAAGAAGCATTTAGACCAACTAATGATATGCCGGATATCTGCTTGGATATATTTCCGTTGACATGCACTTTCTCCTGGGATTTCTCTGCTTCTCTGAACTAATTATTGGATGTAATTAGAACAACTGATTAGAATAAACGTAAGTGGCAACCAATCTTTGAAAGTGTGGCAGGCATACTTAGAAGTAAAGTATTTATTAGATTCAATTTCGAATTTGCATGGGCCATGGGTAAAGTACTTAGCAGTGAAAGAAATTCATGTGGCTCCCATCAGATTTAAATAACTTATCGTGCAGGGTGGACTCTACATTTTCACAGTGTCCAAGTATTATTTGGGGTAGGAAATACAAACTTGTAACATGGGCCTCCTCCAACACATGTACCACAATTTCATCCCATATACACAAGGGAAGTGTATCATATCGTTAAAATGCCCGATAACTAGGGATGTGCACGGACCCCCCGGATCGGATCGGGACCCGGATCGGGACCTCCAATTTTGTCATGGATCGGTTCGGACAAAATTGGAGGCCCCCCGGACCGGATCGAGTCCGATCCCGATCCAAAAATCGTAAATTTTTGGATCGGCCGCCATTTTTCCCCCCATAGACTTGCATTGCAATGCAAGTCTATGAGGAAAAAATGGCGGTGGGTGGGTGAGGGGGGCCTAACTCCCTCCCCCCCGGGGCCGTCCGCTGTGGACGGCCCCGGCAGGTAAGCCCCCTCCCCCGCGCTCCCTACCCCCCCCTGGGGTCGTCCGCTTCCATCCGCTGGCGCCCGCGGGCGCCCGTGGATAGAAGCGGACGGCTCCGGGAGGGGGGTAAGCCCCCTTCCCCGCCACTGCTTACCTTTTAGGGCTGTTCCCTACCGTCCGGCGCCGGCGGCTACCGCCAGCTGGCTTTGCGGCTTGCTCTAGAGTAGCGCGCCGGGTGATGACATCACCCGGCGCGCCACCCTGGAGCAGGCCGCGGAGCCCACTGGTAGTAGCCGCCGGTGCCGGATGGGAGCGGACGGGCCGGAAAGGTAAGCGCCCCCCTCCTCCCCCCCCGCTGTCCATTTTCATCGGCGGGCGCCCGCTGGCACCCGCCAATGGAAGCGCCAGTGGACACCAGTGGGCGCCCGCCGATCCGCTGATCTGCCGAACCGTTTCGGAGCCTTTTTGGATCGGTTCGGACTAGATCAGCCGATCCAGCTGTTGGATCGGAAATCGGATAATTTATCCGATTTCCCACTGGACCGGACTCGGATCGTGGATCGGGTCCGATCCAGTGCACATCCCTACCGATAACGATACAATAAGGTTGTTATCGGACATCCAATTAATGATAATGATACGATAGAAAAACCTCCGATAAATATCCGATCCGAAAATTTTCAGCCCGATTATATCAGATTATCGGACTGCCATATAAATAAACCTATAACTTCTGTATTTTAAAAGTTAGAGGCTTGAAACTTGGTCACAGTGCTTATGGGGTATGCCTAAGTATGTGTATGAAATTTAAGATTGATTCCCTCCAACCCTCGATTTTATATGAATTTTTGAAAGATCGTGCAACTTTTTGAGAGGTCTGAATGAACACATGTAGCAAGCTGTCATTCTGACCTGTCAAAACTTAAACGTTCTTTCAAAAAATCATACAAAATCAAGGGTTGGAGGGATCAATCTCAAATTTCATACATGTACTTAGCCATACCCCATAAGCATTGTGATCATGTTTCAAGCCTGTAACTTTGAAAATACAGAAGTTATAGGCATTTTTTCTAAAACAAATTTCAGCTCTATAGGGCACAATGGGGCTGCAAATTAAAATATCGGATTTTCAATAATTATCGTGAAGATGATACAATTAACCTATGATATTATCGGAGACGATAATTTTTTTGGTCTGAAATTCCGATAACGATAAAATATGATATTTTCAGGCGTGCACATCCCTAATATACACAGCTTCATGACTCAGGAAAGAAAAGTTTCTATTTTAATTTTGAAATTACATTTTTTTTTATACTCACCCTGGGCCTTTTCTGTCATGCCCTGAGAAAACTCCCCTATTCTTTGCTATTTTTGTTTAACTTAACAGCCAGCCTAAGAGATTTTGCTATATTGTCCCTGTTCAGATGGCACGCTAAGCCACGGTGGTTAAGCATTTTGAGCTAAATATTATGGCTTAGTGCGCCATGAGAACTATAATTTAGTGTGTCATGTGAACTAGGGGTGTGCACGGACCCCCCGGATCGGATCGGGACCCGGATCGGGACCTCCAATTTTGTCACGGATGGGTTCGGACAAAATCGGAGGCCCCCCGGACCGGATCGAGTACGATCCCAATCCAAAAATCGGAAATTTTTGGATCGGCCGCCATTTTCCCCCCCATAGACTTGCATTGCAATGCAAGTCTATGAGGAAAAAATGGCAGCGGGTGGGTGAGGGGGGGCCTAACTCCCTCCCCCCCCCGGGGCCGTCCGCTGTGGACGGCCCCGGCAGGTAAGCCCCCTCCCCCGTGCTCTCTACCCCCCCTGGGGCCGTCCGCTTCCATCCGCTGGCGCCCGCGGGCGCCAGCAGATAGAAGCGGACGGCTCCGGGGGGGTAAGCCCCCTTCCCCGCCACTGCTTACCTTTTAGGGCCGTTCGCTCCCGTCTGGCGCCGGCGGCTACCGCCAGCCGGCTTTGCGGCTTGCTCTTGAGTAGCGCGCCGGGTGATCACCCGGCGCGCCACCCTGGAGCAGGCCGCGGAGCCCGCTGGTAGTAGCCGCCGGCGTCGGACGGGAGCGGACGGGCCGGAAAGGTAAGGGCCCCCCTCCCCCCCTCCGCGCGCCCCCTCCTCCCCTCCACGCACCCCCTGCTTACCTTCCCGGCCCGTCCGCTCCCGTCCGGCGCTGGCGGCTACTACCAGCGGGCTCCGCGGCCTGCTCTAGAGTAGCGCGCCGGGTGATGACATCACCCGGCGCGCCACCCTGGAGCAGGCCGCGGAGCCCGCTGGTAGTAGCCGCCAGCGCCGGACGGGAGCGGACGGGCTGGAAAGGTAAGCGCCCCCCTCCTCTCCCCCCCCCGCTGTCCACTTTCATCGGTGGGCGCCCGCTGGCGCCCGCCAATGGAAGCGGCGGTGGGCGCCAATGGGTGCCCGCCGATCCGCCGATCCGCCGGACCGGTTCGGAGCCTTTTCGGACCGGTTCGGATTGGATCGGCCGATCCAGCTGTCGGATCGGAAATCGGATAATTTATCCGATTTCCCACTGGACCGGACTCGGATCGTGGATCGGGTCCGATCCAGTGCACATCCCTAATGTGAACCATTCCTAACCATGGTGGCTACATAACCACAGTTTAAACACGCTCACTAACCATTGGCTGCAGAAAGGCTAGTGGCGTAACCATGGCCCATGGAGTGATATACAAGTATTAGAAAGAAAGAAAGAAAGAAAGAAGTACCCTACAAAACTTCCAGATTATTTTGCAACCTTTTTTTAGTTGTTCCTAATGAAGGAATTATTTGGCAAGGTCCAACAGTGCCATTCTGCCAACTCAAATAGTGCTAGAGGAGCTCTGCTGAATGTTTCCATTGCACAAGCACTTGTGCATTATGCTTTCACAGGCCATTGTACCACACACTGCTTTGTCTGTCGACTGATATAGGCTGACCATATGAAAAGGAGGACAAGGCTGATGTAACTTTGACAGTTGTAGAGAAAAGGGAATTTCAGCCAGTGTCATTTGTATGCAATTAGTTCCTGGTGAAATCCCCTCTTCATCACAACAGTTAAAGTTGCAGGGGCCCTGTCTCTTGACCATGTAGAAAAGAGGGCAGAGCTCCTGCAGCTTTAACTTTGTGATGAAGAGGGAATTTCACCAGGTTCTGCATATATACCAATGACACCTGCTGAAATTCCCTTTTCTATGAAACTGTTAAAGATGCAGGAGCCCTGTCCTCCTTTTCATATGGTCAGCCTATACTGATATAAATCAGCAACCAACCGCTGGCACACCCAGACCTGAATAAACGTAACTTTAGTTGTTTTCCGATCTTGGATGTAGTTTCGAACCTGATTTCTGCTAGCACAATGTTATTTGTGCTAGTCGAATGACATGATTGGATACTGCCCATTGTGACCACACAGGCCCTTTCCTCACCAGCCATTTCTCGAGGGGCTGCCCCTGCCTGCTCGCGGAGAGTCCGCATGACACACAGGGCATCCCGCAGGCAGGGGCCAGCCCTCCTTTTTCCCGGGAGTTCAGAGAACGCTATTATCCTGGTTTGTTCCCTGGTCCTGGAAGGGAAGCGAGATGGGCGGCTGGTGTGGCCACCCATCCTGGGTGCAGCAGTGCTTACTCATGAGTAAGCGTGGCTTCACCGATGGCTACGGAGCTGCACTGCATGGCTCCGAGGCCATCAGGAGGGGGGAAAGCGAAATCGCCATCCCCAGGATGGTGAGGGGGAGGGGGCACGATCATGTGCGGGTTTTTTTTAAAAATAAACTAACCTTTTGCGCATGAGTGCTCGTGTGCTCCTCCATGGATCTTGCTTTTTTTTAAAAAAAAAAAAAATTGCAGGCGTGACTTGCGGCAGCCCAGGAGAAGCTCAGGCCACCACATTGTGGTGCGGTCTCATCACGCCAAACCTGGAAGTGGCTACTCCCGGGTTTCCCCACTTCCCATCCTCTTCACCCCTATGGTGCAGAAAAGGCCACAGTGTGGGTTGGCACAGCAGGATTGCATGCTGCCCCCTTCTAGGGCTGTCTGCAAAATGAACCTTCCCCCAGCAATTCCTGTGTGTTACACAGGGGAGCCAGGGAATAGGCTCCTCTGGTTGTTGTTGTGTTTTATTTCTTTTATTCCAATCCACTGGTTTCCTTTGGATTCTTTAGTTCCCTTTGTTTAACATTCTTACATTTCAAGCTGCCTGATTTGTACTTATAGATAGACATAGCAATATACTGATCCTGTTCAGACAACATGCTAAGCCATGGTGGTTAAGCATTTTGAGCAAAACATTATGGCTTAGCATGTCATGAAACCATTCCTAACCATGTCAGTTACATAAACATGATTTAAACATGCTCACTAACCATTTGCTGCAAAAGGAGTAGTGGTAGGCTGACCATATGAAAAGGAGGACAGGGCTCATGTCATTTTAACAGTTGTAGAGAAAAGGGAATTTCAGCCAGTGTCATTTGTCTGCAATTAGTTCTGGTGAAATTTCCTCTTCATCACAATAGTTAAAGTTGCAGTGGCCCTGCCTTTTTTTGTATATGGTCACTCTAGTATAGTGCCTGCAACTTTAACTGTTGTGATGAAGAGGGAATTTCAACAGGAACTAATTGCAGACAAATGACACTGGCTGAAATTCCCTTTTCTCTACAACTGTTAAAGTTACATGAGCTCTGTCCTCCTTTTCATGTGGTCAGCCTAATTAGTGGCCTAACCATGGCTTAGCATATTGTCTAGGGTGACCAGATAAAATCCAGGTCAGCGCTCATGTAACTTTAACAGTTGTAGAGAAAAGGGAATTTCAGCCAGTGTCATTTGTGTGCAATTAGTTCCTGGTGAAATTCCCTCTTCATCACAACTGTTAAAGTTGCAGGGGCCCTGCCTTCTTTTGTATATGGTCACTCTAGTATAGGCTGACCAGATAAAATCCAGGTCAGGGCTCCTGTAACTTTAACAGTTGTAGAGAAAAGGGAATTTCAGCCAGTGTCATTTGTATGCAATTAGTTCATGGTGATATTCCCTCTTCATCACAACAGTTAAAGGTGCATGCACTATACTAGAGTGACCATATACAAAAGAAGGCAGGGCCCCTGTAACTTTAACAGTTGTGATGAAGAGGGAATTTCACCAGGAACTAATTGCATACAAATGACACTGGCTGAAATTCCCTTTTCTGTACAACTGTTAAAGTTACATGAGCCCTGACCTGGATTTTATCTGGTCAGCCTAATATTGTCTGAACAGGCCCATTATGTTGGGAGAACTAGATGTTTACTCACATATATTTTGGACCTGTAAATCTCACCAGCAACACTGATTCCCACTGTCCTTGGGATCAATGTCCCTGATTATTTTGGCACATTGTCCCTCCCACCAGTCATCCCTCTTGCCTGTTTGCCAAAAGAACTCTGAGAGTGGTAGGTCTTGAAAGTTCCTGTCGCATGAAGCATAAGTCTCGCAAAATACAAATCCTAGTTTAATTGCATGAGCACACTCTTTCTCCTCTAGAGGAGATCATGGGCCAGCAACACACTGTGCAGAATATTGCTTTTTTTGCTCTGTTTCTGTTTGGCTTTAAAATGTCTCCCAGAATCTGTACAATAGGTGCATACACATATATATGGAAATAAGTTTCCATAAACATGATCTACAATTCCATCTCATTCTCTCTCCCCCAACTCCGTAGTAACGGGGAAGTGAAAGCTGCAGCAAATTGTATACACACAGTATTCTCGTACATTTTAAAAGCAGAGCAGTGAAGGGTTCCTAATTTGTCAGATCCAATTCAGAGATAACACGAGTTAATTCAGAAGTCCTGGCAGAAATTTGGAGTGTCCAAATTTGATGGAGGTTGGATGGAATGTTGACATGGGTAAATGCTTTACCTATGGACCATAGTAACTATAAACATAATAACTATGATTATAATTATTATCCCCCAGTAGAGATGTGCATTGTATCGGATCCAATGTCTGATTCCAATACAATACATGCGAAATCGGACATCCGATACCCAATACCGATTTTTTTTCCAGGAGCTCTGATTTTATTCAATTTTTTAAATCCAATTTTAATCGGATAAAATTGGAGCATCAGACACCATTTTGAATGATTTTTCCCATAGCCTAGTATTGTTGTAAAAAATGCCTATAACTTTTTTTATTTTTTAAAGATAGAAGAATGAAACTTGGCCACATTGCAGATGGGGTTGAGGTAGTTATGCATGAGAAATGTCAGAAACATAGGTGCAAACATTTTGTGGCTGTGACATTTTGGAAAATGAACCAGGAATGCCTATAACTTTTTTATTTTTAAAGATCCACACATGAAACTTGGCCACATTGCAGATGGTATGTTGGTACTCATGTGTGTGAAATTTCAGAAACATAGGTGCGCTTGCCTTTGGTGGTAATTAATTTTTGAAAAATGGGTTGCAGTGGGGGAAATACAGTTATGCCTTCAACTTGTTCATTTTTAAAGGTAGAAGAATGAAACTTGGCCACATTAGAGAAGACATGTAGGCACTCATGTGTGAGAAATTTCAGAAACATAGGTTCAAGCGTGTAGTGGCAAGGTATTTTTGGAGAAATGAGGACAGAAATGCATTTAACTTTTTTATTTTTAAAGGTAGAAGCATGAAACTTGTCCACATTGCAGATGGGTTTGAGGTACTTATGTGTGAGAAATTTCAGAAACATAGGTGCAGGTGTGTAGTGGCTAGGATTTTTTTTACTTTAAAAGTTCCATAAGTTTCAAAACAGAGGGGGGAGAAGGTGGGGGAGTGGGGCTGTTTGTCAGTTGTCAAACCCACCATTTTGGAACTTTTGGAACTTTTAAAGTAAAAAAAAAAAATCATAGCCACTACATGCCTGCACTTATGTTTCTGAAATTTCTTACACATATAAGTACCTCAAACCCATCTGCAATGTGGACAAGTTTCATGCTTCTATCTTTAAAAATAAAAAAAGTTAAAGGCGTTTCTTTACAATACAATTTTCATAGCCATGCACATCCCTAAAGAACAGAGTAACTATACAATGTGTCCCATAGCAACCCTAAACTGGGCTTCATGTAGGGAATCCAAAAAACAGCAGAAACCCTCTATTAAACACAAAGCAGAATTCAGAAAAATCTTAGTTCTGCAAAGTGAAAGTGAAAGATGTGTGAAATAAACCCCAACTATTGTAATGGCAGGTATATCTGTCTAGGGCCAGATCTACACCAAGCAGGATATGACACTATGAAAACATTTTGAAAATTGTATATGGAGTGTGTCCTGGGCCTCAACAGTTGTCACGACTATTATAAAACATTTTAAAGCAGTAGTGTAGATCCTGCCCAGCTGTCTAGATTTAATCTGCATGTGAAATGCTGATACCGGAGAGGTAATGGAAAGCTTTGCATTTGATTTATTATAGCTTGAAATTAATTTATTCACAGTCCAATTCAGATCAGTCTGTGGCAGTGGAGATGAACTACTTCTGGCTCAGTAGACAGTGTACTGATGTATACAGTGTGCCCACTAGGCATGATGCTCTCTTGAAATAAGTGTGCAAACTGTGAATGCTATAACATGGTTTGCATAGCCATGCCTGTTCCTTAATTTATGTAATGGGAAGTGGTGAAGACCAAACCCTTCTAGAGGGCATGCCCTGGTTGTTGGTGGGTAGAAACTGGCCAGGACCAACCACTCAGCAGTTCAGGAGCAGGGGTGTGCATACAAGCAAAATCCGGCCTTGTCAAAGTTCTCCAAATTCAACCTTGTATTTCGTTCCATCTTGTGACTGTATTATGAGCTTGTTTTTTCCACAAGCATATTTTCGTGCGTATTTTTTGTGTACGTCTCTGAAATGTATGCACTTTTCTCCCATTGATTAAAAAAAACACATATTTGTATTTTTCAAATGTACACATGCTGTTGAATACATGTGTTTTTGTTCCACAAATCATATTGCAAGCTTGAAAATATATGGTCTTCGACTGTAGATTGCGTTTGAGTCTGTGTTCAGCCCGAGAACTGTGAACTGGGTAAATCCTGATAAAAAATTAACTGAAATGAACTTCTTAATCCCAATGTATTGTTCACTATGTGACAACAACCACTTAATAGCAGGTGATCATGTAGCTCTGACCTCTAAGCATTTATACCTACTTAATGATAAATTAAGGAATTCTGGACACATTGTGTGAAGAAGATTATACTCAGAAAAGAATTGTTGAGTTCTGACTCACCTTAAATGAGCTCTCCAAAGAGAAGGTGGAATGAGTCACTGTGAAATAATCACTATTTCCAGTAGATCCTTCAGGAACTTAGTTATCTTGTTGTTTCTGTGTAATCGTAACTGATATTTTACAATAAGGCACAATTAACTTGTCATGGCAGTAGCTACAGAAGAGCAGATGGGAGCATTTTTGTCTTCTTGCTTATTATTGCTTATTACTTGTGTTGGCTCCATTGTTCATGGCACTGTTCACACACGGCAAGATGGCTGAGCTTCCCCATTCTTTTATGTAAGCATTATTGAAAGAAGGAAGGTGGGCAAACACCTGCAGGATTCCTCTTGGAATATGAGCATTGTGATGAAGTCAGGCTATTGGGTAACTGTCCTAGAGGAGCAAAGAATGACTCAGCAAGTGGTCAGCTGACCCACGGGAGCATCACATGACTCAGACCTACAGCAGTGTCAAGTGGGGAGACTTTGATTATGGTCACTTGGCAGGGCTGATTGGTTAACAAATAACGAAAGGGGAAATTCCTACGTAAACAATGCCGTGAGCCATGGTGCGGCCTCAATCCTGGCTACTGGGCTAATCTTTCTAGGAAGGAGAGGAAGGAGGGGTCCCTGAGGGGTCCGATTCTGCTAAGCCCATCCATAATGAAGCCAAAAAAAAAAAAAAAAAATAGTTTAGGTCACACATCACTGCATTTTGGAGGATAGCTGGTCTTTTATTTTTGGCTGACAGTACACCAATTTTTGTAACAGGTTTATAGAAAACAGGAGGGAGGGGGAGGGATGAGGTGAGGAAGCTACCTTATATTTACACGAAACCTGAGCCATGTAATAATAATATAATAATAATATTTATTTGTAACCCGCCTCTCCCTCCGGATCGAGGCGGGGAACAGCAACAATACAAACACAAAAATCACAACAGTTAAAATTTTTAAAAAGCAAGAGAACAATACAACATTAAAAACATCTTAAAATTCAACTGGATAGGCCTGTCGGAAGAATTCATGAAGACTGTCAATTTGTCTAACCTCCTCCGACAGACCATTCCATAGTCTGGGAGTGATGGAAGAAAAGGTCCTCTGGGTAACACTCACCAGCCTAGTTCTGGCTGGCTTGAGTAAGTTCTTCCCAGAGGGCCTGAGTGTGCGGGGCAGATTGTACGGGAGAAGGCGATCCCGTAGGTAGCCTGGACCCAAACCATGTAGGGCTTTAAAGGTAATAACCAACACTTTATACTTCGCCCGGAAACTGATTGGCAGCCAATGAAGCGATTTTAAGACTGGTGTGTGAGTGCTATCCATTCAAACTAAAACGAATGACTTCGTTCTCTCTGTAGGTGACCTGTCTCCACGATTTCTTCGGGGACGATGATGTGTTTATTGCCTGTGGTCCAGAAAAATTCCGCTATGCACAGGATGACTTTTCTCTGGATGAAAACGGTAATATCAACTACACAGTCATATTGGAGTGGGGGGGGGGACGGGGGAAGGTGCCCCTGCTCCTTTCTTAGCTTTAGTCACATTTCCATGGGACGGTTCATTTTAGGTATGTGTGGACATCTGTGTGAGTCTGTGCACTAGCAAATAGAGCCTGCATTTGGTAAACACAACTGGATTTCCTGCTACCTCTGGAATTCCCCTCTGTGACTCCCCCAGTTCAATGGTGCTTAAAGCATCTGAAGAGAGAACGTTTACACGAGTGTGGCTTGTCCCCGTTTTAGACTTACCTTCCTGACCTATCAATGTAGATTCCACTTTTCCCATTTTAGGCAGCTTGAAGCATGTGAAAGACAGAAATGAATGAACACCCCTCCAATGGAGGCTGGTAGCTGCAATGTCAGCGGGGCAGTGAATCCGCTCTGGGTTTCAGTCAGAACCAGACAGAACTCTAAAGGAGCTCTCCAAGTAGAGTTTTGTCTGGTTCTAACTGAAACCTGGAGTGGATTCACCACCCCACTGACGTTGCAGCCACTGGCCCCCTACTGCATCCATCTGGCAAGTAATTTGTGAGTGGTTTCAAAATTATTTCTTTTGGTTCTCTCAAAACAATACCAATATTTCACTCAAAGAGGTCATTTATTTATTTATTTATTTATTTATTACATTTGTATACCGCCCCATAGCCGAAGCTCTCTGGGCGGTTTACATAGTTCATCTCTAAAACAGCTTTAAATCTTCCTTTAGTGAAAATCTGGTAACAGCCAAAGAATCTGCAATGCCCACCTACCCTCTTCCCAATTTTACTTAAACTCTTTTGGCTCTCCTAAAAATTCCTGACATGTTTTGCTTAAGGATGAATCCCTGAATTTGGCAAAGTTCGGATGGTAGCTCTAGTGAAGGGAAATTCCCACAGCCGGATCGTCTCCCCTATTTGTGCCATGTTCTACTCTCTGCTGTCCTCTGGCCACTGTTACGAGGCAGAAAAAATGCCTGGAATTCAAGTGAGGGAGGATAAAATGTCATATTTTCACAACGTTCTACTAACTGGGATGTATAGGCCTGTGCAGACCAAATTTCAGCTTTTGGTCTTATGCTGAAATGTGTGGCTGGGCTGGCATTATCTGGCAAGCCCAAGTGTCTTTATATACACATAGACATTTTTTTCTTTTTTTTAAAAAAAAATGCAGCCTATGGTTTCCCACTGATTGAGCAGACTGTGCATCTTCTCATCTAATGGGTACTGACGGATTTGCCACAAGGCAGAATAGGTGGTCTCATTAACAGTGCCAACATTATACACTTCGTGGGAGCTGCGGGATCTGTAGGGAAACGTCATCTTCATTAAATCCATATGGATGCAGTTGGTATTAGATACTTCTTCCCTCTGTTGTTTAAACAGGGTTGATTTGCTCAAACACAGGATTCCAGAGCCTGAGAATTCTCTTTCTTTCTTTCTTTCTTTCTTTCTTTTTCTTTCTTTCTTGGCAATCCGAAGGTGGGATTCAATGGCTCCCTGTCCCCCTCCTCACTGGAAAGCAAAATATATTATGTAGAAGAAGCAAGTTTGGCTTAATTGGCACAATGTATACGTCATGTGGAATTCAGTATTTTTGGCAGGGTAAAGAATGGGACAAAATTTGTGGTGGGCAGGGGGATGTAGAGGTTTCACAGCCATCTTCCAGGGCTAGACCTGAATCCCTGGAACATTTCTGGGTTCTCGGCGCTCACATTGGGCACTACACAAACTCCCAGGAGCCGACTGGTACATATGCACCAAACTCGCATGGAAAACCTGTGGAATCACAGGAATTGCAGACCACGTGGGAAGGGAGTGACACTAGAGCCTAGCATTCAGTTACATTAGGACACTGCATGGCAACTTTGGTTTCAGAAAATAAAATGCAAGAAAAGAAACTAGTTCTCAAGAGTGCCAGGAGTTCAAATGCATTGCAGCCCAAGGCAATTTGAAATGGCAAATTCCTTCTTCAGCGGTGGTCTTAGGCGTTCAGATTCTGTGAAAAGCCTAAAGGAGCTTTCAGAAATATTGACAATCTTTCTTGCCACCATAAGTAAAACCAAAGTTGCCATAGATGGTTACAGGAGACAATTATTTTGCTAGAAGAAATTCTGCGCACACTAACCCCCAAAGAAAGGCCTTTGAATAAAGTACAGGCCAAAATGCAGCGGGCTTTGTGGAAAAAAAAAATTGCATCCTGAGAACCTGTTTCTCTTTTTTCTGACCACCATAAGTAAAACTAGGGTGACCAGATAAAATCCAGGTCAGGGCTCCTGTAACTTTAACAGTTGTAGAGAAAAGGGAATTTCAGCCAGTGTCATTTGTATGCAATTAGTTCCTGGTGAAATTCCCTCTTCATCACAGCAGTTAAAGGTGCAGGCACTATACTAGAGTGACCATATACAAAAGAAGGCAGGGCCCCTGCAACTTTAACTGGTGTGATGAAGAGGGAATTTCACCAGGAACTAATTGCATACAAATGACACTGGCTGAAATTCCCTTTTCTCTACAACTGTTAAAGTTACAGGAGCCCTGACCTGGATTTTATCTGGTCAGCCTAGTAAAACACACGAGCTTTTGTTTCAAGTATTATTTTTCCGAACATGAGTATCGATAGTTTAGGGTCATTATTAGGGTGACCACATTTGGGAAACTAAAAAAGAGGACACCCAGTGGGGTGGGGGTGGGAAAGCAGCTTTCAGGGGCCTCTGGGATGCATGTCATTCACCTTCACCACCTTAAAGGCCCCAAATGGGGTGGAGGAGGGGAAAGTGTGTCATTCCCACCCTCCACTGCTCCAATCAGGGCCTTTTCTATAATGTCTGGGAATGACATGCATTCCCCTTTCAGGCCCTGATTGGAGCAGTGTGAGGGAAATGACCCACCTCCAGAAGGTGTGTCATTCCCTCCCACCATGCTAATGCAGCCTTCAAAGGAAAAGCGTGTCTTTCCAGGACATTATAGAAAATTACAGAAAATCCCCCCTGACACCCAGAAGAGAACAAAAACCAGGACAAATCTGGGGAAATCCTGACAGTTGGTCACCCTAGTCATTATGAAAAATCGTACAGCATCCCAAAATGTGTGACTTGATAATGAGCGCCTTTAAAAATAGAACTTAGGGTACATGAATCAGCAATTTCCCTCATGAGTTAGGCATGTGCCTAGACTAGAAATAAGCACATGGAGGATAATCTGCCCTCCCTGAGAGTTTCCCACCTGATCTTCAGAGTAGACCTCAGTCCCAAGGATCTCGTCCCATTATGTCATCTCATTTCTCCTTTAACACCCCTCTACAGTAGTGTGGACAACAACAAAGGTTCTGCCAGAGTTCTCCCTATTTGCAATTCAGCCCCCCCCCCACAACCGCACACATGTGATCTTCCCAGTCAAATTTCTCCCTAACTTTGGAACCTCCAAATGACCCCATCTTATTTCAAAAAGTGGAACCGATGCATTTGAAACCCTGTCCTTCTTTCTGCCAAGCTTTGGGCAGTTGCAGCTCCTTCAGCTCATTCCTATTTCCACATCACCACAAGCAAATTAATAATCAATATGTATGTGGTTTTGTATTTTGTATGCATTTTGGTATACATTAGGAGAAATGCACACAAAAAATGCATATGAAATTTCATGCGGACCTTTTACTTTAAAAACACACACACACACACACACACACACAAATAAATCATAAACTGATGTGGAAATGGCATGGAATGTAATTGTGCTTCCAACAGTTCAAAAGTTATAGAAACAAACAACTTTGTCTTTGCTTAGCTGGAACCGGGGAGGCTAATTTCTATTTTAGCAGTTCTCACAGCTCCAAGGAAGCTTCCTATATCATAAAACAATTTGGCAAGATATCCTGAAAGTGCAACTTGACAGGAAGCCCAGCCTGAAGTGCCTGGAGCCCAAAGAAAGCTGGGCATGTTGCCAACCAATAGAACTTGAGTTTCCAAATGCTCTGAGTCTCTCAACTTTTTGAGATACATAGAATGCAGAAACCAGGAATTATGTTGTGTGCATTACTTCTCAAGAGTGAGGTCCTCATTAAATTCCCAATGTATATGAGAACGTGGTGGTTGGGAACCATGCTGGGTTTACAACCTGACTTGCCCAAGCCAAGTGTCTATACATCTTTTGGTGGCCATCATTGTCATTGGGTAGGCTGACCAGATAAAATCCAGGTCAGGGCTCATGTAACTTTAACAGTTGTAGAGAAAAGGGAATTTCAGCCAGTGTCATTTGTATGCCATTAGTTCCTGGTGAAATTCCCTCTTCATCACAACAGTTAAAGTTGCAGGCACTATACTAGAGTGACCATATACAAAAGAAGGCAGGGCCCCTGGAACTTTAACTGTTGTGATGAAGAGGGAAGTTCACCAGGAACTAATTGCATATAAATGACACTGGCTGAAATTCCCTTTTCTCTACAACTGTTAAAGTTACATGAGCCCTGACCTGGATTTTATCTGGTCACCCTATCATTGGGGAATAGTTTACTCATGAGCAGAGCTTTGCTAGGAAATAAACCTTTACTAATGACCAGGCTTTATTCCCAAAGTGGGCAGTTATGCATATGTTGACAATCAGCCAAGCCTGAACCAACAAGCAGTGAAAGGTGATTGAGTGTTAAATAGGGGGTTGGCTTCCTTTAGGCTGGTTAGTCCTGTCTCTACACTGACTAAAGGCATTTTTCTTAAAGGGGCCTGTCCCCCCACACCCTCCTATGGGCAGCTGCAGCATGCTAGAGTCTTCAATGTAACTGCCTCCACAAGTATGGGTGGAGAGGTCTCTTAGGTCTTCTTGAGGAACTGAATCCTGAAGAGGTGGAAGCCCCATGATGCTGTTCTGTAACTAAATCATCTCCTTGGACTGTTAACTTAGGAGTCTCTTCTTCTGAGGATGAGGGGTCTGGTTCCTCTGAGGATGAAGGTTCAGGATCCTGACCATGACAATAAGCCAAACAGGCACAAGGAGGCTCAGCTCCAGAACTCTCCAGTAGCCCAGAAAGAATGGGAGAGACTGGAAGCTACTCTTTGCTGAGGATGAAGGACTGGGTCAAAAGAGCTTAGGCTCACAAGCACCTTCTCCCTCCCTTACTCCAGAAGAAAGACCAAATGCTTCCTGTTGGGTAGGGTGCAGAGAAAGGCCTGGGAAGAGGTGGGAGCCTGTGTAGCAGCTGCGGCTTTGTGGACATTGAGACAGATTTGAATAAGAATTTACTCAACAAATGTGACCAATCTGCTTCCTCTACCTTGATCAACCAATCCAACTCCCATATTTCCTTTAGACCCTCAGAGCTGCCCATCCTGACAATAAGAAGAACAGAAAATAATTGAGACACCAGACCTGAGGTAGTAGCTGTGTAGAGGACTTGATTCAGCATTCAAACTGTGTAAGGGGAGGGGCGTTTTAAGCTAAAATGTGGCGGTGGTTTTGGCCCTGCCTATTTTGCATTTGGCCCTGCCCACCAGAGGAACGTGGCTTCCAAGAGCGTCCTCTGAAATGGAATTTGAACCTTGTGCTAAAAGTGGTTCAACACACCTGGCAGAGAGAAAGAGAAAGCCACAGCCCTGAGGCATCAATGATAACATGAACTTCCTCCCTGCCCCTATATCCTATGTGTCATCAGCATAATAGGGGTGTTCCAGGCACTCACTCACCCCCATGCAAAGGGTTGGGGCTGTGTCCTTTGGGACTCATGCCAGGTGCCTGCCCCCACCCCTTTCAACCGATCCTCTATTCCTTCAAGCCTTTTGGTATAGTTAGAAGAGGGACAGTGTTACAAGTTTTTACTGGGGCCAATTAAATGATACTTGGACAGATGGACAGACAGATGGACTGAAACTGGAGAGTTCAGTAACCATGGCTACCGGCTGTCCCAAGACATTTTGCTGTCTGAGGCCAAAGACAAGATGACGCCTCTCTCTAAGTCACATATAGAAGTCAGTTGGACTGGTAGTTGATTCTTACTGTTGATGATCAGACAGTGCCTTCCACTACTTGTGGGGTGCAGGGCAGGCCCCATAGCATCTGCAATTCTGTTCTCCACCCCACCCCACCTCCCAGGATCTACAGCCCCCTCACTCTACCTTATGGTAGGGCAGGGCTTGCATGGCCAATTGGAGAAATCTGGGTTGCCCTATTCACACTAGTGTTTGGGTATGTGCACTGGAATCTCTGAATGGGGTGAGTTATACCCTCCTTGTCTTCCTTACTTGGCATATATTGCACAGTTCCGCAGCTGGAACGGACTCGTCTGCAGTCTCTAAAGTGCCGAAGGCACACGTGTCTCTTGCTGGGATGGCTTTTGTCATGAGCAATTCCACTTGCCTGATTGGAAGTTCGCCAGCAATGTGAGGAGGATCAGCTGCTGCCTGACAGGTCATCAAGATGCAAGCCGAGACAAAATATTCTCTGTCTTGTTTGCCTCTCACGAGCCCATCCATCTGCTTCCTGCTTCTGTGCCTCTGAGCTCTTTTGGTAGTAGGTTATCCTGTCTCCTTGATATCTATTAACCTTGGTAACCTCTTGGGGCTACATAGCAGCATTCACTCCTTCTCAGAGTTTGTTAAAATCCCTCTTTATAGCGTTCTAACCTCCACGTCTAGCTCCAACTGGGTGGCTCTGAACGGGTCACATCTCCCTTATTGACTTATTTATTAATTTACAATATTTATATGCCACTCCATATCTAAAATAGATTCTGGAGTGGAGAACATAAGAAATAAAAATAGTGAAAAAAAATAAAAAGATAAAAACAGCATTTAAAATTGTTTATTTTAAAACAGAATAGCAATAAAAACCATGGGTGGTCACTTAAGGAATGCTTCCTGGAAAAGAGCTGTTTTCAGGAGGTACTGGAAGCAGTAGAGTGTTGGTGCTTCCTTATATCCAGGGCAGGATTTCCAAAGAAAAGGGGCCACCACCTTAAAGGCTCTTCTCAAGATGGATTCCAATCAGGCCATAGGTCCATGTGGAAGCAGCAGGAGCATGCCCTCTGATGACCTCAGTGATCGGGCAGGTTGGTAAGGGAGAAGGCACGCTCTCAGGTATCCAGCCCAAAGTTTGTACCCTAGTACCAAAACCTTAAACCTGGCCTGGTAGCAGCCAGTGCAGCACCTGACAACAGCCGAACTGCTGCATTCTGCACTAGCTTCAGCTTCTGGAGCAGCCTAAAGGGCAGCCCCACATAGAGTGCATTACAGTAATCTAGTCTTCAGGTTTCTAATGCCTGTACCACTGTGGCCAAGCTATCCTTGGTGACATTACATTATAGCAGCCTCTCAGAAGATACCAAATTCTTCTTCACCCCCTTTTAATCATGGGGGAATACAGTAGACATTATTGCCAACCTCTGCCCTGCCTACTGGTGTATAAAATTACTTCGCTCTCAGCTCAGCCCTTGCTGGCAAACTGGGACTGTGCTGCGTAGGTTTATTACTTTCATGAACAAGTCCGACACTTCCCCCATGTTTAATTTTCACGGTTATATATGATACGTCGTGGAGGATTAAACAGCGTCGGGAATGGTCTCATTCTAATTAGACCAGCACACTCCCCTCGGAGATCCCTATGAAGCGCTGCTCCTGCTGTTGTGCTGCCTGACCCCGAAGCGAGATCTCTGGTAGATGGTGTAGAACGACTGAAAAATAGCCGAATGCCTCGTTGCAAGCCATAGGGGAGAATTTGGGATGATCATCAGGGATAGAGGTCCTTAAAGCAAATGAAATGACACCCGCCTACCCCCTGGATGCAACATTTAAGTTGTGTTTTCAGTCAAACAATCTCAATTGCAACACACTCCTTTATTTCATTCCCATTTAGGGAAGTCAGTCAACTTGTGGCTTTGTAGCTAATGGGCTTCTTTTTTTCTCTTTTCTTTTTAACATCTGAATAATTGCTCATGGAAGGAAATGTGAAATCCAGGCAGTGGAAGCTGGTGGATCCGATGTCAGTGGGGCTGTGAATCCACTCTGGGTTTCAATAGAACCAGTCAGATCTCTAAAGGAGCTATCCAAGGTGCTGAACCTTATTTTGGGGTAGGGTTCGGCACTGGGTTCCACACCTTGGATAACTCCTTTAGAGTTCTGACTGGTTCTATTGAAACACAGAGTGCATTCATAGTCCCACTGGCATTGGATCCACCAGCTTCCACTGAATCCAGTTATATCTGAATGATATATCTTCTATGTGTTGAATTGTGTGTGCTGAGACTTTGCAAGGAGATTGTAAAATTTGCACTATTGTGAGTGAATTAATGGTATGGCTATTTACCAAATGCAGAGCAATGCCAATGTGCAAAGGAACTGTATGGATCTTTTGGGTGCAGTCCAGTGAAGGATTCTCCTTTGCAAGCCCCACTGAAATGAATAGGTGCTGTTACACAGCTGGGACAGCAGAGCTCCAAGAAAGGGAGCAAGTATCTTGCTTATGGTGGTGCAAGGACAGAGCTCCAGGGAATTAGTCCGGGTCAGTTTCAAAGGCAAGGGGAGTGCCAGAAAAGAGTGAGATCATCAGGGAAATAAGCCCAGCCTGGTATACAGACAATATTCTAGCGCTCTGTGCCTACAATTGAAAGCTTTTAAGCCTGAGCCTGCAGAACCCCAAACAGAGCACAGCTGTAAGCCATCAGTGTTGCTTGACAAATGGTCTCCTCATGAGCAGAGCCTTGCTCAGGAATATTATCTTTATTCATGACCGTTCTTTATTCCTCAAGTGGACACTTCTGCATCTGGCGACCAGCCAAGCCTGCACCAACAAACAGCAGATGGTGACTGAGCCTTAAGTAGGGGTTTGGCTGGTTAGTCCTGTGTCCACACTGATTAAAGGCTTTTTTTTTCTTAAAGGGGCCTCCCCCCCACCAATGGGCAACTGTGGCATGCTGGAGTCTTCACTGTCACCTCCTCCAGAAGCAAGGGGGCAGGTCTCTTGGGTCTCCTTGGAGAATTGGTTCCTCAGGGGGAGATAGACCCATCATGCTGTTCTGTAACCAAGTCCTCTCCTTGAACTGTGAAGTCTCCTAAGGATGAAGGAGTCAGGGTCCTTTGAGGATGAAGGTTCAGGGTCCTGGACCATGACAATAGGCCAAGCAGGCACAGGCCAAGGAGGCTCAGCTCTAGAACTCCTCATTAGCCCAAAGACAATAGGGAAAGTGCAAATTAGACCCTGGTGAGGGAGGAGGAGTTCTCAGAGTGATTTCCCCCCTCCCTTAGAAGACAGGAGAGGTCTTGGAGAGGTAGTATTGGGAGACAGAGTAGAATGGCAGAGTTGGGCAGGTTTGTGCAGAATATTGAAGGTATAAACATTTTGTATGGAATGTGGGAAGGGGCAGGAAGCTATTGTAGAGTTTTGAAGAGGGAAGCCCCATGGCCTGATGACTGAGAAGAGTGAATTATTTTGGCAGCAGACATAGTTCATTTTTTTTCAAAGCCTTTCATAGAATGTATTATTTATTAATATATTTCCATGACATCCTTCAATAAGAACGTTTGAGGCTAGCAGTAAAACAAAACAAAGTGCTATAATTAAAAAATAAAAAAAATAAAAAATAAACAGCGCCTAAAACCAAAAGCAATAAAACATCACACAAGTTAGCAGTGAAAAGTCTGGGACAGTATAAATGTCTCCACATGGTTCTGAGAAGAACCAAGTAGGTGCCACAGGACCTCTGTGGAAGAGAATTTCATAATCAGGGTGCCACCATTAAGAAGGCCCTTTCTCTAGTTCTCACTTGCCTTACCTCTGATGGTGAAGGCACTTGGAGGAAGATCTCTGACAGAGCACAGGCAGACCAAAGTGGATGTAAGCAGACATAGATGACAGGACAGAGATGTAACAAAGGAAGGGCAGAGGAAGAAAGACTGCAGTAATTAAGGCAGCTCAAGGAGGACTCTCTAGCATTCAGATCATTTCAGAGGTTCTGCTTCCAGTTCCCTCAACCTTTGAAGTCCTGTGCGGTGTTATACAATATGGGGCCTTCTCAGCAACAGCTCCTTTGATTGTGGAACTCCATCTGGAAGGATATTTTTTTTTCTGGCTTCCTCCTTGATGGTCTTTCATTGGCAAGTTCAAAACATGAATTTTCTTAAGGCCTTTTGGGATTCTGTGTGGATTCTGATTTGCTGTTTCTAAGAGAGATGTTTAAGGACTTCAAACTTTGCAAATTCAAATATAAACTGACCTAGTCCGCACCTCTCTGGTGAATGTGTGGATTGGAACCAAAGTTATCCATTGGCTTAAAAGCATACACATATCAAATACATTTTAGAATTATGTGGGGGGGGGGGTTACTATAGAAAATATGTTTAGAAATGGGCATTTTAAAGGAAAAAATATTTTAAAATATATTTAAATGCAAATTTTCATTCATAATTAAGAAAATAAAATAAAGCCTTCTTTGGAATTGCCTCTGAGCTACGGCTTTTCCTCAAAGTGTTTTATTTTAAACTATCAGGATAAGGATAGTGTGTCTCCTCTGCTTGGAGGCGGTAATGGGCTGGATGAGGAAAAACAAACTGAAGCTGAATCCAGACAAGACAGAGGTGCTTACTGTCAAGGGCCACAACCTGGGGATGGAGGTGTGTCAACCAGTTCTGGATGGGGTTACACTTCCCCTGAAAGGCTGTGTTTGCAGCTTGGGGGTGCTCCTGGATCCATCGCTCCAAATGACAGTTCAGATAGATGTGATGGCCAGGATTGCCTACTATCAGCTTCAGCTGTTGTGCCAGCTGCACCCCTTCCTAGAGTTGGAAGACCTAAAGATGGTAATGCACACGCAGGTAACTTCGAGGCTCGACTTCTGCAATGCGCTATACATAGGGCTACCTCTGTGCCTAGTCCAGAAACTACAATTAGTTCAAAATATGACAGCCAAGTTGGTCACCAATACACCTAGATGTGACCATATAACACTAATTTTAAAATCACTTCACTGGCTGCCAAATAATTTCCGAGCAAAGTATAAAGTGTTGGGTTATTACCTTTAAAGCCCTACATGGTTTGGGTCCAGGTTACCCGTGGCATTGCCTTCTCCCGTACAATCCGCCCCACACATTCAGGTCCTCTAGGGAGAACTTACTCCAGTCAGCCAAAACTAGACTGACAACCGTTACCCAGAGGACCTTCTCGTCTGCCGCTCCCAGACTGTGGAATGACCTGCCGGGAGAGAGTCGCCAATTTAACAGTCTTCCAGAATTTAAGAAAGCCATAAAGACTGATCTCTTCCAGCAGGCCCAGTCAAATTTTAACATGCCTTTTAATAATGTTTTAGTTTTAGATGTTTTTAATAATTCATTAGTTTTATACGTTTTTAATCAGTTTTATGCATTTTATGCTGTTTTGTATTTAATGTTGTTCCCTGCCTCGATCCAGAGGGAGAGGCGGGTAATAAATATATTATTATTGTTATTATTATTATTATTATGATTATTATTATTATTATTATCATTGAAATCAAGCCATGTGCTAGCATGTTACACTCCAGGTGTCACACATCCGCAAAGTGCTTAAGAGCAATGCAAGTGCTTTATGGCTGCGCTTTTGGCTTTTCTCTCCCAGAGTGCCGGGTCATGAAAGCGAACCCTCCAACTACCCCGGGCAGCAAGTCATCCCCAACACCTCAGAAGAGTTCAGCAAAGAGCCCAGCTCCTGTGCGCCGGAGCAAATCCCCTGCTGATTCAGGTAACCATCAGGATGGTGAGTGACCATTCTTTTCCCAGCAGATAAATGGCGACCCCACAGGGATCAGAGCGATAAGTTAGCATCAAGGTCATCAAGGCACACATTTCTCTTTCCCATGTCACTCAGGGCTGGGATCATTGGGCATCTGCCCATGTCCCCTGGCAGAGTTATTAAGTGCCCATGTGTCCTCTTTTACAGTCCTCTACTTTGAAGGGCAGTCCTCTGTTTGAAGAATTATTCTATAGGGATGGATGCACTCACCGGCGTCCGCACCTCTGGGCACTCACTGAACCATCACTGGCTGGCAGCCCCTGTTTGACTCCCTGGACAAGCCACCACACAGTTTGTGGGCAGTCTGCAGGTGCCCGCCGAACACCTGGCAGCTGCCCGACCCCTCAGCAAGCTACCATTTCCTGAGCTAGATGGGCCAATGGTCTGACGTTGTTCAAGACAGCTTCCTGTGTTCCTAGAATCTTCTTTGACAAGGGTCATCCACAGTGGAGGCTGGGGGGCCTAATTTCAGTGGGGCTGTGCTCAGGGTGCTTCCAGACAGGCAGCTCCTAGCACGATCAGTGAAAAGCCATTGAGCAGCTTTTCCATCTCACCCTCCAGATTCAAATATTGGGGTGGGGAGATAAGAGAAAAGATGGGGCATTTGGTGGAAAAACACAGGAGGATTATAAATGAAAGGTGACAACATCTGGACCCCTCCTAAACATCTGTAAATGGGGCAGGGTAATTGCACAATAAAGAGCACCCTTGTTGGTTCAGGGAGTGTGGGGTTATATATATTACTGAGTGCATCAAGATGTACTGAGCCTTTCAGTATCCTCACAGGCTACAAGCTCCCCACCACCCCTCCATCTGTCTATCCTGACAACTGGCATTTGGTTAGTTTATGCGAAAGAGAAAGAGGCATTTTTGTTATATGCCTTGCAAATATGCAAAGTAAGACTTAGGATGTAATAAATGGAAGAAGACACATGAGAAAGGGAAAAATGATGCTGAATAAGGACACAACGAATAAAACATTATCTGGTCCCATTTTTTGAGCAACGCTTCCCCATTTCACTTGGATGAAACTGCATATTGAAACTCCACTAATAGACTGCTGTGACATACATTACTTCTTACTCCTACATATTACATTCATTTGATCTGTTCTTTGGCCTAGACATCTTTTTCTAAATCAGACGAAAGACTAAATTTGGGCTGGAACTCAGCTTGATCAGTGGGAAACATCTGTATCTTGGCACATCTTTCCTGTTTTGGCAGGAGTGTGGTTGAATAGCCAATAGGCAGACTATCTAGGTGGATTTATTTATTCAGTGCTTTGGCCATCCATCCATGCCAACCATGGTGATATTTTCAGAATCCATGCCGGTGGCTGAAATTGCAACACTGAATTTGAAAACAGATGTGTTATTTAAAGAGAAGCAGTAGCAGTTGCTTCACCTGCAATGCAAACAAACCTCGAACCAGATCCACAATTTGCAAGATAGATGTGGGATTTATTTATTTATTATATTTCTATACCACCCAGTAGCCAAAGCTATTGTTTTAGTTGGATGCTGTTGTGACGTCTTGGCTTCACCTGTGCAACTCACCTGGCTAAACCTGACAAGACGTGCTATGTGACTAGCACTTGGGACTCTCTTCAATCCCCCCTGTGCGGTGATGCATCTGCTGCTGCCTCTGTCTCGCTTTGATTATTTTCGGACCCACAGCACCACAGCCCAGCAACCTAGCCCTCGGTTTCCCCTTTTCCGCTGCCACCAGTACCTTCTTCAGATACACTCAAAGACCACGGCAGTTGTTCAGTTAAATGGAATTTATTAACAGTAGTATGTGTGTATAAATAAGCATAATGGTTTCCTCAGTTCAACTTGTGAAGGACATGGGTTTCTGAGGCCCTTGGCGCTTCCAGAGGAGGGAGGAGGATGCGCTCCTTTGTTGACATATTTCTGAGCTACTTATCTCTTTCGTACCAGCCGAGAAAAGCAGGTGCTCTTTTAACGAGCAGAGACTTAATGGCTTTCAGCTGAACAACCGTTAGGGAGGGTTTCGTTCCCAGGCGGTGCAAGGGAGGGGGACTAACGAGAGAGTGGCTGATAAACGGAAGCCGGAGACGGGTGGTTCATCTCTCTTCGGACCTGGATGCGGTGAAGAGGTGATCTTCGGCTGGTTAGATAGAGCCGGGTGTTAGATAGAGTTTTTATTGTTTTATATGCCTACTTGGTTTAAGGGGGCTTGACACTGTTAAGAGTGTGCCTAATTGGTGGGGGATGCCAATTGTTTTAGTGCTTGTACCTGTTTTGTGCTGCTAACCTCACCTACCTCAATTCCCATCACCCCCCCCCCTTTGCTCCCCTCTCCTACCAACCCTCTCCTGCTTTGACCAAGGCCTTAACTTAGGATAGTGTGTTAATAAACTTGCTTTGGTCCTTAATTGCTGTGTGGTTATTTCAAGCGTTGGCTCAAGCCAGCTTTGGCTGGGGAACCGGGTGGCGGGACGGGGGTTGTCCGCCACGACAGGGGAACAAGGTTTATGTTTCCTTGACATGGTTGGCAGCGGTGGGATTTATGAGCCAAGCTTGAGAAATAACGGTGAGAACAGTTACTGATTGGGGGTGTAAATTCTGGGAGGCTTCCTTAAACCAACTAGGGAGTGTTAGAGATGCCAGGAGATAAAGACACACCCGGGCCAGGGCCGCGTTGGACCCCGACGATGGGACAGACACCGTCGACAGCGGCAGAGCTTACAGTGGGCTGGGGAAGCGATGAAGGACTCATAGCTGCCCAGCTGAGTGAGGCCACCTTGGAGGAAGAAGCGAAAGTCTCCGCTGCAGAGACGGCAGGGGAGGTTAACCCAGTCCTAGCCCGGGCGGTTCGGGCTTGATGGCGGGCTCTCTAAAAATGCCACCTCTGGATAGTGAGAGCGGAAGTGATCAAGACGAAAGTATGGAAGAATGGAGGCAAACCATGAAGGAGTTGATGAAGCAACAACGCCGAGCGCAGAGGCAGCATTTGGAGACGGTGAAACTGCAGGCGGAAACTTATAAACTACAGCTCCAAGTTCAAGAGCAGCGCTCTGGGATTAAGGGCGGCCGGCTGGATAGAAAGCTTTTTCCCACTTACAAAGAAGGACAAGACGTCTTAGCTTTTTTCACCCTGTTTGAGCTGGCTTGTGAGGACCAAGAGGTCGACCCGGCGCAGCGGATGGCGGTTCTTCGGGCTCAGGTCAGTGGGGATTTGGCTGACTTAATGGGAACTGTGCCTCGGCGAGAGGCTAATGACTATGAAAAATTTAAAGAGACAGTGAGGCTGCGGTTTGCACTCTCTGCCGAGAACTGCCGGCAGAAGTTTCGGGCGGTGAAAGCAGGGCCCCAAGAAGGATTTATGGCTTTAGCCGCTCGAGTGGAGAAATCTCTGGATTTATGGGTGGAAGCAGTGGGGGCTACCAAAGCCGCCCAATACCATGAGATGTTTGCAATGGAGCAATTTTTTGCAGCCATGCCGGAAGAGCTGGCAGCTCTAGTTAATGACCATCGTCCCACGTCTCTGCGAGAAGCAGCGTTGCTGGCTGATCAGATGGGAGTTTACCGGAGAAGAGAAGCAGCTAAGCCGGCTTGGCCGAAGAGAGGGGGAGCTCCCGCCGGAGGGAGTGGAATTCCAGCAGCCGTGGGAAAGGCGAGTGGAGCCGGGCCGTGGCCAGTGCGGGGTGAAAGAAAAGGGGGGGAAGTTCCTCCCAGACTGTCTTCCACCCCTGCCCCCCCCTCGGGCTGTTATTATTGTAAAGAAGAAGGGCATTTTAAACGCCAGTGCCCGAAGCTACAGGAGAAGAAAGTTCGGGAAAGCACTCCCAGGGTGGGAGCGATTGCGCAGCAGGCTTCTTCCAGCCAAGCCGCTGCAGCCTCCGACTGGGAGGACAGTGAGGGGCCCTCCAGTGGGGAAGAAGATGCCCCTGCCCAGGCTATTGCGAGACCAGTTCCCAGACCACGCGCCGCATCTCGCCAGGCCCGTGAGGGTCGTGGGGCCGAAGAGGGAGCCTCGTTGGGCTTGGTCCAACCGGGACAGGTCCAGTGGAGCCAGCTGCAGTTCTGTGAGTCTATTACCCTTAATGGGAAGGTGTGTCAAGGGTGGAGGGACTCAGGCGCTTCCCTTTCGGCCGTGGACAAACAATATGTACGCCCTAATCAAATTCTCCAGGGCCAGACTTTTACAGTCACTCCCTACAGTTCCCCCCCGATTACTTTACCTCTAGCCCGGATTCCCACAGAATATCACGGATGGAAAGGAGATATGGTTTTCTTGGTCCATAGCAACTCCCTTTGGCCCATTTTGGTAGGGAATGACTTAGCCTATTTAGCGGCCACTATGGGGGCAGTCACTCGGAGCCAGTCCAATGCTCAGACGTCTACCTCCCTGACTGAACCAGGAGAGGAGCCAACAGAGGAAGAGACCCGAGAGCCAGGGGTTTTTGGATCCAGTGGGGGACTAGAGGAGAGCTTGGAGGAGCCGGTGATCCCATCAGAGGCAAATCCAGCCAACCCTAACCCCGCCTTTAAGGCCGCTCAGCGGGAAGACGACTCCCTTCAGGAATGCCGGGAAGAGGCTGAGAGAGGAGTAGTAGATGTGACCCCCCAGCACCCAGTTCGATTCTTCTGGCAAGATGGAGCCCTTTACAGGGAGTTTGCCCCTAAAGGTTTAGAGCAACCCTGGAAGGTGTGCCGGCAATTGGTGGTGCCACAGGGCTATCGAGAGCCAGTTCTTCAGCTGGCCCATGCTACGGCCTGGGGAGGACATTTGGGGCGGAAGCGTACTTTAACCCGCATCTCTAAAGAATTTTATTGGCCGTTGGTGGCTCAAGCCGTGAAAGATTACTGCCGTTCTTGTGATGTCTGCCAGAGAGTGGGATTCAATCGAGACCATCCTAATGCCCCATTGCAACCGTTACCAATTGTGGAGACACCTTTTGAACGTATTGGACTGGACGTGTTGGGTCCTTTCAATCCCCCTACACGATCCGGAAAGCGGTTTGTGTTAACAGTTATTGACTTTGCTACCCGCTATGCAGAGGCGGTTCCGTTGTCATCCATTACAGCCCCTATGCTGGCTAAAGCTATGTTGTCTATTTGTGCCCGCCTAGGAATGCCCCGGGGTGTCCTCTCGGATCGTGGACCAGGGTTTGTGTCCCAACGGTTCCAGAAGATGTGGGAGCTTGGCGGAGTGGAATATGCCTTCTCAGTGCCCTATCATCATCAGACTAACGGCTTAGTGGAACGTTTGAACCAAACTTTGGGGAAAATGATCCGAGCCTATGCTGTGGACCACCCTACTGACTGGGATCAAGGGCTACCCTTATTGCTCTTTGCTTATAGAGATGCTCCTCAAGAAAGTTTAGGATTTTCTCCTAATGAGTTGATGTTTGGGAGGGAGATTCGGGGACCCCTCACTTTGTTGCGAGAGGAATGGGAGGGACCTGTGGCCAAGACTTCTCCTTCAGTGGTGACTTTTATGCGTAACCTCCAGCGAACGCTACAGGGGGTCCAAGAAGTGGCCAGAGACCATCTTAGCCAGGCTCAAGCAAGCCAACAGGCCTGGTATGATCGGAAGGCCCGGGTGCGAGTGTTTCAACCCGGGGATAAGGTGTTGGTGTTAAAACAGCTTAAGCCGGACAAATTGGCTTTAAAATGGGAAGGACCATTAGTGGTTAAGCAGCGGGTGGGGGAGGTGAATTACCTCCTAGATTTTCCAGACACTCCAAGACAACCTAAAGTGTTTCATGTAAATATGTTGAAACTGTATGTTGATCGCCAAAATTTTGTATTTGAACTTCAACCCGAGGCGGAAGAGGTGGGGGAACCTTTGGATATTCTAGCAGAGTTTCAGCAACCGGGAGGGGTGGAGAATGTGCTTCTGCCGTCGACCCTTACCCCGGAGCAACAGAGAGGGTTCCGACCGTTGCTGACAGAGTTTGAAGGTCTGTTTTCTACCACCCCAGGTAGAACCTCTTGGGCTCAGCATTCCATTCAGACAGGAACGCATCCCCCCATCCGCTCTTGCCCTTATAGGGCGACTGGGGCTCAAGCGGCTACGATTGAGCGGGAATTGCAAGCCATGCAAGATCTGGGAGTGATTCGGCCCTCTAACAGCTCCTGGTCCTCTCCCGTGGTACTGGTGGGAAAGCCCAATGGGGAAATACGCTTCTGTGTAGACTTCAGAAGGGTCAATTCCTTGACCCAGTTGGACCCCTACCCTATGCCAAGGTCCGATCACTTGATAGAACAATTGGGAAGTGCCAAATTCATTACTACTCTAGATTTGACCAAGGGGTACTGGCAAGTGCCCTTGGATGAGGATGCCATACCCAAGACGGCCTTTGTGACGCACAAGGGGTTGTTTGAGTTTACGGTACTCCCGTTTGGGTTAAAGAATGCCCCCTCCTCCTTCATGAGGATGATGGACAGGCTCCTGAATGGGTTAGGGGCCTTTGCCTGCGCTTATTTAGATGATTTGGCCATTTTTTCGCAAACTTGGGAAGAACATCTAGGGCATGTGCGACAAGTGTTTGAGCGCCTGAGGGAGGCTGGTTTGAAAGTAAAGGCCTCCAAATGCCAATTTGGGTTAGGCGAAGTGGTGTACCTGGGACATAGGGTGGGGGGCGGCCGGATCAAGCCGTTACAAGCTAAAGTAGAGTCTATTCGAAACTGGCCTATTCCTCGCACCAAGAAGCAAGTTCAGTCTTTTTTGGGCCTGGCGGGGTATTATCGACGCTTTGTTCCTCATTTCAGTGCTTTGGCTGCCCCCTTAACGGACTTGTGTAAAAAGCGATGCCCCCTCCAGGTGAGATGGACCGGGGAGTGCCAACAAGCCTTTGACTCCTTGAAAGGCCAGATGATGGAGGCTCCCATTTTGCAGGCTCCAGATTTTGATTTACCTTTCACCCTCCAGACGGATGCCTCCGAAACGGGGTTGGGGGCAGTGTTGCTTCAAGAAGGGGCCGATCATCAGCTTCATCCGGTGGCCTATCTGAGCAAGAAACTGTTGCCTCGAGAGAAGAGCTTGGCCACCATCGAGAAAGAGTGCTTGGCCATCGTATGGGCCTTGGGAAAGCTGCGCCCCTATCTGTGGGGACGCCATTTCCATTTGCAGACAGATCATTCCCCTTTGTGTTGGCTGGATAGAGTGAAGGGGTCAAATGGGAAGCTACTTCGGTGGAGTTTGGCCCTTCAGGACTTTGATTTTACAGTGACTCATATTAAAGGACGCGACAATGTATTAGCAGATGGGTTGTCCCGGGCCTACCCGAACTAAAGAGGGTGGGGAGAGGACTCTAGAGATTCCCCTACTGAAGAGATGAAGGACTTGGAGGAAAACCCCCAAGTCTCATCTCCTTAAAGGGGGAGATGTGAAGGACATGGGTTTCTGAGGCCCTTGGCGCTTCCAGAGGAGGGAGGAGGATGCGCTCCTTTGTTGACATATTTCTGAGCTACTTATCTCTTTCGTACCAGCCGAGAAAAGCAGGTGCTCTTTTAACGAGCAGAGACTTAATGGCTTTCAGCTGAACAACCGTTAGGGAGGGTTTCGTTCCCAGGCGGTGCAAGGGAGGGGGACTAACGAGAGAGTGGCTGATAAACGGAAGCCGGAGACGGGTGGTTCATCTCTCTTCGGACCTGGATGCGGTGAAGAGGTGATCTTCGGCTGGTTAGATAGAGCCGGGTGTTAGATAGAGTTTTTATTGTTTTATATGCCTACTTGGTTTAAGGGGGCTTGACACTGTTAAGAGTGTGCCTAATTGGTGGGGGATGCCAATTGTTTTAGTGCTTGTACCTGTTTTGTGCTGCTAACCTCACCTACCTCAATTCCCATCACCCCCCCCCTTTGCTCCCCTCTCCTACCAACCCTCTCCTGCTTTGACCAAGGCCTTAACTTAGGATAGTGTGTTAATAAACTTGCTTTGGTCCTTAATTGCTGTGTGGTTATTTCAAGCGTTGGCTCAAGCCAGCTTTGGCTGGGGAACCGGGTGGCGGGACGGGGGTTGTCCGCCACGACAGGGGAACAAGGTTTATGTTTCCTTGACACAACTGTGTTATGGTTACAAAACTTCAAATTGTATCGGTTTCTATAGTTCTAGGCTGACCATCTGAAAAGGAGGTCAGGGCTCCTGTATCTTTAACAGTTGTAGAGAAAAGGAAATTTCAGCCAGTGTCATTTGTATACAATTAGTTCCTGGTGAAATTCCCTCTTCATCACAACAGTTAAAGTTGCAGGCACTATACCAGAGTGACCAGATACAAAAGAAGGCAGGGCCCCTGCAACTTTAACTGGTGTGATGAAGAGGGAATTTCACCAGGAACTAATTGCATACAAATGATACTGGCTGAAATTCCCTTTTCTCGACAACTGTTAAAGTTACATGAGCCCTGTCCTCCTTTTCATATGGTCAGCCTATATAGTTCACTCTTAAATAGTTTCAATGTGGAATTCAGCTGTTTCTTATTTTAGTTACCTATTCCCCAAAACGATCATACACTATAATCAAACACCCTCTTCATTAAATAATCTCTCAACTACCCCTCTCTCATCTCATAATACTCCCTTAATCCCTGTCAGCTCTTGTCAGCCAGAACTATATTTGGAAACACAACTGCAAATACATTTAGGCCTATTTACATCTTGGAACTGTATTCATTTTAAAACCTTTTACAACATATATTCTAACATGCGTAATATAAACACTAACTTTGCAATTATAATGGCATATATAGCAGCTGAACATCACAGCTATATTTGCCATCCACCTTGCTCCTCCTCTTGTGTGGTTCAGGTAGGTTGCGTACCTTTGAAAAGTGCCACATTTCTGTTGCTAGCTAAATTTTAATCTTTCACTTCATTTGGGGGTTTCAAAAAGCAGTTCTAGAACTAATATAGGAGGTTGTGGGGGAGGTGTCATGGGGACTTGACATGCAGTAGCCAATCAGCAGTATCTACAACTGACTTTCATCCTGAGATGGAGACCACTGGGAGCCCCATGTAAGAGCAATATATAAGCACTTCAGGGCACAATCCTATCACGATGCCTGTCAGACCCTGAACCCGGAGGCTGATGGACATCCTATGCAGAGTGGGAGGAGCGCAGAGGTGATCCTCACCTACATGGTCTTCCTGCTCTGCAGTTTTGCTAGATGGGCTTTTTCACCCATCTAGCCAGGGCTCTGTGGTGTGTGAGGGAAGGAGGCTGGAGGATTCTTCATAAGCTGGCCTTTCCAATCTCCTCCCTCCCTGCACACAGCACCCCCCCCCCAGGTTCCCTCTTCTCTGAGGTCATTTTTGTGACATCGGAGAAGCAGCCAGCATGGTTCTTTTCATGCCTGCTGTGAAGGAGCAGAAAGTACTGCCTGTTCCCAACCTTGGATCCAGAAATCCACATTATCCTATCGCGCTCCCTAGTAGCCATGGGATTGCTCTCTCATATGTACGTGTGGGGGGGCCTGTTCAGAAAACACACTAAGCAGGCTGCTACCCTTTTGCAGCAAATGGTTAGTGAGCATGACTATGTAGCCACCATGGTTAGGAATGGTTCACACAGCACACTAAGTTATAATTCATATGACACACTAAGCCATAACGTTTAGCTCAAAATGTTTAACCACCATGGCTTAGTGTGTCATCTGAACAGGGTCTCTATTTGAGTGTGTGTGTTTTGTGTGTGCTGTCGGAGATAGAAAGGTGATAGATAGATAGATAGATAGATAGATAGATAGATAGATAGATAGATTACAGTATATTATGTACAAAATTGTATTTTTAAAGGTTTTTAATCTTTGCAAACCACCCAGAGAGGTTTGGCTTTTGGGCAATTAATAGATGTGTTAAATGAAATAAATGAAATGAAATTTCATACCTCCATCTGCTGTGTGGGTATGGGTGTAGAGAAATATTACGTGACCCAAAGCATTCACAAGTGATCAGCTGAACGATGGATTATGTCCTGAAAAGGGAAATGTTCTACTTAATAGTAGAGATGCTTGGAGCTAGTAAAATATTTAAAAGAAGATTGCATAAGGCTGCCCCCAAGCCATGCAATTATTCCCACTTCCAAATTCTATTTGAATCGTAATGGCCTAATCATTCTTCTATTATTTCATGCACCAATCCGCAGTCATATTCAGATTTGATCAAAGCTTTTCTCCTTCGCCCTGCAAAAAACTTAACCATATTGGTGTATTTTAATTGGATGTATTTTTCATAACTGAAAACAGCGCAAAATGGGAGTATGCACAGTAGTGTAAGCATAGGCATGCGCAGCACATTTCATTAGGGTGCGCACCCAGGGAATTTTATTTATTTTTTAAAGACAGCCATGTATTGAATACTCATTATTTTTATTCATTTATTTATTAAACACTGTTCCATTGATGCCCTACTCTGCGTTCAGATTCCCTGACCACAGGGGGGGCATTGCAGGTGAGGGGGGGATTAGTAGACATTCCTCAGGCCCCAGCATAGGTGGAGCTTTATGATGATAATAGCCGGAGGAGGGTCTTAAGAGGCAATATTAGCTTTTGGTTCTCCTCCTCCTGGCCTCTTTGAAATGTGGCACCCAGCAGAGACACATTATTGTTTGAGACATTAGGGTATGTCTGGGCACACTCAGCACACCCCTTGCGCACACCTATGAGTGTAAGCGCATTGATGTGTAAGTTGTAGAATCTGTGTCACCGCACTCCCCGATTTTGGCAAATGGTAACAGCTCATGTAACAGTTATTCTATGGCAAAGGTTTTTTCTTCTTCTTTTTTTAAGTTTTCCTAGCACATTCAGTCTTGAAGGCCAGGCATTCTCAAAGTTCTGGTAATGGACACCACCAAAATTAAGACAAAATATGATTGGAGTGTTACAAAAATGACCCTATTAGGAAAAAGCATTTCCTATAACTAAATCAAATATATAGGTAGGAAGATCTGTAATGTCCCATTTTTAATAAAACTGTTCTATCTAATTAGATTTAGGGAAGGTGGAGGAAGGTAGAATGTCTGCCAAGAACAGCGGAACATTACATTTGTTTTTTTACTTTTGTGGAACTGGAACAAAACCATTGACAAAATATAAATGGAGCTCTGTTGTGCTTCTGATGAAAACCAGTCAATTGCCTTAAATTCTGGCAATCGTACCATTTCTTCTTTTCCTAGTATTTGAAAACTTCAATAACATATCAAAAATAAATGCAATACAAACATAAACATTCTCTGTGGGAACGCCAAGGCTGAGCCTGATTATGAGAAAATATTCACTAGGAACTTGCAGAGCAATTCTCTGGTCCCAGGGGACATAGGCTGGAGGAGCAGACCCCCCCCCCTCACGCACACAAGCAGTAGACATGGCCACAACTTTGTAGGGTGAGGGAATCTGAGTGAGGACTTTCTTCACCCCACCCAGCTGCCATGGAAAGCTCTATGGTAGCTACCTTACTCAAGGTCAATGCTCCAGCATCAAAAATGGTAGAAAATGGAAGGGTGAGGGTGTGCCAGTGTGGGAGAGGCAGTGTTGAACCACTGAGTGGATCCAATGGCCTCCCGCCTTCCATCATTGGAGCAGGAGCTCAAAGGCCCGTCTAGCAGAAGGTGGCATTTGGGAGGGGAGACAGACAAAAATGGCCTCTGTTGCTCCTCCAGCCCATATAGGATTATCAGAAGCCTCCAGTGTGTCAAGGGGGTGGGGCCAAGGAAGGGGGTGTGACCAGAGTATTGGGAGCTCAGGCTGGCTTGATTTGGCCCATGGTCTTGAAGTTGCACACCCCTGCATTATGCAGAGTGAAGCAGCTTCCCTAAGCAAGTGAGTTTGGGTGTCTTGAAAGGGCAGCAAATAGTGATTTCATGCATTCTTCTTGTATTTCCCTACTGCCAGGGTGGGAGTCGGGGAGGGAGGTGTAGGGTTTTCTGCTCTGGTGCAAAAACAACATGACCAGTCGTGGTAGTATGCACGTGGATGGTGTGGGGCTTGGGGACACTTGCTTCTCTGACTCAGGCAGGAAAATATCTTCCCAGCCCTGGGCAGGGAACACGGCATCAGTAAGATGGGCCAATGTCTTACCAGTGGAGGCTGGTGGTTCCGATTTCAATTGGGCTGTGATTCTATTCTGGGTTTTAATCAAAACCAGCCAGAACTCCAAAGGAGCTGCCCAAAGTGATGAGCCCTATCCTCAAATAGGTCCAGCTCCTTGAATAGCTCCTCTAGAATTCTTGCTTGTTCTGACTGAAACCCAGGATGGAATCACAGCCCCACCAAAATCAGAGCCAGCTGGTTCCGCTGCATCTCGCCAAATCCTTTTCTCTTCCTCGCCCAGAAAAATGGTTGCTTCAGCACTTGCTTTCCTCTTCCCTCTCCACTCTGTTTCCCTTCCTTTTACATCACATCATTTAGATGGTGAGCTTTATCTATCCATTCAAATTTAAAGGATTCAATTTTTTTTAGGTTCTTTAAAAGTGCATGAAGCATCATCACTGTTAGCATCAAAGTAAATATACATCCAAGTTCCACTTGGAAGGGATGTCAGAAGTCAACCCATCCATCCTCTTGCTAATGCAGGGCATACTGTCCTTAGGGATGGGGGAATGAGCAATGCTTGAGATCTCAGTGGAGGCTGGTGGCAGATTCACAGCCCCAGAGTCATTGGAGCCACCAGCTTCCACTGCAAGGTCACTAGGGTCCCCTCTACAAGGATTCGCTTTTGCGCCTGGTTAGGCGATTATGCGCAGAAGCGCAGAAGCGCATTTACGCCTAATCCCTCTGCATGAGAGGCGGCGAAGCGCATTAACAGATGTCCAAAATGCACTTTACAAGTAGTTAATGCGCATAAGCGCTTATTCACACAGTCAAAATAAAACTCGCGATTTAACGCGCATTCGATAATGCGCATAATCGGGGAGATAACGCGCCTCTATGCCCGATTTGCGCTCTGTTCTTGTAGAGGTAATTTTTTTAATGCGCCTTGAAAGAGCTTTAAATGCCTCTTGTAGAGGCACCCTAGGACTCTCCAAACATCATCTTGCCGCTCATTGCATACCTGACTCCCATTCACATTTGTGATCACTGCTCACTTTGCGCAAATGGGAAATGTGTTCAAATCAAGCAAATGGGAGATTTGCAGGAGTCTTCCCAAATTTGCGCAAATCCTCCATAGACTAAAGCAGGGCCAATTCAGTCCACTAATCAAACTGGGAATCCAAAATGAGATGAAAGCAAGCAACGTATTCGACCATTTGCAAATATTTTTGGTGGACACAGGCCCACGCTCGCATCCAGAACTTCAAATGAGGTGTACTCACGTCTGTGGTGAGTGAAAATGAAGTTATCACACATGTCTACCACTACTACAGGGGTGAGTGACCTGTTGCCCTCCTTATGTTCTTGGACTTCAAAGTCCCATCAGGCCTAGCCAGCACAGCCAATGGCTAAGGTTGATGGGAGATGTAGTCCACCAACATCTGGAGAGACACACATCCCCCATCGCTGCTCACAAAAGCATCCCCAATAGGTGGTCACCCAAACTCTACTTAATTACCTCTCATTAAGGAGAAGAGGTCTTCAATTCCATAAATATTTTTGGTGGTTTTTTTATGAGCTTCTAGCTCACTGTTCCCTGGTTCACCCTACATTTCAAAGGAATGGCATGTGGCAGTGTCCTCTACACTGACCTCACTGCAGTGCTATCTTGGAGCATTCATGCTGACCTGGGCATTGCCCATTGGCTTTGCCACCTCAGATGCCTACCTAGATCAAGCCTTCTTTGCTGTGTGATGTGGGGAGGAATCTGTGTTGCTTTAAGACCAATTAACATTCCCATGCCCTTTGTTGCAACTACCAGGGGGGAGAGATCCATAGGACATTGATTTTAAATTAAAACATGACCTTCTCAAGCAAGTGTCTAGCAGGCTGTGCCTGATTGGGGAAGGAATGATCCAGCCAAGATGGGCTCTCTCTTTCCCGACTGCTCAAATGGGCAAAAGGATTTCCACGAGGTTGTGAGAGCGAGCAAAATGACCGCAGAGCGTCAGTCTGGCATGACTTAGCAATGTTTTCCAAGGGTTCTTATTACAAATGAATGTGACAAAGGAACAGCATGTAAAGGGCAATCCTATATCACTGCTTTATGTGCTAGCTTTATGTAGGGATGGCGAAGACATTCATTCACTTTGCATCTCACTTGTAAATCAATAAGCAAACCAAAACACAGTTATCCTTCAACAACTGCATTTCTCTGAAATTTGCAATGCAGGTCTCCAATAATAATTTTAAAGAATGTTTCCGTGGTTTGTGGGAAACGTGTCCACAAAAATGTGAATATTGCATTGAGCAGGGGGTCGGACTCGATGGCCTTATAAGCCCCTTCCAACTCTACTATCCTATGATTCTATGAAAAGAACATTTTAAAAAACGCATTCTATTAGGAAAAAATCTATGCAAAAAAATGTGTATATAAGGCAAAATTGTGCTTCTCAATGAATGCATAGAGAACCAGTATAGTGTGATGGTTAGAGTGGCTGGACTAGGACTGCAGAGACCTGGGTTCAAGTCTCCATTTGGCCATGAAGCTCACGGGTGATTTTTGGACCAGTCACTGACTCTCAGCCCGACCTATCTCACAGGGGTGTTGCTGTGAGGATAAAATGGAGTGGAGGAGGATCATCTACTCTACCTTGGGCTCCTTGCAAGTGGAAGAAAGGTGGGATGTAAATGTAACAAATAAATAATAATAAATAAATGCTTCAAGTCAAACTGAAGATCAAGAATATTCTCAAAGTTCAATATGCACTATTCTAGAGTGACCATATTCAAAAGAAGGCAGGGCCCCTGCAACTTTAACTGTTGTGATGAAGAGGGAATATCACTAGGAACTAATTGCATACAAATGACACTGGCTGAAATTCCCTTTTCTCTACAACTATTAAAGTTACATGAGCCCTGATCTGGATTTTATCTGGTCACCCTAACTTATACAGCATCATTTACACATCTGTTATATGCCCAGGAATTACCAATGCGACACACAAACTTAACAATATCAGATAGAAAGAAGAGGGTTTGCAGGCCTAGTTCTCAGTCAGGCAGGTCAATCCTGTGTCTGTAATATGGAGGGGTGAAAAATTTATTTGTTTTTGACCAGGAATGGATTTATCCAATTTATACCTCCCAAAATCAAATGCAAAACCAAATGCAATCTGAGTTCTGACGTTCGTACATTTCTGGGCTTGCGATGCGATTCGTTCAACAGAAATGTGTTCAAAAATTCAACATTTTAAAAATGCACATAAAAATGCATACATTTGAAAAATATGTGCAAGCATGCTTTAGTCAATGGGGAAAATGTATGTATATTAGTGCTGTGCACCGCCTTGGGCCAAATCCCCAAAACTGAGGTGAGGCGGGCTGATTCGGCCCATCTCGCCTCGGTTCCAGGTCAGCCCAAGGCACCCCGGAGCTGAAGTACATTGGCACTGAAGCTTCAGGGCACCTTGGGCCACTTCGAAGCGGCGCTGGGCACTCCCTCCCACTGTCCCGGGAAAGACAGCGGTGAGTCCATTAGACTCACCTCCCTCCCCTGGCTCTCCCCACTCACCTGCTGCCTCATCACTGACTGCTGCATCACCGGCACCACTGGCTGCCCTCATCCCCAGCTGCTGGCACCAGCCGCCATCATCACCAACCACTGCATCTTGAAATCGCGGCCTGGTTCTCATTTGAGCGCTGCATTTCGTGTTCACGGTGTGAGTGATGCGGCAGGTGCTGACGAAGCTGGCAGCAGGCAATGCAATTACAATTGATGCGTAAATTTGAGAAAATGTATAGAACAAATCAAAAGTGACAGATTTGACTATCCTTAAGCTCGTTATATCATGTTTTCCCCTGCCATGGCTTCATATTATTGCCGGGCAGAGAAGATACAACACAATGACAAAATGTCATGTGTTTCCCTTGCTGAACATTACAGAGAGAGGAGGAACAGTACGCAGAGTCACTGTTTGAGTGGCAACTGTGTGATCAGTGTCTAGATTCACACTTAATTTCTTGCTGTCCGCAACCCATTCAAATACAGCAAATCCTACACTTCTGCAGCTAATAGCCAGTTTATTCTTTGCCAAGATGTGCTATATTACCTACAAAGCAAAATACTCACTTTAGTTGCGATGGTGGGAAAGGTGTGTCTTCCAAGCCAGCAAATCATTATCTGTAGGCATTTGTATTTGTGAATTACGGATTTCATAAACTGGATAGTTTTGATTTAAAAAATACTAGATGGGCTTGTTTTTTAAAAAAATCTTCTTGTTTGCCTATATTCATTGCTGATTTCTCTCTTGTTTTGTGACAGCAAATGGGACATCAAGCAGCCAGCTGTCCACACCCAAATCGAAGCAGTCCCCCATCTCCACACCTACCAGTCCAGGGAGCCTCCGTAAGCACAAGGTATTACGTTTCTTATACCTTACTAAACCTGCTATATCCGCTAGTTCCATGCCTACACCGCTGTGATAGCTGGCCAGAGGGAAGAGTCGCTCGATTTCTCTCTGCTGCACTTTAGCACCGCCGTGGTGGATGGCCAGATGGCGGTACTACAACTACCGGCTCAGTAGGGGTCAGGTGAGAGAAGGCTCCAGTAGGGTTCCACCTCCACCTGCTTGTAAAATACTTCAGACTCTGGTCTGCCTAGTTAGTTTGATCAAGTTGTTTGACCCGTTGCCTGTCTGCTTCCCAGCATGTTTCCATTACTCCACCCCTGAAAAGTGCTACTGATCAGACGAATAAGCATTAGACGAATTAGAACAACAGCACAACCCATCTCCATTATAACAGCCATTCCCAATCTGGAGCCCTTCAGCTGTATTTGGCCTACAACATCAATCACACTTGACCATTGGCCATGCTGATGGGAGTTGAAATCCAGAATATCTGGAGGGTACCAGGCCAGGGAAGTCTGGTCTATACAGTGAGTAAAGAGCATGGTCCAGAGAGCATACTCAAGATGGCACTTTTTCAGTGGGAGGCTGCCCGTCACGATTACACTCATGCACAGCCACCCTATGAGATGTATTCTGCAGCTTGCCACGGACGGCTGTGATGCTGCTAGCCTCTATATTTAGCACTGTGGGGCTAATAGCAGGTTTAAGGAAGAGGGGAGTTTAGATTGTGGAAACAGCATGGGGGTGGGGGGAATGGGTAGCCCTCTTTCTGCAAGCGCTGATGCTCCAATCAAATTTGAAGCCCATCCCAGTGCCTGACTCCCTTTTGGTAAAAATGAAAATGCTGGGAGATCCAATCATGGACTGTTACAGCTCATCTGTTTTTAGCCAAGCCCATTGGCAGGTTGGCAAAGCCAATGTAGGGTTGGCACTAAAGTCGGTCCTTCAAGCTGCGGTCATCTCAATGACCCTGTTCAGACAACTTGCTAAGCCATGGTGGTTAAGCATTTTGAGCTAAACATTATGGCTTAGCGTGTTGTGTGAACCATGACCTAGTGCGTCATGTGAACCATTCCTAACCATGGTGGCTATATAACCACAGTTTAAACACACTCACTAACCATTTGCTGCAAAAGAGTTAGCGGCCTAACCATGGCTTAGCATGTTGTCTGAACAGGTCCAACCTCAGCTGCCCATCTACAGTTAGGAAAGAATACTGACTTACCTTACAGGATTGCCATGTATACTCAAAATGCTATGTATATGCTATCAAAATCTGTACAGTACATGTATATTCATTCCCAATCATTTTTATATATAGGACAATGCAGTCCTCTGCTTTATGTTTGAGTGAGCAAGAAAGAAGGCACTTTGTACTTTGAAAACAGGAATGAGTGAATGGTGCTTATTAAGGATTAACACTGTGTATTCTCCGCACAGTGTTCCACAGCTATCTTCTACTCCAGACAATGGCTTAGGAATACTCCCACGAGTGTTGGGTGTGTGTTTTTCTAGTCACACAATCATGGGAATTGCTGCCGGTTATGCATTACTGTGAATTATATTCCACTGATTTGGGAGGTGTGCAGCCTCCCCCTACCTCTCAAAAAAAACAAAACAAGAAACAAAACCCTGCTTCAGAAAGAATCCAAACTGAGGTGATATCCTCTGGACACGCAACTGGTGTGGCTTCAAAAGAGCCAGCCAGGGTCCTTTTTTTGTATTGGACCTGGAGGGAAATGAATCCATGAAGACAGACTTTCCAAAATCTGGCTTTAAAGACAAGTTTGTTGCATCTCTCTGCCATTGACTGGTATCCACATTAAAAGTACTGCCTAAACTGGCCCTTAATCACCCACAGGTGTCCCCCACCCCAGATGGCAGCGTTCAGCATCATGTCTTTCAAATCCTCAGCGTATTTTTTCCGTCAGATCCTCCCCTGCCATCCATGTCCCGTGTTGAATCTTCTTAATGAGATACAGCTACATAAGATCATCTACAACGTCCTCTGTGATCAATAGCTCTGATGTCAGTTTGGGGGCAATAGAGATCCTTTGAGCAGATGTGGCTTCATACGAGGCCTTTCAAAGAATGGAAACCAATGCACGGCCTCTGTTTCTTTTTAGCTGCTCCCATCACAAACAATGGTTTTGTTCGAAGTTCCTGTCACTTTGTTTGAATGGTGGTTTTGGTTAAAGCACAGCAGAAATGTGTTCAGAAATGCAAGGCCACAGGCTCACTGTACTCAACGACAAAGACAAAACTGAGGTTTTTGTTTCAAACCACTGTTCAACAGCATTTGCTTCACATGGTGTCTCTTTTTCTCACCTGTCTATTTCAGCTTCTAGAAGGTGTAGATTTTCAGAAGAAGGTTAGTATACAGGGGTCGTCAAAAAGGGGCGTATTCTGACCTCCCAATGATGCCATCTACAGCACAGGGGTTAGACCTGAAGCTTGAGGGCCCAACCTGGCCCATCTGAGGTCCCAGTCCAGGGTTCTCCAGATAGCCCACCCCCTTTCTTCCAGCCACTAATCGTTTCATGGTTTTGGACCTTTCCTGCATTCCCCGACCCATCCAAAGAGGTTGAAAGTTATTAGCAGTAAGATATGGTGACCATATAAACAGGAGGACAGGGCTCCTGTATCTTTAACAGTTGTATAGAAAAGGGAATTTCAGCAGGTGTTATTTGTATGCATGCAGCACCAGCTGAAATTCCCGTTTCAATACAACCGTTAAAGATACGGGAGCCCTGTCCTCCTTTTCATATAGTCACCCTAAGTAAGAGCTTTAATGTAAAATATGCTGGTATTTTGGCACACTCCTCCACAGCCATTAAATCCTTAATTGTGAAAAGCTTAAATTGCATGCAACTCTGCCCCATTCATTAAGCAGTGAAAGAATAGTGGATGTCTACAAAACTCTAAGCAGTCAGATTTAAATGCCCATATAAGGAGGCTTGATGTTGGATCAAATGCTTCATTCTACAAGCTATAATGTACTATATAATTACATTTTGCTGGTGTAGTCATCACAGCTTTTCTGGGCCCGGAATGCCTATAAGCACTCTTGGGGCTTGATGCAAACATCCTCTAATTTTCCATGCCAGCAAGAAGACTCATTACATACAGAGTGAGGCATTCCTCATTTACAACCATGGATGAATGGTGCTGTTCTCATTTGCAGTGACAGATGGATTTTGTGGGGGGGGGGGGAATGGTTCACCAACACTGACAGCTGTTTTTTTTTAAAAAAAATAACAGAGGGGAGAGTCACCAGGATTCAAAACAGGCAGATATTAACATCCTGCTCCGGAAGAATATATTTATAGGGCAGTGAAGTTCATTCACTTCAAGGGAGGGTTACTTCCATGCCAGTGTGCTCCTGACAGAAGTCTTAGCTTCCAGTTTATTGTTCTTACCCAAAGCTAACTTCACCATTTACATGTAGCAAAGAGCATAACATGTGTCTACATGCCACATATATCTCTTATGTTAATGCATATATCTTGTAGTTGACATGAATTTATGCTAATGTGAATTAACTAAGCAGAATTTTGTTCTATGTGCTAAGTCACATTAGCTAAATCCTGGTTTGTTTGTTTTTTGTTTGTTTTTTTAAAACAATTCTGTCAGTGAGCCCATGATGGAATGGAAGCCACCTGACAGTCCATGAAATGTAGATGAAATGAATTTCACAAAATCTGTACAAAATTTCAGTATAGGACTATATTAATAAGATCTCCTAGGTTTTATCTCTATTGAACCTGGGAAAGTTGGTGAACACATGTATTTTCTGTTAGCTTTTTGTGAACAGTTGATCTGCTATTTGGCCATGTGTGTGTGTGTGTCTTTTAAATGCTTCTCAGATTTCATCTTTTCTGTTCTATGCTCCAGTCCATTCCAGAGTGTTTTATTGAAGTGTTTTACACAGATTTTGGAGCTTTGCAGAAAAGCAATTTAGAAATCATGGGGATGAATTGGAAAAGACACTTCCGTCTTGTTTTAATCAGCTCATGGCGCCATCCGACGCATATGTAGACGGTTGGGAGTTGTAGGACTTTTTTCTGTCTAAACCTGCATAGGATCGCACTCTTATTCAGTGATTCAGTGTCTCATAAAAGTAACTTTCTACCTATGCCACTATACATCATATCATCTTTAACCCCATTAATTACCTTGGCTTGCCCCAAACAATTCTGCAAAGTGCAGTGTAGCAAAGCACTAAGAATTCTCTGAGGCAGATCAACAGTCCTCCTTTCCCTGCTCTTTGAACCACTATTCACAGGATGCCACTGGGAAATGGGAGTAACAGTGGCCCTGTACATGTGATGCCCCTCAATATAAAGAGCTTCTGCATGGATGGGGAGCACAACCATCCCTTCTAGACTAGACTGGATGGCCCTTCAAATACAGGACACCTTCAAAATAGAGGACAGGCCTCTGGCAGTCATTCAAATGGAGAGCTGTCCTCTATATTAGCTCTATGGCCAATGGTGCTTCTGACTATGGGATGGAGCTTTGTCCTCACTGGAATCTGAGTATGACCAACTTTCCCATCTGACCTTCACTGAACTCAGAGATCCAAGGGCCAGATGGGCACAGAGATGTTTAAGATGGTGTCAGTGGGGCATGTTCTGTTGGTGGTAGGGCCAGGAAACATGGTCCTGCACCCCTTTCATTTGGAGGGCCAATGCCGATTATAAAACTGACTTAAGCTGGCAGTGTAGAGATATGCCGTGAGTCACTGAAGTAATTCTTTGTTGATGCAAAGGAGGCCAATTGTGGGAGTTAACACTTTCCCCTTTCTTCTTACAGGACTTGTACCTGCCTCTGTCCTTGGATGACTCTGATTCCCTTGGAGACTCCATGTAAAGAATCCCAGTTCCCTGTGTCCACTGTACACACACTGTTTTAGATGCAGTGCAGTTCTTCTGCTAAAAGGAGCAGAGAGGTCACTAGTGCTTGCAAATCAACTGAAGGACACACAAAGTTATGTCTTTTCCCCATCCTCTCCTATGATTTCTCATCTGTGCCACAAAACCAACACCTATCAACCAACAGAGATAAAGGGATACCAACCATCTGAGTAACTTCATAGGAAAGCTAAATGTCCATTGATGGCAAATTTTGAAGTCGGGGGGTTCACCATCTCATACCTTTCCCACACCTTTCTTCTTTTACTCTGATGTGCTGACTTTATGTTTGGCCGCAGGAGAGGATGCAAATTTCTTTTTGCAAGTGTTCCATTAGCAAATGGCATGATTCTCTCTGAAGGCCAAGAGGGAAACAGGTCTGTCTACCAGCACCTTTTTTCCAAATACCAATGGACACCAGCAACTCTGCAAAATCAGGTCTGTTTCCAAAGTTGCATCTCTGAGTTTAACACCTGCATATTGTTAGACCTTAATTTATTCATGGTCAGTGGGGGTTATAATCCATTGCTATGATAACATATGTATAAGACATCAGCACAAGGGTGGGTTGGGGTTGGACAACGTTAAGAAATAAAGAGCTACATTTGTCAGGTTCAAATTGGGCACTGGAGTATATTTCAATAAATGCACCAGGACATTTAGCTGGGTGGGATTTTAAGTGCATATACGATTGGCAATAAAAATGGTCTGTTTCATATGAAGTTACTGTACCTGCTGATTGGTATCTCTCTATCTCTGTGAAGACTATTAATGCCTTGTAAACAGCCAACACTGAAAACACTGTGAACATTTTGTTTTCAGGTCTCTTAACACCTCTAGGTTATTATTATTATTATTATTATTATTATTATTATTATTATTATATTATTAACAAGAAATCAATATGCATTTATAGAGGAAAACAAATAATTTAGCTATGTTTTAGAGTCAGTACTTCAAGCACTTTTTTTAACTAAAAAAAGAGAAAACTGGTGACTTTCTTTTGCTTAAAAAACAAACTAAAAAAATACACAAAAATGTTCAACACAATAAGTGTTTAGGAGTCACTGCCAAACTGACATCAGAGGTACAAAAACAGGGAGGGGCTAAATGGATGTGGGTGGGGGTAGATATTGCAATCAATTCAGTATGGTTAATATTTTGAGAATGTTTGTAACACGTTAAGCTTATGTTTTTCTTTTCCTATATTTCAATAGTCCTAAGGCCAGATGCTCAAAATTATAGTACTCTTAGGGTGTTCACGATACAGTATTTTCAGTGACTCTTTTATCTGGGTGACACTTTCTAACGGAATGAAAAGATGAAGGAATCTTTTTCACTTTTCGTAATTATTGATGCAAAGTTCACAGTTTTATACAGAGTTGACCATTTTTTTCTTGGGCCTGGATATGGGCACCAGATGATACATATTGCCTTTTTCCTCCTTATTTGTTTGAATAAGCTTTCTGTACTTTTGCAAAATGTTCTCAAAGCAATACCCATGAAAGCCGACTTTTGGGGCTTGCTTTTCCCCTCTGCTTTAGATTTCCTTGCTACCTATTGTGAGTTTAGAATGTATGATGCCTTCTCCCCCCCCCTCCCAGTTTGTTTTAATTTTGTGAGCCATCTCAGGCAATTGAATCAAGCGGAAAGGCATACAGATAAGACATTAATAATGATTCATAGGTAATAATACTATCACTGGGCTAGTTAGAGGAAAACTAAGCTTGGCTATTTCTCAAAATGTTATATAGTGATCAGTGGATAGCTTTTGCATTCTGCATTTTTTTGCCACTGGCATCTTTGAGATTCATGTGGTGACAATTTGAATGATCCAGGCTTTGCGATATTTAATTTAATTTAATTTTTTTTAAAAAAGATAAGGTTTTGATGTACCCAATCGCTGCAGTTAATAAGAGTCTTGCATCATTATGGGCAAGTAGTTTTCTACCATTTGTTCAACCAAACAATTACTCTCTAGAATTCCCTAACCCCTATGCCATTGTTTGACCCAATTGATCTTAACTTTGGTTCAGAAGAGTCAGCAATGCATTCATGTATGTTCATGGTCAGGTCACTGTGGGGAAGGGTGGCCTTGAGGACAAAGCACAGGGAAGACCTATGGAAGACTTTTCCATTGTGTGTTTGAAATCTGGCAGATTGGGTGTATGAATTGGAGCAGGTCTCTTAATTTCTTGGTGCCTCAATTTACCTGATCTGTCAAATAGGGACAGTAATACTTCTCTACCTCATGGGGAGGGATGGGGGGTTGGCAAGTGAGACATTTTGTTAATGCTGAAAAAAATCATCTGGTGGAAATGTGCTATCTATAACCTCCTGGGGGCTGGTGTTGATGAAGACTTTGGTGCTTATTTTGACAATTCCAGTGACAGCTTACTGGGGCGACCTAGAAAGTACTCTTGCTAAAGCAGCTAAATGGCCTGGACGCAGAGCGAATCCATGTGCACAGCAAGCTTTTACTGTGGTCAGCTTCAGGAGCAGGAATCCCTGTGTGCTCACTGATCTCTCCCTCCCAGAGCTGGAAACAGGGTCACTGTACCCATATGAGGCTCCAGGGCATGAACGTAGCATAGATTGTGAACTGCTTAAGCCAACAACTCCAATCAACTTGGAGGAGTGCTTGGTTTGTAACTTTGTAACTTTGCTCCAACTTTGAGCTTCTTTTCTCTCTTCTCTCTGTCTTGAAGGGCTGCTCCCAATCTGTCCTCAGAGCATGGCCCAGAGACCATGCACTGGGCAGAAGTGAAACTGAGTTACCCTTTTCTGTTGTTAAAGGTGACAGAAAGGACTCCATGATCCGTATTCAAGTTGAACAATGCAGAACACACCGATTCTCCTTTTTCATTTTGGAAAGAGAACTTTCACACACTTGGGTACAGTCCCTATGATTCCTGTTCTTGCACAAGGCCCTGGAATTGAGCCTATTATTGGCGGCAGCAGTACTGTAGAGTCTTTTGAATGTTATACTCTGTTCTCCACTCTTCACTGATTTCAGTGGAGACAAAACTTGATAGTTTGCTATTTGCCACAATAGCTGAATGCAACTTCAGAGGCAGCGCTCCTCTGAATGCCAAATGCTGGTAACAAGCCAGAGGGGAGACCTCTTGCCTTCGTCCCCAACTTGTATGCTTTCTAGAAGCTGGTCCCTGTTGGTAGACAGAACGTTGAACTAGATGGACCGTTGGTCCAATCCAGCAGGGTCTCTCTTATATCCTTAAGTAGATCATTGTTTACATGGAGTAGGTTCCCCATTTCCCCTATCAACCACAATATGTTTCCTTACAAGAATACAGCTGTAGGCATTTATCTTCAATTGCACTTAATAAGTGGCATGCCTGAGGGCCTGATCCAATAAGAACGCCCTTTGCCAATGTTGTGCGTCAATGCGTGCATCACTTTGATTAGGAGGATGGCAAGATGAGGCTTTCATGAGACTTTGTGTTGCCACAGCTTTCACCAGCAAGCAAATATACAAAGGCCTAGTAAATGGAAATAGACAGAGGCCTGCTCAACATAAAGAGAAGGTTCTTTCTTCCCCCACAAGGAAAAGAAAAGCCATTCAAAACCTGCAGAAGCAAAACAGGGTAAAGGACCAGACTCCCAGGTTTTAGAAGCAATTCTTCAGGTAAAAGTTCTTGAACTGTAGGTAGAAATCAGTGACCATGTCGGATGTAAAACTGCTTGTATAGTTGATGTTGCATGAGTCTTTGTACAAAAAATAAATGCATGCGGAATAGCTGTACATACAATACTAAGTGTATTCAGCTCCAAATTCTCAGATAGGCAAGAAAGGAAGGAAGAAAGAAAGACAACACACTTCTCTTATGCCTGATTTATTACTGTTAAGACATTTGGTATGGATGGATGAGGTGGATGCTATGAACACTAAAAATAGCAATTATTGTATAGGATGGTGGTTTCACATACATTCTAGCTGGAGGAAACCCTTTCTACATTGGCTTATTTGCTGGGCAATCTCTGCATTACAGGAGGTGGTCGGGAATGTTGTGGGATGTCCACAGGAGACCAGCGGCCAGCCCTTTCCAGCCTCATGATCACCTTGTATGAACTGAGAGAGGACCGTAGTACCAGGGCCAGTTACAAGTTTGTGTGGATCCTTGACAAAGAGTCTGCTGGTGGACCCTTCTTCTATCAATGATCTACCTAGCAGGCTTATCTAGAAATGGTGGGGCCCCAGAAAGAATGCAAAAGAGAAAATAGTTCTCAAAGGGGCCAGTAGTTTATTGCAACTCAGTGCATTTTGGGGGACAAGAACCTCCTTCTTCAGGAGCAATCTACAAAGGATAATAAGTTAAAAACAGCTAAATAAACAACCAAATTGTTTAAATGAATAAAATATCTAAAATATAAAACTAATATTGTTAGTCTATGCTGGTCTGCACATTAGTCTATAAATATCATTAGTCCAGATTGGCATTTTTGTCCCTTCCATTTGAATTAACTATCTACTTCAAAAGTGCAAAAATGATTCTTTTTTCCATTGTCCCAGAAGGCATTGCTCTGCACTCAATTTTCATCATTGGCACGTTTGAGAACTTCTTTCTCTTTTTGCATTCTTTCTGGTTTGGGTGCTTCCCATTTAGTTTTTATGTGTACTGGGGTGTACTAGGGTGACTCCGTGGCCCATTTTTGAGAATATTTGAGTATTTGAATGGCTGCCAAAGGAACATCTTCTATTTAAAGGTGGCATCTATTTTGTGGGACTGTCCTGTCTAATTCTGGTTTAAAGGTTAAATGAACACACACCTGAGAACTGTTGCCTTAAAAAAAATGGCAGAGCTGGAAAAAGTGTAGAAATGGACAACTAAATTGATCAAGGGATTGGAACATCTTCCCTATGAGAGTAGGTTACAACAGCTGGGATTGTTTAGCTTGGAAAAAAGGAGGCTAGGGGAGACATGATAGAGGTATACAAAATGATGTATGGTGTGGAGAATGTGGATAGGGAGACAGTTTTATCCCTCTCCCATAATACTAGAAACTTGGGTCATTCCATGAAGCTGATTGGTGGGAGATACTGGACAAATAAAGGAAGTACTTCTTCACACAGTGCATAGTTCAGTTATGGAAATCACTACCACACGATGTGGTGATGGCCACCAATTTGGATGGTTTTAAAAGGGGTTGGGTAAATTCCTGGAGGAGAAGGCTATCGATAGCTACTAGTCCTCATGGACATGTGCTACCTCCAGTATTAGTGGCAGTAAACCTATATACACCATTTGCTGGGGAACATGGGTGGGAGGGTGCTGTTGCACCATGTCCTGTTTTGTTGGTCCCTGGCTACTGTGTGAGCAAAGTGCTGCACTAGATGGACCCTTGGTCTGATCCAGCCTGGCTCTTATGTTCTAAGGGATTTCCTTATAATATTGATAATCTCCCAATCTCTTTAGAACCATTTGGAGTCCTGCTAAAATCGGTTTTGATCAATCTTGGTGTTCCTGGAGCACTCTGCACACCGTCTGCATAATCTCCACTGTTTACATCCAATATTTTGCAGCTCTCCAAGAGACTAGGGTAGCATCAAGGACTCTTACATCTTAGAAGCTATGCTCCATTACGTGTCTAGTTCCTTCTGTATTTGGTTTTATTGCAAAAGATCTCATCTAAATCCAATATGTAAAATATCCATGTAAATTGTAGGGTGGTTCAAATTCCACCTGATGACCTGAACATATATTAATTCTCTTTCGCTTTCTACCTGCCTTGCATTGAAATAGGACTAAATGAATTTGATGGGACTTGCTTTCAAGGAAGCTGAGGATGTTACGGCCAAAGTAGACATGCTATAGAAGCATGGCAATTCAAACTTGCAAGGTCTTTTTATTGATTGATTTTTAAAAAAAACATCCTGTTAGGATTAGATACAGCAGGATGGGACTGAAGGAAGAAACAAACCCTTTAACCTCCATGCTTAATCACCTCCTCCCATAGTGCTATCTGCCATATGCCCCATGCCCTATACCCATATGTTTCTCCCTCCACAGCAAAGAGCAGCTGGGATTGGGTCCATAGTGCTGGTCCAAATGGTTAGACACCCCTGCATCCCCTGCCATAGTCCCAATCCATCCCACAGTCCTGATTTAATCAAGAACCTCCTGCCCCAAATCATATAGTATTTAGCCTATAGGATGATCATCTCTGGTATAGGTTTACAGTGACCCAAAAGTGGATTTAAATATTTTAAGTCAATCATGTTGAGTTTGGCAGATTTCCAGGAGAGTGAAGCTAGAAGTGTGAAATCACCATCTGCCCTAAAACTTCTTGTGCTCTGAACATCTGTAGATGCTGAACAAACATACATGAGAAACTGGAGCGCCAATCATGGTAAACGCCTCTAAAGATTTAAAAAACAGAGGTCTTGCTCACAATGAGCTGCCACTTTTTTCCTTCTGTTTTCCCCATCACACACACACACACACACACACACACACACACACACACACTTGTTCTTTATCCTAAGACCAAAGACTCCCAATGCCCAACCATTTTGCAAATGGAAAACTGACGAAATGGGTGACAATAACGCTGGCATACAGCAAGATGTGTACCCCCAGCTGTTTTAATAAAGAAAAGGCAGTGTATCAACTATATTTACTTATATCCTTACATCGGTCTTCCCCAACCTGCTGCCCCCCAGATTTGTTGAACTGCAACTTCTATAATTCACGGCCAGCAAAGCCAAGTTAGCTGGGAACTATAGGAGTTGCAATCTAACATGTCTTGAAGGGCATAAGGTTGGGTAAGGGTATTTTACATGTTGTCGGCATTGCTATTTTCTATCCACTGAAGTCAAGATGATTGTTGCCTTCATAATTCCTTTGGGGAAGATCTGACAACTCAGTTCTACATTAATAAAATGACCAACAGGACCTAGATCGAGTTAGGATTAAGAATGCTTTATTTGGTCATCAATAGATCCTCTGTGTAAGCACAGAAGTAGATAGGAGTGAGCTACGGATCGGGGAGAAATCCATTCGGTTCTCATTTTAATGTTAACTTATCTGATATTGCACTCTTGAAATTGGCAAGTCTCTGAATTTTTCAATGCATGCACAAATGCATATATTAGTGATAATAATATTTGAAACTGGATTAGGAAGACTGCTTGCAAAATGTGTGCATTAGACAACATTGTGTACAGAAGAAGCATGTATTAGGAGAGATGGATGCAAGAAGAATGCTTACAAATGTTCATCATACAAACTTTCATTTTTTGAAAAGAAATCTCAGTGTTCAGGATGAACCAAAGTTCAAACTGGAATGATGAGAAACTGAAATTGTCTGATTTGTCCATTCCTAGACTGAACTGAAGAACCAAGTGCAAAATAGTCTAGTTTGGCCAGATTCAGGTCAGATAATATAAAGTATTTCTTCAGAAACTCATAGAGAAGAATATGTCTATCAATGGCTATTAGCCATAATGGCTATATGGGGTTCTTCAGGTTCAGAGGCAATGTGCCACTGAACACCAGTTACTGAGATGCATCACTGAGGGAGGGTTGTCTCTTTCACATCCTGCTTGTGATGGGCCACCATGGAAAGCCAGGAAAGATGGACCTTCAGTCTGATCCTGGAAGACACTTCTTATGTTCTCATGATCCTCCCTCTTGCCAATATTGGAAATGATCCCCAGATTGCCCTTGTCAGCATGTGAATTTCACATGAGAGGTGATTTGCTCCTATTGCATTTCTCATCATCCAATTGCAGAATGCCAAGTTTACCAAACTCCATGGTCATTCATTCTGTGGTCTGACCACCTCCACGCCCTCCATCCTCAGTTCTGTTTTTGGTCATCTGGCAGTGGTTGGAAAGGTGTATTGCTGTATACCTTTGCTGTAAAGTGTTGGTCCTCTGATGCCATCAAGCACAGTATGCATTCCATCCAAACTTGCTGAATTTCCTAGCAAAACATGGGACAATGTTTCATGTCAACAATTCAAATAATTACAAAATGTTATTAGATCTACATCATTGGGTCCATTTGATAAATGACCATTGAGCACCTTGTCTTCAAAAAAAATCAAGGAATTCTTGTTCAGAATTTGGGATTATCCATACACAGTGAGTATTTGGTGCAACTGCTGTCTCTTGCACAACTGGCAGGAAAAATAAAGTTAGATAAACCTGTTCACTGGACAAAAATGGCAAATTTTAGAATGCCAGCTCTTTCCAGCTCTTTCCACCTTTCTCATCCTCCTTCATGCCTACACTATCATCTATATTATACTATACTAGCTGAACAGGGCATCTTTAAATCTTCCCACTTTCCCTGGAATAGCAGAATGCATCTCATTGTATGGAAGAAGAACGTCTTTTTAATCAACTGCACTGTTCAACAGACAGTGTTTATTGATCACATGAAGCAGAAACTTTGAATGTAAGAGCAAACAAAGATGGAGTACAGCAGCAACCGCAAAACAGACCACATTCAAAAGTGGATGTGATTTGTTAGATCATCATTTCAAGTGCAAACCACCTTTTTCACTGTGCTACTGATATTATGGCTCCTGCTGCCAGTTTAGAAGACTGCTTACTCTAAGGCTCTTTCTAGATGCACTGTCTTTTGAGTCTGAAAAGTCAGCTGTGGGGATGTGAGAATCAGTAAGGTTTGAACTTGTCCAGGTTCTCCAATTTCCAATTCAGAGCTTGTTTTGTCTCATTCCCATTTGTGAGCCCATCCCCCCCATCCAAAACCAGAAAAGTGCCCACCCAAAATACACACTTCCCCCCAGAGACTAATGCATGATGATGGTTTTTTTAAATGGACATTTTAAAGAGCACACTTTCCTTGCAAATGCATTTTATGAGTGTGATTGCAAACTTGGGGCGTGTGTGAGCTTTCCTTGAAAAATGTACTCCTATTCACATTCCTATTTGGGGTTACATGAATGGGGGGGGGGAATTCAAGATGAAAAGGAATAAAAATGAAAGTCTTGCACATCCTCAGTCAACCAACCTCTTCTTCCCTTGTTATCTTACAAAGTAGGGATCTTAGAAGCACAGGCCAGACGGATGTGTGGATGCCACTAGTCAGTTTTCTTAATCATGGGGAAGCCACACAATAGTAATAAATAATCTCCCAAGACTTCATCTGCATGAACATCTGCCTTCTGGAAACGGCAGTTTCTTCATCTACAGCTCTTTTGAGAAGTAAACTGTGGCCAGGGAAATAGGCAGCTGGGGGGAAAAAAAGAAACCCACCTGATGGCAGGTTACCATCTTGAGCTTCTGAGCTGATTTTGTATTATTTTCCTCATTCATAAAAGAAAGCTGCGATATAAGATAACCAAGAGGTCAAAGCTGTATTTTCTTCTATAGTCGTTCTGTGTTGGGTGGGAATAAAATAAAAGAGCATATGGGAATTTTAAAAGGTTAAAAATAAATCAAGGTGGGGTTTAAAGTTTAGCTGGCATACTTTAAACTCTTTGTACAGAACCTTGAAGGATACGTCCTCTGTACAAGCTGTTGTATTTTACAGGGTTGTTCCATTGTTTTTCTTTTTGCTTTAAGTGACCTATTTAACAAATGAGTAGTTGTAAAAAAGATGAATTAATTTAAATTAAGAAGTGTGGGTTTTTTTGTTGTTTTTTTAGCCTTTCTCTAATGTATCCATCTAACATTTCATATTTTTGGCAAAAGCTTTTCATAAGCCTACAAGGAATATTAACACAGTAATATGTTATATTTAGGGAAGGATTTTCATAGTCTATATGTTGCTGGGAACTTCCCCCCCCCCCCCCCCATCCAATAAAGATCATGTCCCTTTGTGCAGATCTTCAAAATGTTTTCCATCTCATTGAGAAGTGATCCCTCATGATCACTTCCCAGTAAGATCCAGGTAGAACTGCATCACAGAAAGAGTTCAACATATGTTGAGATGGTGTACTGATGTCAGTTCCCCAAATCTCAAAAATCTGTTTTGCCAAACTCATGTTGAACCACTGTCCTGACAAAATAACACATTTTGGTAGGGCTGTTCACACACACCCCAATCCACTATGGAGGCCAATTCAGAGCTTCCTAGCTGGCCCCAATCTGCCTTGGGCCACTTCAGGCCTGGTCTGCCCACTTTCCAGAAATAACCCTTTACGGCCACCATAGTTTGAATATTAGATCTGGTAAACAACAGAGCCACCATCTTCCTTAAAAATGGTAACTCTCATCAAAGGCAGGCAGCTGCCGGATGGGCCAGGTAAGTCCCATGGGTGGGCAGGGGCAGTGATTTGGGCCCAGGCTGATCAGCTCCCATCTGCACTGGCCCTATCTGGTCCCGATTCAGGCCTGATCTGGATTTGGACTGAGGCAGTGCACAGCCCTACATTTTGGTAGGCAGGCAGGCTATCTGTGAAAGTAGGGAATTTATTAACCTAAATATAGATCACGTCATTTTTTGCACATTGGGAAAATTTACAATGACACAGTGGCTCAGTTCGGACAACATATTAAGCAACGGAGGGGTAAATAACGTACTGACCGTGCGTTAGGCAGGAGGAGCTCCACAGACGACACACTGCAGCTGGCGCTGCTCGGAACTGGCAAACACCCCAGCTGCAAGGAACTTGCGGCGGCCATTTTGTTTGCAGCCTCTCCTCCCTGTACCCTCCAGCCGTATCCCAGCAGGCACCGTGAGTTCTGCCGGCTGCATAGAGCGGCCAGGGGGTTTTGGCTGCTCTAGGCAGCAGAACTCTATTCCAAAACGGAATAGTCCACGGAGAGAAGGGGGCTGAATTCGGACGACACTGTAAACAATGGGGCTTCGGGCTAAACAACATGCAAGCCCGTTGTTTCGCTCCATTGTTTAAAGTACCTGATTAACGCACTGTCAGTTGTGTGTGCGTTATGTGCTGCCCTCCAGACAACACAACGCAACTGACGATTGTTCCCCCCCTCCTCCGTTGCCTAATGTGTCGTCCGAACTGAGCCACTGAGTTTTATGATCAAGTGGGCTTCTGTTTGTGCAACCATCCTTTTGGTATGGATCAGGCTGGCAGTGAATGGCTTAATCAGGCACATGCCAAGGCCCCCACCCCAGGAGGGTCAGCAGCACTGATGACCTCCTGAGCCCCTGCTGTTCCTCATCCTTGCTGTCACTGCCTCTTCCAACACCCTCCCTGAGCTTGTAAGCAGTGACAAAAACAAGGGAACAGAGGCACAGCCTCAATTCACCATGGGCTTTCCCCTTTTGGGGATTGGACCCAGAGGGAGAGGGAGCAAGTGAATGGGCAGTGGTGACAGTCCCAATGAGGAAGTGGGCAACCTCAGAGAGAGGACCCTGCTGAGACCATCTTGCCCAATGCCTCCTCCTCCCCCCCCCCAAATAAATCCCCTGGAGATGGCATTGAGTATGAAGGTATGCTAGTTGGCTAAAGTTTTGCAAAAGGTCTTACACGTAGGTGTACAATGCACACATACACCCTGTTACATCTGCTGTCTATTTATGACACTGAGTTATAGCCGAATGTTAGATATGTTTATTCCATACTGAGTTGAATGCCATGACATGAGTGACAATGGTTGTTTCCATTAATGGTTCATAGGTGCTCCATTCGCCATGATTCATGGTTGCTGCCACATGGAATAAGAAGCTTCCAGGATGTGATTTGGGGAAGCATAGTGGCAGGGATGTTGTGAGAGTCTGGTTGGGTCTCTATCTTGGTGGGTTTCTTCCAGCTTGACTCATTGGACACCAGCCAGGCAAGTGTGGGGATCCTTGCTTATCTACAAACACCATTTTGCACGAAATGACAACTAAGCCATTTACATAAATCACCATTTTGAGCAGTGTGATTTACATAAAATTGTAGGCATAAATGGCTCAATTAGACCATTTAGCCCTGCAATTTTACTATTTATGGCTGCCATTTTGTGCAAATGGTGATTTACGGAAATGGCTTTCCCACCATTTTGTGTAAAATGGTGCTTGCAAGGAAGAGAAATGGCTGTCTGCAGACCATCCAATGGCTTGCATGGTGTGCCGAGTAGAGTTGGGTGGCTGGTGGGAGTCTGACAGGTAGCATGTGAGGTGGGCTCTGGTAGGTTCGCTCATCCCTACTTGGCGGCACCTTCTTTCTTTCTTTTTTTCTTTCATAATGCTCTGTGCTCAGACAGATCACCAGTGGGAAATTTAACAGTCCCACTGGGTTATTAATTCCTCTTTGTTCCTTTGGCTATGAGATCACTCTTCATGGCAGGGCCACCTCAAGATGTTTTGCTGCCCGAGACAAACATGGTGCCCCCCCATTCCACCTACAGAAGCCAACTGGACTGGGCAGTTGAACCTTTCCTCAACACTGGCAATGGGACAGTATGTAGCGCTGTTCTGCAGTGGAAAGTTACAGCCAAGGGGTTGCCGCTGCCCTCTCCATGCCACCCAGTATCTCCTGCCTGAGGCAACTGCCTCACTCTGCTTAATGGTAGGACCGGCCCTGCTTCATGTACCATTTTAGCTTTGATGATGTGGGCTGCAGTTAAGCAATGATCCCAGGAGTAGTTGGTTCTTGCCTTTAAAACAGCAACAACAGCCCTTTCTCAGTCAGCTTAACCCACCTTTATTCTTAACAAACCTCTTGGGAAATTTGGCATTTTCTACACAGCAAATTCTTGTTTGAGGCTCCACCCCAAGACATCTCAACTGCATCTTCTTGTAATGTACTGCAGCTTTAAGCCAATGATTCTCCTCCCCTTGTTTCATGTGCATGTTTTGAACAAATTCTGCATTTTCCATTTGTGGTGGGTTGTTTAGCATTCTGTCCACCTTTTGTGCCATTCGACTTGTACAGAAAACATTTTTATTGACGTTTCTAGGGGGTGGGGTGGGGATATTTTGTTTTGTTTCTTTTTAAAAAAAAAAAAAAAGCTTCAGTTCCATGGCTAGAGGTAGAAATAGGATACTTATCTGACAGGTGTCAAATTGTGGTGATAGTATTAGGCGTTGTAGCTAGCTAGCGAAGAAGCTGTTGAGAGTAAACGCATGGTACTGACATCTCATAGCTTAAAAATCACTTTCCTGTGCTGCTTCTTTCTGTCCCTTGAACTCTCACACTTTTGCAGTTTTTTGGTTATAGATGTGGACATGGACAAAATGAGAGAACAAAGCCTGAATACGTGCCGATCATGAAACTTTGCAATGTACAGCCGTTATTGTACATCCAACGAGATGCTCCCATGAGCATTTCCTCTCTCCATGGCAACAGACCTGATGAATGCAGGATGTGTCTACAGAGTGCTATGCCCAGTGCAATTCAGGGTTCTTTTTGTAGTAGTTTTTTTAAAATAATAATAATAATAATGTAAATAACCTCACAGATCCTCATGCACAAACCTCTCTGAATATTTTGACGTTGGGTAAGGACAATACAGTGTACCAGTACAGTGGAGGAAAACTGTGAGTTAAATGGGTGTTCACAGACATCCAGGGTCAAAGAGGTCTCAATATTTCACATTTGAGGTTAACACAGTTCCTGTGTTGATAAAGAGAGAAAAAACAAGCACGCAAAGACTTAGAACTTGTGGTGCTGCCCACAAAACAGAGATTTTTATAGGGTTTGAACTGAAGACAAAAACCGTACAGATGTATCCTGCATCCATGTGTCTTGTGCCTCTTCGCCCTGAGGAGTCTTTCTTCAGAGGCCTGATGGTCTAGAACTAATTTCCTTTCCTTTCTTTTTTTCCCCCCGGTGAAGTGTTGTGAACTGTTTTTTATCGCTCGTTCTGCTCCACCAAACCCATTCCTCAGCACCGACGGGATTGTCTCTGCAACTGGATGCCATGCAGCGGAGGGACCTGTTCGCTCTATAGCTTTGCTCTCAATAATTTGTTATGCATTGTTTTTTCCTCATCTAAATGTACATTTGCAAGGTGTGTGTAATGTCATTTTCCAAAAATAAAATTTGGTTTCAGTACTGAGGTGAAGCAAGCTCTGTGACTGGCTACTACTGTCGAACTTTTCTGCCGCATTGCTGTTGTTGCTTTCGTGCAGGCTTCCTCAACATGGGTGCCTCCATATCTTTTGGACTACAGTGCCCATCATACCCACACATATACTGCACTGGCTGGGGATGGTGGAAGTTGTAGTGCAAAATATCTGAAAGGCACTCCATTGGGGAATTTTGCTTTACTGTATTGGTCTCAAGCATGGTGCATGCATGTGTGCCTTGGTTAGGGACTTCTATCTTGCCTCCTCTCTAAGGAGTTCAGTGCAGTGCACCTTATACTGTGTCAGGGTATTTGCCCATATATGTCACTCAGACTGCCAGAATTTTGCCGACTCTGACTGACAGCTGTAGGGAGGCCTCTTAGAAATCTCCCCCCAAAAGGGGGGGGGAGATTACATATATTTGCATAGAATTTACACATGTTAATTCATATATATCAAGGCTGGGCAATTTATGGCCCTCCAGATGTTTGCACCTGCAACTCACATTAGCCCCAGGGACCATAGCTCAATATAAAAGCATGTGCTTTTCAGCAGAAGGATCCAGGCACAATCCCAGCATCTTCGAGGGGGTGTCTACTTGGGGCTTTTACTCCCATTCTACTGTGCCATCCCCCAAAATGATTGTGTCTGTTTCAAAAAGTTGTCACACAGAGGAAGGCCAGGATCTCTTCTCGATCATCCCAGAGTGCAGGACATGGAATAATGGTCTCAAGTGACAGAAGCCAGATTCTGACTGGACATCAGGAAAAACTTCCTGATGGTTAGAGCAGTATGACAATGGAACCAATGACCTAGGGAGGTGGTGGGCTATCCCACACTAGGGCCATTCAGGAGGCAGCTGGACAGCCATCTGTCAGGTATGCATTAAGGTGGATTCCTGCATTGAGCCAGGGATTGGATTCCATGGCCTTATAGGCCCCTTCCAACTCTACTATTCTATGATTCTATGTTTTCTTTTCTCAGCCTCCTGAATGCATCCATTTTATTACAGGTATGATATTAATGTAACTAATTTATATGCAGGGAACAGAGACTCAGTTCATCTCTCGGTTATTTTAATTGTGGCTTTTCAATTGCCAAAGTTCAAACCTACACAGCCTGCTGGTCCCTGCTGTTTTGGAATTAATGCATAAGTAATTGATGGGCTGTGTTGCTACAAGCCATGGTGATGGCCACAGGGTCAACCAGTTTTAAAATTGGATTTAATTAATTTTGGGAAGACAGATCTATTTGCAGCTATTAGCCACGGTGGTTAAGTAGAACCTGCCAGGTTGAAAGGCAGCATTCCTCTGAAGGCCATTTGCTCTGAGGGGAGCCAAGCACTCATCCCGTCTGGCTGGACACATAGTTGTACTAGATCGGCCTTCCCCAACTCCTATCACCCCCATCCAGCATGCCTACTGGGAATGGTGGTAGTTGTTATCCAACACTTCTGGATAACAACTAGGAACAACAATTGAAGGAGTCTGGATTAGATGGCCACTTGGCCTGATCTAGCACAGCTTTCATTCGGTTCTGATAGCTTTGAGATGGGATGGGATGGAATGGGATGGGATGGTGTTGTAGAGTGAACTCTTCATGTTCTATTCATGGAATTTCTTCATGCAGTTAACATTTGAAGGGAGTTACCATCAGAAACAAAAATGACAAGCATTTCATCTCTCCTGCCTGGGAGATGTTCAGGCTATCAGTAGTGAAGGAAACTTGTCAATTACTCAGGTAGGGAGCTATGAAAACTATCTTTTGGGCGTAAACCATGACCCCCCTCCTTTGTTCCTCATATTCAGTCTTTTGCCAAGTTGTATTGTTTCACCCTTTACAACAGGGGAGGGAAACTGCAGGGGATCTGGGAGGCATTTTCACATACACCCGGACCTCCAATGGGCCCCAATCCATGAAAAGAGCCTTGGTTTACTGTTAAGAATTGGCAAACACCCCCCCCACACACACACACACACATACACACACACAGGTAGCATAGACCGGCCAAATCTTGCTTCAAAACTTGTGAGATTCAGCTGCTTTAGACTGCTGTAGCATTTTTTGCTGCTGATACTATAGAAGCAGCAGCAGCAGCAAAGGATGAAAGGGTCCACACCAGATGACCGTGAGGGCAGCATGTACTCTGCAGGCTTCGTGTTACCCAACCTAGGCTGACCATATGAAAAGGAGGACAGGGCTCATGTAACTTTAACAGTTGTAGAGAAAAGGGAATTTCAGCCAGTATCATTTGTATGCTATTAGTTCCTGGTGAAATTCCCTCTTCATCACAACAGTTAAAGTTGCAGGCACTATACTAGAGTGGCCATACACAAAAGAAGGCAGGGCCCCTGCAACTTTAACAGGGGTGATGAAGAGGAAATTTCACCAGGAACTAATTGCATACAAATGACACTGGCTGAAACTCCCTTTTCACTACAACTGTTAAAGTTACATGAGCCCTGTCCTCCTTTTCATATGGTCAGCCTACCCAACCCTGCTTTACAACATTGCAAAACTACAGCCTTTTCTCTCTGGCACGATCTACACTCCTGCTTTATAATGGTATTGAAGTGCACTGACAACTGTTCGGGCCCATGACACATTCCATATACTGTTTTCAAATTGCTTTCATAGTGTTATATCCTGTTTGGTGTAGATCTGGCCTCTGTCTCCTTGGCAGAAACTCTGGCCTATGCCCTGGGCTATTTCTTGCCTAAACTACTGCAATCTTCTTTTCTCTGGTCTTCTCTTCTCTGGTCTCACAACTATCCATCACTCTGCTGCCAAAATCATTCACCCTTCTCATAACTTTGATAATGTCTCAGGCCCCCTTTAAATCCCTACACTGGTTTCCCATCTGCTTCCCACATCCAATTTTCCAGATTTTTTTTTAAAAAAATGAATTTGCAATCCTGCTCCTCCTCCATATTCCTTGATCTCTCTCACTAATTCTGGCCAGTCTTCTTTCAGATTTGTGGTAAGTAGCGCAACATCATCAAGCAAATATGCTGATCTTATGAATTTGGCCATTCATTTCTAAGCCTCTATCTAAGATGGCTTCTATTTCTTATGGGGATTCCTAGAGATTACAAAATGACAACCAAGAGCAGGGGGTAGGCCTGCTTTGTTCCTCTGTTCAGGAAGGAAGGAAGGAAGGAAGGAAGGAAGGAAGGAAGAAAGAAAGAAAGAAAGAAAGAAAGAAAGAAAGAAAGAAAGAAAGATCTCAACTCAATCCTGTTCACTCTCACCAGAGCTTTTGTTTGGATAAACTGGCTGCATTTATTTCGTAAAATATTGTCCCTTATGTGTTTGTGTTGTTATTTTTTCAGGAGTACAAATATGAAAGCACATTCCAAATGGACAAATTCTTTGTGCGCATCGGAAGATCAGCTTGCTAATGGCACTCCTAGATCCAACACAGGTCCTTACCTTCAAAGCTCTCCATGGTTTTTCCAACTTATGTCCCTACTCTTATACCCTGGTGCAACCCATCCCATGATCTTTGCCCTTCCAGCTCCACCACCCTCCACCAACAGAAGAACTAATGCTCTTTCCAAAGACTCCATCTTTCTTCCATTGCTGCCCCATATGATTGGAACTGCCTCCCAGAGAACTTGAATGGTGCCAGTTATCTCATTTCCTTTAAATCCCTCCTCAAAACTGACTTTTCCCATCAAGGCATTGGAACAATCCCCTAGTTCCCATCCTCTTCCAGTTGTCCCAAACTTTTTGAACAAGTGACATAGGCACCACTAGGCGGACCATATGAAAAGGAGGACAGGGCTCATGTAACTTTAACAGTTGTAGAGAAAAGGGAGTTTCAGCCAGTGTCAATTGTATGCAATTAGTTCCTGGTGAAATTCCCTCATCATCACAACAGTTAAAGTTGCAGGGGCCCTGCCTTCTTTTGTATACGGTCAGCCTAGGCACCACCACAAAATGGCTGCCGTAGGGGCCCTGGCCATTCACAAAATGGCTGTCTCCTTTCCCTACTCTTTCTCTTGATCATCTTTAAGCTTGCCAGGAGGCATTTCCTTTCTCCCCTTGTCCTTTTGTACATTTTAAGCAAACTCAGGGGAGGGGACCCAAAAAAGAATGCCACCTCAGAATGGACAGGCAGCAGAATGGCCCACTCAACCCATAAGTAAGCTTAAGCAAACATAACTGAGGGGAAAATGCACATTGCTCCCCTGTTTCCTTGCTGGGGCCTCCACCTTCCTTTCCTTCTTCTGTTGTTTCTCCTGTGTTAAACCATTGTACACTGTAAAGTAATGGAGGCTGGTGGCTCAGATTCCAGTGGGGTAGTCAGGATCAAGTCAGAATTTAAAGGAGCTATCCGAGGTGCTGAACCCCATCACTACACTAGGTTCAGTGCTTTTGATAGCTCCTCTAGAGTTCTGGGTGATCCTCACTGAAACCTAGAGCAGATTCACCACCACTTTGACATCAGACCCATAAGAACATAAGAGGAGCTGTGCTGGATTAGACCAAAGGTCCATCAGCAGTCTGGTCAACCACCTGTTGATCAGGAACCCACAAGCAAGACATGAGTGCAATAACACCCTTCCACCCATGTTCCCCAGTAACTGGATTGCATAGGCTTACTGCCTCTTCTATTGGAGGTAGCACATAGCTATCAGGGCTAATAGCTATTGATAGCCTTCTCCTCCAAGAAGTGACCCAGCCTCTACCACTGTAAAGTGCCACCAACACTGAGAGATCTGATCAAGATAAGGCTGCCTTCCCCAACCTGATGTCCTCTGGATGTGTTGGACTACAGATCCTAGAACTCTTAGTCAGGATGACTGGGGGATTCTGGGAGTTGTAATCCAACATATCCAAAGGTGATCCAGTTGAGGAAAGCTCCTTATTGAGTTCCTTGTTTGCTTATTTATGTATTAATTCAACGTACTCTTGGGACAGTTTACAATAATAAAATGCTCAAAGCAACAATAAAATAATAACTAAAACATCAGATGCAACAATGAGAATATTAAAGTATTAAAACATTTAAATATTAAAATGATTTAAACAACATTGAAGAGCCATCAGTCAAGTCAATAATTGGAGCAACAGGTCAAGGGTTACATGCCTGCTGGAAGAGGAAGGTCTTGATGTGGCGTCTAAACATATACAGTGAATATACCAGGCAGATCTCCCTAGGAAGGGTATTCCACAGACGGGGCCACTACAGGGGAGGCTTTGTCCCTGCTAGCCATCCATTACACCATTGTGGGTGGCAGCACTCAGATAAGAATGTCCAAAGATGAACCCAGCAAACTGGGCAGTGATATCATTGCCATTGTTCATATATTTTCTTCATTGAATTTTCTTTGCAGTACATCCTTTTTTCCTTTTTATTGATTTGTAGACTATAGCTTGCCTTAGTGTCACTCTGAGCCAGCCAGATTCACATGTAGGTCAAAAATTCATTGCTCTGCTCAAAATCGATACCATGCTGCCTTCATGAATTCACTTTTGCTCCGTCTTTTTGGCTCTTTCAGTAAACATTTTTTCCTGCTCCTATTTCAGTTTTTTTCTTTTTCAGTTTTTTTTCTTTTTTTGGCAATGCATGGGTCAGGTCCACCATCAAAGATTCAACATGTGGGGTCTGCAGTTAGCACCTCATCATTACTTGCAAGCATGGAACACAAACAGAAAGCTCCATAGAAAGCTCAGTTCTCTTGAATAATATTTCATGGTTAAAGGGGGTCTTTTGTCCTTCTTCTTTCCCATCCTCCTTTGTGGTCACCTGACCCAAAATCCAGCTTACTCAGCGTTCAGTGCAGAAATGATCCCAATCCCATTAGTGCATAATGGAGAGAGTCTTGTAATGCCTCAGTTGTTGGAGTATTGGCACCCAAATGTCATTTATCATATGGTCTGCTGGAAGAAACACACACACACACACACACACACACACACACACACAGAGAGAGAGAGAGAGAGAGAGAGAGAGAATCAATTGTACAGTAATGCTAATGTTTGCCGAGAGAGCTGACCTTAGAAATCAGTGCTTCTTTAGAAAAAAAGCAATCAGCAGGAGAAATTGGACAAATTTGCATTGGCATAATTAATATTGCTAAGATCATAATAAAGCCATGGAGGCAGAAGGGGAGCAGGAGATGTAGAGGAAAGGCTTTGAAATGTGGACAGCTCTTCCCTGTTCTGTCCATCGTCACCCCCACAATTCGTAGCCGGTTTTCTGAAAGGAATGAATGTTCTTGACGTGAATGGGGTGGAACAAAAGAAGCCATTGTGCCTTTCGACTTTCTTCATTAACGTTTCACCCAAATATATGCTGAGATTGAGTGCGGCAGCTTTCTTTATGACACCCTAAAAACGAAGTGGATCATCGGAAGAGCAAGTGGTGCAGCATGGAGTGCTTCTGCTCACTTTCCCAGTCAGCCTTGCCCCCTTCCAGTGTACTCCATTCCATTTCTCCTCCCCCACCCCTACAATAGTGAGCATTCCATTCCCATTGGGCATGCTCAGACTTCACTGAGCTATTTCTGGAGTCCCCCAAGGGATGGTGCTTGCAGGGAAATCTAGCCCTTTTTAAGACCACTGGATTTCCCCTGGGCTCCCAGCTTTTCTAGCATTTGCAAGGTGAGATGCAGTCTTTTCCCCAGAATCTGGGGATTTTCTCCTATTTTTTTTGGTCTTGAAGTGACATTCATGCAAATTGCAGCTGCAATTTGTGTAGCTTGTGTACATAACATGCTTAATACTGTTCAAAATTCAGGGTGCCGTTTGCATGTATTAAGCATGTTGAGGCTGCAATTTGTGCAAATTGCAAAATTATGCCCAAAAATTGTACAAGGAAATGTCACTTTAAAAAAAATGTGACCTGAACCAACTTGATCTGCATTGAGATGGCACAGCTCACAGATATGCAAATCAAAGTCTGAGGGGCCAAGCTGCTACAAGGTCCGTGAACTTTACTCCCGGATGAATTCCTCTGACTTCCCTGAGTCCTCCACACCAACATCACAGGAGGGGTTAAATGTTTTTGGAACTTCTGCAAAATAAGGGGTTCCCCCAATTCTTCTAAGAGCTCCATCACACCAGCGATTGAGTGCACTCTCGCCATGCCTGGTGTGCAGATTTGCAGCACAGTACTCACATGATGCTTTGCCTATCCTGCTGACACCTTGCCTCTTCTCCAGCCTTTCCTAGAATGCTAAAAGTCTGGATAATTTTCCCTAAGCACATTGAATGCAGCCTAAGTCTCCATATAGTTTTAAAGGAACTGGGGGCTTGACTGGATTGAATCAGGTCCTGGCAGGGAAAAGCGATCTCTCCCAGCAGCCGGCTCCAAGCCTCAGTATAAAACCCAAACCTTGCATCCCAGGCTCCCAAACGTTTTTTAAAATCATACAACACCTGAATCTCTGCAGAGACAGGATTGTACTCCCTCGATGCCCCCAAAGAGCTAGGCTAAAGGGTCATTCCATTTTTGCCCGGCAGAACGGTGGTCTGGCTGAAGTGCTCATCTGACAGGACCTGACTGGAGGGAGAAAGAGAAGGGGAGGGGAGGGGTGGGGTGGAAGAGCAAACGAGCAAAGGAGCGGAAGAGCAGCTGTCCAGGAGAAAGGGATCATAAGTTTGACACGCTTCTGCCTCAGAGGTAAAAAACAAACAAACGCGGAGGCAAACCGGGGTGGTGGTGGTGCAATTAGGTATGATGAAGCTCTAATTCTTCCCTCTTGGGTGCTAATGCTGTCCCTTTGGCTGCATGAGAACTGGGGATGCTGGAGAAATCCCTAATGGACTCAAATGAGTTCAGATTTCTATTAATCCGACCTGTGGATTCCATGGACTTGCACACCAATTTTTTTTCATTTCTTGGGTGGTGGGGTATTTACACTAATTTACACTCATTTGCATTACTATTGGCGCATTTATACAACCGCACATGAGTGCTACTGAAGGGCAATCTTAGCCCAGGGTAGCCTGAGGACAAGGAGAAGAAACCCTTCTAGAGCGATCCTTCCACCATATCAAAACCATTTTTCTTCTGATGCTGATACTAGTCCTCATTGTGATCTTATTGTGAGGGCTTTTCATAAGCTGATTTCACAGCCTCTTGAGTTATAAAGTGAGGGTGTTAATATCAATAATACTATTTAAATAAAACAAACAACTCCACCAGTCTGCCCACCGTCTTGTTTTAATTGGATTTTACTGTTTTAAAATTTCATATTGGTTTTAATATATGAATGGTTTAATTTGTTTTAGACTTGTATATTTATTCCATTTTATATGTACGATTTTATCTGTACGCCGCCCTGAAATCCTTGTGATATAGGGCAAGATATAAATGTTTTAATAAAAATAAAATAAATAATAAAGACTCCACCTCCACATGTGTGTGAATGTGGGTGTGTGTAGCTATAAGTCATGACAAGCATGAGGACATTCAAATCGGAGCTTCCAGTTTGGCTCTCAATTTCCTGGCTGCCTGTGCAAATAAAGAAATTTGCTGTCAGTGCAAATAAAGTGTGCTAGTCTCAGTCGATGTGGCAAAATTTTTGCTGTGATTGAACTCCGTTTTTTTTTTAGCTGCTCATCTGTTTTTATTTTTGCAGTGATCATTATATAGGGGACACTGGGTAATATCGTGGACTATGTGTACTCAATAGCCATTTTACAGAGAATGCACAACCACTTTTTCAAAGCTAAGTTCTTATCATCACAGGTTCTGCAAAATGTCCAGTATTTACCCTGGGGGGGGGGGCGGGGAGAAAAAACCACTGCACATATTCATCCAAAATGAAAATAGTGTTCGAATCCTCGGACGTAGCTTTCCCCAACCAGGTGTCCTCTGGATGTCTTGGACTATAATTCCCACCCGCCCCCAGCCAGGGTGTGGATGGTGGGAGTTGTACTCCAATGCATCAAGATGGCATCGGGATGGCAAACGCTGCGTCTAGTAGTAGCTGTACATCCAGATAGGGTGGGACAAATCTGTCAATTTCAGATTCTCTCTCTTTCCCATTGTTCCTGTGTCAAGTTCAGTTTCTCTGGAACTTTGAGAATTTTTGCAAGTTTGAGAATTAAGCTTGAGGATTAAAAAAAAAATCACACAAAAATTCTGACAGTTTTGTGTGCAATTCTCCAAATACATGCATTTTTTGTCGTACACAATTTTGCTGAATGTACACCTTTTAAACAAGCAATTTAATGTATTATTTTCACCAACATATGGACTTTTGTATGCACTTTGTATGCACAAAATATGTGCATACAAAGTGCATACAAAACATGCATTTTGTGTATGCATGTTTTGATTGAAGAATTCAGTTGCAAAAGCTCAGAGAACTGCCAATTTCGAAAGATGACTTGTGAAAATAGCTAAGCTCACTTTAAGCGGTGAACTGAACAATTTTCTCTCCCAACTCTATGTACAGAGTGGCTTAAATGAATTGAAATGAAACATTTGCTCTCTTTGGAAAGCCCTCGATCACTATTTTTATCTTCCATCTCCATTTCCTGCTCTTCAGCTGTTGTTTGCTGAGCAGAAATGCTCCAAATCAAATGAAACTGTCTTCTCTGCCTCCAACCCCCCCCCCCTCCCATTCCATTCTGTTCAATTTGTTATTTACAAATCATTCCATAATTCTGTGGTTGGCGGTCCTGGAGGTAGAAACTTCAAATTTGTGCTGTATATTGGGATGTTGGCAGATCTCTGGCTGATTCTTGTGCTTTGTGAAATGTGGAAGCCAGCAGCTTTGAGAGCTTTGAAGTGCTCTATGGAGCAGAATTCTGGTATTTGGTTCGATATTGTCTGTGAATGCAAATGAAAGGCAGGTTTGCAATCAATGAAGGCATTAAAAACAACAATAGCAATCAAATCTTAAAGTGCCTACAGTTGTCCTTGGACAACTTTCCTTCTGTGTCTCTGCCTTTTTCCCATACCAGTACGTTAAATGCATCCCTCCAGGGCAGGGCTCCAGGGCTTAGTTTCCTTTGGATGAGATACAGCATCAAAGACTTAAGCTATGTTTATTTATCTAAAGCATTTTCATCCCGCTTCCACTCCTGGAGCAACTTACATATGATCAATAAAAGACAAGGCAGTTCCTGCTTGCAGGCTTACAGTCCAAAAAGGCATAGCACAAAAGGAAAAAGGGATCCGTAATGAAGAGGAAAGTTTGTCATCCGGGCTTGTGTCAGGTATAGGGTGGCCACGTGTCTTCTACCTGAAGAGCTGCCAGAGGACCAGCTTTGACTTTGAAGGTGTCCTCTGTTTGAAGAGCAGTCCAGTTCAGGATAATGAAACATCAGAAGGAAGAGCAGAGGCCTTGAGGTCACCCATCAATTTTAGCTCCTGGTCACCAGCCTGAGCAGGCACACAGGTCACATCTGCCCTTTCTAAACCATGGGATGTAGAGGGAGGGCAAGAGGATGATCCCAGACTTCCTGCTCCTGGGAGTGTCCTCTTCTTTCTTCATGGAGGAAGCGGAAGTTCCGCTTCCTTCTGGGCGCGACACGTTCGTTGCGCCCGCCATTTTGTTTTCCCTGGACCCCGAGCTGCATGCACGAGTACTCGTGCACTATGGTAAGTTAAGTGGGGGATGACACTTTCCCTCTTTTTGGGTCATCCTAGTCAGGGATTGAGAACCTGCTGAGGTCCATGTCCCACAAACAGGCCAGGGCTGATTTCCAGAGCCCTGCTTCTTTGCTGTTGCTGCTGCAGCTGCTGCTGCTGCTGCTACTGCTGGCTATTCACTTGCCCTCTTCAAGCAGGCAAGTGGCACCAAGTAGGGCTGTGCATGGATCCCCCGATCCGATCCAGACCAGGAAATGAGGCGCCCTAATGAGAACTAGGCTGCAAGGCCTGGGTCTCGGCAGATGCAATGAGATGGCGGTGGGGAACAGAAGCAGCAGCGGAAGCGGCGGTGGCGGAAGCAAGGAGGCAGCAGGTAAGTGAGGAGAGGGGGAGGGGGGTCTTTCTGGGGAGAGTGGGAGGGAGTGTTGTGACCGGATCCAGATCAGATCCGGATTGCAGATCCGATCCGGCCTGATCTGGGCCCAATCCGGTCCACCTCAGATTCAGGATCCAGATCTGGTCACAGCCCTACTGTTCACACTGTGGCCTACCAGCTGTCAACTATGAACCCATGAGCACGTTCAAAAGCAACTGGTGTACATAGACTTACTGCCTCTGATACTGGAGGAAGCACATAGCCATCAGGACTAGTAGCCATTGATAGCCTTCTCCTACAGGAATTTGTCTAACCCCACTTTTAATGCCATCCAAATTGGTGGCCATCACTTCACACTACCTTTTCCAGCTTCACTGGTCCAGATCTGGGCCCAATTCAAAGTTCCCTAAATGCCCAATTCAAAGCCCTAAATGCTTTGGTGCCAGGTTATCTGAAGGAATGCCTCCTTCCATATCTGCCTGCCCAGACCCTAAGATGATCTTCGGGGTCCTTCTCCATGAACCCCTGCAGAAACGAAATGAGGCAGGTGGCTACTAGGAGGAGAGCCTTCTCTGCCATGGCACCCCAGCTGTGGAATAAGCTCCCTAGAGAGGTTCGCCTGGCACCTACATTATACTCTTTTAGATGCCAGGTGAAGATCTTCTTATTTTCACAAAGTTTTAACAGTTTATTATCATAGTCTTTTAATTCTGCTGTTTTAAATCTGTATTTTAAATTTGTATTTTAAATCTGCATTGCTGCATGGTTTTACCCTGGTTGTGCTTTTACATACTGTTTTATGCTTGAGCCTTGTTGATGGTTTTAACTTTTGTGAATCACCCAGAGGGCTTCGGCTATTGGGCAATATATAAATGTAATAAATGAATAAATAAATATCTAGTGTGGTAGTGAATTCCAGAGTTTAACTCTGCACTGTGTGAAGAAGTCCATCCTTTTATCTGTCCTGAATCTCCCACCATTCAGCTTCATGGGATGTGACCCCGTTGGGCTCTAGTATCATGTAAGAGGGAGAAAACTATCTCCCTATCCAAATTCTCCCTGCCCTGCTTTTGTGGAACATTCTCCAGACCTATTGGACTTATTGCTCTTCTGTATAAATTACAAATGGCCAAGTGTACCTAGTACTGTACTCAGGCTGTGCTTTAGCAAGATTAGTAATGGAGGCGCATATAGAAGTCAATGGATAGATAGATAGATAGAGATGAGGAAGGTTTTCTTTCTCCCTGCTAAATTCCAAGGGAGCCCAGGAACTTGCCTGAACGCAGTTTTCAGATCAGTCTTCTAAAGAAGTGAGGGATGGGCTTTAAAAGTCTTAGAAACAGCCCACTCAGGGGTGTTTCATGAGCAGAATTTCTCGATTGTGAAATAAAACAAAACTAGAAGCCCTTATATGGTGAAATGCTCAAGGTGAACCTCATAATGAATGTGAGCCAGATGTGCACTCCCAACTCCCAAGAGTGCCACAATGTCATAACACGTGAGAAAATGAATGCAGATCGTCTGCCCTTTTCCTGCCTTGTCACAGAGGCGCATAAAGCAGACCGATCTCTTCAATTACATTTGCTCTCCGGGAGGGAGGGGGCACGTGGTCCCTTCGGCTGCGCAGAATTTACGACTAGAGGGTGTTTCCTGAAAATGCTGCTCTTGGAGGAAATTCCTGGAGAGATCCGCCTTCTCCCTGTCTTTTCGATGATGCTCCTCCCCCTCCCCACTTTATTCCAACATCTTTCTCATGGCCCTGATTTAGAAGAGGGTTTAACCACAGCAGCAGAGCTGGGGGGGGGGGGAGGGAAGGGAAGCGCTGCACACATCTTTCTTAGCTCTGGGTGTTCACATAGTGCTTCCATCTACAAATGATGTTTCAGCAAATCCTCTGGAATGACGTTCAGGGGGAACAGTTCTCTGCGAGTTCAGAGGGAGGGGGTTGCTGTGACTGATAGTGGAAATGACAAAACCTCACATTATCATTCTCCTTTTCTTCTTCTCCTCCTTCCTTCTTCCCCACCGTTGGGCAGGGTGAGGCAATCACCTCAGGTGGCAGATGCCAGGGGAGGGAAACAGCGCCCCCACATGCACCGACTGACAGTTCATCCTGAGCCATTTGGCCATTCCCACCTTCTGGAGGACAGAGCTGTGAATGCCATGTGGTCTGACCCGCCCCCTAAACCAGCCTCTTGCTTCAGAACCAGTGGAAGACATGCTCCTGTCGCCAGTGTTGGAATAAGATTCAGCTGCAAGTCCAACTGGCTTCTGTACATGGAACAGGGAGCGGGCGCCATCTTGTCCTTTGCCTTAGGCAGCTAAATGTCTTGGGCTGGCCCTGTTCCCCTCATTGGGACCAATGAGAACTTCCCTCCAGTGCAAAATAGCAGCTTTAGGTGGAGGTGTGGGTGGGTGGGTATAGGGGAGGAGGCAATTTTCCTCAGGACTGCAGAATGGGAGGAACAGTTTAACCCCCTCCCTCAGCATCTGTCATGGATTATTATGATTATTATGATTATTATTATTAATAGTTTTTATATCACCCAATAACCAGAGCTCTCTGGGCAATTCTAATCCTAATTGGGCCTTTGGTGGTTATTACAGTGTTTTAAAAGATATTTGCAATGCCAAACAATGCATTTATTTTCATTTCTTTTCTTTTTTATACCTCAAAATTAAAATACAATGAAATCAAAAGAAAAAAAACCTCGATTACAGAGTTTTCCTTCTTACATCTTTCATTTTCATTTTCTTATCCAGGGTGGTAAATTAAATTTCCATTTTGTTTATTAATCATCTGCAATTAACATCACATATAATTTGAGTCTGAATCAAATTGTGCATACTGAAATCCTACATTTCCCCCTTCCTCTGTGCACATTTTTGGGAGCCTCTCTGAATTGCACATTCCCCCTCCTCCATGCACAAATACCAGCCTTAAATTATTATTATTATTATTATTATTATTATTATTATTTATTACATTTATAAACCACCTCATAGCCGAAGCTCTCTGGGCGTTTTACAAAAAATAAAAGATTGAACATTAAAAAAAAAGTCAATATACAAAATTTAAAAACATAAAACAAAGGCACCGTTGACACAAGGTTAAAGGTGTGACTGTTCCATTGATGTGAGAAGGGGGAAGTGCACAATTTTGGGGTGCGTGGGGGTGGCTGCCAAGTACTTGCCAGGGCCTCGTGAGTGCTCAGGGGGCATCTGGACTTGCAAGAGGAGGGCCCAATTGGGTCTGAGAGGGTGGACGTTGGGAGTCCCCTGAGCTCCCAGGCCCAGTCGGGCACTCGTGACATCTGCATAAATGACTTGTTGGAGGAAGAGCTGGGAGGGGGAATGCTTATTAAATTTGCAGAAGACACAACATTTGGTGTAATACCTTAGAAGACAGGAACAAAATTCAAAATGGTTTTGATAAATTGGAAAACTGGCCAGAAAATGACAGAATGAAATTCAACAGAAGCAATTGCAAAATTCTTCATTTAGGAAAAAAGAAGTCAAATGCACAGGTATAAAATTGGGGATACCTGGCTTGGCAACACCATGTATAAAACAAATCTTAGAGTTGTAGACAATCACAAACTGAACATGATGTGGCTGCAAAAAAAGGCAAATGCAATTTTAGGTTGCATCTATAGAAGTATAATTTGTAAATCATAGTTCCACTCTACTCTGCACCTCAAATACTGTGTCCACTTCTGGACACCACAATAGGGATTGGTGAACTTGACTTGGTCCAGGTTCGGCAGTAGCTCAACGAACCACTGCTGCAACCAGCCCCAGCCTATGTTGCCGCATGAACCTCACCTGGCCTCATTAGATGCCCAATGAGGCCCCTCCCCTCCCCTGCAGACCCATTGAGAGCTGCCATTCATGCATAAAACCATGGTCAGGAAATCCTGGGATGGTTGTCTTGTGCAAAACGGGCCTTTCCGTTGAGGTCATGTTGTGTAAATGGCAGCCGTAAAGTTGCCATTTATACAACATTATAGACAAGGGGTGGGGTGTTCCATCAGGTGCTCTCCAAGCCATGCCACACTCAATTAGAATGCTTGCAAGCTTCCCCATGGCTCGACGAGCAGGGGGCGGGGTCCAGCATGAGGGAGTCCACTGGACTCCTGGCCCCAATTGGACACTGGTGACTTCCCTACACCACAGTTGTAGAAGAATTCAGGCAAACTGGAATGAGTTCAGAGAGGGCAACAAGCCCTAAGAGGAAAGACTGAAGGTCCTTGCTATATTTGGTCTTGAGACTATGTTTAGTCTTGTCACACAGAAGAGGGTCGCAACTTCTTCTGTATCATCCAAGACTCTAGGACAGAAGATGACAGGCTGAAGTTACAGGGAGGCAGATTTCAACTGAACAGCAGGGAAAACTTCCTAATGGTCAGAACAGCCAGAGAGTGGAACCAAGTTCCTACGGAGTTGGTGGGGCCTCCATCTTCAAGCAAAGACTGGACGGACATCTGCCAGGGGTGCTTTAAACTGGATTCTTGCACTGAGCAGGGTGGACATCTTTGAAATGTATGCATTCTTCTCCCATCAATTAAAGGATATTGTGCACATTTTTCAAAAGTACACATGCTGCCAAATTCATGGGGGGGGGGCATGAATCACATTGCAAATCAATATACTTTAATCTCATCTATTAAAGCATATTGTGCCCATTTTTCAAAATATTTTTTTTCTTGTGCATTTTTCAAATGTACGCTATCCATTGAATCCATTGGAGGATGTGAATCACATTGAAAGATCAGAAATAGACTTTGACTACAGATTCCATTTATGCCCATGTTCAGTCTGGAAGGCTCAAACTGAGCAAAATGCTGATTAAAACCAAACTCGAATGTATTTCTCTTACATCCCTATTCCTCACCTTGCGTGTGCACACAAGCTCTTCTGACTATCCTGTCTGTTCTGTTCAGTCTCCTTTGCTCAAACATCCTCAGTAAGGCAATTGTGAGCAGGGCAGAGCAGGGAGCTTGCAAAAAGGAGACTCCTGTTCGATGCCAACAGGGTTGGTTTGCATGTGAAATACTATATACAGGAAGAAGGAAAAGAGAGACAGAGGCAGAGAGAGGAACAGAGAGAGAGAGAGAGAGAATAGGTTACTGTTGAACAACACTGCCACCCTGTGAGTAACTTCCACATCAGTTTCCAGTTTTATTTCATGCAACTATTGTCTGTCCTTTGATAATGCAGCCGAATTATAGAAAGCCAGAGCAGCTGACTGGGGTGTCATAGAATGGTGAACATCCTCCCCTCTGGATAACAAATGGGAGTCAGGAGAATCATCCATCTGACTCTGCATTCTCTCTATCAACAGGAGATAGACACACATCTCAAGATATTTTATACCCGGGGCATGATGGTGATCTTTGTTTAACCCCCAGACCCTGGCTGCAGATTCAGCTTTTGGTTGCAATAGGGAAGTACGAGGATTTTGGTTTTGCTTGCAAAACATGCCCCATTCAAAGCTCCAGCTGTAGGCATGGCACATGCTCAGCTGAAAATATCCACGTAAATTAGGGGAGATTTAGACAAATTTGGGGAGAAATGCATGTATTTGGGGGTTCTGTGGAAATCTCACATTCAATTACTGCTTGGTTTGCACAATCTTCCATTCACGCAAAGCAAGCGGTGTTCGCAAACATGAACAGGAAATGGGCATGAGATGAGTGGCGAGACCAGACAATCTGAGCGATTTGGTTCACCCATCCTTAGGTTTGAAGGGATGGGACATCAGCAGTACTAGCAACAGGCAGTGGGGCTGCCAGAAACAGCAGGCCTGTGCAGACGGACTTGTTGGTGCCAACATTTTAATTCATACACTCATAGGGTGTCCGTGTGTCCTACTGTACAGAAGATGGTCTTCTATTTGAAGGTCTGCCAGTCCAAGTTGGGTTTAAAGACAGAGAAATCTAAATGCGGCAAATAGGAGGCCTTGAAGTTGCTCATCGATAGGCAGCCACAACTGGACAGCAGACCTATCAGGCACACAGGGCAACTCATCAGTCTTCTCAACTATGGTGAGACATATTGTGTTCTTATTTAAATTATAGTAAATATTTTCAAACATGTATCTATACATCTAAATTAGTGCATGCACATTTTATCCAAAGTGGTGTCTTCTTTTGACCTCTGTTTTGGAGGTGCATTTTCTCTTTTGTGGCCAGACTGTACTACCATAAAGTTAGGGCAAAATTTCTTGTCAGCAGCTGAGAATCTGGTGAATTAGGTTTCTGTTCATGATGAAAACTGTGGCCTCAAATGAATTTAGCAAATTTTTCCCAGCCCCCACCTTTGCCTTGTGTTCAGTCTTTTGGGCTGGTTACTTGTCTATCACCACACCTCCCATGGCAGCCATTTTGTGGTGGTGCCCAGGACAGTTTCTCAAATTGCCCGATGTGCCAATGGCCCCAAACGATTGCCTAACCCTTATCTAACCATTGATGTTTGTACGCTACTGTACATGGGCTGCTGCCTTAAAAAAAAAAAAAAAGTTCAATCCAAAAAAAAGGGGGGTTGATACAGCACGAATGATAACAGATGTTTCTGCACGATTTTGACTCCCTTGGGCCAATACGCCACCCTCAACTTGAGCCATCTTGACATCTCTGAACAGGCAGCAAAGCCTTTTTTTCAGATTCTGGTAAAGAGCCAAATCCTCCATCTCTTGGGACCTTCTCTGAACAAAACTGCTTAAATTAGAAAAAATAAAATAAACATGTTACCTTGGGGAGAATTCCCTGCCTGAAACAAGCTCATGTTTTATTAAGCAATTCACACAGGGCAATTGTATTAATCATTTATGAGGAGGAGAGCCGTCATTGAAGAGATGACGACTAACAGCATTTGGCGTGTGTGTGTGTGTTTGCAAAAGACTGGGGTTTGCCGATGGCACCCATAAATAAATTAATAATAGTAGATCTTACCTGGCAGGGGAAGGGAGAGATCAAGAAGCAAGGTGCAATGCCTGATCACAGAGCACCCTTGTTCCACCAGCATCAATGAGATTTGACGCTCCAGTAGGGATGGGCAAGCGAGCAATGTTTGTTCATTTATTTGCAATATTTATATACAAATATAATAAAAGAATAAAAAACACTGTATTAAAAACAATTTTTAAAAGAACAAAGTTGTGATAAAAATAATCCAATAGTGGTAAAACCACAGCTGAAAGCTTCCTGGAACAGCAATGTTTTTAGGAGGTGTAAAATGGTGGGTTTGACAGCTGATGGGGGGGGAGTAGGCAGGGGAGGGGGTGCTGTTTGACAGCTGTCAAACCCACCATTTTGGAACTTTTGGAACTTTTAAAGAAAAAAATTCATAGCCACAAAATGCCTGGACCTATCTTTCTCAAATTTCTCACACATAAGTACCTCAAACCCATCTGCAATGTGGGCAAGTTTCATGCTTCTATCTTTAAAAATAAAAAGCTAAATGTGTTTCTTTCCTCATTTCTCCAAAAAATTCTCACACATCACTAAATATATGCCATCTCTAATGTGGCCAAGTTTCATGTTTGGATCTTTAAAAATAAAAAGGTTGAAGGCATAACTGTATTTCCCCCACTTCTACCCAGTTTTCAAAAATGAATTGCCACACAAGACAAGCACCTATGTTTCTGAAATTTCACACACATGAGTCCCAACATACCACCTACAATGTGGCAAAGTTTCATGTATGGATCTTTTAAAAATAAAGAAGTTATAGGCATCCCTGATTCCTTAGTAAAAAAATTCATAGCCACAAAATGCCTGGACCTATCTTTCTGAAATTTCTCACACATAACAACCTCAAACCCCTCTGCAATGTGGTCAAGTTTCATGCTTCTAACTTTACAAATAAAAAAGGTACAGGCATTTTTGTAACACTATACTAGGCTATGGGGAAAATAATTCAAAATGGTGTCTCAGACTAAATCATTTCTAACTAAATTGGATGTACAAGGGAGTGCATCAGAATTGTGAATTGGTTGTCCGATTTTCTCTGATTTTAATCGGTATTGGACATCGGATCCGATACAATGCACATCCCTAGTTTTTTTTGTCATAACTAAACCACAACATTCCATGACAGATGTAGTAATTACTGAATAAAGTTCATGATTTTCATGTAAAAGCCTGACTATACCATTGAAATAGAAGAGTGAATGGAGGAAGGACTGATAGCTGAGGCTAGAATGGAATGGTGGGCAGGTTTAGTGGCAGTTGGAGAAAGTCAGGTAGAAGGAGAACAAAGACAGTGAGGTCCCCTCTACAAGGATTCACTTTTGCAGCCGGTTAGGCGATTATGCGCATAATCGCAGAAGCGCATTTCTCTGCACGAGAGGCGGCGAGAGGTGGCGAAGCGCATTAACAGATGTCCAAAATGCACTTTACAAGTAGTTAATGCGCATAAGCGCTTATTCACACAGTCAAAATGCGCTTTAAAGGACGGAGCAAAATAAAACTCGCGATTTCACGCGCGTTCGATAATGCACATAATCGGGGAGATAACGCGCCTCTATGCCCGATTTGCGCTCCGTTCTTGTAGAGGTAATTTTTTTAATGCGCCTTGAAAGAGCTTTAAATGCCTCTTGTAGAGGCACCCTAAGTTAGGATTGACAGAAAGTGACCTGGCTTGCACATACTGGCCTGGTTTACTAACCCATGCTTTATTTAAAATTAGCCACTCTACATGCCAGTACTACACCTCCCAGCATGCTTTTGGTGGCCCACAGGTGCCTGAGTCCTCTGAAAGGCACTTCCCTCCTCTCATTGCCAATGTTGCTCATCGATAGGAATAGCATCACTGAAGAGGGGAGGTAAGCGGTTGTCAGTGGACATGGCCAGCTCAGGCTAAATCCTGTTGGGACTGCCTCAGCCTGTGATTCTTGCTCACCAAGTGCTCCATCAAGAGCCTGTATTGAAGGGTTGGTGCCGGACGTGAACTTCTCCCCCTCATCAGGCCTGTTCCTGGGCATGCACAGAGTGCCTCTCTTCCTCCCTCCTCCCTCCGAAGAGTGAAGGCCACACATATACCTCCCCTAGATTCTGAGAAAACAGCAGTATCAGGAGCTTGTTTGGCCCCTCAAAGTCACGCTGTTGTATAATAATAATAACAATTTATTTCTTACCCGCCTCTCCGTCTGGATCATAAAGTCGTATCTACTTATGACTTTAAAACCATGCAGAGAGTGGGAGGAAGCACCACAAATGGAAGCAGCCCATTTATGTGGGTTATTTGCTTTTATGTGGAATTGGGTTGACTGCTCAAGACCAAACTTAGGAGTCGGGGTTGTGAAAGACATGTAATGGCAACCTGCCCATGCACTCACAATGGCCAGCAAAGGCCAGTAAGTCTGGCCTCCCACCCAAGGCATGCTGGGAGTTCCACGCATGGCATGCTGGGAGTTGTAGGTATATGCCTTGGTTTTTATTATTTTTTTTAAAATACTTAAAACCCAAAAATTCAGTGTTTTGAATTTTTCTAGTACATTGTACAGCCAGACCTACTAGCATGACAAATTTCAAGTTTCTAACTCAACTGAAAGTGGATAAACATTTCCAGACATACATAAAAACACACATACTTTCCGCTTTATAGGTAGCGATATGGTAGTGTAAGACTTATTACTCAAGATCTGCCAGACCGATTTTGCTCATTTTTGTTTTGAACTGAAGCTCTAGCAATGTAGATATGCAGAAAATATTGAAAGTTCTGCAAAGTTCAAAGCTCGGGCTTTAATAAGTAATTAATTTCCTCCATGCCAAACAGGCAGGGCAACCTTGCCACTAACAGGATGATGGGCAGCCCTGCTTGGCCATCAGGGTGGCATGAAGGCAGGTCCCAGGTGCAACCACCTGGTTAGGCTGCCACTGCCAGTGGGGAAGGGGAAAGGGAGGGAGCAGGCAAATCAGGGCATGCAAGGGAGAGTCCAGGGCTGCACCAAATGAAAATTTTGGAGGGGGATTCACTATGCACGAGACACATTTGTATTACTCAAGAGCCCATCTGTGATGAAGGGACTAAGAAGCAAGAATGCAGGAAAGGAGCAGAACTACTAGTGCCCATGCAACCATGGGCTTTGCACTAATAATTTCTACAAATTAAACAGAAATATATCCCTCCTGAGTGGGAGAGGAGTGACCAGAGGACTTGTATGTACCTACTGCTCAGTCTGCTGTCCAGGTGCTAACTGTGGATAAGCATTTTCAAGAGTCCTGCTGTTCTCTCTCTTTAAACTGAACTTGGATTGAACAGCTTTGCAAATAAAGCAAGGGTGGGCATCATGCAGCCACTACAACACGCAAAGCCATAAATAGCTTGGGGCCAGGTTATCTGAAGGAAAACCTCCTCCCATATGTACATGCCTGTACCCTAAGATTGCCTTCAAAAGTCCTTCTCTGTGAGCCCCTGCCAAAGTAAGGCAGCTGGCGATCAGGAGGAGAGCCTTCTGTGCTGTGGCACCCCGGCTATAGAATGAGCTCCCTAGAGAGGTTCGCCTGGCACCTACATTATACTCTTTTTGACAGCAGGTGAAGACCTTTTTATTTTCCCAGTATTTTAACAGTTTATCATCTTAGCCTTTTAATTTTGCTGTCTTAAATCTGTATTTTCTATCTTTATAAATCTCTGCATTGCTGCTCGGTATTATCCTGGTTGTGCTTTTATATTGCACTTTTATATTGTGCTTTTTATATTGGGCTTTGTTTTATACTGTGAATTGTATTGGAATTGTATTGTGAACCACCCAGCTTCGGCTATGGGGTGGCATAAAAATGCAATCAATCAATCAATCAATCAACTACAAAAGGGTGACATATAGCTTGGAACGAAGTTAAATTTAAACATTGTAACACCCTGTAGCACTACAGAATGCTTTGCCATCAAATTTCAGCAGCAAAATAGTGACTTTGGTCCTTTCTTTTCTTTGTGGGGGAGGGTGCACCACCTGTCAAGTGCAGCGTGTAGGGTGACCATATTTGGGAAACCAAAAAAGAGGACACCCAGTAGGATGGGGCAGGGAAGCGGCTTTCTGGGGCCTCCGGAAAACGTGTCATCCCCCCTGCCACCTTAAAGATTGGAGTGGAGGAGGGGAAAGTATCTCATTCTTCCTCCCTGCCCCCTCTCTAATTGGGGCATTTTCTGTCCGAGAATAACACACTTTCCCCTTTAAGACCCCGATTGGAGCAGTGAGGGGGGGGGAATAATGCACCTCCAGAAAGTGTGCCATACCCCCACTATGCTACTGGCGGCCTTAAAGGGGAAAGTGCATCATTCCAGGACATTATAGAAAATTACAGAAAATCCCCCTACGCCCAGGATAGAACAAAAACCTGAACAAATCAGAGGAAATCCTGACACTCGGTCACCCCAGCAGTCTGGGTCCAGAGGGCAAAAATGCCCCTCCCCAGGCCTCCAGAAGTTGCCCACCTCTGAAACAGAGGATGCCTTCAAATAGGAAGTTTGGCAGCATGACTGAGTTCCAACATTTGTTTCTTAACAGACTGAAACCTGATGGCCTCCACTGTAGGCTGACCAGATAAAATCCAGGTCAGGGCTCATGTAACTTTAACTGTTGTAGAGAAAAGGGAATTTCAGCCAGTGTCATTTTTTTGCAATTAGTTCCTGGTGATATTGCCTCTTCATCACAACAGTTAAAGGTGCATGCACTATACTAGAGTGACCATATACAAAAGAAAGCAGGGGCCCTGCAACTTTAACTGTTGTAATGAAGAGGGAATTTCACCAGGAACTAATTGCATACAAATGACACTGGCTGAAATTCCCTTTTCTCTACAATTGTTAAAGTTACATGAGCCCTGACCTGGATTTTAACTGGTCACCCTACTCCACTGCTGTGAAGAAACAGCATTTTAAAAAAAACTGACAGGAAAGCACTTGACCATATCTTCACTCAACTTAACAGTCTTTTAGAATTTAAGAAAGCTATAAAGACTGTTCTCTTCCGGCAGGCATATCCAGTGTAATTTTTAGAATGTTTTTAGGATGTTTTAGGATGTTTTAATGCAGTTTTAATAATATTTGTCATGTTTTGATTAGTTTTATGTATTTTATCATGTTGTTGTTCCCCGCCTCGATCTGGACGGAGAGGCGGGTAAGAAATAAATCATTATTATTATTATATTATTATTATTATTATTAAGTGGGATATTAGAGATTACTTTGCAAACAAGTCAACCCTTTTTGTTTTCTTTTGAAATAAATGCCATCCCCATGCTAGCCCAAATTATCTGAAAGGAATCCCAGAAATGCTCAACAGCTCTCCATTCCAGCATCTCCTTGTTTGTTGATTTATTTATTTTTAAACCACAGGATGTTGACGGTGATTCTTTTAACAGCAGTGCCCCGGGAATGAGCCAAAGAAACTCCTCTTCAGCTGTGATTTCTTCTGTCCCTCATGACTCACACTCAAGTATTGCAAGCTGAAGTTGAGGAGAGAAACAGACTGAAGTTATTACGAGCCTCCCCCTCGGGTGATTGGCTCTTGGTACAGTCCAAAGGGTTGTCAGGTTAAAAAGTCAGGAGTTCTCTGTTTGCCGTAGTGCTTCTGTGTGTGTTTGCATGAGAGCTCAGGAACCTGTGGAGCAAAATCAGTCCATTCCAGGTAAGTGATTGTGTCAGTATGCAATGACTATTTTTACGGGATTCATTTATCAGCGTCTTCCAACCAATATGCAGCAATAGCTGAGTTGAGTGAAACTTTTCTGTGATTCCAACTGATGATGGTTGCCCAGTGGCAAAAATGACTAAATTTGAGCAGGAACGATATTGAAGATAATGGCAACACCGTAATTCATGCCTTAAGGAGTTAAAAAGATTGGCTGCCAAAGCAGAGTGGTGGGTGCATTTTTTTCAGGAGCAAAAAAGGTTTACACAAAATCTGTTTGCTGCTGCAGGCAGAAATAGAAACAGGCACCCATGGTACTGGAAAGCTGAACACTGTTTTGGAAATCTCATGGTCATACCTGCTACATACATTACAAATACAAAAATATCCTTCCTTTGTGACCGCATCAAAATATCATCCAGTATCAAGAGCCGTGTTTCACTGAACATTTTTCTTATGTTCCTCCATATCATATAGTCCAACTGGCCCTCTTTATTAGAAACAGTTGAGTCCTGCTAATATACACACTTTTTTATGTGCATCTTCCACTACTATACACATTTTTGTGTGCATTATTTTTGTTCACAGGATTGGAATGAAAAATTCAGAGAAGTGTGAAATTTTGAAGAATAACTGAGTGCCGATTTGCATATTCATTTGAAAGTGTGAATTAGGAGAATGGATGAATTTCCCCTCCATCCCTAGTCTCACATTTTTTGGTCTTTAATCCATTGTTAAGTAAAAAAGTTAACACTTTCTTGGATTTTAAATTGATGGAAGAGTAGCAATTGCAGAGTAAAGAAACACAGGAAGAGTGGAACTTTCAGCATGTGTAATACTGCAAATGTAAGCAACTTGTGGCTGTCCCGAAGTTTTGGCCTAAAACTCCCATCAGCCCTAGCCAGCATAGCCAATAGTGAAGGATCATGGGAATTGCAGGCCAAAAGAGCTGGAGGGCCATAAGTTTCCCACCCCTATAATAGTGTACATTTGTATATTTGGGGGATGGGGGAATTCAGGCTGTAATCCTAGGAATGAGATTTCGAGCGTTACAAGCATGTCTCTGTTTTTATCTGTTAGATGTTGGCAGAATGCTCTGTGAAAGATGCACTGGATATTTAAAATGATGGCACAGGTTGTAGAAGTTGGGGACTACCAAAGCAGATACAGACGATGAGTCATTCATGTACTATTTAACGTCCTGTATCTGTGACTTTTTTTATCAGATTGGTTTGAAAATGGGCACAATTGTACACCACTGTAAGTAGATAGCAGGTGCCATGTTTAAGGATAATTGTTCAACACATGTCATTTTGATGAGCAAAAAAACTCATTGAGGCCTATAATGGTGGAAGCATTTTCGGGTGAATTGCCTTAACCACTGAGCCCCTTTCATACAGCCATTTATTGCAGCCTGCCAGAAACATAAGGATCCACCTTCATGTTGGACTGGGAGTCGGGAGGTCTGGGTTCTAGTACCCACTTGGCCATGGATAGGCTGACCATCTGAAAAGGAGGACAGGGCTCATGTAACTTTAACAGTTGTAGAGAAAAGGGAATTTCAACCAGTGTCATTTGTATGCAATTAGTTCCTGGTGAAATTCCCTCTTCATCACAATAGTTAAAGTTGCAGGCACTATACTGGAGTGACCATATACAAAAGAAAGCAGGGCCCCTGCAACTTTAACTGGTGTGATGAAGAGGGAATTTCACCAGGAACTAATTGCATACAATTGACACTGGCTGAAACTCCCTTTTCTCTACAACTGTTAAAAGTTACATGAGCCCTGACCTGGATTTTATCTGGTCACCCTACCACTGGGTGACTTTGGGCCAGTCACAGACTTTCAGCCCAACCTATCTCACAGGGTTGTTGTTGGCAGGATAAAATAGAGAGGCGGAGGATTACGTATGCCACCTTGGGTTTCTTGGAGGAAAAAAGGTGGGATATAAATGTAATTTTTTAAAAAAAGAATAAAACATCCTTTCCAAGCCTTGGGTCCCTAGAAATTGGATTATAACTCCATCATCTCTGACATTCTGGTCCAACAACATTTGGGGACCCAGGTTTGGGAAGGGCTACTTTAAATATTTCAGAGATTAAATTAGAGGCGCACTTTGTATACTTGTAACACACCCACTTTCACATTACTCATAGGGATGCTTTAGGAATTCAACCTTTGGGAGTCCCAATATCATCTGACCTGATCAGTGACTCCCAGACTAATGTGACAATCAGAATGTCCACAGGATTTTGACCTTCTCTGAATGATGTGTTTTGACCTTCTCTGAATGATGTAGTGGAGTTTTCAGCTGAAACAATGCATCAAAAAAATGCATTGAAAATGCATACACTGAGACAAAATCAGAAATGCACACTGCAAAGAAAAAAATGTTTTTAAAATATCTATTTAAATACAGATTATATCCTATCCTGCACCGGCCTTGGAAGGCTCTTGATAGTTCCATTTCTGCTGTAAATATCTGAATGTTTAGCTGGCTGTTTACGTCATAATGGATCTAGTTATATGAACTACAAAATTGCTGCAGCTCAAACATGTTCAGCACCACTTGCTATCTAGATAGGGGTTATCTGGTGGGGGGTGGGGTGCAAAGCAAGCATTGATTGAAGTAATGTTCCTGACTATTTTTACTGTCCTTATATGCATACACCCACCACCCATGCAATTGCAAATTTCTAGACCAGTAGGACTAATGGTCAGTGAGAGTTGTAGTCCAATAACATCTGGAGGACCACAGATATTAGGGATGTGCACTGACCTTCCGGATCGGATCGGATAGTGGATCGGAATCGGACCTGGGGGGTCAGATCAGATCGGATCGGATCAGAGGTTGGGCAGATCGGATCGGATGCCATTTTGAATGCATTTCCCCATAGCCTAGTATTGTGTTACACAAATGCCTATAACTTTTTCATTTTTAAAGATAGAAGGATGAAACTTGGGCACTTTGTAGATGGGTTAGGGGTAGTTATCTGTGAGAAATTTCAGAACGATTGGTGCAGGCATTTTGTGGCAATTAATTTTTTAATAAATAACCAGGAATGCCTATACCTTTTTCAATTTTAAAGTTCCACACATTAAACTTTGCCATATTGTAGGTGGTACATTGGGACCTATGTGTGTGAAATTTCAGAAATGTAGGCACTTGCCTTGTGTGGCAATTAATTTTAGAAAAATGGGTAGTAGTGGGGTAAATACATTTACGCCTCCAACTTTTTTATTTTTAAAGATACAAACAGGAAACTTGGGCACATTACAGATATCACTTTGCTTGATATGTGTGTGAAATTTCAGAAAGCTAGGTCCAGGCATGTGGTGGCAAGGTATTTTTGAAACAATGAAACGCCTATAACCTTTTTATTTAAAAAGTTAGAAGTCTGCAAGTTGCTCACTTTGTAGATGGGTTGGGGGTAGTTGTCTGCCAGAAATTTCAGAATGATAGGTCCAGGCATTTGGTGGCTACGAATTTTTTAGATTAAAAGTTACAACAACATGGAGTTTTGACAGATAAAAGAGGGAGGGGGAGGCGGGGGAAGGGGGGGTGCAATTGACAGCCCAAGCCTCTGTGGAAAAACTTTTGTAACTTTTAATCTAAAAAAATCGTAGCCACCAAATGCCTGGACCTAGCTTTCTGAAATTTCACACATATATGAAGCAAAGTGTTACCTGTAATGTGCCCAAGTTTCTTGTTTGTATCTTTAAAAATAAAAAAGTTGGAGGCATAACTGTATTTACCCCACTACTACCCATTTTTCTAAAATTAATTGCCACATAAGGCAAGTGCCTACATTTCTGAAATTTCACACACATAGGTCCCAATGTACCACCTACAAGGTGGCAATGTTTAATGTGTGGAACTTTAAAAATTAAAAAGATATAGGCATTCCTGATTATTTATTAAAAAATTAATTGCCACAAAATGCATGCACCAATCATTCTGAAATTTCTCAGAGATAACCACCCCTAACCCTTCTACAAAGTGCCCAAGTTTCATCCTTCTATCTTTAAAAATGAATAAGTTATAGGCGTTTTTGTAACACAACACTAGGCTATGGGAAAAAGCATTCAAAATGGTGTCCGCTCCGCCGATTTTTTCCGATCTGGATCGGACCTTGGTGAATCGGATCAGATTGGAGGTTTGGTCAGATCGGATCAGAATTTTCCAATTTTGGGACGGATCGGATTCGGATCGTGGATCCGATCCGATGCACACCCCTAACAGATATCCTGCCAGTGTTTTGGAGAAACCCAAAGAACACTTGAATTTCATGCATTTTGTTTTGGCAGTTTCAGAAGGCAGCTAAATTAGGACATGGGACAACATGCATTTGGCTTGAAGGGGAAAACTGAATTATAGGAAGGAAACCTACAAAAATGTTGAACCACCAGTCAATTCAGACAACCATTTATCCCCCGTTCATGGTGAATCCCTTCACGTTTGGAAATGCACAGAATTAAGGCAAATCAACGTGCTCTTGATTCTGAACACATGAGATGTTTGACCCATTCAAAGTGCACAAGCATTGCCAACTTTTCCAACTGGCCATGTAGCTATGCCTTTAACTATATTGAATATGCAAGAATGAGCCTATTCAGTTGTTCATTGCATAGAGTTAAATGTTATCACATGCTAATAGAGATGGACAAATTGGTCTGTATCTGGTCTGTGACAGTTTTGCATGTATTCAATTGTATGTCCAATCTGCCTATTTCATTTATTTTGGTACACAACTTTCTTTTATGTATACATTTGTTTCCTAACGTACAACTTAATTTCTCAATATATACATTTTTGCACACATTTTTGAGCCAAGGACTGTATTGCAAAATTGAGATAAGAGTGCAGAGCTGTGTCCTGATTCACATATTACTCTAGGAAGTGTGAATTCAGACACTTTAAAAATTGGACCAATAAAAATAAATAAATCCCCAACCCTACCTGCTATTGGGCTGCTGTTAAAAGTACAGCCCAAACACCCAATTCAAAAGTTAACAACCACAGAGAACATAGTCCTTTGTAGTGGGAAAAACACCAGTACATCTGAAATCACTCAGGGTTAACTTATAGTCCCCTGGAACCAATTCTGGTGATAGAAGACTTCACAGGGCTGTAAAGAAAAACTAAGCACAGAGTTTTGCAAGCTTCAAGCAATAAAATGAAAGAAAAAATAGTTCCATCAATGATTTATGTAGCATTTAATGGCGTTGCTTATTGCACAAATCAAAACCAAATTGCAATGTTATAGCATAACAGTCTTGTAAACATGTAGACGCTCAGTATCTCGAACCCAGACTGAAAAGAAGCAAAAATCTTAGGACATGAAACAGTCCTGTGCTCACTTTCATGGAAGTAAACCCCAGTTAATATAGTGTGACTTACCTCATAGTGAGAGCATTTATAGGATGGTGTAGTTGCAAGCTATGGAAAATTACTTTCCTAAAGTCTGATGCCATGAAGAAGTGGGTTGTACCATGAACAACACAACTCCATGGACAGGGCTAACTGTATTTCTGGGATAGTGCTGATCCCATGAGAAAGACCCATGCATCCAGCCCATGGGGTTACATTAAGTTGAGGCTGGTGACTCTGATTTTAGTGGGGCTGTGAATCCATTCTGGTTTTTTGTCAAAACTAGCCAGAACTCTAAAAGAGCTATCCATGGTGCTGGTTTTGACTAAAGCGGAGACTGGATTGGCAGCCACGCTAAAATCAGAGCCACCAGCTTCCCCTGGCTACCCTTTATTGACAAGCAGCCAGTCACCACATTGAATTCCGCCACAGGGAAGCAGCTTCCACACCACTGGTGTTGCCAGTTAAAAGGAGCAGGTGGCAGGTGATGGGGGAAAAACTCTGCTTGGGACCCTGGAAAGTCACTGCTGGTCAGAACCAGTACCATCTCCAGGTGTTGGGGGGGGGGGGTCAAAGACATCCTCAATGGGCCCCTATCACTCAGGAGTCTACCTGTTCCCCAGCATTTTTGTCAGCTGCTATTGCTCCTCTCCCTCATTACTTCTACCGCTTGATTGATTGACATGCAGGGAGCAAGTAAGCAGTGGCATTTCCTGCTTCTCTTTCACACCACCATGGCCATCGTCCAGGTCAGCGTGAGCAGCAGGTGGACAAGCAGGTTGCAGGGGGCTTATCAGTGGGGGCCCTGCCTGATTGTGGGCTCTCATCGGGTGCCCAACTATGCCGACCCTTGATGCCAGCTCTGTTCAGAGTGAATAATGCTACTAGGCTAGATAGCCAAATAGAGTCTGAGCTCCATTCCTTTGTGAGTACAAAGTGAGACTGACCCTGTTCAGATGACACATGAAGCCACGGTGGTTAAGCATTTTGAGCTAAACATTATGGCTTACCACGTTGTGTGAACCATGGCTCAGTGTGTCATGTGAACCATTCCTAACAATGGTGCCTACATAACCACAGTTTAAACATGCTCACTACTCTGTGTGTGTGTGTGTGTGTGAGTGTGTGTGTGTGTGTGAGAGAGAGAGAGAGAGAGAGAGAGAGAGGACATGCAGCTCTTTCTTAGTATGCAGACCATCAACTCGGCTCCATCTGAACTCTGATTTTAATGTGTGATTCATCATTTGAGATCAATGGTAAGATTATTGCTCTTGCCCTAAATGAACTTCTTGATGTGTTGAGTCAAACTGATTTGGCAATAAGCGGCGTCTACAAAACAATCTGTCTTCCTTTTGTACGGACATAGTGCCATGTGTTCTACTACTTCAGCAAAACCCTTCAAAGACCAAAAGTATGAAGAACTCAAGCAGGAGTGCCTTGAACAAAGGAAGCTCTTTGAAGACCCTGAATTTCCAGCTTCTGATGCATCACTCTTCTACAGTGGTCCTCCACCGGGAAAAGTGGAATGGAAACGCCCCAAGGTATTCATGAAGTACATGTTTGACATGGGCCTGGTTATTTCCAAGATTTGGGAGATGTTCTGTCTGTTTAATCGTCTGATTTTGGCGTAACTTATCCTGAGCCTTACATTCACACATGCTGCCATGCCCCTTCTTGGCACGCCATGATCGAAGGCTTCCTGGGTTAACTAGCCATAGTCTCCTGTTATGTTGGAACTAAGGCTTTATATCTGGGGTCCCCAATATGGTGCCTGTAGGCACCAATGTGCCTGGGGACACCTCTCTTGGAACCTGCCCCCCCCCACTCCTCTTCATGATTTCTATTCCTTAAGACCAGAAATACTAGAGTGCTGCAAAGGGATGTGCTGTCCTCCTGTGTCATCTTTATTTGGGTTCAAAAGGGTGGTTTTGTGTCTTGGAGTTCAGACCTCATCTCTTCTTTGCACTTAAGTTCTTCAGCAAGTTACTTTCCTTTTAAACTCACCAATTTGCTTTCTGGGAAATGAGAGTTTTGTGACTGGTCACCTGGAAGCCATTTTGTGAGAATGTCCACAGTAAGCTTTCAAAACCCCAAATGTGCCCACTGACCCATGGTTGCCAGGATTGGAATGGTCTGAACCTGGTTTTAGATCCTGGCAATCAGATGTAGTGGGAAACTATGGTTAATAATAGGGGTGTGCACGGACCCCCCGGATCGGATCGGGACCCGGATCGGGACCTCCAATTTTGTCCCGGACCGGTTCGGACAAAATCGGAGGCCCCCCGGACCGGATCGAGTCCGATCCCGACCCAAAAATCGTACATTTTTGGATCGGCCGCCATTTTTTTCCCCATAGACTTGCATTGCAATGCAAGTCTATGAGGAAAAAATGGCGGCGGGTGGGTAAGGGGGGGCCTAACTCCCTCCCCCCCCCCGGGGCCGTCCGCTGTGGACGGCCCCGGCAGGTAAACCCCCTCCCCCGCGCTCCCTACCCCCCCTGGGGCCGCCCGCTTCCATCCGCTGGCGCCCGCGGGCGCCAGCGGATAGAAGCGGACGGCTCCGGGGGGGGGGGTAAGCCCCCTTCCCCGCCACTGCTTACCTTCTCGGCCCGTCCGCTCCCGTCCAGCGCCGGCGGCTACTACCAGCGGGCTCCGCGGCCTACTCTCGAGTAGCGCGCCGGGTGATGACATCACCCGGCGCGCCACCCTGGAGCAGGCCGCGGAGCCTGCTGGGAGTAGTAGGCGCCGGCGCCGGACGGGAGCCGCCGGGCCGGGCAGGTAAGGGCCCCCCTCCCCCCTCCCCCCTCCGCGCGCCCCCTCCTCCCCTCCACGCACCCCCTCCTTACCTTCCCTGCCCGGCGGCTCCCGGCCGGCGCCGGCGCCGGCGCCTACTACTTCCAGCAGGCTCCGCGGCCTGCTCTAGAGTAGCGCGCCGGGTGATGACATCACCCGGCGTGCCACCCTAGAGCAGGCCGCGGAGCTTGCTGGGAGTAGTAGGCGCCGGCGCCGGACGGGAGCCACCGGGCCGGGCAGGTAAGGGCCCCCCTCCCCCCTCCCCCCTCCGCGCGCCCCCTCCTCCCCTCCACGCACCCCCTCCTTACCTTCCCTGCCCGGCGGCTCCCGGCCGGCGCCGGCGCCGGCGCCTACTACTTCCAGCAGGCTCCACGGCCTGCTCTAGAGTAGCGCGCCGGGTGATGACATCACCCGGCGCGCCACCCTAGAGCAGGCCGCGGAGCCTGCTGGGAGTAGTAGGCGCCGGCGCCGGACGGGAGCCGCCGGGCTGGGAAGGTAAGGGCCCCCCTCCCCCCTCCGCGCGCCCCCTCCTCCCCTCCACGCACCCCCTCCTTACCTTCCCGGCCCGGCGGCTCCCGGCCGGCGCCGGCGCCTACTACTACCAGCAGGCTCCGCGGCCTGCTCTAGAGTAGCGCGCCGGGTGATGACATCACCCGGCGCGCCACCCTAGAGCAGGCCGCGGAGCCTGCTAGTAGTAGTAGGCGCCGGCGCCGGACGGGAGCCACCGGGCCGAGAAGGTAAGCGCCCCCCTCCTCCCCCCCCCCGCTGTCCACTTTCATCGGCGGGCGCCCGCTGGCGCCCGCCAATGGAAGCGGCGGTGGGCGCCAGTGGGCGCCCGCCGATCCGCCGATCCGCCGAACCGGTTCGGAGCTTTTTCGGACCGGTTCGGATTGGATCGGCCGATCCAGCTGCGGGATCGGAAATCGGATAATTTATCCGATTTCCCACTGGACCGGACTCGGATCGTGGATCGGGTCCGATCCAGTGCACATCCCTAGTTAATAATTCTAAGGAGTCTTCAATTGCAGCATGCCAAAAAGGGAGGGAACAGAGGCAGCAAGCATGGCCAGTAGGCTCAGGTGAAGCTTATATGTTAATTTTTACCCCGAAGGGGTGAGGGTGAGATTAAGGCTTATTTTAAGCCAGGAGTTATCCAGGTTTGAACCTAGGAAATGTTTCATGCTTGAGCTTTAAACATGTGCAGAGAGCCCTTCACTTCTCTCCACCAGAGCTGGTCCTGGGGTACCAAGCTTAGGGGTGACTGTGATGGGATAATAATAATAATAATAATAATAATAATAATAATAATATACCGCTCAATTATCTAACACAGGTTCCAGAGTGGTGAACATCGGCATAAACAGTAAAAGAAAGAAGATTAAAAAGCAAATTAAAATTGTTCAATTTAAAAACAAAGGAACCAGAAAAACAGTAGCTAGTTAGTTGGGGAAAGCTTCTCGAAACAGAGTTGTTTTCAGGAGGTGCTGGAAGCAGCCTGGTGTTGGCACCTGTCTGACCTCCAGGGGAAGAGAGCTCCACAGAGAAGGGGCCAACCACACTAAAGGCTCTTAACCATGTATGGATTTCAGTCGGGCCACAGGTCTAACTGGAACCACCAGGAGCATGCCCTCCAATGACCTCAGTAATTGGGCAGGTTGGTATGGTTGCTTTCTCAAGTATCCTGGTCCCAAGTTGTTTAGGGCTTTGTACACTAGTACCGAAACCTTAAACCTGGCCCAGTAGTCAATAAGTTACTAGTATAGTTCCCTCAGCAAAGGAATTGCATGCTGAAAAGAGGCAGCTCCTGATTAAAGCCAAGCTGCTGCATTCTGCACTAACTCCAGTTTCTGGAGCGGCCTTAAGGGCAGCCCCACATAGAGCACATTGCAGTAACCCAGTCTTGAGGTTACTAATGCCCGTACCATTGTGACCAAGCTATCCACTCAACTATCCATTCAACAGCTGACTTCACTTATAAAGCCAGCAACAGTGACTTGTTTGCCCAGCATCATCATGATTGGGATGGGGTGGGGGTTCCAAGGGGGGGGGGTTTTCCAACATTCAACAAATGTGTGTCTTATTCTGATTTTTTTGTGTTCAGAGTCAGACGTGAAAATTAATTGTCATAAAGTAACAGTGAGATCTCATGTGTGCAAGTTGTCCATGCCTGAAGTAGTGTCAGGGATAGGTGAAGAACTAGTCATTGAAACAATGCCTTTGAAATGGGCTACAAGTGAGATAAAAAGTAAGGTATTAAGAAATTGAACAAATAGAGGGCAGTGGAGGCTGGTGCTCCGATGTCAGTAGGGCAGTGAATCCACTCTGGGTTTCAGTCAAAACCCTAAAGGAGGTACCCAAGATGCTTCTGCACCTTGTATAGTTCATTCACATCTTGCATAGGTGCTTTGTCTCACCTGGACAGCAGACAGAGCAGGCACACAGGTCACCTGACCACAGTCCCCCCACTCTAATGAGATGCCTTTCCATTTAAATTATCATCATTATTTTGAAATTTGCATCTCTACATATATATTAGCAAATGCACATGTTATGCAAATTGTGTGTCTCCTCTTGTCCAGTTTTGGTGATGCATTTCCTCTTTTTTTGGTGATGTGTAACTGGCCACCCTACATAGCCAAGGAAGTAAACACTGACAGAGGATATTTTGTCCAGGGGTTACCTTTTTTGTTTTCATCCCCCTGGGTTCTGGCAAATGCACAAGAGCACAGATTTAGCTGTCTGATATGTGCAGTGTAGAGATGGATGGACTCCCTCATGTCTGGCTTCTTCAGGCACTCACCAAGACACCGGCCACCCTTGATCATGGCACTGTGCGAGCTTCTGGATGGCCTGGCAGGAGCCTGATGGTGCTGCAGGGCTGATTGTCCTCCTAGCAAGCCAGCATTGTTGTGCAATAATGGCAACTCAGGTTTTCCGGGAAAGTCATGTTGCATAAACAGAAGCCATAAAGGGGCCATTTACGAAACATTACAGGTGTGAATGCTCCATTCACGCCTGTAATGTTCAGTAAGTGGCTGCCATTTATGCAACTTGACCTTCCTGGAAAACCCCAAGCCCCCCCCCCCCCTGTGGGGTCTGAGAGACTGGACGCAGGGGAGTCTGTCGGACTCCACCCCCTGGGAGAATTCCCATGACCTCTGTAGTGCACTCTTGCCTTGTCAATTTCCTGGTTTGTTTCCACTCTCAATATGAGCATCAAAGTGGAGTAGGGAACATACAAGGAAACTGACAAGGCGAGACTGCCTAAAGGCTAATTTGCTCACCCTTACAAACAATTGGGAATAATACTAAGACAGAAGAGTAACCCAACTGCACAATTCTGAAGATCTGAAAAAAGGGGGGACCCTGAATAAAGTAAGTGCAGCAAAGGGTGTGGGGGAGACCCACTTTAAGTGTTAAACTATTCAAAAGACATGCCAGATGCACCCCTCCCATTGATGTGAGCATGATAATGCCAGGCCTATGCCAATGGGAGGGGTACATGATGTTCAGTACATTTTTGCACATCTTCAGCACATGCCCCTGACTTATTCAACAGGCACATTCCAGGAATGTTCCATATGAAGAACACTGTGAAACCATTCCCCATTATGCCTTTAAATACCATAGTTATAAGGAAGCAAGAGAACATACATCTTTTCCCCAACCCTGTCCTTGGATTCATTTTGGGACCATTTTAAATTGTTTTATTTTTTCCTTACACATTAGTTGGTTCCTAAGAGAACCACCTTCTCTTGTCCGTCTGTGTAAACAGATGGAGACAAAATCTACACTGGAAATTAACTGAAGGCGCTCTCTTGATTTGCATCATCTGCATTTTGTTTAAATGCTTCTTTTGCAATAAATAAATATATCGTTGTTTGTGCTGGGCGGTGTTTATGTCCTCATTGTCTTTCATTAGGCCCGATGGTCAAAACAATATAATTGACTTTCTTATGATCCTGGCAACTCCTAAAACTGTCTTGGGAGTGGAATTAAGAAAACAAGGATGAACAAATTTCCATTTCTGTTTTTGGTTTTGGTTTTTAATTGTTCATTGGGTTTATCCTCCTCCTCCTCTACAGTTTTGGCTCAAAAAGGAGAATTTCTAAAATTACTTCCAGAATGGGAGCATGGGTGGTTTGCTTCCATTTCCAGCTCTTTTGTGGAACTGTATGCATGTAGAGGTATATTTGTGATGAGTACATACTGACTCCTGTTACTGATGCACATGTCCATATTGATAAAGCCTGGCAGAAGAAGAAAAAAAAACCCTCATATGATTGTACACAACTTATTGTGCACGTGCCCCAGTGCATTCATAGAATGCTGGGCAAAAAAAAAGTTGATATTATCGCATGTGCAATTCACATGCAGTTTGGGGTTTCCCCCCCTTTACTTTTTACCATGTTTTATTGATGCACACATGTGCATCTGTAATGTGGGGACAGAGTGACGAAACACAATGAAGCGAAGGAGCCAATATCTGCCACAGTTTGGAAATGTTAAAAAATGGAACAATGGAGGATTTGTTGTGCAGGGATTTGACTTTCAGAAGCGAGACCACGTCATTTGGAATTCTAAAATCCTGACCAGTTGGTTGCAAGGTGATCAGATCATATAACCGTAATTCTGTACTGTGTGTTGTGGTTGCTAGTGTATTTCCAGATCCAATTTAAAATGCTGGTGATCTTAGGTGTGCGCAAGAGGTGTACTGGGTGTGCCCAGGAACACCCTAATGTCTCAAGCAATAAGCGTAGAATTGGGCACCAACTGAGCAGGGATCCAGAGAGGGATCCAGACGCAGCAGGAATGGTCCTCCAGCTGAGCTCTGGCTGTTCCGTTGCCCCCAAGAGTGCACTGTTGCTCCAGGCAGCAGGAGCAACAAGGAATCGCTCTGCCAGGAGCCATGCTTCAAAGAGGCCAGGAGGAAGGGCATCAAAGGCCAATTATTGTCCCTTAAGCCCTGGGCAGTGTCACCACTTAGCCCCACCAATGCTGGGGCTTGAGGAGCATCTCCTCATTCCCCCCCTCTCTCACCTGCAATGCCTTCCCATGGTCAGGAAAGCCAAATGCAGAATAGGGCATCAGTGTCTACAGTGTTTAATAAATAAATGACTAAAAATACTGTCCTTTATGACTGAGTATTCAATAAATGTTCATTTTTTTTAAAAAAAAAACCTCTCTAATGAAATGGGCTGTGCATACCTATGCTGGTGATTAACTTTAAAGCCCTAAGTGGCATGGAAACCGATTATTTCAAGGGTCACTTGCACATGTGTGAAACTTCCTGGGCCCTAAGGTTGGCCATGGAGGCACTTCTCACATGCCTGCTTGTAAGATCTCTTGGATTGATGGACTCAAGAAATAGCGCCTTTTCTGGGGCAGCCCCGTCATTATGGGCCACTCATCTAGAAGAAGTGTACCTGGTTGCTGAATGTTTTTATAGTGCCCTTAAAGACTTGTATATTTCAATCTGCTTTAAATTGATGTAGGGTTATTTTCCATGTTTTCCATTGTATGGTTTTAATTTCTGCTGATATTTTTCTTTTATTATTATTTTTATTTGCACTGGAATGGTATTTTAGTGCTACTTAGTTACTTGCTCTGTGTGTGTGTCTGTGTGTGTGTATGTATATGCATTTCACGTTTGGGTTTTTGGGTTTTTTTAAAAAAAACTTGAGAAGTTTTATTACCTTTAGCAGCAGTACAAAAATATTCTAAATAAATAAATAATAAAAGATGGGGACAAATTTGGATGCAGTAAATTTTGGAAGCAATGTTACTAGAAAATGAGGAAACTGGTTTCCTCTTATATTGACTGTTTTTAGACTATATTTTATATCATATGGTTTTGAAGAATTTTTATTACACTTTCCTATCTATGGCAATCAAAGTGGCTTACAAGGTAACAATAAAACAATGTTCCTGTAAAACAACAGATTGAATGTAGGGATGGATGAATATTGTGTTCAGTCCATGTTTCGGTCCGTAATTTTCTTTATAAATGGGTGGGGAAGAACTTAAGATTTATTTTTTTAAAAAAAATCTGAATGTAGGAGTAAGTGAAAGTGATGTGTCCAAGCAGAGGCCATTGAGGACTCATCTCTTGAAGGTCTGGGTTTGAATCCCTTAGGATTCAATTGTGTTTGTGGTGTTGAATAGGGTTGTATGAGAATTTTATTTTTGCTGGCAAAATATGCAAGCCCCAAACCTGAGCATGAGCACATGCCTGCCAAAAATATTTGCAAATTGTCGAACATGTGCTCACATCCCTCTTGTTCCCAATTCCCAATTCGATTTGCCCAAATTTCCCAATTTCTGCAGATTTCCTCTGTAGAATGAATAGGTCACTTTTTAGTCTATGGAGGAAATTGGGGCTGCCCTGACTCTCTATCTCTCTTTTTTGTTTTGAGAAGCTTATCACCTGAACAGATACACAGCAGGCAGGCACAGCATGGTCTTGTTACTACTGAATTTGTCAGGTGCAGAGGGGTGAGGAATTTGTTCAGTTTGTTCTTTGACAAAAACTTAATCCACAAATTTTTTCATAAGCTGAACAGAAAAAAAAACCAGAAAGGGCAACAGACAAACAAACTCAAAAGTGGAAGAAAGTGAAATGGACAGATTTTCCCCTCCCTACTTAAAACAGACAATGGAGCACTGTGTAAAAACCCAACAGCAGCTGGAGGAGAGTCAACCACTCAGCCATTCAGCTAAGCCACAATGTGAAATATGTCTTGAATGCTCTGTGAAAAGCAACTAGCAATAAAGCTAGCAGGGTGTGTTCTATAATCCAGAGGAGGCACAGCTACCAAAAATACCCGGCTGCTTGGGCCCACCCTCTGAATCCCTGATAGCAATGGGATGGAGGTCTTTGCCTTGCACTAGGGCTGAAAGAACCTCTGAGGGTCTGAATTCCATTTCAGAGAAGCTCTTGAAAGCTGCAATCATAATAATAATAATAATAATTATTATTATTATTATTATTAATCCACCTCTCCCTCTGGATCGAGGTGGGGAACAACAACAATATAAAACACAAAAATCACAACAGTTAAAAAAAAATTTAAAACAAGAAAAAATACATCATTAAAAACATCTTAAAATTCATCTGGATAGGCCTGTCGGAAGAGGACAGTCTTCATGACTCTCTTAAATTCATGAAGACTGCTAATTTGTCTAACCTCCTCCGGCAGACCATTCCATAGACTGGGAGCGATGGAAGAGAAGGTCCTGTGGGTAACACTTGTCAGCCTAGTTCTGGCTGACTTGAGTAAGTTCTTCCCAGAGGACCTAAGTGTGTGGGGCGGATTGTACGGGAGAAGGCGATCCCACAGGTAACCTGGACCCAAACCATGTAGGGCTTTAAAGGTAATAACCAACACTTTATACTTCACCCAGAAACTGATTGGCAACCAATGAAGCGATTTTAAAACTGGTGTGATGTGATCACCCCTAGGTGTACCGGTGACCAACCTGGCTGCCATATTTTGAACAAGTTCAAGTTTCCGGACTAGGCACAAAGGTAGCCCTATGTACAGCGCGTTGCAGAAGTCGAGCCTTGAAGTTACCAGTGCGTGCACTACCGTCTTTAGGTCTTCCAACTCTAGGAAGGGGCGCAGCTGGCGTATCAGCACAGTAGTGGGAGGAGTCAAAGGCAAAAGGGGTGGGGCCAAATACTCAAAACACAAGCATATGATAGCTTAAGTGTCTTACAGTGAATAAGAAAGCCTTAGGAAAGACATTTCAACCGTTTGAAATGGAGAAACATGCACAGTGATGCTTGGAAACCATCAAATGATCGATAGTTGGAGGAAAAGAGGGGCAGAGCCAGGCTTAGGGAGTGGGATCTCTCTGGGGAATCCTGGAGGGCAATATTGTATCCTAGATGGGCCAAATTTACCTTTCATCACCCCTGCCTTGAACATTAATCAAAACTCAGGCAAGTTCATATGAGAAGAAGGGATGTCTTTTTGTTAGAGAGACAGACAGACAGACAGACAGCAATACTTAACATCATTCATTATTTTTCACAAGACATCTATCAGCTTTGATTGATATCATGAAAAAGAGAAAGAAAAAGCGGTATCACTAAATAAATATACATATGATGGTTAGATTACAAACAGTACTATATAAGGATATATGTAAGTCTGTACTTTCATGTTCCAATACATCTGAGATGTTGAAAACCCACAGGCCTTGGGTGAGGCCCCTCCCCCTCTCCAAAGCCCCACCCTTCAGAAGGGAGAAGGGGCAGGACAGCGACTGAGCCATGGCTCCTCTATTATTTGCCCCATATGGCTGAATTTGTTTCACTCTTTCTTTGTCTTCCCTGTATACCGAACACGAAAGAGGAGCTTGTGCCTCAGTGGCCTTTACTCTGCCCAGGCTTTCCAGAACCTGGGAAAACTGGATCACAGACCAATGCCCTGGGTGGAAGAGCATTGACCAGGGACCTGATGATGTCAGGTGTTGGGGGCCACCTGTGATGTCTTAGAGTCTATGCCTGATGCCACCTGGCCCTAAGGGTTCTGGGAGAGGGAGAAAACTGGCCCCCAGACCCAAAATGGTTTCCCACCATTGCAATACATTAAAAGTTCTCTAATTTGCAGGAAACCTGTTGTCTGCTTATCTACCTTCACTAACTCTGATAGGTTTGTTAATTTTATCATATATAAAATATCCCAGACCCATAGTAACCAATCTGGTATTGATGGGAACATCTTCCTTTTCCCACCTACAGCTGATAGAGATTTTAGCCAATGTTGGGGGAGGGGGACTCTGAAGTCATCATTTTCCCAGGCTGCTGAGGTCTTTCTTCGTTACCCAGAGGACCTTCTCTTCTGACGCTCCCAGACTGTGGAATGACCTGCTGGAGAAGACTCGTCAACTTAACAGTCTTTTAGAATTTAAGAAAGCTATAAAGACTGTTCCCTTCCGGCAGGCATATCCAGTGGAATTTTAGAATGTTTTTAGGATGTTTTTAGGATGTTTTAATGAAGTTTTAATAATGTGTGTCATGTTTTAATCAGTTTTATGTATTTTATCATATTGTTGTTCCCCGCCTCAATCCAAACAGAGAGGCGGGTAAGAAATAAATTATGATGATGATGATGATGATGATGATGATAGATCTACACTACTGCTTTATAGCGGTATTGAAGTGCACTGACAGCTGATGGGACACAATGTACATTCCATATACCCCTTTCATGGTGTTATTTCCTGTTTTTTATTCCACATTCATAATGATTTGACGCAAGCTGTAGATCTGGCTTTGGTTGCCACTAGGGGTGTGCACGGACCCCCCGGATCGGATCGAGACCCGGATCGGGACCTCCAATTTTGTCACAGATCAGATTGGACAAAATCAGAGCCCCCCCGGACCGGATCGAGTCCGATCCCGATCCAAAAATTGGACATTTTTGGATCGGCAGCCATTTTTTTCCCCATAGACTTGCATTGCAATGCAAGTCTATGAGGAAAAAATGGCGGCGGGTGGGTGAGGGGGGCCTAACTCCCTCCCCCCCAGGGCCGTCTGCTGTGGACGGCCCCGGCAGGTAAGCCCCCTCCTCCGCGCTCCGTACCCCCCCCCGGGGCTGTCCGCTTCCATCTGCTGGCACCCGCGGGCGCCAGCGGTTGAATGCGGACGGCCCCGGGGGGGTAAGCCCCTTCCCCCCTGCCACTGCTTACCTTACAGGGACGTCCGTTCCAGTCCAGCGCCGGCTGCTACTGCAAGCGGGCTTCGCGGCCTGCTCCAGGGTGGCGCACCGGGTGATGTCATCACCCGGTGCGCCACCCTGGAGCAGGCCGCGAAGCCCGCTCACAGTAGCAGCCAGCGCCAGATGGGAGCGGACGTCTCTGGAAGGTAAGCACGCCGCGCGCCCCCTCCTCCCCTCCCCCCGCCCCTTAGGGAAGCCCCGCTAGGGAAGCTCCCCCCAGCTTTCCACTTCCGTTGGCGGGCGCCCGCTGACACCCGCCAAAGAAAGCGGCAGCGGGCACCAGCAGGCGCCCGCCAATCCGCCGATCCATCCAAACCGGATCGGAACCTTTTCGGATCGGTTCGGATTGGATCGGCCGATCCAGCGGCGAGATCGGAAATCGGATAATTTATCCGATTTCCCCCTGGATCGGATTCGGATCGTGGATCGTATCCGATCCAGTGCACATCCCTAGTTGCCACCCCAGAGCACCACTGCTGGTGGCTGTTATGGAAATATGATGAGGTGGGATTTCCTATACAAACCAAGCAACACAGACCGACCCACCAAAACAGCCACCTAACCAAGCTGTCTCAGTCATGCCTAGATGAGAACAAATGTCACATCTCTTGCATAGGTTTAGCTCCGTGATCCATGCTTATTTAATATTCCTCCCCTACCTTCATTGTTTTTGAGCAAAACAAACACACAAATGTTCCTTGTTAGTGAGAATGAAGGTACCAACATTCCCTATCCCAAGCTGAAAGCCAGATGTGATCTGTATATTCCATTCTGACTTAAAGCCAATTCAGGAGCATTATCTCCATTAACCCTGGTTGAGCAGCCTCCTTCTTGCAAAAAAACAGTGTACCAAAAATGCACGTTTGTAGAACCAATGAAACTCTGAATGGTTTTCTTGCAGAATTTAAATTAAGACTGTCAACCAATTGAAAATATTTAAAATTGATTATTGCCATCATTTCAATGATGGATTAATATATTCGATTTTAAATAAATCCGCATAATGCCAGAACTTTCAACTTCAAAAAGTGTATGGAAAGGAAAAAAATACTGAGCAAAAGCTTTTGCTCATCCATAACTCCACAGAATCAACAACAGCCTTTAAAAACAAACAACTGTGCTTAAGTTTGAGATGCACCAATTAAATTTTCCCCTTCCCCATTTAATCAAGTTGATCTTTAGCTGGTTAAACTACAGATTAAAGTAGCTAACCCTGTTTTATGGGTTACTCCCACTCACAGTAATCAAGATGACAAATTATTGGAAAACATATATATGACCTGAGATGTTTCTTTCTGGCTTTTGAAGCAAGAGAAAAGGAGGATTGGAGTAAGTGTAAATGGTAATACTTTGTAGGGTGGCCATGTATTCTACTTTACAGAAGACAGTCCTCTATTGGAAGGGCTCTCCGGTCCAAGTCCAGACAAAAGATAAAGAACCGTACGAAGAGAGAGCAGGGGGCCTTGACGTTGTCCATGCTGAGTTAGCAGCACTTAGGCAGCAGGCGGAGCAGTCAGCTGTCAGGATGAAGCCCGGGCTCCTTGCTTTCGATTCTGAATTGGACTCAGAGGCTGAAGTAAAAGAAAATCAGCTGAGAGAGGAAGTGGGGAGGAAATTCTCCAAGACTCTCCAGGAGCCAGGGAGGAATCTTCCCTGGAGCTTATTGAACAGAAAGCCCAGGCTCAGGGATAATCTTTCCCCTCCTCCCCCCAGAACTTAGTCTTTGTCAGAGGGGGAGGGAGCATCAGAATTGACAGATCCCAGGCTCTGCCACAGGGTCAAGAGGGTGGAGTTGAGAGGATGTGGAAGACTAGCAGCACTGCAGAAGTTACATCATGAAGACCCTCCTTGAAGGAGGAATCTGGTAAAAGCCTGTCAGGCATGGCGAGAAACCATCTATTTAGTTGATAGGCAACTGCCTTGGTTTGTTAGGCTAATTAAGCTTAGAGGATAGCTCCTAGCACTCACACTTCCTTCAGGTGTGAAGAGGTGTTTTCTTACCTGAATAAAGATTTTGTGGATTGCACAGCAGACCTCTTTAGAAATTCACATCTCAGTGAGGGGGCTTGGAATCATGACAGCATGACACAGATTACCGGGTCACAACTTTCCCTGCTAGGTGAGATGTGTTGTATTTCTATTTAAAATATAGTCATTACTTCTAAATGTGTATCTATCCATAATAAGTTAGCATATGCACACTTTATGCAAATTAGATGTCCTCTCTCGTACTTTTTCAGGGGAAATGCATTTTTATTTCTTGGCAAGGCATGATTGGCCACCCTAAGGCAGTGACAGAGAACCAGACAGATAATTGTGAGGTTTTGAACCATACATTAGATTGTACCAGCTTTGGAGGGACTTATGGGGGTGGGTCATGCCACTTCTTTGAGGTTTCTAACATCTTCTTTCGGAGTCTATTCACTTCCACTGTGCTCTGCCTGTATTCCTTTTATTCATTCATTCTTTCATTCTTCCATTGACAGGTTTTTATGCTGCCCAATAACAAATTTCCCAGGGTTGCCTACAATAATAAAATATTAAAATGCATTCAAAGCCATATAAGCCAACATATCAAATACAGCCTTAAAAAATGAGCAGCAAAGAATAAGTTCAGTGCATCAAGACTCCCAGAAGCACAAACCTCATTTCATCAGATCCTTAACATTTCCAGAAAATGTTAAAAAATAAAACCCTTTAAATTACCAAAAGATTTTTTTAAAAAAATTAAAAAGACTTGGAAAAATGAACTGGCTTTCGCTAAATAAAACAACTATTGCACTTATTAGGAAGACACGGTAAGCCTCTCTGGGGCTTTCTCACATCCTAAACTCTGTGATTGCCTTGAGTCTTCTCACCCCTCGGGAAAGTGGGAAACAGCACATGACAATAAAGAAAGATCTTGTGTGGGGAAGGCAGCTGGAAGTGGCAGGAATACAGTACCTATTTGCAAAATGAAATCCAGTTGTGCCCTTAGGAAATTTTAGATTCCGGACTTAATGGTTTTACAGGGAGGATGAGCCTTTTTTGTTTGTTTGATATGATAATGTTCATTACTTCACTGACTTCAAAATCAGTGGAGGCTGGTGGCTCCGATGTCAATGGGGCAGTGAATCCGCTCGTGGTTTCAGTCAGAACCAGTGATACCTCTGAAGGAGCTATCCAAGGTGCTATGCATGTGGCCAACCATGTTGTGGGCCCTGCTGCTCCTTTTGCTGAGTGAGGCCCTAGACATCTGCCCCAAAGACCTGTGCTGACGGCTCCACTGATGAAGCGCAAACTGCTGCTGAGATATTGGAGAGGGATCAGGAATCTTATTTATCTGGATCTCTCAGGGCTCTTTCCTTTCAACACTTGAAGGTGCCAGCTTGATGATTTTTAAAAGGAAAAGTGTCCCTGGCATCTGGGAGAAGTTTGATTTCATTATCTGGCTTTCTCAGTATAGTGAGATAGATAGATAGATAGATAAGCAAGAAATTACATTAATTTCTGTTCATTATGAGTCAAACATAATTAATTTATACTATGAATCAAAAACAAACCAAGTATGGGCATATCTCTCTAGTAGATGGATTCAAGAACTGTCCCATTGAACTTCAGAGTTTTGGGTGGCCGTATCGGACTTTCCTATTTAGGGTGGCTGTCAAATAGAGGACTAGCCTTTACAGAGGACAGACCTCTGTTTGACAGCATAATGTAATTGAAGAGCTGCCCACCCCAAGACTGGTTTAAAGGTAAAGGATTGCAAGAAGAGAGAACAGGGGCTTTGTATTTGCCCATGAGGAGTTTTCAGCACCTGGGTAGCAGGCACAGAGGTCATTTGGTCACTGTCTTCCTCACTATGGTGAGATGTATTTTATTTCTATTGAATCAGAGCAATTATTTCTATATCTGTACCAAGCCATATATAATACATATACAGATTGGAAGTGTGCCTTCATGGTGCCACTATGACCTCGCTCTGCTGCTAAACCCCACGATTTCATGGTTGCCGGGTGGCAATGCATAATACAGACCGCTGGAGGGAGTGTGGAGTTTTGCGGAGGCCATCTGGGGACTGGAGCTTGCCCCTGCCCTCTTCTGCCTCCAGCTACCCATCAGCTATCGCCACCCACCCAGACCACCCCCCAGCTCGACATTGGAGCAAGGTCACACAGTGGAAAGTCTGTGGTGATCTTGCTCTGAAGAAAGAAAGCCATCTCTTTGCCCTGCAGTGGCAGCTGCATAATATAACCAACACAGCGCCGATTTGCAGCCACCAAGGAGCAAAGACGACCTCTAGACAGCTTTGGCTATTGGGCAATATAAAAATGTAATAAATAAATACATATGTATTAGCATATGCAATTTTCATTCAAATCTATGATCTTTTCACCTCTTTTTGTGTGTGTGTGTTGCACTTCTACCTTTTTAGTAATGTGCAAGAGCCCTTCACATCTTAGCTATGTTCCAATTATAAGTGTCTCTGAATTGCCAGAGGAGAGTTGGTCCTCAGTTACTGACTTGCTATATACATTATATAAATAGAAGACCTTTCAAAAACGTTCCACTCCTTCCCGTCATTGAAAAAAAAAATTAAATTAAAAACCACATTCTGCCTCAGCTGGCATCCGCTTTTGATTATACCTAATTGAATCAATTCCTAATATATGCGATGGCCCTGTTCTGCTCTGCGACTTTCCCCATCTCTTCTGAGATAACTGTGTTTCCAATTCTCAACCACCAGGGTTAAGAGAAATGACTGTAAATTCAATAGTTATTACAGTCACAAGACCAGCAGATGACTGTAAATTTTCGCTGGACTCTAATGAGCAGTATGTGAGTTGATGAACCTCTTCGGGATGAGTGATGGTGGTACAAGGCTGCAGTACTTTTCTATTAAGAGATTGCAAGCGAAGTCTATGAATATGGCATAAACAATGAGGCAAGGAAGAGGTTATAGCGTCCTTGTCCTGTGAACTAAATGAGCTTTTCTGTAACCATCCATCCATAGATCTTTTCTCTGTATTGCGGCTTTCCTGAAACAGACTGACCGAGTCCCCATTACATAGGGTGAATTTCTACCTAGAGAGGAAGGTGTTAAATGCATCCCCTGCTTTGGCAACTTAAAAAAAAAAACCCTCCTTGGCTTATCTTCCATTGATGCATATGGCATACAAAGGCAGGCTGTTCAGGTGTGTTGCCATAGAAACTGTATCTTCATCTGACAGCAGCAGCATGCCACAAATATGCAGCTATAATGCAGTAAAATTGTCATATCCTGAACAAAGCAAAACTCAACAACACACACTTAGTGGTCTTAACTGCTGAAAATGTATTCCCCTTCCCCCGCCCCACCGAACATTTTTATTCAATTTGATAGAAAACTACTTTCGAAAAGAAATTCAAAGAAGAAGAACATTGTAAAGAAATTCTCATGGGTTGGGTTCACGGTTCTTGTGCTTATTTTACCTATGAGGCAGTCAAGGAGTGTGTGCAGGTGTCCTGTCTTTTATTGTACAATAATCTCTCCGGCAACCTGTAGCCTCCTTGGCTTCCCACACTTAAAAGCCCAGGGGAAGACATCATGAGATATTTCTTCCCACAGGGCCCTTTCACATCAGGAAGTGCAGGCAGTCTGGCAGGCTGCAAAGCGGTGGAGAGATTGTAATTGAAAGAAAGAAAAACACAGACACACACGCAGCACCCTCGGCCACCTCTCCATGATTAGAAAAGTTCAGAAATACTAGGGATGTGCACTGGATCGGACCCGATCCACGATCCGAGTCCGGTCCAGTGGGAAATCAGATAAATTATCCGATTTCCGATCCCGCAGCTGGATCAGCCGATCCAATCCGAACCGGTCCGAAAAGGCTCTGAACCGGTTCGGTGGATCGGCGGATCGGCGGGCGCCCACTGGTGCCCACCGCCGCTTCCATTGGCGGGCGCCAGTGGGCGCCCGCCGATGAAAGTGGACAGCGGGGGGGGAGGAGGGGGGCGCTTACCTTCTCGGCCCGTCCGCTCCCGTCCGGCACTAGCAGCTACTACCAGCGGGCTCCGCGGCCTGCTCCAGGGTGGCGCGCCGGGTGATGTCATCACCCGGCGCGCTACTCTAGAGCAGGCCGTGGAGCCCGCTGGTAGTAGCCGCCGGCGCCGGACGGGAGCGGACGGGCCGAGAAGGTAAGCAGGGGGTGCGTGGAGGGGAGGAGGGGGTGCGCTGAGGAGGGAGGGGGGCCCTTACCTTCCCGGCCCAGCCGCTCCCGTCCGGCGCCGGCGACTACTACTACCAGCAGGCTCCGCGGCCTGCTCTAGGGTGGCGCGCCGGGTGATGTCATCACCCGGCGCACTACTCTAGAGCAGGCCGCGGAGCCTGCTGGTGGTAGCCGCCCACGCCGGACGGGAGCGGACGGGCCGAGAAGGTAAGCAGTGGCGGGGAAGGGGGCTTACCCCCCCCGGAGCCGTCCGCTTCTATCCGCTGGCGCCCGCGGGCGCCAGCGGATGGAAGCAGACGGCCCCAGGGGGGGTAGGGAACGCGGGGGAGGGGGCTTACCTGCCGGGGCCGTCCACAGCGGACGGCCCCGGGGGGGGAGGGAGTTAGGCCCCCCCTCACCCACCCGCCGCCATTTTTTCCTCATAGACTTGCATTGCAATGCAAGTCTATGGGGAAAAAAATGGCGGCCGATCCAAAAATTTACGATTTTTGGGTCGGGGACTCGATCCGGTCCGGGGGGCCTCCGATTTTGTCCGAACCGGTCCGTGACAAAATTGGAGGTCCCGATCCGGGTCCCGATCCGATCCGGGGGGTCCGTGCACACCCCTAAGAAATACCACCAAAAGGATTTCAGAATAAATTATAGAATGCCCTGAGAATGAGGCAGACAAATGGCAGTGTCTTTGATGACAGAAATTGGAAGACAGATTTGCACAGATTGGCTGCACCTCTTCGCTGGAGCTGGACATAACACTGGTCTCCTCACACCTGCATTGTGGAGGATGCAAAACGGGGGACAGGCTGCTAACACAGTCAGTGTTGTTGCCACATGCAGAGACTGGCAACAAAACTCCTTTTTTTAGGGTGACCAGATGAAATCCAGGTCAGGGCTCATGTAACTTTAACAGTTGTAGAGAAAAGGGAATTTCAGCCAGTGTCATTTGTATGCAATTAGTTCCTGGTGAAATTCCCTCTTCATCACAACAGTTAAAGTTGCAGGGGCCCTGCCTTCTTTTGTATATGGTCACTCTTGTATAGTGCCTGCAACTTTAACTGTTGTGATGAAGAGGGAATTTCACCAGGGACTAATTGCATACAAATGACACTGGCTGAAATTCCCTTTTCTCTACAACTGTTAAAGTTACATTAGCCCTGACCTGGATTTTATCTGGTCAGCCTACCTTTTTTAAAAAATGATTATTTTCTACTATAAGCACTGCCAATGGTGAGCCCTACCTATGAGAAACAATTGGAAAATTTCTCCTTCCCCTGGAGAAATTCAGTGAAATTATCCCCCCAGTTTCTCAGCTCACAAATAGGGTGGAGAATTTCAAGGGGCCATTTGCTCACAGCTCTAGTTTTAAGAACACTTGAGGTAGGGTGACCATAGGAACAGGAGGACAGGTCTCCCATGTCTTTAACAGTTGTATAGAAAAGGGAATTTCAACAGGAGTCATTCATATGAATGCAGCAGCTGGTGAAATTCCCTCTTCATCACAACAGGTAAAGCTGCAGAAGCCCTGCCCTCTTTTATATCTGGTCACTCTAGTACAGCTCCTGCAGCTTTAACTGTTGTGACGAAGAGGGAATTTCACCAGGTGTGGCATGCATACAAATGCCACCTGCCGAAATTCCCTTTTCTATAGAACTGTTAACGATACAGAAGACCTGTCCTCCTTTTCTTATGGTCACCCTAATTAAGGCAGAGATTCTTGGAGCCATGTGACAGAAGGAAATGGCTACACCTGTTTAGAGTCAGGCAGGCCCTTTATTTCAGTTAAACTTATCATTACTATCATCATCATTTATTACTCTTATTAGCATTGGCTGGCTGGGCTTCCAGTGCAGGAGAGCGCTCCTCCTCCAGCTCCTCCTCCTCCTCCAAGCCTCGTAACCTCCTCACATATAGCTGACTATGGGGAAGCTGTTGTTGCCTTGACTTGCTCCAATGTGCCAGACTTACAGTGTGCAGGTGTGGGGTGTGCCTCCTCCACGGCCGCCACCTCCTCTCCCTGCAAGCCTCCTGTCCTCTCTGAAGATGGGCAAGCTGTGTGCTGCTATTGTGGCATTTATTAATTTATATTTACTTATTTATTTACAGTGTTAAGTGCTTTTATTCCACTGCTTTATTTCCATCTCCCTCACCATATAGAGGAAGGCGCAAGAGGTGCCTATGATGACATTTGAGTTTGGACTTTAAAAATTCCCTATAAATCACTAAATGCAGGGATCTGCTCCAAACATGGCATGCCTAAAGCCCTCATTAAAATCTGCCACATTGCCAAGTTTCATATGCTTACCTTTGAAACTGAGGGAGCTGTGCCATTTTGGTTAATTTCCATAGGGAAACATAGGAAAGTTCTTCAGACTTTAAAAAAGTATCTATAAATCACTGCATGCAGGGACCTATGCCAAACCTGACATGCCTAAAGCCCTCTTTAAAATCTGTCACAGTGCCAAATTGTATGTGTTTATCTTTAAAACTAACAGAGCTGTGAGCATAATAGTTGATTTCCATAGGGGATAATGAAGCGGTTATCCGAAGAAGGAGTGATTTTCCAATGGGAAACCCAACGATGCAGAGAGACAGACCTGCCCCCAAAAATCAGAGTAGAGAATTGCCTCAATCGAGCTCTGCCCCAAAATTCAGGGCGGAGAAGTCCCGCTCTGCATATTCCTACTTCCTCATTCCTACTCCGTTTGGAACTTCACTGGATGACCTTGGTGCTACCACTATCTCTCAGGTTTGCCTACCTTACAGGGTTATAGTGAGGTTAAATTGGCGGCGGGCAGGACTAAGTATGCTCATTTTTGAGGAGGCAAATCCTTGGAGGAAAGGTGGGATGCAACTAAAGAAATTACATAATGAGAGACGGACTTGCAAAAATGGTGCGAGAGACAACTGTTAGACTACGTTACACCTTGGGGATTGGTCATCAGTGCCTTGGACTCCCCCTCCACTGGTTTTTTTGTCCAAATTGCTGGGTGGTGACTATATATCCCAAGGATTGGAAGAAGCAACAATTTTAAAAGACTCAGTTTTATTCCAAGCTGGATGCTGTTGTTCCTCTGCAGAATATATTTCCTCTGCCTTGTTTTGGACTTTGTGTTCTTTGTCTGACTCTAATCCTCTGGGCCAGATCCAATGGCTAGACTGGGTCTGAGTAGCCAGTTATATGACACGGAGTGAGGGGTCCATCCAAATGGCCCGACGAGTATGCACATCCTCTTTGCTTAATTAATCTTTTCTGGCGGCTTAGTGGAGCCAGCTTCCTCCAAGGTTTCAGTCTCTGGGAGACACATTCTGCTGAATAGCCCTTATCTACACACAAGAATAATTGCTATTTATTTTAAATTAAGGCTTTGGCTTCCTTCCTCAGGTCACCATCAATGCGAGCATGTTAAGCAACACCGTCTGTCTTGCAATAGGCAAAAGCCACCCATCATGATTTGGAATGAACATGGTCTTGCTGGGCCTTTGGAGAGACTCTCGGGTGGTGGAAGAGGGACATTGAGGCCTTTTTCCAAAGTTCAGAAAAACCCAGATCTGCCCCAAGACAATTTGCTGCCCAAAGCACTGGACAAAATGGCACCCTCTTTCCCATTCCATGTATGGAAGATGTTGAGACTTGCAACTGAATCTTACTTCAACACGGGAGAGCATCCTCTACCATACCTGAAGGCACCAGGGTAGCTTATGGGGCCTAGGACAGACTGTGTGGCACTCACAGTTCAGTGCTCTAATAGCTTGCTGTTACTCCCTGTCCTGCCACATCTGCCACCTGAGACAGCTGCCTCACTCTGCCTAATGATAGGGCCAGCCCTGGATAGACCCCATCCTATCATTAGAAGTAGTTTATTATAGTCACAAGACCAGTAAAATAAAATAGCACTGTGAATACAAAGACATAAAAACAGTAAGAGGAATTTAAAATCCCAACATTTAGTCATTGTTTTGGAACAGGTTCCTATTAGGGTGGCCAATTGTGCATCTATAAATATAAATTTAGCATATGCAATTTTTATGCAAATGATGCCTCCTCTCTTGCCCTGTGTTTGGGTGATGCACTTCCTTTTTGGAGGTGGTCACCTTATGCCAAGCTGAGCTGACTTTTCCAGGGTGTTGAGCTCAGCTCATAATGGCTAAGGGGCTTTATGACTTGCAGGAGTTCCTTTCCTTTTTGCCCAGCCCCTTTTCTAGAAATGACTAATATCCCTGGTTTCCTTTCATGGCCTAGGTTCAAGTCGAGTGGTGCTTTGTCGAAACCACACCTCCCCTTTCGCAAACCACCTTGTTTTCTTGCAAAATAGGAGTTCTCCTCTGCCTCGTTGTTACAGGGACTTCTAACCACAACAAAAGCCAACCAAAACTGCCTCGCTCAGCTTTCAGACACGCTGCAGGCAGCAGCGGTAGAAAGCCCTAAAGGAGAAAGTCCAGGATAGGTCCTCTGCAGGGCTTTTCCGAAAGCACAAGCAGCCAGGGAGGACTGAATACAGGATAAAATTGTCAAATAAAGAGCACACACCCCTTTAGTTAAATTATACTGGTGTTTTGGGCCTGCCCCTTTTTGCTTTTGGCCCCAACAGAGTCTGACAAAAGCTCCATGTTTTCTCTCCCCCACACACACACGATACAGGGGGTATTTTACAATCAAAGAGAAGTCATTCTGCTAAAGTTGTCTGTTTATTCCGAGAGGGGAAAAGAACAGTTTGTCTGATCTATTATTCATAAAAACACCTAAAGTCTAGACAGTTATGACAACACGGAGTTTGAAAGGGCTTGTAGAATTATTTCCCCCTGCACATCTTTGCTTCTGCGTTTTACTAAACTCTCTTTTTCTCGATGAAGCCGTGACTAGGTTTCAATTTTTTATGGGCAGAGCTCAGGCAGGGAGAGCAGTTGGATCCCAGGAGGGAACCACCGCTATGGCCGTCCCAGTTGCTTTCTGAGAATGATTCTTCAATGAAGAACAAGAAGGTGGGCAGCTGTGATATCGTGGCCTTATTTCTCCTGAGAGGGGAATCTTCATTTCCCCTTTTAGCCAGAGGTGTTGGAGAAAAAAAATGGGGGGGGGGAGAAAAACACCTGCTCACTCTCCCCAGGACTATGTCATTCAAGCCCTGGAGAGGCGAGATAATTGACATTCTGACCCGTTTAATTTTTGCTTCGAAATAGCAAATCTTAATGGCTGTGTATGGAGTCTTTTATCACATGGAAATTAATATCCAACACCAAAGAACGTTATTATATGTGTGCAAAGGCACAATCTGCACAACATTTTCCCTTAAAGTAGGAAAACAGAGCTGTCCTTCATTATTCCACAGTGGACGGGCTTTTTTTTTTTCTGAACTGAGTGGATTCCACGGATTTTAACGTTGCAGCGGGTGGCGTTTGCGCAAGGGTGCAGTAGTCATAATGCGCATTACAAGTGCGTCTTTGCACAAGTGCAAGCAAAAAAACAAGTCTTCTACATCCCTAAAAAAAGATTTGAATCCCTCAATGAGTGGATGGCACAACAAAAGACATCTGATGATCTGTGAAACACAGACGGAGACAGCTTAACAATATTGGTACATCTGTAGCTGCTGCCCTTCATGTGTTGAGCAGGGAAATCTGATCAGGGTGGGATTTTTTATCTGAGTTGTTCTGAGAACTGACCATTTGTTCTTATTCTTTGCTTTCTGTTCTTTAACAAGAAAATGAGAAAAAATTATACTTCCCTCGTCAGACTCTTTGCCAGCCAGCCAGCCAGCCATACATACTCTTTCTCAGGGTATTCCATTACATCTTCACCTTCCACAGTTACTGGTTTCCCTCCTCAACAGGCATCATTTCATGACGACTGGCCATGCTCAGTTCTCATTGGGCTGTTCCCCCCATCTTCCCCATTAGGATGTTTCCTTCCTAAAGTGCTTGTACATCTGCACAACTCGGGGTTCCCCCAAGGCTGCTGATACCCCGCTCTTGCGTGTGAAAGTTGCAGTTTTGCTTACATAAGGAGCCACACTCGGAGAATGATTTCATTATTCGTATATAGGAGATACGTAACATGCACGAATATAGACCAGGGCACTGTAAACATTTGGGGTGAAATGCTCACAAAATGTAAACCATGCAGTGTGCAGTGATTAAATGAATATAAAATAATTACAGTGAGTACTTAAATATTTGATAAAATTTCTATCTTATATTTATGGATTGGGACCCTAGCAGGGGGCAGGGACCTTTTAAAATCCAGATTGACCCCCCTCTGCACTTGCTCTAAAGTAAAAATGGGGGGGGGGAGAGACATAACTACTAGATACGGATTTAAAGTAATGAAACTTAAAAAAAGATGAAATTACAAAAAGGACAAATGAAAGCAAAGACATTGAAACAAGATCATGGACAACACCACACTATAAAAGAGTAGTATAATAGCACTCAACTGGATTAAAAACAAGCCCCATTTGCAGGAGCAGTAGTTTGTGATAACGCATCCTAGTTTTTCCTCTTTTTTTATTTATTTAAAACATTTTATCTTTCCTCCCAAAGGGTTCACAGCAGCTAACAACATCACATCAAAAACAATAAAATAGAATTAGCAATATCATATTGAAAACCTGCAAAAGATTAACCTGTAAGATGAAAACATTTCAAGCCCAAATTCACAGAAACAACCCTCCTGATAAATTCCTTCATGATGGAGTATCCAATGGAATTGTCTTTGTTCACATTAGAAATTTTCAGATCAGCAGTACAGCATCCAGAGGCAGTGAAATGTTATCCCCGTGATCTCTGAATGTTGCTGTTTCTCATGTCAGATTTGAATCCATTCTTTTGCGTAGTGGAAATTAACCTGCTTATCATAATTCAAAAGCAGAATGGAATTGCAGGCAGGTGGTAGCATGAACCACGTTGGATCTCACTTCATAACATGCATCTTGACCGCATAATCACCCTCCCCAAGCAAATATGTTCTGTCCAATCAATCATTACATAAGTTCCACCATTTTTCCCCACATTAAAAACACTGGCATGTATAATGTTTGTAAAAGTGCAAGAGATTTCACATTCATCACCAGCCTATTCCTGTGAGAGTTATTCACAAAATGTAAACTTTGCTGCTCTACAGTCAATTTGCATAGTAGCATTAACACTTATGCAGACTTCTATCTCATGAGGTTTGCTTCTGCTCACTGCCTGGCGATGTTCAAAATATTAATTAGGAGGGGAAAGGGAACTCCTTTCTGTCAACAATTTGAGAACAGTTTGAGATGCCCTCTGGCAATGAGGCTGGAGGAATGTTGTTTTCCATTTTCCACAGTTACTTTCATCTCCCTCCCACCATATTTCAAAATACAGCACTGCTGGGTGAAGTTTGTACTAAATGAAAATTGGTAAGAACTTCCAGGACTCCGTCCTTTGGTTTTAGATAAATTCATCTAAGGTCTGTTAAACATGTAATAATCTCTCTCTCTCTCTCTCTCTGTTTTCTTTCTGGATCAGCAGGACTGTTAGGACAGGACTTAGGCGCCGATGGCCAGGGCTCTGATTAGCAGAATGAGCAGGAGATTTCCCAAAGCATTCTGAAGTAAGTGAAGTAATATGCATAGAATCATAGAATAGTGGGGTTGGAAGGAGTCTATAAGGCCATCGGGTCCAACCCCTTGCTCAATGCAGGAATCCACATTAAAGTATCCCTGACAGATGGTTGTCCAGCTGCATCTTGAATGCCTCAAGTGTAGGAGAGCCCATGACCACCCTAGGCAATTTCTTCCATTGTAGTACTGCTCTAACAGTCAGGAAGTTTTTCCTGATGTCCAGCCAGAATCTGGCTTCCTGTAACATGAGCCCATTATTCCGTGTCCTGTACTCTGGGTTGATCAAGAAGAGATCCTGGCCCTCCTCTGTGTGACAACCTTTCAAACACATGCCCTAGCAGGTAAGGTGTCCATTTATGCATTGCCAAAAATAGAAGTCATACATCACCAAAAAAAGAGAGAGAGAAGACGAAAGGGGATATAGATTCGCCTAACATTTGCATATGCTAATTTATATGTATAGATACAAATTTAGATATAAATATTATCATACAGTATATCTTACCTAAGTGAGGAATACTGTGATCAGGTGACTGGTATTGTGCCAGGCGAGTATTCTGGCCATATGGTGACTATTGATGGACATCTTCTTCTGCTCTCCCTTCCAAATTCTCTTTATCTTTAAACCGGATTTAGATCGGATGCTTCTTCAAACAGAGGACAGGCCCTGAAATGGAAGTCCTTCAAATAAAGAACTATCCACTGTAGGTTGGACATGTATCCTCTTTTACATAAAACAGTTCTCTCTTTGAAAGTCTGTCAGAGGACTATCCTCGATTTTGAAAAGCTGTCCAGTTCTTGTTCACTTAAAAGACAGACCTTGTCCACCATGGTTAAGCATTTTGAGCTAAACATTATGGCTTAGTGTGTCATGTGAAAGTTGACTTAAGATGTTCTATGAACCATTCTTAACCATGGTGGCTACATAACCACTGTTTAAACATGCTCACTAACCATTTGCTGGAAAAGGGTTAACGGCCTAATGATGGCTTAACACGTTGTCAGAACAGGCCCAGGAAGAACCATTAAAAGGAAGAGCTAGGCCTTGAAGTTGCCCATCAACAGCACCTGGGCAGCAGACTGAGCAGGGAGACACACAGGTCAGCTGGTCAGAGTTTTCTACACTAGAGTGAAATTTATTTTTCTATCATCCCAGAGTGCAGGACACGGAATAATGGGCTCAAGTTACAGGAAGCCAGATTCCGGCTGGACGTCAGGAAAAATGCCCTGACTGTTAGAGCAGTATGACAATGGAACCAATGAGCTAGGAAGGATGTCAGGGATGCAATTAGGTGGATTTCTGCATTGAGCAGAGGGTTGGACCCCATGGCCTTACAGGCCCCTTCCAACCCTACTATTCTATGATTCTGTATAATAGAGGGCTGTACTCTTGGCCACCCAAATTTCTCTTCCTGTGACTATTCCCTTTCTCCTGCCATTACTTGCCTTGGGGAGGCTACTGAGAACTACATTCCCTTGGCAACTAACCTCCGCCCTCCCTCTAACTGCTGCATGGATCTCTGCCATTTGCAGTGCCATGTCAGCAGCCCATGAGGCAAATGCTTCCAGTCTGCACAGATCTGCATGCATGCAATTACTTTAATGGGTGCATGCAAGTGCATTTGAAACCAGGGCACTTGCAATATCATGGTGCAAATGCATTTGTGTGGGATAATGTGAGACATACACATGGCTGTAAATGTGGGATGTGAATGTGGTTGAGCAATGTATGTATGTGTTTCTACGGATGTATGTAAGTGGGTTGGACACTAGGCAGGTGCCATGGCTTAGTGTAGATCATCTGCTTTGCATGCAGAAGTTCCCAGGTTTGATCTCTGGAATCCCCAGGTAGGGCAGGAAAACCTCCTGCATGAAACCCTGGTGAGCCGCTGCCAGTCAGTTTCGACAATACTGATCTAAATGGAGCAAGGTTCTGATTCGGTATAAGGCAGCTCCCTGTGTCCCAACGTACCAGCCCTGCATTTATCTGTTTATGCTTGCGGATCCCATTCTTTCCTTTGCCCTCATCTTCCATCCATCACTGCTCATGCCTCCTTGGAGGTGGACCCAGAGGGCATTGAGGAGATAGGTGGTAGGGACAGCAAAGTCTGCACTCCACCATTTACTGGATATGTAACATCATATGCTCTGACTCACTGGTGCTGTAGAATTGATGCAGAATGACACCTTGACCCCATTAAAATTGGAGGGACTTCCAGCTCCAATAGGGTTGGCATGTCACCTATAAAGAAACCATCAACAACTGGAGGAACCTTAATAGCATCTCCCAGGGGAAGGGGAAGGATGGGGGTTGAGGTTGGCAGAAAAATATGAAGCTGAACAGCTCATGGAGTGCCCCAGTCATCATCATCAATAAATAGAACTTAATTTCATGGCATCAGCCTAACAACGAAGGCCTCTTCAAACCAGCAATGCAGAATAAGCCCATGGAATGTCAAACCAGATGACAACGGAGCAGATAAATGCTCCAGAAAGACTGTGATTTGGTTTTTTTTATCACCAGTTAAACAGGAACCAGAATTAATGCTTATGTATGACACCCCCTTTTTTTTACGCAATGCTTTCACGTTTTCACTGAAGAAATATCTGAGATATGGTTAGTAAGTAAACCCACCATCATTCATAACTAGGGATCTCCGTCATTTGTAAATCAGGCCCTTATTGGGCCCAATGGTTCCCTGCTGCCCACCCAGTTTGGGAAGTTTTGTGGGTTTCGGGTGTTTTATTTTTATTTTTTTACATTTTTCCCCCATAAAGAGAAAGTTGTGCAAATTTGCAGGTTTAATTATCGTAATTTGTGCAAATTGCGACCACAGTTTATGTAAATTATGCAAATTGCACCTGCAATTTGTGCAATGTTCTGTACATGGGAGGGGGGGAAGAACACTAGAAAATCCACAAGCTGGCCCGATTCAATGCAGACCAAATTGGGACAACTCGTGAGGAAGCAAAGCCAAAATCCAGGGATTCCTTCTGACATCCCTATTCATAACCAAAACTCTGTGTATGTGTGTAACCCCACAGATAAAAGATCACATTGCCTTAGAGTGGTTCTCCATTCTGAATATGGGCTTAACTACATGCAATGCTAACAACATGATTACCTTGATTTTGATTTTAATATAGACCAGGTGCAGAATACGCTGGTAGCAAGTGGCACTGCAGAACCTAGGGAAGGGCTGTTTCAGCCTTCCCTGCCCAGCAATCTCAGCAAAAATTCCATCCCCCAAGCCCATGCAGCAATTACAATTAGGAGAAAACATCTGATTGGCACCAATGGGAGTAGACTCAAAGGCTGGGTGACCATATGAAAAGGAGGACAGGGCTCCTGTATCTTTAACAGTTGTGTACAAAAGGGACTTTCAGCAGGTGTCATTTGTATGCATGCAGCACCTGGTGAAATTCCCTCTTCATCACAACAGTTAAAGCTGCAGGAGCTATATTAGAGTGAGCAGATACAAAAGAGAGCAGGGCTCCTGCAGCTTTAACTATTGTGATAAAGAGGGAATTTCACCAGGTGCTGCATGCATACAAATGACACCTGTTGACTTTCCCTTTTCTACACAACTGTTAAAGATACAAGAGCCCTGTCCTCCTTTCCCTTTGGTCACCCTACTCAAAGGTTACACACCTCTTTTCTCTGCAGGCTGGTTGTCAGCTTCAGAGTGTTACAATTTATTTCCGGGTACCAGTTCGAAAATTTGCCATCTGTTCCATTCAGAGAGCCCAAAGTCGTTTCATGACCCAGGGCTACGCAGACCCTTCTGAAGTGCTGATAATTTGAGAGCAGTTAAACAAACTAAATTTGGGGGGGTGGGCATAGAGCGATTAGAGATGCTAATGAAATGTGAACGGTTCCTCTGGGAGTAGTTGTTTGTCTTTAAGGAGCAGATATAGAAGGAGAAACTCGTAAGATTTTTCTTCCCATCGGGATGTGCGAGGATTTCTCAAATACATGTGGATCTAAAGCATTATAGAAAAGAAGGAGGCTTTAAATGCTGGAAATTAAATAGTCTGTGGTTTATGATGGTATTTATTACATTTTTTTAATGACATTGGCAAGACTTCAGGCGAGCTCTGGGATCCCTTAAATTTGTTCTAGTCAGTTCTGTAGCCTGCAAAATAAACACCCTTTATGGCTTTTCATCTTGCTGTCTGCTCTCTCTCTCTCTCTCTCTCTCTCTCTCTCTCTCAATCTCCTGCTATCCTGGGTTATGTCTCTTAGCAACCTTGTCTTATCCACTTAAACTGTAAATCCACAGTAAAAGAGCCTAAAAGCTAAGCTATGTGTTGTATGAGGAGCAGAGCTGTTCTCAAAATCAGGATTCTTGGGACGACCTCTCCACCCTGTGGGTAGGGAGGAGCTGTAGCCCAGCAGTAGTTCACATTCTTTGCATGGAGAAATTTCCAGGTTAATCCCTGGCATCTCCCAGGAAAGGAATTTGGGAAGGACATCTGCAGAGTCTCTTCCCAAGGTCTCCTGAGACCCTGCAGAGCTATTGTAAATAGGGACATGTGAATCAGCAAAACCCAAGCTGAATTCACTCCAAATTCCATCTTGAACGTCGTTTGGACTCGAGTCTCTACCAGATTGCAAGCTTTGCTTTTTATTTCCTTATTGCACACACAAAAAATCTAGGCATTTGTTTTCCAAGGGTAAGCACCCATTGTGTACATTTCTGAAATGATGTTGCATTTTCCTTCCCATTGAAGAAAGCGTATCTGTGTGTAGTTTTCAAAACTGTGCATTTTTCCCATGCCCGTTTTTTCCAATTTATGCTTGCTGTGTCAAACACATTTTTTTCTGGTTCATGAATCGCACTGCAAACTCATACATGTACAGACTTTGACCGCAGATTGCGTCTGAGTCTTTGTTCAGCCTGGGAGGTGTGAACTGGGTAAATTCCTGATCAAAACAGAACTGAAATGAATTTCTCATATATCCCTAACTGTAAGGCGGAGTAGACAAGGCTAGGCTAGATGGACAAATCACATGATGTGATATATAATGCATCTCCCTACATTGTTCTTTGCCCTGCAGCTGCCTCTGTTGCCTCATCCCCTTATTCACCAAACTGGGATTGGACCCCTCCTGCCCTCACAGAGGTCTTTAGAACCAGCTAACCTGAGAGGAAGAAGAAGTAAACTGTGGTCAGCACCACTTCCTTTAAAATACTCTGTTGTTTTAAGAACATATAATTGTGCTTATTGACCATATGGAAGCCGCTCCAGGGGCTTCATTGATAGAAGAGCAGGACAAATATATCAGCAGTAGAGGCTGGTATTTCTGATTTTAGTGGGGGCTGTGAATCCATTCTGGGCTTCAGGTGGAACCAGCCAGAAATCTAAAGGGGCTATCCAAGGTGCAGAACCCTAGCCCCAAAATGGAATCCGTTGTGACTCGGAAAAAAACTGTTTGCGGTGTAATCCCAGAGTCGAATTCACAGAATACGGCTTGGTGAGGGATACACAGTCACATCGCGATGAACCCGTCTTTATGTATTTCCAAGGCATGTAGTGAGGGGTTGGGCAATACATGGCCTGCAGCCCCCATAGCTCCCCATGGCTTTTTGTGCCCTCAGTCACCCCCACCTCTGCTGCCACTCCACTAAATGTACTGCTGAAATTTAGTGGTGAGCAGCAGCAAAAATAGATACATTATGGCCCTTTCCACACCAGCCATTTTTCGAGGGGCTGCCCCTGCCTGCTCACGGAGAGTCCACATGACGCACAGGGCATCCTGCGAGCAGGCAGGGGCCAGCCCTCCATTTTCCCGGGAGTTCAGGGAATGCTATCATCCAGCTTTGTTCCCTGTTCCCGGGAGGGCAGCGAGATGGGCGGCTGGTGTGGCCTCCCATCCCGGATGCAGCCGCACTTACCCGCGAGTAAGCGCTACTGCACCGATGGCCATGGAGCCACACCGCATGGCCCCAAGGCCATCAGGAGGGGGATGGCGAAATCGCCATCCCCAGGATGGCAGGGGGAAGGGGGAGCAATTGCATGGCAGTTTTTAAAAAAATATATATGTACATTTGCGCAGGAGGGCTCATGCGCACCTCTGCGGATCTTTTTTAAAAAATGGCTAGCGCAAGTTGCGATGGCCCGGTAGAAGCCTAGGCCATTGCATTCTGGTGCGGCCTCTGCATGCTGGGCCCAGAAGTGTTTACTTCCAGGTTCCCCTGCTTCCTGCCGTCTCCGCCTCTATGGTTTGGAAAGGGCCTATGTTTTAAAACAAAACACAGGATGACCACACACCTTGCTTCAAAGGGGAAATGTGGCTTTTTTGCCACTGCTGTGACATGAAATTTTTACTTGACAATCAGCCTACAATTTCAGAAGAGAATGGTGCAGCCCCTGGGGGATCTGGTGGAGATGGAATTGCAACATCTGGATCCTTAGAAATTGCATACCTCTGATGTAGAGCACTATTTATTTCTGATCCATACTGTTAGGCAGATTTCAAAAATAATCCAGATGGGTAGCCATGTTTGTCTGCAGTTGATTGCAATGCACAAGAGGGCTTGCTTGACAGCTGTTGCTCTATATAGGGGATGCTTTGCCTCAAAAGTTAGGTCTTCCTCTTTATCTGTGTTCGACAAACAATCGGACACCTTTCTTCTAAAACAAGCATTTGATTCCGCTGTCACTTAATTCTATTCCTTGCTTGTAACTTTTGGGTTTGGGTTAGGATTTGTCTGTGCTGATGCATTTATCTTACTGTAAATGTATGCTCATTGACTTTTGTTTTTATGCTTTTCATATTTTGTGAGCCACTTTGAGTAACTCCCTTTCTGGAGGTGTAGAAATGTCTTAAATAAATAAATAGTATACTAATGCTATTTATTTTACCTTTTAACATTCCAGAATTTCCCAGTGTAGAGTTGGTAGACACAACATGAACTCAGAAAACTGTAGAGCAGGAATGGCCAGAAACTAAACCTCCAGGTGGTTTGGATGTCAACTTCTAGCATTCCTGACTAGGGGCTTGTTGGAAATGCAGTCCAAAACGTGAACTATCTTCTGCTCACCCCTGTCGTAGCCTTGGTGTAGATGTAACTAGGGCTCGCTGACCAGAAATTCCCCAAACAAATATAAAAATGACACAAAACCAGAAGAACTTCTGTTGATGTCATTCTTTTTCCCGTTAGTGTTGTGTAAGTTGTTGCATATGCATTTCCTTTAAAAAGAAAGAAAGCACGCTAGAAGCAAGGCAGATCAAGAATCAATCTTCCATTCAACTCATTTACTAGCTTATGTTCCAAAGAGCCCAGCAGCCATGGTGTATTCCCAGCTATCAGATGTTCAAAGGGCAGACTCTATCATAGAAGGGTCTTTATTGGGTGTGCTGAATGTGCCATCTAGAATGCGGAGAAACATCAGAAACATCTCCAAGTTTCTAAATCCAAGTTTCCCATCAAATGTTTGGCACACAGTGGCTGACCTTTCGCATCCCTTTTTGTTGACTGCTGTTGCCTTGACAAACAGTCTGGAAGAAAAATGAGTTGTAAATATGCCAGAACAGCTGGAAATGATTATGGCTGATGGTCATTCATATCTCTTGGGCTATTCAATTGCCCTTTCAAAATGAATGTGCACACTCTTCTCTTCCACTCCCCACAGGCTTGGGTTATTGAACTGAACTAAACCGTAGGGAAAGTCTTCTTCCGGACACAGGGACTGGAGCCAGGCACTCTGCCTTGCACTCACCCAACCAGGGTCAATAGTCAAACTAACATCACCAGCTGTTTTCCACCACCGCCTCTTGTAAGAAGGAAACTTGCGGGTTCGTATCCAAAACCAAAAGAGGAATTAGAAAGCTATATGATTGTTCCCCAAATTTGGATTGCTTGCAGTATTGAAATCATAAATACGTCCATCTGTTGTATAGAAGAGGCAAAGCTCATATGGATGTGGCGCCAGCATATATTTTTATTAGCAGAGGCACTGATGTCATCTGCCACCTCCCTCAAGATTCTCTGTGACCTCTGAGCTTAGCTGCAGTCCTTGTGATAGCTATGAAAATACATTAAAAAAATGTGTGTGCATTTCTCCTAATGCATGCATTATTGTGTATATTTCGGCCTAACAGAGACACTTTTTGGCAAGCAATTTTCCTACTGTAATGCATTTTTGAAAGTTAGTTTCCCCAATAGGTGTGTTTTTTGTGCACCTTTTTGATTGGCAAACTCCATTGCAAAGTGTACATTTCAAAGGATAACTGATGAAATTGGGTAAAGTTGCATGAACATGCGAAGTGAATGAATTCCTCCCCCATCCATGTTATTAGGGCTCTGAGATGGATGCCGTGGTGCAGTAGTACATTTTGACGTGCAGATGCTGATCACAACATTCCCCATATCCCCCAGGGAGAGTCCAAAACATCATGTAGTGGTGGTGAGCCATATCGACAAAGCAGTTCCAGCAGTTTTATCTGCACCAGAGCAGGTCTTTTCTAAAAGTGAACAATCATACTTGCCTAATCAAGACCAGGCCATCAAAACATACTTAATTTTTTTGTGAGAATGTTTGTTTGTTTTAAATGTCAATGTTTGGGATGGACCAAATGTAAGACTGGAGAAATTCTCAGCATTCAAGATGAATTGAGTTTAAGACTGGAGAAAGGGAGAGAAACCCAAATCGACAGATCTGTCCATCTGTAATAACAGACAGTGATAGAGAGAAAAGCCAACCAGCTTACTTTGAAGGGAAGGAAGTCAGTGTGGGCACACCCCTGTGCTCTCTCTCTCTTTCTCTCTCTCTCTCTCTTCAGGATCATTTCAGATAAAATAAAAATGATCAGATTTATTTCCACAGATGGTGCTAACATTTTTATGGTCATTTGAGAGGGGAGATGAGCATCCCTGTGAGTTCTAAAGAAGGGCTCTCTCTTGCCAAGTAAATGAAGAAATGGTTTGCTCTTTATGAGCACCATTGTGGGTGATAAAGTTTAACAGAAGTGTTCAATACTTCCAGGGAGGAGAAAAGGCAGTTGCATTATTTATTACTTCTGAAAGGGCATCTATCTTCTCCTTTTAATGAACATCAGCAAAGTTAATTACGCTCCAATTTAGGGGAGAGTTATGAACATCTCAAAAGAAAATTTTGCATGTGAATTTTATTGTACCTTGAAGAGAATAACTCAATTAGAGTTTACACTGATGGGGGTAATATGTCTTACAGCTCTGCTCCTGGGGCAGCACAATTTTATGCAGATGTGGAGTGCTTACTGCCAAATAAGTCTATACAGGATTGCAGACATAATGTGTATGCCACAAGGTTCCCAAATCCCTTGAGGGCCACAACTTGAGACTTGGGGGTGGAGCCTAGGGATGTGGGAGGGATTTGGTTTGGCGATAGAACTTGATGAGCTTTTGTCAGCATGCCCCCACCCACCCATCCCTGCTAATTCGGTCCTGACAGCCACCAGTTGGCCTGACTTGATTTGAGACAAGTCAGGCCAGCTAACAGATTTTTCTGTTGCCACCACTGCACAATCCTCTCTCTGAGACTGACTAGCAGACTGAGGTCGCCTCTTCACAGTGCCTCTTCCAGCGCGCAGTGATGGCGGCAGTCGGCACGCCATGCATTGATGCTCCTGCCGCCAGTCTTTATGGCAGGAGTGCCATGGTGGCTTTTCCTGCCGCGCCCATGCCTGCCCACATCAGCCGGAGGGGTGGCTGGAGGGGTGGCCCACCCATTCTAAGGTAAGTGTTTTTTAAAAAAAATAATTTAAAAAAATTGGTGGGGGGGAGAGGACAGCGGAGGTGGTGCACCGAGCTTATGGCTCACTTCCCTGTCCAGCCCGCTCCGCTCTGAAAAAAGTTGGGCTAAATGCCCAACTTTTTTAGTGCGGAGCAAAGGGCCTTTGCCCCTAGATTGCTTCGAATTAGTGGCAGCGTCATGTAACCCAACTGCCGCCATTTCGAAGCCACCGCGAGGCAAAGTGCCCATGAAGAGGTACCCTCAAAGAGCCAAGGCATTAAGAATTGGAAGTTAGGGTGACCCTACGGAAAGGAGGACGGGGCTCCTGTATCTTTAAGAGTTGCATTGAAAAGAGGATGTCAGCAGGTGTCTTTGGTATGCATGCAGCACCTGATGAAATTCCCTCTTCATCACAGCAGTGAAAGCTGCAGGAGCCCTGTCCTCTTTTGTATCTGGTCAGGAGGGCAGGGCTCCTGCAGCTTAAACTGTTGTGATGAAGAGGGAATTTCACCAGGTGCTGCATGCATACAAATGACACCTGCTGAAATCCCCTTTTCTACATGACTGTTAAAATGCAGAAGCCCTGTTCTCCTTTCCATATGGTCATCCTAGTCAAGGGCCCTAGGTTATGGGGTGGAAGCTATGAGTTAGGGGCAGAGCATGACTGTGCTTCTTGATTCAGGGTGAATGTGGGAGGCAGAGCTAAGAATGAAAGCTCTCTCAAATCAAGCAGGAACTACTTTGTCCCCTTCGTTCCTTCCCCTTGCCCTGAGAGATTAATCTGCCCCACGGAAGCTATGAAATGGAGGCTGGAATGTCATGTCAAAAAGATTGACATCTAGCAATCCTAATCAAGACACCTGAATGCCCCCCCCCCCCGGGCAGAGTTTTTTCTTTCAGTGCCGGCTCCAGTTTTTTCACGAGCCCTTGTCCAAGAAACCCCCCAATGGTAGGCTGACCATATGAAAAGGAGGACAGGGCTCATGTAACTTTCACAGTTGTAGAGAAAAGGGAATTCCAGCCAGTGTCATTTGTATGCAATTAGTTCCTGGTGAAATTCCCTCTTCATCACAACAGTTAAAGTTGCAGGGGTCCCTGCCTTCTTTTGTATATGGTCACTCTAGTATAGTGCATGCACCTTTAACTGTCGTGATGAAGAGGGAATTTCACCAGGAACGGAAAGTTACATGAGCCCTGATGTCCTTTTCATATGGTCAGCCTACCCAGTGGGCCCCTCTCTGAGTGAGCCTGCCTTCTCATCACTGCTACCATTTCCTTGCTTGACAAGCAGAGAGCCAGGGAGCAAGTAGGCCGTGGCATCAACTGCAGCTCCTTCTCACCGCCACTACAGTCTGGGCCAGAGCAAGAGGCCGGTGAGCAAGCAGGTTGCGATGGTGCAGAGGAGGAGCTACTCCAGGGGGCTCTTGTGGGTGGGCTCCTGCTGAGGAGTGCGTCCTCGCCAGGTGCCCAGCCAGGCTTACTCTGGCCACCATCCCTGCTCCCTGTGAACATCCAACAAGAAGAAGCACATCTCAAGGCAGTATTTTCACTGCGTTATTCAGGAATGTGCATGTCTAAATATTTTGACCATCAGATGTATTCTTGGACTGCGATGCTGCTAGTCTGCTCTTTGGGGGGGAAAAAACTTATGCAACTGTAATGGAAAATAAAGGAGACCTCGTCGTCATCATTCTGTCCTGTTGTCTCCATGCCATGCTGATGTTTGTTTTGAGCCTTTCTGATCACAGTTCCTTAACCACATCCACATGGAAGGCAGTCTGCAATATTGACCTCTTGGACTCTCTGGCTGAAAGTGATGAGAGACTCTAGACGGGTGTTCCTATTCAGATGGTGGCTCAGCACTGTTATTTTGGCAAAGGGATGTGAACAAGGTTCACAGTCACTTTGAACTGGTCAGACTTGAGCATGCTTGATTGATGATTGTTTTGGCTTTCCAAATCAAGTTCCCAAAAGACAATGAAACCCAACAATCCCTGCTTGGAATGTTTGGGCCATGCCTTCAGGAACTAACTTTATGAAACATTTCAAACGGGGCGGAAGTTGGGAAAAGAGCAGTTCCAGCGGACTAGAGATAATCAGAATAGGGTTGTGCACCTCTCAGTCCTGAATCCCGAATCAGAATCGGGACTGAATTGGGCAGCCTCAGCCCGGAGTGGCCGAAGTGCTTTGGGTTGCTTTGGCCTGATAATGAACTGCTGCCCCCTCCCTGCTCACCCATGAGACTTACCTGACCCCTCTGCTCCCTTTGGTGAGTTGTCTGTCCTCCAGGAGATCTGCCAACTTTAAGGAAGATGGCAGCTCTGGTCTGCCATAGATTACAAACTATCATGGGTGAGTGGGCAAGAGGCAGTGGTTCACTGGGTTGGGGGGCGAGCAGGAGGGGAGCCCTATGGACTCCCAGTCAGCTTTATGTATGGCTTTTCCAAGTGCCTGAGGGCAACCAGGAAACTACAACAATCTATCTGCTTTGGATTCTGAAGTGGACCAGAGCTGTTCTGAGGTGCCCCGAGCTGAATCAGGGCTTCCTCAGAAGTTCTGAATCAACCTTCAAGGTGAATTGAGAGGGGGGTATGGCTATGTACAACCCTAAATCAGAATTCTTTACTTTTCCATGGTGAGTTTGGGATGCTGTTGGACTTTTAGGCCCTACACCCTGATTCTAAATGCCTTCCCCACCAATCCAAAATTCATGTACTCTCCAGTACACATACAGCTCCTGGACCAATGGCTTCCATGTTCACTTCAATTGAGGAGGCGGTTCAATATGTGCATGTTGCAATGTGCAGAACTGCCCCTCCACTAAAGTGAATGGGGAGGCCATTATGGGCATTAGTCGCATAAGTATATTGTCTGGAGCCATTACCCTTGACCCATTGACTAAATTCTGGGAATTCTGCCAGGGGCTTCCCATTTATAGTGGTGCTTGCTTTGAGCAAGTGGTTGAGGAACATTGGTCCATTTATGGTGCAATCCTGGGCATGTCCAAACAAAAAAACAGAACGCATTCCCAGGCAGCATGGGAGTTGTAGAAGTTTTACCAGGCAAGTAGCTAAATTTATTAACAGAACAATTGCTTGTAGATCACAGATGGGGGTAGAGAAATACTATTAGCTGTCATTGACTGAGTACATTTTTTTTAATGTTATATTGTAACTTGTCTTCTAATGGTCTATTGACTGTCAATAAAGATTGATTGACTGATTGATTTTTTTTCTGTCTGAATATACATAGGTTTGCACCCTTAACTTTTAATTCTGAACCACCGTTGGCAACCGTTCATTTCTTTTTAATTAATGTTCTGTAGGAATTGGTGGCTCTCATCCCAGCAAAGTTCAAGGAGGCCAATGACTTGTAATCTGGAAGCCATTCACGAGATCTGCAAAATGGTGATAGTAATTGCCTCTGTGTGTGTTTTATTCTTAAAGGAGCTCTGCGAAGATCCTCACTTGTTTGTAAATGGAATCAGTTCCCATGATTTGCATCAAGGACAACTGGGGAACTGTTGGTTTGTGGCTGCCTGTTCTTGCCTGGCTCTTCGGAAGAATCTCTGGCAAAAGGTACTCTACTATTGAGAAATGAATGTATACTCTCAGTGCAATTCAGAGATTGAGTTGAGGACATTACAGCTGAGTGCTATGGAAACAGGTTTGCTTTTAGTCCGGAACAAACTCGAATCTCATGTGACCTAGCATCTTATGTTCTTTTGATCCTGGAAGAGAAACAAAGGCTGATTCCATGAATGTCAATGGGTTCTGTCCAAGTCAATATGAGTCTTACTTAAAGTGGACCCATTAAAATGAATGGGGCCTAAGTTAGCCTAATAATGGATGCAACCCATTGGATACAACCCCCTGTAAGTCAGTCTTTCCTAACCTGATGCCCTTTAGATTTGTTGGATCACAACTCCCATCATTCCCAGACAGCATGTCCAAGGGACATGTGATTCCAGCACACACATCTGAATGTCTCTGAGGGGAATCATTGCAAATGTATGACAAAGTGCAGAGCACCTTTGGAAAGTAGACTTCCCCAAGCTGTTGCCCTCCCGATGTGATGGACCGTCTATGGCCATACTGGCTAGCAATGGTGGGAATTACAATCCCTGGTAAAGATTATCCCTTTTACTGTGAATAAAGAACAAAGGATATTGTGTATCTGCATAATATATGTACATTTCCTTAATGATCAAACAGTGGGGTTAGTGGGTGATTTACATCAGGAAAATGGCATGGGGGAGGGAAGTTAAATCTCCTTTTCTCAGTACTGCAGTCCCCATCTAATTCCTTGAACCTTCTAATCCATTCATGTACTAAAATATGTATTTCTGCCAGAATCAGGCCTGTTTCCCTAGTGGTGGGGCATGGGCTTTCGAGCTGCAATCAGATGCAGAAGAAGCAGAAGAAGAAGAAGAAGAAGAAGGAGATGTCACGACAGGAAGTGGGAAAGGAGATTCTCCCAGACTCTCCAGGAGTCTTGGAGGAATCTTCCCAAGAGCTTATTGGACAGGACACCAAGGCTCAGAGATCACCCTCCCTCCCTGGAAACTCAGTCTTTGTTGGAGGGGGAGGGAACATCAGAGTTGACAAACCTCAGAGTCCACCACAGGGTCAATGAGCAGAATTGAGAGGAGGTGGGAGGCAGTCTGCTAGGCTGGCCATTCAGCAGAAGCTTCACCTTGGAGACCCTCCCTGAAGGAGAGATTCCATAAAAGCCTTTTGTGAACTGCAGGAAACTGTCCATTGAGTTGAACGGCAATTGCCTTGCTTTGTTAGGCTACCGAATAAAGCTTTGTGGATTGCACGGCAGACCTCTTTATTGTCTCACATATTGGCGGGAGGGTTTGGAATCTTGACAATTCCAGACAAACATTCACCAACATAAATTCACAAACAGTCACCAACTGAGAAAATTGACAGATATGTCCAGAAAGAGCTGAGTCTTTCTGACCTTTTCAGCAAAACTTAGATCAATTTTCATTTAATCTGAGAACTTTGGAGAACGTGCTCATCTGATTGTGGTATCTGAATATAGGGGTTATTTGTTTTCTTCAAGGAAACAATCTTAACTGAGAAGGATGTTAACCGCTTTCATTGCCATTATAGCCTTTTCACCAGTTAGAATTCCATTGTATTAATCCATGTTTTTGATGTGAAATAAACACATTGAATGATCAAGCTCAACCATGAATCAATGAATGTTTTCTGCTTTGGGTAATCTTCTGTGTTTTTTTGTTGTTGTTGTTGTTGTTTTTGTGGGGGTGGCATGGTAGGTCATCCCAAATGTTAAGGAACAGGATTGGGACCAAAAGAAGCCAGAGAAATACACAGGGATGTTTCACTTCCATTTCTGGTGTTTTGGAGAGTGGATTGATGTGGTCATAGATGACCAATTGCCAACCATGAACAACAAGCTGATCTTCTGCTCTTCTACGGCCCAGAATGAATTCTGGTGTGCGCTCCTGGAGAAAGCTTATGCAAAGTATGTACTGCTTTATGATGGCATAATTTCAGTTCTTTCAACAACATAAAAACACCCATCTTAATACTGCTCAGCATTTCTAACCCTAACAAAATCCTGTCGTTTTGACAAAATGAGATACCCATGAGGTCTTTTGCCCTAGGATGACCATGCAACTGTTTCACACCACATGCCTTATATGGAATCCTCTCCCATGTAAGGAACATAGTCTTGTAAGATTGGAAGGGGTTTAGGCAGGGCAGCTGTGCCTGCCCCCTATTGTCTGCTTGGCAAACAGGGATACAACAAGTGTTTCAGTGTATCAGAAATCTGTTATCTTCATTGTTGGATGCAGAAACAAGGGTGTGATCCAAACAGGCACAATCAAGGCTAGAGCAAGCAGTTCAGGGTCTGAATGGCAAGAAGCAAGAGGGTAGTTCTAACACACATGATTGATGGTTAAGTTCCACAGAGGAGGTGAGGCAAGGCGTCTGGAACCAAGATCAGATGAAGATGATCCTAGAAACACATTGCTCTGATGGATAGGCCAGACCAGAGGCTTTATAGGATAAGGCAAGCTGGGATTGGTCTATATGGTCAGGTGATTACTACTTTAGCACTTAGTTTGCCCCTAAGAACTTTTTATTTCCTGTATAAGCTTCACACTTCCTGTTTTCTTCTATCTAAATACTCAGAGGGTAGGAGAAGGCAAGCCATTGCTAAACCATCGCCATATTTGTGGGCATGTCCTCAAATTGCTTTGTGACATCTCTAGGTTGGCTGGATGTTATGAAGCCTTGGACAATGGCAGTGCTGCAGAGGCAATTGTTGACTTCACGGGAGCAGTTGCTGAATCCATTGACTTGGTCGAAAGCGGATATGCCCATGACATCATTGAGCAGGCCAAGCTCTTTGGAGACTTGCTGAAAGTGCAACGAAGGGGCGGATTGATCAGCTGTTCCATCAGGGTATGTGTCTGAATGCAGCCTTTTTAAAAGTCTGATGGAGATCAGGGTGAACTTCAGTTATCAAATACCTATAAAATTCAAGCTGTGTGCAAATGGCCTCTGGAAATTCTCCATACTATTTGTGGGAAGAGAAATCTTACTAAACTTCTCCAAGGGAAGGAGATGTTCTCCAACAGTTTCTCACAGGTAGGGCTTGCCATTTGTAGCAGTTGTTGCTCGAGATGTCCAAGAAAACTGCAACAGAATCAAATGACTTCAGATTCCTGTGGATCTGAATTGTGGACCAGCTTTACCCAAGTTGCACAGATCCTGTGGGCTTGCTGACTATTTTTTCCCCCACTTTCAAGGATGTTATGCAAATTTTGTCGTGGAAAAATACAAAAAAAAAAATACAATTTAAAAACACCATCTGAAAATGCACATTTCCACCATAGGCTAAAGCATGAAAAGGCACATTTGGGAGGGGTGGGGAAAGTGCATTTTCCACCAGAGTGAATTTGTGTGAATTTGGGAAACAGGGAAAAACCAATTCTGTCAATGCTTGGGCAACACAATTAAAGGCACCTGAAAATCTGTGTGGTGCACAGAATGGATTTTAGGAATCTGTAGATTCCTAGTAGTAGCACATCTTCTTTCTTTTTCTTTCTTTCCGTTTGGTGATGGTTTTGTATGGTTTTGCGCTGTAACTGTGTGGGCAGGCTGGCCTCCGTTTGCATCATCCACAATGCAGGTGTGAGGGAGGCAGGTGTTGTGTCCATTTCCAGGAGAGAGTTGCACCTAGTGCTATCCGTAGACCTGTCCTCCGATTTCCTGGAAGTGTTCTTCTCCCATCCAAGAGGCTTCCATTGTACTCCACCATTCTTAAATGTTTTATAACTTGTTCTTGTGATGTTTTTGAGCTCACCATATCAATGTGTGTTGGTCGAGGGTATAGTGAGTGCATTTTCTCTGCATTTCACCTCTCTCCGTTATTTTGCAGCCTCCCAGGCTGTCTGCGCTTCTTGATCTGAAAAAGTCCTATGGGTGGAATTATCTCATGCCTCCCCTAGGCTTTAATTGTAGTAGAAGAACCCAGGGAGGCTATAGGCTGCTGGAGAGTTCTTTGTAAAATGAAAGGCAGGACACTGGCGTGCCCTCCTTGGCCATCTCCTAAGTAGGGTAACCTCAAGAAACCCAAATCCAATCCATGAGAATTTCTAAGATATTTTCTTCACCGTTGAATTTCTTTTTGAAAGCAATTTCTTTTCTAAGAAATGGAATGAGAATGGTTGAAAAAAATGTGGAAGAAATTTTCAGCACTGCGACATATAAAATAGAACCAAGCAAGCAAGCTCTCCTCACTGCTCATATTGAGCTGGCTCAGAAATCAGCCAGCCTATCTCCATCCCCCAAACTATAGTATCTGTACACACACACACACACACACACACACCCTTCGACAATAGCTCATTTCTTTTTCAGACCAGTCTGAATGTGTCACCTCTGGTCCCAAACCCATCCAGACCACCAAAAGAAGTGCTTCCTTTAAGAGCCCTGCTTATTGGGGCAGCGGTAATACTCCAGGATCCAAGGAGAAAGGGAAAGTGGACCAGAAGTTCTTCCTCTGCATAACAGTGCACCAGGACACAAGACCCCAGTTGGAAGTATTGTTTTCCCAAGAGCTACCACTATTGCAGTAAAATGTATGATTGTCTGGTATCTTTGTAGGAAGGTGCTGGCATAACTATGGTATAAGGTAACAGCATAACAATACTTTCCACCATGGTTCATTCTTCCTTTTCCTCTCCCTTATAATTCAATGGTCTGATTTTTTCTTCTTCTTCTTCAGACTACCTGTCTAGGAGCCCTGAGGTTGCTTGGGAAGTTTTAGGAGTTCTTCAATAAGCAGATTTGATAGAGGTGGCCAGTCATCCCATTCCATAAAATGCACAGTCACTTTCATGCTCTCAGTCTGGATGGGACAATGGAGTCCCTTACAACAATAGTCTTCAACTGGTCAAGACCCAAGACTCACCTCAGACTCCCAGCCTGCAACGTGGGGCCCACTTTCACAATTTCAGAATTGCCCAATATGGTGGCAACAGCTTTGCCATGACCCATAAGGACTGATCTCACAACCCACTTTTGGGTCACAACCTACCAGTTGAAGACCACTCCCCTTGAATACCTAACTGGCGCAATGCATCAACTGAGAATGCATCATAAAGCACCCCAGAACCCTCTACTAGAGTTGCTCTACAGACACACTGGGGTTTCCCAGGAAGAGACAACTCAATATAGTAAGTGTTCCCAGGAAGGTAGGAAATTTGGACAGCAATGCCTCAATGGCTCTTGCTCTGCTCTTGATCTTTGCAGGAACATAATGTCCTGCCCTTTTGGAATGGGGTAAGAGATGAATCATTCCTGGATCAGAGTTAGATGATTCAAACAGAGCTTAGTTTCCAGATCATTCTTCTATTGCTTTCCCATCCCACCCCATTCATCCTGTGACTTATCTCTCATACACACCATCAGCTTTCCAAAGACTCCTTCATTGCTAGTCCATACTCATTTGGTGGTGGTGATGTCCTCACCTTATACATTCTGGAAGAGTGGTTCTGTTAGCCTGTTGTAGCCCAAATAACAAATAAACTTGTGGCATTGCTTGGTGTCTGGAGCTTTGCCATACAAAATTGCCTGTTTTATATGAGGTGAATGTAACAAAGGGTTTTAAAAACGACAACAACCAATGAATCGCATCCTAGAATGAAATGGATCCTACTACTATGTATCTATCTCATGCCAATTAGTGTTCTATCTCACTATCTGGAAAGATGTGATTAATACCATTGTGGGGAGAGGGTGATTAGTTTCTGGAGTGAAGAGAACATTATTGATGTCAGTGCAAATAAAGGGAAATAGTATCAACTTCGCTAATGAAATCACACTCAACAATTTCAAATCTGAACATCCCTCTAAACGTGTTAAGTAAGTGTTACTCTAACACCTACTTGAGGCACTTATCTGGGCTGAAAATCCAGTTCTGGTGCTGGAGGACCAATCTGCAGCCTCACCTTCCCAGTATAATGAACAAAAATGGGATGTGAGGAGGAATTGCGTGATGTGGCTTTCTGCACGTATGGGAAAGCCATGTCACATGTCATGAGAATAGGAACATAGGAACTGAGTCAGACCATGGGTCCATCTAGCACGATATTGCTGACACTGGCTGGCAATTCAGGGTTTCAGGCAGAATTTTTTCCACCTCTACTTGGAGTTGTCAGGAATTGAACCTGGGATGTTTTACATGCAATGCAGGGGCTCTGCCACTGAGCATGGTGGAAGGAGATGCCGGCCTGCTTCTCCACTGCATGAAAAGACTGGGTAGGCATCTCACCTGGCCATAGGATGCCGTTGACCACACTGAAACATTCCCCCATTGGCATCTGAACGGTCTATTTCAGCCTTCCCCAATTTGGTGTCCTCCAGATGTCTTGGACTGCAATATCCAGGCATCCTTACCATTGCCTCTGCTGCTTAGGGCTGATGGGAATTGAAGTCCAAATCATCTGGAGAGTTTGAGGAAAGCTAGACAATTTTTTCCCCTTTGCCCAGAAGTTCTCCTGCTTGGCCTATGTCAAGATTAGATGTGCATTGTTCACATGTGCCTGAACAGATCACATTGAATGATGTAGTCAGTGATGTTCTACCATTAATCTATCCAACTGGATTGGGTCATTGCAACTTTTGATTTGTCTCCACCCTATAATATATACATGTCATGTACATATTTCTTTCCAAGCTGTGAAAATTCTCTTTGTAACTGTCAAAGCTCCCCAGTGTGAATCTGTTTTTGGATATTCGTAAACTTTGTCTGGGATTATTGATGCTGACTTGCAAATATCAACGAATATAATATTTAGGACACATGAATATATTGAGCATTACAGGATTGATTATTATTATTATTATTATTATTATTATTATTATTATTCTTTATAAAAGCATTTCCCCCATGGTCAAAAGAGAACCTATAAGAAAGGATAGTTGTCACAGGGTTCTTATTAGTTGTTTATTTACTTATAAAATGTTTATATACCAATATTGGGTACTAAAAAAAATGCCCCAAGACAATTTTTTTTAAAAAAAAAATACAGTGAACTCCTAAGCATGTCTAGTCAGACATATGCCCCATTGTGCTCAATGGGACTTACTCCCAGGTGTGGATAGGAGTACAGCCTTTAACTATCTCTACCATTAAAACTGGAGAGAATTAAAACAAGTCAAAATAAAATAGATCCATGGACAGGCAAGATTAAATTATAGTAAAAGCTTGGAAGAATGAAATTGTATCAACCATCCAGAAGACATCAAAGAAAAGGCCAGTGCAACCTCTCTTGGGAACGAGTTCCACAGTTAGGACATTGCAAGGGAAAAGGCCTTTATCATATCCCCCACCTTCTATACCTCTCTAGTGGCAGAATATGCAACAGTGCCATTGAAGATGAAAGCAATTGACAGCCAGATTCACGTAGGACATGGTGGTCCTTCATCCAGATTCCAGGTCATTTAGGGCTTTACATGAGTTTCTTGCATCACGCCTCAGGAGGTCAATTGTGTGGTGGATGGTTGTGAGCAGTTTGATTCAATTTCTCTCCTCACTTCTGCTAATGAATTGATCAACTAGGAATGAGTGTGGAAATTGTTCTTTTGGGATAAGAGCTCTATCAATTCAACATGGAGGATAAACTAGATTTCCTCACAACGTATGCCCTCTTGAGGGAGGAGGGAAGATGGTGTTAAGGCAGTATTGTACTTTGCTCAATGCCTCGCTGCAGAAAAATAATACATTCTTTGATGTATTGGACAATCCAGAGGTTCTGCATGCGAATACAGAAGGCAATTATTTACTAAGAAGAAATTGTTTCTTTCTAAAAAGAGAGAGTGTTACAACTCGGGTTGGCAAGGTGGCATCAAGAGTAATGGAGGTCTTTTCGGCCGTTGCAGCTTTAACGAGAAGGAATCGTCTTAAGACTCCCTTATGCTGTCATGGAAACGCATGTTGTCTCATTTGTGAAGAAACACAAGTGAAGAATTGTCAGAGAACTGTGAGACCCATGGGAAATGTCAGTGGAGCTCAATATAACTTACGAAGTTGTTCTGTATGAGCTGTTGTTACAGACACGTACTGCATACTTGGCATTAGTCAGCGCTGAGTCTGAAGATGGTTAGAAAATTGCTCAACCTATTTGTTTTCTTATTCTTCTTCATATAACCCACCAACTTTACAGCTTTGGTTCTTTTGCTTGCTTTTTTTTGATAGTTAAAGAAAACTGCCATACTACTAAAAGTGATGGAGAGAGGAAAGGAGGTATCAAAGGACTTAAAACTACTTTTAATCCTCCATTAGCAGTGGAGGCTCATGGGGTGGTGAATCCATTCCAAGTTTTAGCCAAAACCAGTCTGAACTCTAAAAGAGCTATCCAAGGTGTGAGCTGGAGTTCTGACTGGTTCTCACTGAAATCTGGAGTGGATTTATCACCCCACTGACATCGGAGCCAGCAGCCTCCACTGTCCATAAGAAAATGGCTTCCCTATGCACCTGAAAAGATTCACTCAATATGTTAGCAAATGTCTGGCAAAGGCTGTCCCCTTTCATAATTTGTATTATAATTTTATTGCATTTTTTTAATCCTGCCTTTCCACCAAGATGGTCAAGGTGGAATAACTCTGTGAGGTATGTTAGTTTGAGAGGTGGGGGAGGATAGGGGCTGCTTCAAGATCTGAACCATGGTCTTCCCAGTCCTAGTGCTTTAACCACTACACCACATTGCTCTCTTTTTATAGAAATCAACACCACCAATACAAAGACAAAATTATAAACAGTACCTATATTGTACTAGTATATACAACCAAAAACATTGAGATGCTTAAATGTGTACAGACTTCAATTTATAATACATGCAATAGATGCTGTCAACCTCCAATAATGGATCACTGGTAGATGTTTGTTTCTTTTTTCAAATCCATATTTTTTATATAATTTTTTTAAAAAAAATCTAAATCCTTGGGTGGGGGGAATCCTTTTCCAATCCTGCAAGTTAGAGGAATTGCACTTGCCATAAAACTATTTTAGGAGGACTAGTGCTCATTGCTGTCTTGAAGCTGTACTCTGACAAAAGAAATTTGTTCCCATTTTTCATAAGAATTTGGAAAAAGACCTTGTGTTGAAATGGATCTCAACTGGTGATCCATAGCTGATAGCATCTAGATAGAAATATAATTTTATATATTAGTATAATATTGGAATTGTATATTACCAATATTATACAATGCATTTGTGATGATGATTTACAGTGGAGAGACCCTTATTGTGCACATTTTTAATCCTTAGTCTTTCTCTTTCTAGAGAGACAAATGCAAGTATGTAAGAAGTTCAAGTATCTGTAGCCCAGCCCTGACCTGAAAGGTTTTCAATCTCCACTACAGATTATAAGATCAGACACCAGCTTTGAAATCACTCTACTGGCTGCCAATTACTTTCCGGGCAAAGTACAAAGTCTTGGTCATTACCTTTAAAGCCCTACATGGTTTGGGTCCAGGTTACCTGCGGGATTGCCTTCTCCCATATAATCCGCCCCACACACTTCAGTCCTCTGGGGAGAACTTACTTCAGTCAGCCAACACTAGGCTGACAACCGTTACCCAGAGGATCTTCTTGTCTGCCCCTCCCAGACTGTGGAATAGCCTGCCAGAAGAGTTTCGTTAACTTAACAGTCTTCCAGAATTTAAGAAAGCTATAAAGACTGATCTCTTCCGGCAGGCCTACCCAGCCGAATTTTAAGAGTTTTATTGGTATTTTAATAACGAATTAGTTTTTATATGTTTTTAATCAGTTTTATGTATTTTATATCATTTGCTTTTGGTGTTGCTTCCCACGTCGATCCAGGTCTAATTCTTCTACAGTGGCAAACCTATGTCTGGGCTGTACCACTTGAAATTGTAGGTGGGGGCTCATATGACAGAATGCTCTTCTATACAAGCAATCCCCTGCATAACTGGGAGAATTGTTATTGCCTATCCTTCTCCTTGACAGCTACTTTTGTATGCAAAGAAATATTCAGTCATGATGTGAACCCTACTTTGCAGGCTGGAGTGGTACATTCCAGACTCAGAAAGAACTAGGCTTATATTAACTGATTGGAATAAGTCCTGCCAGACCTACCTTAGCACTTTAAAAAAAAGAAAAAGAAAAAAAAGAGGCACTGATTTTATCCACACTCGCCTGGTAGATCATGGGATTTCAGTGGACATAGTCTATCTTGACATTAGCAAAGCATTTGACATGGTATCCTTGGCGACAACATGGAAAAATGTGGGTTGCATACTATTACTGTTAGGTGGTTAAGTGACCATACTCACCAAGTGCTCATTAATAGCTCTGTGTCTACCTAGAAGGACATGTCAAGTGACAGAGCAAGGCTCTGTCCTAGGCCTGGTGCTGTTTGACAATTTTTATAAATGAGCTTTGTGAGGCTACAGAGGGGATACATCAGCTTTGCAAATGACACAAAGCTAGGAGGAATAGTCAACACCATAGAAGACAGGATCAAAAGGATCTTGACCAGCTGGAACACTGGGCCAAAATTAACAAGATGAAAGTCAACAGAGATAAGTCATAGGCACTAGGGGTGTGCACACCAAAAAATATCATTGTTTATCATTATCGTCATTTCAGACCAAAATAAATATCATCTTTGTTCATATCGTAGGTGAACCGTATCGTCTTCACAATAATTATCGTGAAAAAAATGATATTTTTGCAGCCCTATTTTTAAAGAAAAAATGCCTATAGCTTCTGTATTTTAAATGTTAGAGGCTTGACACTTGGTCACAGTGCTTATGGGGTATGCGTATGAAATTTGAGATCGATCCCTTCAACCCTCGATTTTATATGAATTTATTAAAGATTGTTTCAGTTCTGACAGATCAGAATGACAGCTCACCACGTGCGTTCATTCAGACCTGTCAGAACGGAAACGATCTTTTAAAAATTCATATAAAATCAAGGGTTGGAGGGATCGATCTCAAATTTCATACACATACTTAGGCATAGCCCATAAGCACTGTGACCAAGTTTCAAGCTTCTAACTTTTAAAATACAGAAGTTATAGGTATATTTATATGACAGTCCGATAAAACGATAAAATCGCCCGAAATTATTGTCTCCGATGATTATTGTAGTTTTTTGTATCGTATCATTATCGTTAAACACATGTACAATAATGACCTTATCGTATCGTTATTGGACATTTTAACGATACGATACGCATCCCTAATAGGCACAAAAAAAATTGAAGTGCATGCATAAGATGGGGGAGACCTGGCTTGGCAGCAGTACATGTGAAAAGGAGTTTAGTGTCTTAGTCCCTTTCTGCACCAGGCAGTTTGCCTGGGATGGACCCCTGCTGCTCCGTGTGCTCCAATGGTGTGTATTAGGTACTTCTGGGATCACCCTCCCTCCCTCCCTCCCTTTACACCCAGGGGCAATCCCACGCAAAATGCCTGGTGTGGAAAAGGCCAGAGAGTAATGCTGCTGCTTAAAAAAGTGAATGCAGTCATAAGAACGTAAGAGGAGCCATGCTGAATCAGACCAAAGGTCTATCTAGTCCAACCTTCAGGACAAGAGTGCAACAGTATTTTCCCACCCATGTTCCCCAGAAACTGGTGTACATAGGCTTACTGCCTCTGCTACTGGAGGTAGCACATAGCCATCAGGGCTAGAAGCCACTGATAACCTTCTCCTGTTTATCTTATGCCACAGGCTCTGTCCTCCAGTGATTTTGAGACAGAGACCAAGATGGGTTTGGTCAAGAGTCATGCCTACTCAGTGACAGCAGTCCTGAAGATGAACCTTGGAGAGAAGCGTCTGTCACGTGCAAAGTCTGAGAAACTTTTCATGATCAGGATGAGGAATCCCTGGGGAGAAAAAGAGTGGAATGGTGCATGGAGTGACAAGTAAGCAATGCATACTTCAATGTCCAGGCGTGTTAGCTTGTTGCTTTTTGTGGGAAATTCAGATCCTTACACAGAGGCTTAAAAGGTTCACAATCAAATGCGGTAACATCCCAAGTACAATGACGGAAGTAGGATTGTCAGTGTGGTTTGTCTTAATGGATTGATCTTGAACATGTCCAGAGGGGGAGCAATCACAGATGGTGATAGGTCTGAAAACAAAGTCCTATGGGGAACAATCCTAGCTTGGAGAACAGAAGATCAAGGGAAGACATGATAGCGGTCTTCAAATATGTGAACAGCTGCCATGTATCTGCTATGGAGCAGATCTGTTTCTTCTGTTCCAGGGAGCAGGAACAGAACTAAAGAGATTTTAGTTAGACATTGGAGGAAACATCCCACCAGTACGTAGTATTTGACAGTGGAACTGACCACCTCAGGAGGTGGTGGGATTTCCTTCATTAGATGTACTCAAGCAGAGGCTGGGCAACTAACTGTCAGGGATGATGTAGTTCTATCCTGCATACAGAGCCTGCATCGAGCAAGGGGCTGGACTACTGCATTTCATGACCTAATTTCTCTTGAAGTTACAATCTGGGGGTGCACCTGTTTGTTTGTCTTCAGCCCCACAAGGCCTCTGGTAAGTAAAAAGTGGAGGCAAAAGGCCACGCCAGGCAAAAGGCTAAACTAGCCACCACTATTTCCCCCTAATAAGCTGCAATGGCAATAGGAAAGGAGATTTCTGTACCTCCCCTTAGTGGAGTCAATGACTACTATGCTGTTTTCTCAACTGTGTCCTGGTTTTCATGGTGACTTTAGACAAATGCCACCATCTTCAAATAGAACTAGGAATGGCCGTCGCTGGAAAAACTGGTTCGTTTTTGACTTGATGAAGTTCTGTGGATAATCCAAATCAGTTTGCATTTGCAAGCCGAACTGTGGCCTTTTCCTTGAACCCGGGGAGCTTTTAGCACATTTATGCAGGGTGTACAATTTGCACAACTTTCTGAGCAGATGTGAAACTTTCTGAGCAGCTGCCCAACTTTCTAAGCAATTTGTGTGACTTTTTGAGCAAGGGAGAAATGTGCAAAATGTCCTGAAAATATTCACAAACTGGCCTGAGTCACTGCAGAAGTTGGGCACTACAGTGGGAGCTGGACTGAAGTCTAGGGCATCAAACCTAAGACAATTCATCACCCTCCAGCCTCCCCCCCCCCAACATGGATTTCTCTGACATCCCTAAATAGAACAGGGCAAACGGCTGGCATGTTGTTTTCCAAAATGCCACCTCCAACTATCACCAGCAAACCAGGCCTCCCGCCTGATTGCAACATCACATGCATCTACATCACTAGGGATGTGCACTGGATCGGACCCGATCCACGATCCGAGTCCGGTCCAGTGGGAAATCGGATAAATTATCCGATTTCCGATCCCGCAGCTGGATCGGCCGATCCAATCCGAACCGGTCCGAAAAAGCTCCGAACCGGTTCGGCGGATCGGCGGATCGGCGGGCGCCCACTGGCGCCCACCGCCGCTTCCATTGGCGGGCGCCAGCGGGCGCCCGCCGATGAAAGTGGACAGCGGGGGGGGGGAGGAGGGGGGCACTTACCTTCTCGGCCCGGTGGCTCCCGTCCGGCGCCGGCGCCTACTACTACTAGCAGGCTCCGCGGCCTGCTCTAGGGTGGCGCGCCGGGTGATGTCATCACCCGGCGCGCTACTCTAGAGCAGGCCGCGGAGCCTGCTGGTAGTAGTAGGCGCCGGCGCCGGACGGGAGCCACCGGGCCGGGAAGGTAAGGAGGGGGTGCGTGGAGGGGAGGAGGGGGCGCGCGGAGGGGGGAGGGGGGAGGGGGGCCCTTACCTTTCCGGCCCGGCGGCTCCCGTCCGGCGCCGGCGCCTACTATTCCCAGCAGGCTCCGCGGCCTGCTCTAGGGTGGCGCGCCGGGTGATGTCATCACCCGGCGCGCTACTCTAGAGCAGGCCGCGGAGCCTGCTGGTAGTAGTAGGCGCCGGCGCCGGACGGGAGCCACCGGGCCGGGAAGGTAAGGAGGGGGTGCGTGGAGGGGAGGAGGGGGCGCGCGGAGGGGGGAGGGGGGAGGGGGGCCCTTACCTTTCCGGCCCGGCGGCTCCCGTCCGGCGCCGGCGCCTACTATTCCCAGCAGGCTCCGCGGCCTGCTCTAGGGTGGCGCGCCGGGTGATGTCATCACCCGGCGCGCTACTCTAGAGCAGGCCGCGGAGCCTGCTGGTAGTAGTAGGCGCCGGCGCCGGACGGGAGCCGCCGGGCCGGAAAGGTAAGGAGGGGGTGCGTGGAGGGGAGGAGGGGGCGCGCGGAGGGGGGAGGGGGGCCCTTACCTTTCCGGCCCGGCGGCTCCCGTCCGGCGCCGGCGCCTACTATTCCCAGCAGGCTCCGCGGCCTGCTCTAGGATGGCGCGCCGGGTGATGTCATCACCCGGCGCGCTACTCTAGAGCAGGCCGCGGAGCCTGCTGGAAGTAGTAGGCGCCGGCGCCGGACGGGAGCCGCCGGGCCGGAAAGGTAAGGAGGGGGTGCGTGGAGGGGAGGAGGGGGCGCGCGGAGGGGGGAGGGGGGCCCTTACCTTTCCGGCCCGGCGGCTCCCGTCCGGCGCCGGCGCCTACTATTCCCAGCAGGCTCCGCGGCCTGCTCTAGGATGGCGCGCCGGGTGATGTCATCACCCGGCGCGCTACTCTAGAGCAGGCCGCGGAGCCTGCTGGAAGTAGTAGGCGCCGGCGCCGGACGGGAGCCGCCGGGCCGGAAAGGTAAGGAGGGGGTGCGTGGAGGGGAGGAGGGGGCGCGCGGAGGGGGGAGGGGGGCCCTTACCTTTCCGGCCCGGCGGCTCCCGTCCGGCGCCGGCGCCTACTATTCCCAGCAGGCTCCGCGGCCTGCTCTAGGATGGCGCGCCGGGTGATGTCATCACCCGGCGCACTACTCTAGAGCAGGCCGCGGAGCCTGCTGGAAGTAGTAGGCGCCGGCGCCGGACGGGAGCCGCCGGGCCGGAAAGGTAAGGAGGGGGTGCGTGGAGGGGAGGAGGGGGCGCGCGGAGGGGGGAGGGGGGAGGAGGGGGCGCGCGGAGGGGGGAGGGGGGAGGGGGGCCCTTACCTGCCCGGCCCGGCGGCTCCCGTCCGGCGCCGGCGCCTACTACTACCAGCAGGCTCCGCGGCCTGCTCCAGGGTGGCGCGCCGGGTGATGTCATCACCCGGCGCGCTACTCGAGAGTAGGCCGCGGAGCCCGCTGGTAGTAGCCGCCGGCGCCGGACGTGCCGAGAAGGTAAGTGGCGGGGAAGGGGGCTTACCCCCCCCCCGGAGCCGTCCGCTTCTATCCGCTGGCGCCCGCGGGCGCCAGCGGATGGAAGCAGGCGGCCCCAGGGGGGGTAGGGAGCGCGGGGGAGGGGGTTTACCTGCCGGGGCCGTCCACAGCGGACGGCCCCGGGGGGGGGAGGGAGTTAGGCCCCCCCTTACCCACCCGCCGCCATTTTTTCCTCATAGACTTGCATTGCAATGCAAGTCTATGGGGAAAAAAATGGCGGCCGATCCAAAAATTTCCGATTTTTGGATCGGGATCGGACTCGATCCGGTCCGGGGGGCCTCCGATTTTGTCCGAACCGGTCCGGGACAAAATTGGAGGTCCCAATCCGGGTCCCGATCCGATCCGGGGGGTCCGATCCGGGTCCCGATCCGATCCGGGGGGTCCGTGCACACCCCTATACATCACTCTCTGGCATGGTTTTATCTTCAGTATTCCTAAACTGAGCCAAAAAAGAAAAAGGAAAAAAAAACTTCCTCCAGAGTATGGAGTCATACACCAAGTTTTGTCTTAAGGGGAATGTATCTATTTAAATAAACACCCTCATGTGTAATCGATATGCTTTACTTGAAGTTTAGGCAAGGAGCCACATTGTTGCAACAGAAAGCAGCAGCCCTGAGTCACCTCTTCCTCTCTCCCCTTGTAACATCTCAGGATGCGAAATGTCCACCATGATGTCATAGTGTTGTGCGTTTCCTGGAGCAAGTAGCAGCCAGTGAAGTGGCAATAGGGTGAGGGAACCCTTAACATGACAACATCACATCATGCACTTTTTTTTCAAGACTTATTATTAGCGGGGGGAGAGCAGGATGGGAGAGTTGCAGATTCTTAGCTGAAATCTGAAGTCATATGTTCTATGTCATGTGCAGTTCTGTCATAAGCTTCAGGAAAAGCATGATGAACATCCAAGAATATCCTGTCTGGATCAGATCAAAGGTCTATCTAGTTCAGCGTTCTGTTTCCCATATGGATTGATCAGCTGCACAGGTCATAAGTATAGACAAATCTGTCACTTTCAGTTTCCTCTGCATTTCTCAGTTTTTCAAGCAGAAATTTGGTTCCTCTTGAACTTTGAGGAATTTTTTTTAAAAGTTCTCATGAAAATGTGTATACATTTTTGTGTGTATTTCATCTAATATATACATATTTCTGAGTTTCTATGTAATATTTTTTGCAAGCAATTTTCCTGATATAATCCATGTTTGAATAATTTCCACTCACATACACATTTTGGAGTCCACGTTTCCCTAATATGTGCACTTTTGTAAGCATATTTTCAGCTGAAAAACTCAGTTGCAAAATTTGAGTTTCAGTTTGCGTGTCGGTTCAAAAGTGGAAAACAGGTACATTTGCATTACAATGTAACCAAATGTATGCCCCTCCCCTTTCAACAGACCTTCTTTGCCCCACCCCCAGGAACTGGCATTCACTGCCTCTGAGCATGGAGGTTCCATTTAGCCATTGTGACTAATCATCATTGCTCCATTAAATAGCTATTGATTGACCTATCTAGGTGGAAGTTACATTTACACTGATGCCATGTATCAGGCATATTGTATAGGAGTCCCATGTAGTGATGGGTGAATTCATTGTTTCTTTGGATAATAACAAGCTCACCCATGTAAACTTGGATGAGAATTCTCCAATAAAATGTATACTCTTTCCCTGCAAATGAGCTTTTGCATTTGTGCTATATCAAAGTGTGTCTTTAGAGCTTTGGATTGGGAATGCATAGGGCATCACGACAACATGTGTCACATCACATTATGTACCCCTTTCCTGGTTGATTGTTTTCAGGTGGACTGTCACACAATAGTACTCCACCCACCAACAGTGGTAAGTAAAGTACACATTTACTTAACAGGGGCCCTGCCTTCTTTTGTATGTGGTCACTCTAGTGTAGTGCCTGCACCTTTAACTGTTGTGATAAAGAGGGAATTTCACCAGGAACTAATTGCATACAAATGACACTGGCTGAAATTCCCTTTTCTCTACAACTGTTAAAGTTACAGGAGCCCTGACCTGGATTTTATCTGGTCACCCTACTTTAGCTCTCCCAGCAACACTCTCATGATGCTACCAATGGACCATAAACGTGATCATGATAATACTGTGGGGGTGGGTGGGTAATCTTTCCTAAGTGCTGGAAGCACGTATGTGTTATCTCTCAGTAGCTCTTGCAACAGCTCCAGTCTTTGGTTCAATGTGAAGATGTCTCTCATTTTGCAGGGCCTCTTCCAAATTCCTCCAAGTCCTGAGATAGCCTGAAGCAAATGGGAACATGATGGTTCCATTTGTACAAAACATGCTGTTTCTTCAAGACAAAAACAGCCATTAACTTCCTCTTAGATTCCGTCGAAGTTGGAACTGGTTTCTCTCAAATGACAAAAATAATTACTGTACGATTTCTTAGTCATACTCTCCCAAACCCGTCTACAATTCACTCTAACAACAAGAGACAACTTTTTGGGGGAAAGCTGGTTAAGGAAGTTTAACTATAGGCCCAGTCTACACATGGAGAAGAATGGGATGGTAGATTGTTGAGATGATAGAAAAGGATGAGCCAATTTGAACTACAGGTGAGGGAATCACTTTTGGGTCTGTAGCAAATTCTCTCTGAAGATATGAAACTAGGACATCAAGGAGCCCAGATCTATCTTAGCCCATGCCCTGCTGTGCTAGTTTTCAGTGTACACATTTCTCAAAGGGGAGCATTTAAAGGAAATGGTCCCCCCTCACACACATACCTATAAGCAGAATGGGTACAGTCAATTCTCTCCTCTTTCTGCTACATATGTAGACCCAGCGTATAATCTGACATGATGTCTGATGAAACAAACCATAGTTATAGCTAGTATTCTAACTGGGTGTGTTAAGCCTTTTTAGGGGTGTTCCATATTAGGAAGTAATTCCAGCCTCATTTTTTAAAAATCCAGGTGTTTCCTGTGATTGAATTTGAGAAGTAATATGTCTAGGGATGTGCAGATGCGTAAAATGCATTCCATCTGTGTTTCATGGATTGTGAAGCGCCATTCATTCCATCATATTTTTTTTTAGTTTCCGAATTTTCAGAAATGCAAATTTGTGCAAATTCACACATGTGCAAATACACATGCTTTAGCCTAAGGGGGAATGTGTATTTTTAGCCCGTTCTTTTAAAATTATTTTTGCATATATAGTTCTACATACGAATTTGTGCAAATTTCCCAAAGATTAGGAAAATGGTCCCTGGATCCGCTGGAAGAGGGAAAGCAAGTCCACTGAGGAATCCATGGATCAGACTGATAAAATTCTCAACTCATGTGGTTCCATTTTGGATTTCTCCATCAACCCTAAATATGTTCATGACTTTTAATTCAGGTCTTGTTCATGTGTTGGGTTTTTTTTAATGTGCTTATAAACATTTAAAGACTTACCTTGACAATAGGTGCAGACAACGTTGATCATTTTTATACCTGCACTGCAGGAGACAGAGCCGTGGCTGAGAAAGTGTGAGTTGCACAAGTCCTGCAAAATAGCCCAACATTGTTGTTTTAATTTTGTGGAGGATTTGTGTGTTAGTGCATGACAACTCTGCAGCACAGTCCAGTGTTGTTAATGTTTAGGGAAATGCAGATGGGGCTGTGAAATTGATTGTAGCAGCAGTGTAACTGATTGAGGGTTAGAATGGGGCTGTTGTGATCTTCATAAAGCTTTAAGACAACCTTTCATTTTTAGCTTTGGCAGGAGGCCTCTCCCCAGCTCTCTCTTAGTGTTAGCCTTGGAGCTTAGACAGTGTGCCATGGAGCTCCACAGAAGTTAGTGTTTTCTCATATATTGTAGAAATAAAGAAACCTCTTGTGAAGGTACCTGAACCTATTGTGCATAGCCTGTGGAGCACAAACTAGCAGTGGGCTGTAAGCTCGGGAGGTGAGCTCAACGGGCCATTACAAGTAGGGCTGTGCATGGATACAGATACAGCCTGATCTGAGCCCGATCTGAACCCGATCTGAACCCGATCGGGTCAGTCCGGATCAGATCCGCAATCTGGATCTGCTCTGGGTCCATGCAGAGCCCTCCCTCCTGCTCTCCCTGCTCTCTCCCTCTCTCCCTCTGTGGCATCCTGCCTCCTCGATGTTGGCCAGCTGCTTTCCAGCTCACCCAGGGTGATGATGTCACCCACCTTGACCAGGAAATGTAGCGGCTGACATCAAGGAGGCAGGACGATGCAGAGGACGATGACGAGGAGGCTGCAGGTAAGCAGGGCAACTGGGGGAGAGTGCAGCAAGAGTGGGAGGGAGGGCTCTGCTCAGACCTAGATCGGATCCAGATCCAGATCCAAGGCGGATTGGATTGGGCCCAAACTGGACCTCCCAGATTGGGGTCCAGATCTGATCAGGTGGTCCATGCACAGCCTTAATTACAAGGTTGAAGAAAGTCATGAAAATAACTGATCGTTGGAGCTGTGAGTGGAAAGGCATTCTCTGGACACCAGGTCTACCCACTGAAAACAACAGAGAAATAGAAGTGGTATACAAATTTCCCAGAGGATGGATCGACCTATCTTGGTAGACGTGGTACCCAGGACTGATTGCTGCTCAGTCACCAGGTCTGTCAGAAAAGTTACACCTGTTCTCTGATGCTATCGGGACTTTTAAAAAGTACAGTTCGGGGGGTGGGGAAATGTAATTCCAAAAGAACTTTGCTATAGTTTAAAATTCAAACCATGAAATGTTGTAGTGTTAACTGATGTAAAAAGTAGGGCTGTGATCGGACCCCTCAATCTGCTCTGGATCCCGATCTGGGAGGTCCAGATCGGGCCCGATCCGACCCGGTTCACTCTCTTTGCCGTTGCTGCCAAGAAGATTAGAAAGGAATACATAGCAAAGATAGCCATCAATTGCAAAGGAGATGGCTGTATTTGACTGTATTTGATTTACACCATTTCACTTATGAACCAGTGACAGATTATTTTTTATATATTTTTCAATTTGGATATGATGTGTTATATGCGTTATGTTTAACTTTGGTATTTTTTGCTTCTTTCTCTCAGTGTGTGTATTCATGTTGGGCATTGGCCGTCAGACAAAAGCAATAAAATCTTGACTCAACTCAACTCAACTTGAAACTACTCCTCTCAGGGATACCCACTCCCCACACAAAACCCCCAGCCTCTAAGGCCAGACTTTTTTACTTTGCCTCCGTAGGCCTCAAACCTTCACAGTAGGAACAAAAAGGGATATTCAATTGAACAAATCCTCCCTTCTTCTTCTTCTTTTTTTTCTCCTCCCCTCCAGGTCAGAGGAGTGGAAAAAAGTGAGCCAAGCTGAACGCAAGAAATTAGGACTCACTATTGAAAACGATGGAGAGTTCTGGTGAGCAAAGGCAGCTGGGTGAAGCATGGATTATACCCCATGTTGAAAGGCCCATAACTTTTCATAGGCAGGTGGGGAGATTTGGGTGATGGGCCAGCTTCAAGTTCAGACACACCTTTTTCCACTTCAGCTCTTCATGCTATGTCTCTATGCACCAGTTGTGCTATCTACCCTCCTGGGAAATATTACCATGGCTCTTTTTCCTTTCACCTCTCCTCCCACCTCATTTTCTCTTTCCCCTTTGATATTTCTAGCCACCCCAAGTTTCTGTCTATCTGTCTGCCTCTCCTCTCTCTCTCTCTCTCCCTTTCAACCAAACTAGATGTTCCAATCATGGAGCTTCTCACATTTTGCTTTGTGTTGTTTGTGTTTGTGATGACAATGGATGTAAGATCTCTATATACCAACATACGTCAGCAGGATGCCCTAACTGTCATACAACATACACTGGACAAGAGAACAGAAAAACATCCCCCTACCCATTTCCTTCTTTCCCTTGCAGAAATAGCCTTATGCAGGAATTATTTCCAATTGAACAACAAATTTTACTGGCAAATCAAGGGAGTAGCCATGGGATGTCCCATGACTCCAGAGGTAGCCAATCTGTATATGGCAGAATACGAAAAAAAGTTTTTTTTTCTCATCAGAGGAACAATATGCAAAACATCTTCTGATATGGTTGAGATATATTGATGATGTATTTTCCATTTGGCGGGGGGGGGGGGATAGGGAAGATCTACAACAGTTTATAATATGGGTAAATTCTAAGAATGAAAATATTAAATTTGACATCCAGTTCAACACCAGAGAAATTCATTTCCTAGATATAAAAGTGAAGAAGGAGGGAAAACATCTTATCACCTCCATTTATAGAAAACCCACTGATGTTTCAAAATACCTTAGATATGATAGTTCCCATTCCTATCCTTTAAGAAATAATCTCCCATATGGACAGTTTCTAAGACCTAAATGTAACTATTCCAAGGCATCAGATTTCAGACAGGAATCACAGACACTGTCTGTGCAATTAAAAGAAAGAAGGTATCCCAATGCTGTAATCTCACAAGGCCTCAGAAAGGCAGAGGCAAAATCACAATCAAAGCTTTTATAAAAAAAAAATATAACACTCCCAGACCGAATCAACTGCAGTCTAACATATGACCATATTACAAATCATCTGCAAAGGAGATGATTTGTAATAAGGAGACATAAGGAGACACTGGCACATTGTCCAAGATATCCCAGGGTGCCAGGAAAAACTTATGGTCTCCTTTAAAAGAACCAGGAGCATAAGAAATCTTTTGATCAGAAGTGAATACAAAGAACATGGCAGAAATTCACCCAATTTTTTCCCGGTGTTTCCATTGCAAATACACCCTCAAAGTCACAGAATTCAAAAATCCATTTGATCAGCAAAGAAATTTCCTTAAACATTTCACCACCTGTAACAGTGGCTCTGTTGACTACGAACCCCCTAAACTAGAATTTTCTCCAAATTTATGCCAAAGTTTTGTGCTAATTTTGTGCCGTTTTGTGCCGCAAACCCCGAATTTTGTGCCGCCACCAGTAACTCTGTATTGATACATCAAGTGGGGCTTCGTGGTAAACGCACCAAAAAACAAACCTTGTCATAGCACTTCAAAACAGGCGCCAAAGTTTTGTGCTAGTTTTGTGCCATTTTGTGCCGCAAACCCCGAGTTTTGTGCGGCACAAAATTAGCACAAAACTTTGGCATATGCTTGGAGAAGATTCTAGTTTGGGGGGGTTCATAGTTAACAGAGCCTCTTCTTTGAACCATTGCCCTCCATGAGTTGAGGGTGACATACTTGACAAAGGACAGGGACAAAGCTTGAGCACTCCTTCACCTCATATGCTTGCCTTATTTAGGTTGAGCATTCCTGTATAGGGCTTCGCACGTGACCAAATTTTGAACACTAGACAGATATTGCCCCTGAAATAATTTCTGTGGCTACATACAAGACTTTGGATATTCCTAAACACTTGAGCTGTATACCACCAGATCCTGAGGAAGAGGTGAAAAGGGGTGATTGGGGAAATGGGAGATAAAGAGGATTTTTAGCCTAGTAATTTTTCAACTGCTGAAATCTGGACCAGCAGATGGGCTGTAGATTATTTATTTATTTATTTATTTAAAAAGGGATGATATTCTTTCTATGTTGCCACTCCTTTTGCCGACTGCAAATTAAATTGCGTCTTTCTTCTGTTCCTGAGTCAGGATGACATTTGAAGACTGGTGCAAAAACTTCACCGATGTTGATATCTGTCGGATTGTGAACACATCCCTTTTTAGCATCCATAAGACCTGGGAAAAGAAAATGATGCGTGGACAATGGATAAAGAACCCAGACCCACTGTTAAACCGCTCCGGGGGATGTTCAAATAACAAAGACACCTTTTTACAAAACCCACAGGTTAGAGCATATTTACACTGGAATTTTCTGCCTCAGCATTAACAATTATACATCAGTAGGAAAGCTGAGATGATAGTTCTCCTGCTAGAGTTTTCAACTTAGAATTTGTGGTGGGGGGAGGCAGGAGGCAAATGTTACTCCCGCCTCATAGCTTTTTCCACTGCACCTTTTTTCACCACAGCCAATTTGGCAGCAGCTGAACTGCTCCAGATGTATAAGCCTGCTACCAGTCCATCTCAATTTTGCCTGCGTTCACCGTAGCATTTTGGCCTACTCCAGCAGCTTAGCCAGGCAGGTCATTTCTCAGAGAGCGCAGTGATCCAGTTTGCAAAGGGGCCCTGAGCATTGCAATGTAAGCTCCCTATATACAGTCCACACCTGGGGGGAAAGGAGGTCAGGTCATAGATGTCATAGATATGGATGCATGAGAACTTCATTCCTGTTTGTGAATCATGCAAACAGATCCAATGTTTGAATATGAATACAAGCAGGAACGTAATTCCACATTAGACATACCACTTTGGTTCACATGTGTGATAAATTTCAGAAGCATAGCTTCAAGCATGTAGTGGCAAGGTATTTTTGAAAAATGAGGAAGGGAATGCCTATAACTTTTTTATTTTAAAAGTTAGAAGTCTGAAAGTTGCTCACTTTGTAGAAGGGTTAGGGGTAGTTATCTGTCAGAAATTTCAGAAAGATAGGTCCAGGCATTTGGTGGCTATGATTTTTTTAGATTAAAAGTTACAACAACACGGAGTTTTGACAGATAAAAGAGGGAGGGGGAGGCAGGGGAGCGAGGGTGCAATTGACAGCCCAAGTCTCTGTGGAAAAACTTCTGTAACTTTTAATCTAAAAAATCCATAGCCATCAAATGCCTGGACCTATCATTCTGAAATTCCTGTCAGATAACTACCCCTAACCCATCTACAAAATGAGCAACTTGCAGACTTCTAACTTTTAAAATTAAAAAAGTTGTAGGCGTTTCTTTCCTCATTGTTTCAAAAATACCTTGCCACTACATGCCTGGACCTAACTTTCTAAAATTTCACACACATATCAAGCAAAGTGATACCTGTAATGTGCCCATGTTTCCTGTTTGTATCTTTAAAAATAAAAAAGTTGAAGGCATAACTGAATTTACCCCACTACTACCCATTTTTCTAAAATTAATTGCCACACAAGGCAAGCACCTATGTTTCTGAAATTTCACACACATGAGTCCCAACGTACCACCTGCAATGTGGCAAAGTGTCATGTGTGGAACATTAAAAATGAAAAAGTTATAGGCATTCCTGGTTCTTTATTAAAAAAATTAATTGCCACAAAATGCATGCACCAATTGTTCTGAAATTTCTCATAGATAACTACCCCAACCCATCTACAAAGTGCCCAAGTTCATCCTTCTATCTTTAAAAATGAAAACGTTATAGGTGTTTTTGTAACACAATACTAGGCTATGGGGAAATGCATTCAAAATGGCGTCCGATCTGAAAATCGGACATCCAATTTTCGGATCAGAATCGGATCCAATCGGATCCGCCCAACCTCCGATCTGATCCAATCCGACTTGATCCACCAGGTCCAATCCCGATCCGCGATCCGATCCGGGGGGTCAGTGCACATCCCTAATGTTTACCCATCCCTAGTCATAGATCACAGGTGCATAGAGGACTTTGAACTTCTGGAGGTGAATGGCAGGATCTCCACCAGGCATTTTTCTGTATACAGATCAACTGGACAGAGCTAAAATAAAGTGTGAAATGGATTTAATCTATGTGGGTATAGCTCAGCTTTCCACAACCTGGTCCCCTCCATACATGCTAGGCTGCAATAATTTGTATAATGGCTAATAATTTTGGGAGTTGGAATCCAGCATATATGGAGGGGACCAGATGGGGGAAGGCTTGGTATTGCTGGTTACATTTGTTTGTGGAATGGCCATCCTGCACAGGACTTTTGTTACAAGCACTACTGAAGTCCTTTGGTGAACGTCCATTTTTATAGACTCGACAAAAGATGTCATTTGCAGCAGCTCACCTCTTCCTCCCTTTCTTTCAGTATGTCTTTGATGTGAAGAAGGCTGAGGACAAAGTGTTGATCTTGCTGCAGCAGAAGGACAAACGCATTCACAAGAAAGAAGGGACAGGGTATCACTTCTCGATGGGCTTTGAAATCTTCAAGGTCAGTGTCATCATTGCATGTCCAACCTAACTCAGGAACAGCCTAAAGCTTCCAAATGTATCTTTCAATTATGTTTATGCTAATCCAGCAGGTGTTCTACAACCTTACTGTACTGCTGCTTTCTCATATACACCGTAAACAGTAGATCTTGGATGCAATCCAATGCAAATGTTGAAGTCTAACAGATGTCGTACTGTGTTTGTCAAGCCAAGGTAGTATGTAACTGGAGAACAAGTTATGCCTCTGTCTGGTTTCCAACTCTAGGTAGAGGACAACAGAAAATATCGAATACCTACACTGCAAATCCAAGAGAAGGTTGTCACTTCTGCATACATCGACAATCGCATGATATATTTGAAGGTGCTTCTCAAGCAAGGCAGATACGTCCTGATCCCAACCACTTTCAGCCCTGGCATAGAAGATGAGTTCCTTCTGAGGATGTTCACAGATGTGCCATCAGAGCTCAGGTACTGGTACTTACAGGTGGCAGGATATTTTCCTCTCTCTTCTCTGCTGCTTCCAGGCATAGGCATATCTTCCAAATATTGCATCGATTACATTAGATTCAGCTGTTTTACATGAAGATTTATGAAATTCTGGTGAATAGGAAAGATGTGCAAGACACTTCAATGGGGGGCACCAATGCATGAGGACCTCTGAATTGTGTGACACCCACATTTTTGTGGGGATCGCTTTTATTGCCATTCCCCCCAAAGTCCATAGCCTCCCCACAGCCTTTAATTCATGCATTTGTCAATGCATTTTTGCACCTATTCTCATTTCTCTGCCTTGCATTCCCATCCCGATGCCACAGAGCATGCCAACTGCCTGGTCATTGAAGATGCATTCACTCTCCCTTCGTTCCCTCTATTCACACCCCTTGCACCCTTTCACCCTTTCACAAAAGGGAGGGAAGGTGTCACATGATGTTTGCATATGTGTGTCCCCATGTGTCTGTTTGTGTATGAACATACATACGCAAAATGCACACACCACCTGAATACAAATCCCGTGGCTCCAATTCCAGGAAGTGTTCTCCATCCCTATGTGGGACACTTTGGGGGTTCATTCTGTCTGTTGTCTTTTTCATTTATTTATTTATTCATTCATTCATTCATTCATTACACATCTGTTCCACCCAATAGCCAAAGATTTCTGGGAGATTCAGATAATGTTAAGGAATATAATGTTTAAAAACATGTTTAGAAAATCACATGCAGAAACATGCATATTAGGCAAAAATGCATATAAAATCATGAATTAAGAGAAATGGATTTTCCTACATACTTAAAAAAAGAAATTTTCTAAGTTCAAGATGAACTGAAATGAATCATCCACTACACAGCATGATTTATTATCCATTATTATCATCATAGATAGTTCTACAATAGCTAACAGAGATAAAATTAAATATTCTATATGAAGCCTGCTATTTATGCACCTACCTTTCTATTCCATCTGATGCTATGTTCAATCTTAATGTTTCAGGGAACTTAAAATGTATAAACCCAGGTTAGCTTGCCTGGATATTCTATTTGGTGTCCCTCGGAGGGTGTCTCAAATTAAAATCCACTCGGTGGAAGGTCTCCAAAGTCAAGAGAGTCATGGCGGTAAGTGCAAAGGATTAATCCAAAAGTCTTTGCAGTTTTCTCTTGAGTCAGTCAATTATTCATATTACCTGAATATTAAAATTCAATTTCCCTTTATCTCCAGAAACACCAAGCTGTCAGATAAGAAGAGATGGATAGCTGGGATTAAGGACTGTGCAAAATGTAGTTAGGAAGATTGGTTTCCCATTGTCTCAGCAAATAACACAGAGCAGAAATGAAATTTAAAAAACCACAGAATGCAGCCAATGTCCAGTTGGAACTTTAATGGCTAAAGTTGACCTCAACATTTGGTTTTAGATGGACTGAATTCTACCTTGTAGATACATGCCCATTCGTGGCCGATTTAAGGACCTCTTCATACTTAGCTTCAGGCAGTAGAAGGTTGAATGATGGCCCAATAACATTAGATTCTTGCCATTTTTGGTAATCTATGCTTGGATTCATTCCCCTATGGTTTTTGTGTGATGCAAATGTGGGCAACTTGTGGCCCTCCAGATGTTTTAGCCTGCAGCTCCCATCATCCTTCACCATTGGTTCTTCTGGCTAGGGCTGATGGGACTTGCAATCCAAAATATCTGGTAAGCCACAAGTTGCCCACCCTGATGTAATAGATGCAATGATTACATGTCCATCTGAATTGTTCAAACTAGCATACACAGCCTTTTCCAGTGTTAGCCATTTGATCATGTGCACATTGTAGATGCTGGGAGAGAAGGGCTCTGTGTATGAAATATATCATTATACTGATACGGCACCAGCTGATTGTCTGTCTGAATCCACTGGCTACTGGTCATGATGACTGTATATTATCTCCAGCATTACTCCTCTGTATGTCAGTTGCTGGGGAACGTAAGTAGGAGGTTGCTCTTGCACTCACATCCTACTTGTGAGTTTCCCAGAGGCAGCTGGCTGGCCACTGTGGTAACAGAATGATGGACTAGATAGGATATTGGTCTGATACAGCACCATTGTTCTTATGACTCTTGAGGACACTCTCCAACTCTTGGTAAACTGTATACACAACTGAAAGATATTCACTCGGAAGTCAAGCAGCGCCCTCTGCTGCCTACTCATTAACTGTTGTGCCATGTCGTTGGTCATTTGAAACCTCTCTGTTTTATTGTGGGTGGCTTTTGCCATTCATCTGAACAAAGAGACTAGTCCTAGAATTGAGCTATTTCTCCATCTTGCCTAGTATTAGCCACTCAGTAACCACAGCGCTCCATGGAATCAACAAAAGAAGTCTTTCATATCTCCTGATCTATTCTATTAATGCCTCCTGATCAAAAATGAACTGAAACAAATAATAATAATAATTTATTTATTTCTTACCTTCCTCTCCCTTTGGACTGAGGCAGGGAACAACATTAAATACAAAAATACCATAAAATGCATAAAACTGATTAAAAACATATTTAAAAATTTCTCATACATCCATAGTTTTTGATAAGAACTTACCAAAATGCACAAAGCTCCATATTTGAGACAAAAGAACCTTGAGATTTAATAAAAATAATTTTAAAAATGATGTGGGAGAAAATAAAACTGAAAGATTTGTTCATTCAGACCCAGATCTACATATAAATGATTTACACAAATGAATAAATAAGCTCTTCTGGATCCTACACTGAAGAGGCCATTTTAATTAGGGGTGTGCATCGGATCGGATCCGATCCACGATCCGAATCCGATCCGCCCCAAAATCGGGAAAATCCGATCCGATCCGATCCGATCCGATCAACCTCCGATCCGATCCGATCCGATCCGACGAGGTCCGATCCGGATCGGACGCCATTTTGAATGCTTTTTCCCATAGCCAAGTATTGTTTTACAAAAACGCCTATAACTTTTTCATTTTTAAAGATAGAAGGATGAAACTTGGGCACATTATACACTGGTTAGGGATAGTTATCTGTGAGAAATTTCAGAAAGATTGGTGCATGCGTTTTGTGGCAATTAATTGTTTAATAAATACCCAGAAATGCCTATAACTTTGTCATTTTTAAAGTTACAAACATGAAACTTTGCCACATTGTAGGTGGTACCTTGGGACCTATCTGTGAGAAATTTCAGAAACTTAGGTGCTTGCCTTGTGTGGCAATTAATTTTAGAAAAATGGGTAGTAGTGGGGTAAATACATTTACACCTCCCATTTTTTTATTTTTGAAGATACAAACAGGAAACTTGGGCACATTACAGGTACCACTTGCCTTGATATGTGTGTGAAATTTCAGAAACATTGGAGCTTGCCTTGTGTGGCAATTAATTTTTGAAACAATGAGGAAAGAAACACCTATAACTTTGTCATTTTTAAAGTTACACACATGAAACTTTGCCACATTGTAGGTGGTACCTTGGTACCTATGTGTGTGAAATTTCAGAAACATAGGTGCTTGCCTTGTGTGGCAATTAATTTTTTAATAAATACCCAGGAATGCCTATAACTTTGTCATTTGTAAAGTTACACACATGAAACTTTGCCACATTGTAGGCGGTACCTTGGGACCCATGTGTGTAAAATTTCAGAAACGTAGGTGCTTGTATTGTGTGGCAATTAATTTTTGAAACAATGAGGGATTCATTGGACAGCACTTGCCCATAGGGATTCATTGGACAGTACTTGCCCATAGGGATTCATTGGACAGTACTTTCCTATAGGAAATCATTGGAAAGCACTTGCCCATAGAAAATCATTGGAAAGCACTTGCCCATTGAGAAATACAGTTATGCCTCCCACTTTTTTATTTTTGAAGATACAAACAGGAAACTTGGGCACATTGTAGACTGGTTAGGGATAGTTATCTGTCAGAAATTTCAGAAAGATTGGTGCATGCGTTTTGTGGCAATTAATTTTTTAATAAATACCCAGGAATGCCTATAACTTTGTCATTTTTAAAGTTACATACATGAAACTTTGCCACATTGTAGGTGGTACCTTGGGACCTATGTGTGTAAAATTTCAAAAACGTAGGTGCTTGCCTTGTATGGCAATTAATTTTAGAAAAATGGGTAGTAGTGGGGTAAATACATTTACGCCTCCCATTTTTTTATTTTTAAAGATACAAACAGGAAACATGGGCACATTACAGGGAACACTTCACTTGATATGTGTGTAAAATTTCAGAATGATAGGTCCAGGCATGTGGTGGCTACGAATTTTTTAGATTAAAAGTTATTAACCTTTTTTACACAGAGGCTGGGGCTGTCAATTGCACCCTCCCGCCTCCCGGGAAGAAGAAGGAAACACTTTCTCTCATCTCTTTGATCCTTGCACGCTTGGCTGCAACTGAGCTAGTATCCATTACAAAAGGAGAAACAAAGTAGCACTTGGCTCGTGTCTGCTTTGATACTTTCACTCAAGCAGAACGGCTGAGCCTAGGATCACTCTCTCTCGCTGGGATCGTTACAGGAGAAATTTTCTACAGTCTTCAAAGTGGTGTGTGCAGACACCTTGCCACCACATGCCTGGACCTATCATTCTGAAATTTTACACACATATCAAGTGAAGTGTTCCCTGTAATGTGCCCATGTTTCCTGTTTGTATCTTTAAAAATAAAAAAATGGGAGGCGTAAATGTATTTACCCCACTACTACCCATTTTTCTAAAATTAATTGCCATACAAGGCAAGCACCTACGTTTTTGAAATTTTACACACATAGATCCCAAGGTACCACCTACAATGTGGCAAAGTTTCATGTATGTAACTTTAAAAATGACAAAGTTATAGGCATTCCTGGGTATTTATTAAAAAATTAATTGCCACAAAACGCATGCACCAATCTTTCTGAAATTTCTCACAGATAACTATCCCTAACCAGTCTACAATGTGCCCAAGTTTCCTGTTTGTATCTTCAAAAATAAAAAAGTGGGAGGCATAACTGTATTTCTCAATGGGCAAGTGCTTTCCAATGATTTTCTATGGGCAAGTGCTTTCCAATGATTTCCTATAGGAAAGTACTGTCCAATGAATCCCTATGGGCAAGTACTGTCCAATGAATCCCTATGGGCAAGTGCTGTCCAATGAATCCCTCATTGTTTCAAAAATTAATTGCCACACAATACAAGCACCTACATTTCTGAAATTTTACACACATAGGTCCCAAGGTACCGCCTACAATGTGGCAAAGTTTCATGTGTGTAACTTTACAAATGACAAAGTTATAGGCATTCCTGGGTATTTATTAAAAAATTAATTGCCACACAAGGCAAGCACCTATGTTTCTGAAATTTCACACACATAGGTCCCAAGGTACCACCTACAATGTGGCAAAGTTTCATGTGTGTAACTTTAAAAATGACAAAGTTATAGGTGTTTCTTTCCTCATTGTTTCAAAAATTAATTGCCACACAAGGCAAGCTCCAATGTTTCTGAAATTTCACACACATATCAAGGCAAGTGGTACCTGTAATGTGCCCAAGTTTCCTGTTTGTATCTTCAAAAATAAAAAAATGGGAGGCGTAAATGTATTTACCCCACTACTACCCATTTTTCTAAAATTAATTGCCACACAAGGCAAGCACCTAAGTTTCTGAAATTTCTCACAGATAGGTCCCAAGGTACCACCTACAATGTGGCAAAGTTTCATGTTTGTAACTTTAAAAATGACAAAGTTATAGGCATTTCTGGGTATTTATTAAACAATTAATTGCCACAAAACTCATGCACCAATCTTTCTGAAATTTCTCACAGATAACTATCCCTAACCAGTGTATAATGTGCCCAAGTTTCATCCTTCTATCTTTAAAAATGAAAAAGTTATAGGCGTTTTTGTAAAACAATACTTGGCTATGGGAAAAAGCATTCAAAATGGCGTCCGATCCGGATCGGACATCCGGTCCGATCCGATCCGACCATCCTCCGATCCGATCCGATCCGATCCGACCCCCCAGGTCCGATTCCGATCCGCTATCCGATCCGATCCGGGGGGTCAGTGCACATCCCTAATTTTAATGTTGAATCTTTGTTGGAGAACTTTGGAGAAAATTGATTGCCAATATTTGTTAGCAAAGATTGCCAAGCAAGCTCTGGTTCTTGAAAGTGTTCCAATGTGTTCAGGCTGTTGAAGAAGATTAATGTGAGCATTGAAAGGCCCTCAGTGACTGTACATATATGGATCCCACTCACCCCACCCTGCCAATGAACAAACTAAACTGTCCATCAGTGCAAAGTGGCCAGTCTTATTATTTTTAAATTGTGTGTGTTACTAAATATATTCTTCATTATGCTAACACTGAGGCTGTTGAGATTCAGGTTTTAAATTAATTAGTGTTCCTTTTTCTGTAATTTTTCTGGCTGGTAAAGTGCATTCTTCAAAGTGTGAGCAAATGTTGTCAGCTGCTTGGCGCCTTAACCAGGTGTCCAGAACCTAGAATCAGAAATGAGAATCTATTTCACCCACATACACACACACACACATACACACACACCAAGACTGTAAAAACAAATGTAAACCTGACATATTAAAATACAAGGTACAATGGCTTGCAATCAAGTTTCCTATCAAGCAGGTATTTAAAAATACCTTATTTCCTCTGTCTACCTAATTTGCTCTGACTTTTACAGACCATCTGTCATCCACAGAATCCTAGGGTGTTGTACACAGCATTAACGACAACAGCAAATTAAACAACTCTTCAACCAGCAAGCCAAACAAAAACACGACACTTGATTCAGTTTAAAAGTAACTTACATTTCAAGTCTAGGATACCAAAAAACAGTCTGACTATTTCACGCTGTGGGAGATTGTCATTGTTGTGTTCTTTCATCGTTGCCTTTACATAGTGCACTTTTGGAACTAAACCTCTACCCATCACATGACTGTCTCCTACTGAATCAGACCATTGGACCCTCTTCCCTAATGTTGGCTGCTCTTGCACATTTCTCCCAGCTTCCAGGCAGAGGTCTTTGACAGCCCTTCTATCTTAGGGCTTATCCAGAGGGCTATACCAGGCTGGGGATGGGAGGGGAACCTATTTGTTCTTCCATTACTCCTTCCTAGGGCCTGGTCTGTAGCTGAGATGTTGGTTAGCTGTGAGTAGAAGGTCTTGCTCCCCCAGAAACCAATGGCGGCCACCTTAGTGTATTTTAGGGAAATATTATTGGAATTATTATATAATTATTATTATCTCTTTGTTGCTCATGGCGGTTTTTCTAGATGGACATGACGGCTTTGCCAGGTCATGCTGTCCTTTATTGATTAAGCATATTTTAATCATGACTGCTTTCTGGATGTTGGTGTGGATGTATTCTGGCAGGCCCAGTTTCTGGAGGTTTTCTGTATATTTTTTGGATGTGATGCTGGTGACTGATGTGACTAATGGGATAATTGTGACCTTTTCCTGTTGCCATATTTCTTTGACTTCCATGGCCAGTGGTGAATATTTCTCTCTCTTTTCTTCTTCCTTTTCAACAACATTTTTGTCATTCGGTATTGCTATGTTGATGAGGTATGTGTGTTGTTCTTTTTTGTCTATGAATGTTATATCTGGTTGGTTGCAAGGTATTGTCTTGGCCGTACGAATTGTTCAGTCCCAGTATATTTTATGATCTGCATTTTCCAGGATTGTTTCGAGTGAATATGTATAGTATGGTGTAGGTTGTTTGATAAGGTTGAATTTGATGGCCAGTTGTTGGTGAATTGTTTTTGCAGCTGTATTGTATCTGTCCGTATAGTCCATTCTTGTTCTTATTCTTATTATATTTATTTATATCCCGCCTTTTTCCCAATACTGGGACTCAAGGCAGCTTACAAATTAAAACATGTACAGTTAAAAACAGATAGAGATATATATTAAAATTAAAAATATAATTAAACATAGTCCGATTTTAAAATATTTAAAACATTTTAAATACAAAGAATTTAAAAAAAATCAAGATATAAACATACATCCACAGAGGTCCAAACCATTTCAGGGGGCCAAACCCTGCCCCTCCAGAGTTCCCCAGATGGTCATAGCCTTTCCCTGGCCTCACCCCTTTTCCCCAACCACTGCTCATTTAATGGTTTCCACAGTTTTGTGCTGTTCCCACCCCCACCCCAATTCTAAATATTGAAATGCCTCTCCTAAGGCTTAATTACTGGCAAGAAGTGCTTGAAGGTACAATATGCTGGTATTTTTTTCTTTGTTTTTGGCCTGACCTCTTTTTTGTCCTGACCCTCCCCCCCCCCCACCTCCAGCCCTGCTCACCTCTGGAATACACTCACCCAAAGTTTCTCTGAAATTGAATTTTCCCCTCAGGTTAAAAAAGGCCTTACTCTGTTTCCTTGTGATGCCACCATGACCTCATTCCTGCCAAGAATTTATGCCCGGAAATGATGTCATGTCATGCAGCGTTTGATGAAGGTTCATCCATCAGAGGGCAGCAGTGCCCAGCTTGAGGCCTTGTCAATCTCCCCTGGCAGTTCACCAAGAACCACCCACCAACCCAACCCCTCTCTTCAGGATGCAAAAGGTGGGGGGGGGAATCCACTTCCAAGCCAACGAGCCGTGACGTCTTCTGGTCTAATCAATGCTATGCTATAAGGAAAGAGGCCCTGGCAAGAAACTCAGCCAGGGATTCCGAGCGCGGGCTGCCTTCCTCCTCTAGTGCGAGGCCTGTTCAATATGTTTGCTCAAGAGGAAAATGAGCAGGACAAGGAAACGCTTGTGTCTGCCTGTTGCCAAAAAGCCCTGTTAGGGCTGCTGCATTTAGAGACCTTGTCCAAAGTTAGCTCATGCTTTTGCCGTAACAGACCTTCTCACGAGCTGAAAGTCGCTGAGCTCTTGACTTACAAAATGAGCTACTGTCGTTGGCTGCGTTTATACATAAAAGAGGAAAATCCTTTCCCTGTTCCTTTTGTCCCTGCTCCTGAAGCGATTCCTAGGAATGGTGGCTTTGTAGGTTTTCTTTAGGCTACGTTCCAAAATGTGATTCCACGCCTTGAGCCTTGAGTTATAGGATGTCTGAGAAATATGTTTCAGGGCATGGATGACCAGAATTAATCCAGTTCACAGCTCCCAGATCTGAATGCAGACCCAAATGCAATCTGGGGTTGAAGTCCACACATTACTGAGCTTGTGATGCAATTTAGCGAATGAAAAAAATGCATTTGAAAAATGCATAGATGAGGAAAATGTGCCTGTAGAGAGAGCACAGGCACACTATAATCAATGGTGGGCGGAAATGCTTCCATTGGTCGTTATACTTCTTGATGAATTGGTTGTGATAACTGTTTTTAATAATGTGAACTTTCAGTTCAAATTTGGGGAAGTAGAGTAAGAAGGTGACTATGAAACTGATGGCAAATTCAGGGAGGGCTCCCAACATTTTGCAAAGGGTTTACCATGGCAACCCAGCAAGGAGTGCTCTCTCTCTCTCTCTCTCTCTCTCTCTCTGTCTGTCTTTTAAGCAATACAATGGAGCTCCAACCATTAGGTCACTAGGTGGCAAGCTCTAATTTTTTTCTCCAGAATGCCCAAAGGCATTTTAGGGAGGAAATAATGGCTGCCAGGGAACAAATTCAACAACGTATTTAGACCATTTACACCTGTAGTTTTGCATAAATCGCCCCTTTATGGCTATTTACACAAATGGCCCTTAACAAAAAAGCCCAAGCTGCCATTTATATGCAAAATGATGGCTGGGCAAGAGAGTGGGGATCCCCATTCTTGCTCAGCATGCACCAAATCAGGCAGGTGTGGGGATCCACAGACTAGCACTTGGAGGGGGGACGAGCTGGTGAGAAATTGCCATGCCTCGACCCCCCAGCCAGACACTCGCAACGTCCCTTTTGTAAATGGAGCACAGAGACATTCATGGAAGACAAAGTTACCAATGGCGATTAGCCATGCCCATGCATGATAAGAGGCAGTATGCGTCTGAATGCTCATTGCTGGGTAATTTGAATGAGAGGGTGCTAAATTGTGCTCATGTCCTGTTCATGGACTTCCCAGAGGCCTCTGCTTGTCCAATGTGGGAACAGACAGCTGGAGTAGATGGACCTAAAGACAGGTTCTTCCCCCATCCCTTCCGTTTTGTACCACCAGCCTGATAAAGAGTTCTGGAGAACTCAAAAATGAATACATTTTGTTTTTGGCAAAATTTTGGTTGGTCCTCATACACTTATTGCCAACTATATAGAGAAAAGTATAATTCTGTAGATACCTGTGATCCCAATAATAATAATAATAAATATTTATTTCTTACCCGCCTCTCCCTCTGGATCAAGGCAGGGAACAACATTAAATACAAAACAGCATAAAATACATACAACTGATCAAAAACATGCAAAACTAATGAATTATTAAAAACATATAAAACTAAAACATTATTAAAAGACATCTTAAAATTCAACTGGGTAGGCCTGCCAGAAGAGATCAATCTTTATGGCTTTCTTAAATTCCAGGAGACTGTTAAGTTGACGAATCTCTCCCGGCAGGCCATTCCACAGTCTGGGAGTGGCAGAAGAGAAGTTCATCTGGGTAACGGTTGTAAGCCTAGTTTTGGCTAACTGGAGTAAATTCTTCCCAGAGGACCTGAGTGTGCGGGGCGGATTGTATGGGAGAAGGCGATCCCGCAGGTAACCTGGATCCAAACTATGTAGGGCTTTAAATGTAATATCTTTGCAGGAGCAAATCCTTATGTAATCATCAAGTGTGAGAACAGGAAAGTTCAGTCTCCTGTGCAGAAAGGCACTATCAATGCTGTATTCAATACGCAAGCCATTTTCTACCGAAGAAATGTTCAGCATCCTATTATTGTCCAGGTAAGAGATATTCTTCCATAGGGACGTATTTCATTTTTGCTTGCAAAGCATGTGAGCATGCCCTATTCAAAGTTCTGAAGGCGAGTGTGAGCCCGTTTTCACTGAAAATGTTCACAAATTCATTTATTTATTTACTATATTTATATACCGCTCCCTATTCAAGGATGTCGGTACATGATCACATTCATGTCGTTCCCAATTCCCAGTTTGATTCGTGCAAACTTCCTAATTTACACACATTTCCCCAGTAGACTGAATCAATCCTGCGTAGGAAATTTCCTGCTTTTCTAATTTGCGCAAATTTGTGGAGATTTGTGCAAAACTCGCATTCGAACGCTGCTGTATTTGTACAAGTTTCCCATTCTTGTAAACCAAGCAGCGATCTCAAATGCGAATGAGAATTGGACATGAGATGACAGGCGAGATGATGTTCAGAGAATTCTGCCAATCTCAAACATTGCTCATTCGCCCATCCCTATTTTTTCATTATTGTTTGCCCCAATTTGTACCAGTTTCTGCATGATATGTAGGTCTGTGTGTCCTGGACATCAGGAAAAACTTCCTGTTAGAGCAATATGATGATGGAACCATGACCTAGGGAGGTGGTGGGCTCTCCCACACTAGAGGCCTTCAAGAAGCATCTGGAGAGCCATCTGTCAGGGATGCTTTAAGGTGGATTCCTGCATTGAGCAGGGGGTTGAACTCGATGGCCTTAGAGGCCCCTTCCAACTCTACTATTCTTTGATTCTATGATTCTATGATTGAGCCTATTTCTTTTAGGGTGCAACACTATGGGTTCCACCATCATGAGATGGAAATCTCTGAACTTGGAGGCTTCTGTGAATCCAAGGCCCTGCTGGGCTGCTGCTCACATGATAGTAGGAGCAATGGAGGTGGTTTTCACCTCTCTGTGCAACTTTTGTTTCCTTTTTCCTATAAATGGGCCTCTGAGCCTGTCTAAAGGAGGCATACTAGCAGGGGCAGGGCTAGGGGCTTGCGATGGGATAGGATCCTTCACAATGTGGCCTTTCCCCACTGGAGGGCCCCCTTAAAGACCCCTCTGAGATCTTCAGAGGCCACTTTTGCAACCTTGGAAAGTAGCTGACATGGTTCTTTCTGCTGCAGCTGCAAAGGGGGGGGGGTTGGGGTGAGGGAAGGGATTGAATGCGTCATAGCAGCGTTTACGGCCTTGGAGTGGGAGGGCTCTGGGAATCCTTTGGTCCATAGGGTGCTTTCCCAGGAACATAGGATTGAGCTGCTAGGGCACAATCCTATCGAGATGGCCATAAACCTCTGAACACGGAGGCTTACTGCCATCCCTTACACAGGGGGAGGAGCAGCAGAGATGATCTTCACCACTTTGCTCCTTCCATTCTGCATTTTGGCAAGACAGGCTTTTTCATCCATCTACCTGGGGCTCTACAGAGCAGGAGAGCTGAGTATACAGCCTAAGCTGGCCTCCCCAGTTCCCTTCCCACACACTGACATGCCCCCTCTCCCTCCTGCTGCAAGAGGGTGAGGAGTGAGGAGCTCAGATTTCTGGCTACGAGGTTGGAGTGCAGTCTCTGACCTCAGTTCCAGGAAACTGAATTGTCCTATCCCCACCCCCACCCCTGTCTCTGTCTAGAAGCCATAGGATTGTTCCTTTGTTGGTTTTATTTATGACCGGTGTCAGTGGTGAGGTGGGAGCTACAAGGGGCCCAGAGTACATTTTCCCTGTCCATGTTTTCCTTAGACCTATAAGGCTAGACTGAAATAGAGGGACTAGTCCACAGTCAACCCAATGCATTTTATGTGTCTCCCCAAAGTCCAACACTATTTATTATTCATTTACTTCATTTACAGCCAAACTATATGTGACAATAAACATGCAGTGACATTGGTTTAAAATTGCACTTAAACTGGCCACTTCTGTTTGAAGAAAAAGCAGCCAGAGGGCCTTGATTCAGAGTGTGTCCTGCACCAGTTTCCTGGAGAAAATAGTCCCTTTGGTTGCTATTTGCCCCTGGAGGAACTGTTGACCGCAAACATCACCTTCAGGAGCAATTAGCCACTGGCGGTGGGGGAAATTCAGCAGGAAACTGGGATGGGGATAGGGTCAGGATTGGGAGAATACTGCTGTTTGTTCTTCAAAATGCAAGCGCCAGTTCATGATTTTCTTTCAAAAAGTATGTGTATTGTAACGCAGGGGTGACCTGCGGAGCCTCATTGGGGCAAGGTGATAGCATTAGCGCACATGGCCACATCCACTGACATCATCTGGCCCACGGAGGGGCTCGTGGGGAGCCATCCCGACCCCACCACATTCTGGTTCTGCACCTTTGTTGCGATGTGTATTTTGGGCTTTTTTGCCTTTCTGTCACTCCGTAGGCCACTTGCAAAGTGACAGTAAGCCAAAATTGTTGACAGTGTGTGTGACAAGGAAAGGTGGGGAGACGAGAAACCAGGGTAAGAGAGGATTCACGTGAGCAAATGAGGAATGTTGGAGGAATCCATCTGGGGGGGGGGGGTGAAGTTCACTCCCTCACCAGACTCCAGTTCACTTACCTGCCAAATGACCCAACTCAATTGGGCCAGCTTGCAGATTTTCAGAGGGGTCCCCTTAAATCACCATTTATGGATAATTAAGAATATTGCAGCCACAATTTGAGCAAATTTGTATCTTTTTTGGGGGGGGCACAGCTTTGCTAGCAAATGCAAGCTGAGGCAGGCGCTCTGGAGAAATCCAGAATGCCCAAAGGGTTATGGTCCTCTTCAAGGCGCCCACTCTTCCCTCTTCAGGCTCTTTATCTTTGCACCTGGCTTGGATGATGCTTCAAATAGAGGACTGTCCTCTGTAAAGTAGGCCACTACCTATGCAAGGAAAAGGATCCCTATGTCTTGCTTTGGAGGAGCAAGTAGCTAAATATTGCTGGTCTTGTTGTTATGCATTATTCAAAAATGTAAAATCTCCTGCTTCTCCACACACCTGTTAAAGGTGCCTCTTTTCATCCTCATGCAGTGTGTGGAAAGTCATGTGCAAAGCTCATCAGAACAAAGCAAGGCGAGAATCATAGAATAGTAGAGTTGGAAGGGGCTTATAAGGCCATCCAATCTAACCCCCTGCACAATGCAGGAATCCACCTTAAAACATCCCTGAGAGATGGTTGTCAAGCTGCCTCTTGAAGGCCTCTAGTGTGGGAGAGCCCACGACCTCACTAGGTCATTGGTTCTTCCATCAAATTCCTCTGATTGAGGGCTTGGCCAGGCAACCTTCGACCCTTTCCAACAGGGGAATGGAAGGGCCAGCCTATCTACCAGCATTTCTGTTTCCCTTCCATCCTCTCTAGGTTTGGCATAGCAAGATCTTGGGCAGCCGGTTCCTGGGACAAGTGCAGATGACAGCCTCACCCGATGACCCCAGAGAACTTCAGAAGCTCTGCCTCTGGGGCAGAGGCCGGCACGAAGCAGACGAGATGCCAGGTCGTGTCACCGTCAAGGTTCTCTCCAGTGATGCCCTTGCGGAGCTATGAATAGCGAAGGCTGACAGGCCCAGACAAGGCTGTCACCTCCCAGCAAGGGACCTCGCTTGTCTTCTCAGTGGGAATGAAGTGAGAGCGTTGATCGGCACGTCGGGATAAATTGCTTTAAAAATAGCCTTCCTGGGTTGTTGCGTGAAATGGCTAAACAGAGAGAACAGGAGGGAACAGAGCAGCAATGCAAGCAATAACTTGTGTGTGTGTGCGTATGTGTATATATTGTGTGTCGCAAGGGTGGAGAACTTGAGTCCCAGGGTCCAAATCCAGCCCTCCTAGGGTCCTAATCTGACCCCCTCAGATTCCCTAGAAAGCCACGCCCCATCCCTTGGCTCCACCTCCTTTTCCCCACCCAACACTCATTTCATGATTTCCCAGCTTCATACAGTTCCCCTCCCCCCCCCCCAAAGCTTAGTTATTGACAGTGAAAGCACTTAGCTAAAAATCTGATGGTCTTTTGGCTTGGTTTGTTGTTTGTTTTTGCATTTTGTACTCACCCTTTTTTCCTTTGATCCTGTCCCTTTGACTTCTGTTCTGCCCACAAAGGTGGCCCCCAGATGGAGCATTTTTGTTAGAAAACTGAGATTTCATGGGGACAGGCAGGACACCTACGACCAAGATTTCGCATATTGAGCCAGTTGAACTGTTGTTTTTTTGCTCATATATATAAATGCCACACTCTGATTGTCATTAATCACTCTATTGTTGCTCCTGCTGCTAAACCTGATGCATTTTCTTTGCCTCATTAAATATCCCTGCAAAAGTCAAAGTAACTGCTTTATTTTGACGCACAGGATGAGAAATCCCACGATGAGAGGATCAAAATTCCCGAACGCTACACGCAAACTTTGCAATTCCTATTCTGCTGTTTGGCAAATAGAACCAGCGGCTCACATCCACATTGGCAAACTTCATTTACCTTCCAACTGAACCAGCTTAATTTAGCACAGCTCTCTGACAGTTAAAATAAAAAGTATAGATACACATGTTGTCAACAGCAAGGTGTAAACAGACAAAGGGGCTTAATAAAATGTATTCTAGTAATAGTAGTAATACAGCATTTATATAATGCAATTTTATAAGTTCAAAATACTTTACATATTATCTTTACAACAGCCCTGGCATGTGGGCAGGCTATTATTAATACCTCTCTTTTCTCGCTCGTGGCATTTTTCCTAGATGAACATGACAGGATTTGCCAAGTCATGCTGTCTTTTACTGATTCAGAAATTTCCTGACTATTGAATGTGTTTTAGGCATGACTGCTTTCTGGATGTTGGTATGGATGCATTTTAGTAGGCCTAGTTTCTGAAGGTTTTCTGTAAATAAAAATGATGTGATTTAGGTGACTGATGTGACTAATGGAATAATTGTACCTTTTCCCTGTTGTCATAGTTCTTTTTTGGGCCGTTTCTACACCGGCCTTTTTACCCGGGACCATCCCCGGGTAATCCCTGTGTGAGCAAATGATGCACAGGGAACAGGCACGGGTTTCCCCGGGATAACAGATCCCAGGGAAATCCTGATTTTTCTGTGGTCCCGGGAACTTCCCGAGACTGTAGGAGATGTGGCTGCCCGGCCTGGCTGCTGCCGTGCTTACTCGCGAGTAAGCATGGCAGCAGAAATGGGCATGGAACTATATCACATGGCTCCGTGCCCATCAGGGGAGGGTGGGGAGCAAGTCCGCCATCCCCAAGATGGCGGGGGGGCTGGTTGGGTTTAAAAACTAAAAAGCCTACCTTTGCGAAGGAGCGCAAGTACACTCTTTGGATCCTTTCACAAAAAAAATGGCGTCCACGATGTCATGACGTCCCTCCTTCCTCCTGGGATGTCACACCTCCCATGTGAATCCAGGATCATTGCCCTTCCCTCCCTCTATACCTGTATGGTGTAGAAAGGGCCTTGGTCTATTAGTCTTTGTTCTCTTACAGTTTCTGCTAGGTGCGGGTAGATTTCCAGAAATAGTCATAGAATCAAAGAATCATAGAATAGTAGAGTTGGAAGGGGCCTCTAAGACCATCGAGTCCAATCCCCTGCTCAATGCAGGAATCCACCTTAAAGCATCCCTGACAGATGGTTGTCCAGCTGCCTCTTGAATGCCTCTAATGTGGGAGAGCCCACCACCTCCCTAGGTCATGGTTCCATTGTCATACTGCTGTAACAGTCAGGAAGTTTTTCCTGATGTCAAGTTGGAATCTGGCTTCCTGTCACTTGAGCCCATTATTCCGTGTCCTGCATTCTGGGTTGATCGAGAAGAGAACATGGCCCTTCTCTGTGTGACAACCTTTCAAGTATTTAAAGAGTGCTATCATGTCTCCCCTCAATCTTCTCTTCTCCAGGCTAAACATGCCTAGATCTTTCAATCTCTCCTCATGGGGCTTTCTTTCCAGACCCCTGATCATCCTCATTGCCCTCCTCTGAACGTGCTCCAGATTGTCTGCATCCTTCTTGAAGTGTGGTGCCCAGAACTGGACACAATACTCAAGATGGGGTCTAACCATTGCTGAACAGAGGGGAACCAGTCTATGAAATTCTGTTTGGTATCCTGATGTTATTGTTTTGAGTTGTGTGTTTTTATAGTAACAATGCATAACGTTACAATTCATTTCATCTGACCAGGCTAAGCGTTGCCTTTGTTGTCCCAACTAGGAGGTTGCCTGTGGAACAGGCAAAACACATCTGGGGTAGTTCGGGTGACTATTCTTGTTTTCCTTATTCGTTGCCTGTTAATTTCCATTTTGGCCAGCTGTTAGATTTGTGCAGCGTTCTTGGCCTTGACGCTGCCTGTTTGAGGCTTTTCTTCTAGTTTTTGTAACCATTCTTTCACACTAACCGGGTGGTTAGCCCTGACTAGTGGTGGTTGGCTAGAGTCTGCAGGTGTGCTGTGCCCATGTAACATTGTTATTATTATTATTATTATTATTATTAATAATAATAATAATAATAATCTTTCTTTTCTCAATCATGGCAGTTTTTCTAGATGGACATGACAGGCTTAGCCAAGTCATGCTGTCCTTTACTGACTCAGAAACTTCTTATTGTTGAATATGCTTTGAGTATGACTGCTTTCTGGATGTTGTCGTGGATGCATTTTGGTAGGCTTTTCAGAGTGACACGGAATTTGTGATGGGTGAGCCCACACATGTTCTGGGTCAGTTTGAAACTTGACTCACAGCAAAATCAATCAGCTGCTTCCTCCCAATTGAAGAATGGCCCAATTCTAAACCAGTTCTTGATAACTCCTGATGGTTCAAGAATGAGTCCACATGAACGCCTCAGTCACCTCCTTAGAGTAAGCTGCCAATGGGAACATGACTGATCACAGTGCAGATCAAGAGTGACCAATGTGGGGATTTCTACCACAATCTTCAGAATCTCAATTTTGAAAGTTGGATGGAAAATTAAAGGCAGATTCTCTTACTGGTTTTTGGAAATCAGAAGGGCCTTGTGGAGCAGTGTTTTGTGTGCTAAAGTGTTTTATCTCAAGTGGGCAATTGAAGGTTGTACATATCTACCAAACATTGTGAAAGTGCTAGCCTAGAGTTTAGACCAGATTTACACATTCTCTAATTAGGCATGCTGGAGAAATTTGAGACAGACTAAAATGAGTTCTGATTTCTAAGAATTCATACTGCATACTCCATTATGGACCGGCCTCCTCAGGCCACACAGACTTTCAGAATTATTTTAAAAAAAAAAAAAAATTCATGCAAATTTATTCTCAGGAAAACAGGGACATTTCTCCTGAGACACATATGCCATCCTGGAAAATATATGTTCATGAGAAAAGTTTAATGGAATGGGGGACAATACACAAAATTACATAAATTGTAGCGAACTCTCTTTGGGAATGATTTGCTCATTTTCCCACTTAACATGGGAAATAATTGGATCCATCTATGAACAGACACCAAAACAAACAACATCACACAATCCACAAGGCACTCAAGGGATGGATTTCACAAAATCAAACATCCCTCCCTCCAATACATTGAGCCGATCCGCTAGCCATATAGGGCGACTCATCAGGGAACTGATGGAATCTCCCATTTTTGAATTTTATTTAAGACAATCAAAATGTGGAGAGGCCCCTGGTAAGCCATAGTATGAGGCTAAGGTGGCAGATTCTCATGATGCTTGGACCCTGAGTCATGGAGCGCAGAGACTGGGAGCTCAGAGGTGGTGACTGTTTGGGCACAGGATGAGCATGAAGACTCTTTGGATGTTCTTTTTTTTTTTTAATGAAATCTGACATTTCTCCTTTGGGGATGCTCTTGGATCCAATGCTGTCATGGGAGGCACAGGCAGCCTTGGTGACATGGAGCACCTTTTATCACCTTAGGCTGAAATACCAAGTATGATCCTTATCTGGGCAGAGCTAGCTTAGCTAGTTCTCCAGTCTCTAGTGGTGAACTCTCATCTGGATTAGTGTGACACTGGGCTGCTTTGACAATGGTCTGGAGACTTCAGCTGGTCCAATGCAGCAAGACATTGCACATGAATTTTTAAAACACAGAAACGATCATTTTTCAAAAATTCATAGTCACTACGTGTGTGCACCAATATTTCTGAAATTTACCACACATGTGTACCTACACTCCATGTGCTATGTCCCCAAGTTTCAACTTGATATGTTTTAAAATAAAAAAAGTTATAAGCACTTCCTGGTCATTTTTTTCAAAAATTACTTGCGAGTGAAAGCATGCACCTATGTTTCTGAAAATTTACTCACCCCATCAGCAATGTCAACAAAATAATGATAGCCCTTCCTCCCCCCCCCCATGAAAACCTATGGTTTCAAAAATCGCCTAAAATGGCATCCAGATCGATCCAGATCGATCCAATCTGATTAGGATAGATCCGGAGATCTGGATTTCAGATCCAGATCCAGATCTGGATCCGGATCATCTAGATCAGCCTGATTTGATCCGGATCTGGATCTGTGCACAGCCCTACTCTCAAGGTCCACATTACAAAAACACAACAAAACAAAAACCACACAGACCTCAGCATATTGTACTGTAAAGCTATTACTGATGGTAACTAAGCTTTAAGAGAGGCATTTCAGAATGCAGTAAGGCTGGGAAACCACCAAATGATAATTGTCTGGTGGGGAAGGGGAGGGGCCGGGGAACACAGGAGAACCACGTTTGGCCCCAGAGCTTGAAGTTCCGTAGCCTTGCTTTATGAATCCCACTTTCCTTATTGTTGAAAAGCACCTTGAAGGTTTGTTCCTGCTTCCATTCTTTGGTGTGTTTTCATAGATGCAATTTGAACAAGATTAAGCATATTTAGGCTGGCCATATGGAAAGGCAGACAGGGCTCCTGTAACTTTAACAGTTGTGTAGAAAAGGGAATTTCAGCAGATGTCATTTGTATGCACGCAGCACCTGGTGAAATTCCCTTTTCATCACAACAGTTAAAGCTGCTGGAGCTATACTAGAGTGACCGAATACAAAAGAGAGCAGGACTCCTGCAGCTTTAACTGTTGTGATGAAGAGGGTATTTCATCAGGTGCTGCATACGTACGAATGATACCTGCTGAAATTCCCTTTTCAATACAACTGTTAAAGATACAGGAGCCCTGTCCTCTTTTTCTTATGGTGTCCCTATGAAAACATTGCAACACATTCAGCCAATTACAGTGGAAATTTGCATTAAAAATGCAAACTGTGGCTTCAATTTGCTTAAAAGTCATTATAATATCTTCTCTATCACCCCAGAGTGCAGGACATGGAATGATGGGCTCAAGTTGCAGGAAGCCATCAGGACATCAGGAAAAACTTCCTGACTGTTAGAGCAGTACGACAATGGAACCAATGACCTAGGGAGGTGGTGGGCTCTCCCACACTAGAGGCCTTCAAGAGGCAGCTGGACAGCCATCTGTCAGGGATGCTTTAAGGTGGATACCTGCATTGAGCAGAGGGTTGGACTCGATGGCCTCATTGGCCCCTTGGAACTCCACTATTCTATGTTTCTATGAGGTAATTCATCCTAAAGGGCCTTTTCAGATCAGGAAGTCCAGGCATGATTCCAAGCCCTCCCACTAATGAAAAGGTCTGCTGTGCAATCCACAATATCTTTGTTCAGTAAATAGACACTTCTTCACTCCTGAAGTGAGTGTGAATGCTAGGAGCTATCCTCTTTATTAGGAAACTGTCTAATAAAGCAAGGCAGTTGCCTATCAACAAAATGGATAGTTTCCTGCCGTGCCTGACAGGCTTTTGCCAAACTTCCCCTTCAGGGAAGGTCTTCAAGCTGCAACCTCTGCTATGTGGCTAGTCTAGTGGACTACCTCCCACCTCCTCTCAACTCCGCCTGCTTGACCCTACGGCAGACTCTGGGATCTGTCAGTCCCGATGCTCCCTCCCCCTCCAACACAGACTGGGTTCCCACGAGGGAAAGGGAAGACAATCGGTGAGTCTGGACCTCCTGTTCGATAAGCTCCTGGGAAGATTCCTCCCTGACGCCTGGAGAATCTTGGAGAATTTCCTCTCCTGCTTTCTGCCTCGGATGGTTTTCTCCTTCTTCAGCCTCTAAGTCCAATTCAGAATCCACACCAGGGAGACTGGGGCTCATTCTGACACAGTAATTAGGTAAGCTCAAAACCACTACAAAAATACATTACAAAACACCTTGAAAATGAGGTAGAGCAATGAAAGTCTCTTTCATGGGAGAAGACTTTCAGGAAATTGGAGGACAGATTTTGGCTCAGCACTAGCTCCATCTCTTCCCTGGAGGTGGACACAACACTGCTCTTCCTCACACCGGCATTGTGGAGGATGCAAAATAGGGGCCAGGCTGCCAACACAATTGATGTGGTTTCAGCACAAAATTAAAGCAAAAACCCTTGTGAAAAAGTAAGCTGCGAGACAGCCCCTGACAATAGCAAGCCCTACCTGTGAGCAGCTGCAGAGAATTTCTCCTCCCCTTGGAGAACTTCAGTGAAATTGTTTCCCCAATTTCTCTGCCCACAAATAGGTTGGAGAATTTCAGGAGGCTGCTCGCACACAGTTCTAACCAAAGTCACAAAAGCAGTTCAGATCCTGAGACCTGGCACCCCGTCATAAGACCAGTGAGCTGCGTTTGGCTCGGTGGGTCTCCATTTCTGCACAAAGTCTTATTTCAACTGTTTGGAGGCCTAGAAAGATGAATGTTCAAAAGACCTTGATTTGGGATTTATTGTATTACAGCTAGTTGGCATTCACGCCCTCCAGAGGTCCCCTCCCTGACTTCATAATGAAAATAAATCCAATGAAGTGGGGACACGGATTTAAATATTTGCATTAATTTGCTCCGTATTCCTCAACATGCATGAAAGCCAAATCGCTTCTGATTTGCCATATTTAAAGGCTCAAGCCAGTAGATTAACTCTATTTTTGTCCTCATTGGCCTGTACATGCTAATCTGAATTGACTTGCAGCTGATCTCTTGCTGCTTCTGCCTCTTGCTGCTCATTGGGGCGCTGATGATTTGCAAGACACAGTTGACGCTGCGCTTGCGTTCCTGTCTCCTAGCCAGTGGAGGCTGGTGGCTCCGATGTCAGTGGGGTGGTGAATCCGTTCCAAGTCTCAGTCAGAACCAGGCAAAATTCTAAAGGAGCTATTCAAGGTGTGGGGCACTTTGGATAGCCACTTTAGAGTTCAGACAGGTTCTGACTAATACCCGCAGTGAATTCACCACTGCACTGACGTCAGAGCCACCAGCCTCGGCTGCTTCCGGCTTTGATCCAGAGGGGCTTCTTGCCTCTTTTGTGTTTGTATGGCTGGCAAAGTTTTTTAGGATGGCCAAGTGTCCCGTATGTGTAGAGCTGTCAGAGGACAGTCCTGTCTTTGATGGGTTGCAGGAGGGGCCTTGAAGTGGCCCTAGGGTATTTGCTTATGAATTGTCAAAAGGAAAAGCATGCAAAAAGAGGAAGTGATTTGCATATGCTAATTTATATGTGTATAGATGCAAATTTAGAAATAATGACTATAATTTAAATAGAAATAACAGTCCATCTGGCCATGCTGTGAAAGACAGTGACCACTTGACCAGTGTGCCCACCTGTTTAGTCTGCTGCCCAGGTGTTGAGTGTGGATAGGTCACAGTTCTTAAGGGTTCTTTATCTTTAAAATTAATTGGACGGGGCAGCCCTTCAAAGAGAGGATGCCTTCCAACAGAAGATGGTTCTCTAGCAGGTCTTCAGATAGCTCTTCTTCTGTAAAAGAGGACATCTGGGATAGCATCCAATAGGACAGTGCATGCACAGCCAGCCTGGCTGACTCCTGGTCCACATATGAGCCCCTACCACACAGCCACAATGTAATGCTTTCAGGGGCAATCCCTGATGTATGCAGGTCACACTCCTTTTAGAAACCAGTGCTTCCACACATGACCAGGGTTGCCATGTGTGGTAGGGTCATGGCCATGTTTGGTAGGAGCTGGCTATGGACCAGGGCTGGCAGGGCTGGGCACACCTGGACCGGGATCAATGGGGCTGGTCATATGTGAAGCACTCCTAACCAACCCTACCCCTGGGCATCCTAGGACCTGGACAGTAGGCTGAGCAGCCCCACAGCTCACCTGGTCAATCGTCCTCACTATGGTGAGATGTATTGAACTTCCATATAAATTATAGCTGCTATTTCTAAATGCCCATGTATACATGAGCTCGTGCAAATGTTTTGCAAATTGGTGTCATCTTTTGTGGCAACGCATGTCCTCCTTTTTGGCAATGCATAAGTGGACACCCTCAGCACACCGCTGCAGGAGGAGATGAAGGCAGAGCTGAAAAGATTTGCAAGGTTCGTCGGTCAAGGTGTACAATCCAGATGTTGGTGGACTGCAGGTCCCATTATTCCTGAACATTGGCCATACTGGCTGGGGCTGATAGGAGTTGGAGTCCAGCAACATCTGGCGGACCATGCAATCCCCACTCCTGATGTACAAGTTTAGTTTTCATTTCATAGCTCCATTCATTTAGCATGCCCTAATTTCCTTATCGTTCGTTGCCATCACATTCTTTTCAAGATTCATGTGATGAGCTTGCATTCATGTATGCTTTTTGAAATGTATGCATTCTTCTCCCATTATTAGCATGTATTTGTGTGCATTTCAAAAGTATGCTTTTTAATCTGCATTGTTCAAATGTATGCATGCTGTTGAACACATTTTTTAATTTTCTTTTTTTGCTCCACAAATCAAGTTGCAAGCCCAGAAAAGTATGGAAATCAACTGCAGATATCATCCAAGTCCATGTTCAGTCTAGAAGGTGCAAACTAGACAAAATCCTGATCAAATCTGAACTGAAATGAATTTTTCATACATCCCAAAACGACATTGTTAGCCATGGGTAAAGCATTTGCCTGCAGAAGACTTCCATGTGTGCTCCATTACATAAAAGCATTAATGTCATGAATTAGCCCAATCATGTGTGTACGCACCAGCAGCAGTGCCACTACCCACCCCACCAGTTACTGGCATGCCGACATAGTCTGCAGAAAAAGCCACACAAATAATAAGTACACATATACTTGACAAGGTATGTATGAGATGCTTCAGAAAGCTCTAGCCATAAAAGTTTGCAGTAATAAAGTCATGAGAGAGCTTTTGTTTCTGATGAAATGTTATTTTATTTTGGAATAAGTTTTTTAAAAATAACGGTGACAGAAAAGAACACTCATAACAATATAATATAAACAAAGACATAAAGGAACTCACTTATATGCTTCTGGAACAGCTAGCATAAAACGGCCTAAGTAGATGCTTACTATCTGATGAAAGAATGTTAAAACAAGCTTGGTAGCAAATATAGTCAACTGTACTTGGTTGGAATTTGATCAAAAGTTTGAAGGGCTTCCCATACTGGAAATAAATGGCAACTCATTGTGCCATAATATCGTTGTGGCGCGGAAAGCTAGAATAACGAGACGCCACAGGTAAGTTGGATTTAAGTAGGGCCACATTTATTTATAGACTGCACGGGCAGATGGAGGCCTAAGCGGCATCCTAACTTTGGCCACCGTCTTGGCCCTAATTAGGATCAGGCGATGCATTCGTATCCTGATTGGTGTCACCTTAATATTGACACCTCCCAGGATTCCCCATTTGGGGTAGGTAGGCCTTCCGATGTCATTCTCCTTCAGGTTGCAAAACTCTGAGGGAGGGAGTAAGGTTGGCCTCAGAGGTAACCCTTAGCCCATCACCTGGTGCCGCGGGACTCCCAGCTGAGAACCTCAGATGTCACCAACTCTATCCTTTCTCCTGATGCCCGCACACCTGCTCCCAATTAAATGAGACCAAATTCAACCAATCAGCCTATTAATATTCCCCCGCTGTCTTCCAGTGCGAAGTAGGGGGAAAAAACCACCCGATGAACAATGTATTAGGGGTAAAACATTCCTACTTGGTCCCCCAAGAGGCAACCGGCAAGCCCACGCTATCTACAGGGAGGGAGCCACAATGCAAAGAAGTGAGAGGGAGAGGCAGCAGCCCCATAAATAGGCTGCAAACCCCTCCCCTGCCAGTGGCGCCAATCGCGCGCCTCCACATGTCTCCCTCGCCCCCACCTGCAACTGCCTCTCCATGCCCAGACAAGCCAGGCATGATTGGGAAGGCCTTTCTTAAAATTAGGATTCCTTCCTTGCTGCATAAGTTTTACTCAGGGCCATCTCAAAACATTTTGCTACCTGAAGCAAAGAACAATATCAGTCTGTCGTAGCAAAGAATCCCATAATGCACACACACACAAACACACACAACCATGCATGAATTTGTCTAGAGCACAAACCGCTCCCCTGAATACACAGTTGTAATGACCATATGTGACCACAAAATGGCAGTCCTGCTCCACCGTTCACTCTCTGTCCAATCCCTGATCAATTGTATTTCAGACATGTTTAGATTCTGTTTTGGGTCCCTTTTAACCTAACAATTGGGTGCGGAAGATTAGGCTGAGAGGAAGGGAGTCGGCCAACCTCACTCAGCAGATTTGAACCTGAACTTTCCGCTGCCAAACCTAATTCTCTAACCATGGTACCACCCTGACACAGGTCTGGTTGCCTCTCTAGCAGTAGGGTGGCCATTTACAAAGAGAGGACTGCCATTTGCATACGCTAATGTATATGTATAGGTGCACATTTAGAAATAATGCCTACATAGAAATACAGTGTATCTCACCACATTGGGGAAAACACTGACCAGGCAACCGCTGTGCCTGCTCAAGCTGCTGTCCACGTGCTATCTGTAGATGAGCAACTTCTAGGAACTCATTGTTCTACCTGCTTGGGGTTCTTTCTCTTTCATCTGGACTTGGATCAGGCAACCCTGATCCAAGTCAGTAGGGGGCACCTTCACATAACAGACTGTCTTAGGGATGTTGAAGAATTCTGCAATGGAATCAAATGAGCCGAAACCGACCCATGGGGTCTGAGCAGAACAACTTTTCCCAAAGAGGACAGATGCTGTAGACTTGCCGACCGGTTTTTCTACTTTCTGGAATTTTACTAATTTAGTTGTGGGAAAAAATACATACAATGAAAAAACCACTGGCCGAAATGTGCATTTTCCCTATTGGCTAAAGAATGAACGTGCATTGTGGGGGAGGGGGATTTGAGCATTTTGGGGGATTTGCACGTTTGGGGGAAAATTATGCATTTCACAAGTGTGAATTGACACAAGTGCAATTGCACAACTTTGGGAAATTGGAGAAAATGTGATTCCTTCAGTGAGTGGATGATGAAATGAAATGCACCTGACAATCTGTTAAATGAAGATGGAATTACAAAATCCATACATCCCTAGGAATTTCCTCTGTAAAGTAGGACACAAGACTAACTTATCCATCTGTCATATTAGTTTCTCTGTCATTGGGCACCGAAGGCAGCATACAGCAGTACAAAAAAAACACCATCTTAGATTTCCATGTTTTGTTTTTGGAACAGTCATATTACTGGTAATGCCATTCTTTTCATAATCAGAATATAAGAGTCATGCTGGATGAGACCAATGGTCCATCTAGTCCAGCACTCTGTTCACACAATGGCCAACCAGCTGTCAACCATGGACCCACAAGCAGGACACAGTGCAACAGCACCCTCCTACCCTTATTCCCCAGCAACTGGCGCATGTAGGCTTATTGCATCTAGTAATGGAGATAGCACATAGCCATCAGGACTAGCAGCCATTGATAGCCTTCTCTTCCAGGAATTTATCCAACCATCCAAAGTGGTAGCCATCACTACATCATGTGGTAGTGAATTCCATAGTTTAACCATGAACTGTGTGAAGAAGTACTTCCTTTTATCAATTCTGATAAAAAGGCACTATACTAGAGTGACCATATACAAAAGAAGGCAGGGCCCCTGCAACTTTAACTGGTGTGATGAAGAGGGAATTTCACCAGGAACTAATTGCATACAAATGACACTGGCTAAAATCCCCTTTTCTCTACAACTGTTACAGTTACATGAACCCTGTCCTCCTTTTCATATGGACAGCCTAGTATGTTCCTATTTATAGGTTTTAGCTGTATATGTTTTAGTTTTGTAAGGCTGCCCTGAGGCCCAGCATTGGGCAAAAGGCAAGATACTACTACTACTACTGCTACTACTACTAATAGTAACATTTCAGATTTCACTTCTGCATCTGCTGTTCTTTTGCATTTACTTTTCTTTATAAACCATTCATATCTTAAGACTTCTTGTGTGGCATGTTTTCATTGGTTTAACAAGTTAAAAGGGGTATTCACTGTTTTCATGCTTATGTTATAAAATCTATTTTCAACAGGCCTAGTAACTTCAAGAGTAATAGAGTTGGGGAAAATCCTCAATCTCTTTGCTAAGGTACCCCTGGAGATAATTTAGACTGACCCCAACCACAAAACACTATTCCCCCTTCTGAAGAGATCTGGACCACAGACTACTAAAGACAAACAAAGTAGCAGGCCATAATAACAGTTCTCATGTGGCCATTTGCCTTATGAGGCAGGTGCTCTGCAGGCTACCAAATGGAGGGACTAACAGGCCATAAAGTTGCCTGGCTGGGTCTGCCAGAAATCCAGCCTCAACACTCCTGGAAGGTCCATGTTCTATAGCACCTGCTGTCAGATGAACCTGACAGCAGGTGCTATAGAACCTGCTCTCAGGTTCTATAGGAATCCCACCCTCCACCCCTGGGTTTAATTTACTGGCTTCCCCTGGCTGGACCTTGCAGGAAACTATAGGGACAGACAGAGCAGACATTCATAGCACACATAGAATGCTGAGACTGGCAAATCTAAAAGCAAGTGTGTTGCTTTTCAAGAACCAAGGAAATTCAATGGGTCTTACTTTTGAGTAAATATCTAGGGATGGAAATGCAGCCTGTGCAAGAACTGAGTAGGGTGACCATATTTGGGAAACCAAAAAAGAGGACACCTAGTGGGGGGGGCAGGAAAATGGCTTTCTGGGGCCACCTTAAAGTCCCCAATTGGAGCGGAGGAGGGGAAAGCATGTTATTCTCACCCCACCCCACCGCTCCAATCAGGTCCTTTTCTATAATGCCTGGGAATGACACGTTTTTCCCTTTTAAGGCCTTGATTGGAACAGTGGGAGAGAATGACACACCTCCAGAAAGCATGTCATTCCCCCCTGCCACGCTAGTGGTGGCCTTAAAAGGGAAAGTGTGTAATTCCAGGTCATTATAAACGATTGCATAAAATCCCCCCTGACACTGAGGATAGAACAAAAACCAGGAGAAATCTGGGGAAATCCTGACAGTTTTTTATTATTTATTATTGCATTTATATCCCACCTTTTTTTCTGCCAAGAAACCCAAGGCGGCATACATAATCCTCCTCCTCTCCATTTTATCCTCACAACAGCAACCCTATGAGATGGGTTGGGCTGAGAGTCTGCAACTGGCCCAAAGTCACCCAATGGGTTTTCATGGCTAAGTGGGGAGTAGAATCCAGATCTCCCAGCTCCCAGTCCAACACTTTTGCCACTAGGCCACACCCTAGTGGTCACCCTAGAATTGAGCCATGCCAAGTTGGAAGCAGATCGGTTCGTGCCTTAATTTTTAGGATATTTTTTTAAAAAGTTTGACTTCAATTTTTTTTCTAAAATTCAAGGCATGAACCAATCTGCTTTCAACTTGGCATGGCTAAAGCCTTACTTAAGAGGTACCATGGTGCCAAGTTTTATCTCTTCATCTTTACTTTCTTTCTTTCTTTTTAATGTACTGCTCAAGGCCCTAGACCCCAAAGAGGAGTATTGGGTTTGAAGTTTTAAAAATTCCTAAAACTCAAGGCATAAACAGATCTGCTTCCAACTTGGCATGGCTCAATCCCTACTTAAGAGCTACCATGCTGTCATGTTTCATCCTTTTATCTTTAAAAATGATGGAATTGTAAGCATTTTAGTTAATTAAAAAAATTAAATTGAAGTTTTAAAAATTTCTAAAAATCAAGGGATGAACGGATCTGCTTCCAATTTGGCATGGCTAAATCCCTACTTCAGAGCTACCATGGTGCCAAGTTTCATCTCTTTATCTTTCATTTCATTTTTTAAACTTGTACTGTTCAAGGTCCTGGACCCCAAAGAGATTTCTGTTTGAACTTTAAAACATTCCTAAAAATCAAGGCATGAACGGATCTGCTTCATACTTGGCATAGCTATATCCCTACTTAAGAGCTACCATGATGCCAGGTTTCATCTCTTTATCTTTAAAAATGAGGGAGATGCAAGCATTTTGGTTGATTTATTAATGTTAAAAGTGAGTTCAACACATAACACTAGCTTTGATTTTATATTGGATATCAAGATGGTATAACATTCTGGCTGATGCTGGCTTGGTTGTCAACTGTATAATATCCAGTCATCCGTTACACAAAGCCATGAAATCCATTAAACAAAAAACCTACGGTTTACAAAAACAATGTTAAGGCTCTACAGATTCCAACCAAGCACCAAAAAGCAGGGAAATTGGGAGTTAAGGCTCACAAGCCTTAACGCCACATCCTCCCTAAGGAGGCAGAAAGTGCAAGTGAAATTCTCATTCTCCCAAAGCAGATAAACCATGAGGACAGGGTGGAGAATATGATATGCAGAGGTGACTGTGGGGTTGTGGAAAACTGATCATGAACAACTTAGGGCCACCTACTTCTCTTTTTTTGTTTAGAGCAGCCCTTCCCCAACCTGGTGCCCTCCAAAGGTGTTGGACTACAACTCCCATCATTGCAAGTCAGTATGTCCCATGGTCAGGAATGCTGGGACTTATCATCTCAAACACCTGGAGGGCAGCAGGATGGGGAATGCTGTTCCATACCCTTACCAAATACAGGGTCTGCCCAATACTTTTCTCTCACACACATCTCGCATATAGCAGCACTCTTGATAACAAAAGGGGCACTATTCATTACAGATCTAGAACCAGAGCATGTGCCAGGCACTTCCAACTTTTGGTCAATATCCTGCCTTTTTTTTCTTTAAATGTATTTATAAAAAATACACTGTTCACTCCCCACAATCCCTGCACAATACATCATCTCATCAAAGCAACAGTGGAGCAGAAGAGGTTTAGTTTGGTTGTCTTGAACACCTTTCAGATGAGATTAGTTTGCAATCCTATACCTCTTGGGAGAAAGCCCTAGTGAATTCAGTGGCACTGGCTTCTGAGAAGACATGTATAGGAGTCAACCTTCTCCAGCCTGGTGGTCTCCAGATGCGTTGCACTGTAACTCCCATGTTATGCGTTATGGGGAAGACAAAAATCAATTCATACTTAATTTTAAAATAATACTTACGCATGAAAGTATTAGGTGGTAGCTCTGTCTTTGATCTCACACTGCTGAACAAGTAAGAGAAATCCTTTATCTGATATTCAAGAAACAGACATCCTATGCCATGTGTTGAAAACTAACGTTGATGTCTGAAGGGCTATCTGGATTAGGTATTCAAGATTCATTCATTGTTGTTTCATTTGGTTTTGACAGTTTATTTAAAGTGATGCAGCTCTTTTGTAGTTCCTTGATTGATCAAATATCTTAATACTGGAAAACATCATACTTTAGTACAGATGTGGGCAGAAAATAGATCTATCCTGATGATTTGGACATCAACTCACAGCATTCCTGATAACTGCCCATGCTGATAGGGACTTTTACAAGTTGAATTCCAAAACATCTGGACATCTACTTTCTGCCTTCCCTTGTTCTTGAACAACATTCCCCAACCTGGTGCCTGTCAGATGTGTTGGGTTGCAACTCTCAACATAAGGAGATGCTCTAAGAAATGAGAAGTAGCTGGTCCTAAGTTGTTCATCATCATTTTCCACAACCCCACAGTCACCTCTGCATACCATATTCTCCACGCTGTCCTCATGGTTTATCTGCTTTGGGAGAATGAGAATTTCACTTGCACTTTCTGCCTCCTTAGGGAGGATGTGGCGTTAAGGCTTGTGAGCCTTAACTCCCAATTTCCCTGCTTTTTGGTGCTTGGTTGGAATCTGTAGAGCCTTAACATCGTTTTTGTAAACCGTAGGTTTTTTGTTTAATGATCAGATTGTAAACTGGGTTTTTCTTTTCACATGAAACTCTGTCCGTGTTTCCATGCATATTCCCCACACACACACACACAAAAGGTATACATCATTTGTGCCCGACTTTGCAATGTACGCATTCCTCTCCCATTGATTAAAGCATGTGCGTGTGCATTTAACCTAGCTACAGTTATCCACACTCTGATAACCTCTTGTCTGGATTCCTGCAATGCATTATACATGGGGCTGCCTTTGAAAATGGTCCAGAAACTTCAACTGGTACAAAACAGGGCAGCCAGACTGTTAACGGGGACAGGCCAATGAGACCACATTATGCCAGTTCTTTTTCAGCTTCGCTGGCTGCCAGTCCAGGTCCAAGCCCAATTCAAAGTGCTGGTATTAATACTCAAGGCTCTAAATGGATTGGGGCCAGGTTATCTGAAGGGATGCATCCTCCCATATATACCTGCCCAAACCCTAAGATCATCCTCGGGGGTCCTTCTCCATGAGCCTCTGCCAAAGGAAGTGAGGCAGGTGGCTACCAGGAGGAGGGCCTTCTCTGCTGTGGCACCCCAGCTATGGAATGAGCTCCCTAGAAAGGTTCGCCTGACATCTACATTATACTCTTTTAGATGCCAGGTGAAGACCTTTTTATTTTATCAGTATTTTAACAGTTCTTCAGTTTGATTTTTAGCCTTGCTTTTTAAATTTGTATTTTAAATCTGTTTTAATTTCTCCATTGCTGCTCGGTTTTATCCTGGCTGTGATTTTATACTGTATTTTATATTCTGCTTTTATACTGTCATTGTTTTATATTTTGAATGGTTTTTATGGTTTTAATTTTTGTTAACCGCCCAGACAGCTTCGGCTATTGGGTGTATAGAAATGCAGTAAATAAATAAATAAATTCATTAAAAGTATACTCATTTTTTTCACACACATTTCTCAAACATGTGTGCATACATGTTGGACACATTTATTTGGGGATCCGCAAATCACATTGGGAACTTGGAAATGGAGAGACTTCAACTGTAGTCTGTGTCCAGCTTGGAAGGTGTGAATTCAGTAAATCCTGAAACAAATTCCTTTACATCCCTACTCTCATCACTCCCAGCCAGCATGGCCGTTGGGCATCATCCAGCCACAGTTAGCACCTGGGTGGCAAACTGAGCAGGCACACAGTTCAACTGATCTTAGCCTTCCCCATTATAATGAGAAGCATTGCATTTCTATTCCAATTGACATCATTCTGCCTAAATTTGCATCTGAACATATTCCTATTTCTTTGCAAATTTCATGTCCTCTTTTGGTGATGTGCTTCCTCTCTTTTGGCAACGCTTGGAAAAAAGGAGGCTCTGGGGAGACATGATAGAGGTGTACAAAATTATGTATGGTGTGGAGAAGGTGGAGAGGGAGACATTTTTCTCCCTCTCTCAAAATATTAGAACCCAGTGGGGTCATCCCATGAAGCTGATTGGTGGGGGAGCTGGGACAAATAAAAGGAAGGACTTCTTCACACAGTGCATAGTTAAACTATGGAATTCACTACCACAGGATGAAGTGATGTCCACCAATTTGGATGGCTTTAAAGGGGGGGTTGGATAAATTCCTGGAGGAGAGGCTATCAATGGCTACTAGCCCTGATGGCTATGTGATACCTCAAGTATCCGAGGCATTAAGCCTGTGTGCCCCAGTTGCTGGGGAAGATGGATGGAAGGGTGCTGTGCTTTGTTGGTCCCTGGTCGACAGCTAGTTGGCCACTGTGTGGACAGAGTGCTGGACTAGATGGATCCTCAGTCTGAACCAGCATCAGGGCGCTTCTTATATTCTTAATGCATAACTTGGCTCATGACTGCCACCACCCATTGCCAGGTACGGTGGCTGGAATGGAACTCCTCCAACATAGGATGAGACCCTGCAGTCAATGGCTTCCAGTGGAGATTGGTGGCCCTTATATCCGTGGAGCAGTGAATCCACCGTGGCTTTCAGTCAGAACCAGACAGAACTCTGAAGGATCTATCCAAGTGCTGAACTCATCGGCTCTGACTGACGTCCAGAGTGGATTTACCACCCCTCTGACATAGGAGCCATATGCCTCTACCAATGGCCTCTTTGAACCCGGATTTAGACCGGATTCTCTCTCTCCAACATATGGCAGACTCATATATGGATGGGACACATTCCATTGGTATTTAGATTTTTTATTTGCAATACTTTAGGTCCAAGTTTCAAACTGCATTTTTTTACACTCAAGACACAGTCATGCACAATTCATATTTCAATGTTCTATTGCTTCAACCACAATTGAAAATAACTTAAATATTGGAAAAGGACTGAAAGAAAATCTTTATTTTTATTTCTTAAAAAATGAATGCTGAGGTCAGAAAGATGAATCCATGCCATCAGCATTTTTACAAAGGAAATAACGTGAGCTTCTTCTTCTTCTTCTTTTAAAAAAGTACCTCTTCATCCAAAGTTACAGAATAATTTCACTATATGTTTTTCTTTGTGGGATTTTTTTCTAAGAGATAACATGTTCCAAAAATAAAAGAAAAAGAGGAATGTACAGCAAAATGTTAAACAGAGGAAATGCAGATCCTTCTCTGTTAAATTTTATTTAAAAACCCTGATGACAAAATCAGTAGACAACACTTGTGTCACTATATTAATCACTTCTGATAAAATGGAATTTAGATATGCCAGCAAACTAATAGTTGGTTGCAGATTTTTATTTTTATTTAACCTTGGACGTACCAATTGCCCTGATCCAGCTAGAAAGTTTATATATGTGGAAAACAGAATGGGGCATTTGTGTTAAGATGTTTGTGTTTTTGTTTGTTTGTTTTAAAAGGACTATGCGTACTTAGCATACTTAAAGGGTATTCTCCATGCCACAATCTGTTGGACTGGAACCATTGTATATGCAACATGCTTTGCTTAGTTGGCAAATACATAACCCCAAATCCCACAGTGCTTGACTTATGGGGGTAAGGCAGGGGGCTTAATGAAATGTATGCAACCCACCTTCCGACTTCCGCACCACCAATTTTAACCAGTTATGGCCTCCCTTGTAGCCATCAAAAAGATATGGGGTCCCTATACCCATAATTTGAGCAGACTCATGTACATCGGTATAACCTGACAGAGGCTAAGAGGAGTTTCACACAAAAATGGACTTCCTTGTGTATAGGTAAAGTGTGTAGGGCATGTTTCTTACACCTACAGGCTGATGCACAGCTACCTGACATGGGTAGCTCTGGCAAAATGCACACACCACACATCACAAGTAATAGTTTGCATGCATGTTTTTTCATACACCCATGGAGATCATATCCATGGCAACTCATCCCAGATTTGTGAAGCAACCCTAGAAGGTCATGGAATCGCCACTTTAGGATGAATGCACATAACATATTTCTCTCTCTCTCTCTTTCCCTCTCTCACACATACCAACACTCCCATACAACACCCACACACATGTGTACACACACACACACACCAGAGCCTAGAAACCTCTAGTCAACTTTGAAGGTTCCCCCCTCTTGCTTGAATTCTCCTTCCCCGCTTTGTAAGACCTTACAGATATTTCATTTGCTCCCCTTCAGCAGAATAACAATCTATTCCAGGTCTCATGATGGAAGGCATTTGCAACAGAAGTTGTCATTCCAAAAAACTGTCCTTAAGATCTCACTGTTCACCACAGCTCAATAGCCAAATTCACTATTGAGTTTCACAGTGATGGTTGACATGACTCAGATCCCTGTTCAGGCCTCAAATATCATGTGCAAAAATAGAAGGGCTCAGTTCTTGGAGGCCAGTGATATATCTACACCACAAATTTCAGTCTTGTATCAGTTTAGCTGTCATGGCTTTCCCCAAGGAATCTTGGCATTCGATTTTGTAATTCAGTTCCTTGATAGAGGCAACTGCTTTAGATTTCTCCAAGGTTCCCTGGCTTGAAGGAATAACTCTTAAACCAGTTTATCCATGTTGTGTAGACTACTAAACCTGACCAGAGACGATCTGCCCCAGTCCCTTCAAACCAAAGTCCTGTATGTAACCTAGGGATGTGCACTGGATCGGACCCGATCCACGATCCGAGTCCGGTCCAGTGGGAAATCGGATAAATTATCCGATTTCCGATCCCGCAGCTGGATCGGCCGATCCAATCCGAACCGGTCCGAAAAGGCTCCGAACCGGTTCGGCGGATCGGCGGATCGGCGGGCGCCCACTGGCGCCCACCGCCGCTTCCATTGGCGGGCGCCAGCGGGCGCCTGCCGATGAAAGTGGACAGCGGGGGGGGAGGAGGGGGCGCTTACCTTCTCGGCCCGTCCGCTCCCGTCCGGCACTAGCAGCTACTACCAGCGGGCTCCGCGGCCTGCTCTAGGGTGGCGCGCCGGGTGATGACATCACCCGGCGCGCCACCCTAGAGCAGGCCGCGGAGCCTGCTGGGAGTAGTAGGCGCCGGCGCCGGACGGGAGCCGCCGGGCTGGGAAGGTAAGGAGGGGGTGCGTGGAGGGGAGGAGGGGGAGGGGGGAGGGGGGCCCTTACCTTCCCGGCCCGGCGGCTCCCGTCCGGCGCCGGCGCCTACTACTACCAGCAGGCTCCGCGGCCTGCTCCAGGATGGCGCGCCGGGTGATGTCATCACCCGGCGCGCTACTCGAGAGTAGGCCGCAGAGCCCGCTGGTAGTAGCCGCCGGCGCCGGACGGGAGCGGACGGGCCGAGAAGGTAAGCAGTGGCGGGGAAGGGGGCTTACCCCCCCCCCCGGAGCCGTCCGCTTCTATCCGCTGGCGCCCGCGGGCGCCAGCGGATGGAAGCGGGCGGCCCCAGGGGGGGTAGGGAGCACAGGGGAGGGGGCTTACCTGCCGGGGCCGTCCACAGCGGACGGCCCCGGGGGGGGGAGGGAGTTAGGCCCCCCCTCACCCACCCGCCGCCATTTTTTCCTCATAGACTTGCATTGCAATGCAAGTCTATGGGGAAAAAAATGGCGGCCGATCCAAAAATTTACGATTTTTGGGTCGGGATCGGACTCAATCCGGTCCGGGGGGCCTCCGATTTTGTCCGAACCGGTCCGGGACAAAATTGGAGGTCCCGATCCGGGTCCCGATCCGATCCGGGGGGTCCGTGCACACCCCTAATGTAACCTATGATATTGTGTTTGAGCCAGTTTACCTGGCTTTGAGCTTAGCTTAGAAGGTGGCATTGCTGAGGAAAATTAGATGCCATCTTAGCACTTACTTCAAAGTTAATCTGCTACCTGATCAAACTGTCACAAAGCTTACTGATTAACAGCACTGAGGGCTCTATCTGTAAACAGAATAAATCCAGACAAATGAAACAGCAAACATTCAACAACAAAAGACAATGTTTAATTAAACAACTCAATTCCCTCCAGATTTCTATACAATGCCAGGCTTCATTCGAGATGGAAACAAGGCCATATCCTAGTGGAGGGAAGGATTTGCAAATTACAAGCATGGCGCTCTAGTGGGGAATAGTTATACACACCGAGGACAGTGGTGGAACCATCCCACAGCTTGGCAAAGAAGCTTTTTAAACAGACAGTAGCGTACAAATGAAATGAGGAAACTCTAACCACTGTGTTACAGCCAACTAGGTGATCTGTGGTTAGCAGCCACTGAGAGAAAATGACAGAGAGGACAAGGTCAGAAGCAAACCAGCACAGCTTTAAAAGGGTGAAAATGATGAAAGCATCACCATTTGCCCAACCATCATTGAAAATGGTCAGTTGGTTATTTCCTTAAGGTAGTGAAGGACTTGAGGGAAGGCAATACACTATGGAGTATGTTAGGATGCTCCTCCTCAATCACAGGTCTCATTTGCAGAAGGCCCTGAAATCACATCTGCCAGATTATTTAAATGAACCTAGACCAGCTTTCCCCAAGATGGTACCACAATGGAGAATGGTTGCTTCTTTAGAGTTCTAGCTGGTTCTGACTGAAACCTGGAGCAGATTCACCACCCCAGACACTGGAGCCACCAGCCTCCACTGAGGTACCCTACAGATGTTAGACTGAAACTCCTATCCTACCCAGGCAGCATAGCCATTGGTGGGTACCAGGTTGGGGAAGGTTGACTTAGGCAATTTCTCCTCTCCCTCACCTGCCCAAACCAAGTAGGGACTCATAATCAAAAATAAAAAGACCATGATTTCTACTGCATTGATCATAATTGCAAGCTGAAGAAACTTAAAAAGCATAAGACACAAAAATGTGTGTCATCATGTAGCAACATTTTTCTTGGTTTGTTTAGTTAGTTTTTTTAAAACAAATAGTCAAGTGCAAAATAATCAAAAACATTCCTCTAGAAGGTACAAGAGTAATTTTCTGTGTAATCAAAGTAATTTGAGTACCTGGTGGTCCAATATGCCTCGTGTATTTTCTTATGAAGTCCAATTCTCCACCATGCAAAGGATGGCTAAATCAGAAAGTAGCAAATATCACCCAATGGTTAAACTTCTTTGAGCTTAACAAACTTAGAAAGGTGCCTTGTGCCAGGGTCAGGCTTATCCATCCAGCCCACGACTGCTTTCTCTGACTGGCAGCTGTTCTTCAGGCAGAATAATGCTTCCCCATCCCATATATATATATATATATATATATGAACTGGAGATACCAAAGACTGGACCTGAGGGAGAAGGCTATAAATGGCTACTAGCCCTGATGGTTATGTGCTACCTCCAGTGCGAGGCAGTAAGCCTGTGTGCACCAGTTGCTGGGGAACATGGGTGGAAGGGTGCTGTTGCACCATGTCCTGTTTTGTTGAACCCTGGTCGACAGCTGGTTGGCCACTGTGGGACAGAGTGCTGGACTAGATGGACCCTCGGTCTGATCCAGCATGGCTCTTCGATGACCAAGAATCATCTGCAGGTAAGACATGTGCTTTGCCACTGAGCTATTGTCTCTCCCAAAACCTTTAGGGCTGAGATTTCACAAGATAACATTGAAAAGATAATACTTCAACAATTTGAAATGTCATCCTTTTCTGGCAGCATCAGCTCAGCCCTGTCATTAAACAATGATGATGGTATGGGCAAGGCCAACGTCCAGGCTTGGCAGAGTTGGGCAGCTGCTGAGGGCCCACACCCAAGCCCTGAGAAGAGCAATCAGTTTGGTCACCTGCCTCTCACACTGGCCTAGGCAATGGTGGTGGTGTGATGGAAGACAGTCAATATCACTCCCTACTTCCTGGCGGCTCTCTACCTGTCAAGCTAGCAAGGAGTTGAACTGCTGAGGAAGGGGAGCAGCAGCAATAGCAGCTGGCGACAATGGTGGTGAACAGGTAGACTCAGTGTTGGAGAGGAGCCCCTTGAAGGTGTCCTGCTCAAAGGTCCTCCAAAACCTGGAGCCAATCCTAGGTCTCGCTCATGCATGAGCTGGGATGGATGACCCTTGATAATGTTGAGCTGGGAATTTGAAACTTGAGCACAATGCCACTCTGGATTCCGATTAAGAATGTGTTGCCTATCAAAGATCGTCTTTTCATCCTCCTCTAAAATTGAATATCCTTGCCCCAGTCAAGGGACATGGTGCCACTGCAGAAGGAAAGCTTTTCTCCTGTTTAATAAGCCGCTTGTTGCCCGGCATTCAAATGATTGGCTCTGATCTGGCTGTAGTAGTGCAAAACTAGTGGCCTTGGATGGAGTTGAATATCCCCAGCCACAACATATGATGCCTTTATCTAGTTCCATCAGACCCAGGTAGGGATGGGTGAACAAGTGTTGTTCACATAAATCCAGATTCTCCTAGCATCAACTTGAAGCTGGTGTGTCATTCGATTTCCGTGAGCACTTGCGGCAGCTGTTTGCTTTGCACATACATTGTGCAAAAATATGAGCATTTTTCAAAGTTGCGCAACTTTCCCCCATAGATTAAAGTGTGAAATTGCACACTCTTTTTGAAATCTGCACAAATTTAAACTGCTTTTTCTCAGAAATTTGCGCAACTTTGAACCCGGGTGCCAGTTTGAGGATTTGGAAATATTATTGGGAGAGCACTTTCTCCTGCTCCTACTGACATTTGAGGTTGTGAACAGGGCATGTTCAACTCTTTTATGAGAGCAACCAAAGTTCTCGGTTGAGTGTTCCCATGCAGCTGGGAATACGCAACTGCATATGTGGTGCAGGACAGATAGCCTCCTTCTGTATGCAGATCGTCCTTGCTGGATTGTGGTCACTGTGCCAATTCTGGGGCAGTAATGATATAGGTGTCACTTCCTGGTGTTGACATTTGACCTGTGCATTTCAGGGAAGGCAAGATCTTCTGAGTTCTTTATTTGCATTTGCGTCAAGTTGCCATGACAGATCCTCCAATGTTCAACCAAGCCACTTGCAAAAACAATGAACAACGACAACAAGAATACAAATATTTACACGTCCTTTATCAGATTTTTGCGTCAAAAGTAAAACAACATCAGTGCTTCTGCGGGCAAAAACTAAAAACAAAACAACTACAGGATGACGGATTTGAGATGGAAGGACATGTGTAGGTCTTTCCCCCTCTTTAAGAACTGGCATGTGTCACATTTTGGAAGGGAACTGATGAGAACGGATGGGAGCAAGCCTCAACCATTAGTCTCAGAGGAACCAATTTCAGAGATGGAATAAATAAACACTTGAGATCACCTGTATACAAATGAGATCTGGTCAGCCGGTAGCCAGTCATGGAAAACAAACATATACGCATTTGCAAAAAACAGACAAACACAAACAGGATGATAAGACAACTACAGCCTGACATTACAACCCACTCCATGGACCATTGAAAGATTCTTCAGGCTTTTGCTAACACATACACAAAAGCCATGGTATGTCACTAAGATACATCCCCCCTCCACTCCATTTCCCCTTTTGTCTCAATTTAATAAATAAACTGTGCTTCTCAGAGTTTCCCTGATTATAGTGCTAGCATTATCCTGCCCTAGGACCCTTTAAGGTCAAGGATAGGTAATGGGCCATTTCTTTCCATGCTGTAACATCACAGGAAACTGGGCTAATTAGCAACTTATTAGCAAGAAGGTGGAACTGAGTATCTCATTGGATCCCACTGTCAGATAATAGTTTGAGGTAATAAGAGTTAATGGGTAGTGGTGTCTTGTTGCCTGATGGATATCAGGCCTGTCCTATGCAAAGAGCAGATGAAATGGCAAAACTTTTTGGCTTCGCAGGTTTTGAACCTCCTTCTCAGGTTTTGAAATGGCCCTTTACAGCTGCCGTAATTTGAACATTAGATCTAGGAAACTATACAGACACCATCTTCCTTAAAAATGCTGGCTCTAACAGAGGATGGGAGGCTGCTGGACAGGTCTGGTCAGTCCCATGGGTGGATGGGGGCAGTGCCTCACTGTACTTGGGAGGAGCTGGGAGGAGGCCCTGCAGGGCATCTGATGGACTGCCCCCACCAAGTTAGCTTCACGCCTGGGAACCTGCACCATCTGACCCGCTTCGGATGTCCAGATTTCACTTTGGATCTGGATCTGAAGCAGACCAGACCGGGGCTGAAGTGGCCCTGAGGTGAATCGGGCATCCCCCCACAGCCCTAATTCAAAGCATCCCACCTGCAACCTTAGTAGTACATTCCAGAACTGGCTTTACCACCACAGTTACCATTTGTGTAGCACACCATACATTGTTACATAAGTGTTACAGATTCTCTGTTATCAAGTGAGGGTTGAGTTTATCACAGGAATTACAAGTGAGGGTAAACTTGCCCTTAAAATGAGCTTCCTTGTGAGATATGCTTCAAGCTATTTAGGATCATATCCTGAATGGTAAAATCCTGCCTCCCCCAGTTAAAAGGATCCCAAGAATAGTTCTTTCATTCTGATTCCTTCATATGGACTGCTAATCAAACTTGTTGTACTGAGTAGCCAGGTTGCCTTCCTAAGACCCTCTGATTTCCAGGCTGCCTACAATCACATTCCCTGCCTCTGGTACTTTTCTTCCTATTTGCCTGATCCATTATCTGTTTTCCAGCCCATGTTAGGGACTTCCTGATACATGGCTCTTTCTCTTAGTTGCTACATTACACCAGTTCTCAGGATGGTGTTTTTAAAAAATCTGCAGATTTACTTTATGGTTAATTGTTTATTTTCACTGACCTATTACACACACAGGCAATTCATTGATTGCATTAATTTAGCCTTAGTTTGACTTACATCTTCTGGGTCTAATTGGATGATTAACATACGAGTAGGGGATCATGGGGGCTGGGCTGGAACGGACACTTGCAAAGGACTTTGTTGCGCTTGAGGCTGTACCTCTTGCGGAGAGCAATATTGTCAACCTTAAAAATGGAAGGCAGGAAAATTAATAGCAAGTGATAACAGAAGCCAATATGGTTTCCATGAATTCCATAAGGCAAGCAGTCTTTGAGAGGAAATATGTGGTGTAATGACGATAGTTGCATATGAGAAGTGGCTAAAGTCAAAGTCAGAGGTGTAAAAGCTATTTCTGCTCAAGGGCCACATTCAGTTTCAAAGAAACTCGCAGGGGCCTCATTCCCTTGGTGGATGTCACCAAAGGTAAAAGGGGGAAGCCAAACTACCAGCATATTTTAGCTTGAAACTCTTACTGCAAGTTACTAAACCTTAGAAGAGACATTTAGAATGCTGGGAAAGCACACAAAAGCCAGCGAACTATGAAACGATTGAACATCAGGGGGTGGGACCAGGAAAGCGGCATGGCCTCCTGGAGAAACTGGATCAGGCGATATAATGTGTTGGACTAGAATGAGGGAGAAATGGATTTAAATCCTGACTCAGCCATAAAGACCTGGAGCCAGCTCAGACTACTTTACAGTAGAAGGCCACTGTGAAAATGGCGACTTCCATGTTTAGGTTCACTAGGAGGGGGATCGAAAACAACGCCGACAATCGTGCAGTCCTTCATACAAAACCATGATGCATGGTGTGGAGAATGTGGGTAGGAAGAAAAAGCTCTCTCATAATACTTCATCTAATGAAGCTGAGTGATGGGAAACTCAGGATAGAGAAAGCAAGATATTTCTTCACATAGTCCATACTTAAACTATGGAATCTGCTGCCACAAGGCATTCTGATGGCCACCAACTTGGACGGGTTTGAAGGGGAATTAGACAAATTCATGGAGAATAAGGCTATCAATGGTTATTAGTTATGATGGCTTATTACCTCCAGGGTCAAAGGCAAGAGAGTGCTAGTGCAATCATGTCCTCCTACTGAGTTTCCCATGGGCACCTGGTTGGTCACTGTGGAAAACATGATGCTGGGTTAGTTCGGCCTTTGGTCTGATTGAGCAGCGTTGTTCTTATGCTCACAGGATGCTTGTGTAGGCTGACCGTATGAAGAGGAGGACAGGGCTCATGTAACTTTAACAGTTGTAGAGAAAAGGGAATTTCAGCTGGCATCATTTGTATGCAATTCGTACCTGGTAAAATTCCCTCTTCATCACAACTGTTAAAGGTGCAGGGGCCCTGCCCTCTTGTGTATCTGGTCACTCTAGTATAGTGCCTGCAACTTTAATTGCTGTGATGGAGAGGGGATTTCACCAGGTACTAATTGCATACAAATGATGCCTGCTTTCTCTGCAACTGTTAAAGGTGCATGAGCCCTGTCCTCCTTTTCATATGGTCAGCCTATGCTTGTGAGGACGAGAAATTGAGAGGGACCATGTTCGTTGGCCAGCTATTTGGGAGAAGTGGGTATCTAGAGTTGGGCACTTCTCCCCATTTTTGCCACCAATAGCGCCCCCCCCCAAGGGCTACACACGTATCTGCAGCCATGGCTGTTCTGCACACCTCCTCTTGCGTCAGAGCAAACCGGTAGAAAGCAAAGCATTTTACAAGGCCGCTACTACTTAACTTGGTTACCCTTTCAGGGTTTCCTTAGAGGCAGTTTGCTGCGCCTCGCAATACATAACTTCAGAAAAGGAAAATAAAACGCAAGGCTGCTTATTCAAACGGAGTTGCACTTTAAAAGCCTATACCAATAGGGTTTTGAGCATGCCAGCGCTCTCCTTTGATTGCAGAGTTCCGTATGTTTTATTATTCACATGTATGTGAATAGAGGAGGAGATGAGACAACACACAGGGCGAATGGGACAAAGCATAGAGAATAATCTATAAGATCCATGCAAAGTGTTTTCCTTTCAATGTTTATGGGTAAAGGGGTGGGGATGCTACATTGCAAAGGTGGGGGGGGACCCTGTATTACTCTATTACTCCAGGTGCTCAAATTATTAGCTGTTAAGGGAGCTCTCCACAACATTCAATCACCTGATGTCTCCCACATTTCCCAAGTTTGGAACCCCTGAGCATGTTTTGGGCCAAGCCCAAACACCCTCTAAAGTTTGGGCCTTGCTCATAATGGGCTTGGCCCAGTGCCAGCCCCTAACACTACCCCCTGCACTTCCCTGTTTAGTCTAAATCTACCAGGAGGCTGTGGTGCAGTGAGGCCTTCAACGTTGCCATGGCAATATGCAGAATGGAAGGATTCATGGGACGCGTAGCTGGCTTCTGACATCCAAAGAGAGGTAATCAAGAACTATAGGAACCACATTTCCTATGGGTCCTTGCATGGTCATGGTAGCATACTAGGAGGAAGGATCTATTTGAGATGGAGTTTGCGTGTTTCCTGACATCAGTTACAAAAAAATGTCATGAATTTTGTGTTCAAGGTGCTGGTAATGGACCAAAAGTGGATGGCTTCCCTGCTGCTGCCCAATACATTTGTAGAAGGAGGGGGAGTCCTCCAAGGCTTGATGCATGTCATCATGGGGTCTTAAATGAGAATGGGGCTTAATTTAAGCAAGATAAATCCAAGGTCCAGTCAAACTGTGCCTAAATTAACTCATTTGAGGTGAGCTCATTCCAAACCAAGCCTGGGACTGGCTGCAGGTATTAGAGTCAAGATGTTGAAACTCTTTCAGCCCAATGAACAAATTCCATTTGGGGGAAGCATTTGAGGACTGCATTCCACTGGTGGGCGGAGCTGAAAGCAAAAGGGGTGGGGCCAAAATTTCCAGAATATTAGAGTTTAAAGCTCTTATCTGAGCCTAAGGAAATGTATTTCAATCTTCCAACTGGCAGTTGGGGAGATGGGGTGGGACCAGCAGAAGGGGGCATGGCCTTCTGGAGAGCTGCAGAGGGCTAGATTGGGATGCCAGATAGGCCAATTTTGGCCCATGGAGCTGAGGTTCAATATCCTTGCCTTAAAAGGAGCTTTACTCTCTAGATCTTAAAAATCTCTCCTGAGAGCAGATCTCTCCACCCATGTATGGGTGCCGCAGGACCAAGCCAGCTGCAAAAAGCACATCCAGGACGAGGCAGGGGCCTGGTCCTCAGGAAAGTCTCAGGCTAAATTTGTGATGCCAATTATGCAGAAGGAAGCGGAAACAAAGTTTCACATTGTTATGAAATTCGTAATCTTTCAGAAGCCAACCATTTGAATTTTGAAAAATTTTGCATTTGATGTCCAGCAAACAACAAAAATTATGAACTTTAATCTTGGTGGATTTTAAGGCAATAATAATCAAGTATAAAGTTCCTGAATTCAAGACATTTAGACTGTAGCGCTGCAGAATCTAAGCCAAAGTGCAGCAGATTTACAGTCCCTGGATTTGAAGCATGTCCTCGGCCATCTACCACTGAAATATAGGGGAAACAAAAATGTTTTGTTTTACATGGGTTATGCCACACGTTATGCCTGAAACTCAGTAGGATTGGAATTGGCAAGTTTGGAGGGAAATGTTTGGTTCTAATCAGGAGAAATGTAAATGTTGGCACACAATTTGAGCCAAGAATATTTGCTGATGAATCTCTCTCTCCCTCTCTCTCTCACACACGTACACACACACACACACACCAATCCTTTTTCATCTATTAATGCCTGGTATCTACTGCTACTTTTTAGTGGTGTGACCAAAATAGAGAGAAGGCTCTGCAGATCCTGGACTGTGGGAAATGGAATCCCTGGAACGCTGTGCTTTCCCTTCCTGAGACATTTCACATCTAATGTCTGAGGATTGGGCAGGCAGTTCCTGAGAAGAACCTGGTGGATCAGAGCCAGAGCCATGGGAGAATCTGGAAGGTTGGGATAGAGGCAGTGAAGAATTGATACAGCAGGAATGTTCATCCTCTTTCAGCCTGAGGACCAAATTCCATTTCAGAGAAGCTCTCAAGGGGTGCATTCTAGTGGGGTGGGGGGAAAGGGGTGGGGCCAAAGGCAAAAGCAGCAGGGCCAAAGTCTTACTGACAGTAACTAAACATCAAGGGCATTTCAACCTTTCAGAATGGGTAAAAAATGGCACAAAAGCTAGGAACCCATTAAATGATTGGTGGTTGGGGAAAGGGATGGAGCCAGGGGAAGAGGCGTGGTCTTCTGGGGAAACTCGGAGGGCTATATTTGGCCCCTGAGCCTGAGTTTCTGCACCCCTGCTATAGAGTCAGGGTGGGACCAGGGAAGAATGTGAAACATTAGTGTGAAGGTAGGGAGCAATGCTAATCAGTTTCCCCCACCTGATGCTCCCCAGGATGAAGTAAAACACATCTCAATAGCACCAGAAGAATCTGGAATGTTAGACAGAGCCAGGGGAGAATGACTCTAGAAGGTCACGGTTGAGCCTGTAGTTAGTAGTGTGTTGGTCTGGGACTGAGGAGACCTGGGTATTGATCCCCACTCAGCCATGAAGCTCACTGGTTGACTTTGCTGACTCCTAGATTAACCTACCTCACAGGTTGGTGTGAGGATAAAATGGGGAGAAGGAAGATCATGTACACTGGCTTGGGCTCCTTCGAGTAAAGGTGGACTACAAATGTAGCAAAGAAAGAAAGAAAGAAATGGTTCTTTAGTCCTCTGTGCTGGTTCACTGAGATAACACAGTTTTGCTGGTCAGAATCTGGTCAAACTGTGGTTGGTTGATCACTCTGCCCATCCACCAAATTAAAGAGAGTCCTTGGCTGCATTTGGACAACACAATAAGCAACTGGGGGGAGGGGGACAATCATCAGTTGTGTTGCTTATTGTGTTGTGTGGAGGGTAACACGCTGCTCACAAACTACTGATGGTATGCTATTCCACCCAAATAAGCAACTGAGAGAAACAACTGGCTTGCAAGTTGTTTAGCTCGAAGTCAGTTGTTTAAAGTGTTGTGTGGAGGGGTGAGTGGGTTAAAACACAAGCCCATAGAGGCAGGCAGCAAGAGCGACCAAAGTGGCGGCTGCCATTCTGCTACAACTGGTGCAACTTGCAGAGGCTGCTGGGATAGAACTGGGAGGACTGAGGGAGGAGGGAGGGTGGGGAGAGGGGTGGGGAGAGGGGTGGGGGCTGTGTCAGTCAAATGCTGGGTTGACAATTATTGACCACCCACAGTTGTGTAGGAATATGTTGTGTGGGGAGTACCCACAAAATAATCAACTGAGTTGGTTACTCAACCCACCATTGACTAAAGTGTTGTCCAAATGCAGCCCTTGAGTCAGAACACTACAATGAGGCCAAACGAAAGTATCCATAGAAGCCTACACTAAACTTTCAATGAAATGAAATAAACTCCGCAGAGCTGGCCCATTGCTTCTCACAGAGCCACGTCTTTCCACAGCAGCAGAGAGAAAAGAGCATTTCTGCCAGTCACGGAGTACCTCTTTAGGAAGGCCTCCTTGAAGCTGAGAAGAATTGGATCAGCAGGTGTAGCCAGTAACAGTTACATCTAAGGATGGAAGAATCTACCATTTTCAATTTCTCACAGTTCCTCATTTTCCAATCTTACATTTGATTCATCTCAAACATCAAGAATTTCTCCAGGCTTAAGTACATTCCAAACTTTGATTCTTTTTATGTTTGCATGAAAATTCATAAGCATTTTTGTGCATGTTTCTCCTAACACATACATTCTCCTAATCTGCACATGTCTTGCAAGCACTTTTCTTAATATAATGCATATTTGAACATTACTTTTTTTTCCTAGTATACTCTTGGTAAGCAGTTTTTGCACCATTGCACGATTCGGAAAAGTGTGAATTTCAAGGAATAACTTGAGTTTTGGTTCCCATAGTTGTCTGAAAGTGCAAAATCAGCTGGGTCTGCGTTAAAATGCGAACTGGATGAATTTCTCCCCCATCCCTAGTTACGACAGAGGGAGCTACACTAAATGAGAGCAGAGACAAGTTTGGGAGCCTAAAGACGAAAGCCACATGTTGGATGGGATGCTGTGCAAATTGAATTTCAAGAGGTGATGTTGGTCCCTGCCACCAAAATGGGTCAATTAACATCTCATATTAAAAGGCCAAGTGCTGTCCTCTTCTCCACACCCTCTTCGACTACCAGCATATGCCTCTCCCCTGGTGCCAACAGCCGAGACACACGCATACTTCCCTATCTTTTCACCTTGATGCTGTTACTAACGTACACCAATGACTGGGATTGCCAACTGGTCAGAAAAAGACAGCATGCCCTGCTCTGGTGCCCGGAAACGTGATACACAGAAATCCGCAGGTAAAACTTTTCACAACATGGAGAACAAGCAGAGTTATCTATCGCTAATGTCAACTGCTTGAGCTGCCCTTAAAGGCAATGGATGGTAAAATGGCCGGGAACCTTAGCAATAACTATTTAAAAAAAAAAAAAAAAGCAGCCCATTTTCGTTTAGTAACAGAGAACCAGATCTGCCCAACTCGGGTTGGAAGGAATATCCACACAAAATTAGTTTAATCAAAGCTATCTTGGTTGTTTAACAGATATGCAGAGACATTGCTAGTCTTCAGTCATACAGGGAGTTGAGATTTCTAAGTTTAACCTTTTGCATTCCAGATCACAGTTCACAGCAGGTCTGGGGGAGAAATCCCCCCCCCCATCAGTGTATATATTGCTGTGTTTTTCATGCTCTTCAGTTACATCTCCTTCCTGAGCTCAGGCTGCATGGACAGCAGGTCTCAGATGGGAGGCCAAATACCCACAAATACTACTCACTGCACTACTCACATTCTGATGGGATTCCTCAGACTCCAGAATAACTGCTACTCCCTTCCCAAACCCTGTTAACTGGCATTGCCAGATACTCAATGGGGTCTTTTTGGTTTCCTATGTAGAAGGATGGATTCAGTGAAAGGCATCACAATGACCTCTGGGCTGAAATTTCTCCTGGACTCAATTAGGATAACATCGCAGGAGAACCATTTTGTCAAAGCAACACCATTATGGATGCGGGCAATGGCTGATTATGGCTCATCGCCTTGCTATCTCAAAACCAAAGGAACTTTCTGCCCAGTATGCGTGGGAATGTGTAAGATTCTTCATCCCGGAGCAGTAAGCCCATCTCCACCAATCAATGGATCGGCTCTGGGGTAGGGAGCAGAGTACCATCAACTCCAGTTCAAATGGTAAAAGAGTTGCTCAGTACTTTGAAGAAGGGAATGGGCACCTGGCAAAATCGGTCCTATTGCCATGTCATACGAGCTCAGACAGAACAATGCGGTTTCTATTTTTGTTTAGTTTTTTGAGGAGGAAAGACTCACCAACACAAAAGCACCAATATTCATGACATCATCATCACGCTGCCCAGGAATGCAATGCTATCGGTATTCTAGATTTTAAAGCATGAACCCCCAAAAGAGGATGCTGGGATTGATCTGCTTCTTGGTTTATTATTATTATTATCATCATCATCATCATCATTTATTTATTTTTGGTTAAATAAAGCAAACTTCCTCATGATCCTCCTCATCTCATGACCAGTGAACAGACCAGCAGCTAGCAAACAGTTTGGATCCTTTCCAAATAGGCGGAGTGAAAGAGGACCTGACTTCAGTTTCAAAGCCAAACACAAAAGAGTCAGAAAAAAAAGGGAGCCACCCGGGCTGCCGTTCCTGTCCCGGGCTGCCGTTCCTGTGAGTGCGCAGAGCATTCATGCGGTACGGTGCCATTGGTGTCCCCCCAGAAATAGCCACATGGGCAAAGAGGCTTCCGGTCCCACCTCTATCGATGAGGCTCCTGCTCACCTTAGAAATAAATTAAGGAATCTGAGAGAGGGAAGTAGAAGACACGTGAAAGGTTTCTCTTCTAGGGGAGGGGCAGAGGACTGCCTCCCCCCACCCCTGTTGACCTTGACAGTGTTGATATTTGCCTGCCCATCCTGCGGCAGAAGAGTCTGAGGTTTGACAAGAGTTTGGGTTCAGTCCCGCTGCGACGGAATGGGCAATGTGCTACTCAATAGGGCTAACGGCTACTGTTCTTTATCGCCTCCTTCGCTGCAATGATCAACGGAGTCAGACTGGAGAGTGGCTTGGCCAATTTTAAAAACTGATGCTAAAAGGAAAAAAGGAAGAAGAAGGAGATTACTAATAAGTGATTGCTCGATAGGCCAGAAGCTAGGAATGTACAGATTTTGTAAAATCCATCCAGCCTGTTTTTCATGGATTGTCAGGTATGATTCGTTCCATCCTCTGCTCACTGAAGGAATTTGATTTTTTTTCCAATTTCCCCAATTTCCACAAATTTGCATCTGCCCAAATTCACACCTGTGAAAATGTGCAACCCACCCCGCAATGCAAATTGCTTTAGCCTATGGGAGAAATACCCATTCGTGGCTGATTATATCTCTCTATCTCTCTATCTATATATAATGTGTGTGTGTGTGTGTGTGTGCGGCTAAATTTGCATAAAATCCAGAATGTTTTTTTTAAAAAAACTCAGACTGCAACTCCACGGAATTAATGTGATATGCTAGTCCACTGTGGAATCTGTGGGTCAAATTCATAGGAATCTGAACTTATTTGATTCTGTTGCAGATTTTTAAGACATCCCTACCACCAACACAATGCTGCAGTGTAGGCTCCTTCCTAAAATGGGTGCTCGGCTATTCATTCATTAATAATACTTACATATCACTTGATATAACAAAATACCTAAGCAGCGTACATAGCAAAGTACTAAAATGATGATCAAAATAATTAATAAAAAAGATTCTAGTTCTATCCAGCCATTCTTGCCCAAAATACCCCCACCCCTTTCATGTTCCATTTTTCATTTCCAATTGTCACCCTATGTTCCATGGTTATTAGTAGGGGTGTGCACGGACCCCCCGGATCGGATCGGGACCCGGATCGGGACCTCCAATTTTGTCCCGGACCGGTTCGGACAAAATCGGAGGCCCCCCGGACCGGATCGAGTCCGATCCCGACCCAAAAATCGTACATTTTTGGATCGGCCGCCATTTTTTTCCCCATAGACTTGCATTGCAATGCAAGTCTATGAGGAAAAAATGGCGGCGGGTGGGTAAGGGGGGGCCTAACTCCCTCCCCCCCCCGGGGCCGTCCGCTGTGGACGGCCCCGGCAGGTAAACCCCCTCCCCCGCGCTCCCTACCCCCCCTGGGGCCGCCTGCTTCCATCCGCTGGCGCCCGCGGGCGCCAGCGGATAGAAGCGGACGGCTCCGGGGGGGGGGTAAGCCCCCTTCCCCGCCACTTACCTTCTCGGCACGTCCGGCGCCGGCGGCTACTACCAGCGGGCTCCGCGGCCTACTCTCAAGTAGCGCGCCGGGTGATGACATCACCCGGCGCGCCACCCTGGAGCAGGCCGCGGAGCCTGCTGGTAGTAGTAGGCGCCGGCGCCGGACGGGAGCCGCCGGGCCGGGCAGGTAAGGGCCCCCCTCCCCCCTCCGCGCGCCCCCTCCTCCCCTCCACGCACCCCCTCCTTACCTTTCCGGCCCGGCGGCTCCCGTCCGGCGCCGGCGCCTACTACTTCCAGCAGGCTCCGCGGCCTGCTCTAGAGTAGCGCGCCGGGTGATGACATCACCCGGCGCGCCATCCTAGAGCAGGCCGCGGAGCCTGCTGGGAGTAGTAGGCGCCGGCGCCGGACGGGAGCCGCCGGGCCGGAAAGGTAAGGGCCCCCCTCCCCCCTCCGCGCGCCCCCTCCTCCCCTCCACGCACCCCCTCCTTACCTTTCCGGCCCGGCGGCTCCCGTCCGGCGCCGGCGCCTACTACTTCCAGCAGGCTCCGCGGCCTGCTCTAGAGTAGCGCGCCGGGTGATGACATCACCCGGCGCGCCATCCTAGAGCAGGCCGCGGAGCCTGCTGGGAGTAGTAGGCGCCGGCGCCGGACGGGAGCCGCCGGGCCGGAAAGGTAAGGGCCCCCCTCCCCCCTCCGCGCGCCCCCTCCTCCCCTCCACGCACCCCCTCCTTACCTTTCCGGCCCGGCGGCTCCCGTCCGGCGCCGGCGCCTACTACTTCCAGCAGGCTCCGCGGCCTGCTCTAGAGTAGCGCGCCGGGTGATGACATCACCCGGCGCGCCATCCTAGAGCAGGCCGCGGAGCCTGCTGGGAATAGTAGGCGCCGGCGCCGGACGGGAGCCGCCGGGCCGGAAAGGTAAGGGCCCCCCTCCCCCCTCCGCGCGCCCCCTCCTCCCCTCCACGCACCCCCTCCTTACCTTCCCGGCCCGGTGGCTCCCGTCCGGCGCCGGCGCCTACTACTACCAGCAGGCTCCGCGGCCTGCTCTAGAGTAGCGCGCCGGGTGATGACATCACCCGGCGCGCCACCCTAGAGCAGGCCGCGGAGCCTGCTAGTAGTAGTAGGCTCCGGCGCCGGACGGGAGCCACCGGGCCGAGAAGGTAAGTGCCCCCCTCCTCCCCCCCCCCCGCTGTCCACTTTCATCGGCGGGCGCCCGCTGGCGCCCGCCAATGGAAGCGGCGGTGGGCGCCAGTGGGCGCCCGCCGATCCGCCGATCCGCCGAACCGGTTCGGAGCTTTTTCGGACCGGTTCGGATTGGATCGGCCGATCCAGCTGCGGGATCGGAAATCGGATAATTTATCCGATTTCCCACTGGACCGGACTCGGATCGTGGATCGGGTCCGATCCAGTGCACATCCCTAGTTATTAGGAATGTTTGGGCATAGTTATTGCCCCTTAGTGTGTTGTGGTGGTGGTGGTGGTGGTGGTGGTGGTTTTTTGTGGGGGAAATGTACGTCTTCCAAATTTGGGCATCCACCACACATGCTGGTATTTCCCTTTTGTTTGTCAGTCACTCTATTTTGGTGTCCTGCTTCACCAGAGTTTGCTATTTGAAGGAGCACTGTTTCCTTTTGCCCTGTTCCTTGAGACCATTTGTCATTTTGCTTGATCCAGACTCCTTCAGAAAGATCCCACTCTGCCAAGCATTGCACACACATGCTTAATACACAATTGAAAACAGCAACAGCAGTGCATGTGTGAATGAAGTATCACAAGTCCAACACCCCGGACAAAATGTTTATATCGCCTGATGTAAACTATTAATATTATTATTCTATCTCTTTCTCGCTCATGGCGGTTTTTCTAGACGGACATGACGGGCTTTGCCAAGTCATGCTGTCTTTTATTGATTCAGGAATTTCCTGACAATTGAGCATGTTTTAATTATGATTGCTTTCTGGATGTTGGTGTGGATGTATTCTGGTAGGCCCAGTTTCTGGAGGTTTTCTGTATATTTTTTTGATGTGACTGATGTGACTAATGGGATAATTGTGACCTTTTCCTGTTGCCATAGTTCTTTAATTTTGACAGCCAATGGTGTATATTTGTCTCTCTTTTCCTCTTCCTTTTTAACATTTTTGTCATTTGGTATTGCTATGTCGATGAGGTATGTGTGTTTTTCTTTTTTAGCTATGACCATTGTCTGGTCGGTTGCAGGGTATTGTCTTGTCCCTATGAATTGTTCTGTCCCAGTATATTTTATGATCTGCATTTTGCAAGATTGTTTCAGGTACGTATGTATAGTATGGTGTAGCTTGTTTGATAAGGTTGAATTTTATTATTATTGTTATATCTCATTCTCGCTCGTGGCAGTTTTTCTAGACGGACATGGCAGGCTTTGCCAAGTCATGCTATCTTTTACAGATTCAGGAATTTCCTGACAATTGAGCATGTTTTAAGTATAACTGCTTTCTGGATGTTGATGTGGATGTATTTTAGTAGGTCCAGTTTCTGGAGGTTTTCTGTATAGTTTTTTGATGTGATGCCAGTGACTGATTTTGTTGTTGTTGTTGTTATTGTTGGCATCAGTTTGATCATTAAGTCATTGAAGGCCAAATCAAACCTTTGGCCAAATCATCAAAGGCTGAACCGTACCCAATTACTTCTGTACCCTTGACTGGGAAATGAGAGTGTACCATCCCTTCATTCAACACACACGTCTTGCTCCCAATGCCACTGGATGTCCATGTGTGGGTACATTATTTGAATAGTGTGTATACACATTAGATCCACATGTGTATGGCCAAATTGCACAGTCAATTATCCAGATAAAACCTGGGAACTTGACTCTGTAATGTGGGCCTACATGACACTGGATTTTATGCTCTTTCTCCTTGCCACAGATAGAGGAGTGATGGGAAAAGAGTCTCGTCTGATCGTTCCAGTAACCGTCCAGTAAATAAATGTAGAGCATGGATGTTGAACCTCAGGCCCAGGGGTCACATCTGGCCTGCCTAGGGTCCAAACCCAGCCTCCCATCATTCCCAGATGGCCACATCCACATCACTAGGCAAATCACACTCCCCCCACATCATCCTGAATCATTTGGTGGTTTCTCAGTGTTTGCACACAACCGCCCCACAATGAATCCTGAAAGGTTGAAATGCTTCTCCTAAGGCTTAGTTGCTGGTACTTCAAGCCCCAATATGCCAGTATTTTTAATATATATTTTCGCTGCACCCCTTTTGCCTTCACCACTGCCCACCACTGGAATGTGGTCCAGGGAGCTTCTCTGAAATTGAATTTGGCCCTTGGAACGAAAGAAGATTGGCAACAGGAATGGACAGACTCACCCACGTGCGGTCCCATTGGACGCCCTCCAAGCTGCCACTGCCCATCCCCACTTGTGACACCACGCAAGCTTCTTTCCAGCCCGGCAAGCACCGGACAAAGCTGCGAGGCTGCCCTCCCTCATCCGGAGCCTCCATGTTTGTGCACAATGGAGCCTCCGGAAATTGTGCATATCCCACGTTGTGTAAATGGTGGCTGTAAAGGCCCCATTTACACACAGTGAAGGCTCTGAACAAGGACGGATGGTTGCCAGGCAGTTGCCAAGCCATGGGGTGCTCAAATTGCTGGGTCCGGGAGGCAGCGGATGTGGGGGAGTCCACCGGACTCAGTGTTGTAGAGGAACCAAGGGATATTCAGTGAATTTGCAATCACCCTCCTCTACAAGGTCAACTCTGCTGAGACTTCAGTAACATGACAGCATCTTCTTTTCCCATGCTTGCATCCCCCATGGGACTCCTGTATAACGTATGGAATGTGAGAGGGGGATGCAGGAGGAGCAGAGATCGTGTAGAAAGGCCCCATATTAGCCCTGAGCCTCCAAAGGGAATTCAGAGCTGATAAGGGGACCCTGATCTGATCCACTCCTCCCCAAATCATGATGCCATTTTAGGAGGAGACACAAAAGGAGAGGCTTCCTCCCTCACCCCAAATGGCACATTCCTGTTTACCTGCAAGAGTTCCTTCGCAGACCCTCGCCTGTCAACGTCCATCTCGAGGCAGCGGTTCAAAAAGTCTCGGAATACAGCAGAAAGTCTCTCTGGATTCTGAAGTTCTGGCGTCCCATTTGTGGCTATCAAATACAAGGCCTAAAAGACAGAATCATACACGGAATAGATTTCTTGAAGGCAGCTTCTCTGCTACCCTGCTGGGACTTCTGGCTCTCTCAGCAGCTTTCAATACCATCGAACATGATATCCTTCTGGAACGCCTGAGGGGATTGGGAAACAAGGTCACTGTGCTTCAGTGGTTCTGGTCCTACCTCTCAGGCAGGTTCCAGATGGTGATGCTTGGGGATAGTGTATGGTGTACCACAAGGCACCATCCTATCCCCAATGGTGTTTAACATCTACATGAAACTGCTGGGAGAGATCATCCAGAGGCATGGAGCGAGGTGCTATCAGTTTGCTGATGATACCCAAATATATTTCTCTATGCCTTCGACAACAGCGTCAGCTACGGATAGTGTGTCTCCTCTGAATGAATGCTTGGAGGCGGTAATGGGCTGGATGAGGAAAAACAAGCTGAAGCTGAATCCAGACAAGATGGAGGTGCTTGCTGTCAAAGGCCACAACCTGGGTTTGGAGGTGTGTCAACCAGTTCTGGATGGAAGGCTATGTTCGCAGCTTGGGAGTGTTCCTGGATCCATCACTCCAAATGACAACTCAGATTGATGCGACAGCCAGGAGTGCCTACTATCAGCTTCAGCTGATACGCCAGCTGCACCCCTTCCTAGAGTTGGAAGACCTAAAGATGGTAGTGCATGCACTGGTAACTTCGAGGCTAGACTTCTGCAATGTGCTGTACATAGGACTACCTTTGTGCCTAGTCCAGAAACTACAATTAGTTCAAAATATGGCAGCCAGGTTGGTCACCAATACACCTAGAGGTGACCATATTACACCAATTTTAAAATCCCTTCACTGGCTGCCAATTAATTTCTGGGCAAAGTATAAAATGTTGGTTATTACTTTTAAAGCCCTACATGGTTTGGGTCCAGGTTACCTGCGGGATCACCTTCTCCAGTACAATCTGCCCTGCATGCTCAGGTCCTCTGGGAAGAACTTACTCCAGTCAGCAAAAACTAGGCTGACAACCATTACCCAGAGGACCTTGTCTTCTGCTGTTCCCACACTGTGGAATGGCCTGCCGGGAGAGATTCGCCAACTTAACAGTCTTCAGGAATTTAAGAAAGCCATAAAGACTAATCTCTTCTGGCAGGCCTACCCAGTCAAATGTTAAGATGCCTTTTAATAATGTATTAGTTTTATATGTTTTTAATAATTCATCAGTTTTATATGTTTTAATCAGTTTTATGTATTTTATGCTGTTTTGTATTTAATATTGTTCTCCGCCTCGATCCAGAGGGAGAGGCGGGTAAGAAATAAATATATTCTTATTATTACCTTCCATTTTTTTATTTATGAAGAGGTTTTTATCCCACCCTTCCAAATTAATAACAAAATAAAGCCACCAAGGGTTACAGACACATAAAAAACACAATACAGCCAATAAAAAGAGATTGGCAACACCAAACAAATGCCATTGACAGGAATAGTATTCGGAAGGTAGATTATAGATGAGAGAGAGGCAGATAGACAGACAGAGAGAAGATATTTAACCAAAACTTGAGTAAAAGCAGCACAAAAAACCCAGCAGAGAACAAATCCCATCAAGGATCAAGAATGAATAAAAGGGGGGTTTCCAGGCACCAAAAAGATAACAGATAGGTGCCAAGCAGTGGAGGGTGGCCTTGGAGAGCTCCTGTAGAGTCCTGACTGGTTCTGACTGAAACCCGGAGCGGATTCACCACCCTACTGACATTGGAGTCACCAGCCTCCACTGGTGTCAGGCCAAACGTCCTTGGGTGAGCATGCTCCAACCACAAATAAGGCTCTGTCTCTCTCGTTCATTGTCACCCATCTGGGTTCTTCTCATACAAACATGTGCTCTACCACTGAGGCTGTTTCTACATGGATGATTGCCCCTGGGTGGTTCCTGTGAGTCCAAATGACGCACAGGGACTCCTGGGGACAGGGGGGATGGGCAAGGGTTTCCCCCGGGATACGGGATTCCGGGGGAAACCTGATTCTTCCCCCGGTCCTGGAAATGGCCCAAGACTGCGGGATATATGGCCGCCCGTCCCACCTGGTGCCCGCTTACCTGCAAGGGTGCCCATCAAGGGAGGGGGTGGGGGCAATTTCAGGGGCTACTTTAAAAAAAAACCCTACCTTATCATTGGAGCGCAAGTGTGCTCCTCGCAGATCCTCACAAAACAAAATGGCGGGCACGACTTGTGACAGCCCCGGAGGAAGCTGGGTCATCGCACTCTAATGTGTATTAGAGCAATGATCCCGGAAGCAGTTACTTCCGGGACCGTCCCCCTCCCTCCCTCTACACCGGCCAGAGTTATGGTCTTTCCCAGATTCAAGTATTTCTGCTAAAGCGACCAATTTCAGCACATTTTAGCAGGCCCCTGCTTGCTGTCCTAATGGAAAATTAAGTTGGCATCCTCTTATGGTTATGGCTGCAGTCTCAGAAGCCACAGTCATGGCTGAATAAGGGGGGGAAATACATGTTGTGCCTTAGTGCCCTGTAACAACAACAACAACAAAAATGACTTTGAGGACAGCAGAGGAGTGAATGGGTGTTCCTCTTGTCATTTCGGCTGCACACACACACACACATGCTAAGATAGTGTCTGACTGGCTGGGGTTGCTGCTATTCAAAATGAGCAAATAAAACTTTTAGGGATGTACGGATTTTGTTAAACTCATCCTGTCTTCTCCTCTCGTTGCCTGCACTGCCAACAGGAGGCGCTATGGTGGTGACAAGCAGCTGGTCGAGCCCCACAGTCCAGCCCCACAGTCCACCATTTTAAATTAAAGTATTTTTATTTGCTCATTTTGAATGAGCCTCAACCAGCCTCAACCAGCCTCAACCCACCACCAACAGAGCACTTTCCTTGGGCAGTGCAGCAATAAGAAGATGAGCAGTAGCTGCTGCTGCTTCTGCCTGAAAGGTGGTATTCTAGAGACCACCCTGGACCACAAGCCCATGGACATGCACCCCATGGTCCAGCCTTAGCAGTGCTATTGATATTGGTGCACACCCAATGTGCAGTCAACGCATGGGATTGATGTGAGTTCCAGCACAGCCTCCCATTTGGAATGGTTAAAAGAGAGAGAGAGAGAGAGAGAGAGAGAGCACAGGACTTTGATCTTACCCTGAGAGGATTCTCATTGAGATACGGAGGTTCTCCTTCCACCATTTCTATTGCCATGATGCCTAAAGACCAGATGTCCACTTTGGGGCCATACGCTTTCCTCGTTACCACTTCAGGCGCCATCCAGTAGGGGGTCCCCACCATTGTGCTCCGCTTACTCTGCTCTGGAGTGATCTGAGCACAGAAACCAAAGTCGGCTGCAGAGAAAGAAAACGCAAAGGCTGACGGCTGGGAAAGCAGGCAGGAAGTACAAAACCCGCAGAAGAGGCAAGCAAGAGAACCAGGAGGAGGTGCAGTGAAGAGGAAAGGATTCAAATTCATAATGGCCTTGTCAATATTGTGACCCTCGAACAAAGATAACATTCAGCCTGAGAAGGAGGGAGGGAAAGAAGATACCAAGGAGGGAGCAATCAAGCTGTGGCAGCGAGGGGCAGAGGTGAGACCCCTGATGGGATCTGGGGGCAATGCAGCCCCCAGTCCCTCAACGGTGCCCACCCCTGTTCTACAGCGTTCCAGTTTCATCATGTAATGTCCTCTCTCCTCCCCCTCCTTGACTATGTCTTCTTGAAAGAGTTTAGACCCTCCCCCACTCTCACTCATCAAGCTCTTTTGGCGAGCTGAGGCCTGTCATGAACCCTTAGCCTAACCTACTTCACAAGACTGTTGTGAACATAACATGGGGAGGGGGAACCTTTGCTGCCATAATTGGAGCAAGAGTGGATACAAATGTGATGAACAGAATAATATTGTATTCATTTTTTTAGCACATTTTCATTTTCACCACGCTTATCTTTCCATTGCACCGCAGTAATCCACACCTCTAGGAGTTCCCCCAAAAAACTATTTCTTTTTTTTCTGTTTCAACTTTCTTATTTTCATGACATCAACAAGCTAAAAAACACCTTCTACATAACCAAACAATGACAATAACCAAACACTTTAAAAAAAATCCACAGTTACAATAAATTTCTGATTTTCTCCCCAGCAAAGGTATTTGACCCTATTTTCTCTTGCATATAAACAGTAAACTAGTTTCCCCACTTTCTGTTATTTTAACCATTTCTTCTTATTCGTTGAATCCACAGACAAACAGATCCACAGACAAACTATTCCTGTTGGAATCCACTGAAGTGCCTATAGAAGGATAGTCATCTAGACATTTAAGACTGATTGCAACTGAAATTCCCTTTGGTGACACAACACCTACCACCACGCCTCACCTATTCTTGTTTGTTTTTTGTCGGAGCAAGGAAGTTGTACCATCAACTCTGCCCTGATAAGGGCCAACAACAGGCAAGGACGATAACACACCACAATTATTGCAACCACAGAACCTCAAAGAGAATACTTACTGAGTTTGACAGATCCATCCATCCCGAGAAGGATGTTGTCACTCTTGATGTCTCTATGGATCACTTGGTTTGAATGCAAGAAATCCAGCGCTTGCAGGCACTGATATTTATAAAATAATCATCATCATCATCATCATCATTTATAAATAGCACAGTACAAGTAACAAGAAATGATCTGACTCCATAGGGATTGGAAGGCATGGAAATACAAAGTACCTCCTCTTTGTTGTCATCTTTCATTTCTACATGAGTTTAGATCCTATGAACTAGCTGCCACCTGAGCCTACTTCTAGGCCTTGTCTAGCACGGCTGCCTCTTCCTCCTCCCACGAGAGAGAGATCCACTCTTCAAAGTGATCCTCAGTGGCCAAATTAAGCCTCCTCCCCATGCCCCAATCAGTACCAAATATCCTCAGGAAGCTCTGATAGGGCCCACAGGCTGCAATGTCTGCTCTGGACCCTCCTTACCAGGCAACTACAAGCCACTGTTTTAAATTTCCAATGATGCCCCAGAGTAATGCTATATCAAGTGCTCCAGGGCATTGTGGAAAATTTAAAAGCATGGCCACCTGACACTAGTTGGAGGTGCTTACTTTCTACAGCATTACAGCATCACAGTCCTACTTCTCTTACCTCTCTACAGACAGCAGCTATCTGTCCTTCATCCATACAAGTTTCAGTAACAACATCAGTCAATGAGCCCCCAGCCAAGTATTCCATTACGACCCAAAGTTCATCGCCGACAAGGTAACTGAAATATCAAATGTATTTATTTATTTCGAACATTTATAGACTGACTTTCTGGACAAAATCCTCTCATTGCAATGAACAACGATGTAGAAATTACAATAAAATTACAATATTTCATTATATGGACATTTTTCTGTATAAACATGCATAGGATTTCATCCTTACTATGCAAAGGCCAGACACAACCTTCAGGGCATGTCTAGTATAGCCTGGCAGACTGAAGCCAAAATTCAGTTATCATTAATACCGGGCCAAATAGCATGTGACCTGCCAAGATGCACAGAGCTTTCTAGCTATCAGGGCTGGCTCGACCATTCGATACAGTAAGACAGTAACCTCTGGCGACAGATGCTGGGAGATGCCAGCAAGGTGTTGGAGGAGAGACCTGTGTGCCAAGCAGCCTGCTCTTTGCCCCCCCCCCCACATTTGAGTAGGGAAATTTCATGCAAATTTTGCCCTCCTTTTTGGCAATGCATAAGTGGCCACCCCAATTAACTCTCTTTCCCCACCCCTTTTCTCTGCTTTTTCTGTTCTCGTCCAAATGCCTCGTAGATGTTCAGAAGATGCACTTCTAGCTTAACAATGATGAGAAAGGCATAGATTCTCACAAGGAGCAGAATGAGTCTCCCTTTATCTATTTATCTATCATCATCATTTAGTTAAAACACACTAACAAACACCTGGCATCACTTACCTGTCTAAATAGTTCACGATGTTGGAATTCTTATTTTCCCTCATGACCAGGATTTCATTAATTATTAATTCTTTTTTGGGTTGCTGCTGGAGGTTCATTTGTTTTATAGCGACCTGAAATGACATTTTCATGACATACGTGGATGGATAGATAGATAGATAGACACAGATACAGATATTTTAATTTTAAAAAATGACCAAAACTTTAAGTATCAAATAAACTCAACTGGAGATGTCAACTTCATCGCTGCCAAGAAGAAGGTCTAGTTGATTAAGGCCAAATTAGATCACTAATAACAATAAAAGGGCTTTTTAGCGTGTGTGCACATGAGGGAGAGAGAGAGAGAGTGATTACATGTTTTTGTGTGCTGTGTGTTTCGCCATGTGTTTGTGTGTATGGAGGTAAGCTAAAGTTGGAGAGATTCACATCTCACATCCATGGGTTTCTCTGAATCCAAAAAAATCACATCCATTGCCACTCTGTGTTTTATATGGGGGGTACAAAAATGTTGCTGAATATCATTGACTTCTATCTGTTCAGTAAAGACAACCAGATCCATTGGTAGCTCCAGAAACCAGTATGGCATAGGCTACTGCAGAATAAATTGGTTGGATACTAACGCTCCTTCCTATGATGGAAGCAGTCTTCCTGTGATGGAAGGGATCTTTCCATGGGATGAAGTGAACCTTTGCATCTAACTTAATGTATATGGCAGGGGTGCAGAATAGCAGACCCAGGTGCTTTTATGTTCTCTATAGGGCCATGCAATCTGGCCCTGGCGCAACTCCCAACCACCAAGTTTTCCTCCATTCTAAAAGAATGAAATCAGCCTCTTCTTAGGCTTCGTTACTGGCAGTAAGAGCTTTAAGCTCAAATATGCTGATATTTTTGGCCTCACCCCTTTTGCCTTTGGCTCCACTCACCACAGGAATGCTATCCCTGAGAGCTTCCCCAAAACTGAATTTGGACTTCAGATGCAGGGAGGTCCATCGCTGGGCAATCTGTCCCTTTGGGGGCTTGCCAGATTTCTATGTACTTCTGATTCGGCTTGCATTTCAAAGCTGAGCTGCGGGTTTCTTCCAGGAACATTTTTGTTTTGTTTTTAATTTACATGAAGAGCAACTTGTGCAAATTTTAGTTGTAGTTTGCATAATTTGCGCACATTTTGGCCTTAATTTGTTCAAATTTTGGGCTTCATTTTCTCAAATTATGAAAATTGTGGCTGTAATTTGTTCAAATTGCTGTTTGTGTTAAAAAAAAAATTAAGAACCGAAAATCTGTAGAAATTGCCCAACTAGATGCAAACTGAGTCAGGTCAGCTCATGCGACCTGTGAGGGGGGGAGACCGAAGTCATGAAAGCTCAGTGAGCTCCACCCTCCAGATGGTTTCCTTTCACATCCCTACTGAGGTGAAGGAGGTTCTGCAGCCATGGGATATAATGCACAGCAGCTGAGCATAAAGCTTCAGCCATAGGTAATAAGTATATGTGATTCCAACACAGTAGTCCTGATACGTGTTGTGAGAATGCCCAAATACAGAAGTGTAGCCATTTTCGTCTGTAAAATGTTGATTGGTACAGTATCTGAGCCAGATTGCTGGAAGATGTAACTCCTACTAAAGCCAGAGGCAACTACTGTCTATCTGGAACTAGCTAGTCAACTTTCTTTAGATATTCCAGTACAGATGTTGACAGTGCAACACACATTTTGCTGAGATCAACAGCAAAAACTCACATAGACATTAATGGGTCTGGATGGTACCTTAATCCCCCCCCCCGCTTTCTTCCCAAGCTTGAAAATCCTGACCTTTTTCCATAATTGTGAAAAAGGCATGAACATTGAGGTGACAACTCAACATTAGAAGAAGTTCAAATGCCTTCCTCATTCTCTGTTTGACCAATCACTATGTGGGTCACACTTCGGTCACTGTGAAGAAGGGTTGCATAGTTTGACACAAGCTATGCCTAATTGCATGGTTTGACCTCCAGTTGAATTTTCCTTAGTTTCCGTTATTACGGTCAAGTGATCTCCCCATCACCCGAATACAATTCCCAGATCTTTAAGCAGTAGTCCTTCTTTAATGAATATTTACAGCCAACTTTGGAAATCAAAGGTTCTGTCCAAGTGTTAAGAATCATTAGTATCTCTGGGACCAATGAGCAGAGAATCTCCACAATGAGACCACCCATTATTTAAATAAAGAGATGGGCATTGTATTAATTATGACAGGCTTAGCAACTAGAGTTTAACACCTGCTTCTTCTGCAAACCAGCACGGAGGGTGGAACCCATCAATGGCACAAGGTCATGACTAACATTGCTAAGCTAATGTGCCATTACACGATTACGTCAAAAGAGGTCCAGTTCTAGTACACCTTTTACAACTACCACCAAAATCAGTATTAAGACCTGCCAAGCTTGCATGCAGTAACAAAATATCTCTTACATCTTCCACAATATGTATATATTGTGTGGTTTAACTTCCTTTAACTCCACCCACCAAAACAAAAATTCTGTGCAGCTTGCTGGAACCTTTCTCTTGGGTCCCATATAATGTGTGCAGCAGCTATTTCTCATATGGCAATGAATTTTTCTACCTGTTTTCATCCAGATCTTATCACTGTATAACTCAAATGTACATTTTCAGTAAGTAGAGAATGTCAGCTTTTATAAAGGACTGGTTCAAAAACAACGGCCGGTTGTTGTTGTTTTGAAATAAAATGCCTATATTTCTATACATATAGGGTGGTATCCTATCGTACCTGGGAGTGACCACTCATGCAACAGAGCTTTTGTCCTTCTAAAAATAACCCCAAACTGAGTATAAACGCTTGTTTCTAGAACGGAGCAGGCTAGCGGAGCACAAAGAAGGAAATTCCGCTTACCTATCCTGGGCTAGATCTACATTACTGTTTTATAGCAGTATTGAAGCACACTGATAACTGTTGGGGCGCATTACACATTCCATGTACTGCTTCCATAGTGTTATATTCTGCTTTTTATTCCACATTATCCAAAATACCACAACAAATGCCATTGTGTGTCCTATGAGGTATAAATGCACAAGATGGATATAGTGTTACCATGATAGGATTATAATGATTTGACACAAAGTGAACATCTGGCCTTCATCTGGAAATGAGTGTTTCTGCTGCTTTCTGGGGTTCTTTTCAGAAATGCAAAAGCACAGTTGCACCAGGGGAGGCAAAGCAGCCCTGTTGGATAATACCTATTGACTGCCTTCCCATAATTCAGTGCACAATTCATGTATTCATCTAGTCCAGCTTTTCCTCAACCTGGTGCTCTCCAGATGTTATAGATTACAATTCCCAGCATTCCTGAACATTAACCATGCTGGGTGGGGGGCTGATGGGAGTTGAAAACTAAAGTAACTGGAGGATGCCAGGTTACGGAATACTGAAATCTCATCAGAATTGGCTAGTACAAATTGTGATCTAGCAACACAGCCAACTAGTCCTAATTACCTGCCAGTATCAGGCAGTCTGCAAAAAGGAGTTCCTTGAGCCACGTACGGACCAGCATTTATGGCTGGAGCATTGTGTCCAGTTTTATGAGATACACATGCAGCCCTATGTAGGGATGTCAGAGAAGTCTGCAACAGAATCAAATAAGTTCGGATTTGCAAGAATCCAAAATGTGGATTCCATGGACTTCTGGACCATTTTTTAAAAACTTTCTGGAATTTTATGCAAATTTAGACATAGTAAATTAAATAAAATTAAAAAAAACACCAACCAAATACCTGCATTTCCACCATAGGCTAAAGCATGAAAATGTATATTTGGGAGGGATTTGCACATTTGGATGGGGTTTGCTCATTTGGGAGGGATTTGCACATTTGGATGGGGTTTGCTCATTTGGGAGGGATTTGCACATTTGGATGGGGTTTGCTCATTTGGGGGATTTGTACATTCACAAGTGCAAATTTGCACAAATTTGGTAAATTGGAAAAAAATCTGATTCAGTTCGACACAATGAAAGGCACCTGATAATCCAAAAAATGCAGGCGGAACAGATTTTACAAATCCCGTACATCCCTAGACACTTGTACCATTGAACTCCATTGGTGCAATTAGTGGGAATCTTTGGGTGAACAGATTGCAAACTATAGGAGAAAATAGTCCAGAATTTTGAAAACAATATAACAACTGCATTGCACTCACCTCCTGCCCTGTTGCAATGTCTATCGCTGTATAAACTGTACCTGAAGCCCTAGGAGAAAATAAAAAGTGCAACCAAGATGTGAGGAGGTGCCAAGGGTTACATGAATAAGAATAAACACATACCTAAAATAAAATTAAAAAACACATTTCTGCGGGTGGTTGCTAGGATTAGGGATGGGCCTACGAATGATGTTTGCGATTGGTAGGATTCTCCAAACGTCATCTTGTGGTTCATATCTGATCCCAATTCGCATTTCGGATTGCAGTTCACTCTGGAAATTGAATGTGAAATCTGCACAACTTTCCTCCATAGACTAAAAGGGGGCTGATTCAGTCAGCTGTGGAAATTTGTGGAATTCAGGAAAGTTTGCACAAATGGAACTGGGAAGTTGAGCCAATTGGACGTGAGCATATGTGCAGCTATTTACGAACGTTTTTGGCACACACATGCTCCAAATCGTGTTTGGGGCTTCAAACAGGGCATGTTCGCATATTCTGCATGCAAAAATGAAATTTTCAAACATTTCATGCTGCATATCTTCCCCCCTCCCCCTGACCGAACTGGATTTCCAACCAGCCAGACATACCCTCCTCTAGGGAACTATAGGCTGTAATGGGTTTAAACAGCCCAATTCACCCTCCCACCATCCCCTCGGATTTCCATTTGCATTTTCCAACAGATATTCAACATTCAGAGGCTCCTGAAGGCCAGTGGGCATTCTCGATCCTCACTGGCCGGGGTTTTTTTTCTGGGTGGTGCCCTGTTTGGGTTTTTATTAACATTTGTACTTCTGTATGTCTCAAGATTAACCCAAGCATTCTCATTGTCCCTCCCTCTTCTTCCTCAGTAGCCCTCCTTTGGCTCCAGTCCTGTTGTATTATTATTATTAATTACATTTATATACTGCCCCATAGCCGAAGCTGTCTGGGCAGTTTACAAAGATTAAAACTTTGGACATTAAAAATCAATATACAAAATGTAAAAACATAAAAACATAAAAATGGACAACATATAAAAACAGTGTACATTTAAAACAGCTGCAAACTCTCAGCCAGGCCTAAATATAGTTCTGGGGTCAATTAAAAACTCAGTATATGCTGTTAAATGCTTGGGAGAAGAGGAAAGTCTTGACCTGGCGCCGAAAGGATAACAATGTTGGCGCCAGGCGAGCCTCGTCGTTGACACTCAAGCATTTGTGTTTGCCATTCAAATGAATGTTACACACAGAGGGCTCATCTACACCTACCAGCTATCCGGGATGGGGGGGGATAGAGGATCCCAGGTTTTCCCACTTCCGGGATCATCCGACAGCATACACATGCCAGCACAATGTCAGGAGGGACCCTCCAGTGTGGCGGGGCTTTTTTTGATGCAGGAGCCAGTCGCGCAACTGCACAGCCCTGATCCTGCACAAACGTCAGTAAAAAAAAAAAAAAAACCTCGGTGCCAAAAAGCACCAGCAGCCATCCTGGGCATGGTGAAACTGCTGCCCCCTATTCCCCATGGGCACGGAGCCTCCCCCACGTACCTCCGTGCCCACTTGCGAAGACCCGCCACTCGTGGGGAGGAGGGAGACCTGTGAGCCTGTACCATACCACCCATGGTTCTTGGGCTTGTCTTGGGACCATGGGGGGAAATGGGATAAGTGCCATCCATTTTATCCTGGGGAAAGTAAGAGATCATCCCCAGTTGACCCTGGGATCCTCTGTGCATCATTTGGATAAATGGATGGTGCAGACATGGCCAGAGTCACAAAGTGAAATAGTATTTTATACAACATCTTTCTGCACAAGCTCTTCACAACATTCAAATAAGATGGAAAGGGGAGGAACATGTGTGACGCTACCATTTTGTTTAATGGTTGTGGCATCTTGTCTCAAACTACTGATGTTCTGGTTGGAGACCTTGGCTTATTATATTGCTTCAATAGACATGGGATGTATAAGGGTTTTGTTTTTGCCCTGTTCAGAGCTCCAAAAGCAAGAGCAAGCATGTATCCACTGAAAATATTTGCAAATTGCCTCACAAGTGCTTGCATCCATCTCGTTCCTGATTATGAATTGGATTTGCACAAATTTCTGATAATTGCATAAATTTCCGATATTTGCACAATTTTCCAAATTTGCATAAATTGCCTTAGTAGACTGAATCAGCCCCAATTTAGTCCTATGGAGCAAATTTGTGCAAATTGGAAAATTTGCATACGTTTGAGGAGATTTTCCCAAATCTCCCATTCAATCACCGCTCAATCTGCCCAAGATTCCTAGCTGCACAAAGCCAGGAGAGATTGTAAACGTGAACAGGGTTTGGGCACACGACAAGTGGTGACATGATGTTCAGAGAATCGTAGGCTAGATCTACACCAAGCAGGATATAGCGATATGAAAGTGGTATATAAAAGGCAGGAGCCACACTACAGCTTTATAGCGGTACTGAAGTGCACTGACAACTGTTGGGGCCCATTGACACATACCATATACCACTATATCCTGCTTGGTGTGGCCCCTGCCTTTTATATCCCACTTTCATCCTGCTTTCATCCCGTTGCATCCTGCTTGGTGTAGATCTGCCCCTAGTGATCTCAAATACTAAAATGGACCAATCTGAAAATCAGCTGAAACCAGGTATATGAGTCAGAAGTTATGAGACCTGACAGGGTTAACTAGACTTTAGTTCCAAAACTTCAGCTAAGCTGAGTTTGGTGGTGCGGCACAGATCATGAGGTTGTCCATTGTATAATGGTAGATAGTGTGAAATGTTTCTCTCTACTTCTCTCCTAAACATATATCAAAGAGACTCCCCTATTCCAAAAGCAGTTCTCAAGGGCTCTCCATGGTGTCAGAAATGTGCAGAAGTCTCATCTTAATACACATATTAATAGAATGGGAGCAAACCAGAATATTGCCTTTCAAACAACTGAAAGTAAGAAATGATTCATAGATCTACGTCCATCACATTCTACATGGGATTTCCCTTGGAAAGTGTTTGGTACAACAAGTGAGAAATACAGCAAGTGGAAATCTGTCAGGAGAGCACTTTGTAGAACCATATTATATCAGGCCTGGAACAAAAGCTCTGGCTTCCAGTTTGGCTCCAGGGACAATTGAAGATACTGCTTTTGATCTACAAAGCCCTAAACAGTTTGGTGCCAGGCTAGCTGAAGGACCGCCTCCTTCCAAAGGAACCTGCCTGTAACTTATAATCATAGTTGGAGGCCCTATTATTTGTCACACCACCTGGACAGACAAAATTGGCAGTTACTTGAGAGAGGGTGAGATCGGCTCCCAGCCTGTTCTGCTTTAGACAGGCAGTAAACACTGCCTTGTGCCAACAGGCTTTCAATGTCTAATAGGTTGCCAGCTCTTTAGTTTTAAGGCTGCTTTATTGTATGTTTTAGTTCCTTTGGCTGCATGTTAAGTTTTAATTGTTTTATTGTGCATCACCACGAGTGCCTGTTACATGGAGCGTGCAATTTTATTAATACAGTTATCGTTGTTGTTGTTGTTGTTGTTGTTGCATTTATATACCGCCCCATAGCCGAAGCTCTCTGGGCAGTTTACAAAAATTAAAACCTGGACATTAAAAATTGATATACAATGAACTACAGTGAGCTACAAGGGAGACTATTTGGATGGGTGAATGGGAGGTGCATAGGGGTTAATGGAGCTGAGGACTGTTCCCATGTCAGTGCAGGAATCAGGATGTAGAAACTTCACAGAGGACAGTCATATATAGCAAACCCATTCTCTGAGTGCGGATATATAGCCAACACGGCCTGACAACATGGGGGAGGGGATCGAACGGGGGGGGAGGGAGAATGAAATGAAGCACCCTATAAGAGCGTATTGTTGGCTGAACTCCTCAAGTCAAGGTGCGTGGTACCCAAGTCCAGCCAAGTTATTGTGACATTTGAGTCAGAAAATCCCATAAGCACCTTCCTTCCTTCCTGGATGAAAACATACGATAATATTAAATTAAACACCTAACAATTTGGTCCCCTTTTGTGACACTCTAAATCAGCTGCCTGAGGCAGCTGCCTCCCTCTGGCTAAGGGTAGGGCCAGTCCTGTTGGAATTACTTAATGCAATTTAGATTGGTCGTCTCTACAGAAACACAGATTAATTGGCGACGAAATGATTGACGTAGCATTTTAATTTTTCTACCGTAGACCAAATCCCTTGGTGACATACAGTGTATTCATTGGACATGCTAGGGATCATTTTAATATATATGCAAATGTGTTTTCTGTGACTAATAAGGAAGATTAATCCAATTTGTTTACATTGCAATTTTAAATTCTGTTTATTCATGGTTGTCAATGCGGAACTACAGCTCCTGAGCTCAGAGGATCCTGATTTCTATATTTTACTTAGCAAACCTGTTCTAGAGAGTTGACTGTCAGGCATGCCAGAAGCCTTTTGAGACAGCTATACTGCCTGAGCAGTACCTCCTGCAATCCTATATATTTGTCACGGAAGTGAGAAGTCATGACAAACTTTCTTGTCAGCCTGTCAGGATCTGAGGACCTAACCACATCGGTCCGGCCTCCCCACCACCGCCTCCTCTGCCCCTTGTCCTGACACGACTAAATGGAGAGTCCGCAGCAGAGCACAGCTCCTCATTGGCCCTGCCATCCAAGCTTTCAAGGCAGGCGCCCTGTGACTCATGTGCAACATGTGGCCCTAGCAAGTCGCCTGTGCAGCCCGCCATGAGTGCTCAACTGCTCCCGTATTGCTGCTACCGCCATAGCCATGTTCTCCAGGAACAGAGGGTGCTTCGGCTGTTGCGCCAGCTGCGCCCTTTCCTAGAGTTGGTAGAGCATGCGCTGGTAACCTCGAGGCTCGACTTCTGCAATGTGCTGTACATAGCTCAGAGGACCCTGATTTGTACATTGTACCTAGTTCGGAAATTTTAATTAGTTCACAATATAGCAGCCATATTTACATATTACGCCAATATTAAAATCACTCCATTGGCTGCCAATTAGTTTCCGGGTGAAGTACAAAGTGTTGGTCATTACCTTTAAAGCCCTACATGGTTTGGGTCCAGGTTACCTGCGGGATCACCTTCTCCTGTACACTCAGGTCCTCTGGGGAGAACTTACTTCAGTCAGCCAAAACTAGGCTGACAACTGTTAACCAGAGGACCTTCTCTTCTGTTGCCCCCAGACTCTGGAATTGCCAGCCGGGAGAGAGTCATCAACTTAATCATCTTTCCAAGTTTAAAACAGGTATAAAGACTATCCTCTTCCGGCAGGCCTACCTAGATGGATATTAACGCAAGAATTTTAAGATGTCTTGATAGTTTTATATGCTCTTTTAATTAGCTTAATATATTTGATCTATATTGTATTGTAATAATGTTGTTCCCCGCCTCGATCCAAAGGGAGAGGCAGGAAATAAATAAATAACTAGTTTCCCTGCAGAATGAACAGGATCAGGAGGGAAGGAGATGCAAGCCCAGCGCATCTGAAGGTGTGATTAAAGCTCCCCATCCTTGCAAAATGAGATGGTGGGAGGGAGAATGTGTTCATGCATATATGAGCGTGCATGGGGATCAGAGAATGGGGGGGTCCGTGTGTGGATGAGCGTACATGACTTTTTAAACTATGTTATGGGCTTGTACTGGTTTAAACGTGTAGATTTTATTCCACTGTCCTCAGTTTTAAACTTATTGGTTACTAGAATGATTGTGGATTTGCAATGGCATTTGATTGTAATTTGGTGTTTTTTTTTGTCCTTGCAAGCCACCCTGAGAAATGTCATGATACAGCAGCCTAAACACTGTATGAATAAATGAAAATAAAACAATATAAATAAACATGCACTCTTGTTATTTATTTATTTATTTATTTGCTTATTTACTTGATAGATTTTTAGCCTGCCTTTCAGGGTACCCCCACAGCCACAGCAATACATAAAATCAATAGGAGGCAGGGGCGTAGCTCAGTGGTAGATCACCCGCTTTGCACACACAAGTTCCCAGATTCAACCCCCAGCATCTCCAGGAAATGCTAGGAAAGACCCTTGTTTAAAACCCTGGACAACTGCTGCCAGTCAGTGTTGACAATACTGGGTTCATTGGACCACAGGTCTTGACCTAGCAGAAAGCAGCTTCATATGTCCCTGTGTCTTGTTTGTATTTGTTTTGTTTTTGCTTTAATTAGGTTTTAGGTCCTTTTGTACAGCTATGTCTTCTGTCCTGGACTTGGAGGCCAATGTTTGAAGGAGCATTCAACAGCCCACAAAAACATGGAGAGGTTCTTCTTGGACAGTTGCAAAAGCAAAACCCAAAACTAAATCAACTCCCCTGGCTCAGGTCTACTTAGAATTCACAGGGTGTTTTCGATAGCTCAGTGTGCCTCACATATATTGTCGAGTGCTTTTCTTTATTTGAAATTATTTTTAGGCTGCCTTTAAGGATGGGACCCTATGATATTTCCTATACTGTGGAGGCTATTGTTGCTGCCATGAGATTTGAACCAGAGAATTCCTGAGAATCATGGAACACCTGTAGATACTAGCTGATGACAACATTATCAGTCTTATAGAAAATATACTGATGAAATCTGCATAACTACACACACACACAGAAAGGTATGTGTGCAGAGTGGTATAAAACTGAAGCCCTATCTCTTAGCGATACTTACCCTTGGCCAATTTTTTCAAACCGTGTATATTTCTTTTTTGGGTCTCCGACACTCACAATGCTTCCTGAAATAACCAAGAAAGACAGATCTCACTAAGAATACATACACGTTGCTTCCAGAGATGACTAACTCACAAGGAAAGGCAGGAATCAGCTGAAAGTGATTTTTACTCGGCTTTGAGGAAAGTGAGAATGAGACATTGAGGTAATAACAAGACTGCATGCAAAGGTGAGAACATTCAAAAATCACTGGAATCATTATATTTATTAAACACCTCATAAAATAAATTCCTCTAGGTATTTTATTATAATAATAATAATAAATCAAATCACAAAAAAACAGCAATATAAAACTAACAAAAATGCCAAGACAGTGTCAACTCCACCATCCAAATTTTGAAGAAGAAATGTCAAATTCGAAATAAATCTGGGTATTTTTCAATGGGACCTGCATGTGTGCAAGATAGCCACAAGGTTGATTAAAAAATAAAATCCTGGCAGAAGGATATAGCAGTCTGTTTTCTATAATGGGGTGATCCAAAGGAGCCACTGGCTTGGCGGGTTTGGACAACACGATAACTAAGGGTGAGTTAAATAGTCAATGGTTGGTCATTGTGACATCTGTCAGGACTTTTTCACTTCACGGTTAGTTATTTGAAATAACCAATACAAATAATTAACGCTGAGTTGAATATTTTAACAACAGTTATTGTGTCACGTGTCGGTATTGTTGACTATTTTGTCACACACAGTTGCTTATTTTCGGTGACTACAGAGTCTCCTGCCAAGAGTGACAAAAGCAGCAGCTGCTGTTCTAGTCCAGCCGGCAGAACTCACAATGGCTGATGGGATACCAGCAGGAGGACTGTGGGGGGAAGAGGGCAGGGGATGTGTCAATCAAACACACCATCAACTAATAGTCAACTTGAAGCTGGCCTTAATCCACACCATGGTTGATTATAATCATGTTGTGTGGGGAATACCCTCTTGATAATCAACAGTGGAGTTGACTATTATCCCACTATTGACTGTTGTGTTGCAACACTTCTGCAAATGTACATCAACACAAGTACATATCAGTGCAAAGCCGCATTACAGTTAATGTGCATTTAGTGCAAGCACAAATTTGCACAAATTTCACTACAAAGCAAAAAAACAGAAAAAAACAGTCTGCGGAATCCGCGCAAACTTGGACGAAGCCAGTCTACTGCAGAATCTGCAGGGCAGATTCAAAGATATCCAAACTTCATTGCAGATTTCTCTTGACATTCCCTAACTGGCGACTTTCTTTGTTGGAATAAATGAAAGGAGAAATGCAAGAATATATGGAAGTATTGCTTCAAAAGCAGACATTAAACCAGACATGGCCAGAGAAAGATGATTGTCTTCTAAAATGGTTTTGCCTAGCAGTATTCTATTCAAGGAGAAGGGGGGGAAATTCACTGAAAATAAAAGTTGCCAAAAAGACAGATTTCTGGTAATATTCGAAGGGCTCTTAATATATCATGGTACTGAATCTGGATTTCAAATAGCAATAGTGTCACTAGTTGCCTTAAAAGCTTTTGATAGAGTTGAGAGACCTTGCTTTACTGAACTGTTAAAAAAACAGAAAGCGCAAATTATGGTGAACATTTTGTCTCATTAATAGACTGTTTCTGTTCAAGTGACAAGGCACAGATAAGGACCAATGGGCTGCATTCTGCGCCATTTGATCTACACAGAGGTATATGACAGGGATGCGCTCTGTCACCACTCTTCTTTGCTATAGCTCTGGAGCCATCGGCTACATTAATTAAGACACATCCTGGGATTAAAGGTGCAAATGTTCAGGTGTGTTCCAAGGATTTCTTATATTTCCAGGTTTCCACATTGCTACACTTCCACATACAACTTCACATAAAATCAGTGGTGTCCTAAAATTAATCCAAACTCCAGTCTGGCTCCAAAGCAGAGCAGGCCTCAGGCTCTGGCACATAGTGATGACATCACAGCATGCACCTAGAGACCTCTCTGCATCCCCCTTCACATTGCTAAATTTGATCAAAGTGGGGGCAGTAAAGAAAACTCTATTCTGCAAACTGGAATGGATGTAACAGGCTGGCTTTTAGACCCCTCACCTCCCTCGATACTTAGAGTTTGCTTCATCTCAGTATAAAACCTTCCTGCTGCTTGTGGTGCATGATAATTTAGCACTCCTGCAGAACATTGCTAGAACATGTGCACAGAAGCCTCAAATGGCTGCTGCTTCCCAGCGTGTGTACACTGCACATACATGAGATGTTCCTTACATGTGTAAGATTGCTGTGCATACTTTACAACATGTCAATCAGTCCTCAAAGAAGGGTGGGGAATTTTGGACAGTCCAGGGGGCAATTTCCCCCCCCGGGCCCCTCCCATTGGGCTGTAGCCTCCTCCCCCCCACATGGTGAAAAAAAAGTCGAGGTGATGGTGGTTTGCTACTTCCCCTTGACGGCAAACCACAATAGAGCCATATTGAGGACAAATTTAGCTAGAAAACAGACGACATCTGTGTCTACAAAGCCTCTGTAGCAGTTTGTCACCAAATTTTGGCAGCAGAGCAATAATTTGCCTTTTTTCTGGCTTTTGGGAAGGGGGCGTTGACCGGAGCAGTGGGGGCTGCACTGTGGGAAGGTGAAGGCCTCCTGTAGCCTGCCTTCCCCTGCCTAAGATCTCACAGAAGCATCGTGATGGTTTGGAACGAGTTTGTTCTGAAAGAAGGAGGATTTAGCCCCATGGAGTACAGCTAGGGTGACCAGATAAAATCCAAGTCAGGGCTCCTGTAACTTTAACAGTTGTAGAGAAAAGGGAATTTCAGCCAGTGTCATTTGTATGCAATTAGTTCCTGGTGAAATTCCCTCTTCATCACAACAGTTAAAGTAGCAGGGGCCCTGCCTTCTTTTGTATTTGGTCACTCTAGTATAGTGCCTGCACCTTTAACTGTTGTGATGAAGAGGGAATTTCACCAGGAACTAATTGCATACAAATGACACTGGCTGAAATTCCCTTTTCTCTACAACTGTTAAAGTTACATGAGCCCTGACCTGGATTTTATCTGGTCAGCCTAAGTACAGCCCATAAACTAATTTTAAGGAGCTGGGAGTTAGACTATTCTCGTTGCTGGCTGCTTTCAGTCAAGCTATGCGTCTATCAGCTATATCAGCTGAAGGAGAACATGAAGAGGGAAAACACTCTATCCTGGCAGGATTGACAAGTAATTGTTGCGTATTACAGATGGGAACACAGATTAGGTGGAGCCTCATCTGCAGCTGCTGCCACCTGTATACTTTTATCCTCAAAATGTCCTTGCCATGCTTTTTGGACGCTTTCAAAGAAATAGCAATGGCCTACATAGCATACATATTGCAATGAACCAAAAGTGACAGCAGGTGGCAATTTAAGCAACCTAGTGGGTTACAACTGACCAGCAGATGGGAAAGAGAAGTCGATATGAAGGGTGAAGAAAGATATTGAGATATGGACCCCTGCTAAGGAAAATAAACATGAAGACCCTGTTCAAGACAGGGTCTTCATGAAGAAGACCTGATGAGAATGTTCTCTAGCCAGAGAACCTGCTGTAAGAAGATGGGGCTGTGGGACTGTAAGAGGCAGGATTAGGAATAAGTGAACAAGCGATGTTTGAGATTGCTAGGATTCTCTGAACTTTGTTGTCCTGCTCATCCTGTGCCCAATTCCTGTTTTGCATTTACAATTGCTGCTCGCTCTGTGTGAATTGGAAAACTGTACAAACAGAGCAGCGATCGAACGTGAAATTTGTGCAAATTTTCCCCAAATTTGTGCAAATTTTCCCACAAATTTATGCATATTAGGAAATTTGCATGAAATGAAACTGGGAAGGTTGTGCAATTGAACGTGAGCAGAGGTCCAGCAACATTTTTGGTGGAAACATGCTCACAATTACCTTCAGGTTTTAAACAGGGCATGCTCGCACGTTATGTGAGTAAAAACTAAATTCTCATGCATTCCTAGGCAGAATATTCTATCCGTTGAGTGGGCAAGGGGGGGAAAGGCCAGGTGGTTAATATTTATATCTGGCCTGGCTTCAAGTATAATATTTATTATAGCTATGCCCACAGTGCCTCTCAAAATTTTCCACCCTATTTGTGAGCAGAGAAATTGGGGCAGGGATCCCAAACCTTTTTGGATTGGGTTTTTTATTATTGCATTACCCACCTTTTTTCCTCCAAGGAACCCAAGGCAGCGTACATGAGCCTCCTCCTCTCCATTTTATCCTCACAACAACAACCCTGTGAAGTAGGTTGGCCTGAGAGTCTGTGATTGGCCCAAAGTCACCCAGTGGGTTTCCATGGCCGAGTGGGGACTAGAACCCAGATCTCCTGACTCCCAGTCCAACACTTTAGCCACTACACCACACTGGCTGGTGAGCCCATTTAGAATGTTGAAGGAGTGTTATTTGCACTCTCACAAATGGCTGCCAAGGATGTTTTGCCCATTCCTAAAATGGCTGCCATAATGGGTATAGCTGATCATAAAACATCCATCTCCCAGAAAGCAAACTGGTGAGACGAAAGAAAAATTATTTTCTCAAGAACCCAAAGTAGGAAGCAGAAGTTGGATGGTGATGGACTTTACTTTGCAGCATTTCAACCTCCAAGTAAAAAAGAAAGTGTAATTTTAAAAAAAGAAAAACCCTAAGATTCAGGCAACAGATCAAATATTTTAAATAAGTGATAAATGATAATGGCTTTTTCAGGCACCAACACAGAAAAGATAATGTCCCTATTGCTACCCAGCTCACCTCAGAGGATAAGGCTATCAATGGCTACTAATAAGTCCTGATGGCTACATAATATGAATGGCTACTAGTCTTGATGGCTATATGTAGAGGCAGTAAGCCTATGTTCAGCAATTGCTGGTAACATGGGTGGGAGGGTGTTATTGCACCCATGTCCTGCTTGTGGTTTCCTGATCAACAGCTGGCTGGCCACTGTGAGAACAAAATGCTGGACCAGATGGACCCTTGTTCATGACTAACTTAAGTCCCATTCACTTCAATGGATGTACTCTAAGTAGACTTTAGTTGGATTTTACCCAATTGTCTTATGGTTCAGGACCAGATTAGGCTGCCTCACCCCGGAGTAGCTGAAGCACTTCAGCATAATTCAGCCCAATGGCCAGCTGCTCTCTCCCACCTGTGGGACTTACCTGAAGTCTCCACTCACCCCAGCAAGCTGCCCGACCTCCAGGAGAGCAACTCTGCCCTGCCATAGATCTACTGTTGTAAAGTATGGCAGCCATAATAGTAGATCTACAGCAGGCCAGATGGCAGGTGGCTCACTGGTGTGAATGGAGGTGTCAGGTAAGTCCTGCAGGTGGGGGTGGGGCAGCAGTTCACCAGGTTTTGGGAGCAAAAGCGAGGGGAGGGAACATGAGCGGGAGGGCAGTCCTATGGACTCCCGGTCTGCTCCACATCTGGCTTTCTTGGGCACCCAGGAAACCGCAACAGCCACCTCCCACTTCGGATTCGAGACCAATTCAGGCCAGTCACTGACTCTCAACATAGTTGTTGTGAGAATGAAAGGGAGATGAGGAGGAACATGTATGGTGTTTTGGCATCCTTGGAGGAAAAGGCGGGATATAAGTATAACTAGCAAACAAACAAACAATCCATGGTAATTAAGCCCAATGAAAGCAGTGGAACTCCTAAGTGCTGTTAATCACAATTGAAAGGCACCAATCCTGTTCACATTTAATTGGAAGTAAGCCCCAATGCACACAGTGGGACTTACTTTTGAGTAAGGATGCACAGGACTGTACTGTGACTCCCCTATTTAATTTGGTGGACCTTAAAAGTGCTTATGTCTGTGGCTTGCAATATTTAATTTCTTTTTCTTTTCCTTTACCAAGTAGTCAAGTAACCCAAAGCTTGCAAGCTAGGGCAGGGCACTCACTTAATTTTTCTAAGATCTCCTCATCGGTCATCTTGGATTTTTTCCGTTGCCGGTCTGTGTTCCTGTACAAAGTGTTTGTGTTGGAGTTCTCAGGCTGGGGTGTCGTAGGTTCTTTAGCAGGGGCCGGTGCAGCGACAGGTTCAATCACAGAACGTGTATAAATCTGAAAGAAACAAAGCAGAGGTGGGGGATACCTTGATTCCGTCGTGAACTTGGCAAAGTCGAACAACAATGAATTGCCACTGAATCACACACAACGAAACACATTAATTGTCGTCTCTGCTTTCACTAACATTATATTTCTCTCTCTCTCTCTCTCTTTTTCTCTAAAGATTTAATTTAAGCTCTTCACAGGTAGATAATGGATTTCAAGACTTCCGTGATGCCTTTCAATTTACACATGATACCCCCTGAACTAGGAGCTCCGATGTACCTTTCTGCACAATGCAGAAAATCTTGGGATTAAGTGATAAATCTCAGATCAGAGTTTGCTGACTGCCATGGTTTCCTGCCAATTAAAAGCCTGAGAATGGGTATTATACTCAGACCCATCTTCCAAAATGAATTTTCTTCCACTGCTCATAATCATGAGCTACTTACTGTGTCATAGGCTGGGTGCACTCTGATCTAAACTGGGCCAAGAAAAGGTTAATTCTGTAAATTTGCTTGAATTATGCATGTCGAGCTCATCCACATAACGGCTCTTCGTTTGCATGACTTAAAGCTGGTTTGGCTAACCATAGGGAGCAGCAAGGATTTAATCAGGAGACTGAAGCTTCAGCCCTGGAAATGTTATGCTACCTAGTTTTGGAGATTTCATCAGGCCACCCTTATGCTTTGGCACATCTCTGTAGCCATAAGGGATAGATATTTGTGAAAAATTGAGATTCTCAAAAATCTCAACCCCCACATCAGGTGCCATATTCCAGGATCTCTTGGGGTGTTTTTTTCCCTTACATCTTCCCCCCCCCCAAAAAAAACGATGGCATATGGACCTATCTGGTCCTATCAAGGGGACAATTGAAACTCCAACTGATGGCAACTTACTGATTTTGTATGTTCTGGACGTGGAGCAATAATGGGAGGTGGTTCATTGTCATCATCATCTTCTTCATCTTCCTCATCCTCTTCTTCTGAAACTGGAGGAGCTAGCGGGGGTTCTGATGCCGTTTTTGTGCTCTGTAGGGAAGAGATGTTCATGCACACCAGGTTTTAGCCAACAGCAGAATTATTGGCAAAGCATGAAAGGCCTGGCATTCATGGATGAAGGATACCTGGTGAAGCCCTCACTTATCTTCCCCCCTTGTCTCTTCCTGGTGTCGCTTTCTCAACCCATCGCCTCCACGCCCCTGCTGTTTTCGCTAATTGCCAGGTTATACATAGCAAATAAGCTTGCAGCTACAGTCAGACTGGTGATCGATGAAGCCTGTGAGCTATTTATCTTGCCAATGGGACAGTGAGTTGGGAAGCGCGTAACAAGTGAATCTTTTGACAGAATCTAAGGCAACTGTTATGTGGATTTGGAGGGGAGGGAAAGATTATATAGACTGGTTAATTGATTGATTGGTTTGTAATGATTTTTATTGGCAATTGTAAATGAATTTTTACTTAATATGCTCTGATTTTATGGAATCTACGTTGTGTGGTTTTTATTTTGTATGCTGCCTTGAGAGGCTTCCACCCCTGAAAGGTGGCCTTAAAATAATGTCAATACATACATACATACAAACAATAAATTATCTCAGATCACCAGCCCATGGTATTTGTCAAAATAGAGATGTGTTTCCTTAACAGGTTTTCTCTGATATCTGGAAAGAAGATCTTAGACTGCATAACATTGGTTTTGGATGTGTACAATGCCTAGCACAATAAATAATGTGCCTTATTCCAGATAAGGGACATATGGCCAAGCTTGTGGACACAGCAAAAATAAGGCGGTGAGATACCAGACTTTTGATAAATGATGACCACCACCATGGTGTCCATCTCATCATCATCACAAACCCAAAGTCCAGCTGAAGGAGCCCATGCCAACGTAGAGTGGCCATGTGACCTCTTTTACAGAGGACAGTCCTCTATTTGAAGGGCTGTGAGAGGATCATCCTCTATTCTGAAGATGTGCTCTATTTTGAGAGCTTTCTTGTCCAAGGCAGGTAAAAAAAAGGTAAAGAACTATCAGAAAGAAGAGCAGCATGGGCCATGAAGTTGCCCATCCACGACACCTGGACAGCAGACTGATTAGGTCGGCACACAGGTCACCTTTGCACAGTCTTCTGCACCATGCTGAGATATACTGCATTTCTATTTAAACTAAAATTATTCCTAAATTGGCATTTGTAAATATAAATCGGCATATGCAAATTTTATACGAATTAGCACCCACTTTTGTCTTCTATTTGGGGATGCATGTCCTCTTTTTTGGCGATCCTGTGCCAACACCACTTCCCCTTCAATCGAATTCTCTAGGTATGGCGTGCCCCCAAGGGTGCTCCTGTTCCCAAGCCTAATGTTCCTGAAAAAATGGTCTGCGAAATCCCCTTACACTCATGACTGATGCCTCAGTGGGCTCGCTAATATTTAATGACCTCTCTTTCCCTGCTGTTGTGACCACCTAATAATAGCCTACTCATAAGGGCCCTCCTTATAAACATGTCTTCCATTTAAAGGAAGCAAAAGAAATCATGCCCCAAGTCCAATAACAGTTTTACTCAACCCCCCCCCCCCAACACACACACACAATGGCCAACTAATCCTGTAATGTAGCTAAAGGGCAGGTGTTGATCTGAGCCTGGTGGAGACTTGCTTTCCAAACGAAGAGTCAGGGTGTCCACTGAAGACATAATTAGATTTGAACGTGGCTTTGGAACTTCAGAAAGTGACCCAATTCAAAGGGTGCTGCTTCTGGCAGGGCATACTTCTCCTTGGCTCCAATGTGGGACCATGCTTTGGAACTTCCGAAGCTTCAGATGTGTCCACGTTGACTTACATGGGGTTCCACTACCATCTCATGCCCTTATCTCAAGTCCACGTCTCAGTAGGAACTGCTGGCCAATGCCCCATGTTTATGCATATGCCTATGTACACCAGTTGCTGGGGAACATGGGCCAGAGGGTGCTGTTGCACTCATGTCCTACTTGTGGGTTTCCCATGGGCATCTGGTTGGCCAATGTGTGGACCAGATGGACCCTTGGACTGATCCAGCAGAGTTCTCCTTATGTTCTTAGGGTTTCATCACCAGGGTTTGGACAGCTCTCGAGCAAAGGTTTCCCCTCCCTCAGGGTGTCTACCTGCTCATCAATGTTGTCATCCGATGCTGTGGCTCCTCTCCCTTATCATTGCTCCCACCTATTTGCCTGCCTGGCAGAGAGGCCGTGAGCAGGCAGGCCGTGCCATCCATGCTCCTCTTTCACACAACTACCACTGCCTGGGCCAGAGCAAGAGACCGATGCAAAAGCAAGGTGCAGGTGCTCTTGTCAGCGGCCCCCCTGCTAGGTGTGAGCCCTCAGCAAGGACCCAACTATGCCGACCCTTGGCGCCAGCCCCGTTAATCACTGCCCTATTTCTACACTGTCAAAATTGACCATAGAGGCAGAACAGAAAAAAATTAATTCTTATTTCACCATATGCCAGCAGAATTCCTCACGTGGGCTCATTCAGCCCATAGCGTTTTCTCACTCAGGCCATGCAATGAACACAGCGCCTCTACCGTGTCCTGCCATTGTCTGGCCTCTACTGTGTAATTGACTATGCAAAATTAAGTCGCCTAACATTAAAAGATAAAGAGACGTCCCCATTCACTCATTCAGTATAAAAACAAGAACATTTATACAGAGAGCTCAACGTTGACTTGGATTGTCTTAAGTATATCTTTGGGGCTTCTGCTATAATTCAACATTAGTTAAATGCCCGCTGCTGTTTCAAACATCCCTGCAAATGGTCCCAGTGAATTACAGCAATTTTAGCCAGCCATATATCAGATTAAGCCATAAAAACCGAGGCAATTCCAGAAGATGGAGATTAATTTGCATCCAATGGCAGGTTTTTCTACTCACCGAAGGATGGGCCGCAATGTATCCATGGGCGCTCTTATCTGAAATGTGCAAAAGAAATGTCCATGAGGGCCTGTTAGAACCTCAATGGCTAAAGGGTATTTAATCGTAGAAGAAGAAATGTGATACTGTTTGACAAAGTCAAGTCAGATGATACAAGTAAGACTTGCAACAAAATGTTGCGGTGTGAAGCACTCCTATTCGGTGATCCAGCCAGCTATGCCCTATTCCAGAAAATTCCATATCATTTCCCTTCCCTTCCTGGTTTTCTATCTTTGCATTGGAGGCTGGTGGCTCCGATGTCAGAGGGGTGGTGAATACACTCTGGATTTCAGTCAGAACTCTAAAGGAGCTATCTAAGGTTATTCCACTCCTTTAGATTTCTGTTTAACCTGCAGCAGATTCACTGCCCCACTTTCATTGGAGCCACCAGACTCCACTGCATCTTTACCCTATAAGTACACTACCGAGCATTCTGTGGCCGCTGAGTATGTTCTGCTTTCATGGGGCTGTTTGGGGGGGGGGGGTGCCCCCCTATTAGTTATTTTCCAAAATATGTTTTGTACTTCTGCAAACCAAAAGGGTTCCCCCTAAGCACCCGGATACCCCCTTCTTGTTTCTCAGAGGTGCTACTTCGGGTACAGTCCTATCAGCACACAACAGCTGAATTTCCCATTAGAGGATGTGATGCAAGAGACGAAAAAGCATATTCAGGAAGCTGCCAGTCCAGAAAAGGGGTTGTTTAATCCCTTTCCATCCCATCATTTGCTTAAAAATCAACCTCCGGAATCTAATTTTCTCCTGAGAGAGAACAAATATATATATTGGGGGGGGGGGGGGGCTTATATTTTTCCTTGCATGTGGAAAAGCCATTGGGAGAGGAGAGAGAGTTGAAAGGAAAAACTAGCAAGGAGAGAAATGGCTAAGCCAACCTTCCTCAGCCTCCAGATGTGTTCGACTACAGATGTGCCCTCCAGATGTGTTGAACTACAACTCCCAGTAGTCCCTAGCCAGCCATGCTGACTGAGGCATATTGGGAATTGTAGTCCAGTGCACCTGGAGGACAACATTTTGAGGAAGGCTAAGCTAAGCAAATCGCATTAGCTGCAGCTGTGAAAGATTTTAGCATAGCTTCTTCCCGTGTCCTTTGAATAAGCATAATATTTTTCTTCCCTTTAAAAAGTCTACACATTGAACATGTTGTGGGAATTAGAACTTCCTTTCTCTGTGAAGCAGCCCCCGTGGTGCAGCTAGGGCTGGACATTAGGTAGGGATACATGAGACATTTGTTTCAGTTTGTTTTTTACCAGGAATTACCCAGTTCACAATTCCAGACCGAAGATCAATAGAGACACAATCTGCAGTCACAGTCCATATCTTTCTGAATTTGCAGTATGATTTGCAGACCAAAATATATATGTTTGATAGCATGCATACATTTGAAAAATGTGCATGAGCCAATGATTTTTTTTTTAAAAAAAAAAATCCAACAAGCTGTAAAACCCAGATAGGGATGGTCGTCATAGGGAAATCCAGCCCTTTTTAGGGTCACTGGATTTCCCCAGAACCTCCAGCTTGGTATGTGATTGCGGGCTTTTCCAAAAAACTGGGAACTCTTCTCATGTGCATGTTTTTCTTAAATCAACATTTACACAAAGGCTCGATTTGTGCTAATTGCAGCTTTAATATGCCGTGATTTGCACAAATTGTAGGTGCAATTTCTGTAAATGAAGCACATCATGGCCACAATTTGTACAAATAATGGCCATAATTTGTGCAAACATCTATTTAAGAAAAGAAAAAGAAAAACCCACGAGCTGCCCCGACTTGATCTGCATCCAGTCTGGCCAGATTGTGGGCAAGCAAGGGGGGGCTGAACTGATGAGAGCTCAGTGGACTTCACCCCCTGGACAGGTTCCTCTGACATCCCTAAACACAGATGGAATGGATCTGACAAAAATGTGTCCATCCCTACCCAAGACATTTTGCTGCCTGAGACGCATGACATGATGGTGCCCCATCCCATTCATTACATGTGCAACAGATGCCTGGTCTAGCAGATGAATCTGACTTCAACACTAGCGAATGGGACAATCTCCTCCATTGTACCTGAAGGCATCAGGCTACCTTAGGAGATGCAGCATGAGCCACAAGGCACACAGGCCCTTGCTGCCATTTTCTAGTATTTTCCGTCTAAGGCAAATGTTTCACTCTACCTAACGGTAGGGCCAGCTTTGGTTGATGGTACAGATGTACCACAAAACTACTGACTCCAAAGACAATCAAACACTTCCGATCTGCTGGGCTTGAGGCTCATGCGGGTAAGGAAGTGTGAATCAGCAAAACCTGAGCTTGCCAAAGGTCTCCGAATTCTCTCCCAAAGGTCATTCTAAATCAAATGTGTATCAGGTCACGAGCTTTCTTTTTTTATTTTTATTTTTTGCTTTGCATGAAACTGCCTGCTTATTTTGGGGTATATTTTCCCCCAAATATATGCATCAATTCTCAGCATTTTTGAAACGCGGTCACTTTTTACAGCTACGAGTTTTGAAACGTAGTCATTTTTGAAATGTGTGCATGCTGTTGAATGCATGCGAGGGAGGGTGACCCACAAATTTAGTGTTTTGTCCGGTCTAAGGCAATGTGTTGTGTTGGTCCTGATGGTATCCTCTTCCCTACCATTCCCTGCTTACCTCCTGATGTAAAGCTCATATATTTCTGGTTGTTTACTGTCTCTTTGGAATCATAGAATTTGAGGACATCCAGAACAGCCTGTGGGTTCTTCTTCTGCTCCAGTTTTGTTATATTGGAGGTCTGTAGCAGCCTGGCCCACTGTTCAGGAATTCCCTGTGAACAGCAAGTGGGGGAGAAAATGATGACTTGGAGCATTTCAATGGCTTTCCTAGTTCATCTGCCAGTACAGTTCCTTACCAAGAATCCCACGCTACCTGTAAGATCACTTTCAGAGACTTTGATCGATGCCTGATAGTTTAAAACTAGACACTTTACAGCAGGTGCACTCATTCTCTCAACCTCTCTTAAAACAAAGAGCTAAATCCTGGATCCACGTTTTAAAAAACATCAACAACAAAAAAAGAAAGTTATGGCTGTGACAGGAAAAAAAGGTGCATGAAACTCATCCTTAAATCAACGCTTGCTGATCCATGGAACAATGACAGAAAAGCTTAGCTCATTTCCCTGGTGATTCGGTGCAGACATCCAAACACTACTCTAAACTGGAGGACAACATGGGTGTGCTTTAGGAATCTTACACTGGATATCTGGTTCATAACGAGAGAAATGCATTCTGCTCAAAGGATAACAGCAGATCCGTTTGAGGTCGAAGCCGCCTCCTGATGCGTTAATTGGCCTTTGGGGAACATTCTCTGGAGTTCAGAGGAGGGGCTGCAATTTGGAACCAAAATGGGAAGGCTGAGTTACATAACGCAGCTGGTGCTGTCAAGGAAGCCTCCTTCCTGAGTCCTTCGCATCTCTATGTTTCATAAAAGAAAAAAGAAAAAACTACATGGACTCAGAGCAGAAGCTGTGCACCCCAAACCAAGAAATGTCCAAAGTTTGCATTGAGCTGTTCTTATTTCTGAAGAAGATGCCTTGGAATATCCAGTATAATTTCCTAAATTCAAGGAAGACCATCCCTCCCCCTATTTCCTGCACAATTAACATCTATGTAGCAAACTGCTCAAAGGGCATCGAAGCATCACCTGTGTGCCACCCCAGCTTAGAGCTACAATCTAACAACAACCAAAAGAAACAGGTTTCATATCATCTCATTCCTCCTAAGAGGTTCTCTGCAAAAGAAAATGAAGTGTAATATGGGGCCTCTGGCATTTGGGGTTAATGATGAGAAAGTGGGGTAAGCCAAGCAAACGAAATCTACTGCACACACGTGAAACCTGGCGCTGCAGTGCTATGACATCTCAAAGAAGCACGTGGATGCAAGCTTCTTTTGGGCCTGTGACGCACCTCTGGAAGCTTCCCTGTGCACATCTGTGAGCCATAGAGATCTGGCTGCAATGGACGTAAATAAAGAAAGAAAAGAAAGTTAAAACAGAATGTGGGACAACTGAGAAGGTGGGAAAGAGGTGAAATCCAATGGGTCGAAATGGGGCAGGGAGGGGGCAGGGAAGGGATCTCATCTAAAAGTGGGAGGTAGCAAACAGAGTAGTAATTGACAAGCTACAGGAAGACAGATTTTGAAAAACAGAGGGGGGGGGAAATCACAGTTAACTTCAAAGAGGCATCAATTCCCCCATTTTAAACAAGTAGTGGAGAAATTGTGTCGTTGTTGTTTGCTCGCTACAAAATCATACTGCTCAGGATGAATAGCTAATGAACTGGATCAAATACACAGTGTTCAAAAGGTGGGGGTAGATAGAATAACTCCCCCCTTTTTTTCATGCTTAAACCATCTTGGCAATTCTGAACTGGTTCCATGAAAGGTACACAGTGCAATCCTAGGCCTAGAATCATAGAATAGTAGAGATGGAGCCTATAAGGGCATCAAGTCCAAACCCCTGCTCAATGCAGGAATCCACATGAAAGCATCCCTGACTGATGGCTGTCCAGCTGCCCCTTGAAAGCCCCTAGTGTGGGAGAGCCCACCACCCCCCTAGGTTATTGGTTCCGTTGTCGTACTGCTCAAACGGTCAGGACGTTTTTTCCTGATGTCCAGCCGGAATTATCTGGTTTCCTGTCACTTGAGCCCATTTTTCCGTGTCCTGCATTCTGGGATAATTGAGAAGACATCCTGGTCCTCCTCTGTGTGACAACCTTTCAAGTGCTTGAAGAGTGCTATCATGTCTCCCCTCTGTCTTCTCTTCTCCAGGCTAAACATGCCCAGTTCTTTCGGTCTCTCCTCATAGGGCTTTGTTTCCAGACCCCTGATCATCCTCGTTGCCCTCCTTTGAATTATTCAGAAGCAAGTGTCAATGGCTCCAATGGAGCTTTCGCCCGACTCAGTATGTTTAGGATTGCCATCTTAGATTACTTTTCCAGCCACCTTATTAAAAACTGTAGATCACAAACAGCCAGTATACAAATGAACAGAAAACACTATGAAAGGCATCATCAAGTAGTTCAGAATTTATGTTTGGGTTGGATTTGGGGCTCATGTACTGGGGCCAAAGGAGTTGTGAAAGGCAACTGCTCTTTCTACAATCTAAAGTCACACATTTTCTTTTTTGCTTTTTAAATCACAGGCTTTAAAAGTTTGGGTTGTAGCTTGATTCATTCTACATGGGAAAGGACCATTTTTTTTAAAGCATGCTTTTCGGAATTCTTCTCCAAAAATAGTTCAAAGTCCAAACTTGCCCCCTTCCCTCCATATACCTAAATGTGCCAGCTTTTTGACAATAACTGGTCTCAAGGCTGCAGAAGCATGTGTCTGCCTAATCATTTTCAATCAATTCATTTAGCACCTTGTGTCCTAAGTTCTGCTATCTGTGGTGGCTCCAAGCAACCGTGAAATGGAGTTCAGACATGCATTTATGACAAACAACTTTGTGTCGTTTGGTGCTAATGACTGAAAGCCAAACCTCAGAGTCCATGCAGGTTTCCCTGGTTGTGATTTCGGGTGCAGCTAAAAGCAATGCAGGCAATTTCAGCCAGAACACTGATTGGCATTAGGTGACAAAGAGAAAAGTGTGTACACTTGACGCATGGCAGATGGCACTTCACCAATGGAGCAGGCACAGCAACTATTGCAGTCCTCTGAAATGAAGGAGAAATCTTTGCGCAAATTTTGGACACCCCCATGGCACTTCCAGACTTCTTAAGAAAGAGAGAGAATGTGATCGCTGAATGCTAGGGAAATGCTTTCCTTTTTCTTCAAAGACCTGATGTCAGCAGCACAATCCTTGGCACAATGTACTTACCATGCAACTATCCAAAATAAGGCTCATGTTCAGGAAAGCCCAAGGTGGCACAAACCCATATCTAATTCCTGGAAGCAGCTGTGGTTATGGAGCTAGGAACATCTGACTCTTCAGGGAGCAAAATGTCTGTGTGACTGCAAGGATGCTGTTACTCTCTTACTGTACAACAGCCTTCCCCAATCTGGCATCCTCCAGATCTGTTGGCATCATCCATGATGGAAGTTGCAGTCCAACACACCTGGAGGGGACCAAGTTGGGGAAAGCTGTTTTACAAGTTGACTACCATGAATAACTACCTTGATGACCTCCATATGTTGGTATTCCCAGATAGTGTCATGATTCCAAGCCCTCCGGCCCAGATGTGAGACAATAAAGAGGTCTGCTGTGCAATCCACAAAACATTACTCGGTAAATAGACATCACAACTGAAGGAACTGTGAATGCTAGGAGCTATCCTCAAAGCTAAATTAGCTTAACAAAGCAAGACAGTTGCCTATCAACTAAATGGACAGTTTCCCTCCATGCCAGACAGGCTTTTACCAAACCCCTCCATTCAGGGAGGGTCTTCAAGCTATCACCTTTGGTGGCTAATCTAACAGACTGCCTCCCACCTCCTCTCAACTCCACCTGTTTGACCCTGTGGCAAGCTCTGGGATCTGTCCATTCCAATGCTCCTTTCCCTTCCGACAAAGACTGAGTTCCCAAGGGTGGGGAGGATGGCCTTTGGGCCTGGGCATCCTGTTTGATAAGCTCTTGAGAAGATTCCTCCTGGACTGTTGGAGAGCCTTGGAGAATTTCCGCCCCCGCTTCGTGTCTTAGATGGTCTACTTCATCTTTTTCTTCAAGCTCCGATTCAGGTTCCACATCAGGGTGACTGGGCTTGATCCTGACAGATAGATTCAGATGGAGCAACCATCCGAATCTGTCCTCAAAACACAATTTTGCATTGAAAACCCATTTCTCTTTTTAAAAAATCTCCATTTCAGGGAAGCTTACAAGGCCATGGAATGAACAAAGGTACTATTAATATATTGCAGCTGTCAAAGGTACTATTAATATATTACAGCTGTTGTCATGGGAGCTATTTCTATAGCTCGATCCCATAATGCTACATCAGTAAAAGTCGGATGAAGGAATCCTGGGATATACAGAACACAAGGGACAAACCATAACAGAACTGGATCTCTCTGGGAACTGGCAGTGCTAAGATTTGATCTGTCCACCCTACTATTGTGAACCACTGAGATATTTTATTATCTTCATCAGTATATAAACATCACAAATAAATAAATGCTCGATTTCTCTATCTGAAAGATACCGGAGCAGCATGTGATCAAGGAAGTGGCTTTCCAGCACCATCATCACCCTTCTGACTTGGGTCTAAATTCTCTATCCCTTAGGGCAACCAGAAAATATAATTTTATTGCTCCTAGCCAAGTGAGAAAGAAAACAATTATCTGAGAGGCAGAGAATAAAGAAAAATAATAATTGTTAGAACTAAGAGACTTTCCATAGAATTGCCCAGTTCACAAGTAATGTTCTCAGTCCAATAAACCCTGTTGATCAGACCAAGAGGAAGCATTTTCCAGTGTGCCAGCATTTGCTCTCTTCCCCTTCCCTCCTCTCATGCATCTTGATTCAATATTTCTGGGCTTTATTGAACCACAGTTTCCTTTTTATGTCCAAACTGGGAAACTGTGGTTAAGTTCTGACTACAAAAAAAGACTGCAAATCTGGGTTTGTTCCTGGTTTGCTTACCAGGATAGTACTCAGAGCTTAAATAATTTGGGTGCAACAGGAAACAGGGTTTAAGAAACCCTGCAAGTTTTGAATTAAGGCCTGTGAAGGAAGGGAGACATAGCATGCGAGCACAACATTCATTCTCCTTCTGGTAAATTGTGGTTTATAGAACAGAGATTGTTATGTCTGGACCAGTCCAATCTGTTTATTGCACAATAAATGATTATTTTGCACAATCAACTAGTTTTATCTTGAGACTCCTATTGGGAACGCGTTACATTTTCCCAGCATTGAAACTAGGTTTGGAATTTGATAGGTCTAAAGCAAAAACACTCAACAACCCAGAAATCCTTGGTCATTTGACTGGTCACATACTGTTCAACACCTGGTATTCGAATATTTGTTTATTTATTTACAGTATTTATATACCGTTCATACCTAAAACAAATTCCGGAGAGGTGAACATCAGAAATAAAACAGTAAAAAGATAAAAAAGGTTAAAACAGCCTATTAAAATTGGTCATTTAAAAACAGAATACCAATAAAACCATGGTTGGTCAGTTAGCAAATGATTCCTGGGAAAGGGTTGTTTTCAAGAGGTGCCGGAAGCAGCACAGTGCAGGCACCTGGCTGACCTCCAGGGTCAGGGTATTCCAAAGAAAAGGGGGCCACCACACTAAGGACCATCCTCATGCTATAGGTCCATGTGGAACCACGAGGAGCATGCCCTCTAATGACCTCAGTGACAGGGGCAGATGAGTAAGGCAGAAGGCGCTCTCTCGGGTATCCTGGTGCCAAGTTGTTTAGGGCTTTGCACACTAGTACTAGAACCTTAAACCTGGCCTGGTAGCCAATAGGCAGCCAGTGCAGTTCCCTCAGCAAAGAGTTACATGCTGAAAAGAGGCAGCTTTCGACAACAGGTGCTGCATTCTGCACTTGCTCCAGCTTCCAGAGCAGCCCCACATAGAGCACATTGCAATGATCCAGCCTTGAGGTTCGTAATGCCTGTATCACTGTGGCCAAGCTGTAGTTGTGTGGCTGTAGTTGGCAAGCCAGGCAAAAGGGCGAGCCACCATGGCCACTTGAGCCTCCAGCGACAGTGATGGATCTAAGAGTACCCCCAAACTACGGACCTGGCCTTTCAGAGGGAGGGAGTGCCACCCCATCCACAGCAGGCAATGAGCCCATCTCCCTGACTCAGGAACCACTCACTCCGAGGGCTTCCATCTTGCCATGGTCCAGCTTCAGTTTATTGGTTCTCATCCAGCCCATTACTGAGCAGTTTTTAATAATAAAAAGTTGTTTTTGATAAAAGGTTAGGTTGCCCAGTCAATTGACATCGAATTATTTGACAGCAGTCAAACACCGGCAAATATTCCATGGCATCCAGAACATCCTTGTGTACACTGTAGCCAACTTCTTTTTCATGATGACAGCAGGAGTGATGGGCCCTTGCCTGCCCAGATGTGCATGAGACGGGGCCACATGTTCAGTCACTCCCCACCCCTGCCCCCATATTGAGATGCAGAGTGCTTTTGAATACCAGGGCCAGATCCAGACTAATGCTTTTTATCAGCATTGAAGTACGCTGATAATCACTGAAGCACATTACACACCCCGTAATCCACTTTTCCAGCATCATTTCCTGCTTTTTATTCGATATTATCCAAAATGTGGCAACAGATGTCATTGCGTGTATTACGAGGTATAAATGCGCAAGAGGGATCCAGCGCCACCATGATGGGATTGATATGACAAGACGTGTAGATCTGGCCCAAATCCTGGGGAAGGCTCTGAAGACCCGCCTGTTTTCACTGACCTTCCCTTATGTCAGGGCTATTTTTTTTTCTTGGAAGGTTTTTTTTTAAAAAAAAATGATGTTAATGGCCAATCGCTGTTTTTTATGGATTTTATTGAAACATACTTTTATGGATTTCTTATTGCATCCGCTTTGTGAGGATTTCCTGGTGAAATTCCCTCTTCATCACAATCGTTAAAGTTGCAGGGGCCCTGCCTTCTTTTGTATATGGTCACTCTAGTATAGTGCCTGGAACTTTAACGGTTGTGATGAAGAGGGAATTTCATCAGGAACCAATTGCATACAAATGACACTGGCTGAAATTCCCTTTTCTCTACAACTGCTAAAGTTACATGAGCCCTGACCTGGATTTTATCTGGTCACCCTACATAAGAGACACATATGGCTGACTGTCTAGGACAGAGATGGGGCACCTGTGGAAATTCAGATGCTGCTGATATGTAACTCCCATCATTCCTGATCATTGGCCATGCAAGCTGGGGAGAATGGAAACTAAAGTCCAAGAACATCTGGTTCCCAACCACTGGGGTAGATTATAGGCCTATGTTGATTTCCTATATAAAAAGAGGAGCTATTACTTCTGAAAACATCCTATAAGATCTATCCAAAGAGAATCCTCAGATCTTCTCCTGCAATATTCATAGCTCACAGCATATGACAAGCAACCCTTGGAATATATATATATATATATATATATGTGTGTGTGTGTGTGTGTGTGTGTGTACACACACACACACACACACACACACAAGCTGGGCTGATTTACAATACAATACTTAAAGTACAAATATTACATAGCCCAGAGGTGGGCAGAAGGTAGATATCCAGATGTTTTGGACTTCAACTCCCAGAAGCTACTGCCACATGGCAAATGGTCAAGGAATGCTAGGAGTTGAAGTCCCAAATATCTGGGCATCTACTTTCTGCTCACCCCTGATATAGCCCAAATAAGTCTGGAGATTTCCCTCTAAACGGGATACACAAGTGGGAAGGTGCTATTGCATTCATGTCCTGTCGTGAGCTCCCCAAAGCCATCTGACTGGCTGCTGGTTGTGAAGACAATGCTGAACCAGATAGGCCTTTGGTCTGATGATCCAGCACAGCTCTTCTCGTGGTAGCCTATGCAGATATTACTGGAATGTAGCGCAAATGAGCATTGGAAGGGCATGGTGGATCCTGTCTGGTGCCCTCGACTACCGTAATGCGCATCCAGCATAACATCAGCACAGGTCTTCTGGGTGTACAAATTACATGTGCATCGGCTCTATCCGCTTGAACAGCACTGCCTCCCATTCATGCATACACGCTGCGTGCAAGGAACATCTGCACAGGGCTAACGGCTGCAAAGGAAGGCGATTGAGCTAAGAAAGTCTGCAGCAACGCAAGTGCAGGACAAAAAGATGACTTACGGTGAATTCCCCAGTGACCGCATCAAAGCCCACATGGATGGTGTGTTCGAAGTCTGAAGGGAGAGAGATTTCAGGACGTTCTTTCTCTTTCTTCTTATTGGCTAGAGGCAAAATGTTAACGAGCACTTATTTTCCGTGAAGTCATTCATTCATGCATTTTACTGCCTGGCTTGTTCAAAGCAAAACATTTAAGGAAAGCAGGGCAGGTAGGGGGAGCAGAGTCAGAACTGAATTCAAAAGCACCCTTGGCTGCGTAATCCAAGAGTTTTTTCTCCCATTCTAAAAGGCTGAAATGCTTCTCCTAAGGCCAAGTTTTTGGCAATAAAAGCTTTAAACAACAACAACAACAACAACAAAAAGATGCTGGTATTTTTGATAATTTGGTCCTGCCCCTTTAACTTCCAGCCCCACCCACTCCCCTTGAATATGGGCCTTGTATTAAGGTGACCATAAGGAAAGGAGAACCGGGGCACCTGGATCTTTAACAGTTGTATTGAAAGGGGGATTTCAGCAGGTCTTGTTTGTACGCATGCAGCACCTTGTGAAATTCCCTCTTCATCACAACACCTGAAGATACAGGAGCCCTGCCCTCTTTAGCTAGAGTGACCAGATACAAAAGAGAGCAGGGCTCCTGCAGCTTTAACTGTTGTGATGAAGAGGGCATTTCACCAGATGCTGCATGCATACAAATGACACCTGGGCAGGATCTACACTACTGCTTTAAAGCAGTTTATAACAATATCACAACTGTCAGGGCCCAGGACACACTCCATATACAGTTTTCAAACTGCTTTCAAAGTGTCATATTCTGCTGGGTGTAAATCTGGCTCTGCTGAAATTCCCTTTTCTATATAATCGTTAAAGATACAGGAGCCCCGTCCTCCTTTTCATATGGTCACCCTACCCTTCGTGTTTCTCCAAAATTCAATTTAGCCCTCAAACTGAAAGAGGATCAACACTTTTGCTGTACATGTTTACTTAGAAGTAAGTCCCACCATGTTCAGTTGTCTCTGTAGTTGACTTGAGTGCCATTTTTGGGTAGAAAGGCAGGGTACAAATCATGTAAATAAATAAGGAACCAATCCTATGACAACTTCCAGAATTTCCCAGCCAGCCACCCTATGACTTTTGTCAGTCTAAACCTGATAGGATTGTGCCCTAAAACTATACACGTGCCTAGCAATAATCTGGAAAACTTGTGCATTGTACGAACTAATCCCAAATGTTACATTTATCCTTATTCAAAAATCATCTGGCTGGAATTTCTGCCCAGGATTCTGATAGCTCCATAATGTTAATAGATAAAGGATTTTTCTACAATTCTTATTAGAGGCAGCAGTGATAGATCAACTCTGTGTATAAGAGCACTTCCTTCCAGAGTCCTGCCCTCCTCCCCAGCTCCCAATTTTTAGTCTATAATGAGTTTGTACTTCAATTTTCAGCAGAGAGATGCCCTGCAACAAGATGGCCTATCTTTTCAGTGTGAATAATTTTGAATGGTGGATAAGAAAATTGGACCAGGCTGTCTCGTTCCTCTCAAGCAATTGTGGCAGAAATTAGGTTTTTAAAGGGTCATCGAGTTACATCTAAAGGACCAGTCAAATCTATAAATGAAAAAAGCTGCTACATAATGGAAGAGAGAAGTGGCTTTGGTTCACTTTATAGATCATTTATGGCCAGACAAAAGCTCCAGCTAAGAAAACTGGTGTGTTGTGAATATCAGCCGCAAAGTCTTTTCTTAACAGACTGCATCAATAATGCCTCCACTGAAGAACTTGGTTAACATGTAAATTAAAAGTGGAAGTAAAAGTCTATATTTAACCTCGCTGTCTATGGCTTGACAATTTATTCTGTACTTTATGGCCAACTTTACATCCTGTACTTAAGGAGAAGTGAATTATGATGTGACTCATTGTGGCATCTTTAGCAGGGCTGGCTCAAGACATTTTGCTGCAAAGGACAAGATGGTGCCCTCTCCAATTCCATGTACAAAAGCTGATTGGATTGGCAGATGAATCCTTCTTCAACACTAAGGAATAGGACCACATCCTCCACCACATCTGGAGGCAGCAGGCTAGCTGAGGGAGCACAAGGCAGGCTGCTTGGCATGCAGCTCTCTTGCTGCCACCTCCCAGCATCTGCCACCTGAGGTGGCTGCCTCACTCCACTTCTAGGTAGGGCCGGCCTTGTTGTAGAGACATCACTAGGTCTCCCCTGTTGAATATAAAGGTTTCATTCTACTAAACCTGCCTTGCTTCCACTGTACTCATGTCTTTTTTTAAAAAAAATCAGGATACATTTATTTATTATATTTCTATACTACGCAATAGCCAAAGCTGGAGTTGGGGAGGAGATGTTCCTTTAGATACTCCATTCCAAGCCATTCAGGGCTTTGAAGGTCAACACCAACACTTTGAATTGGGCCTGGAAACAGATATAAGGCTAGTGTAGCTAACAAAGCACTGGCATCCTTACGGCAATCTAAACTGACAAAAGATATTCCTAGTCACCAAGGCCACCTGTGCTTCAAGTGACAATGGCCGTTTCTACACTGGCCATTTATTCTGCAATCATCCTCGGGTCGTCCCTGTGCATGCAAATGACGCACAGGGACTCCTGGGGGGGGGGGGGGGACACGGGTTTTCCCCGGGATAAGAGATCCCTGGGGAAAGACAATTCTTCCCGTGGTTCCAGGAATGCCCCAAGACCGCAGGAGGTGTGGGCGCCCATTCTGCCTGGTGCTCACTTACTCGTGAGTAAGTGGGCACCAGAAATGGCTACAGAGCCATGCCGTGTGGCTCCATGCCCATCAGGAGAGAGGAGGGAGCAAATCTGCCATCCCCAAGATGGAGGGGGAGGGAGGCTCAATATCGGGCAGGATTTTTTATTTATTTATTTACATTTTGTGGTGGAGCGCAAGTGAGCTCTTTAGGCCCAATTTTTAAAAAACGGTGGCCGCAACAGGTGTAGATGTAGAAAGGGCCAATGATGGATCCAGGAGCACCCCGAAGTTGCACAACTGATCCTTCAGGGAACAAAGGAAGCTAAGATATATTAAGGTCAGACCATTGGTCCATCTAGCCCAGTATTGGCCGTGGCTTTCCAGAGTTCATATAGAATTTCATTCCTATCTCTACCTGAAGATGTCAGGGATTGAAACTGGAACCTTCTGCATGCAAAGCAAGAACTCTACCACTGGGCTACAATCCTTCTCAAGTGCAAACTCCTCCAGAACAGGCTGAACACCATTCAACCCTGTGGATGAACCATCCAGTAACAGTGCCTCCAGTAACAGTGCCTCCATCTTGTCAAGGTTGAACTTCAGTTTGTTCTCCCTCATCCAGCCTATTACTGTCCTATATTCCACCCGGCGACCCCACTGTTCCCTGTGGTGACACAAGCGTCACAGCAAAACTGGTCACTACCAATTCTTGGTTGACTATGTGTGCTGCTCAAAAAGCCAATATTAGGGAGTGCCTGGTGTTGCTCTTCACATCCCAGGCCTCTAACTCAGAAAATGATATTTGAAATTCCACTATTTTCTCATTTTACTTTCTCAAGAAAAGAGGAAGCTGTCTTATACTGAGTCATCTAGCCCAGTACTGTTGACACTGACTTGCAGCCATGGCTCTCCAGGGTTTCAGGCAGGAATTTCTCCACCCTTACTTGGAGATGCTGTGGATCAAACCTCGGACCTTCTGCATGCAAAGTTGGTGTTCTGCCACTGAGCCACAGCCCCACAGCCCCACAGCATGAACTCCAATGTATATTTTAGGATAACCTAGCCACAGTAATAGATGCACTGGTAACTTCCCGATTAGACTACTGCAATGCACTCTACGTGGGGCTGCCCTTGAAGATGACTCGGAAGTTGCAGCGAGTGCAAAATGCAGCAGCTAGACAGCTGACTGGAACATCTCATAGACACCATATAACACCAGTCTTAAAGGAATTGCACTGGCTGCCAATATGTTTCCAGTTCGAATTCAAGGTGTTGGTAATGACGTTTAAAGCCCTAAATGGCTTTGGACCTCGATACTTGAGGGAGCGCCTCTCTCTAAATCTGCCTGCCCAAGACCTGAGATCTGTCGGAGGAGCCCTTCTTTGTGCCCCAACAACACAAGATATATGCTATGGTGGAACATGGGAGAGGGTTTTCTCTGTTGTGCCCCCCCCCCCGGCTGTGAAATGCCCTCCCCCTGGAGGCCCGACTGGCTCCAGCATTGGCTTCATTTCAGCGCCAGGTTAAGACATAGCTTTTTAATAAAGCCTTTGATGGCTAAATCCACCAGCCTGCACACTGTCTTGTTTTAATTGGATTTTACTGTTTTAAAATTTCATGTTGGTTTTAGCATATCAATGGTTTAATTTGCATTAGAATTGTATATTTATTGTTCTATTTTATATGTATGATTTTATCAGGTCGCTGCCCTGAGATCCTTGTGATATAGGGCAGGACATAAATGCTTTAATAAATAAAATAACAAAGAATTGAACTGTTTCGGTCAGCAAACTGTTTCAGAGGAAACTGAAACGCTGCCACTTTCAAGCAATCACATTAGAGACCCATAAGGCTCTGTTGGTTTTAATCCCCCCCTTTTTAAAAAACAGTTAAAACATCAAGAAAAACAGAAGTGAATCAACAAAAACAGGAAGCCTTTGGCATTCCTGATACTTTACTTTTATCCCCTCCTGGAAAGATGGAGCGCAGCCGAGCCTTCTTGTTCTTCTCTTCAGGAGCCATGGGAAGAGGTTTGGAGCTGTGGTTCAGTGCCGAGGAATCGCGGTTGTTGCTGTTCATTCTCAGTGGAGGGGCTGGAGGTTTCTCTTCAGTATCCAGGCTCTCTGACATCTTCAGCAACCCTCACAGCCTCCTTGGGGGTGGGGGGGAGAGAGAAGAAGAAGAAGAAACCAGAGAGAGGAATGAAGGGTGGGGCTGGAAAAACAGAAAAGCTGGAGCATGTTGAAGGGCAAACGATCAGCGTTCCATACCAGGTATTCTTGATCCTGAGCCATCGACAATCCCAACAGTAACTGTAACAAACTGCAGGGCTGAAATAATATTGGGAATCACCTCATCTGACCAGTCGAGCAAGGAAGGTGAGTGGTCAAAGCCCCCAACATTTTGTCACTGCTGGCCAAGTTATGTCCTGTTGTAGCAATAGTTAAGGCCCAAGCTGATTTCCTTCACATAGACTGCAATTCTATGCATACTTTACTCAGGAGTAAACCCCATTGAACACTGTGGAACTTATGTTTGAGTAGACATGCATAAGATTGTGTTGTGAGCGTGTTAAGAGTATTGGGAGCAGTAGGTAGAAGGCTTCTGAGCAGAGCCAGCTAGCAAGCTGTAGCTGCCACTTTCATTACCCATAATGCTCCAGAGCATCTTTAAATCAGGGGTAGTGTGGAGAAAGCACTGGGGCAAAAATCCGCCTGGGCCCAGGAGGACATACCCAGCACCAGGGACAGGCTGCTGTCCCTGCCCCTGAGCCTGACCGCCCTGACCTTTCCCCCCACTGTGCCCTTTGCCTTTCCTCCTGCAGTGTTAATGGCAGCCACCATTCATGCAGCTGGGAAAGATGTGCAATCTCCCTACGGCTGGGGAAATTGCGTGTTTTCTCACTCCACTCTAATGCCAAAGTGGAAGGAGAAAATACGCAACTTCCCCAGCCTTGGGGAAATTGCACACACACACACACACCAATCAGGGCCTTAGAGACCCTCTTAACCATGCCTTAAGACAACCTTTAAGGCCCTGATTGGTGTGGGAGGAAGGCAAAGCACACTTCCCGGGGCCTCCAGAAAGCGTGCAATTCCCCCCAGCCATGTTAATGGTGTGGCAGGGGAATTGCACACTTTCCAGCTACTCGGAACAGGGCTCTGCGAACTTGCGGGGCAGGCCCCCCATGTGTTCTCTGTTCCTAATGTGGAATTAAAATGGTGGCTCCCAGACTCAGGTGCCCTGCACTGATTGGAGCACTGGGGAGGTGGGACTGAAAGGGGGCATCACTTTCAGGCCTAAAGTGCTACAAGACAATGGCTGCTGATATCAGTCCTGCTTGTGAGGCAAAGATTGGGCAGCTGCTCAAAACAACCTCTCTCTGTTGCGTTTCTGCCTCTCCCTTTACCAGAATATCTACTTACTTGTGCTGTGATATTTAGGGTGACCAGATAAAATCCAGGTCAGGGCTCATGCAACTGTAACAGTTGTAGAGAAAAGGGAATTTCAGCCAGTGTCATTTGTATGCAATTAGTTCCTGGTGAAATTCCCTCTTCATCACACCAGTTAAAGTTGCAGGGGCCCTGCCTTCTTTTGTATATGGTCACTCTAGTATAGTGCCTGCACCTTTAACTGTTGTGATGAAGAGAGAATTTCACCAGGAACTAATTGCATACAAATGACACTGGCTGAAATTCCCTTTTCTCTACAACTGTTAAAGTGACATGAGCCCTGACCTGGATTTTATCTGGTCAGCCTACTGATATTGACCCAGCCACCATCAGTGGCGGCCGACCATGTGACACCAGGCAGGGAAACACACACAGCATAACCATGCTACATTATGGGCAAACAAAACGACACACCGCAAGCAGGGATGGGACAGAATGGCAGTGGAGGGGGCAGTTTGGGTGTCCAGCAGCCCCACCTCTGCTGAGACGTATGACTTGGCCCATTGGCAACCATGTGAATTAAATTTCCATTTGATTTTAATTATGCCAAAGGTTGCAGTAATTAGGCATTCTGAAGATAATTAAACAACTGGTGGTAGTGGGTAGATAAGGGAATTCTTAACAGCATGTGGAGTCCGACCCAAGATCAGATGTTGGAAGAATCAGGGCACAAATTACGCACAGCATACAGGTAGAAAGAAACCATCTTCAGTGATGTGAAAACTCTACCCGCATGAGCCTATTGAATTTCCTGCAGGTTGCATTAAGTTTCAGATGAATCACACACACACACACATACACACACACACCACCCTGCCAACCTCACAAGGTCAGCAAATAAAATATAAGCCTCTACAGCAACAAACAACTTAAGGGCTCAATCCTCTGCATGTTTAGGCAGAAAAAAACTCCTACAATTCCCAGCATGCTCCAGCCAACAATTAGTTATTATTATTATTATTATTATTATTATTATTATTATTATACCGCCCCATAGCCGAAGTTCTCTGGGCGGTTTACAAAAATTAAAACTTTGGACATTAAAAATCGCTATACAAAATTTAAAAACATAAAAGCATAAAAACAGACCACATATAAAAAAAGTATACATTTAAAACAGCTGCAGACTCTCAGCCAAGCCTAAATATAGTTCTGGAGTCAATTAAAAACGCAGTATATGCTGTTAAATGCCTGGGCGAAGAATAAAGTATTGACCTGGCGCCGAAAAGATAACAATGTTGGCACCAGGCGAGCCTCGTCAGGGAGATCATTCCATAATTGGAGGGCCACCACTGAGAAGGCCCTCTCCCTTGTTGCCATCCTCCAAGCCTCTCTCAGAGTAGGCACCCGTAGGAGGGCCTTAGATGTTGAAAGTAGTGTACAGGTAGGTTCATGTCAGGAGAGGAGTTCCGTTAGGTATTGTGATCCCAAACCGTGTAAGGCTTTATAGGTTAAAACCAGCACCTTGAATCGGGCTTGGAAACATACAGGTAGCCAATGCAAGTGGGCCAGAATCGGTCTTATATGTTCGAACCTCTTGGTCCGGGTTATTAGTTTGGCTGCCACATTTTGCACAAGCTGCAGCTTCTGAACCGTCTTCAAAGGCAGCTCCATGCAGAGTGCATTGCAGGAATCTAACTTGGAGGTTACCAGAGCATAGACAACTAAAGCCAGGTTATCCCTGTCCAGATAGGGGTGTAGCTGGGCCACCAACCGAAGTTGGTAGAAGGCACTCCGTGCCACTGAGGCCACCTGAGCCTCAAGTGACAGAGATGGTTCTATGCATAGGATTGCACTCTAATATATTGAAACTAGAAATACAGTTTAGACAGTGTTCGATGAAGAAACACAACAGTCCTGTTTAAGCTTCCTCAGACACTTTCAGCTTCAGGTATCTCCTCATGAAACATTTTTGGGTTCTCTTTGATTTGTGAGGTGAAGGCACCATTGCTGGAAGTAACAGTGGTCATCAGTGGGCTTTTCTTATGGATGCCTGGATTTCTATTAATTTGACCCATGGATTCTGCAGCAGACCAGCATATTCTGAGTGATATAGATCCTGCAGACCTGAAGACTATTGTGGGTTGTTGTTTTTAATTTTCCAGAATTGTATGCAAAATTAGTTGTATGAGAGCATGAAAGTTAGTGGGAAATGTGCTAATATATACACCTCTTTTTTAACAGACACACCACAATATTTTATACATCTCTGATCTCTCCTCAGATACCTCTCCGAAGCACTAAGAAAAACACACAAAATATTGCATGCCAGCAGATGTTATCTAAATTGCAGGCTGACCTTTTTGTGTATTTTTCTAAAGGGGAAAAAATGATTCAGTCAATGAGTGGATGATGGAATGAAAGATGCCTGACAATTCCTAAAGCACATGGAACACATCAAACTAAATTCATATATTTCTAGGTTTTCCCCATGTAGGTTAGCCATGCATCCCTCTTACAAGGGACAGTCTTCTATTTGAAGGGCTGCCAAAGAACTGTCTTCTATTTGAAGGCATCCTCTTTTTGAAAGACTAGCCTAAAATCATAGAATCACAGAATTGTAGAGTTGGAAGGGGCCTATAAGGCCATCGAGTCCAATTCCCTGCTCTTTGCAGGAATTTCTACCTATAAAGCTGAAAGTATGCATTCAGGTTTGTATGTCCGGAAAAGTTTACCCACTTCCAGATGAGTTAGAGGCTTGAAATCTGGCACACTAATAATCTGGCTGTATAATGTATCAGAAAAATCTGAAAACGTGAAATTTTGGGTTTTAAGTATTTTTAAAGGATTTAATTTAAAAAACAGGCTCGTACCTACAACTCCCAATATGCCTTGGGTGGAACTCCCAGCATACCTTGGATGGGAGGCCAGACTTACTGGTGGCCACTGTGAGTGTATGGGCAGGTAGCTGCTGCATGCCTTTCACAACCCAGACTCCTAAGGTCGATCTCAAACAGTTAACCCAATTTCACATAAAAGGAAACAACCCACATAAATGGGCTGTGTCCATTTGCAGTGCCTCCTCCCGCTCACCATGTGAAGTTTCAAAATCATAACTAGTTACATCATGAATTTAAAAGGCCAAACTCTGCTCAAAAGCACCCCACCCTCATATCACTGTTTTCTCCGAATCTGAGGGAAGTGGGAGGGAGAAAGGAGAGGCACTCTGCACATTCCCAGAAACAGGCCCGACAGAGGGAGTCCAGTGCCTGGCCCAGCCCCAGCCATAAAGTACAGGCTCCTGATGGAGCACTTGGTGGGTGAGAAGCACAGGCCGAGGCTGTCCCAGCAGGACCTGGCTGGAGCTGGGCGTGTCCACTGACAGCATCTTATCAAGTTAAAAGGCCTTGGAAAACGATTTTAAAAATTTTAAATATTCACTTGGCAGTGGAAAGCCATTAATGTAGTCACTAGGCAAGCCTGCCAGGGAAAACGAAACCCACAAGCAGGGTGCCACGACTAAGAAGGCTCACTCTCCAGTTGTCTCCCACCAGCAGTTCATCAATGGAACATCCTTGAGGTTTCTCATGAAAAGGATGGGGCCAGCAACCAATGGGAGGCTTCAGGTGCAGCATCTTAGATTGGGGCTAGGTGAACTGACCACTTGGCCTTCTCCACCACTATGATTGCAAGATTTCTATCAGTGCTTCCTCTTTCCTTCTTTTAAGAGAATTGAATCTCTACAACTGACATGATGGTATGTAGTGTTGACTACAATTGAATGAGCAAGACTTCAAAAAGAGCTAACAAGGAGCACTGTTTCAATACAGCCTGACAGCTTAATATAAGTAATATCTGCCACTTTCACATGACAATAAATCCACCCACGTTCCTTTTCCCTGTGCTAAATGCAGAGCTGATCTAGCCCAATGTTGTATTGTTTTACCTCCTGATCATTTTGGTTAATCCCCTCCCCCTTTTTGCCCCTTTTTCAGCTCTGCAGCAACAACACTCTTTTTGAGATGCAGTACATAGTATCCCTAGTAGGGTTGCACCATAGATTTGCATGAAGGTATTACAATAGTAAGCAGTGTGAATTCACCTTAATCAACTGGCATGTAATATGTGGCTCTGTGACTCACAAAAGGTTTTATACCTTCCACTCAGAGCATTAATAGGGCTAAATGGTAATGGCTATGGTAATATCATTAACACCATTTCTATCTGCCAAAGAGAACATTTGCCCTCTGAAATCATGAGCATGAAAAGATCAACAAACTCTCAGGTAGAGTAGCCATTTGTCCTGCATTACAGGGGACAACTCTGTATTTGAAGGGCTATTGAAGGTAGGGCTGTGTAAGCTTCCGATTTGGATATCCAAAGCTTTGGCAGCCATTTTATGATGAATCCGCCATTTAGTACACAGCCCTAGTCTGAAGTGGGGAAAGGGCCTACAACTCCCACCATGATTTGCTAGGGAGGGGCAGGCTTACCGGGATCCAAGAATGGTGGGCACTCATGGACTCACTGCAGCCTGCACAACTGTCCAGCCACCCATGTGATCCAGGGCACGTAAGTCCCTGGATGGGTCACCACATGTTCTGTGAGCGCCCCACAGCTGCCTGCTTTCCCCGAGAGCTGCCTGCTTCTTCTCACTGCTGGTAAAGTTTGGGTTCCCAAAAGGCCAGTTCCTAAGCCTTAGGAGCTACACTTCAGCTAACATGTCCCACAATTTTGACCATTCTCATTCAATTTGATAGAAATGAAATTGTTTCAAAATGAAATTCAAAGGAGAAGAAAATTTCATACAAATTATCACATCTCCTGCAGGACTTTCAGGAAAGTAAGGTACTATAAACATCCGCATTAGAGACAGCTGCACCTCAGAAATTTAATATCTGGAAGACCCTGACGAAGGTGCTGAACCCTGAAGAATAACAGATAGAGAAAAGCCAAAATTCCTCAGAAGACAATTTTCTCAGAAATGTTATGAGGTTTTTTTTTTCTTAGCCTCCTAGAAATCAAGGGTGACTTTGCAGAATGATATTTTTTTTGGTGGTGGTGGTGCCTGTCTTCCCTCTCCCTCCCCCATAACGCCCCAAAACAAAATCAAGTATGGGGCATAATGCAGGATGCAAAATGGGGGACCAGGCTGCCAACACAGTTGCTGTTGTTACCACTTGCAGTATGAAAACCCAAAAACTTCTTACAAAAACAGGGGGGGGGGATCTGTGCTACAACCCTTTTGCCAACGGTGAGCCCTACCTGTGGGAAACTGTTGGAGAATTTCTCCTCCCCCAGGAGAAAGTCAATGAAATTGCCCCCCCCATTACTCCACCTACAAATCAGGAATTTTAGGAGGCTGTAATTTCAATCTTTTAGAAGGGACACTGTGCCAAAGCTTGGAAAACGGGGTTGGTGCATGGGCATTTGAGGAACTGGGTCAGACTGAGACCACATACAGGCTGGATTTGCCCCCTGGACCTGAAATTCTGCACCCTTGAAGTAAAGGATCAAGTACATTATCTGTTTTGTTTCAATGGTTACCAAGAAAAAAGGGGGGGAATGAATTAATCCTGGATGTCCTAATTAAACTACCGAACTTTAAGAGGTCCTGAAAACTTGGTATCTCCATGCAGATATAGTGGTATACATAACATACACAACGTCTCCGTTTGCCAAAGCTGCTGGTATTCTTGTTTTGGATACGATTGTATATCATTCTGGTCCTTTCAAATATATCTCGTTTCTGTATGGACAGCTTTGCCCCGGTGGGAATTGGGATGACCTTTCATTGATGCAATAAAATGTTTGGCTGTCTATGGAATGTTTCAGCAGCTCCCAATGAACAAAGTAACTGTACGGGTTACTCACTGTGTCGATTTGTAAACAAAGTCAGTTTGCTAAACTAGCCCTCCCAGGGGACTTGAGTCTACAAAGACTTCTATTAATGGTTTCTGGCCCAATTTGCCTATGATGTCATTGTTTCCAAGGTTTTGAAAGAAGCACTATATTTTATTTCCCAAAGATGCTTCAGGCTCCGTTTCAAAACCAATACAAAATGCCATTCTTTGCTGCAAAAAAGCAGAGGCAAGAAGATCATCGAAAATGTTTAACATTTAATAGAAATGTCTTACAGCTGATGCGAGAGTTGAGGGAGAAAAGGGGGAAGGAAGCTGGGAGCTAATACATGTAGAGAATACTAGCCATGATAGCTAACCTGAGCATCTATAGGTAGAGGCAGTCTACCACTGAATACCATATGCTGCAGGCAGGAGAGGATTAGTTGTTGTCATGTCCTGTTTGTGGATTTTCCAGCGGCTTCTTGTTGGCCACTGTTGGGATTGGAATGTTGGATTAGATGGACCCGTACAGGTACTAAGGGAAAGCAGTCATTCCACCCAAATATTTCCTTCTGCCTTATTCACTCACCCCAGATAGATAGATAGATAGGCAGATAAGATAGACATCCCTAGTAATGGTCTCTGCAAACTCTTTGCTCCCTCAAAACATTTTTTTCTGGAATTGCTCCTGACCATTGGTCTGATCCATCAGGGTTCTTCTTATATCCTTAATTTGATTTTTGCCTCTCTGTTCAGTCTATTTTTTCCTATTTATTAAATTTCTACCCTGCCTTTGTGTCCAAAATAGCACTCTAAGTCGCGAATGGTAAGCATAGGAACAATGAAGTATCAACTTCACGGGACTTTTCTCCAGTTTTCATGTAACTACATTTTACACAGCTGCTAGCTGTTGCACAGTCATGTGCCTTCGCTTTCATCCTGACTTGTAGAAATCAGCTAGCAACAACTACATGTTTACTCAGAAGCATGCTCCCACTGAGTTCAACGGAACTTACTCCCTCGTAAGTGTGTATAGGACCACAGCTTCAGTGAAGCTTCATTTCCATGCCAAGAAGAGCTTCATGTCTTACATTTGCTGTCTCCTGTTTTTAAAGGCAAAGGAGCAGGGTCATTTAAAAACAAAAAGCTGGCAGCCCTATTATCTTGGGATAAATTATGGAAGAACTTTGAACTCCAGCCACTTCATCAGTTCTCGAGAAAAACAGTTGTAGCATTAACAATTAACTCAATGTAGTTTCTGAGTTGGTGGCTATTGTTTCTTATCGCAGTATCTATCACTTCCTGGCATGCAAACTGCTGTGTTGCTGCATGCATAGTATATCCATGCCAAGAACAATAAAGACAGACAGGAGAGCAGAAATTGATTATTAATCAAATAAATTAATAGCTAACTCAGTTCTCTGAGTGCTGCTCCTTGTGTAGCCAAATCTACATGATCCACACACAAGGCGGAAACATCAATAGTCTCAGGGAAACCCCAAGATTTACAAAAGTACAGGAATTCTTTATTGGGGGAAGCCCTAAGGGGTGGGCACTCTAAGCCAGACCATGAACAGGGGCGAGGGGGATAGAAACCTGGAGTTTGGAATGCAATGTAGTAGGGATGGAAAAACCAGTGACACTTGAACTTGCCAAAAATTTCCAAAATTCACTTCAATGCCCAGTTCAACTTACTCCCGTTCTCATTTGTTGGCTGCTGCTGCTGCTGCTGCTGCTATTATTATTATTATTATTATTTCATCTCTTTCTTACTCGTGGCAGTTTTTCTAGACGAACATGATGGGCTTTGCCAAGTCATGCTGTCTTTTACAGATTCAGGAATTTCCAGACAATTGAGCATGTCTTAAGTATGAAAGCTTTCTGGATGTTGGTGTGGATGTATTTTGGTAGGCCCAGTTTCTGAAGGTTTTCTGTATAGATTATTATTATTATTATTATTATTATTATTAATTATTATTATCTCAAACAGAAAAAGTGCACATTTCTAACAAGAAAAATGTTCATTTTTCAAAAGTATGCACTTCTCCATTGACTACAGAGTAAAAAGGCAGATTTTTCAAAACGGCACACCTTGAAAAATTAACTTAAAAGTGTGCATCTCAAAAAGTGTGCATCTTAAAATTGAACATTGTTTGAAGTATTTTTAAAGTATGCATGTTTTTAAAGTGTGCATTTAAAGTGTGGGCTTTTTGAGATGCACACTTTTAAGTTTGAAAATGAACTTAAAAGTGTGCATATTAAAAAGTGTGCCTTTTAAAAACTGCATTAAAAAGTGTGCATGTTTTTAAAGTGCCTATTTTCTGAAAGTGCACATATTTTTGAACACAATCACAAGCTTGGGAATTTGTAAACATTTTTGGAGAGCATCCATCCCCGTTCATATTCATGTTTAGGTTTGCAATTGGGGCATTTTCAAGTCCTTTGCAAATTGAAATGACATTCCCCTTAAAACTTCTAGAAGAGGGCATGGCCAGCTGGATCCCTGAACAGAACACTCCAGGCTGCAACATTTTGCCACTGGTTATGACTATTTCACCATTAGTGTGCATAAGGACTGACAGAGGAATAACAAAGGGGCAGATCCAGTGGAGGCAGGTGGCTCCAATTTCGCTGGGGCTGTAAATCCATTCTGGGTTACCATCAGAAACAGCTAGAGCACTAAAAGGAACTACCCAGGATGCTGAAACCCACCCGCCAACTAGCATCAGCACCCTGGATGGCTCTTTTAGAGTTCGGGCTGGTTCTGACTGAAACCCAGAACGGATTCACAGCCTCTCCAACACTGGAGCCATCAGCCTCCACAGGGCAGATCCCTGCCTTGTCGAGGGTACAATTTAAAGTTCACCAGAGGGTAGGCAATAAAGGGAGAGGAACAAGATGAAGGCAAGGGAAGAAGATGAAGGCAAAGGGAGATGATGTACTGAGTCCAGCTTCACGTATTCAGGCTTTAAAAAGTCCACTCTAATCAACGACTGATAAGGCTATCTGTGATTCCCTTTTTTTGTTCAAGAACACCATCAAGGTTGTGGGGAAAACCACAGTTTGGCTTTGTGCATGTCTCTCTGCACTCTTGACACTCTAAATGCTGTCAACAGAAGTACTGCTACCAACATAAGTATGATACCTCTACATCCCCATACAGCCACGTGACAATGGAAGGATGCTCACTCGCAGCTTACTACAGACCTCATTATGTGGTGGCCAAGGCTGTACTTCAAATTTTGCTTTTATAAAGTCTCTCTCTCCCTCTCTCCCTCAAGTTCATGCAATGCGATGTTTCATAGATCTTTCTACTGTACATCCATGTTGGACAGAATTGCACAGTCTTCTTCACCCCATGTACAGAGCTACCATTGGGCATGGCTCCCTGGTGCACACACAGTGTATGTACGATGCATGTGTGCATGGCCTCCAACATTGCTCAGAGGAATAGAGCATGTAACCCATCTCCAAATTCTCAAATCAAGGTGCATTCCACAAACCCTACACTCTCCCCATTACATATGGTTGATGACTCTTAACTGCTTGGCGGTATATGCTCCATCAACATATTCTACCATAGCCTTATCCTCCACCAGTTTAAAAGCCAATCTGTTGGACTTTGTATTTGCAAAAGGCATCCCAGCCCTTTCTGTACTTTAATACTAAATGATATCAGCACTTTGAGTATGTCAATTCGCATTTGTTCATGTGAACATTTCTCTAAGAGGAAGTTCCCATGGTTAGGCTGACCATATGAAAAGGAGGACAGGGCTCCTGTAACTTTAACAGTTATAGAGAAAAGGGAATTTCAGCCAGTGTCATTTGTATGCAATTAGTTCCAGGTGAAATTCCCTCTTCATCATAGCAGTTAAAGTTGCAGAGGCCCTGGCTTCTTTTGTATATGGTCACTCTAGTATAGTGCCTGCAACTTTAACTGTTGTGATGAAGAGGGAATATCACCAAGAACTAACTGCATACAAATGATACTGGCTGAAATTCCCTTTTCTCTACAACTGTTAAAGTTACAGGAGCCCTATCCTCCTTTTCATATGGTCAGCCTACCCATGGTGCCATATGTGGCTGGTGACTGGCACAAGCCAGAGACCACATACTGCTCAAAGAATCAAGGACAACCTGAGCCACTAGGTTTTATTCTGAAAAGTCTGAAGGGAAGGATCCCAAATGCATTCCGCTCCACTGAAACTCCAGCGTGGAATCTGCAATAGATTTCCAACCCACACAGGTAGGTTTCATTAAGCTCTGGGACCTCAGGTTTTGCAAGGCGTTGGTGACATGACTACTCCTTTGCCACACTGAAGGCTAGGAGGATGTGAGCCCGTGGATGCCCTTGGACTGCTTTCATATGCTCTGAAGGTTCTGGTGTGGCAAGGGGCCAGGGCCAGGTAGCCATTGTACAGCTTGGGATGTCTGCAGGTCACACTATGGCCTAGCTCGGACATTGCAACAACCCAGGATTTATTTGTTTTAAACTCTGGCTTGTTGTGAAGGAGGATGTGTGCTGGCTCCTGTCACCTGTTCACTCCTGCTGGTGCAAATCAACTCAGGATGCACCATCTCTAGGTTGTCTCTCCCGCAACAACCCAGTTTGGACATCATATTTAAAAAGCCAGGGATGGTTCATAGGTTGTTTAGCATGATACCCAAAGTAGGAAATCTGGGTTGTTGGGGAACGACAACCCAAAATTTGATGGGTTCCAACTTTGGGTTGTCTCTCCTCCAACAATCCAGAATTCCAGGTTCGGACATCACACCAATCAACCCAGAGATGGAACTTCCTGGAGTTGTTTAGCTCCTCCCACTTGCACCAGGAGCAATGAGACAGTGAGAGCCAGCATGCTCATTCATTCCCACTTCATTCACAACAATCCGAGATTTAAAAATCCCGGAATGTTGTGATTCCCAGTGTCCCATATGCCTGCTTCACCCCATTCGGGAGTGAACCCAAACCTGTCAGAAAGGTAGATCTGCTTTGGAAATATTTCCACTCTGACCAAAATATGTTACTCTGCTAAAATAAAAAGACTCTCATCAAACAGATAAAAGACAGCAGAATGGAGGTTTTAATTCCTTTTAGCAGTCTAAAAAGCAAAGCAGAGCACATGTTTGAAACATACCGGGTTTTCTTTGAATTCACTTCAAGCTAAACTCAGGCACAGGACCTTGGAATTCTCCGCTGACTTTGAATAACAGGTTCCTGGCCAAGGAGAGTTCCGGATTATTATTTTTGGGTGCAAGAAATGTGCAATGGCTCCATTCAGTTCTATTTATTTGCTTAAAACCATAGGTCATCACCAAACGAGCCGCAGGGCATTTAATCTTGAACACAAATGCTCAGAGGATTACATATGCAGTGCAGTCCAGACGCATAAGAGCCACCACATAACTTAAAACATGCAATCATCAAATAATTACAGAGTCTCACAGGCCAAATTGACTCAGAATATCGCAAATTCATGGTAATTACTTAAGGCAAATGATCACCAATGCAGGATATGGCAATTGTTTGGACATGGTTGCAGCTTCTCTTCTGGGTGGCTCCCGAAAAAAAGAAGAAGAAAAAAAGAAACAACAGCCCTGCAGTTTTGTAGGTAACATGTTTATTCTATCGGCCAGAAGAAATCAGAATTCGGTGGTAGCGCTAGAGTGACCATATGAAATGGAGGACTGGGCTCCTGTATCTTTAACAGTTGCGTAGAAAAGGGAATTTCAGTTGGTGTCATTTGTAGGCATGTTGCACCTGGTGAAATTAACTCTTCATCACAACAGTTAAAGCTGCAATAGCTATACTAGAGTGAACAGATACAAAAGAGGGAAGGGCTCTTCCAGCTTGAACTGTTGTGATGAAGAGGGAATTTCACCAGGTGCTGCATGCCTACAAATGACACCTGCTGAAATTCTCTTCTCTATGCAACTGTTAGGAGCCCTGTCCTCCTTTCCATATGGTCACCCTAGACTGCACATGTTTGGTGTTGCATGCACAAGATCATGAATTCAGTCCTGGGCAACTCCTGTTAAAAGGATCAATTAACAGGTGCTGGGGGAGGAAGGAACTCCTTCTGCAAAAAACTCTGGGAAGCCACTGTGATTCGGAACAGATGATTCAAATCAGTACCAACTCCAGGTTTTTGATTATTAAATTTACATCCCGCCTGTAAGGAACCCAAGGCAGCGTTTCAGGATATAGAGGTATTTTGGATCCTGTAATACACTTTAACATATTAAATTGCACTTTTCCAGTATTTCTTGGTACTAAAACCGTTTGACCATATATGCTTTGGAAACAGAAACATAGGAAGTATGTCTTCTACCAAGTCTAGGCTGACCATATGAAAAGGAGGACAGGGCTCCTGTAACTTTAACAGTTGTAGAGAAAAGGGAATTTCTGCCAGTGTCATTTGTATGCAATTAGTTCCTGGTGATATTCCCTCTTCATCACAACAATTAAAGTTGCAGGCGCTATACTAGAGTGACCAGATACAAAAGAAGGCAGGGCCCGTGCAACTTTAACTGTTGTGGTGAAGAGGGAATTTCACCAGGTACTAATTGTATACAAATGGCACCGGCTGAAATTCCCTTTTCTCTACAACTGTTAAAGTTACATGAGCCCTGTCCTCCTTTTCATATGGTCAGCCTAACCAAGTCAGACCACTGGTGCATGAGAACTATGCAGCCAAACTGGCCCAGAGCTGGTCATCTTCTGCTCTTCCAAATTCAACCCAAAATTGAGCATTTAGATTTTCAAGCAACTCTCATTTTTCTTAAAATTAAGCAAAGTGCTTGTCAACTTAATGGACCATATTTTAGCATCTGGGTATGCATCTCACTACTCCCAGTTTATGGCTCAACCCCTGGCTTGGCACCAGCATCTAGCACAATTTGCATAAAATTCCCATAGGTTAATTTATATGTGTAAGTGCAAATTCAGAAATGACTATTTCAATTCAAATCGAGATACTGTACATCTCACCACTGTGGAGAAAACTATGACCAGGTAGCCTATGTGCCTGCCTATTCAATCTGCTGTCCAGTTGCTAACTGTTGATGGGCAACAGTTCTCCTGGTTCTTTATCATTAAACTGGAACTGGTCACGGCAACCTTTCAAATAGAGGATGCTTTCAAACAAAGGATGGTCTTTTATAAAAGGCACACGGCTCCCCTAATACCCACAACACCCGTAAAGGGTTAAATTCTTCAGACTGCTCCAAGCACCTGCTCTAATGTTGCCTCAAAGCACTGTTGGGAATTTTAAATGGCAGCTCACATCTCTAGATGTCCTCAGGTAAGCTCATGGGCAGGGAGGCCACCTGTTGCAAGCGGATTTTGTACACAGTTCATGGAGAAAATATGCAGGAACTCTGTGTTTGTGTGCATGTAGCATTGGGGTGAAAATCTGCTTGGGCCTGAAAGGGCAGCAGATGCCCCCGCGCCCAGCCCATGCTGGTGGACACGCCTGACGGATTTTCGCCCCAACGCTACCTGTGGCCTCCAGATGTCTATGGTCCATACTCAGTGGATTTCCGCCCCCTTTGCCCTTTTCTCCCACTGTGTGGGGAAATTGCACATTTTCTCCTTCCACTGAAAAGTCATGTTCCCACCCATCCCACCCCAATCATGGTCTTAAAAGTCCTCTTAAAACCTTGCTAATGGCGTGCTGGGAGAAATGCGCACTTTCCAGAAGCCCCAGAAAGTGCGCTTTGCCACGTTTTCATGCAGACCAGCTTCTCGGAACAGGGCCAGATGAGCAAGGCTTGGCAAACTCGTGGGGTGAACCCCCCGTGAGTTCTCCAGTGTGTGTGAGTGTGTGTGAGTGTGTGTGTATTATTTAGGGTGGCCAGGTGTCATTCTTTAGAGAGGATAGTCCTATTTGAAACTGTCCTCAATTTGAAGGGCTGTCCAGCCTAAGAGTGGTTTAAAGAGAAAAGACCATCAGAAGAGAGAGAGAGAGCATAGGGGACCTGAAGTTGCCCATCAACAATTAAAATCTGGACAGCAGACTGAGCATTCTTTTGAACTATGGCGATACGTATGGTATTTCTATTTAAATTATTGTAATTATATCTAAATTTGCATCTATACATATAAATCAGAATACATTAATATTATGGAAATGTTGTCTTCTGTTTTTGGTGATGATCGAGTGGCCACCCTTGTCCTTTGATAGAGGACAGTCCTCTATGATTTGAAAGGCTGCCAGAGGTCCTCTGTTTAAAGGAGTCCTCTCTATGAAGGGTCGTCCTATCCAAGTCTAGTTTAAAGATAAAGTACCATCAGAATGAAGAACTGGGCTTGGAAATTGTCCATCAACAGTTGCCACTTGGACAGCAGGCTCAACAGACAGGCACAGAGGCCTGGATCGCAGCCTTTCCCGCTATGAAACTGCATGTGCGTTTAAAGTATAATCCCTGTTTCTAAATTTGCACTTCTCCATGTAAATTAACATATGCACATGTTATGCAAAACGGTGTCCTCTTTTTCAGCAATGCATAAGCAGCCACCCTAGTTTGCATGCAAATAGACTCGCCATTTAGGTATCATCACTGTCGGAATTATATCTTCTGCTTTAACTGGACCTTACTTGCACCATCTGTGCCACAAACAAACAAAACGGCCACCTGACCGCTGGCACACTAAGCCATCTGGTCCAGCAATGCATTAGTTTGCCAACACAAAGGCAAGCAAAGCAGCTTCCTATTACCATTGCCCAGCCCAATAGCTGGAACGGGACTCTGGCCAGACAGTATGGAATTACATCGCTTGCATTTCCTTGGTGTAGTTTAGACAGCACTGCTTGGGGTTACACCATGACCCAAAACCTCTTCTAGAAGTATAGCTTATACCAGCCTGACACGATATGCCACACTGTAACCCGACACAGGGGGAACAACATGTATACTGAGAAATAGGTCCTTGCAGCAAAATAAAAAGGGCAGGAAAGGGGACTTAGGTCACAACGGTATTTGCTAGGCAGCATTTGCAATGCATTTGAAAATTTGGCCCTCTGCTCTTGATGAGATTCCTATTTGAGCTGAAATGAAAGTTCAGGATCTTAACTTTGTAGCTGGCCTATCAAATGTGCACTAGCCTTGACTTCTTTTCTAGCTTTAAGCTTTTTACAGGCTCATTTCTGCCATCCCTTTCAAGAGAGCACCTTCTCAATTCAATCAATGGATAATCTGCTACCTGTGATCTTCTACAAAGGTTTAACCTGTCAAGAGTCTTGGAAAGATGTAATTCCATCTTCAGGATCCCATGAACATCCCTTTGCAAAGAAAGTAACAACGTAACACCTGAATGAGTCTCTTGCCTTTCAAATCCCCTTCAGGAGGTGCATGGTTTGATCTTTTTTAAAAAAAAAAACAATACCTAGCTAGCCTAACTTGAAAACACTGAAACGAAATTCAGGATGTAGGGAGACAAAAAAAGCAAGGCTGGAGTGCAGGTTAACTACACCATGGTGTAAAGAACCTTGTTAAGGTGTGGGAGGAAACACTAAAAAATGCTGCTTACATGACAGAGTTCAGAAACATCATCAGCTTTTGCAGAATGGTCAAAACTGTGTCCATGTAAAATTACACTGAAGATAAAAAAAAAATGCTAATCACTTGCCTAGCCAAGCAGGGAAAGAAACAGCAGGATAAGCCAAAAATAACTTGCACAGAGCATCTTTCCAGTCACACCACAAACTACAGGCCCTGAGGAGCTGGGACTTTGCGTATTTCCATACCAAAAATGAGGTCACATAAGAATATAAGAAGAGCCCTGCTGGATCAGACCAAGGGTCCATCTAGTCCAGCACTCTGTTCATACAGTGGCCAGCTAGCTGTTGACCAGGAATTCACAAGCAGGACAAAGTGCAACAGCACCCTTCCACCCATGTTCCCCATCAGTTCTTGTATATAGGCTTACCGCCTCTGATACTGGAGGTAGCACATAGCCATCAGTAGCCATTGAAAGCCTTTTCCTCTAGGAATTTATCCAAACCCCCTTTAAAGCTATCCAAATTGATAGCCATCACTACATCTTGTGGTAGCAAATTCCATAGTTTAACTATGCAATGTGTGAAGGTCCTTCCTTTTCTCTGTCCTGAATCTCCCACCAATCAGCTTCATAGGTGACCCCTTTGGGTTCTAGTATTATAGGAGAATAATGTCTCCCTATCCACATTCTCCACACCAAGCATCATTTTGTACACCTCTCTCATGTCTCCCCTCAGCTTCCTTTTTTCCAAGCTGAACAATCCCAGCTCTTGTAACCTTCCCTCATAAGGGAGATGCTCCAGACCCTTGATAAGTTTAGTTGCTCTTTTCTGCACAGCACCCCTTTACACCCAGATGAATTTTAAAGTGTTTTATTGGAGTTTTAATGATGTATTGATTTTATGTGCTTTTAATTAGTTTTGTATTTTATGTTTAATGCTGTTCCCCGCCTCGATCCGTTGGGAGAGGCGGGTAATAAATAAATATATTATTATTATTATTATTATTATTTATTTATTATTATTATTATTATTATTACATATCTGGGAATCACTTTTGTCTGAAGAGACAACCCTACCATGAAGGCAGCCTAATCAAGTAGCAGATTTGGGTACCCTTAAGAGTGGCAGAATGGGAGACAGGGCAGTCTGACCCAGAGAACACATTGCACCTGAATGTGTTGAAATGCAAGGCGCCATTGAAATAAACAGGAATATTCCTGCACAGTTTCCATTCATTACAATGGCATATTGACATACTCACATACTGACAAAAAAAGAGAAAGTATATCACCAAACAGGAGGACATACAGAGCTGTATTAAACTTTCATATGCTAATTTATAAGTATTAATACAAATGTGGAAATCATGACAATGATTTAAATACAAATACAATACATCTCACAACAGTGAGGAACACTGTGACCAGGTGAAGCCATCAGGTTTAACCAAATTTTAGTAAACAGTAAATTTATCCTATCCCTAACTCTATGCAACTCCTTCAAATAATAAATTAGAACGAACAGGCTATAAGGGGAATTCGTATATAATGACACAGTTTTAGCAACTGATATAGTTGCGCTGTCCATCTGACAGCCTTTGCCTCAGAAACCCCTTTATATATACTTCAGAAAAATCTGATTTCACCATAAACGCCTTCCCACCAAGAATGATTGTACATTTCCTCCTAGGCTCTCCTTATACTATTTCAGCTAAAATTCAAGAATCTTAAATTTATTATTATTATTATTATTGTTGTTGTTGTTGTTGTTGTTGTTATTATTATTATTCACACACACACACCACTGAATGTATTTGAAAAATATCTCTGTATTCTCTATGATCTGGGTTTGTGTTAACTTTCTGTAACTTTCTGTAAATATATTATCTTTGTACTGAGACCTAGTATGTCTTGTTCAATGTTTGTTTTGTGTTGATCTGATGACTATAAGCTAAAAAACAAATCTAATTTGATCTGTGACCTGATGCTCAGAGTGCCTGCTAGGCTGCTAATGGCTAATGGGAAGCTTCCAGGTCCATGGGCTGTAATTTCTTAGGGTTCACTGCTTCTCTTTAAGCTGGACTTGGATTGGATGGCCTTTCAAATGGAGGACATCTTCAAATGGAGAACTGTCTGTAGGTTTCCATGTGAGTGAGCCATAAGCTCTATTCCGGTGTTCTACTCAGATAAATGTGGGGAGGGAGAGTGCTCCAGCCCTGCCCCTCTCTGTCACTGCATTCATTGCCCTGTTTTCCAGGAGGTTGATGGGCTGAAGAAGAGAGCCTCCTGTATCCATGGAAGCCCTTCATGGGGATATCAATATAATTACTAAATAAATATCTGAACAGAGCATGCCTGAATAGGGCTATAGTGCCATCTGGCTCTTCCATCTCACACACTAAGGTAGGCCAGCTCATAGAGCTGATGACCTTGATGAGATGCCCTCCAGGAACACATGGGACTGCCAATGGACCAACCAAGTTGTTTGGCATTGGTGGAAGTGGTAAACTATATGAATGGGCACTTCCATGTAGAAAGAGTGGTGATATGGCCTTTGCAATTCACATGACTGCACATTGTGCAGTGAGGCCATGGAAAGCCATGGGAAAAGGGACTATCCATGTGAGTCAATCTTTTTGTATGCAGTGCTATAACTAGTCATTCCTATGTCCAGGCCACACCTGGAATTTCTTCATCTCTTCCCTAACCTCCTCTTAAAAAAAATAAATAGCTCCAGGGTGAGTTAAGGATTGTTTTGCCCCATTAAGGGCATCTGAGCCTAAAACCCCATATTCTTACCAGGGGTTTGCATTCACTTTGACAAATGAATGAAAAGCAACATGAATGGACTCCATTTGTTTCATTTCTCTTACTTATGGAACCGAATAGAAATTCAAAGGAATAAGTTGAGAAGCTTTCGGGGGAGGCATTCCAGTGATGGTTGAGGCCAAAGGCAGAAGGAGCAGGGCCAAAAATACCAACATGTTGCAGCTGAAAACTCATATTGCCAGCAACTAGGGCTTAGGAGGAGCATTTCCAGGAGCATTTCAGTCTTCTGGAAAGGAAAAAATACTGTGCAAAAGCCAGGAAACTACCCAACAACCTAAGGTTGGGGGGAAAGGGTTGGGCCAGGGGAAGAAGGCATTGCCATCTGGGGAACCCCAGGGGACTGGAATGGGACTCGAGAAGGATTTGCCCCCTGGTCGTGAAAATCTACACCTTTGTTTTATCATGCCAGGAACAAGCTGAACCTCCTCTTGGGCTTGCATGCTTCTCCTGTCCTCCTCTGGCATGGCTGCAAGGAGGAATTTGGAAACATTTGCTTCCTTTTCTATTACCTGTGGTCTGTTGTGTCATCCAAATCTGATCAATCGTTGTTAATCTTAATTGTGGTTAGTTCAAAACAAGCCAACTTCAAACCATAGTTGCAGATATATTGCTCTTAGCTGTGGTTAATTGAAATAAGAAGTGAAAGCCTTAAGTCTCCACACCAGAGGAGAAGGGATAGGGCACTGTACAAGCCCAGGAGGAGACTAAGCATGTTCCCTTCATGGTAAACTATGGTTTATCCTGATATCTGAACTCAGCCATGAAAAGCTTGGCATGGATCTTCTGGCCTAAAGCAAGAGAAAAATCCTCCATAATAAGAAAATGTTCTTTGCTAAATGCAATTTGACCTTGTTCCGAGTAAATACTGCAGTCTTTGTCTACCAGAGGTTGTTTGTAGAAGGCTTTCTTTTACTTTCAAGTTTAGAGTGGAGAAGTCTGGCAAACAAAGCTTCTTATTTGACTAAGCAGTTTTTTTCTTCTGCCAGAAAGTCTACTGAAGTGTTTTTGAATAAGGTTTAAACACTTCACCCCTCTTCACAGACACACACACACACAAAATTCACCAGAAGTGGGAGTTCCAGTGAAAATGGTAGGGCCATTTCATCTCTGCATGAGCATTGCTAATTGAATCTGGAAATTACAAAGGCCATGAAACCTTAAAGAAATCCTAAAAAAAATAATAAGCTTCCAGGAGACGTTAATCCTCTGGACCTGTTAAGAACATAAGAAGTTCCCTGCTGGATCAGACCGAGGGTCCATCTAGTCCAGCACTCTGTTCACACAGTGGCCAACCAGCTGTCGACCAGGAACCAACAAAGCAGGACACGATACACCCTGTTTCTTCATTGATTGATTCATTGATTATTATTTTTTTTAGGATTTCATGGCCTTTGTCATTTCCAGATGCAATTAGCAATGCTTGTGTAGAGATGAAATGGCCCTACCATTTTCACTGCAAATAGGAGCTCCCACTTCTGATGAATTTTAGTCTCCTGGAAGATGTGTTTGTTTGTTTGTTTGTTTGTTTGTTTAAGGTAAACATTGCACTTTATCCACAAAACAAATCCATTGACCAGCATGCAACATCTATGGGCTGTTTTCTGGGCTCTAGGCCACCTTTGTGTCTGGGTGCTATTGTTTTTATTACACACAATGGCCCAACATAGCACTGTGTGTAAACATTTAATTCGAGGGGCATAAAAATGGCAGGTCCCAGTGCGGGATTCGCAGCCTCTGCTCTAATTTCCCACAATGCCACAGGGCAATGCTATCTCAGCAGCATTGTGGGAAATTAAAATGTCTGATCCATTGCGGTACTGTTTGCCTGCAAGAGGGCCCCACTGATGGAAGAGGGCCCCACCAGGGGGTACTTTGCCCAGAGTCCCACCATCCCTAACATAAATGGCATAGTGCTAATAATCAGGGAGATGGTAAAACCTTTTCAATTTATTAAGGGTAGAATGACCCACCCTACACCCTGATCTCCATTTAACATCATTGAACCCTTATTTTACTGACGTCTTATCTAATAGGAGCCAAGACAGTAACTCCTGTAATACCAACCATAAATGCATTATCTTCCCTGTAGTTGTCAGCAAGCAAATTACTCTGTCCATATGGGGTTGGGGGGGGTGGTAGGGGGGACTGCTTAGAGATCCATAACAGTTGCAGCCTACATTCCCTCCCCACTCCTCTACTTATTCAGGTCTGGTGCATAATGCCTTCCAAACCCTCTAGGATGGGTAGACGTGGTTCCAAATGGAAGAAAAGTGCTGTTTCTCTCTCATTCTCGTTCATCCTCATTACCATAGCAACAGACAGCTTGAACACCTGATCAGGTCACAGTAACCAAGTCTCCTTCAGCGCCTGTCTAAAGGGTGTTCCCAGCTTCCTATGAACATTATTCTTTGGTACATTCATTTCCCCCAGTTTAAATGCCTTCTCCTCCTCACAAGGAGCCAAGATGGGTTACAAAAGATAGAATTATTGATTACCCTGTAGGGTAGACATTTTTGATCTTTTTCCCCAGCAGCTTCAGATGGAGCCTTGAGGGAGCCTAATTTTTAAAGGTGTCTCCACCTCTAAAAAGTGACTCAGGCAGACAAACAGCATGTGGACTAGTTTCTTTAGAGGGCAATATGGTCTGCCACATACCGTCTACACCTCCCCCTTGACCACAGCAGTAACAAAGAGGATGGTAGAAGGAATGTGGAGAAGGAATGTGCATGGAGGGAGCAGGATTGGCGTGGCATGCTCCACACCCCAACCTATATGCGTTCATAATAAAATCTGAAAAGAACCTTCTGCACACACAGCTCTGTGGGTGTGGGTTCTCCACAGATATTTTGACCTTCAAAGCCTTAAACAGTTTGTGACCACATTACTGGAAGGACCACCTTCACACATATCAGCCTGGCCGGCCTTTAAGATCAGAAAGGCCCTTCTCATTTCCCACCCATGAGAGTATTTTGGGCTATCTTCATAAGGCCAGTTTGCTCTTTTGCTCCCTGGTGAAGCAGGGTGTGGCTCCTCTGGATCCATGGTAACCTGATCTTCAGATCTCTCCTGGGAATAGGTAGCTATACCTTTCTTTTAATTTCCCTCTTTTCTAAGAGTTTGGTCCATACTGCTATAACGTTGAAAGCTTCAAACACTTCATTTAATTAGTTTGGGCCAGTGTGAGTTTTGAGTACAATGTTGAAACCTTTCAAAGTGCTTCTGGGCCTACAATGTTGGTTTCGGCCTAGTCTAGGGTGACCAGATTTTGAGAACCAAAATCCCGGTCCCCCCCGCCCCCCCCACCCAAAACAACCCCCCCATACTGACTTGCAATGATGGGAGTTGTAGTCCAACACCTTTGGAGGGCACCAGGTTGGGGAAGGGCTGCTCTAAACAAAAAAAGAGAAGTAGGTGGCCCTAAGTTGTTCGTGATCAGTTTTCCACAACCCCACAGTCACCTCTGCATATCATATTCTCCACCCTGTCCTCATAGTTTATCTGCTTTGGGAGAATGAGAATTCCACTTGCACTTTCTGCCTCGTTAGGGAGGATGTGGCGTTAAGGCTTGTGAGCCTTAACTCCCAATTTCTCTGCTTTTTGGTGCTTGGTTGGAATCTGTAGAGCCTTAACATTGTTTTTGTAAACCGTAGGTTTTTTGTTTAATGAATATCCATTAGCTTCTCAAGGCTTGTGCATTGGCACCACTTTTCACATCCAAACTTTGAACTCCTGTCTACTTCCTGCACAAACACATAACTCTGAGACCCTCTTTCTAATGCCCTGTGTTGCATGCCAGCACTGTGGGGTTAAGTTACAACTGGTGCCTCTGAGTTGTCTGTGCAGCCTCTGTTGTCTCTCTCTCTCTCTCTCTAAGTCATGGCAGCCAAACCAAAGCCTCCAGCCTCAAACAATCGATCTCCCTCTCTCTTCCAACGTCTCCCAATGGTCCAGCTGGGCTGCACACTTGTACCCTGTGGCTGTGGGGGAGGATGCCAGCTTATTGCCTGGTCATGTCTGGTGACTCTTACTATAAAAACCACCTAAGTTGCCAGCTGCCTCTGCCTGCACCAACACTGGACTCTGAGATGCTCTTGAAAGACTCTGTGTGGCACGCCAGCCTCTCAGGGCTCAGCTACAGCCATCTCTGAGTTGTGTCTTCGGTCTAACTCTGTCTCTAAGAGATATGCCTGCCAGCCAAAGGTGCAAACCTATCTATTTTTCTCTGACACGCACTCCAAATGTTCTCATTGCATGCCAGCAGTGCAGACAAAGGCAGGATCTACACTGCTGTTTTAAAGCACTTTAAAGCACTTTATAACAGTAGTGACAACTGTTTTGGAGTGTGTCCTGGGCCCCAACAGTTGTCAGTACTGTTATAAACCGCTTTAAAGTGCTTTATAACAGTAGTAACAATTGTTGGGGCCCATGACACACTCCAAAACAGTTTTCTCCAAATGCCACACTTTACAGATACTGTTTTTTCCATCAACAACCAAAGCTGATCCCTGAATGTGGCAGTGGATGGCCACAAAACACCTGTAAACTTGTCTAATTACAAACTTGTAGCACCAAAAATGAGATCAATTTCTGAATGCAATCCACCCTTTATTAATAGAGAGATCACATCACACAAATAACTAAGAATAAACTCAAACATTTGGCTGATCGTGTTCATAGATTTATTTTGTGCCGTTGCAGTAGATTAAAATGTGGACATTTACCCGCGGTGTTGGATTTTATTGTTAGTGACTTCTGTGATACCTTTGTTAATAAGTTGCTGTCTGTATTCAGACATTGATCGAACTAGGAGACAGACACAGCCAATTTGACAAAGGCTGGTAGTGAACATACGTTGCTTTCCCCATGGCTGCTGTACATCAAGTGGTCTTCCCACAGATAGACGCAACTGAATCTCCCACACACCCATTCAGGTATTACACAAACAGGCTAGGGATGGGCAAATGAGTGATGTTCAATATCACAAGGCTTCTCTGAACATCTTCAATCCCTATTTGTGTTTGAGATCTCTGCTCGCTTTGCATGAACAAGAAACAGAAAACTCAAATTTGTGCATATCTTCTAATTCGCGCAAATTTCCTTTATAGACTAAAGTGGGGCCGATTCAGTCTACCAAGAGAATTTGTGCAAATTAAAAAAGCTGTGCAAGTCAAACTGGGAATCGGGAATGAGATGAACATGCACACATGCTCGACAATCTGCAAATATTTTCGGGGGGACACATCTTTGCATTTGGAGCTTCGGACTTGGGCAAGCTCACACGTTATGCAAGCAAAAAATTAGATTCTCATGCATGCCTAGATCAGGCTGCCCTGGTTCCACCCCTCCCCCAAACCAACCCACTTTCTGACCTGCTATTGCTATTCCTAGTGGCCACATACGCATGAGTGATGTCACAACGACATCAAGAAGCTGGGACTTAGGTACCAACAATCACTAAGAAAACAGGTAAAGTCACAGGGAGGAGAAGAGAATAATGGTCCCAACCCCTGGACAACCCATTTCATTAGCTCTTCCAGTACTTAGGAATATTGATTGATTTGATTTGTACCCCCAATTTTCTACCACAAACAAATGGCACTCAAGGCGGCTTACAATCATCAATAGACGAGTTGATGGCACAGGGAGAAGAAGAGAAGGAGAATGGGCCCAATCCTTAGACAATCAGTTTCATAAAACCTCTCTTCATGAATACACAATTTTATCTGTTCTGGCTGATCACAGCTAATGTCCTAGTGTATCCTTATGTACGCAATCTTTGGTACCCAGCTGAGAAAATCCTGGGAAATAAGGATAGTGAACAACGGCCCACCACTACCTTCTGTGATATGGATTGGGAACATGTGCCCCCTGTTCTCCTGCTCTCCCCCCACTGAAGCCACTGCCATCTCCCCGCACTGCCTCCCCACAAATAGCAAACATTTTTTTTAAAAAAAATGTCATCCATAGCAGCTATTTTGACCCACTTTTTTCCCTTTCCCCAAAAGGATCAAATTAACTTCGAAACAAGAGAATTTTGACCCCAGATGCCTTTTTAAAAAATGGTGCTGTAAGAGGGTGTCCAAGGATTGAAAATATCCCCCAAAATTGTCTACCCCTGCTCTACAACCTCCCTGCCAAGGAAGACTGTTCAAGAGCCCACTGGTCAGGCAGTCATGCCAACTTTGTGGACACTGTTGTGGTGAAGGCAAAACCTAACTTTGACCATGGGCGAGATCCTCCAGTGATATGCAGTGTGACTATGTGTGGAGCACATTGAAACTTACTTCAATCCCAAGGAGTCTTCAAAACAGCCATGTACTCCTTAAATACATGGCCCCTCCCATCAAAATGAATGGCATTTTGCTAATCTGTGTAATAAGAACTTGTCCCTTTTTTGGCCAGTAGTTAACGTTTACAAACTTCTGAAATTTATTAGACACAGCTGTTCAAGAAATGATATAAACCCAGATTTGATTATGGCAGTAAACGTTCAAATTTGGTGGAATCAGTTCTGACGATGAATTTGTGGAAACCTATATAGCTTCATATTTGCTTACACTCCTACATTTTCAACATCCTGGTCATGGCTAGTAGTTTCCAACTCTATTTTCTTAGCTTTTCTTCAACTCACATGCATCTGTTCTCTCTCTTTTTCTTTTTTGAAGGGAAAAAAAGAACACCATCTCCCTTGATGTCTCCTGAATACACACATATACACTCCTTCTTTTCCTCCTCTCCAGTCATGTATTCCAGATGCCCAAGTAATACCTGTGAAACACTGTCCTTTGCCTTTTCCTAATGTCCTGCTGAGAGAAGCTTGCTTTCAATGGAAGATTCCAGATCTACCACTTCAAAAGGACCCCTTGGTGACAATCCACTGGAAAGAGAATATGAGTGGCGCAAGAGCTTCAATGCTCCTAACCTTTCCAGCATGCCCTGCATGCCTTCAGAGCCCGAGCATCATTTTGAGGGGTGTAGTACAAACTTGCAACACAAGTTCTCTCCCGCAGTTATACCACAATCCCATCCCGTAAATACAAGCCCCTAATTTGTATCGATAATCAGAGGATGGTGTGTATTTGTATGAACTAAAAAAATACTCACATATATTTTGGCCTAGAGTGTCTAGTTACACATCTCCAGACAAGAGAGGACACACAATTTGCATAAAAATGCACATGCTAATTTATATTTGTAAATTCATATGGAGAAATAATGACTATTATTTCAATATAACTGCCATACATCTCGCTGTTGCGGGGGAAACTGTGATCAGGTGATTTGTGTGTCTGCTGCTCAGTTAGCTGTCCAGTGTGGTGCAGTGGTTAGAGTGAAGGACTGGTAGTTGAGAGATTTGGGTCCTAGTCCTCACTTGGCCATGGAAGCTCACTGGGTGGCTTTGGGCCAGTCGCAGACTCTTGCTCAACCTTCCTCACAGGGTTGCTGTTGTGAGGATAAAATGGTTATGTACACCGCCTTGGGTTCCTTGAAGGAAAAGCAGTGGGATATAAATGCAGTAAGTAAACAATACATAAATAAATCAACTTCGACTGGGCAACTCTTCAAATGGAGGAAGCCTTCAAATAGAGTAGAGTCTTCTGTCAACCCTTCCAAGAGCCTTCCAAGATCCCTCTGTAAAGTAGGACATATGGTCATCCTATTTAGGACTACGCACTCTACCAGTAGAATGGGTAATTGGGTGCCTACGTTCTCTAATAGTCAGGGGCCAAGCTGCCAGCCACATCTGTTGTTACAGAAATTACAGGTAAATGGGACACAGTAGCCAGGAAATAGCTGGATCTACCTTGGCAGGTCTGAAGAGGCAAGGGGACATTCCTCTCTTCTCTCCCCAACAAAGATGATGTAATCTATGACTGTGCATATATATATATATATATATATCAGAGAAAACTGCAGTTTGATGAGTCAGAGTCAGGGAGACGAGCACTGAGACAGAGAAAGAGAGTTTTGGGCTCAGGAAAATACCTTGTCAGGCTGTCTCTCTGGGGATCTGAAGTGGGGATAGTGGTTTTGCTGCTTTACAAGAGTGTTATGCTGTCCTTGCCCATTTATGATCAATTTGTAGATTTGTAAATAAACTCATATATTACATGAAATGTTCAGTGATCTCTCCTGCAAAGGAAACCAAACCCAGGCAATACGGTGTGGAGAATGTGGATAGGGAGGCATTTTTCTCCCACTCTCATAATACTAGAATCTAGGGTCATCCCATGAAGCTGGTTGGAGGGAGATTCAGGACAGATAAAAGGAAGGACTTCTTCACACAGCACAGAGTTAAACTACGGGATTCACTACTACCAGATGGAGTGATAGCCACCACTTTGTATGACTTTAAACAGGGTTTGGATTACTTCCTGGAGGAGATGGCTGTCAGTGGCTACTAGTCCTGATGGCTATGTGCTACCTCCAGTAACAGAGGCAGTAAGCCTATTTACACCAGTTGCTGGGGAACATGGGCAGAAGGGTGCTGTTACATTTGTGTCTTGCTTGTGGGTCTCTGGTTGACAGCTGGTTGGCCACTGTGTGAACAGAGTGCTGGACTAGATGAACCCTTGGTCTGATCCAGCATAGCTCTTCTTATGCTCTTATGTTAACACTGGCCCTGTTCAGCGAAGTAGAGACTATGTATCCATGCTCTTTTCATTGTATGAAGAAGGGCCAAACTACCTGTTACATAGGAGATCAGTGACTGGAGCTCTGGATGTATTTAGAAGCAGCCATGGGAAACCCCTAATAGTGTCAGAGGGAGGTGTATTTAATGCTTTCTCCCTCTGCCATTTTCTCAATTAAATTCTCCATCCCCCATGCAAAACTTTTCTGGAGAGGCAGGGGGAAGAATAAAGGTACCTGCATGGCTGACTGTTTTGTCTCCTATCCACTGTTTTATCTTCTAGTATATAATGGAAAAACCATTCAGCACTTACAATACTCTTGTACAGCTTAGGGCAGAAATGTGGATTGTGTGGCCCTCCAAAGGTTGTTGGACTGCAAATCCCATCAGTCCTCGCAGTTGGCTATGCCAGCTAGGGCCCAACAACATCTGGAGAGCCACACATTCCCCACGCCTGAATTAGAAGCTTGATGCATGTCTTATTGTCCCAAAACACTGGATCAAAATCAATAGGTTGACATCCATAATGCTTCTGCATTTCTCCTAATCTGAATGCCTCCTTGGAGTGTGGGATATTGAATTGCCTGCCCTTGTTTCCAAAATATAACTGTTGTGTTAGGAGTGAGCCAGTGTTCATATATATTGTGGCATTCAGGTTGTGGAATACACTCCCCTTGGAGGCCCAACTGCCATCAACACTGGCTTCATTTCGGCACTAAGTTAAAACATGGCTCTTTATCAAAGCATTTGAGGGCTAAATTCTCCATGGTCACACATAGTTTAAATTGTTTTTATTGCATTTTTAAAAATTCTACTGGTTTTAATTTGCTAAAACACTAATACTGTTTTAGCTGTGTATATTTATGTTTACATTGTTCTGATTTTATCTGTATGCCGCCCAGTGATATAGGGCAGGATGAAAATGTTTTAATAAATAAATAAATCTGATTTATGTGCAAAACACTGCATATGTGCAGTTTGCTACAGCCTTCAACTCAGTTATGTCATTCTCCACCACCACCACATCACCAATGCACACATATGCATTGGTAAAACATGACCGAAAAACAGCCAGTTTGATGAGATTGTGCATATGGTTAGGCTGACCATATGAAAAGGAGGACAGGGCTCCTGTAACTTTAACAGTTGTAGAGAAAAGGGAATTTCAGCCAGTGTCATTTGTATGCAATTAGTTCCTGGTGAAATTCCCTCTTCATCACAACAGTTAAAGTTGCAGGGGCCCTGCCTTCTTTTGTATATGGTCACTCTAGTATAGTGCCTGCACCTTTAACTGTTGTGATGAAGAGGGAATTTCTCCAGGGACTAATTGCATACAAATGACACTGCCTGAAATTCCCTTTTCTCTACAACTGTTAAAGTTACAGGAGCCCTGTCCTCCTTTTCATATGGTCAGCCTACATATGGTTAAACAAAACTTCTCTCATGTGTTTTGCCACATGTGCACAGGAATGCATATGTGCCTCAGTAAAACACTACACAAAATCCACCATCACATTAAGACTGCATTTTGCAGTGTTTTATTAATGAATAGGTGCACATCATTGGCATAGGGAGAGGCGAAAGAGGCACATGAACAGTAAAAATAGAAAAACTACAGCAAATAGTGCAAACTCCAGTTCTGGAATTAATTTAAGAAACTCTCCTACATTTAAACCAGAATTCAGAAGGAGTGGAATGCAGGGGAGAATGAACCAGAGAAACTGAAGACATAGAACAAAACATATTCTCTCATTCCTAGGCTAGCCAAGCTGATTTCATATTTTGAACAAAAGTGACATGGATTCCATCATTATTAATAAACCCACAGCATGGGTACTATTTCAATTAGCCTTTACCAAACAGAGCTGATTCTTAGTCCACTGTTTCCAACTCCTTTCTGGCTTCATTGCCCTGCAATCTACAACTTCACACATGCAGTTTCCATGCTCACACATCACTCGCTCACAGGTTAGGGGGAAGGAAAAGCTGGATTACGAAAAGGCGAAAGGGGCACAGAGAAGGAGTGCGAAAGAAAGTAGAGGACAAGCTCAGACAGGAGCAACCAAAGTAATACAAGTGAGACCTGCAGCTTTCCATTCCTGAACCTCATTTTATTTAGATTTATTTATTTATTGCATTTTTATACCGCCCTATAGACGAAGCTCATCCCACTGATGTTTTTGGACTACAACTCCCATCATCCATGACCACTGATAGAGCTTGCAAATCTGCACATTGCATATGTGTAGGCTATCTATCTATGATTAGGAACCCTGAAACAGGCAGGGCCCCAAATGTGCGTGCCAAGATAACATCTGTATATTTTTATGTGCAGCGGCTCTGTTCAAACCATCGGCTGAATGCACTTGATCTCATTAAAGTTGATCTGATCACATTTTCCCCACCTTCTCAGTACAGTTATGAGCATCAAAGTTGTATTAAAACCCAAGACTCTTGTGAGTTCCGTATCGTCTAAAGAGCTCTATTCAAAATAGAATGCTTGTGTTTAATTTCTACAAAATATCTGTAAATCTGACCAGGAAGTGGACACATCAGGGTGTCTTTTGCTGTGACGAGAGTACAGATGGCAAGTCAGAAAGATCGCCACAGAGCACAACAGGGGCCAGAAACCAAGGTGGGGGAAGGGAGAAAAAACAACACAGGAATTCAACTGTGGGGAGTGGCATCAATGTCAGCACCCAGACACAACAAAGATCTTGCAATTGTGAACGCTGCAGTACTGGAAGTCCTATCTGTTCATGTCTCCTGGTAGCTTGACGGTCATACAAAGGGTGCTTTGAGACCCTACACATGCTGAACTGCCAAGCACCATGCGAGAAGCAGAAGGGAATGCAAGGATGCATCTGCAGAGGACAGGCCATACATAGCTCAGTGGTGGAACTCATGTCATGCTTTGCATGCAGAAGGACCCAACTCTAATCCTGGACATCTCCAGTTTTTTAAAAGAAGATCAAGTAGAGGGCAATGGGGAAAAAAACTCTACCTGAGACACTAGAAAGCCATTAGTCTGGCCTTGTCCAGTATGTGGCAGGTGCCTACATTCCGTATGGTTTGAACCCAGTTTATAATGTTCCCCTCCAACAAACCATTTGTCTGAGATTCATAGACTCTGCACTAAGTTGCCAGGATTCCTTTGCTGCCGGTGTACATTGTGGGCTGTAGGCAATCGAGCCGTTTAGAAGAAGATGGTGTGAGCCCCAGCAGCAGTACTGGCTCCAGGTTTCTGAGGATCCTTGGACAAGATACTCTCAACTTGTTCCCTCCCTCAGTGAGCCTGCCTTCTCGCCACCATTTTCACCAGCTGGTATTGCTCCTCCTCCTCCTTCTATATCCAGCAGCTATTAGTGTTGTTGCCCTGTAGCTTATAAGAGCATTGCGTGTTCCAGACTGTCTCAAGATTTTCTTTGCTGTATGCACTGCTCTCTTTACCTCACCGTTTGCTTCCGGCTACCAAGTGCTAATGATAATACAGCAAAACTTGTAAGATGTCCAGGATGACTGGAATTCTGATGCTGTAAACTGGGTTGCATTGTTGTTGACAAGATGATCTGGAATGCCAATGAACAAAGGTATTTTTGAATTGCACAACAATGCTCCGGAAGGTAACATCGGGCAAGGAGAGTATCTTGATATGGGACCTTGGTACTTGAGGAAGAGCCTCTCCCGATACATGCCTACCCGAAATTCGAGATCTGTTGGAGGAGCCCTCCTCAGCATCCCACCACATTATGGTGGGACATGGGAGAGGGCTTTCTCTGCTGTGGCACCCCACTTGTGGAATATCCTCTCCTTGGAGGCCTGACTGGCGCCGGCACTGGCTTCATTTCGGTGCCAAGTTAAAACATGACCTTTGAGGGCTAAATTCTCCATGGTCACACATAGTTTTAATTCTTTTGTTAAAAATTCTACTGGTTTTAATTTGTTAACAATTTAATGCTTTTTAGCTGTGTATATTTATTTTTACATTGTTCTTTTTTTATCTGTACGCCGCCCTGAGACCCCAGTGATATAGGGAGGGATACAAATGTTTTAATAAATAAGTTTAATTAATATGCCTAGCATATAAGTCCACAATAACCAAATAGTGTTGACCTCCCAATTCACACAGGCCAGCTGCTAGCTTTTTCTATGGACTATCAGGTTAGGATGTTGTCATTACAGGTTCTTTCCATTATATTGATCTGTTTCTCCTGCAGTAATCACAGGATAAGATTTTGTTCTTTATGTGGGTTCCAATACTGTCTGATTTGCTCATTTGCAGATGTCCTTGGTGTATAGGTGCTAGGATTTCTTTCCTCCTGGAATGTAGTTCAACAAGAGTTCCCTTTTGTTATTAGGCATTCTCATTCACTCAGTTGTCCACAGCCAGTAAATCATTTTCTAGTCATTTCTAAAGCATTACCATGGTATTTAAATACTTTCTAGTCATCACTAAGATATTTAAGTTAGCCTGATGAAGTGTAAGACTTCTTGAAGTTCTGGATCACTATGAGTAGCGTTTTGGACCTGATAAAGCCTATTTTGAGATGCTGGTAAAGACAGCATGAAAATAAGAGGACACATGTATGATGAGGCTTCATAACAAGGTGTCTACTATGACCAACCTTTTTTCCTGGAACATATTTGGCTAGGAAGTTGAATCTCATCAGTCTTATTATAAGCCATTGGCATCGTATTAGTATCTGGTTCAAATCTTTTTGCTTTTATCAAGGTCACTAAGCATTTGCAGTCTGCATGGCGGTTGGCCACACAGGCACCTGAAAAACAATTATACAGGCCCAAACACTAGCAAGGCATTCTTTTTCTGTTTGTGAATAGCATTTTTCTGATTTGGTAAGCATTCTGGAGCAAAATGCAACTTGCAATAATTAATTAATTTATAAGCCAACCAACTGAAAAAAAATGACCTTGAGATGGTTTACAATAAAACGTGGCATTAGCATTCCGCTTAGTCCGTAGTTGTTTCCATTACCACTATCCATTAAGACTGAGGCATTGCAGATCATGACTTTTATCTTTGCAAAGGCAACCTCCTGATCTGGTCTCCAAAATCAGAATAGATTAGGGTGACCAGATAAAATCCAGGTCAGGACTCATGTAACTTTAACAGTTGTAGGGAAAAGGGAATTTCAGCCAGTGTTAGTTGTATGCAATTAGTTCCTGGTGAAATTCCCTCTTCATCACCACAGTTAAAGTTGCAGGGACCCTGCCTTCTTTTGTATATGGTCACTCTAGTATAGTGCCTGCACCTTTAACTGTTGTGATGAAGAGGGAATATCACCAGGAACTAATTGCATACAAATGACACTGGCTGAAATTCCCTTTTCTCTACAACTGTTAAAGTTACATGAGCCCTGACCTGGATTTTATCTGGTCAGCCTAGAATAGATGGATTATTTAAAATTTACAGGTCAATGTTGTTGCTGTCAAGTAGGAAATGCAAATGTTTGCCATATATGGCGGAACTGTTCTAAGGTGGTACAATGTTGGGAACAAATAGTAACCACAATTAAAGTTATGTTAGGTTATGATATACCATTAGATCCAACTGTTATATTATTGCGGATGTAAAAGAGGTAATGGCAAGCAAACACCAGGAATTAGCTTGGAATTTATTTACGGCAGCCAAAATATTGATAGCCACCAAATGGAGAAATAACAAGGTACCCCCTGTTAAAAGCTGGTTATTGAATGTATGGGAAATTGCAACAATGGCAAAATTAACAAAATATGTACAAATAAGAGTCAGGAAGAAGAAACAAGTAACTTTTTTTTCAACAATTGGAAAGCTTTTTTGAAGTTTATGAATCAGAAATACTATTTGGATATTGATAGATGTAAAGCAAATTAATGAATGGTGAGGTTTAAAGATTAGATGTATGGTGAAATAGAATTAGGTTTATATATTGATACTAATTAAATACCATTGATAGTAATTTTAAAGCATCATGTAGAAGCACCAGTCTCGTTATTAACTGTATATATTGGAAAATTTACCAATCTCTCTAAGTATTAGTGAATTTACAAAATCTATTAAAATGTATTTTTATTTTTATAATATATAATAAAATGTTTTTTTAAAAAAATCTAATAAATATGACCCTTGCTATAGCCTTGCTATAGTCCTGCCTCCTCCATAATGTTCATTTATGTCAAGAGAAAGGATAAAGGGGCAAAGAGAGGGTAGCTGGGATACCATGGCCATCTTGATGGGGAGCTGTCCGATCAAAAAATGGACACAATAGTGCATATTTTCATGAAAATGACATTGAAATATGTATTGCATTTGAGAAATTTGCTCGCAAACATGTGTAAACTCAGTAAAATTGCATACACAAATGCATGTACTCGGAAAAATGCGAACGAAAATGTGAACAAATTTTCATGCGAACCTATATAAAAACAAATCCCTGAACTGAAATGGAAATGGGATGAACCAAACTTGACTGAAAAAAATGAGAAACCAAAATTGACGATTGTCCATCCCTAGTGAACTCCACTCTGCCACTGAGGGCATCTTGATGTGCCACAGATCTATTCAATCCACACGGAAACATGCTGCCTCCTGTGCAATTGCTGTGTCAGCATCTACACAAAGTAGTGTGGCATCAGCTCAGGGTTTCCCCACACTTCCCTCTGCCCTGATTCTTCCCAAAAAGCTATAATCCATCCCATGATCCTCCCTCCTGTTTCCACCCATGTCAAACCTGCAGGGGCTGACAGTAAGCATCTGGCATACTAAACGAGACATTATGGCATCTATAGCAAGTGAGCCAAATTCCACCCAATTCAGTAAGCCTTTATTTTACATACTCCAGGCAGGTAACAATAAAAATAACTTTAAAATAATCCAGAGGAGCAGTCATGTTAATTTGTGGCAGTCAGAACAACACTGAGACTCCTGGCAGCTTAAAAACGAACAGAGGCCCCCTCCACAAGGATGCGCTTTTGCGCCCGGTTCGGGGATTATGCGCATTATCGCGGAGGCGCATTTACTCCTAATCCCTCTGCACGGGAGGCGGCGAGAGGCGGCGAAGCGCATTAATTGATGTCCAAAAAGCGCTTTACAAGAAGTTAACGCGCATAATCGCTTGTTCACACTGCGAAAATGCGCTTTAACGGCCGGAGCAAAATAAAAGTCGCTATTTAACGCGCATTCGATAATGCGCATAATCCGGGAGATAACGCGCCTCTACGCCCGTTTTGCGCTCCGCTGGTGTGGAGGTAAAATTTATAATGAGCCTTCAAAGAGCATTAAACCTCTCTTGTGGAGGTAGCCAGAGTTACTGTGTCATGAAGCTTCTGGGGGCTAGAACCCACTTCTTCAGATGTATCCGAGATGTATTACTTTTCTTGCAATGCCTCTCCCATGCTAATTTTACACTTACAGTTGAAAAGAAACTCAGGGTTCCAATTAAGTCCAAACTAAACTGAATTAAATTTTCAGATTACATATATACAATATGGGTTCTAATACATAATTTAAAATCAACTTTCTAATATTTTAATTTATTTGAAGCCTCTGCTAGCCGCTATTCATCCATGACTCCTAGAGACGCTTACCGATAAAACATAAAATGCAATACAATATAACTACCCAAGACAAACAAATCACAGAATCATAGCAGGCAGTAAAAATCCAGCATAAAACAAACAACAACAACAACACCCTTAAAGGAGTGGGAAAATAATAATAATAACAACAACAACTGCTACTTTTCACCTGGCACTGAAAAGTGAACAAAGACAGTACCAGGTAAATCTTTTAGTGGGAGAAGTTCCAAAAACAAGGGGCCAGGACAGAAAAGCCCCTGCCTCTGGTCATCCTCCACCTTTTTTCAGCTGATGTGGGGACATAGAAAAAGGCCTCTGAGGTTAACTGCAAAGGCTTGGCAGATTTATGATGGAGCAGGTGTACCTCTTTTTAACCCAGTCCCAAGCCTCTAAAATATATAAAATGTCACTGTTACATAAAAAAGTGGGGAATTGCAGTCTACATATCAGGAGGTTGGGGCATACTAACTGGGATGATTGGGGTTGTGGATCAACAAATCTGGAGGGTGCTGAGTTGTGGAAGGTTGTTTTATATGCTGTCAATGTGGTCTCTCACTTGCAGTTTGATTCTACAGATAATGCTCCATCCAGACATGGGGCAGTAGAGATTAGAGATAGTTTAATACCAAGAGAAAAGATGAGAACTGAAGCCTGTGGCTTCAGCTAGGAAACCCACTGAAAGAAAATCCAAAAGAACTTGTCATTCAGCTGAAACAGCCAATCTCCTCTGTCCAGTGACATTCCGCCATCTTTGTTACATCCACGCGGAGCAACCTGTCCAGCCAAACCTAGAGGAGCTCTCCATCCTTCAACTGGGGCATACAGCAACTAACCCCATCAATTTAGCAACCCAAATATTCACTCTCTAGAAACGGAACCAGTGGGATTGGCTCCCCGAGGCCTGGGAACCATCACCCCAGCCACACAAGAGTCTAACCAGCAGCCCCTGCAGAGTCAGGGCATCTGCCCCTCCCAGCTGTAGCATAGACAGCCTACCTTGCAACCAAGTTAGATCTAGAACCAACTAAGCACATCATTCTATTTGCCTTACATTTCACACCTACGCAAGAGCTACACACCTGCAAGGGGGAGGGCACACAGAAGATGCCCTGAGGTTCTCGGTTTACCATTTCTGTGGAGTCCCTTTGAAACTCTCTCTAACACAGTTCTAACTTCTCCCAGATCCAATACTCACCCTCTTTCCTTTGTCTCCCCAACAATAACTAGCAGATGCTGTCCCTCTGATGCCCACCCTTTCACTCAACTATGCTCTGCACTCTGTTCCACCTTGTCTATTTCTTCTTCTTCTTCTTCTTCTTCTTCCTCCTCCTCCTCCTCCTCCTCCTCCTTTCTCATGCTTCCCATTTCCCAACCAGACATCCCTCAAGCCCTCCCTTCTTCCAATCATTCCCACTTCCACAGCAAAACCAGTGTCCTCCGTAGCATCAGCCTGCCACCCGCGTTCCTTCCCCAGCCCCCTCCCCTCCTCTCTCCCACCAGCTGTGCCTCTGGAAAATCCAGAAATAAACTGCAGAATGTTAATTTATGAATCAGGGAGGGCGGCACAGGGGACCACTTGATTTCATTCCCCACTAGGGCCCAGCATTTTCTATTATCTTCCCCTAAAGCAGACAGCTGCTTCATCCACTCCTCTTACTTCCTCCCTGCCCCCAACACAACAACAGCCAGTCATCTTGAAGCCAGCCAGCCATCCCACCCACCCACCCACCCTCCCAAAAAAAATGGTCCCTATCAGGTTCACATTTGGTCTTTGACCTGCTGATCGAAAGCCTCCACCCCACCCTTAATGCAGCGCAGAGAGTGCATCATTTCAGCAAGTCCCAAACCAGAAACAACCCTTCGCCATACCAATGAGAGACTCAAGATAACCTATCCAAATCCCAAGCATGCTTTTCTATATCTATCTATAGAGATAGAAAGAGAGAGAGAGAGAGAGAGACATCTTAATGAAACAACAGCTAAAAGAACACCTTCTTCAGAAATACATGAAAGATGTTGAAACCAGTGATGAATGCAGGGCATGTGTCAATGCTCAGAGTTTCATCCCACATACAGGGTGGGTTAGGGGCCATTATAAATGGAGTGCCGGATCAGGATCAACATTCAGCGGCTGAGGCCGACGGAGACACAACACGCGCTGGACGTGACCAGAAGAAGCCCTTTCCCTTTTCACTCCTGGGCTCCTTCTTTTGGAAAGACCTTTACAAAGACCCGCTTTCCCATTGGCTTCCGTCCTGCTGCCAGAACACCAACGGATCCTAAAGCCAGACGTGGAAGAGAAGGCGCGGATCGTGCCAGGGAGCTCCACAGGGAGGAGAGGCGGCCAGGCGAGCAGGAGAGCCGGCGGTGACAGTCGGCGAGCGTTGCCACGCGCAACTCCGGGACAAAGGGACGGCCCCGGGGAAGGGGCAACCCGCGTTTGGGGATCGCAAACCAGCACCGCGTGCGAGGGGAAGGAAGAAAGGAAAGGAATGGAAGCCAGGAAACACCCTCCGGTTTCGGGGAGGGGAACCCCGAGGTCTTTTCGAAACAGAACACAAGACCGATGGATTTGAACGCGTTTGGCCAGGCAGGAGATAGATAGATTAGATGATGATAGATAGATAGATAGATAGATAGATAGATAGATAGATAGATAGACAAGCGATTCGATCATATGATAGACAATCATGCTAGATACCGCAGCAAGGCCGAGTGTCCCTTGCGCGTCTGGATTGCAAGCAGAGCCGGCATTGTTAGCTAAGCTCGCCGAGGCAGCTCCTGCCGCTGAGATCCATGTCGACACTTCAGTCGGCGGCAAGAGCGTCTCCTGCCTTCCCTACAGGGTGGTGGTTTTTTGTTTTTAAAGCAAATTTCCCAACTGCACAAACGCCTTGTCAGACGCCCCCCGCCCCCGACCAGCACATCATCCCTCTTTCCCAACTGCACATGATCAGGTTTCCGACTGCGCGTCATTTTTCCCCAACTGCACATTTTATGTCCGACTGCACACTAAAAAAAAAAAAAAAGCAAAAAAGGAACCCTCCTTCCCTACCCCACCTCACCCCCCCTTTCCTTCCCTCAAGGAGTTAAACTGCTCTAAGGCACCGATCTCGAGATCCCCCCCCCCCCGCAACCAGTCCTGGCGCTGCCGTTAAAAGGGGGGGGGAACCCTCCTCCAAATCAGGGATGGGGAGCAGAGGGACGCAGGACACCTCGAAGCGAACACGAGAACCCTTCGCCACCGCCGCCTTGACGCCCACCATGCATTGTCTGCGCTGGTCCTCCTTCTGCGGCCCAAGGGAAGGAGGCCTTCGGGGCCCAAGCAACCGAATCCGGGGCTGCGAGGCTCTCAGGGGGGCTGCAGGCGGCTGGCACGCGAGGGCGATGGGCCGTCCCCGTCCCTGGCGCGGCAGCCACGGCACAGCGCGGCGGGGCGGAGAGAAGCCGCCTTACCTGCAGCCCGTCCTGTCATGCTGCACAGCCGCCAGACCGTCAGCCTCGGTCTGGTCATGGAAAGCCGAGGGGGGGGGGCCTTGCGCCGGGGCGGCGGGTGGGGAGAGGCCGGGACGCAAGGCCCGCTGCCGGCGGCTTGGTCCGCGCAACGGCTGCTGCCCGGCGGTCTCCCTGCAGAGCAGCTCCTCACCTCCAATCCTAACATGAGGAGCCTGGATGCTTCGCTGCCTCCTCGCTGTTCCCTAGCCCATGCCGTCACCAGGTTTCCGCCGCCCGGATTGGCGGAGGGGAAGCAGCTAATACTACTACTAATAGCCCTGGCAGGGCAGGAATAGGAAAATCTTCTGTTTCAAAGACGAGCAGCTCCTGCAATTCGGAGAGGGAGAGCCGAGAAAAGAAACTTGACTTCAGCCGCGCGCTCGGTGGTCTTTGGCCTTCTCTCGCTCTCGCTCTCCGGGGGCTTTAGATTAAAATCTACAAATACATTGGGGGAGGAAAAAGGGGAAGAAAATCCTATGTTTACCCAAGCGCAGCACATTGCCATATACGCGATTCCATGTACGTCTTGCCATTCTTACCGCAAGGCAGCTATTGCGGTCGTTGTTTTGAAAGGAGCAGCGGTAAAGGCAGGGACCCATATTTGAAAGTGAGCGCCGCCGCAGGACGGCTCCCTGGTTCCTGCCATTGGATTGCGAGCTTCACATTGCAAAAGGGTTTCAGAGATGTGAATAGGTCAAAGAAGCTGGCGAAAACAAAAATGCAAAAAAAAAAAACCCACCACTGTTTAAATTAAGGGTGTTTCTTATCTGTCTGTCTGTTGCCTAAAGCTAAAGAAAATATATTTAATGTATTTATAACATGCATTTTTTCCTCCAAGGTAGTGTATGTATTATCTTCCTCGCCATAGTATTGTCACAACAACACCCCTACGAGGTAGGTTGAGCTGAGAGACTGTGACTCGTCCTAAAGTCACCCAAACAGTTTCCACAGCCAAATGGGGACTAGAACCCGTATCTCCCGACTCCCAGTCCAACACTCTAACCTTTACACCACACTGGTTGTCAGCTGGAGCTGTAAGACTCCAACACAATTTAAAGGCTGATACATCCGTAAGCATTGAAGAGATGAAGTACACTGTTGTTCAGCGTTAGAGCAGCTGCTTTGCATTCAGAAGGTCCCAGGTTCAATCCATGGCATCTCCAAGTAGGACTAGGAAAGAATCCTGCTTGAAACCCTGAAAAGATACTGCTGCCAGTCAGTGTCATCAAAACAAGGCTAGATGGATAAATAGTTTGGCTCAGTATTAAGGCAGATTCCTATGTCTCAGTGTTGTGATTTGTGAGCCAGCCATCAGTAAGGCAATGTTTCAAAGTTTGCTATAGCCACCGCACAGGAGATATTAAATGTACCCGTATGTTAACAGCTTCCTTTGTGGCCCTGTCCCGGGGGGGGGGGGGGGGGGGAACGGACACCTGGAGTAGGATGGATGGCATTGCAGGACAAGGCTTTCTCCGTGGTGATACCAGGGTTGTAGATCTCCCCTTTGTCCACCAGATCAAGGCAGCTTCCTTTTTGAAAGCATTCAGCATGTTCTGATGCATATTACTGTTAGTAATATGCATCAGCGCCTGTCATCCTATCTGTGGCTACTCAGAAGTAAGTCCCATGGAGTTCAAGGGGGCTCACTCCCAAGTGAGTGGGTACAGGATGGCAGACTCAATGTTGATGTTGGCTACTATACATTGCTCATAGAATCATAGTAGAGTTGGAAGAGGTCTGTAAGGACAGATGGGCAGTTATCTCCTTGATAAATCAGCCTGTGTCCTCCAGAGCTCAGACTCCAGCTTTAAAAAGCATTTGAACCCAAAACACATGTTTTTAAAAGCACGGTAAAAAGAGAACAGGAAAACAAGGTCAGCCTTTTTTCTCTTTTCTTTTCTTTTCTCTTTCTTTCTTGGCAGGTATTGTTGTCCATAGATCACTTGAATATATACATATTATTTATTTATTTATTTATTTATTTAAATCATTTCTTGGCTGCCTTTCGAGGCAGAAGCCATCGCAAGGTGGCTTACAACAATAAAATACATAAAAACAGTTAAAATAGTAAAAGCAACAAAAACATAAACACAATAAAATAGCAATAAAATCAATAAAAGGCAACAATGAAACCAGCAACGCCAACGGCATTAGCAGCATAATAGCCCTATCAGGAGAAGGCCACAGCAAAATAATATGTTTTCAAGGCCTTCTTAAAAGTCTGCAATGATGGAGCATGGCAGACTTCTGACGGGAACTTCTTCCAAGGGTGTGGGGCCACTGCAAAGAAGGCCCTCTCATGTGTGATCACCCACCTAACTGCTCTCATAGGTGGGCAAATGAAAAGGATCTCCCTTGCTGATCTTAAAGTGTGGACAAGCTGATATAGGGAAAGGTGGTCCTTCAAGTAACTTTGTCCCAAACAGTTTAGAGGTTTAAAGGTCAAAAACAGCACTTTGAATTCATTCATTCGTTCCATTTATATACCACCCCATAGCCAAAGCTCTCCGGGCAGTTTACAAAATGCAAGTTTACAGCAGAAATATCACAAAAAATATTCAACAATACACTACAACAATATTTAACAATATACTAAACAACAATATCACAGTAATACTCAAAAATATACTAAATAAACTATATTTAGTGGGTTCGGAAACACATTAGTACCCAATGCAGCTGGTGCCTTATAGATATTATGTGATCAAATCACCTCAACCTCACCAATACTTCGGTTCCCCATTCTGCACTAGCTGAAATTTCTGAACAGTCCAAAGGCAGACCCATGTACAGCACATTACAGTAGTCCAGGCTGGACATGACTACTGGACTGACACAAAGTCCATCCTCTCCAGATGGGGTCACAGCTGCCATACCAGCCTAAGCTGGAAGAATGCACTCCTGGATACTGCAGGAGGACTTCCAGACTGAGCACTCAGAGGAAGTACAACCCCATCTAAGATCAGTTGCAAACCTCCATCCGAAGTAGGAGGTTTCCAAATGCCCAGTACCTCCGTCTTGTCTGGATTAAGTTTTGGCTTGTTCACCCTCATCCATAAAAACGTCCACCTTTTGCTACATCTCAGCACAATAGATTACCTATCAAACAGAAAATGCCTATCCTTCTTCAGGTTCAGCACCTGGCATCTCTCCACTTAGAAGGATCAGGTAGAAAGTGATGGCAAAGATCCCTCTCTACTTGTTACCCAGGGAAAGCCACTCCCATGCAGAGCAGACAATGCTGGACTGGGACGGTTGTACAGCTAGGGATGGACCAGCACCAAGAGTAGGCATTGTTGGGCATCTGCCCATTCCAGCAGGGGCCCACTGGCAACAGCCCTCTGGAGTTGCTCCTCCTCCATACCACTGCAACCTGTTAATCAACCTGCTTCTCGTGTTTGGCCCAGACAACAATAAGGGTGAGAACGAAGAGAAGCAGGAGGTGCCATGGCCTCCATGCTCATTGGCTTTCTGCCTGGCTGTAGGAGGATGAGGAGCAATGGAAGCTGGTGACAATGGAGGTGGGGAGGCAGACACCCCAAGGGAGGGAGGCCGTGGAGGGTGTCTCCCCCAAGTGCTCCCCAAAGGACCACCCAGAGAGCAGCAGGTGCAGCAGCAAGTTTCATTTAGTTCCTGTAGGCATGATGGTGTCATGCTTTAAGTGAGCTTAAAATGCAAACCTGCACATGCTCAGAGTACTGGTTGGCATCTTGTTGTTGTTCTAATGTACCAGGAGTGTAGTTGGAGGACAGGGGAAGAGGAATGTGAATTCTGTGTTCCACGACTGAAATGATCCCTGTGACCATCTAGGGCTCCCCATAAAACCATTAAGTCCAAGGTCTGAAATTGCCTAGCTGTGCCAGGTGGACCAAAGGTCTGGGGAAATAGAAGGCAACTTTATGTGCTCCTGAACTCCTCCAAACTGTTTGAGTGGCAGCTGAATTACCTAAGAAGGAGGTGGGGGGGAAATATCCCTCCCCGTTCTTTCTTTCTATCTGCTGTTCTGTTTCTTTCCTTTCTTTCTTTCTTCTTTTTTCTTTTTTTTTACTTTGAGATGACACATTTTTCTTCTATGTTGGTTAAATTAAATCAGCAATTAAACCACTCAAAATTGCAACACTGCAAGGCTAGTTTTGCCTTGCTATTTATCATGGCTGGGAGGTTTTAAGATGGAGGGAGGAAGAGGAAGAGGAGGAAGAAGAGGAGGAGGGAGAAGAAGAAGAAGAAGAAGAAGAAGAAGAAGAAGAAGAAGAAGAAGAAGAAGAACAGCCGCAGCAGCAGCAGCAGCAGCAGCAAAAAAAAAAGTGCAGGAGGTACACTGCAAACTCAAACATAAAGCTTTTGGACTGGTTGGACTATGATGTCATGATTTCCCAGCTCTGCTGTAATTGGCCAACCTGTCTGGAACATCCGCTGAGAGTGGAGGGCTGGTTAGTTGCCGGAGGTTCAGACCTTTCAGAGCGGCTTTGAAGCAGGGCTGGTTGTCCTGACAACATGGGTAGTGTCAGCAGCTCCTCCTGATAACTAAATAATGAAGCTGTCACACACACACACACACACACACACACACACACCAGTTCCCCCCCCACACACACACACACAAAAAACCTGGATGAGATCTTCCATCAGGAGTGATCACTAATATTGTTTGCATAGGAAATGCACATGAGGAAAGTCTAGGGAAAGCCTTTGTCACTCACTCACTTGCTGCCAGGTCAGTTAGGAAACACCTAGCAACAGATAACTATGGAAACCCACATCCGATTGCTTGACAGCTGTGCATGCGCGGTAAAGATGCTGGGCTGGGGGAATCATCTGGCACTTTTGGAAAATTGGAGCACAAGAGATAGAAAAGTGATTCTGACTGGTCCTGATTCAAGCTTCCTCTGCAAACCTCCTTTGATTAGTACTAAGAACTGATCTTTTCAGGAGGGCTTTGTCTCCTACTGGAAACAAACCGGAACAAGAAATGATGCTCTGAAAAATGTGTGATGTGCATTTCATACATTTTGGTACTTTTTGCACTTTGATTGAACATTCAGAAGTTGTATGTTTTTCCTTGTCAGTTGTATTGATGATTTTGGGTGTATTTTGTCCTGTTTTTTTTTATATCATTGAGGGTGCCTCTACAAGAGCGATTTAACGCTCTTTCACGGCGCATTAAAATATTTACCTCTACAAGAGCGGAGTGCAAATTGGGGGTTGAGGCGTGTTTTCTCTCCGATTAAGCACATTATTGAATGCGCGTTAAATAGCGAGTTTTTTTCTCCGCGGCCGTTAAAGCGCATTTTGACCATGTAAAAAAGCGATTCTTCACATTTCAGCCACTTTAAAGCACATTTCATTCTGCCGGTTATGCGCTTCACCGCATGTCGTTTACAGGATTTAGGCATAAAAGCGATTGCGAGAAGATGCACATAATTGGAGAACCAGGCGTCAAACCGAATTCTTGTAGAGGGGACCTAAGTCCCTTTATGGGAATTGCCAGAAAGCAGGGCAAAGACAAGGCGAGATCCACACTAGTGCTTTTTATTGGTTTTGAAATGCACTGATAACTGTTGGGGCACATGAGGCATTCCATAAACTGCTTTTCTGCTTTTTAATTCTGTATTATCCACAATACTGCAACAGATGTCATTGTGTCCACGACGAGATATATATGCGCAAGGGCAATATAGCATCACCAGGTTGGGATCGTATCGATACCGACCTAGGATTTCATTTGTTTGTTCATCGTAGCATGCACTCCAACGATATCTACTGGTCAGGGACAGTCCACACTTACTGGTCACTGGCCCTATTTTTGCAAGGGGTGGGTGTCAGTGAGAGGTGGTAGACCTCTCATTCTTCAGGATTCAATGGACTCCCTCTCCAGGGGCTCAAGATGTGAATGGGTAGCTGAATTCATCTCACCTGTAATGCACATGTACATCCCTGCATGCGTATGAACACTAGGCACCAAGCATTGCACATCCTGCCATTTCACAGCTGGCTGCCCATGAGAGCTAGTCTATGCAACTACATGAAATACGTAGCATCTTTTTGACCTTCAAGTAAGTGTGTGGTACCACTACAGGTCTTTTTTCTGTTTTCAGCCCCTGCTCAGGGAGATGTCAAATCTCCTCTACCTGTTACACATCATGAACCCATACGATTCCTTGCTTTTTTAAAAAAACAGGATCACCTGCACAGGCTACGTATTGAATGTAATGCGTAGCTTTGACATGAGATTATTTTGAGCTGTGGCTAGTTCAGCATGGAATGAAGAAAGTGGATAGGGAGACATTTTTCTCCCTCTCTCATAATACTAGAACCAAATTGGGTCATCCCATGAAGTTGATAAGTAGGCGATTCGGGGCAGATAAAAGGAGGACTTCTTCACACTGCACATAGTTGAACTATCGCATTTGCTGTTACAAGATGTACTGACGGCCACCAATTTGGATGGCTTTAAAAGGGGGTTATACAAATTCATGGAGGATAAGGTCACCAATGGTTACTGGTCCTCATGGCTTTATGCTTCCTGCAGTATCAGAGACAGTAAGCCTATGTACACCAGTTGCTGAAGAACATGGGTGGGAAAGTGCTATGGCACTCATCTCCTGCTTGTGGGTTTCCCATGGGCAGCTGGTCAGAATGCTGGAGTAGATGGACCTAGGTGTGATCCAGAATGGCTTTTTATATCTTCATGTTCTTAATATATTGCAACACAGCATGGCCTCAGTGGCAAAGTACACACTTTTGCATGAAGAAGGTCCCAACTTCAATCCCGGCATCTCCAGGTACAGTGGAAAATACTCCTGTCTAGAATCCTGAAAGTCTGTTGCCTGTCAGTGTAAAGTAGTAGACAATACTGAGCTAATATGGACCAATGGCTTGACTCTGTTTAAGGCAGCTTCCTATGTTCCTGTGCATGATTTTGTTTATAGATCTGTCAGGGAAAATTTCTGTTAAGATGACTAAAGGACTGGACAATTTAGAGTGCCCAGGAGAACTGAACAGCACAGCTGCAGTCAATTATCAGATAGAATAGTTTTTTCTATTCACTGTTAAAAAGGTCAGTGAGATAGTGGACTCTTTCTGGAAGGTTGCTTAATTGACTGAGTGCTGAGTCAGGGTGCAGCCAAATATGTATATAAGAGGGATAGGAGAATGGCTGTTTGTTAGGCTGAATGGATATGCAGAGGAGGAAGGCTGGTGGAATGAGAAATATGATGGATGGAAAATATGCTTTGTGAAATATTCCTGAAAACCTGAATTATTGGAGAGACCAGTTTGCTGTATATATATTTATATTGGAACCACAGTAAAGGACTTGTATTATACACTATACTGCTGGAGTGTGAGTATTTCTTTACTGCCTGGACTTGACTGGAAAACACGCTTACTTTGCTTAAAGCGAATGGGGAGCACTTCTTTCCATAACAAGATCTTTAACCAGAACAAGCAACAACTTCCAAGGAAGGATAGGCTATTGCAGGGTAAATCCTGGTTCTCCTCTATTTGGCTCTGGTTAGGCCCCATCTTGAGAACTGTGTCCAGTTCTGGGCACCACACTTCAAGAAGGATGCAGACAAGCTGGAGGGGGTTCAGAGGAGGGCAATGAGGATGATCAGGGGTCTGGAAACAAAGCCTTATGAGGAGAGACTGAAAGAACTGGGCATGTTTAGCCTGGAGAAGGGAAGACTGAGGGGAGACTTGACAGCACTCTTCAAATACTTGAAAGGTTGTCACACAGAGGAGGGCCAGGATCTCTTCTTGATCAACCCAGAGTGCAGGACACGAAATAATGGGCTCAAGTTACAGGAAGCCAGATTCTGGCTGGAAATCAGGGAAAAAATCCTGAATGTTAGAGCAGTACGACAATGGAAACCATGACCTAGGGAGGTCATGGGCTCTCCCACACTAGAGGCCTTCAAAAGACAGCTGGATAGCCATGTCAGGGGTGCTTTAAGGTGGATTCCTGCATTGAGCAGGGGGTTGGACTCAGTGGCCTTATAGGCCCCTTCCAACGCTACTATTCTTTGATTCTATGAAATAGATATGGGTGAAATTCAGTATTGCATAAATCAACTTCCACTTGCAGAACAGAATTTCCCTATCTCCCCCCCCCTTCACCTCCCTGTGCCATTCCAACATCAAAAAGTGTTAACTGGATACCACCCTATGAGGTTAAGTATGTTATAGGGCTGTCCATCACTGGGAAATCCAGTTCTTTCTTTGGCTTGATGGAGTTCTACACAGTGTAAAACTCACTTTGCATCCAAGCTGCAATCTGTCCCCCAAATTCTGGGAACTTTTTTTGTGCATGGGGGGGGGGGGATTGGCAGGGAAGGTTCTGCATTTTCCCAAATTTTCTGAGCAATTTGCACAAATTCCAGCTCAATTTGTGCAAATAACACAAATTCGGCTGTAATTTGTGCAAATTTGGCCATAATTCATGCAAAACGCTCAGAAAAAAGAACCCACACACACACACTATGCAAAATCCCCAGAAAATCCATGAACTGTTGCCAGTCAAGTTGGGTGTCTCAGTGGGAACCGAAATGAAGTCCAGAGAGAGGGGGAGGGTAGCAAAATTCACTGAACTCCATCCCCTCCCACAGATTTCTCTGACATCCCAAATGTTATTTTTTTTATTGTTATTATTATTATTATTATTAAAAAATACTATACACTGCTTCCCCCCCCCAAAAGGACTCAAGAGGTCTTTCAATAAGTACATGTCAATGGTATAGAGAACAAAACAGCCACGATATATAAAACAATCATAGTGGAACAACATTTGATCTAACAAGTTCAACAGGGCATAAAACAAGTGGAGTTGAGCCTTCAACAGAGTTCCATAGTAGATGGGTGGAGGGGGCATGTGTTTGAGCAATGATCCTTAGCCTGGATCATTGGTCAAAAGTGATGCAAATTTATCAGCTTTAAGACTGAGATTCAGGGAGCCTGAAGTCAAATTTTCAGCTCTTCTGCTATTATTATTATTATTATTATTATTATTATTATTATTATTATTATTATTATTGGGAAAAGTCAGCAACAATGTAACTACCTACCTCTGCAAAGCACTTTGGATACTCAGGACTGCATGATACAAGTCATCATTTTAGAAATGGAAACTTCTGGTAATTGTGGTTGTGCCCTAGAGAAAGCGTCCTGACTGTGTGCTCTCTTGCATCCTCTCCATTCATTTCAACAGATCCTATACAGGAAAATGTCTGAGCAGACTTTGCCCAGTTCCTCCATGTTATATCGGTTATTAAATAGTTCAATTAGTACGCTGCCAAAAATCTCCCCCCCCCTTTTTTTTTCTCAATCATTCACATTCAATTGGATAGAAAAGGAATTGCTTTCAAAAAGAAATTCACTGGTGATGGAAACTTTGGAGAAATTTTCAGGGTTTGGGTTTGGGTTTCTTGTGCTAAGCTCACTTCGGAGTTGGCCAAAGAGTGTGTACGGTTGGTGTGCCTTTCATTGTACAATCATCTCTTCAGCAACTTGTAGCCTCCTCAGCTTCCCATGCTTCAATTAAAGTTCTGGGAAAGACATCATGAGGTAACTCTTCCCATGGGGTCTTTTCAGTTCAGGAAGTGCAGGCAGCCTGGGAAGCTAGCAGTGATTAGGTGAGCTCAAACGCACCACAAAAATAAATTATAATGGAGCAGAACAACGGAAGCCTCTTTCATGGGAAAAGAAACCTTTCAGGAAAGTGGGGGACAAATTTAGGCACAGCACAAGCTGGCACCTCTTCCCTGGAGCTGGACACAACACTGCCCCATCACACCTGCCTTGTGGTGGGTGCAAAATGGGGGCCAGCCTGAGAACATAGTTGATGTTTTTGCAGCACCCCCCCCCCAAAAAAAAAACCCACTTGGAAAAAAGAGACAGGAGCTGTGTTACAACTCCTGCCAATGGTGATCCTTCCCTGTGAGAAACTGTGGAGAATTTCTCCTTCCCACAGAGAAATTCAGTAAAATTGCCCAACCCCATTTCTCTGCCCTTATATCGGGCAACGTATTTCAAGAGCCCATTTGTGCACAGCTCTAATTTAAATGACAAGAGAAATAAATTACACCATTATCTTAAATACGAATGTGCCCAGTTGATAGAATATAGATTTACTGTAAATGGTGTTTAGAAATTCACAAAGAGTAAACAAAGGGAAACTCTTTACACAGAGTCCAAAAGCATTTCTACAGTATTTAGGCTACCCAAAAAAATCAATAAAAGGGCTGCCGTGCCTTTACCATTTTTTTTAAAAACTACATCTACGTACACTTAATTTTCTACCTCCATGAGCAGCAAAAACATTTAGAGTGAGGGTGGCTTTTTAAAAAAGCAAAACAAAAAAAGCCAACATTGCAATTCTGGGGTGCACTGGCCTTCCCCAACCAATCCACTCTTTTAGAATATGACTTCCATCAGCCCCAGTTAGCATGGCCAAAGATCAGGGACAATGGGAGCTGTAGTTCAAAACATCTGTAGAGTCCAGGTTGGGGGAAAGCTGCTGTTTATGGCCACTCAGAAGTGATTCCCATGGAGTTCAATGGGATTCCCTCCCAGTTAATTGAATATAGGAATGCAGCTCTGATTACTCTAAACCACTGCTCCTCATTTCAGCTTATAGTTTTTACTTCTGGCCATAACTTTGGCAGCTCAGCTATATTTCAAAGTAATTATATGTAAATATGAAAATTAACACACTTCAATTAAGCACCTCCAGGCAATCCAGACTGTGCTTAATGGACATCTGAATATATTGCTATTATATCTCATTAGGCTGCTCCTGAATGCCAGTTAAATAATTTCACATTTTATAACTACCCAATAATAACTTAACACAGGGTTTTTTTTCTGCCCCAGCACAATTGCATATGCATCCTTGTAAAAAAGATGGCCATGATTCAATTTTTGTTTCAGAGAGGAAGATGTCAAAGACTAATTCTCTCCTACCCCAAAGGGCAGGACCAGATCAAATTTCAGTTACAGGAAGGTAGATTTCAATGGAATGTTAGGAGCAACTTCTTGGTGTTAAGAACAGTTTGACAATGGAACTCATTACCTAGAAAGGTGGTGGTGGTCTCTTCCTCACTGGTGGTCTTCAAGCAGAGACATGGCAACCATCAGTTAGAGCACTCTTCTCCAACATGGCTCCCTCAATATTTTCAGGACTACAACTCCCATCATCCCCAACCATCATAGCTGATGGTCAGGGATGATGGAAGTTGCTGTCTAAAACACCTCAGACCACTAACTTGGGGAAGGTCTATGTTAAGGGATGTGCTAATTCAGTCTTCCCTGGCCTGTTGCCTTCCAGATCTTCGGCCTACCATTTCAATCATCCCCAGCCAACATGCTCAATGGGAAGTCAGATAATTGGTCTATCTAGCCCAATCTTGTTGACACTGACTGGCAGCGACTGTCCAGGGTTTCGGGCAGGATTCTTCCGTGCCCTACCTAGAGATGTTGGGGATCAAACCTGGGACCCCCTCTGCAAGAAAAGCAGGTGCTCTACCACTGTCTATTATCTTTTCAAAATCATGGCAGATGAGTGCAGTGCCGGATGACTGGATGATCATGTTATCCCTATCTTCAAAAATGGCAAAAAAAGAAGGAACCTGTGAATTACAGACCAGTTAGCCTAACATCAATCCCTGGGAAAATTTGGGAGCAGATTATGAAGAAGTCAATCTGTAAGCACCTTGAGAACAATGCAGTGATTACTAGAAGCCAGCATGGATTTGTCAGGAACAAATCCTGCCAGACTAATCTGATCTCATTCTTTGACTGGGTAACCTCCCTTGTAGACTGTGGGAATGCTGTGGACATAATATATCTTGACTTCAGCAAAGCTTTTGACAAAGTGCCCCATGACATTCTGATCAGCAAACTAGCTAAAAGTGGGCTAGATGGAACATCTATTAGGTGAATCCACAGTTGGCTACAGAATCAGACTCAAAGAGTGCTTATCAATGGTACCTTCTCAAACTGGGGGAAGATAATGTGTGGGGTAGCTCAGGACTCAGTCCTGGGCCCCATGCAATTCAACATTTTTATTAATGACTTGGATGAGAAGGTGTAAAGAGTTCTTATCTAATTTGCAGATGACACATAATTGGATGAAATAGCTAACCCTGGAAGACAGAAACAAACTTCAAAGTCATCTCGATAGTGATCTCGAGCACTGGGTTGAAAACAACAGAATGAAATTTAATAGGAATAAATGCCAAGTTCTACACCTAGGAAAAAGAAACCAAATGCACAGTTACAAGATGGGGATACTTGGCTCAGCAATACTACAAGCGAGGAAGATCTTGGAATTATTGTAGATCACAAGTTGAACATGAGCCAACAGTATGATGTGGCTGCAAAAAAAGCAAATGCCATTTTAGCCTGCATTAATAGAAGTGTAGCTTCCAAATCGCATGAGGTACTGGTTCCCCTCTATTCAGCACTAGTTAGGGCACCACACTTCAAGAAGGATGCAGACAAGCTGGAGGGGGTTCAGAGGCAATGAGGATGATCAGGGGACAGGAAACAAAGCCCTATGAGGGGAAACTGAAAGAACTGGGCATGTTTAGCCTTGAGAAGAGGAGATTGAGGGGAGACATGATAGCACTCTTCAAATACTTGGAAGGTTGTCACACAGAGAAAGGCCTGGATCACTTCTTGATCATCTCAGAGTGCAGGACACAGAATAATGGGTTCAAGTTACAGGAAGCCAGATTCCAGCTGAACATCAGGAAAAACTTCCTGACTGTAGAGTAGTATGACAATGGAAGCAATTATCTAGGGAGGTCGTGGGCTACACTAGAGGCATTGAAGAGGAACCTGGACAGCCAGTTGTGAGACATGCTTTGATGTGGATTCCTGCATTGAGCAGGGAGTTGGACTCGCTGGCCTTATAGGCCCCTTCCAACTCTATTATTCTATGATCTCCTCTGAATGCCTCCTTGGTGCTGTTTCATATCCTGATAGCTCATGAAGGAACTAGCCAGCACTTGCCTCCTCCTTTGTGTTTTCCATGTGCAGACAAGTGGACTCAGCTGGCTTCATTTTTCCATCGCATGGACAAGACCAGGAGGAGAGAAGCAACTGAGCTTCAACACAGTCACTGCCCACCACCCTCTCTTCCTTCTGATAGGATTTGGCCTTGTAGAGGGGGAGTGCCCTTGCCCAGGGCCTTAATGGCTGGGTGGACCAAACTCGGCCCACAGGCTGGAGGTTCCCCATCCCTGGATGAGGTGGCCTACAAGGACCCCCTCCCCCAACTCCATGATTCTATGATAATGAATCAGGTGGTATTCTCTTTAAAAAGTTTGTTCTTAGAACCTTATGGCCAGATCTACACCAAGCAGGATATAACACTTTGAAAACAGTTTGAAAATGGTATATAGAATGTGTCGTGGTACCCAACAGTTTGTCAATACTATTATAAACTAGTAGATCCTTCCTTTAGCTAACAGAAAAAACACCAGTATTTAAATAACTATAAAACCCACTTAATAAAAAAAGAGATAAGCCAATCAGGGTAGTGGATGAAATCATCCATAAAAGCAATAAAAATACTGAGCTAATCAGATGGAACACCTGCTGGAATAGAAATCCCTTAAGGAGGAGGTGAAATGAGGACAAGGAGGGAGCAGACAGATGTCCCAGCAAAGGGAGTTCCATAGAGAAGACTTTCTCATGCGTGCCAGCCAATCACACTTCAGCTAGAGGCATGTCAGCATGGCCAGTCGGGGTTGAAGCCCAAAACATCTGGAGGACACCCAGTTGGGCAAGGCTGCCATATAGATAATACTAATAATGCCAGTGCTTGGAAAGATGCTTAGCAACTCTGAACACCATTTTAATTTCACCCCATCACAATGATCTAGCCTTGCTGCAAGGCATTGTGAGAAATCGTGGGCCAGCTCCAGTTTTGAGAGGGGACTTGGCAAAGGACCCACTGATGGGCTCGCTCCCTGCTAGGGAGGTGAGCCCTGCCAGATTTGCTTGGTAACGATGGGAGCCATGGACAGCAACAACATGCACGTTGGTGCTCAGCTGCTGGGATCCACCATTTCCCTTGAGAGAACACCACTCTGGGCCATTGTGAGAAATTCAAAAGGCAGTTCTTAGGCCCTGGTTGGCCCTGGTTGAAACTGGGGGGAGGGGGAAACGTTCTAGGAGCAGCAGGACTGCCATCTGCAGTGTATTCTGCCAGGATACTGGACCCTACAGTGGTGGTGGGCCCAGCCAGGTTGCCACCTGCTTAAAGCCAGGGCCTGAGTTGGACCTTATTGATTCTCATCCCCTTAGTCCCTATGTCCTATTTTCAGAGGGCATTTCCCTGTTCTGCAGCACTGTCAAGTCCAGTTTAAAGATCAAGGGCAGGAGCAGGGAGCGCACAGGAGCCTTGACGTTGTCTGTCAACAGTTAGCAGCAACTCTACGGCAACCTGAGCAGACATACACAGGGTACCTGGTCACAATCATTGCCCATAACGGTGAAATGCATTGTATTTTAACTTAAATAATGATAATTATTGTTATCTTTGCACTGATGTATTTAGAAATCAACATATGCAAATCCATGTCCCCCTTTGTTCTTTCTTTCTTTCTTTCTTTTTTGGTAACACCTTTCCTCTTTTTTGCAATTCCTACATGGTCACTCTATTTCTCCCTCCCCCCACTAAAATCCCTTTTCTTCCTCTCCCACCCACCCACCCACCCACCCCAAAATGTGAAAGTGTGTCCTCAAGAGGAAGAAGCAAAGGAGGAACCATGACTCTTTGGACTGATAAGCAGAGTCATTTTCTGCCTCCCTACAAGCCTTCAGCACCCTAATGTCAATGAAGTGACTCTCTGCGAAAGGACAGCTGTCAAGGCTACATCAGCTGGAAAGCCCAAGGTTCATGAGACTGTGCCTGTAACAGCTGGAAAGCGCACACCAGACAGTGTGCTGGTTCCCAGCTGTTGCAGAGCCTCTTGCCTTTGTACCCATGATGCACCACACAGGCCTCTCTCAGATGCGCCTCCTTGAGCAGGACCCAGGTGTGCCTGACGCTTCCGGGAACTGATGGATTAGTCTTGCTGGGTTCTGTAATGAGAAAGCTGTTCTGACATCCTGCCTTGCCTTTCAAAGTTTTATGGAGAATTCAAGAGATGTATTCCACAAAGAGGAGCTAACAGCACCTGTCACGTAACAATCGCCACACACTATGGGTTGATTTGAAAGGCTTGTTTTTGAACGTCACTACAAGCTCAAGAGGGAATAACTTTACTCTTGTTATCCATTCAAAATGGCTTTGTTTTGTGCATCCTGGAAAGACAAACAGGTTGTAAATGGATACCTATGTATCTGTTTCATGGGAAACTCTTCCACAATGCCAGAGCAATGAAGCCGAAGTCTCCTATTGCTGGTGTATGGTTGCATCCATTTGTACACATCCATCCAATATTCACGCCCGTTTGCATCCAACATTTTGTATTAATTCAGTGGCCCTCATATTTAGTAGCTCCCCTCCTCCATGTAAGCCTGGGGGTTAGGCTTAGCACTTGTTAACCGAAGAAGGGGAATAATGACAATTGGAGGCAGGAGGAGGAAGAGGAAGGACAACTGCAGAGTCACAAAAATTGGAGATCAATTACAGCTGTAGAAAAAAGGCGCCAAACACAAAGGCAACACAAAGGTTGGTAGGATTATTGACAAATTTCAAAGAACTCTATCAAGGGGAAAGGTTTATATTCTACAATAATACATATATTTTTTTAAAGTCTTAGAACAAAAAATGTGTGATACAGGACACAAAATCAAAACTGACCTAAGAACCCTGCTGGATCTAGGATGTTCAGATTACATAAAATCCATTCCTCTCAGGAGCTTTTTGTGCTCTTATTCCACCCATCGATGGTATCAGATTGTTTGTTTCTGAATTTGTACAAATTCGCATTTGCGGAAATGCACCACTGCAGAAATGTGCAAATCACCACAAATTATGCAAGCCCCCCCCCCCGTGTGCATTTTCATACTTTTACCTATGGGGGAAATGTGTATTTTTGGCCATTTTTTATTTTGAATATTTATTTTGAATATTACTAAATTTGAGCAAAATTCAGGAACGTTAGTCTGCGGAATCCACCCGACTGGGGAAAAGCCAGTCCATTGCAGAATCTGTGGGTCAGAAGTCATTGTATTCCACTGATGATTTCTCTGACATCCCTATCTGGATTAGACCAATGTCCTATCTAGTCTAGTTTTTCTGTCTCATGATACTAGAACCTAATGAGGTCATCCCATGAAGTTGATTGGTGGGAAATTCAGGACAGATAAGAGGAGATGTTTCTTCAGAGAGCACATGGTTCACAAGATTTAGTGTCGGCCACCAATTTGGATGGCTTTAAAAGGAGATTGAAAATATTCCTGGAGGAGAAGACTATCAATGGCTCCTAGTCCTCATGGCTATATGCTACCTCCAGAAAAAACAACATAAAGAGAGGGGCCCTCACTGTATATGACAAAGGAAAGGACCTATACTATGTGGACTCAATTTCCTAAATATGTTTTGATTAAAGTTTTTACTAACTTGATAAGATATATTTTTTACAATTGATATAATACAATTTTTACACCATTTTACAATTTTTACAAGTGATGTAATACAGTATTGTACAACATTTTACAGACGGTGATTCCGGATTTCATACATTCCATTTCTGATTGTATCTTTTCAGTGTTTGGTTGTATACATCAATAAATATTGTTTATCTTAAAGAATTTTTTCCACTTGAGGAGATCACTCTTACTATCTTGGGGGACGATACACTAAAGTAAACAATGAATAATACAATGAGTGAAACAGTATTAATGCTAAGCCATTTATATATATATATATATATATATAAAACTACACTTAACACTGAAGGTAAAGTTTTTATTACCTTTCTAGGTGGGAGTTATATTTTTTCTTGTGTAGTAATAAGTATTTTAGATTCTTAGCATCAACTGTAACAGATAATTTACAAAATTCAATATAACTCCATTCAATAATTTTTATACTATAAATATATTAAATTAAAATAGAATAGATATATTAACTAGGGATGTGTATCGTATCGTTAAAATGTACGATAACGATATGATAAGGTCATTATTGTGCATGTGTTTAAAGATAATGATATGATAGAAAAACCTACAATAATCATCGGAGACGATAATTTTTGGGCTATTCTATTGTTTTATCGGACTGCCATACAAATATACCTATAACTTCTGTATTTTAAAAGTTAGAGGCTTGAAACTTGGTCACAGTGCTTATGGGGTATGCCTAAGTATGTGTATGAAATTTGAGATCGATCCTTCCAACCCTCAATTTTATATGAATTTATTAAAGATCGTTTCAGTTCTGACAGATCAGAATGACAGCTTGCTACATGAGTTCATATAGACCTGTCAGAATGGAAGCGATCTTTAAAAAATTCATATAAAATCGAGGGTTGGAGGGATCGATCTCAAATTTCATATGCATACTTAGGCATACCCGATAAGCACTGTGACCAAGTTTCAAGCCTCTAACTTTTAAAATACAGAAGTTATAGGCATTTGTTCTTTAAAAATAGGGCTGCAAAAAAATCATTTTTTCATGATAATTATCGTGAAGATGATACGGTTCACCTACGATATGAATGAAGACGATAATTTTTTTGGTCCGAAATGATGATAACGATAAACGACGATATTTTTTGGCGTGCACACCCCTAATATTAACCTGCCTCAGCAGCTTGCAACCATTAGTGTTCTCCTCAGTCCTGACCCAGGAAAGAGTGACAAACACTCAATGTAGCTATATCAATATATAACACCTGAACTGCCAATAATTGAGTGTAATTGGAAATGAGCTACTGCAATTTAAAGAAGGTCTGGTGTGTGAGCCATCATTAATTAATTAGGATGAGAAAGAATGCAATCATCATTAGATGAGAAAGCTGTAAAAGGCTGTAAAGAAAAAACACTGTTCCTGAAAACTCATCTTAAAGATAAAATGACAGTTCTAATTTATCATTTAACCCAGCTGGCATTAATGATTTCATAGGGTAAATCCAGTATGCTTCTCTTTTTAACAATAATTCAGAAACACAAATGCTCTTGTAAGGTTGTTGTATAATATGTGCAATAACAAAAATGTCAAAGATTCAGGCAAAGGATTATTACTTACAAAATGTGATGTTAGAGGGGCTTCCATATACTGATTACAAATTCTACTTTTGTGTTCAATGATTCTTGTTCTAAGGGGTCTCAAAGTTTGTCCCACATAAATCTGCAAACATGGACACATAATAACATAAACCACATTCATAGTGGAACATGTTGAGAAGGATCTCAGAGGATATTTACAATTGTTCACTGTATTGGTAAAAACTTGAAGCTGCATGGATTGAGGGCAGCAATTGCAATGTCCACATTTATAATGACCATTGTTCCTTGTGCTATAACGTACTAGGTCTGAAAAAAATCAAAATGGACCAACTTGTCTTTCAAGTTTGAAGTTCTTCATAAGCCCACAGTTGGAAGCATTTCGCAGCCTGGAACATCTTCAAGCTAACGTGCTGGCACATGAATTTATGGACAGGGGTTATCCCAAAGAATTCATTAGAGCTTCAAGATGTAGGGTGGATTCAACGTTAAGATCGTCATTATTCCAGCCAAAGATCAAAACTACAAATTCTCGATTGTTTTGGTCTATGGAATATAATAGTTTGTCATCCAGAATAAAATCTATAATATATAAACATTGGCACATAATACAAGATGTTTCAGGCTGTGAAATGCTTCCAAATGTGGATAATAATAATAATAATAATGATTCATTCATGAAGCCATAGTAAAAGCAGATAAAAACTACACCCCACTCAACCTAGCACTACGAAACGAAGACCAAACCCAACCACTTACACTCGCAGAGAAAAAAGAAAAATGGGCACAAAAAGCACTCCATGGGAAGCACTACAACATCATACAGAACCCACAAATAAACAAAGAACAATCGTACGAATGGCTCAGGAAGGGTGAGCTATTTCCAGAAACAGAAAGATTCCTAATAGCTATACAGGATCAAGTTATAGCAACCAAGAACTACCAGAAATACATCATAAAAGATAACAGAGTAACAACTGACCTATGCAGGAAATGCCATCAGTTCCAAGAAACAATAGACCATATAACAGGAGGATGTAAAATTCTTGCAGGAATGGACTATACTGACAGACACAATACAGCTGCAAAAATAATTCACCAACAATTGGCCATCAAATTCAACCTTATCAAACAACCTACACCATACTATAGCTAATTACCAGAAACAAACTTGGAAAATGCAGATCATAAAATATACTGGGACAGAACAATTCATACGGACAAGACAATACCTTGCAACCAACCAGACATAACATTCATAGACAAAAAAGAAAAGCACACATACCTCATCGACATAGCAATACCGAATGACAAAAATGTTGTTGAAAAGGAAGAAGAAAAGAGAGACAAATATTCACCACTGGTCATGGAAGTCAAAGAACAATGGCAACAGGAAAAGGTCATAATTATTCCATTAGTCACATCAGTCACCAGCATCACATCAAAAAAATATACAGAAAACCTTCAGAAACTGGGCCTACCAGAATACATCCACACCAACATCCAGGAAGCAGTCATAATTAAACATGGTCAATCGTCAGGAAATTCCTGAATCAATAAAAGACAGCATGACTTGGCAAAGCCCATCATGTCCATCTAGAAAAACCGTCACGAGTGAGAAAGAGAATAATAATAATAATAATAATAATAATAATAATAATAATACAAGGAATCTCCTCCCTTGCCCCAAAAGTCCACTGTGGGGACTTTCTAGCAACAGTTTTTCCCCCCTAAGTATAGCCGCAGTAATGAGCCTTTCAGCAAAAGGATGACTCATAGAGCAACTTCGTTGTTCTACACAACTTTATAAAATATATCTACACATGAATGGAGATAGCCCAAATGGATGGAGTTGACCCATGGAGCAACTTTGTCTCTCTGCATGACTTCAGAGAAGTGTATCCACACAAAGGTATATCCACATATGTACATAACCAGTGGTGTCCTACACGATAGGGAACAGAAACACCCACCACCAGTCTCGGTAGATAAATTAGTTATTGGATGTGTAAGTTATCTTCCCTCAAGATAGAACAATAAAACATAATGGCTTCAATAAGCCTCCTGTGCCATGAAATCAATGTAAATAATCATAATAACCGATAAGACCATCTATAAACCTTGACATTACCCAATACCTTCTAAAATGATTGATTAGGATACAGAATACCTGGTTAAGGGAGTCCAAAAAGCCAGTAAGGGAAATGCACGTGAAAAAAAATGCTTGGAGGGAGAATCCAATGCAGAGGTATTTTATATGCCAATGCTAGAAGCCTCCAAGCCATGATCAGAGAAGCTGGGGGGAGGGGTGGAACTACATGGAAACACAGAAATGGTGGACACTTTAGGAACCTGATGGGTTGGAGAGAATCAGTGGGATATGCTTATCCCTGGATACAAATACTATTGAAAGGATATGGAAGGGCTAGGGATGAGTATCCTGAAAATGAGTCCCCACCACCACTTGAGCATTCCACTCAAACATCAAACCTCTCAGGGTGTGATGTCCAAACGAACTCTTACAAGAGCCGAATTCCAACCCCGCCCTGTCCTGTTCAGTGGTGTAGTGATAATTTTTGAAGCTCAGGCTCTCATCATGACAGTCCCTATACCCCTCCTCCCACCAGGAGAGTCCAAACATCCAGGCAGATCCATGTCACCAAACCTTTCCTAGCAGTTCTCATCTCCACCAGGAGCAGGACTTTTCTAAAGCTCGGGGGTCTTAATTGCCCACTCAAGACCTAGCCACCCCAAAAGACATTGCCTCACAACAGGGAACAATATATTCTGGCTGGGAAATTTTCCGCCTCGATCTAGACGGAGAGGCGGGTAAGAAATAAGTCGTTATTATTATTATTATTATTATTTCCAGATCCCTTGAAGCTACTGTGAAGATTGCAGTCCAGGTCAGATGGAACAGGAAAGTCCAAGCAGAGTGGCAAAGGGAAGGTCTCTAGCTGCTATTATCTCCTTTTCTCATGAATTCCTCTGGGCCACACATGGTGCTCAGAGATATAAGAACGTAAGAAGAGCCATGAAGAATGCTAAACTAATGGTCCATCTAGTTTAGCATTCTGTTCATATAGTGGCCAACAAAACTCACAAGCAGGACATGAGTGCAACAGCACCCTCCTGCCCATGTTCCCCAGCAACTGGCGTATATAGTCTTACCGCCTCAGATCCTGGAGATAGCACATAACCACAGGACTAGTAGCCATGGAAAGCCTTCTCCTCCAGGAATTTATCCAACCCCCTTTTAAAGCCATCCAAAATGGTGGCCATCACCACATCTTGTGGTCGCAAGTTTAATGGTTTAACTATGCACTGTGTGAAGAAGTATTTCCTTTTGTCTGTCCTGAATCTCCCACCAATCATCTTCCTGGGGTGACATTGGGTTCTAGTATTATGAGAGAGGGAGAAATATATCTCCCTATCACATTCTCCACACCATGCATCATTTTGTACACTTCCTTCAGGAATAACAATGGTGGGTGACTGCTGGCCAATGCTTTCATCTGCAGTGTGCCCATTTCGTGGTGGCTCCTGGACAATTACTCAAATTGCCAGATGTGTCTAGGGGTCCAAGACTATTGCATGCCCCTGTTCAAATGGAAGCTGCTCTGTCACAAATTTAAATGCCTATTCAAAACAAAGAAACATCAGAAGCTAAGAAGAGCCCTGCTGGATCAGACCAAGAATCCATCTGTTCCAGCACTTTGTTCACACTTGGGGTGGAATACAAAAACATTGTTCCAGATGGGGCAGAATGCCTGCTATTTGTACAGGCCCATCTGTTATACAGCCCTGTTTTCTTATGCTCTTCCCACGCAGAATGTGTAAGTTTGGGAGTTTCATACCTCCATAATTAGGGCTCCAGAGGCCATCTCTTCCCCCATCTTAATTCCCTTGCAGATGAATCCTTAAGGAGCAAGGATCCTGGTGTGTGTGTGTGTGTGTTTTCAAGTGACTAATGAATGAGGTCATAAAGTTCTATAAAATCCCAGCTGGATCTTCCTGGTTTATAATGCCATTGCCAGTTCAACAGAGTCCCAATGCCGGCTTGTTCAGCTAACATTGTTGGAAGCCGTGTCAACAGCAGCACCAGGTCCAGGTATAGCGGGGCTCTTGGCTAAGACACTCTCAAGAGGGGCCCTCCCTTAGTGGGCCTACCTTTTCACTACCATTGCTACCAGCTTCTTTTCAACACTGCTATTATCAGCTCGCTAGCCAGGCAGAAAGCCAGGTGAACAAGCTGGCAGCGGCATCTCGTGCTCCTCTTCCTCATGACCACCAGCACCACCATCACAGTGAGCCAGATCAAGAGCCAGGTGAATAAGCAGGTTGCAATGTGGAAGAGCAGGGGCTCTTGTCAGTGGGCCCCCTGAGGGAGTGTGGGCCCTTGGCAAGCGTCCAACCATGCCAGCCCTTGACACCCTGGTCAACATTTTCCCTTGGAATATTGCTCAATGGTTGGCTTGAAAACTATATATGTTTCAATACAGTGTTGTAACTGGCATTTGGCAGCCGGGGCCACCTGCTCAGCGTGGACAGGGGCCTAAACTAGGCAATGAAGATCATGTAAGATTTTAGCGAGTTTTACAAGGGGTGTAAAATTCACTAAAATCACAGGGGTTTAAGATGTTCCCCAAACTCAGCACCCATTTTTTCTCCTCGTTAGTACAGTACATAACTTTGCACAATGCCCAACCTCATCTTCACCATATCACTGCAATGCTCTTTCCCGGGGCACCTCCTGCATGTTGCTGCTGAAGGCAGTCTTCCATAGCTTTCTTTGTCTGGGGTCTGTCTTATGGAGGGAAACAAAAGAAATTGGAATTTTGTGTTGTTATGGTTGTTGTTGTTTTGCAAGACCATGACTGTAAGCCTTGTTTGGTGAAGCTCTGGTCTGCCCTATCAAAAGAGAATTCCCCTTTCTCTTTGCTCTTCACTGTTGAAAATTGCCCAAGAGAAGAATAGCAGGATCCAAACTAAATCTCCGATTCTCCCCCACCCCCAGATTTTAACTCTTCTTCACAACAACAGCAATAACAACAACACCTTATTTTCAAAGTAATAACCTTTCCTGGAACATGGCAGAAGACGGCCAGATTTCCTTATTTGACGTTTCCTACCACCGTTGCCCTCTGGGAAACAGTAACTAGTTGATATGGTTTATGGGCCTTTGTATGTTGTTATATTTGCTGTTACCTTTAGAGTTCATGGACAGTTTCTGCCAAGTGCTTATGCAATTCAGCAATGAGCTTTTGTTCCCTGAGGTGCCTGTCTTGGCATGGGGATCTTTTGGACACAACAGATGCAATTCTGCCCCTCGGTTAATCTCAAAATTCTGGATAAGTTTCTTGGTCCTTCCAAGGGCAAATTCCTGTTATCATACTCAGCATTTCACCTCTGGACTCTTATCAACTAATGGCTCCTAATAGGAAGTGACATCACTTCGTTCTAAATGCTGTTTGTTTTGACATTTCAACTTTTTAGGATTTGCATTACGGTTCATGTCCTTTTCTTTGGCCCTTGCAGCTCCTCCTTTCATCCGTCACATTGTCAATTCTTTCCCCCCCCCTCAACTTTTAATTTATTAGCAAGGAACGTGCTTTAAAAATGGCCCATCATAAGACAAACCGGGGATAAAATGTTAGCCAACACGAGAAAAGCAACAATCTAAAAAGACAAATAACTCCTGAATGCTTGTTTCCCAAATAGTTGAAGCCAATAACAAATATAAGTTCCAATGCAGGGAGAAATTGAAAGAGGTGCAATTGGTCTAATAGCAACAAAACCTATTATGAAATTAGTGGGTTCGTTTGATCCCTTCCTCTTGTGTTGAAAAAATGAGGGGGGGGCATGGCCTCCCTGCACCCACTGGCAGCGATTTTGTAGTGCATGTAAAGGGGTCCTATGCACTTTACACTTTCTCCATGTGAGGGAGGGTCCTAGGACAATTATTTGTACATGTGTAGCCCACCTCACACAGGAAGCAACACATAAATTATAATTAGAACAACAACAACAACAACAACAACAACAACAACAACAACAATGCATCCTCTAGGACAGGATAATTCCCAGTTTTATTATTTCTTACCAAAACTAAATACCAGAAATCCCATAATTTTTCGCAGCTCTACTACAAATGGGCTATCCATCCATCACATTTTTATTTCCACCAATACAAATCCACCCCTTTTCCCTTCTTCACCTTATCTATAGTTAAGTGTTATGGGCAAAGTTGCCATCCATGGTTAACACTAACCAGATTCTCTCTAGTTTGGAAACTAGAAAAACCCAGATAAAAGCAGACAGGGATGTTGCATAAATGCATAAAGCAGGCAGGAATAACGCTGGTAAGCAGTATTATCCCTGGTTAGCAACAGTGTACACTTGACATCAAACCATGGTTATAGGTAGGAAGGGAAGGAGAGAATCTGAGAGCTAACAACCTGCTTCCAGGCACAACCAAAAACATTAGCAGCATTGTATGTCCTGAGCCATAGTCAGTGAAAACATACCACCAAGAGCATGTACTCACTCTAAAGTGATGAGTCTAAAAGCCTGATATTTCCCTCGCTGTTGTCTAAACTAATAATTATTCCCTTTCTTTCTGATGTTCAGGCATGAGTGCCATTGCTTATGTAGCCAAAACAACACAACCCACGCACAAGAGGAATATATCAATGGACTCAGCAAATACCAAAATTTGCAAAAGTACAAAAAAGGGTGTACTTGCAGAACAGTGGGGGAACCCTATACAATTAAATTCAGTGGCCAAAACAGCCCAGTGGGGCTCAGTGGCCAAGTAAACCTGACTGATGTGGAAGGGAGCAAGAGAGAACATTGGGTGGGAAGGGGATTAGGGTGGTATTCAGAAGAAGAAGAAGAAGAATCTCCCCCCCCAAAAAAAAATTGCAGCACCCCCTAAAAAGACAAGAAGACATTCCAGATTTGCATAAGCACATAAGTTTTCCAATTTTACACATAGAGTTACATTTGGAAATGATTATCACTATAGTTTCAATATAGGGGCCATAGCTCACTATGATAGAGCACATGCTCGGCATGTAGAAGGTCCCAGGTTCAATCCCCAGAGTCCCCAAGTAGGGCAAAGGCAGAATCCTGCCTGAAATCCTGAAGAGCCGCTGCTGCTGCCAGTCAGTGTTGTCAATGCTGGGCTAGCTGGACCAATTGTCTGATCCAGTATAAGGCAGCTTCCTGTGTTCCTATGTCCCTAAATACAGATACATCTCATGATAGTCTAGATTACTGTGACCAGGGGAACTGTGTGTCTGCTTAGTCTGCTGCCCAAGTGCTTCTAACACTTGATGGGCAACCCTAAGCTCCTCCCACCCTGCTACCCCCGTCTTACAGATCTTTGTTTTTGGACTGGACTTGGACTGGACAGTGCTTCAAAAGGATGCCCTTGAACAGAGCACTGTCCTCTGTGAAGTCGGACACATAGCCACCCTAAATAGATTGGAGCATTACGGAGGAGGAGTTGGCAGGTTGACTCGTAGGCAATTTTAAGGCGGTGGTTATTTCAGGCATGTCAAAGAGGCATAGCTAAAATGGCTGCCTGAACCAAAGTTTGTTTTTGACCTATTACTGGGAGGACAATTGACCTCAGCAAAGGGGAATGTCATGGAAAATAATCTTGATCAAAAAGATTCATGTCCCAGACAGGTCAAACCATAAAGGACAAGTTGGAAATTTCTATAGAACCGCAGAAGTAAAAGAAAACAAAATGTCATTGAATATGGATAAATATGAAGAGGTGGAATTAATAGAGTACAGTGGCCAATCAGAACACAGTAAGCAATCGCATTGTGTATCATGTTCAAGAGTAGAACTATAAAAGTAAAGAGAAGTTACTTGGTGGGGTCACTCCTGGGAGGGAGTAATCACTGCTGGCAAAAATATGAATTAATAAAGTATGGATTGTGCTTTGTTTTCTTAGAATCATAGAATAGTGGAGTCTGAAGGGGCCAATAAGGCCATCAAGTCCAAACCCCTGATCAATGCACATAAAAGCGTCTTCAATACCTCTAGTGTGGGAGAGCTCACAACCTCCCTAGGTCATTGGTTCCATTGTCGTAGTGCTCTAACAGTCAGGAAGTTTTTCCTGATGTCCAGCCGGAATCTGGCTTCCTGTAACTTGCGCCCATTATTCCATGTTCTGCATTCTGGAATGATCGAGAAGAGATCCTGGCCCTCCTCTGTGTAACAACTTTTCAAGTATTTGAAGAGTGCTATCATGTCTCCCCTTAGTCTTCTCTTCTCAAGGCTAAACATGTCCAGTTCTTTCAATCTCTTTTCTTTTCCTGTTGTAACTTTTGTCAACAAAGACCATGGTATCCATTTCTTTCTATATCTGTCTTAAATACACTTGCTTGGCGTTAATAAATGTTTAAAATATCATGTTTCAGCATCTATTTATAAAGTAACTGTGTTGAGTGTCCTTCTCAGCATCAGAAAAAAAAACTCATCTCTATGGACCATAATATGAACAGAAAGTAGGTTCCTGACAAGATAACAAGAGCTCTGTTTATTTAGATTTATCATCCATAAATTATTTCTCCTTCAGACTGACTGACTGGCAGGAACAGTGAACAGGAGCACTCCACAATTCAACATTTTATTTCAGGTCCCACTTGTAAGTATGAGAGGAAATTATTACTACATGTGGAACTGCATCATGCCCCCCCAAAAGCAGCCATTTGGGGGGAAGGGATTCTTCAGTGGTAAGCTGATAAAAGCTTGTTGAGTTCTACCACCCCCAACCAGATTCCTCTGACATCCCTAAGAGGGCAACAGCCGAGGCGAGAGCTTAGAAGTCATTCTCTTGCAGCAGGCCAAGACACAAATGATTCCGGAGCTCAAATATGTCATCTGCACCAAGAGAAGAGCCAGGAGATAATGAACAGAAAAAGCATTTTAAAAATCTGTTTCAGTTCCCCGCTGTTGCATATTTGTGTGGAAGACTAGTTGCATTTGCCTCAATCAAAACTGCCTGAAGGAATAATTTAGTCTCATTTCAACAGACTCCACTATTTTGTTCAGTGCCCATTTGTACCACTTTTGAATTAAGCGAAGAATGCTATTTTGTTCAATATATATATATATATATATATATATGTTAATTATGACAATGCTTCTATACCACTTAATATATTAAAATCCCTACAACCATTCCTGGCAGGTGATGTGCATTTACTGCTTCCCTAATTCACATTCCATGTGTAAAGCCTGGCAGATGGATTATGTATTTATTTATTTATTTATTTACGTATTAGCTTGCAGAACTTTTAAACTGTCCAATAACCCAAGTTCTTTGGATGGTATACAATACATTCAAAACATCAAATACAAAGATTACCACAAAAACAAAACAAAAACCAGTGCAGGATAAAACCTAGATAGACTCAACAGCAGAGAATGCAAAGTCACCACACCTAAAATGAAGATATTGCAGAGTTGGAAAAAGTGCAGAAAGGGGCAACTAAAATGATCAAGGGTCTGGAGAATCTCCCCCATGAGGAAAAGTTACAACAGCTGGAATTGTTCAGCTTGGAAAAAAGAAGGCTAAGTGGAGACATGATAGAGGTGTATAAAATGATGTATGGTGTAGAGAACATGGATAGGGAGACACGTTTTCATGCAAAAAGACAAAAAAAAACAAAGATCACAATCGGATACAGATGTGAGACGGAAGAAGCTTCGAAATGGAATTTAAAGAGGCTCAAAGAACTCAAGTTTCGTTTGTATGCACATCCCTAAACCATTTATGCATCTCCAGAAAAGAGGAAATGCATAATCAAAAAGAGAACAAGAGAGGGCAGAGATTTGAAATATATTTGCATATGCTAAATGATGTATATAGATGCACATTTAGAAACAATCACTATAACTTAAGAGATACACTATATCTCACCATAGTGTGGACAAAGACAATTAGGGGTGTGGACATCCAGGCTGCATTCACACAACATGCTAAGCCATGATGGTTTATTTTCTGGCAGAAACTAGGATGGCTTCACTGTTTGCATAATCTTCGACACATAGTGGTTAGCAACCCATCATGGCTTAGCGTTAGGTGTGAACCCAGTGCAAGTCTTATCAGAATGACAGCTCGCCACGTGCGTTCATTCAGACCTGTCAGAACGGAAATGATCTTTAAAAAATTCATATAAAATCAAGGGTTGGAGGGATCAATCTCAAATTTCATACACATACATAGGCATACCCCATAAGCAATGTGACCAGGTTTCAAGCCTCTAACTTTTAAAATACAAAAGTTATAGGTATATTTATATGGCAGTCCGATAAAACGATAATTGCCCGAAAATTATCATCTCCGATGATTATTGTAGGTTTTTGTATCGTATCGCCATCGTTAAACACATGCACGATAACAATCCTATTGTATCATTATCGTACATTTTAACGATACGATACACATCCCTAGTTTTAAGCACAGGCTGGATGGACTACCTCTAAGGGATGCTGAAGTAGTGGATTTCCCTAGACTGGAGTGGCTGGCCACTGAGGTCCCTTCCAACTCAAATTCAATGACATGACAGATCATATATATATATATATATATATATATTCCATGCATAGTGTGTAGACAATTGACAGAGAGAAGATTTATTCCATCACTCATGATACAAGAACCTGGGACCATTCAGTGAAATTCATGGGAGATGTAGGATATATTGAAGCAGAGGTGATGAAATTCTTTCACCCAAAGGCTGAATTCCACTTTAGAGAAGGCCAACATTCAAATGCTGGGCGGGGCTGAACAAAAAGGGGATGTGGCCAAAGACAAAAGGGGCATGGGCTGGCACACAGTTCATATGTGGTCATGGTCTTCCCCGATTTGGCAAGATGTATTTTACTTCCATTTAAATTAGAGGAATTATTTCTAAATTTGCATCCACACAAAATGAATTAGCTCATGTGTCCTCTTCTGTCGTCTTGTTCCATTATGCGTAAGCGGCCACTCCAGTATTGGGACTGGGGGCTAGAATAAATTCCAGTTGTGGCTTCTGCCAGGGCTGGCATGTGATACCTGACATCTGGTTATTATTTTTTACAGACTCAATTTCCCTTCCGACAGTTTGGGACATCCTCTGAGGCCCAATACAGATATAATTAAAATCTATATCTAGCAATTGCATCTTTTCTTTTTTCATTTAAGAATGAGGCCCAGTCTCAATCTTCAAAGCCCCTCTACTCCAAATGCTAGGGTCCCAATCCAGACTGGGGACCTGCATCTACTCTAGGTTTAAAAAATAGATGGAGAAGACAGATATGGATTTAAAGCAATGTCTGGTTTGTCCCTATAAGGTGCCAAATGAAGGAGTCATCTGCTCTGAAGCTGTAGCCATGCCTTGCAGACAATGCCACATGGAGCTGAGCCTGCAACTTGAAGAAATGAAGCCTGTGAAAAGGAACTGCTCTTTACCACTCCCACACCAATGCTTTCAGGCAATGGATGTATCGAGAACACGTTCACGGTGACATAAATGGCAACTCAGTCAGTGGGTGCTGACAGCAGAAGGAACTGTGTCCATCGTGGTTACAATGTTCATCCATTTCAAGCATCCTCTTTGGAGATTAATATCTCATGGGCAGCCACTGGGTCTTCCCTCCAACTGGAGTGTTAAAAGGGGATGTTATTGCTGATGTTCCCATTCTCTGCATCCTTGTAGATGATTTCAGTCCTCCTGATTGTTGAATCCTCCACAGCTGAGCCTCTGTAAAACCATATTGGGCATATTGGCATGTGGGCAGGCAGGCAGGGTCTCACGGGCTGTGTGGGGGATTTGTGGGAGAGCACTGAAGAAACTCCAGTTCTGTGGATGAAATGCCTTTTTTCCCTTAGGAGCCTGCCTTCTGGAAACACACCACTTTCTGTGTCAGGAATGGCAACTGCCAAAGGGGTTAAGAAAAATCTTCTCTCCATGGCTCTTCTGTCTCCATAGACCAAGGTTAGGGAACCTGATGCTCTTCAGATGTTTTGGATTCCAGCTCCCAAGTTTTAGAGCCCCAGCCACCATAGCTAATGATAAGGGATTGTGGGAGTTGGAGACCAAAACATCTGGTTACCTATTCCCACCACAGGCTGTATAGGAAAGCGTCAGCTCTACTGCCTTGAGCGAAAGGGGGAGTGACTGCCTTTCCTCTGCCCATAATACAACTCCGGGTGCCTACTCCGAGAGAAGCTCAGAGGACGGCAACAAGGGAGAGGGTCTTCTCTGTGGTGGCCCCCCAATTATGGAATGATCTCCCCGATGAGGCCCACCTGGCGCCAACACTGTTATCTTTTCGGCGCCAGGTCAAAACTTTTCTTTTCTCCCAGGCATTTTAACAGCTTAAGTTGAGGTTTTAACTGACTTTGTGGCCAGGCTTAACAGTTTAAAATGTTTTAAATGTCAGCTGTTTTATGTTTATGGTTTTAAATTTTGTATATTGTCTTTTTAGTGTTCAATCTTTTAATTTCTGTAAACCGCCCAGAGAGCTTCATCTATGGTGTGGTATATAAATGTAATTATTATTATTATTATTATTATTAATAATAATAATAATAATGGGTAAGGCAGAATGCCCAGTAGCTGGGGAGTGATCCTGTATTCCATAAATCAACAGCAAAGATCTCAATGGTTCTCTTTGGGGCACAGATGTAGATCATCTGCCTCATCACCATCCATGTCATAGGAACATGGAGCTGAAAGGCATCTTAGAGATCATCTAGTCCAACCCCCTTTTTGGCTTGCTGGAGTTCCACAGAGTGCCCAATTCAGCTTGCTCTTATGAGCCAGACTGCAGGTTTTCTCTGAATTCCAGAGACATTTTGCATGTATTTTTTCTTTTCTTTTCTTTTTTTTTGCATTGGCCATAATTTGCTGAAATAGAGATGAAAACTGTATTTGTGCTCTGCCACCATCCCAAAGCCAGAGTCCTCTGACAGCCCTAAATGCAGGATGTGACTACAGCATCCCTGACAGGTGGCCATACAACCTTCATTTAATCACCTACATCAAAAGAGAACCCACCATCTACTGAAATAATCCATTCCACTGCTAGCTATGTCAAACTAGTGAAATCTGTACTTCTGATCCAAAATTAATTCGCTGAACAAACTAATGTCATGTGGGAAACTCTACATATTCAAACATAAATCCCCCAAACCTCATGTATCAGTTCTAAAATTTCTGGTTGTCTGGACTTATACAGTATTAAGTGCTCCAGGCACACTTAACCCGGAGACCATAATTCTGGCAAAATCACAGCGCTTATGATATTGCTTCCAAACACAAAATTTTAAGAGAATGTAGGGGACTCTTCTGTTTGGTGCAGTTCCTTGCACTGAAGAGTGAAATTAGCACAGTAATCACTGGGAGAAGGGAATTCTGTGGCTAGGGGTGTATAAGAAATTCTGGTCAGTTCACTTTTGACCAGGATGTATCCAGTTCGCCCCTTCCAGACCAAACACAGACTTGGATGCACTCTGCACTTGAAGCCGTACATTTCTGAGTTTGCAATGTGATTCATGGACCAAATAAAATGTATTTCACAGCATGCATACATTTGGAAAAAGTGCACAAATGCACTTTAATCCATGGGAGAAGAATGCATACATTTCAAAGATGTGCATAGTTGTTGGGTACATTTGGAAAAATACTCACCAAACCATGCACAGATTTTCATGCAACGAGGGGTGGGGGACACCCAAAGCTCGCAATTTGATATGTATCTGAATCAGAACGAGCTTTGAGATGGAATTCGGAGAACTTTGGCAAGCCCAAGTTTTGCTGATTCACACATTCGTATCTGTGGCTACAGTATTCAGGGCATGAGGTTGGCTCATTATTGCATTGGCCTCTTTGGTCGGCATTACCCATCTTTCCCCAGTCGGTTATAATGAATTCAGTTATTGTAAAACAGAGGGTAACTGACCATCATGCCAAACCCATAAGAGCCAGCTTGAGAACATACAAAGAGCCATGCTGGATCAGACCAAGGGTCCATCTAGTCCAGCACTCTGTTCACACAGTGGCCAACCAGCTGTCAACCAGAAACCCATGAGCAGGACATGGGTGCAACAGTACCTTCACACCCATGTTCCCCAGCAACTGGTGTACATAGTCTTACGGCCTCGAATACTGGAGGTATCACATAGTCATCAGGAGTAGTAGCCATTGATAGCCTTCTTCCCCAGCAATTTATCCAACCCCCCTTTAAAGCCATCCAAATTAATAGCCGTCACTACATCTTGTGGTAGTGAATCTGAAGTCCTGTTGCCTTTAAGTCTTTTTAACTCAAGTCTTCTGTGCAGGAAGCAAGAGACATCAGGTCTCCTCTGGACATCTCTCTCTCTCTCTCTCTCTCTCTCTCTGCTGATTTAGAAATGAGTCGGCAGGCATAAGGTCTATCGATTTGACCTCCAGCTCACCAGTGTGTTAAAAACTCTATGCAGCTCAAAAGCAGAATTCGTCTTCGTAAGGTCAGGCAAAGAGTTTCCCCCTAATCACACTTCAGCACATTCAATTAAAACCTTCTCAAGATAATCATTGCAGAAATTGCAAAAGCGATTCCAAAAGAGAAACAAATTGCATTCACCCAACCAGGATTAATAAAGGGAAGCATAGAGTTAAAACATACAGTGCCAGCTAGACCAGATATAGTAACAGTGTCCTGGCTTCAGCATCTTGGCTCACAAATCAATTCCTCCTGTTCTGATTAACTGTGGTTTTTCTAAAGACGGTTTTCATTTAGGATTCAAACCAACCAGGGTCATTTTGTCCACATGTCTGTCAGGGCCAGGCTGGAGTCATGTACAGAGGTGTACAAAATTCTGTGTGGTGCGCAAGCGTAGAGAAATGATAGAGGGGTAGAAAATTATGCATGGTATAGAGAATGTGGGTAGGGAGACATTTTTCTCCCTCTCCCTTAATACTAGAACCAGGAGTCATCCCATGAAGCTGATTGGAGGGAGATTCAGGACAGATAAAAGGAAGTCCTTCTTCACACAGTGCATAGTGAAACTATGGAATTTGCTACCACAAGACGTTATGATGGCCACCAATGTGGATGGCTTTAAAGGGGGATTAGACAAATTCCTTGAGGAGAAGGCTCTCAATGGCTACTAGTCCTGATGGCTATAGGCTACCTCTAATATAGAGGGAGTATGCCTTGATGTACACCAGTTGCTGGGAAACAAGGGCAGGAGAGTGCTGTTCTGCTTGTTGCATTTATATCCTGCTTTTTTTCCTCCAAGGAACCCAACGCAGCATACATAATTCTCCTCCTTTCCATTTTATCCTCACAACAACAACAGCAACCCTGTGAGGTAGGCTGGGCTGAGAGTCTGTGACTGGCCCAAAGTCACCCAGTGGATTTCCATGGCCAAGTGGAGACTAGAACCTGGATCTCCCAACTCCCAGTTCAACACTTTAGCCACTACACCACACTGGCACCCCTACACCACACTTCCCCATCAACAGCTGGTTGGCCACTGTGTGAACAGAATGCTGGACTAGATGGACCCTTGGTCTGGTCCATCATAACCCTTTTTATGTTCTTATGGATAGCCACACTCCATTCAAGACCTGAAGCCTGTGTTTTCTAGCTCAGGATGCTAGAGGTCAATCACTGGCCCAACCACGTCTTCACTAGTGCAGATGCCCTGAGACTCTGAGGACAAAGAATACTTTTTCTCTGCACCACCTCTGGGAACAGTCACTCCTAGGCCATCATTCCAAAGATGATGAAGAGGAAGAAACCAAAGGGATCATGATTTTTCTATCTTTGCCTAAATCTCCAGATAACAACAACTCCCACCCCCAACTCTGGAATATCCTGATACAATCCAAGCATATAATGGAGAAGAAGAAGAAGAAGAAGAAGAAGAAGAAGAAGAAGAAGAAGAAGAAGAAGAAGAAGAAGAAGAATTCATCTCATCTTTTGATGATCTATAATGGCTGCCATTTTGATTTTGGCTACTGGTTATGTTTTTAAAAGTTTTAGTCATATATATTCATATATTACCATTTTAATCTTGTACACTGCCTGGATATGTTTTACATGACAGGCAGGATAAAAATATTTTAAAATATATCAAATAACTTTGGGGAACCCCACCCCTGCACCGCAATGCCTGACCCAGAGACAGCAGTAACTTAAGAGTCCTCCCACACTGTCTATGAACACACTCTTCTTTGCAAGATTTTGCAACACAGTGCTTACGTAACACCCAGTGTAATACACAGAGGCAGAGAAAAGGCAGAGAAAAATACATTCCCTCAATTTCCTGCTCTACAAGCAGGGGGAGAGGAGCGATGTGTCACTATGCATGTGAGTGGAGAATAAGGCATCTACTTTTGATTGAGTGCTTGTTTTGAAGGGGGCTAGAGGGGGTGATGTGAGTAGCAATTTAACTAGTTTTACCTTCCCCACAACCTGAACTGTACTATGCAGTGGGATCTCTTATTCTGTACTGTGTATTTCCATCATGACTACGTGATTATTTCAGACAATTAAGGCTGGAATTCTATACACAATTTCCCTTGGAATAAATCCTATTGAACGCGGTGGGACTTTACCTCCGAATAGACATGCCTAGGATTGTGCTGTTACATGACACTGTTTACAAAATGAGCTCATTTGAACTGTCTGTAAACCCTACTACCTAATTCTTGCACTGTCTGTCTGCATCCTGTGTACTGTAACATATGGCAAGAGACCTTTTTCTCTGATGTTATATTCAACATAGACTGATCAGGTGGCAAAGTATTTTATCAGTGAGCTCCGCTAGCTCCCATCTCTCAGTATAAACCAGGGCAGGATCTTCACTGCTGCTTTAAAGCAGTTTATAACAGTACTGACAACTGTTGGGGCCCAGGACACACTCCAAAAACAGTTGTCACTACAGTAATAAAGCCCTTTAAAGCAGCAATGTAGATCCACCTGACACCCGGTTATAATTTTTACAGACTTGATCTCCCTTTTGATATTTTCTTAGGGCCAAAACATATATTGCTTACAATCTGTATCTAGCAGCTACATCTCTTTCATCTTTACTCTAGAGTAAATGCAGGAGGCCCAATCTTAAGAGCCCCTCTGAAATCCCAATCCAAGGGGCCATGTGCCTACTCTAAAATAAAAATTGGGATCTGATAGACTATGTTTCAGGGTTGTTGTAAACCACTATCCCTTAGCCTCATCCCCCCCAAAGACACACCTGATATATCGCTCTATTAACTCTAAATTACATTACAGGGTTATCATAAATCAACTTCCCTTAGCATCAGCTCCCACTAGGGATAACAACACTGGATGATGACACTGCAGGGTTGTTGTTAGCCTCATCTCCACTCCTTTCCAAACTTGCAATATGGGGATAACAACACTGGACTACAATAAAAAGTTGTCACAAGCCATGTTCATCCTTGCTTATATGTGTGTGTGTGTGTGTGTGTGTGTGTGTGTAACTGTGAACTACATTGGCAGCTGCAGTGCGTTTTTTATAAAAAATAGTAAGAACTGGAAATGAGATTGTATTTTCTGCCACCTAGCTCTCCTCTTTGCTCCCACAATAAAGCTCTGGATTTCTCCCTTGTCTCCTATGAACAGCTGTCATTTTTTTATCCCACTAACAAGAAACAAACATGGCATCCAAAATAATCAAGGAATCCCATCTGTGAACAAAGGAGTTGTCTATCTAACACTTTTATATCTCTTTGGGTTACACTCAGGCAATCTCCCAGCCAATGGCCAGGTCAGGACCCAAATCCTTTTGTGGATATAGGAATGGCAGCAACACAGCGGCTGAATTCAGACGACACAATAAGCAACTGGGGGGGGGGGGACAATCATCAGTTACATTGACTATCATGTCATCCAAATGCTGCCATAGTCAACTCAGCGCGGATCCTAATCCACACCATGTTGTGTGGGGAGTGCCCCCTACATGAACAACTGTAAAGTTGATTATTACCCCACCATTGACTATCGTGTCGTCCGAATTCAGCCAGTGACTTTATTCTAAAAGAAAAAAAGAAATACATACAGTTCTCACTAAGTTACTTCTGGTAAGCAGAATACTGCCCCTCCCAACATCTAACTTTTGGAAATGGGAAATTGCAGTGGAGGGTTGCGTGCCTGCGAACCCAAAGATGGTACAGGCAGCCACCCAATGGAGCTCATGCCTCAAGGCCCAGAAGAGCTAGTTTCTCTTGAGTGAGGGGCTCCTCAGGAGTAAAGGGCTCCTCAAGTGTAGGGAATCATGAAGGCTGGGCTAGCTTGTTTTGGCTGACCCTGGGCAGGGTCTGGAAGATCAGGCTACATCAGCTCCCAGTTTGTCTACTGGTTGCTGGAGCAACATAGGTTCTAGCTTTGTGCAATTGGGTGTTCTGGATGATTTTTAGTCCTGGAAATCCACCTAATATTGGACTGTGTTTGGCTTCACCACACAACCCCTATTTTTGGACTGCTTCAATGTGCTTGATGTCAGCTTCTTCTCAAGACCTGCTTTTGATATCCACCTGAGACTGTTAACTCTCTGGAGCTTAGCCAGTCCTGGACTCTTTGTCCAGCTTCCCCATCACCTCCCACTCAGAGACCAGGGCAGGATAAAAACATTGCATAGCCCTTGGAGGCTGTTGGCTCTGATTTGGGTGGCAGTGTGAATCCATTCTGGGATTCAATCACAATCAGCCCAAACTCTAAAGGTGCTATCCAAGGTGCTGAACCTATTTTGAGGCTAGGGGCTCAGCACCTTAGATAGCTCCTTTAGAGTTCTCTCTGGTTCTGAATGAAACCCCGAATGGATACCCAGCCCCACTGAAACAGGAGCTAACAGCCTCCAATGATGGAATCAAGCCTGAAATCACCGTAGTGCTAAACATGCAGCATCTAGATTCTATCACTTCAAACTGCAGGTCACGAAATTGCATGTTTAATGCCCCCCCCATACCAAATAAATAAATAAACAAATTCTGGTGCACACAAAAGTAGCATATCAAAGAAGAAGTTAGACTATACCCCTTCTCCTTTTCAAAACCTAATTTTCCATGTAGGTTGCAGAGCATTCGATCAAATGAGGCCTCATCTGCTGTCTGAAATGGTTCAACCCAGATGCAGATTTACTACTTCAGTGAGAAGCAGGCATGCAAATTAATTATAAACCAATCTCATGAACGAATTTATGTGATGGGGTGGAGGGCACGAACTTTTTTTCTGGAATGGCTCTTCCTGAGCAGGAGCTATTTTATTATTATTTATTACGCTTTCTTCACCTATCCTTCCTCCAAAGAAGCATGTAGCCTTCCACCCACACATAAACTTTTTACCATAAGCCCAGGTGGTGGATTAGAGAGTGTCTATGAGAAGGAAGTAGGGACTCTGTAGCTTGAATTTCCCAAGCCTCCCGCTGTTTCCCAAGAACACCAACTTCTGCCAACAAATGTGTTCTTTAACAACACAACTATAAATGTTGCATTCACATATGGGCTACAGGAAACTGTGTCCAGTACCTACATCACAGTGAACCTGAATTCAAATCTCAGCTCACTTGTGAACTTTTATGGATGTATGAACCTCCAGTCCTACTAATATAAAAGCATTGCCTGGCAGTATTTTTGTGAAATGAAATGAGATTGGGATATTTATGTTTAAATGCTAAAAGAATCTAAGCAAAATGCAATTACTTTCCACATCTCAATTGTCTTCCAGGGTAAAAAGCATCTTGCTTTTGTAAATATGCCAAATGAAAAGGGAATTATTTGTCTACACTCATCCAGGCTTTCTGGCTGCAAAATGTTCTTCAACACAACAAATTTGATTTAATTCCTGCAAAATGTATTCCATGGCTTAATTCCCACCCTGTTTATTTAACCTTATTTGGCAGATTCTACATTGCAATCCTACACGAGGGTAAGCAAGGCAGGTCTCCAGTTCAGTGGACATGGAGTTGATTAGCGCTCAACATGAATCATGGCTTGATCTCTGCTTGCATTTAATTCAGCAGTGATGCTCATTTGAATGCATCCAAGGTCCTACTTATAGAACTGCAGCAACACCCAACAGCCATGGCTGAAATATGAAGATGAGTAGTATTGAATGGGGGTGGGGTGGGGTGGGATGGAATATGTCAACTCTTCATAGAGATGTGAAGGCCCGGGAAAAAACAGGAAAAATTCAGGGAAACCGGATTTTTTCTTTTTTTCCCCCCAAAAAAACCATTTCCCCCCCTGTTTCTTTCGGGGGGGGGGAATTGAGATTTCTGGAAAAAAGGGGGTTTTTTTTCTGGATTTTTCTGGGGGGGTTTCCGGGCCTTCACATCTCTAACTCTTCACAAAGCTTTCTCAATGATTCTGGGATATTAAGGACAAGATCTTCCTTAAAAGAGAAAGCGAGAGAAGATGGAATTCAAATTGGTGCTTCTTTCACCTCCAGTTCATTTGTGTAGGGATGGTTTAGGAATTTGATCTCTGTGAATTCCTTTGTAAAATAATCTGGTTTCTCAGCCTCACATCTTGATCAAAATCTAGCTATCCACAGGATATCACACTTCTCCAAAAGTTGCAATGGGAGTGTGCAACAGTTTCAATGTAGAAAAATCCCCATTGAGAAATCTTGAGGGAAAATCCACATCGAAATATTGAAATGTGTGTCTAAAGACATATTTCGAGTGGATAGTTTTTTAAAAAAAAAAAACTACTACAGAACAGAATTATGGGTAAAAACATGCCAAAATGACACAGACCAAACATTAGAGAGATTTGCCTATTCTTACACTTGTGGAAATTAGGTGCAAGAGATATAGACAAGTGAATCAGGATAAAAATGACAAAATATTTCCCCTTTCAACTACCAATAGATAGATAAAATAAACACACAAAGACAGCAAGTTATGACCCTGTTCAGGCAACACACTAAACCACAGTGGTTACGTTTTTTGAGCTAAACATTATGGCTGAATTCGGACAACACATTAGTCAATGGTGGGGTAATAATCAACTTTACAGTCGTTCATCTAGGGGGTACTCCCCACACAACATGGTAATAAATAATCAACCATGGTGAGGATTAGGATCAGCACTGAGTTGACTATGGCAGCATTTGGACGACATCATAGTCAATGCAACTGACAACTGTTTCCTTACCCCCAGTTGCTTAATGTGTCGTCCAAATTCAGCCTATGACTGTTTGTCATAGGAACCATGACTTCGAGTGTCCTGTGAACCATTCCTATGGTGGCTCCGTAACCACGGTTTAAACATGCTCACTAACCACTTGCTGCAAAAGGGTTAGTGGCCTAACCATGGCTTAGGGTGTTGTCTGAACAGGCCCAACCTTGAGATGCTCTACTCAAGAGCTAGATTTAAAAGGAATTGTCTTCCTGGATACATCCTTGACAAACAATCTTGCAAACCATAATGAAGCTGCAGAGTTACTTTATAAGGAGCTGATGTGATGTAGAGTCTGGAGGGAGATAGGTGGGGGAGGACTGGTTTAATTTCGTTCTCTCGCCACAGGACCAACCACATCATGCCTCCAGTTTCTACTGTGCCACTTTCAACGGCTACCAGTCAATGGAAAGTGGTGATTCATATGTCAGTGGGCTGGTGCTAAACTAGCACCATGGATAGCTCCTTTGGACCTCCACCTGGTTCTGACCGAAACCAAGAGCAGATTCACCACTTCACTGACATCGGAGCTACCAGCCTCCACTACTACCAGTCAACATGCATATCCCTTTCCCCTCGTGTTCAGTGAGGTAGGTTTTGCTCAGCCGAATCCCAAAAGGCTACTCCCAGCAAGGTCTAGAAACACAAATGATAAATTCTGCAAGACAATCTCCTTGTCATCTGTCCTATACTCAGTAAGTCCTGTTCTCCTTTGACTGTAAGCTTCCTGGGTATTTGGGAGTCCAACTTGTTTATCTGTCAAGGGAAATAAAGCCATTCTTTGAGGTATTTGTCATATTAAAGATAAAGGAATAGAAGTACAGGAAAATGAGTCATGACTGAGAGGTTGTATAAAAATGTTCTGTTATTTGTGATATCTTATTCAGCAGAATAAAGAACAATGCAGAGCTTTTTTATGAATCGGGCTGGTGGATTCTACCGTGAACTGGCTTTTCCCCTGTCAGGCAAAGTCCATGGGCTTGCGGCCAGTTTTCCTAACCATCGGGAACGTTGTGCACATTATATATTGGAAAAATGTGCAAAAACAAAAAAACTAGTCAAAATGTGCATTTTCCCATAGGCTAAACCATAAATAGGCACATTTGGGAGGGGGGTGCATTTTAGGGGAAATTGTGCATGTGCAAATTTGCAGAAATTTGCAATTGTGAAAATTTGGAAATTGAAACAAAATCTGATTCCATCCATGGGCAGTATGACAGTATGAAAGGTGCCTGAATATCTGTGAAACACAGATGGAACAGATGTTGCATAATCCGTACATCCCTAGTTCTAACTCTCTGGTCATTACTTGCTAGAGGGGGCCATGATGGATTATTGCCTGCAGGAAGGCAAAAATTGTGAACTGTCATAATATTTTGAAGTTTGGAAGAGAAGACGTGGATTCAACATGAAAGATGAAAAGTTAGATTGCCAAGACATTGACCAACAACAGCTCACTAGAGAGTGGTACTATTTCAGTTTCTGATTGGCTCTGTGTCTGCAACTTAGCACAGTAATGTACACTCTACCACTACTGTTGAGGGAGGAGAAAATCAGAGGTGCATAATATTGGAAAGCAGGTTTGTACCAGTGGAGGTTGGAGGCTCTGATGTCAGTGACCTGGTGAATTCACTCTGGGTTTCAGTCAGAAGCAGTCAGAACTCTAATGGAGCTATCCAATTTGCTGGCAGTGCAATACATTTAATGCTTTTTTTTTTTTACAGTTTATCTGTATTTTTAATTAATTATTACTTTTTAAATATTATTGCACCTTACCTTGTTGGCCTTGTGAATATGACTGTGTTTATAGTGCTGCTCTACTTTGCTGGTCTTGCGACCATAATAAATTCTATTCTATTCTATTCTAATGCTTCTTTAAACACATGTTTTGGCAATGTCCAGTAGTTGCTTCACTTTGGGAGGAGGTTGTTATATGGATGAATTTTGTACTGGAACAGTCTTTAATATTTGCTGATGGACTCACTCTTTTAAATTACTACTTGCTTCATGGACATTAATGGTCAGTGTAAATGGATTCTCTGTGCCCTTTTGAATGCTAAAAAACTGATATCACAACATTGGAAGGATAACGCTCACCTCCAATAATGCAATGGCTTGAGGGCCATGTAAGCCTTTCAATGTTCCAAGGGATACCACCTTCAAATGTAAACTTATTTGGATATCTGGTCCACTTCTGTTGAAGCCTATTTAAAATTCCTAGAAAGTCATATTGTCATAAGTATTCATTGTTAATGTGTGTGTACATTTAAAAAAAACTAAAAAAAGAAAGAAAAGCAGAACATAATTACAATATCACCCTCTCACCCATGTTCCCCAGCAAGTAGTGTACATAGGCATGCTGCCCCTGATCCCAGAAGTAGCACATTGCCATCAGGACTATTAGCCATTGAGAGCCAAATCCTCATGATCAAGCATGCTGGGAGTTCACGTCCAAAACATCTGGAGGGCCCCAGGTTGGGGGGGGTCTACTTTAGGGATATTCATTGCCAGGACATCCAGCTCTTTGGGGTTCACTGGAATTTCACAGTGCCCCTGACTTGTGTTTGTGAGCCAAACCGGGGGTTTCTTCCCAAATTCTCGGTTGCTTTTCTATTTGCATAAAAAAGCAATTTGCACAACCTGCACCTGCCATTTGCACAAATCACACAAATGCCAGCCAGGAAAGTGAGCCAAAGCCCAGGAGACATGCTGATTAAAGCTCAGCAAGCTTCACCCCTTGAATGGATGCCTCCCACATCCCTAACGCTGATAACCTGCTCCTACTTTCATTGATTTGCTTATTTATTTATTGTCATTGGTATTTAAAGGCCATCCTATAACAGAGTTCTTAGGATGGTTTACAGCAAAGGATAAAACTTTAAAAATCAGTAACATTTTTTTAAAAAATTCAAAATAAAAAATTGAACACCACTCCAATGTGCTAGTTTTAACAGTATATTCTTCCTTGTACAAGAATTAATCATAACTGGATAAGAGAAACCTGGCTCTAGGCTAGTTGTCAAAGCTGACATGCTAAAGGAAGACTCTGAAAGCTTATATAGTGATTTCAAGTTAGCTGGAAATCATTTCAGTGAACTGTTTTTGGCATGCTAGGCATTAAAAGGAAATGGCTGGAGTCCACACATAGCCTTGTGCCTTGAGCACTGTTTTTTCTCATTATCAACAGGTCTACAAACATCTGTGAGTGTTTGGTCTTTTAAAAATGCCATACAATCTCCAGGCTACAATTTGATCAAGCCAGAACAAACCATGGTTGATCAAGAGCAATATCCATCAGGAACTGTTGAAGTGGATAATGCTCTTAGGCCAAATTGTATTTTTTTTCATCCAATCAGAGAACATTGGTCATTGGGCAGATTAAAAATATAATACATAAATAACTCCCAAAAACGTTGTTAATGACCAGCCACGGTTTTATTTGCACTTTGTTTCTTTTAAAAATGCATTTTAATGTGTCTCTATTCTTTTATTCTATTCTATTCTATTTATTCACTGCTCCAAAATTCTTGAACGGGGAGTGGTATATAAATATTAGGGGTGTGCACGGACCCCCTGGATCGGATCGGGACCCGGATCGGGACCTCCAATTTTGTCCCGGACCGGTTCGGACAAAATCGGAGGCCCCCCGGACCGGATCGAGTCCGATCCCGACCCAAAAATCGTAAATTTTTGGAACGGCCGCCATTTTTTTCCCCATAGACTTGCATTGCAATGCAAGTCTATGAGGAAAAAATGGCGGCGGGTGGGTGAGGGGGGGCCTAACTCCCTCCCCCCCGGGGCCGTCCGCTGTGGACGGCCCCGGCAGGTAAGCCCCCTCCCCCGCGCTCCCTACCCCCCCTGGGGCCGCCCGCTTCCATCCGCTGGCGCCCGCGGGCGCCAGCGGATAGAAGCGGACGGCTCCGGGGGGGGGTAAGCCCCCTTCCCCGCCACTGCTTACCTTCTCGGCCCGTCCGCTCCCGTCCGGCGCCGGCGGCTACTACCAGCGGGCTCCGCGGCCTACTCTCGAGTAGCGCGCCGGGTGATGACATCACCCGGCGCGCCACCCTGGAGTAGGCCGCGGAGCCTGCTGGTAGTAGTAGGCGCCGGCGCCAGACGGGAGCCGCCGGGCCGGGAAGGTAAGGGCCCCCCTCCCCCCTCCGCGCGCCCCCTCCTCCCCTCCACGCACCCCCTGCTTACCTTCCCGGCCCGGCGGCTCCCGTCCAGCGCCGGCGCCTACTACTACCAGCAGGCTCCGCGGCCTGTTCTAGAGTAGCGCGCCGGGTGATGACATCACCCGGCGCGCCACCCTAGAGCAGGCCGTGGAGCCTGCTGGTAGTAGTAGGCGCCAGCGCCGGACGGGAGCCGCCGGGCCGGGAAGGTAAGGGCCCCCCTCCCCCCTCCGCGTGCCCCCTCCTCCCCTCCATGCACCCCCTGCTTACCTTCTCGGCCCGTCCGCTCCCGTCCGGCACTAGCAGCTACTACCAGCAGGCTCCGCGGCCTGCTCTAGAGTAGCGCGCCGGGTGATGACATCACCCGGCGCGCCACCCTAGAGCAGGCCGCGGAGCCCGCTGGTAGTAGCTGCTAGTGCCGGACGGGAGCGGACGGGCCGAGAAGGTAAGCGCCCCCCTCCTCCCCCCCCGCTGTCCACTTTCATCGGCGGGCGCCCGCTGGCGCCCGCCAATGGAAGCGGCGGTGGGCACCAGTGGGCGCCCGCCGATCCGCTGATCCGCCGAACCGGTTCGGAGCCTTTTCGGACCGGTTCGGATTGGATCGTCCGATCCAGCTGCGGGATCGGAAATCGGATAATTTATCCGATTTCCCACTGGACCGGACTCGGATCGTGGATCGGGTCCGATCCAGTGCACATCCCTAATAAATATTGCAAATAAATCATAAATAAATAAATAAATAAATAGTGGGAAATACGCAATTCCAGGAGGCTCAATTGTGCACAACAATGGTGGCTCCGGAAATTACATATTTCCTACCGTTTACACAACGTGGGAAATACGTAATTTCTGGAGCCTCTCTTGTGCGCAGCAATGGAGGCTCTGAATGAGAGAAGACAGGCTCGCAACTTCATTGGACATTTGCGCAGTGCCACAAGCAGGGGCACGAGGCATTGGCGGTTTGGCGAGCATCCGACGAACCGGATGTTGGTGAGTCCATCCATCCCTAGAGTCGACAGCCCTTCAAATACAGGACTCTCCTCTATAAATTCGGATGCATGGCCACCCTAACGATCCTGTATAACTATCACTGCCAGCCAATACCTTTTGCTGCCTGAAGTGGAGCGCAAATGGTCCTCCCCTCCTACTTGAAGGAGAGCCCAGATGCCCCCCTGCTGTAAGGGCCAACATTAGAAAACCCCTTGCTGCACTATTCAGACACTGATTCCTGCCTTCACCAACCTGCCCTACATGCACCCACACATGGTTCTGTTTGAAGCCGGTTGCATCTCCCTGCTGCAGAGCAAAGCTAGGTCCGATGACTGCCAACACCGAGACACAAAAGGTTGAAACTATGGCGCTATAAAAAGTTACGTTTTCTGAGCTTTCTGCTTGGGCGAGCAAAACAAAAACAAGCCATGAGTTTAATGTACTGGGAAAACCATGCCACTGCCTATATACTTTAGAATTTGATTCCTCTGACAAGTCTGACTTCCAGGATTCATTTGTTTGGAGCAACGGTGAAAACGATGATGCAGCCTCCAAATGATAGTGGCTGCCAACAATGCACCATTGCTGTCAGGGCCGAGCTACTGCATGTGTTACAAAGCCTACCTTTTGCTTCCTAAACTAGCCTCCTGCCATCAGGTATGGTGGACGATGCTGTCCCAGCACCTGTGTTGATGTAAGGTACAGCTGCAACAGAGTTCACAAAGGAGGCACTGCATTCCAGCAGGTTCTGGCCTTATTCTGAAATTGGCATGAGAAAAGAGTGTAACTCAGCCTTGGGGTCTGCTACATACAACTCTCCTGCTCACAGCAAACACAGAAAGATTTCCCATGAGTCCCTAGTGCCAATGCCAGTTTTTTAACAGCCCTTGTGCAGGGCACCCTCAATAGGCCCTCTCTCTCTTTCAGTCTACCTGCTTTGCTCCTCATCCTTGTTCTCACCATGGCTACTTGACGACATCATCGACTACATCACTGGTTTCTTGACAGGTAGAGAGCCAGTGAGCAATCAGGCGTCTCCTGCTCCTCACCACCACCATTCTCTGGGCCAGAGCGAGAGGCAGACGAACAAGCAAGTTGCAATTATGCCGAGGAGCAACAACTCCAGAAAGGTCTTGTCAGTGAGCCCCAGCTTCAGTGTGGGCCCTTGGCAGGAGCCCAACCATGCCTACCTTTGATGCCAGTCCTGTGAGTGTCTTCCGGATTTGGGGTCAATGGGCAATAATTGCATTTTAGAAAGGCACATCGGTCTGAATCTCTGAGGTTCGTTGCCTTTAAATTCACATAGTCCAATGCAAAGTAAGGTTCTCTACTCTGACTGCTAGACCAACCTCAGGGTTAGGAATACTGGAGAAATTTGAGATGGACTAAAAATGAGTTCAGATTTCTAAGAATCCAACTTGCAGAAACCACTGTGGACTGGCCTCCCCAGGCTGTGTACTTCAGATTAATTCATTTAATTTACCTTCCTGCAAATTTATTTACAGGAAAATATGCATATTTCTCCTGAGACATATGCCATGCTGGAAAATATACGCGGTGAAGGGGAGTTGAAAGAAATGGGGGACAATGCCCTAAATGTTACGTATGAACACAAATCATGTAAATCGTTGCAAACTTTCTTGAGGAAGTATTTATGTATTTTTCCTGATAACAAGGAAGAGGGGATCTAATCTGTCTATGAACAGATGCTGGAACGAACAACACCACACAATCCATGAAACATACATGAGATGGATTTCACAAAACCTGGAAATCCCTACTAAGGGTGCAATCATATGCATGCTTAGACAGATAAAAAGTCCTACAACTTCCAGTGCTCCCTAGCCAGCTAAGCTGGCTGGGGAATGCTGGGAGTTGTAGGACTTTTTTTCTGGCTGGGGAATGCTGGGAGTTGTAGGACTTTTTTCTGGCTGGGGAATGCTGGGAGTTGTAGGACATTTTTGCTGGCTGGGGAATGCTGGGAGTTGTAGGACTTTTTCTGGCTGGGGAATGCTGGGAGTTGTAGGACATTTTTGCTGGCTGGGGAATGCTGGGAGTTGTGGGACTTTTTTGCTGGCTGGGGAATGCTGGGAGTTGTAGGACTTTTTTGCTGGCTGGCTGTGCATATTTAGATAGGAAAAAAGTCCTACAACTCCCAGCATTCCCCTGCCAGCAAAAAAAAGTCCTACAACTCCCAGCATTCCGCAGCCAGCAAAAAGTCCTACAACTCCCAGCATTCCCCAGCCAGCAAAAAAAAGTCCTACAACTCCCAGCATTCCGCAGCCAGCAAAAAGTCCTACAACTCCCAGCATTCCCCAGCCAGCTTAGCTGGCTAGGGAGCACTGGGAGTTGTAGGACTTTTTGTCTGTCTAAACATGCACAGAATTGCACCTGTATACACGAAAGCCAGTCTGGAGAGGTCCATAGCTCATGCTCTGCATACAAATGGTTCCAGTTTTCACCCCTGGCATTTCCACTTAAAAGGATCAGGTGGCAGGAAAGTCCTCTGAGTCTTTGGAGGGCTGCTACAGCCAGAGCAGACCATACGTGGCTTTATAGACAAATCATCTGACCTGGCAAAAGGCAACTTCCTGGGGTCAAAATTGGGTTACAATTTTAACAAGTAATCAAAAATTGCATCCACACAGCATCCTTTGGAAATGATGAGTACTAGCAATCCCCTGGGATTAGACTGGAGATAGTTCATGATCTAATTTGGAAGAGTGCCTGGTCTTGCCTGGCTTCGATTTGCTTTGCTTTTCTTCTCCTACTTCCTTGACTATGCTAAAATTAGAACAAGTCATGTCGACAGTGGGCCCCTTTAGCTCTCAAGCAGGGATGCCAACCCCAGTGACAAAATAAATATACAGCCTGTATTTCATTTGGACACTGGGTGTAAGTTGACAAATTCCCCTGTTAACAAGACTGAGAAGAGCAACCTTCACAGAGTGAAGAGAGAGAGAGTGAAAGAGAAAGTATCTGACTTTAATTTGAGTGGATTGCTAATCAGAAGGGATATTTTTCAAACAGCTTCTGGATCATGGTCAAGGAATGACATCGTCTGGAAAAGAGTTTCTACCAGGAGAAGAATTCTGGCTTCTTGTGACTGCTTGATTCTCCGTCATCTACTAGTGGAGAGTTTCCCCCTGCTGTCATGGAGTTTGATGCAACAGAGTCTTGAACTATTCCCCCCCCCCAAAGAATTGTAGTAAGAGGTTCTTGACATGTTACTATTGCCGTTGGGAACATCAGCATTTCCCACAGCAAAATACAATGTGTAGGTCCCTTTTTCCCCATGAAATTTTATTTTTATTCAAAAGAAAGGCAACAAAAAGAAGAATGTACATTATAACAAATCAAGATCACTAATTATAATTCTAAGTCTATAACCGATATGCTTACGGAACATCTACAGGAAAAATGGTTTAAGTTGGATCACAATATCCAATGAATGAGTAAAAATATAATTTACATATCATATCAAAGGAGTGTATCTAAGTGTGTTACTTTGGTTTTGGAGTGTGTGTGTGTGTGTGTATTAGCCAGAAAAAAATATAGGCAACAGTACTTGCTTAAAATTTCATCAAATGTTTTCAGAGCTTCAACATAGGAGCTAAATTGGAATCATGGTGCCATAATATCTTTCTTAAAACCACGACACCTTGTTTGCTGTATCTGCTGAGGAAGTTTACACATAGAAAAAGTGTGTGTGTGTGTGTGTATTATTATTATTATTATTATTATTATTATTATTATTATTTATAACCCGCTTCTCCCTCCGGATCGAGGCGGGGAACAACAACAATATAAAACCCAAGAATCACAAACAGTTAAAATTTAAAAAACAAGAAAAAATACATCATTAAAAACATCTTAAAATTCAGCTGGATAGGCCTGCTGGAAGAGAGCAGTCTTCATGACTCTCTTAAATTCATGAAGACTGCTAATTTGTCTAATCTCCTCCGGCAGACCATTCCATAGTCTGGGAGCGATGGAAGAGAAGGTCCTCTGGGTAACACTTGTCAGCCTAGTTCTGGCTGACTTGAGTAAGTTCTTCCCAGAGGACCTAAGTATGCAGGGCTGATTGTACGGGAGAAGGTGATCCCGCAGGTAACCTGGTCCCAAACCATGTAGGGCTTTAAAGGTAATAACCAACACTTTATACTTTGCCCGGAAACTGATTGGCAGCCAATGAAGCGATTTTAAAACTGGTGTAATGTGGTCACCCCTAGGTGTACCGGTGACCAACCTGGCTGCCATATTTTGAACAAGTTGAAGTTTCCGGACTAGGCACAAAGGTAGCCCTATGTACAGCGCATTGCAGAAGTCAAGCCTCAAAGTTACCAGCGTGTGCACTACCGTCTTTAGGTCTTCCAACTCTAGGAAGGGGCACAGCTGGTGTATCAGCCGAAGCTGATAGTAGGCACTCCTGGCGTCGCATCAATCTGAGCTGTCATTTGGAGCGACGGATCCAGGAGTACCCCCAAGCTGCAAACACAATCTTTCAGGGGGGGTGTAACCCCATCCAGAACTGGTTATACTATATTATATTATACACATTCATTAGTTTTCAAAACTATGTGTGATTCAATTCAATTCGTGTATCATGATACGCATAATTTATTTACATCCTGCCTTCCCACCCAAAAAAAAATGGCGCTCAAGATGATTAACAATCAAATCCAGATTTATCTTAATTAAAACATAATATAAAAACAAATAAATAATAAAGACATAGCAGTAAAAGAAACCAACAGCACCAACCGATGAAAAAACCCTCCAGCAACTGACTGGCTTATATGCCAAAGACTTGCCGGAATAAAAATGGCTTTCCCTGCTGGTGGAAGAGAGGTGGGCAAATGAGCCTCCCTTGGATAAGAATTCCAGTGCCTGGAAGTGACAAGTAGGAGGCTTGTAGATGCGCAGAAGTCAGATATAGATACCAACACCTGTGCATTAGGGATATATGGATTTTGTTAAATACATTCTATTTGTGTTTTGTGTAGGGATGTGCACTGACCCCCTGGATCGGATCGGATAGCAGATCGGAATCGGACCTGGGGGGTCAGATCGGATCAGAGGTTGGGCGGATCTGATCCCGATCCACGGATCGGATGTCCAATCCCTGGATCGGACACCATTTTGAATACATTTCCCCATAGCCTAGTATTGTGTTACAAAAACGCCTATAACTTTTTCATTTTTAAAGATAGAAGGATGAAACTTGGGCACTTTGTAGATGGGTTAGGGGTAGTTATCTGTGAGAAAGTTTTTCCACAGAGGCTTGGGCTGTCAATTGCACCCCCCCTTCCCCGCCTCCCCCTCCCTATTTTATCTGTCAAAACTCCGTGTTGTTGTAACTTTTAATCTAAAAAAATTGTAGCCACCAAATGCCTGGACCTATCATTCTGAAATTTCTGACAGACAACTACCCCTAACCCATCTACAAAGTGAGCAACTTGCAGACTTCTAACTTTTAAAATAAAAAAGTTATAGGTGTTTCTTTCCTCATTGTTTCAAAAATACCTTGCCACCACATGCCTGGACCTAGCTTTCTGAAATTTCACACACCTATCAAGCAAAGTGTTACCTGTAATGTGCCCAAGTTTCCTGTTTGTATCTTTAAAAATAAAAAAGTTGGAGGCATAACTGTATTTACCCCACTACTACCCATTTTTCTAAAATTAATTGCCACACAAGGCAAGCACCTACGTTTCTGAAATTTCACATACATAGGTCCCAATGTACCACCTACAATGTGGCAAAGTTTCATGTGTGGAACTTTAAAAATGAAAAAGTTATAGGCATTCCTGGTTATTTATTAAAAAAATAATTGCCACAAAATGCATGCACCAACCTTCCTGAAATTTCTCACAGATAACTACCCTAACCCATCTACAAAGTGCCCATGTTTCATCCTTCTATCTTTAAAAATGAAAAGTTATAGGCGTTTTTGTAACACAATACTAGGCTATGGGAAAAAGCATTCAAAATGGCGTCCGATCTGCCAATTTTTTCTGATCCAGATCGGACCTCGGCGGATCAGATCGGATCAGAGGGTTGGTCAGATCAGATCGGATCGGAATTTTCCGATTTGGGGCGGATTGGATTCGGATCGTGGATCGGATCGGATCCGATGCACACCCCTAGTTTTGTGCACTATTGGGTGTCTTTCATTCCATCATCTGTTCAGTAAAAGAATCAGATTTATTTATTTTTTGTAGGAGAATTTCGTTCTACTTGCGCTAATTCACGGGTACGCTGATGCACAATTGTTGACGCGAATTTCTGCAAATCTCCCCAAAAGTGGGGGGGGGATGTGCAAATCTCCACAAAACCCCCACACTATTTTCACACTTAAGTCTATGGTAGCAATACACATTTTGGGTTGGTAGTTTTATACGACTAAATTTGCATGCTATTCAAGAAAGTACAAAATCAGCCCATCAATTTGCACGACTTGGGACAAAGCTGCCCTACTTAGAATCTTTGGATCAGATTCTTGGAAATCCAACGTAACTGTAGATTTCCCCAACACCCCTAGTTCCCATATGTACAACATCAGCGCATGCATATTTCAGAATACATGTACAATGTCCAGTGCATCATTTCAGCCAAAGCCAGAATACTGAATCAAAGTGGTCAGTTTTAGAATTATTCGGACCTCTTCCGAAGCAAAGAAGGTCTTCCCTGAAATGGTTTGAAGTGAAGTGAGCTGGTCCTGGAGCTTTGGGCCACTTCAGAGCTGCATTGGGGGAGATGTCAAAGCCCCAGTGCAAGTCTGAAGAGACGGAGCTGTTTCTACAGATTTGCATAGAGAAAAATAAAGGCTTGCATCCCTGAAAATGGCTGGTGTGGTAGGGAAAATGCCAACCCCATCCAAGGTCCTTGCTGAGAAACACGCTTCCCTATCCCATCAGCCATTTTAGGGGTGGCTTCTCCTTGGTCCTGTAGTTTGAGTCAGTCCAAGATGAATCAGAGTCCTAACCAAAGGAATGATCAGGATCTTAGCCAAACACAAATTTCTCTGCACATCCCTAACATGCACATATCATACATTTGCTGCACAGCAATCATAACATCTGGAATTGCCTTTACTCTCCTCTGCTCCTGTATCTTCTGGTTTTGCTCAAGATGCTAGTTTTTGGCTGACACAAATCTATGCAGATACACTTATTGGAATAAGGGTTTACAGCCACCCCGGATCTGCCTTGTGGCTTCTGATCACATCTCTTGATCAGCAACTACCTACAGCTTAGCTATAATACACATCAAACCAGGAGACATTTTAAGAAATGTTGGGCATGAGAATCATGCGGAGGTGACCCACATGAATGCAAGCTGGATCTATTGCTAAACACTATTGTCTTGGCTTTCCTAATAGCTACGATATCTCAATGAATGTTTTAGCTCTTCTCATGACAGAATAAGCTCACTCAAAGGCCCATTTAGCAACTACTATATAAACAATGATTAGCAAGTATACTAAAGCCCTGTGTAGGCTGGCCAAGTGTCCTGTTTTACAGAGGACTGTTCTCTCTTTGAAGACACCCTCAATTTGAAGGACTGTTTTGGGCATAGTCAGGTTTAAAGATTATTTTTTAAAAAAGGTAAAGCTTAAAAATAAAGAAGAGCTCTTATCCATCAACACTTAATGCCTGGACAGCAGAAGACTGGAAAATCACATCTTCCACACTATGGTGAGATTACTGTGTTTCTATTTAAATTATAGTCATTATTTCTAAATTTGCTTCTATATGTACATATTAGCATATGCAAATTCCAGGCAAATGTGTGTCCTCTTTTTTGGCAATCCAGAGCAGGCCATCCTGGTCCTGTGTGGGCGTTCAACCTCCATGCGATCAGAATCAGAACCTTAAGAGTTCAGAAAGTTCAATTAGTGCAGAATGCAGCTGCCCAAGTGTTGGTGGTGATGAGGCAATTCGATCATCTAATGCTCATACTGGGGCAGCTACACTGGTTACTGATGTATTTCTGAGCTCCATGTAAAGTGCTGGTTCTGACCTTCAAAGCCTTAAACAGTTTGTGACCAAATTACCTGAAGTACCACATTCACCATTATCGCCCTGACTGCACTTTAAGATCAACAAGAGAGGCCCTTTTCATTTGCCCACCTGTAAAAACTATTAGGTAGGTGACCACACGTGAGAAGGGCCTTCACTGCAGTGGCCCCACGCCTCTAGAAAAAGTTGCTATCAGGGATCCACCAGGCTCCATCATTGCAGGTTTTTAAGAAGGCCTTGAAAACATATAATTTCTCCTTCTCCTTCTCCTAATATGACAGCTGTCTTAATTGTTGGTTTCATTGCTGTTTTTATTGTGTTCTGGCTGGTTTTGTAGTGTTTTTATCGCTCTTAATATCATACCGGTTTTATGTATTTCATTGCTGTATGCTGCCGCGGGAGGACTTCTGCCCTGAAAGGTGGCCAAGAAATGTTTTAAATAACTAAAATAATTTAAATTGCTTTAAAAAATTTAAAAATAAACTTAAGTTTAAATTCATATGGGGAGCAGGGATGCTCAATAGCCCCACCTGTCCTGCCACCTGCCACACATGAGAGAGGTAAGTTCTGAAGCACAGAGCCCCTGCTCTACACAGTCCAACGTGGGGAGGGGGCAGAGGGAGGAGACTGGGACCCTGGGCCACAGGGGATGAGGCCAGCAATCACACCTCTAGTCCCCCTCCAATGCAATTCTAATCCTGGTGGTGAGGGGGGAATGCTTTATTCATTTATTTATTGCATTTCTATACTTCCCAAGAGCCAAAGCTCTCTGAGAGGTTTACAAAAATTAAAATCATGAAAACCATTTAAAATATAAAACAGTGTAAAAACATAATATAAAATACAGGATAAAAGCACAACCAGGATAAAACCGAGCAGCCTTGCAGAAATTAATACGGATTTAAAATACAGATTTTAAACAGCAAAGTTAAAAATTAAGCTGATAAACTGTTAAAATACTAGGAAAATAAAAAGGTCTTCTTCACCTGGCATCTAAAAGAGTATAATGTAGGTGCCAGGCGAACCTCTCTAGGGAGCTCATTCCACAGCCGGGGTGTCCCAGCAGAGAAGGCCCTCCCCCAGGTAGCCGCCTGCCTCACTTCCTTTGGCAGGGGCTCAAAGAGAAGGACCCCTGTGGATGATCTTAGGGTCTGGGCAGGAACATATGGGAGAAGGCGGTCCTTCAGATAACCTGGCCCCAAGCCGTTTAGGGCTTAGAAAGTTAATACCAGCACTTTGAATCGAGCCCAGGCCTGTATAGGACTTCGCTGTTCCTTTGATTCCACTAAAAGACCAATGTCCTTGGCAAAGTCAACATCTGTCACCATGATTAATTGTTTTGAATTCAATGCTTTCCCTGAATCCTTTACATCTCGCAATGCTGGGGCAACTCAAGGTCAGCTGCCCGGCTTTCAGGCAGAAGCAAGGAAGGAATTTACCCCAATTGGATTCCATGTGTGCCTCTTGCCTGTGCCGACATCTAGGAATTCGGGGACATGAACCACCTAACCTATAAGACTGACCCTCCGCTGTTTTACATCCGGGGGGATATGTTGAACAAGCAGCCATGCTCCTTGGTGAGGAGACTGATCAGCCTCTGCCTGAGAAGAGCCCTGCTGGGTCAGGCGACCAATGTCATGACATTTCATCTTTTCTGGCATACAAATATTAACCTTAGAGGTCCATAATGTTCACCTCAAATTAGGGATGCCGGAGAAATCCACAACAGACTCAAATGAGTTCGTGTTTCTATGAATTTGACCTGCAGATTCTATAGCAGACCATTTTTTTCCCTAAGCCATGTGATTCCGTGGACTTGAGGACCATTTTTTTTAAAAAAGAAAAAGAAAGAAAGAAATCTGGGGGATATGGGCAAATTGTGCCAATGTGCATTAACACTAATACGCCTTTAGGCAAGTGGAATGAAATTATTTTGCTATTCTAAAAAACCAAAAAAAAAAAAAAATCCAATTCCATCAATGAGTGGACGATGAAATGAACGGCGTGCTGTATAGCAGAGAAGGAGAGACCTCCCACTACCTCAGCCATAAGACAGGTGGGGATAGAATGGGAAGGAGATGGTCTTGGAGGTGCACAGATTATGGGGAGATAGAGAAGGAGGCTTGGCGACTCAAAGGGGTGGGGATTAGAGCCAGTCAAGCCCCTGATCAGGGGCACAATGTGATCCGAATTAATTTGGACTGGTGAAACAAACTAAGCTATTTCCCAAATGGGGCTTGCAGGTAGGATTGGAGATGGGTGAGCCACTCATGGCTCACATTGGATTGGATTGGAAATGAGTAGTTCCATCCCCACTACCAAGAAAAAATTGGAAATGGCTCATTATTATTATTATTATTATTATTATTATTATTATTATTATTCTAACCCACCTCTCCCTCTGGATCGAGGTGGGGAACAACAATAAATATAAAAACAAAGACCATAAAATAAATAAAACATTAAAACAAATAAAACTTATACATTATTAAAAACATCTTAAAATTCAACTGGGTAGACCTGCTGGAAGAGATCAGTCTTCACGGCTCTCTTTAATTCAAGAAGACTGCTAATTTCTGAGCCAATCCTTATTCAGGGCCTCTCTCATTGGCCCAGAAGCCCATTGAAATCTCCCCCCATTGAACCTAATGTAGTGGTTTTGACCCTGTAGATTAAAACGAGATGATTTATTAGGCTGCTGCAGCTGAAACAAGCCACGGTCGGCTGTTGTTGGGTCACTGCCCCTTCCCAACAAGCCATGCCACTCAAGTTCACATGGCACAAGAAGCCATGTCCAGCCAGGTCATTAAGCAAATGGTGGCAACATGCACTGGCACACACTGTGGCTTATTTCAGCAGCTGCTATTGTATGAACCAGGTTATTATGCATGAACTCAGAGCCATGGGTTGTTTGTGAGTTGTTTCGTCAAGCTACAGAGGCAGTGGGCAAAAGTGGTTAAAAACTAAAACAAAAACAGCCGCTCTACATGCAAATTCTACTGTGCCACAAAGGCATTTGGGATGTAGGGAGGGAATAGATGAAGGAGGAGGGAAACAAATAACCCAGAAAACAAACCACTGCTTGTTTTAACATCTGCCAGACAAATCCTGGGTAGGGCAACAAATCATGGTACCAGGGGGTGCTTTCAGTATTTTAAAAAATCCAAAACACTGAAGAACAGATGCACATTTATGAGTAATTTCGTCCATCTTAGGGTGGCCTTTAGCATGCCAGGATCTATCAGCACCATCGTCCTGCCTGCAATATGGGGGTTCTTTGTTTATTAATTAATTACAGTTATATGCTGCCTTTTTTTCTCTTTCAAGGAACCCAAGGTAGCTTACATGGCCCTCCTCCTTCTCTGTTTTATCCTCACAACAACCCTGTGAGGTAGGTTAGGCTAAGCATTAGTGGCTGGCCCAAAGTCACCCAGAGAGCTTCATGGCCGAGTGGAGGCTAGAACCAAGATCTCCCGAGCACCAGTCCAACACTCTAACCATTACACCATGCTAGCTCTCCAATGATGATGATAACCATAATACTCAGTATTATGGGTTTGTCACACTCATTGAAATCAACACAACCTGACAAAGGCAAGGCAATTTTTTTCTCACCGGTTTCAATAGCGCCCAAGTGCAACTAACGTAGGTTGGATCCAAGCCGGTAACAACAACTATAATGACAATAATAATTCTGGTGAAGAACTCCACTGCCCTGACACGTTCACCCTACTAAGGATCTCATCTTAAACCTGTTCTATTTTGGCAACCTATTGCATCTGCAACTGACTGGCTGCTCATATTAGAAGCAAAATTTCACATCTGCTAATCCAATGAGCAGAAGTCATCTGGCTCATAAATGCTTCCCATCAGTCAACCACTGCTCATTTCTTTCAACTTGCACCCCACAAAGAGCAGCTTCCGAGGGTTACAAAGGAAGTAGGTCCCTTTCTTGCCCGGCTTGATTATAAAACCAATTTATCTCACTCTAAATAAGGAAGCGTTGATTACTTAAATTAGAAAAGGGAGTTGGGAGGGGAGCAAATGCTGTTGCCCCATTTGGTAGAATGGAAAAGATTGCATAGGCAACAGAAAAGCATTGCTTCAAGGCAATTTGAGACCCATGTCGCTATTGTCATGCTAATGAAGGGAAGGCTTCCTAAGCACCATCTGCTTCTCTTGAGGTCTCAGCCTTGGGCACAGGGAATCAGTTGGCTTTATTAATGCTAGGCCATCCAGAACATTAGTGACACATTCGTTGTTTTCCATGGTAATAGAAGTTCTAATTGTCCCGAATGCATACAGAATTGTTGCATTCAATAATGGGCCCCGAATAAGGTGATCTCCCCCAATTGAACGAAGCCGTAGACAAAGCCACCATCTTGCAGGGGTCGATTTGTTTGCGAAAAACCTGTCAAAGGATGTTCTTGTTGCTTTGTCCCTTCACCGCCCACTCCACTCCCCACAGAAATGAATCTGCTTCTTTTGAAGGTCATTTCGCTATAGACATAAAGAATCTCTTGGCCAGCATTTGTTCTCCCTTTCCAAAGAGCTCTTCCCAAACTAGAGAGGCATCCATCCATCCATCCATCCATCTATGATATATGAACGCATATAAATAAGTACTGTATGTGAACCATTTTTAAAAAAATAAAGACCATGGGCAGAAATATACTAAATATATTCATCCACTTGTGAAACGATTAGTGTTTTAGCAGTGGACGCAGTTCAACAGCTCTGTCTGAGCTTCCTGCCAGATGGAGTGACCAAACTGGAAGGTGGGTTTTTTGTTGTTGTTGTTGTTTGTTCATGTATTTATTTATTTATTTATTTATTTATTTCTTCTTCTCCCCACCCCCCCACACAGTTGGGTTAGAAATCTGGGCTGAAATGCAAGAGGAAGGGGACACAAATTGTTTGTTATCCCATCATTTCTGCAGATACATTTTCCTTTGCAATGCATATTCTGAGCACCCTACTTTGCACAGCTGAGTGTTCTGTTTGAGGAGCTCTCAGAGGACGGACCTCTGGGAGCTCTGTTTGAAGGCCCATCCGTCCCAAGTCCAGGTTATAGAGAACGATCCCTAAACCTGGGAAGCAGCAGGCGCCTTAAAGTTGCCTGTTGCATTGCTATACTGCTCAATAGCTGAGGCTCCCTAGGCAGTTTCCAAAACATATTTTAAAACTATATTCATTTTATTTTACATGAAAAATAGAAGTGCCACCACTGAAAAGGACCTGTCCTATTTATTTATTCATTCATTCATTCATCTTTCTAGCAAGAAAAATGGCACTCAAGTTGACTTACAATCACAAATAAAACTTGATTTCAGCAATAAAATAAATGCATTAAAACAAAATTAAAAACACAGAATAAAAACAGCATCCAACCCAACATGCTAAACACTTACATGCCAAAGGCTTGCTTGAATAAAAAGCTTTTTTCCTGCTAGCAGAAGGACAGAAGGGAGGGGGCCAACCTAGAATCCCTCAGCAAGCAGTTCCACCATCTGGGAGCAGCCACCAAGAAGACCCTCTCTCATGTCGCCACCAAATGACCTTGTGGCCAGTCTGCTGATTTAGTTAGCAACTGAGCAGTAGCCACACAGATCATCTAGTCACAATCTTTACACACAGAGACACATATTGAACTGGTTTACATGACATATCGGGCTCACTGTGGGTTGTTTAACCTCTGATGAGCCATGACCTGTGCTGGGAGCCAATATGTAAACCTCCGATTGGGGCTATCAGGGTGAGGGGTTGCAGTGTCTTTGTCATCCGAACCTGGCCACCATGCATTATTCGATAGTTAAACATTCTGTGAAACGTTGGACAGAGAGATTTAGTTTTCACTCCAAGGGTTTAAAACTCCGGGAGAGACTAAACAACTCATCAGTTTTGTCAAAACATGCTAAAATATTTGATTGTATGCAACAGTGGAGGCTGTTGGCTCCGATATCAGTGGAAAGGTGAATCCACTCTGGGTTTCAGATAGAACCAGTCAGGACTCTGAAGAAGCTATCCAAAGCTCTAAACTCCTTTAGGGTTCTGACTGAAACCCAGAACAGATTCACCATCCTACTGAGCCAACAACCTCCACTGGAGTGCAACAATTAAATCCCCATGCATCTGATGAAGAAAGAGTTGCCGTTTTCATTTTGCCCAGTAAACCTTATAACTCCATTTGAAAATTTGCTTATCATCCAATCTGCTTAACTTTTGATCCTGTGAAATCATGGTATGGCCAGGATTCCCGGTTTTAGTTTTGTTTACTGACCTTTTCCATTTGCCCATAGCCACTGAATTAGATGGATGGTCAGCTACATAAAACCTGTAGATCACACTTAGTCCATCAAAGCATTCCCCGGGAAACATGTTTTCCCAAAATGTTTGACATGGGTCGAAACATGGAAGGAGTCCAGCATTCCTATACAATATGGTGGAGCTGAGAAATTTACAGAAAAGGTCAACTAAGGGCAAACTCCTATCAATTGTGCTCTCACCACTTGGAACCCATTGAACCTGGAAGCTTCCAAGTTTCCTATGCCCTCCCAGGCCAAAGGAGATCTTCACCTCCCCTGTCTTTCCTGATTTTTGCCATGTGTTGAAAGAATACATGAAGGGATTTGCGTGAAACACAGACCTCTTCTCTCACACACAACAAGCCATAGATGCATTTCAGGCTCCTCAGTTCCCCCCACAAAAAAACAGATTGAACAGAGTGAAGGACATGGGAGATTTGGGTCCAAAACTCTTGGTTCTGAGATGGAGCTCACTGGGCGAGCCTGTGCCAGTCACTACCTCAAAGCCTAGCCTACCTCACAGGGCTGTTGAGGAGATAAAAGGGTGGGGAGCGATGAAACACGTACGCTCTCCTGAGCTATGTGGCACGATGAAGTTGTAGTCAATAATCCGTTTGTTCTGCCAATACATCTCATCACCGTGAGGGGCATGTAGAATCTATTTAGCAGCCTTCCAAGGCTGCGTATAATATGCAAGCAGCCAATATGCAAAGCCCAGTTTAAACTGGTACCTCAAAATGCTGCTAGCTCAATAAGGGCATCCTCTCTGTTCCCCGCGGCCTGCATTTTTTTGTACTAAAGCCAAGGGAAAGTCCAGCTGATTCAGCTTCCCGTTTCCTCGATCCAGGGCTGGCATCAAAGGTAGGCATGGCTGGGCACCAGTCAAGGTCCCACTACCCAGCAGAGGCCCATTGAAAGGGACCACTTGGACTTGCTCCTCCTCACCACCCGCTTGCTCACCTACCAATAAATCTGGCCCAGACAATGGTGGTGGTGTTGAGAAGGATGAGCACTGGATGTCCTGGCTTCTTGCTCCCTGGCTCTCTGCTAGTCAAGCAAGTAAGTGGAAGAAAGGAGGAGGAGGAGGAGGAGGAGGAGGAGGAGGAGGAGGAGGAGGAGGTGGTAACCATGGTGGTAAAAAGGTAGACTCACTGAGGGAGGGGGACTGTTCAGGATATGTTACCCAAGGGCCCTCAAAAACCTGGCACTGCACAAGTCAGATGCCCAAATGCCTCTGGGAAGTCCACAAGCAGGAAGTGAAAGCAGTGTCCCCTTTCTATCTGCCAGTCCCCAGCAGGGAGAGCATCCAAAATTGGCATGGACCTCAATCCCACCTAATCCCCCCCCCCCCGGGTTTACCTCTGCATTTTTTTACCTCTGAGGCAGAAGCACGTCAAGCTTATGATCCCTTTCTCCTGAATGGCTGCTCTTTCACTCCTTCAGTCCTATAATGTTTACTTTGGTCCATTACTTCCTTGATCCAAATGTATATCTGACTGCAATAAACTCATTTCAACAGAACTTGGAGTGATAGCTTATAACATCATGTCCCATCTGCCTTGAGCACATGCACACAAATAACCACTTAAAAGCTCTTCTGGGGACCCTGGGAGGCAGGGTGAGATAAAAATGTAATAAATACATGAATCAGCTTTGTGATCAGCATGAGCTAGGAAGGGGGCCCTTCTCTCCCCTGCTCCCAGTGGCAAAGTCAGGCAATGCAATCTTTAAAACATATGCTGATAAGCCTAGAGCACTTCAGAAGCACAATGAAAAGACGGAGTTCTTGCTCCCGGTCTTGCGGAGGATATTACTGCCTCTTGGTATCCTTTGTCCATCAATTCTTCTTGCAATACTATCAAGAGGCAGCAAACGGACTCTTATTGGGCAGATCATACAGGCTGGATTTGGACCCTTTTTTTGCCCTCCTAGGAGGATGAAGAAACACCAACAGAAAGGCTGCAGTCAAATGCTTTCTCCCTCCTCCATACGCGATGATCAATTTTAGCAGACAAGCCTGCTTTTCCATGAAAGCAAAACCAGGATGCTTTTGATCCCTATTGGCCATAGCACCAAAGACATATCGAATTTGGAGCATGTGGGCCCTAGACAACTTTGTTTAAACCCATAAAAAGGAGGAAACTGTGGCTCACTCTTATGGTCTCTGCACCAAAGGGGATCTATTCTGCAGTATTGATTTGCAATGCTTAGAAAGCCATCTCCCCTCAAACCATCTACATTTCCTTTCCCATGGGGTGGACATAAAAACATAATTAGAGCCATGCTGGATCAGACCAGGGATCCATCTAGTCCAGCCTTCTGTTCACATAGTGGCCAACCAGCTGCCCATGGGAACCCACAAGCAGGACATGAATGTAACAGCACCCTCCTACACTTATTCCTCTGCAACTGGTGTGCATTGGCTTACTGCCACTGATTTTGGAGGAAGCGTACTACCATGAGGACTAGGGGTATGCACACCAAAATATATCATTTTTTATCGTTATTGTCATTTTGGACCAAAAAAAAAAATATCATCTTAATTCATATCGTAGGTGATCCGTATCGTCTTCACGATAATTATCGTGAAAAAATGATATTTTTAAAGAAAAAATGCCTATAACTTCTGTATTTTAAAAGTTAGAGGCTTGAAACTTGGTCACAGTGCTTCTGGGGTATGCCTAAGTATGTGTATGAAATTTGAGAGCGATCCCTCCAACCTTCGATTTTATATGAATTTTTTAAAGATCGCTTCCGTTCTGACAGGTCTATAAGAACTCATGTAGCGAGCTGTCATTCTGATCTGTCAGAACTGAAACGATCGTTAATAATATATGTGCCAAATTTGAGATTGATCCCTCCAACTCTCAATTTTATATGAATTTATTAAAGATCATTTGCGTTCTGACAGATCAGAATGACAGCTCGCCAGACCTGTCAGAATGGAAACGATCTTTAAAAAATTCATATAAAATCGAGGGTTGGAGGGATCGATCTCAAATTTCATACACATACTTAGGCATACCCCAGAAGCACCGTGACCAAGTTTCAAGCCTCTAACTTATAAAATACAGAAGTTATAGGTATATTTATATGGCAGTCCGATAAAACGATAAAATCGCCCAAACATTATCGTCTCCAATGATTATCGTAGGATTTTCTATCTTATCGTCATCGTTAAAAACATGCACAATAATGACCTTATCGTGTCGTTATTGTACATTTTAACAATACGATACACATCCCTAATGAGGACTAGTAGCCATTGATAGCCTTCTCATCCAGGAATTAGTTCTATCCCCTTTTATAGCCATCCAAAGTGGCTTTAAATGCCAAGGGCTGGGCAGCGCCGCATTGGCCACTCCAGAACCCTGAAAGGCCACTCCTGCCACCACCAGAAGTGGCCCACCGCTGCCAAATTTGCAGTGGTTCTGCGGTGATAAAAGGCGTGCCAAGAGAAAACACCTTGCTTCCAGTAGAATCAGACTTTCTGCAGCCCACCAAAGAGCCCCATGTTGCAGAGGAACAGGTTGTGTGAAGGAGCTATCCTCTTTCCCAGCAGAACACTGTGATTTTGGTAGAACTGGGAGGGGGGGGGTCCAATCACACCTTGCACAAACAGCAATTCATCTCTAAAGGAATATAAGAACATAGGAGGCATGGTGGATCAGAACAAGGTTCAATCTACTCCAGCATTCTGTTCACACAGTGGCCAAACAGTTGCCCACCTGAAACTCACAAGCAGGAAATGAGTACAACAGCACTCTCCCACCCAGGTTCCCTCAGCAGCTGGTGTATATAAGATTACCGCCTTTCATACTGGAGGTAGCAAATAGCCATCAGAACTAGTAGCCATTGATAACCTTCTCCTTCAGGAATTTGACTGACCCACTTTTAAAGCCATTCAAATTGGTAGCCATCACTACAACTTGGGGCAGTGAATTCCATAGTTTAACTATGGAAGAAGTCCTTCCTTTTATCTGTCCTGAATCTCCCACTGATCATCTTCATGGGATGACCCTTGGTTCTAGTATTATGAAAGGGGGAGAAACATGTCTCCCTATCCACTTTCGTCACACCATATATAATTTTGTACACTTCTATCATGTCTCCACTTACTCGCCTTTTCTCCAAGCTAAATAGCCCCAGCTGTTGTGACCTTTCCTTGTACAGCAGATGCTCCAGCCCCTTGATCATTTTAGTTGCCCTTTTCTGCGCTTTTTCCCAATCTCTAATGCCATTTTTTAGGTGCAGTGACCAGAGCTGTACACAGTATTCCAAGTGTGGTCTGGAAGGCGGCATGGCCAGGGGATCAAATCATGCATAACCATAGTACTCACAATGGTTCTGCATGGTATAATTTTTTAATTTTTCTTCAGGACATATTAAGAGTTCTCCTATGGCTCACAGTTTGGGGATGGCAGAGCTGGAAAATCTGTGCCGTTCCTGTTTGCGCAAGGGTTAATCCTATCTTTCCTTTGCTCATCCATCAAAGCTCCTGTCTTGTTATGGAAGATGTATGTCACTTCATTATTGACTTCGGCCGCCCTCTACATGAAATGAGCCTCGGGCCGCCCAGGCACAAAACATCGCTAAAAATTCAATCAGCGTTTAGCTGATTTTTAATTCATTATCATGCACAGGTCAAGGTTCACTGGCCTGACAGGAAAGGTTCCATTAGCAAGATATGAATTGCCCCATAATCATGTCATTAATTGAAAGAAAAGCAGAGCTGTCTGAAAATGGGGTTGGATGAAATCAGTACGCAATGGCAAAACCAGGGGTTTTTTTACAAAAAGAAGGGGGGAAATCATCACCATAAATGAGAGCCTTTCCTCCACTTTGCAGAGAAAATTAAGGTAAATTCACACATGCTAATTAGCTCACCAGGAGCCATCAAGAGAGAGTATAAACTCACTGTGGAGAAAGTGTGACCCCAGAGGAGGCAGCAGTTGGTCCCAGAAATGCCAGATCCAGGTCTTTGAGGCACCATGGCCTGTTCTTGCTCCTCTTCCTCATCATTGCTCCCACTCGGTTGCTTGACAGGCAGAGAGCCAGCATGCAAAGAGGCTGTGGCATCCATTGCTCATGCTTCTTACCACCACTGTTGTCTGGGGCAGAGCGAGAGGCGGGTTGCGATGCCAAAGGAGAGCAGCAAGTCCAAAGGGCTCTTTCTTATCAATGGCAGGGCTGTGCAGGAGGGGCAGTGGGGCCAGTTGGCCCAGTACCCATGATTTTGAGGGGGCATTCTGACGAGGAGGTCCCCCTAGCTTACGCTACTGCTTCCGTAGCATAAGCAGCCCATCGAGAAGCAAGGAGGCCGCCTTGCGGAAACAACACAGAAGCCGTCCGTCGTGAATACCACGGTCAGACTACAAGCTCCAGAGGGCCAAATGCCGCATGCGGGGCGGGGATATATGTGCCTTGAGGTGTTGTAGAACAGGTTTAATATGAAGGTGTTATGCAGAACGGACATGTTGGTGGGCACATGGCCCCCTTGGTGCGGCCATGTTGTCCTCCTTTTTTGAAAAGGGGGGGCACACACTGCCCATCTGGCCTGGGCATATTACCAGCTCTGCACGGCTCTGATCAATGGGCTCCTGCTGGGATATGGACCCTTAGCAGCGGCCTGACCATGCCTACCCTTAACCTGAGGCCCAACTTCAGTAGCAGCACTCTCAGGCAGCGACTGAGGCTATCAATTAGGGTGGGACTAGCCTGGCCTTAATGCACCGCCAAAGTAAAGGAGATGCTTCACTCCCCTCAAACATGGATTCAACAGAGGTTTACATAAAATTTGCATAAGCTAATCTATATGTATAGATGCCAATTTGGATATAATGAGTATAATTTAAATAGTAATCAAATACAGCTCACTGCAGAGAAGAAGACTATGTCAGGTCACCTGTGTGCTTGCTCAGTCTGCTGTTCAGGTGCTCACTAGAAATGACCTCTGCTCTCCATTCGTAAAGTGATTATCTTTAAACCTGGATCTACACCAAGCAGGATATGATGCTTTGAAAATGTTTTGAAAACTGTATATGGCATGTGACCTGGGCCCCTACTGTTGTCACTACCATTATAAACTGTTTTAAAGCGTTAGTGATCCTGCCTTGGCCAGGACAGCTCTTCCGATAGAGGGCAGCTGCAAATAGAACAGGGGTGAACAGGAAGTAGATCTCCAAATGTTTTGGACTTCCAACTCATGGCTTTCCTGACCATTTGCCATGCTAGTGAGGGCTATTGGGAGTTGAAATTCAAAACATCTGGAGATCTACCTTCTGCCCCTTTCTTTGAAACAGAGGACTGTCCTCTGTAAAAGAGGGCACATGGCCAACTTAGCTGGGACTCTAAAGTTCTGGGCTCATGTCCCAGCCCCGCTACAACAGCTCAATCCAATCTTGGCCAGAAGGAGGAAATATAGGGCATGATGTTACAGGCCAGGCTTTCACCTCATGCTAAGCTTTGGGGCTTTAGCATCATGCTCTGCTTTTTCTTCCCTTCCCCTCCTTGTTTTGTTTAACATGCAGCCCAAAGAAATGCTCTGGAGAACCTGAAAATGTGCTCACAACTTTGTGATACTGAGGTTGACACTAATATAGGGATTCTCCTACTTGGCTCTTTGGTCGGAGGGCAGATCTGACTTGAGGGACTCCGTTTCCAGTTTCTAGGACTCAGAACCTGATTCAGAAACACCTTGGGGTAGGTACTCCAGAGGACTAACCCCAAACAAGGACAGGCTGTGAAAAGAACCTTTTAAATCCTTCCTCTGAATTCCTCTTGGTTAAATTGTGTCACATTTAACTGGCCAAATGAGCTCGGCCAAGTCAGATTCTCATCTTAAATAATAAACATAAAACTGAGCAATGACAGCATGAGATGTGAAGGCAATCCTTAATGTCCAATCAAAAGACTTTGCTTTTCATAAAATACTTTTAAAACCAGAAAGTGTGACGGTTGCAGCATATATCAAAACAATTATTCCTAGCTCACAGCACAAAGCTTGATTAAAGGGAATGAGAGAGAGAGACTTGTTGGGGTGCAATACCTAAATTATTTATTTATTTAATTAATTTCTAACCCGCCTCTCCATCCGGGGGGACAATGAATTACTGAATCAGTTATGGAATAATGGAAGTAGGAGTTCACCTAGAATCATAGAGGCATTCAAGAGGCAGCCGGACAGCCATCTGTCAGGGATACTTTAAGGTGGATTCCTGCAATGAGCAGGGGGTTGGACTCGATGGCCTTATAGGCTCCTTCCAACTCTACTGTTCTATGATTCTAGTCCTGATGGCTAAGTGCAACCTCAGAGGCAGTAAGCCTGTATACACTAGTTGTTGGGGAACATGGGTAGGAGGACACTGTTGCACCATGTCCTGCTTGCGGTGCCCGGGTTGACAGCAGGTTGGCCATTGTGTGAACAGAGTGCTGGACCAGATGGACCCTGGGTCTGATCCAGCATGGCTCTTATGTTCTTCCAAAGAGAGAGAGAGAGAGAGAGAGAGAGAGAGAGAGAGAGAGACTGTGTGTTTCAAATAAATATTCATTTTTTGTTTTGTTTTTAAATACAAACTTCCATGTGTTGACTGACTTATTACGCTACCATTATTACCATTATTAAATCTCCTAGTTCACTTCTCCTGTAGTGGGTTGAGGGAACCAATAAGGCATATTGGGTGTCTCTGGAACCCAGAGAAAGAGGGAAAGGGATGAAGCTTGCGTGTCAGTGGGGACAACTCATCCCAGTGAAAGCAGGGCGTTCCTAAGCACTTTGCTTCTCAGATTTCTTAGGTAGAAACTGGAGAAGGGTGGAACATGGGCAGGAATCTCACAATGTTATTGTTATTTTATGGACCCTATTCCAGCCTGTTTTGTTGTTGTATCTTTTTAAGAGGGTACACTGAGAATATCCAGGTAGAGGACAGTCAGATATAAACACTGGAAAACAGATCAAAGAAAGATGTAGATGTTTGAGCAAAGATTGAAAGCTTAACATTACACTACCCCAATCCATTTGCTCAAGGCATCTTAAAATCCTTGGTGGCATGAGACACATGGTTACTGAGCAGCCCATCCCATGGAACTTTAGGATGTCAGGACAAAGGACATTTGAACTAGATGTTATGGGGAGGGGGACAAGAGACGTGGCTGATATTTGCACTAGCAGATGCATGTTCAGCTTAATAACTAGGGTAGGCATCCCCAAACTGGTGTCCTCCAGATGTTTTGAACTACAACTCCCAGAATTCCTATCCTTGGGCCATGCTGGCTGGGGCTTCTGGGGGTTGGTGTCCAAACCATCTGGAAAGTACAGGCAGGCTAATCTCGTGTAAACTTCTAGAACAGAAGGTGGAGGTTTATCAGATATCTGTGTGATTTGCAGTAATCCATAATAACACAAAGGCTTTCCCTCTCCTTCCTTGAATTAGAGCATTAGAAGAAAAAAAAGAAGTGGATTTGTGTGTGAATGGTACTATGAGCTCAGTTCAGTTCTGGTATTGAAAGGGAAGGTTTGTATCTCAGTGGTAGAGCCAATGGAGGCTGGTGGCTCTGACGTCAGTGGGGTGGTGAATCTGCTCCGGGTTTCAGTGAGAACTCTGATGGAGCTATCCAAGGTGTTCTGACTGACTTTAGAGTTCTGACTGGTTCTGACTAAAACCTGTAGTGGATTCACCACCCCACTGACATCAGAGCCAGGCTCAATCCCTGGCTTCTCCAAGTAGAACTGGAAAAACCCTTGCTTGAAATCCTGGAGAAGTGCTGCTGCCAGTCAGTGTTGACAATACTGAGCTAGCTGGACCAAAGGTTTGACTCAATCTAAAGCAACTTCCTATGTTCCTAAACCAAATTCCTCAGCTGAGCAGGTGCTCAGAGCCATCCTTCCCCTTAATTCCCACCCACACTCTAAGGCATTACTTTGCCCAAGCTCCAGTTGGTGGACTTCAAGAGTCTAGAAAAAAGAAAGTAGAACCTGCAAGCCTGAAGTCCACCTATCCCTCATCTAGAAGGAGTCCTTCCATTTCTGATTCATGACAGAATAATAACCCAGCTCAGCTCTAAAGAACTGTGACATTTCCTCTCCCCACTGCTGCATACTGGACCCAGCCAATCGACAGTGAGAATGCGTGCTCATTCCCAATGAAGCTGGCAAATGAAAACGGAGATCTCCAACTTTTTTCTCTGCAGATCGACTAGCGTGATGAGAACTGCAATTTATAGCTCGTTCTTGACATTTATTGAACCTTAAGCCAGGCTCCCACTTTAAGCAGCTTAGAGGCAGCATTTAGCTGCAAAGGTTGAAGTCCCCTGCCCACCCTCCCCAGCTTTGGTTGTCTGAGAAGGAAAGTGGGAAGGGTGTGCTCTGGATCTTGGGCCATCAGAGAAAGTAAGTGATGGTGGGCCACTGGAGGCACTTAAAGGATTCCGCTAGCTGGAACCTCTCCCACTGAGCTCATTCACTGCAACTAGTTTGAAAACACCCGGCCACAATACTTACAAACTTCCAAGGTGAGATCACTTTGATCAAGGTGATTAATGTGACTATCAGAAGCTCAGGAAAAACAGTAATAAAGTAACAGCCTCTATCTGTGAGGTTTCCATCTTTCATGAACAAAAGCTTAAAATGCAATTGTGTGGTTCAATTTCTACTTGCTGCTGAAATAATATTTTCATTGCACTACTCCAGGCTCCCTACCCTGGTGCCCTCCTGACATGTTAGACTGCAATTCCCATTATCCCCAGCCAGCATCTGGAGGGAAGCCTGCCCTATTCTTTCTCCTTCTCTCTCTCTCTCTCTCTCTCTCTCTCATCTATTTATCTGCATCTTCTTTACCAAGTAATAAAGGAACACCAGGCACACACATACGTCTTTAACAAGGAACATTTGGAAACTTAAGATTAGAAGGAGAACCTGGGGATGCAACTCGGAGAATTCTGGTTCAATATTCCTCCCTCTCTCTGCCACACACCACGTGCATATCCTCAGTGGTGCCATTTAATCTGTGCCTGCATCAGATACCGACTTAATACAGCAAGCTAGTGGGCTGTTAGTGATATGTTTCAAGAAAAGTCAAACGTAGATTGGGTGCAGTTTAAATTGCTATGAACTGCATTAGTATATAATAATAATAATAATAATGGGTGAGAAAGAGATGAAATAACAACAACAACAACAACAACAACAACAATAATAATAATAATAATTTTATTTCTTACCTGCCTCTCCCTCTGGATTGAGGCAGGGCACAACAACAAATACAAAACACCATAAAATACATATAACTAATTAAAAGCATATAAAATGAATACATTATTAAAAGGCATCTTAAAATTCAACTGGGTTGGCCTGCTGGAAGAGATCAGTCGTTATGGCTTTCTTAAATTCCAGGAGATCGTTAAGTTGACAAATCTCTCCCGGCAGGCCATTCCACAGTCCGGGAGCAGAAGAAGAGAAGGTCCTCTGGGTAACGGTTGACAGCCTAGTTTTTGCTGACTGGAGTAAATTCTGCCCAGAGGACCTGAGTGTGCGGGGCGGATTGTACGGGAGAAGGCGATCCTGCAGGTAACTGGGACCCAAACCGATGGACAGCGAGATGGATTTTGTTTTCAGCTGCAGTCCTAGACTCACTTAATTCAATGGGACTTTCTTTTGAGGAGACATGCATATGGTTGTGCTTTTCCTTGCATAAGTGAATTGTGTCTAGCACAGAAGAGATTGGTGCAACGAACTGTATGTTTCATGCTGTATTTGTTTGTTAATTTAAAATATCTATAAACTGCTTAATGCTCCGAAGTACCTAAGCAGTAGGAGTGTGCTCTCCGCCCCGGAATTATCTGATAACCATGAACATCCGCATTGTATTTGAACTTCCAGAGTGGGGATTGAATGCTTCTAAACCCATCAAATCATTTCAGAGCGTAGATGCGCCCAATCGTAGCTCCTAACATCTCCGAAATTATCCTACCGTTTTGTGTGTGGTGTGTCCTATTAAGGAACATGACCGGTTTGTGTGTGTGGTGAGTTTAATTGAAAACCTCCCAATAAGGAAGATGGGGTGACAGGGTGGGGCAGTTTTGATCATTGATATTGACATCTGTGGCTAACCAATTAGGAATTGCCACAGTGCTGTCCGTGACCGTAGTCTGTTCTCCTCCAATCGCAGTGTACGGGGGAGGGAATATTCTCATAGTCCTTGATTCCACGTGCTCCTTGCTGTTCTTGGACTTGTGGCGGTTTGTTTCAGTAAGAAAGAGAGAGATTCTTTTATCTTTGCACACACAGTGCACAGTGAGATTTAGTGGAGAGAGAGAGAGATCTATGAGATCTCGAGATGACTCTGTTTCTTTGCAGAGAGAGGAGGAGAGAGAGGGGGGCTGTTTTCATTTGGTTGTCTTTGTATGCTTTGTTCGTTTCACCTGTTCCACCTCCCAGCATGTGTGCATGTGCTTGCCTATTCTGTTAAAGCTTTTTCCTCCAGTGTGCCTGCCTGTCCCACCTTGCAGGGCTGGGTGGTGTGATTATTCTTATTCTTTTCCCTTAAGGTTTTGACATGCTGTAGCTCTCCTTCCTCAAAGCTGAGCCTTCCCAGCAGCACTTGACTTCAGAGTTACAAGTGTCTTCTTCTTGTACTTTTATGTTTGTGCATTTTAGGGTTGTGCAGTGCACACAAGCAGTACACAATTCATAAAGCACACTTTGGTAACATCCCCTCATGAGGCGTGGGAAACGCTGACTGCTGCTGCTGCTGGTGGTGGTGGTTCTGGCCATGGGGGGAGAGGGAGGGCAGGGCTGGTTGGTTGGTTGGTTGCACCTTTCTGCTTGGGCTCGTAGAAGTCAGCCACAGTGGTGCTGCTGGGCTGGCATTGTGAGTGAGTAGGCTTCTACACCTGAGCAAGGCAGGCTGTTTATTTCTCAGTTAAACTATTACTCCTATTGGCTGGCTAAGCTTCCAGTGCAGGGGGGATCCTCCTCCTCCTCCTCCTCCTGTGTAGCCTCCTATGAGGAAGCTGTTGTTGCCTTGATTCGACTTGTTCCAATGTGCCTGACCAACAGTGTGGGGGGGGGGGTGCCTCCTCCTCCTCCCTGCAAGCCTCCTGTCCTCTCTTGAGGATGGGCAAGCTATGTGCTGCTATTGTGGTATTTATTAATATATTTTTACTTCTTTATTATTGCACTAAGCGCTTTCTCCACTGCTTCATTTCCCTCTCTCTCGCCATACAGATCAAGGCACAAGAAAGGTGCCTGAGAGGACATTTGAGTTCGGACTTTAAAAAATCCCCTATAAATCACTGCATGCAGGGATCTGCTCCAAAAGCCCTCTTTAAAAGCTGTCACTGTGCCAATTTTGATGTGTTTATCTTCAAAACTGAAGGAGCTGTGAGCATTTCTGTTCATTCCCATTGACGAGAATGTAGTGGTTACCCAAAAACGGAGCAGTTTTTCACAAAACTATCTGGCAGAGTGGACAGGGAGGTGCTCTCGAAATCAAGGCTCATCAAAGCACCGCCTCAAATTTTGGGTGGCGAATACCAGCTCTGCACACCCTGACTAAGCAGTGTACACACTCAACATTAGTTAAACTGAATAAAATGATAAAAATACAAGCTTGGTGCGATACAGTGGCTGACAATAGGGATGTGCAGAGCACATCTCCTCTGCCCCGAAATTTGAAGCAGTACTGAGATGCAGCGATTCCCTACCCTGATTTTCGGGGGGTCCATCTCTCTGCACCACCAGATTACTCGTGGGAAAAGCACTTTGTTTTCAGAGAAGTGCACTATTATTGTCAATGGGAATTAACAAAAAATGCATACATATCTGTCATCTTTGAAGATAAAGAGTTGAAATTTGGCATGATGATAGCTTTTAAGCAGGAATTTAGGCATACCAAGTTTAAATGAGATCCCTTCGTCTCTTGATTTTTACAAACTTTTTAAAGTTCAAGGTTTTCAATTTTTTTAAAAAAAAAACTATCATTTTTAAAGATAAAGAGATGAATTTTCCCCCTCAAACCATTCACCCACATAAAAACACACTCACAACACACACACATTTGATTCTGCTTTAATCCACCCCTGTGCATTTATGGAGGGAGTGTATCCTCCATAAATGCTCGCAGATAGATTAACACAGAATCAGAGAGGGGGGGCTGTGTTTATGAGAGTGAATGGTTTGAGGGATTTTTTTTTAAAAAAATCATAAAAAAATCAACTGATGAACAGATATCATTCAAACTTGGCTTGCCTAAAGCCCTATGTAAGAGCTATCATGGTGCCAAGTTTCATCTCTTTATCTTTAAAAATGACAGCTTCTTTAAGAATTATTTTTAAAACCTCAAACTTTTTTTAAAAATCCTAAAACTCAAGGGATGAACCAATCTGATTCAATTTGGCATGCCTAAAGCCCTACGTAAGAGGTATCACAGTGCCAAGTTTCATCTCTTTATCTTTAAAAATGACGGAGATGTAAGCATTTAGTTCATTCCCATAGGCGGGGTGGGGTTGGAGCAGCAAAAGTCCGCCTGGAGGAAATAAGCCATGCTGCAAAACAGCAAAACAGGCATGTCAAGAGTGCGATAAAATGCTGGTGTGATGGAACCCTTTCTATCCTCCTTCCTCCTAAGTCCTAATGCTCCACGAGAAAAGAATAACTTCCAGGGCAATGACAATTGGGAAACAAAGAAAAGCAGAGAGACACTGCATAGGCTGACCATATGAAAAGGAGGACAGGGCTCATGTAACTTTAACCGTTGTAGAGAAAAGGGAATTTCAGCCAGTGTCATTTGTATGCAATTAGTTCCTGGTGAAATCCCCTCTTCATCACAACAGTTAAAGGTGCAGGCACTATACTAGAGTGACCATATACAAAAGAAGGCAGGGCCCCTGCAACTTTAACTGTTGTGATGAAGAGGGAATTTCACCAGGAACTAACTGCATACAAATGACACTGGCTGAAATTCCCTTTTCTCTGCAACTGTTAAAGTTACATGAGCCCTGTCCTCCTTGTCATATGGTCAGCCTAAGTGACACTGCAACTCTGTCTCTGGGTGCCTCTACAAGAGCGATTTAAAGCTCTTTCAAGGTGCATTACAAATTTTACCTCTACAAGAGCGGAGCGCAAATCAGGGGTTGAGGCGCTTTTTATCTCCGATTATTCGCATTTTTGAACGCATGTTAAATAGCAAGTTTTAATTTGCCGCAGGAGTTAAAGTGCCTTATGGCCATGTAAACATGCGATTCTCTGCATGTAAACAACTTTAAAGTGTGTTTCATATAGCCCGTAATGCGCTTCACCGCCTCTCGTGAAAGGTATTAAGAGTAAATGCGCTTCTCCGTATACGTGCATAATCGGGCAACCGGGCGTCAAACCAAAATCTTGTAGAGGGGACCTCTCACTCCCTCACACACATACTCTCTTTTCCTAACGCTCCACAAACTAGGAATGGAATGAGTTCCAGGGCAAGGACAAATGGGATATATCATTTGCAATCCCTCCCTCTAGGCACTATGATTAGAGAACAGAACATGGTCATGGACAGCGTTGTGGCAATTTGTAATTGGTTAGCCACAGATATCAATATCAATTATCAAAACTACCCCACCCCATCACCCCATGTTCCTTATTGGGAGGTTTTCAATTCGACACACCACACACACACACACACACAATGGTTGAATAATTACAGAGACGTTAGAGCACCGATTGGCGCATCTCCGCTCTGAGATTATTCAATGGGTTTAGAAGCAGACAATTTCTGCTCTGGAAGATCAAATGCTCCACGGATGTTCGTGGTTATCAGGTCTTTCTGGAGCAGAGAGTACACCCCTAGCTGATAATATACCCAGCTAAAACCATTAAAAGCTTACATAAACAGAAAAAATATTGTTGTCATTTTTAATATATTCTGAAAAGTCAATATTATTGGGGCAGACCTTACATCCATGGGAAGATAATTCTTTCAAGCTGGGGCTGCTGCACGAAAGGCCCTGCTCTGAGTAGTCGTAAGGCAAACCTCAGAAGCAGAGGGCACTGCCAAAACAGCTTCTGTAGATGACCATCCAGAGCTTATTCATTGCAATCTTGTATAGCATAGGCAGACAACAAAGCTTGTTAACAGCAGCTACATTATGAGTGGCACAGAATCAGAAATCTCTCTGGACTGGCTCCAGGTTTTTGAGGGCCCTTGATTAAGCCACTATCCATGCCCCCCTCCCTTGGTGAGTCTGTCTTCTCACTACCCATTGTCACCAGTTGCTTTGGCTCCTCCTCCTCTTTCTCATCATGGCCACCACTTGCTTGATTGACAGGCAGAGAACCAGGGGGCAAGCAGGTAGCAGCATCTCCTGCTCCTCACCACCACCTTTCTCTAAGTGAGATTCGGGTGAACAAGCAGGATGCAATGGTGAAGAGGAGGAGCAAATCCAGAGGACACTGGCCAGTGAGCCTCTGCTGGGGGGTTGGCCCTTGGCAGGTGCCCAACCATGCCTACCCTTGATGCAAGCCCTGAACAAAATAATAATTTGACCCAAGCAAAATTACAACTTTGCTTTCATTGCCCTGCTAGATATGCCTTTCATGCTTGGCACAATTCTCCATTTGAAGCTCAAACACCAGCTCAACCACCCACCTCCCCCACACAGGTTTTTCAAGTGGGGAGGGGCAGGCAGACACCAGCTTTTCCTGTAGCACTGAGAGATCACGAAAGATATTACATTGTTTACAAAGCCATTCTCTATTCGAAATACAAAACTCAAGTCAAGCCCCCGGCATCCATTCAATGGGGATGGAAAGGAGAGGCCTCCAAAACCTTGCAATGCAATGGCTGCTTCAAACCTCGACACATTTCATCCACCGAAAGCACCTCCAGGTAGCAATGCGCACATATGTGCAGTGAAATAGATAACATATGCAATTCGCACACATGAAAGCACACAGTTTCCTACACTGAATGGTTTCATTCCCCAAGAGCACCAAACCTTCCATGGTAATAATAATAATAATAATAATAATAATAATAGGCACTTACATCCTGCAGCAGGAGAAGAAAATGCCTTCCCTTCCCTGTGGGCTTTTGTCCTGCCAGAAGCACAGATCACACACAATGGAGAAACTAAGTGATGGTAAATATATATATATAATTTTGCCAGGTTTCACTTAAAGGGAAGCGTCGCAACTAACCACTTCCTGCCAAACAGGCATAGTACTTGGAAGGGCTCGTCTTAAGCTATGCATCTGCAGGCACCCTTCATCAGTTAACTTAGAAAAGTTAACTGATGAAGGGTGCAATCCCATGCATGATTAGGCAGAAAAGAAGTCCTACAACTCCCAGGAAATACACAAGGCTAAAAACACACACTCAAGCAAAACAAACACATAGTGCTGCCCTCCCAAGCCTGCACCATGTCTGGCAGCAAATTCCCTGCCTATGGAACGGTAGCATGTCAGGTCAACATCGATCTGGCCTTCTCCCTGGCATGCTAGCTTTCTTCAGTATGTTTATAATAAATTTTTTAAAAGTGTATTTCTTTTTCCCAAGGGGGCACTTCAAATGTGTAATTCCCCACCTGCCTTCCCAAGTGGCAGATTCCCAGAAGAGCAGTGCCATGTTGTTGTTCTTGTTGTTGGTTTGCACAGAACCACAAATTCAAACAGGGCTTGACAGGGATCGTATATCGAAACCCATTTTTTCTTTAAAAAATTGAACATGTAAGACTGGTGGTGGTAAACTCTGGTCAGGTATGTACACATGACACAGCACTGCAGTACATACAGCAAATAAGATTGCTACCTTCACTTTTCCTCATGCCTTTAATAGCAGCCACACACAAAGAAAATAAGGCAGTGAAGTTTGCTACTACTTCTATCTATCCAGAAATGGGAATGGGTGGGGGGAGAGGTTGAGCATCTTAAATATGAAATTCCTGCCTGTTAGGCTGTAACCATAAGTACAGCAGCAGGACCGCTGAATATGTGGCAACCTTCAATATGACGGGGTGGGGTGGAGGGTGGAGGACAGGGAAACTTTACCAAAAATACACCATTATAGCCTGGTGCTGCATTAAAGGAGAACGCTCAAAACCAGCACCTCTGAGCATCAGCAGTAATAGCTGGTTTTTCATGCAGAAGGTCCCAGGTTCAATCCTCTGGCATCTCCAGGTAAGGCTGGGGAAAATTCCTTGGAAAACTACAGTCAGTGTATCATCAGTCCATGATCATGCTGGTTGGGGATGGTGGGAGTGGTGGTCTAATGCATTTCAAGGGCACCAGTTTGGGGGAGCAGTGCCTGTGGGTAAGACTGAGCTAAGTGGATACCTGTTTCCTACGTTCCCAGAGATGATCTTTCTGAATGATAAATCCTGAACTCTTCTGGCATTATATCGTTGTCCAATTAATAAAATGGCGAGCGGGCAGGCAGTGGGGACCAGAACCAGGGACTGCTATTTTCTCCCAACACTGGTGGCATTTGCATATGGCACAGAGCTGCATGGAAGGCCCTTACTCACATAACCTCCTCGGGGTTGTCTTCACCAGGTCCTTATTTTGCAATACAGCTGCAACCCTGTGCTAGGCTGACCATATGAAAAGGAGGACAGGGCTCATGTAACTTTAACAGTTGTAGAGAAAAGGGCATTTCAGCCAGTGTCATTTGTATGCAATTAGTTCCTGGTGAAATTCCCTCTTCATCACAACAGTTAAAGGTGCAGGCACTATACTAGAGTGACCAGATACAAAAGAGGGCAGGGCACCTGCAGATTTAACTGTTGTGATGAAGAGGGAATTTCTCCAGGTGCTGCATGCATACAAATGACACCTGCTGAAATGCCCTTTTCAATACAACCGTTAAAGATACAGGAGCCCTGTCCTCTTTTTCATATGGTCACCCTAGCTATGGGCCTGAGCCCCACATCTCTTAAGTGCCTAGTACAACCCCTGCTTCAGTAGGGACCTAATTCCCAACAGACATAGGCTGTGGCCACAATTCTTAAATGTATTTACACGGGAGTAATTAAATTTCATGGGATCGATTTTCCGAGTAGCCCTGTTTAGGATTGGGCTGTAAGGCTCCAATCCTACACACTCTTACTTGGAGGTAAGCCCCGCTGAGCTTCTGGGTAATCATGAAGAGGGTTGGGCTGCAACAGAGGCAAACCTGTCTCCACTCCGCCTCCTAGAAAATGTTAAGTCGGGGAAGGAGAAAAGCTTTTGAAATTGACCAAATCGGGAGGAAATTGACCAGGGGACATCCTGGGCGTCTCTCTTGGTTTTGACTGCGGAGGGAATTCAAGCCGAGCTCTCTGCCTGGCTTTTGGGCAAACTACACATCTGGGCTACTCGATGAACGAACACCTGTGTGAGGACGCTGTTGTTTTGCTTTGTTTCAGACCAAGTTTTGTTGTTCAGGGAGGCCCATTCTAGCGCAAGGCACCAAAGCCCTCTGGCGAGGTCGATCTAGCAAAGGTAAAAAAGACGCACGGTCGCCAGCGCAACCACCAAAAAACGCCCACTCCTGTGTGCGTGCGCGCGCGTGTGTGTGTGCGCGTGTCAAATGTACAGACCTTTTCTCTCTCGCCTCCTTCTGTGCGGGCGGAAAACGGCGATCTCCTCGCCCCCCTGACGCTGCTGGACCGCAGGAGAGCACCGCGCGGATGCCTCCCGGGAGGGAGAAGAGGATGCGGATTCCTAGGGCTTCATCATTGGATTCGCATCGCGCAAAGGAACAGCTGGGGTGGGGGGGGGGGATTTGTCTTTCTCTCCCTCTCCTTCTCCCCACTTTTGATCGGGGGAGGGAAACTGCTCTTTTAGGATAATCCCCATATATTCTAGGGGGACTGGTGGTTCCTGCAGCCAGGCGGAAGTGAAACCCTTCCCCTTCCTCCAGTCAATGAGCTCAGCCTGGTGGCGGGAAAGGGGTCAGCCCCCATTTATCGGCTCTCCGCAGGGCAGGCGCGTGGCTTTGGCCGGGCGCTTCGCTTAGCCGGTTGCCAGGAGGAGGCAGCCGGAGCTGGAGAGGTGAACGACATCCCAGAGGCAAAGGGGCAGTGGAGGCTGGCGGTTCCGAGGGCAGTGGGGCTGGGCATCCACTCTGGGTTTCAATCCGAAGCACTCAGAACTCTTACAGGAGCTCTCCAAGGTGCTGAACCCAATTCCCCCAAATGGGTTCAGAACTCCTTTAGGGTCCGGGACGGTTCAGACTGAAACCCAGAGCGGATTCACAGCCTCACTGACATCGAAGCCACCAGCCTCCACTGCAAGGAGGGCCGTGGCAGTGAGTGGTTGTGGGGTGGCAATGGCCAAAGTATCTTCCGATCAGGGGCATGGCAAAGGAACGGTGTAGCCCAATCCTGTGTGTGTTCACTATGCCCACTTATAAGTGAGCATAGGATTGTAGCCTTAGTCCATTTCTGCTTTCAGGACCGCAGCGAGTGATCCATGGAAGGGTAGTAAAACAATACATTAAGATCATTTAAAAAAACAAAAAAACCTCACATAGTGTGCAAGCTTTCAAACTCCACAGAACTCTTCTTCAAGTGTGATGTTAAGCCAAAACAAAACAAAAAGCCAGAGAGAGAAAGAGAGAGAGAGCAATACATTGGGAACATTTAAAATACACACAGTGTGCCTGCTTTCGAATTCCACAGAACTCTTCACTAGGCGCGATGTTAAGCCTGAACAAACAAAATGCCAAATGCACGCACACACCATACAAAGACAAAGCAATGCATTAGGACCATTTAAAACATACAAACACACAGTGAATATTTTTTTTTAACTCCACAGAAGCCTTTTTCAGATGGGATCTTAAACTAAAACAAATAAAAACCCAAACAAACACAAACACAGAGAGAGAGAGAGAGAGAGAGAGAGAGAGAGAGAACAATACATTAGAACCATTTAAAATACACTTGTGTGCAAGTTTTTGAGTTCCATCGGGTGGGATGTCAAGCTAAAACAAACAAAAAACCAAACACGCACACTGTGAGATGGGGCAGATCTCCGACTCCCCTTCCGAAATCCGGGCACTGTCTTTGACCTCGGAAGGGACAATCCAAATGACCCTATGCCCCCTGGGATGCTCACCATAGGATTGCTCTCTTAAAAGGCTGAATTGCAAATATGCATCTTCATACCCTTTCTAAAATGGGGGCAATCATAATTCCTGAGGGAGTGCACTCCACAGTTTGGGGGCAACACAGGAGAAAAGCTTGTCACGTGTACCCAGCAAGAAGGCTTTTGTGGGTCATGTGTCTTCAAAGGGGCCATTGATGGTAATACCCAGGCAGGTTCATAGTGTGCTAGGTGGTCCCTTAGATTGCCAGGTCCTAAGCCATTTAGGGCTTCAACGGTTCCAGTTACACCCAGAAAGCGCCTGGTTTTATGTTGTGCCTTCTCTCTATTGCCTTCTTCTCTGGGTACTCAAAGTATATGAATTTGAATGCAATCATCTTGTAAGGCTCAGGGGGACCAGCAATATGGATTCACTTAGCCAAAATGGCCCCCTGTGATATCCACAGATGGGACATGGTAGGAAAGGGACTAGCATATACCTATTCATCATTAGGTTAAAGATATCCCTTCCTCTCTTCAAGCTCTGCTCACTTCCTGTTTCCCTTTCTTACTCACCAGAAGCCATTGGGCTTTCTTTTCCTTGCTCACATGTAGACATCCTGTCTCCTCTTATTTCCTCACGAGCACCCCTCTCAACATTGCAATGATGACACACCATCACCTCCTCTTTGACCCTGCCAGTGATTACCCCACATCTATGGGTAAATATGGTGGTCTTTTTGGAAAGGTCTCTCTTTGGAGGTTGGGCGGCTAGGACTAACCAGGATATTATTTGATACAGTTAATATCTGTAAAATAAGATCATAAGAAGCTATCTTCTACAGAGTCAGACCCTTGGTCCATCCAGCCCAGTCTCGTCGACACTGAAAGGCAGCGGATTTCCAGGGTTATAGGGTTCCAAGATTTCCAGCCATAATTGGAGATGCCAGGGATTGGACCTGGGACCTTCTGTATGCAAAGCGGGGGCTCTACCACTGAGATACAGCCCCTCCCTTAACGTAGCATCCTGCTTTGAATAAAGACTCTAACTTACAGTGGAGGCTGGTGGCTCCTATATTAGCAGGGTGGCAAATCAGCACTAGATTTCAGTCAAAACTCTGAAGGAGCTGTCCAAGATGCTGAACCATTTTGAGGATAGTGTTCCACACTTTCGATAGCTCCTTTAGAGTTCTGACTGAAACCCAGTGCAGATTCACTGCCCCACCGACACAGGAGCCACCAGCCTCCACTGATAACCTGCATGTCTTTTGCCATCAACATGATTTGGAGACATTCCCAATCAAGAACTCACAAGTTTAAAACACACACACAATGCCACTGGTATACATTCATGCCACACCTTATCATTATGAGGGGCAGCGCCAGTTAAAAAATCTAGCAGCAGAGCTGCGTACTTATTTGGCAATGAATGGAATAACTAATCAATCGATGAGATCTTTTGGACAAATGCATAAGAGATTTTCTTTTAACAGTTAAGTTGAGAGTGGGCATTTCTACATTGTGCCATTCCTGTAAGGTTGCATTGCACCTGCACATAACGTACTCCCTTGTGGTAGCTCCTTAGTGCCCTCCTGTGGCTTTGGACGCAGCTGCTGACTTACTCACCGCAGCCGTGGTTCAGTCAGAATACATTCCTAATTGCTCTGGGATGACTAAGAGCTCCATCAGATGAGCATTTTATTTCACCCACGGATTTCCGTGGGTCCCTCTCATGACGTTCTGCCTCCCGGCCCTTCTAGCCTTCTTCGCGCCACAAAAAACCCTGCCCCAGTAAGTCCAACTTATTTTTAAAGGCAGAAGTTGCTGCTATCTCCTGCTGTGTCCAGGAGAAGCAGTACAATCAAAACAGCCCACTGAGGAAGTAATGAGGGACCAACGCAAGGGCGGAGAAGCGACGGTAAGCAAGCGTGATTCTCCCCTGTGTGATGATGCTCTGAAAGAGAGAGTATGGTGCAATGGCAAAGGAAACCATAGGGAGCTGCCTTGTCATTCAGACTAATTGTCCATCTAGCCCATTATTGGTTACGAGAACTGGCTGTGGCTTCCCAGGATCTCCAGCAGAGGAATCTTTCCCGTCATCTTCTACCTGATCTTTTAAAAACAAAAACTAGAGAGATGCCAAGAACTGAACCTGTATCTTCCTTCATGCAAAGCATGGTCTTTACCACCAAGCCATGAGCCCTCACCAGAGAAACAGAGCTGTGAATCAGGGAGGCTCCAGTTTGAATCTTGCTTCAGCACAAATCACTTGGTGGCGTTGGATAAGCCATTCATTCTCTCTTGCTCTCTGCCTCAGTCCTGCCACCTGTAATATAGCATCATACCCATCTGCCCTTACTTAAAAAGACTGTAAGTCTTGTCAGTAAGTCTTGTAAGGATTAGCTGAGCCAGTGTATTTCAGGTAGAGATGTACGGATTTTGTAAAATACAGCAGAAGCAAGTGAGACATCTCTGCAGTGCTTTTCCTTCCAGTTTAGCCTCCCAACTGCAGGGGCTCTGAAGATTGGTTGCAGTTCACACTTTCCCAGTTATCAGTCTCTAAGGCCATCGAGTCCAACCCCCTGCTCAATGCAGGAATCCACCTTAAAGCATCCCTGACAGATGCCTCTTGAATGTCTCTAGGGTGGGAGAGCCCATGACCTCCTTAGGTTATTGATTCCATTGTCGTACTGCTCTAACAGTCAAGAAGTTTTTCCTGATGTCCAGCCAGGATCTGGCTTCCTGTAACTTGAGAGAGACAGAGAGAGAGAGAGAGAATGTTACATTTTTCTAGCTGTTTCCATTATGGAAGAATTTCATGCACACAAGCGCATGTACACACACACACACACACTCATTTGTTTCCATTTTAGCTTTCCATTTTTTTCTTTAAAAAAACTCTCATCCCCATTATATGTTCTGTATAATCCCACCTCACACTAGGGATGTGTATCGTATCGTTAAAATGTCCGATAATGATACGATATGCTCTTTATCGTGCATACGATTTACAGTAATGATATGATACAACTTCCTATGATAATCATCGGAGATGATAATTTTCAGCCTGATTATATCAGATTATCGGACTGCCATATAAATAAACCTATAACTTCTGTATTTACAAAGTTAGAGGCTTGAAACTTGGTCACAGGGGTTATGGGGCATGCCTAAGTATGTGTATGAAGTTTGAGATCGATCCCTCCAACCCTTGATTTTATATGAATTTATTAAAGATTGTTTAAGTTCTGACAGGTCAGAATGACAGCTCGCCATGTGCATTCATTCAGACCCGTCAAAAAGTTGCAGGATCTTTAATAAATTCATATAAAATTGAGAGTTGGAGGGATCGATCTCAAATTTCATACACATGTCTAGCACATCTTGCTACACATATGTGCCAAATTTCAGATCAATCCCTCCACCCCTGTATTTTATATGAATTTGTGAAAGATCATGCAACTTTTGACCTGTCAGAATTTAAACGATCTTTAATAAATTCATATAAAATTGAGGGTTGGAGGGATCAATCTCAAATTTCTTACACATACTTAGGCATACCCCATAAGCATTGTGACCATGTTTCAAGCCTGTAACTTTGAAAATACAGAAGTTATAGGCATTTTTTTCTTTAAAAATTCAGCTCTATAGGGCACAATGGGACTGCAAATTAAATATCGTATTTCCGATAATTATCATAAAGTCAATATGGTTCACCTACGATATCATCGGAGGTGATAATTTTTTGGCTCTGAAATTACGATAACGATAAAATACGATATTTTCGGGTGTGCACATCCCTACCTCACACAATATCACTATCCCTTAGTTAAGGAGTCTGTCGTTCTAAACAGTTGCAACATTGGGGACATCTGTGAGACCCCATACTAAAACTGGGGGTCCCAAGGCAGATGGGTCGTCTGTTGGAATGGGGGCACCTAACCCACCAGTTAAAGAAATCAAATAAAAGCAGCAAGACGTACCAGTCCCCTTAGAATTCCTCACAGCTCACCTGGTTGGGTACCAAAAAGAGCAAGGTAAGCTGGACCTCTTGAGGAACCCATTTGACACTATCAAGCTGTTGTCATCTTGTAAGGCTGGGGGCAGAGGCAGCATCAAGGGTTGGCATGGCTAGACCATTGCCAACAGCCCACACCCCAGCAGGGACCCATTGACAAAAGCCCATTGGACTTCCTCTTGCTCTTCCCCATTGCAAGCTGCTTCTTCACCTGCGGCTTGGCATGGTTCAGATCACAGTGGTGGTGGGAAGGGGAGGAGGAGATGCCATGGCCTCCTTACCCCTGGGCACTTGGGCTGTCAAGCAAGCATGTACAGCAAGAGCAGCTGAAGAGCATGGTGGCGAGAAGGTAGGGACAGGGACAGATTGAGGCCAGATCCTGCCCTAAGTAGGGCTGTGAATGGACCCCCCCCAATCCGGATCCGATCCGGGTCCATTCACAGCACTCCCTCCCATTCTACCCGCGCTCTCTCTCTCTCTCCCTCCCCCCATTCTCCCTGTTTACCTGCTGCCTCCTCCATGTCGTCCTGCCATTGTCCTCTCTTCTCACTGTGGGCCATCTGCTTTCTCACTCACGCCGGGTGATGACGTCACCCAGCGCAAGCGGGAAACGCGGTGCTCTAGAGCACCACATTTGCCGGTCGCGGTGGGAGATGTCATCACCCGGCTCGAGCAGGAAAGCGTCTGGCTTACAGTAAGGAGGGAGGACGACGCAGAGGACAATGCAGAGGACAACGGGTCACGACGCGGAGGAGGCAGCAGGTAAGTAGGGAGAGTGGGGGGAGGGAAGGAGAGAGAGAGCAGGGACAGCAGTAAGGAGTGCTGTGACCAGATCCAGATCGGATCCAGATCGCGGATCCAATCTGGGCCTGATCCGATTCGGATCCAGGATCCAGAGGTCCAAATCAGCCCAATCCTCTCCAGATTCATGATCCGGATCTGGATCCGGATCCGGTCACAGCCCTAGCCCTAAGCACAGCCCAATAATGGTGCCCCCTTGGCCCTTGCATTGCTTACCGGCAAGACGTCAAGACTCAATAAGTGTTGAAGGTGAAATAAGACATTAAAAACTCAGTTTTCTTCAAGGCCATCATCCCCCATACCAGAACACACAACTTTATTAAATATAAACTGTTTTTATTCTATTTATATATTCCTTAAAATTAGATGGCTACAGCTATGGGACCGGTACTCTGTGGTGGTGGCCCCCTTCCCTTGGTGCCCTAAGCACGTGCTTCTATTGCTTAATGGTTCATCCAGGTCTGGGTAGGGAGGGGGCATATTGAGGATGTCTTGCCCAAAGGACTCCAAAATACTGAAGCCAACACTCATCACCATTTGATGAGTCAGATAACATATTGTAAATAGACTGCCCAATAACAAGTATCTATAAAGCACTAACTTTATTAGAAGAACAAGATACTTTACAGAGCAATGCAATCCTGTATATATTTCCAAAACAGTGGGGGGAGAAGGCGGGAGGGGGGGTGCTGCTTGGCAGCTGTCAAACCCAGTTTTGGAACTTATGGAACTTTTAAAGTAAAAAATTCATAACCACAAAATGCCTGCACCTATGTTTCTGAAATTTCTCACATATAAGTACCTCAAATCCATCTGTACTGTGGCCAAGTTTCATGCTTCAATATTTAAAAATAAAAAAGTTATAGCTATTTTTTAACACAATACTAGGCTATGGGGAAAATCATTCAAAATGGAGTCCGATTCTCCGATTTTATCCAATTAAAATCTGACCAAAAAAATCAGATCGGATAAAATCGGAACTCCCTGAAACAACATTGGATGTCCGTTTTGTTTGAATCATATTGGAATTGGACATCGGATATGATTCAACGCATATCCCAAGTTACAAACACTCAGTTACACAAGATGCCCCCCCCCCCCCCGCCTGCAGGTTTATCATTTGAAATAACACGAGAGGAAAAAGAGATGGATAGGGAAGAGAAAAAAAATGATGTAGTCTTTACTCCGAGTGAAGCTCGGAGGATGGCAACAAGGGAGAGGGCCTTTTCAGAGGTGACCCCCCCAATTATGGAATGATCTCCCCGATGACGCTTGCCTGGCATCAACATTGTTATGTTGATAGGTCAAGACTTTTCTCTTCTCCCAGGCATTTAACAGCGTATGTTGAGAGGTTTTGTTGTTGTTTGGCCCAGAATAGTTGTTTTAAATGGATATTGTATTTCTAATCTATTTTTATGCTTTTTATGGTTTTTAAATTTTGTATATTGGTTTTTTAATGTTCAATGTTTTTAATTTTTGTAAACTGCCCAGAGAGCTTTGGCTATGGGGCGGTGTATAAATGCAAAAAATAATAATAAAATAAAAATAATTTTAGCTAGCCTAGTGGAATTGCCGCCTGCTGGAATGGCTGCTGGTGGTGTTTGTTGAAGGACTGTCAAGGGGGTGGTTTGGTGGAATATATCCAGTGGCAGTTGGTGGCTACAATATCAGTGGAGCAGTGAATGCACTCCAGGTTTCAATCAGAACTTTACAGGAGCTATCCAAGTTGCTTCCATGGATTCACTGCCTACTGTCATAAGAGCCACCAGCTTCCAATGAGCAAATCTACAGAGAGAAGGTTCACATGACCATGAAGTGCAGAGGCTAAAATTACTTTAACTGCACTATCGAGTATGTATAGAATTGCAGCCTTAATCGTCATTAGATTTGGCAGTTACACTAACTAAAAATCAGCTAATTGTTCTTGTGAACCAATTTGTTTTATTTCCCCTTCCAAAATGAAAAACCCCTTCAAAGTTTATTTGGGGCATTTGTTCTAATGCTGGAATGGGCAACCTCTAGCTCCCCGGATGTTTTGGGCTGCAATTCCCATGGGGATGATGGGAATTGTAGGGCAAACATAGGGTCACCGTATGGAAAGGGGGACAGGGCTCCTGTATCTTTAATAGTTGTTTTGAAAGGGGAATTTCTTCAGGTATCATTTGTATGCATGTAGCACCTGTTGAAATTCCCTCTTCATCACAACAGTTAAAGCTGCAGGAGCCCTGCCCTCTTTCATATCTGGTCACGCTAGTATAGCTCCTGTTTTAATTGTTGTAATGAAGAGGGAATTTCAGCAGGTGCTGCTGTTAAAGATATAGGAGCCCTGTCCTCCTTTTCATATGGTCACCTTAGCCAAACATCTGGGGAGCAGAGTTGCCCACTGCTATTCTAATGGGCCAACAATAGGACTACCAGGTTAATTGCAATACCTGGGTCTCTCCACTAAGTGTCAGCATTCCCTCTTGTGAAGCACAGTGTGTGGGGCCTGATCCCCAAGTAGAACAATTTTAACTAATAAAGCATAATGCCTTTTTATTGCCTGGGTGTCTTTGTACGTGTTAATGCTTTGTTTATTTAAACAGCTACTACTTCATCATACACTGGGTTGCAGCATGGCTGCCTCTTCTGAATTTGCCATCGCAGCAAGATGCTACTAATCGCCAATTAAATGAGGCATCTTGCGCCAAGTGAATACTTCCCTTTTGAAAATTTTATTACAAGATGCCCCACAGAATGTGTCTCGGTGGGTAACTCATTTTATATGCTCCATTTTTAATCCCAGCAGGCCAAACAATTTTCCAAAATAACAACTCCAGCTAAAAAAATCAAAATACAACTCAGCATTTCCAAAATCTATTACCAGAATGGTGAAGTAACATTAAAATAATGAATCCATTTTGATGTCTGTGTGAATGATGGTGTGTATAGCAGTTCCTGGCATGCATAAAAATGCTTCCAAATGCCCCAACTGCTTCACATTTATTATCTTGTTATCCTTACAAGCTACAACAACCCTATGAAATAGGTGAAAATTATTATCTTCATATTACAATAGGAGGATTGAGGCTGTGTGTGTGTATGTGATTCTGTTCAGAAGACATGCTAAGCCATGATGATTAAGCATTTTAAGCTAAACATTATGACTTAGCATGTCATGTGAACCATGACTTAGAATATCGTGTAAACCATTCCTAACCATGGTGGCTATATAACCATGGTGGCTATATAACCATGGTTTATAACCACTTGCTATATAACCACTTGCTGCAAAAGGATTAATGGCCCAACTGTGGCATAGTGTGTCATCTGAACAGGCCCTGTGTGATTAACTTGGCCAGATTATTTGTCCATCTAGCCTCCTGGGTCACAGGTAGACGGTTAAGTGTGGCCTGATCACATAGAAGGGGAATTGGACAACTTCATGGCTATTAGTCATGATGGCACCATGCCAGGGTTGTTGAACTCTTTTCAGTCCAAAGGCCGAACTCCATTCTGGAGAAGCTCTTGAGGGCCATGTTCCAGTGAAACTGAGGGCAAATGGGGGCAGGACCAAAGACAAAGGGGCTGGAACCAAAAATACCAGCACACTCTCATTTAAAGATCTGACTGCCAGTAGCTAAACCTTATGGGAGGCATTTCAATCTTTTAGAATGGGGTGGAGGTGAGGGAGAGGCAAACAATTGGCAGGCGGTGGGTGGAAATAGGAACCTCCTGGTGACATGGGGAAGGGAACTTAGCCATCATCTGGAGAACCTCAGAGGAGGATCTCAGGTGGGCCACATTTGACTCCCAAGGCTGAGGGTCAGCACCTCTGCTCTATGCAACCTTCAGCATCAGAGGCAGCCTGCTTCTGAATTTCAGTCACTGGAAAACTGCAGGAGAAAGGTGAGCCTGTCCTCACGTCAGTGGAGGCTGGTGGCTTCAATTTCAGTTGGCCTGTAAATCCATTCTGGGTTTCAGTCAAAACCAGATAGAACTCTAGAGGAGCTATCCAAGGTGATAGGTTAAATAGGTTCAGTGCCTTGAATAGCTCCTTAAGAGTTCTGGCTTGTTCTGATTGAAACCCAGAATGGATTCACAGCCCCATCGAAATCGGCTCCATTAGCTTTCCCATTGGTCATTGTGGAAAACAGGATGGTGAACCCAGTATCCCTCTGTTCTGCTCCAGCAGGACTCTTCGTATGTTCTTATAATAAATGAATTTGTCATTTGTACAAGAATTATACAAAGAATTATAATGACATAGTTTGCTTTTATGGATTATGCTATGAACTATATAGAAATTATGGTTTGACATCTCTGATGGCTTACATTTTTTTTATTTATTGTTTATTAGTAACACATGTCCATCTGTCGTGTACAACCTTTCCAGACAGTTTACAACAATAAACCCACCATACAAATATAAATGCTGTCTAAAACAATCAGATGTCAACTGCACACTGAAGCCAATGACGACAAATTAAAAAACATGGAGACAGGTGCAGTGGATCCTCAAAGGTTGGGGCAAAATTTGAAAAAAGGTTTCAATTCTTACTATATGTCAGAGAACTACCAGGCTGCAAAACTCTACACCTGGGGTGTTGGACCTCTTTCAGCCAGAGAGCCAAATTCCATTTTACAGAAGCCCTGGGGGTGGGGAGGGCACATTCCAGTGATGGGCTGAGCCAAAGACAACAGAGGTGTGAGCAGAATGCCAGCATATTTTAACTTTCAAGCTCCTATTGCCAGCAACCACCCTAGGACAGGCACTTCAACATTTTATAATGGGAGGGAAGAAAGCATATAAACCAAGAAAGCATCCAATGGCTGGTGGTTTGAGGAAAGGGGGCAGGGGGGAGGGGAGGGTCCCCTTAGAACCCCAGAGGGCCTGATTGTCACACCAGATTTGGCCCCCATGCCTAAGGTTCTGTACCCCAGAATAACATCCACCCCCAGCCAGCTGACTTTTGGAATCATACCCATGTGGGGGGAACAGGGTGCAAGATCATGAAGCAAGGAGGGTTGATTCATGTATGTGCCTTTAGGATTAAGAAAGCTAGCCTCACCTCATCCATACTCAAACCAGTAAACACATCAGTTAGACATGTGTCTTACTTTATAAAGGACAGTCCCCTATTTGAAGGACTATCCACTCCAATCCTGATCTGATTGAAAAATATAGAGTCCTGCTATGGCTGAATCAGACTCAGCATTAGAGAAAATAATGGAACGCTCCAAAAAGGAAAGGCAACAAAGCAGGCAAATAGACAAACACAAAAGTTCCAATCCAGTATGGGATCAGGCAAACAGAGGAGTAGTCCAGATACAAGCAAAGACCAAAGCACAGTTAAGCAACAAGTTACCATACACAGGCCAGGGACAAAGGCAGAGCCAAACAAGCATCCAAGAGTCAATAGCACAGAATGTCAATCACAATACAAGGTCTAGAAAACACATTACAAGGCACAGGAGCCACTGAACAATGTTGTTCCAGTTTTGGCTAGGCTAAAATTGAAGGATTATATAGCCAGAGCTTTCTGAGCCCCACCCAGGGTTCAGCTGCAGTCTGTTATAGGCCTTCTGGCAAAAATCCTAATCAGGAGGGGGGTCTTGCTCCTGAGGAGTCCTTCTTTGTAATGGAGCACTCCTTCTCAAAGGAACCCTATTGGCCTGCCTCTTGAGGTAGCAACACTCTCAGGTACTAGGTGGTTGCCCAGCCTTTGCCTCAGAGAAGGAACTCCCCTCCTCTTGCAGGATGGACTAGCAGTAATCTCCTCTGAGGGCCCAAGATCACCTGACATGGTTGGCTCTTTAGCATTTTCTGACTATGGGACCTCCGTCTCCTCAGAGAAGGAGAATTCTTCAGGCAGGGGCACGACATAAGAAGAGCAAACGGGGACATTGAAGTTGCCTATCAAGGATTAGCACCTGAACAGTACAGAGGTCACTTGGTGATAGCCTTCCCCACTCAGGTGGGATATTTTGTATTTCTCTTTAAAGTATAGTCATTATTTCTAAATTTGCATCTAAGCCTATCAATGAGCATTTGGCAAATTTTATGCAAATCCCGTTTTTGGCAATGCATAAGTGGCCCTTATATAGTGTATAGACATCTATAAAAGTCCAACATAATGCATCATTAACCATCCTGCCACTTTGTATAAATGATCAAGAATATCAGATCCTCATTTCTATTAGTTCAGAACATAATCCATAAACGCAGAGGACATTTCATTATAATTCCTTATCTTATTTCTCCTTTTCCAAACTATCAATTTATGTATTTCCCAATCAGCAACCAGAACAAACTGCACATACATTTCTGGGGGATTTCTATCCATCCGTGAATGGAATGCCATTCTCTTTGCAACCAGTGAAGCTTGCATGATGAAAGGCCAGCTGTTTGAGAGCAAGCCAAAGAGCCCACACTGGCAAACTCTCTGAAAATTATTTCTGTAAATTGCAGTTCTGAATCATCGTTGCACACAATTGGCTTAATTGCAAACTACTTTTTTTTTTTTTGCAGATGCACTGGTCATATTTGCAAACTTTAATGCATATATTAATTTTCTTAAACTATACAGGCATACAATAGCAAAAGTGCACACATAAAAAAACATCCAGCTGCTGCAGTAGTTTCTAGGGGCAAGAGGGAAAAAATGGGCAGATGTTCTACTTTACATGACAGTCTTCTGATTTGAAAGGGTGTCCGGTCCAAGCTCATTTTAAAGATAAAGAATCATAAGAAGGGAGACCAGGAGAGGGGCCTTGACATTTCCCATCAGCAGACTGTGCAGGCACACTCCCGTTGTTGTTGTTGTTATTATTATTATTAATCATAATAATAATAATAATATTTAATAGAGTTATATGCCATTTACCATATTTGAAAACATATTTCCATTCGATGAGATTTATTGCATTATATAATTTATAGTCATTATTTCTAAATTTGCATATATATATATATATATATATATATAATCATATGCAAAATTTATACAAATTGGGGTCCTCTTTTTCTGGTGAGGCAAGGGGAGACAACCCTGGAGTGGGGCCCGCTCCAGCTGAACTTTCATTGCCGCCCCACTCCAGGGCCATCCACCATCAGCAGCCCCATGGGAAGGATTGCAGGAGAAAAAGGGAGCTGGAGGACATCAGACACCTGCTCCTGTTCCAGATGTCTTGGCTCCCCTGCTGGGAAAGACTCCACTCTGAAATAAGGATGTACGAGGATTTGGGTTTGGCTCGCAAAAGATGCCCTGTTGTCAACTCTGAACGAAATCGGAAGCATGTCTCCACTGAAAACGTCTGTCAAGTGCCAAACGTGTGCTGGCGTTCGATTTGCACAAATTTATGTCAATTTCTCCCATTGAAATTGACATACATTTCCTACAGAGGAAATGTGTGTAAATGTAGGAAATGCGGACAAGGGACAAATTGCGCAAATTTCACTTTTGAGCTCTGCTCAACATGCGCAATTTTCCTGTCCCCGCTGAACGAGCAGCAACCGCAAAGGCAAACTGGCATCAGGCACAGGGTAAGCAGCGAGCTGATGTTCTGAGAATCCTGCCAGCCTTGAACATCGCTCATTCGCCCATCCCTAGTCTGAAGCCCTGGAGCTTTGCTGCAAGTTAGTGCAGAGTATGGACCTAGGTGGACTTGGCAATGGCAGCGTCCTAGGATTCTAATAGCTAACCAGCGGAGGCTGGTGACTCGAATGTCAGTGGGGCGGTGAATCCCCTCTGGGTTTCATTCAGAACCAGCCAGAACTCTAAAGGAGCTCTCCAAGGTGTTACTGCACCTTGGAGAGCTACTTTAGAATTTTGACCGGTTCTGACTGAAACCCAGAGGGGATTCACCACCCCACTGACATTGGAGTCACCAGCCTTCACTGTGGCTAACCCCGTCAGAGTTATGCTTTTCTCCCTCCTGTTCTAGCATTTCCCCTTCATAAAATGATGGATGTTTTAATTAAGATCTAGACTATCAGTGTCTCAAAGGGGCAGGAAAATGGCACCAGAGCGATGTAATCAACCCATAAAAGGCAGCCGTTTTCCCAGGACAACAACTGCTTACGTTCAGCCAGGAATCCAACTTCCAGATTGGGATGGAAGAAAACGAGTAGAAACTCAATCGCCTTCCATAATCCTAAAAGGGGATAACATTTCAGTATGAAAGGACTTAGGTTGGCAGGATACATTCAGGGGGGTGCAGCAAATTGAGAGAGAGAGGGAGGGGGGAGGGAGGGGGAAAGAGAGAGAGCAGGTATATAATCAAGTAATGGTGGATGGTTGAAATAATGCATTCAAAGTTTTCTTTAGCAATTGAGTTTATTGTGAGCAAGGATTGCACATAATTCAGTCCCCAGTCCTAAAGGCTGAAATGGCCCTTTCTCCCAGGAAGAGAATCAGCTGAACCGCAGCAGTGGCCCTCTGGGGTCCAGCCTGGTCTGGTTAATGGCCCAGTCCCCTGTATCCCCCTCCCTCCCAGACACTGGTTGTAAGCGGAGGCATGGAGGTTGTCTGAATGTATCTGTGACCCTGGCAGCTCTTCACAAGCAGAGACAGCTGAGTCACTCATATTTAGAAAAATATCACAATTGACTCTATTCAGCCCCGCGGAGGACGCCTGCCGGGTATTCACAGTTAAACATTAGCAAACGCAGCCTTTGTGAAGGGCTGCCAGAACCAAGGATTCAATTAGATGACCTTCCACAAATCCTCATTTGCACTGCCAATACCTTTGGGAAAGAAAATAAATAAATAACATGCTTCAAATCCTAAATGGATTTGGCCAAATTGGGGGAGACAACTTTTCCTATCTCACTGGCTATCCCAAAACACCGTCCCTGTAAATGTGGCTCAGAAGAATGTTCTCATCAGTCTTGGGCTCCGGAATCATTTATGCTGTTCCACAATTTATTAACTCATGGAAATGTGATGATAATTATTATTATCTCTCTTTTCTCGCTCATGGTGGTTTTTCTAGATGGACATGATGGGCTTTGCCAAGTCATGCTGTCTTTTACTGATTCAGGAATTTCCTGACTGTTGAACATGTTTTAAGTATGAAAGCTTTCTGGATGTTGGTGTGGATGTATTTTGGTAGGCCCAGTTTCTGAAGGTTTTCTGTATAGTTTTTTGATGTGATGCCGGTGACTGATGTGACTAACAGGATAATTGTGATCTTTTCCTGTTGCCATAGTTCTTTAATTTCGATAGCCAATGGTGTATATTTTCTCTCTTTTCCTCTTCCTTTTCTACATTTTTGAGATTAGGTATTGCTATGTTGATGAGGAAGGTGTGTTTTTTTCCCTTTTTTGTCTATAATTGTTATGTCTGGTCGGTTGCAGGGTATTGTCTTGTCCCAGTATAGTAGTAGTAGTTGTTGTTGTTTCTCATGGCTGTGCCTAAAATTTACTGAGCATTGTATAAAGATTTCCCTGAAAAAACTCCCTGCCCATAGATGTACAGTCTACTAGACATGATGACACAATAATATGAGGGAAACGAGCATGCTCTGGCACCAGTTTTGGGGTTGTTCTGATCATGACCACTTTGAATGGAAAGAGTTCGGAAAGAAGAGGAGAAAAACGGCAGCCGATGGAGTGGGCCCCGCTGGGTGGCATGGCTTCTCATAAATCAGATTGAATGAGAACTATTATGTTCATGATCTTGGCACATAGAGTAAGAAGAGAGTCTTTACAAATTTGGACCATATTGCTCTCTATGATGACTTTAAAATCAAATGCTTAACAAAAAACATGGGAGCAATTATTTTAATTGGATGATCAGAACCACAGGCCTGCAGGTCAAATGTAACCTAGCTAGAGTCTCTATCTGGCCTTCCAGTTGACCCTGCCCATTTCCCCAACTATTGATCATTTGGTGGTTTCCCGACTTTTACGTGGGTGTCAAATAGGTTGAAATGCCTCTCGGAAGACTTTCTTATTGGTAGTAAGAGCTTCATAGCTTGGGGGGGGGGGTTGCATTTTGGCTCCACCCCCTAAACCTTTGGCCCCACCCCCATTTTGTCTTCTGCCTCATCCACCACTGGAACACGCCCCCACAAGAGCTTCTCTGAAATTGTCTTCAGCCCTTGTACTGGAAGATGTTCAACACCCTGTCGCATTGCAACACACTCTCCTTCATCCAGCAGACTCAATTTCCAGGGGGAAAGAAGTTTCTGTATAAAGAAAGCACCTTGGCTAGCTCCTTTAGAGCTCTGACTGAAACCCAGAGCAGATTCACCACCCCACTGTCATCAGAGTCACCAGCCTCCACTGGGTACACTACCTAAATATCCACTTGATATCTTCTCCACACTCTACATATCCACAGATGAAGAGCTGGTCCATAGCTTCCTCTTGTTCCCTCTCTCACCAGGTCAGGTCTGATGCATTCAATTTCTCCCAAAAATCCATAGCAGGGCTATCATTACATAAGGTAAATCCATCTAAATAGTGAAAACCATTTAAATAGTTCCCTGAAACTATTCACTGACAATCTAGATCCTTAGGAATGCAGTCTTAGGATTCTTAGAATTCCTAGGCTCCTTAGGAATGTTCTTTTAGGCTGCACAAAGTCAGAATCATGAGAAGTCATATTTCCTCTCTATTCTGAACTAGATCAGGCTAGATCTGGAGTGCTGTGTCCCGTTCCAGGTGCCACATTTTGAGAAGGACTTTGGCAAACTGGAGCATGTCCAGAAAACAATGACCAGGGCAGGGATCTACACTACTGCTTTACAATGGTATTGAAGTACACTGACAACTGTTAGGGACCATAAGACACATTCCATATACTGCTTTCAAAGTGTTATATTCTGCCTGGTGTAGATCTGGCAGGATCTGGAAAAGAAGTCCTGTGAGGAACAGTTGAAAGAGCTGGAGACGTTTAGCCTGGAGAAGAAATTATTGTGGGGAGCATGGAAGACAGTAGTACATGCGCTGGTAACTTCGAGGCTCGACTTCTGCAATGCGCTGTACATAGGGCTACCTTTGTGCCTAGTCCAGAAGTTCAAAATATGGCAGCCAGGTTGGTCACCGGTACACCTAAGGGTGACCACATTACACCAATCTGAAAATCACTCCACTGGCTGCCAATTAGTTTCCGGGTGCAGTATAAAGTGTTGGTTATTACCTTTAAAGCTCAACATGGTTTAGGTCCAGGTTACCTTAGGGATCGCCTTCTCCCATACAATCCACCCCGCACGCTCAGGTCCTCTGGGAAGAATTTACTCCAGTCTACCAAAACTAAGCTGACAACCGTTACCCAGAGGACCTTCTCTTCTGCCGCTCCCAGACTATGGAATGGCCTGCTGGGAGAGATTCATCAACTTAACAGTCTCCTGGAATTTAAGAAAGCCATAAAGACTGATCTCTTCCGGCAGGCCCACCCAGTCGAATTTTAAGCGTTTTATTGGTATTTTAATAATGTATTTGTTTTATATATTTTTAATAATTCATTAGTTTTCTTTGTTTTTCATCAGTTTTATGTATTTTATGCTGTTTTGTATTAATGTAGTATCCCGCTTTGATCCAGAGGGAGAGGTGGGTAAGAAATTATTATTATTGTTGTTGTTGTTGTTGTTGTTCTTGTTGTATATGAAGGGCTGTCATGGAGAAGATGGAGCAGAGTCATTCTATGTTGCTCCACAGGGCAGAACCTGAGTGACGAATGGAAATTGCAAGGAAGCAGACTTCAGCTAAACGTTAAGTAGAAGAAAATAATTAGGTCTGCCAAGGGAGGTGGTGGGCTCTCCTTCACTGGAGGTATTTAAGTATGATGGACGATGTCTCTTTTCTAAGTGCATCTTTGTCTTCCTGAAACAGTAATCCCAGCCCAGTGGGGATTGCATAGGAAATGTAATGATATTGCAACCCCCAGGAAGACAGTCAGTTTGGGCTAGGAGCCAATTCCAAGCCAGGGCAATTCCTCAGCCTTCACTCTGAATGGGTGAATATTTTTTAAAAAACCTGTTTCCAGTTCCTTGCCCCACCCCACCCCACCAAAAAACAATAACCTATAGAAGGAACTTGTTCACACACACACACACATACACAGTTGGTGGAGGGTGATGGACTTTTCCTCCCAGCAACAGCCTTCCTGCCGCCTTATGGGTGCTTTTCTGGAGGACTGTGGGAGGCTGCCGGCAGCGAGGTGCTGAAAAGTCTCCATGTTTACGCATGGAATGTCACACATGGTGCTTTGGATTTAAAGCTCTGTGTTGGATCAATCAAACCTACCAGAGACAACACTTCACGTGCATTATCATTGTAATCATTACAACGACCCTATAAGGTAAGCCAATATTACAATCCCCCATATTGCAGATGGTGGGGGACTGAAGCAGCGAGAGATGGCAGGAAGTTGAGATTCAAAGATGGGGATTTAATGATGTGTAACTTAGGCTGCAACCCTATACCCACTTCCCTGGGAGCAAGCTCCTTTGAACTCAGTAGAACGTCCTTTAGAGTAGATGCCCATAGGGATCAGCGCCATTAATCTCCCAGCCGCTCTGCTCTGCCAGACCTCTAGCCCTGAAGTGGAAACAACATTTTTATGCAATTGTTATCAAATACAGCAACAGCAAGTCCTCCACATGAAATTTAGTCAGAGAGCTCCATCACACCAGCGATTTAGTGCACTCTCGCCATGCCTGGTGTGTGGATTTGCAGCATGGTTCTCACATGACGCAGTGCCGGTCCTGCTGACACCCCGCCTCTTCCCCAGCCTTTTCTGTTTTTTCCTAGAACGCTAAAAGTATGAATAATTTTCTCTAAGCACATTTAATGCGCCCTTAAGCCTCTGTGTAGTTTTCCTTACAAAGGAAACGTTGCTGTTGGCTTGAATGGATTGCATCAAGTCCTGGCAGGAAAAAGTGATCTCTCCCAGCAGCCTGCTCCAAGACTCAATATAAACCCCAAACCTTGCATCCCAGGCTCCAAAGCATTTTTTAAAAAAATCATACAATGCCTGAATCTCTACAGAGATAGAGTTGTACTCCCTCGATGCCCCCAAAGAGCCAGACAAAAGGGTCGTTACATTTTTGCCCAGCAGAAAGGCAGTCTGGTTGAAGTATTCATCTGCCAGGTCCTGACTGGAGGGAGAAAGAGAAAGGGAGGGTGGAGCGGAGCGGAGCGGAGTGAAGCCAAGTGGAAGAGCAAATGAGCAAAGGACCAAAAGAGCAGCTATTCAGGTGAAAGGGATCATGAGCTTGATGCGCTTTTGCATCAGAGGTAAAAAAAACGCGGAGGCAAACAAGGAGGGGGGAGAGAATTAGACATGATGGAGCTCAGAGTCTTTTGTTTTATTTTGTTTAGATGATGGATACAAAAGGAATGTGTGATATTAAGAAGCCGCTTGGGTACTAAATGCAATAATCGTAGGACTCCTGGAATTCACCAACTGTTTATTGGCAGCATCAGTTTGTTGTTTGGGACCCTATCCACCGTGGAAATCCTCCTGCCCAAACCCTACTGAAATGCATAGAAACAGTAGTACAAGAGCACAGCTCTCGCTCGCTCACTCTTCCCTCCAACCCACCTCTCTCTCACTCTCTCCATATATCAGTGCTCCCCTGCTGGGCCATGCCACAATTAATCAGACTTTCTAGGTTTTAGTAAATTGCTGGACCCCAATAAATTGGTTTGTACTGGCTTCAATCCAGGCCTGATAATTTCACAGCCTTGAGTGTTCTTGCTGGACATTGTGAAGAAGGAGGTGACACAGAATGAATCAAAGGAACCGTTGTTGTATGACAGGACTCTTCATACCAGGGAGGAAAACACTCCACCAATAGTATTATTAACAGTTTATTTCCATTTGTGTCTTTTTTAAGACATTTTTTTTCTATTGAAGTTATTATCATGAAATAGGTTTTTACGTACTTACTAGTACTACTACTTAAGACTGATTCAGCACCAACAATATAGAAGTTTTCAACCTCAGACAAGACCTAAATTTTTAGAAATCGCCATTTTTTTTCCTTGGGGAGTTCATTTAGGGTACAATCCTATATGTATTTAGACAGAAAAGATGTCTTAAAACTCCCAGCATGCCCCAGCCAACCATGCCGGCTGGGCCATGCTGGGAGACTAAACATGTGTAGAAGTGTGCCCTTAGTTATAAATTATTTGCCCTAGATTTAAACAGCACCAGGTCCCATTGCACCTTCTTTAGAAACATCAACAACACAGATTCACAGGTTTAAAATCCAATAGAGTTATTATGTTCATGGCCCGGGGCACAAATTTTTCAGAGTCCTGCCATGGTCAACCTGTGATTGAGCTGGGATGGCTACTTACGCCTCATCCAAAAGGAGGAACTGCATCACTAAAAAAAGAACTCACCAATTTTCAGATACAAATTTAGGAATAATCATTAGGCCTGTGCAAGCTTGGAGGCCATTTTAGGATGGATCTGTCATAAAATGGAAGATCCGCCATTTCCTCCCACACTCCCAGGCCCCAGGAAAGTCTGCCACTCCCAGCATACAGTGCCTGGTGGGGGGCTGGACTTACTGAGGCCCAGGAGCAGAATGTAGAGCTCTCGCCATTGCTGCCCGCCATGGCGTTCCACGCTCCTCAGCAGTCGCGATTCCTCCCAATGCACGGCACCATTGCACCCTTTCCGGGGAGAGATCTCGCAAGATCTCTGTGGGAGCGGGGGAGGAAATGGCGAATCCGCCATTTTAGGACGGATCCATCCTAAAATGGCCTCCAAGCTTCAGATTCGGGATCCCGAGGCTCAAGACTTGCACAGTCCTCATAATGATAACAGTTGAAATATATCTTGCCATAACACAGGAGATAACACAGTCCTCATAATGATAACAGTTGAAATATATCTTGCCATAACACAAATGACCTGTGTGCCTGCTGTTTACTGTGCAGGTGCACACTGTTGATGAGCAATAAGTCTAGTTTAAAGATTTTTTTAAAAAAAAACAACTCTAAGAAGGGAGAGCAACAGAAGCCTCAAATTTGCCAAACAGCAGGTAAGAACCAAGGAAGATAGAAACACTGGAACCTGGCTTATACTGGCTGAGTTCAGATGGCACTTTAGGCAACGGAGGGGGAAATAACATACTGACCCTGCGTTATTTCGGCGGCGGCGTGGTGGTGGCACCCGCCACACGACATGTTGCCCCTCCCCCCGTCACGCAGCTAAAGTCCCGGCATCCTTCTGGGCTGCTGCGTCTCCTCCCTCCCACCTCCCTCAGTCCTCCGGATGTATTCCAGCATGCACCGCAAGTTCTGCCGGCTGTATCGGAGTAGCCGGGGGGGGGGGGGTTCAGCTGCTCCAGCTGGCAAACTCTATGACCAAATGGAATAGAACACAGAGGGGGTTTCCATCCACATGACACTTTAAACAACAGAATTTGGGATAAACAATGTGCAAGCCCGTTGTTTTTCTCTGTTGCCCAAAATAGCATACTATCAGTTGTATGTGCATTGTATGTTGCCCTCCACACGACACAATATGCAACACAGCTAACGATTGTTCCCCCACCACCACCACAGTTGATTATTGTGTCGTCCAAACCAGGCCACTGAGTCAGACTCTTGGTCCATCTAGCCTGGTATTGACAGGCAGCATTTGCTCTCCAGGGTTCCAGGCAGGATTCTTTCCTAGCCCTACCTGCAGATGCTGGGGATTGAACCTGGGCCCTTCTGCATGCAAAGCAGGTTCTCTTACCACTGAGCTAGGGTATCAGCAGAATCCCCGGCTACTGCTGCATGTTCTTTAAGATCCTCAGCTGGATCCCTGCTCTGGGCACCCCATCTATAGAGGTGAGGTGGATGGAGAAAGGGGGCAGGGATGGAATGCAGGTGGGCAGGTGGACCTGAGCTATCTAGTTATTTTAAAAAGAAGGTCCAGCCTACCTAGTCGTTATTTTGGGGTCCCCATTTTTAACCTTTTACTTGTGTTAGGCTAGCAGAAAAACAATAGGAATGGCTGGCCATTTTACAAATACTTCATTCCTTGATCATATGCCACATCAGCCTTCCCCAACTTAGTGCCCTCCAAATATTTTGAACTTTGACTCCAATCAGCACCAGACAGCATGGCTAATGGTCTAGAATGCTGGGAGTCCAAAACACCTGGAGGACACTGCCATGCCTTCAATAGAGGAATCCTCCTCAGAGGAGGAAGTAGAGCCCGCAGAAACCAGGGAGACACCACATCAGGTACTAGCACCAGACCAGGAGGGTCCTGGGCCTTCATGGGAGATGGCTGCAGGTCCTTCCCTGACAAAGAGAAGGGACTCTGACTCTGGAACAGATGCTGAGCAACCTACTGGCCCCCCTCACCTCAAGCGACAAGCCAGTGGGCCTCCTGTAAGAAGGAGTGCTCATTTGCAAAGATGGTTTCCTTAGGAGAAAGCCACTCCTCTTGAGTAGGGCTCTGGCTAAAGAGCTAATGGACAGCAGCTGGGTGGTGTTCAGCAGCCTTTGTGAATAAAAGCTTGCAGTGAGAGGTTGCTAGTTGTCAGAAACAATTTTCATTAGTTACTTTTGTTTTGTCTCCTGGTTTCCTGACCCTGCCTTGTTTTTGAACCTCCTGTGCTACAACCTTGGACTCCTGCTTGACTCTGTTACTGGATTATGTATGTATTGGATTGCCTAAGTGTGTTTGACCTTTGCCTGCTTTGCCTGGCTCTGTATCTTGAACTGGTTGCCTGTGCCTTGACCCTGTGCCTGATATCTGGATCCCTTCTGCATTTGCCTTGAACTGAAAACTTGTCTGCTGGAACACTGGCCTGGGTTATGACTTGGCCTTGTGCTCAGCCCTATAACTAAGGCTGCTACAGCCAACGTAGGGCAGGGGCACCAGGGTGGGGAAGACTGGGCTATATATATGTGCATTATAATTAATATGTTTTGTGATTTGGTGTGTAGTCCGCAGATGAGACCGATTCTTGTGGCTTGAATTATTGGCGTGGCAGTTCTAGTTCTTGTTATGTGTTTGTAGCACACTGTAGTAGTGGTAGATGGAGACTGGTGGCCTCATGTCATCTGTAGGGACCATCCTTCTTCTTGAGTTCAAATTCCAGCTCTGGGAAATGGCCTTTTCTCTTCTGCCGTCCAAGTTTTGGAAACCCCTGCCTAGGAACTTTATGGAAGTGTTGTATTGTCTGAGAGAATGCGATCTTAGCCCAAATAATACCAGAACATGGATGATGAGGGAAATAAAGTCGTAACAGAAATCAATAAAAGGGACTAGGGTTGGTAAAAGAACAATGGACTGAGATATTGAGTGTGTAATAGTTTGTAAAGGAAATCCTCCCCTTGATGAAACAGTATAATTTTACTTTATGTTGAGCAAAGAGTGGATGCAAAGACTGTTCTTAGAACCAGAAGAACTGGCTGGATGGAGCAAGATGGAGAAGTTAGGGTATGGGTATTGCCAAAGAAAAATGGAACCATTTATGTGGATGAAGGAGGAGAAATGAATAAGATTGAAGGAACAGATGATAAATCATAACCCAGACACACCAATCCTTGAAATTATTGAGATGGAATATTGCAGGATGGGAGAATATTAAAGCTTTTAATGGAGAATTTAGGGATTGTATTAAGCAGTTTGATGTTTTGATGTTTCAGAAGAAAGTGGAAATAAATGGGTTCCGGAGCCACTTTGTTGAGACCATATTAGGTGATAAGAAAGTAGATCAAAAGCTGGTTTAGTATGTTTTATAGCATCCACTCTAGCTGCCAAAATTAAACTTTTTCCACTCCAGGAGCTGATAGTAATAGTGATGTTTCTTGCAATAGGTTACTCAGAATTGCTGCTATTAGATGTATATTTACTACCAAAAAAATTAAGAAAGAAAATATGGGTTATTGAGAAGAATTGAGAAAGTATCTTTTGGTATTGGAAAGTCTATATCCCTTGGATTTTAACACTAGATAGGTGAAGATAATTATTCAGTACTGGTGTCTGGGGGAAAGGATGGATAAGGAAGTATATGGCATTAATGAAAGGATAAAATAATTAAGGATAAAATAATAAATGCTGCAGGAATTAGGTTAACTCAATTTAAGCAAAAGGCAGGGTTGCAGATCTTAAATGACTCTATGGGGGTGGGAGATATATTTGGAGAATTCACCTATAATGCATGTATGGGCAGCAGTGTGATAGATTATATATCTGGTGCTATCAAGCCTAATGACAAGAATATTCAAGTTGGGCCAAATGATTTTGGTAATCATCTGCCCTTAATTATTGAACTGGACTCCATTTATTGTCCAGTCCAAACATCAGTGCAGGCACTTCCATTGAGATCAGTTGAATGCTTCAATAGGAGATGCCTAAAATGGGCCACGGAGCTGAACAAAAATGTGTGTATGATGTTAAATGCTCTGGAGTTTAGGGAATTAGAAGCGAATAAAGAAACTGGTCCATTGACTGACTCATTTGCTATTTATGTTAATTCTGATATCGCAAGACCTTTTGTCAATGGAAAAGTATAAGGGATTAAAAGAGAGTATTAGGGCACAATCCTATGCATGTTTGGACAGACAAAAGATCTACATTTCCAGCATTCCCCAGACAGCCATGCTGGCTGGAGATTGCTGGGAACTTTTTTCAGTCTAAAGATGCATGGGTTACGCCCAAAAACCCTGTTTCTAAAAAAAAAAAGAAGAGAGATTGAGAAGGAAACTTGCCTCGAATTGATAGAGGCTTTAGTGCATTAAAGACAATAGAGGTTTCTGGTATATCGTGTTAGGGGCCTTGGAGGGAATGTGTGGAATGACTGACTGTTGCATCTTAGCAAACATGTGGGAGTGACTTCTACATGATTTTTAGTATAACTAAGAACAGTATGAATAGTACTAGAACAGGAAACCAAGGATCTCCATCATGGGAACCTGTAAGAGAGCTAGAAGTAATACATCTTATTATGGATCTGAAGTGTATAATACTACTACTACTACTAATACTAATAATAATAATATATTTATTTATTACCCACCTCTCCCTTCCAGATCGAGGTGGGGAACAACATCATTCAGACAATATAAAATACATAAAACTGATTAAAAGCATATAAAAATTAATACATTATTAAAATCAACCAAGTCTTAAAATTCGGCTGGGTAGGCCTGCCTGAAAAGATCAGTCTTTATAACTCCCTTAAATTCTAGAAGGGAATCTCTCCCGGCAGGTCGTTCCACAGTCTGGGAGCAGCAGAAGAGAAGGTCCTCTGAGTAACGGTTGTCAACCTAGTCTTGGCCGACTGTAGTAAATTCTTCCCAGAGGACCTGAGAGTGCGAGGTGGATTATATGGGAGAAGATGATCCCACAGGTAACCCTTGACCCAAACCATGTAGGGCTTTAAAGGTTATAACCAACACTTTGTACTTTGCCTAGAAACTAATTGGCAGCCAGTGGAGTGATTTTAAAACTGGTGTGATATGATCACCCCTAGATGTACTGTGACCAACCTGGCTGCCATATTTTGAACTAGTTGAAGTTTCCGGACTAGGCACAGAGGTAGCCCTATGTACAGTGCATTGCAGAAGTCAAGCCTCGAAGTTACCAGCACGTGCACTACCATTTTTAGGTCTTCCAACCCTAGGAAGGGGCGCAGCTGGCGTATCAGCCAAAGGTGATAGTAGGCACTCCTGGCTGTTGCATCTATCTGAGCTGTCATTTGGAGCGACGGATCCAGAAGCACCCCCAAGCTGCGAACACAGCCTTTCAGGGGGAGTGTAACCCCATCCAGAACTGGTTGACACACCTCCAAACCTAGGTTGGGGCCTTTGACAGTAAGCACCTCCGTCTTGTCTGGATTCAGCTTCAGTTTGTTTTTCCTCATCCAGCCCATTACCGCCTCCAAGCATTCATTCAGAGGAGACACACTATCCTTAGCTGACGCTGTTGTCAAAGGCATGGAGAAATATACTTGGGTGTCATCAGCATACTAATAGCACCCCGCCCCATGCCTCCGGATGATCTCTCCCAGCGGTTTCATGTAGATGTTAAACAGCATTGGGGATAGGATGGTGCCTTGAGGTACGCCACACAACAGCTCCTTCTTTGAGGAGCAACTATCCCCAAGCATCACCATCTGGAACCTGCCCAAGAGGTAGGACCGGAGCCACTGAAGCACAGTGCCCCCGAGTCCCAATCCCCTCAGGCGTTCCAGAAGGATACCATGGTCGGTGGTATTGAAAGCCACTGAGAGGTCCAGAAGTACCAGCAGGGACACACACCCTGTCAATACTCATGCGTAGATCATCCACTAAGGCGACCATAGCAGTCTCAACACCATATCCTGCCCTGAAGCCGGTTTGAAATGGGTCTAGAAAATCTGTAACATCCAAGACTGCTTGGAGTTGGAAGGCAACTGCCAGTAGAGCCACTAAAGAAGAACAGTGTGTGAGGGGAGACTCCCCTGACATCTTGATTCCCTCATATAGATAAATCAGTCCTACTTACATTAAGTTAGACTGAAGCAATGATTATGCCAATTTATAGGAATGGTAGTAAGACAGAATCCACAAATTATCACCCTATAAGCAGTGGAGGCTGGTAGCTCCCATTTCAGTGGGTTTGTGAATTTGGGTGGGGTTCTAAATTCTGGGTTTTAGTCAGAATCAGACAGAACTCTAAAGGAGCTATCCAAGGTGCTGAACCTATTTGGGGGATAAGGTCCATCATCTTGGGTAGCTTCTTTAGAGTTCTGGCTGCAACTCAGGATGGATTTGCAGCCCCACTGACATCGGAGCCACCAGCCTCCACTGCCTATAAGCCTTTTATCTGTCATATGGACGTTTTGTGCTATGCATCCGAAACACAAATTAATGAAAAAATAGAGAGAGAAATAAGACTGTCCGCTCTTATTAGCTCCATATTGCAGATGCAGGACGGCAGGCGAAAAGAAGCTGACCCACAAATTAATGTACTGTATTGAGAAGAAGAAAGTTATTGGTGCAGAGCAGGTGAGTTTTGAAAAGGACTTTTCAACACCGGATCATGAGATAGTCCTATTTCATTTGGCAGAAAAAATATCCAACAAATCTAAAAGCAAAACTACATAGTCATAGAATCATATAATCACAGAATAGTAGAGTTGGAAGTGGCCTATAAGGCCATCAAGTCCAACTCCCTGCTCAATACAGGAATCTACCTTAAAGCATCCCTGACAGATGGTGGTCCAACTGCCTCTTGAATGCCTGTGTTTGTAGATCTTAAATCAGCATTTGAGTCTATGCTGGGAGAATGCTTATGGGTAAAACTGGAAGCGAACTCTGTGGATAAGAGAGTGCTTTTCTTTGATTAAAAAAATTATACACCAATACTTTCTTGAAAGTGTGCTGCAGTCCAGAAGGGGATTTATCAAATGCAGTCCCGATAACAAGAGAGATGCAGCAGACGTATGTAACAGCACCACAGTTGTTCAGCCTATATATAAATAATTGGGTTCCCAGTATACATTCCCCTCATTTCCCAAAACTGGCTGGAAAAGAAATTCTGATATTACTTTATGCAGTCAATGCAGTCATGTTATCCTGGACAAAGGCTGTTTTCCACTGACTTGGATGCAGTTTCCCAAATGTTGTTTGCACACGAGTCTGATGATGTATTATCAAAAGACTAAGGTCTTGGTGAACTCCATTTCAGAGAAGCGCTCCTCGGAGGCCTCATTCCAGTGATGGGTGGGTCTGAAGGTGGGGGCCAATGGCAAAAGGGGTGGGGCCAAAATAGCAAACATTACAGGATGTTTTAGCTTAAAGCTCTTCCTACCAGTAACTAAACCTTAGGAGAGGCATTTAGAATGCAGGGGAAAATGCACAGGAATCAGAAAGCCACCCAATGATAGGCAGTCTGGGTAAATAGGGGTGGGGTCAATAAAAGCAGGCATGGGGTTCCCAGTTGGGGGATTCCTACATGGGGAACCCCTGGAGTGCCAAATTGAGACCCCAGGTGGGATTTGGGCCATGGGCCTGAGATTCTACTGTCCGACCATGGAAATCCAAGACTCCTTAGTGAAATGCTAAGTTCAAAATGGCAGCAGTAATTCACCACCGTTGACCTTCTGAGAAAAATGGGGTCAGTCAGCATTTTGTATCCCACGTGGCCATGGAGGAACCAGGATGAAGTGCCATGGTTATTTTGTATATTCATCAGCAGTGCATCTAAGAGTGAACATGCATAGCAAATCTAAGGTAAATCTTTAGCATCCTTGAAACTAGATCTCTATTGTCTTGTTGGGTTTACCCCTGGTCAACAAGAAGAAGGCTGACAAATGCAGTGTGTCCCTGAAAAAGAAATAAGACCTCCAAGAACCATAGATTTAAAACTGAATTAAATTCAAAAATTGTCCAGGGGGCTGGTGAGCTTTAAAACATTTTGCCCCCAGAACACACATTTGATTATGATGTGGAGGGGAGCTGTAACAGACATTGAGAAACACCTGCTACGTCAACCAGTTCTGCTCCTGAGGATTTTAATTGCCCCGTACAGTATCTTTCTTGTGCTTTGTTCAATTAAGGGTTTAACTTCCTGCGATACAAGCCTTACACAGAGTTCACTTTTTATTGGTCTCCCTCTGGGTCAAGAGGGGAGGGGGTTTCTTGACCTGCCAGCATGCCCCTGCTCTCAAACTAAGGGAGGGGGGAGAGAATAAGCTGTCAGTTGTTTCCCTCCAGACAATGATGCCTTTTTAATATCTTCTCGCCATTTTTTCTCAGATCATTGCTCAGGCATTCTTTGCTGATCTCTTCTTATTAGTTCCATGGGTCACAAGAACTTATTAGTTCCATGGGTCACAACAAGCCCAGAAATGAGGAAGGCTGACCGAGCATATAATGTGGAGTCAGGAGTTTAAATCCTGTCTTCCCAGAATGTCAAGGTGACCCTGAAACCGTCCCACCCAATCAACAGAATGGGCAACAAGGAATCAGAAAGGAATCCTTCTTCTGGAGGTGGCACCATTTTGGCACCTCTGGTTTGACCCTAAGGGCCAAACTGAGCTGGGTCAGTGTTGTTGTTGTTTTAGAGAGCTGAAGGCAGCCTGAAAGAGGGATCGCTGTTTGTAGTATTTAGACTCATGCTGTGCTTGGAGAAGGCACAGCTGAATCGGTCAATGTTGGTTTCTCCCCATTTCTCGTTTTGCCAGTCTGAAGTTTGGTTTGTCCCAATCTTTGCCAACTTTTCCAATCTTAATCTCAATTCATCTTGAACTTTGCAGTTTTTATTTTTTTTAAGTATGCATGAAAATCCATATGCATCTTTGTGCACACTTGTCCTAATAGATGGGTTTTTTAACACAATGTTGTATAACATATATATATATATAATATATATATGTGTGTGTGTGTGTGTGTGTGTCTGTTTGCAAGCAATTGTCCCAATATAATGCCTTTTTGAATGTTGTCTTCATGAATATATGCATTGTACACTTTTCCTCAATATGTACATATTTGTACGCATTGCCATCGCAAAATTCAGAGAAGTGCGAATTTCAAAAGATCACTGGTTTTCCATTTGCTTATTAGTTTGGAAGTGTGAGATTTCCCCCCCCCCCATTCCTAGACTGGAGACATGAGACCACACCGTACATAGAAGCACACCCTGCCCCTTATGCGCATTCACTTCAATGTCTGAAGTGACCCTACGAGTGAACAATTCTATGCTCAAAGGCATCTCTCTATAGGGGGGACAATCTGTAGCCCCCTTGGTGCTATTAAACTCTACTTCCCATCAGCGCCATCCAATGTGGCCAGTGTTCAGGGATTATTGAACTTGTAATTTGAGAATATCTGAAAGGCTACAACTTGCCCATCAGCCTCCAAGTTCAGAGGCTGACAGATCCCGATAAAACTGCGCTCCAAATGTCTCTTTGCATTTTATATGCATATTTTGTAAAATGCAGAAAGCCGCTGCTCTTGCACAGTGGGGTCTGATAATAATTGGGAAGTGGGAGTTCAATCCTTTCCTCCCTGATGTTGGAAATCTATCCTTGAAAGCTGCTGCTTGACTTTGGAGGAAAGCCACACCTCACACATTTGGAACCAATCCTCCATTACTGAGAAAAGTAGGATATAAGTTCTTGAAATATATGAACGCTGAGAAGAGCAAGAGATCTTCAGGTGGTGGTGAAGGTGGTGGAGCTAGACAAGCAATGGACATTGGCAGGCAGAGCAAAGAGGTTTTTGATTTGTTTTCAAGCTATACATCACAACTTGGGGTGCATGCAGACATTAATACAATCAGGGCACAATCCTGTGCTTGTTTAGACAGAAAAAGGGGCATACAAATCCCAGCATTCCCCAGGAAGCCATACAGTCATAGGACTTCTTTTCAGTCTAAACGTCATGAGATTGCACCCTAAGATGATCAAATAAATTGACGAAACATTGCCATACATGTATAATACATTATATTCTATTACCATAATGATATTAAGGTCAGCTTCATTAATTAACAAAGTTCATAGAATCATAGAATAGTAGAGTTGGAAGGCGCCTATAAGGCCAACCTCCTGCTCAATGCAGGAATCTGCCTTAAAGCATACCTGACAGATGACTGTCCAGCTGCCTCTTGAAAGCCTCTAGTGTGCGACAGCCCGCGACCTCCCTAGGTAATTGGTTCCATTGTTGTACTGCTCTAACAGTCAGGAAGGCTTTCCTGATATCCAGCCGGAATCTGTCTTCCTGTAACTTCAGCCCATTATTCCACGTCCTGCAGTCTGGGATGACCAAGACGAGATCCTGGCCCTCCTCTGTGTGACAACCTTTCAAGTATTTGAAGAGTGCTATCTTGTCTCCCCTCAATTCTCTTCTCAAGGCTAAACATGCCCAGTTCTTTAAGACTCTCCTCATAGAGCTTTGTTTCCAGACCTCTGCTCATTCTTGTTGCCCTGCTCTGAACCCCCTCCAGCTTGTCTGCATCCTTCTTGAAGTGTGGTGCCCAGAACTGGATGCAATTCTCAAGATTGGGCCTAACCAGTGCCGAATAGAGGGGAACCAGTACCTCACTAAATGAGGCTCATATTCAGCTTGTACTCTACAACAATTCCAAGATCCTTCTCACTTGTCGTATTGCTGAGCCAAGTATCCCCCATCTTTTTATCCCCCATCTTTTAACTGCACATTTGGTTTCTTTTTCCTAGGTGTAGAACTTGGCATTTATCCCTGTTAAATTTCATTCTGTTATTTTCAGCCCAATGCTCCAGCTTATCAAGATCACTTTGAACTTTGTTTATGTCTTCCAGAGTATAAGCAATCCCACACAATTTTGTGTCATCTGCAAATTTGATAAGGTTCCCCTGCACCTCCTCATCCAAGTCATTAATAAAAATGTTGAAGAGCACTGGGCCCAGGCCTGAGCCCTGAGGTACCCCGTTCATTACCTCCCCCCATTTGGAGAAGGTACCATTGATAAGCACTCTTTGGGTCCGATTCTGTAGTCAACTGTGGATCCACCTAATATTTGTTCCATCTAGCCCACTTTTAGCTAGTTTGTGAGTCAGAATGTCAAGGGGCACTTTGTCAAAAGCTTTGCTGAAGTCAAGATATATTCTGTCCACAGTTGAATAAGTTTTAAACATGTCAGAATTCCTGTGGGTCATCATCATACCCAGCAAATGTCCTTTCACAAGGCTCCTGTGCCTTTAAAACCTGGGTGACATGCAGAAACCTGACAAGTACAGCTCCTTTTAGGCAGGAGGATACAGAGTGATGCAAATTTTTACCCGCTGAACTTCTGCCTGCTGCAATGCTTTTCGAAGCACAGCAGCCCTTCTAGATGAGGGGAAATAAAGATAACAACCCCACTAATTTGCCTCTCTTTGGTTTCCCATCTGAAGTAGGGCTATAAGCCTTGACCTTGTGGAAAATGTAACTCCCGTGTTCTGTACAGTGCCTGACACAAGGTTTTCGCTCACCTATTCTACCTAAGAACATCAGAAGAGCCCTGATGCTACATTAGACCAAGGGGCCATCTCATCCAGCACTCTGTTCACACAGTAGCCAGCCAGCTGTTGACCAGGAATCCACAAGCAGAACACCCATGCAACAGCACCCTCTTGCTCATCTTCCCCAGCAGCTGGTGTCTATAGGCATCCTGCCTCTGATACTGGAGGTAGCACATAGCTATCAGGACTAGTTGAGAGCCTTTTCCTCTGCAACCCGGCAACATGCAAGCCTCCCAGTTTAATTATGAAATGTGACAGAAGGGGGCCCTCAGAATGTTCAGGGAGATACCGGAAATGAACAGTGTTACTATGAGATTCCTAAGGGAGGACTCCCTAGTCGGGTTTTCTCATTTTAAAGCTACACGAACGTGTGTGTGTGTGTGTTGTTTTGTTTCCCAGGAGGGCATGCCTCACTGGAGTGAGACAAAAGATACTTCGGTGCGTTCAACACACACACACACACACCCCTCAGAAATACTCTCTGACCTTTCTGTGCCCCCAACCTATTTAATTAATTTATTTATTCACTTATGAAAACATTTGTTTCCCAGGGATCTCGGGGCGGAGTACAGCTAAAATCAGAGCAATATAAACATAATTTCCATAGCTAAAACTGTACTAAATCCTTAACGAATTAAAATCGGTGCACGCACACGCACGCACGCACCCTGGTGTGTAGACGTAGACACACCAGCCCTCCTCCGCCCCCTCCCCAGAATGAAAGAAACGCCACCCGGTGGTACCTTTTGTGTCTCTCGCCATTTGCGTGCCAAGCAAGGGCAGCGCGCGCGCGGGTGGGCGGCGCATCGACTCGGCCGCCCAGCCGCTGCCTGCAATTCCGCAGCCGTCGGGGGCGCATCATCCGCGCGGCAGGTGTCCCTCGCTCTCCCGCCCCCACCCCGCTCTCCACCTCGCCGCGGGCCCTCCCAAGTCTGGAAACTCCAGAAGCTTTGGCAAGAAGATCCGTCCGCTCCCCCTCTCTTCCAGCGCGCTTAGCCTTGGAACCGGGCAAGAGCCGCGCCTCGGTCGCATACAGGCTGGGTCTTTCTCTCCCTCTCTCTTCCCCCCCCTCCACCCCGGGTTATATTCCCCCCACGGGCGACGAGGGCGACGTGAGGAGTGCGAGTCGCCCCTTGGAGAATCGGGGAGCAGTTCTGCGGGTGAAACGGCCGGCGAGCCTCGCTTTTGGAGAGGAGGGGGGAGCCGCGTCTTTCTCCGCTCCCGCGGGCGCCTCCGGACCCGCGCTTCGCAAGTCTTCCGAGAGCGGAGGGGAAACGGCGCAGGCTGCGGCTGAGCAAAAGAGGCGCGCTGGAAACTGACCAGGGTAACTGACCAGGCGAGAGACACGCGCTTGAAACTGACCAGGAGGTAGGTTAGGATGGAACGGCGTCCGTCTCCTCGCTCTCTCTAGGCGAGAGAATCCAGCCCAAGAGCCCACCTGGCTTGGTTTTGCCTCCGCGGAAGGTGGGGAGGGGAGGGGGGCAACCTGCACCTGACGAAGCGAGTTCTTTACAGCGCCACGTCCTATGCACGTGGCTACTCTGAAGTCGGTCTCAGTGAGGTCAATGGGACCCGCTCCCAAGCCAGTGTGGCTATAAGGTGCGGCCTTTAGCCCTCAGGAGCTGAAGCTGCTGCAATGCATCTGTTAAGATTTTGCAGAGGGGTGGCCCCGTGCGAAGCCTATGCTGCAGGCAAAACCACAGTCTTGCGGCCCTTTAAAAGGCTAACCAATTTATTCTGGCAGAGAGTCCATCTTTCGTGGGCTCTGGCCCACTTCATCAGATGCATCAATTAAGAGCACAATTCCGGGTGGGTATGTCTACTCAGAAGTAAGCTCCAATGGGAATCACTCCCAGGTCAGTGTACTTAGGGTTGCAGCCTTGATTGTCCTGTAGGCACACACGCGTACTTGGGAGTGAGTCCCATTGAAATCAGAGTCCTGCGCATGTAGCATTGCCCTGTGGGTCTTTCAAGCTGCCATAAGACTCTCGTTTTCGCTGAGACAAACTAGCAGAGTTACCCTTTGATGGAAGTGGAGTATGGGAGGTTAGCATTGCTTCCTTTGAGATGGATCCTGCTCGTTTACTTACTATTCTCTTTTGAACATTTCAACTATGCATTTAATAACTGGGCTCCCCCATTTGGGTTTTTCAGTTTTAAAAATTGCATTTAAATCACTGCATTTATGTATTAATAATGCTGGTAATAAATCAATTGCTATGTTTATTTACCTCCTCAACACCAACACATAAATTTGAAGCACCTTAAGGCTGCAAAACCTGTGCACTTTGCATTAAAAAAAAAAACACACACACACACACACCTGGCTCCGCCGTGGCTGAGTTCTGTGGCCCTGTGGCTGAGTCCTGTCTTATATTAAGCTTTTATTCTGCAAGCCCAAGGATAGTTGGTGAGGCTGATAGCACAAATTCAATGGCAAAGGCAAGGCATTCAATAATATAAACCCTACGAAGTCCTTTGGAAACAACTCCTGGGCTGATTCCAGCACAAATTTAAGTCTTGGAGGTTAGCCTGGGAAATGGACAGCCCTGGCTCAAGCTGAATGATTGGATATGGATACATATTTGCAATTTATTTGCATACACATCTCCGCCATTTATTTAGTTGGTGTCTTTTGGAAGAATGATTCCATGTGCCTTGCAAAGCAACATTCCATCAAAAGCAACCAAAGTTTTTTTTTAACGGTCAGATCTTTCATCTTAGTAATGGGATGGGATGCTGTCTTAGAACAAAAATTAGGCAGAAAAGAGGAATAACTAAATGAAACGGTTTGCCTTTGAAGCAGGTTTTCAAATAATTTTTGGCATATATGATCAAATAAGAGAATGTTATTGAAAGAAAATGGAGCATACAGGCTAAAGGTGTGGTTTCTTATCCTAAAATTGGACACAACTAGACATTGTGGGCAAAACATTTTTCCCATCTATCAATGGAAATGTAGCTAAGACATTATTATTATTATTATTATTATTATTATTATTTACTATTCATTGTTCCTAATTAGAAACTGCTTCTGTATTTCTTCCGCAACATACAAACTGTTCTGCCATTCACTTCTCATTTATTCCCATGGCAACCCTGTAAAAGTAGGAAGGAGAAAGTAGTGCAGATCCACTCCCATATATTACAAAATCCCTACTATAGATGCATTCAAGGGATTTGAAGAAGCACAAATCAAAAGGTCCATTTGGATGGAGAAGGGCCATAGCTCAGTGATAGAGCACATGCATTGCATACAATATATATATATATATATATATATATAATCTCCCATATCCACTTCATTATATCTCCAGATAGGACTGCCTGTCCCAAACATCTAGGGAAGATGTCACATTGGGGAAGGGTGCCTTAGAGGAAGCTGATACAGCAGAACAAGATTTTTATCCACAAGGCAGCCATTTATAGGATGCTGGGATGCCATTTAGGGAAAACGTTCTCCCCTACCAAAGCCATTTTTCAGGCCTTATATGACTAATTCCTCCTGAGCTCTTCTGGCCAACTCAGATTTCTGTGCCATAAATCCCTTCGTTTTAAAAGACGTGATGGTTTGACTGATGTTGATAACATGGCTGTAGTTATTATGAGGAGAGAAAGCAAAAGAGATATTAAAGGCACCATCCTATGCTTCTTGAGAGAGAGAGAGAGAGAGAGAGAGAGAGAGAGAGAAACCCAGAACTCACAGCATGGGGCATGCTGGGAGTTCAGGCCTTTTTTCTGTCTAAACATGCATAGTATTGCACCCTAAAAGAGGTTTTGCTCTGTAGCATTAGAGTATATCTGAAAGTGAAAGCAGAGTGGGAAATTGTTCAGGTCTTTCTTTCTGAATCATAGCCTAGAATGGATATTTTTATAATTGTCAAAGAAGAATGTCTGTCGTTTACGGCTTAAATGCATGCAGTGGGCATATTTCAATAAGCTGCTTTCTCCTAGCACCCATAGGATTAGATCCTAAGATATTAGCTTAAGAACTTTTATGGAAGAAATGTTTCTCATCCCCTCCCACAAGCCTGGCTTTGGATGGTTCTGCTTTCCCCAGCAGTGGGGCCTGAGTCTGGCACAGGGAGGGCTGGCATGAAAGGTAGGCATGATTGGGCACCCACCAAGGGCCGACACCCCGGCAGGGGACCACTAACAAGACCCCCCTGGAGTTGCTCCTCTCTACTTCCTCACTGCAACCTGCTTGCTCATTAGCCTCTCACTCTGGGCCAGGCAATGGTGGTGGTGGTGGGGAGGAGGAGGAGGAGGAGGTGGTGGAGGTGGAGGTGGAGGTGCCGCTGCTTACTTGCTCGCTGGATCTCAGGGAACAGGTGGTGGCAAGGATGAGGAAGAGGAAAAGGAGGAAGAGCACTTGGTGACTGTTGTTTCCTGTTGGTCTGCTCTCAGCAAGCATGCAAGCCATGGCAAGAGTGAGGGGCATCGCCTTGCTCACTTCCTTTGGGTGGTTGCATGGATGGGACCCTAGAGGGCAAGCAAAGGAGCCGAAGTGCCAGTGGTGAAAAAAGGAGGTTGGCCTACTTACAAAGTAGGGTCTCTGGGGGCATTTCCCCCCCCAAAGTTCCCCACAACCTTGAACTGACTCTGTGGGTTGAATCCAACAGGTCATATCCAGTGTCAGCATAGTTTAAGTCTCAGTCATTTCTATGGGCCTACTCTAAGTAGGACTAATCTTGGATACAACCCACAGGTGTTTGTTTGTTTTTTATCATATCAGGGATGGGCAACCTGTGGATCTCCAGATGTTTGGGCCTAAAACTCCCCTGATCCCTCACGATTGCCTATGTTGGCTAGGGCTGTTGTAGGCCAAAACATCTGGAAAGCCATAACCTGCCCACCACTGCCATATATTCTGTTGGACTCCCTCGTATGTTGTCATTTACAGCCATTCTAGCACAATTTCTTGAAAACAGATGTTTTGCAATTTCAGTAAAAGGCCTAATAATGATGATAAAAAGGACAAAACAGTTGCAACAGATGACATCCAAAATTTAACATAAGTATTAAAGAAGCTATGGGGGAGGGGGGTTAAATAAGGCTGCCAATAACTAATACTCTTGATGAGTATATGCTGCCTCAGAAAATTCGAAGAGCCAAAGCAACGTCTCAAAAGAAGAATCCACTTGGCTCGGCATGTCAGAGTTCAGGATGGTCCCATCAGGCATCTAGTCCAGCATTCTGTTCACGCAGTGGCCAACCAGCTGTCACCAGGAACCCACAAGCAGGACATGAGTACAACAGCACACACATGTTCCCTAGAAATTTCGTGTTTATAAGCTTGCTGCTTCTGATACTGGAAGTAGCATACCTCCTCCAATATCAGAGACTATGCTTCTGTATACCAGTTGCTACTGACCCCGAGTGGAACGGTGCTCTTGCACACATACCAATGGGAAGCTCAGAATTGGACATCTGGTTGGCCATTGCATGAACAGAATGCAGGACTCGATAGGCCATTGGTCTGATACAGCATCAGGGCTCTTCTCGTGTTCTTAAGTCTGGCTGCTGCTCATAAACTGAGAGTGGGCATTCTAGCACACCCCACTATCCTTTGCAACATGTAGGTGTTCCCAAAGCAGACATATCAATGTGGCAAGAGCTTCCAGGCATTTAAAAACCTCCGCACTAGCAAAAGATCTCCCCAAATTTGTCTCTTGTTCTGGCAGGAGAGCTAATCTGTAGTCTGACCCTATTAATCTTCAAAGACTGTGTTGAAAAGAGTCTTGTACATCTGAAGTGACTGCAGGTTTTCTTCTCCTACAGCTCCCTCAAAAGGCTCTTTGCTTTCCTTTTCCTTCATGGCAAAGATGAGAAAAATGTGGAGAATGGAAAACTTCCGATTTATTTTCGCCAGTGTGCTCTGCTTCCTTTTCATTGAGGGAACGAAAACAGAACAAGGAAAATGTAAGTAAACCTTTCTTTGTAAACTGATTAGAATCAAGTCGCCCTTGGTGTCGTTTAACTTGTTCACACATTAATCTGTGTAGAAATCAACCTCCATGAGTTCCAGAGCCTTGTGTGCACAGGCCCAAGGTGAATATATACCTGAAGATATATGGCATCCTCCGCTCATGATCTATACCCTGGGGAAATGGAAGTTATGGCTTCAGTGGAGGCTGGTGGCTCCAATATCAGTGGGGCGGTGAATCTGATCCAGGTCTCAGTCAGACCCAGTCAGAACTCTGAAGGAACTATCCAAGGTGCTTCCTCCCTGGTGTGTGTGCTAGAGAAAGAGAAAGAGAAAGAGAGAGAGAGAGAGAGAGAGAGAGTACTATGTAGAATAATAGCCAATTTATTAGGAGCTGTTGATAGTCCTAGAATACTGAGCTGGCAAAGGACAACATTTATTTATTTATTTATTTATTTATTTATTATTCACAATATTTATATACCACTCACCATCCAAAATATTTTGGAGCAGTGAACAACAAATAGAATAAAAGAATAGATAACACCATATTAAATATACAATTTTTAAAAAAACAAAGTTCTGGTAAAAACCCAGTATTCATAAAACCATGGCAGTCATTCATGGAAAGCTTCCATGAATGACCAGCGCTGGAAGCAATACTACATTGGTGCCTGCCTGACCTCCAAAGACAGGGAATTCCATAGGAAGGGGGACACCATGCTGAAGGCTGTTCTCCTGGTGGACTCCAATCGGACCATAGGTCCATGTGGCACCACCAGGAACATGCCCATTCAGTATAAAGCTAATGGGTCTTAACTGTCCATTCAAGACCAAGCCACCTCACAATACTTTGCATTACAACAGGCATGACTCACAACGGTATATTATTGCTGAGAAAATCTATTCCCCATCACCACCACGTACCAACTACTGTGTGGATTGCAGCTACGTTCAGAGGGAACAGGGCAGTCTGAAAGAGGTGGCAGATGATGTTAGCATCACTGCTAAGCACAAAGTCCCTGTGTTTCGACCCTACAAACCTTGGCTCCACTACAACACAGCTTTCCTGATCTCTGGCAAATGATGACCCAGTCTAGATTTCAGATTCTTTTCTCCAGAGTGGCAGAACACAAGTTCTGGTTCTAATTTCCTGAGATCTGCAGCAAAGCAGTAGCAGCAGCTGCCACCTTCATCAGCATTGCTGTTCACCATCCAGCAGTGGTGTGGGGTGGACTATTTTCTGTAAAAGAACTAAAATTGAAAATGTTCTGGACATTTTTCTGCTACTATATTTTTCCATTGAAAATCTTTCTGTTTTTAAAACCGAGTTCCATTGTGAAATTAATTAATAACACAATAAATATGATACTTGCTGAAATGAGCAAATGGAACAGATGCAAGGCCACTCATACAAGAAATCAAAATTGTAATGAACCTTTTTCATGTGACCATCCCTGGGAAGCACGTAGAACTTCTCAGCGGACATCTATGTGATTGCACTGTCAGTATGCTAATAGCTTTCAGTGCCTTTATTTTTAAAAATATTCAGGGAGAAGAAAGCACACTAATAGCATCTACTCAGATATATGTCCTACTAAGTTCAGTTGAACTCATTCCCCAGTAAAAGTGCATAGGGTTACAGCCTTAATTGTCAATAGGTTTTCCACTTAACACTAATTGGAAAATCAGCTAACTATGATTGTGGGGTACATTGTATTCAAAGTTTTCCTTGTCAATTATTTTTACTTGAAATACTTATCACTGAATCATAGAATAGTAGAGTTGGAAGGGGGCTATAAGGCCATCGAGTCCAACCCCCTGCTCAATGCAGGAATCCACTGTAAAGCATACCTGACAGATGGCTGTCCAGCTGCCTCTTGAAGGCCTCTAGTGTGGGAGAGCCCACCACCTCCCTAGGTCATTGGTTTGGTTCCATTGTTGTATTGCTCTGATAGTCAGGAACAGTCAATACATTAAGCCAGTCTTCCTCAACCTGGGACCTTCTAGGTGTGTTGAGCTACAGTTTCCATCATCCCAAGCCAGAACTACAACATCCCTTACATTATTTGGTGATAGTGGTGCTACTGCTTTGCTACTGATCCTGGGAACTGAGAACAAGACTTTGGCAGCATTTACCTTACTGCTTTATAATGGTTTATAACTTTATTGACAACTGTTGGGGCCGAGGACACATCCCTAGGCTGACCAGGTGGCTCGGGATTTCCCGGTCCTAACTGGGAATCCAGAGGCCAACCGGGCCAACCAGGGGAAAACCGGGGTGGCGGGGGGTCACGCGGCGGTGGCAGCGAGACCCGGAGGCGGTGGAGGAGCCCGGGAAGCGGACGCCCCTGCAGGTAAGCATGAAGGGGGGCTCTTACCTGCTGGGGCGGCCGCTTCCCGGGCTCCTCCGCCGCCTTTGCCGCTGCTGCCGGGCTCGTAAGGCCAGAGGCCGCGCGGAACAGGCAGGAGAGGGCCGGATCCGGAAGTGACGTAACCGGCCCTCTCCTGCCTCTTCCGCGCAGCCTCTGGCCTCCTTGGGGCTCAATCGCGATGGCGATGAGCCCTAAGGAGCCCGGACGCCCACGCCCGCCTCTTCCGCGCGGGCTTCTGGGCTCCTCGAGGCTCGTCACCATCGCGACGAGCCCCAGAAAGGCCAGAGGCCGCGCGGAAGAGACGGGAGAGGGCCGGTTATGTCACTTCCGGATCCGGCCCTCTCCCGCCTCTTCCGCGCGGGCAGCGACGGAGGACCCCGCGCGGCCGCGCGGGCGACGGAGGACCCGGCGCGGCCGCGCGGGCGGCAGCGGAGGACCCCGCGCGGCCGTGCGGGCGGCAGCGGAGGACCCCGCGCGGCCGCGCGGGCGAAGGAGGAACCCGGCGGTAGGTCCAGGCTGGTTTTTTTTGGGGGGGTGGCTTGGTGGGGGGGTTGTTTTGGGGGGGGCGGGGGGGACCGGGATTTTGACTTTTAAAATCTGGTCAGCCTACACATCCCATATACCGTTTTCAAGCCACTTTCAAAGTGTGATATCCTGCTTGGTAAATATTTGGCCTTTGTGCCCTGCTGCCACTGCCTGCCTGTTAGATTTTAGGGAAGAAAGCAGAGAGACCACCTTTTTCAGATTCGATTTGGGAAAATAGTGCTGGTGTTAATTAGTTGTTTTTATAACATGTAGCTATTTTTAAATTCATCCCATTTTCTATCCAGGAGTAAACCTTGAAAATTGGTTCTGCAAATGTCAGGAATGGTTCAACTTGAACCAGGTGCCAAAGGAAATTATGGCAGGTGCCTATTGATTAATGCCCATTAATATACCAATATACTTTCCTCCACCCAATCCCTGGAGTTGTTTTGCAGCCATACTTAAAATGTTTGCAAGGGTTTTAAAAATAAAATCAGCATTCAACTTGTTGGTATACCATTCAACTTGTTGGTATACATGTATACAGGATAAGTTACAAAGCCAGGAGACAGAGAGTATAGGTCAAAGGTCAGGGACCAATGCCAGATGTTAGAGTGTAAACAATGCATGCATGATGGCTCATAATTGGCATTTCATATAAAGAATCTGATGCTAGAGGACTGTTAGTAGTCAAACAACACTGAGCTAGATGGACAAATACTCTGACCTGGTGTAAGGCAGTTTTCTATCACAGTGCGGATGAAGGACCAAGGGCCGTTCACACAACATGCTAACCCAACCGAGTGGTTGAGAATGAGTTGTTTTGAACTGTGGGTTGTTTGTTGAACTGTGGGTTACCGTGTTGTCTGAACATAGCCAGGGTTGCTTGTTAGCCATGCAGCGTGTCTTATTTTCTAAAACAAGCCACTTTGAGAACCCATGCTTTATTGTTGGTTTATTCAGGGTGGTTAACAAGCCACACTGCATGGCTAATAAGCCACCCTGGCTGTGTTCACACAGCATGATAACCCACCCTGTGGAATATGTGGTGCCAGTAACTAAGCCTTCAGAGCAGCATTTTGATGTTTTAGAATAGAGAAAAAATATGCAAAAGACACAAAACCACCACTTTGCAATATTATTGATGACAATTGGAAATTCAATTTACACAAAAGCCATAGAATTCATTCACTTACCTGCAGGTGCAGATTTTCTGTTTTATTTCTGGTAGCAGCCAAAATTTCAACCCAGTAGTCAACAGCAGAGCAAGCATGTTTCCTCGCTCTAACCCGCCATCTCTAGCAAATAGAGGGATACAAAAGGGAAGATGAAGATGGACGTGGTCCAAAGGAGGCATTCTCTCTGCTCCGCTGAGCTTATTCACAAGAATGAGCTTTGCAAATAGCTTTGTCCCAAAGCAGGAGCATCACCGAGGGGCTGTTGGTGGCATCTCCAGTTCACTGCTTCGCAGACATGAAAGCCTCATTCATCCCAGAATCGACTGACGTGGAAGCAGATCTTTTCACACGAGCTACCACAGGACTCCACGCATCCCTCCCCTCTCTCTCTCACACACACACACATATCCCCCCCTCTCTGAGCAAAAGGAAGGGAGCAAAATAGATTGCGACCAGGTTTAAGGGCCACCTTATCTCATACAAGTGTCCCTCTAATATATGTTGCTTCTTTTGGAGATGTTTAGATTGACATGTCCAAGATGAGTATGTGGGTTAAGGTGGCCAGCTAGGCATCACCTGAAAAGAAGACAGGTCAGGATGCATAACTTGCAGAACATTCAAATATGCTAATTTATATGTATAGATGCAAATTAGGAAATAGTGAGTATAATTTAAATAGAAATGCAATACCTCTCACTGCAGTGGGGAAGATGGAGACTGGGTGAGCTGTGGGCCTGCTGCTCCGCCTACTGCCCATGTGCCACAACTGCTGATGGGCAACTTCAAGGCACCTGCTGCTCTCCATTCTTAGGGTTCTCTATCTTTAAAACCAGACTTGGACTGGGCAGCTCTTCAAATACAAGATGCCTTCAAATAGAGGACTTTAAAAATGCGGTTTTACACTTTAGTCAATGGGGGAAAATGCACACTTTTGAAAAATGCACACTTTTCCCGTTGGAAATGCACACTTTTCCCAATTGAATTAACCGGGAGGGGGGGGACCTAGGTCACAAACAGGAACAGGAGTGAGGAGAACTGAGCTTTGAAGTGAAGTTTGGAGAACCCCTGGTTCTCCCATTCTTATTCTCAGTTGTGGCGCCCTATATATCAGGGGTGTGGAATCAATTCAGCCCAAGGGCCAAATTGAATTTTGAAGAAGCTCTCAAGGACCCCATTCCAGCGGTGCGAGGGTCCAAAGGTAAAATGGGAGAAGGGCCCAAAATATCCCAAATACTTTGGTTTAAAATTCTTACTGCTGGCAACTAAACCTCAGAAGAGCCATTTCCATCTTTTAGAATGGGGAGAATAGCTGGGATGCCACTAAACTATAGGTGGTCAGGGAAAGATGGTGGAGTCAGGAGAAGAGGGCGTGGCAATCTGGGGAAACCAGAGATTTGCCCCGTGGGCCTGAGAGTCAACATACCTGCTGTATATCTAGGGCCTGCCATAGGGAAGCTTCCCTGGCACAAACATTGGTGTCTTTCTGATGTCATACAAAGATCTTGTCACTTGCTCAAGCCTTTCCACCATGTGTTATATGGCCGTTTTTTAACTGCTGAATTTTACTGACCAGTGTTCTCCTTATCAGTAAGGGAGTTTATCATAAAAGGTGGGCTGGTTTGCAAATATCCCAAACCCATGGTTAATTTAACCCATGAGTTGTTGCCCTACCCAGGGTTTGTTGGCAGATGATCAAACAAACCATCCTTGGCTTTCTCAGTCTCTGGGTTGTTTCTTGCCTTCCTCCATCACCTGCTTCCTCCATGTATCCCAAATGCCTTTGCAGCAATGTAGTAGTGACATGTAAAGAAGCTGGGGTCTTTTCTGCCACTCTCTGTAACTTGGAGTCAACCCATGAACAACCCACAATTCTGGGTTCACACTTAACAACAACCCATGCCTTAAATAACCCAGGGTTCACAAACCAGCAACAAACCATGGGTTTTTTCTGGGTTATTTGTACTTAACAAACCATGGTTTATTAGCACAGCCACATTTGCAGATCATGACAACTCAGAATTCAACAACGCAAGCCATGTGTTAGCGTAATGTGCGAATCAAGCCAGTAAAAAGTGTGACCTAGCTACATTCAATGCATTATGTGTAACGTGCTTTGGCACAGACCCCTCATTCACCCATTCACAGCTTTTCCTCTCTGTTGCAGATTCAGAAACCTATTGTATGTTTCAAGATAAGAAGTATCGCATAGGCGAAAGGTGGCATCCATACCTGGAACCCTATGGAATTGTTTACTGCGTTAACTGTCTCTGCTCAGAGGTATGTTTCTTGCAGCTGGTTCTACTGTTTTTCACTACTAATGGTCAGAAAGATGGTTGCAAATGAGAAATGCCCATCAGTTATGTGTAGAAGGAGGGCTTTTGTATTACAAGGACTATTGCCAAAGATAAAAATCCACTTTGGTTGTAAGGCAACTCTGTTTTATTGAGCATAATACAGCTGTATGGAGAAAGTCCTACAGACAAAGAACTTCTCAACTGGCAGTGTGAAAAGCAAGTATAGTTATACATAATAGCATCTTGACCACTTAGCAGTTAGCAAAGTTCTAAAGCAAAACAAAGACAGATCAAAGAAAACTTCACTTTATCAACAGATGGCCCATAACTCTTCTGGCAATGTCAGACTGACCTGGATGGTCAGTCCTCCTTATCAAGCTAGCTTATTTGTCTTCTACTATATTAAGAGGTCTTGACTATTAGAAATTCCAATTAAGCATTTCCTTGCTGATGTAACAGTTTTAGCATTACAGCACATTCAGGTACATACATTATTCCAATCCCATCTTGCAGTCCACTTGCAAGAGCCAAACTACATACAGAGGCCTACATACAGAGAAGGTATATCATGGCTTCTGGCCTTGTTTTCTCACTACCAATGGAGGGAATCAGTTGTATTTTCAGTCTATATCAGTTTTGTAAGTGTTTCTTTATAAGTCCCTTCCATCCCATTACCACAACAGTTTTATTTTTTTAAAAAAATGAAAATGAAAATTTGCATTATTTTAACATGTCCCAACAAAATACACGTTGTATCAATTTAACTTAAAGTTTGCATTTAGGTATGCATAATATCCTAAAACATACATTTGTATGTGCATTTCAGTGCTTCCCCCCCCCCTTTAGCTGAGACCTATTATCACAACACTGGGACAAATCCAAAGGATAGCTATATGCCAGTCCTCATATTAGTCTGGGAAATGCAAATCGGGTTGGTTTGCTTTGCAATGTGGACAAAGTGAAATTCTCAAGCATCTCTAGCCATGACTGTTATAGAATCTGACTCTCATCCACTCTCTGCTTTTTGGTGACCCAAGTATCTGGAGTGATGCAACAGGTTCTGCCTTTTCCTGAGTATATCCCCAAATGAAACCCATTCAGTGGAAGCCACTGGGAATCAACCTTGCCCCACCCCTTCATTTGCATACTCCTGAATTTATGCCTTAATTTGCATATCCCTTAATTTGCATACTCTTGCCCTCAGTTCAGTTTCTTGATCACCGTAGAATAGGGTGGCGTCTGACTCATCGGCAAAAAGAGGAAACGCGTCCCCTGAGGAAAAGCTAAAAGAGGACAGTGATTTGCAAAACGTTGGTGTGTGGAGAATTATATGTATAGGTGCAAACGCAAAATAATGACTATGATTTAAATAGAAATACATCCCAAATGCCTTTGCGGCAGTGTAGTACTGGCATGTAGGGAGGCTGGGGTCTTTTCTGTCACTCTTGCCTGCTGCCTCTGTAGCCTGGAAAAACAATGCATGAACAACCTACAGTTCTGAGTTCATACTTAACAACAACCAACGGTGACTTGTATGCTTCCTCAGTCCACTGTCCAGGGGCTGTTAATGGGCATCTGCAAGGTCCCTCTTTGCTCTAGCTTCTTAGGATCCTTCATCTTTAAACCAGACCTGGACTTAGGGCTGCATGGATTTTGTTAAGTCCAGTCCACTGGCGTTTCACGGATCGCCAGGTGTCTTTTGTTCCCACTCATTGACAGAACTGGCTTTTGTTTAGGGATGTATGAGAATTTCGTTCCACTTGCGCAAATCCTGCCCACCCTGCAATCTGCATGAAAAAGCCAGTGCAAAATCTGCAAGTCAGATTCATGGAAATCTGACCGCATTTCAGTTCATTGTGGAATTCTCCGACTTCCCTGTTTGGGCTAGACAAACACCTCTTCAAATACAAGATTCTACCAGCTCCCCACAATAGAGGAATGTCCTTGGTAAGGTAGGACAACTGGCCACCCCACCGTAGAATGTGATAGAACTAATGCAAATTTGCCTTAAAGAAGAAAATAAGGAAGGACAGTCATTTAGTTATTTATGCTTGCCTTCCAGCATACAGCCAAAACATAGTTATTCTAGGGTGGGGAGGGGTTTGAGATGTATTTCTGAGTGTCGATAGGGAATGGTACTGAAATGCTTCCAGCTGCTGTATTTATGTGGAGCTGGGTTGTTTATTTTTCATTGACTTTGGCTTGTGTGTTTTATGATTTGGTGTTTTAATTTTATTTTATGCTGTGTAAAACGTTGCTATACATTTCTGTGCACTGATACACGCTTATGTTCATCCTGTTTGGGTTTCAGGGAGTTGCACAATCAAAATTTGTATCATGAAATAACATGCAAATGCCAAAGCACACATGGAACATTTAAAAACAGAGGTTAAAATGATAGCCATGAATATACCTGCGTAGACCGAGAGGGTTTAGGCAGTTGCTAAACGTATTGCAACGTCGGCACCATGCGAGCCTCTTGGGCGGGGAGGTGGGGGGGCAGGGGGCGGAGGGTGAGGGGGCGGGAGGATTCTATAATGAGGATGGGGCAGCACTGCAGAAAATGCCATCTCCCTTGTGATTAAATAGTAGGTAAAACATGCATAACTCCTACAGAGAGCTGCATGAGGGGGGTTTCGGATGCAGCGGATGATCTTCTCCGGCAGTGGAGAGGAACTGACCTGAAGGCTCTCTGTGACACGTGCGGACAGGTCCATGGGCCTAAATCTACCACCATGATACACCTAGTAACAGGCTGTTTCAAGGGCAGGAGGTGGCCATGTGGAGAAAACTTTGGATCCACGCTATTCACCTGGATCCAAAGCCTTTCTATATTCCCTCCCACAGCCTGGCCCTAGTGTAGCTAATTTCCCCCTCCATTGGTTTTAAAGCTGGGGGGCATCTCGGAACGGAAATAAAAAGTTGATGGGACTTTGAAAGTAGTGGGTGAACTTTTACCCCCACCCTCTCAACGCCAGTCAGGATTGGCCATTTCCCTCTACTCAAGGAGGCACATCGAGAAAGACCGTCTTCATCATCCCAGAGTGCAGGACCCGGAAAAATGGGCTTAAGTTACAGGAAGCCAGATTCTGGCTGGACATCAGGAAAAATGTCCTGGCTGTTAGAGCAGTACGGCAATGGAACTAAAGACCTAGGGACATTGTGGGCTCTCCCAAACTGGAGAGCCATCTGTCAGGGATGCTTTGATGTGGATTCCTGCATTGAGCAGAGGGTTGGATTCAATGGCCTTATAAGCCCCTTCCAACTCTACCATTCTATGATTCTATGACTTCAGCCAAATATCGTGATGCTAAATGTTAGCCAAGCCAAACATCTTCACATTTTGTTTGTTTATTTATTGATTTGTCAATTTACAAGTTGTTTTTCAGCCCAAGTAGGGATCCCAAGATGACTTACCATTGAAACTTAGCAGGAAAGTAAGGTGTAATATAAAACCTTTAAATAAATAAATAAATAAATAAATAAATCTTAAGTATTTATATACTACTGACCAGTGGAGGCTGGTGGCTCCGATTTTGCTGGGGCTGTGAATCCATCTGGGTTTCAGTCCAAACCACTCAGAGCTCCACTCAGAGCTCTAAAGGAGCTATCCAAGGTGCTGAATCCTGCACCAAAAATAGGTTCAACATTTTGGATAGCTCCTTTAGAGTTTTAGCTGGTTCTGACTGAAACCCAGTATGGATTCACAGCCCCAGCAACATCGGAGCCATCAGCCTCCATTGCTACTGACAACAACCTGCAGGATAGGCCAGTACTCGCCCTTACAATAGATGGGGGATTAAGGCTTAGGGGAAGTGGTTTGGCTAATGCCACCCAGTCAGTTGATGACTGAGGGAGGAGTTCAACCAGCTAATTCCCAGGTCACATCGCTGTCTCTTCACCACTGCCCTGCATGTAGAGTGTATGAATACAGCGCACGCCATATGTAATGGGGAAGAAGTGCCGGTTTTAGAATCATACACAAGGAGCCTATCTACACTACTGCTTTAAAATGGTTCAAAACGGTTTATAACAGTAGTGACGACTGTTGAGGCCCAGGACACACTCCATCTACAGTTTTCAAAATGTTTTCAAAGTGTTATATCCTGCGTGTGTAGATAGGCTCAAGGGGATGATAGTATCTTTGTGAAATCTTGGTGGGGTGTGCATTTAAAACTGGGACATGTGTTCAGCCACAGAATCCCTCCAAAGCCTCAGGCTAGATCTTCTTCTTCATAGCAGTATTGAAGTGCACTGATAACTGTTGGGACACATTACACATTCCTTATACCGCTTTCATAGCATTATTTTCTTCATTTATTCCATACTATCCAAAATACCACAAGAAATAGCATTGTGTGTCGTACAAGGTACAAATGCACGAGAGGGTTAAAGTGTTACCATGATGGGATCATAATGATTTGACACAAGGTGTAGTTCTAGCTTCAGGTAAGTAAGCATTTTGTAGTCTCAGTTCTCCACCTGTCAAATGGGGAGGTTATCATGACATCAAAGGAGACAAAGAGCTCCATCGCACCAGTGATTGAGTGCACTCTCGCCATGCCTGGCGTGTGGATTTGCAGCATGGTACTCACATGATGCCGTGCCTGTCCTGCTGACACCCCGCCTCTTCCTCAGCCTTTCCTAGAATACTAAGGGCAACATCACACCTAATCCCATCCCCCCGGTTTGCCTCCCTGTTTTTTTTTACCTCTGCGGCAGAAGCGCGTTGAGTTTATGATCCCTTTCACCTGAATAGCTGCTCTTTTGCTCCTTTGCTCATTAGCTCTTCGGCTCCACTCCACTCCCCCCTCCCCTTCTCTTTCTCCCTCCAGTCAGGTCCTGTCAGATGAGCATTTCAACCAGACCACCTTTCTTCCAGGCAAAAATGGAATGACCCTTTAGTCTGGCTCTTTGGGGGCATCAAGAGAGTACGATCCTGTCTCTGCAGAGATTCAAGCCTTGTATGATTTTTTAAAAAATGCTTTGGAGCCTGGGATGCAAGGTTTGGGTTTGATATTGAGGCTTGGAGCCGGCTGCTGGGAGAGATCGCTTTTCCCTGCCAGGACCTGATGCAATCCATTCAAGCCCCCAGTTCCTTTAAACTACATGGAGCATTAGAGCATATTAAATGCGCTTAGGGCAAATAATCCAGTCTTTTAGCATTCTAGCAATGGCTGTGGTATAGGCAGAGTGTCAGCAGGATAGGCACAGCATGACGTGAGTCCCATGCTGCAAATCCGTGCATCAGGCATGGCGAGAGTGCACTAAATCACTGGTTTGATGGAGCTCAAAGATAGGACTGTATGCTCAAAGCATTCATAGGAAGAAGAAGAAAGCCTAATCCTTTTTTGTTGTCACCGTCTTTCCCCCCTCAGAACGGGAATGTGTTATGCAACAGAATAAGGTGCCTGAATTTACACTGCCCCAAGCCAGTCCAGGTGCCACAACTGTGCTGCCCAAGGTGTCCAGGTAATGTCTATTTCCAGTACATCAAAGCTCCCTGAAATGTATTCTGCTAAGGATGTTGGCACAGAGCAAACAGACAAATTCCTTGTCTAAAAATAACAATGGAATTCTTTCATGCAGCAAACCGTGTTATACACTCCATTTATGACCAGAGAGGCCCGTAATCTCAGGAGACGATTGGATGGGGGCCACATGGAGGGAACCCTTACCCACCCCATCCAGCCTTCAGTGCTGTGGTTCTTTTTATCAGAGCATGCTGGGCAAGTGACGTCCCCTTCAAATTCGCCTCTTTAATAGCCCTACTATCATGCAGCCCACTCAGTTTTTTTTATTTACCCAGTACTAAAAGTGGCCTCTTTGTACTTTTTTGGCTGGCACAATGTTTGTCTTGGGAGCTGTATTTCACAATCTGAATGCTGGAATTCTTGTTTGTTTGTTTTTTAATGGTTAAATTTGGAGAGAGAGGTGCGTGACTGTGCAAATGTCCTGGCATTTAAATATGAGCAGGAGTTTCTCTGGGTTATAAGGGAGAAAGTATTTTGCAATTAATATATTTGGCAACACATGCATGCAGCCACACCTCATTAAAAAAGTTTCCGTCTTTGGCCACATTGCTGAACTAGGAATGGACAGATCAGACTGTTCCTTGACCACGTCAGTTTTGCATGTGTTGATTCCATCCATTCTGTCCAGTTTCCCCATCCACCTGCAATTCTTTAAAAAAAAACAGCTCAGAATCCATATTATTTTTTAACACATTTTTCAAACATTTTTGTATGCATTCTATCCTAAAACAACTGTGTCTCCAGCTCTACTTACTACCCCACACTGATTATTATACAGAACCCCACAGAATTTTGCATATCAGGTAAGCAGGGTATGCTAGGATCCAGCAATGAGGATGATCAGGGGTCTGGAAATAAAGCCCTATGAGGAGAGACTGAAAGAACTGGGTATGTTTAGCCTGGAGAAGAGAAGACTGAGGGGGGACATGATTGCAGTCTTCAAACACTTGAAAGGATGTCACACAGAGAAGGGCCAGGATCTCTTCTCAATCCTCCCAGAGTGCAGGACATGGAATAATGGGCTCAAGTTACAGGAAGCCGGATTCCGGCTGGACATAAAAAAATAAATTTAAAAAAACTTCCTGACTGTTAGAGCAGAACGACAATGGAGCCAATGACCTGGGGAGGTCATGGGCTCTCTCACACTAGGGGCTTTCAACATGCAGCTGAACAGCCATCTTTCAGGTATGCTTCATTGAGCAGGGGGTTGGACTCGATGGCCTTATAGGCCCCGTCCAACTCTACTATTCTATGATTCCATTTGTGGGGCAGGGGGAAGGAGAAAGCACCATTTTAATATTTTGCTCAAACTGTCCACTTTACCGTGTTTGTTGAGGTCCTTTTCACACATTACATTATTTAGGTGTCGACGTGGTGGTGGTGGTTGTTTTTAAGTGTACACCTTAAAATGTGAACTTCATAAATGGACATGGAGAAACACAATTCTTTCTTTTGTTTCGTTCAGTGTATGAGTCGCCTCATAGCTGAAGCCATCAGGGTGGCATGCATCATAAAAATGAGTACATTAAAACCAATAAGGGAACATATTTTAAAATTAAAGGAATTTCAAAGCCACAACAGGTATAATCTAAAATAATGAACAATAAAAAGATAAATCTCAAATCAGCTAAAACATGGATGGGGACACTTGCAGAACACAGCTTTAACGGATCAGTGCAAATTAAATACTTTTTCATGGTCTGAGAGAATAAAAAGGCTGGTGCCTAGTGCCGCAGAGTCAACAAAGTAGGAGCCGGGGGGATCTTTCTGGGGGTGAGGGAGGATTCCACAATTTGGGGTTCATCACATGCATAATGCTCAGATACCCTTCAGCAGGGGCATTGCTAAGCAGGCAGAACGTAGGGTGACCATGTGTCAGGAAAAAACAGAACATGTCAGGATTTTTGGCAACAAATCTGAGAAAGGGGGGGATTATGAAATCTGAAGAAAACCCAGAATTTTTCCCATCCTCCCCACACCCAAAGGGCAGCTCTACTTTATAGTCAATCATTTTTAAAGATAAAGAAATGGAACTTGGCACCATGAGAGACCTTAGGTAGGGCTTTAGCCATGCCAAGTTTGAAGCAGATCCGTTCATCCATTGATTTTTAGATTTTTTAAAAAATGTGTGGTTTTAAAATTATTTTTTAAAAAACAAACCGCTGAAGCCATACCCTTCAAACTCAGGTTCTCAAACCTCCTCTTTGGGGTCTTGCACCTTGAGCAGTTTCAGCCCTTGGCATCAAGGGGATCTTGAGTTTTTAGCTAAGAAGTGCTAGGCAAGCACGGCACCTTTCCTTTTGCAGATTTGGTGGGCAGTCGGGCACCTGGAGCTCAGCAGAGGTGAGGTATCCACAGATCAAAATATGGGGAAAAAGAGGTCAATCAAAGCAGTCACATATTTGTGCAGGAAGTAGACAGGAGTTCAAAGACAGGATAGAAAAATGGTACCATCGCACAAGCCTTGAGAAGTTAATGTATATAAATGAGAAGTGTGAATGGGTGAAGTAGTGTCAGCCACCCACAACACCTCCCCTAATGTTAGAGTAGAGAAACTTGTGACAATCATACGCAAGGTTGTTGTTGTTTTTTAATGGACTTTAAAAATTAAAAAGCCAGCCAGCCAGCAGCAAGCCCTGTTGAGCAGCAGCTTGCAGCGGTGTGAAGATACAATCAGAAAAGATATTTGAGGGAAGGGGAGAATGTATCACACAGAGTATAGCAACAAAGTACAGCAAAAGCTACAAAAGTAGGAGTGAGTGAAGTTAATTTCAGATGCATTGGATATCTCACTTGTTATTTTAGTGATTTTGACATTAAGATGTTATATAGAACAGATTTGTCTTAATTGTGTGCTGTAAAAGGCTATGTTCAAGTGGGCACCCTCCCTTGGTACTGGACACGCCGCCAGGAAGTGGACACGTTGGTAGGCTGACCAGATAAAATCCAGTTCAGGGCTCATGTACCTTTAACATTTGTAGAGAAAAGGGAATTTCAGCCAGTGTCATTTGTATGCAATTAGTCCCTGGTGAAATCCCCTCTTCATCACAACAGTTAAAGTTGCAGGGGCCCTGCCTTCTTTTGTATATGGTCACTCTAGTATAGTGCCTGCAACTTTAACTGTTGTGATGAAGAGGGAATTTCACCAGGAACTAATTGCATACAAATGACACTGGTTGGAATTCCCTTTTCTCTACAACTGTTAAAGTTACATGAGCCCTGTCCTCCTTTTCACATGGTCAGCCTAGGGCAAACTGCTGGCAGGATATATTTAATGCAGAGGTGCAGAAGCTCATTTAGCCCGAAGGCTGAATTCCATTTTGAGAAGCTCTCAGGGGCCACATTCCAGTTGTGGATAAAACCTCTAGGGTGACCCTATGGAAATGAGGACAGGACTCCTGCATCGTTAAAAGTTGTACCGAAAAGGGAATTTCAGCAGGTGTCCTTTGTACGCATGCAGCACCTGGTGAAATTCCCTCTTCATCACAACACTTGAAGATGCAGGAGCTATACTAGAGTGATCAAATACAAAAGAGGGCAGGGCTCCTGCAGCTTTAATTGTTGTGATGAAGAGGGAATTTTACCGGGTGCTGTATCCATACAAATGATGCCTGCTGAAATTCCCTTTTCCATAGAACTGTTATAGATACAGGAGCCCTGTCCTCCTTTCCATAGGGTCACCCTAGGCAGAGCGAAAAGCAAAAGGGGCAGGGCTAAAACAAGGAAAAACCCCAGCAAATTTTAGACTGGTGTTCTCACTGCCAGAATCTAAGCTTTAGAAAAGTCATTTCAAACTTATTGAATGGGAAACAAACTACACAAAGGCTGAGAAACCGCCAAGCAATTTTTGGTTGGGGAACAGCGTTGAGGCCCTCAGGGAACCCTAGAGGCCCGGATCGGGACCCCAGGAGGGCCAGATTCCGCACCCTTAAGGTTCCGCACCCCTAAGATTCCGCACCCCTAAGGCCTGGCCCCAAATGAGCAGAAGAGAGAGATTTGATCTGAGAAGAGGCTGCCCCTAAATACAGATCCCACACAACCGGAGCCTTTCTTGCAACTTAACCCAGCTTCATAATTAGGCGAGGGAGCTGTAAATCAGAGAAGCAGAGAGCTGGCAATGTTTATGGCTGTGTAAACTGGGCCATACACTGTATAATAAACTCCTGCAGACTGTACATTTATTATACCTTCATTGTTAAGAGCCACTGCACAATGTAGACGAAGCAAGCTCTTGCGTGGGTTTGTTGCCAAATTTCCGACTTAGCCAAATGTCTGGAAGTTTCAGCATTCACCCCTTGCTCCTGCCACCTTTTCTTCAGCTCCTGATTTCTTGTTATTCAAGGGGAATAGTTGCAGAGCGCTTCAAAGAAGGTGTTTATTCAACCTCCTCCAGAGGGCTACAGGGTTGCAACGTTGGCTGTTCTCTTCCAGCCAACGTCAACTGGGACAGAACAGCAGGGCTGTAGGAACATCAGAAACGTACTGAGTCAGACCATTGGTCCAGGGTTTCAGGCAGGATCCATTCTTAGTCCTACCAGGAGAAGCCGGGGATTGAACTTTGGGCCTTTGTATGCAAAGCAGTTGCTCTACCACTGAGCTATGCAATGGCTTGACAAACCTAGCAAGAATGGCACATTTGAAGGATGATCAACCAGCCATTTGGATGCTGAGGTCCAGCTGTGGGAGTGGAATGGTGGTAGGAATTCCTATGGATGGAACTGGGAATGTTGTATCTATTATTTGTTTTTAGGCCGCCTTCTTAAGGGAGCATACCGGGGGCGGGGGCAGGGACAATACAATGCAAAAACAAATACAATGGAAAAGCAATAAATAAATATTCAGTGAAAGATGCTACTAGAAAGCAATCCTATGGTTCCTAGACAGCATCTGTGGGGCAGGGGTGGGGGTAGGGAGGGAATAGGTTGTTTGGATTCTTGGATTGTCCAAGCCTCAACTTGATGCCTGTGTCAACTCATGATGGCTGTTCGATATGCGTGAATGGGAAAACCGCACAAATTCAATGTGATCAAATGGAGAAATTGCACAAAAATGAGTATTTTTCAGAATTGCATAACTTCCCCCATAGATTAAAGCATAAAATTGTGCATTTTAAAAAAAAGAAACCTGTGCAATTTCAATCTGCTTTTTCTCTGAAATTTCTGCAATTTTCGAATGTGAGCACATGTTTGAGAATTTGTGAACATTTTCGGAGAACACATTTGAAGTTGTGAGCGGATCATGCTCAACTATTTTGCAAGTGGACACAAAAGTTCCATACAACCCCTTCCCATTGCCCTACCCTTGCAGTGACTGGAAGCATGTTTCTTCCAACATGACCATGAAACCGAACCTCTATGAAGATGCAGGAAAAGCTTCCGCTGAGTTCTGTGGGACAATGGGGATTTGTGGGTCTGGTGTCCACTTGCATGTTACCAAAAAGGAAGAAATGCATCACATAAAGAAGAGGACAAAAGTGGACCCCAATATGCATAACATTTGTATAGGCAAATTTATATGTGTTGAGCAAATTTAGAAATAATAAGTACAATTTAAATAGAATTATAATATATTTCACCCTAGTGGAGAAAACTGACTAGGTGATCTGTGTGTCTGCTCAGTTTGCTGGCCAGGTTCTATAATTGTTGATGGGCAACTTCAAGGCCCCTGCGGCTCTCCCTCTTTATGGTTCTTTGATATTTGATCAGACCTAGACTGGACACTCCTTCAAATAGAGGATGCCTTCAAATATTGGACTGTCATTTGCCAGCTCCCAAAAATAGAGGACTGTCCTCCATAAAATGGGACACCTGGCCACCCTATTTATAGCACAGCTGGAAAGGAACAAAACTGCTCCCTGCCCTAGATACCTATACCTAACAACAAGGGCAGTCGAGTACGTAAGGAGAGCCCTGATGCTGGATCAAACCAAAGGCATCTCTAGTCCAGCATTCGGTTCCCACAGGGACCAAAGAGGTGCCCAAATCGGAAACCCACAAGCAGGACATGGGTTCAAATAGCACCTCCCACTCATGCTCCCCAGCTGGCTCTGATGATAATTGAGGCTATATGTAGCCACCATGCCAATGATAGCCTTCTCCTCCATAAATTTATCTAATCCCTTTTTAAAGCCATCCAGCTTGGTGGCTATCTTGTGATAGTGAATTCCATAGTTGAACTGTGAGAAGAAGTATACAATAGCCTGACTTGGTATAAGACAGTTACATATGTTCAAGTCATCATTTTTACATCTGGAGATAACTGAGCATTATTAATCCATCCAGCAAGCAAATCTCTTAAGACTGCATAACTGCTCGACAATGAAGTCAAACAAATTTCCAATAGGGGTTTAAAACTGTACACATCACTCCTCATGGAGGGTTTCTTTCCATCTTCCACCTCCTCCTTTGATCTCCAAATATTTTTGTCTAGATAACACCAGATGGGCCAGTTCATCTGGCTCCATGAACTGTTTCATCTTGTGTCCCAGACAATATTCAGTCTTTCGGGAACTTTTTTAATGATTACTTGCACATTTATGCTCAGATGCCTATGGATTTATGTTGGGGGGGGGAGGGTTCCAGCGTGCATTGAATTCAACCTGTTCTGTTCTCTCTTTTTGATCAAAAGCAGGAAAATATATGGCACAGGTTTTGAGCACTCACATTAGATTACTAATCTGTGGCTCTGTTTGCATAGAAGACACGTGTCACAGATCACAGCATACTGAATTCTTAGCATGGGGTTGCTAATCACACTAATGTCATGCAGTCCTTTTCAACCAAATGTATTGGCACGATTCTTGGCTGGTTTAATAGAATAAATTGCAGGACAGGGGTGTTGAACTTCAGGCCTGCTGGCCAAATTTGCCCTGCCTGGAATCTGGCCCTTGGGGTATCCCCAGAAGGTCACAGTCCTTCACCTAGCCCCACCCCCTTTCCCCCCAGTTGCTGGCATTTTGATGACTTCATGGCTTTTACATATTTTTCTCCCATTCTGAAAAGTTGAAGTACCTCACCTAATGCTTAGTTACTGGCAGTAACAGCTTTAAGCTTAAATATGCTGGCTTTGGGGCTTTGTTCTCCTTTGGCCTTTAACCACACCCAGCATCCCAAGAACTTCTCCATCATTAAATTTGGCCCTCCGACTGAAAGAGGTTCACCTGCCTTAGGGATCGGTTTATGTGATATCTTCACATAGCAGCCAGGCCCTTAATCCACTTAAGCTTTGGGTTCGTTGAAATGGTCAAGGAGTAAATCAGGCATTGTGGGATCAGTTGGAAGGGAATGAACTGGCCCTGGAGGTTCTTGAGTAATGGCTTTTCCCTCTCTGCATAAGTAACTAAGTCAATAACAGCAAGATACTTATGTCTTGTTGGGGATCATTTGCTAACACTCATCCCTTGCTACATTGTCTTCCCTCTCTCCGGGGTTGTTTATTTATTAATTTATTACATTTATACCCAACCTATTTTCCATTGTGAAACTCAAGGTGGCCATATGTGGCTCCCAGGTGATCTCCTTTCCAATCCCTGACCAGACCCAGACCTGCTTAGCTTCAGCAAGGTGACTGCCTCATGCGCCTTCAGACCAAGAGTTCTGCTTCCTGAGGCAAAGTCCAAGATGTTGCCCCCTTTCATTCTATATACAGAAACCAAACAGAACTGGAGTTGAATCTTACTTCAGCACGTGCAACAGGACAGCATCCTCCACTGCATCTGCGGGCAACAGGCTAGTTTAGGTGGTGCAAGTCCAGGTGTCGGACAGTTGTAGTTCTAGTGTACAACAACTCTCTGTGGTGTGATTGATTGATTGATTGATTGATATCATTTCTGTACTGCCCAATAACTGAAGCTCCCTGGGTGGTTCACAACAATTCACAAGATAAAATACAGCCTAAAAAATTAAATATACAAAATTTTAAAACACCCAACAGCTTAAAAATGATTTTAATAAAATGCTAGACCTGTTCAAACAGTTGGCATAAATGCCCCCATCATATGCCCTACATACCTGGGAGTAGAGAATGGTCTTAACCTGACACCGACAAGATGACAAGGTTGGCACCAGGCCGACTTCAGTGGAGAGATCATTCCATAATCGAGGGGGGCCACCACTGAGAAGGCCCTCTCCCTGGTGGCCACCTTCTGAGCCTCCCTAGGAGGTGGCACTCAGAGGAAGACCTTGGATGTTCATCATAGTGTCCGGGTAGGTTCAAGTCAGGAGAGGCTTTCCCTCAGGTATTTTTTTATTTTAATTTTATTATTATTGCATTTATATCCCACCTTTTTGCCGCCAAGGAACCTAATCCTCCTCCTCTCCATTTTATCTTCAGAACAACAACCCTGTGAGGTAGGTTATGCCGAGAGCCTGTGACTGGCCCAAAGTCACCCTGTGGGTTTCCATGGCCAAGTGGGGATTAGAACCCGGATCTCCTGACTCCCAGTCCAACACTCTAGCCGCTATGCCACACTGGCCATGTAGGGCTTTATTGGTTACAAAACCAGCCCCTTGAATTAGGCTTAGAAATATACTGGCAGCCAACACACGTGGGCCAGGATTGGTATTACTTGAGTGCTCTCCTTGCTCCTGTGTCCTGCTTTCAGGGGCAGGGTGACCTGATCATCCCCCGCTACAATTTGGAATGTGCGGGAGCAGGGCCTTTTCAGTGGTCAGCCCCCGGTTATGGAACAATTTGCCATTGGAGATTAGACAGGCTCCCACCATCAACTGTTTTAAACGCCAGTGTAAGGAGTTCTTATTTTCACAAGAGTTTGGGGGAGGGGCGGTTTAAATTTTAATGTGGGTTGAGGGTTATTAATCGAAATTGTTTTATGTAAGGTGCCACGATGCCAGAATGGTGAGGTGGCACTATATAAATGTTTTACATTAATTAATTTATTAAATGCCCACATTTTATACAAGCAGGAGTCCTCTTTTGCCCTCTTTTCTGGTGATGCATGTCCTCTTCCTTGGCGATTGACAAGTGGCCACCCTAGTTGATGGGTATCTATTTCTACCCTTCTTTCTTATGGTTTTCTATCTTTAAAGTGGACTTGTTCTGGGCAGCCCTTCAGTTAGAGGACTGTTCTTTGTAAAGTAGGGTGCACGGCCATCCTAATGTGAAGGGTTTGTGCTCCCCTTGCTCCTCCCGCTGCATGCTTGCTCAAAGAGTGCAAGTGAGCCAGTATGGTGTAGTGGTTAAAGTGTCGGCCTGGGACTCGGGAGATCCAAGTTCTCGTCCCTACTCAGCCATAGAAGCTCACGCGGGAGACTTTGGGCCAGTCACAGACTCTCAGCACAACGTACTGCACAGGATAGTTGTTGTGATGATAAAATGGAGAGGAGGGTTACATATGCCACCTTGGGTTCCTTAGAGGGAAAAAAGGTGAGATATAAATACAATCAATCATTCAATAAACCAATCAATCAATAAAGAGGTAAAGAGCCAGGAGGAGAAAGAGACTTCAGAAATTATCAATGAGAGGTGGGCCTTGGCCAGTGCCCTAGACAGCCAACTCTTGATGCTGTCCCTGGTGGAAGGCGTCCTGTGTCTGCAGGCAATACTTCCGTGACAAAATAGCATGGTTCTAGCAACTCGTTTCCAACAATTTCCACCTAGGCACGCGTGCATTTCCATGGTGGTTTTAGGGCACTTTGAAAGGCATCAAACCTTCTGCCCTATGAGAAATTATCCTCCCACTCTTACATGTGCAATTTAAAATGGAGCTATGAACATGGAACATTTTCCTTGTGATGCTGCAAGAAAGAAACGGGAAGGCAAAAAGGAAAGCACAGGAAATGAAGCCACATGCCCACGCCCACAAATCGGAAAGCATTGCAGAGGGACAAAGAGCCCCATCACACCAGCGATTTAGTGCACTTTCGCCATGCCTGGTGTGCGGATTTGCAGCACGGGACTCACATGATGCCATGCCTGTCCTGCTGACACCTCGCCTCTTCCCCAGCCTTTCCTAGAATGCTAAAAGTCTGGATTATTTGCCCTAAGCGCATTTAATGCACCCTAAGCCTCCGTGTAGTTTTAAAGGAACTGGGGGCTTGAATGGATTGCATCAGGTCCTAGCAGGTCCTAGCGATCTCTCCCAGCAGCTGGCTCCAAGCCTCAATATCAAACGAAAATTTTTATTTGCGGCCAAAAGGCCAATAAAAAGAGATACAATTTATACAGAGCAATAGGAGCAATAGGATCTGCATTGTTTACATATCGTCATTACAAAGTACAATTACCTATAGACAATTGATTTCTACAGTTGATTACATTGTGCAAAAATTTGGCAACCTGGATGGTAATTTGCTGGTCTTTGGACTGTAACAGAAAGCTCACCATAACACGGTGGCTTTTCTCCCCGTGATCTCTGATAATTGGATAAATCAGGTCGATCCTAGTATTTCTGTAGAATCTGCATTCCAATAGCATGTGCTCGACCGTCTCTACCTTGGCATCATCACACGGACATAATCTGGCCTCGACTGGGATTTTCTTATATCTTCCAGTCATTAGATTGGATGGAAGAGCGTTGAGTCTTGCCAAGAAGAAAGCTCTCCTATATTTAGGCACAGTGAGCCAGCTTAAATAGGCCATTCCCTCTCTTCCTACTTGTTCTGGGAGACCCAATGAAAAAGTAGAGCAAGGGCCGCAAGCTAAGGACCTCTGCTCCTGTAGATCTATATCTGCCAGTCTTTGTCTTACCATCCATTTGGCAGTGCCGTGGTCTGAATACAGCAGTTGAAATAAGGGGAGGCCCAAAGAATTAATTGTAATCACCAGCGCTTTTACCCAGGGGGAATTATATTTATCTAATAGAACCTGGGAGACCAAAGAGTCCACAGCAAGACCATGGTATAGTTTAAGCCAGTATTGGATAGTAAATATCCATGCCCTGTGATTCATGGAGGGGAGCCCGGCCTCTAGATTCAAAGATGCCCCAGAGACACACTTGGGAGCCCCAAATAATACTCTTAGATGGGCACTTTGAAGATTTTCCAGTGATCCTCTAAACAGCGGAAACCAGACTGGGGCCCCGTACAAAACTAAAGGAATCAGTTTGGCTTTAAGAACTCTGATTGCAGCTGGTAAAAATCTACCGCCCTTTTGATAAAAAAAAAAGGGTAAGCGCCCCCATAGATTGATCCACCTTCCCTTGGATATAAGATCTATGGATTCTCCAACTCATATTTTCCTGGAAATAAATTCCAAGATATTTAAATGAGTTGACTTGTTCGATTTTATGCCCCCCCCCCACCATCCAAGAGTACCTAACCCTTTTCTTGGCAAAGACTAAATTTTTTTGATTTTTGGAAATTGATTGTTAACTTGATTTATGGGCTAGGTGTGACAGAACCAGGCAGTGATCAATGGTTGAGCTGCCTGGTTGGAACCCAATTTGCTCTTGGCCCAGTATGATTTTATCCCTTATCCAGTCACTCAGTTTTACCTTCAGATAGCTAGCATAGATCATGGCAACTACAGATATTAAACTTATGGGTCTGTAATTACTCGGGTCTTGTTTGGGACCCTTCTTATAGATAGGGACCACAATCGCCTTCCGCCACTCCAGGGGAATACATCCCGATTTATTAATTACTGTGAATAGGGGTGCCAGTATTGAAGCCCACCATACAGGATTGCTTTTCAAAATCTCTGGAGTTATGCCATCGGTACCGGGTGCTTTGCCTGATTTTAATTTGGCTAGCAACTCCTCAATAAGACGGGGCTCTACATCTGGCCAAACTGGAGTGTCTGGCTCTAGCCTTGGGCTAAAAGCTGGCTCAGCTAGTTCATTTAGGGTTGATTTATAGTGGTCCTCCCAGATGCTGGCTGGTATAAGACAGTCCAGCTTCCCAGATTTAGTCATCATTGCCCCATTCACAAGCTGCCAAAAAGTTTTGATATTGTTAGAAGTAGTGGCCCCTATTAGTAATTGCCAAACCTCCCGGTCTGCCTCATACTTCTTCTGTCGTAAGAAGTATCAAACCCAAACCTTGCATCCCAATATCAAACTCAAACCTTGCATCCCAGGCTCCAAAGCCTTTTTTAAAACCATACAATGCCTGAATCTCTGCAGAGACAGGATTGTACTCCCTCGATGCCCCCAAAGAGCCAGACTAAAGGGTCGTTCCATTTTGCCCAGCAGAAAGGTGGTCTGGTTGAAGTGCTCATCTGCCAGGACCTGACTGGAGGGAGAAAGAGAAGGGGAGCGGTGGAGTGGAGTGGAAGAGCAAATGAGCGAAAGAGCAGCTATTCAGGTGAAAGGGATCATAAGCTTGACACGCTAGTAAAAAAACGCAGAGGCAAACCGGGGTGGGGGTGGGGAATTAGGTGTGATGAAGATCTAACTCTCACTCAAGAAATCCAATGAAACCTGCGCTTAAGAACTGAAACTTTACCATTAACCTGATACAGTAGGAAAACGTGGGTTGGCCATGTACCACCCCGCTGATTTAATCACTCCAAGCGGTGGGTGATCTTGCATGTGCTACTGGTCGGTTATGTTAAAGGACAAGTCGCTGGCTTGGATTGGCTTTTGTAAGCTTAGCAGGGTCCTTGAAGTTTCTTTCAAACAGCCTTGGGTAGCTTAATGTGTTTGACACCTGCCTCCTAAGGCTGTGCGCACATATGGATACAGTTAGAGTCCACATTTGTAGTTGCTTGGCGCTGGATCACTTCCCAATCCCTTCTCCCTGCTTTGAGCCACTTTCTGAACTGTGTTCCAAAGCAACACAGTTCAGAAAGAAAATCTGGAGCCCTCACCCAAATCACTTTCCATTTTATTTAAATATTAAATTACAGTATGCTTAAGGATTTGGGGCTGGAACTGCAGAGGGTACAATCGATCTACAGATAGGTTCTTGGTTTTCTTCAAAGCACATTTAAGCCCTTGGAAAGTTTGCCATCGTCTTTGAAAGTAACATTACTCAGTAGTTCTGACGTTAACATAGTCTCCCCTGTTTAATAAAAAGAGAAGTATTTGGGTGTCAGGGAAATGTATGGCCCTGGTTCTAATACAATGTCTCCTTTCATTGTTTAGAACTGTTGCTATTTTGATTTTATTATCATTTGAAATTTTAATAAGAGTAATCAAGTAAATGCAATTTTTACAGCTTCTGGTTCCTTCTGGTTCCTCTCAAAATAGCACGCCGGTAAGTGCTGTTGCAATTCAACATGGCTCACTGCCTCTGATACTGGAAGTTGTACTTAGCCACAGAACTAATAGCTATTGATTGCCTTCCCCTCCAGGAATTCATCCAACCCCATTTCAAAGCCATCCAAATTAGTGGACATCACTACATCTTGTGGTAGTGAATTCCATAGTTTAACTATGCACTGTGGGGAGAGATTTTTCTTTTTCTTTTTTGGTTATGAATCTCCCAGCAGTCAGCTTCATGGGGTGACCCCCATAGAATTACACCCCCCATTGAGGACTCCACCTTTCTCTGTGCTCTGTCCACTGAAGGGGTGGGTTGACTCCTGAGAAAAGCATTGGGTCTGATTCAAGGAGATATGGACTGTCTATGGCATTAAATCAGTGATGTGTCTCCCATTCACACATTCAAGTCAACACTTGATGGTACAAGTCATCAGGAAAGAAATATCTATGTTAGGCTGACCATATGAAAAAGAGGACAGGGCTCATGTAACTTTAACAGTTGTAGAGAAAAGGGAATTTCAGCCAGTGTCATTTGTATGCAATTAGTTCCTGGTGAAATTCCCTCTTCATCACAGCAGTTAAAGTTGCAGGGGCCCTGCCTTCTTTTGCATATGGTCACTCTAGTATAGTGCCTGCAACTTTAACTGTTGTGATGAAGAGGGAATTTCACCAGGGACTAATTGCATACAAATGACACTGGTTGAAATTCCCTTTTCTCTACAACTGTTAAAGTTACATGAGCCCTGTCCTCCTTTTCATATGGTCAGCCTAATCTATGTGTTCTATAGAGACCATTCAGACAACACGTTAACCCACACTCCGTGGTTGAGTGCGGGCTGTTGTTCAACCATGGGTTGTTTGTTGAAACTAGCATATTGTCTGAACGTCCGCAGAATAGCTTGTTAACCATGCAGTGTGGCTTGTTAATGACCCTGAACAACCCAACAACAAACCATGGGTTGTCAAGATGGCTTGTTTGAGAAAATGAGCCGTACTGCATGGTTAATAAGCTTCTTGTGAATACAGCCTGCAGACATTGACATATTGATCTCCTCAGTACTTGGTCCTGATGCCATTCCGTATAACAGAACAGGCACTTGGAGGCTCATGTCTTCTACCACGAGAAGGTCCCAACAAGCTCTTTTCGTGTGGTAATTTAAGCAGTGATGGCCAGAAGCCTGCTCTGCACACGTGACAGCTTACCTCCAGTTGGTACTGGCTGCCAAAGGCTGGAATAAGCCAAATCCTATGCAGACTACATGGGTGACTCAGTGTTTCCCTTTCCCATACACTGGTCTGTGTATACAGAGCACTGTTTTAAACACACACACTAAATTCTCCAACCTGTTTTGCATCCATTTGCTTCATTTGATGATTTATTTTTTCATTTTGGGTCTGTTTTTTGCTAATCGAGCTTGAAACTGAATTCCCCCATGCCATGTTATTCCCACAACAGCCCTTTGAGTTAGGGTAGGTTGCGACATACTGGCTCAATTCGGACGACACAATAAACAACTGGTGTGGGGAAAACAATCGTCAGTTGTTTTGACTGTTGTGTCATTCCAATGCTGCCATATTCAACTCAGTGCTGATCCTAATCCACACCACAGTTGATTATTTATTACCATGTTGTTTGGGGAGTCCCCCTAGGGTTAGGGTTAGTCAACCCCCCATTGACTATTGTGTCATCCGAATTGAGCCAATGATGGATGTAAAGTCCCCCAGTAAGCTCTGGGCTGAGTGGAGATTTAAACTCAAGTCTCCCTCAGCTTAAATCTGACATGCCAGGCCAGCCTTCTCCAACCCGGTGTCCTCCAAAAGTTTGGACTGCAGTTCCCATCAGCCCCTGCCAGTGTGGCCAATGGTCAGGGATGCTGGGAGCTTTAGTCCAAAACATCTCAAGAGCACCAGGATGAGAACGGCTGCTCTAGGCATGACACCACACTGGCCTTCAGTTCCTAGGTTCAATCCCCAGGTTCTCCAGGTAGGGCTGGGAAAATGGCTTCCTGAAACCCTGGAGAGGGTTTCAGGAAGCCAGTGTCAGCAATACTGGGTTGGATGAACCACTGCTCTGAGCAGTGGAGGCTGGTGGCTCCGATTTTGGTTGGGGCTGAGCAACCATTCTGGGGTTCAGTCAAAACTAGCCGGAATTCTAAAGGAGCTCCCCAAGGTGCTTAACTTATTTGGGGAATAGGGTTTAGTACCTTGGACAACTCCTTTAGAGTTCCAGCTGGTTCTGACTGAAACCCAAAATGGATTTATAGCCCCACCAAAATCAGAGCCACCAGCTTCCACTGGGTCTGACTCATAGACTCATAAAATAGTAGAGTTGGAAGGGCCCTATAAGGCCATCGAGTCCAACCCCCTGCTCAATGCAGGAATCTACCTTAAAGCATCCCTGAAAGATGGTTGTCCAGCTGCCTCTTGAAGGCCTCTAGAGTGGAGAGCCCCCCGACCTTCCCAGATCATTGGTTTCATGGTCGTACTGCTCCAACAGTCAGGAAGTTTTTCCTGATGTCCAGCCGGAATCTGGCTTCCTGTAACTTGAGCCCATTATTCCGTGTCCTGCACTCTGGGTTGATCGAGAAGAGATCCTGGCCATCCTCTGTGTGACAACCATTCATATCAGGCAGCTTCCTATGTTCTTATTGTGCCCTCCCCCCACATTGTCCCCTCCCCAAAATTCTGGAGGCCCAAGAATGTCTAAATATAGCCAACTTTCCACATTTTAGTGATGGATTGTGTAGGTGTTTTTTAAAGCACAGGTGTTTTGCAAAGCAGGCTACTCCATTAAACAGGCTGGCTGCAGAGACCCGCCTTACAGCGTCCAATGCCCACATGTTCATTTTGCAGTGGGATTCCACATGTCTGGAAGTAAATGACGTTAGGTGACTTTATATGTTGCCATTGGTAAAGAACTTGTATGGTGGGGGGAGGGACACCCCAAGAACAACAACACGCGATGATGGATTTTCTGATATCTCTCCCAGATGTTCTGGGGCTAAACTCTGCAATCGAATGAGCTTTGGAGTAAGGGCAATCCTAGGCCTGTCTACTCAGAAGGAAGCCCCAATGGGTTCAGTGGGGCTTACTCTAGGCGAAAGTGTATGTAGGATGGCAGCCTTCATCTTTGCCAGAGGAAATCATTTCAGAACAAAGAGAGTCGGATAAAGGACCAAAGTAGACGTTACATGGGGCAGATGTGAACAGCAACCCCCCCCCCCATGTTTCTACGTGAAAAGCAAACCAGGAGGTTGCCTGTTTGAACTGAAGTATTGGGAAAGGGAGTGTTGAAGGAAGGGCCGCATCATCCTTTCCCTCTGTGCCATTTGAGGAGCCCGCTGAGTCCTATTTTCTCTCCATGTACGTCCAGGTCACTGGTGCGGTGTGAAGTCAAATGTAGTGTTGTAGCTTTGCATGCCCCTTGTGTCTCTATCGAGTGGCATAATACCACAGAACTGGATCTCAAAATATGGGATGTTTAAATAGTTGTGCCCCGGCTGTGGAAGGAGCTCCCCAGAGAGGAGCTCCTTCTACAGTGTTTTCACAGTGTTTTATTTTCACAGTGTTTTAACTAGGGCTGTGAACAGCCCTCTCGATCCTGTCCGGATCTGGATCCGGGCAATCCAGCTCGGGCCCGATCCAATCCAAACCAGATTGGACCTCCCCCAATCCGGTCAGGAACCAGATTCGGATCCAGATCTGGGTCTCTGGATCGAGATCTGGGGACCCTCCTTTTCCCCATAGACTTGCAAGTCTATGGGGAAAAGGACTCACTGCACTCCCCCCCACACTCTGTCTGCTTACCTGCTGCCTCCTCATCGCCGCCGCCATCCACAACGGGGCAGCAGGTAAGTAGGGAGAGTGGGGGGAGGGCAGTGAGTCCAATGGACTCACTGCCAGCCTGGCATCCCTGGGTGCTGGCAGTGCAGCCGGCACCCAGGGACCTGGAAGGCCAATGGGCCCCGGATCTCCGGATCGATCCGGAACAATCTGGAATGATCCGATGCGGTCTGGAACAGAATGATCCGGACCTCACCCAATCCAGTTTGGATCTGCATCGGGAGATCCAGATCACCCCAATCCGGTCTGGATTCGGGATCCGGATCCGGATGTGTTCCCAGCCCTAGTTTTAACAGTTCTTCAGTTTGGTTTTTAACCTTGCTGTTTAAATTTTTATTTTAATCTGTATTAATTTCTGCATGGCTGCTTGGTTTTTATCCTGGTTGTGCTTTTATACTGTATTTTTATATTATGTTTTTATATTGTCGTTCTATATTTTGAATGGTTTTTATGGTTTTAAATTTTGTAAACCACCCAGAGAGCTCCGGCTATTGGGTGGTATAGAAATGCAGTAAATAAACAAATAAATAAATAAAAATACACTTTTATTATCTATAATAATGAAAGAGGATGTGTGTATGTCTGTCTGTCCCATCAGCGCCATAGTGTCAGGACCATGAGACCTAGACTCTTGAAATTTAGTGTGCATGCTAAGGGGACTGTATGAGTGTGCACCATGTGCTAATTTTGTTTTCAACATGCATTAATTGCTTTAATTAATTTTAATGTGTCTATACGGCTGACGCCTGCAGTAACATCTCCGTCCATGAGGTGCATGGCTTTTCGGTCCGTGCAGTTTAAAGTCACGGGAGATTAGTAGGCAGAGGGACAGAGTTATACGCCGGCTTCCTCCCTCGCCCTTCTGTGGGGCTGCCTCCTCTCAGGAGAATGGAGTGCACAGACCTCAGGGGTCTATGGGGGTACACAATGACAGGGACTGTGCCATGGGGGTGCCAGCAGGCATGGCTTTACACAGGCGGAGAGGGTAGAATGTGTCCAACTCTGTCATTTGTGTAAGTTTGCTTGACAGCTTCAACTAGGGATGTGCACTGGATCGGACCCGATCCACGATCCGAGTCCGGTCCAGTGGGAAATCGGATAAATTATCCGATTTCCGATCTGACAGCTGGATCGGCCGATCCAATCCGAACCGGTCCGAAAAGGCTCCGAACCGGTTCGGCGGATCGGCGGATCGGCGGGCGCCCACTGGCGCCCACTGCCGCTTCCATTGGCGGGCGCCAGCGGGCGCCCGCCGATGAAAGTGGACAGCGGGGGGGAGGAGGGGGGCGCTTACCTTCCCGGCCCGGCCGCTCCCGTCCGGCGGCGGCAGCTACTACCAGCGGGCTCCGCGGCCTGTTCCAGGGTGGCGCGCCGGGTGATGTTATCACCCGCCGCGCTACTCTAGAGCAGGCCGCGGAGCCCGCTGGTAGTAGCCGCCGGCCCCGGACGGGAGCGGACGGGCCGAGAAGGTAAGCAGGGGGTGCGTGGAGGGGAGGAGGGGGCGCGCGGAGGGGGGAGGGGGGCCCTTACCTTCCCGGCCCGTTCGCTCCCGTCCGGGGCCGGCGGCTACTACCAGCAGGCTCCGCGGCCTACTCCAGGGTGGCGCGCCGGGTGATGTCATCACCCGGCGCGCTACTCTAGAGCAGGCCGCGGAGCCCGCTGGTAGTAGCCGCCGGCCCCGGACGGGAGCGGACGGGCCGAGAAGGTAAGCAGGGGGTGCGTGGAGGGGAGGAGGGGGCGCGCGGAGGGGGGGGAGGGGGCCCTTACCTTGCCGGCCCGGCCGCTCCCGTCCGGCGGCGGCGACTACTACCAGCAGGCTCTGCGGCCTACTCCAGGGTGGCGCGCCGGGTGATGTCATCACCCGGCACGCTACTCAAGAGTAGGCCGCGGAGCCCGCTGGTAGTAGCCGCCGGCCCCGGACGGGAGCGGACGGGCCGAGAAGGTAAGCAGGGGGTGCGTGGAGGGGAGGAGGGGGTGCGCGGAAGGGGGGAGGGGGCCCTTACCTTGCCGGCCCGGCCGCTCCCGTCCGGCGCCGGCGACTACTACCAGCAGGCTCCGCGGCCTACTCCAGGGTGGCGCGCCGGGTGATGTCATCACCCGCCGCGCTACTCTAGAGCAGGCCGCGGAGCCCGCTGGTAGTAGCCGCCGGCCCCGGACGGGAGCGGACGGGCCGAGAAGGTAAGCAGGGGGTGCGTGGAGGGGAGGAGGGGGCGCGCGGAGGGGGGAGGGGGGCCCTTACCTTCCCGGCCCGTTCGCTCCCGTCCGGGGCCGGCGGCTACTACCAGCAGGCTCCGCGGCCTACTCCAGGGTGGCGCGCCGGGTGATGTCATCACCCGGCGCGCTACTCTAGAGCAGGCCGCGGAGCCCGCTGGTAGTAGCCGCCGGCCCCGGACGGGAGCGGACGGGCCGAGAAGGTAAGCAGGGGGTGCGTGGAGGGGAGGAGGGGGCGCGCGGAGGGGGGGAGGGGGCCCTTACCTTGCCGGCCCGGCCGCTCCCGTCCGGCGGCGGCGACTACTACCAGCAGGCTCTGCGGCCTACTCCAGGGTGGCGCGCCGGGTGATGTCATCACCCGGCACGCTACTCGAGAGTAGGCCGCGGAGCCCGCTGGTAGTAGCCGCCGGCCCCGGACGGGAGCGGACGGGCCGAGAAGGTAAGCAGGGGGTGCGTGGAGGGGAGGAGGGGGCGCGCGGAGGGGGGGAGGGGGCCCTTACCTTGCCGGCCTGGCCGCTCCCGTCCGGCGCCGGCGACTACTACCAGCAGGCTCCGCGGCCTACTCCAGGGTGGCGCGCCGGGTGATGTCATCACCCGGCGCGCTACTCGAGAGTAGGCCGCGGAGCCCGCTGGTAGTAGCCGCCGGCGCCGGACGGGAGCGGACGGGCCGAGAAGGTAAGCAGTGGCGGGGAAGGGGGCTTACCCCCCCCCGGAGCCGTCCGCTTCTATCCGCTGGCGCCCGCGGGCGCCAGCGGATGGAAGCAGACGGCCCCAGGGGGGGTAGGGAGCGCGGGGGAGGGGGCTTACCTGCCGGGGCCGTCCACAGCGGACGGCTCCGGGGGGGGAGGGAGTTAGGCCCCCCCTCACCCACCCGCCGCCATTTTTTCCTCATAGACTTGCATTGCAATGCAAGTCTATGGGGAAAAAAATGGCGGCCGATCCAAAAATTTACGATTTTTGGGTCGGGATCGGACTCGATCCGGTCCGGGGGGCCTCCGATTTTGTCCGAACCGGTCCGTGACAAAATTGGAGGTCCCGATCCGGGTCCCGATCCGATCCGGGGGGTCCGTGCACACCCCTAGCTTCAACGTATCAAACTATGGACTGTCCCAACCTGTGCAAAGATAGCATAAACATTTAAATTTGCTTTCTTGGCCATAGGGCATCATGCAGGCATACGAGCTTGTTACATGTTGAATTCCATACATATCATATGATGCAGAAATCCTGACGTTTACTTTTCCTCTTTCTTCCGAAGCATATTCAAAGGCTTGAGGTACCAGCACGTCAAAATCAATGGTGTACACTGAGGCCTCAAAATGGCGCCGTTTAGCTCAGATGCCTATAATCTGAAACCTCTTGCTCCTTCGGTTGAGTGCCCAGCTTCACAAATGAAACAATAACAACAACAAAAAGCTCTGACATTCCTCAGTAGCATAAAGATTCTGGAAGGTTTCTTTTTACGTGATATTACGCCACAGATGTGACAGGGCTGCAGCCACCCAGGCATTTTGCAGGTCAAGGCAGACAGTTTCTTTTGCTCTGAGCTTCCAACCCCCATGAATTCCTTGCGTGCCGATTATTCAGGTTCCAGCAAACAAACACTTTGTTGTTAATTCCGTTTCCCACAAAAGCTTCTTCTTTTGCTGAAAGTGGCAGTGTATGAAAGGAAGCTTCTAACATTCCTAGTACTAACATTACCAATCCCATACTGAGTGGGCAAACTGCCTAAGCCCTATGTTTATCCTGCTTACTTGTGAGTAGACATGCAGAGAATGGGTAGAATCATAGAACAGTAGTGTTGGAAGGGGCCTATAAGGCCATCGAGTCCAACCCCCTGTTCAATGCAGGAATCCACCTTAAAGCAGACCTGACAGATGGTTGTCCAGCTGCCTCTTGAAGTAGGCTGACCAGATAAAATCCAGGTCAGGGCTCATGTAACTTTAACAGTTGTAGAGAAAAGGGAATTTCAGCCAGTGTCATCTGTATGCAGTTAGTTCCTGGTGAAATTCCCTCTTCATCACAACAGTTAAAGGTGCAAGCACTATACTAGAATGACCATATACAAAAGAAGGCAGGGCGCCTGCAACTTTAACAGTTGTGATGAAGAGGGAATTTCACCAGGAACTAATTGCATACAAATGACACTGGCTGAAATTCCCTTTTCTCTACAATTGTTAATGTTACATGAGCCTTGACCTGGATTTTATCTGGTCACCCTACTTGAAGGCCTCTAATGTGGGAGAACCCACAAACTCCCAAGGTCATTGGTTCCATTGTCACACTGCTCTAACAGTCAGGAAGGCTTTCCTGATATCCAGCCAGAATCTGGCTGCCTGTAACATGAGCCCATTATTCTGTGTCCTGCACTCTGGGATTATCGAGAAGAGATCCTGGCCCTCTTCTGTGTGACAACCTTTCAAGTATTTGAACAGTGCTATCTTGTCTCCCCTCAATCCTCTCTTCTCCAGGCTAAACATGCACAGTTCTTTCAGTCTCCCCTCATAGGGCTTTGTTTCCAGACCCCTGATCATCCTTGTTGCCCTCCTCTGAACACACTCCAGCTTATCTGCATCCTTCTTGAAGTGTGGTGCCCAGAACTGGACGCAATAATCAAGATGAGGCCTAACCAGTGCCAAATACAGGGGAACCAGTACCTCACGTGATTTAGAAGCTATACTTCTATTAATGCAGCCCAAAATAGCATTTGCTTTTTTTGTAGCTGCATCACACTATTGGCTCATATTCAGCTTGTGATCTACAACAATTCCAAGATCCTTCTCTCTTGTAGTATTTCTGAGCCAAGTATCCCCCATCTTGTAACTGCATTTGGTTTCTTTTTCCTAGATGTAGAACTTGGCATTTATCCATATTAAATTTCATTCTGTTGTTTTCAGCCCAGTGCTCCAGCCTATCAATATCACTTTAAAGTTTGTTTCTGTCTTCCAGGGTATTAGCCATCCCACCCAATTTCGTGTTGTTTGCAAATTTGATAAGCATTCCTTATGCCTCCTCATCCAAATCGTTAATAAAAATGTTGAGTCCTGTGGTGCCCCGCTCTTTACCTCCCTGCAGTTTGAGAAGGTGCTACTGATAAGCACTCGTTGAATCTGTTTCTTTAGCCAACTGCGGATCCACCTAATAGTAGTTCCATCTAGCTCACTTTTAGTTAGCTTGCTAATCAGAATGTCATGGGGCACTTTGTCAAAAGCTTTGCTGAAGTCAATATATAGTATGTCCACAGCATTCCCACCAGGGAGGTTACCCAATCAAAAAATGAGATCAGATTAGTCTGACAAGATTTGTTCTTGACAAATCCATGCTGGCTTCTAGTCATCACTGCATTCTTTTCAAGATGCTTACAGTTTGGCTATTTTATAATCTGCTCAAAAAAAATTCCCAGGGATGGATGTCAGATTGACTGGTCTGTAGTTCCCAGGTGCCTCCATTTTGCCTTCTTTGAAGGTAGGGCACTTTACCCATTTTCCATGAATTTGCAAAGATAATAGACAGTGGTTCTGAGAGTTATTCTGCTAGCTCCTTTATTACTCTAGGATGCAGTTCATTGGGCCCTGGAGATTTGAACTTGTTCAAAGAAATTAGGCGTTCCTTGACCATTTGTTTATCAATCTCAAGTTGCAATCCTGCCCCTTCAGCTTGTACTTCACTTTTTCCAGAGGGGTCATATAGACCCACTTTTGGGAGAAGACTGAGCCACAGTAGAGTACTTGGGGTGCTATTTGAAAGTGCTGCTGAGTAATTCAGTCCTGTTTACTTGTGAGTAGACATGCTGAGGGTGAGTATTTGGGATGCTATTTGAATGCTGTGTTGAGTAATATGCAGAGGTGTGTCCTGCTTATTTCTGAGTAGATGAAAAATCAGTAAGAATCATATTTTGGCCCTACCCACTTTGCCTTTGGCCCCTCCCACAGATAAAATGCTGCTTCCAAGACCTTTCCCAGGTTGGAATTTGACCCTTGGAATAAAAATGGTCCCCCTACCATTGCTCTAGAAGCACATTACATCTAATTTTTGAAACATGAAGTGGGTGTAAGGAATCAACAACAGCTTAAGGTTACCCCAGTCAGAATTCTGGGGTGTAAAGTCATCCTGGGAGATTCATGCTTAAACAAAGATATGAAACCCTCAGACACTTGGTCCAATTGACCCAGTGTTGGACTACAATTCCAGTCATCCTTGACCAGCTGGGGCTGATAGGATTTGGAGTCCAGAATATCTAGAGGCACCAAGGAGGGGGAGGCTGCCTATGTATATATATATATATATATATATATATATATATATATCCTGTTTACCCTTGCCCATCATGCATTCATCTCCTTGACTGGAGAGCAGTGGGTGGCTGAGCCTGGGTATGAGCCCTCTGAAAGTTGGGCAGCCCTTGACAGTTTTCCTGAGATGCAGACTTTGCCCTCGTCAGCCAGAGAACCAAGGGCCACTGGAAGGCTGTACACACTTCTCTGCCTCCCAGAAATAACAACATGGCAAGGGGGACAGTGACTTGGGCCAATGAGGGAGCAGCTGCAAGGAGCTTGCTTCCCACCACCGCCTGCCAGAAAGAACACCTGGCAGTACTTTGTAACAAAGAACCAGTGCCTGGGTTTGCTTTTTCCTCCTCCCTCCCAATCCCCTTTCCTTTTATGTTGTGACTTGTAGATTAGAAACCAGAGGGCAGTGACTGTCTTATTAATAACTAGCTGATATGCCCAGCATTACTCAGATCTGTGAATAATGTTTATAACATTTATTTGATCAATAATAAATTTCTCTGCACTTTATTCATCTTTAGGTTGGTTGGGTTTTTAGTTTGGTTGAGTTCGTAAATTGTTTTGTTAGAATAAATGGAAAGTTGTGTTAATAAGAACTGTATTTTAAATTAGAGCTTCGTGATAAACCACATTTTTTGTTTTACCTGAAATGCCTACACCTCCCATCATGCCTTGGCCGGAGCAGCCACCTAAACTTCAAAAACAATCAGGACACACCACACCCTTTCGACCAGCTAACAAAGATGCAAACCCAAGACTATGTTTTCAAAATATACTCAGTATTGCCCAGATATATAGTAGGGTGGAGCCATATATATGGAGCCTACATATAGTAGGGTGGAGCCATGTTATATAGTTCTGCTAATTGCTTCTCTTCCTCCCCCTCCCCCTCCCCCTCTTTTCCAGATGATTCACTATTTTCCATGGGCAGTAAGGTCGCTGGGAAGTCCTGTGAATACAATGGTACAACCTACCAGCACGGAGAGATGTTTGTGGCAGGAGGACTCTTCCAAAACAGACAAGCCAACCAATGTGCCCAGTGCAGCTGCTCTGTAAGTAACACAATTGCACTAAGCTCTGCCCTGTGCCGGCATGAAACAAGCCTACTGGGCCTTCCCTAAAGGCCAATTTACATCTACCAGCAGGGATGTAGGATGCACTTCCTTGTGATGCTTCCAGTGACAGGAACAATGCTGCCTCTGGGATTTGGAGGGACCTGTGGGCAAGACATCCACAATGGACCCCCCCTGAGGGAGCCTACCTTCTCACCACCATTGTTGCCAGCTGCTCCTGCTCCTCTTTCCCTGTCTCATCATTGCTACATCACTTCCCTGCATGACAAGCAGAGAGCCACTGAGAAAGTAGGCTGTCGCATCTCCTGCTCTACCTTCTCACCATCAATGTTGTCTGGGCCAGAAGACAAGGCGAATGAACAAGCGGGTGGCAAGGCAGAGGAGAAGGAGCAAGTCCAGGAGGCTCTTTGTCAGTGGGCCCCTGCTAGGCTTTAACCCTAGACAGGTGCCCAACCATGCCTACCCTTGATGCTGACCCTGGGCAACCCAAGGAAATTTAGGTCTTAACTTCACTGGCTACCAGTCTGCTTCCAGGTTCTACCCAAAGTGCTGGTCATGACCTGCAACGCCTTATATGACTTGGGATCAAGTTACCTGAAACACTGCCTTCTCCCATACAAGCCTGCCTGGGTTTTAAGGTGTTATGGGGAGGCCTTTCTTTCAGTCCCACCACCATAAGAGGTGCATTTGGAGAGGACACGAGAGAAGGCCTTCTCAGTGGGAGATCCCAGGGTCTGGAACTCCTTGCCAACGGAGGCTAGGGTGGCTCCCTCTCTGGGGGCCTTCCACCGACAGGCAAAGGCATTTTTATTCAAGTAGACCATTGGACTGTAAGCTGTTTTGTTACAGAAGCAAGTTCTATTGGATTCAGTTCTGTATTTTTTATTTGTTTTTGAATTTGTCTGAATAATAAAACTTTATCATATTAATCGACCCAGCAAAAATCCTGGTCTTAAAATCAAGACTAGGATTTGGGGGGCTATTGTTTAATAAAGGAGGTCTACAGCTCTGATGGACATGACATATGAAATCCAGGTTAGGGATAACAAGAAATAATCTTCATAAATTTCTCTAGCTGTGGTTTGGAATCAATAGGATTCTTTGTTCTTCTCACCATTTTAAAAGAGAGCATCACAACACTGTAGCCTCGCTCAAGCAAAGATGGCCGAATCTTTCCGCTTGGGTTTCTCTGACCTTCAAATATATTTGATCTGAAGTTCTTTCCAACTTGTTCATGCAGAAATCTGCAAATTTTGGTAAGTTCTTATCAAACAACAAACCAAACAAAAATTCTCACCCATTCTACACCAGCCAAAGTCTAGGTCCAGCTATTGCCAGCATGGAGAGGACCATGACATACCTTCCTGCATGTAGCTGTTAAATACGAGGAGCCCTAACTCAGCACCAAAACAATAGCTGAACACACTGGGTTTCAAAGCCAGACTTTGAAGGACTCAGCACTCAATGCCCTGAGCCTGGATGGACAAATCGGTCCATTTCAGTGTCTCCCACTTCTAATTTTTGTTAAAATCTCAAGTTCTTTTCATCCCATTTGTGAAGATTGTAGCAAACTTTATTCAGTTCTCATTTTTAAAAAATGGAACCCAACAAAATGATCTCCCATTCCTACTCTCTGGGAAGCTTATCTGCCATTATTGATCACATTGAGGAACCCTTGATCATCTTCCAAGGAACCTCAGAGTTTCCCTCAACACTGTTTGAAAGCCAAGAGAAGAGGGCATTCGGGCAGTTATGGCGTATCGCTCACATCCTAGCATTGCAGGGATTGGAAATTATGCACCTGCTGACTTTTGCCATCTTCCTTTGAATCCAGGTTATTGAGAGGTCAATGGCATGAAGATGTTATGAGGATTCCAGCCCTTTCATTCAGACACACAACAGCTTGTCTTGTTTAAGCTCCACTGCAATTAATTAAAGAACACTTCATAAAAAGTAAAGGATGCTCTTCGGATTCTTTGCTGCTGTGGCAACCATCTGCTGTATGGATCAGTATGTCTCTATCATGCACTAACTGGTCTCGTTGCCTCTCTTTTTTTAATGGCAGGAAGGAAATGTATACTGCGGCTTGAAGACGTGTCCCAAATTAACTTGCTCCTCTCCAGTGTCCGTGCCGGATTCATGCTGCCCAGCTTGTAGAGGTAAAAACAAACCAATATGGTCTGTGAGCTCAGCAGTTAAGCCTGGCATTCTAGCAGTTAGAACATGGTCCAGCCCTCCTGGGGCTCCAATCCATCCCTCTGGGACTCCCCAGATGGTTACTCCCCTTTCCCCCCAACCATCTATTGTTTGCTGGTTTTCCAGCATTTGGGCAGCTAAGCATCCCCCCCTTCTAAAAAGTTTGTGATGCCTCTCCTAAGGCTTCATTACTGTCAGTTAGTGCTTGAAGTTCAAGTAGGCTCTGGTATTTTTGGTATTTTAGCCCTGCCCCTTTGGCCTTTGGCCTCACCTACCACTTCAATGTGGCCCCAAAAGCTTTTCTGAATTGGAATTCAGCACTCCGGCTGAAGGAAGTTCTCACCCCTGAACTGAAATGGGGTTGTTTTGTTTCAGGCTCAGGCTCCGAAAACAGCAGGGAAACTACTGTAGCAGAGGCCACCTTTGAATTTTGAAGGTCATCTTCCTGTCAGGTGTGAGCAATTTCCTGGAGAGCAATTTTGACTCCCTCAGGCCTGATCAGGCACCATTTTGAAATCTGACTAAAGCTCAAACTCCACCTACCATTTGAGGTCCTTGTCTAGAACTTCTAATGTCTTTTTCTTGTATAAAAGCAAACTTAGAGCAAGTAAGAAAAAGAACAAAGCCACAAGCTGGGGGGTGAGGAATGAGTAAGGGATGGATACTATTTTATTTATTTATTTATTATATTTCTATACCACCCAATAGCCAAAGGTCTCTACTAACCTACGTGGTTGTTTCTTCAGTTTTCAGAGCAAAACTTTTACACTGATTGGTTTGGGAAATAGTACATGAAGGGTTAAGTGACATCATTCCATGAGCACCAACATTACAAATGGGACATTTACATTTCCCTCAGAAAGTGAAAGGTTCAATAAACCAATATCAGGACAGGCACAGAAATGGTAGGATTTAGATGTGTAAGTCATGCAAGCTCGGTTTGAATAACGAAAATATTAGCGTTCCTTAGATAGCCATCCAAGCTCAGTACATATACGGACATTAAAAAATTATTATTTATTTATTTATTTATTACATTTGTATACCGCCCCATAGCCGAACCTCTCTGGGCGGTTTACATAGGATTAAAAACAATTAAAAACAATATACAAAAATTAAAACAGCAAAAACATACAACATACACACAATCTGTGCATTTAAAACGACTACAACACTTCAAAAAGCTACAAAAAAAACAAAAAAACAAAAACAAAACAAAAAAACAAACCCAGGCTCCTCAGATATTGCCAAATGCCTGAGAGAAGAGGAAAGTCTTGTCCTGGCGCCGAAAAGATAACAATGTTGGCGCCAGGCAGGCCTCGTCAGGGAGATTGTTCCACAATTGGGGGGCCACCACAGAGAAGGCCCTCTTTCTTCGGGCTGAATTCCTGAAACCAAGACGAGGCAAGCTGATTCGGCCTGCCTCGCCTCGGTTCCAAGTCAGTTCTGGGTTGGCCCAAGGCACTCCAAAGCCAAAGCAGATAAGTACTGAAGCTTTGGGGTGCCTCAAGCCCTTCAGAGTGGCACTGGACCCTCCCTCCCGCCAACCTGGGAAAACCAGCCCAAAGCCAGCTGTGAGTCCAATGGACTCACCTCCCTCTCCCCGCTCTCCCCGCTCACCTGCTGCCACCACATTGCCGCCACCATCCCCGCCCGCTGCCTCGCTGCCGCGACCAGGAAACATGGTGTCCTCCTAAGAACTAGGCCATGATTTCAAGAAATCATGGAGTCCCTCTATTTTGTATATCTATGGCCGCAAACTACAGTGTCTGTAAAGGGAAAATGGGCCTCGCGATCTCTTGAAATCGTGTTCCGGCTCTCAAGAGGACACCACGTTTCCTGGTTGCAGCAGCAATGCAGCAGCACTGATGCAGCAATGGGGTGATGGCGGTGGCGATGGGGTGGCAGTGGAGGAGGCGGTGGTGGCAACATGGCAGTGGTGCAGCAGTGGCAGGTGAGCAGGTAATTCCCAGTGGCAGCAGCTCTTCGTTGGGGGGGTGAGGGGGCAGCGAGGGAGGGAGTAAGCAGGGAGTCAGGAGTCCAATGGATTCCCGCCCAGCCTTGCTACCAGCTTTCCTGAGTGTGAGCTGCGCAGCTGAGAATCTCACCTCGGCTTCAGTGCCGAGGTGAGGCGGGCAACCCCTGAAGCACCCTGAGTCGAATTGGGGCCATTTTGGGGGCTCCAAAACGGTCTCTGAGTCAAATCGGGGGGGACAGTGCACAGCCCTAGTTACAAACATAATAGAGTCTACCGAAAAAAAACACCTAATTCCAAGTTTTTGTGGACTCCCTTTTGGGAACCAAATGGACCTTTGATCTAATCCAGCAGGGCTCTTGTCTTATTCTTAAATAAATATTAGCGTAAGGCCTCACAATACAAAGGAGCGCATGATTCAGTCTGAAAGGAGAGATGCTATAGATATAAAGGAGATTGTGGTTGACCACAGTTCATTATACATGTTTTCTGTTTGATGATGTAAACAGTAGCTACTTATCCAGTTCCCAGTCTCTGCTCCTTAACTGCTATTTTTAGCTTTTGAGGGATGTTGGCATATAATGCAACCTTATATGGTGAGCTGGATTTTGAACTGAGGAGTCAAAGTTTCAAAATCCAACCCTGGTCTGTGTACATAATCTATGCCACACCCAATTATGGTTTGCAAGCACGGAAAGAGAGTAGTGATGTGTGAGTGTGTTTATTTAAATCATATTCAAGTTTGTTCCAAGTAATCAAACCCAAGATTTAGAAAAATATTAGTGCCATGACAATTAGTGCTGTTGTTATCGTCATCAGCATCACAATCAATCTCCCTTCAGTTTGGCACAAATGGCTTGGTCATCTCTATGTGGTTCTGATGGAGTAGTTTGTAGGCATGAAAATGTCAGCAAAATCTGTGGTGTATGATTTGTTGGTCAGTCTGTAATTCTTGGAGGCCTGAATAGTATTTGCTAGAAACACACATAGAGCCTATCTACACTACTGCTTTAAAACGGTTTATAACAGTTTTAAACCGGTTAATAACTGTTATTAACTGGTTTAAAACTGTTATAAACCATTTTAAAGCAGTAATGTAGATTGGCTAGTGTTTGCTATGTTCTGGGGTTTAAGCCAATTCAGTCACTACCATTTTCAACTGAATATAATGAGTTTAAATGGCTTCACTGCTCGATGGATTGGGCTGTTATATAGAGAGATAGAGAAAGAAATAGAGAGATAGACAGAGAAAGAGTGACAGAGAATGAGAATTGTTTGGCTTTTGTCATGACCTGGGTCTCAAGCCTGGGACATGGAAAGGAAAGAACAAAATTAACCCAGGTCATCAGTACCAATGGCAGACGTGCAGGCCATCCTACTGAGCCAGACATTGGCCACCAGGTGGGGTAGCCAGATGCAAAAAAAGAGAGAACTGGGCTCCTACATCTTTAACAGCTGAGGAGAAGAATAGAATTTCAGTAGGTGTAGCTTACATGACAAGCTATACTTGTTGAAATTCCCTCTTTGATGCTACCATTAAGGGTGCCTCTACAAGAGCGATTTAAAGCTCTTTCAAGGCACATTACAAATTTTACCTCTACAAGAGTGGAGCGCAAATCGGGGGTTGAGGCGCTTTTTATCTCTGATTATTCGCATTTTCGAATGCGCGTTAAATAGCGAGTTTTAATTTGCCACGGGAGTTAAAGCGCCTTATGGCCATGTAAACATGCGATTCTCCGCATGTAAACAACTTTAAAGTGTGTTTTATATAGCCCTTAATGCGCTTCACTGCCTCTTGTGAATAGGTATTAGGAGTAAATGCGCTTCTCCGTATATGTGCATAATCGGGCAACCGGGCGTCAAACCGAAATCTTGTAGAGTGGATCTAAAAGTGCAATAGCACTGTCTTCCTTTTCTCCTGGCCACCCTAAACCTGGAAGTCATTGAAGCCCAAGTCCTTGGAGCTCCAGAAACCATTCCTGGACTCCTCCAAGGGACTCGTCGTACTAGGTCTTTCCTACCCAACAATATCAACTTAACAGTGTAAGGAAATAACAGAAAGGCAAGGAGTGTTTGGCTCCAGGGCTAAAAGCTGCCCCATTAAGGATCTTCGCTCCTCAGCAGCAGGGTGGAACTTGAGGAGCGGGGTAGTCAGGGCCAAGACAGACAAAAGCACTCAGTTGGAACTGGGACTCTGTTGGAGCAAGGAGCCACCTCCCTGTGATCTGTCCAAGGTCCTGTAAGTCAGGACATGAGTTTGAACCATCAGTGTTCTCCGTTCCTGGGTTTGTGTCCCACTTACTTGGATGTAGCCCTATTCAGCTGTTCCAAAACAGGGGAGACTAAACAGGTGAAGAGAGAGACTGTGCTAGCCCAGCCCCTCTCTTATTGCGTCCGTCGCTCTATCTTCATGTAGGATGTCCATGTGGCTTTGAACACTGGATCACATAGGCACAGATACAGGAGGCTCTCCTCGAAAAGTCTTTCTCTTCGAGTACAAGGTAGTGATTGCAATGAAGGACAGGCAGCACTAGTGCTCTCCCCACACACATGTTTGCTATACACAGATTGGGAATGCCTGAATAGGGTGCATGTATTACCATCTCTCACCTTTGGATTGTGATGCTGGACTGTCTGCTCAAATCATGGGTGCAGAACCTCTTTCAGCTGGAGAGCCAAATTCCATCTCAGAAAAGCTCTAGGGGGACCACATTCCAGTCATGGGTGGAGCTAAAGGCAAAAGGGGTAGGGCCAGTGCCGGCTCCAGGTATTTGAGGGCCCTTGGGCAAGGTCCCCCAATGAGCACCTTCCTTGGTGAGTCTACCTTCTCATCGCCATGGCCACCAGCTGCTCTTGCTCCTCATCCTCTTTCTCATCATTGCCCTCACTTCCTGTCTTGACAGGGAGATAGACAGGGAGCAAGGAGGCTGTGGCACCTCCTCCTCCTCCTCCTCACCACTGCCATTACCTGGGCCAGAGCAAGAGGCAGGTGAGCAAGCAGGTTGCAGTGGTGAAGAGGAGGAATAAGTCCAGGGGGGCTCTTGTCAGTGGCCCCCTGCTAGGGTGTAGGCCCTTGCAGGTGCCCGAACAGGCCTACCCTTGACTCCAACCCTAACTGTAGCCCAACACACCAGCATGTTTTAGCTTAATGCTCTTACTGCCAGTAACTGAGCCTTAGGAGAGGCATTTTGACCTTTTAGAATAGAGGGGGGGAAACATGCAAATGCCACGAAGCCACCCAAGATTGGGGGGAAGGGGGTGGAGCCAGGGGAAGTGGACCAGACCAAGTAGGGAGCCCCAGTGGGCCATATTTGGTGCCTGGACCTGAAGTTCTGCACCCCTGAGCCAAACCATTCCAGTTCTCACCAGCCACCCCCACCCAACTGCTAATGGGATGCCCTGCCTCCATCATCTCTGCTTTTCCCAAGACAGGGCAGCTTTTACGTTTTCAGCATCCCTTGAATTATTTCTTTTATTTTCCACACCTCTTAGACTAATGTATGGATCAGAACCTAGTTATCTACTGGCTTTAACGCTCTCAGATTGTTCCAGTGCAATTCCCAGCTCAAAATACCCCCAAAACACACACACACACATATATGAAAAATGCATTTAGAAATGTATCTTTCGAGTGAAAACACATTGAAAAATACATATTTAAATATGTATTTAAATGCAATTTTTGTTTTTGCTTTTTACAAAAAACAAAACAGATTACTGCAGAAACAGGGTGAGATGGAGATGAAAGTGTCATGGCTCAGAAAAGACCCTTTCCCTCCCTCCTAGTAGTGTGTAACGACATTACACTTCTGAATTTTTGTTCCCCTCCACCTTGGGATGTCCCGACTTGCTCCAGTAATACAAGCCAGTATTGTCTCTTATACACAGGTGATGAAGAAGTATCATGGGACAACTCAGACGGGGACATCTTTCGGCAGCCATCCAACAGAGAAGCTGTAAGTCAAGTCTGTGATCTCATCCAAAAGAAAAGAACATTCCCACTGAGCTGTGAGCAAACCTTGGCAAAAATGATTATTGTCGTGTGTGTGTGTGTGTGTGTGTGTGTGTGTGTGTGTGTGTGTTAACTCCATACCCATCCTGGTTCAATCTGAGAACTTCTGGCAGATGTTGACATGGTAGTTTTGTCATGAAGACATCCTCTGGAAGTTGAGGAGTCAACTAAATTCATTGGAAACTAAAGTGGCAGATTTCTGAGTTCAGTGACTTGAAATTCAGAGAGGACTGAGAGGACTGCTCTGTGTCTCCTCTTCAGCAGCGTCTTTTCTTTTTGTGTTTTCGTTTCATCCATCCATTTCTCTTTTTGCAGCCCCTGAAGAGTTGAAATGCAAACAAGGGCAAAAATATATTTCATGGCCCTGTCTTCAGGGCGAAGGGAAGGGTAGGAAATCCTTTGTTTAAGAGAAATAATTATGGCAAAGGAAACACAGGAGATTGCTTATTTCTGCGGTTGGAGTAGAGTGTCATGCCAATCAAAACAACATCTATATCCATTTCTGTGACCATTGAATCAGCAAAAGTTTTGGAGAGCCCTTTTTGGGGGGATGGAGTGTTGGAAAACATATAAACATAGGAACATGCTGAATCAGACCAAAGGTCCACCTAGTCCAGCATTCTGTTCACATAGGGACTCTCTATATGCTCTGGAAACTCTGAGGTGGCTCCACAGTGGTGTTGCATTGATTATACACCCCACATTTTAAAAGTTGGGGATTTACCCTGACTTTTCAGGATGGAACAAGGCGAACACAGCCCTTGGGGCATCTGACCTCACTCCATCCTTGATGCGGAGGCATAGCCGGGTGGATGGCAACCGCTGATTGGTCACCACCCACCCGGGCAGAGGGCAGGTGGTGGGCCGGTGGGTCAAATGGCTGCTTGAATACCCTGCGCTGCCTTCTGCATGGTGAGAAGCGTTTCCCTTTTGCCAAGGAGCCTTTTGCATCTAATGTTTTACAGGGTAAGAAGATAAGTGGGGGGAAGCCAAGGAGGGATGGGGGGCAGCCGTAAACCCCGTACTCGCTCCTTGACATGGGGAATATATATATATATATATATATATATATATATATATAATTACTCAGCGCAACCCTGGAGGAGCAAAACCATGGGATTGGGGGGGGGGGGGGGATGCAGCACCAATGCAATGCCATCAAGACCGCCCCATAGTGGCCAACCTAATGCACCAATTGGAAGCCCACAAGCAGGACATGGGTACACCAGCCCTGTCCCACCCATGTTCCCCAGCAACTGATGTACATAGGCAGGCTGCCTCTGATGCTGGAGGTGGCATATAGCCATCATGACTAGTAGCCTTATCCTCCATGCTTAGGTCTAACTCACTTTCTGAAGAGATCTAATCCTCTTGAGTTCCCCTTTCAATTTGCTTTGTATCAGTCCCCCTCATTTCAGGGAAGTTTCCCCTTTTGAAGTCAAATGTGATTGTGCTGACTTTCCTTGGCAAGTCTCTATTTACCTAGATGTTGCATTTGATAGCACTCCAATCACTGTTTCCAACTGGTTTCCCCAGCAACTGGGATTTTAGTTTTATCCCAGTCTTTCTCACAAATGGCCCATCATGACTATTATCCATGGATAGCCTCATCCTCCATGACGTTCTCTAATCCCCCTTTAAACCCTTGCCACATCTGGCAACTCAGAAAGCACAGAGCTGGAGAAGGTGCAGAAAAGGGCAACCAGGTTGGCCAAAGGGAATGGGAGCAGTTCCCCAACAAGGAAAAGCTACAACATTTGGCCTTTTTAGTTTAGAAGAAAAAGGCAAGGAAGGAGGAATATGATGAAGGTATATAAAATTATACAAAAACAGAGGCAGCCGTTGAAGACTAAACAATTGGTATAATGCACAAGGCACACAACTGCAAAAACAATAGAAATATTTTCCAAAAATTGAGGTAAATACTTTTTTTATATAATTGCTATTATTTGCAATTGAGAGATATAGTTCACAAAAACAAACTGGGGTGTGTTTGTTTTTTTGCTACTTATTGACACAAGAAATAGAAGATATACAGAGGAAGTTTTTTCAGAATAAACTGTACTGTTTTATATTGTTGTATTTTATCATTGCTGTTACTTGCAATAGAGAGAGATGGTTCACAAAAACAAACTGTTTTGTGTTGTTGTTGTTTTGCTACAATTAACACAAGGAATACAGAAAATATAACAGGCTTCCGGTATCTACCCGTTTCGCGTGAAGCCAAAAGCTTCCTCAGATAACCACTTACGTTGTAGCACCTACAATGAGGCTATTGCCATGGAAATAAGGAGTCGTCCTTCATGATAAATGAAGAGATTATTCTTGCAGTCCCGGCATAATGAAGCCTCTGAAGTGGTGAGCAGAATGTCAATAAGTAGCAAAAAAAAAAAAAAAACAGTTTGTTTTGTGAATTATATCTCTCAATTGCAAATAATAACAATTATATATAAAAAAGTATTTACCTCAATTTTTGGAAAATATTTTCATTGTTTTCGCAGTTGTGTGCTTTGTGCATTATACCAATTGGTATATACAATTAGGCATGGTGTGGGAAAAGTGGATTATACTAAACCTGAGATCATCCGATGAAGCAGAGTGGTGGGAGATTCAGGACGGGTAAAAGGAAGCATTTCTTCATCCAACAATTGTTAACCAATAAAATTTGCTAAGGCAAGATCTAGTGATGGTCCCCAACGTGGCTGACTTTATAAGGGGATTAAACAGACCCATGGAGGATAAGGCTGGTAAGAGCTACTAGTAGTCATAGTGGCGATACATTACCTCCATTATTGGAAGCAGAATATCACTCAATGTCAGTTCTGGCCACCGCACCAAAATAATAATAATAAAAAAATATATTGAAGAGCTGGAAAAAGTGCAGAGAAGGGGAACTAAAATGATCAAGGGTCTGGAGCAACTCCCCTATGAGGGAAGGCTACAACAGCTGGGATTGTTTAGCTTGGAAAAAGGAAGGCCAAGGGGAGACATGATAGAGGTGTACAAAATTATGCATGGTGTGGAGAATGTGGACAAGAAGACATCTCTCTCTCTCATAATACTAGAACCCAATGGGATCATCCCATGAAGCTGGATGGTGAAAAGGTCAGGAGAGGTAAAAGGAAGGAGTTTTTCACACAGCACATAGTTAAACTAATTCTCTACCACAAGATGTAGTGATGGCCACTAATTTGGATGGCTTTAAAGGGGGGTTGGATAAATTCCTGGAGGAGAAGGTGATCAATGGCTACCAGTCCTGATGGCTTTATGCTACCTCTAGTATCAGACGCAGTATGCCTCTATGTAAACCAGCTGCTGGGGAACATGGGTGGGAGGGTGCTGTTGCACCATGTCCTGCTTTGTTGGTCCCTGGTCGGCAGCTGGTTGGCCACTGTATGAACAAAATGCTAGACTAGGTGGATCCTTGGTCTCATCCAGCATGACCCTACTTATGCTTAGGAATACAAATAGGATGGTGGCTCATGTCCTACTTGTGAGCTTCCTATTGGCATCTGTTTGGCCACTGTGCAAACAGAAAGACAGATTAAATAAGCCCGTGGTCTGATCCAGCATGGCTCTTCTTATGCCTTTCTGCAGATGTGTTGGACTACAACTACCATCATGCTGGCTGGGGGTGATGGGATGGGAGTTGTAGTCCAGCCAGTTGGTAAAGGCTGCAATAGCCCTTTGTCCTTTGCTAATGTTGATAGAGAATGTCCCTTTCCCCTGCTCCCAACATACATTTCGAGCAGAGTTCTTCCCGGCAGGGAGAGGGGATATACGGTTCATACCGAGGAACTAAATTTGTCTCTGCAGTGATTTTGCTGTCTGCATTATAAAACCAAACTGTCAGGTTTTCAGTCCAGCATAGCTGATTGTTATAACAGTGTAATTTGGAGCGAAGGATCAGTATTTTGAAATCTTAGAAGCAAAACCTAACAAAAGTAAACAAAGATTGACAAGTGTGTGTGTGTGTGTGTGTGTGTGTGTTCATTGTTCAAAAGAATGGACATAATCCAAAACAGACTTAAGCAAGCGCATGAGCATTGGAATCAATGGGCTTAAGCATGTTTAACTCTGCAAGGAAAGGAAATCCAAGCCACTAGCTAATCTGACAAGGGGGAGAATTCTTTACAGATCCCAGATGTGATGGCAAGGCCAGGATTAGCATCCTCAGGCAGCTGCTAGGGGCCCCACCCCTGGCAGAGACCACTCCTGATGCCTATCCTGGACTTCTTCAAAATATGCTTTTACTGGCTCCCATCCACCACCATCATTTTTTCCAACTATGCTCTGGAAGTTGACTTGATTTCTAGGACATACGTACATACATACATTTTGGGAGCAAGCCTATGGCCCTTAGACAGAGTCAGGCAGGGGGGCATAGGACAATTTGGATTCCAAGATCAGAGATTGTGCTTCTGACACAATCCAGGCATCTATGCTCCCCACCCTTGTCTCCTCACACCCGGTGCAGAGAGAACCACGCCAGCTGCCTCTCCGAGGTTTCAAAAGCAATCTCAGAGAGGGGGTAAAGAGGATGTGCCAGTGGGAGGGGCATGGGGAAGCCAGGATACAACATATGCCAAGGCCTCTGCAGCCTCCTTCCCTCCTGCTTCGATGTGCCTCAGCTAGATGGGTGAAAAAGCCCATCTAGCAAAAATGCAGAGCAAGAGGAGCAGAGAAGTGAAGACCACCTCTGCCGCTCCTCCCGCTCTGCATAGGATTAGACTGACCATCTGAAAAGGAGGACAGGGCTCATGTAACTTTAACAGTTGCAGAGAAAAGGGAATTTCAGCCGGTGTCATTTGTATGCAATTAGTTCCTGATGAAATTCCCTCTTCATCACAACAGTTAAAGTTGCAGGGGCCCTGCCTTCTTTTGTATATGGTCACTCTAATATAGTGCCTGCAACTTTAACTGTTGTGATGAACAGGGAATGTCATCAGGAACTAATTGCATACAAATGGCACTGGCTGAAATTCCCTTTTCTCTACAACTGTTAAAGTTACATGAGCCCTATCCTCCTTTTCATATGGTCAGCCTACATAGGATGCTTGTAAGCCTCCAGGTTTCAAGGCTTACAGGCAGTGCCATAGAATTGTGCATTTGTTTATTTATTATTTCTATCCATTATGTTACTGCACAATAGCACACGCTTTCTGAGCAGTTCAGAACAATTAAAACTGCCAACACAACGTAATCTAAAACTTGTAGAAGTTTAAAACAACAGCATAAAACACCAAAGTCAAAACTAGCAGCTAAATATATGATGACTGATGTAAAACAACAAATACCAAAGGACCAAAAGGCCTAGGCAAACAAGAAGGTCTTCGTCTGGTACTGAAAAGACCACAACGTTGGCACCGGAGGAAGAGCATGGCCAGCCTCACAAAAACATGGTGCCCACCATATGCGGCATTGTTGGAGGTAAGGCATATGCCTCTCAGCACTTGCTGACTTCTGGATGTGTCAGCCCATAGCAAGGCAGTCACGTTCCTACAGGTTACTTCACATATTCTGTTATCATCTCACCATGAAAAGTTGCCAGAACATGTATGGTAGCTTGAGCAATGGCATATCAAGGCCAGATACACTGGCTCAATTTGGACGACACATTAGGCAATGGGGGGGGGGGGGGGAACGATCGTCAGTTGTGTTGCTTATTGTGTCGTTTGGAGGGCAACACACAACGCACACACGACTGACAGTACGTTAATCAGGCACTTTAAACAACGGAGCGAAACAACAGGCTTGCACGTTGTTTAGACCGAAGCCCCGTTGTTTAAATGTCATCCGAATTCAGCCCCCCCTCTCTCTGTGGACTATTCCCTTTCGGAATAGAGTTCTGCTGCCTAGAGCAGCCAACCCCCCCCCCCCGGCCGCTCTATACAGCCGACAGAACGCACGGTGCATGCTGGGATACGGCTGGAGGACACAGGGAGGAAAGGCTGCAACTAAAATGGCCGCTGCAAGTTCGTAGCAGCTGGGGTGTTTGCCGGTGCCGAGCAGCGCCGGCTGCAGCATGTCGTCTGTGAAGCTCCTCCTGCCTAATGCACAGTCAGTACATTATTTACCCCTCCGTTGCTTAATATGTTGTCCGAACTGAGCCACTGTGTCTGCCAGCATATGCATATGGCGGCTTTCCCCACCATTCCACTGCAAAACACAAAATTGGTGGTAAGCAAAATGACTCTATTCTGCTACCCCAAAATTTCAGATTAGATCTTGGAATGCAATCCTCAGACTAGTATGGCCAGAGGCCTCTTTGTGCATGTAGGATGGCCAGGTGTCTTACTTTAGAGAAGACAGTTCTCTGTTTGAAGATGTCCTCCATTTGATGGGCTGTCTAACCCAAGTCTGGTTTGAAGTCAAAGAACCATAAAAAAGAGGAAGTGCCTCACCAAGAAGTTACAGATTTGCATGACCTTTACATATGCTCATTATAAATGTATAGGTGCACATTTTGAATTATTACTGTAATTTGAATGGATATGCAGTATATTTCACCATAATGGGGATAGACTGTGCCCAGGTGCCCACATGCCCAGTCTGCTGTCCAGGAGATGCTAACTGTTGACAGGCAACTTCAAGGCTGTCCCATCTTGTGGCACTTTATCTTTAAACTGGACTTGAACTGGACAGCCCTTCAGAATGGAGGACACCAAACAGAGGATGTCCTCTGTAAAGGAGGACATATGGCCACCCTGGATGGGACAGAGAGAAGAGCCAGTCTTGAAGATCTTAAAAGCTGGGCAGGCTTATTACAGGAGAACGGAGTCTTTCAAACCAACTTCACCATATGGAAATGAAGTCCAGGAGGTCTTTTATTAATTAATCCAAATAATAAACATCTCGATCCCGACGTATCCCGAAGTAAATATTTCAAGCACTGAGCTTTTCGTCTGGGAGAAGGTAAAGCAGACATTGATAGGGTGACCAGATTTTGAGGATCAAAATCCCAGACCCCCACCACCACCAAACCCACCCACCCAAAACAACCCCCCACCGCATGCCCGCGCCGCCCCGTGCCGCCCCCCCCGCCCGCATGCCTCGCGCCGCCGGCCGCCCCGCCCTGGGCCGCCCCCCCGCGCCGCGCCACCCCCCACCTGCGCCGCGCCGCCCCCCCCCCACGCCGCCCGCCCCCGCGCCGCCCGTCCCCCACACCACCTGCCCCCGCGCTGCGCCACCCGCCCGCGCTGCCCGCACGCCCCGCGCTGCCCGCACGCCCGCCCCGCACTCCTTACCGGCTGGGGCGTCCGCTTCCCTCCGGTGCTCGGAATCTACTGAGAAACAGGCTTCCTGGCCTGTCTCTCAGTAGCGCGCCGGGTGATAACGTCATCACCCGGCACGCTACTGAGGGACAGGCCGCGAAGCCTGTTTCTCAGTAGATTCCGAGCACCGGAGGGAAGCGGATGCCCCAGCAGGTAAGTGCCTCGCGCCACCGCCCACCCCACACAGGCCGCCCGCCCCACCCGTGCCGTCCCCCCCACCCGCGCCGCCCACCCGTCCCCCGCTCCGCCCGCCCCGCGCTGCCCGCACGCATGCCCTGCTCCGCCTGCCCCGCGCTCCTTACCGGCTGGGGCATCCGCTTCCCTCCGGTGCTCGGAATCTACTGGGAAACAGGCTTCCTGGCGTCATCACTCGGCGCGCTACTGAGAGACAGGCCAGGAAGCCTGTTTCCCAGTAGATTCCGAGCACCGGAGGGAAGCGGACGCCCCAGCAGGTAAGTGCCTCGCGCTGCCAGCCTCCCGCCACCGCCGTGTGACCCCCCGCTGCCCAGGTTTGCCCCCGCCACCCCCCGGTTGGCCCGGATCGCCCCAGGGCCATCTAGTCACCCTTTTGGGGGGCTAAATTTCCAGATTTGGCCCCCCAAAACAGTTTTTCCGCCCGGATGCGGATTTGCTCCCCATTTCCCAGGCATGTCCGGACAAATCCGGGCGGACGGTCACCCTAGACATTGAGAATCATTTCTAGAGAAAACTGATTCCAGAAGAAGTGACTGATTCCTACAATATTTTTATCTGGCCTTGCAACACTGTTGTTGTTTATCTCCTGTATATGCATGCCTTGGAGAGGAATGGTTTGGCAAGGATAGATCTGAGGACCAAGCAGCATTCAAATAGGAAGTCTGGTGGTCTGGTGGTCTGGAACCAACTTCAGATGTATAAATAGCCAGTGGAGGTGATGGACAGATATGCGGACACACAGAAATACATGCAAATAAGTGATGGTCGAAAAAGGGAGAGGCTTAAAATGATTTAGTTAAATGTAAATATTTAATCAAATTATTGTAAGCCTATATCTGTTGGCTTTTTTAGGTGCGTATTTTATATCTCCATGCATCCACCCATCCTAGTTATTCACTTGAATCCTGCCTTTTTCTCCTCTTGCAAGGCACCCAATGCAGCGTACTTGATCCGCCTCCTCCTCCAGTTTATCCTCACAACAACCCTGTGAAGTAGGTTAAGCAGAGAGTCAGTCACTAGCCCACAGTTACCAGTGGGCTTCAAAGCTGACTGGGGACTAGAACCCAGGTCTTCTGAGTCCCAGTCCAACACTCTAACCACTACACCACACTGCCCCCTTCATTCACCACTACATGCTTTGAGCAAAGTTGGCTCTAGCCTAACAAACCTTCTCCCCACCACCTTTAAGGTGCTACAGGGCCTTTGTTGTTTTTGCTGCAAACACTGCTGTGCCTTTGGACATAGCTTAACCTTTTGGAATGCATTCCTGACAACAGACACTACAGAACAAAAGTCATAAGAACACCTTCCTAAATCCTTCGTTCTCGTGAGAATCTCCCATTCTTGCTTTCTCTCTCTCTCTCTCTCTCTCTCTCTCTCTCTCTCTCTCTCGTCTACAGAGGCACTCTCCTCATCGTTCCCATTATGAAGGACCACCCAACAATCCCAGACAAACAGCCAACGTCCCACGATTCACTGGTGGTAGAAGTAACAGAGGAGCCCTACAAGACATGCAACAGGCTTCTGGGACCATTGTACAGATTGTCCTCAACAACAAACATAAGCATGGCCGAGGTAGAGAGACTTTTTTGCTTGTTTGTTTGTTCTAGTAACGCTCTTCTGATGAGATGTTGACCCGTTAGAGGGTTTGGGGGGCGGGAGAACCCAGCAACATTCACACGAGAGCTGTGCACAAATGGCCTCTTGAAATTTTCCATCCTATTTGTGGGCAGAGAAATTGGGATGACAACATCAGGATCTACACTACTGCTTTATAATGGGATTGCAGTGCACTGTCCACAGTTCAGGCCCATGAAGCAGTCCATATCCCATTTCCAGACCACTTTCATAGTGTTATATCCTGCTTGGTGTAGATCTGGCCAATTTCGCCTAATTTCTCCAGCGAGAGAAGACATCCTCAACAGCTTTTCTCAGGTTCTCACCATTGTTGAGAGTTGCTGCACAGATCCTTTCCTTTTTCCTGATGATTTGGGGGGGGGGGTGCTGTTATTGCAAGCAGCAACAGCAGCAACAGCCTGGCCCCCATTTTACATCCTCCACAATGCCGCGGAAGACTTGGAACGAGTGTGGTAGCAAAATCTGTCCTCCAATTTCCCGAAAGTTTTCTTCCCCCATGAAAGAGGTTTCCATTATTCTGCCTCGTTCTCAGGGAGCATTATAATGTATTTTGGGTGGTACTTTTTGAGCTGACTGAATCACTGTGAGGTAGACTGACCAGATAAAATCCAGGTCAGGGCTCATGTAACTTTAACAGTTGTAGAGAAAAGGGAATTTCAGCCAGTGTCATTTGTATGCAATTAGTTCCTGGTGAAATTCCCTCTTCATCACAACAGTTAAAGTTGCAGGGCCCCTGCCTTCTTTCGTATATGGTCACTCTAGTATAGTGCCTGCACCTTTAACTTTCTATTACACATCTCTCCATTGGTCTGCAGCTGCCCAGGCTGCCTGCGCTTCTTGATTTGAAAAGGCCTTATGGGAGGAATGACCCCTGGGATTTAATTGAAGTGTGGGCAGCCAAGAAGGCTGCAGGCTGCTAGAGAGATGGTTGTACAATGAAAGGCAGGGCACTTGCGCATACACCTTGGCCGCCTCCTAAGTAAGGTAAGCACACGAACCTCAATCCCAACCCATGAGAATTTCTCCAAATCCTTCAAGTTTCTTTCCTATTCAATTAAAGGAGAATGGTTGAAAAAAAAATCTGGGAGAAACATTTGGGCCACTGCTAATTCACACACATCCAAGAAGATCACAATGGCATGTTTGTGGCTGTGGAGACTCCTGGGCCAGCATTCCCCAACCTGGTGCCCTCCATATTTTTTTGACTACAGGTCCAATCATCTCTGACTATTATCCATGCTGGGTGGGGCTGATGGGGGTTGTAATCCAAAACAGCTGGAGAGCATCATGTAGGGGAAGGCTGTCCTATGCAGTCTCTGTGATTCCTGCACATCTTAAGATGCAAGTGTCAGTACTCTGGCATGCTGTTGATTTCCCTGTCAAGCATGGTCAGGGCTGGCATCAGGGGTCCTCATCATGGGGCATTTGCTGAGGCCCACACCCCTGCAGGGGGCTCACTGGTAGACCTATGATGTCACCAACATGTGCCTCCCCCAACCAATGGAACCATTTTGCAAATTAGAAAGCAATCCTATGACCCCTAGGCAGCATTTGAGGGGTGGGGGGATAGCATAGTTCAGATTCCTGGATCCGAGGTCAGAGACAGTGCTCCAATCTTAAACCAAGGGGTCTACGCTCCCTGCCCCTATCCCCCTCCCTCTTGCAGCTGGCATAGAGAGAATGTACCAGCTGCCTCTCCAAGGTCACAAAGGGAAAGGGGGGCGGCTCTGTGGATAGGAAGGGGAGGGGACTTGGGAAGCAGGGACACAAACTATCTCCAGCCCTCCCCGGTCTTTTCCCCTCCCCCTCTACAGAGCCCCAACTAGTCAAGCAAAAACAACCATTTTGCAAAACTTGCAGAGCAGGAGAAATGCAGAGGCAAAGATCGCTTCCCCCCTCCTCCTGCTCTGTATACGGTGCCCGGAGGCTTCCAGGCTTCCAGATGGGATTGCACCCTTAAAATGTGATTTTATACCACCTGATGAAGTATGATCGTATATGTTTATAAACACATATCTACTGTTTTAAAATGTTTTTTAAGCCAGAAAGCTTGCCTGGAACACCAGGGAATGGAGCTAATCCAGAATCCAGCTGTCCTATGCAGATTTTTACGGCAAGAGCAAAACTGTACTCAAACCTTTGGAGAAAAAAACTCCTATGTTCATTAGTGAGAATGTTACATTTGAGTTGGACCCAAGAATGGCTGTCTAGGCGCATAGGAAAATGACTTATATTGAGTCAGGCCCCAGTATTGCCTACTTTGATTGGCAGCAGATCTGCAGGATTTCAGGCAGGATTATTTCCATGCCTACTCGGAGGGATTGAATTTGGGGACTTCTGTATGCAACATGTTCTACCACTGAGCTACAGGAGCATGCACTCCCCTCTTTCTCTGTCCACTGGAGACAGTGGGACTTAAAATATGTTTCCCGTTCTTGATTGTCTTGAGTCAATCTTGCTGACTTCATTGCTTGCCAAAGCTTTTAACATTTTGATCTGCCTTCTGTATGAAATCACTCCAATTCGTACACCTTTTGGCTTGTGACAGGGGGACACATTATAATCAGGTAGAATAGTGGTTTAGGGGGAAGCGCAGGGCATAGAAGTTCTTGTGTCTCTTTTGAAGGAGATTTTCAAGAGCGGGCTGGATATGGATCTATCAGGGCTAGGGGAAAATCTGCAATGGAATCAAAGGAATTTGGATTTCTATGAATCCAGCCTGTGGATTCCGAAGTGGAACAGCTTTTCCTGAGTTGCACAGGTTCCATGGACTTCCAGACAGGGGTTTTTTTTTGGGGGGGGGGGTTGTTTTTTAAAAAAACTTTCTGGAATTTTATGAATATTTAGTCACAGAAGAATGCATAATTTTTTTAAAAAAATCCACCAGCCAAAAATGTGGATTTCCCCATAGGCTAAAGCATGAAAAATGCATCTTTTTGCACATACGTGTTTGCACAAATGCAAATTCGTACAAATTTGGGAAACTGGAAAAAAAATCTGATTCCATCAATGAGTGGGCAATAGAGCAAAAGACACCTGACAATCTGTGAAGCAGACCAAATCCATACGTCCCTAATTAGGGCTGTTTTACCACATGTGAATCCCACATCACTAAGACAACTGGGTGCCTGTACGCAGTCCTTGCCTCACAAAGCCTGGTATCTGAGACAGAAAGCATCCCTGCATTCATTTCTGCTCAACAATTCACATCCCATTCAAATCCATCGCAAAATCTTTTTCGGTTTTTAATGGCTATCGATTGAACATAAGGAGTCTTGTCCTCATGGCTGCAGGAGAAAGTTGGAAAGAAAATCTTTGCTCCAAACCGGACATAATGTCAGGAGATCCATATCTGGGGATATTTCCAGACAAGGCTTTTATGGTTCAATTGCCCTGTTTCATTCATGAGAATCTATGCTGTCTTCAACTTGTAACGTTCCCAGTTTCCCTCCACTCTTTCTCTTGTTCTCCTCACAAAGCAGGAGCTCAGAAAGTTGGCTCCATTACACCACTTCTGTCACCCCCTCATCTACCACTGACTACGGTGGTCATTTGGCGGGGGGGGCAGCCTTTGGAGCTCTGAACTTGCACACTAAAGTCCAGCCGTAACAGTGCTACTGGTTCTGCTGAAGACTTTCAAGTTGTACTAAAGGCTTAGCCCTACAGAGCAGGACAAGACCCTATGGCCCAACTGCCCCCAAATATGCATATGATTTCCAGCTAGAGGATTGTGTGAGAAGGGCCTGAAGGTTTGCAGGGTGAAACCCCCAGAGTGCTAAAAAGATTTGGATGTAGAAAAAGCAATTCTGCACAAAACCAACAGTCCACGGGCTCTTCGAAGTGGCCCACAACATGTTGAAAGCCTTTGATTTATGGCCAACTAATCTTTTAAGGTATTAACTAACTGAAGGAATGTTGGCTATAGAGTCTTTATTATCCACCTGAACAATCATGGAATAACATTCGGCTCCGGCCAGTGTTTCATGTTGGATCTCAAAGCAAGAAATCCCCGCCTGCTGCCGTGTCTCCGACCCCCAGTTCACACACGAAGATATCATCAAAGCAATTTCTAACTGATTTGCTTCAGTACATAAAAAGCCTCCAAATTAATAGCACATTTCCCATGCGCGGTCCCACAACGGGGGCAGTTGTCAGGGGCTTGGGCTGCTGCCTCGCAGAAAGTCTAAGCATTTTTTTTCTTTCCCTGAATGGACATAAGCATGCTGACAGGGCCTTTTCCTTTTGTTCAGTGCAATTAGTGTGAGTGTTATTAATTAACTGGAGAGGTAACTTCAGAAGGTCACAGCCATGACTGCCACAAGATTTGAGGTTCTTATGGCCCATTGTACATGCAGAGAGAAGGATGTGCTCTCTCTAGACATCCAGAGTTTCTAGCTAGAGAAAGTCATGCTAACACCAGCAATCTGCTTTCTCCCTCCCACCCTTTGCCCCGATTTGGGAGTTCCCCCAAAACCTCTTTTCCCCTCCCCAAATTACAGGTAACCATATTGGGCTATTTAAAAAAAAAATCCAAGCAACAATAGGAATGTTAGACTTTTATTGAGTTGTGAGTATAACTAATGTCTTAAAAGGACTCAAAGAGGAGATGTCTAAGGCATGCCTTAGGATCATGTTTAGGGGTTGGCTGGGAGTCAGTAATGCTGGCCCAAATTGGAGAGTATAGGTTTTCTGTTTGCATCCCATTAAAGGGCAACCCTATTGGCCATGGTGAACTTCAGATCCTAAACTTTGAGCTAATACCCCACCACCTGTGTGAGATAATAAATAAGTTTTATCGATTATGAATAGTTACCTTTAGCATTTTAATTTTTTAATGTATTTTATATTTTCCTGCTTCCAGTGGTCATTGTTATAACCAAGAGTTGTAACAATAATAAAAAATATTTGTTCATTGATTGATTCATTCATTCACCGCATTGACACTCTGTGCACATGCCTAGAGAAATGAATTATTTTCATTATAAAAGCCCTAGCATACCATGCACGTTCCAATAGTCTTGTTTGGGTTGTTGTGGTTTTTCTAGCACTAGTCATCTCTAGCTGGCAGAGGTGTGGAGGCAGCATTAGCAATCAGTAGCAGAAATGCTGCAGAAGGCAGTCAGTTGGAGGTTTCCATCGGGCCCATACAAATAGGTTGGATATGTTGTGAGTGACCCGCTTGCTAGCTCACTCTCTGCCCCACGGAAAAGGGGCTGTTGCATCTCATCAGGTGAGCAACTCCCTTAGAAGTCATGATCTCGTTGTCACACATTTGGCTCCAAACTGCCCAGATTCCTGACATTCCAAATCAGCAACCATGAAGTTCACTGCAGATGTTTAGGGTGCCTCTACAAGAGTGATTTAAAGCTCTTTCAAGGCGCATTTAAAAAATTACCTCTACAAGAGCGTAGCGCAAATCGGGGGTCGAGGCGCTTTTTCTGTCCGATTATGCACATTATCGAATGCGTGTTAAATTGCGAGTTTTAATTTACTGCGGGAGTTGAAGCGCCTTATGACCATGTGAACAAGCAATTCTCTGCATTAAACACCTTTAAAGCGCCTTTCATACAACTGGTAATGCGCTTCACCACCTCCCGTGTATAGGATTAGGCGTAAAAGCGATTGAGAGAAGTTGCGCATAATTGGACAACCGGGCGTCAAACCAAATTCTTGTAGAGGGGACCTTAGAAAGGCCCAAAGAGGTGCATTTGGATGTTTGCCGGTCAAATTTGTTTCTCAGCTTTGCTTTGCAGATTTCTCACAGCTAGGTGTGCGTGGCTGTACCACAAACCTTCAACTATTGTGAAAGTCCAGGTGCAGATCCAAGTATTTTTTTTAAAAAAAAAAAATTGCATTTCACCAGCAGCCCTATACGCATTTCACTGGGAGTAATTCAGCAGGGTTTACTTCTGAGTCAAGGTGTATAGGATTGTACCATTACGCTTTTCATGCATCTGTGGATCTCTAGGCTTGACGTATTGAATCCACGTGCATGTGGATTTAAACAGCACAGACTCTGCGTTAAACATGAGAACTGAAAAGTCCTTTTAAGGTGATCAGTGCCAAGTAAGGCCTGCAACAAATGTCCTCACCTCCTAAGACAGGTACTTCTATTCAGGGTTGCTGACTGCCAGCCATGCCTTCTCCTGGGACATTATAAGCCAGCCTTCCTCAACCTGGAGCCCTCCAGATGTGTTGGACTACAAATCCTATCATTCCCAGCCATTATGGCCCAGGGTGGAGATGATGGGGAAAGCTGCTATAAGATGTTAGAGCAGGGATGAGCAACTTGGCCTTCCAGATCTTTCAAATGTACACATGCTGTTTAACACTATTTTTTTACTCTGCGGATTACATTGCAAGCGCAGAAATGTACGGATTATGACTGCAAATTGTGTCCTAGTCCAGGTTCAGTCCAGAAAGTGCAAAGTGGGTAAATCCTGATTAAAAACAATATGAAATGAATGTCTCACGCATCCCTCGTGTTAAGGCTGAAATTGTATGTGTGCATGTATTTGGGAATATGTTCTCTTGAACTCAGTGGGACTTTACTTTGGATTCGACATACCTAAGATCAGGCTGCACATGAGTAAATGGAAAAGGTGAAAATCATCTGATTCTTGCCAGAGAATTAGGGGAGACCATTAGATCAACATTCCCCAATATGGTAACTTCCAGATGTGTTGGATTACAACTCCCAGTCTCCCCCATTCAGCTAAACTGGCTAGAGATTATGGGAATTGTAGTCCAACACCTCTGGAGGGCACCAGGTTGGGGAAGGCTGCATTTGGGTTTTACAGAAGAGATTAGGGGCAGAGGTGGGGGGGGAAGAGGGAATGTCATGGAGGTGGAATTCAAGTATGGAAGAAATCTTCAGCAACGTCCATCATTTAAGTTTCTCATTCTGAAGAAAGCCAGTGTGGTGTAGTGGCAAAAGTGTTGGACTGGGAGTTGGGAGATCTGGGTCTCGGTCATGGAAGCCCACTGGGTGGCTTTGGGCCAGTCATAGACTCTTAGCCCAACCTACCTCACAGGGTTGTCATTGTGAGGATAAAATGGAGAGGAGGAGGATTGTGTACGCTGCCGGGTTCCGTGGAGGAAAAAAAGTGGGAAATAAATGAAATAAATAAATAATAAAGAATGTGATTTTAAATGTTAATCATTTCAGAAGGGTATTTGTAAGATCACAGACAGAAAATGATGTATTCCTTAGCACCCAAGGACCTTGCTTTTGTCTTCTTGGCCACCTCCAAAATTGCACGGGGTGCTCCATGTATGCAGGAATAGTGGTGTTCCTTTCTGAGTTGGGAAATGTTCCATGCGCAGCCAGGAATTCAACATTAGGGATCATGGCACACATGCCCTGCTATGGGCAACCAGGTAATGAGATTTCGGCCCCCGTATCCCCGTTGCAGATACATAAGATCTCCTTTTCTTCTCCCTTCCTCCTCCTCCCCCTCATTTTTTTGATCACAGTGTGTGTTTCGAATGGAAAAACCTACTCCCATGGGGAATCCTGGCATCCTAACCTCCGATCCTACGGAATTGTGGAGTGTGTGCTATGTACCTGCAATGTCACCAAGCAGGAATGCAAAAAGATTAATTGCCCTGAGCGTTATCCCTGCAATCAGCCAAAGAAAATCGAACGGAAGTGCTGTAAAGTCTGTCCAGGTAGGGATGGCAACGTGGTCTTGGATTTAAAGGGGACGCCCCCTGCCCCAGCCTCAGCCTGAGTCCTTTAAGCAACCGAGGCTGCTGTCTTTTCCGCTGAACTCAGCAGGGCTTACTTGCACTCTAAGAAAAATAGCCACCTCGTGGTTCTTTGCCTGTTTAACTGTTTGTTAAAGTGCTTAGAGATTTTATTCTATGAAGCACTATATAAAAGGAAGGAAGGAAGGAAGGAAGGAAGGAAGGAAGGAAGGAAGGAAGGTAGTCAGTGTTTGTCCAACGTGTTTGTCACAGCAGTTTACAAATTAAAAGAATACAATAGACAACAGAGACAAAATACTGTGGTGTAAAAGAGTAATTAATTCCCAAAAGTCTGCGGAAGATTATCCTGGAAGGGGCTGCTCAAACCTCCCTAAGAAGGAGTTCCATAATATTGAAGTTGTTATCAGCACAAAAATGGACTGAGCGAACTCTGTTTTTTGAAACTGTGTGCTGTACCTGCGTACTGTATGCAGGAATATTGTGAGAAAACTGTTTTATCTTTCCTTCACTGAAGAACGATGTGGTCTCCTTTTTAGCCATGTGTGCATGGGGGACTGGTAAACGTTCATTCTGTTCTGCCTTTCATTTTTTCTGCCAACTGTAACTTAATTTGTAAGCCACCTTGAGTCCCAGTATTGGGGAAAAGGTGGGATATAAATATAATAATACTAATACTAATACTAATACTAATAATAATAATAATAAATTTCTAACAGGAGGCATCAATACTAAATGCCTCTCTCTGCATTTTGCCTTTTCCTGACCAGCCTCAATTGGCCTATAATAATGTATACTGAGCAAATTTAGTTTACAGGGGGGGTTGGGGGATAAAAGGGGGGGTATGGTTTGCCATGGGATCCTCGAAGAAAAGCCGAGGTGAAGATGTAATCAATCCATCAAATTTGGATGCATCACTTTTTTCTCTTGCAGAAGAAATTGAAAGTCAGAACCTTGCGGGTAAAGACTATTACTGTGGCGAAGAGACGCTACCAGTCTATGAAGCTGTTCTCTCTGAGGAGGGAGAGACTACCAGAAAAATAGCTGTGGAGAGAAATCAGCCGCCACAGGTAGAAATCCATGCGTGGACAATTAGGAGAGGTGAGCAGAGCACATTATCTTTTCATGATCAAGTGGCAGGGGTGTGGAGAGGTAGCTGTGTTAGGGTGCAATCCTATGCATGTTTAGAGGGCAAAAAAAGTCCTACAATCCCCAGCTTGCTTAGAATAGTAGGGCTTTTTTGCTCTCTAAACATGCATAGGATTGCACCCTTAGTCTGTTACAGCAAACTAAACAAAATCTTGTGATGACGCCGTGTTTAACGACCTAAAGACAATAGTGCACGTGCTGGTAACTTTGAGACTCGACTTCTGTAATGCGCTGTACATAGGGCTACCTCTGTGCCTAGTCCAGAAACTTCAACTAGTTCAAAATATGGTAGTCAAGTTGGTCACTGGTAACCTAGGGGTGGCCATATCACACCAGCTTTAAAATCTCTCCACTGGCTGCCAATTACTTTCCGGGCAAAGTACAAAGTGTTGGTCATCACCTTTAAAGCCCTACATGGTTTGGATCCAGGTTACCTGCGGGATTGCCTTCTCCCATACAATCCGCCCCACACACTCAGGTCCTCTGGGAAGAATTTGCTACAGTCGGCCAAAACCAGGCTGCCAATCGTTACCCAGAGGACCTTCTCTTCTGCCACTCCCAGACTGTGGAATGGCATGCCGGAGGAGATTCGTCAACTTAACAGTCTCTTTGACTTTAAGAAAGCCATAAAGACCGATCTCTTCCAGCAGGCCTATCCAGATGAACTTTAAGAGTTTTATTGGTATTTTAATAATGTATTAGTTTTATGTGCTTTTAATCAGTTTTATGTATTTTATATTTGATGTTGTTCCCCACCTTGGTCCAGAGGGAGAGGTGGGTAAGAAGTAAATAAATGTATTATTATTATTATTATTATTATTATTATTATTATTATCATTATTATTCCCTGCACTTTCTGCTGCAGGATGGCAGCTGCTAATCCCGACACAGAGAAAGCATTGGGGTTTCTGGTGGCCATTCGGCCTGCTGGGCCCGCCTCCTGCCCTCTAACCAGGTGGATGGCAACCAATCAGGTGTCACTATCAGCCTGGCAACGTTGGAGCGAGGTTAGATGGCAGATGCGCCATATTTACCTCATTCCAGCGAAAAATGTCGGGGTGAGAGTAACTGCATAATAAAAGACTCATCCAGAAGTACCCAAAGGATAAAAAGTTTATTCTGGCTGGCATTTTTGTGGACTAAGCAGGAAATAGAGATAGACAGACTTCAGGCTTGTGGGATCCACATTTATTTTTTTTACTAGTGTTCTGAGGTCCACCAACTAATGCCTGCTGCAGAATTATGGCCCCGTTACCTACTGCACCATACAGTAGGGCCAGATTTACACCAAGCAGGATATAACACTTTGAAAACAGTTTGAAAACCATATATGTGATGTGTCCTGGACTTAAACAGTTCTCAAAACCATTATAAACTGTTATAAAGCAGTAGTGTAGATCCTGCCCTGGATTTCCTGAATATACAAGTGTCTCTAACATTGTAAAAATAGAAAATGGACAGTCCACAAACATGGTGACCTTACTTGTGTCTAATGATCATATAATAGGCTATGCTAATATACACTCACCTGTTCAGGATGCTTTTCAAACCCCAGGGTTTTTGTCAGTGAAATAAAGAGTTTTATCATAACTATAGCCCCAAAACACTAAATTCTGTTGAGTTTTGTCTGAATTAGACCAGCAAGGCAAAAAAAATCCCCTTCCACCCATACTATGACCGTGATATGGGCCATGTTTTTTTTAAAAAAAAAAATGCAATTGTGAAGACGCTTTTAACGTAATGTCTAGTCGGCCCTGAGCTTTTGAGCCGCTGGAGTCTGACTTTTCATTGACATCTTGAAAAGATGCTTAACTCCACATTGAAAAGAAACAGGATGTAGTAGGATGCTATTTCAATAGCTGACAATACATTGCTCAACTTTTGATACTGTCCAGGTTGCATCCAGGGCCAGGTCACCCTGATGCATCATACGATTTGCTTCACTGATTTCAGAAAGAATCAAGAAGATGCCAGGTTCATCAGCTTATTTGTGAATTCCTTGGCTTAAGCCATTTGGGGATTGAGTGAGAGCATTCAGAGGGCATAAGGAACATACTCTGCAAGTTGTACATCTGTTGAGGTAGAGGTGGTTCATGGCGGTTGATACTTTCTCCAGCTTGGAAAATTTAAAGCCTTTTGTTATCCCTGTAGTCTGTATTTCCACTGTTATTTTATTCAACCATGGGGTTTGGTATCTCACTGGGTGCCAAATTCAGGATCCCGAGATTCTCAGGACCAAAAGAAACATCACACAGAATATCCTCTGATTGTCTCTTTTCCTTTTCTTTTTCTCTCTGAACTTTTCAACATGAGACATTTCTTGTGCACATGTGAGTCCTTACACACAGGTCTTTAATGGTTTTTTGAACAATGTCGTGATCCTCCAATTTCACTTCTATCTTTTAAGAACACTTTCACAGGGGTGGTTTGTTTGTTTTAGAGTAGTGAAAATGGGGTATTATTTCTAAAAGCGAAAGAAAGAGTATTTTCCAATTTGTGTTACTGTGATATTCCACTACAGCACAGTGCCACCTAGTGGTTATGTAGTGGCAATGCAGGAAAGGAAAAGCTCTTGGTGTAGAAAAGCTCTTTAAGGCTGCCATGAGAAGGAGCTCCAATTTTGATTGGAACAGCATAGCCGGGTGAAAGGGTGTTTAACCCTTTCCAGTGTGCTGTGTTATTGATGTAAATCACACCTTCTCCAAAGTTGCTATTATCTGTATATTTTCCACTACCTGGGTTAATAGCAGTTTGTAGGGAGTACAATATATATCCTGAAAACAGCTAGGGTAGCAGGGTCACCCACTCTGGGAGCCACTGCTCCAGTCAAAATTAAACACTCCATAGCTGCTTTAAAGTTCAAAAACACATTGGGAGTCTCTCAGGGATTGCCCACATCATAAATATTTTTTGGCTCTCATCCTTCTTTCCTTTTTGTGTAAAGCAAGCCTCTCGTTCTCATTGCTTTTAAGTATGAAGAGAATGAAATTGCAGAAGGCGGAGCGTGAGTGAGTGAGTAGGACATTTAGTGGTTAGCCTTCTGGGTTTGACTTTATTCCTGCTTCTGCCTTAGCAGAAAGGGGGTTATAAAAATATTAGGGTACAGTGTTTAGCCAATTAAATGGTTAGATTTGATACAATTTGATCAGTTTTAAAAAGTGCCCACAATTAATCAGGCAGCAGCTTTTTTTAAAAAAAGTAAGTGTTTTAATACAAACATTACCAAACCTGCAGGCAATGTTGCTATCTTAAAAATGCATTCTATCCCGTCCTTTTTTTACACACACAGGGTGCCTCTACAAGAGTGATTTAAAGCTCTTTCACAGCGTATTACCGATTTTACCTCCACATGAATGGAGTGCAAATCGGGGGTTGAGGCTCTTTTTCTGTCCGGTTATGCGCATTATCGAATGCGGTTTAAATAGTGAGTTTTAATTTGCGGTGGGAGTTAAAGCACCTTATGACCAGGTAAACAAGTGATGCTGCACATGAAACAACTTTAACGCACATTTCATTCAACCGGTAATGCGCTTCACTGCCTCCCATGTATAGGGATTAGGTGTAAAAGCGATTGGGAGAAGATGCGCATAATCGGCCAACCGAGCGTCAAACCAAAATCTTGTAGAGGGGACCACAGAAAGGAATGCCTCTTCTTCATGCAGTCTTCAATAACATGTGCAAACACCACCTTAAAAGAGAATGAAAGGATGCATGGTCTTTTTTTTCCCCCTTTGGGACTATTGATCTTACTCTAATTGAGTAAAGGTTTAATGGATTTATGATTGATGAGTCGGGGTGACACCCTAAATAGGAGAAAGTATTCCCCCAATTCCCCCACACTCACTTGGAAGTACGTCCCACTGAAATCAGTGGGGCTTGCATTTGAGTAAATATTTATTAGGGATGTGTAGGGACGGTCCCGGCAGGTATGCCCCCCACTCATGCTCCTCCTTACCTGCTGGGGCGTCCTCTTCCTTCACCTGCCGAAGATCTACTGAGAATTAGGCTTCACGGCCTAGTCCTCAGTAGAGCGCCAGGTGATGGCGCTCTACTGAGGACTGGGCCGCAAACCCTAGTTGTCAGTAGATCCCTGGCAGGTGAAGGAAGAAGACGCCCCAGCAGGTAAGTGGGCCCCCCTCCCTCCCCCCCGCAATCCTCACATGGCCAGGCTCTCTGCTTCCATCGGTGGGCGCCTACTGGCGCCAGCTGATGGAAGCGGACAGCCCTCCCAGGTAAGCCCCCCCCCCGCTGTCTGCTTCCATCGGCGTAAGCCACGTAAGCCACCTCCCCAGGTAAGCCCCCCTGTGATCCTCACCTGGCCGGGCTGTCCGCTTCCATCGGCGGGCACCCAATGGTGCCCGCCGATGGAAACGGACAGCCCTCCCAGGTAAGCTCCCCCCTGCTATCCGCTTCCATCGGTGGGCGCCTACTGCCACCCGCCAATGGAAGCGGCGGTGGGCGCCAGTGGGCGCCCGCCGATCCTCCAATTTTTTCCGAACCTGATTGGGTCCTTCCAGACTGGTTCGGGAAAGATCGGACGATCCAGAGGGGTGATCGGAAATCAGATAATTGCATCCAATTTCCCCTGGATTGGCTCTGGATCATGGATCGGACCCGATCCAGTGCATACCCCTAATATTTATTTATTTATTTTATTTTATTTGAAGGGGGTTTTATACCGCTCCGAGCAGCTGATATATCTCTCTCTCCATACAGCCTGCTGTGGTTTGACTTTTATGCATAGGATGGTGCTGAATGACGGCTGTGGGACAAGGTGTAGAATTTTAGATTTTCCTAACATATAATATCCAGTCCACAGCCTTGCTCCTCACCTGCCCAGTCCCCTCAAGGGAGAAAGGGTTTGCATTTAACAATACCAACAAGAGCAGAAGCTTTGGTCCAAACTAAATGTTCTGCTAAACACACATTGTAGAGCTATATATGATTGGCTTACTTATTCTAGTGTAAGCACAGGTGGGCCTGATTTGGATCAGGACCATGGTCATTCCATAGGGGGACTTAAACTCCCCCCCCCTGTTTTTGACCCAAAATTCTGCCACCCCTGTAGTGGAGAGGGGGGGAAATAAAGGGGGGAAATCTCCATTGTTTTTTCCCCTTTTTTAAAACACCCCTGCCCCCACAGGGAGTTAAATTTTGGGACGAGGAGGCAAAGCTGAAATCCACACACACACACACACCAGATCACCATGATCCCAATCTGAGTCTGGCCCATGCGTATTTACATTTAAGTAAATAAGCCAATCTGTAGGATGAACAAAGAGGGATGCTCACCATTAAGAGATGATTTGGTTTGCCCTTGAAGCAAATGGAAACAATTAAGGCATGTTGAAAATCCAGCCCATGATTTGTACACAACATGGTTCAGCTCACCGGTGGGTCAGCTGTGCAATCAGCTGTGCAATCGATGAACACAAGGCACATAGCCAAGCGATGGGAGATTGGTCCTTCACTGAGTGTGCTCTTCTAACGGCTTCGCTGCAGGTATCTTGAGTCATTTTGATGCAGAGACAGTATCCAAGGATGAATTCAGAGGACTTCCCCACTTCAAGGAGATCACAAGGACTACTCTGAGTAAGTCAAACCTACTTATTTTGATTTTTTAGAAAATGTAAGATGTGAAGTCCCTCTCTCCCTCCATCTCCCTCTCCCTCTCCCTCTCTCTCTCTCTCTCTCTCTCACACACACACACACACACACAATGAGAGAGAGAAAGAGATCCTATGCAAATAAATCAAAAGTAAATCCTGCCGACTTTTGTGGGATTTAATCTCAGATAAGTGTGAATAGAATTGCTTTCTTAATCTACGAAGGGAGCAATCCTGCACAAGTTTAGAGAGAAAAAATTCCTACATCACCCAGCAATAACCCAGTGAGCATGCCTGCCTGGGAATTGCTGGGAGGTATGGGGCTTTTTTTTCTGGTCTGAACATGCTAGGATAGCACCCAGTGAACCTGTTCAGACAACACGCTAAGCCATGTTTAGGCCGCTAACCCTTTTGCAGCAAATGGTTAGTGAGCATGTTTAAAACATGGTTATATAACCACCATGATTAGAAATGGTTCACATGACACTCTAAGTCATGGTTTGCCTGACTTGGTAAGCCATAATGTTTAGTTCAAAACGCTTAACCACTGTGGCTTTAGTGTGTTATTTGAACAGGGTCTAAGAGTGCAATCCTATGCATGTTTAGTCAGAAAAGTGCAATGCTATACACTAAGGGTGCAATCCTATATATGTCTACTCAGAAGAAGGCCTCACTGAGTTCAGTGAGACTTACACTCATGTAAATGTGTATCAGATTGCACTGTGATTGGATTGAATATGCCACTATCATTAGACATTTGGATTCAACTATTCTGTAAATTAAAACAAAATTCTCAAGATCCAGCGCTTTTAACAAATCAGCTGATCTTGACAAGCTCATCTTCCAGTATGGCCATACCAAGAAAATTCCAGGGCAGCAGTTTTGAGATCATAGCCAATGTTATCCTAACATTTCAGTGAGTCTACTCTAAGTAGGACTAGCATATTCCGACTTTCATTTCATTCGTGTGAATCACGGTGCAATCTACATATCCAGTCCTACTAGAAAAAAACATTCCTGGATTCACTTCAGCCTCTGATTTGTTTACATGTTCGGCGAGCAAGTCAAGAGCTGAAATGTACCAAGAATCGTTGCCAAAGTCAGGCGCACTTAACCCATCTCTTGTGCATTCCAGAAATCTCTGATATGCAGAGGTGGGTGGAATATACAGTTCCTTTGAGCCAAATCGTAACCTGACCAGAGATACGTTACAAAGGCTAAATCACCCTACCATTCCTTGTCTATGCTCTCCAGGGGCCATTGCTCGCCAATTACAATCGTGGATATATATATTTTACAGTGTAGACCAGTCCTTAGAGTAATCCTTATAGATTCCTCTGGGTGACTGGGCTATAAAAAGGAAAGTGTTTCCCTCTATCCGTGCATTCCTTCAGATGTCTCCCTAGTAATCTCAAGACTTACGGTAAAGCACTCTGTATGTGGGGCAGCCCTTGGGGGGGGGGGGCAGAAGCTGCAGCTAGTGTAGAATGCAACAGCTCAGGGACTGCGCCTTTTCAGCATGTCACGCCTGCTGGTCTATTTGTTCCCGGGCCAGGTTTCAGGTTCTGTTATTGGTGTATGAAGCCCTAGACAATTTGAGACCAGCTTATTTGAGAGAGTGGGTACCACTAGATGGACACTTTCCGTCTAGTTGGCTTCGCACTGGCCGCCAGTGCGAAGCCATCTAGGGGCAAAGGCCCTTTGGTCTGCTCTAAAAAAGTCGGGCATTTACCCCAACATTTTTTAGAGCGGAGCGGGCTGGGCAGGGAAGGGAAGGGAAGGGGATGGAGCAGCGAGCCATAAGCTCGCGGCACCACCTCCACAGTCCTCTCCCCCATTTTTTTAAAAAAACTTATCTTCGAGTAGGGGAGCCGCCGCCCCAGCCTTCCCTCCAGCTGCCGCTGGGTAGGTGTGGGTGCAGCAAGGGCGGCGGCGACAGGAAAAGCTGCCATGGTGCTCCTTACGTGAAACCTGGCGGAAGGAGCATGAATGCGTGGCGCGGCACCTGCCACCACCGCTGCGCGGCAGAAGAGGTGCCATCCATCAAGCAGAGGGCCTAGTCTCCTCCCTTACCAACCTGCTTGGTCGCTGAGCTCATTGGATGAAGCGCTCCTGGTCAGAGTGTTTCTGGACAGGCAGGGCTCCGAACACCCTGCGCTCCTGAGTTCCCCCTCATGCTATACTTGGCTCCGTCTACTGCAATTCCTTGGCTCTGCCTACATTCAGGTGCCTGCCCCACCAGCTCCGGTGGGTACCAGCCAGTAGGGCTGTGCAAAACTTGGCTCTGGATTCAAAATTCTGAAAACTTGGCAGCCATGTTATGAGGAAACCACCATTTCCCTGAAAGCCACCCGCTTCTGCTAAAGGCTGGGCTCCCAAAGGTGGGTGGCTGCGGGGGGCTCACAGAACGTGCAGCAACCCATCCAGGGACTTGCGCGTCCTGGATCATGTGGTTGGGCAGGCAAGCAATCGCACCGGTGGGTGGGTGATCATGACGGTGGCCGCGAAGCCATGAGTGCCTGCTCTTCCTGGGCCCCCGGTAAGACCCTCCCTCCCAGGTAGCGCATGCTGTTAGTTGTAGGCTCTTTCCCCACTAGGGCTGTGCCCTCAATGGAGGTTTCCTCATAAAATGGCTGCCACGGCTTCAGAAATTCAAATCTGGAGCCAAGCTTTGCGCAGCCGTACCAGCCACTACTGCCCCTGATGTGCATTTACTACAGCTCCTTTTAGTCAGTGACCAACAGTGACCACATGATTTGTGATTGAAAACTTCCCCTCTAGGCAGTGCTCAATGAAACAGCACCATCTAGTGGCCCATGATAGTTTTAAATAGTGCATTATCCCTGCTCTTTTTAAAAACAAGATTACCTGGAGAAGGCACGGGAAATGCAGTGGAGATTCACAGCGTCATGTAAGGAACCCGCAAGCCTGCAGGAATGGGCAATCATGAGCATGCAATAAATCGCTCCTGTAGAGAAGCTCAATATCTTAACTGGTATTTCTGCTTTGAAATTGGGTGAGGTTTTCTGCTTTGTTTGTTTGTTTGTTTTGCTTTAGGCCAGTGGAAAATATTCGGCGAGGGAGAAGCTCAGATTAGCCAATTGTGTGAGAGCCGTGTGTGCAGGACTGAACTGGAAGATCTGGTAAAGGTTTTGTATCTTGAGAAGTCTGAAAAGGACCACTGTTGAGAGAGCACAACAGCAAAACTGATGAAGGCATGGAACTGCAGCTGGACTGCAGGCTCATTTCGCTTATCTTTCCAGACCTGCAAACCAAACTTATAATGCAAGCCAATATTCATCTCATGCCCAGCATAACTTGCTGCTTTGCGCATAGATCTGTGTCAGGCCTTTAAATATCTCTCCGAAAGACTAGGAGGCTCTGCGTCACTGGCTGGAATGGCTTTAGTTTCATGTAAAGGGTTGTTGTTTAAAGCGTTTGAAAAAAAAGTTAACTTTTGGCACACGTACGATCGGGAGAAAACCAAATATAGGAGTTAGCAAAGACAATGTCTCCTCTACTGAATGCAAGTCTTGAAATGACTTGTGTGGGTTGTTGTTGTTCTTTCCTGGCTGGAAAAGAAAACACAAGGGCAGCAATTTTGGAGAGCTTGAGATGTAAAGCTAGATTTCAGACTAACAAGCACCTTCTGTTTTTAAAGCAATGTCTCTGTGGGGAGGCTAACGACACACTACATACTAACATGTGTAACTGTGCCTTTATGTCTTTGGGTGTGTTTTTTAAAGCGCAAAGTACATTTGGCTGGATGGAGAGGTGGATGAGCAGGAGGGACATTTAACCCCATAAACACACATCTGGAATCCCTCAAGGAGGAAGGAACTGGGGGGGGGGAGTTTTTGAGTTGAAAAACAGTGGGTGGTAAAAGGGTTCAGCTGTCCCGCTCCCTCCCACCACTTCTCCACTCTAAATTTCCATTCCCCCCCACCCCCGTTACCCAAAGCTGTTTTGCCTTTTGAAAACTGAAGTGGGACATCTTGTTATATGCCCTAGTGTGTAATGTGTAATTTGCCTCTTAGCTGTTGAAACTGTGGACATTAGCTATAATTTGAGGGTAAGATTCATTCGTCCCAGGAACGAAACGTCAAAGGCCATCACAGTATAGCTAGCCCAAACCTACGTTCTGGTGATTCCCTTTAGCATGATCTTGTGGTCACTGGGGCGCCTTTATGAAGTCACAGCAACATACCATGTTAGAAAAGAAAGCCTCATTGTTTGCTATCTTCTGCCGTCATGAATAACAGTCAATCCAGATGCTACACCATTTGCACAATTAATAATTATATGATGATTATTTTTTTAATAGAGGAAATAGCGGGTGTGGGATACCTGATCTGGATAGAGACCCTTTTGGGTAAGGTGGTCCATAGGGAACATTCCCTCATCTGGATCAGGACTAAAGTGGAAGACAGTAGATTTAAGTACCGAAGGCCCCCATTAGATTCCTGATCCAGATTTCCTTCTCCCCACACCTATTTACTTTTAAATAAAACACACACACATTCACACAATTGTTAGCTAGTAAGTTCTACTTTGGCCTTAGCATGACATCCTTTGCAGCAGGAATCGCAGCCCACCTTCACACCTATCCTTTTAACTAGACCAGTTCCTGCATCACACATTTATATCTCCGAATGATTTGACCACAATGCCACTTGCACCGATATTTCTGAGCTGCGTCCTTATGCCTAAGTTCTTTCTGTTGCTTGCCCCCATGAAAAACAGGGAGGGGGGAGCTGATGATTCGCATTTGGCTCACCTGGTTTGCAGCGTGCAAATAAGAGAGACCACCACCTGAAGGAAGGAGAGAATTGACAAATTCTGCATTAAGGCTGCGGACATAGCTTGGGCAGAGCACACACTTTGCATGCAGAAGGCCCCAAGTTCAATCCTTGACATCTCCAGGTGGGGCTAGGGAATAGGGGTGACAGGGCTGGGTCCAGGTTTTTGAGGACCCTCCAGCAAGACACTCTCAATAGGCCCCCTCCTGCAGTGGTCTCACTCCTCATCCTCTTTCCCGACAACACTGCCATTTGCTTGCTTGATGGTGAGAGAGAGCCAGTGAGCAAGTAGACAGTGGCAGCTACTGGTCCTCCTTCTCAGCACCGCCATTGTCTGGACAAGAGGCAGGTGTGAACAAGGAGGTTGCAATGGCAAAGAGGACCAACAATCCATGGCCCTCTTTTCTGTGGGCCTCTGCTGGGGCGTGAGCCCTCGGTTGGTGCCCGACCATGCCTACCTTTGACACCAACCCTGAGTGGGGGGTGGGCAGGCAGGATCCTGTCTGAACGCTCCTGCCGATCAGTATAGAAAATACTGAACTAGGTGGACCAACGGTCCAATTCGGTAAATGGCAACAATGGCAATTTTGGCTGCTGCACAACAGAAGCTGACCCATCCATTGTGATGTGGGCTAGGGTGACCAGATAAAATCCAGGTCAGGGCTCATATAACTTTAACAGTTGTAGAGAAAAGGGAATTTCAGCCAGTGTCATTTGTATGCAATTAGTTCCTGATGAAATTCCCTCTTCATCACAACTGTTAAAGTTGCAGGGGCCCTGCCTTCTTTTGTATATGGTCACTCTAGTATAGTGCCTGCACCCTTAACTGTTGTGATGAAGAGGGAATTTCACCAGGGACTAATTGCATACAAATAACACTGGCTGAAATTCCCTTTTCTCTACAACTGTTAAAGAAGTTACATAAGCCCTGACCTGGATTTTATCTGGTCAACCTAGCTTTCATAGGGAACAGCCTACTTCATCAAGTGCAGTGCATTCTACACAGCAGAGCTCAGTCTACAGGGTGGTCCTTTCCAAACATAAAAGTCCCATCTGAAGCAGCATACATCTCTCCAGCACTTAGGTCTAGTCCTTAGCAAATGAGATGGTATGTAGGCTGACCATATGAAAAGGAGGACAGGGCTCATGTAACTTTAACAGTTGTAGAGAAAAGGGAATTTCAGCCAGTGTCATTTGTATGCAATTAGTTCCTGGTGATATTCCCTCTGCATTACAACAGTTAAAGGTGTATGCACTATACTAGAGTGACCATATACAAAAGAAGGCAGGGCCCTGCAACTTAACTGTTGTGATGAAGACGGAATTTCACCAGGAACTAATTGCATACAAATGACACTGGCTGAAATTCCCTTTTCTCTACAACTATTAAAGTTACATGAGCCCTGTCCTCCTTTTCATATGGTCAGCCTAATGGTATGCCTCTTTCTGAAATATACTAGGGTGGGGTGGGAGTGAAGTTTGTTGGAAAGTGTACAGTACCATTATTATTATTATTATTATTATTATTATTATTTCTTATTTTTGAAAAGAAAATGAACTGCCTTTTGTATTTGTGACAACACAGGTGGAATACAAGGTTGTGTATTTATTTGTATGATAACGGTTTAAGAAAAAAGGAAAAGCCAATAGAGTGAGTTTGCTTAAGATAGGCTGACCAGATAAAATCCAGGTCAGGGCTCATGTAACTTTAACAGTTGTAGAGAAAAGGGAATTTCAGCCAGTGTCATTTGTATGCAATTAGTTCCTGGTGAAATTCCCTCTTCATCTCAACAGTTACAGGTGCAGGCACTGTACTAGAGTGACCATATACAAAAGAAGGCAGGGCCCCTGCACCTTTAACTGTTGTGATGAAGAGGGAAATTCACCAGGAACTAATTGCATACAAATGACACTGGCTGAAATCCCCTTTTCTCTACAACTGTTAAAGTTACATGAGCCCTGACCTGGATTTTATCTGGTCACCCTAGCTTAAGATGAACAATACACACCATAGACCGTCTCTGGCTTGGGTTGGGTTGCCCCTCGTCCTTCCTTACCCTGCTCTTCCATGATGCATACTTGTAACCATTATTTATGTACTTGTTCTATCATTTTTATAAGATAATAAACAAGGAGATGTTCCAAACAGGAAGGTTGCCCTTTCATGGGATGGAGCTAATGTGTGTATCATTATCTTCCGGTTTTATTCACACACAAAAAAAGTGTTTGCTTGTCACAGAAGAAGACCCACGCTGCATCAGACCAAGGGTCCATCTAGTCCAGCATTCTGTGGTCAACCAGCTGTTGACCGGGAGATCCACAAGGAGGACACGAATGTAATAGCACCCAGCACTCTCCCACCCATGTGCCCCAGCAACTCGTGTATATAGGCTTACCACCTCTGATACTGGAGGTAGTACATAGCTATCAGGATTGGTAGCCATTGAAAGCCTTCTCTTCCAGGAATTTTTTTAAAAAAACCCTTTTAAAGCCATCCAACTTGGCGTCCATCACTACTTCTTGCGGTAGCGAATTCCGCAGTTTCGTTATGTGCTATGTGAGATTGTCAGAAGAGGCCAGGAGATCATGTATGGCAATTGGAAGCTGCATGCTGGCCATTGGAGCCAAAGTATCTAGTTATGGAGCCTTTTCTCTATCACAAGTGGGTAAGGGATAGGCAGAGGGCAGCTGCCCCATTTGCCCCAAATATAGAGCCACCTCTGGACCTTTTGATTGGCTGGGGTGACGACATAATCTGCTGCCACCGCCTCAGACATCTCTGTTCCCTTTGAGCTTTGCTGCAGTCCTAACAGTAGCGGGGGGGGGGGGGGAGACGAATTATCCAAGTAACAAGAGATTGTGGACTATTCCTATTCCAATGCTACATATTTTAGGGTGGGCTTGGTCTTCAACAGGCAATGAAGACTACTAGCTTTACAAAAGGCCTACTGAAGGTGGGGACAAGAACTGGTTTGACCTAGCTGCCTGGATTTTGGGGTTCTTAGGGAGACATGGCCATGAGGACTGTCATGATGGGTGCCTGCATGTCAAGATTTACTACTCCACCACTGCCATTAAACCTGCTTAAGATGAAATACAACCGGACAGAGCATGTGGATTTCGACGGGCAGGCAAAGCGCAAACGCTAGCCCAACCCTGATGCTCAAAATCTCAAGCCATCTGCAATAATATTTAATCCTTTGCTTCTATTAGGGTAGAGTTTTGCAGAGTGATTTTTTATCCATCTGTGTCACCTAGCCCCAATTCTCATCAGGTCCTTGGAGGCTCTGGGGCATCAACAAGGATGCACTGCATATTGGGAAGAAGGCAAGTCAACTCTGGACTGGAAATTCCAAAGCCTGGCCATTGAAGCATTTGAAGATGATGGCTCCTTCAGGGTGAAAGGTTTATGTGCCAGGAGACCCTATTTCACAACATAAAAGGGTGAAACGTGTCAAGCCACTAAAAACAGGGTAACAACTTCCATACAGAGGTTCTTTTTCCAGACTAGTTTATGATGAAGGAGAAAGAACTTTATTACACATTTGGTGGGGGGGGGGGGGACGGGGGGGAGGGAAGTCACCTCAATCCTAAAAACAATCAAGGATAAATGTAAATTAACAGCAGAAGGTTTTGCTTAATTGCACAAGGGCTATATGAAAGTGCATTAATTGTTTGGGCTACACCAGCCCAAGACGGCTCAGGTTTTCGGTTTTTTGTGGATTAATTTAGCTCCTGCTTTGATCAATTCTCTTAGACCCAAAGTACCAGTTACGCCAATAGAATAGCGTGTAGCTGAAGGTTAGCTTTTTATTTACTGATCAGGACCACCATGCACTGGTAGGGGAGGATTAAATTCTCACCCCTTTTTTTTCTTTAAATCTACACACACGGGGGGGACAGTAAAAATGAAAATGGGGGAAGAGCTTACACAGATGCCAATAAAGACTTTTTTCTTTTCTTTGTTAACATTCCCACTCTTCAGCACAAGGTGGAAGTTCAGTGGGAAAGAGTGGTTTAATATGGGTGGGTGGGTAGGTGTGTTGGGGGTTGTTTTTCCAATTTTCAGCACAATCCTATAAATGTCTACTCAGAAGAAAGCCCCATTTCATTCAGTGGGACCCTCCTAGGTAAGTGTGCATAAGATTGCTGCTTTCACCTTGTATATCCACACGCAGGCCTTTAAAATGTGGTATGTATTGTGTGTGTGTGTGTGTGTGTGTGTGTGTGTGTGTGTGTGTGTTGTCTGGGGTGTGGGAGAGGGTCATTTTGCAATTTAATCTCGAATCTATCCACAAGCAGGCCTTTGTGCCTTTCTGAGAATCTTTTCCCTCCCCTGAAATCAGAAATAGCATCCTGATTAGAGTGCCTAAAACATACACACCCAGAAGTGAAATCAGAGAAATACTGCAGTGCTTACTTAGAAACGTACTTGGTAGCGTGGCATTTGAAAAAGAACAATTATACATCTCTTAAATCAATTAAATTATTGCCATGATGCACATTTGCATCCAAGACAGCTGTAAAAGGAATGTGGCCTGCAATCCCATCAGCCCCCTGCCTCTGGCTAATGATAGGCTGACCATATGAAAAGGAGGTCAGGACTCATGTAACTTTAACAGTTGTAGAGAAAAGGGAATTTCAGCCAGTGTTATTTGTATGCAATTAGTCCCTGGTGAAATTCCCTCTTCATCACAACAGTTAAAGTTGCAGGCACTATACTAGAGTGACCATATACAAAAGAAGGCAGGGCCTCTGCAACTTTAACTGTTGTGATGAAGAGAGAATTTCACCAGGAACGAATTGCATACAAATGATACTGGCTGAAATTCCCTTTTCTCTACAACTGTTAAAGTTACATGAGCCCTGACCTGGATTTTATCTGGTCAGCCTAGTTAATGCTGGTAGTACTTCGAAAGACAGACATGGGTAAACAGCTAGCCTATGTAATCCTTCCTAGGCTGCCTTTAAAGGTCTATAAAAATGTAATAAAAGAAAGGGGCTCATTAGCTAGGCTGACCATATGAAAAGGAGGACAAGGCTCCTGAAACTTTAACATTGTAGAGAAAAGGGAATTTCAGCCAGTATCATTTGTATGCAATTAGTTCCTGGTGAAATTCCCTCTTCATCACAGCAGTTAAAGGTGCAGGCACTATACTAGAGTGACCATATACAAAAGAAGGCAGGGCCCTGCAACTTTAACTGTTGTGATGAAGAGGGAATTTCACCAGGAACTAATTGCATACAAATGACACTGGCTGAAATTCCCTTTTCTCTACAACTGTTAAAGTTACATGAGCCCTGACCTGGATTTTATCTAGTCACCCTAATGCTTAGAGACCTGAGTAGTGTTTAATGAGAATTTGGGGTGGGGTGGGGTTGGCTGGTATAACATGAAAACCTGAGAAAGCAAACAACGTTCCACCTCTTTTCTTCCCCTCCTCTCCCCCACACCCAATAAAAGGGGGTGAAGACTTTTAAAGAAATGTTAACATACCAATGAGCTGACTAGAACGTGTCTTTAAAAATCCTAGAGGAGTGTAATTCAATGACACCTTGAAGAGGACAATTTCACAATCCTCTTATAAGGTCCTATGGACACTTACATGGGAGTAAACCCCACTGAACACAGTGGGGCTTACTTCCAAGTAGGATCGTGTCATTAACGTTACTGTACATAGGTCACTTTGCAGCACTTCTGGTATATCACTGTGCTTCCCTGCAAGCAAAGCTACTTTGGGGGGCAGTTTCCCCTTCCCTCTACTTACTTTACATATATATATAATCGTCAACACCACTTTCAGCCATGTGCTGTCCATTTAGACAAATTGCTTGAGGACATGTTATCTCTCTGTGGTGTCAAACCATTACATGTAATGGTTTAGCAGCACATGCTGCTGCTAAACTGTCCCAAAGAACCAACAACCAGCCCTTTTAACTTGTCAGTTACTAAGTAAAGAATATATGGAGCTGGATCACTCCAGTGTGTGTGAGAGTGCGTTTGTGTGTGCGCATGTGCAAGAGAGAGAGAGCAGCCAAAAAGAGAAAGTGAGCAGCCAGAGAGAGCAGAAGGCATTGCCATTCCTTTCTCTGGGGAACATGGGTGGGAGGTACTGTGGTACTTGCGTCTTGCCTGTGGGTTTCCCATGGGCAGCTGGTTGGCCACTATGTCAACAAAATGCTGGACGTTCTTATGAATGGGTTGTTCCATGTTTCTGTGCAGTGTTCCCAGGCAACATGGCTCACATGGCGCACCTCTTCTCTATGAAAAGAGGCCATATAAAGTGGAGATCGATATTTGAACTATAGATTCAAGGGAGTTGCACAGAGGGTCCATCCGGCTATGTATGCAGAAGCCGCTTAAGCCAGCCGTAACTTTGCAGGTGCCAGTGAGTCAATGCCTGATCTGAGCAGCGCATCGGAGGGGCATCTTGCAGTATCGCAACCATGCAGTGCCAACCAAAGGTGCTGGGCATGTCCTGCACAGATTGACGGAGGAGTACAATGGAGGCTGATGGCTCCGGTGTCAGTAGGGCTAAGGATCCACTCTGGGCTTCAGTCTGAACCAGTCAGAGTTCTACAGCTTCAGCACCTTGAAGACCTTTTTATTTTCTCAGTATTTTAACAGTTTATCAGTTTAAGTTTTAACTTTGCTGTTTTAAATCTGTATTTGAAATTGGTATTAGTTTTGGCACTGCTGCTTGGTTTTTATCCTGCTTGTGTTCTTATATTGCATTTTTATACTGTTGTTGTTTTATATTTTGAATGGTTTTTATGGTTTTCATTTTTGTAAACCACCCAGAGAGCTTCGACTATTGGGCAGTATGGAAATACAATAAATAAATAAATAAATAAATAGCTCCTTTAGAGTTCTGCCTGAAACCCAGAACGGATTCGCTGCCCCACTGATATCAGAGCCATCAGCCTCCACTGGAGGAGTGTGTGCTGACGGGATCATGCCAGGAGCATGCCAGCTCAAATCAGAAGACACTCGTGTCATGTATGTACTTTGGAGCATTTTGCTCTGACGTCTTTATTTTGTTCAGGGTAAGAGCATGCATGTCTTTTTTTAAAAGTAAGAAAAGGCACTGAGAATGTAAACAAAGGAGGCAAAAATAGCCCAGCCTGTACAGATCAAATTGCTCTGTACGAAAACAGTTGGAAGCATAAAACTTTCCATTCCCTCCAATGCTAAGAAAATGAGCCAGGGCTCTAAAGCAGTTTCCTTCAACCTGGTGCCCTCCAGATAGGTTGGATTAAAACTCCCCATAATCCCTATGATGATGGAGGATTGTGGGAATTGTAGCCCAATGCAGCTCGAGGGCCTCGGGTTGCTCTACAGTAAAGCTTTTCTTGGAGTTGCTGCTGCTGTTGTGTTTGCAATAAGAAGCAAAGCCTCCCTGAAATCATTTTCTGCTGTCTCAAAAATTATAATCTTTCTCTAGCCACAGCATATGGATACGACAGGGGCCTTTTCTTGCTCCAGAATGTAATGGTGTGGGTAAGGAGACAAAAACCTAATATATTGACAAATATATGGGAGTGTCGACGTGGATCCAGGCAGAGGGCTCCTAGTGCTAACTCCTAGCCAATGCATCCTTTGCAGGGTGGATTCTTTTTATGGTAGGAAAAAAAGACAGAAGCAGCAATGGGAAAACATGGGAGGGCTACAAGGCAAAATCATTTGGAACCCCTCCACCCACCCACCAGTAAAATTCCATGAATCAGGCAAGGTGATTGCACCCTTGGTGTTTCAAACTGGTAAAGAGACTTAGTGCGCCATCCTATGCGTGTTTAGACAGCGAAAAGTCCTACAACTCCCATCATTCCTCATGGATGGCTGGAGAATGCTAGGAGTTATAGGACTGATTTCTGTCTAAACATGCATAGGATGGTGCCCTTTACTGTGAATATTCCCCGATCTGTTGTTTTCTTCTGCCACAAACACTTGGGGTGGTTTTAGGCAAGCCTCTTCCTCTCTCTCAGCCTCAGTTCCTGCATCTGCACAATGGGGGATAGTAATGGTGACTTATGTTCCAGCGTTGTCATTGTAAGGATTTCAACTAGATAATGCGGGTGGAGACATTTGAACGTTAGAAAGCACTATAGAAATGATGATAATCATGATGATCATGAGAATTGTCCAATAGTTGGATAGGTCTGCTTTATTGCTCCCTTGCATCATCATCATCACCACCGCCACCATCATCATCATCATCATCATCATCACAAGAGCAACAGCAACAATAGTGACTTTACTATTATTATTTATTTACTACAATCATTTATATCTTGACTTTCTAAAGAGAGTGCAATAGTAATAATATTTATAATAATACAGCTGCAAAAATAATTCACCAACAACTGGCCATCAAATTCAACCTTATCAAGCATCCTACACCATACTATACAATCCTGGAAAATGCAGATCATAAAATATACTGGGACTGAACAATTCGTATGGCCAAGACAAAAAAGAACAACACACATACCTCATCAACATAGCAATACCGAATGACAAAAATGTTGTTGAAAAAGAAGAAGAGAGACAAATCTACACCACTGCCATGGAAGACAAAGAACTATGGCAACAAGAAAAGGGCACAATTATCCCATTAATCACATCAGTCACTGGCATCACATCAAAAAATTATACAGAAAACCTTCAGAAACTGGGCCTATCAAAATACATCCACACCAACATCCAGAAAGTAGTCCTACTTAAAACATGCTCTATTGTCAGGAAATTCCTGAATCTCTAAAAGACAGCATGACTTGGCAAAGCCCGTCATGTCCGCCTAGAAAAACCGCCACGAGCAAGAAAGAGGTACAATAATAATAATAATAATAATAATAATAATAATAATGTAAACCTGAGGACAGGGATTGTCATGCTACTTATCTTTGTAAGATGTTATATGAGATTTTTTCACTAAAGTGTGGAGTAAATGCTGTAAATAAAGCAGCAGTGTCCTTATTTTTGGCGATGCATTTCCCCTTTTGGGCAATGCATACGCGGCCACCCTAGTGATGACTCATTTTGGAACATTGTCATTCCAAAATGTGTTCACACGTTTGTGTGTTCAGCTTCATCAAAACAAAAATCTAGGAGCAAACCTGGATTCCCCCAAATCTGAGGAATGCTCTCCACTTTCTAGTATCTCTAAAGTGCAATCTTTGTGGAGAAATTCAATACCAGGGAACAGAAATCCAACGATAATTTCAATTTCACACAGATTGTGGATAGCTCTGCCTCAAAACCCCAAAAGCTGGTGTAGTATTGTAGTAGAGAAGGGTGTGGAATATCAGGCAGCTTAAACCAACTCATTAATAACAGGACAGCTCTGATGATAACTAGTAGAGAAATCCCAAAAGGCAGTGGAATTTTATTTATTATATTTTTATGCTGCCTAACAGCCAATGTTCTCTGGGCAGTTCACAAAAGTGAAATGCAAAGCATTGAACCATGCTTCCCTTCCTTCTGCCTTGCATTTATTCCATTAGCGTTTGCCATAAAAACAAACTTCTGTGGATCGCAACCACAACGTGTAATTTTCATCCTCTCGTGCGTTCACGATTCCCATGCACCTGCATGTCTGCAGATTCCATACAGCGTCTGACATAGTGCCTGTTAGTTAATTTCACAGAGCAGATTTCAAAAGGATAAAGAATGGGAAGATCAGATTAGTTTTGTCTAAACACAAAATCTGGAGAACTCAGAGACCTTCCAGTGGCAATGGTTTTTAGATCAACATCTGCATTCTTTTCATGCCATGCTCATTTCCGTGCAATGGATAACTTCACCCATCCAATGCTGGATAGCTCATTTTATGGGCGAAGACAGATGTAATAATTTGACATTGAGCAGAGTAAATTCTTTGCCTGCAGTGCAATCCCAGCTTCACGTCTTGTCTTACCCACAGCGAATCTGGTTCAGGTAGCAGCTCTTCCCACCTTGCTTCAGACAGGTTGTCCAGTGCCTGATAAATAATAATTCAGAGGCATGTGTCAATTTATTCGTTTTTTAAAGGAAACTGTCAATATGTTCAAAGCACTTGCAAAACTATTCTAGGGATTGGGGGAAGGATGTTGTTGAGGTCCACAGCCAGCTTTTTCCTGGTTCAAACTAAAACACAATGAACATTTACAGGACCGTTGTTGCATTTTCCACAGCTTGCACATACAGAAAAGTGTGCTTGTACTGAATGCAATGAGGAAGCTTTCATACCAATACCTTTTCATTGTGTTTTAGTTTGCACCAGGAAAAAGCTGGCTGTGGAAGGGTGCCTGTTGGCTAACTTCTATAATATGTGCTAGCACCTATAATATTGGCTAGCACCTATAATGGGTGACCATATGAAAAGGAGGACAGGGCTCCTATATCCTTAACGTTGTATAGGAAAGGGAATTTCAGGAGGTGTCATTTGTATGCATGCAGCACCTGGTGAAATTCCCTCTTCATCACAACAGTTAAAACTGCAGGAGTCCTCCCCTCTTGACTAGATACAAAAGAGGGCAGGGCTCCTACAACCTTAACTGTTGTGATGAAGAAGGAATTTCACCAGGTGCTGCATGCATACAAATGGCACCTGCTGAAATTCCCTTTCCTATACAACTGTTCAAGATATAGGAGCCCTGTCCTCCTTTTCATATGGTCGCCCTAATAATATTTGCTAGCCAGCACTGTTAGCATGCAGTTTTTCGTCTCTCCTCTGTTCAGTTCCCTAACGTTTCGTTTTCCAGTACCTTGTTTCTTTTTGCTATGCAGCATGCTTTGCAAAACACAGAACTCCGTTCCCCAGTGTGCCAGTGATGTGGCCTTCACAGTTTTTTGACTAGGCTTGAGGGTCTTTCCAACTGCAGGCAGGCAGGTGCATCCCGTTAAAGGGTGCTAACTTTGCAGTTCACAAATGGACAATGTAGGAACGAGATCGAAATAGGGCACACTGCTGGATAAGCAGAAGTAGGGTGACCACATTTGGGAAAACAAAAAAGAGGACCCTCAGTGGGGTGGGGGGTGGGAAAGTGGCTTTCCGGGGCGCCTGGAAAGTATGTCATTCACCCCCACTGCTTTAAAGGCCCCAATTGGAGTGGAGGAGGGGAAAGTGTGTCATTCCCACCCTCCACTGCTCCAATCGGGTCCTTTTCTATAATGTCCAGGAATGACATACTTTCCCCTGTAAGGTCCTGATTGGAGCAGTGGGAGGGAAATAACCCACCTCCAGAAAGCTCGTCATTCCCTCCAACCACGCTAATGTGGCCTTAAAGGGGAACGCTTGTCTTTCCAGGACATTATAGAAAATTACAGAAAATCCCCCCTGACACCCAGGATAGAACAAAAACCAGGACAAATCCGGGGAAATCCTGACAGTTGGTCACCCTAAGCAGAAGTCACACAATCACTTTTAAAAACAGCTTAAAAGACTGGAAGCTATGCTAAATGGAGGTGAGGAAAAGCAAGGCAAGAACTATAATAGGACAGAGCACAGTCTTTGGGGCCAGCATCGAGGGTAGGTATGATTGGGCCCCTGCCAAGGGCCCACATTTCAGCAGGGGCCCACTAGACTTGCTCCTCCTCTTCATGACTGCAAGCTCCTTGTTCGCCTGCCTCTTGCGCAGGCTTAGACAAAGTATGTCAGGAAAAACCAGGACATGTCAGGAGTTTTGGTAACAAATCCAGGCAGGAGGAGGATTATGAAATTTGATGAAAAAATCTGGATTTTTCCCATCTTCCCCACACCCAAAGGGCAGCTCTACTTTATAGTCAATGGGAAATAACAAAAATGCTGGCAGCTCTGTCATTTTTAAAGCTAAAGAGAAGAAACGTGGCACCATGATAGCGCTTAGGTAGGGCTTTAGCCATGTCAAATTTGAAGCAGATCTGTTTATCCCTTGATTTTTATGTTTTTTAAAAAAAAGTTTGAGGTTTGAACATTAATTCTTTTTTAAAAAAACACAATTTTTAAAGATAAGGGGATGAAACTTGGCACCATCAAAGCTCTTAGGTAGGGCTTTAGCCATGCCAAATTTGAAGTAGATCTGTTCATCCGTTGCTTTTTAGGAACTTTTTAAAGTTTAAGGTTTTAAAATTATTATTTTTAAACTGTCATTTTTAAACATAAAGAGATGAAACTTGGCACCTTGATAGCTCTTAAGTAGGGCTTTGGTTATGCCAAGTTTGAAGCATATCTGTTCATCCATTGATTTTTAGTAGGGATGTGCACTGGATCTGTTCCGATCTACGATCCAAATCCGATCCAGGGGAAATCAGATACAATTATCCGATTTCCAATCTCACCGCTGGATCGTTCGATCCAATCTGATCTGATCTGGAAAGGTCCCGATCCAGATTGGATGGATTGGAGGATCGGCGAGCGCCCTCTGCCGCCCGCCACCGCTTCCATTGGCGGGCGCCAGTGGGCGCCCACCAATGGAAGTGGACAACGGGGGCAGGGGGCAGCAGACGGGAGCGGATGTCCCCAGGAAGGTAAGCAGGGGGGAGAGGGGAGGAGGGAGGGGGGCCCGTGGCGCACGGCGTGCAGTGCGCTTACCTTCCGTGGCTGTCTGCTTCCATCCGCCGCTGGCCGCTACTGCGAGCAGGCTTCGCGGCCTGCTCCTAGGTAGAGCGCCAGGTGATGACATCACCTGGCACACTACTCAGGAGCAGGCCGCGAAGCCTGCTCGCAGTAGCGGCCAGCGGCGGATGGGAGCAGACGGCCACGGAAGGTAAGCAGGGGGCAGGGGGGAAGGGGGAGGGGGGCAGGGGGAAGGGGGAGGGGGACCCACGGCGCACTTACCTTCCATGGCCATCCACTCCCGTCCGCTGCTGGCCGCTACTGTGAGCAGGCTTCACGGCCTGCCCCCAGGTAGCGCGCCAGGTGATCATCACCTGATGATGATCAGGTGATGATCACCTGGCGCGCTACCTAGGGGCAAGCCGTGAAGCCTGCTCGCAGTAGCGGACAGGAGCAGATGGGCACGGAAAGTAAGCAGGGGGAGGGGGAGGGGGCTTACCCCCCCCAGGGCCGTCCGCTTCCATCCACTGGGCCCGCGGGCGCCAGCCGATGGAAGCGGACAGCCCCGGGGGGGTAAGGAGCGTGGGGGAGGGGGCTTACCTGCCAGGGCCGACTACAGCGGACAGCCCCGGGGGGGAGGAGGGAGTTAGGCCCTCCCTCACCCACCCACCGCCATTTGTTCCTCATAGACTTGCATTGGGGGAAAGCTTTCTTTCCCCCAATGCAAGTGTATGGGGGGGGGGGAATGGCGGCTGATCCAAAAATCGGATGTCCGATTTTTGGGTTGGGATCGGACTCAATCCGGTCCGGGGGGGGCTCCGATTTTGTCCGATCTGATCTGGGACAAAATTGGAGGTCCCGATCTGGGTCCCGATCCGATCCGGGGGGTCCGTACACACCCCTAATTTTTAGGATCTTTTAAAAAACTGAGGTTTTAAAATTAATTCTTAAAAAAAGCATCATTTTTAAACATAAGGAGATGAAACTTGGCATTATGATAGCCCTTAGGTAGGGATTTAGCCATGCCAAGTTTCAAGCAGATCTGTTCATCTGTTGATTTTTATGATTTTTTTAAAATTTGAGGTTTTTAAATTTTTATTTTTAAACTATCATTTTTAAAGTTAAAGAGGTGAAACCTGGCACTGTGATAGCGTTTAAGTAGGGTTTTAGCCGTGCCAAGTTTCAAGCAGTTCTGTTCACCTGTTCATTTTTAGGATTTTTTAAAAAAAATTGAGGTTTTATAATTATTTTTTAAAATTGTGTCTTTTTTTGGTGATGCATTTCCTCATGGGAACCTGGATCTCCCATCAAACACCTAAAACGGAGCTGGGAGCAGATGGTGATTTGGAAAGCTGTCGAGCAGAGGGTTCGCCCGACCTCCACTCCCTGGTTCTCCCCCACTTTATCCTTCCCCAACTGTTTTTCTTCCAGGCAGAAAAGCAGCTGAGGGGAGTGTGGTGGGAAATGACGGGTGGAAAGGATTAAGCATCTCTCCCCATCCACCGTTTCTCTGCTCTGACTTACACCCTCCCACCATCCTTTCTACATGTTCATTGGACACCTAGGAGTAGAATCCAACTAAAGTCCTACTTAGAGGAGACCCATTGAAATGAATGGGAATTAAGTTAGTCATTACTACCTTAAGTCCCATTCATCTCAATGGGTCTCCTCTAAGTAGGACTTAGTTGGAAGACACTGAGGCCTTCCCCCACATATCTATTTTGACCCTTTGGTAACCAGAGTGGCCCTTCACTGCACACAGGAGAGTGTTACTGATTTCTAAAAGAAGAAGTTACAGAACTCTTCCTTTGGAAATCAAAGCATTGTTATGTCACAACACTTTTCATCACTCCTTTTGTACCTTGGGTTCATTTTCTATATTGCTGGTTCATAAATAAGTAAAGTTAATAAATAAAATGAATGCAACAATGCAAAGGCTTGTCTCTGGAGGAGTGTTGCAGACAGGAATAGCCAAAATTGTTGGCCGGTGCTGTGTGTTGAAGATAGCTGTTCCTCCGAAACACCCTTGTACATTCCAGAACTTCAGCTCCTCTTACGTTAAACAAAAGTAAGTTATTTAATTTGGCTCTCCCTTGTTTATGTTCGGTTCCTTTCTGCCACAAAAATGAGGCATAATTGGACTGATTTGGTGTTTTGTATCCTTGGCTGCATTTATGCTTCCCAGAGGAATGTCCGAATCAAATGGCAAAAAGTAAAGAAGGTCTGGATGTGTCCTTTTTGCTTTGGTTTGTTTTGGTTCTGAAGTTATAACTATGAAAACAATCAGAAGAAAGCACATGCTGAGCATCTGCAGATAAAAGCAACAACTTAAAATGCAAAAAGAGTCATCCTGCAGCACCCAGAGAGCATCAGGCGGCCATAAGATGCAGCGCATCTCTTTCTCCAGGGCCAAGGCTGAGCTCTGACCACAGAGGAGGAGATTTGAATGCCGATCACTCACTCTGCCCCACAGCCCCTGCCACCAGGGGGGAGGGGATTTTGCGACAGCTACCTCTCCTGAGGTTCAGACTCCAACCTAGAGAATTGGGGAAATGGGTGTGTGGAGGGCAGGCTATGGATGGCCATCTTTTCAAAATCTTGCCCTTTCGGGGGCTGATGGATTCCCGCTGCTCGCCCAGCTCAATTTGCTTTTGCAAGCCGAGCCACAGGCTCTTCCTGAAATCCAGGAACTTGTTGCCTTTTCTCTTTTTTTTTTTTTCTCATCAATAGAAATTTGCGCAAATTGCAGGTGACATTTTCATAATTTGTACCAAATTCCGGCTGACATTTGTGCAAATTCAGCAAATTCCAAGCGCAATTTGTTCAAATTACTCACATTGCACCTGCAATTTGCGCAATTTTCCATCAACTGGGTGGGGGAACCAGAAAACCCATAAACTGCCCCTGCTCGATGCAGATTGATTCACGCAGCTCATGGGTAAATGAGCCGAAGCCTGGGGGGGCCAAGCTGCTGAAAGCTCAGTGAACCACACACACACCCTCCAGATTGATTCCTCCAACATCCCTAGGGCAGGCCAGTGGGCTGGATCCACTGCATCCAAAGTTCTCCAGCAGGGATGCAGGGTTAGATGGGCTCAGAGGCCCATCTAACATTAAACACTGTTTCAGAGGGCAGAGGAGGAAAAAGCGCCAGTGTTAGGGTGACCATATGAAAAGGAGGACAGGGCTCCTCTATCTTTAACAGTTGTATTGAGAAGGGAATTTCTGCAGGTGTCATTTGTATGCATGCAGCACCGGGTGAAATTCCGTCTTCATGCGAGATTGACCAGATACAAAAACTTTCACTGTTGTGATGAAGAGGGAATTCCACCAGGTGCTGCATGCATATAGAAATGACCCCTGCTGAAATGACACCTTTTCAATACAACTGTTAACGATAGAGGAGCCCTGTCCTCCTTTCCATTGGGTCACCCTAGCCTGTGTGTCACTTCTCCTGCCCTGCAAGTTAGCACCTGTCAAGGCTTAGGTCTAGCCCAGGGGTAAGCAGCCTTTGCAGCTTTGGAAATTTTAGAAACTGTCCTGGGCTCATGGGTGGGCAGGGTTTGTCCCAGTAAAACAAGTAACTACACAGAGGCTTTCATTGAAAATTAAGATGGCAGCAGCTGAAGGCTCCAACTTTGCTGTCAGTAAGATGATAGATTGAGAGAGAGAGAGAGAGATTATTATTATTATTATTATTATTATTATTTATAACCCGCCTCTCCCTCCGGATCGAGGCGGGGAACAACAACAATATAAAACACAAGAATCACAAAACAGTTAAAATTTTAAAAACAAGAAAAAATACATCATTAAAAACATCTTAAAATTCATCTGGATAGGCTTGCCAGAAGAGAGCAGTCTTCATGACTCTCTTAAATTCATGAAGACTGCTAATTTGTCTAATCTCCTCCAGCAGACCATTCCACAGTCTGGGAGCGATGGAAGAGAAGGCCCTCTGGGTAACACTCATCAGCCTAGTTCTGGCTGATTTGAGTAAGTTCTTCCCAGAGGACCTAAGTGTGCGGGGCAGATTGTACGGGAGAAGGCGATCCCACAGGTAACCTGGACTCAAACCATGTAGGGCTTTAAAGGTAATAACCAACACTTTATACTTTGCCCGGAAACTGACCGGCAGCCAGTGAAGTGATTTTAAAACTGGTGTAATGTGGTCACCCCTAGGTGTACCGGTGACCAACCTGGCTGCCATATTTTGAACAAGTTGAAGTTTCCGGACTAGGCACAAAGGTAGCCCTATGTACAGCACATTGCAGAAGTCGAGCCTCGAAGTTACCAGTGCGTGCACTACCGTCTTTAGGTCTTCCAACTCTAGGAAGGGGCGCAGCTGGCGTATCAGCCGAAGCTGATAGTAGGCACTCCTGGCCGTCGCATCCATCTGAGCTGTCATTTGGAGTAGCGGATCCAGGAGCACCCCCAAGCTGCGAACACAATCTTTCAGGGGGGGTGTAACCCCATCCAGAACTGGTTGACACATCTCCAAACCCAGGTTGGGGCCTTTGACAGCAAGCACCTCCGTCTTGTCTGGATTCAGCTTCAGTTTGTTTTTCCTCATCCAGCCCATTAGATGATAGATGATAGATAGATTAGATAGACAGATAGACAGATAGATGATAGATAGATAGATAGACAGACAGACAGACAGACAGACAGACAGACAGACAGACAGACAGATGATAGATAGATAGATAGATAGATAGATAGATAGATAGACCTTGAGAGGAATGGTGTCCTTGGTGGGCACATTGGGCAGTATCCAATGGTACTCCTACACAAAGTAGACCCATTGAGGTGAATGGGCCTAGTCTGGGTGGGACTACCCAGACTAGGCCCATTGGACACACTACTACCCACTGGGTTCACATTGCCTGGTCTATCCCACAGTACTGTGCCCTAACACAGGAAGGAAGCAGCCAGGAAGTTGGCTATAGAGAACGTAACTCTGCTTATCCCCAGTGGAACTGCCTTTCTGCTTCACTTTGCCAAGTCTCCTCCCACTGGTAGTGACCAGCCTGACCAAAAGAGCAGCAGTCATTGGATCCCCAGTCCCCAATTTTTCCAAAAGGTTCTCTCCAAACTCTTGGAGAACCAAACTCGTACCTGCCACAGCTCACAGGGCTACTGCCCATTGCTATAAGCCCATGGCTGTGGGGCAGGGGGGTTACTGGTGCCAGTGAGGGATCACCATAGGACACTTGCTCAGGCTTCTTCTCACACCTGGCACTAGCCTTGAGTGCCCCAATCCAGAATCCCATGTGTGCTGCAGTGAACAGACAAATAAGCACACCAATAACTTGTACGCTGCTCCTTTCAAGTTCGAACTGAAACCCAGAGCGGATCACTGCCCTACTGACATCAGAGCCACCACCCTCCACTGGCCGCTCAAGGAAAGCAAGTTCAGGAATGGCAGGCTTGTTCTTCTCATTGGTTGTACAATGCTGCCATCTAGCAACTGGCACCCAGAACGGTGTGACGATGTTCCTCCAAAAACAAATTCAGACATTTTACTCATTGTTGTCATTCCCCTTCCCCCCCCCCCCCACCTTTGTATGTAGTGCTGCCTAGGCCCACTTAACTCAGGGTAAGGTCTATTGAGCATAGTAGGATTTATGTCCAAATAGGCGTATAATTAGGTTGCCCTACTCTCTCTTAAAGCAGCAGTAACCTTTAATGGCAAACATGTCTATGAGCAGTTGAGCTGATTTAATGTAGCTGCCAAGTGTGTGTTAGGAAGATGGGAGAGGCCATAGCTCAGTGGTAGAGCCTCTGTTTTGTGTACAGAAGGTCCCAGGTTCAATCCCTACCATCTCCAGGTAGAAGAGGAAAAATTCCTGCCTGAAACCCTGGGGAACCACTGCCAGTCAGTGTCAACAATGCTGGGCTAGATAGACCAAGTTTCTGACTTAGTATAAGGCAGCTTCCTCTGTTCCTAAGATTTGTGGGTTCAAATGTCAGCAAAGTCATGATCGCACAAGGTGATCTTAAGCAAGCCACTATCCCTCCTCCTCCCATCCAGTTCCAGCATACCTCTTTGCATTTTCAAAGCCCCAGAAAGCGGTAATATACAAATAGAATGAAAAGATTAGAGAAGCACATTCTGTATTTAATTTTATTTGTTTTTAAAATTATTATTATTATTATTATTATTATCATTATTTATATCCTGCCTTTTGCCCAATGCTGGGCCTCAAGGCAGCATTACAAAATTAAAACATATACAGTTAAAAAGCTATAAATGAGAGATATACAAAAGTTAAAAATAAATTAAACAGATTTCAATATTAAAACATTTCACTTTATTCTTTAGGCAACCAATTGCAGGTTATAGCCTGTTCCATACAATGCAATATAATAACAATAAAAATATAGTCACAAGGTTAAAATTCAGTAATAAAAATTCTATCGCAAAGTTAAAATTCAGTGTAATCACATACTTTACAAGGATTTGTCATTTCAGAATCACCATTTCTCATACGAGGCAGTTGTCCTCTAGGGCTGTTCTAAGTTGGGCTGCTTTTACTGCAAATCTGGCTGTGTTTAACATAATGAACTTGGATGTGCTTGACAGTAAATGTATGATTTGGTCCATATCATCGAGGATAGTTACCGCTACTAGACATTTTGTTAAGTATTTGTCTCTTGGGATTTTATACAGCTTACAATGTAACATGTAATGTATAGTGTCCTCCACCTCCTGGCTTCCACATATGCATAAACGTTGTTCTCTAGGGATGTTCTTGTATCTCCCTTCTCTGAAATTAGATTTCATTGTTTGAAAGTGCAAGGCTATAAAGGCCTTGCGAAGGAAGGGAGACATGATCTCAGACAGGTATTTCTCTTCACCATGACATGTTTTTAGGGAAGGGAAACTAGAGGAAAATCTGGATACTTTGATTGCTTCAATATCCAGTCTAGCATAATATTTCTGCAACTGTTCTTTAATGGACTTTCGGCTGTTCTGCGTGTCACTAGCAACCACCGCCATGGGGTCGAGCATTTCAACATTTAAAGTACATATTGAAATTAAAAATTAAAAGTCTTAAAACATAAATGGGTCCACATTATTCTCCAGAGGCCAACCGGAATAAAAAAGTTTTTGTATGCCTCTGGAAACACATCAAAGAGGGAGCCAGTCTAGCTTCCCTGGGAAGGGAGTTCCAAAGCACTGGAGCAGCCCCCGAGAAGGCCCTTTCCCACGTTCCCACCACTTTTACCAGCAAGAATGTAACCCAAAAAGGCTAAATGGCAGAAATTATTCCATAATGTAGAAATAATAATACCGGACAGTAGGGTGACCAGATTTTGAGAATCAAAATCCCGGACCACCACCCCCCCGCCACCCCACCCACCCACCCAAAACAACCCCCCCACCGCGTGCCCGTGCTGCCCCCACACCGCCCCCCCACCCGCGCTGCCCCTCCACCCGCCCCGCGCACCCGCGCCGCGCCGCCCCCACCCGTGACACGCCGCCCCCCCCACCCACGTTGCGCCGCCCGGCGTGCTACTGAGGCACAGGCCGCGAAGCCTGTTTCTCAGTAGATTCCGAGCACCAGAGGGAAGCCCCAACAGGTAAGTGCCTCGCGCCCCCCCGCCCCGCCCACCCCACCCACATGCCTCGCGCTGCCGCCCACCCCGCGCAGGCCACCCACCCCACCCGCGCCGCGCACCCACGCCGCCCCACCCCGCGTACCCACGCCGTGCCGCCCCCCCCACCCGCCCCGCGCACCCGTGCCGCCCTCCCACACCCGCCCCGCGCACCCGCGCCGCCCCCCCACCCGCCCCGTGCACCCACGACGCCCCCCCACCCGCCTCGTGCACCCGCGACACCCCCCCACCCGCCCCGCACACCTGCGCCGCGCTGCCCCCGCGCCGCCCCCGCGCCGCCCCCCCACCCGCGCCGCGCCACCCGCCCCGCGCTCCTTACCTGCTGGGGCGTCCGCTTCCCTCCGGTGCTCTGAATCTACTGAGAAACAGGCTTCCTGGCCTGTCTCTCAGTAGCGCGCCGGGTGATGACGTCATCACCCAGCGCGCTACTGAGGGACAGGCCGCAAAGCCTGTTTCTCAGTAGATTCAGAGCACCGGAGGGATGCCCCAGCAGGTAAGTGCCCCGCACCACCCGCCCGCCTCCCGCCACCGCCGCGTGACCCCCCCGCTGCCCCGGTTTGCCCCCGCCGCCCCTCGGTTGGCCCGGATCGCCCCAGGTTTCCCGGTTAGGACCGGGAAACCCCAGGCCATCTGGTCACCCTACTGGACAGCCAGTGGTATACTGGAGCCAGAGCCCACGAGGCTGGCACCGGAACTTTCTGATTAGCAGGGACAATTATGTCATCAGCCACCCTTCTTGGGCGTCCTTCTGCCCTCTGAGTTTGGCTGCAGTTAGGGGTTTCTGTCACTGAACATCCGGTTCTTTTTTAACTTGACTGAGTTTCACAGTATGTCTGGCTCGATTTGTATTGCTGAGCTGAGCTGCGGGTTTTTCTCCAAACTCTAGGAACTCTTTTTGCACATCCTTCCCCCCAAATTTCTGCACTTTGCACAAATTGGAACTGTTTAGGCCATAATTTGTGCAAATAGCTCAGAATTGCATTCATTGCTCAGAAATTTGTGCAAAGTGTGGAACCCAAGGAGCGAAAATGTACAAAAAGAGCTCCCTGTGTTTGGAGAAAAGTCTGCAGCTCATCTTGAGCCAGACACACTGTGGAACTCCAAAATTATTTTTTGCAATTTGTGCACATTTTGAGCAGTTTGCGCAAATTTGGCTGAAAATTGTGCAAATTGTACAGAAATCTCTGCAAATTGCTTAAAAATTTGTACAAGTTGCAGAACCTGCAAAAAATAATTGCACAAAATGCCCAACCTGCTACAGATCTACTCAGGGACCATAGCAAGAACTGAAATGAAGGCTAGGGGGAGGGCAAACCTAGGAAGACTCATCTCTCTCCCGCAAACCCCAAAATGAATTTCTACAACATCCCCTGTGGCTACAAAGACTATCATGATGAGCACCTGTACTTCAAAATATACCACCACACCACTGTAGACCACCTTGCTGTATGAACAATGTTGGCCTCCTCCCTGGAAATGATGGTTGGGAAACATTCCAGGTTAGGAAAGACTGCAATAAGCGATTCCCTTTGCAGTAGAGCCACCAATTTGGATGGCTTTAAAAGGGGGGTTGGATAAATCTCTGGAGGAGAAGGCCATCAATGGCTACTAGCCCAGATGGTTATGTGCTACCTCCAGTATCCGAGGCAGCAAGCCTGTGTGCACCAGTTGCTGGGGAACATGGGTGGAAGGGTGCTGTTGCACCATGTCCTGCTTTGTGGGTCCCTGGTCGACAGCTGGGTGGCCGCTGTGTGAACAGAGTGCTGGACTAGATGGACCCTCGGTCTGATCCAGCATGGCTCTTCTGATGTTCGTATTTTGGCCAGACACTCGCAAGAGCCTCTCAATTGTTGTTGGATGTATTTAACAGAATGGAATTGAATAGCATGCCAAGGTTGATAAAGCAGAGATGACAATCCCCGTTCCCAGAGCCTGTTGTGGAGCAGACAGCGAAGCGGCGAGGTCCAAATGGAACCAAACACTTTAGCCTTGGAAGCCTCCAGAAGCTCTGGCATTTTGCCAGCTGTCTGGTGCAGAGCATTGTGGGAGAAAATGTGCACACATGTACACGCACACACACACACACGGCATTATAGAAGCAGAGTTTAATTTGATACAGTAATTGAAGTAGAGGGAGATCCTTTAAAAGCTCCAAAGGTCCTGCTTTATTTCAGACTTTTATGTTCTTCCTCTCCCCGTTATCCCTTTTTCCTTTTTTTTTTTTTTTTGGCAAATTCAAAGCAATTTTACAAATGAAAGCTACGTACATACTGTGTGTACCTTCAGCTCCTGAACGGTCATAATCCCTTTTCCCTTTCTTCATTTTTGGTTTGACTCAGGATATTTCCCTCTCTAGGATGAGATGCTAAGGGCCCAACTGAAAAGGCATCTTTTCATCTAACATGCAGGTTGTTTAATAAACGCCAATTGCATTGGGGTGCGTTGCGGGTGGGTGGTGTTTAAGGGGATCGGCGCAGGCAAGGAGGGGTGATTTAACCTTTTCCTCCCTTGCTGCACTGCCAAGGAAAATCCCATTTCTGAAGGTACTGTTAGTGTCATGGATACTTCAGGGGTGGGGTGGAGAGGGAATAGATTGTAGACCCAGGAGACTTTGCAATTCTGCTTAATGCATCACCTTATCTATTTTAAAATTAACTTTGCAAAACTTGTGCTGCCTAAATAGCCTGCGCAGGGTGCAATTCTATGGCTGTTTAGAGAGAGAGAAAATCTTACAATTCCCAGCATTCCTTAGCCAGCTAGGCTGCCTGGGGAAAGCTGGAAATTGTAGGACTTTTTCTCTGTAAACATGCATGGGATTGCATTCTTAATCATCTTTTTCTCATGATCGGATTATTGTTGCTCTCATAGAAACGTAAGGAGAAAGCATGAAATATATGCAGTCTAATATTAAGCTCAATTTAATATACCTGGCCTCTCATCCCTACCTTTTTCACCCATTTTGCTTTAACCCAGGCTTTGAAGGATCCCCAGCATCTCCAGGTAGGCTGGGAAAGATTCCTGTCTGAAGCCCTGGAGAGCCCCCACCCGTGAGGTTCGACAGGATCGAACAAACAGACTGACACCGTCCACAGCAGCTTCTTTTGCTCCACTCCATATACCTCCCATAGGAAAAGAGTTTTGATGGGAATTCTTGGTAGCATCTCATCCTTCAAAGAAACTGAGCCAATTTAGCCTTTGATATCTGAGAGTAATAATAGGTGACATGTAAAGTATGCATTTATTTCACAGAAGACGATGATATGCCAGCCCTAGACATCCAATTTTGCTTAAATCAAAGGAGATTCTTCCAGGGGGTGGAGCTTCATCCCAGAGTGCAGGACATGGAATAATGGGCTCAAGTTACAGGAAGCCAGATTCCAGCTGGACATCAGGAAAAACTTCCTGACTGATAGAGCAGTATGACAATGAAACCAATTACCTAGGGAGGTCATGGGCTCTTCCACACTAGAGGCCTTCAAGAGGCATCTGGACAACCATCTGTCAGAGATGCTTTGAGGTGGATTCTTGCATTGAGCAGAGGGTTGGACTTGATGGCCTTAGAGGCCCCTTCCAACTTTACAATTCTATGATTCTAAGCCCTTCCCCCCAGGAAGAACCTCAAGAGGCTGTTCAACCAGGATTGGGATGCCTAGCAGGCTGCATTAGCCCCGTGGGATGGATGTTTTGAATCCCCTGGTGTGTAGGATACACCCTTTCCCTACGGTTGTGATGACTGTATGCTTTAAGCAGAGCCATTGGACATAACTTTTTTCTAGGGATATTGGTCACTAGGAAATTGGCTCTTTTGGGGGCTTACCAGATTTCTACAGCACCCCCAATTTAGCTTGTATTTGCGAGCCGAGACACTGGTTGTTCCCAAAATCTGGTTACTTTTTTTGATTTTTTAAATTTGTGTAATAGAAATTTGCGCAGATCTTTGCTGCAATTTGTGTGATTTACGCACATTTTGGCCGCAAGTTGCACAAATTTTGCAAATTATGGTTATAATTTGCAGCCGCAATTTGCATGAATTTCTATTGACGCATTTATTTTATTTTATTTTTTAAAAAGCAAATCCATGAACTGGTCTGATTTGATGCAGGTCAAGTCAGGCCAGCTGGTGGGAAACAAGCCTAAGTTCAGGGGGAATAAGCTGATGAAAGCTCTGACTGGGGAATGAGAAGCCTCACCTCAGAGGTCTTTGCAGTGACAAAGAAATGTCAGGCTATGGGCACTTGCCAGGAGGAGGAGCTGCCATCATCCCCAGATTCCCAGCTTTCATTAAAAAAAACAAAAAAGAAGTCTTACGATATAAGCGCTGTGCCCTTCCTCATCACCATGGGAAATAGAGTTGAAGGTTTGCATGTTATCAGAGAACAGCGCCTGTGCCGACGCAATAGGTTACAGAAATGGGAATAAACCTGAGCTGACAAATGCCTTCTCTCACTGCTTCTCTCCTTTGTCGTAAAGGAGTGAGTTTGTAATGACGCCGAGCCATTTCTGACCTTGCGGAAGGACTGAATCTTCTTTTAACCCCCTGCACTGTGGCAGGAAAGCTGCCCTGAGCAGTATCCTAGGAGAGGCTGGAATATAAATGGATTATCATCAAATAAGCATAGCAGAAAGTACAAGCTGCAGGCTCCTTCAGCCCAAGGGCCAGAGCTCCTCCATTTCAGAGGAGCTCTGGAGGGCCTCTTTCCAGTGGTGGGAGCTGTGAAAGGAGCAGGGCCGAAACACCAAAAACACCGGCATATTTTAGCTAAGTAACTAAGCCTTAGGAGAGGCAATTCAACCTATTAGAATGGAGAGGAAATGACACAAAACATCAGGCAATCAATGATTGGTGGTCAAGGGGGGAAGGGGTGTGGCTTTCTGGATGTTGGATAATAGGAACAACTTTGCATGCTTCCAGACACTAGGGGGAGATAAAGTTCTCTACCTTGATCAGTTCCTATTTCCTGCTCCCTCCCCTTCTTCTTCCTTCCTCCTCCTCTTGCATTCACAACAAGCGCCATGCAGTCTCTCCAGAAAGAATGGAGTGTGCAATCAGTGCCCCTCAATACTTATAAGAAACACTAGTGTACATCTTGCCCTGGTCACATCTTTACTCCTGACTACAGCTGAAATGAACCTGAGTTGCCCAGTCATGGGCTGGTCAAGGCCAGGAGCATAACAGTACCAGGAGGGTGACGACTTACAGTGCCTTGCAGAAGTATTCACCCCCACTTGGACTTGACCACATTTTGCAGTGTTACAACCTGGAATCAAAATGGAGTCTATTTGGCATGTTTACCATTTGATTTACACAACATACTTAACACTTTGAAGCTTCAAAATATGTTTGTTGTGGCACAAAAGTTAAGTAAACAAAAACAAACGGGCATTTGTTGGTTGCACAAGTATTCACCCCCTGCGCCGTGACACCGCTAAGTAAGCTCTGGTGCAACCAACTGCCTTCAACAGTCACATAATTAGTTGAACGGCGTCCACCTGTGTGCAGTTCAAGTGTCACATGATCTCAGAAAAAATACATCTGTTTCTGGAAGACCCAGAGTTTCTTGAAGAGCATATCTAGACAAACGGCATCATGAAGATCAAGGAGCTATCACACAAAGTCTAGGGTAAAGTTCTGAAGAAGCACCAATCATCATTGAGTTATAAAAATAAATAAATCCCAAGCTATGGGCATCCCCTGGACCACCGTTTAACCCATTGTTAAAAAATGGAAAGAATAGGGCACAACTGTGATTCTGGCTAGAGAAGGCCGTCCACTAAAACTCAGGCCCCCTCTACAAGGATGCGCTTTTGCGCCCGGTTGTGCGATTATGCGCATTATCGCAGACGCGCATTTACTCCTAATCCCTCTGCACGGGAGGCTGCGAGAGGCGGCGAAACGCATTAATAGATGTCCAAAAAGCGCTTTACAAGAAGTTAATGCGCATAATCGCTTGTTCACACGGGGAAAATGCGCTTTAACGGCCGGAGCAAAATAAAACTCGCGATTTAACGCGCATTCGAAAATGCGCATTATCGGGGAGATAACGCGCCTCTACTCCCGATTTGCGCTCCGTTCTTGTAGAGGTAAAATTTTTAATGAACCTTCAAAGCGCATTAAACCTCTCTTGTAGAGGCACCCCTTGTGACCGGATAAGGAAGGCATTAGTTGGAGAAGCAACCAAGAAACCAATGGTAACTCTGAAGGAGCTGGAGAGAAACAGACCATGGGGCAAACATTACCCGGACGCTTTGTGGAATAGTGACAAGAGGAAAGCCATTGCTGGGGGAAAAAAAAAAAACATATGTTCAAGCTTATCTTTGCAGCTGTAAGGACTGCAGACGTCCTGTCCTTTTTAAATCAAAGCAAAGTTTCTCTGGAAGTTGAATGCTGTGCCCTTTCTGACTCCATGCATTGCTTCCAATCCTTCAAGGGGGGAGGGGGAACTATGCCTACACCTCTGGATATATAGCAGCTTCAGAAGTTCATAGGATGAGTCTAACAGAACATTGCTGGAGATGCCTTTGGCTGCTTGTCATTATTTATTTATTTAGTACATTTCTAATCCCCCTGATAACTAATGTTCCCTGAGCAGACTACAACCAGTTAAAAAACTAAAATGCCGTAGTTGAAAACACAAAATACAATACCAATATTTAAAAGAAACACATACAGTATAATGCGAAACAATAAACATCGCAGGAATCGATAAAACACCCAGAATAACCTAGAAGTAGGTCTCTAAAATGGTTCACTATTGCCTGTTGCTGCAACAACCACAGCCAGGTTAATAGGACCTGCAGCAGCACCTTAAGTATGTTTTCTGTGACATCCCACTAAGTTGAATGAGATGTATTATCAAGCTGGAGCTAGTGCAGAATGCAGCAGTTTGGCTCTTGTCAGGAATTGCCCCTTTTCAGCATGCAAGTCCTTGGCTGAGGGAACTGCACTGGGTGACTATTCACTACTGGACCAGGTTTAAGGTTCTGGTACTAGTATACAAAGCCCTAAACTACTTGGGACCAGGATAGCTGAGAGAGTGCCTTCCCTCCATCAAACTGCCCAGTCACAGAGGTCATCAGAAGGCATGCTCCTAGTGGTAACATGTGGATCTATGGCCCGACTGGAGTAAACCCAGAGAAGAGCCTTCAGTGTGGTGGCCCCCTTCCTACGGAAGTCCCTGCCTCTGGAGGTCAGGTAAGTGTCAACACTGGCTCAATTTGGACGACACAATAGTCAATAGTGGGTTGACTAACCCTAACCCTAGGGGATACTCCCCACACAACATGGTAATAAATAATCAACTGTGATGTGGATGAGGATCAGCGCTGAGTTGACTATGGCAGCATTGGGATGACACAATAGTCAAAACAACTGACGATTGTTCCCCCCACACCAGTTGTTTATTGTGTTGTCCGAATTGAGCCACTGTGTTGTTTTCAGTGCCTCCTGAAAACATTTTTTTCCAGAAAGCCTTCCTTGGGGGACCGGCAATAGTTTTATCAGAATTCCGTTGTTGTTGTTGTTTAAAAATATTAGCACTGGAGTTTTATTCTTTTATCTTATCTTTGTATCTTTTATTGTTCACCACTTTGGAATCTGTCTAGATGTGGAGCGGTATATGCATGTTGTAAAAAATAAGTTAATGTGCCCAGGACTGTACACTTACATGGTTTTCAGATGGTCCAAGCTGGCCTTGAATTGCACCATTCCTCTATCTCCAATCATGCTGCTATTTGCTTCCTTTTCCCAAAGCCACCTCTGCCCATCACAGCTGTATTCCAGTAAGGACTGACTGCCTCACATATTTAACTATGAAAAGAATCTGATGCGGAAGGCATTTATCACAGGATGCTCCCGCCAGTTCCTTTTCATAGAGAGAGCAATAGCATCGGAACTGTACCTTAAGACGAGGGGTGTGTCCAAGTGCATCCCGATATAGATGCAAGATGAAGTGGTAGATTTGTCTTTATATATACAACAAAGCTCTCGCAATACCTTGAATTTGTATAGACTCAAGAGTCAGCCTAAACACACAAGGCAAGAGTGAGATGGCAGATTTTGGAGTGCCATTAAGGTTTGCTGTTCTATGGGGCATAAGCCCCAGGGATATTCTCTTACCTGAGCTTCATTGAAACAAACAGAAGCTGCATACGTCACCTGTTTCAAGGGAGATTGTATTCTGTGTCAACTGGTGGGAGATCAAGATTTTCCACTGCGGACACCAAGGTGACTATTTCGGATCAGGACAGCCCCGACAGTTGGCTCTATATCTGGGGCAAATGGGGCAGCAGTCCTCTGCCTCTCCCCCACCCACTTGTGGCAGAGACACCCCCCACAGCCAGGTACATTTGCTCCAATGTAAGTCAATATCTGCTCTATCCTCCACCACCAACCTCAGCTCCAATGAGCACCTGCTGCCACTGACAGCCCCATATAAACGGGCCTCCACTGGAGTTATAGCCTGTAAGCTCTTTGGGGCAAAGACCTCTCTTTGTTTATAAAATTCCAGGGAGATTGAAGTTGCTGTGTAAACAACAACACCCGTGCGCAACTGTGTAAGGCCAGTGTGGTGTAGCGGTTAGAGTGTTGGACTGGGACGTGGGAAATCCGGGTTCCAGTCCCTACTTGGCCATGAAGTTAACTGAGTTACTTTGAGCCAGTCACTGACTCTCAGCCTAACCTACCTCACAGGGTTGTTGTGAGGATGAACTGGAAAGAAGAAGGACCATGTGAGCTGCCTTGAGTTCCTTGCAAGAGGAAAAAAGGCTGGATATGTATGTAAATATAAATATAATAATTTCCTCTTCTTTTTCATTATGTAAGCAGCTATCTTATTCTATCATAGACTTCAGACATGGGTTGGATTTTTTTTTTTAAAAAAAATCTGCATGGCCTTTTTAGATTGATTGATTGATTGATAGATTGATTGATTTTAGGTAAGCTTCTACTGTGGCAGAGACAGAATCTCAGGTTGCAGCATTAAGGGGCCTTAAAATTGGCTCTCCATCTGCTAGACAAAAGCCAGCCACTGACTCGCAGCCTAACCTACCTCGCAGGGTTGTTGTGAAGATAAAATGGAGAGAAGGTGGATCATGTAAGCCGCCTTGGCTTCTTGCAAGAATAAAAAAGGCAGGATAGAAATGTAATACTAAACAATTAAAAACTCTGACGCTCTCCTTCTGTGGCATATTTGCCTTTCGCATCTATATCCTTCCTGCATCATCATTGTCTTAAAGCTAATCAGTCTGAGCCAGCAGCTGCTTCAGAGTAAAACTTGGCTCTGTTTTGTTTTTTGCCCAGTTTTGGAAGCCTCAGCATCAGGGTGCCATTCATTATGGAAATGCCCAGAGAGAGCCAGTCGAAACAAAAGAAAGCCGTGCTATTGATGGGTTAAAAATGTGCAGACCTCTGCATAATGTCAGCTCGTTGGAGGTCCAGAAGTAGGACGCTGCTGCCGTAATTCAAGTTGTCACCTAAAGATGAAAGGGATGGGAGGGTGGGGAGTACTTTGTCCAGTATGTTCACCTCTTCCTTCTACGCTGGGCTCTTAAGAGTTAAGTGGAAAGGGCCTTGGTGGGTTGATGTGGGAAAAGCACAGGCCGGCCAGCTCCTGCCCTGCCACGAGTGGACTCGCATCATTTTCACTCTTCGAGCCCCCGCATAGTCCATTCTGCTTTCCCCCCTGCCAGCAATTTCTCTCCCTAACCGCACACCCACAGCAAGCCCAGATCTTTACATCCAGCAATTCTTCTCTCGGGTTTCAGCAAGCCATTAACAGCCTGAGCTATTTTGGGGGGACGTTTTTTCTCGACTGCGGATGCAGCTTAACGAAAACGCAGCCAGCATGTTAAAGAACTGCAGCTATCTGCCTTGTACGTTGTGTTCATTTCTCTTTATTTCTCCGTTTTCCTGCACCGAGCCCAAAAAGGACAATCTCTCTTGCAAGCAAAACCCCCAGAGCCTGGTTAACGGGTCCGAAGGCTCCCAGTCACGGATTGCTTGCCAGCCGCAGCACGGTAAGGACTCTTGGCTAGCCCTTGCATGGCAGTTTTGATTGAGCTTGCTGAGTGTTTATGTCTTTCCCCCTCCCTTTGCATCCATCACTTCCACATCAGATCAGTTGGCATGGCAGGCAGTCTCCATTTTCATCAGCCGATGCCCACCGCTCCCTGGTTAAGTAACACGTTTAGGCTCGCCGTTCCTTTATCCGTTCTGGAAATCCACCACGCATATCTCCGCCACTGCAATTTCGGTTTCAGCTTTTCCAGAACAAGCATGTCATGTTTTCGTTCTTGTTGTTGTCCCCGGCATCTTAGACTCCCTTACAGAATTGTGTCCGCTCTGCCTGCCTGTGCCACTTTAGAGAAAGAAGGGCGTTTTTCACTCGCCTTGCTCAAATACATTTGAACAGTGTGTCGGGAGTCGAATGCAGTTTTCAGATTCGCAGTGGGATGGTCTGTCCTGGCTGATATTGCTCAGAGGTTACAATGGAAGCCGTTGAATGCCTCCTCACAGGGCCGCCTGTTAATTTAAAAAATGACATTTTGAGTAACTCTCAAATGCCTGTTTAGGGGCGTTTCACACATTACTCAGTGGTGGACTCAGGTTTGCTGTCAACGACTATGCACACCCACCAAGATGTCACAGCCAATTATGGCCCCTTCCAGGGTTGACCGGTATGATAACTCAACTTTGTGAACATGTGTTGGTCACATTCACACAGCGTAATTCTGCGTGTACTGGCCTGCAACCTTTTAGGTTTAGTATTTTTTATGTATTTATTTATTGCATACCCCGCCTTTTTTCGTCCAAGGAAACCAAGGCGGCATATGTAATCCACGTCTCCATTTTATCCTTACAACAACAACAACCCTGTGCGATCCGTTGGGCTGAGAGTCTGTGACTGGCCCAAAATCACCCTGAGAGCTTCCATCGTTGAGTGGAGACAAGAACCCGGATCTCCCGACTCCTAGCCCAACACTTCATCCACTACGCCACACTAGTTTATGCCTTTCAAAAGAAATGTCTGAAGAGGCTTTATACGATATGGACAATGGGGTTTCTCCCATTTTCCCCTACTGCACATAATGCATCTCTGTGGCAGAGCACATGTTTGAGATGCAAAAGGTCCCAGTTTCCTGACATCTCTGTAGGATTGGGAAACACTCCCGACTGAATCCCTGTAGAGCAACTGCTAATCCGCCAGAAGAAACAATGGTCCGACTCTGTATAAGGCAGCTTCCTTTGTTCCTAATTGCTATAGTTACTGCTTTACACTTGCTTCGAATTATGATCAAAACGCCTGACCACCCTTGAGGCCTCCCCCCCCCCCCGCTCCCTCCCAGACCTCCCTCAGGCCCTGGAAAATTGCTTATCTTCAACCCAAACTCAAACACCGCTTGTGATGAGTTAATGAGTCAGAGGGTATTTTTACCCCTAACGAGCTCAGGTCAATGCCTCTATGTAGAATATTCCAAGGTGCCAGCCGGGGGGGGGGGGGGGGACCTTTTTATGCTCAATGCATTTCAGAAAGGATTTCCCTTCCTTGGAGGCCATTTATCTTTCTCCAAATGTGGTGCAAACATTGTTTACAATGCTTCTACTGCCATAAAATGCAAGAAGGGAAGTTATCATGCGTGGGACATAATAGAAGTTTTTTCAGGAACCTGAGAAAATGTTCTCTTCTCTTTTGGGACATGTAAGTGCCTTCCCCTCTTGCTGCTTTTTAAATACCAATATTAAGCCACTGCCACCACTCAGCATTTAAAAAAGGAAATCACTTCAGAAGAGGGGGAAATTAGTGCGGAGAAGTGTCAGGGCAGGAGAAAGGTGCTTAACCCTCACCCCACCCACCGCTTCTCTGCTCCAAGTTGACTTGCCTGTCACTTCACCCCCTAATACACAAGGCTCCCAAATGCAGGCACACATTTGGAATTCCGCATAGGGGAAGGAGAGGGACTGATCTGAAGCCGGGAAATGGTGGGTGGGGGAAAGGGTAAAGCACTCTCTACCTTTCCATTCTAATTATCCCTCTCCTAAAGTGACTTCTTATTTTGAAGGCCTCCAAGCATGTAACACATAGTTCAGCCTTCCCCAATCTGGTACCCTTCATACGTGTTCGACTACAACCCCCATCATCCCCAGACAACCCTTTCCCCACCACTGGTTTTTTAAATATATTTCTGATAACAACAGTTTCCCCTGTAGGGAGGAAGGCGTTGGAGGGCATAAGCTATAGGTCTATCTGACTGACAATATTGGACAATGATGGTAGCCTCTCACTTGCTCAGTCTTTCTTTGCCTCTTTTTCCACGGGAAGGATTTTGCAACTAAAACTATCATGTATACTCACTTCTGTTATCTGATTCCTGCCCATCCACAGCACAGCCATGCTGTGTAGTACGATTGTCAAATCATTCACCTGCTAATTGCTTTGCCTTCTTGCGTTTACTTGATTCAATAATTCCGTTAAATCTGTTGCTCGATGGATTGATAGAGCACTCTGAGTGCACACGATGCTTTACAGTGTAACAAGAAAAGGCAAGTCACTGTTGCAAGGAGCTTACAATATAAAATGAGACACAGGAGAAGCAAGAGACAGAAGGGTCCCTTCCCCCAGCAACTGGTATTAAGTAGCAAACTGCAAGGGAAAACGGGAGAATACAACCAGTGGCAGCACCGGGGGGGGGGGGGGGTAATCAGGAGGGCACAGAAGGGTCAACATATATTTCTCAGTGGGCAATATGTCCCGTACATTAAGATCTCTGAAAGAAAACAATAGTATATTTCACATTAAAACTTCCATCCAAAACATATTATTTCTTTAAAAAGGGTTACTTTAGGCCTACACCACAGAAGGGGAAATTACTTTTTATTTTGAAAAAAATGTTTTGTGATTAGAATTAATAATTCTCTCTCCTGCATGTCAGATGTTTCCCCTTTCCCCTCAGCAGGACTGCCACTGCTATCTTAGCATCTCGATGAGTAGGTCAAGAATAAGTCACTTTTGGAGGCAGGCAAAACCCTTTTCATTCTGGCAGACCTTTGGGAATGCTCTGGAGCTGTGTTAATGTGTTGGATTTTTTAATTGTTACTGTTACAATTTTTTTAAAAAAAAATTAAATGTTTTTAATATTACTATGCGTTTAATTTTATTTTAACTTTGGTTAATTTATATTTATATGTTTGAATTGTATATGTTTTCATCTTTTAAACCACCTTGAGTCCCAGCATTAGGAAAAAGGCAGGATATAAATATAATAATAATAATAATAATAATAATCACAACAGCTGCAAAATGCGTAGTCTTTGAGCCTATCTACACTAATGCTTTAAAACAGTTTATAACAGTTTAGTAACCAGTTTAAAACTGTTATAAACCATTTTAAAACAGTAGTGTAGATTGGCTCTTTGTTAGCTCAAAAGCTGCACCTGAACTGTAGAGCACCAGCCCTCAATATATCTCCAGTTTAGTTGCAGTTACTTAGACTAGGTTTCCATTAGGATTGGGGCCTTGAACCTCTATCTGCTTGAGGGACAAATTCCATTTCTAAATTCTACTGGTGGGCAGGGTCAAATGCAAAGGGGTGGGACCAAAATATCAAAAACACCAGCATATGTGTAGCTGAAAGCTCTTGCTGCCAGTAACAATCAATGCCTTAGGAGAAGCATTTCAACCTTTTTTTTTGGGGGGGGGGAATGCACAGAAGTCAGAAACCACCAAATGGTCAGCAGTCAGGGGGAAAGGGGGTGGAGCTGCACAAAGGGGAGAATCATAAGAGCTTTGTTTTTACTTTGATATTATACATATATATGTTGAATAGTGTTTTTTTGTGGTAAATATATTTTATTAGTATTAAAATTTATTACATATTTTCTCCTTAACTTTCTTTTTTTGTTTTGTGGATTTTGGTTAAGGCTAGCACTTTGTTGTTTGTGTGAACCCTAGAGGGCCAGGTTTGGCTCAGAGGCCTGAGGCTCCACACCCCTGTCATAGGGGAGGAGGAATAAGGAGGAACTTACCAAAGGCACAACACAAAAGGTGGGTCTAAAGGAAGAGAGAGGTGGGAATCATGGAAGCGTTCTGAGAGGGAGCGCCGAAGTATGGGGCAATGAGGCAGAAAGGGACTAGGAAACCTAACTATGGATGTGGCTGGTGGAGCTACAGGAGCAGAGCTCACAGCCAGGGATGTATCAGGATCTGTGCATGAGGGGAGAAGGGCGCCAAGGCAATGGAGGCCTTTGAAGAAAAGGCCAAGAACTTTGTGCTGGTTCCAGGTGCAGTCTGTGCAGGTGTTGCAATATGGCAGGGTGAATTACACACACTGTGAATGTTTTGGGTGAAAGAGTTCAGGATAATGCTGGTAAGGATGAGGATGACAAAGGATGGCCAGAGAGGAAAAGAATAGTGCATTTTAATCATTTTAAACCAGCCTTCCCTACCCTGGTGCCCTCCAGATGTTTTAGACCATGGCTCTCAGTTTTCTTGACCATTGGCCATGTTAGCAGAGGGTTCCTGGGAGTTGAAGTCCAAACATCTGGAGGGCCCCAGGTTGGGGAAGGCTGTTTTAGACTCTGGATTTAATGGTTTTATGGGAGGAAGCTCTTTAGTGATGGAATTATTTAGTAATGTTGCCTCCTGTTAGAAAGGCAATTAGCAGAGAAAAAAATAAAAGGCAAAAAAGAATGAGTGTTTACCAGTCCCACATGCACACAAGGCTATCGTAGAACAATGAAAGGAGACCACATCCTTCTCTAGTAAAGGAAAGAAAACAGTTTTACCCACAAACATTCTTCCATATGCTATGCCGGTACAGCATACAGTTTCAAAAGAGTTTGTTCGGTCCAATTTGTGTTTCATCACATCGGCAGGATGGAGAGAGCAAACGCATGTGCTCCCAGCGATGGAGGAAGTCAGAAAGAAAGAGGGAGAAGAGGCGCAAAAGGGAGAAATTACAGGAATCCACACTGAAGGCCATAGAGATCCTAAGGCTAGCTATGGTCAAAGTTCCCATGAACTAACTTACTGCAACTCTGCCCCCTTGCAGTCACTTGCAGTCAAGGTTTTAATATTCCCAACATTTAGATTATATTACATCAGTTACTTCAATGTGTAGTAAATCAGCCCTCCTGACCATTCCAATGAGTGGAGCCCTGATTTCTGCCCTCACAGCCCTACCGTGATGGCACCCCTGGATATGAAAGTTGCAGTCATCAAGGCCGAACATGACTAGAACATGAGCCAGAATTTTGCAACATAGCACAGGGAGAAGTGAGGGAATAATCAAAGACTTTATGCCTGAAAAACACGATGAATGGTAATACTGAGAGAATATGAGCCAATCTACACACACAGGATAAAACACTTTGAAAACGTTTTGAAAACTGTATATGGAGCGTGTCCTGGGCCCCAACAGTTCTCAAAACTGTCAGCCTATCTACACTACTGCTTAAAAATGGTTTATAACAGTTTTGAGAACTGTTGAGGCCCAGGACACACTCCATATACAGTTTTCAAAACATTTTCAAAGTGGTTTATCCTGCGTGTGTAGATAGGTTCTGTGAGAAGATAGTGATGGCATATCCAAGTGGATATCAGGCAAGCAATAGGATATGTCCAGTTGGTTAGATAAAGGAAGTTAGTTAGGTTCTAGCAGAGAGAGGTCATGTTGGGTTTTGTCAGCAGATAGGTGGCAATGAAAGCCATGGGATGACCCAGGATCAGTCTGTAGAACAGTTTCCCCCCTCAGATGTGTTGGACTGCAACCCGCAGAGACTGGTGGCTCCAATGTCACTAAATTCGCCCTGGGGTTCAGTCAGAACTCTAAAGGGCGAGAGACAGTGGAACCCTCTGTAGCACACTGTGACGAGTTTGCAAGGGGCTTTGAAGATAAAGTCATGAATTGCACACTACACTTAATGCAGTTCCACTAGTGGAAGCACCGTCTGGACCAGTTTCATTAGATGAGTTTTAGTAATTGAGGCCTGAGGATGTGGACAAGGTGCCTTGAATTTCGAAGCAGAGCAGACCCGCTCCGCACAGCCCTCGAGGCCAACAGTTGGAAGTGACAACGCTAGTTCCAGACCCTCAATGGGGCCCTTCCCTCAGTGAGTCGACATTCTTATGCCCATCTTCACCAGCTGCTCTTGCTCCTCATCCTCCTCACAACAGTTAAAGGTGCAGGCACTATACTAGAGTGACCATATACAAAAGAAGGCAGGACCCCTGCAACTTTAACTGTTGCTATGAAGAGGGAATTTCACCAGGGACTAATTGCATACAAATGACACTGGCTGAAATTCTCTTTTCTCTACAACTGTAAAAATTACATGAGCCCTGACCTGGATTTTATCTGGTCACCCTACCCTAAGGTAGCCTGCTGTCTCATCTGCAGTGGAGAATACTGACCCACGTACACTATTGAAGTAAAATTCAACACTTACTTCAGTTTAGTTGGCTTTTGTACATGGAATGGGTAGGAGTGCCAACTTGTTCTTTACTTCATGTGACAAAATGTCATGGGCCATTCCTGCTGGGTCAGAGCGAGAGGCAGAGGAGGAGCAAGGCCAAGGGGCACTTATCAGTGGGGCCTTTTAGGGTGTGGGCCCTTGGCAGGTACCCAACCATGCTGATTCTTGAGGCTGGCCCTGAGAAGTGGGTCATTACAGTTTGCCACCTACGACTTAACATGCACATTTCAAGGCCTCCACACCCACATTGTTGTTGTTGTTGTTGTTGTTGTTGTTGTTGTTGTTGAAAGCTGAAATATTGATTAAAATATAATTTAGCAGAGGGCAGGCATTCGAGTTAAAATTTTAGCTGGTATCTTAGGATCTCATGAATTTACTTCAGATGTAGAAACAGTGTGGTTTGCTGGCTGTGGCAATTGCCTATAGACTCAGTTTGCACCTCGCAAATAACCCACGTGGTAGTGAATTCTATGGTTTAACTATGCACTGTGTGAAGTACTTCCATTTTATCTGTCCTGAATCTCCCACCAATCAGCTTCATGGGATGAGAGAGTGAGATAAATATCTTTCATTTTTTTTAAAAAAGCTTGAATCTCCCAGTAAATTTTGCCCCCATGTGAATGAATAGAAGGAGCTATCCTTGTGACTTCTCTTCCTCAGGCAGTATAATGTCTTGGGACAGCTGTGTGTTTTGTGTGACACCATTGATTACATTCTCCTCACCTCCCCATCTTTCTTAACCCATATCTTCAAATGTTATTATTTATTTTATCCATTTAAAAGATGTTAGATCCTGTCTTTCAACAGAAGATTAACCCACAAGGTGGCTTATAATACATTTTTAAAAATAATAGTAATATCATATGACCATTGGACTTATTAAAACACATAGAATCATAGAATAGTAAAGTTGGAAGAGGCCTATAAGGCCATCGAGTCTAACCCCCTGCTCAATGCAATGCCTCTACTGTGGGAGAGCCCACGACATCCCTAGATAATTGGTTCCATTGTCATACTGTTCTAACAGTCAGGAAGTTTTTCCTGATGTCCAGCTGGAATCTGGCTTTCTGTGAATAGAGCCCATTATTCTGTGTCCTGCACTCTGGGATGACTGAGAAGAGATCCTGGCCCTCTGCTGTGTGACAACCTTACAAGTACTTGAAGAGTGCTATCATGTCTCCCTAACATGACGGAATGAAACAGTAATTCATGTGACAGCAGAAATCAATCATCACATTTAAACAGAGCCAATACCCTGAGCAAACAAAAGGTGGGTATAGCCAATGCCTGAAAGACAGTATTCAAGGAGCATGGCAAATGTACCTGGATGCCACCACAGAGAGGTCCCTGTCTCCACTGACCTTACTTCAGGGGGCAGGCCTGTGGAAATTTGCGAACACCAGAGGAGCGATTCTGAGGGTGCCTAGAGATGTTCAGATTGTATGTAATCTGTTGCGCATGAGTTCTGTGGGTTGGGTGGAATTTTGAGCTCCTTTGTTTATAAGCTCACGAATTCGGATATTTTTCCCCATTCAGAAAATTACATAAATAAATTTGCAGCGAGTTACAGAAGTGTTTATGTAACAGTTTACAGAATTTATATTTGTGAATTGTCTAATGTTCTTCATCGAACATGCAGTTTTGCCTATGAATTTATTGATGTAAATTTCAGGGGTTTTTTGTTTTTTTGTTTGTTTTAAGCCACATGTCCAAAGATGCTGGTTAGGCACAAAATGTGCAGACCGGATTACAAAATACCCAGATTCATTTCAGTCCATTTCAGATTTCTCCAACATCCATAAGGGTGAACCTCAGAAGCATTTGCATTAGAGCATTTAGTGTTTGTTGCACAACCACCTTCTGGAACATTTTACCAATTGACATTAGACACATACACACAAACACCAGACAACTAGATGTCTTCTTAAAACTCATCTCTTCACACGGGCTTTTCCCTAAACTGTGACCCAGCCAGCTTCGTTTTTTAGCAAACAGTAGACTGTGCAGTTTTACTGCTGGTAAATTTTATAGTGTTGTTTTTACCATAATACTTATTGTTGTTTTGATGCCATTGCATTTTATGTTTACTGCTTTAATACTACTGTGAAAAGTAGCGTATAAATGTGAATAATCAATAATAATTAAAAGGCAGGTTCATATGGGACTAGAAAACCTTTCGAATACTAAAATCCTATACCCTGGGTGTAAGCTCTGTTGAACTCAATGGTCCTTCTTCTGAGTAGACATGTATAGGATTGCACTCTTAGAGATCAAAAGCATCACTTTGAATTTTGGACAAAATTAAATGTCAGAGTAGTGTAGAACTTCTAAATACTGGTGAAATGTGATCAGTTCATCAGGTCTGAATAAATAACCCAACCCTGAGGTCTCCAATGTGGTGCTCACAGATACCTTTTTGGTGGCTCCTTGGGTCTCTGCCACTTTTTATTTTTATTTTATTTTTTAAGATTTATTTTCATTTTTTAACTGGGAAGACTGGTATGATGCAAAGCAGAGGGCTGCCCTCCAGTGCCGTCTTTATTTGCATTCAAAATAGTGTTTTTTGTTTGTTTTGGATCTCAGATCCCACCTCTAAGCAGGTCACTTTCTTTTAGTCTCACTAGTTTCCCTTCAAAGAAGTGAGTGTTTTGGGATTTTATGAATGGGCAAATCTCCCCGTAGCAGCCATTTTATGAGTGTGCCCGTAACACTCGACATTTTAAATGTGCCCACTGACCCAAAAAGGTTGCGAACCTCTGAGCTAACCAATCATCTAAAGCAATTGCAGGTTCTGAACACTTTCTTTAAGCATCCCCATCAAAACCTGTTTTCAACCATTTATCTATCTATCTATCTCTATCTGCCATTATTTCTAGGCCATCTTTAAACCCTCTCAAGGCAGCATAATAAGGCAACGCATGCTGCTGTTAATGTAGTTCGTGGATCTACTCTGCCAGTTTCCCTGTGAACAATTAGTACATATCCATTCTCTGCCCCAAAGAGATTATTATTTTATCTAACCCAATCAAATCACATCCTGCATGACGCTGGTGCTATGAATGGCAAAATCAGAACTTTCTGGCATGCTCTGATGATAAGAGGCTTAAAATGAAATCCATCTCAGCTATTATTATGCACACAAGTTGGCTATTCTAGTTTTGACTGGTTTCCCAGCAGCTAAACTGGAGTAGCCTTCCCATTTCACACCACTAGAGGGTACCAAAACATACGTCAGCCACAATTTCCGACTTTGGCACATGGCCTCTTTCAACCTGTTGGCATCTCAGAGACAAAGTCAAATTTTATCCTGATGAATGATGCCTTGATTACTGTAAATAGTCACAAAGACCAGATGAATATGAGGCAGGCTCTGGCACTGTATAGGCCAGGAGTACTGACAGCTGTAGAGCTTTTAAACAGCCATGCTTCCATCTAGCAGATGGATAGCCAATTTTAAGGTCCCTTATATTACAGAAACCTTTCATTTTTAACGTTGCAACCTGAGTTTAATACCTAGTGCAGCAAGGTATTATACTCAGGCCTAGAGGCCTGGAGTTTTTCTGTTGGGAAGGGTTTCCCTGAGAGTAGTAGCTTCATTTCTCTGGTTACAATTCATTCCATGGTTAAGTTTCATCTCTCCAGTTAAGTTTCATTTCTTCAAGGTTGAAATAGTACTTTCAGTTTTGAGGGGAAGTGGGGATAAAAGATGATGGAAGACCAGAGCATAAGGAAGGAGCAGAAAGATGCAGCTTGAAGAAGTCTAGGTGCAGCTTAGGGTAAAAAAACTTGCATTTTTGCCATTTTCATTTTCTTTCAATGCCTTTGTAACACTCAGCTATATTGACTAAATAGCTTTAGTTGTAAGTTGCTTGTTCTACTTTACTAGTAAACTGTTGTGTTAACCCACAAATGTCTGGAGTGTTACTCACCCTAGGTCTACAGGCTAAATCCCATGTTACTGGGAAGGGGAAGGTAAAAAGAAGGAAGGTGGAACTCTTAGGGAGGCAAGAGGTCCTTAAGGAGTGACTCAGGGTGTCAAGATCCTAGAAGGAACCCTGACACCTCTCCTTATCTGCTGACTTACGAAGTGATGAGAAGCTCTGCTGAGCTCCTTCTCTGGGAAAGAAGGGGGAAAAGAGGGGAGGAAAGGGGTTGCTCTCCTAAGGAGAAAGGATGGAAGGAGTCCTCTTTACTCTTCTCCTTTGCTGCACCTAGACTTCTTCAAGCTGCATCTTTCTGCTCATTCCTTATGCTCTGGTCTTCTCTCATCTTTTATCTGTCCTCCTGCACATAGCAGGAAATGACGGCAAGTTTCACCTCAAACATTTTTTTTAAAATTCACCGGGTCTTATTTTGTCATGGAAAATAGAGCAGAAGGAGCGGGAGACACATGGGAAGTGGACATAATCATCAAAAGGACCCGCAAAAAACTGTGAGTGGCCAGTAACAAGTATGCGATAAAACGCTTGTCTGATGACGCTCCTACTCTCTCCCCATGAAGAGATTTTAGGAAATCCTAGATAAGCATATTGTCAGGGGTGCATGACTTCAAGGTGGAATGGGGCACTTATTGACCCACACTTGATTTAAATTCAACATTTGGAAAAGCTCCTCTGTTCTCAGGTCAGGTCAGTCTAGCAGCAAAATCATCTTCCTAAGGTGGCTCTGGAACTGCTTGCCCTGGAGGTCTTCGGGGAAAGGTTTAGGAACCAAGAAGGCTGTCTTATGCTAAGGCAGCTCATTAATCCAGCTACCTCAGGGTGGGCAACTTTGGGAGGTCCATTTTTGCCCACATTCAGGTATGGAAACAGAGAAAAGACATTGAAAAACAGCCTCTGTAGTGGCAACGGAGCTGTCGAAGGGTCAAAATTAGTTTGCAAACAAGCTGATTTTGATCCCTTTGGTGCTCCTTAGCCACTATGGATAACTTTTTAAAAAATGTTTTATTTTGTTTTTTACTGAATTGGGTGGGCATGTGTTGCCGACCCCTCATTTAGCTAATGATTCACCAGCTTTCCAGGGTTTCAGAGAGGAGTCTATTCACAGTTGGATGGTTGCTACCCATTAAAATCATTTTCCCTTCCCCAAACATTCTCAACAAGACTTCAGCCTAGCCCATCATCCTCCACTGGGCATTTATACATCTGGCCTTTCCCAAATGGCATCTTATAATTGGAATTCATTGGATTTCATTGTATTATTTTTGGCCAAAGCCTTCATTGCGGACAGTTGGTGTTTCCCATAAAGAAAAGCTGCAGAGCCTAGCTTTCTGAATAGAAGTGATCCTATTTCACTCTCTGAAGTAAGCTAAAAGCATGCTTTCCAGAGGATTAGGACTGTCATAGAAAGAGAATTTGCATCGGACCAAATGGTGTCATCTTACAGATATTTCCATACCCAAAGACTGGAACTAAATCCACATCTATCCCAATACTTGTGGCAATTTTAGCCATTTCCCCACAGCAGGAACAGCTATTTGCTCATGAAAATATTCCAAGAACTCTTCTATGGTACTTTCAGGAAAAACATCACAGGCCCAGCTTGATTTAACATGGGACTGCAGATAGCCAAGTGCATTATGCATGCATGCATTTATATAATACATAGCCAGAGACTGAGGGAATGGTAATTGGAAGAAGGCGTTCATGCTGCTAAAAATCAGAGCATTACCAGTTTCCCCACAGTTAATACCCATCCCACTGCATGTTCACAAGATACACAAATTATTAAACAGCACAGGTACTCCATGTGACTGCTTCGTTCTGCAGTGGGAATAAGGCCATGAATCCTAGAATTTCACAGAGCAGTGGTCAAGTCTTACTTGTTGCAGGTGCTGCTTTGGCCTCCATAGAGCATTAGTGAGGCTCAATCCATCTAATTCACAAGATCTGTTTTACCAAAGGATGCGTCGGTTTATTGTTTATCCAGGATCAAACCGCAAATCATGGTATTCTGTTTCTAGAATAGAGTAAGAAAGGCTTTACCTGGGTCAAACCAAGAGTGTGTCAAGTTCAGAATTTCTTCTCTTATGTCCTGGTTCCAGTGGCATCCATTGTGTACTTCAGAGAGTCCCAACTTTAATCAGATGGTCTAACATTGTTCTTTTTAAAATAGCAGCAAATGAATATGTCATAAGAAGAGCCATGCTGGGTCAGACCACTGGTCCATCTAGTCCACCATTCTGTTCGCACAGTGGCCACCCAGATGCCAACGGGAAGCCCACAAGCAGGACCTGAGTGCAACAGCATCCTCCTGCCCATGTTCCCCAACAACTGGTGTACATAGGCATTCTGCCTCTGCCATTGGAGGTAGCATAGAGCCATCATGTTAGCCTTCTCCTCCTGGAATTTGTCTAACCTCCTTTTAAAGCCATCCAAATTGGCGGCCACCACTATGTCTTGTGATAGCAAATTCCATAGTTTAACTGTGTGCTACCTTTGTATGGCATATTCTGTAGACCATTCCACTCTCACTCACTGGATTCCTGCAATCACAGTGGTTGGTTGAACATTATGGGACTATGTCACAGCAAAGTACAGACAATATACGACGCTGGCCAGATTTTCAGCTGGAAGCTGTTGTGATGTACACAGATGTCTTTGAATGTGAATCCATCCATTATTGCCTTATTCACTTGCTCACTGCAACCCTGGTCCAGATAACACACTCTTTTTGCTGGGAATGCTATTAGCTATGGTAGCTGTAGAATGGCAACTGAACTAGGGTGACCACATTTGGGAAACCAAAAAAGAGGACCCTCAGTGGGGTGGGGGGTGGGAAAGTGGCTTTCCGGGGCGTCTGGAAAGTATGTCATTCACCCCCACTGCTTTAAAGGCCCCAATTGGAGTGGAGGAGGGGAAAGTGTGTCATTCCCACCCTCCACTGCTCCAATCGGGTCCTTTTCTATAATGTCCAGGAATGACATACTTTCCCCTGTAAGGTCCTGATTGGAGCAGTGGGAGGGAAATAACCCACCTCCAGAAAGCTCGTCATTCCCTCCAACCACGCTAATGTGGCCTTAAAGGGGAAAGCTTGTCTTTCCAGGACATTATAGAAAATTATAGGGATGTGCACTGACCCCCCGGATCGGATCGGATAGCGGATCGGAATCGGACCTGGGGGGTCGGATCGGATCGGATCAGATCGGAGGATGGTCGGATCGGATCGGACCGGATGTCCGATCCGGATCGGACGCCATTTTGAATGCTTTTTCCCATAGCCAAGTATTGTTTTACAAAAACGCCTATAACTTTTTCATTTTTAAAGATAGAAGGATGAAACTTGGGCACATTATACACTGGTTAGGGATAGTTATCTGTGAGAAATTTCAGAAAGATTGGTCCATGAGTTTTGTGGCAATTAATTGTTTAATAAATACCCAGAAATGCCTATAACTTTGTCATTTTTAAAGTTACAAACATGAAACTTTGCCACATTGTAGGTGGTACCTTGGGACCTATCTGTGAGAAATTTCAGAAACTTAGGTGCTTGCCTTGTGTGGCAATTAATTTTAGAAAAATGGGTAGTAGTGGGGTAAATACATTTACGCCTCCCATTTTTTTATTTTTGAAGATACAAACAGGAAACTTGGGCACATTACAGGTACCACTTGCCTTGATATGTGTGTGAAAAATCAGAAACATTGGAGCTTGCCTTTTGTGGCAATTAATTTTTGAAACAATGAGGAAAGAAACACCTATAACTTTGTCATTTTTAAAGTTACACACATGAAACTTTGCCACATTGTAGGTGGTACCTTGGGACCTATGTGTGTGAAATTTCAGAAACATAGGTGCTTGCCTTGTGTGGCAATTAATTTTTTAATAAATACCCAGGAATGCCTATAACTTTGTCATTTGTAAAGTTACACACATGAAACTTTGCCACATTGTAGGCGGTACCTTGGGACCTATGTGTGTAAAATTTCAGAAACGTAGGTGCTTGTATTGTGTGGCAATTAATTTTTGAAACAATGAGGGATTCATTGGACAGCACTTGCCCATAGGGATTCATTGGACAGTACTTGCCCATAGGGATTCATTGGACAGTACTTTCCTATAGGAAATCATTGGAAAGCACTTGCCCATAGAAAATCATTGGAAAGCACTTGCCCATTGAGAAATACAGTTATGCCTCCCACTTTTTTATTTTTGAAGATACAAACAGGAAACTTGGGCACATTGTAGACTGGTTAGGGATAGTTATCTGTGAGAAATTTCAGAAAGATTGGTGCATGCGTTTTGTGGCAATTAATTTTTTAATAAATACCCAGGAATGCCTATAACTTTGTCATTTTTAAAGTTACATACATGAAACTTTGCCACATTGTAGGTGGTACCTTGGGATCTATGTGTGTAAAATTTCAAAAACGTAGGTGCTTGCCTTGTATGGCAATTAATTTTAGAAAAATGGGTAGTAGTGGGGTAAATACATTTACGCCTCCCATTTTTTTATTTTTAAAGATACAAACAGGAAACATGGGCACATTACAGGGAACACTTCACTTGATATGTGTGTAAAATTTCAGAATGATAGGTCCAGGCATGTGGTGGCAAGGTGTCTGCACACACCACTTTGAAGACTGTAGAAAATTTCTCCTGTAACGATCCCAGCGAGAGAGAGTGATCCTAGGCTCAGCCGTTCTGCTTGAGTGAAAGTATCAAAGCAGACACGAGCCAAGTGCTACTTTGTTTCTCCTTTTGTAATGGATACTAGCTCAGTTGCAGCCAAGCGTGCAAGGATCAAAGAGATGAGAGAAAGTGTTTCCTTCTTCTTCCCGGGAGGCGGGAGGGTGCAATTGACAGCCCCAGCCTCTGTGTAAAAAAGGTTAATAACTTTTAATCTAAAAAATTCGTAGCCACCAAATGCCTGGACCTATCATTCTGAAATTTTACACACATATCAAGTGAAGTGTTCCCTGTAATGTGCCCATGTTTCCTGTTTGTATCTTTAAAAATAAAAAAATGGGAGGCGTAAATGTATTTACCCCACTACTACCCATTTTTCTAAAATTAATTGCCATACAAGGCAAGCACCTACGTTTTTGAAATTTTACACACATAGGTCCCAAGGTACCACCTACAATGTGGCAAAGTTTCATGTATGTAACTTTAAAAATGACAAAGTTATAGGCATTCCTGGGTATTTATTAAAAAATTAATTGCCACAAAACGCATGCACCAATCTTTCTGAAATTTCTGACAGATAACTATCCCTAACCAGTCTACAATGTGCCCAAGTTTCCTGTTTGTATCTTCAAAAATAAAAAAGTGGGAGGCATAACTGTATTTCTCAATGGGCAAGTGCTTTCCAATGATTTTCTATGGGCAAGTGCTTTCCAATGATTTCCTATAGGAAAGTACTGTCCAATGAATCCCTATGGGCAAGTACTGTCCAATGAATCCCTATGGGCAAGTGCTGTCCAATGAATCCCTCATTGTTTCAAAAATTAATTGCCACACAATACAAGCACCTACGTTTCTGAAATTTTACACACATGGGTCCCAAGGTACCGCCTACAATGTGGCAAAGTTTCATGTGTGTAACTTTACAAATGACAAAGTTATAGGCATTCCTGGGTATTTATTAAAAAATTAATTGCCACACAAGGCAAGCACCTATGTTTCTGAAATTTCACACACATAGGTCCCAAGGTACCACCTACAATGTGGCAAAGTTTCATGTGTGTAACTTTAAAAATGACAAAGTTATAGGTGTTTCTTTCCTCATTGTTTCAAAAATTAATTGCCACACAAGGCAAGCTCCAGTGTTTCTGAAATTTCACACACATATCAAGGCAAGTGGTACCTGTAATGTGCCCAAGTTTCCTGTTTGTATCTTCAAAAATAAAAAAATGGGAGGCGTAAATGTATTTACCCCACTACTACCCATTTTTCTAAAATTAATTGCCACACAAGGCAAGCACCTAAGTTTCTGAAATTTCTCACAGATAGGTCCCAAGGTACCACCTACAATGTGGCAAAGTTTCATGTTTGTAACTTTAAAAATGACAAAGTTATAGGCATTTCTGGGTATTTATTAAACAATTAATTGCCACAAAACGCATGCACCAATCTTTCTGAAATTTCTCACAGATAACTATCCCTAACCAGTGTATAATGTGCCCAAGTTTCATCCTTCTATCTTTAAAAATGAAAAAGTTATAGGCGTTTTTGTAAAACAATACTTGGCTATGGGAAAAAGCATTCAAAATGGCGTCCGATCCGGATCGGACCTCGTCGGATCGGATCGGATCGGATCGGAGGTTGATCGGATCGGATCGGATCGGATTTTCCCGATTTTGGGGCGGATCGGATTCGGATCGTGGATCAGATCCGATCCGATGCACACCCCTAGAAAATTACAGAAAATCCCCCCTGACACCCAGGATAGAACAAAAACCAGGACAAATCCGGGGAAATCCTGACAGTTGGTCACCCTAAACTGAACCCATTTTTTATGTTGGAGATTATGGGTTTTGTTCCTGTTCAGAGTCTATTCTAAACTTCCCCAACTTGGTGCCCTCCAGATGTTTTGAACTTCAACTCCTATCAGCCCAGCTAATATGGCTAATGATTAAGGATGCTGGGAGTTGTAGTCCAAAACATTTGTAGGACACAAGGTTGAGGAAGGATTCTCTAACCAATGACCAGACCTGGGGACAACATCAAATGGATTAATTACCCCCCAAAGCTGTTAATTTTCCCCTTTAATGTGCTCAAGGCATCTGAGGTTACTGTCTCAGGAAGCTCAGTTTGCCCTGTGCATGTCTGCTCTTTTCTTGATACACAAAAAGGAGGCTGTGGTTGTAGAACTATATCATATATTGGTGTCTAGCACCCAACCACTTAAAATACAAATAGGACTCCAAAAAATGATAAATCTAGCAGTAATAGTATTTATATTTTTATCAGTGCATAACTGCACTGACATATCTTTCATTAAATGCACTTAAGTTTTCCAAGTAATCACAGTGTTTTTATATCTGCACACACATGATATATTTGATTAAATCAATGTTTCAAAGCACATAGGTCCATATTACAGAGTGACACTCATAAACATATTTCAATTCATAAGTATATCAGTTCCAATGTTTCCTCCGTGTAATACTTTTTCAATATATTCCAGCATATAATAACAGGACTCCGGTATTCAACCTGTTTCGTACATATGTTGCTACACATATGTGCCAAATTTGAGATCAATCCCTCCAACCCTCGATTTTATATGAATTTATTCAAGATCGTTTCAGTTCTGACAGATCAGAATGACAGCTCACCACATGTGTTCATTCAGGCTTGTCAGAACAGAAACAATCTTTAAAAATTCATATAAAATCGAGTTGGAGGGATCGATCTCAAATTTCATACACATACTTAGGCATACCCCATAAGCACTGTGACCAAATTTCAAGCCTCTAACTTTTAATATACAGACATAGGTATATTTATATGGCAATCCAATAAAATGATAAAATCTCCCGAAAATTATCATCTCCGATGATTATCGTAGGTTTTTCTATCGTATCGTCATCGTTAAACACATGCACGATAATAACCTTATCGTATCGTTATCATACATTTTAACGATACGATACACATCCCTAGATTTCACTCTGAAAACCTCATCCGGAAGCACCCAAAGTATGTTTCCTCCACCCTTAGCACTAGTTTCATCATAGGTAAATATATGTAGATTTCATCATTTGATTGTCAAGAAACTAACATTCTAACGCTGACCCACTAAGACCTTTGCTCAGCGTCTGAAGCCATTCTTACTGCTCCATCCCATGACAGAAGTTCAGTTGGTGGGATGCAGGCAACCTGATGCTCTCCAGATGGTTTTTGACTACAGCTCCCATAATCCCCAAACACTGGCCATGCTGGCTGGGGCACATGGAAGTTGGAGTCCAACGACATCTGGATTAGCTGTAAGTATTGCACATATGCCCACAATGACTTCTTCGTCACTAATTCCTATATTCTTCATATAATCCTTCCCCTCACCCAGCATTCCTTCTATTCGAGCACCAACTATGAACAATCTGTACAGTTCAGGGACTTTAAAGAGTCTGCTGCACATTTTTGTTTGCCAGCTTGGTTAGCAAGCAGTTAAAGAAGCTGTGATAAACGATCAAATACCAAGTCTATTATTTGGTGTTTCCGGCCATTTCATTTCACTTTCTTCAAAGCCCCTGCAGCATGAATTGCAATCGGGTATTTAACTCCAGACCACACATATTTTTAGATAATGTGTTATTTTAAATGGCAAATCATTATGAATTCATTTGCCATTCTTTTCATAATGGACTCATCTGTTATTCATGTGAATGTCAAATAGGTTCCCACAGGAATTTATTTTATGCTCTTTCTCCACTAGTTAGTAGTGGACTCAGAATCAAATACCAGCCTACAAACTTGTCACTTGGTGACTATGTATCAGAATGAAAACAGTTGCAGGGGAACATTACTGAGATGGTGCTATTGGGGCATCTAGTTTGGCCTCTTTAGCTAGACTGACCAGATACAAAAGAGGACAGCAGGGGTCCTGCAGCTTTAACTGTTGTGATGGAGAGGGAATTTCACCAGGTGCTGCATGCATACAATGGACACCTGCTGGAATTCCCTTTTCTTTTCTATACAACTGTCAAAGATACAGGAGCCCTGTCCTCCTTTTCACATGGTCGCCCTAGATGGGGGTGTCACAGCTTTGGCCCTTCCTTCTTCCAGCTTCTGGCAAGCAACGTCTTTCAGCCTTTGAGGATGCTAAGAAATGGCTTGATATATGCGAGCTACCATGAACTATCGGAACAAGACAATGTTGAAGAGAAGCCAAGGAGAAATGATAGAATGTAGGTAATTTTCCTTTAGGTCGATACACTAGCAAGGGCAACAGAGCAATGCAAATGATTAAACAAACCAGTTAATCAAGTATCCAAAGGAATCATTATGGAATAATGTGCAAGGCAGGGAAGATCAAAACTGGCTATTAAACATTTGTCCCTTACAGCATTTCCTCCTCCCCACTTCCATGAAAATATTGTTCATTAAAATTCCTCACCACTTCAGCCTGCAAAGCAAACAGACATTTAAGAAAACAAATTAAAGGAAAGTTGGCTTCAAGGTTTTTTTTTTTTATGTAACACAACTTAATTAAAGTTTTGGCGGTTTGGGTTGAGTTGAAGAAGGGCTGGGCCTACATCATTTGGGTGCCTGCAACAGCAAACCTCAATGACTCCAAAATGGTGCGCATCTGATCCTCCTGCAAATTTCTGACCACCACCAAACGTTTATTGCTCATTCTACAGATCATTGCAACACATACAAACTTAAAATTTTACAATACTATTATACGATACTATTATATCAAAAGTTACTTATTATTATTATTATTATTATTATTATTTATTTATTTATTTATATCCCACCTTTTTCCCAATACTGGGACCCAAGATGGCTTACACATTAAAACATATACAGTTAAAACAAATAGCGATATACACAAATTAAAAATATAATTAAACATAGTATAATTTTAAAAAAATGTAAAAATTTAAAAGCATTTTAAATACACATAATTAAATATATATATAAGGTTAAAACAACAGAACTGTAAAATAAACGACATCCTTAACTTGAAATGATGGTAAGATGGGTGAACAGCAAAAATACAGAAACCTTTAATAACTTATCAATCACATTTCATTCATATCTCTGAATCTTTATAACACTTTACACCGACAGTATCTAAGAACTTTGCTCTTCATCTAGTAGCTTTCACTGCAGATAGTGCAACCTTCTGTAGCACGTATGGGTTGGTTGTATATAATAAATATGTCAATTTCTCCTTAACATCCCTATATTTCACTTTCTTTAAAAGAGACTCTAAATTGGGGTGACCATATGAAAAGGAGGACAGGGCTCCTGTATCTTTAACAGTGGTATAGAAAAGAGCATTTCAGCAGGTGTCATTTGTATGCATGCAGCACCTGGTGAAATTCCCTCTTCATCCCAACAGTTACAGCTGCAGGAGCCCTGCCCTTTTGACCAGATACAAAAGAGGACAGGGCTCCTGCAGCTTTAAATGTTGGGATGAAGAGGGAATTACACCAGGTGCTGTATGCATACATATGGCACCTGCTGAAATTCCCTTTTTTATACAACTGTTAAAGATACAGAAGCCCTGTCCTCCTTTTCATATGGTCACCCTATCTAAATAACTGTTTCTTATGTCTGTGTATAATGGACAGTCAAATACATAATGGGCCAAGTACTCTAGAACTGGATCTCCACAAACAAACAACATGTCTTCTTCTGGTGTGCCATGAAATCTCCCCCATTTAATCATGGTACCCCTTTGTTTCAAATCTTAAATGTGTAAGAGCTTCCCGATGTTCCATTTTCATGTGTACTGATAAGTATTTCTCAAATTGGTGCAAATATTTTGTGCTAGCTAAGCAGTTCACTGTTCTTGAAGATGTGAACGCACTGCAAATTTCTGCTACAAACAGAAAATCTATTCCAAATGCTTACAAAGCGTTCGATGAAATGAAACCGATCATTTGGGGAGGACAATCTAAAATTTGAGTGGCGACGTTTCAGGGCAAAATGGCCACGGTATGACCAACAGGAGGAAAATATTCTCTCAAATGTTCCATATAAATGGATATTGTAATGGCCACTTCACAGGCTGCTTTCCCATTATTTTACCAGATGTTGGTTTGCACCAACAAAAAAACAGCATTCTGTGGTTGTATTAAGTAGGGTGGCCATCAACAGTAGATATTTGTGTAAGGTCCCCTCCACAAGGATTCGCTTTTGCGCCCGGTTAGGCGATTATGCGCATCATCGCTGAAGCGCATTTACACCTAATACCTCTGCACGAGAGGCGGCAAGAGGCGGAGAAGCGCATTAACGGATGTCCAAAATGTGCTTTCCAAGTAGTTAATGCGCATAAGCGCTTGTTCACATAGGCAAAATGCACTTTAACGGCCGGAGCAAAATAAAACTCGCGATTTAACGCGCATTCGATAATGCGCATAATCAGAGAGATAACGCGCCTCAACACCCGATTTGCGCTCCGTTCTTGTAGAGGTAAAAATTTTAAAGCGCCTTGAAAGAGCTTTAAACCTCTCTTGTAGAGGCAGCCTAATATTGCATCTGCTAACTTATATGCATAGATGCTAATTTAGAAATAATTGCTATAATTTAAATAGAAATGGTATACATCTTACCATAGTGAAAGAAACTGTGCCCAGGTGAGTGGTGTGCCTGCTCAGTCCAAGACCATCTTCAAGGCTGAACTCTTCTGGTCATTCTTCACCTTTAAACTTGGACTGGACAGCCTTTTAAACAGAGAATGCCTTCAAATACATGACTGTCCTCTGACAGCCCTTCAAATAAAATCAGCTAACAGCACAATCCTATGCAAGTTTACTCAGACGTGTCACTGTGGTTAATGAGTAAGTATTAATTATTTTTGAAATGTTGTGGGTGAGTTCACAAAAGGCTACCATGGGAGGCTTGCTCATTCACAAAATGGCTGCCCTACGGGGCATGGCTGGTCACAAAACACTCATTTTCCAGAAGGCAAACTGGTGAGACTAAAAGAAAAATAACTTGCCAAGAATTTAAGTACAAGGTACCGTGCCAGATTAATTCTATCACATTGGAACCCCAACCCTCTGCAAAAATTCCAATCAATTCACCAAATAAAATCAAGAAAGGAAGAATGAAATTCAGCCAGCTACATGTACTATAAACAGCCCCCAATTATTTCCTGAAATTGTTGAAGAATGTATACATCTACGTCAATCACAGTTCCTCAAACAGTGGGGTGACCATATTTGGAAAAACAAAAAACAGGACACCCAGTGGGGGGTAGGGTGGGAAAATGTGCTTTCTGGGGCCTCCGTAAAGAGTGTCATTCCCCCACCACGCTATTGGCAGCTGCCTTAAGGGCCCTGAATGGAGACAAGAAGGGGAAAGCATGTCATTCCTGCCCCCCTACTGCTCCAATAGGATCCTCTGGAAAGCACATCATTCCCTCCCACCCCCCTGCCCAGCCCCCAGCCACACTAATGGCGGTCTTAAAGGGGAAAGTGTGTCATTCCAGGACATTATAGAAAATTACAGAAAATCCCCTGACACCTGGGATAGAACAAAAGCCAGGACAAATACGGGAAAATCCAGACAGTTGGTCTGGATCAGCCTTCCCCAACCTGGGGCCCTCCAGATGTTTTGGACTGCAATTCAGCATCAGGCCAATGATCAGGGATGATAGAAGCTGTAGATCCAAAAAACTGGAGGAGGATCAGGTTGGAGAAGGCTGTTCCAGATAGCCCCTTTGGACACTTTCTTCCTTAACCTTTTGCATCAGTCCTTGAAATCTGAGACAAAGATACATGCTGAGTCACTGTGCAGATGATTTTATAGACCTGTTTGAAATATAGTACATGTGCTGTGCGGTAGGAAAGAAACCCATAACAGAATATTAGATTCCCAGGAATGTCATTTAAGAACGGTGGAAGCTGGCAGCTCCAATGTCAGTGCAGCAGTGAATCCGCTCCAGGTTTTAGTCAGAACTTTAAAGGAGCTATCCAAGGTGTGCCGTTTTACACCTTGAATAGCTCCTTCAGAGTTCTGACTGAAACCTGGAGCAGATTCACTGCCCCACTAACATCGGAGCCACCAGCCTCTCCTGTTTACGAATCCAGACTGTGCTTCATTAACATTACTGGAGAGAAGCAGGACTTTAAATCTCTTGGCACCAAATGTGTTGCTGCTTTTAAGAGATGTCATGCTCAGGTGTAGTCTTGGGATTGCGTCGTGTCAGACAAATGGTTTGAATTCTCATTTGTCCCCAAAGTTACAGCCTTAACAAGAGTTCGCCTCTTCAGAGTCGCCTAATTTCTATCCTTAAGCAATTTCCCACCTTTTTTAATAATAATAATAATAATAATAATAATAATAATAATAGCCATGTCAGCTCCAGTCATTTTAAGGCACAAAATGGATCTTGGGGTGAAACTAAGGTGAACAGTAGATCTCCTAAGCAGCAGTACAACAAGAAAGAGCTTCAGCATTTGCCAATTGTGGCTGGACAATTTGGGTGTAAATTCAATTCATTTCTCCCCAGTGCAGTGCTGGCCTTTGTTTATCGCTGTAAAGTGATGTATGCTTTGATGTTCAAGCTGACCTTATGTGCTACATGAGCCTTCCAATGCCCCAGCAAAGTTGCTAGTTAATCAGGAAAGGTGGGGGTGGGGAAGAGAGAAAATATCCCAAACCAAGCAACATGTCATTTTGCAAATGAAGAAATGGAACGAGTCATGGGGACAAATCAAGGCAATGAGAATGAGATGCTTAACAATATATCAAAATAGTATATCTGACCATGTGTGTCCTACTTTACAGAGGACAGTCCTCTATTTGAAGGGCTCCAATCCAAATCTGGTTTAAAGATTAAAAAATCTTCAGTGGAAATTCTCTTCTGAATTGAGCAAATGTGTGCATATATAACACTCTAATCCTAAACACATTGTTCCCAATCCAAAACTGCATGCGTGCTGAATGCAGTTATAAAGCACCCAGTGAAGTAAGGTTTCCTCATTCACTGTAGTCCAGACAGCGGCTTTGATCCAGAGGAATTAAGTCATGCTGAGTGGTGCAATCCTTAATACATTTTACTCAGGAGTAAGCGTCACGGAACACAATGGACCCACTACATGAGACTTACTTCTCAATAAACATGCACAGTTAGTTCCATTAAAAACCAATATAGCTTAAGGTACTTGCAACTAACTTATGTCCCATTGAGTTCAATGAGACTTAAGCACAACTAACTTCCGTAGGAATCTGTATGGGCAATGGTAATTGAAGCACAGAACTTCACATGCACTAAAGGAGGAACCCATTCCATGCATGGGGACTTCATGTGTGCAAGCAAGACTCCATTGTGAACAGACAGTGGGGAAAGTTCCATTGATTTCAATGGGAATTACTTGCATGTAAGTATATGGTGGCTAATGGCACAATCGTATACATGTTTAGACAGAAAAAAAACCCTCCTATAATTCTCAGCATTCCCCAGGATGGTAGCAGTAGTGGTCAAAGTGAAGTTTCTGACAGTGAACTCATGGGATGCAGGTGCTCATTCTTCTGGGGCATTAAAGCTGACAGCAATAGAATGTTCTCAAACAGACCAGCTTCTATGAGAGAAAGTGAAAGGTGACTTTAGCTGAAGAGGCAGGGGAGAAATCTCACACAAGTGAGCAAGGACTGCAAAGTTTAAGGAGAACATAAAAGTGTTGGACCAGAAAGCCCAAAGGGTAAATAAGGGAAAGGTGGCCAAGGGGAGGTCACATTGTGGGGGGAAACCCTCCTAGTAGGGTGACCAGATAAAATCCAGGTCAGAGCTCATGTAACTTTAACAGATGTAGAGAAAGGGGAATTCCAGCCAGTGTCATTTGTATGCATTTAGTTCCTGGTGAAATTCCCTCTTCATCACAACAGTTAAAGTTGCAGGCACTATACTAGAGCGACCATATACAAAAGAAGGCAGGGCCCCTGCAACTTTAACAGTGGCGATGAAGAGGGAATTTCACCAGGAACTAACTGCATACAGATGACACTGGCTGGAATTCCCTTTTCTCTACAACTGTTAAAAGTTACATGAGCCCTGACCTGGATTTTAGGTCAGGGCTCATGTATACTATCTCATAAAGCCTACTTTATGAGATAGTCACTTCACTCTGACACCTCGTTCCTGTCTCTGTGATGCCATTAATCACTTTAATCAAAGTTTGTCTTTGTCTTTATAGATTTCAGAGGCTGCCAGTTTTGCAAAACAATGACCAAACCTATGCAGATAGAACATGACTCAGCTTGTGTTTGCTATTATGAAAGTGAAATAATGTTGCCTACTCCAGCCTTCCCCAACCTGCGACTCTCCAGATACAAGGGACTACAGTGCCCACCTTACCTATCCAGCACAGACAATGGAAGTTGTAGTCAAACACATCTGGTGAGCACCAGGTTGGGAAAAAGTGGTCAATTATGTATCTGTCTTACACAACACACAGGGATTTGCCTTTTCTCTGGATGACAGTGTGAAACCTATTAATTAACAGGAGCAGCTCAGGCCGATTAAGAGGGATATTTCTACTGGGCAAGGCATTCTTCCATGTGCTTGGCTATCCAGCCTCATGGAATGCATAATGGGTTTCCTGCAGACCACATCTGAGTGCACAGGGCAGGGCTGAAAACTTAACAGACTTGAGAAAAGTGACCTAGGGGTTTCCTAAGTTTCTATGCTGCTGCTGCTGCTTTGGGATTTAGGCTCTCCCTATGCTTAAACTACGTCCCTATAATTTGTTCCTATCCTTGTATACTAATAAATGTGCCCATTTCCACAAAATACAAACCTATGCAGATCATTCCAAATATTATGGAATGATCTCCCCGACGAGGCCCGCCTGGCGCCAACATTGCTGTCTTTTCAGCGCCAGGTCAATACTTTTCTTTTTTCCCAGGCATTTAGCGATATGCGATGAGCTTCACTGATCCCAGATCTGTTGTTAGGTTTGGCAGACAGCTTAAAGTTGTTTATAGTTGTTTTTAGCTGAATGTTTTTTGTGTATGCTGCATGTTTTAATGGTTTTAAATTTTGTATATCGTTTTAATCTTATGTAAACCTCCCAGACAGCTTCAGCTATGGAGAGGTATAGAAATAATAATAATAATAATAATAATAATAATGATGATGATGATGATGATGATGATGATAATAATAATAATAATAATTCATTCATAAAGCCATAGTAAAAGCAGATAAAAATTACACTCCACTCAATCTAGCACTACAAAACGAAGACCAAACACAACTACTCACAGTTGCAGAGAAAAAAGAAAAATGGGCACAAAAAGCACTCCATGGGAAGCGCTACAACATAATACAGAACCCACAAATAAATAGAGGATAATTGTATTCATTAAACAAAAAACCTACGGTTTACAAAAACAATGTTAAGGCTCTACAGATTCCAACCAAGCACCAAAAAGCAGGGAAATTGGGAGTTAAGGCTCACAAGCCTTAACGCCACATCCTCCCTAAGGAGGCAGAAAGTGCAAGTGGAATTCTCATTCTCCCAAAGCAGATAAACCATGAGGACAGGATGGAGAATATAATATGCAGAGGTGACTGTGGGGTTGTGGAAAACTGATCACGAACAACTTAGGGCCACCTACTTCTCTTTTTTGTGTTTAGAGCAGCCCTTCCCCAACCTGGTGCCCTCCAAAGGTGTTGGACTACAACTCCCATCATTGCAAGTCAGTATATCCCATGGTCAGGAATGCTGGGACTTGTCATCTCAAAAATCTAGATATGCAATTTGATCTGCAGAGGTGACTGTGGGGTTGTGGGAAATGATGATGAACAACTTAGGACCAGCTAACTTCTCATTTCTTAGAGCATCTCCTTATGTTGAGAGTTGCAACCCAACACATCTGACAGGCACCAGGTTGGGGAATGTTGTTCAAGAACAAGGGAAGGCAGAATGTAGATCTCCAGATGTTTTGGAATTCAACTTGTAAAAGCCCCTATCAGCATGGGCAGTTATCAGGAATGCCACGAGTTGATGTCCAAATCATCAGGATAGATCTATTTTCTGCCCACATCTGTACTAAAGTATGATGTTTTCCAGCATTAAGATATGTGATCAATCAAGGAACTACAAAAAAGCTGCATCACTTTAAATAAACTGTCAAAACCAAATGAAACAACAATGAATGAATCTTGAACATCTAATCCAGATAGCCCTTCAGACATCAACATTAATTTTCAACACATGGCATAGGATGTCTGTTTCTTGAATATCAGATAAAGGATTTCTCTTACTTGTTCAGCAGTGTGAGATCAAAGGCAGAGCTACCACCTAATACTTCCATGCGTCAGTATTATTTTAAAATTAAGTATGAATTGATTTTTGTCTTCCCCATAACACATAACATGGGAGTTACAGTGCAACACATCTGGGGAGCACCAGGCTGGAGAAGGTTGACTCCTATACAAGTCTTCTCAGAAGTCAGTGCCACTGAATTCACTAGGGATTTCTCCCAAGAGGTATAGGATTGCAAACTAATCTCATCTGAAAGGTGTTCAAGACAGCCAAACTAAACCTCTTCTGCTCCGCTGTTGCTTTGATGAGATGATGTATTGTGCAGGGATTGTGGGGAGTGAACAGTATATTTTTTATAAATACATTTAAAGAAAAAAAACATTGGTTCTTTGAAAGGCAGGATATTGACCAAAAGTTGGAAGTGCCTGGCACATGCTCTGGTTCTAGATCTGTAATGAATAGTGCCCCTTTTGTTATCAAGAGTGCTGCTATATGCGAGATGTGTGTGAGAAAAAAGTATTGGGCAGACCCTGTATTTGGTAAGGGTATGGAACAGCATTCCCCATCCTGCTGCCCTCCAGGTGTTTGAGATGACGAGTCCCAGCATTCCTGACCATGGGACATACTGACTTGCAATGATGGGAGTTGTAGTCCAACACCTTTGGAGGGCACCAGGTTGGGGAAGGGCTGCTCTAAACAAAAAAAGAGAAGTAGGTGGCCCTAAGTTGTTCATGATCAGTTTTCCACAACCCCACAGTCATCTCTGCATATCATATTCTCCACCCTGTCCTCATGGTTTATCTGCTTTGGGAGAATGAGAATTTCACTTGCACTTTCTGCCTCCTTAGGGAGGATGTGGCGTTAAGGCTTATGAGCCTTAACTCCCAATTTCCCTGCTTTTTGTTGCTTGGTTGGAAACTGTAGAGCCTTAACATTGTTTTTGTAAACCGTAGGTTTTTTGTTTAATGAATTTCATGGCTTTGTGTAATGGATGACTGGATATTATACAGTTCACAACCAAGCCAGCATCAGCCAGGATGTTATACCATCTTGACATCCAAAATAAAATCAAAGTTAGTGTTATGTGTTGAACTCACTTTTAACATTAATAAATCAACCAAAATGCTTGCATCTCCCTCATTTTTAAAGATAAAGAGATGAAACCTGGCATCATGGTTGTTCTTAAGTAGGGATATAGCTATGCCAAGTATGAAGCAGATCCGTTCATGCCTTGATTTTTAGGAATGTTTTAAAGTTCAAACAGAAATCTCTTTGGGGTCTAGGGCCTTGAGCAGAACATTAAAAAAAAAGAAAGTAAAGATGAAGAGATGAAACTTGGCACCATGGTACCTCTTAAGTAAGGCTTTAGCCATGCCAAGTTGAAAGCAGATTGGTTCATGCCTTGAATTTTAGAAAAAAAATTGAAGTCAAACTTTTAAAAAAAATATCCTAAAAATTAAGGCACGAACCGATCTGCTTCCAACTTGGCATGGCTCAATTCTAGGGTGACCATTAGGGTGTGGCATAGCGGCTAAAGTGTTGGACTGGGAGCTGGGAGATCTGGGTTCTACTCCCCACTTAGCCATGGAAACCCATTGGGTGACTTTGGGCCAGTTGCAGACTCTCAGCCCAACCCACCTCACAGGGTTGCTGTTGTGAGGATAAAATGGAGAGGAGGAGGATTATGTATGCCACCTTGGGTTTCTTGGCAGAAAAAAAGGTGTGATATAAATGCAATAATAAATTTTTAAAAAAACTGTCATGATTTCCCCAGATTTCTCCTGGTTTTTGTTCTATCCTCGGTGTCAGGGGGGATTTTATGCAATAGTCTATAATGACCTGGAATTACACACTTTCCCTTTTAAGGCCACCACTAGCGTGGCAGGGGGGAATGACATGCTTTCTGGAGGTGTGTCATTCTCTCCCACTGCTCCAATCAAGGTCTTAAAAGGGAAAAACGTGTCATTCCCAGACATTATAGAAAAAGGCCTGATTGGAGCAGTGGGGTGGGGGTGAGAATGACATGCTTTCCCCTCCTCCACTCCAATTGGGGACTTTAAGGTGGCCCCAGAAAGCCATTTTCCTGCCACCCACTAGGTGTCCTCTTCTTTGGTTTCCCAAATATGGTCACCCTACTCAGTTCTTGCACAGGCTGCATTTCCATCCCTAGATATTTACTCAAAAGTAAGACCCATTGAATTTCCTTGGTTCTTGAAAAGCAACACACTTGCTTTTAGATTTGCCAGTCTTAGAATTCTATGTGTGCTATGAATGCCTGCTCTGTCTGTCCCTATAGTTTCCTGCAAGGTCCAGCCAGGGGAAGCCAGTAAATTAAACCTGGGGTGGAGGGAGGGATTCCCTCAGGTTCATCTGACAGCAGGTGCTATAGAACATGGACCTTCCAGGAGTGTTGAGGCTGGATTTCTGGCAGACCCAGCCAAGCAACTTTATGGCTTGTTAGTCCCTCCATTTGGTAGCCCGCAGAGTACCTGCCTCATAAGGCAAATGGCCACATGAGAACTGTTATTATGGCCTGCTACTTTGTTTGTCTTTAGTAGTCTGTGGTCCAGATCTCTTCAGAAGGGGGAATAGTGTTTTGTGGTTGGGGTCAGTCTAAATTATCTCTAGGGGTCCCTTACTCAGTGCCTCTGATAGTAAAGAGATTGAGGATTTTCCCCAACTCTGTTACTCTTGAAGTTACTAGGCCTGTTGAAAATAGATTTTATAACATAAGCATGAAAACAGTGAATACCCCTTTTAACTTGTTAAACCAATGAAAACATGCCACACAAGAAGTCTTAAGGTATGAATGGTTTATACAAAACTAAAACATATACAGCTAAAACCTATAAATAGGAATATACTATATACCATATGAAAAGGAGGACAGGGCTCATGTAACTTTAACAGTTGTAGAGAAAAGGGGATTTCAGCCAGTGTTATTTGTATGCAATTAGTTCCTGGTGAAATTCCCTCTTCATCACAACAGTTAAAGTTGCAGGGGCCCTGCCTTCTTTTGTATATGGTCACTCTAGTATAGTGCCTGCAACTTTAACTGTTGTGATGAAGAGGGAATTTCACCAGGGACTAATTGCATACAAATGACACTGGCTGAAATTCCCTTTTCTCTACAACTGTTAAAGTTACATGTGCCCTGTCCTCCTTTTCTTATGGTCAGCCTAAATATACAAAAGTTAAAAATATAATTAAATACTTTTCAATATTAAAGCATTTTAAACATTTAAAATACATAACAATTTAAAAGTCAAAGATATAGACAGAGGTCCAGATTATTTGCCAAAGGCCTGCTGGAACAAAAAAGGGGTTGTCTGCATCCAAAAACACATCAAGGAGGGAGCCAGTGTAGACTGCAAGGATTAGAAAGAAAATCCATGTGTGTACACTATGCAAAATAAACGACAGCTCAACTGTTTCTAAACCTTATTAGAAAAACAGGGAGACTATGCCGAAACCAATGTTGTAGGCCCAGAAGCACTTTGAAAGGTTTCAACGTTGTACTTAAAACTTAACACCAGCCCAAACTAATTAAATGAAGTGTTTGAAGCTTTCAACTTATAGCAGTATGGACCAAACTCTTAGAAAAGAGGGAAGGAGCACTGTGTGTGTATGGGGTGGGGGGGTGGGGTAGAAAGAAAGGTATAGCCACCTATTCCCAGGAGAGATCTGAAGATCAGGTTGTCATAGATCCAGAGGAACCACACCCTGCTTCACCAGGGAGCAAAAGAGCAAACTGGCCTTATGAAGATAGCCCAAAATACTCTCAGAGCCAAAGGAATGCATGTTCCAGAAGAGAAAAGAGGAACTCTTCTTCTTCACTCAAAAGGTCTGTGCTATAGAGGCAGCGGCCGTTTCACTCACCCACCCCACATTCTAAGGCAGGAGGGAGGGGGGAGAGCGACGCTACTGAGCGTGTGTCAGTGTCGCGTTATGAGGGAAGATGGCCGCCGCATTGACTTGAATGAGACGTTAAAGTAGTCCTTAAAAGTCAACCGAAGGGAATTTTTAAAAAACGAAAAGCTTTCCATCAACTACAGTCAAGGAGGAAGAAGACCCCACCACTGGATTAGTTAATAAGGCTCTAGAAATTATGCAAATTGAGAGCACAAAAAGTCTCAACCCGGAAGTAAATTTTACAAAAGCAGGGAGAGAGGTTTGTATTCCTTTTCTACCTTAAACTGCTCTCCTTCCCTCAATCTTTTACCAATCTTATTGAAATTTTCAGGTAATGTAAAACAAACATTTCTTTCTGGCACCTGTAAATTTCAGAAAGGTTGATTAAACATTTTCAATTTTATGGCTGTTAGAATGATCCCCCCCCAATTATCACTTTAACATGGCGGAATGTGTTTTTTACTGACGGCCCTTAACAATGGAGGCACAACTGTGCCTCCATTAATAAATGACTTAGGAAGAGTGAGCTATTTCCAGAAACAGAAGGATTCCTAATAGCCATACAGGATCAAGTTATAGCCACCAAGAACTACCAAAAATATATCACAGAAGATAACAGTGTAACAACAGACCTATGCAGGAAATACTATCAGTTCCAAGAAACAATAGACCGCATAACAGGAGGATGTAAAATTCTGGCAGGAATGGACTATACGGACAGACACAATACAGCTGCAAAAATAATTCACCAACAACTGACCATCAAATTCAACCTTATCAAACAACCTACACTATACTATACATATTTACCAGAAACAATTTTGGAAAATGCAAATCATAAAATATACTAGGACAGAACAATTCATATGGACAAGACAATACCTTGCAACTGACCAGACATAACATTCCTGGACAAAAAAGAAAAACACACATACCTCATCGACATAGCAATACCGAATGACAAAAATGTTGAAAAGGAAGACACTATTCAATGGCAAAGAAGTATTTCCCCCAAAGCAACAGAAGGTGTCATTGCTAGTTGAAGCTAAGGCCCCCTCCACAAGGATGCGCTTTTGCGCCCGGTTCGGCGATTATGCGCATTATCGCGGAGGCGCATTTACTCCTAATCCCTCTGCACGGGAGGCGGCGAGAGGCGGCGAAGCGCATTAATTGATGTCCAAAAAGCGCTTTACAAGAAGTTAATGCGCATAATCGCTTGTTCACATGGTGAAAATGCGCTTTAACAGCCGGAGCAAAATAAAAGTTGCTATTTAACGCGCATTCGATAATGCGCATAATCCGGGAGATAACGCGCCTCTACGCCCGTTTTGCGCTCCGCTGGTGTGGAGGTAAAATTTATAATGAGCCTTCAAAGAGCATTAAACCTCTCTTGTGGAGGCACCCTAAGAGAATGAAATCTTGAGCATCAAGCTGCACTTCTGATCAGAACTTTAAAATGTATTTAGGGAATAGATTGGCTTTCTGTTTCCCCAACTTTTCAACCAAAATTGTGTGTGGGTTGCAGGGCACATAATGGACTTGGGTTTTAAATGCAATGAATAAGTCATTGGCGGTGTGAGAACGCCGCAATGCTCGAGGTGAAATCAGCATCCCTTGATGGCACAGATCCTCCATGTTCTGTGCTTCTTTTGTGGCACAGTGTAGCCAGATGTGTCAGGCCCCCAATTCCCATCAACCTGATTCAGCATGGCCATGGGCAAATTAGGTTGCCTCACCCATGGGACCCATATGGAGCCAGCTGGTTTCCAGAAATGTCCAGGGGAATTCCCCCCTCTGATCTCAACAGCTTTTATCATGTTCTGGACTTGGGAACAACAGGTGGACTTCAATCAGCCACAGCCCCTCTGAGATGTTCTTACCTGATTTTTCAGCTCAGGTTTTCCTGGTTTCTAGAGGACCTGAGGCAAATGAAGCAAGAAGCACTTGGAGTGTAGGTGTTGCACAACTTGTGCTGAAATTGGTTGCAGCATAGATCCCTGCGATAGTAGAAAATAATCCCTTCTTTTCAGCTGCCTGCTTATCTGCTGTGTGTCAGCCATCAGGGCTATTCTGTGTGATAAATATACAAGTGAGGCTGGTCGGACTCCACCCAGAGAACACGGAATTGAAACCCACTTTGCAGCTAAAATTATTTCAGGCCAAGGTTATTCGGTTTCAGGCCTTAGACATAACTGGATACCATCAAAGAGCAATAGCAGCCTTATAAGAACACAGGAAGAACCATGCTGGATCAGACCAAGTGTCCATCTCGTCCAGCACACTGTTCACAGTGGCCAACCAGCCATCAACCAGCGATCAACAAAGCAGGACATGGTGCAACAGCACCCTCCCACCCATGTTCTCCAGCAACTGGTGTAGATAGGATTTATTTATTTATTTATTTATTACATTTGTATACCGCCCCATAGCCGAAGCTCTCTGGGCGGTTTACATAGGATTAAAAACAATTAAAAACAATATACAAAAATTAAAACAGCAAAAACATACAACATACACACAATCTGTACATTTAAAAACCACTTCAACACTTCAAAAAAAACACTACAAAAACAAAACAAAACAAACCCAGGCTCCTCAAATATTGCCAAATGCCTGAGAGAAGAGGAAAGTCTTGACCTGGCGCCGAAAAGATAACAATGTTGGCGCCAGGCGGGCCTCGTCGGGGAGATCGTTCCACAATTGGGGAGCCACCACAGAGAAGGCCCTCTCTCTTGTTGCCGACCTCCGAGCTTACTGCCTCTGATACTGAAGGTAGCACATATCCATCAGGACTAGTAGCCATTAATAGCCTTCTCCAGGAATTTATCAACCCCCGTTTTAGAGCCATCCAAATTGGCTCTAAAACCACTACATCTAGTGGTAGTGATTTCCATAGTTTAACTATGTGTTGTGTGAAAAAGTACTTCCTTTTATCTATCCTGCAGGAAAATCCTGAATAACCAGCCTTTTCCTGTTGGTTTAGGCATACCTTCCACCAACCTGGTACTTTCCAGATGATGGGAATTGCAGTCCAACAGATCTGGAGGGCACCACATTGAGGGAGGCTGCTTTCGAGCCTTATATTTGCAATGGCCTCTGAGGGTTTACTGGACACAGCTTAAGTTGTTAATGGGGAGGGGCCATAGGTCGTGACAGAACACCTGCTTTGCATGTAGGAAGATCCAGGTTCGATCCCCTGCATCCCCAGGTAGAGCTGGAAAAGAATCCTGCATGAATCCTGGGAGTCAGTGTTGAAATACAGTTAGATAAACCAATGGTCTGTTTCAGCATGAGGCAGCTTCCTAGGTTCCTAAGGACATAATCCCATGCATGTTTAGACAGGGGGAAAATCCTACAACTCCCAACATGCCCCAGCCAGCCATGCCTGGAGTTGTAGGCCATTTTTCCTGTCTCAACACATATAAGATTGCACCTTTAGTAGCTGCTTGTTATTTTTGAACCCCTGAACAGCTTGGGCCTTACAAACTCCATAGATCACCTTTTCCTTATGTTCTACTAGAAAGGTTACTTGAAAATATTCTTTTGACTGAACCAGCAATGTGCCATGCTTAAATAGCAGAGGCATCTTAGCAAGCCTATGATTTGCTTATTTGATTTGTATCCCATGAGCACAGAGGAGCTTACAGAAGTTTTCCCCCACCCCAAATGTGAATAGCAGGTCTTGCTCCTTACAGCCTTTTAATCTAAAGCAATCAAATGGTTTGGTGGAAAAAAGAGGAGATAGATAGATATAGATATATAGATAGACACATAGCACACTATAAATAACCAAGCTTTTCCTGTTGGCTTAAGTAAAGGATAAAATGGCACCTGTGCACCCGCACCCACCCACCCACCCCTCATTCCATGTACAGAAGTTGACTGGGCAGTGTATTACTTCAATACACTGGCAATGGGATTGTGTCTTCCACTTCACTTTAAGGCAGCAGGACAGCTTAATGGAGAAATAAATGGTAGGCTATGGCTGAGTTCGGACGACACTTTAGGCAATGGAGGGGGGAAGAGGCAACTGTCCGTTGTGTTGATTATTGTGTCGTGTGGGGGACACACACAACAGACAGTATATTATTTAACAATGGGGAAAAACAACAGGCTGCTCCGTTGCTTATCGGAGCCTGTTGCTTATCATGAGGCCGGGACTTTCAGCTGCGCAACGGAAGGAGTGGCAACGTGGCGTGTGGGGAGCACCACATAACAAACCGTCAGTTGCCTCTTCCCCTCTCCGTTGCCTACAGTGTCGTCCAAACGCAGCCTATGTGGCAGAAACAGCTGTCCTCCAACTTCAGTATCTGCTTGAGGCTGCTGCCTCGCACTGCCTATTGGTAGGGCCAGCCCAGTTGCAGGCAGCTACTTGCTAAATATCAGCTTGATAAAGAGGTGCTGCAAAGTTAAGTGGGATATGGGTGGAGCTCTGCCCAGGTGGTAGATAGATCTTCACTCCAAGTCCTTGGAATGTTCTTGCTCTCCAGCAGCAGCAATTTCCAGTTTTCAGAGACAGGAAAGCTTTGTTGGAGCCTGCTCCACCTCAACTGTGTGAAACACTCTCTCTCTCTCTCTCTCTCTCTCTGTGTGTGTTTGTATTATACTACACTACACTACATATATTTTGGACTTTCTCCTACTATATTCTGTCAAAGTCCATGCTTGTATGCCTTCTGTAAGGGCCATACCACACATTACACATCAGGAAACCCAGGTTTAACACAACAGGAGCTTTCCCTCATGAGTGTAACTGTGTGATACATATATTTGCAAACAAACCTGTAACATGCCCACTTGATGGACACATTTTTTTAAAAAAAAAATCTTAAGGGCAGAAATTAAGAACCTTGAAAATCCATCAGTTTCATTGCAAAAGATTTAAGCATGTGCTAATTGAATTCAAGGGGGATTCAATGTGTGTGTTTTTCTGAAGTGTTTAATGATGCTTGTATTGTGATCTAAGGGATGGATCCAGCATCTGCAGGAGGAAGGGACCTTCTGTAGGAAGGTTGTTCTCGCAGAAGGTTGCTCTGTCTGATTTTTGGGGATATCCCTTTCTCCCATTTCACAGCTTACCCCATTCAGCAGGGTCTCCAGACTCAATGGCTGAATTTGGACAACATGATAGTCAACGGTGGGGTAATAATCAACTTTACAGTTGTTCATCTAGGGGGTACTCCCTACACAACAAGGTAATAAATATTCAACTGTGGTGTGGATTAGGATCAGCGCTGAGTTGACTATGGCAGCATTCGGACAGCACAATAGTCAATGCAACTGACGATTGTTCCCCCCATCCAGTTGCTTATTGTGTCGTCCGAATTCAGCCAATGTGTAGCACTTTCAAGGGGGTGGATGGGCTACCATAGGAAGGCGGGGCAGGGATGTCCACCTCCATAGCACAGTTAATCCAGTAAGAACCTTGATCCAACCGTAAGTATACACTTTTGAGACATAATGAATGAAGCAGTCTCACAACATTTTTTTCCCTGTTAGTTTTAATGAGCGGGATAAAGCAGAGCTGGTGTATCTCAAACCTTTATCTTTTATGTATGCATTTAAGCTGCGATCCTGTACACACTTCCATGGGAACAAGTCCCATTGTTATACTAGGATTGAGCTGTTAATCTCCTCTCCTGTTTTTATGTTTCTTCCTCCTCATGCTGTTAGTAACTGCCTACAAAAGCATAAAAACTGAACTAGCCAACTCTAAATATTTAACAATGGAGGAGGCAATTCTATGCATGTTTAGACAGAAAAAAGGCCTACAAATCCCAGCCAGCCACTGTCTGAACATGCATAGGATTGCACTATAAGGAAATGATCCAGCTAATTATTGCACTAACGTAATCCAGTGCTTGCTAGGCAGAGGGAAAAAGCAATGAATTTGCCACCAAACTTCAATGGTGCATATTGTTATAAATTGCACTTGATAGCGGTAGCTTGAAAGAAATAATACTTAAACTTTGAAACAAACAACGCCTTTAATTCAGGCAAAAGCAAACAGTTCTATTCAGAAAACACTTTTAAAGGAAGCAAAGTAAACTAAAAGTTGAAATTAACAATGGCTAACGAACTCGCTTCCTAGACAACTCTCCTTCGTTAAGGTCTGCTTGCTCCTTTCCTTGCAAACGTTCAGACCGGCGTGGTCTCACTCTCGCCTCTGTTCTCCTCCGACGTCTGCGTTCTTTGGCATCTTTTAAAGAGGTTTCTTCCTCGTCCTCAGAGGATACGGGCGTGGTTCCACCTGCTGGCTCATCATTTAGATTAGCACTCGTTTCAGAGCGCTGATTCGCATCAGCTGGCAGAGAGGGGCTGCTACTCCCCTCCTCCTCAGACCCAGGATCTGGATCAAACTCACGAACCCTGTCTTCTCTTGCCAAGCCATCTGGCAGCTGCTTCTCCTGCTCAGAAACCCGAGGGGTAAACACAACACATATTGCCTCTGGAATCTGGTGGCAAATCATTGCTTTTTTCCCTTTGCCTAGCAAGCGCTAATAAAGTTGCGCTAGCGTTAGTTTACACTAGCGCCGTACCAGCTCTGGATACTGCCCTTTGAAATCGCTATTGATTCCAGTGGCAAGCGAAACTTAAGAATTAAAAAATAAAAAGTACTTAAACTGTGGCTGCGTTGCCTCCTATACATTTACAGCCTGCTCTATACAGGGTTGATTTCTAAATGAAGGGTGCCAGCTGCTCTACCACCCATGATGTCAATCCCTTAATATAAAAGGCGGCCTTTGTTCTCATAAGCATAACTGAACTACTTTAACTCAACACATTAGTGGAAGGGAACCCCATCAAGAACTGAAATGCATATTGATTGGATGAGGCTTTTCTTCGACATTCACATTAGTGTCAGGGTTCTGTCATGCCAGAGGTGTGCCTTGAAATACATGGATAAAGTGCAGTTCTGGCTCACTATGGCCGTCCTTTGAGACTCTTTTAGGCAGTATTCTAATTTGGATAATTACATTCTGCCTCCCTACCCCCCTGTTGCTCTTACAGCTAGATGATGCATTTTGCTCTCCTCCTTTTCTTCCGTCATTTTGTAGTGCTGGTTTGCTCTCTTTAAGCAGCTGCCAGGTTTCGCTCCCCTAAGGCTGTTTCAGCAAGAAATGATTAACAATTTGTTAAATTGACAGGTTTTAACACTTTGGAGCCCTCTGGATGAGAATGGAGCAGTCTGATGTTAAAAGACAGGAGTGTATTAAAGGTGCGATCCTATGCATGTTTAGACAGAAAAAAGCCCTACAACTCCCAGCACTCCCCAGCCAGCTGAAAAATGATCCCTTTTAAAGTATAGATTTTAATCAGCAACAATTGTTATGGAAGAATGTTCAATCTGTGCCTGCATGATTATATCCCAGGTTTAAGATACTTTTCCAAATAATGAAACTGACACTTGTGTAACAAAATATTTGGTTGCGATTGCTCAAGAGAACCTGCTAAGAACAATTATCACCTGTACTCATGAGTTGTTATCAGTGTAAGGTGGAATGTTGAAGTCCAGACTTACTTCGAAACCATTCTCTGAAGTTTGATCAAAGAGGACTATAATATATTCACGTGTGGTGGCCATGTCCTGTTGTGTTACAGTTTTGGAAAGTGATGTTCTCAGAAATGGCAAATATTATACATCAAACTATATATGTTACACTAACACTATTAACACCGTGGGAAGAACACAATGGAGAAGTGACATTTATGCATGTTCAGGCTTATGTCAGCTCGCAGAGTAATTGCAAAAAGCTGGGAGATTGCAGAACTTCTAACACTGAAGTCATGGGCAGGAGCTACACTGCTGTTTTAAAGCACTTTAAAGCACTTTATAACAGTAGTGACAACTGTTTTGGAGTGTGTCCTGGGCCCTAACAGTTGTCAGTACTGTTATAAACCACTTTAAAATGCTTTAAAAAGCAGCGACAACTGTTGGGGCCCAGGACACACTCCAAAACAGTTGTCACTACTGTTATAAAGCGCTTTAAAGCAGCAGTGTAGATCCGCCCATGGAGCTGTGGCAAACAGCCCTGGCAGAAAAAATGATAAAGCAACTAAAATGAACTAAACAAACATGCTTTTTTATATAAAATATGGCAATATTTTATTTCATATACAAATCAGGGACATACATACAATATTTGTCAAAGCCTTTCCTCACTTGATGGAAAAGAGACTAATGGCACAATCCTACACATATTTAGACTGAAAAAAGTTCTACATCTCCCAGCATTCCCTAGCCTACAGTTAAAGGCACAGGCACTATACTAGAGTGGCCATATACAAAAGAAGGCAGGGCCCCTGCAACTTGAACTGCTGTGATGAAGAGGGAATTTCACCAGGAACTAATTGCATACAAATGACACTCGTTGAAATTCCCTTTTCTCTACAACTGTTAAAGTTACATGAGCCCTGACCTGGATTTTATCCGGTCATCCTACTGTACATGATGGATTCTTGGCTTGATCCAACAGAGCATTTCTTCTGATTGTACATGCTTTCTCCACACACATCTCACTTCCATAATAATAGACTTTGGAAATTGGCGCATACGTGAACTAATATAAACACTAATACTAATAACGGTGTTCCAGATCTGCGCCTTCATGCAAATCTAGGTACTCCCCTCTAAATCATAGAAGTTTCTGCCATAATCAATGTGTTAGTCTTTAAGGAGTCACCAGACTCTTTGCTGCAATATATGATTAACAAATCGGTGGTTGAGGCAAGCTTTAAAAATTAAGAGGTGGCGCACGACACTGGCAATGCACGACGGAGCCGCATGGAGGTGGAGTGCTCTGTCGTTAAGGCCATTCCCTAAAAATAATACCTTGCCACACTAGGATTAAAAAAAGAGAGGCTCTGATGCATCTCGAATCTCCCACTCATATAGCTCTGACCAGTTTTAAATAGCCAAGACGTAAAACTTCCAGTGATTCTTGTTAGGAAACTGAAGGATTCAAGTCCAGTGCTCACTTGGCCTGCGAGTAAACCCTACAAAAGCCTGCTATTACTCCCTCCCCTACAAAGTATGCATGGGAATGTTCTTCAAGGAAAACGAACAGGACCCTATTTCACCTTCATAGGATCATTCGCTCCCAGGTGTTGTTTTGGGATGACGGGCCCTCATCAAAACCTCCATCCAAATTGATCACGGTTATGAGGGCAGGCAGCTCACGACTGCTGCATGTTGGTTGTTGTGTGTGCATGTGTGTGTTTTTACAGGAGCCTCCCAGGCTCTGGCTTGCTGACTCAGCCCCAAACTTATTTATTTATTTCGTCTCCCCGCTGCAAGCCAACTCAGGTCATGTGCATTATTTAGCAGGGCATTTTTTCAGCTCTCTCCAAAGGGAGAAGGGGCTGAGCTTCCGCCTTGCGGTACACCTGAGTCTCTTCTTCTTCTTTTTAAATAATAACAATTAAAAGAAAGAAAGAAAGAAAGAAAGAAAGAAAGAAAGGGGGAGAAGGACCATCACCTTAAGGCAAGGAAATGGTTAGAGAAGGTGGTGGTGGGTGGTTACCCAAGGGGAACTCTGGTCTCCAGGGAGGCCAGTCTGGAAGCCAGACCAGCTGAAGCTCACAGTGAACAGCAAGCTACTAATATAGTGTTCTCTTTCTCTCCTCCCCTCACCTCTTTCCCTTGCCCCATCGTTATTTCCCCTCTCCTTTCCCTACTGTGTGCATTTCCTCTTCCTCCCCCCCCCCGCCACCATTGCCTCTTTTCCCTTTCCCAATATATCTCCTCCATCCTTCCCCTTTTCCTCCTACCCCCCCCCCCCAATATCTTTCTCTTCTGGGTTCTTTCCTGTTTCCCCCCACCCCCTTCAATCCTTACATCTTCCCCCACTCCCCCCACGCTCCCTTCTCTGCCGCATCTTCCCCATTCCCCCTTTCCTCCTCTGCCTGCTTTCCTTGACTCCCTCTCTCTCTCTCTCTCACCTATCAACCTACCTATCTGCCCCCTTCATATTATCCCTCTCCTCCTTCACTTTCCTTCTCCCCACCTGCCCCTTCTGTTGCCCTCACCTTCTCCCTCTGGCATCCTGCTTCCTCTTCATCTCCTCCTCCCTCCCTCGCTCCCTTCTCCTTGTTTTGTACTTTCTCTCCCTCCTTTTCACTCCCTTCTCCTTCCTTCCTTCCCTCATCTTCTTTCCTCCTCCTTTGTGGCCACCTTCTCCCTCCCTCCCCCTCTCTCTCTCCCTCCCCCCTCTCTCTCTTTTTCAATCACTCACCCCAACCTCTGCTTCTCCCTCCCCCCTTCATTCATTCTACCTTTTCTCCTCGTTTTGCACTTTCTTTCTTTCTCTCTCTCTCTCCTTCCTCCCTCCCTCCCCCCGCCTCCTCCTTCCCTTCCTTCATCTCTCTCCTCCCTTCCTCTTCCTCCTCCCCGCCGCCTCACGCGGCGCTCCCCTCCTTCTTCCCCCTCCCTCTCCCCGTCCCTCCCTCTCCGGCGGCTGCAGGCGGAGCGGGCCCGGCAGGAGGCGGAGGCGGAGGCGGGGCGGGCGGCCGCACGTCCCCCGGCCGGCCGAGCGGCCCCCCCGCCATGGGTCGGAAGCGCTGCGTGGGGGGAGACGGCTCCAAGATGGCGGCGGGTTGCTGCGGGGTGAAGAAGCAGAAACTCTCCAGCTCCCCTCCGTCGGGCTCGGCCGGCCCGGGCGGCGGCGGCGGCGGCAGCAGCAGCAGCTCCCACTGCGGCGGGGCGGCGGCGGCGGCCGGGGGTGGCGGCGGCGAGCCGGGCCTGCTGCCCCCGCCAGGGAGCGCCCCGCGCGTCAACGGCCTCGGGGGTCTGGCCGGGGGCTCCCCCGGCTGCGCCCTCTCGCCGCCGCTGCCGCCCAGCTGCGGCGGGGGCCCCGGAGGCCTCTCCGCGCCGGCCGCCGCCTCGCTGATCTCCTCGCCCGGGGCCGGGCCCGGCGGCTGCAGGAAGATGGTGGTGTCGGCCGAGATGTGCTGCTTCTGCTTCGACGTGCTCTACTGTCACCTGTACGGATACCAGCCCCCGCGGAGCCCCCGCTTCACCAACGACCCTTAGTAAGTAAGCAAGCAGGACCCCCTCCTCCCTCCCCCCTCCCTCCGACGCCCCCCTCCCTCACCGCGCCGGGGGGGGTCTCCCGTCTCGCCCCCCTGCGGAAGACCCCCTCCCCAAACTTCTGCCTCTGTGTGTGGGTCTGCCTCTCTAGTGACCTTTGGTGAAGTTTATCTCCCCCCTCCCCTCCCCTCCCCTCCCCTCCAAAAATAGAAAGGAAGAAACTTGGCCCCCAAAAGCCTGTGAGCCCCCTGTTGATCCCACATAGCTTCCTCTTTGGACCCCAGTATTCGCACCCCACCTTTCTTTCTATGTCGACCCCCTCACATACCTTCCTCTTGCGACCCCACTATTCACCCCCTGACATATCTTTCTCTTTTGACCCCCGCTATTCGACACTCCCTCGCATGCCTTCCTCCGTTGACCCCCCACTATTCGACCCCTTTCTGTCCTGCCCGCCCTTCGAACCCCCCACCCCTGGTCGCAATCCGATGTGTTATGATAATTAATCGTTATTATGGGGGGGGGGTTTGCAATCTCTCTCTTTTCACACACTGAACCTAGGAGTAAGCCCCTTGCACGCTGTGGGGCTCTACTTCTGAGTAAAAATAAAAAGCCCCAAAGAAATGTGCACAGGCGTTGGCTGTAATGTGAGCTCCTGGATAAACTCACCAGGTGCCTGCAAAGTGTATTAATACAAAGAATCCTGAGGGTGAGCTTGTTACCTCTCTATCCCCCCCTCGTTTTTTAAGAAAGAAGTTTGCCGAGTAGTATCCTTCACCCCCCCCCCCCCCATGACCCTCCAGTTCACCCCTTGTCTGTGTGCCTGTCATACTTTCTGCTTTCCCTGTAAGAACAAGCTCTCCGCTAGGGAAGTTGTTTTGTTGACTGGCTCTCTAGCGGTTCTGTTCCCTACTCCGTTCCCCCTACCTTTATCGGAGTTCTCCATATTCCCCCCCCGCCCCCCCAGTTCTGTCAGAGCTAGCAAGTATTTTCCAGCTCTTGGGAACAACTTCTAACGCACACACACACACACACACACACACACCACTGCTATGGACAGACAGCCCACTCTCAAACCTATTGCTTACCCTATACGAGCGCTCCACTGTTCTCTCATTCGGGTGGGCAACGCGGAGCTTGCATGCGGGCCCCTGGCCTTTTTTGCACCCTCCACCGGCACTACTCAGTTGTGGGGGGGGGAGTGGAAATTTTGCTTAAAACTAGACATGCAGAGTGTTTTAGACCTTGCTTGGAAGCAGGAGGCTTCCGTGAGTGCAGTTTTCCAGCAAACCCAGTGCTATTTTGGCACTGCCACACATTGAATTTTGGTAGCAAACATGGCGGAGGCAGCCCCCAGTGGGGTCTGGGAGGGCAATACGGCTCACCAATTACCCAAGAAGTTGCCCACCCCTGTTCTGACAGTATGTCTATCAGTTTTATTGCTTTAATGTGCTCTGCCCATGTTTCCAGCTGACCAACAACTTCTAACCCAGACCTTGAATGTGTCTCCAGTTCCCTTGTGCCAGGAATAACCCCCTCTCTCTGCAGTACCCCCAAATTACTCATTTATGGCAATGGGTAGTGCCGTAGTCCCTGTCAAACTGCTTCCAGAAGACCTATATGGCCCCATGTGGTCTAGTGGCTTAACCAGCCATCCTTGGAAAACCTGTACCTCAAGTCTGCTCAGGGATTCCCCGGGCCCATTTGCACGCTCCTAGTAATCCTTTTTCAATCCTGCTCTCTCTGTAAAGTCTGCCACAAGGTAAGGTGTTGCTATACGTTTCCCAGCTCTGTGTTGGTCTTGTAATGCTAATGGAAACTAGGGCCTCCTCCACACGGGGCGTTTAATGAGCCTTGAAGGCTCATTATAAATTTTACCTACACACCAGCGGAGCGCAAAACGGGCGTACAGGCGCGTTATCTCCCCGATAATGCGCATTTTCGAACGCGCGTTAAATAGCGACTTTTATTTTGCTCCGGCCGTTAAAGCGCATTTTCGCTGTGTGAACAAGCGATTATGCGCATTAACTACCTGGAAAGCGCTTTTTGGGCATCTTTTAATGCGCTTCGCCGCTTCTCGCCGCCTCCCGTGCAGAGGGATTGTGAGTAAATGCGCCTCCGCGATAATGCGCATAATCGCGGAACCAGGCGCAAAGGCGCATTCTTGTGGAGGGGGCCTAGGGAGGAACATTTGCAGGGGAGACCCAGTAGGCAGAATGGGAATGCCCATCCACTTGGGCGTCAAGTGACAGCTGGATCTAGGAGCATCCTCAGACTGAAAGTCTGATACTTTAAGGCAGGGATATAATAATCTGCACCCCCTCAGAGCCTTCATTGCAGCCCTAAAGGCTCCGCTGCTCCTGCCACCACCAAATTCCCTCCTCTACCACAGATGCTAGCAACAAAAAAAGAGCGGTCTGTATCAGGATTGCTTACGGGCATTTGAATGTGCATGCAGCACCCAAGCCAACATCATAAGTGGCCCTCATGAAAAGCTTGTGCACCCCTGTTTTAAGGAGAGAATAGGTCAATACAATCTCCCTGAGTAGATGTACCACCTCTCTATGTGGCCATCAGACTTCTTGAGAGGATCTCCTTTAAAATCAATCCCAGTCCCTCTCACCTCACACATATTTTAGAGTGCCTGCAGCTTTTGATTATAAACACATTCCCTGTAATAGTGCTCATGTGCTCTCTTTCACAGAGTCATGTGTGTATGGTGTTCAACCATTGTAAAGCTTGAACTTTATAATCTTGATAACATCAAGACTGTCCAAACTGTCTTACATTTGAAACAGAGAATCTACTATGAACTAGCCAAGTTGAAAAGAAAAGAAGCAGTTGAGATACAGCTGTTGTTTAAAGATTTCCCATTGAAGTGCACATTTATGCTCTTTGTAACTATTTTTACGCATCCTAAATATACCTTCAATTTTTCCTTTTGCTGGTTTAGCTATTCGCAAAAATTCAAGGAAATTGTGGAGGTCTTTTCCTTCCTGTTTTAGCGAAAATCTGTTGTGTATCCATAAAAATGTGAGGTTCAAAAGGTTCCATATGAGTCTTGAATTTAAGTACGGGCAAGTCACATGATTAATGCCAGGGTATCTGGTGGAGATTCTTCTCAAAATAAAGCTCACTGCTGCCAGACTGACCGTGCAGTCCCATACATGTCTACTCAGAAGTAAGCCCCATGGAGTTAAGTGGGACATGCTCTTAAAAAAACAGGTACAGGAGGCTTTGCAGCTGCTGAAGTCCATAAGTTTGAGAAAGCTGTGGGGGTGAGGTGTAGATATTTTGGGGGTGGTGTGTGGTTGTTCATAGGACTTTACATGGTGTGTATGGGGGTTTGAACATAACATAAGAAGTGCTAAGCTGGATCAGACCAAGGGTCCATCTAGTCCAGTATTCTGTTCACATAGTGACCAACCAGCTGTTGACCAGGGACACACAAGCAGGACAAGGTGCAACAGCACCATCTCACCCATGTTCCCCAGCAACTGGTGCACACAGACTTACTGCCTCGGATACTGGAGGTAGCACATAGCCATAAGGACTAGTAGCCATTGATAGCCTTCTCTCCCAGGAATTTATCTAACCCCCTTTTAAAGCCATCCAAATTGGTGGCCATCGCTGCATCTTGCTTTTTTGTAAAGTGATTGTGAACGGCTGAGTGTAAGGGTTTGTGTTGATTGTTTCTTGGTTTGTGCACAGTGTGTGTGTGCGCGCGTGTGTGTGTAGAGGGGTGTGAGTGTGTAGGGGTTTGTGGGAAGTTCCTGTAAGCTGTTCCTTTAAATGACCTAGACCACATTGATCTTAACAGTGAAGTAACCTGGTCTGCATTCAGGAGTTCATATACTGATTATTTACTCAATGAAATTTGCGCTATAGGAAATGATCAATGTAATGATAAGCACAATTTGCTGCTGTAGATAATCTCTGCTGTACTCTTCAATATACAAGTGTGTTGTGATGTCAGTATATTATCATATTTTGTGATGTAAGTTAGACTTGGAGATGGATTTTTATCTCTGACACCAGATAGCTTCATGGCTAAACATGGAACTAAATCTGGATTTCCCATGTCCGAATCTGTACTCACTTCAGTGCATTGTTAGACTTACTCGTAAACTGTTATAGAACTATGAGAGAGCTTTATTGTTATTTATTTCTAAAATATATAAACTGCCCTTCATCCCCAAGGGATGCCAGACATAAAAAAACAAACAAATCGAATATGAAAACAATACAATTATACATTAAAAGACAAATCACAGAAACTCTTCATCCAGGAAGCCAAACAAAAATACAACTGGCTCAGTTAAAAAATAAATTTGAAATAGTTGAATTCTAAAATGGTAAAATGCTTTGGCAAAAAGAAGTGTTTTAATTTGGTGTTGAAAAGAAAACAAAGTCACTGCTGATCATATCACTTTTGGGAGGGCATTCCAAAGTTAGGGTGCCACCATAGAGAAGGTTTTCTTCTTTGTAAATGTATAGTGTATTTCTCCCACTGACAGTATTCGGGAAAGGGCCTCCTTTGAAGTTCTTAGTGCGTGGGCAGCATAGTATGGAAGGAGGTGGTCCTTTGGGTATTTGGGCCCAAGCCTAGCGATTTAAAGGTGATTAACACCTTGACTTGGGCTCAGTAGCAAGTAGGGAGTAAATGTAATTCCTTAAGAATTGGTGTAATATATTGCTCCATTGAGATGAACCAGCCAAAATTCAAGCTGCTGAAATTCACACAAGTGTCCCACCACCCACCCATCTCCTAACTGAGTGAATTCTCTTTTCAAAGAACAAAGAAATTCTGGAATAAAAGGTGCTGCTGCTGCTGCTTCCCCTCATCGTCCTCTTATCATCATCATTTCATTCAGTGTCTGAGTTGCCTTAGAGCTAAAGTTCTCATGGCGACATGCAGAATAAAAGCAAATACCAATTCAGCTATATGCCAAAAAGCATTGAAATGTTAAGGTGCCTGCCTTAACGTCCATACAATCGAAGCAATACACATTCTTCTCCAGTGTTGCACACTACTCTTTTGCAAGTTAGCTTATCCTTTTTCCCTTGGTCTTTCAGTTTCAGTCTTCACCTAAACGGCATTTTTGTGTGTCTGTAACCTTGCATACATTCACAAGCTATTTCTGATGAACACGCAAACTCTTACAATCCTGTGCAGCTTTGGATGACTATCAGCGAAAGGTGGAGAAGGGGGAAAGGGGTGATGGGGCATCTACCACAGTTGGACCAACCAAAATTCCAGAAAATTGTGCAAGCTTTCATGTTCTCCAGAACTCTTAATCAGGTTAGGTGGCTCAAAAAGCAAGGGATGAGAGAAGAAACAGTCCAAAAATTTTGGCCAGGTTTTGTAGCCAATGAGACCTACAGTTTAGATACACCCGGTTTCAAAATGGAGCTTTGCAGTCTGAATGAATTAGTCAGTGGCAGGTATTACAAGTATCAGACTACAGCTAGCAATGCATTCTGGGAAGGAGAACCAATGGCTGGTCTCCATTTCTGAAAACAAAGGCCAGCTGTAACTCTGATCTGCCTTTTGCCTTGAGCAGAACTTGCAAGCTCCTAAAGCAGTATAAAGAGTTACAAATATGAGAGTTAGCGAGTAAGATTGAATTTTATCTACTTTTCCAATGTATATTTATGGATGAAATGAAGATTCTAATCAGGTTTTTGAACAAAAATGTAGCATTTGGAAGGAGGTAGTTACTCTGAATTAATATGGTGTACACTGGTGCAATCTTTGGCGAGTATAAAAACTCTATACAGCTTCAGCATTGCTCCTGCATACCACAGTCCTCACACTGAATATTTTCCCTCCAGTCGTTGGCTTCTAGAAGAGAACACTATTTTCTCAATTTCATTTTCTTTTCTATAAATTACTTGCCTCACCCTAACCCATTTACCTTATCCTTGATAGAATCACTTTCTTGAATACTGAACTCAGAATGTGAGTGCCAACAACTGCTGAAACGGAGCCACTGAGAAGCTAGAGGGAGGTACCAGCATGCTTGGGGGAAACCCAAGATTTGCAAATGTACAAAAAACAAAAATCTTTTAAAAAATTAAGGTGGCAAGAAGTGAAGCAAAAATCAAACCCTAGCTCAGTAATGACAGAGCACACTCAATAGCTTGGAATGTTAAGTGTATTTATGTTGGTGGGTGGGGAATAGAATGGCATATCCCAGAAAAGGATATAGGTGTCTGGCTGGCAGAAACTGAACCGGACCATTCGTGCTAGGAGATGAGGATGCACAAGAACAGTATTACAGGTCCCACTTACTCCCTATAATGCTGATATATATATATATATATATATATGTAGCTTTCAGCCCTTTCTTCAGTATGAGTCCCCTAACTCTGCACACAAATACTGATGCTCTGTGTTTTTGTGCTTCTTGCACTGGAAACTCCTCTCAGCTCTTGTTCACTTGCTGTACAGTTTCCAACTCCTAATCCTTTCACCAGTGGCCACTAGTGAAGATATAGGCCAGATCTACACCAAGCAGGATATAGCGGTGTGAAAGCAGTATATAAAAGGCAGGAACTACATCAAGCAGGATATGGCGGAAGTGGCAGTTGCTCGTGTTGGCTGACTCTATGGCCGAGTGCTTTTTTTTTCACGGAGTGGCCAGCTACACACAACACTCCACCTCGCACCCTGTTACCCCCACTGCAGAACGTAGGTAATGGAGGTGGGTAGTTGACCCATCGTGGGAAAATCTCCACACAACACGCTAAGCCACCATGGGTCTATCTACGGTGGCTTAGCGGGATGTCTGAACAGGCCAGCATCAGTGGACCAATTGCGCTCAATGGACCAATTGTCTGAGTTGACGTAAGGCAGCTTGTTCTGTTCCTTTCCGTACAATAAGGAGGTGGGACATGTACTCTTTGTTAGCCAGGAAGCTTCGTATTTCAGTCTTCTGACTTCCTCCAGCTCTTCAGTCATTCCTAAAGAAAGCCTATGCCCATTTTGAGAACTGCACTTGATCTACTCAGTATTTCACATCAAAGCCCGCCATTTTGCCTTTCTTGCTAAGGAATGCTATATTCCTTAGAAACCCATTTTACAGGTGTAGTGGTTAAAGGATTAGACCTTGTTTGGGAAACTGACGTTCAAATCCCCACACAGCCATGAAACTCACTGTTTGATTGTGAGCCAGGAAGGGCAGCGGAGACTATCTTCACCTCCCCGTTCTCCATCTTTGATGATTTTCACTATACAGGTTTTTCAGCCTGTCTAGCAAGGGCACTTTGGAGGGGGAGGAAGGGAGGCTAGAGTGGAATGCCCCCTTTCCTCCTCCTCTAAGGTCGCTTTTATGGCCTCAGAGGGCAATCAGCACAGTTCTTTCCATACTGGCTGTGATGGGTAGGGGAACGGATCTCCCAACACCCTCTTCTAAGGTTGGAGCGCTGTCTCCGACTTCAGAAGTGTTTTTCCGAGTATTCCTATGAACCCTGGGATGCTCTCCCAGGGACCATAAGATTGCTCTCCAAAATAATAATAATAACAATAACAATAATATAAAATTAGAGCTAGGAATAAGTTTTTCCTCTCACAGTGTAGTTGTTCAAATACACACACCTTTTATATTGCCCATCATTTCTCTATAACTCGTGTTTACCATGCTCTGTTGGTTTCATTAATGACTTTTACTAAATACCTTGTCAGCTTTCCATAAACAGTCTCATAGTCAATTGGTGTATCCTTCCCTCCCACTGTACCTTCCTTTGAATCCTTTGTGTCACCCAGGAATTCCTTTAGCATCCTATATTTCCTTTGCTATGGTTGTAGCTCCCCATTGTAATGCTTAGTTTATAGCTACGATACTCCCTCCTCTCTGCTCCATGCCAGCCACCAATTTTGACTGCACAATGACAACATATCAATTAACACTAATCAAGGTCTAAGACAGGAATGGAATTTTGCCTAACCAATGGATGGTTGCTTTTGACATCTGTACCTGAAGTTTCTATGGATCTTAGGCTACACCTTATTCAGCAAAAACATCTTTTTAACAAGGGCTTGTCCCTGAACTTGCCTCCAGAACACAACACAAAGTCAAGGACAATCCCATGTTCTCTCCAGCTCCAGGGGTAGGAGCCAGTTAAGGAATTCCATGCAGTGCAAAAACACAATCCTGCCCTATATCTAGCTTGGATTAGGAGAATAGGAGAGGAGCTTGCACAACCAGTAAGTGCAGAGACAAGCAGACTTAAGTCTGCCTTCACCCTCTATCTAGGAGCTGAAAGGGGAAGACCTAGGCTGGTTTTGGGTTTGTGCTGCCTGGATGCTCTGAGCTCCCCATAAGCATAGAGCCAAAACAAATCCCAGGCTTCCTCTGATCTTTGGGGCTGGGTATCATTCCTGCCACCTTCCTGTGGTTCAGAAAAAAGTCACAGTCATACTTGCCAGAATCTCTGTGAACCGTCACCATGGCTAATGAAGTTATGAATCCCTTGGGAAACTAATGTCCCCATCAGAGAACTTTCAGTCTGCCAAACAGTTTTCTGTTGTAATATGAGGCTTTAGTAAAATGTCTTGTCCGAATTGGAACTTTGAAACCACAGAACATTAGGAACACTGAACAGATATTCACCAAACCAGCGGAAAACACACCTTTGCAATGTTCTTGAGTTGTTAACATAAGCTGAAGTTCAGTTTAAAATGTGTTTTGGGTCGACACAAAAACAGTTGGGGGGAAAAGTGAAGCAAACTTCTTAAATGTGATAACAATCAGAATTTTTTAAAGTTTTCTTCGGCTTATACCCCTCACCAGGCAGATTTGCCATATCCACTTTCATACTGACAAGAGAAATTGTCCCGATTGTATGACTAATAGAATTGTCAGGCTTCACAACAGAATGCTGAAAAGTCCATTTGCTTTCACATTAGAGCTGCTCCTGTGCCAATGATTATAGCAATTGTGAATAACTTGAATGCCACATAATGACAGCCTACCTCTTTCTGTGTTTCCTGGAGAGCCCTTGATTTCTACAGAACACAACTCTTGGCCAGATACTTCAGGGCCCAGAAACACAGGGATATGCTCGTGTGAAAATATTCCACCTAGCACATGGCTATTGGTGTCTTCATGTTCTTATTCCCTTGACTATACTATCGAGTGGTGATTACGGGATACTTGAGGAGTTTCATTTTTAGACCATTGGTCTGTCTTGCCCAGTATTGTCTTGCCCATTGATCCGTCTTGCCTACTAGTGGCAGCTTTCCATGGTGGGACATGCTTCATTCAGAGGCCTTTTGAGCTTATTTAAGCTTAATTCAGTATAGTCTGTTCGGGATCCAAGTTGCTACACACAAGGTATGACTCACATGTTGCGGCATTTCAGCTTCCCTTCTCCCAGCAGCAGCACCTGAACACCCCCCACCCCAGGAATGGCACCTCTTGAGATGCCAGAGGAAATATCTGCCCTTTGTGTGCTTCTGAACCTTTGTAGGTACTGGTGCTTGTCAAACCTCTTCATTTTCTTGAAACCAAATAAAATTCTCAGTGTTGCCTCACATGCATTATAAAATTCTGTTTATAAGGCTGCAGATTACATTGCTTATAAACCTTCCATCCATCATGAATGAAAGATTATGGAGGATTTGAGGGGACAACACTGATACACAAAACTGCTTTAAAATAATGATTGATCTTGTGGATTCTCCCTGGCCCTCACCTTCACTGCCATTCAATTTCGTATAAGGCTTTCATCCAATTGTTTTGTGTGTGGATGTCATTTCTTAGGTTTCCTTCCAGAGTAGATAAATTGTGTGCACATAACCCATATACCTAATGAGAATCTGTTATTCATCCACGAGGCCATAAAGTGTCAACATGCAAATTTGTAAAAAGCATTTAATTCCAGTGGGTTAGTTACCTTAGTCTGTTACAGAAAAACAAGGAAGAATCTTGTGGCGCCTTCAAGAACAGATTTATTGTAGCATAAGCTTTTGTGGGCAAAAGCCCACTGTCAGATACATCAACTAAAGAGCATTTAGTTTCAGCTCCACGTTCAATTAATGTGTCAGAAATTAATTCCACCCACAGGTTAGTTTGTGACTGACTAATCAAAGGGATTACTCTCTGAAATACACTAAGTGTGAGTTCTCAGTGCTGTATGTTTTGATGAAAAATACACCAATTTTTGCTTGCACATAAATATTTGTTATTGAGTTACTTTTATTCACCTTTATGGGAATCCATTTGAGATTCCTTAGTGTTTACAGTAGCTCAGATATATTGTATGTGCCATAAAAGATTGTGGAAAGTTAAGCTAAATTTGATTCAATGTGAGCAGCAAAGAGTCTATTTAAAGGGTGATGCTATAGGTATGAAACAATGATGAAGTCTTAACTTCACCATTACTCATGACAGTGCAGGGCTGTCCAGTGGAGCTGTTTAAGGCAGTGAGGGAACTTTCACAACCTCTTCCTCCCTCATTGCTGAGACATTTTTGCCAGGCATTTTTTAGATGCTGTTGTCACTGAGGGTCTAGTCATGCTATGTAATGTTCAATTTAGTCACATTTGGTTAAATAGGTTTCAGTTTTTGCCTGGAGATGCAGATAAGATTCTTGGAGAGGCCCATGCAACTGCTTGTTTGTTAGATCCCTGTCCATCTTGGCTTATTATGACTGGTGTGGAAAAGTTGGCTCTGTCACTCATGATAATGGCACATTCTTTATTATCCAAGGGTAAGATGTTGGCTACCTTTAAACAGGCAATACAGACTTCACTAAAAAAGCTGTAAATATTTTCTCAGGGTGGAAAGTAATTTGGTCAACATGTAATTCACTATTTCTGAGCAAGATATTTGATGGCTGGTGGCAGATATATCTTCATTTTTCCTAGTTTAAACTGATGTTCTGGATCTGAAGGCTCTTTTCATGATCTGACTGGAATGGAGATTTTTCTTTTGAATGACCTGCATCCACATGTGCAGGAGGAATGAGGTCTTGTTGGCCTTCATAGCCAATTATCTTGTCTCCTGTAGGACTTTTTAAAATTTGAAAGTATTGCTTTGCTGTCTGGGTATTTCAGAGCATAGAAGTGATCTTGTGTGATTTCTGTTCCACCTCATAGAAACCGACTAGTGAAATTGCATAAAGTTCTTTCTCTGATATTGTTTAATACCTACACAAAGCTGGAGGCTGGGTTCGTCTGGAAGTTTGGAGACAAGTGTTATCAAGTATGTTGATGATGACACCTGGTTGGATCCAGGAGCAATTGTCTCTTCCCTGAATCAGCACCTATGGGCTGCTTTGGATTAGTTGAATGTTAATGAACTGAGATTTAATACAAATAGAATGGAAGTAATTCTGGCTGGGCAGACTGTAGAATCTTGGCGAGTGAGTGATCCCTGTACTTGAAGGGATTACAACTCCTTTAATGAACTAGGTTCTCTGCCTAAGAATGTTTTTCAATCCACCTTCGCTCTACTCCTGGACGATCCGGTTTCTGCTGTGGCCAGGATGCTTTTTATCAATTGCATCTGATAAGCGAATAGGTTTCCCACCTGCGGACTCTCGTGATAATGTCATGGACTGACTACAGCAGTGCATTCTGCATGGGGCTGCTTTTGAAGACTGAAAAATTCATAATCCAGTTGCCTGGATTATGACTAGGAGTGAGCTGCAGGGACAGTAATAAACAATAATACAAGTCCTGTTTCACTGGCTTTTTATTAGTTTGCAGGCTCAGTTCAAGGTGCTGATTATTTCTATTTTATGCCTTTAACAGCCATGGGGCAGTGCATCTTCAAGAGTGCCTCCTCACTTATGAGATACCTCCCCCCACCTCTATTGGAAGTCTAGTAGCAAAGTGTGTTCAGTATCCTGTTCTGTTGGGATGTAGTATATGTCTTGAAGGAGAGTATTCTCCCAACAATGAACCTCCAATACTGAGTTCACATTCAATACATGAGCCCCATACCCTTTGTAACTTTTGAGTTTATATAAGCAGCTTTTTGAAATGCATTTGGCCCAAAAAAAAGGGGGGAGGGAGAGGGAAAGTTTTAGTAACTAAGCTGATCTTAAATGTTTTAGGTTTTTTAATTATTCAAATTAGTTAAGAGGCAGAACTTGTACAATTATTGCAATGGTAGCAAAGCAGTTATGAATTCAGGGAAGGGGGCTTTATGCACCTTGGTTTAGGTAGAGAGTGGGCTTTCTGTTTGGGAGGAGTGTAACCAGAACTCGAGAGAGGAATTGTTTGAAATCCATACATCTGTAGTGCAGTTCTCCCCATCTCGCACAGTATGTTCACTTTAGGTTTTCTTCACGTCCCTCTTACCCTGAACACAGGGAGAAACAAATCCCTAAGTAGTGGTGAGACCGTAATTGTAAATGCATTCCCATCTCATCTCTTGCATCTTCTAGCCTTTTCTCTTTCAGTTTTAAGACAATGATAACGATCTTAAGGCTATTGCTGTAAGAATACTTTAACATAATAATTGGTTTGTTTGTATTCTGCATATTTAGTTTTGACTTGTACAGAGGGACATGTCTCTTTTGTAATGCTGCCACATTTTACTTTCCTATTCATGTGGCTCTTTCTTTTCTTCTGTCTGGGTCTTTGTCCCAAATTGTTTCCTTGAACTCTGAAGTTTCTTGTGTTGCAGTTGACAAAACTTCCTTTGCTGCTTTGGTTTTCTTTGTTCTCGGAAAATTGTGTTCTTTGGAAGTTGGTGTCCAAGGTCCCCTCTACAAGGATACGCTTTTGCGCCTGGTTAGCCGATTATGCGCATAATCGCAGAAGCGCATTTACACCTAATCCCTCTGCACGAGAGGCGGCGAGAGGCGGCGAAGCGCATTAACAGATATCCAAAATGCAGTTTACAAGTAGTTAATGTGCATAAGCGCATATTCACACAGTCAAAAATGCGCTTTAACGGACGGAGCAAAATAAAACTCGCGATTTAACGCGCATTAAATAATGCGCATAATCGGAGAGATAACGTGCCTCTATGCCCCATTTGCGCTCCGCTGGTGTGGAGGTAAATTTTTTAATGAGACTTCAAAGAGCATTAAACCTCTCGTGAAGAGGCACCCCAAGGCAATTGTGATAAATTGAACTAACTTTGACTGTGCAAAGTATGTCAACATGTTATTTAAAATATTTATTTTCTCGTACTTGTAAATACCTTCAGACAGCTAGGGAATTTGAGCGAATGAGGAATCTTTCTGTAACTCAATTCAGATGGTACTCCAAACTATGGTTTAGGGGATCAGAAATTAGCCACAGTCTAGTGAGTGGCTTCCCTCTCCATTTCCTGTTCATCACTAACCATAGTTTTACTGTGATATTCAGATCTGCAAACAATGATTAGTGCTTTCCCTCAAAACCAGAATTGGAAACGCACTCCAGTCAGTGGCTGCTGATTCTGGTTTGAAAGGCAACCTGTAATCATAGTTTGCCAGTTTTAACATCATGGCAAACTGTTTTAGCGCTAAGGAGCAGTTGATGCGGGAATTCACGTGCAAGAAGGAAGGAGTGAGCTCTTGCAACCTTAGCTGTCTCTCAATCCACAAGGCCCTGGTTTGGCGGATTGTTGAAATTGAGTCCAAGTGTGACTGATTTGTGTTAAAGGTTAACTAAACATTTAGGGCACAAACTGCACAGGCCATGCAAGCCTCCATTCATCTAATGTAGTCTTTCCCAGCATGTCTGGCTGGGGATGGTGGGAGTTGTAGTCTAGCACATCTGGAAGGCAGTAGGTTGGGGAATACTGATCTAGTGCATCTTTCACAAGTTTTTGGCAGAATCCATGCTACTGTAATTCATACATTATCTTTCCTATACGGGCTCTAGATGGCTAACAATATAAAATACTTGTAGTAAAACACGCAAACAGCAGCGGCAAAGTTGAAAGAATGATTATAGTCATCTAATAACTGTGTAGACAATGGTCATTCTGATTATGCAGCTGTGGTTGAAATTATCTTAATTCTTTGAGAATTTCAAATGGCCAAAGGAAATAGTGGTCCTTTTCTGTTGGTTATAGGAACATTATTCTATTTTTATTTCTCATTTTCTGTTCTTGTAAACATTAAAAAGGTTTTGTAGAAGTGTTCTGTTTTGCTTTGCTTTTTTAAACATTTGCACATGGATTGGTAAGGCTTTTAAAAAGTAACACATTCTCTGAATGTTTAATAAATGCTGTGTACTTAAGAAATACCACTGCGCTGCTCAGCAGGGAATTCCTGCATGCTCCGAAGAAAGAGTGGTGAATGCACCTTGGCATTAAGAGCCAGGAAAGGGAGTGTCAGGAAGTTACAGAATGAATATGCAATTAGAGCTTCCTTGAATTAGCTAAATTTCTCAGAGCGAATGAGAAATTAAATGTTTTGGCAGCTTCTCCTCAGAGTCTTAACTGGACCTTGGTTAATCGATTAGAAATACCAAAATAATCAGAATGTGGGCACCTCTGGTTTAGATTACTACAATGCCATATATGCGAAGCTGCCTTTGGAAATGGGCCAGAAACTTCAGCTGGGCCAGAATATGGCAGCATGATTGTTAATGGGGACTGGTCAATATGATCGTATTTACGCCAGTGGTTTGTGATTTACACTGGCTTCCAGTTAATTTCTGTACCAAATTTAAAGAGCTGGTATTCGCATTTAAAGCTCTAAAGGCTTGGGGCCAAGTCTCCTGAAGAATTGTCTCCTCCCATATATGCTTGCCCAGACTCTTAAGATCATCTTCAGAGGCCCCTTACTGTGTGCCTCTGCCAAACGATGTGAGATGGGTGGCTACTAAGGACAAGATGGAATTCACTACCCCAAGATGTAGTGATGGACACCAATTTGGATGGCTTTAAAAGGGGGTTGGGTAAATTCCTGGAGGAAAGGCAATCAATGGCTATACGTCCTGATGGCTATGTGCTACCTCCAGTGTCATAAGCAGTAAGCCTATATACACCAATTGCTGGGGAACATGGGTGGGAGGGTGCTGTTGCACTCATGTCCTGCTTGTGTGCTCCTGGTCTATGGTTGTTTGGCCACTGTATGAATAGAGTCCTGGACTAGATGGACCCTTGGTCTTATCCAGCATGGCTGCTCTTATATTCTTATGTGCATGCTTGCATGCAGAAGGTCCGAGATTCAATCCCTGGTATCTTTTGGAGGGATTGGGAAAGACTTCTGTCTGAGACACTGAGAGGCTTCGCCAGTCAGCATAGACAGTTCTGAGCGAGATGAACAAATGGGCTGGCTTGAAATAAGGCAGTGTCCTAGGTTTCCTAAATGGTATTGGATCTGTTCAGAGGACTTGCTAAGCTGTGGCTAGGCTGCTAACACTTCTGCAGCAAATGGTTAAACAGCGTATTGAAACCGTGGTTATGTAGTCACGATGGTTAGGAATTTATTTATTTATAATATTTATATACCACTCCCCATTCAGAATTTTGGAGCCGTGGACAAAATCAAATAGAATAAAAACACATTAAAAGTACATTTTTAAAAGAAACGGAGTGGTTCACACGACATGCTGCTCCAGAATGCTTAGATCAAAATGCTTAACCACCATGGGTTAGCGTGTCACAACAGTACTAAAGGCCCTATTCCAAGCCATCAGGAGGTAGGTCTCTCCTGATAAACACAGCAACTGAACAGCAAGTCTGAGGTCTTAAGTATCCTGGTCCTGAGTTGTTTAGGGCTTTGAAAACAGTAGTCAGACCTCAGCCATAGCCTGAGTTATTGGAATGTACTTTATGTGTAGCCATCATTGGACAGTATATGGATTCATCAAGTGGGAATCTCATCCTGGACCTTCCTTGCAGGCCTTCCAGGACCTAGTTAATATGTTCCCATTTTGACCTGAGCTGAAAGGGGTTTTGTTTGTTCGTTTGTTTTACTGATCCCATTATTTTGTTTGTCGTATCCTGCTGGGATGTGTCCCTTAGTCTCAAACTTATATTATTGTTGCTAAATAAAGATTTGCTTTGTTATTTTCAAATCTGTTGTAAGCTGTCTTAATCAGAGTTTTTTTAAAAAAATCAATGCAGGTATTTTCAACTGATACATAAATATCAAATGAAATAATTACGTTGATAGCTCAGAGTTGATCCTTCCTCAACTTAGTTCTTTGCTGTCACGCTGCTTAGAAAGGTTCCACCCACTGCTGCAGTTTTAATTACTTCTATGAAGGCAGACTGTGTTACACCCAAACCGATATTAATCTTGCTCCAAGGCCTCTACAGGAGACTGAATCTTCAGATTAAAATCTAATGTATTATGCTGGTCATATATTTCTAAACTTCAATTAAAACTAGTCAGTTTTAGCTCCTGTAATCCTGCTTTGTGAGATTTTCCCAGAGCTATCTCCATTGAAGTTTTAATGCCCAAGCGTTGGGCACACCTTGGAAGAGAGAAGATAACCATGTGGCTGTGACATATGACTGCAGCTTTGGATAAAACTGACTTTGAACTCCACCTGTCTAAGAGATTGGCCCTGTTCAGAAGACACCTTAAACCGTGGTGGTTTAAGGCATCTTCTGAACAGGGCCATAGCCTTTCTGGATGATGTTGAATTATGCTGATGAATTTTTCCACAGTCACCATTGATTATCTGTTTCCTTTTTCTTCTCCCCTCCGTCCTGGTTTTTTTTAAAAGATGGTTCCACACTAGATCTAAAACATTTTTAAAAGATACTTCAAGTTCACAACACAGTTATTAATAGGAAACTATACGCAATTGATAACTCTGGAAAAGTACATCTTACATGTTGCATGGAAGAAACCCATTCGTTGACATGCACAAAATCATAGGAGTTAATTTTTTGTTTTGTTTTAAGACACTTCAGATTACCTATGAAAATGTTCTGAAAATGAATTATTTGGTTCCCAGACATTTTGACCTTTGCAGAAGTGCACACGAGGAAACCCACAGTTCCACATTTGGTGCGAGTTGGCTTCTCTCCAGTAAATAAATATTGGGGATATAAATTTGATTTGGATTAAAAGGACTATTGAACATCTGTCTCTTTCACAGACAGCTATTCTGTTCTGTCTGCTTAATGAAAGTCAGAGCATGCAGAGTGAAGTGTCAGGACCTGTGATCACAGCTTATTAGTTGTAGAGTACAAAAAAGGCAAAGATGTAGCTTAAGTGAAAAATGTTCATTTTTTAAATGAATTAGCTGTAGACTTTGTAGGCATGATGGGGGTAGGAGACCAAAGAAAAGCTCCGCTCAAGCTACCCTAGTTCTCAGCTCCTCTGTCATTGAGGCAGGGCAAGGGTTTCCTCCTTCCTTCAGTCTTTCACCAACCTTCTTGAAATTTTCAGGTTATGTAAAACCAACATTCCTTTCTGGCACATGTAAATTTCAGGAAGATTGGTAAAACATTTTTGATTTTATTAATGTTAGAATGACCACCACCCCAATTACCCCTTTAGAATGATAGAATGCTTTTTGTCCAGTCGGGCCTTAACTAAGGAGGCACAGCTGTGCCTCCTTAAATAATCCAAGGTGTTTAACTGCCATAGTGACACACTAATTTTCTAAACACTTTGCATCAGAATGGACTGCCCTAATTTAATCTCAGGGTTTTGTCCACATTTGGCTAAACTCCTGAGATTGTGATGAAGTACTTCAAAGTGGAAAAATGATATGTTTAACAGTATGAAAGCTTGTTTTTTTGCTGTTTGCTGCAAGATTTGTTGTTGGTGTTCTTGTCTGCTGAACTATTAATGTCAAAGAGGTTCAGGAGCAGATGAATCCTGGGACATCTACTGTTTGTTTGATTTTAGCCAGAAAATATAAAATGTTAACCAGCTTCTCCCAACCTGATGCTCTCCGCATGTGCTCAGTTGCCATTGGGAGCTGACCACATCTGGAGAGCACTAGTTTGGGGAAGGCTGGATTAAACATTCCCTTCTGCTTAAAATCAGTAGCAACTAACTATGTGATGTGGCTTCTACCATTGTGATGTGAATCTAGAAAAACTCAAATAACCTCTCCCTGGCAATTCTCCCTGGCTCTCCCTATTCCAGATTTTTCCTTTTGCTTTGACCTCCTTCTCATTTGGGTGCTCAGCTCTTGACTTGGCAGCTCAATATGTACAGTAGACATTGGGACTACTGTACATATTCAGTTTTGAGCATCCCTAGAACTAATGGAAGGTTCAGAAATATGGCTCAGAGTGCGCCATGAGTGCCAGTAGAGATTCTGGCACCAACCACAGATCCCAGAAGAGCACATTTGGCCACCAAGGAGGTTCAGGCACTTCTTTGAACTCTGAGGCTGAGAAATGGTCCAAGAAAAGTTGATGGAAGTTGTCTAGCAGTGACAAGTCAATCATACATAGAGCTATCTCTGATGTCACACCTGGGAGTGAATTCACAATGATAGGAATATTGACCATAGAGAGAGGCTGTGTGGAGTGTATGTGACTTCAGAAATGGCTCTGGAAATCAGACTTCTGTGAGTCAGCCACTTTCATGATCCAGGTTTTTTAAAAAAGTAGAATGAGAAGCAACTTTTAGAATGGCTACTTTACAGCATGGTATTACTTTATAAACTTGACATTTAAAAACTCTTAACAATAAAGTTCTTAATTTTAATTCTTTCATGTATTATATATTTGTTGTTGTGACAAAAGAGCATTCATGAAGCATGTATTAGTCTGGGTGAACTTGTTTGTCATTAGATAGCAGACATATGGAACTACTTGAACCAAAATCTGGAAAGTCTTTGTTTTAAGTAGTTTAGGGCAGAACTCTCATGCAATTGGGGGCCCTGATTTATAAGGGGCTGGAGTAACTAATATCCCCCCCATTCTGCTGTTGCTTTCAATGCCGAGAAATTTCAGTGAAAAAGACCCACCAGATTGAAAAGTCTGGCAAAATGTCCTTTCACCTATACCAGCATGAGATGGCAGGGGTTGGGATGAGGCATTTGATTTACTGTTTCACTCCTCCCCAACTCCATTTAGGTTTGCTCTGTAAGTTACTCATTTTTATATTGGTTTCAACTTGATCTGGATCCAACCCACTATAATTAAAACCAAAACACACACACAAATGAAGTGTTTTTAAATTTTAAAAAGTTATTTTGTTCCACAATGAGTTGTATAGTGTCATTCCAGAATCTTGTTTTTCAATTTGCCAAATTGTTTTCCCCTCCTTTTTCCCCAGAAATGAAAATTCCACCTCCAAGTAGGCTAGAAATGCAAAAAATACATGTAGCAAAGTGTGCTCTTTCTGCAGTTTGAGTGGTTTTTGTATTTGGAAGAGTGCATCAAATACTGATTCTCCAAAGATGGTTGATTAAAGATTAGAAGTTTAAGATTTAACCAAAGCCATCTGAGGAAATATATCTTTCCTCTAATTTTCCTCGATGTAATTTGTGTATCATATATAGTAGCTCACCTAGCATCCTCTGCTTTGAAATTAACTGTTTTCTTGTTGAGGTGTGAATATCTGTACGATTCTAACCAGGGATGGTGGAGAATTTCATTTGGTCTGCAATTTTAAATGAACCAACCTAATTTGCATTTCCCAGACTAATATTTGAATTGGAACACAGTTTATCTACCTATTTTCCCCCTTCATCAACATCTAACTTTATCTTATCCTAACAAGCTCAAACTCTAGTAAATGTTCCCATATCATTTTACATAAAATTAACTCAGTTGCTGTTTTGCTTGAGTCCCTTCTAATGCTTGGGCAACAACAGGCTTCTAAAGGCAGGATCTTTTCTCTCTGGCTAACAGAACTTGTTCTCCCATGGCCCATGAGAATATGCCCAGTTACGGTACCTCACCATCTTATCTGACATCTCCTAGGAATGTACAAGCTCACAGAGTGTCCATACTTGCAAGACTTAATGTTCTACCAACAGTAGTACTCCAAGGCAGATATTTTAAAACTCCCACTTCAAAGCAGATTGTGTCCATGTAAAACAAGAATCCCTGAAGCTCTAACGCATGTACATTTATATTATAATTTTTACTCTGATTTAAAATGTCAGATAATTTATCCTCTTTGGACTGACTTCCCAGGGCATCCAGATGAAAGAATGGTAATCAGTTGTCTTTCTGATAACGTCCCACATATCACTGAAAAGGTGGCTAATTTCTTTCTAATTGTCTTATGAACAAGAGCTCAGCTGATTACCTGTATTAGCTGAACTGAAGAAATTGTAGCCTGTGTCCTGACATTTGTCTATTTGTCGCTGTATTTTAATTTGAACAGGTCTAAATGACCATACTAAAGAGTATTTGTTACTTATCTTTCAGGTTGCTCACCTCCCTGAGTATTGCTGGGTAGTTCTTTGCTCAAAAATTACATACAAAAATTGTATACTAGGGAAAGTTGTGAATAAAATGTATAGGTGCAGGGAAATTGTGTATGGAAATTAGTGTGAATTGTCATGCTGTTTTAGTAAAAGAGCTATGCTGGATCAGACGAGCATCTAGTTGAGCGTTCTGTACACACACTGGCCAAACAGATGCCTGTGGAAAACCCACAAGTAGGACATGAGTACAATAGCATCCTCCCACTCATGTTCCCCAGCAACTGATACACAGCGGTATATTGCCTCTGATACCCGAGGTAGCATATCACCATCATGACTAGTAGCAGGTTGGATTTGATTTAAATCAATTTGATTTAAATAATGATTTAAATCACGATTTAAATCACTAGTAGCCATTGATAGCCTTCTCCGTGAATTGTTCTAATCCTCCTTTAAAGCTACCCAAATTGGTGGCCACTATTTATTACATCTTGTGGTAGCAAATTTCATAGTGTATATGCTGTGTAAAGAAGTACTTTCATTTATCTGTCCTGAATCTCTGACTATTCAGCTTCATGGGGTGACCCCTTTGGTTTCTAGTATTATGAGGTGGAGTTCTCAAGGACCAACTTGCCCCCCAGCACGCCCAAAAGAAAATGTCAAATCAAGACTTAACCCCAAAAGTTCATATTATGGGAACTGCATGGCTGCTGTGAAATGATGGGCTTGTGTGTTTGTGGGATGCTTCTGCCACCCATGATGGGTTAGTCCACCAAAACGCCCCAGAACCCGCATTCTACAAAATGGGCATAATGGGCTGTCATAATCTAAGATGCATGGTGGTTATTAACCCATCATGGCTTAGTGTTATGTGTGAACCCAGCCATCATGGGGAGGAGAGGAAGAGATGTAGGGACTGTTGCTTTGTTGCTCCCATGAGATCTAGTTCTTCCAGCCCCAGCCTCGTCCTCTCAAATATTAGCCAAAGTTTATGGTGTCTGTTTCTGTAAAGCAGGGGGCTGGCATCCTGGCAACCTCCAAATGTTTTGGGTTACAACTCCCATAAGCCCTAGCCAGCATGGCAAGTGGTTTATGGGAGTTGTAGTCTAGAACATCTGGAGGGCACAAAGGGCAGTATCAAATGGTACTCAGACTAGGCTCACTCACTTCAAGGGGTCTACTCTGTGTAGGAGTATCATTGGATGCTGCCCCTAGGTTGTCTACCCCTTTCCATAAAGCAACATGTATCATAGGGAGCTGTTTTAGAGCAAACTGATGGAATATTCATCCATCTACCCCAGGATTGTCGACTCGGACTGGCAGCGACTCTTTTTTTAAAAAAATTATTTAATATTTCAACATATAATAAACATAAAATAAACATAATACATAAACAAAACCTTAACATCCCCCCGTGCTCCCCTACCCTTGAGACCTTCAATGCTCTAATATATTATACATTTTCCCAAAATTGCAACGATTCTTTTGAAGGTGTACAGCCTCTCCCCTTTACTAAAACATATTCTATAAATGATCCCCAATACTTTCAAAGTCATTCTTTTTGGATAATCCCATCCTCACTTTAATTTTACATGTTAGTCTATCATTAATTGCAATATCCCACACCCCTTTATACCATTCTTCTATACTATAATTCCCTTGTATTTTCCAATTTTTAGCTATCATTAATCTAGCTGGTGTCAGGAGGTTGTTTATCAATTCTCTTGTATTTTTATTCCCATATTCTTTATTGTATACACTTAAACCATAAGTTTTTTTGTCCTCTTAAAACTTCTTCTATTTGCTTTTTGTTAACCAATCTCTTCAGCCAATCTTTCACTTTAATTATTATTTTTTCCCTCAATAGCCCTTCCAATTCTCTTCTCAAATTACCTGGGAAGTTCTCCAATAAAAAAACTGGGGTTAGAGGAGAAATTCCTGGTATTAATTTCTTTTTATACTTTCCCCAAATTTCTATGATATTTTTTAGGATGGGATTTTCCATATCCTTCAATTGATTATTTTGTATTTTACTAAAAAAAATTTTTGTAACTCTAACTCTATTTCTCCTGTCTGCATCTCTAACCATTCTAAATCCTCTTTTCCTACTATACTATTTATAACATATCTTAATTGATTAGCTATATAATACATCTTTATATTCGGGAGTCCCAACCCTCCTTTCCTTTGAGTCTTATACCATTTTGTTTTATTAATTCTTGCTTTTCTATCTCCGTTACAGTAGTTATTTATCATGCTTTGCCATCTTCTTATTTCTACTTCTGTTATTTTAATTGGTAAATTCTAAACAAAAAATTAATCTTTGGTAATATTTTCATTTTAATAACCGCTATTCTACCAAACCATGAATGCTTTAATTTCCTATAAGCCTCTAACTTCTTCATTACCTGTTTTTTAAACTACTAAAATTTATTTCCTCTAACTTTTCTAAATCTTTCGTAATATGAACTCCTAATAGCGCACTATATTTTTAATCTTAAAATCAAGTTTTGAACTACACTCCTCCCTTTCTTCTTTGTCATAATTAAATAACATCATTTCTGATTTTCCCCAATTTACCTGTAGTCCTGTATTCTCTCCAAATTCTCTCAAATGTTGTTTTATTTCTTCTATGCTTTCCCTCAGATTTTCTAATGTCAATAAGGTATCATCCGCAAACATATTAATTTTTATTTTATCTTCCCCTCCTATCCCCTTCAGTCTCTCATCATCCCTAATAACATTTGCCAGTATTTCTATAACAATTGCGAATAATATTGGGGAGAGAGGACACCCTTGTCTTGTTCCCCGGGTTAAGGTAATTTGTTGCGTTAATCCATCATTTACCATTTACCACTGCCTTATTGTTTGCATAAAGCTGATTAATCACTCCTATAAACCTTTCTCCAAAACCAAATATCTTTATAATAGTTTTTAACGCTGGCCATTCTGCACAATCAAAGGCTTTAAAAATATCTAAAGCTATCAACCCTGCTTTTAAGATCCTTCTTTTAATAACGTTTATTATGTTCAATACTCTCCCTATTAAATTAGGCATTTGCCTCTCTGGAATAAATCCACATTGATCCTTTTTTATATACTTATTTATAAAGGTGTTCAGTCTTGTTGCCATAATTGCTGTAAATATTTTAGAATCATGATTAATTAAAGAAATAGGTCTATATGATGCTGGGTCCGTTAAATCCTTATCTGGTTTCGGGATTAATATTATCAACAAACGTTCCCACGATGGCGGGGTCTTCTCTCCCTTTATTATATTATTATACAGGTTTTTTTTTCATTTTTGGTACTAAAAGCTCTTTAAATATCTTATAATATCTGGCAGCGACTCTTCAGGGTCTCAGGCATTCACATGCTACCTGATCCTTTTACTTAAGAGATGCCCAGGGCTAAATCTACAGGCCAAATATGTGCTCTACCTTAAATGTAGTACAGGTCTTTTTGCCCTGCAATAAGCAGAGAGTTGGTATCTTTCTCAGGTAATTTAATCAGATTGAGTAATAGATTGCATTTTAAATTTACTGCTGACCTGACTGAGCTTTACTGTATGTAGTGGGTGGTTTGTAACAATATCTGCTGGTATTTCCAGTTATTCTTGGCTGCTAGTGATAAACTGGTGCAAAGTTTATCATCTGGTACATTTTTTTTGAAAGTAAGCATACTTGGCAAACCTAGACTTTATAGATTAAGCAATCTTTTGTAAGCATATGCAGTCATAGTTAACGGCAAGTATAAAGAGGATGGGCACAAAATTTTAACAATTTGGGTTATTATGGTCTTTACAGGGCCCCGGTTGAGTTAATTGTATTTGTTAGTTGCTGTCTCTTGTTCTGCAGTTCGTGAGCCTAAAACAATAAAGCAGAGAAGGAACCCAACCCACATGCAAAGTGGATGAATATATAATAGTTTCTCAAGTGTGTCCTGTTTGTGAAAGAGCATTAGTGGGAGAAATATGAGAATGGTAGGGAAAGGATAGAGAGCTGGATGCATGGAGAAATGGAGGTTAAGTGAAGGAAAGAGAGCTTGAATTATTTCAGCCATTGCTGTCATACCTGACCTAGCTAGACCCAAGTCAGGAAATTTCCTCCCCTGGGAAAGATTTTGAGGCTGGAGACCCCATAAGACTCCCCCACCCATAACTCCAGCATTCCCATAGACACCCCATACACCCAGAAGAGGCTACACCAGTCCCTTTGGCAACAGGTGTCCATAAGTTACCCATGGATGGGGCTCTTGATGAACTTACCTCACCCATGGAGTCAGAGGAAGAGGCCAAGTGACCACCCAGCCCTGGAGAGCATCCGTGTGAAAAGATGCAGGCACAGGTGGCCTCCCATCGACAAAGTGCACACTTGAAGGCCCAAAGAAACTGGGCTCCTCAGGAGTAAGAAGGCTTTTTAGCAGTAGGTCTCCTGAAGCATAAGGGGCTCTCAGGAGCAGGAAGCCTGAAGGACTGGGTTAACATGTCTCTTAGTTTGTTCTGTGTACCCCAGCTGCACTTCCTATGTTACTGACTCTTGACTTCGCCTTGATTCTGAGATTGCTTATTTCTTGGCTTTCTTCTTTGTATTTGAACTAGGCTTCACTCAACAACCATACTAATGGACCCAGCTTGAACAGTACAACAGCAAATCTTGTGTGCTTGCTGGCTGTGTAGGGCGCAGTTGAACTACAATGGGTTTGGGGTATTGCAGGCCCGAACAATAGGATGACTTTTTCCCTGGTCAGGTATTGTACTTCAAAGTCCCCCGTCAAGTTGTGAATGAGGACTACCACGAGGCAGGATTGTTATTGTGTTTTTGCTTAGGAATAAAAGGTGACTAGCAAAGAAGCTGGAGCCTATCCTGCTATTCTATTAGAGTAAATGCTGTTGACAGGCTGATTGATAGAAAAGAGCAGCTGGGACTGAGCACCCTGGGATGGCTGTCACATGATCTCGGGGGGCCAAATTCTGTCAGGTTTGGTTCCATTCACCAGCACTTTACCTAGCACGCAATTCACACATGTTCTCAATTAGTACATGCCCTGTCACTTGCTTGCTATGTCTCAGCAATGCCATATCGGTCCGCACATTTTGGTCTCCTCATATTCACTGCTACATTCTCAGACCGTTGATGCAAATATATATATTGCGTTAGTGTTTCATGTTTGCCTAATAGTATTTGTGCAACACGAAATAAAGCAAGCACATAAAATTAATAGGAAGGCATTGGGGGCTGAAAACGTTTTTGAGACACATGCAGGTCTGCTTATGGTATTTTGAGTGCCACATGGCAGCACTTGATATTTCTTCCGTGTGGAATCTACTTTGCACATTGATCCAAAAGCCTATCTAGTCCAGCATCCTGTTCCCACAATGGCCAACCACAAGTAGGATAGGAGTGCAATAGCACCATCCCATTTATGTTTCCTAGCAACTGGTATACTGGAGATAAATGCAGGAGACAAGCCAATACACTGCAAGGTAATTTTGGATGCTAGACGTAATAGTTTTGCTCTCCGCCCCATTTAGAGGCCACATGTATCACTTCGGTGGTGAGGCACACACACATGCAACTTAACATTTCTCTTGCACCCCCCATTCCCTTTCCATGCTTTACAACTGCTTCTACATGCCTGATACGTTAGAGTGGGAAGAAAATACCATTCTGCCAATCCCAATTTTAAAAAAAATACTCTGAGCATGACTTAAATCATAACACCATCCTGATTTCACTAATGACATGGAGTCTGCTTCTGCTGCCTTGGGAAAAGGCACCATTTTGTTGAAGAAAAGAATAATATATTTTAAAGTTAAAAGTAACAAAATAAGATTTTTTTACCAGCCCTGACTATGAAATAGTTTAAAAATAAGTTGAAGGAAAAGATGCTGTGGTGAACAGCATCAGTCTTGGTGGGGCCTGGCAGGTGCATGCCAGTCTAGCTGTGGACACTTGGGTGGCTGCAGGGCCCCAAAATGCCAGCCCAGGTGCTGACATGTGGTCATTTGCAGGTTGTGGGACCGTGAACTTTGGCCCCAAGGTCCAGGCTTAGCTGCATCACTGAGAAAAGCTGCGGGGGGGTGGGGGATGGAGAGCAGTCAATTAGTGTAGGGAGCTAGGACATATGGAAGGCTGCAGTTCAGGGAGCAGCAGCTATCTGGAGGCAGCGGCAATAGGTTTGCATGTGTTGCATTGAGAGATGCAGCAGCCCTGCATTTCTATCAAAGAATTTGCTCTGAACATGAAACTTTGTTCCTCCAAATAGTAGCAACGAAAGTGGGAGATAAACCCAGTACCTGCTCTTTGCACATTTATGCAAACGTTTATTCAGGTCTTGTTTATTTTTGTTTGTCCATTTGTATTCCTTCTCTCTCCAAAGGAAGCTCAGAGCAGCTTACAATAATTAAAACTGTGTGTGTGTGTGTGTGTGTGTGTGTGTGTGTGTGTGCGTGTGTGTGTGAGAGAGAGAGAGAGAGAGAGAGATCCTCTACTTTTACTTTTGTAACGGAATTTAATTTGTCATATAGCTTGCCCTCTGTATTAGCAGTAACGTTGATGAAAGGCGTATTAATTTAATTCAGCCTGTGTACACTGGAGCCAAAGCACCGGAGCAGTGTGCAGACACCAGCGATTGTTGGTTTTGCTTATTCATCTTGCAAAAGGGAGATTACATTTTAATCCTCTGTTAAACTTTTAAACAGCTTTTTTGGTGCTGGATTCAGATGTTTTAAATGTGTGCACTTCAGTTTTTTCATAGGCCTGTGTTAATAAGGTTTTCTCTTGACTGTGTTTTGGAAGAAGCCCAGTAAGTGTACTATAAATAGGTATTTCAGTTTATTATAAAATCTGCTCAGTTTAACTGCTTTGGATTCTTTGAACAATGTCTGAAAGAATGCGCTCTGTGGAGAAGTTGCCTGGCTGGCATTCCGTTCCTTTATAACCACAGTAGAACAAATGCTAGCATCCATGGTAGCAACTTCTCACCATTCGTATAAAAGAAGCAAAGACATGGTGGATTTGTTTGGCCATGTCTAAAAACATTTGCATCTAGTACATTTTTGGAGGTATCTATTGAGGAGTTCTGTGAAATGAAACTTCAAGATCTTCAGCGGTCTAGTTTAGACATGTCAAAACCATGGTTTGGCAGTCTAGCTTTGTAATTCCTTTCTTTCATGTATGCTGATTTTTTTCTCCACTTCTTGATTTATAGTAACCATAGTTTTCTGTGGCAGCCAAAATTGTTAGCAATCTTGGTTTGCCTCTAAACCTGGAACATACTGCAACCCATTTCAAACTGTAGTTTCTAATTACAGTTTGGCGGCAGAGGTTGGATTCATACAACATGCTAACCCATCCAGTGTGGGTTGTTGTTGAACCATGGGTTATTGTGTTGTCTGAATGCAGCACGTTTTTCACAGGACTGCTCGTTAACTATGCAGTGTGGCTTGTTAGCCATCCTGAACAACTCAACAAGGTGGCTTGTTCGAGAAAAATAAACCACACTTCATGGTTAACAAGCCACCCTGCAGAAAACGTGCTGCTTTCAGGTGATAACCCACCCTGTCAAAAACACATTACATTAAGAAAACACATTAACCCACCCTGTGGAAAAAGCACTGCATTCAGACAACACGATTAACTCATGGTTGGTTAGCATGTTGTATGGACCAAGCAGTTAGTGGTAAATATAGATTGCCTCATTTTGATACCATGGCATATTATGATTATCCTAATCTACATGGCCAGTAGCGGGGAAAGAGTAAACAAAGACCCTATGGGGTGGAATAGAAGTGAAATTAATAACAAGAAACCCTGCAATACATTTTCTGATGGCTAAGGTGTGGTTTGGTTATCTGAACTAGGTGACTGAGTAACAGAAAAGGATGAGGAACGAAACATCCTGTCATACCAAATGCTTTTTCTGCATAGCTTCACCCAGAGATATTTCTTATGCTAGAATGTGATGGAACTCTGCATTGTTTGGACTGCCAACTTGATAACAGTCTCAAGTAATTTTGTGCACACTTAGTTTTAAATGAGAGATCTCTAGCCTTTCCCTTTCAAAGTTTTGTTACTGTAGTATGGCCTTTGCTCCTTCCCCCTGCCCTGTCAATGACGATGATGATGATGTATGATTAGCCTTTTGGACCAAATAGTCTCCCCAAAGAGACTTACAAATAAAATGTGCAACCATTTGAAAACAAATAAAAATGTATGAAACTTCAAAACAATTTGAAAATTTAAAAAAATAGTTTAAAACGTTAAAACAGCACCAACAAGCAAACGTTGAAAGCAGGAGAGGATCTTAAAAACAGTGTGGAACATCCTTGAGTAGTTTAGCAAAGTGGAAGTGGTTGAGTAGTCCGGACTTAGCATGCTTGCTTGCTTGCTCCCAGTAACTTACAAACAACCCATGGTTAACAGATATAGGTTGTTTAATCGTCCGAACTGGGTCACTGTCTTTGCACTTTAAATCAAAAGCTGGGTTTCGTGATTGTGCTAAAATATGACTATAAGTTGGGAACCAGCTTTCATACAGATATAGATTCTTCATTGTCTGGGAAGATGCCTACATTTTTTTGAGGTTAGCGTGTAACCTGCCAGTTCATGTGGATAAGCAAAATCCATTAACGTACGTTTCCCCCCAAAAAAAACATTTGCGTTATTGAATGTGCACAGCAGCACCTGCACTGCATATGTCCAGTTGCATTCATTGTCCCCTGCACAGGAGGACAATTCAGGCACTTGCCAGTGGGAGCCTGCATCATTAGCTCTTGGGATTGCTGGCGGACTACTGACAGGCCTGGATTGTTTGCTTTTCTGACTGCTGGCTGACAACTAAAATAGCTTTCACTTCCTTGCTTTTTAGAGTACCTTCAGTGACATTGTATAAAAGTAGGTCACTGGTACAGTTTATGGAATTTGTCATAAAACATTAACGAGGGGAGTGCTTATGGTGGTATTAACTCTACCAAAATAATCATGAGACGGGCAGCGATGGGAGTATCTGGAACTTCTCAGTTGTTTTTTAACTTCTCAGTAGTTCTCTTTCCTTGTTTGCCTTCAGCTTTTACACAGCAATTGGAGGACAGTGGTCCCTGCCAAAAGGTATTTCATCTTGAGGGCTGATTTCTATTTCAGAGAAGCTCTCAGGAGCTGCATTTCAATGGTGGGTGGAGCAAAAGGGAAAGGGACAGGGCGAAAGACAAACAAGGTGGGTCCAGAAATACTCAGTATACCCAGCCCTATTATAGCTTAAAGCTCTTGCTGCTCATAACAAAGCCTGAGGAGAGGCATTTCAACCTTTTAGACAAGCCATCGTGGAAAGGTTTCCCTGAAGTGAGAAAGTTTGGAAGCCACTGCTGTAATGTATTAGAACACTACATGTTTCAAGTTGGGGACATAAAATGGCCCCAGGGACTTACACAGCAGTTTAGAGGAATGTCACATTATCTTGTGGAGGTTGGGTTTTCCAACACATGATTTACATGAGGTATAGCGATTTTTGTTATAATTGGTGTGTTTTACCTCCAGCTTCTTAGTAACTCTATCCAAGCTACTGATTATACAAGCCAATTAATAGCTGTTAGCGTCAAGGTCAACTCAAGTGCTCCTGCTTACCTATGAAACCTGGATCCAATGCATTCTAGGCAATGTTTTCTCCCATATGGCACATATGAGCCTGATCCCATCTGCCACTGAAGTAGCTGGGGGTGGGGTTGCATCACAGCAACGAAGCTCTGTTACAAAGGCAATTCATCTGCATAGTTGTTTTTTTTAAAAAAATCAAATATTAAATTAATTAAAAATATTTTGCTGGCTCCTAGTATTAGGAAATAGACCTATAGGCCTAGATTTGATTTGAGATAACACCTCGTACGCAATTGTGATTTCAGTGTTTGGTAGCAGATGAAGTTCCTGTATAATGGATTATACAGATTTAAATGAATCCCCAAATTAAGTCAATATATGCACACACAGACTACACAGACTCTGTATACATGAAAATATTATGCAAGCAGCTAAGCAATAGCAAGTAATAGGAAAGAACTGACAATTCATTGACATCAAGAACATTTTTTCTCCATTGTTCTCACACTCGATAGCCCAACTGCTCTTATGTTTACCCACCAGCCAGTCACTACAGCAAAAAAGCTGCCACTCCCTTAGTTCCCTGTTTCTTAATACTAAATGTGGCCTATCCTGACTTTTAAAAACATCCCTTCTTAAATGATCAGTGTTTAGGGATTATGGACAGATAGGCTATTGTTACAGATCCTCTCGACTTACTGCTCTAGGAGAGACATGTGATGCATGAATGGAAAGGTAAATAGAGCATGCTCCATACTTAGACATGGGGGTAGTTTCAGACACATGAATACTTACAGGGATTTCAAGCACTGATGAACATAAGCATTAGTGTTGGTAGAATTGTGGTGTAATTCAGAGTGCATTTACCAGCAAAACCTCTTCTGTTTGTTTAAAGAAAGGAAACAGTGATCTATAACATCCTTTTAAAATAAATGTCTGAAGCCATGAGAGCCAGGTTTCCATCAAGACATTTGCCAGCTCACCATTTGCATGTCCATTTTCTCCCCCACCGCTGTAATATCATGGCAAGATTCCCCCATCCTTCTCCAGAAATCCAGAAAGGGTGGAGGAATTGCTCAGCACTTGCATTGTTTTTGGAAAAGATCAGAAAACAGCAACACTTCTCGCTGTGTTCTGAGCTTTCACACCAGGGACAACCCAATGCTTGGCTTGGAACTGGGGAATAGGGCAGAGGGTTGTCCCCACAATTGCATTCAAGGCCAGCCATCATCTGTGGGACCCTAACTGGAGCTTTAAGTTATGCTGAAGTTCATGACGAAACCATTAAACGGTTCTAGTTGGCTATTGAAGGCATTCCAGAGCTTTGGGCAGTTTTTCAAAGTTTTGCTTTATCCCTCAGCCCAGGAAACTTTATTGCGACAAGGATTCTATTAATACTTACACTACTAATGTTGTCTGTGTTAAAGGCTTTTTCTGTGCCTGACATCCTGCCATGGATTTACAGAACTGATTTTTGCCGTTGTGCTTAACTGTGCTCAGGAATGCTTTCTACACTCCATCAGGTTGGTGTGCTCACAAAGAAACGTCGGCATTGGTATGAGTGGCCTTTGCTCTACTCAAGTTTCTAAAGCAAGGCCCTCTGCCCACCATGGCTTTGAGTCAAAAAGTGGGAACATTTCCTTTTGATACAGACTTGAATGCATAAACCTGAACTTTTTCCTGCCTCCTTTGTAGAAAATTAGAGACATCAGACTTAGGGTATTTCAGAACACTGTTGAAATGTATTAAATCTTTTAGTTTATTGGTATTAGCCCAGTATTGTAACACTAAGATCAATAAGTGGCAGAGGATGGGTGAGAGAACCTGTAATTGGCGTAGAGATGACAAATGCCTTCAAGCTCTTTTATGGGCTTCCCAGAGGGGCATCTGGTTGGCCAATGAGGGAAGCAGTATGCGGAACTAATAAGGCCACTGGTCTGATCTAGCAGGGCTGCTCTTATGTTCTTACCTCCCTGATGACATTACATTTTTCAGGATTGCCTCCATATGTTGTCCATGTACTCCTTAGATGCTTCCCTAAGACTTCGTTGCATCCTGCTGTGTGGGTGAGGATTCTTGTCAAACAGGAGAGGTTCCAAACAGTTTTACCCATAGCAGTAGCAGCTGTGTAACATCTCATGATGACATCGCAGCTCAACGTGGATGGGGTTGCATTCAGCATGTTGGGAAAGTTCCACAGCCTTCTCTCTCCTTCATGGAGAAACAGGCTGAGTTCGGACGACACTTTAGGCAGCGGAGAAGGGGAAGAGGCAGTTGTAGGTTTGTTACTGTTGCGGTGCCCAACACACGACACGTTGCCACCCCTCCCCCCCATTGTGCAGCTGAAAGTCCCGGCCTCATGAGAAGCAACGGGTCTCCGATAAATAACTGAGCAGACCGTTGTTTTCCCCGTTGTTAAACAATATACTGTCCGTTGTGTGTTCCCCCACCCACGACACAATAATCAACACAACGGACAGCTGCCTCTTCTCTCCGTTGCCTAAAGTGTCGGCTGAACTCAGCCACACTCTGGTTTTCATTTGAGCTTGCAATTAGCCAGTCGTCTACACCTGTGGAGAATTAATAAACGTGTGTGCATCACTCATGAAATGTGTGATGCATCAAGAGAGAGTACTGGTTGAAATGTGATGTCAAAAGCATAGATTTGCTTCTCTCCAGAGCAATCATTTATTTATTTACATCCCCTTTTTTGTTTGTGTACACAAACAAACCCCATTTACCCTTTCCTTCAGTCCCCCCTTTATCTCCCCCCATATATCAAATCACTAAGCAAATAAAAATAAAAAACAAGCATATGTATCAAATACGTACATCATGCCAATCATTCGCAAATAACAGCTAAAATTCATGCAATTGACATCTGATCCAGCATGGTCAGCTGTCAAAAGAAGCATAAAAATATAATTAAACTACATTATTATTGCTAAAAAGATTTCAATAAAATTAGCAGCACACAAAATAGAACATAAAGCAATAAAATCCCAAAAGCAGCATTAAAATCAACCTTGCTGTTTGTTCAAAGCCTGAGCAAGTAAAATAGGTTCAACCTGCTACAGAGTAAAGTAATAGCTAACGTTTGGGGAGAGAGTGTTCCCACAATTAGGGAACCCCCCATAGAAAGATCCCTCTATCTTCTGGTCACCATCCACCTAACCTCCAAAGGCAGAGGCAGCTGGATCAGTGCTTCAGGAGATCTTAATTGCTTGGCAGGTTCCTGCAATTTAGTATATCATAAGTGGGTGAAAGGATATTCATTTGCCTGTTTTCACTTGACTATAACATGACCCCTTATTTTATTTAGTTGCCTGTTCCAACTAGTCATTTTCTACTCTTGCTTGCCTTCCATCTTATCTGAACATGGTTGCCAATTTTTTTCTGTGCGACAAGTATTTTTTAACATGTTTAAATTTGTTACACTGCCAACTATCTATCTGCTGAAATTCCATTTCATAGAAATGTACTTTTTGGGAAAGCTTCACTTGCCAGGGTTTTGACTTGCATCAAAGTCACAGGAACATTTTTGGGAATGGAAATATGAGACACTGATCTCCTTCTTACCAATGCATTGGCTATTGTACACATAGGCCATTAGAGTTTAGGAGGTGAGGGTAGGTGGAATTTGGGTGAGTGGACTTCCGACATGAGAAAGGTAGATGGAGCTAGTAGTGAAGCTTTGAGTGGTACTGCTTTTGTGGAGCGCCTGATTTCATAGAACAGTATCTTTTTGAACGTTGACTAGAAGTAGAAGGCTAAAATGGATTTATGGGAAGAGAAGCTGAGGAAACCCAACAAGTAGCAGAATTGACATTGCGAGGTGCTAACTGAATCTAAAGAGTGGTATTGGTTCTGTAAGCTAAATGAGGCCTGAGCTTGTTGCAATAAGCTGAGATTTTTGGTCTGGCTTGGTAGGTTATGTCAAGGCCCCATAAATTTTGTTTGGGGCATCCTGTTGCCACCCTTAAGAAAGACAGATGGTGAGAGGGGGTGTAGAATAGAGGCCATGACACCACTTTTTTAAAAAAAGTCTACAGAGAGTGCATTGCAACTGGTCCCAAACATTTGAAACTGTTGTTTGCTAATCAGGACTAATGCAGAAATAGGCTTCTCTACAATCAGGTGCAGTGAAACATGTTTTGAATCCTAGTGATTTTGCCACTAACCTTTTTGGGGGCAGTACTGTATTTTTTACACCTGTATTCTCAGCAGTATGTGTAATGAACCTTGAGGCATATTGATACAGCTAACAATATTTCAGAGGCACAGTTTTGATTCTCAAGTATGGAGAGTGTGACTCAATTTGATCGCTGTCAGAAATCCTCTCATGTTCTCCTTTTCCCCCCCCCTCCCCTAAAACAGCCCGCTTTTCGTAACGTGGAAGGTTGGTCGAGACAAACGATTGCGTGGATGTATAGGTACCTTTTCTGCCATGAACCTGCATTCAGGACTCAGGGAGTACACGCTTACTAGGTAAGATTTTGTTTCTTTGTTCTCTTAACTTTGCACCTGTAGGTGATCATTGATCTCTGTTATGCTACTAAACTGGTCAGATTAATTTCTTATCCTGTGCTATTTTCTCAACTCTTGGTGAGAAACAAGCAACAGGCTTGTTGCCCCAAAACCTTGTCAACAATGGGTTCTTTTTGGGTCGCCTAAAATACTCTGACTTATTTATAACTGACCTCTATCATAGCATCCCCCCCCAAAAAAAAGACAGACAACTTCAGAGGTTTGTTTTTTTTAAAAGAAATTGAGCCCAGAACATGAGGGAAAACAGCGGTGTGCTTGTGTGTGTCTAAATTTTGGATGGGCATGTTCAAAATTCTAAAACAGCAGGTATTCTCACCTCTTCTCCAGCAGGTGCTTCCAATCAACTGCAATTAATTTAATCCTACACATTTCCATTACATGTTATTCTTCAGCCACATCTTGTTCTTGAGTGGGAAGCTGTTGGACTAGGGAGGTAAGTGATAAGAACTCTTCACTTCTCTGGCACCTGATGTCACTTGTTGAATCACAGCTAGATTGAATCGTCTTAGTATTTTTCTCTCTGTCTTTTAGTGCAGTGGTCAACCAATACATAATAATAAAGCAATAGCATTAGTAGCTGGTCTTGTATTTAGTCTCTGTTTCTATATATTGTTTTCTGAAGAATGGATGCACTAGATCAGAGGTTGCTGCCTTCTCTGTTCATCTGGCCTCTTCAGACTCCAGTAGGTAGTCCAGGGGCTAGAATCACATTCTGCCTCACAAGTCCTGCTTGCACGAGACAGTTGGCCACATTGGTGTCAATCACAGAATTATTTTCAAATTTAAATTATATCAGTGGGATGTTGCGTTCTATCCCCAGCCCCTAAGAGGAGTTCTCAAGTTCAGCCAGCCTGGAACAGGAGCCCTGTAATCCTGTTCAGGTCTTGCTGGAGGGAGGGGAGATGTCTTCCCCCAGCCCTGGAGGCCTTCCCCTGTTGTTCTAAAAGGTAGCAGGTGATATGAGAATCTTGCCTGAGTCCTTGGAGAGCCTCTGCCAATCAGAATAGATAATACCGGGTTAGATGGGCCAATAGTATGGCCTTGTATCCTGTATATTCCTATGTTCTTTTAGTGCTAGAGGGCAAAAGTTTATAGCTATGTAGTGGGGGAGGGGGAGGAAATGGTTATTCTTTGGAGGGAAAATATACACCTTTTTTCTCTACCTGAAACATACCTATATTGCACAAGGAAGCAAGTTTGTTTGTTTTAAATGTCATGATACGTATCCCTCAACCGTGGTCCATCTCTTCCCACCAGGATATTTACCCTAACCTGTTAGGGACTTGACAGGTCAGTTTCATCTTTACTTACCCACCTCCCTGTTTCATTCCCCTTTTCCCTCTCAACTGACAAATCATTCTGTACAGCCTGAAAGTTCACAGGTACTTGTCAGGTTATTTTGGGGGGTTTGACTGTTTTTGCTAACTTACAGCCATGTATACTTTTGCGTACTCAGTGGTCCCACACCCTTATTTCTGGGTGGCCCTGTTTGTGGGTGGCCGTGCCTCTCCTGCAAACTGATAGCAAACTCAGGATGTTGAGCTGAGAACCTATTAAAGGGAATGATAGTATGTATGATTCATTAACTTCTCTAAGCTGCTACAGGGCAGAGCATTATGACATTTGAAACAATGTAAGGGATAATAAGTCTCCATGCACCAATTTTGAAAACGATTTTCTTTCCTTAAAAGTGACTCTTGGGCTGTAATGTTTAATGACACCTTGATTAAATTTTGATAGTTCTGCTGGGATAAAGAAAGACTGGATATAAAAAAATTAAAATAAACTTTAAAGTCCCCCCCCCCCCCCGGATAAAATTGCTCTGCAGGCTGGCTTCCTGTTGTCCGTTCCTGAGCTATTACTCTGCCTGACAATTGATTGTATCAATCTATGACTCCTTAATTGGGAACAATATCAGAGCAAGCAACAAAGGCAATGTATCCCTTTAATTCGCTTTTTGATTCTGAAGGTGAAGGGCAAAACTGAGGAAGCCTCCCCAGGTATATTGTTGTCTTGCGCCTGGACACTTTATTCTGATGCCTTGGAATCTGAAGTGTGTCTCAGGCCTGGCATCTATAGCTCCTTAGAGTCGGAAATATTTCTTCCAATCTTAGTCAAGGATATGCTGCTTCTGTGAAGTTAGAAAAAAAAACTTTTTCTTGTTAATACCCCCATGTTCCTTCTAATAATACTTGATATAACGACACGGGATGCTGATCTGCTTATTTGAGTACACAGGTTAATGAAATGCCATCCTTAAGATGGCAAAATTGATTTTTCTACTTTACATTCATCATAAAGTAGTGGTAAGATGCCTTCTGCTCTGTAGTCAACATGATTCATCAGATGTATTTGCAGGAAGGATTAGTGCAGATGTTGAGGACATATTAAACTCTCATCCAGGCCGGGGTAGAGTGTGAGAAATACCCTCCATTCTGACTAATGGGTACAGTATACTTTCAGTATCCAAGGCAGTAAGCCTATATACATCAATTGCTGGGGAACAAGGGCAGGAGGTTGCTATTGCACCCGTGTCCTGCTTGTGGGTTCCTAGTCAACAGCTGGTTGGCCATTGTGTGAACAGAGTGCTGGACTAGATGGAGCCGTGGCCTGATGCAGCAGGGCTCTTCTTATGTTCTTATCTGTTTGAGTTTATTTGCTGTAACACTGTATCCTCCAGGACACACACCTTTAGAAACCAAGGAAATCAGTCCAACAAGGTAGTAAGTACAGCATAACAATTGCCTTGCTGAATGAGACTAAAGGTCCGACAGTAGCAAACAGGTTCCTCCTGTTTCCACTACCAAGAATCTACTTTGATTCCAGAAGTGGCCAGTTATGAAACCCTGCAAAGTGCACGTGTAGAACAAGTTTTACATCATCATCTCCTACTAGTTGCCCTCAGCACCTGACAATTGGACAGTAATTGGTAACAGTCATTCATAAGACCTTTCGTCTGTGAATTGGTCTAGCCCATTTAAAAGCTCTCTGTGCTAATGGTCATCCCAGCATCTTGTGGTAGTAGATTTCATCTGCTGCCTTATTTAAGCATTGCATGAACATATCTCTCCGTTTTGTTCTGAGCCTGCTGCAGTCTGTTTCATTGCTAACTCAGGATTATGAACATAAGAAGATCCCTACTGGGTTAGACCAAAGGCCTATCTAGACCAGCATTCTGTTTCCAAAATGGCGAACCAGATGCCTACGTGAACCCCACAATCAGTACATAAGTTCCAGAACATTCCCCTCCCTCTCTCATGTTCCTCAGCAACTGGGATTCATACTGCCTCTGATTCTGGAGGTAATATGTAGTCATCATGACTAGTACCCATTGCTAGCCTTATCCCCCAACTTCTGGCATTTAGAAAAATAAAACAGATTCTTTTGGTTTCAACCTGTCAGTGTGGTTGCCCCTTATTAGAACTGTGGTGTGGAGTTCCTGCCACACAAATGTGGTTTTACAGCAGCGATGAAAGCTGCAATCGTAACATCTGAAACCAGCCTAAGTTTCTTGAGAAACCTTTCTTGAGGGGCCCTCCTGTTCTGCATGCTTATTTGTGCTCTCAAGGAATTGTAAAAAGTTAATTCAGCCTTCCCAAGCCTTCCTGGTGTCTTCCATATGATTTGACTACAACTCCCAGCATCCCCCATTCAGCTGTGAATTGTACTCCAACACATCTTTTTTTAGTGTGTGTGTATTTACACATCCCTGTACAGTCTTCCTTTATCCCATAAAAGCTAAAGCATGGCTGGCTTGCAGATGTTCTGATCCAGCATGGCTCTTCTTATGTTCTTATGTTTACACAGCACATAGTTAAACTGTGGAATTCGCTACCACAAGACGTAGCAGTGGCCACCAATTCATGGAGGATATCTCTGCAAATGGCTACTAGTCCTGATGGCTATATGCTACTTCCAGTATCAGAGGCAATAGGCCTATGTACACCAGTTGCTGGGGAACATGGGCCAGAGGGTGCTGTTGCACTCAAGTCCCAGTTGTGGGTTTCCTGTGAGCATCTGGTTGTGAACAGAATGCTGGACTAGACGGACTCTTGGTCTGATCCAGCATGGCTCTTCTTGTGTTGTGAGTTGCAGTCCAACACATCTTGAGGGCACCAGGTTGGGGAAGACTGTAGGGTATTTCTCAGCAAAGCTTCAGCAATTCTAGCCTTAACAACATTTCCCCCCAGTTTATTTGTAACTGGCCTGTAATCTCCTGGACCTCATTTGTAAGAACATTGGCTACCTTCCAATCCTCCAATGCAGAAGCTGACTTTTAAAACTGGCAAGTATTTATAGGGTCAACAATCTCACATTTGAGTTCTTTATCTCTCTTGATGATCCCAGCTGATCTTAGCAACTTTGTTATCTCTTAATTTGTGGCTTATATCTAAAACTTCATGCTTTGTTACTTCTCTCTGGCACACATCTTCAGTTATCCACACCTGAGCCATTTTTCTCAGGGTGTACGTTAACATCCCTCTTGTGTGAAGACTGATAGAGGAATTAATTCCCTGTCATCCCTCAGTACTCTTTTTACCCTTGTTTTCATTTTACGGTCAAATAGACTTTCCACCTGGCTTCTTAATCCTGATGTATTTAAACTTTTGTTATTTATTCTTCCTGTTTTAGCAGTTTGCTTTTACTCAATAGATTAAACAATGAAAGTTTTTGTTGATTGGTGGGGGGAAAACGTAAAATCAAGAGAGCTGGAATTAAAGGGGATGTTAGTTTACTACTTCTGCAGTCCAAAGAAAAGCATACAAAGAGGTAGACTTTCAAAAGATGCTGCTTTGGAGAGAACTTAGATAAAACTGTTTGAGCACAATAACGTATTAAGAGCAGTTGCCACAAAGGAGGAGTAATAATACCTGAAATACACTGGGCTTTTGCACACACAGTTTGGTTGTTCGCACATAACAGTAAACAATAGTGTAGGGTCATGTGCATAAGCAGGAATGGGCCTGTGCACCACCTGCCCTGCCCCCAACCATATGACTGGGAGGAGGAATAAACCAGGCTTACATTTCTCTTTAGCATTTGCCGTTACTTGTGAACCAGGAATTGTGGTTTGAAATAAACTCTAGTTTGCTAAACAAACCGCAAAAACAATCCAAGGTTTGAATTTGGTTTGTTTGGCAACTAACTAGAGTTTATTTCAAACCACAATTCCTGGTTCACACTTAACGACAAGCCAGGAATCTGCTAAAAAGAAACTTAATTCTAGTTTATTTCTTCTTCCAGCGACAGAGGAGAAAGAGCAGGGAGGTGTGGGGAGGGGGAGATGGGAGAAATGCTCATGCACATGACCCTAAATTATGGTTTACTATTACCTGCAAATGTGCACTTTGAGATTTGACTTTTTTTTCTTTTTTCTTTTCTTTTTAAAGAGGCTGCTTTTTCTGGTATTTTTCATTAAATAGAAAATATTAAAGATGTCTTTTCTTTCTGACAATAATGACAATGAGTAATAGTTTCTTTTATAAAAATTAAATATAAATCTCAGACCCCTTTTAGTGTCCCCAAAAATAATTTGTATTGAAATTTTAGCAATATGGGAATGTAAGCAATGAAAAAAATTGCAATTTCAAACCAGATGGTAAATCAACTTCAAAAAATTGTTTAGGCGGTCCTTCTGTAGCCCCGGCTGATTGCTGTTTGACTGTGTTGCTGATCATTTTAGAAAAATGTTTTGAACATAGGAATGCATGAATCTGTCAATTTTTGTTTCTCTCAGTTTCTCATTGTTCAGGTCTTGAGTCCATTTTATCCTGTTTCCACATCAATTTACAATTTTTAGATAGAGCTTGCACAAGGATTTGTATACATTTTTATTTGCATTTCTGCTAATAAATGCTAATAAATGTGCATTTTTGCAGGCAACTTCCCTGATACAATGCATTTTTGTACGCTATTTTGACTAATATGCATGTTTTTGTTCACACTTTTCCCTAGTATACTCATTTTTGTATGGATTTTTTATTATTGGAAAACTACATGGAAAAATTTGGAGAAGTGTGAATTCTGAAGGGTAACTGCATTTCAATTTGCTTATCAGTTCAGGGTGTGTGAAATAAGTATCTTCTCATAAAATGTGAACCAAGCAAATTTCTGTCACATCCGTAATTAAACATTATTGATGGAAAGGAACAAGGAATCCTGAAAGTTAACTGCTTCATTGCACCTTGAATTTTTTTAAAAAAATATTGTTGGGGTGTTGTGTGTGTGTGTGTGTGTGTGAGAGAGAGAGAGAGAGAGAGAGAGAACAATTGTAGAGCTATTTAGAAAATATTTGTATCTGCATCCCAAATACAGGATTTTACAGAACAACCCAAACTCCCCTGAGTTACATGAACTATTTAAAGTGTTGATTATTTACTTTTTGTAGGGATACCAAACAATAAACATATTGTTTTATATTGGACGTTGAGAGTATAGTAAAAAATAATATGAAATACCTATTGCTACCTATTTTCCAAATAAAACTAATACTTGTAACATTTATTACTAGGCCAGCTTAAATTTTCAATGTAGTTCATTTAAGTGGGCACACTTAAAATTCCTCGGTAATGGTTGTCTCATTGTGGGACCTCATGTATGCAGGAAACATGTCCAATCATAAACATACAGAAATCTCTTGCTTTTCTACAGTCACATATAGAAAGTGAAATGCAATTAAATACAATTAAAGCTGCAACCATTCAAGAATATCCAGAAATGGGTGCCAGCAGTAACCCACATCCCAGTAGCCTGTTTTTTCCTGTCTTTCTAAAAGGCCACTGATCTTCCTTGAGAACAATACAAACAAGAGGTCTCCACCAAAAATGCCCTTTTCTTAGTGTAGTTCAAGTGGTGACACCTGAAAAGAAGGACCTTTGTTTCATAATTTCTAGGGAAGCACTAATTCAGATATCCCAGGCTGCTTAGGTCTTTGAGGTATCGCACTTGTGAACTGAACAAATTACAAATATTGTTGGATTTCATAGGTATTTTGCTTCTCATTTGTTTATGGACTCAAAGGTAGTAGTAACAGTGGTATGTCTGTTAGTAGAACTTTAGAAAAGAGCTTTAGGAAAGGATCAACTTTTCTCTATTACTATTCTTAAGTGTTTTGTGGGGAGGGGGGGACACCTTGACAATAGGCTAACATGTAATGCATAACTAGGCAGTTGCAAGTGACATTTCTCCCCAAAGCTAATTTCCCTTTGACTTTATACGTGACACATATTTTACCAGAACCATCGTAATAACCTGAATTGAGGGAAAGCAACATGGGAAGTGACCCAGGATGCCACTGATGTTCTGAACAAAATGATTGTGTATCTAGAGGAAAGTAGTTTTTGAAAAGAAAATGCAGTGCATCAGAACCTGTTATTTATTTTATTTTATTTTATTTTTGGAAGGGGCATTAGGGCTGTGAGAGGATGTTCTTCATCGTGATCATCTGTGCATCACACATATGGGCTCTGTGCTTGTGTGAAGCCCCACTTTGGGAAACTTCTATAGCTACATGAGGCGTTTTAGGCGGGAACCCTTCCCCCCACCTCAACTGCGCATGCTCCAACAGTTCCTGCTCTTTCCCCTCAGTTCTGTTTCGACCACCATAGCGGTAGCCTCACTGGGAAGCTTCTCTGAGATATTGAAATCTCTCTTGTCATTTCTTTCATACTGTTTCTCTTTTCTGTTAGTCATTTTCTCCCTTTCAAATTGTGTTTTATTTTACTGTTGCGGACTTGGGATCGCTTCACGATCTCATGGCCCTCTGGGCTCCTTCCAGAAAATGCGCTAGGTGTGGGAACAAATTGCTGCCTTCAGCGGGCACAATCCTGTGCTCTCCTCATGCATTGGGTGAATGGGAGGGAGCAAAGGGTCTTTTGAATATCCCTATGGACTTCACTATTCATGAACATTTCTCAAAGAAAAGGACAAAGACTGCTGCCAGATGATATGCAGCCACAATTCTTTACAGAAGACCTGACCTGTGCAGTGTTTAATTTTTTCTTCATGCACATGAAATTAAGGGACTTCGCTCATAAAAGAAATTGATACATCACCGTTATTGCTTAGTAATTTGCAATTTCAAGCAGTGAGCCTCCAAAGAATGCTCCCTTCTCACTAATGAGCCTGATCGCCTGTCCACTTTATCAAATGGAGCTGTTATTTGTGGCTCGTTTATGAGACTCTTGGGAGTCTTTTACTACCATAGAATGCGTAACTAGGCAAGATGTGAGAATGCTCCAGTCAGTTGTTGCACTCTATACAGATTCTCGAGATGTTGTGCTATTGCTGGACAAGATGCTAGTTTTCCCCATGTTTTCTCTTGAAACATCCAGCAATGCCATAAGCAAAGGAATAGTCAACCCCATTTTAGCTAGGATCTGAAAAACAATATCTTTTATGGTGAGTTATAGAATCAACAACTGGACTCCAGTAGCTTGACTCATTACTTTCTGTAATAGGGATGATGCTTTGTAATGGAATTTCATCTGCTGTAACTTCTCTCTTCTTCTGAGTCAGAGATCTCTTTCATCTGCCTCAGTCTGCTGAGGCTGAAACTGTCCCAATGGCTGTGTTCGTACATCACCTTAAACCTGGAGCATGGTGCACACAGACCATTACCTCCTACTTTGTTCCTGCCGCTTACGTGAACAGGTAAATAAAGCAGGCATGGATAGCACAACATTGTATATTAACCTGGGATTATGGTTTATTGCATCCAAGGAAGCTAGGATAGTAAGCCAGCTTTAAATCAGGGTTTGTTTTGGTTTACAAATCCTGCTTTGTTTGGTTGCGATAAACCATAATACCAGGTTTGAATATAATGTGAAATTATCCATTTTGTTTACCCACTTGTGTTAATGGGAAGATCAAAGTGTGTAATGTGTTAGATGTGGGTCTGCCTTTGAGGATGGTCTGGAAACTAGTGCAAAACATGGCTAAGAGGTTTTTAACTGTATCTAAATATTATGAGCAGATGCTGCAAGAACTTTTGCCACCTGCGCTAGCTTTCAGTTTGTTTCCCAGCCCATTTTTAAGCACTGTTTTGGACCTAGCTCTACATAACTTGGAGCCCTGGTATTTGATGGAGGACCTCTTCTCATATCCCTGCCTTAAGATCATCTTGGGAAATCTTCCTCTGTGTGCCCACTCGATCAAAATTTTGAAGATGGCCATTAGAGAGAGGGATTTTTCAGTGGTGCACCCTGCTCCTAGGCATTTCTAAAATACGTATTACTTGATGTGATTTTGTTTTAGCTTCTGTTATGAATGCATGTTTTAGTTTTTGTAATCCATGTTATATTTTTAATGCATTGTGCTGGTATGTAGTTTTTTTGGAACTTTTTGCTGTAGTGGATTTTCATGCCATGTTAGATTTTAGCCTACCTCACAGGATTGTTGTGAGGATAAAATGGAGAGAAGGAGGACCATGTAAGCTGCCCTGGGTTCCTTGCAAGAGGGAAAAAAGATGGGATATAAATGTAATACAGCATAAAAATTAAGTTATTTACAGGGAAATCCTGTGCGCCTTTACCTGGGAGTAAGCCCTATTGAATTCAATGGGACGTATTTTCAAGTTGACAGGTACAGGATTGCACTGGTATTGTATTTTTATTCTGTTGATTACATTTTAATTTTTACAGTACCTGGAGAGAGATCGTTCTGTGAGGTGTTTAAATAAACCTGGCTAACAAACAAAAAAGAAAAGTCGGAGGGAACCAGGCTGTGTGCACTAGTATACATTGTGGTTTCCTGTCTCAAAGAGTTGTGCAGACATGGGCATAATCTGTCTCTGAGTTTGTGTAATTACCCTTTTGGGGGAGGGGTTACCACTCTTACCCTGTCCTTGACAGTGCTATCTGTTTTAGACTACCTAACTCAGAATGCTGGCACAGTATACTCTTCCTCAGCCTCCATAGGATCTTTTCTCACAACCTTCCACAACCTGGTGTCTTCCAGATGTGTCCTTCCAGCATTCATGATCGTTGAACATGCTGCTTGAGGCTCATAGGAGGTAACTCCAAAACTTTTGGAGGGCACCAGGTTGGGGGAAGGCTGCTCTTTCATATCCTCTAGTACCCAGTAATGAAGAGTTCATTTCAGCCTTGGGGTAGGTGCAGCTGAGTAGTAATCCCAAGGACCCCAGCTTTAATGCCCTTGAAGAAGTGAGAGGAAGGAGCGAAGTTTTGAATAATTTTGACAGTGTAGTAGTGAACCATTTTCCTCACCTCCACCCACAAAGGAATCTGAATCGATAAGCAGCAGTCCGTCATCAGAATGGGCCAATGTGGCGTGAGACAAATCAGTTTCGTACATACCCTGACTGCTCAGAATGTATCGATGGCAAACCCTGCTCTCCTCCACGCCTTGAGGGATCTTAGAGCTGAGCTTTCCCATGGTTTGTTTTCCTCCTTGAGTATTCCTCTTTTATGCTTTATAGGCTCAACTATCTCAACCATCCTTTTGGAGAGGCTTTTTTTTAAGGAGCTGCTGTTGTCCCGTTGCAGGTTTTCTTCTTCAGGATGTTGTCTTTGTACCGTCCCCGGTTTATAACAACTTCCACACTGGAGCATTGCTGCAGGCCTAGATTTCACAAACCCTACCTTGGTTCTCCACAGTCTCAGGGCCAAACTACACTTGAATAGGGCATCCATGTTTGTTAACATCTGCCCAGTTCATGTACATAAGGTGTGGGGGTGGGTGGGTTTCTACGTTTTGAACACAAGTAATGTGGAAGTACGAGAGCGGAACCCTTCCTCTCCCCAGGCTTGCTCCCCAAACGCCTCACCCTCAAGCACATTTCCCCCCAGTTTGGAGGCTCCAGTATTGGGAAGAAAAGAAACAGAACATGGGCAGTTCAACCAGGGTCATTGCTCTATTCATAGTGGGGAGCAGGCAGTGGTGGTATGGTCCTGCTTTGTGATAGTCCTCTTTATTCTATTAGTTAGCTACTGTTTAAAAGGCTATGGGCTGTGTGTTCAGCTAAAATCTGGAAGAGTTGGAGGATGAGCCTTGTGAATTTAGTTAAAGTCCCCCTAATCTTCCTCCTGTGGTAATGTTTTAAACACTTTCAAGTGTTCAGACACACATTGTCTTGTCATCTTTGCAACAATTCTTTGAGGTAGATCATTATTACTAACTTCTGTGTGACAGTTTTTGGAGCCAAATGGAGTTGTAATTTCACAGACAAGAGGTTGCCAAGAGATTGCCATAGCCCTGGTTCACACATAATGCCAATTCATGGCTTGTTTAAGTCCCATGGCTTGCTGCTACCAACTTTGGCTCACTGCTAGCGTTCTTGGCTCACTGCTACCAAACGGCTCGCTGCTACCAAACAGCTCGCTTCTGTTTGATACAATGTCCAAACCTGAAACTCTGGGTTGCAGTAGCAAACCATGCAATATGAAACCATAGGTTCAAACACCGAGTTGTTCAGCTCTCAGCAATACAGAGTTCCAGGTTCAGACATTTCATGTAAAGCAGAAGCGGGAGACTGCGTGCTTGCTTACTGCTGTGCTTGCCCCGACTAGCTATGGGTTGCTTGACCCATAGGGAACCTGTTCAGATGACACACTAAGCCATGGTTAGGTCGCCAACCCTTTTGGGTCGTCTGAATAGGGTCAGTGAGTTGTTTCATGTGGACCCAGGCCTTTGTGCCTTTTGGCTTCACCTTATTGTTCAGATGCTAAGTTAAATACAGCCTAAATTTTCTTCTGGAAAGGTAATCAGAAATAGGTTGGTAATAGATGTGTCTCGAACTCCTTTCGTTCTTATTCTTTTCTCCTGTTATTGCCTGTAATATCACCCTTTGTAATAAGGCATAAAGAAAGAAACAGAACGAGCTTTCAGTGCAAATGTTGTTTAAAGGGGGAGGAGAGCGAGAATCATTAGTTCAGAATGTTTCCCCCTCATTCATGGAGTAAAAGTTGCAATGTGATGGAAAGTCAGTTCTCCTAATATTAGCTGGTGCTAAAATTTATTATTTTTAGTAGATGTACTAGCAACATTCTCTGAATGATGTGGAATTGCATCCTCATTAACTGGCCACATCTGCTCATGTGTTGAAGGGATGAGAATACACACAGTGACAAACCTTTCTAACTAAAGGTTTTATGTGACATTCATTTTTCTTAACGTGGGTAATTTTGGGAAGGGGGGGTGACTGTTTTATTGTACTTCATGAATTTGATGCTAGTAGGAGAAAGAGAGAGGAAAAAATGTTACTCAAATATGCAGAAGCATTTATTATGCTTTGGACCAAAGTAAAATACCTCTTCAGAACAAATGTATGATTTGAGTAAATCAATTGAATGTGTGAAGTATAGCAATCTAGATTATGAAAACATTGCCTTGTGTTTTGCAGCTTCTTCAAGAATTTACTGACCTTGGAAGCAGTTTACTACATCATTTCAGAACAGGTTGACAAACTATTTTTCACGTATTGTTGAGCAATCATTCTTAAGGTTCTCCACTTGAGTCTTACATCCCCACTAACTTATTTAGAATTGCTTTTTTGTGTAGTGATGGGTGAACCCTTTCCCCTTCCATCTCAGTTTGGAATGGGATTGACTAAAGCAAATTATTCCCCCCCCCCTCAAAAAAATCAATAAATTATTTCATTTCCCAAACCTGTTTCAAAGCGCCTGCCTGTTGTTTTCCTAGCACTGCCTTCAGAAGCACAAGTGTGGCCCAAATACCTCTGGTTCAACGCATCCAATGCAGGCCCATTGCCCTTTTTCCTTTCCTCAAAACTGACCTAGCAGGGGCATAAGGGGAAAACCTCATGACGGATCCTCCATCATGCCCTGACGTTAGGATACTTGGGAAATCTTAATTTGCAAGCCCCCTAACTATGTTTTCCAGCAATCTTAGTGGAAGAGAGGCTTCTAGCACATAGTTCTAAGGTCTATGAGAGGCCTTCCAACACAGTTTCTCTGTCACCATCTAGTAAGCCTGGATGGGATAGAGAGAAGGAGGCAGACACAGTGGCAGGGAGGGAGGGAGGGAGCTAGGCAACAGTCTAAATTTGGCCTGGATTGGTGGGAGGGAGTGGGGAGATTGGATTGATTCAGAACTAGACTTGCCAGAATACATTTATTCATATTCCAAACTGCTCTCTCATTCCTAAATTTGGCTTCACCACCAGCTTTGTGTCATCTGGAAAGTTTTTGTTTGTTTGTTCGTTTGTTAATTGACCAAAAATTGTCGCTCACTTTGGTGTTGGTGGAAATTCATATAATAATTGAAAGGCAGAGTTTAAGTCCACGATCCCTGGCTCAGCGCTATAAAGCTGTAATGTTCACATTGTGATTCTTCTTGTCCTCTCCCGTGGAAAGTAATGAAATAGAAATAAAATGTATACCACCAGCCTCTGATAATGTGCATGCATTTGTGCAATTAAAGTAGTGATATATGCACTTCGAGATTATTTTGCTTTTACTACACTATTTTGGGCACTTTAAAGAAAGCATTCTAAACATCCCCCCCACCCCCCACCCCGCTTTAATCATCCCTGTAAGCAAACATATAATGCCAAAAATGAAGAGGTCTGATTCAGGATAGTCTTTTAATTTACGTATATTCAAATCTGTTCTGAGGATTAAGGACAGCTAAAAGTGGTTTTAATGTAATAGAAACATCTATGTTTGTTAAAGAGCTCACCGTAACGCAGAACAGATAAATGGACCCATGAAATTTAAGCTATTGAGCTTGCATAATAGCTTGATTCACAATTCACATCCAGTCAGTTTTCCTAGTTGCTAAGTGCTCTTTTTTCTTCTTCTTCATTGAATCTATATTCTGTGAGAGATCACTCAGCCTTCTTAAATTATCATTTTTATAGCACTATCGGTGTGCTTTTACTTTACAGAGTAAAAATGGGCAGCTCCCTGACCCCAGTAGCTTATAATGTAAAATACAACACAGCTGGGAAAACAGAGGAAGGGGGTGGGCGTTGGAGGGAGGAGGAAATTCTGGGGTAAAGAGGTAGAACTGGGTATTATGGGGAAAAGCTTGAAAGTGGTGAGCGGCATAACTGGCTGTTGTTCTGGCAATTCCAGACCAGGCAAGAGCTGTTCATTGCAGGATTCCTTTTCAAAGCTGCTAGCAGCTTGCCTTTTCACTGAGAGTGAAAGCAGATTGTTCCACTAACAAGTATTGTTTTAGCACGTGGTGTTGGGCAGAGCCATAGACCACACATTAACACAAGCTGTGAGTCTGGTGGTCTGACATAAGGGGAAAAAGTCCTGTTGCTGGAGACCTCTATGACCAGAAGGGTAACAACATCCCAACACTTGATGTGGACTAAAACTGGTGCCCAGCACACCATAGTTTGAACATTGGGAGCAGCTTTAGGAACACACACTGGCTTGCATTCAGACAACACGATAGTCAATGGTGGGGTAATAATCAACTTTACAGTTGTTCATCTAGGGGGTACTCTCCACACAACATGGTAATAAATAATCAACCGTGGTGTGGATTAGGATCAGTGATTAGTTGACTATGGCAGCATTCGGACGACATGATAATCAATACAACTGCCGATTGTCCCCCCCCTCCTCCCCAGTTGATTATTGTGTTGTCTGAATTCAGCCATTCTCTTCTTACCCTCTTCAGTGCAAATGGAATTCACTCCCACAAAATGGTGTTGATGGATTCTAGCTTCGATGGTGTCAAAGGGAGGATTAGATACATTCATGGCAAACACATTTATTAGGAAGCTATTGGCTATTGGAAAGCTATTTGGTAGATGGAACTTCTCAACTTCAGAGGCAGTATACCACTGACTGCCAGTTCTTGGGAGTTCCACAGTGGGAGAGGTCAACTGCAACCGTGTCCTGCGTGTGGGCTTCTGGGGAGCCAGTGTGGGAAACAGATGCTGGACTAGTGAACCCTTGGTTTGATCCAGCGAGAATCTTGTTTTGCTTTGTTTGCTTTAATACTAAACCAGTAATGCTGCTAACCAGGGTTTGAACTGGGATTGCAAAAGTCCTGTTTAGACAACACGCTAAGCCATGGTTAGACTGCTAACCCTTTTGCAGCAAATGGTTAGTGAGCATGTTTAAATCATGATTATGTAGCCACCATGGTTAGGAATAGTTCACACAACACACTACATTATGGATCATGTGACATGCTAAGTCATCATATTTAGCTCAAAATGCTTAAGCACTGTGGCTTTGTGTGTTGTCTGAACAGGATCAAAGTCTCATAAAGAGGGAACCTGGTTAGTAAAACCATGGTTAAAACAAACCAGAAAGGCAAGAGAGTGCATGCTTCTGAATTGCAAACTGTGTTTAGTAGGTACTCAGTGTTAGATCTGCACTGTTCCAAAGTGTCAGTAGCTATTAAGGTTACACAGTACTTGGGTCTTTTTCCTCCTAGAGAAATCATTGAAAATTTTAATGTCATTTCCCTTGGTCTGCGAACAGGTGGCTTTTTTATGTATTTGCACTATCATTATGCAGTAACCGCAAGCCAAAACAAATCAAGTCCCGTGTGGACCAGCAGGGCATGTGCATTTCAGGAGTAGATGCAAAAATGGTTTGGAGGCAGTTAGACAAAGTAATCATATTGGTCATTGTCAGGCGACTGTGTTATTGCAATCTCGATCAGGGTAGCCAGAGTGTACTTGCTGTCTTTATTAAATACGTTTTTCATGTTTTGCTAGTAACCTTCTCTAGTCAACGGAAAGCTTAATTTGGATCACCCCAGGGGGAGGCATGCCCATCCTTCCTTATTCTGACTTGGTCTGTGGGAGACTATGAACAGAGGAATTGATATAAGAAGACCTCTTAAATGTAGGTGAAGAAGTAGTTAATTATTAGGAAGATCATTTTTACAGCAGATCTCCTGCGGTTTGAAGAAGTGATTTCCTTTCTCTCCTCTGACTCTGTTTGAAATGTTGATGCATTTTCCATTTCCCACTATATAAAAAACTACAAACCTGAAATTTCCTAGGCTCAGGAAAATGTATTATAAGAGAGCTGCAAGAGAACTCTCTGTTTTTGAATTGCAAAATGAATGAATTTTAAAGTGTTTTATTGGTGTTTTATTGGTGTTTTAATGATGTACTGGTTTTATCTGCTTTTAATCAGTTTTTGTATTTTGTGTTTGGTGTTGTTCCCCGCCTCGATCCGTTGGGAGAGGCGGGTGATAAATAAATATATTATTATTATTATTATTATTATTATTTCCCCAATAGACCTTTTTCTTTCACTGTAACAAGCTTGACTGATTTGCTTTAATATGTTTGAGATATTTGTGTAGACTTCCATAGGCAACTTCCATGATTTAAACCACAAAAGTCCCTAATCCCTCTGGATCTACTCCGGCAAGATGAGGTGGTAGAGGCCAGATGTGGTAGAATGGACTGTACCACTTCAGAGTATAGGCAGGAGATCACATTTTTGTATGTTCCCGTCCATTAAAACCCTTCCTGCCTTTAGGACCTTAGCACTTCTGCCTAACGCGCTGGATTTCTGTTTGTAATGAGGTTTTTGATTTGCGAAATCATTCAAAAAGGCATTTCCACGTAAAGTCTGAACTTCAAAACTTTACCATCAAATTCTGCTACACCTGTTGATCCAGATGTAATTATAGTTCCATTCTGTATAACTTTGTTTTCCTTACCATAACTCCAGAACATGCTATTAACACACTATTTAGTAAATTATATATATATGCTGTACAGTGAAACAAATGATAATTCATTAAAGCTGGGTACCTTCACCCTTTGATAGTAGCAGTTATGCATGTGCATCATTTGGATTTCAGAGTATGTAATATTATCATAGGTACTAAAATTACGGGTTATAATTCTGGTGCTCTGATCATCTCATGAACTATTCCTCAGTGTTAGTTTGCAGTGAGATCTAAACTCCCAGTTTTAGGGATGCTTCCTTACTCTTACTTCCACATAAGGAATGACCGCAGGCTTTTTTAAAAAGTATGGTTTCTAGCGAATACCAAATAGCAGAAAGCAAGAAGAGTTTTCCTTAAAATGCTAATTGTTGTGACTTTGCATATCTCAGGGTCTCACTGGAGTTTCATTGTTAGGACATTATTTCTAGCATGTTTGCAAGCATGTTACATGAACTCTTGGAGTTGCTTGGGTAGAATTAGAACTCTAAATATCAAGCATCTGGCCTCTGCAATTATACTGATGTAGAAATAATGAGATATTAGATCATAATAAAACTAAGTTCCCCCCCTTCTTTTTGCCCGCTGTTTTTGTTGTTCTGTGGGTCACACTGTGGCTTTTCAACACCAGTTCCCATAAACAACTCAGAAAATATTTCTTCCTGCTGGCCTCAGAGATAGCCCCTTTTCTCATTTCTATAGTGGTTTCTAACATCAGTTCAAATAGCCTGCTGCGGGACTAACTGGAGGGTTGGGGGACATGGAACAAAGGCCACAAGTTTAGGGCGTTATAGAACCCAAAACTACTCTCAAGAGCACCTTTCAGCAAGTGCTGGGCTGTCCCTGTTCCGCGTGAAAAGTGGGATGTGATGGGCTCTGCGACAGCCACACACTGGGGAGATATCTGTTGCAGTGGGGCTGTGACTGCCCTGTCTTAATTATTAGCTGCTAGTTGAAACAGCTGTGTAAACCTCTCTAGAACAACCCCAGTAAAGCAGCGTAGTGGGTGGGAGGGGCTGGAACGGCAGCATGTAAAGGAGAGAAATAAGGCTGTTAAGGCTACAAACCAATGCCTGTTTAGATGGGGAAAGTCTTACAATTCCAGCATTCCCCAGTCAGCCATGCTTGCTGGGGAATGCTGGGAGTTGTAGGACTTCCCCCCCCCCCCCATCTAAGCATGCATAGGATTGCGCCTTAAGAGATTTGAATAGAGAAGAGGAAATGGAGACTATTGGAAGATAAAACATTGGATTTCCCTGGAATTTATGGACAGGGAAAGGCAGACTTGACCATTTGGGTGCTGTACAGGGAGTAAGGGCTAGTGTAACATAAAAATAAATTTCAGAAAAGGAAGGCAATGAGCACAGTTGCCTTGGGACAGAAGCCTCTAGTTTGGCAATGATCTCCTGCAAACAGCTGTGTATCGAAGCTACTCCTGACTGCCCACCCCACTCACTCAATGTTCCACCATGATACTAGTACAGGCCCTCCAAATGTTTTGGCCTACAACTCCCATTGCCCCCAGCCAACATAGCCAGTGGTGAGAGTTGTAGGCCAAAACATCTGGAGAGCTACAAGTTGCCCACCTCCATATTACTCCCCCCAAAAAAGACAGCAGCCCCTCCAAGGGAAGGCTTCAAAAGGGCCAGAACTCTATGGTGGAGTGCATGGTCTGCATGCAGAATGCCTCAGGTTCAATCCCTGTCATCTCCAGTTAAAAAGGAGCTCCTATTTCACAGCCAGGAAAGACATGCCTGAAACATGGAGACCTGCTGCTAGACTTTGTAGACATTGTACTGGGCTGTATAAATAAATAGCCCGACTTGGTATTAGGCTGTTTCAGATGTTGTAGGTACTATGTAGGTAAAGGGCTGGCCTGGTTCTCTTCCCCCTGCTTCAGTGATTGCCTGTTTCTCTTTGGCTTTCATTGAGTTATGTGGGGAAAGTGAAAGGGTCTCTCACTGCAGAGGCTGAGATTACCAGGGGCAGGACTAGTCCTCCTGCCCAGGGCTAGTAGTTCCTTGAACGCATGCCTTTACTTGCTTCCGTATTAGTGAACAGACTTGGCTTTGCATGGGTTGGAATTTCCCTTCTTTTGATACAGCAAAGCCTCGAAACAATGATACCCAGCTGTCACACTTGGACCCATTGCGCACGGTCCATCTGAGGGAAGCCATACCTAGTGGCACCCTCCGGTACGCCCCCTGCCATGATGCATCCGTATAGCCTTCTGAGGGTGAAGTCAGTGCACTCCATCCCCCTGGGGCTGCCCCACAGCAGTAGGGAGGGGACAGCCATATAACTCTATCACTCAGACTACACCCCACTAGCTTCAAACTGTATAGATTGCAAAGCTATGTGCTTTTTAGGGAAAACTGCTACCTAGTGACTGAAGGTGGCACTGCAGGCTTCAAACAGACACATTTAAGTTAATTAAAATTAATTGATACATTAAAAAAAACACCTGGGTTACACACCCCTAGAGTCCACTTAGTGCACATGCCATGTTTCAGGTATCTAGGTTTCATGGTGTTGGTGTTATAGCAGTGACAGACACACACACACGTCCTCCTTTATTATGGATTAGTGAATGGCAGTCACTTCTATGGGGAAAATTGAAAATGTTGTCCTCAATGAGCAGCCTCAATAAGGAACTGAAGTTGACATGCCCCTAGCCTACCCCATATCATACATCTCAGCCTTCCCCAAACGATGACCAGACTGTCTGGGGACGATGGAGGTTGTAATCCAACACATCTGGAGGGCACCAGGTTGGGGAATGCTGATATATTTTCATAACATGGGAGCTGTTCCCTTGAGATCCATGACAGTCTGTTCCAATTAAATCAGTCGTTTTTTGTGCAACACCCTTCAGTGTGTAGTGGTGGTGGTGATAATGATAAATGATGATGATTTTAAAATATTTCTATGGCTCCTTTCAAGCAGGAGCCCTTTCAAAGCTGCTTACAACCATTACCCCCAATGACAATTACAAATAAGGACATAGGGGTGTGCAACCCAAACAAAGCTTTGGGATACATACTTTGCATGAAGCATAAAATCACATCCAGCATAGCCTAATAATTCCTACAAGAATGAATAAGGAACTGGGGATGTCTCCGCCAGTCACCTGTGGCTACCCCAAATCATACATGTATGCTTCCAGCAGAGATCATAGAATCATAGAATAGTAGAGTTGGAAGGGGCCTATAAGGCCATCGAGTCCAATCCCCTGCTCAATGCAGGAATGTACCTTAAAGCATCCCTGACAGATGGTTATCCAGCTGCCTCTTGAAGGCCTCTAATGTGGGAGAGCCCACCACCTCCCTAGGTCATTGGTTCCATTGTCATATTGCTCTAACAGTCAGGAAGTTTTTCCTGATGTCCAGCCAGAATCCGGCTTCCTGTAACTTGAGCCCATTATTCCATGTCCTGCATTCTGGGTTGATTGAGAAGAGATCCTTCAGCCCTGTACACACCTACCTAGTTGTAGGCCTCTTGATCATAAGTGTGTCATACACCACACCACATCCACTATGGACATATCCTATGTTAAAAAGTAAACGCCCCTTCGTTCCTTAGCTGTTTGAGTGTGTTCTGGATCTTTATTGCAATAATGCTTTAAGGAACAACTATGACAAGCAACAACAAAAAAAACCCTTTCATTTGAGGGGTTTTAATTTAGAGTCAAATTATTTTCCTTTAAGGAATTTGAGCCTGACTGAATTATATTAATTTATCCAAAGGATGCGTATATTTATGTAATGCTCCAGGTGTCTGACAAGATTAGCTCCAAAACATCTTACAATTTAAAATCCACAAAAACATGCCATATATTAGGGATTGTGGAGGTATGTTTGTGGCATCCTTTTCTTTTTGTGGCATCCTTTTCTTTTCCTGGCACCTTGATGCTGTAGTCTAGGGTTGCAGGATCTTTCTTTCAAGGCAGGGACTGAAGCTTTTTGCAGATGTACTCAGGCAGGCTGGCTGGTTATGATAATGATGCAAAACCTCTTAAGTAGCCCTTCCATTGATCTGAAGAGTCTTCAGGCAGTTGATAACACTGATGGTGTCTCTTCAGAGGACTCTGGAAAGGACAAAGAGCCCATCACATTCTCAAAACCGCCAAATGTAACTAGAATGTTTCTTTTCTTTTCTGTAACTTTTTTAAAAAGTCATTTTAGTGAGCCCCTCCAACCCCCAATCGAATCCTATTACTGCAATTTCAAAAACAGGGAGGCAAAAGTAATAATCTCTCTCACACATGTGTCTTATTTTTGTATACCAGGAATGACAAATCTGTGGGTCTCCAGATGTTGTTGGACTACACTCCCCATCCTCCCAGACCATTGGTTATGCTACCTGATGGGCTCAAATAACATCTGGAGGACCACAAGTTTCTCACCCCTGCTGTATGCTTTTGAGCAGAGGTTGTGGGTGGATCTCTATTTCCCCATATCTAGTAGATCATGCTTATAAGAAAGTGTGTGTGGGGTGAGATAGGGGTTAGAGTAATTAATTAGTCACTTCTTTAAAAAATCTGTTCAAATAGCATAGCTTGTGTTTTCTAGCTTTCTGATCCAATGTAGGATACCTTTCTTCACTCAAAAGCAAGTCTGTAAACCAGCCGAGATGAATGCAACATTCCCACTCAGGCTAGAGGAACATGGCACTTACTGAACCCCTGACAGTCTTCCATATGTGGCTGATGGGCTACAGGCTCAGTAGGCCTGTGACAGCCATTAACCCGGAATAAATATTTAATAGAAGCGAAGTTCCCCAGCGTAGCATGGGCACCCAAGTGTGCCCAGTATGATGACTAACATAAAACTGGAATTGAGGCCACCTTAGTTTGTGATATATTGTTACACATCATGTTGCATTTAGTGGGCAATTTAGAGGTGTTACCCTTTGAGTGAGATCTAACGATAACAAGCTAAAGAAATATTATACTTTAGTTGTAAATATTTTAAGTCTTTTGAGCACCAATGCTCACTTTAGCAGCATATGAGAAACTGGTGGGCAACATTGCCCTTTTCTTTATTTCTTATTGATTTCATTTAATTTCCAGTAGCCAAAGCTCTCTGGACCATTTTGGGGTTGACCATTAGAATTGTTAGAGGCCCTCTCTCCTCCCAGGTTGATCAATCTCCTGTCCTGACTACTGGCTCTTGTGTCGCTCACTCCAAATATCTAAAACAGTCTTTGTTTTTGTTTTCCTGTTTAAAATAGCAAAGCGCTTAGTACATGTTCTGAAATCTGAAATCAAAACAGATGCAGAGCTGGTGTTCCCTTTTGTTCTTGCTCAGTTTTGGCATACAGCCAACTCACTGCCATCAGGTTTACTCTACAGCTGAGACAGCTAGAAACCTCTGTGCCCATCTTAATTGCCATTCCTGAGATTCCATCAGGAATCAGCAAGTGACACAACCTGCTTCAAGGTCTCTGCACATAGGCTGTGTTGCCTATTTGTCTAAAAGCCAGTTTCCTGGCTGTGTTTTCCTATGGGCAGGTCCTCACTTGGAGATAGGGGCATATATCTTGTAGGGCTTTTTCACTAGTTAGATTCTGGGAAGGGGTCTCACCAGCACGTTTGCCCCTCATAAGGTTGCCAGTAGCTTTTCTTTCCCCCGGTGCCTTTAATCTGCCGATACTACCCATTGTGGCAAGCTTCATCTGCTAATTCCTGCAAATCAAGCTGCTGTTGAATGCACGGGAGCAGGCCAATTATTTTCCTGTAAGTTAGCGACTCACTATTTAGAAAAGGTTGTGAATGAACCACAGTGGACCTAATTTATTTGAATGTGTCATCTTCTCGGCGACTTTGTTGAAACTCATAATTTCTAGCCAGTGATCCACGTGTTCAAGAGATGCTACATCCAAATAAACATTGGCATGATACAGTTTGCTCCTGGAGAGGGCTGTGCAAGAGGCTGAGACTCTGCGTGGGTTGAACATTTTCCCAAAAATGAAATGACTGAACAGGCTGATATGATTAGTTTTTTCCTTCCTGTGCTGAAAGATATGTTGGAAAGCTAAGCCGTGTTTCCTTACTGGCATGTACCCCAGCCCTTGCTATGCAGGTGCCTTTGCAGCTGGGCATGTCCCAAAATGTAATGCGAATTGCACCCTAATTAAGAGCCATTGAACGTGCAAAGGTCCACTTCTTATCATCAGGCACTTTTCTTCAAGCCAGAGTTACTTCCGCTCTCGGAGCCTGAGTGAAGGAACGTGTAGAGGACAGATTGCAGGGAGGTTGGCCACAGGCAAGGGGTGGTTTTTGCTCTTAAAACCAGCCTCTTCTCGAACCTCTGATCCATACATGCTGCCTTTATCAAAACAGAGCTGCCTCGCTTACATTTAATATCAGTCTCTCCCCCCCCCCCCATCCCCCTTTCAAATGTCTCGTCACGAGTGCATGCGGGGCTATCTTCGGGCTGTCTGGAGGAGAAGAGGATGTGGATGGAAGAGGATATAAGATGCGTCAGGGAAGTTAGCCCACTGCCTTAACCAAATTCCTGACACGTAATCAGATCCCCAGCCGTCCCCAAATCCCCATGGCTCCTCCAAAACACAGTGTTGTCCTCCAGCAGATGCTGTAGTCGAGCTCAAACGGGGCAGGGTGGGCCATTCACTTCCATTCTCCCCCCACCCCCCACCTCATGCCACTCTGCTTCAGCACCCTCAGCCTTTCCTGTCCTGAGAGCTCATTCAGCCAGGAGAATCTGCAGTCAGATTGGAGTGTTGGAGTGCAGCTGGTTGTGCTGAAATGCTCTGTCAGACTGCAGCATGAACTGGGCAGGCTTGTAGGAACATAGAAAGCTGCCTTGTACCGAGTTAAACCCTTGGTCCATCTAGTCTTGTATCGTCAACACTGACTGGCAGCAATGGCTCTCCAGGGTTTCAGGTAGGATTCTTCCCTAGCCCTATCTGGAGAAGCCAGGGATTGAACCTGCAACCTTCTGCATGCAAAGCTTGTTTTCTGCCACTGAGTTACAGCCCCTCTCTATGAAGCAGCCTCCCCAAACCTGGTGCCCTCAAGTTCTTCTTCGTGGTCTCTGTGCATCACACATATGGGCTCGCGCCGGCGCCGAGCTCTCTTCGGGAAACTTCTATCTAGCTAGGATTTTTGGCGGGAACCCCTCCCCCCACCGTCCTATCGCGCATGCTCAGGGGTCCCGCCTACCTCAGTTCTTCTTCGACCGCTTAGCTGATCGCCTCGCGGGAGACTTCCTCCGTCGTCGGAGACTGTAAGAAGACAAAAGTTTTTAATAAATTAGTTAGTTAGCTAGGTTCTAGTTTCCAGTTAGTGTTTGTTAAAAAAAAAAAAAAAAAAAAAAAGGGTTATAGATAAGTTTAGTTAAGGCGTTTTTTCTTCCCCTGCGACCTATGGCGCAGACCGCGCTTTTCAAGCGCTGCTCTGGTTGCCGCGCCAAACTAGCCCTCACGGATGGACATTCTTTATGCCTGGGCTGTTTGGGAGAGGGCCATATTACTGACTCCTGCTCCCATTGCATGAGGTTTTCAAGGCAGACCAGGAGGAACAGGGCGGACCGGCTAAGAAGCCTGCTTTGGAGCAAAGCCCTCTCCGCCATTGACCGCCCGACCGTAGCCCGCATGGAACCGCGGCCATCTTCTTCTGGGGAGCGAGGGCTATCGCCCCAAGTACGCTCACGCCCAGCAACTCCTGGCTTATCCCCTGTTAGGACTACATGCCAGGCATCGTTGTCGCCTTCTCCCCCTCCTGCTAAGCAAAAGAAGGGAAAAACGGCGAAAAAGTCGAAACAACCATCGACTTCGACAAAGGTATCGAAGACGGGGCCTTCGACGTCGAAGCATTCGATACCGAAGAAACTCTCCTCGGTACCACACAAACCGATGAGCACCACGGTACCGACGAAATCTTCATCGGTACCGTCTTCGTTGTCGTCGACATCGAAAGCGCCAAATCAACGGAAACGCCCCTCATCGTTACCGGCGGACCAGCCCTCGGGATCGAGGTGCCGCCTATCGAGCACTCAGTCTCAACCAGGTCATTCAACTCCGCGAGAGGAATCATCGATCCGGCCCCCTTCATTACCATCTCCGGTACCGACGGAACCACGCTCGGAGCCGCAGGACATCCTTCCTTTCGGGTCGGACGTTCTCGTCATCGACGAAGAATACTCCAATCCCACCGGGACCGAGGCTTCGGTACCGATGCTCCATCGTCGATCACGATCCCGCTCCGCCTCTCGAGACTGGGACCGCTACTCGGATCGTTCCCAGCGTATGCCTCCACCGGTACCACCTCGCCGGACCACGTCTCTCCTCCCGGCGCCGACACGTCGACACCGTCAGCCCCACTCGATACCGGAGCATTCCCTCTCCTCCCGGTACCGACGCTCACTACCGTCGCTGTCTGAAGACGACTACGAGTCGGACCCGTCCTCGGTTCCATCGCCGGCACCATCGATGCCTTCACCGACAGAGGAAGTCGCTACCGAGGAGGGTGCCTCACCAACCATGGAGCTCGGGGGCTTTAACGAGCAGATGCTCCGCCTAGCCCAGTCGCTCGGGATCGACGTCCAGCAACCAGAAGAGGAGGAAGGGGACATCTATGATGTCATGAGGACAGAGCCAACCCCTCAACTGACGCTCCCTCTGGTTCGCACATTGTTAAAAACGGCCAAGCAATCCTGGTCCAATCCAGCCACGCTGGCGCCCACCTCAAAACGGCTGGACGCCCTCTACAAAGTCAAAGAAGTGGAAGCCCCTTTCCTGGCTACCCACCCTAAACCGAACTCGATTATTGTGGAGGCATCACAGGGTAAATCGGGGCGAACTCATGCAGCCCCTGTTGATAAGGAAGGCCGAAAGCTGGACTCTGTTGGAAGGAGAATATATTCCTCAGCGGCACTGGTACTGAAAACATCCAACTACCAGGCCATGATGGCCAGGTACCAGTTGTTTCTCTGGCAGAAGATCTCCAATTTAACTGATTACCTGCCTGACGACCAGCGGGACCTGGCACGTGTTTTTCAGGCGGAGGCTGTTCGACTATCAAAACAGCAGATGACCACCGCCAGACATCAGGTGGACTCAGGCTCAAAGGCCTTAGTGGGAGCTGTCGCCCTCCGCCGGCATGCGTGGCTGCGTTCGGCCAACCTCCCGATTGAAACAAAGAACAGAATCGAAGATTTGCCCTTTGACGGGGAGGGGTTATTCAATACACAAACCGATTCTACAATGGATACTATCCACAAGGCGAAGATGACCGCAAAGAAAATGGGATTCAGCCAACCCCCTGCACAGTCCTTCCGTCCCCGGAAGTGGTACAGGCCTTTACCCTACCAGCCAGGACAAGGCCAGGATCGTGGTCAACGCTACCAACAACCGACTACGTCAACGTCTTACCACCAGCGCAAGGCCACCCCTCGGTACGCACAACCCCGCCAAAAGCAGACCCAACAACAAAAACGCCGTCTTTGACTCACCCCAAGACGTCTCAGTCTCGCCATTAAACAGGCTTCAGCCCTTTTACCAAACTTGGGCATCCATTACCACCGACCACTGGGTGCTGCAAATCATCCAGCAAGGTTACAAAATAGACTTCGAAGTCCTTCCTCCTCTAGGCACTGTCAAAACCACACCGCCATCACACACTCTGATTCAGGAAACATGCGCCTTGCTGGACAAGGGCGCGATCGTAGCTGTTCCAACGCACCAAGCAGAAAACGGGTTCTACTCCCGTTATTTTACAGTGCACAAGAAGGACGGAGGACTCCGCCCTATCATGGATCTCCGAGGTCTAAACAAGTTCATCCGGTCTCAGAAATTTCGCATGATCACACTCTCTGCCATCCTTCCACTCCTCAGACGGGACACTTGGTTTACGCTGATCGATCTCAAGGATGCCTACTTTCATATAGCCATCCTCGAGGAACACCAAAAATACCTTCGCTTTGCCATCGGGGACCAACTCTACCAATTCGTCGTCCTACCTTTCGGATTAAAGACAGCTCCAAGAGTCTTTACCAAATGCATGGCAGCAGTGTGTGCGCACCTGCGATCCATCAACATCGAAGTCTATCCTTACCTCGACGACTGGCTAGTCGTCTCTCCTACTCGCCACCAAGCAATCGCAGACGTAAACACGGTGGAATCCATCCTCTCCTCCTTAGGCCTACAAATAAATTACGAAAAGTCAGTTTTTCAACCAACCACTTCACTTCAGTTCATCGGGGTTCATCTCGATTCCTCGCCTGCAAGGGCGTTTCTCCCCCAGGACAGATTACAAACCCTACAACATTTAGCTGCCAAACTAAGTGTCCGAAGACGGGCAACGGCTTTTACAATCTTGCGCCTCCTGGGACTTATGGCAGCGGCCATCTGTGTGGTCAGATGGGCGCGGTTAAGAATGCGCCCCCTCCAGCAACTTCTCCTGAGTCGCTATACGACCCTGCAGGACCCGCGCAAACAAATACTTACCATTCCGACCCACGTACGACGTTCGCTCCTATGGTGGACACAGCCATCAAATCTGTCGCAAGGACTTCCGTTCGTCGATTCTGGTCCCTCCAGGATTGTCACGACCGATGCATCACTGAGAGGCTGGGGGGCACACCTGGACGACCTGTTCATACAAGGAAGGTGGTCACATTCAGAGAGCTCCCTGCACATAAACAAGCTGGAGCTCCTCGCCGTAAAGAAAGCCTTGCAAGCCTTTCTCCCTCAGCTGCGGGGACATCACGTGAGGGTGCTGTCGGACAACACATCCGTAGTTTGGTACATCACCAAAGAAGGTGGCACCCGCTCCCCCCGCCTGCTGCACCTCACCATGGACATCTTGCACTGGGCAATCACAAAGAATATAAGGCTCTCAGCTCTGCATATCGCAGGGACGGACAACATCAAGGCGGACGAATTAAGCCGCTCCTTCAAAGACACCCACGAGTGGGAGCTAGCCCCCCGGGTTCTGCATCGCCTCTTTACCCAGTGGGGCACGCCGGACATCGACATCTTTGCAACCTCCGACAACAGAGTCTGCCGGGCCTATTGCTCCAGGGCAGGCATGGGCCACGACTCCCTAGGGGATGCATTCCTATGGGACTGGTCTCGCGGTCTCCTATACATGTTCCCTCCGATCCCCCTTATAGCGAAGACTATCACGCAAGCCCAGCGTCACCAGGCCAACGCTATCCTGATTGCACCGTGGTGGCCACGGCAAGCGTGGTTCACGCCTCTACTCAGACTAGCAAACCATCGAGTTTGGCGTCTCCCATCCTCCCCGGACCTTCTATCCAGGGACAACGGCAGAGTACTCCATCCGGACATACAAACCTTACGCTTGACAGCGTGGAGACTCCAGCCCTCTGGCAAGGGATAGTCTTACCTGAAACCATAAAGGCGATTTTGGACGCCTCTAGAAAACCCTCGACTAGGGCATCTTACTTAGCAAAGTGGAAAAAGTTCAGAACTTTTGCTGCTGAAAAAGGTTTCAATAGTACCTCAGCCACTATCACGAACATTATCGCATTCCTACATTCCCTGCATACTACAGGCCTAAAGCTATCTTCTATCCGTGTCTATCTGGCGGCCATTGCAGTTCACCATCCGCTCATAGACGGATTCTCAGCGTTCACTCATCCCCTTGCTAGGGCTTTCCTTAGAGGCCTGCATAACCTCTTTCCACCCGTTCGCCCACTAGTTCCGCAGTGGAGCCTCTCGTTAGTATTGACAGCATTATCCGCTAAACCCTTTGAGCCGCTGGCTACAACCAATACCCGTTTGTTGACACTTAAAACTGTTTTCCTAGTTGCCATTACGTCCGCAAGGCGCGCGTCAGAGCTTGCGGCGCTTCTTGTTGACCCACCTTATACGCAGTTCTTCCGTGACAAGGTCATCCTCCGTACTCCGCCGTCGTTTGTCCCCAAGGTTGCCTCAGAGTTCCATATGAACCAGGACATTGTGTTACCTACCTTTTTCCAAGCACCCGCCGATCCGTTATGCACCACGCTGCACGCGTTGGACGTCAGAAGGGCATTAGCCTTCTACAAGTCCCGTTCTGAAGGGTATCGCAGGTCACGCCAACTCTTTGTCTGTTTTGGTGGAAAGAATAAAGGGTTACCAGTGTCCCCACAACGTCTCTCCAAGTGGATTGTCGACACAATCACCTTATCGTACCAGATCCTCGGAAAAGAAGTACCCACTGGTCTAATTGCCCACTCTACCAGAGGACAGGCCACCTCAACGGCACTCCTCCATGGCGCAACTCTTCCAGACCTGTGTAAGGCGGCCACGTGGGCGAATGCTTCCACCTTTGTGAGGCACTACCGCCTTGACGTTAGAGCGCGTCAGGACTCCTCCTTTGGCAGAGCAGTCCTATCTTCAATATGCCAATGACCACACAGCGTGCCTCTCCCACCTCCGGTAAGTTGGCTTATTACTCGCCCATATGTGTGATGCACAGAGACCACGAAGAAGAAATGCAGGTTGCTTACCTGTAACTGTAGTTCTTCGAGTGGTCATCTGTGCAGTCACACAACCCACCCGCCGTCCCCTCTTGGCATCGCTGTTCTGATTGTCAAGTTGACTACTGCATGCTCAATTACTCTAACTCATAATTTCATTGTTAAATTGCCTTAGTCGCGAGGCCTAGCGGTCTCAGGGAACTGAGGTAGGCGGGACCCCTGAGCATGCGCGATAGGACGGTGGGGGGAGGGGTTCCCGCCAAAAATCCTAGCTAGATAGAAGTTTCCCGAAGAGAGCTCGGCGCCGGCGCGAGCCCATATGTGTGACTGCACAGATGACCACTCGAAGAACTACAGTTACAGGTAAGCAACCTGCATATATGTTAGATTGCATCCCCCGTAATCTTCCAGGCAGCTGTTCTGGGGCATTGTGGGAGATGTAGTCCAAAGGTGCCATAAGGCCTTACCACTGCTGTGAAACCACTATGCATTAAGGATTTGCTGGTGCCAGGCATTCTCTTGCCATATCCGTGAAGCCAGTGGTCAGAAGGACCTGCAGCTGCTGCCCCGGAACCACTGCTCTCAAGGTCTCATGGACTTTGGAGTGGCTTTGTAACAGTGAGGCCAACAGCTGGGCCTCTTGCCTATTGGATCCATGTAACTAGCTGCTAATTTATTTACAGTGGGCAGTGTCCGAGTTTATTATTATTTATTTTAGTCATGATATTTTTATCCCGCTAAATATAATAAAATCCCTAAGCGATTCACAGAGAAATATTAAAATCGCATTTAAAATGCAATATTAAAAACACAACATTGAAAACAATTCCAATCACAATAAAATATGACAATACAAAGAGCAGCAAGATGGAGCAGCATGATGAATTTAATTACAACCCAGCGAAAGCCAGGGTGAGCGAGAACATTTTTCAAAAGGCGTTTGGAGGACACCACATTTTCTGTCTCCCGAACTGCATGGAGGAGGATTTTCCAAAGAGTGGGTGCTGCTGTCGAGAAAGGGAAGGAGGTCTGCTAGATATCCTGGTCCCATGTTGTTTAGGGCTTTGTATAACAATAACATAATCTTGCATGCGGTTCAGTATCTAATAGGCAGCCAGTGCAGTTCTTTTAACAGAGATGTTACGTGAGCATAGTTGAGTGTCCCAGTGACACTCTGCATTCTGCACGAGATGAGGCTTCTTAACCATGCACAAGGGCAGCTCCACATGGAGCACATTGCAGTAGTCTAAGCTGACATGTGTGGTAACGTAAATTACGTTGTGCTAGCACAATGCCAGTAGCATTAGCTCTTGAAGTTATGATTGTGTTGGTGGTTGCTAGGGCGTTTTGATCATCTGCTCTGTATTTATTTCTAAAATTTATAAACCTCTCTTCATCCACGAGGGATACCAGGCCACACAATTAAAAACAATTCCTATATAAAAAACACATGTTAAAAGACAAATTAAAGTCGCAGCTTTTCACCACACAAGGCAAACAAAAACATAACAGGCAATTCAGTTTAAACTGTAAATTGTAAAAATCTAAACTATTAAGATGTTAACGTGCCTGGACAAAAAGCAAGCATTTTAATTAGGTGCCAAAAAGAGAACAAAGTCAGTACCAACCGCAACTCTCTTTGGAGGGCATTGCAAAGTCTGGGTGCCACCACTGAGAAGGCCCTCTCATTTGTAAATGCATAGTGTTTGTCTCCGTAGAATTGGCAGTTTATGGGTAATCTGGGAAAGGCAACTTGGGGAAAGGAGAGAATCCCGTTCTTCCTTTTTACTTCATCCCCTCCATTTCCTGCAAACTATCCCTGGATTCCACTTGTTAACTTCAGAAATTTTGAGTTCTTGCAAAAACAAGACAGTTTTTTACCATAAAGCAAACATAGCTACATGTCTGGGATACTGGGGAAAATAATGTGGGTATTAATAAAGGTACCGGAAGTGTATAGCTGCCTTCCCAACATAGTATCCTCCAGATGTTTTGGATTACAACTCCCAGCATTCCTGACCATTGACCATGTTGGCTGGGGTTGATGGGAGTTGAAGTCCAACACATTTAAAGGGCACTGGGTGGGAAAGACTGTCCTAAACCTTTAGAGAGGTTACAAAAAATATTTGGGGTGAGGGATTCCACCCCACCACATGTTAACCTCATCCAGCACAAGGATCTCCCTCTCTCTTACACCTTGCCAATTCCATGAGCTTTCTTTTGCTTTCATGGTATTACCTCTGTCCCAGTTGGCAGCCAGTGTGCTTTTAAAGTATATGCCAATTCAAAATACAATGGCTCAGTTCGGACGACACATTAGGCAACGGAGGAGGAGGGGAACAATTGTCAGTTGTGTTGCTTATTGTGTCGTCTGGAGGGCAGCACACAACGCACACACAACTGAGAGTACGTTAATCAGGCACTTTAAACAACGGAGTGAAACAATGGGCGTGCACGTTGTTTAGCCTGAAGCCCCGTTGTTTAAAGTGTCGTCCGAATTCAGCCCCCCCTCTCTCCGTGGACTATTCCGTTTCGGAATAGAGTTCTGCTGCCTAGAGCAGCCAAAAAACCCCAGCCGCTCTATGCAGCCGGCAGAACGCACGGTGCATGCTGGGATACAGCTGGGGGACACACGGAGGAGAGGCTGCAACCAAAATGGCCCTCGCAAGTTTGTAGCAGCCGTGGCGTTTGCCGGTTCCGAGCAGCACCGGCTTAAGTGTGTCGTTTGTGGAGCTCCTCCTGCCTAACGCACAGTCAGTACGTTATTTACCCCTCCGTTGCTTAATATGTCGTCCGAACTGAGCCAATGTATAGGAAACTCAAGAGTTGTTTCATTTCATTTTCTTCTTCACAACAATGCAGTAGAGTTCAGGATGTGCACATCATTCACAGATTTGGATATAGGGCAGAGGGCATTCTGCTCTCTAGCCTGAAAGTTTGACATTGTGTGTTTTAAAAAATAAATAAATCATTCCCTCGCTTTTTAATTTTTGAGGATGCATACAGCTGAGCCCTTTTTCACCATCCTCTTGCATACCGAGCTTCTTGTCAAAGACTGAAAAGCGTCTGTCACTATAAGAATACACCACCCCCACCTACGAGTTGTTTTTCTCCAAAAATGGAAACAGGACAATTTGCTGTCCCCTAGAGAGCAACGTTCTTCTTTATACTGTGCAGTGAAAGGAGCTGTTGGCTTGGCTGCACTTTAGATAAAGCTGAGTTATGATCATTGCTGCTGGAGTTTCACTAGGAAAATATTGATGGCTGTATAACGAGAATTCCCTCGCTGCCTGTTATCAGCCTCAGCCAGCCAAAACCTGGCAATGGAAAAATCAATAGACGTTAACATGAGCGCACACCATAGCTCTCTAAATTAATGGCTGTCTTCATAATTCTCCTTGTTCCTGTCAAAACCCAAGGAATAGGTGAGCCTTTCCCAAACAGTCAGTTGCAGCTGTTTTGGAATAAGGAACCAAGGTTTAGGGGAAGTCCCAAGAAAAGTAATGGCTTATGGCTAGAAAGGGGCTTTTACTCCCCGACGGGAGCTCAAAACTAACTGAGCCCAAAAGACTGGGAGGCTCCTTCTCTCCAGGATGGATAGAATGTTTTTTTTGTCTCTGCTGTCTACTGGAAGAGGAGTTAACCTAGCTTTCCCTAACTTGATGCCTTTGGACTGCGACTCCCATAATTCCCAGCCAGTATGGCCAATGGCCATGCTGGCTGGGGAATTATGGTAATTGCAATTCAAAGGGATCTGCAGGGCATCAAGTTGGGTAAGACTGAATGAACCATTTGCTCCTCTGCTGACCGGAAGCACACTTCCCAGTAAGTCCACCTTTCTGGTTGCCCTTGCTCCAATACCTGTGTAAGTCTTGGCCTATTTTATGTTTCTGTTCTTTGCAGTGACAGCACCATACTCGCTTTGGTGATGGTGATTGGATGCAGAGTTTTGCTACCTATCTTCTTATTGATGCCAGCTGCTGTGGGTGGGGGGATGATCCTGTCTTAAGTTCAGCGCATTTTATACACAGAGGTTTAGCCAAATCAATGCACAGAGCTAAACTTGGATTGTATCACTTCAGATATAGAAGGAGTTCTGTATGTTCAAATGCTTTCCCATATGAGGGGTGGGTCAAGAGAATTTCCTGCATGTAGAAAACTAGCACATCAAGGAGAAAGGTTCAGTCTATCCTCCTCCCTAACATTTCACTTTTCTATATGCAGGGACTCTGTCTTCCCCACAGGGTTGCAGACAAACATGCATCTAGCCCCAACAGCATCCTGAAGAGGTACAGTTCAGGAGAAGCATCACTCCTTAATTCTGTTGAAACTGACCCTCTGTGTGTCTAATTTGTTCAACAGCTTGGCTTTGCCATTCAAGTTCTAGCATATTTTTTACTCCACCTTAGGGTGGGATACAATAAATATTAGTAGAAAGATGGTCCCTTGTGTTTTCTGGATTCTCTTAACTCCCAAAAATTCAAATCACCTGGTATTTCAGGTTTTAATAAAGGAATTGTGTTGTTGGAGAAAGCCAAGCAGCAGTCACTTGCAAACTCTTAGGGAGATACAGGCTGCGTTCAGACAACCCAGTACTCAGTGGTGAGTTAATAATCAATTCCACAGGATTATTGAGGAGGTACTTCCTACAATACATTATTATAATAAACCGTAGTGTGGATTAAGGCCAGTGTCAAGTTTATTATTAGTCAATGGTGTGTTCGGTTGACATATCCTCCGCCCTCTTTCCACCGGAGCGGCAGCCACCACTTTGGCAGCTCTTGCCAGGGGACTCTGTAGTCGCCGAAAATAACCAACTGTGTGTGATGAAATAGTCAGCGGTGCTTGACAAATGGCACAATAAACAACGTTTGTTCAAATAATCAACTCTGCACGGCATTTGGTTGTTTGTGATGGTTATTTCGGCCGAATAACAACAGATGACACAATAACCCACCGTTGGTTATCGTGTCGTCTGAACCCAGTCAGAGGTTATCAGTTATGAAACTCCTTTGTCTATTGCTTGAAATTAATGTCATTTCTAACACAAATTGGATCCTGAAACATTGTTGAGATGATGTCAGTTGAAATTGCTAAGCAGAGCTAGATTGAGGGCTGAGGGGATCCTTAGAAAATTGCTATCTAGTATGTTCCCCCTATAGTGATCAGGATAGATTTGTTTTAAATCATGATTTAAATCCGTTTTCTGAAGGACTCAATTTTAATGATTTTAATCAGAGTTTAAATCAATAGCAAAGAAGATTCTATTTAATTGTCATTTTTAGTAGAAATGCATTATTGTTTAATATAACCTTAATACATGCTCAAAAATAAAAGTTTCATTAGAAGGTAGGTAGACATTAAGCAATTATTCTGAATTGTTTTTCAGATTAATTTTAATTTTAAAAAATGGAATGATAATTTGGTCATTTTAGGACTAAAGCGGAATAAACTTGTGAAGTCATTCAGGAGATGAACCAGCTCCAACTGTTCAATTAATCATGATACTTTCATCATGATGTACCAGAATCACCAAACAAGCTTTTACATTGTACGAATGAGATTGTTTATTCTTCTGGTTAGTTATTTTCTTCAACAAACAACTCCATTAACAAAACACACATATGGAGTTTTGAATGATTAACTATTTAAGTTTTTAGATAAACGTAAAATTCTTTGAAAAATAAAATGTAGGCAATTTCAACCACAGCAGGTACAGAAACAAAATATTCCCCAATGGGGTCTCTTTTATGGGTGGTGGCTGCTGCCATGCTAGGCATTTCCCTTCTACAGTGGGGGATATAGGTAGCAGACCTGTCCTCAGGAGGGCATGAGTGTATTCTGTACACTTTTATTTTCACTTTCTATTCCTGTCCCCTATCCTTGTTATTTATATCCAGATTCTTCCTCTTTGTTCTAATCTACTCCATCTCCTCAAATTCTCTATTCATTCACATTCTCTATCTTTGCATTTAGAGAGTTAGCAAGGCTTTGAGAGAGAGAGAGAGAGAGCACCACCTGCTATGCAGAATAAGACTGATCAGGTTATTTCCATCTCTGTAAACTGCTGTTAATATGTTCATAGAATATAATTAGAAATTGTATAATTAGTATTCATGAAGATATCGCTGACCTAAGCTCTTTTTTAAACGAATTGTTCTAAGAAAATTTCAAAATCTGATTTAAATTTTTAAAAACTGGTGGTTTTTTAAATCATTGCTTAATGTGTACCTACCTTCTAACGAAACTTTTATTTTTGAGCATATATTAAGGTTATATTAAACAATAATGCATTTCTACTAAAAATACCAATTAAATAGAATCTTCTTTGCTAGTTATCAACCCTGACAATGATGCAGCTACTTCCCCCAAGGATTTGTGGGAGGCAGGGGAGAGCTTACCTGAGTCACACACCCAGCTCCCATAGGTGGCTGTTTTTTCATCCTCAGTGCCCTAAGTTGAGTTGATGCCCAGGGCATTAAGTGGAAAAACATGGTGGTGACCCTTGGCAGCCGGTAAAGAGCTTGTTTTGTTTTTAAGAGAGAGCACCGGGTAGGTGTCTGGTGTGCGCCCTGCTGGGACCAGGATGCTGTGTGATGGTGCTGGGCCTGATGTCAGGATAGCTTATTAGAGTAAGCGCTAAGTGACTCCTCTTCTCAACCCCATCTTCAATAACTCAGCTGCATAGCACACACTTTGGGCTTTTAAATAAAATGCACCGTCTAGGTGTCATTATATTCCCATCAAATCTAGAAAGGCAAGAGATGTTTTATTTCACGCTGTCGTTTGGTCTATTGGAAATCATTTTGTTGCTGTCATTGTGCCTGGTAGCAGGAGCGCTCGGTTGCGACGGATGCCAAAATTGCTTGTTGCAACTAGATTTTCATCTAGACTTTTTACCTGTTGAAACTCAGCAACTGTTTCAATAATGATACAGTGCTTTCCAAACATTCAAGATGTTATAATATTGTGATCCCTACAACAGCCTGGCATGGTAGGTAAATATTTTTATTCGCATATTGTGGATGGAGGGATGATGTCAAGAAAGAGCGCCTTGCCTAAGGCCACTTATTAAATTTATGGCCAAGAAGCAAGACTGATTTAAACACTTGGCGTTTTAACCACAGTGCTTCCACCATATCAATCACAATAAAAGTCCGTTGACTTACATTCAGTCTAAAAGGGGGGTAGTTTTACTGTAGGCAGGATTTCTCTGAGGCAGGATTTTAGCTGCTTGCCATTGAATTCTTAAGGCATGGCAATATTTTGCATAGCTTGGATTATAAAAAGGAATGGGGGCGGGATAGCAACTAAAAGAAGCCGAGTTGGGTAGTCCTGACTTGTGAGTTCTATTCTTGGCCGTGTCACTGACTCACTGTGATCAGGTCACAGAAATGTAATGTTGGACTTACCCTCTCTAGCTTTTAAAAGTAAAATGGGGGGGGGGGGGGAGATCTTTTATTCGAGTCTTTTTCCACCCCCATAGAAATACTTAAAACAACAGGAAGTTGTCCAATGAAAGCAATCTTAGCTGAATGTATTATTTTTATTTGACTGATGGGTTCACTCATTAAATTTGCATCTGAGAAATGATAGTTCTAAAACAAGGCGTTAACTTTGGCCCTAAAAAATGTTTGCCTGTATTTCAACAGGGGTTGTCTTAAAAGAGGCTCTCCCACTTCTTCAGACAGGCTGGAATGCCTCTTTAGCAAGCCAGTGGGGTTGCTGCGGACTCCAGCAGCTGTGTGAAATATTTGTAAAACTTTTTTTTTTTTTTTACGAACCTCAACTACCGCATATTCCATGTACTGCTCAACAATTACGGAGTCAGCTGTTCTGTAGTGTTTCATCTATTCTATGTCTCACCCCATCCTACGGCTTTGTTAAGAATTTTTATAAAAAATAACATTTAACTTAGGGTGTAATCCAATGCATGTTTAGACAGAAAAACTCCCACAATTCCCAGCATTTGGGGGTTGTTTTATTTGCTCTTTTGTTATGAGGCCAGATTTCTCTTCCGTTTTCTCCTGCAGGGCTTCCTGATAGCTCGATGGGCAATGTCAGTTAACGTTGTGGGGTCCAATATACCCCACTACTTTTTGTATTAGACTATATTTTTTGAGTGTGATACTAATAACATCTTTTTTTAAAAAAAAAACACTTTTTTTTTTAGTCATTTTGACATGGTCATTAATTTAATTTCCAGCTTGGACTTTAAAAGTGTACGTTGGATCCTAACAGCTAGTGATATAAAATTTCTGGAAAGTTTGAGGCCCTGGGGGGGGGGGGGGGGTGGAAATGTGCCCCCCCCCCACCGGTTTTTCAGGGAAAAACAGAATTTGGGGAAATTGAAAAACTAGCAATATTAACTTTTTTAGCTTTCTTTACAAATCAAAAGTCACTTTATTGGTTTAAGATAGCCTTCCCCAATCGGGTACCTTCCAGATGTTTTGGACTTCCACTCCTATCAGCGTTAGCCAGGATGGCCAGTGGTCAGGAATGGTGTGCAGTGTAGTCCAAAATATCTGGAGGGCACCAAGTTGGGGAGGACTGCTCATAACCTTATAATATTCTAAAACTCTTAAAAGTAAATTCTGTAAATTCAGAATTCTTGTCTGAATAGATTAGAACTATATTAAACGGCTGCTATGATATCACGAACACAGGGCTTTATAGAACAAAAACCAATCAATGCACAATGATGACTTTACTCACATGATGAGACACTGAGCATAAATTTCTATCAGTAACGTATACTTTAGATAAATAATTTTACTAAGGAATGAAAAAATAACCAGAGAATCTTACAAAGAGCTAAAAGTGTTCTTATTACATAGTTTTTTAGAACTCATTATGGAGGGAGTAAATACTGAGTAACAATATATAAACACTTTGTCTTAATTTTCTAAAACAAAGTATTTCATAATCCAAAGCTGTTCGATTTGCAAAAATTGCCCTTGGAAGAAAATGGAAAAAACCACGTTCCCTCCCCCTAATTTTTCTGTGTTTTTTTCCCAGACTTCACATCGCTACTAATAACACACTGATACTATATAACCTTACAGCACAGCTGTCCTACTTAAAATTCTTGCCCTCCTTTTCAATAGCCCACCAATACTATGTATGTTGGTTGAAAGCCCAGGTGTCTGTTAGTCCAAACTCCACAAACCAGTTTCATGAGAGCAAGGAGGGAGGACCACAGAGCGCACAGTTCTGGTCTGGTCGCATTGCAAATACCCTGCGTAGCCGATGTGCTGTGAATATATTGTCAGCAGTGTTGGAAAAAATGACTCTTCTCAGGCACAAGTATTGGCCCAGCTTCTGTCTGCCTCAGAATTGGCCAAGATGGTAACCATTGGTTTCAATTTTCCATCTCTGTGCCTCCATCTCTGACACTCTTTAGGATTCCCTTTCCTAGTTGGTATTTAGAATTCTCTGCTATAGCCCTCCCACCCACCCCTCACGTCTGCTTCCCCAAACTTGCTATTTAAAACACTCATTCACACACAACTCAATTCTATCGCCAAGCTTTGCCTGCATCTCATTTCTGGTCTGCCATCTTTAGCCCCTTTGCAGGTGTTTTTGTATTTACGTTTTTTTTAAAAAAAACAAAAACATACCACACATCTAAAATTAGGTTATGAACATTGAGCATTGTCTGCTTTTGTTCTAAAATGTTCAGAACACAGTTTTGAAAACTTCACACCTTCCTCCCTCATCCGTTGCTGATGCTTAATTATGTTTTATAAATAAATCCACTCTAATCTTATGGATACATGTTTTGCTGAAATGTCTGCTCTTAGCAATGAATGTAGAAGACCTCAGTGAGTCATGATACTGGGGAGACATTCTCCATGCTGTTCTCCACATGCAACTGTGGGCGGTTCAAGAAAAAGTGGATTTTATCCATAGTGCGAGGCTAGTACTAGCTTCCACTCCACTGCCGTAGTGCAACATCCCTCCCTCTACTCTCCTGCAGGTTAGCTAGCCATCCTGTTTGCGCTTCCTTTTTTCTAACAGGTGCTGGATTTGTCCCATCATTGGTTTTTCACTGCAAGAAAATTCTAAAAGAATTGAGAGAGGGTGCCGGTAGGGAGCTGTAACCTTGCCAGAAGGTCAAAACTTTGGTGGACTTTCTAATATTAAACATTGCCGAAAATGTTTGCAAAAGTCTTCTTTGTTTGTGGTTCTGTGTTGCTACGTACAGATACAAACAGCATGTTTAATTGAATATAGTTCATTGCAGTAGCTCGCAAAATGGAAGGAGCTCAGTAAAAAGGTGGCATTCCTCATGATGCTACAGTTGCTGTCCACTAAATGTCTGTGGGATACAGCTTTGTTCCATGCAGCGCTCACAGTAACAATAAGCACAACATGTGGATGATGAATGTTTTTTCCCCCTAGCAACTAAAGTATTAGAGCATGAGTACTTAGCATTTTTGAGGATCCCTGTGGAAAGAAATCAAATAACTTCCACATCATATCAACCTTATATAGTTGTAACATTCTTGGATTGGGTTTGGACAAGATCACCAACGGTGGGTTAAATTGTCAACGGTGGGTTATTGTGTCATCTGTCGGGACTTTTTTTTACACCACAGTTGGTTATTCACCTGAACTAACCAATGCTGCGCAGAGTTGATTATTTGAACAACCATTGGTTTTCATGTCATTTGTCGAGCACCATTGACTATGCCTTCACACACAATTGGTTATTTTCGGCATCTACAGAGTCCCCTGGCAAGAGTGACCGAAGCGGCAGCTGTCACTTTAGTCCAACCAGCCGAACTTGCAATGGCTGATGGGATACCATCAGAAGGACTGAGGATGGGAGAGGGATGTGTCAATCAAACACACCATTAACTAATAGTCAACTCAACGCTGGCCTTAATCCACACCATGGATGATTATAATAATGTTGCATTCAGAGTACCGCCTTGATAATCAACCATGGAGTTGACTATTAACCCACCATTGACTATTGTGTTGTCTGAACGCAGCCTTGAACTCCCCACCTGGTCTGCGCCTTATTGTGACATTGTCCTATTGCAGGGGTGGGGAACTGGTTTTGGGTGGAAGGCCGAATGTCCCCCCTCCACCTCTTCACAGACTGAATTATGTCAGTGATTGGGGTTACCTGCACTCTTTGATGTGGTCCAGTCCCCAGTCAAAATGCTAGCTGGAGCTCCTAACTGGGTATCCCTGCTGATCAGGATTCTCCTTAGCTTGCTACTCACCCTGCCCATTGTGGAGGGCATGGGGTGGGCAAAGCTTGACACTTGAATCCCAGAATCCCCACAGTTACCTTCCCCCCCCCCCAACTTGGCAGTGCAAATGGCACGCTAAGTGCTCCCCACCCCACATTCTCCCCAACAGGGGAAGCTGTGGGACAAACGAAGCTGCTCCGGCCAAGGCAAAGGGTGGAGGCCCTATTGCCTAAAAAAATCCCCTGACCTTTTTATGCAGGAACAATTGGGGCAGCAGAGAGTGTAGCACCAACAGAATGCTGGCTTTGTGAGCTGAGCAACCAAAACATAATTGCTTTGTACATAAAAGGACATTTTTTATATCTGTAAATAGCAATGATGACTCAAAGTAGGGAAGGTTTTTGCAATTATTTTCATAAATATTTCAGTCTGACCCCCCCCCCCACACACACACACACTAAGAGATGTGAAGGCCTGGGGGGGGAATGGAAAATTTTGGGGGGAAATTGAAGAACTTGAAAAAAATGAAAAAAATGTAGAAAAAACAAATTATGGGATGTTTTATTTTAGTATGATGAATAAAATGTTCAATACAAGGTGTTCAAATATTTACTTCTCCAAATGATTTCTAAAACCTATGTACAGTATCAGGTTATTACAATTTCTGTGCACCGATGACAAGCAAGTCCTAGGTTGCAAACTGAGACTACAGCTCTCAAATGCAAGAGCAAGATGCACTTCTGCCTCTAGGGGGCACTGCTATTGAAGCAGAGATTGAAACTGATAGTGATAGCTATAGCTCAGAAAATGAGTCTGATTCAATTTCATGCTTGTTCATTGAAACTTGCCTCCCCCTTTTTTTCAGTTCTTTTGATGGGAATGGGTGCTTTATGTCTGCTTGACACTATGGAAGACTAGCAGAGACATACATAATTTCCCTTGTTACTAATGTTAACGGTTTCTTCTGCTTGTTTTTTTTAATTGTTTTTTGCCTGCTCCTCATAAACTGGCAAAACCAAAGAGGTTCCTTACAGTTCAGGTGTTCCTTACAGTTCAGGAGCTTGTTAAATAAATAAATAAAAAAGGTTACAAAAAATTAAAAAGTAAATTCAATTTGTAATAATTGCTTGAATACACGGTACTTTTAATATACTAAATGTGATAATTTTATGCCGAACCAACTTGTACATAATTACATTTTATGTTCCTAAAGTAACAAAATGACTTTCAATCTGTAAAAAGTGCTAATATTGCATTTTTTCAAATAAAATAAAAATTAAAAAAAATGTTTTTTCCGGAAAAAAAAAGGTTTGTGATTTGTGGCTACTAAGGTCATCTCTGTATGACCAGTTCAGGAAGCTTGAATCCACTTCTAAATCAGCTTCGTTTGTCGTCAGTGACAGCAGCGGCACATCCAATGGTTATTTTCGTGGCCATTCGCATCCTTGGGCCTTCCCTTTTCTGGGCGTTATTTAATATATTTAGAAGTTGGCAACCGTTTGGCCCATGAAGGCAATGGGTAACTCTAACATAGGAGCAAAACCATGGTTGTTGCATCCCAGTAAAAACAGAGCACTGGTCATTGTTGGCCCACTTCTCTGCTTTGATTTCTTCCCCAGCGTTCGCAGTGAGATGGCTGTCGTGATGTTTGCAATACGACCCACAACGTTTCTTCTAGCACAGACAGGCACAGTGACTTCAGCTGAACTCAGAGCTAAAACTTTCAACTTGGGAGAAGAGTGGGGAAGTCGTTAAGAATTTGCTTCTCTCCCACTCCACTACTTGTGTGCGCTGCGCTGTTCTCAATACAGTGGGGGCTGAAGGCTTTTTTTGTCTGTGTTCACCTCCTGTTTTTCACTAGCCTTTTTTCTTGGGGGCCTTACTGAGGCACCCCCTTATGCTTCAGAGTCCTGAATTGAGAGGCAGCTGCCATCTCAAACTTTTGTTGGTTTGGAAAGATCCCAGAACAGTAATGGGGAACAGGCTTGCTATGCAGTGTCGTACTGCAAATATGTCCTGCATTGAGAATAGTATGTCTCTGGGTGTGTGATTGGGACATGGAACATCATTCATATCTCGTTTTCTTGACTGAGGTCATGTTGTTATTTTGAGGGCACTATTGAGTTATTTTGGAGGCCTGCTTGTAAAAGGAGTTGTTCCTGGGTTTCCCCAAACTATGGAGTGTAGTCCCTCAAGAACTATGATTGGCCCTCACTCTCTTGGCCTTGAGAAAGGGTGTGAAGATTCTTGTTTTAAAGTTTTATTGTTTTAAATTGTTGTACATCATCTTAATGGCTTTTAGCACGTAAAGTGGTATATAAATGCCAATGATAAATACAATAAAACTGAATATAAGTCATGGAATCGTAGAATAGTAGAGTTGGAAGGGGGCTATAAGGCCATTGAGTTCAACCCCCTGCTCAATGCAGGAATCTACCTTAAAGCATCCCTGACAGATGGTTGTCCAGCTGCCTCTTGAAAGCTTCTAATTTGGGAGAGCCCAGCACCTCCCTAGGTCATTGGTTCCATTGTCGTACTGCTCTAACAGCCAGGAAGTTTTTCCTGATGTCCAGCCAGAATCTGGCTTCCTGTAACTTGAGCCCATTATTCTGCATCCTGCAGTCTGGGATGATCGAGAAGAGATCCTGGCCCTCCTCTGTGTGACAACCTTTCAAGTATTTGAAGAGTGCTATCATGTTTCCCCTCAGTCTGCTCTTCTCAAGACTAAACCTGCCCCGTTTTTTTCAGTCTCTCCTCGCAGGGTTTGTTTCCCTCCTCTATGCATCCTTCTTGAAGTGTGGTGCCCAGAACTGGACACAATACTCAAGATGAGTATTTGCTTTTTTTGTAGCCACATTACAATGTTGGCTCATATTCAGCTTGTGATCTACAACAATTCCAAGATCCTTCTCGCTTTTAGTACTCCTGAGCCAAGTATCCCATCTTGTAACTGTGCATTTGGTTTCTTTTTTTCTAGGTGTAGAACTTGGCATTTATCCCTATTAAATATTCTGTTGTTTTCGGCCCAGCGCTCCAGCCTAGCAAGATCACTTTGAAGTTTCTTTCTGTCTTCAAGGGTATTAGCTATCCCACCAAATTTCGTGTCATATGCAAATTTGATAAGCATTCCCTGCACCTCCTCATCCAAGTCATTAATAAAAATGTTGAAGAGCATTAGGCCCAGGACTTAGCCCTGTGGTACCCCGCTCGTTACCTGCATTGATAAGCACTCTTCAAGACCTATTCTGTGGCCAACTGTGGATCCACCTAATAGTTGTTCCATCTAGACCACTTTTAGCTAGCTTGCTGATCAGAATGTCATGTGGTACTTCGTCAAAGGCTTTGCTGAAGTCAAGATGTAATATGTCCACAGCATTCTCACAGTCCACAAGGGAGGTTACCTGACCAAAGAGTGAGGTCTGATTAGTCTGGCAGGATTTGTTCTTGACAAATCCATGCTGGCTTCTAGTATTCACTGCATTGTTTTCAAGGTACTTACAGATTGACTTCTTTATCATCTGCTCCAAAATTTTACCAGGGATGGATGTCACACTAACTGGTCTGTAGTTCCCAGGTTCCTCCTTTTTGCCCTTTCTCAAATAAATGCATCTTGCATGCATTGAAATCCATTTGCTTTTATTCACTGTTGTGTGGGTCACAATAGAACAAAGAGCTGCTGCTGCGTGTGATCTGAACGAAATGAAAGCCATTTCTTCCAGTGGAATTGCATATACGTGTGTAAAATTAGAATCCCTTGTCATTTATTTCTGCAATAGCCTTTAGATTGTTAAAAAAAAAAAGCAATACTAAATGAGAATATTTTGGAGCCCAATCCAGCAAGTCGTTTTATGCCTGCAACTTTTCATATTGCATGTAGGTGGTGGGAGTTGACTTTTTCTGAAGTGTGGTGTTCTGTAGGAATGAAGGCAAACAAAGTAGTAGCTGCCACTCTAGTCAAGCTGGCAGGATAGATTTGTGGCAGCAATGGCTGATGGATTACTAACTGGAGGACTGAAGGGGAAGAGAGGGTGGAGGATGAGTGAGTCAACTCAGCGTAGACTAATAGTCAACTCATCACTGATCCTAATCCATACCATGGTTGATTATTATGTTGTGTGGGGAGTACCCCCTAGATAAACAACTCTCAACTTGATTATTACCCCACCATTGACTATTGTGTTGTCTGAACGTCAGGTGGCAGCAGTGGCAAGGTGTGTTTAGTGTCTCAGATGCAACTATTCCTGAGTCAGTCTGATCTGGCAACATTAATCCATGCCATGTGCTTGTGGCGTCACCAGCCTCTGTGGCGTCTACTTAAACCTCTCCTTCGCTGCCACCACCCTATTCTTTATCCTCTAAAGCAGTGAGGTAACAATACACCTTCTTTTAAGTTACTATTTGAGTGTGAGTGTGAGTGTGTAATTGTCCAACTGAAGTAACGTGTATGACTGAGCAGACGTGGTTGAAATAAAAAAATACGAATGAAGTTTATTCATAAGTAAAATACTTTAAAAGACACTTTAAGTTTGTTCTAAGTTGTGCACATAAATCTACCTCCCTCCACCTCCCAGGGAATACTAACCACCTCCAAATCCTATAACCCCACTTTCCTAATCCTATCTTGATGTAGTAAACTCAACTCACTCCAACCCTCACTAACTCTCTCACTTGTAACTCTCACTGCCTAACTCTCTCCTCACTTCCCCTTTATTCTCCCTCTCTCTCCTTCAAATCCACCAACCAATCAGATGACACCATTCACACTGCTCATCATTCTAACTCCCCCTCCCATTTCCTATTTCCTGAAAAATAAAAGTATTGGCCACAGCAAATCCAACCCTGAACCAAACACTTAGGCAGATAGATAGATAGATAGATAGATAGATAGATAGATAGATACTATAACTAAATAATGCATAATTAAGGGAACAATCCTATGTGCCCTAGACAGCATCAGGTGGGGGACACATGGGATATTTTGGTTTCTTGGATCCAAGCTCAGAGACAGAGCTACAAGCTCAGAGACAGGGAACTGCACTCCCCATCCCCTCTGCGTTGCAAATCCAGCTCTGCTTTGGATACTCATAAGTTTCCAAGTTCAGAGGCCTACTAGTAGTCAGGACTCATCCCATAGGCTTGCACCCTAAGGCTGCATAATTGTTCCTGCAATCCATTATAAGATTGTCACAATCTGTAGACATCAGCCTAGTTCAGATATCACACGAGACTATGGTTTACTGTTACATGCAGAAGCCTTAGGCCCATGTGCTGTCTCCTCCCTTCTCAGGCGCAGCTGTCAGAAAGGGAGCTGAAGCTTTTGCTTCCATTTTAACCAAGGCTTAGAGTTGCATTCCCTAACCTGAACTTCATTTAATCAACTATTGTTTACTGAACCTCAAATACCATGGTTTGAAGTTGGCATGTTTCAGTAAACCAGAGTTAAGATTAATGAGAGTTGAGATTAACCGGAGTTAATCTGGTTGACGTAACTTTTAAGTGCAGAGAGTCAAAAACAGAAGTGAATGCTTCTGACCTTGTGGCTGCACCACAGTGGGGGAAAAATGAACATGCGGCTTGTCCAGAGTCATTCTCATAATGCTAAACCATATTTTAGCATGGCATCCAAATGTGACCATCACAGCTTTAACATCATGCCAGCTCTGTTTCTCACCCCCGCACCCAACCACTTCAAACCTGGGTTGTTCAATATCTAGGCTGATGAAGAGGTCTGAAAAACCAGAAAGTTTGCTCACTACTTTGTGAAAGTTTGATTGGTACTAGTGAAGATAGTGCTTTATTATAGAGTCTGCTTTTTCCTCTCTGGAACAACAGAGCTGCCTGTGCATTTTGTTTTTCTATAATTCAGAATATTTTAAATATCAAATGTTAAATCCATTTAGTATTTCACCCCTCGAAAACTGCTGGGAACTAAGAGGTTTTAAAACCATTTTGTTATTTTTACTCGTGTAAGAGTGGGCCAACATGTAATCTGTGGATGGACAAAGTATGATAATGGAAGCTTCCTGCATCACATGAAAATAGCAAAGGGCACCATTTATAAACTCTGCACCATTTGTATACATAAGCACTATTTATCAACTTCGCAAAGCTTAACACACAAATACTCACTGTGTGTGTGTGTGTGTGTGTGCCCACAAAGAAGCCAAATAAATATAAAGCTATTTATGTATATTACACAAGTAAGTTAACAGCTTAAGCCTATCCATATTTACTCACATCAAAGCCTTGCTGTGTTCAATGTGGCTTACTCTTAGGCCCTATTCAAGCATCTTAATTTGTGGATAGTAAACACGCAAGGCAGGGGAGCATTCTGCCCCCCCCAAAACTTTGTCATCTCTTTCACGTGTAAACGGTAGCTGCGTGAGGAGGAGAGACTCCTCTGTCTGTGGGGACTTCCCACGCCATCCAGAACACTGATTTTACAGTGTTTAAGATTACATTCTAAATGTGGTACCTGGAAATACTAGAAACCAGAATTGTTCGTGTATACAATTGTAAGTTAAGATAGTAAAGGGAGCATTAGTTTATTTTGCTAGTTTTTATGTTAAAATCTTCCATATAGAAGATGTACATACTTTATTCTAGTTGATCTATATTTCTTTATTTTTCATGTGAGATTATACCTATTTATAGAAACGGGGGGGGACACTTAAGAATTACATATGTGTAAGGATGTGTGTAGGCAGAAGTGCTGCGCTCGTGAGACATCGGAAAAAAATCTTGATCTTGCCTCTACCTCCCTAGGGAGGTCTGTTTTACTCCATGCAAAACCATGTGTCTTCAGAATACAAATTTCTATTGACTGGCTTTTTTTTTTTAAGAGACTTGGGCTTCTGTATGATTTCTTGTTGCAAAATGAATAGATTTAGCCCTGCTTTGTTTTCATTTGGTTCTATCTTGTGTGGTAAAATGTTCCTGCTTGATCATAATGATGAGTTTTTAACACTCTGCTTCAGACACTCAGTTGCATTGATTTGAGCTGATTCTCTATGTTAAACTATGAAAAATGATTTCCTGTGTGGCAAATGTATGCGCCTTTCATCAAACACATGAGCTCTGGAGAAGCTGAGGGCCTTTTCAGCCATCAAGACTGTCCTTGTGGAGGTAGGGTCATGCCGGGAAGAGGAGGCGGGGCCTGAGAAAAGAGGGTGGTGGGCCAGTCTGGCTGGTTTTGCAGGCTGCATCCAGCCTGTAGCCCAGTGATTTCCTATCCTTGATTTAGAGAGGTCGCAGCAGGCAGTACAGTAGAGAAAAAGGATAACTACTGGAGTGGCATTAAAATAGTGGGGTGCCATTGCCTAGGTACCTTTGCCCAACCTGTTGCTAGGGTCATGGGAAACTGCCTTATACTGAGCTAGGCCTTCGGTCCATCCAGCCCAGTATTGTTGACACTGACTTGCAGCAACTCTCCAAGGATTTCAGGCAGGTATTTTTCCAGCCTTATCTGGAGACGCCAGAACCTGGGGCCTTATGCATTTTTGTGAAGCACCCAGAATGCTTCAACAATTGGACAGTATAGAAATGAAACGAAATAATAAATTTTAAAATGCCAACCACATGCTGTGCCACTAAGCTACATCCCTTCCTCGTTGTCAGCGGGATTCTTTGGCTCATTAAAGCTGTGGTTTATAAGCTACAATTCGCTAAAATAAAACCAAGACGTTTTCTATTATGCATCTACTGCCTAAATCAGGATAAATGACGCTAAGATGTTTATATTTTACCTGTATTAGAGTGTTTCAAGTAATGTTCACATTTCCCTGCAATTCCTGAGAGCCTTGGATTAATAGTATGGGATTACTTACATTTTAGAGAGTTTGCAAAGCCGTACTGCGAAGAAGCTAGACATCAGAATGCCTGTGCTGATTCTGGAATATGTCATGATATAGTCTTTGAAGAGATGAGGATGTTGACATCCAAGTAGTGTTTGCAAAATGCCTTCTATTGCTAGCTTGTTTGGGAAACAAAGGAAAGCTGCAAACGCCCCTTTGTGACAAATGGCTGTTTCTAAATTGCCACTTTAATTGGGGCTGACCTTGAAAACTGTTTGCAGGCTGCAGCTGGTATGTCAGTCTGGGGTCTGACAGAGGCTCCTAGGGAACACATGACACCAGTATCCTAGAGCAGCCGCCCATTCAGCTGTATTGGCCTTGCCGGCTGGGAATTATGGCAGTGCAGACCAACCCATCTGGAGGGTTGGGGAAGGCAGCTCCTTCAGCTTTAACTGCCTCAGGAGTCTCACTGGCTCAGTTCAGACAACACATTTCTCTACGGTGTTTTTGGAACTCCACGATAGAGCTTTTACACCACCACTGAGAAATGTGTTGTCTGATGGAAAAACACAATGCAATATATTTTTTTGGAAAACGCTCAATGCAGAATATCCACGCTGTGCAGAGGAGAGTTCCTGCACAGCGGTTGTGTTGCATGTTGTGTGGAGGGCTCTGTGTTGTGTGGAGGGCTCTTTTGCATTGAGTTGACTTTTCTTATTGGCTACAGAGTTCTCTGGCAAGAGTGGCAAAAGGAGCAAGTGCCGCTCTAGGAGAGCCACCGGGGTTAATTTTTTTTGCTGCAATGACAGATGAGATACCATCGGGAGGGACCAAGGGAGGAAAGAGGGTGGGGAATCTGTCAGTTGAATATCAGGATGGATTTACTCAGCTCCACGGTAGCCCACAGTCACACAACGGTGGCGCTAGAACATGTTGTGTGGGGAGTACCTCCTAAAAACTCAATGGTGTTGTCTGAACTGAGCCACTATCTTGTCAGTTCTTCTATCACTAACCATTTCTCTAAAGCAAATATATAATTCATGTAAGTTAAAGAAAAGGGTTTCTCATCCAAAGTGGTAAAGGTCTTGCCAGCCTGAAGGAGTTTGGGGTAGCTCCTTCTGTTGTTACTGGCATTGCTCTGTTTAAATGGCTAATTAGCACAGCTTCAGTGTAATTAGAGTACTTTTGAGCTCTGGGGCTGCTGTAAGCCATTGAGACAACAGGTGAAACAGAACTGGAACCTTATTTGAAAAGTTTCACAACTTTTTTTTTTTAACCCATGCAAGATGAAATTCCTATAGCATGCTGTCTTTGCACCTACCATGAAGAAAACTGGGGAAATCTATTGAGATCAAGGCTGCAATCTGTAACGTAGTTATTTGGCAGTAAATTCTGTTAAAAGAAATGGGCCTTACTTCCGAGTAGTGATGGACATATTCCCCCACAACTGTTTCTTAATTCTCCCCTGGCTTGACTGCACGGAGTCTGCTTTGCCTCAGGTTTATTAGCTGTGTTTTATGTTTATGTTTTTAATAGATGATATATTTAGGGCATAATCCTATACGTGTTTAGACAGGGGGCGGAAAGTCCTACAACTCATAGCTGGCTAAGGAAAAATGGGTGTTTCTGTATAAACATGCATAGGATTGCACCCTTAATTTTAGAAATGACATGTGTACAGTTTGCTTTTGCTACCACTTTCCAGTTTTTTGGTTTGTGTAATCCCCCCCCCCTTACTTAAGTAAGCCATAGAGTAATTGAATGCATTAGAACGCTGCGCAAATTGTTTTTCCTGCACACAAAAGGTCTTTGATTTATTTATTTTTAAAGCAAGGATACATTTCATTCCCCCCCCCCACACACACACACATAAAATGAAATAATATTAAAAACTCTGTTCCTTTAGAATCAGGGGACAACGTGAACTGGGACCTGCACTCATATGCAAATTAGCCAACTTGATTCATTTCCATTAGCTCAAAGGAATGATGATTGTGCATGTGATCACATCCTGGAAAAAATGTCTGGTGTTCTTAATGCTCACAGTCATTTCTGCATATGGTATACTTAAATGGGAAGAAAAATCATGTAAATAATAATTAAAAAAACACCCAGAAAGCTATAGCAATATTAGACTGCATGCGCCATTGTCTTTAGAAATTCACGACAGAGAACTGGTGCAAAGCAAACACATCAGAGCTATTCTTTGACCAGGACAGGGTATTAACCTTCCCAGTCACGGAGATGTACAGACCAGGGCCTCCTGATTGTCCTGTTACCTGCACAGGTACATCTGATGGCAACTCTGTGTGTGGGGGGGGCTTTTCTGTTGGAATCTCCACCACCCCACCCCACCCCACCCCCGGCACTGTGTTAGGCATCACCTTTGGTAATGTTTAGGTAGCTGCTGAAAACATCTCTGTTTACCCCGGCACTTCCTAATTTCAATACCTAGCTTAATAGATTTTCTTTGTTTTTGTATTTTATTTTAATGCATTTTGTATATCGCCCTGATAATGAATGACAGTATATAAATATTTTAAATAAATCAATACTGCTGAAGCCAAGGGGGAATGCGGAGCTTTCAAGTAACAGTTGGGATCGTCCTGTAAAGAAGAGATTATCAAATAAGAACACTCACTTTTTAATGGGCTATCTTGGTCATAATAATAGCCATTTTTAAAATTATAAATCCAGTCTTTTCAGTTCTCTTTTTATAAAGCTGGTAACTATTGTCTTCTCAAGGACATAAGTATAGACATAGATGTGTGAAACACATAACAAGTACTCTTCCTGAGCCAAACGTCCTGGGGTTCGTCAAGTGGCAGCCAATCTGTTTAATTGATTGCATGATCTTCACACAGGACTTTGCACCTGGTGCTTAATGTGAGTAATTTGGTTTCCATAAACATCTCATATCATAGTTGAAGGCACTGGAGACATGTCTAGGTGTATCTACATGTATATTTAAAGTTCCCTTATATCAGTGGTGTTCAACTGGTGGGTCAAGACCCAAAAGTGAGTCATGAGATCAGTCCAGATGGATTGTGGCAAAACTTTTGCCGCCATGTTGGGCAATCATGAAAATGGGTCCCATGTTGCAGGTTGGGAGTCTGAAGTGGGTCTCGGGTCTGGACCAGTTGAAGCCTTATATGTTAAATCATAGTTGTGGGGATGAGAAATATATTGGTTGAAAGGCATAGTACCACCTTGAATGACAGTAACATTTGATTTTCGTCCTATACACTAACACTACCGGTTGGCCAATTTGAGTGTTTCTTCTTGTTTGCGTTGTACAGTTTTCCTATTGTGAAGGATTGTTGCTTTACAATAAACTGTCTATCAGTCAGTCAATCACATTTTTCCTTTGCTAAATCTAAGCAGGAACAGAGCCGAGACAAATATTCAGAATTCACCAAAATGTTAAGGGCTGTAATTCAAATTTTGAATGTGACATTTTACTGTGAGATTTGAATGTTTTAGTTACTGCCATCTGTTGATCATTTTGATTTTGGCAGGCATCATATATGAATTTTGATAAGCTGTCAAATGCAAAATGCTATTGCATGGCAGTGGTCATAATGGCAGTTAGGTATACTCTGAAGTTAAGTTGCTCCTGCGTAATCAGTGTCTGTGTGGAGATCACAAGGCATTCCATGTTTGGCCACAGTGCTTTGAGTTTCATCATGGATAATAGGTGTAAAAATAAATACTATCAAATATTGAAATACAATATAACTGGATGTCAAATAAAGGTAGAAACCATTCTGCGATCATTCAGCAAATATTTGAATATTCAGAGAATATCCACATAATCAAAGTCACAATTTTCAAAGGAGAATTCTTGAAAGCAAACTTTCATCCCAAGAAATAAGTGCAAATTGTAAAAAATACAGATTTTCTCTGTTCTTCCAGTTTATGCTGCTTCCCTCTTCCAAATATTATACTTCACAATCTTTCAGATATTCTTCATTAACCATTGTTTCCTCTGTTTGTCTAATTCTGCCGTTAAATCTGTGTTGTTTCATAGAGCTCTGTATACCTAGCAGTCTTTAGTAATCTCAAGCACCATTCTTGCAGGCTTTCAAGAAGGCCTTAAAAACTTCCCATGATGAATACTGTTATTGCTGCTATTGTTGTTCCTGCTAGTTTTATTGTTGGTTTTATTGTTTTAATTGCTATTTTATTGTGATCATGTTTTTATTGCTTTTAATATTTTATGTATTTTATTTTTGTAAGCTATCTTGTGAAGGCCTCTGCCCTGAAAGGCAGCCAAGAAATGTTTTAAATGAATATATATATATGGTGCACTTGAGGGTTATCTGAAATTCACAGCCTTCTCACTGATTAACCATTTCTCTGTTACACAGAAGGCTTAGTACTGCAGAGATTAGAGGCACATAATTTGGTTTCTCTATGAGCATCATTACTGCAGCGTTGAAACCAATTTTTTAAAGCATTTCAGGATTGGATTTTGGTCACCACTGAAAGCTGTTTTCCAGCAGGTTTTTCTCTCTTCCTTTGATATGTAGTGTTGTCGTGAAAGCACATATGCTATAATTTGGCTCACCTGATAAGAAGGTGGCTGGCCCATTAAATGGGATTCCTCTTCACATCCAGGTGGAGTATGAAATGAACTGCTTGGGATGTAGTAATGTTTGGCTATTGCATAAACTGAGTGAGTCTCAGGGTAGGACTATAGAGACCCAGGTTCAAATACCACTTGCCATTAAGTTCATTGAGTGACCTTAATGCAGTCTCTGGCTGCATTCACACACATCGCTGCTGGCTGCTAGGAATCTATTATTAAGGACGTATGACCGTTGAGCTTATGCCATATCAGCACATTCGTTCACAATCTCATCTCCTCAATCTCATCCCTGTTTTGTTTTGTTTTGTTTCTCCACAGTGCCCTTAAAGATAGCCGATTCCCCCCAATGACGAGGGATGAGCTGCCACGGCTTTTCTGCTCAGTGTCTCTACTTACTAATTTTGAAGATGTCTGTGATTACTTAGATTGGGAGGTAAGGAATCTCTGTCCTTTTCATTTAAAAGCATTGCTGCTTCATAGAGCGCCATTCCTTCATCATCCTTATTGAGGGCGAAACCTTATGCAGGTTTAGACAGGAAACAAGTCCTACAGTTCCCAGCATTCCCCAGTCAGCCATGCTGGTGGAGAATGCTGTGAGATGTAGGACTTTTCTTCTGGCTAAACATGTATAGGATTGCATCCTAAAGCAGTTTAGCAGTGACTTGGCTTTTCACCTTTAACTAAGACCAATTTTCTACTGCAAGAGTGCAAAAACAGAGAGAACATGCTTAAAATCTGTGTTTTGTTAAAATTAAAAAACACTGTGTTTGACCTTGGCACCCCACCAGCGCACTGTAGAATTTTGTTTTCCTTTTGACTACACGCACCCAAGCCCATATCTACTCTCTTTGCCATCTAGTGCCATTTCACTGAGACATTAAACTAGGCTGACCAGGCTCTATACTAGAGTGACCATATACAAAAGAAAGCAGGGCCCCTGCAACTTTAACTGTTGTGATGAAGAGGGAATTTCACCAGGAACTAATTGCATACAAATGGCACCGGCTGAAATTCCCTTTTCTCTACAACTGTTAAAGTTACAGGAGCCCTGTCCTCCTTTTCATATGGTCAGCCTAATTAAACCTATGCTTGAACTGTACCACTTTAGACTGCAGATGGGGGTCATAGAATGGAATGCTCCTCCATACAAAAAATAATTGCACACACTTAAACAAAAAAGAGGTCAGGGAGAGAAAGTTTCTAGCCTAACCTTCTCCTGATGTACTAGTTTACAGTGTATAGGAATCATTTCCACTATGTGAGAAGATCCACAAGTTCCCAGCACAGGGTTACTGTCTCCCAACTAAGCCTCAGAACTGAAGTTGACATGTCCTTTAACAAGAATGGTGCCAGCCACACAGTAAGAACCACACAAGAGCCACTTTGTCTCTTTTTATTCCATATCTGTTATGGATACAGCAGCACCCACATTGAACAGTTATCATTAAAAACCACACATGGCTCTTGGTGAGCGTGAAAAGCTCTCAGGACGAGAGCGGTTGTCCCATGTCTTTTTAATACTCTTTTACTGCAATGAGCAATTTACAGTGGGTGTCTGGATAGATTTCTGAAAACGTCTCACTTGCAACAATAATGGCCGCGTGCATTCCAGCATTCTGCTTTGATATACATCAGATGAGCTTTAATGCTGGGTTTCAGGGATTCCTGAACAAGTGAAGGTTTTCCCCCTCTCTTCGTGCAGGTTTAAAATGTGTAATCTCTGCAGTGGTTTGCTTTCACAGATAAGTTTGTAAATGGTCTTTAGGTTTAGGCTTAGAAAGAGTCAGTTGTACAGTGCCAGTTAACATTGAGGAGAAGAATGCAGTTCACACATAATTCCGAATGGCAAGGTTGCCCGAGCTTTTATACGGTAGGCGCCAATTCCCTTTGCTTGGAAACAAAAATTCAGACAAAGCCTCTGATACATCTACAATGGGAACAAGTTCCTCCTCCACCACCCTCACCACTGCTGCCCTCTAGAAATTCTGCTGGTGGTTTCTAAGCTGCAAAAATAGAAATGCTTGGTTGTATTGCAGCTTTCAAATATTAATAACGTAATGACATTTTGCATGCAACTTTGCAGGCTGTAAATTGGCTGTCCCATGTGAATAACCTACTAGCAGCAGTTTACTTGGTTTTCGCGCTAAAATCAGAATGTGCCAGATTCTTAGAAATCATTTTAAATAACAGCAATTAATAGCAGTCAACTGGCTATGGATATGCTTGGAAACGGCATTTGTGTGAGCTGCCCTAACATTTTACAGTAGTAAAACTGTAAACGATACAATGCAATATGCTGTGAAGACATTACGTTCTTAAAATACACACTTGAGGTTTCCAAATAGTCACAGTATGGTTTCAAATCTGATCAAAGTAGCTATTATGCTGTGCAATTTAGCATTTAAATAAGTAGAAGGATACACAGTGAATGCCAGCTCTTAGTGTGTGCTGAGGTTTGGGCTTCCGTATATCTGTAGGTTGCCAAATGTATAGCTGATGTATAGCTGGCCAGCTAAAATGTCTCCTGGATACAGTAGAGTTTACAGCAAAGTCCCATAGGGGTTTTACAGATAGCTCTGTAACAGAGGCAATAAAGAGTAACCGCCTTTCTATAAGAGATTTGAGAATTGGCTCCATCCGTACTGTGCATTTGCTTTTGTGGAAAAGTTATTCTGTTTATTTGGTTCTCAATTGCTAGGACTCCTCAGTGAGGTGTGGGAGGAGACACGGAATGGTTGCCAAGGAAGTGGCCCGTCAGGGACCTTAGGGAACAACTACACATTACCTTGGCAGACCTGCGGTCTCAAAAGAGTAAAGTGCCCCTCCTTACCCCAGTTCTCCCCTAGAAATGCTCCCACCAAAGCCCACCCCACCCCTCCACCCCCAGTTTTCACTAGCTTTTCATTAGCGAGGTTTATTTCCAATCCCCAAGCCCAACTGGTTGGGTGGGGGGCAGGAATGGGTAAATGAGATAAAAATAGCTTGGACTAACCTTTGCAGGAGGTAAGACAATAGCTGGAGAAGCATTTAGCCACCCCTTTCTACCAAGAGCTTCTTCTTTGCAAGTGCTCCCAGCCCCAGTATTCATGTAACGAGGAAAACACGAGATTGAAAACGTTGTGACATCCTTGAACTATGTCGGTGTGGCAGTTTTTAAAGACAAAACAAAAAAGCTAAACTCTGCAACTTCACTGTCAGGAGAATAACTGAGGACCAGAGAGGATAATTGAAAACCAGAGAGGATAGTATCACGCACAACACAAATATTTATTCCCTCAAATTTTCTTTCTTAGGTACCATTTAGCATCAATAAAAACAACTCATTACCACCTAGCAGTAATGCTAAATGTGTCACCTTTGCTTAGTTCCTAACTGTAATTGTAATGCTTTGGAGAAAAGGTAAAAGGGGGTTATAGGAAGCTGGGCAATTACTCGTTAAAAGCAAGGAGTGAGACAGGGCAGCTATAAATGAGTCCTCCCTCCCTCCCTCCCTCCCTCCCAGGGATGACTAGTAATTTTAAAAGTATGTTTTAAATGTGCCATTAAGTTGAAGGGTTTCCTAAGTGGGAATCTAAGGTTCAGTTTGGTTTGGGATATCCTTCCTTTCACATTTCCTATTGCCCTTTAGGTTACTGCTCCATATGTAATCTTAGGCAAGGTGGTAGCAACCTATGAGAAAGAAGGAATTTTATTGAAATGTTAATCCTTAAAAGAATGTTGCGTCACTGGATTTGCCCCTTACAGTGAGACAGCTTATATCATCCATGTTTCTTTTAAGGGAACTGCAGTTATGCAATGTGAATGGCAAAAAGTCATTTCAAGATGGCTAGAATATGACCTAAAGAGAGAATGAGGGTCTTCCATCTGGTATAACTGCTCATTTCCAGATCATCCCGAAAGGCCATCAGCCCGGTTAGGAGACCTTTCTTCTGTAGGTATGCTGTTGATGATCTTGTGGGAGCTAATCCACCAATTTGCTGATGGAGGCAAAACTCCTTCCAAAATTTGGGTGCTTAGATGGCTCACCACACTGCAGTTGTTTTTAATGACAAGAGAAGCCAAAGATACGGCTCAGTTGTGCCATCTGCGCTCTGATGCAGACGGGTAGAGGTGGTGGTGGTGGTTGTTTAGCTGAGTAGTGAAATACTATCCTCCAGCTGAAGAAATCTATCTCTTCAGCGAGTGCAAAAATTGGGAGGCCCTCTTGATTTGTAAAGATTTCAGGCATGGAAATGAGGAGAGGGGACAGTAAATTGGCTGCCATTAGCTCCCATATGGTTTTTCAAATTGCTGCCATTTTCACCTGTTGTTTAAGTATAATTTGCACGTGTTCTAGCTACTTGCCAAGAAGTTCACTTGGGATCACAGAGCACCAATGACTCCATTCATCCTTCCATGGCATGGCTACATGTGAGTCGCACTGCTCGTCAGCACATGCTACCAGGGGCTTTTATGGAGACTGGGCATGTTGTTTCTTCACACCATGAGCAGCAGTGACTCTCCCCCCGCCCCCAACATACACCCCCCCCCCAAGGCCTGTCCCATAAATTTTGTCAGCATCTTAGCAAAGCAGGTAGATGCCCAGAAGTGAGTTGAAAGAACTTCCATCAGCTCAGCTCAAGTGGCCCTGGGGACAAAGCCCCATGGAGGATACACCTGTATCCATGGATGCCGGCACAATCTCAGGTGGCAATTTGCATGTGATCACTGGCCCATTGCAACATATCTCAGGGGCAGAGCCCCTGCGTTGCATGCAGAGGGCCCCAAGTTCCATCCCCAGCAGTTCTCAGTAGAGCTACAAAAGACCCTGTTTGAAACTCTGGAGAGCTGCTGCCAGCCAGTGTCTGCCAAGGGTCTGACTTCTTATGGTCTCCTTTTCAGCTGCCCCAGTGGCTATACCTTTGGGTATACTGGCCAGACATGGATGCCTCCCCGGTTCTTTGACTCTGGGAATATTTAGGCTGCTCCATGCAGAACAGTTCTCCGACCTCTAAACTGGTCCACTGAAGTTTTCACAGTGTCTGGTATACAAAAGGACTGGTCTCCTATACAGTTCTTTTCCACCCTTCTGTTCTTTGGGTGCAGAGAATTTCCAGTTTTCTCTTTCATCTAGTAACATTCCCAGAACCTTTTTTTTCTTGAGCACAGCTGGTCCCTTCTTAAAAGTAGTCCTTCCTACCATAGGCTCTGAAGTTATTTCTTCTCAGGAATATGAGATGTTTATTATCTCTCTCCCTCTCCCTCCCTCCTTATTTCTCTGTCTTACAGACACTCAGGCTGTTGTTGTTCTGCAAGATACAGCTTAGTGTCTTGAGGGCCCTGCATTTTGCTTATCATGAAGCTATGCTTCAAAACCTGTATTTTTGCTTGATTGCTGAACGGTATGGGAAGCATTTCTAAAGTGCCAGGGTTTAGGAGATTTAAGTTCATCCTGGGTCTGAAGCCCGTGAATGCCTCATGGGACACAAGCCTGTATATTGGAAGATTAACTTATGCAATTCTATGAAAACATAATAAAAGGATCATGTTGATTGTGCAGTTCTGTCTCTCCCCAAACGGTTCCCTGGTGTTTGTCCTTTAATAATTGCAAACACTTTTCTCATCACAAAGGTAGTGCAGGCAACTTGATGGGGTGCTCCAGAGTGTTGACAAGGGTTTCATTTTTTAAAAATCTGCACTTTATTGCAATTTACCAGAGGAGCCAGACTTTTTAATTCACAGATGGTTGAAGCCAATGGCACCTGACAGCAGTGGGCAAACACTTACTTAAATATTCCTTGTACTGGATGCATGTTAAACTAAAACCACTTCCTTTTGGTTCTTAATTGAGTCTTATAGATATTTAGGGCAAACCAAGGAAAATTGTTAAGGAGGAGGTTGCACGATGAAAGGGCACAACTTTGTCTTCACAAGATAAAAGTGGTTTGAGATGAACACACTTGGTTCTCACAGGCTAAGATCACCAAAGGCATGGAGCAGATTTTGCTCCTTCCCAGGGGCCCTCTTTCTCTTTCTTCCATGGCAGTGAATGGCTGCCTTTCTGTGGCGTAAAGCGACAGGCTTGGAGACACTGTTGTGATGTGAGCAAGATCTGCCTTCTGACTCTTAGTGGCTCAGTTCTCTTTGGAAGGAATCCCACAGGAGTGTTGGTATGCACAGCGCACACAGAGGTGCATTGCCACCCACTAGGGCCCTTGCATTTTATAAGCACTCCTTCCATACACATTCCACCCATTGACAATAAAGATCCCCATGTTGACAATAACTCATATTTGTCCTTGTATGAAAGAATTAGCAAGTTCTTTCATTATAAATCCACCGTAATGTTTCTTCTCAATCACTGGTGTTGGGTCATCATAAAATTGGCCCTTCAGCTTTCATCAAAGGACTCTTGAACAAAGGCAGCGTTCAGGAATAGCCAGGTACACTGCTTTTTGGGCTAAGTGAAGAATTCAGCAATCCTGAGAATCTTGCCTTTCAGGTTTGTTCATTTAAAGAAAGTTCCTGGCCTTATAGCTCTGAAGGCTTAATAAAATTTGAGAAGCCAAAAAGGCCGGATAAGGTGGATTTCCAGTGGTGTGAGGGTGGGGTTTCTGTACACCTGCTTGTTTATTTTTATTTATTTAAAACATTTCTCAGCCTCCTTTCAGGCCAGAAGCCCTCCCTCACAAGGCGGCTTACAGAATAAATTACTTAAAAACAGTTTAACACATTAAAAGCAATAAAAAAACATACACAGTAAAATAGCAGTTAAAACAATAAAAACTAACATTAAAATCATTAAGAACAACAATGGCAAAAGCAGCAAAACAGTACTCATCATGAGAAGGCCATGGTAAAATAAAACGTTTTTTAGGCCTTAAAAGCCTGAAAGGATGGCGCATGGCGGATATCCGATGGAAGTTTGTTCCACAGATGTGGGGCCACTGCTGAGAAGGCCCTCTCCTGTGTGGACACCCACCCAATTGCCCTCACAGGTGGGCAGAAGAGAAGGGCCTCTCTGATCTTAAAGTGCAGGCAGGCTGATATGGATGAAGACGGTCCTTCAAGTAACTTGGTCCCAAACCGTTTAGGACTTCAGTGGCCTACACTGAAATTATATATTTCAGTGGGGAAGAAATAATGAGAAAGTAGGCAAGAAATAATATTCTGCCAGAATAATTTCCTACCTAATTTTCTTTCTCTCTCTCTCTACACTCAGCTGCACTCATTGAATCACAGAGGTATCAAGCCTGCACATTTCTTCTTTTTTGAAACGTTTTTATCCCACCTGTCAATAAAATCATTTTCAAAGTGGCTAACAAGTGTGATTAAAAACAAAAACAAAACAATTAAAACAGCAGTGATCATTTTAAGCAGAGCTTAGTGCTGTTCTAAAATCCATTAAAACTCTAGGAAAACAAAATACTTCATAACAAACTATATCCATCAGTGTTGGGGGATGGGGAGGAATAGAATTTAGAATATTTTTACACAGCAGCAAAAAGTCTTTAGAAATTAAGGTCCAAATTACATTGGATTTTCATATGGCCAGTAAGGAGTGCCCATTTTTCTTCAAAATTCACAGTGCTGTTTACCATCCAGAAAGTAGACAAGTTCAATTAATTGGACTGTTTGGACTAGAAAATCTTTGGATCTTTCCAAATCTTTGAAAGTCATTCACTAGGAGCCGGGTTAGAGTCATGCCATTTAGCAACAATCTGGTTTTAGCCATGGCTAACAGATTCCAAACGGGTTCTTTATGCTCTTGATGAACAGCATCTTTCAAACATCCGAATACAATACTCCATGGGTTGAATGAAAGGATATAAGCAATCTTATAGCTTTTTTCGAAAACGTCTTAATCTTGGCACAGTTCTGCTAAGTGTGGAGAAAATCAGCTTTAGAGAGGCAGCATAGCATTCCCAACACCTGTCCTCACCATTTCACAATAATGTGTCAGATGCCAGCAGAATATCTTTGTACTGATTTCCTCTTCCATTTACAATAGGAGATAAAGCTGGAGCCTTTTTTGTATAGTGGATAACGGGTGCAGAGTCCAGCTTCTAAATGCAGAATTTGGGATTCAGACTTTTTTTGGGGGGGGGGGGGTCCTTTCCTTCTTTCCTTCCTTTCCTTTTGATAATAGAACACTCAAATGATTCCCTCTTCCCTACCTTGAAAGTTACCTTTAAAAGAGCTCTATAAATTCATTTGCCAGCTGCAAATCTTCCTCCTGAGCGTGTCAGGTGGTTCCAGCAAAAGCTTGCAGGACCAAAACTACCCTTCCTTTGCTGCATGGAAATGTTCTGGGAGGAAATAAAACGGTGGGGGGGGCTCTCTTCGCATTGGGTTTTTGCTAGCACTTTCTGCAAAAGCCCAGGATGTGGAGAACTTGGTTGAGAAGAGGGGAAGTGCTTCCTCCCGTTTCCCACTGGGCTTTTGCAGAAGGTAACCATGGCAAAGGACCGCTTGCACCTTCTTCAAAAGCCCAACACAAAGGGAAGCACTCCTCTCTTACCCAATTTCTCTTGGCACACCACAGGACTTGTGGAAGGGCAAGGCTGGCGTTGACCTCAAAATAAGGGCTTGGCTAGTGGACCCCTGTCTGAAACACCCTTTGTTTGGAGAATAAAGCATGTAGAGCAATTATTACTTTATGAGAGAAAATTATAGTAGATAGGAATTGGATGAATGTCATCAATCTTAGGGCTACTTCGTGGTGGTAGACCATCAGTCCTCTTTATGTTGGAACTGTTGTTTGTCCTGTTGAATTAGTCTTCAGGTTTTTGTAATCCTCTTGTCGTCGTGCCAATGACTACAATGGCTGTGTTCGAATGATCAAAATCATGGTTTAAGAAGCTTGAGATGCATGAGCCTCCTATACCCACACACAGCCGCTTTGCTTCTCCCTACATGCAAGCGGTCAAACAAGCCAGGAAGCCGCAAAGAACCATAGCTTCCATTATATCTGAGCTGAGAAACTATGATTTCAAACAAGCCAGAATATGAAGCCATGGCTTCCATATCCTGGCTTGCTTGGAAGCCATTAATTATAGTTCCCATTTTGGACATAACTGGAAGCTATGGTTAATTGGCTTCCTGGTTTGTTCAGTTGCTCATGTGAAAGGAGAGCTACAACATGAGGGTGCCAGAATCTCATGCATATTGCAGCTTATTAAGCCGGCATTTGCTTGTCCAAACAGAGCTGGGAAGAGCAAAATTATTTGGTTTGGTTGTTCCTGTATTGTGTTTTGAATATCAAATACTGTTTAAACAAGGGTGGAGATTTAAAGTTGCCACTTTACTTTCAAGTTGGATAGGGAAGTATTGGACTAAGCATGGGATTGGCTCAAATGTGGGATTTTTCCACCCTTGATACAGCTTTTAGAAGGGATTTATGTATCTATTGTATTTTCAAACTGCTCAATAACCCAAGTTCTCTGGAAAGTGCACTGGAAAGTGTACGATACATTAAAAAAACCAAACAAATAAAAGCAACTCATTATAAAACTATTAGCAAAGAGTAAAAATCAGCCAACCAAGTAGGGACAGCACTACAGCAATGCCATGCCCCCACACAAGAACTCTGGCAGCCGATCCAAAGGGATACCATGCTTGGCGGTATTGGAAGCCACTGAGATGTCCAAGAGAGCCAGCAGTGGGAGTCCCTACCCCGTCCCCTCACAGCATAGGTCATCCCACAGGGTAGCCAAAGCTGCTTCCATTCCAAATCCAGACCTAAAATTGGGTTGAAATGCATCTAGAGAATCAGTTTCATCCAAGAGAAACCCATTGTTTCTGATCCTACAGGGATAACAGGGAGAGGTGAATTCTTTCTGCATTCCCCAAAAACTTGATTATGTGAACATTGTGTTTGAAATGTGTAGCGGTTTCTGCACAGGATCTGGAACATCAGGTGTGTGTGTGCCAGTTAATGTTTGACAAAATATTTTTCTGCATTGTCTGTGTGTATCTGAGGAAAAGTGGTGCTGGTGACTGAAAAATGTATAAACATCTGATTGTTTCACAAATAATTCTAAAAGCTTGGCCTTGTGATCCCATGCACCCTCCTCAGTTAGTTACTCGGGTTTAACATAAACCACAGTTTGTGGGTTTGGGTGTAACGATAATCCAGGAAGAAACTAATTAAGTGGAACATGTAAAGTTAGGAGGGAGCACATGGCCATAGGACTCGTTCCTATTGCAGTAAATCCTGGTTCGGCATTATTTATGAACTGACCCACTGTCCGTTGCCTGCCAGAAAAGCCATACATACACTGTCCTAGAGTTGCTTGAAAAGTATGTCCACTTGGGTTCATTCATTCTCAATAGCGGTTTATAAAATCTTTCAAACTGTAAGTGCCAGCATCCCCTTTTTGTATTTAAAGCACAGGTCTTTGGCAACAGTTAATTTATTTATTTTATTATTACATTTATATCCCGCCTTTTTTCCTCCAAGGAACTCAAGGCGGCGTAAATAATCCTCCTCCTCCTCCCAACAACAACCCTGTAAGGGAGGTTGGGCTGAGAGTCTGTGACGGCCAAAATCACCCAGTGAGCTTCCATGGCCAAGGGACTAGAACCCGGATCTCCCGACTCCAAGTCCAACACTCTAGCCACTACACCATACTGACTCTCCTGGCACCATCATCAAAGGTTTAGCCATCTGGCACCTTTGGGGTTGTGACTCAGCATGTGGAGGTCTTCAGAGCTACAGTAGACTCCCTGTGGCCAACTGCCTGCAGCCTCATTATCAGTGGTTCAGGGAGGTGGGACACCTGGTTTGCAATGCAGCTTATGTGGTCCAACTTAGTGTCCCACTGTCTGCTCTCCACCTTCTTGGTCTCCAGGCCTACAGTGCCACAGAAGGCCTCATGCTTGTAAGCCACCATCATTCTGTTGTTTTTAACACACATGGGCTACTCTTGGTCTAATTGTTTCACGTAGGACCATTTCAGTTGTAAGGAGTTCTTAGTTAATTGCCCTGCAGACATACACATTGTAATTTGTTCAGGAAGGATCCATGAGCAGGATGCTAGATTCTTGCAGGCTCACACTCCGGAAATCAGTCCTTAAAAATCAATTTACTAATCGTATTTTAGTGTTTCATATATGCTTTAACAGAAATAATTCCAAAACCTTTCCCGTAATGGACAATATTTCATCAGAAAAAGCCCATAATCTTAATCCATGTCAGAGGGCATGACTCATACTCCTAATTGCATATTCCATCTTGTGTGTGCCCCCCATTCTATTAATATTTACATGAAGGCACTTTTCCAGAGCACCCTAGAATACACCATCCTGCCTTTCTATTATTTTATTTATTTATTGCATTTCTATACCGCCCAATAGCCAAAGTTCTCTAGGCAGTTCACAAAATCAAAACCATAAAGTACAATTTAAAGTATAAAACTTAAGCCACAATGTAAAAAAACACAATACCAAAATAAGTATAAAAGTACAACCAGAATAAAACTGAGCAGCAATACAGAGATTTAAAATACAGATTTGAAACAGGAAAGTTAAAAGACTAAGATGATAAACTGTTAAAACACTGGGAAAATAAAAAGGTCTTCACCTGGCATTGAAAAGCTTATAACGTTAGGTGCTAAGTGAACCTCTCTAGGGAGCTTATTCCAAAGTCAGGGTGCCACAGCAGAGAAGGCCCTCCTCCTGGTAGCCACCTGCCTCGCTTCCTTTGGCAGGGGCTTATGGAGAAGGACCTTAGAAGATGATCTTAGGGACCATGCAGGTACATATGGGAGGACGCATTCCTTCAGATAACCTGGCCCCAAGCTGTTTAGGGCTTTAAATGTTAATACTAGCACTTTGGATCGGGCCCATACCTGGACTGACATTGTACTCCCATCTCGTATACTAGTGTAGCCAATACAACTCCCATCTTGCTGTATTGGTATTGTACTCTCTTACCCTGCTTACAGATTTTTGGGGTTTATAAAGCCAATCCACAATTTCCGTACGTGTATGTTCCGATTAAGAGTGTGTGTGTGTGTGTGTGTTTGTTATACTGTCCGTATGTGTGTATAGTGTACTTGCAAGTTGTTTTGTCATTTTGAAACATTTTTATCCTTTTAATAAAATAATTCTCAAAGCAGCAAACAACTGTAATTAAAACAACAATAAAAACAGAGTTAACACAGCAGCTATTACTTCCAGAGCTAAATGCTAATTCAAAAACCATTAGAAAGCTAAAAGTGCACAGAGGCTGTGTTTGGACATAGCACTAAACCATATGTTTGGTGTTGCGGGAATCAGTCTGTGCTTTCCCCTCCCCTCTTCTCCAGGGCAGCCATGAGATTGGAACCATCTGTTTCCATTTTAAACTAAATGCAGTTTGTCATTTCATGCAAAGCAGGAGAAACTGCAGTTAGTTCAAACTGGTTTCTCTAAACAAGCCAAAGATCAAACAATGGTTTCTGATCCTTGCTTGGTCAGATAAACTGTAGTTAAAACTACTTTCAGTTCCCAATTTGGGCAAAACAACGAAAGGTAGACATATATATGTATTGAACACTAAATTACACACAGACAGCCCAATGTATCTTTATTGCAAATTAGCATTTACCAACCTGGTGCCCTCCAGATGATCTGGTCTGCAACTCCCAGCATTCCTGACCATTAGCCATGCTGCCTGGTGCTGATGGAAGTTGAAGTCCAAAACATCTGGAGGGCACCAGGTTAGGAAAGGCTGATGTGGGTTTTGATACAGCTGATACTCATAACGATGATATGGGATCAGACACAACCATTCCAATAACATGAAATAGGACCCATTTCAACAACAGTAGGCCACTTTGGAAACTCTTGGAAAAAATGGGATTTTCATGCAGGAGACATGTGAAGATCTGCGCCTTCCATCTGTACTGTTTCTTCCATTCCTCTTCAACAATGCAGGTGTTGGCTCCTGGACCCTTCTTACTTTCCAGGCAAGCAGAGTTGGGTGTATTAGGTACCAAAGCACAATTGTATCCTCAGGTGGTTGGCTTGATAGTTAGTTTTCTGTAGGCTGTGAAGAAATAATTGGGTAACGGTGAAAATCCCATTAATGGCTAACTGCCCTGTGCTGAACCCTGAATTAGCTGCTTTTAAAGAAACTGGTTCATAACTCCATGCTTAAATTGAATTGTTCATCAGGTTTAGAATTAGTTTGTGTAGCCCCACCTGATTTTACACACACACAGTTAACCCTGAGCAGTCTGCTGTGTTTCTATGCCATGTTACCACCAGCAGCCATGCAGATGTATAGTCCACTTCAGAGCTGAGTGCAAATTTCTGTCCAAAATGTTTCCTTGAGAACTGTCCTAGTTTAGAACTCTTAGGGGATGGAGTTCAGTTGAAAATATTTCACAGGGGAGCCAACACAGGAAGAAAATATGAATAAGACCAGGTGCATTATGCTACAGTTGCAGAATATCTGTTTATTACAGACCTCTTTAAGAAACAATTTATTATTTGTCTTGGTAGACAATAACCAAGACGTCTTCATCAGTGCACGACTGTCATTTCCTCACCAATACAATATATTTTGATCACCACCTCAGTAGAGCATTGCATGGGGAAACTTCACATTTGTATAGCTGTACACAGATGCAGCCCACAACAAGTCCCACACTCATGGGAGTCCATTATTCATCTGCCATGTTGTTAGTATCTGTTTACAGCTAGCTTCATGACAATATTTCTCCATGCAGTCTCATCCCCTCGAGATGGTCAGGAGGGATTGTAGGGAGATGAAACGGGCTAGCTTGTGTGCATGGACCCCTAGGGAAGCACTCCCTGTTCCGGGTCATGTCAGGCAAGCCAGGAATAACATCAGAACCTTGGATAGCGCACTGCAGAGGCAGCTAGCTGGAGTATTTTCCCATGAGGAGCTGTTGTCTCAGCAAAGGACTTCAGTCAACTGAGGCCTTAAGAAGGCTTAAAGAGTCTGGTCTTTTTAGTGGTTCCACTGCTGCTGGATATTGACTGCAATTCTTAAAGGGTCAGCATCTGTTCTGCGGTCTCATGCTCTTGCATGGCTCAGGGACAGGAAAAGCTGCGGTAGAGTAATCCTCAGAGTCAAGACATCAGTGGCGGAGCCATGCCCTCAGGCTGGGAGGGCATAGAAGGGGGCATGGAAGACTCCCCCTTGAGGTGGAGTGAACCAAGCCCCATCTGAATCCAAGTCCTCAGGTTAATGCAGAGCCCCAGCTCCAGGAGGGGACATTGCAGTTTACACTAACCCTTGCTTGTTCTTAAATGAATTTTGCATCAAGAAGCTCAGTATATAAATTAATGCACTATAAGTTAGATGTCTCAAGGATTAAAAACAAAAAATGCTCCTTTCTACTCCCATGATGATATGAAAGTGAAAATAACCTTGGCTTTGTACTCCACTTTGAGTATACTTGACTCTTCTAACTGGGTACTGGGCCTTCTCAACCCTCAGTGTGACGTAAGTCTCCATCTGCTGTCAGTCTCATAGACAAGGCTTCAGGGTTTTTTTATGTAATTGTTATAGAAATGTGTTTTTGACCGCCAGTTAACACCATAGTCCAGTTAACACCATAATAGTCACTAGCACCTGTAGATTATGAAAAGTTGGATATCAGTATGACTTCCCTGCAACTATGTTCATGCTGCTCCAAAGTTAGCTTTCAATAAAACAAAAAGTTATGTTTTCACAAGAAACTTTATTCCAAATGAGAGGCCTTGTATGTTCCAGCTTTATCAGAATGATAGATGTTTTCAAGTTAGTATTTAGTAGAGAAGAGTCATCATAGTCTTTTTGTTGGATTCCTCGGAACTTGCAAGTTTAACTTCTCAATGTCACCACAAGGAAAAGCAGGTATCACAGTTTTCAGAAGAGCTCAGTTCTTCCCAAGGAAACTGAAAATGATCAATTTCCCCAAAGTCTTTCATACACCAAATCTTCAAATGGTTCTTAATTATTGCATCCCTCTTGCCTAACTCCAGAAAAATCTGACTTTGGGTCAGTTGAATATTGCTATTTGTTTGGAGCTTCTGGTTGCCTGACCATTTGGATGTCTTTCAAGCCACTTGGAGAGTGAAATGATATGCTTTACCATGAGAAGGACTCAGGGGGTATCAGAATGACTTCCCTGCAACTTAGGCATCCAGGTCCATTGAGCTCTACCAAGCTGGTTGGTTGCTTGTTGAAATGGAGTTTTGCCATGTTAGTTCTAGTGTTATGGTAAGTCTTGACTATCACTTAAACATGTGTTTCACCTGAACATTGAGGCAAGTTGCCTGAGTAGATATCTCACATGTTGAGTATAATAACCTCTGGAACAGATATGACCTTGATGGAGACATTAACTCTGAACTGCCCTGGCCTTTTTCATGGGATGCGGGTGAATTCCTTGCTCTTCCAACCCCAAGTTAGGAATAGGTTACCTTTTCCTTGTCTTTCACATTCAGAGAAGCTAAAGTAATATGACTTCCTTAAAACTAAAAGAGAAAACCTGGTCAGAAATTGAGAAGATCTTTCAAAAGCAATAATAATGATGATAATGCGAAACTGACTCCTTGGGGTTGATATTTCTAACAATCTCTTTGTTGTTTATTTTTAATGTACTAATAAAGCTGCCCGTTTCTTTCAGGTGGGTGTACATGGCATTAGAATAGAATTCATCAATGAAAAAGGATCAAAACGCACCGCCACCTACTTACCGGAGGTTGCAAAGGAGCAAGGTCATTGTTGCACTTTATCTCATATGATCTGGTGAAGATTTTAAACATACCTAGGAACTTAAAATGCAATATTTGACCTTGCACTGATGTCAGATGATGGAGCAATACTTTAATTGTAAGGGATGACTCTTCTTTAAATGCCACTTATGTATCCATAGAAAATAAGTCCCTTTATTTGGGAATGCTTCCATGAATTGCAGAAATCCAGAAATGTGCTATAATAAGCTAACTGATCAGTAAAATGCCAAAGGGCTGCTGTAACAGGTTGTCCACATAGCCGTAGTGACAAAAAGCTGCTCTTTGCCACACATGGAGAACTTTTAAATAAGCAATTATTCATGACAATAATTTCATTGTTGCAAGTTTCCCCTTGTCTGACTCTTACTATGGTACTTAAATCTGTGTGTACTTTGGCTTGCTATTATTTTGTTGGTGGGACCCAAAGCAATTGACTTCTAGGGGTCTCTTCACACATTATGTTTTTAGGTGTATTCCTAAAAAAAACAATGTATGAATGAAAGTTATTTGAAAATGTCTATCATGCAGGGCCAGAGAAGCAAGACTGGCTGAGTTTGCCCTGTCAAGTGTACGCTGAGTCGCAAACATGAGTTTGCTGCCGCAGGATGTGTGGGCTGCCCTTACGGCCTTTAGCCAATGGCATAAGAAGCCACGATAGACATGGAAAAAAGACTAAAGCGACACACAGCCTGAACTTGCAGCATTAAATGGAAAGCCATGGCTAGCCATAATTGTCTATGGGCATAGAATGGTGCAACTCTTCGCATGTCTGTGGTGAAAATCCAATGTATAAATTGCATCAGTAGTTCAGCATGAAAACCAGTTCCATTTTGGACTGTCAGTGCCAATAAAGATTCCATTGGTATGTAACTGTAGACTCTCTCGCCCTCTGAGCAGGGGTCTCATCCAACTCCACAGTCAAAGGGAGACTCCACTTTCTGCTGGGCTATAAACAAAGGTGAAAGCCCATCAGCTCATCATATGGGAAACCTCTGTAAATTTTGCCATTGATTTGTACAAAATGAAGCTGCCAACATAGACGCCCTCACCAGCATTTCCCTTGTCTCGTTGCTTCTGTTTTGTTTGTCTGTCTTTTTTTTTTTTTGCCTTAGCTGCACTTTCGTCTCTGTATATGGGTTTGTAGTTCTTAAAAATATATACCAGGAATGACCCTCAATAGGCAATTCCTTGGTGTGCAGTGGAAGAGACCACTCAAAGAAACCGAACAGTACAAGAACGTTTGGGATAATTGTTCAGCTTGTGTCTTTATGCATCTTCTGTAAAGGTCTCTTGAGATGACAGGTTGGCTGGATTTACAGGGCGCAGTGTGAAAAATCTCATTTGTGGAGACTTCTGAAACGAAGTCAAGATGGGCACAATCCACCAAGTACCACCACTGCACAGCCACCGTTCACGAGCGCCACTGAGACAGGCAAAGGTGGAGCGACCGTTGTACTTGGCGGATTGCATTGTTCTTTGTTAAATGACATTTTATTTTCTGTATGTTCTATTGATACAGCACCTTTGACAAAATGTAAGTTACATGTTTGCTGTCTATCATTTTCTAGTGGTGTCAAATAGGTTTCACTTTCAGGGCCTTTGGAACAGGCTGTGCGTAAGCCATGCTTATTATCAATTGGCCACGTGCAATCGAAATACGAAATAGGAGCATCGTTTTCTTTTCTTTATCATTGGTTACCCTTTTTTATCCTGCCTGCCCTCCAGGGGGTTCAGGGTGGCACACATAGTTCCCCTCCCCCTTTTTATCCTCACAATAACCCTGTGAGGTAGGTTAGGCTGAGAGGGGTAGTGACTGCCCAAGGCCACCAAGTGAGCTTCATGCCTGATTGGGGATATAAACCTAGATTCTCATAGTCATACTCCCAACGCTCCAGCTCTACGTTCCCCAAGCTGATGCCCTCCAGATGTTTGGACTTCAGTTCCCATCAGCCCTAGGCAGCATGGTCAGCAGTCAGGAGCGGTTAGAAATGGTTGCTCTAGCCATTACTGCAATCATTTCCCTGTTTATTATTGCATTTACAATATGTCCCGCCTTTTCCCCTCTCACAAGGAAACTAAGGTGGCTCATGTAGTCCTCCTCCTCTCCACTTTGTCCTCACAACAACCCTGTGAGGTAGGTTAGGCTGAGAGAGAGAGAGAGAGAGAGAGAGAGAGAGAGAGAGTAGGGACTAGAACCTGGATCTCCCGAGTCCCGGTCCAACACTCTGACCAACGCACCACAATGTCTCTCAGCATTTGGGTGCTGAGGTTTGGATTGTTGTGTTTTTAGTTTCCGAGGGCCCAAGATGTACAATATTGCCATAATTGTGATTTTAATACATATGCGTATTCTTTGAATGCTCTTTATGCATACGTGGCAGTTGATTTTTTCATTTTAAAAACCCACGAAATCTATAAAACAGAACTGTGCATGCTACCTAATTACATGCTAAGGTGCTCTTTTTCACAAGGAGAAATAAGTCCAATTTCTTCTTGTGAAAGCATCTAAGAAAAAAGCATTTGCCTGCCACATGAGGCTGGGGGTCTAGGAAATCATCTCCAGAGGTAATGATTTGCTATACAGACTTTAATGTCTGTTTTCTGATGCATTTTTTTCCGTGATGAATCTCAACAGGATGGGACCATATCCAGACCATAGATTCCTTATTGAGGAAAGGAGGATACAAGGCTCCAATTACAAATGATTTCAGGAAAACAATAAAACTGACCAGGTAGGAGGCTGTTTTCATGGATGCTTATGATCTGCATTTCATGTATTTGGCTGTTTTACTATTGGCAACACACAAACAGTTCTCTCAGCGCCTCCCTTGGTAATGACAATAAATGCTTCCAGTGTGATCGTGCACATTTTATAGAAGATTCCTCCCTCCTTGAAAGTGTCCCTTTCTTCTTAGAGGGTAGATTTGCATCTGCCGTTGGATCTAATAGCCTGGCGTCTGTTGTAACAGACCCTATTTGGTTTGTGAAACTTGAGGATGTGGACGGGCTGCTTGGAGGCCAGAGGCCGGCCACATGTGCTCTGGACCCTTGCCCATCCTGTCTGTTGTAATCTTCTAGAGCTGGGCTGGCATTATGGGCCTTGTAGGTAATTCATGCTTCTACCCTTAAGGAGGCAGTGCTGAGGCCAATTTGGGGGGAGGGGGATGGGCACTGTCCTTACCCGACTTACTTTGTTTGAGCCAGGTGGTGGTAGCCTTTCAAATCCTGTTGGACTTGCATCCATTTCAGTCTGCTTTCAGGCCTGCACTTGGGGACAGAAACTGCCTTCGTTGCTTTGATAGATGATTTATGCTGGGGAAGGCATGATGGGAGAGCAGCCCTATTAATTCTCCTGGACCTCTTGGCAGCTTTCAGTACCATCATGAATGGCAGCCTTCTGAAGCACTTGAAAAGGAGGCACAGCATCGTGATCCTTCCTAGAGGTGTGGTCTCAGAAGGTGGTGCTGGAGGACGTCTGTTCTGCCCCATGACCTGTAGCATATAGGGTGCCACAGGGTTCTGTCATGTCCCACGTGCTTTTTAACATCTACGTGAAAACCCATGCAAAATAATCCAGAGGTTTGGACTTGGTGTCAGCGGTATGTTGATGACCCACAGTTCTACGTCTCTTTTCCACCTGCAAATTCCAGGGAGGTATGGAGCTCTTGAACTGAAATCTAGATTTTATTTTATTTTTATGGGTGAGGGTGAACAAGCTGAAGCTTAATCTAGACAAGGTAGGAGTGCTGTGGGAAGGAAAACTAGCTGACCCAGAGAGCAGATTGCAGCCGATTCTAGATGGGGTTGCACTCTCTCCGAAGGCTCAAGTTCACCATTTGGGAGGGTTGTCTGGACTCAGTGCGTGGCCAGGAGTGCCCTTTACCAACTTAGGATGGTATACCAGCTGCAACTCTACTTTGGGAAAGCACATCTGGCCTCAGTCATGCATGCACTGGTTACATCCAGACTAGACTACTGTATTACACGTAGGGCTTCCTTTGAAGACTGTCCAGAAACATTGGCTGGTGCAGAATGTGGCAACTCAGGTGCTCGTTGGGGCCAAGCAGTCAGAACATATTACATCAGTTCTGTACCAGTTGCACTGCTTACTGGTGCATTTCCAGACCTAGGCCGTTAAACATGAAACTAAGGGTGGACAACGCTGCAACCCCCACCCCACCCCAAATTAGTATACCCCCAGGGTTCTGGGAGCACAGTTATGAATTAAAACCAAAGTGCATGCTCCTTGGGCACTTTGTTTTATAATGAGAAAGCGGCATTTTTTGCTGCCGTTGAATTGCTGCTACGTTTTAAGTAGCAGCAGCTTCACCAGCAGGTGGGGTGCTGCCCATCGTAAGTTCCCTGGACCCTCTGAAGTTGCACACCCCTGCCCTAAATGCTTTGGGGGCAAGTTATTTGAGAGGTCACTTGGCCATATGAACCTGGATGTGTGTTAAGTTCAGCATCTGAGCCCCTTTTCATTGGCCATCCTTTAAGATCATTTAGATTAGCAAGTAGGCCTGAGGGCTTAAGGCCTTCTCAGTAGTGACTAAAAGTCCCTCCCAAGGGATATGTGAATGCCCCCCCCACACACACACATGTAGCAGTTAAAGAGGCTTTGAAAATCCACATAAGGACTTCAGAAGAGCCGTGCTGGATCAGACCAAGGCTCCACCTAGTCCAGCATTCTGTTCACACAGTGGCCAACCAACTGCCCAAGAAGGACCTGAGTGCAGCACCACCCTCCTGCCCATGCTCCCCAGCAACTGGTGCACATAGGCTCTAGTACGATGAGAGAAGGAGAAAATTTGTCTCCCTAACCACTTTCTCCACCTCATGCATAATTTTGTACACTCTCTGTTATGTCTCCCCTTCCTTGCCCTTTTTCTAAGCTAAACAATCCCAGACGCTTCCTCATAGGGGAGATGCTCCAGCCCCTGGATCATTTGAGTTACCCAACTCTACTCTATCCATTTTTAGGTGCGGTGACCAGAACTGTACACAGTGTTCTAATTGTGGTCGCACCATAAATTTATACAAAGGCGTTATGCTATTGGCAGTTTTATTTTCAGTCTGTTTCAAATGACTTTTAATTGATGTATTTTATTAATCAGGCTGTTGTTTTATTGATAATTTATTGCTGTGGCTCTGGGACTACTTTTAACTGTTTAACTTTTTTTGTAGTTTTGAATTTTAAAGTTTTATTATGCTATTGCATTATTTTATTGTTGTTTTTATGCTTGTATTTCGTACACTGCCTTGGTTGGACTTGGTCCAGAAAGGCAGCTGAGAGAGGGAAAAAGAGAGAGACACAGAGAGAGAGAGAGAGAGAGAGAGAGAGATTCGCCCTCTAATACGGAGTCTTCTGTTTTTGAAAAGAGATGCTGCTACTTAACAGATTGCAGCATGACAGAGTGCCACACCCCTGTGGCTGTTCATCCGAAGGGAGAGGTAGTCAGGTTATGGACCCAAAGCAGATGTGACATTCAATGCAGGAATGCATTTAACAGACAGAGGGGGCCTTCGCCCTACATGAGCCTCTTGCCAGTGGGTCGAAAAAGGACATGATGTTAAACGTGGCAGCAGCGTGTGCCATGTTTTAGGATTGTTTATGTAGTTTTAATAATATGTGTTATGTTTTAATCAGTTTTATGTATTTTATCATGTTGTTGTTCCCCGCCTCGATCCAGACGGAGAGGCGGGTAAGAAATAAATTGTTGTTGTTATTATTATTATTATTATTATTATTCCCACCAGGCTGGATTAATCCTCATACTGAGCAGTTTTAAGCCCTTGAAAGCTCTCTGTAGGTTTGACCACTGTTCTGGACCCTTCTTTTTATAAATTTCCTCTGGGGTGATGTCCTTCTTAACTCCATCAAGGCACTTGGCTCAACCCAACAGTCAGAGCTTAATAATTAGGCAAATGTAATAAGAGGGGAGAGTTCATTTTAGCTAAAGCGTTGCTTCCCCCTCCCAAATCTGCATTTAGCTGAAAGCAGAGATGTTCTTAGTCGTGACTGTTTTGTGCTTTGTATTCCTATTACTATTGTACTAATGGCAACAACCACAAATGTGTTTCTATACCTTTTAGGGTAAAGCCCTTGATACGTTTACAATAAAATGCTGAGAACAATACAGTTGACGAGTGGGAAAGTGCTGAGACTGACTAGACCCAGAATGCAACTTCCTTCTGTTTCTCTTAAAAGGGCAGAGCGCCTGCTGCCATTTTACTTTTCATTTGAAATGCCTAAATGTGTGCAAGTCAGTGTATGGTTAAAAATAGGAAACTTTCAAAGGCTATTCTAGAACTGTTGTTTCTACTGGAGGGAAAGAAATATGTGTTGCTCATGGTCCTTCTCCAGTAACAGTCAGTCTTTGGCGGCATAGATGTTTACCTTTTCTATCCCACTCTTCCTCCAAGGAGCTCAGGGGGGCACACAAAAGATTCCCCTCCCTTCCCATTTTAGCCTCAAACATCACTTCCCAGATCTCTGCAAAGTTATCATATGTGCACATCTGTACTGGCTCTTGCCAGCCGTCTATTACTTGAGAACCAAGTGTTTGTGAACCATTGGAGCAGTATTCTGGGCAGAAGTGTGTGGTGTATCTATCAGAGAGCTGTAGAACTCTAGAATATGGCCTGGCCTTGGGCTCCTGGGTCCTTGGATCTGCCAGTGACCTTTTTCAGCCCTCGCTGCTGTAAAGAACCATCTTACTGGGTAATATGTAGCCTCTGGATGTGTTCACCTTCACCTTGGCTTTTTCTTGATGGCTGTACTCTGTGCCAAAAAAAAAACCCCACACCAAAACAGGGCACCATTTGAATAAGGGCCAAAATCATACATGCTAAAAAGCATGCAACTGCACAAAACTGTGTTTGCCTTCGCCTTGGCTTTTTCTTGATGGCTGTTCTCAATGCCACCTGTTTGATTTATGGGCTTCCAGGATGTGAACGTAGGTGCAGAGTTTTGCAGGGACCACAATATGCCCATCATTCTGTGTTCCTTACCAAGAGAAGAGCAGCAGTTCAACAGCCTTCCTAAAAATCACTGGGAATTGCAGGATGTTTTATTCTGATGTCATAGACTAACCATCCCCAACCTTCAGATATTTGGGTCTATGACTCCAATCTTCTCTGCCCATTGACCACCCATGAAGAAAGTTTCATGTTTGCTGCCCTTGACTACCTCTGATGCACATTCAAGACATCAAGGTTTCAGAGGTGGACAAGTTATTCAGTTTGGAAATTGCTTTAACTACCCAGCGCAGAGAGAATACCCCCCCACACTCTTTCCCTCAGGGCAAAGGAAGTTAACATCCCAAATGCTCTTCAGGAGCTTTTTGGCAAATTGCCACATCAGTGTGTGCTTACTTAGAGGCTTTGGCTCTAACAGGTTTGTTCTCGTGGAAATAAAAATGGAGCTGCACTATTACCAAATCTGCATTCAGCTGAAAGCAGAGCTGTTCTGTTTCCTTGGTCGTCGAGATGTTTTATGCTTTGTGTTCCTGTTATTATTGTAATAAGGACGGCGACAACAAATGTGTTTACAATAAAGTGCTGAGAACAAAACAGTTGACAAAACCAGCACTGGATAACAGCATATGCAGGTGCCAGCAAGGAACAATCCATAAAAAGCTTAGGAGAATAATAAAAAGGTCCTTGGCCATGGTTTAAAAGCCACAAGAAAAGGAAGGGCAGGCAGAGTTCTCCGGGGTAGGAATTCCACAAGTATGAGGCCACCACTGGTTTCCCTTCCATTATAACTTGTTTGCTGTGTCATTGAGTAAACTGTTGCACAGACCCAATTTGTTTTGTAATTTAATTGGTAAAGTCCAGATCATTCCCACATAATAAGGTCATCCTCCAGCCCTAATTATCAACTGTAGAAATCAACACTGGCAAGCTCTTCGAATTATTTTTTTTTTAAAATCCATTCATTTGGAGATAAACGACTTGACATGAATACATTTCCCCTTGTGTATTAAAACAAATGGGCTATATGTAGAGTTGCCCATGTCACTTCTGCTAGATTCACTGTAGCTTCATAAAAGCCAAGCCTTCAGGCAGCTGATGGATCACAAATGGGCAAAAATAATGCACACAGAGCGCCCCTATAAGCCATCTGTAGTGTTATGTAGATTGGATCATTTTTAATGGGGTGGGGAGTGGGGTGGATTCAGAACTAAATCTTAAAAAATATGAAGATGCATCAAGTCTTGAGTCTATTGAATATGTATATGTTTTAGACTAGTGTTTAAACAGAAAACTGTTCCCATTAGAACACTTTCCAATATGCAGTTTTAGGAAGTTCTAAATGTATCCTCCCTTTCATTAAGGGTGTCTCTACATTAAACAAAAAACCCACATTCTTACTGTGGCTTTCTGCTGTCTGGTTCTTTGCTGTGTTATGATGGGCTTCTTTGTACGGCAGACACATGGCTTGAGTCGAGGGAGTCCCTCCCTCCCTGGCATGTGTGCAGATGAGGGGGGAGTCTTGTTCTTGTCTGTTTCCTTGCAGCCCCCAAGAAAGCCAGGACTTACTTCTGAGAAGATGTAAGATTGTGCTGTATGTCTGCAACCCTTGGTACATTTTCTTGGAAGTAAGCCCCACTGAACTTAAAGGTGGGGATGGGGGTCATCTCTGTCTCCCTTTATTGCGAGGAGGCTTTTTACCCTCTTCTCACTCCAATCCCTTCCTCGGCAAGTTCATAGCATGACACCAGCTTTACCCACTGTTGATTTCGCACCATTAAGGGTTTATTCCAGCTTACCTCTGATATTTTTGAAAACTGGATAAGGGGAGAAACCGCCGGAGACATCCTGGCTGTTGACAACGTCATTTAATTGACCCACAAACTACCATGAGTGACCAATCACGGATGTGCTATCAATCACTCGTATAGAGAAGCTCTAAATCTTTCTCTCTTGTCCCTTTTCCCCTCATCTTTAGGTACCGAAGTGAGAAGATGACGATGAGCTACACGGAATACCTTGCCCACCGTCAACACCATCACTTCCAGAATGGCATCGGGCACACCCTTCCACCGTACAACCATTATTCCTGACACTGAGCCGCATGACCAGCCCCTGGACCTCTCTGCAGACCTCTTCCCAGGAGACCCCGCCCCCTCTTGGTCTAGCTATCTCTATTACTGTACCATTTTATGATGATAGTTTCCGTTGCCGTGATGACACTTCTCCGTGGCAGGTTAAGTTCACCATGGCAACGGGTGGAAACGCTGCATCATTACAAAGAACCCCTTTACTCTCTTTTTTTTAAAAAAAACAAAACCTTATTCTTGAGTCACTGGGGTTGTTGGTGGGGTTGTTTTGGTTTTTTTCCCCATTTTTTGGCAGCATATAGAACACTCGGGATTTTTTTTTATAAAATTTTAAATTTCTACTTCATTAACATTGAATTATATCAATCAAGGTTTTCTGTGAGACTGTGGATGGAAGGAAAGAATATAATTCTTAAGGGTTTGAACTAGAGAACAAAACATGATTAGCTGCTCAAAAAATAATAAAAACACATATCGGATGTAGATCAGGGACTAGACTATGAAGGAGGCCAGGGTGAGACTAGCTCTGTAATTCGTTGGTGTTCCCGTAAGTAAAGTTTCTTTTTCTTTCATGTAGGTAAATACATGATCGTGTTTTGGTACACCCAGGAGGGGCCCTGACAATAAGATATATTGCTTGATTATGAATAAAAAGAAGCTACAATTTTTGGCAAGAAGACGTAATAATCATAGGAAGAATTTCATTACAGACCAGGCTGGGATCTTTGTTCCATTGACTTGGGTGATACGTTTCCCATTCAAATTCCTGGAAATAAAATCTCAGCCCAACTGTCTTAACGTGGGAAGGGGATGTGCCACCTTTGCTCCCATGGGACTGAATGGTGAGGTCTTCCCTTTCCAGATTAGGGTAGAGATGGTGGACACAATCCACTGAGCTCTGTCCTGCACAGCTCCTTTCTACTTCCAGGGGCTTGCGTGTGAATGGCTGCACCCAACAAGGTTTAGCTCCAAGCACCAATGCCCTTTTGTGACTTCTAAGATAGGAGTTGCTTTTGTAGCCCAAATGATGGGCATGTAGCAGCTGTTGTATTAAGAAGTGGATGGATTTAGGTATTAGTGCCTTCGACTAGGGTGGAAATTACATAGAAACAATAGGAAGAAAAGCATGGAAGCAGAATCCGAAGAAAAGATAGCTCTACTGAATTCTAATCTCTGCTGAGACCTCTGCTGAGGAATGGAATTCTTTTGAGAGCAGAATTCAGCTTTCTTTTCTCTTCCCATCAAATTATCTAGAATTTATTAAATTGCCATTAACCCTAATGCAGTTAGTTACTGTTTTAAGAAACAGTGAGGGGAAGGAGGCGAAAAATGTTTTTGAATATCAGGTGTCAGAACAGTACTGAGCAGAAAGATCCGTACTATGACGCTGGTTGTGAAAGAGGCAGAGAAAGTCATTGTCCTGCTCAGACACCCTTGACAACTCTAGTTGCAGGGATGAGATGCAGAGAAAGGTGTTGATGTACTTGGACATTCTTAATTTAGGACTTACCTTGTTCCATGCTCTTGAGGAGCTCTCATGATCTTTGATGATTGTGAGGTGCATATTCAAGGGGATAGATAGTAGATCCTGCCCTTTACTACACAAGATCTCCTTCATTTTGGATGAGCCAAATGGCATCTTGGCAGAAATCCTGGCATATTTCATACACTAGGCGTGATGTTCGTAGACGAACATGTGAATGGATAGGTGAGCTTGGGCAAAACTAGGCACTGTAATACACGACAAGCAGCTAATTAAGAATCCACAAACGTTATTCCAAGAGCTAATTGGATGTACCGTTACATACAGGGAGGCAAGCAGAGCTGGTTCTCACAGGGTTTGCTGTCATTCCTTCATCCACAGCATTTAATGTCCAAATATTAAACTTTCTGTTTTGATGCCTTAATTTTAAGTGAACAGAAGGCCTGAAGATACAAATAGCCAGCAATGATGGCTGGCACACACCATAGGTGAGGGAAAGAAATGGCCATCACTTCTATGGAAGTTGTTTGATATGGGGTGTTTTTTTCCCCCATTTGGAGTGTTGGAACGTGGATTCACCTTGAAGCAAAAGTTGTCGTCCTGTGGCTATCTGATTGCAACTTTTCATTTTTGCCCTTAAAAGGGAAACTTGAGCACAAGCTGAAAAACTATTCTCTGCTGCAGACATTTTAAGAAAAAAAAAATCAGCCATCGCCACCCACTCCCATCTTCCTCCATTATCTCATTAAAGCTCATGCTTCTGGATGAGCTCATTGTTAGACGTTTTTTAAAAAGATCTATTATATATATAAATATATGTGTATTTAAAGGTGCTAATCAACCTTGAGCAGGTCACGTGACTGGTCATGCGGACTCTAAAATCATATCAGATTTTTTTTTTTAGAAAAAAAAAATCCTCAATATATGCAGATGTTATACAGAATTTCTTACCAGTGTAATAATGATATACTGATTTAAATAAAATATCCTGCAGGGTTTGAAGGACGAGGTCAGCAATACTTTTCCCACCATGGCTTGGGGGAGGAAAAAAAGGATCGTTTTTGTCTCCTTTTTGTACACCGCATAATGCACAATGCGTTTTTGTCTATCTCTCAGTAGCTGTTGCTTGCGGAATAAAAAATAAAACAGTTGTTCAAAGGGTTCTACAAACTGGAAAGGTGTGCTTTAAAAAAAATATGAAAAACCTCCAGACCCTTCTGAACCTGTCTTGCATATATATGTTCATTCATGAAGAACTCTTACTGGTATGGTGCAGGACGTCTGTTTGGGGCCAAAGCTTCAGTAATGTTGTTTTTACATAGAGATGAATCAATTTCTCAGTGACACATTTTTTTCTGGCACCTTCCTTGGAGTATAGGAGTGCCGGCAACACAAAGGATTATGTTTCTTACGCAATTGTGGTCTTATTTGTACAAAACATGGTGTCCTTCACAGGAACATAATAGGTCTGTTCACCTAAAACAAATCACGAAAAACGAGGCTTGAAATCTGTTTTGCAGTTTGTTCTGAAATATGCAAATTAAAATTGGAGCCTTTTGTATCAATTTATAAAACCCAAGTCAGACTCTCATCTTCCTCTTATTGATCGCTGAGCTTTGGACAAGCATTGATCAAGGGGGGGAGGGTTTGTTTGTTTTGCCTTATTTCATTCCAAAAGGCGCTTTTAGTTGTAGCTTTAAATTTTTTGTTTCCTTCACCCCTGTGGTCAGGGCAGTTACAGAACAAATCTCTCTGGCTAAGCTAAAGGAGAGAATGTTCCTGAGCCACACACACACAGAGTAGCTGGTGTTCTGTGCAGTGCTGTGTGTTGGTTGCGTCGTGCCAACTTCCCACTTGCACCACTGCAGGCTACGTGGAGTAGGCGGCACGTTCCACCAACAGCACACTGTCAGCTGGAAGCATTTGGCCCACCACATCCCAATGTTTTGTATCTCGACCTCTTTACTTGTCTTCAACTGTGCGGGTTCTTGAAACTGTCTGGAGTAGATTACATCTCTCGTGTGTTGGACTGAACCAAAGAATCCTCCAGCCAAGCCTATATGCTGCTCCTAAAAAGCCTGCCTTCCGGTCCTTCCAAAGTCTCTGCAGGATGAAATGGGTTAACTTTTTTATTTTTGTACAGTTTCTAACTGATTTTTGCTAGTGATGTTAATTGAATTAAGTTTTGAGGAGCCTACGCAACTCCTCCATTGAAATAAACTGGTGACTTTTATGTTTAAATAAAATAATATAGAAACCCGAAGTGTGCCTCTCAGATTTTAAGGGTTTCTGGTTACATTTATTAAGACCAGCAATGATTCTTTATATACAAAGATATGTTTTCCTTGTTTTTTATTACTGTTTCAGAAGAAAAAAAATACTTCCTTTTGCTCTGGATCCAGTAACTGCGCTGGTACATAAATGCACTGAGAAAAAAAAAACTTTTGTAACAACTTATGACTGTTTTGTATATCAAAGTTGATTCTTTTCAAAAGATTTGGATCTAGTTTCTAAGTTATTTTAGTGTTTTATATGTTACAAGAATTAAATGTTCACCAGCATAATTAGTTATCTTCAATGCAAAAGGTGACACAGAAATGGGCAAAAGCTGCCTGGTGTAGCTTCAAGGCCCCTATTTTTTTCCTTCCTTAGTAACTTGACTATTGATTACAATATTATCACAGATTACCACAAACCTCCTTCCATTAAAACTAGATCCTTCTTCCTTCCATGTTTATTTGCTATTAGTGTGAAGAAACTGTTGATAAAATGGGCATTTTATAAGTATGGCTTAAAGGTAAAAATGAGGAAAAAGCAACAAAAAAATATCTAGAAGGTAATTTGTGGGTCTGTGAGATATGGCTGTGGAAAGATATTGTAGTAGTTTTAACACTATTGTTATTAATTTTAAATCATTTACCCAATAAAATAAGGAAAAAAATCACAGCTGCTTGTACTTATGCTTTTCCTTAAGCGTTTGCCCTGATACATTTCAACTAGAATGAGTTGCAGTATCTAGGAATCTAGAAAGGTGCAAGTTCCCCCATTTTGCAAGAAAGGAACAATAGCTAAAGAGAGTTCCAGTTGACCTTGGAAACATACTTTTCAGAGTATGTTAGAGCTCCATTGCACCAGCAATTTAGTGCACTCTTGCCATGCCTGGCATGCGGATTTGCAGCACAGTACTCACATGACACTGTGCCTGTCCTGCTTACACACTGCCTCTTCCCCAGCCTTTCCTAGAATGCTAAAAGACTGGATTATCTTCCCTAAGCGTGTTTAATGCGCCCTAAGCCTCCATGTAGTTTTAAAGGAACCTTGGGGTTGCATGGATTGCATCAGGTCCTGGCAGGGAAAAGCAATATCTCCCAGCAGCCAGCTCCAAGCCTCAATATGAAACCCAAACCTTGCATCCCAGGCTCAAGAGCATTTTTTAAAACCGTACAATGCCTGAATCTCTGCAGAGTCAGGATTGTACTCCCTCGATGCCCCCAAAGAGCCAGACTACAGGGTCGTTCCATTTTTGTCCGGCAGAAAGGCAGTCTGGTTGAAGTGCTCATCCGACAGGATCTAAATGGAGGGAGAAAGAGAAGGGGTGGAGCCGAGCTAATGAGCCAAGGAGCAGTTATTCAGGTGAAAGTGATCATAAGCTTGATGCGCTTCTGCCTCAGGTTAAAAAAAAAAAGTGGAGGCAAACCAGAGGGGGAAATTAGGTGTGATGGAGGTCTTAGTATGAACTGGAACTTCAAGCAAGGGTTTTGTTTGAAGTGTGGTACAGACTGAAGTAAACATTTCTGGTGAGGTGCACAGGACTTTTTTGGTGGACAGTTCCATTGAAGCCCTGCAGCATTACTGAGCATGGCAAGGTTTAAAATGGTTTAGGCATAACATCGGCAACACATTAACCAATTTACTCTACTTGGGTGTTTTTGTTTTGTATGTAAATACAGCATCTCGAAGCCTATGTTTCCAGATTCGATCATGCAAACCCATCCTATATATATATCTATTTTAAATCCAGTAAACTATAGCAAGGGTGAGGAATTCTTTTTCAACAAGAGAGCTGCATTAGATACCGTATAACCCTGTGGGGGCTGCATGCTAGACAGGGGTGTGCCCAACGCCAGCAGTGGCGCCATTGCAATATTATCTCCCCTTCTCTCACACCCCCCCCCATTTTACTCTCCATGCACTGGGAAGAATTGCATTTTTCAGCGCAAAGAGGAATCCAAGCAAGCTGGTAGTACAGACAGAGCACAATCTATTCCTCACTTTCCAGCTTACGATAGAAAAGGGACAGGAGTGTGAGGAGGCATAACCTGGTGGGAGAGGTGGGAGGCCAGAGGTTCCTCACTGCTGTCCTACTGGCATGGAGAAGGAGCAGGGTGAGTGGAAGAGAACTGGTCATAATTGATGACATGGGCACAAGCCAGTAGTATCCAACTTGTCTATTTCAATGTTGCTGGCTTTTCTTATGGAATGCTTAAGGTGCTGAAGTAATCTCACAAGGTGATGATGATTAGGACACTGTATTCTAGACACAACAGCCATAGAATTCAGCTGTTGTTCCAGCTTGTTGTAAAAAGGGCGAGGTGGAAAGTCCACTTATTAAGAAACAGCTGGAAGAATATTCATGAATCCAATTTAGCAAGGCTCTAATTCTGATTTTAATGCACATCCAATATTACCCCTATACAAATCTTCAAAGAACTCCTTTTGCCATTATAGGATAGAAGGAGCTGCAGCTGAGTCCATTCCATTGATGACTGTAGCAAAATACAGATGGCAGGGGTTGTGATATCTGGAAACAATGGCTGGGATTAAAATAATTGCAAGTAATTGTGCCTGCTGTATGGTCTTTGGGTGTGTGGCATGGGTGTGTGGCATGGAGAAGCATGTCACAAACCACTCCCAAAACTATAAAAGCTTTAGAAAGCATTATATGCTATGCTGTGTGGGATGGTTAAGGGGAAACAGTTCACTGAAAGTAGCCAGGATCCCAATGGCTTGGGTCACATTGAAGTGTTTTAGCTTTCAGTCATATATATTCTCAAGCCTTTATCCTTTTCTGAGCAGCCTCAGCACAGAGTAAATTCAAAGTTATACAAACAGATGTGAAAATAAATATAACAAATTACTCCAAGAACATGGTTTTATTTAGATTTTACAGAAAAGACACCAGAGAAACAAATACCCAAACAAATCATGAACCCCAGTACACAATAAATTTTGTTGGAAAATGCCATCTTTTGGATGTTTACTACATTAAAAAAAAAGATAGCGGCTTATAAAATCGTCCTACTACAAATGACTGGGAATTAGTGGGTGAGTGGGGGGATGGGGGTTTTAAGGTGGCGGTGGCCAGTGCCCGAAATTGGAAAGGGGACGCGCCACAGGTGTCCCCGGGCCACTGGTGGTTATAGCCAGTGGAGTTGCAGGGGTGGAAGCCCGCACCTCTGAAAGTGATTCCACAGAAGAAATATGAAGGATAAAAAGGGAAATACAGTTTGGCCTTGAAGGAGAAAACCAACATGGGTACTTCTACCAAATTCCAAACAACGGGCTGAAGACACTACTGGGGAAGAAATGGCAACTTTAGGTCAGTTGCAGCTATGTACATAAACCTCACTTTCCCCACATTTATATGTCAAAATCCAGGTTTCTCGGTTCTGAATTTTCACATAAATGGGATTAGCAACCCTCAAGACACTTGAGAAGCCCTTTGAAGATCACGGCTGGGGCATGTCCTCTTGAGCTCCTTGCTTTTAAAGAAACATCTAAAATTCCTGAAGTACAGTTGCGACTGGAAAAAGATAAAAGTTGTGCAATGCAAGTTAAACTTCACTCCATCAAATAATCACAAATGTACAGGAAATCAGCATGTTTGTCATATATAGACCACTGGCACGCAAAATCCAAGTCCATAGTTAAATTACAAAAAGCTGGTTCTCAAGAGAGGAACATGAATAGGCTTTACAAAACACTGAATTATCAAATATACAGAAATATATCAAAACCCTGATATAGGCCACAGAAGGATAGTAACAGCGACACTGAGGTACTCTAAAATGTTAAAGTGCACAACCACCATGAGGCTCCCATCATTATTTTCCCAACAGAAGCATCGGCTGAACAAACCCCTACCCAGCAGCCCTAGGGTGTTGTACAGCCATGGACAGGAATATAAACTGATCTAGCACAAAAGATTATATGAACAGCTATCAACGTGAGAAAACCATGTGCAAAGAGTCCACACTGATACCGCCACAACGTAAGCAGGCTCTAATATTCCAAGATGTACAAGGACTTCTGAGGGACAGCACTACAAGCATCCCAGGCCATGAGAAACTTTGGCGCCATGCTGATCTGTGCCTTCGAGCACCAATCCTTGATGCGCTTTCCCCCCTTTGAGCAGAAACGGAGGAACAAAGAAATTGCATGCATTGAGGAAGTAGCTAGAAAAGTGATAAAGGTCACTTGAACTGATGGCAGGGAGGGAGGGGGACTTAATGAAATCTGCAAGCCCTCCAACTCCCCACATTTTAGCCGACTCATGCACCCCTGTAGCCTTTGAGAACAGGAAGATGTTACAAACGGTTAGGAGCTGACTTCCCTGTAGTCTGAGTCCTGGCATCCCTCCACTTGGATATTCTGCCCTCTGTTGTTATTTCAGAAAGAAAAGCCCTTCTTAGGAAAAGGTGCACTTCTTAAAACACATAATCTTCAGCTATGCAGTGGCGTAGAGTCTTCTCCATTGGCACAGAGCATCACTGGGTTGCTAATCATGTCTAAAGGGCACTCGTGAATTCAGGCTCCTGCCTTAGAACCCACTGGCTTTTAAAAGTTCAGAATGCAACATGGAAATGTCCCACCCTAAATGAACCTGCCAGATTTAAATTAAAAGAAAAAGAAAGGAAGGAAGGGTCTTTGCAGCATGCAGAGACAAAGATCCAGGAAAGAATACTTACTGGCTGTAGAATACTTACGTAGTAAACCAGCACAAGTAGTCTTGGGAGAAGCTACTCTGTGAATAGCAACCACAGGCTTGACAGCTCTTTATCTGGAGATGATCGCACCAGAACACTTTTTGTTCTATAATGGGTGTGGAGCCTGGGTCTGCCAGAAGTTGTTGGACTCTAATTCCCCTACATCCCAGCTAGCATGGGTCAGGGGTGATGGGATTTGTAATCCAGGATCACCTGGAGGGTCAGAGGTGATCCCAGCACTAATGTTAGTTCATGGTACACAAGTGAATGAAGGATACAATTCAGGAGACAGATATTCACAAGTGTAGACTGGTATATGCCACACACCACAAAGCCCTGAAGGGCATGCGGCCCTAGAATCTCCCCAAAAGTCAACGTGGACATTGCTCTGCTCACAGCCCATGCAAAACACCTCCATTCAATTCCCAGGACTGTCGTACGTGAGACAGATCAGTGACATTGTCACCCAAGCTGGTAACAAGTGGATTTTTAAGCCAATCACATCTGCTAGAAATGCAGTGTTTGAATAAATAATCTGCCTCACAAGAGGGGAGAGGTTGGCCTGAGCAACATATCTGAAATCCTTCTCATTATATGAAGGCAGAGCTAGCTGCTGCACTTGTGTGTGAGGCCCCAAAAGAGAAAAAGAAAGATGTGGCACTTTGTAAGAGTTGGAGGTAACTTTTGAGAGAGAGTTCCAAGCACCTACTAACGTGGCCAAGGAGTCCAAACGGAGGCGTTAAATGGATTGGGACTGGCGGGCAGGGGAGGGGAGGGGAGGGGAGGCCCTTGTGGAAAGCAACATGGCTCAGGGCTGACAGATGTAGGCCGTTCTCCTCGCAGTGGCTTTACTCAAAATCTAAAAAGCAGCAAACATTATGCCCCAGGGAGGGTCTCACAGAGGTGGATGAGAGGCCAGAAAGACCACTTTCATCATGGTGGGGGAGAGACCTTCCCTGCACAGCTTCATTGACAGATCCAAGTACGAAGCCTACCCAAGATCATGGTTTTTAAAAGAAAAATCAAAAAGGTCAAAATACTCATTAGTTAAAGCTGCCAAGCTCTGGTACTTTAGGTTTTACACTGTTTAATGGAAGGCCATCTGAATGTAAGGAATCCTGAATTATTGTCCAACACACACATACACACACACACACACACACACACAGAGAGAAAAAAGGATTACAGCTACGCTATTTAGCTAGGAATTGCACTGTCTATCTCTTTTTAAATATACTACTTTGGGGAGTAAATGATCTATATACATTATGATTCACTAGAGCAAATGCTAAGTGCAACCCTGTACAGAATCACTAATTATCAACAGCTCCCCCATTTCAGCTAGCGCTCTGCCAAATCAAGAAAATAGGATGAGAAATGCAGGATGTAATTTGCGCCAGGCTGTAAAATAAGAACTCATCAATGTGCATCTTTTGTTAGATTCGTGGCAGTAAAGAATATTCACAATATAATGTATAGAAAAATCCTCACCAGCTACAAATACACAGTCCGGGGAAAAATGTCCACGAAGCCAAAGATAGAAGACTGGGATACTCTTCTAGTGATGCCAATTTGCAATTTGATTCAAGTCTTGGTCAACTGGAGCTAAATACTCAGAACTGCCCTTTGCCGTTCCTCAGCTCTATAAATTGCAAACCATCATCTCCCCTTACTGGAATGAGAGGAGCTCATGTTGACCTTTAAGGCAGGAGCTCTCTTTTGAGGTATCAATGGCTGCACAGGATAGAACACATCCCCTTGGAGCAATTCACCTGGAGGAAGAATGGCAGTTTTCTCAAGTAAAATAATACAACAGGAGGAATTTGCCCCCTCCCGGGGGGGGGAAGGGGGAGGGCAACACATTTTGTTGCAGCAATTGTCAGAAACCATGAGACCATTAAGCACAGTTCTTCTTCAGAGGAATATCGGTCAAAGGTTCACCGCTCTCCTCAAATCTGTGCTAACACTGAAAAATTATGTTCTTCGCCAGTGATCCTGCATCTTGCCTTCCTGGGTTGTTGGTTTTTGCAGCTCTGCTCAGTCAAGTCAAACCAGCTGGATTCTTACAGGATTGGCTAGGGCTGCAGAATATATAGCACATTCAGGAGTGTGTAAATTGCTACCATGAACTTCAAATCTGCTTCATTTTGTAGAGGGGTATAATGCAATCCAAACTAAATTGACAGTTCCTCTTTAAAGGACAATTATTCTTATGCAACATGGGCATCATACACATCATTCATCCCTTGCACTGTTATATACTTATTGAAGCTTCATGTTTTTCACCAATTAATTTAGAAGAGCAATCCGTGCACTGCCAGCAGATACGGTGAGAACGGAATACACTGTAGCAGAAATCCACAGTCGCTTAGAAAGTCAATCTTGTGTGAGTATGTTGTTGGTATTGTTCCCCATTATTTCAACCAGCTGTAACAGAGCAGAACCGTGCTAATTTGCACTGCTCATTAAGAGACAACCAACACACTGCTGGATTATGCCTATGGCCAAAATCAAAACATATGAAATAGGCAGAGACAGTACACTACAATATTCAATGCCCAGAGTGCAGAATAGGCTGCATTCTATAGAAGGAGGGGAAAAATCTAAGAACTACCACCCTGTAAGATACCTAGTAAAAATTACGGCAGTACAGAGACTCTTCTCTGGCAACTGTATTCCAATAAGTGGAGATTTTTTTAAACTCGTCAAGCTTACACAGTCCAAAGTAGCATGATTCTGCAGTCAAGAGTAGAACATCATCTCTCTCAGTGGATAAGGCCACAAGTTTTATCATTGAGTAGGGGCAGTGAAAAATCGATAGCTGGGGAGGTTATAGGAAGGAACGCCTTACTTTGTAACAGAAGAAAGAGACAGAAGGAACGGTTAATGTCTGGTCCCTTTCTCATTGCTTTCTTTTCCCAATACAATCACCAATCCTCTTCTGCTTCCTACAGAAGACCTCTCTCCATGGAGAAGCCTCAGGATATCTTCTTAGCTGGGAGTCGAAGCAAATCCACACAGAACTTAAAGACGGGGACAGCACCGTGGAAGACAACGGTTATGAGTTTTCCATGAATCATAGTCATGAGTGTCTGGTGGCCAGATGCCCAAAGCCTATACCAGGGGCCATAGAAAGGATCAGAGATGGCCGGGCACAGCATATTGTTCAAATTCACTTCTGTGGCCTGGAAGGGGGGGAGGGGGAGAAAAAGAGGATGAGTTACTAATTGTTACAACAATTATATGTTTACGCAGCTCACCTGGCAACCAAGAAGTGGGGCAAGGAAGTCAGTCTCTCCCCTTAACCCCCTCATGACTGAAGGCGGGCAGGGCAGGGCAGAGAGAGGAGCTATCCCACCCATTTTCATTACTAGGCTACCAGTACATCGTCGAAACAAGAACTCTGCATATGTGATAGTCACCCACGCACCGTGATCTGCCCTTTTTCTGTTTCAATTGCTGTTCCCAAGCCAAGAGCCAGTGCAGTGTGGTGGTGAGAGTGCTGGACTGGAGAGACCCCTGTTCAAGTCCTCATTTGGCTATGAAGGTCACTGGATGACTTAGGGTCAGTCACTAAGGGATGTTAGTGAGGAGGAGGATCGCGTACGCCGCCTTGGGCTCCTTGGAGGAAAAGGCAGGATGTAAATGTAACAAGTAAATCATTAAACATGAATATTCACTTACCAGTCCAAGAATCTGTAAAAAACTGTAGTGATAGACAAACATGAGTCCAGTGGATAGTAAAGCCCACCAGAAATTGCAAGGTGGCTCAGGAGTATAGACACCTGTTGAAACGGGGGGAAGGGGGGGAGAAAGGAAAAGTCATATTTAACAGGATTGCAGTAATTTCCAAATAACCGCAGTAACTATTGAACAAGGTGTTGACTTTTATGCTGAATCCAAACTGTGGAGCACAAATTAGCAATGAGTGGACAGGATCCCTCCTTCGGGGGGCTGTAAGGCAAGGAGGTTGTGCCTAGGGATGCCAGTGCCCATGGGGCAGGGTGGATAAAAATCATATATATATATATATATATATATATATGATTTTTTTTATTCATTTAAATCATTTTTAAAATTTAAATTGGATTTTTTAAAATAAAATTATTTTTGAGGAAAAACCTATCTAAATATAGTTTTCTATATGCAATGCACAGGCCTATTCTGATGACAGTTTGTGAACAAAATCGAGAGAAAATAGATGGCATTGTCACGGCCAAAATCCTCAACATAGGGCTTAAGAGAAATGTTGAACATATGCTGAGCATCCTGAAACCCATTTCTGAAGCTTTTAACAAAATACAGAAAAAATAGCTGTTTTATTACTGATGATGTTGAAATTTGGAAAGAACCGAGTGAGCACTTAAAAACAGAACTACACACTGACAGAATGAAATTACAAGCATTAAAAAAACGAATGGGACAAGCGTTTCCAGCTCATTTTCTCGCAAATATTGTCAATATCCGGTACCAGGGTCAACCGTTAAGTGGAGTCAGCTATGACATGGGTATCCAGCAATCATCCATCTGTAATGCCAACTATAATAAACTTCAGAGCTAAGGGGGAACCATTCAAGAAATATATGTTTGCTGATGATGTTTTAAAGAAAGTCACACCAGTGAGCTGGTGGAAGTCACTTAAGCACTTGGATTTAGAGACTGTTGAAGTAATGATTTCACTTTTAACAGCAGTAGCTTCTTCTGCTGGCATAGAACGAATATTCTCTTCCTTTGGACTCATTCATTCTAAATTGAGAAATCGTTTGGGACCCAATAAAGCATGAAAGCTTGTTTTTCGTTTCGAGATTATGAACAGACAAGAAGATGAAGATGAGTGAGCTACAGAGGACGTTATTTTAAGTTTTTCTTGTGTGGACCGGGCTGATAGTCTAAGTTTTTTTTAAAAAAAGATATTTAGTTTAACCATGGATGTTTAAGCAAATACAAGAATACATATGCTATAATGTTATTGTTTTAGTTAAATAAAACTATTTAAATTGTTATTATTAAGGTAATGATTATTTTTATCCTTCCAATAAAGTACAGCAGAAAAGTTGTCTAAATATGAATGATTAACCTATTAAACTGGAGATAGTTCACCTCGCAATAATTTCATAATTATCTATCGATGGTGTGTTTCTAACAGTATAACCAAATCAGTATTTTTTGATATAACTATAAAACTAATCTGAAAAATTGTTATTCTGAAAATGAAACCTTCACCTGGTTGTAAATATTAAGATTATACCAGCAAAAATGAGTCTTTGGTAATTCTGAGTTGTGTAAAATATGTATTAAGCTTATAGCGAGGAAGAGTGCACTTGGGGGGGAGGGGGCGGAAGTCACATGATTAAATCAAGTCTTTCTGAGTAGTGATTTAAATCGTGATTTAAATCAAATCCACCCTGCCATGGGGTGGGCATAATGTGTCCAACTCAAGCTACGTAACTCCTTGAAAGCTTTGCAGTATCAAACTTAGCGCTATTCCAATCTGTGCGAAGCCAGGTCCAGTTCTTAGTAAATTAATTAATATGTTGTGTTTATGACCTCTGGCCCTGCCCTTATTCATCCCACCACCAAAGTTTAGACTGTAAGCTTCTTGGGCAGGGACCTGTTACTTTGATGATGTTCCACAAGCTATTCATGCTCACAAATTCCGTTTACTTTCCATCACAAAAGATTTTGACAACTGCTGCAACAGAAATTCATTCAAACACAGTGATTTTATATAACAATATTTGCATCCCACTTTCTGCACCTGGCACAGATGTGTCCAAAGTGGCTCACAACATCCATTTTAATAAATACATTTTTAAAAATTACAGAAGAATGTAACACATAGAAGCCAGTCCATAAATAAACTAACACAGCAGATAATGAATTGAAAGAACGAACAAAACAAGAATATTATTTTTAGTGAAGTTGGGAAGGGAATCCCAAATCCTAGGAGTCACAACAGAAAAGATCCTGCCGTCTTTAAATCTAAGAAGGTGGAGAAACTTCTGAAGAAGTGTTAACTTATGGGCAGGGTTATAATTATATGCCATTCGCCTGAATGTGAGAAGTAGGTATCTGCCTCCGTCACCCCTGGACATGTAGGCTTCTGCTTCTGGAGAAAAGTGAGGTGCCAATATACAGCTGAGCCACAGCAAGAAAGCCCACCTGCTTCTCTTAGCCCAACTGCCTCTACTCCACTCCTGCTGTACAACCAATGTGTATTATTACCACCTCCTAAGGCACATAGAGAACTTAAGTTTTGTTTTTGGGTGTGGTTTTGTTTGTTGTTTTGTTTCATTTTGTTAATGGGCTGGAGCATGACTGCATTATCCTCGAGTCAGACAGCTAAGGCACAAAGTTGTGGAGTGCATGATCGCCACGTCTTCCTTTATTCGCCAAAGCTGCCTACATATTGCTGGAGTCAGTACAACGTACACATCTGTAGCTCAGCCAAGGCAGGCATTTGCCACTGGGCACCTTGACTTCCCAGGAGAGAGATACGAGAGGGAGTTACGTGCAATCCCAGGCGAGGAAGCAGCTTTCAAAGCACAAAGCAGCTTATAGGATTTCTTAGCCAGTGGGTGGCTGAAGGTCAGCACAAGCTGGAAAGGGCGTGAAAAGCAGAGCACCAAGACTCCATGAAGACAGGAATGCTGACGGTGGAAGGGGAAAGATGACCAATATGGATGAACCATGAGCTAGACGAAAGCAAAAGAATGACGGCCCTGGGGCTGCAGAGCTAAAGGGAAACACTCTCTGGCCTCTGCCATCAGTCAGGGAATCCGGGGTCCCTGGGGGGCTGCTCTCCCTTCCTCCCAGGAAAAACATCATGGTAAGGGGGAGACCAGCCTTGTCCCATCCCTCAATCACAGCAAGAACATCTGCAAGGCATCCACTTTACTCTTCTCTGACAGAACAAACACAAGAACTTTATAACTAAGAATTAGTGCCTTTTTCCTCAACTCTCCTAAGCCCTTTTCCTTTTGTGTTGCATCTTGCCACTAACAATAGATGACTCACTAATTCTTTACCTAGCAGGTTTATATCTAAACCTATATATAAATTTAGCAAGGCCAGGTGAGGGGATGGATGAGCCCTTAGCCCTGTTATCGAATTAGTCTCTTACAAGGCTAATATCCACAATGGCTGCTTTATTATCATTCTTTGTAAGCCACCCTTGACAGCCTTGTTTGGCTATACAAATGCTTTAAATAAATAGATCCACTCAAAATGAAACTGCATTTTAAAATTATAATAATATAAAATAAATGTGGATGTATTTTAAAACAATGTGATTTCAGTAGCTATGTTCTTTCTAGACCGGGACTCTACTGGGGGGGGGGGGGGGGGGTTAAAAATGCATATGGATCAAGCCGGTACGCTTTTCAATTGCAGAGTGAAGAACCAGCCCACAACTCAAACACATCTAATAATCACAACGTTTCTAGACCTGGTTCAAGCGGCTGTTTGCCAGTCTTTCCACATTTTTCCTAAATCCAACTTCCACTGGATGTTTCGTAAGTAAAAGAGGGCTAAGGGCTTCTTGCAGATTAATCCTCCTTTTGTCTAAAACATACAAGGCGGTGAACAAAACCCCAAACAAAACAACTGTAGACATATAAAAAAGCTAAAAGTAATAAGACATCAGTGAAGCCTATCTCAAAATGTTATACAGGGGGAGAAAACAGAAAAACGAAAAAGCAAAAGAAAGGAAAAAGGAGGAAATAGATAGCAACAACTCAAATCCAGCATCCCTAAAGTCTTGTGGAAAAGCCATTCACTTATAGGGAGGAAAGTCAAAAACAGCCATGACAGGAGGAAAGCAATGGCTTGCTCCTCACTACTGGAGACTCCAGCTTTTGAGAATGTACCCGTTTAGGCTCATCCTGGTTTCTCTTCCCTGGTCACACTAGCAGGTGACTGGATATCAGGAGAATGGGGCAGAATGCTGGGAGACATTCCTAACGTTCCATCCCAACCTTTGGCAACCAAGGGAGAGAAATTCAGATAGGGTTACACCAGCAGGGGCACGCTTGATTCTGAATGGCTTGGAGCCAGGAACTGGGAGCAGATAGCGACACCGTCACTCTGACAGGGCTTCTAAATGCGGCCCTGTTCTCTCCCCTCCCACTCTCTCCCATATAAATGAACAGTTGCCTACGGAACCAAGTGGTGCTGCACTTGGAGACACTTAGAAGAAAAGTGAGGCCTACACTCCACCCTGGGCAGCCTGGTCCGCATTGACAGGGGTCACAGGAACATAGGAAACTGCCTTATGTTGAGTGTTGATCATTGGTCCATCCAGCCCAGTATTGTCGACACGGACTGGCAGCAGCAGCTCTCCAGGGTTTCCAGGCAGGGTTTTTCCCGGCCCTACCTGGAGATGCTGGGGATCGAACCTGGGACCTTCCGCATGCAAAGCAAGGGCTCTACCCCTGAGCCAGGGTCATACCTGGGGATGCAACAGTGAGGGGGAGTGCACTGGGCTCTCTGTCACTCCCACAGAGGTCTTCGTAATATACAAGCCATCTCTACACACACACACCACACACCCTTCTCACCTGCCACAATACTAAAAGAAGATATGGAGATGGCAGGAAAGAGGACAAAAAGAAGCGAAACGACATTTTTGCCCTCTTTACTTTCCCTTGTAGCTTCTAGTTATGCTTCATTTTAGCCAACAGTCTTATTTCATCTCTTCCCACCAGCACCACTGTGTTCTTCACACGGACGGAATTCAATAAGCAAACGGGAGTCGTTTTATGCAATGCACAGGTTTGGATGTCTGGGATCCAAGGCGTAAAATCTGAACGGCTTCTGCATTTTAACATGAAACATGTATATCCCCTGCCACGGATAACCTTTTTGTGGCCATCAGAGATGCCTCAACACCCGCTCAACTGTTTCCCAGGACATCAGAGCTGAGCAGTGCAATGTCCTTTGGGAAGCCCATTTCTTCCTTCGCACATCGAGGTGTGAACAAAAACAACACACAACACTGTGAGCTTTTGCAGGGAAAAGGCCTACCCAGTTGAATTTTAGGAGTTTTATTGGTATTTTAACAATGTAGTTGTTTTTATATGTTTTAATCAGTTTTATGTATTTTATATCATGTGTTTTTAATGTTGTTCCCCACCTCGATCCAGAGGGAGAGGCGGGTAAGAAATAAATATTATTATTATCATCATCATCATCCCAGGCTGACTTTGAAAGTAGCTTTGAAGCCCCAGCAGCTGTCAGCTTGCAGCTTTGAGGGTACATAAGTTGTCCAAGTAGGTGACACACTTTGACTCTACTCCCAGCTAGGAAACTGCCAACAGAACTGTTTGCATGCAACTCCACAGGGAGACAAAAGCCTGCAGCAATTAGTTTCTGGGACTGGTACAATGAATGAATGAATGAATGAATGAATGAATGAATGAAACTGTGGCTACACGTTCCTCCTGCTAAGAAAAGAGCCTACGGAGCAAGCACATGCTCTTCTATAGTAAAGGGAGTTTTGTCTCCTCCTGCTGGTGGATGCAAAGCAGGAAATGGTCACAGCTGAAAGCCTTGAGTGAAAAGAGCACTTTCCTGCAAAGCACACAGCAGCTCTGACCTCAAGTGACTGAGATTGTAATGCTATACTGCACTACAAACGCTTCTCGTCAGTTTCTCTCCCATACAAGACCAGATGTTAACATAAACATCAGGAGAGATACTCCAAGGTGATATAAACCTCAAGCCTGAAAGTGTATAAAAGTTAAGAGTAAAGATACAAAGACCTGGGGGAAAAAAACACAGAAAACATGGAGGGGGTGGGGGAGGACACGACAACCCAGAAATGTATTTTAAAATGCTGCTGTGGGGTTTTCCCCATTTTGTTTCTAGAGAGTTTTGGAAAAACTGAAAGGAAAACATTTTTTCCCTGGGGGGTTTTCCTGTCCACTCGCTACCCTACCCCCAGCCTTCACATCTGTAGTTAGCAAACAAAGCTAGCAAACAAAGCTACAGAATCAAGAGTGTTAAGTGATAAACTATTGCTAAACTGTGCCACTTCCTCCTGAATATTTTTTTAAAAACAACTCCATGCATATACAAAGACAGCAGGGGGAAAGCCAAACTAGAACTCCAAGGAACCATTCACACATGCAGCAGGTAAGTATTACATGCTACATGTAATTCCACGTATAAAGTTTAAAATGGTACAGCTGGATGTGCTGTTGCAATTAGGGATACTTTTGAATTCTGAAATGAACTGACCTGATCTGTTCTCCCCAGACTAATGTAAGGATCTTTGAAATGAGACATATATGACCACCCTAGAGTATGAGAACATCCCAACCAACACAGGACAACCAATAAAAGATAGATTTCTTTCTAGGTAAGAACTAGGGTTGTGCACGGACCCCCCGATCCGATCGGGATCCGTGCACAGCACTCCCTCCCATTCTCCCCCTCCCTCCCTGCTTACCTGCTGCCTCCTCCACGTCGTCCTGTCGTTGTCCTCTCTCCTCGCTGTGTGCCGCCGCATTTCCCGCTCACGGCGGGTGACAATGTCACCCGCCGCAAGCGGGAAATGTGGAGGCACACAGCGAGGAGGACGACGGGGGACGATGCAGAGGAGGCAGCAGGAAAGCAGGGAGAGTGGGGGGAGGGAGAGAGAGAGTGGGGAGAGTGGGAGAGAGTGCTGTGACTGGATCCAGATCGCGGATCTGATCCGGCCCGATCCAATCCGGTTCAGATCCAGATCCAGGAGCCCTGGATCAGCCCGATCCGCTTCGGATTCGGGATCTGGATCTGTGCACAGCCCTAGTAAGAACTGCCTGCTGGTGATGGTAAAGAGGACTGAGAGATTATTTCTGTCAAAGGGCTCTTTATTGTAAGAATGATGTTGTATAAATATCTGTATTACATAGACTTTTGGTACACAAATCATGTGAGCAGGAACAGAACTAAGATAATGTTCATGTTGCTGCTGAGTCTGAACAAAATGTTCATTTTACTGGTGTGTTTTTAAATTGTTTTTAACTTTTATTATGCGATTATTGGCTACCCTCAGCACCATTTCGATAGGATATATGTTTAACAAATGTGGCTATTCACCAGCTTTCACACTTCCCGAATGATCCAATGCAGTTCTCGGCTCCAAAATAATCGAAGTATGTTTAAAAATTTGTATTCTGAGAGAATGTCTCTAGAAATGCGTATCTGAATACGAATTTGAATGTGCATTTGCAGATTAGTGCAGAAATAGGATGGAATGGATTTTCGGGTGAACCAATGCTCTGCTCATTCCTGTTGCAAGACAGTGTTCAGGCACTGCAAGGAAAGACATGGGAACATAGGAAGCTGCCTTATACTCAGTCAGACCATTGGTCCATCTAACCCAATATTCTCAACACTGGGCCTGTTCAGACAACACGCCAAGCCATGATTAGGCTGTTAATCCTTTTGCAGCAAATGGTTAGTGAGCATGTTTAAACCATGGTTATGTAGCCACCATGGTTAGGAATGGTTCACATGACACACTAAGCCATAATGTTTAGCTCAAAATGCTCAATCACCATGGCTTAGTGTGTTGTCTGAACAGGGTCACTGACTGGCAACCGTGGATCTCCAGGGTTTCAGGCAGGAGTCTTTCCAGTTCTACTTGAAGATGCTGAGGACTGAAACTGGGTCCCACTGTATGCAAAGGAGGTGCTCTACCACTGATCTACAATCCAGACCACAGAGAGGTAGAAAAAGGCTCTCCTATCCATCAATAATCTGGACAATTAAGTGACAGATTAAAATTCGTGCTGGGAAGTGTAAATCTAGGGTTTACACCCCAAACCCTTGCTCAAAAATGGGGTATTGGCAACCGGACAATAGTTATCATAACTCTCTGGATCAAGGGAGTTTTTTTCAGGAGTGGTCGCTCCACTGCCTCCTTTAAGGCAGCAGGGACCACCCCATCACACAATGATGTTTTCACCACTCCCCTGTTCCAGTCTGTCAGCCCCCCACAGCTAGCTCGAATAAGCCATGACGGGCAAGGGTCAAGAGAGCATGTGGCGGGTCGAACAGATACAAGCGTTTTGTCCACATCCTCAGGCTCCAAAAACTGAAATTGATCCCACAAAACAGGATGAGACAATGCACTGGACACCTCATCAGACACTGAATCAATAGCGGTGTTCAAGTCAGCGTGAAGGTGAGCAATTTTGTCAGTGTCTTGCAAATTCCTCACAGCAAGCCTCCGAGGGTTCCAATATTTTACACAGGCTTTCCCTGGTTTTTAATGTAGCTCGTTTTACACTGCCTTTTAACTTTTTAATGTTTAAATTTATATTGTTATTCTTTTGTTTTTAAATTGTTCACTGCCCAGAGACCTTCGGCTGATGGGCAGTATAAAGATGTAATAAATAAATAAATAAATACCACAAACATTTCTTGGAGCTAGTCAGCAATGGCTTTTGTTTTATATTATTGCAATGTGTTCTAGGCCTCTTTGAAGGTTATGTGATTGAGGGATAAAAATAAGGAGGATATAATAAATAATGAACAGAACAAACAGTGAAGATGCCAGGACTGAGTGGCTACATAGTATTCCAGAGAATATTCTCCCTTTATTACTGTCATAAAAGCAGTTCTGGCTGTTTTCCAGGGGGATAATCAGGAAATCATGAGTTCCAAGCAACAATCCTATTACGTCTGGCACTCACCAGTCTCCTAAAATCCACGTAGGTGGATTATGTGCCAGCAACAGTTCTAGGATCTTGTGTTGCCAAGGCAATGTTCACCAGCCTTCAACAACCATTTGCAAGGCAAAGCCGAGACCTACTGGCTACAACTTTGCCTATATCTGTGGCAAGCAGGTTTTACAAAGGCAGCGGGCCAGATTGAAGTTCACTGTTATCTGGCCAACACTAGAGGGCAGCAGATAGCTGTAAAAGCTGGATCAAACAGCAAAAGTAGCTGTGATGCCCATAAGTAAAACTCCAAAATACCTTTATTAGACAACCAAAATTTTGCAAGCTTTTGAGATCTCCAGATCTCTTCATTAAGCAAGATATTATAAAAACAGGTTGGGGCGAGGGGAAATAGGGTTTGGGGGTGGGGTGGGAAACTGACTTGCTGGTGAAGTCACACTGACTGTTTGCATGTACGCAGTCCCCAAGATGGAATGGGGAGGAGGGGTCAGACATTCAAATTAGGCGATGCAGGTCATGTGGCTACAGGAAGGACCTGCTTCTGCCCCTATGGCTGCTGAGATGAAGAAAGGGGCAAATGCTGGATACTCCATTTTTGAAAATATAAAATCCAGTTGTTCTCAGAAGAGCAAAGCACACGGGCTCCTTTTACTACTTGATCAGACAGCTCTCCATTTCCTAAGGTAGTAGTAGTTTGGTGCAACACACCCTTAAATTCACTCCCAAGCCAGACTGGCAATCACCACCAAGAAGCAACGCTAGACTTTACAGAACAGAATACATACTGCAAGTGCTTGTAGACTGCCTCCAACATCAGCAAAATCTGGCATAGGCAGGTCAAGGCAAGGGATTGCTCATGGTTTTCAAATCCCACTGCAGCCCACAGAGGCACCTTATCTGTGTAACCAGCTGCACTCCAAGCGCTACTCTGGTTGTGACGATTCATTACACCGTGTTCAGTTTGGTAAAACTCCAGTTGGTGCAAAACAAAGCAGCAAAAGTTCTGACCAGAGTCCATTTTTAAATCATGCAATTCCACTATTGTACCCATTTCACTGGCTTCCAGTCTGTTTACAGGCCCAATTCAAGGCACTGGCCATCAGGCCCTAAATGACCTGGGACCAGTATATTTTAAGGGTAGACTCTTCCCATATGATCCCACCTGTCTATATGTTGTTGGGGGATATTCTGAGCATTGTGACTGCAATGGAAAGGCAGGCTATAGATTTTCTAATTTTACTTATTAAAAAGTCTAGTTGGTGGAGATGCAGAAAAAGGCCGACTCCGTGATAGTGACGAGGTTATGACAGATCCATTTGTCTCCCTTCCTAATGGTTCTATATTAAGCTGTTTGAATTGCTGATAATGTTAGCCAGTTTGGGCAGAAGAGCCCTGCGGAATCAGACCAAAGGCCCCACTGAGTCAAGCATTCTGTTCTCATGGTGTCCAACCTGAAGCCCCAATGGGAAACCTACAATCAGGGCATGAATGCATTTCTCCTGCTTGTGTTACCCAGCAACTGGCACACAGAGGTCTACTGCTGCATCTTGGAGATGAGATAGACAGGTGGGACATAAGGGTTTTAAATAAATAAGAACAATCAAGGCTTTGCCACCGTGTGTACTCACAACAAGGTGCTCCAGGAAGTGTTCCTTGACAACTATACCAGTAAGACAGTTTCCTCCAACCTAGTACCCTCCGGATGTGCTGGACTACAACTCCCATAGTCTCCAGCAAGCACAGTCAAGGGACTGCTGGAAGAGAAAGATGGAAATTGTAGTCCAATACCGTTGTGAAAGGCTACAGTAGAATCTATCGTCTCCAAACACATTTATACAGTCCTGCTCTATAATTTATATATATATATATATATATATGCTTAACACTTTGTAGGTAAACACCTAAAAATGTGTTATCTGAAGCAGACCTTATTTTCAAGGACACAGGCAGAGGTGACTGCTCTGGAGAACTAAGGACACAGGCTGCATTGGATTAGCATTTTGAATGGAACCACATGCCTCCCAATCATCACACCATACCTCCTTTCCGTAGTAGATAGATGGGAACGATGTACAGCATGACATGTTGGATGTAATAAACCTCCAATTCAAAAGGGAGCTGTTGAAAGAAGAGAAACAACTCGGTCAAGTACTTTGTGCAAATCATTTACAGCATCACTTTTGTTAACTGCAACTTGGGGGAGGAAAAGAAAAGGGGGTCACAAGAGTGTCACGGGGCAGGGAAGGGGTACAGACCAGCCACAGTTCAGCATTATAAAGTCCTACTGGTTCCATAAGGTTGAGGATTTAGAAGTGATTGTATTTGGCCGGACGATGCCAAATGCCATTCGCCACGACAGACTGCAGTCAAAGTAACCCTTCTTCTGCAAGTGTATTATGTTTTGTAGTAAACACTATTTGCCCAAAAGCTTAGCAGTTGTTGATAGTATATTTTCTTCCTTGTAAGGGGCCCTCTTCATGTGTTACATATGCATAGGAACATAGAAAGCTGCCTTTTACAAAATCAGGCCACTGGTCCATCTAGCCCAGTTCTGTCAACACTGACTGGCAGCAATGGTTGTCCAGGGTTTCACTCAATAAGGTTTTATACACTGTCCTATTTGAAGATGGCAGGAATCAAACTTAGGATCCTGCTTGCAAAACATGAGGTCTACCACTGACCTATACTTCCTCCCAGGCTTGCAAAGGGCAGCATGAATACAAACAAAGGAGGTAGACTCATCCCTTACACTGTATAGCTCCTTCTGGCCCCTCATGTGTTGAGGAATAACTTTAGTGTAGGCGCTCTTACACACCATGCTAGGGTCCCATTCTGGATTGGGACCCCTGTGCCTATTGTAGATAATTTTTTTTTAGGTTTAGCTGTTCAGATACAGGTTTAAAGTAATGTCTGTTTCAGCTCTTAGAACACTAGAATAGCAAGGTTCTAAAATGCACAGGGATAGAGATTGTAAAATGCACAAGCGGAGAGGGCTACCCGCTGCAGACCTCCACCCTCAACACGTGAAGAACCAGGAAGCTCATAAAACTTCCATGACTGCGATAAATGTGCAGCCGCACAGCCCTTTTATATTTCTGTGTCCCCTTTGTACATAGCAAGTATGGAGAGGACTACTGTTAGTGACAAAATGGAAGCAATAAATATGGTCAACCTCCAAGAAAGGGTATGCACGTCAAAACAGACACAGCGGCATTTTCTACAAAGTGTGTCCATCGTTCAATACCCCCAAATAGGATCAATTAAAACAATGCTGTTTTCAGTCCCTCTGAGATTCTTTGGGAATTATTCATCAATCACAGGAACATAGGAAGCTGCCCCGTGCCAAATCAAACCATCTAGTCCACAATATTTGGCTGATGGCAGCTCTCCAGGGTTCCAGCAAGGAATTTTCCATCCCTACCTGGAGATGCCAGGGATCACACCTGGGACCATCTGCATCCAAAGCAGGAGCTCTAACTCTAAGTCACATTCTCTCTCTAAATCATTCTACACCCAAATGTTTTCAGCTCTTCCAAAAGTCTTTGCTTCAAGAAAACCTCAGCATTGTGCAATAAGATTTAGATGAAACCAGTCTTGCTTTTAATCACTCAGCTGGTCACTACAGGTGACCAGTTAGCATGTCCAGGCAAGCGAGCAGGATGTCAGAGGAGGTCTAGAGCTCTCCATCCTTCCTTCACTAGCCTTCGTTTCTAACCTGCAAAAATTTTTTTTTTACTAACCTACTTTCTACTCATAAGGACTGAAAAAAGAGGGTCAGATCACTCAGTTCCTCTTCCACCAGCCCTCTTCAAAGTAAAAAGCAGGCTAGTAAATATTTTTGCAACCTTGTAACTTTTCTGGGCCTATTTACAAGGCTGATTAAAGTGCAACTGCCTTTTTCATGGACAGCTCAAGAATTTGCTTTATGATTTTCCTTGGAGATTCTGTCCTGGTATTCTAACTGAAGTGGGTGTTTCTGAGGACAGTGTCATCTTCATGGTGGCACCAAAGTTATAGAACTTCCTCCTTAGGGAGAGTAGGTTAAGCTCAAGGCAACCTGTGACCAATAAGACCAGATCTATTAGTCCAGACTAACAAGCCAGCCTCCACAACTTTTCATAGGGGTCAGGAACTATCCCCTGTTCTGGCTCTGGCTTATTGAAATAAAGAGGCTTCCCTGACAGATCTCCATTCAGTTCTCTTATTGGGTGGGTTGCAGCTTGACATCCCTCAGGCTTTGATGTGGGGTGGAAGTTTTTTACACTGCTATATTTTTTTTTCATGAAAAGAAATCCACTTTTAGAAATGCATAGTTTCAGAAAATTAATTAGTGACATAATGATTAAATATAACTTCTTACCAAGGATATCATCTTTGATATCTTTTGGGAGACAAATTCTGCCAAAAGTGGTCCTTCCAAGAAATTCCTGACATGTGTGACTGATAACATTCTCCTACAAAAAGTGGAGGAAGAAACTAGAGGATCAGCTATCCTTGACTTGATACTGACCAATAGGGATGACTTAGTGGATAAAGCGGCAGTTAGGGGAACTCTGGGGGAAAGTGACCACGACATACTTGAGTTCTTGTTTTTAAAGGAAGCAAAAGCTAAGTGTAACCATACGCGTACTCTGGATTCAGAACTATGATAAGTAAGGTCCCATGGCAAGTGGTCCTAATGAGAAAAGGAGTCCAGATGGGTGGGAGTTTTTTAAAAAAGGAAATTTTAAAGGCACAATTACAGCAATTCCAACAAGGAAAAAAGATAGAAGACAACAGAACAAACCAATGTGGCTCCACAAAGAGTTTAGAGATGACCTGAAAACAAAAAAGGCCTAGAGATGTAAAGGCCCAGAAAAAAACCAGGAAAATCCGGGAAAAAACTATGACTTTTGTGGGTTGAAAAAATTGGAGGGAAAATGAAGAAAAAACAGATTATGGAATGTTTTATTTTAGCATGATGCATAAAATGTTTAAGACAAGGTGTTTATATATTTACTTCTCCAAAAGATTTCTAAAAACTTTGTACAGTATCAGATTATTACAATTTCTGTACGCTGAGGTCAAGCAAGTCCTAGGTTGCAAATTGAGACTACAACACTCAAATGCAAGAGCAAGATGCATTTCTGCCTCTAGGAGGCACTGCCATTGAAGCAGAGACTGAAACTGATAGTGATAGCTATAGCTATAGCTCAGAAAATGAGTCTGATTAAATTTCATGCATTTTCATTGAATCTTGGTCCCCCTTTTTTCTCAGTTCTTTTTATGGGAATGGGTGCTTTATGTCTGCTTGACACTATGGAAGACTAGCAGAGACATACATAATTTCCCTTGTTACTAATGTTAATGGTTTCTTCTGCTTGTTTTTTTTTATTGTTTTTTGCCTGCTCCTCATAAACTGACAAAACCAAAGAGGTTTCTTACAGTTCAGCTGTTCCTTACAATTCAGGAGCTTGTAGCTCCGTTAAAAAAAAAAAAAAGTAAAAATTTTAAAAAATAAATTCAATTTGTAATAATTGCTTGAATGCACTATATTTTTAATATACCAAATGTGATAATTTTATGCCAAACCAACTTGTACATAACTACATTTTATGTTCCTAAAGTAACAAAGTGACTTTCAATCTGTAAAAAGTGCTGCATATTTTCAAATTTTTCCTAAAATTTCCGTTTTTTCCGAAACCCCCCTGAACCAAACCCAGATGTTTTTTCCCATGGCTTCAAAATTTTCAAAAATTTGACATCTCTAAAAAGGACACATATAGGAAGCGGAAGGAACATCAAACTACACACCCAAAAATGAATAAGACAGGTGGCACAGAAGTGCAGGAATGGCATCAGGAAGGCTAAAACTGAGATTGAGCTGAAGCTAGCGAGAAATGCTAAAAGCAACAAAAACAACTTTCTTCAGGTATTTGCATAATAAAAGACAGAGGAAAAAAATGGTGGTTCAACTGCTTCATGAGGATGGCAAATTGATAACAAGATGACAAAGAAAAGGCCGAAGTGCTCAATTCCTACTTTGACTCAGTCTTCTCCCAAATGTGGGTCTGTGACTCTCCTGGTAAAAGTGAAGTACAAGCTGAGGGGGAAGGATTGCAGCTTGAGACTGATAAACAAATGGTCAAGGAACACCTAATTTCTTTGAATGAGTTCAAATTCCAGGGCCTGATGAACCACATCCTACAGTAATAAAGGAGTTTGGCAGAAGGACTTTCAGAACTACTGTCTATTATCTTTGCAAAATCATGGAAGACGGGTGAAGTGCCGGACGACTGGAGGAGGGCTAATGTTGCCCTATCTTCAAAAAGGGCAAAAAGGAGGAACTTGGGAACTACAGACCAGTCAGTCTGACATCCCTTGGAAATTTCAGAGCAGATTATAAAGAAGACAATCTGTAAGCACCTTGAAAACAATGCAGTGATTACTAGAAGCCAGCATCGGATTTGTCAAGAACAGATCCTGCCAGACTAAATCTGATCTCATTTTTTGATTGGGTAACCTCCCTTCTGGACTGTGGGAATGCTATGGACATAACATACCTTGACTTCAGCAAAGCTTTTGACAAAGTACCCCATGACATTCTGATCAGCAAACTAGTTAAAAGTGGTCTAGATGGAACAACTATTAGGTGAATCCACAGCTGGCTACAGAATCGGTCACAAAGAGTGCTTATCAATGGTAACTTCTCAAACTGGGAAGAGGTTACGAGCGGAATACCACAGGGCTAAGTCCTGGGACCAGTGGTCTTCAACAGTTTTATTAATGACTTGGATGAGGAGATGCAGGGAATGCTTATCAAATTTGCAGATGACATAAAATTGGGTGGGATAGCTAATACCCTGGAAGACAGAAAGAAACTTCTGAGTGATCTTGCTTGGCTGGAGCGCTAGGCCGAAAACAACAGAATATTTAATAAGGATAACTGCCAAGTTCTATACCTAGGAAAAAGAAACCAAATGCACAGTTACAAGATGGGGGATATTTGGCTCAGCAATACGACAAGCAAGAAGGATCTTGGAATTGTTGTAGATCACAAGTTGAATATGAGCCAACAGTGTGATGTGGCTGCAAAAAAAGCAAATGCTATTTTGGGCTGCATTAATAGAAGTATAACTTCCAAATCGCGTGAGTTACTGGTTCCCCTCTAGTCAGCACTGGTTAGGCCTCATCTTGAGTATTATGTCCAGTTCTGGGCACCACACTTCAAGAGGGATGCAGCCAAGCTGAAGGGGTTCAGAGGAGGGCAACGGGGATGATCAGGGGTCTGGAAACAAAGCCTTATGAGGAGAGACTGAAAGAACTGGGCATGTTTACCCTTGAAAAGAGAAGACTGAGGGGAGACATGATAGCACTCTTCAAATACTTGAAAGGTTGTCACACCGAGGAAGACCAGGATCTCTTCTCGATCATCCCAGAATGCAGGACACAGAATAATGGGCTCAAGTTACAGGAAGCCAGATTCTGGCTGGACATCAGGAAAAACATCCTGACTGTTAGAGCAGTAACACAATGAAGCCAATGAACTAGGGAGGTCATGGGCTCTCCCACGCTAGAGGCATTCAAGATGGAGCTGGACAGCCATCTGTCAGGTATGCTTTAATGTGGATTCCTGCATTATAGGCCCCTTCCAACTATTCTATGATTCTAAGGCTGATGAAGCAATTAGCAGCAGTCAAGAAGATGTTGTAATTAATACTTGTTGATCCCCAAGTTAATTAAAATCACAAGGAGCGGCCCTCACTAGTATGCAAGGATATGAGAATTTCCGGAACATGCAAATACCTCTCTGATTACTTACTCTCTTACTTAATTAAGATGCCCAAACCTGAGTTGGCTAACCTAGAGCTCTGACAAGGCTTTTTAAATAAAAGTTTATCTACAATCTCTATAACTTTATCTATATTCTTCTTATGTATTTTATTGGATCAAGTTTTCTTGGTCTGTCACAGCAGTATGTTCATTCACTGAATCAACTAACCTAGTTTAGGATAGCAGAAAAATTTCTGGGAAATGTTCCTAAACTAATATTTTCCAGAAGGCCCACTGTGGATTCAAATCCTGACAATGGAGAAGGAAAAGCATTTGAGACAACACAGTCCCCAAAGGCTAACTGGCAATCTTGAAGGCAAATTCATACTATTATAATCGGGTGCATATTTTCACAATTAAGAGCTTGTTAGAGGCACATAATATCTGGGAAGCCACATCATTATTGGGACAGCAACTAGTGCACAATGTATTTCTATTTACAGAAATCGCTGCTGCCTCTGTCATACAAGTTCCCCCATCAATTGTCATTCATGTTTCCTTGTTGTCACTGGGGTCTAGAAATTGCTCAGAAGTGAGCAGATGGTGACTCAGAGCTTTGATTCACAGCAGATCAACCAGGCTAGATTATCCCTTAAAAAGAATACTTTTTAAAATAAACTATGCAGTCAATAAGACGTAGTATATGCATACTATTTATTTATTCGTTCCTTCATTCAAAATATTTTAGGCCATTTTAAATGGCAAAATACTGCTAAGGAGGTTTCCAAGATGGAAAATACAAATAATCTTCAAATACTACTAATAATAAAAAAAAACCAAGGGATTGTTTTAAAATGAAGTCCGAAGGGAAGGCTGAAGCTGTTTGCATTTGGTGTAGAAGGTGGAACAACCTGGAAACAGCTTTTATATGGAGTTTGATGCCTATACAAGACAACTTACGGTTATTCAACTATCTGGTTTGGATGAAATATTAAACTATGTTTTGTAGTGTCATGTGCACGAGCCTCAGACTTTAAACCATGGGGTTTTTTATCCGAGCTTCCCGCCCCCCAAACCACAGTTAAAATTTAGCCACATTTCTGAGTTCACACATAACAATAAACCATAGTTAGTCGAAAAGGGAAGCAAAAGCCTCCAATCTCCTCCTCATGGCTGTGCCAGAGGAGAGAATTTACAAACCTAACGTTCATTCAAGCAACACTAAACAAGAGTTTAGCATTACATCCAAATGCAGGCAATGAACAGAAAGGACACTTTACCAAGACTCAAAAACTATCAATTTTTTCACCTGTTCTTGGGCTGATCCCCAGCAGAAAAAAACAAGTTCTGGCTCAAGTTGTTATAAACCCTACTTCAGACTAAAAGGAGGGGCAGGAAGTAGGGAGAAAGAAAAAAGGATTTTAACTTGCAAAGAAAGCCCTGAATGGTTTTGCGGAGCAAAAGTAATTTTCGTTTTGAGTGACAATGGCCAGGAATTTTGTATATGGTCCTTTGTGATGTATACCGGTAGGAAAGAGACAAAGTCTGGTGCTAATTGACATGTGTATTTTATTTCACTTTAAAAGCTCAATGTTTCGGAATATATCCTTCCTCAGGAGCTATAAACAAAATATACATTCTTAATCAATAAACAATATGGACAACACCCATCACAAGTTAGACATTCCTTTTGTTATAATCATTCATCAATTCTTATTTGTCAATATATTTATCACATACGCATACCCATATAACTAAACATTCATGTTTAAACTTCACAGTCAAATCTTTAAACACCACCCATGTAGCTATATTCCTTTTTATTCTAAAACAGTTCCATATTTATACTGTTTATCTTCAAATGACAACAGGATCCCTTCTAATAGGCTACCTTTGCCATCATGTAAATCTTTTCAGTAAAAAATTCTTTCCAGAAGTAAAAGTAAAAAAATGGCTACCCTTAAAAAAACATGTCACAAGTTAAACATTCCTTAACATTAACACGTCAATTAGCACCAGACTTTGTCTCTTTCCTACCAGTCTGCATTGGTGCTACACCCTGCGTAACACGACCTTTGTGATGTATGCATTTTATTTTATGTATATATTGTACATGCCACTTTCCCACCAATATACAAAAGTGAGTTTACAATTTGAAATAATAGCAAAAAAAAGTGTAATAGACAAGAGACAAGAGGAAAATGGAGGGAAAACTAAAATAAGCAAATTCAGGGACAAATACAGAGTGTTACATAATTGTTATAATAAATGGTGAAATTGCCACTGCTCTGGGAAGGAAGATACTCAATGCAGCTGGTCCCAGCCAAGTTGATGAAGTTTTAAAAAATACTCCCGACAGATGACACGATAACCCATGATGGGTTAAATAAGCCATCATGGCTTATTTCACCCACGATGGGTTATTGTGACATCCAAACCCAGTCACTGTTCAGGATTTACCTCCAAAAAGTGTTTTCTGAATTCACATGTGTATTGGTAGGGAGATTTCCAAAATATTTTTTGAAAAAAATTATTCCAAAGGGCACTCATATGTTACTTGAGTAGTCAGGTAAATAAGCAGCAATTCCTAGCACACACAGGAAGTCTTTACAATAAAGTTGCATGTGTACTTTAGCCAACCTTGCATGCAAGATGTTTCTAAAATGCGATTTTCCAAAAAGTTTAAGACAAAAGAACAGAACACAAGCTATTCATATCTGCCAGGGTACATCTGCTGTTGTCAAAATGTTTGTCGGTTATACGGTTGCCACACAAAGAACACTTCTGTAGACAAGTCTATTGCAACACCATATAGAACAAAAATGGTATGAAAATGGTTTGTTCCAGAACTTGGCTAGGCAAACAAGTACATTTCCTGGTACAATGTCACATCACTGGCATCCTTTCTAAACAAAGTAATTAAAATGTAAAAGGCCAACACCTACTGTAGAATCTAGTTGAGTCAAAAAGGAAGAACATCATATCAAGGGAATTAAATGTTGCTACACAAAATTGATTTAACACCTAACAGTAGTGTTACATTTATTTAACATTGGCATCACACCACTGAAGGATACACTTCATAAGATTCCAATTTAAGAACATGTACTTGGATCCACAGAAAAGGTAACAACTCAATTCCTTTTCTTACAACACAAAATCCTGTGTCTGTCTACTCAGACATAAACCCCACTGAGTTCAATGGGACTTATTCCCAGGTAACATAAAAAGCAAATGTAGCTGTTTCAGGCAAAAGAAAAATGCTAAAATCCCTATCAGGACAATAACTGACTGGAATGTAGCCAGCTAATCAGTTTCATCCAAGAGCACCTGCAGTTGAGACACCTCCACTCTCACGAGCACCTTACTCATAAAAGGGTGTTTGCAACTGGATGATAGTTAGCATAGATCTCTGGATCCCAAGAGGGTTTTTTCAGAAGTGGTCGCACCACTGCCTCCTTCAAGGCAGTATGGAGCACCCCATCACAGGATGATGCATTCACTACTCCCCTGAACCATCCGGTCAGCCCTCCACGACTAGCTTGAATAAGCCATAACAGACAAGAGCCAAGAGAGCATGCGGTGGTTCCAAAAATGCAAGCCTGTTATCCACATCCTCAGGCTCCAAAAACTGAAATTGACACCACAAAACAGGGTAAGAAATGCACTGGACACCTCAGCAGACACTGAATCAATAGCAGCACTCAAGTCAGGATGAGGGTGAGCGATTTTATCTTCGAAGCGTCTTGCAAACTCGTTACAGTGAGCCTCTGAGGGTTCCAGTATTGGATTTGGTGGGTTAGATGTAAGTAACCTCTGGACAACTCAGAAAAGCTCAGCTGAATGACAATTTGAGGATGCAATGGAGGTGGCAAACTAAGCCTTCTTTGCTGCATTCACCGCCACGTAGTAGGCACAATTATATGCTCTTGCACGTATTCAGTCACCTTCATGACGCGTCTTATGCCACTTATGCTCCAGATGTCTTCTGACCTGTGTCATTATCCAGACCACCCCAGTAAACCCCTTCGCACCTCGCCATTCCATAGTGCAACAAGGGCTTTACAGAATCGCCGGCTCTGGCTACTGAAAATTCCCCCAGAGCATTCAGGAATCGCTCAGATTTCATAAGTCTCCAGGTTTCACAAAGCTTCATGTACATTAATTCAGTAATCTGTCCACACCAGTAAGGTATGACACCATTATTATCCACATGGGAGGGGAGCACTTGGGCTGAGAGAGTTAATTGAAGTGGCAAGATTTGAACTGGGGACTTCCCAGCTCACATTTTTAACAACCAGGAATACTATTATAAGCAGCCCATCAAATCCTGAGACAGCCAGTTGCTCAAAGAGGCAAACAAAGTAAGATAGAAGCAACCTAGATGATTATCTTAACTAATGTATGATGTGGAGTGTATGATGTGGAGTCCATTTTCTATGCAGAAGGATCAAGCAGCAAGAGTAGCCTAGGGTCACTGCCCTCCAACATTAACACTGGCAGCCTTACAAATAAAACATACTATTAACTTATGCACCAACAGACAACACTGTGAAAGAGGAGCATACATTTGTAGAAAATTCTAGCTTATAAGTAACAAGTAGTATGTTGGTGCACACTGCCTTATCACTTCCACTCAGCTCCTCCTGCTCTGTAAGTTAGCAGAAACTTACTAATTACACAATATTGCACTACCGGAAAAGGAAGTATGTGCATGCGTGGCTCAGCAGAGACCAAGGAGGAAGCAGAGAGCACCGGTTAAGAAATACTCTGAAAATTACATATTACATATCAATGCATCACATGCTTTACGCAGGAACAATATTGGGAAGGTACTGTTGAGCTCATGTCCTGTTTGTGGGCTTCTCAGAAGCATCTATCAGGCAAAGATGGGAAATCAGATGCTGGACTAGATAGACCTGTGGTCTGATGCAGCAATGCTCTCCTTATGCTTTGAAATCCAAACGCTGCTGTGCCTAATAGGCACAGCAAAGCCCACAAAATTGGCTTTGGGGAACAAAGGAGAAAAGTTTTCCTTGATGTATGAAGTGGCCATTATCTTTTTATATAATGTGAAAGAGGAGGGCCATGATCTCGTCTCAATCATCTCAGAGTGCAGGACACGGAAAAATGGGCTCAAGTTACAGGAAGCCAGATTCCGGCTGGACATCAGGAAAAACTTCCTGGCTGTCAGAGCAGTACAACAATGGAACCAATGACCTAGGCAGGTTGTGGGCTCTCCCACACTAGAGGCCTTCAAGAGGCCAGCCATCTTTCAGGGATATTTTAAGGTGAATTCCTGCATTGAGCAGGGGGTTGGACTCAATGGCCTCATAGGCACCTTCCAACTCTACTATTCTATGATTCCATGATTCTTAGAGCTGGTTCTGGATTTAAAGCCCATAAGGAGTGATAGTGACCCTGCAGAAACATCTCTACATCCAAGTTTCTGTAAAATTATTTTTTAAAGATAAAAATTGGCCTGGAATATTGCAACAACATAATACACACTACCCGAACAAAATAAAATAAATACCAACAGATATATTTGTTCCCAACGTCATTTTGGTTATCTTAACTGCCAGGAAGCTCCTATGTACACATTGACCCAAAAGAGATACTTGTCGCCTATTTAAACATTTTAAATCCTGGCAGAACAGGCACATCATAGCTACAAAGTTTTAGCAAGATTAGCAGAGACAACAAGCCTACAACCTCCAGGTCCCATTCTAATTTTGTTTGACATACAGCAACGTTTTCAAAATGTTTCTTTGAAAGAAAGAGAAAGACAAACACAACCAGCAGGATCTTTTAAGCTCAAAAGATGCTCAGTTCAATAAACGCAAACGCTATTCCTGCCTCAAAAACTTCATTCTGTGCCATGTTCCTGCAGTTTTCTTTGTTCTGCAAAGTTGCATTCTGCAATGTAGAAATTTCTCCAAGAAACTCAGTTTAACAAGGAATTTATACATCCAAATCCTTTCAGATCAGTTTTGGCATCAGTGCTTAAATTCTACTGTATCTCCTAATTTCCATGCCAATGCCTCTCAGAAACATATAATCCACAATGTATTAGTTACTCTAAATATTTGTATGCCAGTGTTCAAACATATTGCCAGAGTGATTTACAAAAAGAATAAAACAATTAAAATGTAAATACAAAAAGAAAGAAAGAAAGAAAGAAAGAAAGAAAGAAAGAAAGAAGCTAGAAGCCTGAAAACTATGAAAGGCAGTATAAACCAGTCAGCAGATTTAAAACTGCATTACAGGTAAATAAAAAAGATGCATCACATCACCTGCATTTCAGTTGAAAAAGGTCTTTGTATGGAATGAATGACAATGGGCCTGTTCAGACAACACGCTAAGCTATGCTTACGCCGCTAACCCTTTTGCAGCAAATGGTTAGTAAGCCTGTTTAAACCGTGGTTATGTAGCCACCTTGGTTAGGAATGGTTCACATGACACGCTAAAACATGGTTGACATGACACGCTAAGCCATAATGTTTAGCTCAAAACACTTAACCACCATGGCTTAGCATGTTGTCTGAACAGGGTCAATAAAATTGCGCCTCAAGTAATGCAGCAACAGTTTAAATATTATATGAAAAACTCTTCAGAGTCACCTAGTTTTCTTCCTACAGTTCAACTTGTGTTACTTATTTCCATGATAAAGAAAACTCCTTATCTAAATTCATTCTTGGAACAGCCCTAGAATATGTTTTTGTAAGCTACCCAGAGAATTTTGACTATTTATAGGATGGCCTATAAATTGTATGTATATTTTTTTTGTAATTCCCAGTTTATCCCCAGGTTGTTTATTATTTTTTTCCACTATTTTTATTTATTTATTCATTCATTCATTCATTACATTTATATACCACCCCATAGCCGAAGCTCTCTGGGCAGTTAACAAAGATTAAATGACTGAACATTAAAAATCAATATACACAATTTAAAAACATAAAAACATAAAAAACAGCTAATATTTAAAACAATTTTAAACTCTCAGCCAGGCCAAAAACTCAGTTAAAAACTCAACATAAGCTGTTAAACCCAATTCTATACGGTCTAATGCCCAAATGTCTCTAGGCAGATCACAAAACAAATGAAAAACTGAAGCTGAACACTAGTGTCTTGTCCAAAACCATCTATAGATTACACAGCTGAGGTGGAATTTGATCAATACAGGCTTTTGGGGCACCACTTTCTTCTGACAATTTGAACTGAACATGCACAGTTTGCAAAACAAACATAAAAATGGAAGTAGACTGTGACTTAGTCAAACTATTTAGGGAGCCTAATTATTTAGGCAATTTCCAGAGGAGGGAGTAGCCATGTTAGTCTGTTGCAGCAAAACACCAAAGAGATTTGCGAGCACCTTCAATGTATTTATTTAATAATATATTAAATGTATTTATAGTTTATTAAACTGAGCAAATTTATTCATTTGGGGAGCAATCCTATGCAGCATCTGAGGGGACATAGGATTCTTCGGTTTCCTGGTTCTGAGCTCATAGACAGTGTTACAAGCTGGGAGCCAGGAAACCGCACTCCCTGCCACCCTCACCCTTGCAGCCAGCATGGAATGAACCATGGCTGCTGCCTCTCTGTGCTCGCAAAACCGAGTGTGGGGAGGGCAAAAAGGGGGCATTCCTGGGGGCTAACAAGGGGAGGAGACCGCAGAAGCTGCTTTAGGCAGCTTCCTATGCAATGTGCAGCCTCCCCCCACACACTCCAAAGCTCGCCAGATAGATGCTCAAAAGCAAGAGCCTGACAACTGCAGAGCAGAGAAAACATGGAGGAGATGATCCCCTCCATCTGCCCTGCATTGTTTACTAGTAAGTCCCCGAATTCAGAGGTTTATGAGTCCCTAAGGCACAACCCACAGGATTGCGCCTTTAAGTATTTAGGGAGACTGTTCTGATAATATGCAAAAAAAGGGCACTCAAGTGGGCAGTACCACAGGAAGAGTTCCAGATGTGTGTGGTAATTTATTTATTTATTACATATCTATAGCCAACAGCCCAAGCTCTCTGGGTGTGGTTGCAAAGAAGCAGAAACTGTGTTGTTTTTCTTCAATATTATGTAAAAATTGGCACCGATATAAAATTATTTAGGGCCAATTCAAAAGTTACACTGGAGCTGCATGCAATGTTAAGCTCAGCAACTGCTTTTGCCCTGCCCAGCGTCCCAAGGAGGAAGAGATTCACAATGCAGAAGCTGCGGGGGGGGGGGGGGGGGGGAGTTTCACCCACTTTTGTTCTGAAACTTAACCCTCACAACTACTTCCCCTCACACATGCAGGGAGGCAGCCCCTCCCTTCCAACAGCTTCTCTGTTACAAACCTTTTATTCTCCAGGATGCATTGCAAGAGAAAAGTCATTAGCCTAATACTGAATGCAGCTGTGGGATAATATTTTCTTTGTCATTTATATTGGAAATGTAAGATGCATAATATACACCCGTTCTACAGCCACAACTGAGAATGTCTTGCAAACCTGGTGCTTTCCAAATGTTTTGGACTTCAACTCCCAGTAGAGGCAGCTAGCATGGCCAATGCCAAGAATCCTGGGCGTTGTAGTCCAAAACATCTGGAGAAATCTAAATGGGAGAAGTCTGTTCTAATGGAATATTTATGCTGGGGAAAGGTCATGAGTGGTTTGACCCTGGTACTTCTTCCAGATCTTTATGCTCAAAATCAACCATGGTATTCTTTTCGACCACCTGTGTCAACTGGGTGTACAGGCTCTTATTTCACAGGCAGGTGATAATGGGAAACTCCTTCTCTCCCCCATAGTGCTTGTCCTATACGGCACCACAAGGTTCAGTTCCATCTCCCCTGCCATTTTACATATACACACATAAACCCACTGGAGGCAGCCCTTAGGAGATACAGAAAGAGGTGTCATCACCATGTCAATGACACCCAGAGTTTTGGGGTGTGGTGCCACCACCAGTATACTGATGATACCCAACGCTACTACTCCAAGGAAGCTGTTCTGGTGCTAAACTGGTGTCTGTTGGCTGAGGGCAAACAAATTGAAGCTTAATCCAGACAAGACAGAGGTGCTCCTGGTCAGTCGAAAGACAAATCAGGGAATAGAAATTCAGCCTATGCTGGATGAGGTTACACTCCCACGGAAGACACAGGTTCGCAGCTTGGGTGTACTCCTAGATTCAGCCCTGAATCTGGATGCCCAGGTTTTGGCAGTGGCCAGAAGTGCATTTGCACAGTTAAAGCTAGTGCGCCAGCTGTGCCTGTTCCTTGAGATGTCGGACCTGGCTATGGTGACATATGCCTTAGTTGCATCCCGTTTGGATTACTGTAACGCGCTCTACGTGGGGCTGCCTTTGAAGAGTGGAAACTTCAGCTGTTTCAAAGAGCTGCAGCCAAATTGTTAACCAGGACTGATTACAGGGAGCACACAACTCCCCTGTTAAAACAGCTCCACTGGTTTCTTGTCTGTTTCTGGGCACAATTCAAAGTGCTGGTTATCTCCTATAAAGCCCTATACAACTTGGGTCCAGGTTATCTGAAAGACTGTCTTCTCCCATATGAGCCTGCCCATGTTCTGAGACCTTCTAGGGAGGCCTTTCTCTCAGTCCCACCAACATCCCAGGCACGCCTGATGGGTACGCAGGAGAGGGCCTTCTGTTCTCAGTGGCTGCTCCAAGGCTCTAGAACTCCCTTCTTAGGGAGGCTAGGCTGGCTCCCTCTGCTACACTTTCGGAAGCAGGCAAAAACTTTTTTATTCTGGCAGGCATTTGGAATAACTCTGGACCTGTGTTAATGTATTGGATTTGTTTAAAAAAATCTGTTACTGTTTTAAATTTGTTTAATGTTTTTAGTTTTACTGCAGGTTTAATTCCATTTTAACTTTTGTAAATTTATATTTAAATGTTTTAATTGTACATGTTTTAATCTTGTAAACCGCCTTGAGCCAAAGCCCTGGGAAAAAAGCGGGATATAAATAAATAAATAAATAAATATAATAATAATAATAATAATTGGCAGAAGTAGCAGCAACATTGCCAGTAATAAATCTTCGTTCTAATTATGGGCATATTTCAATTGCTGTGACCAGACTCTGAGTTCATTATACATACTTAAATTACAAACACATTAGATTTAGGCCTTGTATAAACAACACACTAAACCATGATGGTTAAGCCTTTTGAGCTAAACATTATGGCTTAGCGTGTTGTGTGAACCATTCCTAACCATGGTGGCTACATAACCACGGTTTAAATGTGTTCACTCATCAATTGCTGCAAAAGGGTTAGCGGCCTAACCATGGCTTAGTGTGTTGTCTGAACAGGCCCTTAGAGTACAGAAAAATTACAATTTTCAACAGTTGTTCTAATCAACAATTTGTGTTGTGTGTGTGTCAACCCCCATTGTGAACATAATTATCTGGACTAACTCTTAGAATTTTTACCTCTCAGGTGGCACATTGAAGCAGTAACCATTACTTTAGCTCTAGTACTGTGTATGTATGTATTCAAATATAAGTTAACGTGTTTGTATTCAGTGCCATCATTCCACAAGGGAATTCTTTATACACATTTTATACCAGTTTACATAAGCACATTTGTAAGACTTGTAAACAGGAACCACATGCATTAGGCAGAGGAAATTATTATTTCCATGGAAGAGTCACATCCCACATCACATGTTTGGCCCATGTGTTTCCCCATTTACAGAGGTTACTGTTCTTACATGAGCCTTAAAAAAGGCAGAAATATAATGCAACCTGCAACAATAATTTGTGTTTCCTCAGAAGGCTCCTACTGAAAATTACAAACTGAGTTTAAATTCTTTCCTTTAGGGTTCTTGAGGAGAGCTTAAAAATGAATTACCAGAGTAGGGCTGTCAAAGGGTTCAAGATTTTGTTTGTTTATTTATTTATTTATTTATTTTATTACATTTGTATACCGCCCCATAGCCAAAGCAGCAATTTAAATTTAAAATTGCACGTAGTTCAGCAAAGGTGCCTTTGAAATGGTGAAGTGTAAAAACAGTTTAACAAAAGCTATCATCTGCTGTTAGCATTTTTTTAAAGGTAGCTGCCCATCTTTATTTGCCCATAATGCCATTCTTAGAAAATGTCTCTGTGTGGGGAATTATCCCAAGTTGGATGTTCCCCAGAATACATTTTTAAGATTGCTGCTGTTGTCCCCACTGTCTAGACTCCAGCTATATTTCCTGGAAGTCCAACCTATGCTGTCTATTGGCGACAGGATCCACAGGTCCATGTTTCTATTTTAGAAGATCACCGTTTGACCAAGAGGATGGTGGATGTTTGTTAGAACGACATGAAAAAGGTGGCTGAGCACACCAAAGCGGTGCCAAAGCCCTATCCTGTGATATCCTCTGTCCCCAGAGGAGTTGATTGTGCCAGGATCTAAGTTTAGCAGCTGCGATCTGGTGTACAGACAAGATACATAGGCAGTTAAGGATTTTCGAAAAGCTACCAACGTTTCTAGACAGCACAATCTAGGGCACCGATAGGTAACCCCCTACTTTCCAAATGTCTTTAACTGTGGCTACCATAATACCTGGCCATTGGCCCTGCCTGCTCAGGCTTATGGGAGTTAGAGTCAGAATGAAAGTTGAGAGTATAACACAATTGTAAGGCACACAATGAAGAATCTCCAATGAAACCATGTGCTTTTCTCTTTTAAAAGGAAAAGGACAAGTTCTCCTCTCTCTTGTGCTATTTTTTTTCCTTTCTTCCATTTCAGTGCTAACCAGAAGGCAGCATTACACTTGTACGTGTAACTGTGATCATGCTTGAAACCAGAATAATCAATGAATTCCGTATGGACATAATGCTCTGCCATGGTTAACGCTGAAAAAGGATGGAGGAGAAATTTGTGGGGAAGAGAGGGGGGGAAATGAGCACACGTTGCCCATGGAGCGATCCCAAATTGTAGTGGGAATCTTCAGGGCTGTCCTAGGCTTCTATCATAGAGGGCCTGTCCAGACAGAGAATCACAATGCTGCCGTTTCCAGAGCTTCTATGTGACCAAGCAGTAGAGCCAGGCACCGAAGTGCTAAGAGTGGCACTTGGTAGATCTTAGCACTATAAAGGTCAACGAGCAGATTGTGAAACTGAATACTGAAAGTTTTTTTGTTTGAACATCATGGGGTTTCAAAGGACACCTTGTTTATGTCAATCTGTTCAGTGGCTTCCAAGCTTTTAAACGAAAGCAGAGAAATGATCCTGACTGTTTATAAAGAAAGATTTGATGTTGTTTATGTCAGAAGTTCTTGAATTGAGTTTTGTAATTAAGACAGATGGCACTTAATACACTCCCTTCCACAAGATGTGACAATTTCCCCTCTGCCCTAATTAAAAGGATCCGACAGGAAAAGAAGGATTAGTAAGAAACGCAGGTCAAGCTTGTACTTTATTTGATCAGCTTTCTGAAGATTAGGCATTTAAATTAACCAGACAAAACTTTTCAAGGAGAAACTCTCTACAACTCACATTTACTTATTTTCCTTCAACATCTCTATTCGTATGAATTTTAAAAGCTCAGAATGTAGTTCAAGCAGATCCCATATACTATGGAATTAGCTTGTTTCTATTCCACTGCTTTAATTCAAAGCACAAGTTTATTTATAGCTCACCATGCCAAACACGTTACCCCATTTGAATTCATTGTTCCTCCAGCAGAAGTTTTACTAGAGGCAAATATTTCAGAAGAGTGTTGTATGCCACCACTTGCAGTGATACCCTCTGGAAGTGATATGGTCTGAAAGCTCCCTGAAGCATAGCTGTTAAGCAGAAAAGCCAGCTCCTGGACGGACCTGCCCGAGCTCAGGATGACACAGCTATTGCTGCCTTATTCTTGCCACCAGGGCAGACCTGAGAAGCTGCCACCCGATTTCCTTGTCAAAAGTCTCCCTTTCTTTGTACCTTCAAGTTGGGCATGAGCACAAAGCAGAATCAGGTGTCTCTCTGATAAGGACTGGAGAGGCTATGTGGGAGAAAGATGGCACAATGCCGCCAGTTAAGTTACCCACCTGGCTCCCTTCCTGACACAGGTGGTTTGGGGCTAGCAGGCACCAAATGAAAGCATTCCAAGGAAACAGCTACACCTATCTAAAACCACCCTTTCTGCCACTCGCCCTTTTGTTCTTCAAAAGCCAGCCCAAACAGGAAGTGTGTACAAAGAGGGTGCTCCACATCATGGGGCAATCACCAGGTACACAACCTAGCATTTATGATGAGGCACACAGAAAGTAAGATCAGGGTGATAATTTAGAGTTTAATCATTTAAGAGGCACACAAGCAGGTGTGGTGATTTTTCCTATTCACATTCTGTATTTTAGGAGGCGTAAGCTAACTTTTACATAATGTCACTATCACTCTTCTGTGGCTGCCAGTGTGAACGAAATGACAACAGGGCGATTACTGACATCAGAGCCAAAGTGCACGTTACATTTAACGTGGAGCGTGTCATTTGTTACAGCTGTTTGGAGAGTTGTTATTGGGATCGCAGCATGCGAGGTGCAGGCTTATCCCAGCCCTTCCCTCCCCAGCCACGATTCCCTACCCCACCTCCAGTAATAGGAGCCTTTTTACTAATCCTCATAGCCACATGTGGGGGGATTTTGGAGGGAGTTGCAGCAGGGGAGTGAAAGGATAAACCCCATAGCAATCTCCCCATGACCACCACCAGTGGCTGTAATTAGAGTAAATAGCCATGGCTAAATGCCAAGTGTAATGTGCAGTTTGCCCCTCAGACAAGTCATATTTGACTTCACTTTTCTGGAAGTTACTAATGAGATTGCCAGACTTGCAAAGGCAACAGTCAGTTAAATGGCTTTGCAATGATATGTCTCACTGTAGTTCCTCTCAGCTAAAGCCACGATAATCTTGGTAATGAAGGTAATGATTAATCTGGTCTTAATCAACCCAGCTGCTGATTTTTAGGAGAACATCTTGTTAAGACTCTGCACAGTGGAGGAAGAACTGAAGCATCAATGATAAGCAAAATTAGATTTGATTATAGGTTAACCGTTTTTTCCCTTCAAATCACTATCAGCATAGAACAATGTTGATAGAAATGATGGTCGTCTCTCATTCCAACATGTTACAATCTGAATGTTTAAATGGTGTGAATCAAGATGAAAGGGGCAGCTTTCCTATTACTAATTCTCACTATAAAAAGAAACTAAATGCACTTCCTCTCAAACCAAATTAGCTAAATTTACTTTTAAACAACAGCCCATTTCAAGCCTGATGGGTTCTTGAACAAAAAGCATTTCTATGTAGGAAACAACATGCAACTACCATAAAGACAGTTCACATGCAAAGATCACACAGGCGTGAAGGATACATGTTTTGTGAAGCTGTTTCAACTACACACACACACAGGCTCAATTCGGACGACACGATAGTCAATGGCGGGTTGACTAACCCTAGCCCTAACTCTAACCCTAGGGGATACTCCCCACACAACATGGTAATAAATAATCAACTGTGGTGTGGATGAGGATCAGCGCTGAGTTGACTATGGCAGCATTTAGATGACACAATAGTCAAAACAACTGACGATTGTTTCCCCCACACCAGTTGTTTATTGTGTCATCTGAATTGAGCCACACACACACAGAGAGTTATTGCAAATGACTATTTTCGTATTCCTAAAGCACCTACAGAAGTTAGATGCCATGCATAAAACTGAGTAAAGACTCTGACCTGTACAATCTAAGAGACCTGAACAGGGGTAGGCAACCTTTTGGGCACATTTGAGAAGTTGTCCTAGACACAGTCATAAAATGGCTGTCATGGGTGGCCATGGCTAGTCGCAAAGGACAAATAACCTGACTATATATTTTTGTGGCAAATGAAGAAGGAGCCGCTAGAGGCTCCCACTTCACTTTGAAGCAATCCCACTTGCCAATAAGGAAATATATCTGAAAAAATAAGAATTGGAAAGCGTAAAGTTTCTCAGGGACACAAAGAAAGGTGTCTGGGAGCACATTGGTGCCAGCAGCGAATACCACACTGCCTACTCCTGGACTACACACACACCAAGAGAATTCAGATGGATTCCAGGAGATAAAGAGTTCCAATGACAGGGTGAAAAGGGTGCAGCCAGTGAATGAAGGATATGCTTTGGAGTTTATGGAGGACAAACACACAGGAGAAGTAAAGAGCAAGAAGGGGCATAGGGAGGGAGAACCAACATTTGTGGGAACTTGTTTCTGGGTGAGAGTTGTATCAACATTTAAAGTGTCTCAGAGATGCCACCAAGAGCATCAAGTCAGGCAGAAGCGCTTCCTCTCTTTGGCCCCCTCCACAAGGATGTGCTTTTGCGCCCGGTTCCGCGATTATGCGCATTATCGCGGAGGCGCTTTTACTCCTAATCCCTCTGCACCGGAGGCGGCGAGAGGCGGCGAAGCGCATTAATTCATGTCCAAAAAGCGCTTTACAAGCAGTTAATGCGCGTAATCGCTTGTTCACACCGCGAAAATGCGCTTTAACGGCCGGAGCAAAATAAAAGTCGCTATTTAACGCGCGTTCAAAAATGCGCATTATCGGGGAGATAACGCGCCTGTACGCCCGTTTTGCGCTCCGTGCTTGTGGAGGTAAATTTTTTAATGAGCCTTCAAGGCTCATTAAACGTCTCGTGTGGAGGAGGCCTTTCTCTCTCTGCTCAGTAAACCTTAGAGTAAGGAGGCTGGGTCCCCTGCTGCTCAGTGTACTCTACCCATGTTCTAGTTTTGAAGAGAGCATGTCAGAGCCAGAGGAGACCATTAGAGCACACTGTGCCAGCACTGGCAAAAGAATTAAAAAGGAAGGAAAGCAAATAAGATTGGCTGCGGGTTTTATTCATGAATACCCTTTTAAACCCACCACACCACACACCGCCAAAAAGAGTGGACTGAACTGAGGGAATCAGGCCGAGTGTTCCTCCCAGGTGCTCTGCCCAGCTCAAGTGTTTGGGAGAAATCCTGAGCATGCCCAGTGAGGAAAGCCAAGAGACATGAGGCATAGCAGGCAGGGAGGCAAAGAAAGTCACCCCATGGAGGAGGGAAAACACGGCAGCCAGAGCCAGGCACACATGGAGGAGGTTGAGACTAAGGGCCAGAACAGAGATTACTTTAAATCCATATTTAACACTGACATCTTTTTTTTTCCATTTTTACTCTAGGGTAGGCACAGAAGTCCCAATGGAAATCTTAAAAGCCTCCCTACCCACCATTGTAGGATTCCAATCCTAGAGTGCACCTGCTCTAGAGTAAAATGAGAAAACATGTAGCTGCTAGATACAGATTTAAAGTAATGTCTGCCTTGGTCCCAACAGTGACTTAAGCAGCTAGGAGCTGAAGCTCTCAGCTATACAATGAAGTTGACTTGCTAGGAGAGGAGGAGGGGCTGTCTGGGGCAAGAGAATGTGGGGGCTGCCAGGTGGGATGATGCCTCCCACCCTTAAGGAGAAATTGCCCCTGGATCAACTACACAATTTCATCTTAATCTGGATTATGGCCTTGAGTCAATAAGCAACCTACTTTGGCATTCATAAGTGTGTGTTTGTGTACAAAATTAATCTATACACATCCAATTCTTGCAATTTTACTTTTTCACTTTAATGACAATGTACTGTGTTTTTGTATTGAGGCTGTTAGAATATATGATTTCCAAAGAAGATTCTAGACAAATAGTGTGGTGTTCTCTCACCTTACATATCTCACATACTGAAATATAACCATGCCAAATGACTATTAAATTGTGCTTTAATTGTTGCATGATTAAAGTCCTCACTTGTAAAGAAGAGATTAGCATAAATAACATTTTACTATAGCAACGTGTGTGGTCAAAGATCGCTAGATTCTGTAACAATGTATGTTTCTGAATTTGCATAGACTAATTATATCATATGTACATCCTGGCATTGCGTTGAATCCGCTGCAAAGGTCGTGTTATCATTCCAGGGAAAGATAACATTGTGGAAGTAACATCTCTATCAAAAGAACATAAGAGTCAAGTAGGAAGAGGCAGACTTGGTTTAATAATAATAACAATAATAATAATAATTTATTTCTTACCCACCTCTCCCTCTGGATCGAGGAGGGGAACAACAATAAATATAAATACAAAGGCCATAAAATAGATAAAACATTAAAACAAATAAAACTAATACATTATTAAAAACATCTTAAAATTCAACTAGGTAGGCCTGCCAGAAGAGATCAGTCTTCAAGGCTCTCTTAAATTCAAGAAGACTGCTAAGTTGCCGAATCTCCTCCGGCAGGCCATTCCATAGTCTGGGAGTGGCAGAAGAGAAGGTCCTCTGGTTAACACTCGTCAGCCTAGTCTTGGCCGACTGTAGTAAGTTCTTCCCAGAGGACCTGAGCGTGCGGGGCAGATTAAACGGGAGAAGGCGATCCCGCAGGTAACCTGGACCCAAACCATGTAGGGCTTTAAAGGTAATAACCAACACTTTATACTTCGCCCAGAAACTAATTGGCAGCCAGTGGAGTGATTTTAAGATTGGTGTAATGTGGTCACCCCTAGGTGTACCGGTAACCAACTTAGCTGCCATATTTTGAACTGGTTGAATTTTCCAGATTAAGCACAAAGGTAGCCCAATGTACAGTGCAATGCAGAAGTCAAGCCTCGAAGTTACCAGTGCGTGCACTACCGTCTTTAGGTCTTCCAACTCTAGGAAGGGACGCAGCTGGCATATCAGCCGAAGCTGATAATAGGCACTCCTGGCCGTCACATCTATCTGAGCTGTCATTTGGAGTGACGGATCCAGGAGTACCCCCAAGCTGTGAATACAGTCTTTCAGGGGGAGTGTAACCCCATCCAGAACTGGTTGACACTCCTCCAAACCCAGGTTGTGGCCTTTGACAGCAAGCACCTCCGTCTTGTCTGGATTCAGCTTCAGTTTATTTTTCCTCATCCAGCCCATTACCGCCTCCGAACATTCATTCAGAGGAGACACACTATCCTTAGCTGACACTGTTGTTGAAAGCATAGAGAAATATATTTGGGTGTCATCAGCATACTGATAACACCCCGCCCCATGCCTCCGGATAATCTCTCCCAGTGGTTTCATATAAAGGTTATACAGCATAAATATTAAACAGTAAACAGTTTACTCACCAATCGAGTGTTAACAACAGGAAACAGCAATGCCAAGAGGGCCCCATTGAGCATATGCATTTGCAACCTAACAAGAGAAATGTACTGGGTTAGTTTTACGATGTAGGAACATCCATGTTACGCGATCAGAACTTCACAGGGTTGGTTCTGATATAAAGATAAACCAGAGCATAGCATTATGAGAATAAGCCTAAGTGACCTCACCCTCACCTTCACACTCACCCTCCAGCACAGCGATAAGGAGCTTTTATTTCAGTTTTTAAATAATCATGGTTTGCTCTGTTATTTGGATCTTTATTCTTAATTGTAGTTAGTGGAAATAAATTATCTTCAAACTATAATTTATGAAGCTGGCTTGTTTACACTAATCAGTTAAGATCAACCACAGTTTAGGGTTCAGGTGACAAGCTAAACTGTGATTAATCTAAAATGTGAACAGAAGGACAGCATTCAACCCTCAGGCTCACTGCAGGTCATGCTTGTAACAGCAAAATATGATTTAATGGTATGTGCAAATTGACTCACTGTGAAACATCTGCAAAAAAATTAGAAGGCATTTGGTGAGCCCAGATGGTTTCAGCTGGTCAATTATGTTCCATAATGGAAATTCTCCATTACTATAGGTTTGTGTAGACAATTTTTGTGGGTTTTTTTTAAAAAGTATTATAAAAAAAGGTACACACTCAATGAACGTAAAATTAGTTAAGCTAGACAGTTTCAAAGCTATAATTAATTTAGGAAACATGTGTATCAAACACAACTCTTTGGCATACACTAAAATTACTATATTAGCAATTTTCATTGCCTTCATTTTTTTCTTTCAAGTTTAAACAATTTAAGAAAAGTGTATTTTGCCAAGTTATTTACATTTTAAATATTCACAAGTATTCCAATAGAATACTTATCAAGTAAAGTTTTCAATTTCTTTCAATATAACATTTAAACTGAATTATGTGCAAGTTGTTTTTTTCCCCTAATTGAATATTTTATTTGAACTACTTCTGGTTATTGGAGAAACTTTAGAAATATTTCTACAGCATGGAAATCTGCATTTTATTTTCCATATTCAACATTTTCTGGAAAACCCACATCAATGGAGCTGGTGAAACCCAGATTAACAGTACGATCGTATGCATGAACTCAGAACTAAGTCCTACTGAGTTCAATAGGGCCTACTCCCAAATAAATATGTATAGGATTACAGCCAGAAGTGAGAATTTAAAAGTGAATAGCTGGCTAGCAAACCATCTTTAAATCAGATACGTATATATGTAATGTCCATGGGACTGCTGGTTTTAATCCTGCCTGGACTTCTATGGCAAAATGGATATTTTATTTTGGGCATTTCTGCCCCACCTTGCACTGGTGGGCTCAAGGCGGTTTATAACAACACCCAAAGTAACCAGATAAAACAACAGAATAGGTCCAAAGCTGAGTAGTAGAGCATCTGCTTCACATGCCAATGGTCCCATGTTTGATCCCTGTCATCTCCAGGTAGGGAAGGAAAAGCTCTTACCTGAAACCCTGCAGAGCCACTGCCAGACAGTGTCAAGAATGCTGGGCTAAATGCACCAATGATCTGACTCAGCATAAGGCTGCACCAGGAGTACTGTCCATCCACATGCAGGTGTATTTTTAAGTCACTTTTTGAAGGTCATTGTACACATTTGTGCAGAGGCAAATCAAAGTTTGCCTCTAGCATACATTCAGCAAGTTGCTGCAGCCAGTCATCTGACAAGGACAATTGAGCCTGTAATATGTGCAATCCTTGGCATTTCTATATAAATTTTCTCATCCTTCCCAGAAAAGGAGTTCCTGGAAATCCTCAACAACAAGAGCAAGCCCATGCACCTGAAACTTCAGCTACTGAAATCTTGGGATCAATGGTACTTACTTCAAAAAATGCAGGAAAAAACCCATGCAAGCCAGGTATAACATTTGCTTAGTAGAACAGGAAGCTGATTAACGCTGGCACACAACAGGCTTGACTCTCTCCCTTGATTGCACTTGCTTCACAATCTGCTGCCAGTCACCCATGCATGTATGACATTTTAAATAGTCTGGTCACACAATATTCTCCTTACATCACTGGACAACCATAGCACGAGCCCTTATAATGATTAATTATTGAAGTACAAAATCTAGAGGAAAAACTTCATCCGTTCCCATTACTGGAGGGAGCACCACATGTTCTAGGCTTGACTAACAAGAGTCCATGGTTGACTTATCTTAGCATGAGTTTACATGGTCTCACTGGAATACCAATATAGGGGATTGTTGTCACCATGAGTTTATATAAGTAGACCAGCTGCATTCTGTTCAACATAATTACCCTTGCCAGGCACTGCTTGTCATGATGTCGAAACCTGGCAAGGGTAGCAGGCTAGCTGGTTTACAAAACAGCCAGCAACCCTAGAACAAGGCACGGGTTTCAGGGTGGTTTAAAAACCACCCCAGCCACCCACCCTCGCTGAGTTCAGACATTACAACAACCCCTGCCTAGTGATGGTAACTATGCTAATTAGGCGCTCGCAAGCAGCACACACTGGGAGGGAAAATAAGCCACAGTGGCTTATTTTCCCTCCGTGGTCTTATGAACCCACTCTCTGGCTCAATTCGGACAACACGCTGAGCCTCGGTTGTTGAATGAACAACTGATGGTTGTTGAGAAGGGTGGTGATCTACAGACAACACGCTGCAGCAGGGGCTGCAAGGAATCGGCTACCACCCTGGCTACAGATCAACAACTCAGCTCTGATGGACAGCTCGGCCGCCATTTTCCCTGCCCATCGAACTCCCTTAGTCCTCCAGCAGGTATCCCAGAAGGCATTGCGGCCGAAAACCATGGGTGCCGCCATTGAAGCCGATGCAGGACATGCCTCCCAAACCTCATTGGCTGCCCCAGTCAGTGGGCGGAACACAGAAACCTCGGGCGAAGAGGCAGCCAGGAGGGACGGCAGCACCAATACAACAGTCGCACCCCACGCCCAGCGCTGCAATTCCAACGTTGGCACCCACGCCCCAGCCCCCAACCCCCCCACCTCCCTCCTAGAGCATCTTCCGCACACACAGGAATGAAGGCGAGAGTGCGGTGGCGTAGAAAACTTTATTCAGCAGGGAGACCAGACATGGGCATTAAGGCACATGGGCACCACTATGCCAGGGCAGAACCTACGGAAAGGACAGCTGCCCCCGGGAAGGGAGAAGGCGGCTGGAAGGCACAGCGGTGAGGAGGGGACGGCCGAGGCCACACCCCCAGGGAGCCAAGCACGGAACGTGCCGAGGGGATGAGGTGGAGAGGAGCGGCATGCCAGGGAGGGATGCCAGTCCAGAGATGGAACTCCACAGCCGACGCTCACAGGGGGTGGGGTAGCACAGCCAGATCCAGGCACTGATGCTTTCACGCACCCGGGACGCCTCCGCACGGGCGCGACGCTCCCCAACGGGATTCTCGGGGCCCGGCAATGGCTCACTGTCCAGCCGTGTTGGGCGGATGAGGGGGGGCTCTCTGGTCGCCGCTTCCCCTGCCCTCGTCCTTCTGGGTGATGCGAGGGTGGAGGTGGTGGTGCAGTGGGGGTCTACTTTGGATGGGGTGTTGTTCCCCTCTTGGTGGGGGGGGCTGCCCCCTGCTCCAGGTCACCTGGGGTTGTTGCTTATTCCATCTCCCCCTCCCCCCCTTTGCTGTAGTGCCCTTCTGGTGCGCTTCCCTGTCCGTTTGGGTGGCTGACTGGGCACCCTGCATGAGTGCTTGCAGGAGCTGGCCCCTTGTTGAGCTCCGTGCTGGCTGCCTGGTGGGGGAGGCAGGCGTCCTGGTTGCTATGGCGGCGAAGCCGGGTCTCTGTTGCAGGCTTGCTTGAGCAGCCGCCCACTTTTTGCCTCTCTTGCAGCTCTGCTCTCTGATTTTCCTTGCTCAACAACTCACGGTTCTTGCTTCAACAACGCCCCAATTCGGATAACACGTTTGTCAGTTGTTGAATCCCTCAACAACTCGCAAATGAGTTGTTCATCTCAGTTGTTCCTCTAACAACTGTGGGTTGTTACTTCAACAACTGTGGGTTGTTGGGCTGAATTCGGATGACACGCTGAACAACGCAGTGGGTTGAAGCAACAACCCACAGTTGTTCAGCGTGTTGTCCGAATTCAGCCTCTATGTCCAACCAAAGGTGGAGGCATAATTGATGGTGAAGAGCAACAAGGCCTTCAGTGACTGCGCCAATATTGTGAAACACCTTAATCCAGGAAGTGCAGGTAGCCTCCTCTCTGGATGTCTTTCACTGATTGGTGAAGACATTTCTATCCAGCAGGCTTTGTTTTGTTTAAAGGTTCTTTTATCTATGCCTCTGTATTTTTATTACCTCTATATTGTATTGTTTTATTGGTTTTTTTACTTCATGTATGGTTTTATAATGTATTGCAATTTTCAAATATTGTAAGCTGTTCCATGGGGTGCATGGGCAGTAAAAGGATAGATGGATGGATAGATAGATAGATAGATAGATGATACATAGATAGACAGATAGATATAATTAATGTTTAAGCACAACTTCTTTTGTTAGCACAAATAAAGGAAACAATGTTCATTTAATATCTGAGAGGATTTCAGAGAAACCCAACTATAGAGACTCAGGTTTGACACTAAACCCTGATTAGAATAGTTCCAAACTCATGCTTATGATTATTCTGCAATAAATATACTAAAGTGCATTCACCGGCAGCAAGCTTTTGTTAACACAGGTAATGCAAACTATTTATTTATTATTTAAATCATTTGTAGAAGTCATTAAGAGCATTACCTGAAGAGAACCATTGCAAAATGGCATGGTGGACAGGCCAGCAGAAAAATCTGAAATATTAAAAGGAAAAAAAATAGTCACAATTGTATTCATTTTAAACGTCTCTAACAGCTTTCACCACATGTTTCAAAGCAAGAGAAAGCCACTTATCAGGTATTCAATCAAGAGTAATTGTTCAGCTCTGATTTCCCTCAATATCTTTCTCCTTAGGTTTACTTTGGGGGGGGGGGGGGGGGTACCTGCCATGACACACTTGGTATCAAAGTTTCATTCTCACTGTAAATCAGCTCCATCAGTTGGAGCTTAATTTCTTGTACAAATGGCCTGTCTGGAGCACTGATTACAACAGCCTACTAAGAGCTATTTTTCAAAGCAAACACTTTATACTACTATTAACATAGCTCTTGCAGAAGCATCTAGAGAATCAGAATATAGGTGTGGTCACATGAAGCACAACACAGAGCGATATCAGGATTCCGGGGGGGGGGGGGGGGGGAATCTTTCCATCTCTGACTTTGTCCCGGGCCTTCGCTTCTCAAATAACATCTAGTTTTGTTATCTGTAACAAGATGCCAACAAATACGAGGATTAGGTATCTCAGTCCCCTTGACGGACAAAACAGATTACAGCTGCAGCATCAGAACCCATAAATCACTTGGCATGTTAATTTTAACTGCAGTCATATTCCACAAATGTTATCTGTCAAGCTGTAAACATGATCCAGGGCCGCTCAGTGTAATTATGACAGCAGGAAGTTTAGTAATTCCCAAGTAAATACAGTCACCTTAACACGTGTGGTCTGCTAATGACAAAACAAAATGATGTGCGTTTAGTCAGCAGTGCAGGATCTCTCTCAGTTTTCGTGAATTCCCTTTTTCGCCAGCTCAATCCCTTGTTCAGTGTATACAATTGCCTTTTCATTTAGATAAAAGGGCAAACAATTATCCATTTCCTGCTCACCATCCTTAAATATGAATTGCTGAAATAGCGGTATGTATTATGCTTGGGCAAACTCTCCCGTGCTTGCTTCAGGAATGATCAGAGTTCTTTGGAAAGGAGCTGAGATCATTTTCAAGCTAAACCAAGGCTATCCCCAAAGCACCCTTCTTCCTCTCTTTACTCAACTGGCTAGCAGCAACAAGAGGAGTGGAGAGATGCAGGGTGGGGAGAGATCTGTGAATGCACTACAAATCCCAAGGGCCACTGTGCCTTCCTGCTGGTGCACTGCCGCTGGGATCGGGAGAAAGAAGGCAGGATTTCAGGAGCTTGTAAAGCTTACCTTTTATTTGGTGACAAGAGTTTTACAACCCTGGCTTGAGAGTACTTTGCAGACATCTCTAGTTAGAAATGCTCTCTGAAGTGAAAAAATTCCAACATGCGCCTTTACAAAATTGCATGAATATTGTACATGAAGCGTGCAAGTTGTATAGCACGCAAACAACTAGTTGAGGGTGCCCATCCCACACCTTTGCCTGCCCAGCCTACAAGGAGCTGGGTTTCCATGGAAGGTGGGGAGCAAACTCTGCCTCTTCAAGAATGATCAACAGCAGACAGATCCCCTCCCTTCATCAGAAGTCATTACCACAACCCCAAATCACACCACCACTTCCCTCAAAGCAGTGTCAAGCATCTGATGCTATGGCAACAACATCATTCTGTTTGCCCACCTAGGAAGCTATGGCTGTTCCCCCGGAGCATGCTTGCACACCAAGGCTTAGCAGTGTTTTGCCAACTAGATCTCTAGCCATTTTTCAGAGGCAGATTGCAAAGTAGACGAAACCGCACTACTGTTTCCCCAGCCAATAAGTACGCTACAGCAAAGGGGACAGGTACAGCGACCACAGGACATTAACTTTAGAAAGCAATGCAACAGGTTCTATATAACAATCTAAACACATTTTGGTAATATCAGCAGTTATACTCTCTTTTTCCTAAATTCACCCATAATCACCAGGTTTAAACTAAGACTGCTATTTGCTCTAAACAAATTCAAGGCCCAAATCCATTTTCCTGCATCCTATTGTCAAGACAGCATCCTAAATAGTACATCTGATGCTTGCCAATTCTCTTGGTGTAACCATAGTTCCAACAGGCCTCATATGGCCTCTTCAAGTGCTGACATCAATGTGGCCTCTCTTTCAACCCATCCATTCTCACTGAAGCACTGACTCACAAAACCAGTATCTTCTGCACATTATTAAAAATGCAAGTATAAAACCAAAGCTCAAGACTATTACTTGCATGGAGAACCTATGGCCCTCCAGATAATGTTCAACCAACTCCCAACATCCCTAACTAATGGTTATGCAGAATGGGACTCATGGGAACTGGAGTCCCACAACACCTGATGGGGCCACAAGTTCCCCCACCCTTGGAATATAAAAACTAGAATGATAATGTTCGATTTACTCTGTTGAATATTTAATCAAAAACATCTATATGCCCAATCAGGAAGTATTTTAGTAATGCTCTTTGTAGAGTCTGTTTTTTCGCTAAACAGTATGTTCAATAGTCACCTAGCCCAACTGAACTCTTTCACAGCAAACTAATGTTCTAGAAATACGATCACCATAATGGATGCAATCCAACTTCCACTAAAGTAAATTAAAAGCTAATGGATGAGTACAAACACAACCAATACAAGGGAAGTCCTCAGCAATTTTTAAAAGAGAGAAGTAACAGAAAAAAACATTAAATAAAGTCACCAAAAGAAAAAGAAAAAACACTTTGTGAGAACTGAGACGCAAAAGTCATACCACTCCTTTTTAAAAGTTCTGAAAGCAACTCTAATTTACTGAAATAATCTAGGAGAGCAGCAGATATTGGACAAGAAGTTAATAGGAAGATACTACATGCTGGAGAGAATATTTTACCAATACTACTGAGCCTTAAGTAAACTTAATAGACCCTCTAGGACTACTAAGGCCATTTCTACAATGGCCTTTTGTCCTGGGACCATCCCTGGGTGCCCCCTGTGCATCCAAATGATGCACGGGACTCCCAGGGGCAGGGGAAGACGGGGATGAGTTTTCCCAAGGATAAAGAAACCCTGGGAAAACCTGATTTCTCCAGCGGTCCCAGGGCCGTCCCAAGACTGCAGGAAGTGTGGGCATCCATCCCAACTGGTGCTGTGCTTGCTCATAAGCAAGGCACCAGAAACGGGCACAGAGCTGCGCGGCACCGCTCCGTGCCCATTAGGGGAGAGGGGGGCTACATTTTCGGCATCCATGGGATGGTGGGGAGGATAAGGGCCGCGATTTGGAGGGAGGGATTAAAAACAGTACCTTTTGCAATGGAGTGGGGCCTTGCTCTTGCGCAAATGGCCCCGTTGCTTAAAAAAATGGTGGCCACGATGTCCCAGCTTCCTCCCAGGACATCGCGCACTGGGTGTACATGCTGGGGGAGTCTCTTGCGATCAGGATATCGCAATGGCCTCCCCTCTCCCTCCCATAATGCCGGGAAGTGTAGAAAGCCCCTAAGTTTGAAAAATAATTAAACACTTTGAAAACACATGCTTTTGACTAAGGGAGAAATGCATTTCATGGAAAAGGCCTTTTTCAATATCTGAACAAAGGTTAAGGATTCATGCAATATTTGAGAGTTCTGTTTATGCAAGCCATTACTCTTTGCTTATATGTTTCCAAACTAGAACACATGTGGGAGATGCTTGTATATAAAAATAGTAATCCTGCTCATTATGTTTTCACACACCAGCTGTTCTTGAAACTACAATAGGGGAAGCCAATGTGCAACCTAATTTAGACTGATATTTAATGCAAGATAGGCAAGATTGTACCTGTGAATAATAATTTTGTTAAATAAATTGCTAAGTAATGAAGAGCACCAATCATATTCGAAAGTGGTGGACTGGAAGTAATAAGGATTTATTTTTAAACATTGAAGTAGAATAGAATTTGTTGGAACATATTATTATTTCTACAGCACCTGCGGCAACTAGGAGCTTTAGACAAACAAAAGAAATGAATATGGAAGGAAAAAATAGATGTGCAATACCAGTTTTAACATACCACAGTGAGGAGGCTATATACTTTAGTTCATAAAAAAAATCATTCCAGGTCAGTTTGTAACTATCTACTTGCCTGTGACCAGGAAGTTGCCTTATACCAAGTCAGATCATTGGTCCTTCCAGCTCAGTACTAGGGGTGTGCACTGGATCGGGTCCGATCCACGATCCAGAGCCGATCCGGGGGAAATCAGATGCAATTATCCGATTTCCGATCACCCCTCTGGATCGTCCGATCTTTCCCGAACCGGTCCAGAAAAAATCGGAGGATCGGCATGCGCCCACCGATGGAAGCGGACAGCGGGGGTGGGCTTACCTGGGAGGGCTGTCCGCTTCCATCGGCGGGTGCCAGCTCTTCAAGGTTCCAGACAACGTTCCCCCCCCCCCCAGCCCTACCTGGAGAAGCCAGGTAATGAGCCTGAAATCATTTGCATGCAAAAACATGAGCTCCTTCTCACATCTCTCCGCATAATGTTTGTACACGGAAGGTTCCAGGTTCAATCCTTGGCATCTCCAGGTGCAACTGGAAAGACATCTGCCTCAAACCCAGGAGAGCTGCTGCTAGTTTAGTGAATGTATACCTGGTATCTCCCAACATGGTGCCAGCGGGCTTCAAATGTGACCACAGATGCCTTTCTTGGAAGCCGACAGCATCCTTGCCCCACCTGATTTTTTTCTTTTTAATGAAATATTTTTCATTAAACTAGGAGGCTGGAAAGTAAAGTGCTGCCTTCCATCACCATCTGTATTTGGATTCAAATGAGTGGTTATGGAGTTCAGAACCCACCTCTACCTTGTACTTGGGTTTTTGGGCAAGTTACTTTTTTTTAATCTAACCACTTTGCCTTCTGGGAAATAAGTGTTTTGTGACCAGCCATGACAACCATGGTAGCCATTTTATGAATAGGCAAGCCCCCAGAATGCCATTTTATGAGAGTGCCCACAACATTCTCTCAAAATTCCAAATGTGCCTACCAACACAAAAAGGTTGGGGACCCCTGACCTAAGCAATACCAGGCTAGATGGACCAATAGTCTGACTCAGGTTAAGGCAACTTCCTATGTTTACAGAGGGATCCTCTTTGTTCCTTTCTGGTTAGGCCCCATCTTGAGTACTGTGTCCAGTTCTGGGCACCACACTTCAAGAGGGATGTAGACAAGCTGGAGGGGGTACAGAGGAGGGCAACGAGGATGATCAGGGGTCTGGAAACAAAGCCTTATGAGGAGAGACTGAAAGAACTGCGTATGTTTAGCCTGGAGAAGAGAAGACTGAGGGGAGACACGATAGCACTCCTCAAATACTTGAAAAGTTGTCACACAGAAGAGGGCCAGGATCCCTTCTCGATTATCCCAGAGTGCAGGACTCGGAATAACGGGCTCAAGTTACAGGAAGCCAGATTCCCACAGGACATCAGGAAAAACTTCCTGTTAGAGCAGTAGACAATGGAACCAATTACCTAGGGAGGTTGTGGGCCCTCCCACATTAGAGGCATTCAAGAGGCAGCTGGACAACCATCCGTCAGGTCTGCTTTAAGGTGAAATCCTGTATTGAGCAGGGGGTTGGACTCGATGGCCTTATAGGCCCCTTTCAACTCTACTATACTATGATTCTATAAATCTGTGCATCTCAAAATATACAAGAGCTGCTCTGCCATGCAAATTTGACCTACAGGTTACTGATTTACTCGACCAGATGATCTAAACACCTACAGTTAAATAAGTGGGCACCATAGAGTGGGGAAGGGACAAATGTTCAAATGGCATAAAAAACAAAGGAGAAGGTACATAGAGTTGGGTACTGAGAATGGCAGGAAAGGAAACTGCCTTCTTGATTTTTTGCTGCTGTTTTTAAAGATGGTATTTATTCCATTGGTTTCAATTTCTGAAAGCTGCCTTGAGCACTGTTTTATTTCTTAAATAGATAGTGACAAGTGGGAGAGATGAGGTAAGTTGAAGACTGAAGAAAAATCTGAGAGATGCTGCAGTCGAAAAAACAAACAAAAGTGATTGTTGCAATAGTCAATGTGAGAAATAAGGTGGCAGTAAAGCATTTTAGCTGTGCTAAAAGAGGGAAAATTGTGAATTTTATAGATATAACAAAATGACAGAGAGATGTTTCAATAATTGAGTGGACAGACAGGGAAAGAAAGAAGAGGCAAAGCTAATACTGAGATTATGAGACTGAGGGGTAAAACAGTACAATTACCTAGTACGGCCTTCCCCAACCTGGTGTCTTCCAGATGTTTTGCACTACAACTCTCAAGATTTTTGTCCACTGGCCATGCTGGCTGGGCTGTTAAGAGTTTATTTGTATTTATTTGTATTTATTTATTTATTTATTTATTACATTTATATATAACACCCCATAGCCGAAGCTCTCTGGACAGTTTACAAAAGTTAAAAGATTGAACATTAAAAAGTCAATATACAAAATTTAAAACCATAAACATAATACAGCTGAAGTCCAAAACATCTTGGGGGCACCGGGTTTGGGGAAGGCTGAAATAATAGAAGAGAAGGAATGAGCTGATGAGTGGCAAGTCACATAGGAAGGAGGATATCACAAAGATGAGGTTACTGACCACCCTACCAAAGGTTGGCAGGAAAAAAGAAAAACAAGCAAGTATGAATCTTGGGGTGAAGAGGGTGAGAGCCTGGAGAGTCTATCACTGGCTGAAGGTTTAACAAACTAAATACAAATTTTATCTCAGCCCAAAGTTCTGGAGAGAAGAGTTCCAAAGCTCAAATCCTCTTGCTGAGTTCTTTATCCTGTTTATCAAGACCTCAAATTTCAGACCTATTCTGTGTGCTGCCTACTTTTCCTAGGTCCTTGTCTGTCCTGAAGCATGTTCTGATGCTGGCACTAGGCCCAGTCCTTCCAGGATTTGACTTGATTTCTCATGGCCTTCTGCTGAACATGGCTTGCCTGGAGCAGCATTATGGTCCAACTCTATTTTACCTCATTCTCAAATGTCAGAAGATACTTACAGTTCCAGGATGGCACTTTGCCAGTCAGCAACTCACATAGGAGCATTAACATGCTTAAAAGAGGCCTGAATGGAGTTTAGTGCAATTCTCCATACCAAAAGGATAGAGCAACTTGTGATCATTCCAATTCCTCTGTGCTACGTGTATACAAATAGTAATCCCAGCATAGGGGCCACTTTCCACACGCTGGTATAAACAAAATTACTATTGGGCACCTTGCCATTCTTCATAAAATTGCAAACTGCTCATCAGAAAACATTAACCAAGAAATCAAAGAGCCACTCCCAAATCATTCTACTTTTTAAAAGGCACTCAATTCCTATTGAGACTATATTGAAACAGTTTTCTGCCTGTCAAATGCCCAGCACCTTTCAGAAGCAATTACTACACGTATAAATAATGGCAATGCCTATTTTTCCTTCAACAATTTTCAGTGCTTTTTTAAAAAGCTTCTGAAGATTGGAGCCTTAAGTGGGACTCTTGGCAGGTATATTTATGCTACCACTTCCCACAGAGATTACAGCCTACAGACAAAAAGACAATGACTGGGTTCACACAACACACTAACCCATGATGGTTTATTTTCTGGAACAACCCATGATGGGTTATCTTGTTGTCTGTGGGATTATTTCCCCCAAATAAGCCATCCTGAGAACCCATGGTCTGCAGTAAGAGTTATTTTACCTATGGTGGGTTAGCATGCTGTTTGTTGCGCCAGCATAAGTTATAGAGATCGCCTACAGAGCTAACAGGCAAGAGCAGCCGAAAACGTTGCTGCCACTCTGGTTCTCTCAAGCAAACACTATTCCCGCCACAAAAGAAGCTGGGATATCTGCCTGACTGGGCAGAGGAACTACAGGAGGAGGACTGAAATAAAATACACTGTGTAGCTTGTTAGTCTGGTTGGCTGATGCGACCACAGTAGGTTGTTTGCATAACTACCTACCCAGCATAGCTTGCCACCCACCTTGGGTTAGTATGATGTGTGAACCCAGCCAACATCAAGAAAGTTAACCTGCAGATGACAGGTTAGGAAACTTTACATAACATAATAATGCATGAAAAATAAAGTATTGATTGTTTTATATGTACTCTTAGTACTTTTTTTAGCAGTTCGTAGTTCAGTAGAGCTTTTATTATTAAAAATAGAAGCTACTATAATTTGGCTTTTATTGCCTAAAATATGCTCCCTTTCCTTTTAATTCTACTTTTTAAAAATCAACAAATGGTTCTTAGCAGCTGTTAGCTTTAACTGTAGTGGGATACAAGAAAGATGCTAAATAGCAGGTACCCAACTCAGTATTTTTACCACTTGATTTTGTAACAGAGAAATGTTTTTCATTCCATGCACTTAAATAAGAATGCAACTTATTTTGATCAGGGATGGGCAACATGTGACCCTCCACATGTTTTGGCCTACAATTCCTGTCATCCATCACCATTGGTTACACTGGCTAGGGCTGATGGAAGCGAAAACATCTGGGAGGCTGATAGTGGCTCAACCCTAATCTAGATACAAGCGTCTGTGTCTTTGTACAATTTCAGTTAGTCACAGAAGCAATACAAAGTCAATCTTTGATTTAATTCTACATGGTGCCCAGGACTTTATGCAAATTACAAGTATTAATCTCTTAAAGACTGACCAATCTCACTCAGAGGAACATGGCATTGTGATTTGGCATAATACCGCTGTCTGATGAAATTGCATGTCTAAACATTCTTGATTATATTTCAAAGCAGATTCACAAACTATTTCCAGATGACCTGGCTGTGAGCAAAGTCCTGCTTGTGCTGAAACAATTGCGAGACTACATCACCATGATGCCACAAAGCTGCCAAACATAGACTGAGCAGTGGCACAGAAACATTGGAGTTTTTGATGGCTAGTTGTGCTTGTGGCGAAGCAAGTACACAACCACTTCCTCACAAGCAGAACTCCTCCCAAGTTCTCACCATCTCAAAATGGCTATGTAAAATCAGCAGTAGCCAGTGGCTTGCAAATTGTCATTCACCTGGGCCACTTGTGGCAAATCAGAATCCTGTTCAACAGTGGTGTAATGGTAACTATTGACTGCAGGCATTCATTATAACATCCCACCAAGGAGAGCCCAAAAATGCAGGCAGCTGTATCTTTCTGTGTGTGTGTGTGTGTGTGTGTGTGTGTGTATACACACACCCCAACATATTATACACACATACCAAGAACAGTGGTAAGTAGCATAATACCCAATTTATTAGGATCAGCTGACAGTCATAGAAAAGTGAGCTTGCAAAGGGCAATGCAGTAGTTACCACACTGGACTTTGGATAGGGTGCCTTGAGAATGCACGATCGTACAATCACCACAGATGGATTGTGGTGCATGATAGCAGCCATTTTGAATAGTTAACCCCCGGCAGGGTGTTGCTATCATTTATCGTATCGTCCAAACCCAGGCAGCAGAAGTTGTTTGAGAGTTAAGTGTCCAAAACGTCCCAACATGCAAACCAACCCCAACATGTCCCCAAACAGCATAAGACCACAAATTTCCAGGAGTTTCATATCCCATCACCAGGTTGAAACATTTTATTTCAATGTAAACAAAAGAGGTTCTAGCCATTTTCATTTCCATTCTGCAGGTCTTTTGTAAAGCTAACAGGTCTTAATTGTCCATTCAAGCCACTTTGCATTACAACAAGCTCACAACAATATATTGTTGGGGGTATAATCCATTCCCCCCTCAGATACTGTGAGGATTGCAGTTAAACTCAAAAGGAACAGGGAAATCTGAGGGGGATGGCAGATGATGTCACTGTCCCTGCCAATCAAAACATCCCAGCGTTTTGACCCTGACTCCACTACACTACTGCCGTCCAATAAAAGAGGCAGGTAAGCTTTTGTAAACTGGGGGGGGGGGGGGGGGGGAGAGACAGATCTGGCAATAGCCATTCATGCTCTCATCACCTCCAGGCTCAATTACTGTAATGCTCTCTGTGTGGGGCTGCCTTTGAAATGCATTTGGAAAGTTCAGCTAGTACAGAATGCTGTCACCAAGTTGCTGGCGGGAGTTGGCCATTTGGAACGTATCTGATCTACACTAGATACTTGTTTCTAGCTGAGACCAATTCAAATTAGTGGTTTTAACCAATGTTATTATCCACCCTGTTTGGCAGGCGTGTAGCCTTGACATTATCTTTGACTCCTCTCTCTTTGTTCTCGGTATTCAATTCATAGTCCAGTCTTTATACTGTTCCTTTTACAATGTTGTCAAGGGCACCAGGTTAAGGAAACTGGATACAGACTGCAAGTTCCTCAGGTTAGGGACCTGTCCTCTTGTACTCTGTTGGCCCCATACATACAAATGGTACTATACAAAACAAGATGCTATGAAACCCTAAAAAGCGTGTGTCCTCTATGTGCTGCCCCATGTACTCCATTTAACATCAGAGGCCTTGCTCCATGTGAATCTGCAAAATGAGGCTCAGCTGAGACTTACTAGGAGCAGGGTCTTTTCAACTGTGGTGCCAACTTTGTGAAATGCACTTCTCTAGGGAAGCCCACCAGGCTCAGACACTATTACGAAGTTTCAGGCACCATGCTACATCCTTGTTCTCTCAGATAGCTTTTGAGTTAAACTGAAATTATTTCTGGTTTTAATTTGGGCCTGTTTTGATTTGGATCACTGTTGTGGAAGTTTATCTTTTCTTATTCATTCCTGCTGGCTTTTGTGGCAGTGTATTTTTCTACTGCTTTTAGATTCTTCTTTTCAGTTGTTGTTGGTAGGTTTCACCGATGTAAAGACGTGTGTTCTTTACAAAATATGACAGGAATATATGTTTTTAAAATGAAATTGTAAAAATGAATTTTTGGGCACAATCCTATGCATCTTTCAACAGAAACAAAGTCCCACAATTCCCAGCCTTCCCCAGCCATCTATATTGGCTATGGAATACTGGGAGTTTTTTCTGTCTAAACCTACATAGTATTGCGCCCTTATTCCTTTTTTTAGCACTAAATGTGCCACAAATGACTAACACAGGCATATGTGGGCAGGCAAGTCGATAACATTTAAGGAGATGTTTGAAAGACTGCCTAAACAAGAGTCTGTATGGGAAAGATTCTCTCATTCTGGCTTGAGCCATGGGGTGTTGAGTATGTGTCTTACCATTCTTACTAAAATTTTAAGAATGGCCTGTAAGTATCTCTAGCTGGGGTTCGTAAGTCATCTAAGAGAATGTAACTCCATTAAAAAAATATCATGCACTCCCTTCAGTTGTCATGCTTGTGGCATCTTCTGTACCAATGTAACCATAGCTGAATGGACAAGAGACAGGGGAGTGGGATGGAGGATACGCACAAACTCTTTCCACTAAAATCCAGTTTCAGTTCAGGTTACACAGCTAAACCATTCATCTTAATCAACTAGTCAAATTATGTGGCAGATTGCCAGCCTAAGATTAGCTCTCTAGCTCATGTGCAAAGCCATAAATATTACGGATTCAAGCTCAGGAAGAGACAGCTGTAGTCCAATACAATCCTACATGGAAGTAAGCCCCATTGAGGCTAGCAGGGCTCACCTCTGAGTAGCCATGCATAGGACTGCACTGTTATTTGGGGGAAGGGGAATCCGTAATGTTACTAGTCGCCCTGCTCGCACATAGAAGTATTTGTAAGACATGTAGCCAAATCTTTAAATTTGTCGCCTGGTGCTAACGTTGTTATCTTTTCGGCACCAGGTCGAGACTTTCCTCTTATCTCAGACATTTAGCAATATCTGATGAGCCCGGGGTTTAAATGTATGTGTATATTGTATGTTTTTTACCGTTTAAATTTTTGAATGTTGTTTTTAAATGTTTAAATCTTATGTAAACCGCCCAGAGAGCTTCGGCTCTGGGGCTGTATACAAATGCAATAAATAATAAATAGTAAATAAATAAGTAAACAAATAATTTAAAAAATTACAATTTCTCAGCCTGGTTACTTGAAGGAAATTTTTAATCAGTGTAGGCAAGTGAATATTTACAAGCCTATTGTAAATCCACAGTATGTACTGCTTTAACCTTCCTGAAGTCTCAGCATTACTTATTAACAGTGCAGTCCTACACATCTATTCAGAAGTAAGTCAATGGGTCTGACTCCCAGGGAAGTGGATATAGAATTGCAGCTTTAGCATCTTACAGACTAATAGCTGCTGATGGCTATGTGCTACCTCCAGTATCTGAGGCAGTAAGTCTGTATGCACCAGTTGCTGAGGCACATAGATAGGAGGGTGCTGTTGCATCATGTCCTGCTGTATTGGTCCCTGGTCGACAGCTGGCTGGCCACTGTATGAACAGAGTGCTGGACTAGATGGACCCTCAGTCTGATCCAGCATGGCACATCTTATGTTCTTATGTTTCCAAAAGGGAGCATTTGCTGCATATCTATGTAACCAAAGATCTTTTGCATAAAGGCACAGTTCTAACCTCAGTCAATTGCCCTGTCACCAATATAAGACTAAAACCAAATGCAAACAGTTTAACATTACAGCTTCTCACACACATCTTTCCCCTCATCCTGTTTGCTTTTAAACATCCAGCCTGAGAAACAGTTTCTGTGCTACTTCAAAAAGCTGAATCTCCATATTGTGAACTTTGGTTGGCCCTAATCGAAAGTATTTTACTACTACTGTGGACTCCCTTCTTAGCTGAAAATCAGAAACAGAAGGCCTACTGATAAAATACAAAAGTATTGGAACAACATATTTTGTTGCTCAAAATAATATTGCTACTTGAAAACTGCATTTAAAAAGATAGGAAGAACTAAACAGGGTGCACTCTTTCTTCTCAAGTTTTTGGTCTAAAATACACATAAGAAAATTCTGTCTTCAACCATCAACATGCTCTTTTTAACATATGACAGTCAAACCAACAAATTTAGAAATAAGGGATGAATTTATGCATAGGCTTATGAAGTGGATGCACAATTACTTCACCATAAGTACAACTCAATCTTGTTTACTTATAAACAGCTGCAAATTAACTGCAATTTTTAATACCAGTAATATAACCACTTAATGACACAGTGTAGCTGAGAAATGCTCAAACCAATTTAATTGGGGGTGAACCAGTCCTGAGGTTCTTCATGAAAAACCTAATCTTCTGCATATTTAGAACCAAGTAATTCCCTCTGCAGAGAGGTCCTCTGACACTAGCCTTGTAATCTTTTTGAAAACAAGAAAAGGTTTTATTCTTCCAGGCTTTTTAATGCATGCTGTTATTATACATTATTTTGCATTTTTTAATAACAAGATGGAAATTTTGCAGAAGGGAAGTATATATGTCTTTTTAAATGGATGGATTTATAAATAAATAAAATATTTTAAAAAGAAGGGTGGTTGAAAGGAGTTATTTTCCAAAATAAGACAAGCTCCTATTCTGGTGTAAATGCCCATTACACCAGCTGTTCTTAAGCCCGGAAGAACATAGTTGGTAGTTCTAGAGATGTTCTAGGTCCAGTGTAGATGGACAAAGGGATCCAATCCTAGGTGGTAATTATTTGCGACAGAATGCCTTACCTGCATGATGGTGACCACATGGCAAGGGTTCAGCAAGTAGATGACAGTCCTGGAAGCAAACTTGAATCCTACTTCCAATCCAAAAGTGAGGCAGAAGAATACCAGCAACAGGTTTTTCCCTAAGCTTTCCTCTTTGAGCCGAGACTGAGCGAGCAGTTCTCCCACCTCCCTTAAGTGGTATCGCCTGATCTTCTGCAGAGACACCACAATCTCCAGAATCCCTACACATAAGAAAACCAGGCTCTCCAACAGGCGCTGATGCCACGGCAGAAAGGCAGCGCACTCAGGACCTCCATTGCCTTCGAAGCTTGGGTCCACACCACCATACATCCAGTCCAAAAGATTGGAGAAGCTGTAACGATCCATGGCCAAGTCCTGTTCCTCTCTATTCTGGTGCATGTGGGAGCTCGAAGAAATCAAAGCTACTCTGCTGTCTGGGTGACGAAACATGAAATACAAGGGAGTCCTTATCAGCAGGTTCACTCCCTCCCTCTTCAGAGAGAGAAAAGAGACAGCTGATCCTCAATTCTCACTTCAAGTGCTCTCAGATGAGAATCCAAGGAAATCTGAAGACAGAAAGGGCAGAAAAATCAGAAAGACAGGGTAAGAATAGATGTGGAGAAGGTTTGAGCTCTCAGCTCTCCTTGAGCAATTACTTCCTTTACACTAACCTCCTAACCAGCACCATGCATACATGTGTACAGACTGGGTGCAGGGAGCCTAACACTCCCTTCCCCTTCCTGGTGCACCTTCAGATGTGTTGGACTACAACTCCCATAATTCCCCCAACCAGTGATGCTGTGAATTGTAGTCCAACACACCTGCAGGGACACCAGGTTGGGGTAGATGTTTGGTGTTCTAAAAAACCCAAAAAACTACCTGACAATACCTTTGAGTGGTTATGCTGCATATATAAATATACAAAACAATAGTCACACACATACAGAACTCATGTAATCTGTTCTCCTAGCCGTACACTACTGTGTATTCATTAATTAATATTAATTGGTGTTTATTCATTACATTTTTATACTTAGAAGGGTGCTCTCTGAAGCTCTCTTGAGCAGTTCATAGAACAAAACTTAAAACCACCAAATGCTATTGCGTAATAAAACAAAGCATAATCCAAAACCTTATTTTAAATAAAAGTTTTAACGCGCCTCTCTTTACACACACACACCACACACACACCACACAAACGGATTCCGTCTCTCTTACTCCACAAAGCTCCGACACCACCAGCGCGCTTCGGACGAGGCTTTCCAACGCGTTTCACACCCGTGAAGCCGCTGCTGTGGTGGTGGTGCTGGTGGTGGTAGAGGCCGGGGAATTCCTCCACAACAACCCTGTACAGTAGGCCCGCCCTCGAGATCACCCCGCCACACACACACGCCCCACAACAGACGAAGGAAGCGGGAAAGGGGGTGGAGAGAAGAGACAAGATGCCGGTTGATTTATTTCCCCTTCGCGGGCGGCGAGGCTGCCACGCTTTGCCTTTCCCCTCACGAGCCCCTCACGGCAGGGCGCGCGACCCTGGCCCCGCTCTCCCGAGGGAAGGGGGCAGAAAGAGAGAGAGAGAGAGAAGGCCGCCCCCCCCCCTCCGTCCCTCGCTCCCTCCCTGAGAGAGAGATCCGCGCCTTCCTCTTCCACCTCCGCCTCTTTCCCCCCTCAGCTTCCTCCTCCTCCTTCTCTTCTGTTACCTCACGGCAAGGCGGGAGGCGCAGGGGAGCGAGGGGCAGCTCGGCGGAGGCCCCCCTTGGCCTCGGCAGGCGGCGCATGAGGGAGACCCGCGGCCGCGCTCCGGCCCGGCGGAGGGGGAGGCGGCGGCTGTGACTCCTCGGGGGCAGCCGGGGACGCAACAGTGGCCGAGGCCGCCACCAACCACCACGCCGCGGCTGCTGCTGCCGCCGCCGCCGCCAGCCGAGCAGCATCCCCCCCAACGCCGCCGCCGCCCCCTCCCCGCCGGGCTCGATCCAGGCCGAAACATGGATGGGGCGCCCGGGATTGGCTGCGCGGGGCTTCCCGCTCCGCCTCTCGGAAGGCGGCTCCAGAGGTCGAGAGCGGCTCTCCCCCGCTACCGTCGCCTTCGCCGCTCGCATGGCGAGGCTTCCCCTGGCCGCCGCCGCGCAAGGCGAAGGCGGGAAGAGGCCGGGTTCTGGCGGCGGGAGTCGCCACCTGCGGCTCCACTGTGCGGGCGGCGGGTGGTTCGGTGCTCTTCCGTGTCCCCGCGTCTTCTCGCTAACCTGCTAGCTTTCCGCGTGCAAGGATTATTGACGTCGGGATGAAAGGGGAGGCAGGCCGATTTCAAAACCTTTGCGCTCTACGGCTCTTACCTAGTTCTCCCCACCCCCTCTCCCCCGGCCCTGATTTCAGAACCCTTGCAGGCAGAAAGCTAACAGGTCATGGGAAAGACATACAACCAAGTGGACAACTGCTTTATAACCTGAAGAGAGTTGAGCTTCCTTTGTTTATTCTTTCTACCGCCATCTATCATCTTTTGTGTATTCAATAAACTGTTAAACCGACCCATTTGTGATTTGAATCATTGACAGCACCCAGGGTTTGATGGAAACCAAATCAACCTGGCTCCCATAAATTAAGCAACTCAAGACAACATGATTGCACAACAAAAAAAACCCTCTGGAAGCACCCTTGCTATGATTCTCACAACCCATGAATTAGGGGATTACAGGGTGAGCAACTTCTGGGTCTCTACATTTTTTGGCCTACAATTCCCATCAAGCCTCACCATTGGCTATTTTGGCTAGGGCTGATGGGAGTTGTAGACTGGTACAAGTTGCCCACCTCTGTATTAAGAGGATGAAATAGGTTGACTGTTACTTCCATCCTGTGGCAGCTCCTGATTTTTGTAGATCCTCGGGCAAGACACTGCTCCCTCACTGAGTCTCCCTGCACACCACCATTTCGGCAACTGTTCTTGCTCCTCATTGCTACTACAAGCTTGCATGACAGAGGCATCTACTGTTCCTGCTTCTCACCATCTCTGGACCAGAGAAAGAACCGAGGAAGTGGTGATGGTGAAGAGTAGGGGCAATTCCAGAGGGCTCTTGTCAGTGGGCCCCTGCTGTGGTGTGGGCCCTCAGCAGATGCCCTGCCATGCCTACTTTTGACAGCACCCCTGCTTCCATTATAGCAATGAGGTTGCAGCCTGCTGATTACTGCTCATCAGTCATCTGGGAGCAACGTCATGAGCGATGGAAGCATGATGTGGATGCAGCATCTTGAGATTGGTGGAGGGAGGGCATGTGGCTGATGAAGCGCAGTGGTTTATAGTGGTGCTGTGCAGTTGCTGTGGGCGGGGCTGTTGCGGTTCCAACATTCTGTGCTGCATAACACTTGCTAGCAAGAATTCAATCCTATGTGTAGCAGTTATTCAGGAGTAAGCTCCACTGAACACTTCTGAGTATATCGCCATCTTAGAAGACTGCTGCATCTTGGTACAGTGGTGCAACTCGGGCTAGATCTTGGGGACCAAAGGCTCCGCAGTACAGAGTGCCCCAAATGACCAGCCAGACACAGATGGTGATGACGGCATCAGATGCAAACTCCATTTTTTCCCCTGTAGTCATGATGGTGCTATGATTTAAGTGAATTTGAAATGCAAAACTGCACATGCTCAGAGTATTAGTATCAGTATTATTACATCAAGGCTGGCAAACAGTTTTGTTGTCGTTCTAACATATAAAGAATGTAGAAGGAGTTCTAAAGCATGGAATGGCCATAGGGAGTGAGAGAAGAGAAATATTAGTTGTGTGATTCACAACTGAAGTAATACACATGGCTGTCTAAAGGGGACCCTTTCCTCCCATCCCAGAAGCCCAGGATCTAAAATTAGCTAGGGTACATCTTGACGAGGGATTTGCACCGGGGTGGATTCAGACTGGCGGCAGGTCATCTATATGATGCAGCCGCCATTGCAAAGCCATCCAGGGGCAAACCTCCAAAGCTCCGCTTTAAAAAAGTTGGGCACTTACCCCGACTTTTTGCACTTAGAGCGAGGCGATGACGGCATCTGCTGACTGTCGCCTCGCTCCGGAGCTGCGGTGGAGGCAGGCCCCAGCCGTTGGCAACCCCTGATTGGCTGGACAGGGAGAAGGGGTGGGCCAGCATCTTCCAGAGAACCTCATCCTCCCAGGGAGAGCTGCAGCTGTCCACAGAAAGCAAGGTACAGGTGGCGAGGGACTGGAGGAGGACAAGCTGCTCTGCCGCACCACCAGACTGGTACCTCTGGGCCTCAGTTTGTCCCTTCCCAGTCCCCTGCTGCCCTTACCTTACTTTCCGTGGACGGCTTCAGCTCTCCCCTCCTCCCCGCGCTCGTTCCTTCGTGTAGGGACAACACAGAGGAGCGCGAACACGGGGGTTTGACGGCTCACAGCGCAAATGCACCATCGTCAAGACGCCCCCCCTAGTTGCGCCAATGGATTGGTATGGCTGGGATAGGAGCCCAACCAGATTAACAGTTCCAGAGGCAAGTTTGACTGGCCCGCCAGGCAATTTCGGTGAGCACCGTTGACTTAATCTAATACGAGTATGTGACCAAGTATGTATGTATGTATTTATTTGTTCATTTATTTTTGAACATTTATGCCTCGTTTCTACAAAGAGCTCAAAATGATTTACAACACGAATGAAATAAAAATTAAAAACTTAACCGTTTTAAATAACCTTTCAATTTGCGTCGTAAACTCGAAACGTTGAACACAAAAACAGCAGCAGAAAATAAACAGAACGACAATTAAAATATTTACAGTGTTGTTGTTATAAGACCAACCCATTCATTTCCTCTTTGCTCATATAAATCCTAGCGAAAGGTCTTGGAGAAGAGCTCAACCCTGACATAGAGATAACGGGAAACTGAATATAATGGTAATTAGGAAGTTCATGAAGAAGCTCTTTGCAGAGAAAGCATTTGTGGTTATAAGCAAGATTGTATTATCATTAAGAGATGCTTGCAGTATCAGATAGCGCTAATGATATGAATAAAACTTGAGGCAGATGGTTAGTATATCCAATGTTGCAATAAAAGATGAGCTGTTATTTCAACCTAGTGGATGCAATGAAACACTGGTAAGTGCCTATGGTAAGCTATATTCAGGGGCAGTAGGGCAGCAAAAAAACAATACTTTGCTGCCACTATTAAATCATCAATCTGCCGCACAGCGGAGCTTTTCAGAGTTGTCCGGGGGCTTCTACATGCTGGTCCCAAGGACATGATAGAACCATCTGAGGCCCACTGTAATATATTTGCTAGGCACTTCCAGGATAAAATCTTTGGCATCCGCCAGGACTTAGACTCCAGTGTTATAGCAGGTGAATCTAGTGAGGTATCCAGAGCCCAGGTTTGTCCTGTTTTCTTGGATGACTTTCAGTTGGTACAGCTCGATGACGTGGACAAGGTGCTTGGACAGGTTCGTGCAGCCACCTCTGTATTGGATCCTTGCCCCTCTTGGCTAATAAAAGCTAGCAGAGATGGAACAGCCGGCTGGACCAGGGAAGTGATTAATGCCTTTCTACGAGAGGGAGTGGTCCCAGACCTCCTGAAAGAGGCAGTAGTGAGACCACTCCTGAAGAAAGCTTCCCTAGACCCAGAAAATCTTAATAACTTTAGGCCGGTGGCAAACGTTCCATTCCTGGGCAAGGTCCTTGAGCAGGTGGTTGCTGGCCAGCTCCAGACACGCTTGGATGAGACTGATTATCTGGATCCATTTCAGTCGGGTTTCAGGCCTGGTTTTGGCACGGAAACAGCCTTGGTCGCCCTGTATGATGACCTATGTCGGGAGAGGGACAGGGGGAGTGTGACTCTGTTGATTCTCCTTGATCTCTCAGCAGCTTTCGATACCATCGACCATGGTATCCTTCTGGCACGACTGGCTGAGTTGGGAGTGGGAGGCACTGCATTGCAGTGGTTCTGCTCCTACTTGACAGGTCGGCTCCAGAAGGTGGTGCTGGGGAGACATTGCTCGGCCTGGTGGATTCTCCAGTATGGGGTTCCACAGGGGTAAGTTTTGTCCCCCATGCTGTTCAATATCTACATGAAACCGTTGGGTGTGGTCATCCGGAGTTTTGGAGTGCGTTGTCATCAGTACGCTGATGACACACAACTCTATTTCTCCTTTTCATCTTCATCAGGTGAGGCTGTGGTTGTGTTGAACCAGTGCTTGGCTGCGACAATGGACTGGATGAGAGCTAATAAACTGAAACTTAATCCAGACAAGACTGAGATGCTGTTGGTGGGGGGTTCCTCTGACCGGATGGAGGGTCTTCAACCTGTTCTGGATGGGGTTGCACTCCCCCTGAAAGAGCAGGTTCGTAGCTTGGGGGTTCTCCTAGAACCATCTCTGTCACTTGAGGCGCAGGTGGCCTCAGTGGCACGGAGTACCTTCTACCAACTTCGGTTGGTGGCCCAGCTACGCCCCTATCTGGACAGGGATAACCTGGCTTCAGTTGTCTATGCTCTGGTAACCTCCAAGTTAGATTACTGCAATGTGCTTTACGTGGGGCTGCCTTTGAAGACGGTTCGGAAGCTGCAGCTTGTGCAGAATGCAGCGGCCAGATTGGTAACAGGGACCAGAAGGTTCGAACACATAAGACCGATTCTGGCCCGCTTGCATTGGCTGCCTGTAGGTTTCTGAGCCCGATTCAAGGTGCTGGTTTTAACCTATAAAGCCTTACACGGTTTGGGATCACAATACCTGATGGAACGTCTTTCCCGACATGAACCTACCCGTTCACTACGCTCAACATCAAAGGTCCTCCTCCAGGTGCCTAATCCGAGGGAAGCTCGGAGGACGGCAACAAGGGAGAGGGCCTTCTCTGTGGTGGCCCCTCAATTATGGAATGATCTCCCCGATGAGGCTCGCCTGACGCCAACACTGTTATCTTTTCGGCGCCAGGTCAAAACTTTTCTTTTCTCCCAGGCATTTTAACAGCTGAAGTTGAGGTTTGACATTGTGGCCAGGCTTAACAGTGAAAATATTTTAAAGTGTTTTAATGATAGCTGCTTTATGTTTATGGTTTTAAATTTTGTATATTGACTTTTTAATGCTCAATCTTTTTAATTTTTGTAAACCGCCCAGAGAGCTTCGGCTATGGGGCCGTATATAAGTGTAATAAATAATAAGAATAAGAATAAGAATAATAACCTTCCAGATGTGTTGGACTACCATCCCACCATCCCCAACCAGCACGGCCAATGACTAACTTGATGGGGGAATGATTGGGAATCAAAACCTGATATCTGCAAAGCTTTTCTCCTCATCAAGTAACTTGTTACCTTCCTATGAACCTGAGTAAACATCCTTATCTTATGTCAACAGCAGAGAGGACCTCCAAAGCCAATAGAATCCTGGATATGATTCACTTTTGCTCTTCACTTTCCCTTTTATTTGCTATGAAATCACCTCTCTTTGCCCTGTAGCCTTTTTGAAGCTATAGAAGCTATCACAGGCAAGTACGCAACGTGCATTTTAATGCTTTCTCTCTATTCCAGCAGACTGTAAAATAAGTTCAGAGGTGTTTTCTAAAGTTGGCACATCAGTTGCTATGGAAACAGGCTACCTAGGTAAGGCCGTTTCAACACTGTGATTCTCATCGGAGTGTCCTGCAATATATTGACCAAACATGATCATAGGACATGCGATGAAGCAAGCTTGCTGAAGCTAAGCAGGTCTGGGCCTGGTCAGTGCCTGGATGGGCATCTGCTTTGGAACCCCAGGAATTCCATGCGAGATTTAGAAACTGCTACGTTACGTGCCAAGGGTTTCATAACTGGCAGTTGCAACAGACTAGACCTCCGTGAATGATTCAGCAAAAGTGGCTGTCAGAGAACCATTGGTCTGGGTGTCTATGAAACTTTTCAGTTAATGTTTTATTGCCTGAAGACATCAAAGCTTTAATCACGATCAGCGCACATAGAGACATCTCATTAGGGTGATGCTATCTCCCTCTCTTTCCTGTGTTATTTCCTGCAACAACTTTTAGATTAGTGTTCCCCATCCTGATGCCCCCCTCCAGATGCTTTGGATTACAACGCCCAGCCTTCCTGACCATTAGCTATGCTGGATAGGGCTGATGGGAGCTGAAATCCAAAACATCTGCGGTTGGGGGAGGCTAATTTAGATTCTATACTCCTTGGGATGAGGACCTGTCTTCTTGGTTTTTGTAAAGCATTACAAAAGGAGTGCTTTTGTAGCGCTTCTGAGGTGAAGGCACAGAAATCTCTTTAAATAGAAGGAGACAGTCCCGAGACACATGGACTGAGTTTGCACAACATGACAGCTCATCCGAAGAAATAAGCCATGCAGTGTGGTTTGTCAGCCAAACAACCTACAGTGAGCCCAGCGGACAATTGGGCTCACTGTGGTTTGTTCACCCCTTCCTTCCCCCTCTGTCCTACAGCCAGCTCTGCCCAGTATCCCAGGAGACTTGACACAGAACCATCTTGTCTGCCACCAAGTCCACCGTCCCCACTCCAGTCACAACCCTGGTCAAGGTTGGACTCTTTTTTTTTTTTTTTTTTTGTGCAACATGTGGCTGGCATACACTTATTTTATTTGTTTATTTTTAATTTTTCTGGCCCAGAGGAATATGTGCAAATGCCCCCTTTTATTTATTTTTTATTGGATTTTTGGAGTTGAGTAAGTGCGCAACTCTGACTGCCAAAAAAAATACAGGTATTGCCTTGCCTGGCTGTCAGACATGCAAGGTAACAGGCAAGACTAGACTGTATGGTCCCCTCTAGAAGTATTCGGTTTGGCGCCTGGTTGTCCAATTATGCGCATCTTCTCACAATCGCGTTTACGCCTAAATCCTGTAAACAACATGTGGTGAAACTTATAACCGGCAGTATGAAACGCACTTTAAAGTGGCTGAAATGCGGAGAATCGCTTGTTTACATGGTCAAAATGCACTTTAACGGCCGCGGAGAATTAAAACTCGCTATTTAACGTGCATTTGATAATGCGCATAATTGGACAGATAAAGCGCCTCAACCCCCGATTTGCACTCCGTTCTTGTAGAGGTAATTTTTTTACTGCGACTTGAAAGAGCTTTAAATCACTCTTGTAGAGGCACCCTATGTTGACTGGTTTGACGGCTTTTGACAGTTGACAGGTAGGGAAACGGGGTATAGATCGCCCCCTTAGGAAGGTTATCCCCAGGGTTCAGAGGCTTGCCTTGATCCTTGGGGACGGGGGTCTCCCCTTTGAATCTCCACTTGCCCAAGTCCCGAGCAACTGATTTTCATATAAAAGTGTGCATGCCCCATTTTCGCTCTCAATTGCAGTAACCACGTCTACTTTGATAGCTGTCAAACTAGATGTGGTTACTGCAAGTGGGAGCTCAAAAGGGGGTGGCATGCACTTTTCTATGAAAAAGAGTTCCTGCTGGCTTGGGGAGGAGTCGACCATGAGGAGGAGGGCACCCTCAAGAGTAAAGGCAACCCTTTAAATCTTGGGATCTTCTTGCTAACTGGATAGGGTTGAACACTTGACAGGTAGGGGAAAGTGTCCCGGATGCCCACTTAGCAAGGATCATGGATGGGGAACATTGTGGCAAACAAGACAGGTTCTCCCAGCCTTGATCTCATGACATCAGAAAGAGACACATCACAAGCCCTTCTCTGGCATCCTGTTCTACCATCATGAATGTTGTCCCCCAAGGAAACCTGTTTTCCCTTTCAGAGGCTGTGTATGTTCACCCTCTCCAGCAATTGAGTGCATACGTCCTACAAATATTTTTAATGCTGCTTCAATGACTCGCAGCTAGTATTGCCCAACACAATCCTTTTTAATATAATTTATAATGATGCAGAAATTCTAAATATGTGCAGTTTTACCCATGTAGGTCAGCAACAATATGATTCCAAAAACAAAAAATGAATAAATTTAGGTTGCAATCCTATGTTGCATAAGAGCAAGACTCATTGAACTCAGAATTACTTCTGAGTAGATATGTGTCCGATTATGTTGCAAGCGATGAATGAACTGGAAGACATTATCTGGAATATCAGAAGAATGATATTAGCCTGGCTTAGGGTGACCAGATAAAATCCAGGTCAGGGCTCATGTAACTTCTTTAACAGTTGTAGAGAAAAGGGAATTTCAGCCAGTGTCATTTCTATGCAATTAGTTCCTGGTGAAATTCTCTCTTCATCACAACAGTTAAAGTTGCAGGCACTATACTAGAGTGACCATATACAAAAGAAGGCAGGGCCCCTGAAACTTTAACTGTTGTGATGAAGAGGGAATTTCACCAGGGACTAATTGCATACAAATGACACTGGCTGAAATTCTCTTTTCTCTACAACTGTAAAAATTACATGAGCCCTGACCTGGATTTTATCTGGCCAGCCTAGCCTGGCTTACTTGGGATGACATAATAGAAAATTACATTGTAAAGCAATCAAATAAAGTTCAGTGATTAATGGTTTAAAAGGATTCTCCAGATGATTATATGAGATGATTTGACAGATCACGACAAATGGTTGTGCTTTTGTATTTAGCCTATAACGTATCTGGCTAAAATAAAACTTAAAAAGGCATGTACTTTTAAATGCGTGGGTGAAACATTCATCTTCCAAACAGTAGAGGACATAAATGGCCAAGTCCATTTAGTTGAGGAAAGAGAAGAATTCACATACCAGTTTTTCAGACAAATAGGAAACTTCACCAAGAATACAAAAGAAGCCTCCAGTTTAGCTGGGGTTGGTAGCTCAGATCTTTATGAGATTTCCAGTTTTCCTTTCCATCTCATCTGTTTTGTTTCATTTCTTCTTTTCACACATCACAACACAGGGTGGCAAACCAGGTAATTGGTACGCTGACCATATGAAAAGGAGGACAGGGCTCATGTAACTTTAACAGTTGTAGAGAAAAGGGAATTTCAGACAATGACATTTGTATGCAATTAGTTCCTGGTGAAATTCCCTCTTCCTCACAATAGTTAAAGTTGCAGGGGCCTTGCCTTCTTTTGTATATGGTCACTCTAGTATAGTGCCTGCAACTTTAACTGTTGTGATAAAGAGGGAATTTCACCAGGAACTAATTGCATACAAATAACACTGGCTGAAATTCCCTTTTCTCTACAACTGTTAAAGTTACGTGAGCCCTGTCCTCCTTTTCATATGGTCAGCCTAGAAATGGGTGAATACTTTTATATTTATTTACTTACAGTATTTTTTATCCTGCTTTTCAAATGAGTATTGCCACCCAAAGCGGCTCACGTCAATAAAAAAAGGAGGCACGTTCTGTCATCAGGCTTACGAATTAAAACGAAAAGACACCCAAGCAAAGGGGAGTGGAGAGAAAAGGAATGGATGGGGTGGGGGGGAGATCAATTTCCCAGGGCCAGGCTGTTCCTCCCTTGCTGGTGTCCTTGCGTGAGTAGCAATTGGTGGCTATTTGGCTGGGGTGTTTGCCATTAGGCAGAGGTTCTTTTTCGATATTCAGAGGCAATAAGCACACCAATCAGTGAAGGCAAAAAGTTTATTTAGCAAAAACAGGCCAATAAAGCGAGAAATCAAAGCAATACATTAAAAGCATAACGCACATGTCCCTTCAACCACTAGGAATCCCGGTATCTTATCAAACCGTCAAATCCAGATAAAATCAGGGACAAACGTGACTCCAGTGGCCAAATGCCATCAGTATTAGGCTGACCATATGAAAAGGAGGACAGGGCTCACGTAACTTTAATAGTTGTAGAGAAAAGGGAATTTCAGCCAGTGTCATTTGTATGCAATTAGTTCCTGGTGATATTCCCTCGTTGCCCCCATTCAACCTCTCAAACTTTTAGCTGACCATTTTCACTCATTGGAAAGGGCATTTTCCTATTCTGCATTTTAAGAACGCCTAGGGATGGGAATCGGAGTCACGGAGGGCCCATGCCTGATATCTACTGCTCATTTGCACAAAGGATTTCTTGTGTGGACTTACTTCCACATGTCCAGAACGTGATGCCACTTGAGATGTGTGTGCCAACGTTCCCAACTTTGAAGGGTGGCACTCAGCATTCTGTGTCCCTCTGAATCGCATCTTTCAATAGCTGCTGTGATGACACCATGAATGTTTTCGTCATGCTGCAGGCTGAAAACAATTGCGCATTCAGTGCTCCTATTCTGCAGGCTGTGTTTTCACCCCACCCTTGTTCAAGGCATCCTGTTATGGATGTTTTTAGAGCAGTCCTTCCCCCAGTGGGGTGCCCTCCAGATGTGTTGGGAGTACAACTCCCGTCCTCCTCCAGATGGTGCATGCATAGCTGGGGATGAGGACAGTTGTAGGCCCACAGATCTGGAGGAAACTAGGGCCTCATCTACACCAAGCAGGATATTGCACTATGAAAGCGGTATGAACGTGGCATATAAACGGCAGGAGCCTCACCAAGTAGGATATAGCAGTACGAAAGCGTTATATGGTATCTGTCTATGGGCCCCAACAGTTATCAGTGCACTTCAATACTGCTACAAAGCAGTAGTGTGGCTCCTGCCTGTTATATACTGCTTTCACAGTGCAATATCCTGCTTGGTGTGGATGAGGCCTAGGTTGTTTTAGAGGGAAGCAAACTTTTACAGACCCTGGCTACATTCAAACATTTTGATCAACATGAAGACAAAAAGTGCTGGATTGGTTTTGTTTGTTTGTTTAATGGTTTTCAGGAGTTACCAGAGTTTAAAAAAACCACTCCAAATGTTAATGCTACATCTCTCCTTTTTGAATGTGATGCTGCACAAGGCCAGCCCTACCATTAGGCAGAGTAAGGCGGTCGTCTCAGGCAGCAGGTTCTGGGAGGCAGCAGCAAGGTGTTGGAGGAAAGAGCTGGCCACTACGTGCCCTGCTCAGGGTCCACCAAACTCCCTTAATATCTTCCGACAATGGAGGCTGGTGGCTCCAATGCCAGTGGAGTGGGGAATCTGCTCTGGGTTTCAGTCAGAATTCTGTAGGAGCTATGCAAGATTCTGGAACACCTTGGATAGCTCCTTTAGCGTTCCGACTGGTTCTGACTCAAACCCAGAGTGGATTCACTACCCCATGTCATCGGAGCCACCAGCCTCTACTGCCTTCCGGTATGTGGAGAATGCGGTCCCATTGCCAGTGCTGAAGAAAGATTCAACTACTATTCCAGTTGGCTTTTTTGTACATGAAAAGGGAAGGGGGCACCATCTTGTCCTTTGCCTCAGGGAGCAAAATGTCTTTGGTCACCTCCCCAGGCACATTCAAGCATGAGCACCCCATAGCTGTGAAGCCCTTACTTGTAACTGGTCCTGTCATTGTTATAAAGGCCAGACACTCTGAAGGGCCTGTTTTATGTGGCAAAACACACTTCTGGCCTACAAATCATTGTTCGAAAAGTGAGCTGCACCCTGAGACTTTGAAGGTTGGCCCATCCTTGGCCATGAATGCTACAAAGAATCTTTGAAAGTTCTTAGACTGTCTTTCATGTGTGACCCTGACATAGGCCGAGATGCCTCTTCAGATGAAGAACCTGACCTGGTAGAGAATATGGACCTTGTGGAGTAGTGGTGGTGACTTTAATAAGACCCAAAGCACTTCTGGCATCAGCTGAGAAGATACACCAGGCCCTACAACAGCAGTGATAGGGCTCCTGAGAAAACCAAGCATCCAGCCAGACCTCAAGCGCACCACCTCCAGAAGGTGGAGGCACAGGCTGCCACATAGAGGCAAAGTGCATGCCTCAAGTCCCATACCAATCAGATTCCTCATGAGTAAAAGCCTGCTCAGGAGTTAAGAAATTGCTCATGAGTAACACTTGTGCTGAAGTGCTGATGACTTGCAGCCAAGCCTTGGGTGGGGCTCTGGAAGCTCTGGCAATATAATTTGCTATCTGCTGGAGCAACATCTTTCTATCAGCTCCAGTGCCTTGAACCTTTGCTTCACAATGGATTCTGTATGCTGCTGATCTTTGGACTGTATTTGTGTTGGACCACTTTCCTGTGTTTTGATCTTGGCCATGCCTCTCACTTTGCTCTTGGACATGTCCTTCTTGACTAGTAATCCTGTACTCTTGACCTTTGCCTGCTTACCGTCTTCTCTTGCTTTCAACTGCCCTCTTGCTGGACTGATACGACTGCACATGACCTTTTGCCTGTCTGCTGACTGGATAATGGATTTGCCCTATAGTTTGTCCCCAGGGCTGAGTCTGCTGAGCCACTGCTGGATACTATCTTTTCTACAATTCTACCACAGCTGGTTGAAGGTTGGTTGGGGGTGCAGGAGGATGCACAAAGTGCACTCCAGTGGTCCCCCTCCTCTGTTGGTAGGGGCCCTGGTGGGTTTACCTGGCAGCAGTGGCCAGCAAAGACAGCACTGAGTGGCTCAGGGCAGCCAGCCATTAAAATTTCTAGCAATGCCCTGCAGCGACATTATATCAAGGGAAATTGTAGGGAATTAAAATGGCAGCTAGATTTTGTCACCAAGTGTTTCTCAGAGCACTGGTTTGGGTTCAGAGCAAGCATCAGGGCCCCAGCAGGTGCTCAAGGATGCCAAATGTTGGTGCCTCTGACAAAGCTTTGAATCTAAATGCACTGAGCCAAAGAAAACATATTTTTGTACATTTTATGTTTCCTGCCCTGTTGTTCCTGCATTGGTGCCTTCTGTCCTGTTCTTCTCCGAGAGTTCTAGCCCCATGCTGCACACACCCAGTCATCTGGGTAATGTGCTCCCTAGCAGGACTGTATATACAATGGCGAGGGTGCCGTGATTGGTTGCAAGATTAATCAAAATCCCGTCCGTCACAGCAGAAGAATTGGCAGAACAGGAGAAGCAGGAGTCGCACTACATTTTGACTCTCCACTGAGCTCAATGCAGGTGTTTTGGCTTACCCCAACTTTTTTGCCAGGTAATATTAGGCTGGTGCAGCATCCAGAAGTGGGATCTAAGATCACTTAGGATTCTAAGACTGTTCTCTCTTCAACACACCTGTCACAAAACATTTTTCCTCCCTCTCTGCCAGCTCAGTTGCTCTGGTGGTGGAGTTCCACCAGTGGATCCCTGGCATAAAGTCCTGGGTACTGGAATATCTGTAAGTACTATTGGCCAGGGGCTAAATACATAAATTGTCCATATAAATTGTTGCAAACTCCTTTGGGATTTTTTAAGATGGGAAATATTATATAATCATTCTGAAATAAATAAATAAATATCTTCAAGCTCTCTAGCCGGTATAACTGGAACATAAAACTGCACTATTACAGAGCGATCCTATAGATGTCTATTCAGAAGTAAATCTGTTTTCCCCAGGAAGTGGGTGTAGGATTGCAGCCGTATTGTCCAAAATTAGAACTGCGTGAGTGTTTTCCATCCCAACAAAGTTACTGATGAAGGACAGAGAATTATGCCAATACAATAATTAAATATGTGATTAGATTAGTTCCCCCTTTATATAGTTGAATTCATTAAAAAACGTGAGAGAGATGGCTTTGCTCAGCAGCTTTTTCACTGAATACAAAGGTAAGCATTCAGTCCTGGAAGGCAGAAGGATGCAAGTAAAGATGTTCCATAAATCTCCATCTCTTCCTGTCAATTTCTTGTCAAAATCTAATTTTGCAGGAATACTGTGCCAGACAGTACAAAATCAAATAGCAACATTGAGCATACAAAATAGAAGCGGATCTATTTCAAAAATCACATCACAGTTTCATGATTTTTAATCTGAACAACTGCATGTTTTAATTACAACACAACAAGTGAAATGGTTTCAATAGCATATCTACCAGCTTTAGGGGCAATTACTTTTGTCGTTCCTTTTCGTAGCAGCTGGTTTTCTTTTTGCACAATGCAATTAAAAAAAAAAGCAATAGAAAAAAAACCATTTGGCTGTAGAAGCGGAAAGCAGAAAGGAGGGGTGAGAAATGGAGGAACGTCTACTATTACTAGCCTTTGTAGTTTTCAGATACGAAAAGCTCAAAGCCATAATTTGCTCTAGAACAACTCTTTTCTGGCCATATGAGATCAAAGGAGATGCATTGTCCTTTCAAGGTGATATTCATGTGAGGTTTTTTTTAAAAAAACATCCAGTCCAGATGAAGAAGTAGAAGAAGGGAAAGGGACCGGAAACTGAACTTAACAGAATTTGTCATCATGAGAATTCAATCGATTTTGCTGAGGCAGAAAAGCGGGATTTGAAATGACATGGGTTGGGTCCAGATTTAGTCATAGTAGGAGTAGATGCCTTGAAACCAATGGGACGTAAGTCATGACTCACTCAAGTCCCATTGTTTTCAAATATGACTAAATCTGGATCCAACCCCAAACATCCTGCAGGAGATTCAAAAATCCAATATATGTCAGAAAGCACTGGTACAGGCGTTTCTGTGGCATGCTGGTTGAACAAATTGTTTGCAGTTCAGGCCCCTTGTATTTAGGGTGGCCAGGTGTCATACTTTACAGAAGACATTCCTCTATTTTGGGGAGTTGACAGAGGATAGCTCTGTGCCTGATGGGCTACTGAGTCCACATCTGGGAGAAAGGCAAAGAACCATAAGGAAGAAGAGCATCGGGGGCTTTGGACTTGCCATCAACACTTTGCAACACCTGGACAGAAGATGGAGCAGGCCCCCAGATCAGTCTTCTTCACTATGGATTGCATTTCTATTTAAATTATAGTTATTTCAAAATTTGCACCCACATGTAAAAATTTGCACATGCAAATGTTATGCAAATTGGTCTCCACTGTTGTCCTCTCTTTTTTGGCAATGTACAGTGGCCACCCTATGAAAAGTTTTCTGTGGGTGCTGGGAGCCCCACTTAAAGTCCATGCTCTCTTCCGAACATGAGTATCCTTTCCTGAGAGTGTCATGGTGGCAAGGCATGAAAGGTGGAATCCTGCTATGGGAGAAAGGAAGGTTATCTGAAAGGCCGTATCCTCCCATATGTGTCTGCCCATGCTCTGAGATCTTCTGGGGAGGCCTTTCTCTCAGTCCCACCAACATCCCAGGCATGCCTGATGGGTACGCAGGAGAGGGCTTTCTCAGTGGCTGCTCCAAGGCTCTGGAACTCCTTGCCCAGGGAAGCTAGACTGGCTCCCTCCTTGATGTGTTTTCAGAGGCAGGCAAAAACTCTCTTATTCCGGCAGGCCTTTGTGAATAATGTGGCCCTCCATCTATGTTTAGGATTGTCTAAATTTAATATGTATTTTATATGTTGAGATGTTTTAATACTGAAACCTATTTAATTATATTTTTAACTTTTGTATATTTCTATTTATAGCTTTTAACTGTATATGTTTTAATTTTGGCCCCCTCTACAAGAATTCGGTTTGACGCCTGGTTCTCCAATTATGCGCATCTTCTCGCAATCGCTTTTACGCCTAAATCCTGTAAACGACATGCGGTGAAGCGCATAACCGGCAGAATGAAACACGTTTTAAAGTGGTTGAAATGTGAAGAATCGCTTGTTTACATGGTCAAAATGCGCTTTAACTGCCGCGGAGAATTAAAACTCACTATTTAATGCGCATTCGATAATGCGCATAATCTAGGAGAAAACGCGCCTCAACCCCCAATTTGTGCTTCGCTCTTGTAGAGGTAAAATTTTTAATGCGCCTTGAAAGAGCTTTAAATTGCTCTTGTAGAGGCACCCTTTGTAAAGCTGCCTTGAGGCCCGGTTTTGGGCAAAAGGTGGGATACAAATAAAGATCATCATCATCATCATCATCATCATCATCATCATCATCATCTCGTTTTCCATTCCATATCATGGATTGTGGCCCAGGACTTGAACTTGGAAACATTCCCATTGAAGGAGTTGTCTTGGGATACCAAGGACCATGAGATGGGTGGAGATTTGCTTTCCCTGGGAAGGGCTGTAATTCAATGACAATGCATGGGCTTTGCATGCAGAAGGTTCCAGTTTCCATACCACGTGTCTCCATGAAAGTAGAGTGGCCAAGTGTCCTACTTCAAAGGACAGTCCTCCATTTGAAGCATCCTCTGTCTGAAGGGCTGTCCAGTCCAAGTCCATTTTAAAGATACCACAACCCATGCGGGAGAGTTGGATGGGGAATAGGGATGTAAGAGAAATTCATTTCAGTTGGATTTTTTTTAAAAAAAATATTGTGCATTAAATCATAAGTATACATTCAACAAAATACATCACTATAACAGAAAATATCACTGAAGAAAAGGAGAAATAACTACAGCAGCCATTATCTTCATTTATAAAGGGAAAGAGAAAAACAATATTCATGTGAAGTTTGGAGCCAAAAATATGAATTATGACCATGGGATGTCTAGATTCACAGAATGAGCCATAGCGCATCAGTTTAATCATATAGTTCTTCAAATAAATTCAAACTTAGAAGGTATTTGCTATCAATGTGATTGTCGAGTCAGAGATTAAATAAAGTGCCACCAGGTAGCTGTAAAATCTGATGGATCAACCTCACCCCAGGAAGCACGTATTGTATGAGTCAATTTCTCAAAGATGACAATATACATAACTTTCTTAAACCATAAATCTATGGAGTAGCAGGACGCATTTTGTTTCAGTTGATTTTTGATCAGGATTTAGCCAGTTCGCACTTTCTGGGCTGAACAAGGACTCGAACGCAATCTGTAGCCAAGGTCCATACAAAACCAAACGTGTTCGACAGCTATGCATACATTGGAAAAAATGTGCACGAAAAATGCCTGCTTTGAAAAATGCACACAAATACACTTTAATCAATGGGAGAAGAATGTGTACATTTCAAAGATGTGCACAACTAATGCACACCTTTGAAGAAATGTGCCTGAAAATACACAGGGATTTTCATGCAAAAACAAGAAAACACAAAGCTCACAATCTTGATACAGGCTCAAGTTAGAACCAGATGTTTCAGTCTACAACTCCTAACAGCTCAAGCTATGTGGCTGGGGCTAAAGGGAGTTCTGGGCCAAAACATCTGGAGGACGCCAAGTTGCTCACACCTGCCCTAGAAAGCTGCTGCCAATATACTGAGGTAGATGGGCCAGTGGTTTGAATTGGTGTGATACAGCATCCCATGGAGCTGGAGAAGTGACTAAAGCTACCCACAGCCTCAGCCTGGAAGTAGGGATGCTTTGTTTTAAAGTCCTTGTTAACTTAACAAGGTATGTCCATTTAAGAGACGGTGCACAAAAGTGTCTGCCCAATTTTCTAATGTCTGGCACCTATTCGTTGACTTTATAGGACGAGGTACAACTTGTGACATTGATAGATATAAAAGCTTTTCCTTGCTATAATCCAATTAAAATTTGACACTTTCTTTCTACACTATATAATTATTTTGTTTTTCGCTTGTATAATAAAACAGCAGCTAGCTGTTCTGAATGACTTTGTAGGAAAGTTAGCTTATGTTGATGCTGCAGGGGGGGAGGGCTTTGCATGCATTTTATATTTGTTTATCATATATGTTATATGTGAAGGAGAGGTGAAAGAAAAAAGTTCTCGAAGTAACGTCCTCTTTACATTCAATTGGTCAGGTTTACGCCTAAAAATGAAAAGTGATTGAAGCAACCAGAATGGTTTCCCAGATATGTCTTGCCAGAGAATCAGGGTTGGCTGCAGGTTCCCATTGGGTCAGGGCCAACCCACGGCATTTTAGTGCCTGAGGCAGAGCAGCAAATGGTGCCCTCACCCACCCAAGTCAAGGTGCCCAAAGCCAGCCAAGTTATTTTGGCACGTGAGGCAGAAAATAACCAAAAGCGTTTCTCCAAATCCTTGGTGGTAAAATTACATAAATAGCAAATTAAATAGGTAACAATTTGCCACCCTTTCATGTCATCCAAAATCTGCTGCCTGAGGCCTCACTCTGTCTAATGATAGGGCCGGCCCTACATTGAATGCACTTTCAATGGCATCTCCAGGTTTGTGGCCGTGTAATGCAGGGAACAGCCGTTGTTCCCTGGTGGAATACTCCCAGCATGAGGAGAGCTGAGAAAAAGACATCTGGAGGCAGGGCTGGTTTTACCATTGCACTGAGTGAGGAAGTTGCCTCCGTTGGCAGATGCACAGTGGTGAGGAGGCAGCAGCACAGACCCCAGGTGTCCCCCTCTATTGGAGGATAGAGCTGTCTGTTCTGGGCAACTTGCCCTGCAGCTAGCTTGCTGCCCTCAGGTTAGGTGGAGGATGCCTGCCCCATCCCCAGTGGTAAAGCAGGATTCCACTGCCAGTCCAGTGGCTTTCAGAATGTGGCAGACGGGTCTTGCCAGCTTGTCCTTCACCTCAGGCAGCAAAATGTTGCCTAGACACGATCATCCCAAGACAACAAAAGAGTGACGTTCGCTGAGCTTGGACCCCTGGACTTCAGCTTGCTTTCTCATGAGCTGGCCCGACTCAATCTGCATTGAGTTGGGCCAGATCATGGATTTGCAGGGGGGGTTATTTGCAGAAAAAAGGAATTTGCTCAAATTACCACACAAAAAAAAAAAATCGGCTGTAAATTGTGCAGATTTCAGCTGAACTCTGCGTAAAATGCATTTTACAGGAATAAAACAAAAACAACAAAACAGTTCCTGGAGTTTGGGTATAAATCCCAGCTCTGGTTACCAATGTAAGCTGAATTGAGGGCACCATGGAAATCTGGCGAGCCCAAAAAGGGTCGGATTTCCCAACAACGGACATCCCTGTTTACAGCTGGTCACCACAATACAGCACCCAGAATACAGTTTGATTTTCTTCAAAAAAAAATTAAAAAAATGAACCACTCCAGAAAATAGCCCAAATGGACAATAGTTTGGCTGCTGGGAAAGAAGATGGTAAAGGGGATGGATTCCAGTTCCCCTCCAAGCTTTTGTTCACCCTTCGTTTCCTTCTTTTCGCATCTGCCCCTTTAAGCCCCTATCTCAATTTGCATCCCCATCAGAACACTGTGAGATAAGTTTGACTCCCTGACCACAGGCTGACCTAGATGCACTAGAGATAAGATAAGAGCTACATCCAGGCCATGAACTGATCTCATACACAGATAAATTCAAGGGCAGGCATTCCGTTTTTCTGTATCCCCAATGGCAAATGTCTGATCAGTTTAATTACACAAGTTCAATAGCCTGCATTTATATAAGAATGAATGCCAAGTGTATGGTATAGGCCATTGGGGGGGGGGGGGGGGTTGTAACAAAACCTGTGTTTTAGGTTAAAAATAAAACAAAATCTTATTTGGGGGCTGGAATGGAACCGTTTCCCAACCACCTAATACCTTTCCAACTCAATTAGCTCCTCTGACTATTTTGGGTTTGAATCTAATTAGAGAAATTAGCAGGCTGCGTTGGAGGCAAATACTCTTGCTCCGGAGGCTTTTTCAGTGCTTTTTTCATGAGCGAGACACTGTTACTCTTACGGATCCTTTCTTTCCATCAGGACTTGCCATCTGCCTCGAATAGTCTTGTAGGGGATGTCTACAGTTTCGTGACGATGCTTTAGACTCTCTCTCCTGGCAAGGTAACACTTGAACTTCTCATGGAAGAGCAAATATCAATCCTATGCTTTAATCTTATACTTAATACTAGACAGATGTACTGCTTATTGATCTGGGTGGGACAAGGGCTGTTGATGGCTACTAGTCCTGATGGCTGTATACTACCCCTAGTATCAGAGGCAGTATGCTGGGAAACATGGGCAGAAGGGTGCTGTTGCACTCATGTCCTGCTTGTGGGTTTCCTGCAGGCAGTATGATGGCCAGCAATTTGGATGGCTTTAAAAGGGGATCGGACAAATTCATGGAGGAGAAGTCTTCCAATGAGTACTAGTCCTGATGGCTATATGCTACCTCCAGTATCTGAGCCAGTATACTGGGAAACATGGGAGGAAGGGTGCTGTTGCACTAATATCCCCTTGTAGGTTTCCTGCAGGCAGCTGATCGGCTACTGTGTGAACAGAACGCTGGAATGGTTAGATCCTTCATCTTATGTTCTTATGAAAGATAGGCAATTGGGGCCAGGGTCTCCTTTTTGGTGGCACCCCATTTATGGCATCCTCTGCCCAGGGAGGCTCATCTGGTGCCTAATTTGCTATCTTTTCAATGCCAGGCGAAGATATTTTTTTTATTTTCATAAGAACATAAGAAGAATCCTGCTGGATCAGACCAAGGGTCCATCTAGTCCAGCATTCTGTTCACACTCAGTAACCAATCAGCTGTCGATGGGAAACCCACAAGAGGACATGGGTGCAATGGCACCCTCCCACCCATGTTCCCCAGCAACTGGTGTGTATAGACATACTGCCTCTGATACTGGAGGTGTAGTGTATAGCCATCAAAACCCACAAGCAGGACAGCACCTGCCTAGACTTTTAAACTGCTAAATTTCATTACCTTCATTGCTGCTAGTTTTTATTCACTACTTTAAATGTCCAGCTTGTTTTGTTGTTTTAGGGCAGGAGTGGCAACCTAGTACCTTCTAGATGTTTTGGGCTACAGCTTCTAGCATTCCTGCCCCTTGGCATTGCTGGCTGGGGCTTATGGGACTTGTAGTCCAAAACATCTGGAGGCCATTGGGTTGCCTACCCGTGTTAGTATTCTATTTGTTCATATTAGATTCTTTCATTGTTGTGAGCCACCCTGATCATATTTATATTGAAGGGTGGCATAGAAATCGAATAAACAAACAAATAAATATATCCTGGAATAAGGCTGTCTCTCCGCCACTATCGAAGAAAAAATTATTCCACACAATAGACTTCCTAAAATGCTGTGATAGAGGATGCAGGCAAAATGCTATTCCTGAAGGGCAGTGGAATGCAATTCACCTTCTGCACTTTGCTTCCATGTCAATTCCATCAACTCCTTAAGGATAAATTATGGACTGTGACTCCCCCTGGTGGTTGCCTGCTGAATTAAGGTACATATATCTTATCAGTTCACTCAAGTTGAAGATAGGGAAGTGATTTATATTTTGACTAGCTGGTATGCCTGCCGTTGCTCGGGTCTGTGAATAATGTTTATAACATTTATTTGATAAATATTTTTTTCTGCAACTTATCAACTAACCAATGGAAAGTTGTTGTTTTTTTTAGTTTGGTTGACTTAGTAAATTGTCTTGTTAGAATCAATGGAAAATTGTGTTAATAAGAACTGAATTTTAAATTAGAGCTTCGTGATAAACCACATTTTTTGTTTTACCTGAAATGCCTACACCTCCCATCATGCCTTGGCCAGAGCAGCTGTCTAAACTTCAAAAACAACCAGGACACACAGCACCCTTTCTACCAGCTAACAAAGATGTAAACCTAAGAATATGTTTTCAAAATATACCCAGCATTGCCCAGATATCTGAATAACATATAGTAGGGAAGCAGATCTCAGTGGACTCGGGGAACTGTTGTATGCCTGTGCTCTGAAGTTATTATTATGAAAAAAGAAAAGCAGTCAGACCAGTCCTAGGCCTGTGAGGTAACTTTAAAACAAATAAAATTAGTTTCTTCCCCAACCTCTCTCTCACACCCTCAATGCATGGCCAGGGTCGCCTTGAAGCTGTCACCATGTTTTCCACAGAAAACAAAAACTACAACTCCCAGCATGCCTTTTGCTGTGGTGCCTGACTTGGCCAGTAGAGTCCTGCTGCTGAAGTTCATGGGAAGTGAAGTCTGGCTTAGCCAGTCCACACTACACTGAGGGAGCTGGCTTGCTGACTCACAGGTAGCTTGGCTGTTGCCATCAGTGACAGACCCAGAGCTATGACCTCCTGCCCTTCTGCTCTTGATGGTGCCTAGTAACCAAGGCAAGCAGCCCAGGCACTCTCCCTTCAGACCCAGGATGGTGAGCTATTTCCAGATGATGGCCGCCAAAGCCTGATAAGTCTTCCTTCCCGCCCAAGGCATGCTGGGAGTTGTAGGCACAAGCCTAACTCTCTGAATAACATTAATTTTTGAATACATCTGAGGTGTCGTGGGAGAGCGGGCCTTATTAGATGTGGCACCCTGCTAAAGGATTTCTTTTTCCCAGGCAGGCTGGTCTGGTGACTGCATTAATGACTTTTAAGTGCCAAGTGATTTTTTTAAAAAAATGTTTTCCAGGGCCTTTTAACTTGATGAGATTTTTTTAATGCTGTGAGTTTTTTCCCTGTTATAACTAAACCACAACATTCCAAGACAGATGCAAGAATTACCGGATAAAGTTTATGATTTTTACATAAAAGCCCAACTTTACTATTGAAACGGAAGAGTGAATGGAGGAATAACTGACAACTGAGGCTAGAATGGAATGGTGTGGGGGTGAGTGACAGTTGGGGAAAGTCAGTTAGAAGGAGAACAAAGACAGTTAGCGAGAGGTCAGGAAAGTGGGGGCTGAGATAGGACTGAGAGAGAGTAACCCCTCCTTTATTTAAAATCAGCCACTCTACATACCAGTACTACTACTCCCAGCATATCTTTGGCAGCCCATAGGTGCCCACATCCTCTGAGACATCCTCTTGTTGCAGATGCTGCTCCTCAATAGAGCATGAAGAGTAGCATCGCCAAGGAGGGGATGTCAGCAGCTGTCAGTGGACATGCCCAGCTCCAGCCAATCCCACTGGGATTGCCTTGTCCTGCACTTCTCACCCACCAAGTGCTCCATCTGGAGCCTGTACTGAAAGGCCAGGGCTGGGCCAGGCACTTCCCCCCCTCTTTGTCAGGTCTGTTTCTGGACATGCGCAGAGTGCCTCCCCTTCCTCCCTCCCACTTAAGGGCAAAAGTTGTGTGCTTGCTTCCCCCAGATTCTGAGAAAACAGCAAAATCAGGGTGAAGTGCCTTTGTGCATGTTTGGCCCCTCAAAGCCACGCTGTTATATCTAGTCATGAGGGCGGGAGGAGGCACCGCAAATGAACGCAGCCCATTTATGTGGGTTGTTTCCATTTATGTGGAATTGGGTTGACTGCTCAAGACCAATCTTAGGAGTCAGGTTGTGAAAGACACGCAGCAGCCACCCGCCTGTGCACTCACAATGGCCACCAAAGGCCAGTACGTCTGGCCTCCTGCCCAAGGCATGCTGGGAGTTGTAGGCATAAGCCTTGTTTTTTATTAAATTGTTTAAAATACTTTAAACCCCAAATTAGTGTTTTTAGATTTTCTGGTATGTTGTACAGCCAGACCTATCACTGTGTCATCTTGTCAAGTTCTAATTCGTCTGGAAGTGGGTAAACATTTCTGGACATATGTGATGCACACATACTTTCCACTTTATAGGTAGAGATTAAAATGAGTACGTACCTTCTTCTGTTCTCTTGTGAGATTCGTAGTTACTGCTCTCTTTTTTCAGAATGGAAGTATTGCTACAGATGCATTACCAATAATAATGAACAAAGCAGCCTTCCCTAATTTGGTACCCCCAGATGTGTTGGACTACAATTCCCATCGTCCCTACCCAGCATGGCCAATAGTCCAACACAACTGGACGGTACCAGGTAGGGGAAGGCTGGAACAAAAATTGTGATGTATTGCATTGGTTCAAACAGACTGTTCCTTGTAATGGCTGGATAACATCAATCTTTTATTTACAGTCCACCAATTTGCCTTTTTCACAGGAGCCGCACACTGGGTCACCATTTTTATTGATCTCTTTCTTGGTCAGCTCAAATCTCATCAACTTGTACTTTAAGCTGGAGGGGTTGTTGTTTTTGGCCCCAATGTACATCACTTTACTCTCTAAATGTATGCAATATATTAAAATTTCTCTATTCCCTGATCAAATCTACATTTAAAAGAACATGAGAGACCATCTTCACATCTTCACAGTTACAGGAACAGCACCTTTTACAGGGAGTCTGTGAAACTGGGTAGATTGGTGTTGAAGCCCAAAACATCTGGAGAGCATCAGATTGGAGAAGGCTGAACCAAAACATCTTAGGCCCGCCCTGAGAAAAGAAAAGGAATCCAGAGCTTGTAGTAGGGTAGGCCACCTGTCTTACTCTACGGAGCACAATTCTCTACTTTGAAGGGCTGTCCAGTGGGAATGAAAATCCTGCCACACATTGTGATCAGGACCCTAACTCTTTGCAGTTAGCTTGCTTTTCAGTAAGATGAAGATTGCAGCCCTAATAGCATGTTGACTTTGACATCAGTTGCCTTGAAATCACTGGGGATTTCATCCAGACATGGCAAGGAGCAGGCTGCAAAGGGTGCATATTGGATGATGGCATGTCTCTCCCGTCATTTCACATGGTCTAAATCAGGTGTGGGGGAACCTCCCCCTACAACCCTTCATGCCAGTAGTGGTTGGGGTCAGGAACATAGGAAGCTGCCTTATACTGGGTTAGACCATTGGTCCATCTAGCCCAGTGTTGTCAACACAGACTGGCAGCAGCTCCGGAGTTTCAGGCAGGTGTCTTTCCTTACCCTCCCTGGAGATGCCTGGGATCAAACCTGAGACCTTCTGCATGAAAAGCAGATGCTTTACCACTGAGCCATGGCCCACCAGAGCCAGCAGTGGGCAGGGCTGAAGCCAAAAGTAGGTGGGGCCAGGCCCACCATAACATACTCTCTCTCCAGTGGTGTAGTGGTAAATTTTGAATTCTTCAGGACAGGACTGTTGTTGTTGTTGTTGTTGCTGTTAAGTAGGATTTTTAAAATTTACATCAGATTTCACAATTTTCTTAAAACAACTAGTTAAAAAAAGAGTTTAGGTCAGAGATACCTTCATGAATACTAATTATACAATTTCTAATTATACTGTATGAACGTTAACAGCACTTTATGGAGATGGAAATAACCTGATCAGTCCTATTTTGCACAGCAGGTGGTGCACAAAAATGTGTGCGCTCTCTCTGCGCTCCATCACATCTACTTCCCCCCCCCCGGTTTGTGTCCACAGTTTCCCCCTCCATTTCCTTATACTGTATGAACATTAACTGCACTTTATGGAGATGGAAATAACCTGATCAGTCCTATTTTGCACAGCAGGTGGTGCACAAAAATGTGTGCGCTCAGTCCAGCAAAACCTATGCAATTAGTGCTGCATATAATCCTTTTATGATGGCATATTATGCCACATATAATCATTTTATGACTATTCAGATAGTGATCCAAACTCTGACCCAACCCAGTTGAGTTGGACAGGCTGCGCGGACTTTCTTCCACAGACGTGGATCTATTTCAAATAATTCTATAGAGGATTGTGAATGGACTTTAATCAGCCACATAGCTGAGTTTGGCTCCAAAGTCTCCCCACACACCCTAAGGACAAATGAAGGACAGAAATCCCAACAGTTCTCTGAGAAGATGGGTGGAAAATGCAAGTGAAGTTGGCTTGCTTTCTGCTTTCTGCTCTTGTCTCTCCATCAGCAGCAGCAGCAGCAGCAGCAGCAGCGAGTGAGGTGGTTTGCTTAGCAAAACCTCTGGCCACTGCTGGTGCCAGGTTTTTGAGGGCTCTTGGGGGAAGACACTCTTGAGCCCCTTCCTTCAGTGAGTCTCCTCCCTTCTCACTACCATTGACACCAACTGCTCTTGTTCCTCTTTCTCATCATTGCCAGCTAACACTTGCTTCCTTGACAGGCAGTGAGCAAGCAAGCAGGCAAGGGCATCTGCTCCTCCTCCTTCTCACCACCACCATTGTTGTCTGAGCCAGAGCAAGAGAAAGGTGAGCAAGGAGGTTGCAATGGTGAAGAAGAGGAGCAACTCCGGGGTGTGTGTGTGGGGGTCGTATCAGTGGCCCCCTGCTGGAGTATGGGTCCTTGGCAGGAACCCAACCATGCCTACCCTGCTTCAGGGGGTGAAGGAGAATCTCCGCCCTTTTCTTTAAGCACCAGGATACAGCCATGGAGGCTGAGGGACTCTTAGTTAAGGTGACCATCTGTTTGGTTTTTCCCGGACATGTCCTCCTTTTTCCTCCCTGGGGGGTCCGGACTGATTTTTAAATATTTTTTAAAACGCCTGGGAAAGGTGTGGCGCTGGGAGAAGGGTGGGGAGCAGGCTACGCATTGTCCAAAGCTCTGGAAAGTGCACAGATGGCCTACGCTATTATTCTCCCAGACCCAACACGCTAATAGTGTAAGCCACCTACACACTTTCCAGAGCTTCGGACAACATGTGGCCTCCTCCGCCCCCCCCTCCCACATTTCCCAGAATGAAAGGGTCTCTTAACACTTTAAGAGGCCCTTTCATACTGGGAAAGGTGGGAGTGGGGCAGAGGAGGGAGTGGAGATGGCAGTGCGGATCAGGCCGCACCTTCTCCAGAGCTCTGGAAAGAATGGAGATCACCTAACACCATAAGCGTGACTGGGAGGATCCCAGCAACAATGCTAATGGCGGTATGCAATCTCCACGCTTTCCGGAGCTCTGGAGAATGCGTGGCCTGTTCCACACCCCCTCACCTTTTCCGGGATGAAATGGACTCTTAATTCAAGCGTTAAAAGACATTTTCATGCTGGGAAAGGTGCAGGGGGGGGGGGGCGGAGAAGTCGCAGCTTACCTGCTCTCGCCTCTCCCCCAGTCTCACTACACTTCTGGGATGAGACTTCTGACATCTCATCCCCGTCTCGCGAGACTTGTGGGAGAGGCGGGGTCTAAGTACGCGCAGCAAAAAAAAAGGAGGTTGGTGGTGGTGGCAGCGTGGCCAAATGAGAAGTGAGGCGGAGGCAGCAGCACAGCAGCATTGCGGGCCTGGGGTGAAGGGGTAAGTAATGCAGCGCGGGCGGGATATAAATGGAATAAATAAAAAAATGTAAACTCTCTAACCTTGTAATTTGTAGTCAGATGTTTTGATAGTGGGATAGTAAGTAACAGGGTTTGGTAGAAACTCACCACTGAGGCCATACTGTGGATGCTTATCACCAGTTCCCCCAATAGCGTGCACACAAAAATCTGCAAAAGGCTATGCCTGGAGCAAGACTTTTAATAGCAATTGACTAGTGAAAATCAAGCTTATATTAAGTGTTATAATGTTTTAAAGAGAGCCGCTCTTTCTTGCTTATTATTAAATCACACTAATAGGCCTGAGAAAAGATTGCTACAGTGACCCAATAATTCTTTATCTCTTCTTTCTCCACCCTTACCTGGGAATAAGTCCTATTAAACTCAGTGTCCTCTGGGTAAGGACACAATCCTATGCATGGTGGCTGTGGAATGCTGGGAGTTGTAGGACTTTTTTTCAGGCTAGAGGATTGCACCTTTTGCCTTCCTTTCTAATCGGTCTTTACCGCATATTTCCCATTTTCTGTTTAGTCTAGCACTGGGGTACCCCCTCCTGACCACAGTGTTCTTTAGCTGTTTTTTTCTAATCCAGGATCTGTTTTCTTTCTTTCTTTTTTTAAAGGAAAATAATAGATTTTCTTTGCTGTTGTTTCTGATGAAGACTTTGTTTTTCTTTTCCCGGGCATTTAATCTGTGATTGGGATGGAACACATATTCACATCGGGGTGCTCACAAATGCCAGTGCCCCTGCTCAAATTAAAAAGAGCTTGAACTGAGATGGGGATAGCTCACTATGAGCATTTCTCAATTGTGCTCACTTGAAAGTCCACTGACCTCTGCTTCCCTAAGAACTCACTGGGGACCCAATGGCCTTTCTTTCTTACCCTCTATTTGAAAAGTGAAGATGCTGTCATGTGTGTGTGTGTGTGTGTGAGAGAGAGAGAGAGAGATATTTTTATTGGGGGGGAACATGGAGGGGAAAGGGTTAAGAAACCTCCGTCTCCTTGTTAGTCTTCTATTGGAGACAACACCCCCTCCAGGTTGCAGGGCCGGCATCAAGGGTAGGCATAGTTGAGCACCAGCCAAGAACCCACACCCAGCAGGGGCCCACTGGCAAGATCTCCACCTCACTATTGCATTAGAGGTGTACAACATTATGCATGGTGTGGAGAATGCGGATAGGGAGACATTTTTCTCCTTCTCCCATAATACTAGAACCCAGGGTCATTCCGTGAAGTTGATTGGTGGGAGATTCAGGACAAATAAAAGGAAGTACTTCTTCACACAGCACATAGTCAAAGTATGGAATTCTCTACCACAAGATGTGGTGATGGCCACCAATTTGCATGGCTTTAAAAGGGGGCTGGATAAATTCCTGCAGGAATTGCCCTGATGGCTATGTGCTACCTCCAGAAGTAGAGGCAATAAGCCTATATACAGCTGTTGCAGGGGAACATGGGTGGGAAGGTGATGTTGCATTCATGTCCTGCTTGTGGATTCCTGGTTGACAGCTGATTGGCCACTGTGTGAACAGAACGCTGGACGAGATGGACCCTTAGTCTGATCCAGCATGGCTCTTCTGCTGTATAAAGACAGCAGGAATGTGGTAATTGCTCATGACGTTCCTTAACCCAAATGTTTTATCTAACCAAAATTAATCTGTAATCACAGCACATTCTAAAACCTCTCGCAAACCTTCATGCCTGACAAAACCAAAACATGTTAAGAAAATATGGGTGTGTGCTGCTCCATATGGAAAGCAAAATGGTATTTATCAGCAGTTCTAATCTGAAGTTCGCTGGACTCTGGTTGGGCAAGCCAAGCAGAGTTGAGAACTGAACTGTTCGTAACGTAACACCTCTTACAGATTTTGGTATGTAGGGCTAACCACAAGATGTACTGCCACCAGAAAATTGCTACATTTTCTGAGAAGGGTGTCAATGCCATTTTGGCCCAAGGCCTGAATTCCATTTCAGAGAAGTTCCAGGAACCTACATTCCAGTGGTGGGTGGGGCTAAAAGTAAAAAAGGCAGGTGGACGCAAAGACACAGGGCCAAAATACAAAAAATATCTTATTGCCAGTAACTAAGATCTCCATCATACCTAATTTTCCCCCTTGGTTTGCCTCTGTGCTTTTTTACCAGCACGTCAAGCTTATAATCCCTTTCACTTGAATAGCTGCTCTTTCGCTCCTTCGCTCTTCAGCTCCACCCCACCCCTCGCTTTCTCTTTCTCCCTCCAGTCAGGTCCTGTCAGATAAGTACCTCAACCAGATGATGTTTTGGACGATGACTCCCCAAATCCCTGACCATTGGCCATGCTGCCTTGGACTTGTGGGACATCACACCTAATCTCCCCCCTCCCCCGGTTTTTTTTACCTCTGAGGCAAAAGCGAGTCAAGCTCATTATCCCCTTCCCCTGAAGAACTGCTCTTTCACTCCTTCGCTCCTTGGCTGTTCCGCTGCACTCCACTCCACTCCACCCCTCCCCTTCTCTTTCTCCCTCCAGTCAGGTCCTGGCAGATGAGTACTTCAACTAGACTGCCTTTCTGCCAGGCAAAAATGGAACGATCCTTTAGTCTGATTCTTTGGGGGCATTGAGGGAATACAATCCTGCCTCTGCAGAGATTCAGGCATTGTATGATAAAAAAAACGCTTTGGAGCCTGGGATGCAAGGTTTGGGTTTTATAATGAGGCTTGGAGCTGGCTGCTGGGAGAGATCGCTTTTCCCTGCCAGGACCTGATGCAATCCATTCAAGCCCCCAGGTCCTTTAAAACTACACGGAGACTTAGGGTGCATTAAATGTGCTGAGGGAAAATAATCCAGACTTTTAGTGTTCTAGGAAAGGCTGGGGAAGATGCAGGGTGTCAGCAGGACAGCATGTGAGCCCAGTGCTGCAACTCCGCACACCAGACATGGCAAGAGTACACTAAATCGCTGCTGTGATGGAGCTCTAAGCCTCAGGAGAAGCATTTCAACCAAGCAAAGCTGGGCAAAAGCCGGGAAACCATGAAACAATTGGCAGCCTGTGGGGAAGGGGCGAGGCTAGAGGAGTGGCCTTCAACTGGTAGAGATCCGAGACCCACCTATTACAATTTTCTCCATGCCCAACATGGCAGCAACAGCTTTGCCATGACTTATCTGGACTGATCTCATGACCCATTATTGCATCGTGACCCACCTGTTGAAGACCACTGGACTAGAGGAAGTGGTGTGGCCTCTGGGGATCCCTAGAGGGCCAGATGGTGACTTTATACAGGCCAGCTTTGGCCGCAGGGTTGAGGTTCGACACCCCGACTTTATGATATGCTGTGGTGGGATGCCCTCCTCAAAAGACCTACTTGGCTACATTATCTGAACTTTTAGGAAGTTTCTGTTTTTCTAATTGAACCAGGAAATTGGGAAGGGACATGCAGACAACTTTTGCGGTTCCTAGAATTTCAAGCAATTCTTCAATTAACTAAATGGATGGTTGTTTAAAATGATTATTAGGGATGTGTATCGTATCATTAAGATGTCCAATAACAATACGATATGGGCTTTATCGGACATCTGATTATCAATTACGATAACAATAAAAAATCCTACGATAATGATCGGATTTTTATCGAATTATCGGAAGGCTCTTTTTCTTTTGGCGCCACATGGACGGAGCTAGAAGGTGGAGTGTGTTTGCTGATATTGACAGATTCAGTGACCAATCGTGCAGCAAGGATTCTAGCAGGCTCCAATCACAATGTTGGAGGAGGGCTGAGCACCCCCACCCTTGGGTTTTCCATCTCTGTTGGGAGTAGGAGTTGAAGGAGAAAGGTGGATTTTGGAGGTCTGTGTGTTTTGGTGATTGTTGGAGGTTCTATTATAGTATTATTCTTCTATCTATTTTCTTCTTGAATCTTTCTGTTCCCCTCTGTGTCTTGTTCCTTGTGTGTTTGTTGTTTGTTGGTTTGATTGAAGGGTTAGGTTAGCGTGACTGCTGAGGGTACTGTGTGAGTGTGTTGTTGTTCCCTTCCCTGTTTTACTGTTATAAAAAAAACAATATATATATATATATATATATATACTCTCTCTCTCTCTCTCTCTCTCTCTCTGTTTGTGTGTGTTTGCAAAGGATTGTTATTAATATAAATAATATCGATCCTTTGCAAGCACAATGAAATGCGGCTCTAGGGCATGCCTTGGCCGAGGTGTCTCTGCCTCTGGATCAAGGAGAGATGCTGTTGCTGCTGGAGGCAGTTCTGGGGTGGCTGTCTCTCCCCCCGTGAAAATCAAGCGCAAGTCTGCCTTTGCACTTAAGCAGACAGAGGCACCAGCAGCAGCGCCTCCTGAAAGGTCTGCCGCCCGCAGGGCCCTCTTTGAAGAGCCACTTCCAGAGGCCAGTGGCAGCAGCACTGGCCTTGGAGTAGGAGTACCACCATCTCCTGCTCCAGTGGTTGAGGCGGGAAGCCTGGTGCTCAGGGATCTTTTCCCTGAGATTGCTGAGGTCCAGCAGCCGGTTGAGGTTGAGGATGAGCAGCAGGCAGAAGTGGCTCCCTCGCCACTCTCCCAAACCTCTTTGAGGGCTTCTACCCCTGCTCCTGTGGTGACAACCCAGAGTCCAGGAACTGGTGAGCAGACTGGCTCACCCCAGAAGAGAGGCAGCATGGTGTGGGAGCACTTTGAGGTGGCAGCGGATCCCCTCTTTGCTGGATGTCTCATTGCAAGGCCACCATCAGCAGGGGTAAAAATCAGGCGCACCTCACCACCTCCAATATGCACTACCACCTGAGGAGGAACCATTTTGTGGTCCTGCTTGGGAGAGAGGCTGGCTCCTCCCAGCTGAGTGGTGCCAGTAAGGGCAAGCAGAAGGCTGCTGCTTCTCCATCTCGTATTCCCAAGCGTCTTAGGAAGGCAACCATGGAAGACCTGGGGTGGGGGAGGTATGGGACCATGCATTGGAGGTTTCCAACACCCAACCAGCTCATCAATTGCATCGGTGAGATGGTGGCGTTGGATGACCAGCCATTCAGCCTTGTGGACGACGCAAGGTTCAAGAGGCTGATGGCTCTTGTGGTCCCATACTACAAACTGCCATCTCGCACCACCCTTAGCAGGCAGGTGGTGCCCTCCTTGTACCGGGCATGCAGGGAGTTGGTGATGGGTCAACTGTGCCAGGCAGAGGCACAGAAGGTGCACTTCACCTCAGACATTTGGTCCAGCGAGGGCGGAACACACGCTTACCTGTCCCTAATGGCTCACTGGTGGGAAGCCACAGGGAAGGAAGCACCCATCACTTGTGGGACTGCGAAGGAGGGCTACTGCTGGGCCCTCCTTCATACTGAAGTCATGGACCAATCCCACATGGCAGTGGAGATCACCGAGGCCATTAACCGCATGGTGGAGGGGTGGCTGTCTGGGCATCAGCACACCCACAGTTACATGGTCATGGACAGGGGAGCCAATATGGTCAGGGCAGTGCTTGAGGGTGGTTTTGATGGGGTCCGCTGCATCGCCCACATCTTAAACCTCATAGTGAGGGGTGGGCTTGGCATGGGGAGCAGCAGCGGTGGCCTTCCCCCTCCCGTGCCAGCAGTGCGCAATGTCCTGGACAGCTGTCGGAGGGTGGTTGGACACTTCCACCACAGTGTCAAAGGAAGTCGGTTGCTGCGGGAGAAGCAGGTGAAGTTGGAACTCCCGCAGCACCGGCTACTTCAGGATGTTGCCACACACTGGAACTCCACCTACCTCATGCTTGAGCGTATGGTGGAGCAACAGCGTGCTGTGCCTGAAATGTGCAGGATCGGGGACATAGGTATCCAGGCACCACTGGCCAGGCAGCAGTGGGATACCATGTCCCATCTGGTGACGATCTTCAAGCCCTTCCTTGAGGCCACAGAGACCCTCAGCAGCAGCACCGCCCTCCTCAGCCAGCTGATCCCTGTGGCCAGGCATCTCCAGACCAAGATACGGCACTTTCTGGAGGTTGGGAATCCCATCACCGGAAGGCACTTCCCGCAAGATGTGTGGGAAGTGGTGACCGGCTTAGGGCAGGACTAGCTAAGAGAATGGAGCCCATCATGAAGGACAGGATCTACATCTTGGCCACGATGTGTGATCCACGTGTGAAAGACAGTGTCTGCGATGCCAATTCTAGGCTGGAGTGGGTGGAATGGCTAGTAGGGGAAGTTCTAGGCTGCGCGGAAAATGAGGCTTTGGCAGGCAGCTGCGGCAGAGGAGGAGGCGGCCACGGCTTCCCGGGTCAGCATTCCCTGCAGCAGCAGAAGCAGCATTCCTCCCAGCAAGAGCAGCAGAGGCCTTGGGTTCTGGGCAAATGCCCTACAGGAAATGGTTGGTGAGACAGGCGACCAACCCAGCAGTCAGGATGACGCTGCAACTACTGTGCAGCATTACCTGGTGGAAGCCAAAGAGAACATCTCTGTAGAACCCCTGGCCTACTGGTCATCACGGAGCCAGATGTGGTCAGACCTGGCTCGGGTGGCCCGAGATAGACTGAGCTGCCCACTGACCAGTATTCCAAGCAAGCAGGTGTTCTTGATGGCGGACGACATCGTGACACCCCACCGCTCCCGCTTGGACGCTGAGTTGGTGGAGCAGCTCTTCTTTCTCAAAGCGAATCTGCCCCTGCTGGGATATCTCACCCTCAACCCCTCTTGGGAGTGAGAGACCCGCCTTTCATTAAGTCAGGTAGGCTAGACTTTTCATTTTTTATTTTTGTGTTCATATTTTTTTTTATTTGCTGTTTTTACAGCTCAGTAACTCAACTCTGATGGCAGGATTCCAAGAGAACCTGTTTCTCCTAACGTAAAATATTGAGGGAAAGTTAAGCATCTCACACTGACTATGGTTTAGTCCTGCCTTCATCTGCCTGCCTGGCTGCCAGTTTGCCGCCTTTGTGAAGTAGCTGGATCTCTGGGTCAAGGCCCTGAGTTCTATGGCATACTTGTGCAAAAAGCTAGCAACTGGCACTCCGCCTGCCGCCATGCCCATCTCTGCCTGTGCTGCCAGCCAGTTCGCCGCCTTTGTTGTTTAAAAATCGAGCTTTCCTTTGATGAGAGGCAAACTCCCGCATCAATTCCTGCAACTTGTTTGCTTCACCTAATTCAGGTGTGGCAGCATTAGTGAGGGACTGTCAAAACACCCCTTACACCTTGACTTTTTGATTTGGGACACTGCTCCAGCCAATGTGCCCACCTCTGAGCAAGAGAATTGCCTGTATCTGCCTGCTTCTGCCTGCCTGCATCTGCCTACATCTGCCCACCACTGCCTGCCTGCCATCAGTGCCCAGGAAGTGCCGGCTCGACGTCTAGCTGATTCATTTTTTGGTAAGTCGGCCTACTGGGCCCACCTTGCAGGGCTGGTTGTTGTAGCCTTCAAAATCGAGGACGTGCTGCACGTGAACCAGGCTGCACAGGCAGGGATGGGCTTCCTCTGGATTTCTCCTGGGAACCAGGGAACTCACTCATTGATTTGGTTTTTCATCTATTTCAGGTGCAGCCTGAGCCTGCCTTCCTTGGGGCTTCAGAGACAGCCTGCCTGCCTGCCTGCCTGCCTGCCTGCCGAACCTTCCTGCATCTGTGCCCACCTGTGCCTGCCTGCCTGCCGTCTGTGCCCGGGAAGCGTGTGGTGGCTTGAAATCTGGCTGATTCTTGTTTTTGGTAACTCCCCAACTTTAAGGACTACTAGATAATTAAACGTAGGGAGTTATATATCGCAGCAACATGGAGTAGATTTACCAGAAACAGTGCATGTGTGTTGAGAGCTTTCTTCCGAGTAACGCTTGCACCGATTGTTCTGCAATTTGGCACACATACTAGCAACACTCAACCTGCACTGTGATCAAGTTTCAAACCTGTAACAGAAGTTTTAGGCCTTTTCTGTCCCAAAAATCAACTCTATAGGGCAAAATGTAGATCCGATATAAATATCGGATTTCCGATAAATATCGGAAATCTGATACGATACAATACGATTAACCTATGATATAATCGGAGACGATATTTTTTTTTGGTCCGAATTTCCAATAACGATACGATACGATATTTTCGGCACACCCCTAATGATTATGTTTTGTCTTGGGGGATTTTGACAAAACAGTCAACTTTGCATTATGAATAAATGAATGAACGAATGAGCTACATCAGGTAGAACTGCCAAGAGACATCCCAGGGATGGTGAAAATGCTCCCCCCTCCCCCCGATGGTCATGGATTCCCTCCACAGAGCTCCGTGCCCATTTGGTGAGCCCCGCTACTCACGGGGAGGAGGGTCAACCCTGAGTGCCACACTGCCAGCGGACCTTGGGGTTGTCCCAGGACCGCAGGAAAAAACATGAAAAATCCAGGCCCAGTTATCCCAGGACAACTGAGAGCTCATCCCTGGTTGACCCTAAGATCACCTGTGCATCAGGGACAATCTCAAGCCGACCCCGGGATAAATGGCTGGTGTAGACATGGCCTAGATCCTGCCTATGTCAGGTTTAAAGATAAAGAACCATGAGAATGGAGAGCAGCAGGGGCCTGGGAGTTGCCCATCCATTTTTAGCAGCACCTGAACAATAGACTGAGCTGCAGGCACACAGGGCCACCTGGTCACAGCGTTTCCCACCATGGTGAGATGTATTGCTTTTCTATTTATGTTATAGTAATTATTTCTAAGCTTGCTTCTATACATACAAACAGCATGTGCAAATGTGTGTCCTTTCCTTTTTTTGGTGATGCAATTCCTCTGTTTGCATAACGCGTAAGTGTCTGCTCTAGCTCTGAGCTACCCAGAGATTGCAAAAGATCCTGGGACTTGATTTGTGCCCACGACAATGTTGCCACCTCAACCCATAGCTTTGGATGGCTTGTGCAATTCGGTCCGCCGTGTTGCCAGGATAGTTTTAAAACACACACACACACATAACAACCTCCCTGTTCTCTTCGTGTTTTTCCTGTAATGTCAACTTCTGTTTCCAGTCTACATTCCTTTTTTCTCCTCATAAACATGTCAACCTGACTGCCAATGAGGCGACATGCGCCAGCTGTTGTTCTCTACGATTTCTGAGGAAATGCTTCTTCCTGCCCAAGCAAACATGGGCACTGAAAGCAAACTCGTCCTGTCTTCCTCACCTTGCATGCTAAACTGATGGTCAGGGCATGCCATGTGGCGCAGGAGACTGAATTTCCTGATTAAGAATAAACAACTTTAAATTAGGGGCAGTGGGGCTGGAATGAATTGGAGCAGAATTGCCGGAGGATGGGGTGTTCTTATAACATTTCCCCAATCTAAGACCAGGTTCTACCTCTGGTACCAGAGGCAGTAAGCCTATATATATCACTTGCTGGGGAACATGGGTGGGAGGGTGCTGTCAACCCCATGTCCTGCTTGTGGGTCCCTGGTTCACAGCTAGTTGGATACCGTGTGAACAGAGTGCTGGATTAGATGGACCCTCAGTCTGATCCACCAGGGTTCTTCTTCTGTTCTTATGACATGCCAACTCAGGATGGGTTGTTTCTCAGCTAACCCACAATGGGTTAGCTTCATCCAAACCCAGATGGTTTTCCGTAGGGGAAAAACAACCCACCCTGATAATCTATGGGCTATTGTAGTGGTTATTTCCCCCACGATAAGTTGGCGTGTCATCCGAACCCAGACAGTAGCTTCAGCGTTGGCTATGGCCATCCCCCACAGATCTGCTCAGCAAGAGCGGCCAAAAACACAGACTTGCCTTGCGACTGACCTCTGTTCCTGAAATCTGCCTAGCAACAGTCTGCTCTCTCCCTGGCAGTCTCCTCCCTCCCTGGCAGTCTCCTCCCTCCCTTAGCCCCTCGCGCCCCTTCACTGATGCCCACCTGTTAGCGAAGTTGTCTACTGTTGCTTGTGGGAGCCTGCCGTGCGTCGTCTACGCCACCACCTTGAATGAGCTTGTTAGAGTGCTGGATTCAGCTGCGTCTCAAGCTTCCCTTCTTGCACAGTTTCTCAAAGGGGGGGAATAACCCTCAGTTTTTCATGAAAACAAAAAGTTGTGCAACTTTTGCACATCGCATGCAGTGACATTCCTGCCTGGTGACCCTGTATAGACAATTCCATCGCATTTGTGCAAATTTTCCACACCAGCCCTTTTCAGTGAAATGCTCCCACCCCCAGATTCCTCTCCTGCCCTAATCCATAGTCCCCCATAACGGCCTTGCCAGGGTGGGGGGGGGGACTTTAGCAGTTTCTAGAGCCCTTTGGTCCCTAAGGGGCTCCATGGATCCCGTGGAAATTGGGCCAGGGAAGGGGCGTGTACTTCTGGGGAACTTCTGGGAGAGCTGGACTGAGACCTCTGCACCCCTGTCTATGGTACCCTTCTCGGGAGGCTGTCTGAATTGGGAGCTGGAAGCACTCTTTGACAGTGGCTTTGCTCCTATTTGGACTGCCCATTCCAGAAGGTGGAACTGGTGGACAGTTGTTCTGACTCCTGGAGACCCTGTTGTGGCATCTCTCACAGCTCAGTTTTGTCCCCCGTGGCTTTTAACATGTACACTAGGGGTGGGCAACTGTGGGAGGTCTGTGGGACATTTTCATCCCTCAGATGTACCCATGTGAGTGCAGAAAAATTGGGTGCACCCCATGGGTGCAGGAAGATAAAATGTCAATAATAACATGGTGTCCATAGCGGCTATAGAGCACCAAGAGGGTTAAAAGTAGCTTGTTTGGATGCTCTTGAGCAACTAAGGACACCATTCAATTTTATTTTTACTGCTGCCCACGAGCCACGTATCGCCCACTCCTGATCTACCTAAAACTTCTCGGAAATGTTTTCAGTATGTGGACGATACTCAACTCTATCTCTCCCTTTCATTAAAGGCAAGTGAGGCAATGACATTCCTGAATCAGCGTTTGGATCCAGTAATAGCCTGGATAAGGCCAATGAACTGAGATCTAGTCCAGACAAGACAGATGTCTTGTTAGTAAGTGGTTTGTCTGTCTGGTTAAGTAACATTTAACTGCTCTAACTGGGGGGTTGCACTCCCCTCCCCCGAACATGCAGGTTCGTAATCTAGGGGTGCTCATAGATCCAGCTTTGTCACTTGAGGTCCCAGTGGCACAAATCCAAAACTGATAAACCAGTTATGATCCTACCTGTACAGAGGTTACAGGTAGATCTACTTAGCCATCCCACCTGGGTTATTGTGACATCTTTATTTATTTATTACATTTATATCCTGCCTTTTTTCCTCCTTGAGGAACTCAAGGCTGCGTATGCATAATCCTCCGCATCTCCATTTTACCCTCACAACAACAGACCCACCCAGTGGGTTTCCATGGCCGAGTGGGGACTAGAACCTGGATCTCCCGACACCTGGTCCAACACTTTAGCCACTACACCACACTGGCTCCACGTAGGACTGCCTCTGAAGATGGCCTTTAGGGTACTTCCAAATGGAGGGTTTTTCGTGCTACCAATTCGAATGCATTAGGCAACTATTCCATCTTTTACTCTGGTAAGGAAAATGATGGAAGACACAGCAGGAAAACACAGGAGGGTTATGAGTGGAAGACCTCTGTAAAATTCCAAGAAAGAAGCAGAGTGATGGCACGACAAAGAGGCTCCTGCGGAAGCACCTTTAGCATGTTCGCTGTCGCTTTCTGAACCAAAGCAGTCTAGTACAGAAAAGCGTTAATAGGTAGCTTAAGTATCCGTTCAGTGCTAAAGAGTTCAATGCTACATACACTTGGAGATTTACAAGATTATCAAGCTTAATTAGCATTAGTGTAGCCCGCCTAAGGTGCTCAATATGGCTTTCTAATGCTAAACTTTTAAATCTGGTATTAAGAAGAGTGGCTTTTAAAATTACATTAGGAAACAATAAGTAGCTTCATGGAAAGATTCTAGTGATTGGGATAAACCTTTTGTTTATTCCAAATCTCTCCATGTGCTTCTTAAACCATGGTGCACTGATGCCAACAGTTTCTACCTTGTAAGCTCATGCTGTAGAGTTTTTCTCCAGATCTCTTTCAATGTAAAGATGAAAACCCCATGATCCCCACGCACTCACCCCCCCATCCATCTAAAACTCCTCAAAATTCACTCTGTCCCTCACAAACTTTTGTAAACAACACGCCAACATTTCTGAAAAGTTTGCGCTATGCCATATTTCAGTTATTTTTAAAAACGTAAGAACAGCCAGGCTGGATCAGACCATGGGCCCATCTATCCAGCCCTCTGTCCACACAGTGGCCAACCAGCTGTCAACTAGGGACCCACAAGCAGGACCCAGTGCAATAGCACCCACCCATGTTCCCCAGCAACTGGTGTATATAGGCTTACTTTCTAATGTTTCTAAGTGACTTCTTAAGGGCAAATGCCCCTGCTAAGGTGGCTTAAGTAATGAAATCCCATAATATAGTAAAACAGCAAAAGGCGGGATACAAATAAAGATAACAATAACAACAACAACAACAACAACAATAATAATAACTAACCTCAATAAATATTAGTAATATTAACAAACTTTCAGCCGTGACATACAATTGGAAGTCCAAAAACCAAGAACAGTCCAATAAAATAAAATGACTAAATAAGAAATTTGCCTCTTCAGAACTTTCCTAAAAGACAGTAATGATGGGGACCTACAGAGCCCAGCTGGCCATCCATTCCAGAGGTGCTGACCTACTGCAGCAAAGGCCCTCTCCCTTATTCTTGCCAATGTAATTGACCCTGAAGTTGGGCAAGTGAGAAGGGCTGTCGTGGCTGATTTTAAAGCAGAGGAAGGCAACTTGTGGCCTTCTGGATGTTTTGGCCTACAACTCCCATCAGCTCTAGCCAGCATAGACAATGGTGAGGGATCATGGCAGTTGTAGGCCAAAACATCTGGAGGGCCACAGGTTGCCCAACCATGCCCTAGAGTGTAGGCAGGCTGATACAAGTGAAGGCAGTCCTTCAAGTAACTTGGTTAGGGTGGCCACTCACAAGTCGCCAACCCCCCCCCTCCAGAAATGGATCACTAAAAAAAGGCCTTCTCTGTAGCAGCACCCGCCATCTGGAAAACTCTCCCTCGTGCAGTTCAGGAGGCAGAAGATGCAACATCCTTTAAACACCTCCTGAACACATTTCTTTTCACACAGGCTTTCTCTGGGCTACTGCTGGGTTTATTTGGGTTTTATATGTTTTTTTTAAAAAAACTTTTAAAGCTTTTTCTTATGTTCTGACTTGCTGTATTTTATGGTTTAATTGCGAACTTCCCAGAGAGCCTCGGCTATTGGTCAGTAAAAAATGTAATAAATAAAAGAAATAGTAGAGGACACAGGGTTGCACAAAATCCGCATATGCTAACTTACCAGACTTGGACAGACAGTCCTTCAAAAACAGGACCAGTAGGGCAGATGGCCACCCGGTTTGGGGTTTTAAAGGTTAAACCCGGCCCTTTAAAGCAGGCTCAGAAATGCACCAGTAACCAGTGCAGCTGTTGCAATTTAAGTGTCACATCAAGTGCCCATCTTGCCCTCAAAGGCTCTTGGGTGGCTGCATTATGCTTTGCTTGTCATTGCTGAATCCTGAGATCTGGCAACCCTGCAACAGATTTAATAATAATAATAATAATAATAATAATTATTATTATTATTATTTATTTCTTGCCTGCCTCTCCCTCCAGATCGAGGAAGGGAACAACATCAATACAAACAATATAAAATATATAAAACTGGTTCAAAACATATAAAACTAATACATTATTAAAATCAACCAAGTCTTAAAATTCAACTGGGTAAGCCTGCCGGAAGAGATCAGTCTTTACAGCTCTCTTGAATTCTAGAAGACTGGTAAGTTGGCGGATCTCTCCTGGCAGGTCGTTCCATAGTTTAGGTGTTTATTTCATAAATTTACATAGTGCTTTCCTGTGAAAATATCCATAGTGATTTAAAAGAAAATGTAGAAGTCCTCATAAAATAAAATTTCAAAAAACTGTAACTCAAAAGCAACAGCAACACCAGTGAAAGAAGCAATCTCTCTCTCTCTCTCTCTCTCTCTCTCTCACACACACACACACACACACACACACACACACACACACACACTATAAACACAGTCCATTAAAGTTGCAGCCACTGATCACCCATTAAAAGCTTTGGAGAATAATAATGCCTTCAGTCTCACCCAGATGATAAAAAGAGGTGATGCCTGTTGAACCTGCCTGGGGAGGGCATTCCATAAACAGAGTGCCACTAAAAATTATTCTCCACCGTTCATCGCCCACTTAAGCATTTAATACATGGAGGAAAACCACTGAAGGAGATCTTTGATTCCAGGCAGATTCACAAGGGAGAAAACAATCCTTCAACTAGTTAGGTTCCAAGCCAATCACAACCTGCACCTTGAATTACGCCCGGGAAAACACCCTGGGAACCACACTAGATGTGCCCATTCAGCACCCCAGGTCTTGCAACAGCCCCCTGCTTTTTGGCTCATCAGCAGTGCTGCAGTAGAACCAGCATTCGCAGGGTTGAAGCACAGGGACTTTTTTGATTAGCAGATACAATGCCATCCTCTGCCACCTCACCCCACACATCTTAGAACTCTGTTCCCTCTGAACCGATCTGCAGTCCTCACAGTAGGGGGAGGGATTGATTTTCCCAACAACAGCAAACTGTTGTGAGTCATTCCTATCGCAATGCAAAATATTTTGGGATGGCTTGGGCTTGAATTGGCAATTAAGACACATTGGCTTTTATTTCTTGATGGACTGGTTTGCTGACTCCGAGATCAAATGTTTCTCCTTGGTGCAGGGAAAAGTAAATCCTGGAAAATCTTGAACTGATGGTCTTCTGCTGTTTGGGGACTACTGTCTCGTGAAATTTCAGATTTCTCGGGCTAATGTCCCACTTGCTGACTTCTACACAACCCTTTGCCAGCTTACTATTCTATGACTGACAGCTACTCCTAATAAATTAGGTATTGTGCAATGAACAGTTGCTCTTTCTGTGTGTGTGTGTGTGTGTGTGTGTGTGTGTGTGTGTGTGTAGGCCTGCATGTACAGTGCACATACCCATATAGATCAGCTCAGCTGTCTGCATGTTGGACTCTCCTTGGAATGTGGCTATGGGACGTGGCTGGCTGGACCAATGTGGACTAAACTGCCCCATAATACTAGAGCTGGTGTTGGTGGTTTTTGACCAATCATCCAGTTGGGTGATAAAGCTCCAGACAAAGAAGCCATCAAACCGGCATGTTCTTAGCTTGAGCCTGCCTTTTAAAATTTCCAACCCCTTCAGGACTTGTGTGTTCCTTTCCAAAGCGCTGCGAATGTGTTTGTACCATTTTCATTGACACATAAACTTTTCCTCCCCCGTGAACATCAAACAAAGAGCAGGGCAAAACCCAGGCTAATTTCCATCACCTTGAAATCAATCCAAAGGCTTCAGGAGCAGATAAGGGCCAGCAAATCATGTCAATTAAGCAACAGTAAGGTGGCGTGTTGTTGTTTTTTAAAGTCGCCATTAGCAATGTAATTATTGCAGTGTTTATGATTTCAAATTGTAACTTCCCTTAGGAACAAAATGACATTGAGGTATGCTTTTATTTTTAGTGTGGTTTAGGAGCCCTTGGAGAATGCTTCCTGCGATGATTCACTGATATATTAATGTACTACATCTGCCCAAAGTTATTTTAATTTGTTTTATTTCTGCCCTGCCTTTCGATCCAGATGATTCCTCAAGGCAACGTACATATAATAATAAAACACAACTATATTAGGGCTGCTTTTACCTTGGTTCAGACAACATGCGAATTCACATTTCAACAAACAACAGTTCAATAACTGTTAGCGTGCCGTGTGAACAGCCCCATTGATACCACTGAGAAACAGCACTTTGGATGGGACAGAATGCTAGTGCATTCTGAAGGGGATAGTCTCCCAGTGTGGGGGATGCTGGGACTTGTAGTCCAAGACATTTAGAGGGCACCAGGTTGGGGGAGGTAGATGTAAATTGATACGGGCTAGCTCAAAGCGTATTTTGGGTTACATGGGCATACAAACAGAAGCATGGTCTTTCAAAACTTCATAGCCACGACACGCTTGCATGGATTTTTCTGGAATTTGGCACACATGACTAGCAACTAGTCCTAAACTGATTGCACCAAAGGCTCCGAACATCTATGACATCAATGCTGTCATATGTAGAATGGAATCTTATCACTTTGTAATTGCCACTTTACACCATTAATACAAGCGAACCCTTTGTCAAATGTAAGGCTTCAGAAACAGAGAGCATCTTAGGTATTTTTAAAATCTGCGGCTATCACAATTTGGCAAAGGCCCAACAAGGAGTTTGCACAGGGGATGTAAGGGGAAGGAATAGTCTTCAAACATGAACATGAAAGTACGATATTCCTTCCCACAGGGCACTGGTGAGAGAGGTATTCACAGCAATAATGAGACAGAACAACCCAATTCACATGTTGGCAACATGCCACAGTTTGCTATTAGAAATGTAACAGGAGTGAGCATGCATGCTGGTTCTGCATGCCCACCTATCTACTTCTGCTGTGAAAAACAACCCATGGATGTCCTGCCCCCTGTAACAATATGAAAACATTGCTGGATTTGGCCTGGATGGTGTGTGCTTCTTGGGAGGAGCCAGGAAGTAGTTGAGGGCAACATTCATTGCTTCTGGCCTGAGGAAAGAGAGGCCACAGCCTGAGAGAGCTCAGTAGAGAGAACTTTGTTTAAATAAAACTTTTGAGTTTTGTTTATAAAGCACACTCTGTTTGATTCTGTGTGTAACAATATGAAAGAGATGCTGGATTTGGACAGGATAGAGTATGCTTCCTGGGAGGAGCCTGGAAGTAGTTGAAGGCAATACCTACTGCTTCTGGCCTGAGAAGAGAGAGGCCACAGCCTGAGATAGCGCTGTAGAACGACCCTTGTTTAATAAAACTGGGAGGTTTGTTTCTAAAGCAGAATCTATTTGGTGCTGTAGTGTGCAATCCACCAACTTTGAAACACTGGGGTTGTTTATGTGATGTCCAAACCCAGAACTCTGGGTTCTTGAGAATGGGTTAACCATGGTCGCCTCTACAAGGATTTGCTTTTGCGGCTGGTTAGGCGATTATGCGCATAATCGCAGAAGCGCATTTACACCTAATCCCTCTGCACGAGAGGCGGCGAGAGGCGGCGAAGCGCATTAAAGGATGTCCAAAATGCGCTTTACAAATAGTTAATGCGCATAAGCGCATATTCACACAGTCAAAATGCGCTTTAACGGACGGAGCAAAATAAAACTCGCGATTCAACGCGCATTCGATAATGCGCATAATCGGAGAGATAACGCGCCTCTACGCCCCATTTGCGCTCCGCTGGTGTGGAGGTAAATTTTTGAATGAGACTTCAAAGAGCATTAAACCTCTCTTGTAGAGGCAGCCCATGTTGCTGGTGTGCAAACCAGGCCAAAGATAATGAATGCTTTTGTACCCATATGGCTTAGTTCTCACACACAGAAGATGAGGTGGTGAACTTGTATCTCTGGACAGTACCCTTTCAGGCTGTGAGCTTGCATGATGGAATTCTCCCCTACAAAGATTCCCACATGTAAAAAGCTAGTATTTCAGGAAAAAGACTTCTCCTTTCTCTGAATATCTGTTAATGCAGTAGTGGGCAACTTATGGTCCTCCAGAGGTTTTGGACTACATCTCCCATCAATCCACACCATTGGCTATTGGTGTCTGATGGAACTTGAAGGTCACAAGTTGTCCATCTCTGTGTGTATCTCTCTTTGTGTGTGGCCTTTTGCCCACCGTATGGTAATGGAAGTGCCTCAAACATGGAGTCTAAATCGTGAGGGACATGAGCAACTTTATCTTCAAAGTGTCTTGCAAACCACCATCTCTCTCTCCCCTTCTCTGGGCTGGATCATAACAGGTCTCTAGCCACCTGGAAAAGCTCCACTGGATGACACCGAGAAGATGCAACCATGGTGGAATAGAACACTCTTTTTTGCCATCATCACTACTACTCAATAGGCTCAAAAGTGAGCTCTCACCTCAGGTGTATGCCCAGAGGCTTCCTGGGCTCTGTCCAGAGGGGGAGGGCACTTGGGTGTGTTCATGTCAATCACTAGGGTCACCTCTGTGTCCCACAGAGTGACCAGGGCTTTAACAAGTGCATCAACCAAACCAACCAGAAAATCTCCCAGAGGCCCTCCCCATTAGCCTCTGGGGCGGCCTCTTTACTTTGTTTTGTTTCTACTTTGGGGATGTCTAAATGCATGGAAAGCCCCGGGGTGGGTGCATGGTGACGCCGTGTCGATTATAAGACATAGCAGCCACCACGCACCCAACCCAGGGCTTTCTGGAGACATTTTTCTCCAGAGCAAGGCAAGTACAGCACATCTGCCGTCTATCCTCGCTCCGGAGTCGCGATGGAGGAGTGGCTGGGTGGATGTTGACTTCTGATTGGTCGCCCTACGCCTGGGCAGAGGGTGGGCCTGGGGAGCCTATTGGCTGTCGGAAAGCCCACACTGACTCCTCAGTATGTATTGCTCACTGCCACCCCACATCAGCGATACTGCAGGGATGGGCAGCTGAACAGCATCAACTCAGCGCTGTGAAGACAGCCCTTGTCTTGCTTTGCCATGGGTTGGAGATGATGTAAGTTGTCAGTTGTTGGCCAAAGTACCTAGAAGGAAGGAGGTCGGGGAAGGCTGAGCAACTGTGATTTCAAGTAATAATTTAAATTGATTTAAATCTGCAAAGGAAAAAAAAGAAACACTAGTTTAAATTGCTGATTCAAATCAAGTTTCCTGGTGATACATCTGGGATAAATCTCACCATTGCCTCCGCATAAAGCAAATGCTGGCTGAGTGGTTGCTGACATTCCTACGTGGTGTAGCAAGCCGAAGAGGCACATAGCATGTGGGTGTGGTACATGTGAGGGACATGGGCTTTTGGGGTATGGGGATGTCGTGGAGGGGGGGGGGTGAGAGATGGTAGCTTGCCAAAGTCGCTCAGCAAGCTTCATGTCTGAGCGGAGGTCTTTAACCTGGGTTTTCCCCCTTCAAGCCGTGCCTTTAAGTCACACGGGCACTGCGGTCGCTATTAGGACGACACAATTGTCTTCCTGAGTTTAGGAGCAGCAAAGGATGTTTCATAAATCAGGATGTCCACTCATTCTCTATATAATTATTCTGAAACATAAAGTATGGCTGACTTGTAATAGCAGGCCTCGCTAATGTCATACTTCAATCCTTCATAATGAGCATTTTATTAGAAGTGATGGTTATGATTTCTGCAACATCTCACACCTCTGCAGAAAAAGGAGTCAGTGGCTGATCCCAAAAACTGGTGCTGTGTAGATCCTTTTTCATTTCATTTCATTCATTTATTACATTTATATACCGCCCCATAGCCGAAGCTCTCTGGGCGGTTTACAAAATGCAAGTTTACAGTAGAAATATCACAAAAAATATTAAACAATATACTAAACAACAGTATCACAATAATACTCAAAAATATACTAAATACAAGTTTACAGCAAAACAGAACAGATGAGGAAAAACAACTTGGTTGGCATAACATCTGGGCGTTGCCATTTCACATAGACCGAGGTGGCAGCTTTTGGGGGGGGGGTCACTGCCCCCTGGAACACACCTGGGGCTCCGCCCCACCTCCACTGAACTCACCACCATGGCAACAGCAAAAATAGCAGCTGTTCTGCAGGAAAGCAATGCAGGTGGGGAAGATCCCACCATGTCACAAGCAGAAGTATGCTGCTATTTATGCTGCTTTTGCAGACAATTTGGCAGCCACAAGGGATGCAGGAGGAAAATGTGGGGAGCCCAAAGATGGTTGGAGGGGACACACACATGTTGCCCCCTAGGAGCAACATCTAGCCCAAATACACAGGAAGTAGCCTTATCTCTGGTCAGATGATTTGTCCATCTAGCCTGGCTTTCCCCAACCTGGTGCCAATGATGGAATTGTAGTCCAACAGCTCTTGAGGGCACCAGGTTGGGGAAGGCTGGGCTTGCCAGTATGCTCAGTTTTGACTGACAGTGGCTCCCCAGGGTGAAAGGCAAGGGGGTTTCCACATCACCTGCTAACTGTAAATGCCACTGATCAAACCTGAGACTTTATGGATACAATGCATGCACTCCACCCTTAAGTATGGTCCCTCCCCAGAATTCTGGCAATGGGGGCTTGCATCGCTCCCAGTGAGGTATAATGTAGTCTAAGAGGAGGGATGCACAGGAATTTCATTTGTGCTGGTAAAACAGTTGAGCGTGCCCTGCTCACAACCTTGAGCGTGAGCAGGAGAGCATGTTCTGCAAAAATGTTCACAAATTCTCAAACATGTGCTTCTGTTTGGAAAATGCACAATTTCCCCATTCGGTAGGGTTTGATTTACGCAAATTTCAAAAATATTTAACACACTCATGCTTTAGTCCATGGGGGAAATTGCAAAAGTTTGAAATGCATGCAATTTGGGGGGCACAAATTATCCATCTGATAGTGTTCAGTTTGCACAATTTTTAGTTTGCGCCTTTCAAACAGCGACCGCAAAGGCTCATGTAACTGGAGCGCGAGATGAACACTGAGGTGGGAATGGAGAATATCACCTTTTCCCTCATCCCTGGCCAGGGCACAGAATGCTCCAAGTACACTTCAGGAAACCTGTGGAACCTGAGCAGCTCTCTTCTTCCGAGTCAGACCTTTGGTCCACGCAGTACGGCTGACACTGACTGGCAGAGGCTTTCCATGATTACTGACGGAGATTTCTCCAGCCCTACCTTGCGTTCCCAGGGGATTGAACCTGGGACCCTCTGCATGCAAAGCGTGTGCTTTACCCACTGAGCTCCAGCTCCAGAAGACATGGTTTTGATTGGGAAGATGGCTCAGGGGATCGGAAAAAACACACCTTCCTCTAGCACTGCTTCCCTGATCCAATTCACCCCCCACCCATAGTTGCATTTACATTAGGTTTATTTAAAACATCAGGAAATCTGATCACAGCTCTCACATGTACTCTGTAGTTTGGCTCTCAGGGATCCTATACATACCATACGTTGTTGCCGTCGTTATTAAAAAGTATACAGCGCCATATAACATTGTCTAAGGCCAAAACAGAAGTGAATGCATTTACCTGTGTGTTCTTTACTTTAACAATAGCAGTTGTGGTGTGTGGGGGGGGGGGGAGCAGAATTGAAACTACAGATTAACACTTTTCTCCCTCCATACTGCAGCTCCATACTACATTATACCATACTACCACCACCACCACCACCACCGAAGCCGCTCTTAGACCCCAGGAGAGGCCATCCATTAGGGCCAATAACATTTCCACTTTTGAGGTGTGTGCATGTTGAATTCTGTAGGCCTATCATGGCGCGGGGAAGGGGTGCCCTTCCTGCATGGCACAGTCCTGGTCTTGCTTTGGTTCCCCTGTGGCTGCTGTTGTCATAGGAAGAAAAACCCAGACACATTAAATGCATCCAAGCATTTAACTTCATGTCTCTAGTTGCCCTTAGACTGAGGAAGGGGGCGGGGAAACAGGCTCCTGCCCTGGGACTTTACAGTGTAAATGTCCATGAAGGCAACGGAGGCAGGGGAGGGAAATGCAAGAGTGACGAACAGCAGAGGGAGAAGAGACAAACGGAAGAGGCTGGCAACGAAGGATGTTAGGACATTCCCTTGGTATTTGCAGGTCTGAGTTGTGGGTTTTCTCAGACTGTGCTGATTAACACAAACATGTTGGCTTTCACACACTCATTGGAAGTTAACGTTTAACCACGTCAAGGGAGCAGTGGCCACAGAGCCTCCAGCTATAGGGACTGGAACTGCGCTTGCACGCATAGGCCACATAATAGAAGGGGGGGGGGGATGACTTTAGGTTCCCTTGGCTCACCAGAGTTTTCATGTAGAAAGGTTGGGATGGAGGTGGCAGGCAGGCCTGGCTGCAGAAGACAACATCACACAAGGGGCTGGTACACCTATTGGCAGAGAGCAAGACCTCCTCTGGAAGCGGGGGTTCTGGATGTGCCCAGTCATCAAAAACCCACCCCAAGTGCTGCACACGCTCCAAGTGTTCTACTTACTAGGGGGGGGGGCAGTCCCATGCATTGGACCTTGTGGAATTGCTGTCTCCATTCTGCCTTTTGGAGATGCTGCATTCAATATCGCATTTGGGTAAGGTACCAGGGGTGGGGGTTGTGGCCCTCCAAAAGCTGTTGGACTGCAAACCACATCACACCTTGCCGTTGGCTATGCTGGCTAGGGCTGGTGGGAGTTGTAGTCCAAGAACATCTGGAGGGTCATATGTTGCCCACACTTACTGTTAAGTTGATGGGAGTGGTCATTCTTCAGACTTCAGCTCCTCTCCCACTTTCTCCTAGCCTAGCCCCTTTCCTCTTACCACCAATTGTTGGATGGTTCTCCATCCCCCCCCCCCCCAATTCCTGCACCCTCTTGGCTTTTAAATCAGAGTTCAGTCTGTTGCAGAGTAAACAAACACACAGGCAAAATAGAACCCTTCAGCAACATATAATGGTGGTCGGAAGCCTTGGACAGTGGCCTGTGATGTGAAAACAGGATTCTTAGAAGTGTGTCCCTATTTTCACCTGTGATTGAAATATTGCAGCAGGGTATGATTTTGGGTAGGCTGGCTCCCACCATCCAAATGAGGAGGGATCTCTTACAAGCTAACAAAGGTCGATGTGATCTGTAATTAGCTTGCAGAACGAGCCAAAGAAAACGCTTGGTGGCAGCGTCCTCTTAGAGCCCCCGTTGTTTCCCCACAGAGGATTAACTAGCCATGCTGCTTCTCGTATGATTTCTCAAAGGCAACACATGCTTATCGACTTCCGTCCATCGGTGGCGCTACGTCACTGTAGTCATAGCAACTCCCCCTTTTAAGACCTAAAGGCACAGGAATGCGTAATGCTCCAGTTGCATGAACTCAAGGCAGGGGTGTTGTAAGCTTTTCTCCAACAAGACAATGAGTGATGATGATGTCCCATCTGGAACACGGCTGTCTGGGAAGGTGGGGATGGGTCATGATGGGGAGAACGTTGCTCTGGGCTGAGAGTGCTGACTCAAGAATTATTTTCCTTTGCTGAGGGAGGAGGAGGGTAGGAATGCCTCAGTAGGAAGTGAACAGGAGGCAGCACAAATTTGCGTCACCCACCCTGCGTATTTTTCTCACCCGCAGCTATGAGAAACAACTGTTCAGAAATGTGCCGGCGACGTCACTGATATGGAAATAGATAGGTTATTAACGGGCAACTGAAAAATAGACTTCCTCTGTAAGGAAAGCAGAAGTGAGAAGAACTTGGACAAAGGGATTGAAGTGTGTGATACCAGTCATCTACACCGCTTCTATTTTCTAATGCTTATATAAATAAGAATAAAACCTGGCTCTAACATGGTGCAATTACAGTTTTATTTTGAGATGTGGAATATTGCTTATTCTTCAGAGTCTTCGGTACTTAAATAATCTTTCAATACTTGAAGCCTTCAATATGTAAAACACTTAGAAATAACACTGAAGAATGTGATATATGTAATTTATAACCTAGAATTGGTTATGTTAAGAGTGGAAAAAGTGGAATGTGCTAGTACATACTAATTGTCTTCCTTTTCTTTTGCATATACCTTCAAAGGAAAAAGATGACTAGTTTGAACTAGTATATTCTATGTTTTCTACTCTTGACATAACCAATTCTATACCCACCAGTGGAGGCTGGTGACTCTGATGTCAGTGAGGTGGTGAATCTGCTCCGGGTTTCACTCGGAAACAGTCAGAACTCTAAAGGAGCTATCCAAGGTCTGCACTTGGTACACATCAGACCTAGCTTTATTGGGCACAGGGAGTGGTTGGAAGATTCCTAATGCAATCCCATCTCTGAAATTCAAGTTGGTTTGGATCTGGCTGTTACTCAATTAGAAGAGTACCAACAATGGCTCATGAAAGTTCTGAGAGAATGAAAAGGGCAGCATGGAAAGTTCATAGTCAGTCTTCTTAATTCTACCCAATAAGTTTGGCAGGAGCTAACACTTCCCTCTCACTGACTCTAAGGAAAAGAGGAACTGTGATAACTAACCACACAGGCTAAATAGTAAGAGGATCCCAGAGACAGTGCATCCTGAAAGAATCTTCCACAAGCTGAGACCGATGCACCAGCTGTGGTCTCTCCTGCATGGAAGTATGGTTATCCATGCACTGGTAAAATTAAGGTTAGACTACTGCAATGTATTGTAATGTGGGGCCACCTTTGAAGACAGTCCAGAAACTTCAGCTAGTTCAAAACGCAGCTGCTAGACTTTTTAGCAGTCCATTTCAGAACCCAATTCAAAGTGCTGGTGCTTATCTCGAAAGCCCCACATGGCGTGGGGCTAAGGTATTAGCGGGAATGCTTACTTCTAAACCAAACTGCTGGTACACTGGGTTCATCCTCAACAGCTCTCCTCTGGGTGCTCCTACTTGAGGCAGTTGGTAACTTGGGAGAGGCGCCCCGGGGTTATGGAAGAGAATGGGATGATGCATCCCAGTGATAGAATTCTTTCCCCAGGGAAGTGTGCTTAGCATCTATTTTGCTGTTGTTTCTGATGTCCTGGGCATTTAATCTGTGATTGGGATGGAACACATATTCACATCAGGGGTGCTCACAAATGCCAGTGCCCCTGCTCAAATGAAAAAGAGCTTGAACTGAGATGGGGATAGCTCACTATGACCCTTTCTCAATTGTGCTCACTTGAAAGTCCACTGACCTCTGCTTCCCATTATCCCATCCCTAAGAACTCACTGGGAACCCAATGGCCTTTCTTTCTTATCCCTCTATTTGAAAAGTGAAGATGCTGCCGTGTGTGTGTGTGAGAGAGATTTTTATTGGGGGGGAACTATGGAGGGGAAAGGGTTAAAAAACCTCCATCCCCGTTAGTCTTCTATTGGAGACAGCACCCCCTCCGGGCTGCAGGGCCGGCATCAAGGGCAGGCATAGTTGAGCACCGGCCAAGAACCCACACCCCAGCAGGGGCCCACTGGCAAGATCTCCACCTCACTATTGCATTGGAGGTGTACAACATTATGCATGGTGTGGAGAATGTGGATAGGGAGACATTTTTCTCCTTCTCCCATAATACTAGAACCCAAAGAGGTCATTCCATGAAGTTGATTGGTGGGAGATTCAGGACAAATAAAAGGAAGGACTTCTTCACACAGCGCATAGTTAAAGTATGGAATTCTCTACCACAAGATGTGGTGATGGCCACCAATTTGGATGGCTTTAAAAGGGGGCTGGATAATTTCCTGCAAGAAAGGGAATCAATGGCTACTTGCCCGGATGGCTATGTGCTACCTCCAGTGTAAGAGGCAGTAAGCCTATATACACAAGTTGCTGGGGAACATAGGTGGGAGGGTGCTGTTGCACCATGTCTTGCTTTGTTGGTCCCTGGCCGAAAGTTAGTTGGCCACTGTGTGAACAGAACGCTGGACTAGATGGCCTTCGTCTGATCCAGCATGGCACTTCTTATGTTCTTATTGCAACCTGCTTGTTCACCTGCCTCTCTTGCTCTGGTCCAAGCAGCAGGGGCGGTAAGAACATACATAGAGAAGGGAGGCTGAAACATGAAAAAGGCTATCTGAACTGCATGTGTGGGCGCACTAACAACATTTTAACAAAGCATCTCCCAAAGACAAAATAGGATGTGTTACCAAGAAAGAGTATCAGAAAATTGGGCACTACTGCCCTATTAATTACATGTATAAACAGGAAGTACTAATTATTTGAATAAGGCTTGCTTTTATTATTATTATTAATTATGTAGACTACTATGCAGAAGTATACAGTTCCTCCCAGAAAATAAAACACACACACAAAGAGAGGCTTGTCTGCATATGAGGAACACCTTGCTAAGAAACACTGATGCTTAAATGGGTGGGAAAAAACATCCCTATGCACCAGTTGATCTAAGGTGGTAGGACTTGCTTCTGAAAAAACATTAGGACGTTTCGTTAGCTTAGGATCAGGCTGAATATTGCTAGAGAACAGCACATCTTTAATCATAACAAATATGGAGATAAGTAACTTTGATCTGGGTCACTGTGACCATACATATCACTTAGCAGCCAGCTATACACATTGCTGTTGCAACAGAACATGCACAAGTGCCAACTCTCAACATGTTATTAGGACAGAATTTCTTGAGCAGGTGAGTGGGTAAATGGGCTATGAAGTGAAATACTAGAATTGCTAGAATTCTCAATCTAAGTTTCAGTTGGCAAGCTACTAACAGATGAAAGAGATCAAAGCCTGTACTGAATCCTTAACCATTAGATGTTGCAGGTGCCCCAACTTCTAGCTCTGCTCCCGGTTTGTGGAACGAAAATAAAAAAGTGCCTATTTTGGATCACTGTGTAAAAAAATGAAGAAATGACACACAAGAAAGGTAACCCTCTATGGTTCACCAGCACAAAGTGCTTTGGAGCCACCAACAATATTGCAAGGGCTAATTGAGCCTAAAGAGACGGCTAAGCCAATGAATACAGAGAGAGTCAGTATGGTCTAGTGGTTAGCGTGTTGGGCTTGGACTCGGGAGATCTGGGTTCTAGTCCCCACTCGGCCATGAAGCTCACTGAGTGACTTTGGGCCAGTTCTTGACTCCCAGCCCAACCTGCCTCACAAGGTTGTTGAGAAGATAAAATGGAGAAGAGAAGGGTGATCATGTACGTGCCTTGGGCTCCTTGGAGAAAAGGCAGAATACACATGTTACAAATGAATAAATAAACATAGGCAAATACCGAGGCATCCTCAAGAGATGACTTTCAGAACCAACATCAAAGCCTGCAAAATGCTGTCAAAAAGTCAGTGTTGTAGAATGGAATTTGACATTTCATGTAGAAATTCTGCAATATGGCATGCTCACTTTGTAGCAGAAGACATGCTTCTGGGCCAAAAGCAACCAAAGAAGGCTGCCCACTGCCTTCAGTATTGCTTGAGAATTGTATCAAGAGAATCCGGCAGGCCTACCCAGTTGAATTTTAAGATGTTTTTAATGATGTATTAGTTTTCATTTGTTTTAATATTTTATCTATTTTGTGGTTCTTGTGTTTATATTTATTGCTGTTCCCTGCCTCGATCTGGAGGGAGAGGCGGGTTATAAATAAATAAATAAATAAATAAATAAATAAATATTATTATCCCATTGCAACTCATGTATGCCCATGTGGCAATGGAAATATCAAAATGCTGGTTCATGTATTGCTATGTTGTTCACTTTATAGAGATTTGCAGAAAGTGTTAATTACTCCACAATTATTATTATTTCTCCCAGGGAGTTCTGATTATTTTCTATGTATCTTTACTTCTAGCAAATGAGGACAATCTGGTGACTGTAAAGTCCACAAAAAAAATTAAAGCTGCTATTAAGATTAAGAACCGCTGTGGTATTTGAGTCTTAAGTTGTTATAATGTTTAATTTGGTAATTTTATGTATTTAGTTGTATGCTTGTATTTGGTATATAGCAATTTCAATGGCTGGTGGCCAATGCAAATCTCTCTCTCTCTCTTATCTATCTATCTATCTATCTATCTATCTATCATCTTTTGGCTGTCTGGTGGTTCACAAATTAACCCATTTGCCATTTCTTCCATAATACAGCTTTATTGCATTCTCACATTTCTTTAGAGCAAAAAGGTGCACATGTTTTGCATGCAGAAGATCCCAGGTTCAATTCCTGGCATTGTGAGCTAGGGCTAAGAAAGTATTCTGCTGGAAATGTTGGAAGGGTTGACAATATGGTTCGAGATGATCTGACTCGGTATAAGACAGCTTCCTATGTTCCTATGTAAATTTGGCTCTATTGACATAGGCCTGTGCTATATGGTAGAGGGAGAAAAATCGTATAAATATTTGCCAGGAGAACACTCCCTATATATTTGCCCAAGATCAATTCCTATGATTTAAGGCAGGGTGCCTTCCAGATGTTTTGAATTTCCATCAACCCAAACCAGCATGGTCAACGGTCAGGAGAACTGGGAGTTGTAGTCCAAAACATCTGAGGGCACGAGGTTGGGGAAGACTCATCAAAGGTGAGTGGGAGTTTGTATCCCTGCATTAGGCAATTGTCATGATTCCTTTGATGTCTTCCCTCCCCCTTGACATGGAAATGGCCACAGAATTGCAGTGTCTGTTGACCTCAAAGAAACAGAAGATCCTTCTCTACCTAGTGAATTATCAGAGGAAGTTTGCAGTGAAAAAGAGAAGGGCTTGAGAGTGGCTGTACAGAGAGAGAGACAGAGGCTCAATTCAGAGGACACGATAGTCAATGGTGGGGTAATAATCAACTTTACAGTTGTTCATCTAGGGGGTACTCCCAACACAACATGGTAATAAATAATCAACTGTGGTGTGGATTAGGATCAGCGCTGAGTTGACTATGGCAGCATTCGGATGACACAATAGTCAAAACAACTGACGATTGTTCCCCCCACACCAGTTGTTTATTGTGTCGTCCAAATTCAGCCAGAGAGTGAGCAAGATAGCAGCTTCCTGACATTCTCTGCTTGGATCTGGCTTGGCTTGCTAATCAATCAAGCTGCTGATCAGCACATTATCATGCTGCCAACATACTTCATTTAAAAAAAAAGATTAAAAGTTTTTAAAAAATGGGTGCAGCATGATGGAAATGTTGTTTACAGAAAATATGTCTTGTTTCCAATGCTTCCTACCTTCCTTTAAAGGATGTGTTTAAGATGTGGGTAACAATCAGGCAACGCACAAGCCTTAGCAGGTCAGGTCTGACACAGGACTTATTGACCTGCTTGGGAGCTCTATACCCAACTTGTCTCTAATCCTCAGGTTCTCGGAGCTGCCGCAGTGTAAAGCAAAACTCTGTGAGTCACACAACCATTTGTAAGTTATTAGGATCTGGCAGGCTCTGGCTACATTCAGCTTCCAATGCTTCAGGAACGACATAGCTGCGATCTTAAGGGCTAGAGGCAGTATGAGTAAAGGTAGACAGCAGCCAAGCATGGAAGAGATAATGGTTGGAGCCCACTCCAGTATGGAGTTGTGGCTGTCCAAAGCCAATGTGATAGAGTAAATTATTCGACTCTGACCCAGGTACAAATTTCTTCTCAACCTGACTAGGTGGTTTTGGGCCAGTTACTCTCAGACTGAGCAGTCCCAGAGGATTGTGCTGAAGATAAAATGGATAACCACACCGGGCTGGAATCTCTTGGGTCAGATTCCCACAGTGGCCAACCAGATGCTTATGAGAAGTCAACAAGCAGAACATGAGCACACTTACACCATTCTGCCTTGTCCCCCAGCAGTGAGGATACTGATACTGGAAGCAATCTATAGCCATCATGACTTGCTTAGTCGCCACTGATAGACTTAGCTTCCATGAATTTATCTAATTTCTTTTTAAAGCTGTCCAGGTTGATGCCCATCACTACATTTGGTAGGAGTGGATTCCATAATTTAACTACATCTTTTTGTCTGTTCTGAATCTCCCACCAATCAGGATCATTGGATGATCCAGGTTTTACTATTATGACAGAAGGAGAAAACCTTCTCCCTATCCACTTTCTCCACACCATGTGTAATTTTATACACCTCTATCATGTCTCCCTTACTCATCTTTATTTCTAAGCTAAAAAACTCAAGGCCCTGAATATGCAGATAACTTGGGCATGAGACAACTTATCAACTTCTCTGATTCACTCACACTCCTGGCTTAATCTATCAGAATGGAATTATTGCACAGTTTTTTAAAAAATCTTAGTGCTCTGAAGACTGGACTACCTAGTTTTCATCCCACCTAACTTTTGGAGTCAGGGATTAAAATTGAAAGGTGAATGAGTCAGCTGAAGTCTTTGAAAGTGAGTACTACATAAGATAGGAAATGGCTGCACATTATTTCTTTTTGAGGAAGAGATCTATGAAAGCTTTGTCCTCTACCAAAACAGCTGGTCAACCAGAAAATATCTAAATCCATTTGAATCCTATTGCCTAAGTTCATGTTGATCATTAATGGAATTAAACACTCTTTAAAAAAAAGCTGTAACAAACATGCAAGGTGGTATAATAAGCTAATAAATTCAACAGAGTAGTTCTGGAAGATAATTCAGATGCACAACCAAACCATTATCTTTGAATAGCTAGAAGGGGAGATGAAAGGTGAGGAAAAGCATTACAAGAATTTGATGGCATGTCATTGATGCCTGCTCTGCTAGAATGGGAAGAGTCCAACCACATGCTTTGGTATTAAAAGCCTAATGAAACATATCTGTTGCTCGCTCTTCATTCCCACTCGGCTGAAGGTACTGCTGATCATCAACAACTTAGGGTTTAAATTTCATTTACAGTCATTTACAAATGTCATATGCAACCCTACACTTCCATCCGTGTGTATTTATTTTGTACGTGCTTTATAATAAACTATGAGTGTGAGTGTTTAAGTTCTCAGAGATGGGACATGTGCCAAATCAAGTGTGCCAGTGTGGTGTAGTGGCTAAAGTGTTGGACTGGGAGTTGTGAGATCCAGGTTCTAGTCCCCACTCGGCCATAGAAACCCACTGGGTGACTTTGGGCCAGTCACAGACTCTCAACCCAACCTACCTCACAGGGTTGTTGTTGTGAGGATAAAATGGACAGCAGTAGGATTATGTACCCTGCCTTGGGTTTCTTGGATGAAAAAAGGTGGGATATAAATGCAATAATAAATTAAAGCCACTAACCTCATGGGTACATGACTGCAAAATGGCTGTGGCAATTGATGAAGCTAGCTTTTCCTCTACAGAACTTCTCAAAGTGTTATAAGCCTAAACATTGGAGAAGATGAGATGTGATAAAAGAGTTTTATTTCCCTGACTGAATAATTTGAATGATCATCATGCAGTCATAATGATGTGTTAATGAAAGAGGGATAAATATCCAAAAAATAAAAGTAACGGAGGGGCATGGAAAAGACCTGGCTTGAATCTTCTGGGTCCTATTGTCAAGATTATTTTTAAGAGTTCAGAGCAAATTTGTTCTAGAGGGGTGGGGGTGGAAAAACCGTCTTCATATGACCCTACAGGCCCTGCCCCTTCTGTCTCCCCTAAAGCCATAGCATCCGCAAAGTTTCCTCCTCTCCATAGTCCATGCCACCAGAATGATCTCCACTGCTAGCAGTTATAAGCCACTGGCAGGAAAAGGGGAAACAGAGAGCTTTAAAAGTAAAGATTAGAGTGGGTAAAATTAAGGGCATACTTTGAATTTTTATTTTCAGATATTATGGGAGGCACCATTAATGGGTCTGGACATTTTCTCCTACTACTTTTGCAGCCCCTCATCATAGCACTGAAATCTGTTTTTAGAGCTGAGTCCAGATCACCAAACATCTGCAACGGGGAATGACTGGCAGTTGGGCAGAGCAGCAGTTGGCAGGAGAGGTATTTAATGCTCTCCCTGCCTGCCATTTCCCCCTACAATAATTTCCTCAGCTACCCTACCAATTTTCCCTGATTCATCAGCATGTGGCTGAAGGCGCTAAAGGAGGGGAAAGCAGCTGTACAGTGGAGTTTACAGTTGAAAAAAGCCCTGCAGTTCCTCTCTTACAAGGCTTAATTAAAACCAGACCTTATCCCAAGGACCTGTATTCATACCAGGACTCAGACCTGAAAGATGCAGAGGAATAATAAACTGAGAGTATATGGGCATGTGAAGAATACCTTTCCATCACCACTAAATAAATTCAACTAGCCTCCATACCTTTGAGACTAGAGGTGGATCTGGAATGAATGGCACACTGAAGTACACTTGAGCAACAGAGTATAATTTTTAAAATTAAGTGTGGTTCTCACCTTGCAAGTAAGGCTATGATCCAGATAACCATTCAGCTATTGCGTACATAAGAAGAGCCCTGCCCCACTGAATCAGAACCAATGATCCATCTCGTTCAAGACTGCTTCACAGAAATTTCTAATATGACCATAAGCAAGGCCAGAAAGCAACAGGTTTATGCCCACCCCATAGCAAGTGGTATCACGAGATACACTGCTTCTGATCCTGGAAGTTCCAACTGCATAAATTTGCCTAATCCCCATTTAAAGCCATCAACGCTAGCAAGCACCACCACATCATATTTGATATTCTAAAAGCTTTGTGTCCTTAGCTCCCTAAGGTGGCCAAATAATTATTTCTGTGAACATGTAATTTTGCTCTCATCATAGGTAAGAACAGGCTCCATTCTGCTTAAAGGGGAGTACTGTGTAACTTGAAAACTTAACATATATTTTGGTACAATTTCTGTGATAAATCAATAATAGAAATGGGAGTAATCAAGAAGCGTTTCTTTCACTGTTTTTATTAACTTTCAAATCCCAGTCCTACGTTTCAATTACAGTATTTAGTTACCTGTGAGCAATAAAATGGCAGTAAGTGGAAGACATTGCTCCTGAAAATTCTTTATGCTTTTATCTCTTGGGCGCCAAAATCTCATAAAAGCATTTGCTAAATTAATTGGGTTGAATCCCAGCTTGGTCATACTTAGATAAGACCCACTTGAAAACAATGGGATTTAAGTTAGTCCCGTTGAATTCAATTAGTCTACTCCAAGTATGGCTAAGTCTGCATCCACCCACTGTAAACATCTGAAAAGTCCATAAAAATGCCACACTCAATCATACAATCCTTATTAATACAGTAAGCACTCTGACAACTTTGGGATGCAATCCAGTATCATTAAAATCAAAGGGGATCCTGCCTTCACTGGGTTGCAGCTTTGGTTAGATATTTCATGGGAATCCATGAGGATTATACAAGTTTATAGTTTAAATGATTCGTTTTATGGTTTTCCTTGTTTGGATAGTTTCCTTTATTGTCTGAGTACATCTGTTTTAAAAAGTGACCATAATGCTCCAAAAAGTACCACGAAGGAGTCAGAATATTGTGGTATTTTAAACTGCTTGGATGGAATTTCCATTTTTATTAGACTCAATTATAACAAAATGTTATCCCTTTAAAAATCACAATTGCTACAGGCAGGGGAGGAAAGATGGACCCTTAAATAAAGTAACATAAGTAAAGTATAAAGAAACACAATTAATCAAAAGTAGATGGAAAAAGCAGATGGAAAAAAGCTAGCACAACGTTACAAATTTACCCCAATTTCAGGCAACTAGACCCAAATTTATCCAGATTTTGAACAATAGTATCAAAATGAATCTACACCCCTCTTGATGTTGTAACCTGCTGAGTTGAGCGGGGGGCTTAAACCTGATATAAATCCCATTCCCCACCCCAAGGCTGTTTTCCCTGGCAAGGCAAACAGTAGCTTTGAGGTGTGTGTGTGTGTGCATGTGATTTAAATTGGGAAAACTGTACAACAGAAAGGGTTAAATCCCTTTTTGTCTTAGTGCTGCAGCCCAGATCCAATTTGAGTCCTGGTCTATCTGCTATGAAGGGAGGGTGGAATCAAAGAAAGAAAGAGAAAAAGAAAATATTGGGAGACCAGATCATGGATCGCCTGCAACTCATCTCATTTGTCATTTAGTTTGGCCTTCAGAAAGCAGTGAGAAGTTTGCTTTATTGTCTCCAAAGTCAGCATAGTGAGAGAGGGAGAGTCCATGAGCTTAGGGGAAGGGCAGTAGTGCTCCCTGATGCGGCCTTCTTGTCAAACTGAAAGTCAAGAGGTGGATTCAAGAGACAGCACTGGAGCAGGAGCAAAATATGCTCCTACTTGCATAGCCCCATCTGCTTCATGCAAGAGAATGTTAGTTAGGAACTACTTTGAGAGAGAGAGAGTGGGAGGAATTATGTCAGGGTACCCAATCTTTTGGGGTTGGTTGATACATTTGAAATGTTGAGAATGTTGTGGGCTCTCTCAAAAAATGTCTGCCATAGAGGGGCTTGCCTTTCTCAAAATGGCTATCATGGTGGGCATGCCTGGTCACAAAATGCTCTTTTCCCAGAAGGCAAACTGGTTAGACTAAAAGAAAAGTAACTTGTCCAAGAACCTACATAGTAGGCAGAGATGAGGTCTGAGCTCCAAAACACAACGCCATCTTTTGAACCAAATAAAGACGTTGCTGAAGGTCAGCACTTTGCTTTGCAGCATGCCAGACTCCCAGCAATAATAATAATAATAATAATAATAATATAATAATAATAATAAATGTTTTAAATTAAAAATAAATCTCAAGTATTAAAATAAAAAAACCAGGAGGGGAGACAGTCTGGCAGATGCCAAGAAAGGAGTCTGCCAGTACACCGATGCCCATAGGCATCTCATTGGGAGACTTCATATCTTCTTCAGTAACAGTGCAATCCACGTTTCCATTGAAATCAAAGGGAAACTCCCATTGCTTTTTATGAGGCTGGACTGCTTCCCAAGTTAGGAAACAGATTTTGAAGAGCAACTTGGAGGGACACATCTGCCTTATGCTTTGTATGTCACAAATACTCACGAGTTGATTAAACATGTTGGCTGGGAGATGCTGTTAATTATAAGACTTTTTTCTGTCTAGACATGTACAGGATTGCAACTTTAATCATGCTTTCTGCTTGATGTTGACAGCAAATTAAACAGAGGTTTGCTACATGCATTATAACAAAGAGAGGAAGAAAAGCTTGCACAGCATAAGAAAAATCCTCAGACAATATCTGATCATTATTTCTACTCATGTTAATAATATATATGCACCAGCTGTTCTAAAATTGATTTTACATCTCATATTAGTAGCCATAAAATTAAGTCAGGATCTAGGCTGATAACAGCTGCACATCTATCCACTGTAGCAACAGAAGAGGAAAAGGGATGGAAAAGGGAAGTTTTCATTTAGGGATTAGGGAATGGATGCTAAACCCTATTCAACAGGAACCAAGAGGCAAAACATGTTCCAAGGATTTTTCTAAAACAGTTCTCAGAAATTGGCACCTCTCTCTGAAATACTTAGAATTACATCCTGCTGATTGTAATGGAACTTCATTCTAACTTCATCTTCTGAACTTCATTCTTCTGAATGAATCACAACTCCACTGTAGCGTTGCCACAGGCTTTTTACCATGTAATCAGAACAGGAGCTGAGAGTGTTGCAATCATTAGTATGAATTGGATGGAGGACGGGGATTTCTCCTCTTTTTGTGCTGTGTATAGGAGGAAAAGAAAGGCTCAGTGACTATGCTTTTCCTCTTCATTTGATCATTTCTTGTACTTGAGTTTAACCTCGAGAGTTTGTAATCCCACACCAAATATGGTCAGGTTCTGAAAGTGGCAGTGGAGGGGATGAAATCAGGGAAGAAGAGTACATTTTAAACGAATTACATGTCAGACCAAAGTCACAAACTACGCAATAGTTCATACCAAGGCTATTTTGAAGGACATCTTAGGTACCCTTGAAAACATTTATAGTCATACACAGTGTGCTTTCAGATAAGGATTTTCTTGTGCAATCATGATCCATCATTCACAGAATGTTATGGGGCTGAGGTGGGTCCTGGTGTCATCAACTTCCACTGTAACCCACCCATGTTTTCTCACTGCTTCTTCCATCTTTTTTATTTACACACACACACACACACACACGACCCTACTGAGAAGAAGAAAACAAAATAGCTGTACAACATAATTCAATTGGTGGAGCTAGGAGCCATCCATCTAGAATCACCCACAGGCACGTTGAAAGCAATGAAAAATCATTTTTACTATGTACAGCGTACATCTTGTCACAACAAAGGAATCTTGTTCAGCAACATTTTGTTTTTTTCTAGTTCCCTTGTTCCCACACTCACCCCTTCAGGGATTTCAGATCACCTGGGTCTCAAGCTACTGATGTTCTTAAAAAGTTCCACAACCAGTATCATTACGTGATTCTGCAGTTAAAAGATGGTTAATACACACCAGTGCCAGCTCCAGGTTTTGAGTGTCCTTGGGCAAGACACCTGAACAGTCCCCCTCCCATTGTCATTGCTTGCTCCTCATCCTCTTTCTCATCATGGCTACCATTTGCTTACTTGACAGCAGAGAGCTAGTGAGCAAGTAGGTAGTGCCATCTACTGCTCTTCATTATCATCATCTCCATTGTCTGGGCCAGACAGAGCAAGAGGCATGTGAACAAGCAGGTTGCAAAGGTCAAGAGAAGAATCAAATCCATGCTGCTCTGGTCAGTGGGCCCTGCTGAGGTATGGACCCTCAGCAGGTGTCCAACCATGCCTACTCTTGATACTGGTCCAGATACACACTTACCTAGAAGTATGTCCCGCTGAACTCAGCAGGGTTATTTCTGATTAGATCTGTATAGAATTGCACAGGAAAGCTGCAATCCTAAAGGCTGCGTGGAGCGCAGTACTTACTTCTGAGTAAACACTGTACACATAAATAGGGAAATATCTACATTTTCAGACATTTATAAAATTTGTCTGGGACCATAAGCATTCACTGTACCAGTATGTACACTGGCTGGTCAATGTCCATATTCTTCACTTGGGGATTCTGCAAGTTACTTGGAAAATGTATGAAACATCCCTCGATGATCCACATTCTCAGACATCTAGTTGGTGATTACCCATATTAAGAAGGCAAGATGCAAAGTTTCCTGTTCATGCTGTGGTTAATTTATTTAATAAATAAATTCCTAATAATGAATTCATTTTCAAATGAGAAGCAGTATATAAATGTTGTGAATAAATAATAACTGTTACATCTATTGCCAGAAGAGACCAACCCAATAGGGTAAGTCCTTTCATCCTGAATTGTCTTACCAGCCAGTTGTATGACTACTTTAACAGGATAGTGGTCACTCCCCGGCAGATCTTCCACTGAGAATCTTTTGACATTAGGGAGTAGAATAGCAGAGATCAAAAAGTAATTTACTACACTTGATGAAAGATAGGTATAGTGTCTGGTGGACACATCCACCATTCAAGATTAACAGGAGATACCTGTATGCTAGCATCATGAGATTCTTGCCATTCTTGTTTATTTTCTTATCTTGGGAATGCCTATCCAAAAGGAATTAATCATCCAAGGGAACATCTAACTGTTTTAGCAGCTCTGCATTTGTTTGTCCCAAATGAGCATTTAAGTCACCTCCCGTTATAATATGAGCATTTCTTGAATGCAAATCAGTCTCTCCTAGAACAGTTTCCAAGGATGACCATACCAATGAAGAGGACATTGCAGAGTTTTCTGGGGGGACATAGATGTTTATACAAAATAGGGAGATGCCATTTTTAAAAGTTATCTTCAGTGTTAGAATACCATCATAGGGCTACGTGCCCACCATTTGGCAGACCTTCTCCAATTCCACAGAGACAAGGATTGCCAAACCACCACTGCAGCGCCCCATTTTATGGTGCCTTACTGCAGCAGCAGTGAAAACTCTATAACCCTGACGATACAAGCTGGAGCTATCCTCCACCCACGTCTCTTGGAGAAAGACTATAGAGAACTGTTGTAAGTAGTCTACAAACTCCATATCCACTTATTTACCTGCCCATCCAGAAACATTCCAAGACACCATGTTCAATACAAGGGGTATTGTTTCCTGGTGTCTTGGAATGTTTCTGGATGGGCAGGTAAATAAGTGGATATGGAGTTTGTAGACTACTTACAACAGTTCTCTATAGTCTTTCTCCAAGAGACGTGGGTGGAGGATAGCTCCAGCTTGTATCGTCAGGGTTATAGAGTTTTCACTGCTGCTGCAGTAAGGCACCATAAAATGGGGCACTGAAGTGGTGGTTTGGCAATCCTTGTCTCTGTGGAATTGGAGAAGGTCTGCCAAAGACTAAGACCTCCACTAGAGTGGGCTTCCTACATTGTGATACATTTTATTTGTCTATGGCACAAAGGCCATTACAACCACAACAATAAAACAAGATGTCTCTGTGACAACCAAAATTCTTACAAACTCATGGGGAGCGAATTATTATAATTACTTTTCTTAATAACAGCAGTATAGAAATGTAATATCATCGTTGGTCATAGCAGCCATACATAATAAATAAATAATAATGGATTTGATTTCAAATGAAAGTGGCATATAAATATCGCGAATAACTGATTATCATCGTTGTTAATGACAGCAGTATAGAAATTTAATAAATGAATTCATCAGAATGGATTCTTTTGTCAAATGAGAAGTGACATATAAATATTGCGAATAAATTATTTTATTATTGTTAATAATACTAATATAGTAATAATGCAGTAATATAATACTGCTAATAACATTATTATTGTTAATAATATTAATACAGCAATAACACAACAATATAATACTGCTAATAACATTATTGATAATAATATTAATATAGTAATAACACAATAATATAATACTGCTAATAACATTATTATTGATAATAATACTAATATAGTAATAACACAATAATATAATACTGCTAATAACATTATTATTGTTAATAATATTAATACAGTAATAATACAATAATATAATACTGCTAATAATATTATTATTGTTAATAATAATAGACCTGCTCGTTGATTTAACTTAGATTTAGCGTTGCCTAATTTTATTTTATTGTCTTGGGGCAAGCCCAAATCTGTGAGGCGCCACCCCCCACCCCCCACCCCCCACCCCCCACTAGATGCCTGGGGGCGACCACGAGTGCATTCCTGAGAGACCTCCCGTTCGCCCACGTCACCTCTGACCACCACCACCACCACCACCACGGCCACGCCGAGACCACCGCGGCCTCCTCCGCCTTCGCCCCGTCACCTGCTCCAGCCGCCTCCGCATCGCCCCTCCTCGTCACCGCCTCCCACGTCCACCAACCTCCCAGCCTCCGTGCTGACGTAGCGGCCAGAATTCTCCTTTCCCCAAGGCTGCGTTTTACGTCAATCAGCAGAGCGCTCTGAGGATTGGCCCAGGCCGGTGAGCGCCCCACCCTCGCCCGGTCCCCTCAGCGGCTTCCAGCTGCCGGCTCTAGCTCAGCCATTTTAAATAGCGTGAGGCGGGCGCCGGAGTCGGTAAAGGCAGGGAGTTCAGTGACAGCCGCCCAGAAGAGGCTTTTCGACCCCGCACGGTGAGCTTGGTTGGAGCCCTTTCGTGATGGGGGGAAGAGCTTGCTTCCCGCCTCCTTTGGGGGGGGGGGGTCGTGTGTGTGTGTCTAACCCTCCCCCCATCTTTTGGGGCGCGCGCGGGGATAATAAGGAAGGCAGGGGGGCGAGCGAAGCAGGACCCCATTTCCTGCATTGGGGTGGGTGCGGCCGTTGAAAGGCTAGATCCGCCTCCTCTCCCGGTGCATCCCTGTCGGCTGCGCCAGAGCGGGTGAAAATGGGGCAGGTGCCCCCCCCCCCTTTTCTCCCCATACTCCCCACCCCACCATTTTCTAAGCGTTTGGAGGTTGGAAACTCTGGATAAACTCCGATGTGAGTCCTCCTTAAAGTAGACTCGTTGGAATGAATTAAGTTAGTCTTGTCTCACAAAACATGGTTTTCTCTGTCCAAGCACCTGGAATATGGAAGTGGGGGGGTATGGGGAGGAACAGTGGAGGGGGGGGCAACAGCTGTATTCTTGACTAACTTAAGTCCCATTCATAACAATAGGTCTACTCTATGTATGGTTTATGTTGGATTTTATCGCATACCTCTTCTTTCAAACTGTACCTGTTGGCCACTTTCCTTCCCGTAGCGAGCCACCTGCTTTACCTGTGCGCTTCATACAGCCTTCCCCATCTCTTGTTATGAAAATGCCCCCATCCCGACTTTCCCCCCTATTTCTTTTTTCCTGATCTGGAAAATGAATCGATTAATCAGCCATAGGCTATATGGTTAAGTAGGTGAGAGCCCTCAATTAAGTGTTGTATTGGTAGTAAGTTTTATGCAGATTTCATAGATGAATTAAATTGGCTAAAACTCATGCATATAATCAGTTAATGTTTCTGTGATGGGGTGCACGTTTTGTTCTCACATTTGCCAACCAGAATGCCTATACAAGTAGGACATGAGTGCAATAGCACCCTCTCTCTTGCGTTCCCCAGGACACACGGCTGGTATAGGGGGCACACTGCTTCTGATACTGAAAGTAATATAGAGCTATCATGACTAGTACTCATTCAAAGTATTATTCTCCATATTTGCCAAATCCACTCTTAAAGCCATCCAAGTTGGTGGCCATCACATCTGAATTTCATAGAAAAACAATGTGCTGTGTGAGGAAGCCCTTTTATTTATCCTGCATCTTTCACATGTGAAGTTTATTGCATGACCCTGTGTTCTAGCATTATGTGTGTGAGAGAAAAATGTCTCTGGATCCACATCCTCCACACTACCCATGATTTTATACACTTATATCATGCTCCCCTGTCCTCACCTTTTTTCTAAACTAAAGATCACCAAATGTAGCCTTTCCTCAAAGGAGACTTGCTTTAGCCGCTTGATCATTTTGGTTCCCCCTTTCTGAAACTTTTCCAGCTCTACAATATCTCTTTAGAGGTATAGTGACAGAAACTGTACACAGTATTCCAAGTGTGGTCACACCATAGATTTGTATAGGCACATTATGATATTGGTAATTTTTTTCTCAGTTCCTTTCCTATTGAACTCCTTTGCCTTTTTCACAGCAGCTGCATTCTTGCCCAACATTTTCATCAAGCTATCCTCCACAACTCCCAAGATTTCTTTCTTGGTTAGTCACTGCCTGCTCAGACCCCATAAATGTATGTTAGGATTTGTTGTTGTTGCCCTAAGCGACTTTACATTTGCTTACATTGAACCACATTTATTTTTTAATGCCCATTTCCCCAGTTTGGAAGACATCCTTCTGGAACTCTTCGCAATCCCTTTTTGTTTTAACTATCCTAAATAATTTGGTATCATTCGCAAACCTGGCCGCCTCACCGCTTATTTATGAACATATTTAAAAGCATGGGTACTATTACAGATACTTTGGGGACCTCACTGTGCTCAATGGAGCATAGTCCCATGTAAGTGTGTTTAGGATTGCATCCTTAATTAATGCAGCCAATTACTTGGTTAAGCTTTGCAGTCCTGACGTATATATGTTAAGCCTGCATTCCTCAGATGTAGCAGGTGGGCAACTGAAATGATGCCTTGCCAGGAAGAGAAGCCAAGTACACTGTACATGAGGGATGGGCTTACCTGTTTTCTTTGTGTTGCATCTGGAAGGGTAGGGTGTGTGTGTGTGTGCGCGCGCATGTGTGTTTGAAGGGTGGTCATGGGTTTTTGTTTTCAACAGTGTATGCATTTCCATCAACAGTGTGCAGTACTTAAAGAGTCCAGAAGGTAGATATGATTGTTCCTTTTGTATTTCTTTAATTAGCTTTTGTTGGTTTTATTGGTGTTGCATGTCATATCACCTTAGGCTACATATTGAGTACAGAGGGTAACAGCTCAATTGCATGCACGTCTACTATTCCCAGGTAAGTGTGTATACGCTGCTATTGTATACTTACCTGGGAGTAAGTTTCATCAAAAAGAGTAGAACTTGTTTCCATGTAGACAAGCACTGGCTTTATTCGTAAAATACTTTCCTGTATAATCCAATCTACACGTGTTTTACCATGGACTTGAAGAGGGAAATCTAATATGGGATATAGTCATAATTTAGCTTGTATGGAAAGGGCTAATTCTCCGTGTCCTGGTTAGCGAAATGGGTTCCAACCTATTCAGTAACTTATGTGAGAAATTATTTCAAAATAGGCCTTTTCCATTGGGAAACTGGCAATCATAATACACTGATCACTATAAAGGTGTACATTTATGGGGGGAAAGTTGAGCAGCAATGTTAAGGAAGAGGGTGGTGCAGAAATAGAGGACTGGGACAGAATGAAAAGCAAGAACTATAAAGATTTGAAGTACTGAATAAGAACAAAAACTAGAAGGGCAAGAGAGGAATGAGTAAGGCAGGAGGAGACAACATGGGTAAATGGTTCTGAAAAAGTACTGCAACAGTAGAAGCTAGCCATGTGGGTTTGCATGTAACAGCAATTGGGTTGTGAGGGCTATACAGAAGCGAGCAAGTGCATTGCTTCCTGCTATCTTGCAACTTCTCCCTGCTTGCAGTGCCCCATTCCTGGGTTGTATGACATGACATCCAAACCCAGAACCCTGGATTGGTTGAGGGACAAACAACCCAGAGTTTGTCCCTTGACAACCCAGAGTACAGAGCTTTCCTGGATCGTTTGAGAAACCAGATGCAAACTGGAAGTGGCAAATGGGAGTCAGCTATCCCGCTCACTCCTGCATGGTCCTGACAACCCATGGGTTGTCATTAGGGGTGAACCGGGCCATTGAAAAATAGCATAGAGCTTGTAGTTGAAGAAAAAGCTCCCATAACCATAACTGATGAAGCTGTGATGGGGATTGCGTTCCACATGTTGAGGAGGTATATGCCTGCCCATCTAGATTGGTGGCTCTGATTTCTAGATGTGATGCAGCTGTTTCAAGGTGTTCCAGATAGCCTTCTTAGCAGTAGTGCGGTGAATATATGTGGATGCATATTAACCATGAAGAGCTTTCTTGCCAGGGTGAAGGACATTTTCAGAACCACAACAAACACGTTTTGTATGTAGTATGAATTGGAACTGTAGTACTGTGAGAAATGTACTTTGACTTGTAAAGCATTTGGCATTTTGCCTTCACTTGTGCCTCAGGTGCTTGATGAAGGATGCAAAGCAGGTAGTATTAAATTTCCTCACCATTTCCATGCCCTACTGTACTTCTTACTCTTCCTTATTTCTCTCCCTTCCCTCTTTTGTTTGTTAATTGTAGCAATGAATTGCACTCCCAGATGCTTAGATTTTGTTCGTTTTGAGGCAGGGAGACTATATTTGTTGTCTGTGATGCACCTTAAGTATTTGGGATTACAAGCCCCTCTCTGTGATCTGGTTCAGGCCTTTGTCTAGCTGGAGCACCTCCCTCCCAGTGACTGAATGAGAAGTAAGTGGTTCTTTGTGATTCTTGCCCCAAATCAGTAGCATCTTTCTGGATTCAGGCCAGATGGCTCCCTCTGGAACTTGGTGCTCAGCAGCATAATCTCCTCCTTCTCACGCCCCCTTCCTAGACACAGCTCAGGAGGCTGGGCTCCGGATGTGGCCTGATGCTGATGTAACAAGCAAAAAAAAAAAAAAGGAGGGAGGGAGGGAGGGAGGGATCAGAAAAATGTGAATCACTGCTTAGCATCATCCAAAGCTCCGTATTTCATCTTCTCCATTATGATAAGAGTGGACATAAAGCAAAATGAACAAGTGTTCTCTTTCTCTTCGGGTAATAGATAATCAGCTGCATTTTATGTTCTCTTGAAAACTGATTGGTGCATGTGGCCTTCCTTGATCTGATCAAAAGTAAGCTTTTGATTTAGTGCATATGTACTGTGTCTTGCAAAAGTAGTTATTGATATGACAGCAGATTATGTAGATACAGAGCAATTATCTCAGCATTGCCTGGCTTTAAATTGTTGTGTGCTTTTTATTTTTTTATTTTTCTGGTGTCTGTCTTTGCATTATTGAACTCTAGTTGTGTTTTGACATGTTGTGTTTTAACGAATTTAATTTGTTTTAGGCAATAAATATAGGCAGTTCTGCTTTTTACTTCCTATCATTTCATATAAAATATTGGAAAGGGGGAGGGAGAGGGGGTTTGGCTTAAGTAAATGGAGAAATGGGTAAGATGATTAACAGTGCAATCCTATGCATGTCTGCCCCAAGTAAATTCCATTGATTTCATTGGTACTTATTCCCAGGTAAATGGGTATATGATTGCAAATTAAAGGGTTTTTTTCTTCTTTGATTTCAGTGAGTGAATTAAAACTTCTGTGTTAAATTATCAAATATTTGCCTCTGGTCAAAGTTTTTGTTTGGATTAGAAAGGCAAATAAAACAACTTTTGTGATAAACTTTATTTGGAAACTTGATTTTTCAGATATGCATACTTTGTATATGTATGTACTGGTAAACATAGCACATTTTGTACAATCTGTACCACTTTTGCTTCCTTGCTGAAATGTTGGCTAATGACCCTGGACAGGAGACACCTTAAACCATGGCTTTAACAACTGAGGCAAAAATCCTTATTTACCATGGTTAAAGCCATGGTTTTAGGTGTCTTCTGAACGGGGCCTAATTTGGCTTTTTGACTAGCTGATTTAGGCTGGGTGAAGAATTGCTGAATAAGGCTTGGTGATAGCTCTAATGCTCTTAATTCATGTTTGATGGGAACACTTTGATATCAAAAGCTTATACAAAGGGGTATCCTATATCGATCTCTCAATGGTATCTGCCCAAATCTAAGGAAAACTGTTTAAGTAAATGAATGTTTACCACAAAGGTGTGTTCTTACTATTGTAGAATAGCAATCTGGGTAAGATGCTTAATTGTGCAATCCTATGCATGTTTACTCAGAAGGAAGCCCCACTGTGTTCAGTGTGGTTTACTTCTATGGATGAGTATATAATGTAAATGTATTTGGAATCAGGACATAAATTCTGTTAAATATTTAAATAAAATATTAACATTTGCTATCAGTTGAGCTGGATAATGCCTAAATTAGAGTATTGTTGTGGGGAAACATGCAGGATATAAACTTTACTTTTTTAAAGCCATGCACTGAATAGCTGACATATTTGTGTGACTTTCCATTGCATATGTAGTTGTTTGTTTAGTCTCAGGATTTTGTTTCTAGTTTGGCTGGCTTTTTATGGAAAGGAAATTTGAGTATAGGAGTCAGTTCCTACAAGGGTACTGGATTAACAATGGCTTTAACACACTGTTGTATTTAGATAGCTGATTTGCTTCTGGCCTTTTTTCTAACCATAACTATTTTGTAACAGTATATCCTCTAAGGACAATGACACTTTAGTTTCTCTTAATGTGCTGTGTTGTCTTACATAGGTTGGTACAAAGATTGCAGGCACTCTAAACTTAATGATCATTAACTGTAGAGATGTAAATTTTCTGGAAATTTTGAAGCCATCGGGGGAAAAAATGTTTTATTCCGGGGGGGGGGGGGGTTGGGAAAAAAATGAAAATTTTTGGGAAAATTTAAAAAGATGCAATATTAGCAGTTTTTACCGATTGAAAGTCACTTTGTTACTTTAGAAACATAAAATGTCATTATGTATAAATTGGTCTGGCATAAAATTATCACATTTGGTATATTCAAAGTACAGTATATTCAAACAATTATTACAAACTTAATTTACTTTTAAATTTTTTTACTTTATTTGGTAACAAATGGAGCTACAAGCTCTTGAACTGTAAGGAAAACCTAAACGGTAAAGAACCTCTTTCGTTTTGCCAGTTTATGAGGAACAGGCAAAAATGTTTTTCAAAAAACCAGAAGAAACCATCAACATTAGTAACAAACACTTGTTACATACAAGAATGTGTTTTGTCATCCTAGTAGCATTTGGAAATGCATATTTCATTTGACATTATTTGCAAATCGTTTTTTTTTCTCTCAGAAGAACTTGTAGTGTGGAAATGCCTCCATATGCTAGCTGTTGGTCTCACCATTTTCCTGAGGGGGGTGGGGAGAAAAATAATTTAGTGGCTAGCTTGCAAGTAAACACTAAGCTGTGGTTGGGGGGGCAATAAAGAATAAGATCAATAGGAATTAAATTATGATTTACATAAGGGTTATGAAAATAAACTAATGCAGCTAAAATATGGTTTAATTTTCTGAAATAAGATAAATTTAAACTCTTACCTTTCAATTAAGTATACTTTCAGCTCTCTTTTGTTGCTCTGTCCTTTCTTCCAGTTCTTTGTGGCCAAGACTAGTTAAGACAAGAGGACAGAACCACCCACAAGTAAAAAAGAAACTGAAACCTTTTCCCTTCTCTTGTGACAATGACAGTGCCCCCAGAGGCAGAAATGCATGTTGCTTTTGTATTTGAGAGTTGTAGTCTCTCAGTTTGCAATCTAGGACTTGCTTGTCCTTGGTGCACAGAATTGTAATAATCTGATACTGTAAATAGTTTTTAGAAATCATTTGGAGAAGTAATATATGAACACCTTGTCTTAAACATTTTATTCATCATGCTAAAAGAAAACATTCCATAATCCATTTTTTCTTCAATTTTTTGGGGGGGAAAACCAAAAAACCCTTCAGGGCTTTACATAGTTCAGTTTCAAAAGCCTAATAAATCCAAACATAGAGGATATTTCTGCTTCTACAGTCTACCCTTTAAAGAGCATAAGAGGCTTTCTTGAAAAAGAAACAAAAAACAGCTGATTCCTGTTCTATAACCCGCAGTTTTGAAACTCCCTTCCATTTCAGAACAGTTTGCCATGTGCGTGGTGGGATTACTGCTTGAAAACAATAACCCTAAAGCCTTTTTTGGGTTCACAGAACTAATTCCACAATTCTTTGGATCCTGGAGACAACTTTTAAAAGAAATGTGCATAATTTTCTAAAATTGTTTAACATGTAATGGGTAAAGAGAGTAATGGTTTTGTGTAGTATGTTCCTTACATGCTTTATTTAATGCATCAAACTAATGTCAGTAAATTGCCAAGTATATTGTTAGCAGAAGAGATTGAGCCTAAAATTAGTTAAAGTTCCCCATTTCGCTGTGGATCTTCTGATGGGAAAAGGGAATGTTGAAATAATTATATTACCGTATTTCACCGAATGTAAGATGTCATCGATTGTAAGACACACCTAAATTTCAGGGCCACCAACAGGGAAAAAGCTTTGCGTCGATTGTAAGATGCACCTTAATTTCAGCACCCCTTCCCTCCTCCCCACTCACCTCCATCGCCATCACCCGTCCTCGCCGCTGCCGCCGCCCCACATGGCCACCCCACACTGCTGCCAGCGCTCGGCCTGGCAAGGCGTCATTCCCAGTAATGAGGCGAGCGTTGCCAGCGAGGGTGGGCAACGGCGATGGAGGGGAGGGTTAGGGCCCCGCAAGTCCCCCTGCTCTCCCCTCTTACCTTGATCGCTGTTGCCTCGGCCTGGCAAGCCATCGTTACTGAGTTCCCAGTAACGATGCCTTGCCAGGCCGAGGGGAGCGTTGCCAGCGGTGTGGAGCGGCGGCAGCGAGGACAGGCGATGGAGGGGAGTGGGGAGTGGGAGAGTTGGGGCCCCTCAAGTCCCCCCTCCCCACTCCCCCAATCGCTGCTGCCTCGACCTGCGAAGGCTTCAGTACTGGAAGGAGACCGAGATCTCGCGAGATCGCAGCCTCTTTCCCAGTACTGAAGCCTTCGCAGGTCGAGGCAGCAGCGATCAAGGTGAGTGAGGAGGGGGACTTCTGACCGGCCTTGTTGGGTCCCTCGGGATCCGTTAGGGCAAATCATGGGGGGGCATGCAGAGCCCTAGTGCCATTTGCAAAACGCAGAAGAAATCCCACAATTGCAAGACGCCATCGATTCTAAGACGCACCCTTTTTTTACAGATGTAAATATGGGAGAAAAAGTGCATCTTAGAATCAATGAAATACGGTAAGTGGTGACCTAGAATCTTTCTGTTGATGGAAACGTTCTTTTAACAAATCCCACATAATGTGGTTACTTGGTCATCAGCTATTGTGTAGCGAGCAGCTGTGTTTATATGTTCTTAGTAATTTGCTTGCTCACTTCCTTAGTCAGAAAGTTTACTATAGGACATCACTGATAGTGTGCTTTTTCCTACAGGAAGTACATTACAAGGACTGTGAACGCTGCTTTCTAATATTCTGTGACCTAAAATTGCTACAAACTGTAGCATGCCTTTCTACAGAAAATCTTCATACTGTGCTATGTCTTTTTCTTTTCTTTTGCCAATGCTAATGATTTTGCAACATTATCATTTCAAATAATATCTATGATTATGTGTGTGTCCCCCATGTGCACAACTTATCTTGTGTATTTCATGGTAATAGTCATTTTAAAGTATAGAAATGGTTCCAAAATGTTGTGGTTTGTTTTGATCCCAAGTCCTTTAGCACTAAGGGGTTGGAGGTGGGGAGAAGATTTCAAAGAGGATGAATCCCCCACAACACTGCATTAGTCAGCTACAGAGACACCATTATCTAAGCTACAGAACTAGGTTATAGAACTGGGTCTTGTTCTTAAGCAGCCCACTCACATAAATGAGAGCATCATATATAGACCGTGCTTGATTTGTCTAGTACAAGAAGTCTATTTTGTGCCAAGAACAGGGAGTTAAGGAAAGGATCAGAACATACTGTCCGCCTAGAACATTTTAAGTGAGCTGGAAAAGCTTTTTCTTTTGGTTTATACCTTGTTAAACCTGTTGCTGGGGGAGAGTTAAATACATGTAATGAGAATTTAATCACCTGATTTAACCAAAGCATATAATTATTAGATGAATTGTTCTATGTTTCTGTATTCGTCATCACATCAATAACACGACTCCACTACGATCTAGTTAACATTTAAGACATAAGAAGCACCACTCAAGGAATCCTTGGGATTCCTACATGCAATGACTGCGGAATTTATTGGTCATCGTTTGTAATTCCAGCTTTATGGAACCCCTAAAAGTAAAAATGTGAGCATTCTTATCATGAACATAGCCAAGAGGATCCTAATGTGTTTTGACTGAAGGGAATATGCCACGTTCTGTTCAAGTTACTTTATTCAATATTAAAATCTGATAATGGTATGAAGCAGGGACTAGGCCCATTTACTCCAGCAGGTTTTTCCCCCCAATATGTATCCTAATTGTCACCTTAAATTGCTCTTACAAAACAAAGATGGCAGAATAGATTAAAATTTGCTATTACCAATAGGGGCCATAGGTAAAATTGGAACTGTTTTAGCCAAACTGGCGCAGAAATTGTTATATTAATGTTAATTACATGACTATCAAATTGCATACTTCTGTATCCCACCTTCAGCAGCTGAAACAACTGTTAAATTCATTATTGTACACTTTGGGAATGGGAAATGGATGATATCTAGCTTGTTACCTGAAGAGAAACAGATAAATGAGAGAGACAATTCACAACTGTCAAAAGCATTGGGAGCGTAATCAAATAATGTATCAGTAGTCAAGGCATGAGTTTTGTTTATGAAGATGATATTATAATAGGGAAAAATACTAATGTGAGTTTCAGTGATTATCCAGGTCTACAAATTTTAACTGGACTACTATTACTCCTACTACTACTACTACTACTACTAATATATTTATTTATTTCTTACCCGCCTCTCCCTCTGGATTGAGGCAGGGAACAACATTAATACAAAACAGCATAAAATAGATAAAACTGATTAAAAACTTATAAAACTAATGAATTATTAAAAACATATAAAACTTATACATTATTAAAATAACAATGAAACATCTTAAAATTCGACTAGGTAGGCCTGCCCGAAGAGACTATTAAGTTGATGAATCTCTCCCAGCAGGCCATTCCACAGTCTGGGAGTGGCAGAAGAGAAGGTCCTCTGGGTGCCTAGACAAGCAAAATGTGTAACTGCCAGTATTCTATCCATCTGCAAATGGCAGGGTCTGATTGCAGACCATGCATTACACCCCTGACCATAATGTGAGTTTTTGAGAGGCAATCTCCCTTCTCCACCTTGAGTTTGGAGATGGGGAGGGAAGTAGGAGATGGTTTCTGCAGCAAGCTGTACTTCCAAGCCTTCTGAGCATCTCTGAAGTGCAGTGCAACTGTGGGGATGTTCTCTGCTTCCATCCCAGCTCCACAGCTGGGAGGAAGGTTAGGGTTCATCTCACTTGGTAGAGAGCAGAGAGACAGGAGGTGGATCTTAGATGAGCATAATAGTAAATACCTTTGTGAAGTATATAAGACTGTAAACCAGGTGCAAACATGAATGAGTGTATCTATGCTTGCTGTAAGCACCCAAAGCCTCATCAACACTACGAGATAAACAAAGATAAGGGAACCAAGTCTTTTGTACGGTTACACATAAGGATAAAAATGATAAAACTCACATGATATTTTGAAATCCTGTATTGGTGTGTAGCAGTTAATTGGGTTATAACAAAGTGGATACTGTGCTGTATTTTTAAGGTATGCCCACTGAGCAGCAACTGTATTTGACAAAAAATACAGGTGCAATGGTTCCTCATAAACAAAGGGGATCCTGTGTAGACCCTACCATGGTGAAGGAAAAACTAAGGCTGTTGTAACATCCAGCTGCAGCAATGTGGATTATGTTGGAGTGTGCTAGGGTGGCAGTAGCAGGGTTTTAACCGGAGGGAGATGTTATTATTATTATTATTATTATTATATCATCATGATTATAGCATAGCACACGAGAATGGTAGTTTGGGTAAGGAATATTTTTCCCTATACATTGTTTTTAATTATGAAGGAAGATGGCTTTTACAATATTGTTTTGTAGTAGTAAATTTTCCAGGATCTCCCTACTGTACTACTTATAGTGTTCAGGTCTATTCATGTTGCTGAAAAACCAAAAATAGGAGGAGAATGTCCAAACCAGGTCAGAAAAAAAGGAGAAACAGGTTCTCAGGATACAAATAATTTATTTCCATGAAGCCCAATGTGTTTTGGCCTGTATCTCATTCAAAGGGCTTCCTCAGGGTTGTTAGGAGATACTGTCTGCAGAATTTCCTTGAGCAAGAGAATTGTCTCCTGTGATTATCTACAGTGACATAGATTATCACGTTTCGACCTGTATTTGAATAAAATACAGTCTGAAATGCATCGGGCTTCGTGAAAATAAATTATTTGCATCCTGAGAATCCGTTTCTCCTTTTTTCTGACCTATTTATGTTGCTGGCAAATTAGTTCTTAACTGACTATAACTCAAAGATCTCTATTACATATAGAATGTTCTGTTTGTGGAAGGTATAACATATCCTCGTCAGGACAGCATATCAATGATCTGTATAAATTCAGGTCAAAATAGCCTTCTTTCTCACTCCAAGCCTCCATGAGAGCTCTTGCCTGCATTTGTACTTGTTAGTAAGTGTTAGTAAGTGCTGAAGTTAAAAGACTTCCTTTTAAAAAAATACTTCATGCACTATATTTAAGCTGTACAAATAATTGTTTTGGCTATCGGTGTAATGAAAACTTTTAACAGAGACTACATTACTTGAATTGTTGTGCTTAGACTCTTTACCTGTGTGCACTATATGATGGCAGCTGACCCATGTTTTTCAAACACAGGTTGCTGCCGAATAGATATAAAGCAAGAGGCTGAGACTTCATATGAAGAAGGGGTGGGAGATGGCTGAATTCCCCATCCTTCCCATGCTCTTCTTCTCCCATCCTCTCCCCATCTGCTTTCCCACCAGCTAGCTCAGAAATGTGAATTAAGCCCTTATTGAAAAGACTTCACTGGGAGCAAGGGAGTACAGGCAGGAAATGCCTCAGCTTTATATATGTTGGGCATTACCTGTTGGTAGAGCGCATGCTTTGTGTGCAGAAGGTCCCAGGTTCAATCCCTGGCATCTCCAGGTAGGGCTGGAAACATTCCTACCTGAAACCCCGGAGAGCAGCAGCAATGAGTACCAGCAATACTGGACTAGGTAGACCAATGGTCTGACATGGTATGAGGCAGCAGCTTCCTCTATTCCTAACCTGAATCATACTGCCTCCATATCTAGTAGTGAGTTTGATTTTCAGTTTAGGAATAAGCCCTGTTGATCTCAGTGTGGCTTACACATGCATAGAATCTGGCTACATTATGTATTTATAGTTTTTTGGTATTGTTTTTTTTTCAGTCGAATCTAAATATACCTGTTTAATTAAATGTTATGAAGATAATGGAGTATAATTTGAAAATTACTGAATTAAGCATGACAACTTAGATAACCCACATCTAATGTGGTTTTGCACATGAGACAGTATTTTAAAGAACAGCTGCTTTTTCAGTCTTTAGAACTTCAACTAAATGTCATATTTCATAGAATAACAAGCTCTATATAGCTTGCTAATTCGCAGTTTTTAAGCCTTTTACAGTGAATGTAGAAACTTTCGGATCAAAGTTCATATGAAATAGAAATAAAACCTTGACTCTCAGTGTTTTTAATAAGGTAGTTCTTTGGGAGCTGAGTATATACTGTGCTTAGGCCTGGAAGCTATTAATGCATTGTCAGATATTGATAAACAGCCATTGTTATATTCTAGAACTTTTTGATGTTTGTAAATGCCTAACCTGTAAATTATTAGTGGAATTCAACAAAGCTTGTATGCTTTTAACTTCAATTATTTCGAGGCACAATTGTATATATCTGGATTTAGTGTTCTTTGTAGCCCATGACTGAATGGTCCAGAATAGTTCTTTTTCTTCTTTTTATATTAAGTATATTTCTGGTTCCCATGAATTTTAAAATCTATCTATCTATATATATATATATGAACAGATGATGTCTGCTGAAGATTCATAAGCTCTTGACCAAAGAGTATCTTTGGATAAGAGCCAGTTTCCAGTGATCAGAAATTGGAGCATCTTGCTGACCTCTGTATGGCTTCTCCATATAACTCACTGGGCTTCATATTTTTTCTAGTACAATCTCCCATCCTACTATCCCAATTTGATTTTTCCATTATTCAAAAAATTCAATATATCAAAGATTGCAGTTATAAAAATAATACTGAATGTAGAATTGTTGATAAAGAGTTTGGGGATATTTGTCAACTGCCCATCACTCCCATTTATGTAGAAGTGGGCAGCTTGAATCAATGAAGTAAGAAGCCACATTGAACTTGTTTGCCTTTACATGAGGAGGAATGTGTGGTGACATCTGGCTAGGGTGATCATTAGTCAGTTTGAAATATTACAGTTTACACATCTGTAAAAATATGCACCACTGACCTTGCTAGGCTTGATGGTATAGTTAGCCAGTTACTTCTCAAAAATATATTCCTGTCTTGAAAATCCCTAACTCTTGTAGCTTTGCCCTGTTTACTTACAGAGATTCTTTGGATCCTTGGAGAACTCATCCAAGGTGTATGAGGCTTCCCCTCCCCTAAAATAATACTGTGATGCATCGGTGTACTTTTTTCTCTCCCTGGATGGAGGACTCAACAACTTCAGCAGTGCAGGCACCATTAATGATATTTATTTGCATTTTGAGAATTATTGCCTAGATTTATTATCTGTCTCACTATGTTTGCAAGAGCCAGTTGTGGTTATGTAGGATATCCTGAAATTGATTTAGTGTCTAGTGGGGAGAAGTGGAAGTTTTTTTGAACATTTGATCCCCAAACATAAATAGGATTTTTTAAAAGCATTTCAAACTATCTGAGGTTTTATTTATTTTTTGTTCTAAGTTGCTATTTAAATGATCAGTGTCATGGATGTCTGTATGCATCACAGCTGGTTTGCTCTCCATTCAGAGCTGTGCTAGCACAGTGGATGGGGGTGTTATGTTGCAGGAGTTTGTGTTACATGAGAGCATCACCATAGTGTACTTTCTGCTCTCTAATGATCAGTATCAGCAATGTAGGGCATGCAGATGGTGGTGTGTGGCAAGCTGGCACAAGGGAAGACAGTGGAGCAGCCTTCAATAAACCCACTCCTGGATGAGTAAGAATTTTTAAGGGAAATTTGGATGCATTAAAGCAGCTAGATTAAGCTGCTTTTTGGGGAAAGTCTGTTCTCTAATTCTGAATGGCACTAGCATAAAGCCCATGTTGCCATGGGCGCTAGTTGTCCTTGTTTCCTGTTTTTTTGCCCCTCAGTGCCCTCACCACAGTGGTGGTAATGAATAATGCAAATATGGCTCATGCATAGTGAATCTCCCCTCCGAAATCTGCATGTGGTGTGATCCCTCCCCTCTTGTGCACTTCGATTGGCTACTTCTATCCCTTCCCCCTCTCTGCTAGTGGCAACAGTCTAACTGAATTGCTCTGCCCTGGGGCCATGTGTTTCTGCCACTCTTATTGGCTGAGCAGGACTGTCCATCAACCTTTTTGGGGAGGGGCTGCCCTGCCTATTTGGCACAGAGAAATTAATTGAGATTTGAACTTGTCTTTTGAAATTTTCTGCATGTCTTCACTGCTCAAGCTTCAGTTTAAACCAAAAATGAGCAAAATGAGCCTGGTAGAACTTGAGTAATAAGGCTTACACTACCGTATTCTTATATAGATCTGCAAGAGAGGGCCAGGCTGCCACTTGCTGGCTGAGAAGGAAAGGTACACTGTGTCAAGGAAAATAGCCGACACCTATCGAGTTGAAGAATCACCAGCAACAGGCAGAGTCCTGTCCAACAAAGTTTTATCTCAGTACTACGCACATAGGAGGGAGAAGTGGTCCCAGCAGGTTGGTACCAGAACTCTCTGACTGGCAAAGGCAAAGCTGTTACATTTTATCTCTGTTTCAGGCTTTGATGTCACATTCCTCTTGCCCCCTCCCTTCCTTGATGTATTATATGTCAATAAATGTTTCAAACTAAAACTATTTCCTAAATCATAGTAAAAGCAATATCCTGGGTACTTAATGCTCCAATGTAACTTATTGTTCTCTGATTATTATTATTATTATTATATTTATTTATTTATTTATATCCCACCTTTTTCCCAATAATGGGACTCAAGGCGGCTTACAAATTAAAACATGTACAGTTAAAACAAATAGCGATATACAAAAATTAAAAATATAGTTAAACATAGTACAATTTTAAAATATTTAAAACATTTTAAATACACATAATTCAAAAATCCAGTAACACCCAATCAAGGGCACTTGGTGGTACTTGAGTTAACTTACTGCCGATTTCTTTTGAGGGGAATATGTGAATGTTTACATTAACTAAGGCAGTTGGTGCCATCCTGTCGGTAAGAGGTGCCTTGAGGGTAGTTGAGTTGTGTTTTAATTTACAACACAACTAGGAAGATGGGATTGGAAACCAACAAGGGGGAAGCATGTTATCAGGAAGGATGTTTAGGCTCTGGTAGCATTCAGTGTTTTCTTTGTCATGCTGGAATGTGTGGTGTAATTTAGGGTTTTTTTCCCCCATTTCCTCGTGAAACTTCCCTTTCAGGGCTTGACAGAACTCAGAGTTCAGATTTTGGTTTTATATCAAGGGCCATATCAAATATTCTTTATCAGCTGTTATACAGATCTTTTTGGCTACCAAGCCTGGCCATCAGGTATTATTCTGGCATAGAGCAATTAATTTCTCTGTGCTGGAATAATACCTTCTCTCCCTCCAGTTCCTTGTGCAACCACAAACCAAAGGAGCAAGTGTGTCGAGTGAATTCTCTAATGTTCCCCTGAGTTGTAATGGTCAAAGATACAGTAAATAGACTACAAAGAAATCTTCCTTTTGTACAGCAAACTGTAGTCCTGCTCAGGAACCTTATTTTCTTGAAAATAAATGTACTTATTTGCTGTTTTTTATTTTAGTTATAAAAACATTTTTACACCAGCTTTTGGCCCTAAGAAGGGTCCTCAAGGCAGCTGAGAACAATAACATAACAGTACCAGAGAGCATTGAAAGTCAGAATAAAAACATCTAAAAATAGGACCATAGCTAGCAAGATTAAAATATACTAAAAGCCTGCCAGAACAAAAAGTCTTAACTTCCCCCCTAAAAGACAACAAACAAGGGGTCAAAGTTCAGTCTTCACCAGTAATGCACTGTAATATTTCTCAAATACTATCCTGATCATGCACAGGACCAGGCCAAACTACATGTCCCGCACACCCAAAATTCAGGCATTTAGAAGTGCTCAAAACCTCATGAAAACATTGTCTTAATGTAGAAGAACACTTAAGCAAGAATGGACAGCTGAATATCCATTTTCCATTAAGACTTAAGTAGTGCAAAGGTTAACTCAGTTTGAATTTCCAGAAACATCATCAGCATCACCCTGACAACTCTGAATCATTTCCCCAGACGTGGTTGTCTTGACACTTTTTTTTCTTGAATAAGTAGGCGTGTCCTTTTTGCCTTATAAGTTCTCTAATTCGTACACTGACTTGCAACACAAACTTGGAAAGCTTCATTTGGTGAGTAGCTGGTAATTGTTTGCGTATGTGTAATGTGACTTGGTTGATCAGACATCTCTTTTCAGTAACGCTTCAATGCCTTTTAAATCTTCTGATCTTATTCTGTAATTATTTTTTAAAATTGCTACCAGATCTGGGTGAAAATAGAATAATGTCTATAAATTACAGATTGGTTTTTTTTAGCCTTCGCTTGGTAACTTTACAGATGTTTTGTAGTGGATGTAACTGTTACTTGGAAAACGTTTCACAATAAACTTGAAAGCTTTTACACACACAAAAACCCTTTAATGATATAGTGTTCTATAGTGGAAGTAATTGTTGGAAAACATTTCAAAATAAACTTGTACAACTTTGAACAAAACACCTTTTAATTACATAGTGTATATTAAAACTTGTTGGGCTAGTATTACTGTCTTTTGTATCATTACAGTCAAGTGAATAACAAGTACCCCTGTATGAATATTGTAATCTTTGGTATTCTTTTGTCTTTTATCTTAATTTTATCTTTGAAAAGAAGGGTGATTTTGGAAAATGTAATCTTGCCCTCTGCTTATTCCATGTGGGCCATTTAAAATTAATGATACTGTAACGTGAGGATTTTCCCATTGTCTTAGTGTCCATGACCTATTTTAGATTTTATCGCAAGTATTTGTGTACCAGAAAAGAGTAGCAATACGTACCAAAAATCTTTTCTCAAGCCCAACAAAACACCAATGTCTAATTGAGCTGTACGGGGAAAAAAACTTTTAGCAGCAGAGAAGTCTATGTAGTTTTAACCTACTTAAAAACTCTTTAAATTCTGTACTAATATTTTATATAGTTCAAAAGCAGGAATAGTATTGTTGGCCTTTTGAACACTGAATGAACTCTATAGTCTAGACAGCTAGCTGGAATTCTGATGAATAGGTTCTTGAGTAGATAATATGAACTGACTCAGATAGAGAAAATCCAGTGGAAAAACTGAAATGTGGAATTATTGGGCAACAGACAATCGTGGTGTCTATTCAGTTATTTACAAGTGGAGACCTGTGAACATTCATATGTAATATACTGTTACTGTGTCCATTTTCCTCTTCATACTCTCACTTTCCCCCATATTCATTCTCTCTCTCTGTCCCTCCCTCTCTCTGTCTCTCTCACGCACACCATATATAACAACTTACATTACGCACAATGTTCTTATATACATACACTACCCTCACATATCACTCTCATGCAGGCAAAACATGCATGCACAGTCTAGTAGGTGACAAAAATGCAGCACTATTGCCTACATTCTTCTCTGCTACAGACTTTTCCCCTGACAACACATCTGTTCATCTGTCCCAATGCCTTGTATGCCAATAGGTGTGTTTCCTTTTGAGATTTCTGAGCAGCTGGAATATTCATAAATATTAGGCAGAGTGAGGTGGCTGCCTCAGGCAGCAGATCTCAGGTGTCATGAAAGATGTTCTTGTATTTTTATTTCCAGGATTGGAGAGAGGCTTTTGTAGGATTTTCTGTTTCATGTGCCAGAAGAACTTGTGTGGCTTTATATACTGTGCATCTTGGCTTGGGTGGATGTAGGAAGATGGGGGGCACCAATTGCTGCTCCACCTCAGGTAGCAAAATGACTTGGGCCATCCCTGTCATCTCATAACATTTCAGCAGCTCAGCCAGTCACTGGCCAGGAATCACTTTACCCAACTGAAGCCAAAGTTCTCACAGACAGTCAGTAACTACAAAGATCTTAAAAATGCAGCCTACTTCATTCTGTCTTACATTTTGGTCATACTGGAACAGACACTTGACTTGGTAACCTCATTTGGTGTCTCTTATCATAGTGAGTGCCCTAAGATTATCCAAAGCTGTCTTAGACTTGGCAAATAGAGGCTTGCACTGGGGTCTAGTTTTATTTTTAGCAAATTCATTTATAATAGGTAAATTGCACTAACCTCTCAATCCTAAAATGCACATTAAAATTGCTCATTAATCTAGAATAACTACTGTGTAGTCTGTATCCAGAATGGGCAGACTTAAGACTTGTGGGATCTACTTTGAGATTTTTTTAAAAAAAAATTAGAATGCCAAGATCCACTGTCTGGAGCCTAGTGCAAAACGCATACACTTACAATTAAATAATTCTGTGCCCAGGAATTTGTTGGTAACAGAACTGAACTGTTTGGGCCCAAGTTATTTGATGGACCACCTTCACCCATATCAGCCTGCCTGCACTCTGAGGTCAGCAACAGAGGTCCTTCTTACTTGCTCATCGTCAAGGGCAGTTAGGTTGATTAGGAAGAGGGCCTTTGCGGCAGTGAACCTAGACCTCTGGTATAAGCTTCCATGAAGGGTTTGTCAGGACTGTATTTTGCAGGTCTTCAGGAAAGGTGTTTTTTAAAAAATCTTCTAAGACCCGTTTTGCATGATCAATATGGTTTGAAGGAACCACAGTGACTTGTTTAAGCTTTGGCAGGTGCTGTTTGCCTAATCACCCATCAAGTACGGTTTGTTATGTCATCTGAACCCGGACAGCATGGCTTGCTTGAGTGGGACACAACCATCAAATAACCCATTGGCTGTTGCTGGGTTATTGGAGAGTTGTTTCTGCCTCAAACAACCCATACCACCTACATAGTCATTTGTTTTGTTTTTTGGAGTGCTGTTCCATGATCATCTTATCGTCTGCATATTGGTTGATTCACATAACTCTGCAAAGAACTGCTGTCTAGATGATTGCAGGGAACAAAAAATGTGACATCATATTTTAACCTCCCTTCCTTGGCAATTCAGTACCACAACCCTTGTTCTTGACTTATGCTTTGTAAGTCGCCTCTGGGGAAGCACATTTCCAGTTTTGTATTGCCAGACATTTTCTTTATGCATTGTTATTGCTTTTTTAAAATGTTTAATGTGATTATCTGTAGAAATGTATATAGCTACAACTCCATATGGCAAAAACAGTTTTCATTTGTAATTATGGTTTCCATCTGAAGTTGCACAAACAATTTCCTCCCCTTGCTCTCCCACCTGCACCCCCCCCCCCAAAATCTGTCAACCCTCTGTCCCTCTCCTCTGGTACAGATTTCAGGAGCTGTGAGGGATGGGAAATGATTCTGCCAGTGGTTTCCATTCTGCTGTTGAATAACCTATGCTGTTGCAAGAGAAGCATTCTTCTGTGATGGCAGAATATATGGGCTCGCTAATTTTCGTAAAGGAAATGTATAGCCATTGAGTGTTCTTCAGATTTCATAGTACTTCCAGTGCTGTGCTTTCCATCTGCTTATAACACCTGCACTCACATATAGGTTTAATTGCAAACATAGGGGGGGGGGGGGCAACATCTTGATTAAATATGTTGAAAATTCGGTAGTTACAGAAAATTCAGTCTCAATGTTGACCAACATAATTTTCCTGTATATCCTTAGTTCTTCTGTTCCATAAAGCCGCTTCTGATATTTATCACTTTAAATTATTTATAATTCTGTTGGGAAACAACCCCTCTATGATGTGAAGTAGTTGCACAATAGGAAAAGTTACTTAATTCTGGTTAAAATCTCTTTAAACCTAGAGTCATACACGGTCTGCTCCCCATCTTACTGTGGATTGAATTAAATCTGAAGTTCACATTTCTTTTGGAAATACTGTAAGTACTTGTGTTTAACTTGCCAATGCTTATTGTAAATTGATGTCTTCTCATTTTAATGTGTGTTAGATTAAAGCGTTTGCATTTTCAGTTTATAAAATGCTGTATAGTCTATTTCGAACATGTCTTTACTGAAGTAAACTCGTAATTAGAACTATATCCTAAAAGGCAGCCTTTGTCTTCCTAATGTAAATAGCAGTGTGGTTATGTATGGAGTTTGAATTAGCCTTTGTATTGTTATGGCTACTGGTAGCTCAACTATTACTTCTACATAGGTATTGACCTGGTTTGCTTGTAATGGCAGTAAATTGTAGGTTAATTAACCCGTAATTTCTAGCATGCTCCACACTCTTTGAATATTCAACCTCCAATTGGGCTAATCAGGGTTTGCGTGACATCCAAACTTAGACTCAGTTGTCTGGTTTGCATATAACAACAACACATCTGTTTAAAAACAGATGAGTTGTTGTGCATGAGTGGGGAACTCTGCTCTTACTGTAGAACTCTGCTCTTACTGTAGTCGACTCCTTCGTAAGTGACTGAGCGTGATGTCTCAATGTTGGACTAAACTACCCTGCTGCTAATGCATGGTTTGGTCCAGGTTTAGACATCAAGCACAACCTACGAAAGAGCCAGTTGTGCACACACACTGATCCCCACTCGTGCATAACAGCCCATTGGTTTTTAAACCGAAGGGTTGTCAGTATTTGATAACAGGCCCATTAGGCTAAGCATGGTTTAAACAACCCACAGTTATTCTTAAATTAGTAATTAGGTTAACTGTGGATTGTTTAAGCCACAGTTAACCTATAGGCCTGTCTGGCATGTAACAACATCCCAGAGATTGAATATGGGTTGACATTGAATTGTGGTTTGTTGCTGAATTGTGTGTTCTTGTTATGTACAAACCCTGCAGTATGCTTTAACTATGGGTTGTTAACCACGAACATCCCAGAGTTTACAAGCCAACAACAAACCATGGGTTCTTTTCTTGAGTTGTTTGTGGTTAGCAACCCAGAGTTAAGCCATACTGCAAGGTTCACAAGTAACGCGACAACCCACAATTCAGCAACAACCCATGATTTAACAACTACCCTTACTCAACTTGTACTTTAGATTGTCGTTACTTGCAAACCAAATTAATATGTCTGGATTTGGATGTCATGTAGCAACCCCTGATTGGAGGATAGATATTCAATATGCCTGCAGAACATGCCTGCACATGCTGTGGCAAATCTTGGGCTAATTAAGTCACGATTTGCTGCCATTACATGTGAACGGGCTGATTTTGTAGGGACTAAAATGACTCTTGACTTGAAATGAATCCTCCTGCACTGTTTCAACATGAAACTTGCATGCTACCACTTCAGGTGCTGGTACTGCTCTCAAAAAATATATCTAAGATAAAATTAGATATATTAGATATATTTAGGACTGCTAGGATTAACCAAACTCCTAATGGGTTAAGTGACATCATAGCCACAGTTGGATATCATTTAATATTTTTCCTTATTATTTTGAGTTTTTGAAATAGGCAAATAATCCTGAAATTTGCAAACAGTTATTAGCTCATGTATTAAATGCTTAGAAGTGCACTTTCCTCGATTCCAGTAGTTTGGTTACTTTGAATATGCCCAAATGAAGTTCTGTGCTTTATGATTTTTTGAAATAGTAAGGAAAAATAATTAGGAGCTTTTCAATCTTGAGTTATCAAGGAGCTGCTTCATGTCCAGTTTTAAATTCTCTGGTTGAAGTTAAGCTCCCAAGTTTCATACTGAATGGTGCTGATGTCTTGTCTTACTAAGGAATAGGTGCTATTCAATCTGAATCCAAGTGGCAGCATGGAGCCCTTAGCAAACTGTATATTAGCCTTGTTTTAGCCAGTTCTGATTATCTGAAATATGTCCTGCATGCAATTGATCCCTGAGGAACTTTACAAGGAGATGATCAGGGCTGGAGAAATGGTGGGTGGGATGAGGTGACTAACCTGCCTGCTGCTTCTGCACTCCACATCTCCATCTTCCATGGGGTTCCGAATGCATGGCTGTGTTTTGGAGCCCAAGTGAGAGGGTGTAGCTGGAAAATGATGTGGAGTGCAGCAGCAGCAGCAGCAGCAGCTGGGGATGCCCCCACGCACCATTTTCTCTGTCCAAATCTCCCCTTTCCAAAGCTGCTTTTTCCAGGGGGATAGAAGAGAAGGGGGTTCAGATTCACACATTTCTGTGTAATGCGTAGTTGGGCCGTGAATTGCTGTGTTATTGCATGCTTTTAACTTTTTGTCTGACCCCAAGCACTACTTTTTCAGATCTGGTTTTGTTACATGGTGTTAGATCTGTATTATTCACTGGAGATTTAATTGTAGTATTAACATTTATGTCCGTGTGTTTGTCATTTATGTGCAACCTACTTCTGCTGGAGTGTTGAATTAACTGCGGGAAACATATCAAAATAGCATTTAAGGAAAAGGCGAATACAAAACAATGGCATTGATTTGCAAGAGCTGGGACTTAGATTTGTAGCCTTTTCATTTTTAAAAGTCACAAAGATTTATCACATGCCCTCTTGGGAGTCATTAAAAGATATTTCATTGGAGAGCCATGACAGTATTATCTATTTTGGGATGGGGGGGGAGAAATATATAGACATGCTATTATGGCAAAAAGATCTAAATATATTAGGCAAAAATTGCAGTTAGCCATGCTGTTCCATCAGAAGAAACTCAAAAGCAACAGTAGTGTAATACCCCCCCCAACCCCATTTTTTAGGAACAATTAAAACATCACAAAATGTTTGAATTTAGAAATAGCTAAATTTGCTATTTCTTGAAATTACTCAACAGAATGGTAGCACTGCCTTGTCAAATATTAACTTTAAAGCCATCAGGCTGCACTATATAATTAAATAATATTAATTAGATGCGTAATGCATACTACCAATCTGTAGCTGCTGCTGTTGTGCCTTGAAGGGAAATTAAATTCTCATTTGATCAAATAATGGGTGCTGCAAATCCTTAATTACAGGCAGACTTCTCAGTTATTTAAAATCTATTTTTAAAGCACAGCATGCTTCGTCATGTGTGCATCACTTTTAATACTGAGGTGTGTTTGTGTATATTCCCAATTTCTGATAGCTACTGGGGAATTCCCCTGCCCTGCCGTTCCTATGACTTCTGCTCACATAAATCCATCCAGAATAACTCCTCCCTCAAGCCTAATGATGAGGTTTCATTAGAAATTAAATGCTCCTCCTCCTCCTCCTCCCTCTCTCTCTCCCTGCTCCTTCCTACCAGAATGTTTTGGCTCCAGTCCAGCAAACAGTGCTTTGGTTCAGCATCATAATTTTAATTGGATCTTATGGGGGAGATTTGAATATGGTGCGCAGCCAGTGCCCATTTTCCCCTCTTTTCCCCATCCCCCTCCTTTAGATAACACCGCTTGAAAATTTGAGCCCTCCTTCCCATGTGTCAGTACTATATCCTAGGACAGGCCCATTGATGCTGTCCTGAGCAGTTCCTGAATGAAAAAAGCAAAGTCTCTAGTAAAACATTTCAGGATTAGCCATGCTTAGATAAGTCTGAACTACCAAATTGTTATTTGAATGGAAAACGTCCCTTCAATATAAGAAGCCATTGAGTGTGCCTGTTGGGATGCTTTCCTAGCTAATACAGTTCTGTGAGTTGCTAGGAAAGCATTCCAGTGGTATGCTCTATGGTAGGGGTGTTGAACCTCAGCCCAGTGGGCCAAATGTGGCCCGCCAGGGGTACCAATCCAGCTAAACTTTGCTGGTATTTTTGCTCCACCCCTTCACCCTTAGTCCTACCCACCACTGGATTGTGAAACCCAAGAATTCTCCAAAATTGAATTTGGCCCTTGAGCTGAAAGTGGTCTGACAACCCCTCTCTAAGATAAAGGCCTTGTTTTCATCAAAATTGGTTGCTAATCCAAGATGAAGAGAGAACTTGGGAAAATTTTGCAATTGTTATTGCATCAGTGAAAGCATTTTGCCCTGCCAAGGAATCTGAGGTAAGCATGTCCAGTAAACAGTGAATTGATGTAGCTTCAGAAAGTCATAAACAGCACTGCTAAATCTTTCCTAGCTCTAGCACAAATATTTAAAGAAAAAGCTATGGACTTTTGATCACATGATGCAATGCTTATATTACTAAACTGGCTTAAAAGCATCATATTTCAAGAGCAGAGTATTTCTCAAAATGCCTAAAATATTTTAATTGAGGCAACGAGAGACTCAAAATAAATATTTACTTCCATACTTACTTCCATGTAAAATCATTTGTAGTGTGTACACGTTCGAGACAAGTTCCTTCAGCCTCCAGAATCTACTTACCTTTTGAGATGAAACCAATAAAAAACTGAAGCTAATAATCTTAATTTTTTTTCCTGCTCTCTGATTACTTGTGATCTTCAACCACCAATAATATGCTGCTGCTGGCTTCCAAATGTTTCTAACATTTCATTGATAACTCTAAAAGTGAGCCACCTAAATCTTCGTCTTGCTTTGTGTGTGCTGCCGCTGCTCCTGCTTCCACTTTTGCCTCGAAAAAGCTAAGAAATTTGGAACCCCCAAAGGACAGGAGACAGATAATAGACTTTTGAAAGGAAAAGAAAGCTCTCCATTATGAACCTTAAGCTAAGACTACGCATCATTCTCTTGCTCCCTGTGTACTTTTTGATTAATGTGTACAGTATCCTTGTATTCATACCATGGTATTTTCTTACTAATGCGAAGAAGAAAAAAGCTATGGCAAAGCGTTTGAAAGCTAAGCCCATTTTGGACAGACCAGGAAGCCCGTACCGATCCATTTCGCATCTTGAGTCATTAGCCACTATAGACTTTCCTGGAGCAGACACTCTGGATAAATTGTTTGATCATGCTGTAGCAAAGTTTGGGAAAAAGGATTGTCTTGGAACAAGAGAGATCCTGAATGAAGAGAATGAAATGCAGCCCCATGGAAAAGTATTTAAAAAGGTAATGACTTCTATTAATGTTTAAACATTATGAACAAAGGCATTTGGGGAGTATTGAAATTATGGCCCTTAAGTATTTGACTTCCAGTGAGCTAGAAGCAGTAATAAAAAGAACACTGTACTGTTCCTTGCTCATATAAGGTGGGGTGGGGTTTTTTTTAGTGCTCTTTATGTTTCTTTCACAGTGGCAATAATTAAATGCTAATTTCAGATTGTAATTTTCAATGGTACTTTGTCATCCAAACTTAGGAAAAAAGGTTAGAACTTTTAATCAGATGTTGCTTTAGGTGTTTGAAATCACTGCTTTTCTCTGAAGAAATCCACTTTATATGTTAGTTGTCTTTCTGTAGCAGTTCTGTGATTATGTACATTAGAAATGGACTGTTATAAAGTAGATAGATTTTAAAATGCCTCAGAGGAAATCTTATTTTAATTGAACATGCTGTGTAGTTGAGTAGGGAAAACTAGTATTTGAATAGGCTGAATATTGGAGAGGTTTCTTAGACTGCAAACATAGTTGGCCAATTATAAGTTTCCAGCATTTCCTTTGAACTATCATTCTAGTCGTTTTCGTAACTATGGTTACAATGTTCAGATTTTAGGTGGTCTTGCTTTAGCCGTACTCCCTCTCCCTATATTGAGGTATATTGATAAAATCATTCAGTAGAATACCAAACATGTGCTTAATCTCTGACCAGCTTATCCTTGGAAACTATCAATGGCTAAACTATGAAGAGACTAATCAGAAATTGAACTACTTTGGGAGTGGACTAGTTGCACTTGGGCTAAAGCCAAAGACCACAGTTGCTATATTCTGTGAAACTCGAGCCGAATGGATAATTGCAGCACAAACCTGTTTCCGATACAACTTCCCTCGTGAGTATTGATGTTGTATTATAACATACTTAGGCTAATTTTTCAACAAACTTACTTATGATACCACATGTGTTGTGCCCTCACTGCGATGGTGCCACCAGTTAAAAGAACACATATGTAACTTTTAAGGATTGGTGCCTGCGTTTGCTTATTTGTGACAGTTCTGTGTAACGCTCAAACGTATACAAGATAAGAACAGTGCAGCAATCCAAATTAATGTGAATAATATCGATTGGTCCCCTGGTAGGAGCATATCAAATCCATCTGTCTCCATGAACAGATGGTTCACCAGGTAAGGGGGTATATCTTTTATTCCACTTTCCACAACCACTAGGTTGAGGAAACTATGTCATGTATACACTCCTCTGCCTTAACGTAAGGAGTTCCATCTCTCCCCCTTTGGGATTGACCCTTCATCTCTTTCCTTCAGCCATCTCAAGTTCTCTAAGGTTTATCCTTTGAGTAATCTGTAATCCAGATGCCACTGGACTTTAGCCTCCACCTCCTCCACTCCCCCTCGGTTGGCTCCCTTCATGATTATACCCTATTATCTGGACTGTGTAGCTGTTGTGGTTAATTGGGCAGAAGCCTTCCCAGTGTTCTTCAGTCAAGAAGGTCAGATGGGGAAAATGGCAGGACTATCCAGTCAGGTGCTCTATGGGTAGTCAATCAGTGGGAATTGTAGGCCTGGTTCTTCTGAAGAAAGCTTAACTGGGTCCTTGCCCCTATAGCCAGAGAACCTCAGTGTGCCCTGGGGCCTGCTCTGTATGTGCCTGCCGCTCACAGTGGGGAAGAGGACCTGAGTAGGGGCCAGTCTTGGAAAGCTTCTGGGCCCCACCTTCGGCCTCCTCTCCTGTCTTTCTGACCTGGCCTCCTTCCCTGCTCAGTCTTGGCTTTCCTTCTCCTCGTCCTCCTGGATCTCCACCATCTGCCCTTCTGTGAGTCCTTAGGCCATTAGAGGGGCTGTTTTTCTTGGCCCACCTGCTCTCTGTTCTCCACCAAGTCCTCACAGCTATTGCTTGACTTCTTTGTCAAATTGGCTGGCGAGCAGGGATTGCTACATGATGACTTCAGAGCTGCATGCCAATGCCTCTCCATCTAGTTGACATCGTTAATGGGATGGCGGTGAGCAGCGCTGGTGAGCCCGCACATCGTAGACATGTCAAGCCTATTATATAATTATGGTTCACACTGTTAGTGTTGTCATTGCAGAATATGTGAAGCTTAAAATGATCATGGAAAACCTATATGCTTTTGCTTATTCCCCAGTGCAAAATTATTGATGAAATCCTATGCAAATTCAAAGGATTTGGATTAGAGTTTATTCCTTTAGCTATTTTCTCCTCTCTATTAAATAGTTGTTACATTATATGCAACCCTTGGAGAAGAAGCAGTAACCTATGGACTGAATGAATCTGGAGCATCGTATCTAGTCACTAGCACAGACCTTTTAGAAAGCAAACTTAAGGTAAGTCCTGATCTGATGCCTTCATTTAATAATCATGATAGTAATATTACAGGACATCATGGCTGGGTTTAGACAGTGGGATACATCAAGATGGCCCAATTCACTTGTGACATCATGTATGAGAAACCACTTTCAACAGCGGGCTGAAATTTTTGTGATGGTGGAGACTTTCAGCTATGTGCATTTTGTAATGGGGCTACAAAAGGTAGTCATGGCTCATAAATCAGTGCTAAGTTACATTATTGAAATTAAAATAAGTTACATTATTGAAATTATTTGAAAATCTTGGAAAATTGACCCAAACAGGCAGCATCTTGTCCTACAGCTATCAAGCTTGGATAGCCAAAGGGGGAAAAAAGCATTCTTATCAGCAGCTCTACCTTTTAAGGAACTCCCTTTTCCCAAGGTTGCCACAGCCTTAGCATGAACCCATACATAAGATCTTTCCTTTTGGGTGGGTGTTGGATGCCCAGGGGTAGGGGGACTATAGTCTTAAAATATTGTTTACCAGCCTGAGCCTACGTGATTGGGAGAGACATATCCAAATTAATAGGCTGTATGTTGAGAACTTGAGCTCTGGTGTATGTAGTCAGCCCTCAACTATTTCTTGTTCATCAGAATGTATTGCGAGAAATCCCCTGTCTCCAACATATCATTTACGTGGATAAGAAAACTATCAATAAGTCAGACTATCCTAAAGGACTGGAGATCCATAGCATGCAAGCCATCGAAGAACTGGGAGCCAAATCAGAAAACTGTAAGTGGGCTAGCTGAGAGGCTACCACATTGGTTCAAATGCAAAGATAACACCTTTTCCTATATAGTAAACAGGATTGTACATGTATATTAAACCAGCTCAGTGCTTCATACTTCTGTCCCTGTGGTAAAAATATAAGCATCTCTTTTAGTGTAGTAGAATGCTCGATTGGTTGCTCTGATTCCAGTTGGCAGGTTTTTGGTGATGCTGTATTCCCTACTGGTGGTAAAGGAGCTCTTGCCCAGTTTAAATCTTGCTTTATAATCGTCTACTTCTCCAGCATTTATATAGGACTTGCAAGCTTTAATCAAGGAGGGAAAGAAGAAACAGTGGAAGAACGTTGTCCTCCCAGCTAACTTGCTGTTGAGGGAGAACCCTGTGTTTCACCACTAGTCAGTTCCACGCATGAGGCACTGTTTAATAGGAGCATATATAATCATTATGGTGCCAGCAGGGCATGGTTCCTACTTCCAAGGGTTGCCTGAGCTTGAAGTGCTTTTATAGGATGCACCTTCCCTCACTCCCTTTGATACTTCTGATTCAACACTGAGACGGCGCATAAATATAATGTTTTTAAAAAACCTAACTTCTGTCTTCACAACTTTCTGCTCAATGGGTATTATATTTGCTTGGAAAACAGGTCTTCTATTGCTAGAGGGTTCTTTAGGAGCAATCTCTTAAAGCTCGCCCCTTGGTGTTTATTAGTTCTAAGCAAAGAGGCCAAAACCATTAGGTCTTTCCTCCCCCCCCCCCCCAATCCTTTCTGTCCCTAAAGAATAATAATTCTTGCCCCTCTCCCCTTATCACATTCACTGAAATAGTTGGGCTGAGCAGAGGGATGGAGATGATTAGAGTACTCCCGCCTTAGTTTGCCAGAGGGAGAGACTGCAAACAATCACACTCATTTGCTTTTTTTTTTTTTTTTACAAGATTGATTCTGAATATAAAATATGTTTTATCTGTTTTATTTCATTTTCCGTTGTGTCCTGATCTGTAAATTTCTGACTCCACGTCTTTTTCTAGTAAACACTCCTCCATCTCGACCTGCTCCTACAGACATGGCCTTAGTAATGTATACCAGTGGCTCCACAGGGAGGCCTAAAGGAGTTATGATGATGCATAAAAACTTGATAGCTGGAATGACAGGGCAGTGCGAGCGAATACCTGGATTGGGGTAAGAATTTCCTGTTGGTCAGAGATGCATGTTAAAACTTTAAAAAAAAACCTACTTGCCTTTCTGTAGTTGTTTATGGTGCAATCCTGCTCTGCCCCAATGGAGGGCAATGTACAGAGTCCTGCTTTGCTGGGCATACAGTAGTGTGCCAGCCTACTGCATGGCAACCATTGGCAGATCCACCTCCACCCATTGGCAGATATAGTAGTCCATGCCTGGAAAATGCACATCATACCTGCCAAGGCTGCTTAAAGCCTGACAAAAAGGATTGGAGGCTGGGAAAGAGAGCTGGTTTGAGGAGAAGCTAGTCCTCCCTCCAACACGCTACTCCGCAATGGCAGCAATTCATGTGGAGGTGGAGGCTCTGGCTGTTTACTGCTGTTGCTAAAGGGCAAGCAAGGAGAGGGAGCAGCCTAAATGCTTCTCCCTGTCCTCATCACTAGCCATTCCTTCCTCACTTGCACACAACTCACATGTCTGCTGCGTTCGGACAACACAATAGTCAGTAGTGGTTTAAGTTGTCAACTGTTAGTTGAGTAGTCAGCAGTTGGTTATTGTGTCATCTGTTGGGCAAAAGCCACCCCACGGTTGACTTATTTCCTCAAAATAACGAACAAAGAATACACAACGCTCTGCAGAGTTGACTACCTTTTTTTTAAAAAAAAATGTATTTATTATTTCAACATATAATAAACCTATAATTGACTACCTTCATAACTGTTGGTTAGTGTGTTGTCTGTCTGGATCAGTGGACTATTTTACAGGGTTGAGTGGACTATCTCGGTTGGCTACAGAATCCCCTGGCAAAAGTGACCAAAGCAGCGGCTGCCACTCTAGTCCATCCAGCAGAACTCGTAATGGCTGCTGAGATAGCACCAGGAGGACAGAGAAGGGGGGGAGGGGGAGGGGACTGTGTCAGTCAAACGCCAGGTTGACTATTAGTCCACTCAACGCCCAGCCCCAACCACTCCACAGTTGTGTAGGGACATGTTGTGTGGAGAGTGACCCCTCTGTAATGAACCCTGGAGTTGACTATTGACCCACCATTGACTATTGTGTTGTCTGAACACAGCCATCTTGTTCTCTGCAGGGAACAGGATTGTGTTCTACGGCTGTAAAATGAACATATTCAATTTATTTGAGATGTGTACTGCAATCCTATATACACTTACGTTCTGAATCCTATATACACTTACTTTCTGAATCCTATATACACTTACGTTCTGGTATTGCACTGTTAATGATTTTATGCTTAACATAAACTAAAAAGGGCTACACAGAATAGTGTTCAAGGCAAGAGATAAATTGGTCTGTCTCAGAGAAATTTTGCAAAACCCATTTGCCTTCCTTAGGAAATGTTATTTATGGCTCATGGAGCAATCATTGGACTGCTTACTTGCTTCTTAACTAATTTCAGCCTTCGACCATGAACAGGCTGATTCTAAGGTTTTACTACAGCAGCACTAGAGATAACAGTGGTTAACTCTGCTGCTGTTTGTGCTGCTGCTAAACTGTCTTCCTATGTTTGGCAAGTGAGGCAGAGATGAGCAATTCCACTTGCCAAGGAGTGGGGAAACCCTTCTGAAACAGATCTGCCAAATACACAATCTCTAGGGATTCTGTAAAGCTCATTTAGGGTGTTTTATATGGGCCCGATCAAAACTCTGCAAGATGTGTGGTGGAAAGATGTCACTGCTCTTTTGCTAGACCTTGGAGTACAACCTGGGACTGACACGAATGCACCAATTAAAAGGGGTGTGGGGTGTTGTCCTTTTTTTTGACCCTCTTGAAGGCTATTGTGGAGGAAGTGGGGAAACAAAATCAAGATTGAAATCCTATTTTAGCTTGAAGTCCGTACTTCAGTATTCAAGAGAATATTTTGCTTAGAAAATACTTGACCATAACTGGCCTAGTGAGTCGAAGCAGCAGGTACAAGATTCCTTCCATTATTTATTTATTGAGTTATCAGCCTGATTGTTTGTTGGAGAACATGGATCCACGTTGCTCTCAGTCGTGAGAAAAGGCTTTAGAAAATAAACCATTCCAGTTACTTGTTTAGAATAATGTACCAAGATATCCTGCTTGCTTTATTGAAGGACATAATTTTTTGCTTCTTAGACCGAAGGACACATACATTGGCTATTTGCCCCTTGCTCATGTATTAGAACTGACAGCAGAGATTTCCTGTATTACGTATGGCTGCAGGATTGGCTACTCCTCTCCACTCACATTATCCGACCAGGTAAAAGGACACATGGAGCTGATTTGTTTCTTGTTGACCAAGGTAGAAGTGCTTTTATATTCCAGGGAGTTGACATCAAAGACTGGGTTGTGTGTTAAGGTGATGCACAATTCCAGGCTCACCACACTGAAATAAGCTCAGCCCAGGAGTGGAGTACAAAAGTGTGTACAAAAGTATAATGAAGACAAGTAACATCTAACTGAAGCGTTTTTCTGTGGGACTGACTTTAGCTAGCTTTCTGAATGGCATGATTCCCCACCCCACCCTCATAATCAGCTTTAGGATTTGCTTTATTCAAAAAGTCCAAAAAAATTATAGCAGGCAAGTTGATCTTGAGGCACTGCAATATGTTCAAACGCAATAAACGCCGTAATTTGTCTTGCTCACTAACTGAATGCTTTCAGCTTGCAAAGTGTCATAGTGCTAAGTAAATTTCACAGCTCCTGTCTCTGGTGAAAAGAGCTATATTTAAAGTAAGGTTCTCACTTTTATTTCTTGCAGTCAAGTAAAATTAAAAAAGGAAGCAAAGGAGACTGTTCTGTTCTGAAACCCACACTGATGGCAGCTGTACCTGTAAGTATGAGTAAGGGTACTTTGACGCAAAGTAGGGATGCTCTGTCTTTCATGTAACTTACTCCAGAAGCTTCAATATTAAGAAGGAAAATGAATCTTTATGGATGGTGACTATTTTCTTTAGACATTAAAAGATTCAGTGGCTCAGTTCAGACAACACATTTCTCAACGTTGGTTTTAGAACTCCATGGTGCAGTTGTTACACCACCATTGAGAAATGTGTTATCTGGACGGGTAGAGTTTAAAAAAAACAAAAAACACTTCACCCTCAATATCCACGCTGTGCAGAGGAGAGTTCCTGCACAACTGTTGTGTTCTGTGTTGTCTGGAGGGCTCCGAGAAGTTTCCCCACTGGCTACAGAGTTCCCTGGCTAGAGCAGCCAAAGGAGGAAGTGATGCTCTAGGAGAGCCACTAGGATTGTTTTTTCACAGTGATGGCTGATGGGATAGCATTGGGAGGACTGGGGGAGGAGATAGGGTGGAGGAACTGTCAATCCAACACCGCATTGAGTTTTACTCTACTCCATGGGAGCCCACATTCACCCAACGGTGGAGTTGGAACTCTCCTAAAAACTCCACCGTTGAGTGGAATTTTCATACTGCGTACAGAAAAGTGTTGTGTGAACTGAGCCAGTGTCTTATTTTCCTGAATCAGAAGCCTAGAATTGCACTCTTAGATCTCAGTGTCACATAACTCTAAAAATATGTCTCCTTTCATCAGTGCTTGAGAACAAATAACCAAAGTTTTTATTGTACACAGTGATTTTAAGAATGGATTTCATATAATAGCAGTTTCATGACTATTCCATTCTTCTGACCTATAAAGTTAGTGGGCATTAACCTTACCTTTTGAAAATAAAATATCCGTTGGCACAATGGGAAAAGGGATCACAAGGCTTTTTGTCTCCAAGTAATAAATACAACTTGGCTGAAGAAACTGCTATAACTATTTTTTTAAAAGATTCAAAACCGTTTTGCTACACAAAAATCTAGCTACTGAAATAGTATATCTCAGAGGGGGGGAAGCTGGGAGGGGGGGAAAGCTCAATTTTTCCATTGCGCATTTCCGCTTGGTGTCTACACAGAATAGCCCCTAGCAGAGATTGACCACAAATAGATTAACTAGATTGCACATTAAGTGTTACACAACTAAGGAAAAGCCAAGCTATTAAAATGAATGAGGTGCTCGCCCGCCTGCCCTTAGACTGTCTGTACTGCTCTGGTATAAACCAGATCAGGAATATTAATGTAGCTCAATGCACTTAACTTTTTTTTTAAAAAAATGTTCTTTGTAGGAAATCATGGATCGAATTTATAAGAATGTTATGAGTAAAGTTCAAGAGATGAACTACATCCAGAAAACGTTGTTCAAGATAGGTTATGACTATAAATTGGAACAAATCAAAAGGGGATATGATGCCCCTCTGTGTAACTTGTAAGTATAGTTTATATGTGTGCCATTCTATTTATATATGTGTGATCATTAAGTTAATTGGAGGAGGTCTTGCTGGGAGTACTACAACCTGCAGATTGCCATCTCTCAGCAACCAGGAGGTGGGCCTGCTCCATGGTGGCGCCCAATTTATTGGATGATCTCCCCCCTGGGATTCCAGAGGTGCCAACTGCAGCATGCTTTGTGCACCAGCTGAAGACCAATTTCTTTACTCAGGCCTTTCCTGAGTGAGTTTGCTGTCCAGTTTGTTTGTAATTAGGTGCTGTAGTGGTTTTAATTAAGTTTAATGCTTTTATTAATGTTTTACATCAATGTTTTAGCAATGATTATGCATTTTAATGTATATTATAATGTATTTAAAAGTTTTCAATTTTCTTGAAAACCACTTTAGACATATTATTATATATCAAAAGCGGCATATAAATCTGTTAAGTAAATAAATACATTTATAAAGGTAACTGTTGCATGAAAGTAGTTACATAAGGAACAAAATATTGATGAGATTTATCCAAGTAAATGTATTGCTATTTTTGTTCCGAAGGACCAGCACAGCACAAACCCTAAATACGTCTTACTGCTGTACATCTTTTTGAATGGTGCTTATGCAGGGATTAATGAATTGCACATTAGGATACTGCTATGAGGTCATTTAAATTAGGAGACCTAACTTTACAAATTGAGGTGTGTCTTAGGGCTTACCAGAAACAACTTTTTTTTAGTGCTAGAACTCAACTAAACCATAGGGTGAAAGTAAAAAACTTTATGGCAATGTGGTATAGTGGCTAGAGTGCTGAACTGGGACTCGGGAGATCCGGGTTCTAGTCCCCACTCAGCCATGGAAGCTCATTGGGTGACTTTGGGCCAATTACAGACTCTCAGCCCATTCTACCTCATAGGGTTGTTGTTGAGGATAAAATGGAGAGGAGGAGGATTATATACACCACCTTTGGTAGCTTGAAGGAAAACGGGTGCAATAAATTGATGCTGATGATGATGTTTTTCCCTAACTTCCAATGTGCTTTAGATTAATGCATTCAAATCCAAGTGTCTGCATTTCGATTTCAACCTGACAGTCTCTTGCTGGTGTGAAGCATAGCCTTTAATCAATGAAAATAGGCTTCCAAATACTTTCTTAAAACACAAGATAGTCAGCCAACCCTGTAACAATAGGATTATATAACCCAAAGCAGGGTATGTGCATCAGGATGGGGATACAGGGGGCAGGAACCACTGGTGGCCTTACACACACGGCCAGCTCCACTAATCAGAGTCCACATCTGGCCAGCCCCAGTATTTCTGGTCCGCAAGCAGCCCCCACCGCTTATGGTGGCAATGTAGCACTTTCGGAGGCAAGCCCCGAAATGAGTGGAAACGGCTGTTTCTGGAAGGGGCAAATCACATCCCTTCCAGAAACTAGAATTTCCGCTTGTTTGGGGGCTTGCGGCTAGAAGTGCTACATTGCCACCGTAAGCGGTGGGGGCTGCTTGCGGACTGGAAATACTGGGGCTGGCCATGTGTGGACCCAGATCGGTCATTTCAGAAACTAGAATTTCCGCTCATTTGGGGGCTTGCCCCTGGAAATGCTATGTCATCAAGGGGCTGCTTGTGGACCGGGATCGAGAGAGCTGGCTGCATGCTCAAGATCCTGTCCCGGAATTTTACTTATTATTGATCCACATAACGCATACTTTTATGACCTGCCGGAGGAGACTCATCAACTTAACAGTCTTTTAGAATTTAAGAAAGCTATGAAGACTGGTCTCTTCCGGCAGGCATATCCAGTGGAATTTTAGAATGTTTTTGGGATGGGTTTTATGATGTTTTATTGCTATTTTCATACTGTGCATCATGTTTTAATCAGTTTCATGTATTTTATCATATTTTATATTTACTGTTGTTCCCCGCCTTGATCCAAATGGAGAGGCGGGTAAGAAATAAATTTATGATGATGATATTAATGCCCGTTCCTTTTTCTTTCAGACTGTTATTTAAGAAAGTGAAAGCCCTGCTGGGAGGGAATGTCCGTATGATGCTTTCAGGAGGAGCACCCCTTTCATCTCAGACACAAAGGTTCATGAACGTCTGTTTCTGCTGTCCTGTTGGCCAAGGTTATGGGCTAACAGAAACCTGTGGAGCGGGGACAATTACAGAAGGTGAGGGTTTGTGGCTCCATCATCTCTGTATCCTGGAGGTCTGCATGGTTTTCAGCTGAACAATTGACCTTTGAATTAACTACCACTACCACTTGTCTCTGCCATTTAACTCTCTTTTTTAAAAAAAAGTGAAAACCTTTCGGCTATTGCATCTTACTCTTTTCTGATATTTTCTCTCTAGTCTCTGACTACAGTACTGGCAGGGTAGGAGCTCCTCTAATCTGCTGTGAGATTAAACTGAGAAACTGGCAAGAAGGTGAGAGAACATTATATTTCCAATGCATTTACAACAGTAGTTTCCATATTTGAATTGCTAATATCGTGTACATACAGCCCCTAAACACCTGTCCATAAGCCTGTTTGAAAAATGCCTCCTTCCCTAGATTTTCCACCTGAAGAAACTAGACCTCAGGTTTGTGCACTACCGCTGGCCCTTCATCTTTCTTACCTGTGGGGAAAAGTAAACATTCACCTGGGAGGACCTCCTCCCCAGTAACTGGAATGTAGGATCTCCCACTACAGGTGCTCTTCTTTCCCCATGGTAAGGTGGCAGAAGGCGTAACCTCCAGGCAGGCCTTGAAATAAATGATCAAGCCTTCCAAGTTCATGTAGTTATAGGCTTATTGCTGTAGATATGTGTAACTTTTATCAGTCAAACATCAACTCCAGTCATATGCATGTATACTCGGATCTCCCAGCATGTTCAGTAGGGCCTACTTCCTGGGAAGTGTATAGAAAATTGATGCATTAGGCTGCAAGCCTATGCCCACTTTCTTGGGAGTAAACCCCATTAAACCCAATGAGATTTATTTCTACGTAAACATGCATAGACTAAGTTATATTTGTCCTCTGCATGCCTATCCATGTCACAGGCTCAAATAGCTTGATATTAAAAATATTGTGAACATTGGGTAGTCCTAATATAGAGTGGTATTTTTAATCCTGTGTATTTTGTAGCTTGATATATTTAATTAATTTGATTGTATATTTGTATATTGCTTAATTATTTGCTTTGATTTATTTCTTAATGGTTCTTGTAAGGTGAGAGCTATAACTATATTCACCAATTATTTTATTCACCGATTATTTTCTCAGGAGGCTATACTAATAGAGACCAGCCAAACCCTCGGGGAGAGATTATAATTGGTGGACCTAATGTCTCAATGGGATACTTCAGGAATGAAGAGAAGACGGCGGAAGATTTTATTGTTGATGAAACTGGTCAGCGATGGTTTTGTACTGGAGACATTGGAGAGTTTCATACTGATGGCTGTCTACAAATCGTAGGTGGGTTATTTTTGCTGATTGGGTTGCAATTTAGTAAAGTGCATCTATAACTTCATATGTATCTCTTACGAATATTCTGGGAGTGTGCTGAATTATGGCCTTAAGATGTTTTGCAAAAAGGAATTCAATTATCAAAAGTTTTTGGAATCTTGCCTTAAAATTTTACTACCACAACTTTAGTTTACAAAGGCAAAACAGACACTTCCTCGAGAATTGGCTTGGTTTTTTTCCCCTTGCCATTTTTAATACTTTGAATGATCCCCTATTTAATTGAAATAAGCTCTTTGAAAGTCTGGTATGTATTGAGCCTTCCTCCTGCTTGGGTATGAACTGTATTGATCATAGTGGGAGCTACCTCTGAGTAAAAATGCATAAGATAAGATGTATATGCTCTCTAAACGATTTTGCCCAATTGTTCCTCCAGATCGTAAAAAAGATTTGGTGAAGTTGCAGGCAGGAGAATATGTGTCACTTGGCAAAGTTGAATCAGCCCTGAAAAACTGTCCTCTTATCGACAACATCTGTGCTTATGCCAACAGGTACATTTGCATCTATTAGCCCAATTTTTCTATGCTCTATTCTTATGAGGCTTTTAAAAATCAGCTTATTTTGGACAAGCAAAGTGGTCACTCTCCACTATCCAAAGCCTTTCTTGATTGACTTTAGAATTGCAGAAGTGGACATAAACAGACCCTCTCCAACACATGTAGAAATGATGTATATCCTTCTCCCACCCACCCAACCCAGTTCTGGTTCGAGTGCCCGACAAGTAAGGATAGAGAGACAGCTGTTGTTAGCTCTTTTGAAGCCCTGGAAGTAATTTATATAGTTATTCTAGAAAGGTAGCATCGGCATGTCCCCTATATATTACAAGTACAACAGGAACTCTTCTTGTTCTTCTCTTCTTCTTTAGCCTCTGTATAGAAACAGGGTAATCTATAATGGGAGGGGGGTATTTTTCTATGAACAGTAGAAAAACGTGGGATTATATTTTTCTTTGGATTCATATTAATATGTGGCTGGAATTATGTGTGTTAGAGAGATAAATTTTCTTCAGCCCTTCTTTCTGAACAGAGAATGAAGCAAATGTCATGATATTTCAGAAATGAGTTAAATCTAGTCTCTGTAAATCTCTACAGGGCTGGAGTAAGCTTCTGTCTAAAGCATTTTGTACAAATTACAATCTAGAACCTGAATGGTGTTCTCTTGCATTCTATTCTAGTGACCAGTCTTACGTCATCAGTTTTGTGGTTCCCAATCAGAAGAAACTAACCGCTCTTGCTGAACAGAAGAGTGTGGTTGGCAACTGGGTGGACATCTGTAACAATTCTATCATGGAATCTGAAGTCCTGAAAGAGATTAAGGCAATGGCTAACAAAAGTAAGCAAGCAGAGCTGCTTCTATGTACCACAGTACATGCCCAAGTGAGATGTGCGACATAATGTTGGGGTATATCCTTATCCATCCACCTGCCAGTAGACGTCATCCAGGATTCCATAAACTTTTAAAGCAGGGGTTACAGAACCCGCAGCCCACATGCCTAATCTGGCCCAATGGATTGCCCAATCTGGGCTGCAGAGCTTCCTGTGGTTCCTCATTGTCATATTTCCAAGCCCTCCCACTGCAGTGCGAGACAATAAAGAAGTCTTTGTGCCAAGTAATCCACAAAACTTTATTCAGTAAATAAACATGTCTTTGCACTTGAAGAGTGTTTAAACACGAGGAACTTTCCTCTAGGCTAAAACTTCACTAACAGAGGCTGCCTCTACACCAGAGGTTTAAAGCTCTTTCAAGGCTGATTAAAATTTTTACCTCTACAAGAGAGGAGCACAAATTGGGGGCTGAGGCGCTTTAAATTTCCGATTATGCGCATTATCGAATGCGCATTAAACCGTGAGTTTTAATTTGCGGCGGCAGTTAAAGCGCCTTACCGCCGTTTAAACATGCGATTCTCCGCATGTCAACAAGTTTAAAGCACGTTTCGGTCGTCCAGTAATGCACTTCGCCGCCTCTCGTACAAAGGTATTAGGAGTAAATGCGCTTCTGCGAATATGCGCATAATCGGGCTGCCAGGCGCCAAAGCGAATCTTCTAGAGGGGGTCTAAGTGAGACAACTGTCTTTTCAACAAAAGGGAAGATCTTTTCCCTGAGACCCTAAACTTCAGGGAGGATTCCTCTGAAGAAGCCTTTGGTGAGAAGCTAGCCAAGCTGATCGCCTCTCGCCTTCTTTTAGCTTTGCCCGTTTGAATCTTTGGTGGACTTTGGGATTGGTCAACTCTGAAGTCCCTTCCCCCTTTGAGGATTGCTGAGTTGTTAATGTTCTCACTGATAAAGTCCGGTCAAGATTCATCCCTGGCTGGTGAAGAGCCTGGGAGAATCTCCTCCCTCGCTTCCTATGTAGGCTGGTCCATTTCTAGTCCTGTTTCTTCTGGTTCAGAATCTGATTCCGATTGATAGCCTGAAACTCTTTTCCCCACACTAAGGGGAACAAGCCTGATCATGACACTGTGTCACGTGGAGGAATATCCCCCTGTCTGTGGAGGGAATCCCCACTGTTATATCTGATCTGAGTCACTTTGCTTGGGGGAGGTGCTGCCAAATGAAGCCAGGGACTCATCCAGCATTGAGAAGAGTGGTTGCCCACTGACATCATTCAGCCCATGGACAGCCTGGGGGGGGGGGGGGGAAGGTGCTGTCTGACCCTTTACACCAGCCTAGTTCTGCACCCCTGTGTTAAGGATGTAAGCGCTCTCCCCCGTAGTTTTCTTTTCAAACGGTCAGTATTCCATGGTATCCACAAATCACGTTCAGACCTTGTTTGGCTGTTTGGTAGCAGAACTCCTCCTATTGTTGTGTTTGTGTTTAATTTGCTGGACTTATGCAAACCTTGGTGATCCCTTGAGCATGCTGCCACTTCCTTGCTGGCCCCGTTTTAGCTCCAGTTCTGTGAGCAAAGGATCACTGAGTTCACCTTTCAGAAGAAGATATCCTCCCAAAGCAGTTTAAAAATCCATTAAATAATAAAAAATAATCGAAGGAGTCACAGAAAAGTTCTTGCCAACTTCCAGAATTGCTATTCTGGTTACTTCCAACAAAATGAGTGATGGGCATGATGGGACTTTGCTATCTGGAACGCTGCCTTCCAGGAATCCATTTCCTCCTTCCTTCCTCTTTTTGTTTCAAAGTTACAGAGCAGTTACAGTGGAATAACGCGTGTGAGGCAGGAGTTCAGCTGTCCAGGACTGCCTTCCTCTCCATTCCCAAGATTCCATTCCAACTTGGATTGGATTACTTTCTTGCATAGAGTACATACTGAATATGCAGTTGTCCGGCAAACAGAGTAGTTACTTGAAACGTGCTGGTGTTGATTTAAACCATGCCAAGCAGTCAGTGTGTAGTACGCTTAGCACTTCAGCGTAGATTAGCAAGACGCTTTTAGCCTCCTGTGTCATGCTCATGTCCAGTAACTTCCACTAGCGCAGAGAACATTCCAATTTTAGGAATTCATGAAAAGCCAAAGCCTGAAGAGTAAATGCAAGAATGGATCCTGAGCAGGATTTTCTCCCCTTTTTTTATTTTTTATAATATTTTTATTATTTTCAACATACAATACAACACAAACATACAAATAATATATACTAACATAACCTTGATAATATACAAATAATATATACTAACAGTGCTCCCCTAACCCATTGAGACCTTTTATTCTATTATATTATACATTCTTCCAAAATTGTAAAGAATCTTTTAAAGGTGTACAACCTTTCCCCTTAATTAAAACAAACTCTAAAAATGGCCCCCATATATTTTCAAAATCATTCTTCTTAGATATTCCCCTCTTTACTTTTGTTACATGTTAATTTATCATTAATCGCAATATCCCATACCTCTTTATACCATTCTTCTATTGTATAATTTCCTTGTATTTTCCATTCTTCACTATCATTAATCTAACGGGTGTCAGGAGGTTGTTAATCAAATCCTTCATATTTTGATTCCCATAAGCTTTATTAAAAATTGACAGTAAAGCCAAATTTGGACTTATTTCGACACGGCTTCCCATTATTTCACTTATTTCTTTAAAAACCCTTTTCCAAAATTTTTGTACATGTTCACATGTCCACCATATATGAAAGTATGTTCCAACCTCCTGACAACCCCTCCAACATAACATCGAAATTTTCTTGTCTATCTGATGTAATCTTACTGGTGTTAAGTACCACCTCCAAATTATTTTATAATAATTCTCTTTTATCCTTACTGATAGTAACTTTAACATTCTTGATTCCCATATCCTCCCCCAGTTATAATCACTGATTTGTTTTGTTAAATCATCTTCCCATAATTTTTTAAGAGAATCCTGTTGATCTCCATCCTCTATCAATATTTTATAAATTTCACTTATACCTATTTTACTTTTATTTTCCCCCTCCTTTTCTCTTGATTCTATTAATTTCTCAAATCTTGTATTATCTCTACAATCCTTATTTTTCTTTTTCCAATCCTGCGTCCGTTGTTCCAATTGTATACATTTGAACCAAGAGAACTTTTGTCCTCTTAAGACTTCTTCTATTTGCTCCTTATTAATCATTCTTTTCAACCAATCTTCCACTTTAATAATTTTCTGTCCCCTCAGAACCCCTTCCATATCTTTTCTTAGATTCCCTGGGAAGTTCTCCAGTAATACCAATGGAGTCAGAGGAGAAATTCCTGGTGCTAATTTTTTTATATACTTTCCCCAAATCTCTACAATATTTTTTAAAAGGGGATTTTCCACTTCCTTCAATTGTTTCTTTTGTATTTTGCTAAAGAAAATGTTTTGTAATTCTAACTCTATTTCTCCTGTCTCCGTCTCTAACCATTCTAAATCCTCTTTTCCTACTATGCTATTTATAACATGTCTTAATTGATTAGCAATGTAATACATCTTTATATTTGGAAGTCCCAACCCTCCTTTCTTTTGAATCTTACACCATTTCCCTTTATTAATCCTTGCTTTTTTATCTCCATTACAATAATTATTTATCATACTTTGCCAACTCTTTATTTCTACTTCTGTTATTTTAATTGGTAACATTCTAAACAAAACAATTATCTTAGGTAGTATCTTCATTTTAATAACCGCTATTCTACCAAACCATGAATGCTTTAACTTCCTATATGCCTCTAATTTTTTTCATTATCTGTTTCTTCAAACTACTAAAATTAATTTCTTCTAACTTTTCTAAATCTTTCGTAATATTAACTCCTAAATAGTGCACTATATTTTTAATCTTAAAACCAAGTTTTATACTACACTCCTCCCTTTCCTCCTTATTATAATTAAATAACATCATTTCTGAAGGATTTTCTCCCTTGAGAGGCTATGCCTTGGTCCCTAATTAATTTAAGTAGAGAGGGATATTTTCCTTTTGGATTTCTCTTTTGAGGAGGGGCAGGGGTGATGTCCAGTCAACCAGGCTAGATGTTTGTAGATAAGGCAGATCTTAGCTTGGGAGTGATAAAGCTGTCCAAAGAAGAAAATCTGCTGCTGCTGTTTGGACAAGTGATTTCAAATGGAAAACAGGCAGCCCTTTGATAATATAGCAGATCATGATTTGTTACTCTCCTGCCATCTACTGGCTTTACTCTGTAGTACACTGCCTCTTGAATTTAACAAAATTTACATGGCAGTTGCCAGTTAAAGTAAACAATTTAACAAAATACTATAAATAATAAAAACATTATAAAATGCCCATAAAAACAATACCAGATAGTAAAACAACACTGGTCAAGGGTGGGGGAGGAGAGTAACGAATTATGATTTGCTATATTATCAAAGGGCTGACTGCCTCCCATTTGTATCTGGTCAAGTGGGCAGGGCTCCTGCAGCTTTAACTGTTGTGTTGAAGAGGGAATTTCACCAGGTACTGCAGGCGTACTAATGACACCTGCTGAAATTCCCTTTTCTATACAACTGTTAGATACAGGAGCCCCATCCTCCTTTCCATAGGATCACTCTACCCTAGTACCTGCTGCAATGCATTGGCTTTCCATTGCAGATGTTAGAGTTTCATGACAGGCAAACTTGTGTGCTAAGGGTCTCCTGGAGACTGAAAATCAGGGCTCTGATTTAACTGGTTTGGTCTGGGCAGCAAGAAGTTTAAATCTACTCCACTGCATGTAATTGATCCTTCTTCGTGGTCTCTGTGCATCACACATATGGGCTCAGCGCCTTTGCGGAGCCTTTTCAGGAAACTTCTACAGATAATGGTATTTTTGGGTGGGTCCTAACAGTCCCGCCCAACTCCCTCAGTTCTCTTTTACCCGCCATAGCGGCAGTCTCATGAGCGAATCTTTCTTGGTGTTATTGACAGTGTTCGGTGTTTTTAAGATATTACCTTCATTTATTGGTTTAGTTTAGTTTTCTTTTTGTTTTGCAGTTTAATGGATTTTGTTTGCATTTCGCAGTTGTCTGGTAGGGCGCCTGGCCCTTTGGGCTCCGTTTAGAAAGTGAGTGGGGTGTCTTGGAAAGTTACCGCCCTCCGACGGCCACTCTTGACGTTTAGGTGAAGGGCATGTAGTAGAGTCATTCCCTCGCTGCCAAGCATTTTCAAAGCAGATGAGGAGACATTGTTCTATCGCTCGAAAGCCATTCTTTGGATGAAAAGCTCTGGAGGCCGTTGGTGGACAGGATACGCCAGTAGAGGTGGTGGCTCAATGAGAGCAACCTTCATCTCCGCCAACAGAGAGGAATCTCCAAGTCGCCCTAATACAGGATCTAATTTGCTCCCAACACCAGGACGTTATTTAACGCTGATGGTGACAACAAAGTCAAAAAGTAAATCTGTGGTGCCGCTTGGGGCTGAGCCGAAAAAGAAGAAAAGGTTGGCTCCTGAAACCTTAGAAAGATCTTGAGGTCGAGATTCAGAGACTAGACTGGCACAGCAAGTGTCGATGTCAAAACAAGGGCCATCAGTGTTGAGTGCAGAGAGGGGCGTTACAGAGCGGCCTCGGTTGGTGTCGACAGAGATGTCGGGGGGACCTTTGCCGCCGATTCCATCAATGTTGAGGAGCCATTCTCCTTTGCTCACAAGTGTTATTCTTCCGCTGCCCTTATTACTCTCTCCCATACTGGATTGCCAGGTGTCTACGGAGCAGGACCCATCCAGGCACCCTTTGTCTGCATCGGAGGGGGAAATTAGAGAGGTTTCTCCTGTACCTTCATGGAGTTATGTGCCTCCATGGAGGGCGAGAGATAGGGATAGAAGGAGAGGCCCTCCTGATTCTATGTTCTCGTCTATGTCGTCCTGAAGATATCCACCATCGGACTATTATTCTCATGATCGGTCTAGATCACCACATGGGTGGGCCCCACAGTCAGCGTGATCGCCCTTATGTTCCTTATTATTGGGAGCATGATTATCAGGGATGGCCAAGTGATTGTTCATATTACGAATATGGATGTCGCCCTTTGGATTACCATTATGGACGTTTGTCAGCCTTGATGTCGAGGCCGCCTAGACAGAACAATTCATCTGTTTCTGTTTTACAAGAGCAATATTCAAATCCTGCATCAGTGGTCGAGGTAAGGGAGACAACTGGTCGCCATTCTGCTGGCACTGTCGGGCAAGACAGCTCAGCGACAGCAGTCTTTGCCTTTGGATGTTCCTGACATTCCAACTGGAGGTGATCTTAGATTACCTCCACCTAGTTTTCAAATGTAGGTTGCTTCGGTGTCGAGACCAACAGCGGCAGAACCGGTGTCTATCCCACGGCTGGAAGAATCAACGGTCTCTGAGGTCTATGTGACTCACCGTCATCATATCGCCCGTCTCTACCATCGCCAGATATAGCTGTGGGGTCCCAGGAAGATGCTTCTTCCTCCAAGGACTTAGGACATTTTGCTAATTAAGTATTGCATATGGCACAGGCGTTGGGACTCGCAATGGAACAGTTAGTTCCGAGTGTACAGGACCCAGTATTCGATGCTGTTAGTACTGAGGTTTTTAGACCAGTGGCAATTCCGATGCTTCTGGCTCTTTTTTCAGTTATTAAGCAGTTGTGGGTCTGTCTTTGATGCCTCCTACTTCGAAGAGATTGGAAGGGATGTATAAGGTTCAGGAGACTGACGATGAATTTCTTTTCCAATATCCAGCTCCAAATTCTATAGCGGTGGAGGCAGCATTGGGCAAATCAACATTCTTCTCCTGTCGATAAAGCAGGTTGTCAACTTGAATTGTTAGGCAGGCGTTTATACTCGTTGGCGTCGTTAGGATTAAAGGTGGCAAATTATCAGGCTGCAATGTAAGGCTTCCAACTCCTTCTCTGGGAGAAGGTTGGCAAATTGTTTGAACACCTTCTGGAGGAAAAAAGGCAGCTTGCCCATCTTTTGCAGAGTGAGGCACTAAGATTATCTTGTCAGCAGATTCACACGTCACAGCATCAAGTGGACTGTGATTCAGAAGTCTTAGCAGGAGCAATTGCTTTGCGTAGATGCCTGGTTAAGCTGGGCTTTCTCAAGATGCCCGTGTCAGGATAGAGGATCTACCATTTGATGATCGGGGTCTTTTTAATACAAAGACAGATGACTCTTTAGATACTATACAGAAAGCCTGGGCAAGCTCATGGCGCTTGATTTTTTCTCAGCAGCAGCCACAGCAGAGGCGGTGGTATTGAAATCATCAGCCCTTTTATCAGCATCAGCAGGTATCTAACGCTGCAGGGACAAAATACAAGCAATCTTTTTGGAAGCAGTTCCCAACTACAAAGGCTCACAAAGGAAAGGAGAGTCTAATAGTAAGCAGCGGCGTTGACTCAGAAGGGATTGCTTACCAGGAATTGAAGTCACTTCCCGTGTTTGGAGACCATTTGTCAAAATTTATTCGCGAGTGGAGGACCATCACAACAAGATTCCTGGGTTCTATTGATTGTACAGCAAGGATACCGAATTCAATACACTCCCTCCCATCGGAACCGTGAAGATCACCGCTCCTTCTCCGGTTCTGCATCAAAAGGTAGACAACCTGCTCTTGAAGGGTGCAATCGAACCAGTTGCTCATCTTCATTTGAGAAGGGGATTTTTTTGAGATACTTCATGGTGCTGAAGAGGGATGGAGGGTTGAGACCAATTCTGGATCTCAATTATTATAACAAACGCAGAAAGTTCCAGATGACCTCCCTAATGTCAGTCTTACCAGTCCTGTCTCGATAGATCTCAAAGATGCTTATTTCCATGTAGCTATCGAGCACTCTCACCATTGCTACCTTTGTTTCATGATTGGTGCGGAGCCGTTCAGTTTAGCAATAGCGCCGAGAATGTTTACGAAGTGTATGGCTGTGGTGCGTGCAAGTCTACGTCTTCGTGGGGTGGAAATATACCCCTACATAGACTATTGGCTGCTGGTAGCGTCTTCGGAAGACCAGCTTCTCCATTCTGTAGAGCTCACGTGTGCAACTCTGATGCATCTGGGATTGTATATAAACAAAGACAAGTCCAACCCAACACTGTCCAAAACAATCACTTTTATTGAACCTATCTCAATGCGGACAGGGGCAGTGCTTTTCTTCCGGAGGCTCAGTGTCAAGAGTTGGTGACCTTGCATACCAGGTCAGTTCACAAGATGCTGTGTCTGTGTACAAAGTCCAAAGACTACTGGTACTGATGGCGGTGACGATGTTGCAGGTGTGTCAAGCGTACTTGAGGATGCAGACACTCCAGGCATGGTTTTTGAGAAATTTCTATATCAGACAAAATGCAAGACGAGTGGTTCTAAAGTTAACCAAGGAAGTGAGAAGTTCTCTTTGGTGGTAGACAAAAGGTTGACAATCTAATGCAAGGTATACCTTTTCAGATGCCGTCCCCATCGAGAGAAGTAATGACAGACGTGTCCCTTTTGGGATGGGTGGGGTGGGGTGGGGAAGCGCATTGTGGAGATCTGATGGTTCACGGGAAGTGGACGTGGGCCGAATGCAGGAACCACATCAATATCTTGGAGCAGTGCAGAAGGCATTGCTAGCGTTCGAGGTTCATCTTATAGGCAGGAGAATTCAGATAACGTTGGGACAATACCACCATAATCGCGTATTTGAACAAACAAGTGGGGGGGGGGGGGAACGAAGTCACTTCTTTTGTTGTCCCTGGTGATGGAAGTTCTCCTGTGGTGTGTGGACTGGAATATCTCAATTGTGAGCGTGTATGTGCCAGGAGTAGACAGTGTAATAGCAGATGGTTTAAGTTGTTTGAACATGGGAGATGAATGAAGCTATTTTACAGAGATTATTCAAGAGATGGGGCACTCCGTCGATAGATCTGTTTGTGACAGAGGCAAATGTTGTGTGCCCCATATATTGCAGTCGGGGGTGTGTGGGTAGGACGATGGTCCCTAGGGGATGTGTTTTTGCATCAGTGGATGGGGACCCTTTATTACATTTTCCCACCCTTCCCGCTAATCTCCAAAGTCCTGGTCAAGGTAGTCGCGGACAGTACAAAGTGCATAATGTTGACTCCTTGGTGGACCAGGCATGTGTGGTTCGCGCCATTGCTGAAGGTGTCTCAAAGGAACTACCTTCATCTGCCATCCACGCCGACACTGTTAACACAGAACGGGGGTCAGAAAAGGCACCCAGATCTTCTGACATTGCACATAACGGCTTGGAGGATAGGGTAACGGACTCACCAGTCCTGCCTTCTTCTTTAAGAAGAATTTTGGAGGCAGCGAGAAAATTGGCTGCTCAAGCTTCTCATGCAAGGAAATGGGGTAGTTTCTTGAAATTTGTGGAAGAAAAAGGGTTTGCCCTGCGTAGTTGTTCAATGGAGCAAATTCTTTTGTTTTAGTGCGACCTGTTTCAAAAAGGTCTAAAATATTCTTCGATAAGAGTTTATCTTGCAGTTTCTTCAATTCATCCCACTATAAATGGTTTTTCAGTGTTTTCACATCCTATGGCGAAAAGGTTTTTAAAGGGTTTGAAGAATTTGGTGCCACCTGTTTGTTCACCCATGGCCCCTTGGAGTTTATCGCTTGTTTTAAAAGTTTTTGCCTGCAAAGCCTTTTGAGCCATTAGCAACAAGAAGTTTACATTTACTGTTGTGGAAAGTGGCATTTTTAGTGGCTATAACTTTAGCTAGGAGGGCAAGTGAGTTATGTGTACTTCAAATTGATAGTAGCTCTTACTTAGTTTTTCATAAAGAGGTTTTGAAGACAGATGTTATGTTTTTACTGAAGGTTAACTGATTTTCACGTAAATCAAGATTATTGTATTTTACCTGTTTTCTTTCCTTCTTCATCGATGTCATTGGAGTCGACACTCCATACCTTGGATGTACTTATTTATTTATTTATTTATTACATTTGTATACCGCCCCATAGCCGAAGCTCTCTGGGCGGTTTACATAGGATTAAAAACAATTAAAATCAATATACAAAAATTAAAACAGCAAAAACATACAAAAAATGCACTGGCATTTTGTAAGGCCAAGATGGAGAGTTTTAGAAAAAACCCTCGCCTGTTTATTTGTTAGAGTGGTCAGAGAAAGGGCTGTACACTATCTTCTCAACGTTTCTCCACGTGGGTGGTTAAGACTATAGAACTCACATATGAGCAAGGGGGAATTCAGCTGACAGTGCGAGTGAGGGGACATTCGACTAGAGCAATGGCATCCTCAACTGCTTTTGAGAGGGGAATGCCAGTTCAGGACCTGTGTAAAGCTGCGACATGGTCTACTCCGTTGATGTTCATTTGACATCATCGTCTGGATGTATGATCACGAATGGACACCTCTTTTGAAAGAGTGGTCCTTTCCTCAATTCTGGCATAAGACACCAATCCATCTCTGGTAAGCGAGCTTGTTAATCGCCCATATGTGTGATGCACAGAGACCATGAAGAAGAAAGACAGGTTGCTTACCTGTAACTGTAGATCTTCGAGTGGTCATCTGTGCAGTCACACAACCCTCCCACCATCCCCTCTTAGGTGTTGCGTTAAGAATTGTTTGGTTACCAAACTGGGGATCCTTCAGTCTCGAGGCTGCTATGGTGGTCTCGTAGAACTGAGGGAGTTGGCCGGGACTGTTAGGACATGCGCAGTGGATTATTGAGGAGGGTTCCTGCCCCAAAATGCCATTAGCTGTAGAAGTTTCGCGAAGAGGCACCGTGCAGGCGCAGAACCCATAAGTGTGACTGCACGGATGACCACTCAAAGAACTACAGTTACAGGTAAGCAACCTGTCTATACTGCTTGCAGGTCACGTTGATCTGCATATATTATTCATTATTTATTTATTTGCAGTATTTTTACCCCGCCCTTCAGCCAAAAAAAAAAAAAGGCTCCAAGAGCAGCATACAAAAATTAATAATGAGACAGTCCCTGGCCTCAGGCTTACGGTTTAAAATACATGACATAAAAGGAAAAGGGATTGGGAGAGGGAGGGAAAGAAGTGAAACTCAGGCACCTGTTCTTCATTTCTAAGTTCTTCTAGATGTTCTTTCTAGCAGGGAAGCTGAACATGCTCCCAGCAGCTGTTCCTTCTCTGGCCGATATATGAAGTTAGGTTGGTCTCCCCCTTGTCATGATATTCTCCTTGGGAGCCGGTGTGTGTGTGTGTGTGTAGTTGCTCTTGTTTCTCTGGCCAGTGGATGAGGCCAGAGTCTTCCGTCCCAAGGAACTGTCAGTTGGAGCTGCATGTTCCTTTTCGCAGGAAATGATGAAGTTGGCTGTCAACATATTGTATCTTATTTCCTAATCCCCCTTTCTCTTTTCTCTCTCAAATTGCTCCTGCAGTGAAACTGGAGAGATTTGAAGTACCAGTCAAAGTGCGGTTAAGCCCAGAGCCCTGGACTCCAGAGACTGGCCTAGTCACAGACGCTTTCAAATTGAAAAGGAAAGAGCTGAAGAACCATTACCTCACTGACATTGAGCGAATGTATGGAGGTAAATAACCTCCAAACCACCTTGCGTCAGAAGCTGTTCAGGGTTCCTTCTAAGACTGAGTGACAAATTCCCCAAAGGTTGGCTGTAATGATAAACAAAGAGGTGGTGTTCTGTGAAACTGGCAAACACTCCACTTGGAAGAAGGAACAGCTGTGCTGACTTCTCTATGACACTTCCAAGATGCTGTCAAAGTGACTGACCACTGCCATTGTTTCATTGATCACTCCCAGTACTGAATGGCTGTGTTCATATGAAACTCCCTCACTTGATAAACCATTGTTTCTACCTTAATAGTCTGGCTCCTCTTAACTCATAGGGATTTAGATCAACTTTGAGGTTAAAATGGAGGAAAAATGAGTCTGATAGTAATGTATGTACTGGGTATGGAAAGAGTAGGCAGAACCAGGCTTGTACCTTCCAGAATGCTGCTCAGAAATCTGCAATCTCAGGTCCTTTGCTAGATAAAGTAGCATCTTTTAACTTTACTGTCATTAGCAGTGCTAAGAGACAAAGAGATGAAGCTTCTCTCTTGAAATGGTACTTTCACATAGCCAAAATTTGACCGATCCAAGTTAGTCCCAACGCACAACTGTTATTCCGCCATGTACAGTCACAACTGTTATTCACACCATGTACAGTCAACAAAATTTAGTGAGCAGTGAAATTTTAAGAACTTTAATGCTACGCCAAGTCCTGTATTCTGTTGCTCATTAACTGAATACGCATTGGCCGTAGTTCAGGTTGCTAGTGGACATTCTGGCTATGTGGAAATACTTGAGGAAAGAGAGATACCTGTGGTACTTTTTTAAGAGTATTGAGGATCCAATTCCAATTTTCTCCTTTTTACTCTACATTGAAGAACTGTAAATGCAGCTTTAAAAACCAGTATTTCTCTCCAGTATCTTCTGCCCTTCACTGAGCACAGACCACATCATTCCCATGATTTAATTGTTCACAGACAGCTGGATTTAATGTGGGAGGGGCAAGGAAAGCTGTAAAAATTGGATCTTCTGCATGCCAATATGGAGAGTATTTCCAGTTCTTAAGAGGTTAGCAAGTACAGCTAGAAGGAGAACGGAAAGATTTGTAATCAGCATTCTGTCCCTTAAGACTTGCATCCTGACACTCCCACAATGAGTCTTTCCCTATTCCAACCCCAAAAGATTTAAAGTCCTCTTTCAAATGATGACAAGTTAGTGACCTTTGCCACCTCTAACACTACTCTGGCTTGTAATGGTAATGCTGGCAACCATACATTTTCAGGTAATTTATTCACACTAGCTTACTTCCTTTGAAATTGGTAAGTCTAGAGATTGGATGGCTAAAGTCATTCGTAAACTGTCTTCACAAACCAGGAGTTAAATCCTTTTTGTCATGTTTTGTGTTTAATTTTGAAAGGGCATTTCTATTTTTCTTGTAATACATCACACAAAACACATCACAGGTAAAACTGAGAATTTCTTATTTGTGAGCGATTAATTTGGTCTTTGCAAGTTTTTGTTTAATGAGCTTGTCTGAAGGGGAAAATATTGTATTTAAATCTTTTGTCTTTTTCTGTTTGTGAAAATATTGATTAAAAACTGGAATTTCTTGGTGTGCTGAGGAGAGACAGTACAGCAGTAACTCTCCTGTGGTTTATGTTTTTGTGTGCTGCAGTCAACAGTGTTTTTTATTTTAGTTCATGCTCTGGGCTTGAGTATCTCTAATAGCAGTTCACTAGCAGTTCACACTTGAACCAGAAATACTGTAAGATGTGGCAAGTCTTGATGCTGTTCTACTTTGCACTTTTTCTTAAACCTTTTATATATGTTGCTTCCATTTTTGTACAGATGTGGCCCTCAATTGCGATGTATTATACTTTGACTTGGCTCTGAAGTATTTATAAAATAGATTTCTTTTATTCATAATATTTAAATGTGTATATTATGGTCAAAAGAAAAATAATCTGGTATTGTTTCTAAATGAAGGGATTTTTGTATGAGATGTTGTTTCAGTACACAACAGTTTTAAATATAACTTGGGCAAGCTTTTCCTTCTATGAAGTGTATGTGTGGGTCTGTCAACCTTCAAAGCGACAACAAATCACTGATAACGTTATATCTATGAGCCATTTTTCTGACCAGAACTGGCTGTTCTTAGGGACCAATTTTAATTTTTAAGAGAGATGTTTTAGATTGCTTCTCCAGCCAAACCTGCCCACTGCCAGCTGACCTTATAGAGATCCAAACCCATGAGATCCAATCTGGCTGCTGGAACCAGGAAATATGCCTCTTGGTAGTTCATAATCAAACACATACACTTGCTTACGTATGCAGGAAATGCTTCCCCTGTCAATCTGTGATTATTATTTTTCTCCCAATGAACTCATGGTTGCGGCCTGTTACATTCAATATGTGATAAAATTGCTCACTTATTTAGACACAGGTTTGCTGTTTTGTCTTCGTCCAAGGCGACAAAAATTGTGAAACAACGTGTATGGAGTAAATAGCTGTGGATATGCTTTGAATGGGACAACAGCTTGTGAAGTTAGTCTAGAATGCATTGAGTATTTCTCCGGCCTTCGTAGTCCCTTTGCTCTGGTGTCCATGTGGGCTTTCTTGACTAGCCTCGTTTTCAGTGTGCATGAAGGTATTTTCTAAAGAACTTTCCAACGTGCAATACAGCTTAACTGGTCAAGAACGTCACAGTGTTCAAGAGATTTTGTTCTTCCATAGCTTACAGAATCATTGTGGTTATAGGTTTTAAAGATTTCCCTGTTATGTTTGCCTAAACCAGGGGTGCAAATTTGTGATCTTCCAGATTTTGTTGAATTTTCTCATTAGCCCCAGCCAAGATGGCCAAGGAGTTGTAGTCCATCAGAATCTGGAGGTCTACAGGTTCCCCACATATGAAGTTCCTGTAACACATCACTTTGCCATCCCATTCAACACTGCAAGTTACACAGCCCCTGCTACTTAAGATTATGATAGGAAAACCATTTGTTTATAAGTTTCTAGCCTCTATAACCTGAACCTTGCCATCCCAGCTTATTTTCCTAACAGGAACAAATGGACTATCTGCTACATTCCTCCTGCATGCTTACTTTCGCAGTGAATGCTTTTTTGGAATGTAAATAGTCTTGGGTTTCACCAAGGGACTGTAGAAAGTTGAATAAGAGTGTGATTTTTGCCTTTTAGAGAATTTGGATTGGAAGGAGTCTAGGTGCTGGTACTGCACATACCTTGCCCACCTGTAGCCCCTCTAAGAAGAAGAAAACCTCAGTTTATTCACTGTGCATCCACACATCACACCTAGCCTGGCTTGAAGGCTGCATTTAGAACTGGAAGGAATTTGTATGCAATAAGCACTGAAAGCTTTCTAAATTAATTTCTGGGATAGTTCAGAAGCCAGAGCCAACAGTCCATAGCTGATAGCAGTAAAGTTCTACCAGCCAAGTTACAAGAAGAGCTGTGTTGCATCAGACCAAAAGCAGTAGCTAGTCCAGCATTCTGTTCCTAAGGTGGCTAACCAGATGCTTATGGGAAACTCACAGCACCGAAGTCACAGCGTTGTGACTAGATTGTCCTTTCACACTTGCTTTGGTTATCTTTGCTCTTTTGCAGGACAATGGAAAGCTTACAAAGGGGGTGGGGGTACTAGCTCCAAACGGCTCTTGAAGAACTGCAGCTTGCAAAGAGCACAGTGTTCAACTAGTTGCTTTGGGACTAAGTCACAGCACTCTGGCCTCGTAAGCCAGAACTGCAGAGGACACCTCCTAGCTCTCCCATTCCCAGCAGTAGGCATGGCTTATTTATTTCATTCATTAAAACGTATTTCAACTGCCCTTGATCTTTATGGATACCACGGTTGTGTACAAATATAAATTTAAATAATATATAATACAATTAAAACACTAAAACCACCACATCATGATGAAAGATAGCAAATATAATAGAACAGGGAAAGCCAATTAATAAAAATGCCTGGTACAAAGATGGCATCCAAACAACTGCAATGTTTGTGCCAGTTGTAGCCCCACGGGGAGGGCATTCCATAATTTTGGGTACCATGAGTGAGAATGCTATTGCACTCGTGTTCTACGTGTGAGCGTCCCACAGGGCACTGTGAATAATATGCCAGCATTTGCTATGATTCAACATGGCTGCTCTTATCAGAGAAGCCCAGCAGGGAGATTATTTCTTCATAGTCCCTACTTTTTTTTAAAAAAAAAGATGTTTGAAGCTAGGGGTATCTTGATGTGTTGACTGCTTTGGAAAGGGAAACAGAAAGCAAGACCGTAATCTCAGAGGTTTGGTTGCCTTTAACAGTCAACTGTGACATAAACATGAGCCTTCAAGCTGGCTTCTTTGTATAGTATAAGGAAGCTCCTTCTAAAGACATCCTGTTACGGTTTACTAGCACAAACCCAATGTTTGGAGAGGAAAGAAGCCAAAACAAAACTTTATGTACAGATAAAGCAAAAAGAAAAGGGAAGGTGGAAGCACCTAAAGTTGGTTGGTAACGTCATGGTAATGTGAAAACACATTACCATATTCAGTCTTTGATTTATCAAGAGATGGTGGCTGATCTTCTGAATGCCTCAAGCCAAGCTTTTGTGAAGAATACCATGTACACAGTCACAAAATGTTGTACAACAGGAGTGGGGAACCTCAGGGCCAAGGGCCAAATCTGGCCTGCTGGGTAGCTGAATCTGGGGTTCCCTAGATGGCCACACCCTCTTTCCCCAACTACCTATCATTTGATGGTTCCCCAGCTTTTGTGCCATTTTTTTACCCATTCTAAAAGGTCAAAATACTCATAAGGCTTAGTTACCAGCAGTAAGTTTTAAGGTATCCTATGCTGGGGGCTCCCCATCTTTTTGCCTTTGGCCCTGTCTAACACTGGAATGTGGCCCTTAGGTGTTTCTCCAAAATGGAATTTGGCCTTTGTGCCAAGAGGCTCCCCAGTCCTGTTGGTCATTAAGGCTGGCTTCCCCTGCCTGGTAACCTCCCGAGTTTTGAACTGCAACTCCCAAGTTTCCTGACCATTGTCCATGTTGTCTGGGGCTGATGGGAGCCCAAATCCAGAACAGCTGGAGAGCACAAGGGTGAGGAAGTCTGCAAAAAAAAAGACAATATGCTCTTTGGAGTCCCAGTAGAAGTCACTAAAGGGCAGGTACATACTTGTGCCTCAAGGTAGCACTAACTGTGGGCCACAATGTAAAAATAGGGCATCCCAAGTGTACCAGAACTTCTGCCAGGGGTTGGTATTGTAGGGCACTTGCCAAGGGCCATACCCCAGTAGGCTTGCCTTTACCAATCGGTAGAGCCTTCTGGCTCTGTGGCTCTTCCCTCTCACTGTTGCTTGCTTGGAGCAAGCAGAAAGAACGTAAGAAATGTCATGCTGGATCAGACCGAGGGACTATCCTAGTCCAGCACTTCGTTCACACGGTGGCAAACCAGCTGTCATCCAGGGACCAACAAAGCAGGACGCGGTAGCCGTAACCTGTGCATACCTTGCCCCTCTTTGGAAGGGTATGCTGATTGGGCCCAGAGAACAAGCAAATGGGCAGTGGCCACAGTAAGGAGGCAGAGGGTACCCCAAAACAGGTTGCAGGGGTCTGTGGCACCCACCAGCCCCCTGAAAATGCTACACAGAGTCAAAAGGCTGCTGAATGGAGTGAGCTATGGGGGAGGGGGGATCCCCCAAAATTGGGTGGAGGGAACTTCCATGAGCAGAGCTCTTCCTCTTAGGAACATCAGAGTTCTGCTGGATCAGACCAAGGGTCCATCTAGTCCAACATTCTCTTCACCAGAGGCCAACCAGGTGTTGACCAGAAACCCACAAGCAGGATTCAAGTGCAACAACACCTTCTCACCCATGTTCACCAGCAACTGGTATACATAGGCTTACTGCCTCTGATACTGGAGGTAGCATATAGCCATCAGGACTAGAACCCATTGGTAGACTTCTCCAGGAATTTGTCCCATCCACTTTTAAAGCCACCCAAATTGGTGGCCATCACTACGTCTTGTAGCAAATTCCATAGTTTAACTATGTACCATGTGACAAAGCACTTCCATTACTTGTCCTGAATCTCCCACAAATGAGCTTCATGGGATAATACCAGGTTCTTGCATTATGAGAGAGGGAGAAAAATGTTTCCCTATCCACGTTCTCTGCACCATATATAATTTTGTACATGTCTATCATGTCTTCCCTTACTTGCCTTTTTTCTAAGCTAAACAATCACAGCTATTGCAAACGTTCCTCATAGGGGAGATGCTCCAGACCCTTGATCATTTTAGTTGCTCTTTTCTGCAACTGCAGAAGGCAGAACCTGCATCTGATGCATGTCTATTATGCTGGACTTTCTGTGAGTTTTGGCAGAACTTGTACATTTTCTAGCCCTGGACCCCTATGACAACTTGCCCTACACATTCTACGCACATTTTGTGACATACAGTTTTACTGAATGGAGTAGATGGGAGCTCAGCCTGATGGTTTGAACAGTTGCACGCTCTTTCTGCACTTTGTGGTCACTAAGACAAAGTCACACTTGTGTGTGAAACATTTTACTAGTTGCATTAAAACTAGCACCAAAGGTCTCGTGGAGCAAGAAGCAATCGGGACCTTTTGTGCTTCTGCTATTAATTGGTCACATGCTTAGGGGCAAAAATGCTGAGCTACGAATCAAGTCTTTGGCCAAAGTCTCACCTCTGTTGTAAACCAGGTGGACTTCGACAAGCTGCTAGCTCTCAGCCCAGTTCTGCAATGTGGAAATAATAATAGAATGAATATTTGCAGAAAAGAATTTGGAAGCTTTGGGAAGGGCCGAAGTTGGTGTAAATTGACATCTTCTGTTAGGAATGTGGCATGGAGAAAACAGCTAACTGCTCCTTCCCCAGCCATGTGCTGCAGCCCCAATCCTGATTGTAGGGATGGACGGAATTTGTAAAAATCGGTTCTGTAGTTGTTTCACGGATTGTCAGGCACCTTTCTTTCTGTTGTCCGCTCATTGGTAGAATTGGCTGTTTGCACAAATTTGCAGTTTGATAATGCACAAATCCCCCAAAATGCGTATCCATGCGTTAGTCCATGGGAGAAATGCGCATTTTACGAGGTTTTTTAATTGTTATTTTATGTACTTTTCTATGACTAAATCTATGTAAAATTATGAAGGTTCAAAAAACAGCCTGCAAGTCCTATATCCCTGCTCGATTCTTTTTACTGCAGCTACAATTTTAAAAATGGGGGGGGGGGAGAACACATTAAATGCAGCCTCCTGCTTAATGTCTGTGCAGTTCTTTGGGTTACTCAGTCATGGTCTGAGCCTTTTTTGGTCATCCTGCCTTGCTCTGTGTACATGGAGAAACTCTAAACTGGCTGATGGATCTAGGCAATTTGCCTTTCCCAAATACTTGTGTATCCACAAAGAAAGGGAGGAGGAACTAAAGGAATGTAAAATGCATGTCAAGATTCCTCCTGAAGGCTATTTAATGCCTTCAGGCAGTTTGATGGCTCTTTTTGCAGGCATAACTTGAGCCTATAGTATCCATTTATCTACACCTTAATGGATGTGCAGCGAAGTAGATTTATCTCATCTGATCTAACTGGTATCTATAAAATGGGAAAGAGAGTGACATGCAACCCATACTTACGTGGGAGCAAGCCCTACAAGATCAATAAGGCTTACTCCCAAGTTAGCATTTTAGGACTGCAGCCCTACTCTGCTGAGGTACTGATGCTGGGGGAGGGGGCACTAATAAGAATTGGAAACCACTTTCCACAGTTAAAAGAGACCCAGTGTTTAATGGGATCAATGTTAATTCATCATTAGTAACCTGTGTTATAAATTAGCGATACCCAGATGGTGACTGATACAACTCCCAGAAGCCCTAGCCAGCAGTTGTTCTATCTTGTCATGGGAAGAAATCTAGTTTATTCACAAGATCAAGCAAAAGGTAGGCCCCTACAGTGGTTTTCTGGGACAAAAAATGTCCCCCTGCAGGCATCCATCAGGGCAGGGCCAGCCCTACTGTTAGGCAGGGAGAAGTAGTCACCTCAGGCAACAGATGCTAGGAAATGGCAACAGGATGTTGGAGGAGAGAGCTGTGTGTTCTCACGCCCTGCCCTATTCTCCTTAAGCTGGTCTGCTGCCTTCAGAAGCAATAGAGAATACTGTTCCATCACCAGTGTTGAAGAAACAGTCTAGTCAGCTTTTGTACATGAAACGGGAGAGGGCGCCATCTTGTTCTTCACTTCAATCAGCAAAGCGTCTTGTGGCAGTCCTGCATCAGAGGGCTACACTTGTATGGAGTTGCAAGGAGTAAGTTATTTCCCAATCTTAAGAGGAGTTTATAGTTTGAACAGGCTGTTGTTCTGTGTTGTCAGCATTTTGACACCCGCTAAATAACAATAACAATTACAATGACAATGACACAATAACAATGACAATGAAGGCTGTGTTAACATTTCAATTCAAGTTTCCAACCAGTAACTAAATGGATTTTTTTCCAACTAGAAAATTACGTGCGATGAGTGATCGTGAGTAAGGGGTTTTTGGAGGAAGGTGTGGGGAATTTGCTGGACCTCACCACAGAAATCAGAACTGCCTGAGAAATAGCCATGTAAACAGCCACTTGGAGGGAGGGCTGGAGTGGTGGTCGTTACCTTTGCAGACGAGGCTTGCAGCTGCCTTGGTCTCTGATGGGCCAAAACAGAGGACAGGGAGAGTCAGGATTGGATCTCAGAGGAAGCAACCTAACTATAACAGGATGGCATTTGTCCAATATCATCTCCGCTGACTGGCAACAGCTCTCCGGGATCTCTGACGGATACCTTTCTCAGCGCCTGCAACTGGATCATCTGTATGCTGTATGATCCTCTTTTGAGGATGAATTTCTCAAGAGCGTGTCACACATTTTAGGGCTGCCTCCTCAATCGGATGCCCTCCAGATGTGTTGGACTGCAATGCTGGCTGAGAATGATGGGAGTTGCAGTCCCAATACATCTGGAAGGTGCAGGCTGGGTATTTTTTTTAACCTGTTTCTTTCATCCTTTGCACTCTGTTAATTCATCTGGAATGTTTCAAGCTCACAATCACCAAGCTGGATCAAATCCCCATTTCACCCATAAACTTCGCCTTGTAAGGAAGCCACCTCGAAATTATTCTTTTTAAGGTGCAGGACACACAAACTGAAGTTTATAGGCATACAAGTTGAACGGCCAGAATGAATAGGGGCAGAAGTGTCCGAAGGTGAACACACTGTGTTTAATTATGAAGTAGCAGGTGGAGCGTACAAATTTAACACTTAAAGCACTATGCAAATATGGTTGTTATGATTATGTATTTATTCTATTTTCTGCCAAAAATAAAGTCCAGATTGAAAACAAAATCTTAATTCAAACCCAACATAGAAACAATTACATTAAAAGCACAATGAAAAAATCAGAAAAAGAAACCGCTCCAGCCAACCCATCAACCAGTGCTGATGCCACCTGCTTTGATTTGTGTGATGATCATGCCAGACATAAAAGTTTTCAGTGTAACAAATGGATTCGGATTGAGAATACTCCAGTTTCTCTTCAGACTGGATAAATCTTTGGTCATGGTTGTGAAACTTTCAAAAAGAAACAACCAACAACTACGGAGCCTTACACCCTGCGGGTAGTGTGGGGGCTCAGCCCTGAAATACACACGCGCGCGCGCGCAAGGGGAGAGAGGGAGAGACAGCAAAAATTCAACACGCATGCCGGCATTATATTTCCAGGGATGGGTGCGGGTGCGCGGGTGCGGGTGCATGGATCAAGTTCCAAGTCAACTAGGCAAGGTTCCAGAGACGCCGCCCGCGCCGCTGCTCCAGAGAAAGAAAGAAAGAAAGAAAGAAAGAAAGAAAGAAAGGAAAGAGTCAGAAGAAAGGAAAGACAAAGGAAAGGAAGAGCCAGAAGGAAAGAGGAAAAGACAGAGGAAGGAAAAGAAAGGGAAGAAAGAATAAAGAGAAAGGAAGACAAAGGAAAGGAAGAGCCGAAAGAAAGAGAAAAGGTAGAGGGAGGGACCTAGAGCGAGGGGGGAGGGCACAGCCGCCCCCTCCCCCTCCCCCTCCCCCCGTGAGCTTTCCGGCAAGCCGTGTGGGGCGGCGGGCGGGGAGGCTGAGGATGCCTTTGTCCCTGCAGAGCCGGGCAGGAGAGCGAGGGAGAAGAAAGAGGGAGGCTCCGCGGCGGGTGGGGTGCGGGTGGGGAGGGGCTGGGCGCTGCAGCCCCGCAGGAGCGAGCGCGGAGGAGGAGGCGGAGGGCCCAAGGGAAACTCCGGCGGGGCTGCTGGGCGGCGCCGAGCCCGCGTTTGCGCGTCCCGGGAGCCCGCCGGAGCCCATCATGAACTGCAGCGAGAGCCGGCGGCTCCAACGGCTGCTGAGCCGGCTCTGGCAGGAGCTGCGCGGCGGAGCGGGGGGCGCGGCGGGCCCTGTCCCCAACGCCAGCAGCAGCAGCCGCCCCGATGGCGCGCCTTCCTCGGCGCTGCTGACCCCGTCGGCGTCGGGCGGCGCGGACGACGCCTACCTGTACATCCTGCTGATCATGATCTTCTACGGCTGCTTGGCCGGGGGCCTGATCCTGGCCTACACGCGCTCCAGGAAGCTGGAGTCCAAGCACGACCCCTACCACCTCTACATCGAGCGCGACTGGACGGCGGCGGCGGCGGCAGGAGGGAGGGCGGCGGCGGCGGCGGCCCGGGAGCCCAGCCCCGACGAGGGGAGAAGTAGCGGAGACAGCGAGGATCATCCCTGAGGAGCACGAGGAGGGGACTCGGGCCGCCGCGCCGGAGCTCGGAGGCGATCCGCTCTCTGCGCGCCATCCTGAACCTCCACCACCGCCTCTCTCGGCCAAAAGGCGCAGCAGCGCCCGATCGGCTTCTGCTCCGACCCCGGGCCGATTTCTCCACCTGCCTCGGGAAAGGGCCGAGACTCGTTTTGTTTATCTGGAGCCGAAGGAATCGTCCCCAAGTCTCATGGGCAAGTTTAGGGGTTCAGCCGCAGCTCCGGATATTGGGGTCCGGGTGGGTGGGAAAGAAAGGGAACAGGGTTTTTATTTTTATTATTTTTTAAAAAAATGCACAGTCCGCATTGAAATCGTCTTAAGCAGGAGGGAGAAGTCCTGTAGATTTATGTAAGGTTAGCCGGGCTGTGCTGAGCGCACAAGAAATGCTTGCTTGGAGCAGAGGCGGCAGGGAGAAAGTGAACAGTGGGCACTCTTAACTTGGTTCGGATTCGTCTCCAAGTTCGGAAAAAAGCAGGTCCCTGGAATAGCAGACAAATGGATAGATTGGGAAGCTGGCAAAACCAGGAACAGGTTCCTTCAGCCCGTGCTGGGCGGAGGGCATTTAATATATGTTTCTGTGGCCAGTGCCTCAGATCGATCATGCTGATTTTCCTTCTGTTGCCTGGTACATTTCAATAGATTCCCTATCTCTGGGGAAAGATGCCAAGGATTGTTTTCATAAGGATGGCCTTTGGCGATGAGCCAAGGATACTGTGCCATTGAAAGCAAAGACTTCTCCGGGTTCCAGGTGGCCTCTGGCAGCTGTCCCGGCCACAGGAGGAGGGGACAGTGGCCGCAGCTGCCGGAGACAAAGGGAGAGCGGCCACGTGGTGGAAGCCACGCGGCCTGAAAGCCAAGGGAAGGCCCACCCTGACATCGACTTTGGCTTTGCAGCACAAGGTTGAGAGAGGTGTTTTGGACGGTTGCCGTTTCCTCCTTTTGAGGGCCGCACAAAGAGAGAGTGCCCGCCTCACAACCACAACAAGAACAAACATGGCAACACATCGCTGTTTAAGTAGGGATGAGCCAACTCCGGTCTTGCATGCTCTGTCTTTTTCTTATCTAGGTTCCCCATCTGGAAAGTTTGTAGATTTACAAAACTAAAATGCACATACTCAGGGACTCTTAACAGTTCAAGTGGAACTCAACAGTGCCAGGGAGGGTTCTCCCCTGATCAGCACTCGCTTAAGCGTATCAAAAGTGCCTTGCAGGATCACGCCGCTGTCCATGTCATCCCAGGTTGCGGCAACCAGCAGGCACTAGACTGGCATTCCCCAACCTGGCACCTTCCAGATGTGCTGGATTATAATTCCAAGCATATGTTAGCCAGGGGATGCTGAGAGTTGCAGCCCAACATATGTGTAAGGCTCCAGGTCGGGAAAGGTTGCATTAGATGGTTTTACAGCCGCCCCTTGTCAAGCAGGTGGCCACTTGCTTGGCGCCAAAAGAAGAGGAAATACAGTAACATAAAATTTACTTAGATACTCATATATACCTACCGGTGTCATGTATTCATAAAGTTGCACAGAGGCAAATTTTGAAAACATGGTTAGAATTGGAATTGAAATGCAACACATTTCATGATACTGGGGAGCAGCACCGTGACCTCTTTGCCTGCTCAGTCTGCCATCCAGATGCTGCTGACTGTTCATAGGCAACGTTTCGTTATCGTTGGACTGCACAGCCCTTCAAAACAGAAGGCACCTGTGTTGCTAAACAAACCAAAGAGGGAAAGCCCATGGTATAACCAGCAGGAGCAATCAGGTAGCACTTATGAGTATCCAGTTTGTAAACAAGCCAGGATTTCCCCAGGACCCTGGCTTATTGTTACGTACAAACAGAGTTGTTGGTTGTACCCAGCATTTGGTCCTCAGGGATACACTGCTCCTGCATCTGAAGGTTCCATTGAACTCTCATGGCAAAGAACTGTTAATTGACTGATCCTCTCGAATCCATTTGTGAAAGCCTAAATGATTACGTTAATATGGCTACTTTCCCCCTCCAGAAGTGTTGGACTACAAACTCCCATTGATGCCGGCCAGCATGTCCATGTTGGCTGCGGTTGATGGGTGTTGAAGTCCAACATGTCTGAAGAGTGCCAGGTTCGGGGAAGCTATCCTATGGGCTGCTGGATAGGAGGCCGTCTTTGTTTTCTGCCCCATGATCTCACCCCAAAGAAAAAGCACCCAACTGCTTCCTTCCTCAGGGTTGATCTGTTCTCTAAAAATTCCTTCGCAACAGGACTTGATTCTGAAACCTTGATCTCGCAGCACCAAGCCACCTGTTGAGAGTGATGCAAATATTTTAGAGGGAATGTTGTATTTGCAGTTTGCTTCTGAAAAAAAGAAAGAAGTGATGGTTGTGATAGCCCCAATTGAAAATTCATGTGAAGATAGGTGGAGGAAACTACTGTTTGAAAAGTGTAGAGCCCTCTCTTCACCAAACTTGTATAAGGTTGTGCAGTATACATGTCTTGTCAATGCTTAAGAGCATTGCCGTCTTTTAGTCCATTTCTCAGCACAAGCAAAGGACTGATGCTTTTACCTTCAAAGCCCTGCATGGCTTGACGTCTGGATACCTGAGGAATCTCACCTCTCACATCAATTTACCTGTACCCTAAGATCATCCTCAAAGGACCTTCTGAAATGAAGCAGGAAGCTGCATGGAAATAGGACATTTTTAGCTATGATGCCTTGGTTGTGGAACTCTGTGGGCCTCTTCAGACAACACACTAAGCCATGGATAGGCTGCTAACCCCTTTGCAACAAATGATTAGTGAGCATGTTTAAACGGGTTATGTAGCCATCATGGTTGGAATTGGTTCACACAATATGCTAAGTCATGGTTCACATGACACACTAAGCCATAATGTTTAGCTCAAAATGCTTAACCACTGTGGCTTAGCGTGTCATCTGAACAGGGTCTGTATCTCAGGAGACTTTTGGTGCCTACAGTGAAGTAGTGTGTTTTTTTAAAAAAATCTCACTATCCTAACCTAGGCTTTCCCAATTTAGAGCCTGCCAGATCGTTTGAACTTCAACTCCCATCAGCCCCAGCTAATATAGCCAGTGGCTCAGAAAGCTGGGAGTTGTAGTCTAAAACACCTGGAAGACACCAGGTTGGAAAAGGTTGTTTTAACCCCTTCGTGTATTCCCCCCCCATGCTCTGCTTGCTTTTAGTACTGCCTGTTACTGTTTTATTGTGTTTTTATAAGCTATAAAATAATTTATCAGCAATTCCGGCTTACCGTTTTGTGGAAACTCAACCATTCTCTTTCTGTAGAAAAATACACATAAAATCCCATGGGTACACAAAAAGTGATGTAAGTATACATATCGTATTAACTGTTCCCACTTGGCTTTTTAATGACATCTGTGTAGCTAAATCTCAAGCTGATATAATACACAAATGTCAGCAAGAAGCCCTTTATAACTGGGCCAAAGGCAGAAAACTTTAAACATGGAATCACAAAATCTCAAACTACTAACGTTGGAGTAGCAAACACATAATTCCCAAAGAACTGATGTGATCATTTATTAAAAAGCAGAGTAGGATTCCTTTCTAATCCAGGAATGCTATGATAGTTCCTCCTCCAGTCTCTTTGATGCTAATATTTGTGCTGAAATAGAGTGCTGTGTATACAAAGAATATATTATTATTGAATTAGGTCAATAATAATGTTAAAAAAAGGCCTCTTTAAATAACACACAGACAAAATAAAATAATGGCATAACATAAGCATTATCCTAAAACAATTATTTTCCCCTCTTGTAGTAAAGACGCTATATGAGCGTTAACATAAAGCTACATATGAGAGAGAGAGAGATCAATATTTTGGCAAAACATTTAAAAACGTTCATACATACATGGTGTCCTGAATATTAACCAATATCAAAAGCTGTAAGGAATTACCACAAATACAATTTTAAAAACACTGCTATGATACAAACATAAAATAAAGTCAAGATAAAAGAAAAAAAACTTTAAAAAGTGGCTATTCTTTCAATGAGTAAGTACCAACCTATTACTGCAATCGCATCATTCACACTGACCTGGGAGTAAGTTCAACTGAACTCAGTGGGACATAATAACATAATTTGCAATGCACGTTTGCAGGATTGCACTGTACGGCTAAACATATTTACTAGGGAGTAAGCCTCAGTTAGCCACATTAGGACTTGCTTCTGAGTAAGTACGTACAGAAATGCACTGTATATGAATTGAGCCAGCTATCAGGCAGAATTTTGAACTTCGGTCAAGTCCTGCGTTTTGACATGGATTTCAGTGAGACCTAAGTACAATTGACCTAGTCTGGCTCCGTCCCAAAGATAATAAATACCTTACTAATAGAGTTACTGCAAAGCAGCAAAATTCTGCTAATTGCTTGGCTCATGCTGCAGCCTCTCTTAGAGAGCTTACTGGCTGATCTCAAAGAGACTTCAGTGTGAGTTTGCTGTCAGTATAATTTTGCTGCTTCACAGCCATGATAATTTGTTATGGTATTTATTATCTGTGTAAAGAGGATCATTTCTGGGTTGGTAGTCCCTTTCAAGACAGACCTTGATACATTTACTTACATGCTTGCCTGTAATTTGGTGTGTTTGTACTTATTACAATATTTAAAAATTACTCTTCATCCTTATAGATACCAGGATACAAAGGGCATGAATATCCTATAATCATTCTCACCCTCATCATACCAAAATAAAATAAAAACAAAACATTTGAGAAAAAAATGGCCAATACTCAAAATACTTGTGCAAATACAATATTTTAATGAGTCGCTGAAAAATTGTTTCTGCTGCATACAGCAACCTTTCTGGCTTCCTTGGAGAAGAGCCACAACAGCAGATCTTAAGGGACAGTGCTTTGACCTTTAGTCTTTGTTTGCTGTAGAATCATATATCATTTCAATGGGTTAAGAACATTGGAACAGCCATGCTGGATCAGACCAATGGTCCATTTAGTCCAGCATTCTGTTCAGCTGCCCACAGGAAACCCACAAGCAGGACATGTGTGCGACAGCACCCTCCCACCCATGTTCCCCAGCAACTGGTGTACATAGGAATTTTGCCTCTGGAGGTAGCACATAGCCAACAGAACTAGTAGCCATTGATAGCCTTCTCCTCCAGGAATTTATCCAACCCCCTTTTAAAGCCATCCAAATTGGTGGCCATCGCTACATCTTGTGTAGTGAATTCCATAGTTTCTCTGTGTTGTGTGAAGAAATACTTCTTTTATCTGTCCAGAATCTCCCACCATTCAGCTTTATGGGATGGCTCCAGCTCCCAGTATTATGAGGGAGAAAAAAAGTCTATCAACTTTCTCCGTACCATGCATAATTCTGTACACTTCTATCATGTCTCCCCATCGTATTTGTGTTGTTATGGCAATTCATCAGCTTCCCTAACACATTTGAGAAGCAGACTTCTTGTACCTCTAGTTTTGTTGTGGCACTTCACCCTTTTCCACCTGCATTTTGAATCACCAACCCAGTTTGCATGCTGTGACTAGCTATGGTCTGTTTAAACAGGCATGCTGCCTCCTGCCCACTTCTGCTTTGCTAATGATCTGGGGATGTTCATCATGTTTAATTGGAGGTCGGATCTCACGGCAAATAACCCAGGAATAGGATTTCCTGGGTTGCTTAGCAATGTGGAGGCAAGCAGTCAGGAACCAACCATTTGAGGAAGATGCGCTCCCCACCATAGATGTTGTGATGCACTCAGGAGGGAGCACTTTCTCGGTGGAGGCTGCCCAGTATTGCATTTACCTACAGAAATAGTGTAAGTAATTCAGCTTACGTGCTGAAAAGGAGTGCATGTAGGTGGTCTCACCCCCTTTCCATAATAAGTGGGTTCACATGGGGCTTTGTATGGATGTGCTTGATGGTGCTTGTACCGGGAACTGAAAGCATGCAGGAATGGGTTGTGTGGTCATGCCAGTTTGCCCTGCCCTATCAAAGGTGTGTGTGCAACTCATGAACCCCACCAGCTGCACATTCAGCTGCTATGTGAAAGCCCCCCCCCCCACAAACCACCATGTGGAGAAGCCCTACATGCCTATTTTGATGCACGTATATGGGGCCCATTCACACAGCCATCAGAGGGGATTTGGCTTGCTGGTGTGACCCAGATACCCCCCTCACCCATGCCTGCAAACTCCCTTGATGTGTGATCATTAATTGTGCTGCAAGAGCTGAGAACTCCCCAACCTTTCTACCCCTCACGGCTATAAAATTCCCTCTTGCTGCTTTAAGGGTGGACACCCAAAACATAAGAATTGTGAAAGATTTCTGTCTGAATAACTGCACCAGAAGACCTTCAGCCAGATTAAACATGGCCGCTTCCCGTGTCATTTTTCTTTCCGCAGCATTTCTAAATAATACGGGAGGAAAAACTCCAAACTAGTGTGGGAGGAAAAACTCCGAACTAGAACATTATAAAAGCCTTGTACCCAAGAGTGGTTTTGGAAATGGCGATGATGTAGAATGGGGAGGAAGAGCACAGGCTTGGGGCATTCCCTGCTTCCATGTGTCTCTGGGTCATGTGAAAAAAGGAGATAAAAGTGTTCCTTTTCAGGCCTTACAGAGATGCGCAAAGACAGGGAAGGCAGGATACACACACTCCTTGCTGCTCCTGCGCTATTGGCACATCTGAAGCTGCTCAGGAGCGGCCTGGCTTTTCAATGTAGTTGAGTGAAATCATGAGATAAAGTGAATCAAGTCATGATTGACTAGTGAAGGATTTGATTTACAGGATTTCAGAAGTCAAGGCCATTTCTCCAGGCCCTTTTCACTTTTATACAACAAAAGCTGTCCAACCTTATTTCAATGCAGAATCTCTCAAGCAATGACTGCCAAGCAATGTAAGAAGGAACCACAAAACGTTGCTTCTAGGACAGTGAAGAGGCAAAGATAAACGCTAATCCTTTGTCTTCCCCACGGAGAGATATGCTCATCTTTCAGACAACCTCCTCCTAAGAAGTTACTTTACTTGTTTTCAGGACAACCATCAAATTCCGTAACACATTTTAGAAATCATCCAATAATCATATGTACATCTTTGTCTATCTGTTACAATCACTTTAATTTCTCATCAAATTTTTTTAAAAGCCTTGTGACAGTAGGTCTTGTACAAAAACATTTGAGGGTGAGAATGTTTAATGTGCTGAAAATAGAAAGTACATAAAGACATTTACTGGACTGATTCCACCGCTACCTAAGTTAGCCATCAATACAAATAAACCAAGGAAGCATTTTTCTTCTGATGCAGCCCAATAACTTCCTGAAGGCCAGAAATTCTTCAGTTAAAAACAGGATGAATTTTATCAGGAAGTCACTTGCTCCTGACAACAGTCGTAGTCCAAAGAAGTGATGACAGAAAGGTGATTCCCTAAGATCCAGAGTACAACCATCTCAAAACCCAAGCGTCTTGTCCAGAGGGAAATAATCCACCTGTTCCTGCCCATTAACTAGGCCAGTCTTGGAAGCGGAAACAATCGCTCATGATCTTCCACACTGTATTATTGTTTGTAGTTTGTGCTGTTAGCAAGAAGTTCTGATTGAAGTACTGTTGCTTGTTCCCATCAAATTTGACAGTTCCGCACGTTACAACAAGGACGGTCGTTTGGTTTTGAGTAGCTTGCTCTTCAGAGAGAAAACAAAAGTTGTAAATACATACTAAGTTCCACAACAGCCGACAGAATGCTAACATGTTGGTGCAATTAGTTTTTAACAGCTAGCTAAGTGAAACAGCGTGAACTTTTAAAAAAAGTTATTCTGGCTAACAATTTATTTTCAGGTTTACCACTGAATTTACTTTCCCATTACCCAGAGATGCATTTCAATGGCATTTGCCCATCGTATTGACTAAATTGGTCAAAAGAACTGTCCAAGGACACTTTTGACAAACTAACTCAAATGCAACAATAAGAAACATATTTAGGGTATGATCATGCCAGCACACCTGTGCTGCAGTTCGCATTTTTATCTATCCTGCATCCTTAAAAGCCAGCACACGAATGTTTGTTTTTTTGGTAAAGACCATGCTGTTACTCATCCTCTCAGATTAGTTTACTGTAGAGAGAAGCAGGAGCTTGCTGCTTGAACTGGAAAGGACAATACACATAGAGAGATGGCTATTCCTCAGTGTCTTTTCCGAAGACTGTGAAGGACATTATGGGGAAGTTTGTAATTCTTTAATGCGGTACTCATTCCCCTGATAAGAAATGTAGACGTGGAACCCTATTCAACTAGCATAGCCAGAATGAGGTGCAGATAGTACTAGTTTCTGAAAAGATCTTTAGAAACATCACCACATAAACAGATGGTTTGAATATAGGGTGGCATAGACATATAATAAATAGCAAAACCAAACTAGCTAATTAATTCCTAGCTGCAGAAGCCCAAAGCAAAGATGGTAGCTGTAGATTTGAAGCTAGGATGTTAGCACTTCCCACAATCTGAAAATGTTAAACAATACAATTGTATCCATATCTTTGGAATCAAGCCATCTTCCTTGATTTGTGAATTGCACTGTTTACTAGATAAAATATCTTACCATGAACAGGCTGGCAATCAAAGGTGGTAACTTGAAACTCACTAGAAGGCAACATTTCAAAGAATTTAGTAAGTGCTTCTTGCCCAGATACTGCATTCCCATTCCAAACTAGTGCTGCATCATCTGTGTACAGTCTGGTCAAAACCTAAGAAACGTCAGGAAACATTACATAAAATCCAAGGAACACCTGTGAAACTTACATTCTTCTGATATTCAACTTTTCTCCTTTCCATTAGGAAAAGCTTGAAGAGTTCTAAAAGAAGTTCCCCAGGAAAGGATAAACTGTTAGTGTTATCCTGTGAAAAGGGGATTTAAATACCCCTCTAAGTGGCTCAGTTGATCAGGCTGGGACAGCTTGGATCTTACAAGGAGACGGGAAACGCAACTAGTTTGTGAAGCAAGCAAAAGGATTAATTGAGGGGAATTGGGGGAAGGGGAAATGGCAATGAATAAAATGATACAAGAAAAGCAAGTACAAGTATTTCACAGAGAGTCTTACACCATCTCTGGGCAGAAAACTTAGTTACAAGCACTCAGGTACACATGAACCCTCTGAGGGTAGAAACGCTTAGAATTTGACCCTTAGTTGGTAGTACAATTCCTTAGGAGTTTGCTAACCTCCCGGTTGAAACCATGGCACTGTTTTTCCTAGTTGTCTCTGCTGGATTATACCATCTCTGCCAGCTGAGTCTTGGGACACGGTGCTCTTGGATCCTGCCTGCCAAGCGGCAGGGGGGATTCACGCCAAGGGGGCATTTCCCTTGCCCCTCAGCTGGATGTATAAACCGGTAGAAAATCATGCAGTATGACAGAGCAAGGATGGCCCAGCCTTATCTTTGCCCTGGGCAATGAATTCCACCCAAAAAATTCACCCCAAACATACGCACGGATCAGCTAACTTCTCCTGGCCAGGGAGGAAGTTATAACTGAAAGGCTGGATGGAGGTTCTGTTCCAGGATGCACCGAGGATCATCCAAAATGCCACGACCTCCCCGAACAAAGGCAGCTCAAGCGTTTTTATACCCTCTGCCTCTCATTAGGGTCTGTGGCCATAAGAGCGGTGGGTGTCTGGGATGCTCTTGTTCATCACGCTCAGGACCAGCACAAGTTGCTTGTTTACTGCATGACTGACAGCACCGCTGACAGTCTTACTGTGATTCCCAAGGTTGCTCTCAGAGCCAAACATGCTCAGTCTTCTGTTGCTTTGGAACATCTGGCTTACCTCCCTTCAGACCCATCTCCGCCTTGCTACATCTGAGGACTTCGGGCATCTGGTGTATATCCAACTTCCTCCCTCCTCCTGCTGTTCCTGGCGCCCTAGGTCAACTGCATTCTTTGGCACCTTCCTCCCACTATAGCCAGGGCAATTCACATGGAGTCACTGTCTCTGCCTCATTCCCCTCTTTCTCTTGATAAGATCCATTGACACTTTTTATGTTTTGGAAAAACGCTGGGACGTTCAAGTTGTTTACATCTGCGTCACACCCGAGGTCATACTGGCGTACATTTCTTCTTTTCATTTCACACTGGTTACATTTCAAACAAAGCTTGTGGCACTTGCGCTTACATCAAGGAGAGGAAGAGCATGGGCAAAAGTTCCCCTTGCAAGGCCATAAAGCTGCCAGCTTTATTGATAGGAAGGGGGAGAGGGATGAGAGTGGGTGGCAGGCTGAGGGTAAAGAGAAAGAAAGCAATCTTCATTGATAGGAGAAGGGGGGTGTAACGGGCTGAATGCAGAACAGAGAAGGGGCAATAGAGAGAAAATCTTAAAGCTAGGCAGCAAAAACAATCGTAAGAAAGCATTCACTTGTTACATTTATGCTGTCCCCACACACAATATAAGGCTCACATGTCAATCCCTCAGCGTAACTCCCCATTAAATGATTGGATTAACATGAGCTCTTGTTGCACTAAATAGTGCAACTACAACTATGCTGGGCTCTTACATTGACACAGATGGTGGGGTGGGGAAGGAATAAAAATGTGCAGGCCACTTAAAATAATACAATCAGAGTTGCGCTCAAAGCACCAAAAATGCTTGAATGCCTATGTCATTTTCTCTTTAGATACCTCTTATTTATTTATTAGTTTACCATTACTGGTAAACTTTTCTGCTGGAAGACACACACACACCTTCTTCTCCTCCAGCATAGCTGCAAGGAGGAACTCAGAAGCTTTTGCTTCTTCTTTTTTTTTAACCACAGCTTGTCATGTCATCTGAACCAAGAAACCATGGTTAACGTTAACTATGGTTTTTGAAACAGGCCAACTTGAAACCTTAGGCTGCAATTTGATGCATTTTCCTAGGAATCATCCCTATTAGCATACATAGGATTGAGCTCTTAAGACAAAAGCGACAGGAGTCTGAGTGGTGTGTCCACTGCTACATGGAATGTCTTAAACACCATCAGCACAGAAAAGAAAGAAAAAGAAGCCAAGTTATGAGCCCAGGTATATGCTTTGAGAAAAGCAGCAAATAATGTTTTAAACACATACTAAAGCACAACGAACTTACATACCCGCCTCCTTTTATCCATGGTTTCATAGTAAATGTTTGCAAATTCTTCAGCAGCTCTACAAGCTTGATCCACATAGGTTTTGAAGTCCTAAACAAAAAACACACAGCGAAGTGAAATCATTAGACATCAGCAGTATACTGAGAAAGTGTGGTTATAGAAGAGAACTCCATTTCAGCAAGCCCTAACAAGTGAGAACTTTTGTGACATCCAGGAGCCGGTTTGGCCATATAGGGGGACAACAGAACTTGGATCTAGAAGACGCGAATTCAAATCCAACCCACTGCTGCAAATTCACCATACAGTCTGAGCAAGCTCCAAACTTTCCACGCCAATCCTCCTTATTTAAAATGATAACAGAGTTGTTGTGAAGAAAAAACAAAGATAGTACTGTTGTTTGCAAATTAAAAGTGGTATAAGGAGTATTACGTGTGCATGTGCACCTAAGCAAGCAACACACAGTTAAATGAAACTTAACTAGCCAAAGTACAAAGCATCCTGTTTTTGCTACTTCTTACTGATTTTTCCTCCATTGTATTCTCATTACTAAGTGATTCCCACCCCCAGTTGTGTTACTATATTCAAATACTGTTGGCTGTACATCACCTTGAACATTCTTAGGGAAAATTAACAATTTAAAACACACACAATCTGTAAATAGAAGCCAACCAACCCTGCCTGTGATTTTATGAAAAGAACATTTATTTCTGTAGACGTGTGACTTTTAATAGACCTACTCAAGAAGGAGACTGGAGAGGAATACAAATCCAGCTCTCCAAGTTCCGAGAAATAATTATTTTACAATTTCATTGTTTACTAAATTTAAGCACTTAAAAACGATCTTCAACACAACATTCTTTATTTCTTCTATCATTTCAATGTGCCTGAAACAACTCAACCCACCCTCCTTTCTCATCCTTAACAGTTTTTCTTTCTTTCAAAATGTTATTTTACTTACATAAGGTCCCCCTGTCTTTTTTCCTCATATGTGATTAATAGAAAAACTGGAATTACTTGGAAATATGTTTTTTAAGTGTTAAATAATTTAGGAGCTTCAGGCAGAGTCTTCCCCTACCTCCAATTTTATCCTTACAATGACCGGCTGGGTAGGTCACGCAGAAAGAGTGTCTTGCCAAAGGCTTCCCATGAGCTTCATTGCAGAGGAGGGGTTTGAACTTACATCTCCCCAGCCATAACCCAACCTGGTGCCCTCCAGATGTTTTGACCAACTCCTATTAGCCCTAGCCAACACAGCCAAGAGCCAGGGAGTTGTACTCATAAACATCTGGAAGGCATCAGGTTAAAAACTAGCAGCAATAAAATTCACCACAATTTATTAGAGCTTGGGAAAATAAAAGGGTCTCCACCTGGCACTAAAAAGACAGCAAAACAGGCACCACGCAAGCCTCCCCTGGCAGGGAATTTCTTAAATGGGGTGCCACCTCTGAGAAGACCTGCTCCCAACTGCCACCCGCCTGCCTTTCAATGTCAGGGGCATTTGGAGGTGGGCATAAGACTGGGGAGGGGGATCTTTTTCAGCCTGACTTCAATTCCCATGATGCCCCAGCCAGCATGGCCAATGGCCAGGAATGCTGAAGCTTGTAGCCCAAAACATCTGGCGGGCATTAGGTTGGGGAAAGCCGCTCTGACCCCACCCAATGTCTGCCAAATGCTTTGGTCTACGACTCTCATGATCCTGTTGCTGGGAATGATGTCTGTTGTAGTCCAACACAGCTGGAGGGCGCAGATTGGGGAAGGCCGCGCTAACCCAACTTGGTGAGCGTCTGATGCCTTAGACTACGACTCCCAAAGTCCCCGTGCTGAGGATGATGGGAGCTGTAGGCCAGCGCATCTGGAGGGAGCCAGGTTTGGAGGAGGGCGCTCTAACCGGTCTACGGCGTCGTCGCCAACGTCTCGCTTCCCCGCCCCACCCTCTCGCTCTCGCTCCTTTCCCTCACCACAGAAGCGGCCATACAGGCGACGTCTCCCGGGATCCCACTCCGCCGAAGCAGCAGGAAAGAGTCTCCTCAAACAGGCTGCGAAAGGGACGCGAAGGACGCACACAGAGGCGGGAGGCCGGCCGGAAACGGAAATGCTCGCCCGAAAGTCCAGTTTCGAGTTCCTTCCCCTCGGTGCGACTCCGAATTCCTTCCGGCAAACGGCACAGAACCTCGCCACGACAGTTCCGACCCGAGCTCTCGGGCGCGGTTGCCTAGAGGCAGACAGAGAGGAGTACGGGTAGGGGGAGGGCAAGGTAGAGTTAACACTTTTGCAAGGCCTAATGGGCACACGACGAGTCTAAAGCGGAGCTCGTCTGCCCAGCCCAACGTCTAATGTAAAAAAAAAAAAAAGGGGGGGGAGGAGTTCCACCATAGAGAATCTGAGGCCTAGAGCAACCGCGCTCTGAGAGCCCTTCGCAGAGAACCATGACCAATGGCTGCTGCCGGTGTCGGCCGGAAGTTTGGGCTGTGGGTTGCCATGGTGAGGGGAGGCGGCTAGGCCAGGTGTGTTGACCTCTGGCGTCTCCCTAAACTACTAGAATTCTTTGGGAATGTCAATAATCATGTAGAGAGAGGGGGGAGATGCGGCAGACATTGCTTACTTGGACTTCCCAAAGGCTTTTTGATAAAGTCCCTCACCAAAGACTCCTGAGCAAACTTAGCAGTCAGGGAATAAGAGGAGAGGATGGATCATGGATCAGCAACTGGTTAAAGAACAGAAAGCGGAGAGGAGGAATACATGGTCAGTTCTCCCGATGGAGGGGAGCAAATAGTGGGGGTCCCACAGGGGTCCGTATTGGGACCAAGTCTTCTCAACTTGTTCATAAATGGTCTGGAATTAGGAGTGAGCAGTGAAGTGGCCAAGTTCGCTGATGACATCAAATTATTTAAGATTGTTCAATCACAAAGGGATTGCGAGGAGCTCCAAAGGGATCTCTCCAAGCTGGGAGGGTGGGCATCCAAATGGCAGATGCGGTTCAATGTAAGCAAGTATAAAGTGATGCAAGTTGTGGGGTGGGGGAACCCAACTTCAAGTAAAACCTGATGGGATCCGAGCTGGCGGTGACCGAACAAGAAAGAGATCTTGGGGTTGTGGTGGACAGCTCAATGAAACTATCAACCCAGCGTGTGGCAGCTGTCAAGAAGGCAAACTCCATGTTAGGCATTATTAGTAAAGGAATTGAGAATAAAACTGCCGGTATCATACTGCCTTCATACAGATCTACAATGCGACGACACTTAGAATACTGTGTACAGTTCTGGTCACCCCATCTAAAAAAAGATACAGAACTGGAAAAAGTGCAGAAAAGGGCAACAAAAATGATTGAAGGGGCTGGAGCATCTCCTCTATGAGGGAAGGTTACAACAGCTGGGATTGTTCAGCTTGGAAAAAAGGAGGCTAAGGGAAATCGTAAAGGTGCACAAAATTATACATGGTGTGGAGAATGTGGGTAGGGATTCATTTTTCTTCCTCTCTCAAAATACTAGAATCCAGTGGGGTCATCCCATGAAGCTGATTGGTGGGAGGTTCAGGACAGAGAAAAGGAAGGACATCTTCACACAGCACATAGTTAAACTATGGAATTCACTACCACAAGATGTGGTGATGGCCACCAATTTAGATGGCTTTAAAAGAGGGTTGGATAAATTCCTGAGAAGAAGGCTATCAGTGGCTACTAGCCCTGATGGTCATGTGCTACCTGCAGTACCCGAGGCATTAAGCCTGTGTGCACCAGTTGCTGGGGAACATGAGTGGGAGGGTGCTGTTGCACCTGTGTCTTGCTTGTGGGTCCCTGGTCGACAGCTGGTTGGCTACTGTGTGACCAGAGTGCTGGACAGGATGGACCCTCGATCTGATTCAGCATGGCTCTTATGTAGCCCACCTTTCAGTGCCATAAGTAAAGATTTAGCTTTAGAGGAGCAGCATTGTGCAGTGATTAGAGCAGCCTCCCCAACAAATTTGTTGGACTTCAGCTCCCATCACAGGGTTGATGGGTTTTGTAGTCAATTGTGTCTGGACGGTGCCTGGTGTGTGTGTGAGAGAGAAGGCTGCTCTAGCCATTACACAAACTTCCCCTCTAACTTACCTCGCATGGTTGTGAGGTTAAAAGGAAGAGAAAAGCAACTATGTACATTACCTTCAGCTTCTTGGAAGAAAGGGGAAATTTAAATGTTCACCTCACACATATGAAAGCCATGTTTTAAAGATGAGATGCCTGCCCAGAAATGTATAAGATCAACCCACCACCACCACCAAATACTTGATTATAGACCTGCAACGGAGAGTGATCCAACCTACCTGACCTAAATACTATAAACAGTAGAACCTTGTTGTATTTATCAATTGTATAATGTTCACCTCATGCACATGAAAGTCATGTTTTAAAAATAAGATGCCTGCCTGGAAACCCTCCTTTAGTTGGTTGTAATATTGGATTGTCACTCTGCACATGCTCAAAGACACATTCTTTTATTGCTTAACTGTCGGTTTATGGGATTTGTAGTCCTTTCCATCTGAAACAAAGCCGGCCAAGCCATGCAGCAGGAAGAAGTGACTTGCATGAGGCAGAATTGTGAAGGAGAGGGTGGAGATAGATGAAGACAGGAACTGGTGTCTGAATCATACTGCAATTTTTTTTAACGTGTTGGCTCTAGGCAGGAGTAGGACAAAATATTTGAGCTCCATTTAAGGCATAGAAGACTTTATCTGGGCTTTTCTTCAGGCAGCAAGATGTCCTGGGCTGGCACTGAGCCCAAGGGACTTGGAGAGGTAATACTTAACTTTGCCAGTTTTTGAAGTTGCCCCTTAGCTGTCCCTTAAAAAGGAGACTAATTAGCTAGTAATTAGATTTAACTTCATACCATGGAACAACTTCACCTGCTTATTAATTAAAATATAAAATATATAAAATAAAGTATACCCTCCCTTCCTGTTCAAACAAGACTCCCAAGGCAGTGTACACGCTTGCCCCATCAGAGTACTATAATAATGGGTGAATTTGCGACTGGCAACATTTCTCCGTTTGTTTATGACATTCTTGTCCTGCTCTTCCTTCAAAGATTTAAGGGCAGCCAGCACCCTCGGCTCTTCCCTCGCTCCCATGTGTGGAGGAAAGGGTGTGGGGGAGTTGTGGCAAGCAATTACATTCTCTCTTTTATATATATATATATATATATATATATATATATATATAGTCTAAAGTAACCTTCCCCAAATCAGCATACAATTCACATCATCCCCAGTTGACTGCAGATGATGGGAGCTGTAGTCCAACATATCTGGAGGCTGCCTGGTTGGGGAAGTCTGATGTAAACTGTAAAAAATGGCAATCATTTGTCTTATCAACAATAACTCACTTGTATTTTATTGCTGTTTTATTGTTGTCCTTTTAACATTGTTGTTACTCATCCTGGGATGTTTTTGAAGAAAGAGAGATAAATAGAATGATACGATTATATACAATGAAATAATGCCAAATCTGTTCACATGACATAGGGTGTTTCCTGATGGACGGTTCCTAGCGCTACCAATCAAAAGGCATTGTGCAGCTATTCTGTCTTTCTCTTTTTACCAGATGTTTTTGTGGTAAGATGAAAGCCAGAAGAAGCAGGGGGGAAACACGGGAGGGTTATAAATTGAAGAAAACTATGTCTGGACTCCCCATAAAATTCTGCGTTGTTTGAGGCAGGGTGATTACACAATAAAAGCTTTGCCTGGAAACAGCCATTGAAAATAATTAGAGGTTATGTAAAGTGTTTACTTTAAAAATATTAGTTGGGATAACTAATTTGCTTTAGACAAAACTCTTTATTTTCTCTTCAAATGAAGCTACTGGCAGCACAATCCTATGCATATTTACTCAGGAAAAGGGTGGTCACTTTTGCTTCACCAAACAAACAAAAAAAGAATAAAAGAGGACACTGATTTGCATAAAAAGTACTTGAGCTAATTCATATATGTATAGATGCAAATGTAGAAATAATGATTATAATTTAAATATAATGCAATACTTCTCATTTATTGTGCAGACAAGGTGACCTGGCAACTAACTTTCTTTTTTTCTTTTGCTGTTTATAACCAACAACATAAACATAAGACAACCATATAAGGCTAAACTAGAGGTGACGTTAATAAGAACATAAGGATTTTGGTCAGCTGGCTCATGCTATATCATTCACTTGAAATCTAAGTCTGTGTTTGTTCTTGCAAAATTTCCAGAGCCAAAAGAGCGAAATTTCGCCTGCAGGTATGGAAAATTCCACCTACTCTACTGTCTCAGTGCTAAGTGGAATTGCAATTCCTTATGAGAGGAATCTATTATTCCAAACATCCCTTTTGTTGGCAAACATTAACTGGCGCTTGAATCCACCTATCTCTTTTTTAATTAAAAGTTTATTATCACCATTTCCTCTTTCTGTATTCCACCTTTTTTCCACTGCTTCTGCCTTTCATAAACCTGTAGAGGGCACAACAGCTAGCTAGAAACTGAGCTATGAACTGCAGGGAATTATATGTTCTAGCTTCAGCTGAAATATTTCTTGTGGAGATTGTAGCTCTGATGAAACTGAAGTTAAATGAACATGATTTGTTGAGATTCCAAGCTGGCAAATAAAAATAAATGGGAAGAGAAATAACCATGAGGCTTGGATGACCTGATCCAAAGATCCATTTCCAAGGGAATCTGTTTTCTGCTTCATCGCTAATGCCAACTATTCAACTACTTTGTGTTGCTGTGACTTTAATTGTAGAATTAGAATTGTTTATTTACGGTCAATAAACCAACACAGACTTTAATTGTAGTTTTAATTTCTAGCAATGAGCAAGTGAACTTTTTATAGGATGAAGATGATATAATCACCACCACCATCACAAATGTACATGGCATGTTATAAGAGGACATATGAAAATCCAGTCACAAATGTCACCAGCTCGCTGCTGCAAATATAACAATAGAGGCTTTTTGAAAAGTTGACAACCCATAGGGCGGCCTCTGTTTGAAGGCATCCTTTTTTTGTAGGGCTGTCCTGTCCAAGGGGTTGCCTATACAGCAGAGGATTGCCGTCACGATAAGCAGACGTGCTGGGTTTCCAGCAGCTGGGCCTATCCCCTGTCCAGGTGGACAATTACCAATCAAGGGTCACCATCCGCCTAGCCATGCTGCGACTCCAGACCAGGGATAGATGGTGGGTGCACCATACTTGCCTCATTCCAGAGAAAAAAGTTGGGGTCCTGCACTCTGGGATGATCGAGAAGACATCCTGGCCTTCCTCTGTGTGACAACCTTTCAAGTATTTGAAGAGTGCTATCATGTCTCCCCTCAGTCTTCTCTTCTCCAGGCTAAACATGCCCAGTTCTTTCAGTCTCTCCTCATAGGGCTTTGTTTCCAGACCCCTGATCATCCTCATTGCCCTCCTCTGAACCCCCTCCAGCTTGTCTGCATCCTTCTTGAAGTGTGGAACCCAGAACTAGATACAGTACTCAAGATGAGGCCTAATCAGTGCTGAATAGAGGGGAACCAGCACCTTGCACTATTTGGAAGCTATACGTCTTTTAATGCATCCCAAAATAGCATTTGCTTTTTTTGCAGCCACATCACACTGTTGGCTCATATTCAGTTTGTGATCTACAACAATTCCAAGATCCTTCTCGCTTGTAGAATTGCTGAGCCAAGTATCCCCCATCTTGTAACTGCATTTGTTTTCTTTTTCCTAGGTGTAGAACTTGGCATTTATCCCTATTAAATTTCATTCTGTTGTTTTCAGCCCAGTGCTCCAGCCTATCAAGATCACTTTGAAGTTTGTTTCTGTCTTCCAGGGTATTAGCTATCCCACCCAATTTTGTGCCATCTGCAGATTTGATAAGCATTCCCCACACCTCATCCAAGTCATTAATACAAATGTTGAAGAGCACTGGGCCCAGGACTGAGCCCTGCAGTACCCTGCTCATTACCTTCCCCCAGTTTGAGAAGGTACCATTGATAAGCACTCTTTGAGTCGGATTCTGTAGTCAACTGTGGATCCACCTAATAGTTGTTCCATCTACCCCCTTTTAGCTAGTTTGTGAATCAGAATGTCATGGGACACTTTATCAAAAGCTTTGCTGAAGTCAAGATGTATTCTGTCCACAGCATTCCCACAGTCCACAAGGGAAATTTCCGATCAAAAAATGAAATCAGATTAGTCTGACAGGATTTATTCTTGACAAATCCATGTTGGCTTCTAGTAATCACTGCATTGTTTTCAAGGTGCTTACAGATTGACATTATAATCTGCTCCAAAATTTTCCCAGGGATGGATGTCAGATTGACTGGTCTGTAGTTCCCAGGTTCCTCCTTTTTGCCTTTTTTGAAGCTAGGGACAACATTAGCCCTCCTCCAGTCGTCCGGCACTTCACCTGTCTTCCATGATTTCGCAAAGATAATAGACAGTGGTTCTGAGAGCTCTTCTGCTAGCCCCTTTATTACTCTAGGATGCAGTTCAATGGCCCCTGGAGATTTGAACTCGTTCAAAGAAATTAAATGTTCCTTGACCATTTGTTTATCAGTCTCACACTGTAATCCTGCCCCTTCAGCTTGTACTTCACTTTTGCCAGGGGAGGTCATAGACCCGCTTATGGGAGAAGACTGAGCCATAGTAGGAATTGAGCACTTCGGCCTTTTCTTTGTCATCTGTTATCAATTTGTCATCCTTATTAAGCAGTCAAACCACCATTTCTTTCCTTTGTCTTTTACTATTCATGTATCAAAAGAAAGCCTTTTTATTGCTTTTAGCATCCCTCGCTAGTCTCAGCTCATTCTCAGTTTTAGCCTTCCTGACGCCATTTTGGCACTTCTGTGCTACCTGTATGTACTCTTCTTTTGTAGTCTGGCCTTTCTTCCACTTCCTATCTGTATCCTTTGTTTTCAGGTCATCTCTAAGCTTTTTGTGGAGCCACATTGGTTTCTTCTGTTGTCTTCTATCTTTTTTACTTGTTGTAATTGTTTGTAATTGTGCCTTTAAAATTTCATTTTTTTAAAAACTCCCACCCATCTTGGACTCCTTTTCACATTAGGGTCACTTGCCATGGGACCTTACTTATCATAGTTCTGAGTTTATTAAAATCAGCTTTCCTGAAATCCGGAGTACGCATATGGCTACACTCAGCATTTGTTTCTTTTAAAATCAAGAGTTTGGATCTGGGAACAACTTAGCATGCTAGCTGCCTCCCTGGAGATCTGATGTGGGCACAGTGGGGGTTTGATTACCTGTCGGAGTGTTTAAGACAACTTTCCCCCGAGCTGGTGACCTCCAGATGGCTTGGGACTACAGAATGGCTTGGGACTACAGAATGGACAATGGCCAGGGGCCGGCCCTCCCATAAGGCAGGTTGAAGCCCTTGCCTCTGGTGGTAAAATGGGAGGAGTGGCGGATTGTGCCACTTCCCCCTGCCCCCACCAGGAGGGCTCACACTGCTCCCTCCAGCGATTGTTTGGGGGAACCCTGCCAGTGACCCCTGCTGTGGTATTTGCCACAGCCATCTGCTGGAGAGCTGTATTGGCCAAGGAAGATAGCCAATACAGGCTGAAGATGGCCTTTCAGGCTGAAATGCTTGACTCTGAGGGGGTCCTTCCTCAGAGCCAGGTATTGTGGAGGGGTGTCCCAGGTGATTGGCCTGGCCAGCTCTCTGAAGAGCTGCACCAGCTGCTTCCTGCAGCTGTGCAGATCGCCACGGTAAAGGTAACGTGTGTGTGTGCAGGGTGCAACGCATGGCGGTGCGTAACCTCTCTCACCTCAGGTGGTGGGAGAGCTTGTGCTGGGGCTGCCAAAATATCTACAGTGCACCAGTTTGGAAAGAGCTGGTTTAGGCCTTGCCTCTGTGATGTTTTACTGTTTATTGCAAATTTATATAATGTAAGTATTTGCAGTGTTATTAAGGATATTTGCTATTCAGAAAGTAAGTGCTGTGTGGACTTCAAATATCAGGTTGGTAAATGGTTAAATTTGGTGGGAGGAAGAGAGAGTGACTAGAATGTGAAGTGAATGCTGATTGGCTGGTGGTTCAAAGGTCTGGATTGGCAGTTAGCCATAAGGGGGAGGAGTTAAGAGAGGCAGTAAGGATTGCATGTGGAGAAAGAAAGAGTTGGAATCTGGGTTTGTCTGTGGAAGGGTCTAGCGAGAGTGTAGGAACAACACCTTTTATTATTTTGGGAACAGAGTGACTGGGAGGAGGCAGTGTAGTCTAGGGGGTAGCGTAGGCAGGATTGCAAATGAAACGGTATTGAAACAAGCATATATGGAAACTGATGAAACCATAACCTTTGTCAACTGCATAACCTTACTTATTGTTAATTAAAAGTTCTTTCTGTTTCATAAACTGGAGTGGATTCATGGAGTACAGTGTTCAGTGGCGGCTGTGGTGAAGGAGTTGGGGGAATAGAGAGTGTTGGGCTGGCCGCTGTGAGGCCAAAAAGGGTCAGTGAGTCACAGGGTCGGTGAGCCGCATTCGGATGCCCGTTCCATAGTTGGGATCCTTTGATTTAATAGGAGAAATAAAGGAGGATCAAAAGTGGCGCCATCACAGCCTTCACCTATGCTCACTTTGCATATTTCCAAATAACCCCAAATCTCACAAAGCGCCAGTAAGCCTCCACTGCCCTCCTTCCAAAGGAAACCAAACATGGGTAAGCCATGGAACTTCGCTCCACTTGCAGAAGTGGGGTGCATGCAACCATGTTTTGACACAGTCTTCCCCAACCAGGTGCCCACAAATGTGTTGGACTGCAACTCCCATAATCCGCAGCCAGGTTGGAGAAGGCTGCTTTAACACATGGCAAAGCCACGCCAAGTTTGATGATACGGGGGTGGGGGTAGGGGAGTGGGGAGAAACGCTCTCTTCCATTTGGCTCATATTTGCCCAGACCGAAAAATCAGTGTAGGTGTAGATCTCAAACTGTCCTTTCTTCTCACTTCTATATTATGTTCTTCCTTGTACAGAAAAATAAGCATTAGAAAAACAGGATGTGTGTTTTTGACCAAGAACAACGACAACAAAAATATAGTTCTTGCTGATGGCCTGCGACAACGGGAGCCATCTCCCTGCACAAAGGAATCATAGAAACTCATGCTGGAAGACACGTATTAGATCATAGTTTGCCTCCCTCCTAGTAGGGCAGGATTGTTCCCGACAACAGATTAATAGTACCATCCACCAGCAAGTGTTGCAAGCAAACAGATGATCCTTTCTCTCACTCACCAATACTGTAGAAAGTGAGAATGTTGTTCTTTTTAACAAGGAAATCTCCCCCCCACCCCATTTTGTTTTATCAACAGAATGCTGTTCTTTTTTCCTTTTTTAAAAAAAAGTAAAATTGTGCAGATGCCTCCAGTGTCGTTCCTGAGTTCTACTTTCCCCCCATGTTTGTGTTTGCTTCCTCTGTAAGGCTGCAATAAGTTCGGGAGCAGGCAGGACTTCCTAGGGATTATTATTATTATTATTATTATTATTATTATTATTATTATTGACATTTATATACCACTCCGTAGCTGAAGCTCTCTGGGCAGTTTACAAAAATTAAAAACATCAAACATTAAAAAAACGATATGCAAAATTTTAAACCTATAAAAAGCATAAAAACAAACTACATATAATTTAAACTATCCAGGGGTCAGTTTAAAAAGCTCAACATGTGCTGTTAAATGCCTGGGAGAAAAGAAAAGTTTTGACATGGCGCAGAAAAGGTAACAATGTTGGCGCCGGGGGGCCTCATCGGGGAGCTTATTATACAATTGGGGGGCCACCACAGAGAAGGCCCTCTCCCTTGTTGCCATCCTTTGAGCTTCCCTCGGAGTAGGCAATCTGAGGAGGACCTTGGATGTTGATCGTAGTGTACGTGATCATAGTGTACGGGTAGGTTCGTGTCAGGAGAGGTGTTCCGTCTGGTATTGTGGTCCCAAGCCATTCACACAGGGAAACCCCCAAGTAGGCCATAAGTACAATTGTACCATTCTGCTCATGTTCCCCAGCAACTGGTGTACATAGGCACACTGCCTCTGATCCTGGAGGTAGCATAGAGCCATCAGGACTAGTAGTCATCACTAGCCGTATCCTTCATGAATTCATCTAATCCACTTTCAAAGCCATCATTACATCTTGTGGAAGCAATTTCCATATATTAACAATGTGCCGTGTGAAGATGTTCTTCCTTTTCTCTGTCCTGAATCTCCCACCATCCAGCTTTATAGGAGGACCCCTTTGGCTTCTAGTACTATTAAAGAGGAAGATAAATGTCTCCTGATCCATGTTCTCCACACCATATGCTGCATGAATGCTAAGCGTTGAAGCCCGTTTGCTCCTGTTTGGCTCTTCCCACCACTGGGAGCACCAACCAGGAATTGAAAGCATACTCAGTGTGTCGTCCAAACAAGAATAACCTTGAGTTGTGATTCTGGCTTGTAAGGGACGCATCAAGCCAGGAGCCTTGGTTTGGAGAACATGCAAAGCTTTCAATACCTGGTTTGTTTAGCCACTCTGGCTGGCAGGAAGAGTCGAGGCACATACGGGCCGCATGCATAATTCTCTGGAGTCCCGGCACTGTTGCATGAGAACGCAGCCAGAGGCTCACTGTTTCAGGCTACAGTGTTCTGCTGGAATTCGAACGAAATGATTATCAGGAAGGCCGCTCTTGCAGCATCTACCTGTTTACACGCAGCAGGATATCACACTGTAGCCCCATGTGTACATAGTCCTCCAGGGACTCTGTCCTTTGCACTGCTCCACCTCAAATTCCTGTCATTCCAGAGGCACAGGAATGCAACAACGGTAGATAAACAGCTTCTTCTGCAGACAGAAAACACGGCAGAAGAAATATATAGCATGGTAGAGGACCCAGTGAACGATACTCCAGTGACAGTTGAGACGAATGGGAGCTGCAACAAATCGTTTTGCAGTATGTCCTCACCTCCTTGCAGGAGTGCTCCAGTTCAGGGTTCCTGCCAGGCAGCCATGTCTTCCTCCAAGCTATTATAGGATGTAACGAGCCAAAGGCGGGCATTCCACTCCCCAAAGCCCCTCCCCGGGTTTTCCATTTCTTCATTACTGACACTCAGCGCTCTGTGACCACTTCGCATCCTCAGTCTTCATAGGGCTGGGACTGAGGGTGGGAGGGTGACCCCTAAGGATTTATATATTATATTTCCATAAACCACTTTTTTTTTCCATTGAGCATGCTTAGACCTACCTCTTGTTTCTCAGCTGCTCCAATGGAGCTCCATTTTCTGTTGTCACTCACCCCCTGAGTTTGTTATTAGAAGGAGGGATAGTTGCAAAGTCATACATAGCATGTCATTAGAAGTCTCCAAAGCAACCAACTAAAGAGCAGTGGATTGGTAAAATCTGGGTGACTATGAGTGTGTAGAAACTTACTCAGCAAGTGCAGTGAGCAAGGAATCCTAACTCAAAGAATGATGAGCTTCATCACACCAGCAATTTAGTGCATTCTTGCCATGCCTGGTGTGTGGCTTTGCAGCATGGTACTCACATGACGCCATGCCTGTCCTGTTGACACCCCGCCTCTTCCCCAGCCTTTTCCATTTTTTCCTAGAACGCTAAAAGTCTGGATTATTTTCCCTAAGTGTGTTTAATGTGCCCTAAGCCTCCATGTAGTTTTAAAGGAACAGGGGGGTTGCATGGATTGCATCAGGTCCTGGCAGGGAAAAGTGATCTTTCCCAGCAGCCAGTTCCAAGCCTCAATATAAAACCCAAACCTCGCATCCCAGGCTCCAAAGCGTTTTTAAAACCATACAATGCCTGAATCTCTGCAGAGACAGGATTGTACTCCCTCGATGCCCCCAAAGAGCCAGACTAAAGGGTCGCTCCATTTTTGCCTGGCAGAAAGGCGGTCTGGTTGAAGTGCTCATCTAACAGAACCTGACTGGAGGGAGAAAGAGAAGGGGAGGGTGGAGTGGAGTGGAGTGGAAGAGCAAAGGAGCGAAAGAGCAGCTATTCAGGTGAAAGGGATCATAAGCTTGACGTGCTTCTGCATCAGAGGTAAAAAAACACGGAGGCAAACCAGGGGGAAAATCTAGATGTGATGGAGCTCGATATTATAGCACCATTGTTTCCATTTATTTCCTGCGTTGAAGTCCTTCAAACTTCTGATAAAATTCCAACCAAGTACAGTTATCTATCTTTTTTTTCCTGGTTAATAAACACATACATACAAAATGACATACACTCACACACTCTGCTTTTATATGTTGTATAACTTGCACTTTTGCTTTCCTTAGGTGCTGAGCGCCCGTTTTACAGAAGATGGTCCATAAGCACATCAGCTGTAGACTAGGATGTATAATTAGTGAATTCTTTGGTTTCTTTTGTGATTTTGATTTATTATTATGCACATTCTTATTTTTGTTGCCTTTATTTGGTTAACTTTATTTGGAAATAAAATAAAAGTTCATGCCAAAAGAGACAGAAGGAGTGATAGGCACACCTGTCTAAATAACTCAGTTTCCATCTATTATTAGTTATCATCAAAGCACTTGGTTACAATTCCTGATAAAAGGATCAAGACTGAGTGAGAGAGCAATCCTATAGTCCCTGGGACGGTGCCCCAGGGACCATAGGATGGTATGGATCTACCCCATCCTCACAGCTATGACCTGAGAGGGGGTGAGAGAATCCAAATGGGAAGTCCCTTATCTATTCAGCAGCAATTCCATAGTTTGAAGGGACAGGTGGCACAATGCCTCTAGTCCTCTGTAAACATGTATGCATTTTCCTTTCCTGGTGCAAGTCCTGGAAAGAGCAATTCTACAACTTTTTCATGCACTTCAGCCTTAAGTGGGTGGGAAAACACCTTTGGGAGGTTCCTATTGTCCCGCACCCATGGCATCTCCAACACACCAGCAATCACCAGCTTTATTTGCAACTCTTTATGAACTTCATTTGGTAAGGTGAAAGATAATTATATATATTATACTCAATGTCTCAAATTTGGTGTATATTAACATATACACATGAATGCTAACAATCATATTTCAAATAACTGTAAACATTTACTGTCGTGCTTCTTAGTTTTTGGACATTCACAACATTCGTCTAGGGTTGTCAATAGTCACTGAGAGCCATCTCATTTGGAGCATTCATTCTAATCAAGCTATTTCAGTCTGTTACCGTATAAGGCTGTTAAATAGACCTCAAGGTCTAAATCCATGTGACTCACATGGATTTAAGTGTACATGTGAGAAGGCACTTGTGATTAAACAATATCTGAACAGATGTGCACAAACTGGTGGTACAGGCAACATGCCTGCAAGCGTTTATTTTTATTTTATGTATGGCAATAAGTGAAACCTGAATGTTTTATGAATGCTTCCTATGTTTGTAATAAATAGGCATTTTGTGTGTAATTCTGACATGATGAATCCATGTTTGAATAGGATGAGTAAGTTATGCACTACCCTGACATGAGAATGAACATATCCAGGGCTATTCTGGCATTGTTTCTAAGGTGGGGGGGATGGGCCCATAGCTCAGTGGTAGAACACCAATCGTGCATGCGAAGGTCCCAGGATCAATCTCCAGTATCTCCAGGTAGGACTAGGAAAGAATCCTGCTTGAATTCCTGGAGAGCCGCTGCCAGTTAGTGCCCAAAATATTGGGCTAGATGGACCCATGATGTCAGTGTAAGGCAGCTTCCTATGTTCCTTTGTACCTTGGAAAGCTGCTGCCAATCAGATTAAGTCACACTGGGGTAGATGGACACATAGACTTGGTTCACACAACATGACAAACCAGAGTACAGGCTGTGACCACTTTGCCCAGCACTTTGCAGACAAAATTGCTCAGATCCTTTCTGACTTGGATGCTATAATTGATACAGACCCAGTGGATGGAACTCTGGCACCTGGTTGTCCCGTATTGTTGGATACCTTTCCATTTGTACAGCTTGATGATGTGGACAGGATCCTTGGAGAGGTGAAAGCCATCACATGTGTGTATTAGATCCTTGCCCTTCCTGGCTTATAAAAGCAGCCAGAGGGGGACTGGCCGAGTGGGTAAGTGGAGTGGTCAATGCCTCCCTTCGCCAAGGCAGGGTGCCAACCTGCTTGAAGGACACAGTGGGAAGACCCACATTGAAAAAGGTCTCCTTGAATCCCACCATATTGGATAATTACCAGCCAGACTCCAATGTTCCATTTCTGGGCAAGGTATTGGAGTGTGTGGTGTCCTCCCAACTTCAGAAATTCCTGGATGAGATAGATTATCTAAATCCATTTCAATCTGGGTTCAGACCTGTTTATGGGACAGAAACAGCTTTGGTCGCCTTGGTGGATGACCTATGCCGGGAACTGGACAGGGAGAGTGTGTTCCTGTTGGTTCTCCCAGACCTCTCAGTGGCATTTGATACCATCAACCATGGTATCCTTCTTGGTCACCTTGCTGGGATGGGACTTGGAGGCACTGTTTTACAGTGGCTCCATTCCTTCCTGGAGGGGCGGACCCAGAAGGTGGTGCTGGGGGAATTCTGTTTGGCTCTTTGGCCATTTGCCTGTGGAATCCCTCAGGGTTCTGTTTTGTCCCCCATGCTATTTAACATATACATGAAACCATTGGGAGAGGTTGTCCGGAGTTTTGGGGCGCAGTGCCATCAGAACGCTGATGACACTCAACTCTACTACTCCTTTCCACCCAATTCTAAGGAAGCTTTTTTGATGCTAAACCGATGTCTGTTGGCAGTAATGGACTAGATGAGGGCAAACAAATGGAAGCTTAATCAGTCGAAAGGCAGATCATGGAATAGCCTGTGCTGGATGGGGTTACACTGTCCCTGAAGACACAAGTTCGCAGCTTGGCTGTACTCCTGGATTCAGCCCTGAGCCTGCATGTCCAGATTTCAGCAGTGGTCAGGAGTGCATTTGCACAGTTAAAGCTAGTGCGCCTGCTGCGCCTGTTCCTAGAGATGTCAGACCTGGCCATGGTGACACCTGCCTTAGTTACATCCCGATTGGATTACTGTAATGTGCTCTACGTGGGGCTGCCTTTGAAGAGTGTTCAGAAGCTTCAGTTGGATCAAAGAGCTACGGCCAGAGTGTTGACCGTGGCTGGTAACAGAGAGCACACAACTCCTCTGTTAAAACAGCTCCACTGGCTTCCAGTCTGTTTCCGGGCACAATTCAAAGTGCTGGTTATGACCTATAAAGCCCTATATGGCTCAGGTCCAGGTTTTCTGAAAGACCGTATTCTCCCTTACGAGCCTGCGCATTTTTGAGATCTTCAGGGGAAGCCCTTCTCTCCTTCCCACCACCATCACAGGATGCCTGGTGGGAACATGGGAGAGGGCCTTCTCGGTGGCTGCTCCAGTGCTCTGCAACTCTCTTCCCAGGGAAGCTGGACTGGCTTCCTCCTTGATTTGCTTTTGGAGGCAGGCAAAAACTTTCTTGTTCCAGCAGATCTTTGGCGAATAATCTGGACCTCTGTCTATGCCTAGGACTTATCATGTATTTTAAATGTTTTAAATTTTTTAATTTTGAAACGTACTTAATATATTTTTAACTTTTGTATATTTCTATTTATAGGTTTTAACTGTATATGTTTTAATTTTGTAAAGCCACTTTGAAGCCCAGAATTGGCAAAAAGGCAGGATACAAATAATAATAATAATAATAATAATAATAATAATAATTAATAATAATAATAATAGAATATGGATTGTCTCGAGCTGTGGGTTGTTGTCAAACCATGTGTAGCTGTGTTGTGTGAACCCAGCCGTTCTAACAAACCATGGTTTGTTAACCACAAACAGCCCACAATTCACAACCCAGCAACAAACCATGGGTTCATGGGTTGTTCATGGTTTATAAATCATGGTTTATTAGCGTGGCTGGGCTCACATAACACAACAACCCACAGTTAAACGGTAACCCACATTCAACCCATACTCTGGCTTGTCTTGTTCTGTGAACCCAGCCATAGTCTCGGGTGGTGGAAGGCAACTTCCTATGCTTTGTTTTGTTATTTAAGGTATATGGAAGGATGAGTGCTTATCTACTGAGAACTATTGTAAAGCACACCTTTCTCCAACCTGGTGCCCCCTCGATCAGTTGGACTACATTTTCCATTACCTCCATGGCTGGGAGATGATGGGAGTTGTAGTTCAGCACATCCAAGGGAGCACTGGGTTAGGGGAAGGTGCATTAGCACAAGCTTACACTCTACCTCCACGACAATGATGAGTGATAAGAAGCATTATTTTTTCCTCTTCCCTCCCCATTCTTTTTCCTTGTGTGTCATGACTTTTTATATTGTGAGCCTGCAGGCAGGTATGGTCTCATTTATTTGAATATATGTAAACTGCTCTGGGAGCCTTTTCACTGATGGCCAGCATAGACTACTACTACTACTACTACTAATAATAATAATAATAATAATAATGGACCTTTAGCATACAGGTTTGCCTGTCACAAAACTCCTGAACATCTGCCATGGAAAGCCAGTGCATTGCAGCAGGTACTAGGGTAGGGTGACCCTATGAAAAGGAGGACAGGGCTCCTGAATATTTAACAGTTGTATAAAAAAAGGGAATTTCAGCAGGTGTCATTTGTATATGAATGCAGCACCTGGTAAAATTCCCTCTTTATCGCAACTGTTAAAGCTGCAGGAGCCCTGCCCTATTTTGTATCTGGTCACTCTACAAAGCCCATCATGTCCATTTAGAAAAACCGCCATGAGCGAGAAAAGAGAAATAATAGTAATGATAGTAACAGATTCACCATTCTGAAACCATTTTATCCTTTAGAAACATTTTGCTTGCATAGTATGAGCTCTCTGCTTTACCAGCAAAGGAACAAATCTTTCCTGCTGGTTTAAGCTTATGTCGGCACCTCCCCTAATCCAAGACCAAAGCAGCATTTATCCCATGGAACAGCTCCTCTCCTCCTCCGGTATGTTACTGTGGTGTCAAGAAGGTGGCCTGGGGCGAGTTGCCACCATCACAGTCACTCCCGTTGCTTGTGGGCATAGCCTCTGCCCTCCATTCAATGAACCCAGCGAATGTTGCCATACACCATGCAAAAGAGGGAAAAGAAAAGGTACTTGATCTAATTGCACACCTTTGAGTTTGGTCACCAGACATCTTTGAACTCTCGCCGTCGCTTCCCCACTGCGAAGTGAGGATAGGACGCCACCATGTGCAGTTGGGAAGTGGCATGACGGAGGGCAATGTGCTTAACCCTTGCCCTGCTGCTTCTGTTGTGGCTACTTCTCCATAGAGCTAGCGGTGGCAGCGAAAGCAACCGGGGCGCCACAAGGGGAGACATGCGCAGACAGCTGCCCTAGAGAGCCCTGTCGTCTGCTCTCTTGCCAAGGCAAACACCATGGCTCTTCAGAGCACCCGTTCGAGCTGGCGGGAGTGGAAGGGGGCAGGGAAACAGCAGAATCCGCTACTCCGCCCACTGTGCCATCTGATGTGGATGCCTCACCTTGCTTCATGGGAGGGCCGGCTCTGGCATGGAGGACGGGTTAACTGAACTGCTGTCCTGCCCACTGTTTCTCTGCTGTAGACCCTGCCTCCCAACCCCATCACTGTTTTCCTGTTGCACGCATGGCCCAGCCAATGCAGGTTTTGTATTTGTCCTGAGATCTGACTGAAAACAAAGTCAATTCAAAACTCACACGTGAAAGAGTCCTGGAACATAGCAGACAAGGCGTTTACTCTGCATGGCTCTCTTCCTTTGCTAACCCCCACCCCCTCACCCTGCAGAAGGACTGCTAAGTATATAGTTGTACTGCCAACGAGCTGTGAACAACCAGCTCACTGTCTGATCAGAGATGACGGGACAACGGCGCCCCGGGAGTTAGTTGCAATGTCTTCTGTTCGCAGCACGGCATCTTATATGTAAGAGACATTCAGCGACACATTTTGTCATTTGCTGAGGCTTTGTGCAAAACACAGTGGCATTTGGATGCCTTTATCTCAGCTTTTAATGCACTTACGTTTAGCACCGCCTAGCCAGATAAGTTCTTCAGAGAATAAAAACATTAACATAACACAAATGGTTTCTGATCTCTGTTTACCAAGTTTGGATCTTTCTTCTTTTGGGATGGCTAATAGGGATGTCTAAGAATTTTGCTCCAGCTCATTCAACATCAGAACTTGACCCGTTTGCAACCCCGAAAACAAGCACATTCTTCAGACGAAGCTTGCACATCCCCGGACGTGTGATTGTGTTCAGAAAATGCATTTGATAGGAAAATGCGCACTTTCAAAATGCTTCAGTAAACAGAGGGAGTGAACACATTTTGGTGCATGCCTCATTCAGTAGGGGACACTCCTGGGTGCGCTGTCCAAACTTGGCGGATGGCTTGTTGCAGGGGGTAAACAACCTTCAAGTAACCCAACAACAGTCCGTGGGTTCAATAGTACCCTTGATCCCTGCTACGACGGGAAATTGTTATCATTTTATACCTGCTATGAGTAATTGTCTGTAGCAACCACGTAGAGCAAGAAGGAAGCGTGCTGATTTTAGGTCCATGTAGACAGAAAAAAACTCCCCCACAGGCAATGGATTCGCAACTCTTTGATGCAACCACTGTGTCCAGCAATTGAATGAAAATATACTTGCTGGCAGCCATTGGAGATTCCCACAACGAAGTACCAATGTCGTACCCCAGAAAACCAGTGCGTGCCATTGGCTTTATTGTACAACTTAACATACTCCAGTAATCTTAATAGGGGGCTGGGGTAATTTTATTGTAGCTTAATTAGATTCTTGCCATAAACACCCAAAACAGTTTCAGGAACATAAAATGCAATCTGCTCCATTCCTGTTCGTTACACAAATTACAGCACATTGTTTGAAAAGCAGTCAAATTTTATTGGCAAAAACAATGCACCTATTTTTATCTATTAAGCTGCTTGTTAAATTATACAGAAAGTGAAGCACATAAGCTTGTTCTTTCGCTTCCTTAGTCTGGAAGTTTTGTCGATTTATAATCTGGACACTTCTGCTTTCGCCCCCTCCCTCCGCCCCTTTATGACTTGCTGAGGTAAAGGAAGGAAATTACTGGGACGATTTATGCCAAGTGATGGTTCGTTTGCATTCATTGTCTTGCCTTTCTAGACACAGCCTAGGCCAAAACTGAAACCCGCACCCTCAAAACAGGATTAGCCATGCAGTATGATGGTTTGGGAGCCTCTCATTCTTTACAGGAACAGGTTTGTTTGTTTTTTAAAGCCGGGATGCAGAACCTCTTTGAGCCATTCTGTTTCAGAGAAACTTTCAGGAGCTGCATTTCCCTAGGTGGGGCTAAAGAAAAAAGGGGCGGAGTCAAAATACCAATCTATTTTAATATAAATCTCTTACTGCCAGTTACTGAACACTAGGAGAGGCGTTCCAAACTTCTAGACTGAGGAGTGGAAGTGCAAAAGCCAGAAAACCATCAAACCATGTCTGGGGAGGCCTCGGAGGACTTCACTTAGGCTGACCATATGAAAAGGAGGACAGGGCTCATGCAACTTTAACAGTTGTAGAGAAAAGGGAATTTCAGCCGGTGTCATTTGTATGCAATTAGTTCCTGGTGAAATTCCCTCTTCATCACACCAGTTAAAGGTGCAGGCACTATACTAGAGTGACCACATACAAAAGAAGGCAGGGCCTCTGCAACTCGCTGCCTCTCATGCAGAGGTATTAGGTGTAAATGCGCTTCAGCGATTATGCGCATAATTGCCTAACCGGGCGCAAAAGCGAATTCTTGTAGAGGGGACCAAAGTTGCAGGGGCCCTGCCTTCTTTTGTATATGGTCACTCTAGTATAGTGCCTGCACCTTTAACTGTTGTGATGAAGAGGGGATTTCACCAGGAACTAAGTGCAGACAAATGTCACCGGCTGAAATCCCCTTTTCTCTACAACCGTTAAAGTTACATGAGCCCTGTCCTCCTTTTCATATGGTCAGCCTAACTTCACTGACACTCTGGGTAGGCTGGATATGACCTACAGGCCTCAGGTTCATCATCCCTGTTTTAAAGGTTCATGTTTGATTCCATAGCCAGCACCCAGGATTTATGGGAATCTTCCCACAGGAGGCGCTTACCATGGGTTTTAGGAACAGCACTTGGAAGGGCAGAATATTGTTAATATTGAGCAAATAGTGGTGCCTAAGGATGAATGGGTGTATATAGTCCAATGCTATTTCAATGGTGAGACTGTTGTAGAAGCATAATTTGGACCAATGTACCATCTTCAACGGATGACCCATGATTTATTTATTTCATTTCATTTCTAACCCGCCTCTCCATCTAGATCGAGGCGGGGAACAACAATAAATATAAATATAAAAACAATAAAATAGATAAACCATTAAAACAGATAAAAACAAATACATTATTAAAAACATCTTAAAATTAAACTGGATCTGTCTATAAATAATCTTAATAAAACCCATTTCACCAAATACATCATTCAGCCCAGCCATAAAAAAGAATCAGCAATTTCTTATGGATTACTGGTCTGCTATGGCTGGATCATGCTCAGCATTAGGTTAAACTAAGAGGCAATCCAAAAGCAAGCCAATAAACAGGCAATGTTCAAAGCCACAGTTTCACCAGGTAAGAGAGGTCTGAAGAGCAGCCAAGTCAAAACACAGATAAGCAGTCAGATATAATATGCAGTCCAAGAAACAGACAATCACGAGTCCCAAGGTAAGTAGTACAGAGTTTCAATCACAGACCAATGTTAATGATACTAGACACTGAAACTGGCAGAAAACATCATTTCCTACAATGGCTGGACTAATACTGCAACTTTATATTGCCAGAGCTTGCTGAGCCCTACCCATGGCTCAGCTGCAGTTTGTTACAGGCCATTTTCCTGAGGAATCCCTTCCTCTTGAGGAGTCCTTCTTTCTATTACAGCACTTCCCTTAAAGGAACCCTACTGGCTTGTCTGGTGAGGTGATGACACTCTTGAGGTGGTCCCTCAGAGTCTGCTTCAGAGGCAGAACTCCCCTCTTCCCATGAGGATGGACCCACAATCAACTCCCCTGAGGGCCCAGGCTTCCTCAGGTCTCTTGCCATGGGTGGCTCCATGGTGCTGGATGTCTCTGGGAGCTCTAGCTCCTCGGAGGAGGATTCCTCCAGCAGAGGCATGACAATTACTGAGTTCTGGAGTCGGAGTGGGGAGCATCATGTAACTCCCTGCCACAGTAGTCTGCATAAATTTAGTTGAAGCCAGGAAGCTTTTGGAAGGGAACTAAACCAAAAACAAAACAGTCTGGGAGGAATATGTTTGCCAAAACAGAAGTAGAGTTGCTGGAACAAGGCAAATCACATCTGAAATTGGGAATTCACCAAGTGCTGCACAGGAGAAGGTCAACAGCAGTTTCTCCTTAAAACTGTGACTTGTGCGTTTCTCAATCTACAAACTTGTGCTCAACACAAATTTCTAGGAAGGCTATTTGTTCCCTGGAAGGGTAGCACCCTGATACAGAGTAGGGAATCTTTTTTGGACCAAGGGTGAGATGTACTGTGTTTTGGTTTAAGTTATTTATTTATTTACTTACAGCATTTATATACTTCTCTATATCTAAAATAGATTCCAAAGTGGTGAACATAGGAAAAATAAAATACCAAAACAACAACAACAAACAAACAAACAAACAAAGACAAACAAACAAAAGCCCTGTGGCTAGTCAGTTAAGGAATGCACCTGCCTGCCCTCCAAAGGCAGGAATTCTATAGGAAGGGGGCCACCACACTGAAGGCTCTTCTCCTGGTGGATTCGAGTCGGGCCAGAGGTCCGTGTGGCACCACCAGGAGCATGTCCTCCGATGACCTCAGTGGCTGGGCAGGTTGGTAAGGGAGAAGGCACTCTCTCAGTTGTCCTGGTCCCAAATTCTTTAGGGCTTTGTCCAGTAGTACCAAAACCTTAAACCTGGCCCAGTAAACAATAGGCAGCCAGTGACATTCCTTCAGCAAAGGAGTTGCTTGCTAAAGGGGCAGCTCCAAACAACAGCTGAGTTGCTGCATTCTGCATTAACTCCAGCTTCCAGAGCAGCCTTAAGGGCAGCCCCACATAAAGCGCATTGCAGTAAACCAGTATTGAGATTACTAATGCCCACACCACTGTGGCCAAGCTATCCCTGTCCTGAAGAGGCGGCAGTTGGCAAGCCAGCCGAAGCTGGTAAAAGGCACTCGAACCAACATGCCCACCTGGGCCTCTAGCGACAATGATGGATCCAGGAATATTATTACAATAAAAATTATTTCTACATTTGCATCTATACACATAAATTAGCATATGCAAAATGTTTGCAAATCAATATAATCTTTTGCCTTCTTGTCTTTTTGGGGTGATACATTTCCTCTTTTTTAAGGATTCCTAAGAGGCTAATCTAATCCCAGCGTGGGATCAGTACAATAGACGGAACAGACAAGTCACTTGGAGTGTCAGAATTCCAAGCTCACCGTGATATATGGAAAATGCCATTGTACATGCCCAGACCATGCAGCCTGGATTAGAATGGGGCCAGGTGTGTCTCACTTACCATCACATCTGTTCTCCTGATTGTAACGCCCTTTCTCAGCACCATGCAAATGAAAATAACAGGGGTTGCAATTAGGGAAAATTCCCAAAGATAAATACATATTCACCTAGGGCAGCAAAATACCTTGAGCTGATCCTGACCATGTAAATTTGGGTACCCCAAATGTAACTCCCTTTCATGGAACTATAACAGAATAATTTAAATATTGGATGTATTTTGTTATTGCTTTCAGAAGTACCGTGCATTTGCATTTTTATTGATAATATTGTATGGTTTCATTACTGTATACCACATCGTAATCTTCTAGTTGTATCTATAATGGACTGCTTGTCCATTATAGATACAATACTTAGAAATACTTATAAGACAGCTAGATAATGGAGGGTAAGGATATCAATGGCTAGTAGCCGTGATGGCTATATATTACTTCCAGTTTCAGAAGCAGACTGGGATGATGCTATTGTACGCATATCCTACGTGTAGGTTTCCCACAGGTAGCTGGTTGGCCACTGTGTGAACAGACAAGATGGTAGACAAGATGTACCCTTGGTGTGATTCAGCACAGCTCTTCTTATGTTTACTGTACTCCTTTTGAAAACAATATGTTCAGTCCAAATATGGGGGAGGGGCCATGGGAAATTTCAGATTCCTGGATCTGAGGTCGGAGACACCTCTCTGACCGCTGAGCTTGGAATCCAAACTCTTTCCTCCTTCCCCTTGCAGCTGGCATGGAGGGAACCATTCCAGTTGTTTCTCCGAGGTCGCAAAAGCGATCACAGGGAGAAGGTAAAGGGGGCATTCCCGTGGGTGGAGAAGAGACTGGAGAGGCAGTGATGAGTTTAAATATGGATGCTTTAACAATTCTTTTCAATGGGGTGCCCTCTATTCCCAGGAAAGATAATGCCCTGATAATGCCCATTCAGTTCAATATATCTTACTCCCGGGAAAGTGTGTTGAGGACTATAGGCTGAACCAGCTACAAAAAAAGTGGCTTTTAAAGCAGGGATGTGGAACATGTAGCCCTTCAGATGTTGCTGGACTGCAGCTTCCATCATCCGTCACTATTGGCTATACTGGCTACGGCTGATGGGAGTTGTAATCCAATAACATCAGGGCCACACCTTCTCCACCTTGAAATTGCATGTCTATGGATAAACATACAGATTTCACTCTCCAACGAACTGGGCATGTAGGAAACTGTGATTATTTTGAGAAATGGACACCAGTTATACTTTCTGAAAACAGATTTATGGTACTGGAAAGTTGGAGCTTTCTGCTTTTTCTATGCATGTACATATGGCAGAATGTGCTACTAATTATTAGATTTTGCAACTGGAATAAAATTAAAAATGGATTTGTTTTGAAAAGCAAGAGGGAATACACCCTTTAATATCCTCTTTGTTTAGGCTGTACTCAGCAACCATTCTATGCACATTCGACAGCTACGGCCAATTCTAAGAATCGCATCTAGAAACGCGAAAAGAATTGGAAAGAGGTGCCGTTGCAACAAGCAGGCATCTCTCAATGTGGCATTGTTTGCTTCCAGAGCGGTGCACCTGGGCCTTACAACTGCTGAAACATGTTCCATCTGCAGCAACAGCTGTTTTGCTCAATAGCATTCATACACAAACAATTGCTTGCTCAATTTGTAGTCAAGCAGTCAGTACTTGGGTTGGAAATATTGGAAAATGTCATGTTTCACTTGGATCTGGAATTGGAAGGTGCTTTGCTTTGCCTGCCTAATGTCTGAATTTGATCCTTGCCTCAAGGGGCTTAGAAAAGCATTTGAAAAACAATGGCCGCCGCTGATTTCGCATACATGATTCTTTTCTGCTCACTCACGGCAGAGCTAGATGCTATTAGGAAAACGCTTAGGTTGGCCAGGTGCCCTCTTTTACAGTGGACAGTCCTCTGTTTGAAGAACTGCCAGGGGACCATCCTCTTTTTGATGGTGTCCTCTGTTTGATCGGCTGTCCAGTCCATTTCCACTTTAAAGATAAAAAAACCATAAGAAATGTTCTCCATCACAAGTGAACACCTGGATAGCAGACTGAGCAGGCAGATACATAGGTCACCTGGTCATAATCTTCCACACTGTGTTGAGGCATACTGTATTTCCATTTAAATAACAATTCTTTCTAAATTTGCATCTATGCATATAAATTAGCATATGGAAATTGCATGCAAATCACTATCCTCTTTTTTAGTGATGCCTTTCCTCTTTTTGAGTGATTCATAAGTTGCGTCCCTTGTGTTAAGAATGTAAGAACATCAGAGGAGCCCTGCTGGAGCAGGCCAAGGGTCCATCTAGTCCAGCATTCTGTTCACACAGTGGCCAACCAACTGCCCATGGGGAACTCACCAGCAGGACATGAGTGCTACAGCTGCCCCACACCAATCAGGGGTCACTATCTGCCTGGCCACACCTCCGCCATGACTCCGGAGCGAGGATAGATGGTGGATGTGAAGCACTCACCCCACTCCGGAGAAAAACGTCAAGGTAAATCCCCGACTTTTTTGCTTTGCAGCTTCGCAGCGCCTATATACCACACCTATATATATAATCGACACAGCACCACTGTGCCGACACTTCGGGGCTTTCGGTGCATATAGACAGCCCCCAAACATCCATTCTTGAACGGTGCCTACATACTACTCTTTCAAATGTCACTAATGTTAGACCTTCAATCCATTGCATTATAAGCGGTGAGTTGTTATCTTTCCAATAGTTTGGTGTTGGTGTTTGGGTAGAATCCACTAAAGTCCTACTTAGAGTAGACTCATTGAAATGAGCTTAAGTCCCATTCATTTCAATGGGTTTACTCGAGTGAGTGAGTTATGTACAGAAGAGCTGTTGCATAAGCTGACTATATGAAAACGAGGACAGGGCTCAAGTAACTTTAACAGTTGTAGAGAAAAGGGAAGTTCAGCCAGTGTCATTTGTATGCAATTAGTTCCTGGTGATATTCCCTCTTCATCACAACAGTTAAAGGTGCAGGCACTGTACTAGAGTGACCAGATACAAAAGAAGGCAGGGCCCCTGCAACTTTAACTGTCGTGATGAAGAGGGAATTTCACCAGGAACTAATTGCATCCAAATGACACTGGCTGAAATTCCCTTTTCTTCACAACAGTTAAAGTGACATGAGCCCCGTCCTCCTTTTCAGATGGTCAGCCTACTGTTGCACTATTATTTTCCTTAAACCAGCTTCTGCTGGAGAAAGTGTGCCAGCTTTTGAGCTTCATGCAGACATAGCGAAAGCCTGTCCAACCCATCATTCCCGAAGCTGCAGCCATGTTAGTCTATGGCAGCCAAAACCACCCAAGAGTCTAGATAGAGGCACCTTTAAAAAAAGAAAGAAAAACTAGCGAACAGATTAATGTGGCGTAAGCTTTTGTGGCACGAAGCTCAGTTTGTCAGATGCACAGGGAAGAGAACTCTAAATGCATTGGACAAAGTGAGATCTTGTCTATGAGAGCTTCTGTCATAATAAATCTGTTCCACTATAACTCCCTTTTTCCCTGAAACAACAGTAGTGTAATACCTTCTGTTGGGACCGATGACAAAACCTCACCAAGTACATCTATCCGATGCCACTTTTATCCACTTTGATAAAACTACTTAAAACCATCCAAAGTTCCATTCAAATCCTAATTCAAAAGCTTTGCCTACTTCCAAAGGCCTGTGTAAAGAGGTGCAACTTAATTTGCTGATGAAAATGGATGTGACGAAGGTACCAGATGCACCTGTGAGGGGAGGGAACTCCACAACCTTGGGCCCACAACAAAGAAGGCCCTTTCCCTCGGTGCCGCCCCACAAACCTGCGAGGCCAGAAATCATGCCAGATGTCAAACAGATCGCAGCAAAGGCAACTGGGATAGAGAGAAGAAATGGCATTTTATCTTTGAAATTCAAAATCCCAGCAATAATTTGGAACCACCTCTGGCACCAGTTGGAACACAGGGGTCGCTTGCAAGTCGGAGAGTGGAGGCAAAGAAAAATGCACTAGTCCTTTGTGAGGATAGGTCAGGAGTTGTGGTACAGGCCCCCAGGTTACCTTAGTTATCCAGGAACAAGCGCCTGCAACAATTACAGCTACATGAACAGAACAGAAAAGAATCTGGACAAGGGTTCTTTAAATGGGCTCAAGGATTCTGAGAGAGGTGGAAGAGGTCAGGCAGAAGCAAAGTGTAAAAGGCTGGATGTTGGAGAGAAGGAAGCCCAAGCAGGAGGAAGTAAACCCAGGAGAGTTAAACTTACAGGAACTAAGACCAGAAGGCAGCAAGCTGCCAGCAGTCTTGAAAGACAAAGAACTGAAACAGAACTGGCTGCTCAGACAACCTTTCCAGCACAGACAGCAGCGAATGGACAGATACAAAAAGGAGAAGACACAGACAGATTTAGGGGCTGTCTAAATGCATGGAAAGCCCCGGGGTGGGTATGCAGTGGTGCCATGTCGATTATACGATGCAGCAGCCCCTGCGCAGCCGCCCGGGGCTTTCCGGCAAAGCCGCAGAGAAAAAAAGTCTGGGATTTACTCCAACATGTTTCTCTGAAGCAAGGTGAGTTTGACGCATCCACCATCTATTCTCGCTCTGCAATTGCAGTGGATGCGTGGACAGGTGGATGGCAACCCCTGATAGGTCGCTGTCTGCCCAGACGGAGCACAAGGGGTGGGCCCGGCAAGCCTAATGGCTGCTGGAAAGCCCACACTGCCTCCCCAGTGGGGATTACTCACTGCCATTCTGCAGCGGCGATACCGCGAGGTTTGGCGGCAGAGTACTGCCAACTTGGTGCCTTGAAGACAGCCCCTTAGAGAGCAATCCTGTGATCCCTAAAGATCATCCGGGGGGCTGTAGGGTAATTTGGATTCCTAGGTCTGAGGTCAGCACTCTGACCTTGGACTCAGGAGTCCGAGTTCTACTCTGCTTCATAGCCAGCATGGAGAGAACCATGCTGGCTACTTCTCTGCGGTCGCAAAAGTGACCGCAGAGAGGAGGCAAAAGGGTCGGGTCTGTGGGTGGGAAGGGAAGGGGACTAGGGAAGTGAGGATATGAGCTATCCCCACAGTGCCCTAGCTAGATGGGCAAAAACACCCATCTAGCAAAAATGCAGAGTGGGAGAAATGTGGAAGATCACTGCCACACTCTTCCTGCTCTGCATAGGATGTGCATCATTCTCCAGGCTTATTTATTTATTTATTATATTTCTATATCACCTGATAGTTGAAGTGGTTCACACAGCAATTAAACCCAAAAAATATATAATAAAAAATACAATATAAGACCTAAACATTGAAAACGACAGTATAAAAGTACAACCCAAAATAAAACCTAGCAGAGATTTAAAATGCAACATCAGATTTACAACAAGAGAGCTAAAAGGCTAAAATGCATGGGAAAATGAAAAAGGTCTTCATCTGGCACTAGAAAGAACACAATGTAGGCACCCGGTGAGCCTCTCTGTGAAACCCATTCCACAACTGGGTTGCCACAGCAGAAAAGGCCCTCTTCTTGGTAGCCACCCACCTCACTGTCATTGGCAGGGGTCTTGGAGAAGGGCCGTGGAAGCTGAGCTTAGGGTCCAGGCAGGTACATATGGAGAGAGAGATGATCCTTCAGGCAACCTGGCCCCAAGTCCTTTAGGGCTTTGAATGTTAATGCCAGCACTTTGAATTGGGCCCCGACCTGGACTGGCAGCCAGTGCAGATGGAAAAGTACTGGCATAATATGACACGTGGCCACAATATTATCACGTTGTACTTTCTGCACACCCCTCTACTAAGGTACGGCTCCCGGCAATTTTTGTCCCTTGTTCACGGGAAGCTGAAACAGTTCCGGCTCCCACCAACAGGTGGCACATGAGCAACACTTGTGGATTGACGTTGACGCATTCCGTCCGGATGACAACATGAAGTGTTGCCACACTCCTGTACTGATTTCTCTCTAAGGTCAGTCCCAGGCTGGACATTCTTAGACTACCAAACAGTATATGGTCTGGGACTGAGGTCAAGCATCTATCTAACACTTAGTCATCATGTGTCCAACTAAAGTCCAAAGGCCAGCACTCCGTGCCTTGTATTTGCTTTCCCCCCTCCGGTAGGACTTTGGTTTCAACTCGTAAAAGGGAGGCGGGCAAGGGGAGAAGTTACAGGAAACAGAACTTAGTAGGAGAATGTCTTTAATAAGCTTTGAACTGGCCACAAAGCAGCTGCTGGTAGGGTGGGAATGTGGTCTTCTGCACATTTTGAAAAGCTAATAATAATAATAATAATAATAGGGTCAGTGTTGCTGAAACAACTGAGTTTGCAGTCCTAAGCTACAGAGTAAGATCAGGAATAGACAATACATTTTCCATGTGGTTGTCTATCCTGGACTTGTTTTATTAAAAAGAACGACTTGGATGCTGCAATGAAATGTTGCAGTGTGGAATGCTCAAGTTTGCCTGCCTGCCTGCCAGCCAGCTAAACATGCTCTTCCATGATGTGCCATTCTATTCCCACCCCCCACACACTGTTTTCCAGTTTTCTCCCCAACGTTCAGATATCATTCTGTATCCACTGAAGATTCTCAATCCTCATTGGGCTGTTTTAAGGATCCTGCCCTTGTATATATATAATTTCCTAAAAATGTTCTGTATTGCAAACCTGCCCTGCCCCGAGCCTACTGATACCTCCCTCTTGCACATGGATGCAACCATTTTGGCTACAAAAGGAATGAACGGCACTCGCCTCTGAATTTTGAAAATAGAAGGAATGAATGCAGCTGCATAGGGGTAATTTGGGGCAGGAGTCTGAGGGAAAGGTTCAAGGTGGTTGAGCGTCCAAGATGAACACAGAGGGAGGGAATAGTCTAGGGACGCAGAAAACAATTTGATTGATGAAAAGCCCGATGCGTTTTGACCTCTTTCTTCATTACTAGGCCTTTTTCAAAGAGTTGCAGTAACGTCTGTAGAGATTTATTACAATAGATTGTCTTGTGCTCAATGCGTTGTAAAAATCTCTGCAGACATGATCACAACCCCCAATTGGTGCCCCCCCCAATTATGGAACAACCTCCCCAACGAGGCTCGCCTGGCGCCAACATTGTTATCTTTTCGGTGCCAAGCAAAGACTTTTCTCTTCTCCCAGGCATTCAACAGCAGATGTTGAGGGGTTTGTTGCTGTTGTTTGACCCAGAATAGTTGTTTTAAATGGAGATTGTATTTATAATCAGTTTTTATGCTTTTTAAATTTGGTATATCGGTTTTTTAATGTTCAATGTTTTTAATTTTTGTGAACCGCCCAGAGAGCGTCAGTGATGGGGCAGTATATAAATGCAATTAATGATAATAATAATAACCCTTTGAAGAAGGCCTAAGAATGAAGAAAGAGGTCGAAACGCATCGGGCTTTTCATCAATCATATTGTTTCCTGCATCCTGAGACCATTCTCTCCCAGGAGGTTGAGACAGCGACTCTTCCCTTGGGTCATTTTCCCTCTGAAAATCACACACCAGCTATTATTTGCCCCTGAAATTGCCATGTGCTGCAGTAGCACATTGAAGAGGCAATAAGCAACCCTGGAGGAATTTTCAGCAGAAATCAGCATGGGGGAAGGAGCAAAGTCTGCTGTGTTTCCGCCCCGATCTATTCCATCTTTAAGCCCCACTGAATTTCCTAGTAAGCATGCCCTAGATAGATTGCACTGTAAAAGCTTTGTGGCACCTTAAAGACTAACCGTGTCATCGTGGCATGAGCTTTTACAGAGCAGAGCCAACTTCGTTAGAGGCACCGCCAATGAAATGGATCCTCTAGTACGAAGCAGGTGCCACGTTAAAGAAGAAAGAGTAATGAATCCCTATGGTATATCTGAGTTTACAAAGTAATCCATATGACAACCCTGTAAGGTAGGCCAGTATTCTCAACCTCCATATTCCAGATCAGGCTTGGGTGATCTCGGGGAGTCCAGTGGCCACTTTCAACCTCCTGGACTTCCCTGCAGGCTTCATTCCTGCCACCTCTGCACCGCCAAATTAAAAAAAAAATGTTTGCCATGGAATTTTAATGGAAAACCAATACGGAAGGATAAAATGGATACATGTAGCTTGAAAACAAGCTATGTTTGTCCATTTTACCCTACATAGAATTTTCTGCTGAAATTCAGGGGCAAACTGATGAACTTTTTGCCTCCACAAATTTTGGCAGAGGTGGGAGCAACAGAAGCCGCTCCAGGGGGTTGGGGGTAGGGGAGGCTGCATGCCCCCCCATTCCAAAGGGTGGGTTCAGCCTAAGACCGGTTTGCCTAAGAAAAGCAAGTGATGTCATGGTGGTGATGAGATTCGAACTGGTGGCTTCCTGATTCACAGCTCATTTTCTTGGCCACTACACCCGCTCTCAGTCTGTTAGCCTTAAAGATGCTACGGGGCAAGAGTTTTTGGGGTTGGTGGGGTTGGTGGTGGTGGTCCAGGGATTATTTTGTTTGTTTTGCTGCAACAGACTAAAAATAATGATGGTGCAATACATCTGTGCGTGCAAAGCTTCCTTTGAAATGAACTGTATCTTCTTCCAAGAGTGCATAGCCCATTGTGCTTAAAACTATGATCGTGAACTCAGCATTTGCTCCATGGAGAGCGAAGAGTCTTTTCTCTTTCTCTTTTTTAACTGTAACACGCTGGCCATGGACCGAAGGGAGAGGAGGCCAGGGGTACCTCTCAGTTCTCATGTGTTTCACTTGGGAAAAACTGTAGGGGAGTTCACGGACAGTGCAAAAGGAACGGAGATATGCGGGATGGAGTGCTGAGCCAACGGTAACAACCGCATCACAGATTATGTCAGTTTTTGCCTTGAAATACATCCTTGTAGTCAGATAAGAGGGAAAGGATGATGCTTATGACTAGCAAAAACAAAAACAAAAAAACCCAGGACACACACCCAGCCCCCACCCAGGGAATGTGGGAGCCTGACTTGCTGGCTACAATATTGTGTCTGCATGCACTGCAGCTAGCAACTAGGACCCGATTTCATTGCCTCTGTCCCTGGTCAGTCCCTGGGATTGTTTTGGCCCGACGTACACTTTTGGAAATGCCTCGTTAAATGTCGTTCTCCTGAGTTGTTGCCAGGGTACAGGAGCCCCTTGGCAAAGCGGGGACTCAATACTACAATACTGGATCCCCTAGAGTTTGTCAAGGGCCTTGGATGTGGCATGAACCAGTGTGGTGTCATGGTTAGAATGTTGAGCTGGGGCTGGGGAGATCCGGATTCAAGTTCTCCACTCAACAACAGAGCTCACTGGGTGACTTAGGGTCAGCCACTGACTCTCAGCCTAACCTACCTCACAGGGTTGTTGTGAGGATAAAATGGAGAGGAGTATGACCATGTGCACTGCCTTGAGTTCTTGCAAGGGGGGAAAGGCATCATCATCATCATCATCATCATCATCATCATCATCATCGTTTCCCACATTCAATTGGTTCTGACACCCTATTTTCCCCCAGACTCTGTCTCTAGCCCAGTGAAAGATTTCTCTAGACCAGTGCTCTGCAACTGGTGGGTCACAACCCCAAAGTGCTTGCAAGATCACGGCAAGATCATTGTGAAAGTGAGTCCTATGTTGCAGGCTGGGAGTCTGACGTGGGTCTCGGGTCTGAAGCAGTTGAAGACCACTGTGCTAGAGACCAAGGGAAGGAAAACATTTTTGGTCCCAGGGCCGGATTACTCCACCAACACCCCAACTAAGATGTCTGGCCAGATGACATCAGGGGCAGGCCTCACACCCAAAACAGCTCTGCCCCCATGACATCATCCTCCCCATCCCATCCACCAGATAAAATTATTTACTTAGTTTAGAACATCTCTGCCCTGCCATGGCTCCCCAAAATGCCCCACAAGGCAGCTTCTAGAGCAGCATTCTCCGGTCTGACACCCCCTTGATGCTCTGGACCTCAACTCTCATCAGCCCCAGCCAGCATGGCCAATGGTCAGGAATGCTGGGAGCTATAGTCCAAAACGCCTGGAGGGCACTGGATTGATGAAGTCCGTTCTAGATAAAAAACACAAATACATTGTTTGTTTGTTTGTTTGTTTGTTTGTTTACCTAGCCATAACCAACTGCTGAACATGATTTTAAAATCGTGTTTATTTCACACGTTAAGCACCTAGAACTTGTTCTTTCTTTCTTTCCTCCTTCACCCTCGGCCATACACCGTCCGTGGTTGAGTCAAAACCAGCTTTCCTGCTTGGTCTTCCTCCTCCTCCTTGCGAATGCAGAGTCCATCAATCAAGGAGGAAGTTGTTACTTTTCAGAACTTTGACTGGCGCACACAAGCCAAATGGAACCCGGACTTCTTTTATCGTTTAGGGAAGTCCTTTGGCATTGAACAACTTCTTTATGCGCCCAGAAAAGGAAACACATTAACGATTCATGGAGCTGAATGGGACTCTGACACTTCCTGTAATGCAAGACAATGCTCTCAATGAGACATTGTCTTCTTGAAGATGACAGTATGCGTTTGCCAGAGTGTGGTGTGTTTCCTCCACACACACACACACACTTTTTCCTCTTATGCCGGGCGTCACCAGAGACCAGATTAAGTTCTTACACGGAATGGATTAAGCAGAAACACTTGTAATAACGATATGATCACATATGCAAACATATTGCTACCGACCCTAGCACGTCTACGGGATGTGATATAGAAATGGCAACCGACACGGAAGAAAGTCAATAAATATTGACTGACAGCCCAATCCTATGCAGGTTTTGCTTTGGAGGTACCTCCTACTGGGGCTTGCTTTTTAGTGCATGGACTTGTTTGTTTATTGCTTTGTGCTGGTTCAGACCTGCAAACGGATCTTTTAACCAGTTCTCGGTGACTTCGGGCTGATTGGTACATACGAACTCATCCGTTTTTTCCCCCAACCTGGTGCTCTCCATTGGCTGTGCAGACTAGGGAATGATAGAAGCTGTAGTGTGACACACCCAGGGTCACAAGGAGAATTTTCTACATAAATCAGTCTGCAAAGTGACCATGGGGCTGTCTTCACGGGGCTGAGTTGGTGCCACTCCACTGCCAAACCCCACGGTATCACTGGTGCAGGATGGTACCAAGTACTACAGATGCAGGGAGGCAGCACAGGCTTTCCGGCAGCCATTAAGCTCTCTGGCCCATTCCCTGCCTTCTGCCTGGGTGGATGGCAACCAACCAGGGGTCTTGATCCACCCAGGCATGCCTCTGCCCTGACTAAAAAGCAAGGCTAGATGGCACATACGCCATACTCACCTCGTTCCAGAGAAAAAAGTCCTCAACTTTTTCCCTGTGCAGGTTCGCTGGAAAGCGCCAGGGTGGCTGCGCAGTGCTGCTGCATCATATGATCGATGCAGCACCAGCACGCATCCATCCCAGGGCTTTCCATGAGTTTAGACAGTCCCCATGGAAGCCTGATCAGGACACCAGCTTTTCCCTTTGCTGTTCAGCCACCGCAATAGCTGCTGGATCTTCAGCGTGTTTCCAGTTGATACCCCAGTTTCAGAATCTAAAAGCTCAACTTCCTAATGTCATCGGTCCATGGTGCTTTTTCTGTCATGACAGGATGTGACTGATGTTTTGTCACCAAGAATCACCACAACATTTGAACAGAGCAATACAACAGTCTTGAACATTGTCCTAAAGACAAGCGGCAGTGACTCCATGTCGTGTGCAATGAAAGTTTGATTTAATAGATTTCTTCCCTGCACCCCCTCTTCTGGGCTCTTCGTTTCAAACCCACGTTGAAATCTGATTTGAAATGAAAGTGAGGTTTGGGAAGTTGAATCGAGGGAGTTGGAACGGTGATGGTGGGCGGGAGAGATTATAGTCTCCAGATTCCAAGGGCCTTTCTCCAAGATGCCTTGTGTGTTCATCCGTCTGTCCCTAAATAGCCCAACCTCCATAGGATGGCCACTTGGGAATAGCCAAAACAGAGGAAACTCATCACCCAAAGTAGAAGACACAGACCTGCATTTGAGTACGTGTATATGCAAATTTAGAAAATAATGTCTATAATTTAAATAGAAATACAATACATCTCATTGGGGCCAGGTGAGCTGAGTGTGGTCAGCTCAGTCGGCTGTCCAGGTGCTGCTAACTGTTGAGAAACTTCACGCTCCTTGTTTTCCCTTCTTATGGTTTGGTTTCTTTGAACCAGACTTGAACTGGACACTCTTCAAATAGAGGATGCCTTTAAATAGAAGACTGTCCCTGTAGAGTAGGACACATGGCCACCTAAGCCGTCATTCAGGGCCGGTGCAAAAACCTTTTGCTGCCTGAGGCAAAGGACAAGATGGTGTCTCCCAGCCCTGCCACCAATTCCATGTACAAAAGATGACTAGACGGGCAGTTGAAACTTATTTCAGCATGGGTGTCAAGAGAGCATCCTTCACCTGCACCTGAGGGCAAAAGGGTAGGTTGAGAGGAGGAGGATGGAGTAGGTCACATGGCACATCCAACTCTGTCTATTCCACACCCCACAGCAATCTGCTTCCTGAAGTGGCTGGCCCACTCTGCCTCATGGTAGAGCCGGACCTACTGACGTTCGCCTCCTTGACCCATCAGGTGAAGTTGGGTCTGGAATTGTCCCAAGTCCAGGACCAACGTGGGCACATGATGAGGTGGAATGATGGCCTCCCTTCCCCAGCACTATTCCTGATTTGCATCAAAGCACCCAAATGGTCCAGAGGTAGGGTTGGTGTCAATGGTAGGTTTGGTTGGGCACCAGCGAAGAGCCCACATCCCAGCAGGAGCCCACTGACAAGAACCCCATGGAGTTGCTCCTCCTCTTCACCATGGCAACCCGCTTGTCCACCTGCCTCTTGCTCTGGGCCAGGCAACAGTGGTGGTGAGATGGTGGAGGTGGAGATGCCCTGGACTACTTGCTCCCTGGCTCTCTGCCTGTCAAGCAAGCAAGAAGAGGAGGAGCAACAAAGCAGGACCGTGGGGGTGAGACGGTGCACACTCCCTGAAGAGGGGGTTCACTGAGGCTGTCTGGCCCATGCGGCCTCAAAAACTTGGAGCCGGCGTTGGTCTGTGATGTGTCTATCCCACCTCTTCCGGGTTAAGGGAGTCCACTGGGTGGATGTGGGGAGATGGGTGGAATGTGCATAGGCTGACTCTATGGAAAGGAGGACAGGGCTCCTATATCTTTAACAGTTGTATAGAAAAGGGAATTTCAGCAGGTGTCATTTGTAAGCATGCCAGAACCTGGTGGAATTCCCTCATCACAACAGCGAAAGCTACAGGAGCCCTGCCCTCTTTTGTATCTGGGCACTCTAGTATAGCTCCTGCAGCTTTGATTGTTGTGATGAAGAGGAAATTTCACCAGGTGCTGCATGCCTACAAATGACACCTGCTGAAATTCCCTTTTCTATACAACTGCTAATGATACAGGAGCCCTGCCCTCCTTTCCCTAGGTGTGTGTGGCTTACTGACAGCTCTCCAAACTCTGGAGCCAGGACTATCCATGGTTGACTTACTTGGGACCAACTTTGGCCAAGTAGAAGTACCCAAAGAAATTAATGTTCAATATTACTGGAACAAAATCAAGGCCAGTCTAGCTACCGCTTATTTTTTTTTAGCTGTTGAACATCTAAAATAAAATTGGATTAGACTAGATTACGTTCCAGATCGATGGTGTGGTCTAACTTTCTTCCTCATTTCTCCCCCTCTTTTTAAGGAACTCATACCAGTTTTTTGAAAATGCATTGCTGTTATTTACACAGTGTCATTCCTGACTGACCAAAGAGGGCCCTCGACACGTTACACAGGAAATCATTAAAATTCCTCATTTTCTCAAAGCAAATCTGTTGGAGCTCTTTTTCCCTCTTGCCCCTTTATAGTGAGATTTTCAAGAATCTAAAACATTTGACTGCAAAATGCTCAGTAAAGTTCAAGGAAACGTAAAACTTGCAGCAACGTAAGTACACACATTTATTCATTTATTTATTTACTGCATTTTTATACCGCCCAATATCTGAAGCTCTCTGGATGGTTAACAAAAATTAAAACCATAAAAACCATTCAAAATATAAAACAACACATACATACATACATGCATACACTGATGACGTCATGAGGACCACACCAAATATGATCAGAGAGAGAGAAAGAAATGTGAAGTATCTCCTAAAGGATCTTTGTTTACTGCAACTGCAGAAGGTTCTCAACCAGTATCAGAGGGGCTGAATGTGTCCCCCATCTCCTATTTTCTGCCTGTAAAAATAGCCCTGCCTGGCTGCTTGTCTCCTATACATGGGCCAATATTTTATTCATCTGTGGGCAGGAAAGCAGGTTGCAGGGAGTAATTTTAATCAGAAAAAGTCCCAAATCAAAAGGATTAATTCTCATCCCCTGATCAAGTTTGGAAAAGAAAAGAAAGTGGCGGGGAACACTACATGCATTTCTTACATCATCCCTGGGCCTCCTCTTATCATATTCACCTGTCTCAGATCAGCATCAGAGACTATTCCTACCATCCCTTCTTATTTCTCATGTTCAGGCGTAAGTGCCGTTGCTTAGGCTGACCCTATGAAAAGGAGGACAGGGCTCATGTAACTTTAACAGTTGCAGAGAAAAGGGAATTTCAGCCAGTGTCATTTGTATGCAATTAGTACCTGGTGAAATTCCTTCTTCATCACAACAATTAAAGTTGCAGGCACTATACTAGAGTGACCAGATACAACAGAGGGCAGGGCCCTACAGCTTTAACTGTTGTAATGAAGAGGGAATTTCACCAGGAACTAATTGCATCCAAATGACCCTGGCTGAAATTCCCTTTGCTCAACAACTGTTAAAGTTACATGAGCCCTGACCTGGATTTTTTCTAGTCAGCCTAAAGTATGCCCAATGAGATGCTGGCTTTTGAAGGAGGGGGCAGGGAATGGGATTGAATATAACGGAGGAGGGAATGGGTGAGTGATTTTGTTGCAGGTCCCACTTAAGTGAACGGATTTGGGATTCAATTGTTCCTTGATGATTTTCTATTTGGTGTGTGTACGGGGGTGATTGTTGTCTTATGTTTTATGGCTGTTTTGTTTCATGATTATTTTATTATTGTGTTATTAGCAGCTTTGAAAGTCTTTCTGGCCAAAATGCAGGACAACAGTACTTCTTGAGCTTTATTCTTGTTGCATTGAGGTTTTACCCAGCTCATTGTTGTTTGTGGTTTTTATGTTGTATTTTATTAAATATATTCCTATCTTGTCTTCATATCGGAGATTCTGGACAGATAAAAGGAAGTACTATGGGACTTGCTACCACAAGGTGTTGTGATGGCCAACAACTTGAACAGTTTTAAAAGGGGATTAGAGAAAAATTCATAGAGGACTATCAATGCCTACTAGTCATGATGGATGGCCTCCAGTATCAGAAGCAGTATGTCTCTCAATACCAAGTGCTGGAGAATATGAGCAGGAGAGTGCTGTTGACTTCATGTCCTACCTGTGGGTTTGCCATGGGTACCTGGTTGGCCATTGTGGACTAGAATCTTGTGGCCAGAATGCTGGACCGGTTCGGACAAAATCGGAGGCCCCCCGGACCGGATCGAGTCCGATCCCGACCCAAAAATCGTACATTTTTGGATCGGCCGCCATTTTTTTCCCCATAGACTTGCATTGCAATGCAAGTCTATGAGGAAAAAATGGCGGCGGGTGGGTAAGGGGGGGCCTAACTCCCTCCCCCCCCCGGGGCCGTCCGCTGTGGACGGCCCCGGCAGGTAAACCCCCTCCCCCGCGCTCCCTACCTCCCCTGGGGCCGCCTGCTTCCATCCGCTGGCGCCCGCGGGCGCCAGCGGATAGAAGCGGACGGCTCCGGGGGGGGGGGGTAAGCCCCCTTCCCCGCCACTTACCTTCTCGGCCCGTCCGGCGCCGGCGGCTACTACCAGCGGGCTCCGCAGCCTACTCTCGAGTAGCGCGCCGGGTGATGACATCACCCGGCGCGCCACCCTGGAGCAGGCCGCGGAGCCTGCTGGTAGTAGTAGGCGCCGGCGCCGGACGGGAGCCGCCGGGCCGGGCAGGTAAGGGCCCCCCTCCCCCCTCCCCCCTCCGCGCGCCCCCTCCTCCCCTCCACGCACCCCCTCCTTACCTTTCCGGCCCGGCGGCTCCCGTCCGGCGCCGGCGCCTACTACTTCCAGCAGGCTCCGCGGCCTGCTCTAGAGTAGCGCGCCGGGTGATGACATCACCCGGCGCGCCATCCTAGAGCAGGCCGCGGAGCCTGCTGGGAGTAGTAGGCGCCGGCGCCGGACGGGAGCCGCCGGGCCGGAAAGGTAAGGGCCCCCCTCCCCCCTCCGCGCGCCCCCTCCTCCCCTCCACGCACCCCCTCCTTACCTTTCCGGCCCGGCGGCTCCCGTCCGGCGCCGGCGCCTACTACTTCCAGCAGGCTCCGCGGCCTGCTCTAGAGTAGCGCGCCGGGTGATGACATCACCCGGCGCGCCACCCTAGAGCAGGCCGCGGAGCCTGCTAGTAGTAGTAGGCGCCGGCGCCGGACGGGAGCCACCGGGCCGAGAAGGTAAGTGCCCCCCTCCTCCCCCCCCCCGCTGTCCACTTTCATTGGCGGGCGCCCGCTGGCGCCCGCCAATGGAAGCGGCGGTGGGCGCCAGTGGGCGCCCACCGATCCGCCGATCCGCCGAACCGGTTCGGAGCTTTTTCGGACCGGTTCGGATTGGATCGGCCGATCCAGCTGCGGGATCGGAAATCGGATAATTTATCCGATTTCCCACTGGACCGGACTCGGATCGTGGATCGGGTCCGATCCAGTGCACATCCCTAATGAAAACCAGGTGGGAGGAATAATGGAATGGAGTGGGTGGACATGGAGTGGGGAGGGAGTGGCACATAGAGATCAAAAGTGGTAGACAGAAGTATCTCATTGTCTAGATAGGTCATTTCCTGGTGCACATTGGGAAGTTAATTTATAAAATCCCCCCGGGGATGCAACTGAGAGCTGGACCTAGAAATCAATGGAGAAATCCAAGATTTTATTGCAGCTGGGATTGTGTGTAAATGTCTGCACTGCTGACCCCAGGAAAGAAAAACCCAAATGGAGGGGAACAAAACAAAATTGAGAAAAACAATGAAACCACTAAATGAACCCAATGAGGATGAAGCATGGAATGCTAACTGTTAGCGGCAGGGAGGGGGTGAGCAAAACCAGGGGACAGAGGGAGAATGGAATGGAGGGTCTGGAGTCCTAAAAACAAACATTCTATATGTCGTGGTCTCCTGTGTCTCCACTTCTCTCCTTATAATGGGGAATTGTGATACAGGCTTAGGCTGACCATCTGAAAAGGAGGACAGAGCTCCTGTACTTTAACAGTTGTAGAGAAAAGGGAATTTCAGCCAGTGTAATTTGTATGCAATTAGTTCCTGGTGAAATTCCTTCTTCATCACAACAGTTAAAGTTGCAGGCACTATACTAGAGTGACCATATACAAAAGAAGGCAGGGCCCCTGCAACTTTAACTGTTGTGATGAAGAGGGAATTTCACCAGAAACTAATTGCCTACAAATGACACTGGCTGAAATTCCCTTTTCTCTACAACAGTTAAAGTTACATGAGCCCTGTCCTCCTTTTCATATGGTCAGCCTATACAGGCTAAAACATGGACTTGAAAAGTAGAGCATGAACATGAAGAGCTTCTTTAAACAAGCAATTTATAGCACGCTTATTACTGGCTACTCTTGGATGTTCATGGGAACTTTTGATGACGCCGTCAGCCTCCTGCATGTCTCCTGTTCCTTTTCTCAGTTTTAGCATCACAAAACAAACCACAGAAAAACAGACTCTTCTGAGGTTGCACTATAAAATGCCCACTAGAGGGTGCTGTCCCATTGAAATGTACAGGCCGCATGGTCACTGCTCTCTTCTCTGTGTAATTGTGCTCATTTCAAACACGGAAGAGAACTAGTTAGAGGGCAATGGTAAGGAAACACAATTTCCTTCCTGTATGAAAATCCTCGAAATGCCTTTTAAGTGGCCATTGCAGGCTTTTTCTCCTGCTCTGCTTTGCCCCTCACAGGGGAGAGGTGGGGAGCCAATGAAGGCCATGCAGCAGCAGTGTCCAGTACGAGTGGCTCTTTATGTCAATTGCAATTTGCACCCCTGAGGCGCTACAGACTGAGCTGTATTGTAGAACAAAGCAAAGGAGATTTATGGGAGTCCAGTACTTTCCTTTCACTCTGGTAAGAGCTTAATTGTAGCCTTTGTGAGCCAGCATCCCCCGATATATTGTCCTTGCTTGGTCCTTAAGAACATAAGAAGAGCCATGCTGGATCACACCAAGGGTCCATCTAGTCCAGCACAGAGGCCATCCAGCTGCCGACCAGGATTCCACAAGCAGAACACAGATGCAACAGCAGCCTCCCGTCCATGTACTCCAGTAACTGGTGTACATAGGTGTACTGCCTCTCCTATGGTGGTAGTGCAGAGCCATCAGGACTTGTAGCCATGGTGAATCAGAACAAAGGTTCATTTGGTCCAGCATGCTGTTTCCACGATGGTCAACCGGCTGCCTGGCGGAAATCATACAAGTAGAACATGAGTGCAATACTATACTCTCTCTTGTGTTCCCCAGCAACTGGTATAAAGAGTTGCATTGCTCCTGATACTGAAATTAATACTGAGCCATTATGACGAGTAGCCATGTTTCTTTTACCCTTTTAAAGCCAAACTGATGGCCATCACAACCTGCTGTAGTAACAAATTCCACAGTTGAACTACGTGCTGTGTGAAGAAGTCCTTCCTTTTATCTGTCCTGAATCTCCCACCATTCAGTTTGATGGGATGACCTCACTGGGGTCTGGCGTTATGAGAGAGGAGAAAAACATCTCCCAGTCCACTTTCTCCACCCCATGCATCGTTTTGAACACCTCTCTCTCGTGTCCTCCCTGTAACTCGCATTTTGCCTAAGCTGAAGAGCGCCAGACGTTGTGACCTTTCCTCATAGGGAAAGGCCTTGCTTCTCAGAGGGCAGAGGCACAGCAGAACGTACGTAGGCAGCCAAGAAAGCCCTACGTCTTGTGGGGCCGCTTTGAACGCCTAAGCCACAAATATTCCTTAACATAGACGCCTTTGTTTTGACAGGGCTTTTTCCAGGAGTCATCACAAGGAAGTAGTACATTGGGAAAGGCTCGTCATAAGTGTATGAACATGCAAATCCACCAAATCTGTATGCTGAGGGTGTGCGTGTCTACATTCCTCCTTCCCCAATGGAAAAACACACCTGAACGGCACCCCCCCCTTGTTGCCTCATGGAGGTGTCACTGCAAGCAGCTCCCCTATGAGGTGGGATGGATTACGAGGCCATTGGTTTGCCCAGTTAGCTCTTTTTGAGATCTCCATGCCCTCAAGCAGGGTAGGAATGGTAAGATGATATAAGGAGGGCCATACTCGATGTGACCTGGGCAGGGATGGCATGGCCAATTTTGAAGTGATGGTGCTCATCAGGCATCATGCCTTGGGGGAGAATCCAAACATTGCAGGCAGCAGTGTTGACGCAAGTCAACAGACCAATTCTAGCTGTTCTCAATTCCACCAGGAGCGGGTCTTTTTTAGTCCTAACATGGGGAGGCAAATTAAGGGGGGGAGGCACTGGGTGGGAAGCTTTAAGCCCGCCCTTCCTGTTCACCGTAGTCCTGAACCAGATTGGGTCCCCATGTGCTTAAACTGAAGAAAGAACAATCATGAGGATCAGCTATAAACTACAGAATGAACATAGTGAGTAGTTTACTCTTTGGTTGTCTAATGAACAAGCGTTCTGCACCTTAAGATAGAATTACTTTGGCCTGAACCAGCAGGGCTGGCTCAAGACATTTTGCTGCCTGAGGCATGCCATGTATAGACGCTGACAGACCAGCTGGGCCAGTGTCTTCCATTGCACCTGAGGGCAGCAGGCTAATTTAGGGAGTGCAGGACAGGCACATAGCATTCTCCTGCTGTTCCCCACCCTACAGCATTTTCCAGCTCTCACTTTGCCCAACGGTAGGGCCGGCCCTGTGAACTAAATGTCCCAAATGGACTCCTGGTGCTGCTAATCTTTCATTTGAAGAAGACGTTTGGCTCATTTCCTGCATTTTGGGTTGTTTCAGCATGTTTTTTTTATTCAAATACTATCCTATGTTGTTGTTGTTGTTGTTGCTGCTGCTGCTTATAGTCCATTTCAAGTTGTGAAGGTACTGTGATAAATGTCACTTTATTCAAAGACAAGAAGCATCTACACCTTTTAAATAAAAACATACCTTTCCTTGGTCTCCTAGCTGACAAAAGCCTGACTTTTGATAAGAGAGGGCTATAATATATCGACACAGTTTGGACCCTGCCTTTTTCATAGAAGGATAGAAGCCTTTATTTCTTTTTATGCTATTTTGGAACACATACGTACACACATGTGTTCCAAAACAACTCCTTTACAGTTCTGACTGGTTCTGACTGAAACCTGGAGCAGATTCACGCGCCCCACTAATGTCAGAGCCACCAGCCTCTCTGTGTGTGTGGGGGGGGAGACACTTCTTTGCAAGATCCTTTTCTCCCTAAAGACTTTACAAAGGCTTATTCCTCATTAATTTAAGACTAAAGCAATTAGCCTATTTCTTGGGTCAAAGCTAATTGTCATATAGGGTGACCATATTTGGGAAAGAAAAAAGAGGACACCCAGTGGGGGGCAGGGCGGGAAAATGCGCTTTCCAGGGCCTCCATAAAATGCGTCATTCCCCCACCACGCTATTGGCAGCTGCCTTAAGGGCCCTGATTGGAGAGGAGAAGGGGAAAGCGTGCCATTCCTGCCCCCCTCCTGCTCCAATAGGTTCCTCTGGAAAGCACATCATTCCCCACCACCATACTAATGGCGGTCTTAAAGGGGAAAGTGTGTCATTCCAGGACATTATAGAAAATTACAGAAAATTCCCCCTGACACCTAGGATAGAACAAAAAACAGGACAAATCTGGGAAAATCCTGACAGTTGGTCACCCCATATGAGGACTGGCATTGCACCTACCTCAACTCCTTCTACACAATGCTAGGAACCAGGAGCTGAGCCAGGGGGGCAGAGCTCATGGATAAGGCTGGGAATTAGAACCTACCAGCAAGTCATGAGACCCCACCCAGAGGTATAACGGAGCCAGGAAAGCCAGAGGTATACCCTAACCCTAACCCTAACCCAACCAGGAAGCATTTTATAGACCTTCCTTGTCCAGGAGAGCCCAGAGGTTGGCCTGGGATGGGCAGGATCAGTCCTAATCCCGAGGGTGCTTTAATCATAAGATGCCCAGTAGGGTCCCCACTTATAAGTCTTCCAGAAAGAGGAGATGCAGCATCAAAAAGGAGGACATGCATAAAAATTACATTTGCTAATTTATATGTATAGATACAAATTTTGAAACAATTATTATAATTTAAACAGAAATACACCATCATGGGGAAGACTGTGCTTTCCTGCTCAGTCTAGGGATGCCCATTGTGTGGAAATCTGGCCCTGTTTGGGCATGCTGGACTTCCCTGGAACACCCAGCTCTGTTTGATTTGTGAGCTGAGCTGTGGGCTTTTCACCTGAAATCTGGGAACCATCTCAGCTGTAAATGGCAATTTGGAAAAAACAACAATGTGAATTGCAGCCAAAGTTTTCACAATTTTCGCAAATTTCGGCTGTAAGGTGTGCAAATTGTGAAGCTGTACTATGCTTAATTTTGCACAAATTAAGCACATTACAGCTACAATTCATGCAAATCGTGCCCAAAATGTGGGTAAATTGCATGAATTGCAGCTGCAATTTTTTAAAATTTGTGATTATATATATATATATATATATGAAAATCCACAAGTTGGCCTGACTCAGTACAGAGCAAGTTAGACCAGTTCATGGGTAAGTGAGCTGGAATCCAGTTCAGTCTCCGGCCCAGGTGCTTCAAGGGCCGTTCCCCACTCTCCCTTTTCCAAGTTCATTATCTCTAAATCAGGCTTGGACTAGACAGCCCAGTCCAGGCTGGAAGACCAAATAGAGGACAATCCTCTGGCATCCTGTCAAATAGAGGACTGTCCTCTGTAAAAGAGGACACATGGCCACTGTAGGGGTGGGCAACCTACAGCCCCAATTCTATGCAGGCCTTGGCCTAATTTCAAAAGCGCACTTGCAAGAGTTTACATTTCTGGCAAGACTGATCTGTTCCATTTCCAGCAGCTTGTTCCGTGGGGAGGAAGGAAAAGAGGGGGGGGGGACAGTGGAAGCTGGGGGGGGGGTCCTATTTCAGTGGGGCTGTGATTCAGTCAGAACTATCTAGAACTCTAGAGGAGCTATCCAAAGCTATTTTATGGATGGGGTTCAGCACCTTTAGAGTGCTGGATTGCTTCTTTAGAGTGCTGGCTGGTTCTGACTAAAACTCAGACTGGATTCACTGACCCACCAAAATCGGAGCCGCCAGCCTCTACTGCCTGGCACTCTAGACCTCTGACCATTAAGTAATATTAAGCAGTCCTTCTGACACCATTCACTCGCTCCTGTCCTGCCCCCAAACTCACTCTGACTCTGTTCAGATGACACGGTGCTTAAACATTTTGAGCTAAACATTATGGTTAGCCTATTGTGTGAACTCTTCCTAACCATGGTTGTTAAATGACCATGGTTTAAACACACTGGCTCAATTCGGATGACACAATAGTCAGTTGTGGGTTGACTAACCCTAACCCTAGGGGATACTCCCCACACAACATGGTAATAAATAATCAACTGTAGTGTGGATGAGGATCAGCGCTGAGTTGACTATGGCAGCATTCGGATGACACAATAGTCAAAACAACTGACGATTGTTTTCCCCACACCAGTTGTTTATTGTGTCGTCCGAATTGAGCCATTCACTCACCATTTGCTGCAAAAGGCTTAGCAGCCTCACCATGGCTTAGTGTGTTGTCTGAGCAGGCCCAATATCAACACATGGCTGTAATATTTAAACACCAAGGATGGTGTAACTTGTTCTGACTGAAACCCAGAATGGAATCACAGCCCCACTGAAATTAGAGTTATCAGCCACCATTGGAGAAGGGGGGGTTCTGATGAGACAGAGAAAAGGGGGCGAGGCCTCATCAACCTTTGGCTCTGGCCTGCCCAAAACCAGCATGCGCCCCCCACAACAGGTTAATCCCAGGGAAATGTGGCCATCGACAGAAAAAGAGGCTGCCCATCCCATGTTAGCAGGTGAACATACGCTGTAACATTTTGTTACAGGTCCCACTTGTTTCTTGCCGTATTCAAAAGCTAAGAAGGAGTTTGTTCTTTATGTTGATCCTATGGCAGAAAAACATATGGTCTGTGGTGAGAAGGATGCAAACCCTCCCCAAGGTACTTTTCTCTCTTTTTTTGGTCTCACTGGAGAGTTCTCTTCCACAGCTAAATCTACACAACTGCTTTATAGCAGCACTGAAGTGCACTGATAACAGTTGGGGCACATTACACATTCCATATACCGCTTTCACAGCATTATTTTCTTCATTTATTGATTGATTGTTTATTTTATTACATTCGTATACCGCCCCATGGCCGAAGCTCTCTGGGTGGTTTACATAAGATTAAAACAATTAAAAACAATATACAAAAATTTAAACGACAAAAACATACAGTATACACACAATACACACATACATTTAAAACCACATTATATTTACATTTATTCCACATTATCTAAAATGCCGCAACAAATGTCATTGTAGCCCTTTCTACACCCCTCCCTGGAATGCGGTTCCCGAAAGCTTCTCAGAAATTGAACTGAGCCCTCAGGCTGAAAGAGTTTCCCCACCCCTGAGTCAAAGGGTCCGTTTCCTGCGTTCCTGCGACGGGGCTGTCAGACATCATTTCAAGCTCTTTTGGATCAGCGCATGCCCTGGCTTGCTCGTAGATCCATCCTCCAGCTGGCATTCTCTAGCTAGCCGACGATGTTCCCGAGAAATTCAGAGAGGGAGCAGCGGGTGTGTTCATAGCGCCTAGCCCTGCCTTCTGGGTATCCCAGGGTTGCCTGAGAACCACCATGTTGGCTGGCCTTGTCTCCTTTGCGGAAACGCTCCTGTGCAGAGTCTCAGGCCAAGTGTTTACGAACATCACCAGACTGGGGGGAAATCACTTTTCCCTACCACTACTTTCCCCCCTGCTTCTGTCCCACAATATTTCCTCTTTCTTTACATGGGGAAGAAAGAGGAAGTAAACAGTGACCACGTGGGCATTTTTATCCCGCTGCTTCTCCTGCACACAGTAGGAAATGGCAGCACGTTTTACTACATCCGAAAAAGTCGGATTTTCTGGGACATTTTTAGCGATGCAAAAATGAGCAGAAGGGGTGGGAGATGCGCGGGAGGCGAATGGACGGTGTCATCAAAAGGATACGTAAAAACCTGTGAGTGGCCAGTAACGAGTGTACGATAAAACACTCGTCTGATAATGTGCTCTATGTGTTTCTTTATTTAAAATGGCCTTTCCCCAACATGGTGCCCTCTGTCTGGCTTGGACTACAACTTCCAACATTCTGGACAATGCCGGCTCCAGAGATTTTTGTTTATTTAATTTTAATAATCTTATTGATTTCCCAAAACAAAATCCACCCAAAGAATTAAAACATAAGGAAATCAATAAAAAGAAATACACTGAATTTGTATTGACAGAGGGTAGTACATTAAACCTCCATTCATATTTTTCGCTTGGCTTTATGGGCCAAAATATATATGGAGTCCATGGGCTGCTCAGAAGTTTTCTTTATCATTCTTTTCTATATCAAATTTATATTTAGTCTCTTTTCCATAATATGAGGAAAGGCTTTAGCATATCCAGTTGTGCATGTCCCTGATCAGTATATCGAACAAAATCCTGCCATGTTTGACAAAAGTCAGATATTTTGACTTTGCTTTTAGTTCCAGAGTTTTGAGGGCCGTTGGGCGACACATCCTCAATGGGCCCCACCCTCGGTGAGTCGACCTTCTTGTGGTCTTTGCTACAGCTTGCTATTCCCCTCTTTCCCAGCGGTGCTACCACAGGACACACAGGGAGCTGGCTTATGCTGCGTCAGACTGTTGGTCCATCCAGCCCAGTATATTTGACACCGACTGCAGCAATGGCTCTCCAGGGTTTGAGGCAGGGTGTTTTCCCCCCCAGCCCTGCCTGGAGATGCCGGGATTTGAACCTGGGAACTTTTGCAAGCAAAGCAGCAGCTCTGCCTTTGCGCCACAACCCCTCCGCTCTCTTGCTTGCCTTGCAGAGAGCCAGAGAGCAAGGAGGCCTCGGCATCTCCTGCTCTTCCTTCCCACCACCACTGCTGCATGGCCCAGAGCAAGAGGCAGGTCAACAAGCAGCTTGCAGGGGTGCAGAGGAGGAGCAACTCCAAGGTGGCCTTGTTCAGCAGGCCCTTCCTGGGTGTGGGCCCTTGGCCGGTGCCCAACCACGATGACCCTTGATGCAAGCCTTGACGCTGGCTGGGGCTGATAGGAGTTGAAGTCAAAAACAGCTGTAGCGCACCAGGTTGGGGAAGGATGATTTAAAGGAATATATGAAGAAGTATGCTGGGTCGGACTGAGGACCCGTCTGGTCTGGCAGCTATTTCCAAGAAGGCCCATATGCGGTTGCCCTTCCTAGTTCCTACTCTGCTCTCCTCAGCCTAGGGTGACCTTGTACCATATGCAAATTTGATGCAAATCAGTGCCCTCTTTTCACCTCTTTTTTTTGGCAATATATTTTTTGCTGATGTGAAAGTAGCCACCCCACTAAATGCAGTGGGGTGAACGTCCAACTAAACCTGCGTAGGATTACGCTGCACAATTCCGAGCAGTGAATATAAAGCACAGATCTGCTCTCTGTCGTTTTGCTTAGTGCTAAGAAGCTCCACACGCGTTTTTGGAACCTTCTACCCCAGGATGTAGCAGGTAACCACAGTCCAGAAGGGTGAAATCTTTCTAGGTGTGATATATGAGTCTTGAATATGACTGACCTACAGCCTAATAGAACTGTACAGAGAAATCCTGTGGCCTCATAAATTTAGCAGGGTGTAAAAGGGCAAGGCTGTGTGAACTGATTCATTTTTTGTTGTTGTTACTGGTGGGGTGGGGGCTGGGGAGAGACTTTGCTGCTGTAATGTGCTGTAATGTGCTGTACTTTAAAGGTCACACTGAGCAGGACTTTGATAAATCAGGTTTGACAACCACGCTGTGAGTCAATGATAACAAAACAAGATGCCTTAACATGAGTAAACAGTGGATCCGAGTAATAGGCATGAGCAGTGCTCAAGATTATGTTTGATGGGTGGGCTGACATTAGAAGGCTGAGGGGAATGTTTTACAATTCAGATGTGGCATCAAAAGTTACTGTCTGATCCCGAATACAGGTTGAAGGACCACCTGCACCCATTTGAACCCACCTGGGCCTTAAGATTGGCTTCAGAGTCCCTGCTAGTTGTACCGTGTTTAAGATCACTTACATAAGTAGGCACTAAAGACAGGGTCTTTTCTGTTGTGGCCACATCTTTGTGGAACTCCCTCACAAGGGACATATGTTTGGCCCTGCGAGGTTGGAAACCTATTGCTTCCAAGCTATTTTTCATTAAGATGCCATGCTGTACTTTTGTCATGGCTTTTATTGCTGTTGTTTGTAAATTGTTGGTTTTATATCACTCCTTCTAGTGGTTTGGGTTAATGTTGTAGGAGACCAATGCTAACCTCTGGAATATTTCAACTGCTCTTTTAAGAAGACAATATTTTATTCAAATGATATATTAAAAAATTTTTTTTTTAATGTAAGCTGCCTTGACAAAGGTGGTTGCGAAAAGATTACATGCTTCTTAGGTTACTCTGTTTTATTATTTTAATATGAATGTATTTAGTTTTTCAGGAACTGTATATACAGGCAAGAAAGGGTTAACTGTGGGTAGCAGGAGGTGCTTGTGTGTGATTGCTGATTTGGTCCTACCTGGGGAAGGGAGGAGTGAGTGATGTCAGAGGCAGGTTGGTATGGTTTTGACAGTGAGTTTTGAGGATTTGGGATTTGGCAAAGCACCATCTTAGTTTTGCGGGAGGATTTAGAGGGTAGAGAGGCATGCTTAGGCTAATTATTAATCATCTACATAAATAATAACAACATCTATAGCACCGAAATAATATGTTGTAAACATTAAACTTTTAGTTTCTTTTACTGAGTTCAAGCCGTGTGCCAGCTTGGACTTCGTTGATGCTACAGCATCCTTTCATGCTTAATATCCAGCGCCCATTTTCCCCAAACTAGAAATTATAGTAAGTGATCAATTTGATGCTCTTGTCATTAATAGTGGAGGGGTACAAGGTTAGCTAAGTCAGTGTGTACAGCTGATTTGGCAGTGGCGTCCCACTCCATGGGCTTATTATCCTAAGCTTGAAGAGATAATAGGGGAAAGCCTGCATAAAGGAGGGGCCGATGTCACAGTGGGACATCCCGCAGTGTTTAAATATTTTAAACAAACTAACGAATAAATGAATACTTGGTACCTAGTTTTTGTGGGCATGCATTCATACTCAGGTGCAATGTTCCTGGAGGCTTAAGGTGCCTCTCCCCTGCAGCTCTATTGCTCCTCCTTGTCTTTCTCATAAATGCTATCATCACTTGCTTGACTGGCAAACAGCAAGCAGACTATGAGCCAATCTACACTCTAGCTTTGTAACGTTTCATAAGGGTTACAAAAACCCTTTGGGCCACATGACGCACTCCCTTTAACGATGTATACCCGTGTTTTTTTAAAACTCACTTCAGCTATATATAACGGTTTTTACTTTTAATAAATCATTCTAAGTAAAATAATGTGTCCTTCCTTACCGTTTGTGATTCATGGGGGCGGTGCTTCATTTTCCGGCGCCCAAATGCTTAGCCGTTGATTGTTAGGGAAGAAAGAGGGGCTAAGGAGGAAGTGGATGAGTGAACTACAGTGCCCACAATACTTAGCCCTAAACTCATTGAAAAAACGAAACAGAAAGAGATGGACGGAAGAGTGTGAGACAACACACACCGCTTTGAAGACTGTAGAAATTTTCTCCTGTAACATGAGTACTCAGTAATGTGGCCTAAGGCGTTTTAAAACGCGTCTATTTGCAATGTTTTAAAATGCTATTTAAAACGTTCCAAGCTACAGTGTAGATTGGCCCAAGGGCATCCGCTGCTTCTCCATCTCAATCGCACCATTGTCTGGGCCATAGGGAGAGGCAGGTGAACAAGTGGGTTGCCATGGTGAAGAGGAGGAGCAAGGCCTGGGTGCTCTTGCCAATGGGACCCTGCTGGGGTGTGGGCCTTATCAGGTGCCCGGCCATGCCTACACTTGGCACCAGCCTTGCCTTTCTTCACCGTTAGTTTCTAACCTGGACTATTGACCAGCCGTTTACCTAACAAGCGAATAATTCAGCAGCCCGGTCAAAATACCTGGCATGTGTTTTAAGGGTTAACCGAATCATCTTAAATTCTTCCGTAAACGCCTCCTGAGAGGTGTTCATGTGGACACTGGGTTTGAAAGATTAAATCATGTGACTGATTTGGCAAACATGGGAGAAATCTAATCTCTACTAGCCGCACAGAACCGTGGAGAGCACCGCAAGCAGATGATTCTGTTGTGATCTCACATCACGCAGAGTTGAAAGCCTTCGGCTTTGCGTGTGTAATTTCTGTTGACTTGAAAGCTCCCCAGGCAATTTCTAATTTTCATTTAAGACTTCCCTTTCCTTGTTGAAAGCTGAATGATTTCCTTCTGTGGTTTTTATCAATGGACCAGAAGGACTGATAACACCGCTTCCTTCCTCTGCTAGATATTCTTGGACTCCTGCCATCCATGTTGAAAAGTAATATATTTGCCTTCCTGTCTTGAGCTGAAGCTCAATGTAGTGGGAGGCAATTTAAGTGGCTACACACACACACAAGAAAAAGTTGAACACATGCAAATAGATCTGCATCGGAGCTATTCAGGACATCCCTGTTGCATCTTTCAGAAATCTCCTAAGGTATTTGAGGAGACAAAATAAGAGATTTGGATAGTCCCCGTTTCCTCCTTCTCCACTCTCTTTCTCATGCATCAGGTCTTCTGTAGATATAGCAGATGATGTTCTGCTGCACAGCAAGGGTGGGAGAGAGAGACCCACCCACCCATCTATTCCTGTATCTGTCATATGGCCTTTGCTGAATCTCAGATCCCAGTGTGCAGGAAAGTTCCATTGTAGCTTCATCGACAGAAGCATCTATGCCTGCAGCACCTGGTGAAATTCCCTCTTCATCACAACAGTGAAAGCTACAGGAGTCCTGCCCTCTTTTGTATCTGGTCACTCTAGTATAGCTCCTGCAGCTTTAACTATTGTGATGAAGAAGGGATTTCACCAGGTACTACATGCTGGTCACTCCTCTAACATCTTATTCCCACCTCCCAGCATCTGTCACCCGAAGCAACTGCTTCACTCATAAGCGTGCGCAGCACATTTCATTAGGTGGTGCCCCCAGGGATTTTTTAAGGTAAACTTGGGAGTAAATTCCATTTAACTAGGGTGACCATATTTTGGAAACCAAAAAGGAGGACATCATAGCCGACCCTCAAGGAGGCGTGCCCACCTCAACATGTCCAGCCCCCAAGGATGTGTGCCCATCCTGATATAACCGTCCCCAAGGGTGTGTGACCTTGGTCACACGTCTGATTTACTGAACTGTAAACCAGAATCTAAACGTCAATAAAATATGATATCGTCGAGCATCTCAGAATCCTACAACTAAACTATTACTGTTGTGAAATGCAGTCAGAGCTTGGAAAAAGGGGGAAAGGGACATCACCACTTCCCATGTTTATTTTACAAACATGTCTCTCAAAAACAAAACTGGGTTACATCACCATCAAAGAATACAAATGCTGAGATTTCAGCAGGCATTATGACACACTTCCAATGACATCTTTGCAGCCATAAAGGCTAGAATCCTTTTTTAAAAGAAAAACTCAGATTTTCAGGTGGCTGAACTCTGGGTCCAGCAGTATCACATTCTGCATTTCTGGCTATTACAGAAACAGATCAGATCACCAGTCCAATTGCTAGTCCCCACCAGAGCAAACACATTGAAGCAATGAAACTTAGATAAGTGTGGACTTACCAAGTTCCCATTGATTCACTGTGTCTATTCTAGTTAGGAGTAGCAATTGGATTTAGGCCTCCAAGTTGTATGCATCCCTCTTGAAGTGTGGTGCCCAGAACTGGATGCAATATTCAAGATGAGGCCTAACCAGTGCCAAATAAAGGGGAGCCAGTACCTCATGCGATTTGGAAGCTATATATTAATGCATCTCAAAATAGCATTTGCTTTTTTTGCAGCCACATCACACTGTTGGCTCATATTCAGCTTGTGATCTACAACACATGCAAGTGAAATGATCCAAAGTTATGCCCTTGTCTGAAAAGCTATGTAGGAACATTGAGTAGCTGTAAAAGGCACGGGGTCATATGTTATACATCATAATGTTGTACATTTTGATATATACATGAAAATACTTGCAGGTAAGGCTGACCATATGAAAAGGAGGACAGGGCTCCTGTAACTTTAACAGTTGTAGAGAAAAGGGAATTTCAGCCAGTGTCATTTGTATGCAATTAGTTCCTGGTGAAATTCCCTCTTCATCATAGCAGTTAAAGTTGCAGAGGCCCTGGCTTCTTTTGTATATGGTCACTCTAGTATAGTGCCTGCAACTTTAACTGTTGTGATGAAGAGGGAATATCACCAGGAACTAATTGCATACAAATGATACTGGCTGAAATTCCCTTTTCTCTACAACTGTTAAAGTTACAGGAGCCCTGTCCTCCTTTTCATATGGTCAGCCTAGGTAATATATAAAAGAACTGGCAAGAAAGTTCAGAGACTTGGGCACCTAGGTAAGCAGAAATAGGAGCAATAAGCAGAGGTGGGGTCTGAACATCCAAAACACAAAACTCTGTGTCCTTTGAATCCACATTTGTTTGCTTCTGCAGAAACCCATTTTTAAAAAAGAAAAGTGAAGCATATTGGCTGGTAATTAGACCGAGGTGTGCAAAGCAGAAAACCACTCCTTTGAGCCTGCAGTTTGAGCCCCCACTTCACCCCTCGCACCTTCATCCTTAGTCTTCCTGCTGCTCAGCTGCCAGCAGCCCGCCTGCGCTGCCCGCCGCCTGCCCACCCGACCTGCCCGCTACTCGCTCACCCACTGCTCGCTTGCTCGTTCGACCACCACCCGCTGCTCAACCGCCCACATGCCCTGCCCTCTGCCTGCCCATGCTGCCCGCCCGCCCTGCCTTACTTACCCCCAGGCCTCCTTCTGTTTTGCTGCTCATACTCAGACCCCGCCTCTCCCACAAGTCTCGCGAGATGGGGATGAAATGTCTGAAGTCTCATCCTGAAGTATCGCGAGACTGGGGGAGAGGAAAGAGCAGGTAAGCTGTGACTGCTCCGTTCCCCCCCCCCCCGCACCTTTCTCAGTATGAAAGGGTCTCTTAACACTTGAATTAAGAGGCCGTTTCATACTGGGAAAGGTGGGAGGGGGATAGAGCAGGCCGCATGTTCTCTAGAGGCGTGGAGATCACCTAACACCATTAGTGTGGCCACGCTAATGGCGTTAGGTGATCTCCACGCTTTCTGGAGCTCTGGAGAACACGCGGCCTGCTCTGCCCCCTCCTCCACCCCCTCCCACCTTTTCCAGTGTGAAAGGGCCTCTTAATTCAACATTAAGAGACCCTTTCATATTGGGAAAGGTGCAGGGGGGAGGGGGTAGAGGAGGCCACACATTGTCCGAAGCTCCGGAAAGTGCACAGGTGGCTTACGCTATTAGCGTGTTAGTCATGCTAATAGTGTAGGCCATCTGTGCACTTTCCATAGCTTCGGACAACGCACAGCCTGCTTCCCACCCTTCTCTCCATGCCGCACCTTTCCCGGACTTTTCATTAGGTGGTGCCTGGGCACCAGGTGAACCACCTGTGTGCACGCCTATGGCTTCACTCTGCCCAATGTTAGGGCCAACTCTATTTTCAGTTTACAAATCTTGGAGTTTGCTATACAAGATCTCCGTTTGCTCTCTCAAACTCTCTCTGCCTCCACTCCTGCTTGGATCCTGCAGATACATATCTCCCATTACTAAGGGGGAAGACAGTACCAATGTAACAACCATCAAAGCCTGAGGACATGACAAGTGACCCAATGCTAGATAGAGAAGCTTGAGGATTTCTTTCTATTTGCAGGTTTAACTGAACTGACATGACTCCGACTTCCCAGGTCATAATACAATAATACTTTGGTTTTTGCATTTCTCCAAATTTTGCAATACACTTCTCTGTTCAAAAAAATGTACAGAAATGCAAATTCAAAAGTGTGTGTTAGGGTAAAATGCTTACAAACATGCCTGTTTTTAGAATAAAATGCATAGAAAGTGCCTACCTAATGGCTCAGTTCCGCTTGATTGCCACACTCAGCGGCTTCTGACAATCTGGGGCTCTGCCGGCAATGTAGGATGGGTGTCGTAGGCGTTTTCCTCCTCTCCATCTTCTTTTACAGTATTTCCCACTAGGTAGGCCTCTGAGCCAGGGCCAGCTCCATGTTTTTGAGGTCCCTTGGGCAAGACACCCTTCATGGGTCCCCTCCCTCAGTGAATCTGCCTCCTCACCATGGTTGTCACCAGCTGATCTTGCTCCTCTTCTTCTTTGTCAATATCACTACCACTTACGTGCTTAACTTGCAGAGTGTCAATGGCTCAGTTCGGACAACACATTAGTCAACGCAGTGCGAAAATTCCACTCAACTTTTCAGTTTGTAGGGGCTGCTCGCTACACAACATGTCCTAACTCCACCACTGTATGACTGTGGGCTACCATGGAGTTGAGTAAAATCCATCGCGATGTTTGATTGACAGTTCCTCCACCCTCTCTCCTCCCCCAGTCCTCCTGATGGTATCCCATCAGCCATTGCTGCAAAAAACCAATCCCGGCGGCTCTTCTAGAGCAGCACCCACTCCTTTCACCACTCTTGTCAGGGAACTCTGTACCCGGAGGGAAAAGTCAACCCAACACAACAAAGAACTCCACGGAGCCTTCCACACAACACAATGGTTGTGCAGGAACTCTGCTCTGCACCATGTGGATATTCCACCGCTGCATGAAGTTCTCCTGCCAGACAACACATTTCTCAGCGGTGGTGTAACAACTCCACCATGGAGTTCTAAAACCTCCGTTGACTAACATGTTGTCTGAACCAAGCCAATGAGGCAAGTCAGCAATGACATCTACTGCTCCTCCTTCCTGCAACAACCATTGCCAGGCCAAAAGCAACATGCAGCTGAACAAGCAGGTTGCAGTGGTGAAGAGGGGGAGCAACTCCAGGGAGCTTTAGTCAGAGGGACCCTGTTGAGGTGTGGGCCCTCAGCAGGTGCCCCAACCATGCCTACCCTTGACACCGGCCCCCTCTGAACCAAACTAATGGAGTACTGCTGATGGAGGTGGGGAGAAGCTTTAGGATCCTGCAGATCCTCACTGCTCCTCTTCCCTGCCCACTGGTAATGCCCCTTTTCCCTCAGAAAAGGAGATGCCACCATGGAGTTTTCCATGGCAGCAGGGAGTGTCTATACATGTGGAGATCTAAGAGGAGCTTTCCCCCTTCAAGGCCTTGGCTATGTCCTCAGTATCCTGTGCCTCCCCTCAAACAATGTCTGGGGGGGGGGGGGGTCACAGGATTGGTCTGCCAGAGCAAAAAAAAATGCTTATTCTGTGAATATATTTGATCAAACTTTATCAGTGGTACGGCCAAGTAATGTTAACTCGAAGTTAACGGTCTTACAGGGGGCCCTTTCAATGGCCATGTTTGAAGCACAGAGGTAAAATTTCCCTCTGACCCGTCCAAATTATTATTATTATTATTATTATTATTATTATTATTCTATTTATGTATATCCCACCTTTTTCCCAATAATGGGACTCAAGGCGGCTTACAAATTAAAACATGTACAGTTAAAACAAATAGTGATATACAAAAATTAAAAATATAATTAAACATAGTACAATTTCAAAATATTTAAAACATTTTAAAATATTTTAAATACACATCATTAAAAATCCGAACTATAAGCAGTAAATAAAGTTGGGGAGGGGCTATTTCCCAAACCATTTCTCCTCAAATTATTGGATAAATTTAGGGCACAATCCTATGCATGTTCTATATTACTGACATGTTAGAACAACAGCAACAAAACTGTTGGCCAATCGTGATAAAATAAATAGTCTGAGCATGTGTGGCTCTGCATTTGAAACTCACTTAAATCATAGCACTATCAAGACTATGGGAATAAAATAGAGTTTGCTTCTTCACCTGCCACTCTCTGATAGGGATGTCCGTCACTGGGAAATCCAGTGCTGCTTTTTTAAAAAAAACTCAACAGAGTTCTGTGGCATGTACAGCTCAATTTGTGTTTGCAAGCTGAGCTGGAGACTTGTCCCCAAACATCAAGAACATTTTTGTTCATTTTTCCCTGCAAGGTCTGCAATTTGCACGAATTTCTGAGCAATCTGCACAACTTTCTCAGCAATTTGCACAAATCATGGCCAAATTTGTGTGAACAGCTCAGAAATTCAAACAAATTGCATAACTCGTGTGGAAAACATGAACAAAATGCCTGGAAAACCGCCAATTTATATTTACAACCGATATAAAAAAGAAGAAACAGTCAGAATTTGAGAAACTCTGGGCTGAAAACGGAATAAGTTAGTTGCTCTTAGGTCCCATTGAAACCCATGTGAAAAGTTAGTCATGACTTGACTTAAGTCCCATTGTTTTCAGTGGGAACTATGGATTGAATCCAGATATAGTCAATGGGACATAGGTTAGTCTCATTGGATATCTAAGTATGACTATATCTGGATCTAACCCTAAGGCTGCAATCCTATACACCGGGGATGGGCAACTTGTGGCCTACAACTTCCATCATCCCTCGCCATTGGCTATGCTGGCAGGGGCTGATGGGACTTGTAGGCCAAGACAGGTCTGTTAGTCCTTTAGAAAAAGAGCTTAATATTTTGAACGTGTATTGGAGAACAAGAAGGTAACATAAGCCTGGTAACTTGCCATGATGCCAACCTACCAGATGCTCTAGGGGGCACTGTTAAGCCACATCAACATGTAGGGCTTTGTCAATGTCACCACCCTCCTGACCATCTACTGTACCTCTGACATGGGTGGTGATAGTTCACAGACATAGAGCAGGGCCTCAGTACATGATCTTAAGGGTTGGGTGGTTTCATATGGTAGAGGCAATTTTTAAGGTCATCTGGTACTGTACCATACTGTTTAGGACGGCTTTTTCCAAGCCGGCGCCCTCCAGCTGTGTTAGGCTACAACTCCCAGCATCCCCAGTCAACATGGGCCTTGTGGGCTGGAGATTATGGGAGTTGCAATCCAACGCATCTGGAGGGAGGCAGTTTGGGGGAAAGGCTGGATTAGGATGTTAAAAGTCTTTCATATTCTTTAACATGCATTTTGCATCATTTCCCAGCCAATGGGGGGAAAGCGATGCATTGTATCAACTTGTTTCCCTATATTCTAGGGCCTAAAATGTCTAGAGATTTTTAAAAGCCTAATCCTGATCCCCATTAACCCCCAGGCTTTCAAAGAATGAATTGTGTATGACATTAATCCAGCCAGCTCCACACAGTTGTTCTGTAATAACGTCAAACCAACTACATTCCTCACTTATGATTTGGTTAAGCTGAAAATGGCTTGGAAAAACTTTTTCTTTATTGAAAACCATCCTCATTAGGGAGTTTAAGAGGTGAAGTCATCCTGTGGACTAGTCACAGCTAGAAGAAAACAATGCCATTCTACACTCAAGCACTCATTAACCTGACAGGAATCTAAATTATCAGGGTGTTAAAAGCTATTACCCTTCAATTGTGTTTGTTTTTCAGCTGTTATTTTGTTCCTGATTGACGGTAAGAGCTGAGTTTTAAAACCAGAGTTGGAATAATGTAATGATTTTCCATTACAAAGCACTATGTGGCTTAATAGTCTAAACAGAGACGCAAAGGTGCCTCTTCATCAATGCTTTACATATTTTGGAATATAAAAATTAATCAGAAGAAATACACTGTTTTTGTTTGTTTGTTTTGCAGTAGAACATTGACAGTATCCAAGGGAGGGTTGTTGGTCATTAACACATGAAACTGACTTATGGTGAGTCAGGTCACTAGTCCATCTCGCCTAGTATTGTCTGTTCTGATTGGCAGAAAAGCACTCTGGATTAAGGTTCTGTTGTGCAATCACCCTGCCTCAAACATGGAATTTTACAGTTCATCAGATGAGCGTTTTATCCCACGCTCACTACTGCCCACTTACAGATGTGCGTGCATCCTTTAGATGATGACGTCCACCTCCCACGCGCCTCCCGCTCCTTCGGCTCTTTTTTTCCGTAGCAAAATAGAACCCTTTTAATCCAACTTTTATTTTTTTAGAACGGAACGTGCCAAATCTCCTGCTATATGCAGGAAAAGCAACACAACCTCTGAATGGACCATGTGGTCTTTGTTTACTTCCTCTTTTCCCTCCAGGAAGGATGAGGAAGTAATAAGAGACAAAAGCAGGGGCAGAGAAGCGATGGTAAGGAAACACATTTTCCCCCCATGGGATGACGCTCATTGTCTTCCATTTGTAACCCTCCCATAAGAACATGAAACGAGCTATGTTGAATCAGACCAAACGTGTATCCAGTTCAGCATTTTGTTCCCACAGAGGCCAACCGGATGCCCAAATGGGAAACCCACAAGAGTGCAAATAGCACCCTCCTGCTCATGTTCCTCAGCAACTGATACATGATCCTGGAGGTAATATGTAGTTATCAGAACAAGGAGCCATTGATAGCCTTATCCCTCATGAATTTGTCTAATCCGCTGTTCAAACTGTGTGACCATCACCATATTCCATGAACGCAAACGACCATGCAGAGGGGGGCCCAGTAGGGCCAGTTGGCCCAGGGCCCACGATTTTGAGGGGGCACTCCGACAAGGAGGTCCCCCCCAGCTTTTGCTACTGCTTCCATAGTGTAAGCGGCCCATCAAGAAGCGAGGAGCCCACCCTGTGGAAACAGCGCAGAAGCCGTCCGTCGTGAATACCACGGTCAGACTACAAGCTCCAGAGCGCCATGCAGCATGTGGGGCGGGGATATAGGTGCCTTGAGGTGTTGTAGAACAGGTGTAATATGAAGTTGTTATGTAGAATGGACATGTTGGTGGGCACATGGCCCCCTTGGGGTGGCCATGTTGTCCTCCTTTTTTGAAATGGGAGGGGCACCCACTTCCCATCTGGCCTGGGCATATTACCAGCTCTGCACGGCCCCGATCGCAAATCCCGTAGTTTTACTATGTTTGGTGTGAAGAAGGGCCTCCTTTTCTTTGTCCTGGATCTCTCAACAATCAGCTTCATGGGATGACTGGAGGTTGGCAGCATCTCGTAAAAGACCCGCAAACATCCATGGTTGGCCAGTCACGAGAGTGCAATAAATTGTTCATGTAGAGATGCTCTGAATCTCACATACTTTCCTGTAGATATCTGAAAAGCACGCCTCAGAAATGTTCGGCTTTATAGGAAGGTTGTGACTCAAGAAAGCAGTTACATTACCACTCTGGTAATGTAACTGCTGCGACAGTGCAGATTCCATGTGCTACACAGTCACAATGACAAGAGGCGTGGGGCATGGTGGAGACCACATGCGTTCAGTCACACCTTGGAGAGCATTGAGGGCAGACGGATCCCTCATATATGTGCCCACCCACGCATGCTCGTACAGTTATTCCTCCAGCTTCCATTTATGTGCTCCCCCCATCCCTCTTTCATAACACTGTAAACTTACTGTAAACTCGACAGAACGGTTGGATGCCGGTTGTCTCTATAGTGCCTAGAAAACTAAAATGTCACGGTGACACAAGAGAGAATGACTAAACATTACTAATGATAATGATGAGAGTGGAAAATGACCTGACTAATCTTTCAGCTACTGCTTGATTATTCATGTCTATGCATGTTTGGCTAGAATTTCAAAAGAGACGGGTGTGGGTGTTTTGTGGGGGGCGGGGCGGAGTCCTCATTTTTTTAAATGTTCCAAATGACACGGCTTCTCTCTAGCACTTCTCATGGAAGTTCATCTCATGATCTATTCTAATCAAATTCATTGTCCATTTCCTTCAGATGTTTCTTTTCCTTTCACCATTTCCAGATATATCCTGCATGACTCGTTACAGCCCGATATTTACTGAGGTCCATAAAAAGCAATTGCTGCTTCTTCTTCTTCTTCTTCTTCTCCTTCTCCTTCTCCTTCTCCTTCTCCTTCTCCTTCTCCTTCTCCTTCTCCTTCTCCTTCTCCTTCTCCTTCTCCTTCTCCTTCTTCTTCTTCTTCTTCTTCTTCTCCTTCTCCTTCTCCCTCCTTCTCCCTCCTCCTCCTCCTCCTCCTCCTCTCCTTCTCCTTCTCCTCCTCCTCTCCCTCCTCCTCCTCCTCCTCCTCCTCCTCCTCCTCCTCCTCCTCCTCCTCCTCTTCTTCTTCTTCTTCTTCTTCTTCTTCTTCTTCTTCCTCTTCTAGAATAGGAAATAAACAAATCACTGCATGACTTTCAGGCTTCACATGTAAATAGGATATTAATCTAATCCAGCCCTCTAAATGGTGCCTTTGGGACTACGATCCCCATCATCCCTGCCCATTAGTCATGCTGGCAGGGGCACCACCACACATTGGCTGCTGTAAAGAGTTGGACGATATAAAGCAGGTTGGGAGCACCCCGATATACCTATATATGCCAGTTGCTGGGGAACATGGGTGGGAGGGTGCTGTTGCACTGTGTTCTGTTTGTGGGTCCCTGAGTGACAGCTGGTTGGCCACTCTGTGAACAGAGTGCTGGACCCTCGGTCTGAGCCAGCAGGGCTCTTCTCATATTCTCGTTATCTGTGTTTGTGTGTACCTCTCATCCTGGCTTTTTTCCCCTCTCCTAGTTCATTTCTTTTCTTTTCTTTTGTTCGTTCGTTCATTTTATTTCTCACTCTCTTTCTTCCTGTTGCCATTAGGGTTACTAGCAGGGGGTGAGTTTTTACGCCCTGCCAGCTTTCTTTCGGCATAGAAAGCTTTCTCCCCTCCCTATTCAAGTGAATGGAGGAATTGCTCCATTCAGCTGAACAGGGAGGGAAATACACTGACCTGTCAAAAACTGGCTGGAGTGATGAGACATTCCCCCCTCCCCCCCATACACACAAGGATCACATTGCCATAAGGGTTCTTGGCATGGGGTGGACTTCACCCCCTCCCAGCCATTTTTTGACAGACACCCACTATTCCAGTGAATGGAGAAACTGTTTGGGGAAATTACTTGGTGGGAGTCTCAACCTTGCCTGGTGGGCAGAGTTGTGCCCATGATCTCTGTGTTGGAGACCCCAGAACGACAGTAATTCTTTCTACGTTTGCATCTAGTCATATATGTTGACACCTGCATGTTTCATTAAACCAGCACTGTCTTTATTTGGGTTCAAAAGAGTGTTTTTGTGTCTTAGATCTTAGATCCTCACCTCTGCCTTGTTCTTAGCTTTTCAGCTAAGTTGCTTTTCTTTTGGCATTGGTAGTTTGCCTTCTGGGAAATGACTGTTTTTTTGGCCAGCTATGTGATCAACCATGGCAGCCATTTCATGAATGGCCATGCCCCACTCCTATGGCAGCCATTTGATGAGAGAGCCTCTCACATTTTCTCAAAATTCCAAAAGTGCCCGATGACCCAAAAGTGGGAGGGGACCCCAGGACGTCATGGGAAGGACAAAGGGGATTTTGGAAGGTTTTTTTTTTTGTCTGCATGCAGGGAAGGAACTAAGATGTCAAACTCTATGTCTGTTAAGCTCAGTCTGCATCCAGATCCTTAATTGTGAAACTCCCAAACCAGAGCATTCACGACCATGCGTACAGACGTATCCACTCCTCACTCTGGGATTTTAACTTCTGGGTAGCCAGATCTTAAAGAATGGCAAGTCTAGCGACTCACACTGGCAACATATAGGCTCAATTCGGACAACACGTTAAGCAACAGTTGTTAAGTTAAACAACTGTCAGTTGGTTAGCTCAACGTGTCGTCCGAATTCAGCCACACAACGGATAAACAACCCACAGTTGGTTAAGTTGGAGTTTTAAACAACTGAGTTAAACAACTCGCTCGCGAGTTGTTTAAAAGTTAGTCAATTGACTAACGTGTTGTCCGAATTCAGCCGCTTGAGGTGTGTGGGTTAAACAACTGAGGTGAGTACGTTAATACAAAAGACCATAGAGGAGAGCGGCAAGAGCGGCAGAAAGCGGGTGGCCGCTCAGGCACGCTCGCAACAGACCGCTGGTATCACCGCCATAGCAACCAGGATGCCCGCCTCCCCCACCAGGCAGCCGGCATGGAGCTCAACAAGGGGCCGGCTCCTGCACGAACTCACGCAGGGTGCCCAGTCAGCTACCCAAACGGAAAGGAAAGCACACCAGAAGGGCAGTACGGCAAAGGGGGGAGGGGGAGACAGAATAACCCAAACCCCCAGGCGCCCTGGAGCAAGAGGCATCCCCCCCACACCAACTGGGAGAACTGCACTTCACCCAAAGCAGACCCCCACCGCACCTCCACCTCCACCCTCACTTCACCCAGAAGGACGAGGGCAGGGGAAGCAGTGACCAGAGAGCCCCCCCTCATCCGCCCAACACGGCCGGACAGCGAGCCTTTGCCGGGCCCTGAGAACCCCGTTGGGGAGCATCGCGCCCGTGCGGAGGCGTCCTAGGTACGTAAATGCATCAGTGCCTGGATCTGGCTGCGTTACCCCCACCCCCTGTGAGCGTCGGCTGTGGAGTTCCATCTGTCGACTGGCATCTCTCCCTGGCATGCCGCCCCTCTCCACCACACCCCCTTGGCACGGTCCGTGCTTGGCTCCCTGGGGGGGGTGGCCTCGGCCGCCCCCTCTTCACCGCTGTGCCTTCCAGCCGCCTTCTCCCTTCCCGGGGGCAACTGTCCTCTCCGTAGGTTCTGCCCTGGCTTAGTGGTGCCCATGTGCCTTATTGCCCTTGTCTGGTCTCCCTGCTGAATAAAGTTTTCTACGCCACCCCACTCTTGCCGTCTTTCCTGTGTGTGCGGAAGATGCTCTAGGAGGGAGGTGGGGGGGTTGGGGGCTGGGGCGTGGGTGCCAACGTTGGAATTGCAGTGCTGGGTGTGGGGTGCGAATGTTGTATTGGTGCTGCCGTTCCTCCTAGCAGCCTCTTTGCCCGAGGCTGCTGAGTTCCGCCCACTGACTGAGGCAGCCAATTGGGTTTGGGAGGCGTGTCCTGCATTGGCTACAATGGCGGCACCCATGGTTTTCGGCCACAGTGTGTGCTGGGATACCTGCTGGAGGACTGACAGAGTTTGGTAAGCGGGGAAAATAGTGGCCGGGCTGTCCGTCAAAACCGAGTACGTTATTAACCACCAGGGTGGTTAAAAATTCTTTGCAGCACCTGCTGCAGTGTGTCGTCCGAATTGAGCACACCTTTTTAACACACCGTCAGTGGATTAATTCCCTTCAGTTGCTTAATGTGTTGTCCGAATTGAGCCATAGTCAAGGCCCCCCCCAAAGGCAAAAATAAAATAAAATAGGGACAGTGGTTTATCAGAGGCAGGTTCAGAAAACAGAGGTGGTTAGAACAGCTACTTTTATCCACTAGCTCAGGCCCTGTCAGTGCAAAGGGTTGTATTTTTATTCTCCCATCAAATCTCCTTCACGTCTACTGACCTCTTCGCTCTTGCCATTTTTGCCACAATCGCAATCCACTGTGCTTTTGTCACCACTCTTGATCCCGGTGGCTGAACTGCTGCTATGTCACAGAGGTTTTTCAGGGCAAAATGGCCATGGCTGTGATTGGCTGTGCTGCTGTGATGTCAGCCAGGGGTCTAAGCAACCGTTGGGCCAGGTGGTTACACTTAAGGTAGACGAACTTGAAAGACCTTAACATAAAACACACACACATGGCAAAGTTTCACACCTTTTTGGTGCAAAATCATTGAGACGTTTTAGAGGCTCTGGACGGAGACACCGAGTCCCTTCAAACGCTAACCTGGCCATTATGGTGATGTTTTCAAATTAGCACCTCCCGCAAGGCTGGCATGTTTAAATGAGCATCCACAAGAATGGAGGCATTCCATGAAATTGGCAACCTGCCACGGGCAATACCAATGTCATAGGAAAAAGCCCCCCTCACGTGGTTAGGTGATGGGATGGCTGGCGATACGTCCTACTTTACACAGGACTGTCCTCTATTTGAAGACATTCCCTAATTTGAAAGGCTGTCCAATCCAAGGCCAATTTAAAGATAAAGAACCCAAAGAAGGGAGAGGAGAGAGCATTTGAAGTCGCCCAGTTAGCAGCACCTGGACAGTGGACTGAACGCCTTGCACACAGGTCACCTGGTCCCAGTCTTCTCCACGATGATGAGATGTATTGTATTTCTATTTAAATCATGATAGTTATTTCTCAATCTGCATCTATTCATCCACGTTCGCATGTGCAAATTTTATGCAAACGAGTGCCCTCTTTTTTGGCAATGCATGTCCTCTATCTTGGCAATTCGTATGTGGGCACCCTATTGGACACTGAGAATTCTTCCAACCACAAGCGTCATCAGATGGTGGTGGGGAAATCATGTTTCCCTACTGTCACTTTCCTGTCCCACAATAGGGAGGAGCAGCTTCCTCTTTCTTCACAGGGGAAAGAGAGAAGAAGCAGTCAACAATCACGTGGCCCATTTAGCAGGTGTTATCGCACTGCTTTTCCTGTACACAACAGGAAATGGTGGCAAGTTTCACTTCAATCACAAAAACTGGATTTACCGGGTCTTATTTTGTCATGGAAAAAAGAGCAGAAGGAGCAGGGGACACACGGGAGGTGTCATCAAAAGGGCCCGCACACATCCATAAGCGGCCAGTACCGAGTGCACTATATAACGTTCATCTGACAACGCTACCAGTCTCCCTGTGACATCACAGCCAATCAGGCAGTGGCATCAAGGAAAGATGCTCCCATGCATGTAGAGTAACACTGAAGGTGTCCCATTGAGCACAATTCGCTGTTTGGTGCCTGTACAATTTCTCCTTCTATCCATGTGGCCTGCTGGCAACTCCTGGCCATAAAAGGTCTCCCTTATTAAACATTTGTTCACTTTTTGATTCTAAAAAAAGGCATCAGATGGCATGATGATTTTCATGTGCGTGTTTTTAAAATCTCTTTTGAAAAATCTTAAGATTTATGCTTTGGAAAACAGAATGTGCAAAGTAATGGCTATTATTAACAAGTTGTCCTGTACGCTCCCCCCCCCCCCCATCCAAAAGTGTATGGGCTGTTACCATGGCATCATCTCTGTTGAATTATATTGTTTCTTTTTAAGTTAACGGCTTATTATTATTATTATTATTATTACATTTCATTATCCATTTTCACCGTAGACTTTTTTGTTTTTGTTTTTGGCTTTCTTTTTAATGGCACAGCATTCAAGATGTCTTTGAAAAATGCCAAACATGTTCCTCTGGTTTTAGTTTTCATGGTTATGCAGAGGCATATAAACAAGGATTCATTCAACCGTCTTAAGATCTTGAAGACAAGCGAAGATGGAAAAGGCCGGGCAGGTCAGAGAAGAGTGACAGTCATGTTCTCTATTCATTTTTCTAAAATATAGTATTGCCATTTGTACTGGTACTATTTAAACATTGGCCTAACATTAATTCTTATTCATCATTGGTCTTCAGCTGGTGGAGATCCAGAATTGGGTTGCATGAAGGAAACAACTACCACTTCTTCCTTCCTTCCTTCCGTTCTTTGAGTGCAATCCTAAAGGATTGATGCTCTATAGATGGAGGGCTCCAAGATAAGAGTCCTCCACCTATCCTAAGCCCTGGCAGGCAGGATCAGAGGAATGACGGAGACATTGTCATCTCCCATTCCTGTTTTTTGACATATTTAGCTGGACAGTTCTCTTGGCCCATCTAGCTGGCCTACCTCTTGGTGGCCAGGGAGAGGAATGGAGAAGCTGCTGGATCGAGTGGTCCCGTAACCTCTCCTTCTCCCTCCCTCCCTGCCCACCATCCCAGCCCCTTTTCTCCCTCCTGACTCTTCCGAGGTTACTGCGGCAACCTTGGCAGAGAAGCCGATAGTTTTCTGTGAAGCGGGGTGAACCTATTTTGAAGGTAAGGTTCAGCACCTTGGAGAGCTCATTTAGAGTTTTAGTTGGTTCTGACTAAAACCCAGAATGGATTCACTGACCCACTGAAATCTGATCTTCCAGCCTCCACTGCCATTAAGGGACATTAAGCAGTCCTGGCATCATTTACCTTCTCCTGTCCTGCCCCGAAACTCACAATATCAACACATGGCTGCAATCCTTAAACATCAAGGATGGTGTAACATTGTTATCTTTTCGGTGCCAGGTCAAGACTTTCCTCTGCTCTCAGGCATTTAGCAATATCTGATGAGCTTGGGTCTGTTTTTGTTTGTTTGGTTGGTTGGTTTTTGGCTCATAGCTTTTTAAATTATTATAGTGGTTTTAAATGTATGTGTGTATTGTATGTTTTTGCAGTTTTAATTTTTGTATATTGTTTTTAAGTGTTTTACTCGTATGTAAAGCACCCAGACAGCTTCGGCTATGGGACAGTATACAAATGCAATAAATAATATTAATAAGAAGAAATATCTTCACTCAACACAAAGCCATAGGCTGCCAAATGGATCTCAATGACTCAGCACAAATGACTCAGCAAAATTGGCTAATACAGTTAGCCAGAGCTTCAGCTATTGGGCAATATAAAAATGCAATAACTAAGTAAATACAGAAACACAGCTCTGAGTATTTTTCAGAAAAGAATATTTTCAGTTAATGCTGCATCATGATGAATATGCAATTAAAAATCATCATCATCATGAGATGGACGGACACATAGTTCTGTAAAACATGAGCATCTCGGACAAGTAGTTCCTTATAATGAATAATGTTCTCCTAGGGAAGAGATCCAGCTATCTCTTCTGAGTATCTTTGCTGAGCAAAAAGGCACACCCATACTGAACACGTGGGGCACAGAGCAATATAGAACTTCAGCTGACTGAAAGCCTACTAGCAGAACAGGAATATGATCGTGTGGGAACTAGATTTTGTATCCCTTCGTTACTTCACCAAGGTGTCAGCTGTGTTAAATCCTTCTGGTCTTTCTGGAATACACAGCAGAGTTTGCAGGTTCCTTGACCAGTTTTTTTTTTAAGTTGAAGATGATGATGAAAAAACCCACACTAGACTATTTCTTCATTGGCACTGTTAAATATTTTTGTTTCTATTTGCTGCAGCCCCATAGCATTATTTATTTATTAACATTTAAATACTGCCTTATCTGCTACAAAGCCATCAAGGGGCAGTGAACAGCAATTTAAAAGGATGAAACCTTAAAACAATAAGAATGTGAACATTAAAAACGCTTAAAAAGCTAAATGAACAGAGGTGTCTTCACACCCTTTCTAAAGACCAAGAGAATGGGGGCCAATCATAATTGTTGAGGGAGCACATTCCATAGCTTGGAAGCATCTCAGGAGAACGCCTCTATGGGTAATGGCACCCTCAAAAGGGCGTCTCCTTCAAACCTTAATACCTGGGCTGAACAGGAGCCAGCCCAAGACATTGTCTGAATTTGGACAACACATTAGTCAATGGTGGGTTGAGTAGCCAACTCAAAGTTGGTTATTTTGTGGGTACTCCCCACACAACATATTCCTACACAACTGTGGGTGGTTGGGGCTGGCGTTGAGTGGACAAATAGTCAACCCAGCATTTGACTGACACAGCCCCCACCCCTCTCCTCACCCTCCCTCCTCCCTCAGTCCTCCCAGTTCTATCCCAGCAGCCTCTGCAAGTTGCACCAGTTGTAACAGAGTGGCAGCTGCAGCTTTGGTTGCTCTTGCCGCCTGCCTCTATGGGCTTGTGTTTTAACCCACTCACCACACACCATTAACACACTCACCCCTCCACACAACACTTTAAACAACTGGCTTCGAGCTAAACAACTTGCAAGCCAGTTGTTTCTCTCAGTTGCTTATTTGGGTGGAATAGCATACCGTCAATAGTTTGTGAGCGGCGTGTTACCCTCCACACAACACAATAAGCAACACAACTGACGATTGTTCCTCCCCAGTTGCTTAATGTGTTGTCCAAATTCAGCCATTTTGTTGCCTGACACAAAGGACAACATGGCATCCCCTTCCATTCCAGGTATAGAAACCAACTGGACTGGCACTTGAAACTTACTTCAACAGGGTAGAGTCTTCCATCTCATCTGACGGAAGCAGGGCTAGTTAGGTGGAATGTAGAACAGACTGTCAGGTGCACAAACAGTCTTGTCCACCTCAGAGAGTAGAATGGCTGGGGAACTACCACCGCTGCCTCCTAGCAACTGCTGCCTGAGGCGGTTGCCTCACTCTCTCCAATGATAGGGACAACCCTGGGCTGAACCACCAGATGTCTAGACCCTTCCCCATTGGAAGTTGTCCCCTGCCTCCATCTAGAACTGTTGTTAGCCCCACCCTTCCCTTATCAAGCACCACCCCTTATCTCCCAGGCTCCTCCTCCTGAACCTCTAGCCTGAGGCTCTGGAGATCTGCCACATTTATATACCAATGGAGCGAACGGGAACTGCAAGCTGACAGGGACTACCATTCTTCTTGCTTGCCACTAGGTGGAAAAGTCAACAGGGCTACCTATCCATTTGCTTCCATCTCTGGAGGGTTTGGAGGGCTAACAATCTTGCTCAAATGACGGAAGCCAATTAGGCCCCTGAGATTGTCATGCATATGGAAAGTGTTTATGACAGAAAAGCACAGGAGCAAAACATTGCAGTGGTCCAGAAAGAGCTTCCCTAGCTTCTGAGCGTTAAAGGTTCTTCATATATCATACTTTATGATCCTGGAAGGTATAGCCTTTGCTGTAGACTTTACAAGTGATATATGACCATAAGGCTGCCGAAAAAAATCAAAGATCGGCCTTTTTACAACGTGCCATATAAAACTGCCTTCAAAAGCTTTGGCCTGCAGACTGAGAAATAATACTCTGTTATGACCTATATAGGCATAGGAATTTAACATCTTGACCATGGCATGTATGTTCATTTTCCCACTGTAAGCTTAACCTACAACAGGAGCTACTTCTTTTTCAAACATTTCTATGGATTCCCCACCTCCTACCCTTTCATGCTTTTTCCTTTTCCTGCCATAGTTCCAGAATATGAACAGAAGTCAGACTGTTATTCTTAAAACAATTTTACCCAATTCCCTCTTACGCTTTGTCCCCAACAGAGAAAGTGTCAGAATCACCTCTTATACACAACGGGTGAAAGTAGCTGCAAGAATAAAATGGCAGCTTTAGTCAAAAATTATCAGTAGCATCACTGAACGGATTGCTAGACTAATGCCAAGTCCTACACCTAGGAAAAAGAAACCAAATGCAAAGTTACAAGATGGGGGTTACTTGGCTCAGCAATACTACAAGTGAGAAGGATCTTGGAATTGCTGTAGATCACAAGCTAATATGAGCCAACAGTGTGATGTGGCTGCAAAAAAAGCAAATGCTATTTTGGGCTGCATTAATAGAAGTATAGTTTCCAAATCGTGCGAGGTACTGGTTCCCCTCTATTCAGCACTGGTTAGGCCTCATCTTGAATATTGTGTCCGGTTCTGGGCACCACACTTCAAAAAGGATGCAGACAAGCTGGAGGGGGTTCAGACTGAGGGGAGACATGATAGCACTCTTCAAATAATTGAAAGGTTGTCACACACAGAGGAGGGCCAAGATCTCTTCTCAATCATCCCAGAATACAGGACATGGAATAATGGGCTCAAGTAACAGGAAACCAGATTCCAGCTGGACATCAGGAAAAACTTCCTGACTGGCTTCTAGTAATCACTGTGTTGTTCTCAAGGTGCTTACAGATTGTCGTCTTTATAATCTGCTCCAAAATTTTCCCAGGGATGGATGTCAGACTAACTGGGCTGTAGTTCCCAGGTTCCTCCTTTTTGAAGATAGGGGCAGTATTAGCCCTCCTTCAGTCATCAGGCACTTCACCTGTCTTCCATGATTTCACAAAGATAATAGACAGTGGGTCTGAGAGCTTTTCTGCCAGCTCCTTTATTACTCTAGAATGCAGTTCATCGGGCCCTAGAGATTTGAACTCATTCAAAGAAATTGGGTGTTCCTTGACCATTTGTTTACCAATCTCAAGCTTCAATACTGCCCCTTCAGCTTCTACTTCACTTTTGCCAGGGGTGTTACAGGTCAGCTCATGGGAGAAGACTGAGCCAAAGTAGGAATTGAGCACTTCAGCCTTTTCTTTGTCATCTGTTATTAATTTGCCATCCTCATTAAGCAGTTGAACCACCATTTCTTTCCACTGTCTTTTACTATGCACGTACCTGAAGAAAGCCTTTTTATTGCTTTTAGCATCCCTCGCTAGCCTCAGCTCCTTCTCAGCTTTACCCTTCCTGATGCCATTCCTGCACTTCTGTGTTACCTGTATGTACTCTTCTTTTGTAGCCAGGCCTTCCTTCCACTTCCTAGATGTGTCCTTTTTTGTTTTCAGGTAATCTCTAAGCTTTTTGTGGAGCCACATTGGTTTCTTCTGTTGTCTTCTATCTTTTTTCCTTGTCAGGCCCTTGGTCCATCCAGCTCAATATTGTCAACACTGACTGGCAGAAGATTTCCAAGGTTTCAGGTAGGATCCTTTCTTCTAGTCCTACCTGGAGATGCCAGGGATTGAATCTGGAACCTTCTATGTGAAAGGTATGTGCTCTACCACTGAGCAATGGTTCTAAAGAGGCATTCGCCCAGTTCCTATTGCTGCTCACCTTTCAGCAGGCTGCGAAGACTGTTTATTCATTTGTATTCAGTATTCATTCAGTCTGTGCCTCCGTCTTGAGACTAGCTCTAAAATACAAACCTCATGGCCACAGCCTCTTAACCACCTTGAGTGCAGCTTTCAGCGGGAGGGGGGATATAAACGTAATAAACGCAGTCACAAATAACAGACATTAAGTTTGCAGGGGGAGAAGAAAAAGATGCCCGTTAGATCAGTTTAAGATATGCCTTCTCTGGAATATGAGCCGCGGTAGTGTAACTCCTGTGTTCAGTTCTGCATTAGCCATCTAGTCATCATATGATTGGCACTTCAACGTTATATATACACTTGTGCTGAGGAGAAAATGGGGCCACCTCGTATCCCCTTGTGAGACACCTCACATGGGGTCAGATGCGGGGGTGGGGGCAGAGACAGAGGCTGAATTTGGATGCCACAATAAGCAACTGGGGGGGGGGAATAATTGTCAGTTGTATTGACTATCGTGTCGTCTGAATGCTGCCATAGTCAACTCAGCGCTGATCCTAATCCCCACCACAGGTGATTATTTATTACCATGTTGTGTGGGGAGTACCCCCTAGATGAACAACTGTAAAATTGATTATTACCCCACCATTGACTATCGTGTTGTCCGAATTCAGCCAGAGACTCCATCATCTTCCCCATTTTAGCCAAGCTTTATTTCCAAGGGGCTAAGAGTAGTTTCCCTTAAGGCACAGCCCTATGCATGTTTAGACAGAAAAAAAAGTCCAACAACTTCCAGCATTCCCCAGCCAACCACTTTTTTCTGTCTAAACATGCATAAGATTGCACCCTTAATGTAAAAATAGAATTAAGGATTGGAGGTTGTTTAAAAAAAAAAAAAAAGCCTGGGGCTCATGTGCTTACAAAAACATCACAGGGGAGTGAGGGGAGTATTTGCTGTCCATGTCCCATCCATGCTGATGTGTGCACTCTGCACATGCGCATCATACGTGCGGTGCCAGCGTGAAGAAAACACGTGTGCAAAGATCTGGGTGTGCACAGAGTTTCCGCACTCGAGGAGGAATCTTGATCATCCCAGGACACCTCTTTATGTGCAGGAGCCCAGCCTACGCATGAATGTGCAACCAGTGGGGTCTGTGACCATTTGCCTCCCTCAACGTGTCCGAAGGATTTGTTCAAACGCCCCTAACGTAAGCTATAACACCAATTATCTGTATTTATTTATTTATTTTACAAGATGTCTATACCAATCTATATCTAACAAGATCCCCAAGGCATGAACAACAAAAGAAGGAAGAATCAAAATTAAAGAATTATAATATTTTAAATCCTATTATGTCAATATAACTGTGGCTGGTCAATCAGGCAAGGCTTGTTTAAATAAAAATATCTTCAGCACCAACATTGTTTTGTTTTCGGCACCTGCCTGACACCAACAGGCAGTGAGTTCCACAGGGAGGGTGCTCTACTGAAGACTCCACCCTGAGTGGTCTCCAAACGGACTTGAGGTCCATGTCGAACCACCAGGAACACCCCATCCGATGACTTCAATGACTGGGCAGACTGTGGTATAGTGGCTAGAGCATTGGCCTGGGAGTTGGGAGATCCAGGTTCTAGTCCCCACTTGGCCATGGAAGCTCACTGGGTGACTTTGGGCCAGTCACAGGTCCTCAGCCCAACCTACCTCACAGGGTTGTTGTTGTGAGGATAAATTAGAGAGGATGAGGATTATGTATGCCGTCTTAGGTTCCTTAAGGAGGCAAAAAGGTGGGATATAAATGTAATAAATAAAATAAATAAGGGAGAGAAGGCACTCTCTCAAATATATACATACACTCACAGACACACACACAGTCAAACATTGGCACTACCAGTGTAGTCACTCAGCATTCACAAACCAAATATTGTTTTGAAATTATCTACCAGTCTTGTTTTATTTATATCTTAATCAGGAATTAATATTACGTAGTCAGGACTTAATCGATGTTTGAAGGAGAACATAATGCATGCCAGTCTTCCTTAGCTTTATTGGTTCAATAACTCTCTCAAGAGTCATAAAACCTGTTTAAAGCCAGCAAAGTAATGGCAATTGTTTGTGATTAGAAGATACTCTAGGAACAGTCAAAGCAAGTTTGTTTGGTTTTAAAAAATCCTCCTCCTCAAACAACCACTTTCTTACTTGCACCTTTCTTGCTGTATTACTCACAGGGCTGTTTCAAATCAAAACTTAATGTTACATTGGATAGTTCAGGAAGAGGTTGTAAAGGGAAAAAAACAGTTTCCATGCCAACTGGATCCTTTAAAATACATTATGTTCTACCTTCTCCACTAAAAAATGGGCCACACTCAGATACTAAGGCAGAACATGTCCTGACTTCAGAGTAGTAACGATACAAGTGAAACTTGAATCTAGATCTTAATGTTAGTAGCTAGTCCCTATCAAAACCTTTACTTTGCACACTAAGCTATATCGTTTATATGTATAGGTGTGCACAAGGGGTGTGCCGGGTGTGCCCAGGCACACCCTAATGTCTCAAGCAATAAGTGCCAAATTGAGGGGAGGGGGGTTGAGTAGGAATTCAGAGCCAGAGGCAGCAGGAACGGTCCTCTGGCTGATCCGCTTCCCCCAACAGCACGCCGTTGCTCCTGGCAGCAGGAGCAAAAAGGGATCACTCTGCTGGGAGCCTCTCAGCTGGGAGCCACACTTCAAACAGGCCAGGAGGAGCCCCCCCCCCCCAACAAGGCTAATATCACCTCTTAAGCCCCTCCTCTGGCCAGTGTCATTACAAAGCCCCACCAACGCTGGGGCTTAAGGAGCATCTCATTCCCCCCCCCCTGCAATGGTCGGGCAAACCGTATGCGGCATAGGGCATTGGTGTCTACAGCATTTAATAAATAAATGAATAAAAATAATGTCCTTTATGACTGAGTATTCAATAAAAGTTCACCTTTTTAAAAAAGTCCCTGGGTGCACATCCTAATACAATGTGCTGCACACGCCTATATTTATATGGTGTTTTCCAATACAGGACGCAATCCTATGCCTGTTTAGACAGAAAAAAAGTCCTACAACTCCTAGTATTCCCATGCCAGCATGATGGCTGGGGAATGATGGCAGTTTTCTGTCTAAACAGGCATAGGATTGCGCCCTAAAGAACTGAAGATCAATTTGCATCCAATATCTGTTTGCATCCACATGACGGCAGAATTTGGACCGCAAACTGACCTGCACACCGTCTGGAGAACTCCCCATATAGGGTGGTCTAAAAATGTAACAAATAAAAATGGCACTTGCCCTAGATGGAGATGAGATATATTTACATTGCAGTTTAATGCTGTATGAAGATAAACTGAAATTCCATGCCAAGGAAAGCTGCATTCTGTGACTTGTATATATTATGCAAATGAAATCTCTCTCTCTCTCTCTGTGCATGAAACTGAAACGTTAAGTACTAAAGATATTTTGAAATTACTCTGTCGTTAGTCTATCTTTCTTATATATTTTTTACTTAGGACTAACTGCAACCGGAGGCCTCATCTACACCTAAGGGTGTAGAGGGAGGGAAGGGGGAAGATGGAGGACTTGCCTGCTTCTGCAATCCTCCCCCAGGGTCTAGATGGCAGCATGACATCCCAGAAGGAACGAGGGACGTTGCAGCTGCCATTATTATTATAATTTTTTACAGAAGAGGAGCCATGAGGCTCTGATCCGCCAACAAAAGGTAAAAACAACAACAATATGTGCCCCAACCCCCCTCCCGCCATCCTGAGGATGGCAACATTGCTACCTCCCCACACCCCTCTGGGCACGGAGCCAACCTCCACAGCTCCATGCCCATTTCAGGCCCCGGGAGTGCACGGCACACCTCCCGTGGTCCTCAGGATGGAGAACCAGTTATCCCAGGAAAATAGAGGGGTCGGCCCTGCTTGGCCCCGGGATCTCCTGTGCATCATTTGGATGCATAGGGATGACCCAGGGACAACCCTGGGAAAAAAGGCAGGTGTAGACATGGCTACAGTGGAGTAAAAGTCTCCTTGTTGTGTTGCTGTTGTGCCGCTTTACACCTACGTGTGTGTGTGTATTCACAAACAGTTGCAGTATAAGAGCGCTCCCTGAGAAGGAGTGCCATCAGGTAGAGGGAGAAATCATGGTTCCCTACTATTGCTTCTCCCCCTCGCTTCTGTTGCACAATATTTCCTTTTTGTCCATGGAGAAGAAAGAGGAAGTCAACACTGACCACGTGGTCCATTCAGCGGGCATTTGTATCGCACCATTTTTCATGCACACAGCAGGAGATCGTGGCAAGTTTCACTTCTAAAAATAAACCGGACTTACCGGAGTCTTATTTTGTGATGGAAAGAAGGCCAGAAGGCACGGAAGACGCATGGGAGGCAGGCGTCGTCAAAAAGGCCCACAAAAAAGCGTGAGTGGGAAGTAACAAGCGTGCGATAAAACGCTCATCTGACGATGCTCTAGGATTTCATTCACTGCGTTCCATTTCCCCTTCCTCCTGTTTTCCATACCCTCCCTCCCTCCCACACACCCAGCAGTCACCCAGCATACTCACTACTTACTGGGTTCAATTCCGTGGCTCACAACACAAGGCAACCGTCCACAGATCCCAACACTTCCTGACCCTGGGCAACCTTGGGCCAGTATCCTACCTCACAGGAGCATTGTGAAGAAAAGGGAAGAGGAAGGAAGAACCATGTACATCACTCTGAGCCCCTGGAGGAAGGCTGGGCTTTCAATGTTGTAAATAACTAAATATCCTGGAATTCCAGAAGGGTGGAACAGAGTGAAGACAGGGAAAGAGCATCATCAGATGGGGGGAGGATTGCATTTCCTTACTGTTGCTTTCTCCCCCCCTCGTGCTTCTGTCCCACGATACTTCCTCTTTCTTGACACAGGGTAAGAAAGAGGAAGTAAACGATGACCATGTGGCCCATTCCGTGGCCGTTTTTATCATGTTGCTTTTCCTGCACACAGCAGGAAATGGCGGCATATTCCGTTTCAAAAAATAAATTGGATTTAAAAGGGTCTGTTTTGTGAAAGAAAAAAGGCAAGAAAGAAGGGGAGATGCACGGGAGGCGGACGTCCTTGTCAAAAGGACCCGTGAACGTCCGCGAGTAGGGAGTAACGAGCGTGCAATAAAACACTCATCTGATGACACTTAAAGACATAACGTGTCATGGAACACAATGCAATTTATGAATGGAATACAGGAAGTCTGCGCAGCCCAACCTAGAGAGTAGAAGGTGCATAGTCCTTTCAGAAACTCTGCCCCCCAGGGCTGGCCCACCACACCTTTTGAGAATTCTCTGCCTAATGACTAAGAACCAGGAAGAAAAGCAGAACCTGGTGATAGAGATAGATTGTGCGCCAGAGGATCAGCTGCTAAGTAACAACCCAGCTAATCAACAGTCCAAACTACCTCCCATTAAATGGACATTGTGTTTCAGTTGACAATGCAACTTCTCAGAGAGGCTGCATTTCAGAACAAGTTGTACTTGGCCTTCTGCCAAACCGGCTGAGTGATCTTCTCCCCCAGGATTCCAGAGCCTCCTCGAACACAACAGGTCACTTTTCCACTTATGTGATATGAAGGAAAGCAACTGAAAACGTCAGGGTCGCCATTGGTGGACTGCAGGTGGGTTAAAGGGAAACCGTGCCACTGACTCTCCGTTCCGCCTGACACATCTGCGGCTGTCACGCCAAACAGCAGCCGGGCAGCTTGATGAGAATTGTTGTGGGCATGAGTCTTGGGATTTATTTCTTTATTTTATGAGCGCACATCAAGTTGACGGATGGTCGGGGTGCACAACAGAAAGCTACGCCATTTGGCACTCAGGTTAAAGCCTATACTAGCCAATCAATGCCAATCTTGTAAGATGAAGCGCATTCAGCAACTGGAGAGGGTTTCAGAGCATCATCCGATGAGCGTTTTATTGCACACTCGCCACTGCCCACTTACGGATGTTCGTGCACCCTTTAGATGATGACATCCGCCTCCCCCGCACCTCCCACTCCTTCTTGCCTGTTTTCCGTCACAAAATGGACCCCTTTTAATCCGGCTTTTAAAAAAAAAAATGGAATGTGACGCCATTTCCTGCTGTGTGCAGGAAAAGCGGCGTGTTAAAAACTGCCCCTGAATGGGCCACATGGTCTTTGTTTGCTTCCTCTTTCTTCTCAGGGTAGAAAGAGGAAGTATTGTGGGATAGGTGAAGAAGTGACAGTAGGGAACCACAATTTCCCCCCGTCTGATGACGCAATCAGTCATGCTAACTTAAACCCTAGAAAAGGGCTGAGCAGAAAGCAGATTGGGATCTTCTGGCAGATCTCTGGGACATTTGAAGTAGAGAGCTTTGGCTATTGTAGGGTGACCAACTGTCAGGATTTCCCCGGATTTGTCCTGGTTTTTGTTCTATTCTGGGTGTCAGGGGGGATTTTCTGTAATTTTCTATAATGTCCTGGAAAGACACGCTTTCCCTTTAAAGGCTGCATTAGCATGGTGGGAGGGAATGACACACCTTCTGGAGGTGGGTCATTTCCCTCGCACTGCTCCAATCATCCAATCATTCCCAGACATTATAGAAAAGGCCCTGATTGGAGCAGTGGAGGGTGGGAATTACACACTTTCCCCTCCTCCACCCCATTTCGGGCCTTTAAGGTGGTGGGGGTGAATGACATGCATCCCAGAGGCCCCTGAAAGCTGCTTTCCCACCCCCACCCCACTGGGTGTCCTCTTTTTTAGTTTCCCAAATGTGGTCACCCTAGGCTATTGGGCAGTATAGAAATGAAAGAAAGAAAGAAAGAAAGAAAGAAAGAAAGAAAGAAAGAAAGAGATCAGCAATCAGCAGTGAAGCTAGGTGATTTGAGACCCTGGATTTAATGGTCTTGTGGGAGGGGAGGAGGCTTTCAATGGTTATGTATAATACTTTAGTTGTAAAGCACACAAATCACATTTCTCTTTGCCCCACAATCACAATTCCATGCTTTACAACTACTTCTGCATTCCTGATATGTTAGAATAATAAAAACAAAACTGTTTCTCAACCCTTTAAAAAAAATACTCTGAGCATATGAAGTTTTGCATTTTAAACTCAATTAAATCATAGCATCATTATGACTAAAGTAAGAAAATGGAGTTAGCTTCTGCTGCCCTCCTGTCTTGCCACTCTCTGGGTGGTCATTGGTGGTGGTGGGGAGCTGGGCTGTGGGGACCCAGACTTGGGTCCCCTAGATCCAGCCTAGATTTATCCTTGTAGGCAAGGATGTCTTACTCTCAATTGTTTAGCAATGGAAACAACAAAATGACTCCTCTATCCCCCAAATAGTTCCAGCAGCTTGGATAGGTTCGGAAGCTGCAGCTTGTGCAAAATGCAGCGGCCAGATTGATAACTGGGACCAGAAGGTTCGACCATATAAGACCTACTCTGGCCCACTTGCATTGGCTGCCTGCATGTTTCTGAGCCCGATTCAAGGTGCTGGTTTTGACAAAAAGCTTTACACAGCTTGGGACCACAATACCTGATGGAACACCTTTCCCGACATGAACCTACCCAAACACTACGTTCAACATCTAAGGCCCTCCTCCGAGTGCCTACTTCGAGGGAAGCTCGGAGGTCAGCAACAAAGGTGAGGGCCTTCTCTGTGGTGCCCCCCCAATTGTGAAACAATCTCCCTGACGAGGCCTGCCTGGCGCCAACATTGTTATCTTTTCGGCACCAGGTCAAGACTTTCCTCTTCTCTCAGGCATTTAGCAATATCTGAGGAGCCTGGTTTTTTTTGTTGTTGTTTGTTTGTTTTTTGTAGCTTTTTTGGGCTGTTGTAGCGGTTTTAAATGTATGTGTGTATTGTGTGTATGTTGTATGTTTTTGCTGTTTAAATTTTTGTATATTGTTTTTAATTGTTTTAATCCTATGTAAACTGCCCAGAGAGCTTCGGCTATGGGGCGGTATACAAATGGTATAAAATAAATAAAAATAAATAGTCCCTTTAGAGTTCTGGCTGGGTCTGACTGAAACCCAGATTGGATTCACAGCCAGTGAAATCAGAGCCACTACTCCATGGTCCCATTAGTGCAGAAAACGGCAATGGAAAGGATTATGGGGCTGGAGTCCTCCTGTATGAAGAAACGCTACAATGGTTGGGGCTTTTGCATTTGAAAAAAAAGGAAGAAGCAAATAAAGAGGGACATGATGGAGTTTTTTTTTAAAAAAATCATGCATAGTGTAGAGAAAGTAGATAGAGAGGTTTTTCCCCTTCCCTCTCCCATAATACGAGAGCTCCGACTCAGCCAATGGAACTGATTGGCTGAATCAGCTCTCAAATAGCCCAATAAGGATTCAAAGTGCTCCATCACACCTATTTCCCCCCCCCCGGTTTGCCTCTGTATATTTTACCTCTGTTTCATAAGCGCTGCAAGCTAATGGTCCCTTTCACACAGTATTGCGCTGCACTGTGAAACCTCCCTTTTGCTTGTTTGCTCTTCCACTCCACCCCGCACCCCATCTCTCAAAGCACACACCCCCAACAAAGGAAAAAACGAGAGGACCGCAATACACGGAGGCTTAAGGGTGCATTAAATCTGCTTGGGGAAAAGAATCCAGACATTCCCTGTACAAAAATAATACACAAAACAAAGGAGAAGAGTCGAGATGGGTGCAGGACAGGGATGACGTCATGTCAGTCCCACACTGCAAAACCAGATACCGGACGTGGCAAGAGTGTGTTAAACTGCTGGTGTGATGGAGCTCAAAATCATAGACAATTGACTGATTGGGAATGGAAGAAACCTGACAACTTGGGTGGGAGGAAGAATAGAATGGACTGGCTGGAGGATGGAGGAAGAGATGCATAGATATAACAAGAGGGCAGAAAAAAGGATTACATTGTCTGGGTAGGTCATTTCCTGATTTAAACAGAGGAGCTATTTTTACATGTTCGCAGGGACAGAAGTAAGAGTTCTCCATACAAACAAGTGAATAAATTCAAGATTTATTTCCTCCTCCATATTCTGTTTCTTCCCAGACCACTTTTATAATAATATTTCTGGTTATTGCAGCTTCTGAAGTCACATGTGCTCCAGTCTACTAGTATCATAAATCTTATCTGGGAGTGTGGCCTTTCTTTAGTATTTTATCCCACCTTTTCATTGCACTACTTAGATGTATGTGTGTTGACCTCATGGTACTGTTAGGGTTGCTGGTTTTGCGTCACCTTTCCTGACAGTGGGAAGGAATTTCAGCCAGCATCTACTTCCTTGTGTCTCAAGGGCTTTGATGGGTAGCATTCAGCTTCCTTGGAGGGGTGCGTGTGCGCATGCTTTTAAACATGCACCTATGAAGCAGCGCGACTGTGATAAAATGTACAAGTAATTCTACTACCAACTATGGGATAGTCATAGGAGCATAGATTCCTTTGAGCATATAGCGCATCAAATGTGTAACCATGGGCACATATGTATCATAATTGAGTGATGCTCCAAGACAAGATGCATGCATTTGGGGTACTGCACCATTGTGAATTATGACTCAGGGTCAGAGACTGATGTGACGACATATCCATACATAAAAAGCACCACAGCATTCTATGTGGGGATGCTACCACCCAGCCCAGGTGTGTGAGCAGAAACATTAAAAAATACTGCAGGTTCCCCTTCTGATTGTCTAAGCACCTATCGCTGAAGGTTCCAAAGAGTTGCACATACATGATCTTTGAACCAAAAATATGGGGAGGTACACGGGGGCACCAGAAGCCATTACAGGTAAGGCTACATAGTGGGCGGAGGCAGGAGTTCTCTGAGTGTTTGTGGTTATTTCAAAGTTATTAGAGGAATCAGCAATCTGGATTACAAAAGGACTATTCTATCCCTTACAAACCAGATTTTCTTGCATCAGAATTGAAAAGAAGGTAAGCTAGCAGACAGCTAAGTGAAATTGAAATTGTGAAAGACACTTTTTAGTGGGAGATAAAACAGCAAAGCTAAAAAAAAATCCTAAAGGAACAAAGCCCAGTATAGCATGTTCCTGATCAGTAACCCAAATGAGCAATTAACATGCCTAGGCGAGCAGCTAAGCTCCTAACCAAAGTGAAACTGGAGTGTTTTCTGAAGAAGCTTCAATCCTAGTAAAAGGAAAATGGACCAATCAAAGCAACTGGCATTTGGAAAGGGACGCAACACAACACACTTTGCTACTATGCTTTCGGAACATTCATGTCCTACTTCAAATATAATCATTTTTCTTGTAGCTGATGATTAATAATAATAGTAATAATACTAAAAATATTACTGCTACTAATAAATAAATAAGCCTGTTTGGTTTCAAAGTAGAAGTACACACGATCTTGACAAACACAACCTCCTAAATGGAAAACAAACAGGAGGGAGGAAATACGTCCCCTTGATCGATACAATTCGTCAGTTGTAATGCGCAATTCTCTGTGTTTTGCTTTTGGAATGATGATATTTTATTCCTGCCATAAGTCACTTTGGAGACATTGTTGAAAAGCAGAGAATAAATTTATAAAGAAATGGCAGGTGCGGGAAATGTACTGTAACGTCAAGTGCGGCTCCCCAACTCCAGAACAGCATGGATGGATATGTGAATATCTGGTGCTTATTTCTCCCTGCTCCCAGAAACGTACAATTACTTCTCATGCAGCTCAGAATAACATATGCACTGGCTGTAAGAAAAGAGGGGAAATATATATCAGAGTTTGTTGGTTTTGTTTGACCTGATTATGCAACATGCCTATACGCACATCCTCTGATAAATAGCTACAATGTGTAATGTTTTTCTGCAAGTATCAAAAGAAAAGGTTCAAAATACAAGGGACTAAAATGATACTTTCAGTTTATCAAATTGCTTCAGCTATTGAGCATTACTCAGCTGCTTAATCTGTTAAAGACGAACAGTGCAATTCTGCACACATCTACTTGGATGTAAATCCCACTGGGTTCAATGGAGCTTACTCATTGTCCTCGTCCGTAAGGGCCAGACTGGTCTAGAACTCGGAGATTTGGAAGAAAGGAATCTCAAGGCTTAAAAAATAAAACAATATGAAATGAGGAGATGCTTAGCCATTATCTTATTGGTCATTTTTCCAATCGCATGTTCTTTTCCTCCTGGATGGAGAAGAAGAGGGGGAGAGAGGTTTTGTTGTTGGTGCCGTTTTTAAAAAGGCCTGCAGGATGGAAGCACCTCTGATAAAATTCGCAGCTCTTAGGGCTACATTTCTGTTAGTTAAAAAGAAAAAAGGACACCTGTTTGGAGACTGATCGAGACTCTCCTGCATCTCATCAAGTTCCCTCTTCCATTTATTATTTCAGAACTGTGCAAAAAGTTTGCTCATTTCAGTTTTCAGGTCGAGAGTAGAGGGGAGGGGCTGGGGGAAAGGAAATTCTTGAAAAATCCCTAAATTTAGTCAATATTCAAATGTTCACCTATTTAAAACCCTGTTTGGTGCTGTGGTTGCTGCTGCCTTGATGCCCCTTCCTCTTATAATTATGGTTTTTTTTTCTTCCTGGGAACGAGATGGGAAATCAAGGATACGGTAGTGGCAGGAATTCTGCCGTGATGCTATGTGGCTAATTAGATTTGGCCGTGTGATAAAAGAAAGCATTTCAGAGGGAGGGCAATGATTCCAAAACTGGTGAAGCTTTCTGAGCCCTTTCACAACAAACATCTCCCACTGCGCCCAAATTGCTGAATCAGAAGGGGGGTGGGCTTTTCAAAGCTGCTGAGAATGTTCACGTGAAAAGGTCCCATTTCCACTTAGCCCTAGTTTGTTTCTTCAGTTTAAATAAAATATTGTGTAAAGGATGGATCAACTATATCAGTATCTCATGTTTCTCAATTGTTTTCATAAAATTGAAGCATTAGCAACACACAGGTGCAGAAAAGTGCAACCAAGGTGATTGGGTTGGAGCATTGTCTGGATTTTTTAGGATTGAAAAAAAAGATGTTGGATGGAGAAGAACAGGACCCATAAAGCCATATATGACTTGGATCAAGCGATTTTAAAGACTGCTTTCTTCCATAGGAGTCTGCCTGGGTTTTAAGATCTTTGTGGGAGCCCATTCTCCTGAGCGTTCGTAGCACCATCGGAGCCACATTTGGTGGAGACACAAGGCAGCGCATTCTCAGGGGCTGTTGTCACGGCACCGAGTTGGTGCCACTCTGCCACCAAACCCCGCAGTATCACTGCTGTGGGGTGGTGGCAAGTTATTTACACGAAGGGAGGCAGTGTGGGCTTTTCGGCGGCCATTAGGCTTGTCGGCCCTGCCCCTCTCCCTCCCACGGCTTCCGGTATCAAATGAAAGGTCACCTTCCACCCGGGAATGCCCCACGGCACAGCACCCGAATGAGCACAGCTGGGGAAAAGCCATGCTGACCTCGCTCGGCCAGGAAAAGTCAGGGTAAGTCCCTGACTTTTCTACTGTGGCTCCTGGGCTCTTTGACCCGGAGTGGCTCCGAATCAGCGGCTGCATCATGTAACCAGCACGTGCATATTCAGAGCCACCCCCGGGGCAAAGATGCCATTAAGACAGCCCCGAGTGACAACTCCGAGGCTCTGGAACTCCCTGCCGAGGGAGCCTAGGATGGCTCCATCTCTGCCGTCCATCCACTGGAAGCCAAGACATAGTTATTCAAGCAGGCCTTTGGCATAAAAGCTGGTCTGCTGCTATGGGTTTATTTTAATTGGCCGCATGCTGTCTATACCTTACATCGTTGTGTTTTATCTGATCAACTGATCTGAGTTTTTTGTTTTTGTGTTTCATTATTGTTAGCCACTTTGAATGCCACTTTTGGGCAGAGAAGTAGGCTAGAAATTTAATAAATAAACATTTCTAAAGTTATGCATAGGGTGGAGACAGTGGCTGAATTCGGACAACACGATATTCAATGGTGGGGTAATAATCAACTTTACAGTTGTTCATCTAGGGGGTACTCCTCACACAACATGGTAATAAATAATCAACTGTGGTGTGGATTAGGATCAGTGCTGAGTTGACTATGGCAGCATTCAGATGACACAATAGTCAATACAACTGACGATTGCTTCCCCCCCACCAGTTGCTTATTATGTCGTCCGAATTCAGCCAGTGGGTAGAAGAGTCATTTCCCCCTTCCCTCTCTTAAACTACTAGAGAGGGTAGGGAGGAGGGCTCCAATGAAATTCATTGCTAACAGATTTTTGGGTGAGAAGGCAGGCAGGCAGGGAGGGAGGCAAGACTTATCTGCACAATGTACCATAATTTATGGGACATTGCTAAAAGATGTGCTGATGGTCACTAACTTTAAAGGGGGATTAGACAAAGTAGGAGGAGGAGAGATGCATCAATGGCTAATAGCTAAATGGAATATCCAGGTTCAGAGGCAGGGCACTACCATACCAGCTCCTAGGGGGTGTTCAGTGGGGGTGGGGAGCTGCAGCGCTCATGTCCTGCTTTGTGGATGTCGCAAGGCATCTGGTTTGCCACTGTGAGAAACAGGATGCTGAGCTATATGGGCCTTTGGTCTGATCTAGCAGAACTCTTCAAATGACACATTTCCAAGTACAATCCTTCATTCTTTCATTCTTTTATTTAATTTATAACCTACTTGACTATAACTAAAATGACATCTCGAAGCAGTTTCCACTATACACGTTTAAAATACAAAATGTCCACAGTTAAAACATTTGAAAACAGAATATAAAATGCCTCTGACTCTGTTAAAACAACATTTTAAAAATAACCCATTCTCAGTTAAAACATTTACTATCAGCGAACTCAGAATCGATGAATTCGGCAGCACAATCCGTTAGGCAAGGCCTGGATGAAAAGACAAGTCTTTAACTGGTGCTCAAAACATGCCACAGTTGGCGCTTCTTACACACCAAGGGGGAGGACGTTCTACAAAGTGGGTGTCGCTATGGAGAAGGCCCCGAACAGCTCTGCTTTCCAGTGTGAGATGTAAATAACATCTCTCTTCCAATATTCTTCCATGTATTGTAAGATCACCACAGCCACAATCCAGCTATGTTTAGTTGCAACTAAGTACCATGAAATCAAGAAACTTGCTCCATTCATTTCGATGGAACTTTGTTAATACAACTAATTTCAGCTAGACTGAGGCCCTTTCTATGCCTAATGGGTGTAGAGGCAGGGAGGGGGGAGGATTGTGGACTTACCTGCTTCTGTGATCCTCCCCCAGCGTCCAAATGTCAGCGAGACGTCCCGGGAGGGAAGAGGGACATCATGCCCGCCATTATTTTTAAAGGAAGAGGAGCCGCCCAGCCACGAGCCACCAATGAAAGGTAAAAAAACCAACAACAATGCGCCCCAACCCCTCCCCCCATTCTGGGGATAGAGAAATTGCTTTTCCCCCTCCCATGGACACGGAGCCACCCTGCACGGCTCCGTGCCCGTTTTAGGACCCGGGACAGTGGGATCCCGGGGTCATCCCTAGGTCGTCCCCGGGATCCTTAGTGCATCATTTAGATGCACAGGGATGACCTAGGGATGACCCTGGGATATATCCCTGGTGTAGACATGACCTGTGGCAGGATCTACACTACTGCTTTAAAGTGGTTTATAAGAGCAGTGAGAATGGTTGCGGCCCAGGACACACTCCATATACAGTTTTTAAACCATTTTCAAAGTGTCATATCCTGCTTGGTGTAGATCGGCCTCATGTGTAAGAGTCTTTGCTTCTTCACTTTCTCCTTTTTGGTAGCAGGTACAGTGTAAATGTTTGCATTCAGTCAGCAGCATCACTTTGATGGGTTAGAATGCTAGGCAGGTCATTTTGACATAAGGATCAAGGGTATGACTTGTTTCAAAGCTGTTTGCTCCTTCAAAGTCTGTGTATATAATTTCTGCATATGGTCTAGCCTGCTGCTCAAACTTTGCCACGATGACTCAGAACAAAGTTGAAAAGCTCCAGTGGTACCGTGAGATTGCTTTGTTTTTCTGCAAGAGCTACTCTGACTCAGTTTCAAGTCATCAGGCACAGAGGAGCTGAGTACATCCTCCAGAAGTCCTGCTAACATGTAGTCTGTATTTCCCAAGGGAGTGGCTCAATGAAAATTAAAAGGTTGATGATATACTGCAAGATGACCAAGAGGGCCTCATACCTGTTTTTTTCAAACAGTACAGTTTCAGGTCAAAGTAGTTTGAACAAGGCTAAAGTGCATTTTAAGCCCTGCTCCGTGGAGGTGAAAAAATCATATTTTCCCAACACCATTATATTTGTATAATTTTGCCAGTGGAGCAAATCTGTGTAATGAGAGGCCTGCTATATCTTGGCCTTCATGGGGGTCAGGAAGATCCCTTGAGGACCTGCAAACCATTTTGTGGATAAAATCACTCGCATCTTTCCAACATGGATTCCACTTGGATTAAAGAATCTGTGGATGTGCCTATCTACGGCCTCTGCTTGTCCTGTCATTACAGATACTTTCCAACTTGTTCAGACTGAGTATGTGGACAGGATTTGTGAAGGTAGGGTGGTCACTTAGGCATTGCCAAAAAAGAGGAAATGCATGACCAAAAATGAGGGTATGGATTTACATAAAATGTGCATATGTTAATTTATGTGTATCGGTGCAAATTTCATCGTGGCTTCCAAAAACCAAAAACAAACAGATTTTCACACGCAATGCATGCTTTAAAAATAAAATCATTCTAGACATTTATGTTAACTGTTTTGACAAGGGTGATGAATTGAATGTGATTTATCTATTTGGTTTAATATATTAAAAAAAGCACAAAACACATAACTTTCTCTCTATATTTTTAAAATCATAATAAATCTTGCAGAAACATGAATAAAATTCATGTAGGAATGGACAGATTTGCATAAAAGGTGACAGCCCTTGAGAAATGCCCTTCCACTGCGTCCTGGCACTGGCTGCGGGGAGGTAGTTGCAGGCAGGGGGAGAAGAGATGTACTCTCTCCCCATTGGAGCATTTTTGGCGCCACTGGTCTGGAGGCTGGGCAGCTGCACTTATATAAGGCAGCTACGCCCAGCCCTGCAAGCTCTTTGAAACGCGGCTCCCTCCTTCCCTCCCTGTATGCAGTGTGGGTTTTATCTGGTTGTCCTTTTGGGGCCGAGTAGGAATTTTTGTCACATAGTCTGATTGGCCTGGGCTATGTGCCTTTTTGCCTACTTTACACTGTAAGTGGGGAGAGAGTGTCTTAGGAATCATAATATTCTGATTTTGCTTAATTTGGTCACATTTGGCTCAGGCTGGTAGGAGTGGGCACGCTTAGAGGAAAGGGATGGTGATCATTCCACGGCACTGTTGTTTGGTGACAGGTGATATCTGATGCCTTCCACTGGGAGTCGGGTGGCCCCAGTGGGGGGATAAGGCCACCTGTTAGGCCGGCTCTCGTCATTCCATCCAGTGTCATGCGGCCCGGGGGGTGAGTGGCATGGGTCGGTCTACCCTCCCCAAAAGGGGTATAGCCTGGGTGTAGCGATCATCTGACGCCACTCGCCAGACATAGAATGCTTCGCCCGATATAACGCCTAGCTAGTGGCTGGCGTAGAGTAGGGCCCGCCCAGTTTCCTTTTGGAGATCTTAAATAGATGTGGCCCAAATCTGATACCATATACAGTTGTCTCGTCTCGTTATTCCCCTTTCGCCTGCAAAAGCTCTTAAGGGAGTGAAAAGATGGACAAGAGAAAGGAATGTCTTTTATTGCCATTCTCTACTAATGCTTAGCAAAAATGGGGAAACCACTGGACATGGCTTTCTATTTATGGACATTTGTCTTGTATATAGAAATGCCTACCTTGCCCCATGCATTGCTACTGTAAGCACAGCTCTGAGATGAAATAGAACTGTCCTCCATTTTTGTATTTAATTTGGGCTTTGGATATGATGAAGTTAAAGCCTGGGAGGGAGGGCTTGTGCTGGTCAATTTCAGCCAAACGGTTAAAAGTTTAGTTGGGCTATAGGAGTCGGGATGTTTGCTCAGGAAGCCACAGGTTTGCAGGAGACTCAATGGAAGCTCAGATGAAAATAAGAGGGAAAGAAATTTAGGTCAAAGATGAATTAGAAACTACCCTCCTGATTGGTTAGACTTGGGGAGGGAAAATAACTAATTGTAAGATACAAAAGCCTAGGACAGAAACAGAGCAAGAGAAAAACCCAAAGTTCTACAGTAGGGGTGGGAAACCTCAGACTTGGAGGCTAAATCTAGCCCACTTGGAGTCCCAATCTGGCCCTCTGGGGAACCCCTTCCTCCCCCCCCCCACCACTGATTTGGTGGTTTCCCAGCTTTTATGCCATTTCCCCTCTTTCTAAAGGTTGAAATTAGGGCTATGCATGGACCCCCCCCAATTAGCTCCGGAAGCCGATTAAGAGGTTCCGTATCAACCTTGATTCACGTCGGGGTGCCTCATACCCAGGGCAATCTGCTTTGGGCCTAGATCCGAAGCGAGAGCCAGACACCCAAAGTGGATTGACCATTACGGGTTCCTGGGCACCCTCTGAGCAGCTGGGCACGAGCCAACTGGGAGTCCACTGGACTCCCTCCCAGCTCACCTCCCCAAACCTGGAGCTGCTACTCCACCTGCTTGCGGGATTTCCATGAGCCATCTGGCAGCTGCCCGTCCTCGATGACAGCCGACACTTTCAATGAAGATGAGGGCTTTGAAGTTTCCAAAATCTAAGGTCTCAAACTATGATGGCTATTAAGAATCCCAATCCAGACTCAGGTTGAGGTGGACCAAATTGGCCCATCCTGGTTTGGATTTGGGGTTTTAGCCCGAAGTGGTACACAGCCCAAATTCAAATGCCTCGTCTAAGGTTTAGTTGCAGGCAGTAAAAGCTTTAAGTTAGAACATGCTGGCATTTTTGGGGGGTATTTTGACCACACCCCTTTTACTTTGGAATGCATCCTTGAGAGCTTCTCAAAAATTGAATTTGCCCATTGAGCTGAAAGAGGCTCCAGCTCTGCCTTGTAGGAAAGAAAAGGTCAAAATTGCTGGAACTAGAGAAGTGGTTGAGAGTGTTGGACTTTTGACAGACAATAAGATATTTCTTGGATAAAAGACCTGGATAAAACAGGGATACCATCTAATTAGGTTAGCTGTGATGCATTTAACCCCAATTGTTTTATCACTCTATTATTCATATGGTATGAGTGGGTGGGTGTGGATGTGGGTGTTGTGTATCCATTTAGATTTTAACACTTTTTCCTTAGTAATTCCTTTCAATAAAATATTAAACTTCATTATTTTAAACTTTGTGGTCACTCTTCTTTTTGGTTAGCCAATGTCCACACTACCTAAAGAGATACTTGAGATCCAGAGAGTTTTAAGGATGGTTTGGTAGAGGTAACCAGAGAAAAAAAAAGATTTCCATTTGGTGGCAGCAGAAAAGGCTAGAGGGCAGGGGAAAAAGGAGCCGGGTATACAATTCTGCTTGTTTTTCCTTCTGTTCATGGTACAAGGGATTGATGGTCCATGACAATACTCCTTAAGGTTCACTGGGTGGGGCTTACCTTGCAGCATGGCAAAGCACTAGGCTTTCTTTTCTTCTTCCTTTGTAACTGTAAGGAGTGGCAAAACGTTTGACAGTCAGCCTCCTAGTGGCTGCCATTTTGTATTTCCCACAATGTACTATACGTTGAGTTGGTCCAATGCATTGTGGGAAAAGCAAAATGGCAGCCACCAACCAAACTGCAGTTGCTAAATTTCAATCCTTGGGGTGAAGCGGGAAGCATGGCAGCAAGGGCAGGCATATATCAGATCAGTAAGCCCACTGGGACACAGCTATTTCTAAAGGGAGGCAATGTGGGTGGTCAAATAGGGTGCTATGAGATCCAGGGCACCAATCAACCTCCAGACAGGCAGCAATACTGGCTGGGCAAAGTTTGGCACACAGTAAAAGAAAGCACGGCATTGGCCAGTCCAGGTTGCAGCTGCATGCCATTTTGAATAACAATATTTCCCCTAGTATGTGAGGCAGTGAGCTGAACCGATCAGCTCACTAACTTTGGGGAGTTCTGCAGCCAATGAGGGCACTGGAGCAGTTAGAGATCCTATGAACCCATTTGATGCTGTTCAGGAACTAAAAGTGGTACGGTTGAGATGGGTGCCAAAATTGTACCTTGCTTAGGGCACCAAAATACCTTGAGATGGCCATGGGGCAGAGATCCCAGCATGTGCCCCAAAATGCCATGTTTTGATGTTGTAGAAACCATTTGATGTTTTGATGTTGTAGAAACCATTTGGGCAAAGTATCTTGCTTCAGAGAACCAACCTACATATTAAGCTAAATGCATAGTCAGACCTTGCTTTAGCTCTTTGTTCTCCCTGGGTACCACCCACTAGAACTGTGTTCAAATATCAAATATTTTCTGTTCACCCAGCATTTCCCGGCGCCACATCATTGTCTCCCAATAGCAGAAGACAAGGGAAACACAGAACATTGTGACTCCAGGATATGGGCAAATTCTTCTAGAAGAGGTGGCAGCATTTTTGGTGTCCTCCAGTGGAGGCTAGTGGCTCCGATGTCAGTGGCATGGTGAATCTGCTCCAGGTTTCAGTCAGGACCTTGGAGAGCTCCTTTAGAGTTCTGGCTGAAACCTGGAGTGGATTCACTGCTCCACTGACATTGGAACCACCAGCCTCCATTGGTGACATAGACGTGTTTAACACAATCTTTAGTTTATCCCAAAGTCTTTTATTATTATTATTTGTGGCTTTTATATACTGCTGAGTATAGTAAAATCTCTAGGCAGAAGCTCCTGCCCTTTCAAACCTGAAAACGTTTCATTGATGTTCTTTGTTTTGCTCAGAAGAATAGAGAGACAGAAATTAAGATAGCCATATTACTTTCCTCACCCCTACACTACACACCCCATAGTCTTGCTGTGCGGCGTGTGGAATGGAGGAGTGAGATAATTCCTAGCTAAATGCTATCTTCACATAGTTTATAAACCAGTACGGCAGCATCCTACAAAGACTTGATTCCATTAGCACAGAAAGTGTTGCTTCACATTAAATATTATACTAGTCAGAGAACACTGGAACCCAAGGCTGCAGTCCTGTACACTATTTTGCTCCTATACATCCTATTGATTTAAAAGGGACACTAATGTATGCATAAAGTAACCAGGGTTATCAGCCCAGCTCACAACTGCAAATTCATTCATGTTTGCCCTGTGGTACAACGCTCCCTCCAATCATTAGATAAGAACAGGACTTGTTTTCCCATCATAATAGGTTTTTTTAAATGTACATTTGATTTCTTTGATAATTATTGCAATTACTGTCCTTTATTACATACCCTGGCTTTCATTTTTTTTAAAAGGTGGTGGAAAGTGAATGTTGACAAGAATAAATGATTAACAAGAGTAAACAAATGTTGTCCCTGACAACAGAATCTGAAGCTACAGTTACTGTAAATATTGAATGGTGCACAGTTTCCCTGTTCTTTCAGCTCTTTGAAAAATATTTTTTCTACCTTCAAGACCATGTTACTGGTGTAACCATTTACTTTGTTGTTGTTGTGGCTGTGAAAATAACTTGTGAATCTGTTAAAGCTCTGTTTGAGAACTGTGTCTGTTAGGGCAAGATGCCATTTCTTTTTCTGTCACGCCAAAAATCTGAGAGTCCTTTAGGTTGACTGATAGGATATAAATATAATTCTTCAGCAAATATCGGTGGCTATACAAAAGCCACATAGATGCACGCACCCACCCACAGTGCCAGGACCAGAAAAAAATGGGAAGGAAAGACACAAAGAGAGTGATTTCATATTGGGGATAGGCAAGCTTCATCCCACATGCCAGATTGCTGCAAAAAAGAATAATAGTATCTTTCACATTAACACTACTATTTAAACATAATAGAATCATAGGATAGTAGAACTGGAAGGGGCCAATAAGATCATCAAGTCCTACCGCCTGCTCAATGCAGGAATCCACCTTAAAGTGTACCTGACAGATGGCTGTCCAGCTGCCTCTTGAAGGCCTCTAGTGTGGGAGAGCCCACAACCTTCCTGGTTCCAATGTCATACTGCTCTAACAGTCAGGACGTTTTTCCTGATATCCAGCTGGAAACTGGCTTTCTGTAACTTGAGCCCATTATTCTGCGTTCTGCAGTCTGGGATGATTGAGAAGAGATCCTGGCCCTCCTCTGTGTGACAACCTTTCAAGTATTTGAAGAGTGCTATCGTGTCTCCCCTCAATCTTCTCTTCTCCATGTTAAACATGCTCAGTTCTTTTAGTCTCTCCATCGGTTTTGATGAAGTTAGCATTTTCAATTAAGCATGCTTTTTGGTGGAGCCTTACTTTAATTTCTAGTGTTTTATTCAGTTATCTCTACCTATAAAGTGGAAAGTATGTGTGTGTCACGTATGTCCGGAAATGTTTACCCATTTTCAGATGAGCTAGAAACTTGACATGGTGACACAGTGATAGGTCTGGCTGTACAATGTACCAGAAAAATCTAAAAACATGAATTTTGGGAGTTTAAGTATTTTTAAAGACTTCAATAAAAACCTAGATTTATGCCTACAACTCCCAGCATGCCTTGGGCAGGAGGACAGACTTACTGGCCTTTGGCAGCCATTGTGAGTGACTGCTGCATGTCTTTTACAACCCAACTCCTAAGGTTGGTCTCGAACAGTCAACCCAATTCCACAGAAAAGGAAACAACCCATATAAATGGGCTGCATCCATTTGCGTTGCCTCCTCCCACCCTGTGTGGCTTTAAAATGTAACTCGATACAACAGCATGACTTTGAGGGGCCAAACATGCTCAAAGGCACTCCATCCTGATATCACTGTTTTCTCAGAATCTGGGGAAAGCAAGTGTGTAGCCTTTGCCCTTAAGAGGGAGGGAGGAAGGGGAGGCACTCTGCGCATGCCCAGAAACAGACCTGACAAAGGGGGGAAGTGCCTGGCCCAGCCCCGGCCCTTCGTTACAGGCTCCTAATGTAGCACTTGGTGGGTGAGAAGCACAGGTCAAGGCAGTCCCAGCAGGATTGGCCAGAGCTGGGTGCATCCACTAATAGCTGCTTACCTCCCCTCCTTGGCGATGCTACTCCTCAATGCTCTATTGAGGAGCAGCACCGGCAACAAGAGGATGTCTCTGAGGATGTGGGCACCTGTGGGCTGCCAAAGGCATGCTGGGAGGTGTAGTACTACTGACATGTAGGGTGGCTGGTTTTTAAAAAAAGTATGGGTGAGCAAACCCTGACCTCTCACTAACTCTCTTTGTTCTCCTAACTGACTTTATCCAACTGCCACTAACCCTGCCCACCATTCCATTCTAGCCTCAACTATATCAGTCAATCCACCATTCACTCTTCTGTCTCAATGGTATAGTCAGGCTGTTACATAAAAATCATAAACTTTATTCAGAAATCCACAAGCAGGGTGCCACAACTAAGATGGCCTGCTCTCCAGTTGTCTTCCACCACATCTCAGCCAGTGTTCAAAGATTAACATATTATTCAGGGACCTAGGCTTATGTTTACAACTCCAGCATGCCTTGGGCAGGAGGGAAGACTTATCAGGCTTTGACAGCCATTATCTGGTAGTGGCTCACCCTTCTGGGCCTGAAGGGAGTGCGCCTGGGGCTAGTTGCCTCAGTTGCTAGGCCCCATCGAGAGCAGGAGGGGAGGAGGCTGCAGCACTGGGCCTGTTCCCAATGGCAACCAAGCGAACCTTTAGTCAGCAAGCCAGCTCCCTCACAGCCTACTTATGGGCACTGATTGCACAGTGTAGTGTGGACTGGCTCAGACAGACTTCACTTCCCATGAACTTCAGCAGCAGGACTCCCATTGGGCAAGTCGGACACCAGAGTAAAAGGTATGCCAGGACTTGCAGCTTTTGTTTTCTGTGGGGACAAGGAAAATTATGGCGACAGCTTCAAGTCAGCCCTGGCCATGCATTGAAGGTATGGGGGGGGGGGGGGGGAGAAACTAATTTAATTTGTTTTAAAGTTACTTCACAGGCCTAGGACTGGCCTACCTTCAAGGGCTATCATGAGGGTGAGAGAAGAAAAAAAGAAATGAATTTAATTTGTTTAAAGGTTAATTCACAGGCCTAGCCGGCCTGCTACTTTAAGATGATTACTCACAGACATATACTTTAGGGAGCCCAAGCAACACCGGGTAGAAACTTGAAATCTGGCATGCTGATAGGTCTGGCTGTACAATGTACCAAAAAAATCTACAAACATGAAAATTTGGATTTTAAGTATTTTTATGTCAGATAAATGGCCCAAGTCACCAGTTTCCTTCACCATCCTGGATCTCTGCCAAAACCTGTTAAATGTAGATATTATATAGTAAATTATGCCAATAAAGTATTCTGTGTTCTGGCTGCTTTTCTTTTTTCATAATAATAACTTCAGAGCACATGCATACAACAGTTCCTCACATCCACTGAGATCTGCTTCCCTACTATATGTTATTCGGCTATCTGGGCAATGCCGGGTATATTTTGAAAACATATTTTTAGATTTGAGTCTTTTTTAGTTCATAGAAAGGGGTTTGTGTGTCCTGATTGTTTTTGAAGTTTAGATGGCTGCTCTGGCCAAGGCATGATGGGAGGTGTAGGCATTTCAGGTAAAACAAAAAATGTGGTTTATCATGAAGCTCTAATTTAAAATACAGTTCTTATTAACACAATTTTCTATTTATTCTAACAAAACAATTTACGAACTCAATCAAACTAAAAAAGCCAATGAATCTAAAAATGAATAAGGTGCAGAGAAACTTATTATTTATCAAATAAATGTCATAAACATTATTCACGGACCCAAGCAATGCCAGGCATATCAGCTAGGAATTTATATGTGAAAGTAGGGATGCTTGAGGATTTCATTTGGTGCAAATTTTGAAATAAACTGACCCAATCCAGACCCCCTAGACTAATGTGTGGATCAGACACAGCTATCCTTCAGTTTCCACAATTCTCCAATTTTTGTAATGCAATTCTCAGCTCAAAAAAATGTACCGAGTTGAGTATAAAGAAGTGTATTTTAGGATAAATATACATTTAGAAATGTGCACTTTGAGAGAAAATGCATGCAGACATGCATCTTTTGTGAGAAAATATGTTCAAAATGCATAGTTAAATATGATTTTATGTAGTGTTTTTTTTAATGCAGATTAATGCAGAAAGGGGATGCAACGGACTTATGAATAAACACATGCAAAACTGACAAGGACTCGAAATAGGCTGATCTATCCATCCATACTGAAAATTACCTTTCCTTCAATTCCTAAGTCAATCCCTGCTGTAAAACACTTTGAATCTTTTTTACAGAAAGGTGACTGATAAATTTAATAAACAATAATAATAATAAATCCCAGGACCCAGTGATAGGGGGAGCCACTTGTCCGGGGGACATTTATGTCTCCTTGCCCCCACTTTGGCATTGCCTATGCTCCCCCAACCCCTGAATCTTGAGAATTTATTTATCCACTTGCCTAAAAGATGTTTAGGGCACCCTTCAACTAAACTACCAGGGCAGCATACAAACAAAATAGGAAAATATCGATTAAAAACAGAACACCGAACAGATCAAAAACATAAATATCGGAGGAGATTAAAAACAACAATCCGTAATTGAAACCAGTTCATACCATATGTTGGAATGCCTGAGCAAGCAAAAATATCTTTGCCTGACACTGAAAATGACATCGCAGTACTGGTACCAGGCGAGTCTCCCTGTGGATGGCATTCCATAAATGGTGAGCCATGATCGAAAAGGCCCTTTCTCTGGTCACAAACCACTGGATTTCAGATGGTGAGGGGATCTCGATGGGAACTTCAGCTGAAGAACACAGTGTTTAACCAGGCTTATGTGGTAGTAGAAGATAGTTCTGATAGGTAAACAGGAAGTTGTCCTGTATTACTGTCAGACTACTGGGCCATCTACATCAGTGCTGTCTACACCGATGGCAGTGACTCCCAAGGGTTTCAGTCCTTCCCAGCCCTACCTGGCGATGCCAGGGACTGAACCTGTGACAATCACAGCAGGCCATAGAGTATTCATTCACAACTTACCGACCCTGTTCAGATGACATGTTAAGCCATGGTGGTAAAGCATTTTGAGGTAAACATTATGGCTTAGCATGTCATGCGAACCAGGACTTAGCATGTCATGCAAACAGTTCCTAACCATGGTGACTATATAACCATGGTTTAAACACGCTCACTAACCATTTGTTGCAAAAGTGTTTGGGGCTAACCATGGCTTAGCATGTCATCTGAACAGGCCCATTGAGGGCTAAGCCAGAGAAGGCACCAACCACACAGAAAAGCTCTGCTGGACAGCACTCTGAGAAAACTATGGGGGTGAAGATGTAACTGTTTCTTCACCTCCACAGAGTAGATTCAACAACACACTTTTACTGGTGTTTGGTTGAACACACTGCCAGTCTGCTATGACCTGCATTGTAGCTGTCTCCCAAACTGCTTCATTGCCCCCAGCTCCTTGGATAACCAAGGAGACAAACATGCTTTAGTCATTGGGACAGGAATGATTATGTCATTTCTCCAAGTGCTGTCTATGTCCAACAAGAATGACCAGAACCTCAACAGGCATGTCTGCATGCTGAGTATAAACTCTGCACCAACACATTTTATTTTTAAGCGGATGTTGAAGACCCATCAATTTGTGCCAGTCTTTCCGGTGTACTGTAGCCTTCCATCCTGTGTAGATCCGATATATGCTATGTATTGACCTTTATTTTTATGCTTTTTGTTATTTGTATACCCCGCTTTGAACTCTTTAGTTGTAAGCATTTATGAATATTTGTAAGGAAACAAACAACTATATTAACAGCCAGTTTACATCCCACTATCTTGCCTAACTTAAGTCAGTGTCCCAACATAAAACCATGGTCTTACTGCTTTGATGTGTTTATAAAATGAAGTCATACCCTTCCAATTACAATAATTCCTGATCTTTCATAATACAAATGTTTCAATGTCTTCATGCGGAGGTGGCTTCCCCCAAAGCCCTCCCCTACTACCATTCCACTGTACACCCTGTACTAGTACAAATTTCACACAAATCTATGTACAAACATAAAAAGAGGCTCCACAGGGATGTTTACCCTTTTAGCAAGTACATTGGAGCTGTAGACTCATCCCCCTATATACTAGCTTACAAAACAGACTTCCTGCTGGCCACAAGGGAGAAAGTGCACGGCTCCTGGCTGTGGGCCAACATAGCATGTTCATTTATGCAATGCAGAATGGGGAACGATGACTCAGAGGGCCTTTAAGTAACAACTGTTTATCTGAGCCGCTCCTGAAGTTACCATATGTAGGTAAGCTCTGCCCAATACTCAGGGCTATGTGTAAGGAACGTCCCAGTGTAGTCGTAAGAGTCTGAAATGCGTAAACAACTCCAGAGCATCTGGTGATCTAGCTTTCTGGCAATTTGGCACATGGAAAACTTTCAATCCACAATCATTCTGTGTTCTTAAATTGGCAAACAATAAAGATACACTGTATTTACATGGGTACACAATAAAAAATATTGCAATTTTGATGTAGTTGATTAATGGTTATTGCCCACGGTTAACATCCTCACCTTTGGTTTGTTTACCTAGGAAAGAAAACCTAGGAAGGAAATTTGAGCCCGCTAATCTTGGGCCATTTTACAGGCGAGAAGGAGATCCAGAATACATCTACAAAGCTTCTGTCATGCTGCCTGTCATCTATAATCCCATTCTAAAGGATTGCTAATTAATGCAAGAAAAAACTATTGGCAGTAGCGGCAGGGGGTGGGGGCTGTACATAAATCATTCTGTGGGAGCCAAAGAGCTGTTACTACGTACTGTGGGTGAATTGTTTAAAGCCCCAACCCTTGCAATATTACACACACACACACACACACACACACACCCAATTCCTACAATATTTATTTGTTTGAAGCATTTTTATCCTGCTCCTCAACTAATTCTCTTTACCCCAATGCTCCTAAGTTGTATGTAATAGTGGTGTTGCCAGTCCAGCAACGCTGATCTGCCCAGGTTGTTGGATGAACCTCCACTGTCAGCTTGTGAGACCAACTCATCACTACAACTCATGATGTTATACCAACACAGCTCTCGTTGCACCTCATCCTCAATCTTTATTTATAGTTCATATAATATAGTAAAGGATACTAAATGGAAGCGTACCCAAAAATCTAATTTCAAAAAGCACATTGTTTTAAAATGTTGATTTAATGTTTAACTAATTATGGAATTGTTAGGCATCTCCCACTCTATTTGAAATTCATAATACACATATTTTCAAACACATCTTTGTCATGGAAAAGTGAGAGGGGTTCAAAACATCTCCCTGCCACCACCATTACTATACTGCTTTTTTGGTCCACTCTAAGGTATTCACTGTAAACCATCGTTCCCCCAACTTGTCGCCCTCCAGATCTTTTGGACTACAGCTCCAATCACCCCTGATCATTCTGACCATTGGTTATGCTGGCTGAGGCTGCAACCATCTAGAGGGCACCGGATTGGGGAACGCTACCATAAACAAATGAAAACATTAACAACACCATAGGGCATATTCACACTAGCATGGATGACTCTCTAGAATTTAGTGTCTGGATCATGAAAGATAAGCTGAGTTGCTGGCTTATCTTTTTTTAGTGACCATTACAATTATTGATATTGTAAACTAAGCACTATATGACAATGAGTGTCAACAGACGGGGGATTTTCGCGTTTCCCCTACTGTCGCTATGGCCTCCTGCTGCTGTCCCACAATAGCGATGATCCCTTTACACGGGGAGAGAAAGAGGAAGCAGCAATGACCACATGGCCCATTTAGTGGGCGTTTTATTGCGCTGCTTTTCCTGCACACAGCAGGAGATGGTGGAAAGTTACATTTAAAAAACATATGTTGGATTTCCTGGGTCTTTTTTTGCAACAGAAAAATGAGTGAAAGGAGTGGGAGGCACACAGGAGGCAGGAGGCATCATCTAAAGGACGCATTAAAAACCGTGAGTGGGCCGTTAACGAGGGTGCATTAAATGCTCGTCTGATGACCCCCCCGTGTTCTCTTCTGTAAACCATTTTTAAATGTGACATTGTGAAATATGTTCAAGTGTAACCAATTTCCCTCCACATTTGTAGACAAAGTAAAGATCTAGAATCACACACCATGTCAATCATTATTGGCACTCCCAGTCTAAAATTGAACTGGTTTTCCATTCTATCTTTTAGTGCAAATTATATACCGTTTTCACCATAGAGATATGGTCTAGATTTATGCTACCGAGCAAGCCATTCAGAACCATGGGCAAAGGGAGTTTTCGATTTTTCAGGCTGTGCTTGGGACATGAGCTGCTTAAAATGGGATGGGGGAATGGAACGGACAACAAGGAGAGTGGAATGAAAGTTTGGAACAACTGTTGATGCTGTGGGAGAAGAAGGAAAAGACAGGCTACAAGTGGTGGAAGAAGAAAAGAAGGCAGCCGAGCGAAATAGTGCAGCTAAAAAGGAAGTAAAGGCAGCAGTGTGGAAAAAAGAGAAAGAGGCAGATAGAGCAGCAATTATTTCATTAATATTGTTCTTTACCAAAAATCCTAAAGGTAAATAAATCCTGTTACCTATTTTGTTATTTGTCTCTGAAGTGTGTAATCTGTCCCTTCTCAGCCTAGTTACAGAAACTTGAGACATTACATTATTCCCTGCACCCTTTGAGAGAGTTGATCTCCCATGTTCAGCTCTCCAGCTCCCTGCTTCATACCTTCACTGGTTTTCCTTCCCCTTCTAGGTCCATTTTTATTATTTAGTATTCAGAAAGTTAGGGCTTAAGGAGACCTAATAAGGCATCACTAGCCTTCATTCCTCCATAGTTGCCTTTCTGTGAAGTTAATAGAATGCATTTTGAGAGCCCTGGATACTTAGGGAACTTTTAAGAAACAATCCTTGTAACAGATATTCCGGTCTGCAAAACAAACTCCTGGATCTCAACAGACACTAAAACAAAAGTCTCCTTTATTCGTTTTGCCTTGGAATAGGCAATATTTGTGTTTTGATTTTTTTCTCTCTTCTGTATTTCATTCCTTTCCCCTACTAACTGTAAGAAGGTTTACCTATGTCTCTGCAGATCTAGTTATCTATGGTCAGGTATCATCATCCCAATTAGACCCCTCATGTATCTAACTCCTTGTGCCCTTTCCTTATTTGGTTCAGCCTCTGCTTCTTTTCACCCAATCTAAACCCTGGCATGCAACTCCACCTATCAATCGGGGCTGTTGTGATGTCATCTTTGCCCGAATCCACACTGCGTCAGGTATATGATGCAACCATGGATTTGAAGAAATCCCAGGGCAAAGAGGTAAAGATGTGTGGCTGAAAAGTCGGGGAGGGGGAGAGCCCAGTGAGCCTAATGGCCACCGGAAAGTTCACACTGCCTCCCCTCGTAAAGACAACTTGCAGCTACCACGCACCAAGTTTGGTGGCAGAGCAGTGCCAATCCAATGCCGTGAAGACAGCCCCTGTTTCTCCACCCCCAAACTCTTGCATGACGTTAACTAAATAGGTCTTGGTCCTACTTGAATGTTTAAACAGAACAGGGAATTTCTCCCAACCCCTTAGAAATACAACAATAAAGCTGAATGTTGCCTATTATTATATTCTGCTCTGTATTTGTAATAAACTATATTTGATTATTCTACTCTCTAGCCTAAAGACCCAAAAAGGTGTATACATGAACATTACACATATGGACAAGGATATGCGGTAATAGAGCACTGTGCCCTAGGCATACTTCCAGGTTTCCAGTTTCCCTTTATGTACTGAAATTGTGCATGCAATGACACCATAGATACAGCCTCATGCCACACTCTGAATTGTAGGAGATATGATTTCTCTGACAAGGAGTTATATACTGGTGTTGTATAATTGGGTGCAGAGTTAGTCTGAATCCTATGGTCTGTCCCAGCAGTGTGGACAGTGTTTTGTCTTTCCATTGAGTTGAGTAAAAGAACAAAGGCCCTTTGATTTCAATAGGGTTTAATCCTACGTAAGTGTACATAGAATTGCAGTTTTGAATTATACAGTTTATTTTGTTAGTGTAATAATATCCCAGCATAGGGGTTGGGACCAGGATCTGAGGGAATTTGGAATTTAGACTTAAATCCATTCCCAACACACCCCTAAAACTGTCCATTTTGGCACCTCCATGGAAGAATGAAAACATTCACCTTTTACAATAATTACATTAACAAACAGGCAGGTAAAACACATTTAGATGTAATTAACTGATTTTTTACAGATTCCCTCTATCAGGGATTTTTTTATACTGACATTATTATGTAAGATTACACCTGGATGGGATTACAGAATTGTTTAGTAAAAGTGTGATCTCTGTAATCCCCATGACTATAAACAGGAAATGCTAATAAAGCAGTTCTCTTCCGTATAGGTAAAAACAACTTTGTCATAGCGACTGTCAAAACAAGTCAGTGGACAAAGATGAAAGAGCAAGCGAACAAATGTTTTCTGGGAAATGTCTTCCTCATTGCCTTTAGCAAAAATGCATAGTTCAGGATCCTGAATAAGTCCTGGCCCTGCCTTGTAGTAACAGGAGGAGATAAAAGCAAAATCAATTTTATCCTCAGAAATCAGTCTCTCCAACAACTGTTAGGAACTTACTTTACCAACCCCATGGTTATTGAATAGCAAATGCCTAGAGTAATGTGAATATCGTTTGGTTATTTTATAACTCAATCTGATCAATGGTATGTAAGATTGCAGCATTAGAGCTACAATTTTGTAACAATTTTGTCTGTTTTTTCTTCTAAAATTGTTATAATTTCTTGTATTTATCATGCATTTTGTGAAGATATCCGATTGTTTCTATTTTTAGCTCACCACTTCAAATTAAATTTTAACAGTTTATCATAAATAAGACATTTAATGTATTTAATGAAGTTTCAAGATGCCTGCATTTGGAATGTATTTAAAGGAATCAGCTCCTAGGAATTTATTAGATAAACACCATTGTGATGAATTAAAGAACTAGGATGGTGCCTAAATTTCATTTTATACTATGAATGTGATTTTGCAACTCTTAAATAATTCAGAGATGTACATGCTCCTGGTCCTTCCACAGATGTATTGATTGAATGAGGAAAGTAGAAAGAAAAGGTATGCTAGAGCAGTGGTCCCCAACCTTTTTTGCACCAGGGACCGGCTTGTGGAAGACAATTTTTCCACGGACCGCGGGGGGGTGGGGGTGGGTTGGTTTTGGGCTCGTGCCAGCAGAGGCCCGATCACGACGAGCCCGAGGAGGCCAAAGGCCGCGCGGAAGAGGCGAGAGAGGCTGATTACATCACTTCTGGAATCAGCCCTCTCCCGTCTCTTCCGCGCGGCTTCTGGCCTCCTCGGGGCTCGTCGCAATCGGGCCTCTGCTGGCACGAGCCTGGCGGTGGCGGCAGTGAGAACACGGTCCGTGGCCCAGGGGTTGGGGAGCCCTGTGCTAGAGGGCAGGCCTGCATTCCACTGCTCTCAAATAGTGTACAGCCTACTAAACAGCTCCCTAACTACAACACAACATTTTTTGTGTCAAATAGACATCATGTACACAGAAGCATCTAGGTCTTTTGAAACTTTGGCTACAGTCTTATACACACGTTACACTTTTTACCAGGCAAGTCCCATTGAGCCCAGTGGGATTTGTTTTTGACTGCTTATGATTGTGCTCTAATAGACTTATATTACATAGGAGACAGCAAGCATGCAATGGAATTGGAATTTAAGTAATGCAAACATCTGTCATCGCTTGATTGTAAAATATAGTGGCTTCCTGATAAGGGAACAATCCACAAGAAGCAGTATTTGTGTTCTTATGTGAAACACTTGCGTCATTATTAGAAAGCTGATGGAAGCAAACAATACTTCTGCCAACAGAGGATGACCTTAGTACAATTAACAACTTTTAATAACCTTCAAAATGAACTTATCACATGTTGTGTGTTCTTTCATAATGGTGGCACAGAGATGCATTAAAGATTACATATAAACAGCATTAAAATCAAACAAAAGGCTACAGAAGGCATCATATCAATGCATGCCAGAAATTCCCTTAAAAGGGTCTGGGATGTATCCTTAGACAGGTTCCTCTGGTATAACATTTTGCTGCCATCTGCAGAGCTACCTCAGTTCTCCCACTTGAAAGCAACTGATTCTCCAGCTTCCTCTGTAGGGATGTCTCTAGAGTACAAGGTCAGTTATGGTTGTTGTACTACGAGGAAGGGTAGCACAGGATCTAAATCAGGAAAACATCTACACATTTGAAGGGTTAAGCCAGGTGCATGTTGGAAAAGCAACTCTGGATCTATTTATGGTAGGTAACGTGAATAGGATCCTCTTGTGTCTTCATTTTTATAAGCAGTCATAGGGAAAAGAGGTAACCATTTAGATAGGCTGACCATATGAAAAGGAGGACAGGGCTCATGTAACTTTAACAGTTGTAGAGAAAAGGGGATTTCAGCCAGTGCTATTTGTATGCAATTAGTTCCTGGTGAAATTCCCTCTTCAGCACAACAGTTAAAGTTGCAGGCACTATACTACAGTGACCATATACAAAAGAAGCCAGGGCCCCTGCAACTTTAATTGTTGTGATGAAGAGGGAATTTCACCAGGAACTAATTGCATACAAATAGCACTGGCTGAAATTCTCTTTTCTCTACAACTGATAAAGTTACATGAGCCCTGTCCTCCTTTTCATATGGTCAGTCTACATTTAGAACAAAGGAAGAGCTATTGAGAGTCATACTGGGTACAAGTACCCAAATCTGGCTTTCTGTTAATTGATCTCCAAAGTGCCTACAGTAACTCAGCATTTCATGAAAATAAAAGTACTATAGTGTTTAAGAGTCCTCTCTTGATCCTAGCAATCTTGAACATAAGTAAGGCAGTCAAGCTTGGGTTTGAATTTTTTATTTAAAGTTGAGTCATGACTGTGCACACCAACTTTCCTTCCAATATGTCAGTTTCTAGGTATATATATCACATTATATTCATTTTCTTCCTCCCTCTAGAAACAGATGTGAGGGTTAAGTTAATGTTCTAATTTGAAACGAAGGATTATGTCATAAATGTACAAATCTTTCACTATGACACCTCAATCATGGAGAAAAGGCATAGAGAGTCATTTTCTCCTTTCTCATAGTAGAACTTGAGGTCATCCAATGAAACAGGTTGTCCAGAGATTCAGGACAGACAAAAGGAAGTGCTTCTTTGCCCAGCATGTAATTAATTTGTAAATTAGGTAGCTCTAAAAGGTGATTAGACAAATCCATGGCCGATGAGTCTATCAGAGGCTACTAGTCAAGACATATGAAACCACCATGCTCAGAGGCAGTAAGGTTTGAAGACCAGGCGCTCCAGAACAATGGGAGAGGGTTGTTGCCTTCATGCCCTGCTCGTAGGCTTTCCAGAAGCATCTGTTTGGCTGCTGTGGGAAATTGGTTGTTGGACTAGATGGATCTTTGGTTGAATCCGGAAGTGCTCTGATGTTCTTAAACTTTAAGGCAGATATCTCTTTGCAGTATGCTTTACATTTTCCCTAAGCCTCTTGAAAATGGGTGTGGCAGCTGAGGGAATAACTTGAAATGCAGAGTGGCTTCCTGGAAACGGTTATGAAAGAAGCATGAATGTGTACCTGTCTTCCTGAGTTCTGATTAAATGTTCTGCTCAAGCCTTTCCCCTCAGATCATTTTTGCCCTCTTCATACTGTTGCAGGTGCAAAAGCAGTTTGGGGAGGGTTATCAGTGAAAATGGCTGGAGGGGAAAGATTGTGAAATCCCTTACACCTACACTCTTTCACTATGGGTGCCTCTACAAGAGGCATTTAAAGCTCTTTCAAGGCGCATTAAAAAAATTACCTCTACAAGAACGGAGCGCAAATCGGGCGTAGAGGCGTGTTATCTCCCCGATTATGCGCATTATCGAATGCGCGTTAAATCGCGAGTTTTATTTTGCTCCGTCCATTAAAGCGCATTTTGACTGTGTGAATAAGCGCTTATGCGCATTAACTACTTGTAAAGCGCATTTTGGACATCTGTTAATGCGCTTCGCCACCTCTCGCCGCCTCTCATGCAGAGGGATTAGGCGTAAATGCGCTTCTGCGATTATGCGCATAATCGCCTAACCAGGCGCAAAAGCGAATCCTTGTACAGGGGACCTATGCTAACCGAATTATATATACACACACATGCACAAATATATACCACACACGCACAAATATATGCGTGTGTGTATACACACACATTACACACTTTTAATGTCCTGATTAATTTCTTTTTTTAAAAAACCCTTGAAATTCTGAAAAGCACGCACACTATAACTTTGGGGTTTACAATACTATTCCGAAGAAAAGCTCCAAATAATGATGTCTTTGATGTTAGTTATTTGATATGAGAGAATAAAGTGGTCCTATGTCGGAATAAGGTACTGGAAGTTCAGGTTTGTTTTCGCTGCTTTTTATTTATTGAGGCTTGAACAAAAACAACGAAACCCGCAAAGCGAAGCTGCTTCTCTTTATTTCTGAGAAACTCTCCTAGCCACCCCGCTTCTCTTCTTCCCCTCCTGAGGTAAAAACCCTCCATCTACCAGCACTGGCAACAGGAGTGCGTGAGGGACGTGTGTGTATTATATGTATGATTGTATTTATATGCGCTTGTTGTTTGTATGAGGTAACACCGTCCTCAGAAAAACCGAGCCCCAGCGCCGCTTTCGATTGGGGGACCCCCTCGAAAACGGTTGGCCTGAGGGGCGTGGCTGCGGCGGGCGGGAACGGCTCGCGGTAACTGCGGAGCTACAGGCAACGTGGACGCGCCTCTCTCGCTCCCCCCGCGCGCTGTCCAGCAACGCAGGCGGCAGCTGGGACGGTTAGTTTTGCACACTTCCCTCCTCCAACGGTCGCCCGCGCGCTGACGAGTTGTTTACTTCCTCGGCCGCTCCACCCCTCCACCTCCCCTCGGCCTTCGCGGTCTCCGATTGGCTCTTTCTTTGGCCAATCATGTCGCTTCGCAGGTCATCAAACCTGGGGAAGGGGTGCGGGCGTGGGGAGCAGGGAAAGTGAGCGGTGCGGGGGGGGGGAGGGGAGAGTTGGGACAGTTCTTTAGTATATACTGTTGTGGCAGAAAAAAAACAAACCCACCCCTACAATGCCCTTCTGTCACACTGATAGGCCAGTTCGTACAATCTCAAGCATTGATTGGTACACCGCCTTGCCACTCATATTCATCTCCCGGCCTTTCTGTGTAGGTGTATGCTGTGTGTGTTTTTTCACTCACTCATCTACACGCACGCACCGAAGGCTCCCGCCTCCGCCTGGCGTATCTTTTAGCGTGTGAGACGGTGATTGGGCGACACCCAAGACCCTCCTTCCATTCCTCCTGTCTCTCAAACACACACATAACAAACACACATAGGCGGGCCGTCACTCCCTGTCGCCGGCTATTAATGACCTCCCCTCCTCATTGGCTGCCCCCCCTGCCTATCGTCCTGATCGGCGCGCGCCCGCCCGCCAAACGCGCCGGCCTGTGGATTGGGCCGCCGAGGAAGCGGCCGCCGACGCCGATTGGCCCTCGTCCCGCCGGCTCCTCCATTCTCAGAACTTGACTCTCTACACACGGCCCCGCCCCCGGGCTCATGTAAGCGCCGCCTCGCCTCCCTCGCTCTCTTTCTCTCCCCCCGCACCCTCCCGTAGGGGGTCACGTGATGTTTTCGCCGTGGTGCCGCCGAGGCTGCCTGTGTGAGTGAGCGAAAGCGAGCGAGCGAGCGGGCAGGAGAACCCGGCGCGTTCCGACCGGCTGGGAGTGAGTGAGGGAGTGAGTGGGTGGGTGGGCGCTCGGGAGGTCGGCGTCGGCAGCCCGCCTCACCTTGGCGGCGAGAAGGGCCGGCGCCCAGGGAGTCCTGCGGCCACCTATGTCCAGCCGGGCCTGGGAGACCCTTCCCTTGTGAGGGCGGCTTCCCCCCCTCTCCGCCGCCTCCGCCGCCTCACGACGCTCGCACACCGCCCCGCGCAGCGATTTGGACCCTGCCCTGGCCCCTTAAGATGGCGAGCGGGATGCTTGGCCCCGGCGGGGAAGGCGCCTGCACCGCGCTGGGCGGCAAAGACGAGGCTGCGGGCGCCGCGACCGGAGCAGGAGGAGACGGCGGCGGTGGCAGTTCCAGCCAAGGGGTCAGCGCGTCCCGATCCACTAGTGCTACTGTGGCTGCTACAGCTGAGGAGGACCAGGAGCCGGTGGAGAGCGCCCCTTGCCCGCCCCCTGCTCAGCCCCCGCATCATCTGATGCTCCTGCTGAGGAGATCCCCCAGCACCTCCCTCTGCCTGGTACAGGAAGAAGACGCCTTGCTGAGCGGGGGCCACACCACCATGGGCCGAGGGGGCGCTGCCGTCGGGCCCGCGGGCCGGGCTGGCCCCCCGGCGTCCTCCAGCCGGGCCGTTGCCCCCACGCCACCGTCTGCCGTTGCTACTCTGGGGGACGATGTGAGGAAATGCGGCTACCTGAGGAAGCAGAAGCATGGCCACAAGCGCTACTTCGTGCTGAGGGCGGAGAGTCACCTGGCCCCGGCCAGGCTGGAATATTATGACAGCGAGAAGAAGTTCAAGACCAGCTTGAGGGCGGCGGTGGCGGCTGGGGGCAATGTGGCTCTCTGTTGCCCACCTCCCAAGCGGGTCATCCCGCTATACCAATGCTTCACGGTGAGCCGGAGGGCTGATGCCAAGCACAAGCACATCATTGCCCTATATACCAAGGATGAGTATTTTGCCATGGTTGCGGAGAATGAGGCTGAACAGGAGGGCTGGTACCAGGCAATCAGTGAGCTCATGAGCCAAAGCAAGAGGGGGTTCTTGGAGCAGGAAGACCAGGCTGATCAGCAACTGGATGACGATGATGAGCATTATGGGGCTTCTCTTCGGCCGGGGACTGTGTTCAAAGAAGTCTGGCAAGTCAATGTGAAGCCCAAGGGACTGGGGCAGACAAAGAATTTGACAGGGGTGTATAGGCTGTGCCTCTCTAGCAAGGCTATCCACCTTGTCAAACTGAATACTGAGGTACCATCTGTCCACCTACAATTAATGAACATTCGTCGATGTGGACACTCAGAAAACTTCTTTTTCATTGAAGTGGGCAGGTCTGCCTCCATTGGGCCAGGTGAGCTGTGGATGCAAGTGGATGACTCAGTGGTTGCCCAAAACATGCACGAAACCTTTCTAGAAACCATGAAAGCTTTGAAAGCCTTCTCTGAATTCAGACCTCGCAGCAAGAGCCAGTCTTCTGGTGGTGGTAGCAGCACCAATCCCATTTCCTTCATCACAACCAGGAGACACCTTGGCAACCTGCCACCCAGCCAAACTGGCTTACAAAGAAGATCCAGAACTGAAAGTATTACTGGAGGAACCCCTCCCACCACCAAGAGTAGTAGTTCTTATCGCTTCAGAACTTCCAGTGAAGGAGAGGGGACAATGACCAGACCATTTAGGTCTGTTACAGGAAGTCTTATTCATCTGAATACTGCAAGGATGAATTTGGGGCGTCAAGAAGGGAGTGGGCGATACGTTAGAGCCGCATTTACCTCTTCTTATCACACCAGGTCTGCCTCTCTGCCAGTATCTCATTTTCCTTCCACCACAAGCCCCATCAGTGTTTCTTCAAGTAGTGGCCATGGATCAGCTTCAGATACCCTTGTCAGGCCTTCCAGTTCATCTGTCTGTGGGTCCCCAAGTGACGGAGGCTTTATTTCTTCAGATGAATATGGTTCCAGCCCTGGAGACTTCAGGTACTTTCGTGTGAGGAGTAATACCCCAGATTCCTTGGGTAATACACCACCAATCAGAGAAGAAAATTCCTTAAGTGAATACATGTCTATGAGCAAGCAGCAAATGGATAATAATAGTTCAAGAGATGATTACCGGGAGGCTGAAAAATGTTTCAGAAAAAGGACTTACTCTTTAACTAAGCCTGCTTCTATACCAGGACAGCAGAAAACAAACCAAGCTGCAACTTCTTTAGATGAGAATTCTGCAGGAAGCCATGGACGTCTGCCTTGTTCTGAATCGCCAAAATTCAAAAATAACCCAGAACATGAGTATGGGGAACCTTCTCTTGATTCTGTATGTAATCAAAGCAGGAATAAAGCCAGAGATGATGGATACATGCCAATGATGCCAGGAGTTGCATCTCCTTTTGCAAGCAACAATGATTATTTGCCAATGACTCCTAAAAGTGTGTCTGTTCCAAAACAGATAAACAATTCTTGGTCGTCATCTCAGGCTGACTCCAAGGGATATATGATGATGTTTCCCAGGGCTGTCTCTTCACCTGTACGTAGTCCTTTAACTGGATTTAATTCTAAAAGTAGTAATGAAAAGTTGGCAAATAATGAGTATATGGATATGTCACCTGGAAATTCAGCTGCTCCAAAGCAACCTGGTGATTCAAATTATATGCATACCAACACTGGTTCCAAAAACTTTGGCTCATATTTCTCTCTCCCGCGAAGCTTTAAGACTCTATTAGGAGAAAATGGGGAAAATGATGAAAATGATGAGTACGTTCCAATGTCATCCCCTGGAAAACTATTGTATAGTGGCCCTGAAAATGATAAAAGTGTCAGTAATGATGTTCTGGCTAATGGCCTTTCCAAATCATCTCTCCTGAAAGCTTCGGATGAAGGCCTTGGACAGAACAGAGTTATCAGGCCTACAAGACTTCCTCTAGGTACTAGAGGTAGTAATACCATACCAAGAATGTATGATCGTACAATTCCACTTGAGCCATCTAGCCCTGGTGAATATATAAATATTGACTTTGGTGAAAAAGCAAGTAATACACCATATTCTTTATCTGCCGAAGGTTCTCCATCATCTCTTGGTTCCAGTAGTGACCATAGGCAGTCGCCACTTTCTGACTATATGAGTGTTGATCTTGATGTTCAGTCACCAAAAGCTGCTAAAGAACTATCCAACTCTTTGTCAGATATTTCAATTTATGCAAGTTCTAGTATACCCAGAAACCCAACAGATTCTGATTATGCTATGCTCTCATTTGGTACTGCTTGTGTTAGCACAGCAAGTGGTAGGATTGATGACTACACTGAGATGACCTTCAACATGGCAGCAACTCCACCTGGACCATTTACCGCAGAAAGCAAAAATGGCTTAAAGATTGATAGCCCTCCTTCCATAGTTAATAGACTATGCATTGTTGACCAATATGCTGGAAACAGCAACTTCTCTGTTCCTAGTCCTGATCCTCCAGTTGTACCTAAAGTCATCCGCGCTGACCCACAAGGAAGGAGGCGGCATAGCTCTGAAACCTTTTCTTCAACTGCTACTGTTACCACTTCCTCCTCTTTCTTTACTGACAGTAGTAAAAGGCACAGCTCTGCCTCTTTTGACAATGTGTGGTTGAAACCTGAAGAACACATTTCAGATGGCCATGAAAGCAAGATGTCCAGAGATACTTCAACTGGTTTTCAGAATGGCTTAAACTATATAGCTCTAAATTTACGAGAGAATTCTCTAAACTGTGAGGAAAGCCCTAATACACCGAACTGCCATCTCCCAAATGGTACTCTGAATCTGGAAAGTGGAGTATATGTAAGCATAGATTTCAGCAGATCAGATGGTTTGAAGTGCAACTCTGCAAGAAAAGGTTTGTCGTTTTTGCAAACATCTACAAAACTAGTTAATGCATGTGTAATTTTAGTACATTATCTTGATTTTCATCTTTCTCTTTAAAATTTGCTGAACTTTCCATTTAGTACACTATTTTCTTTGGGAAGCATCACTATATAAGGAGAGTTGAGAAAAGACAATCCAGACCAAAGAACTGGGTTGCATTTATCTTTATATTTGGTTATTTGGCATGGTTGCTATCTTTGTTATGTTGTCATTATTAATCTGGGCGATACAGTAATCATCCTACTTACAAAGTATTTGAGTAGCTGTAAGTCATATTCACATTTGTAGTTGATTACCAACTTTGGGGTCAACATTGCTTCCTTTTTCAGTGTAAAAAAGCAATGACAAAAGCAATCCTTCTAAAGAACAGTCAACTGTTTATTTTGAATCTGGATACTTTAGGTTTCATGGGAGGGAATGCTTTTCGATAACTTTAGCCAAAAAAAGTATCACTTTCTGAGGTCCTGGGTTAGACAACATACTATTTCCACAGTTGGAATCTCTTCTGCATAGAGTCATTCTTAACAGAAATATAAAAACTCTTGCATAGCTTGATGAGAGATGTATATAATTTCATACATGGCATTCTTAAGAGTTTTTTTAAAATGTAGAGTTACTGAGTTATATTGTACTATACTTGCATTATATATATATATATATATATATATATATATATATCTGGCTGTAACTGTAGATTAACAGTTGTACTCTCCCCACCCCACCACAGAACATTAGCAGCAATTGGCATGTTCCCTCACCTCATTTCAAAGATTTGTCTGTGTATGTGTGTGGTGGGGGAAGCAATGAGAGTTAAACTGGCATACATTTCTAATATAGTTGCTGCTTTGAAAGGCAAACAGGGCAGTCTCATAAATACTTTACTTAAAAGTAATTCTTGCTGAGTTCAATGGGGTTTGCTTCCTAGTAAGTGTACATAGGATTGCAGCCTTAAACAGCCTTTTTGTTTGTTGGGCAAATTCAGTGACAACTTTCTGAGAGCTTAATTTAGTTTAGTTTCAGTTGTGTGTGTGTCTGCAACCTATATAAAAATAAAATACCCACACAAAGGAGTGGGGGGGACAACTTCCAGAGACCTCTGCTGGGATAGTCTGTTATAGCTCTGTAGAATGCAGCGGTGAAAAACACAAGAATTGGGAAGGCTTTTAGTGTTGTAGTGGTCATAAATATTCCAGAATAACACTTTTTTTTTAACCAAATCCTTTCTTTTAAAAACTTAGTCACATGTTGGCACAGGCATAATCCATACTTGGTCTTACTTTTTATAGTGGCCAATGTATTTTCTGTGCTTATAATGGAGGTGTGGGAAGAAATAGAAGATACCAAAGTGTATTCCACTATAAATCTTATGATTCTAACTACAGTTCGTGTCACAGTTTAGTCACTATTGCTTATCAACATGTACTTTTTGTGTGTGTATTAAATAGTGTTTAAGAATATCAGTATAAGACAAATGAGTAATACTACTCTTGCTATTTAAGTAGAGAATTATTCCTACATGCATTGATATAAAAAATGTTCTGGATTTTGATAAGCTGGCAAAAATGCTGAATCAGGAATTGTATGTGCACCTTAACTCAGTCTGAATGTATTAAGAGGCTTTAAGGTAGGCTTTCCAAACCTTGGTTCCCCAGATGGACTACAATTCCCATCACTTGCTAGTTGGGATAGAAATTAAAGTACATTCTCTAAAGACCCAAGGCTGGGAAAGCCTGCTCTGAAGGAGTACATGAGTTCAGAGCATAATATTGGGAAAAGGTTACATAAAAGATGAGTCAATCTGCAAGCATTGGTTGGGGTTTTGAAAAGTATGTGCCTTGCCCTGGTATACTTTTTGTTTTGACTCTGGCTCAGTCTGTCTTATCGAAAGATTATTTTAAATTAGTGAATAACAACATATATGGAATGTCTTCCTCCTGTAGTTAAACTTTATTTAATAGAATCAAAAGTTGTGAAGCTCTCTATTGACTTTAGTCTTGTTCAGAGATTTCCAAAATTCAGTTTGTACTTGTGTTCTGTTGTAATTATACTGAACAAAGTATGGGAGGAAAAACTGACACTCAAGCTCAGACAACACCATTCATTTTAAATGTTGGATGTCTGTTGAAAACCTTTGCCTGTTAGGGCTGCAGTTGAAACTTATGAGGATGATTGCAAAGTTTAAAAAAAACAAAACCACCTGATGACTAATTTCTTATACTCATAAAATCCTACATGCACATACTATTCTTTGATGGGCCGTCACCACTGAAAACCTTTAAAATATGAATGTGGTCAAGAAAATTCAGTCAGTGTTAAAAGTAGCTGTCTGTGACTGCCAGATTTCAAGTTGGTGATTGTTATTTCCTTGTTCAAAAGGATAATTGTAGAATGTATATATGAAGGACATTTTGTCATTGGCAGTGGACATAGTTCAGTGCAGAGTTAAGAGTGCTTAAACTCATAGATACTTACTGGATTGAGGCCAAAGTGTTCATTATTTTCATCTGTCTGTCATATATTAAAATAAAACCTAATCCCAAGGGTTAAAATGTGCCTTGCTTGTTGAAAGTAATAAGGAGCTTTTGAACTCCTACAGGTAGAGATTTGAAGTGTCTGGCCATAATAGCTGTACCAAGCAGAACAGCAGAGAGGATGGGGTAAGATGGGAAAGAGAAAGAAAAGTAATATTGTTAGAGTAGGTGGTGTATGGCTTTGGTGCTGCTGCATACTCTCAATTCACTAGTGTGACAGAAAGGGTTGAATACAATATGCCCACACCATGCAAAAGTTTACATGGGCTTATTTAAAGGTGAGGCAGCTGCAAAATGTAGCTATAAATTATGTAGTTTACTAAGGGTACAATCTTATGCATGTTTAGACAAAAAATGTTCTACAGTTTCCAGCATTCCTCAGCCAGCCACGCAGGACTGTTTTCTGTCTGAACATTCATAGGATTGCATCCTAAGAGTTGTATCCAGTGGGTTTTTTTCAGTGTTAGTCTAATTTAAGTGCCATCCACTTCAGTGAGTCTGCTAACTCATTATTAGGACTCACATTGGCTGCAACTGTAAAATTCCAGATTTACTTTAGAGGTATAAAATGAACTTCAATACAATGTGATGAAAAGCCAACCATGAAAAGGGACTGAGGGTCCAAACCTATGCATGTTTGGACAGAGAAAAGTCCTACAGCTCTCAGCAGTCCCCATCCAGCCAACATGCATAAGATTGCTTCTAAATGTGTCTAATTTTGTTTTCCTGATCTTTCTCTTATATGGCAGTATTCTTTACTTATTTAAAGATATTAAGTATTTCAGCTAAAAAATTCAAAGAAATGGTTTATAGGTAAAATATATCTTAGAAATATGAAATAGGGCGAGAAAACTGACCTTGTATACTGAAGCATACTTTTGTTGCTGAGACAGGCAACCTAGTTTGAATGCATACACTTTTGCTTAAAACATTGAAACAAGGCTTTAGCTTCAAGTTGTTGTTGTTGAACTCACTTTCATTTTTCTCATCAGTTTGCATATGGTGTTGTAAACTTGAAACAGATTGTTGCTCTTACAAGATTACTGCTCTTAGAATGCAACACAACATTACATACGACTTCTACAAACAAAACTTGAAAGTGCTTGTATTTTAGTGCTATAAAACTGTTAACACAAGAAGGTGTTGAATGTGTGAAGTTTCATTGTTAGAAGCCAGGGCCCTTCTACTTAACAGTGATTGCAAAAGGCTCAAGCTCCCAATTCACCTTGATCAAAATAAAAAGCTTGAAAGCAGTTCCTCTTTTGTTGAGAATATTACACTGCCCCTCCTCCATTAATTTTGTGAATGGGAAATGTTGAAAGGGTTGCTTCATATCACTAAACGATGGAAACTAGGAAGGTAGAACAATATACTTGCTGTGGTAAATTGATGGTGACTTCTCATAGGCATAACTAAACATTACGCATAAGTGAGTATAACAAAGCACCAGTCATTTCTGTTACCAAAAAAAAATTTTTTTCAGGAGGGGGTAATTTGAAGCAAAAGTGTGGGGATGGGGTTGTCTAACCCATCCCTACAGACTTGGAATGTACATGTTTATCTTTGTAAGTATGTATTTGGAACTCTATTGGGTGAAGCACCCTTTCCTTGCTGTACCATTTCTCTGCTCTGAATTGCTCCTTCCGAAATCAGGTATTCTTTAATACAAGCAGCTAATGGACTTTAATTAATTCCTTGGTTCCAAGCTGAAGTGATTTGGTTTTACTTGCGCATCACTGATGTAAGATTTTGAAACTCAGCAATCCTCAAATGTTTGATTTTAGTCCATGTCACTTTTCCTCAATTAATGAGCTTGCAAAAGCAATTTGTATGTACTTCTCACTTTCCTATTTTAAATATGTTTTAAAATGTCTAAGATCCTATTAAGACTCTTTATAAATGTGAATGGAGATCATCTATACAACTCTTTAATTTTCTTTAAATCTAAAAATAAATGGAATACTAAAAAGTTAGAAAACATTGGAAGAAAGAATGAAGGCCAGCAAAATTCCTTGCCTTTGAATATACTAGAAAGATCACAATTAAATTGGTATCACAGTGTCCCCATACTTCAAAATTTACAATTTTGTATATTTTAAGGTGTATCACTCGGCAGTGAGAAGTGATATAGCTGTGTACATATTTTAATTTCAGCATAGCTGTTTGCACGTGGCCACAAATTGAGACATATTTGAGTATGTTTAAGCTGTGTATGGACACTGGTAGCTTTTTCAGTGATTATTTGCCCTGGGAAAGTTCCATTTTAAAGGGACTTTTCCTGTATAAGCATTAGCAGTCACTAGCTGCATTCAGATGCCTTGTTCCTTGTCTTCCAAGTCATAGTTTGGAGAACATGAATGTATGTATACATACCCTGTTCCCTTTGCATGTTTATTTTAGAACACTTCCTGGATTGTCAAACCACACATTGTCACCATAAACTGGCAAACTAGTTTGATCAGTTCTCTCCAAATCAGGGTTGCAAACCACAGTTTGATTCTGGTTTGTAATCCTGGTTACCACAGTTTCCAGTTTAGAAGCTACAAAAAATGGTGGTGGACAAACCATGAAGTATTCTATTAAGCTGAGTGTGTGCAAGAGGTGAGGGTGCACATGCACATAACTTATTCCCAGTCTTCCAAGCCATGGTTTGAAGGATCAGAGAATGTGACGTCCGCATACTGGATATCTGAGTTGAAGCTGTGCCCGAAAATGCAACTTACTGCTTCACCTGCAACTTGAGAACCAGGTAGTGAAATAGAACAGATTTACCCACAAATAGTGTGAAAGTAAATTGATTCTTCGTTTTTAAATGTATATATCCAACATAGCAGAAAACCCTGTAATGATAATTGTAGGAGGCTTAGCTTATGCCATTTCAGTTAAACATTCTGAAACAGAGTTAATGGTAGTATTGCAGTTCTGACATTCTTGTATTTAGTGTACAGAACCTGTTAACTTTTACTGATCCTGTGTCAGAAGATGTAGCAAATTGCTAGAAGGGATGCTGCATGGTCCTGTGTTTAGCTGATATTATGTCTGCTGCTTAAGAATAACAAATAGTTGCTTTACATTAGGGGTTCATTGTAAACAGTTAAATAGGCAAGTTAAACAGTTAAGACTGCACTCTTGTACTTTGGTACACATTTCCTTAAAATGATTGGCACTTCAGTGCAAGCATAACTGAACACTGGATTTTTGGTCTTTGATTAGAGCTTAACTGAAGATAATGAAAAGCATTTGATCAGTTTGTTTCTGAGACACTTTTAGAACAAGAGATCTGAGCAACTGCAGCAGTTTGAGAAACAAACCAGAATAAGCAAAATAAATATTGGTAACTGACATGCATCTATCTTTATATGAATCAGTTACATGGAAGCTGTAAGCGCCATGTATTAAGAACTTAGGAAGCTCCTTTATACTAAGTCAGAACATTGATCCATCATCTAGTCTACTATTGTCGACACTGACTGGTAGCGACTCCAGGATTTCAGGCAGGATTCCTTCCTTCCCCTTCTTGATGATGCCGGGGGTTGAACATGGAACCTTCTGCATGCAAAGCAGCTGCTCTACCACTGAGCTATGCCCCCCTCTCTGTTCTGTTTCTCCTGTTGTGCAGGCAGGATGAAGAAGTGATATAACATCGTAGCTCTGTGAATTTGGGAAGAACTTACCTTAGGGAAGGTGGTGGGTGAGCTAGTGATGAAATCCTAGGTTGTAACACTTATTTATTATAATTAGACATTGAGGATTGGGTTTTCTGAATTAAAAGATTTAAGGGAGAAGATCTGTGATTATAACTTTAATATATATATATATATATATATATATATTGATAAGAAATAGGAGGATATTGACTAAGCTTCTTCTTTTTAAGTGGTTTAAAGCTTTTAAAATTGCACAGTCTTACTTTGTGGCAGAGGGGTGGGGAGGAGGAAGAAGAGCAATAAATCTTTACCACTGTTTGTCCTAAAATGGTGTGACTCATCTTTAGATGGCCTGTGTGACCTAGAGAGCTGCCTTCTAGGCCCACCCTGCAAATTGCTGTTTGTTTTTTAACTTTGGTCACATGTAGTTTTATTGGGCATCTTAAAGGCAACCTAATGATTACCTTCATACTATACATATTGAAACAGGAACTTTCTGGCTTTTGAGGAGCAAAATGGCATTTGCAAGATTGAAGGAGACTGCAAATACTCATAGCATCTGGTCACAGGACAGTTATTAGGATCACCAGTCTTTTTCCTAGCAAGGCTCCTGTGCTGGAACCGTATCTCCATATGGGGAAACTTCCACCTAGATTTCTGCTTGTCAGTCCATTGTTGAAGGTACAGGAGCCTTTTCAGCAAAAAAATAAAAACAAATACTACTTCAAACAAGGTGGTAAATGCCACCTGCCTGTTTGCCTTGCCTCTGACCCAATTGCAGATCTAATAGACAAATGTGTGAATGCACACACATGCCCAGAATATGGTTTCTATGAGCAGGGAGGGAGGGGCAGTGTCACTGTATTACCATTACAGTGTATATAAGAGATGCTTTAGTTTGGGTGGGGCAAAGTCTCTTCCACCCTCTTCCCCAAAATCTACAGAGGTAAGCATTGTGGTGAGTTGACTGAAGTGAGAGACGAGCCATCAGGTATCGATAGTCTTTTATTTGTTTATTTTATGTGTTATATTTTTTAAAAGCCCAACAACCAGTGTTCTCTTTTAAATGGATGGATCTCTGGAAGGCATAGTTTAAGAGACAAATTGCCTGTTCAGAAATATCAATGTTACAGTTTTCTCACTATTACCACTTCAAACTACATGTGTGTGGATTCTTCCATTTGATATCTTCCTACGTAGTAGTAGTAGTAGTAATAATAATAATAACCATAATAATACATTTGTGTACATAGTTTCCACCTTAAACTAGAAGTCCTCCTAACATGCTAGCTTTTTAACATGTAGGGAATGTTGGATCATAGACAACATTCAGACATGCCACATGCCTAATGAAATCTCAGTGTCTAAGTAACATTTATAGGGTGGTGATGGGGAGAGATTAAATTCTGAAAATTAGGGGAATACATGCAAATTAAACAATTTTGCAAATTTCATGCAGGTTGCAGTATTTTGCTCTTCTAATTGCTGGATTTTGGTTGGTCTAGTGTGACTTTTCCTCCTCCCCTCCCTCGAGTGTGGGTTTGCACAGTGTGTTCCTACCCCTTGCTAATAATAAAATAGCTCTTAAAACTTCCCATACTTAAAGATGATTGAATGACAATGTAGAGAATCATAGGTATCTACTTCAATGTGACTTTGTGGCTGCCTCACTGCATGTTGATCCTGCCTATATTTGGTTGGGATGGTATATCATGGAGTCTTATTTGCGCGAAGGGCCATAGCTCAGTGGTAGATCACATATTTTGCTTGTGGAGGGTCCCAGTTTCAATCCTTGGTAACTCCAGGTAGGGTTGGGAAAGACTCCTGTTTTTAAACCCTGGAGAGGCGCTGCCAGTTTGTGTAAGCAATACTGAACTTGATGGACTATTATCAACTCAGTTTAAGGCAGCTTCCTGTGTTATCCTTTTCTTCTGCCTTCTAAGCTTTCCAAAACTCCTTTTTAATGCCCTGCCTTTACCATCTTGTATTTTTAATAATTGCAGCTCTTAGTCCCTCCCTTGCTTCCTCATGTTCAGCTACTGAGTTAATGGTTGTTGTTGTTGTTTTTACCACAGCTAGGCAGTTAGGATATTTTCTGGGTACTTTTAGAAAGCGTTGTTTAGAAGATCATGCTCTGCAAACTATTTTTCAAGATATCCCCAACTATAAAGATCAGAGAATGACTTTTTCCCGGGTTCTACGAAAAAAAAAAGTCTCCAGTACTGGTTATCCAAGATGACTGCAGCTGCGTATATGTATGTCCCTGATGCTAATATATGAGAAGATTCTGGAAAATCAGAAAAGAATGGTTGAATTTAGGTAAATAAATAAATAAATTTTAATCAAACACAAAAGGGAAGATCTGTGAGTGCAGCATATTGGAGGCTAGCACTTTTTTTTTTTAGTAAATTCTACAGATGTATTTGAATGCATCTGAGAAATCCTCTTCTTTAAGATAGAATGAGCCCCTATTAGTTGGTGTGAATGCTCCTTTACATATCTTATGTCAATGGAATACTTGAATTGATACCTTGGAATGTTTCATGTGCAGAGTGCTTTTCGTTCTCACAATAGTCATGTTGACATTATTCCCAATTTAAAGATGAAGAATTGCAGTTGAGAAAACAATATACCCATTTTCCCCTTTATGTTATATACTGGGCAGTGGAAATTCAAGTATGAAATACAGACGTTGTTTTCCTCCAGGCCAGGGTCCCATCTCATGTTTCCATTGCAAACACAGAGCTGGAACCTGAATGGGGACGGGAAGGGTCCCATGTTATTTTCTTCTCTGCTGCTTCTCTGCTGGACATTGCACTCTCCAAAACCTGCTTTGCCTCAGAGAAACTGTGCCTGGACTTGGAAGATGCACAGTGGAGGCAGAACATGTAGTTGCACTGTGAGACCACCCGCTTAAGTCTATGGTTGGTTATAAAGGGATCTGAATTCAGTTCAAAGTGCAGGGCTGTATTTTGTCCAGTGGACTACATTAGCAGTAGTAGTAGCTGCTTCAGTAGGAGCGTTAACATAGCATCATCTTGACATAAAATGATTGTAGGAGTTGCACACAGGCTGGGGGTTGTTTACACAGGCTAGGGGAGTTAGAATACTGTAGACAATGTTCTGCTGGTATTCTGTGTTTAAATATGAATGAATGTATTTCCTGCCACTGGAGATCTCTGGAGCCAGTTAGATACTGGAATAGGTATTGATCTTGTGGGGTACTCTGTTGATGGTCTAGTTGAATTGTGAAACAACCACCTTACCTTGGACATTGGAATGGTTGCTTCAAGGCTGCCGTTTCCTCAGCACAAGCTTCCTCTGTTCAAGCCATGCTGAGGTAGATGAAATGGGTTGGTAAATGATTAGTAATGAATTCTAGCATTTTAGAGGTCTCTAGGGTTGTAGCAGCAAAGTTTAGGTGGGCTTCTCTTTTGTTAGCATCTGTGAAGTACCAAATGTGACCTGTTGCCTTTACTTTTCAAAGAATTGGAGGCACAGTCTGCTTATTTGGGTCTGTTTCCATTGGTGTAATTCAGTGATTCTGAAGGGAGGTTCTTAGGGATTTGTGAGCAAGCGGCTGGAAGATGCTCCTTGCTCATCCTGCCTGTTGAAGGACAGTGTAAGCTTCTGCATCAGTACAGTAACATGTTGTAGGAATGTTTGTGTGATTCTTCAACAATAATTTCTTTTTGCTCTTTGAAGAGGAGTAGAAATCCTGGTGAGCAAGCAAACTGCATTACATTTGGGTGGGTGTTCACCTGAAGCTTGCATTGCTGTTTTTGTGAATGGCAGGGCACACTTCTGAGACTAGTACTTTGCAGGTTATTTTCAGGAATTCAAGATCTGCACCCGTCTTTAGGTTGAACTGACAATTGGAAGCACTTTCCAAAATGCCTGCTCTATAGCCGTTTCTCTCTGCCTTGGATTTCTTGACAATCACTTATGCTTTTGTTAACCATAGACTGTAATCCAGGATAGCTACCCAACTCCTGAGAGGATTGGTTGCCTGGAGCACATTGGGGTTTGCACGGTCTTTTGGGTACATTTCATGGTAAAGTTTCGATGATGTAAGTCCAAAATGGCTTGGGTCCTACATACCTTCTGTATTGGCTACAATACTTTATCCCATCACCATCTCCAAAAACATAGAGGTGCTCACTGGCTGCCCTGCCCTTTTCCTTACCTTAATGACTTGACAAAAGTTTGGCTCTGTCCATCCCATAAAAGCATTGTAAGCTTTTTGTTTTGGACTGGCCTCTAGAGGTCAGGGCTAAGTGGGTATAAGCAGGATAAAAAGCTAGTGTTTGGGACTTACTGTGTGTGAGAGTATTTCATCTCACACTGTATTATCCACATGAGGCTTTTATTCTACAATCACCCTGCCTCATTCACAGAATTTTACAGGGGGTTCAGGCAACGTTGTCTTCAATTAGTAGCCCTCCTGTGTTTTCCCACCACCATATCACATCTTTTTTCTTATCAGGAAAAATCTGTTAAGAAAGAAAAGATGGACTATCTGCACAGTGCCTTTTGATTGATAGTGCTAAGAGCTCTCTGTCCAGAAGCACCTGTTGTCTGTATCTCAGATCAGTGTGACCCCAGGAAACGAGGGGGGGGGGTATTGCAGTCAAATTTGAACTCCTAAACATAAGTTTGGTATAGATACAAATGCTGCTGAGAAAAGGCTGGGCTTACGTGCTTCCTCCGTCAACAGAAGATGTGGTGCGAGGTGCCTTTCCACTCCTAGTTAACATGTTGTGCAAGGAATTCATATCCCCTGGGAAGAAGTGGTGAAGTGCTTCTTGCCTTCCTTGGTGCATTGGCTTCCTGGCCATGAAGCAGAATGCAGGCCAGAAAGAAGTTTCCCTATTCCATTGGCTTATATACCTATTGCATCATGTCACTTTGAAGGCACACCATAAAAAAGGCCACTTGCGTCTTTGTGACTAAATTAGTGGGCTCCGAGACTGTTAGCTGTACCTTGAGAAATCTGTCCATTCATTGTTAGAATAAAAAAGAATCTACTGCTTAGTTGTCAGTATTCCTATACATATATGTATTAGAATAAAAATATTTGATATTAGAATATTAATCAGTCTGATCTTTCTGAAGGAGGATGTGCTAATGCAATTTCTGTATAGGTGTATGCTTGCATCTTGTGAAGTACTTTTGATTGGACTGCATATCCTCAAAGCCATATTAGCGTTTTACATGCTCTCCCATGCAGATCCCAGGGTCTCCTAGTATAAATCTGTGTGCTAACGTGAGGGGTTGGAGTGGAAGAAGAGCTGGCATTTTGCTGGATTCTCAGTTTATGTTTTTCTTTGTGGGGAGAGGCCCACAAAGAGCTATGAGAGTGGCTGATTGATGTGGGTCACTACATTGTAGGTGTGAGGAGTAATCATTTTTATCTTGCTTTCTACAAGCAAAATTGAAAGGCATTTTCGCTTCTCTAACTCCCAAGTAAGTTCAAGGAGACCTGTGTTAGTAGTGCGACTTCAGAGATTGATCTAAAATCCATTTTTATGGAGAGAGTAGCTGCACAAGTCCCTCCTCCTCTCCCCACCCCCACCCCACGTGGCCAGCATGATCCTGTTCGTGGCTGTAGATCATGTAACAGTACCAGAAGTTTATGTTTCAGCAATCAAAATTGGCGGAAGGCCCTTTCCTACAGCGCACGTGCCCTGTTGCAAATTCTCCTTTGCATGACATGCCTGTGCTGTAGAAGAGCTTTTTGCTAGTACAGAGGAGCAGACTTCTCATAGCTCCAGAGTGAAACAACACTGGCTTTGTTCAGATGTAATGACCTCTAAAGTTTGGTTTGGTATCCTTGCTTGTAGAGATTGCTTAAACCAGTTTCTCAGTTTAGATATGATGGGAAACTTTGGTTTAACAAACCCCAGAAGTATTGAATTATGGAACATGGGAGAAGGGAGCATGCTTATTGCTTGTTCCTGGTCTGGGATGGTTGCATCTTAACTGAGCCTATGCCTGCTTGCACTGCTCCTGGGAGGACTTCTGAGTCCCATCCTGTGTTGACTGTTGAACTAGAGTTTATAAAGATGTTAAATGTCTGAAGTTAATAGAGAAGCTTATTAAAACTATTCTTGCTTTTATGTGACCAGCTACTTCGTGGCCTGACCATCCTGCTGTAAGTAGGGCTGTTATTTTTTTTAAAAAAAGGAAACAAAACCCAAATTCATCATCATCAAAAGCTGAATTCTATGACTTATCGACAGTGTGCAAACTAATCAGATCTGCGCAGTTTTCTCTTATTTTGCATAGTTCTGTATTTTTATTTTAACTATATTTATCATTTACCACTTTTGCTAGGCATGGGAGGGGCAAGAATCTACATAGGGTACTGAACCCTGCCCTCTCCCCAGCTGGCCGGGGATCTTTTGTAGCAACTTCTTTTGCTTTTCTATCCAAACTTATCTTAACAACAAGGGCTAAAAAGCTACACACACTCTTTCTTTAAATAACGAACACTAGGATACTTAGGAAATTTAACTTTCATGTTTTATAGCTTTACTAGATCTCTGAGGAATTTTGGGATACACTCAGCCCTGCCCGTTGGAAGCTATTAGCCCATGCCCTGATAACTACCTGATTGGATCATTGCAATGCTCTCTTGCAATATGGGGCTTCCCTTGAAGACTTGTCCAAAAGCTGCAGCTGGTGCAAAATGCTATGAGACGTGAGCATATCCAACCAATTTTGAAATCTCTGCACTGGCTACCAGTGAGTTGCTGGGCCCAAATTCAAGGTGTTTAGCATTAGTGTACAAAGAAAGCCCTTTTTGATAGCACTACCCGAACTATGGAACTCTATTCCAGTAGAGATTAGGCACCAGTTAAAGGCCTGTTTGTGCAGGCTTTTCAGGGGTATAGGCAAGTGCTCTATTTTTAAAATTTGATTGTGTTTATAATTTTATTTTATTATTTACTTGTGATTTTATAGTCACAATTTTAATGTTTATCTGGTGTACTCTGTTCTATATAGGTTGTTAGCTGCCCTTGGCTCTCTGTGAGGAAGGGTAGGATATCAATCAATCAATGGCTCCAGGCCCAAGTATTTGAAGGACCCTTCCCCAGTATCTGAGATTTAAGTCCAGCCAGGTAGGCCTATAGGGCTACCATACCTGGCAGGGCCTTCTCGGTGGTGGTATTCAGGTTGTGGAATTCATGGTAGAGATTCGGCTGTCCCCCGCTCTTTATGCCCTCATTTAGGACATATTTATTTCACAAATTTTGGGGCTATAGGCAAGTGCTGGATTTGTTTTTCTGTTGATTGTGCTGAGAGTTTTATTGTATTTAATGTATTTATTTGTGATTTTAGAGTCATGATTGTAATGCTGTTTGTGTGTTTTGCGTTGGTTGTTAGCCTCCCTGGGCTCTTCATGTGGAAGAGTGGGATATAAATAAAATGAATTCAAATAATGACTGAATAAATAGCAAGGCCAGGCCCTGCTCTTTGAAGCTGAGGTGAAGTATAGAAGGCCTGTAGTCGGAAAAAGCAGGTCTCGCAGTTGATCAGACAAGCAAGCAAGACTGATTTAGAAGCATTTCTGAGGGGCATTATGCTACAGTGTGTGGTGGTGCACAGGCTAAATCCCTGTCTTGCATCCCCCAAGCTCAGCAATTCAAGCACTACTACAGGCTCAAATTCTGACCAGTCACCTAACTTCCCAGTCTATGCACACTTTTGTTAGGCATGTGAACATTGATCTTGACACTTGCATTTTTGTAATGAAAAACTAAAGTCATTGATTGGAGGCTGCCATTAGGAGTGAAGAGTTTGGCAAAATAAATATGTAGATGAATGGTCAGGTAAAAAAATAATAATACCGGGATGCTAAAAAGCAAGCAGCAATATGAAGCCAGCTAATCCTGCAATCTAGTCCTAGGCAAGTTTACTTGGAAATAAGTTCCACTGGGTCATGCTTTCATAGAAGTGTGCTTCGGAATGCAGTTTCAGTAACCAAAGCTTAATTGCATTTGTTATTTATTTACTGGCAAAATGCCCACAATGGTGAATGAAAAGTGTGTGGAGGGAGTGCAACATGCCTTGTGTATGGTCCTTGTCCGAGAGGGATGAGCTGTCTGGTGTCATTGATGAGGGGCAGGTTTTATCCTCCGGGAGCGAGGGCAGCTGAACCTGCTCACTATCGCCAGTGATTGCAGCTATTGAAACTTCTGCTTCTGCCTGCGTAGCCATTTGCTGGGGTTCTGATCCTTGGTTACCAGAAATGTTAGGAGAAGTGAGAAATACTTTTATTTGCTCATCTCCATTGACATCTAGCAATCGGAGTGTGGATTCTACACCCCGTAGCAAGAAAAGCTGATCAAGGGACTGAAATAAGAGTTGAACTGATTTGCTATCCTATAGAGTGGATGATTGACTTTGGCTAAACAAAGTGTGTTTTGCTACCTTCTGTCTATAGCAGTTATTTATGGTAAACGTATTTAAACCATTAAAGAATCAATACACAGGGCAGTGAATCTGGAGTACAGTGAATATTCTCAAAAGTTCTGTGAGAAAGTATGGTAGAAAGAAAAGAGCTATTGAGTGTAGGTAATGGCCATTTTAGATAAACAAGTTATTGGGAGGGGGGGAAATAAAGGAGGGAAGAACCAAATGTGTTCTTTCCCACTAAGTTTGAACTATTTTCCTTTGATCTGTTATTTGTCAAGTACCATTTACTGCATGTAAGGAACAAACATCTCAGAGGTGTGAGGGGACAACTGTCTCCCAAGTTTTTAGAAACAATTTATAGTATTTCTGTGTGGGCATTTCATGCCCTTGAGTGGCAAATCTAGTCTTCAGAGCATATGCAAAGAGCTTCAGAGGCACACTTGAGCGAAAGGACAAACCTATTAAATACTTTGACTGCACCGATAATATTGCCTTGATATGAAGAACTCCGTTGAGGAATCTAGTTCTGTGCTAGCACTTCCTCCTCCCAATACCACAAAGTTTGGGGGGGTTGGTACACACATTTTGGAGCTGAATTAGTGAAAACTAACCTGAAGCAGGAGACCGGGTGTTATAGGTAAGGGGGCATCATTCGGGAAATTGGGGGCCAGTGCTCAAAATGCAGTAACCTCAAGGAGGCCACTTTAGGTTCCTGTGATACGTTCTAAGTTATTGTTCCACAGCTCTCTCAAAAGAATGGGCAGTTTTCTGCCTGTCACTCTTTGTCCATTTGGGGTATCATGAAGAAAATCACCCAATCTTTGGATGAGCTGCTCAGTGTGAACAATTTGACACTTGGGCCAATTCATGGCAACTTCCGTGTGATTCTCTGTCACCACCACCACTTAAAAGAAGAGGAAAAGTTACATTAATCAAACAATCACTTGGTTTGACTCACTATGGAATGTTCAGAGTTGCCTGAATTCTTAACATGTTTGTTGGCTCAAGTGGATGTTTTGAGGGGAAAGTTGGGAAACCAAATTGCCCCTCTTAAGGGACAATGGCATGTTTTCATGGCTGTTTATAAATCATGCCACAGCCGTAATTATATTGGGGAAGCAAGGACTGCACATTGACCCTTGGGTTGGCTTTTGTGGAATGCATCTGTATAAAGCCCGCTGGTATAATAAAGACTGTGTATATTGCAGGGATCTGAAGCATACTCGATAAGGTCCCAGTTAGTTGGGCAACATTCCAGAGAAAATTAGAGATCTCCATGCAAGGTTCCAGTTTCTCAGCCTTGACCACCATGCCCTGGGTGTGGTGAACAACCATGTGGACTACCCTAAGGGAAACAAAATTTTCAGGGCAACCCTATTGCTGGCTCCTATGTAGCTGAGATTGTACAGCTTACACTGGATGCATCAGAGAAGAAATCCATCAAAACGCCAGGTGACTTTGAAGTGCACACTATAAAATTGCTCCATTGTAAATTCTCCTCCTTCTGGGGTTTCATAACCCGTAAACTGTTCTTGGAAATATATGACTGTGGCAGAGTTAGGCTGAGATTCCCCTAGAAATAATTTGAAAGAGACATCTTTTTTCCCATTTCGCTTGCACTAAAATATTTTTGTTCTTCTCCTAGACTGATGGCATTGCCATGGAAACCATTGTGAGAAGAGCAGGATTTCCAGCTGGTATCTCCATAACTGTGTGGTGCTTTTGGAAGCAGAGCCCATCTCCAGCCAACTCTGTTCACTTCCACCAGCACAGACACAGACATGCATCATTGGAATGATCTTTCATCGAGTGGTGGTTGAGTCTACAGTTGTGCTAATCTGAATGAACTTTTGTCATAAATGAGTTTTGAGGACGGAGGTTTCTCTCTCCCCCCCTTTAGCATATCTATCTGGGAGACAATGTGAATGCTGGAGTAGAAATGATAACTTCCAGTGCTACTTCTACGCTTTCCCCATCAGTTTCTGTTTTGAGAAGTCACTTGGTGTCTGAAAATCTACCTAATGGGTTTTGCTTTTCTAGTACTTGAAGTGATTGCTTAAATGTTTTATAAATGGTTTAGAATTATTATTATTATTATTATTATTATTATTATTATGGCATTTTAAACCCGTTTTGAGGGGATGGGAACAACAGGCTAAGGCATTGATCCTAAGCATACTTATTTGTAAGTCTCATTGAAATCAGTGGGTCATATTTTCAAGACTAGAGGCCTGCAGCCAAAGTTTTGGAAAGTAAAATTCCAACACACACAGCCCTTCCCACCCCCTGCTACCTAACAAGTAGACTATGGGAGAATCTCTCTCTTTCTCATGTCTCCCCTCGTGCATGCTCTTTCTATTGCCTGTCTGTTTTGCTTGGCATGCACCGTAAGATGCTATTGTTTACCTTTGCTCACCTCATGCTCTGGCCAGGGCAAAAAAAGGAGGAGAAGCCACCATCTCGCTTTACCCTCCTACCTCAAACTCCGGTCCTTGACATTTGTGGCTACATTTATCGCTTGTTCTGCCAGTGGAACAAGCTGAAAGAAGCTTCTGCTGGAGCAAACTGCAGCGATAGCTGCAGTTACTGTGAAGACCAGATAGATTGTGGGGTAGATGGGGTAGGGACGTAGCATGGCTTCTAGTCATCTTCCCTTCTTACAGAAAGAGAAAGAGGCAAGTGAAAGTCATGATCCTGTACACAGTTACATGACAACAAGCACCATTCAACTCATTGGTACTTACTCGCAGATAGATGTGTGTAGGATTGGGCTATAACCAAGTGTCTGTCTTTCTCTCATGCACTGCTCCTCTCTGGCTCCCTCCTCCCAGGCTGATACACATGCAGGTTGTGGTAAGACTTCACAGCCACAAGAGCAATATGCTACGAGGGAGAGAATTGGTACTTAAGTGAGACCTCTCTCTTCTTTGTTTTGTTTTGTTTAATTTCACATTATGATACAAGAGATTTGTGGATGCTCTATCTTTTATTTTTTATAATCCTATGTCCTCTTAAACGTGAGATGGTTTGAGAATACCTGGAATGTAAAGGTAGATCTGAAGAATTGGATATACCTTGATTATAGTTTAAAAAATTATCTTTTATCTCCCTGTATAGTTACTTCTATTGATTTATAAATTTTGGATAAGTGGGGAGTTGATTTTTTATAAGTTCAAATGGAAAAACTGCAGATTCTGCAACTGTATATTACCCTTGCAGTACAATGTTGATGTGCTGTAGAGCTTTTATAGAGAGAATCCCTTAATCTTAAACTTTGGTAAAAGATCCCTTTTATTTGGAGCCACTTCCTTTTTTTTCCTTTCAAACTTAGGAAAAGCATTACTAATACTGTCCTATTATTATGCCTAATATGGGGAATGGAAGACATTTTCTTACTAGGGGTATTGTTTAAAATTGGAAATTGAAAATCGTAGTCAGAAGCCAGGTGCCTCACTTCGTAGGCTTATGTCATTAAAGAGCATGACACTAGTTATTGGTACCGACACTAGTTGTAGGTACATATAGTATATACTAATAATTAGAAGCACTGATAATTGAAAGGGTTGAAAGCAGTACACAAATCCTCAGGCACCACACAGCTAGTATTCCTCTACATTGTATATTGTACAAGTATTGAGTAAGGGTTGCCTCACCTTGTGACATCTGACCTTTTCAAAGTACTAGACCAGTTTGTATAACAAATTAGACCCTGCTGTCAGTTTTGATGTTCATTACTGTGTACTGGAATCTATTTTGGTTAGACTTAATATATATGTCACACAATGATATAGGTAACTTTTGGCAAATGTAGTTGGCATTCATAAGTTATTGCAGAACCCAGTAATCAGAAAGAAAGAAAGAAAAAATATGCTGCAGGGTTTAAAAGCACAGATGAGTTTCTGAATCTAGAAAAGCAAGGTTTTCAAGAGTACAGTTAACTAGTTGCTGCTAAACAGATTTTAACTTAAAAACATGACCACTTTTCTAGACCACAATACTGTCTTGCCATGTGCATTTTGTTTGGACTCTGTAAATTAACAATGCAATAGGTACTGCCTTTTTTTAAAGAAAAAAAAAGGTTTACATCTTTTTATTTAAAAAATGAAATTTGGGTGATAGTTCAAAAGATGAATTGTGCAAAAGATGAATTGTGAAAAAGGTTTAACAATGAATTGTGAAAAAGGTTTAACAAATGTTACATTCTTTACATATTATATCCTGAGGCTGCCATGGTACAATATACAGCACTGATTTTACAAATGCTGAATGAATAAGCAAATGGGTAACCTCAACTCTACTGGTACAAATACTAACAGGTACAGCATAATAAATATGCAATCTTTTTGTCTTAGTTTACAGAAACTAACTTATTCAGTATTGTGCTGGAAGACCATTTTCCAACTATGTAAAACATATCACTATGTGGGCAACCTTCCAGCCACCCGTTTTATGCTGCTGTATAGTACAGAAAAACCAATGATGGAACAATGTTTGTCCTGTAAATTTTAATTTGATATTGGACAGTTATTGTCTGTACAAACTAAAACATATATGGTTGAAACTGTTCATTATATTTGCTATTTCTGCTTCACTGATCTGTTTAAAAGTTCTGAGCTGATTGATCCGGCTGTGTCTTCCATTGTAAATATTGTTACATTGTTTTTCATGGTAAAATGCAACACATTTGCAATTTTGGGAGACTGGCTTAAAGCGCTGTATAGTGTTTATATTTATCTGAATTGGCTTTCCATAGAGCTACTTGCAGTAAATGTGATCATGGTAGTGTTGCGTGGTTGAGTCTTTATTTAAAATTGCTTCCTAAAGTAGTGCCTTTTTTAAATACATTCCTTTAACTTCAGAAGTGGTTTAAGTTTAAGCATGCTTCACATGCAGATCTCTTTGAACACATCAGCCAAAAGCTATTATGGCATTGTTCAATAACTGTGGATTTTTAAATTTTGATTTTTAAATGGAGCATGTAAAAATCTGCCCAGGGCTGTTTATATACCTCATCTGCTTCATTCACCAGAGTGGCATTTTCACATGAAAAATATATGAATAATATTAATCTGTTGTGGCCAGTTCTTCTTCGTGGTCTCTGTGCATCACACATATGGGCTCTGCGCCGGCGCCGAGCCCCAATCGGGAAACTTCACTAGCTAGCTTAGTGCTTTTTTTGGCGGGAACCCCTCCCCCACCATCCATCGCGCATGCTCCGGGTCCCGCCTCACCTCAGTTCTTCTTCGACCGCGTAGCTGATCGCCTCGCGGGAGACTTCTCTGAACGTTTTCGTTCGTAGCATTCTGAGGAAAGAAAAATCTTTTTGTTACTCTATTTTAGCTTAGTGTTAGTGTTAGTTGTTAGTTGTTGTTATATATATAAAAAAAAAAAAAAAAAAAAAAGTTTATATAGTTATAGATATAGTTGGAGTTATGGCGCAGGCGGCGCTTTTCAAACATTGCTCCCGTTGTAGGGCAAAATTAACCCTAACGGATGGACACTCGTTGTGCCTCGTGTGTTTGGGGGAAGGGCATGTTGTAGATTCCTGCCCCCATTGCATGGCGTTTTCCCGCCAAACCAGGAGGATTCGGGCGGACAGGCTACGTAGCCTGCTATGGAGCAAGGCCTTGTCTGCGGTAGACCGGCCTCGCCACCATTCTCGCTCTCCACAGCCAGTGGACTCTGAGGCGGACCAGTCGCCCTCCGGTGAGCGTAGGCGAACGCCTGTAAGTCGCTCTCAACCGGCATCTCCCTGCTCTCCCCCGCGTGGGGACGTGGCAGAAGCACCTCTGCCACGACTTCCGACTAAGCCGTCCAAAAAGACTACCGTGGCGGCCAAGAAGTCTGGCAAAAATAAAAAATCAAAGTATTTGTCGTCGGCACCGAAGCCAACTTCGACGTCGAAGCAACTTAAGGAGCATACGGCGGCTACAGAAGACCGCCCTCCAGCTCTCAAACGCCCGTCGACATCAGTGTTGGAATCTTCTTCGGTACCGAAGAGATCGTCGACATCGGCACTGAGGCTATCTTCGGCAGCGGTAGCATCCTCTTCGGCAGCAAAGCGCTCTTCGGCATCGACTGCACCATCGACGTCGGCGTCGGCAACAAAGCGATCTTCGGCATCGGCAGCAGCGTCTTCGGCACCGAAGCGATCATCGACATCTGCAGCGCCGTCGAGATCGGGACAACCGTCGATCTCGAGGGACCAGCCCAAAAAGCCGACATCGGTATCGAGTCGAAGATCGACGTCGTCGACTCCGCGTCGTCCTGATCCTTCGATACCGACGGGCAAGCCCTCGGCGTCGCTCAGGAAACACTCGACATCGACGCCTGCCCGTCCAGCGTCCTCACCAATTCTCTCTCAGAGATCTGCTTCATTGACGCAGCGGGCTTCGTCGTTGCCTCCACGGCCAGTCCTTCAAACTTTAGATGTTGAAGTGTGCTCCTCGGATGTGGAGCTTGTAGATGTTCTCCCATCAGACATCTCTATAGATCACGACGTTGATGTGGGACCTAGTGAAGAGTACCAGCAACAACCTTCACCACTGGGTATCGGTGCGTCCCCGATGTCGAGGGCCTCAAAGACAACCTGTCGGTCTCGATCGCGCACTAGATCCCAGTCTCACTCGCGATCCCGACAATGGGATTCGGCATCGGATAGATCCAGAAGTAGATCCCGTCATAGAAGAGCTCCGCGCTATCTTTTTGACCCCTATACAGGGAAGAGAATCGGAAGGTCATCCTCGCAACGCAGACTTCAACGCAGCGTCTCACGTCAACGGTCAGCTCTAGCGCCAGCGCACACCTCAACGGCACTTGTTCCTAGGCCTCTCTCTCCTACCTCGGGTGATGACTACCCTTCCGACGCGTCGTCTATACGCTCTCAGGCACCATCAGTCCCTTCTCCTCCTGAGGGGGTTGGGTGTAGTGACAGACCATCGCCATCGTTAGAGTTAGGTTCCTTTTCTGACCAGATGCAGAGGATGGCACAATCTCTTGGGTTAGATATCAACCAACCGCAAGAGGATCTAAATGATAAAATTTATGATGTTATGTATGCGGAGCCAGCACCTCAACTTACTCTGCCGTTGGTACCGACGCTCCTAAAAACCTTCAAGAGTGCATGGGAGAACCCAGCAACTGTGGGGGCTACCTCGAAGCGTTTAGAAACTTTGTACAAAGTCAAAGACGTCGAGGCTCCGTTCTTGTGTAGTCATCCAAGGCCGAACTCCATTGTGGTGGAGTCATCGCAAGGACGCTCCACGAAAAGTCATTCTACTCCTGTGGATAAAGAGGGTAGGAAGTTGGACACTTTTGGTCGCCGTGTATATTCTTCAGCAACGCTAGGTTTTAAGGTAGCGAATTATCAAGCAACCATGGCGAGGTACCAGCTCTTTCTCTGGGAGAAAATTTCCACGTTAACGGATTACCTCCCAGATGACCAACGTGAGCTGGCTAGGGTTTTCCAGGCTGAAGCAACCAGACTATCCAGGCAGCAGCTGACCACGGCTAACCACCAGACAGATTGCGCAGCGAAGGCTCTAGCAGGGGCGATTGCGCTACGTCGCCATGCATGGTTGCGCTCCTCAACACTACCAGCCAAAACAAAAGCTCGGATCGAGGATCTCCCGTTCGACGGAGAGGGCCTGTTTCATTCGTCAACCGACAATACTATGGATGTCATCCATAAGTCGAAGGTAACGGCTCGTAAAATGAGCGCACCCACTCAACAGGGACAGCAGCAGCCTCGCTCGCGCCGTTGGTACCGGTCTTTCCAGTACCAACCACGGCGACAACAGGAACGCAACCAGCGTTTCCAATCACAGCAGCCGCAGTCTTCTTTTCAGGCCAGAAAACCTGGCAACAGATATACCAAGGCACGCCGCCAGGACCAGACGTCAAAACGGCGTCTTTGACTCCATTCCAATAACTCTGCCACAACACCCGACTACCAGGCTCCAACCTTTTCTGCATCGCTGGAACTCAATAACAACAGACAAGTGGGTGCTATCAACAATTTCCGAGGGATACCTCATAGAGTTTCAAGCCTACCCATCTCTAGGCACTGTAAGGACCACTCCACCGTCTCCCACACTGTTGCAGGAAACAGCAACCCTGTTACAGAAGAAAGCAATCGTCCGCGTTCCCTCGCAACTATTAAAAGCGGGTTTTTACTCGCGCTATTTCACGGTTCCAAAGAAAGACGGCGGCCTTCGTCCTATAATGGACCTCAGACACTTAAACAAATTTATAAAGCCAAGGAAATTCCGCATGATTACGCTAGCCCAGATCCTGCCACTACTCAAGCGACATCGGTGGTTCACTTTGGTGGATCTCAAAGACGCCTATTTTCATATTCCAATACACCCAGCTCATCGCAAATACCTGAGATTCATTATAGGGAAAAGGGTGTATCAGTTTTCAGTCCTTCCCTTTGGCCTCCGGACTGCACCACGAGTTTTTACCAAGTGTATGGCCGTGGTGTGTGCTCATCTCAGATCACAGAATGTCGAGCTCTATCCTTACCTCGACGATTGGTTGATCGTTTCTCCAACCCGGTCGCAAGCACTGGTCGACGTCGGTCTCGTCACGTCTTGTCTCGCCAGCCTGGGACTAAAAATAAACAAAGAAAAGTCCATTTTTCATCCCACACAGACGATTCATTTTATAGGGGTGCTTTTAGACTCCACGGTGGGACGAGCTTATCTACCAGCCGAGCGCACTCGAACCATAGTGTCTCTCGCTTCGCGGCTTCAACAGAGCTCCCGCACGACGGCATTCTCTGTGCTGCGCATGCTAGGCTTCATGGCATCTGCGGTGTTCGTTGTCCGCTGGGCCCGTCTCCACATGCGCCCGCTACAGCAGGTGCTTCTCCAGCACTACCGCCCTCATCAAAACCCGAGAAAAATCATACTTACCATTCCGTCGACTGTCCTCCCTTCTCTCCGTTGGTGGTCGTCCGCAACTCATCTGACTCACGGCATGCCGTTTCACCACAAGGGTCCAACTCGAACAGTCACTACAGATGCTTCCTTGGAAGGATGGGGAGCACACTACAACGATCTGCAAATTCAAGGGAGATGGTCAAGGTCAGAGTCCAGACTCCATATCAATCTCCTAGAATTCCTTGCCGTAAAGCGGGCACTGCATGCTTTCTTACCACACCTTCAAGGGCATCATGTGCGCATCCTGTCCGACAACACCACTGTGGTGTGGTACATCAACAAAGAAGGCGGGACAAGATCTCGTCGCATCCTCCGTTTGGCACTGGACATTCTGCATTGGGCCCTTCTCAGGGACATCTCTCTATCCGCGCTTCACATTGCAGGAGCGGACAATGCAAAGGCAGACTCACTCAGTCGGGAATTCTCCAACACCCACGAGTGGGAGTTATCCCAAGAGGTGTTGAAGTGCCTGTTTACAAAGTGGGGCACGCCGTCGATAGACATGTTTGCGACTTCTGCAAATGCTGTCTGCCAGGACTATTGTTCTCGGGCGGGGATTGGACATGCATCTCTCGGAGATGCATTCCAGTGGGATTGGTCCAACGGCTTCCTATATATGTTCCCCCCTTTTCCGCTGATTCCAAAAACGGTGGCCAAGGCCAGCAGATGCTCCTTGAACGCGATCCTGGTGACCCCTTGGTGGCCGAGACAACATTGGTTCACCACCCTTTATCGTCTGTCGCACCAACAGTGGTGGCGTCTACCCAGGATACCGCATCTGCTGTCCAAGAACGCAGGAGATATCCTGCACCCGGACCTTCAGTCGCTGAACCTCACAGCGTGGCGGATCCAACAAATTGGCAGTCGCTAGATATGCCACCAGCTCTACGCTCCATATTCGAAGCCTCTATAAAATCGTCTACGAGAGCTTCCTACACTAGGAAGTGGAACCGATTTTTGAAATTTGCAAACGATAAAGGTTTTCCAGCGCACGATGGCCCCGTCTCGAGTATCATCGATTTTTTGTATTCACTTCATGCAGGAGGCTTAAAGCCCTCTTCTATCAAAGTCTACTTAGCGGCCATTTCAGGACAACACGCTAAGATAGATGGCTATACGGTTTTTACACACCCGGTGGCTAAAACTTTTATGAAAGGATTACGCCACATGTTCCCGCCAGTTCGACAGATTGTTCCTCAATGGAGCTTATCTGTAGTCTTAACGGCGTTGACGACAAAGCCATTTGAACCGTTAGCTACAATAGATCTCCGCTTGCTAACATTTAAGGCCATATTCCTGGTAGCTATAACATCCGCTAGACGCGCCTCAGAACTAGCGGCGCTGATGGTGGGGCCTCCTTATACTCAGTTTTTTCGGGACAAAGTTGTGTTACGTCCTGGTCCCTCGTTTGTCCCTAAAGTTTCTTCCATGTTCCACATTAACCAAGATATAGTTCTTCCAACTTTTTTTAAGGCGTCTACAGATCCCCTTTCGACGGCTTTGCACGCGCTGGATGTTCGGCGTACGTTAGCTTTCTATATAAAGAGAACAGAACCTATCCGTAAATCGGATAAGCTGTTTATTTGTTACGGTGGGAAGACTAAGGGACTGGCGGTTTCTTCCCAGCGTCTGGCCCATTGGATTGTGGACACTATTGTCCTGGCCTATCAAGTTCTTGGAAAACAGCCCCCAACCTCGTTTTCAGCACACTCGACAAGGGGACAAGCGACATCGTCGGCCCTGATCCATGGATCATCAGTTCCAGACATTTGCAGGGCAGCGACATGGTCGAGTGCATCGACCTTTGTGAAGCACTACAGGCTGGACGTTAGAGCGGCAAGGGACGCTTCGTTCGGCCGAGCGGTCCTGTCTTCTATCTGTCAGTGACCCACCAGCGTGCATCCCCTCCTCCGGTAAGTTTGGCTGATTAATCGCCCATATGTGTGATGCACAGAGACCACGAAGAAGAAATGCAGGTTGCTTACCTGTAACTGTAGTTCTTCGAGTGGTCATCTGTGCATTCACACAACCCGCCCACCATCCCCTCGTTGCAACGCTATGGTGTATGCAGGAGGATTAGAGCGCATATGCTTCCTATTGTTTACCTAGTGCGAGGCCGTAACGCGGTCTCAGGGAACTGAGGTGAGGCGGGACCCGGAGCATGCGCGATGGATGGTGGGGGAGGGGTTCCCGCCAAAAAAAGCACTAAGCTAGCTAGTGAAGTTTCCCGATTGGGGCTCGGCGCCGGCGCAGAGCCCATATGTGTGAATGCACAGATGACCACTCGAAGAACTACAGTTACAGGTAAGCAACCTGCATTTCTGCAATCTCAGACATATTTTTTATATAATTTGAGGGATGCAGCAGTTGTCATCCTGAAGTTCTCAACTCATGAGTTGAGACAACTCCCATGAGTGAAGATAACTACAAAAAAAAACCAATCTGAACTGGCCCTTGAGTAACACAAATACTCTTTCCGTGTACTATAGTGCTGAAATACTAAAACGTTATCATCATTCAAAACCAGGTGTTGATGCAGACCTTTCACATCTATAAAGCTACTATGTAGAAATAGTCCCAGACTTTAATACTTTTCTTGGGAGAAGACATTCAGGTTCACAATACAATAGAATCACCTAAGGTCCAAAATTGCTGATGGACCAAAAGAAGTCTCATCGCTACACTCAGCTATCTAATACTGCTAGATAAGCTCAAATGTGTCGGTGTAGATATTTTAACAGGTTTTCACGTAATATACATGCAGAGCTAGGCACACCTAGGGCCATTAAAATCAGAAGGTTTATACAGTATGTCTCCAGCTGTGCCTTAGGCTTCTAGTTGGTTTATCTAGTAAGGACACAGAATCAAACAAAGATGATGATGGTGATGATGATTATCATTTATATACCGCCCCATAGCTGAAGTTTTCTGGGCGGTTTACAAAATTTCAAAAGACATTAAAAAGTCAATATACAAAATTTGAAACCATAAAACATAAAAACAGTTGATGTTTAAAACGTTTTAAACTTTTACGCCTGGCCAAAAATTAACCTCAACTTAAGCTGTTAAAATGCCTGGGAGAAAAGTTTTGACCTGGCGCTGAAAGGATAACAGTGTTGGTGTCAGGTGGGCTTTATCAGGGAGATCATTCCATAATTGGGGGGCCACCACAGAGAAGGCCCTCTCCCTTGTTGCCGTCCTCTGAGCTTCCCTCAAAGTAGGCACCCGGAGGAGGACCTTAGATGTTGAGCGTAGTGTACAGGTTGGTTCATATCGGGAGAAGCGTTCCGTCAGTTATTATGGTCCCAAGCCGTGTAAGGCTTTATAGGTTAAAACCAGCACCTTGAATCGGGCTCAGAAACATCCAGGCAGCCAATGCAAGTGGGACAGAATTGGTCTTATATGTTCGAACCTTCTGGTCCTTGTTACCAATCTGGCTGCTGCATTTTGCACAAGCTGCAGCTTCTGAACTGTCTTCAAAGGCAGCCCCACGTAGAGTGCATTGCAGTAATCTAACTGTGGGGTTACCAGAGCATTGACAACTGAAGCCAGGTTATCCCTGTCTAGATAGGGCTGTAGCTGGGCCACCAACCAAAGATAGTAGAAGGCACTCTGTGCCACCGAGGCCACCTGAGCCTCAAGTGACAGAGATGGTTCTAGGAGAACCCCCAAGCTAGGAACCTGCTCCTTCAGAGGGAGTGCAACCCCATCCAGAAAACGTTGAACACCCTCCATCCAGTCAGTAGAACCACCCACTAACAGCATCTCAGTCTTGTCTGGATTGAGTTTCAATTTATTAGCTCTCATCCAGTCCCATTGTTGCAGCCAAGCACCGGTTCAGCACATCCACAGTCTCACCTGAGGTAGGTGAGAAGGAGAAATAGAGCTGCATGTCATCAGCGTACTGATGACAACACACTCCAAAACTCTGGATGACTGCACTCAACGGTTTCATGTAGATGTTGAACAGCATGGGGGACATTCTCCTGTGGAGCCCCATACTGGAGAATCCACGGGTCTAAGCAATGTCCCCCAAGCACCACCTTCGGGAGCCGCCCCGCCAAGTAGGAGTGGAAGCACTGCAATGCAGTGCCTCCCACTCCCAACTCAGCCAGTCGTCCCAGATGGGGTACCAGATGACCTCATTGCTGGTTATGGTTAATGTGCTACAGGAATCCCATTAACCTTACTCTGAAATGAAGTGTTTCAAATGAAAATTGGGAGTGAGGAGAGGGGCTGTTTAGAAAGGGTGTAGACAATGGTTTTCAAAATGGGTTGAGAGAACTTGCCATTTCATCTGTTCCCTTTTCTGAAGTGTTTGCAAAAATCAGCACGACTATCAATTTCCATGCTCTTCGCAATTTCAGAAGTCACCCTCATTGAATTATCCACAGGTATATACCTTTCTAGGAACAGGTGGTCATGATAAATGATCAATAGTAAGGCTTGGTCAAAACTGTACAATATATGCTAGACCTGTCTGCAGTATTTTATTTTTTAAAAAAATCTGGCTACTTAGCTACATATAAACAGGAGTCATGCTTGTTTTGATAATAATACCTAAATAGTGCTTTAAGTCTTCAAAGGCTGTCAACATATGTTAACTTAATCATTACAAAAACCCTGTCAAGTATGTCACAATGATCATTCCAGTATTACCGATTGGGGGCTGAGGTTCAGAGAGCGCGCAGCTGAAGAGTTTCAGGGCAGGGGATGGAAAGAAGATCTTACAAGCACTTGGAAACCTTATTAAAATGCACCATGTTTTGGGAGTAGACCCCTTTATACAATTCTTGAATAGAGTGGTCTTTCTTGTGCTCGTCTTCTAGACTGACAAAATCTAGAAGATGACTCTTGAGGACCTATAATATTTTGGGCTCATTTTCTAGCATCAGTGGAGGTCCCCTCGTCCCTCCCCTCAGGTGAGAGTTGAGTGTTTTTGTCCCACAGCATACCCTTTCAGCATGTTTACCAGGAGAGACTGCAGTTCTTGTTGAAATAAATAAAACCAAGACTGCTCTTAAATGTATTTACTGTCTCCCCCCCCCCCCCATGGCTACTGTCTACTGTCTCTGACTTAACTGAAGTGACTAGCAGACTTTCTCCCAAGTTTAGCCAAGTGTATAAAAAGCCAGTGCTTATATATGTTAAAGTTAGCTCTTGAGGCATGAGCTTGATTTAGGGCGCTACTGAAATTAAAACACAGGAGATATTATAGGCGGGTGTTTTCCCCTTTTAAAAGCAAGAACGTGTTCTCCCTTGATCAAACACACAAGCCCTCTTTTTCTCTAAAGATTAAAATCGTAACCAACAGCAAAGTCCCCTCCATGTTCTGCATGCTTTCTGGATGAAGCAGATTGCTCCGGCCAGCTCCCCTTTCTCTGGGCCTCATGTTATAGCAGGCAGCATATGTTAAGAAGAAAAGAAAACAGAGCTCCTGCTACATGGCAGAAAGTCATACCAGCAGTAAATAAACAAGGCACATTATCCAAACACGGTCAGGGCTGTTGCAACATTTTTGAACAAAATAACTGCTAAAGAGGCCTCTGCTGTGAAAGGGCTCATTGGACCTGAACTATGGTAAATGCTGATGTCTGTAACTTGGCTCAGAGTTAAGCAGCTCTCACAGAGCCAGTACGCAAAACCGTTGGCACTGAAACGCCCACAAGGCCCTCTGTCTTTCAGGGCTGATCAACAACTTAACTCAAGCTGCAGGGCACTTAAGCTGCTCCCCAATTGGGGGGAAAAAACCCTCTTCCTTTTAGAGTTCGTTCTGGAACCGTTGTGGGGTTTGAATTTCGCTGCTCAGTGGGGAAAAGGAAGAAGTTAGTCTGAATTTGAGTCTTACGAGAAGTACGTGGGTTTGCGCTTGCAGCCTTTCTCCAGCAGTGAGTTTCGAACTCCGTTCTGCAATAGCTGGGGCTTCCTTCGGAGCTTAGCGGAGGTCCTCAAGGAGAAAACGTCCAGGAACAGTGGGTGCGTTTCTCAGGAAAGGAAGCACTTTTGCTTGCCCAGCTGAACTGCAGGGGAGGGTTGAGGTTAATTCCATGTGGGGCACCTGGTTTACCGAGAGTAACAGTGAGGCCAGGCCAATGTTTCTGCGTAGGTTCCGGTTGGGGTCAACTCCTGGCTTTCTGGTAACTGGTCCTGTAAAAACATGACTCCCTTTTTGGCTTTTGGAGAGGGATTGGGGGTGTTTTTTTGTTATTGTTGAGACCTTCAGGGTTCAGCACTCTCCCCTAGGCCTCTAGTAGTTAAATATACGAGACTAGAACTATGTGTTTAATGCCAGCACATTTCGTAAAACTGAAAGGTGCTTCTAGGCCCAGTAGAATCAAGAGAGGGCAATTTACTACAGAGAAGCAGGCTTAACCTTTCCATTACCTACGTCCCCCTTCAGTTCACCACTTTCCTCTGGCAGCATTTCAGACGTATGCTTACAAAGGACATAGGAAGAGCCATGCTGGATCAGACCAAGAGCCCATGTAGTCCAGCGCTCTGTTTACACAGTGGTCAACCAGCTGTCAACCAGCAGCACGGAGATCTTTTAAAAATGCATTTCTTTTATTTAAAAATGTACAGGCCACTTTTTTGTCCAACGGTTTCAAGGTGGTTTATAAAAATGTAAAATCGGTGAAACAATTACCAGTACAAGCGACAAAACAAAACCCAACAACAGCAGGTAAGAGTGGGATTAAAAACCAGAGTTTAAAGTAGTTTAGAGAGTAAAAATGCCTGGGTGAATTAAAAAAGTGTCTTTGCCTACCGCCTAAAAGACAACAAAGCTGGTGGCAGGTGTCTTCCTATAGGAGACATTCTATAGCTGAGGTGATGCTACTGAAAATGCACCATGCATCTACATGAACATGAGGGTGTGAAGCTAATATGCCCTTGATTGACCAGGTCCCAGGATCTCCTTGGATGATAAGTAAGAATTCTTAGCCCAGGATTGATGGGCAGCAGTTCTTCAGGGTCTTGGGCAGATGTATTTTCAAGTGCCTGTTATTGGGTCCTTTTAACTGGAGCTGCTGAGGATTGGACCTTGGATTTATACAATCCAAGCATGTGCTCTGTCCCTGAAACTGAACTGTGGTTCCTCTCCAACTGCGGTGGTAATGGGTCCCTGGCAGACTCAGGTTCTAGGGCAGACAAGGTGATCTGGAAAGTTTCCCCCTAAAGGTCGAATGCTAGAACACTGCTGTTCTACACTGCTATGAAATAGTTGGGTAAGCTCACCCAGCCTCCTAACTAGGGTAGGCTGACCAGAAAAAATCCAGGTCAGGGCTCATGTAACTTTAACAGTTGTAGAGAAAAGGGAATTTTAGCCAGTGTCATTTGTATGCAATTAGTTCCTGGTGATATTCTCTCTTCATCGCAACAGTTAAAGGTGCAGGCACTATACTAGAGTGACCATATACAAAAGAAGGCAGGGCCCCTGCACCTTTAACTGTTGTGATGAAGAGGGAATTTCACCAGGAACTAACTGCATACAAATAACACTGGCTGAAATTCCCTTTTCTCTACAACTGTTAAAGTTACATGAGCCCTAACCTGGATTTTATCTGGTCACCCTACCTCAGCCAAAAAAGGCTCTCAGAGTGGCTTACAATCAATTAGCAAAGAAGACAGACCCTGCCCTCAGGCTTACAATCTAAAAATGACATGACACACAAGGGAAAAGGTTTGGGTAGGGAAGAGGGGAGGGGGGGAAGGGAGAGAGAGAATTTAGTAGACTGGCAACAGGGCTAATGGGATTGTCCTGCTCCTGAAGGAGGGGAGTCTAACTGGAGCAAGCTCTGATGTTTCCTCTGCCTGCTCCTATCCCCCTTGCTCTTCTGTTTAGCTCAAAATGCTTAACCACCATGGCTTAGCACATCATCTGAACAGGGTCACAGTGTTGCTGCACAGTATAAAAATGGTGCAGATATTTCCTTTGCTTTACATTGGAAAGGCACAGTCAGCATCAAAGGCATTGATAATGGAGTGAGGAAGAGGAGGAGGCAACGCCAGGAATATGTTCTACCCACTGAGTTCTATTTGGGGAGGTCCTAGAGCCTAGGAAATGCTATGCAAGATACAGCTCCAATTAAACCAATGTCTCCCCTAATACATCGTAGGGAATCTTGAGAATCTAATGTTTAAAAAGTACATTTCTAGTCCTCATGAACTTCAAAAAGCTGTTTAAAGGGACTAGAAGCTGTAAGATTGCATGCCACTAGTCTAAACAGGGATGGTAAGACGAGTCTCTGGTTTGTGTCAGTTTTTCATGTATTCTGTCATAAGTCTCTCTGTCCTATATTCAGCATTTATTTGTAATTTTTTTTAAAAAAAAGTCCACATGAAAATGTATAGTTAATATACACACACACAAACATTTCTAAAAGTAATTTCAAAGTATGCATTTCTAAGAAATTGAAACTACCTGCCATTTCCTTTCCACTAAAGCAGAGGTAGGCAACTTGTGGACAACCAGGTGTTTGGACAACAGACCCCATCATCTCTCACCATGCTGGCAAGGGCTCCTGGAAGTTGAAGTCCTAAAGCAAGGGTCTCCTGCATATCTGGAGGTTATACCTACGAACGATTTCTCCACATTTCTGAAATCAAATAAATGATTTAAGGTTTATCTGCCCCTTTTCCCACTATGATTATTTGTATTAATACTTCTCCTTACTAAAAGTGGGTGGGTATGATTCGCATCCATGCAAAAGCTAAAACCTTTCTTAAGCCCTTTGAGGGTTAAAAACAATGTGTTTATCAAAACCGACTATTGCAAAGACCTCAGGCTATCAGGGAGAGGAACGCAAAGAACACCAACGTTATAAATGAGGGAAACCAAAAAAAAAGCCACAGAGTGCTTACTTGGGAAACACATCTATTTCCTGCCTCTAGTACAGAAAATAATAAAATGATTTCCTTTTGAATGTTTTTAGAAACAAAAATACAATTCCTAGGGGGATTTCTGGTTTGTTTGGGTCAAGGTTCATACATTTGCCAAGGGCCAGTGTCTAAATAGAATGGAAGAGGAGAGGAATGGGCCGTGCGTGGTCTTGGAAGGCCCATGGGCACGTCTCCCTTTATGGGTCCCCTTCCTCAATGCGGCTACCTTCTCCCAGCTGCTATTCATCCTTCTCTTTCTCACCATTGCTACTTCTTGCTTGCTTGAGGGGCAGAGAGCCAGTAAGCAAATAGGCAGTGGCATCTCCTCCTCCTCCTCCTCCTCCTCCTCCTCCTCCTCCTCCTCATTGCCACCATTGTCTGGTCCAGAGCATAAGGTAGGTGAGCAAGGCCGTTGCACTGGTGAAGAGGAACAACTCCAAAAGGCTCATGTCAGTGGAACCCTGCTGGGGTGTGGGGCCTCTTCCAATCATAAATATGAATATAAACTCTCTGTGCGAATTGGGATCTCTGTGGAAATTCACCTCAAGATTTGCCCACCTCATTTAACTGCAGTCTCAATCCCTCCCATGGCCAAATTATCCACAGAGGCATAGTGTCAGGACATGGCTCCTTCAAACAACTGTGTCAGTGTCCCATTGATGCCTGTCCTGGGGCCTCCTTTCTTCTTTTTTGAATGTTTTTCAGGTGGCTACATCTGGGAGCCTTCATTTTGATTCCCCACAATGGCCTTCATAAACTCCGGGGTATTGTGGTTAAACAAAATGGCAGCACCCGAAGGACTGCACTCTGCTGCTAAAGTGAGCCCACTAGGGCTGACCAATATAAGCCTGGCTTGAGGATAGACCTGAGCCTTGTGTAGAGCTCTTCGTTATGCCTCTTTGCAGCAAGAAAAGAGAAGGAGTTTAGATTCCTTAAGCGACCGACCACTTCAAGCAAACACCAGCCTTTCTAGCACTGTAAAACCCCTACCTGGAGATATTAGAAGCAACAGAATTACTTTCTTGATCCTTGATCCTTATGTTGGTTGTAGTGATGTGGTCGCCAATCTTTTCCAAAGAAAATTGATCAGGGCTGCTTCCAGATGGAGGGTTCCTGGTGCTACCAATCAGACGGCAGTGTGCAGCTCTCTTTTTTTTCTTAACAGATGTTCAGGGATAAGACAAAAGACAGAAGTGGTGGGGAAAACACAGCAGTGGTATGAGGGAAGACAATGTCATCTGCCTCCTACCCTTAAATTCTTATTGAGACAGGTCAATGGCAGCATAAACGTCTCATCTTGAAGCATCCCGTGTTTTTGACAAATTTAGAAGGAAATCCTGATTTTGGGATTAAGTGCATTGAAATGAACTTCCCAGTCCTTACTCTCACTATTAGTGGCGTGTTTCATCTCACACTGATCCCTGCTGGCCTGCATGACTTGACCAGGGACTGGTGAAGCCTATGAAACCACACTGTTAGCTATCTTAGTCCGAGCGCAGACACAGCCATGCATGCCTGGATATATGTGATCATTCAATCCAAGCCCAGACTAATTTTTTTTATGAAGAGGTTTATTTATGAGTTGAATCAATTAAATCATAGATCTGTTTACAACAGAGAAGTCTGAGCCTGCAGTGAAAGATCATGTCAAGGACAATTTGATTTTGCAGTTGAAATTCTAGTTTTGAAGAGAGAAAAAGAGAGAGAAAATAGGCCATAAGATACATTTTTCAAATTCTCAAAAAATACAGGGCATATTTCAAGTGTTCAGAGCATTTGACATACAGCATGGCAATGACTTCTATGACAACCATGTATGGTAGGTCACTATTATTCCCAAAGTACAGATGACACAATGGAGGCAGAGAGAGAGAGAAACTCCGGGGTGAGTTTGTGGCAAAAATGGGCTTCAAATGGGAGGACTTTGAACCTCTATGCTGCATCATTTTTGAAGTGAAATGGGTACTTGTCAAAACAATTCCTTTTGTATTTTTTTTAAACAAACACTACTTTGGTGTTCTGGGTTTTGTGGGCATGTATTACAGTTTTAGGGCCTCAAAGGCAATCTTACAACACGTTCATGATTTTGAGGTGTGTCTGTGCCATGAATAATGTGTGTTGCACAGAACAGAAGGGGAAAATGTTTCTGGCCGCATGGAACAAGCTTCCCCCAAATGGCTCCTCTCGAAAGCAAGATCTTTACAGCTCATGTGGTTCCGTGACTCATGCTGTTAGTATGCCTACTAGGAAATGCCATACACTTTAAATAACAAAGTTGTATCTGTACACTCGTATAGAAATGCAGGGCTCCGAAAAGTGGGGGAAAAGATATCTTTGTCCTCTGAATTTCTTCCTGAGCTTTTCTTCCTGTTATCTCACCCTATGAGTATCCTGACATTTGCAAGGCAGGGGTGGGGTGGGGGAAGATGGAAATTATACAGGTTGGACAAATCTGTGAGGTTTCTCTAGTACCCGCCACCACCACAACCCATGACTCGTATTAAAAGTAAACTTTCCCCCTCTTTTCTCCTCCTGATGCAGGAGTTAACAGGGCGAGGAGAGGGAATGTTTCAGGGACAACAACAAAAGTATTTGATTTTTTTTTTTTTTTAAAAAGAAGCTCATCCTGGTACCTTTTAAAATGTAACTTTTTACAGGTGTTGACCTAAAACTCTTGCACTACAGTTTTTGCCATGGAGAGAGCAATCCTATGGCCCCTAGACCAATAGGATTGCTCTCAAGGGCATAATCTCCCAATCTTGAGAGTTTGGAACAAACACAAACCTAGGCTTTGCCAGAAACTACTACTGTGGCTATCAGCGCAGGAAACTTATCATAGAAGGGAACTGAAAAGTGTGTATGATTGGTTGAAGTACAACGATGTATTACACTTGCCCCAAGGTGAATATAAACTAAAATCAAAAGACGGGTTAATTAATAAAAGAGGGTTACACATGTCAGTGGTGGTCTTATGTGCAAATTGCGGAAAGGTTTAAAGTAGACAAAAAAAAAGCAGGGGTTCAAACAAACAAGATCTGAATTTGAAAGGGCATTATGTACAAATGATGAACTTGTTATGTCAAAAGTGTGTAAGTTATTGTTGAAGTTTGAGATGGAAGATGAACAAGTGAAAGACTGCATGATAAAATGGGCGCAAAACTTTGGACATAACGTCTCTATGGATCAATGGGAAAATATGTGGTCAAAAGGTTTAAAATTTACGTTAAGGACCAGACTTGAAGATAACTTTTACAAGATGATGTATAGATGGTATATGTCTCCAGCAAAATTGGCTAAAGTGTATAAAGGTGCCTTGGGAATTTGTTGGAAATGAGAAGGAGGAGGAGGAGGAGGAGGAGGAGGAGGAGGAGGAGGAGGAGGGGGGACATTTTATCATATATGGTGGACTTGTAAAAAAGCAAAAACATTTTGGATACAAATTCATTCCTTAATTCAAAAAATATTAAAGACTAATATACAATTGAAGCCGGAACACTTCCTTCTGGGCCTAATAGATGACCAGATGAAGAGGAACTATGGAACTTTATTTTTATATATGATCATGGCAGCGAGATTCCTATATGCACAAAAGTGGAAAAGTCCAACGTTACCAACAATGGATGAATGGATGCTGAAGATATTGGAGTTGGCGGAGATGGCAAAACTTCATTAATGAGAGAAATGTCAATATCTGGATTTTTAATTGAATGGAAACCTCTTATAGACTATGTGAAGGGACAAGAAAAAACTATCTGTGGATTCAACGAATAAGAAGAAATAGTTAAAATAACAGAAAGTGGGGAAACTAGTTTACTGTTTATATGCAAGAGAAAATAGGGTCAAATACCTTTGCTGGGGAGAAAAACAAAAAATTATTGTAACTTGGTGGATGTTTTTATGTGTGTATTGGTTATGTGTTGGTTGTTGTCATTGTTTGGTTATGTAGATTGTGTTTTTTAGCTTGTTGATGTCATGAAAATAAAAAAGTTTAAACAGGACAGTGTCTGAGAGGATCATAGGATGGTTTGGATTCCTGGATCCGAGGTTGGAGAACCAGGAGTCCAAACTCCTCTCCCCCTCACAGCCAGCCTGGAGAGAAACGCAGCCGTGGAGAGGAGGAAAAAGGGGGCAGTTCTGTGGCCAAGAAAGGAAGGGGACTGGGGAAGTGGGGATATAACTCCAGCGGGCTTTTGTCAATAGGCCCCTGCTGGAGTGTGGGTCTATGGCAGATGCCCAGCAATGCCAATCTTTGATGCTGGCCCTGGCCTAACTGAAGGCCCAGGAAGCTGCCATTTGGGTCTGCCTTGTGGTGAGGAAATAATTTCCACCCGACTTGCAAGGGCAATAACTTGGGCTCAAACCTAGAAAAGGCCACTTTGAATACACTTTGTTACTTTTGGAGGTCCAGTTTTCCATGTTCAGGCTGGTGGGAGAAAACGGCATTGCTTTAAGAAATCCAGCCAGTGTGTTTTTACTACAGTTCTTGAAGCAGCCACTCTTCATGAGACAAGCCTTCCAATCCATTCACCCCTCCATCTAGTAAACAGTGCTGCAGTTCCCCTGAAAGCAAAACAAATGATTAAGCAATGGAAATTAAATCTGTAGTACCCGCTGTATTTCAGTACTTGCCTTCACCTTTTCGTCCACACTTCCTTTGCAGGGACTGCCATCCAGTGGCTAAACATAGTAATCCCATCTATTTAAATGCTCCCCAAACTTCCATCTGGTATCTTATATTGTTAGCTGTTTAACAACACGTTCAACATTCAGGGATTCATTTTACAGTCCATGTCACATCTACATTCTAGACAATGCTGTTGTCACAATCATACCCATTTAGGCTGACCAGAAAAAATCCAGGTCAGGGCTCATGTAACTTTAACAGTTGTAGAGAAAAGGGAATTTCAGCCAGTGTCATTTGTATGCAATTAGTTCCTGGTGAAATCCCCTCTTCATCGCAACAGTTAAAGTTGCAGGCACTGTACTAGAGTGACCATATACAAAAGAAGGCAGGGCCCCTGTACCTTTAACTGTTGTGATGAAGAGGGAATTTCACCAGGAACTAATTGCATACAAATGACACTGGCTGAAATTCCCTTTTCTCTACAACTGTTAAAGTTACATGAGCCCTGACCTGGATTTTATCTGGTTATGAAGATAGGTTATGTAGGCTGACCATATGAAAAGGAGGACAGGGCTCTTGTAACTGTAACAGTTGTAGAGAAAAGGGAATTTCAGCCAGTGTCATTTGTATGCAATTAGTTCCTGGTGAAATTCCCTCTTCATCATAGCAGTTACAGGTGCAGGCACTATCCTAGAGTGACCATATACAAAAGAAGGCAGGGCCCCTGCACCTTTAACTGTTGTGATGAAGAGGGAATATCACCAGGAACTAATTGCATACAAATGACACCGGCTGAAATTCCCTTTTCTCTACAACGGTTAAAGTTACATGAGCCCTGACCTCCTTTTCATATGGTCAGCCTAGGTTATGAAGATAGGAAACTAAGCCCAAAGGCGTCCAAATGGCTCAGATGCACAACTGAGGACTTGGAATTCGAATGTCTCCCAGGATACGTCCGGAAGAGGCTGTTATCGTATCATCACCTTGCCTTATTCACAGAATGTTATGGTGGGTCCAGACAACATCCTCTTCCAATCACAATACTCCCATGTTTTCTCATCATTTCTTCCATCTTTTTTCTTATCACAGGAAGTTTGTTAAGAAGAAAAAAGAAGTAAGATCTGCACAATGCCTACTAATTGGTAGCAATCCTTCCTTCCACATTTATGTACCACCCAATTCTGAAAGATCTCTGGGTGGTTTAAAAGCAAAAAATTAAACCATAAAATACAAAAATGCAACACGAAACTAAAATCTGAAAGTCTACCACTGTTCTCTATTTAAAAATAAAATAAAACTAAACAGAAGTATATCTGGAAATAGGATAGGTTCCATTTGACACCCTAAAAAAGAAGTTTAACTGATTACATAGCTTTGGCTATGGGGAGGTATACAAATGTAATATAAATAAATAAATAAATAAATAAATAAATCTAGAGGAAGGCAAGGGTGGTACCATTCCTGAGAAGTTCAGAAGTACATGTAGTACATGAAATGTGTTTTTAAACCATATCGAAACTGAAATATTCTTTTTGTTGGTCTCCCACATCATCTGGGAGAAAAGAGACCATACACATAACCACCCCCACTTATTCAAAGGGTTTCTTCCATCTTAATATTATCACACACTAGGGTGAGGTCAAATGTTCTGTGAGTTTTGATTTTTTTTTTGTTCACACTGAAATAACGGTAATGATAATAACCAAAACAGTCCCTGGGCTGTGTTCCTAAGAGCACCGGCTCCAGGGCACCACTGATCTTCCCCCTCCAATTTGGTTGCGGGGGGAGGCAGGGAGAGAGAGATCAGGCCTTGTCTTCCACTTGCCTCCCTCCTTGGGTGGTCGTGTGGAATGGGCCCAGAGGGAGAGGGCAAGTGAATGGACAGCAGTGGCAAGGAGGAGGTTGGCTCCCTTAGGGAAGGTGCTATCTCACCTAAGCACCACCCCTTCCAAAATCTTGGTGCCAGCAATGTTCCTGCGGAAACCATGAAAGAGAAACATCCAAGGGGTTTACCCAGCCATCGGAAGAGAAAGCTGAACAAGCCATGAATGATCCTTGTAAATTAGCCACAAAAACACCAGTGTCAAGGAGGCTCCAAAACTCAACCCAACCAGAGCTGAGCCACCCTCTCTGTATGGACTTGTGTCTGGAGCACTAGAAGATGCTGTTGTTTTTGACACTGTATTTCCTCCTCCATCGATGGCACCCCTCCACCTCTGATCTCTCTCTCTCTCTCTCTCTGCTATTTGCAGGTAGGTCTCACACAATAGCAGAGGATTTTAGAGTGGAGGGTCAGAAGGATGAGAGGATCTGAACCTGCCCATCTCCCATGGTATTGGGGTGGGACATGGACATGTTGTGGGGCCCATGTCAAAGGGCTCAGGCAAACCTGGACTTGCCTCATATCAGCTCAGTCCACTAGCCCATGCACATATAGGTGGAGCCAGGGCTATAACAGGCATGGCTGCTCCATAAGCCTCGCCCTAGTTTAGAAGGAGGCTTACACGGTCTATATCAGGGGTGCAGAACCTCTTTCAGCTAGACGCTGAATTTCATTTTGGAGAAGCTCTCGGGGGCTGCATTCTAGTGGTGGGTGGGGCTGAAGGCAAATGGGGTGGGGACAAAGGCAAAAGGGATGGAGCCAAAATTCCAGCATTTTTCAAAGCTCTTACTGCGGGTAACTGAACCTTAGGAAAGGCATTTCACCCTTTTAGAATGAGGGAGAAAACTGCACAACAGCTGGGATGCCACCAAATGACAGGTAGTTGGGGAAAGGGGGTGGGGCCAAGAGAAGTGGGTGGGGCCATCTGGGGAAACCCCAGAGGGTCATATTAGTACTCTAGGAGGGATATATTTGGCCCATGGGCATGAAGTTGTGCATCCCTGGTGTATATAAAGAGGAACTGGGTGAACACACACACACGTTACTAGAGAAATCACTGTTCTATAGTTACTCATTGTTAGACATGTCCATCTCATGATGAAGACAAAGCTCAGCACCAGAGGATGCAGAATTAACATTGCATTTACAATCATTGTAACTTGGGACAATGAACCCTGGGGTCTCCAAACTGGTGCCAATAGGCATCAATGTACCTGCAGAGACACCTGTGTTGGCTCCCAGCCCTTCCTGTTTTTTAAAATTATTATTTAATTAGATGGTTACATTTATTTATTTATTTATTTATTTATTTATTTAAACAAACCGGGGGTGGGCAGCAAAGTGAAGCACCAGCCACTAGCACCATCTTTATTTCCAAGAACATCGCTTGGCCGAAAGCTTCATGGGGGACATTATAGAGGGGTTGGGGAGCAAGGGTGAGCAGGCTTTGCCTGCATTGTGTGATGGAGTCCATTATCTTGAAGTGACATTTTCCCATAAAAAAATAACGACTAATTGGAGCGATAATATCAATTCGTCCATCAAGGGGCAAGCATGGCATGTGAGCCCACCCTTCTCAGAGGTTCCCAATATTGCAGAGGAAGTTGTTGACGATCACAGGCAAGCAATTGGTGGGTCTTGTATGTTGAATTGCTCTCTAAACAAGATGCAAGTACATGGAAGTTGCTGGGAAAAAATGTTGTTCCTCTATTTTGCTCCAGCTGCTGCCTCCAGCCAGGAGACCGGGAAATAAGCAAGGCAACTCCTCCAACATGGTTATCTCCCAATCTGCAGCTGACCCACAAACAAATGTAGCCCTACAAGTATATGATGCAAAAGAATGCAGCTTGATCACACAGAGAGAGAGCAATCAGAGATTAGTTACTGGCACATTCCAAGTGGTAGTTACTGCTGTGATCTTCTTTTTCCATCGCCTAGTATATGTGGCCTTAGAAGGCAACCAGATAATCCAGCTGAAATTCTCACTGCTGTGGCTTCCTACTGACAACAAGGAAGCAGTGGGCAGAGTTGTAACTGAGCTGAAACAAGTAGATTAACCAGAAGGGATTAATGCATGGCGAAGTAGGATGATTTATTTCGGGGCTGTGGAACCTTTGTCAGCCTGAGGCCTGAATTCAATTCTGGAGAAGCTCTTGGCAGCCACGATCCAGGAGCTGGCGGAGCAGGAGGCAAAACAGGGTGGGGCCAAAGTACCGGCATATTTTCACTCAAAGTTCTTACTTTAAGGGCCGGTGTCAGGTGATACTGTACATCACTCTGGAGAACAGAAATGGTGCAGAAAGCCAATTCAGTAGGGTTCCCCCCATCCTACCTATTATCTATGGATTGGGACCGTGCCAAATCTTTAGTTAAACAGAGGTTGCAAGATATTGACCTCCAAGGGCTCTATTATACTGCCCAGGGCCCCTCTGCTCCCCCAGATTTCTGGGTTTGCCATGCTCCTTCTCCAAAGACAGAATGTCTTATTTAAACTGGCTATCAGTTCCTAAACATAGGAAAGGATTTTCTCTGGCCCAGCTTAATGTTTTACCTTCTGGTCTTTAATGGTAGATACTCCAAAACACTGGTAAACGAGAGGTCCTGCCCTTGTGATCATGTAGAAGTGGGATCTGTTATATACATGTTCTGTTCAGCTGCTGTGACTACTAGGGGGCCAGGGATGCTCTGATACTTCCAATTACTCAGTCTTTACCAGGTCGGTCCTTAGAATCTCTTGTGTGTATCTTGCTCGAAGGATTAAATAGATCAATCGTTGAACGAACTGCTGAATTTTGGAATGTTGTCATTGTAACTCGATCCTCTGAGCTATTGTGACTTAATTTGAACTTGTAGAACAATCCATTTGATCTTTATGTATTTTTGCATTTTGCTGGTGGTCAGTCCACGGTAAATAAACTGTGTGTGTATGTGTACTATTGCCAGTAACTAAGCCTTAGGAAAAACATTTCAACTTTTTAGAATAGGGCTGGGGAACTGCACAAACACCAGAAAATTACCAAATGATTGACCGATGGGGTGAAGGCAGCGTCGCCATCCGGGGACCCCTATGGCAAGGTACCCTTAGAGGCATGCCCCTTCCACACATCCACTCTGGGTGTCGAATGGATGGTTTGTTCCTCCCGTCTCTCATCAGCTGTGGTATAAATGTCCCTTGGCACTGCAGTGGGCTGTCCTCATCCTGCACTGCTGGTTCTAGGTCACTTCCAGTGTGGCTTTGTTGACATGCAACCGAGCTGTCTGCTCTAGCGGTGTTGGAGGCCCCCTGGCAAGTAGCTCCTCCTGGCAGATGGATTTCAAGCTCCTCTAAACTAGGGTGACCAGATACAATCCAGGTCAGGGCTCATGTAACTTTAACAGTTGTAGAGAAAAGGGAATTTCAGCCAGTGTCATTTGTATGCAATTAGTTCCTGGTGAAATTCCCTCTTCATCACAACAGTTAAAGTTGCAGGGGCCCTGCCTTTTTTTGTATATGGTCACTTTAGTATAGTGCCTGCACCTTTAACTGTTGTGATGAAGAGGGAATTTCACCAGGAACTAATTGCATACAAATAACACTGGCTGAAATTCCCTTTTCTCTACAACTGTTAAAGTTACATGAGTCCTGACCTGGATTTTATCTGGTCACCCTACTCTAAACAGCTTCTTGGTGGCATCACCTGAGCAACATATTTAGCTGTTCCAGTTGTGTGTTAATCATAATCTGGTAGTTACTTTGTGACGTACTGCCTTAGTTGTTATGATTATTTATTCATGTAAATAATCTTGAGCAACTGGAGTGGTTTACAGCCAACTAGTAGAACCGACTGGTCCCTGCCTGCAGGCTTACAATCTAAAAAGATACAACACACAAGGGAAAAGGGATGGGAAAGGAAGAGGGGAGATGGAAAAACTTAAGTAGACTTTCAGGCTGGCTGGGGGAACGGTCCTGCTTCCCCCCTCTCTCATCTCTTTGTTGGGTGGAGGATGGGGCAACCCAACTGGAGCTGGCCCTGATGTTTCTTCTGCCTGCTTTGATCTCCTTTGCTCCTTTTCCGCCCCCCCCATAGGGCAGTTGGTGTCAGTTAGCCTTGGGGGAGGGCAGGCCCCAATTTTTCCTTTGCCTGCTCGTGTCTCCCTCACATTTCCTCCCCCCCACACCCACCCACAGGGTAATTGATGTCAGTTCATGTTACTGTTGTTATTATTCCCCTGAAGGGAATTTATCATCTTTGGGATACTGCCTCCCCTTGGAGTATTCAGGCAGGGCCACAAATGACTTTTCCAGGGAGAGAGGCTGCCCTGCCCTCCAAGACCGGCTCTGCCTCGTGAGCAAAGGGTTGGGTCAGGTTGGAATAAGGCCCCTGAGAGCTTTTCCCAAATGGAATCCAGCCTTTGGGCTGAGATAGGTTCTGCATGCTTAGTTAGTCTTAAGATTAGGACCAGACTTCAAATCCACCGTCAGTTATACACCTCCTTGGAAGACTTTGGGTTTATTTGGTTTTAGCTAGGGCTGTGCACAGACCCCCCCCCCCCCGATCTGATCCTGATCTCAATCTGTCAGGTCCGGATCGGTCCGAATCGGACCCGGATCCAATCCAGATCCGTGCACAGCCCTAGTTTTAGCTGTTTACATTGTTTTAATTTTTCTATGTTAATTTTTTTTGGACTATTTTTTATTATGCTGTATTTTGTATTTTTATCAACTGTTGTAAACTGCCCAGAGAGCTTTAGATATGGGGCAATGATAATAAACAACAACAACACTACTCTCAGCCTACCTTGCCTCATCAGGCTGTTGTGAGGATCAAATAGGCAGGGGAAGAAGCATCTAAGCTTCCTTGAGCTCCTTGGAGTAAAATGGGACTCAAATGCAATAAACATACCTTCCCCATGAACCCAGAATGGTGTTAACTGAAGCCGTGAACATGAACACTCCTGTTAGGGGGCTCTGGGAAAACGACCACATTTTTGTAGCAGTAGTAGCAGCACCAGCAAAAGCAGCAGCAGTAATACTCCTGCAGTTGCGAAGCTACTACAGAGGCCCTTTTGATCATCCCTCATCATTGAGAGAGCTGCTGAGAGAATGGTGTTAAAGAAGTTGTAGGTCGGCATGGTCCACAGCGCCATCAATGGTACTTGGCAACTACCTTGCCCGGTCCATGAGCCATTGACATTCCCGTAGCACAGGCAGCAACCCTATATGCATCAGTTGCTGGGGAACATGGGCGGGAGGGTGCTGTTGCACCTGTGTCCTGCTTGTGGGTCCCTGGTCGACAGCTGGTTGGCCACTGTGTGAACAGAGTGCTGGACTAGATGGACCCTTGGTCTGATCCAGCATGGCTCTTCTTATGTTCTTGTGACATGACTTACTGACGTATTTACTATACTTGATCTAGGAAGCCAGCCAACTCCCTTATCTAAGAATGTCTGGGAAAAATGCCAGGCCTTACTTGCAGTTCGAAAGTCCAATTACAAATCGCCAGGGTCATGCCAATAGTTCCGTCAGTCCAGTTGTCGAAGCCGAAGGTCAAACCAGGTTTCCAAATTCCAAGGTCCAAAGCAACAGTCAGCCGGGTGTTCAGTCCACAGGTTCTGATCCGAGATCACGTAGGAGGTCAAGAGCCGAAAACGTTGGTTGTTCTCAACGAATCTTAGCTTCTGCCTCCTCTCCCCTATATACTCCGTTTGAGCCTGTTCACAGCTGCATGCAATTCCTTCGTTATCTTACTTAAGGTTTGCGTCAGCTGTGCTCTGTTTTCTCAGTCTCATGCTTCGCCTTGTGGGCTTAGCTTTCTCCGCCCGTTTGAGCTGCCGCCTTTGCTGGGGAGTTACTGGACAAACTCCTTCAGGCCCCGAGTCTTCCTCATTAGAAACAGGGGGTGGGAGAGGGTGGCTTTCCTGGGGCTCTTCTGAGGACCCTCCCTGCTGTTCCTCCTCCTCTGGTAAGTCCTGGGGAATGGGTAAAGCTGCAGTTTCTGCCCCCTCTTCCTCCTCAGAGGAAGATTCTTCAGCCTGCCTCATGACACTTACCAATCAAATAGTTTCTATATGTTCAACTGGATGCTCTAGAATATTAGACCAAAATGTGATTAAGGATCCCCATGCTCATCTATATACATATTTTAAAAAGATCTACCGGAGGCAAAGAATAAATGGAATTTCACCAGGCCCTGAAACACACTGATAAGAACCACCTCAGGCTTATCAGAGGTGCAATCATGGGTCTAGTAAAAGCAGGCTGGTCGGCTCTTTCAGACCTTTTGGTTTCAAAGAGTTGTCAATACCTTATCTGTGATGTTGGCCAAGATGAAGCATTCCTGTCATCTGAGGGACTCCTCTTTCAATCTCTTATTTCTCCACCACGATGGGAAGTTTACCAAGTCGCTCCCCCTCCTTTCCCTTTCTTCCAAAACTTTGACATTATTCCCCCCGTTGCATTATGGGAGAGATGCATCAAACCCCTCCTAGGCCAACATCTCTGGAAAAACACCAAGGCTGCATCTTGCCGAAGACGCATTGGCGCCGTGAGCCCCCAAACCCCCACATTTGTGCTCCTTCACGTTATCTCCACATGAAGGAGTGAGCATGGGGGGTTGCATAGGAGGAGCACCTATGCATGGGGCGCCCGCACCTCCTCGCATCCCCGTTTTTTCCCTTTGCTTTGGAGGAGGCGCTGTGCCTGTGTACAGGGCGCTCTCGCCTCCTTGCATTCCTGTTTTGGTTTGGTTTTTTAACCTTTTTTTGGCTTCTCCCCATGCCCTGTCTGGGGAGATGATGACCAATCAGGGTTTGCCATCTGCCCGAAGCAGCTCCGGTGTAAGGCGATAGATAGCAGATGCCGTCATTACCTCGCCACAAGCAGAAAAAGTCAGGGTAAGTCCCCAACTTTTTAAAATGGGAGCTCTGGGGCAATACCCTGGGATGGCTCCACAATGGCTGCTGCGTCATATAAATGACCTGCAGCCACCGCAGATCCATCCCGGGGCTTTCCCCTCATCAAGACAGGCCTCAAGGTTTTTACCCTGCATCTTCTACTATTAAATGACTGTTATTTCTATACAGCAAAACTGCCAGACTTTAGATTTCTTCCTTCTGCTCTCAAGAGGCCTCAAGCCTCATTAGGAAGGGGCAACTTATATATAGTCCCAGTCTGCCCATTGACTAATCATGTAATTTCTTTCTAGTAAGTTTTCCCAAGCCAACAATTGAACCAAAAGCTGTTTGTATCATCTGCCCAATGGGGGCCCATTAAGAATTGAGGGAAAGAAGAGTGCAAATGGGTATGTAGAGAAAAAGTATAATTAGGGTGTTTTAATCGATCTCCAGTTTTAGTCAGAAATCTGTTTTGAGACATTGTTGAAAGACTGTATATAAACAGTCTCAATATCTCCACCAATGCGGTATTCTGAGTGATCGCTACAGCACTGCTGGGGATTTTATCAATGGGAAAAGCTACTGCGGATGGGGAAAGAAGGAATGGGGCACCCCCACCCCTTTGACCACGCCACTGCCAGGTCACAGAGGCACGGCCAAGATTTAACACAGTGGGACCAGACACACTATGGCAGAACCACACGAGAGCCACATTTTAGGGACAAAGATGCACAAAAAGGACTTTCAGAAACAGCACCTTTTCCAGAGGGAAGCAGTGGCATTGGTGTGGATTTGTAAGGACTTCCTGTGTTGCAAACAACATCAAAGCACTCCAACTCCACACTAAATCACCTGTGAAGATTGGCTCCAGGGCTCTCAGATAACAGGTAAGGTGGCCATGTTTTGTGTAGCTGGTAGCGTTTCCTGTAAACTTCTAGTAAAATAGTATTATTCCATCAGGCTGACACTCTGGGGTCAGGTTAGGGTTCTTTTCTTTAATTTCTTTATACTTATGCATGTCTGTAAGTATTATAAATGTACATACAAGGGGTTGATCAGAGATTGTAATAAATTTTAGCTATCTATTGATTGAGTCTGAGTTCTAATATTATGAGAGAGGGTGTGGGGAGAAAAATATCTTGTTTCTCCACACCATGGAACTGGCTTCTTCTTCCTCACTCGTGAACCTCTGGTCCTCATACTCACAACTTGCTGATCCAGAAATGATCTTGAAGCCAAGTCCCCCCTCTGTTGCGTACTACAAAACAAACGTTATGTCAGGTTTTCTCTGCATTCTTCTAAGCCTAAACACAAGCTAAAACTCAAAAAGCTTTCAGAAATGTTACATTGTAGTATTTCAATACTTCTAATAGAGCAGAACAGGATAGAATCTTTTCTTTTGTTGTCACGGGAGCACCCAAGATGGATTTGAAACAATCAGGATTCTTTAGGCTGGTTAGAGAACTGCAAATCGCCACCTCCAGATCAGAGAGAGGGGGGGCTAGGAAGGCATGGGAGATTTCTCCCCTACTCGGAGTATGAATGTACAGTTCTCCTGAATGATACTGAAATCAGGATGAGAGACCAGGAGTTAATGTATTTTGGATTTTAAATGGCTTCACAATTAGTAAGACAAGCAGATATTGCTTTGAACTTAAGAATATAAGAAGAGCCATGCTGGATCAGACTAAGGGTCCATCTAGTCCAGCACTCTGTTCATACAGTGGCCAACCAGCTGTCAACCAGGGACCCACAAGCAGGGCATGAGTGCAACAGCACACACACACCCATGTTCCCCAGCAACTGGTCTATACAGGCCTACTGCCTCTGCTACTGGAGGGAGCACATAGCCATCAGGACTATTAGCCATTGATGGCCTTCTCCTCCAGGAATTTTTCCAACCCACTTTTACAGCCATACAAATTTGTGGCCATCAATACATCTTGTGGTAGTGAATTCCATAGTTTAATTATGTGCTGTGTGAAGGGCTTCATTTTACCTGTCCGGAATCTCCCACCAATCAGCTTTATGGGATGACCCCAGGCTCTAGTATTTGAAATTCATTCGAGCTCCTACTTTGGCTGAAAAGCGGCACACTTCCTGTCCATTTTGGGTGTATTTTGTGACCAGCCATGCCCACCATGGCAGCCATGTTATGAATGGACAAGCTCTTCCCCCATGGTAGCCATTTAGTGAGAGCACCCCACGACACTTGCTCAAAGTTCTGAATATGGTTTGGGACCTCTGCTCTACCTGGACAAGATGGGTAGGTCTCCCTTTTCCAGTCAGGTATCTTGGCTCCTTGAAAGGTCATCTAAGTCTGCCCCTACTGACTGTGCTTGAACACTGGTGTAGAAAAGCTAGAAAGGACTTTTTTCCCTATTAAAAAGGAAAACCTCTTCTTGTAAATGAAAACCAGAACCTTGCTTTCTTACTTACCCAAGAGCCTGGTCCTGGGGAAACATGGATTTACTCAGTGCCAACTCCCACACATGTACAAAATGTTCCCTTCGGTTACCATGTGAGACACGATACAAGATTATGTGATGTATATATGCACTATCATTAGAAAAACAAATAATCCACTACCTAAAAAGATGCCCTGAATAACTAACATGCAGGGATGAAAAGGGACATTCATAGGTGTGCGCAGCACATTTCATTAGGGTGTGCATCCAGGGACCTTTTTATTTTTATTTTTTTAAGTGAACATTTATTGAACACTCAGTCATCAAGGACATTATTTTTATTCATTTATGTATTAAACACCATAGATACTGATGCCCTGCTCTGCGTGCGGCTTGCCTGATTGTGGGAGGGCTGTTGCATGTGAGGGAGATGGGTGGGAATGGGGACAAGGGCTGGAGCAGGGGTTTATGAGGCGATATTAGCTTTGGGGGGCCTCCTCTTGGCCTCTTTGAAGTGCAGCTCCCGGCAGAGTGAATCCCTTTTTGCTCCTGCTGCTGGGAGCAAAGGCACACTGTTGGGGGTGGAAGCAGCGGAGCAACTGGAGCGCTGTTCCCCGCTATGCGGACAGTTTGGCACCCAGTATCGTTCACACGTGCCTCTGTCGGCACAGCCGCTCCAGCAGAGGCCTAGTGGCGGAGGGGGGTGGCGTAGCTCCCGGCAGAGAGGCTTCCAGCAGAGTGATTCCTTTTCATTCCTCCTGCCAGGTGCTCTCTGAGAGGCAGCAGTTCATGTGGCAGGAGAGCCACTGGAGGGCAGCTGTAGGACCGTCCCTGCTGCGCCTGGATCCCCCTCTGGATTCCTACTCAATGGCCCCTTCAATTCGGTGCTTATTGTTTGAGACATTAGGGTGTGCCTGGGCACACCCGGCACACCCTTTGTGCACGCCTATGGGTACATTATTTTTTTTTTTACCAGTTTTCACTTTATTTCAGTCAAAAGGATTTTCAAAGTGTACAGTTATTGTGGATAAAATAGTAAACATCATTTCTCGGGTGGGAAGGTAGGAAAGTGTGTGTGCGTGAGAATAATATTTATAACATTTGTGTCACCTGCATATTTTCCTCCAGGTAGTTAGCTGAACCAGCGCAAGTTATTTCTATATGAGTGGATATGACTTTTTGACTTTCTAATAGAAGAATATAGGATATGGCTGAACATTTCAAATATTTCACAGAATATGCAAAAATAATATCCTTTAAAATGTTTTCTTCTTTCCTTTTTTTGGGGGGGGGGCTTTTAAGGACAAATGAAATCATCAAGAGAGTGGTATACAATACAGACATTAACAGCCCTGCTCAAAAAAAAAAAAGGGGGGGAGGCTACAGTATTATTATACATTTTCCAAATAAAATGTGACCAGAATTCAGGGAAGAAAATCAACTTTAAAAACTCAGTAGTAATTTGTTGCAAGAGAAACAGACCTCTCTTTGCCACTTATTGGCTATACAATATTGCTTCCTGCTTTAAGTGGGTATTTTTTAGCTTTTTAAAATTATATATATATATATATATATATATATATAGGATTGTTTGGTTTCTTTTGGTGAAGTCGGTGATTTAAGGTTGGCTTGTGTCTAAATGATTGAGAAATTGAAAACTAAAAAAAAAATGTGTTTACACAATATACACATTTCATTACTTACAAAGGGAAAAAAATAAGTTTAAAACATTTCATATTAAAAACTTGGGATACAGTAGGGTTAGTAGCACCATGACGTTGGAACTGTATAGTCTCTCCTCATTTAAACCATCACAGCGCATTGTGTTCTTTTCTCTCAGGCAATCGTTTCAGAGCCCTCTCTCAAACCTATGGCGGAAGAAGTGGCAAGTTGACCTTCTGGTCCGTAGTGACCCTCGTGCGTCTCCAATAGTTGTCAAGAGGCCCAGTTCCCTTGATCAAAAAATAACAAAAATGCACCAGAAGACCGCTTTCGAGATGGCAGGAGAGGGAAGAGGTACGCCGGAATCTGCATCGATTGGATTTTCTCTTCTTCTTGAAAGTCCTTTTTTTCCTTTTTCTGTTTGCACAATAGCACCATTGTATAGCTGGAGGACAGTGCACCAAAAGATTTCTCAGTTGTTTAACAAGTGCCTCCGAGCCATTACGTCTTCTTGAGACACACTTGGCATCGACTGATACGCGTCCTCAGGTCTCCAGCCTTGAGGGTCTCTGGCTGAGGTTTACTGGGTAACAGAAATGCAAAGAGGATGCACACAGTTAGTTGGTTTAATATAGGGATGGGGAACCTCCGGCCTGCGGGAGTCAATTTTGGAGCAGCTCTCAGTGGTGGCATTCCAGTGGTGGGCAGGGCCAAGGCCAAGGAGGGCAGGGTCAAAGGCAAAAGGGGTGAGGCCCCAAATAATGCCAGCATATTGTAACTTAATGCCCTTAGTGTCAGTAACTAAGCCTTAGGGGAGGCATTTCAAACTTTTAGAACGGGGGAAAACTGCACAAAAGCCAGAAAACAACCAAACACTGGGTAGCTGGGGGAAAGGGGGTGGGGTCATCTGGGAAAATCCTGGAGGGCCAGATTGAGCCCCCGGGCCCCAGGTTCCCCCCTCTTGGTGTAAGAAAATGAATGGATGAATGGGGTGTGCTTGTGTGAGAGTGTAAAAATGAATGGATGAATGGCTATGTGTGTGTGTATTCCCTAAGGGAATTAGTCAGACTATCTAGTCCAGTATTATATATATTATATCATATTAATAAATCAAATAAATAAGAAGCAGTTACCTAAACATGTCTACCATGTCCACAGTTGCCAGCCAGAAGCTGTATGAATTGGCATAATAGTTGCAGGTCCCTCGGCCGTGACACTCAATGAAGGGAGCGGAGCGGAATTCTTCAAGGCAGGAACCAGGAGAAGCCAACGCCTGGCCAGATCCCTCTGCGCCGGCGCTGGTGTGCTAAGACAAAACACACACACACACAAAGAGCAAGGTCAATTTCATTGCATAAGCGGCATCCACTGAAAGAAAGCAGGCACATGACGGATCAAAAGGATTTTCGCTCCGTCGAGAGAACAGAATTGCTATGCAGGACATCTAGAACTGGGAGAGGTTCCACCTCGTCCAGTCTAGTTCTGTACAGCAGGCAAGCCAGATGCCACAATGAAGCCCACAAGAAGGAGATGAGACAACCATCTCGTGCTGTTGCTCTAAAGAAGCTGGCATTCAGCGGCAAGATGGCCTCTGAACATGGAAGATGAAGACTGGTCCATAGCAGTCTCTGTCCTGTTCTTTACCACAGCCTTCCACAACTTGGTGCCATCCAACTGTGTTGGGAGAGGCTGTGGCTCAATGGTAGAGAACCTGCCTTGCATGCAGAAGGCCCAAGGTTCAATCCCTGGCTTCTCCAGGTAGTGCTGGGAAAACCCCTACCTGAAAACCTGGAGAGCTGTTGCCAGTCAGTATGCAGAAATTCTTAGGCTAGATGGACCCATGGTCTGCCTCAGTATAAGACAGCCTCCTATGTTGGACTATGGCTCCCATAAGCCCCCAGCTAGCATGGAGTTGGAATGATGAGGTCTTAGTCCAAGAGATCTGGGGGACACCAGGTTGGGGAAGGCTAATTTAGACCTTCTTTTTCTATTGCTTTTAAGGATGGCAGTCTTTGTTCCTGACTTTAGGTTGCATTGACCACACACCAGTCATACAAGCAGTTTTAGGGATGTGTGAATCAGCAAAACTTGAGCTCACTAAAGTTCTCCAAATTCCATCTTGAAGCTTGTTCCGACTTGAGTCTGTATCACATTGCAAGTGTATTTTCGTGCATATTTCCACAAAATGTACACATCAATTGTGTGCATGTTGGAAATGGCGCATTCTTCTCCCATTGAATAAAGTGTACTTGGGCACATTTTTCATGTGCATTTTTTCAAATGTATGATTGCTACCAAATGCAATTTTGGGGGGGTCTGCGAAAGACATTGCAAGGGACTTCAACTGCAGATTGCATTCGAATCTGTGTTAGTTCTGGAAGATGCGAACTGGATACATCCTGATCAAAAATGAACTGAGGCAGGATCTAAACTACTGCTTTATAATGGTTTATAACAGTTTTCAAACCATTATATCCTGTCTGGTGTAGATATGGCTTGAAACGAATTTCTCATGCATTATAAAAACTTAAGAAGAGCCCTGCTGGATCAGACCAGGGGTCTATCTAGTCCAGCACTCTGTTCATACAGTGGCCAACCAGCTGCCCACACGAAATCCAGAAACAGGACATGACTGCAATAGCACCCTCCCACCCATGTTCCCCAGCAACTGGTGTTTGTAGGCATACTCCCTCTGATACTGGAGGTAGCAGCCATCAGAACTAGTAGCCATTGATAGCCTTCTCCTCCAGGAATTTGACATCACTACTGGTAATGTCATGAACGCATTGATACCCCTTTAAAGCAGGAGAAAGCAGTAATATTCTGTAATGCATCATGAGATGCAGTGATACTCTCCTATGCCATCAGAGCTATGTTTGATGGGGATGTGAGACAGGGCCTTCTCAGTGGCAACTCCCAGGCTCTGGAACTCCCTGTTGAGGGAGGCTAGGTTGGTCCTTCTCCGTTTTTATTCAGGCAGGCCTGTGGCATATAAGCTGATCTGTTGCTGAAGCTTGGTGATATTTCATTTTTTTATTGCTGATTGAGCGTTTAATTTGTTTTTGTGTTCATTTTAATAAGTTTTTATTTTTAATCCCAATGTTATTATTGGCTGTTTCTTGGGCAGAAAGGCAGGAGATAAAATAAAAGAAATGCTGCACCTAAAGGGAAAGAGCATTTTGAGGCTCTCTCTCCCATGGGCCAACACTTGCAGATCCCCCTGGCACCATCTATTACCTTATTCTCCCCGTGCCTTGAATGGTTCTTATGACATCTCTCTCGCCTATGTCTCTCCTTTTAGGAAGAGAATGCAGAGGCACAGAGCGACTCGCAGCTATCTGGAACATTATCCGAGAAGATTTCAATAAGGGCACATGTAGTGGGTTTGATACCGGAAGCAAGGCAAGGAGTCTAGTGAATTCCCACAGTTATGTCCTCTATAGCATGTTGGATGCCTAGACACCTGTGTAGTTTGGCCTAACCTGCAGCTTTATAGTTAATTATGAAGGTCTCTCACACAGGCTGGTAATTTACAGCTTCACCTTGAAGCTGTTTTGGTCAGCTCATCCCGTGAGACAAGGTAAGTTTGGATTCCTGTGAGAATGGGGAAAGGTGTGTGTGCCAGCCTGTCAGCACCTGAACTAGGGAGAGATAAAATCCAGTAGGCTGGTTTTGCTCTTTGGTCTCGCTCCAAGGGGGAAAATGTGTACTACCAGCCTGGAGAAATCTCTTGGTCCATGGGATGGCGCCTCGTATACTGCGGAGACCCCAGTACTCAGCCAGCAGTGAAGAGGCCTGCTTTGTCCAGCTATAGGAACGTGTAAGCTTCCTTTGCGTATTCTTCCTGCATCCATTTATCACCCGCATTATCAATAATCTGATCCATTTGTGACTGTCTCACTTTGGCAACCCACTGGGACCTGCCAGGATCAGGAACCCCAGACGAAGACAGTACATACCATCATGAAAGAATAACCAATCCACAGCGAGTGCCAGCCGTGTGGGCACGCCGGAATTTGAATGGTCTGGCTGTGAACCGCTATCACCATGGCAGGAGCTTCACAGACTGTGCAGCTGAAAAGAAGAGAGAGAAGAAAAGTTTGGGGTGGGGGAAACTGTGTGTGAAAAGATTGAAAACATTAAAAAGAGCCCTGCTGGATGAGACCAAGGTGTTCAGTCTGGTAACCAAATCTGCCCCCCATGGCTTCCCAATATGCCCCCCCAAAGTTCCCCAGAAGGCCCCACACCTTTTCCTGCCCCCACACCTTTTCCTGCCCCCACACCTTTTCCTGGCCCCACTTCATTCCCTCAACCATTGATTGGTGGTTTTCCATCCTTTTATGTAGTTCCACCCCCCGTCCTAAAAGGTTGAAATGCTTCACCTAAGGCTTAGTTACTAGTAGTATGAGTTTTAAAATAGAATATGCTGGGATCTGATGTATTTTTGTCCCCACCCCTTTGGCCATCAGCTGGAATCTGCCCCCCCCCCCCGAACTTCTCTGAAATAGAATTTGCCCCTCAGGCTGAAAGAGGTTCAACACTCCTGGGCTTGAGGAAACCAATGCTTGCACAACATCAATAGTGCTAGCAAATGCTTATTTGCGCAACAAGTTGCGTAAGTGTTGGTTTCCACTAGCACAACATAAATAGCACTAGTGGATGGACACCACTGAATCCTTCCCCAAATGTCAATCTAGTTCAGCATCGTGTTTCACCCCACTGGCCCACCAGAGGCTTTTGGGAAGCCCACAAGCAGGAGATGAAAGTCACAGCTGTGTCCCACTATTGCTCCATAGCAGAAGTTATATTACAGGTAGCCTGGCCCTGAACATGGAGGTGCCATATAGCCATTTTGGCTAACAGCGGTTTCGTAAATCTCTCATTCATGGATTTATCTACTCCTTTTGAAGTCTAACCCCACAAGTGAATTATGCACTGTGTGAAGATCTTTCTCTTGTCTACTTTCTCTTCTCCATCTGTTTCACTGCTGACCCCACTTACAAGAATATGACTCATATAAATATGCCATTTCTTAATGTTTTCTAAAGCTACTGCCCTATTGTAAGTCCTTCGACCTTCATGTTATGTAGTCTGGGGTGGGCAGAAAGTAGATCTCCAGATGCTTTGGACTTCAACTCTCAGCATTCCTGGCCACTGACCATGCTGGTAGGGGCTCTGGGAGTTGACATCCAACACATCTGGAGATCTACTTTTGCCCCAACCTTGATCTAGACTACCATTTTGGCATGGCGTGGGAAGTAGGGATTTATGAAGGCCATGCGTTCTCTGTTCAGAGCCAGATCCAACGTTCTTGCTCTCACCGGCTAATGAAGGGTTGGATGCGGTTCCCTGTTAATGGCTCCATGCTCATTGGCATTGGCTCAGGAGTGGAGAGCCAATAGGAATAGTCATTTCTAGATGCAAAATTGCAGACGTTGTTGATGTTGCAGAACATGAAGGGCATGGTGCTGAAACGGCGGAGGCAGCTGCCAGCGGTGCCTAGCAAACAGAAGACACGGTTGAGATGAATGAGGCTTTTCACGGTGAGAGGAGATCTTGGCAAAATCCCTAAAATGTCCATTATCCCTGCAGGAAATTCTTCCCAACCACTAGTCCAGATGATGTGGTGGGCTGAGGGTTAATGGACTGCAAATTGACCTTGATGAAGGAGACCCTGGACCAGGAGTGGGCAACCTGCGGTCCCAGGGCTACATGCAGCCCTCGACCTAACGTCATGCGGCCCTCAGCCTAATTTCAAAAGCCCTCTGCCGTGATCCTTTCAGACCCCTGGCAAGAGCAACCTGACAATTCTCTAGGCAGCCTCCTGCATAGGGAGGGAGAGAGAAAAGTGGTGTGGCAGAGGGAGAGAGACAGAAGGGGGTGACAGAAAGAGAGAGCAAAGAGACGGGCCGAGAGAGAAAGAGAAAAGATGTGACCCACAGACTTTGGGTTCTAGCCCTGCCTACCACTGGCTTAGGCCCCACTCACTGCCAACAGAATATCCCTTGACAGAAAAATATTTGCACTGGGCTCTAGTCCCCTCCTCTGCCACATTTTGTGGTTCTGTACAAATCTCTACTCCTGTTTCCCATTTGCAGAATGACTTCCATGTCAAGGCTGTTGTGAAGGCCAAGACAATCAAAGTCTGCAAAGCCTTAGTCAGGTCACTCTCCCTGAACACCTATCCTTTTTTAGTCCAGGGACGTGTGGCCCTGTGTAAATGCCACGGAGTGTATGCATGCTTTAGAACAGAGTTTAGCCATTGCAGTCAAGTGACATCACCAGATCCCTCCCCAACAGGGGCTGAGTTGTGTTCCGAAGGCACCTCGCACCTTTGAAAAGCCCGATATCAGGTGAGTGGCCCTGGTGCCGAACCTTGGAAGACTGCTTAGCTTTGTTAGGCTTTTAAGTTGCTGCTGTGGTTTTCACTGCCGCCGCCTGCTTTTCCCAATGTGGACTTGTATCTGGTGTTTATATCATTGCTGTTGGCGATTTTGACTTTTGAAAAAATGGTCTTATTGGGCTTTGCTTATGTATTTGTAAAATCCCCACCCCGTAGGAGGCAGGTGTATCAAGCAACGGTGAAGAGAAGGAGTACAGTGGAGCCCTGTTGAGGTGTGGGCCCTTGGCAGAGGCCCAATCATGCCTACCCTTAGCGGTGACACTGCCTCCTAGCCTCTTCCCTCCTGCTAACTGGATATTCTCTCTCCCTCTCTCAAATTTGCTTCATTTCCCAACTCCAGCACCCTCTGTCTTTGCTGCTTATAGAGCAGCTGAGGGTGTGGGAATACCAGGTCTCTGGTGATCATGCCCTGCTGCATCTACCCTGGCCCTGTTTACATCCAGATGGGCTGGCCGTGGCATGGAGCCAATGCAAGGCCCAGTTGCCCCTATCTTCCCGCAGTATTCTCGTAGGCCGCCTTGGATATGAAAAGCAGAAGAGTGGGACAGAAGGAAGAAATGATGAATCGTCGTGATTTCGCACAGCCCATGAAACTCATTCCCTATATTTCCTCCCCCGCAAGTATCTCCCAGTAAAAGCAACGGCTCACCCAAGTCCTGCCCATGGGCTCTCTCGTTCCCCTGGACATAGAGAAGAGAAAATCCATTGTATATCTGAACGGTTCCATTTGGGCAGTATGGTGTTTCTATTGCCTGGCTGTGGCGAGTTATCAGGAACCCATGAGCAACCGAACCAGATCCAGGTAGACCAGGGGACCCCTGCAACCCGTCCGGACCAGTGGGGCCCTGCGAACCCCGCAAACCTGTTTACAAATAAGGACAAACAACAGGGTAGATCAGTGTGCCAGTCTTGGTATGCCGAGCAAGCCAAAAACAGCCATGGCTCCTGTGGAATGGACCAATGCATAGGCAATGCAATGCACATGACACATCGCTTGATAACGCAATGAACAACCAGCAATCGCGCATCCAGCTTATACATTTTAAAAGTATTTGTAAAACAAACAAACAGATATTAAAATGTGAAGCATTTTGTTACAAAATGCCAGATTCAGTCACGCATTCCAGTTCTTGGAATGGGCACCAAACCACAGAGTTATTCCCTGGGATTTGTTGGAGAGGCTTTCGTCATGTCCTGATAGGGGCGGAGGTGGCAGTAGTTGGGATGTGTGACAGGGCACTTTTCTGTGGCTGGCTCTAAACCAGGAGCATTGAAACTCAGGCTTATGGGCTAAATACAGCCTGCCTGTGATGCTGATCTACCCTTAGAAGACCATATCCCTTTCCCATGACCACTCATGGTTTGGTTGTTCCCTGGCTTTTGTCCAGTCCCCCCTCCCATTCTAAAAAAGTCAAAATGTCTCTCCTAAGGTTTAATTTCTGGCAGTAAGAACTTTAAGGTGCACTATACTAGTACTTTTGATATTTTAGCCCTGCCCCTTTTGTCTTTGGCCCCGCCCACTACTGGAATGTGCCCCCTGAGAGCTTCTCCAGAGTTTCAACACACCTGCTCTAAACTATGGAACTCACTACCTTGGGAACTCTGTTTGACCCCTTCTCTCTCTCTTTCTCTGCTTTCCACTACCTTAGGCTGACCATATGGAAAGGAGAACAGGGCTCCAGTACCTTTAACACTTGTATAGGAAAGGGAATTTCAGCAGGTGTCATTTGTATGCATGCAGCCCCTGGTGAAATTCCCTCTTCATCACAACAGTTAAAGCTGCAAGAGCTATGCTAGATTTACCAGATACAAAAGAAGGCAGGGCTCCTGCAGCTTTAACCGTTGTGATGAAGAGGGAATTTCACCAGGTGCTGCATGCATACAAACGGCACCTGCTGAAATTTTATTTTCTATGCAACTGTTAAAGATACAGGAGCCCCTGTCATCCTTTCCATATGGTCACCCTACACTGCCTAGACATTTTTTATGATGATGATTATTTAGGCCAGCATTTCATCTGGAGGTCCTGGTTTCTAGCAGCCACATTCCTTGTTCTCAGATTGTTTTTATTGTGCTGCATCCAACTCTGCTTCCTATCGTTTTAGTGTTACTCTATTATTTGTTTTAAAACTGTTGTAAGTCAGCCCCAGGACAGGACAGAGAGTGGACAGGTGAGGAATATATTCACTGAAATACAGTAAGATAGAGACACTCTTTCCCTGATTTGGAAGAAGGTGAAAGTGCTTCCTGGGCCCCATTAAAAAAATCTTGTCTTCTTGTGCACTTCAGCTCCAAAATCCACCTGGTCTTAGGATTCTTCTCGTTTAAGGTTCAATGACTTGCAAAGTTTGGCGTTTTGATTAAACATTTATCTTCATATATTAAACCACATTTTCCTCCCTTGGGTTCATGCACACATAACTGTCGCCTCAGCCACATGTTCTTGATGGAGTTGGAGTCCTCTTCCTTACAGACTCCCTGTGATAATTACAGATGGCTGCTGCAGATCTCTGCAGAACACCTTCTGACGTTGACCATAGGAACACATCTATGATGTTCACGCTCAAATTCCCCCCCCCCAGCCATGAAGTACACTGGGTGACCCAGGGCCAAGCATTCTGCCTCTGCCCAACCTAACATGTGCCTCTGTGTTTCTACATACCACCCCTTCCCCTGAAATTCTCCTCGACAGGGATGGGGTGCTTACCATACCTGGTTGACCTGGAAGTCCTTTCTCCCCTTTACGCCCTCCTGGACCTTCAAAACCAGGAAGTCCATCTCGTCCAGTATCACCAGGAAGACCGATCGGACCTAGATATTTATATACACAAACAAATTAGAACAGAATTCTTGCAAACATGCCTGAGCTCTTGGCAATTATTGGGTTGACTCCAGGATCTGCTTTCTGCAAAAAGGAGAATCCATTCAAAGAAAGTCCATCTCCCACACCACAGTACATCAGGGTCTCCTGTATAGCATTGTCATGGGGCTGAAGGGGTTGCCATGGGAAGTAAAAGGCGGAGAAATCTGCTTCCATTAGTGCAGTTGAACCAGCGTAAATCTGGATTCAACCCATGGGACTGTGGTTTATTTAATCTTGGAAACTAGTCAAAGATGAAATGTTCAATTGGCTCAATTTACTGAGTTTCTTGTACCACACTAAGGAGCTTACCATGTAACCCTGGAGAACCTGGCAGTCCAGGTTCACCTTTCAATCCAGGCTGCCCCGGGGGACCACGTGCTCCTTGGTCACCTTTAACCACAATTGTTTGTCCAGCTGGGCCAGGTATCCCTGGAGGACCTAGGACAAAATCAAAAGAGCACGTGAAATAGAGAACACAAGATGGGACAATTTACATAGCTGGTTGGATTGATGATTCATTAAATGGGACTGCATTAGGAAAGGAGAGAGACCAGGGCAATCATTTCCCAAGCCACCTCTCTCACCAAAACAAAAGAGATTAGCTCGATTAAGGGCTCAGCGATCTTCCTGCTGGATCAGCTTATCTTTCTACAAGCTGGAGCGTGTTCAGAGGAGGGCAACGAGGATGATCAGGGGCCTGGAAATAAAGCCCTATGGGAGAGACTGAAAGAACTGGGCATGTTTGCCCTTGAGAAGAGAAGATTGAGGGGAGACATGATAGCAGTCTTCAAATACTTGAAAGGTTGTCACACAGAGGAGGGCCAGGATCTCTTCTCGATCAGTCCAGGGTGCAGGACACGGAATAATGGGATCAAATTACAGGAAGCCAGATTCCAGATGGATATTCGGAAAAACTTCCTAACTGTTAGAGCAGTACGACAATGGAATCAATTCCCTAGGAAGGTCGTGGGCTCTCCCACACTAGAGGCATTCAAGAGGCAGCTGGACATCCTTCTGTCAGGGATGCTTTAAGGTGGATTCCAGCACTGAGACAGGTGTTGGACATGATGGCCTTATTGGCCCCTTCCAACTCTACTATTCTATGATTCTATGATTCTATTCCAGCTCATTGGTCACACTGCCGTACACCACCTTGGTATCGGTAAGGACGATAATGACAATTTAGAAAGATTTTAATCAATGAATCATTCAACGACTCAATCAATCACCAATAATAATAATAATAATAATAATAATAATAATAATAATAATAATACCACCCACTGGCCATGGAAGTCAAAGAACAATGGCAACTGGAAAAGGTCACAATTATTCTGTTAGTCACATCAGTCACCGGCATCACATCAAAAAATTATACAGAAAACCTTCAGAAACCTTCAGAAACTACCAAAATACATCCACACCAACATCCAGAAAGCAGTCATACTTAAAACACGCTCAATTGTCAGGAAATTCCTGAATCTGTAAAAGAAAGCATGACTTGGCAAAGCCCGACGTCTAGAAAAACCGCCACGAGCGGAGAGTTTTGAAATGAACGCTGGGCTTTTGAATGGTTCTACTTGGAGGCTTTGACCCCACATTCAAGACCAGGGCATTTTTTCTTGATTAAGCATTGTCTGAAGAAGCATGGCGAAACAGGTTTCTATTACCGGATGCCTGTTATAATATGTTGCTGATATAATATTTTGCTGATAGACGTTGAAACAAACAATACAGATGATATACGCTGGAAATAAATTCACTTTGGGTTGCTACATGTTGGCAAGAGAATTGGGATTACTACAGTGACCATGTGTCTGTAGACAACCTTGTACCTTATTGGTCATATTAATAATTTGTATTGTATTATTGTCTTTATACTGAATGAATACTTAAGACCAGGATACCATGGGGTTTAAATTGTTGAGTGTGTTGATACAGTGTAATGTTCTGTATTATGCATAGTGCAATAATTTTGTTTATACTATAGTGTGCTTCAAACACTTGGAAGTTTGGTTATATGCAGCATTTATGTGCAAATATAAATACTGTTAAACTGATTATCTCTGGTATGAGTGTGTTTTGAAGTGGTTGGGTGCTTTTCACCCTCGTTTTGTACATTATTCCAACCACTGCCTCCCATTTGTTGAGTCTTTTGTAGTGCCATCATCCTGCATCATTCATGGAATTTTATCAGGTTGTTGGTAGTGTCCAGATGTTGTTGTCTTCCATTTGTAACCCTCCTGTGTTTCCCCACAACTTCTTCCCTGTTTTTTCTTACTGCAGAAAATCCATGAGGGCTGAATAGCTACCCAATGTCTTCTGACTGGTAGCGCTTGAAGCCCTCTTTCTGGAAGCATCCCTAGAGGGTGGTGGGTTTCCTGGATGGAGGACTTCAAGCAAAGGCTGGACCGCCATCAATTGGGCATGATCCAGCTCTGGATTTCCTGCATCGAGCAGGGGGTTGGACTACGTGGCATAGAAAGTCCCCTCCAATTCTATGAATTCTTCAAATGCAAGTCTACAAGTCTCATAGTGGAGGTGAGTCTTTGAGGACCCTGCTTTTGCACTACGAGGGTTCTTTAAAGCAGAAGGAAACTCAATGGGCAAATTCAGGACTGGCATCAAGGGTGGGCATGGTTGGGCAGTTGCCAAGGGTCCATACCCCAGCAGGGGCCCATTGACAAGAGCCCCCTGGAGTTGCTCCTCCTCTTCATCATTGCGACCTCCTTGACCACCTGTCTCACTCTGGCCCAGACAATGGGGGTGGTAAGAAGGAAGAGCAGAGATGCCACAGGTTCTCTGCCTACCAAACAAACAAGTGGTAGCAATGGGGAGAAAGAGGTTAAGTAGCAGTAGCAGCTGGTGACAAGGGCAGTGAGAACATAGACTCGCTGAGGGAAGAGGCCCATCGAGAGCATCTTGCCCAAGGGCCCTCTAAGACCTAGAGGCGGCACTGGGCAAATTCTTCTCAGGGAGACATCTGTACCTCTATCATAGCCACCAACAGCCAGGAGGGTTCCCTGCTTTCTTTTCTATTTTGGTGTCAGTCCCCCAAAATACAGCACCTACCTGGGGAGCCGGAAGGTCCACGGTCTCCTGCAAGGCCAGCTGGTCCTTGAGGTCCGAGGGGCCCCTTCATACCTGAAAGGCCAAACCCTTGCAGTTAATATATATAGTGAAAATGAAAGATCCAAGCCCTGGCTTAGCAGCCATGCTACCTGGAGCAGCTCTCTTTCTCTCTCTCCTCTAGTAGACACCTGTTTGTTTAGTTCAAATGCAGAGGCATACTTTGAATGCATGAAGTCCTTGAGCAACCTTTTTGACCCTAAGGCCTGGGGGGGAGCCTTTACTCACATACACACATACAGCCCCTCTATGCACAGACAAGAGGGACTTTCCCCCCTCTTGTCTTCGCATAGAAACTGGACAAACTGCTTTCTGCCCCCTCCTAAAACAGTCAAAATGGTGCCCCAATATGCCACTAGGAATTTGGGGCACGTTTCATCTCCGCCCTAAGATAAATAAATAAAATCTCCAGTTAACAGGGTCTTGGGTAGCTATGCTACAGGAAGACCTCTTTGTTTGTCAAGGTGTCTCCAAGGTCTTGGGGAGAGTAGATGATATTGGGTCAAGAGGGCTGCTGATCTGAACCAGCGTAATGTGTTATTATTACAGCCAGGCAATTGTAAACCCTGGGCCCAGAGGACTTTCAGATGGGGTGGGAAATCACGTTTCTTTACCGTTGCTCTCTTCCTGGTTCTCTTCCGCGTTTGAAACGAGCACAATCACACAGAGAAGAAAGCAGCGACCCTGTGGCCTGTATATTTCAATGAGGCAGTGCCCTCTAGTGGGCATTTTATAGCACAACCTCTGGAGTGTTGGGTTTTCTGAGATTTATTTTGTGATGCTAAAACTGAGAAAAGGAGTGGGAGATGTGCAGGAGGCTGTTGGTGTCGTCAAAAAGACCTGCAAACATCCTTGAGTAGCAAGTAACGAGCATGCTATAAGTTGCTCGTTTAAAGAAGCTTAGTGGTCTCATGCAGCTTTAGATAGTCTTATGTATTCCTTCAGTTGAGAAGCACACAACTGACTTTTCTCTTCCTGCCCCCAAACCGCCATCCCATCCCCTACAACTGCTTCAACATGCCTTCGATGTTAGAATGTTTACCAACCCTGATTAAAAAATAAAATACTGTGAATATTTAAAATTTTGGGGTGGTAGCCAATGATAATCCTACTTAGAGGAGACCCACTGAAATTAATGGAACTTAAATTAGTCATGACTAATCTCATTCATTTCATTGGGTCTACTCTCCAAAGGACTAACAGATACAACTCTCTGTGTTTTAAACTCAATTAAATCATAGCACCATCATGAATACTGAAATAAAATGGAGTTTGCTTCTGCCGTCCTGAGGCCTTCATCACCTACTGTTCCCTAGGTGATTATTTGGAGACTGCCTGGGCTGCCGGGCCCTGGATTTTAGCCCCACAGTCCAGCCTAACTGCAACACTGTGACCCTGTTCAGAAGATGTGGTGGTTAAGCATTTTGAGCAAAATATTATGGCTTAGTGTGTCATGTGAACCATGACTCTGCATTTCGTATGAACCATTCCTAACCATGGTGGCTACATAACCATGGCTTATACACACTCACTAACCATTTGCTGCAAGAGTGATAGCAGCCTAACCATGGCTCAGTGTGTCATCTGAACAGGCTCTGTGTCGGGTTAGCAGAAAGCTACTCTATAGCATTGCCTTTGATATATACCTGGGAATCCTGGAACGCCTGGAGCACCGGAATCCCCTTTCATGCCATTCAGACCTGGACGACCTGGCTCGCCCTAAGATAGCAGAATAATGGTGATCATTACTTCTATCGCCAAGAAGTGCCAAAGGGAAATGAAATAAATTGAGTGAAAGCAAACCAGTATGTTGAGTGTTCTTAATAGGAAATTGGAACATGGAAGCTGAACAGATGATGGGTTGGACCCAGATGTAGCCATACTTCGAGTAGACTCACTGAAATCAATAGGATTGAAGTTTGTTCAGATGAAGGCAAGTCCCCTTGATTTTAATTTGTATACTCTAAGAATGGCTAAGACTGGATCCAATCCAGTGAGCATCCACCAGCCATGAAGAGAGTTTATTTATCTAGGGTGACCATATGGAAAAGAGGACAGGGCTCCTGTATCTTTAACAGTTGTAGAATGGCTAAGACTGGATCCAATCCAGTGAGCATCCACCAGCCATGAAGAGAGTTTATTTATCTAGGGTGACCATATGGAAAAGAGGACAGGGCTCCTGTATCTTTAACAGTGTAAAGACAAAGGAATTCAGCAGGTGTCATTTGTAGGCATGTAGCACCTGGTGAAATTCCCTCTTCAACACAACAGTTCAAGCCACAGGAGCTAGACTAGAGTGACCAGATACAAAAGAGGTCAGGGCTCCTGCAGCTTTAACTGTTGTGATGAAAAGGGAATTTCACCAGGTTCTGCATGCATACAAATGACACCTGCTAAAATTCCCTTTTCAATACAACTGTTAAAGATACAGGAGCCCTGTCCTCCTTTCCACATGGTCACCCTAATTTAACACTAATGCTGAAGCATCCCTTAGGTATTGACCAAAAGTCAGGCAAAGAGTCCTTACAATGTCTAAGGTAAAGAGCTACCTAGAAATCAGGACCACTGAAGCCGTTGCTTAGGATGAAAACATTTTGATGTGTGCAATCTGGGGAAAGCTTCTCCAACAACTTTTCAAGGTATCCTGGAGTGCAAATTTCAGATTGTGGGGTGCAGATATGCCACTTAGCATTGGGGTGGGAGGTGGAATATCTTGGGCTCCCCTGCTGGAAGGGTCCTTAAGTAGATTCTTGCATTTGAACTTTTAGCATGCTTTCAAAAGCCTATTACCTGCAACAGTTATGGTTTGGGCCAGCTGGTACCCTCCAGGTGTTTTGGGCTACAACTCCCAGTTTTCCTGACCATTGGCCATGCTGGCTGAAGCTGATGGGAGTTGAAGTCCAAAACATCTGAAAGGCACCTGGTTAGGGAAGGCTGGTCTCAAACCCCACTTTTGTTTCTTTGCCAGAAAGCTGATATGTTTATGATTCCGACAAAGCCTGCAGATCGCATAGAAAGGCTTTATGGGAAAAACCAAACTCATCTCTCACATTGCTCACACTCTCACGGTTTAGAAGGGAACAAACATCTCTGCACCTGTTCTCCCCTTTAGCAAGATGCACTTCCCAACGAAGGACACAATCTTACGTATCTTATCCAGAAGGACGTCTCAACAAATTCAATGAAACATACTCCCAAGTAAATGTGCATAGGATTGCAGCCTAAATAACTTTTCCCCAAAACTAATTGTTGTTGAGAAACAAACATTTCATGCACCCACCGAGCGTCCAGGTATTCCTGGGTCTCCCTTCAAACCGGGCAGTCCGGGCTGACCTGCTGGGCCAGGGTTTCCTCTTTCCCCTTTAACGCCTCCAGTTCCGGGCGGTCCGCGGGCACCTTCTGGACCAGGTAAACCTTGACATGGCAAAGCAGATATTTGTGGGTCAGTGTGACTTGGACTCCTTAAGTTCACTTCTCCTCTAAGCAAGGGCTTGTGCAAAATTGCTAGCCCCTGCTTGGGGATGTGGGGAGATGCTCAGGGTGGACGTGATCTGAGCTCAGGATGCGTTCAGCTGCCACCTCCCCTCCTCAGTTTGCTAGCTTGGCTTGCCAGTGTGAGCATCCCAAAGGAAGCGTGGCCCATAATAGATGATTAGCCTCACCCCTAATTATCACTAGGGATGAGAACATCTGCAAAGCATCAAGGTTCTAGGATTTCCTGATCCCAACTTGTGACCGCGTCAGACTGCAAGTTTACCCCCCCAACCCACATTCACCCCAAAATCTGTGGGCATTTTGGTGCACATTTCCCCAAAGGTACATTTTTGGTGTGCATTTTTTAAAGTGTGCATTTCCTTCCCATTGATAAAAGCGTGTTAACATGATTCTTCTTTTTACGTACACAGTAGATTAAATGATAAATTATCGAACACACTTTTCTTTTGTCTGCAAAAATGTATTGCGACCTCGGAAATGTGCAGATTTAAGACTGGAGATTACATTTGAGTGGGTGGTGCGACTTGGATAAAATCTGGTGTGAAACCAACTGAAATCAATTTCTCACACATCCCGAATTATCGGATTCAACTCATGTGTCTTCTACACAATGTACTTAAGGCAAAGTGCTGAGAATGTTTGGCCTTACAGATTGGGGAGGAGTGGGGTGAGAGAAAGAGAATCAAGACTGAATGCTGGTACTCATATTCATACAAGCAACCGTTAATTGTGTTTTGGGGCCCCATTCAACTTATACTATGCACAGTACACCCGTGGGTTCTCCTGTCTCAGACCCAACTGAAAGGAACGGGAGCTGAGCAATGCTGCTGCGAAGGTAAAATGACACCCCCCACAGCAAAAAGAAGAAGCAAAGTGAAGGAAAGGGACACATTCCATTGGATAATCCCTCCTGCATTTATATCCCCTCGTTCATTTCATTGGGAGGCAAGATGCAGAGATGAGGCTGTCGATGGAATGTGCCCATTCATTCGTTCCGACACATTGTTAAATACAAGGTCATCAGGAGATGGTAAACAAACACAAGTACATAATGTAGTTTCTATCTTAAAATAAATTTTAAAAAATATACGAAAGTAGGTGATGCATTTCATTACTTAAACGTGGGGCACGGGATAACAGACAGAACACAGATATTGCTGATATATTAAAGTGTTAAAACTAATATGTTGGACATCTGTCTTGTGGAGTCTTTCATCATTTGTCTATGCTAGTACTGCCAAATGAACGAATTAGTGAACCTTTTAGCTCCTAATACTTCTTTAAAAGTTCAAGATTAACCATGGAATGCTGACCGAAAAAAGCACCAAATTAACCAGACTTCAGTCCCCATAGAAGCATGGGGAATAGATTATGTATACCAAGTGGAAATAAACCCATACATCCAGTTTGCATTTCTAATTCCGCAGAATTCATGCCAACTGGAAAACATTTTGGAAGAAAAACCTGAACTTGACATATAATTAGCCATTATTTAGTATAACCAATGCAGTTATGGAGGGTAATAACAATTCTTAAAACACAGGCAGGGTTTGAATGTTGCAATATGCTATGGTTTAGCATTACATGCACGTGTGCACTCTCTCCTCCCCTCCTACTTCAGCAAGGAGGAGATTGGAAGCTTTCGTTGCTGTTTTCAATTAACCACAGTTTGGTATTATGCCTGAACTTTAAACTATGGTTGATCTTAAGTATGGTTTATTGAAACAACCAGCTTCTAAACCATGATTTGAAGTTGGTTTGTTTCAGTAAACCATGGTTACAAATGTCTGGGTTTTGAAATAATGCCAAACCATGGTTAGTTAAAAATGGAAGTGAAAGCTTCTGATCTCTTCCACTGGGCTACACAAGAGGACAGGGAGGGAGAGTGCACATCAGAAACTCACCTGTACTTGCTTACATAATGACAAACCATAGTTTATTGTTATGTCTGATGCAGCCAATGTCTGATTTACAATCAAAACAACATTTTAAACAACCAATGCAATGTAGCAAAGCAAACTGACCAAGTTAAGAATCTAACCTGGAGGACCTGGAAGGGTCAGAGTTCACCAAAGCCCCATGATCGATGTTAAGGGGGGATATCAGACACCACACAGTGCAAAACAAGATTACTAGTTAGAAGTAGCATACAAATAAGATAATTGATACTAAACAGTGAACCCATTTCACCAGCATACTTTGCATTTACAATACTGAAACATGCATGCATCAAGAACACCCCCATGTCAATGTACATACATATTTACATATATTTTTCTTATCTAGAGCTTATTCTGCTTAGGCTGCTCTGACCAAATGTGAGGCAATCCACTACATCCAAAACTGTGTTGAAGTTTTGGTTATAATACTGCAACCTGAGGTTTGCTCTCCATTAGTTTCACATAAATGGAGACATGCACTATTATTGCAACCATTTCACTGACACTGTTGCATAAGGGACAACCTGGTTGAAATGAGCTGGCCATCTTGAGTTCCCCCCCCTCCCCCACTTTCACTGATGAATGGAAATAGTTTCTGGAGCAAGGTGACAGAATGATTTCAGTCCAAATTTTATGAATCTGAGGTGAAAGGCAAAGCAGAGCCAGTGTGGCACAGTAGTTCAAGTGTTGGGTTTGGACTCCAGAGATCCAGGTTCTAGTCTCCACTCATCCATGAAGCTGACTGGGTGACTTGGGGCCAATCACTGACTCTCAACCTAACCCGCCTCGATCTAGACAGAGAGGCGGGTAAGAAATAAATCATTATTATTATTATTATTAACCTGCCTCACAGGGTTGTTGTGAGGATAAAATGGAGAGGAAGAGGATTATGTAAGCCGCCTTGGGTACACGAAAAAAGGCAGGTTATAAATATAAATAAATAGAATAAACAAATACAGAACTTAGTATATAAGAAAATGGAGAATTGAGCATCACGACTAACTCATTCATAAGCAGAAAAGCAGATGTCATTATTTATTCTTCAAAGTTCTTCACAAATATTAGCTCACGGAAGAAGCCTTTGCATGTCTACTCAGAAATAAGTCCCACTGAGTTCTGTGAGCCTTACTCCCAGGCAAGCCTACATAGGGCTGCAGCCTCAGTAATAGATCAATTGATCAAAAGTGCTTATTTAGCCATAGACCTTTCTACATATTAGTATTTGTTTATTTTTGTACTAGCAATCTTTACAAGAACATGATAAGTTAGATGTCTGTTATTCTCTCCATATTGCAGACAGGGGGTTGAGGCTATAGCACCTTGCCTAGAACTGCACAGGGAGTACCACAACAGAGGTGATATCTGAACCTGGGGACTTTCTGGCACACAATTGATTAGAGATGTTGGTGGAAACCTTCTGGGGTGGGTGCGTGGGTCACGTTTGCCAAGACTTCAACAGCTTGGTCTCTCAGACTCAGCTCCCTTACTTGTGAGCTGTATCAAATCAGTCTGTATTGAGTCAGGCCAGCTCGTGGATTTTCGGGTGGGATTCCTCCTTCAGAATCAGCATTTATGCAAATCGCGGCTGTACTATGTGTAATTTGCACAAATTGCAGCCATAATGTGCTTGATTTGCGGAAACTGCACCTGCAATCTGTGCAGGTTAAGTATATTTACGACCACAATTTGGGGAAATTATAACCGAAATTTGCGTAAATCACACAGATTTGCCCGAATGCTGATTTTAAGGGGGAAGGAAACTCCCACAAAAGTTCCAGGATTTCAGTAAAAAGACTCCCGGCTCTGGGGAAATCTGGCAACTCTCAAACAGGTCAGATTTCCCTGTGATGGCCATCCCTAATGACTTGATGTGCCAAATAACACGATATGCAAAGTTGCCTGAAAAGCAGTTGGGATCAACGATTTTGAGCGGGTCAAGGGAAAAGCACTAAGCATGGACCTCTTTGTTCCTTTTTGCCTACAACGCCCACAAATCTTCATTATTGGCTATGCTGTCTAGGGCTGATGGGAGTTGATGGCCAAAACAACTGGATGGCTACAAGTTCCCCAATCACGCTGTGACATGTAGTTTGTCATGAGGCACTACACTACTCAAGCTTTCATACACAATGTCACCTATGTATCTACTACTGATTCATTACAATGGCAGGTATATAGTACCAGATTCAAAATCCGTTCTGTTTTTATTTATTTTTATTATTTATTATGACATTTCTATCCCTTGGCATCCAGGGCCATGGACAGGTGAAGAGAGGTGGAGCTCACGCCCTCAGCATAGAACATGTCAGTGAAATGTCTTGAAAAATATACATATTTTTCATGCAGCATTCAATTATAAAACAGAGTAGATGCATGTGTACGTTTTATCTGGCTTGCTCTTTTCTCAACATTGTTTGCCGATTATACTACATTAACACTAAACGAAAGGTGAGGCCAACAGGAACATTCTTATGTAAATTGGAACGTAAGTTTTGCTATGACTTTAAGCATGGAAAAATCCAATAGATGATCCACACTGCCCTACCAGGGCACTTATGTTCTGAATGTAAATAAATAAATAGGACCCCCTTCAAGTTTTTGAACTTTTTGATCTAAAACCAAACTGTGGATTTAGTGAGCCGCAGGTGCTGATATACTAATTTAAGATCTAGATTAAAAAAAAGCTGTGCTTCTTTGGTTGTGGTCATGAAGATTTGCTTATTAAAAGCCAGCATAGCAAAACTTTCAAGACTTCATCTTAATCTATATACTACATATGTGTATGCCAAGTCATTCCTATTCTATGGAAATGTATTGAAAGTATAATAATCAGGTGTGACTATCTTAGTATAGAAATGGCAGTGATATGCAATGAAATCGTAACAGACACAAAAGCCCTTCTTAGGGCCCAATCTTCAGCATCTCTACTCAGAAGTCCTGATTAGGACTTACTCCTAGGTAAGCTTGTATAGGATTGCAGCCTGATTCTATCACAAAGTGAACCTTAGCAAGACCAGAAAAACAAAACTGGATCTGCAGCTTTTCCCAACTTGATGCCCTCCAGATATTTTCGACTACAACTCCCAGGATTCCTGAGCCTTCACTGGGCTGGTTGGGGCTGATGAGAGTTCAAGTCCAAAACATCTGGAGGACACCAGGTTGGGGAAGGCTGAAGGGAAGCATTGCAGCACAAGATCCATAAAATCCCACGGGATCAACAGGTACACAACTTGGCCCAACAATCCCAAGGGGTTACGGTGGGAAGTGACAAGGTGGATCTATTACCTCCTTCCCAACCCTGCCAACTTACTTTGATTTAAAATTTCCCCTCCATTGAGAGGAATGGAGGGGGGATCAGCTACACAAGCTCAAGGGCTGGCATAGCTGATAGACCCAGATCAGAATCATCTGGGGCGAACAGAATGGCTGTGGTTCCAGCAGATCCAAAGCTGGTTCCTCCTTGCCCTGCCCACAGAAGCCCCATATTGGGAATGTGTGTCACGGCCAGTGGTAGCTTCTTCCAACCAGCCCAGGCAGAAAGCCTCCCCACCATGACAGACCAGCAGTGCTCCCCTCTGCCAGCAGAAGCCGGTGGAGAAGCATCCTAAGCCATCAACCAGAGCGTTATTCACAATGGTTTCGGCACCATCTTGCAATCCGCCCAGGAAAAACCTGCCAATACGGAGAAGGACTAACCACGCACGACTTTACATGAATTCTATTTTATATTTATATTTCTCTATCGCAGCGGTGTTTGTCATTTTGTATTGTACCCTATTCTTTCCACTACTGATGTCAAGCCAATGTTGCCATGGGTGCTACTAATCCTGCTCCTTTCCTGCTCTTTTGCCCCTCAGCCCCCTCACCGCAGAGGGGCTCATGAATAATGCAAATGTGGCTCATGTGTAGTGAATCCCTCTTCCGGAATTTGCATGAGGCATGGCCCCCGTCTCCTCCCTTGCACATCCCGATTGGCCGCCTCTGTCTCCTTCCTCGTTCCTGCTGGCGGTGACAGCCTAATTGCATGGCTGCACCTGGGGCCTACCTTTACACTGCACTGATTGGCCAAGCAAGGCTGTCATCCCACTGGCAGAGGGGCCGCCCTGCCTGTTTGGCATGGGGCAGATTAACTGCTATCAAAGCTCAAGCTTTGTACTTTTTTGAACTTTCAACATTTTCTGCACATCTCTGCCAGTCAAGCTTCAGTTTAAAACATAACCGAGCAAAACTGATTTGCTAGATCTTGAGCAATAAACCTTACACTACTGTATTCTTATATAGATTTGTATTATATTTTATTGTTTGGAACGTTTGTAGTCTGCTCCAAGAATGCAAACGGTTGAGAACTGAAGTACTGAATTTTGCAGAAGACTTCAAATTATTCCAGATGGTGACATCTCAAAAAGGCTGTAGGGGCTCCAAAAAGGTTCTCTTCAAAATGGTAGATGAGGTTGAAGGTAGTTAAGAGTAGAATAAATTCTAACTGTCAACAGATTGGTTTTGATGAAATCAGTGGCTCTGATGTCAGTGGGGTGGTAAATCTGCTCCGGGTTTCAGTCAGAACCAGTCAATATTCTAAAGGAATTATCCAAGGCTCCATCAGAGGCACTAGCCTACACTGGATGAAATGTTGGAAGCCAACTTATGCTGGTGAACTTATGTGAGAAGTGTAATGTGCAGCAAGCAGCAATCTCAAGCCTGCTTCCTTTGTGACCTGGGAATTGGCAGACCTACAGTATTTCAGTTCATGGAGGGAACATGCAATCTTGAGAGAGTTTGCAGGTCTCATGAGTCACACTGCTCATGTGAGCAGTGTTTGGGTGCCAAGAATGTACCACTGGAACTGACCCAGTCAAAATAATGTAAAGGAGGAAAGTTTCCTAGCCAACGATCGGAAAACACGCCTACTGAAAAGTTATGGTAAAGACCTATAAAAAGCACTTTCGATAAATTACGAACATACCAAATTTATGAAGGCAATGCTAGTATATGAGTTGTCCCCAGCCCGGTGCAGTCCAGATGTTCTGGACTTCAACTTGTTTTAGGGTTTGTGACTGTAAACTTCCCCAACATCCTTTGCCAGTTGGGTGGTTTGCAAATCTAACAAATAAAACATCCCATCACCCCTAGCACATAGCCAATGGTGAGGCGTTGTGGATGAAAACACCTGGAGGGCACCAGGTTGGGGAAGGATGTAGCAGAATCTCAAATACTTGTAAGCTCAATATTCAAATGAATTACTTGGACATATTGCTTTCAAACGAGCCTCTCATACCCATGGCGCCATGTTAGTACTGTTATGAGTATGGTGTTGGCTAAATGTTTGGTAAATAACACGGTTGTATTTCCAATTGGGCTATGGTCCTTGAAAGGTGCAAAAGCAGCTAGGAAATGGTTACATGGCCTCATATGCAAGAGGTTTGTGGGGTTGATACAGATGTTGCAAGACATCTGCTCATGCCCTGTCAAGGATCGAAGGGGGTTGTTCTCAACCAAACGCCTGCATTTGGTCACCTCCTCTGATTGCTACTTATTGTCCTACAGCTATGTAAGGTTAATGACTTGGCATACCCATTCTACAAACCGAGACATTTGCTTTCATCGAAGAAGGACACTCAAGTTCATGCATGCAAAGTTATTACACTGGAGTTAATGATCTAACCTGTGGCACCTGGAAGAAGGGGTTCAAAAGGTCACCAAGGCCATCGTTAGAAAGGGGAAATATCAATATGGTTAGGTAATGTCAATAAACTAAACTTTTTCATGGTGATCCATCTAAAATTCCTTTTTGTATACGATGTATAGACCAAACTATTATAACCTGCAGTCAGTTCATACCAGTGCAATCTTACGCAAGTCTACTCAGAAGTAAGCCCCACTGACATCAGAAGGGCGTACACCCATGTACACGCATGCAGGATTGCAGCCTGAAACAATTAAATTGAGACAGTCCAATTTTCCAGTTTGCTGTGGAGTGGCCATTACGGAGTTCTCGTATCAAAAGCAAACCCGTGTCAGAAATGGAGGAGCTTCTTTAACGGCAACTGAATAATGCCAGCAACTGGAAGAATCCTTCCAACGGGTAGTATTCTCTTTGTCCAAGAAACATCAGCTTTGGTGGCCAACTGCATGGTCGTGTTATGCTACCGAGGTGGTATTTCACCCGTTGCAGGGCCATTGGGAAGGACTCAAAGATGGATTGACTTGACTAGCAAGAACAGTTTGGTCTACCCACGCTGGGACATGCACGACGGAGTGAGATGAACGCTCCATGTTGTGCAGTATACATGCAATTCAAACAAAAGAAGATGGGAACAAAACCACTGAGCAGTTACTGGTGTTTCCCCAGTGAGCCTCAGGCTAAAGCGACAAACTCTCCTTCTAAGAATGGAACCAGTTTAGGGGTTCCTCTACATTACTGGCACACACAATGAGGGCGGGAGGGAGAGGGGAAAGTTTTGTGCCACGGGCAATCAAATCCTTCTGCAGCCATATGAACATGTCCGTCATTAGGATGTACCTGTTTGGACTGCTTTACATTGCATTTTAAACTGTTTTTCTATTTGACTATTTTGCAACAATGATACTACTACTACTACTACTACTACTAATAATAATAATGATGATGCAAGTGGTGAAGATGCTGTTTTCGTTGTATTTATAAGCCACTTTCAGGGCTTTTAGAGTGGAAAGCTGCAGTCTACATTTTAAAAATAAACAAACAACTCTGTCCACATTGTAAAAACTAAGCCAGTGTGTATATCAGTACTTCTATTGCGCAACATATCCCATTTCTACTAGGGAAGGGGAACAGGGAACTTGCACTGAAGTTTGGTCCACTAACTGTTGCTCTCCTTGCTTTGCCCTGAGGGTTTGGCCCAGACATTTTTGACCCGTAAGAGCTAAAAACTAACTGAATTCTTGGCACTAAAACCTAAATTCTGTGTTTGGGCTGCACCATCATCAATCATGGGAACAAGGGAGAGGGCCTTCTAAGTGGTGGCCCCCCAGTTATGGAATGATCTCCCCGACGAGGCTCGCTTGGCGCCAACATTGTTATCTTTTCAGCGCCAGGTCAAGGCTTTCCTCTTCTCCCAGGCATTTAACATATACTGAGTTTTAAATTGACCCCAGCACTATATTTAGGCCTGGCTGAGAGTTCACAGTTGTTTTAAATGTATACTGTTTTTATATGTTGTCTGTTTTTATGCTTTTATGGTTTAAAATTTTGTATATCAATTTTTAATGTCCAAAGTTTTAATTTTTGTAAACTGCCCATAGAGCTTTGGCTATGGGGTGTTATATAAATGTAATAAATAAATAATGATGATAGTGATGATTAAACATAGAATCATAGAGTTGGAAGGGGCCTATAAAGCCATCAAGTCCAACCCCCTGCTCAATGCAGGAATCCATCTTAAAGCATCCCTGACAGATGGCTGTCCAGATGCATCTTGAAGGCCTCTAGTGTGGAAAATTTTGTTTAATTAATGAGACAGACAAGACGGAGGTGCTTGCTGTCAAAGGCCACAACCTGGGTTTGGAGGTGTGTCAACCAGTTCTGGATGGGGTTACACTCCCCCCTGAAAGACTGTGTTTGCAGCTTGGGGGTACTCCTGGATCTGTCACTCCAAATGACAGCCCAGATAGATGCAACAGCCAGGAGTGCCTACTATCAGCTTTGGCTGATATGCCAGCTGCGCCCCTTCCTAGAGTTGGAAGACCTAAAGATGGTAGTGCACGCGCTGGTAACTTCGAGGCTCAACTTCTGCAATGCGCTGTACATAGGGCTACCTCTGTGCCTAGTCCGGAAACTTCAACTAGTTCAAAATATGGCAGCCAGGTTGGTCACCGGTACACCTAGGGGTGATCACATCACACCAGTTTTAAAATCGCTTCATTGGTTGCCAATCAGTTTCTGGGTGAAGTATAAAGTGTTGGTTATTACCTTTTACGCCCTACATGGTTTGGGTCCAGGTTACCTATGGGATCGCCTCCTCCCATATAATCTGCCCCACACACTCAGGTCCTCTGGGAAGAATTTACTCCAATCAGCCAGAACTAGGCTGACAAGTGTTACCCAGAGGACCTTCTCTTCTGCTGCTCCCAGACTGTGGAATGGCCTGCTGGAGGAGATTCGACAAATTAGCAGACTTCTGGAATTTAAGAGAGCCGTGAAGACTGCTCTCTTCCGGCAGGCCTACCCGGTTGAATTTTAAGATGTTTTAATAATGTATTTGTTGTTATTTGTTTTAATGTTTTATCTATTTTATCGTAGGGCTTAGGGACATAAGTCGCACGAAAGGAATGCCAGCCTTTTAGGGTGGGGGTGGGGGTGGCCAAGGAATGTTCCGGTCCAGCCATTACACATAGATTTTGTCAGATATCCAATAGCCGCTCAGTGGCGTTCACCCACAAGAGACAGGATCACTCCCAGAATTAGTACAGAGAGGGACAGCAAACAAGACGACGGATGGAAGGATGAAAATGACATGGTGGTGCACCATATCCGTTGGAGCTGTGGATGGAGCATGGATGAGCATACGCAATGTCAAGGTGAATGAAACCATGATACAACCTGATCATGCTGTGCTGCTAACATGGGTCTGATTTCCACGGGTCCCGTGGGCAGTGCGCATAATTACATTTTGTGCACATGATGGGTTTGGTCATCACAGAGTGTCATGGCGCAAGCATATTTGGCAGATGCTATTAAAGTCGATTGGGTGCTCGGCTGGATGATTGCCGTGATGACATGCGGAGGCCATCTCAAGTGGGCAAAATTTTGCTGCCAGGTTATCAGAGCTGCGATTTTGTTTTCCTCTCTTGATGTTGCTGCTTTCAGGCAACCGATTCGTGATCAACGATAGATACCCGGAAAACATCAGGTTAATGTCTTGCAGAGTCAACCAAACAATGTATAATTAGCGAAAGGACTGATCAGAAAGTCAGTCAATAGACCAATAACCTGTCAGCAAAATATTCAGTAGTGTATGGATCTTTCTCTCTTTTACCTGGCCTTCCTGGTATGCCCGGTGGCCCAGGGCTACCTTTAGGTCCTTCTGAAGGTGGCCCAGGGGGTCCTGGAGGGCCTGGTGGACCTTGATGGCCAGGCAATCCCCCACCACCTGCCTGTCCCTTCAAACCAGGTGATCCTGGGCCCCCTGGAGGTCCAGGTAAGCCTAAGTCACCCTTTTGACCTGTTTAAAAAACAAGAACAACAAGAAATAATATTTATGGATAACCTAGCATTCCAATCCTCAATATTGTACACAAGTTAAAGGCCTGTGTCCTAATTGGTTTTAACAAGAACATCAGAAGAGCCCTGCTGGATCAAACCAAGGGTCCATCTCATCCAGCATTCTGTCCACACAACTGGCCAAACAGCTGCCTGTGGGAAACTCACAAGTAGGACATATGTGCAATAGCCACCAATAACAGTGGTCAATAAATAGCCACCAGTAACAGTGGTCAACACCTCACCACTTCACTATATTTTGCTTTGTGAAATATGGAATTAACAAAGCATAATTTTGCCCCCTGATCATTCTTTCGATGTTTTACTGAAATGGAACAGGTTCAGAGGAGGGTATCCCAAGATCTTCACAGGTATTGAAAACGAGTCCTATGAGGAAAGGGTATGAAAGAATTAGGTACGTTGAAGCCTGCAGAAGAGAAGACTGGGGTGGGATGGGAGGAACATGAGAGCACTCTTCGAAAATTCAAAGGGCTTTTACATAGGAAAGGGCAAAGACTTCTTCTCTGTTGCCCCGGGGAGCAGGCCTAGATCTAACAGGCTTAAGTTATGGGAGGGTAGATTCCGTCAAACATCTGAAGAAACATCTTCATGGTGAGAGCAGTTTGACAGCGGAATCAATTATCTCCAGAGGTTAATGGGCTCACTGGAGGTCTTCAAGCTGAGGCTGGAAAGCCATCTGTCAAGGTTTTTCTAGTTCCAGAGTTTCTGCGCTGCACAGGAGGGTGGACTAGATGCCCTACAAGGCATTCACCATGTCAAGAACGCCATTTTCTTTTTGTGTTCTAGCAGTCTGCAAGCTCCCATTTTGCAAAGGCTGGGGCTGCACATAGTAGGTAAACCACCTGTGATGTATCATCTCATGATGTTTCCAGCCCCAAAGTCAGAACAAGGCCTGGTTATTTGGACTATGTTCCTGTGGGAAGCCTCACCCCCTTTAGGGGAGCCTTTTATCAGCTTAGGCTGATATGCCGACTATATCCTTATCTGGACACAGGTAGCCTAGCTACAGTTATCCACGCTCACCTGGATTATTGCATTGTGTTATACAATGTGTTATATTTGAAAATGGTCCAGAAACTTCAGCTGGTCTAAAATAGGGCAGCGAGAGAGTTATTATGGCCAGCCTAATGATATTATACCAATACTTTTCCATCCTCATGGGCTGTTGGCCCTTTCTGGACCCAATTCAAAGTGCTGGTATTAAAATTCAAAGCCCTAAATGGCTTGGGGCTAGATTACCCTCCCAAATTGTCTCCTCCCAAATATACCTGCTTGGATCCTAAGACTGTCCTCAGTGGTCCTTCTCTGGGGGCCCCCCGTGAAAGGAAGCAAGATGGATGGTTACTAAGAAGAGGGCCTTTTCTGATGTGGCACCCCGGTTGAGGAATGACCTTCCTAGAGAGGCTCACCTGGCACCTTCTGGTAAAGACCTTCTTATTTTCCCAAGCATTTCAGTTTCAGCATCTGTTGTTTCAAATCTGTTACCGTGTTGTAAATCTTTGCATTGCTCCTAGGTCTTATGGTAGTTTTTACTTCTATTTTATAAGGACATTTTGAAACTTTTATAACGTATCTTGTGTTACATTTGATGGTTTCAATTGTTGTGAACAGCACTGAGAGCTTCAGCTACTGAAATGTAGTAAATAGTTAAAAAACAAATAAATAATGAACGTTGCCTGATAGTCCTGGAAGTCCTGGAGGTCCGGGGCGCCCAAAACCAGGTTGACCTATAAAACACAATCACCATAGACAAGTGAATGATATGTTCTAGATCTGAGAATGCAATACTTGGTGATCAGAAGCAAATGTTTCAGCCGATGCGTTACCTCCGGCACAACTGCCATCCCAGGTGACCACAGGAAAGAGAGAGAAAATAAAACATAAAGGAGAGAGAAGGTGCTAACCTGTGTCGCCCTTCTGTCCTGATGGTCCAGGAATGCCATCGCGCCCAGGCTGTCCTTTTTCTCCTTGAAGGCCCGGAGGGCCAGGGCGACCATGCTCACCTTACACAAATAGAGAAGAACATGTTACACACAGCAGGTTTTTGGCGTGTCCCTGATTTTCTGACCCAGAAATGCAAACTGAAGAGCTGCCAAACTAATCTTTATTCCAAGGCAATTCATGGCTAGGAAAGAGTGATACATTTTCTTACTGCTATATGTAACACAATCTATAAACAACCCAATTATAAACCTGTCTTTAGGGCTGGGACCGCAATACCTGACGGAACACCTCTCTTGGCATGAACTACGTTCATCATCTAAAGCTCTGCTCCAGGTGCCTCCTCCAAGGGAGTCTTGAAAGATGGCTGCAAGGGAGAGGGCCTTCTCAGTGGTGGCTCCCCCAATTCTGGAATGAATTCCCCAGCGAGGCCCACCTGCCATCAACATTGTTATCATTTTGGCACCATGTTAAGACCTTCCTCTACTACCAGGCATTTTGCAGGATATGATAGTTTTTTAATCTGGTCATGGGATATTGTTTTAATATATTTGTGTGTGTCTGATCTGTTTATATGTTCGTAGCTAAACTGTTTTTATATTATGTGTAATACTGCATTTTAAAGGTTTTTAATCTTTGTAAACCTCCCAGAGAGAAATGTAATAAATGAAATGAATTTGTTCAGTTCCACTTAACACATTCTCAGGATGATTTCTGCAAACTACAAGATGAGTACAGACAACCCTGGGTTTCAGGGCTGCTAACCTGCCCTCGCCTTCCTCAAGATGTTTGGAATTTGGTGGCCACAATCCACCTGATGACTGCCATTTTGTTTTCCCCAATGCCCTAGAACCGTAAGGGGGTTTGGGACTGGACAAATGACCGTTAATGGTTCCAGCTCAGATAGCACTGCATCTCGAACTTCTCTGCACACAGAGGTTACAAGTGCTAACTGTACTCTTCCTTATCCTTCAAGATGATTCAAACAGACATAACAACAACAACAATGGCAAATAATAACAGCATACCTGGAGGCCCAGATGATCCTGGAACACCTGGATTTCCTGGAGGTCCATCCATACCTTTTGGTCCTGGAATACCTGCTGTCCCTGTGAAAGCAGAGTTGTAGTGTAAATAATTAAACAAATAAATAAATAAACAAGGCATGAGCTAATGTTAATGTCTATTGGTATGACTGAACAGCAATATGTTATAGAAATTGTAGAACGTGCTGCACGAATTATAGTACCTGGCAGAGGCACAGAAAAAATGGAAAGACAAGACACAGTGAAGTGAAGTGAGAAAAGCCACAGTTGGCATGCTATGAGATTTGAAAAAGCTGGATTGCAGAAAGAGGACAGAATTTGAGGTCCAAGGAGCTGAGACACATCTGAAACTTAAAAATCACATGATCAAGTATTTTGGAAAAACATGATTTAAGTTCGAAATGAGAGAATAAAATTTCCAAGGCATTTAAATCCTTTTGGTTGGCATATTGAACAGTATCTCTCACGTGTTAGGTTAATTTTTATTTATATATATATATATATATATAAATATATATATTTTTTCTGAACTACACAGAAAGTAATGGAATGTTTAAGATCATATATATAGTAACAGATATATTTTGTAATAGTTATAATAGTTAAGGATTATTTTTTTTTACAAAAATGTAATGCAAGAGCATATGTAAATGGAAAAAGTGGTTCTGATTATGCCCTCCAGATGTTTTAGACTACAACTCTCATAATTCGTGATGACTGGCCCTGCTGGCTGAGGCTTCTAGGATTTGAAGTCCAAAATATATGGAGGTAACCAGGTTGCCTACATCTTCTCTAAGTTATGCTTACTGGATAGTCTCTAAGCTTCAGGGTGGAGGGGTAAACAGCAGTGCCCTGGTGAAAGCTTTAGAAGTTTCAGAAGCCAGATGTCTGCAGCTGCAGAATTCCATAAGTGCGGCTGCCCAGAGGCCACAGAGAAGAGCCGCACCTCTTCCACGGAGTTTTTTTTAAACTCCTCTCCCAAACGCACTGATGAGAAATCAGTTCCTTCATTTCCATTGCAAACCAACATTTGCTAAGCTGAAAGTGAACTGAAGAGGAATTCTTTTTGGAAACCTGGATTGGGATTTCAAAACCTGCATTTAAGAGCAGGTCCACCTAAAGCGACTTGCCACATTCCCAGTTCGGCACCTTGGCGGCACAGTCTAGAGGTTCAGTCGGCAAAGCAGGACCCCTGCAACGACGGTTCCATCTGGGTACACTTCTCCACCCTGAGCTCACCCCTCAGTTCCCTCCACCAATGCTTTCAAAGGGTTGTATGCAACCCTTTTCAGCTCAGTGATCATCAGGATAAAACCAGAGTATTCTGAAAGGCAAGAATGACAGCTGAAATAATGCAATGTGAGGGGGAAGAGGATGAAAAGAATTATTTTCCTGGACTTTGTCTTAATCCCACTTCCATTTATCTTATGACATCCATAGTGTGCGTGCCGATAAGACAAGAACATAAGCAGACAGAAGAATTACCTGTTTCAGAATCCAAAAGCAAGAGGGCATGCAGAGAAACAGAAGAAGCGGCAGTCAAATTAAAGGCGAAAGTAATTACCTGGGAATCCAGGGGGGCCAGGTTCACCTTTCGTACCTGGATTACCAGGCAAACCAGGCAAACCTGCATTGCCAGGAGAACCTTTGATGCCAGGACTACCTGAATAGCCAGGTAAACCAGGGTCACCCTGGGGAAAATAACAGCAAAGGGTTTATGCTTGGATAAGCCAAACACAACAAAGATTATGGCAAAAAGATTGTCTCTCGTATTAGAGCTTCTCTAAAAGAGCAATTAATCGCATGCTTGTGGTTGGCCATTCATGGAAGTTTGCAGGTCCATTACATGACTTCATCAATGTCTAATATGTCTCCCACATTATCCCCTGGTAACCTTGCTTTTAAAACAAAACAAAACAGAGATAATGTGGTATTATCTGGGACAGCACGGGACATACCTCCCCAGTGTGTAAATTTGGTGTTGAGCTATAATTCTCCCACTAGATGGTGGTGTCTCAGTAAATTCAATGGAGCCTTTTCAGGAAGGGAAGTTTTCATTCGAAATCACTTGGCTGCATGTAAAAGACTGAATTGTCATGGTGGGAAGTCTGTATAGGACAAAAGCCCTGGCAAGGCTATGGGATTTTCTCTGTATGTAGAGAAATTCTTAATTTGTTGGCGACCATCACTTGCCAATAGATTAATACAGGAGACAATCTTTTTGCTGGAAGAAATTCCAGAGTGCAGGACAAGGAATAATGAGCTCAGGTTACAGGAAGCCAGATTCCAGCTGGACATCGGGAAAAACTTCCTGACTATTAGAGCAGTATGACAATGGAACCAATTACCTAGGGAGGTCGTGGACTCTCCCACACTAGAGGCCTTCAAGAGGCAGCTAGACAGCCATCTATCGGGGATGCTTTAAGATGGCATTCCTGCATTGAGCAGGGGGTTGGACTCGACGGCCTTATTGGCCCCTTCCAACTCTACTATTCTATGATTCTCTGACATTCTGCAGACACTTCCTTCTTCCCCATGAAGGCCTTACAATAAAGGACAGGCTGAAACGCATTGGGCTTCTTGTCAATAAATCTGTTTTTCATTCTGAGAACGTCTTTCTCTCCTTTGTGACCTGCTTTGGATGCTCATCTCCTTCTGGTCCTACATTTAAAAAGTCTACCAGCAGTAGCAACAGTTGGAATACATGGAGAATTAGGCTGAGGACTTCCACCTCTCCTTTTTGCCAACCCTATGAAGAAGACAGCCAGCAGCTGGTTCCATCTCAAAAGTTTACTCTCCCCTGCACCCCATATCCTGTTTATCTGAGGTGTAAGAACATAAGAGGAGCTCTGCTGGATCAGACCAAGGGTCCATCTAGTCCAGCACTTTGTTCACACAGCGGCCAACCAACTGTTGACTAGGGACCGACGAGGAGGACAGGGGTGCAAGAGTACCCACCCACCCATGTTACCCAGCCCATAGGCTTACTGCTTCTGATACTGGAGGTAGCACATAGCCATGAGGACTAGTAGCCATTGATAGCCTTCTCCCCCAGGAGAGGAGAACCTCAAACAGTTTGAGGGTTGACTTCCACTTTGGAAAAGCACTTGGGGGCTGCATTCCAATGGTGGGCGGTGCTGATGGCAAAACGGGTATGGCCAAAACAACCAGTATAGTTTAGCTGAAAGCTCTTACTACCAGTAACTCAGACTTTAGGAGAGGCATTTCATCCTTTCAGAATGGGAGAAAAAACTGCACAAAAGCTGGAAAACTATGAAATGGTCAGCGGTCGGGGAAAGGAGTGTGGTCTTCTGGGAAACCCCAGAGGCAAGTGAGTGCAAATCAGAGCACTGGTCAAATGTGATACAATGCCACTCAGGGCCGTCCCAAGACATTTTGCTGCCTGAGGCACACCTGCAAATAGCAACCCAACTCAAGGTGCATAGTATCCAAAGTCAGCCAAATTGTTTTGGTACCGGAGGCACAAAATCCAAGAAGCCCCTCTCCCCATCCTTGGCAGCAGAAACACAATAACAACAAAATAAATAAATCACTCCCCATTTATGACACCCAAAATCTGTTGCCTGAGGCAACTGCTTCACTTTGCCTCATGGTAGGGCCAGCCCTGATCCCATTCATTTCAAAACATACTGAATTGCACTCCAGAAAAAGCCCAATGCTGCAACCTGTATCCATTACAGTACATTCATTCATTTTGCAAAATGTATTCTGCTTCTCTGAGTAAGGGGGAGAGGCAGAGAGCATTGCAGTCCTGCTCTTGATGTGAAAAAGCTGCTCTGCCCCTGAAAAGGGCATGCTGATAACTTACCTTAGGGCCAGGGGGACCTGGAATCCCAATGTCTGAAAGGCCTGGATCACCCTTGTCTCCCTTCAGCCCAGGAAACCCAGGCGTACCAGGCTGGCCAGGACGTCCTGCTGTGCCCTGCAAACCTTTTGTGCCTGGGGGACCTGCCCAAAATAGTAAAAAGAAAGTTCTGCAGTAGCTTCAAAAGAAGAAAGGAAAGATATTTCGAAACACAGGTTATGGGTGCAACCCTCCCTTTATAGTTGCCAGCTTCCAAAATGTGAGGCTGCCAACTATCTTGTGCAGGGCGGCAGGAGCACGGAGCGGTTCCTCTCCTCCAAGCTCCTCCTGACCTGCATTTTTGCCTAGACGGATTATTTATAGGCAAAAACTTTGCCCATCTAGGTGTGGTTTCAGGAAGGGGGACAAAACGGGCCTGGAGACCTGATAGGAAGTTGCATAAAGCAGCTTCAGTGGTCTCCTCCCCTCCCCGCCCCTGAGACCACCATCTTTTGCCCTTTCGGCACCCCATTTCTGAGCATGGAGCTGTAGTTGGTGTGGCAAGAACCACCCCAGATATTAGGAGTCAGGGGTGGGGAGTATGGTTTCTAGGAATCAAGGTTGGAGCCCTGGCTCTGACCTCAGTTCTTAGAAATCAAACCATCTTATGGCTGTCTAGACAGTGTCCAGTGGCCATAGGATTGCACCCTTAAGAACATAAGAAGAGCCATGCTGGATCAGACCAAAGGTCTATCTAGTCCAGCATTCTGTTTACACAATGGCCAACCAGCTGTCAGTGGAAAATCCACAAGTAGGACATGAGTGCATCAACACCCTCCCCACCCAAGGTCCCCAGCAATTGGTGTACTTGGGCACACTGCCTCTGATATTGGAGGTAACATATAGGTTTCTATTAGCACTTTCAAAGTTGAATATATTGAGCCAATTTCTGCTATGCAGATGGCCTTCATGGCTTGCTCAAAGGAAGCTCAAAGATCCTGCAACACCATAAGGAATAGCCATCTTCTCCATCCAACCCAAACCAGTAGCAAAACTACTCCCATTGAGTCTGTTCACACAACAGGCTAACTCACACTCAGTTGTTGAGTGTGGATTATTGTTCAACCATAGGTTTTTGTTGTTGTTGAACCATCAGTTAGTATGATGTCCAAACCCCTGCAACTTAACAATTCCTGTGAGTCAAAGAACAGTCTTGGCTTGAGTAGCTAGGAGCATATCAACAGTATGGTGGCAGAATTTACGCAATGCAGGCCTACCAAACCATGGTATGGCTCAGACAACAAACCAAGCCATGGTAAAAGCCATCATTTGGAGGCTCAACCATGGTTTAAGCTTCCAAACGTTCAACAGGCAAACCAGAGTTAAGAGCTGTTATTGTTTTGTATCTTCTCAGCACTCAACTTCCCGTCTCCGTGGAGCAACAGCTTCTCAAGGTAGAGCAACAGCAGTTAAATCTGGTTTGTCCACTGAGACCGTAGATGGCACAATACATGGCTTGCCAACACACTTCAAACCAGGATTTCTGATGCTGGTTTGTCAGCGGATCACACATGGTGGTTTGTGAATTCAGACATCATGCGAAATCCTAGTAAAGCTTCATTAACCATGGTCTGGTAGGATATCTGAATTGAGCCAGTGAGTATATGGATCTACCCTATTGAGCCCCAATGCAAATTGAAACCTACAGAAAGGTGCCCCTGTTACTCTTGGGTACTTCAAGGGAGCTCTACTATAGCACACAACTCTCTTCAACCCTTTGTGATCTTCTTCCATGCGTCATTATTGGGATATTGGAGGAATCCATCCAGGGGATGAGATTCGTCAAGCGTTTGTCAGCTTGGTGCCCCAGATTTTGGACTGCTTCCCCACAAGCTGGCCTGATTCAATCTGCATCGAGTAGGGCCAGTTCGTGGACTTCCATTTGTTGGTATTTTATTTGTGTAAAGAAATTCAGGCAAATTACAACTGTAATTTGCACAAATTATTTTACCGGGGTAAAAACAAATCTGAAAAAGTTCTTGGATTCTGGGAACAAACTTGGCTTGCAAATGCAATCTGAGTTGGGGGCACAGGGATCCGCCAGGCCCCAAAAGGCCTGTATTTGTATCAACAGACATCCCTAGTCATGACGTGCCTATCTGAGGGCTAAACAAGATGCCAAATACTTAGTGCCTGAGTGATCTTTTTTTAAAATATTATTATTCTAGTGTAAGTGGGGATTACACCTTCCCAGCCAGCCACTTCGTACCCTCTAAATTTGTCCATGTAAGATGGCTAGAGAAAGGGGGGACCTCCATTGACATCAATGGGGGTTCCCCCTTTTTTAGCTCCCATATGTGTTTGCGTGGTGGGCAAATTTAGAAGTGAAAGTGCCTTTGTGGGAAGGTGTAACTCCCCCCAGCACACAAACACACTTTATGTAGGGTGGTCCTGATCTAGATTAGAGGCCCCACGTACCTACACTAGAGCAAAAAAGAAGAAGAGTCGTTACGCATTTAAGGCAGCATCCAGTTTAGCCCTCAATCTAGACATGCTATTGATGTTTGGCTCATGATGTGGAGCCACTGTCTGAGCTGAAAGCAACTGCATAAAGCAGTCTCCATTCTAAGCCTTGGGACTAGGCCTTGCATTTCAACAATAAAGACCCAAGAATTAGGCAAGAACTAACCAAAGGCTGAGATCTAGCATTTATACCCCCACCCCCATCCAAAAGCACATCCATAACAGAAGCCATCAGGTGAAACCCGCTCCCTGCTGGTGAAGCTGCCGCCGCTGAATCTAAATGAAATTCTAAGCACAAGAGACAAACGTAGCTAGTTATGGAACTGTCCATCTCAGCATCACAGGGTTTACTGGAATAAAGAGGCTGGAACCGCTAAACATTTTAAAAAGTTTTTATTGAAGGTTTTTGGGGGGTACAGTGGCAGGTGACGGTACTCTACAAACCAAGATCGGCTTACATAATTACATATAAGAAGGCTGCTGAATCTGGATCAATCCTATGTTCCATCTAGCCCCACATCCGGCTTCCCACAGTGGTCAACCAGGTGCCTCTGGGTAGCCCACAAGCTGGCCACGGTGGCAATAGCCCACGCTCACTCTTGCTTCCCAGCAACTGGTACTTGGAGGTACCACCTCTTGATTAGTAGCCACTGAGAGATTGATCTTCCATGGATTTATCAAATTCCCTTCTAAAGCCATCAAAGCTAGTGGCCGTCTTCAGATAATGTGGCAGTGAATTTACATAGTCAAAGATCCAGTTTTAATGGCCACTTCCATAAAACAAAAGGCAGGAATACGGGATACCCTCTACCATTTTAATGGTGAAATCCTATGCATATTTATGCAGAATTAGGCATCACTGTAGCCAGTAGGGCTTACTCCCTAGTGAGTGTGCTAAGGATTGCAGCCTGAATTTCCCCTACATTCACCTCCCAACACAAAATTCAGCTAAACCACAGACTTCGAAAAAAATGTTTTAAATAACTACCTGGAAGTCCCATTTCGCCACTGGCACCTTTCAGTCCGGGGGGCCCAGTTGGGCCAGGGAGCCCAGGAAATCCTGAATCTCCTTTGGGGCCTAGGGAAAATACAATTTTCATAATCCATTTGATGCCAGAAACTAATTTCCATCCACAAATTCAGATTTATTATGGCAGAAATTGTGAACAGTGGAGCCAAAAGGCCCTGAAATTATGTGACATTTTTATGCAAAGCTTGAATGTAAACAAGGTAAGGACCATTCTCAACAGTAGTAATTGACAATAATACAAGCTTCCCAGGTTTGCTATGTTAACTTAGCACCTATTTTTGGAAAGAGAACCTTTGTCTTGATTGAGCCCTAAACTAATAGAATTAAACCTGCAGATAAATTCTCATTCATCAATCTATCGCTATGAAATTTACTTTTCAAGACACCAGGTCATTTCTTTTCATGGCAGGATGCTGTGCTCTTTAAACCTGGTGTTGTAGCCATAAAGGACACATTGATTTAAGTAGGACATATGTTGGATTTCACCCTCTGTTTATAGGGTTAAGGGATGAGACTTAAACTAGGGATTGTAGGATGTCATTATTATCTTGTTTTAAGGTACTTGGAATCACTATATATTGTGTCTACTGACAGACTTTGTGTTTGAATACCTAACTGCTTTGTGTTTTGCTTAATAAGTTTTGTTTTCATAATAATCTTGGTTATCAATAAACAATCTACACTCACTAGCTCAACAGGTGCACATAATTGTCAAGAAAATAAAAATATACATGATTCTAGTGACACTTGTATCTTTTGTCTCAGACGAGCTCTCACTTAGGCAACAAATGCATTCATCCAGGCAATTGTGGCAGCTGTCAGCCAAAGAGAAGTGGTATAGCCCAGACAGAGGTTTTCCAGTGTGTTTTAGTAGAGGGGGAGATTGGAACATAATCTTCAGGAAAACCTGGAGGCCTACTATGCTGAGCCAACATTCTTAAAATGGTTTGAAATCAATGCAATAATTAGGCCCAATGCATCTTTCACTGACGACGCATGCACATTTAGACAAGCCAGCTGTTCAATTCTGTCTCACCTGGTAGTCCAGGTGCACCTGGCTGCCCAGCTTGTCCAGGAAGTCCTGTGTCACCTTGGATGCCTGGGTAACCCTTCTGCCCTGTTGGGCCAGGGATACCTTCAAGGAAAGAAAGAGCCAAAATGAACTGCATTTCTATTTAGGAACATCAGTCGAACAGAAAAGTTCAAGAAGAATGAGCTGTCCTCAAGTTCCAACAATGCCTTCCTATTATTATTATTATTATTAATAATAATAATAATATATTTATTTCTTACCCGCCTCTCCCTCTGGATTGAGGTGGGGTACAACAGCAAATACATATAACTAATTAAAAGCATGTAAAACCAATACATTATCAAAAGGCATCTTAAAATTCAACTGGGTAGGCTTGCTGGAAGAGATTAGTCTTTATGGTTTTCTTAAATTCTGGGAGACTGTTAAGTTGATGAATCTCTCCTGGCAGGCCATTCCACAGCCTGGGAGTGGCAGAAGAGAAGGTCCTCTGGGCTACAGGCCATTGTGTATAGGTCACACATCCAGCAAGGCATGGCTGGGTTGTGCCATTTGCACATGCCCTCCACTAAGGAGATATTCACTTAACATATGCACAAGAGAGAACTGGAATCTTCTGTTCTGGAAACCTTTGTGGAAAATGCTTTTGAGGCACCAATAGACGCCACAGAGTTTAGAATCCTGGCATCACTAATGTCACTCCAGGATGAAAACTCTGCAGCCATTCATTTCTTATGCAGTGATGAACCACTCTGGGTTTAAAGGGGTACAATGCCGCTACTCTTAAACGAACATTGAATGCCTCTGCAACTCAATTGACAAGTCCCAGTTCTGCAGGGACTTGGCTTTGAAGTCCAACAGAGATCTGCACCCAACAATGGGTCTCATTTTGCAGGCTGACGTCAATGGGGGTCCCAGATCTGATAAAGGGCTGAAACCAGCTCATCTACATGATGTTGGGAAGGAACGCAAAGACAAAGTTTTCTCACCTGAATTTCCTGGCTCTCCTTTTTCTCCTTTAGAGCCCAACAGGTCTAGATCAACTTTTCCTGGGAGTCCAGGCAGACCTGTTTCACCTCTGGTGCCCTTTTGCCCTGCAGGTCCTGGACGGCCCGTCTGGCCTGGTAGACCATCGGTGCCTAAGTGGTATCCAAACAACAGAGAATCATCATCGGCCCGGAATGCATTGTAGAAACTTCACCATTTCCAAGGAAGCAAATGCTAATCTACTGAGATGTTCTTTGCACCGTCAGAGCATTGACAAAATCCCAAGCATCTGAGAAACCCAGCTGCTCAAATATCTTGCCCTTCCCCCAAGGTGTTCACGGTGGTGTAAATGGCTACCTACATACGGAACGTACAGGTTTTGTTAAATCGGTTCCTTCTGTCTTTTGTGGACCGCGTCTTTCATTCCGTCGTCTGCTCATTGACAAAATTGGATTTTATGTACAAGAATGTTGTTCTGGATTGCAAATGCACATTGGTGCTAACCCCCACAAAGTAAAACCACCACCACCACAACAACGACGACGACAGCCTGCAACTGTGTGGAATCCACTTGACTCAGAAAAAGCTAAACAGCCGAGGAATATGCAGGTTGGATTCACAGGAATCTGAATCTACTGCAGATTTCTCTGACATCTAAGACACACATAGACATTATCTTCACAACAAGCTGTCAGCTAGGTTCGGCTGAGGACCAGAGACTGGGCTAAGATCACCCAGTGAGTTCCATGGCTAAGTGGGGTTTTGAATTCAGGTCTGCCCTGCTCCTACCCCAACACCTGAATACAAAGAAACTTCAGATAATGGCTTGCTAACAACACGATTCGACAGACCAGCTCCTGATGCTGTTTCCAAAGAGCCTGTAAAGTGAGGTAGAAATTAGAAGTCACAGGAACATCAGAAGCTGCCTCATACCAACTGAAACCATTGGTCCATCTAGTCTAGTACTGTCAACACTGACCGGCAGCAGCTCTCCAGGGTTTCGTTTTGTCCAGCCTTACCTGGAGATACCGGGAATTGAACCGTAGACCTTCTGCATGCAAAGCAGATGCTCTCCCAGTAAGCTACGGCCCTTCTCCTCTCTCTTTTATTTGCATGTCATAAATAGAAACCATAGTTGAACTTGCAGGATCTTTAAAAGACCAGTCCCATACTCCAATGCTGCATTGGATCCAGTGCCCTATAGGTGAAAAGCAACAAACATCTTACCTTTGGGGCCAGGAAGGCCATTTCTGCCAGGGGTTCCTGCAGAACCTTGGGGACCAGGTGCACCCATCATTCCCATATCACCTTTGCCACCTAGATGCATAGAATCACCAGTTTTATTCACAGTCATAAAGAGAGAGTAACGGGGGAATGAATGCCTTTTCTAAGAAGCGGACTACTAGCCAGGATTTGGAAACCCTCAGATTCAAAATAACAAACGGTTCTTAAAAAACAACAACCCACTGTCCAATTAATTAGGTACACTATTTTAATCATCAAAATATATTAACTGATCAGTTGTCTAAACTATGTCTAACTGCAGCCCATCTGTGAACTAGGGCAGTTGAGCATGGAGGCACAATAACGCCTGTCATTACTGGCGTTGCAAATAATGCATGCAAATTCTGAGCAGTTCATTTGGAGTAATATAATGGAAGTCAACTGGAAAGCCTTTCATTCACTGGAAGCTTTTGGACAGAGAAAACCTAAAATGTTCTCAGTTCATCACTGTTTTGTTTTGTTTTTAGAATAATTTTTATTTATTTCAACATAATAACCATAACAACATAAAATACATACATAATCCTCTACAATCCCCCCCGTGCACCCCCACCCCATGAGACCTCCTCTTAATCATTCTTCATCTATCCAAAAATTTATCGACTCTTTTGAAGGTTTTTGTCCCTTCCCCGATCTTAATACATATTCCAAAAAGGGACTCCATATTTCTCCAAAATCATTCTTACTGGACATTCCCCTCTTTATCTTCATTTTACAAGTCAACATATCATTCAAAGCCATATCCCATATTTCTTTATACCATTCTTCTACTGTATAGCTTCCTTGTCCTTTCCAATTTTTTGCAATCATTAATCTAACGGGTGTCAGGAGGTTGTTTATCAATTCTCTCTTAGTTTTATTCTCTTTCCCTCTATCCCATATTGCTAGTAGAGCAAGCTTTGGGTTTAACTCCACTTTACTTCAATTATTTCACTTATTTCTTTAAACACCCTTTCCCAAAATTTTTGTACGTATTCACAGCTCCACCACATATGAAAATAGGTTCCAACCTCCTGGCAACCCCTCCAACAGTTTTTAGACACTTTTTTATCAATCTGGTGAGATTTAACAGGTGTTAGATACCATCTCCACACTATCTTATAAAAATTCTCCTTAATTCTAATCGACAACAGCTTTAACATTCTTGCATTCCACAACCTCTCCCAGTTATATTCATTAATTTTTCCCTTTACATCTTCTTCCCAAATCTTTTTTATAGCTTCAAGTGAATCTTGAAAATCCTCATCTATCAATATTTTATATATCTCACTAATCAATCCTTTCTTAGTTCTAGTTTCTTCTTTTCTTCCTTTTAATTCAATTAAATCTTCAAATCTTGTATTATTTCTACATTGCTTATTTTTCTATTTCCATTCCTGAGTCCATTTTCCCAATTGTATACATTTAAACCATGCTATCTTTTGACCTATTAATATCTCTTTAATTTGATCATTATCCTTCATATTTTCCATCCATTTCCTTAACTTAATTATTTCCTGGTCTTTCAATCTCGCTTCTATCTCCACTTTTAATACCCTTGGGAAGTTTCCCACTACTACCACTGGGGCAAGTGGGGAGTCTCCTGGTATCAACTTCCCCCTAAATTTCTCCCAGATCTCTATAATATTTTTCATCAATGGGTTGTCCAGTCCCTTCAAATCTTTCTTTTGAATTTTTTTAAAAAATATATTTTTCAATTTATAATCTATTTCCCCTGCTTGCGTTTCCAACCACTCAAGGTCTTCCTCCCCTAAAATACAGTTTATAACATATCTTAACTGATTAACAATATAGTAATACTTAATATTTGGAAGTCCTAAACCTCATTTCTTTTGAGCCTTATACCATAACCCTTTATTAATCCTAGCTCTTTTATCCCCGTTACAATATGCATTAATCATATTTTGCCAACTTTTCAACTCTGCATCTGATATTTTAATTGGTAACATTCTAAACAAAAAATTAATCTTAGGTAAAATCTTCATTTTAATAACTGCTATTCTACCAAACCAAGAATATTTTAATTTCCTATATACCTCTAATTTCTCCCCTACCTGTTTTTTTAAAGCTACCAAATTAAGTTCCTCTAGCCTATCTAAATCTTTATCAATATTGACTCCTAAGTAACGTACTATATTTTTAAGTCTAAGACCTAATTTAACTTTACCTTCTTCCAGCTCATCCTTATTGTAATTAAATAACATCATTTCTGACTTTCCCCAATTTACTTTTAATCCCGTAATTTCTCCAAATTCTCTCAAATGCTTCTTAATCACCTCTCCGCTCTCCAGGGGATCTTCTACTGTCAGTAATGTGTCATCCGCAAACATATTCATTTTAATCTTCTCCTTTCTTCCTATCCCCTTCACTCTTTCATCTTTCCTTATAACATTTGCCAATATTTCTATTACTATTGCAAATAAGATCGGTGAAAGAGGACATCCTTGCCTAGTTCCTCGAGCTAGTGTAATCTGTTGCGTTAACCCATTATTAACCATTATTTCAGCTTTGTTATTTTTATACAACTTATCCATCACTCCCATAAATTTATCTCCAAACCCAAATGTTTTAAAAATTATTTTAAGTGCTGGCCATTCCACGCAATCAAAGGCTTTGAATATATCCAATGCCAATAAACCTGCTTTTAAATTCCTTTTTTTTATAATATTAATTATATTTAGAATGCTTCCAATTAAATTAGGCATTTGCCTACCCGGAATAAATCCACACTGGTCTTTTTTAATATATTTAGAAATAAATGTACCCATTCTTTTTGCCATTACTGCTGTAAAAATTTTGGAATCTTGATTTATTAAAGAAATTGGTCTATATGATGCGGGGTCCGTCAAATCCTTACCTGGTTTCGGAATTAATATAATCAGGGAGTGATCCCATGACGGCGGGGTCTTTCCCCCTTCTATTATGTTATTAAATAAATTCTTTAATCTTGGTATTAATAATTCTTTAAAAAGCTTATAATATTCCGGCCCCAAACCATCCATCCCCGGAGATTTCCCTCCTTTTAGTTTATCGATAACTCCCTCTATCTCTTTCTCAGTAACTAATCCTTCCATACAATCCCTATCCTGCTTCTGCAATCTTATTTTCCAATTCCTCTCTACATATTCCAATACCTTACCTTGTGGCCCCGAATCTGATGTATATAATTCACTATAAAATTTCTGAAATATATTTAATTTATCTTTCATTAAGTTACAACTATTCCCTGACTTATCCCTAATTGTCCCTATCATATTCTTAGCCTTTTCCGACTGAGTGGATCTAGCCAGCATCTTTGAATTTCTATTACTATATTCAAAAAAATCTCTTTTTAAATATAACAAATTTTTTTGGACTTGTTCTAGTTCTTCTTTCTCTAATTCCTTTTTCTTAGCTTGAATTTGGGCAATTAGACGTTTATCTTTTGTCTCCCTTAACTTTTCTTCTAAACTCCTTACCTCCTCTTCAATCTTTTTATATTGAACTTCCTGTTGTTTTTTTAAAGTGCACCTTTCCCTAATACAAATCCCTCTTACCACAGCTTTCATTGTATCCCATAGTATGTCCTGCCGATTATTCTCTTTTTCATTAATCTCCTAAATTTCCTGCATTTCTTTTTTTATTTTCTCCACTATATATTTTTTATTCAACAACCTTATGTCCAGTCTCCATCTCTTCGCTTGTCTATAATCTTTCTTAATTTTAATGTCCATTATCATTAATGCATGGTCAGTGACCTTAATAACCCCAATATCACAATCTGTGATTTTAGGTAACATATTTTTTGATACAAAAATGTAATCAATCCTTGAATAACTCTTAAATCTAGGTGAGTAGAAGGTATATTTCCTTTCTTCCCCTTTTAATACTCTCCACACATCCATTAGTTCTTTCCCTTCCATTAATTTGCTTAACTCCGTCTTCCCCTCCCTCTTAATATCTCTTAATATATTATCCCTATCTTTCCCTTTATCTAGTACCATATTAAAATCTCCTGCCATCACAATATTTTTTTTACCCACCTCTCCCAACACATTAAATACTTCATCAAAAAAATCCATTTGTTTCCTATTTGGAGCATATACATTCATCAGTACATATTCCTCTTCTCATCACTGTTGAACTGAGTTAGGATCTTGATTGGGTTTGATTTAACAGACACCGATCTAATTCCAATGCTTAAACAATCACTTTGCAGGACTCTAGCTCATGTGCAACTATCAGTCTCTACAAAGTTCTCCATATCTTCATCAGAGATCCTGGAATTTACCTGGAAATCCTGGAGTTCCATCTCGGCCGGGTGGTCCGGATGAACCTGGAAGGCCTGGGATGCCGGGTGATCCAGTTAATCCTGGGTTGCCTCTGTCACCAGGAGGGCCGGGAATGTCAAATCCTGGTGGACCAGGATCTCCTTTCTCACCTGCTATACCTTTCAACCCTAGACAATATTATTAGAGTACAGTCATTCAATGAGGGAGTTCCAAAAAAAAAAAAAAAAAAAAAAAAGGCTGTAGACCTATTTGGATGGGCAAGAGATGTAGGGATGAGGGATGATGTTTTCAAACTGTGTCATATATGGATCCATGTTTCATACTGGTCATATTACAATATAAAAGTTAACTTGTTGCCCATTTGGCCTTAATTCAACATAACCTGCAGCTGAGCAGAAAGATCAGTGAAAAACCGGTGTTTGATAGAACTCTAGGCATGACGAAGCTGAAGACCCAGGGCTCTTCAATATTTTTATTAATGATTTGGATGTGTAGGTGGAGGGAATGCTTATCAAATTTGCAGATGACACAAAATTGGGTGGGATAGCTAATACCCTGCAAGACAGAAACAAATTTCAAAGTGATCTTGATAGACTCGAGCGCTGGGCTAAAAACAACAGAATGACATTTAAAAGGGATAAATGCCAAGTTCTATACCTAGGAAAAAGAAACCCAATGCACAGTTACAAGATGGGGGATACTTGGCTCAGCAACAAGTGAGAAGGAGATTGGAATTATTGTAGATAACAAGTTGAATATGAGCCAACAGTGTGATATGCCTGCAAAAATGGCAAATGCTATTTTGGGCTGCATTAATAGAAGTATAGCTTCCAAATCGCGCAAGGTACCGGTTCCCCTCTATTCGGCACTGGTTAGGCCTCATCGTGAGAATTGTGTCCAGTTTTGGGCACCATACTTCAAGAAGGATGCAGACAAGCTGGAGGGGGTTCAGAGGAGGGCAACGAGGAAGATCAGGGGTCTGGAAACAAAGCCCTATGAGGAGAGACTGAATGAACTGGGCATGTTTAGCCTTGAGATGAGAAGACTGAGGGGAGACATGATGGCACTCTTCAATACTTGAAAAGTTGTCACAGAGAGGAGGGCAGGATCTCTTCTCGATCATCCCAGAGTGCAGGACACGGAATAATGGGCTCAAATTACAGGAAGCCAGATTCCGGCTGGCCATCAGGAAAAGCTTCCTGACTGTAAGAGCGGTATGACAATGGAACCAATGACCAAGGGAGGTTGTGGGGTCTCCTACACTAGAGGCCTTCAATAAGCAGCTGGACAGCCATCCAGCTGCTTAAGGTGGATCCCTGCATTGAGCAGGGGGTTGGGCTCAATGGCCTTATAGGCCCCTTCCAACTCTACTATTCTATGATTCTGTGGTAAGTTGGGAATCTGGAATTGGAGGCACAGGGGATAAGCAAACTGTTGCAAGCTTACCTTACAATATCATATTCTTATATACATTTGATTCATATATTATTGTTTTACCAGTTTGTAATCTGCTCCAAGAATGCTCATTCTTGGGTGAATTAAAAACATAACAAACAAATAGTGGTTCACTGAAGTAGTGAATTTTGCAGAAGACTTCAAATTATTCTCGAAGCTGAGATCCCCAAAGGACTGTAAGGGACTACAAAAGGTTTGTCTTCGAAATGGTAGATGAGGTTCAAGGTAGTTAAGAGTAGAATAAATCTGAAAGATCAACAGTATGGTTTTGATGAAATCAGTGGCTCCAATGTCAATGGGGTGATGAATCCGCTCCGGGTTTCAATCAGGCGCAGTCTGAACCCTAAAGGGGCTATCCAGGAAGCTCGCTTTGCACCTTGGATAGCTCCTTTAGAATTATGAATGGTTCTTACTGAAACCTGGAGTGGATTCACCAGTCTCCACTGCTTTTGGTCATCCAGATGTTTCGGCCTACAGCTCCCATGATCCCTCACCATTAGCTATGCTGGTTATGGCTGATGGGAGCTGTTCACCAAAATGTCTGGAGGGCCATCAGTGGCCAACCCTTGCTCTACAAGCTGGTTTAAAGACTCCCTCACAAACACAAAACCTCCAATACCTCTGAGGAGAGAATGTTATGTAGAATTGCTATTTAAAAAAGGGGGGAATCAAACATTTAAGGGAAGTGGGGGAGAGAGGATTAGATGAAGGAAACCACAGTACCTGACGGGCCTGAGAAGTTGAAAAACCATCATGGTAAGAACTCATCATGACGTTGAGACACAAGGAGTAGTAAGGAGTTGGGAGAATGCCATTAGGGTTAGGATACAAAAGGAAGCACATCGATGTTAGACTAAAAAACTTATACAACAGGAGGCAATCCACAACTCACTGACGTGATAGAGCAACTGTTGAATAAATTTAGCTGACGGCACCCAATCCAAGCATAATTGCCAGAGTATACAACGCCTACAACAAAGAAACTGGATTTTGAGTAGACTTGATCGAAACATTTTCCAATGGGCAGCCAGTAACTAACTAACTATAATGTTTGGAGAAAGGCAACAGATTTTTAATACAGAAATTCCAATGGAAACAGAAACTCTGGATGCTTTTCAATAACGGAATTAAATAAAAATGTATCTAAGCTTTTCTGCTTTCGAAATACTTTATCAATCTCATTGAGCTATGGTTATGTACTAAGTTGCTGGAGTGATTTCCCATCACCTGTTTTATTTTTTTCTTCTTCTGCAACATAGACAGAGTACAAGAGCCTTTCCCAACCAGCAGGTGCCACCAAGATGTGTTGGACGACAACTCCATTGCTGTCCACAAGTTGGGGGAGGCTGATGTACACAGGTAGCAAATACCTGAATAAACAGTGATGCACACAAAGGAAAACGTGAACCAAGACTGCTGTTTCAAACTGCAAGCTAACCAAGATCGGGTTAACATTACACCAAGCTAACCCTAAGGAGAAAGTTACACCCTAGAGAGAGAAATAAGAGCCAACGAAAGAATGGATGTGACATCACAGCAAAATGAACGGTGACAATCAAAGATCGCGTCTGCTGATTCGTTAGTACATGCGCCAGCTCTGCACGGCATTCCGCTAGGCTAGAAAGAGCAGGTGTGGCAGGAGTGACAGAGGGGAATAAAAAATGAAGCCTACAAATCTTTTGAGAGAGATAGAAAAGATGGAGGAAAAAATAAACGAGTGCTCATCCTCAGCAATTACATGATGGGCTGAATCAGGCAACTAGGGAACCTGTGGAGTGGGAGGCCAAGCCACATGTGGATACACGGTCAATCAAAGCAGTGTTACAGGCTAGGATGCACCTGAGATGCTCAGGCAGGTCCTGTGGTGAGGGCATTAAAAATGTGGCAGGAAACCAGGACAACCCTGGAGAGAGATGTTTCCAGCCCCGATAGAAAACACTGGAGGATACCGAAAATAGGGATGCATGAGAATGTCATTTCTCCGCGTAAAACATGCAAGAATGATCTATTTGAAGTTCGAAATGCTGGCATGAGCACGTGTCTGATATTTTCAGACTGTCGAACATGTGCTCACACTCATCTCATTCCCAAGTCCCAGTCTGATTTGTACAAATTCCCTGATTTGTGCAAATTTCCTAAGTTGAGCAAATTTCCTCAGTAGACTGAATCAGCTCCGTTTTAGTCCACAGAGGAAATTCATGCAAATCTGGGGAGATTTGCGCAAATCATCCATACGATCACGACTCAATTTGCGCAAATTTCCCATTTGCGCAAAGCGAGCAGCGATTGCAAACAGGAATCAAGCATGAGGCAAGCAGCGAATAAAGTGTGGAGAATGCTAGCGATCTTGAATGTTGCCCGTCTGACCATCTCTAGAATGGTGTAACCACTGAAGGCCATGGTCCCGGAAGCTGTTCTAAAAATGATCATCCATCCTTCTCCAGCCTGGAGTGCTTCAGGTTGGTTGGGCTGGGGATTGTAGTACAACTCATCTGGGGGCCCCACAGGTTGGGGGAAGAGGCTGCTATTACCAGTGGAACTAATCGACTGTATGTTGGCTTGACTTCTCAAAAGCGGGAGGTGGCTCCCTAGGGAGGTGCAGAGCAGTTTCACAGAAGTATACGGTCAAGCAAGTGTGGAGGGGGCCACCGCATTGTGCCAAGCTGCCTTGTGCTACGTCAGAACATGGCTCCATCTGATCAATGCTAACTGTTCTGTATCGCAGAGTTTGAGGCACAGGACCTTCACATCATCTGCTACCGAAGCCTTTAACTGGAGATGCCAAGAACTGCAGCAAAGCCTATAGCGCTGAACGATGGCTCTTCCCAGAGTTGTTTTCCCTCACAGCACACCCTCCCATTCTCCCCCAGCAGCAAAGACCCCTAAGGGACTCTGACACTGGATGCTGAGCACACCAGGCAGGGTTCTGAAGAGGCACGTGGTGGCTCTCCTCTCCCAGCACATGGCTTCCAGGTCTCTGCTGCCTGCCTCCTCCTCGCTTCCCGACTCCTGACTGGAGCACTTGCTCCTGTGTGCTTTCCATTCCTGCCTGCCAGCCCCAAGCTGCCTCCCCACATGTTCTGCTTCACCCACTGCCTGCTTCCCAGGACTTGTCTCCTCTGCACCTTGGGCATTACCCAACTGGCTCATTCCGTTCATTCTGTTCAAGTGTACTACACCACCAGAAGCTCCTCAGAGAACTACCCCATCACAGACACTTTTGCAGACACCAGCTATATCTCTTGAATCTTACAGTGCTGTTCACACAACACGCTAACCCACATTCAGTGGCTGAGTATGCATTGTTTGTTGAATCATGTTAAGTATGTTGTCTGAACTCAGGACATTATCCACAGGGCAGTTTGTTAACCATGCAGTGGTGGCTTGTTAACCACACTGAACAGCCCAACAACAAACCACGGGTTTTCAAGGTGGCTTATTCAAGAAAAATAAGCCACACCGCCTGGTTAACAGGTCACCCTGAAAGAAATGTCCTGGGTTCAGAGAACATGCTAACCCATGGATCAACAAATAGCTCGCGATTCAACAACCCATACTCAACTGCTGAGGATGAGTTAGCGTGTTGTGTGAACCCAGCTTATCTCCCCACAGCCATGAATGCTAGAAATTCCAGCTTTCTTGCTTTTTAAAAGGAGCACAATAAGGAACATGATGGGGATAATGGATAATGGAATGGATGCCTGATTTTGGATGCATTCCGCAACATCATTGTAGTCATGCAATGAGATTTACACTTAAATGCCTTTGGTATAGAGTGACAGCCCACAGTCCACGTAGACGGCCTCTAAAATAAATATGCGACGGATTGTGTTCATGCAACACAGCAAGGAAAGTAAGCGCACAGGAAGTGCCCAAACATCTTCTTAAAGCAGTGTGGCATTAAAAGTGGAGTTGCACTGATGCCCATATGAAAACATTCCCCTGGTGTTTTATCGCTATGGGATTTAGGGGCTGTTCATATGGGAAGCGACCTGCATGAGATCATCTCAGAAGCACGAATGCCAGGCAGGCTCGGCTCTTGGAGCAGAAGTGTGAACGTCTGCACACAGGCAGTGCATACAGAACTGCTATTATTCCCATGATAGGTGCAGCTCGAAAAGAGCAGTATGACCATGATGGGAGTTGGTGTGATCACAGATACGAAAAAAGCAGGAGACCTCTAGGTATACAGAAACATACATTATTAAATCCCTATATATATAACTTTGGATTTGGATCTTTTTAAGGCCACTCAGGACTGGCCTAAGACATTTTGTTGCCTTAGGCAAAGGACAAGATCGCGCCCCTTCTTGTCCCATACACAAAAGGTGACTGGACTGGCAGTTGAGTCTTACTTCAGTACTGGGGATGGGATAACATCCTTCCCCACACTTTAAGGCAGCAGACTAAGTTAGGGAGCAAAGGGATGGCCGTGTGGTCATAATTTTTTCCTCCAACACCTTGCTGCCACCTCCTAGCATCTGCCACCTGAGGCAACCACCTCCCTCTGCTTAATGATAGGGCTGGCCCTGGGCCACTCTTAAGCATAACCAGTCTCAATCTCTCATCTCTGTGGCAAAGTAATGACTGGAAACTAAAGGCTGAGATTGGTTGCACTTCACACCGGGAGTTGAACCCCTTTCAGCCAGAGGGCTGATTTCAATTTTGGAGACGCTGCATTCCAATGGTGGGCAGGGCCAATGGTAAAAGGGGAGGATCTAAACACCCTTAATATTTTAGCTTAAAGCTCTCATTGCCAGGCACTAAGCCTTAGGAGAAGCATTTCAACCTGTCAAAATGGGGTGGGGAGTTCAAAAGCTGAGGAACCATCAAACAATCAGTTGTTAGGGGAAAAGGGAATGCGAAGGCCAGATTAGAACCTCAGGCAGGGTGGATCTGGCCCACAGGCCAGAAGCTCAGCACCCTTGGTTTAACACATTGGTTCCAATAAAATACAAATGGGACTTGCAACTAAAAGGGGCACTCCTGTTCAGATTCCCAGCCAGTCATTCCCTTCAAGGAGGACATGCCACTTCAGGAGCAGCCTTGTTTCTGGATCTCCCTCCCAACAGATCCTCAGAATGATTTTACTCTTAAGTTATGTAAGGGACTCTCCGCCAGGAAGGCAATATTAAAAGAACTGAAAATGGCAGAGTTGCTATACTGATAGGGCCAGATTTGGGATGGTGTCACTTGACTAATCAGTCATTTCCAGACTTACCTGGTGGGCCCACAGGTCCTGGAGGCCCCGGGGACCCAGGTGGGCCTTGGCCACCGATTCCTGGAACCCCTGGAGGTCCTACTAACCCAGGCTGGCCACGTGGCCCAGAGTCACCTGGAAAGAAAATGTGACTGTAAATGAATCAAATAATTAGAAGGATGCTCACATTTCTAGCAGTCACTCTGAGCAAATGCTAATACAGCATTGTTTTTTCCCCCCAACACAGACAAAACCTCTGAAGTGTGCGACACACTTCCCCATTCATTTCAATGGAGGGAACTCATCCACGGATATTTTATTCTGTGTGTGTAGAGCAAAATGAATGGGGAAGTTCTTCTGAATGGGAGGATTCTGTCCATGCATTTGAGCTGTCCATGGAACTGTTTGCAAAACTGAGTTCACTGCTGATAGAGGGTGATGGGAGAGCGCAGACTAACACGTCCTCAGAATCACAGCTAAAATATTTTGACATCTAATACATTTCTAAATGCAAATTAAGGGGTTCAAAGCACAGAGAGATCAACTCAGACATCGCACTAAACTATAGATTACCCTAGCCATAGTTGAGAACCCAGGCAAACTATGGTTTAGAACTGCTTGCTTATGCTTTCCCTCTTCTTGGCACTCCAGTCTTTAGGAGCAGTGTTACACCAGAGAGAGAGAGAGAGAGAGAGAGAGAGAGAGAGAGAGAGAGAGAGCGCAATGGCTGTTAACTATGGTTTGTCCATTTATATAACATACAAGATCATAGCTAGCATAAACTCTGGTTGGCGAGGCCACTTCAAGATATGGTTTCTGATCACAATTGCAATCTATGTTTTGGTATTTTAATCATCACATCAAACAATAATTAAGGGCACAATCCTATGCATATTTAGACAGAAATGAAGTGCTATAGCTCCCAGGATTCTCCAGCCAGCCATACTGGCTGGGGAATGCTGGGAGTTGTAGGGCTTTAACCACAGTTTTGCCTTGGGCTGACCTGTTTTACTATTGACCCATCAGAATAACTTATGAGGAGAAGGAGACAGCATAAGCATAGGAATACAAGACACAGCCTTATTTTGAGTCTAATCATTGGTCCAACTAACTGACTGGCACCATCAAGTACCAAAGTCTGTACCTTTTGGCCCTGGAGTTCCATCAAACCCCCCACGTCCTGGAATACCAGAGTTTCCTGGAAAGCCGGGATCACCTTTGGGGCCCTGTGTGCCTTTAAAACCTGGTGTCCCAGGTGTCCCAGGAGGTCCTGGGACACCAAATCCACGGTCCCCCTGCAACATAATACAGAAAAAAGAAAGAACAATAGTTCAGAACATTTTTTTCTTTGTCCCCATTCAAATGTATGGCTCCTATTATTGTGTTTGTATCTGCTGTGAACTCACTGTGACTACAGTAATTGCTAAAGAGGGGTAAATAAATAAATGTGACTATTCAGTTATCACACCAAAATATGGTAAGACAACTTAACTATGGTCGTGTGATGTCTGAATTGACAAACCATGGTTTACATTTGCCCACCAAACCAGAATTGGAAACCATGGTTGAATGCGTAACTAAAGCAATCACACACAGCTCAGATACACGGGTTTACAAGAACATTTCATTTGACTCTAAGAGGTCCAAGCTTTCATTTCTGTCCATTCCACAATCTTTTTCTGCTCAGTGGTGGCTGGTGCTCCAATGTCAGTGGGGAGGTGAATCCACCCTGGGTTTCAGTCAGAACTCTAAAGGAGCTATTGAAGGTGTACACCTTGGAGAGCTCCTTTAGAGTTCTGATCGATTCTGACTGAAACCCAGAGTAGGTTCACCGTCCCACTGACATCGAAGCCACCAGTCTCCACTGTACACTATAAACATAGGAAGTTGCCTTAAATCAGCTCAGAGTAATGGTCCAAGTAGCCCAGTATTGCCTTTTCTGATTTGCTGTGGGCTTTCCAGAGGCTTGGGAAGAGAGAGAGAGAGAGACCCTGTTCAGATCACACACTAAACCATGGTGGTTAAGCATTCTGAGTTAAACATTATGGCTTAGCGTGCCAAGTGAACCATGCCTTAATGTGTTGTGTGAACCATTCCCAACTATGGTGGCTATATAACCACTCAATCTTACAATGACTCAATCTTCTGCACACTCTACTACTGAGGGCTAAACCCCATCCTGGTTTCCAGGTACCCCCACTAAACTTTAAAGTCCCACCAATGGGAGTTGGCACAGAAAGCTCCACCCACCAGTTCCCACCATACACCTGTGGAGAGGACCAGATAGCTTATTTTAGCTCATGGCCACACGATGATAGGACCAGGAAGTTTGACCATGCTTGTCCTGCTGGAAAGATTTAACACTGTGACCATATTCCATAAAATTGTTGTTCACACCATGCAACACGTTGTGTTTTTTTTTAAAAAATCCTTTAATGCTTATTAAAAACATCACGCCACCTTAAGCAAACTAGAGAACCCCTGCCAAAGTCACAACGCTTGCCATGTTGAGTTTGAATGAATGTTTATATGTATTTGCTGTGTTAACTGGAACCCAGGTAAGTTAGGGTTAATTGTATGGCAGTGAGTGAAAGGTGGGAGGGGCTTCTGTGTGATAGGTGGAGACTCAGTTTACTTAAGGGGAGAGCAGACAGTTAGTCAGATAGATAGGGCCTTAGGGATTGATGAAGCTAGTGGAAGTTAGAACGGGTAGATTGGGTAGAACTGAGGGATTAATACGATATAACACCTCTTATATTAAATAAATATTAATTTGTTTGTTGTTAAAATATGAAATCCCATGTGTTGTTCCTTAGGGAACATATTTCCTGGGTAGTTCTCCTGTTTGGGTAAAGGGAACCAATTGGGCGTATTGGCTGTCTCTTTCACCTAGAGAATGTATAGGATGGAGCTTGTGGGTCAGTGAGAACAGCTGACCCAAAGCAGAGGCAGATGCCCCTGAGGGCAGGCCGTGTCACAACCCTCTTTACTGACCTTCTGTCCAGCTATCCCTGGAGGCCCAGGTGATCCATCAAAACCTGCTCTGCCGGGGTTCCCTGGCGCTCCGGGGAGGCCCTGCATCCCAGGGAAACCTAAAACACAGCCAAAAGGGTTCGATGCACAACAGAATGACACATCATCACAATCCAAAAGGAATTTCGTGAGCTCCCCTTTGAAGGAGAGGGCAAGCACGTTCATCGAATTGACTGTTGAACTCTTAAAACCGCAGACTGAGTCACCACTGATGGGTGAAATGCTTCTGGAGAACCACAGCAGTGGGTGGCTATTCAGGCCCTGTGGGTGGGCTTCCCAGTGGCTACTGCAGGAAACAGGGTGGAGCAGCGGAGGCTTAGTAGCTCCAATGTCTGGAGCTATCCAGGGTGCTTCTTTAGGGTCCCAACTGGTTCTGATCCGCAGTGGAGACACTGCTCCGCGGACATCAGAGCCACCAGCCTCCATTGGGGTGATGGAGTAGGTAGACCTACTCCATCCAGTGCTAATCCAGCCCTCCAGGATTTGTTTATTTATTTATTACATTTCTAATCTGCTCAATAACTAATTATCCCTTTGGCAACCCTTCCACTGTGTCCCTGACCTTCTGAACTTAGCATCTAAGGTTTTAGTGCCTAAATTTGCTTTTTTCCCTCCCTCCCTCCCTCCCTCCCTCCTCCCTCCCAATCCCCTTTCCTTTTGTGTCATGTTTTTTAGATTGTAACCCTGTGGGGGCAGGGACTGTTTTAAGGATTATTTTCGTAAGACACCTTGAGAGTCCTTTTTGGCTAAAGAGCGGGATAAAAGTGCTATAATACATATATATATATATATATATATATATAGGTTCTCCAGATGACCACACCCCTTCCCTTGGCTCCGCCCCTTCCCCTTCCATCAATGTTTGGCAGTTTGCCAGCCTTCACGCCATTTCCCCTCATTCTAAAAAGCCTCTCCTAGGGCCTTGTTACTGGCAGTCAGATCTTAAAGCTGAAATACGCAGGTAATTTTATTCCTTTTGATCCTGACCCCTTTTGCCTTCAGCTACGTCTGCCACTGGAACGCAGTCCCCGATAACTTTTCCAAAACTGAACTTGTCTCTCGGGATGAATGAGGTTTGATACCCCTGGGGTAGACCTTTGCTCACATTCAGCAGGTCTCTTATTCTTATGTTCTCAACACCTTTCCACCCTCGCCTCTGTGACATAGTATTAACTTCCAGTTTCCGATTCAACCCCTCTCTATGAACAGAATTTCTTCAAAAATAGAACACACTTAAAAAAAAAAGTTTAGTTTACCCTACTTCCAAAGAGCTCAGGGTGGCTGATATAGTCCCACCTCTTTAATTCTCACAACAACCCTAAGAGGTAGGTTATACCAGGACAGAATGGCTGGCCCAGGTTCACCCACTAGGCTTCATGGCTAAACGAGGAATTAAAACCAGGTGACTACAATCATCTAACCACTACCTCCCGGATAGGCAGCATGTGACCCATAGGCCATATTGAGACCTCACCACCAATTTTTTAACCCCCTCCCCCAAAATGATACCCATAGGGAGCACCCAAAAGGCCAAATGTAGCAAAATTTAACCACTGCAATGCTATGAAACACTACAAAGACCAGGGATTTCAGCCCTTTTTGGGGGGGGTACAGACTGAGCAGTGCCCTGCGGCAGGGATCCGGGGGCCGAAAGTGGTCCCGGGCCTCCGGATGTTATCCACCCTTGCGCTACACTATGCTGACATGATAGAAAATGGCAGAGACAAACCTTTGGGCCCCGGTGGGCCTGGAAGTCCAATGCCAGGTAATCCTGGTTCACCTTTTTGGCCGGGCATACCGGATAATCCAGGTTGTCCTGATTGACCAGGGTCACCTGCAAAGAAATATATTGGAATTACCAAAACCAAAATCATCCACCCCACCCCAAAGGTAAAGTATAATGAGATTTCACTGGGAAGCACAACTAATCTCTTACCTGGGAGGCCAACTTCTCCATCTCTACCTGAGGGTCCAGGGAGACCTGGCAGCCCTGGTTCTGTAATAGTTTGGCCAGGTTCTCCTTTGGGTCCTGAAAGTAGGGGAAAAGAAAACACAGGTGGGACCATTCACAATTGACAGCACAAGGTTCATGATTTGAAATCAAACCAAAATGTTGTTCGGTAACAAACAAAACTGAACTTAAATTAAAAATTAAAAAATGGGAAGTATCTTAAGAAGGCCAGAAATATCGCTTCAAATGGACTATTTCCCAGCACTTTTCTTTTTTTCCCCTTCGTGTTAACAAAGACAGCAATGTTGGACTTAAGGGGGAGGCAGGCATTCCTTTTGACAGTTTGGTCAGGAAAAGTTCAGATACTTAGAGTGGAAGTTAGAGGCTCCGATGTCAGTGGGGCAGTAAATCTGTTCCGAGTTTCAGTCATAACCAGTCAGAACTCTGAAGGAGCTATCCAAGGTTCTATCCAAGGATTATTTTATTTATTTAAAGCATTTCTTGGCTGCCTTTCAGAGCAGAAGCCCTCCAAGGCAGCTTACAACAATATATAAAACAGTTTAAAACATTAAAAGCAATAAATATACAGTAAAATAGCACTTGAAACAATACAAGCTAACAATAAAAACATCAAGAACAACCATCTTTGTTAACTGCCCGGAGAGCTTCAGCTATGGGGCGGCATATAAATGCAATAAATAATAATAATAATAATAATAATAATAATAATAATAATTGCAGCAAAACAGTACTCATCATGAGAAGGCCACGGTAAAAATAGTATGTTTTAAGGCCTTCTTAAAAGCCTGCAAGGACAGTGCAGGGCAGACCTCCAATGAGAGTTTGTTCCAAAGGTGTGGGGCCACTGCCGAGAAGGCCCTCTTGTGCGTTTTAGAGCTCTGAAGGGTTCTGAATGGAACCCGGAGTAGATTCACCCCTGGTATTGGAGCCAGCAACCTCCACTGGATTCTTACCTGGTCCTCCGGGGGCTCCTTCACGCCCTGAAACACCCTGAACCCCCTTCACGCCTGGGGGACCTTGTGGGCCAAACCCAGGAGCTCCTGGAATCCCTCGATCCCCAGGAAGCCCAGGTTGCCCTGAATCACCAGGAGGCCCCCTATCCCCTTTGAAAGCGATGGCTCCCTAAAAGGACAAGAAAAGACAAGGCGAAAAGTATTTCATATCACCGCAGGTATATTAAACTCTATGTAGAGGCCATTTTATTCCCAAAGATCAGGACGCTGGGAACACTGGGAGCACGGTGGTAGCTATAGGTACCATAACGCCTATCTAGTGTGCTGATGGAGGGCTCACAAGTGGCACGTGACGGAACGAGCCATTTCCCCCTGCTTGTCTCCTGTATATGGCAAGAGCAAATTGCGATGTCTCTTTTGCTGCGCCTGAAACAATCACAGTCTAATTTACAGGAGAAACAAGACAACGTAGAGATAAACTCACCAAACCTGGTCTCCGCTCCGCCCTGTGCATGTAGTAGCTCTCTAAACATTCTTCCAAAGCTAAAGGGAACATTTCCCAAACCTTCCTTAATCTCCCCAACAACCGCCCAGAGAGCTTCGGCTATGGGGCGGTATAAAAATGCAATAAATAAATAAATAAATAAATAAACCTTTCTGCCAATCAGCCAAAGCGTCCTCTAGTCCATGGACATTTTTCTTCTGGCTCATAAAAGCTTTGGCTCCCTCCATGGGCCCCAGCCTCTGGGCCCAAGCTCTATTCCCAGGCGTCAACCAGGGGCTTGGGAAGCGGGTAGGAATCCCCCTGGGACCTCCGTTCATTGGACTGGTGGGGTGGGGTGGGGTGGCATTCTAACCAGCCAGTTTGTTCCAATAGGTCTAGGAGAAGCCCAGCAAAACATCACAATGGTCTACAAAAATCTCCCAAAAACAACGACAGGTGTAATTTGAAGATGAATGGGTCTGAGGCTACCGACGAATAGGAGATTCACAATGGACAAAAGGAAGGAATTCCTCACACAGCATATAGTCAAAGTATGGAATTTGCTACCACAACACGCAGTGATGGCCACCAATTTGGAAAGTTTTAAAAGGGGGTTAGACAAATCCGTGGCGGACGAGACTATCAATAAGCCCTATGTACACCAGTTCCTGGGGAACATGGGTGGGAGGGTTTCCTGTCGACAGCTGGTTGGCCACTGTGTGAAAAGAATGCTGGATTAGATGGACCCTTGGTCTGATCTAGCATGGCTCTAGATGTCTGCTGTACAATTCACAACACTTTATTCAGTAAACAAACACTTCTTCACACCTGAAGGGAGTGTGAATGATAGGAGCTACCCTCTAAGCTTAATTAGCCTAAGGAAGCAAGGCAGTTGCCTATCAACTAAATGGACAGCTTCTCACCATCCCAATAGGCTTTTACCAGACCCCTCATTCATGGAGGATCTTCAAGTTGTAACCTCTGGAGAGTGGCTAGCTTAGCGGACTGCCTACCACTTCCTCTCAACTCTGCCCTCTTGATTCTGTGGTGGACTCTGGGATCTGTCAATTCTGATTCTCCCTCCCCCTCTGACAAAGTCTGAGTTCCCAGGGGTGGAGAGGATGATCTCTGAACCTGGGCCTCCTGTTTGAAAAGCTCCTGGGAAGATTCCTCCTTGACTCCTTGAGTGTCTTAGAGAATTTCCTCCCCCACTTCCTGTCTTGGCTGGTATACTTCTTCTTCAGGCTCTAATTCAGAATACACACCAGGGAGGAGTCTGGGCCTGATCCTGACAGCAGAACTTACAACATATCTGGAAGTCACATACATGACGAAGTTACATAGGTGGCTGCCTCTTTTGAGTCAGACCATTCGTGTCTCTAATTTAGTAGTGTCTAGACTGACTGGCAGAGGCTCTCTAGGGTTTCAGGTAGGGGTCTTTCCCAGTCCTACGTGGAGATACCAAGTATGAGGAAGGGCCTTAGGTCAGTGTAGAGCTTTGCATGCAGAAGGTCCCAGATTCAGTCCTTGGCTTCTCCAGGTAGGGCTGGAAAAACTCCTGCCTGAAACCTTGGTGTTACTGCCAGTCAGTGTTGGCAATATTGGGTTTAGATGGACCAAAGGTCTGAATCAGTGTAAGGCAGTGTCCTGTGTTCGAATTGCACCTGAGACACTCTGCCTGCAAGGCAGAAGACCACAGAAGGTTCATCCTTTTTTTACGGAGAAGAGTGACACTGCAAACACGGTCTTGAGAGAGACCATCCTCCTACTCCAAAGGAAAGTTACAGTGGCTGTGCATCTGAAATGTGTATTTTAGAAGATAAGGACCACTGTCATGTGCCTCAACATTGTACTTCTTCTAGCCACCATTAAAAAAAATAAAGGATGGCCTCCCCAGGTGCTCTGGTTTACAAAGCATGACACTAATGCAAGTCTTCCCCAAACTGATGCTCGCCAGGTACACTAGCTTAGTGGAACATGAGATGCTATCAGTGTTGGGGAGCAGCAGGAGATAGTGGAGGACACATTGCTCATTAGGTTGCATTCATACTTAAGAGAAAACTCCAGATTCACACTTAAGAAAATGAACTTCCAATGCTGTCCCATTCACACTAACTTACTGGCTCTCCCTTGGGCCCAGGAACACCTGGTAAACCATCTTGTCCACGAAAACCATCTTGTCCAGGCAGACCTGGAGGGCCTGGGAATCCAGGATTTCCTTTTTCACCTTTCATTCCAGGGAAAGCCAGGATGTCACCTGGATCACCTTTTGCACCAGGACGTCCAGGGGAGCCTGGAAGGCCAGGGAGACCCTAGATAAAGAGCAGTAATGATTTCAGTGATTAGGATGGAATCAATTCTTCCTTACATGCTCCCTCCAACCCCAGGCTCCCACAAAGAAGAATTAATGATGCTTACTTGTGAACCAGCAACACCAGTCAGGCCTGGAAAACCTTTATCACCCTTTGGCCCAGGAAAACCAGGAGAACCTGATCACAAAGAAAAGAAAGCATCAATGGTAGCAGCTAAGAAATAGCCTACCCATAATTCAGCCAATGCAAACCTTTAGGGGTATAGTGGGAAGTTACTTGAAGTATCTCCCAAACCCAGAGAAACACGCTCCTTATATTAAGCTCCAAGGATAAGGTACCATTTTTTTAGAATGTTTTTAGGATGTTTTAGGATGTTTTAATGCAGTTTTAATAATATTTGTCATGTTTTAATTAGTTTTATGTATTTTATCATGTTGTTGTTCCCCGCCTCGATCTAGACGGAGAGGCGGGTAAGAAATAAATTATTATTATTATTATTATTATTATTATTATTACCAGAATAAACTGATCAGGCAAAGGTCTCGGTTGCAGAAGGGCATCATGAGGCTCCCATCTTCTTAGGACATAGTTCTCTATGAAGGCTTCAGGTACTAACTCCTAAATGTCCAGACGAGGTCACACTGGCATACTCTGTGATGACTCCAGCCGTAAAGATATTTATTTATTTTATTTATTTATTTATTACATTTGTATACCGCCCCATAGCCGAAGCTCTCTGGGCGGTTTACATAAGATAAGGCTTAATCACAATCAGCTGCTTGTTGGAACAACGTACAGGCAAGCTCATCTGGCTTCCAGTCCCACCGTCACTTGGATCTCTCCATGGTGCTGTTCTTTTTCCTGTCTCTGACTTCTGAACCTGACTTCTGCCTGGTTAGAATTCATTGAAATTGACTTGTCTCATGTCCTTGGTGTGAACTGGACCTCATAATGCCCAACACAAGGCCCTCCCTGTGACAACAGGGTTTGCTGGCTGAAACAGAACAGTGGGAAATTCAAATGCCACATTCCATTGTCCTACAGGTAGATTATTCTGAGAATACTAATCGACTAATCTGGGTAAGGCTCATGAATTCTACACCTAAACTGCACATGTTCTTACAGAATGGTCGTGATCTCTGCAAGATGTACACATGGTTGCTATTCATGAAGGTGTGTTTACATACATTAAACAAAAGCGGGGATGAATGCGACCGTTGCATACCTGGGTTTCCAGGTAACCCTGGTTCACCCTTCTCTCCTGGAGGGCCAACAGAGCCAGTTCCTATGCAGTTATAACAGGTGCCTCCTTTATCACCTGGAAATAAGGACATAAGCAATGAGCTGAATAACATCAGGAACAAGACACACTGTAATGTGAGCGCATGCATTATAACTATCCCCAAAGAAAGCTTCTGCTAGAGATCTGGCATGTACTCCAGATTATTAGAGAAGAAGCAGAGTAGCCATCCATGTACTTACCAAAAAGCATTAGGAGTGTTGGATCCAGGCACAGTTAACTGGGCACTACCTGCTTAAGTAGAATTTAGCCTCCCTGCTCCTTCTCTACTCTTGGAGTAAGAGAAAACCTGCTGCAGACCTAACTTAAGAGCCCTGCCAAGAAGCTTTGATTCCTTCAGTCAGCCATCACATCCGCCCAACACAACATGCTTTAAATCTGCTGGTGGCTGTTCCAGTTTATACCTTTTGGTGGCAAAATAAGCTCTAGAAGCAGATTCCCCAACCTGGTGCCATCGAGATGTACTGGACCACAATCTCCATCATCACGAACTAGCATGACCACACTGGCGGAGGATGAAGGGGCTTGCAATCCAACACATCTGGAGTACAAGCTGATGGTGGATGGGAGGGGTTGCACTACAACCCATCTGTAGGGCCATGCTGATTGTGGATGATGGGGGTGTAGTCCAACATGTTTGGACAGCACCAGGTTGGGGAAGGATACCCTTAAAAATTGTCAGGATCCAAAGAAACATAAAGAAACTAGGGAGGGATGAACGAGTCTATTTCTGTCCCATTTCCACATCAATATGTGATTTTTTTAAAAAAAATCTACACAAAAAATCAAATTTAAATACTTATCTTAAAACGTATCTCTAAACGTATTTTATGTCATGCATGTCTAAATGCATTTGCTTTCAAAACACGTATTTCTAAGTGTATTGGTCCTTTTTTTTTTTTAAGCCAAGGACCCTGTCGGAACATTTGGAATCTAGAGGACAACTAAGTTCCAGTCTGCAGAGTAGCGCAAGAGATGCAGAACAATTCAGTTCACATTGGAATTTCATTTCATTTCTATACCATCCAATCGCCAAAAAAATAAGCCTAACATACATCATAATAAAAACATCTTAACCATTTAAAAGTTTAAAACAGCAAGAAACAACAGACAATAAAATGCCAAGAGACTGGATAAAACAAGTGACACTAAAAGTCCCATCATATGCCATCAAATGCCTGGGAGAGTAGAGGAAAGTCTTAACCTGATGCTGAAACGATGACAATGTTGGTGCCTGGCAGACCTTAGTAGGGAGACCATTCCACAATAGGGGGCCGCCACTGAAAAGGCCTTCACAAGGATTCAATTCAGGGGTGGGGAACTTATTTCACCCTAAAGGTTGTATTCAATTTCAGAGAGCAACACCACCACCCCAGCATATTTTAGATGACAGCTCTTTACTGCCATTAACTAAGCCTTAGATGGGGCATTTAAACGTTTTTGAATGGAGGAAAGACTGTACAAAGGACAAGAAACTACCCCGTGACTGGTGTTTGGGGGAAGGGGGTGGAGCCAGGGGAAGGGGGTTTGGCCATTGAGGGAACTCCAGAGGGCTGGATTGGGAGCCCATGAGGATTGGGCCTGGGCCTGATGTTCCCGTTCCCCCTCCCCATCCAATTTTTCAGGGATCTCCAGAGATACTAGTTCTGTGATCTCAAGGAGGCTTTAACACTTTTGTCAAATAACAACGTATACTGTCCTCCACCTCCTGACTGCCACAAATGCATAAGTGTTGTTCTCTGGGGATGTTCTTGTATCTCCCATCCCTAAAGTTTGTTTTCATTGTCTGGAAACGCAAATCAATAACAGCTTTGCGAAGAGAGGGGGACGTGATCTCAGAGAGATATTTCTCTTCCCCATGAGAGATGTTTTAGGGAAGGGAAGCTAGAGGAGAATCTCGATATTTTAATTGCTTCCATATCCAGCTTAGCATAGTGTTCCTGCGGCCCAGCTTTAATAAATTGATGGCTGGGTCGTATATCAGTTGCCACTACAGCTTTAGGGTCAAACCCAAGGTTCTTTAAACATGTTTCACAATGACTCAACCAGTTGTTTTTAGAGGAGGGGTTTCTCCACTCCGTTACGCAAAGGATTATCAGTCCGTTGGATGTAGAGTTCGTTTTAACAAAATAAAAGAACATCAAATAACAACCTGCCACCCCAAAATTAAAACTGAGAGGCGTTTCAAAAGGAGTTTGCAATACGTCGGTATTTCAGCTTTTCAAAAGGCAGGGGGGGACCATCAATCTAGATAATGCAAAAGCCTTACACAAACCAGTGCCGGCTCCATGTTTTAGAGGGCACATGGACAAGACGTGGCACGTGGGACCCCTCCCATGATGAGGCTACTTTCTCACTAACCATTGTCACCAGCTGCCATTGCTCCTCATCCTCTCTCTCTTCATGGCTACCACCTGCTTGCTTGACTTGTTTTACTGCTCCGCCTTCTCTCCACTTCCATTGGCTGGGCCAAAGCAAAAGGCAGGTGAAGAACCAGGATGCCATGGTGAAGAGGAGGGTGACACCCAAGGGCTTTTGTCAGTGGGCCCCTGCTAGGGTGCGGGACCTGGGCAGGTGCCCAACCATGCCTACCCTTGATGCCCGGCCTGCACAAACTGAAGCACTTCTTTGTAGCCTACAAAATACATACAAGGATCAACGGAGTTATGGAGTTTTACCTTTCTGGCCTCTCTCCCCGCTAAATCCTTGTTCTCCTGCAGACCCTGGGGGGCCAGGGGGGCCTCGTTCACATAGCCGGTCAACTGAAAGAAAAGGAAATGCAGTGCAAGAAGTGAGCGAGCCCACGGGTGAGTGAGCTTAGGGATGGTTAGGGGAGCTTCCTCCATCTTTAGATCTGCAAGGCTCATGAGCAGCGTACTCTGCGCATACAGGAAGCTGTCTGGTGCCGAATCAAACCATTGGTCCCTCTAGTCCAGTCTCCTCTATACTGACTGGCCGTAGCTTTCCAGAGTTCCAGGCAAGGGGATTTCCCAGGTCTAGTTGGAGAGGCCAGGGATTGAACCTGGGACCTTCTGCGTGCCAAGCATGAGCTTTACCACTGAGCCAAATCCTTTCTTGTAAAACAAAAACACAAAGAGCCAAAAGGAAACCTTAAAAACATAAGAAGTGCCATGCTGGATCAGACCAAGGGTCCATCTAGTCCAGTACTCTGTTCACGCAGTGGCCAACCAGCTGTCGACCAGGGACTAACAAAGCAGGATATCGTGCAACAGCACCCTCTCACCCATGTTCCCCAGCAACTGGTGCACAGAGGCTTACTGCCTCGGATACTGGAGGGAGCACATAACCATCGGGGCTAGTAGCCACTGATAGCCTTCTCCTCCAGGAATTTATCCAATCCCCTTTTAAAGCCATCCAACTTGGCGTGACTCCCTCGGCCCCCGAGCACTGCTTTTTTTCATTGATTGAATTTATGACCATGGTGCTATTTCAGATTGTTCAATTGGCGTTTCAGCATTGATTTGTAGCAGGTCTTTTGACTTCTGTACGTTGCTTGGAGAGGCTGGGGGTAACCTTAGACCACTGCTTTTAGGTGCCATTTTTCTTCTGAGTAAGCTAATCTTGCAACCCAGGAGACACCAGAATGAGAGCAGGAAGCAATATGTCTTTTGAGGGGGTGACGGAGGAGGAAATGGTACACAGCAGAACTAGAGCGTGCAAACACCTCTACTTCTGGGACTCCGAAGTGGAGAGTACAATTGCTGCGACTGCCGTGGCCATATGAACAAGCAGCAGTGAAAAAATGGCATGTTTCACTAAGCCGTTGATCAAGCTAGCCACTGGGTGTCCGTGTCAGATATGAAATGCTGTGGTGGTTACTTTAAACCTGGAAGTAGATGCTTCTGAGCTCTTCCTCCAGCTCGAGCAGGTTCATTCACGTAGCACTAAGCCACAGCCAAAAGCTTTTTATATGAAAATGACGTGCAATGAAAGGTTCCATTTTAATTCAGAATGTGAAATGTCACTTGACAAATTTACTTCGTGTCAGTTCACGCTAGGGATGGGCAAACTCCCCTGCGTCTTGATTAACCTCGCACCTTCTTCTTCTTCTTCTTCTTTTTTTTTTTTTGGTCCAAGAGCCATTATTTGCGCAAAATCGCAGCAGGGAATATTTACGGAAATTGGGATTTGAGCAAAATTGCGACTGGTGTAGTGGCTAAAGTGTTGGACTGTGAGTCGGGAGATCTGGGTTCTAGTCCTCACTCAGCCATGGAAACCCACTGGGTGACTTTGGATCAGTCACAGACTCTCAGCCCAACCTATGGAGAGTAGGAGGTTTATGTACGCCACCTTGGGTTCCTTGGAGGGAAAAAGGTGGGATATAAATGCAATAATAAATATAAATAAATAAATAAATAAAGCCCTACGAGGAGAGACTGAAAGAACTGGGCATGTTTAGCCTGGAGAAGATAAGACTGAGGGGGACATGATAGCACTCTTCAAATACATGAAAGGTTGTCACATAGAGAAGGGCCAGGATCTCTTCTCGATCCTCCCAGAGTGCAGGACATGGAATAATGGGCTCACGTTAGGAAGCCAGATTCCAGCTGGACATCAGGAAAAACTTCCTGTCTGTTAGAGCAGTATGACAATGGAGCCAATGACTTAGGGAGGTTGTGGGCTCTCCCACACTAGGGGCATTCAAGATGCAGCTGAACAGCCATCTGTCAGGTATACTTTAAGGTAGATTCCTGCACTGAGCAGGGGGTTGGACTCGATGGCCTGATAGGCCCCTTCCAACTCTACTATTCCATGATTCTATGAAATAAATGAATGAATAAATAACATGGCAGGCATAAAGGACCATTCCCAGCCAGGATTCTGCACATATCCTGATTTGTGCAATTTTTTTTAAAAAAAACACAGTGTGAGCTTGCCCGACTTGGTGTGTGATGCGTCAAGCCAGCTCAGGAATCCCTGAGCTGGTGTCCAGGGGGGCCAAGCTGGTGAAAACTCACTGAGCTCCACCCATAAACTATATTCCTCTGATATCCCTTGTTCATACTTCCACCTAGCAACCCCCTCTCTCTCCCTCTGTATGTGTGTGTGTCCCTCTCTCTCTTAAACACACACACACACACACACACACACACAGAGGGATGCTCTCTTTCCTTTTCAACTCTCACATATGTTTTCTCTCCCACTCTAGTCCCACCTCCCACTAGCTCCACCAAATTGACAGCAGTAGTAGAAGCAGAGGTGAAAAGGCCCTTCCATGAGTCCTGCCCTCCAGAACGGGTGTGCAGGAAGACCAAGGCTGGTGGTGTTCTCCATGAACTCCCTGAGTCCTCCTTCACTCTGGCTCCAGGGAAGACTCCAACGACAGTGACACCAAGGAAGTACTAGAATGAGTCCCCAGTTTTGATCTGGCTCCCACCAGCTCGTATCTCATATCCTCTCCACACGACCCTCAGGAAGTGCCACTTCCTCTTGACTCTGAGGAGTGGACCTCAGACTCCTCCAGTGACCAGGGAGACCCTGAGGAGCAATCATCAACCAGCTCTTCTTCCCTCCAACCTTCATGCCCCTGAAGAAACCAATCCCTACAGGAAAAGGTGGCTGGCTCTAACAGGCTGCGCTTGGGTTCTTCTGGCCTGACAATCATTCTAGTTGCTCCCAGGTCAGTGCGTGTCAGTACTTTAGCTCTGGGAGTGCTGTCCATGGTCCTGAAATCAACTCAAGTCCCAACTGTGATCTGGCTATCTATTCCACATCATACCGCCTTGCTGGAGCTGTTGCCCAGAACAGACGACAGAATCCCAGATAAAGCAGGACAGGAGCCAGGCCTCTTTGGACCAAGCATGCAGCCCACACCAGCCCTGGGAGCAGTGGACTTTGTGTTGGCTATGGGGAAGCAAGCCACGCCCCTTTCCCCGCAGCCAAGGGAGTTCCATCTTTCAGCAGTCCAAGGATAATATTTGAATGTTGCCCTCTAATAACATCTGAATGTTGCCCTCTACTGGTTGGATGAACACATTGGGCATGTACAATCTTCAGACTGCTAAGGTTTCGAGGGAGGAAAAGTGGGTTGAAACAATCTCCCAAGTTTTCTTCAAGGATAGGTCTCTGCCATCAAGAGACATCATTTCCTCTTTGCTACCATCAGCATCCATTTCAGAATATATGTATATGTTTCAGTGCCATTTACAGAGACCCTGAGGCACATAGCAAAGCCTGATGTAAACTGAGCCACAAAGACCCAGGGGGGAAAATCCTCAATGTATATTCTAGCTCAGTGGTCTTCAACTGGTCCAGACCTGAGACCCAACTCAGACTCCCAACCTGCAACATGGGACCCACTTTCACAATTTCATAACAGCTTTGCCGGGACACATCTGAACTGATCTCGCGACCCACTTTTGGGTTGTGACCAACCAGTTGAAGACCACTGATCTAGCCAATATAAATTAAAGCAGGCTTTTGGGTGCTTTTAGTTTACAAGGATAAATGGAAACTTCCAACGTGTATCTCCCTTTCACTCCATCCCTAGCTCAGCTACATCAATGATTCAAGAAAGGAAATGGATATATATCAGCAGTTGACTAGCGGTCAAAAATATGACTTACCGGTTGGTCCTGGTGGGCCAGGAGGTCCTGGTGGGCCAGGGGCTCCAGGGTGTCCATCAATTCCAGGCTGTCCTGGTATGGAAGTCCCAGGGCCGCCTTGATCTCCCTTCGGTCCTCTCTCGCCAGGTAGACCAGGAGCACCAGAAGGCCCCACGCTTGGAATTCCTGCAGTAGGAAAACATCTAGGTTCTCAGTGAGCTGGTTTGGACATAATTCTAAACCACAACTTGTCATGAAGTCCAGACTGTGGTTAACCTTAACTTTGGTTAGTGAAAACAAGCTGGATTTGAAATTGGATTGTTTGCATTAATTGTAGATAAAATTACTTACAGTACAGGATTTGTGTCGTGAGTTTGTTAGTAAGCAGAAATATGGACTTCACAGAGTTCCAAAATGCTGCTAAGAGATGTGTATCACCTAACACAGTGAGGAGATTTTAGTAGGCTTTAGCTGACACGAGCAAGCCTCATTCCTTGGATGGGCCTCTCATAGTGATATCATCCTTTTCTCGTAGAGTCTTATCTCAAGATGAGTTGGGAGGATTTCATTCCTAACCAGGCAATTAGTTTCCCAACCTGAGATGCTTTAGGAATCTGAGAGAGGGAGCCCCCCTGCTACTTCTGAGAGCGGGGAGGGATGCAGCCTGTCAACCCCTGAAAGGTAGGCAGGCATCTAGCAGTGGAGCCCATAAGATCCAATGCACAGGTTTCATGCTTCGACCTCGCTTCAGGAGGAAATGCACATGCTAAAGGCCTGGAGAACCTGCTGGGGCTCAAAGGAATGGTTTCCATCTATTGTGGGGAGCCCGATATACACCCAGCAGCTGTCTATACATAGGGAAAGCCCCACAGTCACTGTGGATCTGTGCTGTGTCAGTTAGACGAAGCGAGCGCATGTTTGCAGCCATCGCAGGGCTTCCCCACGATGCTGTGATATGAAAGAGTTGAGGATTTACCCCGACCTTTTCAAAGGGAGCAATGTCATCATGGCACTTCCGCTGTGTAACTTCACTCCATGGCCAATCCAGGGTCAACCCAGGGGCGGGAACTGGTGGAAGGTGACCAGCAATTGGTCGCCTTCCACCAGGAAGAGGGCGGCTCTTGGAACCAGATGGCTGGCCAGGAACCCCACGCTCCCTCCTCGGCATCAGGATTACCAGACGCTGCCCTGGGAGAAGGAAAGCATGGGGTCGAAGAGGGAGGAGGTGTTCACCCGGTGCCGAGATGACAGGAAGGGTTCATTCAAGTGGTGGGTGGGGCCAAAGGGGCGGGGCCAAAATGTTTGCATATTTTAGCTGAAAGCAATTATGACCCAGTAACAAAGCCTTAGGAGTGGCATGTCAACCTTTTCGAATGGGGGAAATGGGGGTGGGGCATAGCCATTTGGGGAACACCAATGTGCCAGATTGGGACCTCAGTCAGCCCGGAATTGGCCTCAGGATCTGAGATTCTGCACCCCCTGTATTTAGAGTTTGGGATCCTAAGTAAATGCCAAGAGATTTGCTGGGCTCCTGGGAACTACAGCTTTACTTAAGAAGAACATAACCTAGAATAAAACCAGATTTACTCATCCTTACACGGATAGATTTGGAAGACACATACAGTGACAATGCTTATTAAAACAGAATTATTAAGATACATGGACACCCTTAGCTTGAGCTTCCTCGTCATATGCAAGCCTACCTGGAATGCTAATTTCATTGCTAATTACAGAGTCAGGGCCAAAACAGATGTGGGGCAGAGAATCTGTGATTGGCTCTTTTAAAACCATCTTTACTGGAGCCTCTGGGAGAAAACTGATGCTGGGCAATGGAGGATTTAACCCTTTCTCCCAGCACCATTTGCCTGATCTACATCCACGCCACCCTCTCAAGCTGATGTTAACCTCACTGACACCTACCTACACTGTTTCCTCACTGCGGCTAGCAACAGCTAGAGGTGGTGGTGTTTAGATCAGAGAAGCAGTGTTGGGGAAAGAGTTAACCCAACCGCTGCTCCAGCCAAACTCAAAGGCCCCAGAAATAATTTTCAGGTAAAAAAAAAAAAAACCACCACCAGAGGTCAGGAGATCATATTTGTTTAGGACCTTTGCTTTTGCTCTACACATGTCAATAAAGAGGCAATCTGCATGTGACATTAGACAACGTTCGAGGCTTGTTTGTTTTTATTTAATGAAGTAACTGCATCAGCTGGGGCCAGAGGGAAGCAGATAATTAATGGGGTGAGAACAATCATGGAGGGGGAATTCTGAAGCTGGTACTTGCTTTACAGGGTGGGGTGCCGTGCATAGTTTGGCCCCAATCTCTAGATATTGAAGACTCCGTCTCTCTTACCTGGGGGACCTGGCAGGCCGGGGGAGCCTTCTCGGCCAGGATAGCCACGCTCGCCTTTTTCTCCAGTGAACCCTGGCAAGCCTTTGCTACCTTTTTGTCCCACCGTCGTGCCAGTATCTGGCCTTGGAATTACCTAGTATATTCCATGAATCAAGAAAAAGGAAAGTTATACAAACAGAGAAGGAAAAAAGAAACAGAGAACGCCGAGCTAAATTAGACTCCTGGTTGAAATAGGTTTATTGTGCTAACTTCAATAAAATGAACACTAAAGAACAATAACTAATAGATTGTGAAGGTTGCAAGCTTGGTAGTTGTCCAAGGAGCTCAAGCCCCCCCCCCCCATTTTGTCCTCACAACAACCTGTGAGGTAGGTTAGGCTCAGAGATAGTGACTGGTCTAAGGTCATCTAGTGAGGTTCATGGCTGAGTGGAGATTTGAACCTGGGCCTCCCCAATCCTACTTCAATGTTCTAAATACAAGTGGCCAGATCACACAATCCCTCTTCCACATCCATCCCATACATATAGAGGGTAGCAAGAATTCACCTGCTGTTTCCCCCAAACCTGTGCACCTTTTCTGCTTCCAACACCTCCCCCCCCCCCCCATGGAACCTCAGCATTTGATTACGGTGCCCTCCAAACGTTTTTGACCAACTCCCATCAGCTCCAGCTAGTATGGCCAATGGTCATGAATGCCAGGAGTTGTCATCCAAAACATCTGGAGGATACCAGGTCGTGGAAGATTGGTCTACATTCATCAGATCCAATATGCCTCATGCTAGATCATACTGTTGACTAGTGGATTTTACCCAGGAAATTGAGCACATAAAGTCAGATCACATGCAATGGATTTTATGTGCGAGTTCTTCAGAGACATCAGAATCAGGGCAAGGAGCATCAAGGTGTGTGGAGAGGGTTCTCCTCCAAGTGTATGCACCAGATCAAGCAATGGCATCATCCCCTTATACATCCTATTTTAAGAATTTTCTCCAGGATTTTAATCTTACCACCAGAGCAGTGAAGGCTGGTGGCTCCGATGTCAGCACCTTGGATAGCTCCTTTAGGGTGATTAAAACCTGGAGCGGATTCACTGCCCCACTAACATAGGAGCCACCATTCACTACTGTCCCAGAGTTAACAGATACCCTTAATTTTGCAATGTACATGGAAGATTCAAGATCCAGTTTTATAGTATTTTTTAAATTTCGAAGTGGTAACCTGTGAATACAGAGGACCACTTCCCAAGAAGTATCGCACCATCGTGAGGTCATAGATATAACAAGGTAGGGAGCCAGTCCCATATAGCATCTGCCAATGTGTTAAAGATCTGTCTACACATCAGCAGCTGATCAGAAGTCAGGGGAAGTAGTGGAACATCAAACATCTCTTCAACACCAGGGCAGATGCTAAAAGTGTCAGGACCCCTGTGTACCTGGAAAATGGCCATCAATATCCACCTATAATCTTCTTCATATTCCAGCAATGCTGATTAAAGACAGGCTTCCCAGAAATATTTTTGGTCTGTATGAGTCATATATGCATGTTTGGCATTTCTTTTTCAGATATACTTCTCTCTCTTTCTAGCTCTTGCTGCTACAAGTGACTTAAAGTCTTTGTTTTGGTACGTCTTTTACCAGTACAATTTCTGTTCCTGTAAGACTGGTAAAATGCTTTAAATGCTTCAAAAGACAAAACGGAAAGCTAATATGTTTGGGGTGGTGGTGGTTGTCAAGTATAATTGCCATCAATTGCAGTCAATTTATACCACTGTATCAAAAGCTACCCAACATCAATACTTTCAAAAGACCCCATTTCACAAAACTCATCTTTAAAGGAGACAGTCATCAGACATCAAACACTAACCTGATTCACAGGCTGGCAACAACCCACGGTTAACAAACCATGTGTGTGTGCTGGTTCTTGTGTACCCACCCACTTCCGCTGTGGTAAACAACCCAGGGATGCAAACTCTTGGTAGTCCTTTCTCCAACAACCCAGTATTCCAGGTTCAGACGTGATGTAAACAACCCAGGGATGGGGTGTCCCTGGCTTGTTTATCACAGCAGAAGTGGAAGGGTGCATGGAAACTAACATATACAATAATTTCTACTGCATTTTCAACAACCTATGGTTAACCATGCATTGTTGTTGGGTGTAAACCAGGCTACTACTGTCAACTTTAGCAAGAATGAAAAATCGAACAACTGAAATCAAATAGCACTGATCAAAGACACTCTTAATAATTTTAAAAGTACACACTTATGTGATGCTCATCACATTGTGTCCCTCCAAATGTATTTTTTAAAAGTAGAAACCACTTCATTTTAAGATCTTTTGAATTGCCTTGATCCTTTGAAAGTCTCAATTGATGTGTCAGTTTTTTTTTCATAAGCAACCATGATTGGACTTTTATAGCAAAGCTATGTCACAAGACAGAATTAGACACATGTAAGCCCACTGATTTCATTTCTGTGAGAGATTGTGGCCCTATTCATTGAACATTGATTTAGGGCACAATCCTATTAGAGCAGTCCCGGGTACTTACAAGTATCCAATGCAGAGCAGGAGGTGCGTTGTGCCTCCTGCTCTGCATTTTAGCTAGATGGGCGTTTTTGCCCCTCTAGTGAAAGCTTTGAGGTGGGGAGGGAAGGAGGCTAGGCATGGCCGGTAGCTTGGATCCCTGCATTCCCAGTCTCCCCCCTTCCTGTCCACCAGCATGCCTCTTTTGCCCCTGTATGAGCTCACAAACGGCACAGTTCTCCCCATGTTGGATGCGAAGGGGCAGGAAGCTCAGACTCCTGCGTCCGAGTTCAGAGTGCTGTCTTCAGCCTCGGATCCTGGAATCTGTAATTCCTTACGCCCCCAGATGCTGTCTAGGGGGCATAGGATTGCTCCCTTAATGTTAAACAGTTTAGATATGGTTTCATTGCAGTCTTTTTATGTAAAGTTTCCCACACCATGGAAATAAAATTATCATTTGATTAGGTTTCGTAAAGGTAAGGAAAAAGCCAGTAAGATCAAGGTATGAAATCAACTTTTAACATATTGGAACAGATATTGCTATCAGATGCAGATGATAATATCTTCAAAATATCAGTAAATATTTGAAGATCTGTCCCAAATGTAGAAGTTTATTTTTTTTTCATTTGGGAAAAATGTTATGAATGTGATACATCAGTAAATATTTGTAAACTGATACTGTTGTAGCATATCTAATAAATGGTACTACTTGGTAGCATTTAACAATTATAAAACCAAAAAGATAAATAAAAATAAATAAATGAAATAACCATCACCAACCTGGGAGAAATTATGACAGAGCGACACTTAAGGGAAGAGACAGATTGAATGCCAGATACTTACACGTCCAGGAGGACCGGGCAGACCAGAGTCACCTTTTTGACCCTGTCAACAAAATTGCAAAAAGTTTAATATTACTGAGAATATTGATCATGGATGTACATGCATATGAAGATTCTGAATTGCAAAACACACTCACTTTTTCCCCATCTCTTCCCGGAAAGCCAGGTGTACCACGGTCACCGGGCAAACCCTGAGAGAGAGAGAGAGAGAGAGAGAGAGAGAGAGAGAGATCTTCAAAATATTTGAAAAGCGTAAAATCATTATGTGTGAAGGTTTGAGGTCTACAGAGGCAAAGTAAAAAGCTCAGGCCTTAAAGGCCTGGGGGCTTCTGTTGGAAGAGGATATCCAAGAGAGGAGTAGTTTCATTTCTCCAGTTAAGATTCATTTCCCTGGTTAAGTTTCATTTCTCCAGCTGTTTCATTTCTTCAAGTCTGAAACAACACTTTCCATTTTGGGGTAAGATGATATAAAAGGGGAGAGAGCCAGCCAGGGGAGAGTGGAAGAAAAGAGCAGAAAGAAGCAGCATGAAGAAGTCTAGGTGCAGCTAGGGTAAAATAATTCACGTTTTTGCAGCTTTTATTTTCTTGTAATTCCCTTTGTATCACTCAGCTCTATTGACAAAATACCTTTAATTGTAATTTTCTCATTTTAATATATTAGTAAACTGTTGTGTTCAACCTGAAGTGTCTGATGTGCCAATCGCCCCACGTGTACAACGTAAACCCCACATTACTGGGAAGGGAAAGGTGAAAAGAAGGAAGGTGGGACACTTAAGAAGGCAAGACATCCTTAAAAAGTTGCTCAAGGGGTCCAGGACATAGAAGGAACCCTGACAGTATGTAAGAAAGAAAAATGTAACAGACTCACACTCAAGCCAGGTTGCCCACTTTCTCCATCTTTGCCAGGTTTCCCCTTAAAAATACAAATGAATATTGAAAAAAACAATCAAGCAGCTTCATATGACAAAGATGTTACCAAGCATTGCACTGTTGGCAGCTAAGACATAATGCAAAATGTGTCTCTCCAGCAGGACTTTTAAGACAAATATCAACAGTCAAGCGACCCTCATAATTAACAAGAGCAAATGAAACAAGGATAGGAAAAGCAACCACAGAAGAAACAGATGATGGTATGAAACATCATGAGAATATTAACAGGAAAATCGTCTCAGACGGAGCCAATGACAATTCCATCATCTTGACTGCTTTGATGCAATTTGCTATTTTCAACATAGCTTTCATAAAGAAAGCAGAGTGGGACTCAAAACAGTTTTATGTCCCTTCTCCTGAAGCTCATGTAAGATTTTAGTCCTCCTAATTCTAAACAAATGGTTGATTTAAATCGGAACATCGAAAACTGCCTTATATTGAGCCCAACCAACTCTTTATAAAAACAAACAAGCATGATCCCCTGAGGGAGGAACTAGTTTGGGACCATGGTCTTATGGGGCAGACATAACTTTTCCCTCCTCCTGCACCATGTCCCTGAGGTAAATCCTCTGCCCCAACATTAATGGGGATGCCTCTCCTCCTCCAGCAACATGATCCTGATCCAGTTCAAAGCTCCTTGGCTGATTTTTAATAAACATGGCCTTCACCAACAGGGCACACTCCCCAGCCAAAGTGGTCAGTGGTCAGGGCTCATGGGAGTTGTAATCCAAAACATTTAGAGGCTACCACCTTGGGAATCACAGAGCACCATCATCCCATTGAGTTTGACCCTCTGACCCATTTTGCCCTCTGAAGAAAACAAGAGGCCTGCTTTTTCACACAAGGCCTCTTCAGGCCAGTGGAGGCTGGTGGCTACAAAGTCAGTGGGGAGACGAATCTGTTCTGGGTTTCAGTCAGAACCAGTCAGAACTCTAAAGGAGCTATCAAACCTTCGATAGCTCCTTTAGAGTTCTGACTGGTTCTGACTGAAACCCAGAGCGGATTCGCCACCCCATCGACATCGGAGCCACCAGCCTCCACTGCTTCAGGCTGACATTTCAGCCTAGAGCAAGTTTACAAGCAGAATAGCCATTTCTGGATCTCCAAAACAGAGGACAAAAATGGGCATGTATTCACAGAAAATATGCACAAGCTCATTTACATGTATAGATGCAAATTTCGAAACAATAACCAGGTGACCTGCGTACCTGCCTGTTTATTCTGCTGCTATCCAGGTGCTTAAGAGCTGATGAGCACCAGTTGTTATAGTTTTTTTATTATATTAAAACTGGAACAGGACTGCAAAGGCTGTCAAACAGAGGACACCTTCAAATAGAGGGTGATCCTCTGGCAGCCATTCAAATAGAGGATTGTCCTCTCTAAAAGAGGCCTCCTGGTCACCTAGCTCAGCTGCCAGCTGGAAAGACCATATTGATTCCATGCTCTTAAAAGGAATTATGTAGCCACTCTTATGGGTGGGGGGAACAAACACCCCCAAACAAAATGGAAGCAGCAAGAAATCCTGCAGAGATCTGCATCTGCTATGGAGTCTTCATGTGAATATCAGTGTTCCTTCTTTGTCTTCTCCGTCTTCCTCCTTCGACACTATAATGATCTAAAAATGTGTTGGGATACAACTCCCATCTTCCCCAGCCAGCCCGGCCAGGGAAGGCTGATCTACAGGCAGAGTGAAAAACCGCCTAAGGTTATTTGTTCAGCACAGCTTCATGAGAGAAAGTTGCCTCTCAATATGCCTGAAGTTACTGGTGACTCATGTTGGTTAGACTGAATTATTTAGAAAACAAAATCACATCCTACCGTTTCACCGAGAGACTCAGTGCTCTGGGAGTCCCACAACACATACAAGCTTCGTCATACAGTGGAAACCTACCATCCAACCAAAATGTAGTAGGAAGGGGGTTATGGCAGAATGTAGTCCTTGGCAAGAACTTCTGAGCAGCATCCAAGAGAGAAGGGAGGCCACTTACCGAAGGGTTTTGGGGGGGAAGATACAGAAACAGGGAAAGAGTTGGCTAGGCACCATCCTGCAGAATAGCTAGGAGCATGGAAAAGGCTTGGGACTATTTCCTCGGTATGTGATTTAAGTCCAGGGCAGTTTCCAGTGGCTTCTTCTCCTGTTACATGAAGGATCTTGCATAAGTCTTGGGCAGACATGCTCTCCTCTACCTTCTCCTCCTCAACTTATGCCCCACTGGCTTGAGTGCCAATTTACTGGTGGAAAGGTGAGGTTGGCTATGCTGGCTAGGGCTGATGGAAGTTGTAGGTCAAATCACATGGAGGGTCACAAGTCCCCCCCCCCCCGATCCAAAACCACAGTTTGACCCTGGCTTGTCTTCTCTAAGCATAGTTCAAACAAACCACTGTTCCCTGTTTTAAATATCTCAAGGACATGTGGCGTTTCAAGCCAGAAAGGAACCTTCCAAGCCCCTTCATCGATGCCAAAGACGAGGAGAAAAGACGGGGAGGAAGTGAGCCTGAAATCAGACCGCGTTGTTTATTTAATGGAAAAAGACAATTTCTCATTACATCCGAACTGGGCCAGTGAGTTTGAAAGCACTAGACACTTTGTATACATGCTTCTGTGATTCTGAAAGCTTCCAACGTTCTTCCCTTGCTTGGCCATCAGACAGTGTTTGCAGAAGATGTCGTGATGCCTTTCTTTTGTATTAATACGTTAATTACTAGCACATTTTGATGGTCTTTTTAAGGGGCTGCCCTTCCCATGTCTCATTTACATCCTCTCCACAGCCGTGCATCCCTTGCCTCTCAGCGAGTCAAACATAAACGCCCCTCCCATGAGGACTAGCGACACTCATGGTTCTATTGATCTTGGGTGCAATTCTGCTCTCCATGTGAGCACACACCCGCCTTTCTGCAAAGTTCTGAGCATCTCTAGCCTACAACTTGGCCCATCTGGTTGTAGGCTAGAGATGATCAACTTTTTTTTTTTTTTACTGGAAGTAGCTCACTGTGTCCACTCCGAATAGAGAACCAGGGAGCAGGAGTTAGTCTGGATTAAGGAATCCAGACTGAAAAAACGCTGAGTTCTGACACAGGTGTGTCATCAATGAGCCTTCCTGATCCACAGAAAACCAATCCAGTACCACCTTAGAAGACCACAGGAGAAAGGAAAAATCAAAAATCTTACCCAGTATTTGGTGGCCCCACCTGAATTCCCAAAGCTATACATGGTTTGGAAAGGTAAATGTTGTGTTCAAAGAAGTTACTTACTCTTTTGCCTGGTTCTCCTTGCTCACCTTTTTCACCTTTTCCACCACCTGGAGGGCCCTGGAGACAAAGAACATAACCCGACTGTCAGCCCATGCACACAAAGGCTTTGGAGGACTTCTGATACAACTTCAAAAATGATGCAAAGTTACTTACAGGAGAACCTGGTTGCCCAGGGGGGCCTGGGAAGCCTCGGTCACCTGGAACACCCTGTCAAGCATTGGGGGGGGGGGGGTAGAGAAAAAGATGTAGTTAAAAAAAAACACTATTGCCCTCTGAAGAATTTGAGATTTTACTCCGATTTAAACTACCGTACTCCATGAGGACTAGCGGCACTAATTGCTCTGTTGTTCGTGGGTGCAATGCTGCTCTCCATGTGTGGGGACAGCAGTGTATTGAGGTTCCCACTATGCCTGACAGGCAGCAAGGGCCCTTGTTAGAGTGTAGCAACTGGAGGAACATTGCTCCTTTCATTGAAATGTGAAGTCGGCCTGCCAGGAGCACACAATGGTGTCAGTGCCATTCACTGCCTTGAGGGAGACACAGTGGCCTGGTTCACATGATCACAGGGGGAAATAAGCCACAGTGGCTTATTTCCCTAAACCCCTTCGCCACACACACATTTTCGTGCCAGTGGAATTTGCATAATTACCCTCGGCAGAGTAGCTTGTCATGTCGTGCGAATCTAGCCGGTATGGCTTGTTGCCGTGGGTAACACACCATCTAGAACCCTGCCCCAGCCTACGTTACCACAGCAACAAGCCACTCTAGGGTAATTAAAATGTGACTGGCACACATAGGGGAGGGGGAGGGAATAAGCCACCATGGCTTATTCCCCCTTCTGTGATCATGCAAACCAGGTCCGTGACTACGTTTGCTTTCTAAAATGTTTGTGGGTTTCCTCATGTGTAAGCAACCGGTGACAGCAATGTTGGTTGTTACCTTTAACTTGTGTCACATGGACAGACAGCTGATTTTGGGGACCTTATTGAAGAACTTTACTCTGACACATTTCATGAGTAGTAGCCCTGAGCCATTTTTTAGAGTTTTTAAAACAATATATCCTTGTGAACTGATTTTCATATTGATGGCCAGTATTTTTTTATTATTATAAAGGTTTAGTATTATGTTGGATGTATATAGATAGAGAGATAGAGATATATCATACACAGCTCCTGGGGAATGATAAACCACCGTTGGGGAAATTCTCTTGATTAAGGTACCCTTGACTTTTTTTAAAATTAAGATTAAGATTAAGTTCTTTTGATTAAGATACCCTTGGATGATTAGTGTCAGATATTTGTTAAAAAATTGGCAGCCTTTCAGATTGCCCAATGGAGGCTTCCCTGCTTGATTTAACTCTCTCTCTCTCTCTCTCTCTCTCTCTCTCTCTCTCTCTCCACACACGCACGCACACACGAGACTGAAATGACAGTCATTTTCAGCTGAAATGTTTCATTCCTCAGTTGGTTTTGATGAATAATGAAATGAGATATAATTGAAAGGTCTCATCAACAACAGCAAAAACAAATCTACTGTATCTTTATTTTTTCCAAAATATATGTTAAGCCTATATAGTGGTTTGGGGCTATAATATGTGTCATGTTCACATAGGGTTCCTGTGTATCACTGTTTTAATACACCGCATGTCGTATTCTATCAGTAATAGCACCTCTTCTTCCTCCTCCTTTTTTTCCTACAGGTCTCATTGACCTAGTCTGTGATTGTTGCCGATTCTTGGGATGCCAACAGAACCCCTTCCAATCACTCACCTGATCTCCTTTCTGAAATTCTACGTCATTTGGTCTCTTCTGTTCCCCGATTTGTCCCGGTGGCCCGGGGGGTCCTTGGAGGCCCTGTTCACCCTAATTCGCCCAGGAGACAGCAAAACAGATTAGCTGTATCAGCCACTCTCACATGACGAGCCATTACCAGCAAAACTCAGGGCCAGGTCATTGTTCCACACTCACCTTTTCTCCTTTGGGCCCTTGGAAGTTCAAGCCCATATTCCCCTTAAAAAAAAAGTCACAAAAATAATAAGAGACATAATAACAAACTAAGTACAAAGAAAAGAGAAAAAGTAAACAAATGTAAAAGCTGTAAACTATAGTATACCTTGGGGCCTTGTAATCCTGGTTGACCGGGAGGACCCTACAAATGAGAAACATAATCATCATTCTCCAAGATTACTTCTGCACCCATGCAAAAGAAATCCATGGCTGGGAATTTTGAAAAACATGGGGATAGAATGGGTTGCCCATGGGGGGGGGGGGGTTCGCAAGGCCCCAACCCTACAAGCTTTTTGGAAGCCCCCGAAAATGTGCTTGTCTACATAGCCTTCTCCCGATTATGTTTCATCGGACTGGGTTGCAGCTCCGATTGCGTAGAAAGTTTTATCTCATGCTGGTGTTTGTGGTTTTTTTTTAGAACATTTGCTGTTTTTATTAACACATCCATTTTTATTAAGTACAGTCTATACTTCTCCATAATGGTATGGGAGCCATTTTTATCGTACATGTGACCCATACTCAGTTCAGGGAATGTGCATGTCAGGGAACTGTGTGCGCCAAGGCCAACGACATGGTTCTTCCACAGACAAAACCTCATGAACTGGGACATCAATACAAATCCCTCCCTTCTATCTTCCCCAATGCTGCTCACAGTTCACGTTGCAAATGTAGCCCCGTCATGGAAAGCAGGGCAAGAGAAACGTGGATAGAACTGGTGCAGTAGCTCGTCCAAACTCTTCCAGAAGCGCTGGCGAAACTCCAGCTCAGTAGCTCTGACCCTTGTCTGGGGCCACTTGCTCATTCCACAAGCTTAGGCAGGAGTCATCGAGGAGACATACCGTCAAACCTGGTGGGCCGGGAGGGCCAAGCGGACCTGGTGTTCCAGCGGGACCTGGTGAGCCCTGCAGGAAGGAGGGAAGAAACTGTCAAAGTTGCTTTTCAGCAAAGCAGGACATGGTGAGAGAAAACTGTGGACATGGCAGCAGGGGGAATGCAGTGTCAGCGTTAGGCAACCTCCAGGGCAGGGGAAGGCCCAGCACACCCTCGGACGCCTTTCTTATTGCCCATCAAGTTGCCCTCACTGTCCCCTTTTATTTATTTTACATACCAACATTTCTCACTGTCAGCTGCGATCGCGTTTCCCATGAATTCCTCTGGGCAACGCGTGGGGCTCAGAGACGTTCTTCAGAAAGGAAGATGGCGGGGACTGCAAGCTGATGCTTTCCTCTGAAGCATGCCCATTTTCTCAAATTGCTCAATGTGCCCATGGGTCCAAAAAGTTTGCCCGTCTCTGCCCTAGGGGCACAGGGCTAAACCAATGTACACTTAGGAAATTTGAAGTGCTGCATTTAATGATCTTATGTTGGGGGGGGGGAGCTTCTACAGCTGGTCTTGTGTGTTACTTCATTGACTTCCAAGCCCTGTGTCATGGGCTAGGATCCTGATCCCTCGTCCTCAGAAGAATAGGCTCCTGAGTTAATGGTTGAAGGAGAGGACTTATGTTTTTCTTGTATAACTTTAATCCAAAGACTCCTCTTCACTTCTGCATTAATGGAGGACATGAGAATTTGCAGAGTAAACAAATATGGAGCAGAGCCTTCAGCAATGGGCACTGAGGCCTTAGGGAGTGGTCCGGGTGTAAAAATCGGCATGTTCTAAGGATGTCCCTCTCCTCAGTTGTGAAATTTGAAAGGGTACCCAGATTCTACCTTCCCTGTCTTATGTTCTTAAAGAACCGCCTCCCACTTAAGCATTGGGAATCTTTCAACCCTTCCTGTCTCTTGTGAATAGAGGTGGCAGCTCCAGTTTTTCCTCACAGGCATTTCACCATCACACTCCCATTTGCCTGTTTTCCCTTATGCGGGGGGGGGGGGGGAATGAGCAGCACAGGGGGAAGTCCAATGAGATCCCACTGAAGATGAATGTGTTTAGAGAAGGGGTGTGGAACCAGAAGTCACTGGACTCCAGTTCCCATCAGCAAATCATCAAGGATGATGAGAAATGACCTCCAACAACCTCTGAAAAGCCAGGGAGTTCCCACCCACTGGGTTATAGAGACCATTGACGGCTTCAGCTCAGATAGGAATACATCACAGAATGGTACTAGATGTCCTGGCCTTTCATCCCTTGCTCAATTCAGAATAGGCTTCTATCTTTAAAAGGCGGCCCAAAAATAATTTTAAATTGGATACAATTAAATTACTAAATCAATTAAAGCAAGCCTCCATTGAAAGTCACCAATACAGACAAGATAAGAGTTCCTTGATGTGCCTGTACCAATACCATAAACCAGGGCTGGGCAACTTTGGGGACCCGGGGGGGGGCACTCCCCTGACCCCCCTTTCCCCCATGCACTGCACTCCTACACTGCTGAACTTGGTGGCAATAAATAAATAAAAATAAAACGGCAGTTTGCCACTGAATTTCAACAGCAAGCTGCTTCAGAGCATCAAAAAATGCCAAAATTAGCAGGCTGCACGTTGGCTGCTCCTGCAGTAAAGAAATTCATGGAAGAGTCAGAAAGAAGCAGGAAACAATGAGATGTTTGTTAGGACAATGTAAGCAAGGCCTTGGATCACTTTTAGAAGCAACCGCCCTAGATCATCATAGCTTCCAAACGAAAGGCCTGTGAACTCTGAGTGTGCTCCTTTCTGCCCAGAAGCGCAGCCTGGACAAAATACACTTTCTGCTCAGAAGAACGCTAGCGGTCCAGCAAGCAGTGGAACAGACAAGCTTTCCCTGGCATTCTGCTGCCTCCTTGTGGCGCCTTCACACAGCTGCAATTTAAAAGCAGGCTCCAGAACTCTACTAGGAAATAATAGTAATAATCTGGGGATCCCTTTAATTGGGGATGAATAAGAATTGTCTTTTTATCATGAGTTATTATCAAGGTCTTTGAGGGCTAAATTCTCCACAGTTGCATATAGCTTTCATTGTTTTTCATTGTCTCTATTGCTTTTTTAAAAAACAATGGACTGGTTTTAATTGGTTAACAATATAGAACATTTTAGCTGTGCATATTGTTTATTGTTTCACACTGTTCTGATTTTATCTGTACGCCGCCCTGAGAGCCCAGTGATATAGGGTACGATACAAATGTTTAAATAAATAAATAGTCTTCAGTTCATTTTTTGATAAGAACTTACAAAAACTCTCACATTTCTTCATAAACAGGGTGGAATAGACCTGATTGAACGTTGGACAAAGCAAAACTGGCATATGTGTCCCTCCAAGGCTGAAGGCTTGGGTGGGTTCAAATCCCTGTGTATTCAACTAAGTTGGTTGCCACCTCTTCCCTCCTCCTGAAAGGTTCTTTCCCTTTATAGCAGAAAGGTACAACATAGTCATCTTCATGTGGGGAATAGATGGACCTATTGCATTTGGCTAGTGCAGGTGGGTAAGAATTTCATTCAGTTCATTTAAAAAAAAAATAAGAACTCTCCAAAATTTGCATATTTCTTCATAAACAGAATGGAAAAGACTTAAGCGTTTTGTTATTTAAAAAATGGATGTGGGAGAAAACAAAACTGATGGGTTTGTTCATCGCTATCTTTAAGTTTTGGCTTAATAAAAAAGCATTCTCCGGTTGTTAATAGCACACTACTATTAAAACAATGGAGGCTGGTGATTTTGATGTCAGTAGGGAGGTGAATCCGCTCCAGGTTTTAGTCAAAACCAGTTGGAATTCTATAGGAGTCATCCAAGGTGCTTCAGCACCTTGGATAACTCCTTTAGAATTCCGACTGGTTCTGACTAAAACCCGGAGCGGATTTACCTCTCCACTGACAGAGTTATCAGCCTCCTCTGCATTGAAATACACTGTTTGTTATTAAGTTATTTTTTTTTCCTTTGAGGAAAGACAGGATGAACAGAAATTCTAATCAACTTACTGGTAGTCCTGGCAGACCTGGAAATCCTGTATCACCTTTCTGTCCTGGAAGTGGAGACGTGATAATTTCACCTGGCTCACCCTAAAAGGAAAATTGAACTAAGAAAGCAATACTCAAGATGTCTAACAGAGAGAGTTCAGAGCTGCAATTACTATCCATCCACACAGCAAGGTCTCAAAGCAACCATTTCAGTCTCATAAGAGCTGAACTGTTCAAAAGGAAGCCTTCAAGAACGTTCTCATGTAAACATTTCCTTGCATGAATTCATCCACAATATTTCTGACACCAATGAACCTGTGCAGTACATATTCATGTTGATTTAAAATCATGACCCTGCACTTTCCATCACCCAGAAGAAACAGGATGGAGGTGTCAAAACTCCCACTTTAAGAAAATTAGCATTAATTGATTATTAACATTTATATACAGACATGTTCACGAAAAAGACATCAAGGTGGTGAATATGGCTCATATCACCAGAATATGATTGTTTAAATGAAATACATCTTTAGAAGTGCTGAAACATGTTTTCTAATGCAGTTGACGAGAATTAGTTGCATGTGTCTAACAGAGCACGTTGGTCTGTTGCATCCTGCTAAGCTAGGGTGGGCAACCTGTAGCTCTCCAGATCTTAAGGCCTACAACTCCCATCAGTCCCTGCCAGCATAGCATGGTGAGGGGATCATGGGAATTATAGGCCAAAACTACTGGAGGGCCACAAGTTCCCCACCCCTGTGATAAGGAAAGCTTAATATTCCACAATCATGTTATCAATAATAAACAACACGTAGTCCAGGGCTACAGAAGGGTCAATTGCATGTCTCCTAGGGTGGTGGGAGTCTCACAGATGCCTGTACACATACACAGACACACTAACATTGTGCTTGTCCTGAATGCATTCCAATATTTAAAAACCATTGGTTTAAAACACGGCCGGACAACTTCTGCTGCATTCCCTTGAGCGTAATCTATAAGGGGCTAGGATCCCCCAACGCCCCTTTACAAACACAAACTCCCCCACTCACATTAGGGATGTCAGAGGAATCTCTCCGGGATGTGGGCGTGCGTGAAGCTTCCTGAGCTTTCATTAGTTAGGCCTCCCTGACTTTGGCTCACTTTTCCATGAGCTGGCTGGACATGACCCGCATGGAGTTGGGCCAGTTTGCAGATTTCTGTATTTTAAAAAAATTGCGTAAAAAGCAATTGCAGCTGTAATTTGCGCAAATTACGCAGATTCTGGAGAAAATTTGCGCAAATTGCTTTTTATGCAAATAAAGAAAAACTGAAACATTCCCAGATTTGGGGAAGAGACCAGTGGCTTGGCTCACAAATACAAGCCGGGTTGGGGGTGCTGCGGAAATCCAGCGAGTCCCAAAAGAGCCGGATTTTCTAGCGACACAATTCCCTAACTCGCATAGGTTCAATCCCCACCCACCCCACTCATTCACATACAGTCACTCCCCCCTACTCACATACAGGCACTTCCCCCCGCTCACTCACTCTCTCTCACACCTACCCACTCTCAGCATTAATCCTTCCCAGAAAAATGCTCTAGGAACAGGCTCTACATTTCCTGCCATAAAAGCGTTACTCCTGGGGCATCCTAGGAAGCAGGCAGGAGCCTTCAAGCACCGCTTCCGAGGATGCTCTAGAAATGAGGCTTCTAGGGCAGGAACCATACAGCCTGTTCTTAGAATGGATTTCCCCTCTCTTCCAGTTCCTCTACCCTCACATCTGTGCAGATGTTGGCATAGTACTTACATTGGACACACTTGCCCACCCCACCCCCTACCCGATATATATATATTTTACCCTACCTTTCAGCCACAAGGTGACTAGCTGCCGATAAAATGTAGAACTAGAACAAAATAGCCATGGAGGCAAAGGGCAACTTACCTTCATCCCTGGAAAGCCAGGGGAACCCTGCATTTTAAAAAAAAAAAGGAAAGAAAGAGTAGATAAAGAGTTATGAATAACCCAGTACATTGGGGTGGGCAACTCTTTATCTGTCAAGGCCGCATTCCCTCGGGAGTGATTTGTTGGGGGTCACATGTTGGCAGTGGGAGTGGCTGAAGCCCAAAGTAGGTGGGTCACCCCTAAATTCTTTTTTCCACTGTTTCTCGTTCTCTTTCTGCCCCTTCCCTCTCTCTTTCCCATGCAGCAGAATGCCAGTGAAGGGACAAGTTTCTCTTGCCAGAGGTCTGAACTGACTGCATGCAGAAGGCCTTTTGAAGTTAGGCTGAGGGCCACGTGGGATTAGATCAAGGGATGCTTCTGGCCCAAGGGCCGCAGGTTGCTCACCCCTGCATTCCACGCTTGCTAGCAAAATGCAATTTCTCCCTTGCTTCAACCCATGCAATTCATTCCACAACAGTAGGGTGACCTTGTGGAAAGGAGGATTGGGCTCCTGTATTTCAGCAGGTGTCATTTGTATGCATGCAGCACCTGATGAAACTCCCTTTTCATTGCAACAGTTAACGCTGCAGGAGCCCTGCCCTCTTTAGAAGAGTGACCAGATACAAAAGACGGCAGGGCTCCTGCAGCTTTCACTGTTGTGATGAAAAGGGAATTTCACCAGGTGCTTCATGCATACAAATCATACCTGCTGAATTGTTAAAGATACAGGAGCCCTGTCCTCCTTTCCATATGGTCACCCTACACAACAGGAAAAGTCAAACAGTTGAATACTGCCCAAGTACTTTTAAAAAGCAAACATTATTTCTATGAGCGAAACTCCACTGGTTTGGGAGATTGTTTTGAATGGGTCTCCTGTTAGCACAGGGGTGGACAACTTAAGGCTCCCCAAATGTTTCTGGACTACAATTCCCATCATCCCACATCCTTGGCCATGCTGGATAGGACTGATGGGGCTTGCAGTCCAACAACATGGGGAAGGACGTAAGTTGCCCACCCCTGTACTATTCTTATGCTACCTCTGTGGAGATTCTTTTTATCGACTCTTTGGCTCAAATGGCATTCGGCAGAATCGCAGCTGTGTGTTCAAAAATGAGGTCTTCCCCCTATCCCAATCACATGTGAAGTGGGGTGGGTGCTGCAATTTTCAGGTATTCATTATCAAATGTACACCCCACCTCTGATAACTTAGTCAAGCTAGGTCACGAAGAAACAAAATATACGCTAACAAAACAAAGCCCCAATTACGATCATGTACTGAAAAGACTTAACAGAATAATCCTAGGCAATCGGAAGTAAGTCACGCTGAGTTTAATGAGGCTTACTCCCAGGTAAGTGGGGAAAGAATTACTGCCTGAGGGATCCACTGTGTGTGTGTGTGTGGGGGGGGGGCTACGCAAACTTTGTTCCTGAGACACAATTTGCAGAAGGCCACAGAGCGTTGATTGAATGAATCAGGCCTTCAGTCTGCGGACATAGAATTTAAAAACACAACATGGCAATGTCGATTCTCCTGAGGACCAGGCAGGGGCGTCGTCAAGGGTAGGCATGGTTGGGCATCTGCCAATGGCCCACAACCTCTTCCCCATTGCAGCCTCCTTGTTCAGCTGCTTCTCTCTTTGGTCGAGACAACAGTGGTGACGAGAAGGGGGAGCAGGAGATGCCACTGCCTACTTACTCACTGGCTTTCTGCTCATTAAGTAAGCAAGTGATAGAAATGATGAGGGGGGAGCAATAACAAGTGGTGATAATATCAGTGAGAAGATAGACCTTGTGATGGAGGGGAGTCTTACTCAAGGGCCCTCAAGAACCTGGAGACAGCGCTGGGACAAGGGAACATGAAGGACCGCCCATCTCCATATGTACCAAACCCATATGTCCAGAGCTTCTGCTGAAGGTCTTCTGCAGGCCCTCCCATTATCTGAGATCGGGCAGACTGTCATCCGGGAGATGGCCTGCTCAGTGGTGGCATCCCCATTCTCTCCAGAGAAATCCATCTGCTGCCCAATTCATTAGTGCTCCAATGCCAAGCAAAGACCTTTTTATTTTCTCGGGCTTTTTAGTCTTCATTTTAGCCCTGCTGATAGTTTTTAATCTGGTCTTGAAATATTATTATTATTGTTGTTGTTGTTGTTGTTGTTGTTATTAATTACCCCGCTCTTCAACATTTGCACATAGAGCAGCTTATACCAAATTATTCCTAAGGAAACACAACTTCGAATGCCTCAAAAAATCACTTTAAAACTCAATCTGGATCCATTTCAGTCGGGTTTCAGGCCTGGTTTTGGCACAGAAACAGCCTTGGTCGCGCTGTATGATGACCTATGTTGGGAGAGGGACAGGGGGAGTGTGACTCTGTTGATTCTCCTTGATCTCTCAGCGGCTTTCGATACCATCGACCATGGTATCCTTCTGGCACGACTGGCTGAGTTGGGAGTGGGAGGCATTGCATTGCAGTGGTTCCGCTCCTACTTGACAGGTCGGCTCCAGAAGGTGGTGCTGGGGAGACATTACTCGGCCCCGTGGATTCTCCAGTATGGGGTTCCGCAGGGGTCAGTTTTGTCCCCCATGCTGTTCAACATCTACATGAAACCATTGAGTGCTGTCATCCAGAGTTTTGGAGTGCGTTGTCATCAGTACGCTGATGACATGCAACTCTATTTCTCCTTTTCATCTTCATCAGGTGAGGCTGTGGATGTGCTGAACCAGTGCCGGCTGTGACAATGGACTGGATGAGGGCTAATAAACTGAAACTTAATCCAGACAAGACTGAGATGCTGTTGGTGGGGGGTTCCAATGATCGGATGGAGGGTGTTCAACCTGTTCTGGATGGGGTTGCACTCCCCCTGAAAGAGCAGGTTCGTAGCTTGGGGGTTCTCCTAGAACCATCTCTGTCACTTGAGGCTCAGGTAGCCTCGGTGGCACGGAGTGCCTTCTACCAACTTCGGCTGGTGGCCCAGCTACGCCCCTATCTGGACAGGGATAACCTGGCTTCAGTTGTCTATGCTCTGGTAACCTCCAAGTTAGATTACTGCAATGCGCTTTACGTGGGGCTGCCTTTGAAGACGGTTCGGAAGCTGCATCTTGTGCAGAATGCAGCGGCCAGATTGGTAACAGGGACCAGAAGGTTCGAACATATAAGACCAATTCTGGCTCACTTGCATTGGCTGCCTGTAGGTTTCCGAGCCCGATTCAAGGTGCTGGTTTTAACCTATAAAGCCTTACACGGTTTGGGACCACAATACCTGATGGAACATCTTTCTCAACATGAACCTACCCATTCACTACGCTCAACATCAAAGGTCCTCCTCAGGCTGCCTACTCCGAGGGAAGCTCGGAGGATGGCAACAAGGGAGAGGGCCTTCTCTGTGGTGGCCCCTCAATTATGGAATAATCTCCCCGATGAGGCCCGCCTGGCGCCAACACTGTTACATTTCGGCGCCAGGTCAAAACTTTTCTTTTCTCCCAGGCATTTTAACAGCTCAAGTTGAGGTTTGATTGACATTATGGCCTAGCTTAACAGCTAAAATGTTTTAAAGTGTTTTAATGATAGCTGTTTTATGTTTATGGTTTTAAATTTTGTATATTGTCTTTTTAATGCTCTATCTTTTTAATTTTTGTAAACCGCCCAGACAGCTTCAGCTATGGGGCAGTATATAAGTGTAATAAATAAATAAATAAATAATAATAATAATAATTCACAACCAAAGCCAAAGTACAGACAGCAGGAGAGCATTTCTTGTACTTACAGGGGAGCCTGGTAAACCTGGAAAACCTGTATTGCCGGGGTAGCCGCGTTCTCCCTGTAGAGGGGAGAAAGAAAACTTAAATATATGGCTAAAGACAGACAGAAGCCCCAAAGCATGCTTCTGTGCAATGGTGAAGCAGCAAAGAAGTCAGCAATGTTGCATAGAGCAGAAGCTAAAACAGCTTTAAAAACACACACAACCACAACGGCTTGAGTAATTGTACAGCTACGGAGTCCCTCGAATATGCAGAAAACAGAGTCTTATTTTTGGGTGGCCCCATTTCACTTCCAAACTAATAGGCACTTGACCACCGAAATCGGCTAATACATGTGCTAAGCTCTGATCCTGCAACTCGCAAATTAAAGTTAGTTTGATTCTATGAGATCCAAAGCAGACGTTGCTTGAAAGATGGAGCAAGTAGCTACGTCTTGTGTTTTTTTTTAACTCTAGAATAACTGCAGTGCTCCTCATCTGTTGCTGCTATTTATATTTTTCAAGTAAAATGTGCTTTGGCCCCGAGTCACATGTAAAGCAGAATTGACCATAAGGAAGCCAGACTTCCTAGGGACTTGAGCTAAAGGACAAATCAAGCAATTATTATTGCACACACACACATATATACACAGATTATTTTCATTTCACAGCTGGATTTCCAAAGCAGAGCTAGGCACACACAAAAAAGAGTGTTCTCTTAATTTCTAGTCTTGTGCTCTGGGTTCCTCAAGAGATTTGAGTGGAAAGCATCTAGCTCTATGGAATATACTTATTTAGATATTCCTTCAATAACATTAGATTATCCAGACAGTATCAAATTAATGAAAAAACGGAGCAGGGTTAGATATTATCTTGAAATTTACCAATCCAAAATGTAACCGGTATGATCCATCTTTCAGTGAACGTATTCTCAAACATATGATTTTTATGTACGTAAAGTTAGTTCTATCAAAAGTGGCAATATCTCAAATTCTAACAAAAATATTCTGATAAAGGAGGATTGATTGGGGGGAGGGGTCCTTCCAAAAGGAAGCTATGGAGATTTTAGTGGCAGGAAATGAATTAATAACCATTTCAGTGTCATATTTTCAATAAACGATCTTGAAGATAATTTAACAACACTCTCAAAGGATCAGCTGATATTATATCCAGTTATTTGCTCAATAATTTATTTGCTCAATAACTTATTTGCTTAAGCTTATATGGCTTGATTTCTTTTCACAGTTCCAGAATATATGGAAAAAAGCAGCCCCATACTGTCTGCAAATGACAGATGGCTACTATCAGCGGCAGCTATTTAAGTGTGTCTTCTCCTGTGACAAGCAGAATGGTTCCATACCCACACGAGCGCACCAGGGTTATGCATTTGCACTTAAACTAGCCCCACCTTTGTTCCATTGCATCCTGGGATACCTTGAGTTCCTGGAGGCCCATCCTGACCTGGTAGCCCCTGAAAGGTGGGAGGAAAAGTAGCACAATTACTTTCGGGCAAAGCTGTACATAATTTTCCCCGCACAGATGGCAAACCTGCCATCGTAATTTATTTATTGACTAATTCAATTTATATATCACCCAAATGGCAAATGTCCTCGGACAGTTTACAATAATAATTTAAAAAACCCATAAAACAATTAAGTAACAGCTAAATAATAAATACAACAATAAAAATATTAAATACCAGTACTTTCCTGGCTGCACTGGCTGCCAGTCCATTTCTAGGGCCAATTCAAAGTGCTGGTATTAACATTCAAAGCCCTAGACGGTCTGGGGCCAGCTGACTTGAAGAATCCTCTCCTTTAATATATGCCTGCCCAAGATGTGCTCTAGGATCATCTTCAGCAGTCCTTCTTTGGCACCTCAGTTGTGGAATGAGCTCCCCAAAGAGGCTCATTTGGCGCCTAAGTTGTGATCTCTTCAGCACCAAGTGAAGACCTTATTTTCCCAGGCATTGTTGTTTTAAAGCTGCAAAGTTTTATTTTGGTTTTCATTTCAATTTCATACTGCAGTTTTACATTTTCACACTTTTACATTGTATTTTGGAGTGTTGTATTTTAATTGCTGTGAACTGCCCAGACAGCATCAAATTAAAGACCCGGTGTCTAAATGCGTACATTGAAGATGCCATGTAGATCTCCCTGTGAAGAGCGTTCCATGTGTGGGGTGGGAGGGACACTACAGAGAAGGCTCTTTCCCCCGTAGCCATCCATCACACCACTGTGGGCAGCAGTACCCAGAGAAGAACCTCAGAAGATTATCTTTAGGGCTGGCCCTACCATTAGGCAGGGTGAAGCTCTTGCCTCAGGCAGCAGATACCGAGGGGTGAAGAATGGCAGTGAGGTGATGAAGGACAGAGCTGTGTATGCTATTCAGCATGTCCTGTGTTGTCATTCAAAGCTGCTGGGTAATCTACAAAGCTTTATTCAGCAAATAGACATCTCTTCACACCTGAAGGGAGTGTGAATGCTAGAAGCTATCTTCTAAGCTTAATTAGACTAACAAAGCAAGGCAGTTGCCTATCAACTAAATGGAGGGTTTCCTGCTATGCCAGATAGGCTTTTAACAAACTCCTCCTTCAGGGTGGGTTTTCAAGTTGTAACCTCTGGCAAGTGGCTAGCCTAGCGGACCACCTCCCACCTCCTCTCAACTCCCCCCACTTGACTCTGCAGCAGACTCTGGGATCTGTCAGTTCCGATGTTCCCCCCCTCTGACAAAGACTGAGTTCCCAGGGAGGGGGAGGATGATCTCTGAGCCTGGGCCTCCTGTTTGATAAGCTCCTGGGAAGATTCCTCCTTGACTCCTGGAGAGTCTTGGAAAATTTCCTCCCTTGCTTCCTGTCTTGGCTGGTCTACTTCAGGATTAGAGTCCAATTCAGGATCCAGACCAGAGACATTGATCCTGATCCTGACACCCTGTGCCCCCTAAGCTAGCTTTCTGCTCTCAGGTATGATGAAGAACGCTATTGATCTCTAGCGCTGAAGTAAGACTCAACTGCAAGTCCAGTCCAGTCGGCTTATGTACTTGGAATGGGGAGCACCCTCTTCTCCTTCACTTTAGACAGCAAAAGATCTTCAGCCAGCCTTGACGATCTTAACAATCGGGCAGGAACGTATTATAACAGTAAATATGTAAACGTAAAAACAGTTGATGTGAAAATGTTTTTTTAAAAAATAAGCCTACTTACAGGAAGTCCCGGCGTTCCTGGAAAACCTGGTAGACCTGGAGGTCCCTGGAGGTGAGAAAGAGCCACATTTGTGTTTAGAGAAAAGGGAGGGGTATTACTACTTTTAAAAAAGGAGGCAGAGAATTATCAGCTCATTTGACCATGGCTGAATCAGGAAGTAAGGACTTTGGAAGGGGCACCCAGATGGCTCATACTGATTGCTTCTTTTGTGCTGCAAAGATAGTCCTGATAGAATTCTAAGGCACCCCCCCACCCCCATCCCACCCCAGCTTGTTCTGGGATTAGATTGCAAGAAAGAAAACCTGGTTGGGTGGCTCATTAAATGGGTTTACAAGGTTTTAAATTGTTTTGGAAACTTTTCCACTATTTTTCTGCAGGAAATGTTCTATTTTTAGAAAGGCAGTTTTATGAGATGTAATTACTAAACTAATGAAATAAAGATTACAAACACTAGTCAAATTTAAAATCTAAACTTAATCATCCTTAGTAAGCATGCATATATATATATATATATATATACTGACCCGCACAGATCTTCAAGCATGCTAATTAAGGAAAGTATATGCTACTGAGTTGTCAAGTCTTATATTTAAAACTTTTCCAATAAAAATAATTTCCAACTAAAATTTTGAATTTACTTCTAAGTGCACTTTATTCCCCCCCCCCATCAAATATTTCAGTTAATCTAATTTTGGCTATTGGGGGGGGGAAACACAGGTATTTATTAACTTGACAAACATTTTTTTAGTTTAACTATATAGAAGATAAATAAATCTACTAGATCACATCTCTTTAAGACAGTTCTAGATGTTCTGATTCCAAATTTTCTGGAAAACTCACATCACAGCTTACAAGCATTTACGGTGTTCTGCTCTGATGCAATCCAAAGAAACTGGCCCTTGTAGCTGCTACAGATGACTTTTTTGGGGGGGGTTAATGTTTTTATTTGGGGGGCACCAGAGGGACACCCTGGGAGGCTGCATTGCCTGACCCTGATTGTGCATGATGCCTGAACTGGGATCTTTGGCGAACTCCCCAAAAGCCAGAGTCATCAGCTAAGAAGAAACTCTGGCTGCTGCTGCTGCTACTTCTTCTCCTCAATAATAATAATAATAATAATAATAATAATAATAATAATTATTATTATTATTATTATTATTTCTCGGTTGTGGCAGTTTTTCTAGGCTGACATGACGGGCTTTGCCACATGCTGTCTTTTACAGATTCAGGAATTTCCTCACAATTGCACATGTTTTAATTATGACTGCTTTCTGGATGTTGGTTTGGATGTATTCTGGTAGGCCCAGTTTCTGAAGCTTTTCTGTATAATTTTTTGATGTGATGCCGGTGACTAATATGACAAACGGAATAACTGTGACCTTTTCCTGCTGCCATGGTTCTTTGACTTCCATGGCCAGTGGTGTATATTTTTCTCTCTTTTCCATTATTATTATTACTATTTTATATAGATTTATGTACCACTTACAAAATTTTAAAGTATCTCTAAACTTATGACTCTGGCTTGTTAGGAGAAGAAGAAGCCATAGATTCCAGTTCGGATATCGTGCTAAACCAACCATGGATGGAATGTCCCTGGCTCACTTAGCTGCTCCTGCTGATTGAGCAGCATTAGCATGCATGCCTGTTCACGATAAGCCAGAATTCTTTAGACATCCAAATTCTTATTGTGACATCTGAATGCAGCTTACAAAAGACCTCAGCCTAAGGGTCACCTCACAAGTAACACAGTAGCAAACACAAGTTTGAATCCACACTTACGAACAATAGTGAGCTGAGGATAATTCTGTCTCTCTGATGCATGCAGCTATAGGAAATAGCTTTGCTGCATGCACAAATTTAAGGGTATTTGTGTTTTGTTTTGTTTTAACTTTTTTATCGTTTTACATAAAGCATCTGTATGACTAGAAATGTATGGATTTTGTTAAATATGTTCCATCTGTGTTTCACGGATTTTCAGGCGTCTTTCATTTCATTGTCTGCTCATGGACGGAAATGGATTTCTCCCAATTTCCTGAACTTGCAAAGTGTCACAGGAAGGATCAGCCATCACTCTCACCCCCACCCTAAGTAATCGCATTCCAGAACATGAAAATGTCACTCACTCTAATTCCTTTGGGTCCACCTGGCCCCGGATGTCCATCATCCCCCTGTAAAATATGGAGGCAAAATGATGAATAACATACATCACAGAATTAATATGAATGGAGAGCTCACTTTAAAGACAGGAATTGAAGGTTGCTTGTTCCCAGGCCAAAAAATTGTGGTTAGAATCTGAGCTCGGCTTTAGTGTGTTATTAATTTGCAGTATAGAGATACGGCCAAACAACATCTGTAACACAAATAAATGTCTAGTTTTGGTTGTACTCCTATACCAACAGAAGCTGGGCCAATTAAATGTATCATCTTCTCTTACCTTATTTTGTATTTCTTGGCCAACCGCCATCAGCTCTCCATAAAGAGGGATACGAAAGAAACTGCTCAGATACAGTGAATACCATCTAAATATTGGAATGTCTGAAATCTCAACGGATATTTTATAGAGCAAGACAATAGGTAGCGCCCAATGCTGTTCTGTCGAGTTACTCACTTTTTCACCTCTTGGCCCTTCTGGTCCTTCTGGTCCAGGATAACCAGGTAAACCTATTTGGCCTAAACCTGGCAAACCTCTCTCGCCCTGCAAAATAATAATAATAATAATAATAATAATAATAATAATAATAATAATATATTTGTCAGTGGAAATAAGAATTCTCACTATACAGTGCACAGTTTTGGTATTAACCTGTTTCCATTTGCTGTGAGGAATCAGGTTTAACTATATCCTGAACCTCTTCAGGAATTTCAGCAAATGTCAACCAGGTTGCCATTTTGTTCTTCAGGTGGCAGGTGACTCCTTGGAAGTTTAGTTATTACCAGGCCTCCAACAAAAAATTACAATTAAAAACATGACACTATATCAACACAAACAATATACAGGAGGCAAAGCCAGAGTGATGTAGTGGTTAGAGTATTAGACCGGGATTGGAGAAACTCAGATTCAAATCCCCACTCAGACCACGAAGCTCACGGGATGACTTCGGGCCAGTCATTGACTCCTAGCCTAACCTACCTCACAAGGTTGTTGTGAGGATTTAAAAAAATGGAGTAGAGGAGGATCTTGGACTTTTTGGAGGAAAAGACAGGCTACAAATGTAATAAATAAATAAAGAAATAAATAAAATAATGCAACACCCAATAAAAAACATTACTTCCAAGTAAACCTATAAGAGAATTCCTGCTGGATCAAGCCAAAAGACCCATCTCTTCTAGCATCCTTTTCCCCCGCAGAGACTAACCGAATGCCTCTTGGAAGCCCACAACTAGGGATGCATAAGAGTGTGATATAGCAGAGCGTTTCCTGTTTACTGGTGGATTAACTGGCAGGAACGATCTAGTTTCAGTACAAAGCACACTTCACATCAAAAGCCACGTCAAAACCCAATTTCACCCACTGTGCAGCAATGAAAGAAAAAGTCCATGGAAAACAACACATCCGTACGTGTCTCAAAGAGCAGGATTTCTGCCCGCAGGACACTTCTGCAATGGCTTTTCTTTGCAGCAGATGGGATGGTGGCGGTGGCAGAGGCCTCTGGAAGCACTCTGCCAAGTTCCCAGTGGAGTCAAGTGCCAGCCCTGAGAATGGCCTAGCCTTGACGTCTCCAACATGGTGCCCCTGGGCAAAAATGTGCCCACAGATTTTGCACCTGCAAGTCTTCTCACCCCTCTTGAGTTTTATTATATTTTAAAATACATTTTATTAAACCTTCATTTTAAAAAAACTGGAGTGGGGGGTTGGCCTGCTGCAAAGCTGAGTACTAACTTCCAGCGCCATCTTTATCTGGGTTCAAAAGAGTGGTGTTGTGTTTTGAAGCTCAGAGACAAGTTCTGCCTTCTATTGAGAATCTTAGGTAAGCTATTTTTCTTGTATCTTTACCAGTGTGCCTTTTGAGAAATGAGTGTTTTTGATTGGCCATGCCCACTATGGCAGCCATTTTGTGAGTGCACCCACAACACTTTCTCAGAATTCCAAATGAGCCCACAGACCCCAAAATGCTGAGAATCTCTCGGCCAGCCCATTGTTCGAAACGTTCTGCAGGTCAGGTTGGTGTTCAGCATGGAAGTTGGATTCTTGAAAACTTAAGCCATTAAAAAATGTTTCTAGAGCTCATGAATAATGAGCAAAGTTTCAACCTGAGTTCAAAATATAAGCCTCCAGGGTTTGGGAAGCTATGCTTGGATGCACTGCCTAAGTCCCTGATTCTCTTATTCCTACTTCAGTTTCTCCCCTGCTCTGACTCGGCCTCAACCTAGCAAAAACATTGTGCCTTCAGCAAAGCCCTCAAGCGCTGTGATCACTTTGGCATGAATTGCTTGTTTATTCTAAGCTCTTAACACACAGCTTTGGCACAAGCTCTGCTGTCCCACACCCAGCATCTGGAGAGTTGACAGTGGGGGTGGCAAGGCGAAGGAAAGGGTGAGGTGAAGTGAGGTGAGGCAAAGACAAGGAACTAGTCACTGGGAAAGAGTTGCAGAGTACTCATTGCTCAGGGCAATAAAAAAGCACAACCCGGAAGCTTTTATAAGAGACAGGAAGCAGCATGTGGTCTCCTCCAGCCAATTAGAGTTAAGACGCTTCCTGGGGAACATGGTTGTTTTGGTTGAGTTTAGTGACTATCTATAGTAACCTTCTGTAAGCTAGTGCCTTTCAGATGTTTGGGACTACATCTCCTAGCATTCTTGACCACTTGGCTGGGGTTGATGGGAGTCAAAGTCCCAAACATCTGGAGGGCACCAGGCTGGAGAAGGTTGTTCTACAGGTGGAATCTCTGCCAGATGCCCCTCGGGTCACCTTGTTCAGGGGTCACAGTTGCTCAAATCTAAATTTTCATGGAGGTTTAACCCTCGTTGGGCATTACAGAGAGACGGAGCCAGATGGACCATCAGGATGACCTAGTAGGTCTGCTGTTATTCTAATAATATCTCGTAGTCCATATTGTTATTCTAACAATATGCGATGGGTGCAGAACCTCAGGCCCGCAGGCCAAACCTGGCAGGCCCTTCGGGGTTTCCCAGAGAGCCACACCCCCTTTCTGCCAATCACTGATCATTTGGCAGTTTCCAGACTGAAAGAGGGTGAACAACTCTTTGTACACCTCCAAGAACCAGTTGCTGGGGAACAAGGGTAGAAAAGGGCAACTGCATCCATGCTATGCTTGGAGACTCCCAGAAGCACCTGGTTGGACACTGTGAGAAACAGGATGCTCGACTAGGTTTGATATAGCAGGACACTTTTAAGCCTGTAAGTCCTGACCCTCAGCCTTTTGCTTGCCCGCTAGTATGATCCAAACTGGAGACACTGTGAAGGGGTTGTTATTTGCACAGAAGTCGTTAACATGATTCTACTTCTCACACGAAACAGCCAGAAGGAGGAGGAGAACCTTTCAAAATGGCTACCGACTAGGGTAGAGAGGACTGTCCCTCTATTTGAAGGGGTCCTCTCAATGAAGGGCTGTCTGGTCCAATTCCAGTTTAAAAATAAAGAACCAGAATTATCACCTGGACAGGAGACTGAACAGGCAGGTACACAGTCCTCCATCTTCCACACCATCAGGAGATTTACTGTATTTCTATTTAGGTAGCAACCATTATTTCTAAATTTGCATCTATGCATATATGTGAACGTATGCAAAAATTATGCAAATGGGTATCCATTTCTGTCTTCTCTGTGTGTGTGTTGTGTGATGCATTTCCTCATTTCTGGCAATTCATATATGGCCACCCTCCTCCCGACAGTCCTTGTTTCAAGAACTGTAGGAGCTAAAATGGAACACACACACCCTCTCCAGCACCAGCTAGAAAATCTTCCCAGCAAGGTCAGGATGCTCCAATAGGTCTTCTCATTCCATCCTGTATCAACATAACCACACAGATCTCCCAGTCTGGGTGTTCACCTTTCCTCACCCACCTCCCTGCTGGGAGAGGGGATGGCACAAGGGTGTAGGAGTAGAAGAGATGGTGGCTATGACCCCCAAGGTCTGCTCCCCAGGGAGAATCTTCTATAAGAATACAGTAGTGTAAGGCTTATTACTCGAGAGCTACCAGACCAATTTTTCTCATTTTTGTTTTAATCTGAAGTTTGAGCAGTGCAAACATGCAGAAAATGTTGAAAGTTTTAAAACATTCAAAGCTTGAGCTTTCATAGCAATTCATTTCCTCCATGCCAAACAGGCAGTGCAGACTTTCTGTCAGCGGGATGACTGACTGCCCTGCTCAGCCAATCAGTGTGGCATGAAGGCAGGCCCCAGGTGCAGCTGTGTAGTTAGACCGTCGCCACCAGAGGAGAGGGGGAACGAGATGGAGGAGACCAATCGAGGTATGTGAGGGAGGGGGCAGGGCTGTACCACATGCCAATTTTGGAGGGGGGATTCACTATGCATGAGCTGCATTTGTATTATTCATGAGACCCTCTGTGGTGAGGAGACTGAGGGGCAAAATATTCCAGAAAGCAGGAGGACTAGTTGCGCCCAGGGCAGCATGGACTTTACACTAGTCCCTGAGGATGGGACACATACAAACAAGTTTGTGGTTTCAGCAAGTCCAAACCTAAGCAGTCCAGTATCTTGGATGCAATTGAGCACCCTAAAGAAAAAGGTGAGGAATTGCGGTGAGTGAACTCCCTCACTTGTGGAAACTGTTTCAAGTTGAAACAGCATACATCAATTATCAGTGGAGATCACAAACTGGGCATCTTTCCAGGTACTCTGAATCATGGCTTGTAAATATAACTCCAACTGAATGGTAAGAGCCATAAAAAAAGAAGAAGAAAAAATGCAGACATGGGTTATTTTTGCTACTGAGAAATGAGCATGAGATTGAAGTAGTCTGAATGCATGGCAAACTGGAGAATCCAAATAGGGTGTGAACCGTGTTGTCGGAGAGATTATATTTTGCTTCGGTTTTGGAAAATGCAGAATTTGTATCCATAACTTGTTAGTTTAAGGAATAAGTATAAGAAGAGAAGCCTGAGGGGAGACATGATAGCAGTCTTCAAATACTTGGAAGGTTGGCACACAGAGGAGGGCCAGGATCTCTTCTCGATCCTCCCAGAGTGCAGGACACGGAATAATAGGTTCAAGTTACAGGAAGCCAGATTCCGGCTGGACATCAGGGAAAACTTCCTGACTGTTAGGAGCAGTATGACAATGGAACCAATGACCTAGGGAGGTCATGGGCTCTCCCACACTGGAGGCATTCAAAAGGCAGATGGACAGCCATCTGTCAGGTATGCTTTAAGGTGGATTCCTGCATTGAGCAGGGGGTTGGACTTATGGCCTTATGGGCCCCTTCCTACTCTACTAGTCTATGATTCTATGATAAAGAAGACACGGGGAGTTGCTGACCACAATACTTAAACAGGACACACACACCCTTTCAAAAGCAGTATAACATTGAATGCTATTTGCTGAGGAACAAACGACCAGTTAAGATAGAAAAGATGGAATTATTTTATCTTCCCTTAGAACAGCCTCCCACAGCCTGATACTCCCCATAGCTGTGCTTGACTACAACTCCTATCATCTCCAGCCAGCAAACCAATTATCATGCTGGCTGAGGATGATGGGGTTGTAATCCAACCCAGGACATCAGAGCAGGGAAAGCTGTTTCAGTAGTTGGTAAATTAAATTACTTAGCTGCTGTCAGGAGCAAACCTATGCATGTTTAGGCAGAAAGAAATCCTACACCTTCCAGCATCCCCCCCTCAACCGACCAGCATGGCTGGCTGGGGAATGATGGGAGTTATAGGACTTTTTCTGTTTAAATAGGATTTAAATAGGATTTTGCCCATAGGTAGTTAATTAGTTGCTTTACTTTGTTAGTTGCTTTAGAGCGTAGTCCTATGACTTACATTCTTGATCAGAGGCTTACAAATGCGGAGGCTTATAAACATCCAAATGGAGAGTAGGAGGCATGGCAGAGGCAAGTGTCAGCTCCCTGTCCTCCCACTCTGCATTTTAGCTAGACGGGCTTTTTACCTGTCTAGCTGGAGAGCTTTGGAGGCAGATGGTGGAGATTGGAAAGGCTGTAGGAAAGCTTGTATCCCAGCCTTTCTGATCTCCTCTCTTCCCCGCCTACCAGAATGCCCCCTCTACCCCCTCTCCAAGGATTGGTTCTTGAATTTGGTGAGGCAGCCAGCACAGTTTTCTCCGTGCTAGCTTTGGGGTGGGGGGAACAGGAAGCACAGATTCCCGCCTTGGAGGTCAGAGTGCTGTCTCTAACCTTGGATCTGGGAATATGAAATACCATATATACCCCCCCCCCTCCATACAGGTGATTGCACCCACCATTAGTTACATTAGTTGCTAACTGAAGTTTTTGAGCTTTGGGGTTTGGCTGTTGAGAAAAGGAACACGTTCTGGATGTAACTTCTGAACTCGCGCGAGGGAGAGAGAGAAAGTTTGTAATGGTGTGATTTTCTGATTTTATTTCTACCTATTTTTCCTTCTTAAAAATGCCAGTTCTCTTTGGTCGACATGGCAATATCTATTCTGCTATTCAAATCGAACATACGAAGAAATATTTTCCCTCCTAGCAGGCAAGTGCAGAGCACCCCTAACAGGCATTAAACCTGCCATGAGAGATTTATCTGTCAGGAAATAAAGAGGGGCGGGGTGGGTGGGAGAGAGAACAGATTGAGCCACTAGAAAGTTGTTTGTGAGTTATGCTTGCACAGGCCAAGTGACTGTTCAGCATCATGTAGAAGAGTAGCCTCTGTCAGGCAGATGTCCTCCATCATCGAGAATCCGTAATTGGCTTAGGCGATGTACGTGCGGTGTATGCACTTTAGATCCCCCTCAAAGTAACGCAGGAGTTTGTACTTCACATTCCTCCTCCTGGATGCGGTACGTTGAGCGACTGGAGCAACAAAGAAGGATGACATTCTATGCCCCAAATGGGAACGCGGCCGATGTGAGGAGAGACTGAGGTCCCCAAAATGCATCAGCCGATGATATCAAATTTGTCAATAGCAGCAAAGATGGTAACAACCAAGAACTGGGAAAATAGAAAACCAATTCTATTTAAAGAATGGCTTATTAAAGTTTGGCAAATTGCACAATTATTGAAAATCAATGAAGTAGTCAGATTGAGAGATGGCAGACAACAGATCCCCAAACTTATGGAGGAACAGAAACCTTTTATCGAATACTGGAAAAAATAATCATGATAGAGAAATTAACATATACTCTTGTTTTGCTATTTAATAAATCATTTGCTTTGGAAGATATGTGAAACTTGATCTTATGTACTATCTACTCTACTTATTTTACTTTATATTTAACTCATTCTTGGATGGTTTTGTGTGGCATTATGAGAATTCAATTTATTTGATACTAAAGTGATTCAACTCACACTTGGATGTTTATATGTAGTGTTATGCTGGGTGCTTTTGCTGAGTAGCTAAAATAATTGTTTGTGTATAATGATTGTGTTATATAACAATAGGTTGTATATTTTTTCATTAAAAATAATTATTATTTTTAAAAAAGGAGAGACTGATGCCACATGTAAAACAATCAGAATGAAAGCGGTCCTCATGTACTTCATCAATTCCATTTAATATGGGTCACAGCTTCCTTCATACAAGTGGAAATGAGAGAAATGGCGTGATGGACCATTTCCCATTGTCTGCTTGTAAGGAAGGAGTTAGCTAGAAAAATAGCAAGGGGGAGATATTTTGCTAAGATAGTGCGTCATTTTGGTGAATGTAAACACCTTGCAACAGACTTTAGATTTGGGGCACTGGAGAGGTTGAATAGAAAAGATGATAAGATCCCACTGAGAAAGGAAATGGAATAATAGTTCCTAAGATTAACATTTTATCTCCTCAGGGACATCATGAGGACCTGATGTTTCTTCCACTTCTTTTGCAGCCACACAGTTTTCAGATATTCTCTTTCCTCTACAACACAGCCCTTTCCATATAGGAGTGTCCTTGAGCGAATTGCTGTATCTTAGGAACATCTGAATAAACATCTCTAACAGGCAGAACAAAAACGACAGCCTTTTGAACACATTTCCGAGTCGTCAGTGACTTATTGAGCATCATCAGACTGGGCGGGGAAATCGCGTTTCCCTACCGTCACTTTGCCTCGTGCATCTGTCCCACAGTAGGGATGAACAGCTTCCTCTTTCTTCACACGCGGAAGAAAGAGGAAGCAAGCAACGACCATGTGGCCCATTCAGTGGGGCGTTTTTATTGTGCTGTTTCTCCTGCACACAGCAAGAAATGGTTGCAAGTTTTTTTTAGAGCCAAAAGAATTGGATTTTCTGGGTCTTTTTTTGTGATGGGAAAACAAGCAGAAGGAGTGGGAGTCAGACAGCATCGTGAAAAGGGCCCGTGAAAATCCGCGAGTGTCCAGCAACGAGTGTGCTATAAAACGCTTGTCTGATGACGCTCCTAGTAGGAGACATTCTTACAGGAATTTCTACAAGCGTTAAGCATGCACAGGCCTATCTGCAAGACGCAAGGTTTAAATGCTTCGTTCATCCATGGTGACATCGGGTGCTATTTCAGCAATACAGTGATGTATTAAAAATTGCATTTTCACACTTTAGTCAATGTGCGAAAAGTGCACACTTTTGAAAAATGAAAACTTTTCTCATTTCCTATTCAAATAAACAAAACAAAAACAAAAAAACCAAAACAAAACAGGTGGCAAACGAGAAAAGGAGTGAATTGAATCGAGCTTTAAGGTGAAGGTTGGAGAATTTGGAGGAGTTCAAGCATCTCTGGTTCTCCCACCCCTTACTCCAGCTCCTATCATCCCAGCCAGTGTGACCAATGCCCCAGCTGGTGGGGGGGATGGGGGGTGTAGTCCAACAAGTATGGAGGGAACCAGGTTGGGGAAGCTAAGCTGGTGACTACGGCCACCGTCATCATATGGGAGTAAATTCGATGTTGGTTATGTATTGTGTGAAGAAGTACGTGTCTTTGTCCATCCACAATTTCCTGCCAATCGATCCATCTCACTGGGTGACCCAGAGATCTGTTATTATGAAAGAAGTGGGTGGGTGGGGAATTTTCTCCAAAAGCAGGCATCGTTGTGAAAGGAATTTAATGACAGAGGTTCAAAGTACACACGTACACATAGAGAACTCACTTACTTGGGATTTGTGGCAATGCAACCTCATTTAACCTTTCATCGGTGCCAGACAGACTAAGCCTCAGGCTTAGCACACATATGTATACAATCAACCTTTGGTAAGCAAACTTGCCAAGGTATGATCTCATTCGTTTGAGCCACCTGGATAGAAAGGTGCGGTCCCGTGCATAGTTCTGCAATGGCACCCCTTGACACCTTACTGGTAAAAGTGGACTACACCAGTACAGCTTGGTAGGGGAACTGTAGAAGCATGTTAAAAACTAGAACAGCTTCCTCAAGATGGCGCCCTCTAGACTTTAGAGATTTCAATGCACATCAACCCCAACCTGCATGGCCAACAGTCAAGAAATCTGAAAGCTGTCCACCAAAACATCTGGAAGGCACCAGGCTGGGGAAGGCTGAATTAGAAGAGATAAATTGGACTTTACAAATCTCTTTCAAATGCAGATTCAAATCCACAATCCCTAGACACATACAAACACATCTATCTATCTATCTATCTATCTATCTATCTATCTATCTATCTATCTATCTATTACACATACACAACTTTTGTTAGTTAAAATTGGTGATATTTAATGTGATTTTATTAATATGTTTGCTGTACTGTTTTTATGCTATAAGCTGCCCGAGGGAGCAAGTGGCTAAGAAATGGATGAAACAAACACATAAAAATAAATAGCGCACCTCATGCTTTACTGAGAACAAGAGGGTGGGCTGCTGCCTCAAAGACCTTACAGTCTCGTATGGATTGTAGATTCACATGAGTGCTTTGCACCTCCAGCAACTCTGCAACTACACATGATGTTGGCCATCGTGTTGGTTTAAAGCCAGGATTGCTTCAACTAGATATAAAACAGCACGGAGGCAGGTGAAGGGGATTTTTAGAATGATAGAGGTACGTGGGAAGAGGGCTGCTAAACAATGACTAGGCTTAGACAACACGATAACCAATGGTGGTTTAAATAGTCAATGGCTGGTTATTTAACCCACCATGGGTTATTATGTTGTGTGGAGGGAGTTTTTTAATTAACGGTTGGTTATTTGGCCAAAATAACCAATGCAAATAACAATGCTGTAGGCGAGACTATATTCAGCATAAGATAACTTTTCTGGATCCTCTCCTTAAAAAGCCTGGAACCCAGCGGATGGAATGATTCTCTGGATCTGTTCTCATATAAACAATAGTAGAATTTATAACAAGCTTCCAGCATGGGGAATAGCAGATTAGTGGAATCTCTTTATTAAAAACACCTCAAAAACCTATATTAGAAATAGATCAAGAAGAAAACAAAACACATTTCAAATAACAATGAAGTGTTTTGGAAGCTAAGTGTTGACAGGATCATTTGGTGATAAGGCAATCAAGGTGGCCGACTGTTTATGGATTGACTTAAATTGCTCTCAAACTGACCTTGGCTTCCAAGTTTCGAGACACTACTGAGCCCAGCTGCGATGTTCAATTAGTTGAGAACTTGTGTTTTTTTTATTTTTCCTATTTTTAATTTGTATTTAGTCTTGTATGTTTTAATTGACCAATGTGTTGGTAACAACTACGAAATTACAGAGAAGTGCCTTTTTTCTAGGGATGTGCACTGGATCGGACCCGATCCACGATCCGAGTCCGGTCCAGTGGGAAATCGGATAAATTATCCGATTTCCGATCCCGCAGCTGGATCGGCCGATCCAATCCGAACCGGTCCGAAAAAGCTCCGAATCGGTTCGGCGGATCGGCGGATCGGCGGGCGCCCACTGGCGCCCACCGCCGCTTCCATTGGCGGGCGCCAGCGGGCGCCCGCCGATGAAAGTGGACAGCGGGGGGGGGGAGGAGGGGGGCACTTACCTTCTCGGCCCGGTGGCTCCCGTCATCACCCGGCGCGCTACTCTAGAGCAGGCCGCGGAGCCTGCTGGAAGTAGTAGGCGCCGGTGCCGGACGGGAGCCGTCGGGCCGGAAAGGTAAGGAGGGGGTGCGTGGAGGGGAGGAGGGGGCGCGCGGAGGGGGGAGGGGGGAGGGGGGCCCTTACCTGCCCGGCCCGGCGGCTCCCGTCCGGCGCCGGCGCCTACTACTCCCAGCAGGCTCCGCGGCCTGCTCCAGGGTGGCGCGCCGGGTGATGTCATCACCCGGCGCGCTACTCGAGAGTAGGCCGCGGAGCCCGCTGGTAGTAGCCGCCGGCGCCGGACGGGCCGAGAAGGTAAGTGGCGGGGAAGGGGGCTTACCCCCCCCCCGGAGCCGTCCGCTTCTATCCGCTGGCGCCCGCGGGCGCCAGCGGATGGAAGCGGGCGGCCCCAGGGGGGGTAGGGAGCGCGGGGGAGGGGGTTTACCTGCCGGGGCCGTCCACAGCGGACGGCCCCGGGGGGGGGGAGGGAGTTAGGCCCCCCCTTACCCACCCGCCGCCATTTTTTCCTCATAGACTTGCATTGCAATGCAAGTCTATGGGGAAAAAAATGGCGGCCGATCCAAAAATGTACGATTTTTGGGTCGGGATCGGACTCGATCCGGTCCGGGGGGCCTCCGATTTTGTCCGAACCGGTCCGGGACAAAATTGGAGGTCCCGATCCGGGTCCCGATCCGATCCGGGGGGTCCGTGCACACCCCTACTTTTTTCCCCTCTCAGGTCAGTGCATTTGTTGAATCTCTAGATGAATGTGCAAATGTTTAATATCAATGTGTGTTTATTGTTAGCAAAGGAATGCAGAAATTGTGTTTTTTATTTGATATGGGTGTTGTTTTGTGCTTAATTCTAAGCGATTTTATGTCTTATCTTTCAGTTGTCTAAAATATAGCTATACTTGTTTTCTATGTAGCTCCTGATGAAGGGTTTATCTGAAACGCGTCGAGCAGTTTGAGGATAAGATTAAAGAATAAAGAGAAAAATATTTTCATATAGCACCAGAGCTTGACTCTCTTTTTTCTTCGGCTATTTGAACCACCATTGGTTATTGTGTTGTGTGGAGGGCATCGTTGGTTATTTCCTTGGTCACTGTTAGGTATTTTGTCAGCCACAGAGTCGCAAGGCAAGAGCAGTCAAAGCGGTGGCTGACACTCTAGTCCAGCTGGCAGGATAGGTTTCGCCAGCAATGGCTGATGGGATACTAGTAGGAAGACTGAGGGGAGGAGAAAGGGGGGGGGGATGAGTGAGTCAACTCAGTGTGGAGTAATAGTCAACTCAACACCGATTCTAATCCACATTATGGTTGATTATTACCATGTTGTGTGGTGATTATTACCATGTTATCTAGGGAGTACCCCCTAGATAAACAACTGTTGAGTTGATCATTACCCCACCATTGACTTTCATGTTGCCTGAATGCAGCCAATGTCGCTGCTCAAGCCTCCAACCCAATTGTGGGTCTGCATAACTCTAGGAGAGGGCTGGGTAATTTCTGGCCCTCCAGATGTTGTTGGAATAAAAATCCCTCGCATTGGTTATGCTGGCTCAGGCTGATGGGAGTTGCAATCCAACAATATAAGCTGCCCATCCCTACTATAAGGAAGTGTAGGACAACTAGTGTGATTGCATCACATAGGGACATAGGAGCTGCCTTATACTGGATCAGACCATGGGTCCATCTAGCCCAGTATTGCCAATGATGACTGGCAGTGGCTCTTCCAAGCAGACGAAAAGAACTGGGCATGTTTAGCCTGGAGGAGAGAAGAATGAGGGGAGACATGATAGCACTCTTCAAATACTTGAAAGGTTGTCACACACAGGAGGGCCAGGATCTCTTCTTGATCAACCCAGAGTGCAGGACACGGAATAATGGGCTCAAGTTACAGGAAGCCAGATTCCGGCTGGACATCAGGAAAAACTTCCTGACTGTTTAAGCAGTACGACAATGGAACCAATGACCTAGGGAGGTCGTGGGCTTTCCCACACTACTGGCCTTCAAGAGGCAGCTGGACAACCATCTGTCAGGTGTGCTTTAAGGTGGATTCCAGCATTGAGCAGGGGGTTGACCTCGATGGCCTTAGAGGCCCCTTCCGCTATTCTATGATACTTTCCTAGCTCTACCTAGAGAAGCTGGGGGTTGAACCTGGGACTATCTGCATGTAAAGCCGGCACTCTACTACAGAGCTGCAACCAGGGTCTCTTATGAATGCTGAGTATACTTTCCCCATTTACTCTTCTATCACTACCACCTTCACTCCCATTTGGAAAGGTGTTCTCCAAGGCCTGGTTCCCCCCAAGGTAGGAGAGGCGATGGCAAGGCACAGATTGGAGGGCTCAGAGGTGGAATGGTTCCCCCACGCAAATTGTTCCCTGTGCATAGAGAATTTGCACATCAGGGGGTTCTAGCCTAGCTTTCTCTTTGGTTGCTAGATTTCTACATGCAACGTTTTTATTTCGAAAGCATTTCTTGATATAGTGGAAATGTTCCATCCGATGATTCCTTTATCTGAATTCCAAATGGATAGATTCCATACCCAGGAGCCCTTAGCTACGCAGGGCCCCCCCACATCCACCCTATGGAGAATGGTGATTGCGTTATTAGACTGAAGATTTCAGTTTTGGCCTTTGCTGTAGGGTGCTTTGTTTCAAAATATATTATGAAACATATTATGAATTATTAGGAACCCCACCCACCCCACCCCACCCCACCCCAGATCATAACAGACATGGTTCAAGTTGCTCTGTGGTATATCAGTTTGTTTACAATGCAACAGAGCGGGGCGCGGAAATGGATCAAGGAACGCACGGCACATCTATTAAACTGTATGGAATTCAGTAGAATGCCTGCAGCCGAGATCATTGCCACACCAAAAGAAAAAGTGTTGAGAGACCTCAACAAGGCAAACATCGTTTGAATGGGTCCTTTTAAAAATAAGTACATACCTTTTCTCCTTTCACTCCACTGCAGTCACATTTGGATCCTGACGAACACCCATGGCAAGCCTAGACAACGGAATTACAAACAAAAACAAAATTAGTTTTTTTGGGTTGCCCCAGGGTGGATTGATTGAACTCAAGGCAATTCGAATCAGTGATTTACAAGAGGTAGGAAAAAAGGATGATTTAAATCACTGATTTAAAACAGATTTCTATGGCTGCTGCTTTCGCCATTGCTGCTGTTGCTGGTTTTATTTTTTGCTTTTATTGTTTTTTATGCATTTTATTGCCATACCCAACCTCAACATTTGTTTCCAGGCATTTTTCTAAATCACAGAGAGGAAGAAGTAGAATCCCATGATCTCTCTCCTCCATGCCAATCGTAACTCAAAGCAAACAGTTATTTGAGGCATTCAATTAGCTGCTAAACTTCTGCACCAGCTCTCCCGGGGCCAAATAAGACATTATTTTAAATCTGTATCTAGCAGCTATGTCTCCTCCATCTCCATGTTTACTCTAGAATAGGTACAGGGGGTACAAATTGGAATGTAACCCACCCACCCCTTTTACCACCACCACCACTGCAAGGATCCCAATCCAGAGCAGGCCCCTTGCCCCTACTCTTAAGAGTAAAAATGAGAAAAAAGAAGATGCAGCTGCGAGATACAGATCTGTTTTAGTGTTCAATCTGCAGGTATTCCAAATCAGAGAAATTGCTGCAATAAGAACTCCAGCCAATAGATGGCGCCTCCTACTCACAGTTAGGAATTGTCATTTACCTAAATCTGTCCACTTCTAAGGGAAAGAGCAATTAACTTCCTTTTCCTGTTCAGCCATGTCATAAAAGACACATTTACCACCCAAAGCTAAAACCAACAATATTTAATAGCGTGGCTCAGCGGCTAGAATTCTGAACATTAACTCAAGCGACCTGCATTCCCAATTCTGGTTCATTTCCACATTTCCTGTTCCAATGGTATACTGCTTTGCCACGCATTGCTGCACGCGAGGCAGTTTAAAACCCATAGAATTGACAAACTATACAAATCAATCAATCATCTTTATTTGCAGTCAACAGACCATTAGTACAGCATACGGCACAATTTATAAAATTTAGCTAAATTAAAAAACATAATGTATGCTTGGCACAAGGAACAATTTGCAATATCTACTACACAGTTTAGTACAATTAAAAGTAAACAGAAGGATTTTCATTTGCATAACGTCAGTCTGCAACTTATTGCTATACAGAGAAATTTAGAAACTTGGTATTTTCCTATACCAATTCAAAGGAAAATATGTCACATAACATAAAATTCAATGAGCTATTTCACACAGCACTACAAGATTACATCAACTAAAAAAAATCCCATTAACAAAAGGGAGGAGGGAACCCCTTTTGGTTTAACATGTTTTATTAAGGGCTTTCCACATTCACTCAAGCTCTAAAATGCTGGGGATTTGCAAACATGTCATTTAGACAATATGCATATGGCATGGTATCCTATGTTGTGGTTAGCTCAAGCTTCATGACTACCTTGGAACTGGATGGCTTTCAGTGATATTGTGTTGGACTTCTGTCCCAGAGTTGCCCGTTTACTAAAATAGGACACATGGAGTCTATGCAACTCCAGCTACCAGTCCACGTTAGAATGAAGTTCCAGCGATTACAATAAAGCAGAAGTCAAACATGGAACCATCAACAGAATAGTGCAAAGATACAATATGCAACACTTTTTAAATTCATTTATTCTTAGGAATTGCGTGGTCATCTGGCTGGGGGCTCAAAGCCCAGCAAGAAATCGCCAGCTTGGCTCCCTGGACACCAGGCCGCTCCCCTGCCCCAATGCTTGTCCAACTCAGTGCATGTTGAACTGGGCAAGCTTGTGGGCGCCTGTTTCCCCACTGAGCTGCCATTTTCTCCAGAAATGGGAGCTCGTTCTTGTCCGTAAATGTCCCATTTGTGTAAATGTGGCCTTAAATGTATGCAGAATTACAGGCATGAGCGCCTGACATATTGCATATATCGCCCCTTTAAGGCTGCCATTTACGGACAAAAAGGAGCCGCCATTACTGTGGAAAATGGCAGCTCGCTGAGGGAGCAGGCGTCCATGGCCCACCCCATGGTGCGCCCCATGCCACTCACTGGAGGGGGTGGATAAGCAGCGGGAGTTAGCATGCGGGGCAGGCACAGGGTGGTCTGTCCATCTCTATGTATTATATTTTTAATCTGCCCAATAACAAATTACAAGCAATAACAAGTATAAAATACGAAGCAAAATGGCAAACAGCGCAGGAATGAATAGCCAGAAATAGCTAAAAATATGATACAGACTATGCACAGAAGACCATCAACTTAGCAATGACGTCACATATCTTACAGAACATAATGGATCTATTCTGGACAATAAAAAGTCTAGCAACGGCCTTTTTGCTCTCTTTTGGCCTTGGATCTCTATCTCTGAAAACTATGATTGATTGTAGACCGGGCTGCCACCCAAATCAAGACATCTTAGGGCCCAATCCGATGCATGTTTAGACGGGGGGGAAGTCCTACCACTTTTTTCTGTTGGAACAGGCATAGGATTGTACCCTTAGTTGATTAACTCCAGGAGTTTTAAAGTGATAAAGGCTTCCATTACTTGGGCGTAAAGCCATTGAATTTCATGGGACTTAACTTCTACACTATACAAACTTCATACATTTCCACATGAAGAAAACAATTGTTTAACGAACAGCATGCTTTTTTTATTTTTTGAGTATGCCCATTATTTAGGGTGACCATATGGAAAGGAGGGCAGGGCTCCTGTATCTTTAACAGTTGCACAGAAAAGGGAATTTCACAAGGTGCTGCATGCATACAAATGACACCTGCTGAAACTCCAGCACCTTTCCCCTGCTTTCCGACCATTTCAGCAACTTTGTTTGAAATAGAGGTTAAGAAGTAATTAAAAAACCACGTGTCCGTGTAAAGAGGGAGTTGTGCTATACCAACAGCACCATCTAGTGGCTGTATAATGAAACATATAGAACTTGCAGATAAAGGTGGCAGCCGGGGGGAAAAGGAAGTATGTGCGAAGGAGCTGGTCTTAATCACGAAAATAATCCAAAAGCAGAAGCCACAGTAAAGTTGCAGGATAAGAAAAAAAAAAAAACTGGTATGGAGAAGCCTTGTCTTTTCTATAACAGAAAAACTGCAGTACTTGAATTAAAATAAAATGGGTAGTCTAATCAGAGGCACCGTTATAGTTGATAAGAAAAGGCAATCAATCGGTTGCAGCCGTGACTCCAAGCACAGCAATTAAAGAAACAGAATGCACATTCCAGCAAACCGCCCATCAGGAAAGAGTTAAAAATTAACCTCGTCACTAATCAACTTAACAGGGATGTTTCTCCCTCTCCTCCACAACAGACCAGTTCCCCAAATACCTGCAAGTCTGCAAGAGGCAGCTCAGTCGTGATTAAAACTTTATCCTACGTTTGCACCGATCTGCCATGAAAGTAGCATCACTCCTAATCACAAACTGTAGCACTGAACTATTATAATTTACAGTCCCAGAAATGAAGGAATCCAAACATCCCTGTTAAGCAAATACTTTTCTTAGGATCAACTGAAACAGCACAGAAGAGCAAGCAGGCTTTGGAGTTCTCTGGAAATTCATGTTCAACATGAAAGAAGAGGAGAAAAAGTGGTGAATGGTGGTGTTGTGCCTCATGTCTGGAGTTTATAGCAGTCCTGGAATGCAGGAGGAGTATTGCAGATGTAACCGGCTCAAACTCTCAAAGGCACAAAACAGTTGTCAAAGGTTTCCCCATTTTGGAGAATATAACATCTAGGGTGACCCTATGGAATGGAGGACAGGGCTCCTGTATTCATAACAACTGTATTGAAAAGGGCATTTCAGCAGGTGCCGTTTGTATGCATGCAGCACCTGGTGAAATTCCCTCTTCATCACAACAGTGAAAGCTGCAGCAGCCCTGCCCTTTTTTGCATCTGGTCATGCTTTTCTTCTTAATGGGGCAACATAGCTGCCTAACCTTTTTGTTTTGTATTTAAGTAAGAAGCTGTCGTTAAGACCAGCTTCTGCAGCTAGCCTTACATTTTTATGTACTTCACCCAGACGCAAATGGAGCAGAGTTCTAAATTTGCAAACTTTGAGAGGATTAAAAGAGAGGGGTGGGGGTAGGGGTGGGGGTGGGGGAGGCAGGGGAGGATGGATGCTAAGCCTGAAAAGAGAACATTCTGTACTAAATTAAGTATCGGCCAAACAAGCAGGAAAAATCCAGCTGGTTACATCTCCAAACCGTGCCTTTGCATGAGCTGTCTTCCTCTTTTAACAGAACTATGCTAAGAGAGGTGCAGAGCCCAGTGCCTACCTGGCAGGCCCAGGGAATTCCCTGGCTCACCGCCTAAACAAACACTCTGTGCCTACCCAAGCTGCTTCAGCTGCACAAATGTGAACTTTTTTAAAAAATATTTTAATAGTTTGATCATTAGATTTATTGATTTGGTTATAATTTAATTCCTGTTTGGGGTATTATTATTATTATTATTATTATTATTATTATTATTATTTAAAATGTGATCGCAAACCATCCCGAAAGCATATACTGCCGATGGGCAGTATGTAAATTCAATAAATAATAATAATAATAATAATAATAATAAATAAACAAACATGGGAGAGAGTGAGCCAACCCTATCATTAGGCAGAGTGGGGCATCGGCCTCTGGGGGCAGATGCTGGGGGCAGCAGCCGTGGTCATTCCTTCTGAGTCCTCTGAGCATTCTGCTCTGTCGGAGGACAAAGCTGTGTCCTCAGCTATCCTGCTGCCCTCAGCTGAAGTGAAGGGTGATGTTCTGCCACCGGTATTGAAGTAAGCGGTGTCAGCTTCAGGTTTTGGAAGGCGCTTGGGCAAGACACTCTCCATGAGTCCGTCTCCCCCGACTGAGACTCCTTCTTACTGCCATTATCACCAGATGGTCTTGCTCCTCATCCTCTTCCTCATCATAGCTACCACTCGCTTGCTTGACAGGCAGAGAGCCAGGGAGCAAGGAGGCCGTGTCATCTCCAGCTCCTCCTTCTCATTGCAACCTGACACACACCACATGTCTTCACCTCCCAGTGGGCTGCTGTCCCAGAGTTCTAAATGGATCACTTGCAGGAGGCTTTCGAGACTCGGCCAAGTTCCCCACCCAACAGGGCCACATGATGAGAATCCTGGGAATTGTTGTCTCAACTCTTCTGCAGGTCGGGGAAGGCTGGAACCTACTTTGACTAACAGCATCTCTCCAAGTGGTCTTGGGCAGAGCTCTCTCAAGACACACCAGTCAAGACCCTTTAATCAGAAATCCAGGGAACTGACCCAGGGACTATCTCCATCTCCCTTCACTTGGTGCCCTCCAGGTGTGTTGGATAACAGATCCCATCACCCCCAGCCAACATGGCCATAGGCAGCTTGAAGAAGGTTGGTTTACATGCAAGGCATGAGCTCTAACCACTGCACAATTTCATTTCTTTTCATTTTCATGTCTTACATGTCTATTCCGCTCAATAGCCAAAGCTGTCTGTGCAGTTTATAAAGATTTTAAAAACTTGACAAATACAACATTGTATTTACACATACAATTTAGCTACACATATATAAGCAGACAGCAAACACACACACACAATATCCCATGACCTGATTAAAAACCAGTCATATTATTATTATTATTATTATTATTATTATTATTATTATTTACATTTATATACCACCCCATAGCCGAAGCTCTCTGGGCGGTTTACAAAAATGAAAAACATTGAACAGTGAACAACCAATATACAAAATTTAAAACCACAAAAGCTTAAAAATAAACTACGTATAATTTAAATGCCTGGGAGCAGAGGAAGGTCTTAACCTGGTGCCAAAAAGATAACAATGGCGGTGCCAGACGGGCCTAGCTGGGGAGTTAAACTCCAAAATGGGGGGGGGGGCTGCCTCTCTTCCCTTGTTACCACCCTCAGAGGAGGGCCTCAGATGATGAGCATTGTGTACAGGTTGCTTCACAATGGGAGAGGCATTCCATCAGGTATTGCGTCCCTGTGTAAGGCTTTATAGGTCAAGCCAGCATTTTGAATCAGGCTCAGAAACATACAGGCAGCCAGTGCAAGCAGACCAGCATCACTGTTATACGTTCAGACCTTCTTGGCCCTGTTATCAATCCGGCTGCCGCATTTTGCACAAGCTGCATCTTCTGAACCACCTTCAAGGGCAGCCTCACGAAGAGTGCATTGCAGTAATCTATCTTGGAGGTTGCTAGAGTGTAGGCAACTGAAGCCTGGTCCAGATAGGGCTAACTCTATGGGCCCTTCCAATCTGCAGCAGCAAATGAAACACATGAAATGCATTCCAATCTGGGGGAGACTTTGATTTGCAAAGGAAATGGCAACATTTAAGAGGCCCTGATGGAACATTTGGGCTTCAAAACAGAGGAGACCATTTGGGGGGTTATCTAGCATGTGTGTAATTCTTGGGAAGAAGAAAAGGTTATTTGGACAAAGGACATGCTACACAAAGGAAATGCAGGATCATGTCCATCTTCTTTGTCCACCTGCTTCCCTATAAACTGCTTACATTTCATAAAAACAGATCTAATGAATTCAAACTGTTCCCATCCACCCCCGCCTAATGAACTGCACTGGAACAAACACATTAATCTACTGGCTTGGATCACACCCATATGTTCACAGAAATGTTTGCGCTGACCCAAAAATGTGGTTTTCCAGGAGTGCTGCATGCTCTTCAGGCAGTACAGCCCACCCCACGGTACGCCCACCATTGGCCCCAGTGCCTGATCGCATTTTCCTGTGGGTCAATGGCCCCCATAGAAAAAAGGTGCTCACCCAGGCCCTGAAAAACCCAGAGATTAAACCCCTAATTTAGAAACAGACTCCATTAACCTGCCTTCTGCTGCAAGAAAAAAGCCAGAACAAGCTATGCATACCAGTTACCTAGAGCAACTGTCCCCAACTTGGAGCCCTCCAGATGTGTTGAACTACAAATCCCATCATAGGCTGGGCAATCTGCTCATACGGCACCAGCTGCATTGGCTGCCAGCATGTATCCGAGCCCAGTTTAATGTGCTGGCTTTAACATTTAAAGCCTTAAATGCTTTCAACCCACGGTACTCGAAGGTCTGCTTTCCCAGTACCACCCTGCTCGCCCCTTGAGGTCATCCGAAGAGGCCCTTCCTACTTGCCCACACCAAAGGCAGTTAGGTTGGTGAATACAAGGCACAGGGCATTATCAGTGGTGACCCCGCACCTCTGAAGTCAGCTTTCATCAGGGATTCATCAGGCCCCTTCTTTGCAGGTCTTCAGAAAGGCTCTAAAGACTCTCCTGTTTCCACTGGCCTTCATATATTTTGCAGGTTTTATTGGTGCTAGCTGGTTTTGTGGTGTTTTATTGCATATTTATTTATTTATTTATTGCCTCTTTGTATTTTAAAATATATATTATTACCTTGTATGCTGCCTTGGGAGGGTTCTACCCCTAAAGGTGGCCTACAAATCATTCAAATACACTAATAAAATAATGAAAACATCCCCAGGGTAGTTGGCTTGCTGGTTATTAGTCCACAGATATGGAGAGCAGCAGGTTGGGATACACCAGCTGCGTCAGTAACGATACAGTCCAACAGACCAAGGGAAACTTAGCAAGACTCTCCACCACAGGGACTGGATCTTAAATCTGGAGGCATCGAGTCGAAGGCGCGGTATCCCGCAAATATTTACAGAAGGCCTTTTTCCCTGCGATCCTCTCCAGTTGCTTCACTGAACACTCACTCAACGGTGCCATCAAGGGGATTTCATGCACCACTGCTTAGGTTACCCACTCAACAGCCAAACACAGGGTCCATGGCATTTGTTGGAGGAGGTCAAAAGCAACGCTCCACCCCCTCCTCTCACAAAAGAGACCCTGAAGGGCTCTTCTCTATGTACACACATTAACTCACTCCACTCCAAAGAAAGCTGTTTTGCTCAGACCAAGACGGCATTAAGCCAAAAATCCACTCATGCTGGATAGAGCTGTAAAGGTTTTCTTCTGGGAATTTAAAAAAAAAAAGGGGGGGGAGATTAAAGGGCTCCCTCAAGGCACAAAGCTTAAACAAGTTTCCCACCCACCCTTTCACAGCCATCAAATATATTAGTCAACACATATCACATCGATAAGGTATTTTACAATCCATCGGTCAGCCAAAAAGATGTTACCAATTCAAGTGGCTTTAGAATCATTGCAATGTTTGGGACCTCAAGACAATCCTGAAACTAGATTATTCAGTTGAGTAGGAACACAGGAAGCTGCTTTATACTGAGCAGGCCACTGGTCCATCTAGCCAAGCACTGTCAACACTGACTGGCAGCTGTGTTGGGCAGACTTCTTTCCTAGCTGTACATAGACCTGCTGGGGACCGAAGCTGGGATCTTCTCAAGCAGGTGGTCTACCCACTGTGCTAGAGCCCCTCCCCTCATTGAAGCATTTTGCTCAAGGCCACATAGTCAAGCCCAGGCTAAACCCAGATTGAGGAGGGACTCCAGGTCCAGCAGAACATAAGGACTGGAAGGATCCTCCAAGATTGAGCTTGCTCCTTGCAACAGCAGGCAAAGAAGCTAGCGATCACAAGCTCTCCTCATCCCTCATCCTTACGAAGGCCACGAAGAAGATACGGAGAACCTGAGGGCGAAGTGGGTGGAACCCAATTAAAGTCCTACTCAGAGTAGACCCATTGAAATGTCTGGAACTTAAGTTAGTCATGGCTACCTCACATCCCATTGATTTCAATGGGTCTATTCTAAGGAGGACTTTAGTTGGATTCTACCCCACATGTCCTACTTCAGAGAAGACAGCCCTCTGAAGGGCTGGCTGATAAAGCATCCTCTATTTGAAGGGCTGGCCTGTTCAAGACCCACGCAAGTGGGGAGAGGACAACCCAGTTGTTGCCTTTTAATGGTTAGCACAGAGAAAGCAGACTGAGCAGGTCCCCAATCCTCACCACAGTGGCGGCACGTGTTGTATTTCTATTTAAACATCACCAATCCTTTCCAAATTTGTATCTATCTATATAAATTAGCACGTGGTCATTTTATGTAAAACCGATGCACACATTTTGGGTGATGCGTTTCCTCTTTCCTTGCTGACGAGCAAGAAGCCACCCTATCAGATGCCGCAATGAAACTCGGCGTGTCCTTCCCTTCTCCGTAAGGCCTCGACAAGGCCCACAGAACTACCCCGCCTTGCAGGAAGACATGTTTGTAAATCACAGGACACAGTTATTCAAAGGCACCAAGAGCCAGAGAGGTGAAAAAAAATGGCTGCCCCTTCTACTGGAAATATTAATGGGTTTTCCAATGGATGGTAAGAGTACCGTATGCAATAGTCAGTGCGAGCTCCAGGTTTTTGAGGGACTTTGAGCAAGACCCGTTCCATGGGCCCCTTCCCACAATGAGTCCATCTTCTCTCTGCCATTGTCATTGGCTGCGATCACTCCTCCATCGCTTTTTCATCATAGCTCCCGCTTGCTTGCTTGAAAGGCAGAGAGCCAGGGAGCAAGGAGGCCGTGGCGCCTGCTGCTGCTCCTCCTTCTCACCGCCACCATTGTCTGGGCCAGAGCGAGAAGAAGGAGGGTAAGTAGGTTGCCCTAGTGAAGAGGAGGAGCGACTCCAGGGGGCTCTTGTCAACGGCCCCCGGCTGGGTTGTGGGCCCTTGGCAGGTGCCCGGCCATGCCTACTCTTTACGTCAGTCCTGGCAATCGTTGTGTTTCATTGAATGGACTTGGGATTTTTTTTTATCAACAAAACCTGATAACTGACTTACAATTCAGTGGGTGCCGCTTAGGCCTGTTAGGAGCAAACCCGGAAAAGACTGCAACCTCTAACCTGGAAACGTTGCTACTTCAGAGTCCTAGAGGGAGACGGACGAAAGACAACCCAGAAGCAATTTCCACTCGCCTATTCCACTCAACCAGTGGAGGCTGGTGGCTCCAATGTCAGCGGGGCTGTGAATCTGCTCCAGGTTTCATTCAGAACCAGTCAGAACGCTAAGGGAGCTCTCCAAGGTGCAGAGGAGTGGAGCACCTTGGAGAGCTCCTTTAGCGTTCTGACTGAAACCCGGAGAGGATTCACTGTTCCGTTGACATTGCAGCCACCAGCCTCCACTGGCTTTAACTCATGCTTCTCTTCCACCAGATACAGCCAGCAGAGGGGCACTTCTGCAATAACTAGGCAGGGGGGAGATGCGGCTGTACCATTTTCTTGCAGTCTCTGAACTCTTAAGAGCTATTCAGAGATGCTGGGTAAGCCGTCGGCAGCCCTGCACATCCCTACAGACACCCCGTTACTTCACTGTACATCTATTCGGCCTCAGGCAGACCTAAGGCAATCCCCATCAAGGGGATTCTGGGAAGAAGACCAGCAACACCCACTAAAAACTCCTTATAAGAGCCCTGGGAGACCTCCTGCTCCACCGAGGTCCTGGGAACACCACTGGATCCAAGAACTGCAGGATCGGATCTCAAAGCAGTGCCAAAGCTTTCTGGAAAGACTTCTTGGAAAGGTTAACAGAGTTCAACCATCCCCAATGAACTCCAAATATAGAGCTACCACCATCAGGGCGCTCCAAGTGCAATAGCAAGATTAGAAACAAACTGGCAAGGATATTTAAGGAATAATAATTCTGCAGTGGGAAAAACTACCTGGAGGCAATCCTACTGAAGGCAAGCCTGTTAGCCTCTGGTTCAAACCACAGAAACGAATCAATCCAGTCCAGTGTGTTGGAATCCGGTTGGCTGAAAGTAGCAAAATTGTTTCCAATCTGTACCAAATATACTTAAAATACAATGCAAATGTACAATCCTAAGGCACAACAGTGTGCTACAATCAAATTTAATACAATTTTTTTTAGAAAACAAACAAAAATAAAATTCAGGCCAAACGCGTTTCAGCACCCAAGGGTGCCTTCTTCAGTGACCAGTACCAATCCTTTTTGTTGCAAAAATAAGTTGTAAGGAGGGCTTTCTTAGAAGAACACCCTAAACTGGGTAGCCAATATTTCTCCTATTCTTCAACTGGATGTCTATTTAATTCTCTCCCAGATAGCAGGAGTATCTGTCTTAAAACAGCTGGCGTCAACCCCTGGAAAGGTCTCAACTTGGGGTGGGAAACTTGTTCCCACGGGGCCAATTTATTCCCCCTTCCAAAGGCCACCAGGAGTTGCACACACACAGACACGCAAACACACAGAGCCACTGAAATCACCACTGCTTGAATGGCCACCAAATTTTGACAGCAATTTGATAGTGAGAAAAAAAAGGCGCATTTTCACAATTTTGTATTAAACAAGACACCTGCTCTCCCACAGCATGGTGGCAATTGGGTGGGGCACAAATAAAGATGGGGGTCACGTGCGCCCCACGTCTTATCCACCTTTGGTCTAGGTGGTGAAAGCCTTACTCTGCGTTGCACAGATTTCAGCTTTTGGCCTGAAAACCATCCGTACATTGGCCATAGTGTGCAAAAGCTCAATCAACCGGCAGTGCATGTGTCACATGGCCAGAAAATCTGTGCAAGCCAATCCTTATCAGGCTTCCAGAAGATGCCCTGGTTTTCCATGAGGATCAGTGACCTCAGAGTCTAGCAATCGGGCAAAAGGAGAATGTCACCTTCCCCCAGCATGCAAGGAAAACCGACTCACATTCACCACGTGATAACGCAACAGTATCCATGAATGCCTGAATGCATCCCATTGAATCCAATGAGACTCATTCCCAGATAGGATGTAGCCTTCATATAAAACTTATTTCAGGTGTTCTTCAACTGAGGCACATCTCCAAGAAAAGTCCAAACATTTACCACTTGCCGAAACTTCTCTTCATCTTCAACTCTTTCCTCTGCCTCTTCACATCCTACTCACTCCTGTTTTTCTTCAACTATCATCCTTCCTTTCAAACATACCTTTCCAAGACAATGTCAGATACCAAATACTTGGCATTTTTGCAGACTACAGGAATGTATCAATTGTCACAGTGATCCTTCTTTAGATAAGGAGAGAGATGATAGATTACCAGGGATTCGGTGCAGGATGCAATACTCTGTCTGGCCAAAAGATTACAAGCTTTGATGTTATTCTCCATCTTCTTTAACTGAGTGGACCTTCCCAATCTCTACAAACAGAACTCAAGAATCAGCACGAAATGGACTCTACCGCTATGTATTTTCAGCCCTGCAGGGAGACAGTATTACTGGAGGGATTCAACAGCAAACATCCTCCATGCAAACACTTAAGAATGCCTTCATCTCTTAAATGAACTGTTGGTGGGAATTTAGGGATGATGGAGCCAGCTAATCTCAGCTCAAGTGAAGCGATTTGAAAGCTTCATTCCTAACCCAGCGTCTCCTTAGTTTGGGAGTGCCACCATCACCACAAATATAAAACTTGCCTCTAGGGTGGCAAAGTGGGAAGGTTTAGCTCCGCGAAGTCATAATGCTGCAGTTGAGAATGTTCCCTTCAGAAAAAGGGAAGTTATTGAAGATTGAAGATCTCCACTCACACCGCACCCTAATCTTCAATCTAGTCAAAAGGATCAGAAAGAAGATTCTTCACAATTTATCCCCAAATCATGAGACAGTGGTCTGGATTGGAAAAGAGAGCCAGACCAGGAGCTGATCGATTGCTACATGAATGAGATATTCCTCCCTCCCCTTTCTGCACAGCTATGATCAGGAAATCAGAGGCATTTGATTCCGGGTTTTATCTAATCATGATTTGTCCTTGTTGGACATTGGGCCTGTTCAGACAATACACTAAGCCATGGTTAGGCCACTAACCCTTTTGCAGAAAATGGCTAGCGAGCGTGTTTAAACCATGGTTATGTAGCCACCATGGTTAGTAATAGTTCACACAACGAGCTAAGCCATAACGTTTAGCTAGGCTGACCATATGAAAAGGAGGACAGGGCTCATGTAACTTTAACAATTGTAGAGAAAAGGGAATTTCAGCTGGCATCATTTGTATGCAATTAGCACCTGGTGAAATCCCATCTTCATCACAACAGTTAAAGTTGCAGACACTATATTAGAGTGACCATATACAAAAGAAGGCAGGGCCCCTGCAACTTTACCTGTTGTGATGAAGAGGAAATTTCACCAGGAACTAATTGCATACAAATGACACTGGCTGAAATTCCCTTTTCTCTACAACTGTTAAAGTTACGTGAGCCCTGTCCTCCTTTTCATATGGTCAGCCTAGTTTAGCTCAAAATGCTTAACCACCATGGCTTAGCGTGTCATCTGAACAAGGTCAATGTGACAAGCCATGGTCAGTCTAAACCTGGATGCTTCCAATGTCTTCCTCACAGCCAGGGTAATTGTCAACAAGGCAGTACATGCTCAAACCTGAGGCTAAGGCAGGATCATTCATGTAGCATTAAACTATAGAAAACTCCCCCTCCCCATCCTTTTTTGCAACCCCATTTCCAAAATCATCACGGATGTGCTGCTAAATTTTGGCCACAGTGAGGAAATAAGGTGCATTTTTCCTTTAGGACAAAGGAGTGTACGGAGCCTTGTTTTCATACAAAAAAAATGCTCCCTGGAGCTTCCGAGAGAAAAATTATCTTAATTTTGCATTCAAATAAAGCACACACTCATTGGCTCAATTCGGACGACACAATAAACAACTGGTGTGGGGGAAACAATCGTCAGTTGTTTTGACTATTGTGTCATTCGAATGCTGCCATAGTCAACTCAGCGCTGATCCTCATCCACACCACAGTTGATTATTTATTACCATGTTGTGTGGGGAGTGTCCCCTAGGGTTAGTGAGAAGGTTAGGGTTAGTCAACCCACCATTGACTATCATGTCGTCCGAACTGAGCCACTGAATGCCTTTTTTTGTTTTTAAAGAGAAAATGTTCATTTTTTCACTACCAAATTGCCTCCAAAATATTGGGGGCGATTTGAAGGGGTGGGTGGGGCAGCCCCTGATGGGATCCAAGAGGAGGGGGAATTGGCACTCAGACCACCCAAAGTTGCCCACTCTGGTTTAGTGTTATGTCAGAACCAGGTCGATATGGACTAATTTCACACCCAAGACAATGATGATTATTAATCTCAACATGGTTTCTTGGCTGAGGACCTGCTCCTGTATCCAGGTCAAAGGCAGATAAAGCAGCAGGATATAGATATCTCCCACCTGCCCAGACATTGGGAACTTGAAAGGTCGACGGACAGGAGAAAAAAGATACTGAAAAATTACATCGTTCAGGTCTAGCGAGAGATGTTCACAGAAATGCTGACAGCCTTCACTTGAGTACAGTAGGATTCCCACAAACTTTCAGGTAGATCATGCTGCATTTATCTTTACAGTCCATCATTGTGGAAACCCCCCCCACAACTTATTCAAAGTAAATACTGTATTTTACTTAAAGTCAGCATCCAATCATGACATTCTGCAAACTCAAATAGCACTAGCAGAGCACTATGCCTGTCCATTGCAGAAGGAGTTGCCCATTACTCTTGTGCCACCGTCGTTGTACAAACAGTTGCACAATGGGTTACGCAACAGGTGCAAGGTGGTAGCACCTGGCTGCACAACGGATGCAAGGCAGTCGCGCAACCAGCTGCACAACTGGTTGCAGAATGGGGGCAATCAGTTGCAGAACCCAAGGAGAATGTGCAACCGGATCTACAACAGTTGCAGAACGTCCTTCAGAAGGCGCTGCACAAGTATATTGCAAAACCGCCAGCATAAATGTGACTTTAGCTGGATTCTTCTCTTGCGCATAGTTCATAACCTAGTTTCCATTTGCGCAATGTCATTTGCGCTAACGGAACGGCACAGCTGGATATGCCCTAAGTTTGAGATTCCTGTCCATTTCAGGATTGGGGGGGGGGGGCTGGGGAGAGAGATTTATGCTCCAAAACTGGAGTAATAAGGGATGTCATGCATCTCGGCTTTCATCGCTTTAAGGCTGAACGGAAGTCTTGCGCGGATGATTTTTCACAGCGAAAGGTGACGCTTCAGGGGTGTGCGAAGCATTCTCCCCAAAAGCAGCACTCCCTGAGCAAAAGCATCTTTCCTTGGGGAACCAAAATCCTTTCCCCTCTCTTGGCAAAGGACATGTAGAGAGGCAGAGGGAGGAATCACGCCGAGAATCGTGTTGCGGATTGCCTTATTTAAAACGCCGCTTGCCAGCTCAAAGGGAACAAACTTCCATGTTTGCACATCTCTGAAAGGGAAGACCCCCTTCACATGGGGGCAAAATGTCTTGCGGAGTGGAGGTTTTAGCTCCTTCCTGCCTCACACCATTATCTTGCCACTGAAAATCTTCAAACGGGTCTTTCATGGTTTAATTTTTTAAAAAAACAAACGAACAAACAAGAAGCTCTCAAGCCCATATTGTTCGTGCAAACTTTCGACCAGTGTTATATATATTTTTAAAAGGTTAAATTATGTAGCAGAGATGCCTTTACATCATGAAGCACCGTCCCTTTGAAGTCTGCACAATGCCCGATCTGTTCAGGCATGCTGAAGCGTTTTTTGGTTGCTCTTGCAACACTCAGACCCCCAATGCTGCCTTATGATCTTTCATCTCAACCCACGCGACAGCGAGATGGGTCAAAGCAACCTAAAGGCATCCAATTATCGGAGGCCAGCTTCTCCTCCAGAAAGCAATGCGGTTCAACGGGGTCACTGGGAGGTTGGTCAGAAGAGACAAGGAGGTGGAGCGCGGTCAGAACACCTGCAAAATGGCAATTGGAAACCCAGGTATGCACACACGCACACACAGAAACATGCATGCAGAACCCTGGGCCAAAACAAGACATTGGAAGTACTGGTGGCGGTGGTCTTTCAAAAGATGCTGCTAAGTCTCACAGTAGATGCACATGAGAATAAAGCACTTGAAGAGAGGCAGTGTCCCCAGTAATATGAAACAGTTTTTATGGGCGAGTATCTAGAGCAGGCATGGGGAACCTCTGGGCTACGGGGCACTCTGCATCAGGCCGGCAGCTGATCAGGGAATAGGTTTTCTCTGCTGAACACTGGAACAGCCTCCCTTTCTCAACACTCGGCAGAGGAAAGCTCTGATCTGACTGAGCCCAAGTGTTTTCCCCTACCAGGGAGAGGCCTCCAAAGGAAGATGCTGATTCAGCCTGCTTACTGCTGAGCCTCGTCCTGCTCACTTGTGAGTAAGCGTGCAGGGGGTCAATAGATGGGATGCCATTTGAAACTGCTGCTGCATGATTCAGTGCTGCTTATTTCTGAGTAGACATGCAGAGGGGTCACCGGCTGACTACTGAGTAGACTTAAAATTATAAGGTTCTGTTAGACGTTGTGACAAATGCATACAGGACAGGACCAGGCAGGGGTGATTTCCCTCCCCACCACACAGCACTCCATCCACGGGACTGTAGCTCAGTAGCAAAGCACACGCCTTGCATGCAAAGGGTCCCAGTTTCAATCCCGGCTATCCCTACGTAGGACTGGGGGGAATTCTGCCTGGTTCCATTTTCGCCAGAGTAAATAATGCAGGACTAGATAGACCAATGACCAGGCGTCGTGCAAGACACCAGTGTCTTAACTGCACATACAGGGTAACAAGAACATGCCGTGGCTTCAAGTAGAACAGCTGGGCCAGATGTTTTGGACCACAGCTGCCAGCATTCTTGATCACTGGCCATGCTGGCTCAAACTGATAGGAAATGAAGTCCAGCACTTCTGGAGGGTGCCAGGTGCAGGGTGGAGTGGGGCTAAGCTAGGCATTTAAGAATTACAAGTTTGTTTGTGTTGAGTTTTTAAAGAAACAGTACACACTTTCCTACCTGGTAAGTCTTCCCCCCACCTATGTTCTCTTGGGTTTGTTTGTAACACTGGGTTAAGGCAAGCGTCACAATTCTGCCCAGCCCCCCAAGTTACCTCTGAATATTACATGGTGCAGACACGCCCAGGCCTGATTCCACGGGGCCACAAGCAGAAATTCACACGTGAAATAAGATTTGCTGCTTTTGAACTTTGTAATAAACCATCCATTGAGGGCATCTGTTACATGAATTTCCTTGCACTGATGGTTTTTAATATGGTTTCGCTAAGTCGCCTTGAGTAGAGTGACATGGGAATCTCTCCAAGCCAATTTGACCTCTTATCACTAGAGCTGTGCACAAATGGACCCTGTTCAGACAACACACCAAGCCATAGTTAGGTTGCTAACCCTTTTGCAACAAATGGTTAGTGAAGTGTGTTTAAACCGTGGTTACGTAGCCACCATGGTTATAAATGGTTCACGTGACATGCTAAGCTATGGTTCACCCAACATGCTAAGCCATAATGCTTAACCACCATGGCTTAGGGTATTGTCCGAACCGGGTTACCGTCGCTTGAAATTCTCCACCCTACTTGTAGTCGGAGCAATTGGGAGAAAAATTTCTTCTCCAGGGGGAGAATAAATTCTCCAAAAGTTTCTCACAGCTAGGGCTCACCACTGGCAAGGGGTGTAGCCCAGTTTCTTTCTTTCTAAAGGGATTTGTTCTTTTGTACTGCCACTGCAAGTGGAAACAGCAACAAGCGTATTGGCAACCTGGGCCCCATTTTGCATTTGCTAAGGTACCATATACCTAGCATCATTCTGGGTCATTGGGGGTGGTGGGTGAGTGGAAAAGCAAAACCCACCACAATATGGGGAAGGAAATTTGGGGAAATTCTGCAAAGTGGCCTGTTTTGTCCAGGTGGGTAAGAAAAAGAAAAATATCCAGAGTTTTCTGAGAAACTGTCCTCTGAGAAATTTTGATTCAGCATAGTTGTGGTTCTTTAGGGTTCAGCCCCAGGAATCTCCAAATGCTAAATTCCCGAGGGTGATTGCGGCTACATCTTATCTCTAATGCAGAGAAAAGGTTGTATAATGGAAGAGGACACTCGTTCACACTCCTCAGCCACCTCTCAAGTAAAGGCAGCACAACAAAACCTAAACCCCAACTGATGAGATTTTCTCCTCCTTTAATTTTCTTTTCAGAAGCAATTTTTTCTCTACCAAATTGAATGAGAATGGTCAAAAAGAATGTGGGAGAAATTTTCGGCACGGCACTGCTGATCACCTCTTTGGGAAAAGGAACAGTAAGTGTAAAACGCATTCGCCACTCACCAAACTTTGATTGCCTCTCATCCTACATTTGATTTTCCTCACCTATATGAGAAATAGTTCAACTCAGAAAGGCTTCACTGACCATTCAGCTCCATCACTCAGTCACCAGTTTGTGGCCAGCTCCTCCCTCTCTTTTGGCCTTGGACAACGAAAAGGCCTGCAGTCCTAGAATCATAGAACCATAGAGTTGGAAAGGGGCCTATGAGGCCATCGAGTCCAACCCCCTGCTCAATGCAGGAATCCACCTTAAAACATCCATGACAGATGGTTGTCCAGCTGCCTCTTGAATGCCTCTAGTGTAGGAGAGCCCATGATCTCCCTAGGTCATTGGTTCCATTGTCATACTGCTCTAACAGTCAGGAAGTTTTTCCTGATGTTCAGCCAGGATCTGGCTTCCTGTAACTTGAGTCCTGCACTCTGGGATGATCGAGAAGAGATCCTGGCCCTCCTCTGTGTGACAAACATTCAAGTATTTGAAGAGTGCTGTCATGTTTCCCCTCAAGTTTTCTCTTCTCCAGGCTAAAGATGCCCAGTTCTTTGAGTATCTCCTTATAGGGCTAAGAGAAAGGAGCCCATAGCCTGGCAACTGACCACCCAATTGCCTGAAGCCGAGAAAGAAAGGTGTGTAAAGGGCCCAAGACTTCTTGCTGCCTGATGTGGAATATCAAATGGAATCCCCACGGTCAACTCCCTCAATGGGCCCCCTCCCCCTTTGAGTCTATCTCCTCACCACCATTATCTCCAGCTACCTCTCCTCATTGCCACCATTTGCTTGCTTGAGAGGCAGAGAGGCAGGGAGCAAGACAGCCATGGCATCTCCTGCTCCTCCTTCTCATCATCACCACCACCATCGTCACGGACGTTGCAAGGATGAAGAGGAGAAACAACTCCAGAGGGGTCTTTTCAGTGGGCTTCTGCTGGGGCATGGGCCATTGGCAGGTGCCTAACCCTGCCAACCCTTGATGCTGGCCCTTGGCATCCTTCCCTCCCCACCCCAAAATCAAGGTCCATAGTCAAGGTCCAAGGGTGGTCAAGTTATTTTTACATTTAAGATGGAACATTCCACAGGCACCTCCAACTGCCCTCTTCACTAAGGAATGATCTGCTGCCCTTTCATGACACCCAAAGCCAACTGCCTGAGGCAGCCACGTCACTCTGCCTAATGGCAGGGCCCAGCTGGAATGACCTGACGCAGCTTTCTTTAATGAAGCTTGTGTGCTGCTCTCCAGATGTTTTGGACTACACTTCTCAGCATCCCCCAGCCAGCATGCTGTAGTCCAACACATCTGGAGGGCTTCTGGCTGGAGAAGGCTACTCTAGAGCAAGGGCATGTTTCAGAGGGGATGGAAGCAGTCCCTATTTAAATGTACTGGGGCTTTTTTTCTGGATGAAAAGGTTGCGTTCCAAAAACTGGATTCCATATGAATTTATTCTCCAGGATAAAAGGATACATTTTGACTGGTTTACGGATGGCTGAAGATGGATCACGCTCTGGTTGCTACTTCCTCAATTCAACATCCTGACATAAATACACACCTGGGTCTTATGTTTCAGCAGCCGGCGTACAACTTGATTTGCTTTTCAGGAAATCTAGCACTCCCTTGAACGCAGACTAGCAAGACTTCAAATTACTTTTGCCCCCTGAGACGCGCTGCCTATAAAGATACCATATGCTACACATTATGAATTCTTCTGACAAATTAGCTGTTCCCTAAAGCACAACAGGTGCCCAATGTTCTCACCAATTTAAAAGGGAGTCTAGCAGAATGAAATGATTTAAATCTGCTAGCTACATGTTTGGAAGACTTTGAGATCATCTGCCTCAGAAGTGTTGAGTCTCTTTCAGTCTCTTTCTATTTTGGAGCACTTGCTTTGCATGCAAAAGGTCCCAGGTTTGATCCCCGACAACATCTCCAGGTAGGGCTGGAAATATTCCTGTCTGAAACCCGGAAAGCTGCTGCCACTCAGTGTCCACAATACCTGGCTAGCTGGACCAACGTTCTGACTCAGTTCAAGGCAGCTATCTATGACCTCCATCACACCTAATTCCCCCCCCCCCCCGGTTTGCCTCCGCGTTTTTTACCTCTGAGGCAAAAGCGCATGAAGCATATGATCCCTTCCACCTGAAGAGCTGCTCTTTCGCTCCTTCGCTCCTTGGCTCTTCCACTCCACTCCACTCCTCCCCTTCTCTTTCTCCCTCTATTTAGGTCCTGTCAGAGTAGCACTTCAACCAGACCGCCTTTCTGCCCGGCAAAAATGGAACGACCCTTTAGTCTGGCTCTTTGGGGGCATCGAGGGAGTTCAATCCTCTCTCTGCAGAGATTCAGGCATTGTATGATTTTTAAAAAATGCTTTCGAGGCTGGGATGTAAGGTTTGGGTTTTATATTGAGGTTTGGAGCCGGCTGCTGGGAGAGATCGTTTTTTCCTACCAGGACTTGATGCAATCCATTCAAGCCCCCAGTTCCTTTGAAACTCCATGGAGGCTTAGGGAGCATTAAATGCGCTTAAGGAAAATAATCCAGACTTTTAGCATTCTAGGAAAAGCTGGGGAAGAGGCGGGGTGTCAGCAGGACAGGCACGGCGTCCTGGGAGTAATGTGCTGCAAATCCGCACACCAGGCATGGCAAGAGTGCACTAAATCGCTGGTGTGATGGCGCTCTATGTTTCTATGAGGCCTAGTGGTAAACTGTGCTTGGGCAGTACCATTCTAGTTTGCAGTTGGAGGTTCACAACATACAAAAGTTCACACATACACAGGATTCCTACACAAAGAAAACCAAATAGCATGTAAGGAAGAAGGCTAGGGTGAAATGCTTCTTTCGATGATGATGATTTCCATTTCTACAGTATAATCACCCATTAGCTAAAGCTCTCTGGATGGTCAACAATAACAAACCTTGACACAGTAAAATACAATAATGTAGTAAAGCATAATATAAAACCCATAAGTTTAAAACAGAATAAAATCAAAGTAAAAAACAGCAGTTGTATAAAGATCTAAAAATACATCAACATAATTTTTAAAACTGAAGGACTAAAAAGTCTGGAAAAATCAAAAGGCACCAAAGACCATGATGTAAGTTACAGGTGAGCCTCTCTTGATATGCTAGCTTTCTATGTGCAGGGATATGATTCCATCATCAGTTACCTTACCTAGAGTCTGAAAGAATTCAGCTCAGACCCAGGATTACAACTCAGTAAGAACAAGGCCTGGGTTGCATACAGAAACAGACACAAGTCTTGACTTATTACGGATGGGGGAAAAAAATCACATTTTAATAATTTATTATGTACTCTTAAAAACTGAAACTATTTGCTTCATAACTCATGGCCTACCCCTCCCATTTTTGAAATGTGGATGACTTGATGTATTATTTTTTAAATGTGGCACCCTGGATCTCATTATTATTATTATTATTATTATTATTATTATTAAAAAGGGAGAAGGGGGGGGAGAGAGAGAGAACCCATGAATCATAGATTTAAAAAACGAGAGCAGCAGGTGGCAGCAGTGTGTGTGTGTGTCTCCTAGCAACAGCACAGAAGAATGGAGGCCGTTTACTCGTCGTTCAATGAACATGCAGAGACCAAGGGAAGGTGAAAGAAAAGGGTGCAATCCCACCTTACCCAAGGTGTTAAATGTTCTATGTGAGGCATTTATTGTGTGTTTCTCATTCCCTAGTCATGGCTGTTTACAGGTTCTTAGGTATCAGTCAAGATTCCCCAGCTTTGCCTCTGTTTTTAAGGCTAAGCTGGGGGGATCTCAACTTTCGGTGAGTTTCTTTAGAGCAGGGAAAATGTGGTATTATTTATGAAAGTGAAAGAACACACCTTTTCAGCTTGTATTTGTACTATTCCACAATATCACAGTGCCACCTAGAGGTTATGCACCAGAAAAGCAGGAAAGGAAACACTCTTCATGCAATGCTGGGATCCCAATTATGAAGAAGGTGGTTATAAGATTAATGTCGGTAGATGTACCCTTCCCGCTTCATGCCCCCTCTTGAACATTGCCTCTTTGATAAACTGAACCTAGTGTTAGTCCGCTATTAGTAAGTTTGATATTGATTTTATTGCTGGGTGTTAGTGGGTTTGATTTGATGTAAGCTGCCTTGAATGTATCCTATGCAGAAAGGCGATGAGATATAAATCCATAAATAATTACAACAGCCTCATTCCTCCAGCATTAGCCCAATGCATGGAGACAAGGGTACATGCAGGACAGAAGAGAAAGGAGCAGATGACACACACCGCACACAATCCAACCCAAAGCAAGCGTAAGTAGGATAACTTGTAACACAGACATGGCCTCAGAGAACACTGAGCAACCCGTGGTTTCTATCGGAACACTCATTGCACAGATAGCATTTAAGATTTTATCTCTTTTCCCCTGTTTTAAAAGGCACACCCTTGCAAGACACAGCCTGTAGACTCCATTCCCGATTCAAATCTCAAAGCTCCAACCATGACTCTAGGCCCCCTATAGGAAAACAGCCGGCATCAGAATTGCAGTATATTACCCATCACTGACAATAAAGACCCTACGCCCTGTACCACTCAACCCGGCAAAGGGATGCTCTTACCAGTTCGTCACGTAAAGGCACACTGCAACATCTTAGACAACAGTCTAGTGAAACCTGCCCCAACCTGGAGCCCTCCAGGTGTCTTGAACGTCAACTCCGCCAGCCCCAGGAAGCACGGCCAATATCAGGAACGCTGGGAGTTGTAGTCCAAAATATCTGGAGGGCACCAGGCTAGGGAAGGCTGGGCTGGTGGAATTTCATCCCAAAGTTCTGGAACCCCCACACCTTAGATGTCACACTAAGATTAAACTAGTGTGTCTTGATTACATGGAAAGCTATTCGCGCTTGGAACAGTGGTCTGCTCCAGTCACAGAGTGTCCACCTAAAGAAGCCTGCCCTATTTTTAGAAGGCTATGGGGCAGGGACAGCCCAAGACATTTTGCCGCCTAAGGCAAAGGACAATACGGCAGTTCCCTCCCTTTCCATGTACAAAAGCCAACTGCACTGGTAGTCGAATCTTTCTTCAACGTTGGTAACGAAACCAGCATCCTCCACCACACCGAAGGCAGCAAGCTAGCTTTGAGGGTGGAAGTCAGGCCACATGGCCCCCAGCTCTCTCCTCCCACATCCTGCTGCTGCCTCCCAGTATAAGCTGCCTGAGCCAACTGCTTCACTTTGCCTAATGGTAGGGCCGGCCCTGCTATTTTGCACACGCTTTGGCTAAGACGGGGATCAGGTGAAGGGGCTTGTGAAGTTCATTAAGGGACCCCTCCTTCCCTCCCCTTAAAATTTCAAGCACTAGTACAATATTAACTCTTGCGCATCTATTTCTCCCTTGTTTTTACAGATGGGCTCAGTTAATCATGCAACAGTTAAGGAAACTATGGTTTATCACAATATAAGGGTGCAGCCATTGACAGAATCTGTTTTTTTGTACAAGGATTCCATTTCAGTTGCACAAGTGCGCAGCTGTGCTAACTTCCCTAAACAGTTAATAATAAAAAAGACAATAAGTCTGCAGAATCTGCGTTTCTCGGAAAAAGCCAGTCTGCTGCGGAATTCTCAGGTCGGTTTCAGAGAAACCCGAACTCATTTGAATCGGTTGCAGATTTCTCTGACATTCCTAGAACAATTATTTACAAAGCAATTAATCTCTTGTGGGTGATCATTTCCACTGATCTTTTCTTCCAATACAGCTGTTCTTGCTGTCCTCATCTTAAAGCCAAACTGATGCAATACCCTTAATTCTAAAGCAGATCTCAAACTTATTGCCAAGAACAATGGTTAAATAGAGACCCTGGGATATTGCAGCAGTCTGTAGTCATTTCCTCATTAGTATATCTAAAGAATTTTATTCTGCCCATCAAGGGAAAAACACTAAGGGCGACTTTACAAACATTTCCACAAAACACAATCAATAAAAACAATATAAAAACTAAACATAATCAATAAAAAGACACCGGGAATATTAACAATGCAGTAAAGCATCAAAGAAGAAGAAGCAGGAAATGGATTCCATCAAGTGTTAAGAATGAACACTGTTTTTTTCCTGGTGCCAAAAAGATAAAGTAGGCAGCAGATGAATCCTGCTGTGGAGAGGATTTGACAATGGGGTGCAATCACCAAAATGCCCCCGTCTCTCTTATTGCCAACCTCCTCACCTTCAAACAGCAGGGGCATCCAGAGCAAACATATGTATGAACACGAGGGGAAAAGAATGTCAGAACACATTCACCACTTCTGATTCTATATAGTGGATTTCCTGTAACAGCAAGAAGTTGGACTACATGATGTTTGAGGTCCATTCTGACTCTAACATTTGGTCTTAAAATTACTATGGAGAAGAAGAGTAAATGTTACCACATTTTTGCTTCAATAAAGGATTCATCCACTTACTTTTCCATCCTGCCTGTTTATAAGTCCGTGTAAGCCCTGGTTTGAAGGATATGGTCATTTGGGCATTAGCTAGATTTGCTGCGGCGTGTTTTTAAATCTCTTTTAATACAACCGAACTTTATACTTGGATTTTAATACATTTGGAAAGCTGCCTTAACACTTTTGTTGAAGGATAGCCTAGAAATATAATTTAACCCTCCCTCCCGCTTTGTTTCTGAGCACTATGGTGCTCAGAGATTATGCAGCAGAATATCTGCTACGCAAAGATGTATGCTAGGAAATCAATTATAAAGACACTCCCCTCCCACTGAAATGATAAAGACTGAGTTTGACCTCTCCGGGTTTGATTGGTATGCGTAAGGCTATATAAAAAGGTATATGCCACAAATAATAGGAACCCCCCAACATCTTCACTATACTATTAATTTTAAGGTTTTTTTTAAGGGCTCCTTCAAGACTAAGCTCATTTATTACAGAAAAAATGTCCCAAATGCAACAGGACATATCAGCAGGTAAACTCGGAATTAGAGCAGGGTCTAAGCTATGGGGCAGAACTTCCGGGATCCCAATCTAAGAAGATAGGCTTACTGCCTCTGATGCTGGAGGTGGCACATAGCCATCAGGACTAGCAGCCATCTAGATTTTCTCCCAATGGCCACACTCTCTTTTCCCCAACCACCCATCTTTGGGAGGTTTCCTGCCGTTTCTGCAGGTTCCTCCACCCCCATTCTAAAAGGTTGAAATGTTTCTGCTAGAGCCAAGTTCCAGTCAGTAAGAACTTTAAGGTATACCACGCTGGTATTTTGGCCCCGCCCCTTTTGCATTCAGCCACGCCCATCATGGAATCTGGCCCTCAAGAGCTTCTCTGAAACAGTGATACATTTTTCTCCTTCTCCCAAAAGACTAGCACCTGGAGTCATCCCATGGAGCTGACGGTTGGGAGATTCAGGACAGTTAAAATTATCGAGGACCATTGTATTCCATGGTCTTCTTAGAGGTTTGAGCATATTAGACCTACTCTGGCCCACTTGCATTGGCTGCCTGTATGTTTCCGAGCCCGATTCAAGGTGCTAGTTTTAACCTATAAAGCCTTACACGGCTTGGGACCACAATACCTGACAGAACGCCTTTCCCGACATGAACCTACCCAAACACTACGTTCAACATCTAAGGCCCTCCTCTGAGTGCCTACTCTGAGGGAAGCTTGGAGGTCGGCAACAAGAGAGAGGGCCTTCTCAGTGGTGGCCTCCCAATTGTGGAATGATCTCCCTGACAAGGCCCGCCTGGCGCCAACATTGTTATCTTTTCGGCGCCAGGTCAAGACTTTCCTCTTCTCTCAGGCATTTGGCAATATCTGAGGAGCCTGGGTTTGTTTTTGTTTTTGTAGCTTTTTGGGTTGTTGTAGCGGTTTTAAATGTATGTGCATATTGTGTGTATGTTGTATGTTTTTGCTGTTTTAATTTTTGTATATTGTTTTTAATTGTTTTAATCCTATGTAAACCACCCAGAGAGCTTCGGCTATGGGGCGGTATACAAATGTAATAAATAAATAAATAAATAAACTTGTATCCTTCTGTAAGAAATGCAAAGCTGATTGATGCACCCATATCACACTTCCTTCTTCTTTGATGGCTTATAGAATGTGTGAACAGCTATCACTGAAAAGGGTTTTCCGAGATGACGTGAAACAACGATCAGCCATCCCCAACCTTGTGTCCTCCATATGCTTTGAACTACAACTCCCATCAGTCCTGACTATTGGCCATGCTGGCTGGGGCAGATGGGAGTTGTACCCCATGACATCTGTCGGGCTTCAGGTTGACAAGAAAAATCTGGCAGCTATGTTCCAACTGCGGTAGCTGCTCTGAACATTGAAGTTGCTACTGTCTGATGTCACTCTCCTTGAGTGGTGAACACATGTGTGAATTTGCCCTTCGCCATGGGCATGGTTGCGAAAGACCGTAGGGTCGGGACACCAGCTGTGTGCCATTTCTGGATGTCATTAAACAAAAGATTACAGTAATCTGGCCACATTGAAATGTGTGGTTTCTTTCCAAACCCTTTCCAAATGACAGCCAAATGTTTGAAAGAGTTGATACAAATACGAAATGCCTTTTGTTTAAAAATGGGATTTTATATCTTAAGTGAACCTTAATGAATTAATCTATCTTCAGCGTTGGCAAAGAGGTTGAGTGCTGTTGACGTGTTTGATCATGCCTGCAAAATGTACTGGCTTGGAATGTATTACAGTATACGTGAACTCTGCAATAAGCAAGCTCTGAATATTTTCAGGAGTTTAAAACAATAATGACCACAATCTAGAGGAAAGAAGATTATTAAAACCAGTAATTTTCAGTAAAGCCGTAACGGCATATGTTACCAGTGCTGCCTGGAAAAGTGTCCTTGGAGAGATGAAAGAGCAATTAACTCACCTAAGGAGGGTTAGCATTTAAGTGTATTAGAGGCTCAGTTCAGACAACCCGTTAGTCAACGCAGTGTGAAAACTCCACTCGAATCCATTGTGATGTTTTATTGACAGTTCCTCTGCCCTCTCTCCTCCCCCAGTCCTCCTGATGGTAGTATCCCATCAGCCATTGCTGGAAAAAAAAAATCCCAGCAGCTCTCACTCTTTTCGCCGCTCTTGCCAGGGAACTCTGTATCCAGTGGGAAAAGTTAACTCAACGCAAGGGAAAACTCCGCAGAGCCTGACACACAACACGCAACACAACGGTTGTGCAGGAACTCTCCTCTGCACAGCATGAATATTCTGCATGGAGTGTTTCCCAAAAAAAACCTCCAACATTGCAGGGAGTTTTCCCACCAGACAGCACATTTCTCAATGGTGGTATAAAAGCTCCACCGTGATTGACAACATGTGTTGTCTGAATTGAGCCAAAGTTTTATTGTGAGCTGGCATTGAGCTGTTTTGCTGTTGTAGGCCAAAACATATGGCGGGCCACAAGTTGCCCACCTCTAATTTAAACCAGAGTTTGGTTTATCGTATGAACCAAGCGATAATGCAAGGGATGTTGAATTCTTCTTATGAGTTGAATTCCGTATGAAGAGTGCCAACCAGCTGTTAACCAGGGACCAACAAAGCAGGACGAGGTGCAACACCCATCACAGTAGCCATTCATAGGCTCGATCTACACTACTGCTTTATAATGGTTTATAACACTACGTTCAACATCTAAGGCCCTCCTCCGAGTGCCTCCTCCGAGGGAAGCTCGGAGGTCGGCAACAAGAGAGAGGGCCTTCTCTGTGGTGGCTCCCCAATTGTGGAACGATCTCCCCGATGAGGCCCGCCTGGCGCCAACATTGTTATCTTTTCGGCACCATGTCCAGACTTTCCTCTTCTCTCAGGCATTTGGCAATATCTGAGGAGCCTGGGTTTGTTTTGTTTTGTTTTTGTAGTTTTTTGAAGTGTTGAAGTGGTTTTTAAATGTACAGATTGTGTGTATGTTGTATGTTTTTGCTGTTTTAATTTTTGTATATTGTTTTTAATTGTTTTTAATCCTATGTAAACCGCCCAGAGAGCTTCGGCTATGGGGCGGTATACAAATGTAATAAATAAATATAAATAAATAAAAACCACTGTTGGGGCCCAGGACACATTGTATAAACCATTTTCAAACCGCTTTTAAAGTGCTATATCCTGCTTGGTGTAGATCTGGCCATAGCATCCTCCAGTAATTTATCCAATGCCCTTTTAAACCCATCCAAATTGGTGGCCATCACTACAACTTTTGCTAGTGAATCCCATAGTTTAACAATGTGTTATGTGAAGAAGTCTTTCCTTTTATCTGTCCGGAATCTCACACTAATCAGCTTCATGGGATGACCTCAGGTTCTAGCATTATAGGAGGGAGAGAGAGAGAGAGAAATGTACTTTGTCCACCAGCCAAACAGTCCCAGCTGTTGTAACTTCCCTCATAAGGGAGATGCTCCAGCCCCTTGAAAATTTAAGTTGCCCTTTTCTGCACTTTTTCCAGCTCTACAATACCATTTTTTTAGGTGCAGTGACCAGAACGGTACATGACATTCTAAGTGTGGCATACAAGTCTTTAGGGCCTGCTTGAAAGCCTATAATGATGGAGCATGGTGGGCATCACTTGGAAGAGGGTCCTGCAAGTGGAAGGCCACTACAGTAAAGACTAACTCTCATGCTTTCAGCCTAATTGCTTTGATAGGCAGGCCTCTGATATGGATCTCAGGATGCAGGCAGGTTGGTATGAGGGAACGCAGTCCTTCAAGTAACCTGGCTCCAAACTGTTTAGGGCTTTAAAGGCCAAGACCAGCCATGGCAGCCAGTCCAACTGGTCCAATAGAGGTGGCACATGACCCAACCGCCTAGCAGCCCCATTCTGCACAAGCTACAGTTTCTGGACTACAACTCCCAGCAATCCTGACCCTTGGCCAAGCTGGCTGGGGCTGCTGGGAGTTGGAATCCAAAACATCTGGAGGGCATCAGGTTGGGGAAGGCCATACTAGAGCATGGATCACCTTCTCACTGCCATTATGAGCAGCTTCTATTGCTCCTCCTCCTCTTTCTCAACTTTGCCACCACAGAATCATAGAATAGACAGTAGAGTTGAAAGGGGCCTATAAGGCAATTGAGTCCAACCTCTTGCTCAATCCACTCACTTGCTTGACAGGCAGAGAGCCAGTGAACAAGGAGGCAGTGACATCTACGGCTCCTCCTCGTCTGGGCCAGTGCAAGTGACAGGTGAACTAGCAGCAGGTTGCCATGGCGAAGAGGAGGAGCAACTCCAGGGGGCTCTTGTCAGTGGGATCCTGTTGGGTTCGGGGCCCATGGAAGATGCCTAACAATAGAGATTCAGGACAAATAAAGGGAAGTGCTTCTTCACACAGCGCAGAGTTAAACCATGGAATTCACTACCACAAGATGGCCACCAATTTGGATGGCTTTAATAGGGTTGGATAAATTTGTGGAGGAGAAGGCTATCAGTGGCTACTAGTCCTGACAGCTATGTGTTACCTCCAGTATCCAAGGCAGTAAGCCTCTGTGCACCAGTTGCTGGAGAACATGTATGGGAGGGTGCTGTTGCACAATGTCCTGCTTTGTTGGTCCCTGGTCAACAGCTGGTTGGCCACTGTGTGAACAGAGCACTAAACTAGATAGACCCTTGGTCCATGGCTTTTCTTATGTTCTTAATACCTTGATGCCGGCCCTGGGTATGAGTACCTTTTTAAAGCATCCAGATATTCGGCCATATATCACAATATAGTAATGGCTGTGGCATGGTATAATGATTATAGTGTTGGACCAGGAGTCAGGGGATCTGGGTTCTAGCCCCCATGCGGCCATGGAAACCCACTGGGTGACTTTAAGCCAGTCACAGACTCTCAGCCCAACCTACAGGGTTGTTGTTGTAAGGATAAAATGGAGAGGAGGTGGATTATGTACACCCCCTTGGGTTCCTTGGAGGAAAAAAGGCAGGATATAAATGAATACGTACTGTAATGGTAAACTCTTCTGAACACTCCTAACATGAGTTAATACCAGTATTATGAGTGACAGCTTTTCTGTGGGATGAACATTGCAGCTACGGGGAAAGGAAAGGAAATCCAAAGTTATAGCTCATATGACATCATTGCAAAGCCACGCCTATGATCACCTAGCCTAGCAGCCTTCCTGGTTCGCAACAAAGTAATGCAAGTTAACATGGCCTTGAGCAATGCAAAACGGAAGGCTCTGCCAAGGTACTCCTAGCCGGAGGAATGCTTTTTGCAAGGGAGACACAATTAGCTTAAACACTGGATGAAATGCCATTTAAGGCCAAATATGTCTTCTCAACTCACATTCCAGCAATTTTGAATGGCTTTCAGGATGAAGTAGCACCAGCCATGCCCCAAATGCCACAACCATTAAGAGCTTCCAAAAGGAAAGGGGCTTAATGCAGAATGACCCAAGACAGACAACAAAATCAGATGTAAATTTGACAAGGAAGGGTAGCAAAATGCTTCCTCAATCAGTTACGGATAAGGTCCAGTCACCTTCACCGACAAGTATGAGTCAACCACCCATAGCACAAAAATAGAAACAGAAAGAGCCGTGTTTAGAGTGCAAAGCATACAGCTTAGTTCTCCCCCTTAGAGACCTTGTGTTACCTAGGCATTAGAGCCATCCAAACAGAAAGCAAACAGAAATCCATCAGAGCATCTGGGAAATAACACCAAAGAGAATACAGCAATTGTTCCCTAGATCCTAGGGAGGCACTTTTCTTGTCACCACTGCCATAAGAGACATGCTTGGTGGGAACATGAGATAGGGCCTTCTTGGTGGCTGCTCCCAGGCTTTGGAACTCCCTGCCAAAGGAGGCTAGATAAGCTCCCTCTCTGTCGACCTTCCGCCGGCAAGGAAAGACCTTTTTTTTCAGACAGGCTTTCAGCATGTAAGCTAGTCTGTTGAGTTGGATGCTGAATTCATTCTGTTATTGCTGTGTTAATTGTGGTTTGAAATGTATTTGTTCTGTGATGGAATTGATTATGCTTTTTATTTTAAATGTTGTCTTATGGGTTAGCTGCATCGATTGCCATTTCCTGTTAAAATAAATACATAAAACTACAATGAAACAACTGATGAGAAATAGGCTCAATCAAATGTTCTCTGCATCTAGAATTTTAAAAAAATTGTAGAAGACCTGCACACCAGAGAAATGTAGATCCTGCTTCTGTGGGTTAGAAGATCAGACTAGAACTGGGGGAGATCCCGGTTCAAATCTCCACCATGCTATGAAGTTCCCAGGGTGATCTTGAGCCTCTCTACCTTTCAATCTAACCCACCTCTCTGGAGAGTTGTGAGGACGAAATTGGAGAGGAACCATGTGACCCATCTTCAGCTTCTGTGTAGAAGGGGGGGAGTATAAAAATGTAATAAATAAATGAATTTATTTATTACATTTATATCCCACTTTTTCCCCCCTTGCAAGGAACCACAGGCGGTTTACATGATCCTCCTCTTCCCTATTTTATCCTCACAATAGCCCTGTGAGGTAGACTAGGTTGAGAGTCAGTGACTGGCCCAAACTCACCCAGTGAGCTTCATGGCCGAGTGGGGGCTAGAACCCGGATCTTCTCAGTCCCACTCCAAGACTCTAACCTTTACACCACACTGGCTCTCATTCGAACGCCCAGCAATGGGTGGCCACTGATGACATGACAAAAAAGAGGAAAGCATCTCGGCATAGTGTGGAAGACTGTGACCAGATATACAAGCCTGTGACCTGTGCAAACTGCCTGCACATCCTGCTTTCCAGATCCCGTTGGTAGACAACTTCAAGGCTCAGCTCTTCCTTCCAATGGCTCTATGCCTTTATATCAGACTTGACCTCAAAGGCCCTTTGAACAGAGGATGCTTTCAACATAGAGGCCAGTCCTTTGGCAGCCTTTCAAATAGAGGACTGTCCTCTGTAAGAGAGGATACTTGGCCACCCTACCCACCTCACACATTGAAAAAGCGCACAAGGGCCTCCATGCAAGCCGGCCACCCTACATGGGTCCCCAAACCCTACTCAACACATTCTTCTCCAATCCAAAAACTCCCACAGACTTAAGCCAAGTTTCAAACTTGGGGAGATCACGGCCCAGGCCAGATATAGTGGGAAACCACTGTTTCCTGCTACATCCACAAGCTCGTATGTGTTTCGGGTTTGTGTGTGTAAAAATATGAGACCACAACCCACCTTGTCAAGGAGTCACAGCTCCCAGCATTTGGACTTAACATGGAACTACGCCTAGTTTAAAAGCAGACGCTTCCAATCTCCTCCTCAGGTGTGCATTGTCCCCCATCACATTGCACTGCCATGAGAGAGTTCAAATAAGAGAAGTAGATCCCGCAAGGCTGGAATTGAAATAGATGCAGAATGAAGCCATGGGAAAACATTTCCTTCTGCAGTAATGTTCAAAAGTGTTCCAACTGGTCATGCAAATGACAATGAGGTTGATACTTTGGTTGGAGTTTACAAGTTTGGGAGTTCATTTTTAATTGAAGGAGGAATGACCCAAAACCATTTGCCAATGCTTGAGGCTGGAATAGGTTTGGGATTTTTTGTTTGTTTGTTTTAGGCAGAAGCTGCATCTCAGGATAATAAAAGTGAAACTTAGAAGACAGAGCAATGGTTGGGCAAACCACTAATTTCATTCATATTTGTTGATTTTATTTCCCCCCCGTTTTATTATTGGATGGAATTTTATTGGGAGGGCTTTTGCCCTGAAATATAGTCTAGACATGTTTTAAATAAATAACGAAAACTTTCATATTTAATACAGAAGCAATTTCAGCCAATCTAAATCACACACATAAACACACGCACACTTTGCTTTTTGGAACACTTCTGACACCCCAAACTATCCCCTCCTACATGGAAGAAAAGAGGAACTGATACTCAACAATCCCCCCCCCCTTTCTAGTTACAGGTGCCATGTAAAAAACAAAATGAAAACTTCGTTCACCGGCCTTTCAGTGCCTCACATTAACCTGCACTGTTGTTGTGTTTTACTTTCGGGAATTAGCAGGGTTTCTATGAAAATAGAGAAGATAACCTCCATCCATTTTCTGAATAGCAAAATCATCACCAAACCTTAATGGAAACAAAACACAGTTATTCCCATTTTTAAAAAGGCATTAACAAAATATCCTTTCCCTGCTGAACAGTAAGATCCCAAAAATGCCAGTCAGAAACAGCAGTTAAGCTGTGGTTTTCAATTTTGATCAAATCACTACATGATTTACAGTTGTGAGAACAAATAAAGGTGTGATTATTACTAGGGTGGCCATTTATGCATCACCAAAAAAGAGGAAAGTATCACCAAATCAGAAATGGCTTCAGGGTCCAGTCCTGTTTTGGGTGGAATCTTACAGCCATTTCAGTTCTAGAATCCGAGGTCACATCCCCTTTAGAAGAGAGTTTAGCACTCTGATCCAGTTTGCCTGCAAAACTAAGCCAGGATTTAGCAATACACGGACGTGCTTCTGAGAGCCCAAGCAAGGCTCAGGATGATATGTTCCACCCCCTCACCTCCTTCCACACAATTTGGAGGAAGAGTCCTGTTGAGTCTAGTGTCTATTTCACCAATTCCTGGCTTGTCATTACATACAAACCAGGAATCATGGTTAAAACAAGCCATCTACGAATCCTGGCTTGTTTATTGTGATGTAATGCCCTCCCCCAAGCGGCTCGCCTAGCACCCACATTGCAGTCATTTTGACACCAAGTTAAGACATTTTTATTCTCACATTTTTTTATTCCTTCAACGTTAAACTATGTTTTTAGATCCTCGCCGCTGTTGTTTTTCCTCTGTTGTTTCTACTTGGTTTTATGTGGATGTTTTGTTTTAGATTTTACATTGGTTTTATATTTGTGTATTTTATGGCCTTGAACTTTATGTTGTCTGCCACTCAGAAAGCTTCAACTATTGGGTGGATATATAGATATATGGTTATAAATATATGGATAGATGGATAGATAGATAGATGATAGATACCTCCAGTATCAGAGGCAGTATGACTTTGTACACCAGTTGCTGGGGAACATGGGTGGGAGGGTGTTGTTGTTGCACTCATGTCCTGCTTGTGGGTTTAATGTGGGCAGCTGGTTGGCCTGATTCAGCATAGCTCTTCGTATGCTCTTATATAATCTGGACAGTTCTCTTGGGCTTGCAGACACTCATCTACATAGCACTAAACCATGGTTTACCGTTACGTAAAAATGCTGCACCTGCTTCACAAATGCCACCGACGTAACCCAAGCCTTCCAATATTTTTGGCCTTCAAGCCCTTCATGGGAGTGAATGCCCCCCCCTAAAAAGAGTGACCAGGATATAAAGGAGAAAGCAAAGTAAAGATGCAGCTACAGCAATCCAACTATTAAATATGGGGGAAATCCAACATTTTCTATAGAACAAACTGCCGCCCCAACACATAGAAAGTGCCCAAAATCATGGCTTACAAAATGGTGGCCAACCGGGAGTCAGTCCCAGTCCAACCTGGAGATGCCAGGGTATTGAATCTGGGACCTTCCGCATGAAAAGCACATACTCTGCCACTCAGCTTCCCAAACCATTCTTGGCATTTCCCTTGGCAGCATCTTATTGATTTTCTATAAAAACACCCTCCCATCTGTTAACATCTGGCTGGGGAATGTTGGGAGTCGTACAACTTTTTTCTGTCTAAATATGCATAGGGTTGTGTCCTAAATGGACCAATGATCTAACTTGGTATAAATCAGCTTCCTGTGTCTCCCATTTCAAAACTAGATCAATGCTAGTAACACACAGCAAAAGTAGGCAATCCTTTAAAATCAGTACTACCAGATTCCAGGAAAACAGGAGGTGAAGAGAAGAAGGCGGCAAAATAGGGAGATATTCATAGGTATCTGCCTTACATCTTCTGCAGTGAAGAGAGATGCGAAAACAAAACAAAACCCTTACCTATTTAAAAAAGTAAATATTTCTTTATTTCAAGGGTTTTATAAACCACTGTTTAGGGCCATGCCCTCACAAAGCAATGTACACAAACAGATACAAGATACAATACACACACCATAAAGGTGTAAACTACTATAAGGAAGTTGCACTGAACCACACCAGCCATTTAATTAAAGGCAGCTGTGAAGAGAAAAGTCCAATGCCTACTGAAACACCTGCTACTGTAGGGGCAAAGCATTTTGGTCTTAATTAGGGTGACCAGATAAAATCCAGGTCAGGGCTCATGTAACTTTAACAGTTGTAGAGAAAAGGGAATTTCAACTAGTGTCATTTGTATGCAATTAGTTCCTGGTGAAATTCCCTCTTCATCACCACAGTTAAAGTTGCAGGGACCTTGCCTTCTTTTGTATCTGGTCACTCTAGTATAGTGCCTGCAACTTTAACTGTGGTGATGAAGAGGGAATGATCTCAGAGCTTGGGCGTTCTGTCTGATAAGCTCCCTGGAAGATTCTTCTTTGACTCCTGGAGAGACTTGGAGAATTTCCTCCCCAGCTTCCTGTCTTGGCTGGTCTACTTCTTCTTCAGCCTCCAAGTCCGATTCAGGCTCTGAAACGCAGTCCCACACACTAGGGAAAATGGTCCCAGTCCTGACAAATTGCTTCCTTGACTCTGTGTATTAACTACAATGGCATTCCTTTGGACGTGATGGTACGTTTCCTGATCTGTGTTCCACATTTTAGCTAAACCTCTACTATTGTGTTTTGGAGAGATTTGGCCTTCCTGACTTCCCCTTTCAACTACAAGAAACGCGAATTTGTCTTCCTTGGCAATTTTCCACCTACAGATATGTTGAATTTGACAACACCCTGGCTGCTCTTTCCAGCCAATTGAACAATGCTGATGTCTTGCACCAGGTCCTGAGTGACATTTAGACTTAAGCCTGGGTTCACCTCCCCTCTGATAATTTTGAGAGTTTAAGGCAGCTTCTCTCAACCTTGTGCCCCTAGATGTGTTGCAATACAAGTCTCATCATCCCCAGTGATCCAACTTGTCTGAAAGACACTGGTTGAATAAGGCTGGTTCAGGGTATCTAGAAAGCTTATCTCTGTCATATATTTGCTGGTATTGCCACCAACAGCAATACTTTAGAGGAATCTGCCCCTTTTGAGATTTGTAGTTTTTTCAACTCAATACTCTTTGATCCTACAGAGCGACACTAAGCCTAGTACATCTTTCTTTGTTTTTCCTATGTAGCCAGAGATTACTGTATGCCAACGGTTCAATCCATTCCACCAAGTTATTGCTATGATGGCTATATCCAATATCGGCTCCAGGTTTTTGAGGGTTCTTGGATGAGACAACCTCAGTGCGCCCCCTCCCTCATTGACTCTACCTTCTCACCAACATGGAAACCAGCTGTTCTTGCTCCTCATCTTCTTCATGGCCTCTACTTGCATGCGTGGCAGGCAGAGAACCAGGGAACAAGCAGGCAGGGGCATCTCCTGCTCCTCCTTCTCACCACCACCACTGTCTGGGGCAGGGTGAGAGGCAGGTGACCAAGCAGGTTGCAAGGAGGAGCAACTCCAGGGGGCTTACGAGGTTAAATACAGGTAGAGGGAAAGCTTTCAAGAAACCCATTCTGGAGTAAAATGGTCCCAATCTGAATTGGGGCTCTACACACTTACTCTGAAGTAAAGAAACCAACCACGCATAGCAGAGCATGATTTTACTAAGGACTACACATGTAATGAAAGAGATGAAGAACAAGGAGTATGCGTTAAAAAACTAAAATGCCCCTGCCTTCCTTTAGCCTAAAAGGGCAAACACTCTAGCTGGGAGCCTAAAATTCCTTCAACTAGGGTTGTTTGTCAGGGGGGAATACAAACCATTTTGGACCCAATGGATCCCTGCAAGCCAAATCACGGGTTAGTTTCTAAAACCCAAGAACTTTATCAGGGTTTTTTTTATTTGCTCAAATCACGATTTGCATAAAAGCATGGGCGATTTGCACAAATTAGATCATTTATGCCCACAATTTTGCTCAAAGAGATTCGCCAATTTAACAGTCTCCTGGAATTTAAGAAAGCTGTAAAGACTGATATCTTCCGGCAGGTCTACCCAGTTGAATTTTAAGATGTCTTTTAATAATGTATTTGTTTTATATGCTTTTAATTAGTCATATATGTATTTTATTGTGTTTTGTATTGTGTTTTGTATTGATCCAGAGGGAGAAGCGGGTAAGAAATAAATATATGATGATGATGATGATGATGATGATGATGATGATTATATTGGGCCCTTTGTTGTAAGTGGGGGCTAACGGGTGAGGCATCATACCAGGTCTGAAAAGATCAGCATTACTCCATATTAGTTTGTACATAGCCAGGTACTTCTCTGTCTTAATACAAGCTGTAGTATGGTTGTTCGTCTGTTACTTTTCTCAAAGATGCATGCACAGGACGTATTGAACTCCTTACTATGGAATCCTGTCACTCAGTCCTTCTTCAACCTCTCTTAAGCACACACAGATGTACAGATCAATTGACCTCAATTAACTTGCATTTAGCTTCACTATTGCAACTGTATCTGGACTCTTGCCAGATACAAAACTAGTTCCACAGTGGAAAAGAACACGATTAGCGCTCCAAGAGAGGAATCACAAGGATAGATTCAGATTGAGGCAGGCTGGTGAATTCTAGAAGAGCTGCAAGCTGGCTTTTAACATTTCTTCCCTGAGATTTTAATTTCACTTCTAATGCATAATGCTAATTTTTCAGCACAGGGTCTCATCACAGCAGGGCAGTGGTGACACTTAGCTGACATGCCCAGATATTGCATTGCTAATTGTATCTTAAAAGGGGCAGTTTTAACAGCCAGGGCTGGTTGGAGTGTAAATAAAGATTCAGGATGCAGTCCTCAACACTTACTAGGGAGTCAATCTCACTGAATTCTGTGAGAATGCAAATCGTGGGGCATACCAGTCAAGTCAAATATACACACTTAAGGTGCAATCCTATGGGGATGACCGTAAGCCTATGAACTCAGAGGCTTGTGCCTATCTAATGCAGAGCAGGAGGAACCAGGAGGTTAGCTTCACCTCTGCAATCCCCTGTTCTGCATAAGGAATCAAGGAGGGGGAAGCCAGAGGATTTGTCCTAGGGCAGCCTCCCCAGTCTCCTCCCCTCCCCACGCATAGAAACGCCCCCTTCCTGTGCTCTTCGAGGTGGCCTTCAGGAAGGCGGCTGGTGCAGTTGTCTCTGTGCCAGTTGCAAGGGAGAGGGGCAGGCAGCGGGCTTGGTGAGAGGTCGGAGTGGTGTCTCTAACCTCAGATTCAGAAATCTGAAGGATCCTTTACCCCCCCCCCCCCCCCCGTCTAGGAGCCATAGGATTGCTCTCCCCAGATTTCACTGAACATCTGTGTTCGAATGCCAATTTACTTGCAATTAAATCCCACTGAACTTTCTCCCAGCTAGAGTTGTCCAAAAAAACCTCAAGAATCTAAGCCTTTCAAGTTGCTTTAATATATATTGAATGCTATTGTTTTGTATTTTAAAATCTTGTATGCCACCTATATGTGCATATGTTTATGTGTGTGTATATAGCTATTCGTTTAATTTTTCAGGCTCCAACATCAAAGTATTGTTGATTGACTTACAAAAATAATAGAACACTGACATATTCATACTTCTATATCATGTTATGATAAAAATAATGAACAGATATCAATTTGCTGTTGAATTTTATAACCAACATACAACCAAGGCATTATGTGTATGATGATGCATAGGAATCTGGATTGATTCACTTGCAATTACTACACCTGCCAGTTTGTAACCACAATCCCAAAGAGATACATAATAGAAGCATACAGTGAAGGAATGGAGAAACTTCTTAAGGAGTAAGCAACCCAAGTTAAGCTATCCTAGACATAATCAGATTTAGTTTACAGCACATTAGATACAGGCCAATTAGAAGAGGAGATAATCATCAAAAACATTAGTTCATTTCATTCTACTTATGAAATGCTTAGGGAAAGGTTGCAAAACAGCCATCTGGCCCACTTTATTATTTATATATATATATATATATATATATACCCTCACTGTAATTCTCATTTATGATCAGCCAGCTTTTACTGCTGCAAATGACTTATTTAAAACCCTGTTGCTGACCCAAAGAAATACCCACAAAGTACATGACTGCAATCTAGTCTACTATCATCATTTTGAATTCTAACAATGGTGAGCAAGATGTTGCATATTGCTCTAAAAAGGAGACAGTATTAGCCAATAATATGCCTTTGAAAACTGTCCAAAAACTTCAGTTAGTCCAAAAGGGGGCATGGCTAGATTGCTAACTGGGACTGGCCAATACAATTATATCATGCCAGCGCTCTGCCATCTCTGCTAATCCGTTTCCAGGCCCAATTCAAACTGGTGGTATCAGGTTACTTGAAAGAGAACCTCCTCCCATATAAACCTACCTGGTTCAGGTTTTGGAGGCCCCTTGAACAAGACACCCTCAACGCGCCCCCTCCCTCCGTGAGTCTACCTTCTCACCACCCCCTGTCACCAGCTGCTCTTCCTCCTCATCCTCTTCCTCCTCATTGCCACCACTTGCTTGCTTGACAAGCAGAGAGCCAGTAGACAGTGGCATCTCCTGCTCCTCCTCCTCGCCACTATCGTTTCCTGGGCTAGAGAGAGAGGCAGGTGAGCAAGCCGGTTGCAATGGTGAAGAGGCGGAGCAACGCCGGGGGCTCTTGTCAGTGAGCTCCTGTTGGAATCTGGGCCCTCGGCAGCTGCCCAACTATGCCTCCCCTTGTGGCCAGCTCTGCCCTAAGGTCACCTTCAGAGGCCCTCCTCCAACGAGACGAGGCAGGGCCTTTTCAGTAGTAGCACCCTGGCTGCGGAATGGCCTTCCCAAAGAAGCTTGTCTGGCACCTACACTGTGATCTTTTAAACGTGTTAATGCTTTTTAAGATCCTTGTGTTGCTGTTGCTTTTACTCTGGATTAGTCTGTAGGTGTTGTCATTTAAAATTTCACATGTATGTTCTATTGTCCTGGCATTTACGTGAACCACCCAAAGAACTCTGGCAGTGCAGAAATGCTGTTGATCAAGAAATGAAATAAAATAAAGACCAACAACTTTGATGCTTGTGATCATCCCAGCACTAAAACGCATCTTCTCTGCCTCTGAAGAAAGGTCAACAGTACAGTCCCAGGCATGTCTACGCACAACCAAGTCTCATTGAGTTTACTGGGGCTTACTCCCAGGTAAGGGGTAAAGATCTGAAGGCTAAGCAGATGCCATCATTACACATTTTCCTCCTTCCCTTCTTCAGAAACATGCAACAAAACCAGGACACTCTTTCCTGCCTAAGAGAGGTAACTTTTCAAAGCATTTGCTGCCGTCAGCAACAGTGTGAATAATTTTAATCAGGCACGCAACAGATACTTTTACAATTTCAGTTCTCATCTACAGAAAGAGAGGAACAGAAGAAGAAGAAGAACAAAGTTACCCTGCTTCCAAGGGCAGAAGCTCAGTAGTAGAAGTATCCAGGTTCAACCCCAAGTATCTCAGTACAGGTCTGGGAAGGCCCCCCTCTCTGAGACTCTTAAAAGCAGCTCCCATTCACTGTAGACAAAATATTGAGCTACATGGACTTGACACAAGAGAGCTCCCTGAACCTGTCCTGCAATGACCCGACCCAACCCCACCCAAGCCTGTTCCGCACTATGGGACAAGTCACACATTATTTCTGTGAGAACACATGGAACATTTTGAGGCATATATTTCCAAAGTGAAAAAGCATGCTAAGAGGATAAATGCATGTTTGGAAATCAGGCAAACACACACACACACACACACACACACACACCAGGTGGAAGCAGCCATAAGTGTTCAACTTGATTCGACACACACCATAGCCCCATGGATAGACAGAGCAAAGAATGACTAGTCTAGGGAGCCCAGCTTCAAGATCTACCTCTGCCACAGATTGAATGTGTGGCCTTGGACGCGATATTTTTAGCTTCACTTCCTACTCTGCACTAGGGATGTCACAGCAAGCTTGTACAATGCACGCTTCAAATTAAAGGATGCAATATCAAAACAGGGAATAGTAGGTCTCAAACTCACCTCTTCCTATAAAAGCATCTGTTAGCCCCAACATTCCCCTGGTGCACACTTCAAGATCTTGCCAAAGCCTTGCACAGTGGTGCTCTCAAGGAAGGACTTAGGGGGTGGAGGTCTAGGACCCCATTGTACAGAATAAATGGGTGACCTCCCAAAGAGAACAGGGCTACATGTTACCATCTAAAGAGGCACACACACCCTGTACGTCCAGTGACTGGAATTACCTCGCCTGTACACTGGCCCTATAGGCGAACCCTTTGGAATCTCTCCATCCTAAATCCGCTTCCAAGCCTAGCATCCTAGGGGAAAGACAAGCGGAAAGACAACCTTAGGCCCTGGGATAGGGAGACCACCACATTCGAACAAGGGGTTTCAGATGGAGGGGCGCAGGGTGGAGCAGAACCCCTTTCCTTCTTTGTCCAAGAAACCTCACAGGGACGCATTATTATGCATTTGGCTCCTGTTTTGCCCTTCTGCCTCCCTTTCACATACTAAAAAAGCACTTCGAGAAAGCAGCCCTCAATCCGGACTCCAGAGAAAGCTAGACAAAACTATACATGCCTTTGTTTGATAAAGACATTCCCCATGGAGAGAGAGAGAGAGAGAGAGAGAGAGAGAGCGCTGGAGGAGAGATAAGGACACCATGATGCCGGCACCTGAAGAAGACAGTCAAGCCAAAGGGAAACCCCATTTCCGCCCCATCCACTCTGCTCCTGGGATATCTCTCCCCCTCCCACCAACACAAGCCCTCTAAGAACCCCCCTTTTTACTGTGGGGGCTCCACATTTGGGGGCGGCGGCTGCAACCTTTCCTCTGTGCATGAAACTGCAGGGCACAGGAAGCTTAGAGTGAAAGGATCTCTCCGGGCAGTTGCTTTGAAGGCAACGTGGGCTCTCGCTCGGCCTCCCCCTTTTTCTCCAGGAGAGAGAGAGAGGGAGAGGGAGAGGGAGAGAGCGCTTTGAGGCACCCTAGCATTGCAGAGGTGCGTCTCCGCAGGATCCATTCACAGGATTCCCCCTTTCCCAGCGACCCACCGCCTCACAACATGTTCCAGGGCAGCCCCAAAGCAGCTCTCCCGAGACCCTATTTTTAAAAACAAGTTTGTACAAAGCTGGCCCCAACTTCCCACCCCGGAGGATTTAAGTTACCCGGAGTTATAAATACGAAGCTTATTTCTCTCCCTCCTCTCCACCACCAGCCCAACTCAGGCGGCTTCTTCTCTTCTCTCTCCCCCCCGCCCCCGCCCGACCGCTTCCTCCCTGCCGCCCCCACCCGTCTCCGATCCGCACGATCCCCGCGGCGTGAGAACACATCAGAGCACCCACCGCGGCTTCGGCGTCCGGAGCCCAAAGTTGCAGTAGCAGCAGCAGCAGCAGGAGCGGCCCCGAGCAGCCGGCCCCGGATCTCCTCTTCATCCTCCCCTTTCCTCAGCAGGCTCGCAAGTTCCCGGGCTGGCTCTTCGGGGCTGACATGGTCTTTGCAAAAGGGGGAAAAGAGCGGAGAGGAAAAGCAAAAGGAAAAGGGGGAAAAGGCTGAGCTGGGTTGGGCTATGCAGAAGCGATGCGCCCGCCCCACCTCTCCTCCTCCTCCTCCTCCTCCTCCTCCCTTCGCCGGGCAAACGCGCTCGTCTTCTGCTGCGACTTGCAGACTTGTCCTCACTCCAAAAAAGAAAAAGGCGAAGGGGGGGGGGGGGAGGAGGCAGCAGCAGCAGCAGCTCTCCCGGGACTACTTTGCAGGTCGGGATTCATCCGCCGCGCTGCCATTCCTGGCTGCGGCGGGGTGATTATGCAGCGCTCTTTTCTGGGCTGTTGGAGCAGGGAAAGGTTCCGCTAGGGTAGACAAAGTTTTCGATAGGGTAGCGGGCGAGGAGAGTGCCGGAGTCACGGCAGGTAATCTAACCCGAAATCGACTCCAGCGCTTCTCAGGGTGTCGAACGTTAACCCTACGCAGAGTAGACCCGTTGCAATGAAGGAGAACTGTCCGGGCCCAGGGCACGCTCCATATACAGTTTTCAAAACGTGTTCAAAATGTTTTGTCCTGCGTGTGTAGATAGGCTCTTAGAGTCGCCACTAACTAATCGGAGTTAAGTCTTCGAGGAGTTCCGGCCAAGTGAAGTCCCGTTTGTTTCAATGGGTCTACTCTACGTAGAATGAATATCCCCGCCCTGTCTCCTGTTTTATTTACTTTAGTTATTTATATTCCGCTCCACATCCAAAAGATGTGTATTCTTGTATTCTATCTGAATGACAGATAGAATACAAGAATAGAATAAAAACACCGCATTAAAATTACTGTTATCAACAGAACAGCATTCTGATAACGCCCCCCCCTTCCCCATTCCAATATTTGTGTGTATTACCATTACTTTACACCGATGGGAGAGAGGAGCTTGGGGGGAGGGGGGGTGACGCAGGAATAATCGATTTAGGAGGCAAAGGGTTGTATCCCATGTTAGTCTGACTTAAATCCCATCCATTTCAATGGATCTACTCTTAAGACTAACACTGGATGCAACCCAATGGGTGGTCTCCAATGTTAGTCCTTCTTAAAGTAGACCCATTGAAATTAATCAAAAGTTAGTTGTGCCTAATTTAAGCCCCATTTATTTTAATGGGTCTATTCTATGGAGAACTAACATTGGATAGGAGCCAATGTGTTTAGTCCCAAATGTAATAGTTGAAGAGGCGCTAGTGGTTGGGTGGGTGCTTTTTCCTCGAAGGAGGAGACAACAGGTGAGATGATGCTGAGATAGAAAAAATAAAATAATAATAACAATAATAATAATAATCATTATATTATTATTATTATTTTGCTGGAATCTTTCAAACCAGATACCTTGTCTGGTTGGAATTTTATCAGACTAATGACCATAGCTAGTGTGATGGGTGGATACTTACTTGAGAGGAAAGGGCAATCCTATACATGTCCACTCAGAAGTAAGTCCCAGTGACACTCACTCAAGTGGGTGTAAACAACGCAGCCTGTGGAACCAGTAGTCTGGGATTCCGCTGCACTGCATTCATACCTACTGGGGCATGGTATGCATAAATATGCATACTTACTCAGGAGTATATATAGAACTAAGCAGGACTTCTTCCTGAGGAGGCACCCAGGCATAGGATCGGGTGCACTTTCTTAGCATTCCTTAGGAAAGCAAGCAGAAAATGTGACTTTTCTAAGGCTGAAATCCTAAACGCAGTTACTCCAGAGTGAACCCTCGTTGAGATGCATGTAGTGTACTTCTGAGCAAGCATGCATAGTTGTAAAGTCTTTTAAATTTGGTGCCGGTTTTAAATTGACAGGGAAAATAATAAGAAATCTATCTATCTATCTATCTATCACCAGTCTGGAAAAAAATAGGGGTATAATCTGGTGGGGGTGAGGTCCAGAGCTGAAGTTCTCTGATTAACTCAAGCCAGTACATCCCTACTCACAAGTAAGCCCTATTATGTTCATTGGGGCTTTCTCCCAGTTAAGTGGCTATAGGATTGCAACATCAATCGGTTTGGTCCTTTGTTACCGATGAGCCTAAAGCCTTTTGAAGACATACAGAGAGAGAGATGGTTTCGATCCAGCCAAAGTTAGAATCATAGAATAGTAGAGTTGGAAGGGGCTCAATGCAGGAATCCATCTTAAAGCATTCCTGACAGATGGTTGTCCAGCTGCCTCTTGAATACCTCTAGTGTCAGGAAGTTTTTCCTGATGTCCAGCCGGAATCTGGCTTCCTGTAACTTGAGCCCATTATTCCCATTATTTTTAAACACCATTGAGTTCATTGGCAGAGTTGAGAATGTCTACTCACAGTTTCCATTGAATTCAGCGCAAGTTACACCCAGATAAGCATGTATGGGACTGCAGCCTCAACACTGCAACCCTATATATGTCTACTCAGAAGTAAGCCCCATGGCATTCAATGGGATTTATGCCCAGGCAAGTGTGTAGAGGGCTGCAGGCTAAATCTATCCCATTGAACTCAATGGGACTTGGAAGCGCTGGCTACAAGACTGGATTGTGGCCCATATCGCTAGATATTTAAACAGCCAGCCTAGAGTACACCTTTACATAAGGATCAGGGTAAACGCAATGGGACTTACTTCTGAGTAGACGAGAACAGGATTGCAGTTATTTGCACGCTAAGAAAGCTGGCTGGTTGTCGGGAACAATAGGCAAAATCCAACGTAAATCCTGCTTAGAGTAGACCCATTGAAATAACTTTAATCGTGACCTAAATTCTAGTAATTTCAGTGGGTCTACTCAAAATGGCCTCTCTCCTGCACTCAACACACATCAAAGCTTTTTGTCATTTCCTCCGCGGTCCACCAATTCGACTTCAGAATCAAGAATGTGGCACAAAAACGGAGCACCTGAGTTGTCATTAAAACATAAACGGAGTTTCCATATTTCAGCCCTCTCGAATGGAGGAAAACTTGGATGATGTGTTTGATGATTCTCTTTGAAGGCTTCCTTCGCTGCCTCTCCATCTTTTTAAAAATATGATTGGGATGGAGTGGGGTGCACCGCTCCCCCAATCCACGCCTTTGGTTAATCCCCTTCCCCGATTTCCAGCGCCACCTTACTCATTAGTAGACCCACTTAGTTCAACGGGGCCTTCCTTCCAAAAGTAAGCGTCCTCAGGGGGTGCCTATCTTTTTAAATCACCTCACCTACCTGAACGGACGGGGCAACAACAACCCCTTTGCGCACTTACCTGGAAGCAAGTCTCCCTGAACTCAGGGGGGACTTACTGCCAAGGAGACACGCACAGGATGGGGGGGCAAGTCGCACCGAGACACCCCGCGAGTGGCCCGTCTGTCAGTCTCCTCGAAGGACCCACGTCCAGACACACCCTGGGCGACTTAAGAGGATCGGGGCCGTGGAAGCGAGGGTGCTCCCGCTGCCCTACAATCCCGCGTCACTTCTGCTACCGAGAAGTAAGCCCCAGTGAACTCATCGGGACATATTCTCGAGTAAATCCCCCTCCCCCCCCCCCGCGGAGACTCAGCCGGCGAACACCAGTCTCTCCCTCTGCGCAACTGCGCCGGCTATACTTTTTTAAAAGTTGGGGGAAAGTTGGGGGGGGGGGCGGGGAAACTAGCCGCTTGGCTTTTGCCGTGTGGGGGGTGGTGGTGGAGGGCGCTTTGATGATGATCTGCGGCTGCCTGCGTTTTGGGGCTGCCCTTGATTGACGGCCGCGGGCGGGCGGGCACCGGCCCGCCCCCTCGCCTCCATGCCTCCGCCCCCGACGCCGCGGCGGGCTTCGCCGTTTTGTGGCGGAGCTCTTCCTTCCGCGCGCCTCTGGAGCCGGATCCTCGCACCTTGCGGCGGTAAGTTCTTCGGGACGCGGGGGGAGGGGGAGGGGGAGGACTTCGGCGGGTCCCCATCGCCCCTTCTGCCCCCCCCGCCTCCCCCCTTCCCTTTTACCGTCTAACCCGCATCCCCCTTCTGCCTTCTTCGGAACAGATCGTGGGGCCGAGCCGCCGAAGGGGCTCCATGAACCCAGCCCTCCCGCCGGGGCCAATCACGTCCTCCGCCGCCCGGACGGCAACATGCGTGCGGGGTGAGTTTCTTGGGTCGTGGGGAAGGGCGGGCCGGGGAAGGGGGGGACCCCGCTGAGCCGTCTTGGATCGCCCCCCCCCCCCCGCTTCGGTATGGAGGTGACTTTTTTTTGTTCTCGCCCGCAGAGACGTTGCGCTTCTCGTCGCCCTCTGCCTGGCTGCCGAGCCCGTGAATGGGGTAAGTCGTCCGGCTCTGGACCCGTCTCGCGCGCAGACCCGAGCCTCTTGCGTGTTTGCTCGCGGGGAAGCCTCCCACCGGGGGTGGGGGAGTGGGGGTGGAGTCGTGTGCAGGCTTACTTGGGAGTAAGCTCCGTGGATCGGGCTGGGGTGGCTGCGCGTGTTTGGGGAAAATGCACCCCCGGAGCCTCTTCCTGAGTAAGCAGCGCGTGGGTGGGGGAGGCGGGGGGGGATGACAGCTTTGGTTTCTGCAGAGTGGCGAAGAAGCAGATTGGACAGTTAGAGGTGGCGGTGAGGACATGACCTTGTTTTATTTTGGGGTGGGGGCAGCGTGAGCAAATGCAATGCTTTAAGTTCCTCTATTGGGTTTTGCGGTAGTATTCCAGGCTCAGATACTTTTTCACCGGAGCACGTGGGAGCGGCTGGTACCAAAACACAGGTATGCCACGTGCAGCGAAAGGTCTCACCCTTTGTGCATTTGCTAAGGTGTAAGTCCCACCCAGTGCAGTGAAGCCGACTCCCGAGGAAGCATGTGTAGAATTGCAGCCCTTTCTGGTTTCTGTGTTTTTACTTGTGGTATTTGTAGTCAAACATCTGTCCTTAGATGTATGGCGATACATAGCAAAGAAAGACTTTCTTGTGAGGATGAGATATAAAAATGATTGCATTTCGAATTCCTCTTACCTCCCATTTCCTTCTTTTCCTGCCTCTGTGCTGATCTCCGCTTATGTATATATTGTGGATTTGTGAACACTTGAACTGAAGTTGCTGCCATGTCCCCAAACTAGACTGCTCTTGCTAGCTACGCAGCAGACCTGGCTGCAGTGACTTCCACAGAATTAGGTGGCTTATGTCTCCAATCTCCCTATTCCAGGATGCACTCTGTGCAAACTCAGAAGCACACTGTTTACTGATTACTCTGCAAGCCCTTCCTGCTGAGTTAAGGTGTCCAGCATTTGTCCAGCATTTAAACTGGCCCTTGTAACTCTGCTTTTAGCAGAGGTTTACTTTGCAGTGATTAGCAAGTGATCATGTTTAACTCCAGTTAAGCATCACTTTCTGGCTTTTACTACATAATCAAACTCCTGTTAAAGCTAAACCCCCTTTCCTTGCTCTGGGGCAGGAGTTTTTAAAAAGACTCTGAAAGCCCTGGGGATGAAGTGGTCGTTTCAGGCTCATCAACTGCTGTAGGCAGCTGATTTTGGATGTCATGAAAGGATAGTGGATTGTTAGTTAGTTCATTTATTATTATAGTATTATTTTTGCCTGGGAGGAATAGAGGTGTTTGTGGGATTTTTCTGCTTCCGGTAGGCATCTTGACTCAGGGAGAGTCCCTTGTTGTTCCACCTCAGGATGCAAAATACAGGGCCTGCTCCAAGATATTTTGCTGCCTGAGGCAAAGGATAATGTGGCACTCCTCCCATTCCACACAGAAGCCAACTAGAATGAAAGTTGAATCTTGCTTCAACACTGTCCACCACACCAGAGGACAGCAACACCTCACTGTTGCTCACCCCTCGGCATCTGCTGCCTGAGGTAACTACCACACTCTGCCTAATGGTAGGGCTGGCCTGTGTGCCCAAGCTTTTCTGGCATAAATGCTAGTACAATGTAGGATGCAATTCTACGCATGTTTAGGCAGAAAAGGCCCTACAGTTCCCAGCATTCTTCAGCCTGGAGAATGTGTATTTTGTGGCTTCAAAAGCCAGTTGTATATCAAGATCCAGAGTCTTAAATCTTAAATTCTTTTTAGTTTTTCTCATTGGTACTGAATTTCCTCTCTCTCCTTGCTGATAAAGAAAATGATCAATCAGAATCGGAACAAATTAGTCATCTGATCATAATACAAACCAAACGGAGGTTGCATTGGATGTTAGTGTAACTTAAGCCCCATTATTTGAATAAGTCTACTCTAGGCATTTTGCACAACCCACTGTGTAATAAAATAAAATAATAGAAAACTGACTTGTCTCAGACCAGTGATGTTCTTTTTAAAAGGTAACTTCAAAATGACCAAAATACAATGGATTACTTTTAGGGCAAGCTTGGATCAATATATCTTGGGTAATTGGTTCTAGCTCTTTGACCCAAAGGGACCGAATTGGGAGTAACATTAGGTTCACAGGTAACCTGATAGCCATCACGTTGGGTTTATTTATTTATTTATTTATTACATTTGTACACCGCCCCATAGCCGAAGCTCTCTGGGCGGTTTACATAGGATTAAAAACAATATACAAAAATTAAAACAGCAAAAACATACAACATACACACAATCTGTACATTTTAAAACCACTACAACACTTCAAAAAGCTACAAAAACCAAACCAAAACAAACCAAACCCAGGCTCCTCAGATATCAGGTTAAATCAGGTGTTTTCAGTTTAGCAATTGGAACTTGCTTCCAGGTTAATGTGTTTTAGGATATTTACTAGGGATGTGCACTGGATCGGACCCGATCCACGATCCGAGTCCGGTCCAGTGGGAAATCGGATAAATTATCCGATTTCCGATCCCGCAGCTGGATCGGCCGATCCAATCCGAACCGGTCCGAAAAAGCTCCGAACCGGTTCGGCGGATCGGCGGGCACCCACTGGCGCCCACCGCCGCTTCCATTGGCGGGCGCCAGCGGGCGCCCGCCGATGAAAGTGGACAGCGGGGGGGGGGAGGAGGGGGGTACTTACCTTCTCGGCCCGGTGGCTCCCGTCCGGCGCCGGCGCCTACTACTACTAGCAGGCTCCGCGGCCTGCTCTAGGGTGGCGCGCCGGGTGATGTCATCACCCGGCGCGCTACTCTAGAGCAGGCCGCGGAGCCTGCTGGTAGTAGTAGGCGCCGGCGCCGGACGGGAGCCACCGGGCCGGGAAGGTAAGGAGGGGGTGCGTGGAGGGGAGGAGGGGGCGCGCGGAGGGGGGAGGGGGGCCCTTACCTTTCCGGCCCGGCGGCTCCCGTCCGGCGCCGGCGCCTACTACTCCCAGCAGGCTCCGCGGCCTGCTCTAGGATGGCGCGCCGGGTGATGTCATCACCCGGCGCGCTACTCTAGAGCAGGCCGCGGAGCCTGCTGGAAGTAGTAGGCGCCGGCGCCGGACGGGAGCCGCCGGGCCGGAAAGGTAAGGAGGGGGTGCGTGGAGGGGAGGAGGGGGCGCGCGGAGGGGGGAGGGGGGCCCTTACTTTTCCGGCCCGGCGGCTCCCGTCCGGCGCCGGCGCCTACTACTCCCAGCAGGCTCCGCGGCCTGCTCTAGGATGGCGCGCCGGGTGATGTCATCACCCGGCGCGCTACTCTAGAGCAGGCCGCGGAGCCTGCTGGAAGTAGTAGGCGCCGGCGCCGGACGGGAGCCACCGGGCCGGGAAGGTAAGGAGGGGGTGCGTGGAGGGGAGGAGGGGGCGCGCGGAGGGGGGAGGGGGGCCCTTACCTGCCCGGCCCGGCGGCTCCCGTCCGGCGCCTACTACTACCAGCAGGCTCCGCGGCCTGCTCCAGGGTGGCGCGCCGGGTGATGTCATCACCCGGCGCGCTACTCGAGAGTAGGCCGCGGAGCCCGCTGGTAGTAGCCGCCGGCGCCGGACGGGCCGAGAAGGTAAGTGGCGGGGAAGGGGGCTTACCCCCCCCCCGGAGCCGTCCGCTTCTATCCGCTGGCGCCCGTGGGCGCCAGCGGATGGAAGCGGGCGGCCCCAGGGGGGGTAGGGAGCGCGGGGGAGGGGGTTTACCTGCCGGGGCCGTCCACAGCGGACGGCCCCGGGGGGGGGGAGGGAGTTAGGCCCCCCCTTACCCACCCGCCGCCATTTTTTCCTCATAGACTTGCATTGCAATGCAAGTCTATGGGGAAAAAAATGGCGGCCGATCCAAAAATGTACGATTTTTGGGTCGGGATCGGACTCGATCCGGTCCGGGGGGCCTCCGATTTTGTCCGAACCGGTCTGGGACAAAATTGGAGGTCCCGATCCGGGTCCCGATCCGATCCGGGGGGTCCGTGCACACCCCTAATATTTACAGCCCAGTTAATGGTGCATTCTCGGAAGAAAATCCCATTGATTCCAATGGAACTTGTTTCCAAGTTTGACTGGCATAAATAAAGTGTTCCATCAATACTTTTTTTTTCTTGCCAGAGGTAGAGCTCCAGCACACCAGCGATTTAGTTCACTCTCATCATGCCTGGTGTGTGGATTTGAAGCACAGTACTCACATGACGCCGTGCCTGTCCTGCTGATATCCCACGTCTTCCCTAGCTTTTCCTAGAATGCTAAAAGTCCAGATTATTTCCCCTAAGCACATTTAATGCGCCCTAAGCCTCCATGTAGTTTTAAAGGAGCTGGGGGCTTGAATGGATTGCATGAGGTCCTGGTTGAGAAAAGCGATCTCTCCCAGCAGCTGGCTCCAAGCCTCATTATAAAACCCAAACCTTACATCCCAGGCTCAAAAGCGTTTTTTAAAACCATACAATGCCTGAATCTCTGCAGAGGCAGGATTGTACTCCCTCGATGCCCCCAAAGAGCCAGGCTAAAGGGTCGTTCCATTTTTTGCCCGGGAGAAAGGTGGTCTGGTTGAGGTGCTCATCTGACAGGACCTGACTGGAAGGAGAAAGAGAAGGGGAGGAGTGGAGTGGAGTGGAGGAGCAAAAGAGCAGGTGAAAGGGATCATAAGATTGACACGCTTCTGCATCAGAGGTAAAAAAAAAAAAACATGCAGAGGCAAACCGGGGGAAAATTAGGTGTGATGGAGGTCGTAGACAACTCAACTGGGATGGTGTACTGCAGTCAATCCTTGCCTAAGTACAGGTTTTTGCTTTATTCTTTCCCTGACTTCAGTTGCTGACTGCTGAATTGGTCTTTGCAACTGTTCTCCTTTTAAGAGCACTTTGATTTGCATCAATTAGCAGGTGATCTGGTTTAACTTCATCCCAGGAAAAGCATCACCTGCTGGTTTCTGCAGAGCGGAACATCTGTTAAAGGGGCAGGAGCCAGCCAGGCTATTTTTGGCAACCCTAGCCTATAATCCTCCCATGGGAAAGAGTGACAGGAAAAATCTCTTCATTTTGAATACACATATAACATACAAAACCACCTTATACTGAATCCAACCACTTGTCTGTCTAACCCAGTATCGTTTATTCCAGGGATGCAAAGCCTCAGGTCAGGACCTCATCTGGTCCTCCTGGGGTCCAAGTCTGGCCATGCCCCCTTTCCCCTTTCCTCTGACCATTGATAATTTGGTGGTTTCCTAGTTCAGTTTCCCCCACCATTCTAAAATTTTGGAATGCCTGTCCCAAGGCTTTTGTTACTGGTAATACTAAAATGTGCTGGTATTTTCACACTACTTTTGCTCCACCTACCAGTGGAACTGGCCCCCTAGGAGCTTCTCTGAGATGGAATTTGACACTTAGGCTGAAAGACACTCCTAGTCTGCTCAGACAGGCTGCTGACTTCCAGGGCCTCTGCTAAATGTAGCCATTTTAACGGGAGATGCAAGGAATCAATCATAGGACCTTCTGCTTGCAAAGCGTCAGGTCTGTCACTGAGCTAAGGCCCCTGTCTGTTTTGTTTTCCTTTTCTCTAGATCCTAAAAGCAGCTGCTTCTCTAGTCATCATGGAGTGCAGAAATTGACTAGGCCATATTTCTAGCCACTTCTGGTCTAGTCAGTTTCATTACCCCCCAGTAATCAGTCTCTCTTTCTCTCCCATTTTAAACAGAGGTTTTTTTGGTGAATAGTGGGATGTTGCAGAGTAGAAGAAGTTGGCTGGCTGGGGAATGCTGGGAGTTGTAGGCCCTTTTTCTCTCTAAACATGCATAGGATTGTGCCATCATCTACTAGACCAGCCTTCCCCAGCCTGGTGCTCCAGATGTATTGGACTACAACAAAATGGGAGAGTGCATAGCTCAGTGGCTTTCCATCCAGAAGGCTCCAGATTCAGTCCCCATCATCCAGCTAGGGCTAGGGAAGAATGTTACCTGAAACCTTGGAACCAGTGTCTGCAATGCAGGTCTAGATGGACTAATGCTCTTAATGGACATATGGCAGTTTCCTCTTTCAAGCATCCCTGGTCATCATGGCCATTGTGGATGGAGGAACCTGCAGTATACCATTCTGGTTGAAGGTGTTCTTCATTTGGAATCTGATCAGTTGAAAAAGCTGTAAACATTTCATTTCATTTGTATTTATTACATTTTTATATTATCCAATAGTATAGATTTACAAAGATTAAAACCTTCAAAATACAAACATATCAAGAGACAGCACACAGAGAGACACACATGTATCTAAAACAATTTTAAACAATCAACAACAATAATAAAAAAATCTAGGACCTGATTAAAAATCTCATCTTATTCTGCCATGAGCCTGAGAGAAGAGGAAGGCCTTAATTGGGCAGGTCTTAACTGGGCACCGAAAAGATAATGTTGGTGCCAGGTGGGCCTCATTGGGGAGATGATTACATAATTGGACCATCACTTTTAATGGTTGCATCTCACTTTTTTTGTCGTGAAGCTATGCAGAAGGAAAGTCCTGACATGTAGCAACCCCCAGCCCCATAAGATTTCACAAATTCCACAGATAAGCGACGCTGAAGAACTTAAGTTGAAGTTGGTTTGCACATTGGTTTTATAGATTTGCATAATTGAATTCTCCCGGTGTCAGAATAAGGTATAATGCTAAGCTTTGTTCATAGATGTTAACCTGATGGATATACTCCAGAAGAAAATTGACGCAGTGCTAGGTGAGATTGTATGGCTGTAAAATAGCTCTTCTGTGAGCTTATGGAATTTCCTATATGCAGAAGGGGTACCTTTAGATTCATAGAATCATCAATTGTGGAATTGGAAGGGACCACAAGGGTCATCTAGTCCATCCCTCTGCAAAGTGCAGTAAAAATCGTTAAACCATCTGTGATTGGTGGCTGTCCAGCCTCTTCTTAAAAACCTCCACAGATGGAGAATTCACAACCTCCACAGGTAGACTGTTCCACTGTTGTACTGATCTTACTTTCAGGAAGTTTTTCCTTATATTTAATTGAAAACTAGGTAGCTGTAACCATTATTTCGGGTTCCAATTTCTCTGGCAATGGAAAATAGTTCTTGACCATCTCCCCTGTGGCATCCTTTTATGTACCTGAACACTGCTAACATGTCTCCCCTCAGTTGTCTTTTCTCCAGACTGAACATCCCAAGTTCCTTCAGCCTGTCCTCATAGGGCATGTCCTCAAGTCCCTGTATCATCTTTGTTGCTCTCCTCTGAACCTGTTCTAACCTGTCAATGTCCTTCTGGAAATGTAGTGCCCAGAATCGTACACAGTACTCCAGATGTGATGTCACTAGTGTCGAGTAGTGTGGAATAAGGGCTTTACGCATCTTTGATATGATGCTTCTTCTAATGCAGCTGAGGACTGTGTTATCTCACACTGTTGACTCACGTTCGACCATAGTTTAGAAGTAATCCCCCCCTTTTTTTTTTTGCCAGTGGAAATTTCTTCCCTGTCAGTGTACTTGCATTTTAGGAACTAATTTTAGTGAAATTCAAAGTTGAGTTCTAACTATATTTTCCTGGAATCCCATGAAACTCAGTGGAACTATAAAAAAACATGTTTACGATCCGTTTGTAGGATGGTTGCACTCCTGTTCTAAATGTATTTGTTTATATCAACTTCTTCCTCCAAAGAGCTCAAGATGGTGCATATTGCCACTATTTTACTATCTTCACAACAACCCTGTGAGGTAAGTTAGAATAAGAAATAGTAATTGCCCCAAGGTCAACCAGTGAGGTTTCTGACTGAGTTGGAATTTGAAGCTAGATCTGTCCTAAACAGACACTACCCACTACACCAGGTGTGTCAATTGGTGCATTCAAAATTTTTGAGTGTGTTATTTGTATGCGTGCAGCACCTGGTGAAATTCCCTCTTCATCACAACAGTTAAAGCTGCAGGAGCCCTGCCCTCTTTTGTATCTGGTCACGCTAGGCAGGGCTCCTGCAGCTTTACCTGTTGTGATGAAGAGGGAATTTCGCCAGGTGCTGCACGCATACAAATGACACCTGCTGAAACCCCCTTTTCAATACAACTGTTAAAGATACAGGAGTCCGGTTCTCCTTTTCATATGGACACCCTAATCCAGCAGAACTCTTCTCATGTTCTTTTCTGTTTGGTAAATAATAACTCAATAATTAGTATTTTAAAAAAATAAATAAATACTGGTTTTGATATTGGTTATTATGTTGGATAACATTTTATCTACCCTACGTCTAAGAGTTTTGTGGCTGTTGGGAACAAACTCCTTCCTAGATTAGACAAATGCTGGTGACATCTGGACTCTAGTTAATTCCAGCTTCCTGTCTAAAAAAAAATATTGCTTTTTATAATTGGATGCTTGCCTAGTTATTATGGACCCTTGGTAGGTCATCAACATAAAGTGGAAGAAGGAGCAGGGCTATTCTACCGTAGCTGGGATTTGTACATGCACTTTGCCCGTGCGGACAGCCCCTTCGTTTCTCTCTTTGCCCTGAGCCACAATTAAAACAGGAAGCCTCTAATTAAGCATAGCCTACTGTTTCATCTGAACCGGGAAACTATGGTTACCAGCTTCGGAATGAGCCAAGATATTAAACCATGGTTTGAAGTTGGTTTAATATCTTGGCTTGTTTGAACCTGGTTACCATGGTGTCCCAATTCAGGCCAGCTTCCTGGTTTATATATGACTTGCATGAAAAGAGGAACGAGCAAAAGGCTCAATAAGTCCAGATTTTTTTTTTATCAGTAAGTCCAAGCAGTCCTTGATGCCTGGATCTGTTCTGCAACTGGTGGACTCACTTCAGAAGATGGAAGCCTGCGATGTTTTCTAAAGCAAAACATGCCTTGGCCGACAGTGGTAGTCCAAAGATGATGTTTACTCGTCTTGCTTTATTTCCTGCGCTTGTTCAAAGGCATTTCTTATTTCCATTTGATCTGCCACATTTTATACACTGCCCCTTCTCGGAGGAGCTTGGAAGGGCTCACTTGTGCTTTTTTGATGCAGGCTTCCCTCCGGGGAACCTATGGGGACCACACACATTGAGCTTCAGCAATGCTACTGCATCATATCCCTGCATACCGTTTCCTTTCTTTGCTTCACCTTGAGCGCCAAGAAGCTGTTTTTGTGCTGCAGTCTGTTGCGTTCACGTTTTGCAAGGAACTCCACAGTGCAACCCTATCATTCTTTCTAACACCAATTCAAGTCTTCTCATGCTTGCGTAACCCAAACCAAAGCGCCCACACACAAGAGAGAGGTATCAGCAGACTCAGGGGAATCCTGAGGTTTGGAGCTGCTCAAAAATCTTTAGAACTCCTTTGGGGTAAGCAAACCCATTTCCCTTAGAACTTAATGGCATGGAAAGTTGAGAGATTGAGAAGAGGGGAAAAAACACAAGATAACCATGTAGGAGGGGGAACAGAGTGGCTGGAAAAGGAGGAGAGAGGGAGAGACACATAGATATATAAAAGACAGGAAAAATTATTCACTATCGGGGCAGTAAGCCTATATACATCAGTTGCTGGGGAACATGGGTAGGAGGGTGCTGTTGCGTTGTGTCCTGCTAGTGAGTCCCTGGTTGACAGCTGGTTGTCCACTGTGTGAACTTGGTTGCCATAGTCTCCCTTGGTCTGATCCAGCATGGCTCTTCTTGTGTTTTTATCACATTATCCAGACAGGTTACCTCCTATTCTACACTGAGAAGCTATTTTAAAATGTCCCCAGGGATGGAACTGAGGGCTACCCATAGAAAACAGTGGAGAAATCTAAGATTTTTATGTCGTGTTTGCAGGTGGATTTGATTTAAATCAATTTGATTTAAATCATGATTTAAATCACGATTTAAATCACTACTCAAAAAGACTCGATTTAATCATGTGACTCCCCCCCCCCCCCAAAAGTGCACTCTTCCTTGCTATAAGCTTAATACACATTTTACACAACTCAGAGTTACCAAAGACTCATTCTTGCTGGTATAATCTTAATATTTACAAGCAGATGCAGGTTTCATTTTTAGCTTCTTGTGCAGATCTATTCCACTCCCAACAATCTATTAATTGCATTTTTTGAAACTTAGTACTTAAGAGGCAAGGGGTTGATTCTGTGTGCATAGATTTGCAAAGGAACAATGGGATTGTGATCTCTGCAGACACAATTTCATAGTTTTGAGAACTGTAAAACCAAGCATCTGTGATAATATCTTCTAGATAGAAAAATTGCCCAATAATCTTACAGAAACCTCTGGAAGAGCAGGACATTGTGAATGGATTAATGGAATTCATTCACCCCAAAAATTAAACATTGCATGAATATACAGCCTCATGCTCATAACTAAAAACTAATCCTTATTTCGTGATGAATAACCTTTGGACTATAATGTATCTTAAATAGAAAACTATTTTTAGATATGTTTTTCCTCAAAAAGCATTTTATTAAAAAAATCCAATTTAAATTTAAAAAATCCAATTTAAATAAAAAAAATCCAATTTAAATAAAATAAAATCTGATTTTTTTGATCTTTTTAAAAAAATCATTGATTTTTATCCACCCTGCGTGATTGTGAACAAGTGTGTCCATCCCATCCCTTGGGAGGAGGGGACTTAGAGTGGTGTAGATCCAAAGCCGACCAATGTGTACTGAGCATGGAATGCTGACTCCCTGTAGGAGGGGGAAGGAAAATCAGGGGGAGGGAGAATGGATTGGGGCCGTAAACCTCTATCACACCTACCTGGGAATATGTCCACTGAAAACGATGCAACTTAATTCTGAATGGACATGTATAGAATTGTATTATTAGAAGCGGCTACATTTCTTCCTAGGACTTCTCGTTTTGCCATTAATTAATTCTTGATGTTAATTGCAATTCCAAAAGAAAGCACCCATCTGTATACACACATCATGCAGTTTAGAACAACCATGCTACCAGAAGGTAAAGGAAGACAAACTAGGAATCTTACAATCTTCAGGTGTATATAGTGGTAATCATTTGTTTTTTGTTTGTTTGTTTGTTTTTACATCATAATTTTAAAAAAGTGGTGGAGAGGTTTCTGTCCTTGTGGCTTCAGATAAAACTGAGGAAATGTAAGGCACTATTTCCTAAACCGGAGGGTAAATAAAAGGATCTGCCAAATTACTTGTGCCCTCAAGTCTAGGACCAGACTAAACAGGATGTTGAATGGGGGATGCAGGGGAATTTCATTCTCTTCATTTTTTGATGTGAATATTTTAAAAATTCTCCTTTCCTGTCCTGTCCTGGGAACACCATGTCGATATATGGATTAGTCTGCAGCGATGTTAACATATGACTCTGGCTGCATTCAGACAACACAATAATCAACTGTGGGGGTGGGGAATAATCATCAATTGTATTACCTATTGTGTCATCCGAATGTTGCCATAGCCAACTCTGTGCTGATCCTAATCCACACCAGGGTTGATTATTTATTGCCATGTTGTGTGGGGAGTACCCCCTAGATGAACAACTGTAAAGTTGATTATTACCCCACCATTGACTATCGTGCTGTCTGAATGCAGCCTCTGTGTTTTTTTTAATTGCTATTTAGAGTAGATAGGTTCTGAACAGTCACGACAATTGTAAGGAAGACTGACTTGGGGGATCAGTATGGCAGATGTAGGTTGGAAGGCAGCATAGGGCAAAGCTCTCTTGAGAACAATTTTGGTCTCCATAAGAAAGCCCAGTCTCAAGTTAATGTATAGGCAGCATTTCATTCCAGTAAACCTACATTGCATTCATAAAGCACTCACCCCACCCACTCGGAGTAGATATGGGGAACCAGGCACTCTTTTTCACATGTGGTGGCCTTGCCGCTAAGCAATCTTTTGGGGAGGAGCATTGGCGCAAGTATCAGCAATAGCACACATCAAATCATACCACAAGACCCCCTTACTATCCCTTTTGTCAACATTTACAGACCTAGTTACACTCTACAAAGTTCTTATCAAATTCCTGTTAGTAGAAGCAAATGTGGAAAATGCCTATCGGTTACCCAATTGAAAGCTGGTTTAAAAGGCATTGGAGTGTCATTCTCAAAAAAAAAAAAAAAAAGTCAATTCATCAAAATCAGTAACCTGTAGCTATAAGCAAAGGTTTCTGGATGGGTTTCTGGTGACATGGTTCTCATTCATTCCTCTTATCAATAAAAATGCCTCATGTCCCAGACTGCCCATCACTCAAAAGGCATCATGAACAGACATTGACATAGTTAAGGAGTCAGCTTTTCTCGAGACACAGCACTGCATTTGTAATTCTCTTGGCTTCGTGAGGGTGTAACGCAGGGGTTTCGAACCAGAGGACTGTGCGCCAAATCTGACCCACATGGGATCCCATTCTGGGGGTCCCCAGAGGACCATGCCCCCTTTCTATGGCACCACCCTGTTTCCCCCAGTCATCCGTTGTTTTCTAGCTTTTGCACTGTCACCCCATCATTCTAAAAGACTGAAATGCCTTCTGCCAGGAAGAGCTTTCAGCTAAACTATCCTGGCATTTTTGCCCCTGCCCCCTTTTGTCTTTGGCTCTGCCCACCCCTGGAATGTGGCCCCAAGAGCTTCTCCAAAATTGAATTTGCCCCTCAAGCTAAACGAAGTTCAGCACCTCTACTGTGTGACAGTTTCATTTCTCAACTTTCTGAAATGTCCATCCAATCTGCAGTGATATTTTTGTAATAAGTTTCCTGTTTGTTCCTGTTATGTATTTATAGCTTGAAGATTATAAAAAAAGCAACATTGTTCTGTTGCCCTTTTGGGCTGAGAAAAGAGGATGTGGATCTTCTGCAGCCATCCCGGGCTGAGATAAGCATAGAATCATAGAATAGTAGAGTTGGAAGGGGCCTATAAGGCCATGGAGTCCGACCCCCTGCTCAGTGCAGGAATCCTGACAGATGGTTGCCCAGCTGTCTCTTCAATGCCTCTAGTGTGGGAGAGTCCACCAACTCCCTAGGTCATTGGTTCCATTGTCGTAGTGCTCTAATAGTCAGGACATTTTTCCTGATGTCCAGCCGGAATCTGGCTTCCTGTAACTTGAGCCCATTATTCCATGTCCTGCACTCTGGGACGATCGAGAAGAGATCCTCGCCCTCTTCTGTGTGACAACCTTTCAAGTATTTGAAGGCATGTCTAAGCCTTTTGATTTCCATTGGTTTAGGTACACCTAAGTCTACATAGAACTAGAGATGTGAAGGCTTGGAAAAAGGGTTTTTTTCTGATTTTTTTCCCGAAGCCTTTTTTTGTCCCCCCCCCCCCCATTTGAAAAAGTGAAAAAAGTGAAGAAAAAATGGATTATGGAATATTTTATTTTAGCATCTCTACTTATAAAGCGGAAAGTATATATGTGTCACATTTGTCCGGAAATGTTTACCCACTTTCAGATGAGTTAGAAACTTGACACAGTGATAGGTCTGGCTGTACAATGCACCAGAAAAATCTAAAAAACATGAATTTGGGGGGTTTAAGTATTTTTAAAGACTTTAATAAAAACCTAATTTTGCGCCTACAACTCACAGCATGCCTTGGGCAGAATTCCCAGCATGCCTTGGTCAGGAGGCCAGACTTACTGGCCTTTGGCGGCCATTGTGAGTGGCTGCTGCATGTCTTTTGCAACCCAGACTCCTAAGGTTGGTCTTGAGCAGTCAACTCAGTTCCACATAAAAGGAAACAACCCACATAAATGGACTGCATCCATTTGTGGTGCCTCCTCCCACCCTCTGCGTGGTTTTAAAATGTAACTAGATACAACAGCATGACTTTGAGGGGCCAAACATGCTCAAAGGCACTCCGTCCTGATATTGCTGTTTTCTCACAATCTGGGGAAAGCAAGTGTGTAGCCTTTGCCCTTAAGAGGGAGGGAGGAAGGGGAGGCACTCTGCGCATGCCCAGAAACAGACCTGACAAAGGGGGGAAGTGCCCAGCCCCGGCCCTTCAGTACAGTCTCCTGATGTAGCACTTGGTGGGTGAGAAGCACAGGCCAAGGCAGTCCCAGCAAGATTGGCTGGAGCTGGGTGTGTCCACTGATAGCCGCTTACCTCCCCTTCTTGGCGATGCTACTCCTCGATGCTCTATTGAGGAGCAGCATCGGCAACAAGAGGATGTCTCAGAGGATGCAGGTACCTGTGGGCTGCCAATGGCATGCTGGGAGGTGTGGTACTACATGTAGAGTGGCTGACTTTAAAAAAAAGTATGGGTGAGCAAACCCTGACCTCTCACTAACTGTCTTTGTTCTCCTACCTGACTTCCCCCAACTGCCTCTAACCCTGCCCACCATTCCATTCTAGCCTCAGCTATATCAGCCAATCCTGCATTCAGTCTTCTGTCTCAATGGTATAGTCAGTCTGTTACATAAAAATCATAATCTTTATCCAGAAATCCACAAGCAGGATGCCACAACTAAGATGTTTCAAGAAAAGCAGTCAGGGTATGTCCAGGCAAGATCTCAAGGAGCTGGTATGCAAGCGACAAAGACAAGGCACCAAGAATAATAGTTGCTTCCAGCCTAGCTTCTGAGTTCTGGCATGACTGTTATGGGGATGGTGGTGATTGGGAATTGCTGTCAGCTGCATTGGCCTTCAGCTGGCTTCTGCCTGTTCCTGTGAAGGCCACTCCCCAAACACTCCCCAGCTTAGCTGTTCCTCCTCTCTGTTTAATCCTCAAACTGAAGCACAACAATGGGCAAGTGAACAGTTTAGGGTGCCAAGGGCTTTCACAGGCAATGGCTTTTGCCAGACTTCCCAAACTTGGGGCCCTCCACGTGTTTTGAATTACAGCTCCCATCAGCCCCAACTGGCATGGTCAATGGTTGGGGATGATGGGAGTTGTAGTCCAAAACATTTGGATGGTGCCAGGGTGTGGGACTCTGATGTAGCACATTGTTCCCTATGCTACAATGATCCAGTTGTAGCATAGGATCATTGTAGCATCTTGTTTTCATAGATGACTTTTTTTAAAAAAAAAGTTTGGAATGTGTTGCTTGTAAATGTTAAGTGAGATGGGAGGAAAATAATCATTTTTTAATTGAGAGATACATTCCAGTTCATTTACCACCACCACCCCATATTTACTTTTCAGCCCCAGAATGGATACCACTGCCTGTCTGAGGCAATACAAAATTCTGTTATTTTGTTAGTATATATTAGCATGTGATGTAATGAATTTGCCTACTGATTAAAGTAATTCTTTGCTTTATGAGTGATTTGGAAAGTAGTCCTGGCTGCAGGGCCTCAGTAACAGGGGTTGGCATGGTTGGGCACTTGCCAAGGTCCACCCCCAAGTAGGGGGGCACTGCTTTTCCCTAGAGTCTCCTGGCCATGCTGCTACATCTTCCTGTTGCTCTCTGTTCACCTGCCTTCTCCAACAGGGAAAGAAAAAGGAGACATAACTTTCATCCACATCTCACCCTCTTTCTTGGAGGTGATGCCAGTTGGGCCCAGAGGGAAGGCAGTTGTACTGGTGAGGAAGAGGAAGGATCATTCAGGGACAGGGGACTACTGGGACCATCTTGCCCAAGGCTCCACTTAAAATCTGGAGCTGGTACTGCAGGGATGGGCAACTTGTGGCTCTCCAGATGGTTTGATCTACAACTCCCATCAGCTCTAGCCAGATGTCAGTATCAGGTCCATTCTCCCTACTGTGTGGGACTGGATTTCAGAGCCTGAATTGGATTCAGAGGCTGAAGAAGAAGGAGGAGAAGTACATCAGCCAAGACAGGAAGCAGGAGAGGGCATTCTCCAAGATTCTCCAGGAGACAGGGAGGAACCATCCTAGGAGCTTATTGGGCAGGAGGCCCAGGCTCAGAGGTATCCTCCTAACCCCTGGGAACTCAAGTCTTTGTTGGAGGGGGAGGGAACATCGGAATTGACAGTTCCCAGAGTCTGCTGCATGGTCAAGTGAGCAGAATTGAGAGGAGGGGGAAGCTGTCCGCTAGGCTAGCCACTCGCCAGAGGTTTCAACTTGAAGACCCTCCCTGAAGGAGGGATTCAGTAACAGCCTGTTGGGCACTGCGGGCAACTGTCCATTTAGTTGATAGGCAACTGCTTTGCTTTGTTAGGATAATTAAGCTTAGAGGCTAGCACCTAGCATTCACATTCTCTTCAGGTGTGATGTCTATTTATTGAATAAAGCTTTGTGAATTGCACGGCAGACCTCTTTATTGTCTCACATCTTGGCGGGAGGGCTTGGAATCACGACACCAGCATAACCAGTCATGAAGGACTATGGGAGTCATAGGCCAAAACTTCTAGAGGGCCACATTTCTCACCCCTGGCGTATTGCAAACTGCTTACAGTGAAGTAGCCCCATTGCTTTCAGTAGATCTGCCCCCAGAGTAAACACCTCATCTCTTTCCCTCTCTCTGCTTTACTCAAGTTGCATGCCAATGACAAAAACAGAAGATCAGCATCTTTCAGTGATAATTATTAGTAGGAAAAGAGAGATCTTAAATTTACATGTTTCTGTTGGACCTGCCAAGAAAAGTATGGCCTGAATGCAATCATGACCCTGGTCCTGCTCATGTCTGAAACTTTCCTTCTTGTTTGGTTTTTCCCCAGTAAAGGCATGGAATTCGTGTTTGGGAAAACTGACCAAATTTAGGATCTTTCCTGTCCCGCCTCCCTCCCCCCAGACACTGGAGAGTTGTTTAAACTTGAATTCACAGCAGCCTCCAGGAGCTTGTTGTTTGCTTTCAGATGATGCACCCAGAGATGCTTAGAAGCTGAACATGATTGTGAAATGGGGACAGATCCTATAATCATGTCCATAATTCCTCCAAAATTTCTGCTTGGACAGAGGAATTTTCACGAGGCTGCAAGTTGGCAGTTTTGTCTGGTTGCAATTTTCTGCCCTGATACAATTTTTGGAATTACTGGCTGATTTTCAGGCATGCGTTTGGCGCAACTAACTTTCATCCTCAGACTTCCTTATGAGTGGTGGAAATTGCTTGACAATAACACAATTCGCTTAAAAAGGGTTGGATGTTAGGCAAAAGTTGTCCGTGTATATATGGACAGGCATACTCAGAATGCCTTGGGCATGATCTTAACTATATTCATGTATGGTCCATTGTGTGCCGATGCCAAATGTTGGGGTTTCATAGCAGGGCTCTTTGTTTTCTCCGGAGTGGAAGAAATTGCTTTTGACAAGAACATGGATAAAGTAATGGATAAATCTGACGTGATGGTTAAAGCTAAGCTACAATGACCTTGGTGAGATTAATACCGTGCAGTTTGGGATGTTTGTGAAACCATTAACCTACTGTAGTGGAAGACGGGAATCCAAATTTTAAATTAATCTTTTGTTATTCATCACTGCAGTTTGTTCGCCTTGCTCTCTTGTAACCCTCTGTTAGGAAAATCGCAGTCGCTACCATTCAACAAATGTGGAACTAGGTCTGCAAGAACTGCTTACTGCAGTTCAAAGGCCTGCTGGCGTTTGATTGCTATCTTCCTGTTGCTAGCTTGACCTTCTTCTAAGTCTCTGATAAAAACTGCCTTTCCTTATAGATTTTTTTCTCATCATGGGGATTTTCAAGGCTGAGTGTGTGCAAAATATAAGAAGGGAAACACTCTGGAAGCCTTTGTTCTGAAGACAGGCCAGTATGTGGGGTGTCTATCCACACACAGTTTGCTGCATGGCTAAAGGGAAAGAAATATCAGTGTTGGCTAGTTTTTGATCCAATGATTTCAATTCATTCATTCTATGTTTATACCTCCCAATAGCTAAAGGTCTCTGGGTGGTTTACAGACATTATGTTCCTTAAACAGAACATGATAAAACATAATTAGCCAAGAGCTCCAGCTAATGGGTATATAGAAATGTAATAAATAAAAACCATTAAGATAAACAAATGTAAAATGGTTTCAGAAGCTCTATTGCCTCCACTGAAGCCAGAAAATGTGTGTACATTGAACATTGAGTTTAAGAGAGCCAAAAGTGATCCACTTGAATACTTTTGGAAAGACAGGGGAAATTTGTACACCTTAGACCAGGCTTAGGGTTGGGGCAGAAATTCATTCACTTGCCCTAATTTTGCACTTTTGAACCACGATGCAAACTGAAACTCAGTTTTCTTTCAAAATTCACATTTCTTTGAACTTTGCAGTGGAATTCACTGACTAAAATAAAGTGTACAACAATGTGTATATCAGAGGAAATGATGTTTGAAAATGCATTACATGCAAAAAAATGTGTATATTAGGCAAAAATGCATACAAAATTGCAGGCAAAAGGAGAAATGGTTACAAAAATGCTTATGAATTTCCTTCCATGCGAATTTTTTTTTAAAAAACTCAACATTCATGGTGAACCAAATTTAAGACTGGAGACATTCTCAAAATTCAAAATGAGCCAAATTTAAAATTGGGAAAATGAGGAGCAGAGAGAACCCAAAGATGATAGCTTTTTCCATGCCTAGTCAGCCTTCACCTATCTGGTGCCCACCAGATGTCACAGAATCATAGAAATGTGAGTTGGAAGGTACCACAAAAATAATCTAGTCCAACCCCTCTGTAGTGTGCAGGAAAACCAGAGGTGGTTGTCCAGCCTCTTCTTAAAAATCTCCAGAGATGGAGAGCCCACAACCTCCATTGGTAGACTGTTTCACTGTTGCACAGATCTTACCGTCAGGAATTTTTTCCTTATATTTACTTGAAATCTAGGTAGCTGTAACTTATACCCATTATTTCAGGTCCTAATTTCTGTGGCAGTGGAAAATTGTTCTTGACCATCCTCCCTGTGGCACCCTTTTACCATCTTCCCTGTGGCACCCTTTTATGTACCTGAACACCGCTAACGTGTCTCCCCTCAATAAGAACATAAGAAGTGTCATGCTGGATCAGACCGAGGGTCCATCTAGTCCAGCACTCTGTTCACACAGTGGCCAACCAGCTGTCGACCAGGGACAAACAAAGCAGGACATGGTGCAACAGTTTTGGACTTGATCTCTCACCAGCCCCAGCCAGCACGGCCAATGGACAAGAGTCCTGGGGTTGTAGCCCAAAACTTCTGGAGGGCACCAGTTTGGGAAAGTCTGCCTTTCCTGGTCTCTAACTTTAATGTGTTCGGTATGAAATCAACAAGGTCTGGTTTCGTCTCAAAAGCGCCCCTGAGGTCAAACAGGACAGGAAGAGGTTAGCATGGAATTAAACCGTTTACCACTGCAATAAAGAGCAGTCATTTGTTCAAAGGCCAGAGGTGTCTGGAAGATGGGTGCTGAGGACTATATGGCGGGACAGGGTTGTGATTGTATCAGGGCAAATATGTCTCGAACATCTTCCTCCACGGACATTCCGGGTTATCCTCCTCCTTGTTTTTCCTTGTATTGCTCTGGCAAAACAAACAATGGGGATTATTTATCTTTTGCAAAGGAAATCCAAACTCTGGTGAGATCCCCTTCGAACAAACAGGCATTTGGCTGCTTGAAATTCAAGCTGCATGGAGGTTGTTTATGTGTAACCGCTTTTCGTTGTAGCTCTGCCAATTTCTCCATGTCAGCCTTTTCTTTTTTTAGGGCCAGGAAGAGTGGTTACCGCATGATATCCGCATGGCAAATGTGGGTTCTTGTGATGGGCCATGACATGCTCAGTGATTACCGTTCCTGAGGTTTGGCCGTGATGCACCTGTTTGTTTTTGCGGATCAGGTCCATCCAAGTGAGAGATCTGGAAGAGATGCCACATCTCCATTGCATGCTTTCCACAAATTTCAAAAAGCTTACTTTACCAGAGAAGAGAAGGTGAACGTTGCAGGACATAAATATATTGTGATGGCCAGCAGTGAAATATTAACATTTTGGAATACATACTTACAACTAGCCATGATTAAGGGTATAGCACTTAGATTATGACCTAAGATTTCAGAGCAATAATAATAATAATTTAAAATTTCTTAGACACTTTTCTCAAAAATCCCCCAAACCAGACTGACTTACAATAGAATTTAAACATACAGTTTTAAACAGCTACAACAATCAGCCATTAAAATACAACCACTCCATAAAACAACTAAAACATGTGACAACCACAAATATTTTGACTGATGCATTAAGCAGCCCATTGTATGCCATCAAATGCTTGGGAATTGAGGAAAGTCGTAACCTGGTGTCCCCAAAATGACAGTGTTGGTGCCAAGTGCACCTAGCTGAGGAGTGCATTCCACAATTGGGGGCCACCACTGAGAAGGACTTCTTCCTTGTTGCCATCCTCTGGACTTCCCTTGGAGGAGGCACTTGGATGTTGACCATAGGGTAACTATCTCCTCCAGTTCTCCAGGGGACAGGCTAAAATGTCAGGGTGGGGGGGGGACAGAACCAATTGGCTTTTGTAATTAACTCCTCCCCCATGTCCACCAGGCTCCATCCTGGGTCCAGGAATAGCTGGGTTCTGAACCCTGCCCCGCTAGGCTATACCATTCACTGATGAGGCTCTATGCCTAGGCTCAGCCTCTAAGGTTTAGGAGATCAAATAACCCTATTCATGATAGTACTTGTTTCTTGACTTGCGCCAATACCAAAGATGGCATTGTTGGTATTCTTTATATCAGGGTTCAGGAACTTGTGGACTTCCAGACATTGCTGGACTACATTTCCCATTGACCACAGGCCATGCTGGTTGGGGCAGATAGGAGTTGGAGTCCAACAACAACTGGAGGGCCACAGGTGCCTCAGCCCTGCGTTGTGTAGTAAGGGATAGATCTTCTTTTAGACATTTGTCCTTCCTTCTGGCATGCCACAGTGCCATAGAACGTAACGGATGTCCTTGATTCCATCACAGCTGCAAGGATACAATGGATGTACCTTGCTATCTTTCAGAAGTCCTAATTCCCAAAGTGTAACTCTGGCGATGCTAGACAGCGCTGAGAGGATTTTCTTTTGCTCAATGCAACCACCTTGAATTAGGGCTGCTTGGACTCTTGCCATGATGATTGGTGCTGTTCCAACCCGATCATTCTCTATCAGCCACCAGTGGGAGAAGGAAGTCTTTCATCTTGTAAGTTTGACTGCCTGGAATCCTGCCTATTTTTCCCCCCTCTTCCAATGTTTACAAATTCTTGTCATCCCATTGGGCAGCATAATATCTCTACTAGGGCTGCAACCTTTAGTCAATTAATCACTTAGATTACTTGGTTAGAAATATTTTGATTGACTAAGAATGCATCCTAGGTTTAATTGGGCAGCAGAGGTGTCCCCCTTTTTTAAAGAGATGTCTGTTTAATGCAAGTATTTATGAACCGAACCTCTGGATACCAAGCACTACTTTAGAGGTGTTTACTCCTACGTTTGAGATGCAACTAAAGTTGCATGTGTTCTTCACAAACAATGTTTCTCCCTTTCAAACTCTGACAGCCTGCCTCATTTTGCAGACAGAATTGTTCAATCAATACCCCAATCAATCAATACCCCGATCAATCAAGACTCATGTAATGAATCAACTCTCATTTCTTTAATTGTGTGATGGCCACAATCGGTCCGTGTCGTGGTTGGTTTGGAACAAATGTGGAGCACGTTTGAGTTTAGAAGGGGCTACTTCAGAGCTAAGAGGTTTGCTAAGGCTGCTCCTAGTCACTCCACTTGTATTATTAGCTTTGGCTGCATAGTGTGCTGGAGTTGGCCCCATCTGTGCAATTTGTCATGCTAGCTTGTTCTCACCTGTGAAATCCTGAGCAATGTACCCATGGCAATCATGTTGTGCTGACTTACGCTACTGTGATTAAACTTTGTAGCTCGAACGGATGTGTTGTGGGAAATCTAGGCTCTATATGTCTCGCCAAGTTCAGCTGAGCCAATCTACTGTTTGGGAACTGCACAGTTCATTAATCAAAATACGCACGCTCTGCTCTTTCAGCCAAAAGCTCAGTAAAGCAGTTTAGAAAATTAAAAACCCAATACATTGTTTTTAAATCACCCTAAAACATAACCCCCCTCCCATCCCCTGGACAATCAATTTAAGCGGCAATGAGAGCAAATAAACCTGTAGAAAGAAAAACAAACAATATTTCCTGCAGAGTAGCCTAGGTAGCTTCCCTTGCAACCTTAGAAAGATTCCAGCTGCTCTCTGAAACAATATGGCCTTTGCCTGGTATCAGGACATCAATAGCGAGCGAGTACCAAGCCTTGGTTCTGTTGCTGAGAAGGCCATTGCCCACCGTGTTTCAAATGGTGAGCCCCTTAGGAAGACCTCAAAGCAGAGGTGGGAATCATATGGTCCTTCAGGTGTTTTAAGCTTCAGCTCCCATCAGCCCTCATCACTGGTTATGCTGGCTAGAGCTGATGGGACTTGTGGCTCTCCGGATGTTTTGGCATACAAGTTGTCCACTTGCTTTGAAGGATGGGTAGGTTTATGTGGGAGGAGATAGTCCCTGAGTCCAGACTGTTTAGGGCTATATTTTCCAACCTGCTGCCCTTCATAGGTTTTGAACTGCAACTGCCCCCCTCTCTGGCCATTGGCCATGCTGGCTGGGCCTGATGGGAGATGTAGTCCAAAACTTCTGGAAGGCACCAAGTTGGAGACAGCTAGTTTGGGGTTCTAAAGATTTATGTTCATGTGCACTAGGGACAAGATCCATCTTTTTCCGACTCCAGAGATTTGAGTTCCCAATACTTGGAGGGGTGGGGAGAGATCTGATGTACAAGGAATGGTAACTCGAGCAATTCACACGAATGAAATCATCATCATCATTATTTAAAAAAAAAAATCCTGAAAGTCTCCCCCCTAGATAAAAGAGGAAGAAAATGAGGGGAAACAATATATGAGGGACAGAACTCGGAAAATAGGGAATCAGTTTATGCTAAACAAGGGCAGAGCAGATGGTACATTTATATCCTTTATGCTGACTACATTGACTACTATCCACTGAACTGAAATTCCATTCGTCTAGATTTGTATGGTGTGGAGAATGCGGATAGGGAGACATTTTTCTCCATCTCTCATAATATTAGAACCCAATGGGGTCATCCCATGAAGCTGATTGGTGGGAGATTGAGGACTGATAAAAGGAAGGACTTCTTCACCCAGCAAAGAGTTAAATTATGGAATTCGTTACCTCGAGAGGTAGTGATGGCCAACAATATGGATGGCTTTAAAAGGGTGTTATTTAAAAGGGTCATATATTTTATAAGATTGGATCTGTACAATACTGTCTGATATTACTTGTCTTTAATTAATTATTCATCGTGGTTTTGATGCGTTATGGGTGCCTTTGAAGATTCAGGCAGGAATTTTATTTTAAAGGGCCTTCCCCCCCCCCCCCCCCGATGCTGAGAGCGCAGCTGGCAGGTATAATTATTTGACCGATTAGGTATATAAAGGAAGCCTTGGTTTAGACTTATCTCCGACGTACCTTATCATGCACGAGAGTTGCGGCTAAATTAAAACGCCTGTGAGTATTCCTCATTGTATTTTTGATAAATATGTTTGTGCACTCCTATAAAGTAAAAGTATAATTAAGTACTTCATTTTATTTCAGGGTGCATTCTATCTACCATTTTGGGGAGTGACATACAATTCCCTTACTTTGGGAATACTTAAATCAGCCCCCCTTTTAAAAAAAAACTTTTTCTGAATACTCAACAGTCTAGGTAGGTAAAAAAAAAACCTTTATGTCATATAAACAGGAAAAGAAAAAAAAAGATAAAATTCTTTGCTTCTATGTAAGGCACTAACAAATGTTTTTCTGTATACTTTTAGTGATTGGGCCACTAACGAAGAGTAACAAGTTGAAATGTGTATGGCCAAAGCCAAATGAGCCCTGTTTTTATTCTTTTACTTCATTTGTATATGCATAAGAGTGTTCTTTGAAAATATTGATAATTTAATTTTATTTGTATTAAATTTCATTTTATATGCACATCCTTAACTTTGAACACCATCTGAGATGTGGTGGAAGACAACTGGATAGCGGGCGTTCTTAGTTGTGGCATCCTGCTTATGGATTTCTTTTTCTCAGGCAGGCTTGCCTAGTGACTGCATTCATGGCTTTTAATTGCCAAGTGATTTTTTTTAAAAAAAAATCCCCCCAAGGCCTTTTAACTTGATGAATTTTTTTATGCTGCATTTTTTCCCCTGTTATAACTAAACCACAACATTCCAAGACAGATACAAGCATTACTGGATAAAGTTTATGATTTTTTTTGTAAAATCCTGACTTTAGTATTGGAATGGAGGAATGACTGATAGCTGAGGCCAAAATGGAATGGGGGGGGGGGGAGGTGAGTGACAGTTGGGGAAAGTCAATTAGAAGGAGAACAAAAATAGTTAGTGAGAGGTCAGGAAAGTGGGGGCTGAGTTAGGACTGAGAGAGAGTGACCTGGTTTGCACATACTGACCTGGTTTGCTAACCCATGCTTTATTTCACATAAGCCACTCTACATGCCAGTACTACACTTCCAGCATGCCTTTGGTGGCCCGCAGGTGCCCACGTCCTGTGAGAGGCGCTTCCCTCCTCCCGTTGTTGATGCTGCTCTTCGATAAAAGGATTGAGGAATAATATTGTGAGAGAGGGGAAGTAAGCGGCTGCCAGTGGTCCTCCGTCTCGATGCATCATTTGTTGGAACAAGAAGATGATCAAATTGAATGTTTCTAAACTAGGGGGTGGGCAGCGTTGGGAGTTTCGGGGGGCATTTATGCTTTTAGGGCTCTGTAACAGCTATGGAGCGCTAAAAGGGTCAAATTTAGCTTGCAAACAAGCTAAATTTAACCCTTTAGGTGCTCCGTAGTACCACTTTTCTCCTCTATTTTTTCCAGGTTACAGGGGGTGAGGGGGGGTCACATGCGGCCCATGGCCTCTGTGCTGCCCACCCCTGTTCTAAATCATCAAAACGGTTTAACATATTGCTTATTAAAATGTAAGCGTCCAAGTGAGCTAAATATGGAGCATAACCTCTTCCAGAGGGGCGCCTGCCCCCTTTTAGTCAGTTACAGGCCCCATTTGGGAACAATTTATGCAATTGTAGACTGCGCCAATTCCAGCACAGAAAAATTTCCATTAAAAAGAATCTGGTCCCATACTGTCTTCTTTGATGGGCAGAGACCCTCTGAAACAGTTTTCTCCAACTTGCTATCCAAGGTCGTTTTGACAGGAGATGTTGGAGATTGAATCTGGGACCTTCTCCAGGAGCTCAGACACTGAGCTATGGGGCGGGGGGGGGGGGAACCCATAACAAATATCTACATAATACCATTAAGTGATTCTGGTTGCAGAATTGCAAGCAGGATCCTCCTTGAATGATGTATCTCGATGAAGGGTTGCTGTCATACTAACTGAATATAATGAGGTGTTGAGAGCTGTGGAGAAAGTGGGCGGGGATACATTTTTCTTCCTCTCTCATAATACTAGAACTCAATGGGGTCCTCCTATGATGCTGATTGGTGGGAGATTCAGGACAGGTAAAAGGAAGGACTTCTTCACACAGTGCATTTGCTACCCCAAGATGTAGGGCCTGCTCAGACAGCACGCTAAGCCATGGTTAGGCCGCTAACTACTTTGCAGGAAATGGTTAGCGAGCATATTTAAACCATAGTTATGTAGCTACTGTGGTTAGGAATGGTTCACACGAGGGTGCTGTTGCTCATGTCCTAATTGTGGGTTTCATGTGGACAGCTGGTTGGCCACTGTGTGAACAGAATGCTGTAATAGATGGACCGTTGGTCTTATTTAGCATGGCTTTTCTTATGTTCCTTGCTATTTTGCTGAGAAGGAGTCCCATCAGGTGGCTATGCACAACTGAGTTGTCTGTCATGTGTATGTCATATTTTTTTACTCTGAGATGTTCTGATCAGAAAGAGGTTCATCCGAGAGCACTCCGGGATCTTCAAAGTCTGGCAAGGATTTGCACCTGGTCCTCCCACGTCAACAGGGAGTGATCTGGAGTGAGATCTCCAGGATTTTACCAGCTGTTCCCTCTGCTTTAGGAAAAGACAGTGAGCTTGCACTGTCAGGCTGTAAAGCATTTAATGAAACAAGTGGGTGAGTCACTGGGCTATAAAATGATTACTAACTGTATCCTACCATCAGGGTGGAGTTTAACTGAAAGAACATAGCCTGAAGGAATGAACTCCCCCCCCCCCCAAATAAAAACCAGATCTGGCAACTGTCCTTGTTTTACAAGTTTGCAGGAAGGACGTGACTATGCCTTAGAAATAGCTGTGGTCCTTAGATTATATTTGGCAGCTTTCCCCAACACAATTCCTGCCACATATGTTGGACTACAACTCCCATTATCCCTATAAACACAGTTGGAATGGTGGGAGTTGTAGTCCAACACATCTGGAGGGAGCCAGGTTGGGGAAGGCTGGTCTATAGTGGGTGTGTTGCGTGGGTAAGCGCATGCACCGGAGTTCCCTCTAGAAACAGGAAATTTAAATCCAGAGTTTATGTAGTTTTTTTCGTTTTTAAATGTAGCTAATAAGCCAGTGATGCTCCATGGAAGGACTGAGAATAGGGATGTATGGATTTTGTAAAAAGACCAAAAACCCTGTTCCATCTGTGTTTCACAGAGTGCCCTTAATGTCTGAAGGGATCCAACCAGCACTGGCTTTGATAGTCGTTGCTCCCTGGAGGAGCTGTAAGACTCCCCCCCCCCCCCCCCCGCCAAGTGTGAGTCATAAGCTCCTTGAGGAAACATCCTTCAATTGTATTGCTACCCATTGATGATTGCAAGGACAGTCCTCAGGGATAGCGGAGGAACCGTGTTGTCCAATTTCCGTCCTTTGACCCTGTCAGGGATGCCAAGCCCTCCCGTTGAGTAGTGAGGCAACAGAGACTCGCTGTGCAATCCACAAACTCTTTAATGCGGTAATAACGCCACTTCACCTCTGAAGCAACTTCAAAAGCTAAGAGCCATCTTCCAGGCCTGCATAGCAAAGCAAATCTTTTGGTAAGCTTGCTACTGAAAGCAAGGCACTTGACTTTCAACTATGGTTGGGTTTCCCATGGTGCTCGGCTCCCTTTTCATGGGTTTTTTAATGTCTTGAGGGAGGATCCTCCCGACCCAACTTTTGACGGGCAGCCAATCTGGTGTGACGCCTCCTCCTCCTCTCAACTCTGCCCACTTAACTTGGTGGTAAACTGCAGCATCTGTCCATCACAAAGCTCCCTCCCTCTCCAACAGGGCCCCGGTTCCCAATGGGAGTGAGGGAAGATGGTCCCTCCTCCTCGATATGCCTCTGGGAAAGTTCTTTGCTGGCTCCTGGGGCATCTCGGGGAATTTCTTCCACCACACCCTGTCTCTGCTGGGCTGCTACTATCCATCTCCAACCCTGAATCAGAGACCGAAACCAAAACAGAAGACTAGGCTCAATCACGACAGATCCCAACAATAATCATGTTAAATTCACATGGCATTTATATTCCCTCTGTGACAAAATCACCTGCTTCTTAGGTTAACCTATTTTATTACATTAATATGAAGGTATTTAGTTTTTCAGGAACAGGATATACAGGTAAAAAAAGGTTAACTGTGGATAGCGGGAGGGGGGCTTGTGTGGTTCTACCTGGGTGAGGAGGTGAGTGAGTGATGTCAGAGGAGGGTTCTGTTTTTGACAGTTGTGGCTGGCGATAGGTTTAGGAGTTTGGCAAAACACAATCTTAGTTTGGCGAAGCACTATTTTAGTTTTGAGGGAGGATTTAGAAGGGTAGTGAGGCAGGCTTAGGCTATTAATCCACTATGTAAATAATATAAAATCTATAGCACTGAAACAGCAACTTGTAAATAATAAACTTGTGTGTGTGTGTGTTACTGAGTTAAATCCATGTGCCAGCTTGGTCTTCGTTTATGCTACTGCATATATTAGCATTTAAGAGCCAGCAGTCACTTCCACAAACTAGGAATTATTGTGGCAGGGTAGAAGACTAGCTAACTCAGCCCAGATCTACACTAAGCAGGATATGACCCTTTGAAAACATTTTGAAAACGGTATCTGGAGCATGTCCTGGGCCCCAACAGTTGTCGCTACTGTTATAACCCGTTTTACAGCTGTAGTGTAGATCCTGCCTCAGTGTGTACTGTTGGTTTGTCAGTGATTTCCCACTCCTTGGGCTTATTGTCCTAGGCGCAAAGGGAGACTAGGGAAAAGCCTGGGTAAAGGAGCAGTGAACCTCACATACCACATAGTGAATTATCAGGGAAGTGTATGCAGAAACTCATCTATTGTTATTTCAAGCTGTCAAAGGTTGCTTGGTCTTGAACTGCAAGGTAGCAGATTTCCTCTGCTGTTTCTGTCTAGAAGCTTAGAAGTCTCGTGCTTGAAGGAAAGAAATCCTGAGTCTCTCACTTCTAAAGGAAGGCGTGTCGCTCAGTGCTATGATTTGCATAGGATGCCATGTTTATGCATATGAAATTGTATGTTATGCTAGCTATTGGTATGCTAGGTCTGTCAATTAGTTTGGATATCAACAACTGTTGTAGCTGTTCATGGTATAATACTCAAAATTAAAGAAATGTTTCTGAAGAAGAGTCGAAACGAGATAAATACAGGATACTCGTTAAACTAATTGCTGTATACCAAGTGCGATTAACAAACTTGTAATAGAAAAACTTCTGTTATCAGACTGGTGATATCAAAACACGATTACTGTAAACAAATTACTGTTTGAAACTAAACAAATTGTGGTTATCAAACTGTGGTTATCACATGTAATGAAAAAAATTCTGTTATAAAACTGGTGATATCAAATATTATGAGAATTTAAGTTATAAACAAATTTATGTTTTTTGAACTGCTGTTAGCACATGTAATGAAAGAATTGCTGTTTTCAAGCTGTTGTTATGATACTTCATGAAATAAATTAATTATTGTATATTTAAGTAGCAATATTATCTGTGCAGTAAAAACAGACAAGAAAGTGAAACCTACTGTGTGTTGGGAGTCTCAGACGGTGTTTGCAATTTGCATTTAACTCAGCTAGTATTTAGGTTGACCATTTTGAATAAGGGGTGCGTGCATTAGCATTATTTCATAACAAGTAGCTGTTCATAGGCCATGAGGCTGGGTATTGGCAGAAGACCATTAAGTGATAATGGGAAGGTGATCGTGTTTTATATCATCCTTTTCCAACCTGATGTCATCCAGATGTTTTTCTTGGAATAGCTAATGGCTAAGGAAGGAATGGCTGGTTTAAACTAATCACAGTTTGACCTGGTTGGCAGGGGATAAGCATCCTGGTCCCCCTCATAAAAACATAAGAGCCCTGTCAGATCAGGCTAAAGGTCCATCTAGTCCAGTATTCTGTTCATACAGTGGCCGACTATCTGCCCATGGGAAACTCATAAGCAGGACATGAGTGTTTCCCAGCAATTGGTGTACATAGGGTTACTGCCTGTGCTACTTGAGGAAGCACATAACCATCAGGACTAGTAGCCACCAATAGACTTCTTCTCCATGAATCTGTCTAACACGCTTCTAAAGCCATCCATATTGTTGGCCATCACTACCTCCCGAGGTAGCGAATTCCATAATTTAACTCTTTGCTGTGTGAATAAGTCCTTCCTTTCATCTGTCCTGAATCTCCCATCCATCAGCTTCATGGGATGATCCCATTGGGTTCTAGTATTATGAGAGGGAGAAAAACGTCTCCGCATCCACTTTTCTCCATACCATATGTTTTGTGCTACAACTCCCAGAATCCCTGACTAATGGTTATGATGGCTGAGGCCCCAGGTTGGGGAAGGGCTGGCCCATGAAATCTGTGAACTCTTTATTTCCATATGTTCCAGTGTCCCAAGATGTTGGGTCACCTTCCTTGTATATTTCCTACTGGTAACTGATGACTTTACTCTTTAAACCAGCCTTTGCTTCAGTTGCTTTTATTTACTGACTGCTAGATTTGTTAGTGTATGTGTGTGTTTTGGCTTTGCCTCTGCTTTTAGCTTGTTGTAAATGTGTTTTAGTGGTTTCTTTCTGCTTTGATGCTTTTTATGTTTTGGAAGCTTTGGGCGATGCCCAGCTTGGAGGAGGAAAGTAGGCTCTAAGTTTCTTTTAATTAATTCATGAAGCGAATCAATCAATAAATGCCTGTCTTATTTGCATATTGCATGAGGCCTGTACGATCGTAGAAATAAACCTTGGGAACATAGAAAAGTCACTCTGCTTTATCTGTGTTAATCTGCAATGGCCTCCAGCTATAAACATTTTGTTATTATCCGTGTTAATCTTCCGTTTGGTTTGCCACAGGCCCAGATTTTTCCTACTTTGTGGAAGTATTTTAGGAAAGGACAGGGTAACTTCAGTGCATTTTTCAGCCTAATAAAGTAGTTCAGAACAAGACTGGAAATGTTACATGAGACTCGTGTGGAAATTTTACTAGCGAAGAAAACTCTAATTGTAAACTTGATGCTGACCTAAAAATGATCCTTTTTTCTTTTTGACGGAGCAACGTGTTTCTCCAGTATCTTGAATGCCAATTGATTTCAGATAAACATCTAGAGATGGGTGAGACTTTCATTTAGTTCATTTTTGATACCAGCTTATTAAAACTTACAAATTTCTTCTCAAATGGGACAGCAAAACTTTGAACGTGACAGTTTCGTCCATCCAAGCAGAGGGCTTTGAGTTCTTAGCTCTTTAGCTTTGAATCCTTTTAGGATGGCAGAAGCTCTCAAGTTCAATTTCACTTGGGTTCATTTTTTCACTTTTAAATTCATTGCATATCATTTCTGCATAGAATTTTTTTGGGGGGAGAATGTCTGCATGGAAATCGGTATGGATTTTTGTGTGCAATTTTTCAAACATACACATCCTTATGCACACGTTTTTAATATATTCCACACGTTTTTTTTCTTTTTTTCTTCTTTGCAAACTGCATTGCAAACTTCATAAATGTGTGGATTTTGACAGTAAACTGTTCCCATTTGTGTTTAGGTTCAGGAAATGCAAGCTGGATAAGTTTGTATTAAAATGTGAACCTGACAAATTTCTCACCCATCTTTAATTCAGAGATACTAGTTAAATGGACATTTAATTTCTTGGTGTCCAAATTTTGAGAAAGTTTTGAATGGAATCCAGTTTTCGAGATCAGGTATCAGGCATTTATTCTGGAAAAGTGAATGGTGGCTTCAGCTAAGATCCCTTAATTCTATTGGAATTTCTTTCATGGGCTTTTGCATCATAAGACAGACTATTTCAAAGAGTGGTTGGGTGGCTTTCATCTTCTAGTTTCACATCAGCCAGCCATGTGCGGTGTGTGTTTGTGAGTGGATGGACAAGGAAAGAGAGATGGAAAAGGACTTGATGGTCCTATGATGACATGTTCGAGCAGAATGAGTGTGTGTTTACACTGAGCTTCCAGCCTCACCGAAACAGGTTTGAGACCTCATGGGCCAGAGTTCCCAGATCTGAAGTAAGACATGATAAAAAACAGCAGCTGCATTTGTTCATTGGGTAACCTTTGAGGAGCTCTTATTCTTTCCCTCACCCCTTCTTTTGCCAATTTGGCAAAATATTCTTCAAGCTGTCAACTTACAGGAACTGGGGACTAGATATTGGAGGAAAGCATCTCTGCTAGTGTCCAAGAACAGGACTTGTTATTGTCCAGATGGAGCATGCCTACATTTTAGATGACTTGCTTTCTGCTGTTGCTGTCCTTCTATGGCTGCGTCAGGCAAACTATGGGGCAAATCTGTTCAGCAAAGTCAGGAGGCAGGCTGAGATTGGACCTGTAAGATAACAGGTCAAAAGAAGGTCACTCACAAGGCAGGTTGGGAGGCAGAGCCAAAGTCAAGTATGGGCAAGCAGTCCAAACCAAGCACAATCCAAGGAAACACAGTTTTATCAGTAGTCAGCAGCACAAGAGATGAGTCCTAAGGGAGAAGGGTCAAGAGAACTAAATTGCAAGGCCCTTGGAGCTTTAATAAAGGTGATGTTGCAACAGCCCTCCCCGCTTGGGACTGATGCTTCTAAGATGGAGCTTCCAAACTTTACTCAAGATGGAGGTGTTGCTCATCAGAGGCTTCTGGAAGAAGTCCTCCTCACGAGGAGGGCCCTACTGATAAGGAGTCTTTTATCCATGAGGAGCCTTCCTTTGCAAGCAAGACCTCCTCTCAGGGGTTGTTCCGGACTGCTTCTTTGGACTCCAGGTGGCTGAGCTAGGTGGTCGCTTCACCTCTGTCTCAGGGGCAGAGATTCCCTCCTCTTGTAAGGATGGACTCACAGCCATCATCGCCAAGGTTCCAGGGTCCTGGGCTTCTTGCATGGGCTCCTTCTCTGTAGGGGCCTGGCACATCATCTGCCATCCTGTTTGCTATTGTGACCAGCTAGATGCTTCTAGGAAGCCCTCAAGCAGGGTAAGAAAGCAGTAGTCTCTTGGTAACTAGTATTCATAGGTAGATTGCCTCCAGACTTCGAGGATCCATGCTTAGCTGTTGTGGGTAATAGATGCTGATAGGTCTGTTGAGCCTCAAATAAAGTACTTAAGAATTGCCCCGTTGGATTAGACCCAAGGTCCATCTAGTCCAGCATCCTCTTATTTAAAAGTGTCCAGTTGTATGTCTTTGAGAAGCCTTCGAGGCAGGCAGGGAGGTAATAGATCTTACCTGATCTCATCATCTGGTACTGGGGCTATTGCTTCTAAACTGACAGATCCCACAATAGCTGTTGATAGATCTTTCCAGGAATCTCTTTGTAAGCCAGGGGTTGTTGCCATATCTGGGAGTGATCCACTTCAGATCTGGAAGCTCAGAGTCAATGTGGTGTCGTAGCTAGAGTGTTGGACTGGAGTTGGGAGATCAGGGTCCTAGTCCCCACTCAGCCATGGGAGCTCACTGGGTGACTTCAGACCATTCACAGACTCTCAGCCCAACATATTGCACAGTGTTGTTGTTGTGAGGATAATACATAGAAGAGGAGGATTATGTACACCACCTTGGGTTCCTTGGAGGAAAAAGGTGGAATAATAATAGTATTAAGACTTCCAAATGTATGGGACATCTTGCATGAATTGCATGCTAAATGCCCCAGGTTCAATCCCAGCTGGAAATATTGGAGAACTGCTTCCAGTTAGCATAGACCAAGGGTGGGAATGTTGTGCCTTTCTTGATGCCTGCCAAGATGCCCTTCCCCCTTCATTTAAAAATGAACACATTTCCTTACAGGCTGATGGGATTGCTGTGAAGTAGTTTTCTATTGATGGTGGAAACTGTGTGTTCAAAGGAGTTGTATAGAGTGTTAGAGCTCAGCCCCCACCTCTGCTTTTCACTCAGTCTTTTGGATATGGTTACAAGTCCTTTGCCATGCCTTCCATGGGAGCCATTTTGTGATTGTGCTCAGGACAGTTTCTCAAATTGCCAAATGTGCCCATTCCCCAAAACGGATGTCTACCTGCAGAGTAGATAGATATTCAGCTAGATGGGCCAATGATATAAAACAGGTTCCAGTGCCCCTATGGTTTTGGAGAGTGGGCGTAGCTCAGATTTCATGCCAGAGATCTTAAGTTCAGTCCCCAGCTAGAGTGACCAGTTCTCTGCTTCTGATCAGACAGTTTCCTGAATAACATTTAGGCAGCTTCCTAAATAATGTCTCTTTATCTTTCTCAAGATAACAGTTTAAAAATGCACTAGATCATCCCTCCCCAACCTGGGGCTCTCCAAATGTGATGGTCCATGCCGGTTGGGGGATTGTGGGAATTGTAATCCAGCACATCTGGAGAACACCAGGTTGGGGAGGGCTGCACTAGATTCCACCCCGAAGGAGTATGGTCCTATAAATTTCCATCAGAGAGAATCTGCCAACCAAACCACATTCTCTCCCCTTCATTCCAGGGCAGTGAGATCATCCTGAAGTTGGGAGGTGGTAGTGACGGTGATGGTGATGGTGGTGGGGGGAAGGATTCAGGTTGAAATTCCATTGACGAAGGAATGTGAATGGAGACGCAGGTACAGGCTAGCCTTCCGAAATGTTTGGTAAATGGGCCTTTTCACAATCCCACCGCTTTTTGGAAGGGGGATTTGAGGTTTACAGCCTGCATATTTTGTAAGCAAAAGAGGCAAAGGGTTGTTAGGTCTTGGATGCAGGTTTCCACAACATTCCATTAATCTCCCCTGAAATATGGCACATTGCAGATGCAAGATTTCATAGAATAGTAGAGTTCGATGGGGCCTATAAGGCCATTGAAATTTGTTTCATGTTACCAAAGAAGAGCAAGAGATGTTTATTTCAATGGTTAATTTCCTTTTCAAAAATGATTAACATGGACTTAGAATGGCCTGTATTCCAAGAGAATGCCCAAGTTAACCTTTATTCTAATTTAGCTTAAAGTATGTGAATAGGATGAGGTTAGCCATCTGGCTAAATATAGATAGGTAGCGTCGGTATGCAGTGAAATGTTGTAAGGAAAGTAGAAGGCAAGCTTAAACTCCTATAATAAGTTCCTTTTAAATGTTGTGGGGGGTGGGACCTGGCACCAATTCGCTCTGGGTGATGCAGTCTGCAGGTTGTATCCAACTGGTGTCCTTCTACTGAGGAAATGCTCTTTGATCCAGTGGAGGTTTCCAGCAATGGAATGAGGTGGTTTCTGGCCAATTCCCTTCTGCTCCAACCTCTGGAGCATATGGGGATCCTTCTGAACAGTGTGGGAGGTGGCGCCAGGGGCTGCAGGACAATGGGGGAAACAACAAAAATTGCTCTCCTCCACCTGTTCTGCTGATGGAAGTCTCCACCGGGTCAAAGAGCATTCTGTTTGAAGAATATTATCTAGGGTTATCACGAGCATCCGTCTGGGTCTGTGAGGGCAGCGGACCCCCCCCCTGCATCCGACCCTCACAGAACCCAGTTGGATGTGCTGGTGCGAGCATGGATCTGCACCTGAGCGCTTGCAAGTCCCTCGAGAGCACTTGGCATTGTACCTTTCCCTCCTGCGTTAATAGCGGCTGCTATTTCCGGAGCCTCCGGAAAGTGCGCATTTGTCCCCGCAGCCACCATTAGCGTAGAAGGGGGAAATGCGCAGTTTTCGGAGGCCCCAGAAATCGTGCTTTCCCCCTTGCTGTGTTGATCTGTTTTTGATCAGACATACAACTGAACACTTTTACCATTTCTCAAACATTAACCAGCCTTTTTAAGTCAAAAATGGAGTTGCAGCGCTTAACGAATTTACAGTACTTTTAGAGGAGGTTGAATGATTTTCTGTTTAGCCCAAATATTTAATAATAGTTGTTGGGTTTAATGCTTTGTTCTTGTTTTAGTTTTTCTCTTAAGAATTAACTAAATAATAACATAATGCCTACTTTGAAGTGTGTCTCCCATGGTGTTCAGTAGGGCAGATTTCCAGAAAAGTGTGCATAGGATTACTACCTTAATTATCATCTTACTGAAACCTGTGGGACCATTTTGTCATGACTATTTATTTATGACTATTTATTTTAATGGAATCTAAGTGCAACTACTTATTCTGGATCCAGCCCATTGGCTATACCAGCGGGTGCCAACAGATTCCAATTCAGGGGCCAATATTCCTCCTCTGGTCCTACCACGGGCTGTACCCCACCTCTACCAAATATCTATATCTATATCTATATCTATATCTGGAAAATAGTGGGGAATAGAGGTTTGCCTCTGAAATTTGGTAGCAAATCATGGAGGCTTAACATGGGTTTTAATTTTTGTAAACCACCCAGAGAGCTTGGGCTATTGGGCGGTACAGAAATGCAATAAATAAAGAAATAAACCCTGAAAACAAGTTGCAAGTATTTGTCTGTTCTAAGCCTCTGTAGCCACTACGGAGCGCTAGAATGGATAAATTTAGCTTATTTTCTGTAGCAGCAAATCACAAACCCTCCCTTTTACAGCAATTTTTTTTAAAAAAGTGCTGTGTGGGCCAAATGCAGCCTGTGGGCTGAATGTGTTGTCCACCCCTGGACTAGACATTTCACAGGACATTCTTGGGAAAGGAGGGGAGGAGGAGGCTGAAACCAACAGCTTTGTAAAGCTCTTTTTAGAACAGTCTAGTCATAGAAAGATCATGAGGGGGGGGAGCCAAAGAGCAGTTCAACTGACATCTGGAAAGCTCTGGTTTGGATAGCTGGAGGGATGGGCAGACTTCAGTTTTACTCGATCTCCTTTGTTTTGTACTAAAACCCTAATATCTACCAACTGGAGCCAGCTGAATTGAGCTTGCAGTCCTTCCACTTAAAATCCATCCCTGGTTTTCCCAAAGCTTTCTTGATTTCGTAGTGTAATTTAGGGCAAGAGGTGAATCATTTTGATGCTATTAGTGAACAATTGGGAATCAGAAATCCTCACCGATCTACTGCCAGTTATCCAGAGATTTACCGGTAGATCCAGAACTACTTTCTACCCATCTTCGAGTTAGGCTATGTCCACCCGCCTTTTTAAATTGTCTGCGAAATGGAGACTTATTGTCCAATCCATTTACAATCTGCCAGATTGGATGTGCAGGTAGTGTAATGCCTGCAAGTTTCAAACCCTTTGGACAGAAATCAGCAAAGTTGCAGGTAGCTGGAGATCAGAGGAGTCTCCCATTGAACTAACCAGAAAAGCGAATGAACTCCAAAGGGAATGGGCAGAACTTTTTAAAAATGAAAACAAATGTGTCCTCCTTGACTACTTAAGATATGGGAAAGTTCCTTGAGAATTCCCCCCTCCAAAAAAACCACTTCGTTTGCCTCCCTCAAAATTCCTTGAATGCTTTGCCCAAGGAGACGCTCCTCTCTCTTCCAACTCACTTTGAATTTGGCTTTAGGTGGATTCTCAGTGGCGATCCTGCTGCTGGCAGGGTTAAGACGGAAAAGCTAGGGAGTAGCAAGTCAGTACTAGAAACAAGGTGTGAAAGGCAATCCAAAGTCAAAAGTCAGGTGGGTTGGGGGGTCAATGAAGTACTGGGTAGGGGGACGCAAGACTGTCCAAGGATTTTAAACATGAAGTTTTTAAGGTGGAGTGTGATGTTTGCCCCTCCTTTACCTGGGCTTTCACCTGTTAGCCTCTCACACCTGGGGCAAGGAGCCCAAGGAGCGGGGAGGTCACTGCCAAGTCAGCTGTACACAATGATATGGCAAACCTACTACTCCACCTCAGTCAACGTCAAAAATGTGTCAAAGCTATCAGTGTTATTGTAATTTCTCATTTGGGGAAGTGGGTGCTGGCTATCAAATGCTATTGTATGCGGTAGCATAAACAGGGATCAAGCTGGCACATGGATTTAACTCAGTAACACAGAATTAAAGTTTATTATATACAAGATATTTAAGTGCTGCAGATAATATTATTATTTACTTGGACGAGTAATAAATAGCCAAAGCTGACCTCACTATCCCTCAAATCCTCCCTCAAAACTAAGATGATGCTTCCCCAAACCCCAAACCGTCTCCCTCAAAACCCAACCAACTAAACAGAACCAGCCAATCACACACGTCCCTTCCTTCTACTCAGTTAACCCCTTCCTTACATGTATAAACAGTTTCTGAAGAACTAAATCCATTCACATTAAAAGAATAAAACAGGTTAACCAAAGCAATGAGTGATTTTGTCACACTGAACTAAGAGTGTTTCCTCAGGAACAGTCTACCTACAAGTTGAGCCTTGTTCACGAGTATCCTGCACTCACGAGGAGTCCTTATGCCTCAGGCCGGCGCTTCTGCATCTGGTGGTCAGTCGGGCCTAGGGAGAGGCAAATGAGTAAAAACTGAGCTCACCAAGATGCTCCAAACATCGGCCCAAGCCTGATTCATGTTCGAGTTTGCAAGTGCAGCTCATTTTGCGCAAATGGGGGAAATCGTGCAAAACACACAATGTTCGAATGTGAAAGTTGTGCAAAAATCCCCACAGTTGCGCAAATTTTTCCCACAGATGAAAGCGGGGCTGATTTAGAAATGTGCATCAATTGAATGGGCAAAGACGTGCAAATGGAACCCGAGCACATGTTTGGCAATTTGCGAACATTTTCAGCCGACTCGTTCTCTTGCACATGGTCAGGGTTGCAAACCGGGCAGGCTTGCATGTTTTGTGATCAGAAATGAGAGTCTCTCGCCTCCCCAACTGAACCTGCAGGTTTTAGTGTCTGTGCTCCCTACTGCCATTCTACATCTGCCTCTGATTCAGAGAGACGGCTCTCCTTGCCTTGAGGGCAAGGCTTGACTGCTGCCTCTCTCTTAGGGAATGCAGGCGGAAGTTCTGTGTATATGCTGCAGGCCTGTGGGAAGTAATCTCTTAAACGTAGGGCTTTAGGGTAAGTGAATATTGAGATACAAGGAGAGGTATGCAATTCCTTAGGGTGACGATGTCTTTCTCGGTAAAAATAAATTCCTAGCTTTCGGGTTTCATAAAGCCATGGAAGGATGGCTGAACCTGCACATTAAAGAACCTGTTAACTGTAGCAATCCCTGGTTATGAGTTCAAGCCCTCAGTATATCCGAGAGTTGACCATAAAAAGTAAGCCAGTAGAGAGGATGGTGAATGCAGCCAATGGTCATGGCGACCCAATGGAGAAACATTTTCTCTCACCGCACAGAAGTAGAATCTAGCATAATTCCTACGTCTTTAAAAGGTGCTGCATTTTTTTTAATCTCATTTTTTATCTAGAAAGGGAAAAAAATGAGAGAAGGGAAAGGAACTGCCCAGAGGAAAATCCCATGTACATGCAAGTAGAATGAGCCCAGTGACATACAAGATAATCTACATGAAATATATAACCTACAAATGGAAGTTGCAACAGAATGTTGCAATATATCCTCAACCCCCCCCCCCCGAAATAGATGTGCTCCTTTACAGAGTTTCTGATAGCCCTCCCCTTCAAAGTAGGGTAATTTCACTTCTCCCCCCCCCCCCCTTTCTGGTTTTCCTCTCCAACTTGACACGCAATATTCTACGGCTACTGAGCATGCACTGTCCTCATTGGACTGATTTGCTGGGGAGGAATAATCCCTTTGTTTTTCTTTAAATGTTGCTTTCGCAAATGTCGGGGTTCCCCTGAGTAGGACAGTACCTCCCTCTCATTCCTCAGTAGCCCCGACTGTATCAGCACTCGCCACTTGAGTTTGCTATTATAGAGAGTGATAAAAAAAAAAAATGACAGGTGTTTGTCTCGTAAAATGCAGATGTTTGGTGAGTTGGATCCGGTCCAAGAGAACAGAATAATAAAATCTTTGGGGAAATAGAAGTTCTGTGGAAGATCACAGTGACCTGGGATCTACTGTGAACAAATTGTCCAATCAGACAAACTCTGATGTGTGGCCTTGATAGATATCAGCTGCTGAGCGTGGACTCCATTACGACTCCACTTTGGTCTCCTGTTCTTTGAGTGCTTTGCACGTACGCAGGTCTGTTCACTGCCATGAGGCTCTTGAGGGCTGCCTCTTTAGGGATGCAGCTGTTTGTCTCTCTTCTGCTTTGGAATTAACCCTGCAGCAATGGAGATAAGCAAGTTGTTTGGTAGAAAGCGGCATGTTTTGATATTTTCCTTCACCTGATGCTAGGGAGGCAGAATTCCTGAGCTTGCTGGGAAATACACTTTGGAGGGCAAAGGAAGCTGGCTTTCTGCAGCTAAAACATTGCAAAGGCCTTGAAATCCATAGCTTGTAGTCTGGTAAATTGGTATCCTTGCAATGCAACTTTAATCATCTTACGGTGCAATCCTATACAGACCTACTCAGACGTTCAATGGGACTTGCTTCCAGGGAAGTAGATATAGTGTTGCACTCTTAATTGCAGAGTGGCATTTGTCATGAACTGACTGGAAACCAGTCTAGAGTATTTAGTAGTACAAATATGCAAGACTTCCACCCCACCCCTTAACTTTAAGATTTAGATGTTTATATGTTCATCCTCTGTTGTGGGCAATGATTGATGTACAGGAAGACTCAGATATATAGAGACCAGATTCAGACTTGTTGGAAAGGCTGATTTCCTTGTATACATTTATCCAAGGCGCATGCAGTAAGTCAGTCAGAATGCTTTGAATTCCCAGAAATTATGCCGCACGACTGTTTTAAAGAAAAGAGGCAGGCGACGTGGCCCCACCTGAAGGATGACTAGTTGTTCCCTTTGACCTCCAATAGTCCTGTCAGTGGGCTTTGTTTTTAGGGTGGACATTCCTGTGCATGGCCCTTTCATCAGAAATCTGAGAAGCGTACATATCCTATGCATGCTATATAACAGTACTACTTTATAAATGTGTAGTGGTACAATGGAGGCGGGGATACAATACTGAGACTTTTAGTGATGTCGGAGGAATCTGTTTTGGGGGTGGAGCTTGGCGGGTTTTGCCAGCTTGTAGATCCCTGAGCTGGCTTGTGTCAGCGTGCCGAGTTGGACAAGCTCATGGTTTCCCACTTTTTAAAATTTTGTGCAAATCCCAATTTGCCAAAATCAGGATTTGCGCAAATGGGGATTTATGCAAATTCGCAGCTGGGACGATTTGCAGAAATCAAGATTTGCAAAAATCCTGTTCTTTTGTCAAAAGTGTCCCAGAGCTGCTTACAAGGTAGTCCTGCCCTCAAAGTCACAATCTAAAAAGACACGAGGAAAAGGGATTGAAAGGGAGGAGAAAATAGGCATGCTTGAGAAATTCGAGATGGACTAAAATGAGTTCGGATTTTTAAGAATCTGACCTGTGGAATCCACTATGGCCTGCCTTCCCCAGCCATGCAGAGTCTGTCAATTTCCAGACTTCTTTTTTACTTTCCCAAAATTTACACAACTTTATTCACAGGAAAATACGCAAGTTTCTGCTGAGACATATGCCATGCTGGAAAATATATGTGAAGAAAAGTTGAAAGGAATGGGGGACAATACGCTACACGTTACGTACTAAACTAATTATGTAAATTGTTGCGAATTCTCTTATTTGCGTATTTTTCCGAAGAATGGAAAAAAATTCAAATCCATCTGTGAACGGACACTGGAACAAATGACAACGCACAATCTAGGAAATACATGCGGGTGGATTTTAAAAAATCTGGACATCCCTAGGGAAAAAAGCATGGTGGTGATGCTCGAATTAGTGGCGTTGATGGATGAGGATATATTTTATTTATTTATTTATTCATTCATTTTATTATTACATTTACATCCCGCCTTTTTTCCTCCAAGAAACCCAAGGTGGTATACATTATCCTCCTCCTCTCCACTTTATCCTCACAAAACAACCCTGTGAGGTTGGTTGGGATGAAAGTCTATGTGAGCTTTCACACAGAAGCCAGTGAGCTTCCATGGCCATGTGGGGACTAGAACCCAGATCTCCTGTCTCCCAGTCCAACACTCTAGCCACTACACCGCGGTGGTTGAACTCAGGTTTGCATTGCACCTGTTGTCCTTATGGTCTGGCCTGTTCCTCTTCTCATTCTTCTCTTCTGCAGTTTCTCTGCTTTTGTGTTCAAGCCTTCATCTCCCTTAACCTCAGGGTAAGATAGTCATCAGACGTCCTTCTGGTGACAGTTTCTCTGTAGAGAATAGGGAAGTTTTCTGTTTGCTGCTGGGCTGGGAAGATAGCAGTGTGTTTCCCAGGTGCAGGACACTAAGGCTGCAATCCTAACCCATTGACTGGGTACTGAACTCTGTTGAAGAGAGTGGGACTGACTGGCTTCAGAGAACACACATGAAATTGCACTCTTAAGTCAGTCACTGAATTGAGCCTTCTTACCCCAAATGGCATGCCCAGCTCTGCATGTTTCACCCCCTCTAGCCAAGACTATGGCTTTCAACAGATGGGAATAATACAAAGCAAACACATGAAGCAAGCACAAGCAAACAAACCGTGACCCACACATCCACACACAATCCAGCAGCCCTTGATATCCTCGCCAATATGTGCTCTCCTTCAGGTTTGCAGTCCCAGATTTGGTGAGAACCATTTGAGTCTCTTGCTGAGAACATATGAGTAATGTGCCTGGTGCGGAGGCACCTGCCTGGGACTGAATAGGAAGGTCAAATGATTTCGTGGTGTCCTTTTCTTTTGCCAATTTTAACTGGGTTTTTTCATGAGCGATATTTACAAACTTTCATTTCCATCTGTTTCGCAGTGGTTTGTTTCTCTCTCTCTCTCTCTCCGTGTCCTCAAGTTTAATTTTATTTAGCCAACTTTTGAACTCCTTCCCCCAAGCAAATACGCTTGCTGGAATTGTGCATTGTTAATTACCCCTTGGATTTGATGCCTCTTCGGAGTCTGAGTCACCTTTTTCAGGAACATCTGAACTGGAACATTTTGTTACGCATGCCACGAGCCCTGGATGAGGACAAAAGCCTGCCACCAGGTGTTTGGCTTATCTGTAGCATTCAGTGGATCCGATTTTGCTGTGGAATAACCATTTTGTTGACATCAATAGAAAAGATTCCGTAGGATGGGAAATCGCTGTCTTAAGTGGGGGACCTCTTTCCATTTCAGAGAAACTTTTGGGGGTCACATTGCAGTGGCAGGCAGGGCCAAAGACAAAGGGGCAAGGCAGCAAGCAAAAGAGGGGGCTCCAAATATCAAAATGACAGCATGCATTTGCTTAAAGCTCTTTTTTCCAATTGTGGTGCTTTAAAGGAACGTATGCCAAGCTTTGAGCTGGTTTTCCAAGGAGCATCAACCTTAACGTGCCTGTAATTAGGTACATGGCCAGGATAGCACCTGGATCATCACACATTTCACATGGAAAACCGTGACAGCACCTCCCGAAATATGGATGAACTGGACTTCCCCACCCCCAAAGGGTGACAGGTGCCTGGACTGAAATTGTAATGGCTCTGGCTCATTTGTTACTTTACAGTGAGGAAGTCGGGCCGATGGGAGTTTCGAAAGGAACTGTCCAACTTGCCAAAGATTCCTCTCTGTCCTGGGTTGAGATAAACTTAGCAGGTGAATAGATGAGCTCACCCTGCAGCTGTGTGCAATTCTGCTGGCGTAGGAAGAGACGGGGAGAGCACCCAAGTGAGCCCTTTTTCCCACAACAGTGTTTTGTTATCTGGCTGCTTTATGAGCACAATATCTGCGGAGCCTTTTCAAAACGCCGGGATTCGTTTCCTTGTTGCTTCCCTTCAGCAAAGCAACGAGATAAGCACGTATTTCCCCACCCCCAACATTCAGCAAATTATTCCACTGTATCAGACTAGTTGACCTTTTCTTTGCAGACAGGAAAGCCAGAAAATACATCTGGCTGGTTGGTCTGTAGACGGTGCTCAGTGGAAATACATACGCTTTGACAGGGCCGTAGAAGGAAGCTTTTGAGAGCAGAACAATAAAACATCACCGTAACCCAAACAAACATAATCATGTTGGCTATAAGAACAATTCCATAAACTGTATTAATGTAATACCTTCATTAGGCTGGCCCAGATCCAGCATCAGTGATAAGCATGGTTGGGCATTTGCCAAGGGCCTACGCCCCAGCAGGGAACTACTGAGAAGAGCCTCCTGGAGTTGCTCCTCCTCACCTTTGCAACCCGCTTATTCACCTACCTGTAGCTCTGACCCTGACAATGGTGGTGACAAGGAGGAGCAATAGTTGCTGCCTACTTCCTCGCTGGCTCTCTGCCTTTCAAGCGAGTACATGATAGCAATGATGAGGAAGTGGATGAGTAGCAAGAGCAACTGGTAAGGAGGTAAGCTCACTGAGGAATGGGGGTATCTTGCCCAAGGCCCCTCAAAAGCCTGGAGCCAGCAGTAGGCCAACCCAAAGATCGCAACAAATGTTCAAGCATTCAAGATCTTCACATGTCTTCACCAAGCAAGGTGTTACAAAAGCAGGGGTGAGGGGGAGAATAGGGGAGTGAAGAAATCTGGCTTGATTTTGAACTCACCGTGGGCCTGTTCAGATGACACACGAAGACATGGTTAGGCCACTAACCCTTTTGCAGCAAATGGTTAGTGAGCGTGTTTAAACCATGGTTAGGAACGGTCCAGACGATACACTAATTCATGGTTCATATGACACACTAAGCCATAACGTTTAGCTCAGAATGTTTAACCACTGTGTTTTAGTGTGTCGTCTGAACAGGATCATCGTCGGCATGTTCAGAGACCTAAGATAAAGTGGAGGGGTCTGCATTCAAATTTGGCTCTGCAGATCATGTGATGGATACAAGGTCGAAACTGGAGATGGCCGTAGGATTGCGGAGAACAAGAAAGGGGGGGATATTCGACCCCCCCCCCCAGTTTGGCAATATAAAATCCAGCTGTTACTCAGACATGTTTCTGTCTGGAGTGAAGCTCACAGGCCCACTGTGATTTCGCCATCAAGTCATTCCTTTCCTCCTCCACCCCACCAAACCTGCTTTTGTAACATCTTGCCTGATGAAGACATCTGGAGATGTCGAAAGCTTGGACATTATTTGTAATCTTCTGGTTGGCCCAATAAAGCTATTAAGCTAATACAGATTTGAGAGTAGGCCACTAATTCGAAATGAGGGTAGGCAGAAGCATCAGGCTGCTTGGAGTAAGGCAGAGATGACATATGGCTTTCATGATTTGTTTGGAAACGGGAACATTTTCTGCTTCACCACTGCCAAACCTACTCATCATAGAAGGAACAATCTGAAATGTTTGAACCTGCAACCATAGTGTTGTATTATGCTCTCTTCTTGCTGAACAGTTTTCCAACAAGGGTGGGATTGATTCCTGTTTCATCTGCTGCAGGCAGGTGCTCAGATGGGTTGGAAATGTCCAAGTCCTCAAAAGGATCTTCTAGCATCGTATCTAGGTTTTCCTAAAAAGGACAATTGTCCACCACTTGAAGCAGTGGCAAACTGTTTTTATTGTAGAAAGGGGAAAACACATGCCTTTGACTGTCTCGTCAGAGTAGTGGTAAGCCAACCCTGCCCTAAAATCAAGAATCACCCCAGAATTTTCCCCTACATTTCTAGGGGATAAATGGTCTTGAGAAAAGAGGGGCCTCACTCAAGGGTTTTTAGTTAGAATGATGGAAACCATTGAATAAAAAGCTCCTGTTTCTTGATAAAAGCAAGCTTGGTTGGCTAAATTGCTGATGTCTGCACTTGACCTACAACACTTGATACGTTAGATGTTACATAATGTTAATGGTGAGCTTGTTGTAGAAGTGCACTCGCTACACGTTGGGCACATGTACCATCTTCCTTGGATCTGGTCTTCTGCAGAATGTGGATTGGTGAGCCTGAGTGGCTGCACATGGTGTTGATTGGCTGGCCCATCTGTCATACTGCTGATTGGTTGGCCCATCTGTTATGGTGCTGATTGGCTGGCTCTTCTCTCTATCCTGAAGCCATTTTCCCCTACTTTATTGAAACCGTTTTTAAAATGTTGAAAAATATAAATTGTAATACATCTCTTTCTAGCTAAACACCAAATGTTTGAGGAGATGAACATGCAAGGTGTTTAGGAAAAAATAAAAACAAAGTCAACAGCTTACCCGAAGCTTGTGGGGTAAGGGGCAGCATTGGATTCAGAGGCTATACACACCAGGTCATGGCATGAGCAAAGGTGTGAGAAAGCAGAAGTAAACCCATAGTAGAAAAGACTCACAGTTCCTTCTATTTAAGGTACTTCGAACTCAGTGTTTGTCATTTGATTTGATTTCTATTGAAGTTACTATCACTTTTTAAAAATCAGCTCCGAAATTATATGTAACTGGCTTAGACATTGCTGTTTGGATGGACATTCTTAGGCTAAATAATCCATTATAAATTGTGTATCTATTAATATGGCATAGGGCTTGCTGATTATTATATTTGCACTGCATGTTGGTCATGGTGGCTTTTGATTAGTGATGTCAGAGAAATCCATTTTGGGGGTAGTTTGACGTGTTTTCCAATGCTCGCTTTCCTGGGCTTTGTTTCCTTTCCCATTGCGGTATCTGCAGCAAGTTGGGCCAGTTTGCAAATTTTATGGGAATTTTTTGTGTGTGGTGGTGGGGGAGTGGGTTTTACAATGTGTGCTAATCATTTCCGAATTTGTGCAACTTTTGCAAATTATGACAAGATTTGAATCATTTGCACAAATTCTGACTGCCATTATTTCTACAGATTGTTCCAAAGTGTTTTCACATATTGCAGAACCATCCCCCCAAAAATGCACAAAAAAGGTTCCAGAGTTCGGGGAACAGACTGCAGCTCAGCTCGCAGACGCAAAGTGAGTCATACACGCCGCTGGACTCTGTCGAGTCAAAACAGAACCAGATTTCCCAGTGACAGATACTCCTACTTTTGATAAAAGGCATACAATCGAAAAGCTTGTGCTTGTGGAAGATGTGAGTGGGTGTTTTCCATGTTCCTTCCTTAAAAGCTGTTCACACTGTGTTTCTAGCACATTTCCATCTGTCTAGGACTTGCTGTTCATCCCCCCACCTCTGGGTCATCTTGAACACCTCCCTTTTCTTTTTCCAAATCCGGATATTTGCCATCAAGTTACGTTTTGATGATTTCTGCCTTTGGGCACAATCCAGCAACTGCAGTCCATGCAAACCGTGCCTGTACAGGACGTTTCGCTGCTTGACGTTGATTGCCAATTGGTCCTAAGCCCAACGTTGTTTTAAAAAGTCTCACTGCGCCATTCTGACCTCGTCATTTCTGCCCCAAATTGTGCTGCCTTGAGCAGCAGGCTTCATGGCACTTGCAGGGCCGGGCCAGGCCCTTCCTGCAAAAAAGAAAAAAAGAAATACCAGACTGAACGTGGGCTGTCCAGGGCAAGAGACTGGTGGATTCTTTCCGCTATCTATGCATCAGGCTAACGGTCCCAAATAACGTTGGCCTGCAAGTAACGCAGTGCCCTTTGGAATCTGCGGTGCCGCTATGTGCTTGTTAACTGCAAGGCCCTTGTTGTCTATCCTGCGGATACTTAAAATAGTCCTCTGGCCTTGAGTTAATTTAGAAAACTGCTCGTAACTGAAACCGTAACCAATCAGATGGCAAAGTGCCACCTAGCAGTACCGATGAATAAGCCGTTTACTAATTAGCTTCTTTTGTGCAAGGAAAGGGATTTTTTTTAAAAACACCCCCCCCCCCCCCGGCCCCAAGTTTCATTTTAGGGCTACTGTTTGGTATACCAGACTAGCCGAATAAATGGATGCATGAGCGGCAGGCGTTTATTTTGCTGGCTATACGTAGGAAAGGCAGCAATGAAGATGACAATTTCTTAGATGCCTTCCTCAAAAAAGACTTGTGATAGAATAAGACCGCATACAGCTTGAAACAATTGTGACTATTAGCTATTAAAATATCACCACCCCATAAACAGCTAAAACCTTAGTACGGCCCTTCATAGGCCGTCAAATGCTGCGACTGATGCATGAAGGAGCAGATTCATGCTTTAGCCTTTTGTCACATTTTTCTATAAAGATGTACATTGATCATGCGTTTCACTTCACAACCTAGTCGCAGGTGCAGCTTGCCACTCTTGGGTGTGTTGGGTGATGTTGGGCTCCTATTTTTGAAGAGCCGTATTTAGACTCGGGGCTGTGCTCCGTGTTTGGTTACTGTGTAGACCCTGAATTTGCTATTACAGGTGGCAAGATGCTGGTTATAGCTCTTTCCCCCGTCTCTTCCCTCCCCCAACACATACTTTACTGGCTGCAGAGGAGCACAGACAATTGCCTTATACTGTGTTTCCACCTGATCCGGTATTGGCTCCTCCAGGGTGCGGAACCTCTTTCACTCACCTGAAGGCTGAATTCTGTTTCGGAGAAGTTCTTGGGGGCTGCATTCAAGTGGTGGGTGGGTCTGAAGGCAAAAGGGGCAGGGCCAAAATTACCCAAAATGGTAGCCTATTTTAGCTTGAAGCTCTTCCTGCCAATAACTAAGCCTTAGAAGAGCCATTTCAACCTCTTTGAATTGGGGAAAAAAGACAAAAGTCGGGAAGCCACCCAACGATCAATGTTTGGTGAGAAAAGGGGTGGGGCCAGGGGAAGGGGTGTGGCCATTGGGGAAAGAGCTGAGCTGGAACCCCAAGAGATGGAGGTTCTGCACCTCTGGGCTATTCCAAGGGACAGTGGCTCTTCAAGGTATCTGAGCTGGTGGTACTTTCCCAGCTCTGTTACGATGGAGTCATTAGCTGGAGTCATTAGCTGGAGAGGCAAGAGATTGATCCTCAGACCTAATTTTGCATGCAAAGCATGTGTTCGGTTACTGAGCTATGTCCCCTGTCACGGACTCTTCTATTTATTATTTGATTACAAGTGGACCCTGAAACAAAATGTTGCAGTGTATCCTCCTCACCCACTTCAGGATACATCCCTGTATTGCACAGGGAGGGAAGTCCCACCGCCTGATACTTACTATAAACTGTTAAGGGCTAGAGAAGACAGATTTCTTCTTCTCGACATCCAGTTTCTTTTTCCTTCTTCCTCAACTCAGTCTTCTGTGAGACTCAGAAGCTTTTAGGATTTTGTCAGGTTCCACTTTGGGTGTTTTTTGTTTTTGTTTTTTAAAAAACAACTTCCTTTTACTTTTGATTTGCAAATATCCAAGCTTTTGGGTACCTAGAGAGTCCACCAAACTTGACTTTGTTATTGGGTGGCCCTGTTTCACTTACGAACTGATTGGCCCTCAACCACCCACGTTCTCTATTAGAAGGAGTGATACTTAAGAACTGTGCACAGATAATGAGGGAAAAGCTTTACCTGCAGCCTTATAATCTGAAAGAACCTTTATGCAAGAAATCCAAGGTAAACAGGTGTTTTTTGAGAATTCAGTTGAAAGAATATGATGGCCATTCCAAGGAGATGGCCATTCCAATGAGAAGCAACTGTAGAAGCTACTTGTAGACCACCCTTTACTCCTATTATCCTATCCACACATTGAGGTCATCACAGAGGCCCTTCTCGCTTCCCCACCACCAAGGGCAGTTAGGTTGATGGTACAAGGGAGAAGGCCTTTTTGGGAGTGGCCCTGCACATTAGATCTCTTCTTACAAAACTTCAGGAAAGCTCTGCTGACCCACCTGGTTTTATGGGCCGTTTCTTAATTTGGGTTTCTTAATTTTAGGGCACATGTTTTTCTTGAATTTTATTGTTTATTATTCCTTTTATCATGGATGCTACCTTGGGAGAGTTCCTTGCTTAAAGGCAACCTAGAAGTAACTTCCAAGCAAAAGAAAATGGAGGATGCTGATGGAGAGAAGATGAGATCCTGTTTAGTCCATTAGCCAGAAGATCAAAGTGTGAATCCGGGGGAGGGGGGAATGAAGAGAAACAAGGGACGTTAAATAAGTGAAGAAGAAATAAGGCAACGGGGGCAATTAAAGGTGAAAATAAAGTAGGGTGACCAGATCAAATCCAGGTCAGGGCTCATGTAACTTTAACAGTTGTAGAGAAAAGGGAATTTCAGCCAGTGTCATTTGTATGCAATTAGTTCCTGGTGAAATTCCCTCTTCATCACAACAGTTAAAGGTGCAGGGGCCCTGCCTTCTTTTGTATCTGGTCACTCTAGTATAGTGCCTGGATTTGATCTGGTCAGCCTAAAATAAAGAGCATTAAGAAAAATACATGAAAGAAAAAGAAAGCCCGTGAAGAGACAGGAAGCGAAGACTAACACAACCTTACTGCAGCAGGCTTCAGCATTAGGAACAGAGCGGGGAATTTGGACCCTTTCAACTTGAGAGCCAAATTAAATTTTGGAGAAGCTCTCAGGGAGAGCAATCCAGTGGTGGGCAGGGCCGACGGCAATTGGGGCACAGTCAAAATACCAGCATCTTTTAGCTTAAAGCTTGTACCGCCAATAATGGAGCATTAGGAGAATGTTACCCATAGGACCTTCTCTTCCATCGCTCCCAGACCATGGAATGGTCTGCTGGAGGAGATTAGACAAATTAGCAGTCTTCATGAATTTAAGAGAGTCATGAAGACTGCTCTCTTCCGGCAGGCCTATTCAGATGAATTTTAAGATGTTTTTAATGATGTATTTTTTTCTTGTTTTTAAAATTTTAACTGTTTGTGATTCTGTGTTTTATATTGTTGTTGTTCCCCACCTCGATCCGGAGGGAGAGGCGGGTTATAAATAAATATTATTATTTTTATATTATTTCCACCTTTTAGAAGGGGGAACTAAACATGCAAAAGCTGGTAAACTACCAAACAATTGCTGGGTGGGGCCAGGAGAAAGGGGCATGTCTATTAGAGGAATCCCAGGTGGGCCAGATTGAAACCTCAGGTGAGCCATATCTGGCCCGCAGGCCGGGGGGGGGGGTTCAACACAGCTGCAGTAGAGGAAAGATGTTTAAAGAGGAAGACAAGAGGAGAATTAGAACAACTGGGACATGAGAAGGCAGGAGTGTACATCAGCATTCTTGTAGCATTAGAAGATGAGTAAGATTACAGTGGCAGCTGGGGCCCAATGGGGTTGGTGGGGGCCTGTGGGGGCCAGGGGATCTCTCTACCACAGGTGGGTGGGGGACAGGCAGGGTGTCGTTGATAGAGCCCACCTCTGGGTATTAATGAGCCCTAGAGAATTAGTCACAGACTCGCTATAAGGTCCAGATGATCCTGCACTGAGGAGAGAGAGATGCAGGAGGCAGCAGAAGAGGGGACACAGTGAAAAATCTTCCAGAGTAAGATTTAGCAGCGAGATCTTTATTAGCAAGACAAATAAAAATAGTCTGGCGAAACAAGGAGAATGAAAGCCAGATTGAATTAGTAAGAGGAGTGTAGTGAGAGAAATTGAAGAAACACTTAGAACAGCATGTTCAGAAATCTTGGGCAGAAAGTCAAGGAAAGACTTGCGGCTAGGAAAATCAGCTAGGGAAATTGAGTGTCTTTTTGTTTTTTCAATCACGGGAATGATGAAAGCTGTCCGAAAGGAGGAAAGCGGAAAAACAAGATGAAGTGTGAGGCTGAACTTGTGGAGTGGGAAGGAGAAGCGTAATTTAGAAAAGAATCGTCTGGATCAAAACACACACATGGTAGCGGTGCATGGGAAGAAAGAAGATTCAAATAAGGTTGATGACCTTAGCTAGGGAAATTGAAGAGATTTGGGGATCTGGAGAAAATGAGACATCCAGAAGGAAAAAAGAGCATGCATGCTTTGTTTATTTATGATTACATTCATAACCCACATTTTCCCCACCTTAAGGGACCCCAAACGGTGTACAGAATCCTCCTCCTCTCCATTTTATTCTTACAAAAAACAATCCCGTGACATAGGTTGGGCTGAGAGTCATTGACTGGCCCTAAGTCGCCCAGTGAGCTTCCATGGCCCAGTGGGGACTAGAACCCAGATCTCTCGATTCCCAGTCTGACACACTAGCCCCTACACCACACTGGCTCTCACCACACTGCTTTATACAAGATGGAGACCCTTCTGAGGAACAACTGGATTCTATATTTTCAAAAATGGGCAGCCAACATGTCTACCTGTCTTGCTGCAAGCAACCTTTGGAACAGCCTGGTATGTCCAGGTGGGGCCTAAAAAACTGGCTGAAACCCTGGACAGCCCTTGCTGCCAGTCAGTGTTGACAATATCAGGTTAGATGGACCAAGGGACTGACTATGTTCCTACTCCAGGTCCAGTCTTGTAATCATCACATGACTTGTAGTGCCTATTTTGAAACTCTGAAGACCTCTCCCCCCACTTCAACACAAGTCAGTTTCCCCGCACTCCTATTCCACCCCCACCCCCTGCCAAAACTGCTTTTGTAACATCTTGCCTGATGAAGAGGTCTGGAAACCTAGAAAACTTGCATGTTCTTTTGTGATCTGTTGTAGACCCACCACCTTCTCTTTAGAACCCATGATCAGGTCTGCACCCAACGCTTCCCTCCATTGCATTTTGCCTGCGTTGCATTCTCTCCACTGCTTGTTTTCCTGCAGAGCCACTTCCCCCAACCTGGTGCCCTCCAGATGTTTTGGACCATAACCCCCACCAGCCCCAGTCAGCATGGCCGATGGGCAGGGATGATGGGAGTTGTAGACCAAAGCATCTGGAGGGTGCCAGGGATGGAGGAAGGCTTGCGCTAGAGCAAAACTGAAAAGATGCCTCAAACTCTGGAGTTGGGAGCCTGACAATTTTGATCCGAAGCCGCGTTGCCCAGTCTGGGCTTCTTGGCAGCAGTTCCCTCAGCCTCAAGAAATCCCTTTTTCAGTTTCCTTTTTATCCTTTGCTTGGAAAAGGAACAAGCTGTCCCTGAACATATGAGAAACTTAAAAACAGATCCAAACATTTCATGTAAAAGCATTTTCTCCCCAGCCTCTGATTTATTTCTCTACTGTATGTTTATTTTTATTTTATTTTATTTGCCTTTGTGGAAACTAGCCACGAATGGCTGGATGTGTCCTGGCTGGCTTTGGAACTCAGGACTATTTAGAGCACCGAGATGCAGAAGGGGCCAGGGCAGGGGGATGGGTCACTAGCGCATTTAGTTTTTCAACGTGGTCCATGCAGCCTGCATTACGGATGCTGTCAAAACACTTCTTTTTTTGTGTGTGTGTAACATCTTTCAGTTCTAAATTTTATGTGAAAATGCCTTGGGTGGTGGTTGGTTTTGTTTTGTTTTTCCTTCAATTAAGAGGGGTGGGGGGAAACACACACAGCCAAGATTGCAGCTTATACTTTCCATTCTCAACCATGTGCCGGAACTTTATTTTTCTCCACTCTGATCTTTTCCACTTCCAAATATAGATGTGATTAGATTTGAGTCGCACTCGCCAGTGTTCAAAGGCTGCATCTGAGTTTTGGACTCAGCGGAGTGCATAGCGCATCAAACTGATTAATGCAAGAACGAGGGCATTAGGAAGGAAATTATTTATTTTCTTACATGGTAGCTGGTTCCCAACATTCGATCTCTCCATCGTGCTTGGATCCTGACCGAGAGAGAGAGAGAGAGAGAGAGAGAGAGAGAGAAAACATGGAAGTAACCACTTTGTGGGAGGGCCGCATGGCTTCACACCACACCACAGCCCACAAAGCTTTGTCAAATGCTTCACCAACACCACAGCCTAGCAGCTGGATTTGGGAAGGGAAGGGGGAGCATTCTCCATTGGCGACATATTTCCGCAGGCAACTCCAGGGTTGGCTAACGTGTTGCTGGTACTTTCTTTGCGAACCCTAATTAGGTTTCAACACAACTAGAACTGGGTGGAGGGATGGCTTGGTGGGTTGCCAGAATGTGTGTAAAAGACAGACATTTGGGCTGTTGCTAGTTGGGTGGCCCTGTGTCCTAGTTCATGTAGGAGAGTCCTCTGTTTAAAGGCCTCTCCAATCCATGGCCAGTTTAAAGATATAGGACCATATGACGGGAGAACAGGAGCCTTGTAGTTTCCCGCCAACAGTTAGCACAAAGGTCACCTGGACACACTTTCCCCTGCTATGGTGAATGTATTCAATGAATGCTTGAAAGGTTGTCACACAGAGAAGGGCCAGGATCTCTTCTCAATCATCCTAGAATGCAGGACACGGAATCATGGGCTCAAGTTACAGGAAGCCAGATTCCGGCTGGACATCAGGGAAAAAAATCCTGACTGTTAGAGCAGTATGACAGTGGAACCAATGACCTAGGGAGGTTGTGGACTCTCCCACACTAGAGGTCTGCAAGATGCGGCTGGTCAGCCATCTTTAAGGGATGCTTTGATGTGGATTCCTGCATTGAGCAGGGGATTTGACTCAATGGCCTTATAGGCCCCTTTCAACTCTACTATTCTATGATTCTATTGTATTTCTATTTAAATTGCAGTAATTACATCCAAATTTGCATCTATACATATAAATTAGCACTGCAAATTTTATGCAAATCTGTGTCTGTTGTCCATACTTTGGGGGCAAAGTGAAAGTGGCCCCCCTAGTTGCCAATATCAAAAGGAGGAGAGCATCCAACACAGGTCAGAAAAAGGAGAAACGGATTCTCAGGATGCAAAATGTTTATTTTCACAAAGCCTGGCGCTTTTTGGGCTGTACTTTATTCAAAGGCCTTCCTCAGGGGGTTGTTAGAAGATAGTGTCTGCAGATTTTTTTCCTACCAAAATAATTGTCTCCTGTAATTTGCTAGAAGAAAATCTGCAGTCCCTATCTTCTAACAACCTTTTAAGGAGGGCCTTTGAATAAAGTACAGGCTGAAACGCGTCGGGCTTTGTGAAAATAAACATTTTTGCTTTCTGAGAATCCGTTTCTCCCTTTTCTAACCGCCCTAGTTTCCAGTACATCCAGTAAGCAGCATTTTGAGGTCAACCGCAAGCTGAGAGTGCTAGGACTTTTTGTCTGTCTAAACCTGCATAGGATCGCACCTTCAGTGAAGCAGCCCTCCACCCTTCTCCAGCGCAGCATTAATGAATCTGCCGCAGCACACAATGCGTTTGCGTTTATTTTCATTTCTATACCGCCTTTATAAAAAAGAAAAAACAAATAACAAAAACCATAAACAAATAAAGTCACAATCAAATGTTAAAGACAACCTTAAAAACCACGACAGCCATTTTAAAAAGCCAAACTAAAAAGATATGCATTGACCCCATTCCTGAATGGCCCAGCTCTCCCTGTATATTGCTTTTTCCTGTTAAAGTTGACTTGGACCAGACAGCACTTGAAATAGAGCAGGGGTGCGAGCTCTTAGGCTCAGGGGCCAAATGTGGCCCTCCTGGGTCACCAGATAACCATGCCCTTTCCCTTGGCCCCACTTTAGGATGACCATATTTTGGAAACCAAAAAGGTTTACAGTATGGTTGGCCTCCCAAGAGGGCATCCCTACCAACATGTCTGCCCTAGGGGCGTGTCCAGCATCGGGGGGGGGGGTGCCCACCTGAACATAGCCTTGGTCACATATCTGATTTTACAGCACGCAATTAAGACAAAGCTATTCTACAGAATATCTTAATGTTAAAATCACTGAAATAACAAGTGAGACATCCAATGTATAAGAAATTGACTTCACTCATTCCTACTTTTGTAGCTTTTGCTGTACTCTGTGTGATACATTGTCGCCTTCCCTCAAATATCTTTTCTGATTGTATCCTCACTCAGCTGCAAACTATTGCTTAACAGGCCTTGCGGCTGGCCTGCTGGCTTTTTTATTCATTTTATTTGTAAAGTTAATTTTGTTTTGAAACTTGCTAAAAATCAACAGATGAACAGATCTGCTTGAAACTTGGCATGGCTAAAGCCCTATTTAAGATCTATCATGATGCCAAGTTTCATCTCCTTATCTTTAAAAATGATGTGTTTTTTGAAAAATAATAATTTTAAAACCTCAACTTCTTTTAAAAAATCCTAAAAATCAATATGTTTCAAACTTGGCATGGCTAAAGGCCTATATAGGAGCTATCAAAACATCAAGTTTCATCTCTTTATCTTTAAAAATGACATTTAAAAATAATAATTTAAAAACCTCAAACTTTAACAAATTCCTAAAAATCAACGGCTGAACGAATCTGCTTCAAATTTGAATTGGCTATAGCTGTATCTAAGGGCTATCATGGTACCAAGTTTCACGTCTTTATCTTTAAAAAGGACAGAGCTGTGAGCATGTTTGTTAATTCCCATTGACTATAAAGTAGAGCTGCCCTTTGGGTGGGGGAGGATGGGAAAATCCAGATTTTTCTTCAAATTTCATGATTCCCCCCCCCTTCCCAGATTTGTTACCAAAAATCCTGACAAGTCCTGGTTTTTCCTGACATACTGTCACCCTACCACCAATCAACTGACAGCTTCCCAACTTTTGTGCAGCTCTTCTTACATTCTAAAAGGTTGAACCATCTCTCCTGAGGCTTAGTTACTGGCAACAAGAGCTCAAAGCTTTGAAGTGCTGCTATTTTGGCCACGCCCCTTTGGCCCCTCCCACCACTGGAAGGTGATTCCTGAAAGCTTCTCCAAAACGGAATTTTGGCTGAAAGAAGTTCTCCAGTCGAGGACTGTGCCCTGTAAAGCTGGAGACATGGCTGCCCTGCTTCTCTAGTCCCATCCCTCCCCTATGACCGCTAGGATGGAGAGGGATTCAGGAGGGGAGGGATTCCTAGAAGCAGGAGAAGACCTAACCTTGAAGTAGGATATTATTAAGAGGTGGAGATGGGAGTTCCCCCTTGTAATTCCACTGGCTGCTCCCTCTTGGGAGAGAAGTAATGTGACAGCAGGCACAGGTGCATGGCTTACTCTTTTGCTGTGCCTGTTTTCAAAAAAGAAAAAGAAAAAGGGATAGTATGGCTTGGTAGCAAGCAGCAAGTGAAACCCATGTGGCTTTTGCAATGGCTGACGCATGCCTGCAAAAGTTTGTTCCTGGACTTTTTGAAGCTGATTGCCCTGAGCCCCTGGGAGCTACCTATGCATAGCAATAACTTTCCCCAAAAGCAGAACTATCCTACGAAGAAGGCTTTCTTGGAGGCTAGTCAAGCTTTGTGAACTTGCGAAGGTGGATGAATCCAGGGTGAGAGGGTAGGGAAACGCGCTGGGAAAATGTGATATTTGCATAAGCCAACTGTTAGAGGAGGTTAGGTGGTTGAAGTTGTAGACACTTTATGCACTCTGTCAGGCTAGCTGAGTATAATATAGAATGTTGTGTAAATGTGTGTTTATGCCCAGGTTCTCTGCAGAACAGAAGATTCATCTCAATTCAAACTCTGCTGCATTTATTTTCAGCGAGGCCAGTTAGAATAGATTTAATAAACATTTATTTATTTATTTATTTGCATTTATATACTGCTCAACCTGCGGTTTACAGTAATAACCCCCCCCCCCAAAACAATAGCTGTAACAATGCAGATATCAAATTATTACACTATTGTAGCATTAAAAATATTAAAGAGCCAGCCATGAAGTTAATATTCAAGCTGCGGGGGGAATTTCCTAGCCTTTGATTTTGTGGGATGTACCCCAGTTTCTTTCGTTCTAATGGTCAGGTAGTAGGAATATATGAGAATTTTGTTTATATTCGCAAATCGTCAGAATGTGGCCTGTTTGCAACGCCCAAATGCAAGTATGTTCTTCCCCCTCTCCCGAGTGTGCATTTCCTAAACTGGGAATCACATTTGAAAAATTAGTTTTTTAAAAAAATAATCTGCATTTCAAATTATACATTTTAAAAACATGTTTTTTTTCACATTTTAGTCAACTGGGGAACGCGTGCCCTTTTGAAAAATGCGCATGGAAATCCACACTTTTCCCGTTTGAAATGTGCATTTCCCCAATTCGCACCAAGAGAAAAACAGGTCGCCAATGAAATGGGGGTGAGATGTGGTGGGAATTGCGTGAATGCGATGCCTCCTGTTAGAAAGGCAGATGGCAGAGGGAAAGCTAAACAAAAGGCAGAACAGAACAAGCGTTTACGAGTCTCACGTGCGCGCAAGGCCAGAAAGGAGACCGCACTTTTCTTTGGTGAAGGAAAGATAAAATGGTTTTACTCACAAATGTTCTGTTCTGCAGGCAGGAGTGAGAGAGAAAATACGAGTGCTCCCAGCAATGGTGGAGGATCAGAAGGAGACCGGGGGGGGGGGGAGTAGGAGTAGGAAACCATACTGTAGGCTATAGAGATCCTAAGGATAGCTATGCCCCAAATGCCCATGCATTAACTAACTGCAACACTGACTCCTTCCTGTAACTTGTAGATGAGGTTGCAATATTCCCAACGTGATGAACCGAGGTTCAAAGTGGGGTCCGGAGAACCTCAGCCAGCCCAAACATCCCTGTTTCTCCCATCTCTGTCAGGTAGGGACATTATTAGAGCCAATAACCCTGTGCGTTAGTGAGGGAGGGCGGTAGCTCAGCAGCTGAGTGCATGCCTTGCGTGCCAAAAGTCTCAGGTCCAGTCCTCATCATTTCCAGGAAGGATTGGTAAAGACCACCATCTGAAAACCTGGAGAAGTGCTGCCAAGCAGTGGAAGAAATACCGAGCTGGCGGGACGACTGGTTTGATTTGTTCTAAAGCAGCCTTCCATGTTCTCGTAGCTATGGCTGTGGAAAACAATGGTCTTAAGCGTGCAGAACTCTGCACGGATCTGTGCCCTTTAGGGATTAGCTCTGATTGGCTAGAATTCCCACACAAAGAGATAACATATGCCTCTGTTGCAGTCCCTTGGGTTAAGGGGCCAGGTATCGCTGAGGGAAGGGACTCAAATGGGGTGTGGGAAATCCTTTGATGCTCGAAAAGGGTGGGATTGGTTGGCGATCTCTGAGAAAGCCGTTAATAGTTCTCGGTGCATTTCTGCTGGCAAAACTGCATCGTGGTTCTTCCTAGAAACGCACACGCATCCTTTTTAATGATCGATATTGGAATGAATTGATACTGTGTTGATATTCATGATCATTACTGTGTATGTTGCAGCGCGTTTGAGATGTCACCATCTTGTGATTAGTATTTGCGATTATCCTGCAGTGAATTCGTAATGGCGTCATAACGCTCTTATGGAACTATTTGATAGTAGATAATATTTATTTGTAGAGGGGTCAGGTGAACCCCTGCATATGTGAAAAGTATGGTTGGTGATGGGCCGTAGCTCACTGGTAGAGCTTGTGTTTTGCATTAGAGCTGTGTATATATGGCCTCTCAAAATATTCTACCCTATTTGTGGGATGAGAAATTGGTGGGGGGGACGGGGACAGGACAATTTCATCAAATTTCTTCAGACGGAGGAGAAATTCCAACAGTTTCTCACATCCAAAGCCAAAAGTTTCTCACACCTAGGGCTCACCATTGGCTGGGATTGTCACACAGCTTTTTAGATTTGTTTGTGCTAAGGTAGCATCACCTGTGTTGGCAGGTTGGCCCCCATTTTGCATCCACCGCAATACAAGTATGGGGGGGGAGGGTAGTGTTGTGTTCAGCTCCAGGAAAGAGGTGGTGCTAATGCTCAGCCAAAATCTGTCCTCTAATTTCCTGACAGTTTTCTTCCCCCATGGAAGAGGCTGGTTTTTTTTTCGTTCTGCTTCGTTGTCAGGGTGTTTTATAATTTTATTTTTGTGGTGTGTTTGAGAATTTCTCCAAAATTTCTTCATCATTCATTTTTCAAATGCAATTTCTCCTCCATCAAATTGAATGAGAATGGCCGGGGGGGAGGGGGGAAATGGGGGAGCAATTTTCAGCATAAGACTACTTTGCATGCAAATATCCAAAGTTCAAACCTTGGCATTTCCAGGAAGGGCTGGAAAAACTTCCTAAAACCCCAGAGAGCCACTGCCAGTCAGTGTCCGCAATACTGGGCTGAATGGACTAATGGTTTGACCCAATATAAGTTAGTTTCCTGTGTTTGCAGTGGTATAAGGCAGCATCATCAGATTATATGCCTCGCACATGTCTATGACTCTCTACCATTCAATGGATGAATGGGAGGAGAGCTGTAAAACAATATGTTCAGTCTAAAAAAAAAGATGTATATTATTAGCAGTGAGTAATAAGGACCAAAAGGGGTGGCTTAAAACTGAGTCAGAGTAACTAGCCGAGTCCTGTTGATTCTGTTCTGGGACCTTGTATGAGCAAATCTGGAGTTCTACCTCTGACCCATAATGACAGCTGCTCCGTATGTCTTCAGCATTATTTTAAAGCAAGAGGGGCTGTTCACACAAAGCGCTAACCCATGCTTAGTGGTTGAGTGTGGGTTGTTTGTTGAACCGTGGGTTTGTTGAACCACCAGTTAATGTGTTGTCCTTATTTTTCTCGAACAAGCCACCTTGAGAAACCATGGTTTGTTGTTTGGTTTTTCTGGGTGGTTTTTATACTACATTGCATGGCGAACAAGCCACCCTGCAGGAAATGCCCTGGGTTTGGACACCTGACCACCCTGGTCACATTGTTGTTCCTTCAAAGTGAGATGTATGTCTATGTAAAGTATAGTTATTCCCTTTGCATTTACATTTATGCTTATAATTAGCATGTGCAAATGTAATGCAGATTGGGGCCACCTGTTGTCCTCTCTTTTGGTGATGCATTTTCTTTTTTGGGGGGTGATGTGTAAGTGGCCACTCCATTCCTGTTATGTGCCTTGGCATGCCAGCTGTACAGAGCTGCAGAGTTTGCGGAGTACTAAAAGGAGACAAAGGAATCTGACTCAGGTGAACTCACTGGGAGAAAAACACCTGGTCGCTTCGAAATACAGGTGAGGTGTCGTCTGTCTTTCATAATCTCATCTGGAAGCTTGAATCTGTCTGGAATCTGCCATAACTTTGAGGAATACAGCTGCTTTCTCAACTTAGTTCAGTTGAACACCTTCTGCTCCTCTGTTGCTACTGTTTTAATGATTTACAGCCAATATACATCTATACTCAGAAGTAAAGCCCATTGAGTTCGATGTGGCTTACTCCCATGTAAGTGTGTATTGAACTGCAGCTTTGATTGATATAATGACTGCATTTGCACAACACGCTAAGCCACACTCAGTGGTTGAGTGTGGGTTGTTGTTGAACCATGGGTTGTTTGTTGAACTTAGTATGTTGTCTGAACCCAGGACATTTTTTACAGGGTAGCTTGGTAATCATACAGTGTGGTTTATTTTTCTTGAACATGCTATCTTGAAAACCCACAGTTTGTTGTTGGGTTGTTCAGGGTGGTTAACAAGCCACAAACAACCCCTGATTCAACAGCAACACACACAACCACGTAGGGTGGGTTACTGTGTTAGTGAAGAGCCTTGATGCCTCTTAATTTTCATAATTGTTTCATAAAAAAGACATTTTCCATAGGGTGGCTTGTTAACCTTGCAATGTGGCTTGTTAACCATCCAGAACAACCCAACAACAAAACATGGGTTCTCATGGTGGGTATTATGAGAAAAATAAGCCACACTGCACGGTTAAAAAGCCACCCTGTAGAAATTGTCCTGGGTTCAGACAACATGCTAACCCTTGGTTCAATAGCAACCCACACTCAACCATTGAATGGGTGAATTCGGATGGCACTTTAGACAATGGAGGAGGAAATAGCGTACTGACCGTGCGTTATTTTGGCGGCTGCGGCGCGGCACCCGCCACATGACATGTTGCCACTTCCTCGCCGCACGGCTAAAAGTCCTGGGGTCCTTCTGGGCTGCTGCTTCCCATCCCTCTCACCTCCCTCAGTCCTCCAGCCATATCCCAGCATGCGCCGCAAGTTCTGCTGGCTGTATCGGAGCAGTCGGGGTTTGGCTGCTCTGGCTGGTGAACTCTATGACCAAATGGAATAGCACACAGAGAGAGGGGGGTTCCATTCACACGACACTTTAAACAACAGAATTCGGGATAAACAATGTGCAAGCCCGTTGTTTTTCTCTGTTGTTTAAGTGCCCAAAATAGCATACTGTCAGTTGTGTGTGCGTTGTATGTTGCCCTCCACATGACACAATAAGCAACACAACTGACGATTGCCCCCCCCCCCCGTTGATTATTGTGTCGTCCAAACCACGCCAATGTGGGTTAGCACGTTGTGTGAGCAGACCTATTGTTTTGGGTCCCACCTTCATTACGTTAATTGTATTTGTTGTGGGTTTAATCTGGAAGCCACCTGTGGGGCAGAAAGACCGGAGAGAAATTTCCTCGAAAGAGAACAAAACGGAAATCCAACTTTGTTTTCCCACTAGCAAAAATGTAGATAGTTTGGATGACAACATAAAACGAAAGGCCAATATGGGCAAAGTGACTGTCTGAATCGGCCTCTGTGTTACGAACAGAGGAGATAAGGGTTGCTATGAAGGGACTGAAGAAGGAGCACCTACTCCCGTGCCACCCTGCCTTGCATTTTAAGATTGTCTGCTACTTTTCCTTTGGAGATGTGGCAGAGGTCAGAAAGCACTGCTTCTATTTTGCTGTGGTGCCCTGGTTACGGAATGTTCTCCCCAGGATTTTGGCAGATACATCTTGCCCCGTTATAACACCTTCCAACATGCCTTCTTCGGTATAACACCATTGCCACCTTGGATGACATCTATTTTATGTGAGAAATTAATTATTTGCTTCTTGCCAAGTTCCAAAGTTAGTTGTGTCAGAAGAAGAAAAATACGAAAAAGGTGGTGTGCAGCTATTTTGTGTTTAACTAATATTTCCAGGCAATTAATGCAAGATCAGCCAATGTTTTAATTAGGACTACTTTTCCAGGAGTGTGTGTATGTGACTGAATAGCACCATTGTTCCTGGATTTCAAGGTGGACTCCTGCAACTTCTCTGTTGCCATGGTATTGGTATTTCCCCCCTTGAAGATACTTCTTCATAATCTCAGAGGTTTTCCCGGCAAATTTGCACAGGTGGTTTGTGATCACTTGGGTTGCATTTTGGCCTGCTGACGGTCAACATGATTGAGGTGAGGAAACAGAAAGTTTAAAAGGACATCCAGGGTTCAGCTTTGATTGATATGCAGAGATTGCGTTAAAATGAATGCTATTCGCTTTGCGGTCCTCAGTCTTTATCGCCTGAGATTAACAGGATAAAATATGTTCGTTGGCTGGTGTTAATATTGCCGTGAGTCGGTACTACAGTTGCATTTTGAGGATAGTGTTTGGACACACTGCGGTATTTTCAAAGCCAGGTGCTTAGTGAAGAACACTACCAAATATTCTGCAGTTCTTTCCCCCTTTTCTTTTTGTTTGAAGGCTGAATAAAATTACTGTTTACACTACGGTTTGCAGTAGACTTGCTTTGAAAGTCCCAATTTTTATTTTAAAATCCCTTTTTTCGTGGCAAATTCCTGGTTCTTCCCTGCTGCCTCCTCTGTGGTTTGGGTGTGGGGGAAACCTAAAAACAACAACAACGCCCTAGTAAATCTCATCAAAAGGGATGTTCCCGTTAAGATTAGCATTTTGTCTCAGGCAAGGAGGAAAATGAGGGTTATGAAAGAGTTTTTATGAACCCTAAGAGGAGAAGCATTTTAATTATACAGGATGTTGTGGCTGCATCTGGAGGCGTGTCAGGACAGAGAAATAAAAATAACCATAGGTTAGTGCAACCTTCCCCAATCTGCCGCTCCAGATGTGCTGGACTATATTTCCCAGCATGCTGGCTGTGGGGGGGGGGATAGAAATTGTAGTCTAATGCTGGGGAAGTCTGGTTTAGACGAATCGTTGCATATTACTGTGAAATACTTGTAGCTTTCACAAGGTGAAGCAACATGAGTCATACGTTAATAGAACCGACTATGTGATCAAAAAAGATAAATCTCTATTATAAAAGTCCTAAAGCATCTGTATTACTTACTTTAAAGCAAGGAATCTCCAGGCCAAACCACACACCTCGCATCAGTATTTCGCCCCCTGTGACGGAGCTACCTGCAGCTTGCGGGTTAGAGGCAGGGAATAATTTCGATTGTGGAAGCAGTGTAAGGGAAACAGGGTTAAATATCCCCTCCTCTCCCTGTGCTGCTGTTCCAATCAAATTTGAAGCCCCCTGTATAGGCTGACCATATGAAAAGGAGGACAGGGCTCATGTAACTTTAACAGTTGTAGAGAAAAGGGAATTTCAGCCAGTGTCATTTGTATGCAGTTAGTACCTGGTGAAATTCCCTCTTCATCACAAGAGTTAAAGGTGCATGCACTATACTAGAGTGACCATATACAAAAGAAGGCAGGGCCCCTGTAGCTTTAACTGTTGTGATGAAGAGGGAATTTCACCAGGAACTAATTGCATACAAATGATGCTGGCTGAAATTCCCTTTTCTCTACAACTGTTAAAGTTACATGAGCCCAGTCCTCCTTTTCATATGGTCAGCCTACCCCTGTAGACGTTTCCAAGTAAGCAAACAATACCAGTTAGACCCTACTGTGGACTTCCCTATCACATGTGGTCTCAGACTTTTATCATAATCTCATAAACAGTGGTGTAGCGGAGCCAGTACTCTCAGGGACGCAATGCCAGGACTCTTTTATTAGCAGGGATGCTGGTGTAATCTGCCCCCCCCCCTCGGTGACAATTCTCCTGTTCTCTCTGAGCTTAGCTCAGTAGCTTGAGGGACGGTAATGAATTTTTCCAGCAACAATGTACTATTCCCTGTTGTAGTGCAAAGTATTTTGGGGTAGTTTGGTCTTGAATACACCATTGAGAACCATGACCTTTGAATGGGGAATTAAAGGCACAATGACAGAAGCAGAAAAACGTCTCCCTATCCACATCATGCACAATTCTGTGCACCTCTATCGTGTCTCACTTTACTCGCCTTTTCTCCAAGCTAAACAATGCCAGCTGTTGTAACCTTCCCTTCTAAGGAAGATGCTCCACCCCCTTGATCATGGTTCAAGAGGCTGGAGCAACTCATGGTTCTTAATTGCCTATTTAGGGTGCAATCCTATGCATGTTTAGACAGAAAAAAGCCCTACAACTCCCAGCATGTCCCAGTTCACCGGGCTGGCTGGGGTATGCTGAAGTTGTAGGCCTTTTTTGCAGATGACACAAAATTGGGTGGGATAGCTAATGCCCTGGAAGACAGAAACAAACTTCAAAGTGTTCTTGATAGGCTGGAGTGCTGGGCTGAAAACAACAGAATGAAATTTAATAGGGATAAATGCCAGGTTCTACACCTAGGAAAAAGAAACCAAATGCACAGTTACAAGATGGGGAATATCAGCAATATTACAAGTGAGAAGGATCTTGGGAATGTTGTAGATCACAAGCTGAATATGAGCCAACAGTGTGATGTGGCTGTAAAAAAAGTAAATGCTATTTTGGGATGCATTAACAGAAGTACGGCTTCCAAATCATGCAAGTTACTGGTTCCCCTCTGTTTGGCACTGGTTAGACCACATCTTGAGTCTTCTTTCCAATTCTGGGCACCACACTTCAAGAAGGATGCAGACAAGCTGGAGGGGGTTCAGAGGAGGGCAACAAGGATGATCAGGGGTCTGGAAACAAAGCCCTATGAGGAGAGACAGAAAGACGTGGGCATGTTTAGCCTTGAGAAGAGAAGACTGAGGGAAGACATGATAGCACTCTTCAAATACTTGAAAGGTTGTCACACGGAGGAGGGCCAGGATCTCTTCTTGATCAACCCAGAGTGCAGGACACGGAATAATGGGCTCAAGCTACAGGAAACCAGATTCTGGCTGGACATCAGGAAAAACTTCCTGACTGTTAAAGCAATACGACAATGGAACCAATGACCTAGGGAGGTTGTGGACTCTCCCACACCAGAGGCCTTCAAGAGGCAGTTGGGCAGCCATCTGTCAGGGATGCTTAAAGGTGGATTCCTGCATTGAGCAGGAGGTTGGACTCAATGGCCTTATAGGCTCCTTCCAACGCTACTATTCTATGATTCTATGGTGCTGTTGCACTCCTCTCCCAACTGTGGGTTCCCCATCTCGCTGGTTGGCCACTGTGTGAACAAATGCTGGACTAGATGGACCCTTGGTCTGATCCAGGATGGTTCTTCTTACGTTCTTATGAGCTTTACGAAAGACATGCTCCTGGTAGAAATGAGAACAGGTAGAAACGGTTTGTTGATACGGATCAACATCGCTGCCTGAATTTTTGGACTCTCCTTGGGGGCATAGCATTGAGGACTGCCATTGGTGAATTCTGGTGCTTCAAAATTTACCACTGCATCACTGATCACGAAAACTCCGTTTGAGTGTCCCCACAATTTAAAGAAGAGAGTGATGTGAGGTGCACTGAATACATTCACATTCGTAACAGGGACTTCCTAATTTGCAGCTCAGTCTCTTAGCCTCCCCACTGCCAGCTCCCTATACAAAACAATGGTGCACTCACCTTTGGAGTACTGTTTACCATTCTGTTCACCTCATCTCAACAAAGGTGATGTAAAATTCAAAAAGGTACAGAAAAGAGCAACCAAAAGGAAAGCGTTGGAGTACTTTCCTTATGAGGAAAGGTGAAAATGTTTGTGGCCTTTTTAGCTTTGCTTGTTTGTTTGTTTTAGGAAAAAGAGACTAAGGTGGGATTTGAAAACTGGTTTATGCAATTTTAATGGATGTGGACAAAATGGACTGAGAAATGTTTTTTCCCTGTTGCCTCATCGTCATAGTAGGAGTCCAGTTCATCCCGTGAAAGATTCGGGCCAGACAAAAGGAAGGATTTTGTCACACACAGTGCACAGTTCATCTGTGGAACTCATTGCCACAAGATGTGGTGGCAGACATGAGCTTAGATGGCTTTAAAGAGGGAACTCATAGAGGATTGTTCTAACCCCATGTAGGGCCGGCCCCAATGTTAGGCAGAGTGAAGTAGTCGCCTCAGGCTGCAGATAATGGGAGTGGCAGTGAGCTAGCCTGCTGCCTTCAGGTGTGGTGAAGAAAGATGAATCTGCTAGCTTTTTTACATGCAATGGGAGCGGGGGCATCTTGTTCTTCCTTTCAGGAAGCCTTGCTTGAGTACCTTTCAAAGAAAGCTTCACTTAGAGAGCCCTTTTTCTAAGCAATGCCTCCAACAAATTCTGGTTATCTCTTAACCTCCTCCTCCTATCTATTGATAACTGGAAAGATATGGGCCCTTTGCCTCTGCCAAACAATTGGACATTGCATAGTAACCCATATCATACGCCACTGAGCTCAAGGCGATTTGTAAATAGAAGAGCAAAGCTCCTTGCAGCGTGGTTCTGCTTTTTTGCCCTTTTTTGGTTCTCTCCGTGTCGTGGCAGAGACACGGTCTGCATGAGATTTAATCTCTATGTTTCCCCCACCCCACCCCTGGCGAATGCACTCATCCCAGTGAAAGAATGCATCAGGCTGCACCTATTCTGTTCTCTTTTAATCTGAAATAAATCTTGCAAAAGAATTCCACTTTTCTGCTATCCAGACAGGTAAGATTATCTCCAGCAGGGCCTGTTCCATTTTCTGTTGGCAGATGCGGGCCGTATCCAATGAAAAGCGATCCTCTCCGCTCTCGGCGTCCCTATAAATTAAACTAGGTACAAGTATTTCAATAAACACGGGATTATGTAAAGGAGTTAATGAAACCTCCCTCGACATCTTGCATCGGAGTCTTTCGGCCCTGTTGACTTGAACTGCCAGCAGCCAAATTCCACCCATCCACCCACCCATCAGCTTCACTTTCTTGCTCCACTTTTCAATGTTGAGATTCTCCCTGGGGTGGTGTTGCGCAAGGACTGTACCACCTTGGCATTCCAGGGCATTTCTGGGTTTGTAGCGGTGCTGCTGGGTGTGCAAGAATTAAGGGCTTCCAAACAAGAGGTAGGAAGCCATAAATCAGTAGGTCACATGTTTGGCCTGTGGATAGTTCCGGGTTCAGTTCGCTCCCCACTGGGCATCGGCAGGCAAAGAAGACCTCGGATAGCCTGGGTTGGGGACAGGATTTCTACCAGGGACCTCTACTGCTGAGTACGCAATGCAAGGTTACATGGGCAAAAGGTCTGATCATCATTTAAGCAGTTGTCTGTGTGCTCTGATACCCTTTTTAGCCTTTTACGCTAGTATATAGGAATTCAGGGTCGCTCAGGGCTAAACTACACGCTACATTAAATATGTAGGGCAGTTTCCTATTTCCAAAGATAAATGGAAGGATTTCTTCACACAGCACATAGAACTATGGAATTTGCTATCACAGGATGTTGTGATGGCCACCAGGTTGGATGGCTTTAAAAGGGGTTTAGATAAATTCCTGGAGGAGAAGGCTATCAACGGCACTAGCCCTGATGGCTAGGTGCTATCTCCAGTATCAGAGGTAGTATGCCTATGTACACCAGTTGCTGGGGAAAATGGGTGGGAGGGTGCTGTTGCACTTGAGTCCTGTTTGTTGGTTCCTGGTCGACAGCTGGTTGGCCACTGTGTGAACAGAATGCTGGTCTAGATGGACCCTTGGTAAGATCCAACATGACTCTTCTTATGTTCTTATGTACTTGATGGAGCACCCCTCCCAGAATGAACCAACCTTTATGCTATGTTCTGCAAGGGACTACCTCCTCCAAGGGAGGCTCGGAGGGTGGTAACAAGGAAGAGGGCCTTCTCGGTGGTGGCCCCTGAATTATGGAATGATCTCCCTGATGAGGCCTGCCTGATGCCAACATTGTTACCTTTTCAGCACTAGATTAAAACTGATCTCTTCTCTCAAGCAAAATGTGTTTTTAATCAGGTCCTGGATTGTCTTTGGTTGATAGTTTAAGCATTGTTTTTAGATATATGTTGTCTGCATGTGTGCTGTATGTTTATATGCTTTTATGTAAATGGTTTTGCACTTTGCATAATGCATTTTTAATGGCTGATAATCATTGTGAACTGCCCAGAAAGCTTCAGCTATGGGGCAGAATAGAAATAGAAGAAATGAAATGAAAATGTTAATCCTATGATTATGCCAAAGTTTGACAGTGGGCCCTCCAGTAGTGGGCAGGGCTCGGCAGGTGCTCAACGGTGCCTACCCCTGACAACCAGTCATGAATAGAGGAATCGTGGGAAACTAAAATGGTGGCTTGGGCATGGGGCCTCAGGGCAGGTGTCAGTGCATGGGGGGGGGGGGCTGCTACCTGAGACTGCCAGGTGTTGATGCCCGTGAAGTCCATGCAGTCTAACCCAACCCATCCATGCAATCTACAATTTTATAGACCACCCCTTTTCCAAAAAGTGATCTTAAATTCTTTCACTTCCTCTGCTTGGTAGGCCTGGCCACAATTTGGGAGACATTGAACTCCATAGCAGTTTTGTGGCTACTGTAATTTCCGCGGGCTGGAAACAGCGAAACTGCCAAGCGGTTCATTGTGACTTGTAAGCCGCATTGCTTCTTTTAGCCGCAAGCTGGGCTTCGATTTCTTTCGGAGACGGCAGGGGGGTTCCGTTTGCTAACAACATCTATTTCAAACCGAGTGGAATTAGCGTGACATCTCATAGTTCTACGATGGCCCTAGGAGGTGACTACATATGTTTGTATTTAGAGAAGCTATAATTAATGCTGCCTTCGGTTGGCTTGGTCTGTTTGCAACTTGCAATGGAGAACGCTTGCTTTTAAAAATAACACGGGGCTAAGACGAATGACTTGGTCAGGTTTGCTCATTTTAATCTAATGTGCCTTCAGGGAATAAAACTTGATGGCCCTGATCTAAATACGATATGCAAAGATGAAAATGCAGGTTCAATACACACACACACACCCCTTTGGGGCTTATTCTTTGGTAAGTAAAACTCTACCTTCACATGGGGCTGGTTCCACCCTGTCTGTATCTGACGTATATAACTGTCCTAATTTAGAAACTTAATCCAAGGCTGGGCTATAGCAGTAATTTGAACAGACTAATGCCACCGCTACAGCCGTCTGGGTGATAGATACAGTTAGCGGCTGCCGTATAAATGGAAATGCGTAACCATCTGATACTATTTGTTGTGAACTGCCTGGAGAGCTTCAACTATTGGGCGGTATAGGAATGAAATAAAGAATATTAAAGAATAATAATATTGAAAACCCCTTTAAAAAAACAAACAAACAAATTCAGGTTCAGAGAGGTTCATTTCTCCTTAAAGGAAAGAAAGATGAAGTCAACCTAGGTATTCACCGTGCATTCTTTTGTAAACCTATTGAACTAGTCCTCCAGGGTTCCCCAAAAGGCCACATTTACTCCCCACCTATCACCTGTTGTTTGGTAGTTTAATGACTTTTGCTCACATTTCTCCCCATTCCAAAAGGTTGGAATGACTCTCTTATGGTCAAGTTACGGTAGGAGCTTCAAGCTGAAATATACCAGAGGGGGGCGGAGTGGTTACATCACCATTTTGTCTTTGTCCCCACCCACCACTGGAAAGCACACCCCAAGAACTCCAAAATTGAACCAGGCCATCCGCACCTCTGCTATAAAGTTATGGAATTACCTGACTTGGATGGATAGGTCATTTATGCAGGATAGGCCAGAGATCTGAAGTCTGAACACTTGATGCATGCTCCAGAAAATCTATGCAGCCTTGAGTTAAAGTTACTAGTGGTGCAATCCTATGCATGATTAGACAGGAAAAGCCCTACAACTCCCAGCATTCCCCAGCCAGCTGGAGGATGGGTTGTAGAACTTTTTTCTGCCTAAACTTGCATAGGATCGCACCCTAATTGGGATTTTCTCTTTCCTTCTTGGGATCCACCATGAAATCTCCCTGATCAGGCCCTATTGAAAGGTGACAGGAGCTAATTCTAAACACCGTGCTCTTTCACAGGTCCTATTAATATCCCTGTTCATTTCAGTGGGGCCCGTGCAAGAGATTCTCCTGGTGGATTCTTGCCTGAGAGACACTCTTTCCTAGCATTCTTTCCCAGCTGTGCAACCAGCCCCCATGCCTTGTGTAACCTCTCCACACTAGGCTGCACGCATTCCAATTAAGAACAATGCATTAGATATTCTATAATCCTATAAGCCTCCTATTACATAACCTCAGCCTTAGCGTGAAATCAAATAGCTTTGGCCCTTGCATGGCATTTTTGGAACTCTACCTATTTACGCTGCTCTAGTGATAGGTAGAGGGGTTAAGGACTTCTTTTTGTAGGATGTGTCCTAGGTGCATTAATTCATTGATTGGTTGCTTAATATAACTGTTTTCAGACTGCTTTCCCACCAAACAGGCCTTCAAAATGTCTGGTGCAATTTAATACCACATTATGTCTCAATTAGGACTTTGCTACCCAGGGCTAAATTTCCTTACTACAGGATTTCTAACTAATGTGGAACTTCTGTCTAGCTGTTTTGGAGATGTATAAATATCCCATTTCTAGACTTCTCTAATAATAAAAGAATCTTGGATGACGAGTGGACCACATTATAAGTGTGGAAATGGACTTTTAATTTAACATAGAAGGTAGATCTCCAGCTGTTTGGGACTTCTAACTCCCATAAATGCTGCCTGCATGACCAATGGTCAGGAATGCTGGGAGTTGAAGTCAAAAACATCTGCAGATCTACCTTCTGCCCACTACTGCTGCTATACAACACTGCTATACACACTGGGTGGGAAGGTGCTGTTGCACCATGCCCTGCTTGTGGGTCCCTGATTGACAGCTGGTGGGCCACTGTGTGAGCAGAGTGCTGGACTAGTTGGACCCTTGGTCTGATCCAGCATGGCTCTTTTTATGTTCTTATGACCTGGGAGAAAGTGGCTCAGTTCAGACAATGCATTAGTCAACGCAGTGTGAAAACGCCACTCAACGGTTGAGTTTTTAGGAGGTACTCCCCACACAACAGGTTCTAACTCCACCGTTGTGTGACTGTGGGCTACCGTGGAGTTGAGTAAAATCCATCCCGATGTTTGATTTACAGTTCCTCCACCCTAGGCTGACCATATGAAAAGGAGGACAGGGCTCCTATAACTTTAACAGTTGTAGAGAAAAGGGAATTTCAGCCAGTGTCATTTGTATGCAATTAGTTCCTGGTGAAATTCCCTCTTCATCACAACAGTTAAAGTTGCAGGGGCCCTGCCTTCTTTTGTATATGGTCGCTCTAGTATAGTGCCTGCAACTTTAACAGTTGTGATGAAGAGGGAATTTCACCAGGAACTAATTGCATACAAATGATACTGGCTGAAATTCCCTTTTCTCTACAACTGTTAAAGTTATATGAGCCCTGTCCTCCTTTTCATATGGTCAGCCTACTCCACCCTCTCTCCTCTTCTGATCTTCCCGATGGTATCCCATTAGCCATTGCTGCAAAAAAAAAAAAAAACCCAATCCTGGTGGGCTCTTATAGAGCGGCACTTGGTTCTTTCACCGCTCTTGCCAGGGAACTCTGTAGCCAGTGGGAAAAGTCAACTCAACGGGAAACTCCATGGAGCCCTCCAAACAACACACAACACAACAGTTGTTCAGGAACTCTCCCCTGCACAGCATGGATATTCTGTGTGGAGTGTTTTCCAAAAAACCCTCCACCGTTGTGTGGAGTTTTCCCTCCAGACAACACATTTCTCAACAGTGGTATAAAAACTCCACCGTGGAGTTTTAAAACCACTGTTGAGAAACATGTCTGAACTAAGCCAGTTCCATTGAACTCAATCGACCTTACTTCTGAGTAGAGATGCATAGAATTGTTCTGAGAGTCGGTGTTATATGGGTCTTATCTATCTATCTATCTATCTATCTATCTATCTATCTATCTATCTATCTATCTGAATATTGCATTCCAGTAGCAGCCAGTAGCAGCCTTTCCTCCATCTCTATGTTAAGTGTGTGATGGAGGAACAGAATTTCAATAGCCCTACTGCACATGGGATATGGCTCACAGAGGCCATTCATCACGTTTTGATTGTTCGGTGTAAAAATGTCTTCTATTCTGACTTAGCTCAAAACAGCCTGGTGAATACCAATCAATGAACAAAATAGGGGATTCCGTTCACCCACACCCTAATTGCCAACACACCTGGTGGCCGCTAGCAATGTCCAGTCTATTTTCAGTCTGTGTCAGTTTCACATCTGTTCATTTAGAAGTCTGTTCTCCTCGCTCCTCCATTAATCTTTGTTTATTTGGATAGCAGGGTGGGGTGGGATCCACGAACAGACATGTACATATTTTACATGCAGTTTGCTGTAAAATATGGATTTTTATAGTATTTTAGCGTAACATGTACATTTCATATGCAGTTTAGTATACAATACACATTTTCACGTGAATTTTGTTATGTTTTTCAAAGCCAAAAACAGCATTACAAAATTCAGAGATCTGCAAAATTGGAAGGATAAATGTGTTCCAGTACGCACATTAGTTCGGAAGATGTGAATCGTGTCAGTTCACTTCAAACTGTGAACTGAACAAACTCTGAAACATCCCTAGGCCACCTCTCCTGGCATGTATGTATGTATTAGATGGGGTTCTAAATGAGGAGTACCAGCATCCTTTCTCATATGGAGGGTCTCTATATTTTATTTTATTCATTTAACAGATTTCTATACCGGTGCCCATATTTTTAAAAAATCTCTTAAGCAATTGACAAGAAAATTAAAGCCATTAAAATATATCATGATAGCCATTAAAAGGCAATTAAAATACACTATATATATATATATATATATATATATATATATCACATTAATTTAAAAAATTTAAACTGCTAAAACACTGTGACCCTGTTCAGATATCACACTAAGCTACAGAGGTTAAGCATTTTGAGCTAAACATTATGGCTTAGTGTGCCATGTGAACTATAACTTAGCGTGTCATCTGAACCATTTCTTACCATGGTGGCTACATAACCGCTGTTTCAACTTGCTCACTAGCCATTTCCTGCAAAAAGGTTAGTGGTCTAACCATGGCTTGGTGTGTTGTCTGAACAGGCCCATATGAGTATGTTGGTATGAGCAGAGAGCCCTTTGCCTGGCACACCAAATGTGTAAGCAGCCGGGGTGGTGGTGGCGGTGGCCATTGGCTACAGTGAAGTTGGGACTGGTCCACATGGCCCTGCAATCCCCTTCATACGTTCCATAGGGGGTATCATCTGAGCCCTCTTCCATTTTCATTGCTTTTAATTGTTGTACACCACACCTTTTAGCAAATAAGGTGGTTTATAAATGTTAACAAGAAGAACAACTAGTTTTCTGGATGCAGAAGGTCCCCAGGTAGGACTACGAAGGAGTCATGCCTGAAACCCTATAGAGCCACCACCACTTCTTGGTTAGATGAACGAATGGTCCGAATCAATATAAGGCAGCTTATACTTAGACAAAATATTAACTTTGTAGAAGGTGGGAGGTATGTTTCGCTTTCCCCTTTCTCTTCAGCAATAAGGGTGTCATGGATTACGTATGTACGAAGCTTGAGCGTTTTTGTAGGGAGAAGCTGTGCCTTTTATGGTGCCATCTTGGTAGATGACCACATGGAAAAACAAGTTGTTCTTTTGCACAGGATACTGCCAGCATATTTCAAGTAGGGACAGTTCTGCTTCACTGGGCGTTTGAAATGCCTTCGACAATACTGCTGGCTGGGCAGACACAAGCAGTCCACCGACCTTTTAGGAGTTAAAAAAAAGGTGAGATGAAACTCTCTGCTGCTCATTTCATGTGAGGGCTGGAGGAATGTGGGGTTGGTGACTCTTTTGGAGGAAAGGAGAGGGCAGCAATGGACTTAAGTATATTCAGGTACCTTAATTAATAAGGTGATGGTGGATTGCCAGGGACAGAGGAGGCCTTTGTTTTCAAGGTCCATTTGTGTAATTTTTAGAATGTTTTTAGGATGTTTTAGGATGTTTTAATGCAGTTTTAATAATATTTGTCATGTTTTTAATTAGTTTTATGTATTTTATCATGTTGTTGTTCCCCGCCTCGATCCAGACGGAGAGGCGGGTAAGAAATAAATCGTTATTATTATTATTATTATTATTATTATTATTATTATTAACTTGACAAGAAACACGGTGTTGTCTTGTGCCTTGCGGCTTGTGCAGACTGGTGGGTGAAGCCAGCTTGGACTTCAGAAGAGTTGCATGTTGTGGTACACAGAGAGACCTGTTCATCTAGTGCTTGGCCCCTGCCGTAATAAATATAGTTCCACCAGAGATTATTTATCTCACAGTGGAGCATACAGAAGTAGGGTCAGCACCGGGGAGTCTGCACGATTGGGCACCTGCCATGGCCCATGCTTCATCAGGGGGCCTGCTGCCAACCCATGGAGCCATGATAGGAAAAGGAGTGGCAGCTAACACACATCTTGCCCTCTCCCTCTGGGTGGCCCGAAGGAGGAAGACATGTAAATAGTGGTTAGGAGGAGATTTTGTTATGTTTTTCCAAAGAGGCTCACCTCTTCCAAGGAAAAAGGTGTGAATTTTGCCAAATGTGGAGGCAGGGAGAGGTTGCATGTGGTGGACTGCCTGACCTTGCTTTTCCACCATAACGAACACAGCTGAAATTTGGGAAAGGCAGACAAGGGAAGTAAATTATCCAGACTAGGCAGGATTGGCAGGTGTGTCTATGGCCCTGCGAGCAATGGAGTCGGAAGTTGCCCTGGGGCCTGTGACTCAGCAACAAGTCTGGAATCCTGCAAGCATCTCATGCCCAATGAATCACTTGGCTGCCCTCCAGAGGTGCTCTCGAACCTCTGGTTGTAAATGAGCTCATTCCTGAAAAGGCAGAAGTACAATTGTTCACAAGGCTGGTTTCAACATAACACTCTCCATCCGAGGAAGTGCTTTTACGCATAAGAATGTGAGAACATAAGAGAGCCATGTTGGATCAGACCAAGGGTCCATTTAGTCCAGCACTCTGTTCACACAGTGGCCAACCAAGCGTCAACCAGGAACCCACAGTCAGGACACAGATGCAACAGCACCCTACTGCCCATGTTCCCCAGTACCTGGTGTAGCACATAGCCATCAGGACTAGTGGCCATTGATAGCCTTCTTCTCCAGGAATTCATCCAACCCCGAAAAGTCCTGAAGCTGAATCAGGCCAAAGGCAACTTTAATCCAGCATCTGTTCCCACAATGGCCAACCTGGTGTCTCTGCATAGCCTGGAAGCAGGATATGAGAGACACAGTCCTCTCAACATAAGAACAGAAGAAGAGCCATGCTGGATCAGACCAAAGGCCTATCTAGTCCATAATTTTGTTCCCATTGTGACCAACCAGCTGCCTGTGGGAAGCTCACAAGTAGGACATGAGTGCAATAGCACCCTCTCACTCATCTTCCCCAGCAACTGGTATACATAGGCATACTGCCTCTGGGACTAGAGGTAGCTTATAGCCATCAGGTCTGTTAGACGTCGATAGCCTTCTCCTCCATGAATTTGTGTAATCTCCATTTAAAGCCCTCCAAGTTGTGGTAGCAAATTCCATAGTTCATGTGCTGTGTGAAGAAGTCCTCCCTTTTACCCGTCTTAAATCACCCACAATTCAGCTTCATGGGATGACCCCATTGGGTTCTAGAATTATGAGAGAGGGAGGAAAACCTCTCCCTGTCCACTTTCTCCATACCATTCACCATTTTGTACTCCTCTATCATGTCCCTCCATACTTGCCTTTTTTTCTCAGCCAGACACTCCCAAATATTGTGACCTTTCTTCATAGTGGAGCTGTTCCAGCTCCTTGATCATTTTGGTGGCTCTTTCCTGCACTTTTTCCAACTCTACGGTATCCTTTTCTAGGTGCCCATTACTGTTCCCCAGCAACTGGTGATTCACAGACATAGTGCTTCTGAGCCCAGTGGTAGCCTATAACCATCATGGCTAGAAGGCATGGATAAGCGTCACCATGGAAGACCCCATGTCACTCGTGAAATGTTCCTATGTATCATTGTTCAAGATTCGAGAGTCCTGGTAGTTCTCATTCATTCCAGCATTTTACAGATGGAAACAGCAGCAAACCTTTTTAACACCTGGCACGAAGAGTAGATTTGGAGGGATGGGGGAGATTTTTATTGAGGCTACATCACAGGGGAGCAAGGGGGATTTGCTCTGGGGGTGGAATGGGGTGTCCACAGTCCTTCCGCCCATTCCCTCAACCATGGTTAAAGGACAGGCCACGCCACGCCTCTACAGGCCCTAAGAATAGCTGTTGTTGATATCAGATGATGACATGAACAGTTGGGAAATTTGCCTACAGAAAGGCATGTTATCCGCTTGCACACACAACACAGGACCCCTCAGAGGAAATTGTGTTTTATAAACAAGTTTCAAGGAAGACGTTGATTCATTGGCTGTTCTCCTGACCTGACAGGCAAATATTTGGCTCCAACAAAATTCGAATAAAATCAGAATCCATTCCTGAAAGTCAAAAGCTTTGCAACCGCACGCATCAATATTAAGCACATGGCCATTTGCTATGTCAGTAATTTGGGAGTGTCTGATGTCAACTCCTTCCCGTAAATAAAATACTTGTGTGACATGTAACACCTGGTCTTCCGCCAACTGACTCCAGTGTACTTCCTCCCCTTCTCTGGTTTCGTTCATTCACAAGTGAGCAGAATGACCTCTTCGTGCGGGGAAAGGAAAAGAAACAGAGAAATGCGGTGTGAACATGATATTTTACAGGAAACATTAATCTCTTTTCAAAGGAAATGCTTGGATCAGGCCTGTTCCACACTGGTTTGGAAACAGTTGAACGAAGTGCAGTTGTGATAGGATTAAGACATTTCTGAAGTATTGATGTGCTAAAGTAGCTGCTCTGGAGCGGCAATAAATTAGGATGGAGTGCAATGAATCCGTTTAATTTTGGGTCTTGTAACATTTGCGAGCAGCGTTCTTCCCGTTAGTACTGGAGATGTCAGATCACTGAAAGAAATAAAAGTTTATCAACTGCTTTTAAGTTTTTAAATACAATTTCCAAAGTGACGTAAATTAACATTTGATAAAATGAAATAGAAACAGCTAAAATCAGATCAAGTAGCAACCATACAAGGGTAAAAGCAATATCATGGTCTAAGGGTGCAAACAGTCCTGCATCTCCCAGCATGCCCCATCCATGCTGGCTGGGGCATGCTGGGAGCTGTAGGACTTTTTTCAATCTAAACATGCATAGGATTGCATCCTAAATCAGCCAATAAGTAGCCTGTGTAAGAAACACTCAGATAAAATGGATTGACTTCTGAGTAGACAGTCGATTGGATCCAGGTAGAGTGTAAGTGCCCTGGGGAACAAAGTTAAGTTGTGACTAATTTGTCCCATTGATTTCAATGGCAATTACGTTCAACTAACTTAGACGTGTAGAGCTCGAACGGCTCCGTGGTATACCCCAGAGCTGAGAGTGATGAAACAAAACAGGAGACGGCTTGAGGGCAGATGGAGACGAACTCCTGATGGATGCAATCAAACACTGGTAAATGCTTATGGTAAGCTGTATTCAGGGGCAGTGAGGGCAGCAAAAAAACAATACTTTGCTACCACTATTCAATCATCAACCTGCCGCCCAGCGGAGCTTTTCAGAGTTGTCCGGGGGCTTTTACATGCTGGCCCCAAGGACATGGTAGAACCATCTGAGGCCTGCTGTAATACACTTGCTGGGCACTTCCCGAATAAAATCTCTGACATCCGTCAGGACTTAGACTCCAGTGTTACAGCAGATGAATCTAGTGAGGTATCCAGAGCGCAGACTTGTCCTGTTTTCTTGGATGAGTTTCAGTTGGTGCAGCTCGAGGATGTTGACAAGGTGCTTGGACAGGTTCGTGCAACCACTTCCATATTGGATCCTTGCCCCTCTTGGCTAATAAAAGCTAGCAGGGATGGAACAACAGGCTGGGCCAGGGAAGTGATTAATGCCTCTTTGCAAGAGGGAGTGGTCCCAGGCCTCCTGAAAGAGGTGGCAGTGAGACCACTCCTAAAGAAATCTTCCCTGAACCCTGAAAATCTTAATAACTACAGGCCAGTAGCAAATGTTCCATTCCTGGGCAAGGTCCTGGAGCGGGTGGTTGCGAGCCAGCTCCAGGCACTCTTGGATGAGACTGATTATCTGGATCCATTTCAGTCGGGTTTCAGGCCTGGTTTTGGTACGGAAACAGCCTTGGTCGCCCTGTATGATGACCTATGTCGGGAGAAAGACAGGGGGAGTGTGACTCTGTTGATTCTCCTTGATCTCTCAGCGGCTTTCGATACCATCGACCATGGTATCCTTCTGGGACGACTGGCTGAGTTGGCAGTGGGAGGCACTGCATTGCAGTGGTTCCGCTCCTACTTGGTGGGTCGGCTCCAGAAGGTGGTGCTTGGGGAACATTGCTCGGCCCCATGGATTCTCCAGTATGGGGTTCCACAGGGGTCAGTTTTGTCCCCCATGCTGTTCAATATCTACATGAAACCGTTGAGTACAGTCATCCGGAGTTTTGGAGTGCGTTGTCATCAGTACGCTGATGACATGCAGCTCTATTTCTCCTTTTCATCTTCATCAGGTGAGGCTGTGGATGTGTTGAACCAGTGCCTGACTGCGACAATGGACTGGATGAGGGCTAATAAACTGAAACTCAATCCAGACAAGACTGAGACGCTGTTAGTGGGTGGTTCTGCTGACTGGATGGAGGGTGTTCAACCTGTTCTGGATGGGGTTGCACTCCCCTTGAAGGAGCGGGTTCGTAGCTTGGGGGTTCTCCTAGAACCATCTCTGTCACTTGAGGCGCAGGTGGCCTCAGTGGCACGGAGTGCCTTCTACCAACTTCGGTTGGTGGCCCAGCTACGTCCCTATCTGGACAGGGATAACCTGGCTTCAGTTGTCCATGCTCTGGTAACCTCCAAGTTAGATTACTGCAATGCACTCTACGTGGGGCTGCCTTTGAAGGTGGTTCGGAAGCTGCAGCTTGTGCAAAATGCAGCGGCCAGATTGATAACTGGAACCAGTAGGTTCGAACATATAAGACCTACTCTGGCCCGCTTGCATTGGCTGCCTGTATGTTTCCGAGCCCGGTTCAAGGTGCTGGTTTTAACCTATAAAGCCTTACACAGCTTGGGACCACAATACCTGATGGAACGCCTTTCCTGACATGAACCTACCTGAACACTACGTTCAACATCTAAGGCCCTCCTCCGAGGGCCTCCTCCGAGGGAAGCTCGGAGGTCGGCAACAAGAGAGAGGGCCTTCTCTGTGGTGGCTCCCCAATTGTGGAACGATCTCCCCGACGAGGCCTGCCTGGCGCCAACATTGTTATCTTTTTGGCGCCAGGTCAAGACTTTCCTCTTCTCTCAGGTATTTGGCAATATCTGAGGAGCCTGGGTTTGTTTTGTTTTGTTTTGTTTTTGTAGTTTTTGAAGTGTTGAAGTGGTTTTTAAATGTACAGATTGTGTGTATGTTGTATGTTTTTGCTATTTTAATTTTTGTATATTGTTTTTGATTGTTTTTAATCCTATTTAAACCGCCCAGAGAGCTTCGGCTATGGGGCGGTATACAAATGTAATAAATAAATAAATAAAATAAATAAATCCAATATCTTTAGAGTACTGTGGCTGGAATCCTGTAACCACTTACCTGGGAGTAAGGTCCATTGAACTCCATAGGACATACATCTGAGCAGTAATCTCTTGGAGCAATAGCCAGAGGGGGGTGATTTTTGGTGGGAAAGTGGACTAAATATGCTTCTTTTAGGAAATGTGAATAATTTAAAGTGTACCTTGGCCCGCAACGTTATAAATAGCTGCCAGCAAAATGTCTGTTGCAATATTTCCTCTTCAATTCGTATGTTCTGTTGAAATGTATTGCTTTTCAGCACTATGTGGGTGGTCATGCATCTATGTCAGGCTGATATTTAGGAATATATTTGTACGTTGTGTCTACAAAAAAGTTCTGTGATTCATGTTAGCAGTGTCTGAATAACATTTGGCACATTGTATAAGAACGTTCTCGACAATTTCAAGTCTGCATCGGCGATTTTTATATCTCTCTTGTCTCAGAGCATGATCCAGACTTTTGAAAAGGTACAAATTGAGATTTTGCTGCCCAGTAAATTGCAAACGCGGCCTTCAGACTTAATATGTCTTGCAAGGCTTTCAAAATGGCAGCAAAATAAATAGTTTCTGAGGTGCTGTATAACTAAGGGAGATTGTGGGAAGTTACATGGGCCTGGCTGAATAATTTTTGTTCTTACCCCCTCTTTTCCCCCCCCACAGGGTGGGAAGCAGTTTTATCACGGACCATGCGGGGGACGAGACTGCAGCGAGGGTTGCCGATGCTTTCCGGAGAAAGGCGCACTGGTAAGTTGGTCCTTTTTCTTTGGTGGAGGGAAGCAGGCCCCCAGGTTTCTTATCTCAGCTGTCCTTCTCTCAAGGAAAACAAAGTTATTGTGCTTAAGGCTCAGTCCAGCGAATTCATAAGGCAGGGGAAGTGAGGGAGAACAGCTGCAGCAGAACGCTAGGCCTAGCCAAAAGTTTTCAATCCTCAGTTGGAAGACTTATGTTTCCACTCTCTGCACAGACGCTTGACCAGAGCCAGCTGGTGAACCAGAAAACAAAATAATGTAGATTGCTGTGTGCGTAAATCAGATGAATGATATTGGGTTGTATGTAATGTTGGCCCTGCTTAGAGCAATCCCATTGGAATGAATGGGACTTGAGTTCAGGGGTCCCCAAACTTTTTGGATCAATGGGCATATTTGGAGAGTGTCGTGGGTGCTCTCACAAAATAGCTGCCATGGGGGTGGGGCTTGCCTGCTTACAAAATGGCTGCCATGGTGGATCCGGCTGGTTACAACACACTCATTTTCCAGAAGGTGAATTGGTAAGGCTAAAAGGTAAATAATTTGCTCAAGAACCTAACTACAAGGCAGAGGTGAGATCTGAGCTCTCTAAAACACAAGGTCACTCTTTTGAACTCCAATAAACATGCCTCTGGGATACAGCACTTCATGTTGTAGCATATAAGCTTCCCATTTTTTAAGTAATTGGGAGAGGCAAGAGCCAAGAGATACGTCCATGTTGGAGACCCCAGAGGTTGACTAAATTTGGATACAACACATTGCTTCCAACCAGTATATGCTCTGACATGTTCTAGTTTAGCATACTGTTGCTCGGGCCACATTGGTCCGGTTCAGATATAACAGCAAACTATGATTTCCTGCTGTGCGCATGAGACATGGCGACCCTTGGGTTCATGCGCACCTCCTGTTTCGTGCCTGCAAGATCAGAAGCTCTAGCTTCTGATTTTAAATAAACTACAGTTCCCATTACATCTAAACTCAGGAAACTCTAGTTAGGGAGAACAAACCATACTGAAGTTTCAAACAAGAATATAAACATAAGAAGAGTGCTGCTGGATCCGATTAATGGTTTATCTAGTCCAGTATTCTGTTCTCACAATGGCCAACCAAATGGGCCTATGGGACATCCACAAGGAGGACATGAGCATAATAATACACACACACCCCAGTCATATTCCTGAGCAACTGGTATGCAGAGGCATACCTCCTCTGATACTGGAGGTAATATGTATATCCAATACAACCAGGATCCTTTGATAGTCTTTTCCACCATGAATTTGTCTAACTACCTTTTAAAGCTACTCAGGTAGGCACTGCATCTCATGGAAATGAATTCTGTAGTTTTAACTATGCACAATCTGAAGAATTACTCCTTTTTGTCCGTCCTGAATCTCTAACCATTTGTATGACCCTGGGTTCTGGTATTGTAAAAGGGGGAGAAAAATGTCTCCCTATCCAGATTTTCCACTGTGGATGGTTTTGTACACCTTTGTTATGTCGACTGGTTTGTTCGGTAATTAGATTTTAAGCAAACAACAGTTCCCTGGATTTTGATGTAACAGGGAGCTGTGATTTGTTTAAAAGCAGAAGCTTCTCATCTCTTCCTTCTGGTGTATGAAAAGGAGGTGGAAGGCATGCAAAACTAAGACTCACTGCATGTCATTCACGAAGAGGAAAATCATCGTTACCTGCCATTTCTGAACGGGGCCACCAAGGTGGTTTCAGTGGTGTGTAAAAGGACTAGCTTCAGCCAAGTCCAGCCAAGTCCAGTGAGCTATTGGCCACAGGCAGAGAGCTACCAAATGTCTTGCCAAGGGCAAGAGCTTTGTGGGATACAGAGACGAAACCAAACATGTAGAGAAGATTTACAGCTTTTATTAGGTGACAGGCAAGGAAAAAAGGATGCAAGAAGCTATAGTAAGAAGCTTTTGAGCAGAGATGATCACGTCTCCTTTCTGCTGTCGGGAGCTCCAGGAACGACAACGGAGAGATCCCAGCTGCTGGCCGGTTATGCACACGGCACCTTCTGCACTCCAGGTCTGTGTGTCAAAGCTCATCAGACAGAGTCCAGAGGGTCTGATTTATACCTGTGAGCCTCCTGGCCTACATGTCGACTTGCACTGTTGGCTTAATTGGTCACACCTGTTGGCTGGCACCTTCTCAAAGTGTGTGGTGGCTTAATTAATTACGCCTGGTGGGACAACCCTGTTCACCACCCTTATCAGGGTTTATGAATATTTCTCACAGGTGAGCTGTTAGTATTCAGCCGTCCACCCTCGACAGATAAGGGCTTCTCCTAGACCCCAAGGTTGTACCATCCAGCGTTACAGAACAAGGAATCATGCTAAGAAAGCCCTCCTCACCAGAATGCATGGAGGTTTTGGCATGAAAGGGAATTGGGTACATCATTCTAACTCCGCGTCACAATCTCTTCCAGGCTGTTTCCCATACACCAAGAAGCACAGGTGATGGGTTGGGAAGAGAATCATTTGCCACAAGCCAGACCGCCGTGCACCATGGACTTTGTCTGTAGTTGGTAGAATCCAAGGGGTAGCTTTTATTCTGGACTGTTCCACTTCCAACTACAAATCGGATGGCTATGCGTTTAAATCAAGGTTGTTGAAATTCTTTTGTCCCGTTACAGAGAAGCTATCGGGAGGTGGGGCACATTCTAGTTGTGGGTGGGGCCAACGGCAAAAGGGGGTGGCCAAAACAGCAAATTTCAGCTGCAAGCTGATACTGCCAGTAACTAAACCTTAGGAGAAGTGTTTCAGCCTTTAGATTGGGGGGGGGGGGGGGAACTGCACAAAAGCCAGGGAAACAATCAAATGATTGGTGGTTTGGGAAGGGTGTGTGGCCATCTGGTCAATCCTAGATGGCCTGTGGTTCTGGACCCTGGTTTAAATGCCCCCCCCCCCCCATGACAAAAGACTCCCTGAAGACAGAAAAATAGCATGCCAGAGCAGCAGGAAAGGCTGGGATACATTCTTCTCTCTGACATGCTCATTTTCTAGCTGCAAGGCACCTGTACCCAAACCAGGTGGTTTCAGATCCTTTCCATTTGGTCCGAAGCCACATCCGGCTCCTTGAACTGAATTCCCCACCGGTGATGTCATCCTTGATGGCTACACTGGGCATCGCCGCCCCTTCTGTCTCTTCCCATTTCTGGGGTTCAGTTGGATTGTTTGAACTGGCCGCCACACTGTTGACCTTGCAGTTCAAACTCTGGGCATTTCCCTTTGTCAAGATGTCACAACACTTTTTGTTTGTTTTCACTGCTGACCTGGGAACTTGGATGAACTTTAACTTTGTTTCTTACGGGGTCTAAACTGTTAGAGGTCTCGTCACCGCTTAAACAACAACAACAACAAAGCCGGGGTCATCTCTCGGAGGCCCATGCGATGGAGAGCGGCCTCCCTGCCTAGCAATTCGAGCTCCCCTAAACAAGGAGGGTGGACAATGTTTATGGAAGCAGGGAAGAGCACAATTGGTCTTGGATGGACGCACATCCTCACCAGCCCCTAGTTTCATACTTAAAGCCATCACTGCAAATTAGAATCTCAGCCCATAAGTGGGCATTGAGATTTTGCTTTTCCCCCCAACTCTTAACTCTGTGTGTGTGTGTGTGTGTGTGTGTGTGTGTGTGAGAGAGAGAGAGAGAGAGAGAGAGAGAGAGAGAAGAACTCACGGACATGCATGGGGACACAGACACATGCATGGACAGATATGGGCATAAGAACATAAGAAGTGCCATGCTGGATGAGACCGAGGGTCCATCTAGTCCAGCACTCTATTCACACAGTGGCCAACCAGCTGTCAACCAGCTGACCAACAAAGCAGGACATGGTGCAGCAGCACCCTCTCACCCATGTTCCCCAGCAACTGGTGCATGCAGGCTTACTGCCTTGGATACTGGATTTAGCACATCACTATCAGGGCTAGGACGGACGGACACAGGAACACACATGAATACACACCAACACTTATACACAGACTAGAGGTAGAGACAGAGACGGAGATGGATAGATAGATATCTTTTCTTAACCTTGTACAAAGCCCTACATGGTTTGGGTCCAGGTTACCTGCGGGATCGCCTTCTCCCGTACAATCCGCCCCGCACGCTCAGGTCCTCTGGGAAGAACTTACTGCAGTCGGCCAAGACTAGGCTGACAACCGTTACCCAGAGGACCTTCTCTTCTGCCGCTCCCAGACTGTGGAATGACCTGCCGGAGGAGACTCGTCAACTTAACAGTCTTTTAGAATTTAAGAAAGCCATAAAGACTGTTCTCTTCCGGCAGGCATATCCAGTGGAATTTTAGAATGTTTTAAGGATGTTTTTAGGATGTTTTAGGATTATTATTATTATTATTATTATTATTATTATTATTATTACTTTCCAGGTGTTTTTAGACTGCAACGTTCAGCATTCCTGACCATTGTCCATGCTGACTGCTGAAGTCCAAAACATCTGGAGGGCACCAGCTTGGCAAAGGCTAACTAATTTATACCTACGTATACCTATATCTATGCAATAAGGGTAGACTAAAAACAGAGTAATTTTAAATATATTTAGTGTTAAATGTTTTGGCTTCTGCCCTCAGCGGTAGCTGTGATGTAAAACAGCTACCAGGAGTGGCAGCTTGGAATGCTTGGGGATGTGAGTGGTAGAAAGCTAATGAATTGTCCTCCGGGTTAAGGCCATATTGAACAAGAGTCCTGAATCTATAAATCAAAACTTTATTTATAGACGTGAGATTCTTGTTCTATGTGGGCTTTAATCTGGAGGACAATTCATCAGCGTTTTTCCTACTCACACCTTCTTCCTCTTCTCCATTTTTATCTCCTGGTTTTCCAAACATCACAGCTACGTTTAGTACTAAATCTGTTCTGAAATGACCCTATTGGTAGCCTATCCTTTCCCTCTGTGTGTGTATGGAGAGAGAGAGAGAGAGAGAGAGAGAGAGAGAGAGAGAGAGATTGTGCTCTCAATAGGATTGTATTCCCCTTAGAAGGAAGCCTCTAATCTTGGAGGCTTCCGCATATCCAGTCCTCTGTGGGGCTGCTGCTGCAGGGTGTAAAAAGTGACGGAGGCAATTTTTGTCTCTCCATCTTTTAATATCCCCCCACCCCCACCCCAGATGGGCCTTTGCTGCTAGTCAGAGTACCCAATATTGGGCTAAATGGGGAGAATACTGAGAGAAGTTAATTGCATCACTAAATATTCTTGGGAGCTTTGAGAAACCAGCCACAGAGGAGATTGCCTGTTGCAGCTCTGCAGGATGTCGTTGTTGCTCTGGCTGGCCTCCTCCCAATTGATTTCCACTGGGCAATCAATAACTTGATACCTTGATGGGCGTGGACCAGTGGAGGTTGGTGGCTCCGATTTTGGTTCGGCTGTGATTCCATTCTGGGTTTCAGTCAGAACTGGTCAGAAGTCTAAAAGGATGCTTATTTGGGGAATAGGGTTCAGCACCTTGGATAGCTCTTTTAGAGCTCTGGCTAAAGCCCAGGATGGAATCACAGCCCCTCCAAAATCAGAGCCACCAGCCTCTATTGGTATGAATGGAGCATTTCGTACAGCAGAATGGTCACCCTTAGAGAAGACTGCCCACTGCACTTCCGCATGATTCTCTGCTGTGGGCTTGCCTCATTCGAACAAGCCTTCCCCAGGGGTAGGTAATTCTGCATTCAATAATTCACTCACTCCTGATTCAACAGTGGTGGGGAACCTTCTTGAGAGATTTCAACCACTGTGATGCAGATATTGACAGGACAATGGTTCCCCATACAGAGATATGAGTGCCACTCAGTCAACAGCCATTGGGCGGGAAATTGTAGACACTGAGATCAGAAGGAAATGAAAAAGTGACATGAGCAGTGGTCATTCACAGTGCAGCTGCTGCTGCTGCTGACACAAACGCCTTGGCCCCAGGTAAGCCAATTGAGGCACAGGGTGTGATAAAAACCCTTTATCCTGATTTAATCCTCTGGTGATAGAATGGAACCTGTTGATAAATTCTAATTTGGCATTCTCACGAATTCCTTTTGAAGTTCTAATGTCCCTTTGAAGTTTCTTTGCGCCACAATGGCCAGTTTAAGAGTCCTCAGAAGCTGAAGTGTTCTGCCATTGGTTTTTGAATATTGCTATATTTGATGTCAGATTTGTGTCCATTTATTTCTGTAGAGACTGGCCCATTATAGAATGCAGGACAGTTAATGTTTCAGATTTTCTCCTAGTTGTCATTCACTCTTTGACCTGCAGCTTTAGGAAAGCTTGTCCCCAGAGAGCTTATTTTTTTTAACCCTCCTTCCGTCTAGGAATGTGTACGAAATTCGTTTCAGTTGGTTTGGGACCAGACCTTATCCAGTTTGCACCTCCGAAACCCAAGCGCAACGTGCGTGCAGTCGAAGTCTGCAAATTTCGGAGATTGCAGTGCGATTTGCAGGCAAAAGAAAAGTGTGTTCGATAATGCATACATTTGAAAAGTGTGCATGGAAAAACATGCTTTGATGGGAGAAAAATGTAGACTTAAAAAAACCCACACATATAGAGTGCATACCTTTGGGGAAAAGTGCACTGAAATAACTCTTGCAGTCTGATACGGACATGGGTTTGGACTAGCTTCGAGGTGGAAATTGGAGATGATGATGATGATGATGATGATGATGATGATGATGATGATGATTTGTTACATTTATATACCGCCCCATAGCTGAAGCTCTCTGGGCGGCTTACAAAAATTGAAACTTTGGACATTAAAGTTCGATATACAAAATTTAAAAACATAAAAACAGACAACATATAAAAACAGTGTATATTTTAAACAGCTGTGAACACTCAGCCAGGCCTAAATATAGCTCTGGGGTCAATTAAAAACTCAGTATATGCTGTTAAATGCCTGGGAGAAGAGGAAAGTCTTGACCTGGCGCTGAAAAGATAACAGTGTTGGCGCCAGGTGAGCCTCGTCGGGGAGATCACAGTTGGGGGGCAACCGCTGCGAAGACCTTCTCCCTTGTTGCCATCCTCTGAGCTTTCCTTGGAGTAGGCACCCGGAGGATGCTGAATTTTTACAGATTTTTGCATACCGACTTCCTTCAAGAGGGCTCCCAGTCAGTGAGCCGATTGCTGGATGAGGAGGAAGGAAGTTGACTCTGCTGTTTCATGCCATTCAAGAGCAGAAGGGTCTTACATTGTCATACCCACATGAAAGGCAGTGCACCATGCGCACTGCTCTGTATTCTGTCATGTACTTTAAATGCTTGGGAGAATCCCCTCTGCTCTTCTCACATACAGCATCTCTTGGTGCCTGTGTTCTTATCTTGGGAGATAGCTTCTCTAAACAGCTCATGAAGTGTGATATGTCTATCTCCCGTAAGTACAGGCCATGTGAACTTTGCTTTCATTTCTTCTCAGTCCATTTAGTCTTTTGGGAAGGGGGGAAAAAAACCCATGCAAATATTTGTAGTAAGATGGTTTATGTCCTGAGATTTTCTGAAAGAGAGAAAGACTAGGCAGAGGCATTTTCTAAAAGAGAGAGACAGAAAGTGTGGTGTAGTGGTTAGAGTATTCGCCTCAGACATTGGAGATCTGGGTTCTAGTCCCCACTTGACCATGAAGCTGACTGAGTGACTTTGGGCGAGTTACTGACTCAGCCTAACCTACCTCACAGGGTTGTTGTGAGGATAAAATGGAAAGGAGGACCATGTAAGTTGCCTTGGGTTCCTTGCAAGAGGAAAAACAGCAGGATATGAATGGCGTAATAAAATCCTTTTTTTTCCCCTGACGTGTTCAGAGAATATGACCTGTTGCGATAATAACGTTGAGCTGCATCACACCAGCGACTTAGTGCAGCCTTGCCATGCCTGGTGTGCGGATTTGCAGCATGGTGCTCACATGACGCCGTGCCTGTCCTGCTGATACCCTGCCTCTTCCGCAGCCTTTCCCGTTTTTTTCTAGAATGCTAAAAGTCTGGATTATTTTCCCTAAGCGCATTTAATGTGCCTTTTAGCCTCCATGCAGTTTTAAAATAATTGTGTGTGTGTGCTGTGATGGAAGTCTTGCTGTTGGCTTGAATGGATTGCATCAGGTCCTGGCAGGGAAAAGCGATCTCTCCCAGCAGCCGGCTCCAAGCCTCAATATAAAACCCAAACCTTGCACCCCAGGCTCGAAAGCATTTTTTAAAACCATACAATGCCTGAATCTCTGCAGAGACAGGATTATATTCCCTTGATGCCCCCAAAAAGCCAGGCTAAAGGGTTGTTCCATCTTTTGCTCAGGAGAAAGGCAGTGTGGTTGAAGTGCTGATCTGACAGGACCTAACTGGAGGGAGAAAGAGGAGGGGAGGGGAGGGGTGGAGTGGAGCAGAAGAGCAAACGAGCGAAGGAGCAAAAGTGCAGCTATTCAGGTGAAAAGGATCATAAGCTTCACGCGCTTTTGCCACAGAGGTAAAAAAAAAACCCCACAGAGGCAAACCAGGGGGAAAAATTAGGTGCGATGGAGCTTTGAGTCGCTTGTCCCTAGCTTTTTCTGCCTGAAATGATGCAGGGAATAAAGGGCCTCGGCCCTGTTGTGAGAGTTCCAGATCCTTAAAACCTGCCAGTTATGCAATGTTGCAGCTGGTTCTCCTGGCCTGCTCTGTCCCTTCCGTTACCCCCCCCCCCCCTTTCCTTCCATCAAGAATCCTTCCCAAGCCTGTTTCTTTGCCTCCTTCCTGCACCATTGATTTTCTACCCTTAAACCTAAAATATTTATTCAGTGAAAGATTATTGATCCTTCGGGTACCCTCTCTTCCTCCTTCTCCATTCTTTTGTCTTTCAAAAGTAGTCGCTGGGCCTGGTCGGACAACACACTAAGCCATGGTCCAGCCGCTAACCCTTTTGCAGCAAATGGCTGGTGAGCGTGTTTAAACTGTGGTTTTGCACCACCGTGGTTAGGAATGGTTCACACAATACATTAAGTCATGGTCCACATGACATGCTAAGACATAATGCTTAGCTCAAAATGCTTAACCATCACGGTTATGCGTGTTGTCTGAACAGGGCTACTATGTTTATTTTTAATTCTTAAACCCAATGGGATAACTTTTTCAATCAAAAGTTATTGATGTATCCTCCTCCTCCTCCGCCATTCTGTTACCTTTCAAAAGTAGACATGGTTGCTATATTTGTGTTTAATTCTTAAAGAAACATTGTTGACCCAATGAGATAACTTTTTCTGATACCATAGGGCTCCTAATCCATTGCAAATGTTAGTCAATTCAATATTTGTCAGTGAGGCTTAACTCTAGCCAATAAAGGAGTCATGATATCTTTTCTTCCTGATGGGTAAACATAAGAATGAAGAGGAAAAGGACTAATACTGTTGTTTTATTTGGGGATGGGATAGAATTATCTTCAAAGTTAAGAAATCTCGGCCATCTGCTAGCTGTTACTCAACATGTCTTTGGCAAAGTTTCAGGCGAACATGAGGTAATAGCAAGTCAAACAAACTTACTGTGCCAATGTTGTTTCTATTAACCACCACTGTTCGCTATCATTTCCAAAGCGGTTCGCGGCTGCCAAATGGGCATTTAGAAAATTAGCGTCCATTTCCCTTCTCTCGCTCGGTACAGGGAGTCCTTGCCATTGGCGGGATGTGTGTTGGATGTCTACCGGTTGCGAAATAAAAGTCATCCGTTCCAACTGCTACCCCCTCCCTCCAGTGCAATTGTGCGATCGAGACTCAACCTGCATACCCGTAAGTTGTGGCAAGAGTCCAGAGTGCCTTGAGCATGTTTGCCGAGACGTCTCAAGGGGCAGGCGGCTGCTGGTCTTATCTTACTCTCAAACATCTGGGTATTTATTTGGTCACGATGGCTCTTAAAACAGGTCATTTGCTGACCTTTCTGGCTGCCAGCGCCTGTTTGAAACAAGGAAGGCTTGGAGCCTTCTCTGCCGGCAGATGTTTCTGTTCTCCACCGGCCTGCACACCCCAGGGTAGCAATTCCCCTCCCACGCTCTGAATGGGAGCCAAGTGTCCTTAAGAGCTCTGAGCGCTGTCAGCGACAAGTGCTGCTGGGTCAGAACCGGGAACCAGGCTCTGGATGCAGCTGCCCTTGTGTAGGGAGCTAACAGGGCTACAGGTCAGAGTATCGCCCTTGGCTGTGGGTACAGGAATGAATCCCCCCACCCAGATGGGCCATTGGCTGTCCTCAGCAGGAAGGGCAGTCAAGTCTTCCTGTTCAGGTTGCGGTAGTCTTTAACGCAGGGGGGCAGAATATCCGGCCCCTGAGCCATATCTGGCCCACTAGGGGGCCCAATCCAGCCCTGTGGGGTATCTGAGATGGCCATGCTCCCTCCCTTGGCCCAAACTCTTCCCCCAACTGCTGATCATTTCGGGGTTTCCTGGATTTTGCACAGTTCCCCCCCGTTCTAAAATGGTGAAATGCCTCTTATAAGATTTAGTTACTGGCACTAAGGGCTGTAGAGAACAATGCTATGCCCCCTAAACACCATCCACAGGACTATAGCATGGTTCAGATTCTTGGACCCCAGGTCGGAGTCAGTGCTCAGACCCAGGAGTCCAAGCTCCCCAGCCTTCCCCCTCCCTCTTGCAGCTGGTGCAAGGTAATGGAGGCATTCCCATAGGCGGAGAGGGGACTGGGGGGGCGGATTTATGAGGAATCCACTGAGCTCTCTGGTCCCCTTCCCTCCCCCTCCCTGATGCTTCAGCTAGATGGGCGAAAAAGCCCATCTAGCTGAAACGTAGAGTGGGAGGTGTATGGAGGTGAAGATCCCCTCTGTGCGCCTCCCGCTTTGCATTGGATGGCCATAAGCTTCCAAGTTAGGAGGCTTAAGGCCATCCCCATAGGATTGTGCTCCCAAGCTAAAATATGCTGGCTTTTTTTTAATGCCCCTCCCCCTTTGCCTTTGTCTCCACCTATATTGCTTTTGGCCCTTCCCACCACTGGCATGCAGCCCCCAATAGCTTCTCTGAAATTAAATTCAGCCCTCGGGTTGAAAGAGGGTTCAGCACTCCTGCTTTAATGCAGGCATTTAATGCTCTTGGCACGTTCTCTGGATTGTTTGGGTTTCCCACCCCCTGCCAACCCTGACTCCTGATTTGACTCCTGGCTCCTACATGACAGCTGCTTCCAGTTCAGCTCTGAGACTTTAAATAGAATCATAGAATCATAGAGGCCACCGACACAACCCCCAGCTCATGCAGGAATCCACCTTAAAGCATTCCTGGCAGATGACTGTCCAGCTGCCTCTTGAAGGCCTCTAGTGTGGGAGAGCCCACGACCTCCCTAGATCATTGGTTCCATTGTTGTACTGCTCTAACAGCCAGGAAGTTTTTCCTGATGTCTAGCCAGAATCTGTCTTCCTGAGACTTGAACCCATTATTCTGTGTCCTGCACTCTCATAGAATAGTAGAGTTGGAAGGGGCCTATGAGGCCATCGAGTCCAACCCTCTGCTCAATGCAGGAATCCACCTTAAAGCATCCCTGACAGATGGTTGTCCAGCTGCCTCTTGAAGGCCTCTAGAGTAGGCTGACCAGATAAAATCCAGGTCAGGGCTCCTGTAACTTTAACAGTTGTAGAGAAAAGGAAATTTCAGCCAGGGTCATTTGTATGCAGTTAGTTCCTGGTGAAATTCCCTCTTCATCACAACAGTTAAAGGTGCAGGCACTATACTAGAGTGACCATATACAAAAGAAGGCAGGGCCCCTGCACCTTTAACTGTTGTGATGAAGAGGGAATTTCACCAGGAACTAATTGCATACAAATTACACTGGCTGAAATTCCCTTTTCTCTACAACTGTTAAAGTTACATAAGCCCTGACCTGGATTTTACCTGGTCACCCTATGAGTGGGAGAGCCCACCACCTCCCTAGGTCATTGGTCCCATTGGCCTTGAGGCCATTCTGGGATGATCGAGAAGAGATCCTGGCCCTCCTCTGTGTGACAACCTTTCAAGTACTTGAAAAGTGCTATCATGTCTCCCCTCCTCTTCTCAAGGCTAAACATGCCCAGTTCTTTCAGTCTATCCTCATAGGGATTTGTTTGGGTGCCTTGTAACCAACATGGCAAAGACCCTGTTCAGACAACATGCTAAGCCACGATGGTTAAGCATTTTGAGCTAAAATTATGGCTTAGCATGTTATGTTGAACCATGACTTATCATGTCACGTGAACCATTCCTAACCATGGTAGCTACATAAACATGGTTTAAACATGCTCACTAACCATTTGCTGCAAAAGGTGTGTTGCCTGAATAGGCCCAAACTCCCCCCCCTTGACAGTAGCATGCATAAAACTCCATTGTCCAACCCCTTTAAAGAACCCAGTACATGTTGCAATGGAGAAACGGATGAAAACCCACGCTTTTGGCAAAAGGGGGTCGAACTATCCCTGCAGCTGCATGCACATGGTTTATTCACACTGAAACCAATTTTAAAATCGTTCCCACATTAACCGAGGACATCTCCGAGTACTTGGATTTGGGCTGGCCTCAAGGCCTGGTTTGCAAACTGTGATTTTTGGAGCGGTTCCAAAGTGTTTTGCAAATCTGCTTCTGGAACATTAGTGAGCCATCTGTTGCTCTTCAAGCGCTGTTGCTTTTTGTGAGTGGTGGTCTTGCTACGGAGCCACATGCGGCTTCTCTCCCCCACCCCCACTTTTTTTCCTCCCTACGTGCCTGTAAATGAACTCGGTAGAAGGAAGGGACCTTGATACATTTGCCTGCATTAGATGTGATTTATGTTGTGCTGGTGGAGGAAAGGGCTATGCGCTACGTTGACACACACGCAGACACGCACACTTGACATTGCGTTACTCTGCAGTTGTGTCCCATAAACAGAACCATCCTGTTTCAAACCAGAACGCTAAACCTAGTGGGAGATTTTGTGGAACGTTGGTAAATTGCATCTAAGTTCCTTTCCCACAGTAACATGAGCCGTTAGTGCATGACAATTGTACGTACACTGAACGTGTCAGTGGCCAGGTGTGCATGTATCTGTGGAGCCACACCCACTGTCGTTGCCCCGACAGCCTTATGTTCAGCTGAAAGTTTGAATAAGAGTGAAACAGGCTGTAGAACTCCCACTGAATTCCAGTTCAGGTGTCATATCAATGCACCCCTGGACATTTTTCTTGGGATCCGTTAAGGTGCCTTATCCCTCCTACTTAAGCCCCACCTAACACCCACCCACATTTTCTTACCTGCAGCTGGGATTGCTGTGAAATCAGTTGCTGTTGGTGTGGAAAACTGTGTCTGCTCATAGGTGCTTTTTCAGTGCGTTGAGGCTCAGACCGTTCCTCTGCCTTTTTCTCGGTCACTTGCTCTTTGCCACCCGTCCCGTGGCAGCCGTTTTGTGGTGATGCCCAGGACAGTTTCCCAAATTGCCAAATGTGCCCATGGCCCAAAAAGGTGGTCTGTCTCTGCTTTAGATACTGCCAGACGGAGGGCTCCTGGTGCTACCACTGTTCTTATCTTATGTTGTTATCCTGTTTTACTTCTTTGTTTTCCTACTTCATAATGATTCTAGACTTCGGCAGGAAAAAAAAAAGCCTGCATTCTCAGCCATTTACTGGACATCACGATAGGCTCTCCTCCCCGCCCTAAAACTTTAAAGCTTTATCCTCAGTCTGAAATGTTATTCCTTGCTGTTAACAGGAAATAGGATGCTAAATTAGATGGACAGTTAATTGTGGGCCAGTAATATTGTTTGGTTCTTTCTCCTTGCAGATAAATATCTGTGGTTTGAATCCACTTAGGTCCCATTGAAATCCATGATAATTAAGTGAAGTCATGATGTTTTACAGTCCTCTACTTTGATGGCTGGGAAGAGGACAGTCCTCTCTTTGAAGGATTCTCCAAGGACAATTCTTTATTTTATTTGAGGGGCTGTCCAGTCTAATCTAGTGAAGTCTAGTCTAATCTAGTGTAGCCTAGTCTAATCTAAAATGATTTCTAGGCTGCTTTTAAAGGTGAAACCCTCTCAAGCCATTGTGCTAGATAAAAACCACACAAAGTAGATACAACTACAAATCCATAAAAACAAGTTTCAATTGAATCCATAAAAAGAAAAATTATCAGTCCAAGTCTTCGTTAAAGATAAAAGGTAAAGTCCAACCTGTGTAGAGTAGACCCAATGGAATTAATGGGATGTGGTTAGTCATGACTAACTTCAATACCATTCATTTTAATGGGTCTACTCTAAGTAGGTCTCATGTTGGATCTTACCCAAAGAACCATAAGAAGGGAGAACAGGAACTTTGAAGCTGCCCATCAATATATAACGGCACTTGGACAGGTCAATTGTTCACAATATTCTCCGCCATGGTGAGTTGTGTTGACCTTCTGTTTAAATTATAGTAATGATTTGTAAAGTTGCATCTATACATATAGATTAACATATGCACATTTATGCAAATCCATGTCCTCTTATGTCCTCTTCTTTGGTTGATGGATTTATTATTTTTAGGTAATGTGTAAATGGCCACCCTGAGTCATGATAACTTGTCCCGTTTAGTGGTGGCCTACGTTCAACTAACATAATCTAGAGCAAACCCAATACAATTACAATATCTGAAAGTAAATGGAAGATGCAGAAGGAAAATACACATCCAATTTCACTGAAGAAACTAGATCAGGCATGGGCAACGTGTGGTCCTCCTCCAGATGTCGTTGGACTGGAACTTTCATCCGCCCTAGCCAGGGTAGCCAGTGGTGAGGCATGATGAAAATTGCAGTTCAACAATATCTGGCAGGCCATAACTTGTCCATCCCTGTAGATGTGGGAGACTAAAGGAGATATGATTGCTGTGTTAGGCTTTCCTCTGAAGCTAGGCCCTCAGGAGAGATTGTCAAAAGCAACAGAGGCCTAACAGCACCGATTTAGAGAGCCAGAAAGGCAAGAGTTAAGATCAGTGGCCTCCCAAATCCCAGCCAATGCGTAGCTGAGCCAAAAGAGGCAAACCCAATTTGATCGTGAGGAAGTTCACTAGTCATGAAGCCCACAGCCAAATTATGTTTTAGAGTCAAATGGTTAATCCAACAAGCTTGCTGTGGAGCCAGTTGGCTCAGAAGAAAGATCATGTGCATGGATCTTCCTAGAAAATAATGTTTAATATTCTTAATGCAAAGGAAGAATGTTCTTCAAATAGGGAAAACAAAAAACAAAACAAACCTCCTGCAGATTTGAAGCATATTGGAACACATCCTGTTCTAACACTGGCTTTCGTAATATTAATAAATCCTGGAAAGGTCATAAAAATATTTTCCAAATTGTGTTTACTAAATGTATGCGCTAACTGTGCTGAACACTGAAGGGAAATACCCTTCAAGAAATGGCATGTTAGGGTGTATTGCAGAATACCGTATTCTTTAAGGAGCGAGGGCCTATACCGGGGATACGCGGGAGCCAGATCCAGCCCTCTGGGGTTTCCCAAGCCAGGGAGCCAGATCTGGTCCCCGGCCCTACCCCCTTTCCACCATTCGTCATTTGGTGTTTCCCAGGTATGGTGCAGTTTTTCCCCAGTCTATCAGGGTGAAAACCTCCCCTAAGGCTTAGTCCCTGGCAGGAAGAGTCTTAAGCAAAAGTATTCTGGTCTTTGGGGTCTTTGGGACTAATTTTACCTTTGGTGTCACCCATGCTGGAATGTAGGCCCCGAGAGTTTCTCTGAAACGGAATTCAGCCCTCGTTCTGAAAGAGGTTTTGCACCTGTGACCTATGAACTCTGTGTGGTAGATATATTATATAATCCAATTAATCATTAAATGTAGGAGGATCAGTCAATGTGAGGAGGCTGCATTTATCTCAGAACATTGTCCAGACTTGGGCAACTTTTCTTTGACGTGATTTGATTGGTGCCATTTCCATTTTAGGTCGGAAGCGCATCTTCACTTTGTAACTGTTGATCTTGGTAGAACCACAATATCGCCAGAATTGTTCACAATTTTACATATTTCTTTTTGGTCATTTTGTTCAGGGGATACAAGAACCTCAGCCCCGTGGCCCAAATCCAACCCTCTGGGGTTCCTGAGATGGCCACGTCCCCTTCCCCGGCCTAATCTCCTTTCCCCCTGACCACCATTTGATGGTTTGCTAGCTATGGTGCAGGTTCCTCCCCCTTTTGTCAGTGGTCAAAATGCCTGTCCTAAGGTCTAGCTATGGGCAGTAAAAGCTTTAAACAAGAAATGCTGGTGTATTCAGGGGTTTGGACCTCCCCCCTCTCCCTTTTGGCCTCCCCCCCCCACTTTGTCCTCTATCACCACCAGAATGTGGCCCCCAGAGCTCTCTGGAATGGAATTTAGCTCTTGTGCCGAAAGAGGGTCCCACACCCATGATTTTATTGATCCCAGCTGTGGAAAACATGACTGCGCAATCCAACATGAACCTTGCTGATATTTTATAGTGCTGCGTTGTTTGCGCCACAAAGAGAGACATTTGTTGCCTCCTAAACATCTTTCGAACAACTTCAGTATGCTATACATGTTAGGAATTGCCTAGAGAGCTTCAGCTATTGGGCAGAACAAAAATGAGGACGACAACAGCAACATTGTAGGTGGACTTTCCAGCTGGTGTTTTGGTGTGGATTTTAATCTCTCCCATCAATTGTGTTTTATTTATTTTTCCTGGCATAAATGTTAGAACAAGTGACTTTTGTGTGTAGTGAATCAGATAATCTTCCTGAAGAGGGAAAGAAGCAGAGTCTTATTGTTAAAGATGTACGTCGCAGCAAAAAGAATGTTTGTTTCCTATAGCTGCTCCTGAGTGTTAATTGAAAAGAATGTATATGTATTTCCACTATAGAAAAGAATATATTTTTGAATATAATTGCAAAGAATATAGCTATTTAGCTATGTACGTGTTTTCAAAATGGGTATTCTTAGTGACAAAGGATCATGTTTTTGGAAGATACAAAGATGCAAAGCATATATTCCCAGCATTGCTCGGGTCCCCAAATAAAGTTAATCCGCTTCCCTCTGCTCATCGCCAATGTTGCTCCTCGATGTTCTCTTGAAGAGTGGAGGGAAGTGACTCTCAGTGGATGCGGGCAGCTCTGGGCAAGGCATGCTGGGATGTGTAGCCGTTTCAGAGATGTCGTGTGATCGACCATCCTCCAAGATCTCTGAAATGCCTGTACCTCCAAGCATGTGTTCGGCGTTCTGCAGGTATCCCTGTCCCCTGAGAGGCACTTCCTCAACAGTTGCAGGGAGTTGTAGGCATGCTGGGAGTTGTAGGCATCAGGCTGGGGTTTGTTTTAAATTGTTAAATAGTTAAACTGCAAAAATTCAGGTTTATGGATTTTTTTGGTACACTGTAGAAGAAGTTCTATTAGTGTCCCAAATTTCAAGTTTGTGGCTCATCTAGAAGTGGATAAACATTTCCAGACATACAAATCCCCACACATACGTTCAGTTTTATATAGAAAGAAGACTACTCCGAAGCTTCATTGAATACAATGGAACGTGATCCCAGGGAAGTGAGTATAGGATTGCAACCTTAGAAACAGAAAGTATTGCAATCTTTGATGGTTTGATTTTCGGCCACATAATATGTTATAGGGCACAGACTTTACATTTAAATCAGCAATTTATTTAATTTTTTTAAAAGGGGGCATTTGTTCTTCCAACTCCATGTAATGGTTTTAAATTGTCTTCAAGGAAAGACGATGAATGAAATGGCGCAGGTTGAGCTGGCCACAAGTGGTTGTAGTAATGTTAAAGAAGACATTGCCATGTCCAAGATGTTCTGATCAGCTGTTACAACACTGTGTGCTTTCAAGCCATCTCTTGCGGTTTGTTTTTAAACACTTGTCTGCTTACGTCCCGTAGCTGCTAACATCTGCGATTGAATGAATAACTGTCTGGAACATCTAATTGTTTCTGATACGTCTATTGTCGTAGCATCGGACTTGCTTTATTTAAGATGCAACAGACGTAACTATTGACACGACATAAACTACACCAAGTAATTTTTTTCTGTCCTTTGCTATTGTAACCTTATTCAGTTTATTGCCTTTTTAGTATCTGATCGTTTTAATGTCTCCCAATTAGTTACTTAGAAAGCCCCTAGACAATGTGCCTCTTGGAGTGGAGCATACGATATTTCAGATTCCTGAATCTGAGTTTGGAGACCATGCTCTGACCTCGGATCCAGGAGTCTGAGTTCCTTACACACTCCCCCCTCCCCTCGCAACCAGTGCGGAGAGAATCGCGCTGGCTGCCTCTACGAACTTGCAAGCATGAGCTCGGAAAGGAGCAAAAGGAGTGTACCAGTGGGCAGGGAGGGGAGGAGACTGGAGGAGTGGGGATACGAGCTATCTCCAGCCTTCCCCAGGCTCCATCCCTCCCCTTCCCCAATGGCTCAGCTAGATGGGTGAAAACACCCATCTAGCTGAAATACATAGTGGGGGGAACACAGAGGCAAAAAGATCCTGCTCTGTACAGGATTCCCATCATCCTCTGAGTTTAGAGGCTGATGGGAATCCCAATAGGATTGTGCCCTATGTTAGTTAGTTACTCACAGCTAGTTCCCTTATCTCCACATTTCCCTTCCTCCTGAGATGAGCTTCCACTCTCTTTGCTTAACCCAGCCCTTACAAGCACCAGTATACAGTATACCAAACTTCTGAGTGACAGAGGCCTAGATCACAGGTGGGCAGCCTGGATGCTGCTTGTGTCCCTCTGCCACTCTCCATGAAGCCTACCGAGTCCCACAGAAAAAGAACACCGTTCTGATACTGCTGTCAGCCGGGAGCAGGGCCGGATAGCAATCCCAATCGGGGTCACTGGGGAAGAGGCTTTTTCTCCCCTTGCCCAGCTATCCCAATGCAGCCAGGATCACTGTTCCGTTGCTGCTAGTGGTGGTGGGGAAACTATAGTTCTGACCGGGGTTGCTGGGAGATCGGAGAGGCCTTAACCTCCCCTCCCCCAGCGAGGCCATGTCAGTGGGTTTAAATCGCCCCATCTCTGTGCACTGAGACATTGGGGGGGGGGGTGCAGACATACGTGTGTGCGTGACCCTTGACCCACCAGCTGGCACCCCATGCACCCCTACCCCCGGGACCAAAAATGTCACCCACCCTGATCTGGATTCTGCCTTAGAATTGCCAATTCCAGACTTCCTACTCTTTCCTTCTATCTCTTTTATGATGTCACCATGTACTATAACACGTTCGAAAGGAATTGAGCAGGCCTTCCTGGACTTCATCAGGAAAGGGCTGTAACTCAGAGGGAACTCATTTTTTCCTGTCCGTGCAATCCAGTTTCTAATGGTTCTTATGCTATACTGATTTCCAGTGGTATTTGTGGAACACTAAGGGTCACCATCTTTTTTTTTCTCCGAGGCTTTGATGACGTTTCAGAACTTTGAACGATGCCCACACACTCATTATCAGATTTCAAGGGAACAGTCAGAGTGTTTGCTCAGCCTTTATAGTCACTTTCTGTTTTCGCCCCTTTTTTGGAAATGGTGCTGTAGCATCAGTTTTTCTTTAAAACAAAACTCTTACATAAAATATTGCTATATCTAAACATTTCCTCGTTCTCCAAAAGCCTTCTGCACAAGTCTGTCGTTATTACCCAAATAAATCACACCCGTCTTTTTGTATGTCCCGTGCTTGGTAGAGGGAAATATAGCTCTCTTAACAACTTGGTTACCAACCTTGGCACAGGGGGCCCAGCAAATTTGACAGATGCTGTATGGCTAGTACTTTATTTTGCCAGCCTGATGAGCATCTGATTGGCAAAGGAAAAAACGTGAGTCCCAAAGTATTTGGAATCAATTGCAGGGACTTTTCAGAGCCTTTATTCCTCTTGATTTCAAAACAGTAGTTGCTTTCTTTTTGACTTTGGATGTAATTCTATCACAGCAGGTTATAGTTTAACCTGTTTAAGCTCACTTTAAAAGCGTACCCTCTTCCCTTAAAATCACCATCACCCCCTTCTCCGGGTATACCTCCCTCAATATAACAAACAAACGTTCAGCAAACTTCCCAATCAATGATCAAAGATGACTTAAAAGATTGATCATTGATTGGGAAGTTTAATGAACATTTGTTTGTTATACATCAGCTGTTCCAATAAAATGGGCTGAAACATCATCTGATGATAGCAGTGATTTCTGCTGATCTATATATACCCTTGTATGATCCATGTCAACAGGTAGCTTTGATAATAGGGATAATCTATTTTCAAGCTATCTCTGAAAGGAGGGATCCGCCGTTGCTTTGATTATGCCTGGCTCTATTCAATCCTGTTTTTTTTTATTTGTTATCCCTCTTGAAGTGTCCCCTGTCCTGCAGGGGTGAGGTGGTCATTTCCTTTGGAGATGTCGACTACCAGTGCCATCTCTTTCCCATGTTACGTAAAAGTGTAAGAAAAGCCATATTGGATCAGACCAAGGGTCCATCTCATCCAGCGTTTTGTTCACATAGTGGCCAACGAGCTGCCCATGGGAAACCCACAAACAGGACACAAGTGTGATAGCAACCTCCCACCCATTTCCCCATCAACTGATGCACAGAGGCTTACTGCCTCTGATCTCTGACAGTGGAGGTAGCATATCGTCATCAGGACTAGTAACCATTTATAGCCTTCTCCTCCAGAATTTGTCTAACCCCCCTTGTAAAGCTATACAAATTGGTGGCCATCACTATATCTTGTGGCAGTGAATTCCATAGGTTAATGATGCACTTGTGTGAAGAAGTTCTTCCTTTCCTCTGTCCTGATTCTCCCACCAATCAGCTCCATGGGATGACTCTGTATTCTAATACTATAAGAGAGGGAGAAATGGGCATCCTTATCTACTTTCTCCACACCATGCATAATTTTGTACACCATCATGTCTCCCTTTACTCACCTTTTCCCCCAAGCTAAACCAGATGTTTCACCCAGATGTTGAAATCTAGGCAAACTCCTCTCAGTCTCTGCAGTGGAGTTCATTTCACTCTTTCTCCACTCATAAAGGCCCCAGGCTCAAAGCCAAAGGCCCTTTGACTCTTGACCTTGAGGTTGCACCTTGGGCCAAGATAGTTATCGGTCAGCTATGTTCTAATCTTTTGTGAACTGCCCAGAGAGCTTTGGCTAGGGGGCTGTAAAGAAATGTAATAGATCATCATCATCATCATCTATCCCAAATAAACACCTGAAGTGCCAATACAAACTCAGTTGCAGACCCCATGTAGCTCCATTCCAACTGGGAATAGTGATCATATTACAGCTGTTCAATGACAACTGTCCTGTGCTGGCATCTGGACCCAATTCAAACTACTGTTTTTGACTTTTAAAGTCTTCCATGTCTCAGGACCAGGGAACTTGAAGGGACACCTATCTCCCTGTCTCCCTACCCATATATTAAGCTCTTCAGTGGAGGACCTCTACAAGTGCCTCCACCATCTGAGTTGAAGCAGTGGGCTATCAGAGAGAGGGCTTTCTCAGAGTTGGTGCTCCAATTCTGGAACATCATCCGCAGAAAGGTTCCCCTGGTGCCTGTTTTATTCTTCCCCTGGTGCCTGCTCTGCCAGGCAAAAACCTTTCATTTTTGCAAACTATTTATATATAGTTTTGATCTCATTGCTGCTTTTATTATTTTTGTAGCATTATCTTGCTGCAATCCTTACAATAACCCTGCAAGGCAAGTTAGTATTATTATCCCCGTATTGCAGATTGGAGGACTGTGGCTGAGACATGTGTGGCATGTCTAAGGCCACCTGTTTTGTCCATGGCAGAGGTGGTATTCGAACTGGGAACTTCATGTTCAGTAGAATCATAGAATGGTAGAGTTGGAAGGGGCCTCTAAGGCCATCGAGTCCAACCCCCTGCTCAATGCAGGAATCTACCTTAAAGCATCCCTGACAGATGGTTGTCCAGCTGCCTCTTGAAGGCCTCTAATGTGGGAGAACCCACCATCTCCCTAGGTCATGGGTTCCATTGACGTATTGCTCTAACAGTCAGGAAGCTTTTCCTGATGTCTAGCCAGAATCTGGCTTCCTGTAACTTCAGCCCATTATTCTGTGTCCTGCATTCTGGGTTGATCTAGAAGAGATCCTGGCCCTCCTCTGTGTGACAACCTTTCAAGTACTTGAAGAGTGCTATCATGTCTCCCCTCAATCTTCTCTTCTCAAGTAGTGCAGTTGCTTACCTGCTATATACACCAGCTCTCAAGTAACATGCCTGTTTTGGCACCCAAGTCCATACCCTCTAGTACCATTGCTTTATTCAGGCCAAGAAGCTTTTGCAGCAAGCAAATGACCAATCACAAGATCCTTGGATGGAACGTCCCAAGGTTTGTGCTCCAAATGTTTAACTACACAAGCTTAGCTGTGGGTACAATGTCAGTATCAGAGGCAGGAAGCCTATACACACCAGCTGCTGGGGAACTTGGGTGGGAGGGTGATGTTGCATTTGTGCCCTGCTTGTGGGTGCCGGGTCGACGGCTGGTTAGCCATGGTGTGAACAGAGGGCTGAACTAGATGGACCCTCGATCTGATCCAGCAAGGCTCTTATGTTCTTATGCTTTGTATGATCTTAGCATGTCTCTTTTTTTTTTTTTTTTGCCTCATTTTGCTTTTTTGCAAATCTCCATTCTCTCCTGAGTGACATCAGGAATTGCTTTTGGCTCCAAAATGAAAGCACATGGAGCACAGGAGAGCAGACACCTGGTTTAAATTTACCCGTTTGGGTGGGAGTCTGCTGCTGTTAATTTGCAGGCATTTCCATCTTCCCACTACACAAAATACATAGGTACTCATAAGATGGGAAACCACACAGGAATAGATATCCAGTGAAGCAGCATAGGTCAGAAGATTTATCTCCCAAAGCTGTCACTGCATTCTCTTTCCTGTCCCTTCCCTGCTTTTTTGTATATTTGTTGTCTATTTTGATTGCGCAGTAGGATCTCAGGCTGAGAGCCAGCGTAGTGTAATGGTTAGAGCATTGGACTAGGATGGGGGAGACCTTGGTTCTAGTCCCCGCATAGGCCATGAAGCTCACTGGATCACTTGGGGCCAATCACTGATTCTCAGCCTAACTCTTCTCACAGAGCTGTTGAGAGGATAAAATGGAGAGGAGGAGGTTCATGGTGCTCCTTGGAAGAGAAGGGCATATCAATGAATCATCTTCACCATCAAAGGACAGTGGAGGCAGCCCCCGTACCTTTTATGAGAGCCACTGTAGATGTTGTTTATAGAAGGCCATGGAGTTCCTAAGACTGGTAGAAAGGAAGCGTGAGGCTTGTGGATTTCATTACAGGCTCCCCCTGACTTTCCCCACATACTTTGAGCACTGTTGAAATGTGGCACGCTCCTGTTGGTAGAGATGAAGTCTTCTGGTGGGCTCTTCATCCTTGTCAAATTGCTTGCCAAGGGCAGAAATGTCAGTTTCTCACATGGTTATATTTCTATTTCTCGCAAATCAGGTTTGCTGTCTGCAGTGCTGCCAAATCGAAATGGTCCTCCTAGTGGAAGACATATTGCCATACTCACAGAACACTGAGGCACAACTATAGCAATGATGCATTGACTTTCTGTATCTGGATTGTTACTATGATAGTTTCCTCAACACTGTGAGAGATGATTTGCTAGTCTTCTCTTGCTTGTTTCTCCCAAGCATCCCTGTGAAGCAGATTAGGCCAGGAGACATCCTAAACATTCAAATGATCGGGCCAGATCTTTCACGTAATCTACTAACTAAAGATGCCACAAATTGAACCTGGGATCTTCTGCATTCAAAGCATACGCTTTTCCACTGAGCTGTGGTCCCTCCGCTATCCAGGGCTGGCCCTACCACTAGGCAGAGTGAGGCAGTCGATTCTGGCAGTAGATGCTGGGCGGCAGCAGCAAAGTATCGGAGGAGAGAGCTGTGGGCCATGTGGCCTGCCTCGAACCCTCTAAGCTACCTTCAGACATAGTGGAAGAAGCTGTCCCATCCCCAATATTGAACTAAGATTCACCTGCTAGTCCAGTTGGCTTTTGTACTGGAATGGGAGGGGTACCATCTTGTTCTTTGCCTCAGGCAACAGGACGTCCCGTGCCAGTCCAGCCCTACATAATGTTGGCCATGCTGGAATGTCACAGTAGACTTCCTTGGCCACACCATAAAGGACGAGTGCAGAGGCTCTTCCAGCCTGTGGGCCAAATCCCACTTTGGGGATCTCTTAGGAGCCACATTATAATGGTGGGTGGGGCCAAATGTACCAGCCTGTTTTAGCTTCAAGCTCTTCCCACCAGTAACTAAGGTGTAGGAGAGGCACTTTGATCTTTTAGAATGGCAAAGAAATCTGCACAAAACCTGGGAAACCATCCAATGATCAGTGTTTGCGGGAAAGAAGGTGGGGCCAAGGAACGGGGTGTGATTATCTAGAAAACCTCGGAGGGCTGAATGGGAACCCAGGTTGCCTAGTTGTAGACCTCAGACCGGCCTGATTTGGCCCCTGGGCCTGTGTTTTTGCACTGCTATTATAGTGTGACAGAGCATATGGAGGTTCTATCAGGTTAGACTGTTTGACCATCATGCTTAGTATTGCTTACATTGCCTGGTGCCATCTTTCCAGGGACTTAGGCAGAGAAAAGGTTTCTCTGTCACCTGTTAAAGTCTTTTTAACTAAAGATGCCAAGGTTTGAACTTGGAACCTCTTTCATGCAAAGTATGCGTTCTACTGCTGAGTTAGAGCTCAAGGCATCCGATGAGTGCCATGGTGGAACAGAAGGTTTTGAACTGGAGCTCTCTTGCTGCGTGAGCTTAAGAAATGGTGGTGAGATCTGGCATCCCACAGTGGATCTCCAGGTTCAAATTATATACACGGTCTCTCCTTTCCACCATGGATTGACTTCCGGGCCGGCCCTACCATGAGGCAGAAGCAGGTGTTGGAGGAGAGACCTGTGTGCCATGGGATCTGCTCTGCACCCCCTAAGGTAGCCTGCTGCCTTCAGGTACATCGAAAGATGCTGTCTTATCATCAGTTAAGACAAACCGTAAGCCAGCCCAGTCGACTTTTGTACGTGGAATGGGAGGCAGAAAAATGTCTTGGGCTGCCCCTGGTTGCCTTCACTTTGCTATGAAAACGTTCAAGCCATGTAAAGCATTTACTTTGTACCCTGTTCCCTTTGCCGCCATTTGTGATAACTCCTCCTGGGATTTTTCACTTTCCTCTGGTTTGCTCTGCCAAGATGTGTTTCTAAGTATTCTGTTTTCTTTTCATTTTTCCCTTTGGTATTTTTTTTTTTAAAGTTGGCCTGGGAACTGTCATAAAGCATACTGTGTGTGTGTGCGTGTGTGTGTGTGTGCGCACGTGTGTGTGTGTATAAAAGTAAGCTTTAGAATCCCAGAGGGACTTTTAACCACTTCCCACCACCACTACCAGCCCACTTCCAGAGAGCTTGCCGGAGAGAGGGGGGGAAAGTCCAAGCTGGATTCTGCTTTCCATCAGACCTTGATTGGTTAATGACTGCTGTGGTCTGTGTGGTTTTCCTGACTTTAAGCTGATCTGGCTATGAAAGAGGCATTGCAACATTTGCCGGGGAGAGGGAACTGACAGAATGATTGACTTCTTATGCCCGAAGTTAAGCCACAAAGCCACACAGACAGGTACTCATTTTCGAGGACTTAAACCGCAGCAAGTGAAAATTTGGATAGACGGGCTGGATTTGCAGGGTTTCCTTCAGAAAAGCGAGAAAGTTATCAGGACGCTACCCTGCTTTGAAACTGTCGGCCCACTGAGAGGCAATCACCGTTCCTTTAAGCCCAGATCGTGGGATGCTGGTTGTTGTGGCTCATTGATGGTGAACTCCATACATGCTCAGAGGCACACTTTTCCTCACCTACATAGTTTTAGGGCTGAGCTGTGAGACGTTGGCCCCTGGCTCTGAAGCTTAGACCTCCAGTGATCTATCCCTGACAGCAATGGTCTTGTCAACTGGTGAGACAGGAGGACCAGCAAGTGGGTCAAATCCTGACCTACAATGGGCCACACCAATGGAGCTTGGTTTTGTTAGTTTTGTTAGCTTGCTTGTTTGGATGGGCTTTTTTTGACAAGTGCAGGTTTCCTTGACCCTCCATGGCAAGCAGTACTACTTCTTTGCAGCTGTTAATGGCAAAGAAGCCTTGTCTCCATTGGCATTGGGTCAGCACCAAGAGAAAAGGCGGAGGGTGGCTGTGTATGATAAACAATGCTGGGTCCTGTGTTTCAGGTTGCAGTTATGGGTAGGTCTCTCCCATAATACTAGAACCTGATGGGGTCATCCCATGATGCTGATTGGTGGGAGATCCAGGACAGATACAAAGAAGTACTTCTTCACACCATACATAGTCAAACGATGGAATTCGGTACCACAAGACATAGTGATGGCTACCCATTTGGGTGGCTTTAAAAAGGTGTTGGATAAATTCCTGGAGGAGAAGGCTATCAATGGCTACTAGTCCTGATGGCTATGTGCTGCAACCTCCAGTGATCAGAGGCAGGATGCCTATGTACATCAGTTGCTGGGGAACATGGGAAGGGGAGGTGCTGTTGCACCCGTGTCCTGCTTGTGGATTCCTGGTTGACAGCTGGTTGGCCATTGTGTCAACAGAGTGCTGGTTAGATAGACCCTTGGTCTGATCCAGCAGGGCTCTTCCCATGTTCTTACGTTCTTAATATTGCAACCTCGTCTGCAGACTACAGGAAGGAGGCAGTGTTGCATTTGATTAGTTCATGGGAATTTGTCCACAGCTAGCCTCAGGATCTCTATAGCCTGCATTGTGCTTTCCTGTGATCCTTGCCTTTTGCTTCCCCCCTTCCTTTCCCCACCCCTGTTCTCTGACCTCCACCATCGCAGGGAGCACACGGGTTTGCTCTTGCTCCTGCCTGTGTAATGGGTCACAAAATAGACTGAAGAAACGTCTTTTTGAAATGCTACGCTGAACCTGCATTATATATGCAAGGATTTTGTGAGTAAAACTGTTTTTCTTTCCTTCACTGAAGAAGGCTGTGGTCTCCTTTATATTAAGATAAAATATAGTAGTATGAATCGTTTGGTGTTCTCTTGAGGGCTGTGATCTGATTCAACCCACAAATTAGAATACCTGGCTTCATGGTATTGGGTTTCTTTCCAGCAGGCTTAAGGGGTGGAGATTAAAAAACTAGGAGAGGAGCCTCACATCCAAATTTACAATTATTCTGTACTTAGCCGGTGTGTGTGTGTGTGTGTGTGTATGTGTGTCCTGTCTGGCCATTGCTGTCACGAACTGCCCCACGTGTTCATTCAGGTTCAAAAAAATAGATCTCCTGCAAAGAACCCCTCTACAAATGTCTGACTCACCAATAAAACATGTCTTCCTGTACAGATCATGAACGCGAGGCCACCTCCCCTGGTTTCTGTACATTAGGATATCGGCAAAGTACATCAGCAAATATTTATGGACAGCGAAAAAATCTACTAACACAGTGTCACGCAAGGAATTGATCTGATTGTGGGAAAGTCATTGGCTGTGCTGATGATGCCAGCATACTCTTAATATTTATAGAAGAGCTAGCTTGTTTACTTCATCCTCAACAGGCTGCTGCATTTTTAAGATGAAGAACACCTGGGCTCCTTACGGTGGGATTTCATGGGAATGTTTGTGTCTAAATTCCCAGACCTTTAAGAAATCGTCTCAAGGAGTGATCCCTCAGGATCTTCCCTATGGAAATGCGTGGGTGCCGGATTCAAGTCCCCTTACACGTCCTCCTTTGTTGCCATAGACTAGTCTTCCCTAGCCTGGTGCCCTCCAGATGTGTCGGATTGCAGTTCTCATGCTGATTGAGGACAGTGGGAGTTGTAATCCAACCCATCTGAAGGGCACCAGGCTGGAGAAAGCTGCACGTGGGTTTAAGGTAAGGGTGGTTCAACCCCCACCCCCCACCCCAGGTGGCAAATGAGCAGAAGTCTCTCTTTTCTTTAAATGGAGAGTCAAGTGAAAGAATCTCTGAGCTCATCGCTTAGGAGAAGAAAAAGAAATCTAATAAAGAGGTTATTGGGTACAATACGTGGAGCATTCCCATTATGCTCTTTATGTGTGACAGAGTCACTGGAATATTGTAAGCAACATAGGGCACTTGCTTTCCTGTTTGGGGCAGTACCACTCAGGGTGCAATCCTACACATGCTTAGATGCATGAAGCCTGTATGTTTCCAAGCTCGATTCAAGGTGCTGGTTTTAACCTATAAAGCCTTACACGGCTTGGGACCACAATACCTGGCGGAACGCCTCTCCCGACACGAACCTACCCATACACTGCGTTCGGAGGACGGCAGCAAGGGAGAGGGCCTTCTCTGTGGTGGCTCCCCCCCAATTATAGAATGATCTCCCCGATGAGGCCCGCCTGGCGCCAACATTGTTATCTTTTCAGCGCCAAGTCAAAACTTTTCTCCCAGGCATTTAACAGTTTAAGTTGAGGTTTTTAACTGAGACTTTGGCCTGGCTGAAACTTTGAAATTGTTTTAAATGTTAGCTGTTTCTATGTTTTATGGTTTTAAATTTTGTACATTGACTTCTAATGTTCAATCTTTTAATTTTTGTAAGCCTCCCAGAGAGCTTCAGCTATGAGGTGGTATATAAATGTTAATAATAATAATAATAATAATAATAATAGACTAATATACTAATAGATAAAAAAAGAGCTATAATCAATAACAAAAGGCTAACGGAACATGAAATTCAAAAAATCAAAGAAGAAATAGCACAACAGAACACCAACATGAAAAGCACAGACGCACCAATAACAAGCACACGAACATCCATAGAAGAAACAGCAGCCCTAGGCACAACAACCCCACCAGAGGACTCCCAGACAATGCCACAACCCGAAACACACAACGACACAACAAACGTGAACATAGAGCAGCAACTGATGGAAGAAATTGAGTCAAATCTAACAAAATGGAGAGAAACTGACCCAACGAAAAGAAACCCGCTACCTAGACTGAAGTTTAACAAGGACACGCAGAAACTCATAACCATAATGAATAGTAAATTCATGACATACATTAACAATGATAGCAACCTAGAAGAATTACACACAGTCGTCTGTACAGAAGCCACAGCAGTCCTCACCTGTAACAAACATGAACTCCCCACAAACAACGACACACACAGAAGATTAGAAACCAAACCAAAATGGCAAAACATAATTGAAAACAAAATTGAAAAGCTACGAAATGATATAGGAAGGATGACGCAATACATAAATGGAAATCGCTCAAAAAACATCCTCAAAAACACCCAGGACATCATAGCAAACAATAAGGAAACAGCAATAGTAGCTCTCGACACACTGAAACAAAAACTGGCAGTCCAAAACACCAGGCTAAGAAGATACAAAGAATCAAATGAAAGAAAAGCCCCAAACTCTCTCTTTAAAAGAAACGAGAAATTATTATACCAAAGAATAAGCAAGAAAAACGAAAACAACATTACACCCCCAACTAAAGAACGAATAACCACATTCTGGAAAAATATCTGGTCAGAACCGGTACAACACAAAGAAAGCACAAACTGGATAAGACAAGAAGAAGAAAGACAGAGACAACTACCACAGCAAACAGAGTATTCAATAACTCTGGAGGAACTGAAGGAAACAATACAAAGGACACACAACTGGAAAGCACCTGGCCTGGACCAAATACAAAACTTATGGCACAAACAGCTTACATCAACACATGAATACCTCACTCAACAGATCAACATAGTCATAGAACACCCACACCTATTCCCTCTATTCCTAACTGAAGGCAAAACCTACATTAAACCAAAAACTCCAGAAACCCCAAACCCAGCTAACTTCAGACCCATAACATCCCTTCCAACACTCTACAAAATTATAACTGCCACAATCACACAGTAAATTGAAGCACATCTCACCCAATATAATATACAGAAGAATAAAAAGGATGTAAAAAGAACAGCAGAGGATGCAAAGAACAGTTAATAATAGACAGTGTCGTCATGAAGCAAACAGAAAAACAGAAAAGAAACCTCCATACCTGCTACATAGACTATAAAAAGGCATTCGATTCCATCCCACACAGCTGGCTGAAAAAAGTACTCAAAATATACAAAATACATCCCTCAATCCAAAACTTTCTGACAAGAATCATGGAGACATGGAGAATGACAATACACCTAACAATAGACAAGGATCATATACAAACAGAAAAAATAAATATCAAATGTGGCTTATTCCAAGGTGACACATTCAGTGCTCTATGGTTTTGCCTGTGTCCAACACCCTTAACAACACCACATACGCCATCGACATAAAACACCAAAAACAAGCAAAGCATAGGATCAATCGCCTCCTGTACATGGATGACATCAAAATCTATGCTTCAACCTTGACACAGATAAAAGGCCTCCTGCAAATCACTGAGGAACTGAAAACAGACATGAAAATGGAATTCAGGATGGGAAAATGCAAGATGCTACACATAGAAAGAGGAAAATGGAAAGAAGAAGAAACAACAGAAACACTAAATAACGAAATATTAGATAACAGGGAGGAAAATGAAACATACAAATGCTTAGGAGTCCAACAAAACCAAAAATCAGTCACTCCACAGTAAAAATTCAACTAAGAATGCAATATTAAACTTGCCTATCACAAATCCTAAAAATTTCAAAGCCATCAACACCTAAGCAATACCCATCCTCTCACATACTCATTCGGAATCATACACTGGTCGCACACTGAACTCGAAGAAATAAACAGACTCAATTCCACCGAACTCACAAAACACCGCATGCTCCATCCCAACTCATGCATTGAAAGAGCAACAATCAGCAGGAAAGAAGGAGGAAGAGGTCTGCTAGACATTAACACAATGCATGCTAAACAGATAAAACCACTCAGAGAATTCTTCCACACTAAAAACGCCACCAGACAAAAGCAGACAAAAATTACACCCCCACTCAACCTAGCACTACAAAACAAAGACCAAACACGACCACACACACTCGCAGAGAAAAAAGAAAAATGGGCACAAAAAGCACTCCATGGGAAGCACTACAACATAATACAGAACCCACGAAGTAACAAAAGGATTCCTAATAGCTATACAGGATCAAGTTATAGCAACCAAGAACTACCAAAAATACATCATAAAAGATAACACAGTAACAACTGACCTATGCAGGAAATGCCATCAGTTCCAAGAAACAATAGACCATATAACAGGATGATGTAAAATTCTGGCAGGAATGGACTATAGAGACAGACACAATACAGTTGCAAAAAAAAAAAATCACCAACAACTGGCCAGCAAATTCAACCTTATCAAACAATCTACACCATACTATACATACTCACCCGAAACAATCTTGCAAAATGCAGATCATAAAATATACTGGGACAGAACAATTCATATCAACAAGACAATACGTGCAACTGGCCAGACATAATGGTCATAGACAAAAAAGAAAAAAACACATACCTCATTGACATAGCAATACTGAATGACAAAAAATTGTTGAAAAGGAAGAAGAAAAGAGAGACAAATCTACACCACTGGCCATGGAAGTCAAAGAACTATGGCAACAGGAAAAGGTCACAATTATTTCGTTAGTCACCTCAGTCACCGGCATCACATCAAAAAATTATACAGAAAACCTCCAGTAACTGGGCCTACCAGGTAGGGCAGGAAACATCCCTGCATGAAATCCTGGAGAGCAACTGCTGCCGGTCAGTGTTGACAGTACTAGGCTAGATGAACCAAGGGTCTGACTCAGTATAAGGCAGCTTCCCATGTTCCCGACCCCACCCACTGCTGGCATGTAGACCCCAAGGAAATGCAGACCTGGTTGAAGGGGGAGGTTCCCCCAGTCCTGATTTAGACTGTGTGAAACAACAGGAGGGACGTGCCATCATCCGATATGCACCCTTCGCAGCCTGCTCCTTGCCCTGTGTGTCTGGATGAAATCCCCAGTGATTTCAAAGGCAACTGACATCAAAGTCAGCATGCTTTTAGGGCTGCGATCTTCATCTTACCTAAAAGCAAGCGATCTCCAAAGACAATCACCTCCGCGCTCTTCCTGCCCTGCATAGGATGTCAGTCTCCGGGTTTGGAGGTTGATGGGCATCCAGATCAGATTGCACCCTTGTCATTGTCCCTTTTTTAATTTATTTTTTTTTTACAATTTTTAACCCAAAATATGTGTTTGACACAGGGTGTTTTTTTTGGGGGGGGGGGGAAGATTCTATATCACAAAATTCCGAGATTTGTGAAAACCGTTTTATTAGTCTGGGAATGAGAATTGGGTCAGTTTGGTTTAAAGAATGGACTGAACAAAATCCCTGAACATTGCTATTCCCATCTAGGACAGTCGTGTAATGCTTGGCTGTATCCATTCCATCATCACCACCGCCCTATGAATGTGGAGAATGGACCATTATTGCTGTTTATGGGGCAGTTATATCCTCCTTCCCTAGCAGGGTACCCTCCAGATGTTTTTGACATCTGGAAGGCACCAGAATGGGGAAGGCTGAACCATATTGTTAATGCAGGAGTGATTATAGTTTGAAATTGACAAGGTCTCGGTAGGCAACCATTAGCAGGGTAGATGGTTTTAAATCAAAACTATTGAAATCAGCATGAAGACAACACTAATTTAAACCATTGATTTGAATCAATGTATGGTGGTGTTTCATATCTTTCCTGAATGGGCTTGCAAATTGGACCGCTAAGCCATGTTAATGGGATACGTCATATAATTTTTGAATAACTTTTTTTTAAAAAAAAATTTCTTGAACGTGTTTCATAATACACTGCTTTAGCTTAAGTTTATTGGGTACCTCATTTTTCTGATTATTTATTCATATTAACCAAGTTATCTGTTAAGAGAAACGTAATATTTATATTGTATCGATCCCCCCAGAAGGTCCAATTTAAAAATGTACAAATCTGCCATTAAAAAAATTTTTTTTTTTAAAGAGATCATCGTTGTTTTTACCCACATTGTCCTTCAGAAATCTTTGCAGGCGCGTGGCTGCTTCTTATCTGCAATTCGATTCCTTGCATCAGGGAGCCGTAGCTCAAAGTATAGCTGCATCATTCAGGTGCAGCTCCTAGCAGCTGTGTGGGGCTGATTGACAGAAAAGTGCTCCCGCACAGCTGTAGCCATGCCTCCAAGGTGTCATTTTTGGAACTGGCTGGTGCTTGAAAAGGGGAGGAATCTCCATTCGGAGAAAGGGCCCTGCTTCAGATGTGGTGGGCAAATGGCCCTCGTGTCCATCCAAGCCCCGGCGTGTAAACAAAACGGCATAACCAAATGCCCTCCAAACATTTCTATTCAACCTGCCCATTCAAGCTGCAAACATCTGGGCAGATTCCACGGAGTTCCATCTGGCAGACCCCGTGAGGATTTACTCCTCAGCTCTCGGTTTGCATGGAATTTGAACTCATTCACCAGCTGTTTTCCACTGTTCGTTCTAGAAGTAAAAGCGGTTCCAAATTCAGAGGAAATATGTCGGTGGCTGACACAGATTTGCCAGAAGTGTAGGAAATCCATGATGAAAACGCTTCCCGTGTTTTAGCCCGTACCTAAATATTCTGTACAATGCGCAGAGATCAGCACAGCTGGTTTAAATCGCGCTTTCTAAATATTTATGGGTGCTGTCTGCAGGGTATCTGGAAATCTCTGCCAAAAATCCCAAACCCTGAGACCAACAAGCTCTACAAGTAGAATAAGTGATAAGAACCGTGAATATGTCCTAATTTCCTTGCGGGAGCGGCGGTTGTGTATTGCACTTTTTTGGTTACACATATCTTCTGGCACGATCTGGAATTTCTACTTTTGTCACAGGGCACGGAAGAGAGGAATTAACAAAAATCACACAGTCCCAGCCCAGGGGGCTCAGCATCCGCATTAAACAATAGGTACAACCCAACACAGGAAGTCGCTGAGGGAAGCAACATTTTTTAGCAAAAAGCTGTGGTGTTAAACTGTCTGGTTTGGTGCTACCAATGCTTTGCAAACTGGGCTGCCAATCCATTTGGATTCAGCCCTCCCAAGAGGAAGGGAACTGAGAATAACCCCATCCAGCATTCTTAGGAATGAGTTGCAAGGAAATGCGTGACTGTATCTCTTGTTAATTGTTTGAAAAGCAAAATGGGCATTTACATTGCTTTGTTCATTGAGTTGATGTCTTAGCAGCTCTCTTAATGTGGTTGGATGGGGCTCGAGGCTCAGTGAGAAACCACCACCTTCCCCCCCCCCTCACCCCAAGGCCAGTCTGCGGTTCCTCAAGTTTGCCCAGCTCAGTGCATTGAGTCAGGCAAACATGTGGCTGCCCAGTCTCTTGCTGAGCAGCCATTTTGCATAAAAGTGATGGCTCGGTCAATTTTGTAAAAGCCCATTTGTGCAAACCGAGGCCTTGAAGGGGCCATATATGCAAGTTTACATGCCTAAATGGTCCAATTACATCTGTAATCTTACGTAAATGGCCACTTTACGGCCACCATTTGTGCAAATGGCCCTTCGTGAAAAGGTACAGCTGCCCTTTTTACACAAAATGGTGCCTTGGTGAGGGATCAGGCAGCTGCATATCCCTCAATGGGCAACTGTGGACTGTTGGGTGGCGAACAGGGGTGGACATGGTGAGCAGGGGTGCATAGCCAGTGGGGGTCCAGTGAGCAGGCATGACCTGGACTAGGGTGAGATTTCCCATCCCTAATTACAGTTTGAAACCTACTGTCCTGGTTCCTAGACAATGGTAAACCATAGTTTAGCATCATGAGGACAACCCACAATAATCTTCAAGCCGTCATACTCTCCCTCATCTCTCCTCTGGCACAGCTGTTAGGAAGTTAATGGAGAAAGTGGATAGGGAGACATTTTTCTCCTATAGTACTAGCACCCAATGGGGTCATCCCATCGAGCTGATTGGTGGGAGATTCAGGACAGAGAAAAGGAAGGACCTCTTCACACAGCACATAGTTAAACTATGGAATTTGCTACCACAAGATGTAGTGATGGCCACCAGTTTGGATGGCTTTAAAAGGGAGTTAGACAAATTACTTGCTATCAATGGCTACTAGTTTTGATGTCTATATGCTACCTCCACTTCAGAGGCAGTGTGCCTAGGTACACCAGTTGCTGGGGAACATGGGCGGGAGGGTGCTGTTGCACTCACATGCTACTTGTGAGCTTCCTGTGAGCTGCTGGTTGGCCATCGTGTGAACAGAATGCTGGACTAGATGGATCCTTAGTCTGCTCCAGTATGGATCTTCTTATATTTTTATGTTCTTATGTGAATTTAGAAGTTTCAATTTCCGTTTTAGATTATCCTTGGTTTAACATGTCATCTGAAAGCTAAACTGTGGTTAATCTTAACTAAAGTTAGTGAAAAGAAGCCAGCTTTATAAACTATGGTTTGAAGATGGCTTGTTTCCCTTAACTATAATTAAGCTTAACCACAGTTTGTCGTGGTCCAGATGTCACAAAAAGCTATGTGGTGAATCTGAAATGAAAGCAACAGCTTCCAAACTCCTCATATCTGTGTTGGAGGTTGAAGTGGAGCACGTAATGCTAAACCACAATTTAGAACTGCATGCGAAAACAGCATAAGCCTGATTCATGTGGAACCACAGCCCCATAGCAATGTTTGCTAGGAGTGATGGAAATTGCAGCCCAACACATCTGGAGAACATCAGGTTGAGGAAGCCTCGTGTAGACTATGGGCATGGCATACCATACAGAGCAAGCTACAGATCTGCCTAAGGCTGCTATCCCATGCGCACTTACCCTAGAAAGTCCCATTGAACTCAGTAGGACCTACTTCCGAGCATAGTATTGGGCTACACAGGATACAGTGTGTTCTTGAAAGTCGGCCAGGAGAGGATGTTTCAAGTCAGACGTTTTTGAAACATTACCTTGTCTGTAAAAATCATTTCCTCTTTTTTTTTTTTTTTTAAAAAGAATTTTACTTGAAATGCTTCAAGAAGAGATAATGGACATAACTCAGCCAGAGCCAAGCACCTTGAAGTCCTGTTGGTTTCATAGAAAGACTGTTAAGCGTATGCTTCCCTCTCCCATTGATGTGAGTGGGGCTGACGCACATTTTACATTTACTGGATTATGCCTGTTGTTGTCCCGGGGGGGGGGGGGGGGAGGGGGTTCCCACTGTGGAGATGCGATTATTTTCCTTACCTCTTGTTCTGTTTTTGGGTAGCTATTTTTAGCCTTTGTTTCCGATGCCTGCGGTTCTGTATCTTTGATATGGGAGAGGTAGAGGATATCTCACATTATTTACTCTACTGTCACCTATATCAAAATCCCAGGGAGAGCTTACTGGGACAGATTTTGGCATTCTTATAGGGGGCAAGTATCTATGTGAAGATTTGCTGGTTATTCTCAAAGTGTGATTCCTATGTTACACACAAAACAGCTTTGTTTGCTAAAGCTGCAAAACATTTTCCTGCAATCCCTCCGGATGCTATTGCAGTGGGCTGTGCAGGCGATTCATTAACCTGATTTCTGTTTACGTTCTGCTATTGCATGATGTATCGAGCTATTTTCTTTGTAATGGCTATTAGTCAAATACAATAAAATGTTCTGATCTGATTTGATCTTCATCACTGATATAGCATCAGTGATGTACATTGAACTTTATGGAGTGACATTTAAAACACACACACACACACACACGATTTGCTGCCCCAAAGAGCTGAAATGTTTTGACAGGAAATGGAGAGGCGTATGCACATTCCTTCTGTGACCTTTGTTCATCCAACCCAGAGGTTTCCTGCTCCTTGAAATGACTCCACCCTTTCCCCTGGCTGTTCCTTGTGCCTGTAACCACTGCCTAAAACGCCTCCCTGTGACCATCTTCGAGTCCTTCCTCAAAACTCACCTTTCCCAGGAAGGTTTGGGAACATTCCCCAGCCCCTATCGCAGAGGCGGGCAACTTGTAGTTCTCCAGATACTGTTGGACTACAACTCCCATCATCCCTCACCATTGGTCATAGCAAATTGGAGTTGCAGTCCAAGCACATCTGGAGTTGCCTATCCCTGCCCTTCGCCCAAATGCAGGGGTGGGGAGACCTCTTTTAGCTTGAGAGACAAATTCAATTTTGTGGGAGCTCCCAGGAGCTGCGGTCCTGTGAAGGGTGGGGCCAAAGGCTGGGGTCAAAAATATTGAAGCTGTATTTATTTATTTATTTATTAATTACACGGCTTGGGACCACAATACCTGATGGAACGCCTTTCCCGACATGAACTTACCCGTACACTACGATCAACATCTAAGGTCCTCCTCTGGGTGTCTACTCTGAGGGAAGCTTGGAGGATGGCAACAAGGGAGACGGCCTTCTCTGTGGTGGCCCCCCAACTATGGAATGATCTCCCCCATGAGGCTCGCCTGGCGCCAACACTGTTAAGTTTTCGGCGCCAGGTTAATACTTCCTCCCAGGCATTTAACAGCTTATGTTGAGCTTTTTTAACTGACCCCTGGATAGTTTAAATGACATGTAGTTTGTTTTTAGGCTTTTATGGTTTTAAATTTTGTATATTGGTTTTTAAATGGTCAATGGTTTTAATTTTTGTAAACCAATATTATTATTATAATAATAATAATAATAATAATAATAATAATAATAATAATTCTATACCGCCCAATAGCTGAAACCCTCTGGGTGGTTCACAAAAAGTCCTGACTTCCAGCAACTTAGACTTAGGAGAGGCATTTTGACCTTTTAGAATGGAGAACTAAATGCTCCAGAGCCAAGAAACCATCCAAAAGATTGCTAACTAAGAACTGAAGGGGGGGGGGGGGATTAAGACATGTGGAGGAGGTCGAAATCATTTAAGCATGACCCTGATAGGGAAAGCCTAGTTTAGCCATTGAATGGGGCTTCATTTCAGTTACACAAACCTGCCTCCATATCTCCCATTGTTTGAAAAGTTGATGCCTGTTTATCAGTCTCTTAGATTCCGTCCAAAGATCTCCATGCCTCAGAGAGTCTTCCCTCCCCCCCTTTCTTAATTGCAGCAGCTGTTAACACAGCTGCTGGAAGAACTACTTTGTAGTGCACAAACTAGTCAGGACTTACCTCATACTTTTCCGTTCGAATCAGCCCTGTCTCATTATTTGGGCCTCGTAAACATTCCCATTTTACGAGAGCGCTTGTGTAACCCAGAGGTAACGCCATCTGCGACTTTGCATTTCAACAGGGGACGCTTCCGGGGTGATCAGCACAATGTTATGCATGTCTACGTGGAAGTAAGTCCCACTGAATTCAATGGGACTTGCATCCAGGAAAGTGGGTATGGGATTGCTTTGGTAATTGATGAAAAAGCTCCCCCCCCCCCCCCGTTAATCAAACAGCGTGTATGTATGTATGTATGTATATGAATATCAGGAGTGGGGGGCCTCTTTCAGTCCAAGGCCAAATTCAATTTGGGAGAAGCTCTTGGGGTGGGGAAGTGTGTTCCCTTGGCACATTTCAACATTTTAGAATGGCCGGGAAACCACCCCATGATTGGTGGTTGGTGAAAAGGAGGGCAGGGTAAGGGGGCAGGGCCATCTAGAGAAACCCAGAGGGCTGGATTTGGGCCCCGAGTCTGAGGTTCCCCACACACACAATACATAGTTGGATCCAGACTTAGTTTTACATATATTAGAGCCATTGAAATTAGTGGGATCTAAGTTAATAATAAGTTAATGTTGAGTAATGACTAACTTAAGTCCCACTGATTTCAATCAGCCAGCCATTTCCTCCTCCGGGAAACTCCATTTCCATTCCCATCCAGTTTTCAGGAGGGTTTCTTCCCTCAAGTCAGCCAGCCAGAATCTTACGGCCAATGAATGGTTCAGTTTTTTACTGGGCCGTTTCAGAGCTTTCCCCCTCCCTGTGATTTTTATATTTTGGGTACTTGGGGTTCCAAGTGACATTGTTGATACCTGCCACTTGTGAGTGGGTGGCGCCCCTTTGGCTACACAGGTAACGACACTTGCACCTCAACATAAGAAGTAGAGGGAATAATATAGCCAAAAGGGATTGTTGCTTCCCATGGTGTTAATTTCGGATGAGTTATTTCCTACTGGAAATAGGGAGAGGCAAATGAGAGGTCAGCAAAAATCTTGATGCTCATTTCACACCCTAGTACCATTTGTATTTGCTGCGTGCCTTGCGCAAACAGAGAAAATGGCACAAACTGAGTAGCGATCGAATGGGAGATTTGTGCAAATTTCCTCCCTGGGCTGAGGCAGAGCTGGTTCAGTCTCATAGGTGTGCACACAGGGTGTGCTGGTGCCCAGGCACACCCTAACTTCCTGGGGCACCTCTGCTTTCCTCCCCCACCCCCCGCTTGAATTGGAGCTTTTAAAAGGATGGGAAAGCCTCCGGAAAGCCACAATTAGCATCCCTAGGGGAACTGCGCACTTTCCGGAGGCCCTGGAAAACGTGCTTTCCCCTCCTCCTTTAAGGTGCACACCCTAACGAAATGAGCTGCGCACACTTATGTTCAGTCTACAGAAATCTGTGCAAATCAAAGTGGGAATCAGGAACGAGACGGATGTGGGCATGTGTTCGGCAATTGGCGAAGCTTTTCAGCAGACATGCGCACATGCTCGCATTTGGAGCTTTGAGCAGGATGTGCTCACATGTTTTGCGGGCAAAAATGAAAATCTCATGCATCCCTAGCTGAAAATAATCTTTCCATGTTTACAGGATGTACAAGAAGAAAGCTACCCATTGACAGAGGCTACCTCATTACCATTGGGGGTTATTTGATTGCGCACAAGGGGCCTATAATGTATTAATTTCTACTCTGCCTGCCTTCTCCCTTGAATCTCAAGTTAAAAAGAAAGGATGCTTTTAAAACTATCTTTCTGAGGCCCAGTTCATACAATACTGCATTTATTCATCCGTTCATTCAATTTCCGTGCTGCCTGTCACTATAAAGATTACAAGGAAGTTTACAGCAAAAGCTTAAAATCCTAAAAGCACAATAAAAAGAAATGCACAGCTTTTGCTGTGTAGATCCATGCCAGGAACTGTAACCCTTTGAGTTCGGACGTGTAAAATATGGGCAATGCTGGAATCTAGTTAAGTCTGTCATTTCATGTGTAAGCTGAGAGAGGATGAGAAGTTAATTTGAGCCAGGCCTGAGCCTCAGCACCTATTTTGGATGTCAAGGCTCAACCCACAGGTGTATAGGGCTGCAACATGTAGTTGATTTTTTTCCTGGCATTGAGGAGGAGACTGGAAGTCTTTTCTTCCACTTTTAAACAAGCCACAGTTCTCTGATGTCTAAAATTGGGGAACACCGGTTTGTTTAAACTCTAGTTCAAACACACCAGGATCAAACCAGGATTATATTGATTATAGTTTTAACAAACCACAGTTTCCTGAGTTCAGTCGTAAGAGGGAACTGCACTTGGTTTAAAAGTGGAAGCAAAAGCTTTCAATCTCCTCGTGGCCATGAAAGGCAGGGAGAGAGCAGTGCAAGAATTCAAGGCTCGGTGCAGCTAGATCACATAGAAGGAAATCATGGTTTCCTGTTACCTCTGAACCGGGCGAAAGTGTGTCTTTTCTCACCAGAGGAAATTCAAGTCCAACATTTCTAAGAATACAGTCGGGGACTTTCCAGGCAAACTAGAACCTGAATACTTCACAGCACAATCCGATCCACCAGGTTCAATAGAGCTTGCTTCTAAGTAAACATTCATCCGATTGCAGCCTCAATCACTTCAGAAATTCACCATGACATACGCATTTTGCAAACCCTCCTCCTCTGGATTACCTTCCCTTATAATGAGGCAGGGGAAGGGAAAGGTTCTGCCCCAGTTATTCCCTGCCTCCCCTTTTGTTGTTGTTCCTGTCCTCTCCTTTAGCCTACTTCTGAAGACGGGTTGGTTCTTTCCCCTAGCATCATGTCTTTCATGCTTCTGAACTGCAATGCAGCTCCGGAGGCGGCCCTTTCAGCCAGTGATGGGTTCCTGACAATGCCTCCTCCGATGCTGGATCAGCCAAGTGAAGGCTGCGGCTGGTGTTAGCAGTGGCAACTTTGCACGTAAATGTAAAAAGAAGGAGGAGGCCTGAATGCCTCTCCACCGCACGCTCCAGCAAAGGGATCTGCTTGGTGGTAGCTTGTATGAAGAACGCAAGAACAGAATTACCCTCTGTGACTAACTAAAAGCACCCACGGCGAGTGTTTGCTCTGCGGTGGCGGAGGACGCGCAATTGTTTGCTGCTAAGAATTGGTGCGCGTTCTTCACATTTTGAACAGAGTATGTCTGGAATGCCATGGAATCCAAGGCCTTATCTGAAATCGGGCTGTTTAACAGCAGCGTATCTGTGATTCCTGCATGACCCAAGACCACCCATGTGTAGGCAGAAACTTTCTGTTAATGGAGATGCCAAGGAAAGCAGTCACTGTTTCAAGAATCCTTTGCCGATTAATCATACAAGTTGTAGTCGATGGGTTTCAATCAGCCTTGAAAATGAGCCTACAAAAGTTGCTAGCCTGCAAAACCTTTTTTTTAACCACAGAAGGTTAGGAGTGGTGTAGCGTAGGGAGAACATGAGGGTGGGGGGAATGCATTGTGGCCTGATCCAGTATCAGTTACTGGGAAACATGGCTGGGAGGCCGCTGTTAACTCGTGTCCTGCTTTTGAGTTCCTGGTCGACAACTGGACCCTTGATCTGATCCAGCATGGCTCTTCTGATGTTCTCTTGATCCTTCTGAGGCCACTGCCTCCATCCAGTCAATGAAGTTGACTGACGCTTCCATCATCTGCATTGATATCAAGTGGGAGTCCACTTTTGCTCAGTCGCTTTAGTATATTCTCATCAACGGTATGAACACGATTTCAATTCCTCATCATAAGGGATGGGGGGGGGGGGTGATGGTGTTTTGCAGATGCCCTTGGTGGAAGTTGGAACATGCCGGCATTAAAGGGTGCGCGGCAAGTTGCCACTCTACCCTAGTCTGACGAATCAGAGCTCACCATACTTCAGAGACACCTGAGCTCTGATATGGTGTTTGAACGATATTGTTGGATGTAACCAGAAGTGAAATGACCAGGGATAGGCTGCCTTTGCAAACGGTTTCACTGCAAGCTAGACCTTTTGTAGCCTCTGTCCACATTTTGTCCTTTCAGGGGTTGGACACATTCATGGAGGGTAAGTCCCTGAATGCCACCATGATAGCTCAGTGGACCCTCCAGTTTCAGACGCAGTATACTCTGAATGCCAGCTTCCGAGGGGCCCCTATGCTTCTTCCTTGTGGCATCTGGTTGGCCCCTTTGGGAAACAGGGGACTGGGCTAGGTGGGCTTTGGTCTGATGCAACAGGGCTCTTCTCAGGTCCTTCCATGACTTAAGTTTCCAGAAGATCTGGAAGGGGTCAGAGTGGGGTCGGGTGGGGGGAACCACCATTGTGCGTTTCTTCAGATCTGGAAGGAAAGCACTCCTAGGGGGATGCTTGACATTCCCGCCCCCGCCTTCTCTCTTTGAGTATTGACACAATTGAAGAGCAGGTTTTAGCTCTTCAAAGGTTTCAGTTGCCGGCCCTCCTCTGTGACTGAGCGGTCGTGAAAGTGTTTATTCTGTCCCTCCTTTCCATGGGAGCAGGAGGGAGCTGCTCTCGAGGCAGGCTTGGTTTTTGCTGTTGCTTGTTTGGGTTTGGGAAGATAAGCTGTCCGTTATCTTCCGTATCAAGTGCCCTCATCCTACCGACAGGACACAGCCAGCCGGCTCTTCTGCCCTCAGAGCCAGATTGCTGATCGTGACACACTAGCTGCTGGTGATCTTGTCCACCCGCACTTCCTTCTGCCTCTCGTCAATGGGCAAATGAGCACAAAACCATGACAAGTAAAATCTTCGTCCAGACCTCAGATGCTGCTGTACAAAGAGTCCAGCTTAAGCCCCGGCCTAGTGTGGGATTGAATATTCTGCATGGTCATGAATTCCAGCCATACAGGGACAGGAAGCCCCAGTGCATTGTGGGTAGTAGCTCAGGTCCACAGAACCCTTTAAGCCTTTGTTGTATTGTATGGCGAGGGATTTTCGGGAACAATCAGGCCTGTCCATCAAAGATTAAACAGACTGGAAGTGCACTTTATACTAACAAATGAACGAACAGCCCTTTAGAGTGTTAATACAGCCATGCAGTAAAAGATCCACAGACTTAAACATACAATTTAAGTGATGACAATTTATTTTATAAACCTTAGCCAATGGGGATTCCAGCGGAGGACTCATTCATTTCCATGCATATCCTGCTTAGTATATCACATTTGAGAGAGGTGAATTGTTAGTACTGTTTTAAAATCCTTAAAGATTAAAGATTTTGGCCTCCCCTACTTCCAAGCCGATTCTTTCCAAGAGGGTGCAGCCATCTTGTCCTATGAAAGCAACAAGGACAGAGTTTTGTGGCACCTCAAAAACAAACAATTGATGAGCTTTTTTGTGGAGTCTTAAGAAAATAGACCCACTGGTTGGCTAGAGCTTTCCTGTTCCTCCATCAAGCTTAAAAGTGAAATAACCGGTCCCAACCATGGTCAAGGCCCTTAAATGTATAGAGAAATTCCCCAAGTTTGTGCGGCGTGGCCAGTAGTTACTTGCTGTGGTTGAATACAATGTCATGGGGGAAAGGGAAGAGGCTTGCTTCTGAGTTGCTCAGAGGTCAGCAACAAGGGAGAGGGCCTTCTCTGTGGTGGCCCCCCAATTGTGGAGCGATCTCCCTGACGAGGCCCGTCTGGTGCCAACGTTGTTATCTTTTTGGTGCCAGGTCAAGACTTTCCTGTTCTCTCAGGCATTTAGCAATATCTGATGAGCCTGGGTCTGTTTTTGTTTTTAGACTTTTGTCTTTTAAGTTATTATAGTGACTTTAAACATATGTGCATATTGTATGTTTTTGCAGTTTTAATTTTTGTATGTTATTTTTAAACGTTTTAATCTTATGTAAACCGCCCAGAGAGCTTCGGCTATGGGTGGTATACAAATGTAATTATTATTATTATTATTACTAATATTATAATAATAATAATAATAATAATAATAATAGATGTTGCTTTTTGTTCCATAGCACCTGGCCACAACACTTTTTGGGACCTTTCCATCCCCCTGTGTAGTTCTTGATAAAATATTAGGATTGCTGCACTGCTTCAGACCCACGGCCCACTGGGCCTTGTGAAACTAAGTCCCGTTCATTTTAGCAGGACTGACCTCTGTAGTAATGTTGCCCAAGCCTCCTGCCATCACAGAGCATTGCATTGGCTCCCATTGAAGGCCAAGGCCTAATTGAAGATCTTGGTCCTGGCCTTGAAGGATCTACACTTGCACTACCCAGCTTACCTTTCCTCCCTTTTGTCCTGGTATGTCGTGGGCCGGGCTGCCAGATCCATGGCTCAGGCCCTCCTGACCTGTTCTACCTCATGGATCGCGGTGTCCCAGTATCGAGCATTCCAGGGCCTTGTCCCACAGCTGTGGAATTCACTCTCCCTGCTATTGCGAATAACCAAGAGCTTGGAGGTGTCCAAGTAAGGTTTGAAAACCTTTCATTTTGAATAGACAGGGATGGCTGGTTGTTCCTGTGGTAGAGCATGTTGCCTTGGGGTGGCCCCTACATATTTTGCATGGTTTTTTTTATTTTAAGTGTTTCTTGTTATATTCTTTGTTTCAGTTAAGAACTTTTATTAGGATTATTGTATTTATTGTATCTTTTGTAAACTGCTGACCTACTTTCTTGTATGAACAGCGTTTTGTAATAAAGCGCTATATAAATTATTATTATTATCATTATTATTAATCTCTTTTTCGATCGTGGCGGTTTTTCTAGACGGACATGACAGGCTTTGTCAAGTCATGCTGTCTTTTATTGATTCAGGAATTTCCTGACGATTGAGCATATTTTAATTATGATTGCTTTCTGGATGTTGGTGTGGATGTATTTTGGTAGGCCCAATTTCTGAAGGTTGAATGTATAATTTTTTTTGATGTGATGCTGGGGACTGATGTGGCTAATAGATAATTGTGACCTTTTCCTGTTGCCACAGTTCTTTGACTTCCATGGCCAGTGGTGTATATTTGTCTCTCTTTTCCTCTTCCTTTTCAACAACATGTTTGTCATTTAGTATTGCTATGTCAATGAGGTATGCGTGTTTTTCTTTTTTGTCTATGATCGTTATGTCTGGTCGGTTGCAGGGTATTGTCTTGTTGTTGTTATTATTATTATTATTATTATTATTATTATTATTCTCCCAGACATTATATAGTGCTGAGATTGTCACTGGGGATGCATGGGGTGGGGGTTGGGCAGCCAAGTGCCTCGAGACAAATAGTTTGACCCCTTTTGTTTGACACTTTCGGTTACTTGAAATAGAGTGTGTTTTTATTTTTTTGTAACAGGATCATAAATTGGACATTTAAAATAAGATCGCAGTGCTAAATGCTACACTCATTTGAAGGTTAATTCCATCCATATCAGTAGGATTGACTTACTAAGTATTCTTATTACAATAGGATTTATTTTTTCCCAGTACAGAGGAAATGTGTTTAGGATTGGGAGTGTTTATGTGAAATATAGTGTTATATCTCTTTTCTGTGATAGAGGTATACAACATTGTGTGTGGTGTGGAGAAAGCGGATAGGGACACATTTTATTCTTCTCATAACACTAAGACCCAATGGGGTCGTCCCATGAAGCTGATTGGTGGGAGATTCAGGACAGATAAAAGGAAGGATGTCTTCACACAGCACATAGTTCATCCATCATCCTTTATTTCCAGTCAACAGTCCAAAGGTATATCAAATCAACACAGTTAAAATCGTACGTTACATTTAAAATCATTAAAACAATACAGCATCTCCGATGTTGGAACTCTGTGCAGCCTGCCCCCTGTGGTGAAATGGTGCACTGCAGGCGGCAGCATCTCTGCTGTTGGAGCTCTGTGCAGCCTGCCCCATGTGGTGAACCACTGCAATGCAGGTGACAGCTTCTGGCCCTAGATTGACTCCATCTGCCTGGGCTGGCTATTGGATCCACCTGGACAGGAAGGAGTGTAAGAGGACTTCAGGTTGAAACTTGCTTGGGCAAATAGTCAAACCTGGTATGAAGCAGCATCCTGGCTTCCTATGGTTCTGGGTGTTTCCAATTAAACCCATGACAGTCCAAGGGCTCATTTTGTTGTTATTCACTGTTTTATCAGCTTTAAGGGCAAAGATGCGGTCAACTCAGGACCCAAAAAATAGCCTGGATGGTTTCCTGGTTTCCTCCTGGTTTCCTCTTTGACCCACAACCCTTCCCCCCTTTTTAAAGTCTTGTGTGAAAGTGATGGTAATGGGATGCCTTTCTTATTTGCGCCACTAGGATTAACAGGCCCATATCATTAACACCAGAATGTCAAGTTAAAGCCAGAGAACATCTCCCCCACTATGACATGTAATAGGAAGGAATAGGGATAAAGAGAATGTGTGAAAAGCCAAAAAAGGGTAATATGTTTTCTTTATTATTTATTTATTAAAACCTTTGCATCCTGCCCTATATCACTGGGATCTCAGGGTGGCGTACAGATAAAATCAGAACAATGTAAACATGAATAATACACACAGCTAAAAATGTAATTAAATCGTTAACAAATTAAAACCAGTAGAAAATATTTTTAAAGCAAGAAAAACAATTAAAACTACGTGCAACCTGCTTTGTTAAAAGCAGCAGGAGGAGGAGAGCAAAAATTTGGCAGTGCTTTGCCAGCCGCCATTTTTCTGTCAGCTTAGTCACTGCCGAAGCATTTTTAATTATACTTTGGAAATCACGGTCTCCAGCGAGCAGTTCGGCTTGGGGAATGATAGAATGGGTTTAAATGACCTCTCGCCGGAGCTGATGTATACCAGGCAACTTTGGAACTGCCGCGCAGTGCATACCATAAAAGGCATTGCTGGAAGGAGAGTTGGCACCGTTAGTCCAAATACCAGTGAGAAAGCGGCCTTGGCAACAGTAAATTCATGGAGTAGCGGCTTTAAAAGGTGAGGCGGGCCTCTCTGGAGAGGCAGGGGAGAGGTGCCCGGCCAGTGGAGGCTGGTGGCTCCGATGTCAGTGGGGCGATGAATTTGCTCCGGGATTCAGTCAGAACCAGTCAGAACTCTTTGCACTTTGGATAGGTCCTTTAGGGTTCTGACTGAAACACGGAGCGGATTTACCACCCCACTGACATTGGAGGCACCAGACTCTACCTGGTGCTGCTTTCCCTATGTGCATGTTCTCTAGGGCAGAGAGATCCGGAGATCAGAGGAGGCCATGAGCTTTCACCGGGTGGGTCAGGATCTAAAAAACAATATGGGTTGCAAGCCAATCCGAGCGGTGGAGATCACCGCAAGGACGCAGCTACCATTTTCTTTTTGGGGGTTTTACAAATATTATTATTTTGTAAGAGGGGAGTAAGAGGAAAGGTTTGGGAGGCATTGAGAAAGACAAGGAGAAAGCGGGAGGGGAAAAAAGGGAAAGAAGGAAGTTGGGGATGTGTAGATACATATTAGCAATGGTCCCCATGTAGCAGGTATGGATTTAAAGGAGGGGAGCAGGTCTGCAAGTCAGGCCTGGCTTCAGTACTTGGCATGGTGGAGCAAATGTTTGGGCACAAAGGATTTAGGGGATCCCACCGGGCCAATGCGGGCATCGGCTTGGTGGTGGATGTTGCTTACAATTTAGGGCCTGAAGATCTGAGGAAGGGTGGCCCCTTAGACATTGCCAAAAAAGAAGAAATGCATCACCAAAAATGAGGACAGAAGAGGACACCAATTTGGCCTAACATCTGCATGGGCTAATATATATATATATATATATATATATATATATATATCATTAGAAATAAACGAAGATGGGACACATCTCCTCATAGTGGGGAAGACTGTGAACAGGTGACCTGTGTAGCTACCTGCTCAGTCTGCTGTCCAGGTGCTGCTACCTGTCGATGGGCAACTTCAACACCTTTGCTCTCTCTTCTTAATGGTCCTTTATCTTTAAACTGGATCCCTCTTTAAATAAAGGACACTATCAAAGAGAGGATAGCCTTTTGGCAGCCCTCGAAACAGAGGGCTGCCCTTGGAAAAGTAGGTCACCTGGCCACCCTATGGAGAAGCTCCGTGGGAAGTGGCTGGAGCTGCCATTTTCATTTCCCCAGAATGCCTCTGGGACCCGACTAAATTATACTGCTGAGATGAATCGAAGAAAGCGAGCTGGTGAGGTAATGTTGCATTTCTGCCTCACCGAAAAAAAGAGGGCCAAAGAGGACACCCCTTTGGATAGAACTGGTGTGTGCTAATTTATAGGTGCAGGTGCAGATTTAGAAGAAATTACTATCACTTAAAGAGAATATCTCGCCATAGTGGGGAAGTGCCCTATGTGCTTTCCTCTGTCTGCTGTCCAGATGCCGCTAACTGTTGATGGGCAACTTCCAGACATAAGAACTACCTTGCTGGATCAGACTGAGGGTCCATCTAGTCCAGGACTTTGTTCACACAGTGGTTCACACAGTGGCCAACTAGCTGTCAGCCAGGGACCAACAAAGCAGGACATGGTGCAACAGCACTCTCCAACCCATGTTCCCCAGCAACTGGTGTACATAGGCTTACTGCCTCAGATACTGGAAGTAGCACATGACCATCAGGGCTAGTAGCTGTTGATAGCCTTCTCTTCCAGGAATTCATCCAACCCCCTTTTAAAGCCATTCAAATTGGTGGCCATCACTACATCTTGTGGTAGTGAATCCTATAATTTAACTATGTGTTGTGTGAATCTCCCACCAATCAGCTTCATGGGATGACCCCTTTGGGTTCTAGTATTTTGAGAGAGGGAGAAAAATGTCTTCCTATTCATATTCTCCACACCAGGCATCATTTTGTACACCTCTATCATGTCTCCCCTCAGCCTCCTTTTTCCCAAGCTAAACAATCCCAGCGGTTGCAACCTTCCTTCATAGGGGAGATGCTCCAGCCCCTTGATCATTTTAGTTTCCCTTTTCTGCACTTTTCCCAGCTCTATAATATATACATTTTTAGGTATGGAGACCAGAACTGTACACAGTATTCTAAGTGTGGTCGCACCAAAGATTTGTATGAAGGCAGTATGATGACGGCAGTTTTATTTTCAATTCCTTTTCTAATAATGCCTAACGTGGAGTTTGCCTTCTTGACAGTTGCTCTTCCCTTCTCTCCTTTCTTCTGGTTCGTTCTCATTCAAGCCGGCTTTGATTAGACAACCCATCAAGTAGAAGACTGTCTTCTGTAAAATGGGACATATGGACACCCTTGGGGGAGAAGGCTAACCAGGAGTGGGGTGTTTTTCATGGAAGGGCTGTGAGCTCAGTTCTCTTCTGGTACTCCAAACAAATTCCTGGGCTCTGGATCCTTTCCTTCTAAGTGTATGTCTTTTGCACCAGGCTGCCTGGTTGGTATCTCAGGGTTATAGTAAAAAAATAAAATAAGAAAAGTAGATCCTGCAAGCCTGAAGTCTTCCCTCCCTTGGCTTAGAGGGCTTTAAAAGCAGATTATACAAATAAAAGTAAGACACATCCATCAATGGTTCCGAGTTATGTTGCCTGTATGGCAACCCCATGTACAGAGGTGGAATGCTTTTGAATAACAGCTGCTGGGAAGCCAAGATGGAAGACCAGCGTCACTGGGGGGAAGGAGGATTTTTGCATCATTTTTGCATCATTTTTTTCTTATCTAAGGGTGCAACCCTATGCATGCATAGACAGAAAAAGTATCCTGCAGCTCCCAGCATTCCCCAGCCATTCTGGGGAGTTGTAGGACTTTTTTTCTGTCTAAACATGCATAGGATTGCCCCCTAAAACACTCTCCACCTATAGAAGTTGCTATTGGCCCCACTAGAGGAAGAGGGGGGAAATGCCAGTACTTTTATCATACCTGTGTTTCCCCCCCCCCCCCCCCCATTGCGACACTCACAGCAGCTGGCTGGCTAGGTGGAGGATGCAGGTTTAGATTGGAAAAACAGCTCTGGGGAATGTTTTTCTTTTTGTTTTGTTTTGTTTCGAAAACCAACCCTGCCCCAGTTCCCTTCAAAATTGGAGCTCCCTCCATGTCTTCACAGTTTTTAAAAAAAATGTTGGGAGATTCAGTCATCTGTTTTGACCATAAATCACAGAGTTTGAGGTGAAGGAGGCTTACTTTGTGGATTCCTTAGACTCTCTTGAGATTCGACAACAAAAGACTAAGGGTAAGCCAGAAAGAAGGCTCTGTGTGTAGATACAAAAAATAAAAATAAAACGGATGTTGAGCCAGAACATTATGTGACTCCTACACCATGAGACTCTTGCCAACCACCTTTCCCTACAAACTCGCCTTTCCCTCAACCAATAGAATGTCGCCGGATAATAGCACCTCAGCAGGCCTCCTCGGGAGTGAAAACCAAAAGGAGGAGAGCATCCAACTCAGGGCAAAAAAAAGAGAGAAGCAGGTTCTCAGAATGCCGAGATACTTTATTTCCAAGTCCAACGCGTTTCAGCCTATGTTGTTTTTTAAGGCCTTCTTCAGGGGGTTGATATGTCTGCAGAAATACTCTTAACAGGATGAGAGTCTCCTACGATAATTACTGGCGACTGGGCCGAAACGCGTTGGGCTTGGAAATAAAGTACCTTAGCATTCTGAGAATCTGCTTCTCTCCCTTTTTGCCCTCCTCGGGAGTGGTACCCATCCTCTGGAACACTCCCCCCAAGTGCGGTTCGAGAAGCAGAAACTGTGGCTGACTAGCTTCAAACGCCTCTTGAAAACGTCTTCGTCCACATAGGTTCCTGTTGACCTTTAATGGTCTATGACGATGCTCTGTTTTATTGTTGTCCTTGCCATTATGTTTGAAATTATTCATTCTTTTATGCTGCTTTTATATTGTCTTATATATGCATTTTAATGTGAAACACTTAGGAATTTTATTTTATTAAGTGGTATATAAACTAGCTAGCTAGCTAGATATCAGCCTTCCCCAATCTAGTGGCTTTCAGATGCTTTGGATTACAGTTCCCAGCACTCCTGATCATTGACCATGCTGGCTGGAGCTGGTAGGAGTTGTAGTCCAAAACATCTGGAGGGTACCACATTGGGAAAGGATGATCGATCGATCAATAAATTGGTTGGTAGATGATAGATAGATAGATAGATAGATAGATAGATAGATAGAGGGCCTATTCAGACAACACTCTAAGCCGTGGTTAGGCAGCTAAGCCTTTTGCAGCAAATGGTTAGTGAGCATGTTTAAACCATGTTTATGTAGCCACCATGGTTAGGAATGGTTCACACAAGCCATAATGTTTAACTCAAAATGCTTAACCACTCTGGCTTAGTGTGTCGTCTGAACAGGGTGAATGAATTCTCAGTCTGGGTGGGCTACAATGGGTGTGCTTTGCTGCTGTTGTTGTTTTGTGATTAGTGGGCACAGTTGTAGATGGTGGATTTTCAGGTCAGAGGGAAAGGCTCGCCACCAGAAGATCAAGTCAAAAGAAGACGGGTGGTTTCAAGTTAAGTTGGTACCATGGAATCCGTCCCCTTCTACACTGCTTTTCTCCCATCACACTTCTGTCAGCACCGTGTGTTTTGAAATCCATGTTAACTGTCCATGCTTCTTAAAACAAAGGGCAAATTCCTGACATTTCTCTAGTTCCTTTCATTCCAGAGAGCCGTACCGAGCTCATTTTTGCTCTCCATTAAGACGAGGTAACGGCGGCTGCTCACCGGCCTCTGTTAATCTGACAATCCGTGGAGGAGATCTCGTGTAATTGCGAGTTATCTGCATTCCAGCTGGCCCAGAGCTATCCCCAGTTGTCTCAGATGTTGCTTGTTCTCATTTGATCCTGCTCGGGTTTTGATCCTCGCGGGTGGCACGAGGACGGCCGGCTCGGGCCGTGGGGATGGCCCCGCTCACTCATTCCTCGGAGGAGGGGTGTGTGCGTGGTGCTGCTGCATGCCCCCCCCCGCTAAACCTTGCTCCTAACCCTTGGCTGGGGTGAATGGTGGAATTCCACACACAGGCCGCTCTCCCTTGTAGAGTGAAAAGCAAAGCCTGAGGCTGTTCTCTCGCTGTCTGAAAGAGATAAGAGGAGCAGTTTGCAAATGTGGAATCCTGCATAAGCATGGGTGGTGCTGGCTGGAAGATGCTGGGAGTTGTACAACATTTTTCAGTTTAAGCATGCATAGAATTGCGCCCGGGATTGCCACGGATGGTGCAAGTTCCAACGGGGATTGCAGCGGGGGAAGGCAAGGCTAGCTTTAACCTCCCCACTTGCGGCAACACACGCTGCAACACCACCCTCTTCTCCCTGTCTGTACGGCAACGAAGCTTGGGGGGGGGGGGGTGACAGACGGACCTGTTCCATTGCTTTAGGAAGAACTGAGGCGGGGGCACGTGAATTGAATAATTTGTTTTATCTGAGCCGAGTTTGAGCTTTGCCTCCTGTGAAATTGAAATAAATCCTGGTAGTCATTTCTACATTTGCATCTATAGATATAAATCAAAATCTGCACATTTTATGCAGATCTGCGTCTGATAGGCCCGGGGCAATCATCAGCAATTTTGCGTGATAAGAGAAGAGATGGAAGAATCGGTGGGAAAACACAGGAGTGTTACAAATGGGAGGCAGCATTGCCTGTACCCGCTCACCCCAGTAAAATTCCATGAATAAAGTAGGGTGATTACACAACCAAGGCCAAAAAAAAGGGGTGTCCAAAATGGCGCAAGACATGATTTATTCAAGGAATCTCAACAGGTTTCAAGTCTCAGCTCTTCAAATATGGGGGGGGGGGAGATGTTTTTGTAAACTGCCCAGAGAGCTTCGGCTATGGGGTAGTATATAAATGTAAATAATAATAATAATATATTTGAGCCTGTTCCTGTGAGGAATTCCAACTACCAACAAGTCAGCTGTCTCCCTGTCCTTCTGGCCTGGACAGTTTCTGGCCCATTCCTGAATTTGCTCTGGGACCAGGGAACGGGTACTTCCCGGAGAGGGCTTTTTTCCAAGACCCTGTGTAGGCAGTTGGCCATAAAGTGACGTAATCTGTTGCCTGTTGTTTTGTCCTGGTTTGAGGGTGGAAGATCTCCATGTGAAAGTGTACCCCTGTTGAGACTGTCAACGGCTTTAATTAAGCAGCTTTAGTTAACCATGTTTGTAAGGGAGCAGTTCTGCGGCTACTGGATTGTCTGGACCACCATAGGATTTTTCGGTTTCTGACCCAACGTTGGAGCCAGGGCTCTGACCTCTGTTCCCAAAATTGGCCATCTAGTCAGAAATGCTGGGTGCCTGTTGGATGGAGGCAAGGATCGCTTTTGTCCGCCATGCGCTCTGCATAGGTTACTCATGTCCCTGTGTTAGAGGGTTTACGAGCACCCATAGAACTGCATCCTAAACTGCCTTTTACTTGGCAAAGCACCTTGAGAAAGTTTTGTTGGAAAGCAGTATATAAATATTCTAAATAAAAGATTTATTGGATTACCTAGAATTAACGAGTGTCTTTGTCAACACCACCTGCAACCCCCCCCCCTATCAGATATTACAATAGTATATTTTATTTTATTTATTCATTTACTTACTGCATTTCTATACCGCCCAATAGCCGAAGCTCTCTGGGCGGTTTACAAAAATTAAAACCATTCAATACCATTCAAAATAAAACGACAGTATAAAAACATAATTTAAAATACAGTATAAAAGCTAGGGATGTGCATGCCCCCCCGGATCGGAACCGGAACCGAGGCCTCGGATCGGATCAGATAGGAAGCTTCCCGGTTCGGTTCGGACCCGATCCTGATCTGAAAATTGTACATCCAATTTTTGGATTGGATGCCATTTTAGCTGTTTTCGCCATAGGCTTACATTGGGGGAAAGAAAGCTTTCCCCCAGTGCAAGCCTATGGTGAAAACATGGGGGCAGATGAGTGGGGGCCTAACTCCCCACTCCCTGTCCCTCCCCCCACTCGCACTCCTTACCTGCTGGGGCGCCCGCTGCTGCCCGTTGGTCGAATCTACTGAGAAACAGGCTTCGCAGCCTAGTTCTTAGTAGAGCGCCAGGTGACCTGGCGCTCTACTGAGAACCAGGCTGCGAAGCCTGTTTCTCAGTAGATTCGACCAGCGGGCAGCAGCAGACGGCAGCGGGTGTCCTGGCAGGTAAGCCCCCTCCCCCTCACTTGTGCTCCTTACCTGCCCGGGCGTCCGCTTCCCTCCAGTGAAACAGGCTTTGCGGCCTGCCTCTCAGGAGCGCGCCAGGTGATGACATCATCACCTGTTGCGCTACTGAGAGGCAGGCCGCGAAGCCTGTTTCTCAGTAGAGACGCGCACCGGAGGGAAGCGGACACCCCGGCAGGTAAGTGGGGGGCCCTCCCGCCTCCCCTATTGCACTCCTTTCCTGCCGGGGCGTCCGCTTCCCTCCGGTGCACGTCTCTACTGAGAAACAGGCTTCGCAGCCTGCCTCTCAGTAGCGCGACAGGTGATGAGAGGCAGGCCGCAAAGCCTGTTTCTCAGTAAAGATGCACACTGGACGGAAGAAGGCGCCCCGGCAGGTTAAGTGGGGACCCCTCCCGCCTCCCACCCCTCGCACTCCTTACTTGCTGGGGCTGTCAGCAGCGGATGGTAGTGGACGGCCCCGGCAGGTAAGGAGCGCGAGGGGTGGGAGGAGGTCCGATCCTCTGATCTTATCTGAACCGGATCGGGTCCTTCTGGACCGGTTCAGATCAGATCGGACGATCCAGGTGCGGGGATCGGAAATCGGACAATTGTATCCGATTTCTCCTGGATCGGATCCGGATCGTGGATCGGACCCAATCTGGTGCACACCCCTAATAAAAGCACAACCAGGATAAAAAACTGAGCAGCCATGCAGAAATTGATAGGGATTTAAAATACAAATTTAAACAGCAAGGTTAAAAATCAGACTGAACTGTTAAAACACTGTGAACCAGGTGAACCTCTCTGGGGAGCTCATTCCACAGCCGGGGTGCCACAGCAGAGAAGGCCGTCCTCCTAGTACCCACCTGTCGCACTTCCTTTGGCAGGGGCTCATGGAGAAGGACCCCCCCCCCCAAATACAGCAATTGCTGTATTTCCTTCCCCTTAAGAACTACAAGAAGGCCAGGCTATAATTAAAGAGACATCTCGAAGTGGTTTACAACATAAACCTTTAAAATACAATGTGTTTGTAATAAAAACATTTTAAAACAGGATATTTCTCAGTTAAAAGCATGTAAAACAAACCCCAAATACTCATTCTCAGTTAGCACATTTAAAATGAAGAGAGCTGACAATCAACAACCCAGGCTTCAGAGTCGCTTGGGGGAGCCTGGGTGAAAAGATAGGTCTTTAACTGGTGCCTAAAACATGCCAGAGTTGGTGCCGCCCCCATATCATGGGCACTGGTATTCCACAAAATGGGTGCCACCACTGAGAAGGCCTGTTTGCTAGTTGCCACTGGCTGGCAATCTGCAGGTTGTGGTAAACCAGCAAGGCCTCCTCTGAAGATCTTGGCGACTGAATGGATCTATATCAGGGAAGGCGATCTACCAGTATGCTATGCATTGGATCCGATACTGGACGTAATAAATAGCCATCATGACTGGGAGCCATTGATAGCCTTCTTCTTCGTGCATTTGTCTCATCCCCTTTGAAAGCCATCCAAATTGTTGGCCATTGCTACGACTTGCAGTAGCGAATTCTGTAATTTGAACTGTGCCCCTAACCCTAACTTGTCCGGGGCGGGGGGGGGGGGGAGGGTAATGTAATCATTCGCAATGATGCAGCACAATTATAGAAGGAGGCATGATCATAACCTGGTGGTGAGAGCTCACCGTTTGCATGCAAAAGGTCCCAGGTTTAGCCCTTGGTATTGCCAGCTAATAAAACAATCGGGTTGCAGGTAACACAGGGAAAAATCTTTCTCCCCTCGAGTCCGTGGAGGGCTATTGCCAATCAGCATAAATAATCCTGGGCTGTGACTAAAAGCAGCTCCTTATGTAAGTGTCCAAAGCACTTCTGGTAGATTGTCTTGCAATCCTTACAGCAAGGGTGTTGAACTTCAGGCCTCTCCTGAGTTCCCAGTCCAGTCTTCCAGGGTTCTCCAAATGGCCCCGCCCCTTGGCCGCACCCCTTTCCTTTGTCCCCACCCTCTTTCCTCAAGCCCCGCTCTGCCCCCTTTTCTCCAACTGCCCTTTGTTTGGTGTCTTCCCAACTTTTATGCATTTTTCCCCCATTCCAAAGGATTGAAAAGTCTCTCCTAAAGTTAAATTACCGGCAGTAAGAGCTTAAAGCTACAATAGGCTGCCATTTTAAATATCTTGGGCCCTGTTAGCCTTCGGCCCTGCTCACCACTGGAATGCATCCCTCAGGAGCTTCTCCAAAATTGAATTCAGTCCTCTGGCTCAACACTCCAGCCTTGCAGCAAGGTTATTGGGTACCTGGTATGTATGTATCTGGCATTATTCTCCCCATATTGCAGATGTGGGTTGGAGGCCAAGAGAGTAGCTTGCTCAGGGCCACCTAGTAAGTTCATGATGGAGGTGAGATTCAATTCAAACCAGTGACTTCAAGATTTGTAGCTCAGTCTCAGCCTCTTACACCAGCTGGAAACACTTTAAATGTGGGTGGGGGGAATGTTCTGCCAACATTTGGAATGATATTTATTTATTGCAATAATCTCGAAGATGATATATTAATCTTTTCCTCCCTCACTCTAGAAACCCCAAGGGTCGTTTGAGTATTTTAAAATGTGCAATTATGAGTTGGACAAAATGATTGTAAACAAGAGCAGAAATGCAACACCCCCCCCCCCCGTCAAAAAAAAGACACATGAGCTTTGTTTATTATGAAGAAGCAATTTTGACAGGCAAGCAGGATCAAATGTGACAAAACGCATAAAAGAATAATGCTATGACCCTCTTCCGACTTGTGCTCCCATACTGCCTGTTAAAATTGGTTATTTAAAAGTTGTGCTTCGTTGGTTGAAGTATAAACAAACATTTGCAGCACAAAAATAAGATTGGTACAAGCACTGCTATCCAATACAAAAATAAAAACCGTAGTTATAAAATTAGACATCTGTGTAGCAGTAGACTGTAGCTGAACGTATAAATTCTTTCCTATCTTTTTTATTCTTTTCATTTTTTTTTCTCATCCTTCCTCCAAGGATATCTGGTTGGCATGCATGGGTCTTCTGCCCCACTTTTATCCTCGCAACAATCTTGTGAGGTAGGCTTCTTGTGCTTCAGAGCTGTGTGGGATTTGAACCTGAGACTTCCCAGTTCTAATCTGAAATTCTAGCCACTCCACCACCACATATTGGATGCACAAGAAAGAAGAAGAAAAAAGAAGCCATTCAAAGCAATTAAAATCAATTTTGACAGGAGCCTCTTGGGCTGTTTGCACAACACGCTAACCCACACTCAGTGGTTGAGTGTCAGTTGTTGCTGAACTGTGGGTTGTTTATTGAACTGTGGGTTAGTGTGTAGTCTAAAGGTCCACAGGGTGGCTTGCTAACTACCCTGAACAACCCAATGACAAACCGTGGCTTCTCAAGGTGGCCTGTTCACAAAAAATAACCAAAGCTGCATGGTTGACAAGCCACCCTGTGGAAAATGTCCTGGGTTCAAACACCATGCTAACTCATAGTTCAACAAACCATGGCTTCTCAAGATGGCTTGTTCAAGAAAAATAACCCATGCTGCGTGGTTGATAAGCCACCCTGTGGAAAATGTTCTGGGTTCAAATACCACGCTAACCCGCGGTCCAACAAACAGCCCATGGTTCAACAACAATCCACACTCAATCACTGAGTGTGAGTTAGCGTGTTGTGTGAACCCAGTCATTGTACCTAGATCAGTCATGAGAATTCTGTTACATGGGTTTTTGATAGTTTTGCCAATTCATTCCCTTTTGAATTAGTGTATTTAATTCAAAACAGAAGATGTGCTATGCATGACACCTACATGATGTATGAGTGTTTGATGTGCTGGTACATCAACATAGGAAGCTGCTTTTTTACTGAGTGAGATCACTGATCCATTTATCTCATGATTGTCTTACTGGCATCGGTTCTCCAAGATTTCAGATAATGGACATTCCTGCCCTACTTGGAGATTCTGGGGATTGAACCTGGGAACCTTTGGCATGCAAAGCATGTGCTCTACCACTGAGCCACATCCCTTCATTCTGTTCCACCCTAAGCACATAGAGTAGCCAACGTTAGTCCTACTAGTCCATTAGAGTGAATGGGACTTAAGTTTGTCACCACTAAGTGAAAGACCCATTCCTTTCAATGGGTCTACCCTCAATAGGACTAACATTGGCTATAGTGCATAGTTGCTGTCACTGCCTGCCTTAAAGCTGATTCAAAGGTGCATCATTGACCTGGAGATTGCACCCCCTCTTTTGGCGAGTATGCCTCCATCCAATTACATGCTGGGTGTTGAGAAGCACACCTCCAAATAAAAGCATCACATCCCAGCTTAACAGTGTTATGGGCAGCATCCACCAGTGACATCCCACAAACTTAAAATAGAGACAGTGGAGCTCCACCGAGTCTTTCTGTTGCAGAAGCGGTTGCCCATTTCACTTGCGCAACGGGTTGTGTGAGCAGTTGCACAACATGCACAACAGGAGTTGTGTAACTGGTTGCACAATGGGAATGCACAATGTGTTGCACAAGAGTTATGCGAAATCCCTTGCACAACCACATTTGCACAAACGTAACATTAGCTGGATTTTTTCTCCTGCTCATAGTTCAGAACTTAGTTTCCGCTAGCAAAACATCATTTGCATGAACGGAATGACACAGCTGGATACTGCCCAATATGTTAAAGTGGAGGGTGCAACTCATTTTTTCTCTACCATGGATACATTTTTAACACAGGTCATGACTACAGGAACACTGCACACATACCCAAGCCACGTACACGCACCTATGTGATACTTGAGGTCATATGCAATGATTCCGTGTTCCTGTTTAAATTAACCCTTAGAACCTTAGAACACATACATGTGGTTCAGGTGTTATCTTGCATAAATGTCTACTCTTCAAGGTAAATAACGCACAAGATTTGTTAGATATATGGTGCAATGAAAGAATTTAATCTGATGTGTAAAGGGTGTTTCTCCTATCTAGAGAAAAACGCAGAAGAGATGCTTTAAAGGCATGTTTTGGGGTTGGGTCTGAAGCTATGGAATGGTGGGAACCCACAAAAGACGTGGCTCTTTGTTATTTTTTTCTATTGCTTCAATCACATCTGGTCAGGTAGTGATGTAGCGTCGATATATTCCTGGCCTTGCTCTTGCATTGCTGTTTGATGTACCTAAGTTGGCCCATCTGAACAGAACAGTACAGGCCGACATTTAGGGTGGACAGATTCGCTATCACTGCCTTTATTGTCATCATTATTCCGAATGTGCTGTTTGCGAATGCCCTCCTCGCTCATGCAGCGGAAGCAGCGCAACCCATGTCCAAGAGGGAGGCATTGGCAGGTTCAGGGGAACCTCAAGCTCTGCAAAAGTAGAACATGATTTAGGAAATAAACCCTAAAACAGGGGTGGTACCCAATGAGGATGGAACATGCTCAGTGGCTATGGAATGCTGACTGACTGCTGGGGGAGGGGGACATAAGAAACCAAGTGGGGAGGGCAATAGAATAAACTATCCTGGTGGAGGGCCCTTTACGGGACACCTTCACGCTGTAAAATTTTGTTGCCGGTCTCGGTAGTTATTGTTAGGATAGAACCTGGTTAGAACATGGCTACGTGCTACCTCCATGTACACCAATTGCGTGGGGACATGGGCAGGAGTGTGCTTCTTTCGTCATGTCCCACTTTTGGGTTTTCCACAGGCAACTGGTTGGCCACCGTGTGAACAGAATGCTGGACCGGATGACCCTTGAGGGTCTGATCCAGTGTGGCTCGTCTTATGCTCTTCTATTACCATCAGCAAACATGGGTCATTGTAGGGTTATGTAAGTGAAAACAAACAGGTGCCTGCCCACTAGGAGCTTACATGTTTTATCCATTCATACATCCTAGCAACGGGGGCTGAAGTGTGGAGAGCATTTCCTCCCACCACTCCCCATGGTACCCCACTTCCCTTAAATTCCATACAAGAAGACGGAGGAAAAGTCTTCGCTCCATTCACTTCTATGAAAAGGGGAAAAGAGGCTACAGCTGAAGTGCTCTTGGAAGAAAACGGGCCATTTCACCTCCCATAATGGCTTCACCAAATAGCTGGGGCATTATAGATGTTTCCAGCTGTCGGCTTTTAATTTTTCATGTATTTTCATTGCGTAGATTAGCCTGGCACGCTCTAGATGAGATGGGCTACCATTCCCCTTATTCGCCACCCAGCACAGCCTACGGCCCACTCGAATATAAATGTGTAAAAACCAAGGAAAATACTGTCGGCTTTAATCCATAGGCTGATGCAACCAAAGAGTCCCCGCTGAAAGTTGTTCAGGAGCTAGAAATGAAATCTCAATCCCATTGGTTTAGCCTTCAGTTGAGGAAGCACCTCTCGCCTTGTGCTTAGCTTGACGCCTTGTTACAGGAAGGGGAATTAATTGTGCAGATGCCAAACGCAGAAAGGTTGGTGCTTGTCTGGGTGTAGATCTTGTTGACAGTGGTTTAAAGGCAGCAATTTCTCTTTATTCTGCTGTTTGGAGAACATTGTTGCCAGCCATCCTCGCAGACTTCAAACGGATTTAAATGAAATTCATAAGAATTAGATTATCATGGCTTAACCACATTACCAGGGAGATTAAGCAGCATCTTGCAGTGCTCCTGGAGGCAACCCAGGAGTACTGGGCTAAATCCTGACATGCTATTAAGATCTTCCTTATAAAGTACATAAGTATAAAATAATAAGACTGAGTCATTTTTCTTTCTTTTCTGGGGTGGGGTTAGAACATAGACCTCCATGAGTAATTCCCCACCACAGAACGCTTGAAGCTACCGGTAATCAGATTTGAGAACTTGTTGCATCAGTTCTGCACTTAGATAATTTTAGACCCCAGACTTAATTGTTATTAAGGGGAGGGGGCTTTAGACAGCTGTTTATATTGCTCAGTTGTGATGGGCAAAACTTACATTTGTCTTTCCTCCCTCCAACCATGCTCTAAAACTGTGTCTACGTTCCTGATATGTATTTGGTATTGCTGCTTCCTGTTAAAAAAGGCAGTTCGCAGAGAAAAACAAAAGGGGAAACAGAGTGAGTGTTTACCAGTCCCACATGCACACAAGGCTAAAAAAAAAAGGGGGGGGGAGGGAGACCACAGTGAAAAAAACGTAAAATGGTTTACTCACAATATTCTTGCATAAAAATGCAGGTACAGCATAGAGTTTCAGACAAAGTTTGTTCAGTCCATTTCTTTGTGTTCTGTAATACTAACAGGAGCAAGCAAACAAACAAACCTGCTCCTAGAAAGAGAGGGGAGGGGAGGAAAGGAAAGGGAGGAGCAGGAAACCGCACTGTCGTCCATAGAGCTCCTAAGGCTAGCTATGCCCCAAATCCCCATGCATTAACTATCTTACTGCAACACCGCCCCCTTCCTGTACCTTCCAGACGAGGATGCAATATTCCCAAGTGCAAGTTCTGCACTTGCCACTTTCTGGGTGGTTATTTGCCGCTGCCCCCCTGGGGCTGTACCCTTGGATTTTGGCTCCACCATCCTAGCCCTAGCTGTACCCTTGAGTTGTATTCGATCTCACATGGCACATCAGGTTTACATTATTATGTAACATTTAGAATCCTAGCAGCAAAAGGAAACTCGGGGTCATGAATTCCGACTTCCTGCCACTTTGATGGTAACGTCTGCTCATCAGATTAATCTTACATAAACTTAACGTAGTTTAAATGAAATTATGTATCATTATGAAGAGTTGTGCAATGCTTCAAGTCCCATTATAAAGACTGAAAACAGAAGACTTTCTGGGTGGGTTGACTAAGGGATCTTCTAGGGATTTTTGCCTGTGATCTCTTGATCACCAGTTGATCTGTCTGCATATTCCATTTTTTTATTATTATTTCTTACCTTCAAGTCTCCTGTTTTGTTGCATAAACTCCTTCAGGATCCTCCCTGGCCTTCCCACTCCCTTTTTCTCTGTGCTGTCATGTCCTATTATATCCCTGCCTGTAATCGGTGATGCACTTAAATAATTTTAGACTCTAGCCTATTGTGTGTGTGTGTGTGTATGTGTCTTACAGTGGCGGAGAGAGCTATTTAGATCAGGAGTAGGCAATATGGTTTCATCAGCACACCTTTCTTCGCACCCACCAAAGCGCCCTAACTCTTCACCTTTTTTTAAAAAAAATAACAAATCATATTAATTCTGTTGGTGCTGAAAGGTGTGGGTTCAAAGGAGGTGTGTAGTGTGTTGGGGTTTAGACTTACTCCCCCCCCACACACACACCTTGGCATTTTACTCAGTCTTTTGGATGTTACTTGTCCTTTGTAGTTAGCCGTGCATCCCATGGCAGCCATTTTGTGCTGGCACCCACAACAGTTTCTCCAATTGCCAGTTGTGCCCACAGTCCCAAAGAAGGTGGCCTATCCTTGTCTTGGATGCTATATGTTTTACTTGACTTACTTCACATAGCCTGATGGGCTGGAGTCTGGTGATGTGGTAAGCCAGCCCTGCTGTGTTACCTTGTGCTGAGCAGGACCCTGGATGCCTGCCCCAAAGTCCTTCCCTGATGGCACCACTGCCTGTAGCCTCCACTTCTCATCTCCACCACCACCCTCAGCAGTCTCCCGATAACCTAAATTATCTTCAGAGATCATCCAGTCCACCTCCCTTGCTCTTTCCCATCTCTGCACTGCAGGGTGCAACTGTAGCATCCCTGACAGATGGTCTTCCAGCGTCTGTGTAAATACCTCCAGCAAAGGAGAACCCACCACGTCCCAAGGCAACCAGTTCCACTGCTGAGCAGCTCTCACCGTTAGGAAGTTTCTCCTAATGCCAAGCCGAAATTTGCTTCTCTGCTCTTTCCACCCCTTGGTTCTAGTCCTGCCCCCGGGAGTGACACAGACCAAGACTGCTGCATCTTCTACATTACAGCCTTTCGTTGCCCTTTCTGCCTCTTATACCTGGAACGCTGTCCTAGAATGCCTGCATGTACAAAATCCAGAGCTAGAACTTCCCCAACACATGGTGCTCAGACTCTGCTGGAAGATGTCCAGGGAAGGAGAAGACACCCACCCCCTTAGGGCCACCTTCCTCAACCTGGCACCACCCAGATGTTTAATTCTTATCAGCCCCAGCCAACATGGCCAATAGTCAAGAATGCTGGGAGTTCTCGTCCCAAACATCTGGAAGGCAAGAGGTTAGGGAAGCAATTGGATCAGTGGTTGAACCTTCAAGGAGATCCTCCTAACATCCAACCAAAATGGGCTCTCCTGTAACTTGGACCCATTCAGTTGAGGCCTGTCCTCTCCTTACCTTCTCGCCGTCGTCCTTTGAATCATTCCAAGTTGTGTTCACAATGTTCCAGATAAGTGCTGCTTTGTCAATACTTTCTCATGGTGCTTTTGAGGGTCGCCTACCTATGGCCATTGGCAATGTCTTAAAAGATTGATTTCTTCCTTCCTCTTAGGGTCAGCCAGGGCCCACTGGAAGCCACGGACAGATGGGTGCTCCGGGCTTTACTGGCCCAGAGGGCTTGAGAGGTCAAAAGGGAGAAAAAGGGACAATTGGTGTTCCAGGAGCAGCTGGACTGAAGGGTGATAAGGCAAGTGATTTATTTACTTATTTATTTTTCTTTGAGAATATTAACAAAACAAAACAAAATAAAGAAAAACACACACAAAAATATACATATGTAGGAATATCATTTTTTCCCCACCAGGTATACCGTTCATTTTTTTTTTTAAAGGGGGTTATGCATAGGTTTCAAGAAAAGCAGACCATATATTCATGTATTTATCCACACGCAAGTCAAGTCGCACCTATGTAACATCTGTTCAAATGTTGATAGCATTGTTATTATTATTTTATTTAATATTATTATTTTATTATTTTATTTCATTTATATACTGCCCCATAGCCAAAGCTCTCTGGGCGGTTTACAAAAATTAAAAGTCCTCAATCCAGTGCATTATGGGAGGTGAGCATTTGTCCTTCCAACTCAATAATATAAGCCTTTTAGCTGCCATAAGGGCTCTGAAAATCCATTTGCGCTGACCAGGTGTTAACTTCCAAGAAGCCAGTAGGTAGTTTAGGAGGACATGCACATCATACCACTAGGATTAACAGGCCCGTATCGTTAACGCAAGGATGTCATATTAAAGGGAGAGAACGTCTCCCCCACTATGACATCTAGTAGGGAGGAAGAGGGATCGAGAGAATGTGTGAAAAGCAAAGAAAGGTTATTTATTTTATTTATTATTATTTATTAACACATTTGTATCCCGCCCTATATCACTTGGATCTCAGGGCAGCGTACAGATAAAATCAGAACAACATAAACATAAATAATATAATCCGTGCCTCTAAGTTTTATACAAATGCTGAGAGGTAGCCCTGGACGTTTTCACCTCAGCGATGGCAGAATTAGATAAGTGCCCTATAACAGGATGATGGGTGCATGAAATAATATAGATTGTGATTCCCCTGAGGAGCGTCCATCTTGGATTACAGCCGCCTCTGCCTCCATGTGTTCTAAACGAGCGTCTGTTGCTGATAGGGCCCAGATTTACAGATAAAATGGAACCTCAGTTGTACTCTTCTTATCCTTTTAGGGGCCGATGGGGGTTCCTGGATTTCAAGGAATATATGGAGTTCCTGTAAGTGTCTCTGTGTTTTAAATATTTATGTGTGCAAAATGTGGCAATATTGTTAGCATCATCATCATCTCTTTTTTTCTCGCTCGTGGTGGTTTTTTTAGATGGACATAACAGGCTTTGCCAAGTCATGCTCTCCTTTACTGATTCAGGAATTTGGTAGTAGTAGTATAAAGCCCATATCGCCATGGATGTTAGTATTCTGGCTCCTTTTTTGCCCCTCGGTGTCTTCACCGCGAAGGGGCTCGTGAATAATGCAAATATGGGCCATGCGTAGTAAAAAAAAAAAACCTCCAAAATTTGTATGTGTTGGGGCCCTTCCCCTTCCCTCGCACGCCGTGATTGGCCGCCTCCATTCAATTCCCCCTCCCCACGGGTGGGGACAGCCTAACCATGCGGCTGTGCCTGGAGCCCATCTTTGCGCCACACTGATTGCCCGAGCAGGGCTATCCACCATCCCGCTGGCGGAGGCACTGCCCTGCCTCTTTGGCACAGAGGAAACGAATTGGTATGAAAGCTCGAGTTTCGAACTGTTTTGTTTTTTTGCACATCGACGTTGCTTAGGCTGAAGGTCGGGAGGAGCGGTGGGAGTGATGTAGAAAGTCCAGGCGCACAGAAAGGTCTTCACCTGGAGCCGAAAAGACTAGGCGTGAGGTGGCGCCAGGCATGCTGAGCAGCCCTTGAAGCTGGCAGGAGCTGACCCACTTTTCCACAGGGTGGGGGTGGGGTGACACTGTTCCCTAGCTTCCAAGGCCACTATTTTCCTGCTGCTAGTAGCAGCAGAGAAACATCAATTATCAATGGAAATCACTGGCATGGGCGGAAGAGGCTTCATTTCCATCCACCCGCCCAACAATCCCTAGATCTCAGTGGGCAGGGGGGAGAGCTGAGTGTATGGGGGTTTGTTTGTTTTTAATACCTCTTTATTTCATTTTCTTACCCAACTTCATTTAATCCATCTTAACAATAATATTTACCACAATATCCTATATATATATATTTCCCCCCCATCCCCCCTGTGTATATGTGTTGGGGGGGGAGAGAGGTTGTGTCCATGTGCCCCAGCCAACACTGGAGACGTCCCAAAACAGTTGTACACCTTGTTCCAACCGGCACTTTAACTTGGGCCTGTAAAGGGATTGGTGTGTTCTCAAGCCAATCCCATGGCAAGCTGGGTGGATGGGCTGCGATTGCATAAGAAACCACGGGATTGGCCTTCCAAAAGCTCTGGAAAGCCTTTGCGCCAGGGGGGTCCTCTTGGGAAGAAAGGGGACGCCGAAGGTCATGCAGGCAATGTCTGACCACCAGGTAAAGTTACCGGCTTCTCGTGTTGTTGCAGCTGGGCCGATGAAACCTCCTGGCAGCTGTGGCCGCCTGTGTTTATGAGCTGTTAACCACAGATGCACTGGAGAAAGGGGCTCTTTACAAATCCCTCGCCCTGCTGCATCTGTTTAGTTTTTCCCATGGAACGAGATTCAGCAGTTTGGAAACCAAGCATGGACGATTTATACCGGTTCAGCTGAATATACAAGGCTGGCTTAATGGAAACATTACAGGGAGATAGCACATGGAATGGCTTCTATCAGCTCTGTTTAGAAAGAAAAAACCAACAAAAGCCTCTGGCTGTTTTAAAAGCAGGATCCGGCACTCACCAGAAGGGCCCCTCAGCTCTCATAATATACAAAGCTGCTTATTAAATTAGGCTCGCGTTCGTCTTTGATTCCATCTCTTTTCCTCCTTCCTTCAGTGTAGGCTGACCATATAAAAAGGAGGACAGGGCTCCTGTAACTTTAACAGTTGTAGAGAAAAGGGAACTTCAGCCAGTGTCATTTGTATGCAATTAGTTCCTGGTGAAATTCCCTCTTCATCACAACAGTTAAAGTTGCAGGCACTATACTAGAGTGACCATATACAAAAGAAGACAGGGCCCCTGCAACTTTAACTGGTGTGATGAAGAGGGAATTTCACCAGGAACTAATTGCATACAAATGACACTGGCTGAAGTTCCCTTTTCTCTACAACTGTTAAAGTTACAGGAGCCCTATCCTCCTTTTCATATGGTCAGCCTACTTCAGTGCCTTGCAAGTACTGCTGGGGAAGTCATCAATTCGATCAACGGTTGTAATCCCATACAGGTCTGCCCGGAAGTAGGTCCTGTTGACTTCAAAGGGACTTGCTCCCCGGGGAAAATGTGTATAGGGTTGCAGCCTCAGTCTCTCCAAGTTAGGAAGCAGATCTTTCTGAAGTGCTGGGCTAAAGAAAAATGCCACTACCCCATGTAAAACCCTAGATCACCATGCATTCTTATCATTTTGTAGTGTGGGCACATTTGGAAAACAAAGTGCGGTTTTGGTTGCCCCCCATCTCCAAAGGCAGGCAGCGTGGCCTGCAGGCTGCCAGCTCGCAGGCCAGATCCTGCCTCCGGGGGTTCCCCATCCAGCCTGCCAGTTTCTGTCCCGGGACCTCAGCACTAGTGGAAGTCTGCCTTTCTCAAGTGCTGAGAATGGAAAAGCCGCTCTTATCTCTAATCACCGTTTGGAGATAAGAGCTGTGTTTCTGTGTTCAGTGCTAGAGGAAGGGAGCCTCAAGCACTCAGCAGGAAAATATGATGACATCAGAGAGAAGGGATTCAGAGGGCAGAGAGAGGAGCTTCAGGTGGGAGGTGCTCACCGCCTGACATCATCTGGCCAAGGGAGCCTAGGTGGCAATCCCACCCCCCTCCAGGGCAAAAAGGGGTTCACACACCTTCCCTTTCACAAGGGGCTAAACTGATTGTAATTTTTTTAGCTGGGGGGGGAGAATGTAGGACTTTTTTTCTGTCTAACCGTGCATAGGATTGCATCCTAAGTTACCCAAGAAACATAAGTAGGAAGCGGAAGTGAGGTCTGACTCCAAAATGCAAAACTGCTCTTTTGAACCCAAATAAAGATGGTACTAGAGGGTGACATTTTGCTTTGAAGTATACCACTGTCCCAGTTAAAAACAAAATTATTTTTAAAAAACGTAAGGTATAAAAATAGGGAGAGGCAGCGAGCCTGCCAGGTGCCTGCTGGGTGCCAATAGAGCTGTCCACAGGCACCACATTCGAGACCCCAGGAATTTTCAAGGAGAAAATCAAATTTTGAACGCTCTTCTGCTTTAACCCAGCATGTAGAAAACCTGCACACCAGGAAGATGCCAGCTATGCTAGTTTTCTGTTTGCAGGGATTTCTCCCCTTTCTCTCTCTCTCTCTTTTTTTTTTTGAATAAGGGAACATTCAAAATGTGATTTCTCCCCCGATGTAGAAAATCCATTCTACTACCTTGTTCTGCTGCATGTTTCAGCTGTGAAATGCACAAGCGAGAAGATTGTTGCAAATTATCTATTGATCTATAGCGATGGCTGATATCACTTGATCTCCAATCCAGCAGTCTGTCTGGAAGATCCATCTCCGTTTAAGAAAGCGACTGCAGGATGTTTACACTGATGTAAAAGGAGAAGATAATTTGCCCCATAAACAATCCATAGTGTTAACTTGTTATCGGCACAGGCTAGGATCTGCTGGTTTTCCTTTGCGAACACATGACATTCCCATTTCCACCAAATCATTTCCCCAGGAGGCATGTAGAGCCTTCTGGCTATAAATCTAAATACATAAATAAGGGTATGAAAAATTGCATATGTTTGCTTTGAATCATCACAGCCCAGTGTTTACATTTTATTACCGGATGACATGTTGACATAAGATACTTTACTTCTGAACCAAAGACAAGCAAGTTAGCACAGAGATTACAGTATCTGTTTTCCCCTCATTTAAAGGATTAACTTTTATGGGAAGGGGAAGATGGGGAGGGGTTATATGAAGACTTGGGGGGGGGGGTATTTATTTAATTACATGTTTTACACTGCCCAGTCGCTGAAGCTCTCTGGGTGGTTCGCAACCATTAAAACCATAAAGCATGAGATGATAAAATACAATATAAAAGTTTAAAAGCTTAAAACTAAAATACGAGAATAAAAATAACCAAACAGAAGTTAGTGGCAATCCAAAACTTTAAAACACAATACCAGATACAAACGGCAAAACTCAAATGCCTGGGAGAATAAAAGAGTTTTCACCTGGCACCGAAATGGGCGCAATATAGGTGCCAGGCGAAAAGCAGCAGTTCTGTCTGGATTTCTACCAGAGAGGCCTGGTTTTCCTATAATAATTCTTTTCCTCTTTGATTGAGCATTATGCATTATGCACATGGTAATGCCGTTACTATACTATGGTATAGTATTAACTGGCTGTGCAGTTGATAGTCTACGTTAACTGCACAGCCAATCAATGGATGGCCTTCTGGAGGGTTGTTTTACAAAAAGTGACCCAACTGGATGTGGGAGGCTTTGGAGTTTGGACATGCAAAGGAATGTAGATACACAGCAAGGCATCTGTGCAATGACTCAGACTCTGAAATTGCATCACTGCAGGGCATTGTGGGAAATGTAGGTGGCAGCTCACAGATCTAGCTGGAAGGCAAGGGGGTGAGGTAAGGCCAGGCCCTGCTTTCTGTCCGCCTGGTGCAGCGGTAGGCAACCTAGTGCCTTCCAGTTGTTTTGGACTACAAGCTGTATCACACCAGCGATTTAGTGCACTCTCACCATGCCTGGTGTGCAGATTTGCAGCACGGTTCTCACATGACGCTGTACCTGCCCTGCTGACACTCCGCCTCTTCCCCAGCCTTTCCTAGAACGCTAAAAGTCTGGATTATTTTCCCTAAGCGCATTTAATGCGCCCTGAGCCTCTGTGTTATTTTAAAGGAACTGGGGGCTTGCGTGGATTGCATCAGGTCCTGGTAGGGAAAAGCGATCTCTCCCAGCAGCCGGCTCCAAGCCTCATTATAAAGCCCAAACCTTGCATCCTAGGCTCAAAAGTTGTTTGTTTTTTTTTTTAATCATGCAACGCCTGAATCTCTGCAGAGACAGGATTGTACTCCCTCGCTGCCCCCAAAGAGCCAGACTAAAGGGTCGTTCCATTTTTGCCCGGCAGAAAGGCAGTCTGGTTGAAGTATTCACCTTACAGGACCTGACTGGAGGGAGAAAGAGAAAGGGAGGGGTGGAGTGGAGTGGAAGATCCAAGGAGCGAAGGAGCGAAAGAACAGCTCTTCAGGGGAAAGGGATCATAAGCTTGACTTGCTTTTGCCTCAGAGGTAAAAAAAACCCAACAATGCGGAGGCAAGCTGGAGGGGGGGGGGAGAGTAGGCGTGATATACAACTCCCACAAGGCCAAGGCAGCATGGCCAATGGTCAAGGATTTGGGGAGTTATCGTCCAAAACATCTGGAGGAGAGTGCTGGGTTGCTTACCTTGGTCCTAGTGCTTGGACTGGCACTGTGCCTAAAATTTTTTGATCTATTTCTTTATGACCATTCATTTGCGGGGGAGGGGGCAAAAATAACTTGCACCCGAAAATTGTGGGAAGGGGTGAACATTTCTTTGGGTGCAGGGCTTCGGGGCTTATCTTAGTTTAAGGAGGTGGCTGATGGGTATGTTTGTGTCTTTCTTTTACCATTTCCCTCCAACCGGCTGCTTGAGGGAGTTTTTTGAAAGCCCCATAGAGGATTTAGCCAGGACTTCCTATCTTGGGGAGTCCGTGTGCTGCTGCCTACTCAGCGTCTGAAATTTGAGAGGGAGGCATTTTAGATTTTGCCTTGTTGTTATGATAAGTCCTTTTAACAAGAACACGAAGAAGAAGGAAGAACTTGCTCCGCTTTTGTATGATGGTGAAGTAACCTGGAATAAGTAGTGCCCTTCTGGGTGCTTTCAAAAAACTCAACGCTCCATTGAGCCTAAGCGCCGGTCAAGATTACACCCAAAGGCACATCACTGGCGGGCTCTCTTAAAGCTATTTCTGCTGCCACCTGGTGTCAAAATCCTGTTTTCAGAGGTTGTGTGGAATTGCACAGAATAAATTCTTCAACCCGTTTCCATTTAGAAATTAAACCAGTGGACTCCAGTTGACATACAGAAGCCCTATACACATGTTACGACAAAAGTGGATGCATGGAATACATGGACTAAGGTCCAAATATACACTGCCTAAATGCTAATGAGCAATCAAGCCCACCAAAAGATCCGACAATTAAACCGCATGCGTGTAACATTAGAATGAAAGGCACGAAGTTCTACATTCCTGAATAGGTAAGTGTATGCTTTTAAAGAAATAACACTTTACCTCTTTAGGAATTTAGGACTTCGTGCCCTGTCATTCCAACATCACATGTGTGCTTTTTAATTCTTGGATCTTTTGCTGAGGTTTATTGGTCATTGGCCTATAGACAGTGCTATTCCACGAATTCCATATATATGCATGTATTTTGAAATAAAATGTAAGTAATTACAAAAATTTGTTTGCGCTTTAGAGTTAGTTAGTTATTTTTATCTGCAACTGTTGTCTTCATGTTCCATTTAGTAATCATCAGAGTTTGATGTGAATGTTTGAATCTCCTCCTCTTCTTCCTCCTCATAATAATAATGATACTAATACCACTACCTATGGAAGTTAAAGAACTATGGCAACAGGAAAAAGTTACAATTATTCTGTTAGTCACATCAGTCACCGGCATCACATATTTTTTTAAACAACAACATTTTGATACTGCCCAATAGCAGAGGCTCTCTGGGCAATTTCCAATTAAAACCATAACATACAAGTCAAGATTTAAAACTTTTGTAAAAACAAATTAAAAATATCATATGAAACCAGAATAAGTTATAGTCCAGGGAAAGCCTGTCTAAAAAGATATGTTTTCTGGAGGCGTTTAAAAGATCATTTTCTGCCTCCTGAACTGCACGCAGAGGGTTTTGCTGCTACAGAGAAGGCTCACCATTGAGGTTCTTCCTGGTGGCATTTTATTCATTTTGGAATGACAAGCAGGACCTATTCTGGCAATCATAAATGTTGTCTGGATATATATAATGGAAGGCGGTCTGCTAGGTATCCTGATCCCAAGTTGTTTACGACTTTATAGGATAATAACATAACTTGTATGCGGCTCAGTAGCTAACAGGCAGCCAGTGCAGTTCTTTTAACACAGGCGTTATATGGGCAGAGCTGGGTATCCCCATGAGCACCATAGCTGCTGTGTTCTACACAAGCTGAAGATACTGAACCATTTACATGAGTAGCCCCACATAGAGTGTGTTACAGTAGTCTAATCGTGAGGTTACCATTGCATGAATGACCGTGGCTAGGCTATCCCTATCCAGGAATGGGCGTAGCTGACGTAGCAACTAACGTTGATAATGAGCACTCCGGGCCACTGAGGCCACTTGAGTCTCCAGTGACAAAGATGGATCCAGGAGCACCCAAAACTACGGATCTGCTCCTGCAGAGAGAGTGCCACCCCATTCAGAACAGGCGAACATCCCAATTCCCAGACCTGGAAACCACCAACCCACAAGGCCTCTATCTTATCGGGATTCAGCTTCACTTTATCCAAGCTATAACTATCCAGGCACTGGTTCAGAACATGCATGGCTTCTCCCAATTCAGATGTTACAGAGAAATAAAGCTCGGTGTCATAATCGTACTGGTGGCACTTTTGCACCAAATCTCCTGATGACAGCTCCCAAAGGCTTCATATAGATATTGAATAACATCGGGAACAAGATGTTGCCCTGTGGCACGCCACAGTTCAGCTGTCATGAGGCTGAAGTGCAGTCACCCAAAGCTATTCTCTGGAACCGACCCTGAAAATAGGAGTCGAACCACTGTAAAACAGTGCCTCAAACTCCCAACTCATGAAGACAGTCCAGGAGGATACCATGATCAATGGTATCGAAAGCCACTGAGAGATCAAGAAGAAGTTACAGAGTCACGCTCCCCCTGTCTCATTCCTGAAGAAGGTCATCCATCAGGATGACTAAGGATGACTCTTTCCCAAAACCAGGCCTGAATCCAGACTGGAATGGATCCAGTTTCATCCAAGAGTGGCTGCAGTTGAGATGCCACCACTCTCTCAAGCACCTTGCTCAAAAACGGGGTATTGCGACTGGATGATAGCATAAATCTCTGGATCAAAGGAGTGTTTTTTCAGGAGTGGTCACACCATTGCCTCCTTCAAGGCAGCAAGGACCATCCCATCATGTAGTGATGTGTTCTCCACTCCCCCAATCCCTCTGGTTAACCCCCCATGGCTAGCTCGAATAAGCCGTGACGGTCAAGGGTCGAGAGAGTATGTGGTGGGACAAACAGATGCTAGCATCTTGTCCATGTCCTCCAAAAACCCACAAACAGGATAAGACGATGCACTGGGCACCTCAATAAACACTGAATCAGCAGTGGCGTTCAAGTCAGAAACTTGGCCTACCAAAATACATCCACACCAACATGTTCAATAGCCAGGACATTTCCGAATCAGTAAAAGACAGCATGACTTGGCAAAGCCTGTCGTGTTCATCTAGGAAAAACGCCAAAAGCAAGAGAAAAAAGATAATAATAATTCAGTTTATGAGTTGCCCTATAACCCAATCTCTCAGGGAGACAGAAATAATTAACATAGCACAATAAAACCAAGCATAAAATCCATAAGAAAATGAATTTAAGAAAAATTATAATTGAAAAATAATTTTTAAAAAGTGAGGTCCTGGAGCCAACATGGTTTGCAATTCTGAATCTATTTCTAAGTTGCCAGCATTTCTAAGATCTGCTAGACACGTATTTATATCACCTGTTCAACATCTTTGAGGTCCTCCTTTCAAAATATGCATTGCTAGTGACTGGATTACATCTTTATGCCCCTTATACACACCCATGGAGAAGGAGTAGGGCACGTGCTTCCCAGCGCAGGAGATCCTAGGTTCAAACCCTGGCATCTCTACTTATTTATTTGTACTTTTTTAAGAAAATGATCAATCTGCTGTTCCAGTAGAATTCCCTTGAGGTTGCATCTAGGAAATTAAAATGCAGCTAGAAACTCTTCCAACCAATGCTGCTCAAAGAGATGCTGATTGGGAGCACAAGATCAGCCCAGTGGAGTCCACCAACAGAGGAGGGGACTCACTGAAGGCTCCTTTGTCCAAAGCCTGCAACTTCGATTTCATTCATTCCTATAAACAGATCCCTCTTACAGCAGCTGCTTACGCATCACCTTGCTTTATTTGTTTTTAACTGGAAGACTGTGCAGTATTTCAATGCTAATTATAATGTATATTTTCCTCTTCTTTCCTTGGACCAGGGACACCCTGGCCAACCAGGGCCGAGAGGCCTGCCTGGCCTGGATGGCTGTAACGGCACGATCGGGATTCCTGGTGTCCCAGGATCAGATGGCTTTCCTGGCATGCAGGGCCCACCGGTACTCCTTGATATATGCATTTGTGCTTCCTGAAGATGGGAGGGCTGGGAAAAGAGGTTTCAGCCTGGGATTTTGGTGAGATACTGAGTCAGAGCACTGAGCTAGATGGAACACAGCCCAGGAACCACTGAGCTAGGTGGAATAATGTCATGGTATAAGGTAGCTTCATATGTAAGCATTTCTAAGAATGGAGTAGGGAAGAGAAAAAAAGAGTCTAATTCTTTTCCCTTTCAGTGGTAGAGCAGAAAATCCCAGCTTGAATCCCTGGCATCTCCAGTTAAAACCAGGGTGGGCAACTTGTGGCCATATCAGCAAAATTTGAGCTCGCCCATCCCTGTTGCCTGCATTTCCTGAAAAAACTGGGGGTGGGGGTGGGAATACTACAGTGTTTTCCATAGCAATTGTAACACGATGGGCGAGAGTGCAGCAGTAAAATATAAATCTGCGTTCTCCAAGCTGGTGTCCTCCAGATGTATTGGACTTCAAGTCCCATCATCCCCAGTCAGCATGGGCAATGGTCCTGGGAGTTGTAGTCCAAAAATCTGGAGGTTTGGCAAGGCTGATGTAAGTCTTCTGGAGAAGAGACCTGAGCCGAACCAGTAGCAAATACAGTATTTCGAACAAGTAGAATAGTCTGTGGACAACTAGGTAACAAATGGCTTTCATTTATATATGGTTGATTTTGGCATTGGCTGCGTTCAGACAACACAATAATCAATGGTGGGTTAATAGTCAACTCCATGGTTGATTATCAATGGGGTACTCCCCACACAACATGATTATAATCAACAGTGGTGTGGATTAAGACCAGTGTCGAGTTGGCTATTAATGTGTTTGATTTATACACCCCCACCCTCTCCCCCCAGTCCTCCCACTGGTATCCCATCAGCCATTGTGAGTTCTGCCTACTGGACTAGAGCAGTAGCCGCCGCTTTGGTTGCTGTCGCCAGGCGGATGCTGAAAATAACCAACTGTGTGTGATGAAATTGGTTATCATGACACGATAACCAATGGAAGTTCAAATACTCAACACTGCACCGCGTTGGTTATTTGTGTTGGTTATTTTGGCTGAATAACCAACCATGGTGTGAAAAAGTCCTGACAGACAACACAATAACCCACCGTTGACTATTTAACCCACTGTTGACTATTTAACCCGCCATTAGTTATTGTGTCGTCTGAACTCAGTCACTGACTTCAGAACAGTTAAAATTGTACTTTGTTCCTATCCATCCCCCCCCATTTTTTTCTTTTTAAGAGAAGCAAGCATGCTAAGGTTGGTTTTTGTTTTTGTCTTTATATTATATCTACAGGGTGGACCTGGCCCAAAAGGTCCGAAAGGTGAGCCTGTTTTTGCCCATGGAGTTTTTAAAGGAATGAAGGTAAGAACTTCTCAGAGAAAAAAATGGAATGTCGCCGGGGTCATATCCAAGCACTTTAAAGCTTCATTTTACTTATTTATGTATTGGCTGGAAAGCCACTATAAATAAATAATAATAATATGTTGTTGTTGTTTAAAAATAGTACTGTTCTGCCTAATAATATTGCTTTGCAAAATATAATTTCTGCTTCACCAAAAGAGAGTGTTATTATTTTAGGGAGAAGAAGGCCTTCCTGGATTGCATGGTGCTCCTGTGAGTTTACTTTCGTGAAATTGTAGTTTCTGCTAAAATCTATGTTCTGTTGGCCTAATTGGGTCTGGCTTAGTTTATAAGCGGTATTGTAGCATGCTCTTGTCTGTGACTGAAGCTGGCGTTTTATACCAAAACGTTTCACATTTTAAAGTCTGTTTATATATGTATATGTTTTTTTAAAAAAAATTAAGCTATAACATTTTAAAATCTATAAAAATATATATAAAGAGGATGTGCTACTAGTGGTCATCTGTTTTGCACTGTTTCTTTGTATTTTCTTTTCGTTTTTGTCAAGCAGTTCATTACTGAAGAGAACCAAAGTTTAGCCATAGCCGTATAACTGGTGTTTCTTTTTACAGGGTCCTAAAGGTTTCCCAGGTCTACAGGGTCCTATCGGCTCAGTTGGGCTACCTGGCTTTCAGGTAAATTGCTGTTTCCATTCCCTCTTCTTGCCATGCATTATGCTGTGAATGACTGGGGTTTCCCATTGCTGCCATTTTGATATACGTGGAATCGTTTCTGACTGTTGTGCAGCATTATAATTTTGCTGCTAATATTGGCTGCTTCAATTTCCAATCCATAACGTTGGAAGAGTTTCTTCGAGGAAACTCACAAGTGCAATTAATGAGCGATCCATAACAGAATTAAAGCCTGCCTCCGTCCCTCCCAGAGGTGATGAAGCTTTGAGGCTAAGATCCTAAGCACACTTGAGACACAATCCTATATGTTTAGACAGAAAAAGGCCTACAACTCTCAGCCTGCCCCAGCCAACATGGCTGGCTAAGGCATGCCGGGAGTTGTAGGCCTTTTTTTTTTCTGTCTAAATATGCATAGTCTGCCTTTAGCAGGGAACTAGGCACTTCCCTTCTCTTGAAATTTCTCAGTGGTTTCATATATTTCTTGTGTAGTTTCCTTGCTCTTACCTGGGTTGCTCCCTTATGCATGTAGCGGACAAAGAGATCACCCTCCCTCCCCATCCATGAGTGAACGTAAATGTGGTACACATATGGAATGTGAAAGTCAACTGCATGATCTAGGCCAGGGATGGGCAGGGGTCCATGGGTCATTTCGTACCCCAGCACTGGAGTCGAGATAGGAGTTCAGGATGAGGTGAGGAAGGAAGACTCTCTTTCCCTTCCCACCACTCATTTATTTATTTGTTTAAAATATTTCTTGGCTGGCTCTCAGGGCAGAGGCCATCCCAAGGCTGCATAAAACAATAAAACACATAAAACTGAGATTATATTAAAAGCGATAAAACACAATAAAACAGTAAGTACACATTAAGAACAGCAATAAAAAGCAACAACAAAACCAGCAATAAAAATAGCAACAACAGCAGTCATATCTGGAGAGGGCCAGGGCAAAATAATATGTTTTCAAGACCTTAAAAGCCTGCAGTGATGGAGCCTGGTGGACCCACAATGGCCACTTATTCCAGAGGTGTGGGGCCACTGCAGAGAAGGACCTCTCATGAGTGGACACCCACCTAATTGCTCTCACAGGTGGGGAAATGAGAAGGACTTCTTATTTATTTATTATTATTTTATTTATTTTATTACTTTTGTATACCGCCCCATAGCCGAAGCTGTCTGGGCGGTTTACATAAGATTAAAACAATTAAATTTGGGAATGATGTAGATATATTCTAATATGATCTCACCCATTTATTAATTGTGTGGTTTCTGTATTTGCCCCTTCAATATATTCTACAGTGGTCTAGTGTTAATTCTTGGATAAATGCATTCATTCCTTTTTATGTTTCTTTTAAGGAATTCTCTTTTTCTCTTTTTGTGGCTATGCCTTCAACAAACTGCCATTGCATCTAGGGGTGTCGGCCACTTGGAAATCTGTTTCCGTTTTGGCTTGACGGAGTTCCGTTGCGTATACGACTCGCTTTGCATTTGCAAGCCAACCTATGGGCTGTCCCTCAAACTCCAGGAACATTTTCTTTGCATATTTGGGGAGTGGGTGTGGGTTTCTGCGATTTATGCACATTTCTGGCCACGTTGTGCAAATGACAGCAGAATTTGCGGAAATTACACGAATTCGGCTGTAATTTGAGCAAAAGTGGATGTAATTTGCGCAAATTACAGAGAAATTTGCATGAATTGCAGAACCTTCCCAAAAATGTACAAAATTCCCAAACTGGTCTGACTTGCCGCAGTTCAAAATATAGTTCAGGGGACTGCGCCTAGGAAAACCCGTCAAACTATACCACCCAAATGGATTTCTCCCACATCTCTAATTGCATCCAATTAAAGTTGCAACATGTCATTAATATTGTTCTGTTCATGCTTAGGGACCACCAGGGCCACCTGGACCACCGGGTCCCATAGTAAGTATGTTGGCTTACCTCCATGATTCTAGTATTTTAAATGTTCTCACCCATTCTTTTCTTCATGGTTACCATATTAAAAAAACAAAACCAAAAAAACCTTTGGATTAAAGATAACTTCGCTATGCATAGGTTTATCATAGGAGGTTTGTTGCTTGTTCGCTTTAGTTTTCTTTCTTGAAGCTGCTTTTGACATTTTCTTGGTCATGGGGGCTGCGATTACTGTGATATTGTCCTGGAGTTGGTAACAACAGAACAACTCAGAATTAGATCTTGTGATCTGAAATTGCTGTGATAAAGCCAAAGCAATTGGAGTGTGTGTGCCTTAAACTACTTTTGAATATTAATAATGGTTCTTCATTCTTAAGGGGAGGTGTTTTGTTTTTTTTAGTCTCAAGTAAGATTCCCAGAATACCTCGGAGAACTGATGGCATTTCATTTGTTCCTCCTTCACGTTGTAACGAGATGTCTTCAAAATATTTTGGTGGGAAATGGATTTAGAGCTAGTAATCAACTTTTAACTGCTGCTGAATTGACAATTGCCTTTCTTGGGAAGAAAAAGGTTTTACCTTTTACATCTGAATAGTTACTTTCGGATATGGGGCGAAGCAATTGATATCCAAACTGACTTCACTATGTTGAAACGTGGAAGGCTCAGAGAGTTGATAAAGGTTGTAGTCAGATGACATAATACACCATTGTTCATTGTGATGGGAATGAATTAGCCTCCCCCCCACGTGCTCTCATGCTCCACCCCTCCCCTCCCCTCCTCCAGTTTTAGCCACAAGGACAACATAAGAACCTTCTTTTCCCCATCAGTCTATATCTGGCCCATGTCAGCTTTGCACATCTTCATTTCTAAATCCGTTCTGTCCAATTTCTGCATCAGTCTGCAATTTGACAAAAAGCATGAAAAATTGCATTTATTTTTGTCTGCAGCTTTTCCTAATATACACATTTTATACATAACGTTGCCTAATATACAGATTTTGTTTGCCACTTTCCCTAATATATGCATTTCTGTATGAAATGTTTTTGCTAGAACCTTCATCAGAAAATCCAAAGAAGTGCTCAATCTGAAGGATAATTGTTCCGATCCACATTTTAGTCCAGGAAGTGTAAATTAGGTCAGTTTGTTTAAAAATGTGGACTAAATGAATTTTCTTCCATCCCTAGTGTGTTGTCTGAACCCTAAACTCTGGATGATCTTAACTAAAGTTGTTGAAACATGCCACCTTAATGACAAATGGTTTGATGTTGGCTTGTTTCAAACAAACCATAGTTAAGGTTAACCACAGTGCTGGGCGTAGATGATACAACATGGTTTGATGTTAGCTTACTTCAAACAAACCATAGTTAAGATTAACCACAGTGTTAGATGCAGATGATACAACAAATTGTGGTTTTAAAAAAAGGAAGTGGAAACTTCCGAATTTGCGGGCTCACCAGAGGAGAGGGGGAATGCATTAGCTGTGCCGGGGTGGGATGGGAGTCCAGGCTTGTTTGTTTGTTTGTTTATTACATGTTTATACCGTCCAATTCCCAAAGCTCTGAATGGTTTATCATAATGTCCGAATGCACACATTATCAATTGCCCAAGCCTTCCACGCTTCAATGTGGTAAAGATTTCATAGCAAGACAGTCAATCTAAATAAGTTCTGGAACAATAAACTGAGTGATGATATATGACCACATTCATTCTTTTCATTGATGTGATCTTCTGGCTATTATTTTGTTCATCCGGGTCTTTGTTTATAAGTAGACAAACCTTAGGGAAAGATTTTGAAACAATAAATTATACTTATTTAGTGGTTTTGTTTTCTTTTTTTTAATAGGGTAACAGTGGCCTAGTTTTCCAGGGAGAAACAGGAGAAAAAGTAAGTCCAGTTCATTTTGGTATCACAACTTGTCAGTGTATGAAATATCCTTAACCGTGGTACTAGCTGCTGGCCCTGCAGTCAGTTCCCCCGAAAATTTGGGGTCTCATTGAGCCATTTCAAGAGAGAAGGAACGCTCATAAATTATTGTGTCAACAGCCCTGAACATTTCTCCATTCCATTGGTGGGCCAGGGTCTCCATGGGCCTGCCTGAGGCCGTAGGGTGGGGGAGCAGAACCTCAGGCACTGGGACAAATCTGACCAGCCTCTGGTTTCGATCCAGCCCACTTCATCTTCCCTTACCTTCTTTCTCCCAGAACACTTATCATTTGGTGCCATTATCAAATGTGCCATTTCTTCCACATTCTGAACTGTTGCAATGCCTCTCCTAAGGTTTTAGTTACAGGCAGTAGAGCCGTGGATATTCATTTATTTATTTAAACATTTGTAACCCTCCCTATATTACAAGGATCACAGGGTGGCGTACAGATTAAAATCAGACAAAGAATATAAAACAATAAATCTATACAGCTAAAAACAAATGCAACCATTAATGAGCTAAAACCAGTATAAAATTTAAAAAACAGTAAAACCCAGTTAAAACAATAAAAAATTATGTGCAGGCTTGGTGAATTTAGCCATCAAAGGCTTTGATAAACAGCCATGTCTTAACTTGGCACCAAAATGTAGGAGAAATCCTCAACAGATTCAAGTGAGTTTGGATTTCTGTTTTGCGGATTCCACAGCAGAACAGCTTTTTCCGAGTTCCGCAGACATGTGGGGCAGTTTTTTCTATTTTTGGTGGGGAATTGTGTTAAATGTGCATTTGCAAACAGGTGCACAGATCTCTCACAAAATTCTGATACCATCCATGGGCGGACTACTGAATGAAAGATGCCTGACAACCTACAAAACCGAACGGATTTAACCAAATCCACACAACCCCAGTGAGAGCTTTAAGCTAAAAGATGGTGGCATTTGGGGTATATTGGCCCCGCCCATTTTGCCTTTGATTTGCCCCATTATGCCTTTGGCTCCACCCACCACTGGAATACGGCCCCCAACAGCTTCTCCAAAACGGAATAAGAAGGGCCATGCTATCAGACCAAGGTTCCATCTAGTCCAGCACTCTGTTCACACAGTGGCCAACCAGCTGCCAACCAGCTGTCAACCAGGGACCCACGAGCAGAACACTGGTGTAACAGCACTCTCCCACCCAAGTTCCCCAGCAACTGGTGTACATAGACTTACTGTCTCTGATACTGGAGGTAACAAAGCCGTCAGGACTATTCATCATTGACAGCCTTCTCCTCCAGGAATTCGTCCAGCCCCCTTTTAAAGCCATCCAAATTGGTAACCATCACTACATCTTGTGGTAAATTTTGCCCTTGGGCAGCCAGATTAGACAGTAGTGGAATAGGTGTCAGATTTAGACCATTGAGATTTGGGTTCAAATCACTACTCAACCTATGCAGCTCATTGGTTGTCTTAGGAGCAGTCATCTATCTCCACCTAGCTACCTTATAGGTTTATTGTAAGAATAAAAAGGGTACAAATTCTGACACGCTGGGCTCATTAAAAAAAAGGTGGAATTAAAAAATGGAGTTATAATTAAAATATAAAATAAATCAAAAGAGGAGTTGGAGGATTCTGGGAGTTGCAGTCCAACTTGTCTGGAGGGCACCAGATTGGTGGAGGCTGGCCTACAGTATTCCTAGCCAGCTGTTTCCTTCCCCAGATTTCTACATTTGTCAAGCGAGTGTTAACAGGAAAGCATTTATTATCGTGCTGCTACCTCAGTAGCTGGCCCAGTCTGTTCCTCATTAGCGCGGCAGCATGTTGCGGCTTGCAGAGACAGCACTTCAGACTCAGCTTCCATTCTGGCTTCCACAGCTGCCCGTTCTCAAGCGCACAACTGTTGGCCTTCTTGCCCCCTCTGTAACATGAGTGGGGCTTGAATCTAGAGGGCGACAGATGTGACAATGAAGGGGGCAGGCTGGAGCTCTCCCTCTCTTCATGTGTTGACTATACCAGGTAAGAAAACACCTGAACAGGGCTTTTGTGTAGCCAAAATGGAATTCTAGTAGGACCCCGTAGTCTATTGGTTGATATGTTTGTAGTAAGCCCTATTCAGGCTTTCAAATGGGGGTGGGGGGTTAAGGAGCATTCCAGCCTTATCCCACTCCTCTGTCATGTTTGTCGCCCTCAACTCATCAAAGCCGGCTGAAGACATTTTGCTGCCTGAGGCAAAGGACAAAATGGTGCCCCCGCATTCCACGTACAACAACTAAATGGACTAGCAGTTGCACATTCCATCAACAGTGGCCACCACCCCTGAAGGCAGCAGGCTATTTTTAAGGGCGCAGGTCAGGTTGCATGGATGACAGCTCTCGCCTTCCGCCACCCAGCATCTGCCACCTGAGGCAACGGCCTCACTCTGCCTAATAGTAAGGCCGGCCCTGCAAAACGTAGAGGGCGTTAGTCTGAAGAGGAGAGCCTCCTGTATCTGTGTGATTCAGAAGGCTGAAAAATCTACATTCTGGCTCACGTGGAGAGCCCAACTGGGGACTTTGTCTCTTTTGTTTTGTCACGTGGAAAGCCCCATGGATATAGGAGACTGAATGGGCACTTTTATGTATGCTAAAGACACTTAAAAGAAAATGCAACTGTGTATGTATATTGGGTCTTGTTTGTGGTGACATTGTGCTTGAAATGAGCCTTCTTGTGGTTTAGAACTGATGTTGTCACATCAACGTCTGGGTTTTCCAAGCTGATCTTTTACTATTTTATTAGTTATTGGTTTGTTATATTTATATCCCCCCTTTCCTGGTGGTGTCCATCAGAGGTACGCAGAAGGTAGGTCTCTCTAGAGCTTTGGACTTGCCAGAAGTTTTAAACAGCTGGAAATCTACTTTCTCCGCCCCCCCCCTCAGTGTACATGATCCTCCTCCTCTCCATTTCATCCTTACAACAAATCCGTGAGATAGGTCGTGGCCATGTGGAGACTTGAACCCAGAACTTTTCAGTCCCAGTCCAGTCTAACCACTACATCACATTGGCTCTCCATCAGCTTGAAATTCCACGAAACATGATTTAACTGCAGAAGTCATCAATGGAATGGCCTCCTGTGAACAGAGGCGTCTTGATGTTAGGTTAGCCCAAAACACCTTGCTTGTATCTGACATATTATTGTTTTCCCCCTTTAGGGAGACGTTGGGCTTCCAGGCCCTGCTGGCCCTCCGCCTTCCACTGGGATATTGGAATTCTTGGGATTCCCCAAAGGACAGCAAGGAGCAAAGGTCTGTTCCAAAATCCAGTTACCTCTCAGGTTCCATGAGTGTCTTTTTAAAGAAAACGGCAAGAAACTAGAGAATGCCAAGTCTGCAATAGATTGGTTCACTGTGGCTCAGCCAGATGATGTATATATGCTTTCAGTTGTGATGGAAGCCAAGCCAAGGGAGGGGATTTGGAGGTGGGGGGTTCTCAGGGTGCCCTTGGGGTGGTTGATGCTGAAATTAATGCCTGGGGGAATGAAGTTTGGGCATCGCTACTGTAAGTTCAAATAAGGTGCAAGCATTTTTCTGGGTCTTAGGTGAGATGACCCATTGACCCCCTTATGGCCAAGATCCTTTATTGACATTGGTCACTGGTTCTAACTGATATCACAGGCCTGAGTAACTGGGAAATCAAGTGGTTCATCTTCTAGCTCAGCTGCTTGGATGATCAGCAGTTGTGGACGCAGGCTCTGTATTCACTGGCAGGAATGTGCTCAGAGGTTAGGAACATTCTCTTGACTTTTGCTTCCCAAGGGAAAAAGGAAAGATAACAGCGTGTCCATAGCCCTGCGGTGATTAAAAATATATTTTCAGCCAGCTTTGAAAGTGTTTACTCTTCCTTTCAAAAAGCACAGAGGGAAAAGAGGCAATTGAGACCAGTTAATGCTTGGTGTTGGATATTTATTCCTCTCTGTAAACCATTAACTCATTTGAGGACTGGTTTGCAGAAACCTCAATCAATGATTTCCCATGCTATTCCCCCCCTACTCCTAAGCATCTTGACCCCCTCTTTCTTCATTTTTGTTTGTCTCCGAGAATTGGAGTTATCCCAGGACAAGGGGCAGTCAAAGAGCTGCCCAAGATTTTAATCATTACTTTGGAAATGTTGGCATACCAAGCATTTCCAAATTGAATTTATGAATTGTGAAACTATGCTCACCCAGGTGGAAGATGTAAACTCTTAAGGAAACAGTAAACACATTTTTATGGTGTTTGTGTTTTGTCCAATGATCCTATTTCCAAGCTGGGTTCATGGACAGGCTGAAGTGAATTTTAGTATTACCACAAATTATCATTTGCTTAGACAAACACAGACTGGCTCAATTCGGATGACACGATAGTCAATGGTGGGGTAATAATCAACTTTACAGTTGTTCATCGAGGGGGTACTCCCCACACAACATGGTAATAAATAATCAACTGTGGTGTGGATTAGGATCAGCGCTGAGTTGACTATGGCAGCATTCGGATGACACAATAGTCAAAACAACTGACGATTGTTTTCCCCACACCAGTTGTTTATTGTGTCGTCCGAATTGAGCCAGTGTTTTGGAAATAAACCTAGACCATCATTTGGAAAGCCTAGTCGAAGTCACAAGGAGTCTGGAAGCTTTTGATTCCATTTTAAATTAACCGTGGCTCACTGTGTCGTTCAGACTCAAGAAATGCTGTCTCATCTTAATTGGTTTATTGAAACAAGCCAGCTTCAAACCATAATTTAAGAATGTGGCTCATTTCCACAAACCAGATTGAAAATTAACCACGGTTTAGGGTTCAGATGTAATTTGTGTTTTTTTCTCAAACAGAAATGGAACCTGCGACTTTTAGTGAATTGGTTAGATTGGTTGATTGAAAACATTTCAATTGACTGCAGAAGTATCCCTTTTCAATCAGTCATTAGATCTTGCATTGTTGAGCTTTTCTCTTTTTGTAATACAAGTACTTACAAAAACGGCAAGTGATAAGTGCTATCTCAGAAGATGCATCCCAGGGTGGGCGGGAGATAATGAGGTATGCCAATTCCAAGTTGTTGTTGGCTCCACCACGTGAGCCACCATTCCACCTGAGCCACCATTTTGCATCTGGCTCTAGTTGGTGGATCTCGACATCCCAGTAAAAGAATCAAAGCAGATCCAGCAAGCCTGAAGAACGTAGATTTCTTTAACTTGGTGACATCCATAATGGGTGCATTAGTGAGTGAGATCGATATGTAACTAATCCACATAGTGCAATTAGGATGTCGGTCACGGAATGAGCCAATGTCTACAGAAATGGAAGACTTGAGTGTATACAGTCTGGATCTCAAAGAGGTTGCTCAGAGAAGCTGCACTCCGTGGCAGCTGGTGCCTCCGATTTTGGTGGGGCTAAGGATCCATTCTGGGTTTCGGTCAGAACCAGCCCAAACTCTAAAGGAATAGGATCCAGCACTCTAGATAGCTCCTTTAGAGCTCTGTCTGGTTCTGAATGAAAGGATAGATCCACAGCCCCACCAGAATTGGAACCACCAACCTCCACTAGCTGTACTGTGCATTTGCCTCCTATTCCCTTGGACTCGTTGGTCCTTTATATTGATCCTCTTGTTTTGTTTTTTTCAGGGCACTCTAGGCCCCGAAGGATTTCCTGGTCCCCAAGGGTCTCCCGGTCGTCCGGTAAGTTTCTTAATCCATGGCAAAAAAGTTCATTATTTTTCCACTCTTCCAGTCCTTTTGACACAAATGGAGGTTTCTAAAACGAGCGAGGCTTGAGAGCCACTTCCCTGCATTACTCTTTGGAAGTGTGAGTGCAGCTACGTAGCTCAGAGAGGAGCCCCCCCCCCGAACGGGGGAGGGGTGGGGGAAGAGTGTTGTGTTTCAAGCATTTTTGCTGCAGACTACCTTTGCGTGTCACAGCCCTTTACATTTGCACCTGACTTCTGATACGGGGATGACTTTGAAAAGTTAACACACATCTGACACACGCAAGAGGCTCAAATGAAAGATGGTACAATTTTCGGCCACATCCTAAAGTCCAAAGAACATGCACCAGTGGCTTCTGCTTCCTCTTTTAGCTAGCCACGGTTTGTCAGATCGTCTGGACTGATGAACTGTGGTTAACATTAAAATGAGCCAACTTCAAACTGTGGTTCCTGAAACTGGCTTGTTTAAACTTAACCAGGGTTAATGTTAACCGGAGTTCCCAGTTCAGACGACACAAGAAGCCATAGTGGACTAAAAGCAGAAGCATAACCTTCTGAATTCCTTCTGTCAGGGGTAGCGATTAAGCCATAGTTTCCTTTTTCAAATGTAGCAGGAAACTAGTTTAACAAACCTTGAAAGTTTGTTCTGGGACCAGCTTGGGAGGAGGTTAAGGGCATTAACGCTTTCCGTGGCAGAGGTAAAGGCTGAATTACATAACACAAAGCCACTCTTTTGAATCCAAATAAAGATGGCGCTGGCAGGCAGTACTTCACTTTGCAGCATGCTAGCCTCCTGGGTCAAAGGGGGGAAAATAAAATTTTAAAAAAAATGAAAAATATTTTTAAGAATGAAAATCAAAATCAGGAGGAGTGGGCAGCCTTTCAGGCACTAAGGAAGCTGCCCGTGGTCACATTGGGGTTCGCAGGCAGCACGTTGAAGACCTCAGATGTACACTATAAAGTGTGATTCAGTCCATCTTTTGCCATAGCTATGTGCAACACTTAGCTGATGCCTCCACCATTTGTACATCCCCCCCCCCCCACAGCATTTAATGGGGATTGGGCAAAAATTCCTCCCAAAGAAAGAATCAATCTTCACAGGGGTTGGGAAAACTCTGAAGACCTTTTGAGGGAGTCTTCCTTTTAAATCCAAGATGTCAGAGGTGTTTTCTCCCCCACCCCATTGCTTTTACTTAAAAAAAAGAAGGGGAGTTTGTCATTGCTTCAAGGAGTGACGTGGCAGCCCACAGCAGCCTGGAAGCATTCCAGCGGACAGAATGGCCCTGAGAACGGTGCTTTGTCAACATCGTCAACGTGTGCGGTGTGTCCCAGAGTAGGACGTAGAATCTGAACATTTTTATCCACAGGGTTATCCACCCTGGAATCATTTCCTGCCTAAAGATAATTAAAAATGCTCCACGCATCCACAAGGCAGAAACAAACCTTGTTTTTTTGTCGCTGTTGGAGAGTCATGGCACCATCTTTTTCTTCCTTCCTTTCTTGCCTTCTGCACTTTTAAAACGTACTTTCCCCCATATTTAAATCAATTGTTTTGACAGACACTGACCTTTCAAAGAGCCTGCTCAACCAAGAGCTCGTAAATGAAGAGGTTTTGTCCCAGTTTCTTACCCTTGGCATAAGTCCAGTATGGCAGCTGGGTCACGTTGCCCCCCCCCCCAAGACACACACACACACACACACGCCTCACTTCGTGGGTGGTGGCCATGGATTTCTCCCAGGCATGGAACGTTTGTAAACGTCATTCCTTTCTTTATAATCCGAGGAATAAATATTTCAGGAAACTTTACAACCGTGGGGTAAATTATTTACGAGTTTCCTCAAAGTCGCATACCGTCTTGCGTTTTATTTTTGCTCCAAAGGAAAAGGTGCATCGCTGGAATTTTTGCATTGGTGATATCAATCTTTTAAACATGTTCTGTGTTTAAGGAAGGAGAAATCCTCCTTTTACACAGCTCCCTTTTTTGAGCCAAAGTGACATGGGCCCTGATGCAAACAAAACAAAACAAACCACTGGGTTCCAGATGTGCAGGAGTTCTCTCTGCTTTCTTGTATGGGATGGGGAATGTCCCAAGAACACACAAGGCCTCCCACTACATACTAGGATGCAGTTGTACGGATACGTGAGCTACATAATTACAGAGCAGGAGGTCACATATTTCATGGCCTGGCAATTTCGACTTGGCCCAGGGGAGAATTCCAAAACCAGCTGCTAGGCTGGATGGAGACTCCAGTCAGGTTAGGAGGAGAGCAGCCATTGCTTTCATGGGGCTTCCATTATGAGGCCCATCAAAATGGACAGTCGGTAAGCCAGAAGTCTCTGGAGCAAAGGTTCGAGCACCCTTCAACTTCCAAAATAAATGTATAAATAAATGTACAAAATTGGGGCTTTGCAAAGAAATAATAATAATAATAATAATAATAACGATTTATTTCTTACCCGCCTCTCCGTCTGGATCGAGGCAGGGAACAACAACATGATAAAATACATAAAACTAATTAAAAACATGACAAATATTATTAAAACTGCATTAAAACATCCTAAAACATCCTAAAAACATTCTAAAAATTACACTGGATATGCCTGCCGGAAGAGCAGGCTCCAAGTAGGTGAAAATTCCAGAGAGAAAAAGTAGTTGTATAGGATGCCTGTTACAATCCTTTTGAATAATTTTATGAGACATACTAGCCAGAATAATATCAGGCTGCTAGTGCCCTGGTGCAGACAGAATGGTTTTTTGTCCAATAAACTATGGTTTATTGGTAGGGCGGCCATTTAGGCAACACTAATATAGAGGACAAAAGAAGACACAGATTTGCATAATATTTACATATGCTAATTTATTTTTATAGATGCAAATTTAGATAAATTACTGTAACTTAAATAGAAATATAATACAGTTGACCATACTGAGGAAGACTGTGACCAGGTGACTATTGTACCTGTGCAGTCAGCTGTTGTCCAGTTGCTCACTCTTGATAGACAACTTCAAAGTTCTGTTTTGTTCCCGTTCTCTGTCTCTAAACAGGCTTTGGATTGGACAGTGCTTCAAAGAGATGACAACTTCAGATAGAGGTTCTTGTGGTTAGATAGAGGTCCTTATCCTCATAGAGGATAAGACTAACAATGGCTACAAATCAAGATGGCTACATGCTACCCCCAGTACCAGAATCAGTATTCCTATGTTTAACAGGTGCTGGGGATCATGACCAGGATGGCGCCATTGCATTCATGTCCTGCTTGTGAGTTTCCCACAGGCAGACTCAACCCTTGGTCTGATCCAGCATGGCTTTTCTCATGTTCTTAGAGGATTGTCCTCTGACAGCCCTTCAATTAGAGGACTGTCCTCTGTAAAATAGAACATGTGGCTACCCTATTTTTGGACTGAAGGCAAGCCTAGTGGCCATGTGTTCCCTCCTCTTGTCTCTTGTGCACCATAATGGAAAATTTCCATGGTTTGTTAAACCACAGTTTCCTGTTACATCTGAAATGGGAAACTGTGATTTGAATTTCTGGCTGCAAATCAGGATATCAAACCATGGATATGAAACCAAAGTTGTCCCCTCTGTTCCTCCACATGCAAATATATGTCCCAATCCAGCCCTCGCTTCCCATCCATGGTTGACGTCGAATCATATGTGTGAGAGATCATTTGCTTTCTGCATCTTGGGCTTGCATTTATTTTTGTCCCGACATGTTGTCTTTCGCCCTTTTTTGTCCTTCAGGGCTTTGGGGGTTTTGGGGAGAAAGGAGAGAAGGGTGTACCAGGCCTGCCAGGACCCAGGGTAAGTAGCTTCACACAGAGACTGATGTGGAGGTGAGGTATGGTGGTGTCATGGGGCTTCAGACTTTGGGGGTCTTGGGCTGGCTGCTCTCGGTGGGCCTCCTCAGTACCCACCACAACTTGAGCCTCCTGGTGGTGGTGCTACAGCTGCTATCCACACCCCCACACTCACTGACAGGTTTACATGATCGTGGTTCGGTCAAGGGCTGGGAAGCAAGCAGCAACTCAGCCCCTGGCCCATAAAGTGCCATCCGCAGTTATTCCTACAAGCGCAAAGGGTCCAGGCAGCCACCAGCCTCCCTTTTGTTCATGAGTTTACCATGGACGGGGTGGATGAATCGGACCATATTGCTTTCTCTTAGTCTCTCATGTTTTCCATTCTTAAGTTCAGCTCGTCTCGCCTTTGAGAACTGAGGCCCGTTTGTCTGCACACGTGAAAAGCCTTTTCTTTCCTGTGTCGCCCCCCCCCCAAGCTATGGAACGTGTTCCCTCAAGAACTACGACTGGTTCCCGCTTTTCTTAGGCTTTAGAAAGGGATAAATTTTAAGATGTTTTAATGATGTATTTTCTCTTGTTTAAATTTTTTTTAAACTGTTTGTGATTCTTGTATTTTACATAGTGTTCCCCGCCTCGATCCGAAGGGAGAGGCGGGTAATAATAATAATAATAATAATTATTATTATTATTATTAAAGTTCCATCTTTTGAAATGTGTAATGTTTTAATGCTCTCGTTTTTTCTGTTGCAAGGTTTTCTGGTTATAAATTGTTGTACTGTTTATATACTGCCTTGATGGCTTTAGATACAGAAATACATTACTCCAGCCTTAAGTTCACTTTATCCTGAACTTTTAGACTTTTGTCTGGAAATGTTCGTTTGAAAATTCATAAGCATTTCTGTACACTTTTATCCTAATAAAACCATGTTGGCATGCTTTTTTTGCCTAATAGACGCCTCTTTTGAAAGCCATGTTCCTAATATAACGAATTTTGTAACATTATTTCTAGGGGTGTGCACGGACCCCCCGGATCGGATCGGGACCCGGATTGGGACCTCCAATTTTGTCGCGGATCAGATCGGACAAAACCAGAGGCCCCCCGGACCGGATCGAGTCCAATCCCGATCCAAAAATCAGAACTTTTTGGATCGGCCGCCATTTTCCCCCCCCATAGACTTGCATTGCAATGCAAGTCTATGAGGAAAAAAAAATGGCGGCGGGTGGGTGAGGGGGGGCCTAACTCCCTCCCCCCCGGGGCTGTCCCCTGTGGATGGCCCCGGCAGGTAAGCCCCCTCCCCCGCGCTCCTTACCCCCCCGGGGCCGTCCGCTTCCATTCGCTGGCACCCGCGGGCGCCAGCAGATGGAAGCGGATGGCCCCAGGGGGGTAAGCCCCCTCCCCTGTGCTCCTTAGCCCCCCCCCCGGGCCTGTCCACTTCCATCCGCTAGCGCCCGTGGGCGCCTGTGAATGGAAGCGGATGGCCCTGGGGGGTAAACCACCTCCCCCCTGCCCTCTGCCCCCTGCTTACCTTTCCTAGCCATCCGCTCCCGTCCGGCGCTGGCCGCTACTGTGAGCGGGCTTTGCGGCCTGCCCCTAGGTAGCACGCCAGGTGATGACATCACCTGGCACGCTACTCAGGATTAGGCCGTGAAGCCCGCTTGCAGTAGCAGCCAGCTCTGGGTGGGAACGGACGGCCAGGAAAGGTAAGCGCGCCGCGCCCCCCCTCCCCCCTCTTCCCTGCTTACCTTTCCTGGCCATCCGCTCCCACCCGGCGCTGACTGCTACTGCGAGCGGGCTTCGCGGCCTACTCCTGAGTAGCGCGCCAGGTGATGTCATCACCTGGCGCGCTACCTAGGAAAGGAAGCGGACAATGGGGGCAGGGGGCGGTGGACGGGAGCAGACGGCCAGGAAAGGTAAGCGCGCCGCGCGCCATGCGCCGCACACTCCCCCTCCCCCTGCTTACCTTTCCTGGCCATCTGCTCCCATCCGCCGCCCCCTGCCCCCATTGTCTGCTTCCATCGGCGGGCGCCCGCTGGCGCCTGCAAATGGAAGTGGCGCCAGGCGCCAGTGGGTGCCCACCGATCCATCCGAACCGGTTCGGAACCTTTCCAGATCGGATCGGATTGGATCGGCTGATCCAGCGGTGAGATCGGAAATCAGATAATTTATCCTGGACCGGATTCGGATCGTGGATCGGATCCGATCCACTGCACATCCCTAATTATTTCCCCTAATATATGCATTTTTAAAAAACATTGGAGAACTCCATTGCAAAATGCGGAGAAAGGTGAAATTGGAAGAATGTGTTTCACTTCGCATAGTGGTTTGAAAGTGTGAAGTTAGGCACATTTGCATTAAAATGTGAAGTGGACAAATATCTGGTCCCCTTCCTACCATGTGGTAGCAGCGACACAGGCCCTGTAATGGGCCAGGAGCTAAGCAGCCGCCACGATCAGCTGTGTTTTTAAGAAAATAAATAAGTACACAAAGAGAACTTTTATAAGTCAAAGAGACTATTTGCGTAAGCATGGAATGTCAAGCTGGCTGACCTACAACACCAGCAGTAACTCTTTGCGGATGTTTTCCTTTGTGTATTATTATTTTTTTAGTGCCAAAACAATACAAACTTCCCCCCATTGATTCCTTAAATATAGTCATTGACTTGGATCCTAGGATATGTTAGTTTCAGGAAATCCGTGGAAGGGAAGATTTGGGTCCCCTCCTCTGCCCCTCCACAACCACCTGTGACCTCCCCAAAAGTCTCTTCGGAGAGTTGGAGCCCCTCGTGAACCATGTGGGATGGAATGCAGGGGGATTGTTGTGGGGAGGATGAGAGGATGGGAACCTTGTCTTCTATGAACTTCTTTAAGTTAACATACGCTAGGATCCAAGCCTGATTTTAGTCCATTCCTCTGCATCCCATCTCACATGGTTGAAGAGATGTCCCCGCCAACCCCTAGAAAGGAACAGGAGACTGGAAACATTCCTTCCATGGATGGCCTTAAATTGACTTACCTTAGGATCCTAATTGTTTCTCCTTCTTGGTCTGGGTGTCAGTTAATTAATTCTGATATCGTCATACCATAATTTTCTAGAATTCAATCAAAGGTTTTGCAGGAGTTAAACAGCAATTTTGGCAACTGTTTTGGGCTGGGTTTTGCCACCAAACTTCAAATTCCAAAGACATCTTTCCCAACGACACCTTTGAACTTCATCTAGTTAGGCATTGATGCAGTATATTGAACGATGGATCTGCCAGCCGCACCTGACATCCTTTGAGTCCTCTAGGAATCTTCCAGAATGTATTTTGCTTTCTTTCCTTTTAGGGAGACATGGGATTGAAGGGATTTGATGGAAGCCCAGGCAGAAAGGTATGTTGCAACTTGAATCTCACTGCTAGTGTTTAATTCGGGGGTGGGGGGGTGGGGGGGAGGTGGAGAACTTATTTTAGCCTGAGAGCTACATTCAGTTTTGGATATGCCATCTGGGGGGCGCATTCCAGTGCAAGTGGGGATGGAGGCAAAGGGGGCCAAAATGACACACTATACCAAAAGCATTGACACATTACTCTCACTCTCACTCTATATATAATTCTTTATTATAAAATTTCAACAAAACAAGAGAAATGGAGAAAGTGTAGATAAATAGATTTTAATAGATCAGTTTCAATGCATGCATATTTTCATATTTTCATAATATGTGTGTGTGTGTGAAAAGACAACTTCCTAAGAATTCTACATAAACTTCAACAGAAGCAGACCAAATATCTATATCAGTGTCCATTCTCAAGTGGCATCTACCACCCGTTCACATGTTGAAAGCATTGTTAAGTCCTCAATCTAGGTGAGCATTTATCCTTCAAGCATTGTAAGATCAGTCTTTTAGCCGTCAAACGTGCATGGAGAATCCATTTGCGCTGACCATGCGTTAACTTCCAGAAAGCAGGTGGATAATTTCAGAGGACATGTACATCAGTAAATATTAAAGAGTATTCCAATACAAGGTTTATCTGTATAATAATCTCCTCCCAAAAAGAGGCAACAATTGGGCATTGCCAAAACATACAGTTAAATGAAGCATTAGCTGTATTATGCTTCCAGCAGTGACACACAAAGGCCAGATCTACACCAAGCAGGATATGACACTTTGAAAACGGTTTGAAAACTGTATATGGAGTGTGTCCTGGGCCCCAATTGTTATAAACCGTTTTAAAACAGTAGTGTAGATCCTGCCTAAACCAAAAGGTAAAAAGGGTTGGAGGCAAAAATGCCAGCACATTTTCAATGAAAGCTCATACTGCCAGTATCTAGGCCTTAGGAGAGAATGCTGGGTCCCAATCCGGAATGCTGGATTGGGACAGGAGGGCTGGGTTGGGACCCCAGGCATCAGCACACAGCTTCTTCATAATAAGAGAAGAGTCTGGCAATTCCTGGTTTACAATTCCATGAGAACGTGGCCAGTGGTCCTCTAGACTGGGAGGACCTGTGTATATATGTTATTTCATTGGGTGCCCTTGGGCATTTCACGTTGAGAACTTCTTGCCATGTGATGTTATGTGCATGTGCAAGCTTAAGATTCTAAAGTGCTCTGCATGTCAAGGGAGAAGTGAGTGCCAATGGTCACAGTCATTATTAACAATAATAATTCATTGTCAAACAGGGCCTACAAGGTGATGGAGGATATCCCGGGCGAGATGGATCGCCAGGAGGAAAGGTAACTTCTTGCATGAAAACCTGAACCGCTAGTGCTGGTATTTCAGCTGTACAGAGCAAAGGAAAACATCCCAAAATTGGCTATCCTCTATCCTAAAAGCACCATCCACACCCAAGAGGGAAGTCCAAGATTTGCAGAAGTACTTTAAAAAAACAAAAATACCACAAGATGGGGCACCACGAAAACAACTCAACCAGAAAAGGGCGCACGGCCTGAAAAGAAGCACTGTATGCTGCAAAAGTTTGTTGCAGACCCCATTTGTATATGTCTGTATTGATTCAGAATCAGGCATGCAAAAGGAGCCTTGAACCTAGACATTGCCATTGCAGCAAAAAGCAGAAGCTGTTGCAAAGATTTATGTTCATACAATATTGTGAAATTTCTCACGCTCAGTGACTGTAATCTTGCTGAATTTATAGATATTCCTGTATCTGCAAGCTGCCTTGAGAGTTTTTGTTTGATTGTTTGTTTACTGAATCATGGGGTAGAAAATTGCCAACTAGAAAAAAATTAGACATTGCCAAACACTCAATGGGAGGCGGATCCATTAGAAATTATGGAATGAGCTCTCCAATGAGGCCTGCCTGGTGCCAACACAGTTATCTTTACGGCACCTAGTTGGTACCTTTCTCTTCTTACAGGCATTTGGCAACATATGATGAGGTTATTCAGATCCTGGATTGGTCTTAATTGTTGATGGTTTGAAATTGGTTTAGTTATATGTTGTCTCTGTGTGTGTGTGCTGTCTGTTTACATGTTTGTCTGCAAATGGTTTTACACTTTGTAAAATATATTTTAAATGGTTTTTAATCTTCAAAAACTGCCCAGAGGGCTTCGGCTATCAGGCAGTATAAAAATGTAATGGATGAATGAAATTAATGAAATTAATTAATTAGATCAGGTTTCGGCTACTTGTGATCCTCCAGTTGTTCGGGCCTACAACTCCTATGGGCCTTGTAGGCAAAAACAGCTGGAGGACCACAAGTTGCCCATCCTTGCCTTAGATCTACCCATTTCATACAATAAATATCATACATCACTTGCATACCCTACAGTAACCCACTGTGGAAAGATTTCTCCATCAAGGGATAAACCTTCAGGGAGTTACATCCACAAAGCCTGTTGACTTTTCTATCCCCTGGTCTTGATTTGGCTGTGAACCTAACATTTCTTGCCGATTTAATGAGAGCAGAAAGTGGGATCAACTTTGGTTAGAGACAAGGGCTGGTTTTCACCAAGGTGATAAGTATGTACCTGGGCTGCCCTTCAGACTCCAGTGGGGGCTCCCCTGACAGAATCCTCCTCTGTACAAAATATTCCCAGCACACAGAAAACTAGCATGTCAAGGAGATGGGTTCTAGCCTCTCCTTCTCCCTGACATGCTTGTTTTCTAAGTTCAGGGACTTTAATTTTACTCTATGGCACAGAGGAAGATTCAGTGATGCAGACCTGAAGTTCAACACCCCATTAGGTTACGAAGGCCCAAGCTAGGCAGGTGAGGGAGATCTCTGTCCAAACATGCATAGGATTTCACCCTAAGTTGCTCTCTGGATTAAGCAAGACTGGTTTTCATGGACGGTGGAACCTTATACTTGTGTTTGATTTTCCAGGGTGACTTTGGTGATATCGGTCCAGCTGGTCCTACAATTATCATTGACACGGAAGGTGCCGTGATCTCAGGTGCGCCCTTTCACTCTTTTCTACAAATACACTGCATGTATGTTTACTTGAGTGGGCCGCACTCCGTGGTATGCATAGATATATGAATGCTGGACAGTCTGTGTCTTGTTAAACTCAACCCGTGTCTTCAGAATTGTGAATGCTAATCAGGAACCAAGAGGTAAGCTGGTCAGGGGGAAATGGGAAAAAGTCTAATAGATGGGGTTTGGGAAGCTGATTCCCTGAGACCTGTGAGTAGGGATGGATGGGCTCACCTGTGTTCTAAGTGGGCAGTCTGCAAGTGCTCCCAGCCGCCTGCTTCTCCCTGCAAGCCGGCTGCGAGCTGGCATTGCCCATAAAAGCTGGACTTCCAAAAGTGCGCAGATCTGAACTTGCTCGCAGTGGCTGCTGTAACTGACCATTTCCGCAAGATTTGAGGCCCCGTGGCTCACATCCCTACCCGTGAGCTGCCAGAAGCACCGGTTCTGTTTTTAAATCCCACTCTGGCAAGTGAGTCGAACATCTTTCAGCCCCAGGGGCTGAATCCGGGTTCAGAGCTCTTGGGGGACCACATTCCAATGGTGGGCAGGGCCCAAAACAAAAAGCCAGGAAGACCCCCCAGTGGTTGGCTGTCAGGGAAAAGGGGGTGAGGGGAAGGGGCGTGGCTGTCTTGGGGAAACACCAGAGGTGCAATCAATCAATCAATCAACCTTTATTTACAGTCAATAGACCGAAGGTATAACATATAAAATACTAAAACCAATTAAAAACCAATAACAGCAATTAAAAGCATAATAAGATGACAGGGGAAACATATTGATACCTTACATAAAATATTTATAACTTTAACAGGATCCACTATTGACTCTTGCTCTAGTCAGTATAGCCTGATTCAGAAACTTGGCAACCTGTTCAGTTATATATTTGTACCCTGTAATAGAGTAATTAAAAGCGAATCAGTAGATCAGCCCGGTAGGAGCTGTGTGATAGGCCAAATTAAATCTACTCTTGCCTGTTGGTAATAGCTACAAGAAAATAAGACATGTTTTGGCCATTTCTAAGGCAGATAAGAGAGATTTCCAGTTGGATGTTCTGCCTCTCTTTTTTCCTTGCAGCTGTACAGCAATGGACAGGCAAGGCAGGGCTGGGAGAGACCGCTGTGGTGGTGGTGGCAAAGGAGGGAGTTAAGCCTGCTCCGTTTCCCCACTAGAATTCTCTCCCCATAGCATCTGAAATGGCTTTATTTGCTGAGTGGCGCTAAGGCCCAAACTAGACATGACCTTTGTCTTGTAGTTCGCTCTAGCATGACAAGATCATAGCATGGAGGGGGTAGGGCTAACACAATTCTGTTCCAGGTTGACGCACCTACGCCTGGTGGGGGTGGGGAAGCTGCCATTAGCTTGTACAGTAACTCCCCCCCACCCCATGCAAATAACAGGGGTCTAATCCAGCTCAGGCCCATAGCATGGGACAAAGGCATTAAAGGGGAGAGCAGAAGGGAAGCAGGGCCGTTCCACCAGCTCTGCTGAAAGACACCTTCATTTCTCCCCCTCTTCCTTCGCGTTCCCTTTTCATTGTGTGCCGCGTCTTTTTAATTTGTAAGCCTGTGGGAAGGAGCTGCCTGGTTTTACTGATGGCATGCAAGCTTCTCCGAGAGCTTTTTTGCCTGAGGAGCAGGATAAAAATGCAGCAACTAAATAAATATTAGGAGTCCGACCAGGGCTGGATGAAGACATGCGGAGGCCCCAAGCTGTGTAAAGATTCAGAGGCCCTATGCCATAAAAACAAAGAGGGGGAAAAATGTATGACATTATTGTAGAAAGGGCAATGAAAGCGTACCACCCATAGGGGCGCTTGTAGTTAAACAATGTTAGATAGCCTTCCTTGAAGATGTGTACAAAAGCACTAATAAAGTCAGTTGATTTGAATGTCTTTTGAACGGGCTCTAGTTTGTGCTTCTTGCCTCCAGTCCTAAATGCTGCATTGCTGCGCTTTCACTCTCTGTAAAGCAACTGTGCTGTCAATCACACCGGAATTTCCAACACATTTAAGCCAAAGCAATTTCATCTTAGTTATCCTACCTCTTGGTTATCTCCAATGTTTTTAGAGGCCCCTCGTAATACGAGGACGTAAGCCATAGCTTACTTGGCTTGTTCCTAAATCTGGCGTTGATTCTGATCTGTATTGGAGGACCCACTGTGGCTTTCTTTCTAAACCTGCATACAAGGGCTCAGTGCATCACAGTGCTGCCTACTTGGCCCCAAGATGGGCATCCCCTTCGTTTTCTTTCCCTTCTGCAACTAACAGTAGCCTCAGGAATGAACAGAAAACAGGTCTTCCGTTGGAGATTGTGCAAAGGGGAAAGCTGATCTCATCCTGCAATTCCCACATTGCCTAAGGCTCCTGTGGAAGTTGCTATGCCCTCCATACTACAGGTGCCAAGCACAGCGTGAGAGCATGCACGAGTCTTGAAAAGGAAGCGCCCGTGTGCAGCACATGGCAAATTGATAGCAGTGCATCAATGTCAATGGGGCTGTGAATCCGCTCTGGTTATCAGCCAGACATACAATGGAGCTATCCAAGGTGCTGAAGCCATTTCAGGGTTGGGGTTCAGCACCTTGGACAGCTCCTTTCCAGTTCTGACTGCTTATGACTGGAACCCTGAGCTGATTCACAGCCCCACTGTCATCAGAGCCAGCAGCAGCCACTGGCTGGCAGAAAACTAGGAGGAAGAGAAGGAGGCTATTAAAAATGTTTTTTTATTTTTAAAAAAATGCTTTTTAAAAAGTCTTACTGGCACCTGCCGTTGCTTCAAAGCAAAGTGAGGGCCTCTGCTGCCTTTTATTCAGTCTTTGGGACATTTTACTCCTTGTCTAGCCACGCCTCCTGTGGCAGCCATTTTGTGGTGGGACCAAGGACAGGTTCTTGGATTGCTAAATATGCCCAGGTGTCCAAAGCTTTTCCCCACCCCAGCTGTAGCTGCATTCTACTCCTTTAACGCCATCCCGACAACTGCAACTTTTAGTAGCCCTGCCTTACACTTTCATCCCTCACCACCACCACTGCTACGTAATTGTGATATCTAGAATGTGGGCACACCGGCAGTTTGTCCAAACCAATCGTGTCAACTAGGGGTGTAAGACAAGGTTGTGTTTTAGCCCCATTTTCATTGAATATTTTTTGGAGTGATTTATCAACTGCTTTGAATGCCATTGATTCACATCCTCCAAAATTGGCTAATGCAAAGATTCCCATTTCACTTTATGCAGATGATGTTGTTCTAACCTCACAGACCAGGGTTGGCCTCTTGCGTCTATTGGCAGCGCTTACCAGCTACTGTGAAATCAACCAATTAAGAATCAGTTTTGATAAATCCAAAGTGCTGGTCTTTGCACTTTGGATTTTTCAAAAAGACGCAAGAGAACCTTCAGATGGTCTGTGAATGGTAACCATATAGAACAAGTTTCTGGCTATGAATATTTGGGTATATACTTTCATAAAACACTTCATTGGTCTTTGCAGAGAGATAAGGCCAAAGCAACAGCCAATAATATGGCTGCTGCAATCACAGAGGTCTATTATACCAGAGGGGGTCAATTTGTACCTGCTGCACTCAGCGTTTTTAAGGCCAAACTCCTTATGCAATTGACCTATGAAATTACAATCTGGATCAAAGCTGTTAACTCTTCAACAGAATCTGTACAAGCCACTTTTGTACGTTCTATCCTTGGCCTCCCAAAGTGTGTAGCAACACCTGCTCTCCTGTTGAAATCTGGTTTACAGTCTATCACCTCGAGAGCTTGGTTGTGTGCACTAAATTTTTGGATTCGTTTGTATGGCCCTGGCTCTGCTCAAGATACGTAATGACCCATACGTCATGGAGTGGTTGAAACTTCTCTGGAATAAGATCAACTCTCTGGGCTTATGCCCTGAGTCTCTATTAATGATGGAATTAAAACAGGTCAAAAACCCTTTTGTCACAAAGGGTAAGAGACTGTGACCTACAAGTTTTAAGATCTGCAGCGGATAGAACTTGCTCTCCTCTGTTCTTAGGCGTTAACCTGAGTTATGGAACGGCGGAAGCGAAATATTTTTCAATGCTAAATATCGGCATGCACTAACTCTGGCAAGATTTAATGTCTTGCCATCTGCTTTGTTACAGGGGAGGTTTCAGAAAATCAGTTTTTCTGATCGCCGATGCCCATGTGGAAGCAATGAAATTGAATCGGTTATCCACGTTCTACTCTGTTGTTCTTTTTATAGAGAGATTAGAGAGAAATTATTGCTTGACACCAGATTAGAAATTAACGCACTTCTTCGTTGCTTCAGGACCACAGAGGACAGGGACACAATCAAGGCTTTTGCTAAAAAAAAAATTTGAGTGCTATGAGAATAAGGTCTCTCTAGAATTGATTTTGCCTGTATATTTCTTAAATTTATATGTAGTTTCGCCCTACTCTTTGCATGTGTAAAGTCTGGTCAGTGACTGTAATCAAGTTGATGATGATGATGATATCTAGAAGCAGTCTTTCTCAACCTGTTACCCTTCAGGTGTGTGGGACTAGAACTTCCATTGATTTTAGCCAGTATTTTTACTTGTCCAGCTGGTTGGGGTTGATGGGAGTTGTTAGTACCACACATCTGGAGGGTGCAAGGATTGGAGAAGGCTCTGGCACAGTGACAGCTGGACTTGGGAAGGCTCTGACAAAGCAATGGGCCTTGGGCCCCTGCAAAGTTGCTGCCCATTTAGTTATTGCTTGCCTATATTGTCTTTTGCATAATTTTTGCATTGCTTTCCTCTTGTGTGCCACCTTGAGAGGGCATGCCTCCCTTAAAAGTAGCCTAAGGATCCCTTTAAATAAATGAAATAAAAAATAAATTGATCCTAAGTAGCTTTCATACTATCCGTCTGTGGCAGGTATTCTTTCTAAGACAGTGTAGCTTTGGCTGTTAGTGGAGGTGATGCTGCACTGGGTGAGATGAATTAAGGACAGGTCTGAAGTCTTTCTCTTTGCTTTTTTTGTTTGTTTTAATACTAGGTCCTCCTGGAGATCCTGGGATATCAGGCACCCCTGGCACTAGAGGTGAAGAAGGCATCAGTGGCTTTCCAGGCCTTCCTGGCCGACCAGGATTGCCTGCATTCCCAGGTAAACTGGCTGAGAATCCTTGTCTTTGAGAGATCATTCTGGTGTTATCTGACATCTCAAAAATTGGTTAAGATTGTGGCTGGGCTGGGCTTCACCTCAGTACCAAAGCCCAAATCAGGGTCGAAGTGGGCCAATTTGGCCTGCCATGGCCCAAATCTGGTTCGGGACCAGATAGGGCCATCTCGGCACGAAGCAGACAAACTGCTTTGGACCGATTTGGCCCAATGGCGAGCCACTACCCCCACCTGTAGGGCGTACATGAGGCCTCTGTGCACACCAGCCTTCCAGAAGCCATCCAGCCTTCTCTCTAGTCTGCCATAGATTTAGTGTTGTAAACTACAGCAGCAGGAAACAGCCATTTCTGGCTGCCGTAGTTTGCTAAGAGACTTTATTGTTCATGCCCAATGCGTTTCGGCCTCTGTTGTTTTTTTAAGGCCGCCTTCAGGGGGCTGTAACACAGGCCTTTTGAGGCAATATGCCTAACTAACCCCCTAAATGGATATGTTATGTGTTATCCCCATAAACATAATGCAGTGTATTCTTGATGTTACAGCCCCCTGAAGAAGGCCATAAAAACAACAACAGAGGCCGGAACGCGTTGGGCGTGAACAATAAAGTAACTTAGCATTCTGAGAACCTGCTTCTCTCCCTTTTTTCACCCTGAGTGGGTTATCGGGTTTGCCGTAGTTTGCAACACTAAATCTATGGCAGGCTGGAAAGGAGGCTCGCTGGCGTGTGTGGAGGCCTCAGGTAAGTCCTGCTCACCCCCTCCCTTGCCAGCTGCCCATCCACGGGACTTATCTGAGGCCTCCATGCATACCGGCAAGCCGCCTGGCCTCCTCTCTGGCCTGCCGTAGTTTACAACACTAAATCTACAGTAGTCCAGAGAGGAAGCTGGGTGGCTCACCAGCATGCGCGGAAGCTGCAGGTAAGTCCTATGGGTTGGCAGGCAGGCGAGTAGGAGGGCAGTGGCTGGAAGCTAGCGGGGCTAGCGACTAGGAGGAGAGGAGTCCAGTCGACTTCTGGTCGGCCTCATCAAGCCGAAGCAAGGTGGCATGGGACCAAGGCGCCCCATGCCAAATCAGGGCCAAATTTGAAGTGCCGAATTGTCCTCCGAGTCAAATAAGGGGGGGGGCTGTACACAGCCCTAGTTAAGATGTATCTCAGGTGCTCTCTGATAAGCATTGAAGGTGCCAATATGAAGCATATTTCATGAGTGTATGTTGCATTATAGAATAAATTGTACTGGAGGAAAATTATAGAAGGAATAGAAGACAGAACTGAATCTAGATTGCTGAAGGCCAGGGATTAATGGCTTGGGTGCTGTCTGTTTCTTTTATTGTGTTTCAAATAGGCATTCTTCAGTGCTACAGTCCAATGGCTGGTAAGCATCCAAAGTAAACCGAAAAGAGAGAGAAATGTCTCATGATGCAAAGATTTTTTTGTGAAAAGCCCAACAAATTTTGGTCTCTCTCTCTCTCTCTCTCTCTCTCTTTAACTTTTACGGCTTTCTTCAATGGGTTGTAAAAACATCTGCAGAAATTCTTATAATAAAATATCTCCACTAGTGAATTACAGCAGGTGATAGTTCTTTGTAAACGTTTTTACGACCTCTTGAAGAAGGCCTTTAAAGTTCCCCCCCCCCCAAAAAAAAAGAGACTGAAATGCATCGGGCTTTCCAGAAATGAAATCTTTGCATCCTGAGACATTATTAGATGCTAACCTACCGGACAGTCAGGTGCAATGTCCTCCATGTGCCACAGAGGGAAATTCGTTCTCTTCTTTTTAGCAATTAAAAAATAAGCACATTAAGAAATAGATTTTATTTTTATTTTTTTAATGTACTGACATAGGAAAGGTAGAATATGTCTGTCTTCCCTAGGTTCCTCAGGTCTGATGGGATCCCCAGGTCCCCGAGGACTTAAGGGTGATCAGGGAGAACAAGGTAGAGCAGCATTTGGATTCCCTGGCCCACCTGGCAGAGATGGAGCTCCAGGTCTGCCAGGACCGCCAGGATTACCTGGCCCATCACGTAAGTACATGATCTAGTTCAGTTTTCATACTCTCTTTGTTATTAAGTGCACATTTTTATCTGTGTTCACGCTTCCCATGCTTTGAAGCTGGGGTAAGGGGCCTAAGGCCAATGGGCCAAGTCTGCCCTTCCAGGGTTTCCCACGGGGCCATGCCCCCTTCCCCCAGCCCGACTCCCTTCCCCCTTAACACCGATGGAGTGGTGGTTTCCTGGCTTTTGTGCAGTTTCCCTGCATTCTAAAAGGTTGAAATGTCACTCCTAAGCCTAGTTAATGGCAGTAGGGGCTTTAAGCTAAAATATGATGGCTTTTAAAAATAATTTTGGGCCACCCCTTTTGCCTTGGCCCCTCCCACCACTTGGATGCGGCCCCCCCAAGAGCTTCTCCAAAGTAGAATTTGGCCTTGTTTTGGGAGATTCAACACCCCTGGCATAGATGTCTTGAGCTCAAGATCTGGCTAGTTATTTCAACTTGATGCCCGGTTCCTTTCTTTTGCTGCTGATGGCCCTGAGTGGCCCTCCATCTGCCCCCTTTACCTTTGGGACACTGCATTACTTTTAGTCATGCTCATCACTGGGATGCAGCTCCTGAAAACTTCTCCAAAGTTGAGTACAGACCTCAGGCTGAAAGAGGACTTGCATCCCTGCTTTGACGAAATAGCCATGCAATGTTCTAGACCCCCCTCACCTAAACCAAATGCATAGCAGATTTTGTTTTTTTCTTTATTACACATCTCCAGGCTCTATAGATACGGCTGAAGCCATCTTCAGTGGAGAACCTGGGGAGCCAGGAGTCTCTGGACCAAGAGGGATACCGGGGACCTTTGGTCTAAAAGGTTACAAAGGTGAGCTGAACTTTGGGCGTGAGAGCCATCCTCTTTTTTAGACAGACAGGAGGAGGAGAGGAATTGTCTGTACATCTGCTTGTTTGGCAATCAATGAAATAAGAGTTCTATAAAGTTAAATGGAAATCAGACAGTGGGTCGTTCTAACCTTAATAAAATTGGAAGGGTTTCACCTGGAAATTGCACATGCCAGAAAGAAATGTCTATTTTATATAACCTGAACATTTCAGGAAGATTGGTTAAAGATTGAGGGAGAAAGGATAATTAACAGAAAAAAGGGAAAAAAAACTCAGTCATGTTAAAGTGTCCCTGATAACATGTATTGGCAACCTTTTGGCTTATCATTTGTGGGGAAAAAAAACTATTTATATAGGAAAACTATATATGTTTTCCTATTCCCTTTGTATTGTAGTTGGTGGAATAGAATTTCCTTTTTGTAATTCAATTTACATATATATATATCTATATATATATATATATATATATATCTAAAGATATAATTATTGCCTGCTGGTGGAAGAGAGGTGTTTTCAAAAGGGATGAAGAGATAGAGGGAGCAGCCATTTGAACAATAGGGGGCAGAGGAAGGGTCAGTAAGCTGCCAGGTAAGGAAGTGCCTCCCTATGGAATAAAGATCCCTCCTAAGTAAAGGGTTACTCATGAGTAAGACTCCTTTCCTCATGAGTAGACCTTTCATCAGGTGATTGTGATGTCTTGCCCTGGGTGGGCCCTGAAAGCTCACTTTTAGGCACAGAGTGCTGGGCAACATCTCTGTCCTAGTTCTTTGATGTTGATATTCTGTATCTCCTGGCTATGTAGTTCTCTTTGTTGGACCTTCCTGTGTTTGGACTGCCTTCAGACCTTACTTCTGGTACTGACCCTTGCTGATTGCTAGCTTCTCTGTCTTGGCACTGCATGAAATAAGACAGATGGGGCCAAGTGCTACATCATAGCCCCAGATAACTGAGACTCATGGCCTTTTCTGTAGAGAAGGTGTTGAATCATGGCAAGAGGCTTTCCTAGTCTTGCTATCTGAGATCCTTTAACTAGGCTGACCATCTGAAAAGGAGGACAGGGCTCCTGTAACTTTAACAGTAGTAGAGAAAAGGGAATTTCAGCCAGTGTCATTTGTATGCAATTAGTTCCTGGTGATATTCCCTCTTCATCACAACAGTTAAAGTTGCAGGCACTATACTACAGTGACCATATACAAAAGAAGGCAGGGCCCCTGCAACTTTAACTGTTGCGATGAAGAGGGAATATCACCAGGAACTAATTGCATACAAATGACACTGGCTGAAATTCCCTTTTCTCTACAACTGTTAAAGTTACAGGAGTCCTGTCCTCCTTTTCAGATGGTCAGCCTACTTTAACCCAGATGTATTGAACCTCAGGCCTCTGAGCCAAACCTGACCCATCTGGGGTCCCAACCTGGACCTCTAGGCTGCCCTAGAGGGCTCTGACCCCTTTCCCTGACCCACCCCTTTCCCCCATCTGTGGATTATTTGGCAGTTTTCTGGCTCTTGTGCATTTTTCCCCATTCTGAAATGCCCCTCCTAAGATTTAGCTACTGGCAGTTAGCACTTTCAGCTAAAGCAGGTATTTTGGGCCTGCCTCCTTTCACCTTTGGTCCCATCCCAAACTGGCATATAGCCCCTGAGAGTTTCTCAGAAACAATTTGGCCGTCAGGCTGAAAGAGGTTCGACACCCCTGCTTTAACCAAATACGGGGAGGATTGGATAGGAAGCATACATGTAAAGCAGAGGTTTACGCTTGTTTTCTAGTGAGTCACAAACAAAGAGGAAATGTGTATGAACCCTACTGAGAATGTATTGATTAACTTAGCCATCCTGCCAAACCATGGTTAAGGAAGCTTGGTTTGATGTGTTGTCTGGTTAATAAACTAAGGTTTGCAAACAACTAGCAAACTAGAATCAGAAAACATGGTTTGAAGTGGGTTTGCAAACCAGCTTGGGGCTAACTATGGTTTGGTGGGATGCTGAATTGATGAACTGTAGGAAGCTATGGCCCTTCTACTACCTCCAGAGGCCACTTCAGAGACAGTGCAACAAAAGAAATTGAGCAGCTCTAAATCATGATTTGCTTCTTGGATGTTTCAAAGTCTGGATTCTAAATGATGGTTGATGCAAACCTTGGTTTGACTCAGTGTCTTAAGTGAAATGCTGTTTTCCCAGGTGAAGGAGGGGACTGTGCTTGTGATGGAGGGATCCCAGAAAATGGCTTGCAAGGGGAACCAGGCTCAAAGGGTCAACCTGGAGCAGCAGGCTATCCAGGACCAAAAGGATTTTTGGGAGATCCAGGAGCCACTCCACCAGGACAACCAGGATCACCAGTAAGATAGGCGTGAATTTCTCAATTGTTTATGGGACACGTAAATAAAACACATAGAATCCATTATTTTTACATTCCTTCTTGCATGATGGGTGGAAATGGTCAGAATGAAGAAGGAAAAAGAGATAACGATCTGGGCCAGTGTCATGGGTAGGCATGGCTGGGCACCTGCCAAGGGTCCACACCCCAGAGGCCCTGCTGCCCCCCCAAAAAACCCCTCCTGGACTTGCTCATCCTCTTCAACCATTGCATCCTACTTGTTTACCTGCCTCTCGCTCTGGCCCAGTCAATGGTATTGGTGAAAAAGAGAAGTAGATGCCATTGTCTGCTTACTCACTGGCTCTCCACCTGTCAAGCAATCATTGGTAGCAATGATGAGAAAGAGGAGGAGGAGTAATAGTAGCTGCTGACAATGGTGGGGAGAAGGTACTCTCACTGAAGGAGGGGACCCATTGAGGATTTCTTGCCCAGGGCTCCTCCAAAACTTGGAGCCAACACTGATAAGCAGTTCTGAGATGTCCTTAACCATCCACTGGATACTTAGTGAATCCAACCATTGATTAGAAAGCCACTGTGAGGTGGTTAATAGGTTACTAAGCCAAAGAGACCAGGGTTTGGATCTCCAGTCGGCACTGAAGCAAAGTGGATGACTCTGTGAATATCAGGTGGCTGCAAATCCTTCGCATTACAACAGGGATAGCTCACAGTAATGTATGGTTGCTGGAAAAAATCAATTTTCCTCCCCCAGCTAGAGTGAGAATTGCAGGTAAGTTTGAAAGGAAACTAGGAAGCCTAAGTCACTGACCCTGCTACTAAAACAATCCTGGTGCTTTCACCCTGCATGTCCTGGTTCCACTGGAACACTGTTTGCAAATGACAAATTAAATAGCTCTTCCTTCAAATGCATCCACAAAATCCACCTTCTCCATGAAGGCTTTGGCACAGCCCTTTGATCTCCTTATCCGACTCTATCCCATTCTGTGCCTGTCCTTTCATTGGCCCAGCATTTTAAGAGCTCACTGGTGTAAGCATTATTGCATGTGCAGACATACACTGTGTCACATGTTAAATTACATGCACAGTGTGGGCCATATATATTAACTTCTCATTTATCTCATCCCTCTCCTTTCTCTCTGCCCAAGCTACCCAAAGCGTGAACTTTTAACTTCTTTAAAGTATCAAAATTTTCTGCATGACTACACTGTTCAAGCTTCAGTTTAAAACAAAAATGAGCAAAATCTGCCTGGTAGGTCTCAAGTAATAAGCCTTACGCTACTGTATTCTTATATAAGATTCTTCTCGTTCACTCCATTGTGATTTCCTAAGAAGCAACATCTTTAATTCAGGGGCACCAAAACTCTTTTAGCCCAAGGGCCACATTCAACTTCAAAGTAGTGCTGGGCCGAATCCTGCCCCCTATTTTCAGGAACTTTGTCTCTCCCTGTAGGAGAGGCATTGTTTTTTCTGCTGCTTTTTTGGGGAGGGGAGAAATTTCCCTAGGCATTTGGAGGAGCCCAGAAATTCTTAGTGAATGCCTGTTGGAGACCACATGACCTCTCCCTCTCCAGTAAGCACTCAGGAAGAACTACTGGGCTCCTGAAAATGCCAGAAGTGTTTTAAAAAAAGAAAAAAATAAGACCCCTCAAGAACTGGCTACACTGCAAAAGGTATGTGAAGACCCTGCCCCCCTCCCCAAGGAGACAATTCTCCAAGATTCTCATCTCTCCCAGCCTCTTTCACAGGAGTTTTTGTTTTCCCCTTCCACCCCCCACAAATGCTGAATAGTCGAATTTTCAGTACAGCATTATTTCAAAGAAGCTCTCGGGGGCCGCATTCTGGTGGTGGACTGGGCCAAAGGCTAAAGGAAGACCAAAATACCTGCATATTTTAGCTTAAAAATTCTTACTACTAGTAACTAAGGAAAGGAATTTCAACCTTTAGAAATGAATAGGAAAACGGTGCAAAAACTGAGAAACCGCCCAAGGATTGGTGGTTGGGGGAAGGGGGCGGGGCCACAGGAAGAGGTGGGGCCATTGGAGATCCCAAGTGTGTGAGATCTCATCTGGAGGCCTGAGGTTCAACTCTCCTGCTTTGCTAATTGCTAATCCTGTGTGGTTTTGTTTGTATCCTAGGGTTCATTTGGCCAACCTGGTTATCCAGGCCTCAAAGGAGAGAAAGGAGAAGCTTCTGTAGCCTCGGGCAGAGGCCTCCGAGGAGATCCTGGGGATGTAGGCCCCAGAGGTCCTTCAGGTGTCCCAGGAACTCGAGGCAGGGCCGGCATCTCAGGTTTGCCAGGTCGACCCGGTCCTCCAGTAAGTCTGTACATATCAGAACTCCTTACTGTTTTTATGTGCCCATTTCTTGGTGCCAGATCCCCGGGATTCATATTTCCATGCCAAGAAATATGCCTCTGAGTGACATCTATAGTCTTCACTCTCTTGGGTTTTTTTAAAAATATTTTCTTTCTGTGTATTGTGTTTAGGGTGATGGTGGACTTGGCTTTCCAGGGGACAAAGGTTTACCAGGGGTACCTGGTTCAAAGGGTCAGCGTGGGGCGACTGGTCCTCCTGGCGTTAGTTTCCAAGGCTCAGTTGGAGTTCAGGGGCCTATAGGTAACCCAGGAATCGATGGGTTTCCAGGACAGCCTGGTCCACCAGGTCCTCCAGGTATGTTATTTGGGGGTTTATTCTTCCTTTGATGAGCTGCAAGGCCCTGGGACCGACACCGCCAGATGCCATAGCTTTCAAACAAAACCCAACTGGATTTCTAGTTTTTCACCTGTTTTTGCAATCCAATTTACCAAGTTCACCAGTCCGCGCCATGCAGCTGCCATTCGCCCAAACCGGTGGTTGTATCCAAGGAGACAACCAAGAAACATCTAACATTGCAACTGCCTTTGTTCGCTCAGCTGGCAATGGCACGTTGGGAGATTCAGGACAGATAAAAAGAAGGACTTCTTCACATAGTTGAATTTGCTACTCCGCCGACTTGAATAATTTTCAAAGAGGACTAGACAAATTCATTGGGGGGTGGGGGAGGATATCTCAATGGCTACTAGTCTTGATGGCTCTATGCTACCTCCAGTATCAGAGGCAGGATGCTTATGTACATCAGTTGCTGGAAAACATAAGCAGAAGGGTGCTACTGCACTCACGTCTTACTTCTGGGCTTCCTATAAGCTTCTGGTTGGCTACTGTGTGAACAGAATGTTGGGCTAGGTACACCTCCAGTCTGATCCAGCATGGCTCTTACGGCAAGGAGTAGCAGCTGCGGGTACTGACCGTTTTCTCACCCCAGGTGGTGGTGCAGGGAGCACAGCACCAAAGAGGGAGATCCATTCCGTCTCACCATAGAAAGAGGCCAAGTGTTTTGGCTGCTGTTACTGCTGCTCCACCTCGATAGTGATGGATCAGTGGTCAACACCAGTGAGCCTTCAGAGGTTGCCATGTTCTTGACCTCCACCCAAAGATGCTGGCCCCTGCTACTGCCAACTCTAAATGGGCAAAAACACCCATTTGTATGAATCAGGTCTAGAACCTCTTTCAGCCCGGGAGGCAGATTCAATTTCAGAGAAGCTATGGTGAGCATATGAAAAGGAGGACAAGGCTCCTGTATCTTTAACAGTTGCACAGAAAAGGGAATTTCAGCAGGTGTCATTAGTATGCAGAAGCCCTGCCATCTTTAGCTACAGTGACCAGATACAAAAGAGGGCAAGGCTCCTGCAGATTTAACTGTTGTAATGAAGAGGGAATTTCACCAGGTGCTGCATACATACAAAAGACACCTGCTGAAATTCCCCTTTCAATGCAACTGCTTAAGATACAGGAGCCCTGCCCTCCTTTCCATATGGTCACCCTAGCAAAGCTTATAGGAGCTGTATTCCAGTGGTGCGTGGGACCAAAATGGCAGCGTATTGTAGCTTAAAAGTCTTCCTGCTCATAGTTAAACCTTAGGAGAGGCATTCCATCCTTTGAATATTTGGTACGGGTGGGGGGGGAGGATCTGCACAAAACCTGGAAAGCCATCAATTTGGGGGCAGGATAAAGAGGTGTGCCCATCAGGTGAACCCCAGAGGGCCAGATCTGCACCATGGTGTAAATGTTTTTTCTGAGGAGGACCACATTCTCATATGAACTGGCTTGCCACCATTTGGAAAATCAAACCCAAATCCCTTCCCTATTCCTATGCCCTAACGCCAGCTTTTCGGAATAATTTTCACAATGGCAAATGCATTCCTTTCTTTTATTTATTTATTTATTTATTTATTACATTTGTATACCGTCCATAGCCGAAGCTCTCTGGGCGGTTTACATAGGATTAAAAACAATTAAAAACAATATACAAAAATTAAAACAGCAAAAACATACAACATACACACAATCTTTACATTTAAAACCACTTCAACACTTCAGAAAGCTACAAAAATAAAACAAAACAAACCCAGGCTCCTCAGATATTGCCAAATGCCTGAGAGAAGAGGAAAGTCTTGACCTGGCGCCGAAAAGATAACAATGTTGGCGCCAGGCAGGCCTCGTCGGGGAGATCGTTCCATAATTGGGGAGCCACCACAGAGAAGGCCCTCTCTCTTGTTGCCGACCTCCGAGCTTCCCTCGGAGGAGGCACTCGGAGGAGGGCCTTAGATGTTGAACGTAGTGTTCGGGTAGGTTCATGTCGGGAAAGGCGTTCCATCAGGTATTGTGGTCCCGTAAGGCTTTATAGGTTAAAACCAGCACCTTGAACCGGGCTCGGAAACATACAGGCAGCCAATGCAAGCGGGCCAGAGTATGTCTTATATGTTCGAACCTACTGGTTCCAGTTATCAATCTGGCCGCTGCATTTTGCACAAGCTGCAGCTTCTGAACCACCTTCAAAGGCAGACCCACGTAGAGTGCATTGCAGTAATCTAACTTTGAGGTTACCAGAGCATGGACAACTGAAGCCAGGATTATCCCTGTCCAGATAGGGGCGTAGCTGGGCCACCAACCGAAGTTGGTAGAAGGCACTCCATGCCACTGAGGCCACCTGCGCCTCAAGTGACAGAGATGGTTCTAGGAGAACCCCCAAGCTACGAACCCGCTCCTTCAAGGGGAGTGCAACCCCATCAAGAACAGTTTGAACACCCTCCATCCAGTCAGCGGAACCACCCACTAACAGCGCCTCAGTCTTGTCTGGATTGAGTTTCAGTTTATTAGCCCTCATCCAGTCCATTGTCGCAGCCAGGCACTGGTTCAGCACATCCACAGCCTCACCTGATGAAGATGAAAAGGAGAAATAGAGCTGCGTGTCATCAGCGTACTGATGACAACGCACTCCAAAACTCCGGATGACTGCACTCAATGGTTTCATGTAGATGTTGAACAGCATGGGGGACAAAACTGACCCCTGCGGAACCCCATACTGGAGAATCCACGGGGCCGAGCAATGTTCCCCAAGCACCACCTTCTGGAGCCGACCCCCCCAGTACGAGCGGAACCACTGCAATGCAGTGCCTCCCACTCCCAACTCAGCCAGTCGTCCCAGAAGGATACCATGGTTGATGGTATCGAAAGCCGCTGAGAGATCAAGGAGAATCAACAGAGTCACACTCCCCCTGTCTTTCTCCCGACATAGGTCATCATGCAGGGTGACCAAGGCTGTTTCTGTACCAAAACCAGGCCTGAAACCCAACTGAAATGGATCCAGATAATCAGTCTCATCCAAGAGTGCCTGGAGTTGGCTCACAACCACCCGCTCCAGGACCTTGCCCAGGAATGGAACATTTGCTACTGGCCTGTAGTTATTCAGATTTTCAGGGTCCAGGGAAGATTTCTTTAGGAGTGGCCTCACTGCCGCCTCTTTCAGGAGGCCTGGGACCACTCCCTCTTGCAAAGAGGCATTAATCACTTCCCTGGCCCAGCCGGCTTTTCCATCCCTGCTAGCTTTTATTAGCCAAGAGGGGCAAGGATACAATATGGAAGTGGTTGCACGAACCTGTCTTTGCTGCTGCTGCTGCTTATTTTTCATATGACCTCCCTGATGCATATTTAATGTTTTTCTGTTTAGAGCTGGATTTCACCTTGCAGTGTGTGTGTGTGTGTGATATATATATGGATATATATATATATATATATATATATATATATATATACACACTTATATTCACAGGCAGAACGACCTCCCATATGTTCTACCCTTCCCCACCCCAAACGTATCCCCTTCCCATCCAGTGTTCTTTCTTTAAAAAATATAACAAGCGCCTGAAACCGATTTGCCTTGAAGCCTCCATGAATTTCCTATCGAATTGGTTGTCTGCATTTGCCCCGTTTGCTGTGCCTGTGAATATTGGCGGGCTTTGAGGTTTGAAGCAAACTGCTTTCAATCTTGTGGGTTGTGCTTTTTCTCCGCCGCTGCCTGTGTTTTAACCTGTCCCCCTTTGCTTAACTGGTATAGGTGATTGCTGCTGCGATGAGGAGGTTGGTAATGGAGTCTTAGGCGCTCTGGGAGGTGAGAGCGAGGCCTTGGCAGTTGTCAAGCTTGTGGTGGGAGAACCCTCTTCCTTCCTGTTATGACACGGGACACGCCGAAAAGTGTGCCGTGCGACACCGTGGGAGGGGAGGCGGACCACATTTGTCAGCTGCAAAAGGCCCAGGGGATGCAGCCAATGGAGAGCTTGCTTACGTGTGCTTTATCCCTTCCCCACCCCCATGAAACCGTGCGCTTCAATGTTACCCCTCTGCGTCCTTGTGGCTACTTGTTTCCACATCTTTGCTTCTTGCATGCGTGCCTTACGATGACTGTGGAACCACGACAAATTGAAAATGACCCTATGTCATTTTCAAGGGTCATGATTTCACCACCTAGCAAACCCTGATCAAAAGATGAATACAAATTATTGAACGTTTTGCACACATTCGCATACGTTCTCTTGATGTGCACCATTCGACATTTGGCCAAATCCTGGTAACGTGCCCGATAGGGGAAGAGTTCACACTGGGGCGGGGATAGAGAAATGATGATCTAGCTGTACGTGGTACTGAAGCTCTTGCAACGACTATTATTATTTTCTTTTTATTTCAGTAAATGAAAGTGCTTTACAAGTGCGTACTTCCATTTATCTTGAATACTGTGGGTAAACCTTGCCTCGGCTTCCTGCTGGATTTTGAGTTTTCTGTGGTCACAGCTTTCATATTGTCAAACTTTTCTGGGCTAGCCTGAAGTCCACTGACTTGCTTAAAATTCAGAATGCAGAGCATTTCTCAGCATATGAGCCACGTAGCCAAGAGGCATTGAATATATGCAGTCATTGTTACAATACAACTAGACATTTGTACACCCTGTTGTGAATTCAGGCGTGGGTCTCCGAGCACGGCTTGTCGTCAAGCTCATATTCCAGCATGACAACATATTTTTTCTTCCATGTTCAGTGTGACTTTATTTTTACAGAAAGCTTAAAGAGCTTGTCCAGTTTAAGGCCAGGTGCAAACCCAATAGCTCATTTTTGCCCTCGTGGCAACTTTTTGGGGCTGGTGGGCACATTTGGAATGTTTAGAGAGAGAGGAGAGAGAGAGAGAGATGGGCGCTCTCACAAAATGGCTGCCATGGTGGAGACATGGCCTGTCACAAAACATTCATTTCCCCAAAAGGCAAACTGGTGAGAAAAAAGAAAAGAAAAGTAACTTGCCTTGAGAATATAGGTACTATGCAAAGTGAGGGCTGAGCTCCAAAACACAAAATATTTCTTCTGAACCCAGATAAAGACACCGCTGGAGCGCAACACTTTCCTTCACAGCATTTATTTTTATTTAATTATTTATTTATGAAAACATTTATATCCCGCCCTGTATCACAAGGATCTCCGGATAAAATCATACATATAAAATACAACAATAACTGTACAATTCTAAAACAAATTAAACCATTAATGTGTTAAAACCAATATGAATTTTTTAAAACATTAAAATCCAATTAAGACAATGTGCAGGCTGGTGGATTTAGCCATCAAAGCATGCCAGTGTCCCGATGAAAAGAAGTTAATTTAAACAAAATCTTTACAAATGAAAATAGGAGGGGCAGGGAACCTGGCAGACCCCAAGAGAGATGGGACAGATCTATATTGGTCAAAACATCTTTTGAGGACCTCGTGAAAATAAAGAACATGGCATGTGCCACTGTCCTTCTCCCATGCTTCTTGGAATTATCCAAGATAAGATTAAAGCTTCTGGGGCCACCAGTTGCAATGTATACAGATTGGAAGGAAGGAAGAAACTGGATCATGTGCAGGTGGCTGTGATGGATCTATGTGCGTTAAGAATCTCAGCCCTAGAAAGGAAGGGTTTAAACTTGCCCAAGCTATCCTCCGCCACTTCCTCATCTTGGGAGGAGCTGCCTGCCCCTAGAGAGCAAATGGGAATGTGTACAGCCCAATTCAGTTGGGCTGTACGCAAATTGCCTCTCGAAATTCTCCACCCTGTTCGTGGGCAGAGGAATTGGGGAGACAAATTCACTCAGTTTCTCCAGGGAAGGAAAAATTCTCAGTTTCTTTGAAATGGAGCTCACCATCAGCAGTGGCTGTAGCACCACCTCTTTCTTTTTTCCTCAAGGTTTATGTTTTTTGGGCTGCCCCTGCAAATGGCAACAGCAAGCAAATGTGTTGGCCTGGTCACTATTTTACATCCTTTGCCATGCCCTGTACCTAATTTCATTCAAGCACATTGTGTGTGAGGTGTGTGTGTTTTCTTTCCATTATCCATCTTTCCATTGCTCTGCAGCCTCCCAGGCTGCCTTCATTTCCTGAACTGCAAAAGCCCTATGGTAGGAATGATCTCTAGATGTCTTCCTCTGGGCTTTTTTAATTGAAGTGTGGGAAGCCAAGGGGGCTGCTGGCTGCTGGATAGGTGGTTGTACAATGGAAGACAGGACACTTGCACACAATCCTTGGTTAGTCACAATGAACTTAAATCCCATTCATTTCAATGGGTCTACTCTACGTAGGACTAGCATTAGCTACTACCCCAAGCATTCTTCTCTGGTAGGCTTGGAAGAGTGTCAACGTGCCTGCCACCATTTCCTTACTTTTTGAGCCCAGAGGATACATGGGTAAATATTCGTACTGGACCTCTTTAACCATAAGGAACCAAGTAAACTTTTGACACATTTTCTTTCTGTAGGTACCATTTTGCCCTGTGTAATTCCTGGAGCATTTGGTCCACCCGGGCTTCCCGGATCCACAGGATTTCCAGGTATGAAACATTATGCTGTGTAAAAGAGAGATGGGCAAAAGGCAGATTGAGATCTACTGGCAGATAGGGATGTTGGGGGAATCTATTTGGGGAGGGGGATGGAGCTCAGTGAGCTTTCACCATCTCCACCCCACCCAGACTCCAGTCTGACACCCCCTAGCAGCCTGACTTGGTCTGCAGCGAGTCAGGCCACCTGCTGGATTTTCCACTGCCGCTGCGCAAACCCCTCCCCCTCATCCTGCTGATGCTGATACTGGCAAGGAGAGCACAAGGGGTGTGCAGAGGGCGGTGGCAGGAAGGGAGACTCTCTTCATGCCAATCTCAGCATCAGCAAGGAGAACGTGAGGGTTGCGTGCAACTGCAGCAGGGGGAACTTCTCTTCCCCTTTGCGGAACTGCGGTACTCCACACATTGCAGCCATAATTTGTGGGATGCTGCATTTCTGCAAAAGGGAGAAGATCCCAGATTTCAGGACGAGACCCCTAGCTTGGCTTGCAAAGGGCCAGTTTTCCCATGGTGGACATCCTTACTGGCAGATCTCTGGGCGATTTGCAGTAGTAGATCAGCCAAGGGTTCCGGCTGTTATTCACTGAACAATGGTGACAACAATCAATGAAATCAATGAAACTTGGGAGAAAATAGGAGTTGATTTGTGTGTGAAAGTATACGTGTGCACCCTCCAGTTCTGGTGTTGAAAATAAATTCCTCATTTCCATATCAGATCGCAAGCTTTGTTTTTTACTTTCCGCATGAAAAATGTGTGGGTATTTCCCCAAATGTATGCATCAATTGTGGGTATTTTTCAGAAGTATGCATTTGTTCCTTGCATATTTTCAAATGTATGCATTTTTTGAATGCATTTTTGTTCTGCGCATCATGTGCGAGCTCAGAAATGTACAGGCTGAACTGTAGATTGCGTTCAGGTCTGCATTTTCTTCCAGGAGGTGTGAACTAGGTAAAACCTGGACAAACCAAAACTGAAACCAATTTCTCATTCCTCCCTATTCACGTTGTGCAAAGTAGCCCTGGGGGCACTTGGTAATGTGGCTTGCATGATCTAATGCCATGAGATCTGTACCTCCATGTCTGCACATTTTCTTCTGACACATGTACATGCTGAACTGTTTTTTCCTCCCATCTTCAGGCTCCAAGGGAAGCAAGGGATTTCCAGGCATTCCAGGGCAGCCAGGATTAAATGGTTTCAAAGGACAGCCAGGCACACCGGGACAATTTGGACTCCCAGGAATGCCAGGTAAGAGCTGTCAAAGACACCCAAAGCCAGGCAGGGCCAACGAAGCTTTTCCAAAGAGACCTGGATTGTTTATTGTTATGACTTAGCATGTCATGTGAACCATTCCTAACCATGGTGGCTACATAACCACAGTTTAAACCAAGGTTTAGCATGTTGTCTGAACAGGGTCCATTTGTGCACAGCTCTAGTGATAAGAGGTCAAGCTGGCTTGGAGAGATTCCCATGTCACTCTACTCAAGGCGACTTAGCGAAACCATATTAAAAACCACCCGTGCAAGGAAATTCATGTAACAGATGCCCTCAATGGATGGTTTATTACAAAGTTCAAAAGCAACAATTCTGTTTCCCGTGTGAATTCCTGCTTGTGGCCTTGCGGTGAGCCCTTCCTGTGATAAATGGTTGGAAAATTTCTCCTCACCCTGCAGAAGTTTGGTGAAATGGTTTCCCCAATTTCTCTGGCCAGAAATACGGTAGATAGCAGTAAGAGGCTGGTGGCTCCAATTTCGGTGAAACTGTGAATCCATTCTGGACTTCAGTCAGAACCAGCCAGAGCTCTAAACGAACTATCCAAGGTACTGAAGCTTAGCCCTGATTTTATTCTGACCCTGTTCAGATGACACACTAAGCCACGGTGGTTAAGCATGTTGAGCTAAACGTTATGGCTTAGTGTGCCATGTGAACCATGACTTAGCATGTCGTGTGAACACTTCCTGACCTTGGTGGCTACATAACCACGGTTTAAACACACTCACTAACCATTTGCTGCCAAACACTTAGCATGTTGGCTGAACAAGTCTAGTGTGAGTTAGGAAGCTGATCCTCCTGTTTGAGGCAGAGCCAAGGCAGGGAAGCGAGCTGCCAGCAAAGGTTAGATTCCAAGGCGAGGTTGGAAGGCAGTCCAGGTATGAGCATACAGGCTCCAAGCAGAGAACAAAGTTCCCAGGCAGGATCAGTTCCAAAAGCAGGCTTGAAGGCAGTCCAGGATGCAAGCAGAGAAGGGGCTCCAGTGAAGAGACAGAAACAGACAGGAAATGCACACGTAGGGTATGGAGCTGGTACACAGACGTTGTTCCAACGACTTTCTTCTCCTTCTGGGAATTACTGACATTGCAAGCCCACCCACTCACCGAAAAGCCCTATATCTGCTGCTCCCTATTGGTCCCAAATAAAAATTTCCTAACTATAAATGGTCCTGTAGACCAGTGACCCGGAGAAAGAGCAGAGGTCTACCTGAGACTGAAGTTTTGAAGTCTGAGAGCCCCACACAGGGCTCAAAGAATGACCACCAGAGATACTCCAGAAGAGGGGTCCAACTTGTGAGGAGAGCCTTACTCACGACATGCCCTTTACTCATGAGGAGCTCTCTTTGGTCAGCAGGCTTTACTTTGCTTGCCCACTATCTTTGCTTGCATCTTTGGACAGTGGCATTCCAAGGTCTAGGCAGTAGCTTGACACCTGCCTCCGAATCAGACCCGAAGCCCTCTGCCTCCCAAGGGGATGGGCCTGGCACCATCACCCCCAAGGGCATGGGATCTTCTTGGTCAGCCTCAGGGTCCCCTGGAGCGACCTGGTCTCAGTAGATGTCTGGCTCAGGGGGCTCAAGATCGTCCTCGGCGGACTCCTCCATATGGGGAAGGGAGTTACGATACTGAGGACATTCCAAGATCCACAAGGAATCTCTGCTATGTGGCAGTGCAGAGTGACAAAATGTGACAGTGCGGAGTGCTCCCATTCAGTGTTTCAGTCAGTCAGCCAGCCACACCCTCCACCATGATACTCCAAAGCATCTCCCCCTCCGACCAAATTTTACATTTCCCCTGTTTCAGTCAGTCTGCATTCTGTACCCATTGACCTTGCTCAATCCTGGCTTGGCTGCGGGGGAGGGATTGTATAAATTTCTGCAAACCTTGGGGCTTCCCAAGTTTACTGGTATCTCTCCCTCTTGTGAGTAGATGGTATCCTTTTAAGGCCACTGACACACACCTCTGAACATTGAACATTAGAGGGAATGATGCTTTGCTGTCATTATAAAAATACGTTTTACTAGATTGCATTTACGATCGCCAGATTCTGTGCGAATGTTCATCTACCACCATAGATCTGTTGGCCTTTTTCAGTAAGCCACCTGCGTATTATGGGATGGGTGTTATTGATACTGTATGGTAAACATTATTAAAATTTGCTTTTATACTTCTCTGCACTGGCTGCTAGTCCACTTCTGGGCCCCATTCAAAGTGCTGGTGTTAACATTCAAAGCTCTAAATGGCTTGGGGCCAGGTTACCTGGAGGATTGTCTCTTCCCATATACACCTGCCCGGACCCTAAGGTCATCTTCAGTGGTCTTTGTCCAGGGGCTCCCAGCAAAAGAAGTGAGGTGGGTGGCTACCAAGAAGAGGGCCTTTTCTGCTGTGGCACCCTGGTTGTGGAATGATCTTCCCGGAAAGGTCCTTCTGGCACCTACATGGTGTTCTTTTCGGTGCCTGCTGAACAACTTTTTTTTTCCAGGCCCTTTTCTTTTCCCAGGCTTTCACATGATGATTATTGTTATAGCTATTACTGCTGTTCCTGCTGGTTTTATTGTCCGTTTTGTTGTTTTAATTGCTATTTTATTGCTTTAAATATTTTTTTAAAAAAATTGCTTTTAGCGTTCTATCTATTTTATTGTTGTAAGCCGCCTTGTGGCAGCTTCTGCCCTGAAAGGCGGCCAAGAAATGTTTTAAATAAATAAACATATAAATTTTACCTTTTTGCCATTTCTGTTTTAAATCTAGCATTGTATTTTAAATGTTTGCTGTGCTGCTAATTTTGTTTGGCTATTTTTATTTTTATACTGTCATTTTAAACTTTTATATCGTATTTTACTGTCTTGACTTTTATCATTTTAATTGTTGTCAACCACCCAGAGTTGTTAGGCTATTGGATGGTATAGAAATGTAGAATCATAGAATGGTAGAATTGGTAGAGGCCTCTATGGCCATCGAGCCTAACCCCCTGCTCAATGCAGGAATCCACCTTAAAGCATCCCTGACAGATGGCTGTCCAGCTGCCTCTTGAAAGCCTCTAGTGTGGGAGAGCCCAACACCTCTCTAGGTCATTGGTTCCATTGTCGTACTGCTCTAACACTTAGGAAGCTTTTCCTGATGTCCAGTCGGAATCTGGCTTCCTGTAACTTAAGCCCATTATTTCACATCCTGCACTCTGGGATGTTCAAGAAGAGATCCTGGCCCTCCTCTGCCTAACAACCTTTTGTTTCCAGACCCTGGAAACTGACTCTGGGTGGCACAGACTTGGAAGGGCTAGAATCATAGAATAGTAGAGTTGGAAGGGGCCTATAAGGCCATCAAGTCCAACCCCCTGCTCAATGCAGGGATCCACCTTAAAGCATTCCTGACAGGTGGCTGTCCGGCTGCCCCTTAAAGGCCTCTAATGTAATAAATAAATACTGTTTGTTTGTTTAAGGCTTTCCTGGCGTCCGTGGAGATCTAGGGCTGCAAGGACTTCCCGGACTCGATGGAACAGATGGCGTATATGGGAAACGAGGTCCTCCTGGTTTGCCAGGTGCAAAGGGACCACTTGGGGAAGTGTTTGGAGCTGAACGTGGAGCTCCAGGGGAACCCGGTCAACCTGGATTGACAGGAGATAAAGGCATTGCTGGGGATGCTGGCCTTCCAGGACCGAGAGGTGTGTTGTGCCACTACTGTTGTCTGTTCAGAGGGCACAAGTTGCAGACGTCTGTTCTGTACAGTACCTGAATGGGAGACCACTTTGGAATGAGCCACGTCTTTCACCTGGCATTTCGTGGTGGAAGAAAAAGTGGATACAAATGGGCTAAATCAATAAATATGCTTGGGGGTGGATCTTGGCATCTGACACCTTTTTAACCTGCTCTCTGATTTCTCTAAGGCAAGGGTGCAGAACTCCTTTCAGCCCTCGGGCTGAATTCTGTTTCAGAGGAGCTCTCGGGAGCCATGTACCAGTGGTGGGCAGTACCAACGGCCAAAGGGTGGGGCCAAAATACCCACATACGTTAGCTTAAAGCTCTTCCCGTCAGTAAGACAACTTTGGCAAGTTCCATTTCAACCTTTTAGAATGGGGAAAATGCACAAAACCTGGGAAACTGCTAGGCAATTGGTGGTTAGGAGAAAGGGGATGGGGCGTTGCCTTCTCGGGAAGGCCAAACAGCCATATCCGGCCCCCATGAGGTCCATATTTGCCTGACGGGCCTGAAATTCTGCTCCCATGCTCTTAAAGAGAGAATCCTTCACATTTGGGTGTCAGTCTGCAATTAGTGAGTTCTGTTGAGCAGACAGGCAAACCCTACCATCCTGTCAGTCTAACTAAACAACAGAAAGCAGTGGAGGGAGAAAGCTTTCCAGGAGCCAACTGTTCCTTTGTTTTCAGGTTTGGATGGAAGGCCAGGCCTGCCAGGCATAAAAGGAGGTCGTGGGGAACCAGGAATCCAGGGCCTTTATGGACTGCCAGGACCTCCAGGGGCCGGAGGCCCGTTTGGCATCACAGGAAAACCAGGCCCAGTGGGAGCAATCGGCTTCCCGGGATTGCCAGGTAAGTAGTGTTGTGAACAGGAAGAATGTGTGCTACCTTTCCAGGTAGGGATGCCTTTGTAAAACCTAGCAGGTTCATAGCTAGGAACCTGGGCATGATGTGAGGTCCAGGTTTATGAGGAGCTTCGGGTGTCCTATCCAGTTGCTACTGTGGCCAGCAGGTTGGGGGACACCTTCAGTAGATCCAAGGACCCTGACTGTTGGTGGCATTCACACCTAACGCTAATCCCTGATTTATGTTAATGAGGATTTGTTGCTTCAGCCATGAATTGTCTTTCAGATGAACCAACAAGGCATGGATTGTTTTCCCTATTTCCCATTTTGCCAACATTCAGAGCTACTTACTGGGTGCCTCTGTTTCAGGGCAGACAGAAGCGCAATCAAGTCAGGAATAAGCCATAATTCTGGGTTCAGACATCATGACAAGCTGTGGTTTTAACAAGCCAACAGCAAACCATGACCTGGTTTTCAGGATATGATAGCCCACTGTGGCTTACTTTACCCTAAGGGGTAATGTGTCATGCCTGCAGTGCCCATGGGGCCTCAGCTTTCTGAGGCTTACCGTGGCATGTGAATCCAGGCAGAAGGGATTGTTTTAAGGGTTAAGCTATCCTCAGATAACTCGTGGCTTGTTGATGGTTGTCTACCCCTCAAACCTCCCTGCTGTCTGTGTTCATATGACATAGCAAGCTGTGCCCCTGCAGTAGCCATGCAAAAATGGCACAACGCAACAGCCCCTGTGGGTAAGTAAGCAACAGTGGGCTGTTGTGATGTGCCTCTGTTCAGATGTCATGCTATGCCACAGCGGTTAAGCATTTTGAGCTTAACATTATGACTTAGCGTGATGTGTGAACCATGATTTAGCATGTTATGTGAACCATTCCTAACCTTGGTGGCTACATAACCACGGTTTAAACACACTCACTAACCATTTGCTGCAAAAGGGTTAGCGGCCTAACCATGGCTTGGTGTGTTGTCTGAACAGGCCCTTTGTGGTTTGTAGCTGGTTAGCAAACCATGGTTTGTTTGTGGGGATGGTCTCAGACATACCAACAAGACATATTTCAACAACCACACCACGGCTTAGCATTATCATTGAAACAGGCCAGTGGGAAATCAAACTAGATGGTTTAAACTCTTCAAGCAGTGATGTATTAAAGCATCTACTCAACGACCAGTCAGAAGTACTTAGTTGTACTGCTGATTGTGGAAATCTACAATTTGGCTTAGACATGCCACTTGTCCTTGCCTCAAAAGCAAGTGTGATTGTACTTTTCAGTTAACTGGCAATAGTAGAAGGAAGGATCTATCGCCAATGAGACTTTTTAAAAAATAAAATCACGATCATCATTAATGACTAACATTCATGACCCACATTCATGCTTTAATTTCAGAAAATGTAACCTTGTCGAAAGACTTGCATCCTCACCATTCTGTTCTCATTTGCTTTTCCTAAGCCCTGCTGTGTCCTTTTATCCTTCTGAGCAAGTGGAGAGCCTCTCTCTCCAAAATTCCACAATCCATCCTGCCTAATGGAACAGATGAAAGATGGCCCCCCACAAAATAGCTTAAGGTTTTTAGATTGATTGTGGGGGGAGGGGAGAAGGTCATTTTATTTAATTTTTCAAGTGGCAGTAGTCTGATAATAGAAACTCCATAGTTTTGCAGACAACATGTTTCTGTTTAAAATGGTGCTGTACTCAATCGCACACGGGAGCAGCCCAGCTGGGCTGCTTTGCAGGAAACCTTCATTAGTGGCATCAAGGGCTATGACAGCAGTTGGGCCCTTAAATTGAGAGCTCATGGCCTGTATAATTCACCTGTTAACAGTGGGATGGGCCACCTTCAAGAGAACCAGGGGCCTTTTTTTCCCACTGGACACCCCCCCATGGGCCACATCCCTCCCCACACACACACTGGGGGGGGAAGTCATATGTAATGGCTATGGAGTGCCCGAAGGGCCAAAATTAGCTTAGCTTCCCCCCCCCCATTTTTATTTTTGTATTAACAGAATTAGGGTAAATTTGGGGACACATGTTGCCCACAGGTAAGGGAAGGTAAGCGCTGTTGTTTGTTCCAAGTCATTAATTTCATTCATGGCCTTGTGCTTTTCTCCTTGTTCATACATTTTTGTCTGTTTTTCCTCACCATGTTTCTGTTCCATTTACCATCATCCTCTCCATTTCTGATGTCACACTGTATTGGTTTATTGGGTGCTTCACATAGGCTGTCAAGGTGAGCGAAAATGCACCATAGCATAAAAAAAGAGCTCCTGGACTAACCACTACCTAGCTTTTAATGCTACAAGACTTGCACTGATCGTAAGTGATACCCCTTATTTGGATTGTGCAGAGAGCCATTGTGCTGAGCCTGCTCGCATGGTACAGCCAATCGAATCGGGAAGAGATGCTTGTATTCTGGGAGCGCTAGTGTGGACTGTGGTTCTGTTACAGTCCTTTACCTGCATCCCGCTGCTACCTCCATCCATTTAAAATAAAGTAGATCTTTCATCTCCTATATATTTTTTTAAAAAAATCAGGTCGTGACTTTTAAATGGTGCAATCAAGATCCCACAATGCTTGTTGCCTCTTTTCTCTGCTGTCTGTGCTGTTTCCCCAGAAACTACCTGATTTCCCCCCCCTTAACGTACCTGAGCATCCCTTTTTTTGATGCTTCTAGAATTCGCCGCAGCAAACCAATGACAAAGTGTTTAAAACGGCCAAATGTTTCAGTCAGAAGCACCTGAACCAAGAATTCAGGGGCTCTATCCAGCAGGGCTGACACGGTTTACTGAAGATCGTGCGGGATGATTTCTAACACCCTGGATCCAGTCTTGAAAATAACTGCAAAACGATGGAAGGGATGATAGAGATTTTTGTTGTTGTTGCTGTTCCTGCACTGGACATTTTCCCTTTTTCTTTTCAATTAACCTCTAGGGTTCAACCTGATGGTGGGGGTAGCGAGTGGAATGTGACATCCCAGAAGTTTCCGCCCCAACTTGTGTGGCCTGGCGCTTTGTGATCATGGGCCACATGTTTCCCAAACACTTGGCTGATCAATCCTAAATTTCTCCCAAGCATAAGGGGTTTCACTCTTGGCAGTGGTGTAGTGGTATAGGCAGTAACACTCCTAGGCCTTTTTAATTGTTAGATGACTAATGCTTTATTTATTTATTTTTGCTCTTCTAAACGTGTGCGTCTTAGAGAAAGGCTGCATGACTTTTTGAGGTTCCATCTCTCCAATGCAAATACAATGCTAAAAGCGCTTTGGGAGATGGTGCGAAAGGGGGGAGAGAGAGAGAGAGAGAGAGAGAGAGAGAGAGAGAGAGAGACTTTGACAGTAAGAGCTCTTTGCTTGTCTTGGTTCAGGATTTCCTGGAGAAAAAGGCAGAAGTGGCGATGGAGGTCCACCAGGCCCTGCCGGGATGAAGGGCTTTCCAGGCCTCGAAGGTCTTCCAGGACGTCTCGGCGAAGCAGGTCTCCCTGGACAACTTGGCCTCTTGGGTCCAGATGGAAAGCCAGGATTTCCTGGGTCCAAAGGTAACAACTGATCATAACCGTATATTTCAATTAGGATTGTTTTGCCTTGATGTACTAAAACAAAACATTCTTTGGCTGAGCCAGTATGCTATAGTGCAAGGGTGGGGAACCCCAGGGCTAGAGGCCAAGTCCAGCCCTGCTATGGGCCAAATCCGCCCCCCCCCCTGGGTTTCCCAAGTGGCCACGCCCACCAGTTGTTTGGCAACTTCCCTGCATTTGCGCAGTTCTTCCCAATTCTGAAAGGAGGAAATGCCTCTCGTATGTCTCAGTTACTGGCAGTAAGAGCTTGAAGCTACAATATGCTGATGTTTCTGCCCCTACCCTCATTGTCTGTAGCCCCATCCATCACTGGAATGCAGCCCCCAAGGGATCCTGCTGTAGTACAACTTGGTGTACATCTCTTCAACTTGATCTTTTGGACTGCAACTCCTAGCATACCTGGCCCTTGGCCATGCTAACTGGGGCTGATGGGAGCTGAAGTCCAAAACATCTGGAGGATGGTGTCCAGCATTGGGGAAAGTTGTTCCAGCGGATAGAGTGTTGGGCTTGCAATTGTTAGAATACTTATGCACCATTTTTCTGTGAAGTTCAAAATGATTTACAATAACTATTAACGACAACAAAACAACTTAAAGTCTAACAACATGATAGCATCCCTAGTCCACAGTATAGAAAAAGCCACAGAAAACAATATTGAAACTAATATTGTCAACCAAATGCCCAACAAAAGAGAGACGTTCTACAATGCGATTCGTGTTTTTATAATTACTTCATTAACTAAAGGTGCAGTCCTATGCATGTTAAAATAGAAAGGAGTCCTACAATTCCCAGCATTCCTCAGTCAGCCATGCTGGCTGGGGAATGCTGGGAGTTATAAGACTTCTTTCTGTCTAAACATTCATAGGATTGCACTCTAAGATGTCTTCAGTTCTCCCATATATTTAGCACTTTCAGTTGTGTGTTATTAGGAAAGAAGAGAACCCCTAACACTGAAATGGAGAAACTGTGAAAGTCTGGGCACACTTACTTTACACCTTACTAGCAGTAGTATGAAGGTGGTAATTCCGTACTCCAGGCCCGAACTTCAGAGTGATCCAAACTAGAAAGTGAAAGGACTCTATCAAAAGGAGCTAGATACCACTTTCCGTCCTGTGCCAAAATGGCAGCAACCTAGGGCTGGCCCAAGATATTTTGCTCCCTCAGACACTGGTCAAGATGGCGCCCCCTCCCGTTCCATGTACAATAGGAATAGCCGCTGAGTCTGCCTTCAGCACTGGTGATGGGACAGCATCCTCCACTGCAGCTGAAGGCAGCAGACTAGGTTTGGGGAAACAGAGCAGGCCACATGGCACACAGCTCTGTCCTCCAACATTTTGCTGCCACTCCCAGTATCTTCCACCTGAGGCAACCTCCTTACTCTGCCTAATTGTAGGGATGGCCCTGCAACGACCTCTTCTCTTGGCCCCTGAAGAGAGGTTTGGTCAGAGAGTCCTGGCAGAGAGGTAAGCTGTCAGTGACGTTATGCGATGTACAGGCCTGAGAACATGTCTCCCTCGGGAAGACCACTTCCAAAAGCTTTTCTTTGGTCTTCAAGTGGCAGGTAGTAACCCCCTACTGCAGGGGTGTCGCACCTGAGGTCAGAATTCGATTTCAGAGACGCTCTCAGGGACCTCGCTCCTGGAAGAGCAGTACTGAAAGTCAAGCAATGCCCCAAAGGCAAAAGGGCGAAACAAAATATCAAAAATACCAGCCGGTTGTGGTTTAAAGATCTTACTCCCAGTAACTAAATTGCAGGAGAGGCATTTTAGAATGGGGGGTGGGGGGGGGGACATGCAAAAGCTGGGAAGACGTCCAATGATGGGCAGTTGTGGGGAAGGGGTGGGGGAAGGGACTGGGATGTAGCCATCTGGGGAAACCTAGAGGGTGGATTGGGACCCGGGCTGGATTTGGCCTCTACGGTTAAGTTTCCCCCCCTTCCCCCATCGCGCTACTCGGTTGCATGCTGGTCTATGTGGGTCAGAACAGCCCCACTGCCACCATATCTGGTTAAAAGTTAAGAAGTGGCTCCCCAAATGCATGTGTGTCCTAAAAGTTAGGACACACTTGCATTTTTAAAGTTATTATAGTGGTTTTAAATATATGTGTATATTGTATGTTTTTGCTGTTTTAATTTTGGTATATTGTTTTTAATTGTTTTAATCTTATGTAAACTGCCCAGAGAGCTTTGGCAATGTGGCGGTATACAAATATAATAAAATAAATAAATAAATAAATAAATGTGGACTGCGGATCGGAAGGGTTGAAGACTATAGAGCGGTTTGCCTGTCTCCAAACTCTCTAGCTTTGTTTTTTGAAACCAGGAGAAAAGGGCTCACAGGGGATGCTTGGATTCCCCGGCATGCCAGGCCTACCCGGAATCCCCGGGGCGAACGGGCCGAAAGGAGCTTCCGGGGCATTGGGGAGAGATGGGAATACCGGCTATCCTGGACTCCTTGGCCTTAAAGGTAAGTCCCGAAACCTAGGTTTTGGCTGAATGTAACGCGGATGGCAAAGTCCAGCACCCTTAAAGGTTGGCTTTCCTTCTGCAGTGCCTTGGGTGCAAATGGGTTTGCCTGTCATTCTCCAGTTACTCGTCTTTTCTCCCTTTCTGTCCCTTACCCTTGGAGCTCCCTTGTGTGATGTCACCTCTCCGACTCCATGTCAAACCCTCCTCAAAACCCATCTTGTTCTGTGAAGCCTCCACCCCACGCAACCCCCTAGTTCCCGTGCCCTCGAGACTTTTGAACTCCAACTCTCAGCATCCCCGACCATTGGCCAGACTAGCTGGGGCTGATAGGAGTTCAAGTAAAACAACATCTGGAGGGCGGCAGGTTGGAGAAGGCTGCCCTGACGTAACTCAGCCCAAGCACGTGCCCCTGAAACAATTGCATATTGCAAGGGTGGGCTGCTTGTTTTGACCTACAACTCCCAGGATCCCTCACCATTGGCTATGCTGGCTGGGACTGATGTGAGTTGTAGCCATCACATCTGGAGAGCCACAAGCTGCCCACCACTGGCACATTGCTTCCCTGTTTATGCCTGCCTCCCCTGCCCTTCTCCTGTTTCAAACCTTGCTGTTGTGATTCCAATCCTTCCCACCAAGATCTGAGACAATGAGGAGGCCCACCCTGTAATCCGCAAAGCTTTATTCAACAACTAAACATCTCTTCACATCTGATAGGAGTGTTAATGCTAGGAGCTATCCTCTAAGCTTAATTTGCCTAACAAACTTAGGCAGTTGCTTTTCAAGTAAAACTGGACAGTTTTCCCCGCAGTCCAACAGGCACTTGACCTCAGGGAGGGCCTTTTTGGAGAAGGTTCTGGTGAGTGGCTACCCTAATGGACTGCCTTCTACCTCCTTTCAACTCTGCTCGCTTGACCCGGCAGCTCTGGGATCTGTCAGCTCCGATGCCCCCTCCCCGTCTGACAGAGACTGAGTTCCCAGGGATGGGTGGGTGGGGGGAGGGGAGAATGATCTCTGAGCTTTCGGTATCCAGTCCAATAAGCTCTTGGGAAGATTCATCCTTGACTCCTGAAGAGTCTTGGAGAATCTCCTCCCCCGCTTCCTGTCTTGGCTGATATACTTCTGGGTACAATTCAGTCCCCGAAATCCCTTTCCCCACACTAAGGAGAACAGGCCTGATCCCAGCACCTACATGGTATGCTGTTTGGGGCAGGGAGTTGCCCTCTTGTACTCTGCAAAAGTACACTGTTGGTGCAATACAAATAATTAAAAAAAAACCCTTTCTCCAGTACAATATACCACCAAGTGGGAATGGCAGATGTTCTCCATCTGGGGGGTGGGAGCTGTCATATAATGCAGGCATTGGCAACCTGGGGCTCATGGGCACCAGTGCGCCTCAGACATCTTCCTTGGGGCCCACCAAGCTGCCCTATGCCTCCCACTTTTTATTTTTTACTTACTGGCAGTTGGAATTACTTTAAAGCAAAATCAGGGCCTCTGCCTTATCCTCAGCCTTTGCGGCCTTTTTCTTTTGGTCTTGCTGCATCTCCCATGGCAGCCATGTTGTGGTGATGCCCAGGACAGTTTCTCAAATTGCCCAATGTGCCCACAGGCCCAAAAAGGTTTTGTGCCCTGGTATAATGTATCTCTCTCCACTTCTCCAGGAGACAGAGGTAGTCCTGGTCCACCCGGACCCCCTGTTTTCAGGCCTCCAGAACTGGCTCTCACATTCAAAGGAAACAAAGGTGAACCTGGCTCTGTTGGACGTGAAGGATTTCCAGGACCAAGAGGTACTTCTGGCACTCGGATAGCAGCATCCGATTTCTACCTTTGTCCTTATCAATTCGCTGCCTATAGAACGTTCTTTATCCATTTAATTAAAGGATTTTTGTGGGACATTGGTACCCTGTAAAAATGGTGATTTCTGCCACTTTCAGGGGAGGGGGAGAATTTCCCCAATATTGGGACGGTGGAGAGTTGGATTCATAAAACTTTGTTGCTGCTTCTATTTCCCAGGCAAGAAGGCCCATGGGAAGTTGGCTACATAACATCTTTTCCATGGTCCCTTTTGGAAGGGGCTCTGGGAAGCCCTTCTTGCTCCCGTGAGTGGTGATAAGCTTTCTTAAGGCACAATCCTATACATGTTTAGACAGAAAAAACAAGTCCTAGAAATTCTGGGAGTTGTAGGACATCTTTCTCTCTAAACATGCATAGGATTGCACCCTTAAACATAAAAAAACCATTGTCAGCTGGTATCAGTATGCCAATCCCACCAGGAAAACTACTCAGCTCCCAGACATGAGAACCTCTCACCCATATGGCTTCCATCTTAGCAGGATGCAGCTTATTCGCCATCACTGCATGCAGACACTGCATCGCCCAGCCCATCACTGCATCTAGACACTGTATCTCTCAGCACACCACTGCATCCACACACTGCATCCGGATACTTCATCATCCAGCCCACCATCGCTCAGCATACCGCACATTGCACCCAGACACTGCACCACCCAGTGATAGTATTGGCGGCACTGGGAAGCTGCCATGGGGGAGGGCTATTTCCGACATGCCTTACTTATGGGCTTCCTGGAAGCATTTGTTTGACCACTCAGGAACACCGGATGGCTCTTTGATCCTGACTCACTGGGGCTCTTCTTGTTTTCTTAAATGAATCTTACCCTGTTGTAGCGCTTGGTTAATCTGAATGAGAATTGGCTGTTTGTACGTCAGATCAAATCCATCACCTGAGCTGTTGGAGGAGCGCTGGATGGGTCACGCTATTCCATACTGACTGTGCTGTCCTTTTCTTAGGGGAAAAGGGACACCCCGGGGGCCCTGGACAGCCTGGCCTCCCAGGTATAGCAGGGTTGCCGAGCAGAGAGAGAGGACGGACTGGAGACCCGGGTCTCCCGGGGACCTTCAGTTCTCCCGGCTTGCCTGGACAGAAAGGAATTGCGGGCATCGCTGGTTTTCCAGGAATGCCTGGAGGAAGTGTAAGTACACATTTTTCTTTTTTTTCTAACGGGGGATTCAGTTGGGTTCCTTTTGCCTGCAACTGCCCTGCTTTGGAAGGACAGCCAGGTGGAACGAGATCTTGTGAAAGTTTCCATCACGGCAACACTGGGCCTGACCATTGCGGCCACAGACCAGGGTATGGTTTGGATCCTCCACAACACCCGGGTCGGTGTGGACATTGCCATGGAAATTACTGTTGGAACAAGCTGGAAAAAGGGCAGCCCTTTGACATCCACCTCGCACGCTTCCAAAGGAGGGTTAGAGAAAGGAGGTACAATGGGAGACTCCCTAAATGTTGTCATTGTTCGTCTTTATACAATGGCTACTACCGGTGTGCCTGGGATTTTGTAGAGTACAAGAGGCCAGCTCCCTGCTCCTAGGAGCTTACAATCTAAAGTTTGACACAGGAGACGCAACAGAGGAAGGGCAGGGGTGGGCAAGGGTAAACGGGAAGGGTAGGCAATTCTTTTGCTTTCTCACGCTTAGGCCCTTTCTACACCATAGGGGTGTAGAGGGAGGGAGGGAGGGCAATCCCGGAAGTACCTAATACACACCATCGGCGAACAGAGATGGATGGAGGGCAATCCCAGAAGTATCTAATACACACCATCGGCGCACAGGGACCAGCCAGGGGCCATCCCAGGCAAACAGCCTGGTGTAGAAACAGCCTTAGTTACAGGATGGGTTAGGACAAAGCAAGGGAACTAGAGGGGCGTGGTGTGTGCGCACACAGCTACGTTGCAAAACAACTGAGAAATCGTGGAGGGATGGCTTTGGGAGAGTGTGATTTCTTTTTAAAGCCCATTTTTGGGGGACAGTCTATGTATCCCAGTTAAAATACCTCCTTGCATATTAAAAAAAAGAGAGAGAAAATGGATTTTACGGACGCTGAGGTGTTATGCACGACATCTCTACAGAGTGGGCAGACTTCAGGGTTTCGGGATCTGCTGCTTGGTTTTTTCCCTAGCACCTCAAAGGCCACCGACTGGAGTCACGTGCAAAACAGCAGCTGGTGGAGCGGGGGCAGGACGCGCACTTCGTAGAATGCAGGAACGGGCTGCTGCTCAGCCCACAGCTCTTTCTCCCCAAGGGTTCTTGATTTTAGCAGCCCAATTGAGATGGGGTGGGAGCGGTCAGCCACATTTGCAAATGCACTGCAGTTCATGTGGAGGTTTGCCAGTGGATCCCTATTGGCCGCCTGCCCATCCCTGCCATATGTGGTGCAGTCCGAAATTGTGAAAAGGGGGTGGGCAATCGAAAGATGGCGTGTGTTTTTTTAAAACCAGGGATGGACAGCCTGCAACTCCCCTGGTCATTTTTGCAGGCCCTGCCTTCACCTACTGCCCTTGAATTGGCTGCGGCAAATATTTAAACAAAACACATTTTTGAAAAATAATTTTTAAAAAATCACAATTATTTTTTTTTTAAAAAAAAAATCCCACCATATTTTTGCACGTAGGGGCTAATCTGTTTTCCTTCTCTCTTTATTTTGTTCCATTGCTTGTTTAGTAAGGCCAAGCCCATTGCTGTGGTGTCTCAGATACAGCATTCTATGGGTAGCATCCCACTACAGTCCAACTTAAAGGAGACCCATTGAAGTGAATGGGGCTTAACTTTGGCATGACTATTTAAATCCCATTCATTTCAACAACGGACCTACTCTAAGGCAGACTTTGGTTGGATTCTGCCCTACGGATGTAAATTAGCCTTCTCCTAAATCCTAATGACAAGAAATTAGGGATACTAGGTAAGCCCTTTGCCAAACTCTTAGATTACTGCCCCCTAAAGCTTGTATATGTACTGCAAGCCAGGGACTTCTTTCTTGGCCCCTTAACCTCTTGTCTGAGTTGAAGTGATGTGGACTCTTTTCCATACTCCTCAGTGATAGTTTTTAACAGCAGTAAAGGAATAATTGGAGGCTTGGTTTACTGTCTAGGTTTAGTTTGGGATGTATTTCTTTAGAAATATCATAAAGTAGGGTAACTGGGGGGGGGGCAGGGGACCTATTTGCACCCCCAACCCTCTGTGGGCCGCACTCCTGTGGTCCCTGCTACACCATTGAATTTGGCAGCAGTGGCAAATAAAATGGAGGTTTGCTATCGAATTTCAGTGGCAAACCACTACAGAAAGTTAAAACACACCTTTAGTTTGCTTTCAACTGGAAATTGTCCACCTCCTGCTTTACAGGTAAGCACCAGCACATCAAATTTGGCCTGGCAATAAATTGGCATCTGGTGCAGGTTAAGTAGAATGTAGGACCCTTCCCATCTGGATGGATTGGGCAGGGTCGGTCTGGGCATATAGGAGAACTAGGCAGTCGCCTAAGGCGTCAAGTTAAGTGGGGCACCAAATTCGAGGGGGCGGAAATGCAAATTGACCAAAATATCAGGCCGGCCACCCACCCACCCGTCTTCAGGACTTGGTCCTCCCTCAAGCAACATGAGAAATTGTTGCTGCTTCTCCATTCCTGTTTTGTTTCTGCCTTCCGATTGTATTAGAATTTTGTTAAGGACCTCCCCTGCAGAACTCCCCCTGACAAACTCCTGTTTGCTCTCCCTGTTCACCCGCTCTGATCACTCTCTCTCTGGGAGCTCTCTTCCTTATGTACCTTCTAGACCAGCTGGGGCAGCTTCCTCTTCTCTGCTCTGCTCATCTAGGAGTCAGGAAACAGTACGTTGCCTTTCTCAATTTTTGCCAAGACTTTTCCTACTTGCATTGATTGTTTCTTGATCTTATAACATGACAGGGATCATCCTTGCTGGGGGGCCCGAAAAAATTTTTTCACCAGGGCCCGAACCTGCTCTCGCCGGCCCTGCCTGCTCCCAGTTGGAAGCAGGGAGTTAGAGCCCCACCCCCGAGAGCAGCCCCTTCCTTTGCCCCCGGAGGGATGAGCCCTTGTTGGTCATATCACCCTGAGGATGCATCCGGGACTCTCCTTCCAGGGCTGTGCATGTCTCCTTTATTGTATTTATCAGAGCTGTGCTAATTCAGTGCTTTTTTTTTTTAAAAAAAATTAAGTCGGGTGCTTTTTATCATGAATGATAATACTTCTGCTTCCAAAGATGTGAGGCAGGGGAGTTGCCTCTTTGTTAAATGGAAAATAGGGGCAAGATGTTTCCCACATTACTCAAAACCTCAGCCTAGATCTGCCCTTGGGGGTGGGGGTGCTGATGGTTTGCCTGGGGTGCCAGTTGTGGGCAGCTGGTCTAGGGCCACTCCTGGGATTCGGTCCCCCCCCCCCCCCGGCCATCTTCCTCTTATTTTTGCACTTTTCTCTTTCAGCAGGTCTCTTCACCAGCTTTAAATTACACCCCATATATAGAGTATTGCTATGTACTCACAGATCTTTCATTGGTTGGTGATGCAGTACCGTCTACATCTTTTAGACTACAGTTTCCCAAATGCCCGCCCATTGGCCTTGCTGGTTGAGGCTGATGGGAGTTGTAGTACAAAACATCTGGAAGGCATCATGTTGACCATACAGGTAGCTAGAGATAAATCGTAAGATCTCTGGCTCATCATTGTCTCCTCCAGCACAGGCTGAACTCAGTATTAATCATAAAGATTAAATGACATTTCCTTTATCAGGGTGCTGAAGGTGTATCGGGCTCACCTGGCTTCTCAGGGACCACGGGATTGCGTGGCCCAAAGGGTAAGTCACTAAAATGTGTGGTGTTTTTTTCCCCATTTTTTTTTATGTGTTCCATTTCCAGATCACAAACAGGACCCAGTGGGGGGGTGGGGAGAGGTAATGGGGAATGTAAATATAATTTTTGCTTTTTATAAGAATCTTTGGCACTTCATGGAAAGGGCAACTTTTACAATTAAAAGAGGGTAGTTGCTCTTTTCTCATAACGCTAGACATTTGGATCGTCTCATACAGCCTTCTCCAACCTGGCACTCTCCAGATGTTTTGGACTCCTGTACGACAAAAACTAAAAGGCTAAAATTCCAGGGTTCCATGTATTAGGCACCCAGGCACATTCTTCTCAAACATTTCTGGTGTGGGCCAAATATTGTTGGTGCAGGGGCATTTGAGGACTCAAGGCAGAATGTTTGCATTCACTCAGTTTACACAGGAATTTCAAAAATCTACTCAAACTTTAAAATTAAATGCATTTTATTACAGGAAAGAGAAAGTTTAACACAAGTGCAAACCCCTCACTCCAGCAAAGCAAAACGAGACATACTCACAAATCTTGTGTATACTCACAAATCCTTCACCATTCATAGTGACTCTGCAAAAGAAGCTCTTTCTCTGCAGAGGAACTTCCATTTCTCACAGGCAAAACCGAGGAGTCACTGAGGCCTACATGCCAGGCTCAAAGCAGCGTCCCGGATCTCATGCCTGAGGGAAAGGAGAGACATCTTCCTCCTCCATGTTCAGACTTAGAAACCTTTCTCAAAGTCAGTGATCTCCCTCTTAATACATATTAATTCATTTTAAATATCTAAGTCCATTGGTCCACATCACCTTTTAGACCACCCCCTTCCCAGAATGTCTCATCCTTGTCTGATGTAGCTTGTTTGTCCCTAAATGGGCCTTTTCTTCTTCCTTTCAGGTCTTTTCTACTTCCCTGTTCTTCCTGAGATGGGGATTTCTAAACCACAACTCTGCTTTTTTTATAACCCTTGATCAGTCACCTAGTTCCCTTATAAAGGAATACATACTGGCTCAGTTCAGACAACACATTAGTCGATGGTGGTTTTAAAACTCCATGGTGGAGTTTTGACTCCACCGTTGAGAAATGTATTAAGTGGCGGCAAAACACCATGCAATGGTTGCGTTGAGTTGACTTTTCCCACTGGCTACAGAGTTCCCTGGGAAGAGTGGCGAAAGGAGCAAGTGCTGCTCTAGGAGAGCCACCGGGATTTTTTTGCTGCAATGGCTGGTGGGATACCATCAGGAGGACTGGGGGGAGGAAAGAGGGTGAAGGAACTGTCAGTCAAATGTCGTGTTGGATTTTACTCAACAATGGTGGAGTTAGAACGTGTTGTGTGGGGAGTATCCCCTACAAACTCAACCGTTGAGTGGAGTTTTCACACTGCATTGACTAACGTGTTGTCTCAACTGAGCCACCGTATGAGCCCTCATACAGCTTAAAGAGCAACAAAACAAAATACAATAAAATATCCCTTATAAATTTACATACAATGCATCTAAATGGCATCTAATACAATGGTTTCTTGTTCTCCTACTTTCCCCCTTAACTTAAAGAGTTACCGCCACTACTTGTATATCCCCCAAAACTCCTTCAATCCCCCAAAGCCTCTTTCTCTATGCTATGCTAATAAACCCTTATAACCCCCCCTTACACATACTAAATTAGGGTGACCAGATAAAATCCAGGTCAGGGCTCCTGTAACTTTAACAGTTGTAGAGAAAAGGGAATTTCAGCCAGTGTTATTTGTATGCAATTAGTTCCTGGTGAAATTCCCTCTTCATCACAACTGTTAAAGTTGCAGTGTCCCTGCCTTCTTTTGTATATGGTCACTCTAGTATAGTGCATGCACCTTTAACTGTTGTGATGAAGAAGGAATAGCACCAGGAACTAATTCCCTTTTCTCTACAACTGTTAAAGTTACAGGAGCCCTGACCTGGATTTTATCTGGTCAGCCTATACTAAATGAAGTTGCACGGCCAAAGCAAATTCCCTTCACTACAACACCCGGTATTCCCCAACCAGCGTGGGTGGCTGGTGAATGCTGGATGTTGTAGTTCAACCCTTCTCTAGGGCGCCAGGGAAGGCTGTCTGAATAAAACTGAAGTGTGGGATCAGGAGAGGCCTTTGCACACCTAACGCAACCTGTAATTAATTTGTGGGATTCCCTGGTATAAAACTTCGTGATGGCCACTAGCTCAGACAATTTCAGAAAGTGCTGGGATCTGTGGATGGCTGTGGTGATCTACTCAAGTTCACGTAGGCTGCTGCCCCATTGTCTGAAACATTGCTTGTTTTTGCAACTGGGTTGGCTTTCTGCGAAGAAGCCATGGCTTAAAGTGATAAAATCAGAATGACCTATGGGGCTTGCAACTTATGCGTGAAATTCTGGGAGTGAAATCTTTTTCAGTGGTTTTGTCAGAAATGCTGATGTACAAAGTTTTTTTAAAAAAAATGTGTGCTGTTTTCCACGTCAACCCTTTCCAGGAGACCGAGGGGAATCACTTGGAATCCCAGGTGGTGTAGGAGCTAAAGGAGACCGAGGAGACACTGGCCACCCAGGTAAATGACAGGTGGAGACTTTTGCAAGGTGCAATAGACGGCTTCCAGGCTTTACGCAGAATGACCTTAATAAAGTAGTGATCGAAAGCTCACACTCTCTTGAGTTTTATGATCAAAGATGGCTTTGGCAGTGGCCATTATCTTTCAATTGGCAATGTAGTCAGAGTCCCTGATAGCATGGAACAAGTGCTGGTATGTGGACATGAGGAACTTGCTGAACAAAATATCCTGTAGAACAAAGGCATATCTTCATGGTAGAGTCCATGCTTTGCGTGTAGAAGGTCCCAAGTTCAGTTTCTAACATTTCCAGCTAAAATGTAGTAAGTTGGGCAAGAATGCATGCGAAGACCCTGGAGCAGGGGGTCCCAAACCTTTTTAGGTCACTGGGCACATTTGGGATTTTGAGTGTGTGTCATGGGTTCTCTCACAAAATGGCTGCATTCATTCATAAAGTCATAAAATGACTGCTGTGGTATGCATGGCCAGTCACAAACATGCTCATTTCCCAGAAGGCAAACTGGTGAGACCAAGACCTAGTTTACATGTAATGCTAGGAATATGCAAGGCACGCAAGCCAGTTCCAGTTGCAGAACAATCTACAAATGCCCCATTTCTAGCTTGTTAGCATGACTTCCAAACCCAGGCATTTTGGATTGTTTGTAGATTGAATAATCCAAAATTAACCTATGCTTTGTTCTTAAGTAAACTTTTGGTTGTTTAACCCACAAACAACCCAAAGTGTCCGGGTTTAGACGTCATGCGAACAACCAAAGGATGTGTAGGTTGTTTTGCAACCCGGAAGCAGCCTGTGTGCTCCACACATCCCCTGGAAATTGTGGGTTTAATTAAACTACGATTTGCTTCCATTATGTATGAACCACCCCTAAAAGAAAGGTAAATGGCCTAAGAACCAAAGGACAAGGCCAAGATAGGGCCTGAGTGCCAAAACACACAAACACCCATTCGAACCCAAAAAAAGATGGTATGGAAGGGCAACTCTTTGCTTTGCAGCATGACAGTTAAAAAATAATAATTAAAAGAATCTTAAGATATGAAATAAAAATCAGAAGAGGAAGAGAGACAGGTGGTGCTAAGAGACCCCAGCTCTAGAGAACTGCTACCACGCGGAGAAGTCGGTACCAGGCTCAATGGACCAACATTCTGACTTGGCGTAAAACAGCCATGTAAGCTATCCCATTAGGAAGCAGGTGAATGAATTGTCCTGGGAAATGTGGGTACAACATAACATGCTTTTGTGTTATCTTTTGAGGTTCAAGAGGCTTTGAAGGATCAAAGGGTGAGCCAGGATACCATGGAAGTGATGGGAAGAATGGAGAGAAAGGTCTGCTGGGGGACTTTGGCCAAGATGGACCACCAGGTACTTAAGCCATATTGGGGGTTGTTAACAAATCAACAGATGTATAGAGAATCTCCCCTCCTGCATTCCCCATCCCCACCCCCATCCAAGGTCTTTCTTTTAAATTAATGTTTTATTGTAAAACTTCAACGAAACAAAACAGATATTTCTTGTGGTTCCATCTGGTCCAGCTTTTGCCTGAACATCTTAGATTATCCTCCTGCAATTGCAGGAGATTATCCTCCTGCAATTGCAGAGACAGTACTTGAAGCAGAGCCCAAGAGAGATGGCAAAATGACAGCCTTCCTCTTCACTGTTGATATTGTTCATTTAAAAGAATAATTTAAAATCCACCTTGGAAAAGTAGCAGACATTATTGGAAACGATTGTGGTCGTCAGTGTAATGTGCGCTAGGAGGAACTTTTGCTTTCAATTAACATTTGGTCTACTTGTGCATCATCTAGGGCACCAACTAAGTTGAAACTTGAAGTAGACGATCCCTTAACAACTGGAGTTGACTCTTCATTTATCTAGCTTCTCTCATTTAAATTTGTCTGCTGTGGCCAGCATGTTGTCTGAAGGGACATTGAAGCTAAGTAGGTTTAGGTTTGTTAAGTGGTCCTAGATGGGAGACCACTTGGAAATCCATTGTATGCATAGGCGTGCGCAGCTCATTTCATTAGGGTGTGCACCTTAAAGGCCCTGATTGGAGCAGAGGAGGGGAAAGTGTGCTTTCTCGCCCCTCCACTGCTCCAATCGGGGCCTTAAGGCCCCGATTGGAGCAGTGGGGGGTGAGAGAGTGCACTTTCCAGGGCCTCCGGAAGGTGTGTAGTTCCCCCAGGGATGCTAATGGTAGCTTTCCGGAGGCTTTTAAAAGGCCCAATTTGAGGGGGAGCAGGAAAGTGGAGGTGGCCCTGGGAATTTAGGGTGTGCCTAGGCACACCCAGCACACCCTGTGCGCATGCCTAGGATTGTACGACATGGAAGAAAGGTGGGATTAGAGATATGAAAAAAAACACAGAAAAAATAGGGAAAACCTGGAAGAAATTGGAGGGGAAAACATTTTTCCAGATTTTTTTTTAAAAAAACAAAAACACTCTGGAAGGAAACAGGGGTGGGGAGTTGTTTGTTTTGATATTTTTCTGTTTTCCCATTATTATTATTATTATTATCTTTATTATCTTTATTTGTATCTCGCCTTTTGCCCAATACCGGGCCTCAAGGCGGCTTTACAAAATTAAAACATACAGTTAAAAGCTATAAATAAGAGATATACAAAAGTTAAAAATATAATTAAATAGATTTCAATATTAAAACATTTCAACATTTAAAGTACATATTAAAATTAAAAGTCTTAAAACATAAATGGGGTCCACATTATTCTCCAAAGGCCTGCCGGAATTACAAAGTTTTTGTGTGCCTCTGGAAACACATCAAAGAGGGAGCCGGTCTAGCTTCCCTGGCAAGGGAGTTCCGGAGCAGCCACCGAGAACGCCCTCTCCCACGTTCCCACCAGGCATGCCTGTGATGGTGGTGAGACTGAGGGAAAGGCCTCCCCTGAAGATTTATACAGGATATAAATGTTATTAATAAATACGTTGTATTGCTTTACACCCTCATCCTAAGTTTGTTTCCTTGGAAGTCCAACCCATCAGAGGTATTAAACTTTGCAGTTCAGGTCTATGTGCTGCAACTTTAGTTGCCCAGCTCTAAATTATGTTTTTTCTTCTTTCTTCCTCCCTGGCTGCCCCCCCCCCCACAGGTCTCCCTGCTTTTGGTGGTTCAAGAGGTAACCCAGGTTTTCCAGGTAGACCTGGTCAGAGAGGCCTTCCAGGATCTCCTGGGCGTCCTGGCATTGCAGGAATAAAAGGTATGGCTCGATTTATTTATTTGTTTGTTTTGCCTTTAGAGAGAAACTCGCATTGTTGGTGTGGGCTGGAGGGACAAACTCATTTGGCAAATGCAGCTTCTCCAAATTGGCCAGGTTATAGCGGAGACCAGTGTAGCTGTGGGGCTGCCAAGGAGGCCGTTGGGAGCTGGTGGTGGAAGCAGGAGATGCCTCCATCCACATGGTGGAAGTCTGGAGTTGCTGGCTGCTAGTCATCCCTGGGGTGGTGGTGGCTTCCCCATGACCAGTGGTGCAGCTAAGGTCGGATTTCAGGGCCAAAGTCCAGGTGCCCCACATCCGGGAGGGGGGCATATGACCACCTAGAGAGCAGTAGATTGCAGTAAACAGGCCTGGCATCTGTTCACACTTGGGGCCATGTTATAGTTGGAGGCTGGGCAGCCATGCATTGCATGGTTATAGATTAGGGCAACCCTATGGAAAGGAGGACTGGGCTCCTGTATCTTTAACAGTTGTATTGAAAAGGGCATTTCAGCCAGTGTCATTTGTATGCATGCAGCACCTGTTGAAATTCCCTCTTCATCACAACAGTGAAAGTTGCAGGAGCCCTGCCTTCCTCAGCTAGTCCTCCTTTCCATATGGTCACCCTATTTCAGATGCTCAACTGATTTCCCCTCCCCCATTTAAATATGTATTATCCTTTTCTACGACAAAGGAGGTGCTTATTCCCCAGGGTAGTGGAAGCAAACTCCTTTTCATTCCTGAAGGCTTGGTGGTGCTTTGATGTATGTGAGTTCAAAATGCGACCCTGCACATTCTCAGAGTATATCCCTTTTCCCCCCCAGGGTTTACAAACTGCTTACTTGTTTGTTTCTCACTTTAATGGATCAGGAATATAGGAGCTGTTGTAAAGCACAGGGAGGGTGGTGGGCGAAGAGGGATGTTAATTGTGTGCTTCTCAATTGGAGTAATACACATGGACTTCTAAAGGTGTTCTCCCCCCACCACCACCACCACATAAGACCATTAAGGGCACCATCATATGCATGTTTAGGCAAAATAATAATAATAATAATCCTACAGCTCCCAGCATTCCCCAGCCAGCCATGTGGGGCAAAATATTTGAATAACACGAATACTCTGCTTCGCTTCCGACATCTCCGTCGCCATCCGTTACTCGTCCTTTACTCAGTCACTGTTCTGCTTGAGGGTCCCTGGTTGGCTGCTGTGTGAACAAAGTGCTGGACTAGATGGAGCCTCGGTCTGATCCAGCAGGGCTCTCCTTACGTTCCTATGTTCTCAATCCTGCCTTCTCATATGTTTCCGCAGGGTACCCAGGCATTCCGGGTTTGATTGGCCTAAATGGTTTACCAGGCACAAAGGGAATACCTGGAACACCAGGTAAATCACGGCTTTGTAGGAAAACGCCCAATTATGGTGGCCGTTTCCTAGACCACCAGTGAGGTTTGTTTTTTCATCCAGCACAAGTCTTACTGTTCCATTCTATAGGTCAGAAACCCAGAACCCTCAGGACTTCTTAGGGTCTCAGTCTGGCCCTTTGGGGGTTTCCCAGGAGGCCCCCTTCCCTTCTCCCCTCCCAACAATTGCTTGCTGACTTCCTGGCTTGTTTGCCATCTTTTTTTCCTCCATTCTGAAAATTCGGCCTGCCTCTCCGAAGACTCAGCTACTGGCAGTAGGCGATTTTTGCTAAAATACGTTGTTCTTTTTGGCGCTGCCCCCTCCGCTTTTGGCCCTGCCCACCAGTGGAATGTGGCCCCTCCAAAATGTAATTCGGCCCTTAAGCTGAAAGTTTTGACGCCCCTCCTATAGGGTTCGCTTGACCTCTCCCCACCTTGTTCCCAAACCCCTAAACGTCAGGGCCGGGAGCATTCTGCTTTCGCCCCTCGGGAATTTTGTTCCCCGGGACTGTTTGTGGTTCATCTATCACAGTTCTTTCTTGAGTGGGTCCCAGAGTGACTCCCAGGCCAGAAGGAATGAGTGACGTGTGACCTGGTCTGTGTACTTCAAATGGTATTTCACGGGCTTCTTTGTTGCCCCGCTTCCCTCCTTTCATTAGGCCTGAGCGAAAATGGACTTCCGGGCCGTGCGGGGCTGCCAGGCGCCAAAGGAGAGCCGGGTATCCCCAGTTTTCAAATTGGCCCCCCAGGGTTTCCTGGACAGAAGGGACCTGCAGGAGATCCAGGTAAATAACAGCAGCAGCAAGAGAGAATGAGCTCATAGCGTCCAGAGCTAGTGTAGCGGAGCAGCTGGGGGACTGGCCTATGGATTGGGAACCCCCGTGTTCAAATCTTGCTCCTGCCCTGAACGCACTAGGTGGCCAAAAGTGGCAATAGGGGTATTCTCGCACTGACCTACCTTATACGGTTGTTGTGTAAGGATTAGGAAAACCGAAGGAATACGAAGGACTTCAAACACTCAGCAGCAATATAGACATGTTGTATTATTTAGCAGTATCATTAGTATTAATATCATGCCTGATACTGTATCTGGGACTGGAAAGGTTTGCCCCTTAGATTACATTGGAACGAAATTAGTGGTGGTGGGGAGAATAGTGGGATGTCTGAATTGAGCTTTAGAGCTTTTTTACACATAGGAAATATCCCGCAGCTCTACCGGGGCTTTCGTTCTCTGCAGTCTTACCATGTTCACGATGTGCTCCTTTACACACGACCACATGATTTTGAATTGAAAACTTCCCTTCTCAGCACGGCTCCGTTGTGTTTAGTGAAACAGTACCATCTAGTGGTGGGGTTATAGCGCAACACCAACTTTATACACTGGGGAGATCCCACGATATCGCAATGATAACTTTAAATGCCCTATTAATTCCGTTCATTTTTAAAGTGAGATTACCTGGGGATAACATGGGAGATGTCTTGGACATTAATGACATCATGAAATGGATCCCCAAACTTCTGTAGAGTGCATTGCGGGAATCTAACCTGGAAGTTACCAGAGCATAGGCTACTAAGGCTAGGTTAGCTGGGACACCAATCGAAGTAGATAAGAGGTGGTCTATGCCACCTGAATTTCCATGGATAAAGATGACCCCAGGAGAACCCCAAACTATGATTAAATCAAGCAACACACATCACCAAAGGGCAAACAAGACCATTAAATCTAAAGTCTAAAATTATTGAACTACAGTCCCCCCCTCACTAATTAATGTTTTTCCCCTACTTCTGCATGCTGCTATCTCCCTCTTATTTCTCAGTAAGCCCCATTGTAGCTATGTTGTCATCAAAGTGTAGCACCTGAGTCTACCCTTCCAATAAGTGAGTGAAGAGCCAAGGTAAACTTCCTTCCTGCTGGGCCGCTTCTGAGCATGCAGAGAACCAGCCAGTGATAGTCTGATCCTGTCATTCTAGGTCATCCTGGAGCTTTGGGCCTGCCTGGTTTGCAAGGCTCTCCTGGCATCTCTGCTCCATCTCGGATTCCTGGGAGACCAGGCGATGCTGGATGGTCTGGAGAGGACGGTAGACCAGGTATGGAGTTGGGGACTTTGCTGGTGGGCTTTCACAGTAAAGCTGAAAAGTGTCTCATTAATAGGGTGCCCATAAAGCCTTTAAGGAGGGATCGGCCTGGAAGGATCTCTGGCTACAATTGAGGAATAGAGCCTCTCCCAGCCTGGAATCTGTGTAGGGATGGTGGAAACTCACCCAGGTCCAATTCGTCGGACGCCCACCCTGCTGCCCACTCCCTTTCGCAGCACCGTGCAAGCTTCTTTTGCGCCTCATTGAGTATCCAGCAACATCGCATGCCCATTCACCCTCATCCAGAGCCTCCATTGTGTGCGACGACGGGGACTCCGGAAATTACGTCATTTCCCCTGTTGCGTAAATGGGGCTGATACCGCAACCATTTATGCGATAGGGAAATTACATTATATCCGGAGCCTCCACTGTCACACACAACGGAGGCTCCGGACGACGGCAGATGGCTGCCGGACAGGCTGCCCTGGTGCTCGAACCGCAGGCCCACAAACACGCTGCAGGCGCCCGACTGGTCCAGAGTCTGTCACGACGTCCCTACGGATGATGCATGCAAATTAGGTTTCCTACATTTCCCTTGCATATCTTTAACCTGCGGAATATCCCTGCCGGAGGTGTGTGTGATGCTTCACGACCCTTCAGTGGAGGTTAGGGCTTAAAAGAAATCCAAACGACCCCTCCTCCCCTGTTATAGAAAATGCTGCTAGCTAACAGGGCTCGATATAGTTTGCAGCTCTTCGTTGGGGTCAAAGGAGATGAGATTAGCACAGCCGTGTTTTGAGTTTTCATGTGTCAGGAGGAGAGATCGAGGGATCTACTGTTTAGGGGAAGTTCCCCTGCTCATCCCCTTTGCTGCCTCATTCGTAGGCAGGTTCTGGGTCTGTGGGGCGTGTGTGTGGGTTCTTTTGGTGATCTGAGGCTAATATTATTTGAACGTTTGTCTGTGGGGTGGGAAGAGCAAGGGGGCGTTCTGTATAATTGCCTCAGCAACCCATAGTTTTCAATATGATGTTTTAAGATTTTAATGTGTATTTCAAATGTTGAAATGTTTTAATGTTGGAACCTATTTAATTTAGTTTTAACTTTTGTATGTCTCTTATTTCTAGCTTTTAACTGTATATGTTTTAATTTTGTAAAGCCGCCTTGAGGCCCAGCATTGGGCAAAAGGCGAGATATAAATAAAGATTAATAATAATAATAATAATAATAATTTCTTTTTCAAAAGAAATAACTCTTAGCAGCCTCCAGCTAGTCAACACAGTATCATTGTGGGGCATTCTAGGGGGTGGGGGGATGGCTGACCCACACACCAACCAATTTCAGGGGACCTGAACTCTCCCTACCCGCCAATTTCATGTTGAATGTTGTGAGAGCTTTCCCTCTCAGCAATACCTTTTACACAAACATGGGCCTACACGTGAGGAGGAGAGTGAAAACCTCCCTCCGATACCCAGCTTCTCTCCCTACACTCTTGTCTCTTCAGGCATGTTTTCCCCAGCCTGGACACCGCATCCCGCTGCAACTAAACCGAAGTCCATGGAACTGGACTATATAACTGCATATTCTTCTCTTCTTTAATCTTCCTCCATTTCCTTCCCTTTCTTCTGCAGTATACTTTGGGTCTGTTTTTAAATCATAACCCCCTGTTCGTTGTCAAAACAAAATACGCTACATAAAGAGATAAGATTTCTAGAGAGGGCCGACCCTAACGTCGGGCAGAGTGAAGCGGCCGCCTCAGGTGGCAGATGCTGGGAGGTCGCAAGAAGGCACTTTTGGAGAAAGCTGTGTGCTGTGCAGCCTGTCCTGGGTCCCCTAAGCTAGCCTGCTGTCTTCAGGTATAACGGATGATGTTATCCTATCCTCAGTACCAGGCCTGGCCCAACACAGGTCGCTGCCTGAAACGGAAACCCGCCACGCCCCATTTCCCTCCCTCGGTCCCGCGATCCCCTCCCCACTGATCCCCTCCACCCCCTCCTCCTCCCTCCCCGACGCACAATCCGCGCACCTGCCCACTGCCAGGCAGCTTCCATCACCTAGCCTTGACGCACGCTCCCGCATTGCCAGCGTGCCGCCTGTCAGGTCTTTCTGCCTTCAGGGGCCGTGCAACGCCTCCATGTCCGCCCTGCGCAGCTCCTCTGTCCAGCGGATATGTCCATGCTAGGGAAAGTAAGCCACTTGTCCTGGCCAGCAGGGTCTGGAAGCACAGTGCAGTTGGAGGGGGGCGCGACACGTGGGCGAGCAAGCGGCTGCTGCCTCTTGGGCCTGCCGGCTGCCTGCATAGCCAGCCAGAAGAATTAGGACCCTTTGAACAGGGAGAACGTCGCACTTCCCCTCTTCCGCCGCCTGCTGCTCCCACTTCCTATCGCTTAATGGTAGGGCCGGCCCTGCTCAGCACTGAAGCAAGAGTCCACTTTTCAATGGAATGGGAGGAGCGCCATTTTGTCCTTCGCCTCAGGCAGAAAAATGCCTCTGGCCGACCCTGGTTGTAGATACAGTTGAAAACAGGCACATGCAGTGGGGGCAGGCGGCTCCGATGTCAGGGGGGCTGTGAATCAGCTCTGGGTTTCAGGCAGAACTCTTCAGGGTGCGGGGCCTGTTTGGGGGATTGGGTTCAGCACCTTGGACAGCTCATTTAGAGTTTTGACTGATTCTGAGTATCCACTGCAATCCATTCTTGTCGATCCAGGGCAGGATGAGATGAGAAAGCTGCGGTCTCTTGCTCTGACTTGTCTTTGCTTGCTCCCGTTTGCCCCAGGCTTCCAAGGCTCCCCTGGGCCACGAGGACCACCAGGCCCAGCTTCCAATCAAGGTGATACAGGTGCTCCCGGCTTCCCTGGTTCTCCTGGTTTTCCGGGCCTCAAAGGGGACGAGGGCATCCCTGGGTTTGGCGGAGTCCCAGGAGCTTCAGGGGTCAAAGGTAGGGTCTTCATTTAATTTTAATTTCCCTTTTAAGCTACCTACAGAGGACTAAAATGTGCTCTCCTTCTAACCATTGATACTGTCAAATAAACGGTGATAGGTACAAAGTCAAGGGTGGGCAATGTCCGAGGGTCTGGCCAGGGCTGTGCAGGGGAGGCCAGTGGGGCCAGTTGGCCAGGGGCCCAGAATTTTGAGGGGGCATTCCAACAAGGAGGTCCCCCCCAGCTTACGCTACTGCTTCCGTAGCATAAGCGGCCCATCGAGAAGCGAGGAGCCCGCCTTGCGGAAACAGCACAGAAGCCGTCTGTCGTGAATGCCACGGTCAGACTACAAGCTCCAGAGAGCCATGCCGCATGTGGGGTGGGGATATATGTGCCTAAGTTGCAATGGGTGTCCTTACTGCGTCTCTTTCCTCCATCTTCTCCATGGCATATAAGCTCTGGAGCGGAGGGTGAGGTAATGGAGGATAGTTATTCATGATAATAATGATGATGATACTGTGCAGGTGATGATGATGATAATGTTTGATAATGATAAAGGACCGTTCTGTTGTTGTTGCTTCTATTTGTACAGCAACTAAAAATAAATGTTAATTTCTGATTCAACATTGAGGTGTTGTAGAACAGGTTTAATATGAAGGTGTTATGTAGAACAGACATGTTGGTGGGCATTAAAAACATTAAAAATACTTAATGAGGAGTTTGAAATGGGGGTGCGGTACACACTTCCCATCTGACCTGGGCATATTACCAGCTCTGCACGGCCCTGGGCCTGGCGCCCAATTCCACCATCCCCAGACCCACAGGGGGACCACCTCCCCTCCGCTGAAATCCCTGCCCCACCAAATTCCTGGCAGATTTCAGTAGCACAGCCGTGGTGGCAAACAAGCTGCACGTTCAGTTTAACCCAAGGTGTGCGGAGAGCGTGCATCTCGTTTTGAATAGAAAAATGTGGGATTTTGCCCCTGCTGAAATTAGTTGGGGTGATGGTGACAACTTGGGGTTTGCAGAGGCTGCAAAAAAGGACACCCACCCACCCCGAATGCAGCCCAGGTGTTGCACGCACCTGTCCTGAGTGGAAAAGGGAGTCTTCTTCTGTGCGTTCCTGTTGAGCTATGTAAACATAAACAGTTTTGAGGGTTGGTGGATCTAGTCCTGTGTCTGTTAGTCAGTGGGAAGTTCTGCCCACGCAATTCAATACAAACTTAAACAGTGCTGTGTGCATCCTATTCTTCCAGTTCTTGCTTTTGGTTAGGGTGCTAATGAGACAGCTGTATTTTGTCCTAGGCTGAAATGGATGGATTTATTGACTGCCGTTCTATACTGCCCAATAGCTGGGGCAATTTGGGAGGTTCACAAAATAAGGTTAAGAACACAAGACAAAGAAATATTGCAGAATCTAGAACCAGCCAGGCTAAAGGGTCGTTCCATTTTTTTGCCTGGGAGAAAGGCGGTCTGGTTGAAGTACTCATCTGACAGGACCTGACTGGAGGGAGAAAGAGAAGGGGAGGGGGGGAGTGGACTGGAAGAGCCAAGGAGCAAAAGAGCAGCTATTCAGGTGAAAGGGATCATAAGCTTGACGCGCTTCTGCCTCAGAGGTAAAAAAACATGGAGGCAAACTGGGGGTGGGATTAGGTGTGATGGAGGCTTTAGGCTATTTGGGGAAGTACATTCTGTCGCCTATTCCTCTACTTTGATGAGATTGTTTGTGAGTAACTTGCTCACAACTGTTTCTGTGGGAATGGAGGGGGTTGGGAGAGGCCAGTTATTTTGTGGGGGATGGGGAAATGGCTGCAGGGAGTTTGCGTCATCCTTCCCCTGTCAGAAAGAACACCTTTAAGAACTTTGAAAGTAAGATCTGGTACCTGGTGCTTTTTCCTTTTGTTCTGTCTCTTTTTGGATTGTAAGACTGAGGGAAGGGGCTGCCTCATTATTAATCTTCGCAGGCTTTTTTTTGGCTGAACGCTGGGGTAAAAATGCGCTAAATAAATAGTTTTTACCTCTGTCTCTTCTCAGGCTCCAAAGGTGAATCAGGCTTCATGGGGACGCCAGGTAAAGATGGTCTTTCGGGCGATCCAGGTTTCCCTGGCCCAAAAGGGGAAACCGGCCATCGAGGTGAGCAAGACATGGGAGAAGCACTAAACTTTGGGACTTGGGCCAATATCTGGAAGGAGAGAGGATGTTGTATATTAACTATTAAGCTGCCTATTATGCCATGAGCCAACCATTCGATTTCTGTTGTTATTTTTTTAAAGAGACCTTTGTTGAGCTTTCGGATTTTGTTTAGATCTGCTTTCTGTTAGCGGATCGAGTGGGACCTGCAACAAAACATTGCAGCACGTGGCACTCCTGTTCAGGATTCCAGCCAGGCACTTTTTCAGGATGTTCCATTCCGTTTGCTCCCCTGGTTTTCCAATTCCCCTGCCCCTAATAGTCAGTCAGGCTGGGACAGAATATATGTACGCTATATTTCTGCATCGTTTACCTTAAAAGAAATGTCTTTATTTACTGTTTGCGGCTTCCCAAGATTGATATCGACTTGCCTGTTTCAATTGTCATTTCCCGTAACAATAATCTGAATTTAACTGCTGTTATTTCCGTGGGAATTTCTCCAAAATGTTCTTCCCTGTTTATTTTCTTTTCAAAAGCCATTTCTTTTCTATCAGATTGATTGGGAATGGTCGAGGGGAGAAATGGAAGGGCTTTTCAGGACAGCACTGTTTGTAATGGCCTTGGGGAATTTCTGACCTCTACTTGTCAATAGCATGCCATTCTCTGCCTGTTCCATGCAGGTTTCCCTGGGCTGCAAGGGATTCCAGGCCTGACGCAGAAACCGGAAGAAATCTATGTCCCCCCGGGCTTACCAGGGCTGCCTGGCATTGATGGCGCCCATGGTTTGAGTGGAGATCCCGGGTTCCAGGGGCGAGTTGGGCCACAAGGTAAACCCGAGGTCCTTGCGTGTACAGCTTCAGACATGGAGGAATGGAAGGCTGGGGCTCCTGGAGGGTGCTTATATCAATGGCTGTGAGACATGACAGCTAGCTAGAACCTCCAGTTCCTGCAGAAGTCAACCTGCTTTGTTGGAATAAGAGTGTGTTGGGGGCAGCAGTAGGGAAGGTCTGGGGCCGTGGCAGTGCAGGCTCAAGGTTTTATAGGATCCATGGGCTCCTTCCCACAGTGAGTCCAGCTTCTCACTGCCATGATTGCTCCTCATCCTTTTTCTCATCGTTGCTGCAACTTGTTTGCTTGATAGGTGGAGAGTCAGTGAGCAGGTAGGATGAGGCATCTCCTGCTTCTCTTTCTCACCACCACCTTTGTGTAGGCCAGAGCAAGAGGCATGCGAACAAGCAAGTGTAGAGGAGGCGCAAATCCAGGGGCTCCTCAGCAGGTGCCCCTACCCTGCCTACCCTTGGCACTGGCCCTAGGCCTTCATGCTCTACTTCTGGCTTTTCTGAAAGCTCTATGAGGAGAGGCTGAAAGAACTGGGCATGTTTAACCTAGAGAAGAGAAGACTGAGGGGAGACATGATAGTACTCTTCAAGTACTTGAAAGGTTGTCACACAGAGGAGGGCCAGGATCACTTCTGGATCCTCCCAGAGTGCAGGACACCAAATAATGGGTTCAAGTTACAGGAAGCCAGATTCTGACTGGACATATGGAAAAACGTCCTGGCTGTTAGAGCAGTATGACAACAGAACCAATGACCTAGGGAGGTGGTGGACTCTCCCACATTAGAGGTCTTCAAGAGGCAGCTGGACAGCCATCTGTCATGGATGCTTTAAGGTGGATTCCTGCATTGAGCAGGGGGTTGGACTTGATGGCCTTATAGGCCCCTTCCAACTCTACTATTCTATGATTCTATGATCTGATTGGTCACTGTACGAAATGGGATTCTGGAATAAATGGATTCCTGGTGTAGTCCAACAGGGCTGCTCTCATATTCTTAAAAGATGTAGTTATTTGCTCCCAAGAATTTTTTTAATGGTGATAATCAGCTCTATTAGGATTACATCAGTGATGGCAAAAAGCCATGGTCTGTTTCCCCTACTCCATATTCTCCTGAGCTCCACCCTCTAAGCAAACAACAAAGGCAGCCATGTTGGCCGTAACAAAAAATGCATACAGTGTAATACAGCTTTCTCCTGCATGGTGCCCTCCACACGGGTTGGACTGCAACTCCCAGTATCCCCCCCAACCAGGTGTGGCTGACTGGGGGATGCTGGGAGTTGCAGTCAACCCGTCTGGAGGGCATCAGCTTGGAGAAAGTTGTTGAAATATATCTTTATCTGGCCAACTCAAAAGATCACCCACAAAAAGTGCCATCTTTTGAGATCTCGAGATCTCTTCATCGGGCAAGACGTTAGAAAAAGTATCTTGGTGGAGGGTCGGGATGGACAGGAAGAGGAAAAAGGCTGACTAGATGATGGATAATGTAGGCAGGATGTCTGCAGAGTCAGAATCTTAAGATGACATGGAAGAGGAGGGTTTCCAGACATTCACATTGGGCTCTGCCAGGTGATGTGATGGTTTCAGGTTTCAGTGACACCTTGGGACAAGAAAGTTGCGGACAAGAGTTGAGCCTCCATTTATGAAAATGTAAACTCCAGCTGTTGACCCACAACTCTCTCCATCCAGGGTGAACCAGACAGGGTCCTTAATTGGTGGACAACAGATGTAGAGATAAACCAGGCAGTCTTTCTATGAACAATACATTTACAGATAAATTTAGATGCTGTGATAAGTTCTTTTTTAAGTCAAATTGGGTAGCTTTGCCTAGTAGTTGGAGGGGGATGAAACCCTAATTCTTTATAAACAAGTGACGCATTCCCCCCAAAACAGTCAAAACCAAATCACAGTTGAAATTTGAGGCTGGTGGGTGGAAAATACGAGACTTGGGTTTCATTATGCCAAGCTGTGTCAAACGGAAAGTCTACGTCAAGCTGGTCTTAGTAGCCACAATACCCGTCTCTTGTTTCTCCTAGTGGGTAATCATGAAACTTAACTAGGATTTTTATCGTTTTTAGTTTTGTGATTTTAATTAGGGAATGCCCTTTTTAAAATTTATAATCAATCTAATATTCATAAATAGACTTGTATTTGTATATATCTGCATTTTTATATATTCGTATGTTATGGCCTGTAGACTGAAATAAACCGATCAATTGAACAAGAGCTATTTTATTAACAGGCGCCAAGGGGGTAGCAGGGAGACCCGGCCAGATGGGAACAACTGGTTTTCCGGGGTCACCTGGTCCGGTAGGCGATCTGGGGACTCCAGGTTATCCAGGACCACCGGGATTTGAAGGTAATCTTTTATATATAATGCCTCTTCAATCTTTTGCTTCTTCCTTCCTTTCTTTTTTAAATAAAGGTGCCATTCCCATTTAAGGTTTTGCAGTACACAACACCATCCTGTTGCCATGATTGATGTTAGTCGCAACTGCCAGTCCTGGTACATGACATTGGGGGGAGGGCACTTAGGCTGATGTCTAGGGGGGCTGATTTCACAGGGTGGGGCATCAAAACTCAGCCCCTCCCCCAAATCCCTTCTTGCTAGCTGCCATTTTTCTTTCCCCAAATCCTGCAATGGCACAGCATTACTCCCAGAGGCTTCTGGGAAAGGACAATGGCCACTGCCGGGAGGGGCCTACAGATGGCAGTGGCGAGTTTCTCCCATCCAGAGAGTTGGTGCTTTTTTGGCATCCATTTTATTTCCCATCCTTCTCCGCGCTCGGATTTGAGCCAAACGATCTCACCTGAAAATTTTCAGCTGAGCACTACTTGAGAATGAACGTCCTCCCCACCAGCCTCAGCCTCGTGGGTGATGTAGCCATCCCGGCAAAGATCCAACCTGTTTTTCTCTTCCTTCTCAGGAATGTCCGGGAAGCCGGGGCCTGCCGGTTTGCCAGGGATGCCGGGCCGCAGCGTCGGTGTCGGCTACACCTTGGTGAAGCACAGCCAGTCAGAACAGATTCCACCCTGCCCCGAAAGGATGAACAAACTCTGGGAAGGCTACAGTTTGTTGTATGTGGAGGGCCAGGAGAAGGCACACAACCAAGACCTCGGTAAGCGGACAGCTCTTGCTGGCTTGGGCGTGGAGGATGAAAGCAAAGGGTGGGGAGAATCCTTAGCCATGAGAAAGGAGGGTACATCTCGGAACCTCTTTCAGCCCGAGGGCCAGATTCCATTTTGGAGAATCTCTTGGGGGCCGCAGAGCAACTCTTGGGGGCCGCATTGTGTGGTGGGCAGGGCCAAAAAGACCAGAACATTTTAGCTGAAAGCTCTTGCTGCCAGTGAACTAGGTCTTAGGGGAGGCATTTCAATTTTTTGATATGGGGAAAAAAAACTGAAGAAAAGCTGAGAAATCACGCAATAATCAATGCTTGGGGGAAAGGGGGTGGAGTCAGGGGAAATGCTGAAGGGCTGGATGTGACCCTCCAGCAAAACATCTGCCCTGGTTTATCCGATGGTAAATGAGGATTGATAGATTCCTTTATTTGCATCAGCCACAGGTCTTTGCATTTGAAATGAAATGTACAAAAATTAAAAGCAAGGTTATACTCGACCGAAATTGCCCAAGGTGCATCCTACAAATTTACATTAAATACGAATTCCAAAATTACTACACTGTCCTTTACACATAAAATAAAAGTAAGTAAATGAAACAAATCAACTTCTGTTCAGTCAAAGAAACTGTGAGAACTGTGAGAAAATTAGACTGTGATCAAAGGGCAAATCTCATTTTGACAGCACCTGCTAAGAATGTTGCAGTTTTTGCTGTCACCTGCTTATTCTGGTCTGCAAGAAGATAAGACACAGAAACAATAACTGACTGCCCTGGAATAGATAACAGTGGTGGAATGATCACCTCTTTCCTCAAGTCTGTAAAAAGCACAAAATAATAACCCCTGAGCTACTGTTTCGATACTGCCGTCTCCACATGGGCATATTTGGTTTTCCAGTGGGGTTCTTTTAAATCAGCCCTCAAGTACAGCTGATGGCAGCGTGTTCAGTCTTGCATAAGTGAAAGCTCCTCCGCATTTTAGAATTGTTAAGTTTTGCAAATAAGGTGCCAATGTGTCAAAAAGACCAGATGGAAAGTAGTCATACCATGGACAAAATTTTCTTATAGTGGGCCCTCCAGCAAAACATCCGCCCTGGTTTATCTGATGAGAAATGAGGGTAGACATTTTGCTGTTTGTTTATTTATTTTACAAATTTTATCAATCACTCTGTATCTCAAAGAGATGTAGACCTTCACCTGGAAGAGGACAATAGATGCAGTGCCAGAGGTCGGATATCAAAGCATTACCTAATGGGAATGGGTGTAGCATAGTGGCTGAGAGAGGGAGCTGCAGTTTGGGAAGTCCTGAGTTCAAATTTCGTCTCTGCCATGAAGGGTTGCCTTGTTTAAGCTGTTCTCTTAGGGTCAGCCCTCATCTGTAATATCGGGGTAATAGTAATACCGGCTTACCTTACAGGGTTGTTGTGTAAGGGTGACATCAAGATAATCAGTGGGAAGCAACTTGAACATTCCTAAGCACGTAAATGCTGGGTGTTGTTGTTAGCAATTTGTAAAAAAAGTAGTGCTGGAGATGTAGCCTCCCAACAAGCCTGGCAGCCAAGTCACCTGTGGATGGCTGAGGAAACAAAAGGCACTCTGCTTATGTTCAGAGACACCCTTTATGCTTGCTTCATATGTTCATGAGCTGAGTGCAAAACAAAGATTCAGTTTTGTATTGTACACAGGATGGTTCTCACATGATGTGTGACCTCACCATTCCAAGGCATACTATGCTCTTCAAAAAATAGATAGATAAATAAATAAAATAAAATAAATTCTTCAGCCAGGCAATCCAACTTCTGCACCAGGAAAAACAGAATGCCACAATCTGTATAAATTATTCAAATTGAGCAGGTTTGCAGAACTTATTCTGCAATGTCAGTTATACTTCTATTTATCACTTAATTTATATTGCAGAATTTATTCTGCAACGTTTCACTCTGTTTTTATGTATTGATATTGCCTAACTTATTTGGGTTGAGGGACAATTATTCCTTATGCCACCCCCTGGAAATCTTAGTCAGCCACCTTTTTTGCTTCTGAAATTTCCAACGCTCTTGCTTTCAGATATCTCCATACTCCTAAGGGCTAGAAAATCAAGGCTCTTATTTCTGCTGTTAAATAACAAAAGTTGAGATTTTCCGGAAGTGGACTTCTCTGTGCAATATACCATATTCGTGGCTTTATTAGTCCTCCGACAGTCAGAACTGCAGAAGTGTGAATCGGCCTTGACCCTGTTCAGACAACACGCTAAGCCGTGGTGGTGAAATATTTTGAGCTGAACATTATGACTTACTGTGTTGTGTGAACCATGGCTTAGCGTATCGTGTGAACCATTCCTAACCATGGTGACAAAATAACCACAGTTTAAACACGCTCACTAATCATTTGCTGCAAAACTGTTAGAGGCCTAACCATGGCTTCTCGTGTCTTCTTCCCTTTTTCTCTTGCCGGTTCCCTGTAAGGCTTTGCCGGGTCCTGCCTGCCTCGCTTCAGCACGATGCCTTTTATTTATTGCAACATCGATGAAGTGTGCTACTACGCCAGCCGCAATGATAAATCTTACTGGCTCTCCACCACCGCTCCCATCCCCATGATGCCCGTCAGCAGCTTCCAGATCCCGGAATACATCAGTCGCTGCTCAGTGTGTGAAGCTCCTTCCCAGGCCGTGGCCATCCACAGCCAAGACATCACCATCCCGCAGTGCCCGAGAGGCTGGCGCAGCCTCTGGATTGGATATTCCTTCCTCATGGTAAGTGGGTCTCTCTGGAGCAGGGTTGCAGAACTTCACGCTCTGGGGGGGCATATGGCCCTGTCCCCTTGCCCCCCCACAACCTGCCGATTATTTATCTTTATCATCATAAGCAGCAGCAGCAGCAGCATTTCTATACTACCCAATAGTATAGAAGCGCTCTAGGCAGTTCACAAAAATAACAAACCACAAATACAAGATAACAAAACATAGTATCACATTTTAAACATACAAGATTTAAAGCAATTTCAAGAGCTAAAACAATTTCAACAAAATACTAGGCCTAATAAAGACAGTTGACATAAATGTCCCATCACATGGCATTAGATGCCTGGAAGAAGAGAGCAGTCTTAACCTGGCACTGAAAAGATGACAGTGTCGGCACTAGGCAGCTCTCAAATGGGAGATGGTTCCATAACCAGGGGGCCACCACTGAGAAGGCCCTCTCCTTTGTTGCCATCTTCTGTCAGAGGAGGCACTTTGAAGAAGGCCATAGTGTTCAGCTAGGTTCATGTCAGGAGAGGCGCTCTGTCAGGAATTGCAGTCCCAAGCTGTGGAAAGCTTTGCAGGTTAAAACAGTCATCCTGGGCTTGGAAACATGCAGGCAGCCAATGCAGGTGGGCCAGAATTGGTGTTAAGTGCTCAGTCCTTTTGGTCCCAGTTATTAATCTGGCTGCCAGGTTTTATACAAGCTGCAGCTTCCAAACAGTCTTCAACGGCAGCCCCACTTGGAGTGCATTGCAGTAATCTAGCTTCGACATTATTTACGTATTTACAAGATTTAAATACCTCTTTGCGTTCAATAAAATATCCAAGCTGTGAACAATCGTAGTAATAAATCGTACTCAACATAATTGAAATACGGAATTAAAACCTCATCATTTGGTGGTTTCCTGGCTTTTGTCCCCTGTCCCGATTCTGAAAGTTTAAAATGCCTTCCCTAAGGCTTAATTACCGGCAATAAGAGCTTTAAGCACAGATACACTGGTGGTTTTTTTGGGTTTTTTTTTGGGGGGGGGGGTATATATATATTTTGGCCCCATTGCCTTTCCCTTTGGCCCCAGCTCATTGGCTATACTGGCAACAAGTTCCCCACCCCTGAATTAAAAGGGTTGATCATCCCCTTTTTCACACTTGCAACCAACAGGTGAAGGGCGCTCAAGACCGGGAATTCCCCCTGATACCGCTGCAAATGCGCCTCCCCTGATGTGTTGAGCAGGACGTGTGCAAAGGAGGGCTCTACACCTACAGTTGCACACACTTACTTGCCCTTTACTCCCAGGTAGATTCCAAATAGACTGCATTTTGAGGGCAAGACCCAACATTAGCTAGTCCCATCCTGCCTGCCCGTGTGACTATTTTACACATGATGCGCATGTGAAAGGACCTAATGTCTACTATAAATTAGGACCCCCAATCCCAAATAATTTTGTTTTTATCAGGAGTGCACTTCAGAAGCTGGCCAGCTATGGCAAACTAACTCATAGGTAGGAATGGGGGCGAAATGTGTTTGATTTGAATATGAACCAACCTAATTCGCAACCTAATTCGCAAACCGAATTTTGCGAGGCAGTTCTCCAATCAAAGACGGTGTTAAAAACCCCATGCGTAAGGGAAACGTGCAGATAGAAATGTGTGCATTAGGGAAAAGAGCTTCCCAAAATGTGTGTTGGGTAAAAAAAACTGCATGCACACATGTTCATGTGCATGAAAATGCATGAGTGCTCATGCATGCTATAAAGAAAAGTTCACAAACTGATGTGGAAACGGGGCAGAATGAGTTTGCTTGAAAAAAGTAAATGTTATAGAAAGCGAAACAGACACATACATACATCCCTACTCATATTTATTTGATTTATACCTTGCCTTCCCATCGAGAAAATGGCTCTCGGGACAGCTAATGATAGGAATCAAAATAGAAATAAAAATGTAGTTAAAACAAGAGCCAGTGTGGTGTAGTGGCTAGAATGTTGGACTGGGAGTCCGGAGACCCGGGTTCTAGTCCCCACTCGGCCATGGAAGCTCATTGGGTGACTTTGGGCCAGTCACAGACTCTCAGCCCAACCTACCTCACAGGGTTGTTGTTTTGAGGATAGACTGGAGAGGATAGAATGTGTCCTTTCAAGGGAAAAAAAAGGCGGGCTATAAATGCAATAAGTAAATAAATAATAAATAAATCAAATGCATTAAAACGCAACTACAAACGTGCCGAAGGCTGCTTGAATAAAAATGTGTTTGACTGCTGGTAGGAGCAAGGAGTTCCGAAAGACCAGGAGCCACAACTGAGAAGGCTCTCTTTTGTGTCCCGCTGGCAGCAGTACCATCACCTCCTCCGAAGATCTGGCATAGGTTTTGTTGTTGCTCTTGTTTAGTGTCGACTCTGATCTGTTGAGTTATAATTTTGTTCTCTGCAACAAACACATCACTGGAGATTTTGTCCAAGTTCAGCCATCACCGCTCTGGTAGTGACTTCATCAAAACTGTTCTGTTTCAGCACACGGCGGCTGGAGCCGAAGGCGGCGGACAGTCCCTCGTCTCCCCTGGTTCTTGCCTGGAGGATTTCCGTGCCACCCCCTTCATCGAATGCAATGGGGCCCGAGGGACTTGCCACTACTTTTCAAACAAATACAGCTTTTGGCTAACGACGGTTGAGCAGACCCTGCCGTTTGCCGACACCCCTGTCTCTGAAACGCTGAAAGCGGGGCAGCTCCGGACTCGGGTGGGCCGTTGCCAAGTCTGCATGAAGAACTTGTAGCGAAGGGCAAAACTGGCCGTTGCTGACGAAGGGACTTTGAGGTCTTGTTTGGCTGAAAACCAAGGAACATGCAACCTTCCCCCGGCTGTGGTCATGGCGTTGACGGCCACTCAATGCCCCCTTGTGTCTGTATCACAGAATATGGTGCTACATTTCCTCTCTCGTTTTTGCATTCATGGCTACCTCAGAAAGTCTTTCTCTGCCTTCCCAGGTGCCACATTTGTCCTCTCTTTAATGTGATAAAGAGATTTAATAGGATAAGTTGACTTTTGAAGAAAAAACATGCTCTCGGTATCTTGGCTGTTAAGCACGGCTTCTCATGTTATGGACTTCACAAAGAATTCCACAAACATTACTGAGGCCATTTAATGGTTACTAGCCTGACTGCATGCACATGTCTACATTACAATTTTAAGCAGTTACATGGCGGCCTATTTTAATAGTTTTATTTTAGGTCTGAAGTATTTAAGACTTTTCTGGCTTGTTCTAGAGGTAATTCTGCTCGCCTCAGGCGAACGGTTGTTTGCAAGCCTGATTGAGAATGTATTCTTGGGGTATACACACACACACACACACACCTATTCTATTGAGCTCCATGGAGAAGGAATCATATTCAAAGGGCTACATGCTGCATTCGCAGACAAGTGAACTAGTGGTAAAAGGAGCACATATCTCAAACATGTTTGGGAAAACACATTTGTGCTCTTAACCCACAACATGAGGAGCAGTTCTGAGGCTGGTGCAGGAATAAGAATGTGTACGTTTGTAACAGGAAGCATCAGGTTGATCACAGACTTTGACTGGGTTCAGACAACACAATAACCAGTTGTGGTTGAAATAGTCAACAGTTGGTTGTTTAACCCACCATGGTTTATCATATTGTATGGGAGGAGTTTTTTTTAACCAACAGTTGGTTATTTGGCCAAAATAACCAACACAAATAATCAATGCTGTGCAGAGTTGGCTATTTGAACCACCATTTGTTATCATGTTGTGTTGAGGGCACCATTAGTTATTTCCTTGGCCACCATTGGTTATTTCGTCAGCCACAGCATCGCAAGGCAAGAGCAGTCAAAGCAGTGGCTGCTGCTGTAGTCCAATGGCTGATGGGATACTAGTGGGAAGACTGAGGGGGGAGAGAGGGCAAGGGCTAAGTGAGTCAACTCAGTGTGGACTAATAGTCAACTCAACGCTGATCCTAAGCCACAGCACGGTTGATTATTATGTTGTATGAGGAGTACCCCCTAGATAAATAATGGTCAAATTGATTATTACCCCACTGTTGACTATCATGTTGTCTGAACGCAGCCAAGGTCTAACTATGTACAAATCGACCAGTACATCTAAAATGATAAGTGAAAATGGGAACCGAACTCATGAACATTCAGAATTGGGGAACTTCATCATAATGCAATTATAGCAGGAGTTGGCAACACAGTGCCCCTGGTCACCAATGCACAGCCCTGGGGTCCTTTCTTGGTGTTCCCCAAAGTGCCCTATCCTACTTTTTTTTTTGGGGGGGGGTTAAATTAACACGTTTTCTTAGCAGCTGCTGGGATTGTTGTGAAATAGGGGCTGGAAATTATGGCTTCAAAGGAATTGGCTAGTGTATTTGGTCTCAGATCCCACCTCTGCCTTGTACTCAGTCTTTGGGGCAAGTTACTTGTCCCATAGCAGCCATTTCCTGGTGGCGCCAGGACAGTTTTGCAAATTTCCAAATGTGTCCATGGCCCAAAATGATTGCCTGTCCTTGAGTTCAATACATTTGCCTGTTTGACGAATTAACCCAGAACATTTTTTATACATCCCGTGGAGAAATTGGTGATGGGGCTATCTTTGACACTGACTCCTTCCCTGGGTAATGTTTACATATAAATGTTCTGGAATCATCTCTCACTATTTGTCTGCTACTTACTGTGCCAGAGGCCAGGTGAGAAAGCTGAAGCAAAGACATCCATTTCCTCATCTGCATCACATTCAGCTTAGATACGAAGCTGAGATACGCGCAAGTTTAGTGCCTGTACATGCGGCCCCTTTTCTCCTCCCTTCTCAGCACCTGGCTCTCAAACAAAGGTGATTAACCATCGTTCCCTGGTTTGTGGGGAACTGTGGTTAATCAAAAGAGGGAGCCTTCATTTGCCAAAAAGGGAGGGAAGCGCCCGCACAAAGTTTATTAGGCTTGTCAGTATAGGTGATTGGGTAATAATAATAAGCTGAGATACATGGATCCTGGGAGAATATACCAAAGAGTAAGTAGGTTGTACTAGGCAATTTCTTGTAGCACTACCATGTAAAATGCAGCCAAAACGCCCTTAGCAAATTCCAAGCATTCTAGCTGTTGCATATACCAAAATGATAATGTGTACACATGTGCATGCACATATATACACAGATACGTTATAGCAGCAAAGAGAGGAGTCTGGGGCATGTACAGTACCTGCCCAGCCCACTTGGATGCATTGGCCATTGCTGGTTGGTTCTTTCTATTCTTTCTGGACTGGTTTAGAGTCCAGTGAGAGACCCCCTAGAAAGAGGACCAGGAAAAGCCATTGCTGCTTGTCTGGGTGACAACTTAGCTGGGTGGGAATTTTGACTGGTGTTCTGGAATTAGCCTCAGCGTGCGCCAGACACTCTTCCAGTAGCTTCAACCTGTCCACCTCTCAGCTCTCCCACTCAGTCCCAGAGCGGCTACAACAGACTGCTGTGGGTGTCACAGTGTCGGCTACGCGGATGGAGATTTGTGGTAGCAGAAACGGAAAACAGTGCTGCAGACCACCAGTAGGAGTTTAGTGGAGGAGCAACTTCCAGCAGTAAGCCCAATATCCTGTCTGCTTGTGTGTAAGAGAGAGAGTGTGTTCAGGAGGGTATACAACTGTAAACGGGGGGGGGGGGGTGTTTTCAGGAATGTCTCTGATAGGCCTTGAGCGTGTGACTTCATCTGTGTCTTGGCTTACTTCTTTGAGCTAGCTGTACTGCGTGTGTTTTGAGATCTCTGCCGTGGATTCACTTGATCTGTACTCTGTTTTGACTCATGTTCTTGAGTTGTTGGCTTTAACATTCGCTGCCGTGTGTATGTGTTTAGAATGTCTTCAACTTTAATAATGCACTGGACATATGGCATTACACAGAGTTCTTAGTCAATAGTCTAGATTGTGATGGTCTGCAATACCCAGATTTAATGTGTGGATATTATTGCTTGGTTGCAGGGGACAAAAGCACATGCAGTAACTATACACAGATGACCAGAGTATTTTCTGGGGCTTCACATATACCCACATGCTCCAGACTTTCTGGGTTGGTATTACAATAGTGCCTGGTGAGCCCCTATATACCCCTGAAAATAGCAGGCAAGCACACAGGGATTTAGCTTCACCTTGAGTAAACACGCCACCCCCAGTGTCCATAGTAATTTGCAATAGGTATACAAACTTGAGCAACATTCACTGAGTAATGATGATTTTCCTCTTAAGTGTTTGTGTTCGAGTCCTGAGTGAAATCTTCCGTTTTCTTTGTAGAGCCTAAAGACATTTGTATGAAGTTTCATAGTTTTTCTGACTCTATGCTGTACTGTATGTCCAATGAGAAATTTTACATGCTGGTTACCCAGTTGCACGCAACAAATTTGCAACCACTAGATTGCATGTTACGTTAACATTTCCCCCTGATCTTTCAGAGGTAGCCATGGAACTGCTGGTGCTTCAGTAATTAATATACTTAATAAATTAATACACTAAACAGTATGCTAACATAACACTGAGTCAATGTTGGATGAATGTTTTTTTTACTGTTAAAACAATGGGTTTTATATTGTTTTATTCTGCTGGTGGGGGAGAATTGATGTTTTTTATAATGTACTGCTAAAAGCATCTTCAAAGCACTGATTGTATTTCATTATTTTCTCAAAAGAGCCATAAAACACAAACATGCCAGTTTAGTGAGTTATGTTCCATTTTTCAGCACACATTCAGCTTGGTGAGTTCTCCAGCCATTGGGCAAGTTACTTATTGAACTCGTAAACTACAAGTCTTGGTTAAATAGGAAAGTAGTTTTGGTACTACCCAGATGCTAAGTGAATATGAAATTCAAATGCAACTTTACAGGTCAATGTGTACACAAGGTGCTGGTTTTAACCTTTAAAGCCTAAATTCAGCTCGGGACAGCAATACCTGACGGAACGCCTCTCCCAACATGAACCTACCTGTACACTCAACATCCAAGGTCCTCCTCCGGGTGCTTACTCCGAGGGACGCTCAGAGGACGGCAATAAGGGAGAGGGGCCTTTTCTGTGGTGGCCTCCCAATAATGGAACGATCTCCCCAATGAAGCCCGCCTAGTGCCAACATTGTTATCTTTTCAGTGCCAGGTCAAGATTTTTCTTTTCTCCCAGGCATTTAACAGCTTATGTTGAGTTTTTGGCCCAGCTGAGAGGTTTAAATTGTTCTCAATGTGAGCGCTTTTTTTAAAAAAAATTGTTTTAAATTTTGTAAATTTATTTTTACTGTTCAGTCTTTCAATCTTTGTAAACTGCCCAGAGAGTTTCAGCTATGGGGTGGTATATAAACATAATAAATAACCCCACTATGGGACTTTGGTTATATCTAATGTCAGTCTAACTTAAGTCCCATTCATTTCAATGGGTCTATTCTGAGTAGGACTAACATTGGATATAGCCCTTGGGCTAGACCAGGGCTGCAGACCCTCATGGGGGGGGGGGAATAGACCCTTCCTTGGTTCCCCACATGGCACACCCCTTTCCCTAACTCCATCCCCTCTCCCCAGCCATTAGTCATTTTGCGGTTTCCCAGCTGTACATTTCTTCCCCATTCTAAAAAGTTGAAATGCCTCTAAGGTATAAGTACTGGCAGTAACAATTTTAAGAAAAAACATCCTAGTATTTTGGCCCCACGCAGCTGGAATGCAGTCTCCAAGAGCTCTCCAGCTGAAAGAAGTTCTGCACCCCTGGTTTGGACAGAATGCTTAGAATACAAGTAGATGCTTCTGAAGTTTTTTGTTGTTTTTTTAGCCTTTTCTTTGGGAGAAGCTTCCAGCTGGATTATTTCTTGGCTTACACAGAGCACTGGGACAGAAAGACACCCCACCTGCCCTAGTGAAAATGTACACAGCTTCAGCGCGGCTTTTGGATTGTGATCAATTTGCTTAGGATCTTGCTCTGGGGCTTTGCCATGCAGCCTTCAACAGCTGACTGCCGTGCAGCTCAGATTATTAGCAGGAAGTGTTGAGGAAGCAGACTGAACAGAGCTCTTCTGACCCATCACTCTTTGACCCGAATCTGTTCTGGACAGAGCAGAAGGCCATGCCGCCTTAGAGCCAAGTCATACATTAGGAATTGGGCCGTTCTGGAAACAGCTCCTGCCAGGACTTAACTTGTATGAAATGCACCGTCAGAGGGGGAGAAGCAAGTTTCCAGAAGCCACAGCAGCAGCGTACAGTATTCCTGGTGTGCCCTTTTTCTAACCTTCCTAAATTATAACAGCTGCAGGCCTGTTCAGGAGTGGAATTTCAAGCCCTTGGCTGCTCCAGGCTCAGCTAGCTCAAACTGGGAATGAATTGGCCACTTGGAGAAGGGGGCTGTAGCAACTGGGAGGGGTATGCTCATGAAGCAAGGCTTCAGGGGTCACAAATAGGTTTTTAGGAGCAGAGTGTAAAATATTAGACATTTCAGGAACCCACACTTTCAGTTTGAAGCAGACTTGTATGAAATGTCAGAAATCCCTCATGTGCAACAATGCAACTACTGTTAGCACAGGATGCTTTCTCCCACGCTTATGACAGATGACATCTGGAGGAGTTTGATACTTTTTTTAAAAAGAACAATTAATTGTTACTTGATAAGAGACTCATCAGATGAGATCTACAGCATAATGTGAAATCACAGACAACACAAAAAGTGCAGAGAGTTCACACTTGCTTCTGAACAAGCGTGCAATTCTCACCAGGTTTCATTTTTAAAGGCAGCCTAGGAGCTTAGGACTATGATGAATAATATGACAGTCCTACTGCTCTGGGGATGGCACAGCTGCCTAAAGTGTTGGTTTTACGGGAACTGCTAGTCTAACAAATCAAGCATTTGATTCTGAAAATAATTATGGCACAGAGAAGTGGATGAAAAAGACCGCAGAGATGTACAGTTATTAACTATCCATGCATCCTCAAGTTAAGTAACAAAAGGCAAGCCAGAGGAGGAGACAACTTTCATTTTGACCGATAACTTCCTTTGGTTGTTGGAAAAATGCAAACAATTCACAAAATCTAGCATGTAACCTATTAAACGTTTAAGAAGTTTATTAGATGCACACATAAAGTGCTCTTACAAGGACAGTGGAGGGGATTGTAAATGCTTAATTTAAAATAAGATACAATTGAAAAAATACTTTTTTTTTTTACTCGGAAGCAAAAGTAAAAGCTTTAAGATTGATTTGAACTTAAGGTCAAGGTGAAATGAGAATTATGGAGGAGAGCTCCACGCTACTGCTGCTGGTACGCTCCATGCAGCCTCACTTTCCAGGCGTAGAGAGGCTGTTGAGGAGGTTGGAGGGTTGCCCTTCAAGTCCCCCCTTGTTCATTTATGTATCTCCTGGGAGAATTGTAAAATTGCATCTATTAGACAGTTCCTTTTATAGAAACAGTTCGGTTGGTGGTTTTGTTTTTTTAGAACTGTGGTTGAAGAAATGTTAAAATATTTAACAAAATCATTGCTTTTGCCTGATCTGGTTGATCCTTTAAAACAAGACAATGTCGTTTGTTCTTATCAAACTGTCCTCATGAAGGAACAAAGAGGTGAACACGCTCCTTTCCCTCGGCTTCAGGCTTTCAGCGTGAGCAGAACTATGGCAACCTGCTACGTTGTGTACTAACAGCCATCCAGATATCGATGCCTTCAAGGCAACTCCCAGTAATATACCAGAGTCTTTCCTTCAATATTGTTTTTGCCTTCATCCCCCACCCCCCAAAAAAGTTCATTTTCTTCAGGAAAAAAAATACATTCTGGAAAAAAATGCGTGGGCTGGAGCCAGGATCTGTTCCCTTCCAGGGAAGTTCTGTTGGAACTGTTATCCTCCGTTCTTGTGCTCTGTTCATTGTTTGTATGCAGGCACTTTGGGGCTAGAAAGGCTGTGTGGTCTTAGTCACTGTCAAATGCTACACGGAAGGTCAACTGAAGCGTCTTTCATGCACTCAGGATCTCAAACTCTTCTTCCGATTCAAATAGTTTGTCAGTGGACTCAATGAGCTCTGGAGAAAATGGAGGGGGGGGAGAGGAATAGGATTTATTCTCAAGGATTTGCATTTTTTTGCTTTCTTGCAGAAATTCACAAACTCCATCACAGCAATACTCCCTAATCCAAAGTAATAACGCTTACTGCATTGGAAACCATAATTAGCCCTCCATGTCAATGAATCCAACATTACAAGCTCAGATGAAAGTTCTCTATTCACTCAAGGTCCCAACAAATGTGCAGATTCTTACATATGAGCATCACAGAAGAGCATCTTGGTAACATGCCATATGCAATACAGCGTTTTTTCCCCAAACCCGTGTGTCATGACATCATGCATTACCACATATACATTTGGCCGTTTTCATGTATGCTTTCTTTACTATAGTCCAGCAACATGGAAGTCACTGGAGGTGGGGAGGGGGAGCGGCTGCAAAACAGGAAGGAGCACCAACATACAGGATGCTTGGCATTAGCAGGACTGAACAAGGGGAGGGTTGAATATTTCTTCAAACGTGATTGGCTGTTCTTTGGTTACAGATCCAAACGTTTACACTGATTGGTCTGGGCAGGGGGCAAATGAAGAAGTAATTGTAAAACCTTTCCATGTACATGTACGTGCCTTGCAAACAGAAACTGAAGGATTACAGCAACCAACAGAATTTGTTCAGTTGGGGTGCTTAGTCATGACATGAGGTCCAGAAAATATCAAGCCATAATCTATCGAACACAGTTGGAATATTAAACAAAATATTAAAGTTCGTTGAATCAAGGTCCAGGTGAGCTTGTTACACATTCATGAATTACAAGCCTAAAAGATTCCACCTACAAAGCAACCAATTCGTAGTTTCGATAATTCAAACAAATATAACACGTCAAGCTTTTCTAACAAAGATAAGAATGGTTTGCCATTCATTACAATTTGTTACATTTGAAGAAAGGGGAGTCTGGCTTAACATAGGCTAAAAAAAAGCTTTCGTTCCTTTCTGTGACTTCAGGAAAGATTCTTCATTTTTACCTTCCTTTTGTGTCATGTGCATTATTTGTGACCTTCCCCTCAATCTACTAGTGAAAACGTTGGCGAAGTATGTAGTTCAATGCATCATAAAATGAACTCCCTCCATAACAAGAAAAAACAGAGCAAATTTTTTTAAAAAAACTCAGAGGAGACTTTTATAGTGGTGCTATAAAGTCTAATACATCTATTTTGGCATAAGCTTTTGTGGACTGAAGACCACTTGCTCAGATAACAGAGGATAACATTTCATGCAAAGGATGAAGTGCACTCTAGCATCTGTTCATGTTTAAGATACCACCAGATTCTTTCTTCGTTTTGCTGCAACAGCTGTACATACCTACACACCACCTTCTGGGGGGAAAGGGAAGGGACGGGTTGGATCGAAATAATAGTCACTTTTGAACTCAAGATTTCCTCTTACATTTCACTCCATACAGGGGAAGGGGAAAGAAGGAGTTATAGCGAAGACCATATTTAAACATAATTCTATACCTGCTCCAGTTGTTGTTACTTCTGGCTTTGTAGGAGGTATGAAAGGAGGCCAGTGTGGTGGATGCTTTTGAACCAACTCAAACATTCGCAGACTCTGTTGCTTATGTATCTCCTACAGAGAAAAGTATTTTGTTTTTACTGGAATAATGAATCCAATGGAAGATAGTTGAATTATCAGAATAATTATGAACTGCAAGTACCACACCAATTGTGCTCCAAAACCTGAGAACCATCATCATAGCCTGCATAATTCTTCTACCTTGTTACCTCTTAATCTTCTTAATTGTTGCTTGCAGTTTAATGCTTTAGCCATTAAAATGTTAGTGAGAATTCCATGACATCACAGCAGTGCAGCCAATCACTGAAGGATGCACTATATTTCAGTAAGTGCTCTATGAGCTTATCCAACGGCTAGATTGGAGTTCATTATTAGTATGGAGATAATCAAAAGATACAGAAGATATTAGCTCTTAGAGCCCTTGCACTTTGGATGGCTTTAAAAGGGGGGTAGATAAATTCCTGAAGGAGAAGGCTATCAATGGCTACTAGTCCTGATGGTTATGTGCTACCTCCAGTAACCAAGGCAGTAAGCCTATGTGCACCAGTTGCTGGGGAACATGGGTGGGAGGGTGCTACTGCACCATGTCCTGCTTTGTTGGTCGTGGGTCAACAGCTGGTTGGCCACTGTGTGAACAGAGTGCGGGACTAGATGGACCCTTGGTCTGATCCAGCATGTTTTCTTACCGTATATGTCTAGGTAGGAAAGGGCACCATAATATATCTTGAACAATTTATTTATGCTCCATATGATAAACAATGTGGTCTACCATACAGCCACATCACACCACTGGGTTGCTTCAATGAATAGCCACCCCATTTGGAGCAGAATTTCCAGGGCTACATTACAGCTGCATCTGGGAACATAATCCTAGAAATAAACCTTGTGTGTGCGCACCTGGTTTCTCACTTTGGGCTACTTTCTGAACAGTGAACCAGTACAAAGACATGGCTTACTAAGCAGGGGAAGCCACCATAGGGATCACTTTAAAGCGGTCTCTCTATGGCTATATTATTTTATGCACCCCGCCCCTCTTCTGGTATATAATAAGGAGGAGCCTACACTTATGCCAATTAAACCTGCATTGAAAATAGACGTTCCATTCCACCAACTACAATAGAAAGGGAATAAAAAAGCAATCTTTAAAATATGGAGCCTATAGTGTTTACACAAATGATGGGCACAAAAGGTTGCCAACATGTTTTCAGGAGCACTTTTGTGTGCCTGAGGGTTTTTTCTTCCTTTTTTCTGTTAACTGCCCTTTCCCCTTCTATTTTTAACCAATCCTCCTGAAATTTTCTGGTTATATAAAATAGACATTTCTTTCTGGCATGTGCAATTTTCAGGAAGATGAGTTTTATTAAGGGTAGAACAACCCATCCCAAAAATTTCCATTTAACCTTATGGAACCCTTATTTTACTGATCGCCTTATCTATTGGAACCACAACTGTAGGTCCAATAATAGTTCCTAATGCTTACCTTTTGCACAAGGCTACACCAGTTATCAAAGTCCTTTTCTTCATTACAAAAGAATCCCTGTGGAAGTACAGGAAATATTTCCAAGTGAAAGATAATTTACAGACAAAAAACAAAACAAAACAATCGTTGTCAGAGCATTAATGTGGGGAATAGTGAAACCCACCTGTCCATATATCACTTTTCAAGTCAGCTTCAATAGGAAACTACTATTTTAATTCTTTTTTAACAGTAAATCTGGCTGGTCATGCAAGTCCCTCATCAGAGATCAGACAAAGTACAGACACAGGCTTACAGTTCAGTGAGAACTAGGCCAAAAATCACGTACAGGGCTAGATTATCCATTATACAAGGTGTATTACAATTTAGATACCAAACCAAACTGGGACCCTTGTTGCAGCGTAATTAGCTGCCTGAGCTTGCTGTTCTTCTGCTCGACTCCTTAAACCACCGCCCTAGCCAAGAACCAGATGGCCATTTCTGTAATACATGTTAGGGATTATTCCCCAATTGTGAATACAGGTTGCTGCCTGGTATTAAGTCAACAGAGTGCATGAGGTCACTGAAGTGTAGCCTATTTCTCAAACGGGATTAAGAGGGCCCTGCCTCTTAAGCACAGTACAGATCAGAGAGGTGCAAGGCTCTGGTTTATGGCTTGAGTTGGGCCAAACTGCCCTCTTGTCCAGCCCTGCAAACATTTCTTCTTGACGCTTACTAGCGCTACAGAGGGATCGAGATGCATTATCTTCATCCGATGTGGTGCTTGCTGGCAATGGAAGCTGTGGTCATCTACTTTGCCATTTTCTTCAGAATCTACAAAAGTCTGAGTAGTGTGAGGGTCCAAGTAGATCAACTCGTTTCCTGTGTGGGTAAATGAGAGTTGGTTTGTTAGAAATGGGCAAAACGCCAAGCTATTCAGTCTTGCATTGCGGCTGGAGACTGACAGCAGGGGGCTGAACCAGTGAGGCAGAGAAGACAGCAGATTCAGAAAAAGAAGAACATGTGTAGGGAACAGGCACTTGAGCTGCAGAGGAAGCGGCCTTATAGTGAGCAAGCTCATTGGTCCAACTAGCCCAGTGTCATCATCACTGGCTGGCAGTGGCTTTCCAAGACTTCAGATAGGAGTCTCTTAGCCTCTCTGGAGATGCAGGAAATGAACCTGGGGCTTTTTGTAGGCAACGTAAGTGTTCTGCCATTGGGCCAAAGAAGGACAGAGGAGATAGGCAGTCAGGAAAAGAGGGGGGGAACGAGGGGGAGAACCCTTAGTACCTACAAACAGGAGAGGTGCTATGCTGTCATCAGGCAAGGGGGGTACAGAGAGCAGTACTTGATAGGCAGGGAGGGCAGGGGGATTGAAGTGGAGAGGGAAAAGGCCTAAAGGGGCAACCAAGAAGAATGGAAGTGACCCCAGAAAGGGAAGGATAGATGGAGGAGGCAGAAGCCTGAAGGAATAAGGGCAGAAAAGACATGGAACTGAGGAAAGAAGGGTCACAGAGGGTCTGGGAAATTTTGTCTTTGGAGGGCCAAGGTACAGGAGAGGCTGTATACCGGCTGGCAAGAAGGACATGTACAGGACTTTTGACGACTGGATAGCCTAAAGAGATACACAGGATGCTTATGGGGAAGGCTGAAGTTCACATAAGGACGTGAACCAATCAAACCTGCTTCTGATCTCCAGCATTAGAAACAGTCAGCAAGATAACATTAGGACAATACTTAATAACCCTAACTTTATTTTTTTATTTTTTGTTACATTTATAACCTGCCTTTCTTCCAAGGAGCCCATGCTCCTCCTCCTTTCTATCTTATCTAACAACCCTGCGAGGTAGGTTAAGCGTAAGTCAGTGACTGGCCCAAGTCACCCAGTGAGCTTCATAGCTGACAGGGGCTAGACTAGAATCTGGATCTCCCCATTCCAACAATCGAATAGCCCAATGGTCTAACACTTTTCGTTGCTCTGTGCAAGGTACATAGATAGTATGATTCCACGGAGCGTGCTCAAGACTGTAGACATGGCTAATCAGTTGTTGTCTTACCTGTAGGGGGATCACAGCACCATTTGAACAGTTTAGAACAAAGTTGGTCTTTAAAAATCCCCACCACTCTCTTCCAACATTGTCCATTCATCAATCTAGAGCTAAACTACCCATCTCTTTAGGCAGAATTACTAGCAGATGTAAGATCCAACCATCTTGAATTTTTCCCAAGTTAAGACAGTATTTGAGGAGAAGAAGTAATTCAATTCTTCATATGAAACATTGTAATCTCTTTCACGTACTGTCTTACTCCCTATTGCTTTTTAATGTTTGCAGCTATATTACTTAGCGTTTTCAGCTTTAAGAGAATTCTTCAGAACGGAATTACCCATTTGCCCTCCAATTGTTTTTCCTTACCCAAGAATCCTATAAAGTAGTAGGCATTGTTTGGTTTTCCTCCTAAAGCTCCCAGAGATTGTGGCATCTTAAAACACTCCTAAAGATCCAAAGAAGAAGAAATATATATGACATTTGCATTTCATCCCATCTTTTCCCCCCCCATGATGGAACCCAAGGCAGCATATATGGAATTCCCAGACTAGAATTGCTGAGCTTGTAAAAGGCTGCTAGCATCAAGTATGGATTGATGTGTATTATTATTTTAACAACATCTCCTAAGCCCCTGACACTGAACGTTACAATTGTGACATCATTCTTGTTATGGTATTATTAGTTAGCAAAACAAAATCTGTTATTGCTCAAAGTTTTTCCTAACACTCCTATTAGCTGACCAGCTCAACTACATCCACTGTAAGAGAATCATACCTTAAAAGCATCAACATAAACCGGATTGATGTGGTTTATCCCCAAGCGAAGTGGTACAATCAGTAACAGAGGCTTCCAGCTACAGCAGAACCCTCCTGGGCTCTTGTTTCGGCTGAGCATGCTCCTGTGCGACACTGAACTGCAGTGGGCGCTGGGACAGTTCTGGGTAGGGAACCGGCACATCTTCTCTGGGGAACAAGAGACAAGAAAGCCTAATTGTCTGTTCACTGCTGCCTTGCACTGGCCTAAGAATAAACAGCATATATATTTTAATGAGACTACTCCAAGAAGGCCTAACATTGGCAACAACCTCATGGTAATAAACAACTCAAGCACATCTGAAAGTGCCTGTATGCCACCAACACAAGTTAAAAAATATCTATGTCTTAAGACACTCTTATCTACCAAAGACTAGAAACTGACTCTAAAGGTTTCACATTTTTTTTGCTCTTAAAGCCATCCAAATCATCTGGATTTGTTGCTGGAATGAATCACTGCACTGGCTCAATGCTCCTTAAAATCCATCAACCTCTCCAAAGTCTTCGGGAGACGCTCACTGCAAGCAAAAAGGACAATACCCTGGAGAACATCAAGGCCCCAATTGTAGCCCTAGAAAGCTTCTACTGTTATTCATGATATGGGCAGGAGAAGCACAGGTGCCACATCACCCACCAACACCTTGCAACAAGCCAGGTGCCAACTCCTGTTGCGAGGAGTACCATGGCGACATTGCTGGCCAACAGCAGAGGGGCTTACCCTCAAATTTACTCCTTCGAGTTCATGCCCTTCTGATTTCTTGCTTGTGGTGAGATGCAAATGCCCTAATGCCTAAAACGTTCCTCGTTGGTACTGCATCCAGCATATTCCATTTGTAATAGTAAAGTGACAAGGGCCCAAGTTGGTCCTGAATTTCTGCACACGTTGGTTGTGGTAATTCAAATCTTCTCTGCAAGTGCAGAAAAACCGAAGTGCCACGATGTGGACTTAAGGTCAAGGGTCTGACATTAGTTTTTGATAACATCGGGTCTCTGTAGTTATTTCTCTGTATATAGCTGTGACAGCATCAAAAATTCTAGTCTTTAACCCTGCTCAACCCCATACAAAATGAGTAGCACCTGGGAGGTGAGCTAGCAAGGGCTTATAGTAATTCACATGTGGTATAACCGGGAGGCTGAAGTAGGTCCTCCTTAGCTAACAGTATCTATCCAAATGCATGACCCTTATTTTCCCAGGAATCAAAATCAGATTTCAGCAAAACCACAGCTAAGTTTAAAGCCTGGGCAGGTCAAAAGCTCTGCTAAACCTCTGATGTTTATAACTTACTGATATCTTCAATCACCACGGTGTTGTCCATAGACACATAAACAGCTAAGGAATTCCATTCGTCAAATAATGCAAGTTTCCTGAATAAAAACAAGACAATAATCAATCCGGACCTGCTGCCACTCAGAAGTCAAAACTCTGCCTGCAATATTGCTAGAAGGCCCTTAAGTAAAAAAAAAAAGCTGCTGTAGCTTTTGAGAAGAAAATAAGAACTAAATAATGGAATTATTGCCCCTTTTCTATATTCTGCCATTTATCCCACCCACTTTTATGTTATTCTTGCTGTTAGGAGTGAGAGCTTATTTACAAACACATGTATAAGGTGACACTTGAGCATCCCGAAGAAAGGTAGCAGAATGTGTGTAGAAACAGGGGTGCTTCCAGACGAGATTTCTATTGTGCAACTGCCCTGCCTCCTTCAAGGAATTTTATGGGAGGGTCCAGATGACTTCTATGGGTAACCCTCCCATGTACTACCCCCTCCTTCCTCCAACACAGACATTTCTTTTCTTTCTTTTTTTAAACACAGAAAATCCATTAAGGAGGGAAAGATGGAATAGTTGCATAATGTATTATGATCGATAGCATTAGGAGACATCTCTCTGGAAACACCCCAGGTCTGTGTTAAAGCTTAACTATACTTTAAGAAAACGAAAGCCAGAAGAGAAAGTTCATTGTTGCAAGTGCTAATCTGGATCACTTATTCCTGACATTAAAACCATTAAAGGCGCGACCCCATGCACGTTTAAACAGAAAAAAGTCCTACAACTCCCAGCATTTCCCTACTGGCATGCCTGGCTTCGGAATTCTGGGACTTGTAGGGCTTCTTTCTATCTAAACATGCATAGGATTGCATCCTACTTTTTTTTTTTTATAGGATGGGCAGTATCTGATTGTGCCCATACAATCACGGGACCAACCACTTGCGCAATGGGGTATTGGAGGTTCTAAAAATAACCAGAAACCAGCAAAAACACTCATTTCCAGAACTGGGAAGGTTAGAATACAACAGAACCAGCGAAGGCAAAGTGGCCCCACTGAATGCTGCCCAGTGTTCTGAAGATGCAAACTGCTTTGTTAATTTAATATGAAACATAGGCAAGTAGTCTTTTTATTACTCTAAACTGCCAACTATCAGCCACTGCTATTTGCTTTCCCAAATGCGGCTATATTTGACATGGGTCTTTTAAAAACTGCTTATGTGGAAGAGATTTGCTGCTTTTCCGGATCCGCCTGTATTATTTAATGGAGGAATTGTTGCAAATTTGGAACCTCAGAACTTCAAGCTGTTCATATTCAACAGCCCCAGTATTTTCAGAGCACTGGTGTAATTTAGTGCCTCAAATAATGGCAGATAAATGATACAACGTGGAAACAAGATAGGAGCCTAAACCAATACCTCCAAATACGGAGGTACTTACAAATCGTGCAAGATATAAGAACAGAGAGTTGCAGCACTAACTAGAGCAAGATCTCAGCTGCCAAGGACACGGAGCTGTTGACCTGCAAGATCACCATTATTGAACAACAACAAAAATATTGCAAAGGGAGAGCCAGTGGTGCAGTGGTTAGGGTGCTGGACTAGGACTGAGGAGATCCAGTTTCAAATTCTCATTCAGCCATGATGCCCACTGGGCGAGTCATTACCTCTTAACCTAACCTACCTCACAAGGTTGTTGTGAGGATAAAAATGTGTGTGTGTGTGTGTGTGTGTGTGAACGAGAACTATGTAAGCTACCTTGAGCTCCTTGGAGAGATTTTTATTGATTTTATTCATTGAAGAAACTTTTAAGAAACTTCCAAGGCGGCAATATTAATAAACAAAATAAAATTTGTTGAACAAGCTTGTTTAGGACTCAATCAGGACCAGACTTTTCTGACCCTCTACACTTGTTAACTTAGCCAAGCAAAGCTAGAAAGATTTGTGATGCCACCTATTACTGCTGTTGTGAATGGTCACTGCACCTATCTGCATACATCGGAGCTTTATATAGAACTGTCATAGACTGTATCTCTTGCATCTTACGGCCTCGCTCACCATTTGTATTCCCCCTGTATTCTCATGCATATGGAAACTGAAGGTAATGGGCTCTAATCCACAACAGTTTATGCCACAATAGATCAGTTAGTCTTTAACATGCCATAAGAATCTTTAGTGGCTTTGATACAACCATGATCATTAATAACCATGAGGGAGAACCTTCATGGTGTGAAAATGGGCTGGCGCATGGAGAACGACATCTAAACGGGTGGGACCAAACTGTCCACGCATCCCTTCCAAGCATAGCACTGAGGGTTTTTCCATTACAAGTAGCCAAGTATAAATTCCACACAAATATGCAACATTTACATGCTTGCTTACTTGAGTACTTGGGCAACGGTATTTGGTCCAAACCATTCCCCAATAGATTTCCCTTCGCCAACACCCATCTGTGCTGTGTGGATTAGAAACAGAAAGAGATACACAGAATAATAAAAGTGTCAGGAAACTGCCTATCAAATGACACGTTCTTGGGATGTTGCATTGCACACATCCCAAAGACATTAAAAAATTGGACTACCTTTACAGGGGGCATGGCAGCTTGTTCAGTATCAAGAACCACATTAGAATATTATCACAAGACAAAATGCTTCAGATAATATTCCTATGAATTCCCAGACGGTTCAGATATTTTTTTCTGTTGGACCATCTTGAGTGGCAGGACAGCAAGCTGCCCAATAAACTCTTCTTAGATGGGCATAACAAGAATTTCCCAGCGCCACTGAAATTATAGTATCCTTTCAGTAGTGTCTATCTAACAGGATGGACTATCTGTGCAATCTTGGCACCTAAATGATAGTTTTATGGCTCAACACCATCACCTGTTACTTCTACAGGGGTGGAGAACTTATTTTGATGGTTCACTCCTGGAAAGGTATAGATCTAGAGAATTTCCTGGAATGGCTGGGGGATTTTCCTGCAGAGTAGGTTGGCAGTCCTGCCAAGCCCCTAGTTGACTCCTGAACTGGGGGATGCCTCAGGCTACTGATATGATCACTCCTAAAGGTGATAGAACAATATCGGTTATTCTGAGGAGTTGAGAGTGATGAAACAGCAAAGTTGATGAGAATGCAGATAGACGAATCAAGGTGACTGAACGCAGGTTAGAGCCAGATCTGTGGTAGTGATGGCAATGAAAAAAAGCATTTTTCTCCACTACTGCTGCATTTGCACAACATTGACCAATGCAGCATTTTTGTGTGGTAAGGGGCCACCTTCATACAGGCCCAGTGAGTCAGCATGTGGAGCCATCAAAGGCCCACTGTGGTCAATGTGCATTATATTTTACTAATAAAATTGCTCTTATCTGCCCTGATTTGGATCAGAGATGGATGTAGCTATGGAACCATTTAGTCATTGTTATGTATATTTTCCAGCTTCTGCAGCCTGAGGATGTTGGTAAGTTGTGTGCGAACACACGCACGTCTGGCTGCCATTTAGAAATGACCATTTGTTTTTTATATCCTATTTGGGCTACCATACCACACTCTATGTGGAGATGGCTTTGAAGTGTGTTCAGAACTTCATGTGGTCAAGGAGGCTGCAGCCAGACGAATGACTGGGGCCAGTTCCAGGGAGCAAATGCCTCCCATGTCACAACTAATTCACTGGATGCTGGGCTGTTACTGGACACAATACAAAGTGCTGGTTATTACCTATAAAGCCCTACACAAGTTGGGAACATGCTATTTGAAAGACCATATTCTCCCATATCAGCCTGCTTAGGTTTTAAGGGCACTAGGGAATGCTCTGCTCTCCAGTCCCGCCACCACTGGAGGCACATTTGGAGGGAACGTGAGAGGGGGGGCCTTCTTGATGACTGCTCTGAACTCCCTGCCAAGGCTAGCTCCATCTTTGTTGACCTTCTGCCAGCAGGAAAACATATTTTTATTAAAACAGGCTGTTGGCTTTTAAGCTCTTTGCTGAACAAAGTTTTCCCTGGTTGAGTGCGGTTTATTCCTTTTTTAAATTAATTTACTTATGTGTTTTGATTATAACTTTGCGTTTTATTATACTTGAATCGTGTTAGATGCCGTCGATGTTGCTTGGAGCAGAAAAGTGGAATATAAATCAGGGGTGGGTAACATGGGGCCCTCAGGATCCATGGCCTATTTTGTGCCCCAGTGTGTTTTCCTGCTGCAGCGGCTGCCAAAATTGTGCTGCTGGTAAAGATCAGGGTGATTTTGCAGGGAAACAAAGCACACAGGGAGTGGGTACCTTGTTTGTAAATAGAATCATACTCCCAGATGCATGATTATCCTGATGTGCTTTGTTTTTCTGCGAAACTGCTGCAATTTTGGCCACTACCAGAGGAAATTTGGCAGGGGTGTGGTGTGGTGCAGCCCCCGTGTGGGTTCCAGGGAAAGCAATGTGGCCCCTGATGCCCCCAGAAGTTGCCCACCCCGGATTTACATAAAAGAAATTGTGTCTCACATCTGGCAATCTTGGTTTTATTTGGGAGATCACACTATATCATATAAACCAGGAACCTCTCATCTAAGTTGCACAGAGTTTAGGGCACAATCCAATGGACATGGCCATGCTCTAAGTTTACACTAATAGAAATTTAACTGTGTTAAAAGCATGAATAATGCAAGGAGGAAGAGCTCTCAAAACCTGATCTTACCCATTTGGTGGATGGAATAACAGCAATCTTTTCTGTCTAGGAAACAGCGCAAAATTTTGTGATATTCTTCAGGTTGCTTTTTGTGTTCCTCCCAATGCCAATCTGAAAGAGAAAAATGATTTGAGATTTTAAATGTCATATCATAGTCTTCACAAAGTACAGGAAAAGTAAGAACTGAATGTCATCGTTTAAACGCAATAATTAAGACTGAAGTCCTAGCATGTAAAGCCCCGTGAAACTTAATGGGACTTACTTCTAAGTAAACCGGACAGGGTTGTGCTGCATGCCCTGCAGTTGTGTACACAATGTACTTAATGAAAAAAGATGATGCTTGCATGCCTTTGGTGACAAAAGCTCCCATAGTCTTATCACACATCAACAATACTGATTGCAATCAGCCCTGAGTGTACTCAGTGCAAAACCAAAAAAGACTGAAATGTCAGTTAGATAAGGTAATTACTGTACCAAGAAAAACTGAATCTTACAATTTAAATTATGCACACTGGACATATTCCCCCAGTTTTTCTTTGCATAATTTATTCTGGTTTTGCACATCAAGGAAAGGTGCAAGAAGCTATACGTGGTACTGAAGCCCCCAACCCCTGAAACACTATAAATCTTATCCAGCTACCTCCCTGACGTCTGAGAATTCAGAGACACTTTCGCAGCCATAAGGACTAGAAACGTGAAATTTATTTATTTTTAATGAAAGTTGGGATTCACAGAAAGCTGAAATTTGTGCCTCATACTATATTTTGTACTATGTCTAAGTTCCCATGGAATACACGGCCTGGGTTATATTGCAAAAAAATATAACCAAGCCATGGGAATAGGATGTGCTACTACAGGAGTCCTCCTCAGTACCAAAAATCTGCAGACACATTCTAAAGATAATTTCTCCAGATATTTTAGCATCCATCGCTCTCACCTCAGTTTACCCACATCTGATTGATTGCTGAACACCACAGATTCTGGGAATTTAGTACGAAAAGAGTGCACTCACCTCTCCCCAAGTGTCGACAGATTAGAGCCTGGGCTAACATCATCTGCCCGCATCGCAGCATGCAGCCCCAGCCAGCATCTGAGGAAGGGCCTGTGCCACCTGGGGACAAGAATCATCACATTATGGAAGAACAGGACATAGAATGCCAAGCTTCCTTGGATCAAGAACTCGTGTCTTTGACCAGATGTCAAAGAAAAATGCTTAGTAAGAGTCACAAGTTGCTACTGGAGTAATTCAAGAAGCAAACGGTAATGAAAGGAGATCAAGTGAAGTGCATTCATCACAAATAGAAATGCAAACAAGTAGGCTTTAAGTTAAGCTGTGCATCACAGCTCCAAGATTCTGTGGCAATGACTTATAAAAAGCTGGAAATTTTGTGTTGGATAAACTTCAAAAAGGCTACACTAACATGAACTCACAGACCCCTCCCCCCATAAAAGGCCTTCTGAGAGTCAACAGGGTACAAGGTGAAGATTCATAAGCCCTTGAAAAGTCAGGTGACAGTTCAAATGGACCATAGGAAGTAAAGGAAGGACAACAGAGATCAAAGTGTCTACCATCGGTCCCACCTGAAGCAACCACTACACTCCAAAGGCCTCACTGGATCCAGGCATGGGCCTAAAAATGTTGAGACCTGTTTTGGATTGAGCAATTCCCTCCAACCAGAGGAAGTAGGTGCAGCACTGACCTTTAAAAACACCCACTGAGAGATCAAAGGCTTCAAGACCTGATTTTTAGAACTAATTGTTCATTCCTTTAAGTAGTTTGTGTTTTCAAGAATGGAACATGACACACACAAAAAAAAGGGGGGAGGGGAGAAGTCACACATCCCAGAAAGCACACCTACCAATTGGCGAAAACTTTCTTCTATAGGTAAACCAAAGACGTGCGCTTATATCCAAAAGAAGTTTAGATCTTTCTAGAATTAAAAAGAGCATTAAAATAGAAAGCTCCAAATACAAACTAACACAAACACTTAATTCATGTTTGCTCTGTGTTTCTCATATAGCACACTGCTGCACCAATAGAACATCCATTTGTTAAAAAAGGAACCAGGATCTAAGTAGCCCCCTTTGTGCAGAAAGATGGCACTTCTAACTCCACTTTTTGTCCCCCTGAAGGGCACCACATTTTTTTGAGTAGTTGTGCAGATCTCTCAAATTTCATGACATCTGGAGTTCCATGATTCTCTCCTTTGCTTGCTTTCTTCCTCCCATTCCAACGTAAACAGGGAAAGCCTGAATAGAAGTCTGCATGGAGAAAAACTCTTTAAACCTAAACTTCCCCTCCTTTTCAGGGCAAGATCACTCTCCACAAGATGCATTTTCACCTAGCATAGAGCCACAGTAATATTCCTTTTCTCTAGAGTAGAAACTACCTTATAAATTGGGCATTCCTAAAAATAAACTCTCTTGTTTATTTCCTAATCATCTGATTATTAGAAATAACTCATGCCACATGTGCAAAACTTGACAGAAATGAATCCTGTGTAAGGATGGTCTCTAGTCAGCATCCTGTTTTGCTTCTGTAAATTTCCTGTTGGCTAACAATGGGTAGCATGGTTGGCACAGTATACAGTAGGACTGTTTCCAAGGAATTCTGCTCTCTGCGGAGACGATTACAGTGAGACATAATAAAAAGTGAAAAACGGGTGTGTAAACAAGCACTCAAAACTTCATGGGCTTTTCATTCTAAACCTACCTGTTTTAAGGTGGTGCTGCCTTCCTAAGATCCAGACAGGTTCATCTGTTTCAGGAAGCTCTTCTAGATATTCTGCTAAAAGAATGAGCTGGTTTTCATATTTTTATAAAATTGGACACACATTTAGAACTTTAATTCTCCAATTAGTTCTCCCTCCAATTTCTGTACCTGCTAGTTTCTGTTTTCAGGCACAATTCAAACTGCTGGTTATGACCTATAAAGCCTTATATTTGCCTCAGGACCAGGCTACTTGAAACACCACCTCCTCCCGTATGAGCCTGCTTGGGTTTCAAGAGGGCCCTTCTCTTGGTACAACTGCCTTCGGAGGGTCGTCTTGTTGACTTGCTCCTAGGCTATGGAGCTCCCTGCCAAGGAAGGCTAGGTTGGCCCCCTCTCTGCTGACAGGCAAAGAGACCTGGCCTTCAGTGTGAAAGCTGGTCTCTTGCTTTGGCCACTGTTTTATTCTGTTATTGTGTTTTTAATATATTTGTTTTATTATTGTTTTTATCAAGTTTTTTACTGCATCTTTTATAGATATTTCTTATTATTGTTAGCCACCTTGAATGCCATTTTCTTGCTGGAAAGATGGGCACACATTAAATAAATAAATAAATAAATAAATAAATACTTGTGCTGGTTCAGATTCTAACCACTGATTCTTTCACCACACTATCAAACTTCATCTGCCCTTTAGGACACTGGAATTAATACCTCTTACTTTTAGCTAGACTATGGCCTTTGCCATTTAAACTTCAATATTGTAGCCAATGCTGAAACCAGATCCTACACAGTAGGAGCCAAACATTAAACACTGTGATCTATGACCTGAACACTTATTCTTTTAACTGACAAAAAAAAAAACAGACGGGCTAAAATAGATCGTCTCAGAATCAACTCTTCTCTCTCTGTGCCCTGCTTTCAACATACAAACAAAATACAGAAAGATGCTTATGTGCAGAACTTCTGAAAACTGTGTGTACGTTTAACTACCTCACATATACTGTAATTATATCAATGGGGAAATGTGTCCACTATGCAAAAATGGTGCCATTTAATTCAATCAGCCGAAAATCTTTGGAGAACAAAGGCTTTGCAAAACAGAGACCACAAGATGAAGAAAATACTGGTTTATATGGTATCTCTCCCAACAAAATTGGGCAAGAGCATAAAATAATAATAAAAAAGCTTATTTTCAAAGAAGTTCTCTATTTCATATAATAGTCTTTCTTCACTTATAAAAAGTTGGATGAAAAAATATTTTTGCTGATATGCATTTTCAAAGTATCACCTATCATTTTTGGTAAGGCGTTTTATTACACAGAATATTTACAAAGCTCATATTTTATAGGCCCATCCTGAAATAATTTCCTGTAGAATAAAGCTTCTACTTGCTCTACTGGTTCAGTGAGGCAACTCTAAGAAAGTGACTTCAAGATTTATATGCAGAGGCTTAGACTAGTAAAATATCTTAAGGAGCAGACTGCATATTAAACTGTTTTTTCCCTCCACTGGGTAGAAAACATCACAAGACTCTGCTACTGAATACCTAGAAACTAGAATCTGAAATTAATCATTGCAATATATAAAAATAAACTCGCACGAACAAATGCCTGGACAATTGAGTGCTAAATTATACTTGAAAGTGAGGAAGATGGTGTTGAATGAAGGTCTCTTTTGAGGGAGTGTAATTCAGTGACAGGGCATATGTTTTGCATACAGAAAGTTCAATTCCTGCCATCTCCAGTTAGAAGCATTATGTAGCAGGAGAGTCACTGCCAGTCACAGAGGCAATACTGGACTAGTTGGATCATTAGTCTGACCTGGTATAAGGCAACTTCCTATGTTCTTTTTTGCATTTTAGTTAGACAAGGACAATAGCTGCAGGTGGACAATTCATTTTGTGCATTTGCATGGAGGAAGAAGAATCCTGCCTTATCCTGAATGAGCAGCGTACTATGAACATAGCCTATTAGTTACGACTTTGTTTCTCTCCATTACAGCGGCCACTAGACAAACCAAGAATGCTTTGTTGAGCATGCTGTTCGAACCTGGGATCGTGGCTTGATGCTTCCAGACATACTCGAGTGAAACACTCAATAAACCCTTCCTGATTTGTTTGGTGGTGGACAGTAGCAGGAAGGAGTAAAATGGGAGCGAGCAGGCTGTGTAAACTGGTATGCAGCCCACTCATGATAAGCTAGGATTCTCCAGATCCGTGGCTCATTGCTCTTGGGAACATGGCCATTGCCTCTCAGTCTTTATTAATCTGTAAAATAGGATAATACTCTATAGAATTGCTGTAGGCATTTAGACAAATACCTAGCGTAACCTTGACATTAGCTTAGATTTTTGGCCAAACATAAGACTATGTACATGTTGGATGGAGATAATAGAGGTTTAATTGTTAATAGTAGCCACTTTTGTAAATGCTGAAGTCAGCCAAAGTTTGTTTAATAATATAGTTAATTGTAAAAAGGAAACATGGTTCTGGTTCTGCACTGCATTGCTGCTTTTCATTTTGTATATTTTTATACTATAACTTTCATTTTTCCAGGTGTTCTGACAATTAAGCCTTGACAAAAACAAAAAAAACCCACTGTACATCAAACACCACCATACAGAAATTATTGCTACTAAACAGCAACCTAATAGAAAAGAACAATACACCAGACTAAATTGCTGCACTGAGCTCTTGCAAATAAGCCAACATAACAAAATAATGGTCTTAAGGAGGTCAAAACGACCAAAACTTGTCAGCAGTTCTCTAGATCATGATATGCTTTAGAAGCCAGGGCTCCATGTCTTTCGTTTTCAACGCATTCCTTTGCTAAGCCTAGTGTCATGAGACACATTACATCTTCCAGATAAAGAAGAATATAATTGTGTGTGTGAGAGAGAGAAAGACAGCCAGACAGCCAGACAGCCAGAGAGAGAGAGAGAGAGAAAGAGAAAGGAAGGAAGGAAGGAAGGAAGGAAGGAAGGAGAACCTGATTGAGCTCTCAATGATACCAATGGGGAAATTCTATCATTTGTGTTGTTCCTGAGGGCAGTTCTATCAGAAAACATCCTTGATATCAGGTGATGTCAAAGGTGTGATAGAAGTGTTTGTTGAGAAGATAAACAAAGCTTATTAAGTTACAGCCCCATCCAATTGGAAACCTCAGGCTCCAAGAATTACATTTTTATTGCATGAAAAGGTATGACATAGAGCTTGCAATTAATAAATGAAGCTCTTTGGAAGAAGAGCAGGATACAAATGCTGTAAATTAAATCAAGAAAAAAATCACTAGACATTTTATCATTGGCTTTCTTGTGCTTTAAAATGCATTTGCACTGAGTGCTGTAGCTCAGATCGATCATACACCAAGGGCTATGAAGTCGTGCATGAACTAACCTTTGACACTTTCAATTACCCAATAAAAGCATCTGCACAACACCATTCATATGCACTGCTGGTCCTGTTTATTTTCCCCAATAAGTAGTGGGATATACTAACCATTTTGGTTTCAAACTAAAGAGTATGTAATTTTTCTTAATTCGGTTTCCATGCAAGAAATCCTGACATTTCTAAGTCCTAGAACAAGCAACTACTGAGTCATTTCAACAGTTCTTGGGGCTAGTTTAGAACCATCGAGGAAAGAAAACAACCCATAAACTACAAGGGATTATTTTCCTTCCCAATCATGCAATCGCGCCCATTCCATACTTCCATATAGTAATAACCATGCTAGGTATTTTTCGCTGTAACCGTAATGCCAAGGATGATTTGCATTTTACATCAAGCAGTAGAATCCAGTGAATGCTCAATTATCAGGGCACAAAGCTTCAGAAATTTTCTACTTCTGAACGAGCCCTACTAAAATGTAAGCTGTTTCCAGATTTCCTGAGCAATCCTATCCCTTTCTCAAAAGCTGGAGGCATGGTTCCAAGCGGAAAGAACCACAGCAGGGAGGAGAATCATCAGTGTGTGTCTTCTTCCTCCACTACCCAAAGCATTCACCAAGCAAACCGTGCCCATAACCTCCCTAGAATAAACAGATCAGCAGTGTGAAAAAGCATCTCCCAAAGAGAACAGCATATTAGTGGGGTGTCTGCAAGCAGGAAGAAAAAATAGAGTGTCCATCCTCCACCATCTCTTAAGGTTACCTTTAGAAGTTAGGAAAGGGACCTCTCCTGCTCATTCTTCTCTGGGCCACTGTAAGCCCCTAACATCCATGTTCTAGAGGCTGAAGCAAGCATCAATGCTTTCATTCCCAAATGAATTAAAACCAGCAAGCTTGTGAGGAGCAAAGACTAGCCTGTTGCATTTGGATTTAAACTTGTTATTTAGCCGCAAACCTTACTTGGGCTATCGCTCAACCTAACCTACCCTGTAATCATCAAATTAAAGTAAATAATAACAATAATAATAATAAATTTATTTCTTACCCACCTCTCCCTTTGGATCGAGGCGGGGAACAACATTAGTACAATAACAATATAGATCAAATACATACATTAATTAAAAGAGCATATAAAACAATCAACAAATTTTAAAAATCCCCTCAAGATCCCAGTATAAGGCAGAAAAATGAAACACACTTTTGTACAGTTTCTTCAGAACTAGGTTTTTTCTCTGCAGTAGCTTCAGAGAGTTATAACATTGTCGTCAACACTGTCACGCAGTGACCAATTCTACACTGAACTATTGAAGCTTCAGCTACTGCAAATGAACTCAGGATAGTGGGCACAATCCCCAACCAGTTTTCCAGAACTGGGTGCTTGTCTTCTGACTTCCAGATTCACAGAAATTTTATCCAACTAGACAAAGCACCTGTTCACACAAATGTCGCAGACAAACGGAGAATATTACTAGCTGTGATGGTGGGTCATTATCTATTTTTAAAAACATATTTCTAGGCCACTTTACAGAATAGGGTTCCTCTCCAGGCAGTTTACAATGATAAAAACATATTCTTACTACAAACCATTAATTTCAAATCAACTAAACAGCCAGCGAATGATAAGTAGTCAAGCATTTAAACACCATACAGCCTAGCAAAGAAATAAGCAGCAGGTTAAAACCAATTATTCTCAAACCGTAACCTTAATACAATCGCTTTAATTAATTTATTATTACCACCTTACCACTGATCACCTTTTTAAAAAAAAAAAAAGTTATACAGAGAATGGTTTTGACTACCATTGGCATGCTTGCACTTTGAGATGCTGATTTAAAAAAAAACATTTAAAAAAATCTTAGTAACTTAATTGTGAGGAGTTGGTGCTTTCATGTTTGTGTTAGTGGCCAACACCACACAATCTTTTAACATTGGAGTCCCAAGCGGCCTCCAAGGCATGTTCCGCTGCTTTAAGTTGCTGCGACAATTACAACCCTTCCTGGACATTAAGAACCTGGCTACACCCTGGTAACCTCCAGATTGGATTACTGCAATACACAGAGATGTCTTTGAAGACTTATCTGAAACTATAATTAGTGCAAAATGCAGCTGCTAGGCTCCTAATTATGAGTGGCCATATAGAACATAACTAGGCTGACCAGATAAAATCCAGGTCAGGGCTCATGTAACTTTAACAGTTGTAGAGAAAAGGGAATTTCAGCCAGTGTCATTTGTATACAATTAGTTCCTGGTGATATTCCCTTATCATCACAACAGTTAAAGGTGCATGCACTATACTAGAGTGACATATACAAAAGAAGGCAGGGCCCCTGCAACTTTAACTATTGTGATGAACAGGGAATTTCACCAGGAACTAATTGCAAACAAATGACACTGGCTGAAATTCCCTTTTCTCTACAACTGTTAAAGTTACATGAGCCCTGACCTGGATTTTATCTGGTCACCCTAACATAACCAGTCAGTCTTCTGGTCCATTTTCAAGCACCAAGTGCTTAAAGATAAATGCTTACCTTTAAAACCCTATGGGGAATGGGATCTGGGTACCTGCAGGGCAGTCTTCTCCATTCTCCCACATGTACCTGCGCATGAGTTGAGACCATAACCTAAGGTCCTTCCATTGGTACCCCTGCCTTCCAAAGTTAGGTGGGTGGTGACCCATGGGAGGGCTTTTCTAGCTGTGGCTTCCCATCAATGGAACTATATTTATTTATTATTTATTTAATTACAATATTTCTACACCGCTCAACATCTTTAAAAGATTCCAAAGCAGTAAACATAGGTATAAACAGTAAAAAGAAAGACGATTAAAACAGCAATTTAAAATTGTTCAATTTAAACTGAAGGACCAGAAAAGAAAAGTGCCTAGTCAGTTGGGGAAAGCTTCTCGACATATATCCCCAGGGACCTATTCTGATGTCCTCATATGAGGAAAAGACTCTATTTTCCTAAACTTTTTAGAACAGTAGCTGAATTTGGTTTACTCTGCTACTAAAATGCTCATGTGTTTTTGTGGCCGCTACTATTATATTCATGTTATTGAGATATGTTCTTTAATTGCTGGGGTGGGCAATTTGTGGCGCACAAGATGTTTTGCCTTACAACATCCATCAGCCCTAGGCAGCATAGTGACGGTTAAAGGATGATGGAAGTTGTAGGCCAAAACATTGGAGGGGGGGGCGGGGACAAGTTGCCCAGCACTCTTTTTTTGTTTAAAATTGATTATACTGCCTGAGGGAACATATTACTAGGAGTAATTAAAATCCTGTCCACCAGTTTTTGGGAGCAAGGCCCAATGAACTCAGTGGGACTCATTTCTCAGTAAGCATGTACATGATTGCACTAGAAGGCTAATCTGTGGTCCAGGAAGTTCCCAATTCAAATCTCACCTCTGCCATGAATTTATGTGACCTTAGACAAGTCAATCACTCTCATCCTCTTCTCACCCATACACATGTGCAATCCATGGAATTTCACCAGTTGGCCTTAAAAGACTGCTGTGAGGATTAGTGAAATAACATGCAGAAAAGTACATAACTGCTAAGTATTAATTTGATCATTTTATTATTAATAGTGGAGAGTGAGATGGGAGCAGGATGGCAGGAAAGGTCCAGCTTGAAATGCTTCCACCATGAACTCAGTTGGGAAACTTAGTGAGCCATTCTCTCTCACTCTCACCTGCAAAGTGGGGATAAGGCTGACCTGCCTTTCAGGGTTGTTGTGCAGACTGGAACAAGGAAAAGTATGTGGAGCCCTTTGAATGCTCAAAAGTGGCATCTAAATGCATAAGCACCGCAACACCACCAGTACCTTCGGACTCTTTAGGGAATTTCCCCATCACACAGGCTTCATCATGCTACTTGACTGCAAACTCAAGACGGCAACACAGAAAAAGGACCAGTGAAGCAAAACTGAGAGGCCGTTTTGGGTTTCTTTACTCTAGCAGATCCGGAAGACCTGACTGTTGTTATTACAACAGACTTAACATCCTGTTCTGCTTTGCATTTATCCCCCCACTCCCCAGTACCCCCTTTTTTTGCTTTAACAGCTTGGTTTAATAGAAAAGCAGGTGTGATGTGATATAGACAACCAAGAATCTTGTGGCACCTTAAAGATGAACACATTTATTTTTGCATAAGCTTTCGTGGACACCGCTAACTTCTATAGATGCATGAAAACCTCAAATTGGCAGATCTACGTATATACACATGCGGGGGGGGGGGGGGAGAGAATGGTGTAAACGGTGTTGTCAGATGGAATTATAATTTCATTATCTCACCATAAACTCTTCATGCCTCTGATGAGGTGGACTACAGTCCACAAAAGCTTATGCCGGAATAGATAGATTTCTTGCTCTTTAAAGTGCCACGGTCGTTTTAGCTGCCACAGATTAACACAGCTACCCCTCTGGAAACATGCATGTGCATGTGTATATATACGTGTACACACACACACAAACACTCAACGTGCAACATACATGTATAAAGGCAATACATAACATACATGTATAAAACCAACACTGAAAATTATATGCTCATGTGGCAAAACACCCATGATGACAATACTTTAATGACAATACTTTAAAGGGACTAAATAGCTCCTGAAGGGAGACTGGGGAGGATTTTCATCGTGACATAAGCTGTTAATTGGTTGAACCATTAAAAAGAAATTAATTAATTGACTTAACGGTGAGGGGGAGAGGGGAGGAAGGGGGAGCTGGACTCCTCACACACAGCTGAGGGGGAGGGGAGGGGAGGGGAGGGGGTCTCTCCCCCTCAGCTTTCTCCCCCCTTCCCTCCTCACCCCTGACACGTCCCCCCGCACCCGCTCGGCCGCCAGCCCCTCACCAGACTCCATCCTCCTTCGGCAGCCAGCACCATCCTCTCGTCCTCCTCCTCCTCCTCCTCCTTTCTTCCTCCCACCTCCTGCTTCGCGGAGCCTTCTACTCCCCCCCACAGAAAACAACACGACAACAGCCGACTCCGCAGAGCACCCTGGGAGCTGTAGTCCGGCCGCCAGCCGGACGTCCATTTTCTTTCCCCGGCCGCCGACTCCTACAACTCCCATCAGCCTCCGCGCGACGGGAAGAGTGACGCGAGGTGGAGAGGAGAGGGTGGGGCGGGGCCTGGATGCGCATTGCTTGCTTGGCTTCTGCCCCCCCCCCCCCCGTGGATTGGCTGCGTGAAGAGACGGAGGAGGAGGAGAACGAGAGGGGAGGGTGAGGTCTGGATGTGTATTGGTCGCTTAGCTTCTGAACCTCCCCGTGGATTGGCTGCGTGAAGAGAGACTCCGCCCACTCCGCCTTGAGGGGAAGCCCGCCAGGTTGGTGGTTGGGATTGGCGGCCTTAAAATGGAAGGGGAAGGTGGTGGAGGGTCCGTGTCCAATGTGGAGATTTGTAACCTGGCCTACGCCGGGTGCCTGGAGGACCTGACGGAGCGCCTGGCCGCCAACCGGAACTTGGCGACGCGCGCAGACCAGGTTGGCCTGGCAACGGGGGGGGGGGTAGGGGGCGTGGTTCTGAGCTCTGCGGGGGGGAGTTGTGTGGGCTGCCCAGGTTTCAATTCTGAGGCAGTGCTGCCTAGTGTTTACAGTCTCAGACCGGTGCTGGGGGGAAGTAGTGCGGCTCGGTTATTTCAGATCCTGGCCTCGGTGGCCTTATGCCCACCGCCTTTGGACAGCCAGGTGTCTTCCTCCAGTTACGAAGCACTGTTCAATAATGCTAATAATAAAGTAGGCAACTCTTCCCTTGTTTCTAAGCCGAACAATCTCAGCTGTTGTAACTCTTCCTCATAGGGGACTTTGCTCCACCCCCTTGAGCATTTTAGTTGCCCTTTTCTGCCCTTTTCCCAACCCTGCTATATCCGTTTTTAGTTGCCATGACCTGAACTGTACGTAGTATTCTTAAGTGTGGCCACACCATAGATTTGTATAAGGGGAATACGGTCTTGGCGGTTCTATTTTCAATTCCTTTCCTAATTATGCCTAACGTAGAATTTGCCTTTTTTCACAGCAGCCACATACTGAATCAGCGTTTTCAAGGTTTTCACCTTATGCAGCCAGCACAGGGAGGACTTCGCTGGCTGTCTCTACGGGGTCTCAAAGAAAAACTCTGAGAGGGGATAAAGGGGCATGCCAGTGGGTGGGGAAAGGAGCTGACTGGGGAAACCAGAATAATATGTATCCCGAGGCCTCCCCGGCCTGTTTCCCTCCCTCTCTGATGCACCCCAGCTAGACGGGCGAAAAGGCTCATCTAGCCAAAATGTAGAGTAGAAGGAGTGCAGAGGCGAAGATCCTCCTGCTTTGCATTAGATGCTTCTAAGCCTCTGAGTTCGAAGGCTTACGAGCATCAGCATTGGATTGCACCTTCAGTCTGAATCCAGCCCAATAGATTTGTTAGCCATGTGGTGCCACAAAATTCTTTGCCTGCTACAAGGAAAATAAGTAGCCTCCTCCCCAAAGTTCCCCCCGGGGACGAAGCAAATTCTCAGTATGAGAATCCCGAACTTTGAAGCTGCACCCCTCTCTTGAATTTTGTATGCAACTGCTATGCTATCAATAGATACTTGTGATGTCATGCTGGAGAGCATGTGTTCTGTAACTATGAAACCTTTACTACTAAGTGGCGCATTCTTTATTCTGACCGCTCCTAAAGAGGGGCAGTTTGTATGGTGAGGTGCTTTTTAAAGGTATGGTCTGCTGCCTGGAGAACAACACACAAATTGGCCGTCCTTACGCTTGCTTGATGCATATAAACAGGAGGATGCTCCTGTCCTGTCTGTCCCTTTTCAGTTTCCGTAGGCATGGTCAGTTTCAGATACGCTGCTGAGGCTTCTCTGTGTTTTGCATTTAGGATAACAGGACAGCTCTACACTGGGCATGTTCAGCTGGACACACAGATATCGTTGACTTCTTGCTAAGCCTGGGAGTGCCTGTTAATGACAAAGACGATGTGAGTTCTGGACTCAGAATTTTTCAAATACTACTTAGGCAGAACTTTGTGTGTATAATTCTTTCCGTGGCTGGACGACTCTCTCATCTGCTAAGAAGCATATAAGGAGTATTTGTATAATGGGGGGGGGGGGTGTTCTATCTGACTGTTCTCACCATGAGTAGAGTTCTTTTGAGGGGATTCCAGGATCCTATTAAGGTAGAGGTCTAAGCTCCTTCTCCCCTGCTGTCACATGCTGGACATATTTTGCAGTGGGTGGCTTCATGTTAACAGCCCCTCCATGTTAAATTGAAGTGGTATATTTCCTGCATCAGGACAGTGCCAACACAAAAGAATACTTCAGAATGAGCAAATGAATCAGCCCTCAGTTTGTTCTTGAGTTACAAGACTGGGTTTTCTTCCTCAACAGCCTCCAATTCCAGGTTTGGACAACACGACAAATGACTGAGTGTCTTTGGATTAACTTAGTGGGAGGATGAGAGCCACCTTATTCTCTGTTCACTACCTCATGTTTTCAACGTGAGATCAGGTCAATATATGTGAAGGATTTTGAATACTTAACGAAGGGGTCCCTATGTGCTCCGATTCTTTAAAATAATATTATTATTATTTTTGCCATTTTAAAAAATATTTGTACATGGGTTTATATGAAATACATACAAATTTCTAGTAATTATACAACTTCAACAAAAGAGGACAAAATATCAAAATAAGTATCTATTTGAAGGTGGCATCTATTATGCCACCCATTCAAATATTGAAAGTGTTGTAAGGTAGTCAATCCATTGCATTGTAGGAGATGAGTGGTTTATCCTTCGATTGTTGTAACGTCTGTCTTTTAGCTGTCAATAAGGCTCAGAGAATCCATTTAAGCTGGCCATTTGTTAATTTCCATGAAGCAGGTAGGTAATTTACAAGAGCATGTACAACACTGAATATTAAAGACTGCTCCAATGCAAATTTTAACTGTGTAATATCCTCCCCTAAAAAGTAACAACTACTGGACATTGCTAAAACATATGTTTAAAACAAGCATTTGCTGTATTGCAACGCCAGCAATTATCTAAATTAGACTCCCTTATTAACGAGACATTGCAGTGCCCAATAGACATGAAACATTTTTTATCGCTGAGTAAGCCACAGCCTAAGATCCAGAGATGAACACCAAAGTGGCAAGCCACTGCTTAGGTATTTTGTGGTGGTGCTCACAGCTACTTCTCAAATTCCCAGGTGTGCTTCTGGATCCAAAAAGTTGGGGATTCCTATGAAGTAGCGTTACTTTCACGTAAATGTGAAATAGCATTCCTTATTCACAATGATCTTGTGAAGTAGGTCATGTATTTTTTTATTATGTTTTAGAAAGGTAACCGAACAGTTTCCACCAGCGTATGCTATCTCCTTTCTTATTCCCCTTGCAAAGGACTGGAATAATTTCTTGGCAACCAAAGAATCTGCCTGACGGCCCTGCTCCTGTAACTTGTAAGGCTTATGCTATTCTTCGTTTCCCGACTTTTCAGGCTGGTTGGAGTCCTCTGCATATTGCTGCTTCAGCTGGCCGAGATGAAATTGTGAAGGCCCTTCTTAGGAAAGGTGCTCAGGTGAATGCTGTCAATCAAAATGGCTGCACACCTCTGCATTATGCAGCATCCAAAAATAAGCAGGAGGTATGTTTTGTTTTTCATGTGTTGCCCCATCTTCTCTCTGTATAGCACAAAGCAACCAGCTGGTAATCTTTCCCACTCTTCACAATTAGATTGCAGTGATGCTGCTACAGAATGGAGCAAATCCAGACATAAAGGATCATTTGGACTCTACACCATTACACAGAGCGGCATCCAAAGGAAACCTGAAGATGATACAGATCCTTTTGAAGCACAAAGCTTCTGTCAATCTACAAGATTCAGAGGGAAACACTCCTCTGTAAGTGCCAATATATTTGTGGTAGATCTTGTCCTAGTTGTTTGAACACTTGAGCAGTCCCTGTCAAGTGCATGGATGTTAAGCCTTCCTTCCTTGACAGTGCAGCACAAACTCGTCTTTCATTGTGAGGTTCTTCTCCCTTATCCTCAAAGCCAGGAGCTTGGGATTGTACCAGGGAGGCTGTATTCCAAGTTTTGGGGTGCAGACATAGCCACACAGATTCTGTATAACATGTTCCTAAGCATAAGATAGTCACTAAAATTTAGGCTCAGTTCAGAGAACACGTTAGTCAACGGTGGTTTTAGAACTCCATGGTGGAGTTTTTACACCACCATTGAGAAACATGTTGTCTGGTGGAAAACTCCATGCAACAGTGGAGGTTTTTTTTAAAAAAAATACTCCATGCAGAATATCCACACTGTGCAGACGAGCGTTCCTGCACAACCATTGTGTTGCAAGCTCTGTGAAGTTTTGCGTTGCATTGACTTTTCCCACTGGGTGCAGAGTTCCTGTGCAAGAGCAGCAAAAGGAATGAGTGCCGCTCTAGGAGATCTGCCAGGATTGTTTTTCACAGCAATCGCTGATGGGATACCATCGGGAGGACCAGGGGAGGAGAGAGGGGAGAGGAACTGTCAGTCAAACATCGCAATGGATTTTACTCAATTCCATGGTAGCCCACAGTCACACAATGGTGGAGTTAGAACATGTTGTGTGAGGAGTACCCCTTAAAAACTCAACCGTTGAGTGGAGTTTTCAGACTGCATTGACTAACGTGTTGTCCATACTGGGCCTTACTCTTGTGTGTAGGATTGCGGCGGGCAGCTCGATCAGGCCAAATCCTTGCTAAGCATCCTTGGCCATGGTTTAGCATGATGTTTGAACTGAGCATTACTCACCTCAACATAAATGATGGAATTTCATTAGGTGGATGGCGGGAGGGGGGGCTGATTCAGGCATGCTTTTAAAGTACTTGGCCCTATGTTCCTTAGTAAATTCCATCAGGCAGGCAAATCATGACTGGCTGGCAAGCATTGGTAATTCTTGGTCTTATTTATAGCCATTTAGCCTGTGACGAAGAGAGAGTGGATGAAGCTAAACTACTCGTGTCCCACGGTGCAAGTATATATATCGAGAATAAAGAAGAAAAGACTCCACTGCAAGTCGCGAAAAGCGGCCTAGGATCCATACTTAGGAGGCTAGTTGAAGGCTAGCAGCTTCTGTCAACTTGAATTCCATTCTTGATGAGCACACTAAAGACTGTTCACTGGTGTGTGTGTTTGTTTTTTAAATTGGCTTTAACTGTCATCTCGACAGATAGAGTATATCTTCTGTGACCAAACAAAACTCCCTTTAATTTTGTGTTACTATGTTTTTTCCACTTTTTAAAGTATAATTTGCTTGCATGGAGATGGTTACAGCCCTGATTTTCTTGTAGAATGCCTTCAGAAACCCACCTCCCATTCTGGATTTGTCAGTCTCGATGCATAAAGCTTACTCTTAAGAGCAAACAGTATATTCAGTATTGCTCAAGCAAGCATGTGCAGCCTTCAAGTTGTTAACTGTGAAAGTTACCAGCTTCCTTTCTTCGATTCAAATGTCAACATGGTTGTATTGAGTAAAAGCAAAAGGCATTGGGGCCCATTCTACCAAAGGCTCAGAAATAGGTGGGTTGCCCTAAGCTATAGTTACCAGATGGGGGTTGCTTTGCTGTAATATTGTTTGGATTTGTCTTTGAAGGAGTCACTTAACGCAGCCCTACGTCTTGTCCAGGGGTCGAGTGATGCGAATGGAACTTTGTAGGAAGGCAATGGGCTTAATTAAAGCAACTGAGTCTGCAAGTAGGAAGAATTTCACTTCTGAATAAAGATAAAAGTGCTGAGGCACCTTGGAGATTAACAGGCTTCCTGTGTGTCGTGTGCTTATATAGCCAACTCTCAGCTTCAGTGGAGTGGTTCTGAATTGGAGAGTTGCTTGTTCCTTAGCCATTCTCTTTCTAGGTGTTACTTAGGAATATTTTAAACGGAAGTCTAGTTTTTGCCAGTAAGGTAGAGACTGTTACAACTTTCATTTGTTAGGACCATCTGCTGCCCAACTTGGATTTGTTTCTCTTCCCCCCCCCCCCCCCCCCAGGTGTGCTATCTCGATGGCTAAATACTAAACACTTTGTACAACTGGAGCGATTCATTCTGCTCTAAGCTACTTAGAATAAAATAAGCCTTGCTTCTCAAATCAGCCCAGTGTCTGAAAAGCAGCATCCCTTACAGTGCAAGAACAGCCTTCCAGCATCTTACAAGTCCGGCTTTTGCAGCCCAGCAGGCGATTGCTGCTGCTTTTGCGGTAAGACCTGCGCAGGACGTCCCAGGTAGAGAAAATTTAAGCAGTACCGAATGGCCAAGAAGTTACTCATCCTGACAATATCAGTTGGTAGGCCTTTATGTAAGTGCCATTATGTTTACCTAGTGCTATTTTTTTCTCTGGTGGTGCATGCCCTGATTGTTGAGAATAGTCACTCTTGGCTCTAAGACTGGGGGGGGGGGGGGGGGGGAAGATAAAACAGTTTTCTATTCATTTTGTTGTAACTATCAATTTTATATAATGTAACACTTTCTTAAGAGGGAGTGTCCAGCACCATGCGCATCCTCTGCATTCAGAAGGTCCCAAGTTCAATCCCTAGTATCTCCAGATAAAAGGGATATGTTGCTGTGAAAGACCTCTACCTTAACCCCAGAGTGCTGCTGCCAATCAGTAGTAGTATTGCTTGGGGGTATGAGGCTGGTAAGAAAGTGGAAGACCAATGCACCTTAACATAGCTTCTTCTGTGACCTCTGGCCCTTAACTCCTTGGCTCCAACTACATTAGCCCCAGCTCTCCACTGCTGGGTCCTACCAGGCGCATGAGCTCTTGGAAATGGATCCCAGGTTACAGGTTGGTGTTCAGCTGAGGGACGAATTTGGTTTCAGAGAACATAAGAAAAGCCATGCTGGATCAGGCCAAGGGTCCATCTAGTCCAGCTCTCTGTTCACACAGTGGCCAACCAGCTGTTGACAAGGAACCCACAAGCAGGACATGGGTTTAACAGCACCCTCTTGCCCATGTTCCCCAGCAACCGGTGCATATAGGCTTCCTGCCTTAGATACTGGAGCTCTCGCAGGCCGCATTCCAGTGGTGAATGAGACAAAAGAGGTAGGGCAAAATGTACCAGCGTATTGAAGTATTCCAGTACAAAGTTTTCTCCCCAAAAGAGGCAACTATTGGGCATTGCCAAAAACTGGGGTTAAACGAAGCATTAGCTGTCGGACGCTTCCAGCAGTGACACACTAAATCAAAGGCAAAAGGGGTGGAGGCAAAAGTACCAGCACGTTTTCAAAGGAAGCTCTTACTGCCAGTAACTAAAGTCTTAGGAGGGGCATTTCAACCTTTTAGAATGGGGAGAGGGGAGACTGCACAAAAGCCAGGAAACCATTAAATGGGGGAAAGGCACTTGGCCATCCCGGGAAATGTGGAGGGCTGGATGGGGACCCTCGACTGAAGTTCTGCACTCCTGCCCTAGATAAGTGTTCTTCAACTGGAGAGTCGCGACCCAAAAGTGGGTTGCAGCAAAGCTGTTGCCGCCATGTTGGGCAATTGTGAAATTTTAAAAGTGGGTGCCCTGCTGCAGGTTGGGAAACCGAAGTGGGTCTCAGGGCAGGTTCAGTTGAAGACCACTGCCCTAGATCAATAAATACATTTGCCTACTATAAGGCAGCTCCGTACATTTTACGTTCTGCATACTCCATCTCCGGCTTGGATCTAGATTTAGTCATACTTCAAATAAGCCCATTAAAAACAGCTGGAAAATTACAATGAAAGACCCATTTGTTTTAGTGACCCTGTTCAGATGACACGCTAAACCAGGGTGGTTAAGCATTTTGAGCTAAACATTATGGTTTCACGTGTCGTGTGAACCATTCCTAACCATGGTGGCTACATAATCGCTGTTTAAACATGCTCACTATCCATTTGCTACAAAAGGGTTAGCGGCCTAACCATAGCTTAGCGTGTTGTCTGGCATTGTTTCATCATCGCTACAATGTTTCTGTTCACAGTATAATGTATGTGGGGGAAGAGCCCACCCCCATTTACGAACACTTCGGATTTAAAATTGATTTTTTTTTATCATTATAAAAAAAAAATAAACCGGAAGATTTTGACAAAAGTTTATTACACTTAGTAGTAACAAAATAATCCATGAAATTACCTAGTTTTTCTTCTTCATGTTGCTATATGTATAAAACCCAACAGCAAGGGGCACAGCTGAGAATGAAGGCAAAGTGTGTATTAGAAAAGAGAAGTTTGGTTTCGTTTGATCAGGAAGGGCTGCTGTACAAGACACAGTTTGTTGGCAAAACCACAAAATCAGATCTGGGAAATGAAGATGAAACTCTCCATCTAAATGCTTCATTCAAAATTAGACCCATGCTAGAAAAGGAAAAACTACAAACACGGCCACCACTACCCCTGATTATGTAAGAGTTCCCAATGAAGCCAAGCATGGTTGCTTAAGAAGCTATATATTTCAAAAATTGACATGGTTGATAGTTAATACAGTAGTTCATTAGGCAGCCTGATTTAGATATTCCTTCTATATTTTCAAGTGCTAAGCGCTGTGTTATATTTAAAAATCAAATCCCAACAATCACTAGTTTGGGTGTTTCTCAGAATCTTTTCAGGGTAATACAAGATGGGGTGGGGCTAATGCAGGATAATTCAACAGCGACCTGCAGTTCAGTAGATACCAATTTGAAAGAGGTCTTTCAACCCCTACAGGAAGGAGGGGTTTGTGGCTCTGCAGCAGCACTAATGCTCTTTAAGAGAAACCAGGTTTGATCCCTGGTCTCTCCTTTTAAAGGATCTTGGAGCTAGACAAAGCAGCTCTGCCCAAGGCCCTGGGGAGTCACTCCCAATTAAGAGACATCCCTGCAGGACTAGATCAGCCCTGTTCAATACTCCAGCTCTCTATCACATTATCTCCCGATTAAGATGTTCCTTCTTTCACCGCATCCTAGCCGTAAGAAATATTTCCTTCTGAAATTATAATGCAGCATATGTCTGCCAAAAAGTCATAAGGAAATTATCATTCTATCGCATAACCAAAATAACTGCTTCAGAAGTACGTCCCATTGAATTCAATAAGGCTTACTCCCAGAGAAGTGAGCATATAGGATTGCAGTCTAAATTGTGCAAATGAATGTCTATGTTGTGTAATTTAAAAAGTATGGTCTTGGGGGGTTGGGGAGGGTTATAGGAAGCTTAGCGGCAAAGTGCGCCAACCCAGTTGAACTACAATTCCCACCATCCCCAGCTCTTCCAAATTGTGTGGGTAGTTTGTCAGCAGGTGGTGAGCTGCTTTCACGAAGGGGGCTTCTCAAGGCCCGCTGCAGGTATGGAGCTGAGTACATGCTTCTTGGGACATCGTCTATAGCAACTTGTAGTTGTCACGTGGGAACTTGACTCCTGATCGCATAATCATTTAGTGGAAAGAAAACTGTATTGAAATCGGCAGAACTTTACTGCCAAGTTACTATAGCGCATGTGCAGTTTAAACACATGACGCTGCTAGTATGAGCTACCAGGCCTTAGAGAGATCAGTTGCAAGTGAAGGGGTGTGGTGTGGTGGTGAGCCAGCCAAGAACTCAGTGGTCAGATCTTACTATCTTAGACAAATCTCGTAAGGAATATAGGGAGCTGCCTTATGCTGGTCCAGTTCAGAAAACACCTTAAACCATGGCTGTAACCACAGTGAATATAAGGCTTTCTGCCTTACTGTGGTTAAAGCCGTGGTTTAAGGTGTCTTCTGAACACGGCCACTGAGTCAGACCATTGGTCCATCTAGCCCAGTCTTGTCAATACTGATTGGAAGTGGTTCCCCAGGGTTTCTGGCAGGAGTTTTTCCTGCCCTTCCTGGAGATGACAGGCATCAAACCTGGACCTTCTGTATGCAAAACAGAAGCGCCACCACTGAAAGCTCCATCTCACCCAATTTCTTCCCCTGGTTTGCCAGCACATTTTTTTTACCTCTGATGCATAAGCACGTCAAGCTTATGATCCCCTTTCACCTGAATAGCTGCTCTTTTGCTCCTTTTAGGGTGACCAGATAAAATCCAGGTCAGGGCTCATGTAACTTTAACAGTTGTAGAGAAAAGGGAATTTCAGCCAGTGTCATTTGTATGCAATTAGTTCCTGGTGATATTCCCTCTTCATCACAACAGTTAAAGTTGCAGGGGCCCTGCCTTCTTTTGTATATGGTCACGCTAGTATAGTGCCTGCAACTTTAACTGTTGTGATGAAGAGGGAATATCACCAGGAACTAAGTGCATACAAATGACACTGGCTGAAATTCCCTTTTCTCTACAACTGTTAAAGTTACATGAGCCCTGACCTGGATTTTATCTGGTCAGCCTAGCCTCCTTTGCTCTTCCACTCCACTCCACTCCACCCCTCCCCTTCCTCCCTCCAGTCAGGTCCTGTCAGATGAGTACTTCAACCAGACCACCTTTCTGCTGGGCAAAAATGGAACGACCCTTTAGCCTGGCTCTTTGGGGGCATCGGGGGAGTACAATCCTGTCTCTGCAGAGATTCAGGCATTGTATGATTTTTAAAAAATGCATTTGACCTGGGATGCAAAGTTTGGGTTTTATATTGAGGCTTGGAGCTGGCTGCTGGGAGAGATCGCTTTTCCCTGCCAGGACCTGATGCAATCCATTCAAGCCTCCAGTTCCTTTAAAACTACATGGAGGCCTAGGGCGCGTTAAATGCGCTTAGGGAAAATAATCCAGACTTTTAGTGTTCTAGGAAAGGCTGGGGGAGAGGTGGGGTGTCAGCAGGACAGGCACGGCGTCATGTGAGTACCGTGCTGAAAATCCGCACACCAGGCATGGCGAGAGTGCACTAAATCGCTGGTGTGATGGAGCTTTGAGTCACAGCCCCTCCCATGGTAGATAAGAAGAAGTAAAGACATGTAGTGGCTCTGGCTGATGCTAGCAGTTGGAATGTGTGAATTCTGCCTGTCCCTAGTCAGCCAGAGTGATAATTTGCTCTTTACGCAACATGTTGGCAAGCAATGCATGCATGTTAAGATGTTCTCACAGGGATTACAGCATTAAAGCATTAGGAAGACTGATTGTTACTTTCTGTGAAAAGCTGAAATTAAGCAAGTGATTTTCCATGCCACAAAAAATGGCAAATGCTAAATTTCTGTCCAGCAACCTGAACAACCGCTTCACTTTCTCTGTCCCACTGTGGTCAGATCAGTGTCCAACATGGCCATTCGCCTTAAGTGGGAGTGAATGCAAAAGGATGAATAGAAGCTTAGGCCAAAGTCATGCCTCCACCAGCAATCAATAGAAAAGCTACGGGGTTCTTGAACATCTCATTTAAGAAGGAATGTCCTAGAGAAAAATGGATGGACACAGTGGCTACTTGGTGTATACCCAGGAATTGCTAAGAGATGAAGTGCATGCAATTGTATTTTAAGGACACAGTGCCTGCCTTTTTTGAGCTAGGGTGACTATATTTGGGAAACCAAAAAAGAGGACACCCGCCACCTTAAAGCCCCCAATTGGAGTGGAGGAGGAGAAAGTGTGTCATTCTCCCCACCCACCCAACTCCAATCAGGACCTTTTCTATAATATTCAAGAATGACACACTTTCCCCTTTAAGGCCCCCATTGGAGTGGGAATAGGGGGGAAATGACGTGCCTCCAGAAAGCGTGTTATTCCCCCCTGCCACGCTAATGACAGTCTTAAAGGGGAAAGTGTGTCATTCCAGGACATTCTAGAAAATTACAGAAAATCCCCCGAAACTCAGGATAGAACAAACAACAGGACAAATCTGGGGAAATCCTGACAGTTGGTCACCCTAGAGCCTTGAGCCCTTTGTAAGCCTGGTTTTGTAACTCAAAAGCAAGGATGGGGGGCCTCTCTCCCACCAGGAGGGATGCATTCCTCCAGGACTAGCTTGTCAGAGGCCACAAGACAGTGGAGGACAGGGCCACAGTAAGTCTCTCACTCACTCACTCTCACTCACTCTCACACACACACACACTGCATCAATCATCCATTCACCCAGCATTGTTTTGCAAACAAACATCCATCCATGGCCTCATCCATCCATATCCATTCTCTTTCCCTGGCTTTCCTCCCCAGTTGCAAACCCCTCTCCTCCTACTGCCTTCATCCCAGCGCAGCAATTAGACCTTGAGAAAAATTCCCAAATAGGAGCTTTTTTCTTAAGCTTAATTGCTGGGGGAGATTTTCAGGGGGAAGAGAGGGGCAGGTTTATCCCTCCCAAGCAGTGACCTCCCCACCCACCCTGCCAATTATCCCCATCCAGCAGGCAGGCTAAAAACAAAAGTCCCGTTTGCATGGATTGGAAATTGTTGTTGTTATTGCTGAACTTGATTGCATGCCAGGGGTTCGGGGCGAAGAGGGGAGGCCATGGGCAAGATCAAAAAGCATCGCAAGCAGGATCCAGCCCATAAGCCAGCAATTTCCCCACCCTGACTTAAAGATTCCCATAAACAACATCATGCAAGGATCACACCCATTCAATAGACGACCAGCACTATCAGCACCATTCACTTGTCAGAGGAGGGAAAGGTAGTGCTGTTGACTGGAGAGTCAGTGGGGCACCTGCAGTCCCAGTCCAGGAGACAGGCGCATGTGCAGAGCTTTGGGTGCTCAGCCTTCGCATCCAGCCATGGAAGCCAAAAGTCAACCATCCCTTTGCACACGTGGGCCCTGATCCCGAAGTGGGTCTGCATATGGAAGCTTGCTTTGGGCATGCGGATTACCTTTGCTGGATTGGGGCCACGGTTAACATGACTGTGCCTTGCTCTAATTCGTTTTGAGTTGCTGTTGGGTCCCCTTTATGATACTGGGAGAGTTTAGGCGATGGGGTGGTGCCCCATTTCTTGCATCTCATTTTCGGGCATTGCGGCAACTTCGATCTCCTCGGGGGTAACGTATTCATTTGTCTCATTGGATTCCTTGCTTGGTGGGACCGCTGCAACAGGTACACTTTCTTGGCTGGGCACAGCTCCGTGCTCTGCAGTCAGTGGTTCCTTCTGAGTCATAATCCTGTTGAAGACAAAGTCAAATAAGGCCGAATACGTTTTTCTTATGTAGCGCATTCCAAAAAGGAGCATTTTCAGAAATCCCATGCAAGGCAAAGGAGCTCTCAATGGCTACAGCCATCTCATAATAGCCGAATCTACGTATTTACCCATCTGATCCTCCAGTTACATTTCTCCAATCTCCCTCTTTCTTCCCCTCCCCGAAATCATGCCGGTGGCTGATGGCTTTGAAGATGGCCACTCAAGCCACACAGCAGGTACAATAGCCGCAAGATGTACGTTCTGCCTCTGTAATAAGATGGCAGGAAGCAACTGGCTCTTATACAGTCGTAGGATCATAGAATAGTAGAGTTAGGCCATCGAATCCAACCCCCTGCTCAGAATCCACCTTAAAGTATCCCTGACAGATAGTTGTCCAGCTGCATCTTGAATGCCTCTAGTGGGGAGAGCCCATGACCTCCCTAGGTCATTGGTTCCATTGTTGTCCTGCTCTAACGGTCAGGAAGTTTTTCCTGATGTCCAGCCAGAATCTAGCTTCCTGCAACTTGAGCCCATTATTCCATGTCCTGCACTCAGATGATTGAGAAGAGATCCTGGCCCTCCTCTGTGTGATAACCTTTCCAGTATTTGAAGATTGCTGTCTTGTCTCCCCTCAGTCTTCTCTTCCCAAGACTAAACATGGCCAGTTCTTTCAGTCTCTCCTCATAAGGCTTTGTTTCCAGACCCCGATCATCATTGTTGCCCTCCTCTGAACCCCCTCCAGCTTGTCTACATCCTTCTTGAAGTGTGACACCCAGAACGGGATACAGTATTCAAGATGAGGCCTAACCAGTGTCAAATAGAGGGGAAAACCCTTAAATTGTGGTGTTGCTGGGCAGCCATTTTGTGTGTCTCCTCAAGACTGCCTTGACTCAAAAGGGTTCTATTTCACCTGGGAAGGTGAGGGGGAGCTAATTAACCTCTTTAAGCCTGAGAGTCAAATGCCATTTTGGTGAAACTTTCAGGGACCACATTCCAGGAGGGGGTGGGGACAGGAAAAAGGAGCAGGAAAGGCAAAAGTGGCAGGGCCAAAGAATACCAGAATATTTTAGTTTAAAGCTCTTAGGGCCAGTAAATAAGCCTTCAGAGAAGCATTTCAAACTTTTAGAATGTGAAAAAACCAAATGGTCGGATGAAGGGGTGGGACAATCTGGGAGACCCAGGGTTTGCTGGATTTGGCCCATAGGCGTGAGATTCAACACCCCTGCATTAGGCAGAGGTAAATGCTGATTGGTGGAGAGGGGACAGGCTAATAATAACTTTAAAAGCCTTCTACCAAACAGCTGGGTAAAGTAGGCATGAATCACTCAATTTCCCTTGTGGTCTCCTGACTGTGGAAGAAGAGACTTTCCTTCCTGTGCAACCATTATGAAAAACAAGCTGGTGAAGGAAGGATGAGATCAAACTAAACCCCAGGGGAAAGCTGACAGTTCAGGTTAAGTCATCCAAAGGGGATGAAGATTAAAATGCTTTTGATTGTCTAAATGTGCAAGGGGAGGAAATAGACCGTGAGTATATGCGAGAACATGATAGCCAATCAAAGAGGCCTATATGTCACAGCAAAAAATGCACATGCCAGAGATATCTGGGGAGGGATGCTGCGTATAGGTGTTTCTATGCAAATGCTAGAAGCCTCTGAGCCAAAATAGGAGAACGAGAGTGCCTGGTTTCAAAGGAGAACCTGGAGTCAGTGGGCATTACAGAAACCTGGTGGAACGAAGAGAACCAGTGGGATATGGTTATCTCTGGATATAAACTCTAAAGGAAGGACAGGGAAGGGAGTACTGGGGACGGTGTTGCCCTGTACATCAAAGAGGGGATCATGTCAAGTAGACTAGAACACCTAAATGGGTGTTCTAGTCTAGTCTATTATTGCCACCCACAGAAGCCCTGTGGGTGGCAATAGTGGGCCCCAAAACTAATTTAGTGCTATGAACGTGCTATCATCCCCCAGACCAGGGTGACCTTGAGATGGAAAATGAAATCAGGGAGGCCTCGAAATGAGGAAGTGTTGTAATAATGGGTAACTTCAGTTACCCCCCCCCCCCATTGACTGGATAAATGTATATTCCAGTAATGACATGGAGGCTAAATTTCTCGATGCCTTAAATGACTATGCCCTAGAACAGCTGGTCATGGAACCAACCAGAGGGGAGGCAACCCTGGGCTTAATCCTAAGTGGCATTGCCCAAGACCTGGTACGAGATGTAAATGTTGTTGAATCAATTGGTAACAGTGACTACAGTACCAGTAGACTAAATGTATATTTGTACTGCCCAGAAAGTCCAACACAGTCACATTTGACTTCAAAAGACAAAACTTCTCTAATATGAGGGAACTGGTGAAAAGGAAGATGATGAAAAGGGGGAAACAAGAGCGTTAAATTCCTTCAAAATGTGTTGGAAGTTACTCAAAACTAGGGGTGTGCACGGACCCCCCGGATCGGATCGGGACCCGGATCGGGACCTCCAATTTTGTCCCGGACCGGTTCGGACAAAATCGGAGGCCCCCCGGACCGGATCGAGTCCGATCCCGATCCAAAAATCGGAAATTTTTGGATCGGCCGCCATTTTTTTCCCCATAGACTTGCATTGCAATGCAAGTCTATGAGGAAAAAATGGCGGCGGGTGGGTAAGGGGGGGCCTAACTCCCTCCCCCCCCCCGGGGCCGTCCGCTGTGGACGGCCCCGGCAGGTAAACCCCCTCCCCCGCGCTCCCTACCCCCCCTGGGGCCGCCTGCTTCCATCCGCTGGCGCCCGCGGGCGCCAGCGGATAGAAGCGGACGGCTCCGGGGGGGGGGTAAGCCCCCTTCCCCGCCACTTACCTTCTCGGCACGTCCGGCGCCGGCGGCTACTACCAGCGGGCTCCGCGGCCTACTCTCGAGTAGCGCGCCGGGTGATGACATCACCCGGCGCGCCACCCTGGAGCAGGCCGCGGAGCCTGCTGGTAGTAGTAGGCGCCGGCGCCGGACGGGAGCCGCCGGGCCGGGCAGGTAAGGGCCCCCCTCCCCCCTCCCCCCTCCGCGCGCCCCCTCCTCCCCTCCACGCACCCCCTCCTTACCTTTCCGGCCCGGCGGCTCCCGTCCGGCGCCGGCGCCTACTACTTCCAGCAGGCTCCGCGGCCTGCTCTAGAGTAGTGCGCCGGGTGATGACATCACCCGGCGCGCCATCCTAGAGCAGGCCGCGGAGCCTGCTGGGAATAGTAGGCGCCGGCGCCGGACGGGAGCCGCCGGGCCGGAAAGGTAAGGGCCCCCCTCCCCCCTCCGCGCGCCCCCTCCTCCCCTCCACGCACCCCCTCCTTACCTTTCCGGCCCGGCGGCTCCCGTCCGGCGCCGGCGCCTACTACTTCCAGCAGGCTCCGCGGCCTGCTCTAGAGTAGTGCGCCGGGTGATGACATCACCCGGCGCGCCATCCTAGAGCAGGCCGCGGAGCCTGCTGGGAATAGTAGGCGCCGGCGCCGGACGGGAGCCGCCGGGCCGGAAAGGTAAGGGCCCCCCTCCCCCCTCCGCGCGCCCCCTCCTCCCCTCCACGCACCCCCTCCTTACCTTTCCGGCCCGGCGGCTCCCGTCCGGCGCCGGCGCCTACTACTTCCAGCAGGCTCCGCGGCCTGCTCTAGAGTAGTGCGCCGGGTGATGACATCACCCGGCGCGCCATCCTAGAGCAGGCCGCGGAGCCTGCTGGGAATAGTAGGCGCCGGCGCCGGACGGGAGCCGCCGGGCCGGAAAGGTAAGGGCCCCCCTCCCCCCTCCGCGCGCCCCCTCCTCCCCTCCACGCACCCCCTCCTTACCTTTCCGGCCCGGCGGCTCCCGTCCGGCGCCGGCGCCTACTACTTCCAGCAGGCTCCGCGGCCTGCTCTAGAGTAGCGCGCCGGGTGATGACATCACCCGGCGCGCCATCCTAGAGCAGGCCGCGGAGCCTGCTGGGAATAGTAGGCGCCGGCGCCGGACGGGAGCCGCCGGGCCGGAAAGGTAAGGGCCCCCCTCCCCCCTCCGCGCGCCCCCTCCTCCCCTCCACGCACCCCCTCCTTACCTTTCCGGCCCGGCGGCTCCCGTCCGGCGCCGGCGCCTACTACTACCAGCAGGCTCCGCGGCCTGCTCTAGAGTAGCGCGCCGGGTGATGACATCACCCGGCGCGCCACCCTAGAGCAGGCCGCGGAGCCTGCTGGGAATAGTAGGCGCCGGCGCCGGACGGGAGCCGCCGGGCCGGAAAGGTAAGGGCCCCCCTCCCCCCTCCCCCCTCCGCGCGCCCCCTCCTCCCCTCCACGCACCCCCTCCTTACCTTCCCGGCCCGGTGGCTCCCGTCCGGCGCCGGCGCCTACTACTACCAGCAGGCTCCGCGGCCTGCTCTAGAGTAGCGCGCCGGGTGATGACATCACCCGGCGCGCCACCCTAGAGCAGGCCGCGGAGCCTGCTAGTAGTAGTAGGCGCCGGCGCCGGACGGGAGCCACCGGGCCGAGAAGGTAAGTGCCCCCCTCCTCCCCCCCCCCCCGCTGTCCACTTTCATCGGCGGGCGCCCGCTGGCGCCCGCCAATGGAAGCGGCGGTGGGCGCCAGTGGGCGCCCGCCGATCCGCCGATCCGCCGAACCGGTTCGGAGCTTTTTCGGACCGGTTCGGATTGGATCGGCCGATCCAGCTGCGGGATCGGAAATCGGATAATTTATCCGATTTCCCACTGGACCGGACTCGGATCGTGGATCGGGTCCGATCCAGTGCACATCCCTACTCAAAACCACAACTAGCTGTATCAAGGATGCTATTATAGAAAAGAGGGCTCCCTTTAGAAAATGGAAGTCTCGCCCAAGTGAGAAAAACTTGCATGAAGGTGATTCAAGCGGACAATAAGAGATTCAAAAATTCATTTTGAAGAGCATATCATTTTGAAGGCCAACAATAAAGAGAGTTAAGGGAGTATTAAAGGAGACCAGGGAGATTGCAGAGAAGTTGAATGAATTCTTTTCATCGGTGATCAATGCAGAAGATATAGGACCTGTGCCTGAACTGATGTTTTCAGGAAGGGAGTCTGAGCAACTGAGGGAAATGGTGGTGGCAAAAGATGAAGCTCTAAACCTTATGGAATTCACTACCACAAGATTTGGTGATGGCCACCAATCTGGATGGCTTTAAAAGGGGACTGGATAAATTCCTGGAGGAGAAGGCTATCAATGGCTATGTGCTACCTCCAGTATCGGAGGCAGTAAGCCTATATACTAGGGGTGTGGACTGGATCGGCTCCGATCCACAATCCAGAGCCGATCCAGGGGAAATCAGATGCAATTATCCGATTTCCGATCACCCCTCTGGATCATCCGATCTTTTCCGAATTGGTCCGGAAGGACCCAGTCTGATTCAGAAAAAAATGGAGGATCGGCGGGCTCCCACTGGCGCCCGCCACTGCTTCCATTGGTGGGCACCAGCGGGCGCCCGCCAATGGAAGGCGGACAGCGGGGGAGGGGGCTTACCTGGGAGGGCTGTTCGCTTCCATTGGCGGGTGTCAGTGGGCGCCCGCCGATGGAAGCAGACAGCCCAGCCAGGTGAGGATCGCGTGGGGAGAGGCTTACCTGGGGGGGGTGTCCACTTCCATCGGTGGGCACCTGCCGATGGAAGCGGACAGTGGGGGGGTTACCTGGGAGGGCTGGATAGCCCGGCCAGGTGAGGATCGCGGGGGGGAGGCTTACCTGGGGGGGCTGTCTGTTTCCATTGGCAGGTGCCAGCGGGCACCCACCAATGGAAGCTGACAGCCTGGCCAGGTGAGGATCATGGAGGGAGGGAGGGAGGAGGGTTCACTTACCTGCAGGGGCATCTTCTTTCTTCACCTGCCGGAGATCTACTGAGAACTAGGCTTCGCGGCCTAGTCCTCAGTAGAGCACCTGGCGCTCTACTGAGGACTAGGCCGTGAAGCCTAGTTCTCAGTAGATCTCTGGCAGGTGAAGGATGAGGAAAGCCCGGCAGGTAAGGAGAACCATGAGGGGGGGGCTTACCTGCTGGGGCTGTCCGCTGGCGCCCGCGGACGGCCCCAGGAGGTAACCACAGGGGGAGGGACAGGGAGGGGGGAGTTAGGCCCCCACTCACCCACCCGCCGCCATTTTTTCCCCATAGACTTGCATTGGGGGAAAGCTTTCTGTCCCCCAATGCAAGTCTATGGGGGAAACAAAAATGGTGGCCGATCCAAAAACCAGATGTCTGATTTTTGGATCGGGATCAGGCCCGATCCGGTCCGGGGGACCTCCAATTTTGTCCGATCTGATCCGGGACAAAATTGGAGGTCCTGATCCGGGTCCCGATCCGATCCAGGGAGTCCCTGCACAACCCTACTATATACACCAATTGCTGGGGGACAAGGATGCGAGGGTGCTGTTGCACCATGTCCTGTTTGTGGTTCTTTGGTTGACAGTTGGTTGGCCACTGTGAGAACAGAGTGCTGGACTAGATAGACCCTTGGTCTGATCCAGCATGGCTCTTCTTATGTTCTAATGATCCATCCCTCCTCCACAAGCTCACACACCTGCATGGATTTCCTGGGCACCTATGGCAACCAAACAATTTTTTAAATACAAAGATGGTGTACACCAATCAGCCACTGTGTCCAGCATTCTTTACAAGAAATTCAATGACCAAGTGCTAGGCATCCATCAATTGTCCAGTATTTAAGTAGTAGCTCAGTCATCAACCTGAAATTAGCCAATAATCCACTGATGGATTATGGTTTCACCTTCTGCCCACCGCAGCTCTTTATCCAATCCTGAAGATCACTGTTAAATAGGAAATTCTGTTTCTGTAGATACTTTTGAAATTCCCAGGTGTCAGATCAATGTCTTTCAACATCTGGCTCCCCCTTTGACAATTTTGGAAGGTGCCTTAAAGACCCTAACGTTTCAGTTCATCTTTAATAGAATATTGATGCTTGTCTACATTTTATATTTTAACTCTTGCTGATATTTTTAATTTTTATTTTTTGTATTGAAATGAAAGATTTATGCTCTTTTAGTTTATTGTATTTTATAGTTCTACTGTTTTATGCTTTTTTCTTTGTAAACTGCCTTGAGAAGGATTTGCCTCGAAAGGCGGTATAGAAATATTTTAAATAAACAAATAAATATTTCACCCCATGCCACCCCTCAGCTAGAGCCAAGCATCCAATCTGGAATCGAGTCTCATCATGAGAGGTAAACAGGCTGGGAGGTTTTCTTTGAGAAAAGGGTCCTTGAAAACTTACTGCATTTCACTGATTGCAGCTTTTTCTTTTCTCTTCTTTCTTTTCTCCTTTGAGGCTAGAATCCAGACGATAACGCAGATCAGAGCAGCTGCTAGAATAGCTGCAATTAACGCTGCAATAATAATGCCGCTTTCTGAATCTAAAAGAAAAAGGAAGACATTGTCATTTTATACAGAGAACCAACTGGCAGAGTGTTAGAACGAAAGTGAAATGCAGTATATATATATACTGCCAGGAAGAAAGAGAGACGGAGACGCCAGTCCTTACACACCTATGTGGAAGTAAATCTTATTGAACTCAGTGGGGCTTACTTTTGAGTAGACATGCAAAGGATTTTCAGAGGGTAGCCATGCTAGCCTGTTGCAGCAAAAGCAATGAGGAGTTTTGTGGCATCATAAAGACTAACATTTTTTTCTGGCATAAGCTTCTGTGGACTATAGCCCACTTAATCAGATTTATGGAGTGTTACTGAGAGTTTCAGGTATATATGAGGCAGGGAAGAGATTGATTGATTGATTGATTGATTGATTGACTGACTGATTGATTGATTGATGTTCATATCCCACTCATCCTTGCAAGGAGCCCAGGGATGCTAACACATGAACACCGTTAAAATCATCACTCAAAAATCACAAATACACAAGGTACAATAAAATCATCACTGCGGCACCAGAATACAGGTAAAACACTTGCCGTTATACAAATCTATGGTGCGACCACATTTAGAATATTGTGTACAGTTCTAGTCCCTGCACTTAAAAAAAAAAAAAAAAAGTTGGAAAAAGTGCAGAAAAGGGCAACTAAAATGATCAAGAGTTTTTCCAACAAACAACACATTGTTCCATGTTGTATTTCGAAGTGACTTGATCTTGAAGGGGCAATTAAGACCTATTAGTTTCACAAGAAACCTGCTGCTAGGAGATAAAAATGGCTAGAACTGGTGTGATCATAGAGATCAACACTGCTGTTTGCAATGTTGGACTCTCCTTGGGGAAATGGCTACAGGGACCACTCATCAGGAGTGCCTGCGCTTCAAAATTCACCACTGTGTGTAACGACACCTGTACGTCCTTTGAGAAGAGAAGTTCTTATTTAGGCAAGTGAGTGCAAGTTTTGGTGTGTGAGATAGAAGAGGGTCAGGGCTTGGGCACACATACGCCCAGTCCAGCTCAGAGGCCAATTTGCCTTGGGGTGCCTTGGAACCATTCCGGCCCACTTTGCATTCAGAACCAAATCCAAACGGGGTTGGCTGATGCCAACTATTTATAGTTTGGATCTTTTTTAAGAAATATATTTGTATTTAAAATGTTTGTAAATGTCTGAAATAGTTTAAAATTGTACTGTGTTTAATTATATATTAAATTTTTGGATACCTCTATTTGTTTTAACTGTACATGTTTTAATTTGTAAGCTGCCTTGAGTCCCAGTACTGGGGAAAAAGGTGGGATATAAATAAATATAATAATAATAATAATAATAATAATAATAATAATAAATGCCATAAGGGTTCCCCTCCCCTCCTGCTCACCCCTGAACCTGGCGAGCCTCTGCCCCCCACTGGCCTGCCCCCGGGACTTACTGACCTGTATGCTCATGCTGGCAAGCCACCTGTCCTCCAGGTGAGCCACTCTGGCCTGCCATAGACCTACTATTGCAAACTATGGCAGCCAGAAAAGGCCATTTCTGGACATTGCCTTTTCCGGGCACTGTAGTTTGCAACAGTAGATCAGAGCCACCATTTTCCTTAGAGATGTTAGCATTCCTGGAAGACGGGTAGATCACTGGCACAAGTGGACAGGTCCAATAAGTCCCACGGGTGGGCCAGTGGCTCACCATCAGGCCATCAGGCCATGGCAGCCCAATCTTGTCCTGACTCGAATTTGGGATCTGAGACCCTTAGTACGCTAAGGTACTAACAGTCTCTATGCCCCTCCAACCCAAGCAGCAGTTCAATGGGGAGTCGAGTTGACAACCACAATACTAGAGAGAACACACAAGACTTGACCAGGTACCACAGGGTGCTAATTGATGAGTAAATGCTCTCTCTCTGCCAACAGTTAGGCATTCCGAGGAATAGACTTTCCAAAACCAAAGTAGTATGAACATCTTTTATAAGTTCAGTCAACGCACGTTTTGTAGTGAGGTCGATTTGACAGGTGTTGTTTCCGAGATAGTTAGAAGCAATGCACTGGTAGTAGCTTTCTTCGAACTTTGTCAGGTTGCCAATAACCAAGGAGCCAGATTGAGGATCTGTAACAAAATGGGAAGGAAGTTCAGGTTTTAAAATGTGTGCTCTGCATGGCTGTGAAATCCAAACGGCAACTTGGCTTCTGTGGGTCATCTTCAGGGCTGAAGACACTTCGCTGCCTGAGGTGAAGAACAAGATGGCTCCCTCTCCCATTCTAAGATGGCGGCTTCCCACTGCAGATTCCCATCCAAAGTGGCCATGTAACGCCTGTCTCTGAGCTGACTGAGTAAAGTGGGAGGGACATAGAATGGAGTGAGGGAAAAGGGGCAGCTGTGCTGGAGGAGAGAAGAGGAGGAGAAAAGGGGAGAAAAGAGAGAGAGAGAGAGAGAGAGAGAGAGAGAGAGAGAGAAACCAGCAGCGTGGTGGAGAAGGAGCGAGTCTGCAGTTTAATGAAGAGTGCACCCCACAACACAGAGAGAGAAGCAGCCAGGGGACTAAAGAACAGGAATAAACAACTGTTGTTCGTCCAGCAGAACTAACATTGCTCCTCACGGAGGACTGTGGATTGAAAGGGGAGTTGAATATATTTGATGCGCAGTTGTGATAATTGTTTTCTTCATGTTATTATTCTCTAAACCTTTTTAAGTGATCTATCTATCTATCTATCTATCTATCTATCGTTTGTCTCTGGAGTGAGTGTAATCTGCCCCTCTTCATCCTGGTTATAGAAACCTGAGGCGTTACAGCCGCCCACCAGGTAAACACGATGACGGAGAAGATTGGTGACAGTTACTAGTGGTGACAGCAAGCAGCAGTGGCAAACGGTAGGCAAATAAGCCAGGGTTGGCAGTGAGCCCTTCTAGCCCTGGGGCCACCGGCAGGCGCCCAGCCATCCCGACCTCTAATGCCGGCCCTGGACGGAATGTCCCTCCTTGGAGGTTTTTGGGAAAAGATTGGGCATTGTATATAATTGGGGTTCCTTTGGGTATAGAATATCCTGCTTTTAGGACGGGAGTTTATTCATCCCAGATGACCCCAAGCTCTCTTGGGGCTCAACAATTCTGACAATCGCTGGCATTTTTCAGAAGACTGCTTTGAGTCATCTCATCCCAGGCATAGCATATTCCCTAGAACAGCCTTCCCTGACCTGACCTCCAGATGTGTTGGATGGCAATTCCCAGCTAGCCCAGCCATTGGCCATGTTCTCTGGGAATGATGGGAGTTGCCGCCCAAAACATCTGGAGGGCATCAAGGTTGGGAAGGCTGACCTAGAAGAACTGGGGAAAGTTACATACCATACGGCTCTGTCACGGGCTTAGCGGTGTTTCCCATCAGTCTATACCACTGGTACGTAGGGTTCGGCAGCCCAATTTCAGAAAGGCAAGAGAGAGTGACAAAGTGGCCAAGTTCAACTTCAGGATGCTGGCTATGACCGAAGCTGCAGAGAGGCTTGGAGGGGGCAACTGGAAGACAACAACAAAAGAGGATAATCCGTGAACTCCGTCACTGCAAAACCTTACAGTGTAAACACCATTATAAATGTTCACTCTTCACTGTCTTCAGTTTTCTAGATATTTCCCAGAAATGAAACTTTCAAATAGATCTGCAATAAAGGGAGATGAGCAGGGACAAGATGAAAACAGGTTTGTATTCCTGGCAATATATCGAAAGATCAGATTCATAACTCAAGGGTACGTCCAGATTCAGCCTTGCTATTGGATGCCCATTGGCGCCTGTATATGGGAGTGCTTTTGCTCAGCATTGGTTGGTACACCAGCCGGGCCCATTCCTGGCGCACTCAGACCTAGCCATGGTTACACATGCATTTGTTACACATCAGACAGACTACCGTAATGTATCCAAGGCTGCCCTTGGAGACTGCTTGAAAATGTCTGTTGGTGCAGAAAGCTGCCGCTAAAATCCTGACTGGAGCAAAGTGCTAGGATCCCATTACCTCCTTTTATTGTATCAGAGTTTTCATGATGCTTTTTATTTTTTAAAAACATTCAAAGCTGCTTACAATATCCAATTTAAGGAATAAAATGTATAAGTAAAATGGAAAAAGTAGCCAGAGTCAATAGGGCAGTTGGATCAGAAAGCAGAGCTGCTGTGGAGCTTCCAATGGTGGGGGCAGAGGGAAAGATCCACAAACGTGTCTCCCCCTCCACGCTCATAGTTCCGGAGGAGATGCTCTGCAGCCTCCTGTGGTGCCCCAGATGGTGCTTATGGGTCATAGGATTGCTCCGTAAAATACTGTAATCACCTGATCAAAGTCAGAATGAATTAAGGATGTATACAGATATAGGTACAAAGAGAAGTCAACACATTTTTTTCTGTTGCAAGATGACTCAGCTTCCCCTCATGCTGCAGGGCTGCAGTCGCTGAATTTTATTAAAAAAGCAAAGCAAAACAAAAGCACCACAATTAGATGCCACAAGGGACAGCCAATCAGTGCTCTGCACAGCTGTCTTGCATTGGAAACTAGTGTAGCCAGCTACTTCTCCTGAGCTCGATCCTGCAGAGATGATGGTATGTCTGACCAAAATGTGCTGGTTATGACTCCACAGCAGCTTGATCTCTGCAACGCTGTATGTATCAGAACACATCCTCAGCCCCAAATTGCATAGATCAGAATTCATTTCTCCTGGAATCCTATCACCCATGTTTACTCTTTTTCAAGAGGTGATCATTACTCACACTGAAACTGCAAACTCAGGTGGTGAGTTCCGATTGATGAAATGGGGCAATCGAGGGAAAAAAGTGGGGGAATTATCCATATGCTTGGGAAGACCAAGGTTTGCAGATGCCTAAAATGTCTTAAAAAGCAATGAAAATGCCTAAAATGTCTTAAAAAGCAATGTAAGGGGGCAACCCCCTCCCCTGAAAAAACAGCCCAATGATGACTGGGCGTCCTCAGTAGTTCTAGAATGCCTCAAGATGCTAAGTGTCAATAGAATGTCAGTTCAAAACGAAAATGGAAAATGGGGTGGGGAAGAGGTGTAGAAAATGGAGACATCTGTCCATTTCAGTTTCTCTGTTTTGCATATTTCCAATCTTAAATTCAGTTCATCCCAAACGTGAGGTGTTTGTTTTTTTAAAAAAAGTTCACGTGAAAATTTGCACACATTTTTGCGTGCATTTCTCGTCATGCGTGCACTTTGGCATGCAGTTTTGCCATGACATGTGCATTTTTGCAAGCGATCGTTCTAATCCAATGCATCTTCGAATGCTGTTTTTGTTAATAAACACCCTTTCATTTGCACTCTCCCGTTTTTTTAATATACCCTTAATATGCCCAACGGAGAACCATTGAAACATTGGTAGAAATGAGAATTTCAAAGGATAGCTGGGTTTTGGTTTGCAAGTGCAAAATTTGGTACATTTGCATTAAAATGTGAACTGAATGGGTTTCTGACGCAGCTGTAGCGTACAGTGGAAACACCCCGCTTGTGTGTTGGGGGTGTGTGGGATGCTCCATTGGGAGGGAGTGGTTGGTGTGAACCCTCAACCTTTTGTTGCATTTCTCACTTGTTAACACTGAATCCTGAACTCAACATAGCATAAGAAATTAACAAGACTATAAAGATAAATAAATACCAAGTACGCTGACATATACTGTTTTTTCAGTCGGAACACTTGCGCCTTCAAAATTCACAACTTCACAGTTATAAGTGCCCGTCTGCCATGACTGGATGTTGAAGATCGTTAGTGATGCATTTCCTGTGCTGTTTGCAATTTGGATTTGGCCCTTAAATGCTGGATAGATGTATGGCTGGCCGCTCCGTGAAGAATAAATCTGTTGCACAAAATGTAATGTTAATCTAAAAGGTAGCAGGGCATGAAGGGAACAACATTATTTCCAGTATTTATTTACTGTCTCTCAAGCAAAGGATGTTACCAAGGCAGTTCACAAACAAAATGGTTCACAACTTTTCAAAATGAAACCAATTTCAGGCATCACATGACTGGGGTCATGTGCTTGAATTCCACATGGTCACTTTACATCTTTTGATCACTGCTCACCCTTACGAAACATGTTAAAGCTGAATGCACCAGTTCACCAACCATATGAAACCGTGAGATTTTCTTCCATAATTTACACTGGCTATGAAGCTGGACTGGACTGTATGCTGGTTATATAAATGTACAGCGCAAATCTATGCATGTTTACTCAGACATAACTCCTGCTACCTTCAATGGGGAAGCAAGTCCTGCTGTCTTCAATGAGGCTTCAGCCGATTACTCCCTATGTTCATAGTAACTGTTAGGGGTGTGCATCGGATCGGATCCGATCCACGATCCGAATCCGATCCGCCCCAAAATCGGGAAAATCCGATCCGATCCGATCCGATCAACCTCCGATCCGATCCGATCCGATCTGACGAGGTCCGATCCGGATCGGACGCCATTTTGAATGCTTTTTCCCATAGCCAAGTATTGTTTTACAAAAACGCCTATAACTTTTTCATTTTTAAAGATAGAAGGATGAAACTTGGGCACATTATACACTGGTTAGGGATAGTTATCTGTGAGAAATTTCAGAAAGATTGGTGCATGCGTTTTGTGGCAATTAATTGTTTAATAAATACCCAGAAATGCCTATAACTTTGTCATTTTTAAAGTTACAAACATGAAACTTTGCCACATTGTAGGTGGTACCTTGGGACCTATCTGTGAGAAATTTCAGAAACTTAGGTGCTTGCCTTGTGTGGCAATTAATTTTAGAAATTGGCTACGAATTTTTTAGATTAAAAGTTATTAACCTTTTTTACACAGAGGCTGGGGCTGTCAATTGCACCCTCCCGCCTCCCGGGAAGAAGAAGGAAACACTTTCTCTCATCTCTTTGATCCTTGCACGCTTGGCTGCAACTGAGGTAGTATCCATTACAAAAGGCGAAACAAAGTAGCACTTGGCTCGTGTCTGCTTTGATTGATACTTTCCCTTTTTACTTAAGCAGAACGGCTGAGCCTAGGATCACTCTCTCTCGCTAGGATCGTTACGGGAGAAATTTTCTACAGTCTTCAAAGTGGTGTGTGCAGACACCTTGCCACCAAATGCCTGGACCTATCATTCTGAAATTTTACACACATATCAAGTGAAGTGTTCCCTGTAATGTGCCCATGTTTCCTGTTTGTATCTTTAAAAATAAAAAAATGGGAGGCGTAAATGTATTTACCCCACTACTACCCATTTTTCTAAAATTAATTGCCATACAAGGCAAGCACCTACGTTTTTGAAATTTTACACACATAGGTCCCAAGGTACCACCTACAATGTGGCAAAGTTTCATGTATGTAACTTTAAAAATGACAAAGTTATAGGCATTCCTGGGTATTTATTAAAAAATTAATTGCCACAAAACGCATGCACCAATCTTTCTGAAATTTCTCACAGATAACTATCCCTAACCAGTCTACAATGTGCCCAAGTTTCCTGTTTGTATCTTCAAAAATAAAAAAGTGGGAGGCATAACTGTATTTCTCAATGGGCAAGTGCTTTCCAATGATTTCCTATAGGAAAGTACTGTCCAATGAATCCCTATGGGCAAGTACTGTCCAATGAATCCCTATGGGCAAGTGCTGTCCAATGAATCCCTCATTGTTTCAAAAATTAATTGCCACACAATACAAGCACCTACGTTTCTGAAATTTTACACACATAGGTCCCAAGGTACCGCCTACAATGTGGCAAAGTTTCATGTGTGTAACTTTACAAATGACAAAGTTATAGGCATTCCTGGGTATTTATTAAAAAATTAATTGCCACACAAGGCAAGCACCTATGTTTCTGAAATTTCACACACATAGGTCCCAAGATACCACCTACAATGTGGCAAAGTTTCATGTGTGTAACTTTAAAAATGACAAAGTTATAGGTGTTTCTTTCCTCATTGTTTCAAAAATTAATTGCTACACAAGGCAAGCTCCAATGTTTCTGAAATTTCACACACATATCAAGGCAAGTGGTACCTGTAATGTGCCCAAGTTTCCTGTTTGTATCTTCAAAAATAAAAAAATGGGAGGCGTAAATGTATTTACCCCACTACTACCCATTTTTCTAAAATTAATTGCCACACAAGGCAAGCACCTAAGTTTCTGAAATTTCTCACAGATAGGTCCCAAGGTACCACCTACAATGTGGCAAAGTTTCATGTTTGTAACTTTAAAAATGACAAAGTTATAGGCATTTCTGGGTATTTATTAAACAATTAATTGCCACAAAACGCATGCACCAATCTTTCTGAAATTTCTCACAGATAACTATCCCTGACCAGTGTATAATGTGCCCAAGTTTCATCCTTCTATCTTTAAAAATGAAAAAGTTATAGGCATTTTTGTAAAACAATACTTGGCTATGGGAAAAAGCATTCAAAATGGCGTCCGATCCGGATCGGACATCCGGTCCGATCCGATCCGACCATCCTCCGATCCGATCCGATCCGATCCGACCCCCCAGGTCCGATTCCGATCCGCTATCCGATCCGATCCGGGGGGTCAGTGCACATCCCTAGTAACTGTTACCCAGATTTACAGTCTTAATTCCCTTTTATGTGTCTGATGAATTAGGCACTTACCTACAAAAGCTTTTGCCACAAAAAGGCTGCCATTGTGTATATGCATACCTGGGAGTAAGTCCCATTGAGCTCAATGGGGCTTTACTTCTGAGCAGACATGCAAATCTGCTTTTTGCTTTGAAACTAACCTGGCTGCCCTTCCGGAATGAATTTCTCGTAACAATATTAAGGTAAATTTTCTGTCAGAAAAGATTTTACAAGTTCACCACAGTTGAGTCAAGAAGTGGCAATTAAGATCATTTACAATGCAACCCTGTGCATGTTCATTAGAAATAACCTCCACAGAATTCAGTGGGGCTGGCTCACTCCCATATAGGTAAGCACAGCACTGAAGCCATAGAATTGTTCTTGTGTATGACAAGCCATAGGTATGTCACCAATAAATATTGTTTGACCATGCATTTAAGTATAAGCTGCTTTTAAAGGCAATAGGTACCCCCCAAAACACCAAAGTTTAATAAATTTATTTAAAACACTTATATCGTGTTTATCCTCAACAGAGCTCAAAGAGGCTATCAAAAATTATTTCACAATTATATCACTAAAATACCAAGAAAAATAATATAAAGACATAAGTATAATTTATTATTATCATTATCATTTAAAAGCCAACTTTCTGTTATACATTTGGAACCTATATTTGCTATAATTATTTCTTAGATATTGCTATTTATCTATTTACTTATTTTTAGTGAGTTTAAAAAACAAACAACCCTGAATTCTTATTTAATGCTCTTGGAAACTGAAAAATAGGAAAGCAGACCACAAATTTTTAAGTTGATAAAATAATATCTTACACTGAGGCTTCCAAAGAACATTTCAGCAAAACATTCCAGAATTAATTTCTCTAATAATATTAACGTCAATTTTCTTTAAGAAAAGATTTTACAAGTTCACCGTTGTTGAGTCGAGAAGGGGAAATTAAGGTAATTTGCAGTGCAATCCTATACGTGTTCACTGAGAAATTAGTGCCACAGAATTCAGTGAGGCTGGCTCGCTCCTGCAGTGTGGAGTAGCTCTGTTCTGCTTTGAAATTACAGCCGTGTTGATCCATATCAACAAACCAGTACTTAGGAGTTTTCATCTTCTAGAAGCAAGCCTTTTGTAACGCTAAGGTGGTGGTGGTGGGGTCTTCATAGCCCATTCAAGACCAAGCTTACCCCCAAATACTTTACATTACAACAAGGAGCAATGTGTCGTTGCTGGGAAAATTCATTTCTTCCTAGCTACTCTGAGAGTTGCAGCTAAGCTTTGAGAGGGGTGGCACAAGACATCAATATTCCTGCTAATCAAAAGGTGCCAGGGCTGCATCCTGGTGAGCTCTAGCTCCACTACACCATCAGAAGGGATTCTATTGAGAGTCTCCGTGTCTGTGTTGGGCATGTAGTGTTGGTGGCGGATGCTGATATGTAGACTTTCAACAGGGACAGGTAGAGCCACCTGGTCAGCCATTCACAAATGACTTTCAGCCCTCAGATGGGGGCCACTGCCATCCAGATGTCCTTTTGGCGGCCTCCGCATGTGTTCAACAGCATTGGTGGAGTAATGGCAATGATGCATTGGTGACTTTAGCCGCATTTGAAAGCTACCCAGGGAAACAAAAAACGTTTCTGCCTTTCGGTGGTTCATCAAAATGCATCAGTCATGACTTCCAGTGAATGCAATGGCGGGTCGGTGCAGCGAACTGTGAGCTCCGCAGAACGGGACGGTTTGGGTGCCGTCTGGGAAATCCCAGTCGGAGTTAATTTCCGCAGATTAAAGGGGAATGCAACGAGCAAGCCATTAGGTATCTCGTAAACCCTTTGATGTGGTAACGAAGCCGGAATGGAAACTTCGTCAGAGAGACAGCAGAAAAGGTCTGAGATGCAGGCTTCCAGCGCTCACGAGCTGTTCCGGACCCGAGAGGGCATAAGATCATCCGGGCATTCATTCCCCAAGAAGGATAACATCTGTTGAGGAGGGAGACTTTCACTGCAACAAAATCAAATATTTAACAACTGATCCTGCAGGAATCAAAGAAAACGAAACCGCTTGCATCATCATGTGGGTGAGTCATCTTACCCTTTGAGTAAGAAAGAATTTTTTAAAAAATATTGAAGTCACAAAAGGAATCACAGATGGATATCTTTGTTTAAAGAATTTATATATGAACTAAATTAGGAGAATAGAGAATTGCCTCTTCCATTTCGAGAGAAATATGCGCCAGTGAAGGCGACTGTGAGTTATAAGAACATAGAGATATAAAGGCTTTTGCAATGGGAAAAACTAAAAGAAATACAAATGACTTTGCGGGAATAATGACAGGAATTCAGGATTTACAACTACTAATGCAAAAGTGTACTCAACAAATATGTGATAAATTGGATCACTCTGTAGTGAAATGGGATTGTGAAAATAAGCCAGAAGTATGGGAGCTAAAGATGGCGCATGAAAATATAGAACCAGAATGAGAAAAAACTCAAGAAAGAAAAAACTAGGACATTACTACAAAACGAGTGTCTAATGAGGTCAAAGGCTTTTTGGACAATAAAGATAAAGGATATCAAAGTACTTTGAAAGAATTCTGTGATGGAACAAGGGTTGAAAATACAGTTCCTGCAACAAGAGAGAAACAAAGGAAGATTATCTTCAGACGAGAGGCTTTGAGATCAAAACCAAAGCAGAGAAAAATCTTTCGATGGGTTATTCTGGTAGTCAAGAGGCGGAAATGTAAGGGGATTCCAGTGCGAAATCCAAAAGAACTGGCAGAAAAATTTAAAAAGGAATTCCCTTTTGAAATGGGTTAAAAGAAGCATTGAGATTCGGCCAGATAAAAGGACACTTGATTATGGTCTGGAGATAGTATTGAAGCGGGAACTTTGTCTTTTCTTTTTGTTCTTTTTTGTGGGATAGAAATTGTGGAAACTTTATTACATATTCAGAATAAGAATAAGAATAAGAATAAGCTTAATGCTGTAGTAAAAAGGAAAAGAAAAAAATGAGGGGTTGTTGGTTTTATTGGGGTTACTTTGTTTTGTTCTTTTTAGTGGGATAGAAATTGTGGAAACTTAAATATATATGCATAATAAGAATAAGCCTAATGTTGTTGTAAAAAAGAAGGAAAAAGAAAAAGAAAAAATGAATTACTGGGAGAGGGAGAAAGGGGCGAGAGTGGGGGAAAGAAACTAACTACGCTAATAATTAAATAAAAAGTAATATGTATATGTAAATTCTATATAAGATGAGTGGTACATCTGGGGATTCAACCAAAAGGTGTGTCTAAAGGAAAGAGAGGAGGGGGGAAAACTTATTTACTTCATCTTTAGCAAGAGGGGGAGAATGGGGAAAAATGTTTTTTGTTATTCTGCGGGAGAAAATGTGGTTTTTATATGTTTGTTGTGGAGAAGGTGGGGGGGTCCATTTTAATGTTGTATGTCTTTGTATGTTTTATCCTTGTTTGAAAATAATAAAAATTCAAACTGGAAAAAACAAAATGCATCAATCATTTTCTGTTAGATTTAGCTATAATTATCAATCCCCTGCTTCAGGGTAGTAATATGATTCTATTTGCTTTATGGATCAGCTTGATTGTATTTGCATTAAAAAGGGGAATGTTCATGAAACTGAATGCTGGGTTGGCTAATGTTTTGAATCAATGTTATCTACCGCGTCTGTTGACCAAAAGCAGGTTACACCCTAAAACTACTAAAGGACTGTTGGTTAATGCAATCGGGAACACACACACACAACTCAAGTAAAGGTCAGACAAGCAAAAGTGGTTCCTTGGGGCCATTTTATACACCATAGCATCTCCTCCCCAACTAAAGTAGAATGATATGGAGAGATTCAAAAATCACAGAGGACTAGAAAATACTATAACTCAATTTAAACGTTTGAACACGAAGTAAAAAAAAAGTAGAGCTTCACCTATTGGGTGGTATAGAAAGGTCATTCATTCATTCATTCAAAACAAAACTACATGGATTATTTTATCGTAAGTTCTCATTTTTTTTCTCTTAAAGAAATCCTAGTTAGGGAACCCAAAATGCGTATTAGAAGAGACCAGGAGCTATTTCTGCATGCAATTCCACCCCCTCCTTAGACGTACTATGCAAGTACTCTCTCTGTAAGTTAGAAACACACCTCCGGCCAATACAATATATGGCACGCAACAGCTTTCCCCATGCTGGGGCCCTCCAGATATGTTGGACTGCAGATCCCAGATTCCCCCCAGCCAGATATTGGCACCTGATGTTGTTGGACTTGACATCCAACAACATCTGGAAGGCACCAAGAAGGCTGGTATCCAGCAACTCTTGGCATGCCCAATAGGGCCCAGTTGGAAGGGTGGCCTTTTACACATGATCAAAAAGGTGAACAAAAGAGGGAACTGGTTTGTATAAAATGGGCATATGCTAACTGATATTTTTAGATGCAAATTTAGAAATCATTACTGTAATTTAAATAGACCTACAGTACATCTCACCATCGTGGGGATAACTGTAACAAGGGCCTCATCTACACCAATAATAATAATAATAATAATAATAATAATAATAACAATTTATTTCTTACCCGCCTCTCCGTCTGGATCGAGGCGGGGAACAACAACATGATAAAATACATAAAACTGATTAAAACATAACACATATTATTAAAACTGCATAAAAAATCCTAAAACATCCTAAAAACATCCTAAAAACACCCTTAAAACAGTCTAAAATTCCACTGGATATGCCTGCCGGAAGAGAACAGTCTTTATAGCTTTCTTAAATTCTAAAAGACTGTTAAGTTGACGAGTCTCCTCCGGCAGGTCATTCCACAGTCTGGGAGCGGCAGAAGAGAAGGTCCTCTGGGTAACGGTTGTCAGCCTAGTCTTGGCTGACTGCAGTAAGTTCTTCCCAGAGGACCTGAGCGTGCGGGGCGGATTGTATGGGAGAAGGCGATCCCGCAGGTAACCTGGACCCAAACCAAGCAGCATATTACACTATGAACGTGGTATGAAAGTGGTATATAAAAGGCAGGAGCCCCACCAAGTAGGATATAGCAGTATGGAAGTGGTATATGGTATGTGTCCATGGGACCCAACAGTTGTCAGTGCACTTCAATACCACTATAAAGCAGCAGTTCGGCTCCTGCCTCTTATATACCACTTTCATACCACTTCCATAGTGCAATATCTTGCTTGGTGTAGATGAGGCCCAGGTTTTTTAAAAAAAGACACACACACCACACTCCTGCCCTCTGAAAAGTAGGACACATGGCCACCTTAGCTTGGAGCTCTCTGAGATGGACCCTGGGTTTTTTTGGGGGGGGGGCACTGCTTATGTCCATTTCAGCTGTATTCTTTCTCTTTTCTCAGCCAAAAGTACTCGCAGAAAAATGAGCTATGTGTGAACTTTTTAGAGTTTTACTCCATCTTCTTTTTTTTTTGGTAATAATTTTATTAATTTTCAACATATATCACATAAAGTAAACACAATACTTATAAACCCTCGACAACCCCCCGTGCTCCCCTTCCCCTGAGACCTTCTTACTCTATTATTTTATACAATTTTCCAAAATTGCATTGATTCTTTTGAAGGTGTACATCCTCTCCCCTTTTCTAAAACATATTCTAAAAATACTCCCCAAATGCTTCAAAAATCATTCTTTTTAGTTAATCCCATCTTAACTTTCATTATACATGTTAATCTATCATTAATTGCAATATCCCACACTCCTTTATACCATTCTTCTATACTATAATTCCCTTGTAATTTCCAACTTTTAGCTATCATTAGTCTCGCCGATGTCAGGAGATTGTTTATCAATTCTTTTATATCATTATTACCATAATCTTTATCAAATACCCCCAATAAAGCTATATTTGGACTTGCTTCTAACTCCATCTTCTTGAATTGTTTCTGAACCTTTCGTGATATCATGACAGCTTACTACAAAATCCTTTAGTTCCTTTATAGCTTACAAATAGAGTCTGTCTTTTATTATCTGCAGGTGGAGATGCTGAAGGGTTTGTTATCTTCCATTTTAGCCTTCACCCAATCTAGCAGACTCAACCCTTATTTATATCAAAATAATCCAAATTAGCATTGGCCCAAAGCTATTTCATAGGTCTCAGTTTTCCCCTAAAAGTTATTTTGTATAAGGTATTGTAACCTGGGGTCTCTAATGTGTTATCCATGGCACTGCCCCTCTTGATTTTTTAAGAAAAGTTAAACGATTTGAATTGTGAGGCTGGCATGCAGCAAAATGAAGTGCTGCCCTCCAGGACCATTGTTTGTTTGTTTGTTTGTTTGTTTGTTTTCCAAAAGTGTGGTTCTGTGTTTTGGAGCTTAGACCCCCATTTCTGCCTTATACTTGGATTCTTGAACAAGTTACTTTTCCTATAGTCTCATCTGTTTGCCTTCTGGTAAAGGAGGGTCTTGTGAGTGGCCATGCCCACCGTGGAAGCAGTTTTACGGATGGGCAAGCCCATCCCATGGCAGCCATTCTGTGAGAGTGCCCACAACACTCTCCAAAATTCCAAATGTGCCCACTGACACAGAAAGTATCAGACATAACATTCATAAACATATGTTGTATATATACAATGCATGTGACTCTAAATATATATATTAAACTTGCTATGAGCATAGCCTAAACTACTTTTCAGAGTTATACAAAGGCTGCAGTGCTAATCATTTGTCATAGAAAGCTAAATGAATATTAGACCAAATGAATAACTTGTACCCATATGCTCGCAAGCCAAAAGGCACAATGCTCCATTAACAATAGGAGGAATACATGAATGTGAGAGAGAACCCCACCCCATCAAATAAGACTATTAACTTTTCAATAACTAGCAAGAATAAGGGGAGAGGTTTACATTCCGTGATGCCTGGATGCTTAACTTATCAAAGGCATTTTATTTAGGGCACAGTCCTATGGGGATGGCTGTAGCCTCCAAACTTGGGAGGCTTATGGCCATCCAAAGCAGAGGGGGACCACTTGCACAACGGAATCAGCAGAGCGTAAGAGAATTGGCGGGGGTGTAAGTGCCCCATGGATTTTGCCCCATGTCAGTTGAAACTGTTACCAATCCAATATTCAGTCTGAAGTCTAGAGATGTGTCCAAAGAGGCAAGAATATGGGTGATGTGGGGTCAGGAAGTCAAAATAGTGGTCCACCAGCCAATGTGGTCAAAACCAAGGTGCACTGTTCGACTGAAAGAAGCCAACCCAAAGGCAGTTAGCTATGCATAAACATTCATATCATTAAAGTTGGCTCATCCAACCAGGTCTATAGGAAACAGAGTAACTGCTTAGTCTTAAGCAAGGTCATGCAATAAGAATCTACCTGAAGTCCTGCTTGGTGCGGCTTCTGAAGGTGGGTCTAAAGGGCTGGCAGCAACAGGCACAGAGATACAAAAAGAGTAGAGTCACACACCATTGTATTCCAGTCTAAAACAGAACCACTCTAACTTCCAGTGCAAAGTACATAATGATTACACTGCAATTTAACGTTTTGTTTTTGTTTGGTTTTACTTCAAGTTCAAGCTGTGTGTCAATTTAGACTTTTTCTACCTCTGTGACTGCAAGTAGAAAACTAATAATGTATAGCCACTCTGTTTCCTTGCTGGGTCAAAATCTTTCCCCAACGTATACTAATGCATTGTTTAGAAGGAAGAAGGAGAATTGTGTGCTGAATATGTTGGGCTATTCTTCTCCTAGTTCACATTGCAAGATTAAGGATTTTTCTTCATTTGAAATTTTACTGAATATGTGTAAGAGTGGGGTTATAAGAGTTTGTTGGCACAGCATAGAGAAAGAAGCTTTTGGGGACATAGAATGGCTTTAAATGGGTGTACAAGTGATGGGGTAATGTTTTAATAATAAGAGAACAAGTAGGCCTGCACACATAAAACACTATCAAAAGTTAGATGCTCTGGTTTGGATAAGGCCTGATAAAATATGATTTGATATTGTTCAAAGACATTAGTCATAAGAACTTGTGGTTTATACCGACTGTAAGTATTCCGATTAAAGGAACTAAGGCAGGAGCTACACTACTACTTTATAATGGTTTATAACCGTATTGACAACTGTTCGGGCCCAGGACACACTCCATATACAGTTTTCAAAACATTTTCAAAGTATCATATCCTGCTTGGTATAGATCTGGCCTAAGTGAAAGGTTAGAGTTGTGATTTAGAAAACCCTCGTGTCCAAAAGAACAGAGAAATAAACCAGAGAGTTGACATGATGAAAAGCAGAAGTAATGTCCAGTTTTGACATCAGAAGGGATGGAACATTCTGGGAAGAGGATGATCTAAATTGATGATGTTGACCAATAGACTTTTGGACCCTATCTACACACGCAGGATAAAACACTTTGAAAACGTTTTGAAAACTGTATATGGAGTGTGTCCTGGGCCCAACAGTTCCCAAAACTGTTATAAACAGTTTTAAACTGTTTCAAACCGTTTTAAAGCAGTAGTGTAGGCTCTTGGATGTATTAGGAGGAAGGACAATGATGTCTTTCCTTTCCCTCAGACATGACATCCAGGATGTTGCTCTGAGCCTAGCATGTAGGCCTCAGTGACTCCTTGGCTTTGCCTGGGAGAAATGGAAGACCCTCTGCCGAAAAGAGCTCCTTCGCAGAGTCAGTGTGTTGTCATTGGGGGAATGCTCGTCTGTGTTTGTCTTAGCAAAGATCTTGTTCTCCAGAAATCTGCCAGATTTGTGAGTATATTCTTTTAATTTGCTTTGTTGTAATAATAATAATAATAATAATAATAATAATAACAATTTATTTCTTACCCGCCTCTCCGTCTGGATCGAGGCGGGGAACAACAACATGATAAAATACATAAAACTGATTAAAACATGACACATATTATTAAAACTGCATAAAAACATCCTAAAACATCCTAAAAACATCCTTAAAACATTCTAAAATTCCACTGGATATGCCTGCCGGAAGAGAACAGTCTTTATGGCTTTCTTAAATTCTAAAAGACGGTTAAGTTGACGAGTCTCCTCCGGCAGGTCATTCCACAGTCTGGGAGCGGCAGAAGAGAAGGTCCTCTGGGTAACAGTTGTCAGCCTAGTCTTGGCCGACTGCAGTAAGTTCTTCCCAGAGGACCTGAGTGTGTGGGGCGGATTGTATGGGAGAAGGCGATCCCGCAGGTAACCTGGACCCAAACCATGTAGGGCTTTAAAGGTAATAACCAACACTTTATACTTCGCCCGGAAACTAATTGGCAGCCAGTGGAGCGATTTTAAAGCTGGCGTAATATGGTCACCCTTAGATGTACCGGTGACCAACCTGGCTGCCATATTTTGAACTAGTTGAAGTTTCCGGACTAGGCACAGAGGTAGCCCTATGTACAGCGCATTGTATGGAGGTTTGTGTGTCTGTTTAACTTTCTTAAATTGCTTTAATAAATGTTTTAAAGCTGTAACCGTTTCATTGAGTTTGTGAGTCTGAGTAAAGGCAATCATTCTGGTACTCTAGAGGTTTCACCTGCTATTGAGGAGAGCAACCTTGAGGGGTATTGATGAAAGGTATTGCAGGAACCCACGCTTCCAGGCAGCCTAAGTTCAGTACCTCTCAAGTAAAAAGGTTATCAATAATTTTCCTCTACAAAGAGAGTTGGAGAAACTTTTTTGAGTGTTTTTTTAATGGGAAATACAAATTGATGCCCCCCCCAAAAAACAACAACCATCAATGAAACAAGGCAATTGGACAATAAAAGCTTCATCTGGAAGCACCCAGAATACTGAAATTGTAACTGGGGGGAAAGTTTAAAGGGAAATAGTTTTTATTTTACAAAAGCTGTCTACAGAACCTTGAGTGGGGACTGTGGAGGCTCATGGCTTTGGGGTATGTTGGAGGGGCTGGGATTCCATTTTAGTCAGAACCAGCCAGGACTCTGAAGGAGCTATCCAAGGTGCTGAACCCTAGAGTTCTGGCTGGTTCTAACTAAAACCCAGAATGGCACCACAGCCCTGCCAAAATCAGAGCTACCAGCCTCCACTGCATGGGGATATAGAAAAACATCAATAGCAGCGCTAGAAATCAGAGGAAAACATGACCCTTTGTGTAGGTTTAGGGTTTCTTACCTTGTGTCTCCAGCTACATCTCCCCCGTGCATCTGTTATGTACACCGTCTTTCGACAATGATTGATGGACTTTTCATCCATATAGTGGCACGGGGACTGCTGCATTTGAGTAGAAATGTGCTGATCTAAGTGCTGAGTGGGACTTTTGAGTTTTTATACCAAACACATGCTTAGAATGTCATCAGACGAGCATTTTATTGCACGCTTGAGACTCCCCGCTTACGGATGTTCGCGGGTTCTTTTGACGACGACGTCCACCTCCCATGCATCTCCCTCTCCTTCTTGCCTTGTTTCCATCACAAAATAGACCTCTTTAAATCGGATTTATTTATTTATTTTGGAAACAAAATGAGCTGCAATTTCCTGCTCTGTGCTGGAAAAGCGGCATGATAAAAACGGCCACGGAATGGGCCATGTGGTCAGTGTTTACTTCATCTTTCTTCCCCTGTGTGAAGAAAGAGGCAGTATTGTGGGACGGAAGTGGGGGAGGGAAACACGATTCCCCCCCCCCCCATCTGATGATGTTCTTAGCTGGAGTAACTCCAAATAAATTAGTAGAATTTACATGAGCAAGATATATTCCAGAAGTCTTCTCCAACCGGTGACTTCCAGATGTGTTGGACTACTGTAAGCTAACACATCTGGAAGTCATCTGGTTCGGGAAGGCTGATATATCTAGTCTATGGTTGCCAGGTCGCCAGCTTCCACCATGAGACTCAGGTTTTGAGGTCTACTCTCTCAAACTCAGGGTGGCATGTTTAAATTTCCAGATCATCTACTAGTCTCAAACGATCACCTTATTTAACTTTGAGACTTTGTAAAGACCTTTCTACCAATAACAATTCTGTTGGAAAAGGCTTCTTGGTTGCAATGGGCTAATCCAAAGGATTCTCACCTTTTCACCCAAAAGGTTATTTTGCCATTTAAGCTGGATATTCCTAGAAACACTTTAAAACCACATTCAAAATAACCTTTGGACTTCAAAAATCCCTGCATTAGGCAACAAATACTTATTCCAATGTGCTGTTATTATTGTTGTTGTTGTTGCTTTGAAAAAGAATGTGACTCCTTACTACTGTGGTGTTTCTCCATTTGGCACTGTGGAAACTCCACTGGATGTATGGCTGTGATGCAGATGGCTGCCCTGGATATAGGCAGAGAAGAGTAACGTTTCCACCAACCGTTGTGTTCACAGACTGGATCATGCAGCTTACAGGACCTGAAGGAGGGGGAGAAAGAACGGCCAAGGAAAAGTTCAGTCAGGGGCCAAGACGTACCAAGGAACTGATGTTGTTCCTGTATGTTCCCTTTCATGCATGCTGATCAGCATCAGAAATCAGCGGAGGCTGGTGGCTCCGATGTCGGCGGGGCAGTTAATCCGCTCCGGGTTTGTCCAAGGTGCTCCACATAAATGAAGCATAAATAACATATTACTTGTAGCAATGCAACACATTTCATTTCAACAGTATCACTACAAGGCATTTGCATAACCTTAGAATACGTCACTTTTGGAAATGCTGACAACCCCAATACGTTTAGACACAAATTTCAACACTAGATGATGGAACAGCTCTGAGGAAGAAAAGAGTGGAGATTCTAACTCTTTCTTTACATTGAAAGGATGCAGACAAGCTGGAGGGGGTTCAGAGGAGGGCAATGAGGATGATCAGGGCTCTGGAAACAAAGCCCTATGAGGAAAGACTGAAAGAAATGGGCATCTTTAGCCTTGAGAAGAGAAGATGGAGGGGAGACATGATGGCACTCTTCAAGTTCTGAAAGGTTGTCACACAGAGGAGGGCCAGGATCTCTTCTCGATCATCCCAGAGTGCAGGACACAGAATAACGGGCTCAAGTTACAAGAAGCCAGATTCCAGCTGAATATCAGGAAAAACTTCCTGACTGTTAGAGCAGTATGACAATGGAAGCAATTCTCTAGGGAGATTGTGGGCTTTCCCACACTAGAGGCATTCATGATACAGCTGGACAGCCATCCATCAGGTATGCTTTAAGGTGGATTCCTGTACTGAGCAGGGGGTTGGACTCGATGGCCTTAGAGGCCCCTTCCAACTGTACTATTCTATGATTCTATGAAAGGCTTAAAGGAGATTTTCTTGCCAGAATCTAGACAACTAGAATCTTTTTTCTTAGCAGAAAAATCCAATAAGGAAGAAAAGATGGAACCGGTGTAGGATGGTAGCCCTGGAAGCCTTCCATCTGGAAGCACCTTACATAGTCATGGGAATCCCTGATGGCTTGTACTAGCTCAGATGGCTTGTACCAGCCTATTCTACTTTTTTCCCTTTGAACGGTTGACTCCCATGTCAAATCAGAAATGACTTTTGAAACTCACTTTTACATGTGGCATACAGAGCAGAAGGCATAGTTCAAGAAAAACAAGTCTAAAGCGGCGATGGGTTCACAGGACTAGTTTCATATTTCTTTGGATCCTGACCATCAATTGTAGACAATTAGATAATTCGCCCCATGGTTAACTCACTTGACCTAATCTAGATATCTTCCAAGTTTCCTCTTATTTTGTCATCCCCACTGCTTACAGATGAATTCCAACCATTTAAAGACATCACAGAATTAAAAGTCTGGGAGTTGGGCATCCGCAGAAATAACTCAATTTCACATCCTCAATGTTTGCTCTCTGTCCCAAAAATATAGGGACGTACTAAAATGAAGGACATCGAATGGCCATCGAAATGCATTGGCTCACTTCAGTGGCCCTTCAGTGTCCTTTATAGTACGTCCCCAAAATATATTGCTCACGTAGACGATAGTTTGAAAAAGAAAGAAGGAAAAATCTGTTTTTCATTTTAATTGCTGTATATCATGTGAATCTTACCCGTGATTGCTGCTAGAATTACGAATATCTTCAACATGACTGCTGGTGTTTTCCTGCGCCAAGAGAGAAAGCAGTACGGAAGATGCTGTTGCATGAACAGGCAAATCTCAACTGAGGTTTTAAAAAACAGGCTTCTAGTTTTGCTTATCAGCAGCATATTGGCAAGCCAACAGAAGCTTTATCAGATCCAAAAGGGTGTTCTCAGGGTAGCTGTGTGATTTGTTCAACCGAAATAATTTCATAAGGTGTGTACTGTTGAAATATGTGTTAATAATAAACCTAATAATTCAGGAAGACATATGGGTAAAGCTAGATTGAACTACTATTATTCATGCTGAGAAACCATGAAGTTACTATCCCAACATTTATATTTCAGCTGAGAAGCAAGCTTGCAACTGATGTTGACAAGGGTTCCAATAGGACAACCTGGTCCCCATCACTAAACGTGCTTTATTTTTAAAGATCTATTCTCATTCAGAGTGCACGCTGTATCTTAATTTCATTGTTATGTTATGGACATTAGGCTTAGGAATGGGCGAATGAGTCATGTTCAGGATCTCCAGCATACTCTAAACATTGCCTCATGATTGGTTCCCCACCCCATTCCCATTTGTGATCACTGCTTGCTCAGCGTAAGTGGGAAAAGTGCGAAAATGCAGTGGCGGTCGAATGGGAGATTCACACAAATCTCCCCAAATTGGCATTGATTTCCTAATTTGGCACAAATTTCTTCCATAGGCTGAAATGGGGCAGCAGAAGCAAACTCCCATTTCATTCCAGTAGTCAAGAGGGTGCTATGATTTAAGCAGTGGAGGCTAGTACCTCCGATTTTGGTGGGGCTGTGAATCCATTCCGGGTTTCAGTCAGAACCAGCCAAAACTCTAAAGAAGCTGTCCGAGGTACTAAATCCTATTCCCCAAATAAGATAAGCACCTTGGACAGCTCCTTCAGAATTCTGGCTGGTCCTGACTGAAACCCAGAATGGATTCATGGGGCACCAAAATCGGTGCCACCAGCCTCCAGCGGATTTAACTCCACATGTTGTTGTTTTGTTATTAAATCAGGATTGGCTATTATTATTATTATTATTATTATTATTCAAACATATTAGAAATGTAGAAGCAGTTGTGAGGCATGGCAGAGAGGAGGCAGAACAAAAATGTTCTTTGGGTGCACCACGACTAATGAACATGGGCCATCTAAAGCCACCCCCTCATGAGACCATTAAATTCAGGGCCTAAAATTACCTAGCTGCACCACTAGCTGCTCCCTCAACCACTTATTTATTTATCTGTTTTAATCATTCTCCACTGTTTAATATAATAAAATCTCTACATCGATATTTAAACTCACATTTAAATACACTATCAAAAACAATTTAATCTTACTGAAGGCACTTATGAATGAATGGATTCTTAACATCACCAAATCATTTTTCCCCTTCCTGAAGTAGACTCTCTAACCTTCCTAGGCCTTCTCCAGCAGTTAGCTCTCGGTCTTAACAAGGAATATTAATTGGTGTTTGCCATATACATTCGAAAGTGTGTAGTTGGTGGCCTGGAAAGAAACCCTTATCTCAAGATAGGATGGAAAATAGAAAGCTCCGGTACCAGGCACTGCATGTTAACAGATGGCGTGAGTCAATGGCAAGTAAACTGAAAAGACCAGCCCTAAATCACCAATATGTAGAAACTAAAAGGCAAACATAGTAATGACTCCCTGTGAACCCACAGATTTACCCACCTGGAGAAAGTAGAGTCCATTCTCATAGACTTCCAGATAAAGCTATATATGGTCATTTGGGGACATTTATTACAGTGTGTGTGTGTGTGGGGGGGGTGTTTGTATGTGTGGGACATGTTACAATTTTGTCAAGCCAGAACAAAAGAACCACAAAAAGTGTGATTTGTCAATTACAAGGCTAATATAGTCAATTACAAGGCTAATAGTGCTGATGTAAATCAAAGTGTAATTATAAATTCACAAGGATTGTTCCAAAGTATACATGCACATCATACTGTCTGAGATTTACAATAATAAATGTGATCATATACAATGAATGAAGTCAATACAGTTAAACTTCTAACCCAAATTATTTTAGCTGAATTTTAACAAAAATAAAAACGCTCCTGTAATTGACTATATTGGCTTTGTAATTGCCTATATTTAGAATTTTAGAACTTTATTTTTAAAAAAAGAAACTTATATACTTTGGTGTAACTAGGTCATCCCTTGAGTATAACCGCCCGAAGAGCTTCGGCTATGGGGCGGTATATAAGTGTAAATAATAATAATAATAATAATAATAATAATAATAATAATATATAGGGAGCATTACCTTATTTGTGGATATGGGATGTGTGTGTGTGTTTCATTTTCAAACTGATTGGCACTTGAACTCCTGAGTTTGTGTTTAGAAGGAATCATAGATAGGATGGTGATTATATAATATATCATCCTGTGTTCCTCTACACATTCTGCGATGAGCAGATTTGAAATACCAAGTGTATCTTCTTATATAAGAATATGGTAGTTTAAGGATTACTCGAGATCTACCAGACCGATTTTGCTCATTTTTCTTTTAAACTGAAGCTTGAGCAGCGTCGTTGTGCAGAAAATTTTGGAAGTTTGAAAACGTTCAACTTCGCTCAATCACTATGTTTCTGCGCCCTGGATAGGAACCTGAAGCAGTCGGGGAACGACAGCTGCCACGTATGCAGGGAGAAAAACACAAAAACGGGGATGGAGAGAGGGGTCTTGGGCTTTGCAAGTTGTGCTCGCTCTGAGTGGCCATATTGGCCGCAGGAATGGTGGTGGAGGCAGGAGCGAATGCTCTGAGGTGGCGGTGGCGGAGGAACAGAAGCAGCCCCAGGAAAAGTTGGGTTTTAAAATGTGGCGGGGGGAGGGAGAGGAAAGAGGTGGGCTTGAGGCCTGAGGAGAAGAAGCGAATGTTGTTCAGTGGCCATGGGTGTGAGGAAGCGAGGGTCAAAAGGGAAGTAACCGCCATACAGCTTCTGGAGGACTGACATAGCGGGAGTGGATTCTTGGCTTGGAAGCACTACATCGGAGAGGGATTTGGATGTGAGTGTGGACAGCAATCTGAACATGAGTCAGCACTGTGAGATAGCCCCTAGTAGGTCTAATGCAGTTCTGGGCTGCATTAGAAGAAGCATTGTATCAAAGGCGGGTGAAGTCCTTATTCCTCTCTACTGAGACCACACCTGGGGTATTGTGTATGATTCTGGGCAACACATTTCCAGAAGGACCTTGACAGGTTAGAAAAGGTCCAGAGGAGGGCAGCAAAGATGATAAAGGGAATTGAGGACATGCCCTATGAGGACAGGCTGAGGAACTTGGGTTGTTCAGTCTGGAGAAAAGAAGACTGTTAGCAGTGTTCAGGTACATAAAAGGCTGCCACAGAGAAGATGGTCGAGAACTATTTTCCATGGCCATAGAAATTAGGATCTGAAGTAATGGGTATAAATTACAGCTACCTAGATTCCGATTAAATATAAAGAAAAAACTTCCTGACGGTAAGATCTGTACTACAGTGGGACAGTCTACCTATGGAGGTTGTAGGTTCTCCATCTCTGGAGGTTTTTAAAGAGAGGACAGACAGCCACCTCTCATGGATGGTTTAATTGGTTTTCCTGCACATTGCAGGGGGTTGGACTAGATGATCCTTGTGGTCCGTTTCAACTCAACAATTCTATGATTCTATGAACAGTATGTTTTGCCCTTAGCCTACTAGCACTGACAGCAACATGCTCTTTATACTAGTATCTGAAGGGGGGCGTTGGGGTGTCTCTTGTTGAAAGAGAAATGGCTATGTGTCTGCCATGCATGAGTAGGATTTACCCATGAATGGGCCTTTGAACATAGTCAAGGCTGACTCAGAGTCTGCGAACAGGGTGTTTCTGTTGTCTGGGCCATTCCCATTTCCCTTCCTATCGTTAGATAAGGGCCCACTTGCGGCAAAAGTATGTAAGGCTCATTGTTGGACAACTGAAACTTCTAGTGAATAAGCGCTTGAGCCAGTGAATGTAAATACAGAATAAGAGGTAACTCCTCTAACTTGGAGATCATGTGGTGTAGTGATTAGAACAGTATTCCCCAACCTGTTGTTATTTCTGTACCACCCCATAGCTGAAGCTCTCTGGGTGGTTAACCTAGTGCCTTCCAGCTGTTTTAGACTACAACTCCCAGCATTCCTGACCATTAGCCATGCAGGCCGCGACTGATGGGAATTGAAGTTCAAAACAACAGGGTGCACCAGGTTGGAGAAGGTTGGTCTAGAATGTCAGACGAGGACTAAAAAGACCTGAGTTCAAATCCCGGCTCAGCCATGAAGCTCAGCAGGTGAACTTGGACCTCTCTGTCTCAGCCAAACCTACCTTGCAGATTTGGTGCAAGGAGGAAACAGAATTGGCACACAACCCTTTATGCTGCATTGGGTCCCTCAGAGGAAAGGCAGGATGCAAATCGAATAAATGAAATGGTTAATTTCTAAAAACATGCTCAGCTATTACATATGGATTTTGGTGATAAAATGCAAAGCAAGAAAATGCCTTAGACTCGGGACTAAAGGAGACATTGCTTGGCAGATCTGTGTAACAGCCTCCCAATGCTTGTGTTGATGAAAAGCATCCATGGGGAGTGGGGAAATCTAGGCAGGGTAGCAGTGGGGTATAATTCTAGCTATACTAGAGTGAGCAGATACACAAGAGGGCAGGGCGCCTGCAGCTTTCACTGTTGTGATGAAGAGGGAACTTCACCAGGTGCAGCAGGCATACAAAATGACCCCTGCTGAAATTCCCTTTTCGATGCAACTGTTAAAAATACAGCAGCCTGGTCCTCCTTTCCATAGGGTCACCCTAAGGGGATGATGGGAGTTGCAGTCCAAGAACATCTGGAGGCGTACACATTCCCCATCCCTGTTTTAGAGATTGACTGCAAACTGAATCCAGCGGAGAAGCCTGGTGTGGTTTATTTCTGTACATTGCCACTAGGTAGCAGCATTGGAATACATATTTGATTCCTATTTCAAATGACTATGAGCCTTGCTGTTTTTTCCCATCAAGATGTTGGGCATCATGCGCCATTCCTTCCTCTGCTTTGTTATATTGCCATTTAAGCATCCAAATCCTTCCTGAAATGGGTTCATGAATCTTCCCCATCAAGAGTTCCCTACTCAAAGAGCAATATTTAGATGGTGCAAATCCTATTTTAAGCAAATACCAGGCACAGGTGGTCCCAATCAAGATCAGAACCCTGTGGGAGGGGGCTTTAATGCTTTGCCCCTTTGTTGTGGTCCAAATCTGAAAAGAGGCCCTTGTGCCTGTTGTTTGCACTGGAAGAAAAGTTTCCATTGGTTTGAATGGGAGATTTTCTTCCATTATAGGGTGGCCATATGAAAAGAAGGGCAGGGCATCTATATTGCATTAAAAAGGGAATTTCAGCAGGTGCCATTTTTATGCATGCAGCACGTGGTGAAATCCTCCTTCATCCCAACAGTTAAAGCTGCAGGTGCCCTGCCCTCTTCTGTATCTGGTCACTCTAGTATAGCTCCTGCAGCTTTAACTGTTGGGATGAAGAGGGAATTTCACCAGGGGCTGCATGCATAAAAATGACACCTGCGGAAATTCCCTTTTCTATACAACTGTAAAAGATACAGCAGACATGTCCTCCTTTCCAGATGGTCACCCTACATTAGAAGGCACAGCGGGGCCCCAATTTGGGTTTCTGATGTTCAGGCTGTGAGTTCCGTTACATAGATGGCCAAAAGTGTACCACCCGTGCACAAGAGGGGAGTATTAGCAGGCTCAGGGAAGCCCCAAGCTTAGCAGAGGTGCAAATACTAATACTAATACTAATAAAGCTTTAGAAAAAAACAAAAGGGGAATGGATCCCATAAGAACCAAAGGTTGGCTGATTATTGGGTGGGTGGGGGAATGGAACTGGAGTATTGAGGAGGAAGGAATGGCTGGTAAATGGAATGGAACAGCAAACAGGAGGACTCCACATTTGGTTGCAAGCCCCACATGTCACTTTCAATATATATTTGGTGGCAGGCCAAATACAAACAAGTGGATTTTTCACTCCAGACAATACAGTGCAGCCAGCAGAGGCTGGTGGCTCCGATATCAATGGGGCAGCGAATGTGCTCTGGGTTTCAGTTAGAGCTCTAAAGGAGCTCTCCAGGGTGCTTTTTGGGTAACTCTTTTAGAATTCTGACTGGCTCTGTACTGAAACCAGAGCGGATTCACCACTCCACTGCCATCAGAGCCACCAACCTCTACTGAGTGCCACCATACCAGAGAGCAAGCAGGTAGTGAGAATTTTGCAAGAGGTTGCACGCTCTGACATTAATGTCAAGGGAAACAAAACCATACTGCTATTTGGTTTGGCTAGCTTCAGGTTTAGCCAATCCCTTAGAGGGCCGGATGGATGAGTTTTCCCATAGCAAATATCAAGCAGCTAGAGTTGGATGTCTTTCAGTCTCCCATTGCTTCTCAAACACCGAATGAACTGGGGGAGAGAGAGGATTTTGAGCGGAAAAACAGCCGCGGGGAAAGAAGAGCCTGGAAGCCAACATAGAAATCAGGATTGAAGAGCAGGTCATGATCACAGGGAGCAAGACCAAGGAGCGAAGCAGAAATCAGGACCAAAGAGCGTTGGGATTGAGCAGTCAGCCAGAAGTCAGGACTCAAGATAAGCCAAAGGATACAGGAACTAGGACTCAGTAAGCCCTTGTTGGTCAAGCTAGGCTGAACTGGCCTAGAAAGCCCTTTCGTACACCTTCCTGCTCTGGAGGATCCCATCACCAGCCGCAGTGGCAGAACCAATCCAGGGACGGAATATACTACACTGAGAAGTGGCCACCTGCAGTTCAGCGGTGCACCACAAGAGGCAGCTGCTCACAGATACCTGCAGCTCCTTGGTTGGAGATGCTGGGAATATTGCAAACTCGTCTGCAAGCTACAGAAAGGGGGCAGTGTTGCAGTTAACTAATTAATGCATGGGATTTTTGGGGCATAACTAGCCTTAGGAACTCTATAGCCTACAGTGTAGTTTTTTGTGTTCCTCTCCATCCCAGCCCTCCCCCCATGACCTTCCTCCATTACTGGGAGCACAAAGAAATGGACTGACCAAACTTTAACTGAAACTATACGCTATACGTGCATTTTCATGCAAGAATATTGTGACTAAACCATTTTCCCTTTACTTCACTGAAGAAGGATGTGATCTCTTTTTTATTGTGTGTGCATGTGGGACTGGTAAACACTCATTCTACTTTGCCTTTTGTTTTTCTTCTGCTAACTCCCTTTTTAACAGTAGGGCATTGTTACTAAACAATCCCATCAGAAATGAGCTGGACACAAATATGACACAAAGGATCAGCAATGTTCAGAAACCAATGCGGCACATTTCAGCTTCCAAGGACACTCTGGCTCAGTTTGGACGACATATTAAGCAACGGAGGGGTAAATAACATACTGACCGTGCGTTAGGCAGGAGGAGCTCCACAGACAACATGCTGCAGCCAGCGCTGCTCGGCACCGGCAAATGCCCCAGCTACTACGAACTTGCGGCGGCCATTTTGGTTGCAGCCTCTCCTCCCTGTGTCCTCCAGCCGTATCCCAGCATGCACCGTGAGTGCTGCCGGCTGCATAGAGCGGCCGGGGGGGGGGGGGGGTTGGCTGCTCTAGGCAGCAGAACTCTATTCCGAAACGGAATAGTCCACAGAGAGAGGGGGGGCTGAATTCGGATGACATTTAAACAACGGGGCTTCGGTCTAAACAACGTGCAAGCCTGTTGTTTCGCTCCGTTGTTTAAAGTGCCTGATTAACGTACTGTCAGTCGTGTGTGCGTTGTGTGTTGCCCTCCAGATGACACAATAAGCAACACAACTGACGTTTGTTCCCCTCCTCCTCCGTTGCTTAATATGTCATCCAAACTGAGCCTCTGTCAAGGACCTTAAGGTGGCCATCCTTGAACAAAGGAAATTTTAAAGTCAGATGTCAACCTGAAATTGCAGAAATAAAATCTCTCTTTCCTGAGGTCCGAATAAGGACAAAACTATTGTTGTTGTTTTTTAATGGCATTGCATGTGGTAAATGGCTCACCAATGCAATGATGTCTGTGTTATCACCTGGCGAGGTTTAAGGTAATCTTCACTGTTTGTATGTTTTGCATTTCAGTTCCCTCTTGCAACAGTTTCTTCTCTTTTCTCCCTCGTCAGCATGTGTAAATAAATCTGTCCATTTGAGGTTAACTCTCTTTAAGCATCTGAAGACATGGGCTGTAATCCATGAAAGTTTATGCCATACTAGGGTAACCATATGGAAAGGAGGACCGGGCTCCTGTATCTTTAACAATTGTATAGAAAAGGGAATTTTGACAGGTGTCATTTGTAAGCATGCAGCACCTGATGAAATTTCCTCTTCACCACAACAGTGAAAGCTGCAGGAGCCCTGCCCTCCTGACCAGATACAACTGTTAAAGATACCGGAGCCCTGTACTCCTTTCCATATGGTCACCCTATGCCATACTAAATTGATGAGTATTTAATGTGCCACAATACCCTTTTGCTGCAACAGAGTAACATGGCTGCCCTTCTAAAAAAATTATGAGTTATAGAGAATCCTATACAGGGAAGGAAATCAAAGTAAACGTAATATAAGAATAAGAATAATACCAGCATCACATCAAAAACTACACAGAAAACCTTCAGAAACTGGGCCTACCAGAATACATCCCCAACATCCAGAAAGCAGTCGTACCTAAAACATGCTCAATTGCCAGGAAATTCCTGAATCTGTAAAAGACAGCATGACTTGGCACAGCCCGTCATGTCCGTCTAGAAAAAACACCATGAGTTGAAAAGAGATGAAGATGATGATGACGATTATCATCATCATCATCAAATTAGAATACTATTCAGGGAAAAAATGCTTAAAATCAGCTTAGTAAACCTAAATATCTTTCTCTGCCCACCATCTCTCTTGGATGCTCCCCCTGCCCCGTACATTTCTTTATCCCCTAGTTCCAGCCACCCCAACATCTCTCTCTCTCTCTCTCTCTCTCTCTCTCTGCCTTACCTTAGGCCAGATCTTCACCAAACAGGATATAACACGTTGAAAGCGGCTTGAAAATGGCATATGGGATGTGTCTATGGGCCCCAACCATTGACAATGCACATCAATACCATTTTAAAGCAGTAGTGTAGATCCTGCCTTAGTTACGCTGACCTTGGTTTCAACAAGTGCTGGCTCCAGGTTTTTGAGGGCTTCTGGGCAAGACACCCCCAGTGGGCCCCCTCCTTCAGTGAGGCTACCTTCTCACGGCCATTGTTGCCAGCTGCTATTGGTCCTCCTCCTCTTTCTCATCGTTGCTTCCTCTCGCTTGCTTGACAGGCAGAGAGCCAGGGAGCGAGGAGACCGTGGCATCTTCTAGGGCTGTGCGCACTGCTCCGAAAATCCACAGGTCCATCGGAGGTCTGATCTTGCGGAGCGGATACTGGGCAGTTTTAAAACCGCCGGTGACCTTTGGGAGCCGAGTGGACATTCGTCGGACCTCCGAAAGGGTCCGTGGGTCTCCGACAGGTATGAGGCTCTTGTTTACTTGAAACAATGTGGCTGGGAGTCAGTTGAACACTTCTCCACATGAGGAAAACACTCAGGGTTTTGAGATTGATATCTGTGGCTAACCAGTAGCCACAGTGTCCTCCCTGTCGCCCCCTCCGATCACAGTGCTTAGAGGGAGGGACTGCAAATGATATAACCATTTGTCCTTGCCCTCCAAGTCATTCCTTCTGCTAGCTCTTGTCACGTCAAGAAGGAAGGAGGAGAGAGTCAGTGACAGAGAGCTGCTGCAGCTGCCTACTGTTTGCTATTTGCAGTCTCTGGCTGAATTCAGACAACACGCTAGTCAATGGTGGGGTAATAATCAACTTTACATTTGTTCATCTAGGGGGCACTCCCCACACAACATGGTAATAAATAATCAACTGTGGTGTGGATTAGGATCAGCGTTGAGTTGACTCTGGCAGCATTTGGAGGACACGATAGTCAATACAACTGATGATTGTTCCCCCCCGCCCCAGTTGCTTATTGTGTCGTCCGAATTCAGCCTCTGTGTCTGTGCTTTTCTTCGGTTCTTTTGTGTGTTCTAGTTCTTCTCATTGGCTCATTTTTTTAAAATATTATTTTAAAATATTTTTTAAAAATCCCTTATCTTTCCAGTCCTTCTGCAAATCCCAGTCTGTCTGTCTCAGCCAGTGTAGTCTTGTTGTGTGTGTCTATGGGCTTTATCATACATACATTTCCGCCCCCCCCCAACTCGGTTTGCTTCTGCGATTCCCCCTCCATTTCCTATGCGAGTCTAGCATTTTGATTTACATGTGCTCGGTATTGCTGTGGTACCTGCAATGCCTGCCTGTGCTTTTCGGATTTTGCCCGTTCAGGGATAGTTCGAAAGAGGAACGAAAAACGGAGCACTCAGGGCGCAAGAACAGAGCGAGGGGGACGACGTCCTGCGAGTCCCTCGCTGAAGAACTGGATCAAAGTCACGGTGGGTGTGCTTGACACCACCCGTGTGATAATGACCTATATATCTAAAATCCAAGTTCTTTCCAAGCACCTTACCAACCTACTCCTTTGTTGTTATTGAGAGAGAGAGAGAGAGAGAGAGAGAGTATGTGTTTTGCTGTGACTCCCACTAAAAATATATATTTAAAAAAATACCAAAAAAATATCTTTATCTTTCCATTCCATTCCTTGTTTAAAGCTTTACCTTACATTTCACCCCACACCCCCCTGTGCCTGCTGTTAGTGTGTTTAAAGTCTACTACCCCCCCTTCCCCACTAAAAATTCTTTAAAATATATTTTAAAAAATCCTCTGTGAGTTCTGTGTTGTTTTCTACAGTCTGACAGAGGTTGTCTTCTAGTTTGTGTGTGTGTGTGTTTATTTCTGTGCTGTGTGTGTTTCTGTTCTAGTTCTGCAGCACAAGGCAGCACACATTTTTCTCTATTAATAAAGCTTGCCCCCATCTAATTCCATCATGAGGCGTGCAATGGGTGCTGCTGGTGGTTCTGGCTGTGGTTGGAAAAGAGAGGGAGAGGTATCCCTAGTTCCCCCTCCCCCCGAAAAAAATTAGGAGCAGCCTTTTCTCTGCTGCATCTGCCCCTGCTGGTGGTGGTGCTGGTGGTCATTCTGAGGGTTAGAGTTGAAATCATGTCCGAATATGTGGCTCGGAAGGAGGCAGCCTTAACAATACAATTTTTAAAAAGAAAATGTTGCTAGTATTATCACCTGTTTTGACAACAGGAGTCAAGTTTGTGTGTTTTGAAAATAAACATCAAAATTAAGGTATTTATATTTATGTTTGCTCTTGTCCGACAGCTTATTGTTGTTTGTAATATGCTGCTGGCTGGCTGGCTGGCTTTTTTATTTTTAAATTTCAATTTTTTTAAAAAAAAAAACTTGTGTACTGCTCAAGGTCCTTTTTGAGTTTGAAATTTTAAAAAAATCCCTAAAAATCAAGGCATGAACTGATCTGCTTCCAACTTGGCACTGTTGAATCCCTACTTAAGAGCTTCCATGGTGCCAAGTTTCGTCCCTTTACCTTTGAAAATGACGGAGCTGTACACATTTTGGTTAATTCCCATTGACTATAACAGAGCTGTTATCCGAAAATGAAGTGGTTCTCTGATGGATAATTTGACGATGTGGAGCAAGGGAGGCACCCTGAAAATCGGATCGGAGAAGCTGCTCAATTTCAGGGTGGAGCAGACCTGCTCTGCACACTCCTAGTATCTTCTGTTCCTCCTTCCCACCACCGCCGTTGACTGGGCCAGACCAAAAGGCAGGTGAACAAGCAGCTTGCAAAGGTGAAGAGAAGGAGCAATTCCAGGGGGCCTTCAAGATGCAGCAGGACAGCCATCTGTCAGCTATGCTTTAAGGTGGATTCCTGATTTGAGCAGGGGGTTGGACTCAGTGGCCTCATAGGCCCCTTCCAACTCTACTCGTCTATGATCCTATTCCATACTTGCAGTGCAGCATCCAGGACTGGCTTCTGGGAAGGGGAAGACACTGACCTAGAATGCACATTTTCCCTGGCTCAGCAAGGATGTTGTAATGTTTTAATTGGCTTGCTCTGCCCTTTTGTGCTTGCAGAGTGGGTACCTCTCAACTCTTGACGACAAACCTGCAGCCAGAGCAGGACCGTCAGCTTCCCTGACTCACTGCCTGCAGCGCCTCTGCCTTCCAGAAATGCACAGCGTTTCTGCTCCTCAGCTATCACTACAGTACAACTTGAGCCGCTGAAGGCGCATGCTTACTCAGCAGCATGGGGAATACACACCCAGACTATCAGCAGCCTAGCTGAGAGACAGCGATGTTCAAGCAGAAAAGGCATGTTCTTTTGATTCCTAGAATGCTGCATGGGGGGGGGGGATTCAGAGAACTGCCCACATCTCTGGGAAATCATCATGCGCTCTCTCTATGAGATCCTTAAAAGTATGCGGAGGCAGTGCACTTAGCAGAGAAGAGACAAAAAGATCTGCCAAAAATTCTCCTTTCTATTCATCTCTCTCTCTCCCCCCCCCTTTTAAAAAAAACTGGTAACCAGGAGAATATTTAGTCTGTAGGAGGAAATGCAGTTGTGGGTGTCAAGAGACAGCTGGAACATGTATCGTGTGCTGTTCCTCCCTCTCCTTCCCCACTCCCAAATATAGCACAGTGTTGTTTTTCTTGCAGAGGCGCATTAGCATTTTTGCTGAATAAATAGCCCTTGCATGAGCACAAAAGGGCTGATTTCTCATGACTTGCTGTCATATTTTTGGCTTCTTTCATCTCTGTCAAAGGAAGGTTTTTCTCTTGCTCCATTTTGAGGTGTTTTTTTTTTGTGGGGGTGTCACATTAAGAACGATTTTTAAAAAGCTATTCATTGTGAAAATGATTTATTATTGTTGTTATCAGTTTGGCTGCTTAGTTTTCGAAATAATTCAAACGCATTCTAGTTGGGTGGCACATTTTGGGCTCAGCCAGGGGCATCTAATTAAATGCCAGGGAGGGGTCCAGGTCGTTGGGAAGGCATCTTTAGCCTGAAATGTAAAACCTCCTGCGTTTCCCTGCTCTCATCAGTTCCGGTTTCCCAGGAACTCCTGGGGAAGGAAGCAGGAAAGAGCTGCTGGTCAACAGTTTGTGCTTGGAACAAATTTGGCAGTTCCTCTTCCTCAGAACCTAGGCTGACCATATGAAAAGGAAGACAGGGCTCATGTAACTTTAACAGTTGTAGAGAAAAGGGAATTTCAGCCAGAGTCATTTGTATGCAATTAGTTCCTGGTGAAATTCCCTCTTCATCACAAGAGTTAAAGTTGCAGGCACTATACTAGAGTGACCATATACAAAAGAAGGCAGGGCCCTTGCAACTTTAACTGTTGTGATGAAGAGGGAAGTTCACCAGGAACTAATTGCATATAAATGACACTGGCTGAAATTCCCTTTTCTCTACAACTGTTAAAGTTACATGAGCCCTGTCCTCCTTTTCAGATGGTCAGCCTATCAGAACCAGCCCCGTCTTCTTCCGTTTGCTCCTCTGATCCCTGAATCTATTATCCTGAACAGTCCTGGACTGCTGACCAGGCTCCACTCCCTCCTTGTCTGACCTGCATTTTTCCTGGTTTTGATCCTACCCAAATGTGCTTATTAGGTCCAGTGGAGTATTGTGGCTCCGATATCAGTGGGGAGATGAATCCATTCCGGGTTTAAGTCATAACCAGGCAGAATACTAAAGGAGCGATCCAAGAGGCTTTTGCATATCTCCTTTAGAGTTCTGTTGGTTCCGACTGACACCTGGAATGGATTCACCACCCCACTGACATCGGAACCTCCACTGCATAGGTCCTTGATCAAACTGCACTGCTTACACCTGGGCAATGCAATTATAAGGCCCTTTTTGTGCCTTCATTATGTTCTTGGGATTCCTCTAGATGAGCGATTTATTGGTCGCTCTTGATTGCCCACTCACGGACATTTGCAGGTCCATTACATGACATCGTCAATGACCAGGACATCTCTGTGCTATTCCCTGGAAATCCCACTATTAAAAGAACCAAGATAATGTGTTAATATTGGGGGGGGGGGGGGAGGGGGATCTTCAGTGTGTAACTCTGGCATTGTGCAATAATTCTACCATTAGATGGTGCTGTCTCAACAGAAGTGAATGGAGCACGCTTAGAGGGGAAGCATTCAATTCAAACCACATGTAATGCAGCCTATAACAATCATGCCAAAGAAGCAGGAAGCACAAAGCCCCGGTAAGGAAACACGATTGGTCTTTTAAACCAGACATGGACTAGACAGTTTTTCAAACAGAGGCTCCTGTTGCTCTCCTGTCTTTACCTTTAAATTGGACTTGGACTAGATGATGCCTTCAAAGTGGAGGATAGCCCTGTGGCAGTTCTTCAAACAGAGAAGTGTCCTCTGTAAAAGAGGGCACATGACCGCCATGTAAAGCTGCTCTTAATGTTAAAAAGTGTCTCCTAACGTTCAATCGAAATCCTCCCCTCCTGTAATTTAAGCCCATTGGATCTAGTCCTACCTTCTAAAGCAGGAGTGGGCAGAAGGTAGAGTCCCAGATGTGTTGGGCCTCAACTCCCAAAAGAACCTGCCAGCATGGCCAATGGCCAGGAATGCCGGAAATCAAAGTCCAAAAAATCTGGAGATCTACTTTCTGCCCTGCTCTAGACTAGCAGAAAACATGTATTTGCCCTCTCCATATGTAAGTTGGTCAGGTGTCTGAGGAAGGTCACCATCTCCAAGACCATCTTCTCTTCTCCTGGCTAAACATGCTAAGTTCTTTCAACCTTGCCTCATAGGACTTGTTTTCCACACTGCTGACCACATTCAGTGCCCTCTCCACCTGCTCCAATTTGTCTATTACACCCTTCTTAACTCCCATTGAAGCCTCAGTGGGGCTTACATCTAAGTAAACTTGAATAGGCTCTCGTGTGACTTCCTCCTGGCCTTCTGCCACTCAAAACTATCCAACAGGTTCATGCTGCCTTGGGCTCTTGTTCTGCATGTCCTCCCATGCATGAAACAATGCACCTGTGAACTGAACACAGTTGGGAGTGAGTGTTTGGAAATGGAATCGGCATAGATGGGCAGCCGTGGCTCAGAACACAAATAGGCAGAAGGTACAGCACAATTTAGGGTTGAGCCAATGGACGATTTCTGGTGGACCAATCAATGTTGCGAAACATGCACAGAACGCTGGATAACGTTGAGAGAGCTTTGGCTAAGGGGTGGTATAGAACTGTAATCATCATCATCATCATCATCCGGGATAGGAAAATGCAAGATGCTACACATAGAAAGAGGAAAATGGAAAGCAGAAGAAACAGCAGAACCATTAAATAATGAACTATTAGATAACATGGAAAAAATGAAACATACAAATACTTAGGATTTCAACAAAACACAAAAATCAATCACTCCACAGTAAAAACTCAACTAAGAATGCAATATAAAACCTGCCTATCACAACTCCTAAAATCCAAGCTCAACTCTAAAAACATTTTCAAAGCCGTCAACACCTAAGCAATACCCATCCTCTCACATACTTATTCGGAATCATACACTGGTCGCACACTGAACTCGAAGAAATAAACAGACTCAACCGCACTGAACTCATGAAAAACTGCATGCTCCATCCCAACTCATGCATTGAAAGGATAACAATCAGAAGGAAAGAAGGAGGAAGAGGTCTGCTGGACATTAACACAATGCATGCTAAACAGATAAAATCATTCAGAGAATTCTTCCACACTAAAAACACCTCCATTCATAAAGCCATAGTAAAAGCAGACAAAAATTACACCCCACTCAACCTAGTACTACGAAACGAAGACCAAACCCAACCACTCACACTCGCAGAGAAAAAAGAAAAATGGGCACAAAAAGCACTCCATGGGAAGCACTACAACAAAATACAGAACCCACAAATAAACAAAGAACAATCGTACAAATGGCTCAAGAGGGGTGAGCTATTTCCAGAAACAGAAGGATTCCTAATAGCTATAAAGGATCAAGTTATAGCAACCAAGAACTACCAAAAATACATCATAGGCCCCCTCTAGAAGAGGTCGGTTTTACGCCTGATTCTCCGAATCTGCGCATTAACTTACTGTCGTGTTTATGCCTAATACCTATATATGAAAGGCATGGAGGCGAATTACGGGCTCCATACAATGCGCTTTAAAGTTGCTTACATGTGTTTAATCGCATTATCAATTAAGCATATAGTGATGCTCGAACGGGGAAATGTTGACGAAAGCACCGCCCTGTGGAACTGCCCCCTCAGTTTCTAGCTGTTTGTTAACCCTGCCTGCCTAAATCTCCCGCCTTTGGTTACCTGGGTTACCTGCAATTGGTCACCTGGTTCACTTCTTCCTTTGTGCCTGATCGCCATTTGTAGTAGTCCCCCCCAACTGCTCAGGAGTAAATGGAAATGCAAGCCTATGGCTTCGAACAGGCTCTTAAGGGATGTCTTGCCCATCCCTTTCTGATTCCTCTGGCCACACTTTCCTTTGCAATCGGCTTCTGCCCTCCTTTAAACAGCATTTGTAGAATAAAGATATTCCAGTCGTATCTCAGGAATAACTTGTCTTTTTGGTGACTGGCAACGCACACACAAAACATACGCACATACGCATGCCTCCCGGGGAGGAATTCCCCACCTGCTCAGGAGTAAATGGAAATGCAAGCCTATGGATCTATGCCGGAGCAGCAGTACCCTTGACCAGTGGCGCTTGGGCCGGGATGGGACTGCGGGACACTCCCCCCCCCAACATTAGCTCCAGACGCCCCTTATGTCCCCCTGCTTTGCAACCTCCTACTAGGCACATCTGCCGCTTTAAGGGTAAATTTTTGTGTTGCCTTTCCGTTACAGTGTTGCATTATGCACTGATGTCCCAGTTCCATTCAAACTTCCCATTATTCTGCCTGTCTCCAGACACCGAGATGCCAGCACAGTTCGGTTCTGGAATGCCCAATGCTGAGCAGTCCAGAAGGCAACCTCACCATCCCAGCAGGTCTCTGCGTCGCAGAGGTGGGTTACTGGGCAGGTGGGAGTGTGGAAGGACTGGGCGCTGCCCCCCCAAAAAACCTGGCTGTCTCTTTGTCCCTTCTTCCTCTGTCCCCTCTTCCACACACAGGGCGGCTGCTGTTATTCCGCCTAGCTGTACTCAAGAGAAAGAATGATTGTTGCAGCTGCGCCTCCGCGGTATGGAGCACTCATTGCGTGTCCTTCAGTGTCGAATGAGGAGACTCGAGCGTATTGTCCGGCGTGCCAACCGGCAGTGCCATTAGAATGACCGGGCAGGGACCCCCCAACGTGTGAGCAGCGGCTGTGACGTGGCATCTGTGGACCGACATTCCTTCCCATGCGACTGTTGCAATTTGCCTATGGTTCGCCACGTTCTGCCCATTCCCGTGTGTTCCCAACCCGTGCTGTGCCTTTCTGACTACTCCACCCATGCTTTGCAATGGGCTTGTGCCCACCTGTAACCATTTGTAGAATAAAGATATTGCAGTGGTATCTCAGTACTAAATGGTCATTTTGGTCTGATACACCACCCCCACCCACCCCTCACAACTTCCCGGTAAAGCAATGACAGAAAGAAGGGGGGGAGGTAACTCAATGTGCCTTACTCCCGAGTAACAGCGTGCAAGATGACAGCTCATTGGCAAGAACTTGCTTGCACTCCAGCAAGGATCCCAGTCAGGGAGCCGGGGGGGGGGGGGGGAAGCCTTAGCAGATCTCAAATTAGACTCAAAATGAGCAACGCACATCCTTATTCCAACCCCCTTGCTTCCTGTAGAACCAGCTCCATGTGAGTCTCCGCGCATCTCGATGAAAGAAAGATTCCAGAGGGGTTTGAAAAGAAACTGTACTTTAAGTACCGGTACAGTCAGCCATTACTAAACAGTCCAACATGACTCAAGGGAAGAAGAAGAAGGAAGTGGGAGGGAGGAGACAGGAAATGAAAAAGCACAACTGTGGGAGGTCTTCCTGCCGAAGGGGCAGTTCTTCTTGAATGACATCACCACCACAGTCCGCCCACTATCATCGTTAATGCGACTGCTCAGAAGTTGATTACATTAAGATAAGGCACTGTAACTTCGGAGAAAATTAAAAGTCGCTCTTTAAAGCGAATTCGAAAAAGCGCATTAACGAGGATAAAAATCAGCTGCATGCCTGATTTGCTCTTCGTTCTTATAGAGGTAAAACCGTCAATGCGCCGTGCATGAGCCTGAAATCGATCGTCTAGAGGAACCCATAGAAGACAACAGTGTAACAACAGACTTATGTAGGAAATGCCATCAATTCCAAGACACAATAGACCATGTAACAGGACGATGTAAAATTCTGGCAGGAATGGACTATATGGACAGACAATACAGCTGCAAAAATAATTCACCAACAGTTGGCCATCAAATTCAACCTTATCAAACAACCTACACCATACTATACATATTCACCTGAAACAATCTTGGAAAATGCACATCATAAAAATATACTGAGACAGAACAATTCATATGGACAAGACAATACCTTGCAACCCATAGGACATAACAGTCATAGACAGAAAAGAAAAACTCACATACCTCATCGACATAGCAATACCGAATGACAACAAGAGAGAAAAATATACACCACTGGCCATGGAAGTCAAAGAACCATGACAACAGGAAAAGGTCACAGTTATCCCTTTAGTCACATCAGTTACCGGCATCACATCAAAAAACTATACAGAAAACCTTCAGAAACTGGGCCTACCAAAATACATCCACACCAACATCCAGAAAGCAGTCATAATTAAAATATGCTGAATTGTCAGGAAATTCCTGAATCTGTAAAAGACAGCATGACTTGGCAAAGCCTGTCATGGCCGTCTAGAAAAACTGCCATGAGCGAGAAAGGTGATGATAATAATAATAATGGTTCAAGGGATTATGAGACTGTAATACATGATTTATTATATTGTAATTTCTACTGGAATATTATGAGAGAACAGAAGACACTGTTATTGTTTAAGTCTTTTAATAATGTATTCATTTTATATGCTTTTAATTAGATATATATGTATATATAGAGAGAGGTGTTTTGTATTTGTTTTTGCACCCCGCATTGATCCAGAGGGAGAGGTGGGTAAGAAATATTATTATTATTATTATTATTATTATTATTATTAAGTTGCCTGGGAGAGACAATTAGTTCTATGTATTGTTGAGCCAATGTTATCCCTGTAGTTACTGAAAAAGGCTGCAAAATAATTTTTATACTGCCACAGTTAAGTTGAGAGCTCACTTAACATGTTTTGGTTTGTTGAGATCAGAGGCATGGAACCTCAAGTCTGGGGTGCGGGGCAACTTTGGCCCTCCTGGGGTCATAATCCAGCCCTCCGGATTTTTCCCAGATGCCACACCCACTGTCCCTTCCCTGTTTTGCCCAACCACTGATGAATGGTGTTTTCCCATATTTTGTGCATTCCCCCCTCCCATTCTAAAAGGTTGAAATTCCTCTTCTAAGGCTTAGTTACTGGCAACCCCCCCCCTTTAAACTAAAATATGCTGGGGAGTGGTTTGGGGTTTGGTTGTGCCCTTTTCACCTTCAGTTCCACCCACCACTGGGATGCAGCCCCCGAAAGCTTCACCAGAATGGAATTCGGCCCTCGGATTAAAATAGGTTCTGCACCCTGGTTTACAGACATTGACCCTGTCCAGATGACACGCTAAGCCATGGATGTTAAGCACTTTGAGTGAAACATTCTGGCTTAGTGTGTCGTGTGAATTATTCCTAACCATAGTGGCTACATAACCACGGTTTAAACCCTCTCACCAATGATTTGCTGCAAAAGGGTTAGAGGCCTAACCATGGCTTAGCATGTTGTCTGTATCTCTCTCTCTCTCTCTCTCTCTCTCTCTCTCTCTCTCTCTCTCTCTCTCTGTGCAGATGTATATATGTGTGCTTGTCAGCATATAAATATAGATAAGGAGATAACACATCCACACACTTTGTATTTTCAATCTGAAAATTCAGTATGGAATTTTCAATCAACCGAAAGAGTTTCAACCTAGTACCTACATCGTTATTTTTTCGGCACCACACAAAGACCTTTCTTTTCTCCCAGGTAGTTTAGAGACCTAGTTCTAAGTTGAAATGGCTGTTTTATTGATTCCCGTGCTGTTTACTGTTTTGCATTAGGTTGTCTTTTATGCTTTTAAATATTTGTATGGTGCTTTGTATTTTTAACTGCTTTAAAACAGCATTTGAGTTTGCTTTTTCAGTTGGTTGTAATCCACCCAGAGGACATTTGTTACTGGAGTAGAAATTAGGCTGACCATCTGAAAAGGTGCATGCACTATACTAGAGTGACCATATACAAAAGAAGGCAGGGCCCCTGCAACTTTAACTGTTGTGATGAAGAGGGAATTTCACCAGGAACTAATTGCATACAAATGACACTGGCTGAAATTCCTTTTTCTCTACAACTGTTAAAGTTACAGGAGCCCTGACCTGGATTTTATTTTATCTGGTCACCCTAATTTGACTAGATGGCCTGACCCAGCAAGAAACATCTTGTGCTCTTAAGTAAGAGTGCAAAATGCAGGTTTACTGCCTATAGACCTGTTATTATGCTTTAGAAACAACCTTTGTTTTCTGCCTCTCCGTCCCACCCTGCATCTTCTGAAAATACAGGACTCTGCTGCGTTGTGTTTGCACCCAGCAGACCCATCTCATTAAGTCTGCCTCACTCTTCCTGAAACCCACTTGATGACCGTTATAACCTGCAGAATTGGAGGCTCCATCAATATGCCCCGTTCCCTCCTTCCTGCTCCTCCCCTCTTTTGTTCAATATCCAGCCCAGAGAATTCCAGAGAACTCGGAAAAGCTTTCCAGATTATTTTGCGATATTTCAGTCAGTCCCAATACATGTATTATTTGGTGGGCTGATTGGTAGGAGATTCAGGACAGATAAAAGGAAGGACTTCTTCATACAGCGCAGAGTTAAACTGTGGAATCTGGATGGCTTTAAAAGGGGGTTGGCTAAATTCCTGGAAGAGAAGGCTATTGATGGCTACTAGTCCTGATGGCTATGTGCAAACTCCAGCGATCAGAGGCAGGATGCCTGTGTACACCAGTTGCTGGGGAACAGGGGTGGTGTGATGTGGTAGCACTCAGGCCCTGCTTGTAGGTTTTCCATGGATATCTTGTTGGCCACAGTGTGAACAGAATGCTGGACACGATTGACCCCTGGTGTGATCCCGTACGGCTCTTATGTTGTTTTGTATAGTTGGAGGGCAATGAGGATGATCAGGGGTCTGGAAACAAAGCCCTATGAAGAAAGACTGAAAGAACTGGGCATATTTAGCCTGGAGAAGAGAAGACTGAGGGGAGATATGATAGCACTCTTCAAATACTTGAAAGGCTGTCACACAGAGGAGGGCCAGGATCTCTTCTCGATCATCCCAGAGCGCAGGACATGGAATAATTATAGGTAGTTATAGGAAGTTATAGGAAGCCAGATTCTGGCTGGACATCAGGAAAACTTCCTGACAGTTAGAGCAATATGACATTGGAACCAATGACCTAGGAAGGTCGTGGGCTCTCCCACACTAGAGGCCTTCAAGAGGCAGCTGGACAGGCACCTCTCAGGTATGTTTTAAGGTGGATTCCTGCATTGAATAGGGGGTTGGACTCGATGACCTTATAGGGCCCTTTCAACTCTATGATTCTATTAACCCTCAATGGTGTAGAGGGAAATTTTGAAGTGCAGATGTTCATCATGACAATCCCCATACCCAAGGAGAGTCCAAAAATGTAGGCAGTGATGTTGATCCTTATTGATAAACCACGTCTAGCAGTCTGATCATCACTATAGGAACAGGTCTTGTTTAAAGCCCTTGGGTCTTAATTGTCCATTCAAGACCAAGCCACTCTAGAATAAAGTATATTGTTGTCGGGGAAAATTCATTCCCTCCCAGAATTTGTGAGGATTGCAGCTATACTCAAAGGGAACAGGGAGGTCCGGATGTTTGTGTGCGGATGGCAGAAAATGATGATGATGATGATGATGATGATAAAAAAGCTAATAAAAAAGTGGCGGTGATGCATCCCCAAGAGCTCCAGCCCACGTCACCAATGATTACCATACTGTGTAATTTTAAAATTATTTCCCCCCAAAAGGTATCAGCGCAGCTCCCTGCATAGGGTAATCATATGGAAAGGAGGACAGGGCTCCTGTATCTTTAACAGTTGTATAGAAAAGGGAATTTCAGCAGGTGTCTTTTGTATGCATGCAACACCTGGTGAACTTCCCTTTTCAACACAACAGTTAAAGCTGCAGGAACTATACCAGAGTGAGCAGCTACAAAAGAGGGCAGGGCTCCTGCAGCTTTAACTGCTGTAATGAAGAGGGAATTTCACCAGGTGCTGCATGCATACAAATGACATCTGCTGGAATTCTCTTTTCTATGCAACCATTAAAGATACAGGAGCCTTGTCCTCCTTTCCATAGGGTCACCCTATCCCTGTGTCTTTTGTATATAGTCATTTCCAGTTCTCTAGGTTAAGAGTGGGCAGAAGGCAGATGATGCTCCACTGGCCAATGTTTTGCTGGTTCACTTAGTTCTCACTTGCAAAACACGCTTGTACTAGGTCAGGGATGGGAATGTGTGGCCCTCCAGATGTTCTTGGACTACAACTGCCATCATCCCTCACCATTGGCTGTGCTGGCTAAGGCTAATGAGATTTGCAGTCCAACAAAGGAGAGGGCCTTTTTAGTGGTGGCATCCCGACTGTGGAACACTTGTGTCTGACGCCAACTTTGTCATCCTTTTGGTGCCAGGTTAAGACGGGGAAGAGCTATGCTGGATCATATCAAGGGTTCATAGTTCATATCATTCATATCATAGTTCAGTCCTTCTCTCAAACAGGGGTCAACCAGGTGACTAGGGGGGAACCCACACTCAGGGCATGAGTTCAACAGCACCTCCCCTTCCTATGTTCCCTGGCAACTGGTGTACTGCCTCTGATACTGGATACTGCCCCTGATACTGGATACTGCCTCTGATACTGGAGGTAGCATATAGCCATCAGGACTGGTAGCCAGTGATAGCCTTCTCCTCCATGAACATGTCCAATTCCTCTTTAAAGCCCTCCACATTGCTGGCCATCACATCTTGCTGCAGTGAGTTCCTTACTTTAACTATGAGTTCAATGGGGCTCACTCCCCAGCCAGTGCCTGCATAGGCGTGTGCAGCACATTTCATTCGAGCGTGCGCCCAGGGATTTTTGTTCTTTAGAGATGAACATGTATTGAACACTCAGTCATAAAGGACATTATTTTCATCCATTGATTTATTAAACACTGTAGACATTGATGCCCTGCTCTGTGTTTGGCTTGCCTGACCACGTTGCAGGTGTGTGTATGGAGGTGGGGATGAGGGGGTTCTACTCAAACCCCTGCATTGGTGGGGTTTTGTGGGGGGACTGTTTTTTTCATTCCTGCTGCCAGGAGCAATGATGCTTTCTCGGAGGCAGTGGATCTTTGGCGTGGGCATTCCCACTGTGTCTGGATCCCCCTCTGGACCCCTACTCAATGCCCCCCTCAATTTGGCACTTATTGCTTGAGACGTTAGGGTGTGCCTGGGCACACCCCTTGTGCACACTTATGAGTACCTGCAGAACGCCTTCATTTTTGGAATCGGATCTGCAGCCAGAAGCTTTGGCTATAATTTTGATTATTATTATGTTATTATTATTTTACTGTTTCACCAGGTATTGAGCTCCTCCTTTGGCCTTTTAAGTGTTGACGTTCCATATCGGTCATAGATTCCAAGTAGTGAATCCGTTTTTTGGTTTAGCATCCTTGATTTATTGTGACGCATCTTCTTCTTCTTTGTCGCTTTTAATTCGATAACTTCATTTCGAAAGAATACAAAACCTCGTGCCAAAAATAATAGACTGTATCAAAACAACGGTCTTAGATAACAGGATTAATGTAATAACATTATCAATAATATTAATATAATAAAAATGGTTAATAATAATGAACCAATAATAATGCCACGTATGGTATTTTGTTGCCACCTAGGGTATTTTGTATGTAGGCGAGATATAAATGGAATGAAGAAGAAGAAGAAGAAGAAGAAGAAGAAGAAGAAGAAGAAGAAGCAGCAGCAGCAGCAGACAGGGTGGGAGAGGAACCTAGAGTGTGGGGGGGTGGGGGGTGGAAACCCAGCCAACTACCAAAGGGAGATCTCTCTGCCTGCCTGCACCGAAGGGGCTGCTGTGTATGTGTGTGTGTGTGTGTGGGGGGGGAAACAGAGAGGACAGCCCCCCCCACTGGTTGGCCGGCTGCGGGCCGAGCGGCGCCCGCCTCTTGGCCTCGTCGCACGTGCTTGTTTGTGTTGATGGGCTGGGCCCAGGCATCACGTGCCCCGACGGTTCTCGCATTGTTGTTCGCACTGGCGGGGGCGCCGCCTGTATGTGTGTGCGCGCGCACGCGTGTCACCGTTCAATGTCACGACTTCCTCCTTGGGCTGCGAGAGCAGCGGCGGCAGCGGTCTTGAGAGCCGGCTGAAGGAAGCCGATCGCAGCTAGTTTCTACCCGTTCTGCTGCGCCGCCACCACCCGGCACCAGCTGCGCCTGCTGCAGGAGCAAACAAGCGCCGCGCTCCGCCCGCGAACTACCGCCACCACCGCCGATCTCCTCGCTGGCTGCACGTCCGGTGGGACGCTGGGGGCGGCGGGGTGGGCCCCCCAAAGATGAGTGCCGGGCACGTCGTCTGCACGGGCTGGCTCATCAAATCGCCCCCGGAGAAGAAGCTCAAGAGATACGTGAGTTAAAAAAAAAGGGGGAGAACGAACGCAAAGCGCGCTTCCCCACCCCCTTTCCCCCACCCTCGCCCTCCTTCCCTCCTCTTGCAAGGCTTTTGCTCGCTGTTGGCGATGTTGTTGTTCGCAGCGTCACTCTGCACATGCTTTGCGATTGCGGGGAGCTGGCAGCACGCGCGAGAAATGCGCATCTCCGGAGCGTTCGCCAACCCGCTCGCGTTCGCCGCTCTTGCTCCTTCGATAGGTGTGGATGTGTGTTGCAAACTGACCGACCTAGCATGAAACGGGTTTCCTTGGGAGCTTCCCTTGGATCGTGTCTATTTCATACCGTACCCTACCCTACAGCTTTAAAACGGTTTAAAACGGTTTATAACAGTAGTGACAACTGTTGGGGTCCAGGACACGCTCTATATACAGTTTTCAAAACGTTTTCAAAGTGTTATATCCTGCTTGGTGTAGATAGGCTCTTTGTCTCTCCCCCCCCCCCCCGCAACGCCCTTGGCCCATTTGGTTCCACCACCACCCCGCTCCCCCACCCTGAACACCACCTTGGGTTCCGTACTCGGGCGGTTGTTGTTATGCAACCTATAGTTAGGGTGTGTGTGTGTGTTAAAAACATCCACCACGTTTTCTGTTTCAGTTAAATGTGTGTGCCTCTTTTGCAACCGAAATTCGAATGCGTCGCCCTCCACGTCGGGTGACTTTGCAAATAACTTCTTGTCCTCTGGATGGAAAAAAGCAGCAGCAGCAGCAGCAAGAAAAAACGAAACGAAAAGAAACCAAGAACCCCAAAACACCAACCCACTGCAAAAGTGTGTGTGCCTCGGGGGCGTGGGGGGTATATTCTGGGAAGACAGGAGGCGATTTTCGTCATCTGGGTTCCTGTCTGAGCACCTGGGATGGGGTGAGGTGTTGCTTTTGACCCATTTGGGTCCTTCCTTAGCAGCGCTTGGCGAAGATGAAAACGCCACCTTCCCCTGAACATTCAGACGGGAAACCGCCTGCGAGGGGTCGAATCCCAACCAGGCTCAGGACCAGCCATGGTGTCATGCGTCCTGCCCTTTTCAGATTATAAACAACCATCTGTTTTCCTACGCGCACACCCCCACTCCAAATATTTTAGTACGTGTGTGTGCGTGTGCGTGCGTTTTAAACCCCTCAAAGCCCCCTGCCAGCTCTCAGTTCAGGGTTTGGAAGGAAGCCATCTCTTTTGTGGCGTTGTCAGGGTAGGACTTTTGGGCAGGCGTCCAGGGCACCACTCCAGAGAAGGAGCAGGAGGTTCCCCATTTCGAAGGCGGGGAAGTCATGACAGTGAAGTCATGACATCTCAAGAGGGGAAGGGGGTGCGAGACCATGAACTCCAGCCTCTAAAATGACCTCACTGCCACTGCATGTCACACAAGGGGGAAATGGCCTGTCCTTTACCTGGCTGAAACCTGCGCAACCCTGTCTCCTCCTGAGCTGCTTTCCCTCTCTGCTACCGCCCAGCCGGTCCTTCCTATCCTTGATGGAGCCTGCTGCGCCTCTCCTCCCGGCTCAGCCGGTCTGGCCGCATCGAGGCTATAAATCTGCTGGGCGGAGATCCCTTGCACGCTGTGTTTGTGCTGCGTTGGTACGGTGCCGGAGTGAGTACCCGGCGCGGGGCTGTGTGTGAGCCCTCAGCAGATGTGCGGTCGAGCGGGAGGAGGGACGCCTCTGGAGTGCAACCAACGCGTTTCCTGATCCTGCCCTCCTGGGCCGCCTCGCTGCCATCCGGTCTGTGGACTGGATGGAAAACCCCGTCCAAAGGCACCGTGTGCCTATTCCGCCTTTCCCCCTTCTTAATAGGGAAAGAAAAAGACGGATGATGCGGGGGGGGGGGGGGGAAGCAACCCCTGGAGGTTTGCAAATGGAAGGCCATTTCATCTGGATACCCAATACAATTCCATGGATGAGGCAGGGCGATCGTGGGATAAAAGTTTTGTCCGGAAGCGCCCCTAACGTGCCCTGTGTGGGATGCTGTGCTGCCCCATCTGACTGACTCTTGCACTTCTGAGCCTTTCTCTTCCAAGCTTTTCTCTGGATTGCTGGTCTTCATCCGTGGCAGTGCGTGTTTTCTCTCTCTCCCCTCTGACCGCCCCCCCCTCCCAATCCTGGAAAATGAAAGCAAAATCATTGGAGATGGGCGATACCTGAAAATGAGCTTCTTTCTATCTAAGCATCATTACTTTGCATCCCATCCGTTCGCAATGGATGCCTGTATGTATTCCCTCGTTTTGCTCTGTTAACATCCCCCACCCTTAACTTTAAATAACCAATGCAGCCTGTCTCCAGGGAGCCACGTATAAATAGCATTCTGTAGTGTCTTTGGATTTTGTTTCAGCGCTGACATTGAAATCCGTGGCCCTGGTCTGGAGTGGGATATGCACAAACAGCTCTTCCGAAGCACAAACTGCACAGTCCGGCCAGTGTGGTGTAGTGGTTAGAGTCTCGGACTGGGTCTTGGGAGATCCAGGTTCTAGTCCCAGCTCACCCATGAAGCTCACTTGGTGAGTTTGGGCCAGTCACTGACTTTCAACTCAATCTATCTCACAGGTTTGTTGTGAGGATAAAATAGAAAGTAGGAGGGTTGTGTATATGCCACCTTGGGTTCCTTGCGAGAGAAAAAAAGGCGGACTATAAATGTGATGATGATGATATAGCTGCGTACATAGATAGATAGATGCGCATATAAAACTTATAAATCACCTAACTGACCATGTGAGCAACTCTTCACTGTGAAACAATGTGGACACATAGCACAGGACTAAACATGTTTTATTTGAAGGCAGTTCCACTGTCTTCAATGGGCCGTATTCCCTATGAGTGTGATTGTAGCCTCAACAGAGCGAGCCACGTGCCATTTAAGATTCTTAGCACCAGGGAGCAGCCATAGCTTAGTGGTACTGTGCATATTTTGCATGCGGAAGGTCCCAGATTCAACCTCTGGCATCTCTACTTCAAAGGATTGGGGACGGGAACCAGGTGGTGGGGAAGAGCCTTCTCTGCAAGGGACTCTGGCCGTCACCAGACATTTTGCTGCCTGGGGTGAAGGAAAAGATGGCGCCCCCCATACAGAAGCCAATTGGACTGACAGTTGAATCTTCAACACTAGTGATAGGACAGCATTCTGTGCCACCACCTCACCTTCACCTAAGACTAGCTTAGGGCATGCAGGGCAGGTTGCTTGGAAGAGATCTGTCCTCCAACAGAGGTGTCCAACTGGTGGCTGTTGCCCTCACCACACCATCTGCCGCCTGAGGCGACTGACTCACTCTGGCTAATGGTAGGGCCGGCCTGCCAATCAGAGTGGACAAAACTGGGCTAGATGGGTAAATTACTAGTTTGGATAACGTGCGATGGGTTAAGATGACCTTCCCCAACTTGGTGTCATTCAGAGGTTTTGGACTACAATTTCCAGCATAACTGGCCATTGGCCATGCTGGTTGGGGCTGATGGGAATTGACATCCAAAACATCTGTAGAGCACTGGGTTGGGGAAGGCTGAATTTGGACCTTCCCGTAAGTCATCGAATGACTTCCAAGTCCGTGGATTTTCCTCTGTTCTTCCTGTTGCCCTGGCTACTTACTTTGTTACTGGTCAGGGTTGGTTGAGACCACTGTATTTCTACCTCTTCAACCCTTCTTCTAATGAGCTTGAGGTGGCATAAATGGTTCTCTTCCTCCGTTCTGTCCTCACAACAAGCCAGCATGGCTGAGAGATGATGGCAGGCATCAGGGAGGTTTTGTGGCTGAGTAGGGATTGGGACCCACTCTTCACAAGATATGCTGTTCATCATATTCAGATGCTATCCTGAATATGATAAACCCAGCTCAGAGTGGTGTACATGGAATTCTCCTGTTTTATTCTTTCAACAATCACATAGAATTGTTTGACAGACAGCGAGAGAGGGAGAGAGAGTGTGTCTTCTCTCAACAAGCTTCGTAGTTGAGCAGGATTTGAAGTCTCTCCAACAATCCTATAAGACTGCACTGGCTGTACCATAAGCAACGGTGCTCATATCCAGCAGCTCACTTGCCTCAGCGCATGCCCTTGCCCTCAGTTGCCTCAGCAGACGCCCTTACCCACAGTTGCCTCAGCGCACACCCTTGCCCTCAGTTGCCTCAGCTTGCGCCCTTACCCTCAGTTGCCTCAGCATGCGTCCTTGCCCTCAGTTGCCTGAGCAGGTGATCATGCCCTCAGTTGCCTCAGTGCGTGCCCTTGCCCTCAGTTGCCTCAGCATGTGAATTTGCCCTCAGTTGCCTCAGCACCCTTGCCCTCAGTTGCCTCAGCGCGTGCCCTTGCCCTCAGTTGCCTCAGCGCGTGCCCTTGCCCTCAGTTGCCTCAGAGCGCGTGCCCTTGCCTTCAGTTGCCTCAGAGCACGTGCCCTTGCCTTCAGTTGCCACAGCGTACACCCTTACCCTCAGTTGCCTTATCACAGACTATAGGGGCTCCCGGAATTTGAACTAATTAATATGTCCTTTTCTGGGTGGCCCAAGGCGCTCTTATTATTTAGTGCTGGAAAACCTGGGTTCAAATCCCACTTCAGCCTGAGAGTGGCCTTTGAAAGTTCCTATCTCCAAGTCTCTTCCTCCCTCCAGTACACAATTGCCTTGAGAAAGAGTAATGAAATACATTGCAATGGTGCACCCTTGTAAATAAGTCCACAAATGTTACCAGTGTGCATTTTTTTAAAAAAATAAGTGTCCTAGTAGTCTGCATTTTCATGCTAGCCACAGAAGGGAGGAAGCCCCCTCCTCAGCATCCAGCAGGAAAATACATGCTACTAGCCTCTTACCTGGCTGGTAAACATGTCAAGTGGATAGGCAGAAGAGCAAAGGAACAATCTGTCTGTCCGTCCTCCAACAACATGCTAGCCACTGAGGAGGGAAACCCCTTTCCCCCATGGCCAGTAGGGAGGCCAAGTGAGGCCAGCGGGGAAGGAGTGGAGAAATTTGTTTTTCTGCCAGCCTGTTCAGTCGCCTGCATGGAATTCCTTGTCGCCTCTGGCGACCAAATGAATTGTTAAATACAAGGCTTATTAGTGGTGTTAATGATGATTTGGTATTGTCCCATGTCCACTGCTCTTCGGTTAGTTTTCTCTAGGGCAAATAGACTGCAAGCTAATTTATGAGGATAGTTCATTGCTTGAACTTAAGCAGGGTAGGAATTGTGCATGAGTACCTTGTCAGATATTTTGGTACTTCTTTTTGCATATCTGTAACGTCACGGCCCTGACTCAGAGCTCAACACCAGTGGAATATATTTAACGTGAGCAGCAATTCTCCCGGTTTGTGCGAGAGTCTAAAACGGGGCTTCTGGTTTTGTTTACAGCTCTGCATGTCCTCGTGGTTAACTTCTAAGAACAGTAGTCACTGGGGAGCAATCTCATTGGCTTCTATGAAAGCAGAAACGCTTGTGAGATAAGGGGAATATTGCAAATTTATTCCTCAGAAGCCAACGTTAACTCCTTGCCCTAGAATTGTACTTGTACCCTAGAAAAGCCAGCAAGATTCAGTGGCAGAATTTGGCTTTGGGTACAATCTTGCATTGAGAAGTCTCCAGGAACAGAACTGTGGTGCTGGAACATTTATTTTCAGTCCACGGATCCAGCAGGCCAATGGTCGTAGCAGTTGGCTTCTGAGAATCTTAACGTCTTTGAACAAAGAGAATTAGCGTACAAAATGAAGGATGCAAACACTAGATTGCTTGAGTTCCTCATTCAAAATGATGATGCAGTTGCAGTGACAGGGGGTCTCCTGAAATGAAAACTCGGTGCATTCATGCATATTTCTATGAATAATAATAATGTCAATTTATATAAGATTTACCATATCCAATGACATCTCTAAGTGGTTTACAGAATCAGAGGTTGAAAGCCATCAAACTTAATGCAAAACCCCATAATTTACAACATTTACAATGTTTAAAACTGAAGCTAAAAGCCCAGCAATCAATAAGTTAATTAATAAGGAATTAATGAGCAAATAGTTTTATTAATAATAAATTTATACATAAAGTAACTGTGCAGCACAGTCATTCAGGAAAGGATTGGATAAAGAGATGGGTCTTTAAGAGGCACCTAAAACATGCCGCAGTTGGTGCCTCCCGAATGTGGGGCATTCCAGGTGTTGCTTCCGGACCAGGCACCATGATACCCCACCATAGAGTGCATTACAGTGATCTAAACTGTACTCGGTTGAGCTCTGTACATGCTGGTTGACTTTTATGCTTTTTATAAGTTAATGCTCTTGCACGTTTTACTGAAATAATGAATGGAAAGGGCTTTGAATGCTGAGAAAATGCATCATTGGGAGGGGAGACATGATGGAGGTGTACACAATTATGCCTGGTGTGGAGAATTTGGATAGGGAGACGTTGATCTCCCTCTCTCAAAATACTAGAACCCAGTGGGGTCGTCCCATGAAACTGATTGGTGGGAGGTTCAGGACAGATAAAAGGAAGGACCTCTTCACACAGCGCATAATTGAACTGCGGAATTCACTGCCACAAAATGTAATGATGACCACTAATTTGGATGGCTTTAAAAGGGGGTTGGATAAATTCCCGGAGGAGAAGGCTATCAATGGCTACTAGTCCTGATGGCTATATGCTACCTCCAGGGTCAGAGGCAGTAAGCCTGTATAAACCAGTTGCTGGGGAATATGGGTGGAAGGGTGCTGTTGCACCCATGTCCTTCTTGGGGGTTCCTGGTCAACAGCTGGTTGGCCACTGTGTGAACTAAATACTAGACTACATGGACCATTGGTCTGATCCAGCAGGGCTCTGATATTCTCTAATACCAAACTTGATGCCCCTGTGCCAGCAGGATTGGAGTAAAAATGGAGCTACTGAGAACCAAAGGAGGAATTCCAGTATGCTGTGGTGAATCTCAAGGTGTATAGAAGTACAAACAGAAGGGGGGGGGGAACAACTAAAGGGAGAGATATTTCCCCACCCCAAAACAAGTGTGTGTGTTGTGCGTCCGTTTGCATGCTCCAGTACCCTTCAGGGGCCATACAGTTGTAAAAAATAAACAGAAAATTTGGGAGAACCTTGAACCCCTACAGGAGCCTTCGCCATCTGGGTGCCTATCAGATACAGCCATGGCCATGCTGATTGAGGATGATAGGACTTGTAGTCCAAGACACCTGGATTGAACTGGGTTGGGAAAGGCTGCCCTGCAATTCCAAGTCTCAAAAGTCAGGCTTGGCTGGATGGAAGTCTGAATAGGATCATTTCTGTTGGAATATACTGTAACATTTTGATGCAGATGTCAATGATGTTAGAAATTATTATTATTATTATTATTATTATATTATTATTATTATTATTATTTTATTGCATTTTATACCACCCAATAGCCGAAGCTCTCTGGGCAGTTCACAAAAATTAAGACCATGAAATACAGTTTAAAAATATAAAACTTCAACCACAGTATAAAAGCACAATATAAAAATACAATATAAAAGTACAATCAGAAATAAAACTGGGCAGCAATACACAGATTTAAAATACAGATTTAAAGCAGGAATGTTAATGTATCCAGATGATAAAATGTTTAAATACTGGGAAAATAAAAAGATCTTCATCTGGCGTCGAACCTCTCTAGGGAGCTCATTCCAAAGCCAGGGTGCCACATACTGCTGTAATAATATTGTTGTAATCATTATGATCCTTGCTGCTGCTGCTGCTTTTAGGAAACAGACTTTCCCCTGCTCTTCTTCTAGCAGAAACGAAAATTAGGGAGCTAAGCTATAGCTCCTAGCAAAACAGATGGGCAAAACTGGGGGAAGGGAAGTGTTGCAGACAATATGTAAAAATTTCTGTTTCGTTGTGGGGTATCTGTAGTTCAGATCCTTGCTACAATAATACCGTGACTTTCTTATTATATTGTTTTTAAGTTGTATTTGGGGCCCATTTCCTGGGTACTGAGTCCTGAAGAATAGCCTGATTTCTGAATGGCACACAAATTGTGTACAAATGGCAACTTTGCTGGCAAAATATCTGCAGGATATGACACCCCCTTCACTCAAAAATATCCCCCACAGCAAGAACTGTAACTTGTGCAGATATATCTGCCCTCCGTAAATGAGGCTTTTGCTTAGAGAGACCTTAGAGTGCAAAATGAAATCTCCAGAGAGGCCTTTACTGTTTGGGGTAAATTGTGATCACTGAACTTATCCTACCTCACAGGGTTCAAGGATGTGTGTGAACACTGTAAAATGCTTTATAGATTGGAAAGCCTTGCAGAATTGATGCTGAAAAGCTGTTCTAGTCATAGATTTCTCTGAAGTGGTCTGTATGCCACTTTCCAGTACTGTGGCTCAGTGGCAAGGCGGTGAGCATAAAGTATATTGAACGCTTTCTCCCCTTCCTTTAAAGCACGCCTGTGCACACGTAGCTCCCTTGTGTGCAAAAATAAAGAAACTGACAAGGCTTTTCTACCAGCTTGTCAGTTTCACTGATGAGCTGAAGGGCAACCATGAAAAAGCAAGGAAGCTTTTCAAGGGGGGAGGGGCATGGGTATTTGGGAAAACCTGGAAGACTAGATTGCTACCCCAGGTGGGTTGGTTTTTGCACCCCTGGCTTAGGGGGGGATTTGTGAGCTCAAAGTAGTACAGCCCTCTCAGAATGGTTGAGACTACTCCTGGGTTAAAATTTCCCTGCTCGCAGGAAATGAACAGGTGACATTTTTGTACGTGCAGGAAGGGTTTGTGGTGGGAGGGGACCTCTTAGATAAGCTGACCCTGAGTGTTTCCGAGATGGTGCTGAGCTTTGGGAGGGCTATACCAAGCGCCTGCCTGCATGCTTGAGTTGACAGAGCCCTCGTTTTATATGCTAAAGCAGCAGTTCCAAAAGCAGAAGTTCAAGTCAGCTGACCCCCTTCTGCTTTCTGAGCTTCTGCTGTAATGCATTTAATCACTTCTCATTTCTTACCGGCGAATGCAGAATGTCTAGTCCGAGAAGCCAGCCAGAAGCTCCGTGTGAAAACGCCCTGTCACCAGCCCGTGCTCTTCACATAAAGGCAGGAGCACATGACCCTTCCGGAGATTTGGGCCAAAGTCTCACCCTGAGGAATCTTCCCTTGCCTCCATTAACGGACACTGCCAGGTTCGCAGCTTACCCTTTGCCTGCTTTAGATGTCACCATGCCCCTTTCCAAAGACACTTGGCCCAACGACCTAAAGCAAAGGCTGGCCCATATTTTCTTGCATCTTGACTTTCTATAGCAGGGGTGGGCAACCTCAGACTCGGGGGTCAAATCTGGCCCTCCTGGAGCCTCAGTCCGGCCCTCCAGAGTTCCCCAGACATTGCCACACCCCCTTTCTCTAGCTCCCAATCGCTTCTCCCGACCACCAGTCGTTACTTTTCCAGCTTCCATGCACTTTCTCCCCATTGAAATGCCTCTCTTTAGGCTTAGCTACTGGTGCTTTAAGCTACAAGATGCTGGTATTTTGAATAGGTGGGCTCCACCCCTTTTGTCTTTGGCCCCGCCCATCACTGGAAAGAGTCCCCAAGAGCTTCTCTGAAATGGAATTTGGTCTTGGGGCTGAAAGACATTCACTGTCCCTGCTCCACAAGTACCCTTCTAGCCCATCCACTACCATTGCTTTCACTGTCCTCCCTTTGGTTCTCTGATGATACTTATAATCTGTTGGGGAAAACTTATTTATTTATTTATTTGTTTTATGTTATTACGTTTATATACCACCCCATGGCCGAAGCTCTCTGGGCGGTTTACAAAGATTAAAAAATTATTATTATTATTATTATTATTATTATTATTATTTACATTTATATACCACCCCACAGCTGAAGCTCTCTGGGCGGTTTACAAAGATTAAAAACATTATTATTATTATTATTATTATTTACATTTATATACCACCCCACAGCTGAAGCTCTCTGGGCGGTTTACAAAGATTAAAAACATTATTATTATTATTATTATTATTATTATTATTATTATTTACATTTATATACCACCCCACAGCTGAAGCTCTCTGGGCGGTTTACAAAGATTAAAAACATTATTATTATTATTATTATTATTATTATTATTATTTACATTTATATACCACCCCACAGCTGAAGCTCTCTGGGCGGTTTACAAAGATTAAAAACATTATTATTATTATTATTATTATTATTATTATTTACATTTATATACCACCCCACAGCTGAAGCTCTCTGGGTGGTTTACAAAGATTAAAAACATTATTATTATTATTATTATTATTATTATTTACATTTATATACCGCCCCACAGCTGAAGCTCTCTGGGTGGTTTACAAAGATTAAAAACATTATTATTATTATTATTATTATTATTATTATTATTTACATTTATATACCACCCCACAGCTGAAGCTCTCTGGGCGGTTTACAAAGATTAAAAACATTATTATTATTATTATTATTATTATTATTTACATTTATATACCACCCCACAGCTGAAGCTCTCTGGGCGGTTTACAAAGATTAAAAACATTATTATTATTATTATTATTATTATTATTATTTACATTTATATACCACCCCACAGCTGAAGCTCTCTGGGTGGTTTACAAAGATTAAAAACATTATTATTATTATTATTATTATTATTATTATTATTATTTACATTTATATACCGCCCCACAGCTGAAGCTCTCTGGGCGGTTTACAAAGATTAAAAACATTATTATTATTATTATTATTATTATTATTATTATTTACATTTATATACCACCCCACAGCTGAAGCTCTCTGGGTGGTTTACAAAGATTAAAAACATTATTATTATTATTATTATTATTATTATTATTATTTACATTTATATACCACCCCATGGCCGAAGCTCTCTGGGTGGTTTACAAAGATTAAAAACATTATTATTATTATTATTATTATTATTTACATTTATATACCGCCCCACAGCTGAAGCTCTCTGGGTGGTTTACAAAGATTAAAAACATTATTATTATTATTATTATTATTTACATTTATATACCACCCCACAGCTGAAGCTCTCTGGGTGGTTTACAAAGATTAAAAACATTATTATTATTATTATTATTATTTACATTTATATACCACCCCACAGCTGAAGCTCTCTGGGCGGTTTACAAAGATTAAAAACATTATTATTACTATTATTATTATTATTATTATTATTTACATTTATATACCACCCCACAGCTGAAGCTCTCTGGGCGGTTTACAAAGATTAAAAACATTATTATTATTATTATTATTATTATTATTATTATTTACATTTATATACCACCCCACAGCTGAAGCTCTCTGGGTGGTTTACAAAGATTAAAAACATTATTATTATTATTATTATTATTATTATTTACATTTATATACCGCCCCACAGCTGAAGCTCTCTGGGTGGTTTACAAAGATTAAAAACATTATTATTATTATTATTATTATTATTATTATTTACATTTATATACCACCCCACAGCTGAAGCTCTCTGGGTGGTTTACAAAGATTAAAAACATTATTATTATTATTATTATTATTTACATTTATATACCGCCCCACAGCTGAAGCTCTCTGGGTGGTTTACAAAGATTAAAAACATTATTATTATTATTATTATTATTATTATTATTATTTACATTTATATACCGCCCCACAGCTGAAGCTCTCTGGGTGGTTTACAAAGATTAAAAACATTATTATTATTATTATTATTATTATTATTATTTACATTTATATACCGCCCCACAGCTGAAGCTCTCTGGGTGGTTTACAAAGATTAAAAACATTATTATTATTATTATTATTATTATTTACATTTATATACCGCCCCACAGCTGAAGCTCTCTGGGTGGTTTACAAAGATTAAAAACATTATTATTATTATTATTATTATTATTATTATTTACATTTATATACCGCCCCACAGCTGAAGCTCTCTGGGTGGTTTACAAAGATTAAAAACATTATTATTATTATTATTATTATTATTTACATTTATATACCGCCCCACAGCTGAAGCTCTCTGGGTGGTTTACAAAGATTAATAACATTATTATTATTATTATTATTATTATTAACATTTATATACCACCCCATGGCCGAAGCTCTCTGGGTGGTTTACAAAGATTAAAAACATTATTATTATTATTATTATTATTATTATTTACATTTATATACCGCCCCACAGCTGAAGCTCTCTGGGTGGTTTACAAAGATTAAAAACATTATTATTATTATTATTATTATTATTATTTACATTTATATACCACCCCACAGCTGAAGCTCTCTGGGTGGTTTACAAAGATTAAAAACATTATTATTATTATTATTATTATTTACATTTATATACCGCCCCACAGCTGAAGCTCTCTGGGTGGTTTACAAAGATTAAAAACATTATTATTATTATTATTATTATTATTATTATTTACATTTATATACCGCCCCACAGCTGAAGCTCTCTGGGTGGTTTACAAAGATTAAAAACATTATTATTATTATTATTATTATTATTATTATTATTTACATTTATATACCGCCCCACAGCTGAAGCTCTCTGGGTGGTTTACAAAGATTAAAAACATTATTATTATTATTATTATTATTATTATTATTATTTACATTTATATACCGCCCCACAGCTGAAGCTCTCTGGGTGGTTTACAAAGATTAAAAACATTATTATTATTATTATTATTATTATTTACATTTATATACCGCCCCACAGCTGAAGCTCTCTGGGTGGTTTACAAAGATTAAAAACATTATTATTATTATTATTATTATTATTATTTACATTTATATACCGCCCCACAGCTGAAGCTCTCTGGGTGGTTTACAAAGATTAAAAACATTATTATTATTATTATTATTATTATTTACATTTATATACCGCCCCACAGCTGAAGCTCTCTGGGTGGTTTACAAAGATTAATAACATTATTATTATTATTATTATTATTATTATTATTATTTACATTTATATACCACCCCATGGCCGAAGCTCTCTGGGTGGTTTACAAAGATTAAAAACATTATTATTATTATTATTATTATTTACATTTATATACCGCCCCACAGCTGAAGCTCTCTGGGTGGTTTACAAAGATTAAAAACATTATTATTATTATTATTATTATTATTTACATTTATATACCGCCCCACAGCTGAAGCTCTCTGGGTGGTTTACAAAGATTAATAACATTATTATTATTATTATTATTATTATTTACATTTATATACCACCCCATGGCCGAAGCTCTCTGGGTGGTTTACAAAGATTAAAAACATTATTATTATTATTATTATTATTATTATTTACATTTATATACCGCCCCACAGCTGAAGCTCTCTGGGTGGTTTACAAAGATTAAAAACATTATTATTATTATTATTATTATTATTATTATTTACATTTATATACCGCCCCACAGCTGAAGCTCTCTGGGTGGTTTACAAAGATTAAAAACATTATTATTATTATTATTATTATTATTTACATTTATATACCGCCCCACAGCTGAAGCTCTCTGGGCGGTTTACAAAGATTAAAAACATTATTATTATTATTATTATTATTTACATTTATATACCGCCCCACAGCTGAAGCTCTCTGGGTGGTTTACAAAGATTAAAAACATTATTATTATTATTTTTATTATTATTATTATTATTATTTACATTTATATACCGCCCCACAGCTGAAGCTCTCTGGGTGGTTTACAAAGATTAATAACATTATTATTATTATTATTATTATTATTATTATTTACATTTATATACCGCCCCACAGCTGAAGCTCTCTGGGTGGTTTACAAAGATTAAAAACATTATTATTATTATCATTATTATTATTATTATTATTATTTACATTTATATACCGCCCCACAGCTGAAGCTCTCTGGGCGGTTTACAAAGATTAAAAACATTATTATTATTATTATTATTATTATTATTATTTACATTTATATACCGCCCCACAGCTGAAGCTCTCTGGGCGGTTTATATTGAACATTTAAAAACCAATATACAACAATTAATACCATAAAAGCCTAAAAACAAACTACATATCATTTAAAACTGTCCAGGGGTCAGTTAAAAAGCTTAACATATGTTGTTAAATGCCTGGGAGAAGTCTTGACCTGGTGCAGAAAAGATGACAGTGTTGGCGCCAGGTGAGCCTCATCGAGGAGATCATTCCATAGTTGGGGGGCCACCATAGAAAAGGCCCTCTCCCTTGTTGCCATCCTCCAAGCTTCCCTCGGAGTAGGCACTCGGAGGATGACCTTAGATGTTGATCGTAGTGAACAGGTAGGTTATAAGAAAATGACCCTCAGGGCAGCTTCTCATTTTCACAGATGCCTTGCCAATTTTTGTTTGTTTGTTTACTTTCAAATATTACTGCATCCTATGTATTTCAGTTGGTGGTCAACCTGTGGCCCTTGGCTTAATTCCGTGCTGGTGAAGGGAGTCAAGAGGGAAAGAAGAAATGCAGAAGGGGGGGAAATGGGAGCGGAGGGGGTAGAAAATTGAAATGGACCGAGCGATGGAAAGAGGAGGGGGGAAGCCCTCCACAACTGATCAGTTCAGCTCTCTGTCTCTTTGTACCTGATGGGCTGGTAGAAAAGGGGAAAGGGAGAGAGAGAGGAGGAGGTGTCAGACAGAGAGAGAGAGAGGGAGAGGGAGGGAGGGAGGAGGGGATGTCAGACAGAGAGAGGGGGGAGAGAGAGACTGGAGGGAGGAGGAGTGTCAGAGAGAGAGAGGGAGGGAGAGAGAGGAGGGAGGGGGTGTCAGAGAGACAGAGGGGGGGAAGGAGAGTGGGAGGGGTAGCAGAGAGAGAGGGAGGAGGGCATGCCAGCGAGAGAGAAAGATAAGGGGTATCAGAAAAAAGCATGTGAGAGAAGGGATCTGCCCCCCCCACTGTCTGTGCCCCTTTGAAACTGCAAGCATGCAGCCTCTGATGGATTATCCCTGAGGAAATTTGGTGCTTCAACAAGGGGGGAAATGGACAGAAAAGACGAGTAGGGGTGTGCACGGACCCCCCGGATCGGATCGGGACCCGGATCGGGACCTCCAATTTTGTCCCGGACCGGTTCGGACAAAATCGGAGGCCCCCCGGACCGGATCGAGTCCGATCCCGATCCAAAAATCGGAAATTTTTGGATCGGCCGCCATTTTTTTCCCCATAGACTTGCATTGCAATGCAAGTCTATGAGGAAAAAATGGCGGCGGGTGGGTAAGGGGGGGCCTAACTCCCTCCCCCCCCCCGGGGCCGTCCGCTGTGGACGGCCCCGGCAGGTAAGCCCCCTCCCCCGCGCTCCCTACCCCCCCTGGGGCCGCCTGCTTCCATCCGCTGGCGCCCGCGGGCGCCAGCGGATAGAAGCGGACGGCTCCGGGGGGGGGGGTAAGCCCCCTTCCCCGCCACTTACCTTCTCGGCACGTCCGGCGCCGGCGGCTACTACCAGCGGGCTCCGCGGCCTACTCTCGAGTAGCGCGCCGGGTGATGACATCACCCGGCGCGCCACCCTGGAGCAGGCCGCGGAGCCTGCTGGTAGTAGTAGGCGCCGGCGCCGGACGGGAGCCGCCGGGCCGGGCAGGTAAGGGCCCCCCTCCCCCCTCCCCCCTCCGCGCGCCCCCTCCTCCCCTCCACGCACCCCCTCCTTACCTTTCCGGCCCGGCGGCTCCCGTCCGGCGCCGGCGCCTACTACTTCCAGCAGGCTCCGCGGCCTGCTCTAGAGTAGTGCGCCGGGTGATGACATCACCCGGCGCGCCATCCTAGAGCAGGCCGCGGAGCCTGCTGGGAATAGTAGGCGCCGGCGCCGGACGGGAGCCGCCGGGCCGGAAAGGTAAGGGCCCCCCTCCCCCCTCCGCGCGCCCCCTCCTCCCCTCCACGCACCCCCTCCTTACCTTTCCGGCCCGGCGGCTCCCGTCCGGCGCCGGCGCCTACTACTACCAGCAGGCTCCGCGGCCTGCTCTAGAGTAGCGCGCCGGGTGATGACATCACCCGGCGCGCCACCCTAGAGCAGGCCGCGGAGCCTGCTGGGAATAGTAGGCGCCGGCGCCGGACGGGAGCCGCCGGGCCGGAAAGGTAAGGGCCCCCCTCCCCCCTCCTCGCGCCCCCTCCTCCCCTCCACGCACCCCCTCCTTACCTTTCCGGCCCGGCGGCTCCCGTCCGGCGCCGGCGCCTACTACTACCAGCAGGCTCCGCGGCCTGCTCTAGAGTAGCGCGCCGGGTGATGACATCACCCGGCGCGCCACCCTAGAGCAGGCCGCGGAGCCTGCTGGGAATAGTAGGCGCCGGCGCCGGACGGGAGCCGCCGGGCCGGAAAGGTAAGGGCCCCCCTCCCCCCTCCGCGCGCCCCCTCCTCCCCTCCACGCACCCCCTCCTTACCTTTCCGGCCCGGCGGCTCCCGTCCGGCGCCGGCGCCTACTACTACCAGCAGGCTCCACGGCCTGCTCTAGAGTAGCGCGCCGGGTGATGACATCACCCGGCGCGCCACCCTAGAGCAGGCCGCGGAGCCTGCTGGGAATAGTAGGCGCCGGCGCCGGACGGGAGCCGCCGGGCCGGAAAGGTAAGGGCCCCCCTCCCCCCTCCCCCCGCTGTCCACTTTCATCGGCGGGCGCCCGCTGGCGCCCGCCAATGGAAGCGGCGGTGGGCGCCAGTGGGCGCCCGCCGATCCGCCGATCCGCCGAACCGGTTCGGAGCTTTTTCGGACCGGTTCGGATTGGATCGGCCGATCCAGCTGCGGGATCGGAAATCGGATAATTTATCCGATTTCCCACTGGACCGGACTCGGATCGTGGATCGGGTCCGATCCAGTGCACATCCCTAGATTTAAGCACTGGACTGGTAGCCATGGGTGGAGAGGAATTGCATGGAAGAGAGTATATGGAAAGTGAGGGGAGACTGGCAGGCAGTGGACAGAATCCTCCTTCCCTCCTCTCCGCCCAGCATAGAAATGCAGCCGGCAGATGCAGGCCGGGTTGCGCTTTCTGCCCCTGCTTTGTCATCTCTCGGCGGTCTAGTCAAACTCTCTGCAGGCTGGTAACATTTGTGGCCGTATTTACGTGTCCGTGCCCACCAATGCTGGTCTGCATCCATGCACTTTTGAAGGAGAAACCCTCTCCTCACCACACACAAAAACGTCCTCTTCCTCACCCGCAGAGCAGCCCCAAGGCATGGTTGGGCTCAAAGCTCCTCAATGGAAGCGAAATTCCCTCACTGCTAATGATGAAACAGGGATGTGCAACCAGCTCACAAGAGACCTCCATATTTCATCTCGAAGCTCATTCCAATTCAAACCTCTATTAGATTGCGAGCTTTGTTTTTTCGCATGAAAATCCGTGGGTAGTTTTGGGCCCATTTTTCCAAAATACACATCAGTTGTGCACATCTCTGCAATGCATGAAAGCTTATGTGTGCGCATGTTTCATGTGCCTTTTTCGGAGGGACGCATGCTGTCGAACACTTTTAGGGAGGGGGGGTCTGCAAAATGTATGTCAAGCTCAGAAATGCTGGGACTTTGGACTGCCGTGTCCCATGTCCAGACTGGAAGGTGTGAACTGGGTAAATTCTGATCAAAAACGAATAGAAAGGATTTTCTCATACATCCCTATGAAATACCCACCCGGTATTTCTTTTGCGATGCTAACAATAAATAATAATAGATATTGTATTTATAATCTGTTTTTATGCATTTCATGGTTTTAAAATTTTGTATATCGGTTTTTTAATGTTCAATGTTTTTAATTTTTGTAAACAGCCCAGAGAGCTTCGGCTATGGGGCGGTATATAAATGCAATAACTACTACTACTAATAATAATTATAATAGGGGCAGATAAAGTGGGCTGCTTTGCTCTTCTGCCTTCTGCGAATTCTTCTCTACAAATAGCACCCACCCAACACCCAACACCCCCCGCTCCAGGCTGGGCTGCAAAACCAGACATAAGCCTATTTTTGAGAGAACTGGCCTGGCAGATATTTGCAGGATAGAATCAGTCAGCAGAAGAAGGGTTAAGCATCTCTGCAAATACCCCCCCCCCCTTTTATCTCAGCATAGGCAGGGTTGGGCTCAAGCGGTTGCTGACATAATCTCTAGCTTGGCCTGAAAATGTGAGGAACTGAGGATTCTGATCTCCCTTTTGGCTGAACGAGCGCTGGTCTGAGCCAATTGGAGAGGTGGGCTGCGTGGCGGAAGATGCGCCTGTCGACTCATTTTCTGTCTTGAGGATGTTCTTGTAGTGTTTATTCTTCTGAGACGATGTTTCGTTTTCAGTGGAGGAAATATTTGTGCAGAGAACAGTGCGGTTCTTGGCACCTTGAACGCAAAAAACGTCCAGCTAAGTCATTTCCCTTGGACAATTAATTTGGGTGGTGCTGCAGGAATCCCGAAGCCCCCATTTAATCTTTGACAACATGTTTTCTCTGCTCAGGAATACCGTGTTACCGGTCCCCTTTTCAAGGGAAAACACACCAGTGACTGGCTTTGTATAATCAACAACTCAGGAAGGACTAGATAATAGCCACGTCTCATAGAAGCAGAAATTTAGAAAGACGTGTTGATATGTTGTCCCAATTAACCTAGCAGTGCAATGGAACACTGAAATGGGCTGGCAAATTAAAATGGATAAAATAGTATGATCCCATTTAAAATTGTTCCTAAGGCCTAACTACTGCTAGGAACGTTGTGGGCTTCAAATCATATGTAAAGCGGTTTGTAAAAAAGCAGACTTTCACTCATTGTACATTTACACAGACAGCCTATGTTAGGATTAAGGGAAACATAACCTTCCGCTGTTTGTGGTTCAGCTGATCTTGTGAAGAGATGAGTTCAAATCCCTGTTTGGCTGCGGACAGCAGTTCCCATCTGCAAAACGCAGATGGAAATAACTGACCACACAAGATTGTTAATGAGAGAGAGGGTGGAAAGAGGCCTTTTAAAAATGGTGCAGCACTTTGCTTATTAAAAGTGCTTTGAGAACCTTTGCTGTAAGGAAATTGCCTTTCATATCTTGTGCTTCTTAAAGTAAACTCTATATGTGGCAAACAATATAAATTGTGTGAATGACCCATATTTCATTGCTCATGCCTTATATAAACTCCTCTGGATTAGCTGAGGTTATAAACAAACCGTAGGATCACAATTAGTGTAAACTTTAGAATCTACCCAGAGCATGAAACAGCTGTTTGTGCATGCAAAACTGTTGCAAAGGGTTAGCGCTTACAGATGGAGTTTACAATTGTGAAGAGCTAATGGCAGGATCATTACAACAATGGCAAATGCTAACTAACAAGGAATTAGTTAGTTAATTTCTCTCTTTCCCACCAAGACATTGAGAAGCCAACTACAGGGGTTTATATTAAAAGCAGCCACTGCAAGGTTACAGCCATGATCGTCCACATTATAAATGCGGCTAAACTTAGAGTCTGTGAGCTGGTGTAAGCAGTATTGAGAGTCCAGGTGAGCTTCATGGTAATAATGTGCTGGTAACCTCCGGGTTGGATTACTGCAACTTGCTCTATATGGGGCTACCCTTGAAGACAGTCCAGAGTCTGCAGCTAGCATAGAACGCAGCAGCCAAAATGCTAACAGGTGTGTCTCTAAGGAGCCATTTTACACCAGTCTTGAAAGATCTGTCTGCCTATCAGTCACCGGGCCCAATTCGTGGCGATAGTACTATGGTACCCAATTATTGATTTACTACATTTTTAATGCCACTTTTCACACAATTACTGTCTCCGAAAGAGACTCACATCAATAAAGGGGGAGAGACAGGCCCTGGCATGAGGATTACAAACTAAAATTGCATGAGGGAGGAGGGAGAACAAGGTGGAGAGATTCAAGCAGGCGTTTCGATACACTTTAGGCCAGTGTGAGCTTCCCTTGCTGGTGTTCCTGCTTGATTGAGACTCTTGTTCTTTAAGTCAATGGATGGGTCCAGAGCGTTCCTTCCTTTCTGCAGTCCCAATGCAATGGTCTGTTGGAGCAGAGAGTCCTCACTGGCAGGGAGGAGAAAGGGAGCTCACGGCAACTGCCCTTTCTCTGGCTGGTGGATGGACCAGGTTGGTCTTCCCTTTGGCCTGATGTTTCTGGGAATCAGGAGGTGTAGCACCCCCAGTGTCCTTTGGTCCCCAGGCAAATGGCACAATTTAGCATGTGCTCCCTTTTGCTCTCCAGTTCCATGACCCTTAAGTAGCTAGGCACAGCTGCCTTTCCCCATGTAATCCTGCTTGGGCTTTGAGGTCAGCTGGGGAGGCCCTTCTGAGGACACCAGTGTTGGTAAAGTTTAAAAACTCCTACACCTTGGAGGGCCTTCTCAGTGGTAGCACCCCAGATCTGGTATTCTCTTCCCTCCACGATATGATTGTATCGCGCATTATATACCTTTCAGCACTAGTTGGTGGAGGCTGGTGGCTCCGCACCTAGGGATAGCTCCTTTAGGGTTCTGACTGGTTCTGCTTGAAACCTGGAGCGGATTCACCACCCTGCTGGCATTAGAGGCACCAGCCTTCACTGGCACTAGATGAAAGCACTTGTTTTTCCGCAGGCCTTTGGATAATCGTTGTTTCTTGTATGTTTCTGTTTTTGAATTGTATTTGCTGTCGTGACTTAGCCCTGTGATGTGGGGCGGGACGTAAATTGCATAAATGCTATAAAGAGAGTTTTGACTACCGGGCAGTATAGAAATGTAATAAATAAACAATGACACATGACAAATCAATTAAATGATGACACAGGCTAAAATTTGAATGGCGTTCCTGCTAGAAAATGCCAATAGTACACTTACAAGTGGGCTGTGCAACAAAATGTTGCAGTGTATCTTTACACCCAAATAGTGGTTCCCTTTGACCTGGGTGCTCAAGGTTCAGTCATGGTAATATAAAGATAGCCTGGAGGCCTCCAACGTAGTGACCGTGGGGACCTCGTTTAGTGCCTACGAGGCTGAATTATTATTATTATTATTATTATTAATAATAATCTCTCATTTCTCACTCATGGTGGCTTTTGTAGATGGACATGATGGGTTTGCCACATCATGCTAGTTGGATGTGCCTTGTATTTAGCTTTTTGGCCAAATGAATTGTCTTTTAGTCTCACCAGTTTGTTTCTGGGAAATGAATGTTTTGTGATAGGCCATGCCCACTGTGGCAGTCATTTGATGAGTGGTCAAGTCCAACCCCGGGGCAGCCATTTTGTGAGAGCACCCACCACATTCTCTCAAAATTCTCCTGCCCTAAAAGGTTGGGGACCCCTGCTGTACACCAATGTCCCCTCCCCCACTCCAGCCACCATTGTTACATTCATCAGAAGAGCTCTGATTTCAGTGGAGCGAAACCAACATGCTTGTAACTCTTCTCCACTTCTTGTCTTGCCTCGCAAAGGATTAATTTAGCCCCTTGACATCAAGATACTGCAGAGAGCAGCTGCTGTTTCTCTTCCTTTGAGAGAATTTGGTTAACACACCACAGAGTTTCCACAAAATTCCCCCTAATACGCTACTTCCACCTTCAGCTTCTTTGAATTAGTTGACTTTGTTTTCCGAGCCCTGTGTGGACGAAAGGGAACCCGGACGAGCTAACCTGCATCTTCGCTTGTGCTTCCTGGTTGCAAGCAGTTGCATTCTAAACCGGATGAGCTATTGACATTTGGTGAAGCTCTGGTTTTTTCAGTTATGGGGAATGCATCCAGCCCCCTCTGGAGGATTCTGCTTCGAAAGATGACCTGGAATCCCCCGAGCCAAACGTCATGGAGGATCTGCCTGTGCCGAGGGACTTTGAGGCAGATCAAGGGATCCTGGGTGCTTGAGGGAGATGGCTGTTGGCCCTTCACCTCGGGATACTGTCAGCTTGCTCTCTGATTCTGAGGCAGATGCTGAGCTAGCTCCATGGGGCGCAGGTGCCTAAAGGTTCAGGCTTGGCCGGCTACCAGACGCAGAAATGCCCCCTGAGGAATAATGACTCCTTGTCAGTACATACTTGTGAGCAAGGCCAATTGCAATGGTTGGGGTTGCGGTCCGGCAGATGTGTAGGGCACCTGGTCGGCTACCAGATAGAGACGTGCCCACCTGAGGAATAAGGACTGCTCATGAGTACAGGTCTACTTGTGAGCATGGCCAGTGGGAATGGTTGGAGCTGTGGCCAGGGAGATCTGGAAGGCACCAGGCTGTTGGATGGCATCACAGAGGCAAGCTGAAGCCAGGTAGGGAGATGTCTTTGTCTGTTGGAAAGCAATGAAGTGTCTTGTGGCACCTTAAAGCAGGCGTGTCAAACCTCTTTTGGCCTGAGGGCTGAATTCAGTTTTGGAGAAGTTTTTGGGGGCTGCATTCCGGTGGTGAGTTGAGCCAAAATACCAGCATGTTTTAGCTTAAAGCTCTTACTGCCAGTAACTGAGCCTCAGGAGAGGCACTTCAACTTTTTAGAATTGGTGAAAAAAACATGCAAGAGCCGGGAAACTACTAAATGACTGATGGTTGGGCAATAGGGGTGGCCCTCTGGGGAAGCCTGGAGGGCAGGATTGGGAACTTCAGGCAGGACGGATTTGGCCCCCGGGCATGAGGTTCAACACCCCTGCCTTAAAAACGGAGCAGTTATCTCCGCCTTCTTGGCACAAGAGTTCATTTGACGGATTAAGCAAGATTGTCTAAGTAAGCCTTATTCTAGCTCAGCCGAGGCTGATGGGAGTTGTAGTCCAAGGCATCTGGAGGGCACCGGCTTGGGCTGGGAGAGTGAGGAATGGAAGCCGCACGATTGGAGAGAGCAACGTTGTGTTCTTACTCCCCAAGTGTGTACGGCTCACCAGATGGTCCGACCAAGAACAGGGGGCTTCTGGGGCACAAGGAAAGGGTGCAAGGAATGCGCGTGGATGTTTGTTTGTTTTGTTGGCTGCTTGGTTTGAGAAATGAGGCTCGATGGCTGGGGATGCCTAAGGCCTTTCTTCCAGGTTGCAGCCCTCTCCTGCTGTTTCAGCAGGACTAGCAGCACAACTGAAAATTGCCGGAGAAATGTAGCTTTCTCTTCGGCTTGTTCTGCTGTCGCTCTGAGAAAGGCAGCATTGAGATTGGGCAGAAGCTGGTTTAACCATCCCTGCCACCATCGCTGAGCATTTTTGGCCCTTTAAAAGCACTTTCTAGGCTTTGTTGCCACTCTGCATTATTTGCATGAGCGCTCATGTATGCCCTTAGAAGAAACACGTGGTGATCATGACTCTGGTTAGTTCCTCTGCTATGGCAAGGACCCATCATTTCTGAAAGTTGCCTCCCCTTTACGCTTCATTTTCTTTTCTTTAGAGCACAAGTAGGTATCTCCCACCCACTCACCCCCCGCAGCCTGGAGCCACATTCTCATAGGTTTCACAGGCCAGCAGTGGGAAGAACCAATGCCCGAACTGGACAGAGCCGACTGTTTTCTTTCTGTTTGGCCAAGCTGTTCTCTCTGACCTGGTTCGCGCAGTCGCAGGGTGGTTAACAACCCTACAACAGCCTATGGTTTCTGGGTGGTTTGTTACCCATGGCAATAAACCACCCTGGCTGGGTTTGCATGACATGACAAGCTGCCCTGCCACAGGTAATTATGTCGATCCCCTTCCCAGCACACTAATGGTAAGTGTGCCAGGGGAAATAATCCACCGTGGGAGTTGCCAGACTTTTTCTGTCTAAACATGCATAGGGCTGTGTGTCCCAAGAGGCAGAGCACATTTGTTCTCGGTTGCTGCCCCAGTGGTTTCAAATGACAAGACAGCGGATTTTGACTAAGCGTTAGGAAGAGCTTCCTGATGGCCTGAGCTGTTGGACAATGGGACAGTTTCTCTCAGAAGGTGTGGGCCTCTTCTACATGAACAACAACATCCCAGCAACTGGTGTATTCCCCGTACTTGAGGTAACCCCCCCTTTTAAAGCCATCCAAATTGGTAGCCATCTTTATGGAGAGTCTCAGGTTTATATACAGAAGGTACGGTGATGGTGGTGCAAGAATTGGGAACAGTAAGAAGGATATTAAATGCAGAAAGCCATGATGGTGACATTACATTCTAAATAGTGGTCATTCACAGTGCAAGTGTTGCAGATAATACAAACACCCTGTCTTTAACAGTTTGCTGGCATTCCATAGCTACTGAGCATGTTCAGTTTTCATTGGGCTGTTTTGGGTTTGTTTGTTTGCCCCCCCCTTTACTTTTTTTTTTGTCCTTCTGCAAACCTCAGGGTTCCCCCCAAACGTGCCTGCCCACCCCCTTGGCGCTATTTTGGCTACGAAAGATCCCCTCTTGGAAAATGAGTTTTGCATTAGTGTAATAGCATAAAATATACTAAGGGTACTTCCGGATGAGGCTTTTATTGTGCTCGTTCACAGAATTTTTACAGAGGAACCAGACAACGTCTCCCAATTGTATCCCTCCTGGATTTTCCCACCCCTTCTTAACTGGGGGAAAATGCATTAAATAGGGAAAGATGGAATCGCTCCACCTTGTGATTGGCAGCACTAGGACAGGCGTGGACCGCTTGTGGCCTTCCAGATGTTTTGGCCTCCAACTCCCATCAGCCATGGCTGCATAGCCAATGGTGAGGGCTCATGGGAGTTGTAGGCCAAAGAAAGTGGAGCAACCTCTGGTAGCACCCAAAGTTGTTTTTTTAAAAAAACCTGGTTTGAAAAGCAGCCAGGTAAAATTACCTGGTGTATTTCTGCCTCGCTGCTCAGGCAGGAAAGGGTGTTGCTGTTGCATCTGGAGGGTAAGAATGCTGATCAAGGGATTGTGCATTTAAGCTTCTGAGAATACCAGCGATGCAAAATTTTTGGGAGTTCCAAAACATGTCTACTGACCTGCCAGTCAATGATGGGCTTCTTTGAGTGAAACATCCAAGTTGCTTAACTTCTGTCTGAGAACTGTTGTGTTGTTGTGCTGCTTGACTGTAGCTGTTTGCCTTTCTCTCTTTCTCCCCTGCTCCCAGACAAAACTAGAGGAGGACAGAGCAATACTTTAACGAAACAAGCAAACAAAATTGAATGAAAAATACCAGTGTGACTTTAAATATCCAAAACGGTTGTGCCTAGGCTCCCCAGTTTGGTGCCCCTTAAAGGGATTGGACTACACCTCCCATCATTCTCAGCTCATGTGGGTAAGGGGATGATGGAAGGTGTAGTCCACCCCATCTGAAGGGCGCCGGGATGGCACCGAGAGGTCAGCCCAGGAAAGCAGTAAAACCGTGGCTGAGCCTCCCTGATCTTCCCTACTGGAATAGAAAAAGGAATTATGCTGATTTTAAAAAAAAAGGTTACCCGACATTGGGATCTGGTTATGGAAAATAGATGAGATGGGGATTGTGAAGCATTTTGCACATTTGTTTTTAGATCAAAGTGGAAGTCTCCCAAATACGTCATTTTGGTCTCTGTTCATGTTCTTTATTCCGTAATCAGCATAAAGACGACTGGAGAAGTTTGGACTCAGAAACCCAGTTCATCTTTGAACATTTGTGCTATTGTAATGACAAGTCAGACCTGCTGCAACAAAATGTTGCAGCGTGGAATGCTTCTTATGCAGGGCTGTAGCCATTCATGCCCTCTTCCTGATATTCTTTTTCTCCTGGTTTTCCATTCCCCCCCCCTCCTTTTCCATCAGTCCGTCAGCATTCCATAGCACTGAGCATGCTCAGTTCTCTTTGGGATGTTTGGGGGGGGGGGGTTGCTTAGGTATTTCCCTAAAGGTTTTTTTCTACTTCTGCAAGCCTATTCATACTTCCCTCTTGTGTATGGACGCTGCTGTTTTGGTACATACATAGCCACGCTCAGAGAATGACTTCATTATTAGTATTAAGGATTTGAGGAAATGGTGAACAGGATAAGAAAATCTTGAGGAAATTAATTCCTGTCCCTCTCTCCCCCACCCCCAAACTAGCAAAGACAACTTGCAATTTAGGAGCGCCATGAAGAGCAACTTTTTTTTTTAATATGCCTTCTTTTAATGTTACTATTTCCTTTATACAGAAGGATAAAATAATTTTTGAATAATACTGAAAATAATGTGGTACTGCTGTTCTTTGATCCTGTTGAGTGCTTCCTATTGCTGAGAGATACAATTTTAAACATGGGTCTTTATCTAAAGGTAACTGTATTATTAGAAATTTAGTCACTTCATGTATAATTTAGGCATATCGACCTGTAAATTGTATGATATTGACTAGTTCATTCCTCTGCTTCAGCTATTAGGGCATGAATAATATTAGGAAATAAATCAATAAGGCTGCTTCGTTTAGATGGGGAACAAATTAAATCATGAGCTTAAATGGGGCTTTTCACCCATGCTTAGTGGTTGAGTGTGAGTTGTTGTTGAATGGTGGGTTGTTTTTTTAATGGTGGGTTAGCGTATTGTCTGAGCCCAGGACATTTTCTGCAGGATGGCTTGTTAACCACCCTGAACAACCCAATGACAAACCATGGGTTCTCATGGTGCCTTGTTCGAGAAAAATAAACACTCACTCTTGGATCAAAATATCAGTAAGGCCAGACATTCTGAAAGCAGCCAAACCAGTAGTAATCTCTGAACTATCTTGTGGCTTTTCGTTTTCTAGTGAATCAGATAGAGCGGGTGGGAAAATTTCCAAGTATTGGGTGTTCTAGAGTCCCCTATCATGCCAAGTCCGTTATTTGAGTGAAAGAGAGACAGAGACAAAAACAGTTGGATCCCTTTTCAAAAGATGGAGATCCAATCCATTTTTGAAATTAATAGTTCACGAGTCGCTTTTAGCTGGCTTCCTCTTTTTTCTTTTTTCTTTAAAAGAAAACATGCCCACTCACCCAACAATAGTCTTTTAATAAACCCCGAGATGTATTGTCACTTCATCACTGGATGATCACAACGAAACCCTTTCTTGTGGTAAAATTCAAAGCAGAAGATTGCTGTCATAATTATATTGGTGTGAAGCTTTGTAATTCAGTGGCAAAGCACCTGCTTTGCATACACAAGGATCCAGGTTCAGCCCCCAGCATCACCAGGTAGGGCGAGGAAAGAATCCTGACTGAAACTGCTGCCAGCCATTGTCAACAGTTCTGGACTAGATGGACCGCTGGTCTGGCTGAGTATAAAGCAGCTGAGTTGCTAGGATTATTCTTTCAATCCCTGCACCGTACATATCAGCACTGTCATCTGTGGCAACATCGATCCACCTGTTGAAGGAGGGAGTATCAGAACTCAATCTTTCTCCTCCTCCTCGGCCTTCGTACACATAGAGCCTATCTACACTACTGCTTTAAAACGGTTTATAACAGCAGTAGTGTAGATGGGCTCTTGGTCGGCGCCATTGCTTTTGAAGTCTCTTGAGCAAAACACCCTCAGCAGGTCTCCTTTCTCAGCAGGGCTGTCCCAAGACATTTTGCTGCCCGAAGACAAAGAACAAGATGGCACCCCCTCCCATGTTCAAAAGCCTTCTTTCAAGACTGAACATCTTTCTTCCATACCAATGGATGGGACAACATCTTCTGCCACACCTGAAGGCAGCAGGCCAGCTTAGGGGGTGCAGGGAAGGACACTTGGCACACAGTTTTCTCCTCCATCGCCTGGCTGCCGCCTCCCACTATTTGCCACCCGAGGCAATGGCTCCACTTTGCCTAATGGTAGGGCCAGCCCTGTCTCTCAGTGAGTTTACCTTGGCACCCCCATTGTCACCGTCTGCTCTTTCTTCTCGTCCTCTTTCTCTTCTCGCTGGCTTGGCAGGCAGAGAGCCAGGGAGCACATAGGCAGAGGCATCTGCTGCTCCCCCTTCTCATCACCATCCTTGTCTGGGGCATGAACAAGCCGGTTACAGGGGCTCTCGTCAATGGGGTGGCCCCTTGGCAGTCATCCTTGCAAATGCATCACTCCTGAACTGTTGCCCCTCACCTCCTCTTAATGTTGGATACATAGGGCTTTCCTTCACTTGTAACGGGCAATTTGCTTGGTTGGGGTTGGCGGGGGGGGGGGACCCTGGGTTTCCATGTACAGATCCCTGTTGCCCTAGCAGGGCAAAATATACACAGCAAGAAACAATTACTGTACCCTTCCAGGGCAGTTGAATGGCATGCTGGCTCCATGAAGAGCCCACTCTTTGTTTAGGTTTTGCTCAGATTGAGGAACTGGGCCGGAGCAGGCAGAGCTATTTATGTCCCTATTTATTGGGTATGTGGGAGTGGGGGAGAAACTGGCTAAGTCCGTTTTTATTGATTTATTCCCAAGTCTTCATTAGCATCTTCTTCAAAGGCATCCAGGTCCCTCTACTGTGCTTTAAAAGAAACCTACCTGCATCATTAAAAACAACTTCAGGTTAATCTCTCCAAATCTGCATACGCATTTTTAAAAAAAGCCCCACGTGCCTTGGCAGCTAATATCTTGCATTTCAACCACAAGTACAGCTCTCTGGCCGATTTTCTTTGACCGTTGTGGTTGCACACAAGCCGTTCTGTTGTGTTGCGGGTGTTTCTGTTTTTGTTTTGAACGCGTTCCTGGCAAGATACACGTTTGTTACTCGATTTACAGCAAGAAAAAAGGCAAAGGGAATCCAAGGCAACAACAAAACGCACACACTGCCACCACCACAAGAAAGAACGATGAAAAAATAGTAGGAGGACTTGAGTGTTCATATCTAAATTTATACTGAGTGTGGGATACTATGGTGTCATTTTGTTTTTTTAAAAAAAACAAAATGCCATTTTACTGGAGTATAATTTCTTTCATTTTTCCATATTTAACATATCCCGAAACAAATATGGAAATGTCAGCAACAGAAATTAGCACTCACATCCTCAGTCTTGTATCCTGCTCAGTCTAGCCTCAAATATTCGCAATTCTTTTTCCTGTTTGTCCCAAATTCTTTATTTCTAAACAGTACAGGAGCCACCGGTAAAGTTATAATGCTTTGTGTTTGGTTTGTTGAAACAAATAGGCGATGATGTCATTTTTCTAAATAACGTTTTTTTAAAAAAACCAAAGAAACATTGTGCCCAGAAGAGAAAGCTTTTGAGTTTCTGTCGCAACATAATACCGTTCTGTGTAGATTCGGAGAAAGAAACACCATACAGAGGTGCTGCAGGATGATCATCAGAACAAATGAAACGGCCCTTTCGAGAGTAATTATTTGGAAGTTATGACTTTTTGAAGGAGGCGGTTGAGAAAACAACTTTTTTTTAAAGCATTTTTTTTTATCAACTGTTGCAGCAAGAACAATTCCATGGAAGTCGAGGTTAACACCAGTTCCAAGAAACACTTGTTTGTGTGCCTGAGTCCTACATCAAAACAGCCCACATTACGGCTGGGATTACTTTGAACACAGTTTTTGTCTACCTAGATCCAGGCAAAGCAGAATTGCAATTTTCCCCACTAGCAGGACTCCAGTGCCTTTAATCGTTGCGTGGCAGACAACAGAAATCTAAGAAGGAAAACTTCCGAGATGTAGTGGTGCAAGAGAGAGCTGTCCCTATTGAACATCTGCCTGAAACAGGAGCTCTGCTAGTTAAAACAGCAGCAACTCTAGGGAGACGTTGAAGAATGATGCTTATTTTTATTTCATGTATTATACAATCCCATAAACTAGTTTACAAAATTAAAACAAAAGTAGATAAATACACACTGAAATATAGTACAGTTAACTTCAGGAGAACGGGATTCTCAGCAGGAAGCTATTAGACACTGGAATTTTTCCACAAACCTTGATACATTTTTTAAAATCCAGATTACTAAAATTTCATTTGATTCCAGATAGTTATCATCTGTAAATAGGAGGGATTGAGGGTTTGTTTCGACTGTTTACATTTGCTCGAGTTAGCTCTTTCACTGCTGGCTACGCGAACATGGTTTGAAAAATGACGTGAGGAATTTTACCATGAAGCTGAATAATTCTCCTGGGAAGAATACTTGTGTGACTAAGCAGTAATAAATCAGCATTCAGTTTCTTTATTTCTGGAACATGTCAGATGCTGAAGGCTCAAAGCAGTTAACTATGTGTGTAAAACAGCCTTCAGTGTTTACAGCAACTTTCCGCCATCTGGCGGGATTCCAGATGTTTGGTTTTTTACTTCAACTCCCATCAGCACCGGTCAGCTTGGCCAATGATCAAGAATCCCAGAGGTGGAAGTCACAAACATCTGGAGGGCACCAAACTGAGGAAGGTGGGTATACATTCAATGACCATGTACTGAAAATCATTACAGTATTTCCACAACAGACGAAGAATTTAAATGTGGTACACCCATGGTCCAAAATGCCGTGATTACTACCAGAGTCTGAGAATGGGACATTTCTGCAGAAACAAAGGCAAAGCTACCCATGTGATGAAATGGAAGAGGATGTGGGAATTTGGTCTTAAAGCATCCTCAGGTTGGGGGAGGGGCAGGGATGGAGGGAGGGTAAGCTGGTTCAACATTTGATGGCAACCCTTGGCGAAGCGCCTTTTAGTGGGCTCTCTCATATGTTGGTGGACCCTTGGTGGGCTTGTCTATTGGCGAGTGGTGGCAGCTGTGGGCAGCTCTAGTCAGGGCTGATGTCAAGAGTAGGCATGGTTGGGCACATGCTGATGGCCCACATCCCAGAAGGGGCCCACTGTTAAGGGCCCCCTTTAGCTCCTCCTTGTCACCATGGCAACCTGCTTATTCACTTGCCTCTTGCCCTGAGGCCCAGACATTGTTGGTGGTGAGAGAGACGAGCCGTAGATGCCACACTGCCTACTTTTTCATTGGCTGTCTACCTGTCACACAAACAAGCGGGAGCCATGATGAGAAAGAGGATGACGAGCAAGAGCGGCTGGTGGCAATGGAGGTGACAATGGAGACTGACTGAGGGAAGGAGCCCACGTGCCCTCAAAAAACTGCAGTTGACATTGGCTGCAATGCTCTAATGAGCAGTGGGCAACTGCTATTTTAATTTCCCACCATGCCTCAGAGCAATGCTGCATCAGGGGCATGGTGGGAAATTTCAGCAGTGACGCCCAGCCCTGGCTTCCTGGTATCATGGTCCCAGCAGCTGCCTGAGGGCACCTCGTGTAGAAGCCAGGCTTTGAAGGATTGTGGCCAGGAATCAACGGTAAAACAACAGGGGGAAAAAACAGGTTAGACAAACCAACATGGTATATTATGCTATAAAGCTGCACTGATAACAATTCAGGAATGAGACATACAGGTTGCAAACAATCTCAAGATTCAATCCTGCCCCTTTAGGTTGTACTACATTTTTGCCAGGGGGGTCATAGACCTGCTCTTGGGAGAAGACTGAGCATAAGTAGGAATTGAGCATTTTGGCCTCTTTTTTTGTCATCTGTTATCAATTTGCCATCCTCATTGAGTAGTTGAACCACCAGTTCTTTCCTCTGTCTTTTACTATGCACGTACCTGAAGAAAGCCTTTTTATTGCTTTTAGCATCCCTTGCTAGCCTCAGCTCCTTCTCAGCTTTACCCTTCCTGATGCCATTCCTGCACTTCTGTGTTACCTGTATGTACTCTTCTTTTGTAGCCAGGCCTTCCTTCCACTTCCTAGATGTGTCCTTTTTTGTTTTCAGTTCATCTCTAAGCTTTTTGTGGAGCCACATTGGTTTCTTCTGTTGTCTTCTATCTTTTTTCCTAGTTGGAATTGTTTGTAATTCCACCTTTAAAATTTCATTTTTTAAAAAAACTCCCACCCATCTTGGGCTCCTTTTTTCATTAGGGTCACTTGCCATGGGACCTTACCTACCATAGTTCTGAGATCAAACCAGAGGTCCATCTAGTCCACCACTTGGTTCACACAGTGGCCAATCAGTTGTTAACCAGGAATCCACAACAGGGCACAGATGCAACAGCAACTGGTGTATATAGTCTTCCTGCCTCTGATACTGGAGGTAGCACATAGCCATCAGGACAAGTAGTCATTGATAGCCTTCTCTTCCAGGAATTCATCCAACCCCCTTTTAAAGCCATCCAAATGGGTGTCCATGAATGGTAGTGAATTCCATAGTTTAATTATGTGCTGTGTGAAGAAGTTATGTCAGACAATAGCCTTGGGTAGCAATCCTATGCATATTTAGACAGAAAAAAGACCTACAGCTCCTATCATTCCCCAGCCAGCATGCTGGGATTTGTAGGACTTTTTTTCCTGTCAAAACATGTGTAAGATTGAGCCCATAACATATTGCGCATTGAGATGGTGGTAGCACCATTCTTGAACCTGACATTATTGTGGGTTTTCTCTTTCCTCGTGTTGTCCGCGCAATGAAAGATACGGGATTTTCTCTCCCCCCCCTTCTTCTTTTAAAAAAATCCCAGCTATTTCAAGCTTGCGATTTCCTTGACCTCAAGAGCAGCACGCTCTTGTTTGTTGATGTCATTTCTATAGTTACACTGGCAGTAATAATGCTGCATTTTGTATTTGGGGCCCCTCAATTCCAGAAATAGCTAGAGAGAGCAAAGTGTTAATAGCTGGTGGCTCTAGACATGAGTCATAACCATGGTGGCTGTGAGAGCAGTAGAAAGATGGCATTGACAAGGCTTCAGAGTATTCATCTTTAACCTTAAAACTTTAGTTACCTCAGGTTGTTGTTCAGTGCTAGATGTTTTCTGTGGCCTGAAGGAGGTGAGGTCCGTCAATGGCTGGACAGATGAGGACTTGCGATAATGGGGACAGCATAAGCTCAGGTGGGAGGGAGGGCGATACCAAGAATGTACCAGAAGTTGGAGGCATGTTGCTAGGCCTGAGTGTGGCTCTGGGGTGGGGGTGGGGGAGCTCTTCTGCTTTCTGCTGATACTTATCTCTTAAGCCATTTTACATTTTAATCTGTCTAAAAGTGCTAACTCAGCGGCCAGTTTTGCAGAAAAGCCAGTTCCACCTCAGGTAAAATAACTGTGGAGAAATAACTCCTCTGGAGACTTTCTCACAGCCATCTTCTGACTGTAGGAGGCATCTGGGATTAATTTTAATACACAACAACAACGTAGTACTGAATAGCTAGGTCTGTGTACCTGTGATTTGCATAAGGGGAAATTGCATTGCCTTACCAGGGCTTTGCTTCCTGCTTCTCTTGTGTAATTATAATGGGCTGTGTAATATGGGCGGAGATGGGTGGCCATCTGGTCTATAACTGAAAACTTCCCCACCTCTTGGTGCGCATAGCCTTGAATGGGATATAGCGCCCTTTAGTGGGTGCTTTGTAGCACAAATTCATCTGCACACGGTAGGGAATTCTGTGATATTTCAGAAGAATCGGGATTTCCGGGGGTGGGGGTTTAGAACTGCATGGGACATGTGCAAGAGATTGACGTTCTTCTCAAAAGGACCCGCGAACTTCCATAAGTGGCCTGTCATGAGTGTTCCTTATTTCGCTTGTGTGAAGTACCTCAACGTAGTACTGAGAAACTAGGCAGGGTCTGTCTGTGTACCTGTGATTCGCATGCATGCAATTCAGCATCTTATATAAGAATATGGTAAGGCTTATTACTCGAGATCTGCCAGACCAATTTTGCTCAGTTTTATTCTAAACTGAAGCTCAAGCGGCGTAGACAGGCAGAAAATGTTGAAAGTTCCAAAAAAGTTCAAAGCTCAAACTTTAATAGCAATTAATTGTCTCCGAGCCGAACAGGCAGGGTAGCCCCTCCGCCAGCAGGATGATGGATAGCCCTGCTCGGCCAAAGGCGGGCCCTGAGTGAAGCCACACATTGAGGCTGTCACTGACTAGCACCCATGGTGACATAGGTTTACACTAGTAAGTTTTAAATCCTTCTTTCGCACCAAATTATAATCCAGTGTTTTGGAGAATCCTGGTTCATTGTGAACGAGCTGCATGTTGTCTTCCACTTGACCCCTCTTGCTAGCATGAAGAGCTTCCGAACAGGAATGGTTTGTTTAACAACAGGGTCTCCAGGGTCGGGCCCTGGGCACAAAGAGCCTGCAGAAACCTCTCTTTTGTGAATGCCTAAGTGCCTCAGTCTTTCTTTCTGGATAAACGTTCCCCTGAAATGAGGGCCGGGAAGATGCCAAATTCAAGCAAGTCACTCTGAGCTGAATCATTCAGGTCTTAATCCTTTTAGGGCACAATCCTATGCATGTTTAGACAGAAAAAGGCCTACATGGCTGGCTAGGGCATGCTGGGAATTGTAGGCCCCTTTTGTCTGTCTACACATGCCTTTAGGGTGCAATCCTAAGCCTGTGGAGACAGAAAAAATACCCACAACTTCTAGCATTCCCCAGACTTCTTTCTACCTAAACAAGCATAGGATTGCACCCTTCGTTTATTTTCCCCACTACCACAGGGGCTTTTAACACCATCTACCCTGTGGGAAAGAGCATCCAATACAATGTTTTAAATGTGTAGGTCTTGGTGGATCCATTCTATGTCTATAAATGTTGAGCATCTTTAAACAAGCGTTTTATAGCATGTTTGTGACTGGCCACTCACAGATGTTCTCAGGTCATTTTGACGACGCAGTGATCCTCCTGCACGTCCCCTCCTCCATTGCCCAGTTTTAATTATTTTTTTAAAAGGCGCAGAAAACCCGAATCTTCCGGAAAATGTCAGTATTTATCGATATTTCCTGCTGTGAGCAGGAGAGGTTGCGCTATAAAACGCCCATGAAAGGGCGCTGTCCCATTAAACTGCACTGAGGCTGTACAAGCCACGTGGTCGCTGCTCCCTTCCTCGTGTAATTAAAGTTCGTTGCAGAAATGGAAGAGAAGCAGGAAGCAGAGCTATAGGGAATGTGATTTTCCCCATCTGAAAGACTTCGTTTAGAGCCACTATGAGGACTGCAGTCAAACGACGGGATTATCCATGAAATAAGTAAATAAAATTGGGAACAGCTGTCATTCAATGGCAGAGAGTAGGCTTGGCAGTCCAGGAGTTCCAGATTCAATCCTTCACATCTTCTCCTCTTCTCTTCCCCCCCCCCCACATGTTTTGGACTACAATTCCCAGCATTCCTGATCATTGGCCATGCTGGCTGGAGCTGATTGGAATTGATGTCCCAAACGTCTGGAGGGCACCAAGCCGGTGTAAACAAGAGATGGACCAGTGGTCCGACACAGTACAAGGCATTTGTATTAGGGAGTTGTCGACACTGGATTAATCACGATGTGATCAACTGTATGACCTTGAGGTTTTGTACGAGAGTGTGCCTAAATTCTTAATGCTGGAAGAGAATTTATTTCACTAAAATGGAATAGCTTCCGTCCAGATAACGTAGGCGGGTATTTAGTTGCATAATTTGTGGCGATCCTTTCTTTTACATCCTGAAACCTGTGCTTGCAAAGCTCCGCTAAGTACTAGTAACTGCTTTGAAGATTAATGATCCAAAGACTCTCTGGAGTCGTATTCTTTACTCAAAATACTTCTTTGTTTACTTGTTTTCCCCCTCTGTTGATTTAGTTACAGAAAACGGGCACTTGAGTTCATACTACTTGTTTATATAGCCTATTCTTCTCTTTCTTCTGTGGAAATGGCAGTTGATAGTTGTATTCAGGAGTTGCAGGTGCCTCTGCTGTCGCAGAGGACCACAGGTGCAAGGTGCTGTATTTTTCAGGGAGAGGATCCACCTATTCCTGTGATTAGAATCATAGAAACATAGGCCTCCTCCACAAGGATGCGCTTTTGCGCCCGGTTCGGGGATTATGCGCATTATCGCGGAGGCGCATTTACGGCTAATCCCTCTGCACGGGAGGCGGCGAGAGGCGGCGAAGCGCATTAATTGATGTCCAAAAAGCGCTTTAGAAGACGTTAATGCGCATAATCGCTTGTTCACACGGCGAAAATGCGCTTTAACGGCCGGAGCAAAATAAAAGTCGCTATTTAACGCGCATTCGAAAATGCGCATTATCGGGGAGATAACGCGCCTGTACGCCCGTTTTGCGCTCCGCTGGTGTGGAGGTAAAATTTATAATGAGCCTTCAAGGCTCATTAAACGTCTCGTGTGGAGGAGGCCATAGAATAGTAGAGTTGGAAGGGGCCTATAAGGCCATCGAGTCCAACCCCCACCTGCTCAATGCAGGAATCCACCTTAAAGCGCTGAGATGGGACAGCTATACTGATATAGTGGGGAAGTGGTGGAATCACTGTACATTGCCTGTTTGGGTGTGGTGACTAATTTTGTTGAGTGCTTCTGCATGTTTCTGACACATGTCAGTTTTTTTTTAAAAAAACATGACCTGCCGGAAAATCTTTCGAACTGCGAGTTGACACAAAACAATGAGTCATAATTTTAGTCACCACAAGATCTGTCACCATGTAAAAGACTGATAGGTCTCAATGCTTGGGGGAGTGGTATGAATTGTATTTCTGTTGTTTGTCTGCCTCTTTGTGTCCTGTCATTTGATCAGTTCCTTTTTCCTGCTTTCTCCCCTTCCTCCTTCCTCCTTCCTCTGCAACAAGGTATGTTCTCTCTCTCTCTCTCTTTCTCTCTCTCTGAAGGAAGCAAGTAACCGTATCTCACGCCTTCACTCTCATACATTCAAACACCCAGCTTTAGGGGGTGCTTGCAGTTAAATAGTGTAAGTTAATGTTCTCTGATGACGTATATAAAAGCACTAATAAAGTAAGTCGATTTGAACTTCTTTTAAACTAGCTCTATCTAACCTGTTTTTATTGCCTCCAGTACTTAAATGCTGTGTTGCCACACTTTATCTGTATAAAGCAACTCTGCTGTACGTCACAGCAGACTTTCTAACATGGAGAACCCCAGAGGGCTGGATTCAGGGTTCAACACCCCTGCTGTATAGCCTACCTCAGGTATTCAAAAGGTTTGAGACATCCCAGCTGAATTGATGGAGAGAGGCATAGCAGCAAAGTCCATACTTTGCCTGCATAAGGATCCAAATTCACTTACCAACAAGGCTCAATTAGTAGGGAAAGATCTCTCTGCCTGATAGAGAACCACTCCCAGTTGGAATAGAAAGTACAGAGCTAGACCAGCCGGTGTCTAACTCAATATATGAGTACTGGGTCCAACAGATGGGAGAATTGTGAGCAGAATTGGTCGGTTTGTGAGCAAAATTCAAAGTTTGGTGCTTATCCATAAATCCTGAATGGCTTGGGCCCTGGGTAGACCAAAACAAGAAGAAGACCAAAGAAGACACCAGCTTGCATAAAAACTGCATATGCTGACAAATGTCTAGATGCAAATGTGGACATAATTATTATCAGTTTAAAATAGAAATGCAGTACATCTCAACACAGTGACCCATGTGCCAGGTGATAACACACTGGCTGCCTATTAGCTACCGAGTCACGTACAAGATTATGTTACTGTCATATAAAGCTCTAAATGACTTGGGACCAGGATATCTAGCAAACTGCCTTCCCTGATACATACCCAGGCAACCTTTAAGATCAGCAGAGGAGGCTTTGCGGCTCATTCCAAAGTATCCAGATGACAGGCCTTCTCTGTAGTGGCACCCACCATCCGGAAAACCCATCCCTCGTGTAGTTCAGGAGGCAGGAAGTGTGGCATATTTTAAACGCCTCCTGAAAACTCAGTTGTTCACCCTGGCTTTTGCTGGGCTGTGAGTAAATTTATTATGCCGCTCCATTTTACTGCTCCTTGATTATTTTGCCATAGTTGGAAGTGTTTTAATGCTGTGTTTTAATATTGTGTTTTTAATATTGTATTTTAGTATTGTGAACCACTGAGAGATTGTATTCAGCTGTATATAAAATGTCACAAATAAATAACAATTAATGGGCACTTCCAAAGTTCCTGCTCTCCCTCCATATAATTTTTTAAAAAACCTTTAAACTGGACTTGGACTGGACAGGCCTTCAAACAGAGGGTTTCCCCCTCCCCCCCAATTGTGGAATGATCTCCCCGACGAGGCCCGCCTGGCACCAACGTTGTTATCTTTTCGGCGCCAGGTCAAGATTTTCCTCTTTCAGGCATTTAGCAATATCTGATGAGCCTGGGTTTGTTTTGTTTTTTAGGTTTATCGCTTTTTAAAGTTATTGTAGTGTTTTTAAATGTGTGTGTACATTGTATGTTTTTGCTGTTTAAATTTTTGTATATTGTTTTTAATTGTTTTAATCTTATGTAAACCGCCCAGAGAGCTTCGGCTATGGGGCGGTATACAAATGTAATAAAATAAAAATAAAATAAAGAGGAGTGTCTTTCAACAGCCTTTTCAGCAGAAGACTGTCCTCTGTGGAGTAGCACATAAATGGCCACCCTAGTAATGGGTACCTGGTGGAATTCTTGCATGCACATGAACCTTCCCTTGTGTTGATCATCAATGGGGACTCTTCTCCAAGCATCTGCTCCTTCAGAGGTCAGGCAGATGACCACCGGGGAGAGGGCCTTTTGGGGGGTGTTGCTCCACCTGTGGAATCTCCTCCCCAAGCAGGCTGTCCTGGCACCTATCTGATGTTCTGGCACTAGTGAAGACTATTTCATTTTCCCCAGCCCCATTTTTTTTAATTAATCTTTTTTTCCTTTTTATTGTGAATTTTAACAAAACATAACAGAAAAAAATGGTGAAAAGAAAAATGGAAAAAGAGCAGAAAATTATAGAAATATCAATATTTTACAGAAATATCAATATTCCATCTAGTGCAACATTCTTTAAAAAAAATGGGGGATTATGCATAAGTTTTAAGAAAAGCAGACCAAATATCCATGTATATATCCATTCGCAAATGGCGGCTATATACTACCCGTTCATATGTTGATAAATGTTAAACTGTAACAGAGTTGTGTGTTTTCCCTTTTATGCTGCTGTTGCATTTTTATTTTGGTTATTGCTTGATGTTTTTATTATGAATTTTTGGTGACATTTTTATTTATTTATATTATTATTATTCTATCTCTTTCTCGTTCATGGCGGTTTTTCTAGATGGACATGACAGGCTTTGCCAAGTCGTGCTGTCTTTTACAGATTCAGGAATTTCCTGACAATTGAGCATGTTTTAAGTATGACTGCTGTCTGGATGTTGGTGTGGATGTATTTTGGTAGGCCCAGTTTCTGAAGGTTTTCGGTATAATCTTTTGATGTGATGCCGGTGAGTGATGTGACTAACAGGATAATTGTGACCTTTTCCTGTTGCCATAGTTCTTTGACTTCCATGACCAGTGGTGTATATTTTTCTCTCTTTTCTTCTTCCTTTTCAACAATATTTTTGTCATTCAGTATTGCTATGTCGATAAGGTATTATTGTTATTATTATTATTATTATTATTATTATTATATTTCATTTCTATACTGCCCAATAGCCAAATTTCTCTGTTCAGTTCACAACAACACTCAAATAGAATACAGCAAAAACATCTTAAATATACAAAATTTAAAAGAATTTCAGTAAGCACGCAATCCTATGGTCACGTCCTGGATACTTATGACTATCCAATGCAGGGTGTCTACAGCAAGGAGGGGATCTTCTCCTCCGCACTCCATCCGCCCTGCTTTTTCGGCTAGACACCGTGGCTGAAGGTGAGGGGGCGGGCTGCATAGCTTCCTGGCTTCCAGTTCTGAGTGCTGTTTCTGAGCTCGGAGCCAGAAAACTGAAAAATCCTATGCTCCTGCCACGTGCTGTCTAGGGGACATGGGATTGCTCCCTAAAATACTCAATAGCTTCAGACAGCTGGCATAAATGCCCCATCATATGCCATTAAATGGTTGGGAGTCGAGGATAGTCATAACCTGGCGCCAAAAGGATGACAGTGTTGGCCCCAGGTGGCCAGCTGGTTGGCCATTGTGTGAACAGGATGCTGGCCTAGATGGACCTTGGTCAGATCCAGCAGGGCTCTTCTTATATACATGTGTGTGTGTGTGTGTATTTCAGTTCTTATGTATGTGTGTGTATTTCAGTTGTTGATTCTTTTGTTGGGGTTGATTGACTATTAGCCTGCAGGCACTGCATATTTGGATTTTATTCCTTGTAAGCTACACAGTATTGTTAGATATATATTGACACACATAAACATTTAGGGACTAGTGGATTAATTATATCAGTCATGTGCTCTTTAGCACTTCTTGGTTGTCTTGTGGAAATGAGACATCTGGATTCACTAGTATAATCTTTAAAAATAAGACATCATGTGCTCACAGCAAACTCTTCCCAAGCATGGATCCTTGTGTAGCCAAAGTGGCACCATCCACACATAAAGGAGGGAAGGATCAGTAAACTGGGGAGAAACGCAACATTTGCAGAAGCACACACACACACAAATCCTTCAGGAAAAGAAACCATCCAAACCCATCAGTCCTTAGTGAGGACTGAGCATGCCCAGTGAGCACAAAATATGGACTGAGCAATGGGCAGGGGAAGCCCAGGGGAACGGGGCGGAATGGAGTAGTCTGGAAAATGGCATGGCTGGTTGGAGTCCAGAAAAAGAACCCATTTCGTTTTAGGTCCCCTTAAAGTTGGCGGCCAAGCCTGATTTCAGTTGGTTTGAATTCCACACAGGTGCACTCAGAAAGGTGCAAAGGCTGCATCAGTGTGAATCGACTTGGAATACCTCCATCAACTGGGTGTGACTGGGTGTGTGTGAAAGGGAAGCGAGGGAGGAAAAGGGAAACCAAATATGCAACAGCCCTTCTGGCTCGCTCACGATATGTCCTTACAGCTTACTTTTTACAGATAACCTGCTCAGCTTGATTGGAGAGGCAAATTAGAGACACAGCTTGTGTTTAAACTATAGGATATAAAGGAAACATCTTTGCTTCTTATTATGACAGGTACTCCTCATGTTTGCTTTCCTTTTGTGCAGTTCGGTTTGTTAGTTTTTGTTTGTTCCTGATATCATTCCTTCCTCTCAGAAATTTGCATTTGCTCAGGGAGGAAACTTGCTTCTTTCCAATGAGAATGCTTCACTGGAGCTCTTTTTAAAAAATTATTACTGTCATCATAATCTAGAACTGAATTTTCTGAACACTCATTTGGAAATGTAACTAAAGACATGGATCTCGCAATGGTCCCATTCAGATAGTCACATCTTGGGTTAATAAGCTGAGATTCGTACATGCATTTTTGCTCACATGCACTGTCTTTTTGCTGGCCCTAATTGCACCTTATTGTATTACGCCTGGAAGTCTTCAGCTAACCATAATTTCCCATTTTGTCCAACCAGGAAATGATGGTAACCATATACGGAACAAGGCAGTATCTTAAACCAACTTGAGACCATGGTTTAAGGTACTGGCTAGTTCCGAATCTGCTCACCATAGTTTCCGAGTTCAGACAAAATAGAAAGCTATGACTACTTGAATCCTTCATGGTTTATTGTGGCACTCCAAGAAGGGAGGAGGGAATGGGTTGTGTGAAGGCTCTAGGCTGGTTCAGTTGGTTGGTTCACACGTTAACGTTTCTGATCTGCAAATCATGGTTTGTAAGATCAGGTATGAACCTTGTGTGCTTCTGTTTCCCCTGCAGCACTCAGAATCATTTCAGGCAAACCATAGATTGCCACTTCCTCTGAGAAGGCAAACAATAGTTTGCACTAGACTGCCAAGCCAACATTGGAAGATTCTATACTGAATTAAAATAAAGTAGTAAGCGCATGAACCAGTAAGGAATAATTAACTCTGTGTGTGTGAGAACATGGGAGGGTATACGGTAAAGCTTGTTTCAAATCTCCACACCAAGGTGTGGAGGTTCAGAAATGTTCCATGTGAACTGGCCAAAATATGTTAATTCTGTGTTCAATGATTGTAACCCCTCCCTTAGAAAGGCAAAGTCTAAACTCACTGAGCCACATCACCATGAGGGCTGTTTTTCATGGTACAGTTTCATACATAAAACACCACACAGGCTTAAGAAGGGCTGCATATGTTGTAATGTGAGAACGTCTTTTGGGGCGAAAGCTGGGATTGACTGCTAGACATGTATGTCGGGTGAGTCTTTACACCAGTCCCAGATAGGGCTGTTACTTAAGAATCACCAAAAAAGACAAAATGCATCACTGAAAAATTTGCAAATTATTATTATTATTTCATTTTTATACTGCCCAATACCAAAACTCTCTGGGTGGTTTACAACAATTTATAAGAGGATAAAATACAGTGTAAAAATATAAATATACCAAATTTAAAACAATTTTGAGAACTAAAAACAGTTTCAATAGAAGAATATACCTCTTTAGATGGCTGACATAAGTTCTCCCGTTGTATGCCATTAAATACCTGGGAGTGGAGGACAGTTTTAACCTGGCACCAAAAAGATGACAGTGTTGGTGCCAGGTGTGTCTGAGAGGGGAGCACATTCCGCTGTTGGGAGGCCACCACTGAAAAGGTCCTTTTGCTTGTTGCCACTCTCCGAGCCTCCCTCGGAAGAGACACTCAGAGGAGCCCCCAGATGTTGATCATAGCATTCGGGTATGTTCAGGTTGGGAGAGGTGTTCCATCAGGTATTATAGGTATCTATGCGAATTTGGAAAGAAAAAATACAATTAAAAGAGAAAAACAGAACATCTCACCGAAGTGGCTAGGGAATGCTGGGAGTTGTAGGACTTTTGTTCTGTCTAAACATGCATAGGATTGCGCCCAAAGTGTGACAAAACAGCGTGTGCACAGCCATGTTTTGATGTGTCTGAGGTGAGTTAAGAGACGTGGACCGTGAGGGAGGCTCCCTTGTGCGACTTTAACTGGCAGGATTTTCTTTTAACTTCCTGACTGTTAGAGCAGTATGGCAATGGAACCAATGACCTAGGGAGGTGGTGGGCTCTCCCACACTGGAGGCCTTCAAGAGGCAGCCAGACAGCCATCTGTCAGGGATGCTTTAAGGTGAACTAGGCTGGCGGGTGTTATCCAGAGGACCTTCTCTTCCATCGCTCCCAGACTATGGAATGGTCTGTCGGAGGAGGTTAGACAAATTGTCAGTCTTCATGAATTTAAGAGAGTCATGAAGACTATCCTCTTCCGACAGGCCTATCCAGATGAATTTTAAGATGTTTTTAATGTTGTATTTTTCTCTTACTTTTTAAAATTTTTAACTGTTGTGATTTTTATGTTTTATATTGTTGTTGTTTCCCGCCTCGATCCAGAGGGAGAGGCAGGCTACAAATAAATATTATTATTATTATTATTATTATTATTATTATTATTACATTGAGCAGGAGTTTGGACTCGATGGCCTTACAGGCCACTTCCAACTCTACTATTCTATGAATCTATGATACCTCTGTCGTCTGTCCATGTCCCATCCCCCCCCCCCCCCGCCTTGTGGGCCACCTCACGTTTCTTTCCACTTAGTCACACAGCTGGTACTTTCTCCGCTCAAAAGCCAGGCCTGATAGACACAACTATCTATCAAGGCAGACCAGCCCTTGCTCACACAATTGCAGGAAGTTATTCCAAGTCTCAGACAATTCCCATTTCTATCTCTAGGAGAGCAAAAGGTCAAAAAACAGCAGGCTGTGGCTTTGCCAGCAATAGCAATGTGAGCCGTTAGAGGGCTGGAAGGGAAGAATATGTGGTAAGCAACTCTCTGCCCCCGCCCTGCTCTGCCCCAGCGCCTGGGTTCCAGTTTCCACACGGAAACAAAGGCGGGTGTGAGCTCAGGCTCGTTTTTGAAAGCTCTGTTTTACCCCTAGCTGGGACAGGTTTAGGGATGGGCGTCCCTGGAGGTGCCAAAACTTTAAGAACCTTGCTGGATCAGACTGGTGGCCCATATAGTCAGCATCCTGTTGCCTGCAGTGACCAGTCAGCTACCTCTGAGAAGCCCATAAACAGGATGTGAAATCAATAGTCCTCTTCTGTTGCAAACAGTTCGTCGTCACTTATAAAACTCGCATCACTCTCCTGCCTGGACATGATGTTGATGGTTACGCAACATCATCCACTCAACAAACGTACGTGGAAATGATTTTGGTCATATCTGTGCATGCACATTGTTCTTATTTTATTTATTGCATTTATATCTCACCTTTTTTCCTCCAAGGAACCTAAAGTTGCATACATAATCCTGCTCCTCTCCATTTTATCCTCACAACAACAATCCTGTGAGGTAGGTTGGGCTGAGAGTCTGTGAGTGGCCCAGAGACACACAGTGGGCTTCCATGGCTGAGTGGGGACTAGAACCCGGATCTCCTGACTCCCAGTCCAACACTCTACCCACTACACCACACTGGCTTTCTTGTGTGACGGAGATAAATCACGGGTGTAGATTGGGTATTGAAGCTGTGAAATGGGCTATGAATGCAATTTAAAAAACCACCCAGCTAATTCAAAAGTGGAACAAATGGAGAGTAAAGTCTAGTGGGAATACTAGAATAATAGAAGAGTTGGAAGGGAAAAGGGCAACTACGATTATCAAGAGGCTGAAGCATCTCCCCTATGAGGGAAGGTTACAACAGCTGGGACTGTTTAGCTTGGAAAAAAAGAGGCTAAAGGGAGACATGATAGAGGTCTACAAAATCATGCATGGTGTGGAGAATGTGGACAGGGAGACATTTTTCTCCCTCTCTCAAAATACTAGAACCCAATAGGGTCATCCCATCAAGCTGATTGGTGGGAGATTCAGGGCAGCGCATAGTTAAACTGTGGAATTCACTACCACAAGATGTGATGATGGCCACCAATTGGGATGGCTTTAAAAGGCGGTTGGATAAATTCCTGGAGGAGAAGGCTATCAATGGCTAATATCCTGATGGCTACCTCCAGTATCTGAGGCAGTAAACCTGTATACAGCAGCTGATGGGGAACATGGGTGCTAGGGTGTTGTTGCACCTGTATCCTTCTTGTGAGTTCCTGGTCAACAGCTGGTTGGCCACTTTGTGACCAGAGTGCTGGACTAGATGGAGCCTTGGTCTGATCCAGCAGGGCTCTTTGGATGCTCTTCTGTTCTTATTATTTAGTCCAACCTCCTGTTCAAAAAGGCTCCACAAGGCAGGATACAGAGACTGCATCCTGGGAAGTTGGCCATCCAGGGTCTGCTTCAATACCTCCAGCATAGGAACGCCCACCACCTCCTGTAGCAGTCTGTTAGGAAGTTTCTCCTAATGCTTAGCTGTATCAGGAGAAACCAATATGCTAAGTATGCTGCTGGGTACTGTTCCTAGTACAATGGGACACCTGCGAGGAAGCAAAGACAATGCGGTTGATTGATTTTCTCGCTCATACTGAGCATCTTTCAAAAACCTCCAGACAAAATATGGTGCCTGAGGCCTGATCACAATCAGGATCTAAGGAGGGCTGTGTGTTTTGTGGTCAGCCAAACCGACCACAGCCCACCTGCCACCAGGGCTGGGCCAAAATATTTGGCTGCCCATCCACGGAGCACCAGTTTAGAGGGACCCGATCCCTCAGAATTGCTACCAGCCTTGAGCCAATCTTGCCTGGTGGCTCATCGGTGAATTAATAAACCTGTTTGTGTTGTATGCCTGAGACTGCAATGGGTTGGTGATGTCACCCAGCACCTGGCAGGCCCAAGTATTCAATGGGAGGGGTATTTGGGGAGATCTTGTAGTTCACATTGTGGGGCCATAGCTTAGTGTGATAGAGCACCAGCTTCATATGCGGAAGGTCTCAGGTTCAATCCTCCGCATCTCCCAGTAGAACAGGAAAATCTCCTACCTGAAACCCTGGAGAGCAACTGCTACCAGCCAATGTTGACAGTGCTGAGCCAGATGGACCAATGGTCTCGCTCAGTATAAGGCAGCTTCCGATGTTCACATGCTGTGTAGCTCTGACTCAAATCTACCAAATTGTTTGTCTCAATAATCTCTATCCTGACCAACAACGAAGGCAATAGATTTCTCTCCTGCTGCAGGTTCAACCAATTTGGGGGGTTTCATAGCAGTATCACAGATCTGTATCTTTTGTATTTTGTGGCCTTGCATTTCACGTTTACAGTATGTGAATGCTGGGTTCACACAACACACTAACCTACTATGGGTTATCATGTTGTCTGAACGTGGCTGTTTTCTGCAGGGTGGCTTATCGTGTTGTCTGAACACAGCGTGTTTTCCACAGGGTGGCTTATTAACCATGCAGTGATTTATTTTTCGCAAACAAGCTACCTTGAGAACCCATGGCTTGTTGTGTGCTTGTTCAGGGTGGTTAACAAACTACACTGCTTGGTTAACAAGCAACCCTGTGGAAAATGTGATGCGTTCAGACAACAGGACAACCCACCTTGTGAAAAAGCTCTATGTTTAGACAGCATGGTAACCCTCCCTGCAGAAAACATGCTGTGTTTGGACAACACAACAACCCACAGTTCAACAACAACCCACACTGGGTGGGTTAATGTATTGTGTGAACCCAGCCTGTTTGTGAGCGAAAAAGAGAGAGAGACAGACTTGGTTTGAGCAGAACATAACTTGGTTTATTTAGCTGAAAGACAGCAATGTGCCTGTGTACACTGCCCCTTTCCTCCCTTCTTGGTATGCTATGATTGAAGACTTCCTTGGTTAATAAACCATAGTTTTTATTACGTCCAAACCAAGAAACTATGTTTATCTGGTTCAGAACACGCCAGAATCTGGAGCCACAGTTTGAAGTTGGTTTCAGAACTTCGTTTGTTCCAAGCTTGGGAACCATAGTTTCCCAGTTAATTCGCCCCCCCATGAAGTATTCAGTCTCGCCTGCCGAGAAAGGAGAGGGAAAGGTAAGCATGCATAGCTTGTGTACAGGCTGAGAAATGTTATGTCTGAACTAAGAGACATCATGCATTTTACAAAGTGTGCTCTAGATCAGAAAAGCTACTGTACAATAAAGCTGTAATCTTCAGTGAACTTACCTGGGGTAAAGCCCATTGAATTTAGTGGGACTTACTTCTGGGTAGATGGGTTCGGGATTGTGCTGTCAATTTGTGAATTTCCAGGTTGCCATTAGGCTCTTGGGTGATTTTGCTCGGACACATGACTAGCATGACTATTCCTCTGGAATTATTGAGGTGAAGCCTTCTTCCGAAACTTAGGGATATAGAACTCTACCCATATAAATATTTGTAAAACACCTGGAGTTTTTCATCCAGCAAACTGAAAATTAATATTGGTGTTGACGTTTCTTCACTAGTACCTAGTCCTATGCACGGTTCATCAAGACTCTTGTTTAGCTACTGCTTATGGAAGTAATTGTTAATTAAAAAAGAAAAAGGTCATTCAAAATAGAAGTCCTTGCAATCCAGATGGATATGTGGGATGCACATTCTTATCTCGCCAAAAACATTCCAGTGTTGCTAAAGACATCTCCTTTCCCCTGCTGGATAATCGCTCTGTGTTCTGCTTAGCTTAAGAAAATACAGGTTTTCATTTTAATAGATAACAAAACCTCTTAATTTCCAAACTTTACTGGATGCATTTATGAAAAGTATTGCATAAACAATTTTAATACAGTGCCTAAGTAACTGCCTAATTTGGCATGGTGTGTGTGTATACGGATGTTTGCTCTCTCGTGATGTTCTGCTTTATCATGCCTTTCCTCTGAAATACCGGAGATAACCATAACTGAAAATAAAAAGTTCAACGAGGTGGTAAAACTAAGGCATAGAGTCTGCTCCCTTGAAGCACATTCAGATCCCACGAATCAACCCCCAAAATCCTTACCTTTGGCTGGATTCTGCCTTCAATCATTTTTCTTTCCTTCCATACCACTTTTTAGGGAAAGCTTTTAGTGCAGGCTTTTGAGGAGATCGTATATTTTGCAATTATGGGTAAATAATCTTATTTGTAGCATCCACTGTGGTGTCCTGCTGTGGGCCATTTTTGTAGGCATTGATTTTAGGTCGAGGGCCGTTGGTCAAGACAGACTTGATTTTGACTTGTATAGGCTCTCTGAAAAGGTTTTTTTGGCTTCAAAATGTTTAGACTTGGATTGCCTTGTTAGGCACTAGGCAGGAATTTCATCATAGGTCAGATTGACTTTTAAGACTCCCTGCATTCTTGCATCAAATGTTTCAGTGGACGCTTGGAACTCTCATTCTCCCAAAAGCAAGAATGGAATGCGATGGGAGAACTTCGCACCCAGACAGATCTGGGAGGGCAGAGCTACAAAATTGGATCCTGCCTGATGCTCTAGGAGGAGATTCTGAAATGTCCTCTTGGAGCGTCAGGAGAACTATCATAGTGCCTGTTTATTACAGCAATGTGTAAACAATAGGTAGATATTGATTACAGGGGCTTCCAGCCAAGCCTTGTATTATACAATAGACCTGCTTCACTCCTGTAATTTTACAGGGAATCCGTCTTCCACCAGAAGCACCCCGTAGCTCAGTGGTAGAGCCCCTGCTTTGCATGCAGAAGGTCCCAGGTTCAATCCCCAGCATCTCCAATTAGGGCTGAGAAAGATCCCTGTGTGAACTGTGCCAGTCAGAGTAGAATGGACAATACTGAGTTGGATGGATCATTGGTCAGACTCAATATACTGGAGCTTCTTCTAGAAGTGCTCATGTCAGCAAATAGAAGGCCTTGTGTGATATGGACACACGATGAGTTTCCTCCCCACTTCCTAGCCCAGCCTTCCCCATCCTAGAGCCCTCCAGATATCTCAGACCACAATTCCCATCATCCTCAGCCAGTATAATGGAAGTCATAGTGTAACATCTGGAAAGCCCTGGATGGGGAAGGCTGGTCTAACCCATCCACCATCCCATGATGATCATTTTGAAAAGCTTTAAGCATTCAACCATGCTGAGAAGTGATAGCACGAGCCAATGGAGGTTGGGTTCGAGCTTATGTGGCAAAAATAAGCTCCGTGAATGAGCCAGTCCTTGTTAGGGAAAGAAGCGCTCCCCAATCACTTTAAGCAGAGCAAGCGTGTTTCCAGCCAAGTCCAGGCAGTAAAGAAATACTCACACTCCAGTGGTATAGTGTATAATACAAGTCCTTTACTGTGATTCCGATATAAATATATACAGCAAACTGGTTTTTTCAAATAATTCAGGTTTCCAGGAAGATTTTACATAGCATATTTTCCATCCTCATATTTCTCATTCCACCAGCCTTCCTCCTCCACATAATCATTCAGCCTAACAAACAGCCATTCTCATGTCCCTAACTTATATACCTTTTGCTGTACACTGACTCAGCACTCAGTCAATTAAGCAACCTTCCAGAAAGAGTCCACTATCTCACTGACCTTTTTAACAGTGAATAGAAAAAAAACTATTATATCAGATAATTGACTGCAGCTGCGCTGTTCAGTTCTTCTGGGCACTCTAAACTGTCCAGTCCTTTATTCATCCATTTTGGATTTTGAAAGCTTGCAGTAATGTGTTCCAACAGAAGTCCAACCATGTACCATTGACCTCTTCAACTTTGAAATCCTGACCTCTGCATATTTAACTTTTGGGTTCATGTTTTGTTGGTGCTGGAGGGCAGGGCAGGAATGGCCGTCGGAGTGCTTCCCAGACCCATCACAGGAAGCGAGTCGGCTCCACAAATATTAAAAATCAGCAATCCATGGGTAGGTGCTGCTCAATGAACGGAGTGACTAATGACATGTTGCTTCTCGTGAAAACACAGCAAGGCTTTAAGGGGCACACCCACAAAACACAGAGCGTTCAATGCAGATTTTCACAAGCAGTCTATATTTTTCACAAAAGAGTTAGACATTTCACATAGGCGTTTCATGTGCACGTAGGAAGCTGCATTATACTGAGTCAGGCTATTAGACTGTCTTGCCCGCTATGGTTGACACTTGTCTCTCTAGGGTTTCAGGCAAGATTTGTTCCTGGGCCTACCTGGAGATGCAGAGGATTCACTATATTGCTCATTTATGGTTTAAAATGGCACTCGAGCTTTAAAAGCAATTAATTTTGTCCACACAAAACAGGCAGGGCAGGCCTTCCTCCAGCAGGATGACACAAAGCCCTGTTTGGCCAATCAGTGTGGCATGAAGGTGGGCCTCGAGCGCAGCAGCGCAGTTAGGCTGTCAGCGCTAGGGAGGAGGGGGAATCATATAATAGTAGAGTTGGAAGGGGCCTATAAGGTCATTGGGTCCAACCTCCTGCTCAGTGCAGGAATCCACCTTAAAGCATACCTGATAGATGGTTATCCAGCTGCCTCTTAATTGCCTGTAGTGTGGGAGAGCCCATGACCTCCATAGGTAATTGGTTCCATTGTCATACTACTCTAACCGTCAGGAGTTTTTCCTGATGTCCAGCCAGAATCTGGCTTCCTGTAACTTGAGTCCATTATTCCATGTCCTGCAGTCTGGGATGATTGAGAAGAGATCCTGGCCCTCCTCTGTGTGACAACCTTTCAAGTATTTGAAGAGTGCTATCATGTCTCCCCTAAGTCTTCTCTTCTCCAGGCTAAACATGCCCAGTTTTTCCAGTCGCTCCTCATAGGGCTTTGTTTCCAGACCCCCGATCATCCTTGTTGCCCTCCTCTGAACACACTCCAGCTTGTCTGCATCCTTCTTGAAGTGTGGTGCCCAGAACTGGACACAAGATGGGGCCTAACCAGTGCTGAATAGAGGGGAACTAGTGCCTTGGACTGTTTGGAAGCTATACTTCTGTTAATGCATCCCAAAATAGCATTTGCTTTTTTTGCAGCCACATCACACTGTTGGCTCATATTCAGCTTGTGATCTACAACAATTCCAAGATCCTTCTCGCTTGTAGCATTACTGATCCAAGTATCCCCCATCTTGTAACTGTGCATTTGGTTTCTTTTTCTGAGATGTAGAACTTGGCATTTATCATTATTCAATTTCTTTCTGTTGTTTTCAGCCCAGTGCTCCAGCCTATCAAGGCCACTTAGAAGTTTATTTCTGTCTTCCAGGGTATTAGCGATCCCACCCAATTTTGTGTCATCGGCAAGTTTGATAAGCATTCCCTGCACCTCCTCATCCAAGTCATTAATACAAACGTTGAAGAGCACTAGGCCCAGGACTGAGCCCTGCAGTATCCCGCCCATTACCTCCCCCCAGGGAGGAGGGGGTTGGCAATCAGGACACGTGAAGGGGATGGCAGGGGAGTGCCGCATGCAATTTTGGGGGGGATTCACTGGGCACGAGCCACATTTGAGTTATTCATGAGCTCCACTGTGGTGAGGGGACTGAGGGGCGAGAAGGCGGGAAAGGAGCCGGACTGCTAGCACCCGTAGCAACGTAGGTTTTACACTAGTATTGAAGAATGCTTAAAAATGGTAGAACCACAATTCTGTATGTAAGTTGTTTTCACTCAATAAGGAGATTTCATGCAGTGAGTAATATTCCACTACTCATATTCTTATATCTTCTTTGGTTTGATAGTTCAGGTGGCACAATTGTATTTTTGGCTTTGCGTTTAGGCTGCAATCCCGTCTGGACCTACCTGGAAGTAAGTCCCTTTCGTCGTGGGTTCTGTACCAAGAGAATCTTATGACTTATGAAGCGTCTTGCTCCACACAATATGCATTTTAAAAACAGGAAGGCAAAAATAATACAAACAACCTTTTCCCATAGCAAAAGTCTTGGATTGTAACCATTCCTTGAATGAAAAGGAAAGCAAACAACAACAAAGGTTTTTCCCCCTACTACCTACTGTCACTTCTGTGAATTTCCCTGCGATGATTTCATTATTTTTGCCATTCTGTGCCTCTATTAGGTGAAATTGTAGCTATTTAGTGGAGCTTAGTAGCATCAACTGATTTATTCCCAGCAAATAATTGCACATTTTTAGAAAATAAAAGCAGAGTGAAACTATAGAGTGGGCAACTGTTATAATTTATTATTATTATTATTATTATTATTATTATTATTATTTCTAACCCACCTCTCCATCCAGATTGAGGCAGAGAACAACAATAAATATAAATGCAAGAATCATAAAATAGATAAAACATTAAAACAAATAAAAACAAATACATTTTTTAAAACACCTTAAAATTCAACTGGAATTCTGGTTCACATATATTTGATGGATGGAAGTAGATGTAAGCCTATTCTAGTGTATTTGTCCGGATTGAAAGTCATACCACCTGCAAAATCAAAAACATAAATACAATAATAATAATAATAATAATAATAATAATAATTTATTTCTTACCCGCCTCTCCGTCTGGATCGAGGCGGGGAACAACAGCATGATAAAATACATAAAACTGATTAAAACATGACACATATTATTAAAACTGCATAAAAAATCCTAAAACATCCTAAAAACATCCTTAAAACATTCATAGTATCATCCATCATAAAAAAAAACCCCAACCATTTGCATGTTTTATATGCTTGGCTAGTCGGTTATAAACCAATTTGTTTTAGTGTTGCTTAATTTTAAAGCGTTTGTTCACTTCCTTGCTGTGGATCTGCAAGGACTGGTTTGTTCTGAAATAAGAGCCATTGCAGTCTGTGTAGTAAATAAAGAACGCACCGGTATAAAAGACACCTGTATCTCAGAGGCGCACCCACAGGTACAGAGGATATAAATGCAAATAAAACACAAAGGAAGGTGGCTTCTTAAAGGCAGATCACGAGAACGTATTTCACTGAAAGAGGGTGACATTTGAAATTACTGAAAGAGGATGACATGCAAATGAAAGTAACAGAAACCACATGGCATTATAAAAAGACCATCCAGTAATTTCAAACTTGTAATAACGTTCCTGGACCTCAGTCATCTAATAAGGAAATAGTTGAGATGTCTAGCATATTGGGTTTTCAATAGGGCTGTGCACCACTTCTGTTACAGTTCTGAATCCTGAACCGAAGCGATTCAGACTGAATCGGTCCAAATCGGTCTTAAGCAGGTCCGAGCGATCCAAAGAGCTTTGGATCGCTTTGGACTGACCCAGGTGATTCAGAAGTCCTGATAGGGATGGATGGACTCACCTCGGTCCAGTGTAGGCAGCCACCCAATCGTCTATGTAAGCCACCATTTTTACAGAAAATGGGGGATCTGTATTTTCATAGACCTAATGAATGATGTGCACAATGGTGTCTGTAAAAGGCCATTCCGGCTGTTGGGCTCGGCAGATGGGGGCAGTGCTCACTGGCCCAGATTCAGGGGTGAACGGCAGGGGAGTCTGACAGATTCCCAGCTGGGCGCCCGTGGCATCCCAGTGGGCCTCATGTCTGGCTTTCCCAGCAGGGTCCCAGGAAAGTTGACATCCAAATGATTCAAATGTCCGAGGCCTGATTCGGATCCAAAGTGGGTCGGATCGGGCCTGAATAGGCCCAAAGCAGATTGAAGTGGGTTGAGGAGTCTGTTCACAGCCCTAGTTTGGAATCAGCTACTCCAGAGCATGGAGGTGAAGAGATGACTACATCCCCACCCAGCAAACAGATTATTATTATTATTATTATTATTATTATTATTATCCATAGCTCAGTGTATGCAACCACTGGGGGATAAGCAATTGATTTGCCAGCCGAAGAACCGTAGACTTGGTTAAGATAACAATTCAACTACCGTTTTTCTTTTTTAAGAACAGGATTTTTTTTTGGAAGGGGGGTGCTGACAGAATCTCTTTGCCCAATTTCCTGTTTATGTTCCTGTAGTTCCTGGCTTTAGCATCATGTGAGATGAGACAGTTAAAGATGGGCTGTATAGCTGTTGATGACTTTCCCCTGCCTGCTCAGTTAAGAAGGTGAAACAGCAAAAAAAAAATAAAGGAAAAAAATAAAGCAGTATTCTGTTTGCACGAAATGTAACAAACGAATGCCAGAGCAAAGTGAAACTCTAAGCGGGGGCCTGGATAACCAAATGGGGGTGAGTGGAGGATATTTTAACCACCTGCACTGGTTGTTGACCTCTCCATATAAATACAGGCCGCATCTGTGTTTACAATCACACATCAACTGCAAAAAAGGGGATTTGTCCCCACAGACATTTGTTTTTGCAAAGGATGTGTGTATGTGTGAAACATTGGAGTCTTTCCATAAAAGCTATTAGCTTAGTAAACAATCCCCCACCCCAATCCACTGAAATGGAAGTTGGTTTGGTGTTGGATATGCGTAATTGGGCCTTGGTGTCCATTTAACCTGGCTGGTGGGGGTGGAATAGTGCATTGAGATGTCTTGGAACTCTTAAAAATATTACCTTCAGAGTTTTCTTCAACAGGTGAGGTCATGCACCCAGGTGGAGATGGCTGGGTTACATAGAGCATAAAGGCTGGTCAAAAAGACTGCTATCCTCTATAACCCCTTAACCAGGGAGTAACCTCCTTTGAGTGTGATGTATAGGATTGCACTATAAGATGATGTTTTGGTGACTACCTCAGGGACAGGATAACACAGATTGTTTCACTGAAGGTTGCACCCAGACTTGGCACTTCTCGACTAAAGCTGTTAGTTCCGTTGGTGCCAACGGGAGCTTATCTCATTTTGTTTCTGGCCATTGTCTCCCAATGGTGCTGGGCTGAAGAATTTGGCATAGTGATATTTGTAAGTTTCAGGGAGGGGCAAAAATGCGCCCTGAAGAATGGATTAAAATTGGGGGGGGGGGGTTGCGGATGGATGTCGAAAACCGTTCATTTTTTAAAACTGAGGTGACATTTTCTCTTTCTTTTCTTCACAAGCAAAATGAGCCTTATTTCTCCCTTCAAGTACTAGCCTGGCTGCTCCCAGCAGACCAGCTGTGTTCCTGGAACAGAAATCTGCCACGAGACCGTTGCGATGTCATGGCCTCCGTCTTTTTTTCTCTAAGATGGTGGCAGCCAGCTTTTTCACTCCAAGAAGACCCATAGAACATCGCTACATCATGTCAGCTTTTCCTACCCACCAAGATGGGGGCACCCATCTCCCCTACCCCAATATTGCTGTGTCTGGCTCTTGACCCAAAGGAAAGTCCATCAAGGTGCCATAGCTTGCAATGGGTGGAGCCAGAGGTAATGGTGGGCGGAGCCAGAGGCAAAAGTGGCTGGGGTTTGAAGCACTACAGGACTGCATAGCTCTTTCTCTGTCTGTGCCACCCCATCCCATCTCTGCCCCTCCCATGCACACACACATGATGCAGAACAGAAAGCAATTCCCCGACAGAGATGCTGGGGGCCTCATAAAATTACTCAGAGGGCAGCATACAATTCCTGCACCAAAGGTTTCCTACCTCAGTCTTAGAGTTTCTCTACATTGTTTTTTTTAAAAATGCCGCTGATTTTTTGCTTGTGTTTTCTTTTTAGGATTATGAGTGGTGTCATTAAATGGGTGGTCACATGGTTTGAAAATGAATACTTCCTCTCTGTGTATTCCATTTGCTTCCTTTCACTTTAATGAGTCAGCCCCATCTAGTGGCATAATAATTATAGCACAACGCTGGGTTTATACACTGGGAGATCTTGCTTATTTCCTGGATACTGCCACATTAACTCTGCTTTTTTTTTAAGTGAGGTTTCCAGGGGATATCACTGGAGATGTCCTGGTTGTTGGTGACATCGTGTAATGGACCTGTATGAGTGGGCCATTCACAAGCATGCAATAAATTGATTATTTAGAGAAACTCTTATGAGATGGGCATTAGGATGGCCATGTGCCCTCTTTTACAAAGAACAGTCCTCTATTTGAATGGCTGCCAGAGGACTGTCCTCTATTCTGAAGGTGTCCTCTGTTTCAAGGTCTCTCCAGTGCTAGGCTGACCATATGAAAAGGAGGACAGGGCTCCTGTAACTTTAACAGTTGTAGAGAAAAGGGAATTTCAGCCAGTGTCATTTGTATGCAATTAGTTCCTGGTGAAATTCCCTCTTCATCATAGCAGTTAAAGTTGCAGAGGCCCTGGCTTCTTTTGTATATGGTCACTCTAGTATAGTGCCTGCAACTTTAAATGTTGTGATGAAGAGAGAATATCACCAGGAACTAATTGCATACAAATGATACTGGCTGAAATTCCCTTTTCTCTACAACTGTTAAAGTTACAGGAGCCCTGTCCTCCTTTTCATATGGTCAGCCTATCCAGTGCAAGTCCGTAATAAAGTTCAGGAATGATCAGAATGGAGAACTGGGCCTTGAAGATGCCTGTCAGGAGCACCTGGACAGAAAGGTACAGAGATCACCTGGTCACACCTGTGGTGAGATCTACTGTATTTCTATGAAAATTATAATTTCTCAAATTGCTCCCCTGCACATAAGTTAACATATGCCAATGTTATACACATTGGTCTCCCATTTTGTCCTCTTTTATTGATGGTTGTCCTCTTTTTTGTGGTTCATAAGTGGTCACCCCAGAAGACTCTCCCCATATGAGCCCACTTGCCATCTGGGGTCCTCTGTGTGACCCCCGCTCAAGGGTTCTCTCCATCTGGGAGGTCAAATTATCATTGGTAAGGACTCCAAGGGGGTATCCTTAAAGGTATTGACTCAATAGCGCATTAAATACCTTGGTGAAATTAATACCTTGGGGCATTCTTAGTGTTGTCTCAGTGTTGTAGATCAAGGCCTTTGGAAGAGAGAGGGGAACGGGGAGGGGAACGGGGCTATCATAGGCATGTGGATAGGGTGTGCCTGGTGTGCCCAGGCACACCCTAATATTTTGGGGGAGTCTCCGCTTGTACCCCACTCCCACTTCTATCGGCCACGGTGGGCGGGCAGGCGTAGCGCCTTCTGTTCCCACTCCGGCTGGCCGACCGACTGGCTAACTTTTCCTTAGCGGGCCGGGGACATGAGCGCTGCATCACCAGTATGCTGCTTTTTTTAAGACCTGGAGTCCAGGTCTTAAAGACGCAGCGCACTGGCGATGTGGCATGCTTGTCCCCGGCCAGTGCCTGCTAAAGCCATTCAGTGGCCGACAGGGTTGGAAGCAGGAGGCTTGTTTACAGCCGGGGCCTCCGGAAACAGGCCCCAGCCCCTCAGCCCCCTCCCACAATCCTCTCTCTCGCTCACGCGTCCAAGGAAACTGCAGCAGGCTTTCGAAACGTGCGCCACCACCACGCCTTATCTGGCCTCCCGACTCCGCCTGCCCGCTGCCAGGCCACTTACTTTTCCACTGCGCGCGACCTGAAGGAGGAGGCTGAGGAGGGGGGGATTGTGGGGCGGGCAGAGGGGAGGGGGCCATTTCCAGAGGCCCTGGATGGAGAATACTCTTTCCTGCTGCCACCGCCCCCTTTACCTTCCTCTCCTCCAAACCCACCTAATCAGAGCCATTAGTGTTGTGGGGAGGGAAGGAATTAGATGCTTTCCCACACCTTGCTGTTCCAATCGGGGTTATGGGGATGGGACAAGTCCCGATTCCCTGGGTGTGCACCCTAATGAAATGTACTGTGCACGGCTATGAGGGTTATAATGCCACTCTTTGATTGGCTCCTGATGATGCCATATCTCTCTTCACAACTTTTCAGCTCGATTTATTTTGTTGTCTTTTTTTGGTTGGGGAGTTTGTTGCTTTGTTATGATGGAAGCTCCCATGAGCGGATGTGGAGAGTCAGGGTAATACGTTTTAAATAAAACAAGCAAGCCAACAGCACCCCCATGGGGATTTTGAACAGACGTTTGTGGTGACGACCATTTTATATCACTCTTTCAGCCTTCCCAGTGCTTCACATACATTATTTTGTTGTGACCTTTACAACAACCTGGCGGGGTTGGTCGGTATTATTGCACCTATATCAATATCTCCATATTGCAGTTGCCAAGGCAGGGGGTGAGGGTGGTATCCAATGATACTCCTACTCAAAGTATACCCACTGAGGTGAATGGGCCTAGTCAGATATTACCCTGAGACCGAATGGCTCGTCTAAGGTCTCTTAATGAGTTTATTGGAGGAGCAAGATTCAAACGGGGGACTGCCTGATTCATTGCAAAGTCTTTTAGCTGCTATGTACCAGCTGTTCGAAGTGTGTATGTGGGGTGAGGGGGTGAAAAATCTCACTAAATATACAGAAACCCCAGGGGGATGGACAGACGGACAACGTCAAAGTAGGTACGTTTGACCCCAACATTTGTCTGATAATTTCTTTTTAGCACAACCTAAACCAGCCTGCTTTACAATCGTGCTTCAGGTTTTCCCTTTCCATTCATGTCAACAAGTTAGATCAATTTCTTCTAGGGTGTATGTCTTTCAAAATTGTCATATTTTTAGACATACAGAGCGAGCGAGCGAGAGAGAGAGAGAGAGAGCACACATGCTACAATTCTGAACTGTGTATGTAAACCCAAAGATTTGTTCCAAACACTGTGAGACAATGAAATGGGGTGGGTATTATGGTCTGGATAACCCTTAACAATCACATTTCCACAGACAAAGGCTACGATGAAAAATGCCTGGGTTTTGTTATTTTATTGTGTATTCACCATGTTTACAGTGTTTAAAAATAGAGAGGTGGGTTCTTTCCATTATAAGCACCTTTTGTCTGCAGGACAGAAGGAGAGTGTACCTCGGTCAGTCCCAAGGTCCATCTTGTCCAATGTCCCACACTGGCCAACCAGATTCCTGGAAACCCACAAGCAGGTTTTGAAGGCAACAACAGCTGTCTTCTGTCCTTGCTCAGAGGAGCTGGTAGTTAGTGTCAGGCTGCCTCTGACCCTGCAAATTGCACAGAGCCCTCATGACTTGTAGTCCTTGATAATCATGTCCTCCATGAATTTGTCTAATCCAATGGAGGCTGGGGGCTCCAACGTCAGTGGGGCATTCCAGGTTTCAGTCAGAACCAGCCAGAACTCTAAAGGAGCTATCTAAGGTGCTCCGTACCCCAGCAGTACACTAAAGAGCAGATCGGGACCATGGTGCATGGGTAGGACAGGTTTAAACCTTCCCATCTAGGGAAAATCCCTCCATTGGCACCAGTTGCGGTTCTCTTTTTTTACACAAGGAAAGGAAAGGAAAGATGCCATCGCATAGATAAAAAGGAGGAGAGCAAATGCCACTCAGTTAAAATAAAATCTGAGCAAAAGATGAAACCTTTTCCCCCAAAAAACACAAGTTCCCAACGGAAATGGCATGCCGTATTCTATAGCATCGATGCATATTTATGTAATGGCAGGGGTGTGTAATTTAGTGGGGGGGGAGTGGCTAGTTGAGAAGGTTTAGATCTCCTCTACACATGTGTAGTGGTCCTGATCCAGAGCAGTGCCAGAAGTGCTTATGGTATGGCACACAATATGGTGAGGATCAGCTGGACACGATGTATTTAACATCGCATGTCGTGCGAAGCAAATGTATTGCTTTCAGTATCTGTGTCCATGTATAAGTGTGTGTGTGTGTGTGGAAAACACATGTTTCTTTAACTTCCACAGCTTGAAGTGTGATTTTCCGAATAGTCTTTACAAAGACAAAGATTCCCATTGGCTTCAAAACTATTTGACTTAGATTTGCCTAAAAGAATCCATTTGCCTGACAGTGAATTTGCAAGTTTATTAAATAGCAGCAATGACTCATCCATGTACAGCTGTTCCTAGGTGCATAAATATGCATAGACGCTATAGAATAGGGTGTGCAATTTGTGACAGGAACGTGGGGTTTTTTTTGGGAAACAGATCTTTAGCTTTCGCTCAGATTTTATTTTTAAGTGTGTGGCATTTTCTCCCCTCCTTTTCATCCGTGAGTGATGGCATCTTTCCTTTTCTTTGTTTTGTACAAGGAGAAATGGAAGCCACACTGCTTTTCATGAAAACTTTGGCCTCGACATGCTTTTCTATGAAACATTCATCAGACAACTAGCATAATGCAGTGGCAGATCAATGCTCTTAGCCAATAATGGATGTGTTATCAATTGAGTGGAAAAGAAGGAACTGTTTTTTCCCCCTGATATTTGAATGCTGGAGTAACTGGAGATTTTCTGTCCCATCAAAATAAATTCTGAGAGATACCAAGAGATAGCTGGAAATACCAAGGGAGGGCAAATAGCCTTTTTTCCTGTATGAAGTCAGATTTCAAAAAGAGTTATTTAATTATCAATCAAATTTATTAGGCAACCTAAAATAGGTTTTAGCCAAAATCATAAAAAATATACAATACAATACAATTCAATCGGGGTAAAATATATTAAATACAGTATAGGTAGTATATCAGAATGGCACATATCCTAAACATGACCATTGTCCTCTAAAGCAGTTCTGAGCTGAGCTGCTTTCACTGCAAACCTAGCTATATTTAACATAATGGACTTAGATGTGTCTGTCAGAAGATATTTAATTTTATCCATATCCAGAGAAGCAAGTCATATATTTTTATCAGATACTAGCTGATATACCTGACATTGCCCGGGCCCCCTAAGATATATGTCTTGTCTGTGAGGTAATCATCTTAAAGTAGTGAGCCGGTGCTAAGTTTGTAAGTTAACCTTTAAACAAATTAAATTCATTTGTTTTTTTCTTCTCTCACCCTCATAACAACCCTGCAAGGTAGGCAGGACCTAGGCCAGCGGGGTAACTTTGAAACAAATTAAATTCATTTCTTTTCTCTCTCTCTCTCTCTCTCTCTCTCTCTTCCTCCCTCAATGCATAGCCAGGGCCTCCTTGAAGCTGCCGCCATTATTTTCCTTGTCCCTGGAGAACACAAAAACTACAACTCCTGGCATGCCTTTTGCTGCAGTGCCCAACTAACCCAATGGGAATCCTGCCACTGAGGCTCATGGGAAGTGAAGTCTGGCAAAGCCAGTCCACACTGCACTCTGCAGTTGGTGCCCATAGGTAGGACTTGAAGAAACCGGCCAACTGACTGACAGTGAGATTGGTCGTTGGCAATGGGTGCCTGGTGACCGAGGCAGCCAGCCCAGGCACTGTCCCTTCATGCCCAGGATGGCAAGCAATTTCCAGATGATGGTTGCCAAAGCTCGATAAGTCTTCCCTCCCGCCCAAGGCGTGTTGGGAGTTGTAGGCAGTAGCCTAGGACCCTGAATAATGTGTTAATCCTTGAACACCATCTCAGATATGGTGGAAGACAACTGGAGAACAGGCTTTCTTAGTTGTAGCTGCCTGCTTATGGATTTTGTTTTCCCAGGCAAGCTTGCCTAGTGACTGCATTAATGACTTTCTAATGCCAAGAGATTTTTTTTAAATTTTCCAAGGCCTTTTAATTTGATGAGATTTTTTTTATGCTGCGTTTTTCTCCCTGTTACAGCTAAATCACAACATTCCAAGACAGATGCAGGAATTGCTGAATAAAATTTATTATTTTTATGTAAAAACCTAACAATACCATTGATAATTTAAGGTAATCATCTTAAAGAAGTAGACCGATGCTAGGCCTGTGAGTTAACTTTTAAACAAATTAAATTGCCCAAGGCAAGGAGTTGTAGGCATAAGATGAGGCTAGAATGGAATGGTGGGTGGGGTTAGTGGCAGTTGGAGAAAGTCATGTAGAAGGAGAACAAAGGCAGTTAGTGAGAGGTCAGGAAAGTGGGAGCTGAGTTAGAATTGATAGTGTTCTGGTTTGCACATAGTGACCTGGTTTGCTAACCCATACTTTTTTAAAAATCTGCCACTCTACATGCCAGTACTATGTCTCCCAGCATGCCTTTGGCAGCCTGCAGGTGCCCGTGTCCTGTGAGAGGCGCTTCCCTCGTCTTGTTGCCAATGCTGCTCCTCGATAGAGCATCAAAGTGGACATGCCCAGCTCCAGCCAAGTTCTGCTGGCCCATCCTTCTCGGCCATCAAGTGCTCCATCAGGAGCCTGTACTGAAGGGCTGGGACCGGGGCTGGCCATGCACTTCCCCTCTTCATCAGGCCTGTTTCTGGGCATGTGCAGAATGCCTCCCCTTCCTCCCTCCCCCTTAAGGGCAAAGGCTGTGCACACACTTCCCCCAGATTCTGAGAAAACAGTGATATCAGGACCGGGGGGGGGGGGGGCTTTGAGTATGTTTAGAGTTCGGCCTCTCAAAGTCACACTGTTGTATCTAGTTATGAGTTTAAAACGATGCACGTTGGGCAAGAGAAGGCACCGCAAATGGACTCAGCACATTTATGTGGGTTGTTTCCTTTTATGTGGAATTGGATTGACTGCTTGAGACTGACCTTAAGAGTCTGGGTTGTGAAAAGCACACAGTGGCTACCTGCCCATGCACAATGGCTGCCAAAGGCTGGTAAGTCTGGCCTGCCCAAGGCATGCTGGGAGTTGTAGGCGTAAGCCTATGTTTTTTATTAAATTCTTTAAAAATACTTTAAACCCCCAAAAATTATGTTTTTAGATTTTTCAGGCGCATTGTACAGCCAGACCTATCAGCTTGCCAAATTTCAAGTTTCTAACTCATCTGAAAGTGGGTAAACATTTCCGGACATACATCCCCCCCCCCCCACATACTTTCAGCTTTATAGGTAGAGATAAATGGGATGAATGTCAAATTTCAGCTACGGGTAACTTGTGGGGAGGAAAATTTGCAATTCCCCAGTGCATCTGGGAAAGTGCTTCTGTTCACTCAAATGTATCTTTGGATCCAAGCCAAGATGATAATAGGAGCTATTGACTCTATTGCTATGGTTATACCCCTTTCCCCTTGTCTTGTAGTGCCCTTGAAAAAAAGCTGCATAGCTCAAAATACGTTGGGATTCATAAGAAAAATCTTATGAACAAGGATACAAATCCTCTTGTTTGTGGCACTGGATTGGGACGGCTCTCTTGTCTCTGGTAGAGGATCAGAGTCAATAAAAGGGACAAAGGGTATTTATAACTCACTAGCTTATTGAGTTAATTTTTATTGTTAGCTAGTGACTTTTACCAGGGGTGGAATTTGGGTGGGAAGACTTGCCTAGTTATTTTAAAGAGTGGGCCCAACCTATCTAGTTCGTTATTATCTTGGGGTCTCCATATTTAACCTTTGACTTATGTTACGTTAACTAACATAAATTGATGGAAATACTTAGACAATAAAGAGAGCCATCCTGTGGTCCTGGGAGGACATCCTAATAAACCATAGGATTCTTTGGAGTCCCTCCAGCAAGGCTGTAGATATGGCTACAACTTCAGAAGGGGGACTCTGGTATCCTCCTCCCCACCCCCTTGGATCCGCCGTAGAGAGAACTACATCAGCTGCATTCTGGCAAAAATATTAAGAATCCTATCGTCTCTACAGCCCTCTTCTGCCCATCCTTTTGACGGTCTCAGAGGCCTATCTAGAGTAAAAACGTGACAGCAAGATCATGGAGAGGTAAAAATCGCCTCCATTGCTCCTCTCCCCTTACTGGCAGTAGCGTTGGATTCACGGAAGCCTCTGAGTTCTAATGAGGACACCAGCCGAAGGATTGCACCTTACATTTATCCAGTGGACTCCATCTGTAAAATGGGCACATCTTCCTGAGCAAGTTATGTGTTTTGGGACTTGATGCGCTGCCCGCGGATGAGATCGTGTGCTCAGTTTATTGACTCTTCTCATATTTCTAGTTGCTCTCCTGAGCTTATGCTACATTGGACTAGTCTGGATTATTGTGGTTTTGTAGTGGTGGACTCATGTCACCTGTGGGGGGTGGGCTCTATCTTCTTAATTAATTAAAATCCCCCCTCTCCAGTGGTCCCAAGACTGCAAGAAAAAGGAATTCGAATACAGAAAGCTTAAATCCATAAACTAGTTAGCTTATAAAGCAGGGGTGTCGAGCCTGAGGCCTGTGAGCCAAATCTGGGCCACTTTAGGTCCAAATCTAGGCTGCCCCAGTTGCCTGTGTCCCTTTCTCTGTGATCTTTTGTTGGTTTGCCAACTTTGGCACAGTTTTTTCCTCATTCTAAAAGGTGTAAATGCATCTCCTAAGGCTTAGTTCCTGGCCATGAGAGCTTTAAGCTGGTGTTTTTGGCCCCTCCCCTTTTGCCTTTGGCCCCTCCCACCACTGGAACGGTCCCCCCCAAAAGCTTTGCTTGAACTAGGCTGACGATATGAAAAGGAGGACAGGGCTCATGTACCTTTAACAGTTGTAGAGAAAAGGGCATTTCAGCCAGTGTCATTTGTATGCAATTATTTCCTGGTGAAATTCCCTCTTCATTACAACAGTTAAAGGTGCAGGCACTATACTAGAGTGACCACATACAAAAGAAGGCAGGGCCCCTGCAACTTTAACTGTTGTGATGAAGAGGGAATTTCACCAGGAACTAATTGCATACAAATGACACTGGCTGAAATGCCCTTTTCTCTACAACTGTTAATGTTATATGAGCCCTGTCCTCCTTTTCATATGGTCAGCCTACTTGAACTTGAATTCAACCTTCAGCCTGAAAGGGGTTCAACACCCCATTACAAAAGCCATGGAACTGCTGTTTATATTCCCCGTTGCTTCAGCCTGGCTTTCCCCTGTGTTTGATACAGTACCTTCAACGTGCTGGGTGCTTTAGGACAGAAACAAACATAACTTTTCAAGTGTGGTTGTAGTGGTTTGAACACATAGTCACGGCATTTGCGAAGGCGTTACCGGGCCATTCCACTGCACTGCAAAAACCATACATCTGCCTGCACGCTGGGAATCCTAATCCCTTCTTAACAACGCCCCAGGAGGGCATTATGTCTCCTCTTCTATGGATTGGGGAGCAGCTGTTGCATAAGGTGACCATATGGAAAGGAGGACAGGGCTCTTGTATCTTTGTTTAGAAAAGGGAATTTCAGCAGGTGTTATTTGTAATCATGCAGAACCTGGTGAAATTCTGTCTTTGTCATAACAGTTGAAACTGCAGGAGCCCTGCCCTCTATAGCCAGAGTGACCAGATACAAAAGAGGGCAGGGCTCCTGCAGCTTTAACTGTTGTGATGAAGAGGGAATTTCACCAGGTGCTGCATGCATACAAATAACATTTGCTGAAACTCCCTTTTCTAAACAACTCTTAAAGATACAAGAGCCCTGTCCTCCTCTTCATATGGTCACCTTACATAGTATTGAAGGGGTCCTACATCCATTCCACCTGCAGCTCCCCAGAGAATCACTTCTCCTCATCTGCAAAAGTCTTGGGAGTTGGGTGCGCCATTAGATGACGACAACAGAACCCACAGATGAACCGCAAAACGCTCTGCGCTGGTTGAGGTGGACAGGGTGGAGTCACGCCTCTGCCTCTGCTTTTTTGTGGGGCTGGGCATGTGGGGTGTTCTTCTCACCATGTGTTTGTGTGATAGAAACTCTTCTTCTGCAGAGAGGCGCCCAAACCACAGAAAGTCTGGAGCTGCTGCAAAGAACAGGGGGGCAGGGGGAGACGTTCCTTTACAAAGCTCAATTACGGCAGAGGTGTGGAACTTCAGGCATGGAGGCCAAATCTGGCCCTTTGGGGTTCCCAGGTGACCACAACTCCTTTTCTTGGCCCCATCCCCATCCCCTAACCCTCAACCGCTGATCGTTGGGTGATTTGGGGCCGTTTGTGGAGTCCCCCCCCCCATTCTAAAAGTTGGAAGTGCTTCTCCTAAAGCTTTGTTTGTCCCAAGGCAGTAGCTATTTAAGCCAAAATAGGCTGCTATTATGGCCCCCACTCTTTGGCCCAGCCCCCTTTAACTCCACCCACCACTGGAATGCGCCCCCTGACAGCTTCTTCGAAACAGAATTTGGTCTTTGGGCTGAAAGAGGTTCAATTACTCCTGGCTTACGGTCTTTGACGAGGACGTTTAGCCTCCTCCTAGGGAAGTGATTGGCCCAGTTCACTTCGGATCAGAGTCCTTTCCCTTACATGAGTCCCATTCTCCTGTTTCTACCACTCCACACGCTTATTTCATGTACCATTGGTTTTGCATCGTCTTGCCATTCCTCCACTAATTGATCTGCAGCTTCCTTCTCTGTCCCAAGTGGGAGAACCTTATAGGCCAGTCTTACCCACCCAGTGCCATCCAGATGTTTTGGACTACAACCCCCAGCATTCCTGACCGTTGAGCATGGTAGCCAGAGCTGATGGGCATTGAAGTCTTGAAAGATCTGAAGGGCATTAGATTGGGGAAGACTGCCATACATGTATTTATTTGCTACATTGAGAAATGTAATAGTTTTCTCCAAGGAGCTCCAAGCATGCGGCATGGCCTCTTCTTGCCTTTTATCCTCTCAGCAACCCCATAGGACAGACTGAGAGACTGTGACTAGCCCAAGGTCACCCACCGATGCTTGTTCTGGGGTGTCTTTTTTATCACTTCAGGTCCCCCCCCCCCCAATGTACTTTTGTTTTTGTTCTTCTGCAAACCTTGGCCTTTCCCCAAGCAAACAGGTTCCTCCCTCTTGCGCATGAATGTGTCGTTCCGGCTGCATGAGAATCCTACTCGAATAGGCCAGGGTTCCCCAACCTGGGGCCCTCCATCTGCTGGCCATGCAGGTGGTGGATGATGGGAGTTGTAATCTGACAGCTCCAGACAATTCCGGGCTGAGAAGGCTGATGATATATAGGCCTTTGTAACTTGGTCTCTCTTCCCATTCGCTTTGAATTTTAGGCGTCACTTATTGGGGGCTATTGAGCGCTGAGGTTTTCTGTGCCCTTAACCAAAGACATGCCGTGTGGATATCTCTTTCCCACAAGCTTTGCATTCTGGAACATTAAAATTGGGGGGAAAGAAGAGCAGCTTTCATTTCTTTCCTTAACAGGCTGACGCATCTGTCGCTTTTAAGAGATGGTGACATTTCGACTCCTTTTCACCCAGTCATTTATCAGAAATGGTAATAAATTCCGCTTCTTATCCCTGCCCATGCCAACAATACCCCCCCCCCCCCCATGATTTGTGTGTGTGTGTGTGTTGGCAGTGGCGGCAGTGGAATCAGTCATGCCCTTAGTGGCTTAAAATCCTCAGGAAATACTGAGTCAAGTATCAGACGTTCGTCCAGGTCAAACAAGGGAAATCCACCCAAGCGACTCTCCTATCTTGCCAAGGCTGAAGCTATACCAGAGCCCCCGACATGGAAGATGTAGCAAAGATGCCAGCCACAGAAAGAGAACGATGGAGCAAAGTTGGCAAAGGAAGAGATTGAATCTCTAGTTCAGAACCAAACTGGAACACTCACAGAATGGCCTACTGGAAGAAAGTCCAAGAGAGAAGATGGATCTCATGGACTTGTACACTCGCCGTTGATAAGGGGTGTTAGATGTGATGAACATCGAGTGTGCAAGAAACTCAGCCTGTCATATGGGAGGAGTGCAGCAGAGAATCCGATAGTTAATCAGTTAGAGGCGTGTTTGTACTACGTTCTTTATTTTGACTGGTTAGGATCTCTTTAACCTGACGATTCTAAGTGTGTCCCATAATGCAGTGCTCAAGCTTGCTTCCTGGTTCTAGCTGCTCTCTCTCTCAATGACAGTTATGTTTTCTAATGGCAGTTGGTAAGAAATCTTCAAAGAGGCTAAATAAGATCAGTTTATCTCTCCACTCCTATTCTATATATTAGTGTTTCAGTTTTGTTCCAAGAATAAATGGATTCGGTTTTTGTTCTCTACTATTAAAGAATTGCCTCTAGCATTATTCTTTAAGAACACACCAATTCTGATTTCCGCTAACATGCCTATACTCCCCGCAACCCACCTGCTTACCTCAGCCATGGTAGAGAAACTGGCTGTAGCACTTCCCTCCCACACATAAAATGGCTGCCATGCTTCAGAATTCTGAATCCGAATCGGAATCTTGCACAACCCTAGTAGGTTCTGTTACTCAGGCATACCTTGCTCCTTGTTGATGGTCTTCCTGCCGCTTCATAAAGAGCTTTCCTTTTTAGAAAGGCGCTTGGTTTGTAAGAAGTGTTGGTAAACTAGGCTGACCATATGAAAAGGAGGACGGGGCTCATGTAACTTTAACAGTTGTAGAGAAAAGGGAATTTCAGCCAATGTCATTTCTATGCAATTAGTTCCTGGTGAAATTCCCTCTTCATCACAACAGTTAAAGTTGCAGGGGCCCTTCCTTCTTTTGTATATGGTCACTCTAGAATAGTGCCTGCAAGTTTAACTGTTGTGATGAAGAGGGAATTTAACCAGGAACTAACTGCATACAAATGACCCTGGCTGAAATTCCCTTTTCTCTACAACTGTTAAAGTTACATGAGCCCTGTCCTCCTTTTTATATGGTCAGCCTAGGTAAACCCTCCTGCCACGTCTGATTGACGGAAGTGTGCCGCTGCTCTGTGAGGATTTTTTTCTCTGGTGTGCTTCCTTGACTCTCTGAAATGTTTCACCATTTTAAGCTGTGCTGAGCTAAAACCATTTTGATTTTATGTGCCGTTCTGCTGTTTCAGAGCTGTTGAACCTCTTTCAGCTCAAGGGCCGAATTCTATTTCAGAGAAGCACTCGGGGGGCGCATTCCAAGGGTGGTGGTGGGGGGGGGGGGCTGAAGGCAAAATGGGGTAGAACCAAAAGGGGTGGAGACAACACAGGATATTTACCAGCAAACTCTGGCCAGCAAATACAAGCCATGGGGAGAAGGCATGGCCATTTGGGGAATTCCAGGGGGACGGATTTGGCCCACAGGCCTAAGTTCTCCACCCCTGTTTTATTTTGTTGTTGATGTTATTGTATCATTGGTTTTTAATTCAGTATTTCATGATTATTAGCCACCTGGGACATTTTATGGAAACTGGGTAGATAAAGGAAATAAATTACTGGGACCAGCCTGGGGAATATATCTTGCTAATCCCCCCCCCCCCAAATAGCACTGGCTGCTGGTCCACTTACAGTTCAAAGTGTTGGTGTTTCCCTGTAAACTCCTAGTTAACTTGGGATTTGGGTACCCCAGAGATAATCTGCTCCCATATGCACCTACCTGGATGTCCAAAGACCGCAATAAAAAGCAACGATCCATTTTATTGGAGCACTTGAACGCTGGAATGTTCCTTGGGCAGCTTGAATAAATTGAGCTACGTTGTGTACGAATGCTGCCGTCCTGATCAAACCAAGGCTACTTTGGTTGTCCGCATCAGTGCCACAGAGCAGGAAAAAAAGAACTCCTTTGCAAGCCTGAGAGAAAGAGGATGTAGCTCAGCAATACAGCAAGTGCTTTTGCATTTCTCTCCGTTCCTTTTTTTGCAAGAAGAAGATCCCAGGTCCAGTAACTAAGCCTTAAGAGAGGCACTTCAACCTTTTAGGATGGAAGAAAAACTGTGCAAAAGCTGGGAAATTGAAAGGGGGCCTGGCTGCCGGGCGTGTTGGATAATAGGAATAACTCCGCATGCTTCCAGACACTAGGGGGCAGTAGAGTATGTGTTTCGCTCATCCTTCCTTGTGTCCTTTGCAATGGGGAAAAATGTGCAGAAGCTGGGAAACCAGGAAGTGGTTGGCAGTCAGGGGGAAAGGATGTGAGGTCAGGAGAAGGGAATGTGGCCACCTGGGGATCTCCAAAGGGCCATATCTGGCCCCCAGGCTGGCTGTATCTGGCCCCCAGGCCTGAGGTCCGACACCCGTGTACTCAACAATACTGCGCCTGATGGACAAATAATTTGACATAGTATGAGGTAGCTTCCCATGTTCACCATTAGTAATACTTCTCTGATTGTTTTGTTTCCTCAGGCTTGGCGAAAGCGCTGGTTCGTGCTGCGGCAAGGCCGCATGAGCGGCAACCCCGACGTTCTGGAATATTATCGAAACAGCCATTCCAAGAAGCCAATCCGGGTGATCGACCTGAATGAGTGTGAGGTGGTGAAGCACTCGGGGTCCAACTTCATCAAGAAGGAATTCCAGAACAACTTTGTCTTCGTCGTGAAGACGACTTACCGTACCTTCTACCTTGTGGCCAAGTCTGAGGAGGAAATGCAAATATGGGTGCACCACATCACACAGATCTGTAACTTCGGGCATTTGGAAGACGGCACAGGTGGGCTCAGAGATCACGATCCGGTGCAAGTAACTCAGGGTTAATGTCTTCCTCAGAGAATGCTTGGATTGGAGGATGTCTGATCCATTCAAAAGCATTTGCACACCTAGAAAGTGCCCCTGAAGAGCAGTTTAAAATCATTCTCTTCAAAAGAAAGTTGGCTAGCTTTGACCCAAGGGGTAGGTTGCGCAGGGCCCTCCTGATGTTGCTGGACTGCATGGCTGATTGTGAGGGATGATGTTAGTTCTGGTCCCGACAACATCTGGAAGGTTATGCGTTCCCCATTCCTGCTCTGAGCAGATGTATCTGTCATTTTGGCCTGACATAAAGGGCCAGTGGGCAGGATTGGCTTGATGGACTCCTTTGGAAGTTGATATATCCTTTTTACGTTCTTGAAGAATTTATGTTGAAGGAAGTAAATGCTCTGGTTGAAATCTGTATCCTCAATGCAGTGAAAAGTTAATTTGCAGAGCATTTCAGTAGTGGTGGTAGTGATGGTAGTGATGGTGAGGGTCCACAGGGGAGAACCAACACTTGCTACGCCAGGTGGGAATGGTAAGAATTGAAGTCCAACACATCTGGAGGGCCCCAAGTTGGGGAAGGGTGTTCCAATGGCCTCCGGTTTTCTCTGCATAAGAAACTGTGAATTTATGTAAGGCCAACCGAATAGTACAACTGCAGAATAATTGCAAGGTAGAAAACAGAGAGAGATGGTGGTGATGATGATGATGATGATGATGATGATGATGATGAAATCAGCATTTATGAGCCGCACAACTAAATTCTACAGAAATTTGTTTTATCGGCTAAGTTTGCTGTGTTGTTCACGTGCTGGGAATCGTCCTAGATTCCAGGCATTGGCCTCATATGCTCCGCTCTTAATTTCTAACATAAAAGATGTTTCTGGTGATCATGGATAAAAACTGAATGAAGAACAGGCAAGAGCATTAGAGCAGAAGAATGCCAGAATGGCCATCCTGCATCAGGCTTGCCTAGCTGCACATTCTGCCTTGGCATTGGTCGCAAGCAGGGTGTGCTGGTTGTCTCCTATTCCTGATCCTCAGCATCTGATAAAGTTATTGCCGTGCTTCCAAACAGGGCTGGCTCTACCATTAGGCAGGGTGAGGCGATCACCTCAGGCGGCAGATGCTGGATGACAGTAGTAGCAGCCTCCTGGCTGTTCCTCCTGAACTCACCTTCTGTAGGAGGACAAAGCTGGCTCACAACCTGCCCTTGCCCCACCCCCTCCAAACTAGCTTGCTGAGGGACATTTATGCCATTGCAAGTGTTCAATTAAGTTTCAGTTGCCAGACCATGCAGCTTCTGTACATGCGATGGAGAGAGGGAGCCATCTTCTCCTTCCCCTCAGGCAGCAAAATATGTCGTGGACTGACCCTGTTTCCAACAAAACGGCTGCCATAGAGAGGGTGATTCATTCGTAAAATGACTGCCCTTGTGGGCGTATCCTGCCACAAAACACTTATTTCCCAGAAGCCAAAGTGGTGACACTAAGAGAAAAGTAACTTGCCCAAGAACTGAAGTACTAGGCAGAGGTGGGGTCCGGGATCCACCACTCTTTTGAACCCAAAGAAAGATACTGGAGGGTATCACTTTGCTTTCCAGCATGGCAACCTTCCAATTTAATCTTAAAAAAAAAACCTTAAGAAATAAAATAAAAATCAGGAATGGCTAGGAGTCTGGTGAGTGCTACGAGGGGTATCCACATTGGAAACCCCAGCTCCAGAAGAAGGTAGTTCCAGCACAGTGGGGCAACCACAAAGAAGGCCATGTGATGCATTGCCTTGTTAATGAAACATGGAACACAGAGGGAATAATTGAATTTTTAGCTGGAAAAAAGAGAACCAGAGGAAGTAAGGATGAAAATCTGATTTCTACATATAAATGTAAAATACCTTTTTTCCAATGGGAATTTCCAAATCATCAGCATTTGGCTTTTTAAGATGGTAAAACTAAACAGAAGAAAGACCAGGGTGTCGTGTCCCGACACAGGGTGACATTCCTGAATGGGAACAAGAGATCTGATCCGCATCTCAGTCCAGCGATAAGAAGTTGTATTTCAAAATAAATGCTCAGAAAAACCAATTATTTAATAACGCAGACCGAAATAACTCTAACATTTTTTATATTCATTCTGCATGCCAGAGAAGCATCTAAATTTTGAAAAGACATCTGGTTTTAAAGAGACAAGATTTCTAATTAAAATATTTCACAGAGATTAGCACTGTGCACTTTTTTTTATGCTGCATTTAAAACATGCCTGGGAATGAGTCATCTTGCAGATGGCTTGATGCTTACAAGAAATGGTTCCATCTTCTTAAAAGAGAGAGAAATCTAAAATCCAATTTTCTAATCTTATCATTGAATCATACCAAATCTATATACCACTTTAATTTGCTTTTAAACTTCGAGGACATGGCTGGATGCCAAATTGATTTAGCCCAATGTAGTTATTGATTGAGGAGATGAGTTACTAGAATGGTGTCTATCAACCTTCCCCAACGTGGTGCCCTCCAGATGTGTTGGACTGCAACTCTCCTAATCTCCAACCTACCTGGTCAATGGTTGGGTATGGTGGGATTTGTAGTTCAGATCTGTAGCTCCTAGCCAAGTTGAGGAAGGATGGCTTCTATGTAGGGATGTGTGAAGCTGCAAAACGTAGGCTCACTGAAGTTCTCCAAATTCATAGAATCATAGAACTATAGAATAGTAGAGTTGGAAGGGGCCTATAAGGCCATCGAGTCCAACCTTCTGCTCAATGCAGGAATCCACCTTAAAGCATCCCTGACAGATGGCTGTGTAGCTGCCATCTGTCTCTCTCTAGGGTGGGAGAGCCCACGACCTCCTTAGGTCATTGGTTCCATTGTTGTACTGCTCTAACAGTCAGGAAGTTTTTCCTGATTTCTGGCTTCCTGTAACTTGAGCCCATTATTCCATCCCAAAGCTCATGATTCCAAGCCCTGCCACCGAGATGTGAGACAATAAAGAGGCCCACTGGGCAATCCACAAAAAGCTTTATTCACTAACTAGACATCTCTTCACACCTGAAGGGAGTATGAATGATAGGAGCTATCCTCTAAGCTTAAATAGCCTAACAAAGTGAGGCAGTTGCCCATCAACTAAATGGACGGTTTCCCGCCATGCTCAGTAGGCTTTTACCAGACACTCCCCACACTTCAAGGAGGGTCTTCAAGGTGTAACCTCTACTATGTGGCTAGTCGAGGACTGCCTCCCACCTCCTATCAACTCTGCCTGCTTGACCCTGCAGCAGAATCTGGGATCTGTCAATTCCGATACTCTCTCCCTCTCTGATAAAGACTGAGTTCCCAGGGAGGGGAAGATGATCTCTGAGCCTGGGTCTCTTGCTTCATAAGCTCCTGGGAAGTTTCCTCTTTGACTCCTGGAGAGTCTTGAAAATTTCCTCCCCCACTTCCTGTCTTGGCTGATCTTCACCTTCAGCCTCCGAGCCTGATTTGGGATCCACATCAGGGAGACTCAGCCTGACAATTCCAACTAAAGTCTGTATCGAATTGTGAGCTTTTGATTTTTTTTTCTTTTTTCATGAAAAACTCTGCATATTTTCATGTGTATGTTTCCAAGTGTACCAATCAGTTGTGCGCATCTTTGCAATGGACGCATTCTTCTCCCATCGATTAAAGCATTTTCTGAGCATTTTTCAAAAATGTGCATTCTTCATGCACATTTTCCAAATGTGCACCTGGGGGTCGAATGCATTGTTTTGGTCCACAGATCACATTGCAAGCTCGCAGATGTATGGGCTCTGCCAGCAGATGGCGTTTGAGTCAGTGTTCCGTCCGAAAGCTGTGAACTGGGTAAACCCTGATCGAAAATGAACTGAAATGAATTTCTCATACATTCCTACTTCTGTGATAGGCAGGCAAAGCTGCGGCTCTGTCTTTGCCTCAGGGGCTGCATCAACCATCTCTTCCAAGAGCACTTGTTACATACACAATAAACCTGCCAGTCTTTCTTTGATGCAGCTAGACTGCCTGCTCAATATAGAGATGAGATGGGAAAGCAAGATGGTACCCTTTGAAGTACTCTGATAACGGTTCAATGATTTCTGCCTAGTAAATATGTCACTCACTCACTGCTAGACCCTGTACAGATAAGAGAGATCAATACCTTATCTTGAGTATTGCGTCCAGTTCTGGGCACCACACTTCAAGAAGGATGCAGACAAGCTAGAGGGGGTTCAGAGGAGGGCAGCGAGGATGATCAGGGCTCTGGAAACAAAGGCCTATGAGGAGAGACTGAAAGAGCTGAGCATGTTTAGCCTGGAGAAGAGAACTTTGATGGGAGACATGATAGCACTCTTCAAGGACTTGAAAGGTTGTCACACAGAGGAGGGCCAGGATCTCTTCTCGAACATCCCAGAGTGCAAGACACGTAATAATGGGCTCAAGCTACAGGAAGCCAGATTCCAGCTGGACATCAGCAAAAAACTTCCTGACTGTTAGAGCAGTACGACAATGGAACCAATGACCTAGGGAGGTTGTGGGCTCTCCCACACTAGAGGCTTTCAAGGGGCAGCTGGACAACCATCTGTCAGAGATGTTTTAAAGTGGATTCCTGCATTGAGCAGGGGGTTGGACTCGATGGCCTTATAGGCCCCTTCCAGTTCTACCATTCTATGATTCTAGGGGTGGTAGAACAGATGCTTAGTGAACAGAAGGTCCCATATTCAGTCCCTGACACTTCTAGTTAAAAGTACCAGGTAGCTGTTGATGGGGAAACAGATCAGGTAGATGGGTGAGACCTCTTGGGAGACCCTGTTGAGCTGGAGGTGGTTAGATTAGATCATCTGGTGCTCTCCAGATGTTTTGGACTACAGCTCCCAGCATTCCTGAACATGGGCCATGCTGAATATAGCTGAAGGGGGTTGAAGTCCAAAACAGCTGGAAGGCACCAGATTGGGGAAGGCTGACATAGAAGGCACTTGGCAAGACAGAAGTATGCCCAATCTTGTATAAGGTAGATATTCTCTAGGAACATGGGGCTGTAGTGCAACTTTGCATGTACCTAGGCTAGCATTCCCCCAACCTGGTGCCTATGCTGGAGGGCACCTGGTTGAGGAGGACTGGCTTAGGTCATCTAATCAGGGCTACAGACACAGACTGGAAGAATGAAATGTTGCTCAGGTTTGATGTTAGGTATAGATTGTTCCAGAGCTTTAGAATGTATTATCATTATTGTTGTTGTTGTTGTTGTTATTATTATTATTCCAAATGATTGTCAGCCATGGCACCTGGCAAATGGCGGAGAAGAGCGCCAACAGTAGCTTGTTATAAGGCACGGCAGTCAGCTTTGGAAGGGAAAAAAGGGGGAAATCCTAGTAAGAACTCACTCGTGTGAGCCTAAACAGCTCTTCAGACCCTGGCTTAACGGCCCCAAACTTCCCAGAAGCATGGATTAGAAGGTACTGGGCATAGCTGCTCTGTATTCCTGGAATTGTCTTCCGGAGTATCTGCAGACTGCTCCTTCAATCTCAATTGATAAAGCAAAGTTGAAAACTTTTCTTGTTTCTTAAGTTTTCGGTATCTCTCCTTGAAAACTGGGTTCCAGTTTTGTCCCTTCCCTACACGTCTTCCCTCCACCCTCAATTTTAACTTTTAAAATTTATTAAATTTTACATTTATGGATTGTAAGCCATTTGGGCAGGTAGTTGTTTTATTATTTTGATCTTTGTACAGTGCCATGTACATTTATGGCACTAAATAAATAAATAAATATGATGATGATGATGATGATGATAATAATAATAATAATTGACTTTAGATGGAACTTATTTGCTACAGGGATTGTTCTTTGTAAAGTACTACATACATCAGGGGGTAGGCAGTTCGTAGCCCTCCAGATATTTTGGCTCATAATGCCCATCATGCCTCACCATTGGCTAGGGACTGGTTAAGATTGATGGGAATTGTAGTCCAAAACATTTGGAGGGCCGCAAGCTGCCCATCCCTGCTGTACACAGACGGCGCTGCAGAAAATAATAACAGTAGCAACAATAATAGGGTTTCTCCATGAGATGGGAAATAAATTTAGGTTGTGCAGTCCCATTTTGGGTAGTAATTTGCCGTAATAATAAATAAGTACGCAACCCATTGCATCATATTTATAATATTTGACATCCCCAGCCAGGCTTCCGAGATAGTAGGGAAGCCCCCATTCTTTTGAAATTGAAGAAGTCCAGATGGACCTCTCCAGATCATCCCAGTGTCCCCAATTTGCTTTTCTATGTATATATGGAGAAGTTCGTTCAGTCCTCATTCCTACTTTCTGAACCAATACCCGAATCAAAATGTGAATATACTTTGATATTAATATTTCTCTGAATCATTCCATATGTTCATCCAGCTGCAGCCTCCAGCTCTATTCTATGCAACCTAATAATGTTGAACCAAATGCAGAGAGCCGAGAACTCTGCTCAAATATAGCTGCAGATGGCTCAGACAAGGAAGGTGCATGTACCATGTTTATTCCTGTATTGATCTAGCACCATCAAGATGTGTAGCTATTTTCAAAGTGGATGGGAGAGAGAAACAGAGGCTGGTGTGAACTGGGAAAGAATATGTGTTGAGGTCAGTTGCATACTTAAGCTTAGCTCATGCTGGGCGATGTGTATTGAGGCTGCTACTCTATACAGCAGGGGTGATGAACCTTGTTCATCAGAATTCAGTTCAGGCTCTCGAGGGCTGCATTTCAGCCTCTCGAGGGCTGCATTTCAGCCTCTGAGAATGGGGGGAAAGCCACGCCAAAGCCAGAAAATTACTAAATGGTTGAAGGGAAAAGGGGTTGGGGCCATCTTGAGAACCCCTAAGGAGTGCAGAAAAGTTGCTTGCCCAAGAATCTAAGTGCAAGGCAGGGGTGGGGGCTGAACTTCAAAACACAAAACCACTCTTTTGAACCCGAATGAAGATGGTGCTGGAGGGCCGCACTTTGCTTTCAAGCATGATTGCCACCTTCCCAATTAAAAACAAAATTAATTTTAATTAAGCCCCCAGGCAGTCTGGATTTGGCCAGCAGGCAGGCAGGGTTTGGTCCACGAGCCCAACGTTCAGCATCCCTGCTGCCCTGGAGTAAGCCCCATGAAATTCAGTAGGACTGACTTCTGAGTAGACACGCCTAGCATTGCATGGCAAGAGGCTTTCCCCAAGGCTTTGGGAGGAAGGGCAGTAGCTTAGAGGTAGACCTGCTTTGCAAGAAGGAGATCCCGCGTTAGATCCCTGGTGCCTCCAGATAGACTGGGAAAGACTCGTGGCTAAAATCCTGGATTGCCACAGCACACCGTACAAGCCAGATGTGCATATGATCTTCCTACGCTTCACAGAATCAGAAGGATCCGAAGGATCCGAAGGACCCACAGCCAACGTACTGGCCTCCCCTATCTTAATTTGCAGTAATAGCACTGCATTGGGGGCAGCCCAAGGCATTTTGCTGGCTGAGGCAAAGGTGGCTCCCCGCCCCATTCCATGTACAAAAGTTGACTTGCAAATGAATCTGTCTTCCACACTAATGATGGGACAACGTTCTCCACCGAACGTGAAGATGGCCAGCTAACTCAGGAGTTGCAAGAGAGGCTGCGAGGCACACAGTCCCCTCCTTGAAGACCTTGCTGCTGCCTCCCAGCATCTGCCGCCTGCGACGGCTGCCTCACCCTGCCTAAGGATAGGGCCAGGTGCTACATCCAGTGTGGGTGAGCTTCAAGGATTTCTCTCTTTGTTGATTAGTGCTTCTGATCGAGAGAGAGAGAGAAAAGGAGAAAGGGAGGGGTGCCTCTTTGCTCCTTCCGTCGAAAATGGACATACATAATTCATTGCCTGCAGCTGCTGCAGTGTGCTTTTAATGGGGCATCAATTCTATTACCAGCTCTCAGGAAAATGTGCAGAAGAACACCGACTTCTGTCCTTGGAGCCTGGCTTCAGATGTCGGCACAGCCCAAAGGGACGCGTGTGCATTTCCCCCTATCTCTACAGCTGTGCCACTGCGAAGAGCATTTGCTAATGGGATGGAGGGAGAGCCAGGAGGGATTAGCGCCACTCAGTTCTGAGCTTTGGAGAACAGCGTTCTGCTCCGCGTTTCCCTCCCCATTCTGTCCCTGTTTTGCATTTGGGGCTCTTCTTTCCCATCATGCAAACACCGTGGATTAGCTCCATGCACGCATGGGAGCGGGGAAGGATGCTGGAACATCTCCGTAGCGAACTCAAGAAGCAAACCTTTGCAAATGGAAGGCTACTGGATCATGTTCTAGAACCAGTTCAGATGTCTCGTGGCCAAACCATGATCTCAACTTGGCTTCCAATTCTGGCTGGCTGCAAACTATGATTTGTGGTAACCGCGATTTTCCCAGTGTGGGTGTAACAGAAAACTGTCATAGTTTGATGGTGATGTGGTGTTCCTTTAAATCTTATCCAAATCTGCAGTTTTACTCCCTGCTTAGGGATAGGGAAGACGTGTGTTGGTTTGCATTTTAATATGAATGTCCCTAATTTCGCACTACCTATCAAAAGGCATTGTGCAGGTACTCTGGGCAGAAGAAGGACTAAACATGCTTCCCACCCCCTCAGTAACCCCGCTGCGTTTCTCCATTGGGTATTTGGCTTACCTCTTCTGCCAGGCTACTTGGTTTCCATGCTGGGTTCAAAGAAGGGCGGGCGCAATCCGTTCCTCCTCCACCATCCCTCTCTCTTGCCTGAGAGGGATTCCACGCACTCGCCTGCATGCAATTTCCGGTTGCCTGTGGTGACCAGGCTATGCTTAAATACAAGCCTGCTCTGTTGTGAGAAGTCCATGCAAACATCCAAGGATTGAGTCCTGCAAAATAGCTTTATGTGTGGCTGCCCTGGAAGACTGTTTTTGTTTCTCAAGCTACAGCTCGCCTCCCCTTCATGATGCAGAGTAGGACAGAACCTCTTTCTGTCCGAGGCCCGAATCCCATTTCGGAGAAGTTCTTGGGCTGGATTCCAGTGGTGGGTGGAGCCAAAAGCAAAAGGTGGAGGGGTGCCCCCAAATACCAGCATATTTTAGCTTACTGCCAGTAACCAAGTCTTAGGAGAGGCATTTCAGCTTTTTAGAACAGGGGGAAAACTGCACGAAAGCTGGGACATCCCCAAATGATCAGTGGCTGGGGGAAAGTGGGCGGGGCAGGGGGAGGCGGCATGGCACTCCGGGTAATCCCAGAGAGTCGGATTGGGACCCTAGGAGGGCAAATATTTGGCTGGTATCGCAACAGCCATGCTGCCTTCAAAGGTGCTTTTGGGCCCAGTTTTGCAGCCCTGGTTTTGTCTTCCTTCACAGCCTGGGATCTGCATGCCTCGTTTATTTATTTAGAAGGCTCCTATGCAGCTTTTCTCAGAGACCCGAAGCGGCTTACAATGAATAACGCAAGTGAGGGATTCCGGATGCCGACTTCGGCATTCATTCTCCGTTTAGTGACACTCCTTTCTGTCACTCCTATGCAGCTTTGTTCGTTTGCGTTTGAGCATCTCCAGAGATTTGGAGTCCAGCCTCGCCATTTTCATTTCAATGGCCCTGTAGTTTACCACTGAGCTTCACAAAGGCCATTCGAAACTCTGTCGCCATTAACAATGGCTCCAGGACAATTGGAGCAGATGGATGAAATCCATCTGACCTCCATTGCTTCCCCCCAAAGGTCAGTGCCTAGAGGAAGATGTCCACCAACTAGATACATTTTAATTGATGTGCTACTTTTTCGCAGGTCACTGTACTCAAAGCAGCACACAACACATGCAAAACAGCAACAACACATCATTCTCACACTGTATTGTTACATTATGCTCTCCATTTCCCCAAGCAGTGAGAGGTTCTGGAGCAATGGTGCCCACCCTCAGTTCTGGGGACCAAAATCTGCCTTCCAGGGGCTCCCTTCCCCTGACCCCTCCTTCTAAAAGGTTGAAATGCCTCTCCTAAAAGCTTACTTTCTGGCAATAAGAGGTTCAATGTATGCTGATACTTTGGCCCTATCCATTTTGTCTTCGCTACCACCCACCACAGGAATGCGTCTCCAAGAGCGGACAGAGCTTACTTGGGTTTGCTTTCCTTTGAAGAAGATAGCACAAGAGACTTGTGGTGTTTTGTATTAAGAGAGCAATGGGGGTCACAAGGTGGATGGAAATGCTCCCTGGCAGCCAGGTGAAGCCAAATAAGTCATTTTTAGTCATGGTTTCTTGTATATAAAAAGCCAAGCATGTTTAGTATGTTCTGTAGTAGTGGTGGTTTCATTCTGTTAAAAGCCTGGCCTGATTTGCTCTTCTTAAAGCCTATCTACACAGTCCCTTAGAACGTTTTAAATAGTATTTAAAAACATTCCAAATAGGTGCGTTCCAAAACGTCTTAGGCCACATTAAGGAGTACTCACATTACAGGAGAAACAGTCTTCAGTCTTCAAAGCGGTGTGTGCGGTCACACACTCTTCTGCCCCATCTCTTTCTGTTTTGTTTTTACAATGAGTTTAGGGCAAAGCATTGTGGGCGTTGTAGTTCAGTCACCCACTTCCTCCTTAGTTCCTCTTTCAATCCCTAGCTTTCAATGAGTATAGGGCTAAGGATTGTGGCTGTTGTAGTTCACTCACTCACTTCCTCCTTAGCCCCTCTTTCTTCCCCACCAATCAACTGCTAAGCATTTGGGCGCCGGTAAACGAATCACTTCCCCCATGAATCACAAATGGTAAGGAAGGACACATTATTTTACTTAAAACAATTTATTAAAAGTAAAACTGTTGTATATAGCTGAAGTGAGTTTTAAAAAACCTCGGGTATACAGCGTTCAAGGGAGTGCGTCATGTGGGCCAAAGAGTTTTCATGACCCTTATAAAACGTTCAAAACCTAGCGTGTAGATTGGCTCTGAGTCAGGGGCATCACTTATAAACTCTTGTTTACAGCTGACTCATTGTTGCAGTTTTGTTTGACTCTGTAAAGTTTGCCAAGCCCTTCACTTTCTGGATTCTGTCTTCTTTATTTAGATGCTTCCACTAAGAACAAATTATTTCTCAGTATTCCACATTATGCAATAATTGTGTTGCATGAAAGCATTGAATAATACTGATGATGATGATGATGATGATGATGATGATGATAACAGCTACTAGGAAAGTGTCTCAGCATTTACAGGCAGGTCTGGCCCAGGACATGTGTAGGAAAACTGATCTTGCAAGATATGGCCACTTCATCCATCCATAGGGTCATAACTTATATCGCAGTATGATTTGCGCATCTTTTCCACATCCTCCTTCAAATGCCAGTTTAAGGTGCAGCCTTTTTCCCCCCAAGACGCTGAAGTTAACCCAATTCCACAATGTGGAATAACGCCATCGCCAGATTAGAAGTTTCCAGAGAATGCCACACACATGTACTACTTCTATGGAATTTACTACCACAAGACGCAATAATGGCCACTAATTTGGATGGCTTTAAAAGGAGATTGGACAAATTCATGGAGGAGAAGGCTATCAATGGATACTAGTCCTGATGGCTACGTGCTACCTCCAGTTTCAGAGGCAGTAAGCCTATATACACCAGTTGCTGGGGAACATGGGCAGGAGAGTGCTGTTGCACTCATGTCTTGCTTGTAGGTTTTCCTTGGATATCTGGTTGGCCACTGTGTGAACATAGTGTGAACAGTGCTGGGCTAGATGGACCCTTGGTATGATGCAACATGGCTCTTCTTATGTTCTGCAACACCACTGATGGTTGGAAGGTTGATCTTGCAACTTTTGGTGCAGTAGCAGCAGCAGGGACCATTTCTAAATTCGTTCATCGGGGCTGATTTACCAGTATGCTTTTCAGTGGCTTTTATATGTCGGCTTTAAGGGTTGCGATAATGTAAATGCATGCGGGAGGCTTTCTTTATTATAATCTCAATAAGTACCTGTGTGTATAGACATAGATGAAGATCTAACCTATATGCCTTAGAATGATGCCTTGCCGGTAGGTAGTAAAGGCTTGAGAAATGCTGTCAGGAGGACAAATTCATCATGACAAAATCATTTGGAGATGAAACAAGAAGGCTGCCATCTGCTGGTCGTATTGGAGCATGGCAATCTGGATTTGCTCCCAATTCTCAAACGAAATCCAATTAAGAATTGAATGTAAAACTCTGCACGCAGGGATGGCTGGAGGAATTTTGCTGCCTGAGGGAAGGACGAGATGGCTTCCCCCTCCCATTCCATGCACAGGAGCCGGTCGCATTGATTTGCCACCTGAGGCAACTGTCTCATTCTTATTATGTCTTATTATTCTACCCAATGATAGGGCTGGACCTGCCTATACAGAATTGTTTGTATTCCCCCCCCCCCTTTTTCATGAGTGTATAGTAAGGTTCAATGTGGCTTTCTTTTTTTCTTTTCTCTCTTAGTGGTCATCCCATATTTTCCCCCTTTAACTTTTAACAGCCATTTCTCTAATGGGGCTGGGTGGGAGAGACTGCTTCGTCTAAAGCCCTTTCTACACCACCAGGCTGTAGAGGGCCCAGTGCGAGCTATCCCGGAAGTAACCATTTCCGGGATCACCGCGCTCAAACCACATCATGGGTGCGATGTCCCGGATCGTCAGTCGTCACGCCTGGCATGTTGTTTTTGTTTTTTCTTCGAGGAAGAGCGCTCCTGCGCTCCAGCGAAAAAGTAAGTTTAAAAAAACCCTGCCCACAATCGGGCCCCCTTCCGTCCCGCCATCCTGGGGATGGCAATTTTGGTTCCCCCCTTTCCTGATGGCTTTAGAGCCACGCGGTGCGGCTCCGTGGCCATTGGTATTGCCGTGCTTACTCACACGTAAGCGCGGCAGCACCAGGGTGGGTGGGCACATTCTTCCGCGGTCCCAGGAACTTCCCAGGACCACAGAAGAATCGGGATTTTTCTGGTTCCTGGGAACCAGGAAAAATCCCATGCCCGCCCTTCCCACTCCTGGGACTCCCTGTGCATCATTCGGACGCACAGGGAGCAGCCAGGGTCCATCCCAGGCGTTTTGCCTGGTGTGGAAAGGGCCACTGTGCCTCAGTATTTCTGAGGTGGTTTTAAAAGAGCCTTTACACAGCACCCATTGGGGAAGTATTTGGCCGTGCCTTTGTCTTTTTCCCACAGCATAAGCACTTTGCTTTTTGAAATGTTGCTTTAGACAATACTTTGGCCTCCTTTCCCAAGTAATGTTTATGAGTTAGGGAAGCAGAGTTTCTACTTAGTGTAAACACCTAGTGGCTCTCGATAACAAAAGATGTGACATTTAAATGTATCTATTTTTTTCATTAATTGTGGCACGTTGTTAAAAGTAGGGGGTGGTGTGGTATGAATTTGGGGTTTTGGGGGACCCATTGTTTTATTCCCGATCCTAGAACTGGGGATAGGGAAGAAGTCTTTTTATAGTTAGTAAAATAGTTTATAGTCAGAAAAAATAGAAAGATGAGGTGTTACAGTACTAACATAGAAAGTGTTGACCCACAACTTTGAGGAAAAATAAGTGAAGATGAACACCTAATGGAGTAAGCCAGGTTTGTTTGTTACAGCAATATAGCAACAAGGAATCCTGTGGCTCCTTTAGGACTGTCCAATTTATTATGCCAAAAAACAGGGATCTCATCCTTTTGGACTGGCGGCAGATGTGGAATTTTAAGAGAATGTTGTGGGCACTCTCACAAAATGGCTGCCTAAAGGGCATCCTGGTGAGGCTAAAGTCAAAATAACTTACCTAAGAACAAGTTCAAGGCAGAGGTTACCTACTCTTTTGAGCCCACAGTTTTCTGGAGAAACTGATAAGGCCCAGAGGCAAGTTATTTGGCCAGGGATGCCACATGGGGCCCAGAAGCATTCTTGGAAATGAAGATGGCGCTAGAGGTTGGTACATCGGTTTGCAGCATGTCAGCCTCCCAGCCAAAAATCTGAAACAAAATAAAAATTAGAAGGGGCAGGCACCTAGAGACGTGTCTATGATCACAGTGGTGCCTATGGACATTACACTGGAAACTCCAGGCATAGGTTTCCATGGGTTAGGGTTAGGGATGTCGGAGGAAGCTGCAACTGAATTTGGATTTCTATGAATCCGACCCACAGGTTCTTCAGCGGACAAGCTTTTCCCATGTTGCACCGATTCTGCAGACTTGCAGATTATTTCTTTTTTTTTCTTTTTTTTTACTTTCCGGAATTTTACGCAAATCTAGTTGTAGAAAAATATGTAAAACAAAAAACATGAGCTGAAAATGCGTGTTTCCCCCCCCCCCATAGACTGGGCATGAAAATACACATTTTGGAGGGATTTGTGCATCTTGGGGAGGAGTTGTGAATTTTGGGAGGTGGGAATGACGCATCTGCGCAACTGCAAATTTCTACAAATGCGAATTTGTGCAAATTCAGAAAAATTGGAAAAATCCAATTCCATCAATGAGCAGAGGACTGGAACAAAAAGCAGCTGGCAATCCGTGAACTGCAGACCAGGTTTTACCAAATCCATACATCTCTCCTTAGAGCAGCGTTGTATTTAAGCACTAGCCTGGCAGGTGAAGGTGACAAGGGATTTCATGCAGGGAAGGGGACAGGATAGCCAGCATAAAACCAAGGGGACCGCTAAGATGGGTAAGGCCTTTTCTCTGCACTCAGCATAACACCATGCTCCCTCCACCAGCCTACAACAGACTGGTGAATGGTTGTTCGTGCAGGCTAGTAACTTTCAGGGGCTTTTTTACAACGCTGGAGTGGGGTCCGCATCATCAGATTCATGAAGCGTTATCCTCCATTTGCAAAGCAGTGAGGATAACGTTTCCCCCAAAATGAACCTGCAGTTTGTGACAATTAAGTTCTTCTAAAACATTGCACACAGTATCCATTTCTTGGTACACATGTCTATGCCTCCTTCAGTTCCTACTAGCACAATAAGTCAACTTTGACATTTTAACCATATCGCATATCATTAAACACCAGTCTGAAATGGAAGGGGAACCTGTTTTTCCCCAGTTGTCAGCCATACGTATATCATAGAATCATAGAATAGTGGAGTTGGAAGGGGACTATAAGGCCATCAAGGCAAACTGCCTGCTCAGTGCAGGAATCCACCTTAAAGCAAACCTGACATATGGTTGTCCAGTTGCCTCTTGAATACCTCTTTCTAGTGTGGGAGAGCCCACAACCTCCCTAGGTAACTGGTTCTGATGTCGTACTGCTCTAACAGTCAGGAAGTTTTTCCTGATGTCCAGCCAGAATTTGGCTTCCTGTAACTTGAGCCCATTATTCCGTGTCCTGCACTCTGGGATGATCAAGACAAGATCCTGGCCCTCCTCTGTGTGACAACCTTTCAACTACTTGAAGAGTGCTATCATGTCTCCCCTCAGTCTTCCCTTCTTCAGGCTAAACTTGCCCAGTTCTTTCAGTCTCTTCTCATAGGGCTGTTTCCAGAACCCTGATCATCCTCATTGCCCTCCTCTGAACCCCCTTGAAGTGTGTTGCCCAGAACGCAATACTCAAGATGAGGCCTGTCCACTGCTGAATAGAGGGGAACCAGTACCTTGCACAATTTGGAAGCTATACTTCTATTAATGCATCCCAAAATAGCATTTGCTTTTTTTGCAGCCACATCACACTGTTGGCTCATATTCAGCTTGATCTATAACAATTCCAAGATCCTTCTCACTTGTAGTATTAGTGAGCCAAGTACCCCCCCCCAATCTTGTAACTGTGCATTTGGTTTCTTTTTCCTGCGTGTAGAACTTGGCACTTAGCCCTATGAAACTAAATTTGTTGTTTTCAGCCTGAGGCTCCAGCCTATCCAGATCACGTTGACGTTTCGTTCTGTATTCCAGGGTATATCCCACCCAATGTTGTGTCATCTGTAAATTTGATAAGCATTCCCTGTACCCCCTCATCCAAGTCATTAATACAAATGTTGAAGAACACTGGGCCCAAGACTAAGCCCTGTGGGTACCCCACTTGTTACCTCCCCCCAGTTTAAGAAGGTACCATTGATAACCACTCTTTGAGTCCAATTCTGTAGCCAACTGTGAATCCACCTAATAGTTGTTCCATCTAGCCCACTTTTAGTTAGCTTCCTGATCAGAATGTTATGTGGTACTTTGCCAAAGGCTTTGCTGAAGTCAAGATATATTATGTTATATAAAGATTTCGCAAAGATAATAGGCAGTGGTTCTGAGAGTTCTTCTGCCTGCTCCTGTGTTACTCTAAGATGCAGTTCATCGGGCCCTGGAGATCTGAACTCATTCAAAGAAATTAGGTGTTCCTTGACCATTTGTTTATCAATCTCAAGCTGCAAATCTTCCCCTTCCCCTTGATAATGATAATGATAATGATAATGTGTATGGGTTGCCAACACAACCAGCAGATAACTGTTGGTTCGTTAGTAGGTAGGTAATGCACTTTAACCTGTGTGGTGTAAAATATCAGTGAAACTTATGCCTTAAAGAAGTTTGAAGTCAGCCATGATTATTTATAACCTTTTCTTAAAAGTTGGCCATGAAGGAAACAACAGGGAACACACATACACACCAGTACTTGTTGTTTCAACCCCGTTTGGTCTGGGTGGTGGGTTTTCTTCCGTTGCTGACTTCATCTTCCATGTTTATTCCAATGGCCCTCCACAGAAGGGCGGCAAACAATAAAGGATCTCATGTGGGCCACAAATCCTTGAAAAGGACGCAGAAGGGAGGCCCTTTTCTAGGTCTTGCTGCCATCAGAGGCATATTTGGTGGAGGTACGAGTGAGGGCCTTCTCAGTGGCCGCTCCCAAGCTCTGAAACGCCCCACCGAGGAAAGCTAGGTTGGCCACCTCTCTGATGTCCTTCGTCTGGCAGGCAAAGACATTTTTATTCAGGCAGCTCTTAACTAGTCTGATGCTGAAAGTTTCTTTGTTTTTTAATTGGTTGGTGTTTAAATGGTATTCCTTTTGCTATAGCTTTTAATTGTCCTTTTAATTTATTTGTATGTGTGTAAAGCTTTAATTAAGAGTTTGGTTTTTAATTTGGATGTTGTCGCTAGCTGCTTTGACTGCCATTTGGGGGCAGAAAGGTGAGATATAAAATAAATAAATAGATCATTGAGAAGCAGTCCTTTGTAGGATCAGGGCCCAAACGGTACTGGAATAGTCTCATCGCATTAGCTTTTGTTTTTGCGTTGTTACAGATTCGGGGGACAGTCTCTCCCACACCACCTCCTCCCCACAGCCCTCGCCAGCCGCTTCTGCCCACGCGTTGAGGATTGTAGACCCCTCCTTTCCGGCCGATCAGGCCCCCGCTGACGCTTCTGCGGCTGAGGAGACGGCAAGCGAATCTGAGTCTGTCATTATTCCCGACTATCTCTTCTTGTCCAACTGTGAGACCGGAAAACTCAGCCATGTCAGGTATCCTCATATCTTCAAATGCTGAACTTGGGCGGTTGAGTGTCTGTGAGTCTGGAAGTGAAACAGGGCCTCCCAAAAATAAGGTAGTGGTGTCTAAATCCCCAAGGGTGTAGAGAGGCAAGACGTAGGGATGGGCACCAGTTTGGATGGCTTTAAAGAGGGGTTAACCAAATTCATGGAGGAGAAGGCCATCAATGGCTACCAGTCCTGATGGCCATATGCTAGCTCAAGGATCAGAGTCAATATGCCTATGTACACCAGTTGCTGGGGAACATGGACAGGAGGGTGCTTTTGCACTCGTGTCTTGCTTGTGGGTTTCCCGTGGCCGGCAGATTGGCTACTGTATGAACAGAATGCTGGACTAGATGGACCGTTGGTCTGATCCAGCAGGGCTCTTCTTACGTTCTTATGTTCTTTTAATCTGTCATTCTCTTTGTCTCCCTTCCAGGTGCCATAGCTGGTCTAATTCTGATAGATCCTTAGAGCAGACGTCATCAGACGACGTGTTTGTCGACTTCGTGGCTTCTCAACCCTCGCTTTATTTGCAGCCCTCCGGCAGCCTACTGCAAGAGCTGACGGGTCAAGGGGTTCTCCTTCGAAATACGGACTCAAGCGGGCCTCCTTCCAGCGACTTCTCGTCTTCCTCTCCTTTATCAGGAGCTCCATTAACGCCAACCTTCCTGAGCGACAAAAGCCAGAACCCTCTTTCCTACGGCATTTCCGAATGTGATGTTTTGGCCAACACGCCGCCGCCGAGGCCTCCTAAGCCAACCCGGCTCTCAGACAGGAGACCCGAAGAGCAGTGCCTCGGAGCGCTTCACAATGGACACGCTGGGATCTCCAGTGCTCAAGGGGCCGTGGGGCCGAGAAGGATCTCCTTGTCCGGCTTGGACAGTGTGAGGAGCTGGAGAGGTAAGGGCTGGACCAAAGGTAGGAAACCCAGTGGAGGCTGATGGCTGTGATATCAATGGCGGCGGTGAATCCGCTCCAGGTTTCAGTCAGAACCAGTCAGAACTCTGAAGGAGCTCTCCGAAGTATGGAGCAGATCCATACTTTGGAGAGCTCCTTTAGAGTTCTGACTGGTTCTGACTGTAACCCGGGGCGGATTCACCGCCCCATTGCATTGGAGGCACCAGCCTCCACTGGATGTGGGATTGAGTTAACGTCTGTGTGGGGATGTATAGAAGGCAATAAAAGATAGCAATGATTCCAGAGGTGTAGCACTTCAGGCCATGGGGTCCAAATTCTGCGCTCTTAGGGTCCCGATCCAGCCCTCCAGCATTCCCCATATGGACACACCCCTTTCCCTTGGCGCTCCATCTTTCCTCTAACCACCAATCCTTTTGCGTTTTCCCAACTTTTGTGTGGTTCTTTCTCCCCTCACACCGATTCTAAAAGTTTAAAATGCCTCTCCTAAGGATTAGTTACAGGCAATACTGTCTAGCCTGTTACTGTCCATACACACTCCATCCAGGCCAAAGCAAGCAATACAGAAAATCTAAAGCAGGCTTCCTCTATCGGGACAGGCCTGCAGACCTGCCCCAGGCTAACAGTATGAGCTTTATGGGAAAATATGCTGGTATTTTTGGCTCCACTCCTTTTACCTCAGGCCTTGCCCACCACTGGAATGCGGCCCTCGAGGATTTCTCTGAAATGGAATTTGGCCTGCGGGGTGAAATGGATTCAGTACCCTTGGACTTTATACATGGCGGTGGGTGGAAAATGGGGGATGATGACAAATGTGTGTAACTAACAGAAGAGGGAACAGTATCACTGAATGTCCCCAAAGGGTTTTTTGAAGGCCAAACTGGGTGGGCCCATTACACATTTCATATACTGCATTCATAGGGCATCATCACACGGGGGGGAAATCGTATTTCTTTACCGTCGCTTCTCCACCCGCGCTTTTGTCCCTCATTACTTTCTCTTTCAACAGGATTACTAATAAAAACGGAGAGTGGCATTCACATTTGAAAGCTCAGTAAAACAACGTTGCCTTCACTAGCCATCTGAATAAAGGGCAAATACTGTGGTGCAGCCCCACAAAAGGCCTGTTCTGAACTTGTTTTATTGCATTTTTAGATTTTTATAAGCCCCCATGGGAACCTGATGGTCAGGTTGGGGTATCAGTCTCTCAAAATAAAATAAAAGTCTGCAGTCAGTAGCGATTGTCTATCGTGCCGATTGGCTGGATTCCTAAACCTATTTTTCTTTATTTAAAAGCAAACCAACGCCTGAATTTCCCCCATTCTGCCTAGGATAGAGGCACTCTGAACCTAGGCCTTCAGAGAATTTCCTTAACCCTCCGATGCTAAAGAGCATTCTTACCAGCTCGTTTATCAGCGTCCTGGACAATTCTTGGAAGCTTTTTAAGAGCAACACCCATCACTTGGAAGTGTTATTCTTACTAACGGCTGCGAGGTGTTTGGGCGTTTGCTGAAAGGGCGTTTGCTGTTTTATACATAAACACCCACACCCACATATGCACGCATACACCATAGCCTTAAGAACATTTCCAGATGAGAAGAGGAAATCCCACCTTTTATTCTTGATCCTATACTAGAATTAGCTCCAATCTAGCCTCAGCAGCATAATCATCCATCCATCCATCCCCACTTAATACCTGGGAAGCGGGGAGTAAATTAGGGCACAATCCTACGCATGTTTTGGCAGAAAAAGTCTGTGCTGTCTGGGGAATGCTGGGAATTGTAGGACTTTTTTCTGCGCCTTTCATTAGCAGTTTCACCAGTTCATTGACTCGGCTGTATAAATAAGTAAATGTAGATTTTATGCCAATCGGTGCCTTCTTTCATCCTCTTTTGGGGGGGGACAATTCATAAGTAGCCACCACCTTAAACATGGAAACCCTTATCAGCACTGGCTCCAGAATTTGGGAATTGGACGCGACTCCATCAACCGTCCCCCCTAATCTAATCTAGACCAATGATCTGATGTAGTTGAAGGCAGCTTCCTGCAGAAAAGATGAGACCGTTACATATTGTCATTATGCTGCCTGGTTTTATTGATTGTTTTATCTTTTAAAATTATTTTTTAACATTTCTATGCTACCCAAGGCATTTTATTGATCGTTTTTATCTAGTTTAAATTGTTTTAACTTTGTATGCCTCCTAGGGTATTCTGTATTTAGGTGGGGTATCAGTTGAATTAATAATAATAATAATAATAATAATAATAATAATAATAACAACAACAACAATGAGGAAGGGTCTGCAGGAGGAGAGAAGGGGACACCATCCTGGAGTTCAGCGAGGGGGCTCCAGCTGGATTACTTGAAGGGATCGAAGCACCTTGGATAGCTCCTTTAGAGTTGAGGGTAGAGTTGAGTTGAAGGCATCGAAAGCATTTTTGGGATAGGGTTCAGCAGCACCTCAGAGAGCACCTTTTGAGTTCTGGCTGGTTCTTATTAAAGAATGGGTTCACAGCCCCACCAAATCAGGAGTCATGACACTCCACTGGTTTTGTCCCTTACTCTGTTAAATTATCTTCCTTTGCCACTGAGGCTAGAAGTTTATCCTCCAGGCCCCTCTGCCTTTTTTGGTTTAATCAATTTCTTAACTCGTTCTGGGTTCTCTCTCATTCTCTCTCCTCCTCCTCCCTTTCCACCCTTCTTTGTTTTGCAGCTGACATGGAAGAAAATTCCTTAAGACGCAGGGATAAGAGGCTTAGCTTGAATTTGGTGAGTGGTCTTTTTCTCCTGCTCCCACCCAGCCGCGCCCTCCTCCTGCATGTGCTGAATTTTGTACAGTTTTAGCAGGGGACATTCAAAGAAAAACGAACCGGCTTCAGTTGGCAGACCGAGACGAAAAGGATGAAACAAAGGTTACCCAACGCGGTAAAACGATAATAGCAATTGTTATTTTTTCTCCTTTTTGAGCCAAAAGCAAGTGGGGCTGGAGAGAGAGATGGGGGGTGGGGTGGGAGAGGGGGGCAGCAAGATGAAGGCCATTTGCAAGAGGGGTTGCCGCTTTTGGGGTGTTGCGATGGATTCGGGGGGTTTGAGGGCGCTTGGACGAGACGGCTCCAGTGCGCCCCCTCCCTCAGCAAGTCAACCTCCGCCCTTGTTGCCAACTGCCCTTGCTCTTCGTCCTCCTCCTTATCATGGCTCCCACTGGCTGGCTGGACAGGCCAAGAGCCAGGGAGCAAGGAGGCCAGGGCACCTGGTGGTCCTCCTTCTCACGGCCCACCGTTGTCTAGGCCAGAGGGAGAGGCAGGGGAACGTACAGGTTGCAGTGATGCACAGGAGGAGGCCCTTTGTCGGTGGGCCACTGCTAGGGTGTGGGCCACTGCTAGGGTGTGGGCCCTCAGCAGGTGCCCCCTGACAATGCCTGCCCTTGGCACTGCCCAGCCTAGTCGCCCTATGCCCTACACTAATTCTGGGCAGCAGGGTTTTGTATTGTTTCTAAAAAACGACCCTACTTCTCTGCCGGCTCCAGGTTTATGAGGACCCCTGGGCAAGACACTTCCATGGTTCCCTCCCTCAGAGTGTCTACCTTCTCACCACCTTTGTTGTCATTGCTACCACTTGCTCACTGGTCAGGCAGAGAGCCAGTGAGCAGGGAGGGGGTAGGACCTCTAGCTCCTCCTTCTCATCGCTCTGAATGGGCCAGAGTGAGAGGCAGTTGAACAAAGCAAATGAAGAGGAGCAATGCCTCTCCTGACATGAACATGCCTGTACACTACGCTCATCATCTAAGGCCCTCCTCCGAGTGCCTACTCCGAGGGAAGCCTGGAGGATGGCAAGAAGGGAGAGGGCCTTCTCTGTGGTGGCCTCCCAATTGTGGAATGATCTCCCCGATCAGGCTCGCCTGGCGCCAACACTGTCATCTTTTCTCTTTTCCCAGGCATTTAATAGCGTATGTTGAGTTTTTTAACTGGCCCCTGGATAGCTGATATGTAGGTGGTTTTTAGGCTTTTATGGTTTAAAACTTTGTATATTGGTTTTAAATGTTCCATGTTTATAATCTTTGTAAACCGCCCAGAGAGCTTCGGCTATGGGGCGGAATAATAATAATAATAATAATAATAATAATAATAATAATAATAATATTTGCAGTGGGCCCCTACTGGAGTGTGGGCCCTGGGCAGATGCCCAGACATGCCTACCCTTGACGCCAGCCATGACTTCCCCAAAAGTCTATATAGGACTCCGAGCCATGGAGAGAATCCCAGATAAAGCCAGAAAAGGTGGGAGGGTTGTTACGCTGCCTAGGGAGACCGAGTGTCAGAACTCTTTGGCGCGTGACCTGACCTCCGATTTGAAACCCTCCTCTTCCTGCTCTTTCTTGTTTCCGAAGCCCTGTCGGTTTAGCCCGCTCTACTCCTGCACGTCAAACAGTTCGGAGGACAGTTATGTGCCCATGCACCCCAGTGCCTCCCCGCCCATCTCCGGATCTTCCGATTGCACTCCCGACGGCTACATTCCCATGAGTCCAGGCTCAGCTGCGTTGACCCTTTCCACGGCCGGCGCTGAGAAACCCGCCAGCCCGCTGCCCAAGCTCCCCACTGACCTGGAACCCCCTCCGGTGAACCGGGAGCTCAAGCCTCGCCGCAAATGTAAGCCCCCGTTCCACAAGTTGTTTTGTTCCCAGCAGAGTTGGGGGGGGGGGGTTCGGAGAGCTTCATTAGTCAGTTAGGTCGGCTTCCAGGGCACTGAGGACAATGGGGCAAAGGAGTAAAGAAGTTTCATTGCCAGGCCCAGCATCAGCACGGATGCCCAGTGGGGTAGTGGTAAATTTAGAAGTGCGGGCGCTCATCATGACACTCGCCATAGCCACGCCCCCAAGGAGAATCCAAACATTGCAGGTCGCTGTGTGGATGCATATCGATATACCAGTTCTAGGAGTTTTCACCTCCACCAGGCCCAGGTCGTCTGCAAAGGTTAAGACTCTAATGGTGCAATCTTATGCCTCTTTAGACAGAGTTGTAGGGCTTTACTTCACACAGTGCACACAGCTCCCGCACGGACACCAGGCACCACACATGAAGACAGGGACTTGGCCGGAGCAGGCCGGAGAGGCTGCATCCGAGTAGCTGCTGCTCCCAGCACCAGCTACGTCCCTTTCTCCATGCTGAGAAAGGCAAAGAATCCGTGCCTCTCTCAGCATGGAGAAGGGCTGCGATGGGCGGGAGGCAGGGCAGTGACATCCTGCCAGCTGACGTCATCCAGCCCATGGAGGAGCTGAAGGTAGGCAACTCACCCCCTTCCCAAATATACTTTCGTTAGACCAGCACTGTGCTGCAGTCCACACATGGGCATCCATGTTTCGGGCATCAAAAAACGCCCTACACCATGATGTGTCCACCTTTCAGGCCTTGGCCACTTTGGGTCCGGTCCTGGCGGAGGCAGAACTGAGTTCAGAGGGCCAAAGGCAGATGACATGGTTGAGGATAGACGTGGGCCATGTTCCAGGTCGGACAAACAAAGGCCATTGGCAGCAGGGCTGAAGGCAGAGGCTAGATAGCTACTGAGAGCAGAAGCTCCAGACCAAGGGATGCAGCCTGGAGAAACAGGTTATTGGTTCCTCAAGTCAACTGGCCTGACTGAGTTATGAGCTGCAGTACTTTCTCTGACCATTAAGAGGGGGGTGCTGCAGCACAGGAAAATTCAGGTCAATATCCCATGCAGCCTGCATTCGGCCTGCATTGGGCCTGAGGCCCCCAAGCTGGTGGCCATGGCTATGAACAACTCTCAGCACCCGCAAGACTCCTTGCCCCTCCAGATTTTTATTTTATTTCTTAAGATTTCTCAAAATTAATTTTGTTTTAAACTGGGAGGTTGGCATGCATGCCGGAGAGCAAAGTGCTACACTCGGGTTCAAGAGTGGTTTGGGGGTTTTGGACCTCAGAGCCCACCTCGGCCTTGTGTTTAGGATCTTGGGAAAGTTCCTTTCCTTTTGAGTCTCACAAGTTTGTCTTGTGACCAGCCATGCTTGCAAGAGCAGCCATGAATGGGGCTAGTCCTGCCCCATAGCAGCCATTTTGTGAGAGTGCTTACAACACCCTATAAATTTTGAATGGGCCCACTGACCCCAAAAGGTTGGAGACCCCTGGAGTAGGGTGCCTCTTCCCTACTGCCTGAGTCACCGGTTTCAGTCGCCTGGTGCCTCAATCAGGTATGGGGAATATATCGCCCTACACTTCTTCACCTGCAACTCCCATCTGCCCTAGCCAGTGGTGAGGGATGATGGAAGTTGTAGTCCAACAAATTCCCCATCCCTGCTCTAAGTCACCAGCTAGCCACACAGGAAAGCTGATAGTAGCAGCCCCTTTCCTGGCCAGTTCTGAAATAATAAGACTTTTTTTCTCTCTCTCTCTCTTTTAATTCTTCAGTCCGACCACCTCCACTGGACCTGCGAAATCTTTCCACCATCCGAGAACATGCTGCCTTAACCAGAACATGGACCGTGCCTTAGTAAGTGGATGTGAGACCGGTCGCAGGAAACGTTTCAGAAGCTTGCTCTTGAGAAAGGCAGATAGTTGAACCTCCATACCGAGGACTTTTCTAAGGCTAGTCAGCCTGCTGCAGCCCCAAATTGCTCATGTTCTGAGAGATTTACTGAGGTCATAGAGCATACAGGTGTGTCCTACTCTCAGGGTGAATTGATTTAGACCAGCCTTCCCCAGCCTGGTGTCTTCCAGATGTTGTGCAGCTTCAACTGCCATCTGCCCCAACAAATATGTTAAGTGGTTGGGAATCCTGGGAGTTGAGCCCCAAAACTTTATTTATTTGTTTGTTTATTTATTTATTGCATTTCTAAACTGCCCAATAGCCAAAGCTCTCTGGGCAGTTCACAAAAGTTAAAACCATCAGACGCAAATCAAAATATGAAACAAACAGTATAAAACAAGCAACATGATAAAAACACAAGATAAAAATACAATATAAAAGCACAACCAGGGTAAAACCGAGCATCTGGGGGGCACCAGATTGGGGAAGTCTGACTGAAGCCAAGGAGCTTTTTAAATCGTCTAGAATCAAAGAACAGTAGAGTTGGAAGGGGTCTATAAGGCCATCGAGTCCAACCTCCTGCTCAGTGCAGGAATCCACCTTAAAGCATCCCTGACAGATGGCTATCCAGCTGCCTCTTGAAGGTCTCTAGTGTAGGAGAGACCATGACCTCCCAAGGTCATTGGTTCCATGGTCGTATTGCTCTAACAGGAAGTTTTTCCTGGTGTCCAGTCGGAAGCTGGCTTCCTGTAATTCCGAGTCCTGCACTCTGGGAGGATCGAGAAGAGATCCTGGCCCTCCTCAGTATGACAACCTTTCAAGTACTTGAAGAGTGCTATCAAGTCTCCCCTCAATCTTCTCTTCTCCAGGCTAAACATGCCCAGTTCTTCCAGTCTCTCCTCATAGGGTTTTATGTCCATAGGGTTTTATTTCCGGAACATCCTCGTTGCCATCCGCTGAACCCCCTCCAGTATGGCTGCATCCTTCTAGAGAAAATGGGTTTACTTAAAATCACTTTTAAATCCAGCTCTTAGCTTTCCGACTTTTATATTTCCTTGTGTGTTATCCCAAATAAAACATAGGAGCATAGGTTTGTGTGCAGACATAGTCAGACCCATTGAAATCAGTTAGACTGAAATGAGTCACGACTTAATTCAGTCCAATTGATTTCAGTAGGCCTACTCTAAGGCAGGGGTGAGCAGAAAGTAGATCTCCAGATGTTTTGGACATTAACTTCCAGCATTCTTGGACCTGCTGGAGTTCTACCTTCTGCCATCCCTGCTCGAAGGGCACAATCCTGTGCATGTTTAGACAGAAAACAACTCCTACAACCCCCAGCATTCCAATTCCACTGCTGGGAGTTGTAGGACTTTTTTCTGTCTAAACATGCACAGGATTGAGCCCTAACTATGTCTAAGTCTAGATACAAGTTGTAAGGGATCATCTAGTCCAACCTCTTGCTCAGTGCAGGACATGCAACAACAGCATCTTTTATAGAGGGCTGTCCAGCCCTGGTTTAAATATCTCTAGGGAAGGAGAGCTCCACCACTTCCCAAGGCAGTCAGTTCCATCGTGAAACAGTTCTTACTCTTAGGGCCTGTTCAGACAACACGCTAAGCCATGGTTAGGCCGCTAACCCTTTTGCAGCAAATGGCTAGGGAGCGTGTTTAAACTGTGGTTATGTAGCCACCATGGTTAGGAATGCCTCACACAACACGCTAAGTCATGGTTCACACGACATGCTAAGCCATAATGTTTAGCTCAAAATGCTTAACCACCGTGGCTTCACTGACATTTCTCACAGTGGGGGCTGGGGGCACCGACGTCAGTGGGGCGGCAAATTTGCTCCGGGTTTCGGGCAGAACTAGTCAGAACTCCAAAGCACCACTGACATTGAAGCCACCAGCCTCCACTGGTTTCTCATGACATTGACCTGACATCTGCTTTCCTGAAATCTCCTACGCCTTGGTTCTACACCCGCCCTCTGGAGTGACAGGGAACAGGTCTGCTCCATTTTTCACATGAGAAGACCCTATCTGTTTGCATACTACTCTGGAGCATAAATCCAAGACCTCTACATGCCTGTTGCACCACAGAATTTATACTTTGCAAAATAATTTATTTTGTTTTGGGGAGCAACTGGGAAGAAGGATGTCTGTTTTGATACACATGTAAGGAGACTAAGACCCTGTTCAGATGACACGCTAAGCCACGGCGGTTAAGCATTTGCTACAAAAGGGTTAGTGAACTAACCATGGCTTAGCGTATGATCTGAACAGGGTCTAAGCAGGATCGCTTACTTGAAGATAGGAAGCCAGGGCTAATAGTACTGGGCAGAACGGTGTATCCCGATAACATGGAAAAAAATGTCCAGGCTATTTGATTAATAAAATCCAAATATTCACACAATAACGAATACAATACATGACCTATTGGGTTGGATCCAGACCTAATCATATTTAAAGTAGACTCATTGAATAAATGGGACTCATGTTAATCATAATTTAAGTCCCATTACTTTCACTGGGTTAACTCTAAGTATAAGAAGCCTAGATCCAATGCATGGTGGCATATTTATAATGTTGGATATCAAGTAAAAAAAATCACCTATTCTTGCCCTTGGTTCATTGAATATAGTCTGATTTTTTTCATAAAAAAGCAAACAAATTATTTGTCAGGGAATAATGAAGAGCTTATGAATGTCGACTTTAATAAGTTTCTATTCTATTACCTTCAGATATCATTCTGAACACGGTTATTTAAGGTTTAGTATAATTTCTTTTAAAATACTGTTTGGACTTTAAAATTATATCTATTCTTGCTTTGCTATGAATATTTGCACTTTTTCCATTTTCTGTTGAGGAAAGCAGAAAATGATTAGGGAGCTTCTCTAAACATTGCCAGAAGATGGTCATTTCAGACTTTGCAACCTTTTAACTATATGGATGCAGAATGGAAACATCAGTCATAACAGACACCATTTGATCAGCTGGATCTATTGCACACTTTCTGTGGTCAAGAAATTGTGCATTTCATGCAGTGTGGATCCAACCTCTATTAAACGTTAGCATTTCTAACATGACAATTATTTATCATTTTTCTCATTCCGCAAGAAGGAGTCTGTAAGCAACAGCTCTAAACAAACTTTCAAGACAAATTCCATGGAATGTAGCAAACCCCCCAGCTTTTGCTGCCTTCCAAAATTAAATTGACTTCTTTTAAAAAAAGAGACCCAGCATTTCACTTCCTTCTAAATCAAGGGCAGTAAGTCTGTCTACACTAGTTGCTGGGGAACATGGGTGGGAGGGTGCTGTTGCACCATGTCCTGCTTTGTTGGTCCCTGGCTGACAGCTGGTTGGCCACTGTGTGAACAGAGCGCTGGGCTAGATGGCCTGATCCAGAATGGCTTTTCTTACGTTCTTAAGCCTTCTCCAACCTGGTGGCCTCCAAATATGCTGGAAAACAGTTCCCATCATCCCCAGCTGATTTCTTACTTACAAGCCGAAGCATGTAGGTTCCCATTAACTTTGCTCCCCCCACCCCGGGGAAAAAAGCAACATCCGGAGAGCAATTCGGGATGGACAAGAAGGCAAGAGGAGAGAAGCTTAAAAGCCCCCTTCCTTCTCTGCCCCCCCCCCCCGCCTTATGGTTCATCTTCTCAAACTGGCGCCCTTTGTCACCAGCTGGGTGAAGTATAAAGTGTTGGTTATTACCTTTAAAGCCCTACATGGTTTGGGTCCAGGTTACCTGCGGGATCGCCTTCTCCCATATAATCCGCCCCGCACACTCAGGTCCTCTGGGAAGAATTTACTCCAATCAGCCAGAACCAGGCTAACGAGTGTTATCCAGAGGACCTCCTCTTCTGCCGCTCCCAGACTATGGAATGGTCTGCCGGAGGAGATTCGACAACTTAGCAGTCTTCTTGAATTTAAGAGAGCCATGAAGACTGCTCTCTTCCGGCTACCCAGTTTAATTTTAAGATGTTTTTAATAATGTATTTGTTTTTGTTTGTTTTAATGTTTTATCTATTTTATGATTCTTGTATTTATATTTATTGTTGTTCTTCGCCTCGATCTGGATGGAGAGGTGGGTTAGAAATAAAAGAAATAATAATAAATAAATAATAATAAAGAATAAAGAAAGTCATCAGGAGGCTTTTCACCATTTCCCATAGAAATGACTGGGCATGATGATTCCAACACATCCGAGGGGCACCGGGTTGGAAAAGATTGGACTCGTTCTGATTAATTACTATAGTGTGTGCCATGCATGCTGTAGAAATTAATTAGAACTATTAGAAGCTAATCAATGAATTAGAACTAAAGAAATTAAGAGAGCAATCCTATGCCCCCTAGACATAGGGGGACATAGGATTTTTCGGTTTCCTGGCTCTGAGCTCAGAGTGAACCATACCAGCTACCTCTCCATGCTTGGAAAATGGAGCACAGGGAAAAGGGGGCATTCCCAGTAGGGGGAGAGGAGACTGGGGAAGCAGCTGAACATATGACAAATCCAATGGCTGCCCCAGCTTCCTTCCCTCCCCCTTCCAGAAGCCTCCACTAGACAGCCAAAAACGCCAGTCTCGCTTAAGTGCAGGCCTCCCACTCTGCGTAGGATCATTTTACGCCTCCGAGTTCGAAGGCTTATGAATATCCAGGGTGGATCACATAGGGTTGCACCCAAATAGTAGTAATTAGGGTCAAGGTTGTTTCAGCATCTGATAAGGTCAGACCAGGGTTCCCTAAACCAGCAGAAGGTCAACTGCTGTAACAGTGCAGCCATTTCCAGTATCCAAGAAGATTAATACACCCTCAGGAAATTCTCAGCATCTTCCAGGCTAGGGGTGGGTGGGGAACCATTGAATCCTGGAGCCAGCACTGATTAGGGCTGCCATGTTTAATATGGTGGCTGCTGATGAATTGCCAAAAAGGAGGACAAAGGAGACACTGATTTGCATAAAATCTGCATGTGTTCATCTATATGTGTAGATGCAAACTTAGAAATAATGATTATAATTTACATGGAAATACAATACATCTCACTATAGTGTGGAAGTCGGCAACCACGCAACCAGTGTCGTGATGGGGAGGTCCTGATGGAGAGCCGTTCTTCTAGTTCTTTGGAATTGGACAGAACAGCCCTTCATAACCGGTGTATCTGAGTCTGCTGTCCATGTGCTGCACATGGGCAACTTCAGTGCCCAGCTTAAAGTTCTTCAAATTGAGGGTGCTTTCAAAATAGAGGACAGTCCTCTGCAAAAAAAAAAAAAAAAAAAAGGACACATGGCCACCATAGAATTTTATAAGATCAGGGACGCTTTCTAATTTAGCCAGAAGGCCAGGGGTGGGAGGGGGGAGAGGAAAGAGAATGCTAAACTAGCTAGCTTTCCTCTGGAGGAAATGTCTTGAAGTGTTGCAGTGGGTTTGAAAAACATTACACAGATGTATCTGGCAATGGATTCAGCAACATATTTTTTTCCCTTTTTAGAAGGCAGACATTTCCCAAGTGCAAATACATATCTTTGTAAAGCATTCAGAGCGGAGCGGAGTTCCTCTGCACACAGCTGCAGTGGTGGATTAACTCATTCCCGTCTCCCGATGACCCTGTTCAAACAACATGCGAAGCAACCGTCGTTAAGCACTTTGAGCTAAACATTATAGTTTAGCGTGTCATGTGAACCATGACTTGGCACGTCATATGAACTGTTGCTAACCATGGTGGCTACATAACCATGGTGGCTACATAACCATGGTTTAAACGTGCTCCCCAAGCATTTGCTTCAAAAGGGTTAGTGGCCTAACCATGGCTTAGCGTGTCGTCTGGACAGGTCTGATATGTTGCTAGCTGTACAACGTGGAAAGAGAGTAGGCCGTGGCTGTAAGGACATTTGCTTCCATTTACGTTCCTTCCTTGACTGATTTTTGACATCTGCTGCTTTCTTCTCATCCAGGGCTGGGGAACCTGCAGTTTCCCAGATGTTGTAGACTTCAGCCTCCTGTCAGCCCGGCCAGCATTGGAATTGTGATGTAGTGGTTAGAGTGGTGGATTGGGACTTGGGAGATCCGACTTCTGGTCCCCACTTGGCCATGAAGCTCACTGGGCGACTTTGGCTCAGTCTCTGATTCTCAGCTGAATTTACCTCACATGGTTGTTGTGAGGATAAAATGGAGAGGAGGAGAACCATGCAAGCCACCTTGGGTTCCTTGCAATTGGGAAAAGACAGGATATACATGTAATAATATATATTTTTTAAAAAATTTAAATGGTCTAGAATGCTGGGAGTTATTTTAAAATTTTATTATTATAAATTCTACAAACAATGAGAGCAATACAATGCATACTATTGAAACAATCAGTAAGAGAACACATAGTATAATCAATAAGACATCACTTCTCTGTGTTATTAAATTTAGATATATACATTTTCACATTCATTCATAATCCACACAAAAAAACACCCAAAAACAACCCCCAGCTAGGAATTGTCATCTACTAGAATATGACTAGACTGTAACTGTAGGAGTTCATTACAATCAAATCAAGGTCTTTACATCTTTAATTTACTTTAGATAACAGAGTCCAAAAAAGCCAGGTTGAGAGTTGATTATCTTTTCATAATAATAATAATAATAATAATAATAATAATAATACCGGCATCACATCAAAAAACTATACAGAAAACCTCAAGAAACTGGGCCTACCAAAATACATCCACACCAACATCCAGAAAGCAGTCATACTTAAAACATGCTCAATTGTCAGGAAATTCCTGAATCTGTAAAAGACAGCATGACTTGGCGCAGTCCATCATATCCGTCTAGAAAAACCGCCAGGAGCGAGAAAGAGAGACATAATAATAATATAACCAGTGTAACATCAATCGATTTGGAAATTAAGGAGGATATAAGGTGATGCCGATCATAGAGGTTACAGAGGGAATTCTGGGATTTTAAGGCCAGCATTAGCTGCAATCATGGGCTCCGATTCCATCACCCCATCCTAATGACTCGGTTGGCTATTTTTGAGTCACTCCTAGAAAATAATGCTCGACGAAGACAACATGGATCATAACTCGCCCTGTAGCTAGCGTAACCCCTCTCTCATGTTGCTAGAGCTCTGGGCAGGTTTATTCCCCATGCAGGCTGTGTCAGATTTTGGCTTGTTTTCAGAGCATCTGGGAAAACTCTTCCTTGACTTCACTTCTTGTTTTTGTGTTTCTTTTGGTTGTCTTTTCTCTCTCCCCCCCCCCCTCCACTCCCACTCCGCTAGCAATCGAACAAGCTTTATCTCTCCAGAAAGAGACGGCATTAATTCAGCAAGAATCTTTGCCAGTTCAATTTCCGGAGCGGAAGAAGAAAGTTACATTCAAATGGTAATCACTTTCGTGCGGCTCTTCCCCACTCTCCTTTTGACAAATCGCGCGAACGGAAAAGCTCAGAGAGGTCCATTTTTTAAGGGGAACATGTGGCAGGGCTTCCCCTTTGCCCTACTAAAAAAATTCAGTGGAAAGACACAAGGCCCAATTGACACAGCAATAAGGGGAGGGCTTCCCCCCCCCCCCCCGGTGTGACAGTGCTCCGTTGTTCACGCGAGTGTGGGTGGCACATCTCCAGATGTTCACAAAGTTCAGGCATAGATCTATGCATGGCGGTTTGTATTGCCGGGCGGAGAAGCCCATTTCTCTCCTGCCACTTTGAGTCGGGGCCTCTGTGGAACCCCTAAGGAATGCACAAGCCAGTGGGAGGGGGATGTTTTGGAGAAGGGCTGGAGATCAGGGGTGGCAGGGCACCTGCTTGTCATGCAGAAGGTCCCAGGTTGGATCCCAGGCATCTCCAGGGAGGGCTAACAGAAAGTCCTGCCTGGAACTGTGGGGAGATGTGGCTGCCAGTCAGTGTAGACCAGGGATAGACACCTTTTTTGCCCCAGGGGGCCGCCTGTGGCGATAGGTGGTGGATTGGGCTCCCTGCATTCTGGGAGTGGGCGGGGCCAGGGCCAGCCATGGGTGGGGCCTGAGCTCCTCTCCCCACACCCATACACACAAACATACACACAACTTTCCCCTCCTGCATGCATCCTCTCTCTCCTCCCCTCTCACAAACACACACACAAACACACATTTTGTAAACTGCCCAGAGAGCTTTGGCTATGTAATAAATAAATAAATAAATAAATAAATAAATAATACACACGTTCCATACTCCACATGCTACACACAGAGAGAAATTCTTGCGCTCTCTCTCACACATAAATATACTACATGCACACATCCATACCAATTTTCTCTCTCTCCATGGACACACACACACACACACACACCCCTTGGCCCCCTCCCACACAGAGGGACATTCATCAGTATCTTGAGGGGTGGGGTAAGGGTTAGAACTCCTCTCCCCTCTGAGAGAAACATATAATGCGGAGGGCTAGGGTGTCTTTCGCCGCTTTAGCACATGGTTCCTCTCTCAAAAATTCTATTCTTAACCATAGAGTATAGCATGCCAGAGCTGTAGAAGAAGTTCTAGCCCTCCATATTCTCTGGTTTCCAGCTCAGAAAATAGAGTATGGCGAGGTAGAGCTGGAGGCTGCCTTCACAGCGCCACTTTGGACCTGCTCCCCTGCCAAACCCCGCGGTATCGCTGCTGCAGGGTGGTGGCGAATACTCCCCACTGGGGAAGGTGGTGCAGGCTTTCCAGCAGCCATTAGACTCACGGGGCCCGTCCCCTCCTGTGGCTTTTGGCAACTAATGGGAGGTCACCTTCCACCCAGGAACGCCCCTGGTGCAGTGCCGGAGTGAGGACAGGCAGTGGAAGAGCCATAGTGATCTCGCTTGGGCAGGAAAAGTCAGAGTACGTGCCTGACATTTCCACTGTGGATCTTCAGCTCTTTGCCCCGGGGTGACTCCGAATCGGCAGCTGCATCATTTAACCAATGCAGTGCGGATTCGGAGCCACCCGGGGGCAAAGACGACATATAGACAGCCAGCTTGACTGAATGGACAATTGGTCTGATCATCTCTTCTTTCCTGCTTCTTTCTCTTTTCTTTTGGTTTGTGCTGTTTGATTGCAAACATATCAGCATGTTTTTATTGCTTTTTAATATGTTTGGTTCATGCCTGTCCTAATTATTATTTTTATTGTTATTGCTATTATCAACAGGAGCATCAGCAAGCCACGTTTCCCTATAATGGAGCATTCCAATGGCCAAAGAAGTTTAACCTTGATTACTTAGCACTGGATTTTAATTCGGCTTCGCCATCCCCTGTACAAAAGGTAAGGTCTTGCACAGGGATGGGGATAAATTCGTTCGCTTCACATTTTAATATGAAACAACCAAATTTGCACGTCCCAATGCAATTACCCTGTAATTTTTGTACTTTGCTGAATTTTGTAATGCAGTTATCCAATTAGAAAAATACAAAGATAAATACGCACCTTAAGGGAAATTGCAAAGAAATAATGCATACATTTGGGGGGAATAGGTTCCCCCTCCAAATGCAAAAGGCATATGTTAGGGCAAGAGCCGGGAACCCGTTTCAGTCCTAAGGACTGAAATTTTGGTACTGGTCTCAGGGTTGGCATTCCAGTGGTGGCCGAGCCCAAAGGCAACATGGACAGGACAAAAGTGCAAAGAATACCAGCTTGTTGTAGCTGCAAGCTTTTAGTGCCTGCAACTTACACCTTAAAAGCTTTCGATCTTTGAAAATGGGGGGGGGGGGACTGCAGGAAAGCCAGTGAAACCACTAAACGGTCAGTGGTTAAGGAAAGGGGAAAGACCGGGGGAAGGGGTATGGCCCAATTAGAAGGCCAGGATGGACAGATTTGGCCCCTAGGCCTGAGGTTCTCCACCCTTTTATTTGGAGGAAAGTGGGGAAAAGTGTGTATTTCAGGGGAAGCTGCATACAAAACTGCATGCGAATTTTCGTGCAGACTCGGAATAAAAACCAATCACAAACTGGGACGGTACGAAAAACGGCTTGGGGAAAAAATGCAAGCATTATAGAAAGTGAAACTGTTGCCCCATGTCTTGCAACACCGTTTACTTCAGCAAGTGGGCTACCTTTTCATTTGGCTTGTGCCTAGAGCACTGTAGGCGCTCTTTAGATGAAGCCCTTGGAGGTTGAAATTCGCTCTGTTCTTGCCCTCCCGAGGGAACTTGAAACAGAGAAAAACATTTCCATTCATCTGAAGCCCAATGTATCTATGTACCCCTTGCTCCTGTGTCTTCCTGGCCAGTTCTGGGCTGGTTGACAAGGCGACAGATGGGGAATTAAGTCTCAAACCAGGAGCCGGGCGAAAGACACTCTTGCCTGCTGATGTCACCTTTAGCTTCAAGGTGGAAAAAGAAATACCAGCTGAAGCGGGAAAGGAGGAGGGAAATTGACATAAGCCCAGCTTTATCCTCGTCAAAGCTTTGCACGTCGATTCATTATTTTACTCTGTTTTAATTATTGCCTTCCTTTTGGTAGAAACCATTTTTCTCCGAAGAACAAAGAGTGGATTACGTCCAGGTAGATGAGCAAAGAACTCAGGCTCTCCAGAACACTAAGCAAGAATGGACAGATGAAAGGCAATCCAAAGTTTGAAGGGAGAGAAGGAACCTCTTTGTGGTTAGCTTGATTTTGCACAATGAAATCCAGGTAGGTTGGACGATCCAGCGAGAAGGCGGTCGCAGGTGGCGTAGGAGAAGGCGGCTGTCCACCGCTTTTCGCGAGCGATGCCTTTCGGCTGTGGAAGGAGCATGTCGGTGGGAAAGGACTGATTCGCAGTGTATTGAAATGACACCGTCCCTGTCGCCGGCTCGATCACCCCTTCCAGTCAAGGAAATGTGGTACTATTTTAGGAACTGAACACAGGGTGGCACCTTTGAACACTGGATGGGAACAAACGCCTTGCTGTGTCACACGAAACACTGTCATTACTTCTTACTTGTTGTTGTTTGTGTTTTAATCCTCCCTATTTAGCAGGTGCTGCATCTACTGTCGCATCTGATATTGACAGGTATTGGGGACTAAGGGCTAAACTCTCAAAACCATAGAAAATAACTTTTGTGGGAGGGAAGCGGGGAGGGTGGGATATCCCTTGGTAAGGAATGTTTGGGTTTCGTTGAGCGTGTTGGAGAGTGTAAATAGGACTTTGCACTGTTGACGATGGAAATCATCATTGCCGGCCACACATACGTACTCCCCTTTCATCGTCCTAATCACAGACTGGCATCCGTCACCGATCTTCAACGGCCAATTGCTCATGATGCGTTTGTGGGGGGGGGGGTCAGGGTTCTCCTCCACTGCGAGGAATTACTTTAAATGTGGCAGAAGCGCTCCTGTGCGTCTGCTGACTCCCAAGGCTTTGCTTTCGAAAGAAACCGAGGGACGCGGCACAGCCGTTTTTGCAAGCCACAGCACGGTTGGCCCAGAGCCAGAAAAGCATCCTCTGCACTGCAAAGAAGAAGATGCCATTGGAATTAGCAGGAACAACCGTCCAGTTTTTGGATCCCAACGAATGGGATCGTACTGGATCGCAGCCCCCTCCCACCACCGGAGAACTGCGTCATCATCGCTCGAAAATGACTGGAACAAACCTGACTCGACCCTTTTAGCACTAAGATCTTTTACTTCACATTTAGCCTTCTTTTAATAAAATAAACGAGGACATGACATCTCCGGTGTTTTGTTGAGGGCAGCCATTTTGCTACACTGGTTCTGGGTTTTGTGACACATGATCATAGCCTCATCCAGGTTGCCTCAGCAGCCTCTCTTCCTTTTCAAAGTGGAGCTGTTGACCTTTTGTTCATAGCAGCTTAGTGACAGGCTGAAACCCAACCGGCAAAGCTTCACCAATTGCTGCTTCTTTATGCAGATTTCCTTTCTTTATAGCAGCTGTAGTGACAGGCTGAAATCCAGCTGATAGAGCTTTCACTCATTTCTGCTTTTTCATATAGGTCTGCTTTGCCTAAAACCGCTTAGTGACAGGCTGAAATCCAACTGATGAAGCTTTCACTAATCCCTGCTTTTTCATGCAGGCACCCTTTGCCTACAACCACTTAGTGACAGCTTGAAATCCAACTGATAAAACTTTCACTAATCGTCGCTTCTTCCCGCAGGTCTCCTTTGTTTATAACAGCTGAGTGACAGGCTAAAATCCAACTGATGATGCTTTCACTAATCGTTGCTTCTTCATGCTGGGAAAAGCTGTGCTGGTTGGACATCCCTTCTCCCTGCCACACAGCTCTTACATGTACGGATGCTCTGTCCGAAAAGAAAAAGGTAGCAGCATAAACGCTGGAGCCTTGTAAACAGGTTCTGTGCGCAGAGCCATTTGGATGGAGCTCAGGCCAATGGGGGTGTTTAGGCAGTCAAGGAGCATTGAGGGAGTTGGAGGCATGTGGGCCAAATGGATTTTTCTGTGCTATTAAACAGAACGTCTTCCAGAGCTGGGACACGAATGCTTCGACGGACTTCAGTCAGGAGTGGGCAACTTGTGGCCCTTTAGAGACGTTGGCCTACAACTCCCATCCATCCTAGCCAACGGTGAGGGGATGATGGGAGTTGTAGGCCAAAATATCTGGACAGCCACAAGTTGCTAACCTCTGACGTATACGAACCATTGGCCTAAACCAGCAGGACTCTTATGTTCTGACTTGGCGGTAGGCAACTTCCAGGTTCAGAGGCAGCATGGCGCCAGGCACAACCTGCTGGGAGCCGTGGGGCGGAGGCATTGCCTTCCTGTGCCTGCTCCTGGGCTTCCCAGAGGTGGCTAGCTGGGCGCTATGGGAAAAGCTGGATGAGAGAGACCTTATTGCAAGTGACCTTATTGCAAGTGGGGGGCCTGTAACAAAATAGGGAAATGGGAGGTTGCCTTATACTAATTAGACCACCCAGCAATCTAGACCAATATTGTCAGCACTGGCTGGCAGCAATGGCTCTCCAGGGTTGCAAGCGGGTGCTTTCCCAGCCCTACCTGGAGATGCTCGGGCTTGAACCTAGGACCTTTTGCATGCAAAGCGGGGGCTCTACCAACTGAGCCACCCACCTCAACAATGTTGCACTGTGGAGTGCTTCTGTTCAGTGTGCCAACCAGTAGGCCGTGCCTTCTTTCAAGGTATTCCTTTTCGTTTCCCCCTCCCCTGATTATCTGTCCTTTCCCCAATTTCCATAATTCTCGCCATGCTGTTCACTCAGTTCCTCCCTCTTGCTTCTCAGTAACTTCCATTTTGGCTATATAGCTGTTGTAACTCAGTACCTAAATCTGCTATTGGCATATACAAGCGAAACCTGCAACAAAATGTTGCAGCATGGAGTCTCCAGTCCATGTCTCCAGCCACTCCGTTCCACTCCCCCTCCCACCTGGGTTTCCATCCCCCAACAGGCAGTGTTCTCTTTCTACTGAGCATGCACAGTCACCCCTGTTTAGGGGGTATTTCCCCTCCACCTTTACCAGACGGAGAGGCAGGTAAGAAATAAATTGTTGTTATTATTATTATTATTATTATTATTATTATTATTATTGTACAACTGAAAACCTTGAGTTTCCCCTGAGCCTGGTGATGCCTCCCTCTGGTATGCGGGTGGTACTGTTTGGGCTACATAATCATCAGCACTCACCAATGAGCATTGGATGGAATGAAGATATGCTGGTTCTGTCTTTCACTTAGAGAATGCCAACTTTTTTTATTGGCTGCTGCTCCTTGCCTTTAGAAGCAGTTTAATCTGCAGGTGGCAGCACTTCCCTCCATGCCAAGACATGCTTGGCTCGCTAATTTCTGCAGGTCAATCTGCTGCTAAAAATGAGGGGGGGGGGGTTGTGTTTTTTCTCTCTCCTAATGAATTAACTGTCCTAATGAACAGCTACCAAAGCAACAATTCCTTATTAAATGCACCTTGAACACATCCTCCCTGGGCGGGTCTTTGGAATAAAATACCACATCTCATTGACCCAGAGATAACAACGGGACTTGCATCGTATTCGTCTTTATGCCTATTGAACCGGTTCAAAAAAGTGATAGAAACTAAAAGCATCAGATGTGAACGTGAACTATGGAATCTACAACGTTGGGTAGGCTGACCAGATAAAATCCAGGTCAGGGCTCATGTAACTTTAACAGTTGTAGAGAAAAGGGAATTTCAGCCAGTGTCATTTGTATGCAATTAGTTCCTGGTGAAATTCCCTCTTCATCACAACAGTTAAAGGTGCAGGCACTATACTAGAGTGACCATATACAAAAGAAGGCAGGGTCCCTGCAACTTTAACTGTTGTGATGAAGAGGGAATTTCACCAGGAACTAATTGCATACAAATGACACTGGCTGAAATTCCCTTTTCTCTACAACTGTTAAAGTTACATGAGCCCTGACCTGGATTTTATCTGGTCACCCTAATGTTGGGTAACCACTTCGAGGTAAAGCGTTGCTTCAGTGATGTTTGACCTTGACCGTGACAAGTTAAAGCCTATCATCAAGTGGCATTCTCTGTTGCTGATTTCCGTCAGCAGTGGTTGTGTGACTGGGAATTTGGCAGGATAAAATATACAGTTGATTGCTTCACCCCATAGCGCCAGACTGAAAATCCTCAATAGTATGGAGATACAGCGGTGTTTGTAACAGAGCCAGTTCTGCCTAAAGGGCTTCGGACACCTGGGGCAGGTACGGAGGTGATTTCCCTTTAAAGGTGGGTGACAGTGGTGAACGGCCAACTTCCTCTCCCTTCTCCCCAGAGAGAGCAAGCCATGCACTTGCAGTGGCCTGGGGCAGATATTTATTTATTATTTTTATTAAATATCTTTCTAGACCCCCCTTCATGATCAAATTTCAGGGCAGTGGACAAAATGCCCTTAAAATGACAGTAGAAATAAAATGAAAAAGAGAAAACAACAAAAATCTCCTGAGCTAGGTATCAAAATCAGCAAATGTCTGGGTCTACAGATGAGTTTTCAAAGAGGCCATCAAGCATGGGGCCTAGTGCATTGCAGGGGCAGAGAATTCCAAAGGTGGGGGGGGCACAACTGAAAAGGCCCTCCCTGTGGTTGCTATCAAAATGTACCTGTGCAGATGATGGGACAACCAGGAGGCCCAACTCTATAATTCTCAGTGAACAGGTAGGTTGATAAAGGAGAAGGCACTCCGTTAAGTCACCGGGTCCCAATTTGTTTAGGGTCTTACATGTTAATGATGTCACCCTGAATCTGGCCTGATAACAGACTGGCAGCCAGTGCAATCCCCTGAGCAAAGGTGTAACATGACTCACTCACAGTCTAGCTGCTGAATTCTGCGCTGGCTGCAGTTCCTCAAGGGAAGCCCCACATAGAGTGCAATCCAGTCTTGAAGTTACCAAGGCATGAATCACTGTGGGCAAATCATCCTTATCAGCTTCTGTACCAACCTAAGCTAGTATCTGCTGTCCTGCTTGTGTCCTCTACAAGGACCCATGCATGTGCCTGGCAAATAATGTCACAGGACAGGGACCAACGGTACTCCCAGGAGCTGAGAAAGGGGGCCTGGGGAACATTGCTGTAATCCCTCCCCATCACCAGACAACCGCTGTCAGGACTTTGGCCAGGAAACAAGATGGCTCACAGCATTCAGAGAAGTGATTCCCAGCCGTTCCTATTGTATAATGCTGCCATCTGTTGTGTGAGTCACAGAAAGAATGTCTTGCTAGGAGCAGCTGCACTTTCTTTTTGGGGGAAAAGGTGGACGAATGAGGCTTCTGCTTTAAGATCTTAAAGCATTTTCTGTTTTTAAAATGCCCTGCCCCCTGACGCTACCCCATCTCAGTTAGGGTGGCCATTTCCTCGTCACCAAAAGAGGAAATGCGTTGCCAAAAAACAGGGCAAGAGGGCACAGTTTCTGTAAAATTTAAATCTGCTAATTTATAGGCATAGATGCAAATGTCACAATATTGACCGTAATTTGAACAGAAATGCAATCCCAAAGCACCCCTCAGCTCTGGAGATGGACTAAAAAAGCTGAATTGCATCAGGTCTGGCTTTCCCTATCCCAGTGCTACTGGGATGGAAGAAGTCAACTTCCAAGCAGCTCTCAGGGACTGCATTCTAATTGTGGTTGGCTCCAAAGGCAAAAAGGCCAAATACCAAACATACCAGCATATTTTATCTTAAAGTTCTTAGTACCGTAACTAAACCTTAGAAGCATTTCAGCCTTTTAGGGCTCCTCTAAACGGGCGATTTATTTCACTCCCATGATTGGTCACTCACGAAAGTTTGAAGGTGTTTCACACAACGTCAATGACCACGATGTCTCCCGCAGTATCCGTTGGAAATTCCACCATAAAAAGCCATTTTTAAAGTGGTAACATACTGAAAAAAGCCACTAGATGGCATTGTTTCAATGGAACTGGACAGAGGGTACGCATTCAAGTCAATCCATGTGGTCGCCCCTCTTCTCCCGTGTAATGTGGCCCATAACAATAGCGCCAAAAAGTAGGAAACACAGTCGCCCCAGGTAAGCAATGCAATTTCCCTTTAATGTAAAGACACCCGATCCATGCAATTCCCGCTCCAAACCCCAAAGGCAGATCAAGGCTGAGGATTTTGGTAAACTGGGGAACATTTTGCCCCTATTTTCTGTTTAATGTTTTTTAAGCATATTTATTTAAATAGAGGCATGCTTATTTGGGGGCTTCCCTCCTGTGTCCATCTGTCCAACCGACTTTTCTGAGATCAGGTCAATAGACCAAATAAAGTCACAGAATTTTCAGAGGACATTTGTACACTGAGCAGTTGGACGATATTTCAGCCCAGTTGCAAATAACAATGCATTAAAATGTTCATTATAATGTTTAATATTACAAATCCATTACCCTATTCTGTTTTAATTGCCATCATCACCACATCCAATAAAAAAACTTCTTAGAACATTTAAGATTTTTTTATTTATTTTTTAAAAGTCCCCCCTTCAAATTTGATGTCCCACTTGGCACCCTAGGCAATCGCCTGGTTTGCCTGTATGGACGGGCCGCCCCTGATTAGCTGGTGGGGGAAGGAGGGTCTGGGGCTGGGAGAAGAGGCATGGCCTCCTGAGGTACCTGGAGGGACAGATTTAGCCCGTGGGCCTGAGGTTGACCACCCCTGTCCTAAATGGTGTGTCCAGAGGGCAACAGCTCGATTTCCTGGGCCATAACAAAAGCTGCCTGATATTGTGTCAGACCACTCTGCCTCACCTAGTCCAGTGTCATTTGCTCTGACTGGCAGCGACTCTGTAAAGATTCAGAGGAGGAGAATCTTTGCAGAGGCCCTTATTAATTTTTATTTACTTATTTAGGATTTTTGTAAGGCCGCCTTGAAGGGTGGAATCATGAGGCTCAGACAAGCGTTCGGATTGCACTGCAACTAGACAAAAGCATTGATGCTCTCGGGTGTGGAAGGGGAAAGGGTTGCAAAATGGGCATGAAGTGAACTCAAAGCCATGGCTCAGGCTGCCTGCCAAGGCCGGAGCAGCAGCCAAGACCAGGCAAACAGAATCTGGCATCTGGTCGAGGAAGCAAAGTCCAGCCCAGGTGTTCCGACCGATGCTCCGTGCGCCACAGAGGTCAACGGTCTCTCTGGAGACAGGAGGAGAAAGAGATAAAGAAGGTCTGGAAAGGGCTGTGTGGTTATTCCAGCTGGTTCTTTTCAGCCAGATGTTCGGGCCAGAAAGCATGCCATGCAGGCCGCAATTCACAAGTGGCCCTCTGGCCCGTGTGTTCCGCCGACGTTGTCAGGCCGGCTGCTGCTGACCCAACCCTCCCTGCCTCTCCTCCTTAGCGTCCAGCTGTCGCGGCCCCTTCCCTGCTGGCCCCCTCCGCATTTAGACTGGGCAACAAGGAAAGGCGCTTTCCTCCTTGGTGCTCAGCATGAGCAGAACACAGCGCTAGGATTTGAGAATAATCCGTAGCAGACATTGCATCCCTTTGCTCACTGCTGTGGGCGCTGAGATTCAAGTGGCCCCCTCCATGGCACTCAACATAAAAAGTCACCCTCGGGGCTTTGAACTGGAAGCTAACCCCTGGAAGGGGCGCTACAGAGAGTAGCGGCTTGGAAAGATGCCAATGCTACACCCCGTAGTATACCCAGTGGGTATAAGGTAGCCAGTGCAGAACCTCTTTCAGTCTGCAAGCCAAATTCAATTTGGAGAAGTTCCTCCAAGGGGAGGGTGTCGCATCCCAGTGGTGGGTGGGGCCAAACGTAAAAGGGGCAGGGCTAAAACTGTTAGATGTGATGAACATTGAGTGTGCAAGAAACTCAGCCTGTCATATGGGAGGAGTGCAGCAGAGAATTTGTACTATGTTCTTTATTTTGACTGGTTAGGATCTCTTTAACCTGAAGATTAAAGAGTCCCATTATGTGTTCCATAATGCAGTTCTCAGGCTTACTTCCTAGTTCTAGCTGCTCTCTCTGTGACAGTTATGTGTACAGATGACAGTAAGAAGTCTTCAAGAAGACTAGATAAGAATTAGTTTATCTCTCCACTCCTATCCTATATATTTCAGTTTTGTTCTAAGAATAAACACTCATCATTTTTTGTTCTCTACTATTAAAGAATTGTCTCTAGCATTGTTCTTTAAGAACACACAACTTCTGACTTCCTCTAACAAAAACGATCCCAGCATATTTTTCACTTAAAGCTCTTGCTCCGAGGAAATAAGCCCCGGAGAGGCATTTTTTTTCAACCTTTTAGAATGGTGGTGGGGAGAAGGGAATGCATAAAATCCAGGAAACCATCAAATTCAAGTCCTGGGCAAACAGAGGAAGGCAGCTGGAACTTCCTGCAGAGGCAGGTGGGCCAATTTACCATCTTGCTAGTCCTGGCCGGGACTGTGTTTAGCTGTCTGAGAGAAGCTACCCACTGACTGGAGCTGAAAAGAGGGGTAAAAACAGCCTCCTCCAGTCTGATTCCACCCCTGCTATACACCAGTCAGAAATCTACATCTCTGATTGAAACCAGGAGTAGATTTGCCGATATTCACTGCCCCGTAGCTCTCATAGAGTTCTAACTGAAACCTGGAGTGGATTCACTGCCCCACTGGCATGCACCTTGGATAGCTTCTTTTAGGCCCGGCCCTAAGCAGGTCGCTGCCTGAAGCAGTGACCCATCACTGCCCCCCTACCTGATCTGTGTCCTGCCTGCCCACCTGTCTGCCAGCTTAGGTCCCCTCTACAAGAATTTGGTTTGATGCCTGGTTGTCCAATTATGCGCATCTTCTCACAATCGCTTTTATGGCAAATCACTATACGCGGGAGGCGGTTAAGCACATAACAGGTTGCCTTACCGGTTGTATGAAACACGCTTTAGAAGTGTTTAATGTGGAGAATCCCTTGTTGACGTGGTCATAAGGCGCTTTAACACCGCGGTAAATTAAAACTTGCTATTTAACGCGCATTCGATAATGCACATAATCGCATAGAAAAAGCGCCTCGACCCCGGATTTGCGCTCTGCTCTTGAAGAGGTCAAATTTTTAATGTGCCTTGAAAGAGCTTTAAATCACTCTTGTAGAGGCACCCTCAGTTGTTTTGGGGTGCCTCACCAGTGCACCATCCATCTGGGGTTCCCACCTTCAGGAGCCGTGCTGCGCCTGTGCGATGTCACGCAAAGTTTTGCAGTAGGTCCTGGGAGTTTCAGGACCTCTTGCAAGCTTTTGGCTGACCTCGCAGGCGCTACCTGGCTCCTGAAGGTGGAAAACCCCTGATGGGTGGGATGCTGCGGAGGCAGGCACACGTATGCGCACCAAAAATAATTAAGCTAGGCAGGCAGGTGGGCGGGGCCAACTGGGTTGGCTGGCAAAACAGGTCAGGTAGGCAGGAGGCGTGGGAGCCGGTGAGTGAGCGGCCGCTTTTTGGTCCTGCCAGCTGCCTGCATAGCCGGCCAGATGGCAGGACCAGCAGGACCAACGACAGGCTTTTTGGAGGGGGAGAGCAGTGTCCTGCTTGTGGGTCGACAGCTGGTTGGCCACCGTGTGGAGAGAGTGCTGGACTAGATGGAGCCTTGGTCTGATCCAGCAGGGCTCTTCTGATGTTCTTATGTTCAATTAGCCGCTCTTCCCATACTCCTCTGCCAGCTGTGCCCGCATCAGCATGCTTCATGGCCAAACTGGCCCTGGCTGGTTCTGACTGAAAGCCAGAGCAGCTTCACGCCTGACTGACATCAGAGCCACCAGCCTCCACTGCTCCAAAGTGACCCGAACCTGCATGAGGCTTTGTTCATGATTCAGCTTTGGAGCGGTGGATAGTGTGTGTGTGTGTGTGTATGTGTTTGTTTGCGTTCTTTCTCTAAATGGTGACAAGGGAGGGAGTGGGTGTTGATTGACTGACAAGTTCATCTTCTAATCATAGGGCACGTTTTACCAAGGGCTCTCCAATCACTGTGGGGGGATGGATCGTGAGTTACAAACGGTGTCTCCTAGCTCCCTTGTGGCACGTAGGATGTCAGAGGTTCTGTGCTGTATTGGGGGGGGGGGGGGTTGGCTTCAAGTTCTGTTTGTTCCTGATTTCAAAATTCATTTCTTTCCCTTTCTCAATTATTAAATCATTCCTTCTCTCAGACCTTTCCCTGCAGTGAAAAAACAATTCTTTCTGACACTATCGTGCTTCGCTAGTTTAAAAAAAGAGCCTCAGAATGATTTTAACAATCATAATTTGAATCCCTGCACCTATCCATCTGAAACGTGGCAGATCTATTGTCTGGGGATACCTCTATGATGTATATCACTGTCATACTTGTTGCCCAAAAAAGACACAGGCGGAGGGAAGGGGAAGCGACTCAACACCGCCTCACTGGCACAATGTATATAAGGACTCCCCTGTCACATACACTGCCAAACCTATCCTGCTGAAACTCCGCCTGTAGGCCACCTCTGGAACGCCTGTAATTCACACAACAATGGTCCACAAGGAATATAGGAAGGTAAACATGTCCTGCTTTGGATAACCTCAAAATGTAAAGCCTGCTCTTGCACGAAAGCCCTTTGCCTATTCATATGAAACACAGTGTCCTCAATCCACTGTTCTGCTAGGGGACCAGGGAGAGTGGATGTGGCCAGGAAAAGGAGGCACAGCCATCTGGGGAATTCTGGAGGGCCCAGTTGAGACCCTAGGATGGGCAGATGTATCCTGTGGGCCTACGATTCCCCACTCCAGACCTATGGTATTCCTTGCACTGCATAATAGCTTTGCACGTTGCCGCTGTAATCATGTCAGCAGTTGCTAGTATTAGTAGCATCAACAGCATTAGCCCAGTGCATCTCCTAGGTGAGTTGGCAGCACCAGCATAATGTCCCAATTATTATGTTGTATTGCCCAATTTTAGGTGCTTTTTTGTGCACGCAGAATGACACAAGATCAAGCTCGCTGCCAGATCTAGGATTTTCAGCACCCTCGGGCAGGACACCCTTAATGGGCCCCACCTATCAGAGAGTCTAACTTCCCACCGGCATTGTCAGTGGCTGCTCTTGCTCCTCCTCCTCTCTTTCATCATTGCCCCCACTTGCTTGCTTACTTAATGGGCAGAGAGCCAGGGAGCAAGCAGGCTGTGGCCTCTGCTCCTCCTCCTCCTTACCACCGCCACCATTTCCTGGGCCAGAGCAAGAGCAGGTGAACCCGCAAGTTGCAACAATGGAGAGGTGCAAGTCCAGGATGCCCTTTCCCGTGGGCCCCTGCTGGGGTAGGGGGGGCCCTGAGCAGGTGCCCAACCGTGCCTACCCTTGACACTGGCCCTAATGGAGGACTTGTTGCAGTCAAAGCTTCGCAAGGTGTGTTAGCTGCAATGTATGTTACGTGTCAGCTTGACTGCGCACTGTACTTTTTGGGAGTGGGGAGTTCATGCAAACAGTGTGGCAGTCTGTCAGCCCAACCGGGATGTCTTCTGTTGACTCCTGCTCCAGTTACAGGTTTAGCAATGCCGTTGCTCAACTACTTCCTGGTGTGATATTCACTTCCTTTTTCCTAGTAAAGGGAGAGAACAAAACGGCCGGCGAGCTGGTAGGTCCGTGCGCAATTGAAACTGGGAGAGGAGCAGCAGAGCAGCATGCCTGTGAAATGGCTAACACCAAAGAAAACAAAAGGATGTGTGAGAACTTGCTAGGCTAGGTTTTGGGGGGGGGGGTGTTAGAAGCCCCCTTCCCACGTTACTCGCACGAAGGGGCAAACTATGTAGAAAGGGGCTGTCGAACTTTGCCTTTATCCCCAACCCTGCATCACACGGTTCCACTTTGAACCACCCATGCTCTCCATGCATAGTGGGGACTGGGGGGGGCAGTTGTGAATCACCCCCAAAAGAGAACATGCATCTCTCAAAAAGCACCTTGGACAGCTTTAGAGTCCTGACTGGTTCTACTTGAAACCTGCAGCGGATTCACCGCCCCGCTGACATTGGATCCACCAGCCTCTACTGGATATGCCCCTTTCCTGGCAAAAGAGTGGGAGGGAGGAGGAAGGTCAGAAAGAGGCAGGGGAGAGAATAGGGGGTGTCCCCACTTTTGGCTCTGTCTCCACCCCACTGCTGTCTTTGACCACACCCACTGTCAGCAAGCAGGCTCTGATAGATCCCCCCAAGAGAACACTGTAGAGAGAAAAAGATTCCCCACCCTGGGGGAGCTTTAGGGAGTGCGGTGGGGGTGACGGGGGTGCACTCAAGGCCATGGGGGACCCCAGGACGGACATTGCCCATCCTTGATCTATAGCACCCTCAGCCTGGTGAACTTATAGGATTGGGATGGGCACCCACACCCACACACCGAAATTGCCTTGGTTGCTGGGCTTCTTGTAACAATGGTCCCTCAAATTAATTTCACGTAAGGGATAATTCTTCTTTATGTGTAAAAGCAAATTATCTGTCATCTCCTGTGCTTCAGCCTTACTATTCAGAAAGGAAAATGCCATTTCAGGCACTATACAATGCAAGACCATGGGCATCTACTGATTTAGGAACTGGCTCTTCATTTTTACGGCTTGCCTAGGCTGACCAGATAAAATCCAGGTCAGGGCTCATGTAACTTTAACAGTTGTAGAGAAAAGGGAATTTCTGCCAGTGTCATTTGTATGCCATTAGTTCCTGGTGATATTCCCTCTTCATCACAACAGTTAAAGTTGCAGGCACTATACTAGAGTGACCATATACAAAAGAAGGCAGGGCCCCTGCACCTTTAACAGTTGTGATGAAGAGGGAATTTCACCAGGAACTAATGGCATACAAATGACACTGGCAGAAATTCCCTTTTCTCTACAACTGTTAAAGTTACATGAGCCCTGACCTGGATTTTATCTGGTCAGCCTAGGCTTACCATTCTTTCCTCCTCAGAGGTAGGGAAATACAATGAACTTTAAAACAAAACTTTTTTTTTATACAGGTGCTGTCCGTCTATATAAATGGCTGATTGATTACCTGTGGGTTTTTTCAAGGTGTTGTTTTACTGCTTTACTAGTATGTTGATGTAAAAATCTAGAGTGGAGATGTATATTCCATACCCACTTTTGAGAAAAGATTTGCATTTTTCTTTGAAGGTGTTAAGATGGGGGAAGGAGGAGCTGAATATGCAAATCACATGAACTACTGGAAGGAGAGGGGGGGAGAGAGAGAGAGAGAGAGAGAGAGAAGGCACTGTTTTTAAAACAGGGAGGGATGTGCAAAAATCAATGTTTGTCAATTTCAGTATGGCACAATTAATTAATTAATTAATATCTGACGATCCTTCACTGGAACTCCAAGCGGCACCCAGGAGAAATCTAAGCAGCGTCCTATCCAGGCACTGACCAGATTTAGTTTTAACCCCCAGAGTTCAGTCTCAGATCTTCATGCAGTTTACAAGTGCCTGTTTGCTGATTGCCTGCATATATAAAGGCGGTCAACTTCGTGGCCTCCAGATGTTTTTGGACTATGACAATGGATTATGGGAGTTGCAGTCCAAAAGCACTGGAGGCCAACAGGTTCCCTAACCCAGCTGTTTAACAGAGGAAGCTGCCAAATACCAGATCAAAGTATTTGTCCGTCTTCTAGCCCATTCGGTTCTATCTGTTAAGGTCTCAGGCCAGAAGATTTCATTCCCATCGTCTGTTGATCCTTTTTTAATTGGAGAAGCTAAGCAATGATCCCCTGGAGTCTTCTACATACAAAGCATATACATGTACTCAACTATGGAGGTCTACCACAGTATTATAGGTATATAGGTATGTGTTACATACCTGTCCCACTTTTCTTCACTGTTCCATGTAGTCCTCCATCCAGGCACTGACCAAACCCAGATTTATGTAACTTTAGCAAAGGCTGCATCCTGTGCTTGAAGACCACGCTATGGGGCTCACAGAATGTTGGCCATTACATCGCTCAAGGGTTCATGGAGTGTTTCCACCATGGTGGAGTCTTTTTATTGTCTCTATTGTTCAACAATTGAGAGTTGGAAATCCTTGGTGACCTACTGCAAATCGCCAGAGATCTACCAGTAGACCCCAATGTACCTTCTGCCCGCACTTGCTGTAGCCTATTTTGGACCCTTCTGATCATAGCTAGTTAAGGGTGTCATCTGACGGGTTTCAAACTGCCATGTCTGATTCTTTGTTCCCTTTTGGCTTTTCCCCTTGGCTTGCTGTCAGTGCTAGACCATTTTAAATATGCGCCGCACACTGAACTTAGGCCATATCTCTCCATCTTCTCGGGGAGGAAGCAACCTTATACTCATGCAGATCTTTCCACCAGCGTCTGTTCTGGAATCATTTGGTCTGGGAAGATAAGTGCCTCATCGTTATCTTACCATATGCAGCTGTCGGACAGTGGCATGGTATCAACTCGTGGAGCTATTGTGGAGACTAACAGCTCAAGAACACAACCCACAGCTAATGCGCAGAGGAATGTTGAGCTTCACTTGGCTGAGCGAAATGCAGTTAGGCCTGCTTTACCTGAAGTCATTGTTCCCCAACCTGGTGCACTGTAGACAGGGGCGGTCCAAGACATTTGACCGCCTGAGGCAAAGGACAAGAAGGTGCCCCCTCCAATTCCATGTACAATAGCTGACTGGACTGGCAGATGATTCTGCCTTAACACTGGCAATAAGACAGCATCCTCCACTGTACCTGAAGGCAGCAGGCTATCTTAAAAGTCGCAGAGTAGATCCCATGGCACACAGGTCTCTCCTCCAGCATCTTGCTGCCTGAGGTGACGGCTTCACTCTGCCTAATGGTAGGTCTGGCCCTGCCTCCAGATGTGTTGGACTACAATCCCCACCATTCCCAGCCAGCATTGGCCAGTGGTCAGTGGCAGTCCAACACACCTGGAGGGCACTCGGTTGGGGAAGGCTGCATGAAGTGGTGACTCGCATGTATGGATGGGACATCTAACGGCATGGGCAGAACTTCCCTGTCACATTGCTTCATCTCAAACACAATGTTTTTAATGGAGTCAGTCAGTTCATATGTTCAGCTGCCAGCCATCAAGTGTACAATAAAGCACGTCAAGTGAGATACCTATATGTGTGAATTGGTGCAGTTATCAGGAGCAGTAACCAAAGGTGTCATTCTGCTGAGCTCCTCCACCAAATCTTTTGTTTGTGCAAGCAGTTGTGCAACAATGCTTGCACAACCCTGTCGTGACTAGGCCTGTTCCCCTTAGGCGAGGGAAAAGGAGTTTCTGGCGATCAATCAGAATCAGATTCTGAAGCAGAAGAGGCAGCGCCAGAAACATACCAGCCTACAAGCGAAGTGGGGCGGGGGTGAGTCTCACGGGCTCTTCACCAGCTGGGGATGAACCTGCACCAGACCTTATCACTGAAAACGTTAACAACACACAGTCTTTGGGAAATCAGTATTCTTCAGAGGGGGAGGGCACTTCAAGGCTAGCTGATCCTAGAGTTTGCCGCGGACTCAAAGGGGTGGAGCTAAAGGAAGGCGAGAGAAGGTCAGCCGGGCTAGCTTTCCGCCAAAGTCTTCTGCAGAACCAGCCTCCTTGAAGTTAAAGCGTTCTAGGAAAAGGCTTTCTCTTTTTCCTGAGAAGACAATTGTTTTGCTTAGTTTGCATAGTTTTGCCTAGAGGAAAGTTCCTAGAGGTTAGATTCCCTTCAGGTGGGAAGAGATGTTTATTGCCTGAATAAAGCTTTGTAGATTACGTGACAGACCTCTTTATTGTCTCCCAATAAGCGGGAAGTTTTTAGAAACACGACAAAACCTACCTTTAGTTGGATTCTCTTCTTGAGCATACTTCAGAATCTAGTTTCTGCTAGTGCAACATCATTTGTGCTAGTGGAATGACACACTGGATACTGTCTCAGGGAAGCAGTTATTAAGCATGTCAACAGCGTCACTGTTTGCAATGTATATTATTATTATTATTATTATTATTATTATTTTGTTATTATATATGCAGGAGAGTGAGGCCTGCTGCCCAGGTAGGAGGAAGTGCTGCCTGCTGATTGCTGCTGCCTGTGAAGACAGTTCGGAAGCTGCAGCTTGTGCAAAATGCAGCGGCCAGATTGATAACGGACCAGAACGTTCGAACATATAAGACCTACTCTGGCCTGCCTGCATTGGCTGCCTATATGTTTCCAAGCCCAATTCAAGGTGCTGGTTTTAACCTATAAAGCCTTACATGGCTTGGGACCACAATACCTGATGGAACTCCTCTCCTGACATGAACCTACCCATACATTACGTTCAACATTGAAGGTCCTCCTCCGGGTGCCTACTCCGAGGGAAGCCTGGAGGTTGGCAACGAGGGAGAGGGCCTTCTCTGTGGTGCCCCCCCAATTGTGGAACGATCTCCCCAACAAGGCCTGTCTGGCGCCAACATTGTTATCTTTTTGGTGCCAGGTCAAGACTTTTCTCTCAGGCATTTAGCAATATCTGATGAGCCTGGGTCTGTTTTTGTTTTTTAGGCTTATAGCTTTTTAAGTTATTATAATGGTTTTAAATGTATTTGTATATTGTATGTTTTGCAGTTTAAATTTTTGTATATTGTTTTTAAATTTTTAATCTTATGTAAACTGCCCAGAGAGCTTCAGCTATGGGGCGGTATACAAATGCAATAAATAATAAATAAAATAATAATTATTATTATTTATTCTCTCTCTTTTCTCGCTCGTGGCAGTTTTTCTAGAAAGACATGATGGGCTTTGCCAAGTCATGCTGTCTTTTACTAGTTCAGGAATTTCCTGACGATTGAGCATGTTTTAGTGATGACTGCTTTCTGGATGTTAATGTGGATGTATTTTGGTAGGCCCAGTTTCTGAAGGTTTTCTGTATAATTTTGTTGATGTGATGCCGGTGACTGATGTGACTAACAGAATAATTGTGACCTTTTTCTGTTGCTGTGTTGCCATAGATGATGCTGATTATTGCTGTTGCTGTTGTTGTTGTTGTTGTTGTTATTATTATTTCAATTCACTAGTCTAACTGAAACTCCCAGGGCAACATACATAATAAAACCAAATACAATAAAACTGTGATAGAAACAATCACACACACACACACACCCCTTTAAAAGCAAAAACAATAATTAAAAAATAATTTTAAAGAGACAAATCTTCAAGTAGCTAAAAGGTGGGGGGAATGATTCAAAATGCAGCATTAAACATGATATTAAAAATAATACAAGCCACAGTTGACATTCTTTTAAAGGGCTGTGAGAATAAAAAGGTATTCACCTGGTGCCCCCCAAAAAATCAATGTAAACCCAGAAAAAACATCCAGCCATTCAGAATCCCCCCCCGGCCCCACATACAACCCCATATGGAGGCAAATATTCTATAGTTTGGCCATTTTAGGAAAAAATGACAAGGTGGGGAATTCTAGAATATGTGGCTAAACTGCCTGGAATGGCCTATATTTCTCTTTCTTTCTTTCTTTCTTTCTTTCTTTCTTTCTTTCTTTCTTTGTTCCATCCTTCCTTCCTTCCTTCCTTCCTGTCTTCTTCCTTCCTTCCTGTCTTTCTTCTCCTCCGTCCTCCTTCTTCTCCTTTAATGCTCTTCAGAGCCATCAATCAGTTCATTCTTTAACCCACTGCCAACCCCCAAAGTATAAAATGTACAAGGCTGCCTTGCCTGCCAAGTCATACTTTTCTTTAGAAATAAAATATAGGATTTTAAAAAAATAGAAGATGCTTGAAGAAGAGTTCGTGGAAAGCCATCTGCCGCTAAGGGGTGCGTGGATATTTGTTCATTTCCCACTCAAACGGTGTTGTTGCTGTAGCCCCATTGCTTTCTATTATAGTTTGGGGTTTGTAACCAAAGCAAATGAAACTACGCCCTGGAAGACTTCTTTTCTCAGAACTTTATTTTTATATATTGTTTAAAAAAAATTGAAATGGGAACCATCAGCTGTCTAAGCTGGCCTCCCATGCAGATCTCTAAATGGTACTGTGCGGGCACAGAACACCCATCAAGTGACCAGTAAAACTAAATCTGCAACAAAAGCTTTCTTTTTTTTTCGAAATTGACATATGGAATTGAAAGTGGATGGCCCTAAAGACTGTGCTGCAAATATTTTCTAAAGGAGCACCGGTCAGACTTTCTCCAGCTTTGCATAGAGATTTGGGGGCAGGGGTGTTTTTGTTTTGTAGAGCTGAGGAGGACTCTGGTGAGCAGCACCACGGACAAGAGAAATGGTCCCGTTCTCTGTGACGAGGCTGGTCCCCGGCAACCCGTTCCAGATGCAATCTGGCTTTGGGAGCTTTCTCAAAGCCTCCATTGTCATCTCAATACAAGTGTGCATGTGTGCTTGACACTGTCACCAGTATAACCCGTATTTGGTCGTAGAGCCAAAGCAAATGGGCTGGGCGGATTTCACGGCGGCGAAACACACAGGCATCCCTTGCCTTCAACAGCCACCCCCAAATCTCCTGCTCCCCCAGCCAGTGTATCTAAGATTGCAGCCGAAATGTATTTTCAGCTCCACCTTGATGCACCACAAGTGGGACCTGCAACAGAGTGTTGCAGTAGCTAGGGTGACCATATGGGAGGGAGGACAGGGTTCCTGCTGCTTTCACTGTTGTGATGAAGAGGGGATTTCACCAAGTGCTGAATGTACAAACAAAGGACACCTGCAGAAATTCCCTTTTCAATACAACTGTTAATGCTACAAGAGCCCAGTCCTCCTTTCCACATGGACACCCTATGCAGTACGGAAGGCTCCTGTTCAGTTTTCCACCCTATCGGCCAGAAATGCCTTCTTCCACCACACTCTATTCCATTTTTCCTCACTTCTGTTTCCTGATTTTTTTTTACTCTCAACTGTCAGTCATCATTCTATCCCACTGAGCATTCTTGGTCTTCATTTGCTTGGGTTTTGGGGGGGATTTCCCCCTTAAATTTGTTCAAATAAGATTGTTTTGTGCTTCTGCAAGTCCTGGGGTTTTCCTCCGACTCTGCAATACCTTCTTTTTCTGCCACTTTGGCTACAGAAATAGAGGGAATGGTTGTATGGCTGTTCTTGTAGGGTGCCAAGACTTTAACCCAAGGAGCACATTCTTCTCAATGAAAACCTACTCCTCACTTATCTCCTTGAAACACACAAACTCTGTCATGTGTATACTTACAAGTTCATTGGTTGTTGTTCTTTTACCTCCACCCTTAAATGATACCGAGTTCATTGAAGAGAAGCTTCTGGTTTTTCTACTCATTCAATTTTTTTTTTCTACTCGTTCACTTTCCTAAGCTTTATTCTGCATTTCTTACATCGGAAGCTGTGTTATACTGAGTCAGACCCTTGGTCTATCTGGCCCAATATCGCCAACACTGACTGGCAGTGCCTCTCCCGGGTTTCAGGAAGGACTTTCTGCGTGCAAAGCATATGTTCTACCTCTAAGCCACATCCCTTAGGGCTCCATCTTTTCCTCCCCGCTGTTTAACCCCTATCTGAAACAGCTGCGGGAGGCCGTCAGGGGTTTGGAGGTCCAGTGTCACCATTATTTTGAAGACGCCCAACTCTCTTTCCAGACAAGACAGGAGTATTCCTGACCAGTAACACCGCGGATCAGTGAATAGGGGGATTAACCAGTCTTGGATGAGTTTACATTCCCCACAAGACCCAGGTTTGCAGTCTAGGTGTACTCCTGAATTCAGCCCTGAAACTGGATAATCAAGTTAATTTTCCTGGGAACTTTTTTGTTTTGTTTTGTCCTGTATTTTTATTTTTTGGTCATGACTTCCTCAGCATCTTTGCCCAATTCACTGTGGAATGTGTGTTTCATTACTGCCAAGTGTGTGCAAGAATATTTATTCAGTGGTTGACAAGTAAGGGCCGGTTCCTGGGAGAGGTTATTCACATGCTTTCTTTTCACCCTCTAGAAGAGGTTGGTCTTACGCCTGATTCTCCGAATATGCGCTTTAGCTTACAGTTGAATTTACACCTAATACCTATATATGAGAGGCGTAGAGGCAAATTACGGGCTCCATAAGATGAGCTTTAAAGTTGTTGACATGCGTTTAATCGCATTATCATTTGCGTTTATCGATGCTCGAACGGGGAATCATCGAAGTAAATTAAAAGTCGCTATTTAATGCGAAATCGAAAATGCGCATTTACGGAGATAAAAATCGCCTGCACGCCTGATTTAAGCCTTGTTCATAAAGAGGTAAAATCGGTAATGCGCCTTAAAGGAGCCATAAATCGATTGTTTAGAGGGGGCAGCTCCCTGTCATGTAAACGTGACCATCCAAACACAAATCAAGAGGCCTTGCTAAACACGGGACTCACAGGCAGCCTTTGTTAATTTTTTCCTAGATTGCATCTACATTTTCAGCCAGCCATGGAAGCATTTTTGCACCAGAATAATGCAAGAAAATGTCACAGCGTAGCGTGTGGAGCACTGCCGTTCAGGATCCCAACCACTGTGGTTTTTTTACCCCTCTCCTCTCCTTCCTGTTTTCTTGTCTCTCTCCCCTCCCGCCCCCAACAATTACTCATCATTCCATAGCCACTGAGCACACCACACTTCCTTGTGCTGTTTTGGGTCCCTCCCCCCTCTAAGAATTCCCTCCCCCTAAAGATTTGTTTGTTCCTCTGCAAACCTTTGAGTTCCCCTCAAGCCTGCTGATTCCTCCCTCTTGTGTGTGGGTGGTGCTGTCACGGCTACAAATGCATCGGCACGCACAGCCTGAACACTGGAAATAACAGGAGTGGTGAAAGTACGCCAGTGCTGCGGACCAGATGGAAGACAGAGGAGCAGAGAGGGATGCATTTTGTATCTCACTCTTCTTTCAAGGAGCTCAAGATGCCTCTTCCATTGTCTTTTCACAACAACCCTGTTAGGTTTGGAGAGAGTGACCATACTATTTCTCAAGTATGCAATGTGATTCTGCAATGCCCATTGTGATTACAGGCAGAGCATAGGCAGAAGGTTGGTATAGACATGGCTGGGGGACATGAGCGCCTAGAGGATCCTCTCCAATTCTATCGTTCTATGAACATATCTGTTTCTTACTGCACGCGCAGAGTGTCACAGCCAATTCCAGCACCCACATCTGTAAACATGTGCAATGCGTACCAGTGCTGGTTCCGGGTTTTTGAGGGCCCTTGGGAAGGATATTCTGAATGGCTCCCTGTAAGTAACTGCCTGTACGTTTTAAGAAACTACCTGGTGTTTGCAGCTCAGTCCAGATATGGGAAGACCTTGAGCGAATTGCCAGCCATAGCAACACCTGTAAGAAACTTTTTTAAAAAGCATGTACAAAAGTATAAAAAAACATAGCCTTCAGCTCATCCCATCTAGTTGCCAGTGTATGGACATGGGACAACCTGTCGTAAATAATTTCTGCAGACATTGTTACAAGTGAGTATTTAATATTGTAACTGTTTTAAAGTCAATATGTGCACAGGCCTTGCCTGCAATGTGCTTTTACAACTATGAGGATTTCAGTGCTTTGTTGACCCATTCATTTGTTCATATGTGTATTATTGCAGCCCCCTGAAGAAGACCTAACAGAAAATCAGAGGCTGAAAGGCGTTGGGCTTGTTCCCAATAAAGTTGTCTACAGCATCCTGAGACGCTTCTCCCCTTTTTCTGGTTCATCTTGGATGCTTACTCTCCTTGCACCCTTGACAGACAACCAGCAAGCAAGTAGGTTGTGAATGTATATTTAGTTCAAAAATTCAAAGTCAGGAAAACAATGCTGAAGAAATTCAGGGCAGCTTAAGGGAAGGCAGGTTCCAGCAAGTTTGCAAGATTGTTCCCATTAATGTGCAAAATAAAGGAGATTAACTGATACTAAAGTTGTGCACAATAGAGAAGACATCCTTTAAGGTATTGTTAAAATGTCATTTCTGCTCTTGCCTTTCATTCTTGCTGTTCATATTTTAATTTGGTTCTCTCGCTCTAATCTTTACAGTAACTGTTGTTTAGGGCAGGGGTGCCAACCTCTTTCAGCCCAAGAACAGAATTCAATTTTGGACAACTTCTTGGGGTGGGGGTGGGTGGGTTCCAGTGGTGGACAAGCCAAAGGCAAAATGGTTGGGGCAAAAACACCAGTGGGTTTTTTTTAAAAAAAAAATATTGTTCAACCAACAGTAACAAAGAAAACATAAGGTCATAACAGTTGACTTAGGTCGACATTAGGTCCACAGTTATACAGCTCTTGGTTCAATATAAAAGCTATGGCATGCAAAGATGGTACAGGAGTTGGATCTTTTTCATTTGTTTACTTTTGTAGGCTTATTTTGTCTGGCTCATCTGAACTCACTGCAGGCAAAGATGACGGTGATGATAATAAATCAGTCCTCTCCATATATTAAGAGTGGGCCTCTAGAAGTGTCTGATTGATTTATATATGGAATAAAATGGGATCAATCCTCCTCAAATGTGTGTTTCTTTGCCTTCGGAAGGATCTGACCTTCCCATTTAAGGCCTTATGCCAGTTACTAAGCCTTTTGGAATGGGGAAAAATGGCACAATAGCCAGGAAACTGCCAAGTCATGGGTGATTGGGGAAAAGGTGGAACCAGGGAAAGAGTGAGCCTATCTGAGGAAGCTCAGAGGGCTAGGTTAAGCCCGTGGGCCATACATTCAAGATTCCTGGTCTAGGGCTAGGCTTTCTTTTACTGTATTAGGAGTAACATTGGAAGCTGTCTTCTGTCAGGTCAGACAGTGGGTAAATCTAACCCAGCGTTGCGGACAGTGATTGGCAGCAATGCTTTAGAGTTTCAGAAAGAAGCTTTTCCAAACCATACCTGGAGATGGTAGGGGTTGAACTCAAGGCCATTTGCATGCAAAATAGTCCTCTGCCATGGAGCTATCACCCTGACTTTAAACCAGCAAGTTCAATATTTTCCTTCCAGTTCTATATCCCCTTCTGATTTTTTATCGTGAGCCTGCAGGCGGAGATGTGTGTACTTTTATCATATGCACAGCACTCTCTGGGCACAATCCAGCCAAAATTATGGATATTTAAATCACGTTGACTTCAACAATGGAGATTCAGCTCGTCTTTAGCTCTCTCCTCTGTAATCAATCAACAGAGTTTAAAAGTGCATTAGCTTTGGATGGATAATGCCCAATAAAGGATAGGGTTGGTTTTTTTGGGGTTTTTTTGTACAAAATAACTGATAATAATAAGGGCAATGACATCCAACCATAAAAAGCAGCAATTGATTGGATTGCTACTTGGGACAATATTGCAAAAGAGCAAAATGAACCTTCAGGGAGGGGTACATCCAATTTCAGACCTAGTCTCAGCAGTCAATACCACAGCAGCATCCACTGCTACTGAAAGTTTCTCTGAGCCCCCGGCATCATTTGAAAACTGCCATTTTAATCTCCCACAATGCCCTGGAGTAACATTATGTCAGGGGCATTGTGGGAAATAAAAAATGGCAGTAACAATGATCAGGGAAGTATTGCTCCTGACTGCCATCACCACCAGGTGAGCCTACGGGAGCTCACTGACATAGGAAGTGTCAAAGATAGGAATGGATGGGGACTTACCAAGGGCCAATACATCAGCAGGGGCCCACTGACAAGAGTCTCTATGGAGTTGTTCCTCTTCTTCACCATTGCAACCTGTTTATTCACCTGCCTCTTTTGCTCTGGCCCAGACAATGGAGGTGGTGAGAAAGAGGTGCAAGAAACGCTCCTGCCTCCTTACTCGTTGACTCTCTGCCTGTCAATCAAGCAAGTGGTAGCAGTGATGAGGAAGAGGAAGAGGCGCAACAGAAACTGGTGACCATGGCGATGAGAAGATAGACTCACTAAGGAAGGGACACATTGAGGGTGTCTTGCCAAAGGACCCTCAAAAACCTGGAGACAGCCCTGAACTATTATTAAGGGAAATTGGTTGCAATGATCCTCTACATGGGAAAAGGTGGGTCAGCAGGAGAAAGAGGTGATGTGGAAGAATGAGATGCCACTTGCAAATTACATTCTTTACATTCCAAAAGAGTTGCAGAAGGATATAATTTCATTAGTTGATATCCAGGCAATTATCCCCATGAAGGGAACTGACAATGTGTTACAGGGCTTATCATTTCTAGACATGCTGCTGAAATCCAACTTGGTTGCCGCCAAATATCATCACAATCTTATTGGTAATTGGTTGATAGCCTGTTGTTGGTCTCAGGCCAAGCGCTAATGGGCAGGTGTCCATATCATAAAACCACCATTATACTTGATTGTAATGGTTCTCTCTCTCTCTCCCTCGTATCACATCTAACTCTTTTCATTCTTGTCACAGCGAACTGCAGAACCATTCCTCTTCATCTCTGGTAGTGATCATAATAAGGGGGAAGACCAAAAGTGTGATATCACTTTAGTGACTACATCATCGGAGCATGAGCTTTCGTTAGAGCAAGAACCCACTTCCCCTGTCTGTGGTGATCACTTTCTTTTAAGCTTTATAACTGCAGCAGTTATAAAGGAAGTGAGGCAGGTGGCTACCAGGAGGAGGGCCTTCTCTGCTGTGGCACCCCAATTGTGGAATGAGCTCCCTAGAGAGGTTCGCCTGGCACCTACATTATACTCCTTTAGATGCCAGGTGAAGTCCTTTTTATTTTCACAGTTCTTCAGTTTGATTTTTATCCTTGCCGTTTAAATTTGTATTTTAAATCCATATTAATTTCTGCATGGCTGCTTGGTTTTTATACTGTATTTTAAATTATGTTTTTATAATGTCGTCATTTTATATTTTGAATGGTTTTTATGGTTTTAATTTTTGTAAACCACCCAGAGAGCTTCGGCTATTGGGCGGTATAGAAATGCAATAATAAATAAATAATTGTTTTCACTTAAGCCAGGGGTGGGGAACATGTGGTCCTTTAGCCGTTGTTGAACTCCAACTCCCATTAGCCATCCTAGCCAATAGTCAGGGGTGATGGGTGTTGAGAAATCAACAACATCTAGAGGAGCACTGATTCCCCAGCCCTGACCCAAATCATGTGCCCACTTTCAGAGTGCTTTAGACAACATCCATCTGCATTCATTATTTATCTTATATGATGACAGCAAACTCATTCCCCAACTGTGGATCCTTATGCACTCATTACTGCATCAATGACTCATAAGAGGGAAGTTCCAACAGGTTCACAGAAAATGGGTTTGCAGAAGTGCAAAACATATATACAATTACAAAACAAACACAAAACCCCTAATGGTGGTGGTGAACCAAAATAGCCCACTGAGAACTGAATATACTCAGTAGCTGACTGATTGTAGGCGGGGGTGGGGGGATGGTAAACAGGGAGGTGGGGAACAGAGAAAAAGGAATAGAGTATCCTTAAAAGAACATGGCTGGCTGGAACCCTGAAGAAGACCACTCCATATTGTGACATGTTGTTGCAGGTCCCACTTGCTTTATTTATTTATGGTATTTTTAGGCCACCTTTCAACAAAAATGTTCATAAGATTCATCATCATCAATTTAAACAATGATTTTAAACCACAGAAAAGCAACAGTAAACATTTCCAGCTAATTTCCAAATTCTTGGCAGAGCAACAACTTCCAGAGCCGTTTTTTAAAGCCTATGGAAAGTGATCTTGAAAGAACTATGAGAAGCAGCCCACGCCATAAGCTCAGCTAAGGGATCAGCTCCATCAGTCTGGTCCCTGAGCTATTTTCATTCAAGAGAAAGCAACGGAATAGCTGCATGATGCCTCCTAATTAGCAGCACTAGGAACCCTCTGCCTGGAAACACACTGAATTTGCTTGCTTTCCTCTTCCCTCCTCTTCTGAGTTTTCCCCCTTAGCGCCATGTCTTTTGGATTCTAAGCCTTGGGTGCAAGCTAGTCTGGGAGTCTTTTTACCTGAAGAGTGTGGCTTAAAAATGCTTTAAATAAACAAATGAATAATGCAGGCTTCTTCGTGGGCCAAATCCCTATGTTCTACAGGCATCGCAAAAAAGACCTTCCTCCTGGAAGATCACATTATCTTCCTAGAGGACAGAACCTAGAATCATAGAATAGTTGAGTTGGAAGGGGCCTGTAAGGCCTAACCCCCTGCTCAATGCAGGAATCCACATTAAAGCATACCTGACCGGTAGCTGTCCAGCTGCATCTTGAATGTCTCTTGTGTGGGAGAGCCCACTACCTCCCTAAGTAATTGGTTCTATTGTCGTACTTCTCTAAGTCAGGAGGTTTTTCCTGATGTCCAGCTGGTATCTGGCTTCCTGTAACTTGAGCCCATTATTCCGTGTCCTGCACTCTGGGAGGATCGAGAAGAGATCCTTGACCTCATCTGTGTGACAACCTTTCAACTACTTGAAGAGTGCTATCGTCTCCCCTCAGTCTTCTCTTTTCAAGGCTAAACATACCCAGTTCTTTTAGTCTCCCCTCATAGGGCTTTGTCACCAGACCTAGAACAGGGGCAGAGCTTCACGAGCAGACTTTAAAATTGTAGGGAGAGGAGGTGGTATATGGTACACTCTGACTGCAAAGGGCTTTGAGCAACAAAACCAGAATCTTGAATTAGGCCCCAAAACAAACAGATCACCAACCCAGGTAGTTCAGAATAGGTGTCCTGTATTATTGTCAGCCTATTCCTGTCACTAGGTAGCTGGTGGTATTCTGTATTTATTTACTTACAACTTTTAGCAACTTCAGTTTCTGAACCATGATCAAAGATAGCTCCATGAAAAACACATTAGTCCGATCTGGAAATTTCCTGGGCTTCCCATTTCCCTTATTCAATGCAAACATTCTCAATTTCCAAGGTGATGCGAAAAAGTTTGTATTGTGCGGTTCCAAGGTATGTGTTAAGTGGTGTCTGATGAGACAGGATTTTAACACCTTAAGAAAATGAGGTCCTGAAAACTACAACATCCTTAAGCACAGAGTTCTGAAACTGGCTTATAGGAACTTACATTAGCAAGCCATTACAATAAATTGATGCAAAAACTGTCTTTCAAATATCCCTCAATTTCAAGGCTATGTATGATGAAAATTACAAAACACCCTGTCAACAAGGGAAAGGAAGTGTGGATGTGGCGTCTCAGTATGAATGAAAGATGTGAAATTCTATAGTATTGCTCAATCTGGCATTTCAATGCCTCTTTTTGTGTCTCTTGGTCCTAGAATCATAAAATAGTAGAGTTGGAAGGGGCCTATAAGGCCACTGAGTCCAACCCCCTACTCAATGCTGGAATCCCCATTAAAGCATACTTGACAGATGGCTGTCCAGCTGCATCTTGAAAGCCCCTAGTGTGGGAGAGCCCACAACCTCCTGAGGTCATTGGTTCCATTGTCATACTGTTCTAAAAGTCAGGAATTTTTCCTGATGTCCAACCAGAATCTGGCTTCCTATAACTTGAGCCCATTATTCCATGTCCTGCACTCTGGGATGATCGAGAAGAGATCCTGGCCCTCCTCTGTATGACAATCTTTCAAGTACCTCCGAAAGCATCCCGGTTAGGACTTGCCTATTACCTGTGGTATTTCATATAAGTCTTGGAGCGAGTACAAAGGCTAGAGAAAAGAACTGTGTAGGGTTTGAGAATGACACCTACTGATTCACAATTAAATTTCACATATGACCATTTCTCCCTATTTTACCCAGGGACTTTTCATCCATGCGGGATCCACTCTTATGAAAACATCCAGTACATCCTTAGCTACTACACCACTGCACACAAGAGAGGAATTCTAAAAGTCTAGTTTACCATTCTTTATAAGCCCAATAGCAAGGGAGGGGAACTCTTCCGGCCAGAAGGCTGAATACAATTATGAAGAAGCTTTCTAGGGCCACATGCCAGTGATGGGCAGGATTGGAGGCAAAAGGAGTGAAGCCAAAGACAAAAGGTTGTGGCTAAAACTACAAAAAAATACCAGCCTATTGTTGCATAAAGCTCTTTCTGCCAGTAATGAATCCTTAAGAGAGGCATTTCAACCTTTCAGAATGAGGAGAAAACTGCACAACCCCCCCCCAAACATCATACAATTTATGGTTGGAGAAAATGGGGTTCAGCCAGGGGAACTCCAGGAAGGCCAGATTTGATCCCTGAGCCTCAGGTTCCCCACTCCTGTATTAGGGGGGAAATATGTAAGCAAAAATTTATATTTTAGGGGAGATTACATACAGAATCCCTGGTTTAAAAAATAAAATCCACAGACGCTTAGTTTGCTGCCACAAGTTGTGGTGAGGAGTTTAATAGTTTTACAAGAGGATTAGACAGATTTTGGAGAAAGCTTGTAACTCAGTGGGAGAGCAGTTGCTTTGCATGCAGAAGGTTCCAGGTTCAGCCCCCTGCATCAAGAGGTAGGGCTGGAAAAGGGCCCTGTCTGTAGCCCTAGAGAGCCGTTCCCATGCAGGCCTTGGTGCCTTCCAGATGTTTTGGACTACAACTCCCACAACCCTGACCATTGGCCATGCTCTGGGAGGGGCTGGTGGAAATCGTAGTCCAAAAACATCTGGAAGGCCAAATGTCACTAGACAGACCTTTGGTCTTATCCTTTCAAGTGAGTGTGCGAGAGAGAGAGAGAGAGAGAGAGAGAGAGGGAGAAAGTGTGTGTGGCCCAATCTACACCAAGCAGGACATAGCACTACGAAAGCAGTATATAAAAGGCAGGAGCCACACTACTGCTTTATAGTGGTATTGAAGTGCACTGACAACTGTTAGGGCCCATAGACAGATACCATATTCCGCTTTCATAGTGCTATATCCTGCTTGGTGTAGATCTGACCTGTGTGTGTCTATATGTGCCAGAGAGGTGTGTCTCTGTGTGGTGTGTGTGTGTGTGTGTAAAAGAGAGAGAGAGAGAGAAGATATGTGTGAAAGAGGGAGGGAGGGACGGTGAGAGTGAGGTGTGCGTGTGATAGTGTATGAGAGCGAGGTGTGTGTGTGTGAGAGAGAAAGAGTGGGGGGAAGGTGTGTATGTGTGTGTGTGTGTGAGAGAGAGAGAGGTGTGTGTGTCGCGGTGGAAAGGGCCTCGTCCTGCCCAACCTGCCTACCCGCGGGCGAGGACCCTGCGTGGCCCGTGGCAGGGCCGGCGCGAAGGGGAGTGTCGAGAGCGGCGGGGGGCGCCAGGCAGCCAGCCAGCCATGGTGGCCGCCGGGTCACCTGACGCCGCCGCCGCAGCTCCTCCGCCATTTTGTCTGGGAGTGGGAACGTGAAAAGGGGGAAGGGAAGCGGCGCGCGCGTTTGAAGGCGGCGGCGAAGAGGGGTCCCGGGGCCGGGGAGGGAGGACAGAGCCAGGGCGGGACGGAGGACGAGGAGGAGGAGAGCACAGGAGGCTGCTTAGCAGGCGCCACGGAGCCGAGACGCGCCGGCCGCCGGAGCGCGAGAGTCCCCTGAGGGAGGGGAGTCCCCTCCGCTTGGCCTCGGCTGAACCTCGCCGTCGTAGCTCCAGCAGGGCCGGGCCGGGCTGGACTCGGCTGGGCGGTGACCGGCGCTGCGCCTCCTCCGCCTCCTCCTCCCTGCCGTCCCGCTGCCCGCCCTCCCGTTGCCCTCGCCGCCTCCCTCCTGCTCCTCCTCCTGGGCTGCTGCTGCCGCTGCCGCTGCTATTATTATTATTGAGGGCTTTGGGCGTCGGGGAATTCCTCGTTGCTGCTGCTGCTGCTTCTGGGGCCAAAGCCGAGCTGGAAAGCGACTCGAGGCCGCTCCTGCCGCCGCCGCCGACCTCTTCTTCTTCTTCTTCTTCCTCCTCCTCCTCCTCCTCCTCGCCGCCGTCATGTCGGGCCAGTCGATCACCGACCGGATCACGGCGGCGCAGCACAGTGTCACCGGCTCGGCCATCGCCAAAGCCGTCTGCAAGGCCACGACCCACGAAGTCATGGGCCCCAAGAAGAAGCACCTCGACTGTGAGTAGGCGCTGCCGGGCTGGGAAGGCCGAAGGGGCTTGACAGCCGACGGGGGTGGCTGCGGCTGGTGGTGGTGCTGGTGGTGGTATAGCCCCGCTTCGGGTCGGACTCTACCTGCCTGGCGTCAAGGCTGAAGCCGGGGCCAAAGGGCTGGCCGAGCAGGAAAAGGGCCATCCGTGTGGCTTAAAAGACACACTGGCACGGGAGAGGCGTTAGTGGGGACGAGACCCAAACCTCATTTGGCGGTTGTGTGTGTGTGTGTGCGTGTGAACACGAAACTATCAAACTCGTTTCAGTTTGGAGAGGGTTAGCCACACCACTGGTAAGGAAAGCAGGAAGAACACACACACGTATTTTATTTATTTATTAATAATTACATTTATATGCCACTTCTTTTCATCTTGCAAGGAACCCAAAGCGACTTACATAGTTCTCCTCCCCTCCACTTTATCCCTGTGAGGTAGGTTAGGCTGAGAGTCGATGACTGGCCGAGAGGCATCCAGTGAGCTTCATAGCTGAGGGAAGACTTGAATCCGGATCTATGGAGCCCCAGTCCAATGCTCTAACTACTACTCCTTGCTGGCTCTCTGTTATCTATATCTCTATATATGGAGAGGGGTGGGTTAAAGCATGACTAACAAGCCAGCCATGACAAGTTGGTTTCTGGGACTTAAGACTGCAATTTTAGACTTGCTTACCTAGAAGTAAGTCCTATTGAAGTTATCTCTCCATTGCTATCGCTAGGCGTTGGGCACTGGTAGAATGAATTTGGTTTTAGTGTGGAAATATGACCATCAAACTGGGTAGGATTGATTCAGGTGTATTTTTGGAAGGGGCTATATTCAGAGTGGCAAACAAAGCAAGGTAGGTTCATCTTTGGTGTTAAAATGGAATTGACAAGGCAGACAGGATAAATCCATTTAGCGGGGCTTCAACCACACATCACCAGCTGGGCAGAATATGTTTATTTTGTGGTTGAAATATATCAAGTAGGACAAACTCATTTTCAGAGGTCCAAACACAACGAACAAGCAGGAATGTCACTCTAGTCACACACACTTTATTCCACTGGGAATTCCTTCTCCTGTTCCTTGATGACTCCAGTTAGCACATCTAGCCCTTGATTGTGGAGCAATGGCATTCTTGGTGAGGACACAGGCATGTTGTCTTAGCCTCTCCATCACATTTGGGTATTACCTGATAGCTTGTTGTGGCTTTGGTTGTATGTCACGTAAGAAACATCTGCGGTAGGAGTTGGATCCTGCCAGTGTTGCAACAGTTGTCAGAAAGTAGTGGCGAGGGGGCAGGGTGTTGGCGTGCAATGTTGACAGCTTCTGTGCTCTGCAGGAATAGCCTTCAGTCTTATCAGATCCAGGATCCACTTTTTAATCCCAGCCTGCATCATGGGACCCACTTCATTGTGTACGCCTGTCTTTGGGGTGACAATTATAGTTCAGAGCACATGCTCTGCATGCAGAAGTTCTTATGGTTCATTTCCAGTCTTAAAAATAAAATAAAAGTCAGGTACCAAGTGACGGGGCTCCAGATCTTCTCCCCTACCTGAACTGCTGACAGTCGTAGTAGAGAATACTGGGCTAGATAGGCATATAGTCTGTCAGCACCCAACTGATAAGTTAGCTTCCTTTGTTCAGAAGTTCTCCTTTGCTGCCTAGGATGACCAGGTGTAAAAGAGGACAGGAAGGCCCCTTAACAGCTATATACAAGAGAGAATTTCAGGAGGTGCTGCATGGGGGATTAAAGCAGAACCTGATGAAACCACCTTTGCTTTAAAACTGTGAAGCAGAGAAACCTGTCTTTCTCTGCACCTGATAGTTCTTCCTCCCCCTTCTCAGTAAACAAAAATGTCAGGTTGTTGCATAATAATAATAATAATAATAATAATATTTATAACCCGCCTCTCCCTCTGGATCGAGGCGAGGAACAACAACAAATACAAAACACAAAAATCACAAAATAGTTGAGCTATTAAAAACCAATAAATCCAATACGTCATTAAAAACATCTTAACATTCAACTGGATAGGCCTGCCGGAAGAGAGCAGTCTTCATGGCTCTCTTAAATTCATGAAGGGGTCTTGATCCACCAACACCTATAGGACGTTAAAGGGAAAGTGCAAGGGAGGTTAAATGTTTTTATCACACAAGAACAGTGGTACTTGGCTATTCATTTGGAATAGGGTCTGCCTATGCCTTCACACCAGTTGCTGGGGAACCTGGGTGGGAGGGTGCTGTTACACTCAAGTCTTGCTGGTGGGTTTCCCATGGACAGCTGGTTGTCCACTGTGAACAGAATACTGGACTAGATGAACCTTTGGTCTGATGCAGCATGACTCTTTTTACATTCTTATGCCATGTTAGTCATTGCAGGTTATTAAAATCATCACCAAAATATATAACACAATAGTAACAGTTCTCCTTCTTTTGCTGGCAATGTCAGTACCTCTGAGATTCTTTACTGTCATTTGGCAGTACAAAATTTACACTGCCGCTTCCAAATAATTGAAATTAAAATATGTCTCCTCTAAGAGGTCAGCGAGTGAGTGTTGGCAAGTAATTCTCATCCTAATGGAATCTGCCTCCAAATAAAGAACATTCTTGACCTGATGCCTCAGAGGTCTGAAGCCTTCTGTTAACACTTTGACCAGATAAGATATTATGGTTCTCGTTATTCGGATCTTAGCAGTTAAAATAATCTCAGTTGTTCAGCCGCGTTATATATATATATATATATATATATGGTTAAAACCTGCTGTCCTGAAAGAAGAAAGTTTGCATCCCAAGCTACAAGCTTGTTGGGGAAAACTGCTGTCGTTTGGCCTCAGTCTTTAAATATAGAGCTAATTCTAGCCTACCTTATCTGGTTGTTTGTAAGGATTACTGAGCGAATGTATCTGAAGTACGCTGAATATGTTAAAGTGGTATACACATGCTCAGCTATATTATTTCATTAATGGAGTTTGGTTCATAACATTAGACAATGTGGATAAAACATTTGACTACCCAGCAATCTACTAGCTGCCTCTTGACATGGAGGAACATGTGGATGTGAAATGTAGTTATGCTGGTATATGTTGCAAAACATTTATTGGACGTTTGACTCTTTCCTGGTGTGTTTCCTGTTATTGTGGGTGAAAATTGCAACTCAGCATTAGGATTGCACTCCTCCAACTTTCCAGTGGGTCCAGCTACTATGCAGTGCAGGGACCATGTCATCTTACTCGATAGTGATATAGTTTTGTGTGAATGCTCTGCTTTACTTCTGATGTACTCTTTGGTCTTGTTTCTTTAGATATGTAAGTGTTATGTTTTGCAGGCCATAGCTATAGTATATTTTATATAGACTTTTTAATGTTCAATCTTTTAATTTTTGTAAACCGCCCAGAGAGCTTCGGCTATCGGGTGGTATATAAATGTAATTAATAATAATAATAATAATATGGTGGGCTGTTCCCTGTAGGGATCTTTTAAAACCCTTCCTGTATTTTCAATTTTTGTATTTGAAAAGCAAATCTCTAGATTTTACTTACTATACAGAAAAGGAGGCAGGCAGTATTTTATTCAATGTCTTATTAAGAAGCATTATCTACTTCCAGTGTTCTGGACAGCGAAATCAAAGGCACTGTAGTGACGGGCAAGAATTTGAGCATGTTTTTTTGAAGAAAATATTAACAGTTATTTAATATTTGTATTTAAGTTTTTGATCCTGTACACTGGCTTGTGGTGATTCCTGTTGTGTATCATGAATGTATTGATTCTCATTGTGTATCTCCCCCACCCCTGGGAGGGGGCAGTCATTTCTGGCTGAAAACTTGTTTTGTGTCCATTCAGTCCAATCAGATGAACAAGACCTTCTCATAGTGCTAAAAAGTTCAAGCCTTCCCAAAAGCAAAAGTATTTCGAAATTTGAAGAATTATGCAGCCTCTGTTGTCATTGATATAGGCAATGCGACTGTGAGATTGCTCTTTGAATCCTTTAAACCAGCTTTCTGCCCACCTGGTGCCCTCCAGATGTGCTGGGCTACAGCTCCCACCATCCCCCAGCCAACCATGTGGCTTTAAATAAACACAGCATTCTGTTGTCCGGCGAGAGTCCACCTATCGTATGTTCGTGAATTCACCCTCATTTAAATTGTAACTTATGTTTCATACATACTCTTGAGTAATTGCGATCATGATAGTTTTCGAATGAAAGGAAGTAAAAAACTGGAACATTATAAATGGAATATTATAACTGCTTGATTTCAGAAGGGTAGTTTGTTGCTGCGAACAACAAAGGCTATTGTGGAACCTGAAGACTTAATGTATCTGCTGTTGCTTGAGTATTTGAGAATTGCTTGGCCATCCCATTTTCAGTCTTTGCAGCCCCAAGATACTTTCTGTCTATGACGTCAGATTTTTTTTCTTCCTTGTGGCTTCTGCTTCCTGTAATAGACTGAAGTTCAGATGTAAGCTTAAAATCAGTAAGCTAGACTGTGCCAGAAAATTAGGAAGTGGTTTCACGATAAAGTTACTCAACAGCTTCGAAAGTATCAGTAACTCCTCCCCAAGAACAAATTAGGCTGCACTCTTATACATACTTACCTATGAATAAGTCCTCTTAAACGCAATAGGACTTACTTTTGAGTAGACATGCATTGCGTTGTTAGTGTACACCTGTTAAAACGAAATTGTAATGCAATTTCACTACATTGAGCAGAGCTAAGTGCTACACATTCCTTCTACAGCTTGTCATCATCACAATGTTTACAAGTGGCTGTGAAGTGCGTGTGTGATTTCTTGTACATGTGTTTCTGTGTAGGAAAAAATCTATACTGCTTAATTCACTCAGCTTCCTTTGTTTGGAAAATGCTTTTTATTTAATGGTGACAGTGTAAGGGAGACCCAATGGTTGGGGATTATATGAAGTTGAATGACATCATTGTGGTATTGGTAGTAAAGAGGTGAGCAAACACTTACAGAAGTATATAATTTCTAGCCATTTTTCAGGGATGTTTTAAAGGGCAAATATGTGTAAGGAAAATTACCAGCTGATATCTGTCTTGTGCATCACCTGTGTTGCATTGATACAGAGTTTCCCCCATGTCTACTTTGGCACAAAGCAGTAGCGAGAAGATATAAAATCTCTTTATTCCTTGAAATGTCTAAAGCATAAATATGCTACTTATACTTGGAGTACGAAGGAAGCTAGTGTAGTGTCTTGAGCAATAAATGAAAAGTAGCTTAGTTTAGGTGAAGAAAGAGGGCATGATGAGAAGCCCAGCAAAATGTTGTGACGTTTTTCACATACATCAAAATGCTGCAGTTCAGACACCGTGTAGGCATACCATGAGCTATCACTGACCCTTGGAACATGGCAAGATTCCTGTGTGTTATGCTTGTTAAGGATTGCTTTTGTAGGTTCCAGGGTGGATTGATCTAAGTCAAGCTGATTTAAATCAATGATTTAAATTATTTAAACCAAGAAGAAAAAAGGCTGATTTAAAGCAAGTTTCCCATTGATACTTCTTCATATTCCCTAAATAATGGGGTAAATCTGACCGCTAAACCTTAGTGTACAACTAAATAAAACATTTACATTCTTGTTTCATTCTTGCATCTCTTTGTTGCACTGTGTACTTGTTACATGCTTTCCTTTTTTAGCTAGAGGGAATGTCTTAAAAATATTCTCATCTAGGGTCTTTTTTATGACCAGCAGCCGTGACAGTTTGTGATAAGTATGGGGATAAAGTAGTGTGCACACTAGATAACTTTGTCTTTTCTTTTTCTATCCAGGGTTACTCCTTTCTGCTTCGCTCTTCTTTTGCCCAACCCCAGCCTCACAAAAGCAAAATAGCAAACAAAAGTTAAATGCCCATGACTGATAGGTCAATGCATATTGGGCGGACTAGAACAGGTTATTAGACTAGAACAGGTTATTTTCATCAGGTGAAAATGAAATGCCTGTGTTTTCTAGGTAGAGTGTAAATGATCGTATTTGAGAAATGATTAAATTGATTCTTCATTTACATAGAAAAGCTTCCTTTAAACTCAATATATCTAGTGGGTGCACTTGTTTAGTTTCGAGATTAACTAACTGTAGGGCTAGGATCTTTATATTCAGATTATGAAATATTAACCAAGCTATTCTTCAGAGGATATTTACATCTTTGAAATAACACTTCAAATAAGTATTTACATTTTTAAAATCTGATTTTTCTAAAGTTTACCCTGGCATGCTTTTCTAGATAGCAAGAAAATCCGTCAGTCTTGAATGTGCAGGGTAACTACAACATGTTTATATTTGGACAGAAGCACTTCAGCATGAATTGTGTTGATATTTGTTCAGCGCTTGTTTTCAGTGTAATAGAATGATTTACATTCTGGCAGCATGATTTTGTTTACTGCTGATTACACTTAAGAGAATAATTCATGTTGATGCTATCTAAATATTAGCAACTTGCTGAGCTAAGGGTATTGGCAGTACTGGTGTTTTACAGATAGAGACAGAGAGGAATTTGAGGGATCGTGGTTTTTTTGTTTTTTTTTTTTTGTATTGGCCAGTACATCAGACAGGATGTTGAGCCTTGCATTGAATGCAACCTGGGTTTGAATCTGTACTTAGTTATAAAGTTTACTGGGTGGCTTTGGGCTAAGTCACTGTGTCTCAACCTGAGAATGGCTGTAAGAATAAAATAACAGCATGCATACTGCCCTGAGCTCCTTGGAGGAAGGTGTGTGTGTGTATATAAAAAATACGCTCTTAACCTGCACCCAAATAATAGGTATCTCAACTAGGAAAAAAGCAGAATGGACTTCAAGTTAAATGGCCTTAGGGGCCCAAATAGTCATGTATTTCAAAGGTATAATAATATGTTTTCTTGATAAGAGCACATAACACTGCTACTGAGATCCCTAAGCTCATTTGGGTATACTTAAAGTCAGCATTTTTATGATGCAGTAATGTTAAGCACTGCAAGGCCTGTGAAATTTACTTCAATTGTTGATTGTATTTTAATACTTTCCTGTCATCCTAGAATCATGGAGCAGAAGATAGGGGCTAAAAAAAAATGCTGATATTACTTTGCCCATATCTGACAAATTATGAATGAGAATAGGTAAAAATAAGTAGGAAGCTGTTATGGTTTCAGGCTATTGTTTATGTGAATTACACATGCCAGATTTAAAACTGTATGTTTCTCTTGTTTATGTGTGTTTTCGCCTTTGTTCAGAGAAGGCATCTGTAGTGATACTGGAAAAGCTTGAGGGATCCTTTTTGTATCACTGTAGTTTTGTTATCATTTGAGAAGGAGGTTTTTGGGCTTGGACTTGCACAGTGGTTTTAGTGTATCCTTTCACCAATATTAAACTAGGAGACCTCCAGGGTCTCTCTCACATTCACCCCGCTCCCAGAGCTGGAAAAGGGAAGCTACACATGGGGTCTCATGTAGCCCCACACTCCAGTGCAGTGGTTCAAAACTTTGGGTCCCTAGGAGTTGTTACACTACAGCTCCCATCACCCCCAGACCATTTACAATGTTGGCTGAAGCTGATTGAAGTTGGAGTCCAGCAACATCTTGGAAATCAAGGTTAAGAACCACTGTGCTAATGGAAGAACTCCTGGTCTGGGCTCTTGCCAGCCTGGAACAGGAGCCCCAAGCAGCACTATAGGGCTCATAGAGGGCACCTTTTTTCTTTCCCATTGTGCTGTATAGCACTAAAATGTTGAGGTCTGGGACTGGCTGGGGGATGCTGTAGTCGACCATATCTAGAGGGCACCAGGTTTGGAAAGGCTGCTGTAAGCTGTTAGGGGCTGAAGCTGGTCAATGTCCCCTCTCTTGCTCCACCTTTAAAAACTCATGTATTCTATTGCTCAGCTTTCCTCAACAGCAGATCTAATTGCTGGACTCATAGGGCTTCCTGACGTCAGGTTCCGTTCAATCCTTTCTTAGCCCTGTCTTTGACCTGCAGTAAAACAGTGCATTGCAAATACGTTGTAAGCTACGCTCTCCCAAGTTACAGCCCTACCTCTCTCTCCCCATCCTGCAATATTAAGATAGTGGGCTGTCTTGGTATTGACAGTGCAATTTTTAAAATGTTAAACTATCTATAAGACCTGAATTAAAAAGAGATGCTACCTTTTATCATTAGTAATGGGGGACATGCCAATATAAGTTTTGCTAAAATCCTGGATTTTTCTATTGGCTTCTCTTGATTCCACCCTGGGCAAGACTGAAAAATGGTGGTCAGTATGAACTCAGCTCCTTTCAGATGAGGTGACATACTCTAGTATTTTTATGTATACCCCAAGCAATCCTTAGCTCCTAGAAACTCTCTATTCCTTGGTGGGTTTTTAAAAAAAATCTTTTAATTCACAAACATGCATATTTCTGCACACTCAGGTAGTCCCCCTGAGTAACTAGAAGTCACTGCTATATTTGGGCTGGAGCCATTTAGTTCTATACCAGCCTTTTCTAGCTCGGCACTTGCCAGTTGTTTTGGGTTACAACTCCCATCATCCCCACTCATCATGTCAAAGGGCTATGCTTGCTAGGGATAATGGAAGTTGTAAACCCATGTAGAGGGCACCAGGTTGTTGAAGGCTGTTCCATACTGATAGGCATCAGTCACCTGAATTTTTTAATGGAAGGACTGTTACTTGCATGCTAAAAGTTTTATCTGCCAGTGTTTTACTTATTTCGTATCTGGCAGAAAAATGATGTACACAGAATTATTGCTGAGCATAACCATAAAATATATTTGAAGTCACATATATGATGTGAAAGAAGTCGATTTATATTTTAATTGATGGTTTTCTGTTGAGAAAGTTAATATTTTATGTTTAAACTGTTGGCTGGTTCACACATAATGCTAAACCATAATTTAACATTACATGCACAAGCAGGAATGAGCCTGCCCATTCCCCTGCCCCCTCTTCTTCTGCCATATGATGATGAGGCAGAATAAACTACAGTTTAGTTTCACTTTAGAAGACTCCTGGTTTATCATGTGTGAATCAGGAATTGTGGTTTAAAAGACACACTAGTCAATTGCTAAGCAAACCAGAAAACCAAGCCAGGGTTTGAGTTTGGTTTGTTTAGCAGTTGACAACCTTTTAAAAAAAAACATAAAACATGCAATGACAAGCCAGGAATCTGCTAAACTGAAACAAAATTCTGGGCTATGCCTCCTCCCTGTGTCAGAGGAGAAGAGTGCTGGAGCACTCACAATTGTGCGGGAAAATTCTTCCTTGTGTACATAGTGCTAAATCCTGGTTCAGAGACATGTGTGAATTGGGACTATGACAAAATGCCATCATTTAAGGGTGTTAAAGATGGTTCTTTTGAAGGGATCAGTGAAGAATTCAGCTAGAGATGCAAAGGTGAACTCCTAAGGACAGTTTATTTCTGAGCTTTTTATTGAATTGTAATATTGAGGTAAGGTTTGTTCCAACTAAATCCAAACACTTTCTGATACCTTAGTGTTGGACTCTCAAATTACATTGCTTCTTCATGGCTCTACTAGTCCTTTGGGGATGCTGCTCAACTTCCATTTTGGGAAGTGAAACAGGTGTAATAGGCTGTCATTTTATTTATTCATTCATTTAAAATATTTCTTGCCCCCTTTTCAGAGCAGAGGCTCTCCCCAGGTGTCTTAGAGCAATAAAATATATAAAACAGTTAAAATGTTTAAAACAATAAAAACATGAGCACAGTAAAAGGGCAATAAAAGACAACCATAAAACCAGCAACCGCAAGAATGGCAAATGAGAAGGCCCTCTCTTTCTGATCTTAAAGTGTGGGCAGGCTGATATGATGGAAGGCGGTATTTCAAGTAACTTGGTCCCAAACAGTTTAAGGCTTTAAAGTTCAAAACCAGCACTTTAAATTGGGCTCAGAAATGCACCCGTATCCAGTGCAGGTAGCACAGTATAGGCTTTATGTGATTTAATCACGTCACCCCCAATAATTCTTGGGTGACTGCATTCTGCAGCAGCTGAGGTTTCTGAACTATCTTCAAAGGCAGCCCAACTTACAGCACTTTATGGTAGTCCAGTGTGGACAACACTACTACATTGCTAACTGAGGCATGGGCTGTTCTCTCCAGATAGGGCCACAGCTCCTGGACACTGCGACTACTTGGTCTTCCCCAGTTAACTCAGAGTCCAGGAGGACTGCTAGACTGCACACTTGGTATTTTAAAAGTTTCCCAGAAGTTAGCATGTTGCATCTAGGCCAGCAATGGCCAATTGGTGGGCCATGGTTGAATCTGGTCCCTGCCCTTCTCCCTTGGTGCTAACCTGACAGCCCTACTTTTAACTTGGCAGACACAGCATGGAATGTGAGGATACCCCAAAAGCCTCTTTAGTAGTAGTAGTAGTAGTAGTAGTAGTGTAGACCCTTTTTGGATATGCTCACTTTGTGTAGAAAAACAACTGGTTAGACTTGTGGTTCTCATGGTGCTTTTTTGGTACATTAGTCTCTGCCTTTGAAGTGTCCTCTCTCACTTTGTAGAGAGTCTGATAGGTTCGAAGTGGAATTTGAGAGCCACACACTACTTCTGAACCAATAGGTCTGAAAGGCCATCATGATGGTGTCATCTCAGTTTTGCAAGAGATGTGATGCTTTGCCTGGTGTATGCTCAGCTTTCACACCATGTCTTGTTTGTGGCTGCTGTGGGAAAGATGCTGCTGAAATATGTAGGCTCTTCTTATGTTCATGTTTCATGAATGATAAAGCTTGCATGATAACAAAATGTGTAATACATTAAACAGGTTTCTTTTTCTGTGAAGACAGTCAGTTAATCTTGAATAGAACATCTTATTCTTACTTTGACTTGACGTAATCTTTGCAGAAGGGTTGACTTCCTGTTGTTGTTTATTGGTTGTTCTAGCTTTTTTTATTTGAATAGCTGGACATTCCGACAAACCAGTGTAGTATACTTCTGTGTTGAATTATCTTCGGTATTTCCAGATAGTCTGAACGAAGTTGCTACTTAAGTGTCATGTGTGCACAATTTGTGACCTACTAAGCCAAACACACTTCCTGCCAGCCTTATATTGTGTGCCGCCTGTTTGTGCAGTCCCAGGCTGACACCATGAATAGGAGGTTTATTGAACCCTAGTGAATTTCTGCAAATGTGAACTGCATTGGCTTGGAGGGACATAAGTTGTTCAGGTCTGGTGTATGAAGTTGTTTTGCCACTAGGCTGCATGGACGATTGAATCTAGATGGATGAGTAGAATTGGTTCTCTTTTACCTTGCGAAAACTTATTGGTGAGAGCTTTATTCCAGTAGGAATGGGTCTCTGCTTTTTCTTCAGGTTAATTCACTGCAAGCAATAGTTCTGTTAAAACCTGTCCCGGTGTAGAAAGAATACATTTCTAGATAACTGTTGAAATCTTGAGTTGTAAGTAAGCATTTTAAGCAGTTTCCTAACTGTTAGAAGCAATCCTATTCAGTGGCTGTAATTGACGTTCAAAGACAGGAGAATACTCAGTTAATGCACGCTTCAGCCACGGGGCTATAGGGATGCATCATGGCAGGGGCCATGCCTACGGGTTCCAGCAAGCATGACTTCACTCAGACAGGGCAGGCAAAGTGTGTCCAATTATGACTGCTGTGTAAGTTTGCTTGACTGCGTTGTTGTATCAAACTAAGGACTATTCCAACCCATGCAAAGCTGCTGCCATTATGGTAACTGAAAATATAGAAACAAATAATAATAATAACAATAATACTAATAGAAACCAGTTGTAAGTAAGGATGGCTGAACTACTCGCCGGTCCATCCCTGTTTGTAAATGGCCACCATGGCACAAAAAGATTCTATATGTAAAAGGAGGAGCTGCCATTTTCTGCAAAACGGCAGCTTGGCAGGGACTGTTGCAGTTGCCTAACTTGGCACATGCTGAGTCGGACAAGCACAAGGGTCCATGGACTGGCGTCCAGTGTGCCTCACCTCAAGCCCCAACCGGACGCCCATGACATCCCTAATTGTACATTATGACTTACAGAACTATCACATTTAAATTCACTGATCCTTTGTAAGGCAAAGGACATAGGTTAAAAGGAGCATACTAGTCCTTGTATTAGTAAAGCTGGAGCTTAATGAGACAAAGCACACCGAGTACAAGACAACAGAAGCCAAACTGGGCGGAACTGCATAGCATTTTTGAGTGTTGAACCTTGTGTCCCCTTTGAAAGCTCTGCTCAATTGATGGCGGAAGGTACGGCTGACACGCTTCGAGAACAGTTCTCTGTAAGGACACTACCCTTTCTCCCTTACTTCACCTTATGCCCTGAACTCCTTTCCAGAGCAATTGTGATGCCACCTCTCATTCCTTTTGGATTCCTCCTCAAAGTCTGCCTTTCCTTGACTTTAGCTGAACCCCCTAATTATTATCACACACTTAACTGCAGCCTCGGTTTCAGAAGCTGCACTTTCTTGTGTGCATTCCATGTTAGGCTCATAGAATAGTATAGTTGGAAGGGGCCTTTAAGGCCATCGAGTCGAGCCCCCTGCTCAATGCAGGAATCCACGTTAAAACATACCTGAAAGATGGCTGTCCAGCTGCATCTTGAAGGCCTCTAGTGTGGGAGAGCCCATGACCTCCCTAGGTCATTGGTTCCATTGTAGTACTGCTCTAACAGGCAGGATATTTTTCCTAATGTCCAGCCAGAGTCTGGCTTCCTGTAACTTGAGCCCATTATTCCATGTCCTGCACTCTGAGAGATCCTGGCCCTCCTCTGTGTTACAACTTTTCAAGTATTTGAAGACTGCTATCATGTCTCCCCTCAGTCTTCTCTTCTCCAGGCTAAACATGCCCAGTTCTTTCAGTCTTTCTTCATAGGGCTTTGTTTCCAGACCCCTGATCATCCTCATTGCCCTCCTCTGAACCCCCTCCAGCTTGTCTGCATCCTTCTTGAAGTGTGGTGCCCAGAACTGGACGCAATACTCAAGATGAGGCTAACTATTGCCAAATAGAGGGGAACCAGTACCTCATGCGATTTGGAAGCTATACTTCTATTAATGTAGCCCAAAATAGCATTTGCTTTTTTTTGAAACCATGTCACACTTGGCTCATATTCAGCTTGTGATCTACAACAATTCCAAGATCCTTCTTGCTTGTTGTATTGCTGAGCCAAGTATCCCCCATCTTCTAACTATGCATTTGGTTTCTTTTTCCTAGGTGTAGAACTTGGCATTTATCCTTATTAAATTTCATTCTGTTGTTTTTAGCCCAGCGCTCCAGCCTATCAAGATCACTTTGAAGTTTGTTTTTGTCTTCCAGGGTATTAGTTATCCCACCCAATTTTGTGTCATCTGCAAATTTGATGAGCATTTCCTGCACCTCCTCGTCCAAATCATTAATGAAAATGTTGAAGAGCACTGGGCCCAGGATTGAGCATTGCTTGTTATCCTGCTCGTTACCTCCCCCCAGTTTGAGAAGGTACCATTGATAAGCACTCTTTGAATCTGATTCTGTAGCCATCTGTGGATCCATATAATAGTTGTTCCATCTAGCCCACTTTTAGCTAGTTTGCTAATCAGAATGTCATGGGGCACTTTGTCAAAAGCTTTGCTAAAGTCAAGATATATTATGTCCACAGCATTCCCACAGTCCACAAGGGAGGTTACCCAATCAAAGAATGAGATCAGATTAGTCTGGCAGGATTTGTTCTTAACAAATCCATGCGGACTTCTAGTAATGACTGCATTGTTTTCAAGGTGCTTACAGATTGACTTTTTTTATAATCTGCTCCAAAAATTTTTTCCCCAGGAGTTGATGTCAAACTAACTGATCTGTTGTTCTCAGGTTCCTCCTTTTGGCCTTTTTGAAGTTAGGGACAACTTTAGCCCTCCTCCATTCGTCCGGCACTTCATCCATCTGCCATGATTTTGCAAAGATAATGAACAGTGGTTCTGAGAGTTCTTCTGCCAGCTCCTTTATTACTTTTAAGATGCAGTGGCTTTCCTTGTTCAACTTTGTATTAGTTTCCTCTTCTGTAGAAATTTAGTTTTGAGCTCCTGAAGGGAGGGACCTGCCATTTTATTCAATCCCTCCTAAAACTTCATACATAAGCAATGATGCTCCTGTAATAATGTTAATAATGATGAAAATGATGATAGCAACAATATAATTTGGATGGCTAAATTTGGTATTTCAAAAGCGAGAGACATGTGCAGCAGTAGCTTTTCATGTGATCTTTTGGCATTTGGAGATGGAGTGTCTGTTCTTTGCACCTCAGCTAGTGAGCCATTGTCCTTTAGCTCAGCATCTTTAGTGGCAACCCAAGAGAAGACCTTTTTAGTGGCCACACCCAAGCTGTGAAACTCCCTCAAGGGAGGCTAAGTTCAGTCCTTCTCAGCTCTCCATCCAACAGCAGGCAGAAACTGCTTTCTTCAAGCAGGCCTTTGACCTGTAAGTGGGTCTGTAGTTGAGTGCTGTTTTTATTCTGTAATTAGTGTGTTTTTATTGTATTTTAATGTGTCGTATTGTTTTAATCAATTTTAAATTGTTTTTTGTAAGCCTTCTTGAGTGCCATTTTTTATTATTTGTAGAAAGGCGTAGTATAAATAAATAAAACTTGGTGGTGGAGCCCCAAAAACTTCCTTGTTTTCAGAGAGACTCATGTTTTTTATGAACTTGTTGCTTGAAGCTGCATCCTCAACTTTCCCCATTGGCAGAGGAAGATGAGTGTTCAGCGTGTTCAGAGGAGGGCAACAAGGATGATCAGGGGTCTGGAAACAAAATCCTATGTCCTGTCCTGTGAATTTTGACAAAACTGTATGTTTTAATTTGTGATATGGTCTGTTGACCAATAATAAAGTGATTGAGTGAGTGATTGAGTCCTATGAGGAGAGACTGAAAGAACTGGGCATGTTTAGCCTGGAGAAGAGAAGATTTGAGGGGAGATATGATGGCACTCTTCAAATACTTGAAAGGTTGTCACATGGAGGAGGGCCAGGATCTCTTCTTGATCAACCCAGAGTGCAGGACACGGAATAATGGGCTCAAATTACAGGAAGCCAGATTCCGGCTGGACATCAGAAAAAACTTCCTGACTGTTAAAGCAATACGACAATGGAACCAATGACCTAGGGAGGTCATGGGCTCTCCCACACTAGGGGCATTCAAGATGCAGCTGAACAGCCATCTGTCTGGGATGCTTTAAGGTGGATTCCTGCATTGAGCAGGAGATTGGACTCTATGACTTTATATAGGCCCCTTCCAACTCTACTATTCTATGATTCTATGAGTGCATCAGAGTCAAGCTGTTGGGTGACTGTTATCCACAGAAATGGGTGACACTGTTGTTTTTCCCTCCTGCCCTGCTGTTCCTTTTCTGAGAATGGCTTGGCTTGGCTTGGAAGCCGCTTGGCTTGGAAGCCATTCCTTTTAAAAAGAGTTGCAACCTGTAGATATGTGGGTCTATATCTATATGTGTGAGAGTAGCTTCAAGGAAGCATTTAAGCCTACCCCCTCCTCCTGCAGGCACCATTAAGCCTACTTGTGTGTAAGCATCCCAGTGTGCTTAATAGCAAGTTATTCCTGTGGTGCATTTTGTGCATGCAATCTACATATGTGCAAAGCACAAGACAGATGCATCAGGAATAGGAGAGGCAAATGATGGGAAAAGTTCATGCCGCCTTCTCTCCGTGGGTTTCTGTGTCGCTTAAATTCTAAAATTTTGGTATATCAGACAGAGAAACATAACTGGATTCTAACTATGACATTTTATCAGGACTCTCAGAATCAATAACTTTCATTAGGCCTGCATTTAGCCAAGTATTCAGTACTGTAAGTATTTTGTTATTTTAGATATTGTTACTATTGTGTGTTCATATTATATCATCATTGATAGGAGATTTTATGATGGAGCTTCATATTGATTGTCAACATATACTCAGTTCTTTGGGTTGCTAAAAATTATTAGTGTGCCAACAGTTTTCAATACCTTCCCCCCCTTAAATTTAAACAATGTAAGAAGTACATGCAATTGTTGTTTACTCATTTTCCAATAAAATATCTTATGTATTATAACATTTAAATCGCATTAAGTATGCTATAATGCCAGCCTCAAATGTTTCAATACTTGCATTGTATTGGAACAAAAAAAATGACACGGGTACTTTTTTAAAGCTTTGTTGTTTACTAAATGCAAGTAAAACGAACATGCTAAATTAGATTATACAAAGGCCACAAACAGTTTTCCGATGTAAAGTAACCTTTACAAATGAACCTAATTTGCGTAGGAAAATTTTACAGTTCAAAATTTTCCGGAATACTCACATTACTACATAGAGGTCAGTGGAATGAAATGGGAAAACACACTTTTTAGATCTTGTTTGTTTTTATCCAATGCCGTCTAGCAAGCACATTCGCTGATTAAGATAGGCAAAGCTAATTCTTTACTAAACACTTGCTGCATCATTCTTTCTTTTAGCTAGCTGCAGAGGAATTTGCTTCAGCAGATTCTGTCTGGACTCAGCCTCAGCCCAAAGTATGAATTCTTGTAGTTGTGAGCTCCCCAAGTTAAGAGGAAAATCTTTGAGACAGATGACGTGATTGCAGAAGGTCTGTGGTGTGGGAAGTACTAAGAGGAACAAAATCTGAAAAAAGGGAGACGCCTCACTGACTGTAGTAGCATGTTGAGTTGATGAGTCTTTTCAGTGTTTTTGAGAATGGTACAGAAGACAGAGTATTTCTTAAGGAATACTGTATTAATGTGGCTTGTCATTGTGCCGGAGGCTGGATGAAGTTACCATTATGATCCTAGGATGATCCTATCATTATGATGATAGAATCTGGGCAAACATGCTGAATTGTTCTGGTCATTATTATATGGAAATGCAACTTGTGATGTTTTGCATCTCTAGACAAATTAAGGGATGTATACAAATCAATATGATTTACTAGGACATTTAAAGGGGTACTTTAAATACATTAATATAACCCAATACTAATTGTTTGGTTCCTCAGATCGGAGTCTTCAGTTTATTTGTTTGTTTGTTTACTGATTACACTTTTAAAGGGCCCTTTAACTAGTTATGGGCTTTCCAGAAAATTTTGAATTGGTCATCTTCTTGTTTATATTTTTAATGACATATTTTATATTTAAGAAATGAAGCCAGAAAATAATAAGATTATTTTAATAATAAGTGTAAGATTAATTTGCATAGGGTCATTTGCCTAGGAAAATGTTCAGTTTGCACTGGGAAATGTTCTGTTGCCCTAGAAAGTTCTAATTTAACGTGTTCATTTTACTTGTATTTAATAAATAACAAAGCTTAAAAAAATAGCCCATGTTAATTTTTGTCCCAGTTCAGTACAATATTTGACCTGAAATATCTGAGGGCAAAAGTTAAATCACATGTAATATGATTTAAATGTAATGTTATGTAGAAATGTTTATTGCAATACTTGTAAAAATGTAGACAATAGCATGTTTTACATTTAAGGAAAACAAAGATACTGAAAATTGTTGGCACACTAGTTAATTTTAGAAACCCAAAGAACTGTGCATGATAAGCTGACAACTACTCATCTGTTTCAGCAGAGTTCAACTCTTTTCCACAAACATTGTTGAGGAACCTTCAGTTTCACTGTCATGATTTATTAGTTCCATTTCACACTGAGTCATATATGTGTTTCAATGACATATATGGATGCTGGGGCTAATAACCTGAAAAACAGTTACAATTTTGAAAAAGCCAAGTTTGCCTAATATTGTTTTTACAATAGGCATAAATTGAAATTTACTAATGAATTTATGAAATGGAAAATTTTCTGCTATACTGTAATACATTGGGAAAAAATCTGTTGAAAAAATGTGCGCCCCACATCACAGCCAATGAATGACCAAAGTTCTCTGCACAGTAAACAACATGCTAAAAATAAAAATAAAGCACACGCTCACAAAAACACCATTCTGGACCTGCATGTTGTGGACATATCCTTGTTTATATATTTTTGACGCATTTTATAAATAAAAAAATGAAACCAGATAATCAATTTGGAAAAGATTTGATTTGTGTTTATCATTGTTTAATGTTGCACTTTATTGAACATATGGAGAGCCAGTGTGTTGTAGTGGTTAGAGTCTTGGACTGGGACTTGGGAGATCTGGGTTCTAGTCCCATGCAGCCATAAAGCTCACTAAATGACTTTGGGCCAGTCACTGACTGTCAACCTAACCTACCTTGTAAGGTTGTTGCGAAGAATAAAATGGAGAGGAGGAGGAACATGTAAGCAACCTTGGGTTCCTTGCAGATGGAAAAAAGTAGGATATAAATATAAAAATAACATTTCTGAAAATTGGTTAAACTTACATGTTCCGTGATTGCTATCGTTTCAACTCTTTGAAAGGAAAGTTTTCATAAATTGGGAAAACATTTCCAGATAATTGTTTTGTTCTTTAGTTTGGGGTGTCCAATTTAAATAAAACAACAGTCCCCAAGCTATGGGGCAGCTCTCCCCCCTTGATTGGGGCACCTCATATTGGCATCTTTCCCCATCAGATAGGTAGATTGAATGCCATTGGCAGAGGAGCCTCAGCGGTCTGCACTTAATGGGGATGACTGCACCCTTATTACCCTATCACATCAGTGTGATTTGGGAAGAACAGAGTTCAGACAGAGCTGCCGCTTAATTTGGAAGGGGGTCAGGGATTTCTTGCTCTGTTCTTCTTCCGATGTCAGTGTTGGAATTTCTCAATTTGCCGATCCTTGCCATGCAGTAACAGACCAAATTCACAGGATAGCATACAAAGATTGTTGCAGATTTACATATGCGTAGGATTGGAAGCCCCAGAAGAGTAGAGTAAGTTTTCAGGAGGAGGGCCTAGGTTGAAAAAGAAATGATCATTGCAATGAATTCTTCTCACTGGCTTTTTTTGGCATGGGCTCACATTTATAAATCGATCCCCACTGTTTGCAGTGTATGTGTTAAGAAGGAAGGGGAAGGAGAGGCTAATGCTGTGGCAAGATATAGCAGTCATGGATCGTCCTTTGTCTTTTGAAGGCCATTGTGGACCTCTAAGCCCTGAAAGTAATTCAGTACGTTGTGTTCACAGTGATAGTGGTGCTTCTGGCTGCATTGGGGACTTTGACCTTTTTATCTGATATTCTTGATAAAGAACAGGGGTGTTATTACTGGAACTGTTCCCATTGCCTTAATTCGCATTCATGCAAACTTGCATCTAATGCACATGTATATGAATAACAAGATATTTGAATCTTTTGTGGCGGATGTGTGTATTGAATATGTTTGGCTCACGATCCTGCAAAAAGCCTAGCACGATGCCTTTGGATCTTAGTTTAATCACAGGAAGAGTAAACTACTAAGCTTAAAGCCAACAATACTTCACAGTCAGCCTACTTAGTTTCACTACAAGGCACAGGCCTCCCTGGATCTCTGAGGGACACGCAAAGGTTCATATTCCAGGTACAGTGGCTTCACACTCAATGTGGAGGTCCCTCGACTATGTCAGGCATACAGATGGCCATTGAACTTGGGAAGGGCACTGAAATAGATGCTGTTTTAATGTAGCAATGAGAACTTCACCCCCTATGAAGCACCATCTGGATATACAAGGAAGCAAAGCTGTGTAAAGAAAAGAGGAAAGCTCTTGAGTTCAGAAACATGGATTCAGTCCCAAAGGAAGAGATAGCGGCTACATGCATATAATAAGGGAACAGGCAGCATGCCAGACAAATCCAGAGGCTATCTTAGAGCACTGCTACAGGGTGGGCCTGTCTGCATGACCAAGGAGAGGGAAATAAGCCACAGTGGCTTATTTCCCCCACTGCACGAGCCAGTCGCACAGAGGATTTGCATAATTACCCTTGTGGCTTGCTGTGCCGTGGTTAACAAGCCACCCAGAACTGATGGACTCTTTTAGGCTTCTGGAATGGCTTGTTAACCACAGCGGCCTCGCCGGGTTCGTACGGCTTGGCAAGCTGTGCCGGTGAGGGTTAATTATGCAAATCTCCCCCCTGGCATGCGACCAGCACAAGCGGCATGGGAAATACCTTGGCTTATTTTCCTCTCCATGATCGTGCAAACTTGTTTAGTGTCTGTTTACGTTGGGTACTTTGAAGAACTCTTCTTAAAGAGGGATTGAACCCAAGGACAGTTATAGGGTACATGCAAAGAGTGCAAAGGAGACAAGGACTTTGGGGGTACTGGAGCCAGGGTTAAACTAAAAAAGCCGTAGCTTGGTTCCTGGAGTGAACAGGAGTCTTCCTTGAGACTCCTGGTTTCTCAATTGCATTTGATCTGGCTGAATAAGCATGATAAAAGTAATGCTTCCTCAGGACGGAGGTTCACAGAACAAAAGAAACCAGGAGGGATACCTGGTTGTGCTTTAACCTGCTGATGTATGTGGAGTGAGGTTACTGCAGGGTTGGACCATATTTCCTGCCAAGGATTTAAGTTTAGAATGGCTGATTTAAGCAATACGTGTGGGATACTTGACTAGGATGGTGGCCTGGTGGTTGGAATGCTTTGCATTTATCCAGAGTTCCCATTGTCTGTGTACTCACATGATGGCACCCTCTATTAATTCCATTACAGTAGCAGACACACAGGTCATGAACTTTAAATACATCAGGTATTGTTAGCATGGACCCTGTCATTAGGATCCTTTTTGCTCCTAGCTACCATGAATCCCTTGCTGGTGCAGCCTTCTCATAACAATTACTGATACTAGACGAGGAGCTAGGGGCAATACCAACAAAATACCTGTGTAAAGACTATCACGGCTGAGCTGCTCAGTAACGAATACTGTATTTGTAAAAGGTTTTATCTCAGTTGCCCATGGAGGTTTACTCACATTGCATAACTGCTAAGCTTAGTAGGCAATCATTTGAAGGGCATTGATTAGGCTAAGTAACTACTAACACTGTGTATTTGGAAAGCTAAAAACTCCTGATTAATTTGGGTGAGCTACAATGTAGATATAATTTTGATAAGTTAGGAAGCTTACTATAAATTCATTAAAGTTTAGGTTTTTAAAATGCTTGGGTCTTGTATTGAAAGAACATGGTCCAGAGTGTGAAGCTTTGCGCTAGTGTTTAAATTTTACAGAGGGCCAAATAATAATAAACATGCACTATACTGTTATTGGAAAAGTGGGTGGGTGCGTGTTAAATGATAGGTAAACTGCATTGCTATTTCTCTGGCCTGCCCAAGCTACTTTGTTCAATGACTCTTGCCAAGTGGGACACCAAGAGCTAGGATTCACATGCACTTGGGTAAATGGTAGGCAGTTCCGCACTGCTCATGGTCCTATTGTAGAAGATTTGCAGCATTTTCTTTGTGTGAGTCTTTCCAGCCTGTGCAACTGCTTTCCATATTTAGAGCTCTCTAATGTCTTGTCTGCTTTTCAAGATCTCCAGCTACTGAGAGCCTAGTTTTTTTCCGCACTATGAGATGTGGAAAGGGGCAAACCTTTCCTTTCTCATTACTTCTTGGCCAAATGTGTTGGTTTTAGGCTGTTGCCTTCTCTAGGTAGGACATCCCATTTTATTTTATTTTTAGCTAGAGGATACATTTATTTTTCTTAAGGCGTATACTTTATTTCCCCTTGTTAATGAGGCACAGCCATTTCCTTAGAACCTACATGCATGTTTCACACTGTCTTTGCTATGGCTCTATGGGCCTATTTTTAACCAAAGGATGGATGTCAGAAAAGGTACAGAGCTGAATTTAGCCACAGATTAGAGGAGAGTGGTTTCAGTAAACTTGCGGTATTAACTTTGTCAGTAAAAGAAGCTAAGTGGTGAAACAAATGAAAGCAACTTGATTGTAAACGATGTTCAATCGGAAGGCAGTAGACATGTTTTGGATAATTTAACAGATACAAAGCATCCTCCACTGGAGTGCATATGCATAGTTAAAGAGAAAATGGGTGAAACTTGGAGAAGATTGGGCGGAGGAGGAAAAATACCGGGGAAATGCACCAGATTCTGGAGAGCTTTCTTAAACACAGTTTCCATTTACTTTTAATGCCTACAAAATACTTACGTGTGTATATGTATAATGTGTGTGTCTCTGTTTGAGTGTCTGTGCTTGAGAGTATCCTGTTATTTCTGTTACAATTTATTTATTTATTTTAACAGAAGCATCTTTTTTGTGTGTGTTTTAGATCTAATTCAGTGCACAAATGAGATGAATGTGAATATTCCGCAGCTGGCAGACACGCTTTTTGAGAGGACAGCAAACAGTAGCTGGGTAGTAGTCTTCAAAGCTCTAATTACAACGCACCACCTCATGATGTATGGAAATGAGGTAAGGCAGCAGTCGTTTGCAATAGAGTAATACATTTTGTGGTAGGAAGGGATTCAACTGAAGTGCTGGTGATCTCTGAAATGACGGTGTGATAGAACAACTCAAAAACCATATCCAGCCTTTGTCTCATTAGAAAGCAAGTAGCTGCATATAAGACTTAGAGAACATTCCTATGGCATATATTCCCCTTCCTAAGACCGTAGAAATTCCTACAACATTGGGAAGGGAAATACAATGTCTGAACCCTCTCCACACCTCCTCACAGCTGTCACAGAAAGAACTGTGCCAGCAGCTTTCCAAGGCTGCAACGGGAACCTTGGATGACCTCATAGAGATTGAAAATGGGGCATTCCAGTGGGTAGGGAAGGGATGTAGAGAAGAAGCCAGGATATGCAGAATGCTATGGCTTCTCCATCCCCTGTCTCTCCCCACCCCACTCAGAGGGTGGTCTAGGTGGTGGGGTTGTGTTGTTGTTGTTGTTGAGAAGGAAGAATGGAAAGCAAGATCGCCTCTGTCCTCCTCCTGCCCTGCCATTGACAGCCCAGCAGGGCATCGGATTTTGGGAAGGCTCCCATAGGATTGCACCCTAAGCTTGGCAGTCACATCTCCCTCCTAACCCTCCCCCACTAAACTATGAGTGTATTAAATGGATTAATTATTATTATTATTATTATTATTAATTTGTTTCTAACATTTATATACCGCTGAATATAATAGAATCTCTCAGTGGTTCACAGCATTAAAATACATTAAAAACACAATATTAAAACACAACATAAAAACGCTTCCAGCTACAATAACGGAGCAATTCTCTGGGGTGCTGATACAGCTATAATATTGCAAGAGTTGCTGGTCAGCCAAAATTTGCCCCTACATTCAGAGTCACAGGAATTCTCTTTCTTACCTAGCAATTATAATATCCATGAGTCAGATATCATTTGGCTATACTAAAAGTATTCCTGCAGGTGTCTGAAGCAAAATGAGCTTAATACACACCCCATTACTATTGCACTGTTACCTATACACTTTTTTGCACAATTGTATATGAATCATTTCTAGAGGATGTGTTTGGAGTTTGCTTATTCATCCCCATACTCAGAGTGGGAGCAGGGACTTGATCTCCTATTCACTCCTCCTTCTCTTATTGTGAGAAGTTAAGAGGCACATGAGAAGAAGATTCCCCTTTAATTTGAAAAACAGGATAGAGCATGTTTTACAGAGGGTTCATTTTTATAGCATCAGGGGAAATCTTGCACTCAAATAAACTTCAGATCTCTCTAGTAAGGTTGGTAAGTTCTATCAGTTGTGAGGGGAAACTAGGAGGAATGGGGTTGCAAGTGTGCAACTTAAAAAAGTCAGTCTGTATCTACTGGAAGAATCCCAAGGGACACCGAGTAAATAGTTCCTTAGTCATTGCCTTACAGCAAATATGAGCATTGGAGGTGATAGGAGGAGGGTGTATTTGCCTGCATTTCCTTGTAGATAAAGATTTTACTTTCATGTCACTGGGAATAGTTGCAGAATAGTGTGTGCATTTTATACAACCATGGTGTGATGAGGCCCATGTAAAACCTTTGCATGAGGACTTCATCAAAAGTTGTAAGCCATTGGCCATATTTGGATGACATTTTGGTGGGAAGTCCACCCCACGGACTGAGTGGTGCGGACTTTTAGCATGTCGCTTTAAAGCATCTTGGTAAAAATTGTCCAAGGAGTGGAGTTCACCCGCTGCATGGGGTAGCCTTCTCTTCCCCTCTCTGCCCTCCCCACCAAATGGTGACGCTAGTTCCTGCTTACTGTATTGGGGCGCCACCATTCTGTGGGGAGGGGAGGGGTGGAGCAGGGGAGAGAGGCGAAAGACACAATGCACCTGTCGCCCTAGCAACAGGCACCACCGCCGCACTTCCCTGGAGAATGAATCCATCCACTGAAGGAGGAAGGTGACAACTTCAGCGGTTGGATCCATTTTGCAGTGAGGCGCTGCTGCTTGTTGCTAGGGCAACGTCGCGTCTGTCACCGCTGTAGCCGTCGCCATAGGGAGAAAGGGGGGGCCTGGATCGCTCCTCAGAGGAAAAGCAATCTATCTGCTCCTTGCTCCTTTCTGCAGCAGAAAAGACTCAGTAAGGATGCCCCGCTGCAGGTTGCTGTAGCCACGCTGAAAGGAAGGCAGGATGCTTCTCCCGGCTTGACAATAAACGTCACACCACAGGAAATGTCTCCCCTCCGCCCCATGCCGCGATCTATTTGGAGATCGGGTTGAGGGGATGGATGTTCTCCTTCCATCCCCTCGACCTGATTTCCAAATAGATCACGGCACGGGTGGGGTGGGGTGAAGACTGTCTCCCGTGGCTTGACGTTTATCATCAAGCCAGGAGAAACATCCTGCTTTGCTTTGTGGATCTTGGGACCCAGAAGGAGATGCCCTGTTCCCCCTGTCACGTACAGGGGGAGAAGAGCATATTCATCCGCCATGCCCTGAGATCCACAAGTGGAGGAAGGATATCTCTCGTGATTTGACGATACATGTCGAGCTACAGGAGACAGTCCCATTCCCCCACCCCCACCCCACCGTGAAACATTTAGAGATTGGCGCGATGGGATGGAAGGAGCTTGGGCTCTCCCCTGAGAGCATCAGGTAAGCTCTTTCCATCTCCTCGAGCCAACCTCCACATGGATCGTGGGCACAGAGGGAAAGGGATGTGGGTGTCCCTGGGAACACGTGGGGAGCCCCCAATTGCTCCACCCCACCAAGGGATGGGATTATTGGCTGCAGCTGAAGTGCTTCCTGGAAGGGGATTATTTTCCATGCCGATAGAGGCACACCAGGCAAGAGCTGATGGGGTTCCTGCTGCTCTTGCCTGGCGACTCTATAGACATGGGGAAAACTCCATGGAGCCCCGCCACATGATACGCAACACGACAATTGTGCAGGAACTCCCCTCTGCACAGCATTGATATTCTGTGTGGAGTGTTATCCAAAAACACTCCACCATTGCATGGACTTTTCCCACCAAACAACACATTTCTCAATGGTGGTGTAAACACTCCACTGTGGAGTTCTAAAACTGCCGTTGAGAAACATGTTATCTGAACTGAGCCAATGTTTAACAATTTCTGCTGTCATTTCCTTTTTTACCACACCGGAATTTGTAAAACAGGGTGGCTGCAGACTGTGGCCAGATCTACACCTTGAATCAAATCATTATGATCCCATCATGGTATATCCCTCTTGCACATGTATACCTTGTAGGACACAGAACGCCATTTGTCGTGGTATTTTGGATAATGTGGAATAAAAAGCAGGAAATAATGCTATGAAAGTGGTATATGGAATGTGCAATGTGCCCCAACAGTTATCGGTGCACTTTAATACTGCTATAAAGCAGTAGTGTAGCTCTAAGCCTGTGTTATCTATTGTATGCTGTTGCATAAGTCAGTTCAATGTTTTTGCTCTTGGGCAGTGACTGCAAAATAATATCCGTTTGTAGATCTGATTTGCTTGTCTTATATTGGTTTTTTTTTCTTGCTCAGTTTATGTCACTTACAGAGTTGCTTGGAACTTAGACATATGGTTATGTCTATGGGGAGGGGGGGAATGGTTTTTTAAAGTAATCTCAAATTTGATTCTTTTCACCCACAGCGCTTTATCCAATATTTGGCATCTCGAAATACATTGTTTAATCTCAACAACTATCTGGATAAAAGTGCAATGCAGGGTAAGGATTTCTTCTTCTTCTTTGAGGCAAGTTGCAATCTGGGCAGAAGGAATGTTCGGAATTCAACCATAATAAATGAGTCTGTTAAGCCACGCTGCATTGTGTTGAAGTTGCCATGTTCTTTAATTTGTTGACGTACTAAGGCAGGGGTGGGCAACTTGTGGCTCTCCAGATGTTTTGGCCTGCCCCTCCCATCAGCCCTAGCCAACGTTGCCAATGGTGAGGGGAGTTGCAGGTGAAAACATCTGTAAGGCCACATTGCCCATCCCTGTGCTAATGAAATATTGTGTTTGCATTCAGATGTAGACTGCATTTTCACTCATCAGATCTGGTAGGCTTGTAGGTTTTGTTCAGCATATGTATGTTTGGAAGTCCGTCCCACTGAATTAAATGTCTAGGTATTAAACCAGGTTTGTTTGTTTGTTTTTAAAAAAAGGAGGGGGGAAAAAGAAAATCTGATTTTAAATGTTGGATTGAAATTTTATCCACTTTGATTAAATGCCTTTGGTATTTTATCAACTGGACTTATCAATTAATTGGTGATCTGCTAAATAAATATTCCTAGAAGCCACTTCAACTTATTTTTAAGTGAAAGCTGTGAGAAAGTCTTACAGGTTTAAAATCTTGTGGATTTTATTAATTTAATTAGGCAGCATCATTTGCTAATGCCAAGAAGCATGGTAGTTATGCTACTACCATGTGTGTAATAATGGAAAAGATGGGAGAGTGGCACCTAGGGAACTGGAATTAATTTGGAGTGCAATTCACTCTGAATAAAAAAGTGATAAGAGCATCACAAGAGTGGAATGTCTAAATGATTTTCTAAAACGTATTTCTAGGCTACGATATGTCTACCTTCATCAGACGATACAGCAGATACTTGAATGAAAAAGCACTTTCTTATAGACTTGTAGCAGTTGATTTCACCAAAATGAAAAGAGGGTAAGCATTCCACATGTTTTCACACTGTTTTATTGTAATGGCTGGATGGCCCACCAGAATGTTTGATTGAACCAAAGTATCAGAATAAAGTTCAGTCTTCAGGAAATAAAATTATTATTATTATTACTATTATTATTATTAATTTCTTACCCACCTCTCCCTCTGGATTGAGGCAGGGAACAACATTAAATACAAACATAAAATACATAAAACTGATTAAAAACATATAAAACTAATACATTATTAAAATAACAATAAAAGTCTTAAAATTCAACTAGATAGGCCTGCCGGAAGAGAGCAGTCTTTATGTCTTTCTTAAAGTTAGAGAGTCTGTTAAGTTGACAGATCTCTCCCGGCAGGTCATTCCACAGTCTGGGAGCAGCAGAAGAGAAGGTCCTCTGGGTAACGGTTATCAGCCTAGTTTTCGCTGACTAAAGTAAATTCTTCCCAGAGGACCTAAGCGTGCGGGGAGGATTGTATGGGAGAAGGCGATCCCACAGGTAACCTGGACCCAAACCATGTAGGGCTTTAAAGGTAATGGCCAACACTTTGTACTTCGCCCGGAAACTAATTGGCAGCCAGTGAAGTGATTTTAAAGTTGGTGTAATATGGTCACCCCTAGGCAGTAAGAAAGGCAAAAAATAAAATTAAAAAATGCACATTTGAATGTGAAATTTCAAATATCTTCTTTTGTTAATTTGGAACCACATAATGTGCTTGGTGACATTGTACCTACTGCAACATATTAGTAGAAGTTAAAATCTTAACAACAGAATTGAATAAACTCTTGCAAAGATTTGAAAAAATACTTTTCTATGCATATTAAATAATGTGCCATTGATTTCAATGGGATTACTCTCACTCCCATGCAAGCGTGCAGAGGACCATGGCCTTCATTTGCTCTAATCCAGGAGTGGGCAACATGCGGCCCCCGCAGTCTCCTAGTGTGGCTCCTGCCACCCCCTGAAATTCAGAGAGACCCCCCCCCTTAAAATGTTAACTTTAAAAAATGCAAAACCAAATGGCTGCTATTGCTGCTGTGCATCCTCCATAGTAGGTCCAGCTGCCATCTTGTTTTTATTATTTTAAGCCTCTTCTTCCTGTTTTTGGCACCCGCGGGGTGTGTGTGTGTGTGTGTGGGCAAAACTGTCCTCCGACTTCCTGAAGTTGTCCACTACTAGTCAGTAGTGCTGCGCTCTATGTTCGTATACTTCTGATTTATTTTCCATTGTGTCTTCGAAGGATTGATGGTGTGATGAGAACAATGAATACTGAGAAACTTCTGAAAACCCTTCCAATTATCCAGAATCAACTTGATGCACTTCTTGATTTTGATGTAAGCTCTGGAGTCGCCCTCTGTTGCCATAATCCACTGTCTGGTTTACTTACGGACGGGGGAAGAAATACGTTGCGATTCCACACCCTGCTGCTTTAACAACTAAAGATCTCTCTGCTTTCTACACAGGCAAACCCAAATGAGCTAACGAATGGTGTAATCAATGCTGCCTTCATGCTCCTCTTTAAAGATTCTATTAGGCTCTTTGCAGCCTATAATGAGGGGATTATTAACCTGTTAGGTATGTGAAACGGTAAATGAAAATTGGTTGAACATTTACAAAGTGGAGACGTACGTACATATGTGGATGTGGTTTTGTGTGTAATACCTTCTGTGTCCATTCCACTGCCACTTCCTCATACTCTCCCCTGTTTGTTTGTTCTCCTCCCGCCCCCCCCCATCAGTCTGTCCGTCTGTCTGTCTCTCCCATTCACTCGTGCATGCGCACACACCCTAACTGGTGTCCAACACATTGATAGTTCTGCCTCCACTCTTCGTTGCAGTCTTCCCCCAAACAGTACACAGCCTCGTCTCTTCTAGTGTGCCAGGAATCTTTTTTAAAAATATATATTTTACACTATTGGCCAGATGGAATGTCCTTAAGCGTTCCCAAACAATTCACAGCTAAGCCAATGCCCAGGAGAGACACATTTCCATCGACTGAGGTAGATAGCTGCAGGAACTGCAGTGTCTCTGCCACCTTTCCTTGTGTTGACTTTATCTGATGGGGTGGGGATAAATAGGCATTTCTTTAAAACTACCAACATGTTCACTGCTTTAGTATTGTACTCCATTTGTGACTATAGTAAGTGCCTAAAGTATTATCCCGAACTAGCTTCGAATTAACAAAGATATATCGACAGATAAAATTCAAATGCAATGGCAGTAGTAGAGACTTATGCTCAGAAAGTGCTTTACATCTATTGTCATTATGTTTAGTGAAATTCAAACTTGGGTAGATTCACACAGTAACGTTCTGATTGTTTGGAAGATATGGAAGCTTGGTTATTAATGCAACCCGTTTGCCTTGTTAATTGGGTTCTTAGAGTATTTTAAACCCAAACACTTCAGAACCTCCTAAGCCTGTTTTGAAACTCACAGTAACAATAGTTAACTTAGATGTTTGTGTTCACCCATAGCTGGGAGAGTATCTTTATAGTTTATCTTCAGTGATCCATTAGGCATTGCTATACAGCCCCAGTTTCTGTCAGTGAGGCTCTGGTGAAACCTCTTTGGGGATAAACTAGACTAATACTGGTAGATTCATTTCTTGATCTGGCTGCAACTGCTGCCAAGTAAAGTGTAAAACATTTTCAAAGGGTAAATGTTAAGCAATTGGATTAATGGAAATGGAAGATACTTGCTTACAATTTTCCATCGTGTTGAGTCAGGGGGCAACGCTGTCTTCTGTTTTTAATGATCTGCAAAATACTGCTACTCCTAAACTGCCCAGAGAGCGTTGGCTATTGGGCAGAATAGAAATATAATAAATAAATAAATAAATAAATAAATAAATAAATAAATAAATAATACAGGTTTAGAAATAATCCAAAGCTACCTATGCATTTAATATTTATGTCTAGATTTATACCCTCCTTTTGGACAATGTCCCAAAGTGTAGACTTGTATGATCAACACTATAATAAAGCAGCCATGCACATTGCTGGATTAATATTACCAGCTGCTAGTCTTTTATTATGCCACTAGTAGTAATTTGTAGCCTAAAAGGAGTAAAACCTAACTTCTGTAGAATGTTCCGCATGCAGGCAATTTTGTCACCTATAGGCAAATTTTACTTGTTCTAGGTGACCAGGTAAGTGACTGCTTGCAAACTTGTCACAGAAGTATGAAAAACTGATGCAGTTGGTTCATGATTCCAGTTGGAAGCTCATGGCTCTGATATTGGATCTACTAAGCACCCTGACTCCAAATACATTATATTGAAATCCTTGGGACTTAAGTAGAACTTGCTTCTGCACACATTTGTGTTAGAACCGCAGCATAAAATACATGCTCATCTCAGAAAAAAATCAAGGAAGTCAACTGTGTTTAAACAATCATAAGGCAACCAAGACTGGGCCTTAGGTGTCTTAGAGTATTAGGTTTGATTCAGAGATCTTACTACTACAAGTGATTGCTTTGGATACAGTATACAGATAGTATACAGGTACCGAGGCAGATTGCCATTAGCTGTTGACAGCATGAGCACGTAGCTGACCACCTCCTAGTCTTTGCTGGTTCTTATGATCATTATGCAGCATCCAACATCTTTACTCTCTCTGGGTCAGCTTTCTCCCTGCACACAGCAGTAGTCTGCAATTGCTAGATCATATGATTGCTTTTAACATTTTTTTTTACATTTGGAAACTCTAGAAAATGTTGGTATGAGAGGAAGAATTGAGCATTAAAAATTTTTTTTGCGAACAGTGAGCAATCTTGTTCATCTTCTAGCGGCTAAAAACATTTGTTTCTTGAAAATCATGTTATGTCTTGCTTTCTTAAAATCCTAAAGGTTGATTGCGCTTGCAGATGGCTAAACTTTAAAATGTAATGCGGAAATCGCAGGTTTATAGACGTCCAGCCAGTCTTTGTTGACTTAAGAAGTAAAACATATCAGAAATACTGGACTTTTAAAAAAAAAATCTGACATAAACCCTTAAGTATAAACAATTAGTCTTCCTTGCAATTATTTTTCCAGCACTCCATTTTTTAAATATTATGTTACAGTCTTTTATTTACAAATGTTTTTTTTCCTTATGCTTCAGAAAAGTATTTTGATATGAAGAAGAACCAGTGCAAAGAAGGTCTGGATATTTACAAAAAGTTCTTAGCCCGAATGACCAAATTGTCAGAATTCCTCAAAGTAGCAGAGGTAAATAAAACCCAGTAGCATCAGCAGTATTTCATTTAGCTCTCTGTACTGGTACAGTAATAAGTGCATATGGTTGCAATTCTCCCCCAGAATTTCTTGCAAATATAGGTGTTCTGTGATAGTTGAATGTAAACATCACCTAAACCGTGTACATTTAAAGGGATATTTTGAAAGTCTAGTTTCTACTTTCTGCGTTAAACAAAGTTTTATATATATATATATGTAAAAAGTATTTCTTGAATGTGCCTTTTCCAAATAGTGTCAAAGTTTTCACAAGTCATTTATGTCTATTTCCAGTATCTGAAATAGATCAACACGGCTTAAGAGAGATCTTGCAGAATCTCCATATGAAATTCAGCTTAGAAACGGCATTTAGAGTTGTACCAGTTCAGAAAGCTCTCCATGTCCTCCCTTATCCCTTAGCTTTTATGTAGACATTCAGATCCACAGTTTTTTCTTTTCATTGCCACTGCATGTAGTAATGTACAATTTTTTTCCCCTTTTTTGTGAACCCAGCAAGTTGGAATTGATCAGGGTGACATTCCAGATCTTACTCAGGTCAGTGTACATTTCATATTAATTTAAACCAAGTCCTTTTGTCCCCTTGTGGTTTTTAACAGTTAGTATTCCATTCTATACATTCTGTGAAGCCATTCTCTTCCATATATGTCATATATGGAAATATACATGTCATTTTTTCCTGTGGCCTATTTTGTTTGCATAAGTAGTGTGTTTGATCAATGACAAGTTTTTAAAGTAGCCTTTTATTTTTCCCTGGGCTGTTCTGGAGAATATTATTATTAAAGACTTTGGGAGGGTTTTTTTTTTTTTTAAACCCATCACAACAACAACAACAAAAAATCCCCCACCACGAAACACATAGGCTGAATTCGGACAACATGATAGTCAATGATGGGGTAATAATCAAATTTACAGTTGTTCATCTAGAGGGTACTCCCCACACAGCATGGTAATAAATAATCAACTTTGGTGTGGATTAGGATCAGCGCTGAGTTGACTATGGCAGCATTCGGACGACACGATAGTCAATTCAACTGACGATTGTTTCCACCCCCAACCCAGTTGCTTATTGTGTCGTCCGAATTCAGCCATGTCAAGACATAAGAGAATTCCTCCTTCATTCGAATAACTATAATTTCCCCACGTTTAATCAGCCAGGGTATAAAGGACTATAACAGCTTCTTTCACATGCTCAATGCGGCTTGTTTCTCAAAAATTTCACCACCACCACCTCCGCCCTTAGAGAAGGGACAACAGCTCAATGGTGCAGCACATGCAAAAAAGTACAGGTTCAATCCCTGGTTTCTCCAGTTTAAAAAGTCCAGGTAGCTGGGTGATGGGAAAGACCTTTGCCTGAGAGAGCTGACTCCAGTTGGAGTAAATAGTAATGGACTAGATGGATACAACAAACAAACAAACAAACGAGGACCTTGCACATTAATTGCCAAACTGTATTAATGCTAGAAATGAATACAGTTGTAGCTGGATACTGGATACACATTTATAAATAATGGATACACATTTATAAAGGCCCTCATTTGTTTGTTTGTTTGTTGAATTCACCTTGTGAGGATTCCTCCCGTGTATTTGTGTTCTAGATGGATACAAGGTAGTTTCCTATCTTCCTATGTCGTAAAGGGATTTTACTCGGGTAGGGAGGGGAAATCAGCCGTTCAAAGAAGGAGCCATAAGAGTATACATCTAAAGTTGTTCTTAGGATCCTACTTTGTTGGTTTTGAAAACTATATATAATTCTGTGCCATTTACTGGTGCTGATACATTGGGCCCAGTATACAAAAGTGTATTTACAGCCATAATGGTTTGCAGAGGGCCAGTAGTTCAGTAGCAGAGCGCATGTTTTGCCTGGAGCAGGTCCCATGTTCAGTCCCCAGGAATCTCCACTTGAAGATCTTGTTAGGAGGGCTAGGAAGGGTGTGAGATATTGCAGGCAATACTGGAATAGACAGACAGACTAATGGTCTGAGCTGGTGTGAGACAGCTTTGTATGCGCATATGAATTGATACATCTAGAACAGCAAAATAGAGTGAAAAGTCTTTCATGCTAGCCAGCAAATTCATGTGTTGCAGTTATTATACCATTCCATAAATGCTTCTGTAGATCCCTCTAATTTGTGTTGAGATAGAGATAGATAGATAGATAGATAGATAGATAGATAGATAGATAGATAGATAGATAGATAGATCAGGGTTCTTGCAGTGTTTCATCCTCTTCTGTTTCTTTTCTTGCCCCACATATGCTTAACCTCTTATACCCACTTGCCCACATCACCCTTTCTGATCCAGTCATATCACTGCTTCTCCACAGCTGTGTAGCTCTCTTCATTCTCTGCCTGACTCACCCAGAGGGACCAGGCAGCCCTTGTGACCTGCACAATCCGTTGTCAAAAATTCAGGCTCCTTGTCTGTGCTGCAGATTGGGGGTTTTGGTTGGGGAGCGAGGTGGTTCTTGGGCCTACGTGCCATCAGAGTAGTTTCCCTTTTGAGATTTTTTTTCTTTGGGGGCACATTTAGTGAAAGCTGTGGTTCTTGACAGGCCTGTGTAAGCCTCGGGCCTCGGACTTCCGAATCCGAAGCCTAGAGGCCATTTTATGACAGATCCATCATAAAATGGTGGATCCGCCATTTCCTCGCCCACTCCCAGGACCCGGAAAAGTATATGGTGCCTGGGAGGGCTGGACTTACTGGGGCCCAGGAGCAGAGGGTAGAGGTGTCGTCGTTGCCTGCTCCTCGGCACGGGCGAATCTGTGTTCCCGGCGCCAGTGCATCCTCCTGGCGCACAGCACCATTGCGTCCTTTCTGGGAAGAGATCTCTGGCTTCCCCGTGAGAAAGCCGGTGCTCTCGCGAGATCTCTTGTGGGGAAGCTGGTGATCTCGCGAGAACTCTTCCTAGAAAGGATGCAACGGCGCTGAAAAGGACGCAATGACGCCGTACGCCGGGAGGACACACTGGCACTGGGGACACAGAATCGCCCATGCCGACGAGTGGGCAATGGCGGCAACGATGACACCTCTACCCTCTGCTCCTGGGCCCTAGTAAGTCCAGCCCACCCAGGCACTGTATGCTGGGAGTTGTAGACTTTTCTGGAGCCTGGGAGTGGGCGAGGAAATGGCGAATCCGCCATTTTATGACCGATACGTCATAACATGGCCTCCGGGCTTCGGATTTGGAAATCCAAGACCCGAGGCTTGCACAGTCCTGGTTCTTGATCCCAGTATTAATCCCCCAGTGAAGTCATTCCGTAAGACATGTGCATACATTGACCCTTAACTCAGACGAACTGGGAACAGTTGCATGGTAGGACTGGGATGTTGGTCTGTTGCCTCATGTGAATAATGCAGGATATGGGAGGGAAAGAAGGATGTAGACTTTAAAGCAAAATGTGGATAAAGAACATAAAAATGCAAGTATTTGGGCAAGCTTCAATAGATTTGATCCAGATTAAGCACAACTCATTAAGTGCAATTTTTAAAGAATTCAAGGAGGTGCTGAATGAATGCTGTACTGGCATCTCTTTCAAGCCATTAACACCACACCACATGTGAATCAAGGCTACAGTACGTGACAGGAACCTTAATTAATACAATGTCTATTGCCTTTGGAACGGGTTTGCAAAGTAGAGTTCTGTGAGAGCTTGTCAGTATATCTCTTGGCTTGCCAGTATTCTCATTCACCCAAAACTCATCCTTCTGTGAGTTCATAATGTATCAATGTATTGCCTGTTTTCTAATTTTTGGTTAAGCTGCACTTTTCCCCCTTAGGAAGTGTAACTGGAGTATGTTAAACATTGAATTCTAACTGTTCCATCGTTTGTATGTTTTGCTGACTATAAAATATGCCTTTCAAATCTTTCCTCTCTGTTTGCTTTGTTCATCACAAGTACAGGCTAGTATCATTGGGGTATTAGGATTTCTGCTATAGACTTAAAACCCTAGGTGAGGTCTCAGTAATCTGTTGTTGGTGTATTATTTCTGGCTTTAACATATTCCTGAGAAGCCCAGATTAACTCTTTCCGCCCCCCCCCACTTCTTGTTTCTTTAACATTAACTAGTTAAAGTACTTTGAACGGATTAATTGGGAAGTGTTAAGAATTCATTATTTCACTGCTATATCAGCCGTCTCTTGTTTGAGCAATAAACCTATATACACCAGTTGCTGGGGAACACGGGCGAGAGAGTGCCGTTAAACCTATGGCCTGCTTGTGGGCCCCTGATCAACAGCTGGTGGGCCACTGTGTGAACAGAGTGCTGGACTAGATGGACCCTTGGTCTGATCCAGCACGGCTCCTCTTATGTTATGTCCTTATGAGCACCTGTATTCGTTTTTATTCTTAACTGCATTATCTTGCCCTTTCTTCAAGTAAGACACATTGGCATTCATGGACTTCTTTCATTTTATCCTCCCAACTACCCTGTGAGCTAGGGATTGTTTAGTGTGGTGGCTTTACTCCATGGACAGTAGCAGAAAAGTCCAAACCAGCTCCATTCAACTTAGGTGGATAACATTTTAACCACTTCACATATATTGACAGTAAGAAAAAAAGCAAGTGTACGGCATTACGTATGGACCTGTTTTTCGTCCGCATTTTTCTTTTGTACTTCCCTGTCTTTCTTACTTCATTTACCTCATTGTTCCCATATTCAGAATCAGTGTGAACGTGACAACTCAGTTGCTGGTCTTGACTTTACTTCTAATGCTTATCAAAGCTTAGAGATCAAAATAGGCTCTTTTGTTTTCTTCTACCTTGAGTGCTCAGTCTGATCACTTGCTAGAAGCTTGGCAGACCTTCAGAGCCCCCTCACCATCCCCGGCCCCAGAACGTAAAATGGCCAATCAAAATAGCCAAATTTCTCTGGAAAATATCTGCATGTGCCACATTTTGGATGAATGTAATGCCTTTACATATGAAAGGGGACATCCTGTAAAATGCAATGCCAGCCAAATAGCTTGTTGCAAATCGAACATTATTTTTTTAAATGAATTTGATATTCTTTTGCTTTGCATATCATATCTTCTGGTTCTTTTGTCGTTTCCTCTGCTGTAGAAGTTAATAAACTGTGAGCTGATTATTCCTTTCTAAAAATAAATGTGAGCAACATTTAATTGAGTAAATAGTAAATGGAAAACGTTGCTATGGGATTGGCAGAGATTAGTTATACTCTTGATTGAGCCTGGCTTTTCAGATAGTCTACTTCCAGGGAACCCTTTTCTCAGCATCATGTTTAAGGAACCTTTGCATAGGTGTCCTAGAGCTTCTATGTCTAGCAGAAGTTTCTGGGGTTCACATGGAGAGCTGAGCAGCCCATGTCCGATCCATGTGAGCCCTAACACACCACCAAGCCTCAACAGTACCATTTGCTGTGGTGAATGTAGTGCTGCCCTCTGGTGAGCATGATAAATGGCCAGCCTTCCTCCCACGGTGGCTGCGCCAGTGACAGCTATAGACGGATCCCTGCTACCTCCCTAGCCCCTAAGTTGGGAGGAAGGCTGGGTGTCTTTGAGCAGTTGCATGGCCTAGCCCCCTGGAGTGCTTGGACCATGAAGGGCTGAACCAAAAAAAGCCCTGCAGCTCTTTCCCATTTTGGGGAGGGTTGGACTCTACCACTTGAGTGCATCCAGCCCAGCGTAGTTCTAATTGGCCCTTCCCTTGGAAAAGGCTACTGGGTGAGTGTTGGACGCTGCTCGTGAAGGCGCTCAGGGCACCTAGAAGCAACATGACCCAGGCAGCCATGCTACCCTCCTGCTGGAGAAAGTGGGGGCCGGCGACTACAACGTCTGGATTGGCCAACAAGGCCAGTCAAAAGCAGTACATCCTGCAAGAAAGCCAGTGTGCTGTAGTGGCTAGAATGTTGCACTGGGAATTAGAGGCGATCCAGGTCCTCATCCCCACTTGGCCATAGATGCTCACCAGGTGACTTTGGGCCAGTCACAGAGCCCAACCTACCTCACAGGGTTGTTGTTGAGAGGATAAAATGGAGAGGAGGAAGATTATGTACGGCGCCTTGGAGGTGGGCGGTGGAAAGGCAGGATATAAACGTAACAAATAAGTAAAAATACACTGTGCAGCAGCTCAGTAGCAGTGAGCACAAAATTGATGGACTATTGTATGCCTATGAACGATTTTCCTCCTTGAGAAATAGTTCCTGAAAACCACTCATCTGGAAGATGGTGACAGAAAGGATTAGCACATCCTCCATCTAAAATAAGAAAGGAGCTAAGGGAGGGATGGTGTAGCTCAGCGGTCGAGCAATGCTTTGCATGCAGAAGGTCCCAGGTTGAATCCCCGGCATTGCCAGTTAAAAAGGAACATGCAGCAGGTGATTATGAACGATCTCTAAGATCCTGGAGATTTGCTGCCACTGAGAGTAAGCAAGGCTAGATTTGGTGGACCGGTAATCTCACCTGATATACGGCAGTATCTTCTGCTGCTAGTATTTGCTTGCATGAATGTAAGGCCATGTCTGGCACCTTTCCCCTGTGGCTTTGGGGAGAGGCAGCAGCTGCTAAATTGTAGAAATGGAGGCTTTGAGGCCATTATTCTTCCTCTCTTTGTGAGCATCTTGCTCTCAGATCTTAGATTAGAAGTGATCTCTTTGGCAATCGGAGTAGAAAAATGTAAAAAACAAAACGCCACACACATACACAGTTTATCTTCCAACATACATTTGATGAGAATTTTAACTTTAGGCTCCCAGCAGTCTGCTTGAAGCACTGGAACAGCATCTGGCTTCTCTGGAAGGGAAGAAGACAAAGGAAGTTTCGGCAGCCAGCAGGTAATTGGCAGGTTGATCTCAGTCTCATTGTTGATTCTTGTCATAGTAGAGTGTAGGATGTTCCCATTTCTGTTATAGCCCTGTGTTTTCTTACTTTGACGGAACATATTTATTAATTTAATTAGTCCATTTATATCCCGCCTTTCTGTCAAATTATGAACAGTGCCAAAGCATCTGCTGCTCTCATCTGCCGCTAGTGGAGGGGAGCAGTGGGATGGAGAGGCTGGAGGGAAAAAAGGAATTCCCCATCTCAGCTCCCCTCCCCACAAATCCTTCAGGGAATCCTCAAGGAATCGCTACTTGAATTCAAGTCTGCACTTGAATTAATACTATCTGCATGCTAAGATGGCCATGGATATACACATGGCCTCCTAGATAGCGGTGACACATGTGGAATTGCCCCCTTTTTGATATCTGTCCTATTATTTGGAGGCGTTCTAAATATCTTTATTTGGGTTGATTTTGAGGGATCAGACAAACTGGATTTAGCATAGCAGCGAAGAACCTCCTTTGGTCCAGGGGTGTGTGTGGATTGTGTATGTCCCCCCCCCCCCCCAATCAACTTGGTAGGCCAAATCATGTCGGGGAGTTCCTAATAGAAGCTCTGTCTGACCCAGTCATAAACATTTTTTTTACCTCAAACTTATTTTTATTGCCACGCTGAGTACTTCATGTTATGGGACGGCGCACAGACATTGTAAATAAATAAATAAATAAATAACCAATTCCTTCTTTTGCCCTCCTCCCAATAATTGCCAAAGGTTTTTTTTTTTTGCTTATGAATAAGTGCCGTGTGTGCTGTAAACGTACATGCTGTGAGATAACGTATTTTCCCACACGTACAACTCGATCCTGTGCATGTTCACTTGGATTTAAGGCCCTCTCTATTCAATGGGACTTCTTCCCAGGTAAGTGTGCATAGGATTGCAAACATGTTCAGTTTTTATTTATTTTATTAATTACATTCCTGTATCGTCCAATATCTGAAGCTCTCGGGGTGGTTAATGCCCCTCTCCTATCTTACCTGTGTTGATCTGGACAAGTTTAAAATTGTGTGGTTTGAATTCCGTGCACCTCCCCCTTCCTAAGAAAATATCTAGGGGATGCTTGAGGCTTCCTTCTGGCTGAAAGACTTTAAGTGTATGTGCGCGTGTCTTTATTTCCTAAACATTTCAGAGCTAGCACTCTATCCAGTGCCGTTTCCACACTTGCCAACACAGGCATGTCCTTCAGTAAAATGGATGAACGAGAGAAGCAACAGGCGCTGGAGGAAGAGCAAGCAAGACTACAAGCGCTGAAGGTACTACTACAATATGAGTTTTCCGAATAGGAGTAGTCTAAAATGCAAAAGCTGAACTGCCAGCAACCTTTCATACATCCCTGAAAGAAGGAATTTAGCTTTTACCACTATCCCTGACTGTGCTGTATAAGCACTGCTGTTTTGCTTCATAATTTTAAGTTTGTGGATTGTATCGTCGAGAGATGAGTTATATTGTGTGTTTTCAGAATTGCTGAGATCCTTGACATTCTGCTTGTAGCCTTAGTCTTCATTTCCACCCATGGCATAGCATCTGTTTCATTGCATCTTATAAAGTTGGGATGTACAGAGTCCAGTCAAAGTGAATCACTTTCAGATCCCACTGATTTCAGTGGGGAATCTCCACTGGAAATCAGTCCTTAGCTTTGGCTGGGTCTACTATACATGATTGTATATAATGGAACCAATGACCTAGGGAGGTGGTGGGCTCTCCCACACTAGAGGCCTCCAAGAGGCTGCTGGACAGCCATCTGTCAGGGATGCTTTAAGGTGGATTCCTGCATTGAGTAGGGGGTTGGACTCGATGGCCTTATAGGCCTCTTCCAACTCTACTATTCTATGATTCTATGAAAACTGTCAAGGGAAGTCATGAATAAACCAGTTCAATGGAAAAGAGTTAAGCAATGGCATTTTGCTGGATTGCCCAGCAATAAACTGTAGAATGCGGATGTGGGTTAATTTCTGCAACGAGGTTTAGTTTCAGTTCCAGTATATTTTGCTTCTCTTTATGAAAACGCTAACACAGTGTAAACTCAAATGTTCCTAGTAAATGCTATCTTGCACAACTATTTTGTAGGAACAGCGCCTGAGAGAGATTTCTGTGGTGTCAAATTCTACTCCTACGTCTGCCTCTCCAAGCACTTTATCAGGGAAGAGTGTGAATACCAATGCTGCTGTTGACCTCTTTGCAACACCCGCACCAACGACCAATAGGTGAGGGCTATTTTACTACAAAGAACCTCTAGTCAGGAGGTTAATTCTTCATGTTCAAACAACTTCTTGGGCTTGGAAAGTATACCTGAGAGGCTTCCACACTTAAAGGCAACCTTAGTATAGGTTTACATTTTTAAAACCATAGAAATCAAAGTTACTTTCTTTTGAGTATTCTTTTTAAGCCCAGAAACTCAACAGAAGTTTGTCTGCTTTTGCATTTCACTTTTCCATTCTAGATTTTTATATTTACCAATGGAAACTCAGGGCCTCTTGTGGAACTTGGTGTGGACTGCAAACATTTCTATTGCATAAGCATAGTAGAATCTCGTTTGTTGTTTGCTGAAGAGAAATTTGACCATCGTCCTACAAAAACAAAAGAAATTGTATCCGTTGTCCTCCCCCTCACAAACAGCTTTGTAACCAACTAATTGAATTATTAGGATTGAGTCATTCATTTTCTCCCAAAAGCATTTGATTTCACTTGCAACAGTTTTTTTGTCAAGTATTTAATAATCCATTCTCCCCTCAACAGTTTTTTTTTAAATGGGAATGATTTAACTAATTATCAATCACTATACCACTGGGTATTATACAACTCTACACACACCTACAAAAGCTCTAGATTATTGTCTGTTTCCCTAAAATAATTTCTTAATTCTTTCTCCCCAAGGCCATTGTTTCAGTTAAGCAAAATGCTATTAGCTAGAGACTCCATTGCTGATCCTGGTAAACCAAGATGGAGCAGCCAGCAGAGACTGCATCACACTAGTTTAGATTTGTTTGGACCGTAATTTAATAATACAGAATACAAAACGTCAGTATCTATACTTAAAGAAACAAAGATAGCCACACACCTCTGGAACGAGTTTCCTGCAGTGGCCTGTTAGGCTCCTTCTTTGCAGGACTTCAAGAAAGCCTTGAAGACTCATTTGTTTTTATTGGCCTTTTTTAAAAACAAACAACCCACTATTTTTATTTATATTATTTTAATTTTTGTATTGTTTGTTTTAATCTCATGTGTTGCTTTGGGAGGGTTCCACCCTTAACAATGGCCTAAAATAATATTAAATAATAAAAGCAGGGGAACAATTATTGAAACCAGTCACAGTGTAAAACGATTAAATGAAACCAGTTAGTAAAAGGGAACAGTAAAGTAAGAGGCCGGAGGCTTTTTTGAAAAGGAAGGCCTTCTACAGCACAAGAACTAAGCCTGTCAGAGTTTGGAAATGCTCTGAAAAGTAGTGTGGTCTTGAGTCTTTACAAGCATTTCAATAGTTGCCATAAATAACGCCTACCTTAGAGGATTTATCAAAACAAAGTTGTATTGTAAAATCAAAGTTGCAAATTTGTTTTCCAATGGTGCTGCTTGTATGTGTAGATGTTTCTGGAAGTTGTTGGCCTGAGTTTGAGCTTCAGCTCCTTCAGATGTTTGTAAGAGGACAATAGACCTCATTTTGCTTAAGTGTGGCCTTCGTATAGGTGAAATCCCTCTTCTTGAACCTTTCAGCATGCCCAACCTTTCTACAGATCTCTTTGATCTTCAACCTGCATTTGTTCCAACGGTACAGAGTACTCCAGCCATAGCAACGTCAGCAAGCAGTGCCTGGGGAGGTGAGTGAGCTGTTGGGGCTACACAGAACTCTTGCAGTCCTTGGAATTCTGGGAGTCAATTATCTTTATCTTTCCAAATTAAGTCTTACTTAACTGAACGCACAGCTAATTTGCTGCCATGAAATCCAGATATCTCTTACCTTCATTAACAGCCGTGGCAGAGAAACACAGAGCAGATTGTAGCAATTATTACTTTGCTTCAGATCTGTCTATTTTTTCCCATTACAAGAAACTTGTTTTACTACCTTCGCTTCTTTTCTAATTTACCTGTCCACATACCCTATTTCTGTGGAATTGAGAGTTTCTCTTCGGAGTAGTTTGGTCATATGGGTCTGATCTGAAATCTGACGAGTACATGAGGCAGAGCAGCTCCTGGTGTTTTGTTTTGAATGACTGATTAGTGATAAACTTGCTTTCCATAGTAAATGACGATTGTGTAACTAGGACAGGGAGGCAAAGGGCTATATTTGGTCTGTAGATATACGTAACGGTACCTCTTTTCATTGGTGACTTCAACATCTATGTGCATGACTGTCTTTGGAACTGATTGAGGGAAGAGTTTGATCTGCAAGGAGTTCTGCTGTTATAAATTTGGCTTTTGCTTGCAGTTGTTATTGTTATTATTACTATTATTGTTTACTCCATTTCTATATCACTTAAAAGCGAAGCTCTCTGGTCAGTTCACAACAATTCACAGATAAAATACAGCATAAACATTTAAAGTATACAAAAATCGAACAATTTAAACAGCTAAAAACAATGTCAATGTACTAGACGTATGACTTGAACTATAACTTGAGCTATCACCTGAATGGCTTCATTTTATTATCACTCTGATTAGTCGTGTGCTTAAATTTTATGCACACACATATGCATGTGTAGACGTACATGAATGAATACAGCTTGCATTCTGCCAACGTTGTTGTTGTTATTATTATTATTATTATTTATTATTATTTACATGTGTATACCACCCCATAGCCGAAGCTTTCTGGGTGATTTACAAAAATTAAAAACATTGAATATTTAAAAACCAATATACAAAATTTAAAATTTAAAAGCATAAAAACAAACTGCATATAATTTCCAGCTATCCAGGGGTGCCTAAGAGAAGAGAAAAGTTTTAACCTGGCGCTGAAAAGATAACCGTGTTGGCTCCAGGCGAGCCTCGTCGGGGAGATCGTTCCATAGTTGGGGGGCCACCACTGAAAAGGCCCTCTCCATCTGAGTGTGCTTCAAGTATAAAGTGGGGATGGAATTCTCGACGCCTGTTGCACCTAAGCCTTGCCTTCCTCTGCACTAAAAACGTTAGCTGCTATTGTGTTGCAGGCCTCTGTGTTCCAAGCTTCAAGGGGCGAGGGGTTAAAGTGTTCCATTGCAGTACCTTTCTCAAAGCAGTGCGTTTCAGACCCTACATTTCCCTCCTTTTCTCCTCTCCAATTCTATGCATAGTGAGATCTATAGCAGACACCTGGTTCAGATGCTTCACCTCCATTGCATGTAGAAGTTAAAGCTCAAGCTGATGGATTCTTTCTGAGTGGGGAATTTTCCAATTTGAGCATTCATGTTTATATATGATCTTACATTGCTTAGAGGGGAGGGTAAGATGCAGCATCTGAACAGCCAGCTGATAGTGATGTGGCTTTTTCAGAAATTGTTAAAATTGAAAATTTCCTGAGGAAAAGTCCTATGCAAATCTGGCTAATTTGCAAAGGTTGATTTGCACCTGAAAATTTTCTCATGCCCTAGAGAGAGATCTAGTTTAGCAACTTCATTTTACCTTTATTTGCCAAACAACAAAACTAAAAAAGTACCCCATTCCAATTTTTATCCTAATACAAATATTTGACCTGAGATATTTGAAAGGGAGAAATTAAAACACACTTAAAGTGATTTAAATGTTATATTATGTAGCAGTTATTACTGGAATACTTGAAAAACTTTAAAGACTTCTTTTCCATTGTCTACGTTTAAGGGAAACAAAATACTGAAAACTGTTGACACGCCAGGTTTTTTTTAGCAACTAAAGAACTGTGCATAAGGTGCTGGAACCACCCATCTGTTTCAACAGAGTTCGACTCTCTTTCACCGTGGTCATTTTGGGCACCTTCAGTTTTACAGTCACAACTTATTCCATTTCACACAGAAACATATGTATTTCAGTGACACATAATCATATTGGCTCAGTTCGCACTACACATTTCTCTACGCAGTGTGAAAACGCCACTCAACGGTGGAGTTTTTAGGGGATACTCCTCACACAACATGTTCCAACTCCACCGTTGTGTGACTGCGGGCTCCCGTGGAGTTGAGTAAAATCCGTCATGATGTTTGATTGACAGTTCCTCCGCCCTCTCTCCGCCCCCGATCCTCCCGATGGTATCCCATCAGACATTGCTGCAAAAAGAAAAGAAAAGAAAAAAAAACCAGTGGCTCCCCTAGAGCAGCACTCGCTCCTTTTGCCGCTCTTGCCAGGGAACTCTGTAACCAGTGGGAAAAGTCAACTCAATGTAATGGAAAACTCCACGGAGCCCTTGACGCAACACAACAATTGTGCAGGAACACTCCTCTGCACAGCGTGGAGTGTTTCTCAAAAAAACTCCACCGTTGCGTGGAGTTTTCCCTCCAGACAACACATTTCTCAACCGTGGTGTAAAAACTCCACTGTGGAGTCCTAAAACCACCGTTGATAAATGTGTTGTCTGAACTGAGCCATTCTGTCACATACTTGCTACAAATAATTGCCTGGAAAACATTAATGACAACTTCGAAACTGCCAAGCATGCCTGAAACTGTATTTGCAATTGGCATCCATTCATTGTTACTAATGAACTTACGAAATGGAACCTTTCCCATGGAAAAATGAAGCACTGGAAAAAATCTTACCAGAAACTTTTCCAGCCTACATCACTGCCAGTTCAACTACATATGTACCCTAATCACAACATACCTTTGAGAGTAAGCCAGTGAGGGTCCAGCATAGCTCTCTGACTCTAACTAGCTGGGTTTAAGGATTCAGAAGTATATTCCAGTGTAAGAATTCTGTTTCCAAAGTTGTGTGCCTTTTGTACAAAAGACAAAAACTGTTACGGATTTCAGTAAAATTAACCTGAGTGAGCAGACCAGCGAAAAACACTCATGCACAAAACTGTTTTAAATTCTTGTCTCTCTGAATTCCCCAAGTTGTGACTGTGTGCAGTGCATCTTCTCTCAAGTACTACTTGTATTCTGGTTTTTCTTCTTTTCCTTTCTTGCCACCTAATGCTGTATTCAAAAGGACCTTTCTCATCCACAAATGGTTGTGTTGGGTCTCCACCCCACCTGGACCTCTTTGATATGAAGCCGGTTGAAGAAGCTGTAAAAAGTACCACCCCTTTTGTGACATCTTCCTTTGCCTCCAAACAAACAGTGGAACTGTTTAGTGGTAAAGCACCCTCTAATTTATTTCCAAATAAACACTAACAATGATCCCGCTATCTAATATTTTTTTGATATTTGGTTTCTCCCTTAGTTTCTTTAATTTCCAGTTAAAACGTTATTTCAACTCCTAATTAAATAGATGACTGGCAATTCTAATTTAGAATGTAAGTGGTATACTATATTGCATGTTTTGCATTTGACATAAGTTTGTGATTGCCCCCCTTTTTTTGAAAAAAGGAAAATGGGGGTACACAGGATTAGTTTCATGATTCAATAGGTGCTTTAACCTAGTCTTTGCTGTCTTTCTTTCTGTGAAGATTATTTTCCTGGACCTAAAGTTCCATATACTTCCACGTATTTATCCTTGCAATTATTTTCTTTTAACTCCCTTTAATTGTCTTAATTTTGAGAATTCTTATACTTTTATGAACATTTGTAGGATATCCTGTTCATTCAGCATCGCAGAAAACTGCCTCTTCAACAATCAATGTGGATTTTGATGCTGTATTTGGTGGAAAGTCCTCGGTGCCCGAGTTTAGAACTGCAACGGGTAAAGCTATGTTGCCTCTATGTTTTTTTAAAAGCCATAGACTTCTGGTTTTATACAACAGTGAAGCCAGTACTTGCCTTTGTTATAAGAGAATATTCAATGTAATGTCAACCTATTAAAAATTCCTTTGCTACATGAGGAAAACCCATCTTAGCCAGACAGATGCCCACCAGGAAGGTATAAAACAGGGATAGGGAACATCTTTCAGACCAGGGGCCGAATTCAATTTCAGAGAAGCTCTTGGGGGCCACATTCCAGTGGTGACAGAGCCAAAGGGAAAAGGGAGGGGTCAAAATATCAAAAATACCAGTATGTTGTAGCTTAAAACTCTTATCTCCTTGGAAATGATTTAGTGACTGGGTTCAGACAACACAATAACCAACGGTGATTTCAATAGTCCACGGTTGGCTATTTAACCTGCCTTGGGTTATAGTGTTCTGTGGATGAATGTTTTTAGCCAACGGTTGTTTATTTGGCTAAAATAACCTACACAAATAACCAACACTGTGAAGAGGTGGCTATTTGAACTACTGTTGGTTATCGTGTTGTGTGGCGGGCACCGTTGGTTATTTTGTCGGCCACTGAGTCTCAAGGCAAAAGCGGTCAACGTGGCAGCTGCTGCTCTAGTCCAGCTGGCAGGATAGTTTTTAGGCAGCAGTGGTTGATGGGATACCAGCAGGAGGACTGAGGGTAGGGAGAGAGGGTAGGGAGAGAGAGCCCAGATCTTTATTTATTTATTTATTTATTACATTTGTATACCGCCCCATAGCCGAAGCTCTCTGGGCGGTTTACATAGGATTAAAAACAATTAAAAACAATATACAAAAATTAAAACAGCAAAAACATACAACATACACACAATCTGTACATTTAAAACCACTTCAACACTTCAAAAAACTACAAAAACAAAACAAACCCAGGCTCCTCAGATATTGCCAAATGCCTGAGAGAAGAGGAAAGTCTTGACCTGGCGCCGAAAAGATAACAATGTTGGCGCCAGGCAGGCCTCGTCGGGGAGATCGTTCCACAATTGGGGAGCCACCACAGAGAAGACCCTCTCTCTTGTTGCCGACCTCCGAGCTTCCCTCGGAGGAGGCACTCAGAGGAGGGCCTTAGATGTTGAACGTAGTGTTCAGGTAGGTTCATGTCGGGAAAGGCATTCCATCAGGTATTGTGGTCCCAAGCCGTGTAAGGCTTTATAGGTTAAAACCAGCACCTTGAACCGGGCTCGGAAACATACAGGCAGCCAATGCAAGCGGGCCAGAGTAGGTCTTATATGTTCGAACCTACTGGTTCCAGTTATCAATCTGGCCGCTGCATTTTGCACAAACTGCAGCTTCCGAACCACCTTCAAAGGCAGCCCCACGTAGAGTGCATTGCAGTAATCTAACTTGGAGGTTACCAGAGCATGGACAACTGAAGCCAGGTTATCCCTGTCCAGATAGGGACGTAGCTGGGCCACCAACCAAAGTTGGTAGAAGGCACTCCGTGCCACTGAGGCCACCTGCGCCTCAAGTGACAGATGGTTCTAGGAGAACCCCCAAGCTACGAACCCACTCCTTCAAGGGGAGTGCAACTCCATCCAGAACAGGTTGAACACCCTCCATCCGGTCAGCGGAACCACCCACTAACAGCGTCTCAGTCTTGTCTGGATTGAGTTTCAGTTTATTAGCCCTCATCCAGTCCATTGTCGCAGCCAGGCACTGGTTCAGCACATCCACAGCCTCACCTGATGAAGATGAAAAGGAGAAATAGAGCTGTGTGTCATCAGCGTACTGATGACAACGCACTCCAAAACTCCGGATGACTGTACTCAACGGTTTCATGTAGATATTGAACAGCATGGGGGACAAAACTGACCCCTGCGGAACCCCATACTGGAAAATCCATGGGGCCGAGCAATGTTCCCCAAGCACCACCTTCTGGAGCCGACCCACCAAGTAGAGTGGAACCACTTCAATGCAGTGCCTCCCACTCCCAACTCAGCCAGTCGTCCCAGAAGGATACCATGGTCGATGGTATCGAAAGCCGCTGAGAGATCAAGGAGAATCAACAGAGTCACACTCCCCCTGTCTTTCTCCCGACATAGGTCATCATACAGGGCGACCAAGGCTGTTTCCGTACCAAAACCAGGCCTGAAACCCGACTGAAATGGATCCAGATAATCAGTCTCATCCAAGAGTGCCTGGAGCTGGCTCGCAATCACCCGCTCCAGGACCTTGCCCAGGAATGGAACATTTGCTACTGGCCTGTAATTAAGATTTTCAGGGTCCAGGGAAGATTTCTTTAGGAGTGGTCTCACTGCCGCCTCTTTCAGGAGGCCTGGGACCACTCCCTCTTGCAAAGAGGCATTAATCACTTCCCTGGCCCAGCCAGTTGTTCCATCCCTGATAGCTTTTATTAGCCAAGAGGGGCAAGGATCCAATATGGAAGTGGTTGCACGAACCTGTCCAAGCACCTTGTCAACATCTTCGAGCTGCACCAACTGATCCCTGAATTTTTAAAGTTTAAAGATCCCCCATTCATCAATCTCTGTTCAGCACTAGTGAGATAAATCCTACTTGTATTATGGAAGAGCAAAACTTAATTTCATGCAATGTGCACTCAAACTAAATTTATTGTGCAATAACTATATTTGTCAGCTAATATTTTCATTTCTGTCCTTGAGACTGACGTGAAATCTTCCTATAATCTAAGCATTTTATGAACTGCCATTTCTCATCGCCTGAGAAACATGATAGGGCCATCTGCAAGTGTTTGCTCAAGTTACGCAAGCTAGGCTGTTGTGCCTTCGAAATACAGAGGTTTAGAAGCAGTCTCTCAGTTTGTTTCCTAGATAGCTCTTGGTGTTTCTCAAAGTGCAGCTAAGGTCTTTTCTTTCTGCATGTAGCGGGCAGAGCACCAAGGCTACGCATTTCTGGAGGATGGAAACCTGTGTAGTGTGGAGTACATGGTTAGGCCACCCTGGTCAATTCCCGCTATATCACTTGACACTTAGCTATGGCTTCCCTCCCTCAAACACATGTTAACATTCAGGACCACATGCAGAGCAGCTCCTGGCGTGGGTCTCATATGCTCAGCAGCCTGGGGAGCATATCCCCAAAAGAGAGGAGCAAAAAGAGGGGAGAATAGGCTGGATCAGTCCCTGTGTTTTTCAACTTCCTAATCTCTCATCCCTTGCTTGTTGTCTTCACTCGCATGGAGAGGATGGATCGTACTGAATTTTGTTTTGTGTCTGTATTCACTGTGATGTGTTAGCATTTTTAAACTGATGCACTTTTGTAGCTTTGACGTATTCAAAGTCTTTTAGAGTGTATTTGATTGTAGTCTACAATTATTTACCCTTCCTAGAGAACAAGTATCTAACTCTATTCCCTGTTAAGCTAATACACATTATGATTGTCCTTCTCTTTTATCTTTTGGGTATTATTTTTCAATATGACCTTCTGGATCACGGATTTCAATGGGTAAGTTAAAAAAAGAAAGTGGTTGCAAGTTTAAGGCTGCATGCACATTTACATGGATGTCAATCCCCCTGAACAGCGTGGGGCTGTTCTGAGTAAACATGCAAAGGATTGTGCTGTACAGAATTTAAATTGTGGGTTATGTAAATCCTGATATTTCATGCTTTTGGAAAAAACTAAATATGTTTACAATATGTAGTTCTTGCAAACCTAATTTCAAAACATTTGGAGTGGAAGTTCTATTTTATCTTGGCTAATTTCATTCCTTGAGAAATAGTCACAAGGCAGAGGAAGGATGCTATTTATTTATTTGGCGAAATGCAACTTTTTAATTTTTACTTTTAAAGGCGGTCCATTGAAAAAATGCATGCACTAATTGCTTAAAATATTATTTTAATATAGTCTGTAGAAATGGCTACAACAGCAGTTACAAATTATTTAGATAGCATCAGTACTTCTTTCATAACACTATATCGTTTCCATGATGCAAAGACAAATATTCTTGATGTTAACTTTGAGCTTGGCTGGTAGGAAACATCCCTTCTAGATAGGAGTTATTGCCTAGAGGACAGCTCAGGAGATAGAATCCAGGACTCCAGGATTTTCCTCTGAAGGCTGGACTCTTGTAATTTTACATAAGCAGGCAAGCTGGGCATTTTTAGGTTCCCTGCAGCGAGATGTTACTTGGTGAACATTTGTGAAAGCATTTGTACAAGGAGAGGCCTGCTTGCTGTGTCAGCCAGAAAGTTTATCCTGTCGTGCTGGCACATACCCTCTGCCAGAATTTCATGAGTGCTCAATCTTGTGTCCATTTCACAGGAGATACTGAATTTGCAAAGGGATGCAAGCCCAGATCAGACCCCTTCATTTGAAATAGATGTATAAGCTCTGTTAGACAGCAAGAGTTCAAGCAGTATCCAATGTTAATCCTAACTAGAGTAGACCCATTGAAGTTAGTCATGACTAGCTTAAGTAGCATTCATTCTAATGGGTCTACTCTAAGTAGGACTGACATTGGATACTGTCCTACATATCGGAGGTCTTGGGACCATATGAATTTCCTGCCTTGGAGCGTACGCCTTCTCTTTTCCTATGTTGAACATTTCCTCTGTTTTGGTGCTTGGATGGGGATATAGAACAGATGTCGACCCTCAGAAAAGTTTTTATTTGGGTGTGGTTTGTTGTTTTCTGATTTTAAATCTCCAAGGAAGAGCAACTGTCAAACAATCATACACAAAGGGGAAGTTGAGGTTTTGTGTTAAAAGATTTTGTACATGTTTATTTTAAAGATAACTCCCCAAAATCTCTATCCCAGACTTTGAAGTGTAATTTATACATTCCTGTAGTTCATTTGAATTATGTCTAGGATCCATTTTTTTCAAGGAATAATGTGGGATTTAGGTCACATCTTTTCTACCCTGTAAGATGTTTCGAAATGAAAGCTACACATAAAACTCTAAAAGTTAATAATGGCTAGCATCCCGCTTTCTGTAGCTCATAGTAACTACTGGGAGTCAATCAATGAATCTTTCATTGAAAGATTCATCCAGACATGTCAGTGAACATCACTGTTCACTGGGTGCTGTTGTAATCATGTCCTCCTGGTGAGCTTCCCATGGGCAGCTGCTTGGCCACTGTGTGAACAGAATGCTGGACTAGATGGGCCTTGAGCTGATCCAGCATGGCTCTTCTTAGGTTCTTATCACCATGTAGACACAGCTACATAAGCATATTTCTGTGTGTGTGTGTGTGTGTGTGTTTTACTGATAGTAGGAGATTTCTGGATGGTTTTACCTTCTGGTTTCTATCTTAGTTGAAATTATAGATGAGAATTAATAAACTTTAGTAATGATTTCTGTTCTCACCTTTTCTACCCAGTCTTTAATTTTACAGATGAGGTATTACTACCAACAGTACCAACACAAAATCAGAGAGGAGCTTTAATTGGGCAGCAAAGTGGGAAGTTTTTGGCCGATGACCTTGATTCTTCACTTGCTAACCTAGTAGGAAGTATGTGCAATGCCTTCATTTTTGTAAAAAAAAAAAAAAGTATTATAGATATTTATTAAATAAAGGAATCCGAAATCTGAAATGCTTCCAATGTGTTTTGTTACAGATCTTGGCTTTGGAGGAACACCATCCAAAAAGTGAGATATCTATCTGTATAGCTGCCTATTTCAACTGATTTAATTAAAAGCATTATTATTATTTGAACATTGAAAATAAAAAGGCTTTCCATTTTTTTTGTCATGCTGCAAATTTCTTTTGATTGTGATAAAAATCCATATGTTTCTATTAGAATTCTAAATACTTAAAAGTTAACAAATGTGAATTACGTTACAATTAATAACCAAACAATGTATAGAAGAAGCTGTAAAGTAAAAGATGCTTAAAATAGGATTTCATTCAATACAAAATACAATCTGTATTTAAGAACAAATCAGACATAGAGTTTGCTTGTTGGTGCTGTGACTTCAGCCTCTTTTTTAAAAACTGGATGAATACCTTCTGAGGCCTTCTTCATACGTGGGGTATAAGATGCCATCAAGAAGGCAAACAGTGTGGCTTCCTTCCTGTTTGATGTTTCTGGTTTGTGTGAATTATAACTATGGTATTAAAAATTGGTTAGTGGGATGTTTGACATAGTTTAAGACAGGGATGTTGGACCTCTTTCAGCCCAAGGGCCAGATTCAATTTTGGATAAGCTCTCAGGGGCTGAAGGCAAAAGGGGTGGGGACAAAAATATTAGCATATTTGAACTTAAAGCTCTTACTGTCAGTAACTAAGGCATGGGAGAAGTAGTTCAACATTTTGCAATAGGGGAAAAAATGCCAAAAGCTGATAAACCAGCCAATAATCTGTTGTAAGTGGGAAGGAGGTGGGGCTAAGGAAAAGGGGCGTGGCCAACTTGGGATACCAGAGGTCCAGATTTGGCCTGTGGGCCTGAGGTTCAACACCCTTGGTTTAAAACCTGCCGGAGCCATCTTACAAGGCCAGCTCCTGATGAGGCAGTGTGACGCCTTGGCAGGAACCATAGTACTAACGCAATATATGATTTGCAGAATGTTTGGCTCTCCTGTTTGCCAGGCTAATTTTTAGTGGTGATATTGCTGAAGTAAGCATTCCTTGAAACAATTGTGGATGTAATTGTGGATGCAGTTTGTGAATTAAATAAAGTAGACATAGGCTCAGTTCAGACAACACGTTTGTCAATACAATGTGAAAACTCCATTCAGTGGTTGAGTTTTTAAAGGGTACTCCCCACACAACATGTTATAACTCCACTGTTGTGTGATTGTGGGCTACCATGGAGTTGAGTAAACTCCATTGTGCCGTTCCTCCACCCTCTCTCCTCCCCCGGTCCTCCCAATAGTATCCAACCAACCACTGCTGCAAAAAAACAATCCCGGCAGCTCTCCTAGAGGGGCACTTGCTCCTTTTGCTGCTCTTGCCAGGGAACTCTGTAGCCAGTGGGAAAAGTCAACGCAGTGGAACACTCCACGGAGCCCCAAACACAACACAACAGTTGTGCAGGGACTCTCCTCTGCACAGCGTGGATATTCTGCATGGAGTGCAGAATAAACTCCAAAAAAAACGCCGCCACTGCGTGGAGTTTTCCCGCCAGACAACTCATTTCTCAACGGTGGTCTAACAACTCCTCCGTGGAGTTCTAAAACCACCGTTGAGAAACGTGTTGTCTGAACTGAGCCACGGTGTTAGCAATTGGGTTGTGTAATATTTCATAATGTACTACCCTTTTTGTTGTTTCCCTGTATTTGTAAGCTCAGCTGTACGATTCACTTTTAGATCCGATATGCAGTGGAATCAGCCAACAGAGAAGAAACTTACTGGTGGAACCAACTGGCAAGCAAGAACAAGCACCTCAACTACGTGGAATACTGTCCCTGTGCCTCCTGCTCCACAGATGGTAACATCTTCTGTGTTGCAAGATTCAAACTTTTATGTGTGTGTGTGTCCCTTTCTCCCAAATTTCATAATCTTCTAAGCATTCTTGTAAATATTTTATCCTTATTGAAAGGAGTATACAGTTAGGGCATGGGCGTAAAATTATTGGAATATTTATAGAGAGGATTTGGGCACTAAATAAATTGGAGGTTACAGTGCATCTCATATAACATATAACTAGCAGTCAGCTATTGAATGCCTGGATAGCTATTTCAGTGCCTTCTGGACAAAATTTACTGTGTATTTTCAATGCAGTTGGGTGATAAAAATATTGACCAGGATTCAAAGAGATGCATAGCTTAATGCAAGCGGAGTTTGCTAGTATTGTGGAATTCTTAAATACACACGCACACCATACAGAATACCTCACACCTGTGCTATATCAAACTGCTTTTGAGACTCCCTAGGGCCTGTGATATATGGCTTATTGAAAATAATGGCTCTGTTCACACATAACAGCAGCAAATTGTGGGCTAATTAATCAACCCACAATTTGCCGCGGTACATGTCAGGGGTGTGCTGCTGTCATTTTGAATATGCAACCTCCAATCAGAGGTTGCTCCATGATGTGCAAATCTGAACACTATGGGATAAATTTGGGTTAAACAACCCAGAGTTAACCTAACAATGAATTGTAGGTTAACTTTGGGTTATTTAACTCTGATTAACTCATAGTGACTGGGTTACTATGTCATGGAGAATGCATATTCAGAATGACAGTGGCACATGAACCTGGCAAACCTTTAGTTAATTAACCGACAATTTGCCACAGTTACTTGCAAGCTGAGTCCATATTCTTGCATTTGGGATAAAAGTGCAGCAAAACAAATAATGCATGAGTGAACCTCAGGCTTCCCTGCTCTCTCTTTCCCTTGTGTGCTCTGGTGTATTTTTTTGTTGTTGTAGTTCAGACTGTAGTTACTGATTGCATCCAAGATAGCAAACTATGGTTCGCACTTGGGCTCTCCAGACCAAAACTGCAAACCATAATCGAAGCGTGGTTTGTGACGCTGGCATGGAGGGTAACTGCAAGCCATAGTTAGGGATGGGTCCCCTCACATCCGGCCCTTGCAGATCCAAACAGACCCTCTGGAAAGCGTGCGTTTCCCTTTCCCCAGCGCCAGTGGGGGGCATTTAAGGCCCCTGTTGGGGCAGGGGGAGAAACATGCAGTTTCTAGAGAGTCTGGAAACCACTTATTTACCCCTGTTATGCCAATGGCAGCCGCCATTAGCGCGGAGTGGACATATTTTCGGCAGTCCCCAGCCATAGTTTGCCATTAAATTAATGTGATGGGAATGTGTAAGGAGAGTCATGCTGTAGCCTTCTATTTGACTGCTCCTTGTCTAGATAGGCCACAAAGAATCTCATCCAAGCATGTAAGTGGGCTGCTGAAGGGGGGGACGGAATGCTCCATTCCTCTTCCACCACCCTTTTTTATCAATAAAAAGCTGGCTAGTTAAAGAATTCTTGCAGACTAGTAACTCTTAAAAGGCTGCCATAGTGTTTCTCCTTATTACATGGATCCAAATAATTTTTGAAGAATGAAAGGGATTTGGAGGAGCAGCTGAAGGGAAATGTCCTTATGCATGTGCACCTCTGGACCACAACCTAACTATCCATGTGCTTCTTCTTGGACAAAATGTAGGGAGGGATGCCAGGCTAGAGCTCTGCACCCAGTGACCAGTACTTTGTGCCTTCTGATGTGTATAATAGTGCAGGATTGGAGTTTCGATTTTTAGCATCACATTGCTCTTACGGGGACAAAAGCAAACACTTCCCAATGGCCTCAGCATGGGCTTGATCCTGAGTTGAAGACGTGAAAAATATTGTCTCCGTCAACTCCATGCCTTCCTTACATGTGGGGAGCAATCAAATAATGTAACTGCTGTTGTGACCTTTCGGTGAAAATGTGGCATGTGAGACTGGGCACAGTTGATCTCATTTCATTGGATTTGTATGCTGCCTTTTCACAAAATGTGCCCGAAGTGGCTCACAACACGAGAGCAGGACAAAACGCACACCAATACGTCAATGGCAATAGTATCTCATTGCAATAATAATTTATTTTACCAATACCAACATTATAACTTTTGAAATGAATTACAAAAATAAGGAATATCAACGATTACAGAGCGATATCAATTATTGTTTATCCGTAAGGTGCCAGACAGAACCTTTCCAATTCCTTGAGGCTTTAACAAACAATACAGCCTACAAACAGCTACCCCAAAGGTACCAAGTGCAGGAAACATCAACCAGATTTCTCACAGCCTGCAGCAGCTGATCACTCCCATGTCCCACTTTCTTATTCTTGTGCAGTGCTAAAGGTTCCAAGGGTGGTGGTGTTCTCCCCCTGTGCTCTGGGAGTTTCTGCTACTCAAGAGTAGTCTTCAGGCCTAGCTTGTCTTGTTCCTCGCTAAAGTAGTCTTCATGCCCCTCCCAATAATTTTCTGTCCTTGCTTCTTTTTTGCTCTGCCAGGATGGAGCACCTTATCCTGGATATGTAAGTTGTTCCCCACCACCACCCCAATGAGCTTGGCATCTATTTTAAGTATTCTACATAATAAGATGCGTTTTATACCATTTTTACAGTATTATCAGTAGAGGCTGTAGCCAAACATTACATGCATTACCTGTTTGTGTTTCTGTTCTTTTCTACCATAAAAGGTACCTGCTCCAGTAACCTACCCAGTGAATACACCTCAAGTGCCTGTGTATGGAATGGTAAGACCGTTCACTGTTTATATTTGCATATTACAGTGCAGAAATAATCTGCTTTGAATTTCGTATAACTTGATTTGCAGAAGCCAAACTCGTGTAATAGCTAATTCTTTGATTGTCCTGTTATGGTTTACATCACAGTGCGGCCTAAAATGCCTCCACAGTGGCTAAGAAAATAAGTATAAAGGAAGTTAAAAATGTTTTCAAGTTATTGTATAATCAAGACTTACAAAAAAACTACAGGAACAAAACCCAAAGGAAGGAAATACTTAGGCCGTATCTGAACTCCTGTGTTGCGATATGGCAGAGGTGAGCATCATGTGGCACATGAGTGTCATGCAACCTCTGCAGCCCCCAAAATCTGGGGGGAAATATTTAATGGGGAAAAATGGCGCCCAGAGCACTAAGGAGCACCAAAAGGGCTAAATTTAGTTTGCAAACATTAACAGAGGCCCTTCTCACCTGCCTGCTACGGGAGAGTACAAGCAGGAAGACTTTCTCAGTGGTGGCTCTGTAGACCTGGAATCAACTTCCATTAGGGGGTTGCCAGGCCTCTACTTTGCATGTCTTTAGGAAAGCTTTAATGACCCACTTCTTTTCACTGGCGTTTCCTTAAGTCTGGGCCATTAGCTTTAACTTAATTTTTTTAATTAATTGATTTTTATTTATTTTAATTGGCAATCTGTTTTTATGGATTTCATTGGATATGTTTTTATAACCTGCAGACCGTTGTCAGGAGAAAACACAAGTTGGTCATTCCAGTAGTTGATATACTGTATTAAAACTAGAGTCTTGCCACCAGGTCTCTCACACAAACTCGGGAGCTTAAGTTGTTTATTGTGGGGAATCCTGCTGAAAGGGAGAAGAAACCTGATGCATGTATGACTATCTGGATTTCCATTGGGGACGGCAGTCAGTGGCTTTATGTCTTCCTCTTTCTATAATGCAGGTACCTAGTCAGATGGGAGCTACACCTATTATGGCACCCCAGCCTATGATTTATACCCAAACAGGTCTAAGGCCAACAAATCCCTTTGCACCTATCTCTGGACCACAGGTTGGTGTTTCCTTAATGTGAATGTGAAACGTTTAGAATTTTTGCATACTAGTATTTTCCCAAAAGCTCCACAATTCATGCTGCTTCAGTTCTTAGCTGATACTTTCTTTAAAAAAAGTTCTATCCCATTCCTGTTAGCTCTTGAGATATATCATTGTCATTGCTATTTATATAGCACTTTTGGAAGGGATATCAGTATTTTCTCGTACAGCCTTGTAAAAGATTTTAAGTTACACATGCAACCTGGCAAAGACTGAGAATTCAGATGGTTACAGATAAAACTTGATCAACTGTAGTGAAAGGGTTACATTGGTGAGAGAGAGATGATTAACACTTTTACACATTTTTTGTGCATATCCTGGTTTCTGCATTCAGCTTACATATTACCTGAACCACTGTCTATTATCTTTGCAAAATCATGGCAGACAGGTGAAGTGCCGGACGAATGGAGGAGGGCTAATGTTGTCCCTATCTTCAAAAAGGGCAAAAAGGACGAACCTGGGAACTACAGACCAGTTAGTCTGACATCTATCCCTGGGAATTTTTTGGCGCAGATTATAAAGAAGTCAGTCTGTAAGCACCTTGAGAACAATGCAGTGATTACTAGAAGCCAGCATGGATTTGTCAAGAACAAATCCTGCCAGACTAATCTGATCTCATTCTTTGATCGGGTAACCTCCCTTGTGGACTGTGGGAATGCTGTGGACATAATATATCTTGACTTCAGGAAAGCTTTTGACAAAGTGCCCCATGACATTCTGATCAGCAAGCTAGCTAAAAGGGGGTAGATGGAACAACTATTAGGTAAATCCACAGTTGGCTACAGAATTGGACTCAAAGAGTGCTTATCAATGGTACCTTCTCAAACTGGGGGAGGAGTAACAAGCAGGGTACCGCAAGTCTCTGTCTTGAGCCCAGTGCTCTTCAAAAAATTTATTAATGACTTGGATGAGAAGGTGCAGGGAATGCTTATCAAATTTATAGATAACATAAAATTGGGTGGGATAGCTAATACCCTGGAAGACAGAAACAAACTTCAAAGTGACCTTGATTGGCTCAAGCACTGGGCTGAAAACAACAGAATGAAATTTAATAAGGATAAATGCCAAGTTCTACACCTAGGAAAAAGAAACCAAATGCACAGTTACAAGATGGGGATACTTGGCTCAGCAATACTACAAGAAAGAAGGATCTTGGAATTGTTGTAGATCACAAGTTGAATATGAGTGAATAGTGTGATGTGGCTGCAAAAAATGCAAATGCTATTTTGGGCAGTATTAATATAGGTATAGCTTCCAAATTGTGTGAGGTACTGGTTCCACTCTATTCGGCACTGGTTAGCCCTCATCTTGAGTATTGCATCCAGTTCTGGGCACCACACTTTAAGAAGGTTGCAGACAAGCTGGAGGGAGGGCAACAAGAATGATCAGGGTTCTGGAAGCAAAGCCCTATGAGGAGAGATTGAAAGAACTGGGCATGTTTAGCCTGGAGAAGAGAAGATTGAGGGGAGACAAGATAGCACTCTTCAAGTAATTGAAAGGTTGTGACACAAAGGAGGGCCAGGATCTCTTCTTGATCCTCCCAGAGTGCAGGACATGGAATAATGGGCTCAAGTTACAGGAAGCCAGATTCTAGCTAGACATCAGGAAAAACTTCCTGACTGTTAGAGCAGTACGACAATGGAACCAATTCCCTAGGGAGGTCATGGGCCCTCCCACAATTGAGGCCTTCAAGGGGCAGTTGGACAGCCATCTGTCAGGGATGCTTTAAGGAGGATTCCTGCATTGAAAGGGGGTTGGACTCGATGGCCTTATAGGCCCCTTGCAACTCAACTATTCTATGGTTTTATGATTCTACAATTGCATATATGAATTTGCAGAAAAAAACAGTCAACTTGGGGAATTTGCTTGTGATCTTCTGGGCAAGAAATGTACACATCCCACGTTGACCAAATCATGCTTTGACTGTTGAGAGAAGCATCTTGCCTAACAGACAGAATTAATCCTATCCATAGCAAGTTATGTTTTCCCCATGAACTGTCTATTTTCTAAGGAAGCCCTTCACTACCTTGTTCCAGATCCACACTCCCACATAATTGGCATAGTGTTTATAAAGCAATGTAAGTAAGAGATCCCTACCCCATGGATCTTACCATGAACATTTCCACAGAGCTGGAAACAAGCAGTGTGGATTGTATGGGGTAATGGAGAAGCAGGGATCATAAAGTGAGGGGTGTGTATGGAGCAGCTCATGGGAAAAGGTTAAGAAGGGGATGAATGAGAGTAAATACTGTTAAAACATCCTTGGGTGGTGTTGTAGTTGCGAATGAGGAATTAGAGGTTAACCAAAGGCTTCATGGGGTTTGAGAGGGTGGGAACTCTCATGTACGGGCTCTGGAAGGGAATCCTAAGTGTAAATAGCATCAAGGGAGAATGGGAAGAGTAGTTTGAGAGCAGAAGATGGTTGAGCAGATGAGGGTGGTAGAGTAGTTGGGTGGTGGTTATGAGCAGGGATATAATACCACTGAATCGAAAGGGAAAGATCTGGGATGAAGAATAAAGCTGGATATTATCAGCACATAAATAGCACCAAAGCCACGTGCTTTGAGGTCACCCGGGGACAGTGTCGTAGGGAGAACATAGGAGGGGATCACAGATAAAACCCCGCGCGGAATGCTTGCAACAATGGGAGAAGGTTAAACAGGAGCTCTCCCTGCCCTCTCCAAGTAGAAAAATTGAACAGATGATCTGAAAGATAAAAGGAAAATGAGCCGAGGAAGAATTCTGGAGATAATAGACATGGAAGATAGTCAAGAAGATGATGTTCAACTGTATTAAAGGTAGCAGGGATCTTGAGGACACGAGACACCTTTTGGGCTGGCTGACTAACTGATTGGCTTTAGTGAAGGCATATTTGCTGCAACACAGAGGACAAACCAGACTGTAGAGTCGAGAGAGATGCTGGAAGAAAGAAAATTGAGACCACATAGTGGATGGAACACTCCAAAAGTTTGGAAACATAGGTAGAACGGAATACACATGGTAGGTAGACAGATAGGTTGGGTTACAGGAGGTTTAAAGAATGAGAGTTTATGATGTGTTTGTTTGGAGTAGGAGCCAGAGGAAAGGGCTAGGTTGATGATACACTGTGAATGGGAGACACTTCGCAGGAGATGGCACCTGGAAGTTGGGAGGAAATAGGATAAAAGTGACTTATGGCCAGTGTGGTGTAGTGGTTAGAGTGTTGGACTGGAACTCTGGAGATCAGGGTTCGAGTCCCCATTCTGCCATGAAGCTCGCTGGCTGACTTTGGGCCAGTCACTGACTTTCAGCCTACCCTACTTCACAGGGTTGTTGTGAGGATAAAATGGAGTAGCACCAGGACCATGTAAGCTGCCTTGGATTTCTTGCAAGAGGGGGGGAAAGGTGGGATATAAATAAATAATAATAAAATTAAAATAGGGAAGTCTAGAACACATGTGAGCAACCTGTGAACTGCATCCCTTTGAAGTCTATATCTTTGTGTGTATCTGTCCTGCATATGTACCACCCACAAACCGCCCCAGAGTTCATGAAATATGTAGAAAATGGAACTCATCCTGTAGGCCAGCTTTTCAAAACTTGCAGCTGAATGTTTTTGTGCAGTCCGAGTTTTAAAAAATCCTTTCAGGGACAGTCAAAAAACGTTTGTTAAAAATCTTCTTTTTCCATAATCAAAACAGTAGTTATGGGCTCCTTTATCAATTGAGTACCTTAAGCAGCTGTTTCTATCTTTTCATGTAATGGCAGCTTCTGATTTTGTCTTGTAGTTGAAAACAAGGGAAAAAATGCATTGCCTAACAGTAGATGCACTTATATATTTTATTGGAGTTTGCAAAGTAATGGATTTTGAAAATTTTGATTAATGATTACATGTTAAGGCTTGATAGCTTTTATTTCACTGTACCCTAAGAAGCTTAAGTACTGTGCGTACACTCCCATTCAGAGTATTAGAATACGTTTTAGTGAAAGTTTTGAGTAGCTGGAGCATAATTTGTTACATTTAATGGCTTGAAATTAAACTTGATTTCTTGTGTTACAGATACAGTTTATGTAGAACTGCCAAAGCAGCAAGACACTTTGAACAACCAAATATTGGTAGAAAGAAGACGGAACTTTTAAACTGAGGTCTTCACCAGGGCACATACCTGCTCCCCATACAATATAAATTACTTTGAATTGCTGTGCTTTAAAGATTCTTGTTATAACAGTCACTATGTTATGAAATCATGTTTGGTTTTGGATAGTGTAAGACTGTTCTCAGTGGAAAGCTGAAGTATTTTGAAGATGAAAGTCAGCAAAATACGAAAAGAAAATCCTGACTTTCTCTTACTAAAGAAGAGCCAACTTGGGAATCCTTTGCAGCATTTCCATCCAACAGCTAAGCCTCTAGTAAACTAGTGGAGGGCATAAGACTTCTATTTATTTTCTCCCTGAACTCTGTGGCTGATGTAATTATGGCACTACTTAATGAAGCTGAGCAATAAACCTTTCAGATACTCTTAAGGAGTACCTGATATAAAAAATACTCTGATAAGAATAGGTCTCGCATTATCATAGATGCCAATATCGCGTGAAACCTGACCACGTTTTCTCATGTTAACCTAGCTTCTTCTAATTCGCAAATTTTGTACTGTGAGTTTTAAATGCTGTGAATCAACCTTAACTACGTGTAGGCCATTAACAGAGAACTAGTCAACTGGCATTGCAGCAGAGTGTTACCGAGCCAAGTGATAGAACTATGCTTTGGCAGAGACTTGGTGTCTGACGCTAGTCTGAGGAAAACAGTATGTTAAAGGGTAGTGTGGGCAGTCCCGGCATTGATTATGATGTCTGCACCTCTTTACCCAGCCTCTTCTGTACAGGTAGCAGCATCGTTTCTGATTCTAGCTAGAGTTGCCTTCATGTCACAGAAAAAGTCCATAGGCAATCAGCAGCAGTGAGTCTGGGACACGTTTTGCCCTGTATTTAAGATGCACGGCATCAGCATTTTCTGAGTTGTTCATCAGTTACAGTGCAGCACTTTAAGAACTGGAAAATTGTATTCCTGAACAGCTAGCCTCTAGTAAAATCCAACAGCTAGCCTCTAGTAAAATTGTGCATAGCGAGTGGTCCTTGTTGTGGATGAGGGAGCAAAAGGAAAGAAAAAAAGAAAGCCCCCAGTCACTACATAAAGGAACTTTTTTGGGTGGGTGGGTGGGAGGGAGTGTAAATATTTGTAAACCTTTACGTACAAAATTTCTCCAATGCTGCAGAATCTTTCCCCCCCCTTCCTTTGTAATACATTCAAAATGCAACTGTTGTACTGCTTTAAGAAGTTTAGCGCCAATTTCTTTTTGTATTAAAAAAGACAATTAACCTTGAAGATACATAAGATATTGCACTGTAGGGAGAGCATAAGAAGTGTGATAATACAGCCCGATGGTCCGTGACTTTCAACCCAACCCCGCCCACCCCGCCCCAAAATAGTGAGAGGATGACATTAAAAATTACTGTGTAATTTGACACATGGAAATCTGGGCTTATTTATGGGAGGAGACTGCAAGAACATGATTTGTTTTTTTGTTTTTGTTTTTTTACTTTTTACCGAAGAAGAATCACACATACACACACACACACCAGTTATCCCCTTTGTATCACTGCTTCAATGATTGTCTTGTCTTGAGCCCATTTACAGTAGCAATAACAGCGAAAAGGGTCTGTGTTAATGCCAACATAGCTTTCTTTCATTAAGTTTGCCCCTCTTTAGGCATAAAAATATTTTGAAATGCAGCACTTGAGCTCACTCTTCCAAGTGTTTGCCAAGATGTATGGCCCTTGTCCCTTGGAAATAGGGGTTTTACAACGACAAAAAAGTACTTTTGTGGATCAGGCTGTGTCAAATTCTAGGAAACCGGTCTTTTCTTTGTAAGTGTCTTTTGTGTTTGTTAATATTGTGCCAAGAATGTAAAAAAAAAATGCTTGCTTTGAAAAGGATATACTTGTTTTGTCAAACTAAACATGATTTTTTTTAAAAAAGAATCATTTTTTTACATATGTGTTTGCGATTTGTAACCACTAACTTTGTATGGATTAAATGTTGCAAGTGGAAAAAATGTTTTAGACCAAATCTTGGACATGTACTGGCAAAGACATAAACTGGATGCATGTAATTAAATGTGGAAAGTGAATTTTCAAGGGCTTTTGGCTTTAATATACTCTCCAGGTTTGTCCAAAACCAATATTTATTGTGGCCCTATAGAAGCTGAAGCAGCTTACCTATGGGTCTTGTTTTAGTGAATATTCTAGTGGGTTAATTCAACTAATCCTCATTTAGGATTGTATAATCTTGTTCCAACAAATTTTCAGTTTTTCAATCCAGTTTAGTCCAGTACATGTGTTTTAAATGACATGGATTTTATAATCACTAACTAGAAATGTTTGATCTCAGAGGTTGTGACCATGTAAAGTTTGAGACTGTAAAATAAGAACAACCTTTTTAATGCCCAGAGGTTATTTTCTAATCATTCAGTTTAACTATCTATGTTTAATTTATTACATTTACTAGCTGCAATCTTACAGCGGGAACTTCATGCAATATCGAACTCCTCCGAGAGAGGGAAGCTTCAACTCCTTCTGTGTTTTGTCTGCGTTATACACTATTATATACTAATCATTTGTTTTAATGGAATTATGACTCAAAGCATATTAATAACAATCACAATGTTTCCATCCTAACATAGTGATGTATAAACCCTGAATACTTACAACTCTCTTTTATTTAATTGCAATATCATCCATAAAGGTGGGCCATATTGAATTATAGTTTTTCTTTGTACCCTGTCCTTTAGTGCAGGTCTCTGATCTGTCAAGTTAAACATGCACCTGGGGTATTTGTATCTTCCCATTCTTATAATCGTCGTAACAAGTGATGCTTTCCCAACTAACAATAACCTCTTTCTACAGTGCAGGTGCAAAGCTTGCCCTGAGTTTGCCACACCTTTCAGCAATTTTCATTAGGAAGTAAATGTCTCCTAATTAAACATGATGTCCAACAGACCCTATGAAATAACATTCTTAACCTGCAGTGGATTGAGGAAGTGTTTTTAAGGACAGTTTCCTACTATATTAGTGTGATTTCTATCCACTTATCCTTAACGGGTCTAAATTTGAGGTTTACATTTTCATCCTATAACTATGGAGTTGAATTTTTTGACACATGAGCTCTTCCTAGACAAGAAGCAATTCTGGTTGTTGCTTTTTATTATTCAATAGAGCAATGTCATCTGGTCCCAAAAGTTTTTGTCAGTAGGGTGTGTAACAGCTGTAAATATTAGCATTGAAACTTTGGAGGTAATATTTAGTCTGTAGTTCTCTAAATGATATTTAAACAACCTTACTCATTCACTAGTTCTTTAATACAGAAGGGATGGGGAGGACCCTGAGTCTCCTAGCCAGCCACTAAATCCAGGCGTTTTGCCCTCGCTTTGTCTTTAGGTTGGCACGAGAGGGGACAGAGAGAGTGAAGTTGGGCTTAGCAGCATCCAGCCATTGTTGGTGGTGCTTGCAGCCAAACTGGTATAGATATCTGTCCTTAAGGAATTGCATTAGCAGAATGTTTGGTCTGCAAATGCCTGCATTGCTCAGTCCATTCGCAATATCTGGAGATTTGGAGACTTCCTGTCTCTGTAGAGATGGGTGTAGCGTGTAGTCATTTGCTGCAAGATTGCAAGACATCATTTTTATAGCTGACCCTAGCAGATAGGTAGTGGTCACTGTTAACTTTATTGGAATTACACGTATATTCTTGCCAGAAATGATAAGTACAGGCAGCTGTACTACTTTCAACTTCCAGTTGGCTAAAGGTTGTTTACAGTGATATTAGTGTTCTTAAAATTGAACTGTCTGGAGATGCTGGATGATATGTCTCTAATGGTAAAGAGTGGGATGTGGGGAGAGCCCATACATTTTCTATCATACATTCTCAGCAGTTTGCCCCTTCCCTATTTGATATACTTATTAATAGTTTAAAACAAGCTATAAAAACGGCCTCCTAGTTAAACCCAGAACATGCCAATCCAAGATGTGTATATAGGATTGCGCCATACATTTTTGGACGCAAATCCCATTGGGTTGAATGGGGTTTACTTCTGAGTGGACATGCATAGGATTATGCCACGCCTGTTATCCATGAACTGGTTTGTTCATGAGAGAAGAAAGATGCTGCCCAACCTATTTTTGCCTTCCCAAAGAAACCGACTTTTGACCAGCATTTGACCGAACCTATTGAGAAGATTAAAATGCTTTAGTACCATATCTAGTTCATTCATGTAGGATGTCATCCACTAACAGTTTAACTCCACATGTGCGCTTGTAGTCCTAAAATGTTTGCAAGTGGAGCAGTGTTGTGATTTCCTTGTCACAAGTTTATCTTTAGGCTATTGCAGCTGTTCTTAAGGCCGCCATTTTAAAAAGAGCAAACCAACTCAAAAGCTGAGCTGATTGATTTAGACTTCAATTCTTTTCAGCCCATTGTTTTCATTGGGTCAACTTCTTTCTACTCAGACGTAAAAACCATTGAATTCAGTGGGACTCACTCTCTGGTGTGTAAGTTTGTACAGTATCACAGCCTCAATCTTAGATTGGCATGTTCTGGGTTTAGCTTGGTTGTTATTTTAATAGTTTGCCATAATTGGGCTAATAAGACAAGGCTGCAATTTTCACAGATATCCAGAGACAATGTTTATGAGGAGTAGGAGAAGAGAGTGCAACACACACACACACACACACACTTATAGGTCAACAACATTTTCTACATTTCCCCTTACAGGTAATGTAGGAATTTGGGATTTAAAAAATAAATTAAAAAGCACGGTTTTAAAATGGTGAGAATCCTGTCTTGAAAGCATTGGGGAAAAGGGCAGTTTGATTATAATGTGTATGGCTTCTTGCTTTCTTAAAGAGGCTGAAAGGAAGGGCAGTTCCATCATGTGGCTTCTAGGATGTTGTGTGAGATTCCAGCATTGATAGTTTGGAGAAAGGTGTTCTCCTGCACACAGACTGTTCTGTAAGGACCAACTTAGATGTGATGGTGGTTGCCATATTTATTTTTTGGGTTCACGTCTCTGACCTAGTTACTTTAAGTTGGAGGTGGGCTCTGGTTTTAAGATGATACAACATGCACAGGTGAGAGTTGCTGAACCTACTTTCCCCTCTATGGCCCTACCTCCTTTTGGTTCATTGCCCAAATGACTTTCTCCCTCACCTCTGCTCTGCGACTGTAAATGGATGAACTTGGCTTGGAGAAAGATCCTGGGGCAATGAACCACATGGAGTTAAGGCCATGGAGTGGGAGGGTTCGGTTCCTTTTAGTGGTGTTCACCTTTTGATGATAAAATCCGATACTACCCCATGTCACTTAATACCTGAGGTATGGAAAAACAAAACATGGCTGCCACTACCATATTTATTTGGCCCTAAAGAAATACGCTGTGGAGATTTTAATGGGTAATATGGTCATACTTGAAAGTGTCTCTTCTAAAGCTGTTCCTTTTTCCACATAAACATTCATGTTTTTAAAATGTCATGAAAGACTTTTTAATTCTCTGCATATGGCGAGAATGTGTAAAGGGTTTTTTTTTTTTTTTAAAGGCAAGTATACTTTTGGACGGTAAAATGTCTTGACTTTGAAACTAATACAGGGTGTACCCGGGTCTATTGGGTTTTTTGATTGTTTTTGTTTTGGTGTGGGTAGGGAAAGGTGGGTTAAAAATTAGAGTAGCATGCACTGTGGATCAGTGCTTTTATTTGTACATAAAAGGGAAAACATTTTTTTTCTTAACTTGCATTTTGAGGACAACCATCGAAATGCACTGTGTACTGGTCATTTATTTCTGTTTTAAAGATTATATTTTGAGTAATAGGAAACTGTCCATGTTTTGCTACAGTTACTGGAATTACTTAGAAATAGAAATGTAAGATGTAATTTGACTTCTTGACTGTCATGTACTGCTTAAGTATGTATTGTGTAGATAATTCCACCCCCAAATAGCTATCTAACACAGGTTTATTTTAAAAGATTGTAACAACCAGTGCAGTCTCTCTTCTACCCCTATGGCTCTTCTTTAGTATTCTCCAAACTGGTAAATCTTTTGATGAAAATGTATTCCTATGTCAAACAGTTGGCTGGAATTTCCTCCTGACCCTGAAAGGGGAGGGAAGAAGGTGCTAAACACATTTGTTCACCTGGCTTTGTTCTTTTAATCGGCAATTTCATCTTATTGTTCCTATATTCTCCTCTCCCAACCCCAATGCATAGATTTCTGCTTTTTTTTTTATTTTTATGGATATCCATTTGTTTGAAAGAACTTTCCTGTTTTAGGATGACTCTAAAATTCCTGTATCTTAGAGATGGGCAGTACTGAAGATCCATATATTTGAAATGTGTATTTAAAATATGTTTTAAGTTATGTCTTGTAACCGAAATAGACAATTGTCGTAGGATTCTTCCTCCCCTGCATTTTATTTGGTCTTATTCTATTCTGTAGGGAATGCCAGAAAGACCTTGCTGGTGGTGGAGACAACCTACAAACTAGGGCTGGGCAACTTGTGGCCGTCCAGATGTTGTGGCCATCCAGATGTTGTGGCCTATACTTTCCATCATCTCTCACAATTAGCTGTGCTGGCCAAGTCTGATGGGAAGCGTAGCCTAAAACATCTGAAGAGCTACAAGTTGCCCATCCTGATGCAAACCATAGCGGGCTGAAGGTTTACTTGGGTTTTTCAAGTAGGTTTTAAGTCCCTTGTGCTCAGCACCAAACAAGGTTGGATCCAGACCAGATTGGTAACTCATAGGTCCTGCTGAAATGAGATACGTTGGACACGATCATCAAAATCACTGGGATTTCAGTGAAATTAGCTTAGTCTAGATCCAACCCACAGTTCTAAGCTTGGCAAGCAAATGCTCTTGCAAACAAATCCACAGTGCAGTGCCTATTCCACCCCCAACCCCAGCAAGTTTGGCTTTGCGGAAGGGAGGGCTGGTACAGATCCAGCCCACCTGAGATGGTCAGCATTGCATAGATGAAGTATCTATCCAGACAGGTAATTTACAAGAATGGAGTCTGAGGGCCAAACTAAATGACAACAAATGCATGATCATAGAAACAATGAGGGGCAGGGGGCAAGATCAGAATCAATACTGTGGCATGTAAAAGGGGTGGTAATTTCCCCTCCCCTATACTTCGTGCTTAAGAAAAAGCCCTCAGTGCACAAAGCTGTTAGTGGAGGGAATGTCAATAGCGCCATTGGCAGCACCTTTTCCACAGCACATATCGCATGCGGAGGGGTGTCATTGTTACCAAAGATGATACCCCTCCTACCATGCACTATGGCCCTGATTCCCCATAACTCTGCCTGTTATTTCATTTTTTAATAAAAAAACAAGGTGCGTGAAATGTGATCACGCGCCATCTGGTTTTTTTTTGAGTTGTTGGTTGAAGGAAAAGAGAGGTTAGACCAAGAAACCTGAGTTAATGTGAATCCTGCAACCGTAGTAGCAGTTGGAGGGCACCTACCTTACATTAATTGGTGCTCAGTCCGCACATGTGTAAAAGTAGTACTAGCCCAGGAAGGGAGCGTGGCACACTAGTTACCTTTAGCAACAAATATGGCGAGTTCATGATACGCTTGCACCATTCTCTGGCTATTGGCAAAAGCAGCAGGGTGAAGTGTCAGACTAGCATTCGGTTGCCAATGTTGGTGCTACCAACTGTGCCCTGTAAGCCAAACTTTTCAAAATTGACACCTACAGCACCGTAACCATGTGCGTTGTTTGAAGGAAGCTGCTCAGGATGCGTTGGTGGTGAGAGTTCACTTACATTATAAGTTATCAACTCGGTGAGATTCTGTTACCATCTCATCCCTGCCATTTAATTAGTGTTCAATTCCACCTAGTTGTGATAGAGGCAGATGGTATTCAGAAAAAAAATACATTGAAAGCTGCTGCACAGTTGGCTTCTTATACACATAGAGGTAAACAAGAGAACAAGTCTTATAACCATCTTTTTTCAGTTTGAGAACTATCCTAACTTCTCCAAATTCAGAGGCCATCTGTAGCAGCCACATCAGTTGTCAAACTGCAAAATCTTGGGATGCTGCATGAATACCTAGTAGCCAAGGAAATTATTCAGCCAGTATAGTTTACGGCTATTCACCTCTGTGGCAAAATTCTTTTAATATACCACTATGATTAAACAACTGAAAAAAAATGGTGATTCTGGTACATTTGATCCTAGTGAGCGATTAGATGAAGTGTCAAATTCATGTAGACTTCCGTGTATTATCAAGGAAGAGTCGACAACCTACAATTGATATTTTTTTTAAAAAAAAAAATTCAAAGTCATATGTAAACTCTTTGTAAAATTGTAACTCAACCCCAAGTCAGTTGAAAATCCAAGTTGTCTTGGCATTAAGACATTTTTGAATGAATGTATTTCATCTTTTGTTTTGGCAATACAGTATGGATTTCTGCAAATGTTTTTGTACTTTTTTGTATTTGAAATGCTTTTCTCAGTTGAAGTTTTTATTGCAGATTTGAAATGTAGTTTATTGCAGTGTATGGTGCTTTTTCTATTTCACCTCCTCAAAATATTGTTGCTTGCCCAAGTCTGCTTGTTTTCATTTAGATTGACCCTATCTACTTCTCTTCCAAAAGTTGCAGAATGTGAGCACAGCACATCTAGCCATGAAAAAGGATCTCTCCAATTCCGGTCTCTTTTCCTCACCCTCCCCCATTTCCCCACCCAAACACCTTATTTTGCTGAAGCACAGGGTCTGCTATGTTAACACTATAATTCTGATACTTCATGACTTGATAGTATATAAAACAGGGAAGTGGTTGAGACTGTTGCATAAAGTCCTCCATTTTGTTAATGAAACAGGTTTTGGAAAATAAACTTTGGCACAAAGTGTCTTGGGCGTGTGTTTAATATCTATTCAGAAATGACAATATTTGATTTTGGCTAATTAAATATTGGTCAACCAGCAACACTCAAGTATTTTCTTCATTACCAGTGTGAATTTAAGGATGATTAGCTATGGCCAATGAATGGAAGAGCTTTTCCCAAGGAAAACACTTTTTCTTCAATGGTTGAGGTAGCCTTATTGGTCCCTTGGAAACATTCCAAAAATATCAGTAAAATAAGTAATGTTTTTTGTTAGCAATAAATTGAACAGAAGTGAGCCAGTTCAAAGACTTGGTGATCTTTTCTTTCGACCTAATAAAGGCATTATCCGACTCTTACATTTGGACATAACTTGTTAAGGGTGCAATCCTATGCCTGTTTTAAGACAGAAATAGATCCTACAACTCCCAGCAGGATGTATTTCTGTCTAAACATGCATAGGATTGCACCTTAAACCAATTTTCAAAAGGCAATGTTTGACAATTCTGGTAAATTAGATTTTTCCTTCTGCTGAAAGGCTGCTTCTCTTGCTAATAATAATAAATAATAATTTGTTTATGTAGCACCCATCAGTGCCTGGGACTTTTCAGAGTCCAAAAGGACAGGTTCCTGCCCTGAGGAGTTTACAGTTTGGTGTAAAGCCCACAATTCAACACAAGAGAAACAGCAGAGAGGGAAAAGGGTGGCAGAGGTATACAGGAAAGCAATATCTGGTTGATTCAGTTGCATGTGCTCAGGCTATTAGAGTAGTGCCAGGGGTGGGTAACATTAGGCTGACCATCTGAAAAGGAAGACAGGGCTCATATAACTTTAACAGTTGTAGAGAAAAGGGAATTTCAATCAGTGTCATTTGTATGCAATTAGTTCCTGGTGATATTCCCTCTTCATCACAACAGTTAAAGTTGCAGAGCCCTGCTTTCTTTTGTATATGGTCACTCTAGTATAGTGCCTGCACCTTTAACAGTTGTGATGAAGAGGGAATTTCACCAGGAACTAATTACATACAAATGACACCTGCTGAAATTCCCTTTTCTCTACAACTGTTAAAGTTATATGAACCCTGTCCTCCTTTTCAGATGGTCAGCCTAGGCAACATGGGGCCCTCCAGGTGTTGGACTACAACTCCCATCAACCCTCACCAGCCTAGCCAGTGGTGAGGAGTGGTGGGAGTTGGAAGTCCAATGAAATCTGGAGGGCAACACATGCCCCATCTCTGCGGTAGGACATGAGAACTATCTTTTGAATTTAACTTGTCTAGCTATCATAAACCAAACCAACACACACCCAACTTGGCCCCCTCCAGATGTGTGCCAGGGTACCACCAAATTTGTTCCCTAAGCTGATGCCAATGGCCATGTGGCTCAGGATGTGTCAGATTACACTCCCAACATCTGCAGTGCACCAGGAAGGCCGCCCACACCCCACATCACACACAGCTGTTGTAAGTTCATCATAGAGGAAAGGTTACAACAGCTGGGATTGTGTAGCTTAGAAAAAAGACATGATAGAGGTACAAAACTGGACGGTGTAGAGTAGGCTGACCATATGAAAAGGAGGACAGCTCATGTAACTTTAACAGTTGTAGAGAAAAGGGAATTTCAGTGTCATTTGTATGCAATTAGTTCCTGGTGAAATTCCCTCTTCATCACAGCAGTTAAAAGTTGCAGGGGCCCTGCCTTCTTTTGTATATGGTTGCTCTAGTATAGTGCCTGCAACTTTAACAGTTGTGATGAAGAGGGAATTTCACCAGGAACTAATTGCATACAAATGACACTAGCTGAAATTCCCTTTTTTCTACAACTGTTAAAGTTACATGAGCCCTGTCCTCCTTTTCATATGGTCAGCCTAGTGTAGAGACAGTGTAGCGATAGGGAGTTGTTTTTCTCCTCTCGTAATACTAGAACCCGAAGGGGTCCTCCTATGGAGCTGATTGGTGAGAGATTCAGGAAAGAGAAGGAAGGACCTCATCACACAGCACCTAATTTAACTGGAATTCAACTCCACAAATGGCCAACGATTTGGATGGCTTTAAAAGGGAATTGGACAAATCCCTGGAGGAGAAGTCTCTCGGTGTCTACTAGTCCTGATGGCTATATGCTACTTCCACTATCACAGGCAGTATGCTTATGTACACTGGTTTCTGGGGAACATGGTCGGGAGGGTGCTGTGGCACTCATGTCCTGCTTTTGGGTTTCCCATGGGCAGCTGGTTGGCCACTGTGAGAACAGAATACTGGACTAGATAGACCCTTGATCTGATCCAGCATGGCTCTTCTTATGTACCTTTGCTAGCAAACTGCCCAGCAATAACTTTTCTTGGTTTGGGGTATACACCCCCCCTTCTAATCCCATATGGTAACATTGAGAATTTATCCCTGCATTGATCGCATGAACAACAACTGAGAATTTTCTTAAATACTATGTTAGAGGCTATTTCATGCATTTAGTTTTTTTGCCCTCTTGAACCTATGCCTATTTGCAAAATATGGCACACGAATTCAAGGATTGTGTGCTTCTGTACAAATTGTGGATTTGGAAAGTGAAATGCACAGGAGTGCCTAGTGTTTTGATGTGCCCTATGTCTTTTGCTGACAAAATCTTTATATTATTTTTTAAAAATAAAAATTGCACCGCACGGCCTTCCCACGTAAAAGCTTTTGATGGAGCACAGCATTATAAACAAAACATGAGCCGTACAAATACCACTCCATTATTTTGCATTCATACTAAAATTATTTTCACAGTGCAAATCATAAGTTGTGAAAAAAATGTTTATAGTAACGAGTTTTATTACTGGCATTTTTAGTTCAAAAATACAGTAGGTAAATTGTGCACATAAAATGTTTTGGATATAGTGCCTATGCCACAAAAATGGATGCGTAAGAAAACAAAAGAGACAGCAAACTCCCCAACCAGATAACTTGACAGAGGCTGCCTCTACACGAGACGTTTAAAGCTCTTTGAAGTCTCATTAAAAAATTTACCTCTACAAGAGCGGAATGTAAATCGGAAGTTGAGGAGCTTTATCTCTCCGATTATGCGCATTATCGAATGCGCGTTGAATAGTGAGTTTTATTTTCCTCCGGCCGTTACAGCGCATTTTGCCTATGTGAACAAGCAATTCTCCACATTAACTACTTGTAAAGCACATTTCAAACAACTGGTAAGGCCACCAGTTGTGCGCTCAATTACCTCTTGCGTACAAGCATTTACGATAAAGCGCTTCCGCGATTATGCGCATAATCAGCTAACCAGGCGTCAAACAGAATCCATCTAGAGGGGTCTAATATATTTAGGAGGGGAACTTGATGCATCCCTGCTCTGTTTCTTCCTTTATTTGTCTCTTTGGCTCAAAAGGGGAAGTGGAATAGATTTGAGTATTCAGATCTCCGCTCACTGGTATACATTTTGGCTGATCTAGCAGGGCCAGAGGCAGGTTTGACAAGGAAATGCCCACAAGTCCCTTCCTATGTGTGTGGGCTTACTTAGGCTGACCATATGAGAAGGAGGACAGGGCTCATGTAATTTTACAGTTGTAGAGAAAAGGGAATTTCAGTCAGTGTCATTTGTATGCAATTAGTTCCTGGTGAAATTCTCTCTTCATCACAGCAATTAAAGTTGCAGGGACCCTGCCTTCTTTTGTATATGGTCGCTCTAGTATAGTGCCTGCAACTTTAACAGTTGTGATGAAGAGGGAATTTCACCAGGAACTAATTGCATACAAATGACACTGGCTGAAATTCCCTTTTCTCTACAACTGTTAAAGTTACATGAGCCCTGTCCTCCTTTTCATATGGTTAGCCTAGCTTACTTGGCAGCAGCGGTGGGCTAGTCCTGAGTGGGCTACATGCAGGAGCTGCCATTTTAACATCTCACAAGACCTCTGGAGAAGTCTCCAGGGCGTTATGAGCAGTCAAAATGGCTGTTCCTAGACCTTGCTGCCTGGAGCTGATGAGTGCACTGGGATTATGATTATTTATTTATTTAAAGAGAACATAGGAAGCTGATTTATAATAAATCAGACCATTGGCCAATCTAGCCTAGCGTTGTCCAAGGGTTCAGGAAGGTGTTTTCCCAGCTCTACCTGGAGATGCCAGAGATAGGAACCCAGGACCTTTCGCATGCAAAGCGAAAATGACAGTCCTCTTTTGGTTTATGACAGTCCTGAATGACAGTCCTCTTTTGGTTTATTCTAGATATTATGTATTTTTCACCAGGCTACAGTGTGTGGATCTCAGTGTCCTAGTAAAAAATAAAATCCCACAAGCCTGCAGCCTGGCCACCTTTGTTCTACCATCAAGCCAGTCTTCTCCAACCTGCCCCATTCCAGGTGTTGGATTACAAACCCCATCCTCTAGTCCAACAACATCTGGAAGGGGCCAAGTAGGGGGAAGGCCTTTTTAAGCTACGGCCCCTGCATAGGTGGCTGCGCTCCTTTACACAGGAGAAAACCCACTTTATCCCCATGGCCTTGCTTCTGGCCATTGGAGGTTGGTGGCTGGGATTTCGATGGGGCTGCGATTCCATTCTGGGTTTTAATCAGAACCAACCAGAACTCTAAAAGGTGTTGAACTCCAAGGCCTTGAACCCTATCCCCAAAATGGGTAGATAGAGTTCTGGCTGAAACCCAGAATGGAATCACAGCCCCACCAAACCCGGAGCCACCAGCCTCCACTGGCTTCTCACGGGGCAAACAAAGCGCAGCTCGCCCAACCTCACGGCCACGCATGCGCCAAAGGTGCTGCCACGGCTTCTCCTCCCTCTTTCCCGCCTCGCCCCGTCAATCTCGGCCGCTGGTAACCAGTGGAGACGCTTGGCCCCTCCCCCTCCGTCAGGCGACGCGAACGCCGCTTCCTCCCGCCGCCGCGCTGGTCGCCAGTGCGCGTGCGCGTGCTTCCCCTGCTCCTTCCCTCCTCCCCAAGATGGCGGAGGCCACCAGCGGCCAGGCGCTCTGCGGGGATGGCCCCGCCGGGGGCGGCAAGAGGTCGCACCTGGGCATCCCCGAGGCCGTCTTCGTGGTAAGCGAGGCAGGGCCGGAGGCCTCGGCCGAGCCGGGCGGAGAAGGGGCCGCGGGAGGCGAGGGAACGAGGGCCGGAGGAACAGGGCCTGAGGCGGCGGGGAGAGAACGCAGCGCTCGGTCGGCTCTGCTGTGCGTGCGAGTGCGCATGCGCTGGATTCCTGACAGGTGCCGGGGCTCAAGCGTGGAGGGACTTAAGGCTGTATTATTATTATTAATTATTATTATTATTATTAATTATTATTTTGTTTTTATACCGCCCAATAGCCGAAGCTCTCTGGGCAGTTGGCAACAATTCCTAAAACAAAAAGCATAACATACAGCATAAATATATAAACATACAAAGTTTAAAACAATTTAGGCAGTTCAAAACAGTTTCAGTAGAAGACTAGACCTGTTTAGGCGGCTGGCCATCATATGCCATTAAATGCCAGGGGAGTAGAGGACAGCCTTAAGCTGGCGCTGAAAAGATGACAGTGTTGGCACCAAGCAGGCCTGAGTGGGGAGCTCGTTCCAAAATCGGGGGGGCCTCCACTGAGAAGTCCCTGTTCCTAGACTCCACCTTCTGAGCCTTTACGGGGTGGGGGGGCAGATGTTGATCACAGTGTTTGGGTATGTTCAGGTTGGGAGAGGTGTTCCGTCAGGTATTGCGGTCCTGAGCCGTTTTAAGGCTTTAGAGATTAAAACTAGCTGCTTGAGTCTGGCTTGGAAACATACAGGCAGCCAACGCAAATGGGCCAGAATTGGTCTTACGTTCTCAGGCAACTTAACGTTGATCAGAAGAGTCCTGGCCAACAGGCCCATCCAGCTCGACATCCACTTCTCATCATGGTCTCTGGGGAAAGACCAGCAGCAGTCCTGCCTTCAGTAGACTTATTCTGGAAGCAAGAATAGAAGTGGCTTAATTTGCTAGCGTCTGCCTCAAGCATGGTAGCAGTGGTGGTGGGAGGGGGGAAGCCTGGAGGTACCCTCTCCCCCCTCCAACCTGGTCAACATGCACTTGACCGAACACGAAAGTAATAATTTTTCAGTTAAAAAGCACACCATCCAGTAGTGATGAGATGTTTGTTATTGGGGCCATTGGAATTTAGGATGTTGTCTTATACTGAGTCAAAGTGTCAGTATCTAACTCAGTATTGTGAATACTAATTGGCAGCAGCTCTCCAGGGTTTCAGGCAGGATTTTTTCATAGCCCTACTTGGGGATGCCAGGGATTGAATCTGGAATCTTCTGTGTGCAAAGCAGCTGCTCTAACACTGAGTCCTTTTTTAGGCCCAATTCAAATGTTTCTGGGCCCAGTTCAAAAGCTAACTTTTAGAGTCCTCGGCTGCTTATTGCCTGGGTTCCTGAAGGGTCTTCCTCTCCCAAACATACCTGCCTAGTCCCTAAAATCATCTTTGGAAGCTCTCCTCCAGGTGCTCCTGACAAATGAGATGAGGCAGGTGGCTACTAAGGAACGGGCCTTTTCAGTGGCACCCCAGTTGTGGAATGCCCTTTCCAGAGAGGCTTGCCTGGTGCCTTTGTTGTAGTCTTTTGGGAGGGGAGCCTTTTTTATTTTCATAGCCTTTTTAGTTGTTCAGTTTTGTGGGTTGTTTTTTTAAATGTGTTTTTACTGGTTTTTACTTTGATTTTATTCTTTTTTTCAAACTTTTAAAGTTTTTGTGTTATATTTTATCATGTTGTATTTGGGGTTTTAATTTTTAGTGGCTACCCAAAGAGCGTTAGCTATTGGCTGGTACAGAGATATAGTAAATAAAGAACATTTTTTTAGGAGTTGCTGACTGTCCTGTCAGCCACAGAATTATTTTTTTTGCAAAGGACGTAAGGCAGCCTTCTCCAACTGGTGCCTTCCAGATGTTTTGGCCTTCAACTCTTATCATCCCCAGCCAGCATGGCTAATGGTCAGGAATTCTGGGAGTTGTGGTCCTAAACATCTGGGAGGCACCAGGTTGGGGAAGGCCGACATAATGGGAACCCCTGCTGCATTAGATTAAAAGGTCTGCCCAGTTCAGCTTCATGTTTCCCATTGTGGCCTTCCAGGTGCTGCTGTGGGAAAACCACGAGCCGATGAGGGAAGAGTGTGGCTGGGGAAGTGCTGTGTGTGCGTTCTCGTCCCGCAGCAGCTGGTGTTCAAAGGTAGCCTGGCAGTTAGCATGAATTTCCAAGGGGGTAGCCCTGTTAGCCTGCTGCAGCAAAAGCAACATACTGCCTAGTGACACTTTACAGACTTTACAAATCTATTCTGGTATAAGCGTTCATGGACTCTGCATCTGATTAAATGGACAGTGATCACAAAAGCTCATGCCAGAATAAATGTGTTACTCTTCGAGGTGCCACAAGATTCTTCGTTTTTTCTGTTGGCGTGGAGGCTCCGTTCTTAGCTGTCATGGCTGATGACTGTCAATGGGTCTGGCCACCACGTATTTATTTCTTCATGGAAAGGACAGAATGGAAAACCCTGCTGGATCATGCCAAAAGGCCTATCCTGTCTGGCATCCCTTTACACACAGTGGCCTGCCAGGCGCCTCTGGGGAAAGATGACTAGCAAACAAAGCTAGGCAGGAATGTGGGGAAGGCCCCTCCTGTTACCCCCCTTACCTCCCTCAAGCAAGTAGTAGGCCGATGTGCATTCCACAGCATTTGAATATTCAACCCCTGATTGGTTGCTACATGATGTCTGGACCCAGACCCTATAGGTTAATCATGGGTTAAAGAACTGTGTTGGTCTACAATTAGGATTAACCCATGATTAACGTATAGTGTTCATGTTTCGACGTCATGTAGCAACCCCTGCTTGGAGGTTGGAAATTCAGAAAGATTGCAGAACATGCTTGGCATGCACTGTGGCAAATCATGGGTTAATTAACCCACCATTACATGCAAACTGCTCCAATGAACTGCTGTCGTGGCTACCAATTTTGCAGAAAGGAACACAATGCCAGTTTCAGGTTTGGGCGGACTTTTGGGGAAGACACCCTCAGTAGATCTTCCTCCTCTCCGCTATTGTTGCCAACTGCTGCTACTTGTTACTACCTGCTCACTTGCCCTACAGAGAGACTCTGCTGCTTCTTACCTCCACCATTGTTTGCTAGTTCATTTCCTCGTAGCAAGTGGGAGATAGTACATGAGCAAGCAGGTGAGAGTGGTGAAGAAGAGAAGAAGGTTCAAGGGAGTCGCAGAGGCAGGTGTCTGATCATGCTAGTCCCTGATGACAGCCATAGGTGAAGGTAAAGCAGACAAGGGGTTGCAAACCACCACTGACTATTTAGAAGGCTGCCTGAACCAAAGCTTTTGGAATTACTGAAACTGAATGTTTGTGTGTTTTTACCTGAAGGAAGATGTAGATTCTTTTATGAAACAGCCTGGGAACGAGACGGTAGACGTAGTGCTGAAGAAGCTGGACGAACAGTATCAGAAATATAAATTTATGGAACTTAACCTTGCCCAGAAGAAAAGAAGGTGGGTTTTTTTGTGGTGACTCTTCAAATTGCCACACAAATGATGTGGGGTGATGGCGGCTAAAATTTAGACGGTTTCTCTGGAACCTGTGATTGTCTCTATTGACCTCATTCTTGTTTGCAGTAGAAGAGAAGCTCATATAGTGGAGCTTTGGTTTAATTTTAATCTTAGTGAGGCCAAAGAATGCTTAGGTTATAGCGCTACCATATTTTTCACTTTCAGTTGGGGGTGGTGAATGGTGATGGTCATAGTTCAGTGGTTCCCAGTCTTGTATCCACTGCTGTTGATGGACTACAAGTCCCAGCATCCCTGCCCATTTGCCCTGCAGGCTGGAAATTATGGGAGCTGCATCCTGTTCTTGCCTGGCAAATCGTCCTGCCCTGTTTTTCTGCCTGTCAATTGCAATTGCATTCTGGTAGATTGCTACCAGATAATATTATGGAGGTGGAGTTGAATTGATTTCTCTGGATAGATGGTGACTGAAATGCCACTAGAATGGGTAGCTGTCTTCTCTTAAATCTTTTCCATTTCACCTTTATGGCAATATTGTTTCAACATGTTCCTGAAGGCTTATAGCGGAATTAGAGTGTAAAAGCAACATGTAAGCAAATATATTGTAACTGGTCTTTAAGTATGTTTTGTATTTAGTTTAAAAATGTGACAAATTCCAAATAGAATCCCAGTTGCAATCTAGAATTCCTGCTTGCTCTCAAATCTAAATGCCGGGCCCCTTCCAAACCACCTTAGGCTCTCTTAAGAACAGCAGAAGAGCCTTGCTGGATCAGACCAATGGTCCATCTACTGCTGCATCTGTTTCCTCCAATCAGGTGCCATTGGGAATCAACCGACAATTTATCCCAAGCTCTTCGCACTCAAAGTCATTCTGCCTCTGAATATTGAGGTTCCATTTAACTATCATCCTGGTGATATTGATTGCTGCTGCTGCTGCACTGCTAGGACCTGTGATGCCAGTGTAGTGTTATAAGTTGTAAGCAGTGCCTCAAAGGGTTAGCACATAAAGAGCGTTTGGCATGTTTGTAGTAGGTACAGTGAGTAATAAAGGAGCCTGTATGTGAAAGTATTAGATATCTGCACCTACATCTGCTCTTTGCCGTGTGTTATTTTACTTGTGCTAGGAATTAAAGTGTCTTTGGGTGAAAAATTAGAAAATGAAACTGGGCATGCCGTCAACAAGTCTCAGAGGCAGCGATTAGTAGTTGGGTTTTTATTAAACTAAACCCATGTTTACATTTATCCTTAAAAACGATCCATCCAAAATAACAGATCCCGTTTCCATGTACTATCATTACACCGGCATGTGACTTATATAAGGCTATTTGCTCCATGAGATAAGCTCTGATGTCCACAGTGAGCAAAAGCTAGCCAGTATCTTCCTTAAGTAGAAAAAAATAATGTGCCCTGGAAATCATATGAATTTGTTAAGACTGAAGTCTCTCCCTCCCCCCCCCCATAAATTTAAATATAGAACAGTTTGGTATGGTGTTGTGGAAGTAATATTTTGCATCTGTGTTTTATTCACAGGTTAAAAAATCAAATTCCTGAAATCAAGCAGACGTTAGAAATCTTAAAACACATGCAAAAGAAAAAGGTAAACTTCTTAGTATTTGTATATGCCTTTGCAAAGCATTCTTGTCATGGGGTAAGAACTCTGGGATGCCATGCCTATCTCATTTCACAGAATAAAAGAATTTCTCTGAACTAATAGAATCGGGGAGAAATACTCGTTTTAATAGTTCTAAGCCAGGGGTGGGCAACCTATTTCAGCCCAAAAGCCGAATTCAGCTTCAGAGAAGCTCTCCAGGACCATATTCCAATGGTGATTAGGGACAACGGCTGTGGGGCAAAAAATACAAAAGAATTAGCCTGTTGTAGCTTACAGCTCTTACTATCAGTAAAGGATAGGCATTTCAACCTGTGAGAAAGGGGGAAACATGAAATGATTGATGATTGGAGGAAAGGGGGAGGCATAAGGGAATAGACGTGACCATTTGGGGAACCCCAGAGGGGAGGATTTGGCTCCAGGCCTGAGGTTTTCCACCTCTACTGTAAGCCATATATTGTAGATAAGTTCAACGAGTATTTATCTTCATACAACACAAGATCAGTAATCACAATGAATAGATTTTACTTCTAACTTTAAACAGTTTATTGGTTGTAGAAAATTATTACTAGTAATTTCTCCATATACCAGTACTGTAGTCGTGTTGATTTGTTATCTTTCCTTTCCAAAGGACTCTACAAAGCTGATGGAAACCAGATTTTTATTGGCAGATAACCTCTACTGTAAAGCTTCAGTTCCTCCTACAGATAAAGTTTGTCTCTGGTTAGGGGTAAGTAATTCTCAAGTAAGTAGACACAGGTCTAGAATTTAAGGCATCAATTCTGATGCTGAACTTGTTCTAGCCCCAAACTTGGTTTGAAGGCATCATGAATTTTGAATATTGTGTATTTCATGCTGGAATTTCAAGCGGCTTATTCGACCTTGTGAGTTTAGTTGGTATGACCTTTTTCATTTGTACTCCAAAGACAACAGTACCTTTTCCAATCACTGGAATATTTTGGAATTATAGGGTTGGGCCTTTTAACTTGGAGTTGGATCCAGATTTATGCTGGGTCAACTGTGCTGGAGGAAGTGGATTTCCCCACACCCACTGTCCCGTAGCAGCCCCTTCAGCCCCCTGAAAATGCTACATAGAGAACTGAATTGGGTAAGCTGTGGTGGGAATGGGTGGAGGGACCTTCTGCCAGCAGAGCTCTTCCTCTCCCTGAAGGTCCCTTCCTCTTGTGGAAGGCAGATCCTTGATCCAACCCAATGCTGGGAAAGGTCTGAACTGTCTGTGATAAGTCTATTACCTGCCATAAATTTATTTGTAAAGTATTGTGAACGTGTTCATTTTGTGACCAAAGTAGATAAAAAAAATCCAAGGCCAGCCTTTTAATTATAATGTGTCAAGCATTTAAATTTGTGCTTAACTGTTGCTGTTTTAAGCTTGGTTTTGTACCTAAGACAGGGTCTTGGCCAAGTGAATAATGGTGTTACACCTTCTAAGGAAAGACAGAATGAATCCTAAGGTCTTGAAGATGGATCTTAACTTGGACATATAACCAATCTTTCATTTTAAAACTAAGGTCAAGAAACCATAAAAGATTCTTCAACTTAAATTTTGTTTTTAGGCCAATGTAATGTTGGAATATGATATTGATGAAGCCCAGGCACTGCTAGAAAAGAATCTCTCCGCAGCCACAAGAAACCTTGAGTCTCTAGAGGAAGATTTGGATTTTCTTAGGGATCAATTCACTACTACAGAAGTCAGTATCCTTTTAGGGATTCAACTTTTGGTTCAGAATATTATCCCCTGTATCTCTCTGTGCTTGTTTATTTTATTTGCATTAATCTTCTTGTTGAAACAATTAGCAGTTTCCTCTAGAAATGAAATGAGGGCAGGATAATTTTCATTTGGATCATCATGATCTAGTTGTCTGCCATACAGGAAGGAGATTTCCCACGTATCTGCGGTCAGAAATCTGAACGCAGAAATCTGGAGAAGTGGGGAGCAAGAAAATGTTCTCACAAGTTGATAAGTGGCTTGGTGGTATGTATTTATCCACAGTTGGGAGATAGTTACCCAAACAAGCGTTGGTTATTCTCTCCACATGAGCATGTGCCCTGGTACATAACCCAATGATGGAGTGCTGATATGAGCTTACTGCAGTCATTTCCATGGCTTCAAATAGGACAGTTACGATCACACAAAAAGCTGTCCGTTGTCCCCATGAATGCAGCCAGCTTTCACAAACTGATTTTTTTTTACATGTTTGTGTGCCTGAGCACACATTAGTGAGAAGAGGGTAAATGCCACTTGTATGTGTGTGGTGGCAATTTCAGATCGTTAGTATTGCCACAGATACTGGAAAATAAAAGCCTTTGTACTCAAGCTCCATGTTGATGAAACTGTAGTCCTTGTAATTGGTTCCCTTTTTCTGCCGGCATTGCATACTGTTGCTTGTCATCAATTTTCAAAGCATCAACCTTCCTATTTTTAATGCACTATGTAAGAGCTGGGTATAAATACGGCATTGTCTAGATGCCTTCTGTAATGCAGACAAAATAATGGGGTACAAGTGACTGCTTTCACCTTATTGAACAGTAATTTCCTTAACTACACCTCTAGATATGGCTAGAGTTTATAACTGGGATGTAAAACGAAGAAACAAGGATGACCCTTCTAAAAGCAAAGCATAGTTCTGCCAGTGTTAAATGCAGTCCTGATTTTCAAAGTATTTTCTTTTTTTAAAAAAGCCCTTTGGTTCATCCCACAGCGGACTGAGTTTAATTTAATCACTTTGGTCAGCAATATAAAAACCTTAAATAATGGTGAGCATCTTTATTTATTTGCAAGCCCTATTTGGTTCCATGCATGCTTCATGAAATTTCGGCTGGTTTGGAAAAGCAGCCACAAGGGATCCTGTCTCTTCAGCCATAACAATGTGTCACAGGGAAATCCTTCCCAGAGGGTTTGTCTAAAAATGCAAAGTGCGTTATTTGGACATTATAGCAGGTCACTATACTTTTGTAAGCGTTTGTTCGTTGTTACATACGCTTGATGAGGGAGGTCAGCAAAATCGGGCTTGGGGAAAGATACCAGGCAGGTGTGGTAGCAGTATGGGGGAATCCAATACAAACTGTATTCATTGCACTCATGACCTCTTTGTCCTTCAAACATTCCCCCCCATTTGAATCTGTTCAGAACAATTACTGGTTTTAGATATTCGTACACAGGCACACGTGATTGATCTTTGGATTAAATAATTGAATAAACAATGCAACCTATATGTGGTCTCACTCAGTTCTGTGTTCGCATAAATGCGCTGTTTACTCATTCAAGTCTGTAAAATTGGGGGCATCCAGAAGCTAACAGCCTGCTGTACTTGGCCAGCACGCTTGCTGTCCCTTCTGTCTCGTTCAGATGTCTTAATGCTTGCAAAGACACTTGGTGAAACCTGCATTTAAACATGGGTGGTGTATTTTTGCCTAGCTTCAGTTGTTATCGGGTTGAACGTTATTCCCGTGTTGCTTATTATGAAGCTTTGCAGAAGTGTTGCCTTGACACCTCCCCTCATCCCTGAAACCTCGGTGCACACCTGATGGTCAAATTAGTGGTGCACCTGGCAATGCAGGTTTCACTTCAGAACTAAAAGCAAATGTTAACTGTGTTCCAGTTTCATGTAATAAACAATACCTGTAAAGTTTTTGTACTTTTTATTTCATCATATTAAAACAGTGAAACTTAAAACAGTTACGGCAGAAACCTCTTGTGCCTGTTTCTTTTCAACATAAGGGCACCTAAATTCCTAAAGTATGTATGTGTTCCTAGAATGGCTGTGGTGGTGCTGCTGAAGCAAATGAAGATTTAAATTCTTAAGTGATAGAAGATGTGAGTAATGACAAGCTTGCAAATAAATCCAGTGGTGGAGATGAAACTACAAACTATTCTACCCTTAAGATCCCAAAGCATCTGTTTTTGCCAGGAGACAAGTTAGTAAACCAACATTATAATAAAGCAAAAGGAAGGTTATTCTATCTCGGTTTAGAAACAGAAGAAAGTAATGTTTCTGCACCTTATAAAGCAATTAATATACTTCCATAAATTTCCAATTTTTTCCTAATTAAATTATAGAAAAGAATGGGTTTTTTAAGGCATTTACCTCTTTTAAGTAAGATGTAGATCCACGCAGTTTAGTTGGGAGGATGCAAGAAGAAAGGCACTGACCTGGTTCGCGCCATCAAAATAAGCTACTGTGTCTTATTTAAATTACGAAAATTGCCCCCGACACGTGCCATGATCTTAGTAAGCCACAGTAGCTTAGTTTGATCATGTAGAACGGCCAATTGTCTTACTGACAGATGGGTTGAAGAGCTTGAGGTGATAGTTTGAATAAAATTCTGTGAGTTCAAACTGCAATATTCTAGATACTGAGCATGGTCTATAGTGGGAGCTTCACATGAAAGTTCAACGTGGACTGCTGTTCTCCCAGCTATTTAAGGAACTACTAGATTGGGCTGCCTGATGTGGTTCAAGTCAGCAATGCTTCCTAAAACCTTGAAATAGGGATGAGTATTTTTCCCATTGTGTAGAGAGGGATCATTCTGCCCTGCATTCCGTTTTAGCTATCTTCCGGTTTAACTTAGAGAATTTCTGCAATTTCTGAATTGGCACATGCACACTTCAGAGTTTGTCTTGTCCTTCTGCGCTGTGATGAATCAGTGTACATATGTGCTAGTGCACATTGGCAACCTATAAGGAAAAAGGTATTTCCTGAACTATGTGGCTAAAACTATACTTGGGCAGCTGTTTGAACAAAGTCCAGAAATAAAAATGGAATAATAGTGGATTGTTTTGGGTGATACTTTCATATGCATCTCCGTTTTTGAAGGGATGTTGGTAAAATGGCTTTTCAGTGGTTGTTAATGTTTTGTTATTTCAGAGCATTGTAAAAGGCCATGTGCCAAAGGATCACATGACCAGTGCTACACATTCAAGGGGCATTTGAGCATGAGTTACTTGAATAGCTGCTTTCCTTGCGCTGCACGACAAGCCCTTTTGAGAGTTTCAAAAGCAATTTGTGAAATGACCTAAGAAAGACAAGTCTTCAAATACGGTGTGTGCAAACTATGGTTAGGACTGCTGTAATTATTCGGATCCTAGCCTGTGAATGTCCCTCTTTATTTCAGAAAGTCAGTTTTTGGGTACTGCACCACAGCCTAACATTGCTGACCTGTATCTTCAGTGGTTTTTAGTCCTATCCAGCCGTGGTGTAGGAGGGGCTGAGAAGAAAGCTTTCTGCTCCTATGTGTCCACATGTAATGCATATGTCCCCAAACAGACGCACGTTAGGATCTTTAACCAAATGTCACAGGGTGTCATGGCAGGAATTGGGTTATCCAGGTGGGGAAAAGTAATAGACTTAGAAAGTTTTGAGAATACTCATGTATACAGGGGATAGGCAACAAGGAGCCTGCAAGCACCAATGTGCCTCTATTTTTCTTGGCACCTGCCAAGTTGCCTTACCCCCCTTCCCTCCTATTCCTCCTCAATACATTTTCTTTGCAGCAACGGAGATTACTGTGAAATAGGTCTCTCTTGGTGCTGAAAACTGGGTGCAAAGGAGATGTTTTTAGTGTCCTGAGGCTCAAGCCCCACCTATGCTTTGTACGCAGTCTTTTGGGCAGGATACTTGTCCTTTGTCATGCCTCCCATGGCAGCCATTTTGTGGTAGGGCACTGGACTAAAGTTGTGTGCCCTGGATATATATATAGATACATACACAGTTTTTGCAGAACTGTAAGCATGTGTGCAGCATCTGGGACCAACGGCTATGCAGCTAGTTCTGTAGAGGGTTGGGAACCTGGGGGGGGGGGATGGGAGGTGGCGTAACTTGTGAGCGTTTGGGCTGATACCTAATAAAGAGATGGGAGGGCTATAGGATCCAGATGGACATGCAAAGGGACGAAGTGGGCTTAAAACAGCAATCAGAATGGTTAAATAGCCCCGCTTGTAAGTACTTGGGTAGCTGATGTTGGGTGCAGATGCCAGCCCTGAGGCTGCACATTTGCCAGCAATTATTTCTGAGCTGGACTCCAGATGGCATCATAGCCGTTTTGTGTCTTCAGAAGTGTTAACTCCAAATGTCAACACAGAAGAAGAGTAATGCGCCTATGGCGGGCGTAGAGCCATGTTCCAATCGTGGGCGGGGCCTAAGGCAAACCTGAAAGTTCCCATTCTGGCTGTACTAGTGCAAATCCTGTGTCGCCCCGGGGGCTAGTAATCGAAGAACGATTCGATAAAAAATTATTTGCCCATTTCCCTTGCGACTTGAACTACTTTACATTTTTAAAATAAAAGTACTACATATAAACCAGGAAAGGTGAAAACAAAACAGTAAGCTCTTTTTAAAAAGTTAATCTACCTGTTTCTTGAAGTTTGAGGTTAAAAACATGTAAGATTTCCCCCCCCCCCCTCCTCTCTCTGGTGTCCTTTCAGCTTTGTCTTCACCATCTCTTCCTCCTACTCTGTCACCCGCTGACTTTTCTTCAGCCCTTGTCCCAGCATTCTGTGACTGTCCCTTCATTGGCCCAGCACTCTAAAAGCTCACAGGAGTAAGCATTGTTACACCTGCATACACACGCTGTCAGACGTTACATTACATGCATAGTGGGGAACATATACATTTACCTGCCCTTTATCTCATTCTTCTCCCTTCCAAAAGCTCTAAGGGTGAGCGTTGGAGTTTTTCGAAGTTTCAAAAAATTCTGCACGTCTACACTGCCCAAGTTTCAGTTTAAAACAAAAATGAGCAAAATCAGTCTGGTACATCTCAAATAACATGCCTTAAGACTATCGTATTCTTATATAAAATAGAACAATCTGTTCATCATGGATTGGCACAAGAATAACCATTTGGGAAACATGCAGCATCATTAAAGGCAAACAGACTGGTGTGTATACCTTCAACTTAAAAATGCCAGTGGATTCTCTTATAAACAGTATGTATATTTATTATTCATCTACTCTGTATTGAGGGTTTTTTCCCACCATGGTTGCTGAATACAGAGTTACTAGATATCTGATGAAAAAAGGCAGAGGAGGAAATAAAAAACATGGATTTTTTTTTCTTGACAAGTTTTGAATGTCACATAATCACATTAACCATTTTGCTAAATACAAGCAGAATTTTCATTCACACACAGCTAAGTACAGCATTTTTGTCACATTTCATTACAGTGCATATAACAGAAAGCTAGAGAAAATGTACATTATCATTTTAACCTGGAGGTTTCTGAGAAATTTTTAATCCAGCATGCAGACTGAGATTGTGAATTTCCTGTTTTTATTTTGTCCATTGTTGCCAGAATGCAAGAAAAAAAAAGAAAAGAAAGCTTCTTTTGAACTATTAGCCTCCAGTTTCTCTTGTAGTAGTCAAAATGCTAAAACTAGTTAAGAAAATGATGAGGTTTTTCATCTTACAAAGTTAAGCCCCTTTTATTTATTTATTTATTTATTTTTACAGAAGGGTTCCCCCTCTCCCACCACTTATTTGTATAAGCTGCCTAAAAATGTAAGGCATTAGAAAAAGATTACATCTTGGGTTTTGATCAGAATTATTATACGTTTACTTTTAAGAACTTTATATCTCCTATACATTGTACTTTCTTTTGTAAATCTAATACATGGTACAGTACAAATTAAAGACGCCAGGTATGAGCAAACTCTTCTATATGCATAATTTTTATTTTATTTTTTAATCTGGGGCAGGACATCACTTTTGAACTATGCCTCTTACAATCAAAAGAGCAAATGCAGGGAAAAGAGAAATGAAATCTGCCATTGTGCAACTGATAGACCTTGATACAAAGTGATGCTGTTTCTGGGCATTTTCTATTGGAGTTTATTGTGTTTTTGCATAAACACTGCTAAGAGCGTAGCCCAAATCTCCATGTTGACGCCTGATTTAAAAACCACAACAATAACAGCAATTATCTTAAAATGCAACATCTTAACTCATTTTAGAATCTGGTAAAAAAAACCAAACCATTGCTGGCAAATCTATGAAAGTGTATTTATATCCTCTCCAGGTGATTTTACTTTCTTAGATTTTCTTTGAAAATGACTTGACTGCACTAGAATGATTTAAGATAAATGCTATTCAAGATTCCCCTAAGAGAGAGCTTTTTCTAGAATGGTTTGAAGCCATGGGAGATTTTTAAAATAATTTTATTTGGAGGGGGGTTAGGGAGAATTGACATTTCTGCAATGGTGACTTGAGTATGGAACCTAAATTTTACTATGGGAAGGATGCAGTCCTAAACAGCCCAAGGAGAACATCCCTGAGAATGCAATTGGACTTAACTGAACACTGCATTGGCAGGACGTGCAAGGGAAATAATTGCTCAGTGATAAGAGCACACGCTTTGCATGCAGAAAGCTCTAGGTTCAACCCTCAGCGCCTCCAGTTTAAAAGATCTTAAGGAGAGCCCCATGCCTTGAACTTCAGAAAGGTGATTCCAATCGGACAGTATTTGGATGGATAAATGACCCCAATCCAGAGAAAGGCCTGCCACCAAGGAAGCAATGGGTCGGCTTAGTTGCGACTAATTTTATGTTCCGTTTATTGAAATAGCACTGTAACGTGAACTGGAATTCGGGCCGATAGATGAGTGTGTTGCGTAGCATTGAACAATATGAGCGTAAGCACTCCTAATGTAACTGGGATTTTTAATTGCCAAATTTATAATAAAAGTAGTCATGAGTGCAATTGTGCCAAATAGTTTACAGTTGTATACAATCAATCAGTTTCAAAGCAAATCGTTCAGAGTTGTTTGAAGCTCTGATTGTCTACAACTGTAAACTATTAGGCATAATTGCACTTGTGACTGTTTTTATTATAAATTTGGCAATTGACAGGCCTCATGCAGTTGGTCTCTTTCACCAGGAGTGTTTCTTTTCATATTGCTATTGCAGACCTTGTCTTGCTTGTTTTTTGTGTAGCATTTAACAGATGAACTGGTTTGTTTGTTTTAAAGTTAGCAAGTATAAGTTGTTTTGCTCTACTCAAACAGTGATCGCACGTACAACTGGTGTAAGAGATGAACCTGCACACTTCTGCAGCATAAAGTGCTTAAGCATATCTTTCAACGCTTGGCAAATAAATATTTTTTAAAAATAAAATGGGAACGATCAACGCTGTGGTTTGTTTTTGTAAAAATAGAAAGTGAATGTTACCTTCTCTGGCTTTAGTACGAAACCACAACTTTATCTTGCAGAAAAAGGAAACTCGTGCTTCTATAGAGAAAGATCAGAAATAAACCTCCCTAAAAGGCAATGAACATATCATCTTAGCACTCTTAAAGTAAACTCAGAAAATGATCTGTTTCATTACCGTAATTTTTCCCTATATGCAAAATCTATGCAGGTTTAATTGGTAAATTATCCACTGAAATGATTGACTAAACCTCTTTTTATTAGATGAAAGATGTAGGTTTCTTCTATCCTCCTACCCTTCAATTCCGCAATGACTCTAGGCCTAGATACAGCTTAGATTTGGGCCAGACCTTCCCATGGTATAACCTCTTCTGATGCCTGGGTTCAATCTAAACACTTGTGAAGGATTAACAATGGCTTGTGTCAAGATTTAGTCATACTTAGAGATGACCCACTGAAATCGATGGGACTGAAGTTAGCCACGACTAACTTACATCCCATATAAATATGCCTAAATCTGGATCCAGTCCTCCTGGCAATATGTCTTGATTATGTGTGGATTTCCTTCCCTCATCTATTGTATCCTTGTTTAAGAATCCGCACATGAACTATAACTCCCATGAAAGTAGAGGTCCGGATGGAACTACCTTTACCTTTTATCTGTCAAGACCCGTGTCTATTTTTGACAGAGACAAAATGTTGCTTATATCTGACTCGTATTACAGTTGCTTTTTTGAGAACACCAGACCTTTTAAACAGCATTTAAAAGAACTTTTAATTGCTGGTTGTTTTGTTTTTAATTATATGTTTACTGCTGCATTTTTAAATAATCTTTTCCCATGTTTTAGCTCGGGTGGGCAATTTTGGGGAGACTCAGTTACCATCCCCCAGGCCGCACTCCTGCTGCCACTGGGACTGCTTAATAATAATAATAATAGTTATCATCATCATCATCATCATCATAAATATAATATAGCAATAGCATTTTGGTGCAAAAAATTATTGGAAAACTGCTATGGAATCTTGAAACATGCTAAATTTGGTCTATCTAAGCCTACGTAGTAGTTTGCCACCAAATTTGGGTGGCAAACCACCATTTTGGGGGGGGGGCAGCATGGCAATAGGGACTGCAGAAGAGGGCAAGGACCCCGCATGTGGCCTGCAGGCATGGTCTTACCCACCCCTGTTTTATCTGCTTCAAGATTGATCTCTTATTTTCATGTTATATTAAATTATTGTTGCTGGCTTTAGAAACTTAAAAGAAATGTTTTAATGTGGTTTATCACTACTTTTATTAAATTTGTTCGCATTATGTATGTCGTCCTGAGAGCGTCAACTATAGGGGCAACTCACAAATTGAATGAATAAATAAATAGTAAATAAATAAGTTTGCAAAAGCAAAATTTAGCCTCAGCCTGTGATCTGAGCTCACGGTGAATTGCAAAGTTCTTATTATCACATGACTAGAAGAAATATGTCATTTGAGTCCAAAACATAAGCAACATACTGAAATATATTGGCCTATTTAAATAACAACAACTCCATTTTTCTCCTTGCCTCAAGAAAGACATTGATGTTACAAATTGCAAAGCTAGATACTGGATTAATTTGTGGAAATGAACTGATCAGCATTACCCTTTCCCATAACATTAATTTGCCCATGCCCACCTTCTGAAATTTCTCTTCCAGTTTCAAATTCAAACACATTGTGATGAGTGTCCTATCACAGTGGCCTGTTTTTTTGGTTTTTTTTTTTTTGCAAAATGGCCATATGTAAATGGTGCAAAGTGTGGAAAATCATCTGAAGATACACTACATCTTGGTTTTAAAAAAGAAAGAGGGGGAACGAACTTGTACAACCCAATATCTCGAAAAGGCACACAAGTAACCTCTGTTCTTTCCTGCTGCCAGGAGTCAAGCTTGTTCCATCTAACGCATTACGCACATTAAGCGTACATTTGGTGCACACGTGAACATCACTGTATCTCTTGCTAATGCACTGATTTCTCCCTAGGTACTCAACCTAGCTGCAGTGGTTACCTTGCTTCACTTGAACGGCTTGCTTTCTTTAAAGCAGAATCCCACTGTTTGAAGGTCTAACCTGAAAAACAAAGGCTTCCATAAAGATGTGCCGGCAGCTGTGTATCTAGTCTTACTTTCAAATTTCTGGCATTTCTCCTCCATATTTTCCTTAGTTGTCTTCCTCTCCTGCAGCTGCCGGAAAAGGAAATGTTCTAGGAGCAGAACATTATTTTCAAGTTGCTAGCTTCACCTTCAAATGGTTCTTCTGAACTTATTCTTCTCAACTTAATTTCCACCCTTCAGGAAAATTTGGTGCTCATTTTTAAATGGCCTCAGACTACCCTAAGGCAGCTAGGCACTGGTGATATGGCAATAGCTCGCTTATGAAACACTGCGTGGTCACATGTGGCTGAGGCTTTTTCCAGCCCAGAACATGGAATTGACGGCAAATTTGGAAACTGGTAGCATCGCTAATATAATACGAAAGAAATAACGGTCAATCACTCCACCTCCTTATCAAGTAAGGGGCCTGATAAGGAAAATATCTCCTTGTGTTTGTTTGGTTACTGGGGCTGCATTTTAACGGTCCCACATGATGAACACTTTTCTCTTCCCATTGAAAAGGGGTTTCATTTATATTGTAGCAACGGACAGGGATGGGCAGTCTGTAAATAGGTTTTCCTTTTTTGCACTAACCATCAAGGTACTGTCGAAACAATGGCAAACCATGTTATGTTTTAATCTTCCTAAAAATATAATATTGATAGAAGCCAAGATTTTGCACACCCTCCCTCTCTCTTTTGCTCCTGCTCTAAATACATCTCATATTAAGCGGCTATCCGGACTGTGGCTTCAACACAAAGCAGAATGACAGATTCATTTAAAACAGGGCACGTAAAATTCCCCTGACACTACCCGCTACCAGATCTTGTCTGTCTTACGTTGCTCCAGCTCCTACTATATAAGCATGCATCTGGGTTCATTCCTACTTAATGGGGGTTACAATCCCCCCCAGAGCTTCTGTTCTTCCAAGATCCAAAGCACTGCCACATTCTCTTCCATCATACCAAGTTCATATAGTAGGGTATGTTTTGGTAAGTAAAGTTGGGCGTAATCTCTCTTCGCTCAGACTCGGCCATTAGCACAGGCATCTCCTATCTGATTTCACCACCTCTTCAGAGGAATGCACTACGTTGGGGACAAACCCACTCTTGACCCCCTCCCAGCCTTCCTGGATGGTAATTTCCCCTCTTTTCACGAGCTCGTATATGTCTCGAGTCAGATCGGTGAAGGCCTTCTCCACGTTAATGGCATCCCGGGCGGAGGTTTCAATGTACTTCATGCCATAGGCAATGGCGAGTTTTTCGGCCTCGTGCCTGGTGACTTGGCGTTGCGTGTCGAGGTCACACTTGTGACCCACCAAGACGAAGACGATCTGGTAGGGCTGGACGTGAGCTTTGGTCTCCTCTAGCCACTCGTGGACATTCTGGAAGGACCTGCGGTTTGTAATGTCAAAGAGAAGCAGGCCACCTACCGAGTTCCTGTAGTAGGCTCTGGTGATGGATCTGAAAGAGAACGAGAGCCCCAGGCAGGTCATTTTAAGGAGGAAAATGCTAGTTGCTTATAGGCCAGTTCTACACTAAGCAGGATATAGCGGTATATAAAGGCAGGAGCCACACCAAGCTGCATATAGCGATATAGGGTATGGGTCTATGGGCCTCAACAGTTGTCAGTGCACTTCAATGCCGCTATATAGTGCGGCTCCTGCCTTTTATATACCACTTTCATGCCGCTATATTCTGCTTGGTGTAGATCTGGCCTCAGCTTTCTTTCCCCTCCCCCTCTTTTGTCTGAAATAGCCAACTCCCAGCATTAATGACTGTTGGACGTGCAAATGGATTTTGAGCAGCCTTCCCCAACCTGGTGCCCTCTGGATAGCTTGGGCAACACCTAGAATTAATGACTGTTAGCCATGCTGCCTGGGGCTGATGGCAGTTGATGTCCAAAACATCTGAAGAGGCACCAGGTTGGAAACGGCTGGTCGAGAGCCTAGCTTTTGCAAGACACACTGAAACAAAGGGGATTTGCACAGGACAAGCCCCCTGTCAGCTTTGTTTTATATTTCCACGGGGCCTCTAGAATGGACCAATGGCTCCCACTGACCAATGGATCCTGCTTGTTTGCTTTTGGTTTGCCCACAGCTTGTCCTCCTTGGGCCGCATCTTCCGAGTGTGATGGTCAGAGAAGCAGGTGTCCCAGTTCCCTCCTAGTTTGCTCCGTTGCGAATCTCAGCTGAATTCATGGCGAGAAAGGGGCTTGCTTGGCTATCATCAAGTTCGAACCAGGCGTGTGCCAACTCCCCAAATAAAATTGGGTCGTATTTACCCCTGAGCTGTAATGGAAGGTGCACCCTCTCTATGGGAGCGTTTGCTCGGGGAAGAGATGGACGAGACAAACGACGGCGGCCCAATGTATTCCTTAGGCAAGCAGGCAGAGGAGGAATGCAGGTTCTACCTTGGAGCAGAATCCATGTGGCTGTCAAACACTCTTACCGTTGCAGTCTGGAGTGGGACAGGCCGGCAAAAAAGCATTCATCGTAATCCTGCTGCATGCTTAAATGGGGCAGCGGGATCGTCAGCTCCCCTTCCATTCAATTGATCTGCCAGGACTCCGCTAGCCAAGTTGTCCTGATCTTGTTTCTAGGTTTTGCTGGGGAGGCTTGAGTCAGGGAGGTATTTGCAGTGCAGGCCCCTTGCGAGAAAGGTACTACCTCCTTGTTTGTGGCCACGGAAGTGGACTAGGCCAGGGCTGTGCAGACTTAAGGCTTGCAGGATCTACTTCGGGGTGTGTTATGTGTGTGTGTGTTTTACTAGAACCCCGAGATCCACCAATGAGGGCCTTGTGCAAATCAAAGGGACGTAGAATTCTGAGGCCAGGATTCAATTTGTTTTAGGTACCAGAATTGAATGCACTTTACAGCACTTCTACACAAAACTCCACTCCTGGTTGCCCCAAACTTTCTACATTTCACATCGTAGATGTGATCAACTTCTGAGGGCCTCCTCCGAGGGATGTTACAAGGGAGAAAGCCATTTCGGTGGTGGCCCCCTGATTGTGGAATGCTCTCCCCAGTGAGGTCCGCCTGGTGCCAACACTGTCATCTTTTCAGCACCTGGTTAAGACTTTTCTACTCCCAGGCATTTTATGGAGCATTTACAGTTAATTTAGTTGTTTCATCCATTCTTGGTATTTAATTATTAATTGTTTTTTTCGCCATTTGAAATAATTTTGGTATGTTTTAATCCCTGTTGTAAGATGCCTTGGGTTCTTTTCTAGAACATTGTATTATTATTATATTATATTATAGGATAGGAGGGCATTGTGGTGGTGTTGCTATTGTTAAACAATTGGGACTGAGGAATTATTGATTATTTACTGCACAACATGCAGAGATCTACTGGCAGTTCTTGATGGCCTAGGTGATGAAGGGATTTATCCTACCCTTGTGGCAGGAAGTGTGCAGAACTCACTGGGTCTCTTGCTTCTTGCAGCTCTAGGACTCTTAGAAGACACCCAAAAGTGCCATTCTGCATGCAGAAAGTGTCATATGGTCATGGGAGTGTTGTTTCACACCATGCGTAAGAGTGCCCCCCCCAACCTGGTGCTCACCAGATGTGTTGGCTACAGCACCAATCATCTCCACCCAGGAGGGCCATTGACCATACTGGCTGCAGATGCTGGAGGGTGCCTGTGTTAGAGGAATGCAGCATTAGAGCGTCATGTGAGAATGGTGGGAAACCAAGCACAGATCTGCTCGCTGCATCGTAAGGATATAGCAACGTTGGGAAAAGTGCAGGAAAGGGGGAACCAGAAGGATCATGGGGTTGGAGACAAGAATGGAGCCTTCAAGAATGTAAGAGCCGTGTTGGATCATACAAAGGGTCCATCTCATCCAACATTCTGTTCACACAGTGGCCAGCCAGCTGCCCAGGGGAAACCCACAAGTCGGACATGAACGCAGTAGTTCCTGTTTGAGTTCCCAAGCAACTGGTGCATACAGGCACACTGCCTCTGAAATTGATAGCATATCACCATCCTGACTCGCAACCATTCATAGCCATATCTTCCATGCATTTGCTTGATCCCCTTTTCAAGCCGTCCAAACTGGTGGCCATCACCACATCTTGTGGTAGCAAATCCCATAGTTTAACTTTGCACTGTGTGAAGAAGTCCTTCCCTTTCTTGGTCCTGAATCTCTCACAGATCAGCTTCTCGGGATGACCCCAGTCCCCAGTATTATGAGAGAGGAAGCAAAACCTTTCCCTCTCCATTTTCTCCACACTGTACATCATTCTGTTTAGCACAATCATGTCCCCCCTTACTTGCCTTTTCTGTAAGCTAAACAATCCCAGATAACTTGGAACCTTCCCACGCAGGGGAGTTTCTTCAGCCCCTGGATCATTTTAGTGGCCCTTTTCTGTACTTTCCTCCCACTCTACAATATCCACTTTTTTAGGTGTGGTGACCAGAACTGTACAAGGCATTCCAAGTGGGATCGCACCATAGATTAGCCTAAGGGTGGTAGGATATTGGCATGTGGAGCTTTTTTTGTTCAGAAGAAAAGGTGATCCGTAATGGAGTGGGAAAGACATACAATAGAAGATGACAAAATAATGCATGGTGGGTAGGGCTGGTCGTGGAGGTGGGGGCTGATGCCTGGGGTCTGGCAACCTAGATGGGCCCAAATGTCCACCCAGATGACAGCAGATGGGAACTCCACATGCCCAGAATTTGTTCATTTTTCATCAGGATTGCAACCGGTCTTTTTCTGTTTTTGTTATGCTTTGTTGCTCTTACTATATCAGGGATGTACAAGTCATGGGAAAACGTAAAATGGTGGGGAGAAGTGGTAGTTATGTGCTTCTAACTGAAGTATTACACATGGCCACCGAAAGCTGCCTGCTTCTATAAGACCATTGAGTCCAGGCTCTGAAATTACTTAGCTGTACCACTGAGGATGTGCAACGTAAGAACATAAGAAGAACCATGCTGGATCAGACCAAGAGTCCATCTAGTCCAGCACTCTGTTCGCACAGTGGACAAAGTGGATAGAAAGAACCTGTGGACAGACCGTAACGATGTGGTAAACCACCACCAGGTTCAATCCCTGGTATCTCCAGGTAGGGCTAGGAGATCTTGCCTGGGATCCCAGAGAGCCATTGCTGCCTGTCAATGTCAATACTGGGTTATACGGACTTACATTCTAACTCAGGATAAGGCAGCTTCCTATGTCCCCATATTTCTTCTTCCCTTTCGTATAATATTAGAAGACGGGCCATCCAATGAAAGATACAGGACAGACAAGAAGAAAAACATCTTCACACAGTGTGCAATCTATGGAAATTGCTGAGACAAGTTGTGGTGATGGTCACTAGCTGAGATGGCTTTAAAAGGGGTTCTGGGAAATTCAAGGACGAGAAGGTCTATTAGCTATCTTGGCTAGATGGAGCCTCCATGTTTAAGGCAGTATGCCACTGAGTATCCATTGCTTGGGAGCAACCACAAGGGAAGGTGATTGTCCTAAGGCCATGCTTGTGGTCTTTCCAAATCCATCTGGTTGGACGTCAAGGGAAGCAACATTCTAGAATTAGATGGACTTTTGGTTTGATCCAGCACAGCTCTTCTTATGTCAGCCTTCCAAAACCTTCTGCCTTCCAGATGGGTTGACTGCAACTCCCATCATTCCCAGCCAGTATGGCTATGGGAACGATGGGAATTGCTTTCCAACACATCTGGAGAGCACCAAGTTCAGGAAGGCTCTTCGATTGTTTTTATCAGGAAAGTAAATCCAAAAATGTAATTATGTTTGTACAACCTAGCAATGGTAGCACTGCAGAAATGCACATGCCTGCATTTCCATATCTCAAGATGCATTGCTCTGGCAAGGATCACAGGAAGATCCTACCCAAGTCCTTCTTTGGTTGGGAGTATGGGGTAAGCAATCTGCTGCCCTCCAGATGTTTTGGGCTACAGCTCCCAGCAGCTCTAGCCAACATAGCCAATGATGAGGGATTATGGGAGTTGTAGGGCTAAACACTTGTAGGCACAAGTTTCCTATCCCTGGGTTAAAGTGTGGGACTAGGGCTGGAGAGGCCAGGACTTAAATGCCCACTCAGGTGTGAGGCTTTCAATACTTGGCTTAGTTGCTATCTTTAGGCCTAAACTACCTTACAAGAGTAAGGAGAACTGTGACAATACCCCACATTTCTATCCCCTTAGGTATATCTGGTTTAGTATGTCTGGAGAGTGCGGAATGTTGGACTGAGTGGGTGTGGCTGATGATGCTGGGAAAGGGAAGGGGAAGAGTGTATATATATATATATATATATATATATAGGGTGAGGGAGTGTTTCAGTTATTCCTTTATTATCTTGGTTGGGTGGAGGATAGTTGTGTGGAAGTTAGCTGTGTGTGATCTAGTCAGGAGTGTGTGTGAGGAGATGATTAGGATTTAGGATTATTAGTAAATTATTAGAAGTGTTAGAATAAGCAGGTATTAAATTGATTTGAAAGAACTGTTAACAACAATAAACGTTTTCTTTTATATTTTTTGCTACCACAAACCACGTGTCAGCTTGGCTTTGTAACCTGCTCTATAAATATAATAAAGAAACACAAATCATTACCCTTTCAGCCAACACACTCACAGGAGAATCTTAGTCAAAACGCTTAACACCCTTTTCCCCTCTGCTATAAGGGAAAAGTGGTGCGTCCTTTGCCCTTCCCTCAGGCTTATTGAAGTGGTGGCGCTTGTCCTGAGAGGGGTGTGCTCGTCTAGGCCTGGTGTTTGAGGCCGTGGCGGCACAAGAACCAAAACACATCAGCGGGGATAAAAATGCAATGGGTCAATATAACATGGATGGTTTGAGCAACTTTCTTCCAAGGAAAAGTCTTTGTTCCTCAAGCAGTGATGACTATGCACAATGAGCTCGAAGAAGATCTTTCAGTGAATCCATTGCTGGCGATGGAATACAGAAACGCAGACCTTTCAGGCTAAGAAAGATGCTGCCTCATTGTTTGGAGGTTGCATTTTCCCCGTATGGATGTTGCCATACCTTACCAACTCCTCCTTTTCCTGGGTTTGGTGGCATCAGTGCAGCCAAGCCCTCCCTGCCTGGCCCAGCCTCAAAAGCCCATATCGCTCTGGTTTATCTTGGAAGACAAATACCTGTTTCACATTAAACGAAGAGCCAGGAAGCTAAAAGAATGAGATCATAATATTGGAAGGATAAACACTCCCCTCCTATAATGCAATGGATGGAAGACTTTACAATGCTTTCAACATTTGAATGGGTGGTGTATAGATATCACCTGCGAATGGATACTTATTTGGGTATTGGGTCTGCCTTTGTTGAAGTTCATGTATAATTCTTCGAAAGCTGATTTTCATAAGCATGCGCTGAAATGTATATATTCAGATTTATGTAGCTCCATTTGCGCTCTTTCACCTTTTTGTTTTTGTTTTGTTTTGTTGAAATTTCAAACAAAGGAAAGATAAGGAAGACCTGGGAAACCACTGAACTACCTGATGTGCATTTTTCAACCTGTGAGTTATTACAGTTTGGGGATTTATTATTAGGCTAAGTCTGAGGACACTAAAACCCAAATGTTGAGAGCCAACATGGTGTAATGGAGTTAGAGCACTCAGCGTCCCATTGGGCATGCAGACTGGGGATGATGGAACACATCTGGAGAAGAGTACCTGATTGGGGAATGCTTTATTAAGAGTGTTGGACTTGGACCCTGGAGAAACCTGAGTTCCATTCCTTCCCCTGCCATGAATCTCTCACTGGATGATCTTGGGCCAAGCGCTATCTCTCAGCCTGACCGACCCCATAGGGTTGTTGTGAAGTGGGTGATGGGTGGGGAAGAGAACTATATATGCCTCTTGGAGCTCCTTGGAGGAAAGGTGGAGTCCAGGACCGGCCCTTCCATGAGGCAGGGTGAGGCAGTTCAAGGAGAGACATGTGTACCTTGTAGCTTGCTCTGTGTCCCGTGAGTTAGCCTGCTGCCTTCATGCTCAGTAAAGGACATTGTCCCATCTGCTGTTCCAATCAGTCTTTGTACATGGAATGGGAGAGGGCGCCATTTTGTCGTTTGCCTCAGGCACCAAAATGTCTTGGGCCATCCCTGGTGGGGTATGAATGTAATCAATCACTCTCTCCCGCCCCACGTAAGATAATCAAGTCAGTATGCATACAGAGGCAACCCTGTATCTACTCCCGGAAAGATCTTCCCCATCCCCTTCCATTCTTTCTTTAAGGGAGCATCCTGTTTGCTTTGGTTTTTAAAAAAGTGTAAGTGAGACAATGCACAAATGTCTTCTTTTTCTTTGTGCAGGGTCAGAGTTTAGCACCGGAATTTCTGTAGGGAAAACATGTTATTGTAGCGAGAGAAATGGATGCTTTGCATTAAAAGCATCCATCAGTCATGTGGCAGGAAAAAACGGGTAACACACATATCTGCTGACTGGGCGACATTCAGCCTGCAAATCACATGTGGCTCCCTCCAGGCAGTTTGGTGTGGCGGCTGTGCCCGCTGTCACCCCAAGACAAGCAAACGTTGTATTTCTAGTTCTCAGGGTTGGTTAGAGAGAAGTATGGAAATGCGTCGGCCAAATGTTTTAGAAGTCTGAAACAAAGCATCAAAGAAGGTGGCCCCAATGTCACTCCTGTGCATGCCTACGCAGAAGTAACTCCCTTTGAGTTCAAGAGGACTTACTCCCAGATAAGTGGGGTATAGGATTGCAACCTAAGTCCCCCAGGCCTCATAAATTTGGAAGGCCTTGTGTCTCCAAGGACTTCATTTTTTTCACAGATGAAGAACAGGCCCAGATGTTCTTCAGGGGCATGTGGTACAGTCCTTTCAGGTGGAGGGGGCTGTAGCACTTTAGATTGCACACAAAGGAGAACACCTCTTGTTTGAAGGCACCAAAGCATCCTGACACCACATGGGATGCTGCAGGTGAGAGAGATCTGCAACCGCTACGTTTTCTGGCCTATACGTGGACAGGTAGGCAACCGGCAAGGTGAGGGAATTTTGTTTCTCTGTTGTTAAGGTCAGTGCACCCCTTTCCTGCAATCAATGGAGCAGCTAGATAACTTCAGCCTCTGGACTGGATGATCTTATGGCCCCGTGAAGCAGGCCACTAAGTTTTCTCTCCCTCCTCCCCCCACCATCACCATTGCATGCTTTCACCACTGTGTCTACATTCCTGATACATTAAGAGTACTGAACAACCAAAATGAAGTTTGCCAATCATGATTTAAAAGCAACCAACCAAAACTCTGAGCATGTGCAGCTTCACATGTTAACTCGCTTAAATCCTAGCATCATGATGACTACGGAAATAAAATGGAATTCCCCTCTGCTGTCCCGATGCCTCCTCATCACATGCTGCTCTCTGGGTGGTCGTTTGGTGACCCCTGTGCTGCAAGCCCCCCCCCCCGACTTTGGCCCCCAGGTCCAACCCTAGTTGCGCCACTGCTTGCAAAGTAAGACGGTTGCTTTGGCCCACACATCCGCATGGTGAGGAAGTTCGCCTGAAGAACCTGGCCCAGGTTTTTTGTGGCCTGGCCCAGCCATGCGCTGCTGGGGCTCAGTTCTCAGCCCCCGAAGCAAGGCCCACCAGGATGGGCTCTGCGTGAGACCCTCCCCGGAAGCTCCCTGCCCCACACTTCGCTTGGATGCGATCCACAGCTGCGTTTGGAAGGGCGCAGTGGAGGCTGGGGGCTCTGAATTCAGTGGGGCTGCGAATCCACTCCAGGTTTCAATCAGAACCAGCCAGAACTCTAGAGGAGCTGTCCAAGGTGCTAAACCAGTTTGAGGATCCAGCACTTTGGAGATCTCCTTTAGAGTTCTGACTAAACCCAGAGCGGATTCACAGCCCCACTGACATCGGAGCCGCCCGCCTCCACTGGTGGGAAGGAAGATTTTGGGGGGTGGGGGTGGGAGTGGGGTGCAGACACTGGGGCCTCTTGTGCCTTGCGGGGAGATCCCCCCCGAAGCCCTCCCCCTCTCCAAGGCTCCCTCCCCCCTCCCCCTCTTGGGCCTCCATCCTCGCAGTGACAAAGCAAGATCCGCCCCCCCCTCCCCCAGGATGAAGGCTGCTCCGCGCAGACACAAACAATGATGGAGCGAGGATGGAGGAGGAGGAGGAGGAGGAGGAGGAAGAGAGGGAAGAGGCGAGAGCAGCTCCCGCCCCCTCGACCTACCCCTGGCTTCCCCCACCCGTCGCCGGCCTGACCCTCTCCTGACCCCCACCCCCCCTCCTCACCTGAACCTCTCCTGCCCGGCCGTGTCCCAGATCTGCAGCTTGATCCGTTTGCCCGGCTCGATCTCCACCAGGCGGGAGAAGAAATCCACGCCCACGGTGGGGTCGGAGACTTGGGCGAAGCGGCCCTCGGTGAAGCGGCGGATCAGGCACGACTTGCCCACGGTGGAGTCGCCGATGACGATCAGGCGGAACTGATACAGCCAGATGGCCTCCATGCTGCGCCTTCGCCCCCGGAGACGCAGTGGCGCCGCCGCCGCTGTCCGGCGAGTCCCGTCGGGGCGCCCCGCTTGGCTCGCGCGGGGACGGAGCGCGCCTGGCCCGGCGCCTAAGGCGGGAGTCGGCCGGGCCCGGCCGGGGAGGCCGCGATGCCGGCCACGAGCCGCCTGGGCCCCGCGAAGCGAGCCGAGCGCGGGGCAGGCAAGAGCGCGCCGCTGCACCCGCACCGGCCACCGGGCGGCGCGCTCCCCTCTCCCGCGCGGCCCCTCGGCGGCTCCCTTTTGCCGTCCACCTGCGGGGAGAAGCGAGCCGGGGGGAATCGGGCGGGCGGGCGCCGCAGTCGGCCTTCTCTACACGCGGAGGCGGGGGAGCGGGTCCCCGGGCGTCGCCGGCGCGCTTCCGTGGCCGTGTGGACGCGGCTGGGAGATCCGGATCCCTCCGTCGGGTGCTGAGCGCCGCTGTCCTCCGCCTCGTCCCTGGCTCATCCACACGCGCTTTCAAGGTCCCCGCACCGCCACCCACCAAGGAAAATCGCCGCAAAGGTCAAGCGGGGCCGAGCGGATCTTCGCCTCCTGCCTCCCTCGCCGTCACCCGGACCGCGCCGCGTCTCTCCCTTCTTCCCTTTCTTGGCCCGGGGCTCCCCGGGGCAGCGAGGCCAGGAGCCCCATTTCTCCCACGACGCCTCTGGTCGCGGATCGGGGACGGGAAATGGTCGAGGTCTCTCCCTCCGCCGTCTAAACCGGGAGGAGGAGAAGAGGCGCTTCTTCGGTCTCTTCTTCGTTCAGCGCTCGGCAAAACCTTGGAGCTGGATCAAAGCCCCCGCCGAATCCCGGCAGCTAGGCACCAGGGATGCTCCTCTGGCGATTGTCCTGAGAGCAGGCTCCATCCTCCTCTCGAGGAGGCCTGTCGGGTCTTACAAGCGTCCTCCCGGGGCCTTTCTGGAGAGACAGGCAGAAAAATGGGACTTCCTAGGGAAGCAGAGCTACCGTGGAAGCTTCAAGGTCTCCAGGCGGAAAGATGGCCAAAGGCAGAAAGGATGATTAGCTCTCCAGGGCACCACCAGGTTGGTTGGCCACCGGAGGGGAGGGAGGGAGGGGGAGAGAGCGCGAGAGAGCGCGAGAGAGAAGCCACCTTCCTTTTCACCCCTCCCGCCCCCACCCCCCGTGAAGATGCCCAGCGCTTCAAAGATGGAGAAGAAGGGATGCAGGCGAGATCACAGAACTGATGAAATGGCAGCAACATCAGCACCAAACAGTCTGACTCATCATTGGCATCAGCAGCTTTACTGTACTGCCCAGAAGAGAGGCGCAGACACTTCTTGGCTTCTGCGGCTACCACCTTGCTTAGAAAAGAAGCTGCCTACCAAAATAAAATACAATAGCAGCTCCCAACATAGAAAAAACGAACGATGACAACAACAAAACATTTTTTTACAACGAAAGGCAATTAGCTCATAGAACTGCTCTGGAAAATAAAAGAGTTCAGGGACGGCAGTGCGCCAGTTGAGAACAACGATCATGTCCTGGGTTGATTTTAATGTCTGAATCAGCCACACTCTGACCACTCAAGCAGGAAGATACAGAAATGATGCAAGGGGGTGTTCAACTCAAAGTCCCTGATACCCCAACCATCATTTTGGAGGGCTCTAATGGAAGGAGGGGTGTTCTAAGAACATTCGACTATTAGTGCAACTCAAACAAGAATGGAAACACAGTTCCTTCTCATTTCGTTTGAAGAACGGACCTTTATTGTATTTGCTGACTGTAAAGCTCGTAGTACTATGCACAATAATGAAGTTAAACTAAGTTTAAAAAAAATAAAAGCAACACTGTGGGCCACCATTACCTCTTTTTATTTACTTGAGTGGCAAGTTGAATTGGGGAAAACATTAATTTATTACCTTTCCTCCAAGTAGCTCTAGAAGTTGTACACAGTTGTCTTCCCACCCCAATCTTCTGGAATCACAGTAGCAACCCTGGGGAGTAGATTAGCAGGCCTAGTTCTACTATTAGGTAGCGTGAGGTGGTGGCCTTAGGTGGAAGATGCTGGCAGGCGGCAGCATGGTGATGAAGGAGAAAGAGAGCTGCGTGTGCCTTATGTCCCCTAAGCAAACCTGCTGCCTTCCGGTGTGGTGGAAGATGGGGTCCCCTCCCCAGTGTTGAAAAAAGATTCAACTGCCCTCCAGTTGGCTTTTGTACATAGAATGGAAGGGGCGCCATCTTGTTCTCTGCTTCAGGCAGAAAATGTCTTGGGTAGGCCCTGTAGGTTAGGCTGAGGGTGGGCCCAATACATTTGGCTGCATGAGGCCAAAAAAACCAAGATGGCATGTCTCCCATTCACTGTACAAAAGCCAACTGACTTTGAGATGAATTTGTCTTCAACACTGATCATGGGGCAGCATCGTTGAGTGGCAACAGGGCGGGGCTTCCACAAGGGGAGGGGGAAATAGCCCCTGGACACACCAAGGTTGCTCATCCATACCTTTAATAAAAAACATTCATTTTCATTTCCACAGTCAGGTGGAAGAAAGCATTCTAAGAAGGACCAGTTCTTACAGGTAAGAGCAAAACTACCCTCTCTCTATTTTCCAGCCAGGAAATTGATCACAATGGTCTGACCTATGTGTTTCTGGGTCCATTTTTATCCATGTTTATGGAATAGATGTGAAGAGTTTAGCAGACTAGCATCCCGGGGATTAAGGAGCAATCATTAAATCTCTTTACATTATCTCATTATGGGTTTTGCTATCTATGGCACTGAGAGATTTATCAGCTACCTCTTTGAGGCTGTGGCAGAAAGGCTTTGGCATATATGGGAAAGTTGATCAGCAGCACACCTTCATGTTCTGCATACTTAGACACAACAGTGAAACAAAGCCACTATTGTGACCTAGCTGCCCATTCTTTTCTGTCACTTCCCCTGGCCATCTTTTCTGCTTTAATGCTATCTCTGAAACAGAATGGCCAATTTCGAGCCTGGAAACTGATTCCATATTTCCATATTTGCATTCTTGATTCCTTGCAGACTCAGGGAGGCCCTGAGGTGTAGTGGTTAGAGTACTAGATTAGGACTAGATCCAAGTTCAAATCTCCACTCACCCTCCCAGCTCATTGGATGAGCTTGGGCCATTCACTATCTCTCTGTTTAACCTACCTCACAGGGTTGTTGTGCAGATAAAGTGTGTGTGTGTGTGTGTGTGTGTGTGTGTATACCATGTAGAGAGAGAAGCTTGTATGTTGCCTTTGAAGAGAGGTGGGCTAAAAAAAAATCAATAAATGAATGTGGTTCCAGATGGAGCTGAGGTCTGTTTGGAATTCATTTAGAATAGCACTTGGAGTGTACTGGATCTCTCTGTGTGGACTTCCCTGCCAGTTGTTGTCAGGAAGGCAGCAACATTGTGTTGTTTTCAACATTTTTATTTAAACAACTCTGTCTTGAATGACCAGCCATGCTATTATTATTATTATTATTATTATTATTATTATTATTATTATTATTTGATGTGATGCCAGAGACTGATGTGACTCATGGAATAATTGTGACCTTTTCCTGTTGCCTTAGTTCTTTGACTTCCATGGCCAGTGGTGTATATTTTTCTCTCTTTTCCTCTTCCTTTTCAACAACATGTTTGTCATTCAGTATTGCTATGTCGGTGAGGTATGTGTTTTTCCCTTTTTTCTATGACCATTATGTCTGTTCAGTTGCAGGGTATTGTTTGTCAGTATGAATTGTTTTGTCCCAATATATTTTATGATGTGCATTCTCCAAGATTGTTTGTATAGTATTGTATGTATAGTATGGTTTAGGTTGTTTGATAAGGTTGAATTGGATGGCCAATTGTCGGTGAATTATTTTGCAGCTGTATTGTGTCTGTTCGTATAGTCCATTCCTGCCAGGATTTTACATCCTCCTGTTATGTGGTCTATTGTTTCTTGGAATCGATGGCATTTCCTGCATAGGTCTGGTGTTACACTGTTATCTTTTATTATGTATTTTTGGTAGTTCTTGGTGGCTATAACTTGATCCTGTAGGACTATTAGGAAACCTTCTGTTTCTGGAAATAGCTCACCCTTCCTGAACCATTTGTACGATTGTTCTTTGTTTATTTGTGGGTTCTGTATTGTTGTAGGGCTTCCCATGGAGTACTTTTTGTGCCCATTTTTCTTTTTTCTCTGCGAGTGTGAGTGATCGTGTTTGGTCTTCGTTTTGTAGTGTTAGGTTAAGTAGGGTGTAATTTTTATCTGCTTTTACTATGGCTTTATGAATGGGGGTGTTTTTAGTGTGGAAGAATTCTCTGAGTGATATTATTATTATTATTATTATTTATCATTATTATTTCTATAGCACCCCATAGCCAAAACTCTCTGGACAGTTTACATAAGATTAAAATATTAGAAACGATATACAAAATTTAAAACCATAAAACCATACCACAGACAGTATACACAAGGACATACATCTATAAGCTGTCAGCTGAACCTAAAAACAGGTCCGGGATCAGTTAAGCTAATCACATATTGCTAAATGCTTGGGAAAAGAGAAAAGTCTTGAACTGGCGCCTAAAAGATAGCAATGTTGGCATTAGCTGGGCCTCGTTGGGGAGATCATTTCATAATTTTAATTGGTATAACTTGATCTAAAATATTTTTTATTCTTTTTTCTTACAGTTCAATGCACGGGAATCTTTTTTTTTTTTTTGGTAGATGTAGAGTGATTTATCAATTCTGCCAACAAATAAACAGAGAGGGATCACTACTCAGCAAGAGTGCCCATGTTTTGCTGCAGCAGGTCTTGGATTCAGATCTTGAGTTTTTCAACCGAAGAACCTGAAGTCAGTAGTGCGTGAGTTATGCTGTACTCAGATGGCCTCTGCCCAGCAAGGTGAAGGACACAATTGGGCTAGATGGATTGGTGCCTCAGTTAGTACAAGGGTCTCCTAGTTTGCAAGTTGAGATGCGGTGGAACTAACATGGAAAAGGAACTGAGGCTCAAAGCAGCACTCTCACCATGGTGGCGGATCTGGACGTAGATGTTGTGCGTTATTGGCGCGTCACTGTCTCCTTTCAAACCCAATGGACGTGGTTTGTTTTTCAGTCACCCCGGCATGCTTTGCATTCTGCTTTTGGCACATCATGGCCTGCATTTGGGACAGCTGGGTTGAGATTAGGGGTGGTTACGCGTTCCTAACTATTGTTTTTAATGGCTGGCCACATGGTCCTGGTCTAGGCCAGCCTTCCTCAACCTACATATAAGAAAAGAGCAATTTCTCTCATGTTCCAGGCTGGGCCCCTGTGGCCATCCTGGCCTGCTTGCATTGGCTGCCTATACGTTTCCGAGCCCGATTCAAGGTGCTGGTTTTAACCTATAAAGCCTTACATGGCTTGGGGCCACAATACCTGATGGAATGCCTCTCCCGGCATGAACATACCCAAATACTACGCTCAACATCCAAGGTCCTTCTCCAGGTGCCTACTCCAAGGGAAGCTGGGAGGATGGCAACAAGGGAGAGGGCCTTTTCAGTGGTGGCCCCCCAACTGTGGAACGATCTCCCCAACGAGGCTTGCCTGGCGCCAACATTATCTTTTCGGTGCCAGGTTAAGCCTTTTCTCTTCTCCCAGACATTCAACAGCATGCATTGAGTATGTAGTTTGTTTTTATGCTTTTTATGGTTTAAAATTTTGTATATTGGTTTTTAAATGTTCAATGTTTTTAATTTTTGTAAACCACCCAGAGAGTTTCAGCTATGGGGCAGTATCTAAATGTAATTACTATTGTTATTATTGTTATTATTATTATTATTATTAATAATAATAATAATAATAGTCTGAAATATCTGGAAGGTAACAGGTTGAGGAAGGCTGGTCTATATCTTTCTGATTGGATGAGTCAGGCTCCAGGCTTAAAAAGCAGAGGACCGGCCTTTCCTGAGTTGCATGGATCCTGTGGTCTTGCTGACCAGTGTTTTTTTTTTTTACTGTCCAGAATCTTAAGTAAATTTAGTTGTAGAAGGATACAGAAAATAATAATTAAAAAAAACACCAGCCAAAAATGCCCATTCCCCCCCCCCCCCCATTTGTGTGTGTTTGTATGCGCATTTTTGCAAGAGCAAACTTGGGCACATGCAAATTTGTGTACACTTGGGAAATTGAAAAACACACACACACACCCAACACCCAGATTCTGCCAATGAACGGATGGCGGAAGGAAAGGCACCCAACAATCTCCTAAACACAGACAGAATGGACCTGCGGAGAGGCCAGGGCAGGCATAGGCTGACCAGATAAAATCCAGGTCAGGGATTATGTAATTTTAACAGTTGTAGAGAAAAGGGAATTTCAGCCAGTGTCATTTGTATGCAATTAGTTCCTGGTGAAATTGTATGCAATTAGTTCTTGGTGAAACTCTTCATCACAACAGTTAAAGGTGCAGGCACTATACTAGAGTGACCATATACAAAAGAAGGCAGGGCCCCTGCAACTTTAACCATTGTGATGAAGAGGGAATTTCACCAGGAACAAATTGCATAAAAATGACACTGGCTGAAATTCCCTTGTCTCTGCAACTGTTAAAGTTGCAGGAGCCCTGACCTGGATTTCATCTGGTCACCCTACAGGCATCAATGCAGCACAGGACTCTGTCAGGGCATGGCAGCTTCTCAAGGTTGCCCTATGCCAATGACAGGCCTGAGCTGAGTGCTATCATATTCTGCAAGTAGATGGAACTCACGGGAAACAGGCCTGTTGGTGGTCTGGTAATCCCCACCCAGAGTTCAGCACATGGCTGGTGCCTGTAGATAACCACCACTCCATGTGGCTAGAGTCGTCATGTGATAACCGTTAGGAGGAAGCCATGCAGTTTGGCTTGGAAAGAGGAATGGCTCCTTAGAAAGGAGCCATGCAGTTTGGGTCTGGTTCAGGAAGAACATTATGATGGTACACTGAAAGGTTCCACATCCTCTTTTGGTTGTGTTAGGCACGTTTGGCATTTCAAGAGAGTACCGTGAGCATCCTCACAAAACGCCTGCCATCGTGGGGGACGGGATCTTGCTCACTTATAAAATGGTTGCATGGCCCGACACACAAAACAATTTCCCAGTAGGCAAACTGGCGAGACTAAAAGAAAAGTCATTTGCCCAAGAACAGGAGAGCCTTTTCTGCTGTGCTCCCACCCCTCGCCTGTGGAATGAGCTCTCCAGAGAGGTTTGCCTGGCACCAATGTTATTCTCTTTCCAATGCCAGGTGAAGACCTTCCCCCCCCCCCCAGTATTTTAACATCTACCTTTTTAAGTAACTGTTTTAAATCTGTATTTTAAATCTCTGCATTGCTGCTCGGTTCTATTCTGGTTGTACTTTTATATTGTGGTTTAAGCTTTACACTTTAAATTGTACTATGGTTTTACTTTTTGCGAACCGCCCAGAGAGCGTCGGCTTTGGGGCAGTATAGAAACGTGTTATATATATATGAACCAAAGTGCAAGGCAGAGGTGGGGTCTGAGCACCAAAACACAAAACTGCCTCTTTTGAATCCAATTACAGAAGGCTCTAGAGGGCAGGAATTCCCTTTGCAGTATGCCAGCCTCCCGGTTAATTAAAAACAAAACAAAACCCCTTAAGAAATTTAATAAAAATCAAGAGGTGCAGGGATGCTGGTATGTGACAAGAGAGGTATCTGTGGAGATAAAAATGCCCACGGATACCATATCGGCGATACCAGGGCTATGCCACCTCAAGGAAGGGAAGGTACAGTATTTAGGACAACCATCTTGAGTTCTGCTGGACTGGGAGAAGGCTACCAATGGCTACTAGTCCTGATGGCTGTGTGCTGCCTCCAGTATCCAAGGCAGTAAGCCTATATACACTAATTGCTGGGGAACATGGGTTAGAGGGTGCTGTTGCATCTGTGTCCTGCTTGTGGTTCCCTGGTCAACAGCTGGTTGGCCACTTTCGGAACGGAGTGCTGGAATAGATGGAACCTTGGACGTTCTTATTGGCTCCACATAGTGTATCATTTCTATGTAACTGATGGTCCCCACAGGACGCACACAGACAGAACATCATTGGAGCATCAGGCCACTGCTTTCTGCTCAAAATGAACCATTTTCTCTTCAAGCTTGAGCTGTGGGCAGGGGGCGGGGATTCACTTTTACAACAGAAGTGAGTTGTGCGCAGCTCCCTTCGGCTGGCATCGCTGGCACCACAAACCCGCCTCTCCTTTAGCCTCGGAGCCCTTTTTGTAGCACTTTATGAATTGATAGCGCTTTTAATAAAACGAATGGCCTTGTAAATGAAGAAATGCACAGGCAGCATGTAGGATCAAAACCCCCCAAAGCCCCTTTTCCCTGAAAATGCCTATCTGACCCGCAGGAATCAGTTTTCAGTGGCTGATCTTTTCATCTTTTAACGGCTGATAACGTTTGCATTTGCATTTTGAATTCAGAACGGTTCACAGGGGAGAAAAACCGACCACAACTCCTGTTTTAATGCTACCTCTGAATGCATCTGTAAAAGAAGAGACGCTTTGGAGGCCTGTTCTTTTAATTGGCAGGTGGCAAATTTCGCCACCTCCTGGCTGATGACAAAATCACAACAACAAGGAAAATGCCCGCCTTGGTATTGTAAGAGGCCATGCAACCGTAGTGCATTTGGGTTACCTAGGAGATGGAAACACTAGATCAATTGAAAGGCAAGGAACACTTTTTACCACCCTCGCCACCCCCCCCCCCCCCCGCATCGCCTTGCAATAGCAGCTCCTCTGTTCTCGGAGCGGCTTGGAAAAGGCTTTAGCCTTCATGTTTCGGAATAATGAGCTACAGACGTTTAGTGCAATGCATCTTCGAACGTTGTGAATTTGGGCCCTGCTTTTGCCGAAACGTGACTTCGTGGAAGGCACACAAGGAAGCACTGGTATGCAGCTGTGCTCTACAGAATGCAGCTGCATGTGAGAATCTGTGGACTGGGGTAGCGATCCCACATTTGCATTAGAAGAATAGAGGAGGAAACCTCTGAGCCCCTCCTGAAGCCACGGCACAGGGAAACACACTGGGTGCAGTCTCACAAACCCAGAGTAAACCAGGGAGCGTTCAATCCACCCAGACCGTGGTCAATGGGAGATTAAGGCGCCACCAGCCTCAGGATCCTATCCTCCCCTCCCCTCCTGTAATAATTCCCAGAGGATAGCCGTGTTAGAATATAAATTTGTTAGTCTTTAAGGGCCATGCTGGCTGAAAAGGAGCAAAAATTAGCAATAACAACAGCTACTGCGAAGCACCGACAAAATCTTTGGGTTTATTTCAGGACATGTTTTCGGGGATCCAAGTCCTAGGAGTCTGTGGCATTAAGAGACAATTCTGGCTTACAGGAAAAATTTGTAGAAGTTACACATAAAGCGTGTGGACAAACCTACCCATGACACTGACAAAAGCCTTTTGGGGCTTATCAAGGGCTTTCCACTTTGAAAAACGAAACAGTGACGGGATGGAAACGCTGCCCTGTGGAAGTCACAGACATCTGACTATGGTACAGAAATAACGAAGGGCAGCAGAATATGTCACGCTGAATCAGACCAAAAGTCTATCTAGTTCCAGCATTCGGTTCACCCGGTGGCCAACCCTTCACGCTGAGCGTCTCTTAAAATGGGGCTTCATTTAAATAAACAAACTATTGGGGGGGGGGGAACACTAATAAACATAGGACGGAATGCACAAATATCCCCTTCTCCTCGTTTTAGGACAAATTTTGTATTATTTAGTTATTTATTTTGATAATGATTTATATCCTGACTTTAAAGATACCATTTCTTCAAAGGGGCTTGCACATTGGCTCATTAATGATACTTATTTTCATGTGGTATTGGGCTTGGAGGCACCATTTTTAACTAGCCACAATTCCCTTGATGCAATGTGTATGTGTGTATGTGTGTATATGTGTGTGTTTCTGTGTGCGTGTTTTTCTGTGGTTCGGTGTCTGTTTGTGTTTGTATGTGTATTTATTTGTGTGTGTGTGTGTGTGTGTGTGTGTATGTGTGTGATAAATCGCATGCTTTTCTATTATCTACATTCAAAAGAGCTGACATTCTGGTTAAAAACTCCATCATCAAAAACAACTTCCAAAACAGACAGACAAACCACTAATAAAATTTCACAATTAAGTTTACAGGACATGATTGTGTTCTGATGCAGAGTTTGCATAGCTATCTGGATAGAAGCTCCATCAAATACAGTGATGTTTACTTCTGACTGCATAGATTCGACTCGTAAAATGCACAGAACTTTAACCAAAGTACTTCAGCCAGCTGAAATGCAACCTTTTTAACTTTTAATTTTTTAAAAAAGCAAACAGTCTTGCCACGCAGTATTAACATTTCAACTGTTAGCGTGAAGTAGGAACCCCATCAAAGAAGGAGAAATAAGTATCCAGCCTCCCTTTGTTTATTTTCATCATTCTTTGACTGTATCACTTCATTCACTTGCCAGAGCAAGGAAAGACAGTCAATTACCCTGGTTCTCTGGCAGAAGCTGTTAACTTTCTTGCTCTGAAATAAAGTCCTGCATTCATTACATCACTGGCCAATAATGCATATTAAGTGAACCTGAGTTTTTGTTCCTGATTAAGAACATACGCAGGGCTTGCTGGATGTGATCAAATCGGATGTTCTTTGCAAGAATCTTTGCAATCAGCAGTCCCTAAGTCAGGGGTACCTCTTTTACCCTGAGGGCTACTTTCCATTTCAGAGAAGCTCTTGGAGGGGCACATTCCTGGAGTGGGTGGAGCCAAAGGCAAAAGGGGCGGGACCAGCACATTGTAGCTTAAAGCTCTTACTGCAGTAACTACATGCCTTAGGAGAGACATTCCAATCATTTAGAATGGGAAAAAAACTGCAGAAAAGCTTGGGAAAAGAGGGTGGGGCTTCTTGGGGAAACTCAGAGGGCCGGATTTGGTCCCCAGACCTGAGGTTTTTCACCCCTGCATTAGGTGGTCCATCAGAAATTGTGTCCAGCGGTCTGTTCGTAGATGGTGATAATTTATTATTTATTTACAATATTTATATACCACTCCATATCTGAAATAGATTCTGGAGTGGTGAACATAGGAATAAAACAGTAAAAAGATAAAAGAAGAAAATTAAAACATCAAATTAAAATCAATCAATCAATTTAAAAGGAAGTACCAATAAGAAAAACAGTGGCAGGTCAGTTGAGGAATGCTTCCTGGAAAAGAGTGGTTTTCAGAACACACTGGAAGTAGCACAGTGTTGGCGCCTGGCTGACCTCCAGGGGCAGGGAGTTCCAAAGAGAAGGGGCCACCACACTACAGGCTCTACTTTTGGCCCATCCCTGGGTCAGACTGGGATAGCTAGATGGATAATGGCCAGATGGATCGATCCTTTGGCTCAGCATATAAAAAGTATGCATTTGTATCCTAGTACAGCCTTTTCATGGATCACTCACATCAGATCGCATGCTTCCAAGTTTTTGCTATAGTGTGTGTGTGTGTGTTTGCTTTCTTGGAGGGTGCATGTGCTAGCCAGTTTTACAATAACATCCTCTACATGGGGAAATAGAGACCAAAACCACCACGGAAAGAGTAATAAAATAAAATTTACCCCTGCCCCTATAAAATATTTACATTTCTTCTTCTCTGCCTTCTGGATACGTAGCCCAAATCTCATTAAGAACTCTTAAGACGTAGTTCATGTATGCTACGAAGGTAAACAGTAGGTCTTCCACACCTTTTGGTTAAGTGGAGGGGTGATTTCAGTGTTACATCTTTCCAGTTCTCTCTGGGATAAGGAATAATTCCTAGCTCTTTGCTTCTTTGAAGGACGCCTCAAACACAATCTAAATAACCTGATGCCTGACAACAGTCCAAATTCCTCTCCTGTCTCTCACCCAGGCTCTGTTTTTTTTAGTTGGGTGCCAGACGTTTCATTTCAGCTTCCTCTTTCCGGCCAAGGAACGCAAAGGCAGGGATCCTTCAACCCATTCATTGGCCGTGGACATCATCTCCTGCCAGAAGGCCACTTCTTCTTGCGTGGAATCCATCCAGTCCACAGCAATCCCATAGCTATAACCTTTCAAAAAGAAGAAGAAGAAGCGAGAAGTGGCAAACCATTGTAGAAAGAGCTGAGGAAAAGGATCAGCCTACGGTCAAACAGTTGTGGCTTGAACTAGACCAGCCGTGCAATTAGTAATGGCGTGAGGGGCTTTTCAAAAGTAAGCTGCAGGTGCAAAGAGCTGGCATGGATTGGGACTCTGGTGTCGGGATGAACGGATTTGGTTAAATCTGTCCCGTCTTATGTATCGCAGATTGTCAGGCATCTTTAGTTATGTCATTTGCTCATTGATGGAATCAGATATTTTGTGCAAGAACTTTGTTTGTTTGCAAAGGTGCATTGGCCCTAATGTGCACTTGTGCTAATGCACATTAATGTAAGTGTGGACTTGAGCACTTGTGCATCTCTGCAAATCACCTCCACCCCCAGTAAAAACCTGGTCTGCAATCCTGTGGAACCCACTCAGCTTGGAAAGAATCAGTCCGCTGTGAAATCCGCAAATTGGATTCATAGAACTCTGAGCTCATTGGAATCCACTGTGGATTTTTCTAACGTCCCTACCCTAAGTGTGTGTGTGTGGGGGGGAGGGTTTTCTTTGGAGCCCGACATGGATTAGGACTGCAGTGGGGCCAAAGGGGCAACGCTCCCCTATGACACCTTGTTCTCCCCACACAGCAGGGTCCCTATCCGGACGACCCTCCCCCCATGCCTGCAATTGACTTTTAAACAGCCTCTGTGTCCTTTTGGTGCAGGAATTACAGCTCTGTTGACAGGGGTCAAATGAACACCCAGGATAGCTGTGTGCCTAAAGAGAAACTGTGCTTGATGTAAAACCTGGAAGACAAGCGCTGTTTGGAGCGTAGGAGTATAAAGGCGCATCTGGCTTATAAATTGACATATACCCATACTTTATATTTATCTTGATGGCACAGAATTAGCATATGCATAGAGATTAGACACAGGGGCAGAGGCAACAAAAGCCTAGCAACAGAGGAATTTAGCTGGCATAGGGGAGCGATTTGGAGGTCATTGCTCTTGCCACGTTTAAGAGCATATTTGCAAAAGAGGCATTTTTGTGTTCAATAGAATGTTTGCAGACATCCTTGCCTACGTTGCGAAAAACAACAATCACCAATTGGGATGGCTTTAAAAGGGGGTTGGATAAATTCCTGGAGAAGGCTAGCAATGAGCCTGTTCAGACGACACATCAGGCTCTGTGGTGTGCGAAACTGTGGTTCTCTGGGGTTAGCACTAACCACAAGCCGTGCTGTCACACACAACACTTTAAGCCACGGTTAGAGCCGCTAACCTTGCTGCAGACAGTCCAACTGTGGTTAGTGAGTGAGCAGGATTTAGCAAAACACATCACACAAGACACCTTAAATCCTGCTGTTTAACCAAACACCTTAACTAGGCTGACCATATGAAAAGGAGGACAGGGCTCATGTAGGGTGACCAGATAAAATCCAGGTCAGGGCTTGTGTAACTTTAACAGTTGTAGAGAAAAGGGAATTTCAGCCAGTGTCATTTGTATGCAATTAGTTCCTGGTGAAATTCCCTCTTCATCACAACAGTTAAAGTTGCAGGGGCCCTGCCTTCTTTTGTATCTGGTCACTCTAGTATAGTGCCTGCACCTTTAACTCTTGTGATGAAGAGGGAATTTCACCAGGAACTAATTGCATACAAATGACACTGGCTGAAATTCCCTTTTCTCTACAACTGTTAAAGTTACATGAGCCCTGACCTGGATTTTATCTGGTCAGCCTAGATCATGTAACTTTAACAGTTGTAGAGAAAAGGGAATTTCAGCCAGTGCCATTTCTATGCAATTAGTTCCTGGTAAAATTCCCTCCTCATCACAACACTTAAAATTGCAGACACTATACTAGAGTAACCATATACAAAAGAAGGCAGGGCCCCTGCAACTTTAACTGTTGTGATGAAGAGGGGATTTCACCAGGTACTAATTGCATACAAATGACACTGGCTGAAATTCCCTTTTCTCTACAACTGTTAAAGTTACATGAGCCCTGTCCTCCTTTTCATATGGTCAGCCTACCTTAACCAGCAGGGATTAAGGTGTCTTCTGAACAGGCCCAATGGCTACTACTACTACTAGTAATAATGATAATATATTTATTTCTTACCTGCCTCTCCCTCTGGATCGAGGCGGGGAGCAACATTAATACAAACCAGCGTAAAATACATAAAACTGATTAAAAACATATAAAGCTAATGAATTATTAAAAACTTATAAAACTAAAAATTATAAAAAGCATCTTAAAATTCAACTGGGTAGGCTAGTCCTCATGACTAAGTGCAACCTCCAGTATCAGAGGTAGAAAGTCTGTCTACACTAGTTGCTGGGGAACATGGTTGGGAGGGTGCTGTAGCACTGTGTCCTGCTTTGTTGATCCCTGGCTGACAGCTGGCTGGACACTGTGTGAACAGAGTGCTGGACTAGATGGACCCTTGGTCTGATCCAGCAGGGATCTTCTGATGTTCTTATGTACTGATCATGAGGAAACCGACTTGCAGTCAGGAGAATGCAAGTAGCCTCTTGTGTAAACAACATTTTGAACATGTGGAGCAGGGGGGCAGGACATCTAGCCATTGGGCCAAATCTGGCCTTCTTGAGGTCCCCATACTGGCCCTCTGGGGTTCCCCAGTCAGCCATGCCCCCTTTCCCTGGCTCCACCCCCTTTTCTTCAACCACCAATCGTTTGTTGGTTTGCCTGCTTTTGTGCGAGTCCCCCCCGGTACTACAAGAACCCAGATTTCCTGAGTCCCATTCCAACACTCTAACCACTACACCGCACTGGCTCCAATCTGTTCCATGATTAAACTAAAAGGACCCAAACAGGTGAGCTACTTACCTGTTCCAAGCCCCAGCCGGATCCCTCCAAGGAAGTGGTTAGTGAGTTTTTCATGATCCCAGATGGTCAGCTCTACGCAGGCATCTTTCAGGTCTTCCGTGTGGAATCCGTCATACACAATTGTATGGTTAAAGACGGGGTTGGAGTCTCTCTTGACAATCCTGGTTTTTTGATAACTCTTCTTACTGGTGTCTGGAAGAACGTAGCTTCAGAAGAAGGAAATGAGATGTGGAATGGCGATAGACCTCTATTGGTCTCTTTCGTCAGTTATTTCTACTGCCACCCTGCTGCTACAATATAAATAATACTCAACATTTGTACAGCGCTTTTGAGCATTCAAAGCATTTCCCGTGCGTTATCTCGCTGTCATCTTTACAACAACCCTGCAAGGTAAGCCAGTATTATTAGCCCCCCATTATAGACAAAGGAAGGGGCTGAGGCTCAGAAAGAGCGGCTTGCCAAAGGCCCTTACTGAGTGCACGGCAGAGGCAAAATTCGAACTGGGAACTTTCTAATTCGTAATCCAATCTCTTTCAGCCACTACGTTACTTCAGCTCTGTAATCCAGCCCCGCCCCCAGACCAGAGATTAAATCAAGATTGGGCAACTTGTGGCCCTCCAGATGTTTTGGCCTACAACTCCCATGATCCTCACCATTGGCTATAATGGCTAAGGCTGATGGGAGTTGTAGGCCCAAACATCTGGAGGGCCACAAGTTGCCCATGCCTGGTTTAAATATTCCTCACGTCCATTGGACTCCCCACTCGCCCTCTTCCTCCCTCCCCCTGAACCCAGAGCAGGTGCTGGGACTTACCTTTGCCATGTGCCCTTAGAGCCACAATTTAAAGGTCAGATGGGACTCTCACTTTTTCATAAATCCATGGTTGCAAACTAGGGAAATGGCCCTTTACGGTCGCCGTAGTTTGTGGCCATAGATCTATGAAAAAGGTGGGGGGGGAGGTGAATCCAATGGACTCACAGCTGGCCTCGCGCCAACTTTCCCACATGGGCAGGCGGGGGAGTGGCCCATCACCTCCCCGAATCAGACCGAGGCCTTTGGAACTGATCTGCTTCACCTCGGGGTGCCTCAGGTCAACCCCGTACCACCTCGTATTCAGCCCGAAGCAGGCCGAATCATCCCACCTTGACTTGGATTTGGGGCTTCGGCCCGAGGCAGTGCACAGCCCTATAAATAATCCAGAGGGTTGGGGGAGAACCTCACAAATGAGACACATACCATTTCACAAAGGAGTCCACTCCAGAGGGACGTAACTGTGGGAGGTCTTTGGTGTCTTTCACCCAGATATGGACCTCTCCAGATGGAGGAATCTTTCGACCTGCCGTGAATTATAACAGAAATGGTTGCCTAATTATAATAGAAATGGTTAACTCATAAGTATGCCTGCAATTTTCCTTAATTCATAATTTTAACAAGGTCTAGATGGAGAGTGAGATGGTGTGGAGTCAAGATGGCATTTATCCCTATTCAATTTCATTCTGTTGTTTTCACCCCAGCGCTCCAGCCTATCAAGATCAGTTTGAAGTTTCTTTCTGTCTTCCAGGCTATCCCACCCAATTTTGTGTCATCTGCAAATTTGTTAAGCATTCCCTGCACTTCCTCATCCAAGTCATTAATAAAAATTTTGAAGAGCACTGGGCCCAGGATGGAGCCTTGCGGTACCCAGCTTGTTACCTCCACCCAGTTTGAAAAATTGAGCACTCTTTGGCTCAATTCGGACGACACATTAAACAACTGTGGGGAAATAACCTACTGACGGTGTGTTAAAGAGGTGGTGATCCACAGACGACACGCCGCAGCAGGCGCTGCAAGGAATCGGCAACCACCCCGGTTGCTAATAGCGTACTCGGTTCTGACTGACAGCTCGGCTGCCATTTCCCCCGCTTACCAAACTCCATTAGTCCTCCAGCAGGTATCCCAGCACACACTGCAGCCGAAAATTCATGGGCGCCGCCATTGAAGCCGATGCAGGACACGCCTCCCAAACCCCATTGGCTGCCTCAGTCAGTGGGCGGAATTCAGCAGCCTCGGGCAAAGAGGCAGCCAGGATGAACGGCAGCACCAAGACAACATTCGCACCCCACGCCCAGCACTGCAATTCCAACGTTGGCACCCACGCCCCAGGGAGGCACCCTCCACCCACCCTACACGGGAGACGTGGCAGTCGCGAGGAAGACCCACGGCCCCCAGCCCCAGCCCCCCTCCCTCCTAGAGCATCTTCCGCACACACAGGAAAGAAGGCAAGAGTGGGGTGGCATAGAAAACTTTATTCAGCACGGAGCTCAGACATGGGCAATAAGGCACATGGGCACCACTAAGCCAGGGCAGAATCTACGGAGAGGACTGTTGCCCCCGGGAAGGGAGGAGGCGGCTGGAAGGCACAGCGGTGAAGAGGGGGCGGCCGAGGCCACCCCCCCCCCAGGGAGCCAAGCATGGAACGTGCCAAGGGGATGTGATGGAGAGGGGCAGCACACCAGGGAGAGATGCCAGTCCACAGATGAAACTGCACAGCCGACGCTCATGGGGTGGGGGTAGCACAGCCAGATCCAGGCACTGATGCTTTCACGCACGGGCGTGACGCTCCCCAACGGGATTCTCGGGGCCCGGCAAAGGCTCGCTGTCCAGCCGTGTTGGACGGATGAAGGGGGGGGCTCTCTGGTCGCCGCTTCCCCTGCCGTCGTCCTTCTGGGTGATGTGAGGGTGGAGGTGGCGGTGCAATGGGGGTCTACTTTGGATGGGTTGTTGTTCTCCCTGTTGGTGTGTGTGTGGGGGGGCTGCCTGTTGCTCCAGGGCGCCTGGGGTTTTGGGTTATTCCGTCTCCCCCTCCCCCCCTTTGCCGTAGTGCCCTTCTGGTGCGCTTCCCTTTCCGTTTGGGTAGCTGACTGGGCACCCTGCGTGAGTGCTTGCAGGAGCCGGCCCCTTCTTGAGCTCCGTGCCGGCTGCCTGGTGGGGTAGGCGGGTGTCCTGGTTGCTATGGCTGCGATGCCGGGGCTCTGTTGCGAGTGTGCCTGAGCGGCCGCCCACTTTCTGCCACTCTTGCTGCTCTCCTCTCTGATCCTTTGTGTTAACATACTCACCTCAGTTGTTTAACCCACGCACCGCTCCAGACGACATGTTAGTCAATTGACTAAATTTTAAACAACTCACAAATGAGTTGTTTATCTCAGTTGTTTAAATCTCCCGCTTAACCAACTGTGGGTTGTTTGCCTCCCTCCAGACGACACTTTAAACAACTCAACTGACGGTTGTTTAACGTGTTGTCCAAATTGAGCCATTGAGTCCGATTCTGTAGCCAACTGTGGATCCACCTAATAGTTGTTCCATCTAGCCCACTTTTAGCTAGCTTGCTGAACAGAATATGTGGTACTTTGTCAAAAGCTTTGCTGAAGCCAAGATATATTATGTCCACAGCATTCCCACAGTCCACAACAGAGGTTACCTGAGATCAGATTAGTCTGGCATGATTTGTTCTTGACAAATCCATGCTGGCTTCTAGGAATCACTGCATCATTTTCAAGGTGTTTACAGATTGACTTTTGTGTAATCTGCTCCAAAATTTCCCTGCACAATGCAATTTTACCTAGACTTCCTGGCGGGATGTACTTGATGGAAAGATTCATCACCCCACGATGATCGACACAATTGATGGCCGAGAGACTCTGAAAGAGAAAGGGCCAGGAAAGGCGTAAACATGCACCAAACAACAGCAAGGATTTCAGATCAGCTTCTGAGCAGATGTAGAGTGCCAGAGGATCAAAAGAAAGCCTGTAATCCATCATGTGTCTCACAATTAAAATTTAGATTAAAGAAAAGTAAGGCTGAAGGCAAAACAAGACACGAGATGCATTACGTATCTCCTTTTCACGGCCGTTCGTATCCTCGGCGCTGCGGCAATGAAAAGCACTCTTTGGCAAGTGGGGGAGGGGTATTGGAAGTGCGTCATGACAGTCTCATAGCCACGCCCCCAAGGAGCATCCAAAATTGCAGGCAGCTGTTTCGATCCATATAAAAAAAAACACCTACCACTTTTCACCTCCTCCAGGAGCAGCCTTTTGTAAAGCTAACGGGTCTTCGTTGCCCATTCAAGACGAGGCCAACCGCAAAGCCTTTGCATCATAACAGAGGTCGATAATATATTTTTGCTGGGAAAACCCATTTCCCCAAACCCACTATGAGAGCGCAGGCAGTGGAGGCCAGTGGCTCCGATGTCAGTGGGGCGGTAAATCCACTCTAGGTTTCAGTCAGAACTAATCAGAACTCGAAAGGAGCTATGGGTTCAACGCCCTGGATGGGTCAGAACTGACTGAAATGTGGAGGGGATGCTCTTGTCCTACCTACATTGGAGACACTTAACTTAACAGTCTTTTAGAATTTAAGAAAGCCATAAAGACTGTTATCTTCCGGCAGGCATATCCAGTGGAATTTTAGAACGTTTTAAGGATGTTTTTAGGATGTTTTAGGATTTTTATGCAGTTTTAATAATATGTGTCATGTTTTAATCAGTTTTATGTATTTTATCATGTTGTTGTTCCCCGTCTCGATCCAGACGGAGAGGCGGGTAAGAAATAAATTATTATTATTATTATTCCAGTGATTGCAGAGAAGTTCAGAGGGAAAAGGGAAGACTGGTGCGTGTGGCAGATGACATCAACATACCTGCGCATGAAAGCCCATTTCTGCTTGTACATCGTTTGGGCACCGTTTGCAGCCTGAGCCAAGCATGGCCTCCGCCCCACAGCCTTCCAGGGGCACATTGTCGTCACAACACTACTCCTTCTTGTATTTCCTCACAGGATTAGGTTGGAATGAGTTTTGGAGGAAGCAACCGAAACTTCAAGAATGTCTGATGAAGCTCTATCTGTCCTCTGCCAACGGCCCTAAGTGCTGCTTTTGACCTTTAAAGCCTTTCACAGCTTAGGATCAGGATACTTGAAGGAATTTACGAAGCTGCTGCATAGTGTGTGAGACCCTGGGTCCATCTAGCCCAGTATTGTTGACACTTGACTGGCAGTTGCTGTCCAGGGTTTCAGATAGAACTCCTCCCTAGCCCTACCTGGTGGTGCTGGGATTTGAACCTGCTCTACCACTGAGTTATGGCCCCTCCCACTGCCTGTCTCTATATGGACCTACCTGGACTTCTAAGATCTTCAGGGGAAGGCCTCCTATAGGCACACCCTGCTACCTGAGGCTGGATCTACACCTTGTGTCAAATCATGATGAATATGGAATAAAAAGCAGGAAATAACATTATATGGAAAGCGGTATATGGAATGAGGATTGTGCCCCAACAGTCATCAGTGCACTTAAATACCATTATAAAGCAGTAGTGTAGATCTAGCCTGAGATAAGACAAGGGATTGCCACAGAGAGGGCCTTCTTGGTGGTGGCACCCCAATTGTAGAATGTTCTCCTGAGAGGAGTTCACCTGGCACCTAGTGTACTGTCCTTTCAGTGCCAGGCAAAGTACTTTTGGTTTTAGTCCTGCTGACTGCTTTACACTGCTGTTATGATTTGTGGGCTTTGTTGCTTCTTTTAGGGTTTGAATTTACAGTTTCGTTCTTTTATTTTCGCAAACCACCCTGAGAAAAGGAGTGAAAGGGATATAAAGACTAGGGATGTGCACTGGATTGGATACGATCCACGATCCGAATCCGATCCAGGGGGAAATTGGATAAATTATCCGATTTCCGATCTCACCGCTGGATCGGCCGATCCAATCCGAACTGATCCGAAAAGGTTCTGATCCAGTTCGGATGGATTGGCGGATCGGTGGGCACCCGCTGGCGCCCGCCGCCGCTTCCATTGGCGGGCGCCAGTGGGCGCCCGCTGATGGAGGTGGACAGCGGGGGGGGGGGGGCTTCCCTAGCGGGGCTGTCTGCAGCGCGTTTACCTTCCAGGGATGTCCACTCCCGTCCAGCGCCAGCTGCTACTGCGAACGGGCTTCGCGGCCTGCTCCAGGGTGGCGCGCCGGGTGATGACATCACCCGGCGCGCCACTGTGGAGCAGGCCGCGAAGCCCGCTCGCAGTAGCAGCTGGCGCCGGATGGGAGCGGACGTCCCTGGAAGGTAAGCAGGGAGGGGGGGAGGGGGGCGCGTGGCCCCCCCTCACCCACCCGCTGCCATTTTTTCCTCATAGACTTGCATTGCAATGCAAGTCTATGGGGAAAAAAATGGCGTCCGATCCAAAAATTTCCAATTTATGGATTGGGATCGGACTTGATCCAGTCCGGGGGACCTCCGATTTTGTCCAATCCGATCCGTGACAAAATTGGAGGTCCCGATCCGGGTCCCGATCCGATCCGGGGGGTCCGTGCACACCCCTAATAAATACACTGAGAACAGATAGGGCAGAATCCAACAGGGTGCTTCCGCCTCTGCCAAACCCCTTCCACCCGGCTGATTCCCTTCCGCAAGCTGTGGGTCTTGCCAATTCCATTGTGCAAATGGGATCCACCCCTTAACGCAAGGGAAATTTAGCGCTTCCTAAGGGAAGCCCCGAAACGAGCGGAAACGCTCGTTTTTGGAAAGAGGCAGGTCAGTGGAGCATCCTTATGTGAGCTACGCCGACCGACCTCCATCCAGAAACAAATGTTTCCGTTAGATTTGGGTTGTCTTGGAAGTGCTAAATTGCCGTTGCAGAAGCAGTGGGGTCAGCTTGAGCACTGGAATTGGTGAGGCGTAACAGAATCAGCGGGGGCGTAAGTGTCCTGCTGGATTCTGCCCATAAAACAATAAAAATAGAGACTCATTATCTGAAGATGAGAAAGCTTGAAACCTCCAGAAATAGATTTTTTTATATAAAGAACTGAAGATGTTTTAAAAATGCAAATATATAATTAAGCATCCTTCTCCTATAAATAAATCCAGCTTCAGCAGGATAATATCTGCCCAACTGCACTTACCCGTGGTTTGAGCATATACCAGTTCAGTTTATTATTCCGCCAATCCCAACCGGCCAGGTCTATTTCCATCTCGCCCAAGAAACTGTTCCGCCCTAAGGGGTCGTTGTGCCATACAGAGAGGTTCAGTTTTTGAATCAGCAAAACCATTTTTTCTATTCTGTACTGCAGAGAAGGGGAAAAGGGGTTTATCATTTTAGACTATTATTATTATTATTATTATTATTTCTGTTCTCCTAAAAGTCACCATCTCATAATGCCGAGAGATGCATTTCATGGGTCTCAAAGAGCTACATGTGATGTATTTCATGTGACATGTAGTTTGACCCTTGTATTCGCAGACACCCAAAATTCCAAAAATTCCAATATCTCTGGGTAACCGGTATTGGTCCTTACCCGCAACACCTCATTGTAAATAGGGCTGACTGTTCTCTTCTTCACTGATGTCTTCCTCTTCCCCATCCGTGCTTTATCTGGAAGCAGGTACGTTTTGACATACCTGGAAAGAGACTGCCTTTGAGTTAATACCATAAAGCGTTTTCAGATGGGAGGAAGGGATCACATTTCCTTATCGTCACTTTACTTCCTGCTTCTCTTCCACGGTAGGGACGGGCAGAACCACACAAGGGAGAAAGAGGAAGCAAGCAGCGACTACGTGGCCCATTCAGTGGACGTTTTTTATAGCGCAAGCTCTCCTACACACGGCAGGAAATAGCAGCGATTATCCTTATAGCCAAAAAGAATCGGGTTTTCCGGGTCTTATTTTGTAGCGGGAAAAGCAACAGAAGGAGCGGGAGATGTGCAGGAGGATTGCTGCGTCGTCAAAATCACCCGCAAAGATCCATGAGTGGCCAGTCGCGAGTGTGCTATAAAAAAACAGTCGTCCAAAGATGCTCATAGGCAAGATAACCAGGGTTTTGCATAGAAACTGGGGCAGACAACAGCAGCCCAAGCTAATTCAGTTCTCCTGCTTGGTTGTCAACTTGGCATCCGTACAGAGTTATAAGCCACCCGGTGGAGTCAGGGGCAAACCTGGATGAAAGCCTGCAGCAGATAGGCTACCTAGACCAGGGATGGGCAGAAGATAGATCTGCTGGTAGACCTCTGGGCGTATCAGTGAGGCATTGGCCACGATGGTAGGGGATGATAGAAGCTACAGTACAACACACCTAGAGGTTGAGGAAGGCTGGACTAAAATATTTTTGTAGACTAAAAATTTGCCCCCCAATTAATCATTCAGCAGAAGAGAGAGAGAGAGAGAGAGAGAGAGAGAGAGAGAGAGAGATGGAGTTTCCTGTTTTCCCTGAGAGGAGTAATTTCATTCCCTAGTTAAGTTTCATTTCTCCAGTTAAGTAATTTCCTCAAAGCGGGAACTCGACTTTCTGTTTTGGGGGAAGAGGGTATAAATGAGTGAGAGGAAAGGACCAGAGCAGAAAAAGACCAAAGCCAGAAACCAGAGGCAGAGAAAGACCAGAGCATATGGAAAGAGCAGAAAGAAGCAGCTTAGGGTAAAAGAACTTGCATTTTTGCAACTTTTCTTTTAATGCCTTTGTATCACTCCACTCTATTGACTAAATGCCTTTAGTTGTAATATGCTTGCTTTACTGTTGTGCTAAGCCACAAGTGTCTGGAATGTCACTCACCCCACATCTACAGTCTAAACCCTGTGTTACTGGGAAGGGGAAGGTAAATAGAAGGAAGGTGGGACTCAGGGGATCCAAGTCATAGAAGGAACCCTGACACAGGCACATGGAGTCAGCAAGGAGAGCAGGGGTGATCTTGCTCCTTTCCACGTGCATGGGTCTGATCGGGGAGAGAGATCCTCCAATCCAGCCCACTCATTATTAATTGACTACAATTTTGTTAATGGGGGGGGGGGGTGACAGCCTTAGTTCTCTCCCCTCCCCACCTCAATTGCAGGGTTCAGGATCTTAGCTCTGGACTCCCCAGCCGTGCCCACTAAATGCATTTTTTTTTTTTGCATGGGTACACATCACCATCTTCACTCACGGGTCCGTCCTGCCTTTCCTCTCATCCACGATAGCCAGGTCCTGGCACTGGGAAACGAAAATTTGGAATTCCCGGTTTTTCTCGTCATAATCCAAGGCAAATTGAACGAGACCCTGGGCATTGACGCTCCCAAAATCCCCGCTGTACACGCTCAGGACGCTGCCGCTCACCTGTTCAGGGCGAAAAAGGGATGTTCATGGTATGGTGGCCTGCCGGATCAGGATGGTTTCTTCTCAACTACAGAGAGAGAATGCTCTCCGGGCTTCAAAGCTCATCTCCATGATTCCCCCCTCTCCACCACCACCTTGGAAGGTTGAAAGAACAACGCTTTTGCCCAGAGTTAATGCTTTATACTTCTTGGATGGATGTGGAGTAGAAGGGTATTTGGTCTTGCGTCTAGGGCTTCTCAGATGGCCACGGGCTCTTCCCCACATCAACAACTAGTTCCCACTTTCCTCCCTGACCACCAATCATTTTGTGGCTTCCTGACTTTTGCACATTCCCCCCCCCCCCCCCCCCCCGTTCCAAAAGGTTCAGATGCCTTCCCCAAGGCTTAGTTGCCGTCAACAGGAGCTTAAAGGCATGCATGGTGTGGAGGAAGTGGATAGGGATACATATTTCTCCCTCTCTTAGGCCGTTTCTGCACCAGGGTGTTTGCCTGAGATGCCCCCACCCCGGCTGGTCCCTGTGAGTCCAAATGATGCACAGGGACTCCTGGGGGGGGGGGTGATGGCCACAGGATTTGCCAGGAATAAGGGATCCCTGGAAAATCCCGATTCTTCTGCGGCCCTGGGGACTTCCCGAGACCGCAGAAGATGTGGCCGCCCATCCCGGGTGCTGCCATGCTGACTCGCAAGTAAGCGCGGCAGCAGAAATGGGCATGGAGCACGGCTCTGTGCCCATCAGGGGGAGGGAGTGGCACCAGTTTCACCCCCCCCCCCGGGAGGGCAGGGGGCTCCCCGATCGCATGTGGGTTTTTATTGAAAGAACTTACTTTTTGCAGAGGAGCACTCGTGTGCTCCTCGCGTGGGCCCGAAATTAAAACAAAATGGTGCGACATGCAACGACCTGGGAGGAAGCCAGGTCATCGCACTTCTGGTGTGTATTAGGGTGACAATCCCGGAAGCAGGTACTTCCCGGGATCACCCTCCTTCCCTCTACACCCCTATGGAGTAGAAAGGGCCTTATAGTATTAGAATCCAGGGTCATGCCATGGAGTTTGATTGGTGGGAGGCTCAGGACAAATAAAAGGAGGTTCCTCTTCACACGGTGCATAGTCAAACTATGGAATTCACTAGCACAGGATGTAGTGGTGGCCACCAATTTGGATGGCTTTAAAAGAGGTTGGATAAATTCCTGGAGAAGTCTACCAATGGCTACTAGTCCTGATGGCTACCTCCAGTATCCAAGGCAGTAAGCCTATGTACACCAATTGCTGGGGAAGATGGGAAGGGGAGGTGGTTCACAAAAAATACACATCACAATTCAAGATAATAAACATGTAATATAAAATCCTTTATCATACAAAATGTAAAACCACTTAAACAGCTAAAACATTTACTGTACAGTAAGATATTGAACCTGACAGAAGTAACTGACATAAATGTCCCATCACGTGTCATGAAATGCCTGGAATAGAGGACAGTCTTACCTGCCGCCGGAAAGATGACAGTATTGGCACCAGGCAGGCCTCTGTGGGGAGAGCATTCCATATTCGGAGGTGGGGGTGGGGATACCACTGAGAAGGCCCTCTCCCTTGCTGCCACCTTCCTAGCCTCCCTTGGAGGAGGCCCTTGGAGGAAGGCTTCTGATCAGGTCAGGAGGAGCGCTTCATCAGTTATGATTGACAAGTTTTGAAGTCAGAGGTGGGAGGAGAAACAGTTCTAGATATTTGCAATACTTTCCACAACCTGGGTTCCTCCAGATGTTTTGGCCTATACTGTCCATCAGGCCCAGTCAGCATGGCCAGTGGTCAGGGATGATGGGTATTGTAGACCAAAATGTCAGAAGGGACAAAAGGGAGAAGCAGGTTGTCAGGATGCTAAAATACTTTATTACGTTTCGGCCTGTGTTGTTTTTTAAGGCCTTCTTCAAGGGGTTGATAAGCAATGTCTGCAGGAATACTCCTAACAAGATGATAGTCTCCTACAATAATTACTGACGTAGGATACTATCGTCTTGTTAGGAGTATTTCTGCAGACATCTCTTATCAACCCCCTGAAGAAGGCCTTAAAAAACAACACAGGCCAAAATGCATTGGGCTTTGAAATAAAGTATTTTACCATCCTGAGAACCTGCTTCTCCCCCTTTTTTGTCCTGATTTGGATGCTCTCCTTTTGGTTTTTCAAAATGTCAGAAGACCACCACCAGGTTGGAGAAGATGACTCAAGAACTTCAATACTGAAGAGACCCGTTGGTCACCTACCGAAGAGACAGAGGCCATATCGGACGAATGGCTTCCCATACTCGGACTCTTCTTGTGCCTGGTAAACTGGAAGCTGATTTCCGAAGCTGTGTCCGATTCGGTCTACCAAGAAAGCAAAAAGGGGTATTCAATCTAGCAGCAGAAGCTCTAGGAGAGGCAGCAGTGTGTAGTGGTTAGAGGAGCCTTCACAAACCTGTCTTCCTGATGAGTTGGACTACAGCTTCAACCATCCCCAGACAGCATGTCTTTTAATCTTTTAAATGTTTTAATACTATAGGTGATTTAATTATGTTTTAACTTTTGTATAGTTCTACTTATATGTTTTAATTGTATATGTTTTCATTTTGTAAAGCTGCCTTGAGTTCCAGTATTGGGGAAAAGATGGGATGCAAATATAGTAGTAGTAATAATAATAATAATAATAATAGAACAGGCCCACCATCTAATTTACTGAGTGCCAAAAAGACTCAACAATTGGTCTTCAAGCAATTCGCCCAGCCTTACCTCGGAGAGCAGGAGAGGGGTGGATTTGGTCAAGTCTTTGGCTCGCTCAGGCTCAAGATACTGGTGGGTTAGCATTTGAGGCTTCGTATAGGCTAGAGACAAGGCAAGGAAACAATAAACACACACCACACGAATGGATCCTGCACTCTGCCAGGGCAAAACTTAACAAAAACGTTTTCATTATCTGTCTCTGCTACAGCATAAGGCAGAGGTGGATGACATACGGTTCCCGCTACCCCACCATTGCATTGCGAATTATAGGCAAATCAGCAAAGTTAGTTTTGGCTGCCGAATTCCGTGGGGTGCCAGGAAGAATGAAAATGGGTTTCGGACCTCCGGAAGTTGTTTACTCCTGGAAGATGAGACTGGAGGACAGAGGAAGAATTACAGGGGACCCCGTGTAGCAATGAGCAAGAGGCAGAAGGTCAGTTGAATAGGGGCAACAATACCAAGGCCTATAACAACAAGAAGAGTAGGCATTGAGCTCCATCACACCAGTGATTTAGTACACTCTCGCCATGCCTGGTGTGCGGAGTTGCAGCACGGGACTCACATGTCTGCCCTGCTGACACCCCGCCTCTTCCCCAGCCTTTCCTAGAATGCTAAAAGTCTGGATTATTTTCCCTAAGCGCATTTAACGCACCCTAAGCCTCCGTGTAGTTTTAAAGGAACTGGGGGTTTGAATGGATTGCATCAGGTCCTGGCAGGGAAAAGCGATCTCTCCCAGCAGCCAGCTCCAAGCCTCAATATAAAACCCAAACCTTGCATCCCAGGCTCGAAAGCCTTTTTTAAAATCATACAATGCCTGAATCATACAATGCCTGAGACAGGATTGTACTCCCTCAATGCCCCCAAAGAGCCAGACTAAAGGGTCGTTCCATTTTTGCACGGGAGAAAGGCAGTTTGGTTGAAGCGCTCATCTGCCAGGACCTGACTGGAGGGAGAAAGAGCAGGGGAGGGGTGGAGTGGAGTGGAGTGGAAGAACTAATGAGTGAAGGAGCAACAGAGCAGCTATTCAGGTGAAAGGGATCATAAGCTTAATGTGCTTCTGCCTCAAAGGTAAAAAAGCATGGAGGCAAATTGGGGGGGGGATTAGGTGTGATGGAGGTCATTGTGGGAGACTCCCTGCTGTGTAAGATTGAAACTAACAGATCTTTTTGACAAGTGGGTCACCAGTGCAAAGGCTGACACCGAAGACAGCATTAGGGATCTGATGGCTCTAGATCAGTTCCTTTACCAACTTCCCTCAGAAATCAGATTGATGGTGCATGAGACAACCCCTAAAACAGTTGTAATCGCAGACCAATTAGCAATGAATAGAGGAGGGGGATCAGGTAGAAATTATAGAGACCATCGCTCTAAATATAGTAATTACAGCGACAATAAAGTCAGTGTGAAAAAAGAACCGGAGAACCACAAAAGAGTACAAGAGTACAAACAGCAACTTAAAGCCAGCGAAGGAGGCAAAGATGACCTAAAGCCTGAGTTTCAGAGGGAAAACACAAGGTCCTGTCATCAGTGTGGACTTGTGGGACATTTGCATGATGACTGTCCAAATGAGAAATGGGTTGCCACTACAGAATCCCCGACTGAGGCCACTCAGAACGTACAATTCTGCAGTGTAAAGTTTGGGGAAATAGAGGAGTTTAATTCTGAATTTGAAAGAAGGTGTATTAGTGGGACGCTCCATCTACCTAGCCACACTGGACACTGGAGCTGAAATCACCCTTTTGAGGGCAGATTTGGTCCAGGAGGAAAACAGTTTATCTCAAGAAACTGTCCAGATAAGAGGCATAAGTGGCAAAACAGTTACGAATCTCTAGGCCGGAGTGAATATGATATGGAGGGGCCAAGCAGGAGAATACAAGGTGGGAATAAACAAAGATCAGCAAGGAACGGTCATTTTGGGAAGTGACATCATGGGCGCTGGGGCCGAAAAGATTTCCTCGACGTAACCCCCCCCCTTAAATTCAGTGACAGAAAGTAGGAAAAAGAAAGCAAATGCACAGTTACAAGATGGGGGATACTTGGCTCAGCAATACGACAAGCGAGAAGAATCTTGGAACTGTTTTAGATCACAAGCTGAATATGAGCCAACAGTGTGATGAGGCTGCAAAAAAAGCCAATGCTATTTTGGGCTGTATTAATAGAAGTAAAGCTTTCAAATCGTGCGAGGTACTGGTTCCCCTCTATTCAGCACTGGTTAGGCCTCATCTTGAGTATTGCATCCAGTTCTGGGCACCACACTTCAAGAAAGATGCAGACAAGCTGGAGGGGGTTCAGAAGAGGGCAACAAGGATAATCAGGGGTCTGGAAACAAAGCCCTATGAGGAGAGACTGAAAGAACTGGGCATGTTCATTTATTTATTTATTATTTTATTTTATTTATTTACTGCATTTTTATACCGTCCAGTAGCCGGAGCTCTGAGAAGCCCTGAGAAGAGGAGACTGAGGGGAGTCATGATAGCACTCTTCAAATACTTGAAAGGTTGTCACACAGAGGAAGGCCAGGATCATTTCTCGATCCTCCCAGAGTGCAGGATGCAGAATAATGGGCTCAAGTTACAGGAAGCCAGATTCCGGCTGGACATCAGGAAAAACTTCCTGACTGTTAGAGCAATATGACCATGGAACCAATGACGTTGGGAGGTCGGGGCTTTCCCACACTAGGGGCATTCAAGAGGCAGCTGAACAGCCATCTGTCAGGGATGCTTTAAGGTGGATTCCTGCATTGAGCAGGGGGTTGGACTCGATGGCCTTATAGGCCCCTTCCAACTCTACTATTTTATGATTCTATGATCAACGGACTGTGACAAACCAAAGAGCTTTTTTGAAATGCATCATTAAGACACATATTTTTAAGCCAACACTTTATCTCCTTTCTTGAACGACAACAGCTCTGATCAAGACATGGACACCAAAACAAGTGAAAAGGAAACAAACGTCCGTTTCACATCTTTGTGGGTGGATTCAGGTCCCTCTAGTGGTTGGAAATAAACTTACTGGCTATCCAAAACTACTTGGGTGACGTTTGTTGTTGTCAAAAAGGGCCAAGGGACATGTTATTGTTCCGCAAGTGTGTCTGGAAGCCTGAGGTGAAACCTGAGAATGGTGGAACTGGGATGGCAGTTTGGCTGTTTTTTCCGGTCTGGTGGGGAGACATTTTTCTCCCTCACAAAATTATGCATAGTGTGGAGAACGTGGATAGAGAGATATTTTTCTACCTCTCCCATAATACTAGAAACCAATGGGGTCGCCCCATGAAGCTGATTGGTGGGAGATTCAGGACAGGTCAAAGGAAGTCCTTCTTCACACAGCGCAGAGTTAAACTATGGAATTCACTACCACAAGATGCAGTGATGGCCACCAAATTGGATGGCTTTAAAAGGGGGTTGGATAAATTCCTGAAGGAGAAGGCTATCAATGGCTACTAGTCCTGATGGCTATGTGCTACCTCCAGTATCCGAGGCGGTAAGCCTATATACAGTTGTTGCTGGGGAACATGGGTGAGAGAGTGCTATTACACTCGTGCCCTGCTTGTGGGTTCCTGGTCGACAGTTGGCTGGCCACTGTGTGAACAGAATGCTGGACTAGATGGACCCTCAGTCTGATCCAGCAGGGCTCTGCTTATGTTCTTTACTTGTGCAAGCCAGTTTGGAAGCATGCTCATGGTTTGTGGGCAGCAGTTCCTCTTTAAAATTTCTGACCCCCCCATTATGGTGGGCGACCTCCCTGCAGTGGCTAGCTGCCAGCTCCTGAAGTTGCCATTATTCTCCCTCAGAACCTCCCTGGAATTATTCCATGTCAACTCCTAGCCTAATTCCAGGGATATTCTGGGGGAGAGAAAATGGCAGCTGGACACCAAAGGCAGGGGCGGATCTTTTTTAAACGAATGTGTCTGCTGTTGCACTGCCGCCATTAGGAACTCTTTGCCCTCCGTCATTGTTTCTACAAATCTGTCCCCCTCCAAATCCCCCTCATTCTCAGGAGCCCCTTCCTTCCACCACCTCCAAAATTGAGCTGGAAATTCAAAACCTCAAACATTCGGCGTGCCCTGCAGGAACTATGCAGCCTGGGCTTAGCTTTACTCCAGAGTTCTTGCGGACAAACCTTCCCATAGATTAGATTGACCAGATAAAATCCAGGTCAGGGCTCACGTAACTTTAACAGTTGTAGAGAAAAGGAAATTTCAGCCAGGGTCATGTGTATGCAAGTAGTTCCTGGTGAAATTCCCTCTTCATCACAACAGTTAAAGGTGCAGGCACTATACTAGAGTGCTATACTATACTATACTCTGCAACTTTAACTGTTGTGATGAAGAGGGAATTTCACCAGGAACTAATTGCATACAAATGTCACTGGCTGAAATGCCCTTTTCTCTACAACTGTTAAAGTTACGTGAGCCCTGACCTGGATTTTATCTGGTCACCCTACCATAGATCAGGTGTGTGCAGCCTTTGATTTGCCAACCTGCTCACTGTTCTGCTTGAATCCAGCCCTCGGGGGCGACAGAAGTTGAACCCCCGCCCCATACGAAAGGATTGTTGCAAGAATGGGATGCACTGCAACTGCCTCAGAGGTGTTCCAGAGGGTTGCAGACCCCCCCACCACTCCCCACTCTCGTTTCTTTACTCCATCATGTTGCAGATCCAGGAGACTTATCAAGCCCCTGATGGACAGCTGCCAGTGATGGCTGCTGGGCTGCGTTCGATGCCACAATCAACAATCTTTGCAAGCTTGCCTTGGTGGGAAAGCCAGCCAGCCAGACTGAGCAAGCCTGTGTGCCACTTACTTTCTGTGGTCGTGTAGAGGTTCACCATACTTTTCGCAAGGCTGTAGCCGTTGGCACGTATGAATTTCTTGGCAACGGGGGACTGATGTCCGTTTCCCTCTGGAACACATTGAAAATAAAGAGGCCTGCATTAACAACGAACAACACCGGCATTCGCGTTACCGAGGCTGAAGGTTTCTTCCTCTCCTCTTTGTTTATTTGACCTAGAGATTATGGCTTGTGGTCCAGGAACCAGTGTACACAGCTGGGTGTTCAGGCTGGTTGATTTTTGAACTCCCCCCCACCCAACCTCCAACCACAAAGCTGAGGAGGGAGGGGGGAGATTTTTGTGCCCGGTTTGTCGTTCGGTCCAGTGAAACATAGTGGCAAAAGACAGCAGTTGCACACGAGCAATTAGTAGCACAGCTGTTCGAGATCTTTCTGATCATCGCTACTTCTATTTCGGATAAGTCAGGCTGCGAGTGCCGAAGGGGTACCATCCACGCACAAGGGCGGGGCATCAGCGAGACCAGGGAAACCTGGTTTGCAGATGTACAAAAGTTATTTATAAAAAGAGAGAGGGGAGGGGGGTAAACCCACCAAAGGGTGGTGCTGGGAAAAACTAAGAACAGCCCAGAGAGGACTGAGTCTTCCACACAGACTGCTGACTCACTGGAGGGAGGAAGAACTGAAAATCCAGTGGGAAGGGACATGGGACAGAGTATTGTGACAGAAGGTATGATTGGATGGAGCCCTGGGCTTTCTCTTTTTCTAAAGGCTGGCTTTGTGTGAGTTGCAGCCGGATGCCAAGATGTCTTGATGGGCAGCTGGTTGCAGGATAGGTGTGTGTGTGTGTGTGTGTGTTGTTGTTGATCGTGGTGTGTGTTGATCGCGAACTTTCCTAGATGCTTCATTGATGCTGATGTTTTACTTAATATTCTCAATATTTTATTGGCACTGCGGGAATGTGTATATTTGGAAAAAAAAAATCTTTTGGGACTGACCAACACAAAATTGTTTCAGCTTTTTTGAACCAAGAAGCATCATTACCTGTAAGCACCCAAGAATCCATTTCTTGACCAACTCCTCTCTCAGCAGTGGCTTCATTTTGTGGCAGGTCAACTCCAGCACTACAAGGCTCATCCTCAGCCACCATCTCATTGCTGCCTAGCTTGTCTTGAGTGCCCAAATTGGAGCTTCCTCCCACACCAGAAGCAACTAGATCCATGTCCTCTGATGGTACAGATTCTATCAGTATCTGAACCCTGCTGGCCAAGGAATCCATTGTACGTTTGCTTTCTTCAGCCATAACAAACTCATCAGCAGGTGTCTCTGGCTCAAAAATGACCCCAGATGGCTCTTTGCTTGGTGTCTCGATTCTGACTGATGGCACGCGGACTGGCAACTTGGATCGCCTTATGCCACGCTGCACTTTCTTCTCCTCCTCCACTGGAGATTGCTTCCCATTCCCATCACTGAGGTTATTTCTATTCATCATGGCCCCTTTGCTTCTGCCATAGGTGGATCTGGGTATAGAAGACCCGGATCCTTTCCTTGGTGGCGCTATATAGGTAGGCTCATCTTCACTGGACGATACGGAGGCTGGTCTTCTATAGGGGACCCTGGCTTTGGGGTGCGTATTAGAACTGAGCTTGTCGTCACTGTTTTGGCTTTGGTTGCACTGGGCTAAGAGAGAGAGGTCCAATTTGGATGGCCTTCCATTAACTTCTGTGTTGTTGGTCTTTTCGGTCGGTTTTTCAGACGTATCGTTTGCCAAGACAGACTCACTTCCCTTCTCCCAAAAGTTCTTCAAGGTCTTGAAATGTTCCCGATCCAGCCCAATTTCCTCCTCTTTGGTACTGATAGAGGAAATAGTATAATTCAGTCCTTGTTTTAGAGGACGGCCATTTTCCCATCCTAGAAAGGGTAGCTTCGAGCTCTTCAGTGATTCTCCCTTCGCTAGACCCGACACAGGTTTCTCAGCTCCGTTGTCCACATCTGTGATGGGACAGAACAGACCTTTGCTAGGCTTCCTCTTAACTGGTATCTTGCTGGGAGAGTTGACTTCTTCACACTGAGCTGGTTGAATTGCTTGGTTTTCTGTAGCAAGGGCATGTCGTCCGGTATCAGGAACGTCCCCTCCAGTTGAGTAAAAAAATTCACCAAGATCCCTTTCAGAAAGCTTTGCATAGGTCACCGAGGGTATTTCATGACCTGTAAGAAAAAACAGAATCCCTGGAGCCTCATCAAAAGAACTGTGCCCATCTGCTTTGCAATTATAAGGTAAAAGGTGTTTTAGGGCGCAATCCTATTGACTGTGCCCTTGCTGCTGGGAAATCCCTGAACCCGGAAGCTTCTGAGTTTCCTATGTTCTGCCAGGCTGAAGCCAGCAGGGCGGGAGGAGAGGTAGAATCCACCTTCACCTCCCTGTCCTCCGTCTTGGGTGATAGAGAGCCAGCACGGTGTAGTGGTTAGAGTGTTGGACTGGGCGTCAGGAGATCCGGGTTTTAGTCCTCACTTGGCCATGGAAGCTTATGGGTGACTTTGGGCCAGTCACAGACTCTCAGCCCAACTTACCTCACGGAGTTGTTGTGAGGATAAAACAGAGGAGGACCATGTAAGCTGCTCTGGCTTCCTTGCAACAGGAAAAAAGTTGGGATGTAAAGGTAACACTAAATAGATATGCTTGAGTCATAGGCTGCCATATCAAGCTACTATCACTGCTCTTAAAATGTTCAGCCCATCTGCACTCACAATGATTAGCATGTTTATTCTTCTATGGGGATGTACTGCAAAGTATTTCTCTCGAAGAAGCAGTTACCTGAGAAGAGACCTCTAAAGTACAAGTTAATAAACAGCGCGTACCTTTCCCATATTCTTGTGAATTTCCCCTTGTAACCAGGAATGGACTTACACCAACCCCACTGTCCGCTGGAGAGATATCTTCCAGGCTGGATCTCTGAAGGGAGAATAAATATTTTTTAAAAAAAATGGAAAGGGTTTTGTTTTGTTAGGGCTCATCATGAATTCTAAGCAACTGGCATTTATTGGTATACTGTCTCTGAACATGGAGGTTCCATTTAGATATCGTAACTAGTAGCTGTTGATGACCTATCTATTCACCATCTAGTCCTGTTTTGTGGTTTCTTGAGGCTTGTAAGGGAAGCTGGCAGCAAGATCAAGGCAGGAAAAAAGTAGGAGCTTGGCTAGCTCCAGGTGAGTCCTGCTGGCTAGAACTCTCTATGTGGACAACAGGAGGATGTTGTCTCAACAAGGAACTAAAGCCAACTGAAGCTTTATGCAGGCTAACAAGACCTGGAGGAGCTGGATTGCTAAAGGGACCTTGCTTGATTTTGCAGCCTGAGATTTCTGTAAGGCTGGGGACATGGAGTTTTTGCTGGGGACTCATCCCTGAGGCAGAGGGTATTGGTAGGGCTATGTCCATTGATCAGGAGGTCCCTGAACAAAATACTGAGTGCCCTACCCTCAAGGAAGTAGCCTGTGCCCCATCCCCATTAGAATCCTCTGCTGCACACTGGAAGGTCTGAGGAATGGGGTTCATGACACATCTAAGACACAGACCACCACATCTTTTGGCCACCGATTCCATACATTACTTTGGCCACAAATGCAGGAGGACTTCCTTTCGGCTGTCCCGAATCTGCCCGATCAATTTCGATACCACTTCCATGGGATGTACTACCTTTTCTGTAGGGGACGGCAGGGCAGACAACCTCAGTCTTGGCTTCGGCTTGGTTGTGTGTCCTTCTGCAAAATCCAAAGGAGGATCACACGATCTGTGGAGACGGAACAACATTTTACCAAAAGACACCGATCTCGAGCTGCGAGAAGTCATGGAAAACACATTTTTTAATTCAGCGCAGATGCTGTGTCCTGCCTGCTTTTCTTTTTTCTTTTTGCTATCATAGCTCGGTTTCTTTTTCTTTTTTTTGTCTTTATCACTTTTCTCAAACAGCTGTTTTAAAAACCAACCAACCAACAAACGTGTGGATTTTACAGAGCTGGGGTGAAATGTAGAATGGCTAGGCGCACACACACACCATTTGCAGTTGGCAAAAAGTGCGAGGAGATCATTCCCATCATGGGGGGGGGGGGATTGGGATGTGTGAAGCCTAAGACAAGTGGCAGCACCCTCCACCCCATCCCACCCCACCTCCCTTCGTGGACCCCATTTCACCCCACCTGCAAAGACATCTCTGCACCAATCTGCCTCATCATGCCGTAAGATCAGGGCTGGCTCCAGGCTTCTCTGGGCCCTTGGGTAAGATGCCTTCAATGAGTCTCCTCCCTCAGTGAGTCTCCTCCCTTCTCGGCACCATTCTCACCAGCTACTCTTGCTCCTCCTCCTCACAACTGCTATCACTTGCATGCTTGACAGGCAGAGAGCCAGGGAGAGAGAGTCAGCAATCACACCTACCGCTCCTCTCCGCCACCGCCATTGCCTGGGCCAGAGGCAGGTGAATAAGCAGGTTGCAAGGTGAAGGGGAGAAGCAACTCCAGGTGGCCCTTGCTGGGGTGTGGGCCCTCAGCCGGTGCCCAACCATGCCTACTTGTGATGCCGGTCCTGCAGAGCATCATGCAGAGAGGTCTGATGGAGTGGAGGGGAAGGGACGGCTCCCACTGCAAAGGGACACCTGGCAGCAAAGAAACACCCGGAGTGTTTCGGCCTCCATTTTGCCCCTCTCCAAACTATCCCCAAATTTTAGCTCAACGTTCTCTTTCAGACCCAGTTTAGTATCCCCTCCCCCCCAATTTTTACATCTCTGTGGTGAACTACTTTGGGAACCTTTCGGATGACAAAGACAGTATGTAAACATTTAAAAGACTATCGACAGTGCATCATTGAAGGAATAGAGCACGTGACAGACTAATGTAAACCAGCAAGCGAGAGAAGGAATAAAAAGACAGGGCCCCGCCTGTTGGGAGCTCACCATCTAAAGTGGGGGTAGGCAACATGGTGCCCTCCAGATATGTTGGACTACAGCTCCCAGAATCCCCTTACTTGTGGGAGTTGTCATCCAAAATGTCTGCAGGGCACCAGTGGCCTACTCCTGATCAAAAGACACTCTTGTGAAAGAGGGCATCAGAGCTCCTACATCTTTAACTGTTGTGATGAAGATGCTGCAGGCATACAAATGACACCTGCTGAAATTCCCTGTTCTATAGAACTGTTAAAGATGCAGGGAGCCCAGTCCTCCTTTCCATAGGGTCACCCTATTCTTAAATAAATAGTCTGGCAAACTGCCTCGAAGGTTTTCAGCATCACAGCTGCTGCTTGGCTGACCTTCTTCTTGGCCTCTTACTCAGATTTTTTTTTCCTTTTCGGTCAACAAAACGGGGAAACAATCAGCTGAAATATTGCCATGGTTTATCTGTAGCTTCAAAATAACTGAAGGTGACCATGCATTCCCCCCCCCCCCCCCCCCCGGTTGCGTAGTTGTCTTTGGCACTGTCTCTAAGGTTCAAACCTAATTTTGCAGCCTGGATTAAAGAGGTGGTTTAAACAATCCCATTGGGAATATCCAGGAAGAATGGCCAGAATTTTTTTTAAAAAAAAATCTAACAGCAGCAGGTTTGGCGCTTGACCGCAAAATTTCACATGCTTTGCCTGACACTAAGCCTAACTACGGTTTCCTACAGTCAGCCAAAACTAGGCTGACAACCGTTACCCAGAGGACCTTCTCTTCTGCCGCTCCCAGACTGTGGAATGGCCTGCCGGAGGAGATTAGTCAATTTAACAGTCTCTCTGACTTTAAGAAAGCCATAAAGACTGATCTCTTCCGGCAGGCCTACCTAGCTGAATTTTAAGAGTTTTATTGGTATTTTAATAATGTATTCGTTTTTATGTTTTTAATTAGTTTTATGTATTTTACATTATTTGTATTTACTGTTGTTCCCCGCCTCGATTCAGAGGGAGAGGCGAGTAAGAAATAAAATTATTATTATTATTATTATTATTATTATTATTATCATTATTATCAACAATGCTGAGATGGAAAATTAATTGTGTGTGTTATTTTTACATTTAAAGAAGCACCCCAGACTTCTTACTGAAATATATTGAGGAAAAACCTTGATTTGATAAGTACATTACCAGACACCTATTAGGGCAGAGATGTGCAACCTCCCCGCTGTGGCCCTGTGGAGGTACAACATCTGGCCTGCTAAATCCTCTTGGGTTCCTCCAGGTGGCAGTCTAGGCCTCCAAGCTCTGTTCCCAGAGGAATCCATCCTGGAAGATCAGCGCTGTTATCTCCAAACTGAGTTTGGAAATTACAGTGGGGATGCCAGCCAAGTCCTTATTGGGAATATTGCAACCTCATCTTCAAGTTACAGGAAGGGGGCAGTGTTGCACTTAGTGAGTTCATGGAAATTTTGACCATAGCTAGCCTTAGGATCTTTAATCTACAATGTGATTTCCTGTGATTTCTTCCTTTTGCCCCTCCCCCCCGACCTCCAACATTGCTGGGAGCACACATGTTTGCTCTCTTGCTCCTGTCTGTGTAATGGGACACAAATCAGCCTGAACAAACTCCTTTTGGAACGCTATGCTGTACCTGCATTGTATATGCAAAAATATCTATGAGCAACACTGTTTTCTTTCTTCCACCCTTTCATGGTGCTAAAATAGCCCGTGTGCATAGGGGGACTGGTAAATGCTCATTCTGTTCGGCCTTTTTTTTTTTCCTCTGCTGACTGCCTTTCTAACAGGAAGCATCATTACTAAATAATCCCATCAGTCCTTTCATAGGGGACCAGCACGCGCCATGTAAAGCCAGTGATGAACCCTTGCAGATGGTGCACACTGACATATGTTGTTTTCTGCCCCACTGTTTAAATTTAACTGGTCAATTCTTTGGGGCAGGGACCTCTCTTTGGTCTCTCTTAGGCCGTTTCTACACCAGCCTTTTGACCCGGGGTTGTCCCTGGGTGCTCCCTGTGCATCCAAATGACACACAGGGACTCATGGGGGGATGGGCACGGGTTTTCCCAGGAAATCTTCATCCTTGGGACATCCTGATTCTTCGAGCGGTCTCAGGGCCGTCCCAAGACTATGGGAGGTGTGGGCACCCGTCCCGCTGCACCGCGTGGCTCCATGCCCATCAGGGGAGGGGGGGACTACATTTTCACCATCCATGGGATGGCAGAGGGGGGGAAGGGGTACAATTTTACGACTGAAATCTTTTTTAAAAAAAACCTATGTTTTCCGCTGGAGCGGGGCATGACTGGCCCCGCTGCTTTAAAAAATAAATAAATGGCAGCCGTGACGTACCGGCTACCTCCCAGGATGTCGTGCGCTGCACAGGTAATATGCCCAGGCCAGATGGGAAGTGGGTGCCCCCCCCATTTCAAAAAAGGAGGACAACATGGCCGCCCCAAGGGGGTCATGTGCCCACCAACATGTCTGTTCTACATAACAACTTCATATTACACCTGTTCCACAACACCTCAATGTTGAATCAGAAATTAACATTTATTTTTAGTTGCTGTACAACAATAGAACAGTCCTTCATCATCATCAAACATTATCATCATCATCACCATCACGGTAACATCATCATTATTATCATGAATAACTATCATCATCATTACCTCACCCTCCGCTCCAGAGATTATATGCCATGGAGAAGATTGAGGAAAGGGCGACCATCGCAATTTAGGCATATATATCCCTGCCCCACATGCGGCATATGGCCCTCTGGAGCTTGCAGTCTGACCGTGGTATTCAAGACGGACGGCTTCTGCGCTGTTTCCGCAAGGCGGGCTCCTTGCTTCTTGATGGGCCGCTTACGCTACGGAAGCAGTAGCATAAGCTAGGGGGGACCTCCTCGTCGGAATGCCCCTTCAAAATTGTGGGCCCGGGCCAACTGGTCCCACTGCCCCCCCCCCCGCACGGCCCTGGCACTGCGTGTGCACACTGGGGGAGGCTCTCGTGATCAGGATGTCGCGAAAGCCTCCCCCCTCCCTCCCTGAATGCTGGGAGGTGTAGAAAGGCCCATTGTCTCTAGAGTGCCACGTGTACAGGTAGAACTGTGGAAACAATAATAACAATATGCAATACCGTGCCAACTCTTTGACCGAAGCTCCTTTCCTTTGCCATGGTTGTGCCACGTATGTGGCTTTCCTGAGTTAATCATTACCTTTCTTCTTCTGATTTAGGGGAGAGCGAAGCTGTTGCTTCCGACGGCAACGATGCATCTCTGCCTTGGTGAGCCTCTTGGGTATGCTCATTATTCTCATCTGTGAAAAGAGTCAGTAACAGTGAATGCACGGCTAAAGGGCTGCTATGCTTCATTTCAGAGGGGTTGCATAAGGAAGTGTGCGTGGAATGAGGAATAATACAAAGCTATATCAGCGAAGTCAAAATGCGGAGAGCAGAGAGGAAAGCACTCTGGATTGACTTGTGGCACCGCTGAGAGGCTCAACGCTCCTCTTCGTGTTCAAAAACAACAGTCAACGGCTGAATTCGGGCGACACAATAAGCAACTGGGGTTGGGGGGGAAACAATTGTCAGTTGTATTGACTATCGTGTCGTCTGAATGCTGCCATAGTCAACTCAGCACTGATCCTAATCCACACCACAGTTGATTATTTATTACCATGTTGTGTGGGGAGTACCCCCTACATGAGCAACTGGAAAGTTGAGTATTACCCCACCATTGACTATCGTGTCATCCGAATTCAGCCAATGTCTCCCTATCCACATTCTCCACACCATGCATGGTAAAAGTGTACAACATTACGCATGGTGTGGAGAATGTGGATAGGGAGACATTTTTGGGATGTACCAGTCAGCAGTCTAGCTGCTGCATTTTGCACTAGCTGCAACTTCCAAGTCATCTTCGAGGGCAGCCCCACATAGAGTGCATTGTGGTAGTCTAATCGGGAAGTTACCAGTGCATGCACTACTGTGGCTAGGTTATCCCTGTCTAGGAAAGGCTGTAGTAGCAGATCAGCTGAAGCCGACTCCAAGTACTCCGGGCCATGGAGTTCACCTGGACCTCCAGTGACAAGGATGGATCTAGGAGTACTCCCAAGCTAAGCACCTGCTCCTTCAGAGGGAGTGCAACTCCAGCCAGAACAGGACACTAACCCAATTCCCAGACTCGGGAACCACTAATCCACATAGCTTCCATCTTATCAGGATTCAGCTTCAGTTTATTGGCCCTCATCCAGCCCATTACAGCCTCCAGCCACTGGTCCAGCACCTTCACCACCCCAGCTGACTCTGACGACAAAGACAAGTAGAGCTGAGTATCATCAGCATACTGATGACACCCACCTTCAAAACCCCTAATGACCTCACCCAGCGGCATCATATAAATGTTGAGCAGCATGGGGGATAGAATAGAATCCTGTGGCACCCCACAGCTTAATAGCCATGGGGTGGAATCCCCCAATACCATTCTCTAGAATTGACCCTGCAAGTAGGAGTGGAACCACTGTAACACTGTGCCTCCTACTCCCATCCCGCAGAGCCAATCCAGGAAGATACCATGATCAATGGTATCAAAAGCCATTGAGAGTTCCAGGAAGTTCAACAGGGTAGTACTCCCCCTGTCTTTCACTCAGACTAGGTCGTCGATCAGAGCAACCAAGGCTGTTTCAGTGCCGTGCCCTGGCCTGAAACCAGACTGTAACGGAGCCAGATAATCAGTTTCCTCTAAGAATGTCTGCCGCTGCCTGGTCACCACATGTTCAAGCACCTTGCCCAAAAAGGGGCTATTAGCGATGGGCAGTAGTTCTCGCATACCTTTGGATCCAGGGAGGTCCTCTTCAGGAGAAGGTGCACTACAGCCTCTTTCAAGGCAGCAGGCACCACCCCCTGACAGAATGAGGCATTTACCACCCCCTGGACCCACCCAATCAATCCACCTCTGCTGGATCATATTAGCCAAGATGGGCAAGGGTCAAGCGTTCATGTGGGGCGGACTGATTCGAGTATCTTGTCCCCATCATCAGGTTGCAACAACTGGAACTGATCCCAGAAAACATGACCAGATGGGACACTGGACACCTCCCCAGGCTCTGTGAAAACTGTGGCATCAAGTTCTGAGCGAATATAAGCAACTTTCCCCTCGAAGTGCCTAGAGTATTTATCACAGCAGATGACCAAGGGTTCCAATCCTGGGCTCTCTGAGCCCGAGCCCCGTCCCAACAGGCTCGTTAGCGCTCAGAAAAGTTCAGCTTGGCGGCATTTTGAGGATGAAATAGAGGATGGCATAATTTTTGCCATCTTCACTGCCGCATAATAGGCACAACGAAGAGTCTAGAGCCACTAACCCTTTTGCAGCAAGTGGATAGTGAGCATGATTAAGCTGTGGTTACGTAGCCACCATAGTTAGGAAAACACCATTCACATGAACACTAAGCCATCATGGTTAGCTCAAAACGTTTAACCATCATGGCTTAGTGTGTTGTCTGAACAGGGCCAGAAAGTCTTCTGACACCTTAAAAACTAACAACGTTATTCCGGCATAAGCTTTCATGGACCATGTTCCACTTCTTTGGATGCGTGAAAAAACGAATAAATTTGTTAGCCTTTAAGATGCCGCAAGACTCTTTGTTGTTTTTGCTGCAATAGGCAAAATCCACACAGTTGCTGGAGGGAAATGAATTTTCCCAGCAACAAATTCATACACACACACACACACACGGATCAACACAACTCCCTACATTTTAGAATCTTCCAAGGCTTATGGCTATGGGGGCTTTCATGATGAGCAGCTGCACTTCAAAATTTACCACCACACCAACGGGTACAATCCACACGCACCCAAAATGAAAAATGCATGATTCAAAATGCCACATTTATAAATGCTTATTATTACGCCAGGCTTCACAACTTAGTTCTTCTCTGCACTGCACAGAATTCTCACAGATTTTCCTCTAAGGGTTCACAGGGCTTCAGACGTAGTTCTAGCCCATGGATTAGAATTCGAGCGCGCCTGGAAACCCTGCACATCCGGAAGTGGGGAATGGATGGGATGCCACCTGCAAACCAACTGTGTGAAAACATGCCACCTCTCTGGGCTCAACCATATCCGGAGGCCAGGTTCACACTTTTTTTCAGGGCAGCCAGCGAGCAAACCCAGCTCGAAAGCTAAACAGGACGTGGCAGGAGCTGTCAACACCGTTAATCCATTCCAGGATTTTAAGGGAGCTACTTCCTGTTTTGAGTCAAAGTCACCTGATCTTGGCAAACAGAGGAGGAGGCCAAGAGAGCTAATACAAAGAGATTCCCCCTATTGTTTACCCTGGCACAGGAAGAAGCCACGGCTTGGGTGTGCTGTCGTGCCAGCCGAAAGGGAAACAATGCAATCCCTACGAACATTGAAGGCAGTGCAGCGAACTAGAACTGCCTTTCCCAACCCTGTGCCCTCCAGATGTGTCAGGCTGCAGCTCCTAGAAGTCCCAGCCAACGGGGATCTAATCTAATTCTCAGTGTAGGCAATTGGACAAAACTTCCAATAATTCACACTAGCCATGAGTAGTCCCTAAGACATAAAAGGTATACAGCAATGACCCAGCAGGGACTTTAGCTTTTCGGCTGGCGAGTTTTCTGTTTCCCGGCCTTAGCCACCTTGCAACAACAGCCTGGCCTGTTTCCTGTCCTTCTGGTTTAGTGCAACAATGCCAAATAAAGAGTATGAACAAAAAAAAAAATGGGGTGTGGCTACTCCCTAACAGTAGGGTGACCCTATGGAAAGGAGGACAGGGCACCTGTATCTTTAACAGTTGTATAGACAAGGGAATTTCAGCAGGTGTTGTATGTATGCAGGAACCCTATGGTGAAATTCCCTCTTCATCACAACAGTTAAAGCTGCAGCAGCCCTGCCCTCTTTTGCATCATGTCAAGAGGGCAGGGCTCCTGCAGTTTTAACTGCTGTGATGGAGAGGGAATTTCACCAGGTGCTGCATGCGTACAAATGACACCTGCTGAAATTCAGCAGGTTTGATAATGGGGAGCAGATGGTTCGAATATATAAGGCCGACTCTGGCCCGCTTGCATTGGCTGCCTGTACGTTTCCGAGCCCGATTCAAGGTGCTGGTTCTAACCTATAAAGCCTTACATGGCTCAGGACCACAATACCTGATGGAACGCTTTTCCTGACATGAACCTACCTGTAGGCTGACCATATGAAAAGGAGGACAGGGTTCATGTAACTTTAACAGTTGTAGAGAAAAGGGAATTTCAGCCAGTGTCATTTGTATGCAATTAGTTCCTGTTGAAATTCCCTCTTCATCACAAGAGTTAAAGGTGCATGCACTATACTAGAGTGACCATATACAGAAGAAGGCAAGGCCCCCGCAATTTTAACTGCTGTGATGAAGAGGGAATTTCACCAGGAACTAATTGCATACAAATGACACTGGCTGAAATTCCCTTTTCTCTACAACTGTTAAAGTTACATGAGCCTTATCCTCCTTTTCAGATGGTCTGCCTACCTACCTGTGCACTACACTCAACATCTAAGGTCCTCCTCTGGGTGCCTACTCTGAGGGAGGCCTGGAAGACAGCAACAAGGGAGAGGGCCTTCTCTGTGGTGCCCCCCCCCCCAATTATGGAACGATCTCCCTGATGAAGCCCACCTGGTGCCAACATTGCTATTTTTTCAGTGCCAGGTTAAAACTTTTCTCTTTTCCCAGGCATTTAGCAATATGTGATGAGCTTCATTGATCCTGGATCAGTTTTGATAGTTGTTTATAAAGTTGTTTATAGTTGTTCTTAGGAGTCTGTTTCTGTGTATGTTACATGTCTTTTGTGGTTTAAAATTTTGTATATTGTTTGTAATCATTTTAATCTTATGTCAACCGTCCAGAGTGTAAAACGTTAAACTGCACAGGAATCAATAAAATGGCCATCCTAACTTAGGACTAGGTCTCTAAAATTAGGCTGATCATATGAAAAGGAGGACAGGGCTCATGTAACTTTAACTGTTGTAGAGAAAAAGGAATTTGAGCCAGTGTCATTTGCATGCAATTAGCTCCTGATGAAATTCCCTCTTCATCACAACAGTTAAAGTTGCAGGGGCCCTGCCTTCTTTTGTACATAGTCACTCTAATATAGTGCCTGCAACTTTAACTGTTGTGATGAAGAGGGAATTTCACCAGGAACTAATTGCATACAAATGACACTGGCTGAAATTTGCTTTTCTCTACAACTGTTAAAGTTACATGAGCCCTGTCCTCCTTTTCATATGGTCAGCCTATCTAAAATGCCTGGGAGGAAAGGAAACAAAGGTCTTTGCTTGGTGCTGAAAAGATAACAATGTAGGTGCCTGGCAAACCTCTTTGGGGAGTTTATTCCATAAGTGGGGTGCCACCTCTAAAAAGGCTTTCTGTCTTGTAGCCATCTGCCTAGATTTCCTTTGGCTGGGGCACCCAGAGGAGGGTTTTTGAAGATGACCTAAAATTATAGCTGCCTTTCCCTGTCCCGTGCCCTCCCGATGTGGTGGACTGAAATTCCCATAATTCCCAGCCAGCTGGAAATTATGGGAGTTGCAGCCCAACACATCGGGAGGGTGCAGGTTGGGGAAGGCTGCTGTATAATTTTAGCAGGCTGAGTTCTAATTTTTGCTAGGGACAAAGTGCGTAAGTGGACACCTTCTCCAGGGGTGGGCAGAAGGTATGCTGCAGTAGACCCCCTCTGGCCACTTTTAGGTGGACTCCCTTGTGCATCCTTCTCCAACCAGGTGCTCTCCAGATGTTTTGGGCTACAGTTTCCATCATTCCTGACCACTGGCCATGTTGGATGGGTGTTGACCTTCAAAACATCTGGAGGGCACCAAGTTGCAGAAGATTGACCTAGTGCCTGCTGGTTATTTAGCGCACCGCCTAGCTCCTGAGAAGCACTTCTTCTATGTTTTACTCAGGTCATTTAGATCTTATATCACTGGTGGACAACGTGTGGCCCTCCAGAAATGTTGGCCTACAACTCCCATGACCCTTAAACATTGGTTATGCTCGGTAGTGCTGATGGGAGTTGTAGGCCAAATTATTTGGAGGGTCACACATTGTCCACCCCTGTCATAACTGCTGAAGAGACTTCTATGCAACTGTGCTGTACAAATTTAAGAAAAATGGGTGTTCCATAGGGATGAAGATGAAGATGAAGATGCACATCATGAAGACTGAAATCAGTACAACTTGGGCTATGCACAACTTGTCTAGACCTGTTCACGCCATGCCAATCAAAAGGGTGTTGCTGAACTTGAAGTTCAGTTATGCGTGGCATCATATTCAACCTTTTACTGTAACTTTCCTCCTCGGGGACATTTCAGAACCAAAACTCCTAGGTCTCACCTGATGAGCCATGTTGGAAGAGCTTAACTTTGAAGCAGTTCAGCTTGGAGATTAGCAGGATTTCCATTTATGCTAAATTTTGTATCTGACTGTTATTAAAAGCACTCCTACAACTTTTTTTTTTCAAAAAGGTGCTTTCAATATAAAAGAATCTACAAGCCTGAGAAAATAGTGGCTTGGAAGGTGGACAGCTAGAATGGAAAGGGAAATGACACGCTTGGCTTACAGTTGTCCAACTGGTTCAACTTGCTTAGTTCTTTGTTTTGTTAAAGGTTCAGCTCTTCTGAGATTATAACCTCCATACCAATTGACTCTCCTTTTAAAATGGAGGCCTGAGGAACAGCGGGATGTCAGAGATATACAACTGCCGGAGGGAGCTCAGGTGACCTGGTTGAGTGATCATTTTTCTTATGCTCTATGAAAGAGCTCCAATTTCAAAAGCATGACAGCAATTCAAAGCCTTGACATTTCACAACTGCCAGTTAAGTTGCAACCCAAACATTAACAACGTGTCAACAGCACAATAGGACTGGGTAGATGTTATACCTGAGCAGGAAGGGCATCAGAGGTTGGAATAATTGGGCATCTGCCAAAGCCCGCAAATTCATTAATTTATTTACTTATTTCATTTCTATACTGCCCAATAGCCGAAGCTCTTGGGGTGGTTCACAAAAATTAAAAAAATGTAAGTACAGCATAAAATATAATACGAAAGCTTAAAACTACAATACGAAACCAGAATAAAACTGAGAAGCAATGCAGAGATTTAAAATACAGATTTAAAATGCCGATTTAAAACAGCAGAGTTAAAAGGCTAGGATAGTAAATTGCTAAAATACTGGGAAAATAAAAAAGGTCTTCACCTGACGCTGGAAAGAGTACAATGTAGGTGCCAGGCGAATATCTCTAGGGAGCTCATTCCACAGCCAGGGTGCCACAGTAGAGAAGGCCCTCCTCTTGGTAGCCACTCACCTCACTTCCTTCGGCACAGGTTCATAGAAAAATCTGTTGGGGGCCGACTGCTAAATCCCCCCTGGTTTTTGCAGAGACTGGTCTTCCTTACCATTCCCATTGCTCACTCGCCTACCCTTGTTGTTAACAAGATACCATAAAAGACACAGTATCTGCCACCAGCTTCCTAATTAGAGATGAATGAGACTTTAATTTCAGTTTGGTTTTGATCAGAATTTACCAAACTCCAGGGCTAAGAAGACCCCAGCTAAAGTGTCCACTAGTGTCCCTGGTGGTCTTCCTAAGCAGTGGCAGCCTAGCCGCCATTTTAATTTCATACGATCCTCCCTGATGTAGCAACACACACACACAGGAATGCAGGGTTATAATTGCCTACCCAGGATGAGATTATGCTAACCAACAGCCTTATTAAGCAAGCCCTGTTTTTCTCCAGATTTTAAAGACTATTTTTATTTCCAGCTCACAAAAATTAGGCTTGATTTGGACAACACGATAATCAACGGAGGGGGTGGGAAGCAACTGTCAGTTGTGTTGATTATTGTGTCATGTGTCGGGTGACACACAACACACACACAACTGACGGTATGCTATTTTGGGGGATTAATAGGCTGACCATATGAAAAGGAGGACAGGGCTCATGTAACTTTAACAGTTGTAGAGAAAAGGGAATTTCGGCCAGTGTCATTTGTATGCAATTAGTTCCTGGTGAAGTTCCCTCTTCATCACAACAGTTAAAGTTGCAGGCACTATATTAGAGTGACCATATACAAAAGAAGGCAAGGCCCCTGCCACTTTAACTGTTGTGATGAAGAGGGAATTTCACCAGGAACTAATTGCATACAAATGACACTGGCCGAAATTCCTTTTTCTCTACAACAGTTAAAGTTACATGAGCCCTGTCCTCCTTTTCATATGGTCAGCCTAGGGATTAAACAACAGGGGAAAACAATGGACTGCTCAGTTGTTTATCCTGAAACTTGTTGCTTAAAATGTCGTGTGTTGGGATCCCGCCTCTCTTCGTGTAATATTCCAGTCGGTCATAGAGTTCCCCGGCAGGAGCAACCGAAAACCGCTGGCTGCTCCTATACAGCCGTCAGAACTTGAAGTGCATGATGGGATAGGGCCGGAGGACTGAGGGAGTGGGGAGGGAGGAGCACCAGCAGCCCAGAAGGATGACGGGACTTTCTGCTGTGCGACGGAGGGAGAGGTAACATGTTGTGTGTCAGGCAATGGGAAAATAACGCATGGTGAATGTGTTATTCCCCCCTCCGTTGCCTAATATGTCATCCGAACTCTCCCATAGTCATGTCATGCTGCAACCAAATCCAAAAAGACAGTGACCCACAAGCTCTCCTGGTACATCTTGACTGACACATTGTAGAAGCAATAATATTAGCAGTACTGGTTTGGCATTAGCAGCTGCCAGGGTCTTCTCAGGGCCTGTTGCTGAAGCCTATCTTGGGACACCTTTAGAAATACAAACTTATACTGGCACCAGGAGGCCAACAAACTTGTTTTCAACAACTGCCTGGATGACTGATTACTCAACATCCGGGTACTGTGTGTCAAGCCTCACCCAGACCAGGATGACACCTCTTCAGAGGATGTCCCAAGACCCTAAGGAGCCCCCTAATTCCAGCGTTACCCGAAGCACCTCCAAGATCTCAGGAGAAGCTATGGCGGTTTTTCCTGCAGTCCAGGATCTGGAGGGACCTGTGGACAGGATCCTCCATCTTGCCTGCTGCCTCACGAACAGAATCAGAGCGGGAGGTCAAACTAGCCCCAGGAAATGCTGGCATCAGATGGTGCAGGCAGAAGACCACCTACCAACGGACTTTTGGATACAGAAACAGGCTTGCTTGTGACCCTGCTGATTGTTTTGGACATCTTGGTGGCTTTCGATGTCATAGACTGTGGTGTCCTTCTGGATAGGCTCTCTGGGCTGGGAATTGGAGGCCTGCTGAGATAGTGCTTCTGCTTGGAGGACTGATGTCAGAAGGTGGTGTTGGTGGACAACTGCTCAGCTCCATGGCATTTATGCTATGGGCTCCTGACCCCGTGCTTTTTAACATTTATATGAAACCGCCAGGAAAGGTCATTTGGAGTGAGATATCATCAGTATGCTGATGACACCCAGCTCAATCTCTATTTCTAATTTGGTTCAGGTGAAGCAGTGGATGTGCCCAAGCAGCGTCTGGAATTAGTAATGGGTGGGATGAAGGCGAAGAATACAGAACTCAACCCTAACAAGATGGAGGTTCTGTGGGTCAGCATGGTTCACCTGTTCAGAGACATCAGGCTGGTGGTTCATAAGCCACAGTGGTTTGTTAACCACCCTCAGCACATGCAAGCATAGAACATAACCAGCCACCCACCCTTATTGGGTTTGGATATCGTGACAAGTCGTACCCAGCGAGGGTAATTAGGCAACTGGCACATAAAGGGTGGCTTGTTCACCTCCGTCGGCTCAAGCGAACCCAGTCATCCTGTTCTGGCACTCCCCTGAAAGCACATGTGGTCACCCATCAGCTGGGCTGCAGGGAACGGACACTGTCTAGGGGCCGTAGGGTTGCTTCCTCCATTTGGAGCCTTGTCTCGCAGTGGCCTCACCTTCTCACCATGCCTGCTTGGCTGATGATCCCATTGTACCACCTGGCAAATGGGAGGACTGGAGATTGAAGTGTCATGTTGGCTGCAGCTTCCAGTGACCTTTGAGTGGTTTTCAGCGATGTGACAAAGAAGCTCTTGTTTGTAGGTAAACACGGAATTATTATTATTATTATTATTATTATTATTATTATTTAACGGAACCTGAAAAAGCATCATTCATACCTGTTGAGCTATTGAAAATGTAGACAGGTTGAGCATGACTTCATTTGAAGTACATTTTACTAATGTGCTATTTTGGTGTTCAGAGGACACATGGTGGGTGGGTGGGGGGATAAACTACATAGGGGGCATGCACAGGCCCCTCCCCAATGTCCCCGTCAGCATCAGTCAGTTTGGCTCTATGAATGACCTTACTGCATTGTGTGGGAAGGTCTTGAGGTGGGCTCAATGAAATGGTCCCCCCAATTTCTCTACCACTTGAGTGCCATCTCCAAGTTTGAAGGGCCCTTGGTCAAGACACCCTCCGTGGCCCCCTCCCTCAGCAAGGCCCTTTCTACACCTAAGGTTGTAGAGGGAGGGAGGGGGGACAATCCCGGATTTACCTGCTCCTGGGATCGTCCCCCAGAGTACAAACGGAAGCGTGATGTCCCGGAAGGCAAGAAGGACGTTGCACTCGTCACGACTGCCATACTTTTTAAAGCTACAGAGGAGCCACGTGCGCCGGAAAATGTAAGAGAAACCCCCCCTGTGCCCCCCGCCATCCTGGGGATGGTGGAATTGCTTCCCCCCACCCCCATTGGCACGGAGCCTCCCCGCGTGGCTCCTTGCCCGTTTTAGAAAGGGCCTTAGTAAAGGGAGCCAGTGCGGTGTAGTGGTTAAAGTGTTGGCCTAGGAGCAGGGAGACCCACCTTCAAATCCCCCATCAGCCAGGTCGCTCACTGGGAGACAGTGGGCTGGTCACTATCAGGCTTAGTAAGATGGATACAGAATCAGAAGAAAGAGATGCATTGGACACAGGGTCCCTGCATTTAATGAGAAAACACAAGATTGTATGGGAGAATAGGGCAAAAAGTGGTAGCCCCCCAAAGAAACAACTGATTCCCCCCCCCCCCTCAAAATTACAACTTAGCAGGTCTATAGTTTCCCTGGAATCAACTGAACCAACAGTTCATCTTCCTTTTCTCCAAAATCTCTGCGGTTTTCTGTCCTCACAAAGAATGAGCTTGCAGGATAGGCAACGCTACCAGTGTAATATTTTGGCCAAGGCTAATTGGCCTGCCTTCTCCAGGATCATGGAAATCATCCCACAGTGTTGTTATAAACAATCTCATCCTGATCACAGAGTGCCAAGTTCTGGCTGGTGGGATTTGGAATCAAGCCCAACCTTAACGAGCTCCCGCACAAAAGCTGCATAGAGTCGGATTTGTACCATCTCAGAAACCATCGCACGTTTTCAAACAAAGTTACAAGGCCGTAAGAACTTGTGGATGGAAGGCAGGCAGGTCTTCCCAGACACACCATTCATGACTACAATGATGATGCTCAGCTCCATCTGAACACACGCCTGTTGAGGGCCATTAGGGTCCATGCCAAGCATCGTTAGGCAAGGAACCCAAAATAAAACTGCCAATCTCATAATGCTTTTATACAAATCTACGGTGTAATCACATTGGAACACTGTGTACAGTTCTGGTCAGCCCACCTCAAAAAAGGATATTATAGGGCTAGAAAAGTTGAAGGAAAGAGCCAACAAAATGACCTATGAGAACATAAGAAGGGCCCTGCTGGATCAGACCAAGGGTCCATCTAGTCCAGAACTCAGTTCACACAGTGGCCAACCAACTGATGACCAGGGACCCACAAGCAGGACCCGGGTGCAAAAGTACCCTCCCGCCCATGTTCCCCAGCAACTGGTGTAAATAAGCTCACTGCCTCTGATACTTGAGGTAATGAGCAACCTCTCCTATGAGGAATGGGTACAATCTTTGAGGCTTTTTTGTAAGAGAAGGGGAGATATATGATGACAGAGGTACGTCAAAGGAACGCATGGTGCAGAGACAGTGCAGAGACTTTTCTCTTATAATATTAAAATCAGTGAGGTCTTCCCATGATGCTCATTGGTAGGAAGGTCTTCTACATAAAGCACAGAAATAATGGCATTCACTACCACAAGACATAGTGATGGCCACCAGTTTGGATGACTTTAAAAGGGTATTAGTCAAATTCATGGAGGATGGGATGATCAATGGTTATTAGTCATGATGGCTAACATATTGCCTCCAGTATCTGAGGCAGTATGCTTTGCAATCCCAATTGGTGGGAAACACAACTGGGAGGGTGCTATTATATTACTCATGTCGTACTTGTGGGTTTCCCACAGACAGATGGTTGGCCACTGTGGGAACAGAATGCTGGACTAGATTGGCCTTTGGTCTGATCCGGCATGGCTCTTCTTATGATCTTGCGGCTTGTTTCTGACCCTCTAAACTATGGTTCGGAGAATCATCTGCCCTGCGTATGTGATTAATGTTCATGTACTTACAGCCGGAGTCACTCTGTTTCTTTCGAATGGAAGCGCGAAGTAGATCTGACCCTTCCAATATCTCTTGGAAACGCTGCGCCTTTACCTCATGGAACCATTCCCCAGTCACAAATTTCTTTTTCTTTTCATCCTTCAGGGAGCTTTGCAGTCGTCTGAGGAGAATTTAAAAGTAAACTCATGCCAATGTTCATGTGCCTTTATTTTATTTATTGAAAATATTTCTCATTGGTCCTCCAAAAGATTCAAGTGTGGTGTACATAATAATAATAATAATAATAATAATAATAATAATTTATTTCTTACCCGACAATCCGTTTGGATTGAGGTGGGGGGGGGGATGAGAGTGAATAAAAACTATTCACACCATCATCATCATGATAATCAAATCATCATCATCATCATCATAATCATAATTTAAAATAACAAGACTAAATAGATGGCATCTGTCACCACCATAGCATGTTCCTGGTGGTTCTACATGGACCTATGGTCCGATTGGAGTCCACCAGGAGAAGAGCCTTCAGTGTGGTGGCCCCTTTCCTATGGAATTCCTTGTCTTTGGAGGTCAGGCAGGCGCCAACATTGTATTATGTTCTGAGCCTCCTGAAAACGTTGTTTCAGGAAGCTTTCCATGCATGACCAGCCACAGTTTTTACCAGCACTGGGGTCTTATCAGAACTTTGTTCCTCTAAAAATTGTGGTTTTAGTAGGGTGTTTTTATTTATTTTGTTGTTCCCTGCTCTGAAATCTTTGGATGGGGAGTGGCATATAACTATCATAATTAAATAGTGCCAAGACTGTGAAACCTAGACACCTGAAACTTGGCATGCAAACTAAGGAGTGTGCAACTTAGGATTCTTTTGTTTTAAAAATGCATTTATTTTAATTCACTTAAGGGCGCAATCCTATCACAACGCTGGTAAGCTTCCAGACCTCAAGGCTTTTGAGCAAACAATGCGGAGTGGGAGGTTCAGCGGAGGTGGCCTAAGTATGTCCGCTAGATGGGCTTTTTTGCCCATCTAGCTGAGGAGCAGTGGAGGGGAAGGGAAGGGAAGGAAGCATGAGAGGTCTTGGGGTCACTCGTATTCCGGCCTCTCCAACCTCCTCCCCTCCCTTCCCACTGGAATGCCCCCCCTTTGTTCCCTCTCCAAGGTCAGGTTCCTGACCTTGGAGTGGCAGTTGTTGCGGTTCTTTCCGTGGTGGTTGTGAGGCGGATGGGGAGTGTGGATTCCCAGCTCCAGTGTCAGAGTCTCCCACCTTGGATCTGGGAATCTGAAGAGTTCAATGGCCCCCAGCCCAGTGGCCATAGGATTGCTCCCCCCCCCCATATCTCTGTGTTTGAAGCCTGCAGTTCCACCTTCAGTCACAAGATGGCAGACTTCCTTAAACAGCATATAGGTTTGCCTAGTTTGAAGCCAGGAGGAAGGGACAGATTTATATAGCTCCCTCCTCTCCTGTTGGGGGGCAGCCCTCTATCAGGGGAATAGAGTGGACAGACACCCCCTCCCTTGGGGGATATGTAGGGGTGCACCATGGCAGGGGCTGTGCCTCAGGGTGCCAGCAGCTGTGGCTTCACTCAGACGAAGCAGACACAAAATGTCCATCTCTGACAGCTGTGTAAATTTGCTTGAAGGCTTCTCTGTTTCAAACTGAAGGCTAATTCTAACTTGGGTCTGTTTGCTAGTAAATACAATATCATAAAAAAAAAAACCACCTTTAGCAAATAACCATCATAAAATACAACAACCTGTTAAGCAACATAAAACAGATGAAAACATAAAAACAGGCCGGCAAAAAAAAGAGAGAGGCTGAAGTGTGTGCTCATCTTTTATTTTACTCATAAATCCTACACAGACCTGGTGAGGTAAGAGGGCTCATTGTGGAGGACACGATCCTGAGCTGATTCAACTTGTGCCAACAGAAGACACACATTCCCGTCATTAGACTTTGGCAGATGGTGTCCTATTTTTTCCTCTAGCCTTTCCCCATCTTTCCCATCAGCCCCAGTAGGCATGGTCGCCAGGTTGGTGGAGCTGCACATTCAAACTCTCCTTTAGGAAAACAACAACAATTCCTCCCTGCACACAGAAATGCAGCATGTCAGGGCGAAGATTAAAATGACTCCTTCACCTTGACAGGGTTGTTTTCTACAAGCATTGAAGTCTTCTCCACACGTTTGGGAACCCTGTGATGCCCGGATTCCTGAATGCATGGAAAAGTCCCTCTGCACATTTCCCAGCATTCCCCAACCTGCTGCCCTCCACATGTTTTGGACAACAACTCCCAGCATCCCCTACCATTAGCCATGCTGGCTGGAGCTGATGGGAATTGAAGTCTAAGACCTCTGAAGGGTACCAGGTTGGGGGTGGTTGGTGTAGGTCAGAGGTAGGTAGCCATTTTGGGGCCTGTGAGGACACTGGGCAATTTGAGAGACCTACTTGTGTGTAGGCTGACCAGATAAAATCCAGGTCAGGGCTCATGTAACTTTAACAGTTGTAGAGAAAAGGGAATTTCAGCCAGTGTCATTTGTATGCAATTAGTTCCTGGTGAAATTTCCTCTTCATCACAACAGTTAACGGTGCAGGCACTATACTAGAGTGACCATATACAAAAGAAGGCAGGGCCCCTGCAACTTTAACTGGTGTGATGGGGGAATGTTAGGGTGACCAGATAAAATCCAGGTCAGGGCTCATGTAACTTTAACAGTTGTAGAGAAAAGGGAATTTCAGCCAGTGTCATTTGTATGCAATTAGTTCCTGGTGATATTGCCTCTTCATCACAACAGTTAAAGGTGCATGCACTATACTAGAGTGACCATATACAAAAGAAGGCAGGGCCCCTGCAACTTTAGCTGTTGGGATGAAGAGGGAATTTCACCAGGAACTAATTGCATACAAATGACACTGGCTGAAATTCCCTTTTCTCTACAAGTGTTAAAGTTACATGAGCCCTGACCTGGATTTTATCTGGTCAGCCTACTTGTGCGCCACCACAAGATGGCTGCCATGGGACACATGTGATCTGCCCAAAAGACTGAGTACAAGGCAGGGGTGGATGCTGAATTCCAGCAAATGCCTTTGAACTCATAGTTTTCAAAGCTAACAGGAGGCAAACTTTCTCTTCCCCTTCCCCTTGGTTCTCTCTCTCTCTCTCTCTCTCTCTCTCTCTCTCACACACACACACACACACACACACACCATGTATCCATCATGCATGTGTCCCTTCCTTCTCCTCACTGCAAGAAACTGAGTATGGGTTAATCACATGCACAGGGCAGTTGATCCGTGGGTTATTATTGAACCATGGGTTATTGTGTTGTCTGACCGTAGCGCATTTCCACAGGGTGGTTTGTTAACCATGCAGCATGGCTTGTTAACCACCCTGCACAACCCAGCAACAACCATGGGTTCTTACAGTGTCTCGTTTGAGGAAAATAAGCCACACTGCATGGTTAACATGCCACCCTGCAGAAAACGCACTGTGTTCAGACAACTCGAGAACCCACGGTACAACAAGCCACTGTTCAACAACAACCCACACTCAACCCCTGCGTGTGGAATAACGTGCTGTGTGAACCCAGCCACTCTCTCTTCCAGGACCCCTCCAAAATCTGAGCTGATCCAACGTAGGCATTGCAAGTTCAATTTCAGATATGAAGCCTCCCCTCTGGAGAAGCCTTTTGCTACAGCCTCATCGCCCTACCTGATGCGATCCCCATCCTTTTTCTTTAGCTCGGCATCCCTCTGCAGCACCTTCATCAGCTCCCCATACTCCTCTTCCGTCAGAAAGCTGAGGTCCAGCATCTTCCCCTCCCGTGCGTTCTCCAGCCAATCCAGGTGTGGGCACATCAGAAGCAGCGGCTACAGGGGCGAGGAGGCCATTGAGCCGTGGACAGAGAGCTTGAGAGGTGCTGTTTTAAGCCCGAATCAGAACGTAAGGGGAGCAGCAGCTCACAGCACCAGGCCTTGGGAAAGCACCCTGTGATGGATCCAGGCAGGAACTCCGGAGCACGGATCCGTTCTTCTGTGACCCGGTTCCCTACACGGCATGCCCGCGTGGGTCGGAACAGTCTTCCCAGAAGAGTTCTGCCCCTTTGCTTTGTCCATGAACAGGTGGAAGGGTCAATGCACCTGCTTCCCTGGACGCTCCAAACGAGGAGAGAGCTGGCTGCTGGCTTGCCAGGGCGGCTGAGAAAAGTAGAGGAGGGAAGCCACAGCCTTCGCTGTCTCTGCCTCTTTGGACCGAGAAGTTTGTTTCAGTCACTCCTGCAAAGAAAATTAAAAAACGTAGGGAGGGCAGAAAGCAACAAGATACTTGTTTTAGATAAAGGTGACATGTGGCGATCGCATGTGTACATTTGAGGTGTTTACTTGTACCTGAGCGCATGATTTGCAGCAAGCAGCAGTGCATGCATGTGTTGAGCTCTAAGTGCGCTTTATGTCGTAGCAACCTGACAATGAGATATTGTCTTAGTCGGTAAATTGCACGGGGCAAATGAAAAGAGCGGAGAGTGCCACAAATTGCTATGTTTTGCGAAGGGAAGATCCCTTCATTTCACCCTGATCTTTCCAATCGGTACTCTTCTTTTTTTATTCATATTAACTTAACACTATTTTTAGCCCTTTACTTAAAATTATTTTTATAGATCTTTCCAATCTGAAAGAGGATGGTAAAGGCATTTAAGGATTATTTCAAAGAGGATGGGCCATCTTCTTTATTACATTTCTATACTGCCCTGTAGCTGAAGCTCTCTGGACAGTTTACAAAGATTAAAAACATTAAAAACAATATGGAAAACTTTAAAAACATTTTAAAAAACACACACAACAGTCAGTATACACAGAGACAACATACATCTAAACCAACTTTGAACTATCAGCCAAACCGTAAAACAAATCCGGGATCAATTAAAAACTCATCATATGCTGCCAAATGCCTGGGAAAAGAAAGAAGTTTTGTGGTGCCGAAAAGAAAGTAATGGTGGTGTTGGGCGGGTCTCGTCAGGGAGATCATTCCATAACTAGGGGGCCACTTGCAAGAAGGCCCTCTCCCTTGTTGCCACCTTTTGCAGTCAGAGAATGCTCTACTTGAAGGTATTCTATGTTGGAAGATCTGGCCAGTGATTTTAAGACAAGGAATCACAAGAAGGGTTGCCCGGCAGTTGCCTGTCTACATGGCTGGACAGGAGATGTGTTATGGTGCACTGACGTACTGCCAGGGTAATAGGCAACCTAGAACCCTCCAGTAGTTTTGGACTACGTCTCCCATAAGCCCCAGCCAACATGGCCAATGGTCAAGGATTTGGGGCCTTGTAACCTGCCTGCCCGAGATCTGAGATCTATCGGAGGAGCCCTTCTTCGTGCCCCACTAACGCAAGCTATACGCTATGGTGGGACATGGGACAGGGCTCTCTCTGTTGGGCCCTGTGGCTGTGGAATGTCCTCCCCCTGGAGGCCAGACTGACGCCGGTATTGGCTTCATTTTGGCACCAGGTTATGACATGGCTTTTGGACAAAGCCTTTGACGGCTAAATCCACCAGTCTGCACACTGTCTTGTTTTAATTGGATTTTTAAAAAAAATCATATTGGTTTTAATATGTTAATGGTTTAATTTGTTTCAGAATTGTATATTTATTCTATTCTATATGCATGATTTTATCTGTACGCCACCCTGAGATCCGCGTGGTATAGGGCAAGATATAAATGTTTTAATAAAAATAAAACAAATAATAATTCAAAACAGTGGCAGGCCACCAAGGGCAGAATCCAACAGGACGCTTCTTCCGCTGCTTACTCTTTTCCACCCAGCTGGTTCCGTTCCGCAAACGATGAGTTCTGTCAGTTCTGTTGCACGTGTGGGGAAGCCCCAAAATGAATGGAAAATGCTTGTTTCTGGAAGGAGCACCTACTCTAGAGGAGCATAAGAAGAGCCATGCTGGATCAGACTGAGGGTTCATTAGTACAGCACTCTGTTCACACAGTGGCTAGGCTGACCAGATAAAATCCAGGTCAGGGCTCATGTAACTTTAACAGTTGTATAGAAAGGAGAATTTCAGCCAGTGTCATTTGTATGCAATTAGTTCCTGGTGATATTCCCTCTGCATCACAACAGTTAAAGTTGCAGGCACTATACTAGAGTGACCATATACAAAAGAAGGCAGGGCCCTTGCAATTTTAACAGTTGTGATGAAGAGGGACTATCACCAGGAACTAATTGCATACAAATGACACTGGCTGAAATTCCCTTTTCTCTACAACTGTTAAAGTTACAGGAGCCCTGACCTGGATTTTATCTGGTCACCCTAACAGTGGCCAACTAGCTGTTAACAAGGAACCCACCAGCAGGGCCCAGGGGCAACATCCTCCTCCCACCTATGTTCCCCAGCAACTGGTGTAGATAGGCTTACTGCCTCTGGGTTCCAAAGAGTAAAAGTGGGGGGAGACCCCAACAACCATGGGATAGCTGCTAAACACACATTTAAAGTAACGTCTCTTTTTGCTTTTAGAATCCCGATAGGAGAGTATTTGTGAGCTAGTTTGATGTTGATGTTTCACTTTATTTTCTAAAACCGAGTCTTTTATGACTTCTCTCTGCACGGTTCTTCAATAAATATACTGAATTGGAATCTGGAGTTGATTTGATTGTCTTGCCTAGCCTGGAGTTGGTCTTACTAATGGGCTGGATTGCTCTGCGACCATGCTGACCTGGTTGTTAAGGAGTCCGAAGGAGGCTTGGGGACAGAGGTCTATCCTTCTTGACAGATGAAAGCCATAAGCCTAGATCCCCCTGCAACCAGGGTATGAGTGAATATATGTAAATACTGCAAAAGAATATTATTTATTCAAATCTACGGTGTGACTGTACTTGGAATACTGTGTAAAGTTATGATCACCATACTTTAAAAAAAAGATATTGTAGATTTGGAAAAGGTGCAGAAAAGGGTAAATGATTAAGGGGCTGGAGCATCTCCCCTAGGGGGGAAGGTTACAACAGCTGGGATTGTTCAGCTTGGAAAAAAGGAGGCTGAGGGGAGACATGATAAAGGTGTACAAAATTATGCATGGTGTGGAGGAGACAATTTTCTCCCTCTCTCATAATACTACAACCCATTGGGGTCATCCCATGAAGCAGATTAGTGGGAGATTCAGGACAGATAAAAGGAAGGACTTCCCACAGGGAAGTGTTAAATTATGGAATTCACTACCTTGAGAGGTAACGATGGCCACCAATTTGGATGGCTTTAAAAGGGGGTTGGATAAATTCCTGGAGAAGAAGGCTATCAACGGCTACTAGTCCTGATGGCTATGTGCTACCTCCAGTAGCAGAGGCAGTAAGCCTCTGTGCACCAGTTGCTGGGGAACATGGGTGAGAGGGTGCTGTTGCAGCATATCCTGCTTTGTTGGTCCCTGGACAACAGCTGGTTGTCCACTGTGTGAACAGAGTCCTGGACTAGATGGACCCTTAGTCTGACCCAGCATGGCACTTCTGATGTTCTTATAGTAACATTACAAGGGTGGTGGCAGCCTACTTTGGAGGAATGTAGATAAGGAGTTTTGCAACCTGTCCTATTTCTCAGGGTGGGAGGTGTAGACACACTGGTTTGTTGCATCCAAGCTCCCCCCACAAATAAAGCAGGTCTTGTGGTCTTTAAGAAATGCACACACTTCCCCCCCTCCGCTTCAGTTTTGCTAAATTCACAGCGTTTGCAGCTATTTGCCTATCTGGTGTATGTCTCATGCACAGAGCTGCAAATATGATGCCTTTGTACAGCCTGTGCATTTCCTTTGTAAGGTTTGTCCTCCATACTTCTGAGCCCCCAGGGGCCTCGGGAAAAAGAAAACCCATTAAAGTGTTCATTGCAATCTCCTGTTTGCATGCCGTTGACTTTAATAGCACCTACAGAGGGGAAATGAACTGGCAAGTGCCGTACGTTGTTGTCATGAAGACATTTGCAGCACATGGAAGAGATACCTCCCTCCATTGCCATTTCTGAACACAAATGCAAATGCGCCGAGATCCCTGACTCAAAGACTAGTGGGAATTATGGCAACAGCGTCAGTAATTGCATCCCGCCGTGCAGAAGCCACCCTTTAAGGGTCTCCTGGGACAGGGCTGGTGAAAAGCACTCCTACTGGCTGAGGGGAGAGCACAAATGTGCCTCCGCTGCATCATGCGTACACATGCATTGCCAATCTCCTTGGACACCCCTCCCCCAATGCCTGGCTCTGAGAAGGGCCTCCCTCAAAGCCTGGCCTTTGGGCCTGGCTGGCTCTCTGAAGAGCCACATTGGCTGCTTTTCCTGACTGACATGACTTTTCAGATAGTCCACTTGCCCTCTGGATCACCCTCAGAGGATCACAATGAGCAGCCTGCTCTAGCGAGCCCCGATAGTCACTCACCCTCAGTGGCCTTTACTAGGGTGACCTATGAAAACGAGGACAGGGCTCCTGCAGCTTTAACTGTTGTGATGAAAAACACAAAGCTTCAGAAGTGCATAGGAACTCACCGCTTCTGAAGCTTTGCATTTTTCGGCTGGGACTTGAATCTTTGTTTGAAGGACTAAATATGTCATTTTGGAATTGAGGAACGAATTCTAGCATCCCTCCCATTCACCCACGGCAGTAGCTTTGTGATGGTGCTAACAGTTGAAATTCTCTGAAGAATCATTTTGCGAAACAGGACATGAGATCCAGAGGCCTGTCTATGTTAAACAACTTGTACATATAGTTTTCTGTTACAGTACATTTAATGTCGTCTGTTGGTTGATCGTTTGTTCTGTTTGTAAAAGCATCTCCATTCAGCTATCGCAGCCTGTTTAATCCATGTTAAACAACTTGTACATATAGTTTTCTATTATGGTACATTTAATGTTACTTCACGCTTAAGTGGTGATATTGTATATGGAAAAATATAAAAACTATATATATAAATATATGATAAAAATCATCCTTTCACCCCAGTTTTTCAATTTGTTATATGTCTAGCAGTTGTGTGCCTATGTGCATCATTTATGTTTGACCATTTAAACTGCTGCCTCTTGTGTTGCTGAAAGGTCTGTCTACATTTCTCCATTGCAAGTACTGACTATTTATTCCTACTAACTGCTTTCTGTTTTTTAACTGGTTGCTGATCCACAAGAGGATCTCCTCTCTTATCCCATGGCTGATACATTTGCTCAGTTGTCTTGGGGTGCCTCTACAAGAGCGACTTAAAGCTCTTTCAAGGCACGTTGAAAATTTGACCTCTACAAGAGCGGAGCGCAAATTGGGGGTTGAGGCGCTTTTTATGTCCGATTATGCACATTATCGAATGCGCGTTAAATAGCGAGTTTTAATTTACCGTGTGAGTTGAAGCGCCTTATGACCATGTAAACAAGCGATTCTCCGCATTTAAACACTTTAAAGTGTGTTTCATACAACCGGTAATGCGTTTCACCGCCTCCCGTGTATAGGGATTAGGCGTAAAAGCGATTGCGAGAATATGCGCAAAATTGGACAACTGGGCATCAAACCTAATTCTTGTAGAGGGGACCTTGGAGAGGGGCTTTATCAAAAGCTTTTGGGAAGTCCAAGTAACAGTGTCTACCACATCACCCCATCTATATGTTTATTGCCACTCTTGGAGAACTATAAAAGGTTAGTGAGACAGGACTTATCTTTGTAGAAGTCATGCTGATTCTTTTTCAGCAATACTTATCCTGCTTGATCATTTTATCTGTAATAATGCTTTCCATGAATTTACCCAGATGTTATGGTAACCAGCCCGTAATTTCCTGGATCCCCTTTTAAAAATTGGTGTTACATTGGCAACTCTCCAGTTCTCTGCTATAGTGGTTGATCTTAGGGGCATGTTACATATTTTTGTTAGAAGTTCAGCATTTTCACATTTGAGTTCTTTAAGAACTCCTGAACAGATACCTGGAGATTTTATCATTTTCAATTTGTCAGAAAGGTCTAGAACTTCATCTCTTTATCAGCACTATTTGCCTCAGTTCCTCAGATTGTCTTCTTGAAAATATCAGTTTAGCCATAGGTATCTCTCCTACATCTTTTGCGTGAAGACAGATGCAACAAATTCATTCAGCTTCTCTGCAGTTATCTTATCCTCCTTTAACACTTGTCAACCAACAACCCAAATGCTTCCCTAGCTGGTTTCCTGTTTCTGGTGTATTTAAATAATTGTTTATTAGTGTTTATAAATAAATAATTCTTTATTAACGATGTTTTTAGGATGTTATAGGATGTTTTAATGCAGTTTTAATAATATGTGTCATATTTTAATCAGTTTTATGTATTTTATCATGTTGTTGTTCCCGCCTCGATCCAGACGGAGAGGCGGGTAAGAAATAAATTAAAATTATTATTATAACCCCAATTTTGTTTTTCCATTCCTTATTGTTTGCCTGCATTTCCTTTGAGCACGTTTGTGTTCCTTTTTGTTTTCCTCATTTGGACAAGAGGTATTCTCAGTTCACAAAGAAGATGGCTGCAATTTGAACCCTCAGAATCCCCTGGGTGTAGTGATGCCGCTGCATGCTACTGAAATTTGTCAGCGGTGGGGGCAAAACAATTGGAGGTTTGCCACCGAATTTCAGCAGCAAACCACGATGGTGTCCTAAAAAGGCCACATTTCGCTTTAAAATGAGGCCTATGCCTATGTTTGGAAGCTAAATGTGGTCTTTCTAGGCTACCATCACAGTTGCTGCCAAAATCTGATACATAGGCATACCGCCAATATGAAGGCATACATAGGCATACAATGCCAACTGTTTTGTTGCTGCTATAGCAAATTTAAGGAGACTAAGGGACATGCGAGGCCAGGTGGTGCACATGTTTGCCATGGACTGTGTGTAGCCCACCCTGACTTAAATCTTCTACTGAAAGTCCCCTCCATTTGTCCCCACCTTCTGATGCAAGACAAATGACAACTGGGGATATGGCTTTTTGTGTTGTTGTAATACCCTCTAGCCTTTGGAATACTTCCTGGGTTGGTTATCCTTGTGCCAACACTTTTTTAAAAAAATTATCATTATTATCCCAGGCTTTTAAAACCTTTTAAGTCATTATGAACAGTTTGTATTAGCTCTCTTTGACTGATTGAGTGGTATTTGTGCGTGTGTGTGTGTGTGTGTGTGTGTGTGCATTGTTTAGCTGCCCTGGGAGCACTTGTGTGTGGAAGGCTTGTGGGATAAAACTGTTAACAATACAAATAAATAAAAATGATCTCCCTGCTGAGAAATTACACAATAACCTGGCTCCTTTGCAATGGCTGTCCACTCGCTATTAAGCTTGAAAAAGTGATTGTTTGAAACAAGGCCCTTCAAGGGATGGATGAGCTCAAGCAGAGACCATTGGAAGGCTGGGGGTCGGGGTGGGCGAACTCAATGGGAATGGAAAGCAACAGAGAAAATCTGACCCTGGTTTGTATGTAGGAAGTTTTATTTCTTGATTTGATGTGTGCCAGGCCTTTCTATTAAAAAAATGGCACTCGAGGCTGTTAATTCCTGTTTATCCCATGAAGCTGATTGGTGGATGAGGACAGATAAAAGGAAGTACTTCTTCACATAGGAATTCGCTACCGCAAGGTGCAGGGACGGCTGTCAAATTGGATGGCTTTAAAAGGGGATTGGACAAATTCCTGTAGGAGAAGGCTATCAATGGCTACTGGTCCTGATGGCTATGTGCAAACTCCAGTGATCAGAGGCAGCAAGCCTGTGTGCACCAGTCGCTGGGGAACATGGGCAGGAGGGTGCTCTTGCCCTCATGTCCGACTTGCAGAATATCCCACAGGCAGCTGTGGGAACAGAATGCTGGAGTAGACAGACCTTGGTCTGATCCTGCATGGCTCTATTTTGCTATGATAATATTAGCAATTTTAATACTTGGGGCCAAATACTTATGAAGCCATCCCATTTGGTGAGTTAACATAAACAAACTGTCAAATGCTCAAAATCTGGGATGAAATTCCACTCCGAAAGCAACTCTACTTTGAGCCTGATTCTTATCATTGGGATGGACACGACATGTGTGTAGAGGATAGGCTCATATTTTGTTGAGCGCAGAGATGGGAGACTTGAGTCCAGCCTTCCCAAATGTTGTGCCCTCCAGATGCTTGGGACTACAGAATCCCATTTTTGCTTATCCCTGCCCCTGCTGGCTGAGACTGATGGGAGTTGTAGTCAAAACATCTGGAGGGCACCAGGTTGGGAAAGGCTGTCTGAGGCAGGATCTACACTACTGCTGTATAGTGGTATTGAAGTGCACTGATAACTGTTGGGGCCCATGACACATCTACACCAAGCAGGATATAACGCTATGAAAGCGGTATGAAAGGAGTATATGGCATGTGTCATGGCCCCAACAGTTGTCCGTGCACTTCAATACCGCTATAAAACAGAAGTGTAGATCCTGCCTTTTATATACCGCTTTCATACCACTTTCATAGTGCTATATCCTGCTTGGTGTAGATCTGGCCCCTGTCAATCAAACTCAAGGCCACCCAGGAGTGTATGGCCAGGTGTTGTCCTCACTGAAACAGTGTTGTCAAATGCAACGCTTCATTTCTCTCCATTAGAGCGAATGACAACGGACGACTGATTTGGGAGACCCCTTGGTTGGAGATGAACTCTGCTCCTTACCTTGCACTCCTCCACTGACTCCATTTGTTGAGCATCAAGCTTTCTCCTCTTTGCATAGCCCTACCTTGGGTGCTGTGTCTTGTTCACATTAGAGCAGCCTTCCCCAATTGGGGACCCTCCAGATATTTATTTTTTATTATTATTTATTAAAGCTGCTTCTATAAAAAACATAAGAACAGCCATGCTGGATCAGATCAAGGGTCCGTCTAGTCCAGCACCATCTAGTCTAGTTTACTCCTGATATTCCAGGATTTCCAAGCCTTTTACATAAAAACACAATCAATGTAATATAAGAAACCGGCATAAAACAGTACAAAACAATAAATGCCTTAAAAACAGTAAAACAGCAGCGTCATAGTCAATTACATGTCAGGGAAAGGTTGAGCGAACACGTGCATTTTCAAGAAGCTTGCCCAGATTTCCACCTCTGGAGCCACACACGGGAACATTCCAGAGGGCAGGTGCCACTTAGGGTGACCAGATAAATTCCAGGTAAGGACTCATGTGCAAAATGCAGCTTGTGCAAAATGCAGCGGCCAGATTGATAACCGGAACCAGTAGGTTCGAAAATATAAGACCTACTCTGGCCCGCTTGCATTGGCTGCCTGTATGTTTCCGAGCCTGATTCAAGGTGCTGGTTTTAACCTATAAAGCCTTAGACGGTTTGGGACCACAATACCTGATGGAACGCCTTTCCTGACATGAACCTACCTGAACACTACGTTCAACATCTAAGGTCCTTCTCCGAGTGCCTCCTCCGAGGGAAGGTCGGAGGTCGGCAACAAGAAAGAGGGCCTTCTCTGTGGTGGCCCCCCAATTGTGGAACGATCTCCCCGACAAGGCCCGCCTGGCGCCAACATTGTTATCTTTTCAGCGCCAGGTCAAGACTTTCCTCTTCTCTCAGGCATTTGGCAATATCTGAGGAGCCTGGGTTTGTTTTGTTTTGTTTTTTCTAGCTTTTTGAAGTGTTGTAGTGGTTTTAAATGTACAGATTGTGTGTATGTTTGTATGTTTTTGCTGTTTTAATTTTTGTATATTGTTTTTAATTGTTTTTAATCCTATGTAAACCGCCCAGAGAGCTTTGGCTATGGGGCGGTATACAAATGTAATAAATAAATAAATTAATATTATGTAACTTTAACAGTTGTAGAGAAAAGGGAATTTCAGTCAGTGTCATTTGCATGCAATTAGTTCCTGGTGAAATTCCCTCTTCATCACAACTGTTAAAGTTGCAGGGGCCTTGCCTTCTTTTGTATATGGTCACTCTAGTATAGTGCCTGCACCTTTAACTGTGGTGCTGAAGAGGGAATTTCACCAGGAACTAATTGCATACAAATGACACTGGCTGAAATTCCCTTGTCTCTACAACTGTTAAAGTTACATGAGCCCTGACCTGGATTTTATCTGGTCAGCCTGATTATGTGCAGTTACCTGATGACACACTGTTGGTCATGGGGTGACCAGTAAGGCCTCCCAGCATCCCCCATCCAGCATGGCCATATGTCAGGAATGCTGAGAACTGTAGTTCAACTCATCTGGAATGCACCAGGTTGGGGCAAACAGCTGAGAATTGTAGTTCAACACATCTGGAATGCACCAGGTTGGGGCAAAGAGTACTAGACCATGACAGAATGTTGAAAAGACCCTTTCAAACATCCTGCTGCATCTATCCATGCCCCCCTCTGCCTTCAAGAAGCTAAGCAGCAGGCCCATAATTTGCAAAGTTGCAAAGTTCAAGTTCCACCCTAAATCTCCATTGAAATAGACCTGGAAGCTCTGCTGTAATGCCCATTCTAGCTGAGTTAATAAGTAATTGTTGCTTTTTAAAAAAAGCTCACATGCCATGTTCGGATACATTTTGATCTCGGACACTTCCAAGCAGCTCTTTAATTTCCACCGTGTCCTTGTGTGACTTGATTGTTTGGCTTGCCATGCAGTATACGCAGCACAAAGGACGAAACAATGGGAAAACTTGCCAAAATAGTACAGTCTATTCTGCATTGAAACTATGAGCTGTTCCCGGCAGGGGCTGAGCCCAAATGGACACACAAACGGACCCTAAGACCTTTACGGCGCTTTCATAGGGTGATCCTCATCCTGGGCGTGTAGATGGAACATCTGTGCCAGCTGTCACTGGCATGCTAAGTGAAATTCCATTTCCTGCCCATTACTGTGCACGAAGAAAGATAAACAGATCCAAAACTCTGTTCTACACTTAAGAGCTGAAAGATGTTGCCGAATGGACTACGCCACTTCTAAACACACAATTGATCCTTGCAAGGAGAGCCCTAGCACATCAGGGAGGAAGGTTCTGACCTATCCGTTTTCCTGTTGCGCTAGCCTAGTTTTCTATTTACAAGGATCTTTTTCCTCCCCCACATAGGCAAGATTTCCAAAAATATGGCTTCTCCACATGCAGCCTGAAGTGCTATGATTCACTCTACCACCTCCTCATGGGTAATAAGAGGACACCATTAATGATCTACCCTAATCCAGACTAGTACAATGTGCCACAACAAACACAGAACAAGAACTAGAAATATGTGCTAAGCTGATAACCCAAGTATCTGATCTCCTCTACAGACGACGCATGGTAGTCACAAAACATCTAACATGCATGTATTAACCAGAAAGAAAGCATTTGTGGGAGGCAGGCTAGAAATTTTTACCCAGGTTGTAGATGGAGTGCATGAGTGAACTTCATTTTAAAAAAATATTTATTTTTATTGTTTGTCGTTAACTGAACACAAGTTAGAGGTGCAGTACCGTGATCCCAAGATGATGGTGAATTCGGTGGGTTGGGCTTTCCCCATAAAATCCCTAGGTTGGCTGGGCCTGTTCAGGATAAGGTGGTCTCTTCAGGGGGCAGACGCGTGCCAAGTGGCATTCCCTGTGCCCCCTCAGTTAGTCTGATGTCTCCAGGTGCAGCGGAGGATGCTGTCCCATCGCCAGGGCTGAAAAAAAGATCCACCAGTCTTGTGCATTGAATGGCAGAGGGTGCCACCCAAGGATCGGCAGGACTGGGCACCTGCTGAGGGCCCACACCTCAGCAGAGGCCCCCCTGACAGGAACCTCAGGTCCTCCTCCTCCTCCTCCTCCTCCTCCTCCTCCTCCTCCTCCTCCTCTCTCACTGTTGCCATTGGCTTGTTCACCCACCTCTTGCTCTGACCCGAACAACAACAGTGTTGCGAAGGAGGAGAAGCAGTAGATGCCACTGCCTGCTTGCTCATTCGCCCTCTGCTTGGCACGCGAGCAAGTGGTAGTGATGATGAGGAAGTGGGCGAGCAGGTGAGAATGCTGGTGAACAGGTAGACCAGCCGAGGAAGGGGATTCACTAGGGATGCCTTGCCCAAGGGTCTTGGAGCCGCCACCATTGCCACTGTGTGCTTCATCTCAGGCAGCAAAATGACTTGGGGTAACTCTGCGGCTCCGGTCCACCCTGAATTCCACCCCTAGATTGACTCCTAGTTCAGAGCGTACAAGGCTGCGTCTTTAATCTCCAGCCATGGGAGACTAATAAAGAACATAAGAATGGCCTAAAATGAATGACAGGGCAAGGCGAGGTGTAGCCTGGAGCAAAGAGTGCCCTGCATACAATGCAGCCACCACCCAGGCCCCTGTATTGTGGTGTGCACAATCTCCATGTGATTTAAAAACAGCTTTGGGCAAAGAAAGGTTACGGAGGGGGGATGGATATGTGCCCATTGAACATCCAACCCTTTCAGTCTATGTGCAACCACGATCGGGGTGGCTCTAGGTTTGAGGAGGGGGGCTCCGGTTTGGCCCCTCCTGCTTCAGGGGTCCCCTGGCTCTGGGTTTACCCAAGGTCAGCAGTGGAAAGCTGCAATATCAAATTCCCTACCATTGAGGCATTGTGGGAGGTTAAAATGGCAGCCCATTAGCTTAAAGGTCCCTGCCAGGATAGCCTCTGGAGTGGCCCCATAAGCTTCTTAGGCTAACCTTTTGCATAATCACTGCAATTCCTTGCCTCCTCAGCATTAGTTACTGTGATGTCACATGTATATATGTTATGAATCTGGATTTATATATAGGTGTATCCATGTTTTGGCTCTGTATTTTCTGGTAAGTAGATCTAGACATAGGTGTGCACAGCTCATTTCATTAGGGTGTGCACCTTAAAGGCTCTGATTGGAGCAGAGGAAGGGAAAGCGTGCCTAAAGCCCTGATTGGAGCAGTAGGGGGTGTCAGAAAGCGTGCTTTCCAGGGCCTCCAGACAGTGCGTAGTTCCCCCAGGGATGCTAATGGCGGCTTTCCGGAGTCTTTCCCATCCTTTTAAAAGCCCCAATTCAAGCGGGGGGCAGGCAGGAAAGAGGTGCTCTGAGAAATTAGGGTGTGCCTAGGCACACCCAGCACACCCTGTGTGCATGCCTATAGATCTAGAGTGAGAGTGGTATGAGTGACAGGAGGTCTGATGAATTTGCATATGTGAGATGATTGGCTGAGTGAGTGGGCATGTGTGAAATGGTGTGATATATATATAAATAGGGAGTTGTGCTTACGTAGTTTAGATAGGGAACAGAGAGGGAGAGTTTGGATAGGGCATGTGAAGAGATAGTAAGGAGATAGATTGTGGCTAGGATTTGTGTGGATAGGGTCACAGTGGTGTGTGGAGAGGATGGCTGAATTCAGACAACACAATAAGCAACTGGGTGGGGGGAAACAATCGTCAGTTGTGTCATCTGAATGCTGCCATAGTCAACTCAACGCTGATCCTAATCCACACCACAGTTTATTATTTATTACCATGTTGTGTGGGGAGTACCCCCTCGATGAACAACTGTAAAGTTGATTATTACCCCACCATTGACTATCGTGTCGTCCGAATTCAGCTGATGTGTGTGTGTGTGTGTGTGCCTTTAAAGTGACTTCTTTGCTGTTTAACGTCTTAATGCTGTAAATAAGAAACATTTCTATCTTTTATAAAATCTTATGCTTATGGCTCATGGATACAAAAGGGCAAAGTAATAAAGAGAACAATATAGGTCAGAATAAAAGCCAGTGTGTCCTCACGAAGTAAAGTTTCTGGACCTGAGGTAAAAGCCCTGCTGGCAGCATTACCGTGTGTGGTGGAAAGTATTGCCTGTTCTGGAAAGGGCCTTCTTGACAAGGCATTCTTCCTAGTAAATAGGCAAGAATGCTACAATTACCTAGAGTACAGCCTAAGGCCCCTTTTCAGCATTTTTACTATTGCGATACGCACATGATTTGGCATGTACATATATCAACTCAGGTCTGGAAAGTACTGGTTTAAAAATTGCTGTGTACTTTGTTGTTTGTAATTGTGAGGAACTTGACCTGAAAAATGTGTATGTATTTACAGCTTTCTTACTTTCTGATATTCTTGACTGTGAGAGCAATACGGCAATGGAACCAATTACCTAGGGAGGTGGTGGGCTCTCCCACATTAGAGGTGTCATTTGTATGCATGCAACACCTGGTGAAATTCCCTCTTCATCACAACAGCCAAAGCTGCAGGAGCCCTGCCCTCTTTTGTATCTAGTCACTCTAGTAGAGCTCCTGCAGCTTTAACTGTTGTGTTGAAAGGGGAATTTCACCAGGTGCTGCATGCATACAAAAGACACCGGCTGAAATTCCCTTTTCTACACAACTGTTAAAGATACAGGAGCCCTGTCCTCCTTTCCATATAGTCTTCCTAGTGTGGGAGTGACCCATACAGGATGTGGTATCATTACACGTGGAGTCTCAGCAAAGAAGAAGCCTTCCAAATAGTCTCCTATAGCCAAAGTCCCCACCCCAGATCAATTTTCCTGCCCCATGTGTGGGTAGTAAAACTGGGGAGGCTATTTTGAAATCTTTTTGCGGGTGGGAGCAAAGTTTAGAGTGGTAGAGCTGATGCACACAGAACTTTAAGCTAGGGGCCAGCCATTATTTTTACCCAGAAGCCCATCCCAGTGACACCATGGCTGAATTCGGACAACACATTAAGCAACTGATGTGGGGAGGAAACAATGGTCAGTTGTGTTGCTTATTGTGTTGTGTGGAGGGTAACATGCCGCTCACAAACTACTAACGGTATGCTATTCCGCCCAAATAAGCAACTGAGAGAAACAACTGGCTTGCAAGTTGTTTAGCTCGAAGCCAGTTGCTTAAAGTGTTGTGTGGAGGGGTGAGTGTGTTAATGGCGTGTGGTGAGTGGGTTAAAACACATGCCCATAGAGGCAGGCAGCAAGAGCGACCAAAGCGGCGGCTGCCACTCTGCTACAACTGGCGTCACTTGCATAGGCTGCTGGGATAGAACTGGGAGGAGAGAGGGGCGGGAGAGGGGCGGGGGCTGTGTCAGTCAAATGCTGGGTTGACTATTAGTCCACTCAGCGCCAGCCCCAACCTCCCACAGTTGTGTAGGAATATGTTGTGTGAGGAGTACCCACAAAATAACCAACTGTGAGTTGGCTACTCAACCCACCATTGATTATCGTGTTGTCCGAATTCGGCCCATGTCATCATGTTAAACAAAAAACAACAACAAAAAGCAACCACAAGCTGTCAACCCCCAAGAAGAGAGTTCTGAGGTGAGTGTATTTCATCCGGAGTTTTGGAGTGCGTTGTCATCAGTACGCTGATAACACGCAGCTCTATTTCTCCTTTTCATCTTCATCAGGTGAGGCTGTGGATGTGCTGAACCAGTGCCTGGCTGCGACAATGGACTGGATGAGGGCTAATAAACTGAAACTCAATCCAGACAAGACTGAGACGCTGTTAGTGGGTGGTTCCGCTGACCGGATGGAGGGTGTTCAACCTGTTCTGGATGGGGTTGCACTCCCCTTGAAGGGGCGGGTTCGTAGCTTGGGTGTTCTCCTAGAACCATCTCTGTCACTTGAGGCGCAGGTGGCCTCAGTGGCACGGAGTGCCTTCTACCAACTTCGGTTGGTGGCCCAGCTATGTCCCTATCTGGACAGGGATAACCTGGCTTCAGTTGTCCATGCTCTGGTAACTTCCAAGTTAGATTACTGCAATGCACTCTACGTGGGGCTGCCTTTGAAGGTGGTTCAGTAGCTGCAGCTTGTGCAAAATGCAGCGGCCAGATTGATAACTGGAACCAGTAGGTTCTAACATATAAGACATACTCTGGCCCGCTTGCATTGGCTGCCTGTATGTTTCCGAGCCCGGTTCAAGGTGCTGGTTTTAACCTATAAAGCCTTACACGGCTTGGGACCACAATACCTGATAGAACGCCTTTCCTGACATGAACCTACTCAAACACTACGTTCAACATCTAAGGCCCTCCTCCGAGTGCCTCCTCCAAGGGAAGCTCGGAGGTCAGCAACAAGAGAGAGGGCCTTCTCTGTGGTAGCTCCCCAATTGTGGAACGATCTCCCCGACGAGGCCCGCCTGGCGCCAACATTGTTATCTTTTCGGCGCCAGGTCAAGACTTTCCTCTTCTCTCAGGCATTTGGCAATATCTGAGGAGCCTGGGTTTGTTTTGTTTTGTTTTTGGTTTTTGTAGCTTTTTGAAGTGTTGAAGTGGTTTTAAAATGTACAGATTGTGTGTATGTTGTATGTTTTTGCTGTTTTAATTTTTGTATATTGTTTTTAATTGTTTTTAATCCTATGTAAACCGCCCAGAGAGCTTCGGCTATGGGGCGGTATACAAATGTAATAAATCAATCAATCAATCAATCCCCGCTCCCATTTCTCATACCCTCATTCCTGAAATGTAATGGGCAGAGCTTTTCAACCCTCTTTTGCTTCATGCCTCCCCCATTTTGAAGCAAATGTTCACAGCAGGGAACCATGAAGTTTAAAAATTACCGGCTTCATCAACCGCATCCCAGCCAAGAGAGGCCGAATGGTGATGCTTCGGGTCGTGTGAATTGGGCACCCATCGAAAGTGGGGGGAAAGCTGACCAAAACGCACAAGGTGAGAGCTCAACATCTCTAAAAACGTTGGCTCAGCACGAAGGAATTGCTGAGCTGGCAAAGACTCTCTGGAGACAAAGGACGCTGTGTGGTTTATCATAACCATGACTGGCAAGAGCTCTTCCTATTCCACCTGCGTTCCCTCCCTCCCTCCCTCCCCCCTCCCCCTCCCCGCCCCACCCCCCACCCCCAGCGAGGGTCAAAAGCTGGTTCTGCCAATATCTAGAAATAATCTTGCCCTTCAGAAATGTTCCTCTGAATGCTTTTATTGTTCGAGTTTGCCAGTCTCAAAATGGAACCCTTGCAAGAAAAACCATCTGTTATCTTCCACCTGTCATGGTTATTATGATAGGCTTCAATAAAATTTTGCAATGCATCCCGTTCCCAAAGGTAAATGCTTTTGTTCACGATGCCAACCAGCCTGGACCAGGAACCTTGTAGTCCTACTAGGGACAACTCCTTCTTTTTCCTTTCCCACTTCCCTGAAGTCTTCTCCTGCTGTGCCATTCTGGAGGGTGGTAAAGAAATCCTAATCCCATCTCCACCAGGAAGGTTACAAATGTTTGTAGTGGCTTGAGCAGGTCAATTCCCTCTTCCTCTCCACCACTTCATTTTCTTCTCTTCCCCTCAACTGAAACTTCAACATCCCATATGTCCTTGAAGCTCAACAGGCTGGTTTATTTATCAGAGGCAATAAGCCTGTATACAGCAGTTGTTGGGAAACATGGGTGAGCGGGTGCTGTTGCATCATGTCCTGCTTGTGATTCCCTGGTTGACAGGCCACTGGACTAGATGAACCCTTGGTCTGATCCAGCATGGCTCTTATGTTCTTATTTATTTACATTTTCTTTCGATTTATAAATTTATATATCCTCTGTGTACTTAAGGGGTCTCCTGAGTATGCAGAAGCCCATTACTTCATTTTTGGATGGGCCTGTTTCTTTTCCAGACTGCTTGGCAATCAACCCACCCAGTTCACCATTAAGAGGGAATGATGCACCAAAGGGACTTATATGTGACTCGATCCGTTATAGCAATCAAAGGAGCCATAATGGAGAGATGGGCTTTTGTGGAATACTCTATGGAGCGTAAATCATTGGACTGCTGGTGTTCTGACTAAATTTGTTGCTTTTTTGCTTCAGGTTTATCTATAGGGCATGACCTAGCCGAAGTGAAGCACAGAATGGGCAAGCTAACGTGACGACACGGAATGTTCATAAATATTCAAACTGCTCCGGAAACAAAGCTGTCAGAATATTTAGAGTCCATTGTCTGGAGGGAAGGGAAATTTGTCAGTTTGGCCAGGCTGGGTTTAGAGTCATATCTCACAGGTCCCACTGAACATTGTGGGGCTCTTATCTCTCTCTATTCCACCCCAAAAATGACTCTGGAAATGACACCACATCATGTTGTAGCATTGTTCCTAGGAAGTTATTGTGGGAGGGAATGTTGGACTGCCAATTGCTTGTTGCAGCTCTGTCACTACTTGCAGCAGCAGAGCAGTTGAATGAAAGAATGCTTTGAACACTAGCCATACTGGCTGGGATTGATGGGATTTGTAGTCCAAAAAGGAGGGCACCAGGTTAGGGAAGGCTATGGTAGAACAACTGAAAAGGACTAAAAATATTACTCATTCATGAATGCATTGATGTGGCCCCAATGATGATGAAGAAGAGCAAGCAGATCCAATATGGGGAAAGACCTAAATATACTGTTTGTGTTTAGAGATACTAGCATAACATAACAGCAGCAGCAAAATGCTTCTCCTGGTCAATAACAACAGTAGAGCAGAACATTTTAAAATTATAGCGAGTTAGTTAATTGCTGCAGTTTAAATATTTGGGAACTGTGTAGGTTCTGTAGGCAGAGTCTGTTTAACTAGTCTAGACAACAGGATGTCGCCTCCTGTAATTTCCTTATTGTTCGATCACAAACAAATAAAAACGGAGAAACGGAACACTGAACAGACCTTCAGGCTGTTGTTTTATGCAATACTCCAAATTGGACCTTCCATTTCCTACTCCTCAAACTTGTAATACATACACGTGCTTGAATGTACAAATGGTCTCTCTCAATGCCCGGGCTAGAGAGGCCCCTGGATTCCATAGTGATTGCTTTTATACAGGTATAAGGCCATCTTTTGGCTGAAATTGGAGGTGACATCTGAGAATTTCATAAAGACAGCTGGGGTGGTGATAGAACAGGCACGGGGAACGTCTTGGGATTGAGGAGGGGCGCTGGCTCCATTGGGAACCCTACCCCCACCACAAGTTGTTGCCCTGCTCCCCAAATCCCAGCAATTCGGCCAGGGAATAGGGCGGGCAGGGAAGGTGTGCCTTGTCTCCTGGCAAGTCACGCTCCTGAACGTCTGCCATCCTGTGGGATTTCTGCAGTGGCACAGCAACTTCTGGAAGCAGTGGAAAGTATTCAGCTGCAGCTGAGCAGAGGAATCAGAGAGCCATGTAAAAGGCTACGATGGGCTGGGTGTTGCCTACTCTTGTGGAAGAGTGTCAGACTAGGGGGACCTAGAAGACCGAGGTTCATATCTCCATTCAGCCTTGAGGTTTGCTAGGTGACCATGGGTCAGCCAAGCTCTCTCGCCTTAATCTATCCCATCCAAAATCCAAATAATCTTATTACAGTCATAGACCTGCAGAAATCTATCACATATGGTTAAACTGCATGGATGAAACAGGGGGATACCCATGCTCACCACTTGAGCTCTTTGGAGGAAAGGCAGGATGCTGATGCTGAAGATTGATTACATTTCTATTCAGCCCTTAACCAAAACTATTTACAAAGATTAAAAATATTAAAAACAATGTGCAATATATATTAAAAAAAACCAAAAACATAAAAACACACACAAAAGACAGCAGGCACAGAGACCACCTACATCTAAAACCAACTTTGAGCACTTGGCCAAACCGGAAAACAAATCTGGGATTGACCAAAACTCATCATGTGAGATAGAAATGAAAATTAAAGAAAGACCCCCGACGTCACCCCACCCACTCAAAATTAATTGGAGTCCTACTCCATCTTCTCCTTTGTCTCCTGCATGGGAAAAGTGTTCATCCGGATCTCAGACCTAAAAAGATGGTTAGGCTTTGTCCAGCTGCTCTTTCTTTCTTTCTTAGTTTTAGTTCTGGGAGGATCTCCCAGCCCTGAACATTTGCATTGCTCAAAACGAAACCCTGCCTGTTCTGTGGCCAGGTCTGCAGCCCTACAACCCTCAAGCACACCTGAGAACAGCAGTAGTGAACAGTGACATAGTTTCCCTTTTTTAAAAACAAAAAAAAACAAAGGATTTTTCATAGAGGGAGTGACGTGCGCTTTGGAACAAAGGAGGATTTAGTCATGCAATTTCCCACCTACAGTCTAAAGCAGTACAGCCCAACACAGGTTAATGACCATGAGCATCATCAGACGAGCGTTTTATCACATGCTCGTGACTGGACGCTCATGGGATTTTCGGGGGTCCTATTCACGACGCCGTCTGCCTCCCGCACGCCCATTCCTCCTTCTGCTCGTTTTTCCATCACAAAAAAAGACCCGGAAGATCCGATTCTTTTGGCTGTGACGAAACATGCCGCCATTTCCTGCTCTGTGCAGGAGAAGCAACTGGATAAAAAAGCCCACTGAATGGGCCGCGTGGTCGTTGCTTTGCTTCCTCTTTCTTCCCTGTGTGAAGAAAGAGGAAGCTGTTCGTCCTTATTGTGGAGGGACAGTAGGAGGCAAAGCGACGGTAGGGAAATGCGATCCCACCTCCCGTCTGACGCTGCCGCACATCTGCTATCTGATCTTTTTAACTGGAGATGCCGGTCAGGTATCGCAGCTGATGCCTTCTGTATGCATTGCGAACGCTCTGCCATTGAGCTACAGCGAATGCCGCAGCTCAGGTTTTCTAGGACAGGTACTTATGCAGTACGCCATGAAGCCCTCGCCTTACCAAGAGTATTGAACAAAATTTAAAGTAAAGTGTGCTCTAAAATAAATGCAAATAACCATTATTATTATTATTATTATTAAATACGTTTTTATGCCACCCCATAGCCGAAACTCTCTGGACGGTTTGCATAAGATTAAAATGATTAAAAACAATCTACAAAATTTAAAACCACAAAAACATGTAAAACCGACCTCTACGAACAACTCTAAACAACATTATGAACAACTATAAAAACAGATGTATAAAACAACATGCATTATTACGGGGATTATAACAATAGCAGGCATTTTAAAAAAAGGGTTTACAATGTAAAAATCAGATTTTTACATTGAATGAGGAAGAGCACAAATTCCTGACTTGGCTTCTACCTTTTGCTTAAGAGAAGGATACATGGCTATCACATAATGGCAGTGCTACATTCTGGATTTCTCCATGGTTTGCTGTAGGCAGTCATCACTATTGCTTTGGTGGGAGGAGGGGGAAAAGAGCATCGGAAGGAACCAGAAATCCGTTCTCGAGACAATGGACTTGTCAATCTAGAATTGTGGGTTTTTATAAATCAACAGGACCAGCAACTTAATGTTAGAACAAACAATTTTTGTTTGTTCTGACATGGCTTTGGATTGGCTCCAGCAAATCCCACAAGATCTGGACACTGTAGATAGACACAGGAAAGTAAGTTTGCACAAAGATCTTCAAGCATGATCTGTATTTTAAGTTCATTCATTTTCCCCAGGTTTTCTCCTTTGGACTCTGGAGCCATTTCCTTCTGCTGGACTTGAGACCTGCCTGCACTGAAGTAAAAATGATAGGAGACCCCATCAAATTTCTCAAGTAATGAAGAGTTTGCTGATCTGGAAGAAGAACCCTGAAACTCAATATCCTAAGGTTGTTTCCCCTCCCCCCCGGCTTTATATTACATTGTAAAAATGCATTATCTTTATTAATGAACTGCATCCTGGGTGTATCACATAAATCTATTAAGATGCTAATCATTAATGTATCAATCACTGCAAAATTCATAATAGCCTGGCACTGGAAGAAACCTACAGTCTCTAGTATAGATGAATGCTTGACAAAGGTTCTGGAAGTTGACAAAGGTTCTGGAAGTTACTAGGATGGATAAACTGACAGAGAGCAATCCTATAGTTCCTGAGCAAGCATCCCAAGAACCATAGGATGGCTTGGGAATCCTTCAGGAGCGGGAGGTGGAGATCTGATCCTAGACACCTTCCCTTCACAACCAGGGCAGAGAGAAGCACACTGGCTGCCTCCCTGAAGTCAGTAAAGTAACCTCGGGGGAAAAGGGTGGAGAGGGGAGAAGACTGAAGAGGCCAGGATACGAGCTATCCTGAGCCTCCTCCAGCCTCTCTCCCTTCCTCTGTGAAGTGCTCTTGCTAGATGGGCTAAAAAGCCCATCTAGCAAAAATTGCCAAAGATGGGAGGATAGGGTGGTGAAGTAATTTAAAAAAATTAAAGATGTAACAATAAAGAAATAACCAGCACCATCTGGGGTGGAGTGGGTGGGAGGGAGAGAGAGAGAGAGAGAGACCCAGCTTTAAAGCTCAGGTAGTTGCCTTATACTGAGCCAGGGTCTTGGTCCATGAAGCTAATTATTGTCTACGCTGACTACAGTGAGTCTCCAGACAATGGTACCTCTGTGATAGGACTTTGGGGCAAATGTCTGGAGCCCTGCTCAGTAGAATGCGCTGGAGGGACTACGAACACAACAGGACTGGCTTACATATTTTGAAGTAAGTCAAGGAATGCCCACTAACATCTAAAGGGGACTGTGTGTGTGTGTGTGTGTGTGTGTGCAAGAGTCTAAAATTATCTACCTGCACCCTATCTCCAGAGTTTCACATGAATCTTTCCTGACCTTAACTGGAGATTCTGGGGACTGAATCTGGGACCGTTTTGCATGCAAAACGTGTGCTCTATCCCTGAGCTCCTGTCCCATCAAAGGATCTGACCTTTGGCAAGAGAGAACAAATTGTCACGGTAACTATAACCGCCAAAGTTGCCGTTTGCATAGCATTAATCACAGCCTAAAAAGTGGCACAGGTGTAACTGAATCGGCGATTGCTCAGGGTGAACCACCTGAAACATGGCCAGCTTATTCAGCTGCACAAGCTGGGCATCAGTCAGCATAATAGGATATCTGCCGAATGTTGGCTTCAGTAAATTGTTGTCACAATCTGTAGCATCTTTATGTGCCGTTCGAAAGACAAATCGCTCCATTTGGCATCGCCGCCAAACAGTCGATTCAAGGAGAACCAGACTTGGACGTCCCAAAGTGGATTTGCTGCTTGCCGACAATGGGCAGAATTTGTTTTCTTTTTATTCGCTCGTGTGGCTTTATTGGAAGCCTACTCGAGATCATTTGCCAGTGGTTCTCTTGTGCTATAATCTTTCATAGTTGTAGATAATGCTGTTGATTTATAAGGCAATCTAAGCGAGAGTTGCAGTAATACAATGGACATATTGTCCTTGGGTGTATTTCACATTCGACTGAGGTCAGGGGGGGGGAGGAGGAAAAAATACCTTGATTCAAACTAGAAGATTCATGAAATGACCCCTATAATGAAGACCAGAGGGGAGAGGAAGGTGAAAACTTAAACTGCAAAGTCACCTCATTCGGGGGAAGAAGTCGAGTGAAACGTCTAATGCGCACACTTTTGCACATCACGGGGATGCATTGGAGGGAAGATGAACAGTTGGGTGGTTCAACCCGGCTGCCCCAATGTAATGAATAGGTAGGAAAGGTATTCCACAGTTTTCACACGTGAGGCTTAACATGTATGCTTACATGCAAATGCAAAACCTCCATTGGCTAGAATGTGCCATTGAATAGACATCTGTCCCACAGCCTCTCCCTCAGTGACAATATTCATGTGCAAATAGAGCAAGGGAACCTCAAAACCACTCTTGGTGAAAGCCTTTTAGAGGATTCCCACCAGGAACACTATGCATGTACGTATATGTTTATTTATTTGATTTATAGTCCAATTTTCCAATCATAAAGACAAATAAATTAAAAAGACCATTAAGAAAAACACACACGTATGAAGGAAAACACACATGCATACAACACCCAACCCAATAGAAACCACTTCCACAACAGACTAGTTTCCACGCCAAAGGCTTGCTTGAATAAAAAGATATTTGCCTGCCGGTGGAAGGACAGCAGAGAAGGAGCCAACCTAGCCTCTCTAGGCAGGAGGTTCTCGTGCCTGCGGGCAGCCACCAAAAAGGCCATTTCTCAAGTATCCAGCAAACATGCCTCTGATAGCAATGGGGCCGTGTATTTATTATTACATCCGTATCTCATCAAGGTAATTCCCAGCCACATCCAGGTTCTTCTAGTGACAAGACCCCAAAGCACCCAGCTTCACTGCTGCATCACGTACCATGAGACCAATTCCATCCTCCTCCCCTTAGCATTTAGTCTGACTCCTCTCCTTGCCTCCACATCTAGGGCTCCGTCAGAACAGACACAAAGAAGTCCTTGGGGACGCATTCCATGAGGAAAGCGTTTCATTGAGGAATGCCTTTGTTGAATGAAAACTCCGCTGCCTGATCTGGGCTGGTATTTTCCATAATAAAGCTAACCCAAAGGCACGATAACTGTGTTCTTAGATGCTCCTGCAGCCATTGCAACATATGACAACACAAAACGTGGTACATCTAAAGCCCAGGGGAGGGCCACAGTCCCAGGCAAGCCAACGGAATCACCCCATTATCATCCAGGTTACCTGCGGGATCGCCTTCTCCCATACAATCCGCCCCGCATGCTCAGATCCTCTGGGAAGAACTTACTGCAGTCGGCCAAGACTAGGCTGACAACCGTTACCCAGAGGACCTTCTCTTCTGCCGCTCCCAGACTGTGGAATGACCTGCCGGAGGAGACTCGTCAACTTAACAGTCTTTTAGAATTTAAGAAAGCCATAAAGACTGTTCTCTTCCGGCAGGCATATCCAGTGGAATTTTAGAATGTTTTAAGGATGTTTTTAGGATGTTTTAGGATTTTTATGCAGTTTTAATAATATGTGTCATGTTTTAATCAGTTTTATGTATTTTGTCATGTTGTTGTTCCCCACCTCGATCCAGACGGAGAGGCGGGTAAGAAACAAATTGTTATTATTATTATTATTATTATTGCACCCCCAAGTGCAATAATGATCAGAGATTTGTTGTATATTCATTATAGAATATGGTTCTTTTATCCTAGGCGAAACGGTACATCCCAGTCACACAACCAAGGTACTAAGGGAGAGATGGGCTGACCCTGTGTCCCATTTCATACCCTTTGGGACCCCAATAAGCGCAGTGATCAGAGATCTGTTGTACTTTAATTACAGCATATGGTTCTTTTATCATAGGAGAGACAAGCAGGGCTGAGAAACGGTTTGCACCAACTTCGTTGCAGTTTGAATAAGGATCAGACACAGAGTTGGGGAGCTGCAAGCTGTCTGAAAGTGAAATACCTTCAGAGTGCATCTGATTCTCTAGGAACTGGATGCAGGGCTGGGGGATTGCTTACCTGCTGAAGGCGTGTCTGTTTGCTCCCACTTATGCCCTATTTGCATATTTATAAATAAAACAAATATTCACAATGCCGCATATGTCTTCAGTGCTTCCTTATCCAAGGGAAACTACACGTCTTTATCTCCCCACTCATGGTCTGACACTGTCAGCCAAGGGTCGGCAACCGGGTTCATTCCAGACGTTTTGGACTGCAACTCCCATAAGTCCCAGTCAGTGTCGCCAATGGTCGGGGGTTGAGGGAGCTGTAGTCCAAGGTAGGATCTACACTGCTGTTTTAAAGCACTTTAAAGCACTTTATAACAGTAGTGACAACTGTTGGGGCCCAGGACACGCTCCAAAACAGTTGTCACTACTGTTATAAACCGCTTTAAAGCAGCAGTGTAGATCCACCCCAAAACAGCCGGTGGACACCAGCTACACACTAGCTTTAGGCGTAGTGAAGGATACTGCCCCTTCAGCACTGTTGACGTAAGATTCATCTGCCAGTCGGGTTGTGTTGTGTACATTGAATGTGTCATCTTGTCTGTAAGCTACACAGTGGCTGCATTCGGACAACACATTAGTCAATGGTGGGTTGAGTAGCCAACTCATAGTTGGTTAATTTGTGGGTACTCCCCACGCAACATATTCCTACACAACTGGGTGGTTGGGGCTGGCGTTGAGTAGACTAATAGTCAACCCAGCATTTGACTGACACAGCCCCTGCCCCTCTCCCCACCCTCCCTCCTCCCTCCTTCCTCCCAGTTATATCCCAGCAGCCTCTGGAAGTTGCGCCAGTTGTAGCAGAGTGGCAGCCGCCACTTTGGTCGCTCTTGCCGCCAGCCTCTATAGGGTTGTGTTTTAACCCACTCACCACACGCCATTAACACACTCAACCCTCCACACAACACTTTAAACAACTGGCTTCGAGCTAAACAACTTGCAAGCCAGTTGTTTCTCTCAGTTACTTATTTGGGCGGAATAGCATACAGTCAGTAGTTTGTGAGCGGCGTGTTACCCTCCACACAACACAATAAGCAACACAACTGACGATTGTCCCCCACCCCACCCCCCAGTTGCTTAATGTGTTGTCCAAATGCAGCCAATGTCTTGAGCCGGTGATCGTCAAATCCACACTTAAGTCTTGCTGTTGAACCATACATGTACGGGGGGGGGGTATCCTTAATGGTACAGTGGTAGACAGTTTTTACCTGCTCACATGCCTCTTCTTCTGACAGGTTTTAGGAGCAGGTCGTGGCCATGACTGAAGTGAAAAACAGGTTCTCAGGCTGATTGCTGGCTTTTGTGGAGGCCTGGGAATAACTACCAACCCCTGGATCTCAAGATTTACAGCCCTAATAAGTGGATTTTGTCCCATTTTACAAAATGGCATGCACTGTAAAGGAGGGGGGAATGCCCACCCTTCTACTCCTCTTTAAGCTCCATGACCACCAAAGTGATGGGGAAGTTCATGAGTGTTAAAGAGCTAAGGAGACAATCCATGGGGACATTTCACTGCACAAGCTGCATGCTGTTCACAAAACACACTAAGGCTGCCTCTACAAGAGGCATTTAAAGCTCTTTCAAGTCTCATTAAAAAAATTACCTCTACAACAAGAGGCATTTAAAGCTCTTTCAAGTCTCATTAAAAAATTACCTCTACACCAGCGGAGCGCAAATGGGGCGTAGAGGCGCGTTATCTCCCCGATTGTGCGCGTTATTGAATGCGCGTTAAATAGCGAAGTTTTTTTTTGCTCCATCCATCAAAGCGCATTTTGATGGGAGGGGGCTGCTGCTCCGGCGAGCGGAAGGAAAAGGCTGGTGCCCGCGGAGGCGGCTCCTCCTCCTCCCTCTATTGTCAGATCTCACCCCCTTCTCCACAGCCTGCCAGCCAGCCAGAGGGAAGGGGAGGGGAGGGAAGCGCCTTTTGACAGCTGCCGCTGCCGCCGCTGTCAAAAGTTGCGGCGGGCTCGAGCTGCCGAACTGAAGCTGGGGAGACACGTGGGGAAGGCGGGCGACTACCCTCCACCCGCCGGCTGTCCTTTCCGCTCGCCGGAGCAGCATGAGGGGGCTGCCTGGCCGCGGCGAAGGAGGGAAGAGAGCCCGCCCGCCCGCGGGGGGGGGGGGGCGGCGGGAGGAGGAGGAGGAAGGAGAGGGGGTAAAGGAAGGCGAGGAGGAGGAGGATCGCTCGCCTGCTGCCCACAGCCTACCAGCCAGCCAGCTGGGGAGCGGCGGGGAGGGAAGGGGAGGGAAGCGCCTTTTGTCGCCGCCTCTCGTGCAGAGGTATTAGGCGTAAAGGCGCTTCAGGGATAGTGTGCATAATCTCCTAACCAGGCGCAAAAGCGAATCCTTATGGAGGGGACCTAACCCACATACAGCCAACGGCCCCGTTCAGAAGACACCTTAAACCACGGTTTTAACCATAGTGGTTAAGCCAGAAAGCCAGGCCCCGTTCAGAAAACTCCTTAAACCATGGCTTTAACCACAGTGAATATGGAGAGAAAGAAAGAACGAGAAAAAGAAAAGAGAGAGAGAGAAGGCAGGACAGGGAGAAAGAGAAAGAAAGGAGAGAGAAAGAGAAAAAGGGAGAAAGAAGGAAGGAAGAGAGAGAAGGAAGAAGAGAGAAATAGAAAGAAAGGGGGAGAGAGAGAGAGAGAGAGAAAGGAGAAAGAAAAAGAAAGGAGAGAGAAAAGGAGAGAAAGAAAAGGAGAGAAAGAACGAGAAAAAAGGAGAGAGAGAGAGAAGGCGGCACAGGGAGAAAGCGAAAGAAAGGCGAGAGAAAGAGAAAAAGGGAGAAAAAGGGAGAAAGAAAGAAAGAAAGAGAGAGAGAGAGAGAGAGAGGGAGAGAGAGTGAAGAGGCGGGCACCTGCTGGCTACGAGAGCTGGCCATAAAGTTACCGGGCAAGTTCCGCCGCTTGCCGTGCCGTGCTAAATGCTGTCCCGGAACGAAAGTGGAAGCGCTTTCGCTGCGCCCTCCTTACCTGGGCTGTGGCGCGGGCGGGCGGGAGCTCACGAATGCGGTGGGAGGGGGCAGCCGGGTGGCTTGGGTGGGCGACCGGCGGCGGCGGCGGCGGTCCGGAGAGGAAGGCATCGTCCCACCCACCGGAGGGCAGGGAGCACCGAAGTTCGAGCGCGCGGCGCGTCCTTGGCTCACCGGCCAGCCTTGCCAAAGCGCGCCCCCGTCTGTTCCGATCGCCTTCCTCCCCGGCGGCCTTTGGGCGAGAGGACCAAGCGAGCGCACTGCACGGGCGCGAAAACCCGGCCTGGATCCCGCCCGTCCGCCCGCCCGCCCGCCAGCCCTCGCCGCTAGCTAGGTGCCCAAGGCGCGAGCCTCGGCCTCCAGGCGGAAAAAGCGGACTGGAGCGAGAAAAGGTGAACCCAGCTCCCGCTAGGGTGACTGAGAGGCCAGCACCAGTCACCTCCAGCAGAGGCGGCCCCAGGCATTGTGCCTATGGAGGCTGGCGGCTCTTATGTCAGTGGGGCAGTGAATCCGCGCTGGGCTTCATTCAGACCCAGACAGAGGTCTAAAGGAGCTCTCCAAGGTGCTGAGCCCAATCCCCCAAAGAGGTTCAGCACTTTGCATGGCTCCTTTAGCGAATTCACAGCCCCACTGACATCGGAGCCACCAGCCTCCGCTGCTTAAATGCAATCTGCAGTTGGTCCTTTGTGCCCCCCCCCCCCCGATACCTAGATGATAACATCCCCAACCAGGAGGTGGGAATGGGGAAGAGGAATGTCACTTTCAAGTATTTCCCAGCCACTCACGGGTAGGGATGTATGGGAAATTGTTTTCATTTCGTTTTTGGTCTACCCAGTTCGCACCAGGATTTGCCCAGTTTGATTTATTGCCCCACTGAAATAGGAGCTGCCGGCCTTCCTTGCATTTCGATGCCTAAGGCAGAGCAACAAATGACATCGCCGCCCCACAACCACCCAAGCCAAAGAGCTTCTCTAGACGGGCGCTTTATAGCATGTGTGTGATTGGCCACTCAAGGGTGTTTGTGGCCAGTGCGTTTCCTGCGCTATCTCCTGGAAATGACAAACTGACAATCCCATTCTAGCACCTTATATTGCCGAATGGCCAGATGTTGACCCAAGTATGATAGAGATGCTAATTAATCAGCTGAAATCAGGGAAAGCACCCGGACCTGATGGGATTCCATCTGAAATGTTGAAGTGTAACGCTGGCTGGTGGGGATCATTGCTTGCGTCACTTTTCACCCTTATAAACAAGTCAGGGCTGATTCCTGTGGCTTGGAGGAAAGCCATTGTGATTCCAATACATAAAAAGGGCCCAAAGGAAGACCCGGCCAACTATAGACCTATCAGTTTGCTGTCTATTATAAGCAAGATATATGCCAGTTTTTAAAATCTTAGACTGAGGGATTGGATCAAGGAAAAAGATATTCTGGGCATAGAACAGATAGGTTTTAAGGCTGGAAGTTCAACCAATGACCACTGTTTAGTTTTAGCCCATCTAGTATATAAACATCTAGCTCCAAAGGGAGGGAAGTTGTACGTGGCGTTTATTGATCTTAAGATGGCTTTCGATTCCATCATTCGATCCCGATTATGGAGTAAGCTGGAGCAGCTTTCCATTGAACCCAGACTACTATTTCTAATTAAATCCCTGTATTCTAACACTTCTATGTCAGTCAGATACAGCAGACAGGGTCACCTTACGGATGAGATTGTAAACTGTAGGGGAGTGAGACAAGGATGTGTCCTGGCCCCAACCCTATTTAACTTATATCTGGCAGAGCTTCCACAATGGCTGGCCAAAATCCAATCTCATGCTCCCAAGATAGGACCAGTCAGGGTGCCTCTTTTGCTATACGCGGATGATGCGGTCCTGATCTCACGAACCCGCTTGGGCCTTGGAAGATTACTAAATGGTTTTGCGAGTTACTGTGCTGAAAATGGATTGTCGATTAATTATATGAAAACTAAGGTTATGGTATTTGCAAAGAGAAGATGTAGGTTCTCCTGCCGGATGGGTGGAAGAAAAATCGAACAGGTGGAATCGTACAAATATCTAGGCCTATGGTTTCAAGATAACTTAAAATGGAATAAGCATAGCAGACAGGTCAAAGCCAAAGCGGAACAAACAGTGGGAGCCTTACTGAAATTTTTTTTAGTGAGGGGAGGTAAGTTCCCCCCAGCAGCCCTCAGAGTGTATAAAACCAAGTTGGTGGCCCAGATGTTGTATGGGGCCCAGATCTGGTTTCCTACATTCAAAGGATCACTCGAGAACATCCAAACACAATTTCTGAGGTCAATCCTGGGAGTCCCAAGGTGTGTTCCTGGTGCTGCCCTAAATTTGGAGACAGGAATGAGATCCGTGAAATGTGTGGCATGGACACATTCCATATTATATTGGTTCCGCCTATACCACTCTCTTACCCCAAACTCATTAGTCACTCAGGTCTTATTGGACGGTTATAATCACTAGGGATGTGCACTGGATCGGACCCGATCCACGATCCGAGTCCGGTCCAGTGGGAAATCGGATAAATTATCCGATTTCCGATCCCGCAGCTGGATCGGCCGATCCAATCCGAACCGGTCCGAAAAAGCTCCGAACCGGTTCGGCGGATCGGCGGGCGCCCACTGGCGCCCACCGCCGCTTCCATTGGTGGGCGCCAGCAGGCGCCCGCCGATGAAAGTGGACAGCGGGGGGGGGAGGAGGGGGGCACTTACCTTCTCGGCCCGGTGGCTCCCGTCCGGCGCCGGCGCCTACTACTACTAGCAGGCTCCGCGGCCTGCTCTAGGGTGGCGCGCCGGGTGATGTCATCACCCGGCGCACTACTCTAGAGCAGGCCGCAGAGCCTGCTGGTAGTAGTAGGCGCCGGCGCCGGCCGGGAGCCACCGGGCCGGGAAGGTAAGGAGGGGGTGCGTGGAGGGGAGGAGGGGGCGCGCGGAGGGGGGAGGGGGGAGGGGGGCCCTTACCTGCCCGGCCCGGCGGCTCTCGTCCGGCGCCGGCGCCTACTACTCCCAGCAGGCTCCGCGGCCTGCTCTAGGGTGGCGCGCCGGGTGATGTCATCACCCGGCGCGCTACTCTAGAGCAGGCCGCGGAGCCTGCTGGAAGTAGTAGGCGCCGGCGCCGGACGGGAGCCGCCGGGCCGGGAAGGTAAGGAGGGGGTGCGTGGAGGGGAGGAGGGGGCGCGCGGAGGGGGGAGGGGGGAGGGGGGCCCTTACCTGCCCGGCCCGGCGGCTCCCGTCCGGCGCCGGCGCCTACTACTCCCAGCAGGCTCCGCGGCCTGCTCTAGGGTGGCGCGCCGGGTGATGTCATCACCCGGCGCGCTACTCTAGAGCAGGCCGCGGAGCCTGCTGGAAGTAGTAGGCGCCGGCGCCGGACGGGAGCCGCCGGGCCGGGAAGGTAAGGAGGGGGTGCGTGGAGGGGAGGAGGGGGCGCGCGGAGGGGGGAGGGGGGAGGGGGGCCCTTACCTGCCCGGCCCGGCGGCTCCCGTCCGGCGCCGGCGCCTACTACTACCAGCAGGCTCCGCGGCCTGCTCCAGGGTGGCGCGCCGGGTGATGTCATCACCCGGCGCGCTACTCGAGAGTAGGCCGCGGAGCCCGCTGGTAGTAGCCGCCGGCGCCGGACGGGCCGAGAAGGTAAGCAGTGGCGGGGAAGGGGGCTTACCCCCCCCCGGAGCCGTCCGCTTCTATCCGCTGGCGCCCGCGGGCGCCAGCGGATGGAAGCGGGCGGCCCCAGGGGGGGTAGGGAGCGCGGGGGAGGGGGTTTACCTGCCGGGGCCGTCCACAGCGGACGGCCCCGGGGGGGGGGGAGGGAGTTAGGCCCCCCCTTACCCACCCGCCGCCATTTTTTCCTCATAGACTTGCATTGCAATGCAAGTCTATGGGGAAAAAAATGGCGGCCAATCCAAAAATGTACGATTTTTGGGTCGGGATCGGACTCGATCCGGTCCGGGGGGCCTCCGATTTTGTCCGAACCGGTCCGGGACAAAATTGGAGGTCCCGATCCGGGTCCCGATCCGATCCGGGGGGTCCGTGCACACCCCTAATAATCACCTTGGACCAAGATGATAGTACAGAGAATCTGTACCTTGGGTTTTTCTCCCTCTTTTCTGTTAGCCCTTGAGGCAAGGAGTGTGAGATGTTTAATCAAGCAGAGATTATCTGATATTGACCTTCAAGAGATGAGAGGGGTAGCGCAAGGCCCCTGTTGCCCTTTCGCACAAGGACTGACTGACTTAGCCCAAAAAGGTGAAATGAGATATTTACAATGGCTCACAGTCCCTAAGTATAGAAGGGCATTCACCCTAGCAAGATTTAATGTTCTCCCATCCAGAGTCCTAGAGGGTAGATATAAGAAAATACCTCTGGTGAATAGATGCTGCCCATGTAATGAGCTGGAAGTTGAGTCTATTGAACATGTCTTGTTCTGTTGCAACTACTATATAGAAGCTAGGAGAGATTTGATATTTCCAATCACCCAGAGTTTTACAGGTCTCCCCATGAGTATTTTAAAGACAATCCTCTTGCGGGGTACAGATAAACAAATCACTTTGCAGGTGTCTAAATTTCTTTCACTTGCTATGCATTTTAGGTTGCAAATGGGCAAATAATGTTTTAATATTTTAATGGAATCAGCTGCGGTTTTACAGGAGTGTTTTAATATTGTGTATTTGTAAATTGATTACTGTGTTGGTTTGTTGACCGTAAATAAACAATTCGAATTCGAAAAACACACAGATAAGGTGGTATTATCCAGATATCGTGGGATCTCTCTGCCACTAGATGGCACTGTCTCATTAAAACACAATGGGGCCTTTCCGGAAGGGCAACAAATCACATGGTCATGTGTAACGGGCTGCGTTGCGATGGTGGGAATCCTGTGAGGATGAAAGTCCCAGTAAGGCATGGGATTTTTCCTGTGTGTAGGGAAGCTCAAAGCACATAGTACCTAAAGCCAGGCAAGTGGTTTTGGCACGAGGCAGAAAGACCCACAAGCCCCATTTTATTCTTACAGTCATAATGGTGCTATGATTTAAAGGAGTTTGAAACACAAAGCTGTACACATAGTCAGCATTTGTTTTTTAAAAAAATCAAGGCTAGCAAACAGTTTTCTTATTGTTATTGTTGGAGTTCTAACATATTAGGAATGTAGAAGCAGTTTTAAAGCATGGAATGGCAGTTGGAAGGGGGAAAGACAAATGGTTCAATGCAAGAATCCACCATAAAGCATTCCTGGAAGATGACTGTCCAGCTGCCTCTTGAAGACCTCTAGTGTGGGAGAGCCCACGACCTCCCTAGGTAATTGGTTCCATGGTCATACTGCTCTAACAGTCAGGAAGTTTTTCCTGATGTCCAGCCAGAATCTGGCTTCCTGTAACTTGAGCCCATTATTCCGTGTCCTGCACTCTGGGATGATCGAGAAGAGATCCTGGCCCTTCTCTGTGTGACAACCTTTCAAGTATTTGAAGAGTGCTATCATGTCTCCCCTCTTCTCCAGGCTAAACATGACCAGTTCTTTCAGTCTCTCCTCATAGGGCTTTGTTTCCAGAACCCTGATTATCCTTGTTGCCCTCCTCTGAACCCCCTCTAGCTTGTCTGCATCCTTCTTGAAATGTGGTGCCCAGAACTGGACACAATACTCAAGGTGAGGCCTAATCAGTGCTTAATAGAGGGGAACCAGTACCTCGTGCGATTTGGAAGCTATACTTGTATGAATGTAGCCCAAAATAGCATTTGCTTTTTTTGCAGCCACATCACACTGTTGGCTCATATTCCGCTTGTGATCTACAACAATTCCAAGATTCTTCTCGCTTGCAGTATTGCTGAGCCAACTATCCCCCATTTTGTAACTGTGCATTCGGTTTCTTTTTCCTAGGTGTAGAAGATTTATCACTATTAAATTTCATTCTGTTGTTTTCAGCCCAGCGCTCCAGCCTATCAAGGCCACTTTGAAGTTTTTTTCTGTCTTCCATGGTATTAGCTATCCCACCCAATTTTGTGTCATCTGCAAATTTGATAAGCATTCCCTGCATCTCCTCATCCAAGTCATTAATAAAAATGTTGAAGAGCACTAGTCCCAAGACTGAGCCCTGTTGTACTACATTCGTTATCTCCCCACAGTTTGAAAAGGTACCATTGATAAGCACTCTTTGAATATGATTCCTGCAGCCTCACTGGAAACTTTTGTGTTCCACAGTCTTCCCGCATTCACAACATGCTCCTTTACATGTAGCCATGCGATTTTGATTTGAAAACTTCCCTTCTTGGCAAGGCTCCATTGTGATTAGTGAAACATCGCCATCTAGTGGTGGAATTATAGCGCAATGCCAACTTTACACACTGGGGAGATCCGGCGATGTCCCAATGATAACTTTGAATACTGCATTATTTCCGATCTTTTTAAAAGTAAGATGATGAGGTGATAGTGCGTGAGATATCCTAGATGTTGACAACATCATGTAATGGAACTGCAAACTTCCGTGAGTGGACATGTGCAATGAATCTCTTGTTCAGAGAAGCTGATATACTAATAGTGATCTTAGTTTTCTGTGCTGGTTCTTATGTAACCAAAATGGCACCACCCACACTCAGAAGGGAGGGTATCAGCAAGCTTATGGGAACCCCCAAGAGTTGCAGAAGTGTAAAATCTCTTGAGAGGAAAAAACCTAGCGGAGGGACCCCCAAAACAACACAGTAAGATCTGAGTGTGCTTCTAGTAGCTACAGAATGTTGACTGACTGTTGTGAGGGGGAATGGAATGGAGTATACTGGAGGAGGGCACTGTACAGCACACTCCAAACTGCCACATTTTGCTGCAGATCCCACTTGTCTAGAATGAATTCTGTTTGGGATGTCAAATATGCATCATTGTGCTCAGCTGTTCTTGGGTAATCTGGAAAACAAATGCAGTTTTAGAAAATTTAGAAAAAAACAGAAAATGGCATATGTCTAGAGTCTGGTAAGTCATCCTGTTAGGGGGAAGGGCTATAGCTCAGATGTAGATCACATGCTTTGCATACAGAAGATTGTGGGTTCAAGTCCAAGCAACTCTGGATACAGCTTGAAAAGACTACTTAACAAAGCTCTGGAGGGCTCGTGCCTGTCCAAACTTGGATACTTACTTGACTAAAGAGAAATGTATGTATTTATCTGGATTTTCAGCATTCCCAAACCCAGAAGCTCTGACTCAGTGGGTTATAAGCAATTGAAACAAAACAAAAGCTAATTAAAACCTCAACAGACATGACACAAGCTGCCTGTATGCACCTCAGCAAAGGCAGAGGTAGGATTTTCAGTTACAGAAAAACTAGGCAATCTGGTGTCACAAGATGTTTTGAACTATGTTTTCCATCATCACCCCAATGATTAGCCATGCTGGCTGAGTTTCAAAATGTCTGGAGGGCACCAATTTGTCTACTCCTAGGCTGAATCTTCCAGCTTTACATTTTTTTTCTGTTTGCACTTTGAAAAATGCCACAAAATAGTGTCAGCTGCACGTCTGACTAATAAGGGGCAGACCGAGGCTTGAACGTGAGATAAGCAAGATCCCAGGCCTTTCCTTGACAATCTGCACACCTTTGTACCAGCCACAATCTGACTGATACGCACCATAAACAAGATGCACAGTTGCTGCCATTTTGTGGCTAAGTCCCCTGCACTGTTTGAAATATGAGTAAGGCAATGCAAATTTGAGAATGACCCTGGAAGCAGTGAAAGAAGAGCCTGGTTCAAAACTGCCCACATCTCCCTAGGAAGGTCTTCATCACAATTTGGGAGCTGTTATGGGTAAAATAGCTTACAACAGCCTTTCCCTCAACCTGGTGCCCTCCAGATGTCTTGGACTTCAGCTCCCATCAGCCCCAGCCAGCATGATCAATGGTCAGGAATATTGGGCATTGTAGTCCATAACATCTGGAGGTACCAGGTTAGGGAAGGGCGGTCTACAAATATGAGTAATACATGTGATTGTTGCATGGAACCATTGACAAGCTGGATTCGGTATCATTCTGTAACAATGAATGAAGGTCTGTGGTAGGGAACTGAGCAGGTAGTGGACTATACCACTTCTGACTTTACATTCATCACATTTTTAAATTTTAAAAACAATTTGCAATCTGAAAAAAAAACAATGCAGCAGGAAAAGGCTTGGGACAGATCGTTTCCCTGATCTGCTAGTTCTCTATTTGAAGAGACATGTCTCCCCTGCCCGATGGTGGAATATTCAAAATAAGAATCTCCTCACCTGTAGTCCAAATGGTTCAATCTAACACCAATTTCTTCTGAAATTCTAAATGATTGTCCTGCAGTATTTACTTACTTATCATCCCACCCAGCATGGTCAATGTTCAAGGATAATGGGAGTTGTAATATAAAACATTTGGAGGGTAGCACGCTGGGCAAGGCTTAGATAACTATGTGGATGGCATTTAAATATGGGAAATACCAAATTTTTCTTCCTTTGCACCTAGAATTCCACTTTGAGCAGCTCAACACATGTCAAACTCGTTTCCTGTTATGAATTTCAATAAACTGAAACTATTTTAAATTGTGGTTTCAGATCTGTATTTACCCTAAAACTTATTTAAAGGCTGCAATCCTATACACACTTTCTTGGGAGTAAGTCCCATTGAACTTAATGGGAATGCTTTGTGAGTAGACATTGATAGGCTTGCACTGCATGGCTGCAATCCTTTACACACTTAAAAAGTGAGTAAATTCTATTGAACTCAACAGGGCTTAATTCAGAGTAGACATATATAGGACTGCACTGTAGGGAGCAAATAATAAATTCTTTAGATGCTATGAAGGTTTCTCAAAACTTGTTCTGTTATAAAGTCTCACCTTGCTCAAGAATAGTTGGCTTACAACACATTGCAACTGTATAAAATCAGTTGCCTATATATATCAGTTCACTTTGTCCTGCAACTGAAATTATTGAAGCAAGGATAATAATGAATGGTTCAGAAATGTATTTGTGTTATAAGCCAATACTTTCTTTAAACAAGGAGCTAGTGCTCTCTAATGGTAGCAAGGAAGCACCACAGATTATTATTTTTTTAAAACTAACCACTGGTTTATCTTGAGTGTCGGGATCTCACAGATTTATTGTAATTTACTCCCCCTCTTCTGTATTGGATTGCAGCACTAAATCTAGATAATATAATCTGTATTTTCTTAATCTAAATCAGGGGCAGCAGAAGACTTCAGGCTTCTTGGATCTATTTTGTTTTTTTACTGGAGACTAGTACAAAGGACATCTGCTTAAGAACCCCGAGTGCGAGAACTGAACAGCGCCCACGGTCTTTCCACACAAAAATCCAAAAATACTCCAAGCATCCTTCATTTTAGCAGTATAATTTGGGGGGGGGGTAGGAGTAATTTTGTTGCTGCTATTGGGAGTGAGAAATCCCAGCTGGTTTACTGCAAATCACTCAGATCTCTCCGTTAATCTAGATGTACCTTTTGTACACCCCTCCTGCATCATGTGCCTAAAAGCCGTGTCAATTGGCCAAACAGGAATATCTTTAAGGCAAAGATTAAATGGGCACAAATCAGAAATCAAACATAATATCAATAATAATAATAATAATAATAATAATAAATAATTTGTCTCCCAATGAAATTGTTAATAGAGGGGAAACACATCTCGACAGGTCTTACTACCTGATATATAAATTAATTGAATTTATATTGACCGCTGTGCATGGCCAATGTCAGGATCAATGTGTACGGCTAGACAGGGACAAAAGTCCTACAACTCCCAGCATGCCCCAGAAACCCATCGTAAGGATTGCGCCTTACAACTTGTTTCCGAAAACGTCCAATAGGATTGTGGATAGGGGGTGGAAGGGCGGAGCTTCTGTCCCGCTTGGCGTCACGTGCTCTCCTGCGCCGCTCTCTCCCGCCCTTAATCTCGGACCTCCACGATCACGGGATTTCTCGCGATATTTCGTCCTGGTGGGTGGGGGGAACCAAGGAAAGGGGGGCGGGTTTTGAGGGGGTCCCTTCCCCGCCCCCTCCCTCCCTCCCCCCCTCGCTTTCCCCGAACGGCCGTTGCTAACACAAAATGGAGGCCGCCGCCGTTGCCTCTACCGCCGTCGCCGCCGCTGCGGCCGATATCGCCCCCGTCGACGCTGCGGCCCCGACCTGCCCGGGTCGCGAGGACGGCGGCGGGGAGGAGGAGGAGGAGGAAGAGCCGTCCACCTCGGCCGCCTTCTCTTCCCCCGCACCGGAGCCCGGCCCGGAGGAGGTACGGGCGGGAAAGGGGAGAAGGAGGAGGAGGAGGAGGGGGGCGCCGGCAGCATTCGCGTGGTTGGCTCTGAACGCCTGTGGCCCCCGCGCCACCATCCCCAAGGAAGCCCCCGGCCCGACCCTCTGCCCTCCAAAGCCGCCTGTCTACGCTCAGAGGAGCTCTTTTTCACCCTTTCCCCGAAAGCCCTCTGTGTACGCTCAGTGGAGCTCTTTTTCACCCTTTCCCTCCAAAACCACCCCTGTACGCTCAGTGGAGCTCTTTTTTGATCCTCTGCCCCCTCCCCTTGAAAGCTGTCTGTGTACGCTCAGAGGAGACCTTTTTTTATCCTTTTCCTCCAAAGCCATCTGTGTATGCTCAGTGGAGCTCTTTTTTGATCCTCTGCCCCTCCCCTTGAAAGCTGTCAGTGTATGCTCAGAGGAGACCTTTTTTACCCATTTCCTCCAAAGCCATCTGTGAACGCTCAGTGGAGCTCTTTTTTGATCCTCTGCCCCCTCCCCTTGAAAGCTGTCTGTGTACGCCCTTTCGCTCCCTCCCATCGAAATCCATCTGTGAATGCCCAGAGGAACTCTTCTTTTTTGTTTACCCTCTGCCCTTTCCATGGAGTTCATGGTCCATGTTCAAAGGGAGTATATGTCTTCAGGACCCCAGTTTCTGGTAGTGGTGCTACCTGTACCCCTCCAGGTTCTGAGATGAGGGTGCCTTCGTGACAGCGGCCTACCTGTGAGGGCAGGATATGACTTTGAATCACCAGCTGCCTTGTACCCTGCTCTTCTGCAGCTCCCCGCAGGCATCTTGTCGGATGCTGCGGGAAATATTTTTTTATTTATCTATTTAACATTTAGGGTAGTATCCAATATTTGTCCTCCATCGAGTAGACCAACTGAAATAAATGGGACTTAATGGTTGTTAACCTCCCAGAGCGCTTCGGTTATTGAGCGGTATAGAAATGTAATAAATAAATTCGTCATGTCTAGCTTGTCCTATTTATTTCAGTAGGTTTGTTCTATGTAGGACTAACATAGGATACTATCCTAGTAATTCACTTTCTGCTAAAAAGGATGCTAGCCTACCAGACGGACCTTCAGTCTGATCCAGCAGGGCTGCCCTCTTCTTTGTCAAGGATTCCAAAATCCCCTGGAATTGGTGTAATACCAATATCTCTTCATCTGGCAAGGTGAATAGAATAGAATAGAATTTATTATGGTCACAAGACCAGCAAAGTAGAGCAGCACTATAAACCCAATCATATGCACAAGGCCAACAAGGTAAGATGGGGCTATAAGGACAATAATGAAACACAGATAGATAAACAATAAACATCTGGCAAGGTGCTACAGAAAGCAGGACTTGTTGCAGAAATTGGAGTGTGGGGAGGGAGTTGAGGGATCTGCAGACACTCAACTTAGGCTGTACAACATGTCACTTGATGGTTGGACCTGCAGCTGCCTTTAGGATTCTGGGAAACAGAAAAGGGAAAAATAAAGGAGGAGGCGGATTACGTTTTATATTCTTCTAAGGATTTGAAGGTGACACATATGGTTCTCCTTTCTCATCCCAAGTTCACCTTCATAAACAGCCCTGTGAGATAGGTCAGGCTGAGAGATAGCAACTGAGGCCCAGGTCACACAGTGAACTTCAGGTTAAGGTGGTAGTGGGACTTAAATTTGGATCTCCCTGTACCTAATCTGGGACTCTTAAACCAGGGGTAAGCAACTGGGGCCCTCCAAATGTGTTGGATCACAACTCCCATCATTCCCAACCATTGGTCATGATGGCTGAAACTTAACGGAGATGGTAGTCCAAAGCAGGAGGGCACCAGGTTTCCACACCTGCTCTAACCACTACACCACACTGGCTCTACATTTTCATCCTTGACAGACTTATTGGGAGCTATTAAGTATAATGTGCTTGTGGGCTTTCCCATTGGGGCATCTGGATGGCCCCTGTGTGAATAGTATGCTGGACTAGAGAGGTTTTGGTCAGAGCCAGCAGCCACAATTAATCTCTGAATATCTGTTCCTGGGGCAGCGAGCAAATGAGATGGCCACCATATTCTTACCTGTCTGCCGGTGTCTTTCCCCAGAAGCAGCTGGCTAGCCACTATTGGAAATTGGTCTAAGTGGATGGTCTGATCCAGTACAGCACTTATTCGGTTCTTATGAGTTTGGGGGGTTCTCTGGTCTTTATATCAATCAGGGATGGGCTGACTGCTTGGTAATCTACTACCCTAGTTAGTTCAAAGGCAGATCAGGGAATAGAGATTCCGCCTGTGCTGGATGGGCTCACACTCCTGCTGAAGACTCAGGTTCGCAATTTAGATGTACTGGCTTCAGGCCTCAACTTGGGTTCAGGTGTGCATTTGCGCAGTTGATACTACTGCGCCAACTGCACCTATTCCTAGAGATGCCTATGGTCATGCACGACTTAGTTACATCCGGTTTGGGCTACTGCAATGTGCTGTGTGTGGGTCTGCCTTCGAAAAGTGTTTGGAAACTTCAGCTAGCCTCGAATGCTGCAGTCAGACTGTTGGCTGAGGCCAATTATGGAGAGCATGTGACACAGTGGCTTCCTGGCACAATTCAAACTGGTGGTTATGACCCATAAACCAATTCACAGGAGTTTTAAAGCACACTGTTCACAATTAAACTTGTCAGCACTTAATACATCAAAGTAATCATATAGTCACAGTGTTTTTAAATATGCATTTAATGAATTATAATGATGTGAGTACAGTTATGCACTGATAAATATAAATACAAATACTGTTAGATTTATAATTTTTGGGTCCTAATTGTATATTGGGTGGTTGGGTGCAAGGCACTTGTATATGGTATAGTTATACAACCACGGCCTCCTTTTTGTGGATATGACCCATAAAGCCCCATATGGTTCGGGACCAAGTTAACTGAAAGGCCATATTCTTCCATATGAGCCTGCCTGGGGTTTAAGGTCATTGAGGAGACTCTTCTCGCCATCCTTCTGCTATCGGAGGCACATCTATTGGAGATGTGATAGAGGGCCTTCTCACTTCCTGCTTCCAGGCTCTGGAACGCCCTGCTGAGAGAGGCTAGGTTGGCCTTTCTATTCTGTTGGCAGAGAAAATCAATTTTATTCAGGTAGGCCTTTGCCACGGAAGGTGGTCTGTTATTGAAGGGGTTTTTAATTGGTTGGGTGCTATCTTATTTCTTTCATTGTTGTTTCATTGTGTTTTTATGGATCTGTTTTTATGTTATGTTTTAATTAAGATTTTGTATTTAACCCGTACTTGATTGTGGTTATCAACCTTGAGAACTGTTTTTGGTGGAGAGCAGGAACATTACAGAAATAAATAAATAAACCCGTTTACCTTGCCATGCTGATTAGCAGGAGGCAAAGGCTATACAGTTCTGTGTAGATTTTTTGGGGGGAATTTGCTGTATTGAGCACAGCAAAACATCCTTCTGAATAGAAATGGACGGGACTGAGCAATTAAATGTCCCTTTAATAGGTAAGACATCACTAATGTGTGTTCTGTGATCCTGAGTAACATACGTTAAAAATATAAGAGCCAGGCTCAGAAAGAATCAAACCAAAGCCCTATAAATCACCATTCTGCTTCATAATTTCCTCTAGAGTGAACTCACCTATTTATTTATTTATTTACTGCATTTCTATACTGCCCAATAGCCAAAGCTGTCTGAGCGGTTTACAAAAATTAAAACTATATAAACCATTCAAAATATAAAACAACAGTATAAAAACATAATTTAAAATACAGTATAATACACAACCAGGATAAAAACCGAGCAGCCATGCAGAAATTAATACGGATTTAAAATACAAATTTAAACAGCAAGGTTAAAAATCAAACTGAAGAACTGTTAAAATACTGTGAAAATAAAAAGGTCTTCACCTGGTGTCGAAAGGAGCACAAAGTAGGTGCCAGGCGAACCTCTCTAGAGATCTCATTCCACAGCTGGGGTGCCACAGCAGAGAAGGCCCTCCTCCTGGTAGCCACCTGCCTCACTTCCTTTGGCAGGGGCTCAAAGAGAAGGACCCCTGTGGATGATCTTAGGGTCCGGGCAGGTACATATGGGAGGAGGCATTCCTTCAGATAACCTGTCCCCAAGCCGTTTAAGGCTTTGAATGTTAATACCAGCACTTTGAATCCGGCCTGGGCCTGGACCGGCTATCCTTAAATGATAGCCACCATTCTGTTCTTACCTAATAATAATTCATATAGTTCTGTTTGTAAACTAGTGTCCTCCTATCCCTTACTTGTAGATTCCCTGAAGCCTTTCCCTAGACATTCCTAGTGGCTGTAGAATTGCTTCTGCTGCTGCTTTTTCATGTCATTAGATCACACTCCTATTTTTCTTTCATATAGCTCTGGTTAGCAACTAATTTTGACTGCCGCAGTTCACACGTGATGGCGGAAAACAATAGATTAATTAATTCACTATTTGTTCAGTTGGAGGATGTTGTGTGACATGCGAACTCGGACACTATGGGTTAGTCATGGGTTAAACAACCCAAAGTTAACCTAAGAACTCAACAGAGGTTAACTTTGGGTTGCTTAACCCATGAATAATCTGTAGTGTCTGGGTTCATATGTCATGCGACATCCTCAGATCGGGTCGATCAGAGGTTGATTATGCAAAGTGGAAGTTGCTCTTGCACAGCATGCAACCCGGCAAACCAAGGGTTAATTCCATGCGAGCCACGTCTGTGTTTTGAATTGACTATTGGTGAAGGGCTGCCAACATTGCCAGCTGATTTCCTGCTTACTCCTGAGACACAGGCAAATGATTCTTCATAAACCTCTTCTTCCCCATATGCTTTGGCAACGTTTTCATATCCACCTCAGCTGCTCTTTTCTGGTTGGCTGTGTTTTAGCCCATGCAAGGGAAAGCATCTGCCAAAACTATTACGCTTTTCACTGTGAAGGAAGGTGGGGGAAGTGCCCTTCATGGCACGTTGTTACAAGTTCTGGTTAGTGTGGTTAGTGTTGGTGCTTGTATAATTCTGAGCCGTGGTTATTGCTAACAAGAGGAAGGGGTGGTCATGCTCTTCAGAGAGTGGGGAGGGCGTGGAAGTAGCAGGCTTCCCCAAAACTGGCTCCTATTTTGCAGATTGATTTGCAGGGAGTGAACATTAATTCTGTATCAGAAACTTGAAGCTGCAGTTCAGGAATGTTCTCCCTTACTCTAATCTGGTGCCAAAAGTAAAGTACAGCTTCAGGAGTCTAGTCTTCGCTTTTTCATCCTTATGATTGTTCTGGAATAGCTATTCATTCCAAAATATATAACACTATAGATAGCTTTTCCAAATGTATGACATTTTAGCTGTTCCAGCTGTACTGTGGATATTTTTGAAAAAGAAATGTTGTACTTTGAATGAATAAAGACTAATATTTTATTAATGGTAGAAATCAGAAATAGGTTTTCAGGTCATGTTTTTATCCTTTTCTCCATCTGCACTTACCATCAGACAGAAATCTTGCTTCTGCTGCCAAGTTTGACTTACTATTTGAGGAGGGGTGGGGAAGCCAGCTGTGGCTGTCCAAATGTTGCTGGACTCCAGCTCCAATCAGCCCCATCAGAAATGGCCAAGGGTCAGGGATGTTGGCAGTTAGAGCCCATTAATATCTGGAGGACCACAGGTTCCCCCGCCTCTGAAGTAGGGATTAAGAGTACAATCCAAAACAGGTATCTTCTGTACATGTTATTGCGTTCAGTGTGATGTGCTTCTTGATAAGGGTTTTGTAAGTTTTCCACCATACACCTGAAAAGGGGTTTCTACCTCGGAAGTAGTTTGAGCTGTACTACATGTTGTAACAGATGTTAAAAAGATAAATATTGGTTAGGAAGATTTCGACAACTTAGAAATGCTCTTGTTGTTTAGGAGCTGATGAGTTTCTGAATCTCAGCTTCTGACACCAAGAAAAACCCTTGGTGTTAGTGTATTGCAACAGTGCAATCCAAAAAGAGTGTCTTGTGGCATGTTAAAGACTAACAAATTTATTCCTGCGTAGGCTTTTGTGGCCACTGTCCAGTTCATAAGATGCATGGAGTGTTAACTTCAAATTCGCAGATCTATGTACACATGCTGGGTGTGGGGAAGGAGATTTAAATGTCTCTGTAAAATATAGTTCTGAAATGGAAATGAAACTTCCAAAAACAAGGCATAATTCCCAACAACTCCTAAGTATTTCCTACACTTATTCCCTAAGTAAATTGGTCAGGTTCCAAAGAACTATGCATCTACTCCTTCAAATACAATGAGCCTTTAACTTATGATTCTCAAACAGCAATTCATTCTTATAAAACATAGTGAACTGTTTTGAATCGGGGAGAACTTTCAAAAACACTTCTACCATTTTTGTGTGGTCTGTTAGCTGTTAGACATAATGCTCATTGTAGAATTTTCAATTTTATTTACAGGAATATGTTCCGCCATTTCAACTTAAGCCCCCTCCAAAAGCAACTAAATCTGACAAAGGGGTTGATCCAGAATATGAAGAGAAGATGGTAGGTTTTCCGCTTTACCAGTATTTCTGATGATACCTTTGCTAATCTTAATTTAGTTGTGGTAAATAGTAGTAAAACATTTATATACATAATATTCAGTATTCTGAAATAAAACATTTAACAAATTATTCAGTAATGTCTGGCATCAACAGTCTTAAAAAAGTGTGTATTTATATTTGGAATGTTTAACGTTCATAACTGCTGAAGGGAAAATGTCAAAAATCAATATCCTTTCAGAGGATCCTTTATTTATTTATTTCACAACTTTATATACCACTTACCAAACACAATTTCAAAGGGTGAACATAATGTCAACATCAGCATTAAAATATAAAATCCCATCATGAAATAATCGCTGTTCAGCAATTAAACTGTTAACTGGACCCGATTGGGTGGCACCTCTGGGAAATGTCGCATAAAGAGATAGGTCTTAAGAAGGAGATTCCGAAAGTCAAAACTGTAGACGCCTATCTGAAGTCAATGGGGAGCGTGTTTCAGAGGGTGGATGCTGCAACCCTGAATGCTCAATTAGTACTCCTAAAGCGAACTTCAGTATCCTGCTGCACTATCAAAGAATGCTTTCTCTGAGGTTCAGAAAGGTTGCTCAGAGACATGAGCGATGAGACGATCCCTAAGATATCCTGGTTCCAAGTTTTTTCCCAACCTTTATATGTTAACAATAAAACCTTAAACTTAACTCGGCAGCTTATTAACAGCCGGTGCAGTTCTTTTTAGCAGAGGTATAACATGCCGGCCAGAGGAGGCCCCCTGTACCAGTTTCAACTTCCGGACCAAGTCTATGGGTAGCCCCCTACAGTTGAATACTGGGCTTCCTAGTTCATAGCTTGGTCACTTAACCACTACAGTTTACCAGCTCTCTCTTTATTTGAACCATGCTGTTTTAAAAGAAGTATTAATTCAAGACTGGAAATGAAAGCAGGCATTAGCATGCACCACTACATCATGTGGTGTATATTAATGTCAATTTGCTTTTTCCAAACCCAGAGCATGTCATGCTTTGTGGGCTTATTTCTAATCTTGAGGAATTTTCCATAGATTAGGCTCTTACAAAGCTCCCACTGTGCACACTGGAGAAATTTGAAAGAGATTGCATTCTTGATTATGAGGGGTGACATTCCTCGTGTGTGTTTTAAGGTCACAAGTTTATAAAACGTTTCAGGTATTACTTTGCTTTTCTTGCCTTGAATATAGAAAACAGATCGAGCCAAAAGATTTGAATTCCTGCTGAAGCAGACAGAACTTTTTGCACATTTTATTCAACCTGCAGCCCAGAAATCTCCAACATCTCCTCTAAAAGTGAAACTTGGACGACCACGAGTGAAGAAGGATGAAAAGCAGAGCTTGCTTTCAGCGGGGGAGTATGTTTTTCTTTCTGTATCTTTTTTTTAAAAAGTTATATTAAATTTTAAATTACTACTGGTAGCTTAAATCTTTACATGTATTTTATATGCTGTATGGCAGTAGGAAACATGCAGCTCAGGTACTATATAGCTCTTAATAATGGCTGAAAAGAATTGAACAAATACATTATGTTGGTAATTTGCTTTATGTGCAAACCTGTATCCAGTTATATATTGTACTCCCATGAAGTTAATGGGATTACAATGCATAATGTAGTTGCTGGCAGGATCACAATCTTAAATATGTTCCCTAATTGTTTGGAATCAGTTTGTTTGTTTGTTTTCTAATTGCTGTTTCAAAAGCTTTCTCTTGTTTGTATATAATGAAATATTTTTAATTGAACTATTTTGTTTATAATTGTTTCCATGCGTCTTTTCTATGATGTAGTGATTTTTTGTGGGGGCATCTAGACTCAATTCAGTCTTTTAGGGAGCCTGCCAGTTGTTATATAGTATAAGGATACATGCATGAAATCAAGCAGCAAACTGAAATTGGGATCCAAGCAAAGTTTAGAATTAGCCTGTAAATGATAGCTTAGGATGAGGCTCTGGTCCTGCAGTACCTTGGATAAAGTTAGACCTCATTATGTTTCTCACTGAGGGGTAAAACTTTGTCTGGGCTGTACCATTCAAACTGCAGGTCGGGGTTCATGTAGTACAAAAAAACCCCAAAAATAAATCCTCACACATGGAAGGAAAGCATGCCATAGAAAAGGCTTAACTAGAACTCTCCTCAATTACATGCTAATTTTCTGTGTGTGGAGATATATTTATTGGTTTACTTATTTATTTATGCAGGAGCATTCTACCATATGAGCCCCCGCAGGCAAAGATTACTCTTATATTTTCATTTCATTCATTTCTATACCACCCAAAAGCTCTTTGGGCCATTCACAGAAATTACAACCCAAAACACAATGTAACACTATGTTAACGTCCAAAATTTTAAACAGTTAAAAACAGAATAAAATGCTGTTACCTGATAAAACGACTAACTTTAAAAACTCCATCATATATAGGGAGGGCAGGACTCCAGGTTACAGATATAACATACAAAAAAGTCCTTGCTGAGAATACTTTTTCCGCACATGTGTTTGACTTGAGTTTCTTCATTTATTTTGCAGTTATCGCCACAGGCGCACTGAGCAAGAGGAGGATGAAGAGTTACTTTCCGAGAGTCGAAAAACCTCAAATGTGTGTACTCGATTTGAGGAATCTCCTTCTTGTTAGTATATTCATTGAAACTTGCTCAATTTGCTTAGATGAGTTAAAAATTAGACCATGGTTTAATCAAATGGATAAATAACACATTTTCATGTTTATGTTTTTGCAGATGTTAAAGGAGGAACGTTACGAGATTATCAGGTTAGGGGGTTGAACTGGATGATCTCCTTGTACGAAAATGGCGTGAACGGCATTTTGGCAGATGAAATGGTAAAAAGCTCACTTTTGGAATGTATTTTTGGGCTGGGAGCAAGGTGTGTGTTTCTTGGAAATATGTTATTCCCAACAGTAAAATATAAATCATGGTGATTAGAGCATATTATATACCAAGTAGAAAGACATAGTAGCTCTCATTAAAATCAGTGATCGCAAGTCCAGAGATGTGCATGTACTGGAGCTTCTTATCAGTAGCTCCTTTGTCAAATCCCAAAACTACTTTTGAAACTTTCTTGAGTTTAAGTAGTAGTTGTAGGCTTTGATCCACGTTCTCCATACTCCATGGTAATTCAGTTGGTTTTAACATAGCCTGGCAAACAAATCTGGAATTTAACTAGCCTATAAATTATTGGCTATTTGGGAAAAATTTGAGGTAAGATTTTTTTTTTCATTTGTTGTGCAGCTATTACGAATATCAGTGGAGTTTCTCATGACTTTCGTGTTTCCTAATAAGCCAGGAGACATTCAGATGAAATTGGCAAGACAGGAACCTGAATCTCTGGAGATGCTTGTAGGAGGACCACTTTTTCCTAGACAAGCTTGTCCACCTATTGAGAGAATCTTCCTGGGTGTCCCAGCATCCCTAAGGATATGCTCAGTTGGGAAATTCCCATCTGAGGGGAGCCTGTTTCACCTCCTCTCTAATGGCTGTGATTTGCCGTTGTATTGAATGTGGGCCGTGTTCTGTTTGTTTTCTGTTGCTGTTTGGGTGTTGTTGTATTATAAGCATGGGGCAGTATCCAACATTTCCCAAGACCCAGTGGGACCCACAGCTTGCGCAGTGGGGATTTAGTGCTTCAGATAGGAATCGAATCAATCCAAACCAGGCGATAAGCCTACCGCCCAAACTTGGGAACAACTCACCCCTCCCTCCTCCCTCCTTCGGCATGCTATAATATAATACTTTCAGGCTTATTGATCTGATCAGGGTCTCATATGCTCACTTATAATTTGAGATTAATATAACAATGATTTCCCAGCTCAGCTGTAGTGGAAAGTTGGAAGTATTCCATTGCAGTCTCCAAGGGAAGAGGAGGAGGCAGTGCCTGGGCACAACGCTCATTCTCACCCAAGGCTACTGAGGTCCATTGTTATTTTGCCGAGCTCATCTTTTCCATGGGGCAAGACCATAGGCGGAGCGATCCTATGCTTCAAAGAAGTGCTCCGATTTTGCAGCACTCTGAACGTCCAGTGCTCTGCTTGTAGATGCCTGGCAAAACAGAAGGAGCGCCAGAGGTAATCTTCACCTCTCTGTCCTCCTTTCCTCACTTGATGTGCTTTTGCGCACACCTAGTGACGCTGCGGAGATGGGAGCATCGAGGAACGTTGCGGATCCTCGATGCTCTTCCCTTCCTGCCTCCTTCCCCATCCTTTGCCTCCTCACCCGAGGCTGGAGTGCCTCGCAGCTGCTGCGTTCTTTCTGCAGCACCATCTGGGGTGGGGTGGGGTAACAATCCCCATTCGGATGTCCCCTTTCGAGGTTGTAGCAGTGTCCACAGCCATGGAGGGGGAACTCCCAGATATCTGTGGGCCGTGGGATGCTCTTCCAGGGACTCTAGGATCGCTCCTTAAGTCCGTTTATTGCGCTCATGTGGAAGTAGAATGGGCATGTCAAAGGAAGTAAGTTGTCAAGACTAGCCCACCCTTAGCAATTCCTATTCTTTTTTTTAAGTTGTGCATTTCTTCTCTATATGTAGAAAATTAATGAGACGGCAGGTATCTCAAGGAGTCCAGGAATAACAGTTCTCTATAATTTAAGGAATAGATGCATAATGCATAGCAGTAGTACAGACCAAGGCTCAAATATTCAGTTGCAACATGTCTCAGAGGCAAATGTAATTAAAATTTTCATTCTCTGTAATATTTCTTGCGTGTTACAGAGGAATGCTTATGAGAAGCTGTAGTTTTATTGTCTAAAAACAAACTCTATTCAGAGTTGTAATTTGCATATGGCAGTATATTGGAATTATAGCAGTTATTTGTTTCATAGATCGTACTGTGTTTGTAGACTTTTCTACGCAGTATTATAAATGGAAATTATAATATTATGCTAAAAATGACACATCAATGTAAATAATCTTTAAAAATCTATTGTAGGGTCTAGGAAAGACGTTGCAAACTATTGCATTGCTGGGCTACCTGAAGCATTATCGAAACATTCCTGGCCCACATATGGTACTGGTCCCCAAATCGACTTTGCACAACTGGATGAATGAATTTAAGCGTTGGGTTCCAACATTGCGTGCTGTCTGTCTTATTGGAGACAAGGATGCTAGGGTAAGTAGCATCAGTTAAACAATGATTTGCGTTACAGGTCAGACTCAGATATTCCAAGAGCTATTTTTCTGTAGCCATTATATATCATATGTATACAGTATTTTTCAGAGTACAAGATTACTAATTGATTAGTCCATGAATACAATCTGGCATGAGAGAAAATGCTTGTTCTAAAGGAAAGAACATATTTTGTTTTGAGATGATGCATCCCTGTGTCACCCTTGGAATTATCTGAGAAGGAACATTCCTGCTCTCTCACGTAGGCAGAAATGGCTTTTTTCATATTGATGAAGGTTTCTTTACTAGGGTGATAGCCCTAATATTATCCTTCTGGAACTTCATTTTCTTTCTTTTCTCCTATTTTTTTCTTCGTTCTTGCAAAGCTCTTTCGCTGATACCGATAGATGGCTGTGGCAACAGCCTCTAAGGGCTGTGGGAATGCTGGGAGTTGTAGATTTTTTCCCACTCTAAACAGGCATAGGATTGTGCCCTGAATTGGTTGAGTGAGGTTACCTTGCTTATCCAAAAGTATTTACCATGTTTGTGTTTTCATTAGGCTGCTTTCATTCGTGATGTTATGATGCCAGGAGAATGGGATGTGTGTGTGACCTCCTATGAAATGGTAATTAAAGAGAAGTCTGTTTTCAAAAAATTTAACTGGAGGTATCTGGTGATTGATGAAGCCCACCGAATAAAGAATGAAAAATCTAAGGTAAGCTTCAGTTTTATTTCTATAGGTACCTAACGCCATAATACTAGAATAGTGCATCGCTTGGAAAAATCTGTTAAGTTTTGCAGGGAAATAAAACTTTTTGGTACAAAAGCTAAGAAGGGTGCCTTATGAAATATTCCGTCTTAGAATGTCAGGAAAATAGAGTAGAACATAAAACAATAATGGTTATATCTGATTTATGCATATTATTTGTAATGCAATGTTAGGGATTTTTGGTAACCTGGAGCTTCATTTTGAGATACCTGGTATTGCCATTTGTAAAAATGCATTTTCAGGTATACTGCTAATAACTGATCTTCCAAACTTTTTCTAGCTATCTGAGATTGTTCGTGAGTTCAAGACAACAAATAGGTTGCTATTAACAGGAACTCCCTTACAGAATAATCTTCATGAGCTATGGGCGTTGCTCAATTTCCTTTTACCTGATGTCTTCAATTCTGCAGAGGTGAGATAGGATTTTGCATTAAAAACTTTACAAAACCAACAGCACATGTTTTGATAACCTAAGCCCTATTCAGGTGTTCTGATTCTGTGCAGAGGAAACACGCAAGGTGAGGGAGTACACAAGGTTCCCTCCCCATCACTATTGCCATCTTAAGCTCATGGAGAGGCCCAGCATTCTGAAGAGGATTGCTCCCTGTTTCTGTGAACGTGATTCTGAACAGATTTTTCCAGAGTTCTGAATCGCATGGAGAGCCTCCCGTGGATAAACGACCAGGAAGGAGAGGATGACGAACGTGTTGACAGAGGTGGCTGTGGGGTTATCACGCTCCCTCTGTTGTGTGTTTATTTTACACAGAATCAGAAGGCTTGACTAGGACTCTGGTTTCTACCAAAAGCACTCAGGCTGATTTTATGTTTTATGATACCTGTTTACAATGCAAGAGAGAGAGCAATGAATGTGGAAGGTTACCCACCTCTTCCAGCGGGAGCCAATGTATACATTTGTGACAAAAACATCATAATATCAGAGTACGTTTTACTGCATATTATAGAAGGGAAGAACGTGGCATTAGTATACTGTTTTCAGTGGCATCAGCATGTTCCTTTTAATTGACTGTAAATAAAGGTTGATTGATTGATTGATTGATTGATTGATTAATACATAGTTCTATCTTAAAATTTCTATTTGAGTTAACAATTGCTGGTGACTTATGAAGTTACTACTACAACAACATTTTTCCACCCACAGGACTTTGACTCCTGGTTTGACACTAAAAACTGTCTTGGTGATCAGAAACTTGTAGAGAGACTTCATGCAGTAAGTTTGATGACATTTCTTGCTTGAGCAAATTTACTGTCTCTTCCTCTTCCAGTGCCTCATTCACGTGTACATCTGAGAAATATAAGACACATATTGTCTGTAGTGATACGATATAAGGCAAGGTTTGTTGAGTTTGTTTGTGTCCATCATATTTAATGTAGCTTTATTTTGGGTGTAGATCATTCCTCTGCCCCCAGAAGCAAGGCATCCAATTAGTGATATTATGTCCTTGACAAATGCTTTTAAAACTTCACCAATTCAAATACGGGGAGGAGTTTTTTAGACTTTAACGAGCTCTGTTATCAAAGTGATTGGGAGGGAATGCCATTCTCTGCAAGGAGGCTGATGTTTTTGTGCTTGCGGTTGGCCCTAGAAGTGCCACGGGGAATGACAGCCTTTCGGAAAAGCATCCTGCATGGGCTCTGTAGCTCTGCTTGAAGTTCTTTTTTTCATTCTCAAGGTAGCCCCAGCAAAGCTGATTAGAAAAAAGGCACCGTAAGAGCAGTGTAAGGAAGCTATGGCATTTGCAGGATAAATACTGAAGCCCTGAGTATATGAACGCAAAAACTGTTGGTTTTCAGGTTTTGAAGCCATTTTTGTTACGGCGCATCAAAGCTGAAGTGGAAAAGAGCTTGCCTCCTAAAAAAGAAGTAAAAATTTATCTGGGACTCAGCAAAATGCAGAGGGAATGGTAAGGTGCTTTTTTTCTTTGATTTAAAATTGGTCCACTGTGCTGTGAGGGTATAGTGATTATAAGGTGTAAACAGGGAAGTCTAACTTGTCCTGTAAATTCACTATGTCTGCAGTCATATTCCCACTCATCTGGAAGTAAGCCACACTGAACTCAGTGGCTGAATTCGGATGACACGATAGTCAATGGTGGGGTAATAATCAACTTTACAGTTGTTCATCTAGGGGGTACTCCCCACACAACATGGTAATAAATAATCAACTGTGGTGTGGATTAGGATCAGCGCTGAGTTGACTATGTCAGCATTCGGATGACACGATGGTCAATACAACTGACGATTGTCCCCCCCCCCCCCCCCCCCACAGTTGCTTATTGTGTCATCCGAATTCAGCCAGTATGTCTTACTTCTTAGTAGGTGTATATATATAGGATTACAGTGTAAATGTCCTTGGGCAAGTTGCTATAACTCCAGGTCTCTCCTCCCCTTTTCACCCTAGTCTGCAATACAGAGACAATAATCCTGGCCTACCTTCCAGAACTGTAGGAAGCATAATTGAGATAATGTGTGCGTGAAATACTTTGAACACTTGAAATGTGCTAAATAAATGCTACGTATCATTACCAAGATAGATGGGTGCAACTATGTATATGATCTGAAGAAAGTTCCCTGCATTCTGCCGCTGTTGTACTCAGACCATGCCAGAGAAATAGAAGGCAGAAACTTGGGTTGGGGTTAGATGGAAGAACTGCTTTAAAAAGTATGGAGATTTCTAGCCCACCTTTTAGAGTGTGCATGCTCCCAAGGTGGGTTACAACAAATCAATACGATATAATACTTCCAATGCAAGCCATTTTCCTGAGTTCCAGTTTAGAGCTAAGGGTAGTATCATCCAGGAAAGTTAGAGGGAAAGAGGGGCAGTGCCAGTTCACATGTAAACATGACTAATTGCAAAATAATTAATTAATGAACCCACAATTTGCTGAGCTGCATGCAGCACGCGAGCCACTGCCCATTTCCATAAGCAACCACCAGTTGGCCCAGTTGTAGGTTGCTTGATGTGCGAACCCGAAACTATGGGTTATTTATGGGTTAAATAATCCAAAATTAATCTGCGTTTAATTTTAGGTTAATCTTGGGTTGTTTAACCCACAAATAACCATCCCATAGTGCCTGGGTTTGCACTTCATGCAGCAACTTCCCATTGGGGCAATTGGAGGTTGATTATGCAACGTGGAAGTGGATTGCGCACAGCATGCAACCCAGAAAATTGTGGACTGGCTTTGGAGTTTATGAGGGGAGAGGCGTGCCTCTTGGTCATCCAGCTGATTGTGTAGCAGGCCATCCTGTCGATGTTTTGCCCATGGTAGCCCTCTGGATAAATCTAGCTGGGAACAGGAGGATGTGCACCTTTAGACTTCAGAAATTTGGTTGGGTGTGTCTTCCCTCCCTATTGGAATGTGTTCACAGCTCTCTCCAACATCTGTCGAATTTGATGGGTGTGCAGAAGTGCTAAAGATTCCTTGAGTTTGTTAGAATCAGATTTTAGAGAAAAAGAAAACAATCCTAATGCTGCAAACCCCATTTAAATAAGTAGCACTTGCTTCTGATCAAATGTATATATGACTGGATGTAGGTGTCCGAGACTCTTTCATATTTTAAGTGTTCAAACTTTAATACCAAGTGTTCGGTTTTAAACTGTTGGATAATCCCTTAGGTATACCAAGATCCTGATGAAAGATATTGACATCCTAAATTCTGCTGGAAAAATGGATAAGATGCGGTTGTTGAACATTCTGATGCAGCTGCGGAAGTGTTGTAATCACCCATACCTGTTTGATGGTGCCGAACCTGGCCCTCCCTATACCACTGACACTCATCTTGTGACTAACAGTGGCAAAATGGTTGCTCTGGATAAATTGTTATCAAAACTCAAAGAACAAGGTAAGAAGGGCCAATCATGAACAGCCGTTTATGTAGAAACCCACCCATTACCTTAACCCTGCTTAAACAAGGTGCCCTGTAGGGATACTCCAAATGCACTTTTCATTGCAGAATTTGTTTATTTATTTACAATATTTATATACTGCTCCCCATTCAGAAATTTTGGAGCGGTGAACAAATAGAATAAAACCAGAATAAAAACACACGAAAATATATATTTTTAAAGAAACCAAGTGCAAATGAAACTGCGGGTGGTCATTAAGGTAAGGCTTCCTGGAATGTTTTCAGGGGGCTCCGGAAGGAATACAACGTTGGCGCCTGCCTGACCACCAGAGACAGGGAATTCCATAGGAAGGGGGCCACCACATTAAAGGCTCTTCTCCTGGTGGACTCCAGTCGGACCATAGGTCCGTGCGGCACCACCAAGAGCATGTCTTCAGATGACCTCAGTGGGCAGGTTGCTAGGAGAGAAGGCGCTCTTTCAGGTATCCTGAAGCAGACCTACCACATAGACCTCCCACGACGTTGTTGTTTTCTGTCACCTGCATAATGTCCCCAAATGTCAGCTTCTTACCGCTTACCATTTTCTTTCTAGAAAAAATCTCCAACATGGGGCATAACATAATCCCCATAATCCATTGTTTTGGCCATTGGGGGTGTCTTTATGTCCTCAAAACCAGACAATGTACCAGTGGTTTAAAAATGGCCCATGGATTTTCCAAAGGGAACTGGTTTGGGGAAGCAGTCTGAAGCACTCCAGGCATCAGTAGGTTGACATAAAAACCATTTATTTCATTGGGAAATGTTTACTGCACCAGAGGCCACTTTGTTATCGGGGTAGAAAAATTGCCACAATACCAATAAAGCGTTAGTTCTGACTTAGTAATACAAGTTTTACCTTGACAGTTTATGATTCCTTTCTAATATTTTGAGTTTATAATATACTCCTGACACTATAGACACTTGTTTGTTGGTGTAGGCATTTTACTACCCCAGGATACATTGGGAAATGGGTTGGGTTAGTAAAAGGCCCCCCAGACATGTTTGTGTATAGTTTTTACAACCACTGCCTGAGAATTAGCATCATGCTGTATTGGCGACAAGCCCTGCCACCCCTGATCAGAGTGGACAGGGGCTAACCTCCAGCACTAGACAGCCCATACATAGTGTGACGTGCACTGTGCTTGTGTACAGACCGCACAGACACACCTTGTCTAGTCCCAGTTGTCCCCACACCAGTCAGATAGATACAGGGTGACCTTCAAAGGATGAGAAGCCATGGGAATGAACAAGGGGTGGAATTGACAGGAACTTTCAACGAGAAGGTCAGTGTTACCACTGCAGCCTTTGGTGATGGAGCGCATGAGACTAAGAGACTCCGGTAGAGCAGCTCAAGATGGAGAAACCAGGCTTCAGTTGAGCAAGAGCAGAGATAGGGGAGAACCTAGTTGGGGCAACGTTTTTAAGCAAACCAGCCTAATTCACATTTCCTGGAATAATGTGCTTATCAGAACAGTTATCCTTTAGATTGCGCACTTTTCCGAATTTTGCGATGCAGTTCTCTGTTCAAATTGCGTACAAAATGTGTGTATTAGAGAAAGTTGTTTACGAAAATAAATGCACGTTTTAAAACTTTTTTTTGTAAACTGCAGACTGATGTGGAAATTGGATTCAACTTCTAACTGAATATCAGCAAAACGGATATATAGGTTCGGTTCCAGATTTCTTCATAATTGGAGTTGACCTATTTAAAGCAATGGGACTTGTTGGTCATGACTAGCTCAAGCCCTGTTGGTTTCAGTTATGAGGAAATCTGGAACTAACCCATTGACTGATTTGTGTGGCCCTCTGGGCAAGGGGCTATAGGGACTGAGAGAGGGTCATAGACCATAGTTGCTTTTCGAGAGAGGGAAAGCAGTTTCAGAAGGAATAGGAGAAAGGGAAAAGTAAAGTGGAGAGACAGTGCATGAACATGAGTGAGAACTTCTATTTGATATAGGCGATTCTCTGATATCAAATATAGGCTCACCTATATTGTGAACCGCTGAGAGATTCTATTATAATCAGCGGTATAGAAATATTACAAATAAATACATAACATACATATATCAGTGTGACAGAATGTACTCCTCTAATTTATGTCTTAGGTTCCAGAGTTCTCGTTTTTAGCCAGATGACCCGTTTATTGGATATACTGGAAGATTATTGTATGTGGCGTGGTTATGAGTATTGTCGTTTAGATGGGCAGACCCCACATGAAGAGAGAGAGGTGAGTAGGTTTTCTCTAATCGCTTGGATTTCCATTCCATTCCTGTCCTGGAGGCATGTTAGAGTATGGGCAGTAGCTGTCCAGTGACTTTTATAGAGCGACTAGTAATTTTTCCACTGGCGTTTACGCTCCCCGAGGTGCCAGCTTGTTAAATAAAGCTCTTTGAGCGTGTGTGGCAGGGCTTATAAACAGAGATTGATCCAGGATTATTAAATGGTCTCTTGAGTTTCTTTCATGTCATTCAGTCTTCTAATTTGAATTTAAACAATCATTTGAAGGGAAGATGTGCTAGGTACAAGGAATACCAATGAGAATCAACAATATAGCTAGAAGATACCTGTAATTCATAGGCTGGTCTTCAGGTACCTTGCGTTCAGCCGTTGAAGGAAATCATTTTGATTCACAGTGTTCTTACTGTGATTACATTTGGCCCAACAGATTTTCATGTAGGCAGGATAAAAAACTTGCTTTTTGACATCTCCTGTAAAAGTATTGATCTCATAAAATCTCTGCTATTTTATTTTTACCTTTTTAGGAAGCAATAGACACCTTTAATGCTCCCAACAGTAGAAAGTTTGTTTTTATGCTGAGTACAAGAGCTGGAGGCTTGGGGATTAATTTAGCTACGGCTGATGTTGTTATCCTCTATGACTCTGACTGGAACCCACAGGTTGATCTGCAAGCGATGGTAAGCAGTCTTTCAATGCATCTCAAGCGGAGTTTCTTTGAGTTCTCATTCCAAAAACATCAGGTTAGTCAGTATTGGGATAGGCTCTGGCTTTGTTGCTGAGAGACAGGCTTGGGAATAACCTCCCTGACAGCCACAGGAATCTTCCCGGATGAGAGGAAGGCTTTGACTTGGTTCACATGTGATGTCAAACCCGCATGGAAGGACACAAGGGGAAGGAGATATATTGTACTGCAGATATATTGGGAAGAGAAAGTGCTTGAGTTGTCCTCCATCTGTTAGGAAGAAGTTGTTGATTCAGCTCTGGTGAATTGGACATCAGCCTGCCCAGATGAGAGGACTAAATTTCAAACCTTATCCTAGAATCCTAGAATAGTAGAGTTGGAAGGGGCCTATAAGGTCATCTAGTCCAACCCCCTGCTCAATGCATCTCTGCATTGTATACTGCATACCAGAGGGCAATCCATGGGGTAAAGGATGCTGTACCAGCTCATTGGATTCTCTTGCTTGTGCAAATATGTCCATGACCCAAGGGAACTGCAGCTCGTGTTTTCCTTCAGCTTCCCTTTCCCCTAGTCTGTGATCCCATAGCCCTGTTGTTCTAAGATCAGGCATGGGCAAGCTCTGGGGGTGGGGTGAAGGCTCATACTCCCCTCCAGAAACCCACTGGGAGCTGTCTTCTGTCTCCTATGATATTGCCGCTGCTACTGAAATTGCCACTAAATGTACCACTAGGATGGCCAAAAACTCAGCAACTTTGCAATGAAACATGGCCATGGCTATTGGGTGTTGCCTGCCTTGTTTGCGAGCAGAATTGTGCTCCTGGTCCCCGTACAACTTGTGTCCCTGCAAAAATGCCACTTTTTTTGTTGCTGCATCTGTGGAAAAATCCAGCAGTGTGGGTGGGGCGTGGAGGGCTGCGTGTTGCCCTCCCCTCATTTAGATGACAGTTATTAATGTGTGGAAAGCTCTTGGTCCTCCAGACGTTTGTTCTACAGCCTGTCTCTTGCTCACTTAACTGTTACCTGGGGACGTCTGTTCTTCTGGAAGGCCGCTACTCAGAGTTTCCTTTTGTCGATGCAAAGTTTAAGCTACAAGACCTGGTTTTCTTCTATGGATGAAGGCTGGCAGAATTTCACCTTCCAAAGCCAGCTTTGTGTTCTTAAACAGCAGCGAGAAAAATAGCCTGAACCTGTGTGTTGTATAGTGGAAAAATAGGATAGGACCATTAGACTAGTGCAGCAAAATACGCAGAACATGTTTTGCAGCGGTGAAGTAGATCATGCAGAGCCTTGCATAAGTTAGATGTGGATGAGTGAGTGGGTGGGTGAGGAATGTGAGAGTGATGATCAAATACTACCCATGCCAACAGGACCTCACTCCCCCCCCCCCCCCCCAACCACCAATAGCAATTCAGCATTGCCAGCACAACTCATGAACTGCTAAGGCCCAAAGAGCCGTGAGAAATGGCAGACTTGCTAGGGTTGTTCAAAACACTAACCACATGCGCACTGGTATGCCTGGACCTAGCAGCAGTTTCCATTCCACAGACCACAAAGCGAATGAAGACAGTGAGCAGGATCGTCACGGAACAAGAGTCACTCAGCAGCTGCTAGGTCATTTGGGGGGGTGGGGGTCATCGTGGAGTAGAGGATGCCAATTGTATTTATTTTATTTGGATATTTATATCCCACCTTCCTTCTTTATTTCTAATGCACTCAAGGAGGCACACCTAATTAAAAAAGCCATAAATCATAACATATAAAATAAGTGATTAAACAAACATTGAAACAGCAGCACACGGCATGTATAAAAGCAAATTAGGTGCTAAACTGCCATCATATGGTGCCTGAATGCATTTAAAGAGGGAACGGAGTGGCTGTCCCAGTTGGTTTGCATCAATTCAAGGCCTGATGCAGCTTCAGCCCTTTGGCTCTGGCTATTAAAAATGGGGTGGGGGTGGGGGGAAGGTGGAACAAGCTATATTTGTTAACACTTGCTGGCTTTTAAATACTTCTTAAAATAAAGTAAACAAACAACAAAAAAACACGCATACACAAAACAATTCCTTCTATTTGTACTAAATGTGATACTTGCAGTGTTTCCCTTCTGTCTGAGTTTTAGTTTTGGCTGTTCCTGGATGTATTATTTAAATTTGCTGTTCTCATGATTAGGATCGCGCGCATCGTATTGGTCAGAAGAAGCAAGTGCGGGTATTCCGGCTGATCACGGACAACACCGTCGAAGAGCGAATTGTAGAGAGAGCTGAGATAAAATTGAGACTGGACTCAATAGTTATACAACAAGGTACTGCACATGCTTTGTAAAAACATCAATGACTAAATTGTTTGTCCTGAAAATAAGTATATAAAGAATCCGGGGAGGGAGACTCAGGGAGGCAAAGGTACAATTTTGTACCGTACCTAGAAAACCTGGATTTAACTTTTTTCCACTGTCATTCTTTGGGCAACCCCACTGTCTGTTTACCTCTGTTTCACAACTTAAAAAGCAGGCTAATAACAGCAGGCATCACTATTATTTTGCATAGATGTTACACAGGCGGCCAATTATTTAAGATAAAACCGGCCCCGATTATGGTAAGGATATTTGTCGAGCTATAGTAATTATTGGGCCACTTCATTCTGGCAGAATACCCTCAAAATCAACAGGCCTTTTAATGGCTAGTGGAGCATGAAGTGTTATTCTTAACATCAGATGGAACGTAAAGATTAATTTTGTGAAAGCTAGTGCAACTCAGCCAGCTCTCAGCTGGTGAAAGCCCTGTTGATGTACTTGGGATTTTGAGTCTGTGAAACATTATGTAGGTTAGCCACCCTATTTATTACCAAGCAGTAGTTTTTTTTAAAATGAACAGGTACTGGGTAGACAATATAAAACTCACAAGCCATATGCATAGGGATCTTTGTGTGTGTGTGTGTGTGTGTGGTCTGCAACACCTTGTAGAACTATCACCTTTTTGTATGCTTAAGGGTTCCAAAGCAATCTTCTAAAAACATGATGGTAAAATCATTGGGATTGGAAATTAGAATCTTATTAAAAGAAGACCAAATGTTTGCTCAATAATTATTTTGGTTTTGAAGTCCTTGTGTGAATATATACCAACACCTGTGTCATTCACATCTGAACCAGAATACTGCACAACAGGTGTTCTCTGCCCACCAACTTTAATTGGACAACTGTCCTGTTCTTTAAAATATCTAAGTTACGTTAAATAAGTGTGAGTGAAGCACATGTTGATTCTTCGACATCCTTCCAGGTCATGTCATATTTCTGATGTGAGCCTGAATGCCAAATGAAGGGTCCATCTCTGATACATGCCTTGCAAAGGTGACGTAGTGCTTAGCAGTTAAAATAGGTAATTTGATGAATCTGTAAAACTTCAATAATTTCATGTGATGTGATGCTTGCTTTAAGTTTTGTATGGGGAAGTCAATGATTTATTTAAAATGTCACTTCAGTTTAGGCAGTGGAGATAATCAACTAGGATCCATTCTCATCCTCCTCTTATTTGTTGCAGGTTTGCTAGGTAGATGAGAAGGGAGTCCCTGTATAACTCTTATATGAAAAATGCTGCAAAGGTTTGGATTAAAACTCTCTCTGTGTTTCGTGTGTCAGGGAGGCTTATTGATCAACAGTCTAACAAAGTGGCAAAGGATGAAATGCTGCAGATGATCCGGCATGGAGCGACACATGTATTTGCTTCCAAAGACAGTGAACTGACTGATGAGGACATCACCACTATTTTAGAACGAGGTGAAAAAAAGGTGAGAGAATCTGTAAATTACTTAAATACAATTTCTCTCATTATTGTTTGGCTAAAACATATTTATAACCGTCATGAGCTCTGAATTAGGGGGGAAAACAGTCTGTTAGATTACTTTTTAAACAATCCGATTAAATCGGTTTTGAGGTTGTGATTTTTTTTAAAGACGATTGTGTTATCTTTTTGTGACTTGCTTTAGACAGCCGAAATGAATGAGCGTTTGCAAAAAATGGGCGAGAGCTCTCTTCGAAACTTCACGATGGACACAGAAATGAGTTTGTACAATTTTGAAGGTGAAGATTATAGAGGGAAACAGAAGGTATCTTTTCACTGTACTGCTATTAGAAATATCTTTGCATTGTAACATTGCTGCAGGTTAACCGCAGTTTTACCTAAAGAAGGACATAAAAACCTCAGTTCTCAAAATAAGAGATGTTCGGAGGAATCTAGACTAGATTGCCAGACTAGAATAACTACCAGAAAGAATAAGAAGGTTCAGTCTTTTTTTAAAAGTCAGTTTGCTGTTGTATAAATAACGTTTGAGGGATAATCTGTGCAGGACACACTGTGCAAGAAGGTAGGCCAACCTCACTCAGCGTTGAGACATTGTGCTTGTGCAAAATACCATTAGTGCTCCAGAATGGCTTTTATAGGCATTGCACCAGAGGTACATTTGCTCCAGAGGTACCTACCGACAAATTAGCAGTCTCCTTGAATTTAAGAGAGCCGTGAAGACTGATCTCTTCCGGCAGGCCTACCCAGTTGAATTTTAAGATGTTTTTAATAATGTATTAATTTTTATTAGTTTTTACTTGTTTTAAATGTTTTATCTATTTTATGGTCCTTGTATTTATGTTTATTGTTGTTCCCCGCCTCAATCCAGAGGGAGAGGCGGGTTAGAAATACATATTATTATTATTATTATTATTATTATTATTATTACCTGCAGTTTGCCGTGGATTAAAACCACTAGCTCCCATCTGGTGTGAAGGAGACATCCATTATGGGTTAACTCCTCCCACTGTCCAGGACAGGCAAGGAACATGTGACCAAGCTTTTAAACCATGGTTATGTAGCCACCATGGTTAGGAATGGTTCACATGACACACTAAGCCATAACGTTTAGCTCAAAACACTTAACTATCAGGGTTTAGCATGTTGTCTGAACAGGGCCACTGACTGATTTTATTTGTTTCTCTTTCCCCTCCTTTCTGAAGTCAGAGCTCACGCCCAGGGAGGAAGTCACCGTGGAGGTTTCCATGGTGGCTGGGAGGGGGGGAATCTGTGGTCAGATCTTCCCCTCTGAGGGCGGACCAGGAATCCTTCTCTGACCTCGGAGGTGTAAATCTGCCATATCCGGTGGCCTCTGTGACTGTAGGGTTACTCTCAGGGTGTAGAATTGCAGACTTAATCTTGCTATTGAAACTTGTATTAGTCTTGATTCTAGTGTTCTGCATCCTCTGTTGACAATATCATGTTGATCATTGGAATCTGAGTGAGTTACTATAATATGTTCTTTAATTAAAAAAATAATAATTAAATTTGAATGTATTTATTTTTTAGCTGAGCATGATGGAATGGATAGAGCCTCCAAAACGAGAGCGGAAAGCTAACTATGCTGTGGATGCCTATTTCAGAGAAGCTCTCCGAGTCAGTGAACCGAAAATCCCAAAGGTGAAAGAGTATATAGCTTTCTAGTCCATTACTTTTTCCTTGTGTAATAATAGCCTTGTTATATAAATATTGCCACATGTCTGAATGTGATAGTATTAAAAGTTAGTGTGGTATAAGTTCTCTGTATGTTTAATTCCAAAGGCTCCACGACCTCCGAAGCAGCCAAATATTCAAGATTTCCAGTTCTTTCCACCACGGTTATTTGAACTTCTTGAAAAAGAGATTCTATATTATCGCAAGACCATAGGCTACAAGGTAAGAATCTTACTTTCTTCCTCCCCTGCCACCCTTTTGAAGGGATAGAATACTGATATCCATGTATCCACATTTAGTAGAATATTTAGTAGAATTCATAAGAAGAGCCTGTGGCATCTTAAAGACTAACGGTGTTTTATTACTAAGGCACAAGTTTTTGTGGGCTAAACCCGCTTCATCGGATGCAGGAGTGCATAGAAACAAGATGGAAAAAAATCCGTTGCAGGCAGATAGAAAGCAAACATCCCATTTCAATATAAAGAGACACCTACAACATTAAAAGAAGTAAACTGCAAGATGGGGCTTGGACTCTGCAGACTGTAATGACTAAGCCATTCAGATGATTGGCTCGAGCCAAGTTCCAAGGTGTTAAACTTAGCAACGAATGTCAAGTCTGAGGTCTCACTCTGAATTCTGTCTCTAAAGTTTCTCTGTTGCAAGAGAGCCACTTTGAGCCCCGTTACCTAAATTGAAATGCTCTCCCATGAGTTTATGGATGTTACCTTTTTTGATGTTAAATGAGTGCCCATTTATTCTCCTGCATCAGGTCAGGACTGTCCAGTTTGGCCTACGTTTATGTGGAACTCATGATGTTCTTCATTAAATGAGAGTAAGAGATGCTTTGTGTATTCATGGAGGGAATGCGGGGGGGGGGGGGGGACGGGACACAATAAGGGTGATTTTGGCAAGAAAAATGGCCACATTGGAAGAGACATTCCTTCCTCCTCGTGTAAACATCTGATCCAGAATTGTTGCCTCATACATTTTTATGTGTGTTTGAAGTTTTGCAAGGGCCTTTGGCCATGAGCAATAAAAGTTCCATCTGGCTGGTTCTGATCCCAATTGCAGTTTCCTACAGCTGTTTTGAGGTTAAATTAAAACAAATAAACCTGAGGGGGGATTCATGCGATGGAGAATGATGTGAACTTTGACCCTAATCCTCAAAGGAATGAGGTCAGCAAGCCTAAACGTACTATGCCAGAGTGCCATCATGGGGCTATGTAAATGCTTCATGCTGACAACGATGCCAACCGGTTAAATCCACCCCACCCCTCTGGGGTGGCCACTGATTTTTTTGTTGTGTTGGGTCTCTACTAGTCTCCAGTTTGTCACCCAGCGCAATTCAAAGTGCTAGTGTTATAGTCCGGTTCCAAGCCCTTTAGGGTTTTTTAGGTTATCTAAAGCAGTGGTCTTCAACTGGTCCAGACCGGAGCCTACCTCAAACGCCCAACCTGCACCATGAGATCCAATTTCACAATTGCCCAACCTGGCGGCAACAGCTTTGCCGCGACCCATCTGGACTGATGCCGTGACCCACTTTTGGGTTGCGACCCACTAGTTGAAGTCCACTGATCTAAAGGGCTGCCTTGTTTGTCATGAACTGCATCCAACGTCTGAGGCCTTGCTCCGTGTTTGCCATCTTCTGCGGTATGCTTGGGGGGGGGGGGAACCCTACCTCCCCAAAGAGGCTCAGTTAGCACTCTCTCTCTCTTGACTTTTAGGGGGGCAGCAGAGACTTTTTATTCTGCTATCTATGCCCTTTAATATGTATTATGCCTCCTGCTGGGGCAGTGCATTTTGAAACTGGTCCAGTTGTTTTATTGCCCCAACCTTGTTCCTGTTTCAGTGATTTCATGGATGTATTGCTTTCTGATTTAAATTTGGGAGACACAATGGTGGGGGTGGGAGTGGCAGCATTTAAGTATGAAAGAAAGAATAGAAAGGCAAAATAATTTAAGGAGTGGAAAAGGTACACAGGTGAGGCATGTGGAATTCTCTTCCTGCCCCCCCTCCCCCGTTATTTGCTACAGCCACACCCCCTAAGCACTTTTCTCCCAGTCGGACTCAGTCACGCTGAAGGACAGACAGCAGAGAAGGAAGCCATGGGAACCGGGGAACTTCTGTATTCCATGCCTGTGCAACCCCATTTCCTCTTAAAATAAAAGCGCAGCTCTCCTTTCTAAGCGTAGCAGATCCAGGTTTAGATGCACGCGTCTGTTGCTCTTGTATCTCATTTGGCCCATAGAAAACGGTTGCTTACAAACATGGGATATTTCAAATACGTGCTTTGGCAGAGAGAGAATATAATGTAGCCCTAAGAATAGGATTGGCTATTTTTGTCATTTCAATATAGTCAGTAACGAACGGGCTCCTTTTCTGTGTGTCGGAGCACACGGTGTGAAAATGTTAGTGTTTGTTCTGACATTTCGTGGCATCTCAGGTGCAGGATGCTGCTGCTTCTGGCCTCGGGTAGCTCGGCCTTTCTGACACCGCTTCCTCTCCCGATTTTCATCCAAACAATTACAGTGGCAGAGGGCACATCTGGGCGGGGTGGGGGTGGGGTGGGGTTCTCCTTGGTTTCAGAACCTCTTTCCACTGGTGGTTTGCAGAAGTCTGAGTGCTCGATATGGGGATATTTTCAATTGAAGTGAGGATAGATGTAGAATGCTTTCAATATTCCATATATACCATGGTTTTCTACTAATGAGTTTAGGTGTGGTAGGGCTAGAGCTATTATAGAAACCCACAGCATTATACAAATTCTTTTAATATTGGATAATTGTAGCTTAGGTTTGTTCCACAGAGGATGAAAATAACTACGCAAGCGAATGTCTTTTTTACTGTCCAAGTGCTGGACTCTGCGTGTAAATGGGCTCCTTCTGTTTACACGCCCTCCTTCTCTCTTTCATTCATGGTGTCCTGGAGAACATTTCAGGCTTAACAAGACCCTCTTGAGACGCACTGGTTGCTTACCTGTTGCAGTTATCATTATGCTTCTGTGGAACAAGAGCCTGCAAGCCATGAAAGAACAAATGTAGATGGATGAGTTATGATGTGCTACATTCACCTTGCCTGAAGAACTTTCTGAGGACTGTAAACACAAGTAAAAGAAACGTTTCTCTACCAGCGTTGCAGTGCCAGGGAAATATTTCCTGCTCTTAACAAAATACTCCGTAGATGAGAAATACATCAATCGTGCCTGACTAGAGTTTCTTGAAAATGCTGTAAAGGGAGATGGATAGGACTATATACAGAACCCTTAATAGCATTTCTCCTTTACTATTTATTCATTCCACTGCTGATTTTAGGTCCCCAGGAATCCCGACCTCCCAAATGCAGCTCAGGTGCAGAAAGAGGAGCAACGGAAGATTGATGAGTCGGCTCCTCTAACTTCAGAAGAGGCTGAAGAGAAAGAAAAACTTCTCACCCAGGTCAAGTGGTTCTAATTTCATTTTATATAAATAAAAATAAATAAATATAAGCCCATTTGTTCACGGTGTGACAAGCTAGGTTCTGATCAGAAAGATAATAAGAGTTACGCACAGTAAGTGCAGCAAGTGATGACCGTAGCTTTTCAATGGAAAACTGCAAACACCGTCCTCTGATCGTATAAATTGGGTAGGGAATCTTGTGCCTTCCAGATGTTTTGGACTACAACTTCCAGAAGCCCCCACCAGATTATGGACATTGTAATCCAAAACATCTGGCGGGCCCCAGGTTGCCTATCCCTGATATAAATGGTTTTGATATAATTATAGAGCCCCAGTAATGTTAGTTTAGGGTGACCAGATAAAATCCAGGTCAGGGCTCATGTAACTTTAACAGTTGTAGAGAAAAGGGAATTTCAGCCAGTGTCATTTGTATGCAATTAGTTCCTGGTGAAATTCCCTCTTCATCACAATAGTTAAAGTTGCAGGCACTATACTAGAGTGACCATATCCAAAAGAAGGCAGGGCCCCTGCAACTTTAACTGTTGTGATGAAGAGGGAATTTCACCAGGAACTAATTGCATACAAATGACACTGGCTGAAATTCCCTTTTCTCTACAACTGTTAAAGTTACATGAGCCCTGACCTGGATTTTATCTGGTCACCCTATGTTAGTTATAGTCCCCTTTCTGAATTTCTTGTGCAGAAACTCTGAGAATAATAGTTCTCTGTTTTCAAAATGGCAGCTACCCTACCTTCCTGGGCTTCTTTTCAAGATAGGTAAAGGTAGGTGGGAGTTCAGAGAAAGGAGCAGATTTGAAAAGATTCATGTTGAATTTGAACGAAACTCACATGTTTTCCCCCAAAATAAATGACCTTCCTTTCCTGCCAGTGATTGCTAATTATTTTTGGATTAGCATACTCATGTATTTTGCAGTGGATGGTCTCAGGCACTTGAAATCAAGTATTTCTTCTTTAACTATGCACTGCAGCTATCCAAATTTAGATTTGCCTTATGCCTTTAACTAGCCCTGTTGAAACTGATGTACTTATTTTTGTAAGTAAAGATCTGGGCTACTTGAAGATCATTTTAGCTCACGTTGCCTTTTTAATATTATAAAACAGGAAGTTTTGTCACAGTCTCTGCAAAGATTTCTACATTAAGTATTCACATTATTGAGTGGTGCTCTTAAATGGTTATTTTAATAATTGTCCTTTGACAATTTAAATTGCCTATGTTGATTGAAGTGAATCTTCACTTAAAATTACAATATCTGCCAGATCTTTCTTAGTCTCTCTGTACAAACAGTTTAGAAATCTTTAAAGCCAATATTTAATTCCTTGGTTATACAAAAATACCTGGAATTTTCTCTCTCTTCACATTTCTCTATTGAAATACCTTTGATCAAGTCAAAATAGTATAGCTCTTTCTTGTCCTTGGTTATGTGAAAGTGTTCTTTTTTACTCAGACTTGGTAAAAGAGATAAGGATATGAGCTTCTGTTAATATGCATTTATTTATTAATTATTGTATGTATATCCCACCTTTTTTCCTTCAAGGAATCCAAGGCAGCATACATAATCCCCCCTCTCCATTGTATCCTCACAAGAGAGAGTCTATGACTGGCCCAAAGCAACCCAGTGGATTTTCATGGCCGAGTGAGGACTAGAACCCAGATCTCTTGACTCCCAGTCCAACACTTTAGCCACTACACCACACTGGCTCTCTTTGCAATCTCTGAGACTGCAATCCTATGCATATCTATTCAGAAATAAGTCCCACTCAGTTCAGTGAGGCTGGCTCCCAGGTAGGTGTTTATAGGATTGCAACTAGGGGTGTGCATCGGATCGGATCCGATCCACGATCCGAATCCGATCCGCCCCAAAATTGGGAAAATCCGATCCGATCAACCTCCGATCCGATCCGCCGAGGTCCGATCCAGATCGGACGCCCTTTTGAATGCTTTTTCCCATAGCCAAGTATTGTCTTACAAAAACGCCTATAACTTTTTCATTTTTAAAGATAGAAGGATGAAACTTGGGCACATTGTAGACTGGTTAGGGATAGTTATCTGTGAGAAATTTCAGAAAGATTGGTGCATGCGTTTTGTGGCAATTAATTTTTTAATAAATACCCAGGAATGCCTATAACTTTGTCATTTTTAAAGTTACACACATGAAACTTTGCCACATTGTAGGTGGTACCTTGGGACCTATGTGTGTGAAATTTCAGAAACGTAGGTGCTTGTCTTGTGTGGCAATTAATTTTAGAAAAATGGGTAGTAGTGGGGTAAATACAGTTACGCCTCCCACTTTTTTATTTTTGAAGATACAAACAGGAAACTTGGGCACATTACAGGTACCACTCGGCTTGATATGTGTGTGAAATTTCAGAAACATTGGTGCTTGCCTGGTGTGGCAATTAATTTTTGAAACAATGAGGGATTCATTGGACAGCACTTGCCCATAGGGATTCATTGGACAGTACTTGCCCATAGGGAATCATTGGACAGTACTTGCCCATAGGGAATCATTGGAAAGCACTTGCCCATAGGGAATCATTGCATTGCATTGCATGGCAAGGTATTTTTGAAACAATGAGGAAAGAAACGCCTATAACTTTTTTTTAAAAAAAGTTAGAAGTCTGAAAGTTGCTCACTTTGTAGATGGGTTAGGGGTAGATATGTGTCAGAAATTTCAGAATTATAGGTCCAGGCATTTGATGGCTATGGAATTTTTAGATTAAAAGTTTCAAAAGTTTTTCCACAGAGGCTTGGTTTCCCCCGTCTCCCACTCCCGCCTCCCGCGAAGAAAAAGGAAACACTCTCTCTCGATCTCTTTGATCCTTGCATGCATGGCTGCAACTGAGCTAGTATCCATTACAAAAGGACAAACAAAGTAACTACATTAAAGCACTTGGCTCGTGTCTGCTTTGATACTTTCACTTTTTACTCAAGCAGAACGGCTGAGCCTAGGATCACTCTCTCTTGAGCGCTAGGATCGTTACAGGAGAAATTTTCTACAGTCTTCAAAGTGGTGTGTGCAGACACCTTGCCACCACATGCCTGGACCTATCATTCTGAAATTTTACACACATATCAAGTGAAGTGTTCCCTGTAATGTGCCCATGTTTCCTGTTTGTATCTTTAAAAATAAAAAAATGGGAGGCGTAACTGTATTTACCCCACTACTACCCATTTTTCTAAAATTAATTGCCATACAAGGCAAGCACCTACGTTTTTGAAATTTCACACACATAGGTCCCAAGGTACCACCTACAATGTGGCAAAGTTTCATGTGTGTAACTTTAAAAATGACAAAGTTATAGGCATTCCTGGGTATTTATTAAAAAATTAATTGCCACAAAACGCATGCACCAATCTTTCTGAAATTTCTCACAGATAACCATCCCTAACCAGTCTACAATGTGCCCATGTTTCCTGTTTGTATCTTCAAAAATAAAAAAATGGGAGGCATAACTGTATTTCTCAATGGGAAAGTGCAATGCAATGATTCCCTATGGGCAAGTGCTTTCCAATGATTCCCTATGGGCAAGCACTGTCCAATGATTCCCTATGGGCAAGTACTGTCCAATGAATCCCTATGGGCAAGTGCTGTCCAATGAATCCCTCATTGTTTCAAAAATTAATTGCCACACCAGGCAAGCACCAATGTTTCTGAAATTTCACACACATATCAAGCCAAGTGGTACCTGTAATGTGCCCAAGTTTCCTGTTTGTATCTTTAAAAATAAAAAAATGGGAGGCGTAACTGTATTTACCCCACTACTACCCATTATTCTAAAAATTAATTGCCACACAAGGCAAGCACCTACGTTTCTGAAATTTCACACACATAGGTCCCAAGGTACCACCTACAATGTGGCAAAGTTTCATGTGTGTAACTTTAAAAATGACAAAGTTATAGGCATTCCTGGGTATGTATTAAAAAATTAATTGCCACAAAACGCATGCACCAATCTTTCTGAAATTTCTCATAGATAACTATCCCTAACCAGTCTACAATGTGCCCAAGTTTCATCCTTCTATCTTTAAAAATGAAAAAGTTATAGGCGTTTTTGTAAGACAATACTTGGCTATGGGAAAAAGCATTCAAAATGGCGTCCGATCCGGATCGGACATCAGGTCCGATCCGACCATCCTCCGATCCGACCCGACCCCCCAGGTCCGATTCCGATCCGCTATCCGATCCGATCCGGGGGGTCAGTGCACATCCCTAATTGCAACCTCATCCACCCCAAAACAATTGGAGTTAAGCCAGCAAAACCACATATAGGTATGGGAATCATTGCTGTTGATTCCAGGTTCAGAATGTATTATATATTCCTTGTTAGTCTGTTGTCATATACATTGGGTTGGATGCAAAAGTTCCCTTCTCCTGATGAGAGGAGATTTCCTCCAACGGAAGAAGTAGGTCAACCTTTGGAGGGAGTCTCCTTCTCTCAGAAGAAAAGAACCTTTGGATCCATCCCTCTGTACGGAACAGTTTGCTTTCCATAATATGCCATATCAGAATTAATGATCATAGTTGCACTTCCCCCTCCCATGGCCATAAAACATTACCTCTGCAACTGATCAAACAGTGTTTATGTGTGGAAATGGCACAAGATGTAAAAGTTGAGTACAAGATGAAATTCGAGAGTTCTACATCCCTTCCTATTTTTCCATGAGGAGTTTGGGCTGGAACCAACCCTGAGCGGTTCCATATTTCTTGAAAGTGGCCTTGTAATTTATAAATAGCTTTTAAAAATATTTAATGGTTAAAGAACTGCTGGGACATTTTAGTACCAAGTTCATATGCATAGCCATGTTTTGCTTTACTCTCTTCCCCCTCCCCCACCCCCAATCATTCTGTAGATGTTTCTTGCAATTGTATAAAAATGTGTTGGAGGGAGCGGGTGTTTTGGTTCTGTTTCTGCCCAGGTGTTCATTTCATTCACCATTTGCTTTGTAAGTATTCAAAACAGAATGTTATTGCATTTAGTTCCAGGATGCCCAGGAGATTGCCATGGACATCTGGACAAGTGCCCTCAGACTCTTGCAATTTTATTTGTAACTTGTGCTTGTTCAAGTGTGATATAAGTGAAAATCCATTAAGATTTGGATTGAACTTTGTTTCTTCGGAGAAATGCCATTTACAAGCGTGAATAAAAAGCTTCTTTCCCTGATGCATGAGGAGCGGTGCGCAAAAATAACTTGCTCAAGTTTTTATGACTGAGTAATAAACCCTGGATAATAGATGTTTATGGAAATCCTGCAAGATCATTAACCCCTGTAATTATTATGTGACATTGTACCGAAGCATTAATGAGCAATTTCAACTGTATCCTTCTAAGATGCAAGATCTAGGAAAACATTTCCTCCTTCATCTAATGGCAACTTCTTGCTTAACAGGGTTTTACAAACTGGAACAAAAGAGACTTCAGCCAGTTTATTAAAGCTAATGAAAAATATGGACGTGACGACATAGATAATATTGCCCGTGAAGTGGAAGGGAAGTCACCTGAAGAGGTTATTGAGTATTCAGGTTTGTCGATCGTACCTTGAACGATTCCAGAAGGAGTATTGTTCTGCTGGGTTACCTTTGTAACGGTACAAGGATAGGGAACTTGAAGAATGCGCACTGTAGAAAGAATGTAATGTCCTGCATGGGGATAGTTAAGGTCTGCAGAGGGATTATGCTGAGGATGCTGCCCTGTAACCCTTTAGCCATTACTATTCTGCACTAGCTGAATTTTAGGTCATGACATGCATCATTTGACAATGCTGCGGATGGCAAAGCAAGGACAGGGGAGAGGCTGGATTTATTCTTCCTGCTCTTGCCAGCGTTATAATGCCAGTAACGATTTTGTCGAGTGATAGGTATTTGGAAGAATCCAAAATGCGTTTCTGATACAAACAAACACCATTCTTCTTTTACAGACCAGGCCATGCCCTTCAAGGGCTGTAGTGTCCACTATTTATTGCAGAAAGCCCTATCCTTTCTACACATAATGTCACTGCAGTTTGCATACTAACTACCTTCTTACCCACTGAAGTCCAGGGTCATTATGGGGAAGTAGAGAAGAAGGTCTGGACAAATGGCAGTCACATTGTGCTGGGGTTCTGTGTGTGTGTATGTGTATGTATATATTTATTTATTTATTTATTTAAAGCATTTTACCCTATTCAGCCAAAAAGCCTCCAAGAGAGGCTATCAAATCAGTACGAGAACAAGACAGTTTGCACCCTCTTGCATGCAATCTAAAAGACATAACACAAAAGGGAAAAGTGAGGAGGAGGGAGGAGGAAAAAAGCAAATCTAGGCATCAGTTCATAAAGTTACAATGTTCTTGTAAGGGCTGACTAGGATAGAAGCTGTTCAGGGAAAAGAAGAGCCAAGAAGAGCTGGTCCCTCAGCAGAGCTGAGGGAGTGTCCCGCTTCTCATCTCTCCCTCTGCTGCAGCCGGTTGAAAGGGCTGCTGTCAGGTGACTGTTGAGGAAGAGCCAAAGGTAGTAGGTGTCATAGCATTGCCAATGGAGTGTTCCGTATTCCCCTTTCTCCCTCTGCTGTTGGATTAAACAAGCATTTGTGTGTGTGTGTGTGTTTAAAGAAAAAGCAGTCACGATTGAGAGCTGAGAAATAGTGGCGGGGAGGGTCTGCTTGAGCCTTTCACCTCTCTGTTTTTCTGCTCATCCCCTCCCTGCCCTCTTTTGTGTAACATCTAGTATGCCCCTAAATGTATTGAACTCACAATTTTAAGATGAAGTTTCCCCAAAGTGTTTCCATGCCTTTTTGGAAGACCTGTCTGGAATGTTCCCTTGAAAGAGATTCAAATTATTTCATGTATTTTTACAAAATTGTATCAGTTACGTATTTTCTTTCTCATGAGTCTTAGAACTTGGTACATTTTAACTTTTTTTTGATGCGTTCAGATCATATAATCTGCGCAAACTGTGTTTAAGTAACCTTGTGAAATAGTAAATGCTTTAAATATATAAAAGCATTAATTAGTGTCCTTTTACTATAGAGCATTTAAATATATTTTTTCTTGAAATTTTCAGCTGTATTTTGGGAACGTTGCAATGAACTCCAAGATATTGAAAGGATCATGGCTCAGATTGAAAGAGGGGAGGCCAGAATACAGAGAAGGATTAGCATCAAAAAAGCCCTGGATGTTAAAGTAATTCTTCAAATTAATATTTATTCTGATTTTGTCCCCAAGAAACTAGCATATGGTTATGTTCCCGACTGATAAAGTATTCTCGGTTCCTTTCTAATTTTTCAGTACAAAGCTTACACTAATTCAGCGGTGGGCGAAGTTATTTTTTCCTATGATAAGTGGTCTAACTTTATAAAGCCACTTAGATGAAAATGCTCACTATAAACACATGATTGTTACACCAACTGAAAGACCTTTAAACTGACTAAAGCTTTGATTAGGAAATGATTTAATAGCTGCTAACCTTAGTGTAATCCCACTTACTTCATTGGAGCTCAAGTAGCATAAATGGCCACTGAATTATATACGCACATACATCCTTAATAAAAAAAATATGATTTTTCTTTTTTACTTTAGATTGCAAGGTATAAAGCCCCTTTTCATCAGCTGCGTATCCAGTATGGAACCAACAAAGGCAAAAACTACACAGAAGAAGAAGACAGGTTCTTGATATGCATGTTACATAAAATGGGATTTGATAAAGAAAATGTGTATGAAGAATTAAGGCAGTGTGTACGCAATGCACCCCAGTTCAGATTTGACTGGTTTATCAAGTCTAGAACAGCCATGGTAGGTAACACTGACTGTTTACTTTGCCTTAGGCTTTGCATGTGCGGTTTTTCTTCCTAAAATCTTTTTCTTCATCATGATGATAATGATGATGATACACTGGTTTGTATTTTGAACTTGTTAACTGTTTTTTGATCAAAACGTAATTTAGAGAGATTTAAAATCTAGACATAGTCTATTTATATTATGCCATTCTGCCAGAATACCAAAATGCGTGGAACAAGTAGGTATGAGAATTAGCACATTTGGTTAAAAGCACTTCCCAATCGAGGCGTTGGCAAGTAGTAAGTACACTTGACGCCCAAAACTTGTGAGTGGATTGTGGACTCACAAATGGAATAACAAATGCAATTCAGTAGCTACAGCAGCGATAGGATGAAATCAGCCCCCTCAGAACTAAGCCCACATGAACAGGAAGTACCTTTTCACAATTTCCATTTTTGGCATGACCATTTCTGGAGAAGCTGCCATCTGGAAGCTTCCTCAAATTTAACGAGCCTTCTTGGCAACTTATCTTAAATAATGGATTATAAAAGTCATGCCTGAAACAAACATTGGCCACAGATGCAGTACAAAAACTGATTTTGTCACTCCGCCTCACATTTGTTTGTTAAAATTTAGTGAACCCAACTAGTCTTGATGGTTATTTTCCAGGATCAGCTAATGCCTAGGATAGTTGTAACGCTCAAGCCTCATCCAGTGTAGCTGAATCGTGGGAGATTTGGGACAGATAAAAAGAGAAGTATTTCTTTATACATTTAGCTAGGAATTTGCTGCCATAAGATGTGGCAATGAATGCTATCTTTAAATGGAGGAAAAGAGGTCTGTCAATTGGCAGCTAGCTATGATGGCTATATGCTCTCTCCAGGTTATCTCTGACTACCAGCCACTAGGGCAGGACTGCAGGAGAGGGCTGTTTCTCTCCTGTCCTGCTTCTGGGTTTCCCAGGAGAATCTGATTGGCTGCTGTGGGGGAGCAGAATGCTGGGAATAGGTGGACCTTTAGTCTGATCCAGAACAGTTCTTCTTCTATTCCATTGCACGCTCTAGTTCCTTGAAATTTGGGAGTCTTTTCATCTTCTCAAATTGCACCAATCTAATTGACTATCAGACGTGTGTGCCTGACAGTCTAGCATTTTACAGAAATATTTCCTTTTCGTAAAAGGCTCCCAGTTAGAAAGCATCTGTTACCACTACTTCAAAAATGTAAGCATTTTATATCTGCAATTATACTTCAAGCGGGCAAGATCCCAGGAAAAAATGGTTGAGCTTTTCTGCATGACACTTAGAAAAAATTCCATTACTTCCTAGTGGCCGCTAGATGTCTCTCTGGTTCTGGATAAGTAGACTGATTTTCCTCCATGTTTCCCACCCCGATTGCATTCATTTGAAAATCTGTCTTCAGAAAACCAATATAATTCCTCGGCATTTCTTATTTTCCTGTAAGCATATGGCTTACACAGTATGAGCTCATAAACGGCATGATGGTTTTCTATAAAGTTCCATTTTTTTTTTCTGCGCCAGCCCTCGTACTTCACATGTAGATGTTCTGCTATAGCAACTGCCTTTCTTCTTTGTGACAGTGATGGAGATAGGGACGCTAAGCACCATTGAATCACAAATCTGTTCTCTTCAAGGCCTGGCGTATGCCTGTGCTCTGTGTACTCTCTTCCATTGGTGCCTGATCATTGGGCTGTGGTTTCTCCTGTAAGTGAGGATTGAGTATACTTTACCCTTTCTGCTCCATTACTAGTACCTTTTGTGGCTTTGCGCATGGCGGCGGTGAACAGCGTCCCTTTGGAAAGCTGTATCTGGCTCACGTAGATATTCCGTGCTTCCTTCGCGATCCGGAGGTCTTGACATGCCGGGCCTTACTCTGGGGGCTTGCGCGGGGGCTAGGAGGGCAGGTATGCGCAGAAGTTTGAAGAGAGTGTTTACAAAATACCTTGTGCATGTTATAACGCCTACTTTGCTTGCTCTGTAATATATCTAGGGTGCAGTGCTTGTTTTCTGGCGGGGGCTTTCTAGCAGGAGAGAAGTTCGCGGCAATTTGTGTCATTGGCTAGATTTAAATAGGAAGGGACCTCGGGATGCCCTTGAGAGGAATGGCGTTGTTTCAAGCCCAGGATACAAGGAAAGTTAGGATGATTGTTTCATGGAGGGAACGTGAGGGGAACAAGATACACTGAGTCTGCATGCTCTGGACATTGGAACAGTATGGGCGAAAGAATTCTCAGGGAAAACCAAAGGCAGAAAAGCAAGCAGGGGCAATGGCTTCCAGAGCCCTAGCGTACAAGCATGACTAGATATTTTTATTTGCTAGGCAGGAGGGGTATGATCTTCATCAGCTTCATTCACGCAAAGAGGGCAATGAGGTGTGGCTGACTTTTTAACAGGCAGGAGACTTTCAGATAATTCCTGAATCCAGGTTGACCTTAGAAACCTAGGCAGGCTGTGGTTGATTAGAAGAAATGCCTGTCTTCTAGCCCTGCATCTTGGCAAATGTGGGAATCGGCGTCGGAAGCGCCAGCAGACATTATTGATGATTCTGTTACAGGTATTGCAATGATGGTATCGGTGGCATCAGTAACCTTCAGGAAATCATAAACTCTTGAGTGGCCGTTGCGTTTCCGTTGTCACAAATGCTGCATTTGTTGATATCCAATAAGGAAAGGGAAGGGCTCCTGAAACTCAGTCTGCTTTTAAAGGAAGAGAGGTATCTGTGCTCCCTCTCATGCCAGCCTGTGTAGAATAAAGAGATCTCAAACATGTCTCTGTGATTCAGGCTCTGAATGCTTCCAAGATGCACAAGTATTTCCCCCCTCCTGAAATCTACTGCATGGTTCAGTTATGCAATCAGCTTATAAAACAAGCAAGCCAGATGTCTGATCACCCTCCTGCCTTTGCCATCTTTGAGCAAGGAAACAGTGCTGAGATGGGCTATTAAATGAGTGAGAGATTAAACCAACTGCGATATTCTGATGGTGCTCACTTATCTCCATCTAGAAAACTAAATAAAAAGAAAAGAGGAAGGCCTTAGAGATAAATGTGTTCAGTTCTTTTGGTGCAGATTAGTTCAGGGGGCGCTGGAAGAAGCTTAAGTCCCGCAAATCCTTTGGGGATATGGGAGATCAGTCACAGTTTCAGGGAAGCCAAATTGCTTTTTCCTCTGCGGCTGTCCTGAGAAAGAATGTAGGCACTCCTCTTCCTTCCCCTGTCCTCTGGTGCAAAAGTCACACCCCACAAGTACACATCTATGGTATAGAGGGAGGGAGGGAGGGAGGAAGGAAACAACCGTAACTAATCTTTTTGTCTGTCCTTTCAATATACGGGCGTGTGGAGGGGAAAAGTCTAAAGGGGTGCTGATGAGGTGCCAGGAATGCATGTAAGAAGGATGCTCCACTCCAGTGTCTTCAACCTCCCCATGTTGAGCGGAGGATCTGCAAAGGGCTTCTACTTCTGTTTGCTTAAACATGAGTGCAACCCGTTGCAGGGTCTCTTGTCACATGGAGGTTTCGGTTTGCATTCAAGCAAATATGTGCAAAGCCTTCTGCAGATCCCCCATTCAACACAGGGAGATTGGGGCCTTCGAGGGTGCGTCTGGTGCACATGAGGACACTGGTGTGGTCAGGGTACGTAGCCCTTGTAAAGGAGACAACGGCCTTGGCCCAGTCTCCTGGCAGAAGTGTGCAGAATTCAGAGAATCAAAACCAAGACTCAACTTACTTGAGATATAAGACTTTATTAGATTAGGAGCAGGTTAAGTAGTCTGAAATTCCAAAATCTACAACAAGACCCAGCATGCATACAATAAGAGACAAGTAAAAATCAGTTACCCAGCCGGACCTGACCCTTGGCCACTTCTCGTCAACCAAAGAGACACCAGGCTGTTCCAAACTCTGGGCTTTATTCCTCCTCTTGGAATCCCTCCTCCCTTCTCGGCGCCAGATTCCTTCGCGTTTCACACCTCCCTCATACAGCCTTGAAGTTTATGGCTTGAGATAAGCCAGTTCTTCCTGGCCTGGTTTCTGTCCTTGGGCGATCAATCTCTCCCCAGGTGGCCCAGCCAAGGCCCTTTGTCATTTTAATTTCCCTGTTCCCATGCTAAAATAAACCCTTACTAAACTCATGCTTGCTCTGTGCACTATTTTACTACAAAACCCACTATTCGCTCAGCGCAGTCTATCTGATCTCCTTTACAGCCCTGTACTGCCAGCTGCTTTTATCTCAGCAGCTGGCAGTACAGGCCTCATCAACACCAAGCAGGATATTGCACTATGGAAGTGGTATGAAAACGGTATATAAAAGGCAGGAGCCACACTACTGCTTTATAGCGGTATTGAAGTGCACTGACAACTGTTGGGGCCCGTTGACACAAACCATATGCCGCTTTCATACTGCTATATCCTACTTGGTGTGGCTCCTGCCTTTTATATACTGCTTTCATACCGCTTTCATACTGCTATAGCCTGCTTGGTGTAGATGGGGCCATAAATGCAACCTCTAAAGGATATTAAGGCTGCACTCCTATGCACACGTACCTGAAAGTAAGCTCTGTTGAACACAATGGGACCCAAGTCTGACTAAGCATGCATAAGACTGCATTCTAAGTTTTTGTTGTCCTGAAGTGGCTGTGTTTTTGATCATTCTTGTTCTTAATTTCATTTTGAATCTCATCTAAATCAGTAACCGAATGATTACTCTTTGTAATTTCTGTACCCCTTTTCAAGTACATTTCCTTATCCTCGGAGCAGTCCTGTGACGGAAGCTACGATAGTTAGCGGCTTTTGCCTAAGGCTTTCTCAGTGAGCTCAGAGCTAATGGCCTTAAATACATGTTACAGCTGGGAATGCGATTTGGAATGGAGAAAATAACCTTTTCTCTGCCTACCACTTTTACACTTCACACCAGGCCCATCGTAGGCTCTTCATGTATACATAACAGACCCATGCCATTAGCTGTTCTGTAGATCTTATTGAGCAATAATTGATTATTTATTGATAGATTTTGTAGGTTCTGAGGTGGAGGCATCACTTCCGTGGAATAGCGTCTGTTGCCCATAATTGAACATATCGTCACAGTATCCCAAGCTAAAAAGATTTCTATCATGAATGGCGTGGGGCATTTGCAACATGTTTATAAGTCTTGCATATGCAGTTTTTAGTTGTATTTTGAAGAATGCAGCCTGCCTCGCTTTACTTCACAAGCTGTATATGAGTGAGATTTGGTAGGGATGTGAATTTCACTGGAGGAAGTGATTCTGCCTCTAATTGGACTCATTCGTCTTTTCTCTGGACCTTTACTGTTGTTGGGTTCCACGTGTATGAAATAGCCAACGGAAAATGGGCTTCAGACCAGAAAATGGTATACGTTTAGAGGCAGTGTGCAGTCGCATGATATTCCGGAATGTTTGCTCCTGCTGCAGAGCAGTTGCTGATTGTGAGTCTTTCTTCTTAAGAAAGGACAGGAAGGCAGCCAGTGCTGTGGCTAGCGCATGCAGGACCCGATTTCTGGTTTGCCTTAGCGCAGAGCAGGTGCTGACGTGCTGTTCTTTAACTCAAAAGATGCCAAAAATAATGGAGAACAGCCGCTCTGCCCTCTCTGCCTGAAATAGAGGCTTTAAAGAAACTGCCTTTGTAGGAGACAGCTGCATAGATATGGCATGTTCTGTATACCTGCAGCACTGGGATCGTAGTAAAAAATCTGCCTGACTTCAGCGGTTTATTAGGTTATCTGCTTTACCTCCCTCTCCCCCGCCTCCAAACGGCATTTCTTTATAGAGGTGGAAGAGAAAAAGACATGGAACCTTTTCTGTAGGTTACTAGGCGGAGTGATCCTAGTTGAATAGGCGGAGCACCTGCTTTATATGCAGAAGATCCCAGATCCAGTCCTTGGCATCTCCTGTTAAGAAGATCAGTTTGCAGGCGGCTGGAAATACCTGTACCTGAGACCTTGGAGAATTGCTGCCAGTCAGAGTAGACAGTACTGGGATAAATGGACAAATAATCTGTCTCTAACATGTGGCAGCTTGCATTGTTGGTAATAATCTGTGCCTCAATTAAGGTTCGACATGTTTGTGCTTAATGTATTTTAGTCTCCTAGACATTAGTGGAATTAGGCTACTTTATAGACTACTTTACAGGGTTTTTTCCCTACATTTAATTCCACTTTTCTTCTAAGTAGCTCAGGATGGCGTATGTGTGTGATGCTATCTCAGCCTTACCTAACTCACAGGGTTGTTGTGAAGATAAAATGGGATGGGTGGGAAGACACACCATGTACATCGCCCTGAGCTGCTTGAAAGAAAAGTGGCATAGAATGGAATTTTAAAAAAATTAAACCATTTTCTGCCCATTTTGGAGTTTAAAGGTTAACCATAACCTTCCTAACCGACCAAAAGCTGGCAAAAGATTCAGGGGTGTTCCAAGCAGATCGCTCGCTATTGTAGCAATCTGCTTCCACATGCCGCCTCTCCTCACGTTTCCATGCCAGTATCTAATGGAAACATCCAGAGCTGATAAGTACACCATCCACATGATTGGAAGAGCCCGGGTGGTTAGCTGCTCTCACTGAGTAACAGCTTGCCATTGCAATAAAAGAACATGAAGGGTTTGGCCTACAACTCCCATCAGCCCTAGCCAGCAGAGCCATCTGGAGGGCCACATGCTTGCCAAATCCTGATGCAGTGGATATAGGGACTAACCCAGGATTACCCAGTGAGCTTTATTGGCTGAGTAAGGATTTGAATCCAGGTCTCCTCAGTCCTAGTCAGACATTCTAAAACTGCTTGATGGGAAAATACTAGGGCTAAAGCATTGACTGAAATTAAATGGTTGCCAAGTTTTTATGTAAAGCAAAGTGTAAATTTTTATGTAAAGAAAAAGGGTCCATTCGCGTTGAAACTCCTGACTGCTACGAATGAGGCAGGCGCCAATCCTTCTGGGCTTTTGGCAGCTATTGAAAACATACCCTTTTCCAACAGGCATTCCAAGGAAAGTAAATCTGTCCTCGGTATGGAATGTATGTGTGTGTTTTGTACAATGCTTAGAAATTTTCTTTAATGTAATCCATAAATATTGTTAAATAAGTAAAATAAAACCATTCCATGTATTATATAGGGATTTAAAGTGCTCTTTCAGAAGGTTTTTGATTCTTCTATATTTTGAGAAACCCTGAGTTTTATACAGAAGTAAAAAGTAAAAACAGTAATACAGAAAGACGTTTGAGGGAGTTTTCTGGGGAAGGATGTTTCCGGTAGATGTTTTGAATGTGATAGAACACATCTTCCTAAACGTTTTGGTGTAAGAAATTCTTTTGTTGCAGCTTATTTTAGATGACGCTGTTTTCTGTGCCAGATGAAGTAGTCTAAATTAGAAAGCTCTAGAAGAGTCTTGCATCTCAAATGGCTGGATATTTTCAGAAAAACTAATTTCAGTAGCTGTGTGGCAGTTTGTGCCCTAAGGCTCTGACAGGACATAGTCAGGGCGAGGTCCACATTCCATTAAATTCCATGGTGAAATGCATGTTGATTTAATTACTGTAGACTACCTCCAAAGTTTAGAAAACAAACCTGAAACATAATTTGCCAACGTGATACAACATTTTAATAAGACTTCATGGCTGTGGTTTCAAAATTTTGACTCGTGTTAGCGATCTGCACCTTCTCCCCCAGACATCTTGCCTTTTTAATGTTTCTGCCTTGTATGTTTGGCTAAACTGTTACAGAATTTGATTATTTTCTTTACCAGGAACTGCAAAGACGTTGCAATACACTCATATCACTCATTGAAAAAGAAAACATGGAAATTGAGGAAAAAGAGAAAGCTGAAAAGAAGAAACGGGGAACAAAAACTCCAGTAATTTGCTTACCTTATCTACCTTTCACTTTTCCAGCATATATTCATGGCGGCAATAAAATGTACCCCCCCCCCCCCATAAACAACCAGAAAATACCAACAAAATGTTCCAGTAGAAAAGTCCTTCTAGGAAGACCAATGGCTGGATGAGCAAGGGAGGTTTTACAGCCATTCCGGGATGAAAGCAAAGAGGAATCCTCTTCCACTCCAGAGGCTCTGCTCTTAGTGTAGGGGTGGGGAAACTGCGGCCCTCGAGAGATTGACTACAACTCCCATCATCCCTGCCATTGGCACATTACACGAACAGGTGGTAACTGCAACAGGGGCTCGATTTGAAGCAGTGACATAAAAGGAGGTTTGATATGGGGGGGGGGGGGGGAGAGTCTACAATCAGTCCCAGGCTGATTGTAGAGCGTTATAGGTTAAAATTGAGCCCCTTGGGACAGTTGGTATAGAATATTAATGGTTAAATTGTAATGGTAAATACATTTGAAAAGTCTTGATGTTGCTATGGGGTATTCCCTCTCCTCATCTCCCCTTGCCAGAAAGAGAACTGCCGTCAGGATACAAGGCCACAGCTTGCTTTCAGGCTGTGGGTGTAAACAGTGGGTTAAGATCTCCTGCCAAAGAGGAGGGAGAAGGCTACTACACATAGGTGGTCATGTTGATGGCTTCATTGTGATCTTGAGCCACCTCCTCTCCTCTTCATAGGCTGTCCAAAAAACTAGTTGCCAAGTATTGTTACAGGTTGTTTTGTGTAGGGTTCTAAGTAGATGGTGTCGTTCATCTTCTCTCAGTCCTACCAAGGCCATTCTCACCACAGTGGCTTTTGTAGCAGGGAACTAACCTTACGTTTACAATAGCCATTGCAATTCGCTAAAGTTGTAAATTGAAGACCTTGGGAAGTTAGGACTCTTCTAAAACTTGATTCCCCCCCCCCCCCCCCAATCACTATTTGATTGTCTTTTATTTTGTGTATATGGATAATGGTGTGGGTGTGTGATTATATATTATATATATTCCAAGGTTAAGAAAGATGAAAATGAAGTGTTTTTCTCTCTTTCCCCCACTTCAGTCACAAAAAAGAAAAGCAGAATCTGCAACAGAGAGCTCTGGAAAAAAGGATGCCAAGAAAGTGAAGACGTAAAGCTGGGAAACCACGCTTAATTTAAAACTGCCATATTTACCTATGGATGTTATCGACGCCGTCTGTGTATTCATCGTGTCTCCCCCTCACCAGATCCCCCCCCCCCATGGTTTTAATTTTTGCAGATCTGTATATTTTCCAATGCTTTTCTTTACCCCAGTGTGTAGCTTTATATTTTATGCATTCCAATATTTTTTGTGCACTTGTATTTTTGTGATTTTTCTCATATCTTCAGCAGAATTTATTCGGTCCTTGTTCTTTTGAAGCTTGTGCTGAGTTTTTTTTAGCTTTCGTAAGTTTTATATGCTTCTGCTTTGACAAAAAAAGGTATCCCTCCCCCCCTTGATTCTGTAGTTGTATTATTGTTGTTTACTACTTTATATGATTGTGGAGAACTAAACTGAATTAAAATGACCGGAGGAGAAATATACTTTTCATGTTTTTGTGTTTCATTTCCAACTCAGCCCCCCCCCCCCCCCCTTGTAGGTTTGTTGAGATTATTTTTGTTTTTGTTTTTTACAGTGTGTTAGAGAATATTTACTGCAGCAGTAACAGGATACAAGAGGAAATGCATTAATTTACTTCACCTCTTATATGTATGTGCATAGCCCCATTTTTGGGTGGATGGACACTCCTAACACTATGTCAGGCCTATACACGCAACAGCAGAATGAGGTGACATATACCACTACAAACTGAAGGGGGCAGATGACATTTTTGTGGGGATACCCCTCCACATGATAAAGAGGTCACTGCATGAAGGTAGTAAGTATGAAGGAAGTTGGCTGAGCTGGACAATTTCTCCCTGACATGCTAGATTTTTACATGCAGGGATTTAAAAAAAATTATTTACAGGGAAGTATTCAGAACCTATCTCCACCACCTGCAAACAGATGTCTAAGGTTAATTTTTTCATCTCCTGCATTTATAGACCGGCTTCTAGGCTCTAAAATGTTTGTAACTCGTAGAAATGAACATGCAATCTTCTGATGCAGGAAGGTTCTTTCTGGCCTATTTGATCCATGCAAATAGATAATGCAGTGTTGCTGTTTTTTAACCATCAGATGCCACTGTTTATTTTATTACTTATCTGCAGTGTTTCTATCGATAAAATATAATTAAAGGAGGCTGCAACGGTGGTATCAGATGAAATGTACGGAAGCTGATGCCCCAATAACTCTGCATGTCTTCTTGGTACTGGAGGCATTCTTAGAAAATAAAAATGGTCAGTGACTGCAACCCAGTGCTTCATCTGGCAGTAGGCTTACCTTCAGCTTGCACAAAATACAGATGCCCGGATGTTTGTTGGGGCGTTCAAAACACTCATGCTGCTGATCCATTTCCAAGCCCAATGTAAAGTGCTTGTGATGAACTTTAAATCTGGAAATGGTTTAGGACCAGATGTTTGAAACACTGCCTCCTGCAGAAATCCCAGTGGCTTAGGTCCAATGTGGGCAGTGTTCCCACCGATGGTAGGACCTAAATCCAGGGCATTCCAGAGGCAAGATCCATTCCTTTGAGAGCCCTGGCCTACAGCTGGCATAGCTTGCTTGCCCCCTATTCGTTTCAAAGGAGTGGGATTCTGAAAAAAACAAGATTTCTTGGGCTAAAAGCCTGGTAAAGCCTCCCTCATCTGCCCTGGCAGGCATGAACAAGCAGGGCTTTGGGAGTGGCAGAAGATCCGCCTCTTTGTTTCCCATCCCACTCAGGATTGCTGTGCCCACCTGCGATCCTGTGTATGATTACCTGGGAGTAAGCTGCATTGAAATCAGTGGGGCTTATGTCTGAGTAGAGATAGGATTGTGCTGTTGTCCTGTCCTGAGACAAATAAAATCATTTAAAACAGGAGTTAGCACCTTAAACCATAAAACCACACAGCAGGGAAATATAATAATATACGTGGGGACAGGTTCCAGAAAATAGGGACCATTGCCAGTAAAGAAGGATGGTTGGAGCATTTGTGATTTTGTGGAAGGAAGGAAAACAGTTAACAGTGTTCTGTAGCAGCGATCGGAAGCAAAGAATTCACAAAAGCTCAGGAGAACAATAACCCCGATGGGGTTGGGGGGGAACCCACACGCCACTTTTGGCTTGGCATTTTGATGTTTGCAACACACAAAAGCCAGGCCAACATTTATTATAAATATAAAAAAATCACGAAGTCTAAACACAAGCTATTTTGATGCTGTGCAAAACAGTGAGATGAAATCGCCCCGTATGCCTCCTTTATTTCACTTTGAAGCCGCGGGATCCTTCTCATTTCTGATCTTTGTTGGTCTGTGAAACGCCATCTCTTATTGTGGATTAGCATTATGCTTTGTTTTGGTGTGAATGCCACATAGAGGCATACAAGAAAGGATCTGACTTTCCTTCTCTGAAATGCGGAGTGAGCACAACAGTATAAACAAATTTAATCAGGAGCCCTCTGGCCTTGAGGGAGATGATGTCCAAGATGACACACTGTGGTAATATTTCCCTTCCTGCCGGGCATTGTCATTGGGCTTAGCTTCCGTAGGGAGAGTTGGATAAAGGCCCTTTCTGCAGGTGGAAATGGTTTGTCCAAGTGCAGTGAAAGGATTAAAGAGGTTCCATGGTCACTAAATCCAGAGTTTGTAGAACATGAGAACATCATGACTGAAGAGACATGATCCGAGAGGGTTCAGAGACAATGGCATCCGAACACAAGTCCCAACCCAACGTCAATCTTAACTGGTCGTTAGGGGATGGGTGGTGTTTGGGGGTAAGGAGGGGGTTTTCCCGGGTGACTTCCAGGTTATAATGTTATAATGTTCTGCTGCATGGGGGTTGTCTAATGAGTTTGGAAACTCAGCTCGTACAGAATGCTGCTGCTAGGATATCCATGGGGGCAAGGCATTCAAACAGGGCCGGCCCTACCATTAGGCACAGTGAGGGAGCTGCCTCAGGTGGCAGTTTTTTGGTTTTAAGAAAAGGTGGCAAATTTTTAGTGACGGATTTATTAAGAATGGGTTGGATCTAGATTTAGTCATGTTTAGACTCATTGAAATCAATGGGATTTAGCTTAGTGTGCTTTCACTGCCAGGGTGGGGAGGAGGTGTTTGTGGTGTTTTCTGCCTCAGGTGTCAAAATAACTTGGCCTTGGGAACTATGCACTATGATGGCAGGGCGGGGGCAGATGGGGGGCATTTGTTGCTCTTCCTCAGGCAGAAAAGCTTCTTGGGCTGCATTCAGATCATGTATTATCAGTTGTATGCCAGTTGCTTTGGTTGCCTATTTGCTTACGGGCTCAATGGAAAGTGTTGCATTTGACTTTTACAGCTAAACAGTTTGGAGCTATTATTATTATTATTATTATTAATTATTATTATTATTATTTCATCTCTTTCTCACTCATGGCGGTTTTTCTAGACGGACATGACAGGCTTTGCCAGGTCATGCTGTCTTTTATTGATTCAGGAATTTCCTGACGATTGAGCATGTTTTAATTATGACTGCTTTCTGGATGTTGGTGTGGATGTATTCTGGTAGGCCCAGTTTTTGGAGGTTTTCTGTATTTTTTTTTATGTGATGCCAGTGACTGATGTGACTAATGAGATAATTGTGACCTTTTCCTGTTGCCATAGTTCTTTGACCTCCATGGCCAGTGGTGTATATTTGTCTTTCTTTTCTCCTTCCTTTTCAACAACATTTTTGTCATTATTATTATTATTATTATTATTATATTTATTTATTTATTATTTATTTCCTGCCTTTTTCCCAGGGCTGGGACTCAAGGCACTTTACAAGATTAAAACATGTACAACTAAAACATACAAATATAAATTTACAAAAGTTAAAATAGAATTAAACCAGCATTAATTTCTTCTTATATCTTTCCCAAATTTCTCTGATATTCCTTAAGATGGGATTTTCTATAACTTTCAATTGACTCTTTTGTATATTACTAAAAAAAAACATTTTGTAGCTTTAACTCTATTTCTCTTGTCTGCGACTTTAACCATTCTAAATCCTCTTCCCCTACTACACTATTTATAACATATCTTAGTTGGTTAGCTATATAATACATCTTTATATTCGGAAGTCCTAGGCCTCCTTCCCTTTGAATCTTATACCATTTTGTTTTATTAATTCTTGATTTCTTATCCCCATTACAATAATTATTTGTCATACTTTGCCAACTTTTTATTTCTACCTCTGTTATTTTAATTGGTAACATTCTAAACAAAAAATTAATCTTTGGTAATATCTTCATTTTAATTACCGCTATTCTACCAAACCATGAATGCTTTAATTTCCTATAAGCCTCTAACTTTCCCATTATTTGTTTTTTTAACCTACTAACATTTATTTTCTCTAAGTTTTCTAACTCTTTCATAATATAAACTCCTAAATAACATATTATATTTTTAACCATCAAATCTAATTTTAAACTACACTCATCCCTTTCTACTTTATCATAATTAAAAAGCATCATATTTGATTTCCCCCAATTTACCTGTAACCCTGTAACCTCTCCAAATTCTCTCAAATGTTGTTTTATTTCTTCTATGCTTCCCCCCGGATTTTCTAATGTCAATAAAGTGTCATCCGCAAACATATTGATTTTTATCTTTTCCTCCCCTCCTATCCCTCTCAACCTCTCATCCTCCCTAATAACATTTGCCAGCATTTCAATCACAATTGCAAATAATATTGGGGAGAGCGGACACCCTTGTCTAGTACCTCGGGCTAAGGTAATTTGTTGTGTTAAACCATCGTTTACCATTACCACGGCCTTGTTGTTTGCATATAGCTGATTAATCACCCCCATAAACCTTTCTCCCAAACCAAATATTTTTATAATAGTTTTTAACGCCGGCCATTCAACGCAATCAAAGGCTTTAAAAATATCCAATGCTATCAATCCTGCTTTTAGATCCTCAGAACTAGGGGTGTGCATCGGATCGGATCCGATCCACGATCCGAATCCGATCCGACCCAAAATCGGGAAAATCCGATCCGATCCGGACAACCTCCGATCCGATCCGATCCGATGAGGTCCGATCCGGATCGGACGCCATTTTGAATGCTTTTTCCCATAGCCAAGTATTGTTTTACAAAAACGCCTATAACTTTTTCATTTTTAAAGATAGAAGGATGAAACTTGGGCACATTGTAGACTGGTTAGGGGTAGTTATCTGTGAGAAATTTCAGAAAGATTGGTGCATGCATTTTGTGGCAATTAATTTTTTAATAAATACCCAGGAATGCCTATAACTTTGTCATTTTTAAAGTTACACACATGAAACTTTGCCACATTGTAGGGGGTACCTTGGGACCTATGTGTGTGAAATTTCAGAAACGTAGGTGCTTGCCTTGTGTGGCAATTAATTTTTTAATAAATACCCAGGAATGCCTATAACTTTGTCATTTTTAAAGTTACACACATGAAACTTTGCCACATTGTAGGCGGTACCTTGGGACCTATGTGTGTGAAATTTCGGAAACGTAGGTGCTTGCCTTGTGTGGCAATTAATTTTAGAAAAATGGGTAGTGGTGGGGTAAATACAGTTATGCCTCCCACTTTTTTATTTTTGAAGATACAAACAGGAAACATGGGCACATTACAGGTACCACTTGGCTTGATATGTGTGTAAAATTTCAGACAGCTGGGTCCAGGCATGTGGTGGCAAGGTATTTTTGAAACAATGAGGAAAGAAACGCCTATAACTTTTTTATTTTAAAAGTTAGAAGTCTGAACATTGCTCACTTTGTAGATGGGTTAGGGGTAGATATGTGTCAGAAATTTCAGAATTATAGGTCCAGGCATTTGATGGCTATGGAATTTTTAAATTACATGTTTCAAAAAAATTTCTACAGAGGCCAGGTCTTCCCCTCCCGCTTCCCGCGAAGAAAAGGAAACACTCTCTCGTCTCGATCCCTTTGATCCTTGCTAGTAGTATCCATTACAGGGCTCGTGTTTCCTTTCCTACTTTCACTTTTCAAGCAGAACGGCTGAGCCTAGCTGAGTTTTGCAGCCATGCGTGCAAGGAAGGATCACTCTGGTCTCGATCCCTTTGATCCTTGGTAGTATCCATTACAGGGCTCGTGTCTGCTTGAGTACAAAGTGAAAAGTGAAAGTAGGAAAGGAAACACGAGCCCTGTAATGGATACTACTAGCAAGGATCAAAGGGATCGAGACGAGAGAGTGTTTCCTTTTCTTCGCGGGAAGCGGGAGGGGAAGACCTGGCCTCTGTAGAAATTTTTTTGAAACATGTAATTTAAAAATTCCATAGCCATCAAATGCCTGGACCTATAATTCTGAAATTTCTGACACATATCTACCCCTAACCCATCTACAAAGTGAGCAATGTTCAGACTTCTAACTTTTAAAATAAAAAAGTTATAGGCGTTTCTTTCCTCATTGTTTCAAAAATACCTTGCCACCACATGCCTGGACCCAGCTGTCTGAAATTTTACACACATATCAAGCCAAGTGGTACCTGTAATGTGCCCATGTTTCCTGTTTGTATCTTCAAAAATAAAAAAGTGGGAGGCGTAACTGTATTTACCCCACCACTACCCATTTTTCTAAAATTAATTGCCACACAAGGCAAGCACCTAAGTTTCCGAAATTTCACACACATAGGTCCCAAGGTACCGCCTACAATGTGGCAAAGTTTCATGTGTGTAACTTTAAAAATGACAAAGTTATAGGCATTCCTGGGTATTTATTAAAAAATTAATTGCCACACAAGGCAAGCACCTACGTTTCCGAAATTTCACACACATGGGTCCCAAGGTACCACCTACAATGTGGCAAAGTTTCATGTGTGTAACTTTAAAAATGACAAAGTTATAGGTGTTTCTTTCCTCATTGTTTCAAAAATTAATTGCCACACAAGGAAAGCTCCAATGTTTCTGAAATTTCACACACATATCAAGGCAAGTGGTACCTGTAATGTGCCCAAGTTTCCTGTTTGTATCTTCAAAAATAAAAAAATGGGAGGCGTAACTGTATTTACCCCACTACTACCCATTTTTCTAAAAATTAATTGCCACACAAGACAAGCACCTACGTTTCTGAAATTTCACACACATAGGTCCCAAGGTACCCCCTACAATGTGGCAAAGTTTCATGTGTGTAACTTTAAAAATGACAAAGTTATAGGCATTCCTGGGTATTTATTAAAAAATTAATTGCCACAAAATGCATGCACCAATCTTTCTGAAATTTCTCACAGATAACTACCCCTAACCAGTCTACAATGTGCCCAAGTTTCATCCTTCTATCTTTAAAAATGACAAAGTTATAGGCGTTTTTGTAAAACAATACTTGGCTATGGGAAAAAGCATTCAAAATGGCGTCCGATCCGGATCGGACATCTGGTCCGATCCGATCCGACCAGCCTCCGATCCGATCCGATCCGATCCGACCCCCCAGGTCCGATTCCGATCCGCTATCCGATCCGATCCGGGGGGTCAGTGCACATCCCTACTCAGAACCTCCTGATAACAGCTTCTTGCATGTGGATTGTGTTGTTTTGGCTACATAAGGATCCACGCTCAGGGAATGAGTTCGCTATTAGTGTATAGGATGGCTAAATAAATATACGAACAATCCTATATTAGTATCTAGGATGCTTTTTGCACCCTCCCCTCCCAATCCTTTTTTAAAATTATTTTTGTGTCGTGTCTTTTCAAACACAAGCCTGGTGGCAGGAACTATTTTATTATTGATCTTCGCAAGCCACTCTGTAACATTATGGGCAGTACCCAACTTTGTCATTCTATTAGCGAAAATGACATCACGCTAGCGGAAACTAGACTCTAAACTGAGCGCAAGAGAAGAACCCAACTAACATTAGGTTTGTGCAAGCTTGCACAATGGAAAGATTCAGCGGTGCTCTGCTAATGCGACTTGAGCTTACAGAATGATATCGTTGGATACTGCCCCTTTTCTACTGAAGAGCGGGTGCAAAAATGCAATCAATCAATCAATATCAATCAGGGCTTTCCTATAGTAAAAGGGTTTCACATTATTAGGGTACTTTCAAATGGCTCTAAAAGGCAATGGGTTACTTTCCTACAGCCATTCTCTACTGCCGCAGCAATTGTGGCCAAGCCTACTAAAGCCACACTTATGATCTAGTACTGTTGCCACCTGAAAGGGGAGGATGGATGGGCAGGGGGGGGGGGAAGGATATATCATGAGATGGTAAGAAAATGGTGCATTGCACATGTCAGAACATGATCATTACTTTAAAGTTGCCTTTAGTTGTGATGCTGCATCTCACAAATAAAGTTCATAAAGAAGTCTCCCAGGTAACCTTTCAAGGGCATAATCCAATGATTATGACTAGCTGGGAATGTTTGGATGATGATGATGATAATAACAATAATAACAATAAAAACAATAATAACAATAATAACAATAATGACAACAATAATAATAATGACAATAATAATAATAATAATAATAATAATCAACCACCCTTCAGGAATAAAATAAAATTAGCATAGCCAGGGAGTTTGGTCTGCACCAAGAGAACTGTCTGTGGTCACATCCCCCCACCCCTGGGTGTACCACATTGGAGATCTCTGGTCTAGCCTAACAAATAACACATTTTCTTCCCAGAGATGCTTAATTCTTGACTTTGTGATATTATTTACTGATAATTAACTGCTTTTATACACTACAACTTACTGATGCATTGTTTCCCACACAGACCTGGAGATTTTCTCTTGAAAACAAAAGGGAAATCAATTTTGGCAAATTCAGTTGTTGCCTTTTTATTAGGTTAAGGTACTCAATGTAAATTAATGCTCTGAATTTACGTCCTCGATCAATAGCTGCAATTATTGATTCCAACCACACGAAGCAAAAGCAGAATGGATAAGTTTTTCCTGGCATGGCAAGGATGTCTTCCCCTTCTCCAATAAGTATGAAAAATTATCGTAGTATCCATGGAATTGTAAGCACAAGATTTTTTAAAAAAAGGGGGGGGTGAGAAAGTAGCTTGATTTCTCTTGTGCAGTCCATTGGGATTTTCCAGAAGAACTCCCAACATCCTATAGTAGTTCTTAAGGGGAGCCCAACTGGACATTTATCTAAGCAGCTCAATATTTTGCATGGAGATCTGAGGCAAGAAGCTCCCTGCAATGGTTCTCATTTCATTTTGAACATCAAGGAGTGTTCCCAAATCAATGCTGCCATGTGGTGAACAAGCTGTATACCCATTGAGTGGTGCAGGTATGGCTGGACTGGAGCCAAAGTCCAGATCCTTGCAGCCAGCCCAGTGGGTGGGTGGGTGAACAGATGACCTCCCAGAGAGTAGCTGGTGATGAGGGCAGCAGAAGCAAACTCCATGTTATTCTTGCAATCACAATGGTGATTTCATTGAGTTTCAAATGCAAAGCTGCACGATAGGATTTTTTATTTTATTTTTATTGATTGATTGCTTACCAATACTTAGTTGCTGTTTAATATAATAAAATCCTCAAGTGGTTTTCAAAATAAGGGATGGCAAATAGTGTTGTTCTAATGTATCAGGGATACTGTGAAGCTTGGAATGGAGGTTGTGGGGCGGGGAGAAGGGAAATTAGGCTGACTATATTTTGGAAACCAAAACAGAGGACACCCTGTGGGGGCAGGTGGGCAGGAAAGTGGCTTTCCAGGGCCTCTGGAAAGTGAGACATTCCCCCCGCCACCTTAAGGGTCCCAATTGGAGCGGAGGAGAGAAAAGCGTGTAATTCCCACCCCCACTGCTCCACTAGGGGTCTTTTCTCTAATGTTCGGGAATGACACATTTTCCCTGTGAAGGCCCTGATGGGAGCAATGGGAGGGAAATGATATGCCTTCAGAAAACATGTCACTCCCTCCCACCATGCTAATGGTGACCTTAAAGGGGAAAGTTTGTCTTTCCAGGACATTATAGAAAATTATAGAAAATTCCCCTGGAGACTCAGGATAGAACAAAAAACAGGACAAATCCGGGGAAATCCGGACAGTTGGTCAACCTAAGAGAAATGTGAGTTCTGTGTTTCACAACAGAAGCCATACATATGGCTGTCTAAAGGCTCCCCCCGCTCCACCTGGCCCAATAACATCAGGAAATAATCTTCTTAGGGTGCTGTGACAAAATGGTATTTTATGTTATTGTTCATATATATATATATATATATATGCATAAGTGAATGTTTTAAGATTTGATTTGCTGTAAATAACTCTTTTATTACAGGCAATGGTAAGTAGAGGTGAGGGGGGATTTAGAATGATGAGATGTGTACATGGTGGTGTCTGATTGGTTGAGGGATTACAAATGATGTGAGTGAGTGAGGGACAGTTTGGCAGTTAGAATTGGGAGTTGGGGAGAAACTGTTGAAGAGTGAGAGGTTGTGGAAGTTAGAGGAGGAAGGAGGGTGGATGTTAGTGAGGGTTGGAGTGAGATTGGGATTATTATAGGCTTGCGTTAGGATAGGATTGAGGAAAGTAGGGTTATAGGATAGATTTATGTGTACAATTTGGAACAAACTTAAAGGGTCTTTTAAAATCTTTTTCTTTATGAATAAACTTCATTCTTATTTAGGTATTTCAACCATGTCTCCTCAGTCGTTGTGCTACTAAGGTTCAAGAAAAAAACACACACTCTCACACACCAATAATAGAATAAAAGGTTTTATAATTCCCTCATTCTTTTAGAGATAAAGAATAGGGTGGCGGCAGCGAAGGAGAGGTTTAAATAGACATCACAGAGGCAGGTGACGCCACAGGTGCCTTCTGCTATCGGAGGTTAGTTATCATTACAGCTATTTTTGTTTTTGACGCCGCTGCTCTAAATAATTGTATAGAAGAACAACTATACCATTCCCTCAAGTGCTTTAGCCACGATGTTCGTCTTCTTCCCACGGATATTTCTCCTTAAATTTTCCCTTGTATAATATGTTGGAGTATGGTGTATTTTTCTCCTTGAATAATACGACCCAAGATATTGCATTTTTCTTCTTTTGATGGCATTTATTAATTTTGTTGGTTTGTTTACCCTACATAGTAGGTCCTCATTTGTTATTCGGTCACTCCATGGTATCTTCAAAATATGTCAGTATATCCACATTTCAAAAGAGTTGATTTTGTTTAAATTGTTTTTTCTTGATCAGGAAATCCAGGATATAAAATCACCTAGCTTCACTCTTGTGCCTTTTTCGGTCTCTCTTCGTTGTGGGTTAGTGGTAGAGCTGCCTGCTTTGCATGAGGAAGGGGTCCCAGGATCAACCCCCCCCCCATAATCTTCAGTAAAAAAAAAAAAAAAAGGAAAAAGAAAAGAGAAATTAGCAGATGATGGAGGAAAGACCTCTCCCAGATGCTACAGCCCCTAATAAAAATGAACTACAGTGCAGACACAGTGCAATTCTCAGACTCAAATTTATATTTGAATTTCAATACTTGAATTCTTCATCCTGTTCTGAAGTATGCCACCTTATGATTCCACAATTTTGAACGACCCCCCCCCAATAATTTTAGATTCTGCAAAATTTATGATCAGTGAGGTTTGTTTTTTTGTTTTTTTTAAATCACAATACTTAGAGAAGTCTCATCATACCCGCTTGAAACCCAATTAGTTTAAAGATCATTTCAGGGCATCATCTGCATATAGCAACAATGAGATCTGCCTTAGTCCAATATTTGGATCGTGTCCATCTACCTTCAACAATGATGAAACCAAATCATTCACGAATAATTAAAAAAGGGGCAGACAATGGCTGTGTTTGCACAACAGCATAGCCCATACTCAAGTTTGAGCATGGGTTGAGTGTGAATTGTTGAACTGTGGGTTGTTGAACTGTTTGTTGGTGGTTGTGTTTTCTGAACCCAGTCGTGCTCACAAACCATGGTGTCGTGAGCTTGCCCATCCCCAGACTTCTCATGAACTTTGGCAAACTGACAAGACACTCAAGATGGTGAGGCTCCTTTTATTGGCGAAATCACACGGATTACAAGCATGACGGTTTCATTTTTGCATACATCCACTTAAAGCTGTTAACGGCCAGAAAGCTTTAGGCTCCAGTCTTGACACGATCCTTTAAGCAATCACTAGGGGGAGAGAAGTGTAGCGTTAGCCCTTATCCTATCTGAGCATTTACAGATGCCACATACGCTGACTCTTCAAGAACATGTCTAGAGCCCAAGGAGGTGCTCCAGGACACAGGGCCATCTGGAGCCTGGCAGAGACAGATCGGTCGAGCACTAACCACACCCACCCTGCCAGAAGCACTGAGCTGATCAAAGTAAGCAAGACCCCAGGGAACGTACCTTGTCAACCTAGGAAACCTCCCTTGCACATACTTTAGCTCCAAGGGAGGCTCTTTCTCAGGCTACAGACACACACAATCCAGAACAGCGAATCTCTTCAGCCTAGGAAATGACCCCTGCACGTACTTTAGCTCTGGGGGAAGCTCTCTCACAGGCCACACACACACAATGCAGGTCAAACACAAGTCCAAGTCTAGGAAAAGCCTCAGAGCACTTTCCATGGCACAATCCTTAGAAATCCCAGGTCCAAATAGCAAATGAGCATGTACAGAGTGCTTCCAAAATCTCCAAACAGGTAGAATCCAAACACGAAGGGTTTCAGGCCAAGCGTCAAAAGATGAACTCTAGCAAGGGGAAAGAACCCTTGCTCCTCCTCTTATAGACTGGAGGCCTGGCTTATTCCAAGCCACTTGACAGACAGGTCCTCAGACCTGTAAACTAAACCCATGTGCCAACAGGGCGGCACAGTTCAACCTCCTTTTGATGACGCCACAATGTGAGTGACAGCTTGCAAGAGAGCCCCTACCTTTTCCAAACATCCTTTGTTCCCAGGGAAACTATCTATTCCAAGGCCTCAGCTAGCACTTCCCGCGAGAAACAGAGACAGATGATAAGCTTACGGAGAAACAGACTTTCTTAAAACAATCCCAAATTCTTCAACTTTCAATTCACAAGGCCTCCTGGCCTTGTGAGGCTCTGTGATACGCCTGACACACGGTTTGTTAACCATGAACAACCCACAGTTCTCAACCCAACAACAAACCTGGTGGGTTGCTATTGGGACGAAAGGGGGGGGAAGTGTGAAGGCCCCTTTCCCTGCATCTCAATCTTTCTCCTTCTCCCCTGGATATTATTTAAAAAAAACAACTACTCAAAGGTGAACTTTGCAACAAATGTCACTTCTAGTTTGACCCTTCATGTTCCAGCAATGAAGGATTTCCCCCTCATTTTTCTTATCTGTAATTCTCATTTTCATATCCTTTCCCTTTTTCTCCAATATGCTATTCACCGCCTCTTGGTGGTGCATCCCCCAGAAGTGGGAACGATCCATGTGGCAAGCAGAGCTGGTTTCCGCACAGATCTGCATAACATTTGCATATGCTGATTTATATCTATTTATATCTATATATGCAGAGGTAGAAAGAATTGCTACGATTTATTTACATTTCACAGGAGGAAAAGCCAGCAAATTAATTTCTCAGCCAAATGATCTCAAATGAAATAATTGCTTCACTGCTTTGCAGGGAGAGACTTTTTGGGGGCTGGTGTGTGTGTGACGTTTGGGGCTGTTGCAGCACATGGGGAGGGGGGAATTGACCCTTCCCTCCCCAGCTGCAATTCCACTTGAAAAGCACTCCCTGCATGGCAATTAGGCTAAGAAAACAACAACCATCCATTGGCACCAAAAGAATACTGTGAACAAAGCAACCACACGTCCCATTGTAAGGGCCCTTTGTTGGCAGAGGAAGCTATTATTATTATATTTTGTGGCCAGAAAACTATTTTCACTCAAGTTCAACAAAGCATCTTGCACTTGGGGCTCATTGCACGGAATTGAGCATCCCGCCAAAGGCAAGAAGAGCTACCCTCACTGTTTCCCTATTTAAAATTACATCAGGCCTTTGCACAGCAAAGAATCCCTTGTTTAGCTTGGCAAAAAAGAGAGCGTCTTTTATTTGATCAATATAGCCGAACCCAGTGGGACGAGATGAATCATCAGTGTTTAGAGAGGCAGGTGGCTGAGCATATGTGGTAATGTGGCTTCCATGACTTTCACAGTATGTCTCGCTTGTGCCAGGTTGTGTTTTATTTTCCCACTGAGGCATGGAAAGGGGGGGGGGGGAAATTGATCTCACCTGGAATCCTCAAGGCTTAGGGTTTTGGACACAGGCCAAAAGAACTACTTCTATAAAGCTAGCAATTGTGATGGTTCCTCTCTCATACTTTTCATAGTAAACAGGTCCTGATCACCATTAAAGAAAGAGCAGTCAATTATTCTTCAAAATTCACATTTCTCTGAAGGTTGCAGTGAGAGCCTTCATGCACCCGAAAAAGCATATATCAATGAAGATAATATTCAGGAGATATGCACACAAAAATGCGGACACATTAAAAAAACGCAAGAGCATTCTCAAAGTTCAGGATGAACCAAACCAATGGAGTTATTTCTCTCTTTCTCTAGCCCCTGTGTTGCAGCATGGGTTGAATGTGGGGGCGGAGGGGAGTGGGGCGGCGGGATGCCTTAACCCCCTCTACCCCCATGCGGTGATCCCAATCTGGATTGGGGCCCTGCATGCTTAAACTAAAGCAAAAAGGAAAAGTTAGGATCAGCTACATGGTATGCATTTAAAGTGTCATTTAGCCCTTCAACTGCAGGTGGGCGACCTTTTTCCACCAGAGGGATGAATTCCGTTTTGGATGAGCTTTCTGAACCCAATTTCCATTGGTGGATGGGGCTGAAGGCAAAGGAAGCCGGGTAAAAGAGGCGGGGCTAAAATGCGCGCATGCCCTCCCACCCCCACAGGGCATATTGCATCTCAAAGCTCTTACGGCCAGGAACTAAGCATTCCAACCTTTTAGCATGAAAAAAGCTGGAAAGCCTCAGAATTACTGGTGGTTGAGGGGAAGAGGTTGGGGCCAGGGAAGGGTTCCCCAGACAGCCAGACTGGGGCCCCACCAGGGGACTTTGGGGCACTGGGCCTGACATTCCCCATCCCTAGTTTAAATGCAGGGGAGGACTCCAAAGGAGCTATCCAAGGAGCTGAACCTACTTTGGGAGACAGGGTGGAGCATCTTGGATAGATCTTTTAGAGTTCTGAATGGTTCTGATGGGAACCCAGAGCGGATTCACCGCCCCACTAACATTGAAGCCACCAGCCTCCACTGCTTAAGTGCAATCTGCTGTTGATCTTTTGCTTCCTCCACAGACACCCAGATGATAGCATCCCCAGCTAGGGTTGAGGAGGTGGGAATGGGGAAGAGGAATACCCCTTTCAAGTCTTTCCCAGCCACTCACAAATAGGTATGGATGGGAAATTGGTTTCAGTTCGTTTTTAATCCAGATTTATCCAGTTCACACCTTCTGGACCAAACATGGACTCAGGCAAAATCTGCAGTCGAAATCCTGACATTTCTGAGCTTGCAATGTGATTCGTGGACCAAAAGAGATACGTTTGACCACATGCATGCATTTGAAACATGCGCCCCCGAAAAATGCAGACTTTTGAAAATGTGTACAGATATGCTTTAATCAATGGGAGAAGAATGCCTGTCTTTTCACAATGTGCAGAACTGAGGCATACATTTGCACAGATAGTCATGCAAAACGAAAAATACAAAGCCGGCCATCCAATATGATTTTGAGGGAACAAGCTTTGAGATGGAATTCGGAGGATTTCAGAGAGCTTGATTTTTGCTGATTTGACATCCCTCCATCACAAGGCCAGCTGATGACAGCAATCAGCCAATCTCTCTAACAGGAGGAAGACAATTTTCAAGGACTATTAAGCAGCGCTCCCAAATCCATTCACTCTCTCCCTTCCGTTGCCCATCTTTCAACAATACATTATCCATCCCTCTTCCATGACTTTATGTTGGCTCCTTTGCGATCCACACTACTCAATATTTAACAGGCAAGTGGAATTCTATTACTGAAGCCAACATACTCTTATGGACCTACCTGCTGGATCATCACCTTGAAGTGGTGAGTAGTCTTGTGTGTTCCAATGAGCCTTGTGAGCGATGCCATCGGGAGTCATGGTAGGGTCACACATGGCAGTAAGGTCAAGGGGGAGGAGCCGGACAAAGAACGATCCAAGAAAAGAAAAGTCCTCAACAGCAGAACAGGTGGAGGACAACAATGTGTCATGTTACAATGACTGTGAAGGCGGATGAAGGCTGCAGCAGACAAAAGACTTCCAATCGGCGTGGTACCCATGCCATTGAATTAAAGCCGCCTTCTGTCAAAGTTTGTGTGGTGATCATTGTGCACCAAGCTGCCCATATAAAACAAGGAGCCATGGGTCAGTGGTAGAACACCTGCTGTGTGTGCAGAAAGTCCTAGGTTCAATCCCTCACATCTCCAGGTAGGATTGGAGAATCTACTGCCTGAAATCTTGGAGAGCCGCTGCCAGTCAGTTGACAATACTGGGCTAGATGGACCAATGGTCTGGCTCAGTTTAAGTCAACTTCCTATGTCCCTGATTTCACGTACAGGCATCTTCCAATTTCTTCTTTTTGGTAGCTACAGAGTCCCATGGCAAAGCCTCTAGTCATGGACCAGCACATGGGCAGTGGATATAGATTCCGTTCTCCTAGCTCAAGGATCGAGGTAGTTGAGTAGTTCGGCAGCAATATCCATGACTGAGCAGCCCTATTCAGGATCCATTCTGCTCATCCCATATGGGGAGAGGGCTAAAAAAAGGTGCCTTAAACATAGTCTGCCTCATTTCTCCTTGACTGGATAACCGCGTCCAGTAGGGCCACCACCTAGCAGGCACAAAAGATGATTGAATTTTGAAACATGGGAAGACACGAACACGTTGGGACAACTCAGATAATGAACATCCTGAACGCAGGACTGCCATGATCGCAAGGGGAGCTGAGAGACGTTTTAACATTGACAGTGTCACATGCCAAGAAACTCGAGGAGCAGGAAAAGGACAACTAAAGGAAGAAAAAAGAGGATATATCTTCTTTTGGAAAGGAACGCCTGAACAAGAATGACGGATTCACGGAGTGGGCTTTGCCATTGAAAATGAACTTGTGAAGCTTCTATCAGCATCAGCGAACGGCTCTCAGCTCTCGGGTTAAAACTTGCCCAAAACCAGCAGGCAACCATTGTGAGTGCCTCTGCACCAACATTAGATGCTGATGATGACATCAAGGAATTTTTTTTACACCCAGCTGGACATTATTTTACCAGAGATATCTAAGGAGGATAAAATCATTCTCCTGGGTGATTTCAATGCAAGGGTTGGGGAAGAAGGAGTTGGCAATAGCAATTTGAATGGGATCCTACTCTTGACTAAATGTGCAGAGCATAACCTTGTCATTAAAAACACACTCTTTAGCCAGAAAAACAAATTTAAAACATCATGGAGACACCCTCAGTCAAAACACTGGCATCTTCTGGACTATGTAATTGTCCGTGCTAGAGGCTGCTGCGATGTACTCCTTACCAAGGCCATGACAAATGCTGATGACTGCAGGACAGATCACTGGATAATTTGATCCACTATGACCATCAATATTGCTCTTCGACATAGGCTGCAAGGAAGAAAACCAGGGCATAAAATAAATACTTATGTCCTTCAGGACCCATTAAGCAAGCTTGCTTCCAAACAGTGCTTAAGAAACATGTACCTATGGAATCCCCAGAAAACATTGGGGAACACTGGACCAAACTGAAGACTTCCATCACTGCAGTGTGTAAACAGACCACTGGATATCAAACTAAGATATCCAAACCAGGATTGGTTTTTTGAGAATGACACTTGAGACTGAACGTACCATCGACGGGAAAAGGAGAACTTTCCAGTTATGGCAGAATGACATTAGTTGTGTTGCTTAGAAGAAAGCCTAGGCCAGTGCAAAGGCTGAGGTCCAACGAAGAATCAGAGAACTTAAGAATGCCTGGTGGATAGAGAAAGCACAAGAAATCCAGAATTTAGCAGGTGTCCATGATACACAGGGATTCTTTAATGCCACAAAGGCCATCTATGAACCGACAAATCATGGTACGAACCCTTTACGCTCAAAGGATGGTACCAAACGCCTTAAGGATAAAGATTCTATTGCACCATGTTGGAAAGAGCATTACCATCGTGGCTGATGAGGTCTTCCTACAAATTCCACAACAACAAATTAGGGATGAGCTTGCAGTATCTCCTTTTCTGGATGAAGTTAGCAAAGCTACTATACAATTGAAGAACAATAAAGCCAGTGAACCTGATGGGATTCCTGTTGAAGTATTTAAAGAAGGTGGCCCTGAACTCATGCAACAACCTCATGAGCTCAATAAAAACATCTGGATGAGGGAGGAGGTACTGGCAGATTTTAGGAACACCGTAATCATCACTCTCTTCAAAAAGGGTGACAGAACAGATTGTGGGAACTACATCTCTCTCCTTGCCACTGCAGACAAAATCCTCACAAGGATTCTTGTAAGCTGCCTTCTGCCCATCTCAGAAGATATTCTTCCTGAAACCCAAAACAGTTTCCAGCCTTCTTGGGGGCAGTGGATATGATTTTTACTGCACAACAGCCCCTGGAAAAATGCCATGAGCAGAATCAACCTTTATATATGGCATTCATCGACCTGACTAAGTCGTTTGATACTGTGAACTGAACTGCTCTCTGGACCATCCTCCTAAAAATTGGATGCCCTGATAAATTTGTGAATATCCTGTGACTTCTCCATGACAACATGATGGCAACAATCTTCAGCAACAGTGGCTTTCAGAGCGATCCATTCAGAGTCGAATCAGGTGTAAAACAGGGATGTGTCATCACTCCAAACTTTTTATTCATTTTCATGGCTATGAATCTACACCTTATTGAGGGGAAACTTCTGAGTGGTGTGGAAATCAGATATCGAACAGATGGAAAACTCTTCAGTCTCAGCAGACTGAAAGCAAAAAGTAAAGTCACCACAATCTCCATTATAGAACTTCAATATGCCAGTGATTAATGTAGTATCTGCACACTCAGGCAAAGACCTTCAAACCATCCTAAATGTTTTTGTGGAAGCATATGAAAAGCTTGTTCTCTCACTTAACATCAAAAAACCCAAAGTGCTCCATCAACCTGTGCGAGTTGGTCCTTCTGCAGCACCATCAATCCAACTTAGTGGCATGACATTGGAGGACGTTGACCACTTTCCCTACCTTGGCAGCCATCTCCCTACAAAAGCTGACATTGACCCTGAAATCCAGCACAGTCTGAGCTCCGTGAGTACTGCATTTTCCCCAATGAAGCGCAGAGGGTTTGGGAATCGGGATATTTGCAGGGAGACCAAAATACTTACTGATTTATTTTTGAAAATGATGTTTTTTTGCAAATAGAAAAACTCAAACATTAACATAATAACATGTAAGGAATAATTGATTACGTATGCTTTTTATATATATAAAAAAAACAAGGAAGAAAATGCTACACAGTCCAACACCATAAACACGCAGTACAAATTATTTAATGTTGGTTATTAGGCAGTTTTAAAGGGTAATTAATTAATTAATTAATGGGAGGACAGTTCTCCACACAAGGCTATTTGTTTTAATTGTTTTTATTTATTTTATTTTAACTTTCTCCAGATAAACTATTGCAACCATAAGCTGTTAAAAGCAGTTGGAACCTGTTTTGGGTGTGTAATAAAACACGACCATCCTGTCGCAAAACTGACTTTTTTTCCTTTTGTCCTCTTAATACCCTCAAACGTTGAGTAAGTTTCTCTGAGAGCGCTATTTCCCTCACTATACCATACCACTTTCTTATATTTAATCATTTTGCCTCCTTCTGGCATTTAGCTGTCAACATACGTGCTGCCATTAGAAGATACTCAATTTACTTTTTGTGTGATATAGTTTGGGTTTGGCCATCAAATTTATTAAGTAATGACAATTCCGGTGTTTTTTATGACTGTTATTTCCATTCTATTTTTGGGCTTATCTGGGTGTTTTCTTTGAACCAGCTCCCGTTCCTCCTCCTTGTCAGGTTCGTCGCTGCCTTGGTTTTCAAAATCCTCTGAGGAAACTCCTCCAGGAAGGTCAAAAAGGAGGAGTTTTAAAGAACTGCACGACTTCTTTTTTTGCTGTCACAATATGAGTGACCCCCTTATAATGGACCACTAGTTTGAATGGAAAGCCCCATGTACAGTGAATCCCCATGTCTTGTAATTAATTGTAAGGTGAAGGGGCGTAGTCCTCTGCACATTTGCAGTGTTTCTGGGGCTAAGTCCTGAATTATCACAACAGGTACTCCTTCGCATGGTATTTCTTTTAATTCCCTCCGTTTTTTCATTAATGCTTCTTTTTTATTATAACGACCAAAGCATACGATTATATCTCGTGGTGTGTTTCTTTTCTTCGGCCCCAACGCCCGATGTGCTCTTTCTAAGTCCTCAGAATCGATGGGGAAATCAGGCAGTAATGAGGCCAGCCATTTTACCTCAACTAATTTTATAACATTTCCCCCCCCCCCCAATCCTCAACTATTAAAAACGCATGTTACAACGTCGATTTCTGTTTTCCTGCTCAATCAGTTTTAGTTTAATTTCAGAGGTTTGTTTCTTTAGTATTTCGTATTTCTCCTCTGGTGCTGACACGTTTTCCATTGCAGACGCAGCTGTTTTCTCCACTTCAACCACTTCCTGCTTTAAATCCCCCAATTTAACTTCCAAAATTTGTGTCCAATCATCCATAAGTTCAAGTTTAAATTGTTTTAAACGTTGTAAAATTTCTTCCTTCATTTCTGTATTTGTCATCTCTGGTGGAGTTGAGGACTCCCCCCCCCCTTCCTGGCTCGTCTCTGGAACGCTGAGACACCCCGGGTGCCATTTTGTTTGCAGAGTTGCCGTATGTTTCCCACTGTTCTTGTGCCTTATCTTTCAGATTGAAATAGCAGTGATATCTTCCTTTCATTTTTTAATCAAGTCTGTTGACATTCCCCTCGCGTCTCTTCTTAGTTTCACTTTGATTCAAGCCATTTTTTCTCCAGTTTGAGATTGTTTTATTAATTGGGCCAGGGAGCTCTTCTCTCACACCGCCATATAGTTGGTGTCCAGGCTTCGCCCCCTCAAATAAATACTTATTTATAAAGCCTTTATGCTACCGACCTTATTGTACGCTTGCAAAACATGGACCACTTATAAACACCACTTCCAATTTCTTGAAATATTCCACCAGCGCAGTCTCCGGACAATTCTGGAAATTACTTGGGAAGATAGACGGACCAAAATCAGTGTCCTGGAAGAAGGGAAGACTACCAATAATGAAACAATGATCAATCAACTTTGCTGGACTGGCCATGTTGTACGATTGCCTGATTACCATCTTCCAAAACAGCTGCTGTACTCCCAATTTAAGGGTGGAAAGCGTAACCTTGGAGGACAGCAAAAGAATTTTAAAGGTGTTCTCCAAGTTAACTTGAAGAAATGTAAAATGAACATCAAGAACTGGGAAGATCTGGCCCAGGAGCGTCTCAACTGAAGGTCGGCTATTATCAAAGGTGCTATGGATTTTGAAGAAGAGCGAAGACAGGGTGAAAGGGATAAATGAGCTAAGCAGAAAGCATGTCAAGCAAATCCTCACTGTGAGTGTCTTCCATTTGGGAACATGTGTCCTCGTTCTGGAAGGCTGTGTGGATCCAGGATCAGCCTCCACAGTGATCTGCGGACCCACCATTAAAAGTCTCTAATTGCAGAAGACAATCTTACTCAGACATGAGTGATCGCCCATCACACTTATGGAACAAAATGGATGTAGAAATAAGTCCATATTTCATAGAACACAAAGTAGTTAAGATCTCCTAATTTTCTCATGGAAGGGAAGAGAGTTTTGCTAATATATTGGGGGAAAGCTGCTCTATAAACAAGTCATCAGTATTTTTGAACTCCCCTTAAAGATGCTATGTTACAGTGCTGAGGACTATCACTTGCAAATGAATCACTGTTGCAAATAATGGGGGAACCATAGATATAGTTTATATCCCACCTCCCCAAATCAAAAGGTCTCATAAATACGGACTCTAAAAATGTCTCTGGTAAAGTTAACATAACTGTACAAGCAATAAGCCTGACCTTTCAGTGTAATTTATTTTAGCTTTCTTCAATCCTTTTTTATTAAAACTAGCACATCTGAAGCAGAATTAAATCCTATTATGCCAACTCTGTGATCTGATCAATTTTTCTCCGGCAGTAGCACACTTTATTAAAGTTACTTTCTTCCACAGAGGATAACGCAATCAAGGAAGCAGATCAGGTCTTTTGCATCTCTTCGTAAAGGAGGACACGTCTGTTGTCCTTGCCTGGAGAAGATGCTACCAATGTCAAAGAAAGGTTATATATCATAGCTGAACACACCTTTTAAAGCTAATCACTATTGTATGCATTTGGGGGAAAACGACTGCCAACTGCTTGCATACTGCTTTACAATAGCCTAGCTACAGTTATCCATACTCCGATAACCTCTCATCTGGATTACTGCAATGCGCTATACGTGGGGCTGCCTTTGAAAAAGGTCTGGAAACTTCAACTGGTACAAAACAGGGCAGCCAGACTGTTAACAGGGACTGGCCTACGAGACCACATTACGCCAATCCTTTTCCAGCTTCACTGGCTACTGGTTCAGGACCAAGCCCGATTCAAAGTGCTAGTCTTAACATTCAAAGCCCTAAATGGATTGGGGCCAGGTTACCTGAAGGAACACCTTCTCCCGTATGTGCCTGCCCAGACCCTAAGATCATCCTCAGGAGTCCTTCTCTGTGAGCCCCTGCCAAAGGAAGTGAGGCAGGTGGCTACCAGGAGGAGGGCCTTCTCTGCTGTGGCACCCTGGCTGTGGAATGAGCTCCCTAGAGAGGTTCACCTGGCACCTACATTATACTCTTTTCGACGCCAGGTGAAGACCTTTTTATTGTCTTAGTATTTTAACAGTTTATTAGTCTAATTTTTAACCTTGCTGTTTTAAATTTGTTTTTAAAATCTACATTAATTTCTGCATTGCTGCTTGGTTTTATACTGCTGCTTGTGCTCTTATATTGTATTTGTATGCTACATTTTTATGCTGTCGTTTTATATTTTGAAGAGTTGTTAAGGTACAGAGAGCTTCGGCTATTGGGCGGTATAAAAATACAATAAATAAATAAATACATGGAGGTGTATGATCACCATCAACATAGGAACACAGAGAGCTGTCTTATACTGAGTCAGAACATTGGTCCATCTAGCCCAGTATTGTCGACACTGTCTGGCTTCAGGCAGGATCCTTTCCACGCCCTAACTGAGAGAAGCTGGGATCAAACCTGGGACCTTCTGTATGCAAAGCAGGTGTTCTATCACACTGAGCTATGGCCCCTCCCTTAACACGGGAAGCTGCCTTATACTGAGTCAGACCATTGGTCCATCTAGCTGGTATTGTCATCACAGACTGGCAGCGGCTCTCCAGGGTTTCAAACAGGATTCTTTCCTTGCCCTCCTTGGAGAAGCTGGGGCTCGAATGTGGGACCTTTTGCATGTGAAGCGAATTCAATAATAATAATAATAATAATAATAATAATAATAATAATAAATTTATTTCTTACCTGCCTCTCCCTCAGGGTCGAGGAGGGGAACAACATTGATACAAATGACATAAAATACATAAAACTGATTAAAACATATAAAATTAATACATTCTTAAAATACGGATAAAACTCTTAAAATTCGACTGGGTAGGCCTGCCGGAAGAGATCGGTTTTTATGGCTTTCTTAAAGTCAAAGAGACTGTTAAGTTGGCGAATCTCTTCCGGCAGGCCATTCCACAGTCTGGGAGTGGCAGAAGAAAAGGTCCTCTGGGTAACAGTTGTCAGCCTGGTTTTGGCTGACTGAAGCAAATTCTTCCCAGAGGACCTAAGCGTGTGGGGTGGATTGTATGAATTTGGTGTATGGACAACTGGAATCTAACCACAGCTCCATGTTACTTAAGTTTAATACTGTATTGATACACTTTAATGTCTGTTCTGTTCTCTACTGATGGGACAGTTAAAGAAAGGATTTATTACCTCCCTCTAACCCTGATTCATTTCTTAATGTGGCCATTTAGCAAGGTAGGGACTGTTTCAAACCCTCCATCATTTCAGAGATGAAAACAGGAATTCTTAAAAGACAATTTTTTCTTAAAATAAAAAGGATACACTTGAGTGAGATTTTTGCCTCCTTGTGAGTTCCTGTAAATATGTTCTTCTACTTCCACGACCACTGTGTGTTTCTGTGTGTCTCTTAATGAATCCTTCTAAAGCTGCTTGATGTCTCAGTACTCAGATAGCGACTCAAAAGCAACCTGCTGGGTTCTTGTTTCCATTTCTTTTTCTGTTGAGTCAGGAAGGAAAAGAGTCACACAGATGCCTCCAGGCAGTGCCTGGGGACTGCAGGCTTTTGTGCTGGAAAGGGCAGGACCACTGCTAAAGATCCCCAAAGGGATTCAGGCCATAAGTAGCAGAGGCAGCAGCTGTGTCTGTCCTGAGCTTCCCAACATGCCCAAGAAATGGAGCATGGAAAACGCCTCTTTGCAGTCCGTGGGAGACATTGAGAGGCTGGATCCAGATTTAAGCTGGATCAACTGCCCTGGCGAAACTGGGCTCACCTTCGCACAACTCCTTCCCATGGCAGCCCAATCCAGCCTAGTGAATAACAATAACAATTATTATTATTATTATTATTATTATTATTACTTACCCGCCTCTCTCTTCGGATCGAGGTGGGGAACAACATCAATGCAAAAAATATAAAATGCATAAACTAATTAAAAACGTATTAAATTAATATATCATTAAAATCAGCAAAGTCTTAAAATTCGACCGGGTATGCCTGCCAGAAGAGAACAGTCTTTATAGCTCTCTTAAATTCTTGAAGACTGGTAAATTGGTAAATCTCTCCTGGCAGGTTGTTCCACAATCTGGGAGAGGCAGAAGAGAAGATCCTCTGGGTAACAGTTGTCAGCCTAGTCTTGGCCGACTGTAGTAAATTCTTCCCAGAGGAACTGAGCATGTGAGGCAGATTGTATGGGAGAAGGCGATCCCGCAGGAAACCTGGACCCAAACCATTTAGGGCTTTAAAGGTGATGACCAACACTTTGTACTTCACCTGGAAAGTAATTGGCAGCTAGTGAAGTGATTTTAAAGCTGGTGTGATATGGTCAACCCTAGGTGTACCTGTGACCAACCTGGCTGCCACATTTTGAACTAGTTGAAGTTTCCGGACTAGGCACAGAAGTAGCCCAATGTACAGCGCATTACAGAAGTCAAGCCTTGAAGTTACCAGTGTGTGCACTACTGTCTTTAGGTCTTCCAACTCTAGGAAGGGGCACAGAGAGTCAGGAGTAGGGATGTATGGAAAATTCATGTTTGCTTGCAGAACATGCAAGCATGTCTCATTGGAAGCTCGGAATGCAAGTGCGAGTCCACCGAAGAGATTTGTGAATTGTTGAACACTTGCTTGTCTTTTTCTCACTCCTGAGTCCCAGTTTGATTTGTGCAACTTTCCTAATTTGTGCAACTTTTCTCTGTAGACTGAATCAGTCCCACTTTAGCCTCCAGAGAAAATTTGTGCAAATTAGGAACTATGCACAAGCTTGGGGGAATTTGCACAAATCTTCTGTTTGATCGCTTTTTGATTTGTACACATTTCCCATTTTTGCAGAGAGAGCAGTGGCTGCAAAACAGGCATGAGATGAGTGAGAGACAATGTTCAGAGAATCCTAGCCATTTTGAATGTCACTCTTTCCCCCCTCAGCTCTGAAGCATATGGCTAACGTTTCTCTCCCACCCACCCCTCCGATGCTATTCTATGTTTTACAAATGCTTATACATTCCTGGTATGTCCCGGGAGGTTCAGGACAGACAAAAGGAAGCACTTCTTCACACAGCGCATAGTTAAACTATGGAATTTGATACCATAAGGTGTAGTCATGCCCCCCAATGCAGATGACTTTAAAAGGGGGATGGATAAATTCCTGGAGGAGAAAGCTATCAATGGCCACTACTCCTGATGGTCATGCACTACTTTCAGTATCAGAGGCATCAAGCTTATACACACCAGTTGCTGGGGAACATGGGTGGGAGGGTGCTGTTGCACTGTGTCCTGCTGGTGGGTTCCTGAGCAACAGCTGGTTGGCCACTGTGTGAACAGAGTACTGGACTAGATGGACCCTGGGTCTGATCCAGCATAGTTCTTCTTTGACATGTTTACTATACAGAACCTAGAAAGCCAGCCAATTTCCTTATCTACGAATGTCCGGGAAAAATGCCAGGCCTTACTTGTTTACAGAGGTTTATTTACGGTTCGTGAATCCAATTACAAATTGCCAAGGTCATGCCATTAGTTCCATCAGTCCAGTCGTCTAAGCCGAAGGTCAAACCAGGTTTCCAAATTCCAGATTCCAAAGCAACAGTCAGCCGGGTGTCCAGTCCACAGATTCTGATCCAAGATCACAGAGGAGCTCAAGAGCCGAAAACGTCGGTTGTTCTCAACAAACCTTAGCTTCTGCCTGCCTCCCTCCCTCTTTATACTTTGTTTGAGCCTGCTCACAGCTGCATGCAATTCCCTCGTTATCTTACTTAAGGCTTGCGTCAGCTGTGCTCTGTTTTCTTAGTCTCATACTTCGCCTTGTGGGCTTAGCTTTCTCCGCCCGTTTGAGCTGCCGCCTTTGCTGGGGAGTTACCGGACAAACTCCTTCAGGCCCCGAGTCTTCCTCATTAGAAACGGGGTGGGGGAGGGTGGCTTTCCTGGGGCTCTTCTGAGGACCCTGCCTGCTGTTCCTCCTCCTCCAGTAAGTCCTGGGGAAGGGGTGGAGCTGCAGTTTCTGCCCCTTCTTCCTCCTCAGAGGAAGATTCTTCAGCCTGCCTCATGACATACTTATGTATGTTAGAGTAAACACCCACACACCCACACCCACACCCCTTGTTTGCCAACCCTGATTAAAAAGAAATACTCTGAGCACATGGAGTTTTGCATCAACTCGCTTTAACCACAGCACTATCATAGCTACGTGAATATAACTCTGCTAATGCTGCCGTGATGCTAAACGCAACTACTTGGGAATAAGCACCAATAAGCACCATGGGATTCCCCAGGTAGCCATGCCTCTTTCACCACATCAGTACTTGGTTCCTGCTTCCACCTCACCCCTGATTGCTTGCTATTTCCCCAACTTTTGCATAGGTTTTTTTTTTTTCTATTCTAAAAAACGGTTGAAATCAGTGGAAGCTGGTGGCTCTCCTTTCAGTGGGGCTGAGAACCCATTTCGGGTTCTATCCAAGCTCTATCCAAGATGCTGAACCCTAGCGCCCAAATAGGTCTAGCACCTTGGATAGCTCCATTAGAGTTCTGGCTGGAGTGGATTCGCAGCCCCTACGAAAGCAGAAATCTCCACTGGTTGAAATGCGTCTTCTGGTTTAATAACTGTCAGCAAGAGCTTTAAGCTCCAATAAGCTTTTGCCTTTGATCCTGCCCTGTGCCTTTGGACCCACCAACCACTGCCGTATGCTCTCTGAGAGCTTCTCCAAAATTGAATTCCGCTCTTGGATTGAAAGAGGTACAGTGCCACTGATGTAGAAGGTCTCAGGTTCAATCCCAGGTATCTCCTGTTAGAAGGCTCAGGGAACAGGTGTTAGGGGGCAAGAATTCTCTCTTCCCGAGACCCTGGAGAGCTTCTACCTGTTAAAGTAAATAATATTGGACTAGAGAGACAAATAGCCTCTGACAGGAAGCAGATTCCTATATTGAAGCAGTTCCCAATTTGGGACTAGTCGAGGTTTCTCCCTGATAGGACCCTTTCTGTGCGGATGGAGCTTATTTTTTTCCCCCTAGATTTCGAACCATGTAGTTTTTTATACAGAGAGATTCTACCAGATTTCATGTTGGCCAAAATTGAGTGGAGTTGCAGTTCTATTCATAGTACAACCTCTGCAACAGGGCTGGACAAGTTTTGACCCTCCAGATGGTTTTGGCTTACAACTCGTATCAGTCCTAGCCATCATTGCCAAAGGAGAAAGATGACTTGTGTTGGAGTCCAAACATCTGGAAGACCTCAAGTTGCCCACCCCTGCTCTATAAGCTGGACCAAGTGCTCACCTGAATCCAGCATCTTTCAGACTGGTTCTGGAAGGCTTCCTTTTTTATGGACCAACAGTTAGGGAACTGAGGCTAAGAAATAATGCAAAAGGGTACCAGGAATCAGAGGTGAGATTTGAACTGCAGCTCCAAATCTGTATTTCAAATCCATTTGGAATTGAGTAGCCACCCTAATTAATGCCTTTCAAAGCAGTAAGAAATGCGCTGCCATTTAGTCTCCCCAAAGCTGCCTTTGCAGCTGCATTAACCAGCCTCATGATTAATTTCTCTTCACTTTTTACTTTTTGGAATGAGTTTATTAGGTGGGTTGCCAATTCCTAAATTTGGTTTGAAATTTGCAGTTCCACTGAAACATGACAAAGTTCCCCGAGGGCTGGCAGGCTTGCTGAAATTTGCAATGTTTTCATCAAATCAACATCCAAGGAGACCTCTTAGTGTTATTTATTGCCAACACAATGAACATTTTGATTCTGTAATTTTTAAAAACACTTTCTCTCCAAACCACATCTGGTAAAGTCATCAAGTCCTGGAATAAATAGTCCTTTCCACCCACTTTTGTCGTTTGCCAAACTCTTTTAAAATTGTGAAGATGTATTCCTAAATCCACTTATATTAAGAAGATGATGGTTTATACAAAGACAGTGATTAAAGGGGTTGAAAGGGGGAGTCAAGAGTGTTGAATCTCTTCAAAATGCTTGAAGCTAGAATGCATACCACAGGTCTGGAAAGGCAGCACCAAGTCCAAGAGGTCACCAGCATGGTTATTGAGCAGAGCAAAGGAAGCTATTTGACAAAAGAAGGCTTCCTTCAGAAAACTGAAGTCTTGCACAAAAGAAGAAAAGAAAAAGGGGTACAACCTTGCACAAAGGAAATGGGAGCAGCCAATAAGGGACACAAAAAACATTTCAAGGAGCATAGTGCTAACAATCTCCTCTCGATTGTCCCACAGTGAAGGATATGGAATAATGGGCTCAAGTTACAGGAAGCCAGATTCTGGCTGAACATCAGGAAAAACTCCCTGTCTGTTAGAGAAGTATGGCAATGGAACCATTACCTTGGGAGGTTGTGGGCTCTCCCACACTAGAGGCCTTCAAGAGGCAGGCCCCTTCCAACTCTACTTTTCTACGATTCTATGAATATCAAGGCCAACAATAAAGAATTCTTTAATATATCAGAAGCAGAAAACCAGCTAGGGAGGCAATTGGGCCATTGGATGATAATGGGCTTAAAGGAGTACTAAAGGAAGATAAAGAGAATGTGGAGAAGCTGAATGAATTTTTTCATCTGTCTTCACTTCAGAAAATATAGGACAGATACCTGTGCCTGAACTGATGTTTTCAGGAAGGGAGTCTGAGGAAATGAGGTAAATAGTGGTGACAAAAGATGAAGTTCATTACCTTTTTAAAAATAATGAAAGCTAATGAATCACTGGGCTCAGATCCTAGAGTACTTAAATAATTCTCATGTGAAATTGCTGATATTCTAACAAAAATATGTAAAAAGTTGCTAAAATCATCTTCTGTATGAGAGGATTGGAGAATAGCTAATGTACTGCCAATTTTTAAGAAGGGATTGTGGGGAGCTGGAAAATTACAGGCTGACCAGCTTAACTTTTGTTCTGGGTAAATTGGTGGAAAGCATTATTAAAGATAAAATGAATAAGGATATAAAAAGACTGCTGAAAATGAATCAACATAGCTTCTACAAAGTAAGTCCTGTCTCACTAACCATTTAGAATTCTTTCAGAGTGTCAATTAATTTGTGTACAGGGCTGATATGGTAGACATAGACTTCCCAAAGGCTTTTGAAAGGTCCCTCACCAATGACTCCTGAGCAAACTTAGCAGTCATGGAATGAGAGGAGAGGTCCTTTAATGGATCAGTAACTAGTTGAAGTACAGAAAGCAGAGAGTATGAATAAATAGATAATTCTTTTAGTGGAGGGCTGTAAACAGTGGAGGCACAGCTAACCAGTCTGAAGGAAACCAAAACCCCTACTTAAGGCTCAGTGATGACCTGCTGCTTTTTGGAGCAATATGCAGACAAGTTTGTCTAGCTTCCAGCCTGAGCATCCCTTGGAGCTCTCTGTAGTGCTAACCTCTCTTTGTTCATATCTTCCTGGGAAACCTGACTTGCTGAAAAACCTGTACAGACCCAATCTAGAATAGACCCTGTAATCTAGGCTTCATCAGTCTCCAGTGATGCTCAACCTTCACCCGAGGCAGAACATGGGCAAACTGCTTTGAGCTGAAAGAAGGGATTTGAACATGAAACTCTTCCCTACTGGATATCGATTTGCCTTTTCACCAGTGTTTTGCGCCCTAGGAGGAGGATGGACAGCACGCAGAGGGTTTAGCTGTGCATCTTGCAAGCGTGAGCCCACACTGTGTTTTACAGCTGACGAAGATCAAGTACATTTTGTGGAGTTTACTGTTTCTATTTAACAGGCTGTTTACTACCACACTATATCAGGCACACCATTTTTTACTGTGCATATTTCCACCAGCATTTGACAAGTTTACGGAGAATAATAACACCAGACATATTTCGTGTGCACAGGTTAATCCTCTCTCTCTCTCTCTCTCTCTCTCTCTCTCTCTCTCTCTCCCTCCCACCACCCCACATCCAGGCTCATAAATTATTAAGTGTCTATTGCTTGGAACTGTAGCATACCCCCCACCTCTGCAATCTGCTTGGCTGCTGTAGTTTTTTTTAAAATATATATATATAAGACTAGGGAAGGATTTGCTACAAATGGGCTTTTATTATAGCGGGGGGGGGGGGGGAAGCACCTGAGGCCAGTTGACAATCATGGAGGCAATTTTGCATGACTCCACTACTGGCAGAGACATGGAGGGGGCAGGTCTCCTCTTTTTACAGAGGACTGTCCTCTGTTTGGAAGCATCCTCTATTTGAAGGTCTGTGCTGTCCCTGAGACTTTCTGAGACTCCTGGCTTCTTGACTCTGTGTTGCAAGATGCCTGCTTCCCTGCTCCTCACAGCTAACCAGCCCCTCACAGCTCAAGCTGTACCACTCAGTGGGTGCTTCAGGATGGGCTGCTCCTTGTGTTACTGGTCCAAAGCATTGCGCAGCTATTCCATCTTTTCCTCCTTAACAGAGTTGTGTGTATATATATGGAGGAAGCAGTGGGAAAAGAGGAGGGTTAGAAATGAAAGATGACATTGTCTGCACCTCTCTGTTACACAATCCAAGAATGGAGGGATGGCAATTGCACAATAAAAAGCCTTGTCTGGAAGCATTCTTGGACTCTAAACTCTGCCGCTCAATTTCAAGTGTCAGATTGTAGCTCCCAATGCAATAAATCAACTGTATAGAACCCCACATCCCCCCTTTTCTTCTTTGCTATATTCACACATCTCTCTCTTCTTTCTTTCCAGTTTAATTGCTCCAATCCCCTTACTGTTGAACTGCCAATCTCCCCAATGATACAGTCTTCTCAGCAATTGTTCCATGGAGGGGCGCATGCTCACCTGCCCCATGCTTTCGTTCACTTCCTTTAGGCACTGCTGCCCCATGGCATTTGTTTCTGCTGTGGCAGCTGCTCCGCAGGGCACAATGAGTCAATTTCCTCCATTGAGTGGGGGTGTTGGTGGTGTTGGAATAGGTGGCCTATTATAGGGTCAGCCCTACCATTAGGCAGGGTGAGGCAGTCACTTCAGGTGGCAGATGCTGGGATGTGGCAGCAAAGTATTTATTTGCTGCATTTATAACCTGTCTTTTTTCCTCTGAGGAACCCCTGGAAGCTCATAACAGCCACCCTGTGAGGTAGGTTAGAGTCTGAGACTGGCCCAAAGTCATCCAGTGACCTTCCATGGCTAAGTGGGGAGTAGAACCTGGATCTCCCAACTCCCAGTCTAATACTCTAACCACCACCACCACCACCATCACCACTTGTGCTCTCCTGTTGGAGGACTTGCACCCCCTAAGCTGCCCTGCACCCCCTAAGGACACTGCCCCATCCATAGTATTGAAACAAAATTCAAGTGCCAGTCCAGTCGGCTTTGGTACATCCCTACAAGCTTCCCCAGTCTCAAGCCCTATGGTCTGATCATGGGGTTCCTTCAGGTAAGGATGACAATCTGGCCTCTTTGGTAAAATGCCTGCAGAGTATTTGCTTTGAAGGCCTCAATGAGAAAAACCAACCTGTGCTGGGAACGCTTTTAAGCACAATCAGTTTCCTAAGGCAGAGAGGCAAAGAGCAAACACATTGTTTCCTCCTGTCTCCTACTTTAATACGGCCCCAACAGTTCCTGCCCTTTAATCCATTATCCTTGGCAGGGCAGCGGAAGGGTGCTCTCGGAAACACAAGCAGCATCGCTTCTAATCAGGTGGCCTGAATTAATGGCAGAGAAGGAAATGGACCAGTGAAAATAGACCAGTAAACAAAGAGGTTTGCATGCCTCCACAGGTTTACCAACAACTCAATTAGAGTGTGTTTCTGTTCTTAAACCCTGAGCTCTCTGCTTAGTATGCTTGTGTTGTGTCCAATCTCACTCACAATCTTTCGCGGCTTTACCGGGTCCCTTCCTCCACCCCCGAGTCTAAAAACCTATCTAGCCGGGGGAATGCCATGAAAAGGACCAAGCTTTAGCTCTCTCATGCTTCACAGTTCTTTTGACTGAAACCTGATTTGATTCACTTGAAAATGACTTCAGTGTATTGGATTTACAGTTCATTTAACAACGGCTGTAGATGCCGATACATCAGTGCAAACTTGATGCAGATAGTAATTTGGTTTCTAATGAGGTTCCCATGCAGGATCTTCGGATGAAAAATGGGACGGTGCTTGCACTGGAGCTCAGAGGAGCACACGCCAGCCTGCGCACAGATGTCAGGAGATCTTCGCACGTGGAGACGGGCTTTAGGAGTTGCTCAGCCTGAGAAAAAGTTGAAGTGCAGCTGGGAAGGAAGGGAATCCTACTGCATGGCAGTTTAATTTTATCAGGCATGGCAGGGAAGCACCATAGAGATATCCTCTGGGCTCTTGGTTCAGTGCTCTCACTCCAGAAAGAAGTGTCCCCATGACAAATGGAAGCGGCAGGCAAATGGAAGCACCGCTATATGCTCAATCAAATCGCCCATGGGAGACCAGCTTAAAATCCCCTCAAATTGAACAGATTGGGTCCCGGAGAAAAGTCTGGAGGCACATAGTGCAACCATCGTCCTTGAGTCAAGCTGCTTTGGCACTCTTTAGTGCTTGGATGGGAGACCACTTGGAAACCCTATGCATGCCTCTTTGAGTCCCATTGTGAAAAAAAGGTGCATTTCCATTGGGTAATTTTATTTGCTACTGTTCTCGGTGAGAAATATGCCTCTTACCATGTGCGGAAAGCTTGATCCCCAGCAATAAATCTGCCAGTATCAATACTCCCCTCATACAAATCTGTGGTGCGACCACACTTAGAATACTGTGTACTGTTCTGGTCACCGCACCTTAAAAAAAAAAGACATTGTAGAGCTGGAAAAAGTGCAGAAAAGGAGAACTAGAATGATCAAGGGCCTGGAGTATCTGGTCTATGAGGGAAGGTTAGAACATCTGGGATTGTTTAGCATGGAAAAGGGAGGGTAAGGGGAGACATGATAGAGGTGTACAAAATTATGCATGGTGTGAAGAATGTGAATAGGGAGACATTTTTTCTCCCTCTCCTATAGTACTAGAACCCAATGGGGTCATCCCATCAAGCTGATTGGTGGGAGATTCAGGACAGATAAAAGGAAGGACTTCTCCACACAGCACATAGTTAAACTATGGAATTTGCTACCACAAGATGTAGTGATTGCCACTAATTTGGATGGCTTTAAAAGGGGGTTGATGAATTCCTGGACGAGAAGGCTATCACTGGCTACTAGTCCTGATGGATATGTTCTACCTCCAGTACGAGAGGCTATAAGCCTATGTACACGAGTTGCTTGTGGAACATGGATGGGAGGGTGCTGTTGCACCCATGTCCTGCTCGTGGGTTCCTGGCCACTGTGTGAACAGAGTGCTGGACTAGATGGAGCCTTGGTCTGATCCAGCATGGCTCTTCTGATGTTCTTAATTTAGTTGGTATAGTCAACCTTCTTCCATTCAGGAGTTTATAGCATTGCAGCTCAATGTCCTTTCTTTCCACAATCTGAGCAATGTAAATGAACAGCTTCAGCTTTAAGCAGCATTCACCCACCCCATCACTGCCTGTCTCCGCTTGCGCCACCAATGATTGAATCATTCCTCTCACCGATAAACAACTCGAATTCTCGCCCTTTGATTCAGCTTAACCTTCAAGTTTACTGGGCAGTTTAATGAGCTGGTTGATATATTTTGAGTAATTATTGCTTGATTCTGCCAGGCAATAGAATGTTTGAAATGACTTAAAATATTATCAAAGCAATCCAACGCAACCATCAGAGAAATACCGTGTATTCATAGACATCACTTATAAGCGAGGGATCAGAAAACTTATAAGCGAGGGTGGCCACATATAAATCACCAAAAAAGAGGAAACGCATCACAAATTTGCATAACATTTGCATATGCTAATTCATGTGAAATTCAGAAATGAATATACGATTAATAGAATTACAGTATATCTCACTCTAGCGTGGAATGGCTCTGATCAGGTGACTTGCTCAGACTGCTGTCTAGATGCTGTTAGTGGGTGACTTCAAGAGCTGAACTCTTCCAACTGATGGTTCTTTCTCTTGGACTGGACAGCTCTTCAAACAGAAAACACCTTCAAAACAGAGGGCAGTCCTCTGGCAGCCCTTCAAATAGAGGATTGACTTCTGTAAAAGGGGACACATGGCCACCCTAGGTTCCTCAGTTTTTGTACTGACTTCCAGAAGTCTACCAGGAAAAACATTTCTCTTTGTTTAGGCTTAGATTGTGATAATAGATTCTTGACCCACTCTAGGTGATAAGTAATGTACTTCAGCCAGAATGATTTGTTCTCACTGATTATCACTGTTATCAGTGATTGCTGGGCTTCTCTTACACTAGGGGTGAGGAACTTGTCAATTTCAGAGGAGCTCTTGGGTGCCACATTCCAGTGGCAGGCAGGGCTGAAGGCACAATACCTGATGGAATGCCTCTCCTGACACGAACCTACCTGTACACAACGATCAACATCTAAGGCCCTCCTCCGGGTGCCTACTCTGAGGGAAGCTCGGAGGATGGCAACAAGGGAGAGGGCCTTTTCAGTACATTGATGACACACAACTCTATTTCTCTTTTTCATCTTCATCAGGTGAGGCTATAGATGTACTGAACCAGTGCCTGGTTGCGACAATGGACTGGATGAAGGTTAACAAACTGAAACTCAATCCAGACAAGACTGAGATGCCGTTAGTGGGTGGTTTCACTGACCGGATGGAGGGTGTTCAACCTGTTCTGGATGGGGTTGCAATGTTTTTAATTTTTGTAAACTGCCCAGAGAGCTTCAGCTATGGGGCAGTATATAAATGCAATAAATAAATAAATAAATAAATAATATATACATTCCGAAGGGCAGGGAGGGATTGGGACCATTAATCCTTTCTGGGAACCAACAATGGGATGAGGTGATTTTTCTTCCATTCACAGATGGAAGAAAAATACCTCAAGCCCTACCTCCCTCCTGACTCCTGCCCTGCGAACAACAACTCCTCAGGCATAGGAAGGAGGGGCGCTTCTAATATCAGAAGCTTCACTTTGAGAGCATAAGATTGCTCTTTCAATCTGTTAGTCTTTAAGGTGCTGGAAGACTCTCAGTTTGTGTATGCTCTGGTGGGAATCTATTGGCCCTTTCTAAAGGAATCAATCATTCTCAGGGGAAACCACGAGGAAATCGATGCCACTAAGAAGAGAAAGACCATATAATGACTTCTGTTCAAATCCCTGTTCTTTTGTACCATATTCCATTAAACAGCTACTAATGACACTTCCACGGCAGATCCTATCCTAACGAGATAAGAAATGGAGCCTTCTCATGGAGTCATTTGGGAATCATTGGTTCAAGTGACAGAAGCAACTTAGGGACGCACGTGAAAAACAAATGGGGGAGAGCAATAGTATTTACCTGACATTTTAGAATCGGATGGGCAGACCCTTTTTGTATGGAGGGCTGCATTCCTTTGGTAGCAGTCCATCAGGGGCTGTATGTGGGTGGTGGGTTGGGTAATAAAGTTCGGGTCCAGAAGGAGATGTGAGCAGGGCCACTCACTCTCTCTCTTTCTGCCACCCATCTCTCTCCCCCTCTCCCTCCCTCTCTCTTCCTTTTTCTGACACCCCTTCTCTCTCCTTTTCTGACACCCTTTCCCTATCACTTTTTGCCTCCATTTCTCTCTCTCTTTCTGCTACCCCTCCCCTGGCAGGATCTACACTACGGTCTTAAAATGGTTTGTAACAGTAGCGACAACTGTTGAGGCCCAGGACATGCTCCATATGCAGTTTTCAAAATGTTTTCAACGGGTCATATCCTGCTTGGTGTAGAGCTGGACTCTTTCTCTTTCTTTCTGCTATCCCGTCTCCCTCCCTCTGTTTCTGCCCTCCTAGACCCCATGTTTCCCATTCCCGATTTAGAAATAGCTGCAGGGCCAAACTAGATGAGATATTGCCTGAAACTCATGTCTTTTAACATTTCTTTTAAAACAGTCTCTGGACTGGGAAGTGGGGAGGGGTTCCCTCCACGCCATTGACCCAACGAAAACTTTCCCTGAGGTTCTATTTCCCACTGGAGACATTTAGAGGTATCTATAAATTTCCTACAGGTTTTGTGCTTCATCCCCATTGTGTAAAGACCAATCTGGAAACAGACTAGGCCTTTGGGGAAGAATCTCATCTCCAGCCCTAGCACATAAAGGGATCCAAGGGAGTCAATTTATACTCCCACCCTAGAAGATGCATTATAGAAATGTCCCTGCAAAATCGTTGCAGATTTCGAGTGCTCCTCCATCCTGCAAAGTTAGATGCAGGTTCAGAGCTCTGTTTTGTTCTTAAAATTAACCTTTCTTCCCAGTAGTAGTGACATCATCAGACAGCTGATCACACTTGGCCATATAATAATGTCGCTAAGGTGAGTGAAAGCTAGTTTGGAGTGAGGGTACTGCCTATTCAGGAAGCATCAGCCTCACTCTTCATCATCCTTGTTTTGGCCTCAGTGATTTCACCATTTCACTGTTATTCTGGGCTATTTCTGAACCTCCTCCGTGTCCCCCCCCCCGATTGATGCTGAGATTGCAGCCAATTGGGGTGTGATTTGTGAGCAGCAGTTGAACCAGCATGAAAAAAAAAATTGAGAAGTCTTTGGGGAATCTTTTTAGCCTCTTAGAAAAACAACAGCAATCCTCTTTTCACACTAAGAATGTTCCCAGTTGAACATTTAGCTCAGCTCTAGTTATAATTAAGAATTGGAGAGGCCTGAAACAGTAGAACGCCGGGTAATCGTGGATACTGGCATTTCTAGGCAAGCTTTAGCCATGTTCATCTGCAGCCATGTACACGTGTTCATCCATGTTGAAATGAATGCATGTGATTGGGGTTGAATTCATTGGTTCTGCATTGACCTCATCTACATGACCCATTGGGTCTTGTAGACATGATTTGGTCTTGTAGTGCTTGCTTCGGTAGCACATATATTTAAAAAATTGGAATGATCTGGTCTTCCCTGGGCCTGTGTTAATGTATTGGTTTGTTTATTTTTTTCTTTTTAAATCTGTTACTGTTTTAAAAAAATTAAGCATTTTTAATTTTACTTCAGGTTCAATTCTATTTTAACTTTTGTAAATTTATATTTATATGTTTTAATTGTACATGTTTTAATCTTGTAAGCCGCCTTGAGTCCCAGCCCTGGGAAAAAGGTGGAATATAAATCATCATCATCATCATCATCATCATCATCATCATCATCATCATCGGGTCATATATGCTAAAATGCACACAGTAGGTCCAATATCCAATCTCACCTCCCCCTACCACTCCATGCTTTCTTCTCTATATGGATGAAATGTGTAAACAGGGCTTTTGTGTTAATCTTTGCCAGCTCTTGCTGTATACGCCATGGAATTATGTTCACATTTCCGAAAGGACAATGTACTATAATGCTGATGACTTAATTTTCTTCTCTCAGCAAAAATTGCCCATTGCAGTCACAAAGAAGACTCTGGAAGTGTGTACATCCTCTTTTCATGAGTAGTGGAATGTGCCACATCCTTGTGAGGTTTAACTTTATTATCTCTTATCTGAACATTTAGAGGCTGCAGCTGGCCTTATCAGCAGGGATGCACCCTACAATTCCAATATCCATTTCTTTGTCTGAAACACAAAGGTTAGCTGTGCTTTGGAGATCTAAATATTCTGGATGGATATGTCCCCCATCGCATTCCCGCCCCCTGTCTGCTCTGAACTGATTGTTTTGTTGTTGATTTGGGAAAATATTATGGAAAGAGTGATTATCTCTGCTTGTAAGAGAGATGGAAGACATGTAACATGGGCAGGATGATAGTCTTCTTCCCATGATGGGGAACCTGTGGCCAAATGACAACCTGCTGCCCCTGGCCTATGGCATGTGGCCTTCAGCCTAATTCCAAAATCTCTGGCAACAGCAACCTTTCCCTTCCTTGGCAGCCTGCTGCATCAGAAGGTTGTGGAAAAGAAAGAAAAGTGGGTGGCAGAGGTCTATCTAGTTCTGGTTCTGGCTCTGGCTCTGCTCACTGCTGACTTTGGCCCTGCCCCACCATGGTCATGTGGCCCCGACAGATTACCTGCAAAGGAATGCAGCGCTCGACTGAAAAAAGGTTGCCCACACCTGCGATAAGCCATAGTTTCTTATGACAGCTGAATGCAGCCATAGGGAAGTGCATGCCAAGGTGTAGATGAGAACCTAAGAATGCAAGAACATAAGAAGAGCCATGCTGGGTCAGATCAAGAGTCCAGCATTCTGTTCACATAGTGGCCAACCAGCTGCCCATGGGAATCCCACAAACAAGACAGGAATGCAACAACACCCTTCTGCCCCAGAAACACACACACACACACACACACACACATATATATATATATATATATATATATATATTGCTCCTGATACTAGAGGTAGCATATGACCACCAGAACTAGTAGCAATTGATGGGCTTCTCCTCCAGGAATTTGCCTATCCTCCCTTTAGAGCCATCCAAATTGGTGGCTATCACAACATCTTGTGATAGCTGTAGTTTGTCTGTGTGCCATGTAAAGAAGTCCTTCCCTTTATCTGTCCCAAATCTCCCACCAATCAGCTCCATGGAATGACCTCAGCGAGGGAGAAAAATGTCTCCCTATCCACATGCTATCTGGATCTCATTATAATTTGTTCTAAGAATTTGTAAAGAAACGGGACCTTTCATTATATACTGTTATGAAACCCGTAGTGCTTTGAGCTGGTTTGTAAAACAAGATTTGAGCTTTTTCCAAAATGGCGACTCCCTTGGAGAGGCCTGTATGGCTGTGGGGACTCACGGTGTGTCCAGGTAAGGAGCAGGGGGCTCACGCGGCTTGGGAGTGGGTGTGAGCAGAGGCAACATTCCCCAACATTTCCCCCTCCAGCAGATCCTCCCTCCCTCTCCCCCCAGTATCCATCCTCCAAGCAATTCCCCCTCCCATTCAATGACATGGCACTACCCAGCTTGATCCGCTACCGTAGAGCAGTGGTCAGAGCAATTATCCATTCTCGGCAGGCATTCCAGTTCGATTAGCTATGATTATGTGGGGGGTGTCAGACAGATAGCCTTGCCAATGGATCCCACAGTAAATGTCTGGATTTCTGCAGCAAGCCACGAATCCAGAATCCAGCCCAAGGAGACTCCAGCCACTATCGGTCGTAAGCCCCTTCTCCCGCCTCCATTCAGTCAGCTACTTAACCTTGACTTCTGGCTGTGCCGCCTTTTTCTTTTTTCCTCATTACCTTTCTCCATTATATATTATTTGGTTTTGTTACAGTTGCTAGACTTTAACTGCTTTGACAGATTAATGGTTAATGGCATAAATGAGTTCATTAAAATAACGTCCTTCAAATAAGTGTGCTCGGCACTGCGTGAGGGCAAGTGGACAACAGAAGACGTGGCATCGCTGGATGGCATGCCCTGAATGGCAGAAGCATAAACCCAGGGTGTGCATGTAGAACCAGTTCTGAATGTTTGGTCTTCTAGTCCTTGCAATGTACAGTGATAGAGGTCGCATGAAAAACTTCAATCAAGACATCAAAGAGTAACCTTCGTCAAGAATCTGGAGGATCGTCTTCTCCCATATGTACCTGTCCAGACCCTAAGATTGTCTTCAGCAGTCCTTCTCCAGGAATCCTTGCCAAAGGAAGTGAAGCGGGTGGCTAAGAAGAAGAGGACCTTTTCTGCTGTGGCACCTGGTTGTGGAATGAGCGTCCCAGAGAGGCTCATCTGGCACCTACATTGTGCTCTTTCTAGGTGAAGGCCTTCTTATTCTCCCAGGCATTTGTGTCTTTTAGCTTTGCCATTTTAAATCTGTTATTGTATTTTAAATCTCTGCATCGCTGCAAGTTTATACATTGGTTTGTATCCTTATACCACAGTTTTAAGTTTTTGCATTTCGTATTGTATTTTATGATGCATTTTGTGGTTTTAGTTCTGGTGAGCGGCCTAGGGAGCTTCAGCGATTGGGCGATATAGAAGTGCAATTAATAAATAAATGCGGAGCTCTCCAGCTGGCTTGGAATACAACTCCCACCATCTCCAAAGAGCATCCATGCTGGTCATGGCTCATCAGAGCTGAAGTCCAAAACACTGGGAGGGCCCAGGTTGGAGAAGGCTGCCAAAGAGGCTGTGACATGCTGGAAGACGATGTCACTGCAATGAATTCATTAGAACACCTGTAAAAAACATCTGGATGGAGGTTGGTCCAAAGGTTGAAAAGATAGGCACATTCATTCCTTTCCCCATCTGCGGCTAAAAGTAGCTGGGGAGGGGTGATATAGGAATGGGAAACTGGCCGAGAGAAAAGGGCTAATTTGCCACCGCCACCATGACCATGCCAAGCTCCATTTGGGAACTGCATCTCAAGAGGGTCTTTTAAGGTAAAACATAACCATCACAGAAGCAGAATTCATCTAGTCCACCCCCCCCCCCCAGTCATTGCAGGCTCTGCATTGTAGGATGCAGCTACAGCATCCTAGACAGACAAGTGTAAAGCCCACGTCACCATGGGTGCTCCTTCCCCACGTTTTTGGCCCTCAGTCCCATCACCACAGAAGGGCTCATGAATAACGCAAATGTGGCTCATGCATAGTGAATCCCCCCCTCTGAAATTCGCATCTGGTGAGGCCCCGTCCCCTCCCTTGCATGCTCCAATTGGCTGCCTCTGTCCCCTTCCCCCTCCCCTCTGGAGGTGACAGCCGAAACATGCAGCTGCACACCTATGCGCCTCACTGATTGGCCGAGCTGGGCTGTCTGTCATCTGACTGGCAGAGGGACTGCCCTGCCTGTTCGGCACAGAGGAAATGAATTGCTATTAAAGCTTGAGCTTTGAACTTTTTCGAACGTTCAAAATCTTCCGCATGTCTACGCTGCTCAAGGTTCGAGTAAAAAGCCTCACATCATTGCACTCTTATCTAAGATGGTCATCCAACCTCTGCACAAATGCCTCCAGCAAAGGAGAACGAAAGAAAGAAAATGCTGGTTGGCAGAGGAGAAATACACCACCTGGTCCCCTTCAACTGTGTTGTAGTGCAATTCCCATCATTCCCAGTATCCATGCTGGCTGAGAAAGAGTTGCAGTCCAACACATTGGAAGGCACCAGGTTGGGGGAAGTTGATATATATCATTGGCATCTTGTGTAGTTTGAGTCTAGACGTGAAAGGTGAAAGGTGAAAGCCGCTCAGGGCATAACACGCTGGGTGGTTTTCTGGTGCAAATACCATTGGAATTCATTGGAGCCATGCAAATGCTTTTGTACAGTCCTGCTGCATCCCACAATGGCAGAAGGCCCATAGCAGGCAGAGCGTTCCAGGTTCAGACCCCGTCATCGCCATGTGCGGCTGAGAAAGATCTCTGCCGGAAACCCCAGGAGAGCCACTGCCAGTCAGTGCCGACAAGAGTGAGTTAGATGAACCAAGAGATTTTGAATACATAAAAAAACTGTAAAACTACTTGGTATACCGAAATCAAAACAGATCATAAAAGGGCTACTTATTTGTGAGAATTAACCTTTTCCCCCTCTGAGGCATGTTTTTACCCAGCTCAGATTTCAAATGATGCCCACTGAGTATCAGCCTGGAAGATTTTCTAATGGACCTGTAAAAGAGCGCTTTTGCATTATGTGAATCAAGACAGATCGAAGATCTCGTACATTATATCTTATACTGTCCATAATATAATTCGCCCAGGGCTAAATTCATTCTCCCTTTCTAGACCACCTTAGAAGGCCAATCAGACGATTTTAAAATGAGATGGCTGTTGGCTGATGTGGACAAATTCATCAGCTATAGGGTAGCTTTATTTGCGCTAGCTGCAAGGAAGATAAGAGTGCCCTTTCTAAACCATACCACTGTCAAATCCTAAGGGGGTTAAACAGAAGGAATGTTTGAAATCTGATTGTTTTATTGTAGTCTTGTTTTATTATATCAAATGTTTTTCTGTTTTATACTTCTGTGCTTTGTGATTATATTGTGATGCCCATTGGCTACAAACAATAAAAGCTTGAGCACTTTGCACATAACCTGGGAAACCTGAGATGAACCAATGGTCTCATTCAGCAATCCAAACATTCTTTTTGAAGAAGGATACTGCAAGAAATGGTTCTGGTCTCAGTAGTCCATTCTACAATAAAGGTCCAAACTAAGGAGGATGCACATGAGTTGAGAATCATCTCCCTATGGAAGGTTCTCTCCAGGGAGTTTCTGTCAGAGTTTGTGATGCACTGCACTCTCTGAGCATGTACAGAGTGCAAGCACACAGCAGCGGAATAACAGCAGAGCTCACTGGTAGCAGACAGATGTCCTGGTAATCAGTAAACACTCAGACACAGCAGTGTTTTAAACTACTATACTAAGTTTACTTACAAGTATTTACATAGAACAAAACATTCCTCTAATATCTTCAGCAATACTTCCAACCAACCATAACCTACCACTAACATTCACCATCATCATCACCCACACTGTTTCTCCACATGCTGTACATTTATAGCACTGTGGACCTATCACAGCGTTGGCTGCATATCTCCCCATGTGTTGCTATGCCTCACAGCACACAGGGAAGAAACCAAATGACCTTGGTCTTTAGGTGCTTACCAGCTGCACTTGATTTGGCAACTGTTCAGAGTACTTGAGATATCAAGTCATCTCTCTTTTACTTTTCTTCTTAGTAACAGAAAAAATACATTTGCTTTTATATTTAAACAAATAAAATCTTAACACCCCTCCTTTTTTCTGTAACTAACAAACATTTTCATTCTGTCTGACATTCTAGCATTCCAAGCTGTTTTGACAATTGTTCATGTCTTTGTACATTCAAAGGTTTTGTGAATACATCAGCCACATTTACCTCGGTGTTACAATAAACAAGTTCAATCAATCCATCATGTACAGCTTGTCTTACGTTGCAGTAACGAATATCAACATGTTTACTCCTTGCGTTCACCCTTTCTGACTTTGCCATATGAATGCAAGTCTGATTGTCTTCAAAAACTTTAATTGGAGTTTTCACTTGCAATTTCATATCTTTCAGCAACTGGATGAACCAAATTATTTCTGTACAAGCCTCAGACAATGCTGAAAACTCAGCCTCTGAGGTAGACAGGGCAATTAACCGTTGTTTTCTGGATTTCCACCCCACTAAACTGTTGCCCAGTTTTATTACAATTCCTGAGGTGGATTTCCTGTCTTGACTGTCACCAGCCCAGTCACTGTCTGTGTAACATTCGAGTGATAATGTGTCCAATGGTCTCAATTCTAAAGACACATCAATAGTCCCTTTTAAGTACCTGAATACTCTTTTAACTGCTTGCCAGGCACTATTCGTTGGTTTGGACACAAATCTGCTCAATATGCCAACTGCATTAGCCAAATCTGGCCTAGACCATTGAGCTAAATAGAGTAGACTTCCTATTGCTGACTGGTATAGGTCTCTGTCACAAAATTCTGTGTCACTGTCATTACATTGAAAACCAGCCACCATGGGAGTTTTAACACTTTTACATTCCTCCATGTGGAATTTTGCAAGCAGATTTTTGATTTTCTGTTTTTGACTTAACACATAAGCCCCTTTTTGCTTTGTGACTTCCACTCCTAGGTAGTCATGGATTGGACCCAAATCCTTTAATTCAAAATATTTACTCAGTTGCTCTGCAAATTCTTTAACCTGAGTTTTTGTTTTTGAAATAAAACATATATCATCCACAAAAGATAACAACCACATTTGTTCACTGTTGACACCTTTTGTATATAAACATGGGTCAGCCATTCCATTTTTGAAACCCATTGACTCCAATGCTTCATGCAAACACTGGTTCCAATTCCTTGCTGACTGCTTCAAACCATAGATAGCTCTGTTTAATTTGTACACAGAGCCTGGCACATTTGACTCATAACCAGGAATTTGAGCCATGTAAATCTCTTCCTGTAATGGTGCATTCAAATATGCTGTCTTTATATCAAAATGATTCACCTGACAATCATATTTTGCAGCTAGAGTTAGCATTACTCTCATTGACTCAGCCTTCACAGTAGGTGCAAAGGTTTCATCATAGTGCACATTCTTTTCCTGTGTGAACCCTTTTGCCACAAGTCTAGCCTTATACATTGTCTCTCCTGACATCAGCAATTTCTTTTTTGAACACCCACCTACAACCAACCACTTTTTTACCTTTTGGTAGCATTGTAGGGGTAAACACATTGTATTTTGCCATGGCTTCCATTTCCTCATCCATAGCCTCATACCATAGATTTTTCTCTGGATTTGACAATCTTTGAACATCTGCATAGTTCTCTGGTTCATAAGATATTTGACACACTCGTACTTCATTGGCCGTATATCTCTCAGGAGGTATTCCCTTTGTACTTCTTTCTGACCGTCTGGGAATAAAAACATTTCTGTTCTCTCCCTCCTCCTCCTCTTCCTCCTCCTTCTTAGGACTTGAAAGAGTTGTGGAACTGTTTGTTTGTCTCTCTACTGGCTGTGGTGCTCTGCCTATGTTTTCCTGTATAGGCAAACACACTTCACTGCCGTGCAAACGTTCCCAGTCACACTGCTCCTGAAAACTTGCTGATCTAGAAATTACTATGTTTCCATTTCCAGCATAAAACCTGTATGCTTTTGAACTAGGTGCATAGCCTAGGAATTTCATTTTCCTGGCTTTTGGCTGCCCTTTCCTCCTAGCTACCTTGGGGATGTTCACCCAGGCATCACTCCCAAAAACTCTGAGATGAGCCAGGGATGGCTTCTTCCCAAACATGAGGAAATATGGAGTGTTATCTATTGCTGAGCTCCAAAGCCTATTAGCAATATAATTAGCTGTTAGCATTGCTTCTCCCCAAAAATGAGCATGCAACCCAGAGTCTGTCAACATGGCATCTTTCATTGTTTGCAGAACCCCATTCCTTCTTTCTGCAACGCCATTTTGCCATGGTGAGTGTGGAGCAGTTCGTCTTGCTGAAATTCCTTTCTGCCTAAGCCATTTTTGGAACGTTTCAGCCATAAACTCCCCCCCTCTGTCTGTTTGCAATTGCTTTACTTTGGTAGAGAATTTCCGCTCCACCCAACTCAGCCAATCTTTGAAAACAGTAAACGTTTCACTTTTGTTTTTCATCACATAACAAAAACCATATCTAGTGTAATCATCCACCAGAATTAAAGCATACTTTGCCCCTCCTAATGTTGCAGTCATAGGACCAATTAAATCTGCATGTATTATCTCAAATGCTGCCGTGGCAACTCTGTTACTCTTCTTACAGATTGGAGCAACCTTGGATTTAGCCACCTTACATGCAGTACAGTCTAGATATTTGTCACAGGCTTTTACATTCAGTCCTACACACATTTCAGGCATTTTTTTCAGTATTTGGAACCCAACATGTGCAAGTCTCCTATGCAGCAAATGCACACAATCATTATGCAAAGGTGTGTTATTCATAACAGAATTTACATTTCTAGATGTTTCTAGACCTTTAGGCAACATTTCATAAAGATTGTTCCTAAGTACACCTAAAGCTACAACATTGTTTTGTTTGCTCGCTTCACACTTGCTGTTTGAGAATGATACACAATATCCTTCCTTATCCAAACAAGATACACTTAACAAATTGTGTTCCAAACTTGGCACACACAGAACCTTGCTTACAGTTTTATCAATACATGGCACATATACACAACCTTCTGCAGTCACAGCTGAAGATTTGCCATCTGCTAATGTAACATGGTCCCGGCTAGCAGAATGTAGACTTGTAAACAAACTCTTGTTGTTCACAATATGCTGACTGGAACCACTGTCCATCAACCAGGTACATTCTGGGTTGTTCTCTGCAGCTTTAACTACGGAGACCTTCGGTTTAGCAGATTTTTTCTTGCTTGTTGCTGCTTTCTCCTTCGTTTGGTTGGGACAATCTCTCCGCAGATGCCCGGGCAAACCACAACGAAAACAGCGCCGAACTGCAAACACTTTCTCCTTATCTTCACAAGCTGCTTGTTTAACGTGGGTGTCTCTAGGCTTGGCAGTCTGCCTCTCTTGCCTCTTCTTTTCTTCTTCCAGCAATCGGCCGGTCAGAAAACGAAGCGTGAGCTCGGATTCTTGCATTGCTTCCAGGCTCAAAACAAGATTGTCCCACGAATCATCCAGTGAGCTGAGAACGACGTACACTTTGTGGGACTCAGTGAAAGACATGCCGTGCTCTTCCAGATCCGCAAACAGTTGCCTCATCATGCTTAAATGTGCAGATATGCTGGCTCCTGGTTCAAGTTGTGCTCTGTACAATTTTCTTGTTAGCATAACTTTGCTGGCTGCCGTTTCTCTCACATAAATCTCTCTGAGAGTTTTCCAGCATTCCTGCGCGGACACCAGCCTCCTTACATAAACAAGTTGGTTATCTTCTAAACACAAGATAATGCTGGCCAAAGCTTTCTCTATGTTTCTCTGCTCTTCTTCATCTGGCTGAGCTGGAGGGTCACAGACAACCGTCCATAAACCTTCCCTCCTTAGATATTGTTCCATCTTAATGCTCCAAGCCAGATAATTGTTTTCATTTAGACGATTGAGTGGTAGATTAGCTGCCGACATACTTGCTGCCATCTCAAATTACTGCACACAGATGTCTTGCTTGCTTTTCAGCTTTCAGCCCCTCCAAGGCACTCAGCAACGACACTCACTGGACTGCAGATTTGAGAAGTCACTCTTCACTTCCAGGATTCTCACAACGCTCTGCCACCACGCAGGGAGTCCTCTAGGCTGTCTGGACACTCTGGACACCTTGGGTAGCCTTGCAGCCCTAGCAGCCCTAGCAGCCCTAGCAGACTGGGCCCAGAACCTGTCAGAGTTTGTGATGCACTGCACTCTCTGAGCATGTACAGAGTGCAAGCACACAGCAGCGGAATAACAGCAGAGCTCACTGGTAGCAGACAGATGTCCTGGTAATCAGTAAACACTCAGACACAGCAGTGTTTTAAACTACTATACTAAGTTTACTTACAAGTATTTACATAGAACAAAACATTCCTCTAATATCTTCAGCAATACTTCCAACCAACCATAACCTACCACTAACATTCACCATCATCATCACCCACACTGTTTCTCCACATGCTGTACATTTATAGCACTGTGGACCTATCACAGCGTTGGCTGCATATCTCCCCATGTGTTGCTATGCCTCACAGCACACAGGGAAGAAACCAAATGACCTTGGTCTTTAGGTGCTTACCAGCTGCACTTGATTTGGCAACTGTTCAGAGTACTTGAGATATCAAGTCATCTCTCTTTTACTTTTCTTCTTAGTAACAGAAAAAATACATTTGCTTTTATATTTAAACAAATAAAATCTTAACAGTTTCCTCATAACCTCAAGGTTAACCCTGAGTTCACTGGAACCTACTGAGACTAATTGGAATAAGAACTGGAAGAACTGTAAAAAGTGTTTCTCTGAAGAAAACTGTAAAGAACTGTTTCCGAAGAAGTGTCTTAGGAATGTTTTTTTTCTGAAGAAGTGTGTGAAACAAGTTATAAATCAGTGGACTTGTAAATTCATAGAATCATAGAATAGTAGAGTTGGAAGGGGCCTATAAGGCCATTGAGTCCAACCCCTTGCTCAATGCATCCCTGACAGATGGCTGTCCAGCTGCCTCTTGAAGGCCTCTATTGTGGGAGAGTCCACAACCTCCCTAGGTCATTGGTTCCATTGTTGTACTGCTCTAACAGTCAGGATGGTTTTCTTGATGTCCAGTCGGAATCTGGCTTCCTGTAACTTGAGCCCATTATTCCGCGTCCTGCATTCTGGGATGATCGAGAAGAGATCTTGGCCCTCCTGTGTGTGATAACCTTTTAAGTACTTGAAGAGTGCTATTATTATTTATATTATTTATATTGTTTTTGTATATTATTATTATTATTATTATTAACCACATTTATATGCAATTTTGTAAATTGCCCAAAGCTGTCTGGTCAATTTACAAAAATTAAAACTTTGGACATTAAAAATTGATATACAAAATTTAAAACCATAGAAGCATAAAAACAGACAACATATAAAAACAGTATACATTTGAAACAACTGTGAACTCTTAGCCAGCCCTAAGTATAGTTCTGGGGTCAATTAAAAACTCAGTGCATTCTATTAAATGTTAAATGCCTGGGAGAAGAAGAAAGTCTTGACATGGCACCGAAAAGATAACAATGTTGGTGAGCCTCGTCGGGGAGATCATTCCATAATTTGGGGGCCACCACTGAGAAGGCCCTCACCCTTGTTGCCATCCTCCAAGCTTCCCTCGGAGTAGGCACCTGGAGGAGGGCCTTAGATGTTGAGCGTAGTGTACAGGTAGGTTCATGTCGGGAGAGGTGTTCCGTCAGGTATAGTGGTCCCAAACCATGTAAGGCTTTATAGGTTAAAACTTTCATGTCTCCCTTCTGTCTTCTCTTCTCAAGGCTAAACATGCCAAATTCTTTCAGTCTCTTCTCATAGGGCTTTGATTCCTGACCCCATATTCCCGACCCCCAAATTCCATATTCCTAATTCCATTGATATATTTCTAACTCTTTTGAGGTATTTATATTTGTATAAGTGAAATATATTCACTTTCACAAACATTGTGGTGCAATTCTTCAACAACACTTTTAAGATTCCTAGTGCATTTTTTTTGGCCTTATTCAGTATATGGCAGCTCCCGATGACTTCGCAGTGGATTAAACCCCCAGGACCTGAGCATTGTAACTCTAAATTCTCCTTGAAAATTTCTCATTTCTCCTGTGATCATTGGTATCCTTCTGGCAAGCCAATATAAATGGTTTGGTTGTTTGTTACATCTGGCATCTTTTTAATTTACCTTAAGGAGGCAGTAGGAGCCTAGGATGCATCCACAGGATAGCATCAGCCTTACCTTGAGAACCAGAAGAGCAGATTACTAGTGCATCTTAATTTAATGAGCCAATTAACGTTCATCAAGATTGAAAAATGATAAAAAAAAATGGGTAGGTGGAGAACCGCTTTTGGCTCTGCAAGATGCAAGCCAAGCTGCTTTACATCTAAAGCCAAGTGACAATTTAATAGTTAAATACCTGGATGAAATAAGCATAGACTGTGCATGCAGCACAATGAGTTGGTAGGATTCTGAGATGTTAGAGTGGCCTGTTCCAATTCAGGCTGCAAGTGGCTGATTATATTTCTGAATGCTTCTCTCTCTCTCTCTCTCTCTCTCTCTCTCCTTTTTTTTTAAAAAAAATGTTACCACTTCTTTGTGCTGCAAGTCAGACTAGTTTCCTATGGCTGGGTGGGTTAAATTCTTATTCTGAGTTCTTCTACTCCTATTCATCCTTCCTGGACTGCTAGATAGATGTGTGGCTCATTCTCACTAGTTGATGCCAAGGGCACTGTTCCGTTGTGGATATCATCATTGTCCCTGCTAGGCTACAGCTCAAGTGACGGGACACTGGGCTGGGTCCTGGCTGTAGGAGTTCTGGAGGTGAGCAGGTTCAGAACTCCAGACAGGTCTGTAGGTGGTGACTCAGGGATGGTGAGCTCGGCTTCAGGACCACGGAGAGCAATCCTGCAGCTAGGTAAGATGAATTGCTGCATTATTGGCTTTGAGAAACGGACAAGGTTTAACAGCCAGGCCAGAAAAGTTCATTTGGGAACTCCACCTCCTCATGTGCTACCTCTGTGATTTTGTTTTGTTTTCCCTTTCAAGTAGTCACTGGCTGAATTCGGACAGCACATTAAGCAACTGAGGAGGGGGGGAGTTAAACAATAGTCAGTTGTGTTGCTTATTGTGTTGTGTGGAGGGTAACACGCTGCTCACAAACTACTGATGGAATGCTATTCTGCCCAAATAAGCAACTGAGAGAAACAACTGGCTTGCAAGTTGTTCAACTCGAAGCCAGTTGTTTAAAGTGTTGTGTGGAGGGGTGAGTGTGTTAATGGCCTGTGGTGAGTGGGTTAAAACACAAGCCCATAGAGGCAGGTGGCAAAAGCAACCAAAGCTGTGGCAGCCACTCTGCTACAACTGGTGCAACTTCCAGAGGCTGCTGGGATAGAACTGGGAGGAGGGAGGGAGGAGGGAGGGAGGAGGGAGGGTGGGGAGAGGGGCAGGGGCTATGTAAGTCAAATGCTGGGCTGAGTATTAGTCCACTCAGTGCTAGCCCCAACCACCCACAGTTGTGTAGGAATATGTTGTGTGGGGAGTACCCACAAAATAACCAACTGTGAGTTGGCTACTCAACCCACCATTGACTAATGTGTTGTCTGAATGCAGCCACTGTCTTCTTCTGGGTGGTGAAGGTCTGGGGAGTGGGGAGCTAGTTGGGGGAATCTCCCAAGGGACTCCCTGCTCCCTGGAGGAGTCCAAGACAGTATCCAACAATGTCATTCTGCAACTTCAAATAGCACTAGGGATGCTCTGCCAAATCTTTCCATTGCACAAGTGGTTGCCCAGTATTCTTGTGCAATGGGTTGCACAATGGGGTTGGACAATGGCTTGCCTAAAGGTTATGTGCAATGGGTTGCACAATGGGTTGCACAAGAGTTAAGTGCAACCACTTGCACAACCATGCTGCAAAGATAACTTTAGTTGGCTCTTTCTCTTGCACATGCTTCAGAACCTAGTTTCTGATAGTGCAGCATCATTATCAGCAATGGGATGACCCAGTTAGAGGCTTCCTCTAGGTCCACTCCTCGGAGTCAGAGGGCAGTAGTGCCTCCTGGGGATTTATTGGGCAGAGTGCAGGATCTAAGATAGAGAGTGCACCACGTATGGAGGTCCGGGAACTTCTTGGAGTCGCTGCTGCTGCAAACCTCAGCCTCAGAGGGCCCTTGGTCCTGAGCCATGACAGTTGGTTGGCTTATGAACAGGGGGTTATAGATTTGACAGGAACACCATTCCCTGACCACACCTCCTGACATATATAGGTTTCCTGGCAGGGGAGGAAGTATCTCCATCACCACAGCAATGGAGCCACGCCTCTCTGTGATTTTGCTATAGAGGACTCCACCCTGTCTAGTATTCAGGGGTCATCTTCAGAGGATCCCCCACACTTCCATTTCAACAGTAGTCTTAAGCAAATCTCAATTTGAAAAGTAGGCATTGGAGTAGACTCACAATATCCATCCTCCCCAATATATATGTGACTTTGTGATTTGAAGTGGGAGACGGTGAACTGGGCAGGCGGAGGGTGCTTAAGGAAGGACGAGGAGATGCAGAGCCGCTGCAAACATATTGGATTAGTCACCAGTCCTTGGATGTGAGTCGGAGACACACATTTCAATTAAAGGAGGATATTTTTACATCGCTCCTCAATCCTCTCTGGATAAAAGGACTTTAGAAGAAACACTCATAATCTCGAGACCATGACGTGAGTTCATAAAGCTGACTAAAACATTTTTTTTTGAGCTGAGCAGGATGTGCGTGTGTGTGTGTGTGAGAGAGAGAGAGTTCATCTCAATATCTAAATCCACTTATCCATTTCGGGGGGCTTTGAAATGATTCCCGGATCTTTTGCTGGCTCAGGAATTTGACTTGAACTCAGCAAATGCCTCCACACCCTCCCTCTAGGCCCTTTTGAAATGCCACAGTGTTTATCTCCAGCAATGGAAAGCCTCTCCAATCTCTGTAGAGCACATGGATGCGCTTGAACTCTGCTGCAGAGATGTGCTGGTAAAAGGAAAGCATATCCTCCTGCTACATTTGGTAACCTTCACTAGGGATAACTAATGATTCATTTTTCAGTACAGGAAAGGTTAGTGTGCATTGTTACACATATATCCTGCAAAGGGGACAAAAAATTATCTTCCCCCATCCCATTGTAGCCTGGTTGTCAACCCCTGTTGTTTCAAACAGGCAATAGCCTTTTACAGTAAACACTTTGCAATGAGTATCTTCTTATTGATTGCATTATATCCCCCTGTGAAGGTCTGAGGCCTACAGAGGCAAGGTAATACAGTCAGTCCTAGAAGCCTGGTTTTTTTTTTAACTGTTGGGAGGGGGTATCTCTGAGAGGAGTAGTTTCCTTTCTCTGGTTAAGATTCATTTCCCTGGTTAAGTTTCATTTCTCCAAAGTTGAAACGTTACTTTCTGTTTTGGGGGAAGATGGTATGAAAAGAGAGGAGAGAGCCAACCAGAGCGAGCGAGAGCAGGAAAAGACAAGATCATAAGGAAGCAACAGCTGGAAAAGCCTAAATGCATCTAGGGTAAAAGAATTCACATTTTTGCAGTGTATATATTTTTTCTAATGTCTTTGTATCACTCAGCTCTATTGACTTAAATGCCTTTATTTGTAATTTGGTTGTTCTAATATACTAGTAAACTGTTGTATCTTGAGTGTCACTCACCCCACATCTGCAACTCAGACCCCACATTATTGGGAACGGGAAGATAAAAAGGTGAGACTGTTAAGGAGGGAAGAGATCCTTCAACAGTTGCTCAAGGGATCCAGGACATGGAAGGACCCTTGACACCCAGCCTTCCTTGAAGGAGCTCAAGGTGGCATATAGAGTTCTCCTCGCCCCTGTTCTATCCTCAAAACAACCCTATGAGGTAGGTTAGTTGATGTAGTGCCTGGACCTGATGCTGCAGTCTCAGAGGAAGAATTAGATGCAGATTTGAAAAAAGATGATTTAAGGCCTAGTCAAGATCTGGAAATGCAGGAGGCTGGAAAGTCGTCTCTACTCATTTTCACAGTAGATTGCAGGCAGGGAGAAGGATCCTACTCCTTCTTGGGGTCTGCCAAACTATCACGAAGAAAATCCTTGTGGGGCATGATGCAGAGAAGCGTTTGTTGCAGTAGATGCTGGTGGCTCCAATTCCGGTGAGTGGACTGTGAGTCCATTCTGGTTTTTAGTCAGAACCATCCAGAACTTTAAAGGAGCTATCCATTTACATAAGAAATAAAAGTGGGAAAAATAAATACCTTTCTCTGCAATTGGAAGAGGCTCAAGTCTCGATTCTCACTTTAATGCTATTTCTGCAACCCATCTGAATTCATCTTGAAATGACGGGGACATTTAGCATCATCACTAACTATGGCAGAAATATATCTATGGAAAAAAAATATTTTTCTTCAGGCTAATGTGGGCAAAATGCCCTTGGTAGAATGGAGTCATAATGGTCATTTTGTACTAGCGTTACTGAATCCTTAAACTTTAGCAATGGGTGTTCTCAGTGGTCCTGGCATAGTATTTGGTTCTTTGACAGGTGGTGAAGCCATCATCTGTGTTTCCCAGAGATCACAACCAAGGCTTGATGCTGTTGTGAATCCTCTGGACATTTTGCCTGGTGTCAAGGAATATTGCCATTCAGGGAGGGTTGTTTAGTATAGGACAAGCTTTTGTTTCATGTAAAAAGAGATTAGCAACTGACTCATGGAGAAAAACTAAGGTTGGTTTAGGCTTGATGCAGTGGAAAGAGTATGGGGGCAATGAACTACACCGTCTCTTCCAGAGACTGGAGATTACTCTGATTGGTAGAGGATGGAGACTTTTTATGAAAGCAGGAGTTCTGCTTTTCCTCAGTGCTTTACAGGACATGATAAATCATTTCCTTACAATGGAATCTTAGGCTTGTTTATTCAATCAGCTTACATGTTAGTATGGAGGCTGCAATTCTATACGCTAGGCGTGTCGAACCTCTCTCAGACCACGGGCTGAATCCAATTTTGGAAAAGTGGTGAGCAGGGTCAAAGGCAAAAGATGGTGGGATCAAAATACCAAAAAACAAACAAACCCAAAAACAAAAACAAAAACAACCCACCAGCATATTTAATCTTAATGTTCCTAGAGCTTCTCTACATGAGCAATTTATTCCACATTCGTGACTGGCCACTCATGGAAGTTTGTGGGTCCTTTACATGATGCCATCAACCTCCAGGACATCTCCGTGCTTTCCCCAGGTAAACTCGCTTTTAAAAAAAATTGGAGATAATGCAGTATTTAAATTGTTGCTGGTGTAGTGCTATAATTCAGCCACTAGATGACACTGTTTTATGGAACATTATAGCATTGCCAAGAGGGGAAGTTTTGATTTTTGTTGCTGCTGTTGTGAAACAACTGGAAGACAGAAATGCTTCCCGTTCTACTGCAGATCACCCAGGGTTCTAATAGTAGATCTCAATCTGCACTCTGTCCTGCCCTATTCTAGAATAGCTTCTGCACAGAAACTGAAAAGATGGATAATTAATATTCTTCAAACTAGAGCTGTGCACAATTGGCCTCTAAAAATCCTGCAGTCTATTTGTGAGCAGAGAAATTGGTGGGGGCAATTTCACCAAACTTCTGCAGGAGGAGGAGAAATTCTCCAACAGTTTCTCATAGGTAGGATTCCCTAATCGGCAGAGATTGTAGCACAGCTTCTTTCTGGTTTTTCTAAGTGTGTTTGTGCTGTTACTGTATGTAGCAGCTGTGGTGGAAGGCTGGCCCTCATGTTGCATCCGAACAATGCAGGTCCGAAAGGGGCAGTGTTTGTGTCTACCTCCAGGAAAGAGGTGGAGCTCTGTCCTCCAGTTTCCCGAGCATTTTCTTCCCCCAGGAAATAAGCTTCCATTGTCCTGCCTCATTCTCAGGGTGGTTTATCATTTTTGTGTGGGGTGTATTTGAGCTTACTTAATCACTGCGCAGCAGACGAGAGTCCTCTGTGTGCAGTTTCTTTCAATTATACAACTTTCCATTGCTTTACAGCCCCCAAGGCTAACTGCTTCCCGATCTAAAAAAGCCCTATGGGAGGAATTAACTTACGATGCTTTCCCCTGGGCCTTAATTGAAGTGTAGGAAAATGAGAGAGGACTGTACAATGAAAAACACGATGCTTGGATGCACTCCTCTGTCACCTCCTAAGTAAGGTGTGTGCAAGAAACCCCAACCCATGAGAATTTCTCCAAAATTTTCTTCACCACGGAATTTCTTTTCCAAAGCAATTCCTTTTCTGTCAAATTGAATCATAATGGTAAAACAAACTCAAAAACATGGGAGATATTGTTGGCCCAGCGCTACTTCAAACCCATTACCATTTCTTTTCTCCATGATCTTGATTCTAAACCAAAATGTAGATAATGCTATAAGCTGAAGAGTTTAAATCTCTTTCCTCCCTCCCCAAACATATTTGTCTTCAAGTACATTGTGAAACATAGACAATAGCTGCATTTAGAGCCGCCGCCGCTAGATTTATGCAACCTTTACCTTCACACATGAGTTGAATGTGGCTGTCATCATTGATTAATGATATAAGCAGAGGTGTCTGCAAAATCTAAGTAAATCTCCAACAAATGCACTCATTCTGAGGAGCATAAAATAATTAGACAAATGAAACAATGTCACTGGGTCACTTAATGAAGAGCAGTGTTCAATAAGGTGCCATGGAAGACCAAAATCTCAGTAAGACTTTTTCAAGCTTGTTTTCACATAAGAGTAGCTCTGAAAACTGGCTGTGACTTAAGACTTGTGCAATCTTGTGCTGACATTAGTGGCAGCATAAAGATCTGAGTCTTGATATCTAATCCACTTCTGAAACCTAGGAATCTAGACAACACAACTTGTTGGCTTGGAAATGGACCTCCCGCTGCCTCTTCAAAAATCATCTGGACTGAGTGTCCACAACTAAGTATTTCTTCAGAGATAGTGAAATAAATAGGGCAAATGATATGGAAGAAAAAGTCAGTTTATTTGCATTAACCAAAGGTCATTCCATGTTCTTTCTTTAACACACAATGGCATAATGGTAGTTAACTTCAGTCAAATAACAATATCCTTCCATCTGTTGGAATGACAATTTCTTTCATCAGCTTTATATCGAAGATTCTTAGAAGCATTGACAATTAACACCATCCTGTAAGCTCCAAACACATTTGTATGTACAAGAAAGTAGCACTTCTTTGGGGCCTTTCGTGTTCCAAGCTGGGCCCTGCGTGGGACCTACATCTCCCATGATCCATCTCCATTACCTATGATGGCTAGAGCTGATGGGAGTTGTAGGACAAAACATCTGGAAGGTCATAAGTCACCCAGCCCTGTTGCAGAGGTTGCACTATGGAAGCAAATGAAACTCCACTCAAGTTTGGCTAACATGAAGTCTGATGTGGAATCCCTCTGTATAGAAAGCTACTACAAGATGTATCCATGGCTACCAGATTGGATGGCTTTAAAAGGGGGCTGAATAAATTCCTGGAGGAGATGTCCTGATGGCCATGTGCTCCCTCCAGTATCAGAGGCATCAAGTCTATATACACCAGTTGCTGGGGAACATGGGTGGAAGTGTGTTGTCGCAGCCGTCAGTCAGAGGATGGGGACTCGGCAGTCAATTATTGGGGCAAGGTAGGGTGAGAAAGGAACGCTTCAATCTAGACAAATTGAGGAGGATGAGACATACCTGGCCCAACCCAGTGGAGGCTGGTGGCTCCAATGGCAGTGGGGCTGTGAACCCCCAAAATAGCTTTAGCACTTTGGATAGCTATTTTAGGATTCTGACTGGTTCTGACTGAAAGTCAGAGCGGATTTACAGCGGAGCCACCGGCCTGCACTGCCACAAACTTTGCTTCTCTTGCTCTCCGTGCTGTTGCAAAGGATTTTTTTTACACATCATTTTTTGTTGTGTGCGTGTCCCTATCTGGGTCTGTTTTGGTACCCAGCATATCCTTTTGCAACAAGTCCACTATGCTAATAACTGATGTGAAAATAATAAATAAAGTCCAGGGGTCCAAGGGTGACTGGGAGGCTGCACCCTCTGCCTCCTGGGTAGAACATCAAGGGAAAGGAAGGCTAGCCTGGCCCCATCCATCGGCCAGAGAAGGAGCTGCCCATCCTGGCAGAATGAATTCTCAGCTCTAGCTGCCAGGTGTGCTGGAACTGCAGAGCTGAAAGGAAGCTGCTTTGTTATTGGCCAGGGGACTAAATGTCGTGTTTCCCAAAACCTCCCGCCTTATTGGGAGACAATAAAGAGGTCTGCCACATAATCCACAAAGCTTCATTCTGGCACCTGAAGAGAATCTAACCTCTAGGCAATAAACTTCTCTTCCCACCTGAAGAGAATCTAACCTCTAGGAACTTTCCTCTAGGCTAAACTATGCAAACTAAGCAAGACAATTGTCCTTGCAAGAAAAAGGGAAAGACTTCTCCCAGAACGTTTTAACTTCAAGGAGGCTGGTTCTGAAGAAGCCTTTGGCAAAAAGCTAGCCCGGCTGACCTTCTCTCGCTAGCCTTGAAGTGCCCTCCCCCTCTGAAGAATACCGATTTCCCACAGACTGTGTGTTGTTAACATTTTCAGTGATAAGGTCTGGCCAAGGTTCATTCCCAGCTGGTGAAGAGCCTGTGAGAATCACCTTCCCCACTTTGTGTGTAGGCTGGTATGTTTCTGGTGTGTCTCTTCTGCTTCAGAATCTGATTCCGATTGATCACCAAAAACTCCTTTCCCCAGCCTAAGGGTAACAGGCCTAGTCATGACACGAAGAGTTACTGGGATGCATGTGTATGTGTAAAGGCCGGGAGGCCGGGAGGCCCACCTCTCTACATCAGGTAATGCTATTGAGATTACGTAACTTCAAGAACTGGTGTCCAAATTTGTTTGTTTTCCTCCTCCTTCCCCATTCCTTTTCCTTTGGTATCATATCTAATATATAGCAAGCCTGTGCTCAGATACTGTCTTATCTTATAATCCAGAGATGGGCAGACTTTATACCTGTGAGATCTATTTTGTGGTTGGTTTTTTTTTTTTTTTGCTTTTTGTTTTACTAGAACCCTGACATTCACCACCTGGGACCTGGTGCGAAAGAAATGCAGTGAGAATTAAAGAATTCTGAATGCAAGTATTGAGTTTGAACTGAATGGGGCTCCCAGTCCATCCACAAAAAAATTCGCTCCTGGTTACCTCCCACTTCTTAATTTCAGTGCTTCAATTTAGGGTGGGAGAGGAGAGTCATTTTGTTGCTGCTTTATTGATCTACTTCAAATCACCCAGAGATCTACAAGGAGATACTGGTCTATCTTTTGGGCACCTCTGTTTTAATCTATGCATTGTCTTTAGAAATTGTTAGATGCTTTATATGTGAAATCTCTATCATCTATCTATCTATTTATCTATCTATCTATCTATCTATCTATCTATCTATCTATCTATCATCTATCTATCTATCTATCTATCTATCTATCTATCTATCTATCATCTATCTATCTATCATCTATCTATCTATCTATCTATCTATCATCTATCTATCTATCATCTATCTATCTATCATCTATCTATCTATCTATCATCTATCTATCTATCTATCTATCTATCATCTATCTATCTATCTATCTATAATAAAACTAGAAGAATAACAATGATAATGCGGGCTGTAATTTAGTCACTATGTCACACTTTTTAAAATTAAAAGCAACAGTAAAATGAGAATGGTTTTGGTGTGCCATTTCAAGGCTGTGTTGAAAGCAGTTGCATTGGATGTGAAGAAAATTCATTATGAGCAAAAGCAACAACAATGGGAGATTAATTTGGTTAGCGTAATTGGAGTGGGACATAAATACAAACATTTCTCCCCTCCCCGGTGGAATCAGCTTGCTAGAAATGTATGGGGTATTTCTCCTTGAAGCCGATTTTCTTGAGATCCCTTTAAAGTATCTACACCGCTTGAGTCAGCACAACGATAATCACCAACGTCTGCCTGGAGTCTGTGCTGACAAAGGGCACTAAAGAGATATTTAATACAACTTTGAATTCTCCTCCGAAGTTGGACGTTTGATGCTGGGCCTGTATGTTTATGGAAAGAGGATCTGTAGTTGTGTGCTTTCATGATTCCTGTGCCTTTCAGCAGATGTTAAAGCATCACATGTGCAAACAAGACAGAGCAGAGGAGAGCACGAGGTAGAAGGAAATGCATCTAGACTCATGGAATTAAAGCATGAAACGTGTTTTGATTTCTGTCGGTAAGAACACTGCCAAGGATGTTCCATTCAGCCTCTTGGATCTGGCCATTGCTTTTAAACTGTGAGGTCTCTGTAGGCCTATTTATACTGTAATTGGAAAATGCAGCTGAATATTAATGATAAACACAAGTGGTACCTGTAACAAAATGTTGCAGTGTGGAGTACTCCTGTTCAGTGTTCCTGCCAGCCATGCCCTCTTCCAGCATACTCCATCTCATCCCCCCCGCCCTGCCCCACCTTGTCTCAGACTCACAGTATTCTGTGATCACTGAGCATTCTCAGTTCTCATTGGGCTATTTGAGATTTTTTTTACACTCAGGTTTTTTCACCTTACATATTTTTTTACTTCTGTAAAATTTAGCGTCCCTCCCAAGTCTGCTGATACCTCTTCTTCACTTCTTGGTAGCTCCATTTTGGCTATATCATCATCATCGTCATCATCATCATCGTCATCATCATCATCATCATCCAAGGTGCTGAACCCTAACCCAAAATAGGTTCAGCACCTCATGTAGCTCCATCAGCATTTTGGCTGGTTCTGACTGAAACCTGGAATGGATTCACAGCCCCACCAAATTTGAAGCCACCAGACTCCACTGCCTGTGAGCTCAACTACAAACTCACTTTGATAAGGTCAACATGAATACCAAGGACTTGAGGATGCAGGCCAGTTCTCAGGTACCAGGACAGTGCTAGTCCTAGGCCTTCCTGAAGTCCCATACATGCACATCTTGGAGGACAGGGTTCAAGCCTCTCACCTCCTGCATGCAAAACCCAAACATTATTCCAAAGGCCTACTTCTCTCTGAGGTGGCTCATCTGCATATATTCTGTTACAGCCGGCGAGCAATGTTGGGTTGAGAGCCTAGTGTGGTTGGTTGCATGCGGTTTGGATGATAGGGCATATACTATGGATCTGATTCACACTAAGGACTTGAGGCAAGTCAGGTTAAATTGAATTCCAACCAAGCAGGAGTCAGGTTTCCCAGAAAAGCAAGAGCAGGAGTGAACAGCAGAAAGCACCAAGTGATGCTGAATCTGGAAGTCAGACAAGCTTGCCTATATGTTTCTCCAACAAGGAGCAGCTTGTGACTGAGTCTTAAGTATGGTTTTGGCTTCTTTTAGGATGGTTAGCCTTGCCTCCTATTAACTGAAGCTTTCTCCATTAAAGGGCCTTGTCTGTTTCAGTAGCCTCAGGCTGTGATGACAGAGCAATGGCTGCATTATCTTGGTATCTGCATGGTTGGAGTCCTCCTAAAACAAGGATGGCAGTAGAATATCCTCGGGACCCAGGGAAGCTGTTCCTTGGGACCTTTTTGGAAAAATCATAATGGGAATTTTCTGCAGATAGAAAAAAAATAAGCATGTCAGTCTAGAATAATCTTCCCTGATAACTGTTTTACTTTGTGCAGTGAATTATTTTGTGTGGAGGAGTATCCAGTCATGAGAGCTCACACCTGCGGTCCTAAATAGTGCATCCCAACAGATGCAGGTTTACATCCTCAGTGACAACCCAGGGAGAGTTTTAATCAATGTGGCAATAGTCTACTCTATAGTAGACTGATGCTGCTACCCTTCTATGGCTGTTTAGGGAGTAGGAAACACTAGGGGTGTATGAGAAATTCATTTCAGTTCATTTTTGATCAAGATTTTATCAAATTTGCTGCTTCCAGACTGAACACAGACTCAGATGCCAAAGTCTGTAGATTTCCAAGCTTGAAGAGTGATTTGCAGGCCAAAATAAATGTGTTCGACAGCATGTGTGCATTTGAAAAATGCACATGAAAAATGCATACAAATTTGCTTCAATCAATTGGAGAAGAATGCATACATTTCAAAAATATACAAATTGATGCATTCACTTGGAAAAATATTGGAGGATTTTCATGCAAAAAGAAAAGAAAACAGAAGAAAGTTTACAATGGGCCTATTCAGACAACATGCTAAGCCATAGTTATTGTTTTAAATGGATATTGTATTTAAAATCTTTTTATGCTTTTTATGCTTCTTAAATTTTGTATATTGTTTTTTTAATATTCAGTGTTTACAAATATTTTTGTAAACCTCCCACAGAGCTTCGGCTATGGGGCGGTATATAAATGCAATAAATGATTAGTAAGCATGTTTAAACCATGGTTATGTAGCCACCATGGTTAGGAATGGTTCATACGACTCACTAAGTCATGGATCACACGACGTGCTAAGCCATAATGTTTAGCTCTAAGTTTACCCACCATGGCTTAGCGTGTCATCTGAACAGGGCCAATGTGATATGGACTCAAGTTGGAACGAGCTTTGAGATGGGATTCGGTGAACTTCGGCGACCTCATGTTTTGGTGATCTTCGGCGACCTCATGTTTTGCTGATTTTCACATCCCTAGGAAACATTCACAAGACACGAAGATTCCCATGAAGCAATGAAGAGGCAGGGATGCAGAAGCCAACAGAGAAATAAAAGGTGAGCTTGCAGATGGAACTGTGATTGTGACCAAAGGAGAAATGACTGAGCATGGTCTCAGAGACAATTCCTATGCCTCTTTCAGGAACCCCTTGTTGCCATATAATCCTTCCCTTTCATGAGGGTGTGAAAAGTGGTTGCTTGTGGATCGGCTGTATTCGAGGCTCAGTGTTTTCCAAGCAACAGCCCTTTTATCCCCCCCCCCCCGAAGAACAGATGGTGCATTTCCAAAACGCCTGGCAACAACCCAGAAGCATTTTCATACAAATGACACATCATTACCTTCTGTCTCTGGTGCCATTAGTCGTGAGTTAGTGGAGTCTGAATGGGCATTTATTGAGCTGAGGATGCTCTCTTAATTTGGTGACAGAGATCAAGTGATGAGCCAGGGCTGCCAAAGCAGAGGTTGTTGACAGCATCCTAGGTCACATTTGTCTTCTTCTTCCATAGTGAATGTGCCCTTTTGTGGTTGCCTGAAAAATGTACTCTGATACATTATAGAAGGTGTGCATGGGATCATTGATTACAGTTTGCTAAGAAGCTGTTATCTGCTGAAGAGAAAGCATATGTGCTCATGGCATCTTGCCAAAAAGCCATGCCTCTTACAGCTTGCATCTGCCAGTTGGGCAGCTTATAAAAATAAATACATTGGATCAATTTATGAAGAGCATCACAATTTTGGTAAATTCTGATCAAAAATGAAAAAAGAGAGCAAAATTCTCACCTACTTGCACTAGCCAAATTCAATATGTACTACAATTCCCAGTGGGGAGAGGGCCATGTTGCGTCTGCACGATTTGAAAGCTATACTTCTATTATTGCAGCCCAAAATACCATTGGTTCTTTTTGCAGCCACATCACACTGTTGGCTCATAGTCGGCTTGTGATGTACAACAATTCTGAGATCCTTCTCACTTGTAGTATTGCTGAGCCAAGTAACCCCCCCCCCCATTTTGTAACTGTGCATTTGGTTTCTTTTTCCTAGGTGTAGATTTTTGGCATTTATCCCTACTAAATTTCATTTTTCAATGCTTGCACCTTACTTGGGAAGGTCTTTTCAGTTTTATGTCTATTTTCTAGTGGTAGATACCAAATCTTATATTATAAGGGGGCTGCAGGCAGCTAAAATTTTGGCAGCTGCTATTAAAACATGTAGCAAATTATATATATATATATATATATATATATATATATTCACTTTGCATCAATAGCAAATTGTCTGAATTATATGAACCATGCATGGCATTCTGGTTAACCCTGTAGACTTTGTGTAATTGGTTTGTATACATTGTATACATTGGTGTGTATACACATAAAATAAAAATGGATTGACTGAAATTTATCTCTCACCTTTCCATTGACATGGCTGAAGGGCAGCTTAACAAAATTGCTGTTGTGCAAAGCAAAATCACTGATGCACAATAAAATAATAGCAAGCTGAAGGATTCTCATATAGAAGATGATTTATTTTATTTATTCGGTACATTTATATCCCACATTTCCTCCAAGGAGCCCAAGTCAGTGTACATGATCCTCCTCTTCTCCATTTTACCCTCACAACAGCAACCCTGTGAGTTGGGGACAGCAACCTGGCTTTCCCAAGCTCCAATTCAACATTCTAACCCGTATCAGCCAGCCCACACTTAAATATCAGAGAGAGAGAGAGGCCCTTCTCATTTGCCCATTCATGAGAGCAGTTAGGTGGGTGATCACATGTGAGAGGGCCTTCTCCATAGTGGCTCCACACCTTTGGAATAAATTGCCATTGGAGGTTTACAATGCTCCGTCACTGCAGGTTTTTAAGAAGGCCTTGAAAACATATTATTTTACCATGGCATTCTTGTGATACGACTACTGTTATTGTTGCTGGTTTAATTGTCGGTTTTTATTGATTTCATTTGTGTTTATATTTTTATTGCTTTCAGTATTTTAACTGTTTTCATGTATTTTCTTTCTGTAAGCCTTGTTGATTGACTGATTGATTGTTTACAATCAATCAGTCAATCAATCAATAACCACTATAGCACGTGTGCTTCATATGAGTCCATTGGAAAATTAGAAGGGTGAGGCTGGATTCGGCCACTTGCTTGGTTACCCTTATTTAAAGGTCTTCTAGTGGCTGCAGTCCTGGTGGAAAATGGAGGACCATGTCTTGTCCCTTTCACTGGGGCTAGAAGTTGGTGATCATTTGTGATAGCAGCAGCAGTGGAGTTTTCCTTGATCTTTCCCTCTTGTAGCTTACAGTTGATCATACTCTGCAGCAGCGACAGTACAAAAGTGGGACCTTGCCTGAACATCTGTTGGGGAATAGTTTCCATCTTTTATGAGAAGAGGGTATTTGGCGTTCAACGCGTGAAGCCTTCCGTTCCAAGTCCGCTCTCCAATCTTCATAGGGATATGAATGTGGTATTATGACAGGCCCGTTTCATTGCGTTGGATTTGACACAAGGCTTTTTTCCTGGATTAAACCTGATCAAAGTGTTATGACAGGCCTGTGTCAATGTGTTGGCCTCGACACAATGCTTTTTCCTGGATTAAACCTGGAATGGAGCGCTCCATAAATTGAACTCCAGTAGGAGGGATGGCAGGGCAACTCTTACATTTTTAAAACCTGCACCTGCAAACTCTTGCCCTGGAAATGAACCTCAAACAGACTCTTAATTCTTTCTAATCACCTTGAAGATTGATTAGCAGAATTCCAAAGGTGGCATTCCAGGCAAACATGCATACCTGCTTGTTCACTGCTAATGTGTGTTGCTTTTCCCATTTCGCTGTGGTGAAAGCTGCCTCTGGACAGTTAAAAGCTAGCAAAAGCAACTCAGAAAATTGAAAAACAGAACAAAGAAACAGCATTTCCCACCAAATATCTCATCTAGCTGCTTTGCAGGGTTGAAGACAGAAAGCTGGTCTTGAAGGAGCCCAAAGAGGGATAAATCAAAACAGAAGATCCAGAACCTAAATACAGTTGGCCAAATATTTACGTTATTTTATGGCATTGATCATTAATAAAATAGTATTGAATTTTAAACAATTTAAAAACAAGGGTTTTAGTCACTTGTGCTAAACAATCAGCCCAGTCTGTTTGGCCAGGAATTGGCTGAAATACTGGTGCTCCATTCAAGTTTTTCAAGCAAAGAAGGGAACTGTCTAGCAGTATCAAAAGTCAGAGAGTGCTGAGCAGGAAAGGAGCCATCTAAAAGGCAGCTAGACTTGGAGCAGATTTATGGGGACTGTTGCACTGAAAGCTTCAAGGAAGCAACTGAGTTTTTATGTAGTTAGCCCAGTTGCCCCTGAAGTGCCAGTAAGGCCCTGATCATGACTGAACTCATGGACTTTGAAATGACGTACCTTGTGCTGCCAAGTAAGTGCTGCATCGTCGGGTCTGAGCTTTATTTTGGACTCATTGGGCTTGTTCAGACAACACACTAAGCCATGGTTAGGCCACTAACCCTTTTGCAACAAATGGTTAGTGAGCGTGTTTAAACCCTGGTTATGTAGCCACCATAGTTAGGAATGGTTCACATGACATGCAAATTTATGGTTTGCACAACATGCTAAGCGATAATATTTAGTTCAAAATACTTAACCACCGTGACTTGGCATGTCATCTGAACAGGGTCATTGCAGTCTTTGATCTTGGGAACCTGGTAGTGATTGTACAAGGGCTAGAATTGAGGTATGAGTGAGTCCAGTTGGGGCAATTATCCAGACACTCATTCTTTTGCAGGGGATCATCTGAAGTTATAGCCTTTGGATTCCCTCTTGGGCCTGTATTCTCTGTCCCTGATAAATCCTGTGGGTTGGGCTGGCTTCCACTAATGATTGGATCTCATCTGACTCCAACAGAGGGAGGTGAAAAACCTTACACTCAAGAGGTAGGAGCAAGTTGATGTCTTAGTGAATGATTGGGTAGAACATGGGCTTTCATGCTTCCCCCCCAACACACATGAGGGGGCTGGAATAACTTTGTGGAGAACAGATTCCTACACCCCTCCTCCATTGGCTACATCCATCTCCAGTTACCATACAACAATTCCCATCCCATACATTTCTGTGATGCATCTAGGGCTCCCTCTACAAGACCCTGTTCCCTGGAGGTCACTAGATCCCAACTTTCCAAATACCAGCTGGCAAAGCTTTATACTTCAAAGTCAGCCACATGGGGTGAGATAGGTCAACCTTACAAAGCACCCAGAGCATAATATTGGTTATTAAAAGATTAAACACATATTTATTTATAAAATGTATCAACACCCAGAACAAACAGTCACCTGAGAAACAGTAATAGAATCATAGAATCGTAGAATCGTAGAATGGAAGAGGCCTGTAAGGCCATTGAATCTAACCCCCTGCTCAAAGCAGGAATCCATGTTAAAGCATACCTGATGGATGGCTGTCCAGCTGCATCTTGAATGCCTCCAGTGTGGGAGAGCTCACTATCTCCCTTGATAATTGGTTCCATTGTTGTACTGCTCATTGTTTTTCCTGATGTCCATTGTTTTTCCTGATGTCCAGCTGGAATCTGGCTTCTTGTAACTTGAGCCCATTATTCCGTGTCCTGCACTCTGGGATGATCGAGAAGAGATCCTGGCCCTCCTCTGTGTGACAACCTTTCAAGTATTTGAAGAGTGCTATCATGTATCCCCTCAGTCCTCTCTTCTCAAGGCTAAACATGCCCAGTTCTTTCAGTTTCTCCTCATAGGGCTTTGTTTTCAGACTCCTGATCATCCTTGTTGCCTTCCTCTGAACCCCCTCCAGCTTGTCTGCATCCTTCTTGAAGTGTGGTGCCCAGAAATAGAGACGGTACTCAAGATGAGGCCTAACCAGTGCCGAATAGAGGGGAACCAGTATCTCATGTGATTTGTAAGCTATACTTCTATTAATGCATCCCAAAATAGCATTTGTTTTTTTTGCAGCCACATCACACTGGTGGCTCCCAATATAAGGACAAATCTGTCAATTTTGGTTTCTCTCTCATTTTTCCAGTCTTAGGTTTGGCTTATCCTGAACCTTGACTTTAAAAAAAAAAAAAAAAGTTTGAATGGACATTGGTACATGTTTTTGTTCAAATTTCTAGTAATGCACATGTTTCTGCATGTAATTTTGCCAAATGTGCAACTTCGTATAAAACAATTGTCCTAGTATAATGAATTTTTGAATGTTATTTTCACTAATGCATCTTTCTGTATGAACGTTCCCCATTTGTACATTTTTGTACTCATTTTTTCGATTGGAGAACTCGATTACAAAATTCAGGGACGTGCCAATTTTGAAGGCTATCTGGGTTTTCATTCGTGTATTGGTTCCAAATGCGAAATTAAAATGCAACCTGAGACAATTTCTCCCACATCTTTAGAAAAGAGGGAGATGGGTTATTGAAAGCAAGGACATTTTGTATTAAATAACCACACAGAACGGCTCTGCTTTCGGAGGCTCCTCTCCCTCTTTTCTAACCCAGAACCTATCACAGATCTTTATCGCTAACTTCATGGCCTTCACCCATCATTCCATTCTGGCCTCTGTTGCAGAGATGTAGTGGTGCCTGAGCTCAGAGAGATGCAGTGATGGCGCTCTTTTTAATTAGCAGAGATGCTGGCATCATCTGCCACCTTCACCCTTTCAGACTTCCCTGTTCTCCCTGGGCTTAGCTGCAACTTCACAGTAGCTGGGAGAAAATGAATTTTACCCTGTTGTAATGCAAACTATTCTGGGACAGCTTGGGCTTGAATACACAATTGAGACCCATTAGCTGTACAAAAGACCTACTCCTGGGGGAAATGAAAACTGCTAGAACTGGGTTGATGATATGGATCAGCACAGCTGCCTTCATTTTTTGGATTCTCCTTGGGATGCGTGACTATGTGGACTGTTATGTGGAGCAGCTCAACATTTCCTGCTACACTCCTGCTTTGTTGCTGAGAGATCTTCTTTTCCTTCTTCCGTTTCAACTTCCCTTCCACCTCTTCTTCCTTATTCCCCACCCAGTTTGCTCCTTATGTTACCGAACTCAATGAACATAAAAGCCTAATGGACCAGTATCAGAGACAGCAAGCCTATATACACCAATTGGTGGGGAACATGGGTAGGAGGAGGGTGCTGTGCACTCATATCCTGCTTGTGGGTCCCTGGTCGACAACTGGTTGGCCACTGTGTGAACAGAGTGCTGGACTAGGTGGACCTTTGCTTGGCTTTTCTTATGTTCTTATGACTGGGCAGTGCATTTACAGAAAACTAACAAGGGCATAATGAAATTAATGAGAAAGCTTCCTTCTGGAGGATTTTGTAATGACAAAATAAATAATGGGTTCGCTTTTTCGAAATTCAACACACATGCACACACATTTTATTGTTGTTCATAACGATAAAGGGAAAAAAATCAATAAGCTTCTGATAAAAGTATTAAAGAACCCTCTCAGAACATAAATCTAGGGTTATTGAACAGAAAGGTGCAATTTTGATGCAACCACTTTTCTGTTACAGTTGAGAAGCTGTTGAGAAGCTGTGTTTACTGAAATGCAGATACTCTTCTGAATTGACTTGTGAAATGAGATGTAACTCAGTGGCTGAATTCGGACAACATGATAGTCAATGGTGGGGTAATAATCAGCTTTACAGTTGTTCATCTAGGGGGTGCTCCCCACACAACATGGTAATAAATAATCAACTGTGGTGTAGATTAGGATCAACACTGAGTTGACTATGGCAGCATTCGGACGACATGATAGTCAATACAACTGACGATTGTCCCCCCCCCCCCCCCAGTTGCTTATTGTGTCGTCCAAATTCAGCCAGTGTCTCTAGATGTTCTTTATCCCCCCATGAAATCATACAGCTAAATACACATTTTAAAATCCAGGAATTTAATATCACATGAAAACTCTCCACATTTGCCTTCATCTAATGACTTGGAAACCTGCAAACCTGATTATCAAAAATAATCATTGATGTCAAAACCAATACGAATGATTACAGTGAGTATGAGGAGGGACGCCACGAATGATTCCTCATTCCCAAAAGGTGCACGTCTAACTTACTGCCATAATAATTGCCTGAAAATATGTAATACGTAATTAATTCCAAGGTGTCAATCTTCATAAGAGTTGATTAGAAAATTTTAATTGATGGAGCAGCTGCTTCAATGACCAAATGTATTTGTGCCCAAAAGTGACGTTCTGGCTCTAAATATTATTTCACTTAGATCAACATCATTTCCTCCTGTGCATAACATGTCACAGCTTTGGCAAATTGATGGAAGGTGGTGGTGGTTTAGTCAATTGCTGTGGGAATTAGTACTATCTTCTCTCTATGGGTCACACAGGGCTCCTAGATTTGTACCCCTCCACACACACAAAAAAACATTTTCATCTAGATGGTGGTGTAGGTTAAAGGCAGTCTTTTGCAGTCTCACTTCGTTGCAGTGTGGGCTGGGCAGAGACTTATGCAATAAGTGATGAGCCCATGGAGGTTGGATCGAGGGTACTGGCAGCTGCCACCAGCAGCAGATAAAGCATGTGAAGGTAATAAAGACCAGAGGGACATATGGTGAAGGAAAGAGGCACACATTGTGAGAACACTTGTGCATCCCTAAGACCCAAGGACAGAACCCTCCCGTCCACTTCAGCCTGCAAGAACGGCTGTCCCCAAAACCTCTCTGGCCCCTCAGCTGCATAGGAGCTTAAAATCTGTAGCAATGAGCACAGTCTCTTTAAGGTTATAGACAACACCCCGTAGGATGTGGAGCTTCTGAAGGACCAGAGCTGGCTGGCCTACTTAAGCCCTGAGTGGCTGCTAGTCCCTTGCTGGAACAGCAGATCCATGAGGAATTATCCCTAACAACTCATGTAGAGAGCTGTCCATTGCGCTATTACTCCCTGCCTGTGCTTTTGTTTACCCAGCATAACTGCTGACGGAATCTGACTCTTGCCTTGCCAGGATAGCTTCCTTATACCAGAGCCTAACTGATCACTCTATGACTGGTTGCTTTCCCCAGTATAGTTTGTTAACCACCCAACAACAAGCCATGGGTTCTCAAGGTGGCTTGTTTGAGAAAACAAACCACACTGCATGGTTAACAAGCCACCCTGCAGAAAATATGCTATGTTCAGGCAACACATTAACCGACCCTGCAGAAAATGTGCTGTGTTCAGACAACACAGTAACCCATGGTGGATTATGGTGTTGTGCGAAACCAGCGAAGGACTTACATAACAACCCAAGTCAACACATAACTTTCTCATCTCCACTGACCAAATTGGTTTGTCAAGAAAGGGGAATACTGTGCCATAACAGGTCCAGCATGTCATTAACCCAACTCTGAGCTGCAGGCAAGACTTTGACACAGTTTCAGATTTTCAGATAACTACAGAATGGAATCATGGGCAAATAAATGGGAAAGTAAAACAGATCCAGAGGAGGCAGATTCACACACCCTTAATAAGTGTCTGTAATAGCCCATGACATCATATGGAAACATGTTAGTATCCATGGAGATAAAGGGGCAGATTTTACTACTTCATCTTATGCATGTTTAGACAGAAAAAAGTCCTACAATTCCAAGCATTTCCCAGCCAGCCATACTACCTGAAGAATGCTGGGAGTTTTAGGGCATTCATCAGTCTAAAAATGCATAGGATTTTGGCCTAAAACAATCCAGAACAGCAACCTTTATCCTAAACAAATGCACATGTTGTGTAACCAACAGAGAACCAATACATACAATCATATTTCTGCATCTATGGTTTCTGAACTAAGGAACAATCATTCTGACCCAGTTCAGTGGAAGTAGAATGTATCCATACTACCGCTATCCAGTTCTTCTGGGCCAGTATTAAGGCTATTTTGCTGGCAGTAAATATATTTTCTTTTTCCCTGATTGCTCTTTTAAAAAAAGTGAAAAAGTTTATCTCAACTGGTGCTAGCATTGTTTATGGACTTGTAGCCTGTGATTTCTATTTATGGTCAGCCTTTGAAGAACTGATGAATATTTTAGTACATATATTATCGCTAAGTTTGAGATTCGTGACCTTAGAAGCAAAAGTTATCCCCCCCCCCCTTTTTTTGGTACACTTGAAAGCAACAGTAGAGGAAAGATGTGTATTGTACAAGGGAGATAAAATTATAACACAAAGATCTTAAGGCTTAGTTTCAGTCTTTTTTTTCAGAAATAAAAAGTACTGTGATACCATGGTTTTGCAGCTCACTCATATCTTATCTCCAACAACTACAGCTGGTTTTAGTCGGGGCAACCGTTGCCTTGAAGTTTCAGTTTATTCTCTCTGTTGCTTTTGAGAACTGAAGATTCCCTCCGCCTCCATACAGTTGGCATGTTTTGATGGAAGGAGAAAAATATATATATCTTATTTTCAAACTGTAACGTCAACATGGGAAGTTTATTTAGAATGTAACAAAAAGATTAAAATGGGACGGATACCCCTGCAATTATCTATTATACTGTGTTTGCGGTTTGTAAGATCCAGGTTTTGTCATGGAAATGTGCATCTCATAATATTTTTGTACTGGTGTTGGGCTTTTCAATTATATACCTCAAAGGAAACTTTTCACTGACAAAAGTTATGAAAGAGCATTCCCTTTACTGTATCTTGCTTATTTCCCCCGTTTTATAGTCCTTCTGTGCCTCTTCAAATTTAAACCTGAATGACAGGAATTCACGGGGTTAGAAAGTTATTAGAGAGATGCCTCTGCAACTAATGAAATATGCGTGCTTACAATACATGGAAAAAACATTGAGGATACCTCAGCAATTTCAATATTTAATACAGGCTGGAGTTTAGATATATATTAGGCATTTTTGCAAATGCAGCATATGTTAATCTAAGGATGGGAATTCATCTGGCAGATTCAATTTCCACTCATATTTTTTTCATTTATTATTTTCTCTTTCTCATAAACACCACTGTGTATTCAGATCTTCATCAATGATATCAGACAGTATATCCAGCAAAGGAGGCAGTGTGATTTATTAGGAAGAGTTATGGACTAGATTATAAAGACTAGGAACCGGTCAGTGGAATAAATATTGATGAAGATTTAAGCTCCTCTCTTAAGAAATGTGTACTGACTTGCTGCCCAGGACATCATTTAGGGTTGGTCTACACATGAAATGGTGGAAAGGACTGTACCATATTAGGCTGCAAGCAGGCAATACCATTTTTGAATGATGCTCTATATAAAGATTCCCCAAAGAAAACTAAAATATCAGAAAGACTAGCCATCGCCTTGGTCTGCTAATTTTCTGTTTAGACTGAGGGCTTTTTCATTTTCTTTTTAAGCACAGGGGATTGTTAAAAAAGGGAGAGGTGTATGTGTGTATGTATATATGTATATATGTATGTATGTATAATCCTTATATACTGCTTTTTCTTCAAAAGGAGGACATGATATGCAATAATAATCTAATCTAAAAACACAAAACCAGCACATCAAGAGCCAAAAGCATTGTTGTTCTTTTAAAGTTAGGCTCATTTCATCCAGTTTCTGCATGATGAATATATATATATATATATATATATATATATATTTGTACACATTTTTCACAATGGATCCATTAATGTACACACCTTTGTGTCCACTTTACAATGCTTGCACCCACTGACTTAAAGTACGTTTATGTGCATTCTGGAAATGCACATGTTTTTCTTTTTACATGTTTTTCAAATCTGCGCATGTGGTCAAAAACAGCCCTTTTCTTTTGCAAGCTATAGCGCGAGTTCAAAGGTTTATGGATTTCTGATCCCCAAATGTGTTCAGGTCCACATTCAGGTTGATAAGATGCAAATTTGGTAAATCCCTTCAAAACAAACAACCCGCTCAAAGGAGTGAATTACTCTCATACATCTCTCTTATCCATTTGCAATCAGAAATGGTATAGCCCATGCTACCACCTCAAGACCCCATCACATTGTAATATGGTGTTGCTGGATGTAACTTTCTTTGTTTTGCTTCCATATTTGTGTAAGCAAAGCCTTACACAATGGAGTACTCCTTGGTTTTTGACTGGGACAAAGTTAGGTTACTTGCTGAGCACCAAAGGCTGCATATAATGAATGATCCAGAGGGAGACACTTCTTTTTCACATTGAATACATGATTTCACATGACCATCTGTACCATCCCTATGCATGTACTAACTGTATGAGTGATAAAAGACTGTGTTTTTTGCATGGCCTGCTACTGCGTCTGTGAACCTGGCATGTGCGGTCTGTACACACATAGGGACTGTACAACACATTTGAGCGGAAGCATTTGAGCAGACGTATTTGCGTGGAAGCATGGGGACCTATACACCTTAACACCACACACCTGCTCGACCCTATGCATGTTTATTCTACATGCACTTGTCATGTGAATAGTGCTTGGGTCCTTCTGTTGCTCAACGGATATGCCACTTCCAAGGAACCATTCTGTTTCTTGATATTTGAACAGCTCCCTTCCTCACCAACAGAGTTTCCAGGCAAAATGGGAGACAATAGAAGGGGGAATAAAGCCCGCCCAGCTGGGTTGCAGTCCCATTGAGATTGGTGGGATTTAAATGCTTGAGGAAGGAATTAAAAAGAATGGAGATTGAGGCTGAGGGTAGTTGTGAGTGTGGAGGACACTGAACCCAGTCTCCAAGATCTGTACTTTAGGGCAGATTCCTAGAGCAAAACGTGGCACTCTCATTAGAAGCAATGGACGAAATTGCAAAATTAGGTAGGTTCATAGTAAAATGGGAATTGCACAAATTTCTCCTCTACCACAGCTCATTAGAAGAGGGGTAGGCAACTGTTTAGGCCCAAAAGCAGATGTGACCATTTGGGGGTTGCGTGGGCCACGGTCACAGTTTATATTCTTTCTATGTCTGTGGGCATATTTTCTTCTTCCCCCTCCCTGGATTCCCAAATTCTTTCCTTCCTTCCTTCCTTCCTTCCTTCCTTCCTTCCTTCCTTCTGAGAATTTCTGCACCACTTTTCATGTTTTACTTTCCCTGCCCCCTCTTCTTGCTTTTTCTTCCTCCCTGCCCCTGCCGTTTCTGCCCCTGCTACCTCCCTTCTCGCCCCCTTGGTTGACCCCATGACTCCCTCTGCCTCCCCCTGCACTCACCTCAGCAGCCAGAAAGCAGGAAGTCAGCAGATTGGGCATTGAGAGTCCGATTGGCTGATTTCCTGCTTCCTGGCTGCTGAGCGTGGCCGGAGGGAGACAGGACAGCCGAAGCAGCGCTGAAGGTGAGCCAGGTAAGAGAATGGGGGTATGGATGGTGCATTTGGGGGTCCTGCTTGGGGCCAGATTGCTGATCCCTGCATTAGACCATGATGCCCCTAACCAGGACTGTGGGAAACATCCCTGGGAAAGACAACCCTTGGATGGAGGGAACCGTACAAGTTTGCGGTGGGGGAATCAGCTGTACGGTCTGTAGCCTGGCTTACTTCTGCCTGATGTGTGGACTGGTGGGAGGCAGTTGGTGAGCAAAAATGGTCTCCCCAACTTTGCAACCTTGTTCTCCTGTTCTGAACAGCCCCTTCTTTTGGTAGTTTTCCTTGAAGGGCTCCAAAACAGAGGAAAAGTGTTTGGCCCACTTACTGGGGGCAATGACCACACTTACTGCTCCTAGTGGACACCTTTTATTGACCCACAAGATGCCCCCTATTCTCAAAATAGAATGAATTGAAAGGTGAGATGCAAGCATAACAAATGACATAAAGTTGCTTCTTGCCTTCACTCTGGTTTGGGTTGATGGTGATACCACATAGCAAATGAGATTTGGCTGCAGATTTTGGAGGGCTCTGGGGTAAGACACCCTCTTAGGGGGCCCTCTTTCAGTGACCTACCTCCTCACTTCCATTGTCACCAGCTGCCTTTCCTCCTCCTCCTCCTCCTCCTCCACCACCACCACCACCACATGCAGAGAACCAGTGAGAAGAAGGCACAGGCATCTTCTGCTCCTCCATCCCTAAAACAAACCATGGTGTATTTGAGGGTTGTCTAACCCCCAAATAACCCCTGCTGCCTGTGTGCCACAACAGCACAAGCCTATGGGCGGCTGACATGATGCAACAGCCCCCACAGGTAAATGAAGCCCTAGTGGGCTGCTATGTGAATTAGCTCGATGTTACCACTCATTTTTTAGTGGGCGTAATGTGGCTTTAACTTGGTGTTCTTCTATAACATTATGTGTTTGCGATGGAATGCTCTGTATCACTGCCTTGCGAGGGCAATTGACCCTGAAAGGCATTTTAAAAGTTATGATCTAAGCAAATAAATAAATACAATGGGATAAAGAATATAAAGAGAGCCGTTCTGTCTGCAGACAAGGGCAATGGCTAGAAATGCTAATGGGTTTTTCAACTCACATTTGGCTTTCTATAAAGGAATGTGCCAGGGCTCCAGGCTGTTGCTTTGTATGTTTCCAGGCAATCATTAAATACAGCAGCTTTCGCTAGAGACATGGTCACCTGCGCTGCTTGCCGTCAGTCAATGCTTGCAATTTGGAATTATCTTGAAACAGCAGCCCGGGCTGGAGAGGGAACCTTCAAGCTGCAGCAAGTCAATGTTGGCATTCAAGCCTTTCATTTCGACAGCAAAGTAGTGGTCTGAAACAGAAGAAAAGAAAGCAGCCTTTCCCTACAACAAAGGATGTGAACCAAAGGTAATCCAAAATGCACGCCAATGGTGAGCCCTGATCATTGCATTCTGGGGTGAACAAAAGATCAGAACAGCCATGCTGGATTAAACCAAAGGTCTGTTTACTACAGCATTTGGTCTCTACCGTGGCTAACCTCTGGCCAGTTGACTGGCAGGTCTTGATGCAATTAGCCGTCCTCAAAGGAATTAGCCATCCCTAAGCTGCGCAAAGTCATACTGTCTTTGAATGGGAAGCTTTTTAAAAGCTTCTTTAAACTTCACAACTAATAGCTATTGATAGATCTATCCTCCATCAATTGGTCTGGGTTGGGCGTGGGGTTCTTGTGCTTTCCTTAGAGAAGAGAATTCAGTGTGCTGAATTGGAGTTTTTCATCCCACAATCTTCTCTCCAGCAGCCTGTAGTCTCCTCAGCTTCCCACAATTCAATTAAAGCCCGGGGAAGAAATAAGGCTTTTTCAGATCGGGAAGTGAAGGCTGCCTGGGAGGCTGCAGAGCAAAGGACAGTTGTAGATTAGAAAGAAAAGAGACATGCGGCACCCTCAGCCGCTTCACAGTAATTAGGCAAGCTCAGGAATGCCACAAAAATAAATGACAAAACACCCTGAGAATGAGGCTGGAAAATGGAAGCCTGTTTTAAAAGGGAAGAAAACCTTCAGGAAATTTTGGTTCGGCACGAGCTCCACCCCTTCTGTGGAGCTAGAGACAACACTTCCTTCTCCACTCCTCAACACCTGCATTGTGGTGGATGCAACATGGGGGCCAACCTGCCAACACGGTGCTGTAGCAACGGGAGCCCAGCAATCCCCCAATGCTACAGTCACTGCCAGTGGTGAGCCCTACCTGTGATAAACTGTTGAGAATTTCTCCTCCCACTGGAGAAATCCATTGCAATTCCACCCCCCCACCTCCCATTTTCTCTGTCCATAAAAAGGTTGGGTAATTTTGAAAGGCCATTTGTGCACAGATGCAATTTTCGAAACCCTGGAATGCATCACTTACCTATCATATAGGCACTGTTCAGACAACGTGCTAAAACCACGATGGTTAAACGTTTTGAGCTATAAACATAATGCTTAGCGTGATGTTAGTCGTGTGACTTAGTGTGTCATGTGAACCATTCCTAACCATGGTGGCTCCATAACTACGGTTTAATCACGCTCACGAATCGTTCGCTGCAAAAGGGTGGGTGGCCTAAGCATAGCGGGTCATCTGAACAGGCCCATGCTATGTCAGGGCAGCTTCAGCACTTCCCTTCAGAGCACTAGGCTGTAAAGCAGCGGTGGTCAACTTGTGGAACTCCAGATGTTTTGCACTACAATTCCCATCACCCCTAGCCAGCATAGAAAATGGAGACTGATCATGGGGGTTGTAGGGCAAAACATCTGGAGTTCCACAACGTGTCCACCCCTGCCATAAAGAAAAGAAAAATTGTCTATTTATTTCATGGTTTCAGCCCTGTTGGACCCGTCTGGGTCCAGCACCTGCCCCCTCCCTGCCATGCGCTGATGCTGGGCTTGCTTATCTGGCCCAGACTGTGTACCCGCATTAGAGACATGCGCTAAAGCTGTAAGAGCTTTGAGGTGATAAGGTACACACAGCCCCCAAACGTTTGCAACCGTGGGGAGACGCACTGGATCAAGGAAATAATGACATTAGCAGAGGCAAGACAATCATTGATCAGAATGAGGGAAAGGACAAAGATCTCTTTGAAGCGATGGCGACTGCCAAGCATTTTTCTGGCCTGTGAACCAGACCAATACATGATGGAATAAAACAGCTCAATTTTGTCCCAGTATGATATTGAATTTGAGAGCATTTTCTCCTGGGATGATGATGATGATGATGATGATGATACTTCTGCTACTGCTGATGTTGATGCTGCTTCTCCTCCCCTCCCCCCTCTTCCCCCTCCTCCTGCTCCTCCCCCTCTCTAGATACTAGCTTGACTTGCACAAACCAGCTGCACGCTAGTTCTTTATTGATCAGCATCCTCATACTTCTTTGGCTTTTCTGTGGGTGCCATTGGACTCCCCCTCCCAGCCACGCCCCTGCTCCGTTTCAGATGCTCCCCCCACTCTGTGTGTGTGTGTGTGTGTGTGTAATTTAGAATAAATATTTTAAAAACAACTCCTGCTTTTTTTGTGTGAGCATGTTAAAGTTGAGAGACTCAGGGACGCGTGAGCTTGCTGTGTTTCTCTGGGCTCCACCTTAAACCTTGTGCTGCCGAGCTCTGTTTTTTTGAGTGCGATCTGTTTTTCTTTTCGTTCAAATGGGAACTGTGTGCATTCTGATGTGTATTACTTGAACATGTACACCCCAAATATGCTATCCCCTATAGACCAAAGAATGAAAGCACATGCTTTTCTAAGGAACCCAAGGAATGTGTGAGTTTTCTCTGAAAGCTGTGCTCCTGTTTGGGTTTAAGGTTGCAAATTGGGCAAATTTCAGTAAAAAAAAAAGATTCAAAATGAAATTCTTGTACATTCTGGGGAGGCGGTGTGTGTGTGTGTGTGTGTGTGTGTGTGTGTGTATGGGGGGGAGAAGGTTGCTTTATTTGGGCAGGGAATAGCTTATCTTAGCAACAAAGAAACAAAGGAAGATATCTTACCCTGAATCAGACCATTGGTCCATCCAGACCAGTTTTGTCAACACTGACTGGCAGCGACTTTCCAGGGTTTCAGGCAGGATTCCTTCCTAGCCCTGCCTGGAGACACCAGGGATCAAACCTTGGACCTTCTTCATGCAAAGCAGATGCTTTACTACTGAGCCATGTCCCCTAATTCATTCATCACAGGCAACTTCATCTCAAGCTATTTACTTTCTATTCACCATTTTTAAAACTGCACCTGCTCTTTGTTTCTGGCACATCATGGGCTGCAGTGCGCCAGTTGATTTTCAGAGGTGCAGTGGACAGATGCTCCTACCCTGGCACCAGTTAGGGTAGATGGCCTTTCTCTTTCGCCCATCTCATCCGTTCTGTCCCTGGCAGGGTCAACAAAAGTGTCTGGAACAGCTGCAGGAGACGTCGTCATCACAGCGAGGTGCGATCTGAGTGCTGCATGCATCGCTTACTCCAAAGTAGGGTGGGGGAGAAGAGAGAGAAATGGTGGATGCTGAGTTGGATGAGAATATCAAAACTGTTTCAGAGTTTGAACAATAACGTTTCCGTCATTTTCCTTCCAAAACTCTAACATCTGATGATATTAATGATCACAAGTTCCAAAGATGCCTCTTTGGCATGCTTAGTTCAGTGATCTTTAATGAGATGCAGTGGGACCAACACAATGAGAATGATTCATTCAGTGTTGTATTTATTCATGAGATCTGAGATTCATGATAGTCCATGCTAGTTCCACAGATTCTCTCTCCCCCCTCCCTCCCTCCCTCCCTCCCTCCCTCTCTTTCTCTCAACTTCTTCATCCCCATCAAGTGGCAGAACAAAACTTCTGCAGCTGTTTGCCAATGGACATGGGAAAAGCAACAACCCAAATGTCTGGTTAATTTTGCTGAGCAGAAGATTAAAACCAGGGGGAAGAGAGTACCCAAAAAATCAGGTGTGAAGTTCATGCCATTTTCTCCCTCAGCTTTGGAAGCTAATAGGCTACTGAACATTCTCAATATAATTGCATCCTTTCCTTGTTTTTTTTTTCTAACAGAAAATGCGTCCATCAGTAAGATTCGAAGATGAAGAACTTCTGGTGGTGCCTTCCCCTCAACTACTTTCCTGACCAAGCACCCATAATGCAGTTCACATCTCACTTTTACTTTCTAAAGATCACAGCTGGATCCTGAGGGGATAATGTCAGATATTTCCAGGTGGCTTGACAAGAAAGGGAAGCTGCATTGAAGCCGAGCTTGTGCACTATCCTCTAGGGTTGTCTTTTTTGTGCACCGCTGACACAAGATGTCTGGGCCTCACTTTGGGCAACAAGCACCAAATTGGTATGTTTGAGCTTTAGACAGCGGTTCAGTCGGAGTCCCTCAATACAGTGTTCAAAACAAATGTGATACGTTGGCTAGTTTTAGTCATCATACAAAATGCCAACCATTAACCCGTTAGCCATGTAACCTTGTATCAAAACCAGTCGAGGCTGGTGGATTCGAACTCGGTGCGGCTGTGAATCCATTCTGGGTTTCAGTTAGAACTAATCAGAACCCTAAAGGAGTTATCCAAGGTGCTGAACCACATCCAGCAAAATGGGTTCATCACATTGGATAGCTCCTTGAGAGTCCTGGCTGGCTCCTCCTTGAATCTATCCAAAGTGCTGAACCTATATTTTGGTGTGGGGTGGGAGGTAGGGTTCATCACCTTGGATAGATCCTTTAGAGCTCTGACTGGTTCTGGCTGAAACCTGGAATGGATTCACAGCCCCACCAGAAACAGAGCCACTGGCTTCCACAGCAGAAAAGAGAAGCAAAAGCCTTCCTCATTTTCATAAAGTGCCTCCTTTGTGTGCAGAACCATTCTCTCTAGAGCTCTGACTCTGGAGGCTGGTGAAAGGCTAGTAGGTGTTCCAGCAGATGAGGTCGTTGCTCCTGCTTTGAAAAGTACTGTAGAATTGCACTCCTCTGTGCTCCCCTTCCACTACACCACTTTCTAATGTGATGGATAACTCTCTGACCCTTTCTCCACAACTTATTTTTTATTTGATTTATATGTGATCTTTCAACAAGAAGTGGTGCTCAAGGAAGCTATATTGTGGATGGTTCTACTCCATTTGCTCTAGGTTATACTTGTTTACTTTGTTAATAACCATCTTCCGCTCATCGAAAAATTCAAGAAGGCATTTTGTTCTTTTGGCTAAAGGTTAGTTAGTTATATGCCTTATTATTATTATTATTATTATTATTATTATTATTATTATTTCTATTTATATACCGCCCCATAGCCGAAGCTCTCTGGGCGGTTTACAAAAATTAAAAACATTGAACATAAAAAAACCCTGATATACAAAATTTAAAACCATAAAAAAGCATAAAAACAGGTTATAAATACAATATCATTTTAAAACAACTATTCTTGATCTAACCACCACCACCACAACAAAACCTTCAACGTATGCTGTTAAATGCCTGGGAGAAGAGGAAAGTCTTAACCTGGTGCCGAAAAGATAACAATGTTGGCGCCAGGCGAGCCTCGTCGGGGAGATCCATAATTGAGGGGCCACCACGGAAAAGGCCCTTCAAGTTGACTTCAACTTATTGCTATCCTATGAATCAGCAACCTCCAGTGGCCTCTGTTGTAAACCAACCTATTCAGAACTTGTAACTTCATGTCCATATCTTCCTTCATGGAGCCAATCCATCTCTTATTTGGTCTTCCTCTTTTCCTCATTATTATTTTTTCTATAGAGTCATTTCTTCTCATTATATGTCCAAAGTAGGATCATCTCAGTTTCAGCATTTTTACTTCTAATGAGACTTCTGGCTTAATTTGTTCTAGAAACCATGTATTTGTCTTCTTTTCTTTAGGTCCATGGCATCCGCAAAACTGTTCTCCAACACCACATTTCAAATGGGTTGATTTTCCTCCTATTTGCTTTATTTATTGTTCCTCCTATTCACTTTATTCATCAGCTAAAGGCACATTTATTAAATAAAATCATCTACAGTGCATAATGTCTACAATGAAAAAGAAAACATATTCCAGCTAGTTCTGTGAAATGTCAGGCTATGCACATTAGGGGTGTGCAGAGTGGATCTTCACCACTCTGAAATTTGGGGTGCAGCTCCAACGAGGTGATCCTCCTCTCTGATTTTCTCCCCCACACTGTTGGTTTACCTATCGAAAAACTGCTCCTTTTTCAGGTAACCGCTACATTCTCATCAATGGGAATGAACTGAAATGCTCACAGTGCCCTCAGTTTTAAAAATAAACACATGAAAATTGGCACCTTGACAGATTTTAAAGAGGGCTTTAGGCATGCCAAGTTTGGAGCAGATCCCTGCATGCAGTGATTCATAGGGAACTTTTAAATTCCAAACTCAAATGTCCTCTCAGGCTCCTCTTGCGCCTTGATCTGTATGGCGAGGGAGAGAGGCAAATGAAGCAGCAGGATAAAACTAAAAGTGCTTAGCACTATCATAAATATAAATTCATAAATGCCACAAGAGCAGCACACAGCTTGCCCATCTTCAGAGAGGACACTGGACAGGAGCAGAGGCTTGCAGCAGCAGCAGCAGCAGCAGCAGCAGCAGCAGCAGCAGCAGCAGGAGGAGGAGGAGGAGGAGGAGGAGGAGGAGGAGGAGAAAGAGGCGAGGCGTGAGTTAAGGCAACAACAGGTTTCCCTTATATGCGAGGCTACAAGGCTTGGGGGAGGAGGAGGGAGGAGGAGGAGGAAGATGAGTTCCCTGTTGGACTGGAAGCCCAGCAGCCAGCCAAACACTCACACACTAGCAGGCTTGGATTTTTGAAAAGATTTTTCAGTGGGGAGGGAGTAGACTACAGAAACACAGCGCACTAGGAGTTTTAATGATTTTAAGAAGGAGAAAGAGCTTAGAGATATTGGTGGACCAAGACACAGTTGGCTGCAAATCTCTCTCTCTCTCTCTCACACACACGTTTATCTCTGAGTAGACTGACAACAGGCAAGGAGGACAAAGCACTGTGATTGGAGGGCAGGGACAGGAAGACAAATGTGGCAAATGGCTATTGGTTAGCCAAAGATGTCAATATCCCCTCACCCCACTCAGCATCTTCCAAAATGGAGATATCACACACACACACACACACACACAGCATTGACGCTTGAAAAACAGGCGGATAATTTCAGAGATGTTAGAAGCTCCTATTGGGCTTGTCTCCACCCGGAAATTATTCTATTGGTTTAGAAATGGCCAATCCCCGCACTGGAAGACAGAATGCACTGCGGAGGTTTACGGTTATTGGATAATTCTGGGGCAGAGAGCACACCACTAATGCACGTACATTTTCATATATGTGCACTACAGGTGAGATGTATCCATCCCCCTCTCCAAAACGTAGCTCGCAGGAACTCTGGGGAGAGAGCGAAATCCCAAAGAATGATGATGACTCCAGTAACTCACACTAACAAAATGTCAACATACTACCCTCATCAATGCAAAAAAATTGGGACCTGCCCAAAAGTAGGAACTGTCTCTGATAAACAGTATAAAGAGGCTTTCTTCCAATTACACCTGAACAATCTGCAATGCCTACTAGAGTATCAGCTTATTCAATGCCACTCTTCCAGCTACATCTGCATGCAGGGCTGGCGTACCATTAAGCGGAGTGAGGCTGTCACCTCAGATGGCATTGGAGGAGAGAGCTGTGTGCTACTTAGCCTATCCTGCATCACCGAAGTGTGTGTGCTGCCTACAGCTGCACTGGTGGACATTGTCTCATAGCCAGCGTTCAACCTCCACTCTAGTCGGCTTTTGTACATGGAATGGGAGGGCGTGCCCTTTTGTTCCTTAACTTATGCAGCAAAATACCTTGGGTTGGCCCTGGGAAGCCTGGAGATACGCAGATGCTTTCCTGGCTCCCAAGTCACCACCACTTCAATCTTCAGCCTAGGCAAAAAACTGTCTTGGGCTGGCCCTGTTGGTGTGGCTTGATCATCCACATTCACCATGGATGGCTCATTATCTTAAACATCAGTTCATCCAAATGGGATGCAAATCACAGCACCCTCCTGGGATTGGGGAGGGTCAGATCAGCCGCTTGACAGGCAGGGAGGACTCAGATGAAGGAGTCAAGGACTCCTGCCCCTGGCCCTCCTCCTTCCCCTTTGGAAATCATAGCCTTCTGAAGCTGCCTTTGATTAAGAAGGAGGGGCGTCATTACTCATATTTCTATTTAATGTGTAGTTTTCTGCTAAAGAGAGATGTGTAATTGTTATTATGCATAGTCAATCAGTGTCAAGCGAGCAGAAGAGAAAATGGAGAGATGATACTGGTGTTGAACTCTCCGGATGAAATGTGGGAATATGTGTGCCAACCTTCCTTTTGTCACATGAAAGGTCTATAAGGTACAATCTCGATAGACAATGGCATCCAGACTGGCTAAAACACATCTTGATTTAAACAGACAGTGCTGTCAATGTGGACCAATTGTATTCACCGTTAGTGATCCTGCCCAAAAGTAAGGCAGTTTTGGAGAAGAGTGGCAATTACTCCCAGGCCAATAGCGGCTAATAGCAGATTGTGTGTTGTCGCTGAATGTTTGACTGTATTCAGAAGCAACGAAGAGCCTTGTGGCACATTAAAGTCTAACGGATTTATTGTAGTATGAGATTTCATGGACTCGAACCCACCTCATTGGATGCATAGTGTTATCCTCTGTTGGTATGCATGTATTTGTGTGTGTGTATGTGTGAATGTATATGTGTGTGTGTCTGCATTTTGTGTGTGTGTGTGTGTTGTGTAGGGATATCAGAGGAATCCATCAGGGGAGGTCAAGTTCATTGAGCTCAGCAGCTTGGCCCCCCAGATGCCGGTTCACTTACCCGCGAGGTGGCCTGTGGCTTTTCATTCCCCTCTCGAAATACCATTTATGTCAATTTCAGCTGCAATTTGCATACTCGGCCATAATTTGCATAATAACCAATGGGAGGGACATTACTGATGCCAGCTGCAGGGGTGGTGTAAAGCTCATCCTCTGTTGGGGAGATCCCTTTATCTGTCCATTCCATACCCATGATCCTCCCCCCTTTGTTTACCTCTCCTGACACAGTAGCTCAGACATCATGGAGATAAGAAATACAAATGTTTCCATGGGATTGAAGGGGGGCGGGTTCCAAGGTCTCTCTGCCCTTGGAGAGGGAGATCCAACCAATCATTTAGGATGCCCTCCCCGGAGCCATAGGAACACAGTTTATCTCCCAAAAAAGTTAAGGTGGAATATAAATGAGTTTAATACATACATATACACACACACACACACACACACACACACACACACACACACACAGAAATAGTAAAAAGAATAAGCCAAAATTCAGCTTTAAACCAACTGTGTGGAGTGGCCACTGAGGAGGACATACATGTCGAAATGCGTCTGGCCACAGCAGTGAAGATGGTTGGAGCATTATTTTTATTATACTATTTTAATTGTATGTCATATTTTAAGTGCTTACAACTATTTCTGTGTATATATATAAAAAATTGTATTAAACTCATTTATATATTCCACCTTAACTTTTTGGATATAAACTGTATAGTTTTTGGTTAAGGATAACACCTTTGCTTAGGCTGCCATAGGAACACAGCCTCAATTAGACTTAAAATATGGAAGAGAAATATCAATTCGCAGTTTCTCATCGGTAGGTGGTACCATTGGCAGGCATTGTAGCACAGCTTCTTTCTTTCTTTTTTGGGAAGGATTTTTAGTGTTTTTTGGGCTGCAACAGCATCAACTGTGCTGGCAGGTTGGCTTCCATTTTGCATCCACCGCAATGCAAGTGTGAGGGAGGCGGTGTTGGGTCTAGCTTGGGGGAAGAGGTGGAGATAGTGCCGAACTGGAATCTGTCCTCCAATTTCCGGAGGGTTTTCTTACCCCATGAAAGAGGCTCCCATTGTTCTGCCTCGTTCCCAGGGCATAAACTTACGTCATCATGGCAAGGGTGCCTGTGTATGTGTTATCGTTCTGTTATACATATATCCAGTGCTCTGAAGCCTCCCAGGCTGCCTGTGCTTCCTATCTAAAAAAGCCCTATGGGAGAAATCACCTCACATTGTCTTGCCCTGGGCTTTGATTAAAGTGTAGGAAGCTGAGGAGACTACAGGTTGCCACAGAGATGAGTGTACAGTGAAAAAGAGGACACACGTACACACTCCTCAGCCACTTCCTGTGTAAGGTAAGTGCAAGAAACCCAACCCCAATCCGTGAACATTTCTCTGAAATTTCTTCACCGCTGAATTTCTTTTGGAAAGCGATTTGTTTTCTACCAATTTTAATGAGAATGGTTGAAAAACAAAGAGGAGAAATGTTCAACATTATTACTAACATGGTCAATGCAAATGCATTGATGTTTGCTGATTTTGTTTTCATGCTACAGTTTTAAACACATCGTCATGACAAATACACACAGAATTGTTTGTGGCTCATTTTCGTACCCCAAACCATTTTCCAATTTATTCTTGGGTGGTAAAATGCACGGTGAAGAAATAAGTGCCTGTTGTGTCAGGAGAAGTGTGTTTCACAATATCTAAACACCCATAAACAGAACACATTTTCACAGGAGGTGGAATTTTCTCTTTCAGTACACAGTTGCCCACTCCCCAATGCATACAGAATAACTAACACACTATGTATTTCTTTTCCTAGATCTAATGTTGAAAACTACGATGACTGTAAAGGTCCATTTCTTTCAACTAGGAAAATGGTGGCTCTCGAGGGCTGCATTAATAGAAGGATAGCTTCTAGATCATGAGAGGTACTGATTCCCCTCTATTTGGCACTGATTAGGCCTCATCTTGAATATTGTGGCCAGTTCTGGGCACCACAGTTCAAGAAGGATGCAGACAAGCTGGAGAGGGTTCAGAAGAGGGCAACGAGGATGATCAGGGGTCTGGAAACAAAGCCCTATGAGAAGAGACTGAAAGAACTGGGCATGTTTAGCCTGGAGAAGAGAAGATTGAGGGGAGACATGATAGCACTCTTCAAATACTTGAAAGGTTGTCACACAAAGGAGGGCCAGGATCTCTTCTGAATAATCCCGGAGTGCAGGACACGGAATAATGGGCTCATGTTACAGGAAGCCAGCTCCTGGCTGGACATCAGGAAAAAACTTCCTGACTTTTAGAACAGTATGACAATGGAACCAATGACCTAGGGAGGTGGTGGGCTCTCCCACATTAGAGGCCTTCAAGAGGCAGCTGGACAACCATCTGTCAGGGATGCTTTAAGGTGGATTCCTGCATTGAGCAGGGGGTTGGACTTGATGGCCCCTTCCAACTCTACTGTTCTATGATCCTATGACAAATGGCTACTGGGTGTGAGCAGGAAGGTCAGGTAAGTCCATAGGTGGGTGGGGGCAGAGGCTCACTGGGTTCAGGGGGCGAGCAGGGCTGGAATCCTGGCTGGCCTCACTCCCACCTTTCTAAAGGACCTGCTGAGCAGCCCAGGCAACTGCACCATCTGACTCGCTCTGTATCCGAAATGGATTGACTGGGCCTGAACTGGCAGATCGGGACAGATGTGGAAGCTCTGAATCAGTCTCTGAAATGGGTAGGGGGTCCCTGTACAGCTTTAAAAGACACCTATATGCACAATGAAGAGATTCTTGGCAGTAGGTGCCATTTGTATGCATGCAGCACCTGGGGAAACTCCCTCTTCATTAGAACCGTTAAAGCTGCAGGAGCTCTGCCCTCTTTTGTATCTGGTCACTCTAGCTAAAGAGGGCAGGGCTCCTGCAGCTTTAACTGCTGAAATTTCCCTTTCTATACAACTGTTAAAGGTACAGCAGCCCTGTCCTTTCCATATGGTCACCCTAGTTTTGTTTCTAGAAAGAAAACAGGAAGTGGTATGTGGCTGACATTTGGGGACATTATTCAAGTGACTATATTTAATTTAATTTATTTATTTAAAATGTATCTTAGCCACCTTTCAGGGCAGAAGCCCTCCCAAGGTGGCTTACAACCGTACATAAAACAGTATAAACATTAAAAGCAATAAAAGCATAACGTATTATCGGTTTAAAACAATAAAAGCTAACAGTAAAAACGAACAATAAAAACAGCAAGGTCAGTAGCAGCAAAACAGTATTCATTTATGAGAAGGCCATAGTAAATTAGAACTTTTAAAGGCCTTCTTAAAAGCCTGTGAGGATGGTGCATGGCGGATCATCAGTGGGAGTTTGTTCCACAGGTGTGGGGCCACTGCTGAGAAGGCCCTCTCCTGTGTGGAGACCCATCTAATTTCTCTCACTGGTGTGCAAGTGAGAAAGGCCTCTCTTTTTTATCTGAAAGTGCGGGCAGGCTGATATGGGTGACAACTATAGACAACATAGGGTGTCCAGATGGTCCGGGGTTTTCTGGTCCTAACCTGGAAACCTAGGCCGATCTGGGGCAACCGGGGGGCAGCGGGGCAAAACCGGAGTGGCGGGGGGTCACGCGGCGCTGGCGGGAGGCGGGCAGCGCGAGGCACTTACCTGCTGGGGCGTCCGCTTCCCTCGGTGCTCGGAATCTATTGAGAAACAGGCTTCGCGGCCTGTCCCTCAGTAGCGCGCCGGGTGATGATGTCATCACCCGGCGCGTACTGAGAGACAGGCCAGGAAGTCTGTTTCTCAGTAGATTCTGAGCACCGGAGGGAAGCGGACGCCCAGGTAAGGAGTGCGGGGCAGCGTGGTGCAGTGTGGCGCGGGTGGGGGGTTTGTTTTGGGTGGGGGGGGTGGCGGGGGGGGGGTTCCGGGATTTTGATTGTCATAATCTGGTCACCCTAGACAACAATATCCTGGGAAGACTATGTTGTAGGTCTACTTTTGCGTAAATTCTGCAGTATTTGTCCATTTGGACTACCCTTTCTCAGCCACCTCATCACAGCAGGTTTAAAAAAGAACTGTGGAAAGTAGATCATCCGTTTATTTCATTGTTTCTGGATATATGCTGAGCTTGATTCTTCTGCACGGACAACAAAGCAACCCCCGAAGAGTATGATTTATTTAGGGTAATGAGTCTGAGATAAATGCAAAATCTTTCTGAGCTTCCCTCCATGAACTAGAGAGTGTCACTTGCATTAAAGAAATCCATTACATACCTTCAAATAAATGCATAGCTATATATCTGGAAATTATCTTTTAAACAGGGAGTTCTTGGGTGACTTATTGGCTCATATCATACTCATTGCGTTATCTCCATAACTCATTTCCTCTAAATACGGGGCGAGGGAGCTGAAGGTGCTGCTCATTACTGTGTTTTTCAGCCCATTTATATCATCATTAAGTTTGGCTGAAGGCTGAAGCATCTCCTGCTTGTGCTACACGCAAGGCTGACAGTCATTATTACTGAGCAGAAGCATCAATTCTGCTCATGTAGTGAGAGCTTTGGTCTTTTCTTTGCCTAATCAAATCATTTAACATCTTTCATTTGAAGCTTGCTGGAAGTAATCAAATAGTTAGGCCATATATTGGTAGGTGGGAAACCAAGCCTCTCTCCATGTGTCTGGGGCTGTCCATATCATCTTCCTTCCTTCCTTCCTTCCTTCCTTCCCTCCCTCCCTCCCTCCTTCCTTCCTTCCTTCCTTCCTTCCTTTTTTCCAGCAAATCTCTACCTAGATTTATTATTATTATTATTATTATTATTATTATTATTTTCTATACTGCCCAATAGCTGATGCTCTCTGGGTGGTTTACAACAATTCACAAAGTAATACAATACAATATAAAAATACAGCATAAAAAAATTACACATATAAATTTTAAAGGAATTTAGATGGCTAAAAACAGTTTCAATAACACTAGACCTGTTTAGATGACTGGCATAAATGCTCCACCACATGCCACTAAATACCATTAAATGCTTAGGAGTAGAGGGCAGTCTTAACCTGGGGCCGGAAAGATGACAGTGTTGGTGCCAGGTGGGCCTGAGTGGGGCGCTCATTCCATAGTTGGGGGGGCCACCACTGAGAAGGCCCTCTCTAACTAATTGAGCACTTTCGGTGAATAGTAAGCTTTTGTGCTGGATTCTGCTCCAGACCTGTAAAGAAACCACTAAAAATGGCCCAGTACATAATGGAGAAGGGCCAGAGTTCGGTGGTAGAGAACCTACTTTGCACGCAGGAAATCCTGGGTTTGATCTCCAGCATCTCCAGGTAGCCCAGGAAATTCATGCCTGAAACCCTGGAGAGCTGCAGCTGCCAGTCAGTGTTGACAATACTGGACTAGATGAACCAAGGGTCTGACTCAGTATAAGGCAACTTCCTAGGTTTCCATGTTCCCTGCTCCCTTTTTCTAATACAAATTGCAGGCATGAGCCATACCCCAACCTTGAACAGGGGTAACAACCAGCAGAAGTCCAATTTCACTTTAATGAATCTACTCTAAGTAGGACTTACGTTGAGTTTTTATCCCAGGACCACAAGGGCTGAACCACCCCACCTCCCACAGTAGTAGGGTCCAGATTGAGATCAGCCCCTCTATGCTGGCAATTTTTGAAAACACACAAAACAAAGCCGTGCATCTCAAATCACACGTGGTTTGTCATCATCTGTGCTGCCTTGAGCACCTTGAAGAAGAGTGGAATCAAAGTACAGCCAATCAATAATAAACAACCCTGCCGCCCCCCAGACTCAGCTGCGTCCCTGGCCATCGTGGGATGCTCGCTGCAGAGAAAGTAGAAAATGTCTGAACACGCCTGTAGTGGTTGCATTGGTCTTATGAAGCCAATGGCCCAACTGTTTGCTTCCAGCATTTTAAAAGCCAATTAGTGAATCGTTTCAATTGCTCTGTGTTTATTGTACCCACGGGGATTCTTACCAATATTGCTGCTCCATAGGTTCCATCAATCTTCCTCTAGCTCTGATAATGCCAATATGTATTGAGCTCATTCTTGGTTGCTCCGTATAAACAATAAGTACATTTCAATAAACTTCAGCGTGCCTGGGGCCTGATTCTCACATTACTGAGGCGGCCAACAAGCTGCCAAAAAACAGCTGCAAAGAAATGACATATTCCGTGCGACCCCCGTGTGATTCATAGCTTCGTGTGCTACAGAGACCATATGGGACAGAATCGGAGAAAATGCTTTGCCGTAAAACGAGAATCAAACCAAACTCTTTGCTGGATTGGTAGCCACAGCTTTAGTAACTCTACGAATACATCAGAAAGAACATGAGAAGGGAGGAGCTGAAATCAGTCTGTTTCAGGCCTATGGCAGTTTTGCATCTTTTCATTCATAAGTCTGCTTCATTCTGTTTCCACATCAATCTGATTTTTTAAAAAAAAAAGAAACGCACAAAAATTTGCATTACGTTTTGTGTAGTTTTCACAAGACATATATTTTGCATGACTTTACCCTAAAACAGGAGTGGGGGAACCTCAAGACCCTGGGTCAAATCTGGCCTTTCTGAGCTCCCAATCCAAATGGCTACACCCCTTTCCCATGATAGCCACACCACCTTTCCCGACTACCCCTCTTTCCCCTGACTGCTAATCATTTAGTGGTTTTCCTGATTCCCCCACATCCACAATCTAAAAGGTTGAACTGCATCTCCTAAGGTTTAATGCCCGGCAATAAGAACGTTAAGCTGGAAAAATAAGGCATTTTTTTAAATATATATTTTGGCCCCACTTCTTCCACCTTGGGCTCTGCCATCCACTGGAATGCAACTCCTGAGAGTGTCTCCGAAATGGAATTTGGCCTTGGGATGGAAGAGGGTCCTGCTCTATTCCTTGAGCTAAGAATTGTTCTGCAAAATTCAGTGTAGATTTGTCAAGGAACTTTCGGATAGGGTTGTCACGAGCATCCTCATGGACCCTGTCGGAAGTGTTCCGCACAAGCACAGGTCTGTACCTGAGAACTCATGAGACCCCTGCGAGCGTTCGACAACTGCCTACCCTGGCTTCTGGAAATTAACCCTTTTGTTAATAGGGCCTTTAAGGTAGGCTGACCAGATAAAATCCAGGTCAGGGCTCATGTAACTTTAACAGTTGTAGAGAAAAGGGAATTTCAGCCGGTGTCATTTGTATGCAATTAGTTCCTGGTGAAATTCCCTCTTCATCACAACAGTTAAAGTTGCAGGGGCCCTGCCTTCTTTTGTATATGGTCACTCTAGTATAGTGCCTGCACCTTTAACTGTTGTGATGAAGAGGAAATTTCACCAGGAACTAATTGCATACAAATGACACCGGCTGAAATTCCCTTTTCTCTACAACTGTTAAAGTTACATGAGCCCTGACCTGGATTTTATCTGGTCACCCTACTTTAAGGCCCCCATTGGCACAGTGTGTGTGTGGGGAAAAGTCTGATTTCCAAAGCCTCCAGAAAGTGTGCATTTCCCCCTTCTGTGCTAATGGTAACTGCCATTACCCCAGCATGGGGGAAATGCACAATTTCAGGAGTCTCTTTCCACCACTGTATTAAAGATGGCTGCCATTAACACAGGAAATCAGGGTGGGTGGTTATCAAATGCTTGCAAGCTCTATGAGCGTTTGGCAGAGGCTCATGCAGCTTGTCTTGTGGGGGTGGGTGCAGCAGAGGTGGGGTGATTGCCTGTGGGGAGAGCACTCACTGATTTCGCACATCCCTATATTGGAAATGCAAAAAAAGTTGCTTTGCTTAAAATTCTGGTTCAAAAGAACTCATTGAGGATCCTTAAATATGACAGGATGGAGTGGCTCTGCAGCCATTCTTGACAGGCAGCTTCCATGCTCCTTTTCATTGATGGTAGGAACCAAAGAGTTTCACCAGTCAGTGGATGGAGGAAAACCATTCTGGGGAATGCCAAGAGGGAATTGATACTTAGGTAGTTGTGCAGCGTGAATAAAAAGCAAAGTTTATGCAACAATTTAGTCTCCTGTGACATCATCTTATCATTCGCAGCAAGGGGACTCACTACACTAGGGGCAATCCTTATTCTATGATATCTGTCCCTGAATAACTGTCCTATTTTGTCCATATTATTGCCTTTTTGACGATGCCTAGTTGAAATGCATGAGTGTGATTTGCTACTGTTGCTAGTCTAAGGCTCAGCTCCCCTTCCCCAGAGCATCTAGAAGTCAAATTTCTGTAGTATACATGTATGGATTTTGTTAAATCCGTTCCTTCTGTGTTTTCTGGATTGACAGTCTGTCATTCTCTCATTGATGGAACAGGATGTTCCCCCTTCGGGAAAAGCACAAAAAACTATGCTGAAGTTTGCGTGACTTTCACAGGCACGTAACATTTAGCATACAAAATTAACATAGATGCAGCACTTAAGGAGGCGGACGTTTTCTATTTGGTGATAAAATCCTGCCAGTTGTTCTAAGCCAGTGCTGGGGTGATTACATTTAGGACTTTAGCTCCAGGGATGCTCTCTGGGGTCTTGAACTCACGCCAAATCCTGGGCTGGTGCCTGGGGTGCTGGCTATGGTGCTAAAGCTGCTTTTGTTCCAATCCCTGGCCCCATGTCATACCTCCTCACCTGAGCTGAACCCCAGAACAGCTGATGGAATCCCTGATGGAGCAGGACAGGTGAAGCTGCTATAGCTGTTTTGCCAGGTATTCAGCAAATGGCTTAGCACTGCTGTCTCCCCCTGGCACTGCCTAGCTTAGAAAGCTTACTGTCAGGTTTGTGCCCAGACTTCCTGCAGAGACCATGGGATCACATTTGGAGTCAGAAGACATGGGCTAGGGCCTGGGGGAAGAAATTCCTCAAAGAGCTCCAGGAGACAGAGAAGAAACTTCTTAAGACAAGCCAATCAGTTACAACCAAGTACAAGCATCTCTTCTCCTGCAGTGGAAACTTACAGAAGGGGAGGGGAAGAACATGGTGGATGTACGGATGAGACATAGAATTAAGGGGGCAGGGAAATAAAGGAATTAACGTTAGCTCATCACAAGAGTTCTTTAAGGGAAGATCTTCCTAGAAGCCAGGACTAAAAAGCCTTTCAGGTTCTGTGTGGAAATGTTATGTTAGATTTACAGCAACTTTCTACCTTACTGTAGTGTGCCTATCAAAGAGATTCTAAAGTAAGCTAGTTATGGTTGGGGCAGCTTTGTCAAAGAATTAGAATCTGCAAGACTGACTGCTTTGCATAACAAAACCCATTGCTTTGGAGATCGGATCTTTGTTTGGTGATTCCATGCTGAGGGAGAGGGCCTGCAACCCAATACTTATTGGGTGGGGGAGACAATGGTGGTGTTCAGCCTGGCACTGAAAAGACACCCAGCAGCAGCATCTGCTATCATATTTATTTCCCTGCGGTGGGGGGGGCACTAGGTGTGTTGTGTGTTATGTACCCAGTACCCAGTACCCCTGCAAACTTGGCACTAGCTTGAATATATAAGGCAGAGAAGGCTGGTCGCTATCATTGACCATGGTGCCTGCAGCTGATGCAGAAGCTGTAGTCCAAAATCTCTGGAAGGCATCATGTTGTCTTCCCCTAGATTAGTGGAGGCTGCTGGCCAATTTCGGTGGGTCTGTGAATCCATTTCAGGTTTCAGCCAGAACCAACCAGAACTCTAAAGGAGCTATCTGATGTGCTGAACCTATTTTGAAGATTGGGTTCAACACCCTGGATAGACCTCCTTTAGAGTTCTGGCTGGTTCTGATTGAAACCTGAAATGGATTCACAGCCTCACTGAAATCAGAGCCACCAGCCTCCACTAATGTAGGGGTAGGCAACATGGCGCCTTCCAGATGTTTTGGACTACAGCTTCTGCATCAGCTGCAGCCACCATGGTCAATGATCAGGGATTTGGGAGCTATCATCCCTAACATTTGTAGGGCACCAGGTTGCCTATCCTTGGTGCACAGCGAGGTGTCAAAGAGCCTCCTACCGGGTGTAATAATGGAAGAGTTGGCAACATGATTATTGGGATGAGAACTGAAGTGTTGCATCCCAGTCTGTGAAATATTGGAAGGAGTGCAGCCCTTTCTCGGAGTGAATAGCAGAATCTGTTCTGGCTTCTGCAGTCTTCTCCCAAGTTTGGTGATCCATTTTGCTCTTTGAAATCAACCAACCAACCAACCAACCAATACCACTACTGCAGAGGTGGGGAGCCTGAGGCCTGTGGGTCAAATCCAGCCCTCCTGGTATCCCATCTGGGTCTCTGGGGTTCCCAAGACAGCCATGCCTCCTCCCCCTGGCCCCATCATTTTCCCCAAACCACTGATCAGTTGGAGGTTTCCCAGTTTTTGGAAAGTTTTCCCCCTGACTCTGAAAGGTTGAATTGCTCTCTTAAGACAGTAAGCACTTTCAGTTAAAATATGCTGGCATTTTTGGCCCTGCCCACTTTTGCCTTTGGCTGACCACACACCCTAGAATGGTTTTCTGAAACTGAATTCAGCCCTCAGATTGAAAGAGTTTCCTCACTCCTGCATTAGCATCTGACAGGGGTCTATATTTGCCCCCTCTTGTCATTTCCCTGCTGCTTGGGGTCTTGCATTTCACCCCTACACCCCCTTAGTTCAGCCTAGACACCCACCCACACACCCACACACCAGCATCCTTGTTGAACTGGATCCCAGTAGAACTGCCCCATTCCTCGAACAGACAGGGCAAGCATAGATTTAAAACACATGAGCAAAACAAATGGCAGGCCATTCCTTGTAACAAACCCTTGCTGTTCCTTGCCAGATGCATTTCCATGAACATGAGTAAGAGTTATGTGCTAATATATTTCATTTCTTTGTGGCTCCTGTTTTTATTTTATGTTTTTTGCAATCATTTGCAAGCTTTCCTTGATACCAGAAAGGGAAAAAAAATCAATTTTGAGGCCCTTTTAAGGGGGTGTGGGGAGGGGGAAGAGTCAAATGCAAAATTAAATGCTACACATTTCTAGTAAAGCAGCCGGGAACACAGTGCAGGGGATTAATGATACCAGAATAGCCACTAGCCGTAACAGGGGAATAATGAATGCAGAGATAGCAAGTTCCTTGTAAGGAGATGACAGGATGGCCGTCCCCAGTGATTTGGTTCAGTCTAATAAAGAAATGGAATTGCTCGGCTGTTCAGGAAAGTCTCTTTGGCCTCGTTGTGGTTTGGTGGAAACTCTTCCTCATGGCAGTCCATGGGGAGGGGTGTTCTGTCACTCCACTTTGGCTGCCATAGGGACTGGCTGTTTCATGTCAAATCAGGTCCTTGGTCCATCTATCTCAGTATTGTGTTCACACCAAGGTTGCTGAATCGGTTTCAGCCTGAGGCCCAACTTCCATTTCCATTCCTGTGGTGAGACCATAATGATCCTCTTGTCCCTGAATTCTGTTCTTCTGTGAGCTAGCACCTGATAATCAGAAAACTTGAAGAAGGAAACCTATTTATTCATTTCATTAAAGATCAGGTTTGTATGTGTAGAAATAGCCTAACCCCTTATGGCAGGGAAGGGGAACCTCCAGCCCATGGGCCAGGCATGGTCCCCAGGCTCCCCCTTCCATCCCAAGCTCCTTCTGCTAGGAAAGAGAGCCTTTAAAGGCAATTAGACTTTAAATACACTGCATAGAACTCAGCTGCACTTTTGCAGGCATGAGAACTGTTGCATAGAACGGAGCAGAGTTTTTGCAGCCATGAGAGTTGTTGCATAGAACTCAGCCATGCTTTTGCAGCCATGGAAGCAGCTGCGTGGGGCTTAGTCATGAGTAGACTTTCTTAGACTTGAGCTGTGATTTGTGGGGGGAAAGTCCAAATGGGTAACAGTTATATCTGTCCTTATCTTTACTCAGTGCTAGAATATGCCTCCCCCCCCAAAAAACAACAACAATCCTTTCCTAAATTGGAGTTTGGCCCCTGGCCTGACATAGGTTCAGCTATTTGCTAGCCTGGACTCCCAGGTTAATAATTGGAATTAGTGTCCACGTGAACCAAAATGGAATCAGACTGCTGGTGCTTAACATAACGAAGATGGCAGAAAAGCTTCTAAACTGAACCCTGGAGAAAGCTCAGAGGACCTCAGAGGCATCCAGTTTGGGTTGAATCATCCCTAGGAAATGAAGGTGGGAATGTTTCCAATTGCCCAAATAGGAATGGGGAAGAAATAATCCATGAGCATATGGTTGTATATGGTAGCCAGTCAGAGAAACCGAAGGATCATAGCAGAAGATACACATGCCAGGGACATCAGGGCTAATGTTAGATGTTTCTGGGCTAATGTTAGATGTTTCTGGGCTAATGTTAGAAGACTCTGAGTCAAGATGGGAGAGTGGGAGTGCCTGGTTCTAAAGGAGAACTTAGATATAGTGGGCATAACTGAAACCAGATGGAATGGAGAAAACCAGTAGGAAACCATCATCCCTGGATATAAACTCAATAAGAAGGACAGGGAAAGGTGTACTAGCGGACGTGCCAATCTGTACATCAAAGAGGGCACAGAGTCAAGCATACTAGAAAACCTAAAAGGTGCAGACTCCTCCACAGAAGCACTGTGGGTGACAATACCAGGTTCCAAAAGTAATTTAGTAGTAGGGACATGCTATTGTCCTCTGGGCTAGAATGCTCAGGGTGATCTTGAGCTGGAAAATTTAATCAGCGAGGCATCCAAATGAGAAAGAGTTGTAATAATGGGTGACTTCCATCATTCCATCATTCCCACATTGATTGGATAAATACATGTTTCAGCCATGACTATGACCTAGAACAGTTTGTCATGGAACTGACCAGAGAGGAGGCAACCATAGCCCTAGTGCAAGATATGAGTGTTGTCAAATCAACTGGAAATAGTGACTACATTGATATCAGATGTATTATATATATATTTAAAAAAGAAAAAAAGAAAGAAACTTCTCTAAAATGAGGGAACTGGTAAAAAAGGAAATTGAAAGGGGGAGTCAAGAGGATTAAATCTCTCCAAAATGCTTGGAGGTTCCTAAAAGCACAATAATATAAGCTCAGCTAGAAGGTCAGGAAAGGTAAGCACCAAGGCTAAGAGGTCACCAGCATGGCCAAGGAAGCTATTAGAGACAAGAAGGTATCCTCCAGAAAATGGAAGACTTGCCGAAACGAGAACAAAAGGAACACAAACTTGCGCAAAGGAAATGCAAGCAGACAATGGCTGAATTCGGACAACACAATAAGCAACTGGGTGGGGGTGGGGGAAAACAATTGTCAGTTGTATTGACTATTGTGTTGTCCGAATGCTGCCATAGTCAACTCAGCACTGATCCTAATCCACACCACAGTTGATTATTTATTACCATGTTGTGTGGGGAGTACCCCCTAGATGAACAACTGTAAAGTTGATTATTACCCCACCATTGACTATCGTGTTGTCCGAATTCAGCTAATGAGATGCAAAAAAAGCATTTTGAGGAGGATATCACTAATGAATGTGAAATTGATGATCGTCTACCCAAAATACGTACCATGTTCCTAAGATCAGCCTCTGTACAGAGGACTGGAGAATAGCCAATGTAGCACCATTTTTTTTAAAGGGATCTGTGGGGATCCAGGAAATTACAGGTCAGTGAGCTTAATGTCTGATCTGAGTAAGTTGGTGGAAAGTATTATTTAAGATAATATTAGTAAGAATATAGAAGAACAAATCCTTCTGGGAAAGAATGAACATGGCTTCCACGAAGGTAAGTCCTGCCTCGATAATCTTTTGGAGTCCTTTGAGAGTGCCAATAAACATGTTGACAGGGGTGATCCGGTAGGCATTGTTTACTTGGATTTCCAAAAACCTTTTGACAAAGGTTCTGAAGCAAATTTAGCATACATGGAGTAAGAGGAGAGGTCATGTTATGGATCAGTAACAGGTTAAAGAACAGAAAGCAGAGACAGGAATACATAGTAACTTCTCCCACAAGGATCTGTATTGGGACCAATCTTTTTCAATTTGTTCATAAATGATCTAGAAACGGGTGAGTAAGTGAGGCAGCCAAGTTTGCTGATGACATTGAATTATATGAGGGGGATAAAAGAAAAATGGATTGTGAAGAATTCCAAAAGAATTCCAAGAGAATCTCTCCAAACTGAGGTTATCAAAATGGCAATTGTGGTTCAATATATGCAAGCATAAAATGATGCACGTTGGAGGGAAAATCCCCAACTTCATGTATACACTGATGAGGTATGAGCTAGCAGTGACTGACCAGGAAAGAGAATTTGGGGTTTTGGTGGACAGCTTGGTGAAAATGACAACCCAGTGTGAGGCTGCTGTGAAAAAAAAATATTTTGGCTTTCCTTGACTTTTCAATAGGTTGTTACTGTGAATAACTGCAAACCGTCAGCTCTGCCTAATGCAACCCCTTAGCTTTGATGGGAGCATTTGATATTGCTGCCTTCTGTTAAAAAGGGAGTTAGCAGAGAAAAACAAAAGGCTGAACAAAAGGCACTGGTTAGGCCTCATCTTGAGTATTGTGTCCAGTTCTGGGCACCACACTTCAAGAAGGATGCAGACAAACTGGAGCATGTTTAGAGGAGGGCAATGAGAAAGATCAAGGATCTGGAAACAAAGCCCTATGAGGAGAGACTTAAAGAACTGGGCATGTTTAGCCTTGAAAAGAAAAAATTGAGGGGAGACATGATAGCATTTTTCAAATACTTGAAAGGTTGTCACACAGAAGAGGGCCAGGATCTCTTCTCGATCCTCTCAGAGTGCAGGACACGGACTAATTGGCTCCAGTTACAGGAAGCCAGATTCCGGTAGGACATCAGGAAAAACTTCCTGACTGTTAGAGTGGTACAATGGAACCAATGACCTAGGGAGGTTGTGGGGTCTCCCACACTAGAGGCCTTCAAGAGGCAGCTGGACAGCCATCTGTCAGGTATGCTTTAAGGTGGATTCCCACATTGAGCAGGGGTTGGACTCAATGGCCTTATAGGCCCCTTCCAACTCTACTATTCTATGATTCTATGAATGAGCATTTACCAGTCCCACATGCACACAAAGGCAAAAATAAAGGAGACCTCACTCTTCTTTAGTGAATAAAAGTAAAATGGTTTACGCACAGTTGAAGAACGTAAGGCCATAGTAAGAGCCATGTTAGATCAGACAAGGGTCCATTTAGTCTATCACTCTGTTCACACAGGGACTAATCAGCTGTCAACCAGGAACCCCAAGCAGGTCATGGGTGCAGCACCAGCCTCCCACCCATGTTGCCCAGCAACTGTTTTACATAGGTTTATTGCTTCTGCTACTGGACGAAGCATATAGTCATCAGGACAAGGAGCCATTGACAGCCTTCTCCTCCATAAATGTATCTGCCCCCCTTTTAAAGCCATCCAAACTGGTGTCCATCACAATGGTTGAAAATTCCATGGATTAACTATGCACTATGTGAAGAAGTATTTCTTTTTATCTGTCCAGAAACTTCCACCAAATCAGCTTCATGGGATAATGACCCCATTGGGTTCTAGTATCATGAGACAGGGAGCAAAATGTCTCCCTACCCACTTTTTCCATACCAGGCACGATTTTGTACACCTCTATCATTTCTCCCCTTACTCCCCTTTTCTCCAAGCTAAACAATCCCAGCTAACTCTCCCTCATAGGGGAAGTTGTTCCAGTCCCTTGATCACTTTAGCTGCATTTTTTCTAGATCTACAATTATTATTATTTTTTTAGATGTGGTGACCAGAACTGTACATAGTGTTCTAATTATATGCACCATAGATTTATACAAGAGAAGTATGATATTACATTGGCAGTTGTATTCTCAGCTCCTTTTCTAATTATGCCTAACCTGGACTTTGCCTTTATTATTATTATTATTTTTTATTACATACAGTGTCGACAAGCTGCCCACCACAACTCCAAGTTTTCTTTCATGGTCAATCCCTGCTAGCTCGGATCCATTAGGTAAGTAAGTTCTGCTTTCTTCATTGACACAACAGGACTACCTCCTCCCACATTTCTTGCAGAAGTCCTATTCTGGCTGCCTCTGCTGCCTATGTTTAAGTGGGTGGCGACCAGAAGAAAGGATCTTACCAGTAAAAGCACCCCAATATTGGAATGTTCTTCCCAAGGTGGCACCTCTGATGTCTGGTTAGAAGAGTTTCATGTGCCCAAGCAAGATCTTTGTATTTGCCCTGGCTTTTAATGATTTCTAATTTTGATTGCTGCTGATTTAGGATTGTATTTTTTTACTGCTGTTTCAGTTTGATTCTGGTTTATATTTTTGATTTGATTTTGGCAACGAGACAGAGAAAGCCTTCTCTGCTGTAATGTACCATTTGTGGAATTATCTGATTTGCCACCCCCTTTAATTTCATGTTGGTGTAAGCAAAATTTAAAATTTAAAATCATCATCATCATCCTCCTGGGCTTTTACCACCAATCAGAAAGGGCTTGATCATGGATTTATTTTTTACTCCTGCCGTTATTCTGATGCTCCTGTGATTTTGCTGATGTTCTGTCATTTTTCATTCTATTTTTTAAACCTTTATAATCCACCGTGTTAATTTTATATTGGTGATATAAACACCTGAGAAAAGAAAGAAAAGAGAAAATAATTTGAAGGCTGACATTTGTTTTATCATTGTTCTTAACTGATTCCGCCCCCCTATAAGCCACCCTGAAAAAAAGTTAAAGTTGACATAGACAATGTGTTAGCAAAATAAATGGAGAAATCTCCACCACCACTGCACATCCCAAGGTACTCACTCTTAGGTCCACTCAAAACATCATATTTCTGTTCCTCTGCCATCACAGCGTGTTTTGTTTTGCCAAAAGCAACATATTCCTACTGAAGCGGGGAAAGGAAAGATAATCTTAGGGTACCAATTAAACAGCCCTGCTGTAGTGTTAATAGGAGAAACCTGCCCTGTTTGTTCACTGCTGTGCTTTACAGAACAATAAAATACCAAGTAATAAAGCCATATAGTAATAAATATGCACATTTTAACAATTCAGCTTGTTTGCCAATTAAGCTGATGTCAATTTTTCCTCTAAAAGATGTGTTCACCTGCCTCTATCTGACATTTGTATTCCATACACACACACACACACACACACACACAAAACGGAGGCTTTTGCTACAAAGAAGTCGGGACTGCTGCCCAGATTATCTCTGCCTACTTGAAATAAAAAGGAATTTGTTTTATATACCTGACCTTTGATAGACTGCTCTCCAATAAATCCTTTTCATTTCTCTCTTTCTGCCATGAGAGTCAATTTAGGAAAGCACAAAGCAGCTCCCAATTGTCAGTTCCAACAAGTAACAGCAACAAAGAATGAGAAGCTGCGGAAAATTAGTTTGTATCCTACGCGGGCCATGTCCTTGTTATAAAAGAGGCAACAGATGTTCCTTCAAAAACGGCTTCAACTAAAGCTGCATTGGAATAATAGGCAGGAATAGCTGCAAGCTACAGTACATTCAAAGCAATGTCCATTATCCTGAATGTTTTTTTTAAAAGAATGAAACTAAAGAACGCCTTCCTATAACATGACTACAGCCCTGCTGGATCAGGCCAATGGTGGCTGGTACACATTGAGACTTGTGGGGTGGAGGGCAGGGCAACTAATAGTAGGCTGAGCCTGTTGGGAATATTGCAACTTCATCTGCCAGTTACAGGAAGGGGGCAGTGTTGCAGGTAGCTAGTTAATGCATAGGCATTTGGGCATAGCTAGCCTTAGGATCTCTATGGTCTACAGTGTGGTTTCCTTCTCCTTCCCTTCCTTCCCCAACCCCCTCTCTCTGATCTTCCACCATTGCTGAGAGCACATGCTCTCTCTCTCTCTCTCTCTCTCTCTCTCTCTCTCTCTCTCTCCCCCTCTCCCTCTCCCTCTCCCTCTCGCTCCTGCCGGTTTCATGGTATGAGAAATGGACTGAACAAACTCCTTTTGAAATTGTAAGCTGTACCTTCATATTTTTGTGCAAGAAACTTCTGTGCAAGAAAGGACTAGAAGGAACTTTGAGCAGATCCAGCATGGCTCTTCTTATGTAACTAAATATGCCCAATGTTAAGGAACAATTGGACATTCGTGAAATATACCTCAAGTGCCTAGTTCTTGACTCATCAAGATGACTCCTTACTTCCAGGTCCTGTTGTTTGTGGTACAAGGGAGAAGGTGGGGCCTGATATAAGTGGTGAACTGTTTCTGCATCACAACAAGCTGTAGCTAGAAACCCAGGAGCAGGCAGGGATGACCCCTCCATTGTGCCGCGATAATTGAGACCTCAGTTATCCTGATTTCATCCACAGTCCCAGGATGATCCTGAGGACTGCGGATGGTGTAGGTGCCCATCCCAGCTTCTTCCCTCCTCTCCATGAGTAGTGGGGTTCAGCAAGAGGGAAGAAGCTGGGCTGGGGGGAGTCCAGGGGCATCGGGGGTGGTGTGGGGAGTGGGATCGAGGCTTTTCTTTGAACTCACATTTCTTGTTGGAGCACAATTGTGCTCCCGGCTGCTGTTCTCTTAAATAAAATGGTGGCTGCGATGGGCGCAATGTCCCTCTTCCTTTCTGGGACATCGCGCTTCCGTTTAGAACCTCTGGGACAATCCCGGAAGTAGGTAAGACCAAGATTCCCCCTCCCTCTTACACCCTTAGGTGTAGAAAGGGCCATAGAAAGGCTTTTGGATATTGGAGAGGGCGTGTGTGCTACTGCAGCACAGAAGTTATGAACACAGGAAGATGCCAGTGACTGAACCTTTGGAACTTCTGTGGGCCAAGAATGGGATCTGCCACTGAGCCAAGGGCCTTCTTGTTACTTCCTACCATTTTAAGTAGAGCCTTACTTCCTGGTAGGGATGTCAGAGAAATTTGCAGTGGAATCAAATGAATTGGGATTTCTATGAGTCCAACCTGCAGATTCCACAGTGGACCGGCTTTTTTTTGAGTCACATGGATTCTGCTTTTTTCTTTTTCTTTTTTCTTTTAAAAACCCCTTTCTGGAATTTTATGCAAATTCAGTCATAGAAAGATCTATAGATATATAAAAAACCCAGCCAAAAATGCACATTTCCCATATAGGCTGAAGCTTGAAAATGTGCATGGTGGGAGGATTTTGGGATTTGCACAAATGCAAAGTTGGGCAAATGCAAATTTGCCTAAATTTGGGAAATTAGAAAATATTCCAGTTCCATCAGTGCATGGATGATGGAACATAAGGCACTCAACAACCCTTGAAACGTTGAAGGAATTGATTTTACAAAATTTGTACATCCCTACTTCAAGGTAAGTGCATAAATAATGGTAGCCTTACATTAGATTGATGTGACATAGTGATCAGTTTCCTTGCAAGTAAATGATACTGCCTGAGAAATATATCCTTCATTAGCCTCAGCATGGGAGATTCTGATTTTCTGGAGGAAGGTTTTCTGGGGGAACGTCAGTTGATCTGGAACCCTTAGAAAAGGACACCCTCAAGCCACAAACTATTCATGCATTGCATGAACACATGATCTGTCTAGCTCAAAATTACCTGGGCTGAATGGCAGTGGCTCTTTGAGATCTAAGGTGTGTGTGTGTTGTTTCCCAGACCTGTTACTGGAGAACCTTTTAACTGGAGAGATCTACTGAACCTGGGACCTTCTGCATGTAAAAAATATGCTCTGAGCTATGTTAGTGTTCATGGATTGCATGTGGACACTTGCAGGAAGGCTCCTTCCATTCCAGTGGCAGTGAACTTCTGGGGTGCCCCCCCCAAAGGATCTAAGGGCCAGGTTGTCTCCTATTTTGTTTTCAAAGCTAGAATTTGACTCTAAGAACCTTTGTCAGTTGCTCCACCCCTGCCGCCCATTCATGGTAAAGAAGTGCTGTTTAATCAATATGAATGAATAATTTAAATTCAATATCACCCTGTCACTATCAATAATACTTTTGTGAGTGATGTATTACTCCAGTAATTCAATTTGTCAGGCCCTGCCAGCTTTATATGACCGTTTGTTGATGTTGTAAACTTAATTTAACAGCGGCAGTTGACTTGGGATGCTTGAATTACATTGGTGTTTTATCTAAAAAAGCATTGATTTTCTTTAAAGTATCTTTTTCTGCCTTATCTTTATTACGTTAATAAATAAGCAAGTGCAGGAAAATAAAACTTGGTTCCCCCCCTCGCTTTGCCAAAGTCTGTGCACATGTATGAAGATCTTGAATAAGTGTCCTGAAGGAAATTTTTTTTTTTGTTGGGAGAAGAGTCAAAGCTCATCAAGTGAGGTGGCTTCACTGCCCAGTGTGCAGACAAAAGCATGGAAAGAAATCCCACTGCGGCTGCATGTTCCTTCCAGTGCAATTTCTGTCTTCAGAAGTTTGGGCTGGTGGAACGCCAGCTACCTGGTTCTTTCCTTATCACCTTCTCCAATCCTACCACAGTTTTAGGTGTGAGAAACCCTGAGAGTGACCATGTGTCCTCCTTCACAGAGGGCAGTCCTCTATTTGCAGGCATCCTCTGATTGAAGGGCTGTCCCATCCATGTTTGGTTTAAAGATAATGAACCATAAGAAGGGAAGGGGGAAGTTGCTCATCAAAGAGACCAGGGCAGGATCTATACTACTCCTTTATAATGGTATCGATTATCCTTTATAATGGTATAATGACACTTGCTGGGGCCCAGGACACGTTCCGTATGCCATTTTCAAACCACTTTCAGAATGTTATATCCTGCTTGGTGTAGATCTGAGCAAGCACAGAGAACAACCGGTCACAACCTCTCCCTACTACAGTAGGGGGAAGTATTGTATTTCTACTTACGTTATAGTCCATATTTCTAAATTTGCATCTGGCAGGGTTAGTTAAGGCACTACCGTGAGGTCTTGTAATTTTAGCTAAGGTTTATTTATTTATTTATTTTATTTTATTACATTTGAATACCGCCCCATAGCCGAAGCTCTCTGGGTGGTTTACATAAGATTCAAAGAATTAAAAACAATATACAAAAATGTAAACAGCAAAATCATGCAATATACACATAATATACACATGCATTTAAAACCACTGTAATAACTTTAAAAAGCTGTAAACCTAGTCCGGAAGGCTTTGGGCCTGTTCAGCCTCTTGAATGTTTAGAATCTGTGTGAGTTGAACTCTATCAGCGTTCTCAGAACAGGGATGGGGGAGTTTCCCTACTCCTGCAGCCACCTGCTTGTTTTAGCCTTGGCAGAGAAGCTGTCTCTAGCCACCACTGAGAAGGCCTTCCCCCTGGTTGCCATCCCCTGAACCCCCCCCCCCCCCCCATTTGAGGAGGTGTTCAGAGGAAAGTTCTAGATGTTGATTGTAGTGTCTGGGTAGGTTCATGTTAGGGGAGTTGCTCTGTCAGGAATTCCATTCCTAAACCATGTAAGGCTTTACAGGTTAAACCAGCACCTTGAATTGAGCTTGAAAATAGAGATAACCAATGCAAGTGGACCAGAATGGGTGTTATATGCCCAGACCTTCTGGTCCTAATCATTAATCTGGCTGCCACATTTTGCACAAGATGCAGCTTCTGAACCATCTTCAAAGGCAGCTCCACGCAGAGTGTATTGCAGTAATCTAACTCGGAGGTTACCAGAGCATAGTTTACAGCAGCTGAGATATCCTTGTCCAGATAGGGGTGTAGGTGGGCCATCAGCTGTAGCTGGTAGAAGACACTATGTGGCGCAAAGGCCACCTGAGCCCCAAATGACAGAGATGAGTCCAGGAGAACCCCCAAGCTAAAAAACTGCTCCTTCAAGGGGAGCGCAACCCCATCCAGAACAGGTTGAGCACCCTCCATCCTGTTTTTAAGTTGCAAGCCACTTTGGAAAGACTTTTTTTCTTTAAAAATGGGATAGGAATTATGTCAATTGATTAATAAAGCAGGGACATCATAGGGATAATGATTTGTAGTCCTCCACAAACCAGATCATAGAAGCCGTCTTTGGTAAATAGGAACAGTTGGATCACATGCATGAAGAATCTGTCCATCTTCAAGTTTGTCTAAAAAACTCACCTGTGTTTTCCTTGTTCTGCCTTTTGATGTCATTAATCTTTCTGATGTTGCTTAGGCTGCTATTTTGCTACACCTGTTTTCCCCTCTCCTCCCCTTCAGCTTGCTTATTCACAGGAACCTTGGAAACAAATGCTGCTCAGCAAATGAACTCTGCGCAGTCTGCAAGGTTGTCATTTTTTTTTACTTCTATTAATGCAGCCCAAAATAGCATTTGCTTTTTTTGCAGCCACATCACACGGTTGGCTCATATTCAGCTTGTGATCTACAGCAATTCCAAGATCCTTCTCGCTTGTCGTATTGATTAGCCAAGTATCCCCCATCTTGTAACTGTGCATTTGGTTTCTTTTTCCTAGGTGTAGAACTTGGCATTTATCCCTATTAAATTTCATTCTGTTGTTTTCAGCCCAGTACTCCAGCCTATCATGATCACTTTGGAGTTTGTTTCTGTCTTCCAGGGTATTAGCGATCCCACCCAATTTTGTGTCATCTGCAGATTTGATAAGCATTCCCTGCACCTCCTCATCCAAATCATTAATACAAATGTTGAAGAGCACTGGGCCCAGGACTGAGCCCTGCGGTACCCCGCTCGTTACCTCCCCCCAGTGTGAAAAGGCACCATTGATAAGCACTCTTTGGCTCAATTCGGATGACATGTTAAGCAACTGAGGGGAAATAACCTACTGACGGTGTGTTAAAGAGGTGGAGTTCCACAGATGACACACTGCAGCAGGTGCTGCAAGGAATCGGCAACCACCACGGTTGATAATAGCGTACTCGACTCTGACTGACAGCTCGGCCACCATTTTCCCCACTTACCGAACTCCGTTAGTCCTCCAGCAGGTATCCCAGAACACACTGCAGCCGAAAATTCATGGGCGCTGCCATTGAAGCCGATGCAGGACACGCCTCCCAAACCCCATTGGCTGCCTCAGTCAGTGGGCGGAACTCAGCAGCCTCGGGCAAAGAGGCAGCCAGGATGAACGGCAGCACCAATACAACATTCGCACCCCACGCCCAGCGCTGCAATTCCAACGTTGGCACCCACGCCCCAGGGAGGCACCCTCCACCCACCCTACATGGGAGACGTGGCAGTTGCGAGGAAGACCCACGGCCCCCAACCCCAGCCCCCAACCCCCCCACCTCCCTCCTTCAGCATCTTCCGCACACACAGGAAAGACGGCAAGACTGGGGTGGCGTAGAAGACTTTATTCAGCAGGGAGACCAGACATGGGCAATAAGGCACATGGGCACCACTAAGCCAGGGCAGAACCTACGGAGAGGACTGTTGCCCCCGGGAAGTGAGGAGGTGACTGGAAGGCACAGTGGTGAAGAGGGGGCGGCCGAGGCCACACCCCCAGGGAGCCAAGCACAGAACGTGCCAAGGGGATGTGGTGGAGAGGGGTGGCATGCCAAGGAGAGATGCCAGTCCACAGATGAAACTGCACAGCGGATGCTCACAGGGGGTGGGGGTAGCGCAGCCAGATCCAGGCACTGTTGCTTTCATGCACCCGGGATGCCTCCGCACGGGCGCGACGCTCCCCAACGGGATTCTCGGGGCCCGGCAAAGGCTCGATGTCCCGCCCATCCACAGCGATGGTGTTGGCGTCCTCGCCCGCCCGAGGGAGGTCGGGTGCTCTGCCAGTAACACGTCCCCATTGGACTCGCAGATGTTGTGCAGGATGCAGCAGCACATCACGTCCGGAATGATGTCGGCCTGCAAGTCAAGCAAGCTGAACAGGGAGCACCAGCGCTCCTTCAGACGCCCAAAGGCACGCTCCACGGGCAGGTGGGCACGGCAATGGTAGTAGTTGTATTTACGCTGGACATTGGTGCAGGGGTAGCGGTACGGGGCCATCAGCCACGGCTGCAGGGCGAACGCCTGGTCGGCCAGGAGGAGCGGACCCACCGCACGGCCGCACAGGAAGCATCTTGATGTCAGCTTGGCAGCCTGGGGGGAGTTCCAGAAGACAGCTGTGTCGTGGCTCCGCCCGGACCTGCCTACATAGACATCCATGAAGCGGCCCTTGGCATCTACCACCGCCTGGAGAACCATGCTGTAGGAATGCTTGCGATTGTAGTACTCCTCGACACGGGTGGGGGCCCTCGGGATGCGCACGTGGGTCGAGTCCATCGCCCCCACCATCCGCGGGAAGCCCAGGGCATGGAAGCCATGCATGTTCTTCTTCTCGTCCCCCACCCGAATGATGTCGGCAAGGTATAGCTCATTCAGGACGCACACCGTCTCACGGAAGATCTCACATGCGGTGGACTCGCCCACCCCAAAGATAGTCAACAGCGGTAGGTAGCCCACGTTAAATACCAGCTTGTACAGCGTCAGGGCAAGACGACGGGACACAGGAATGCTTCGGCGCATGTTTGTACACTCCCGCTGCAGGACTGGGGCCACCTCAGCCACCAAACCTCGAAAGTCAGGCGGGACATGTGGAAGCTTCCATGGAAGCGCTCGTCGTCCCAGTCCTCCCAGTCCTGCATCTCCTTCCACATGGCATCCCTCCGGGGAAGCACCCAGCAACGGACGTACTCATGCTCAGCAAGAAGCTCGGCCGACGTGGGGGGGGGGGGAGCCTGTTGCAGGGCTTCTTCGGCCATGCCTTCAGCCAGCTTCTCCACAATCATCGTGGGTGCCTCACAGGGACGAACCAGTGGCAGGATGGTGGCCCGGAGACAAGGCACGGCCTCCGCTGCTCCGAGGGGCCAGCGGAAGGACTCCGATCCGAACACTGGCTTCGCAGGCATGGCCCCAGTCAGGCGCCTCAGTCGGGCATGGAATAGGTCCTCCTCGTCGGCATCACCGTGGTTCTGTGTGGCCGCCTGGATCGCTCCCTGCAAGCAGGCTGTTGCGAGCTCCCTCCGGGACATAGTCGCCAATGCTGAACGGGCCAGAGGGGGGCGGCCAGGATGGGAGGAGCAGTGGGCGTGACGGAGCAGGAGGAAGGTGTGGCAAGGCTGGGAGCCTGGGACTGCCAACTACAGTCTCGTGGGAATGGGAGGGAAGGAGGATATGTTATGGCTGAAGCGCACCTGCAAGAGAGGGGAGTGAAAGGGAGCGGCCAGAGTGGGGTTCGTGATGGGGAATTGGCCCAGCAGGCCGAGTCTATGCTATGAATAAGGGGGATGGGTGTAAGCCTCCATGGCCGGCCGCTGATCGGATGGCGGCAACGCCGGATGCTTCGTTCCAGACGTCAAATGCGTGGTGACGCCGTGCTTTTTGGGCCCTCCGCCTTCTGCGGAAGGCACGGCGGAGGGAGCGCAGGTTCCCTGTGAGGCAAGAACAGAAGGGGGGAGAAGAGGGGGGGATAGCCATCAGTGACACGGAGGCCACAGCAACACCAATGCATCCCGCCCAACAGCCCCGTAACTAACCTCGACGCCAAAGGGCCCTTCGGCGTCGGACAATGCGGCCTGCTCAGAGTCCCTCGAACCTGTAGGGCGATGCCATCTTGACTGTAGCTGGCTGAAATGAGGGGAGATGGGGCCGGGAACAAGAGGCATCCAGGGTGTACAACAATGTTGCATAGAGATGCTGATGGACATAGCCTTGAGCGTCTAGACCGGGCCGAGGGAGGCGGCGGCCAGAGGGACGGGGATATAAAGGGGCCTTATCACGTATAGGGGTGGGGGTGAAGGAACAACTTAATACCCCTATGGTCCCTTGGCGGATGGGGCTAGGGACCCATAGGACGAGCATGGCTTAGGCCATATCGTCCTGGGAGGGTCTTTCCACCCCCTCCTCGTCCTCCTCCTCTGCCTCCTCCCCCTCCTCCTTTCCCTCTTCGTAGGAGTCTGGTGGGATGTCGTGGCCCCTCTCCGACTGGCTGCCTATGCTCCACAGCTCCTGCCCTCCAGCCACCCCCTGCCTTCCCTGAGGCACCTTCTGCTGCTGATGCCGAATGTGGGGCCCGATATGCTGCGGCCGTTGGCGAGGGCAGGTACTACTGCTGTGGCGGCGCCGCCATGTATCCATACAGCCCCATGTAGGGTGCAGGCTGCGGGGGCCCATGGTAGGCGCCGCAAAATGATTGGGTGAGCTCCCTGAGCACCTCGTTTTGGCGGTCAATGGCTGCTGTGCGCTCCTGCATGCCTTGATCGATGATGGCATCGGTGGCCGCCATGGCCTCAGTCATCCTGGTGACATGGCGCTCTAGACCTATACACACGTCCCTCCCCATGTCCCGTGTGGCTTGAGCACACTCTTCCACGGCTTGAGTGGCCGTGCGCGTGGCCCACACAGTGAGGACGCGCTCCTTGGTGCGCCTGGCCTCCTCCTCGCCTGCCATGTATGTGAACAGGCCATGGATGCGTTCTGTTGTCTCCGTCACCGTGACCAACTCCCTCGCCACCTGCAGCCGGTCTGCCCTGCGCCTGTTGCGCATCCGGACACACCTCTGCGCGTTGGTCGGGGGACGGGCTTCTTTGGCCATGGCGACACCATGCTTGCCTATGTGCGGTGGCTCCTCCTCCAGGGGGGCCGCACCCTCCATTGGCTCGTCCTCTGGCTGTGGAGGCCCCTCGATCTCCTCCTCGAGCACGGCCTCCCCAGCCTCGAGCTCGGCATCCGATGGCGCCTCCTCCTCCATCGCCTCCATCTCCATGAAGGTGTTATTGGTGGCCTGCGTATCGATGTCCAGCAGCTCTTCCTGGGACCGTGACAGTTCTGGCTCCAGCACGTCACCCACCTGTTGTTCCATGAGCTGCTCCATTTTGACCTGGTCCTCCTGTGACACCGGCCCCATCTCGTCACGGCATCCAAGATGCTGCAAGGGAATCCCTGCACTGTGGTGCTGCATTTCGATGACCCCAGCTGCGTATGGGGTGCTGGCACTGGTCGTGGCACTCATCCAGCGGTGGCAGCCACACTCCCCTTCGCGGGAGTCGCCCTTGGGCGCGACGGCCCTGGCTTTTCCTCCTCCTGCTGGGTCTCTGGCACCAGGGGGTCAGGTGCGGAATCCTCTACCTGCATGTCCACACAGATGAGCCATAGGAAGGGCATGGGGCTGCTGCTGCTGGAGGAGGCTGGCGTGGGGGAGATGCTCCTTGAGGTGGTAGCTGTCCTGGGTAGCACGGGTGGCAGCCTCACAAGCACCGATGGGCTTTGGGATGCTGCGGGACGGCTCATTGGCCTCGCCTTGGCTGGCCATGCTTCGGCTGATGCCTTCAGGGCTTTCTTGGAGGGTTCAGCTGATGCCTTCAGGCCTTTCTTGGGGGGTTCAGCTGATGTCTTCAGGCCTTTCTTGGGGGGTTCAGCTGATGTCTTCATGGCTGTCTTGGGGGGTTCGGCCACTGCCTTCACGGCTGTTTTGCCAGTGGGTGTTGGGCGTGGGGCGTCACTCTGTGCCGGCGGCCGTGGTTTCTGTGTGGCGGGGCCCTCCTCCCATTGCGCCCCTTGGTCCAGTTGCGCTCATTGTTGTGTGTGCGGCGGCTTGTTGGTGGTGCCCCCAATGCCCGCTGTGTGTCCCAGGATGATGTCGTGGCGCTCCACCAGCAGGCGTGTCTGTTTGTCGTAGAAGGGCATGGTGCGTGGCTGCATGACGGTTTATTTATTGTGGGTGACGTTCTCCTTGAACTTCCTTTTGAGTCCGTGGAGCTTGTTCTTGCATTGCTTGCCATTGCGGTCGTGTCCCCGTTCCTGCATTTGCTTGGCGAGTCAGGGGTAGAGGTGATTGTGCCTGGCTGTGGCCATGATCCTCCTGGCTTCCGGGCTTCCCCAGAGCTCTATGAAGTGTCTGATCTCTTCCTCGGACCAGCACTGCACTCTGCGTCTTTCCTGGGGGTCCTGGCTGCTCCCTTCTTCAGGGGTTTGTGAGCCAGAGTCCTTGGCCGGGTCGTCCCGAGCCCCCTCTCCCTCTGGCTCCATGTTGCCGGTGTGTGTGTGTTTCGGTGGTGACGGTGGTCTGTGCCCTGGGCTGCCTTTCCCCGTCCCATGTGCTTGTGTGATGGTGGGTGCTGGTGGGCTGTTGTGCTTGCTGTGATTGTGCCCTGTGCGTAGGCGTTGTTGTCATTCCTGGCCGGGGCCGCTTCGTGTCCTTGGGATTGTTGTGCATGCCTTCGCCTGTTTTCCACACCATCCGCAGGTGGCTGGCTGTCGCCCACAGGTGCCCTTTGCCTTGGCATTTCGTGCGTCTTGGGGATGTGCGTAGTCTTAGCTCGCTGTCCAGCCATGTTGGGTGGATGGGGGGGGGGCTCTCTGGTCACCGCTTCCCCTGCCCTCATGCTTCTGGGTGATGCGAGGGTGGAGGTGGCGGTGCAGTGGGGGTCTACTTTGGGTGGGTTGTTGTTCTCCCTGTTGGTGTGTGTGTGGGCTGCCTCTTGCTCCAGGGTGCCTGGGTTTTTTGGTTATTCTGTCTCCCCCTCCCCCCCTTTGCCGTAGTGCCCTTCTGGTGCACTTCCGTTTCCGTTTGGGTAGCTGACTGGGCACCCTGCGTGAGTACATGCAGGAGCCGGCCCCTTGTTGAACTCCATGCCGGCTGCCTGGTGGGGTAGGCGGGTGTCCTGGTTGCTATGGCTGCGATGCCGGGGCTCTGTTGCAAGTGTGCCTGAGCGGCCGCCCACTTTCTGCCACTCTTGCCGCTCTCCTTTCTGATCCTTTGTGTTAACGTACTCACCTCAGTTGTTTAACCCACGCACCGCTCCAGACGACATGTTAGTGAATTGACTAATTTTTAAACAACTCACAAGTGAGTTGTTTATCTCTGTTGTTTAAATCTCCTGCTTAACCAACTGTGGGTTGTTTGCCTCCCTCCAGACGACACGTTAAACAACTCAACTGACGGTTGTTTGATTAAACAACCGTTGCTTAACGTGTCGTCCGAATTGAGCCTATGAGTCCAATTCTGTAGCCAACAGTGGATCCACCTAATAGTTGTTCCATCTAGCCCACTTTTCACTAGTTTGTTAATCAGAATGTCATGGGGCACTTTGTCAAAAGCTTTGCTGAAGTCAAGATATACTATAGTCACAGCATTCCCACAGAAGGGAGGTTACCTAATCAAAGAATGAGATCAGATTAGTCTGGCAGGATTTGTTGCTGACAAATCCATGCTGGCTTCTAGTAATCACTGCATTGTTCTCAAGGTGCTTACAGAGTGACTTCTTTATAAACTGCTCCAAAATTTCCCCAGGGATTGATGTCAGACCAACTGTTTTGTAGTTCTCAGGTTCCTCCTTTTTGAAGATAGGGACAACATTAGCCCTCCTCTAGTCATCCGGCACTTCACCCGTCTTCCATGACTCTACAAAGATAATTGACATTAGTTCTGAGAGTTCATCAGCTAGCTCCTTTATTACTATAGGATGGAGTTCATCAGGACCTGGAGGTTTGAACTCTTTCAAAGAAATTAGGTGTTCCTTGACCATTTGTTTACCAATCTCAAGCTTCAATTCTGCCCCTTCAGCTTGTACTTCATTTTTGGCAGGGGTGTCATAGACCTGTTTTTGGGAGTAGGAATTGAGCACTTCGGCCTTTTCTTTGTCATCTGTTACCAATTTGTCATCCTCATTGAGTAGTTGAACTACCATTTCTTTCGTTTTTCTTTTACTATGCACATACCTGAAAAAAGCTTTTTTTGTTGCTTTTAGGAAAAATAGTATGAATAATAACCGATTTCATGGCAATGGCCAGGTTGGAAGGCTCAATTTAACTGTATAAAACTTCTATTATTTAACATGGTGGATATTTTCATCTGAACAGAACCATTATGGTAAATCAGGAGAGAGGACGGGACAGGAGCAGGAAACCAGAAGATGGGATTGAACGAAACTGTCAGTGCTAAATGTTTAAAATACTACTACTACTGCTACTAAAAATAATCATAATAATATTCATACAGACAATACCTTGCAACTGACCAGACATAACAGTTATAGACAAAAAAGAAAAACACATGTACCTCATTGACATAGCAATGCCCATTGACAAAAATGTTGTAGAAAAGGAAAAGGGAGAGAAAAATATACACCACTGGCTATGGAAGTTAAAGAAACATGGCAACAGAAAAGGTCACAATTATTCCATTAGTCACATCAGTCACTGGCGAACTATACAGAAAACCTTTAGAAACTGGGCCTACCAAAATACTCCCACACCAACAACCAGAAAGCAGTCATACTTAAAACATGCCCAAGAGTCAGGAAATCATGTCATGCTCATCTAGGAAAACCACCACGAACATGAAAAGAAGATAATAATACTCTGTTATGAGGAAACATGAATTCTGCAAACTGTCTAGCCCCACCTTTCCCAGCCCTGTGCCCTCCAGATATTTGGGTTACAATCCCCAGCATCGGTTACAATCCCCAGCATCCAATCTGGTTATGGACTGCAATAAACTGATTTGAATTTGAACTCCCAGCATCCCCCAACCAGCCATGATGTCAATTCCAAAGCCCACACCGAACTTTATAGCCTCAGGGCAGACCAGAGGGAAAAGGTTCCCTTTCAGGCCTGTCACCAAGAAGCAAACTGGTACAGCTGATTGTCTCCTGGAGTGGGACCTGGGCTATAGTGTGGCCAGGCTGCAAACCAGCCTAGCATGCCAGTGGCCATGTGAGGAAGAGGAGCCCTTTGCCCGCACATACCCCATCCCAGGGCAGGCACAATGAGGGCCTACTAGTAAGTGGGACCTAGAGACTATGAACAATGGTTTGCTGTGATGGGTACTGGGGACCCATCAACCCAGAGTGCAGGACACGGAATAATGGGTTCAAGTTACAGGAAGCCAGATTCCAGCTGGACATCAGGAAAAACTTCCTGACTGTTAGAGTAGTACGACAATGGAACCAATTACCTAGGGAGGTCAGGGGCTCTCCCACAATAGAGGCATTCAAGAGGCAGCTGGGCAACCATATGTCAGGGATGCTTTAAGGTGGATTTCTGCATTGAGCAGGGGGTTGGACTCAATGGCCTTATAGGGCCCTTCCAACTCTACTATTCTATGATTCTATGATTCTATGACATCATCGTTTAGAAGCTGTATGCCATGGAACACCCTTTCCTGGGGAGCAAGAGTGATTGGACACTTGGGCCAGTTCACTCATAATACTATGCTACTGCTGGTTAATTAATCTACAAGGCTTTGCAATGCATCTCAGCCGCCATTTTGAATATGCAAGCTGTGTGGCACACACACCATGTCTTATTCAGTCAGGGTGGTGTGTATAGGGCTATCTGGGTGGTGCTGTGGGGAGTTGAAGTTGATGTGGGTGTAGGTTTACCTGAAGTTTGTTTACCAGCTTTGTGTGAAGAAGGATATTGAACTAGATCCACCTGGGATAGTCTTATGTTGTCAACACTAATGCTTCACATATAAAAGAGTGTCTGATATAGATCCACAAATTCAGGAGAGCCATTTGGGACTCCAATTGGACAATATGATAATCATTCTTGAGATGCAGCATTATGGTGTCTGGTCAACACTGAAAAACTCATTTTGGCACCTACATATTGTTGCAGTGGTCATAGCCAGAGGGCCTGTCCTGGCTGGTCTCCAGCAGAACAGGAAAATGAGAAAAGAACAGGAAAATGAGAACAGAACAGAAAAATGAAAGAGGGTCATGTTAGCCAAGTGCAGCAAGCATAGGGCACAAGTGAATGGAAGAGGCTAGAATAATTTATTGCAAAGTTGTCAAGGTCTCTCAGAAAATACTCTTGATGAAACACTGAAGGTGAATCCTGATAGGTTTTACATTATAGCAGCACGTAGTTGGCAGATTATTGAATAAAATTATCTTATTAAAGAATCAAAAAGAGCATGAAGCATTTAACACAGCTAGTTAAGAGTGATGCCAAAGCGGTTTTGCATTGTAGGTCTCACTTGTTATCCCATTATCAAATCTGTATGTCGCCTTTCACCAATAACCTTAAAAATCTAATTTTGTTTTTCAATTTGTTTAAACATTTCTATTCTGGCCTTTTGATGCAAAGGCATGATGCAGAGCAGTTTGAAACTCTTAAAAATGACAATTTCAAAACAACAACAACAACAACAAATTATGATCTACCAAGAAGATAGGATCAGCAGCGAAAACCAGCACGTAAATCCATTATCTGCCTCATGCAACAAAAGCCTGCCAGAATAAAACAGTCTTCAGCAACCTGCAAAATACAGCAAGGAAGGGTGGTGGTGGTGGCCACTGAATTTCACGGGACAAGTAAAATTCTATAACCTGAGTGCAGCCACCAAGAAGGCCTCATCTCTTGTCCCTTTGAAATGTGCTTCCACTCTAGATGGGACAAAGAGGTGGTTCTCTACTTCTGAACTTAGGGAATGGGTAGGAAGAATTGAAAGGAAGCAGTCCCTTAGGAAATTTTCTCATCCCACTTAATGACAGTTAAAAGTATGTTACATATAAAAATAGTCATGATACAATACACACGCTAATGCTGAATTCACCAATAATAATACTAATAATACTAATACTACTAATAATAATGATGTGTGTGTGTGACCATGTGTGCATGTTTCCAGCTCTGAAGTATGTAGGATCTGGTCCCTCCCTTCCCCTGTTTCCCCAGAGGACCTCATCTTGGCTTTAGCATGTGTCCGACAAAAATATCCGTAGAACACATGCTGGTGTTTGTCTAGTTCTTGATTCCCAGCTCCATTTGCACAAATTTCCTAATTTGTGCAAAACTCCTCTGCCGACTGAATCAGCCCTGCTTTAGCCTATGGAGGAAAGTTGTGCAAATGAGGAAATTTGCAGAAATTTGAGGGAACTGGTGCAAATCTCCTATCTGATTGCTGCTTAGTTTGTGCAAGTTTCCCATTTGCGCAGAACGAGCAGTCATCGCACATGCAAATGGGAACTGGGACAAAACCAGAAGTGAGATGATGTTCAGAAAATCCTGGCAGTACCTCAAACATTGCTCATTCACCCATTCTTATGTGGGGAAAACTGGGGACCAGCTTTATTGACCCACATTTCCCCCCACATTTGTACCAATCTTTCTTGGCTGGGCCTCATCACCTGGTTACTGCTTCCCTCTCCTCCTTGACAGAGTTGCACCTGGCCACTGCCCAGCTGGCTTTGAAATACCTACTAGGAGGCTTGGCAGATGTACCACTCATTTTGGTCCTCCTGCACGGCAACCAGGACTCCAGTGGAACAGGAAAATGAGAACAGAACAGGAAAATGAAAGAGGGTCGTGTTAGCCAAGTGCAGCAAGCAGAGGGCACAAGAGCATAGACTAATTTATTGAAAAGTTGTCAAGATCTCTCAGAAAATACTCTTGATGAAACACTGAAGATAAATCTGAATAGGTTTTGTGTTATATAAGCATTTCTTTGGCAGACTGTTGAATGAAAAATATCTTATTAAAGCATCAAAAAGAGCACAGAGCATTTAACACACATAGTTGAGAATGGTACCAATGCATTTTTGCATTGTAGGTCTGGCTGAGCAACAAATAGATGCCCAAAATAGGTTCATCGCCTAAGGTCTAAGATCTGCTTATCCATTTGATTTGTGACAAAATTCACAGGGATCTGTCCAATAAGAGGAAGCTCTTTGTACCAAGGTCTTGCAAGAGTTTCAGAGAAATCCAGTCATTTGTTCCAAAAGAGTGTTTAATGTATTTTTTCCTAGGCCGGATCTACATGTCGTCCTTGATGCGCCCTCCCTGCGCCACAAGCCACTTTGGAGCGCTTCACCCCGCCTAGTGTGGCTCAAGCCTTGGAGGCTCTGTCCGCGCCCACGCCGCCGCGGCCACTGCCCTTTCATCCAGGCCAGTCCCGGGGAGGGAGGAGGGAGGAGGGAGGGGGGAAGGTTGTAAACAAAAGCCAGCGATTGGGAGAGGGATTTCCAATTGCTAGCTTTTGTTTAGAACCCTCCCTCCTCCCTCCCTGGGTCCGGCTGGGATGAAAGGGCGGTGGCCGCAACGAGAGCGTGAGCAGAGCCTCCGAAGCTTGAGCCACACTTGACGAAGTGCAGCGCTCCAAAGCAGCTTGTGGCTCAGGGAGGGCGCATCGAGGACGACGTGTAGATCCGGCCCTAGTGTTTTTCAACACTGGAAGAAAATTCAAACAGTATAGTCAGATGCCAGAGGTGCAGAATCAGAGGAGCGAAATTCTTTGTGGTACCTCAAATGGCCACATGCTCTTCCCGTGGCATCACCCCATGCTTTCCCTGAGCACTGATCATTTGCTGGTTTCCCAGTTTTTTTTTAGTGGATAAAGTGGCAGTTACAGGAATTCTGGGAGAAAGTGACCATGCCATACTTGAGTCCTTGATTTTAAAGAAGAAAAAGGAGAGTGTAGCCATACACATACTCTGGATTTTAGAAAAGCTGATTTTAATGAACACAGAACTATGATAAGTAAGTTCCCATGGCAAGTGGCCCTAATGAGAAAAGGAGTCCGAGATGGGTGGGAGTTTTTTAAAAAGGAAATTACAAACAATTCCAAAAAGGAAAAAAGATAAAAGACAACAGACAACAGACGAAACCAATGTGGCTCCACAAAAAGCTTAGAGATGAGACACATATAGGAACTGGAAGGAAGGCCAGGCTACCAAAGAAGAGTACAGACAGGTAGCACAGAAGTGCAAGAATGACATCAGGAAGGCTAAAGCTGAGAATGAGCTGAGGCTAGCGAGGAATACTAAAAGCAACAAAAAAGCTTTCTTCAGGTACGTGCATAGTAAAAGACAGACGAAAGAAATGGTGGTTCAACTACTCAATGAGGATGGCAAATTGATAACAGATGACAAAGAACAGGCCAAAGTGCTCAATTCCTACTTTGGCTCAATTTTCTCCCAAAAGCAGGCCTATGACCCCCCTGGCAAAAGTGAAGTACAAGCTGAAGGGAAAGGATTGCAGTTTGAGCTTGATAAACAAATGGTTAAGGAATACCTAATTTCTTTGAACGAGTTCAAACCTCCAGGGCCCATTGAACTGCATTCTAGAGTAATAAAGGAGTTGACAGAAGAACTCTCAGAACCACTGTCCATAATCTTTGCAAAATCATGGCAGATGGGTTAAGTGCCGGACAACTGGAGGAAGGCTAATGTTGTCCCTATCTTCAAAATGGGCAAAAAGGAGGAACCTGGGAATTACAGACCATTTAGTCTGACATCAATGCCTGGGAAATTTTTGGAGCAGACTATAAAGAAGTCAATCTGTAAGCACCTTGAAAACAATGCAGTGATTACTAGAAGCCATTGATCTCATCAGGTAACCTCCCTTGTGGATTGTGGGAATGCTGTGGATATATCTTGACTTCAGCAAAGCTGATAGATTCTGGCTGGATATCAAGAAAAACTTCCTGACTGTTAGAGCAGTGTGACAATGGAACCAATTACCTAGGGAGGTCGTGGGTGCTCTCACACTAGAGGCATTCAAGAGGCAGCTGGACAGCCATCTGTCAGGGATGCTTTAAGGTGGATTCCTGCATTGAGCAGGGGGTTTGACTTGATGGCCTTATAGGCCCCTTCCAATTCTACTATTCTATGATTCTCCCCATTCTAAAAGGGTGACTTTACAATACAAAAAGTTAAAACTTATAAAAAGTTAAAACTAAGGATTAACAAACTGGGCAGCAGAATCCGTCAAGGAATGCCTGAGTAAAGAGATAGGTATTTAACTTGCACCTAAAGCAAAGGAACAGAAACTCAGGTCTGGGTGGCCCTCTAGAGTTCCCCATATGGCCACTCCCTTCCTCCGACCACCAGTTGTTTTGCGGTTCTCCAGATATTGTGCACTCCCCCCCCCCCCATTCTGAAACCTTGACATGACTCTCTGAAGGCTTAATTACCAGCAGTAAGAGCTTTATGTTAGAATAGGCTGGGATGTTTGTTCCCACCCTTTTTGACTTCGACTCTGCCCACCACTGGAATGAAGCCCCTGAGAGCTTCTCTGAAATGGAATTTGGCAATCAGGTGTTAAGGATGTCAGAGTTGTTGCATACTGAATACAAGGCAGGAGAGCATTCCACATGATGGGCACCATTACAGAGAAGGCCCACATCTGGATTACTATCTGAAGGCATCTGCAAGTCATGGTACAACCATCAAAGCCTTCTCTGATGATCTTAGTAATTGCATAAGGCTATCTATCAGGTAACCTTTGGAAAAATGCACATGAAAATATGAATGGATTTTCATGTGGAAAAAAAAGTTTGCAGTCGGACTCAAGTTGGAATGAGCTTTGAGATGGAATTTGGAGAACTTCAGTGAGCTGATCCACACATCTCTAAGTACAAGGTCTTGTTGCTGGCATAGAACTCCCTGGATAACTTGGGACCAGCTATGAGCTACATGATGGCATCCCATCCACTATTTTAACTATCCACAATGCCCCAGAGTGATGCTACCTTGGAGGCATTGTGAGTAACTGAAATGGTTCTTCGAGCTAGTTGCCCAGTGTGGAAGACCCTATGGCCAGCATCAGCAGTGGTGGGCCCAGAGAGGGTGCAGGGGCCGTAGGAGCTGCCTGAGAGTTCCCTCAATACAAATAACATTACTTATGAATGGGGCAGGCAATCTGTGGCCCTCCAGATAATTTGGCCTACTACCATTAGCCGTAGCCAGGCACAGGCTATGGCAGGGGATCATGGGCCTTGTTGGCCAAAACATTTGGAGGGCCACAAGTTGTCCATCTCTGACTTTCAACTTGTAATAAGCAACCTACTTGTGATAAGATTGGATCCTGCTCTTACAGAAGCAATTTCAAAAGTTGAAGAAAGGGTATGTTTTCTTTCTTTGTGGCTTTTCTAAGGCCCTTTCCACAATAGCCATTTTCCCTGTGGCTGCCCCTGCCTGCTTGCGGAGAGTCCACATGATGTACAGGGCATCCTGCAAGCAGGCAGGGGCAAGCCCTTCATTTTCCTGGGAGTTCAGGGAACGCAATTATCCCGATTCGTTCCCTGCTCCCGGGAGGGAAGCAAGATGGGTGGCTGGTGTGGCCACCTATCCCGGGTGCAGCTGCGCTTACCCGCAAGTAAGTGCGGCTGCAAACTGGGCACGGACCGCACAGCATGGCTCTGTGCCCAGCAGAGGAAGGGGTGGCACCAGTTTCGCCACCCTCAGGAGGGCAGGGAGGGGGGCCTCACGCGTATTTTTGTTTTAAAAACTCACCTTTTGCACACGAGCGCTCTTGCGCTCCTCTTCATTTTAAAAAGAAAAAAAACAATGGCGGGCATGAGTAGCAACGGGCCAGGAGAAGCCTGGCCCGTCGCATACTGGTGCGGCCTCTTTGCGGCGAACCCAGAAGTGCTCACTTCTGGGTTCCTCCTCTTCCAGTCCTCTCTGCTCCTATGGTGCAGAAAGGGCCTAAGTTTTATACTCATCGTGTGATTGGCTTTGTCACCTAGGTTGCTTTCCTGTTGTTCTTCTCACCTGAGGGATCCATAGCATCATTATTCAGACACATGACATTTAGCACTTTGAATTAATCAAGTTGACCCTCAACCAGGCTCATGCCAGCCCTTGAGGCTCTCCAGTTAGTCTTGTGGAATGCTTTGAGCACAGCACGGAGGATGTTCCCAACAGGTTGGCATTGGCAAAATATCACCACTCCTGTCATCCAGGTGTCTCAAATATTGAATAAAATGAGTCCCAAGACCAAGGGTTGGAAAAACTCTCAAACTTGACAGGTTCTCTTCCTCCTGGTAATCAAGTCCTTGGGGAGAGGACTTTGTAAACTATGCACAGTTTTCAGCACGGTAATACCTCAACACTCTGCATCTATACTGAGAGTTGACATTCATTAAGAGTACAAATTGATGCATGGGGTGGGGGTGGGAGGAATTGGGGTTGCCACACATTCAATGTGCCATTTGCACAGGAGCATATGCATGCACACCTGACCTGGGCAAAAAAGGAGGGTACAGATTATGTGTAGGGAAGCTGTGTCCTCTGCACACTTTTCTAAAAAAATGCATGCATAGAAGGCTGTTGTGCTAATGGACGTTTCGATGTGCCTGAGTCTGAGATGATTCCATTTAGCATTGACCTATGGTAAGCTAGTAAACATCAAACATGTTTATAGAATCCTAGACGGTGTGCACATCATTAGTAACCAATCCAGAAATGGATAAGGTGAGACCTTCATGGTTACTTTCCCTCTGCAGCGGTCGACTTCTCAGTATTTCTCTATCCCCTCACATCTCTTTAATTACAGAGTCAGAGAGACTTATAAAAATGCCGGCTAATAAAATGAATAGCTCTTCAGTTGAAATACGCTCAGTTCAATGTCTGTAGAGTCAGAGTAAATTTACTGATGTATCTGTCTTGTCACAGGTATATGAGAATGATATTTTGTGGTGAAGTCGATAAGCCAGCATGCCTGTAAGTGCAACATAAACCTCTAGTTTATGAGGCTCCTTTTCTGCTTTTATGTTTCCAGTTTTAAATTTTTTACAGCGTTGCTCAGTGCCTTCCCTAACCTGGTGCCCTCCGGATAGTTTTGACTACGATTCCCAGCATTCCTGACCACTGGCCATACTAGCTGGGGCCAATGGGAGTTGCAGTCCAAAAGTTCTTGGGAGAAGCATCAGGTTGGGGAAAGCAATATTACATGTGCCAAAATGATCTTAAATCCTGAAGACCATTTCTGGTCCAAGGAGGCCAGAAGAAAGAACTTAAACCTCCCCCTTCATAACCTGCAAATTCCCTGTCCAGCCATTTTCTGCCCAGAATGCGTGTGAGACCTATATTTGGAGTGAAACAGCCTAGAGTTTGAATCAACTGCTAATGAAGAAAAATATAGGCATGATACAGATACCTGCATTTTTTTCTTAATTGCAATTTCAGAGGAGGAAGGTGATTTAGATCTGGAAAAATTCATGGAGGTGAGGGGTTAAGCACCTGCTCCCCTCAGATCTCTGTTCCAATCACAATCAGAGCTCCCTCCACACCCTACGGCTGCTTTAAAGAAAAAAAACCAAAAACAGTTGGGACATTTGGTTATGGATCTCCCGCATCAGGTTGGTTTGGACCATCACCTTGGGGAACTTAAAGGCAGTGTTTCTTAAAATCTGGCTGCATGAGGGGTAAATAGGGTCAAGCACCATGAGTTTCAATTTGAATGTGTGTGTTTTTCAACCTCCCCCTTCCTTTCACCAGAAATCTTGCAGGATGCTAAATGGAAAGACGCATAAAATGGGGAAAGACAATGCTGCCTTTTCCTTAACTCCCCACATGTCACCCTCATTATTTGGAAGGAACAATGCCAACTGCTAATGAGCTCTTTTCTATTCAACGCTGCAAGTCAAATATTCGTTTCTCATTAATAATTCAATGTGACAAATTTATTACCTTGAAGGTGCTGGGAGGCAATTAGACAATGGGATATTGTGTCTTCCTTTCAACCCCCTTAATTGGCTTTCAAGTGTGACATTCATCAAAACCTTGACTTTTTATGTAAACTTTTCATTATGCGGACGACGGGCTTGAAACGCAGGGATGACGAGCATTTGGCGAGGTTCCACCGGACAGCAAGTCCGCCTTTACGTGAACAGCAAGAAGTGGACAGAGAGAGAGAGAGAGAGAGAGAGCACAGAGGAAGATGAAAGAAAAGGGCCTTTGTCAAGGTGTAATAAGCTTAGAGATGGGTTTCGATGGACCTATTCTCAGGGTTTCAAGTTTATTTGTATTTTGCATGTATTGTTCTGCAACGTCAACGGTCTGCCGCAAATGACTGCCTTGTGGTGGCAGCCTCCATCAACCAATACTCAACAATATTGAGGCCAGGGCCTTCTGGATGGCCAGCTACCAGTTCCCCAGCTTTGGAACACCTTTCTGAGGCACTGACGGAGCCGGAGACAAATTCAGATGCTTATTTTTGAGCCCCACAGGAACTTTACTGCCTTGTTTTCATGAGGGGGAACTGTTTCTGTGAAAGAGTTTTCACGTGGAAAGCTGAATTTGCTGCCTTGGAGGAAATGCAACTTTTGCCATTTTATCTCTAATCAGTTGACTGTTGCGTCTAGTTTTTTCCAGTTTCCCTCCTTCTTCTTTTGTCTGATTTTTTGCTCTCCAGACAGGAGCAGCCCTACCATTGAACACAGTGGGGCAGCCGCCTCAGGTGGCAGATGCCAGGGGGCGTCAGCAAGGTGTCAGAGGGCAGAGTTCTGTGTGCCACACAGCCTGTCCTGTGCCCCTTGAGGTATGCTGCTGGCCATGACAGCAGTGGAAGATGCTTCTCCTTCACTAGAGTTGAAGTGAGACTGAATTAGGGTAGTCATGTGTCCCCTTTTACAGAGGATAGTCCTCTATTTGAAGTGCTCCTAGAGATCTGTCTACTGTTTTGAAAGTGTTCCCTGTTTGAAGAAATACCCAGTCCATGTCCAGTTTAAAGATCAAGAACTACCAGAAGGAAGAGCTGGGACGTGGAGTTGCCCATCAACAGCACCTGGACAACAGGCTGAGCAAAGCACACAGCTCACCTGGTCACACTCTTCCACACTATGGTGAGATGTACTGTATTTCTATTTTAATTATAAGAATTATTCCTATATTTCTATCTGTACATGGGAATTAGCGTCTGCAATTTTTATGCAAGTCATTGTCCTCACTTGGCTTCTTTTTTGGTGATGCAATTTCTCTTTTCTTTTGGCTCACTATTGATGGGCAACAGTTCTTTTTGAATCTATATCTTTAAAGTGGATTTGGGCTGGAGAGTCCTTCAAGGAGAAGAAGCCTACAAATGAGGACAGCCCTCTGGCACCCCTTGAAATACAGCACCGTCCTCTGTAAAAAAAGAGAAAAAAAGAATGAGAAGCAGAAGTCCCATCATGGATTGAACTGGGTACAATTTACCAGGGGGGCTTTTGTTGAGCCATGATGTTTATCTCTAACATTGCCTTCTCCATAAACTTTGAAGCTGAACCTGGCTAAAGTCTCTCTTCAACGAGGAAAAAGAAACTCTTGGCATATTATTATTATTGTAAACAAAGTGTTGTGAGATTTTTTTTGTTGAGAGAATTTGTTACTTAGTTCTTAGTTGTGACTAACACCCCAACGCAATGCAACTCCAAAGTGAAAATTGAAAATGTTTATGGTATTCACTGGGGATGGATATTTTGAAACTGTATTTAATTGTAATTGATTTTATTAATATTATTGTTGTATTGTTTTATGCTGCAAGCCAACTTTGGAAAACTATGGTCTTGAAAGGTGGCCAGGAAATGGATTAAATAAATCACTAAATCAATCTCTGGTCATTAGGGGGGTGCTCTTTGCCCAAGAATTATCTGATAACCATGAACATCCGTGGTGCAATCGATCTTCCAGAGTGGGGATTGGCTGCTTCTAAACCCATCAAATAATTTCAGAGTGGAGAGACGCACAATCGGTGCCTTTGATGTCTCCGAAATTTTGTGTGTGGTGTTTCCCAATAAGGAACATGACCATTTTGTGTGTGTGATGGGTCTAATTGAAACCTCACAATAGCTTGAAAGCTTCCCAGTAAGGGTGATGGGGTGGGGCAGTTTTGATAATTGATATTGACATCTGTGGCTAACCAATTAGGAATTGCCGCAGCGCTGTCCGTGACCATGTTCTGTTCTCCTCCAATCGCAGTGTTCGGGGGGTGGGGGCATTTCTCACGGTCCTTGATTCCACATGCTCATTGCTGTTCTCAGACTTGCAGCATTCATTTCAGTCGGAGAGCGAGCGAGTGAGCGAGAGGTTCTTTTATCTTTACACACACAGTGCAAAGTGAGATGGGGGAGTTTGTTTGCAAAGTGAGATTTAGAGAAGGAGAGAGAGAGGGAGAGAGAGAGAGGGAGATCTATGAGATCTCTAGATGAGAGAGGGGGGGTTTCGTTTGGCTGTCTTCATATTTCATTCGTTTCACCTGTTCCAGCTCCAGCATGTGTGGGAGTCCCTGCCAGTTCTCTTATAGCTTTGTCCTCCAATGTGCCTGCCCGTCCCGCCTTGCAGGGCTGAGTTGCACGATGATGATGATGATGATGTTTCCCCTTAAGGTTTTGACATGCTGTAGCTCTCCTTCCTCAAAGCTGAGCCTTCTCAGCAGCACTTGGTTTCAAAGTTACAAGTGTCTTCTTCTTGTACTTGTATGTTTGTGTGCACGCAAGTAATATACAATTAATAAAGCACACTTTGGTAACATCCCCTCATGAGGCGTGGGAAACGCTGACTGCTGCTGCTGCTGCTGGTGGTTCTGGCAATGGGGGGAGAGGGAGGGCAGGGCTGGTTGGTTGGTTGGTTGGTTGGTTGCACCTTTCTGCTTGGGCTCGTAGAAGTCAGCCACAGTGGTGCTGCTGGGTTGGCATTGTGAGTGAGTAGGCTTCTACACCTGAGCAAGGCAGGCTGTTTATTTCTCAGTTAAACCATTACTCCTATTGGCTGGCTGGGCTTCCAGTGCAGGGGGTGTCATCATTGTCAATGTCCTCCTGTGTAGCCTCCTACGGGGAAGCTGTTATTATTGCCTTGACTCGCACCCATGTGTCAATTTTGATGAGTTTATCTTTAAAACAGAGGGAGCTGTGAGCAGTTCTGTTAATTCCCAGTGATGACAATGTACCATTCACCCAAAACTGGAGCGGTTTTTCACAAAACTATCCGGCAGAGCATAGAGAGGGAGGCGCTCCGGAAATCGGGACAGAAAATTGCCGCATCGAAGCGCTGGCTCAAATTTCGGGGCGGAGAATGGGCTGCAATAAACAGGTTTGGATTTGGATTTGGAATCAATCAGTCAAGTAAATCCCGCTATGTACCATGGGGCTTACTGTCAAGTGCATTTAGGATGGCCCTGTCAGTCCCATTAAAGGTATCTAACTTTTTACTTGTGAACAAAGTTTTGAGAAGATTCAGTATTTGATCTCAATGACAAGTATAGCTTAAGCTGAAGTTTTAAAGACACTTCCTCGTGGGAAAGTCTCACTGAATTCTATTATTTTCTATAAAAAGTAAAGTATCTATATAGACCTCTATACACCCTTCTAGAGAAAAAGAAAGAAAAGAAAATTTGTCCCAGTTCAGCATTGGCAATTAAGCAAGGAGATAAGGTTCTATACACTCTTCTGAATGCAAAAAAAACCATGTTCCAGGTAAAAAAAATTATCTCCAGCTCCCAGGAAGACTCCAACATGGTATGCTTACTGCAGCACAGATGACTAGCACCATCAGCTTGGACCATGATCTTCACCTCTTCTGGGAGGACTTAATTATAGCCTCCATTTTCCCTCAGTGATGGAAGAACTCCACTTAGCATGACTCGAAACTGGGCTCAGCAAACTGAGCTATTCCTTCTATATATTGGTAAATTGTTTATTTGGAGCAATTCCAAAACCCAGACCCTACCACACTCCTGGTAAAGTCATTGGGAGTGAGATGGGATTTGAACAGATCCCCAACCATATCCTATAGGCCTCCTAGTCTTTCCCTGCCTGTTTTCTTGATCCAATAGCCACAGCATGCTAAGAAACATTGTAGGTGCAAAGAATTCTAGGGCATGTAGTTTCCAGGGTGTCTAATGGTGTCTCACTGGTTGGACATTTGGCGAGGGTTCACGCTCAACCTCCCTCCCTGGCCAATAGACCCTTGACGATTTTACTTTATGCTGATGATGCAGTGATATTATCACTGACAAGAGTGGGATTAAAGAGGCTGTTGAGCGCCCTGGATAATTATTGCAAAGATGAATTGCTCCAGATTAATTATGACAAAGCCAAGGTTGTGGTCTTCTCAAAAAAGAGAACAAAATATAATTGGCAAATAAGAGATCATTTAAAAGAGCAGGTATTCTTGTATAGATACCTAGGAATAATTTTTCACTCATTAGGTACTTGGACTGCTCACATAAAAAGTGTGATCACAAGTGTGCAGAGGAGTGCCAAGGCTCTTATTTCTTTTTATTATAACAAAGGTGGACAGTCCATTCCTGCGGTGCTTCAAGTCTTTGTGGCAAAAGTTGTAGCTCAAATGTTGTATGGGTCGGAGGTTTGCCTGTATGAAAAATCTGTACCACTGGAAGTTGTGCAAACTATTTTTTTTTTTAAAATTCTATTTCACTATTAAAAACATAAAAACAAAACTTACAAGACATACAACATTTAAAAGGACCCCCTACTTTTCCCACAGCAATTTTATAAATCCTTTTAAAAAGCAAGTACAACATAGAAATTTTTTAAAAAGAAAACCCATCCTCCCCTTTTAACACAACTACATGTTAGCATTCTTATTCCCCTAATATTGAAAGTTACTTAAACAGATCACAAATAAAAATAAAGCCCTTATTCTTCTCTTATAAAATTTTTCATTCACCATAAGAAAACCCTCTTCTTTTCTCTTACAAATTATAAAATTGATGAAACCTTTCTCCCTTTCTCCCCCTTATTTCTCCCTTGTTACAACATAAGACTTCACATAATTTTCTATCTGCTTCAAATAATTCAATACTTCATTATTTAACTTGCCTAATTACTATTCCCCTTTTCAATTCCAACCAATAATAATAAAAAAGAAAAAACCCAAACCCAGCAAGAGTCCAAAAAACTTCCACTTGTCTCGAAAATAGCATCTCCAATCTTTCGATATTATTCCATCTCAAAGAAATTCCAGCCTCTTGCCAGTCTCTTGTAAATTCTTCTTTCTTTATCACAATTCATCTAAAAATGTCCAATTCTTCTCTTATAAAATTTTTAAACTTATCCCAAATCTTCCTCCCTTTTTCCCTTTTATTTCTCCCTTATAGCAACATAAAACTTACCCTTAAACCAATCTTATAACTCTCAACAATTTTAAGCTTATATCCTCCCCACTCTTTTATACAAATACACATTACTTAATGATTCATTATATACTAAACAATTTTTATATCCTTTTCCCAACAACATTGTGTCTGTTCTTATTCGTGTTGTAAATACATTCTAAAAATACTACTACTACTAATAAAATAATAATAATAATAATAATAATAATAATAATAAGATCCCAACAACAAAACAAACCCAACAAGAGTCCAGAAAAAACTCCACTCGTTCGCATCTCAGTCTTTTGATGTTAATCCCTCTCTGGGAAAACAAATTCCAAACCTCTTAACCAGACTCTTCAAAGTCTCTCCTGTAATTCCACTTTTCTCCGTCACAGCTCCAAGACACATACAAGAAAGAATGGCCCCACTCTTCTCCTAAACCTCTTTTTCTCATATAACATTTTTCATTCAATATAAAAAAACTCTCTCCCCCTCTTCTTACATATTAGTCAGATCTCTTTCCTTTATCTCCCCCCTTTTTTCTTTTTTTCTTTTTTGTATATAACATCACTCTCCATATAAACCAATCTTATAACTCTCACCAACTTTAAGCTTATACCCCTCAAACTTTCAGTCCTTTTATACCAATACAAATTACTTATTGTTCCATTCTATTAACATACCAATTTACTATTCAACCATCTCCTGTTAATTCTTAAACAATTTTTCATTAAATTTGTTCTTATTCATGTTATAAATATATATATCAAAATTTCCCCCTTTTTTGTTCCACTTAAAAATAGTCACAACGAAACAATACCAGAAAATAACAAAAAAGTCCCAATTCACTCGCGGGTCGCCTCTCCAATCTTTTAATGTTGGTATCTCGAACAAAAAACATTCCAAGTCTCTTTACCAATCGCTTCACATTCCATCCTGCAGACAGTCCACCTTTCTCTGCCACAATCCATCAATTTGCAGGCTTCTTCTTTCCAACACACTTCATTTTAAAAAAAGAAAAAAAATGGCCACATTTTTCTTTTCTTGCTCCTTAACAACAACCGCCATCTTCTATCCTTTGTCTCCTTCTTCTCCGTCTCGTGGTGTCATCCATTTTACCCCATCTTTAAAAACACATTTAACTCTCTCACAGTCATTAAATTTTCTTAAATGTTTCTCTCCAAAAGTAAACAACACATAGTTATGCTTTATCTTCAAAATAAAATAAAATAAAATAAAATACCTCACCCGCCAAGTGATATGAGAAATTATTTCTTTATCTCTGCAGACCAAATGTTATCCAATTAGCTGGGGAATGAAAGTAATCAATCTTGTGTTTAACTCTGAAACAGCTTTTAAATGCTGATAGCCATAATTCTTATTCTGTTCTTCACTCCGTTGAAAAAAAGATACAAGTCATTCAATCCTGTGCTTAAATCTGGAGCTGTTCAACAGAGTGAGACTTCCAATGCTGCAACCCCCTCTCTCTCTCTCTGTCTCTCTCTCTGTCTCTCTCTCTCTTTTCCCCCCCTTCCTCTTGTTCTTCTTCCAAATCTTTTCTTCGTTATTTGAAATAACTCCACCATTGCATACTAGGGGAGGATGATTAAATACCTGCCAACCAGTTGTTAATCCTTCACTTCGCTGCACCAAAGGCACCCCGACCATTCCGATGTTAACCCTTTCGGGGGATGAAGACATAACGACCTTCTGTCCTGGATCAGCATCTGAGCGATGTCAGCCACGTCCCACTCTCCCATGTTGAAAATCCAACAAAACGACTTCATTACCCCATGGAATGAAATTACAGGACCCTTTGTGGCATGCTCTTCGCATTCCCCTTTTTCTGGGGAATAAAAGCTCCATCTGAGAGGCTCCCAGAGAGCTACCGCCGTCCAGTCATAACAGAGTTCAAAACCCTGCTGGCTCGGTCATCCATGTCTTCACCGGAAGTCCGTGCAAACTAAATTTTTAAGAATGATACTTGGGGTTCCTAGTTGCGTTCCAAATGCAGTTTTAAGGTTAGAGAAAAGCTCGATTACAATAGACACACGTATATGGATACGCAAGATAGACTTGTGGTTAAAAATGCTGTTCGTGCCTGTAGGACTGGAGCCTCTAACATTGTCAGATACTTTCCATTCAAGGTGGAAAAAACTATTAAATAGGAAGCTCCAAACGCTGGGCTTTTCGATGATTGCTGTTCAGAGTTTAGGTTATGAAAAGGCAAAAGTTGATATAGCTCAGCGAATTCGAGATGTTGATTTCCAAAATCATTTAAGCCAAATAACATTATATCCTGGTATTAGAGAAAACAGTAGACCACTTATACCTGCTAGATATTTAGTGGCCTTGACCTCTCCAAAACTTAGAAGAGCTTACACTTTGGCCAAGTTCAATGTTTTGCCATCTGCTCTGTTGGAGGGCAGATACCAAGAAATCCCGTACAGAGATCGATTGTACCTATGTAGGAAGGGGGCAATTGAAACAGTAAGTTGTGTTCTGCTACACTGTCCTATATACAAAGACCTTAGATCCTTTCTTATTGCCCCGCTTATAGATAAATTCCTGGGTAGGCCAGTCAAATTTTATTCAGATTATTTATTGTCAGATTTGGATGAAGCAGCTACGCTAAAAGTGGTTAGATTCTGTGTAGCAGCCATCTCCCGTTGCAGGGAGGTGATAGATAAACTGCATAAAAGATGCACAACTAGTTTTGCTTAATAGATGCAATCAATTGTCACTGTATACATGCAGGATAGATATAATATCTGAGCTACCATTTTCCTAAGCGATAACTTGTTTTTATAAAATTTTAAGGTGTTGTAGACTGTGTAAATATGGTTTTATATTATGTTGTATTAAATTTGCTAGTCTGGTTGACCGTAACAAATAAAATTCTAATTCTAATTCTAGGGCATGTAGTTTCCAGGGTGTCTAATGACCACTAAGAAGTGGTCTGTGCAGTACTGCTGTTACAGTGTATATAGCAGGGGTGGTCAGCCTCTATCTTTAAGTGCTGCATGGGGCCCTCAGCAGAATTTCAGAAATCCTCTGCAGGTGATCCGTTTGGGTCTTTGGCAGAGCAATCTGTCCCTTACTTGGGTGTCCGAAAGGGGAGGGAAGTGTTATGAGCTGGACTAATTCATATTCCAAATAGCAGGCATTTGTGAAATCATTACTTTCCCTCCCACCCACATCCAAGGTGGTCACTACTGTCCGATCTGAGAGGCCACATAAACATACCTGTTTATTTGGGGTGGGGAACTTTGCAAGCAGAATAGGGTGTGCGTGGCATTTCTGGATTAGGGCCATCATTTTGTACTCATGCCAACAGCAATGTATTTGTGTTGGAGTAAATGTGTGGCTTCCAAATAATCCTTTCAAAGCTTTTGATCCATTAAAATCATCATTAAAATGTCAGAATTACAGCTCCTTTGGCAAGAGATCAGGAACAGGAACGGTATTGAAGGTCAGTGTTGCATTAGACTTTCCAGTAAAGGCCTGCCTTGTGAATTATTCAGCTACTTGGATCAATCCATTTCCCCCCTCCCTGTTTTCAGTGGTTGGACGGTAAAAACAAAGGTTTGCTGCAGCAAGTGAATAATAATATTTTTTAAAATGAGTAGGATACCAACCAAAAGCCGTTCACTCTGCAACCTTCAGCGTTAATCAAAACCTGAAGCCCAAGAGTGTAAGATCAATATTTTGCTTCTGTAAGAGAAGGAGCAAAGCTTCCAATTAGAGGGGAAATATTCTAAATAATAATAATAACAACAACAATGGCTATGACAGTGGGAAAAGGACTAAATATAACAATCCATGGGGCCCTTTGGTGATGTGTGATGAAGCGGCCCCATTGGAGCCTGACAAATTACAGTATTTTTATGCACATATCAAAGTTCAACTTGATTGTCTCATAAGGGGGAAAAGACCATCTGTCTGTATTCTCAAAATAATCTGCATAATTGACTTTCAAACAAGCTTCAAAGAACAAGACATTTATCACCCTAATTGTGACAGGCAGGCGGTGTGTCTCTGCTCTTTTATCAAGATAATGGCAATAATGCAGAGCTATCTTTACCTCTCCTCTTGGCCTCCATTGGGTTTGGCCTCTTGTAAACACTGTATGCAATGTGTAGGATTTGGGAAGCAAAATTAAATGGAAAATCTAGACTCTATCAAGACCTTGGAGGCATATGGTACAGACAGTTGTTGCTGTTTTTCTTTGACCCTTCAATCAATTAAGAAATCTTGTAGTTGATGCAGAAATAGGGGAGATGAGGAGAATTTCCTTGGGTTTGCATTTTGAAGTGAACCAACTTGATTCATACTTCCTGAGCTATCAGTGCAGCCCATGCACATCTGCTTGGAAGTAAATCCCATACTTATCTGGGAGCAAGCCCCACTAAATGGGACTTATTCCCAGACAAGTGTGTATAGGATTGTCACGTAATTCATGGATCAGAACACAGTTATCTTTCAAATTTTACACTTCGCCAGATTTTGCAATGCAGTTTTTAGCTCAAAGAATGTGTCTGAAAGATATGAATATTTGGGGAAATACAGGCCAAAATGTGTGTTTTAAGACAAATACACAAATGCGAATTTTAAGGAAAAAATGTACAAAAATGTGTATGACGGGGGAATGGAGTACAATAATGCATAGTTGAGCAAATATTTGGTTCCAAAAAGGAATACATTGTTGCGTGTGGTTTTTTTTAAAAATCACTTCACAGACTAATGTGAAAACAGGATGAAACATTCTTACAATTGAAGACTTCAGGATCTGACATGGACTAGAAACAGACTTATATTTTTCATCCCTAGTATGATGTAGTCTTAAGAGTTAATGAGAGCTTTCCCTGCCCCCACCCCCATGCAAATAGAAAGTATGTGGTAGTGGAGAAATAAGTATTGGTACTGCACCAGGGAAAAAAAGATTAAAGAAAGCCCCCTTACACTAGGGTAGGCTGACCATATTTTGGAAATCAAAAAGGAGGACAACATGGCCGCCCCAAGGGGGCATGCCCACCAACATGTCCAGCCCCCAAGGGGGCGTGCCCATCAACATGTCCAGCCCCAAGGGGGCATGCCCACCAACATATCCAGCCCCCAAGGGGGTGTGCCCACCAACATGTCCAGCCCCCAAGGGGGCATGCCCACCAACATGTCCAGCCCCCAAGGGGGCATGCCCCCCCAAACATGGCCTTGGTCACATGTCTGATTTCATAGTACACAATTAAGACAAACCTGTTCTACATAATATCTTAACGTTAAAATCACTGAAATAAAGAACAAATGAGACATTCAATGTATCTGAAATTAACTTCATACACTCCTACTTTTTTAGCTTTTGCTGTACTTTGAAGCTATTGCTATGCTCTGTGTGATACAGTCTCCCCTTCCCTCAAATATCTTTTCTGACTGCAAATCCTTCACTGGATGACCATAGTCTCACCTTTCCTAACATTTAACACTCTTTCTTTTCTCATTTAACCTCTATGTAGTCCTTGTGGGGTTGTAGCAATATGCTTTCACAATTGATCACATGGAGTCCACTGAGTATCTGAAGCAGTCCATGGGACATACTGACTTGCAATGATGGGAGTTGTAGTCCAACACCTTTGGAGGGCACCAGGTTGGGGAAGGGCTGCTCTAAACAAAAAAAGAGAAGTAGGTGGCCCGAAGTTGTTCGTGATCAGTTTTCCACAACCCCACAGTCACCTCTGCATATCATATTCTCCACCCTGTCCTTATGGTTTATCTGCTTTGGGAGAATGAGAATTTCATTTGCACTTTCTGCCTTCTTAGGGAGGATGTGGCGTTAAGGCTTGTGAGCCTTAACTCCCAATTTCCCTGCTTTTTGGTGCTTGGTTGGAATCTGTAGAGCCTTAACATTGTTTTTGTAAACTGTAGGTTTTTTGTTTAATGATCAATATTTAGCTAGGTCTTATTTCTGTGGAAACCGAAGAACATATCATAGAGAATAAAGAACTGCCCACTTCCCTGAGCATGTGCTGCTGAAGGATGAGCTGGGAGGACCCTGACACGCACACAGAGAAAGTTTCTTCTGTTCTTAAGGTGGAAGAGATGGACATGTCACCAGAAGGAGGCAATGGTGGTGGTGAGAAGGGAGTATGTCTAGGGTAGTTATGTGCCCTCCATTAAAGAGGACAGTCTTCCATTGTGGCCCTCCAGGTATTTTGGCCTCCAAATTCTATGATCCCTTGCCATCAGCTATGCTGGCTAGGACTGAGGGCTAGGATTGGAGGGCTTCAAGTTGCCCACCCCTGCTCTAGTAGAAGGGCTTTCTGAGGACAGTGCTCTGTTTTAATGTCTGTCTCGGCCAAGTCCAGTCTAAAGCTAAAGAATCATAAGAAAGGAGAATTTGGGCCTTGAAGGTGCCCATCAATACCAGACTGGTCACCTAGTCCTGGTCTTCCTACTGTAGCTCAGGAAGTGTGAATTAAGTTGGTTCACTTAAAAATGCAGTCCCAATGAAATCCTCCCCCATCTCTACATCATATTACAAGATATATTTATTTTTTGAAGGGTCAATAAACAAACAACCCCCCATGACTATCTGCTATGTTCCTATTTAATTATTGTAATTATTTCTGAATTTGCAAGTGAACCTATCAGTTAGCATAGGCACATTTTATGCAGCCTGATGTCTTGGCAATGCATTTCCTCCACGTTGGGGATGCATGACTGGCCACCCGAAACATGTGAGAGAACTTTGCCCAGAGAGAGAGCTTTGGCTATGGGGTGGTATATAAATGCAAATAATAATAAAATAATAATAATAATATATGGGAAGGAAAGGCAAGAAAACTGAGCACATGCAACGGTACAATCCTTCACCATTGGGTTCATTTGGGCTTATTCTCACATTGGTATTTAGAAGACTACAGCCTTCTACCAACTCAGACCACTGGTTCATCTGGCTTGGTATTGTCTACATTGACTAGCAGTAGTTATTCATGGTTTCAGACCGGCGTCTTTTGTTGCCCTATCTGGAGATACTGAGGACTGAACCTTCTATATGTAAAGCACGTAAGATGCCACTAAGCTATAGCCTTTTCAAATCAGCAACAATGGCGAAACGGAGCGCATGGCCCTCCCTGCATTGGGCCTGTGGACAGGAAGTACAGCTTGCGGTTTCAAGTAGCACCTGACTCCATCCTATTTTACAATGACAGGCCCTTTATGACATACACCTGGTCATAACATAAGGGATTGATGGGGTCTCAAGCCTTATGAGATGGGTAAACAGCATTCTTAGACAGTTTGGCAATATACTGTCAGCACAGCTAATGCAGTCTCCTGTCTGTTTCAAGCTGGCTAATGTGGTAGTTTGCAGTTAAGTCTGTAAATATCATGGACCCTCATGATGGTTTTCTATTCATGGGAAATAATTAGCAATTCCTTGCATTCCTCTCCATTCCTCTCCAGAGAGCTTCGGCTATGGGGCGGTATATAAGTGTAATAAATAATAATAATAATAATAATAATAATAATAATAATAATAAACACACACACACGGATATGCTGGATCTCTACAACAGGAACATAAACAACTGACAGGTTTATGCTGTTAATAAATAGGCTTTTTATAAGCAAAATGCTGCTGCATTATATTCCAAAATCCAATTCAGGGAAATACTCTCATCTGCAGGAAATGCTAAACAATGATTTATTTGATACAAATGGCCTGATTCCGCATACAAGCATGGGATTTATACCTCAAGCTAATGGGAAATAATGTAACCTCAATACTGGAAATCATATAAGTAGTACATATGAATATTGGCTAGCCAGTGGGAATAAACATGGTCTACAGCCTGGTAAGGTACTGAAGGATCTGAATGCAACAGTGGGTAAATTCATAACTGGGGACAATATTTCACTAATACTGTATTAATGACCCTATATCTGGAGTAAATTCAGATCAGCAGTTTTCGCCATGATGAGGACTGGGTTTCACCAATGCCAAATGTCTGAAGATGGATCTACCAACCACTGAAGAAGATCCAGAAACCCAATAGTTGCTGGGGAGTCCATTTTCTATTAGACCCCATCAAAAAACCCAGGGCATGGGTGGGCAGCTTGCCCTATCCAGCACAGCCAATGGTGAGAGAAGATGGGAGTTCTACATATATTTGGAGCACAAGCCAGTGTCCTGTAGGCTCAACATCGGAGCAAGGAAGGACTACTGTAGAGATCAATAGACTCTCTTCCACACTCCTTCTCTCCTGCACAGGCACAGCAACATTAAAGGGACGGGGTGGTTTGTGTGCACTAGGGAGATATAATAATTTGTTTCATTTTGCCTTTGTTCAGGTTTACCCAATTTGTACCTTCCAGACTGAATATGGACTTGGATGCAATCTGAGGCTGAACTCTGCAGACTTTTGAGCTTGCAGTGTGATTTGCAGACCAAATAGAATGTGTTTAATGCCATGCATACTTTTGAAAAAGGTGCATGGGAAATGCACACAACTATATTTTAATGAACGGGAGAAGAATGCATACATTTCGGAGATGCACACAATTGATGTGTACATTTTTTAAAAAAGAAATATGCATGAAAATATGCATGGATTTTACTGATGGCTATGTGCTACCTCCAGTATCAGTGGAAGTGCACCCATGTACACCAGTTGCTGGGGAACATGGGCAGGAGGCTGCCGGTGTAGCCATGTCCTGCTTGTGGGTTCCGGCTGGCCATTGTGAGAACAAAATGCTGGACTAGATGGGATCTTGGTCTGATCTGGCATGGCTCTTCTTCTCGTTTAGATACCGCCCCATAGCCAAAGCTCTTTGGGCAGTTTACAAAAATTAAAAACATTGAACATTTAAAAACCAATATACAAAATTAAAAACCATAAAAGCCTAAGAACAAATTACATAGCATTTAAACTATCCAGGGGTCAGTTAAAAAAGCTCAACGTATGCTGTTAAATGTCTGGGAGAAGAGAAAAGTCTTAACCTGGTGCTGAAAAGATAACAGTGTTGGTGCCAGGTGAGCCTCGTCAGGGAGATCATTCCAAAGTTGGGGGGCCACTACAGAGAAGGCCCTCTCCCATGTTGCCTTGAGCTTCTCTCAGAGTAGGCACTTGGAGAAGGACCTTGGATTTCGATAGTAGTGTATGGGTAGGTTCGTGTCCGGAGAGGCATTCCGTAAGGTATTTTGTTTTCTTATGAGGAGACCAAAAACTGAAAAACCAAAGCTTGCAATGTGATAGAGCCTTCAGTCAGAACGAGCTTCAAGATGGAATTCGGTGAACTTTGACAAGCTCGGGTTTTGCTGATTCACTCATCACACACACACGCACACGCACACGTACACACATGCACACACCCGCACACACACATCCACATTTATTTTCACTTGCAACTTTCCCTAAGGCACACACTTTTAACAGCTTTCCCCTAGCATGAACATTATATATGCCACTTTCCCCAAAATATGCATTTTTTTTGTATTTCCAGGCAAAGAACTGCATCGCAAAAGTTACCCTCAAGTTCTTACTGCTGGCATCTAAGCCTTAGGAGAGGCATTTCAACCTTTCATAATGGGGGAAATACAAAAGATGGAAAACCAGCAAATGATTGTTGTTTGATGGAAAAGGGGATGGGGCCAGATGAAGGGTTTGTGGTCATCTCAGGAACCTGAGATGGCTGGATTTGGCCCCAGTAGTGATTTCATTTTTGTTCTAAAAGCACACATAAACATGGAGGCTTGAAGCTCTGGATACGAGCACCAGCACAACATTTGTAAATTGTCAATATGTGCTTACGTTCATCATATTCCCGATTTGATTTGCTCAAATATCCAAATTTGCACAATTTTTCTCAGTAGACTGAACGAGCCCCACTTTCATCTATGGAGGAAATTTGCGCAAACTTGGGGAAACCTGCACAACTTTCCCATTCGATTGCTGCTCGATTTGCACAATTTTCAAGTTCACGTAGTGTGAGCAGTGATCGCAAACATGAATATGCGTCGGGCACAAAACAATCCTGCTGTCTTGAACATATCCAGTACCTGTCCAGCCGGTATGGCTAGGGAGGGAAAACAGCCATTGTGGGCGGGGAGGAGTGGAAGAAAGGCCTTGCGTGTCCTACTCCCATGTGCCACGTGAGGCTAGGGTGGGGCTGAGCCTATAACGGCCAGCCCCACAGTGCTCCCATTTGATTGCTGCTTGAATTTGTGCAATTTTCTCATTCATGTGGTGTGAGCAGTGATGGCAAATGTGAATGTGAATGGAAACAATCTTGCTATCTTGAACATCACGTGTACACCCATCCCTAGCCTGAAGTTCCCCATCCCTTATCTATGCTCACAGCCACTGGCTCTCCAGAATTTTTCCTAGCCGTACCTGGAGATCCAAGGATTGAACCTTGGACCTCCAGCATGCAAAGTCTTTGCTGTTATCCATGAGCTATGGGCCTCCCCTGTCTGTTTGCTCTGTATTGCCACCTTGGCCTTTGTGTTTCTGCTTGTCCAAGGACCTATCTTGCTCCTGAAGCTAACGCTGGATGGCTGTTGCAGAGTTAATTCATATAGTGCAGAACAGCAAGCAGAGAGGGGTTTGTTTTGATAACGTGTCACGAAGGGGGAAGAGGTGGTCCAGGAGATACCTTTGGGGTGAGAACAGGGATGCTACAAATACATCAGGGGTAACTTGTTGGTGAGTATGGGCTGAATGCCATACAGAGAAACAGGGACAAAATTGGGACAGCATGCTACCAAATACAGGTCCTAGGAACAGGGTAAATATTGGCAGTTGCAGCCTATGCAAGCCCCAACTTGAAAACTATCCCCCCCAGCATATTTTCTTCTGTGATCTTTTGGGAAAAGAGAAAAAAGGGGTTGGTAATAGGCTGTTTTGAAACACTAGCCTCCAGCTCCCCATAAGAAAATGACTGTCGCAATGTGACAGATATCATATCTACCTACATCAGCATTTGCCAGCCGCCAGGAGTTTCTCTCCATTCTAATTTGTAAGTTCCCCCTTTACGACTTCCCATTCGCCTCTGCAGCATTGTGTCAATAGGCCATAAATCTGAATACATTTGCAAGTCTAATACTGGCTCCACTCGCAATGTTTCTCGCTGTATTGCCTCCCAAGTGCCCATTATTGTTTTAAATTTGTACTTACATACTGTATGGTTTGCAGCTTGCGTTAGTCATTGGCATGCTGTCCTAAGAGGAAACACAGCAGTTGACGGTATATAGACTTCATCCGACAATGCCAAGCCATATAAATCCAGGCCAGTGTCCTAAATCAAGTAGGATCCAGTTCAAAATAATGACTGTACATTATGCAGTCAATACACACACACACACACACACACACACACACACACACACACTGAGTTCATGGACAGAATCAGCCATATCATAGCTGGCTGTGTCGGATGACAATTCTACATCCAGCCGCTGTTTCTAGCTCTGTTTTTTGAACACGCCTGGCTTGAGAAGCATAACATTTGGGCTTTTTAAACAGCAGGAGGCTTCCGAGGCATTTCCCATTGCCTTTTGACACCCATGTTGGCATATCCCATTGGTGATGCATTATCTATTGCTCCGTCAGGGCGCATACCTTTGTTTTATGGCACAGAGCAGCAAAATACGACATGATTGACCTGTCACAGCAAAAGGAATGGAAAGCAACGTGTGTTTCGAGATGGCAGGTTAAGAACAAACTTGCTTCTGCCTCCAAGCCAATCACTCCATAAAATGTACTTCCCGTGGCTTTTGATGGATTTGTAATCTGGCTTTGATGTTCGCGAATGCCTCCAACAGAGGACTTCAAATTATGTCATGTGTTTCATTTTCAATATGCCACCATTGGCGAGCGTAGAAAGAACACACAGGAAGGTGTGTAAATTACAAACCATACAGGCCATTGAACTCCAATGCAGATGTACAACCCAAACCCAGAGACTCAGAAATTCATATGGATCTCTTATAACTTTTCAAAATACCCCCCCCCCCCCATCTGCCATAACATTTAGTGGGAGGTAAAGGAGACTTTAATATTCACAATAATATATTTGGAGTCCTACAGGATGCAGGGTTAATAGATATGCCAATCTTTCACTAGGGCTGAGATAGAACATTATAATTGGTCAGGTAAGCAATTGAGCCGGGGTGACAGGTTAACTAATACCCCATAAGACTAAGAAGTGGTAGTATCTCATTAGACCTTTGCCTGCACACCCCTAGCATTAAGACATGAGAAACAGTAATTGGGTTGACCTATAGGACAGAACTTAGCTATAGTTTATGTCCGATCTGTACCTTAATGAATAGTTAAAGCAAATGTCCCCCTGCCTCAGTGCTGGTAAAATTGCCACCAAGAGGAGAACTTATAGATGGCATCATTTGCTCCTACTCACCAGATGCATTTTGGTGATCAAATCCAGCATTGAATCAGTGAAATAACTGTTTTTTAGGGATGTTGGAGAAATCTGCAACAGATTCAAATAGTAGAACATCCCCCCAACTCACCTCAGAGGCTGTCTTGGAACCTCAGAAATGCCCCCGCCCCCCATTTAAGTTTGGGCTAGGCCGCCTCACTTCAGAACTGAATCCAAAGCAAGGTTCAGCCTTCCCGATGTGGGTCAGCCTTTGTGAGTTCTTGGATGGCTATCGCATGGCTGCTTAGCCGGTGCTCAGGAAAGCCAGGCACAAGGCAAACCAGGAGTCCATTGGATTCCCTGCTTGCTTCTTCACAAACTACTGAAATGGCCCTTTATGGCTGCCATAGTTTGAGACTGTGGATCTATGAAAATGTCAGCGCCCCCATCGTACTTTTAAATCTTGGCTTTAATGGAGGCGGACAGATGGCTAAGGCAAACTTCATGGGCAGCAGAAGCAGCAGCTTCTGGGTCTGGGGGATGAGCATGGAGGGAGGGAGGGAGGGAGCGAGGGGAGTCCAATGGACTCACAGTCAGCCTTGTGCTGGATTTCCCATGTGGGCTGGCGGGAGTGGACCACCATCACCACGAAACAGCCCAAGGCATCCCGAGGTGCTTTGGACCTGAGCTACTTTGCTTCAGGGTGCTCACCCAGTACTGCCTTGTATTCAGGCTAAATTGGCCCATGTTGGCTTGGATCTGGATGTTCAGCCTGAGGCAACGCACTGCCCTGGTTTCCAGGGTTTTATTTAGCTTTGTTTTTACTTTTTTTGGGGGGGGGGAGCAATTTGCACAAATGTGCAGTTGTGCTAATGTGCATGAGCATGAGTGCACAGTAGCAGTAATGCACATTTCTGGTAATGCACATTAGTATTAGGGTGTACTTGTGCAAGTGGAATAAAATGATCATACATCCCTAAAAAGAACACCTCATCTAATTCCACCCATGAGTGGACGATGCCTGGCAATCCATAAACCACAGACAGAACAGATTTAACAAAATCCAGATGTCCCTACTAGCATTTGGTTTTCATTGTCCTACACCTTAAAGGAGAGGCAAGGCGATGTGCAAGCGCATGCAATAGCAGGCAAGTATAATCAGACCCTAGAGGCAGCATCGGGCAAAAGTCCAAGGCCAATCATTCAGAAATCTAGACATAAATTAAGGTCAGGATACAAAATTCTGGAGCCGACAACTGGTACTGTTTTCAACAAAATCCAGACAGAAAATGCAGGCTTATATTCCCAGGGTCTCTTGAACATCACCCACAGCTCAGCTGCCGTATATTACAATCTTGAACCCTGTACTCTTTTTGGAGTCAGGTACTTCATCTTAAAGGAGACTTACTGCTCTGCTTCTTAAGATGATGGTGCTCTCTGGGACTGGGTGGATGCTCAGCCTCTGCTTCAGAAGCAGAACTCCTCTCTTCCAGCAGGGGCAGACCCATGGTTTTCTACTTGGAGGGCCCAGGCTCCCCAAGTCTCCCAACAGAGGTGGCTCCATGGCTTCATCTGTCTCAGGGAGTTTTAACTCCTTAGAACAGGAAGAGGATCCCTTCAAGGGGGTTTGACAACAGGTGTGCCAGGGAAAATCTGCCAGTGCCCTCAGCCATGGGCCAGTGAACGTTGGGTTCAGTGAGACCACTGGGACCTTACAGGGAGCTCCCCTGCCCCAGATCGATTTGACCCATTAATCCAGGGATGCAGAACTCCAGGCTTGGTGGCCAAATCTGGCCTTTTGGGATTCCCCAGATGGCCATTCCAGATGGGGAATTTATTGTATAAATATAATAAATAAATAGTAGTCAAATCCCAAGGGACTTATGTCTGAGTAGCCTTGCTTTGAAGCACAGTGTGGAAAGTCAACAGGCTTCCTTCGGCTTTGTCCTTCCACCCAAGAAATGCCTTGTGAGACTTGAATCTGTGATCCCTCCCCTTCATCACCTTTACCCAATTTTGTGTCCCTAATTTCATATTTTGCTAGTGACACAATTGATTTAGCACTACTTTTCATATTTCGTGAAGTCTAAAGCAACTTGGAGAGATACGGTGGGTTGCTTCCGCTCTGGCCTCTTTAAGAAGGCTGGATGAAAGCTGCTTTGCCAATGACATAAAAAGTGTAACTGCCTGAAATGATTTCTAGATCAAGCATTTTCAGAATTCCTCATATTTCCATAGCTTGCTTAACTGTTAATGACATCGGAGGCTTTGCATATTATTATTCAAACGAAAATCCTGCATGTGTGCAGGGCAGTTAATAAAGAATTTAAGCTTTAAATCACTTATTGCACTTTTGATGGTTGCAATGTGTTCTGGGATTAAGTGAACATATTTATTTTGCCCTAGATTTTAAATTGGGGGAAAAGTAGTTCAAATATATGGTGTCAGCAACATCCCCCGATTTTGCATCGAGCGAACAAATGACATGTTTTCTTTTGTCTGTTCTCATCAGTTAAGTAAATATGATCTGAGGACACTACTTCACTGCATCACAGAGGCAATTTCATGAACAGGGTGAGATATTTAGATTTTAAGAAAAAAGTGTTGATGATTGGATTTTAAAGGCACTCCAAACAGGAAAAACTAGTTACATTTATTGATGCTGCCAAATTTTGGAATTAGCCTGCTGGTTAAACTTCGCCTGTTTGTAATGAGCCTGAAGCAGCATTTTACAAATTTGCTATTAAGTTTGGAATTGATTGTGAGTTTCTGGGCATGCACAGTTTGTATCTAAATACTGCTATTGCTGTGCATGCACTGAGCTGGTTAGATTAACTTTTGTCTTGCTTACTGCAAACCATCATATCTCTCTCTTACTTTCCTCAGATCCGCTTTGGGGCATCAATCATACAGTATTTTCTTTTCTTTTGTCCTGGAAGTAAACATGTACTTTACTTAGAGCTATCTGCAGTGGATGTTTTCTGCAAGAGGCCATATGAAAACAACCGATTAGGAAGGAGGTATATAACATGGTGACACAGGACTTCATGATGCACTGCTTGTTTCCAAACTACAGCTCTGAAGATGTTTGAGAGACAGAAAGAGTGCACATGTATGTATGAGTGTTGTGTGTGTGTGTGTGTGTGTGTGAGAGAGAGAGAGAGAGAGAGAAAGAGAGAGAGAGAATGCATGTGTGTGTAAATAGATCTGCATGTATATCTAAGAACATAAGAACATAAGAAGTGCCATGCTGGATCAGACCGAGGGTCCATCTACTCCAGCACTCTGTTCACACATTGGCCAACCAGCTATGACCAGGGAGCAACAAAGCAGGACATGGTGTAACAGCACCTCTTACCTAGGTTCCCCATCAATTGGGGCACACAGGCTTACTGCCTTGGATATTGGAGGTAGGCACATAGCCATCAGGGCTAGTAGACATTGATAGCCTTTTCCTCCATATATTTGTCCAATCCCCTTTTAAAGCCATCCAAATTGGTGGCCATCACTACACCTTGTGGTAGGGAATTCCATAATTTAACTGTGCACTGTGTGAAGAAGGACTTCCTTTCATTTGTTCTGAATCTCCCACCAATCAGCTTCATGGGATGACCCCATTGGGTTCTAGTATTTTGAGAGAGGGAGAAAAATATATTCCTGTCCGCATTCTCCATAATTTTGTATACCTCTATCTTGTCTCCCCTTTAGCCTTCTTTTTTCCAAGCTAAACAATCCCAGATGTTGTAACAGTCCCTCGAAGGGGAGATGATCCAGCCCCTTAATCTGTGCATTTATGTGTGTATGTGTGAGAGAAAGGAAGAGGGGTGTATGGATGTGTGTGTGTGTGTGTGTGTGTTTGTGTGTGTGTGTGAGAGAGAGAGAGAGAGAATAGGTTTTTGGACATCACATTGGGGGACATGTCATTAGTGCAGTGTCCTTGCCCAATTTGGCTGTGACCATGCCCACTGCTGGAATGTGGCCCCCAATGCAATTTCTTGGAGCCAATTCATCCCCCCAAAAGGTTTCCCCAACCCTGACTAGATGGTACTGCAATTATTCTAAATATGGTAAATCAGCCTTGCTGTATTTAAGGCCCTCCTGCTCATTCTTCTGGCTGGGGTCCTGAACATCTTCCCAAAGTCCTGCCTTAATGCCACCACTGTGTGTTGGATTCCTGGGGCAAGTTTCTTTCAACCCTAATCACAAACTGTAGGCATGTTGTCCTGAACAGGCAGGCCTTAGACCAGCCATCTCCAGCTTGATGCCCTCCAGGTGTTTTGGACTTCAACACCTACGGCTGCTCAGCAAGCATAGACAATGTTCAGGGATCCTGGGAGCTGTAGTCCAAAACAGCTGGCAGGCATGAAGTTGGGAAGGCCATCTCAGGTCTGTTTACCTTCTTCAGTTGGCCAAGTAAGCCTCTGTTTTCCCTTCCACCCGTGGCCTGTTCTCTCATTGACAAATGGTTTCCCATTGCTGGTTGCCATATTTCCTTATGACATATAATGCTTGGTGTTAGGAGATTCTGTATAGCATGTCTCAACTTACCATAGAATCATAGAATCAGAATAATAGAGTTGGAAGGGCTATAAGGCCATCGAGTCCAACCCCCTGCTCAATGCAGGAATCCACCTTAAAGCATACCTGACAGATGGTTGTCCAGCAGCCTATTGAATGCCTCTAGGGTGGGAGAGCCCACAACCTCCCTAGGTAATTGCTGCCATTGTTGTATTGCTGTAACAGTCAGGAAGTTTTTCCTGATGTCCAGCTGGAATCTGGCTTTCTGTAACTTGAGCCCATTATTCTGTGTCCTATACTCTGGGGTGATTGAGAAGAAATTGTGGCCCTCCTCTGTGTGACAACCATTCAAGTATTTGAAGAGTGCTATCATGTCTCCCCTCAGACTTCTCTTCTCCAGGCTAAACATGCCCAGTTCTTTCAGTCTCTCCTCATAGGGCTTTGTTTCCAGAACCCTGACCATCCTTGTTGCCCTCCTCTGAACATGTTCCAACTTGTCTGCATCCTTCTTGAAGTGTGGTGCCCAGAACTGGATGCAATACTCTTGGGAAAATGTATGTGAACAGTCTACAAATGTATTCCAACCTTTAAGCAAGAGTGAAAAGACCCACAGTTTTTTTAATATTATAAAAAAAATTAAAAGCAAAATATTTTACAAAAATATTTATTTCTATCCCTATTTGGTCACAGTGTCTATTTCAATATAGAGACTGTTTTTTCCCCTCCCAGTTTGAACCTGGGAAATGTCCTTTTCTTCTCTGCATCTTATCCGTAATCTTATTCATTTCAGCAATCTCTAACACTTTAATTAACCATCCTTTAATTGCAGGTTTCACTGCTTTTTCCAGTGGCAGGCCAGAACAATCTTGGCAGCTAATAAGAGGTTTAAAGCAAATAGTCTAGTAGCATGTTGGGAAATGATCATCCTTGTAATTCAGAAAGTCCATAAGCAAATCAGATCTCACAATAACACCAGTAATTGGAGAAATAGCCCTGAAACTCGGAGATCAGTAAGTATGAATAGGGTCATATTCTAATGAAGGATGAAAAGAAGGTGCTGGGTGATCTTGTGAAAAAGCTATACTGTACATCTGCTTCACAATCCAGCACATGAGATGCTGAGGCTTTTAAGATGAAATGCACTTGTTAGAGTTCCTTCTTTCAGTTCAAGAACTTTGGATGTTAATGGATACCAGAAATCTGAGGGTCAATCTACACATTACATTAATGACATTGCATGAAGCTCCCTCCTTTGGGTTTTGCTAACTCTCAAGCAAGCATCTGGCCACCATCTGGATGGGGGCCCCAAACATGGAAGGGGAGGTATAATCCTTATTATCTCAGCTGCTTTCCCTTGAAATATCCCCACCCTCCCAGTATGATAGTTCAAGTAAAAAGAAAAAAACCCAATTGGCACCAATGAAAGCTTCCTTTCCTTTCCTTTTCAAAACTGCTCCATGAGGGGGTTATGGTTGTTCTGCTCCATCCTGGATTCTGTCATCCACATTAGATGATACCTCAAGTGCACCATGGGAGAGACAATCAGAACAGTAAGATGAGACCTCGATACTTGAGAGAGCGCCTCTCCTTATATCTGCCTGCCCAAGACCTGAGATCTGTCAGATGAGCCCTTCTCCTTGCCCCACCAGTGCGAGATATACACTATGGTGGGACATGAGAAAGGGTTTTCTCTCTAGTGGCACCTCAGCTGTGGAATGCCCTCCTCTTGGAGGCCTGACTGGATTCATTTTGGCATCAGGTTAAGACATGGCTTTTTAATAAAGCCTTTAATGGCTAAATCCACCACCCTGTACACTGTCTTGTTTTAGTTGGATTTTACTGTTTTAAAATTTGTATTGGTTTTAATATATTAATGGTTGAATTTGTTTTAGAACTGCATATTTATTCTATTTTATATGTATGATTTTAGCTGTACGCCACCCTGAGATCCTTGCGATATAGGGCAAGATATAAATGTTTTAACAAACAATAAATAACAGGAGGAATTTCAGTACCATGGACAGTACCCCAGGTACCAGTGCTGGTCTTGGAGTGATTTCAGGACCACGGAGAACATCCCTGCAGCCAGAACACTGAAAAAATTGAGTAGAGTGACAAGTTTTATATCAATCAATCAATCAAGTTTTTACTGTTTGTAGCCAATGGTCATCACAATACAAATACAAAGCACACAAGTATAAAACAGAAAAAAAAAACATTTGGTACAATAAAACAGGAGTACAATAAAAGGATCAGGATTTAAAACATTCCTTCTGTTTAACCCCCTTAGTATTTGACAGTGGTATGGTTTAGAAAGGCCGCTCTTGTCTTTCTTGCAGCTAGTGCAAATCAAGCTATCCTATAGCTGATGAATTTGCCCACATCAGCCAATAGCCATCTCGTTTTAAAATCATCTGATTTGCCTTCTAAGGTGGTCTGGAAAGGGAGAATAAATTTAGCCCTGGGCGAATTATACAATGGACAGAATAAGATATAATGTATGAGATCTTCAATCTGTCCTGATTCACATAATGCAAAAGTGCTCTTTTACAGGTCCATTAGAAAATCTTCCAGCCAGATACTCTGTGGGCATCATTTGAAATCTGAGCTGGGTAAAAGCATGCCTAACAGGGAAAAAGGTTAACTCTCGCAAATAAGTAGCCCTTATTTGCAAATTTACAGTTTTTTATGTACTAAAGTAGTACAATTTACAGTAGCAAATTTACAGTTTTTTATGTACTAAAAATCTCTTTTGGCATCTTTACCAAACACAACATCTTAGATCTTACATTCAGATATTGAGTAGGGATTGAGTAGTTCAATATCAAACATTTTATTTTATTTTTATTTATTTATTACATTTATAGGCTGCCTTTATTCATCCAAGGAACCCAAGGTGGCATACATAATCCTCCTCCCCTCCATGTTATCCTCACAACAACAACCTTGTGAGGTAGGTTGTGCTGAGAGTCTGAGACTGGCCCAATGTCACCCAGTGAGCTTTCATGGGTGAGTGGGGACTAGAACCAAGATCTCCTGACTCCTAGTCCAAAACTCTAGCCACTACCCCACACTGGCTCTACAAGATTATACCCAACCTTCTCTGTTCTGCAAATCCAAAAAGCACATTTTTGCTAAATGTTGTTCTGGCATTGATAGTATTTTTGTTCCCAATACAATATTGTGGATTTGTGTAGACATGCATGTAGAGAAGGGACACCTAGCTCAGTCCTTAATAATGCACCAGCTGTACTGTGTAACACTTTATTCAGGAAGTTGCACCCCTGTCTGCACTGGCCAATTCCATAGGTACAGCTATTGCTAGAGTGGAGAGGATCGGCCTGTGATGTACCTGTAAAAGACGAGAAACCTGTCAGAAATAAATAAATAAATGGCAATCCTGATTCAGCACCACAAGCCTGGTTGAATCTGCAGGGTTCTAAATCCAGAGTTTTATGAGGTAAGCACTCAAAGCCCTCTGTCCCAATGGGCGAATCTGTTCATTTTGCCTTCTCCCACATCAGGTCTTTTTGGTAATCTAAACTTCTTTCCCCCCAATTCTGAATATATCTGTGAATGACAAGTTCTTGTCCAGAAATGTACAGAACAACCGTTTTGCCAATCTTTACCATCAGTATGTTGTTCAGGACATAATCTGCTTGGTAGTTCTGTTGCAAGTGGATTTACAGTGGTGTGAGCTAATCCTCCGGTAATCCACAAGAACATCTGGGGATCTGCAAAGTAGCAGAGTCTAGCCTGTTCAGAGTGGGATGGGAACCACGTAGCTTCTCATTGGTTCTTCACTCAATTCCAGTTGGGTGCTAAAACAGTGAGATCTGGAAGCATGGCATGGCATCATTTTGCCAGACTGAGAAGATTTGATACCATAATATGTGCAGGGCATTAAAAACTAGATTCCATATTTTGATAATAATAATAATAATAATAATAATAATAATATTTATTTATAACCCGCCTCTCCCTACGGATCGAGGCGGGGAACACAATGCAAATGCAAGCATAACAAAGTTAAAAAATTTAAAACAAGAGAAACACATCATTAAAACATTTAAAATTCCTCCGGATAGGCCTGCCGGAAGAGAACAGTCTTCATGACTCTCTTGAATTCATGAAGACTGTCAATTTGTCTAACTTCCTCTGGCAGACCATTCCATAGTCTGGGAGCCATAGAAGAGAAGGTCCTCTGGGTAACACTCGCCAGCCTAATTCTGGCTGGCTTGAGTACGTTCTTCCCAGAGGACCTAAGAGTGCGGGGCGGATTGTACGGGAGAAGGCGATCCCGTAGGTAGCCTGGGCCCAAACCATGAAGGGCGTTGAAGGTAATAACCAACACTTTATACTTTGCCCGGAAACTGACCGGCAGCCAGTGAAGTGATTTTAAAACTGGTGTAATGTGGTCACCCCTAGGTGTACCGGTGACCAACCTGGCTGCCATATTTTGAACAAGTTGAAGTTTCCGGACTAGGCACAAAGGTAGCCCTATGTACAGCGCATTGCAGAAGTCGAGCCTCGAAGTTACCAGCGCATGCACTACCATCTTTAGGTCTTCCAACTCTAGGAAGGGGCGCAGCTGGCGTATCAGCCGAAGCTGATAGTAGGCACTCCTGGCCGTCGCATCAATCTGAGCTGTCATCTGGAGCGATGGATCCAGGAGTACCCCCAAGCTGCGAACACAGTCTTTCGGGGGGGGGGGGTGTAACCCCATCCAGAACTGGTTGACACACCTCCAAACCCAGGTTGGGGCCTTTGACAGCAAGCACCTCTGTCTTGTCTGGATTCAGCTTCAGTTTGTTTTTCCTCATCCAGCCCATTACCGCCTCCAAGCATTCGTTCAGAGGAGACACACTATCCTTAGCTGATGATGTTGAAGGCATAGAGAAATATATTTGGGTGTCGTCAGCATATTGATAGCACCCCGCCCCATGCCTCCAAATGATCTCTCCCAGTGGTTTCATGTAAATGTTAAACAGCACTGGAGAAAGGATGGCACCTTGCGGTACACCACATAGCAACTCCTTTTTTGAAGAGCAGCTATCCCCAAGCATCACCATCTGGAACCTGCCCAAGAGATAGGATCGGAACCACTGAAGCACAGTGCCCCCGATTCCCAATTCCCCCAGGTGCTCCAGAAGGATACCAAGGTCGACGGTATCGAAAGCCGCTGAGAGGTCCAGGAGTACCAGCAGGGACACACTCCCCCTGTCGATACTAAGGCGTAGATCATCTACTAAGGCGACCAAAGCGGTCTCAACTCCATATCCTGCTCTGAAGCCAGTTTGAAATGGGTCTAGAAAATCAGTGTCATCCAAGACTGCCTGGAGTTGAAAGGCAACCGCTCTCTCGATCACCTTGCCCAAAAATGGAAGATTTGATACTGGCCTGTAGTTATTAAGGTCCAGGGGATCCAGGGAGGGCTTTTTTAGAAGCAGCCTTACCACTGTCTCTTTTAAACATGATGGAAAGCTGCCCTCCCTGAGAGATGCATTAATAATATGTTGTAAATGTGATCTAACTGCATCTCCTCCCTGGACGACCAGCCAGGAAGGACAGGGATCAAGAGGGCAAGTCGTCTTCCTCACACATCCAAGTACCTTGTCCACATCCTCGGTACTCACCAACTGAAACTGATCAAGTGTAATCCTACTTGTGGAGTCACTGGACACTCCAACAAATTTTGATCACAGAAGAATCCAGTGGAGGCTGGTGGTCTTGGTCAGTAGGGTAGTGAATCAGCTCTGGGTTTCAGTCAGAACTCAAAAGAAGCCATCCAGCGCCCTGGATGGCTCCTTTAGAGGTCTGACTAGTTCTGACTGAAACCCAGAGCCGATTCACTGCCCTGCTGGCCTAGGAGCCACCAGCCTCCACTGGATAAATCAAGTTAATTTGAACAACTTTGGCATTATGACATTATGAGAAAAACATGTCCCTTTAATAACATGTCATCTTAAATGTATATCCATATTTTCAGCAGGAACCCCATAGTTATTTTAGCTCAGCTGTCATTTTATATGAACCTTGTTGTAATCTGAACTGAGAGTTTTATTAATAAGTGGTATGTAAACAATAAGTGGTATGTAAACAACACCCATAATAAACAAAGAAAGGATATTTAAGAATTAAATTAAGAATGAAATCTCCCAGTCTATGTTACTTTCACATGTTGTAACTGATAGTTTCATTTCTGATATTACTGAAGTAATCAGCAATTCAAATCTAAATAAATCTGCAAGATGCTCTCAAATTCCATATATAAATATGGATTTTCATGTGTATTGAAGTGCACACTTCCTCAATAAAACCATATTTAAATGTGTATCCATATTTAAGATACATTTAAATCGCTGAGAACTGTGTTGCGACTTTTGGAGAAGGGCAAACTCTGTTGGATTGTTATGTTCCAATCCACACGTTAGTCTGAGAGGTGCATTAGTCAAAGAAGAATTTGTAAAGATCAAATTTATGAAGTACCACAGTAATTAACAACCGAATGCTATACTTGTCTACTCAGAAATGTCTAATTCAGCTCAATGCAAAGGCCATTGGCCAAAAGGAATAAACTTGACTGACTATTCTTTCAATGGGGCTTACTGGCTGGTACATTGGTAAAGGATTGCAGAACAATAGTGCTATTCTATATATGTCTGCTCAGTTGTAAGTCCCAATAAAGTGTGTGGCTGCTAATCATGTATAGGAGCGCAGCCTTACTGTATGTGCATGATGCATGGACTGAGAAAATCATGCATCTCTAATACATGAACTCATTATGTTTTCAATGCGTGAGAGTCTCTGACTTATTTAGCACTTTGTGTGTGGCCCCCGTTCATGATGTGAATTAATGATGTCACAGTAAATTGCAAAAGAAAATGATACATATGGGGTGATTTATTGTTAATGTGAAACTGAGCACAAACCTGCAAATTGATGCGCAGAAATCCCCAGCTGTTACAAAATTATTGTGACAAGACAGACAATCAAATGCCCAACAAATACAACAACGTGTACTCTAGTAATCCTGCTGTGACAGGTCCCTTTACACATCTCTGGTTTTTGTTTTGTTTTTTCAAATTAGACACAGAGATGTCATCACTCGTGTTTTATTGATTTTGGATTCTTTTTTTTTAAATGTAGCTGAAGCCTGATGTGTTATGAAGATGTTCATTCTCCAATCATTTGTGCTGACAATCAAAAAGGCAAAACAAGTAAAAAAGGAGCGCTTTTTAAAACTCATACACAAATAGCAGCTTCTTATATGGAGGAGGTGGACGTATCTAAATTGTAATAGTCTGCAGAAGATGACAGGGAGACAAATCTAGAAGAAGAGAACGTATATGTCAGGGGATTTAGATCTCATGGTTCTAACTGTCTGGAATTGTGTGCAAATTTACTCTTAGAAAAATACATAATATTAAAAATAAACAGCTGAAAATGCAAAGTTCCCCCATAGGATAAAGCATGAAAATATGCATGTTGAGGGTATTTGTGCATTTTGGGAGGGATTTTTACATTTTCACAAATTTGAGAAATTGGGGGTGGGGAGTGGGAATCTGATTCCATCAATAAGAGAATGACAGAAGGAGAGGTGCCTGACAATCTGCAAGATGTAGCTGGAACAGATTTTTCAGAATCCTACATCTCTAGTCGAAAGCCAGTCTACACTTCCAGAAAAGCCATGTGGGAGAGTTGTCATTACAGAATGAAGGCAGGGGATTCCATATGTAAATGCTCTCCCACATTTAAAAAAATGCAGGTAGAGAATTAGAACCTGTGTTTTATCAATGGCCATGTGTTTCTCAATTGTTCTATCAATGGTCTGCCCTTGGTATCGCCTAAATGAGTGCTCAAAACAAATGCTCACGGTGCAAGAGACTGAACAGAACTGCATCAGACCAATAAGATAATTTTAAGCACTGTTTATAAATGAAGGTACATGAACAATCATACCAATTGGAATAAACATTGCATAAAATTATCTTATTGGTCTAGTGCACTTCTGGTGGATTCCTGCATTGAGTAGGGGGTTGAACTTGATGCCTTATAGGCCCCTTCCAACTCTACTATTCTATGATTTGATGGTGCCATGGTTCTGTATTAGGTCTCTTGCACCTGTGTGTTTGTTTTGAGCTTTTATTGGGGATTTTGTCTTTTCTGTTTTGTATAGTCTCCTAAGTGGGAGCTCAGACTCTCTCCTATACATCATGATTGAGAGAGAGAGAGAGAGCGAGAGAGAGAGAGAGAGAGAGAGAGAGAGCTTCCTTCCCTGGATTTTTGAATTTTGTGCAGCTTTATACAAAGTCAGGGACTCTCTCTGTTTCCAGCCCTCCCAGAATGGTAATGTGTGTCAAAATAGATGCTTCTAGGAATATTCCGCTTGCCTCCGATAAGCGCTTGGAAATGTGGAGGCTTAACAAAAGCTTATCTTTTCTATCCAAACAGCCTGAGCCTGCATAACTGAACTGGGTGTCTCAGAAGAACAGGCTTTATTGTGAAACTTAATAGCACTCCTGCTTCTGATCCTAGCCAGAAAGACCAAGCTGTCTCTTTCATGACATATCTTGGCAGGAAGAGGGCTGTGGGGCTCTCCCAGGGGAAGCTACCTCCACCCCCATCCACACCCCATCCGCTTAATCTCTCGCTTTCTCTACAAATCCTTCCACACCTACCTCTGCCCTCCTTTTATGCCATTTGCTTGGCATAGCTAATAAGGCACTGATTATACTTCAGAAGTGCAAATAACACTTCCCTTTTTTATATTGAGTGTTCCTCTCTGAGAGAAGGAGGAGGAGGAGGAGGAGGAGGAGGAGGAGGAGGAGGAGGAGGAGGTCCTTGCAGGGGACATAGAGAGGCACTTAAAAGACCTGGGGCCCTGACCCATTGGCCCAAAATTGCATATAATTTGCATATCCTAATGGATATGCACCTATGCAAATTTTGAAATAATTACTAGAATTCCCATTTCACAGTAGGCAAGCCAATTCATTGCCCATCCAGGTAAGCTCCAATAACTTTTTCAATAAAGTTACATCCTACCCCAGAACACCCAGAGCAGTTCAATGGATTTACCCATGACTCCCCAATGAATTCTCCACCCAGACAATCCAGATCGTGCTCCCAAATCAATTTCTCATCCGTTGTCATGTTATTACTCCTCTAAGCTGGATTGAATTCTAAGGAAAAAGAAATGGCAAACCCAACGCAGGTTGCAGCCTGCAGCCTGCAGCGGCTCAGTTCAGCAGCTTGTTTGCCTTTGCTTAGGGCCACGATCCTACAGACTGAGCCATTGCTGCTCAGAAGCTTCCAGACTTGGAGGCTTCCAAGATGTCATGCCCTACCAGGCTGAATTGGGCAGTGTTTGAGAAGCAGTGGAGGCAGCCTGTGCCTCCCCATCCCTCAATCTCTTTTATCTATCCCCGTAACTCTGATATCTTTTTCAGCTCATCCAGTAAGAGCGCTTTGGAGGGGAAGGAAAGGAGGTGACCCAGCACAAATCATATCCTGCCCTCCCCCATCTCCTCCTCTCCCTGCCCACTGGAACAGAAAGACGGCATTCCAACATAACCAACATATTTTTGCTTAAAGCCAGGAATTAAGCCTTAGGACTAAGCATTGCAACCTTTTGCAATGATCAGCAGTTAGGAGAAAGGGGGCAGGACCATGGGAAGGGTCCGTGTCCATCTGGCGAGTCCCAGAGGGTCAGATTGGGACCTCCCGGCAGGCTGGATTTGGCCATGGGCCTGAGCAGTTCAGGTCGGTGGCTCCGATGTTATGGGGTGGTGAATCCGCTCTGGGTTTCAGTCAGGACTCTGAAGGCATTATCTAAGGTTCTGAACCATATCCCCATAGGTTCAGCACCTTGGGTAGCTCCTTTAGAGTTCTGGCTGGTTCTGACTGAAACCCAGAACAGATTCCCTGTCCCAATGCCGTTGGAGCCACCAGCTTCTACTGGGGCTGAAAGTTCTGTGCCCGTGGCTTGGGGTCTTCTTCTTCTAGTGCAAAACAAAAAGGGCCAAACTTTAAATACTAGTCAGTGATCAGTATTAGGTCCATGGGACATGGTTGGGTTTTCTTTTCTTTTTTGAACTCTTTTCTCTCATCCACGATCCTGGAAAATGTTTACATCCTCTCCAAATAAAATCCCCATACCCTCTGCTTTTTTGGGCTCAGTACTACAGCTTCCCTCCTGATCCAAATTGCAGCTGCTGGGGTTGGGATGTGTGTGTGTGATTTTAATTGGGACCACACAACCGTTCCCATCCTGGCTGGGTCCCTCAGTGGCTGTTATTTAAAGAAAGACAACAGCAACACTATTTACAGTAAGACAACAACAACACAAAAACTTCAAGTGATGGTTTTAGAGTTCCACATAGTTTGGCCCTGAAGGTAAATGGTGAACAATATCCCCCCTCCCCTATTGAACATGTAGCATATTACAAAAATAAAATAAGGAAACAGATGTTTTCATCATCTTCATCCAACATTAAAATCCTATTACCAACTACAAATCAGTGGTTTGAACCCTCCAGAAAGAAAGAATGTTTTTTCTGGTTCTTGCTGATGACAGACATAAATGACATACTGTGCAGAAAGAATCTTGTAATTCTTCATTTTAGTGGGGTGTTGTTGTTTTATTTTTGTTTTTAATCCCAAAGCAGTCTGCTCCAATCTGTGTGTGTGTGAGAGAGAGCTCAGTGGTTGGGGAAAGGCTGTGAAACCCTTGTTTTCTCCTGTTGTTCATGGCTTATAGAGGCAGGAAAACAGCCTCTTCCCCTTTCAGGAATCCTGTGTTGGTGTTGGTGTTTGTGTGTGTGTGTGTGTGTGTGTGTGTGTGTGTGAGAGAGAGAGAGAGAGAGAGAGAGAGAATGGGTGAGTATGCAGTGGTGCAGGAGTAAATTTTGAAGTGTAGCTACCCATCGTGACATTTCCTATAGCCACACCACCACAGACAGCTCAAAAATGCAGGCAGCTCTGTTGATCCATTTTACCAAATATAAGAACATAAATACATAAGAAGAGCCACGCTGGATCACACCAAGGGTGGATCAAGTCCTGAATTCTGTTCCATGGGAGCTGTCCCATGGGAAACCCACAATACGCCTACGTTCCCCAGCAACTGGTGTAACATTGACATCCTGGAGGTAGCATATAGCCATCAGGACTGGTAGCATTGATAGCCATCCAAATTGGTGGCCATCACTACGTCTTGTGGAAGTGAATTCCATAGTTTGACTCTGCACTGTGTGAAGAAGTCTTTCCTTTGATCTGTCCTCAATCTCCCACCAGTCAGCTTTGTACATCATGTCTTCCCTTACTTGCCTTTTCCCCAAGGTAAACCAATCCTAGGAGATTTCATCTCTGTTGGGAGCAGGTCTTTTGTAAAGTGAATGAGTCTTAATTGCCCATGTAAGACCAAGACACCCCAAAATACTTTGCATTACAACAGGGAAGGATATATTGTGGCTGAGAAAATTCATTCGGTGAGAATTGCAACTAAATTCAAAGGGAGCAGGAAATTTTGAGGTGGGTGGTGGCGGCACATGATGTCAGCACATTGCTAATCAGAAGGTCCTGGCACTGCTAGCACAGTGTGTATGTATATGTGGTGTATATGTGAAGATGTGTACATATGTGGCTGCTTGTACACCTACAAAATGTTACTCAGAGGCCAATGTTAGAAATGGACCCCATTTTTCTGTAAGAGCATTGTTATATTGGGATGCATAATTAGTATTGTTCATAGAGCCAGTGCAGTGTAGTGGTGAGAGTATTGGACTGGGACTCGGAAGACCTGGGTTCGAGTCCCCCCTTTGCCATGAAGCTCACTGGGTGTCTTTGGGACAGTCATGGGCTCTCAGCCTAACTTGAGACTACTGGAGCATAAAATGGAGAGGAGTTGTCATGTTTCCAAGCCCTCCCACTATTATGCAAGACAATAAAGAGGTCTGCCAAGTAATCCACAAAACGTTATTCAGCAAATAAACTTGTCTTTGCACCTGAAGAGTGTTTAAACACTAGGAACTTTTCTCTAGGCTAAAAGTTGCCTAAGTGAGACAACTGTCCTTTCAATGAAAGGGAAGGTTTTTTTTTTCCTGATCCACTTTACTTCAGGGCTGGGGGCTGGGGTTCCTCTGAAGAAGCCTTTGGCAAGAAGCTATCCAAGCTGACCTACTCTCACTTTCTTTTAGCTCTGCCCATTGGAGTCTGCAGCAGACTTTGGGATTGGTCAACTCTGAAGTCCCTTCTGTTTCTGCATTGTTAGTATTTTCTTTGGTAAAGTCTGGTGAAGATTCATCCCTGGTTCCTGAAGAGCCTGGGAGAATCTCCTCCCCTGCTTCCTCTGTTGGCTGGTACATTTCTAGTCTTGTTTCTTCTGGTTCAGAGTCTGATTCCGATTGATAGCTTGAAACTCTTTTCCCCACACTAAGGGGAACAAGCCTCATCATGACAGGAGGGCCATATAAGCTGCCTTGGATTCCATGCAAGAGGGGAAAAGGCAGATAAGAATTCAATAATAAAATAAAAAAGTAATAAATTCCCATTCAGTGCAGGATCCCTGACTAGTTGGGAGTCATGAAAATGACTGATCCAGGAAGCATTACTTTCATTTTCAGTTCACGTTGCTTGCCCTCAGTGATATCTTGATGTACCCATACCTGATTAGCTATGTACTGTCATGATGTCATGCCACTAATTATGTGATCTGCAATTAGTTAGGATTGTCCATGTGTACTATGGAGAGGAGAGGAGGATGGCTATGGGTTCCCTGCAAAAGGAAAAATGGTGGCATATACATGTAATAGAAATACATTATTTCCCAGATTTGGAGTCACAACACCCAGTTCTCACACTCATTTCAGTTTTCCGTTTTGCTACAATTTGGGAGTTTTGCCATTGTATAAAAAGGAATAATCATCTCCCATGTAATTTGTGATTTTTCTTGTTTGTTTTTGGTATGTAATACCCAACAAATGTCATAGGATCAAAGGGCACTATTGGTTTAAATATATTCCTAGGAGGATTGATTTTCAAAGTTTGAAGTTATTTTCACTTTTATTAAAGTTACCAGTAGTCACAGTTCATGTAGGTTATTTCTAATGCAGGAATGTGTGTGTTAGTATCTGTACATATTTACATGTGATACCCCTCTGGCATATCAGTCTATATTTATTTCTGTGAGCTGTGGCTGATTTGCAATATTTACAGGTCAGAAGCAACATATACCTTTTTTAAAACTTCTGTTGACATGGAAACAACCTGGCATTCCCACAGCTTATAGAAAATACATGCTGGGGATGTAGAGTAGAGAAATATGCTCCCCTTTTATATGCCTGGTAGGCTATAACTAGGAATAGGTGGAAATTTCAGTTCAGTTCAGTTCTTATAGGAATTCACCAACAGTCCAGATGTGGGGAAACATGAAACTGACAGATCTGTCCATCCAGGCCCAGGGTCAGTACTCAGCACTTAAAAGTCTAGGTCTGAAACCCCGTATATTTCATAGAAACATAGATTAGTAGAGTTGGAAGGGGCTATGCGGCTATCAAGTTCAACCCCTGCTCAATGCAGGAATCCACCTTAAAGCATACCTGGCAGATGGCTGCCCAGCTGCATCTTGAATGACCCTAGTGTGGGAGAGTCCACAACCTCCCTAGATCATTGGTTCCATTGTCGTACTGCTGTAACAGTCAGGATGTCCAGCCAAAATCTGGCTTCCTGTAACTTGAGCCCATTATTCCATGTCCTTTGCTCTTGGATGATTGAAAAGAGATCCTGGCACTCATCTGTGTGACAACCTTCCAAGTACTTGAAGAGTGCTATCATGTCTCTCACTTTGTGCTGAAGTTTTAACTGAGTTTCTGCTGAATTAGGATTGCTGTGTCTTTTTTTATGATAGGCTCTTCATCTTTAGCAGGTATGTGGTAGGGTGGGACACAAGGGCCCCTGCCATGCTGGGAATAGTAGTATCATTTCTGATAAGAGTTTAGCAAGACTTGCAAAATTCATATTTGGGCCTCTGAGTCTGTTTAGTTCAATCACTTTGCTGGGGGTGGTGGCAACTAAGAGGCCTTTGGATCCGTCCCGTCCCGTCCCCTCCCCTCCAGTATTAGAGGCAGTAAGCCTATATACACCAGCTGCTGGGGAACCTGTGTGGGAGGGTGTTGTTGCACCATGTCCTGCTTGTGGGTCCCTGGTTGACAGCTGGTTGGCCATTGTGTGAACAGAGTGCTGATTAGATGGACCCTCAGTCTGATGCAGCATGGCTCTTCTGCTGTTCTTATGTAGTATTTAAAGGCATAACTCCTCCTGCATCTGCCTGATTGAACCCTTGGGTCATCTTTAGAGGCCCTCCTTTGAGTGACCCTGCCAAAGGAAGCTAGGTGGGTGGCTACAAGAGAGAGGGCATTCTCAGTGGTGGGACCCCACTCATGAAATGAACTCACCAAAGAGGTTCACCTGGCAGCTATCTTTTCAGTGCCAGGCTAAGACCTTTCTTTCCTCCCAGGCATTTTAGAGATCCAGTTCTAGGTTATTATTATTCCTGTGCTGTTTGATTTGCATCATTTTGTATTTTATTATTTCAGATATTTGAATTGTGTTCCCCCCCAGCTGTGTTTTAAATTGGTATTTTAGTTTTTTCATAGAAAAAGTGCTTACAGATTGACTTATTTATAATCTGCTCCAAAATTTCCACAGGGATTTATGTCAGACTAACTAGTCTGTAGTTTCCAGGTTCCTCCTTTTTGTCCTTTTTGAAGATAGGGACAACATTAGCCCTCCTCCAGTTGTCTGACAGTTCACCCATCTTCTATGAAATTGATAATAGACAGTGGTTCTGAGGGTTCAACTGCTAGCTCCTTTATTACTCTAGGATGCAGTTCATCAGGACCTGGAAATCTGAACTCGTTCAAAGAAATTGGGTGTTCCTTGACCATTTGTTTATCAATCTCAAGCTTCAATCCTGCCCCTTCAGCTTGAACTTCATTTGTGCTGGGTGTGGGTGTGTCCATAGACCTGCTTTTGAGAGACAACTGAGCCAAAGCAGGAATTGATCACTTCGGCCTTTTCTTTGTCATCTGTTATCAATTTGCCATCCTCATGAAGTAGTTGAATCACCATTTCTTTCTTCTGTCTTTTACTATGTACATACATGAAGAAAGCTTTTTTGTTGCTTTTAGCATTCCTCGCTAGCCTCAGCTTATTCTCAACTTTAGTCTTCCTGAGACCATTCCTGCACTTCTGTGCTACCTGTCTGTACTCTTCTTTTGTAGCCTGGTCTTCCTTCATATTCCTTGATGTGTCCTTTTTTGTTTTCAGATCACCTCTAAGCTTTTTGTGGAGCCACATTGGTTTCTTCTGTTGTCTTCTACCTTTTTTTTTTCCCTTTTTGGGATTGTTTGTAATTGTGCCTTTAAAATTTCCTTTTTTTGAAAACTCCCACCCATCTTGGGCTCCTTTTTTCATTAGCGTCACTTGCCATGAGGCCTTATTTATTATTGTTCTGAGTTTATTAACGTTGGCTTTCCTAAAATCCAGAGTATGTGTATAGCTACACTCAGCTTTTGCTTCTTTTAAAATAAAATAAAAACTCATGTATGACATGGTCGCTTTCCCCCAGAGTTCCTGTAACTGCCACCAAGTCATCCCTAAGTTAGTATCAAGTCAAGGATAGCCAATCCTCTAGTTCCTTCTTCCACTTTCTGTAGGAGAAAGTTATCAGCCACACATGTCAGGGATTTCTTGGAGGGGTCACTTTCGGCAGAATTTGTCTCCCAACAGATATCGGGATAATTGAAGTCCCCCATTACTACTATATCACACTTCCTTGAAACACTGGCAATTTATTTCATCCTTGTGTTCTCCTTGATTGGGTGGTCAGTAGTAGACTCTGACTGTCATGCTCCTTTTATTCCTTGCCCCATTTATTTTAATCCAGATGCTCTCGATGGGGCCACCAGGCTCATCCTCCTGTATTTCTGTGCAGGGATAAGTATTTTTTTAACATGTAATAATAATAATAATAATAATAATAATAATAATAATAAACTTATTTATCACCCGCCTCTCCCAACGGATCGAGGCGGGGAACAACACCAAACACAAAATACAAAAACTGATTAAAAGCAGATAAAACCAGTACATCATTAAAACACCAATAAAACACCAATAAAACACTTTAAAATTTATCTAGGTAGGCCTGCCGGAAGAGATCAGTCTTTATAGATCTTTTAAATTCCTGAAGACTAGTGAGTTGGCGAATCTCTCCCGGCAGGTCATTCCACAATCTGGGAGCGGCAGAAGAGAAGGTCCTCTGGGTAACGGTTGTCAGTCTCGTTCTTGTTGACTGTAATAAATTCTTCCCAGAGGACCTAAGCGTGCGGGGCGGATTGTATGGGAGAAGGCGATCCCGCAGGTAACCTGGACCCAAACCATGTAGGGTTTTAAAGGTAATAACCAACTTTTTGTACTTTGCCTGGAAGCTAATTGGCAGCCAGTGGAGTGATTTTAAGACTGAAGTAATATGGTCACCCCTAGGTGTACCGGTGACTAACCTGGCTGTCACATTTTGGACTAGTTGAAGTTTCCAGACTAGACACGAAGGTAGCCCTATGTACAGCGTATTGCAGAAGTCGAGCCTCGAAGTTACCAGCGCGTGCACTACTGATTTTAGGTCTTCCAACTCTAGGAAGGGGCGCAGCTGGCGTATCAGCCGAAGCTGGTAGTAGGCACTCCTGGCCGTCGCATCTATCTGAGCTGTCATTTGGAGCGACGGATCCAGGAGCACCCCCAAGCTGCGAACACAGTCTTTCAGGGGGAGTGTAACCCCATCCAGAACTGGTTGACACACCTCCAACCCCAGGTTGTGGCCCTTGACAGTAAGCACCTCTGTCTTGTCTGGATTCAGCTTCAGTTTGTTTTTCCTCATCCAGCCCATTACCGCCTCCAAGCATTTGTTCAGAGGAGACACACTATCCTTAGCTGATGCTGTTGTCGAAGGCATAGAGAAATATATTTGGGTGTCATCAGCATACTGATAGCCCCCCGCCCCATGCCTCCGGATGATCTCTCCCAGCGGTTTCATGTATATATTAAACAGCATTGGGGATAGGATGGCACCTTGTGGTACACCACATAGCTGCTCCTTCTTTGAAGAGCAACTATCCCCAAGCATCACCATCTGGAACCTGCCCGAGAGGTAGGACTGGAACCACTGAAGCACAGTGCCCCCGAGTCCCAATTCCCTCAGGCGTTCCAGAAGGATACCATGGTCGATGGTATTGAAAGCCGCTGAGAGGTCCAGGAGTACCAACAGGGACACGCTCCCCCTGTCAATACTTAAGCGTAGATCATCCACTAAGGCGACCATAGCAGACTCAACTCCATATCCTGCTCTGAAGCCAGTTTGAAATGGGTCTAGAAAATCTGTAACATCCAAAACTGCTTGCAGTTGGAAGGCAACCGCCCTCTCGATCACCTTGCCCAAAAATGGAAGATTTGATACTGGCCTATAGTTATTAAAGTCCAGGGGATCCAGGGAGGGCTTTTTTAGAAGCGGCCATACTACTGCTTCTTTTAAACATGATGGAAAACTCCCCTCCCTGAGAGATGCATTAATAATATATTGTAATTGTGATCTAACAGCATCTCCTCCCTGGGCAACCAGCCAAGAAGGACAGGGATCGAGCGGGCAAGTCGTCCTCCTCACTCGACCAAGCAGCTTGTCCACGTCCTCGGTACTCACCAACTGAAACTGATCCAGTGTAATTCTACTCGCGGAGTTGCTGGACACTCCATTGTCAGCCTCTGCTATAACGACAGCATCTAAGTCGGCTCTTATCCGAGAGATTTTATCTGTGAAATGATCGTTAAAGGCATCACAGCGAACTACCGAAGGCTCTAACATCGGGTTCAGGGGGGAGGGTGCCTGAGTTAGACCAACTCCGCCTCCCTTTCTATTTCTTCTGTTGTTTTTGAACAAGTTATATCCTTCAGTTGCTGTATTCCACTCACGGGATTCAACCCACCAAGTTACAGTTATATCTATTCAATGCTGCCTTAGCTGTGGCTACCTAGGACAGAAATCTTCTTGGGGTCATAGGGGAGAACTCGCCTAAAGTGCCATTTCAGTGGCACAGACAGACAAAAAAGTTAAATCCAGTGTTTAGGGGTTAAAAATCAAACAGCAGGTAGCCACAATGTCACATTTATTTTATTTTAAAATGCACACCAAGCTAGCAGGGATGGAACAACTGGCTGGGCCAGGGAAGTGATTAATGCCTCTTTGAAAGAGGGAGTGGTCCCAGGCCTCCTGAAAGAGGCGGCAGTGAGACCACTCCTAAAGAAATCTTCCCTGGACCCTGAAAATCTTAATAACTACAGGCCAGTAGCAAATGTTCCATTCCTGGGCAAGGTCCTGGAACGGGTGGTTGCGAGCCAACTACAGGCACTCTTGGATGAGACTGATTATCTGGATCCATTTCAGTCGGGTTTCAGGCCTGGTTTTGGTACGGAAACAGCCTTGGTCGCCCTGTATGATGACCTATGTCGGGAGAAAGACAGGGGGAGTGTGACTCTGTTGATTCTCCTTGATCTCTCAGCGGCTTTCGATACCATCGACCATGGTATCCTTCTGGGATGACTGGCTGAGTTGGGAGTGGGAGGCACTGCATTGCAGTGGTTCCGCTCCTACTTGGGGGTCGGCTCCAGAAGGTGGTGCTTGGGGAACATTGCTCGGCCCCGTGGATTCTCCAGTATGGGGTTCCGCAGGGGTCAGTTTTGTCCCCATGCTGTTCAACATCTACATGAAACCGTTGAGTACAGTCATCCGGAGTTTTGGAGTGCGTTGTCATCAGTACGCTGATGACACGCAGCTCTATTTCTCCTTTTCATCTTCATCAGGTGAGGCTGTGGATGTGCTGAACCAGTGCCTGGCTGCGACAATGGACTGGATGAGGGCTAATAAACTGAAACTCAATCCAGACAAGACTGAGACGCTGTTAGTGGGTGGTTCCGCTGACCGGATGGAAGGTGTTCAACCTGTTCTGGATGGGGTTGCACGCCCCTTGAAGGAGCGGGTTCGTAGCTTGGGGGTTCTCCTAGAACCATCTTTGTCACTTGAGGCGCAGGTGGCCTCAGTGCCACGGAGTGCCTTCTACCAACTTCGGTTGGTGGCCCAGCTACGTCCCTATCTGGACAGGGATAACCTGGCTTCAGTTATCCATGCTCTGGTAACCTCCAAGTTAGATTACTGCAATGCACTCTACGTGGGGCTGCCTTTGAAGGTGGTTCAGAAGCTGCAGCTTGTGCAAAATGCAGCGGCCAGATTGATAACTGGAACCAGTAGGTTCGAACATATAAGACCTACTCTGGCCCGCTTGCATTGGCTGCCTGTATGTTTCCGAGCCCGGTTCAAGGTGCTGGTTTTAACCTATAAAGCCTTACACGGCTTGGGACCACAATACCTGATGGAACGCCTTTCCCAACATAAACCTACCTGAACACTACGTTCAACATCTAAGGCCCTCCTCCGAGTGCCTCCTCCGAGGGAAGCTCGGAGGTCAGCAACAAGAGAGAGGGCCTTCTCTGTGGTGGCTCCCCAATTGTGGAACGATCTCCCCGACGAGGCCCGCCTGGCGCCAACATTGTTATCTTTTCGGCACCAGGTCAAGACTTTCCTCTTCTCTCAGGCATTTGGCAATATCTGAGGAGCCTGGGTTTGTTTTGTTTTGTTTTGGTTTTTGTAGCTTTTTGAAGTGTTGAAGTGGTTTTTAAATGTACAGATTGTGTGTATGTTGTATGTTTTTGCTGTTTTAATTTTTGTATATTGTTTTTAATTGTTTATAATCTTATGTAAACCGCCCAGAGAGCTTCGGCTATGGGGCGGTATACAAATGTAATAAATAAATAAATAAATAAATAAATTTAGAGTTCTGACTGGGCTTGACTGAAACTCAGTGCAGATTCACCTCTCCGCTGACATTGTAGCCACCAGCCTCCACTGATCATGAAAACAGCTGCACATAGTTAGGTTTGGCTTCAGTTGTGAAGTTATCCAGAGAGTAGATCTTATGAAGGTCACAGAAGTAACTTTAGTCAGGACGGATTCTCCCTCCCCCCCCCCCCCCCAACTCTGGCATTCAGAGGTTTTTCTTTGTCCTCACTTTTGAAATGAAGCAATTAAGCTCAGTTATTTGCAGCTCACGAGTGCTTTTCTCTCTGCTAGACGCACAGAAGAAAAGGGCACGAGCAGCTACCCTGGCGTGGCATTTATTTTTGCCTACTTGACATTGCAAGCGCTGAGTTCCCATCTAGCATTCAAATCCCAGCGGATGGCTTCCTGGCATGCTTTTTTCTCAGTCGCTGTTCATCTGAGTACTGCTGTTGAGTCAAACTGAAATTTGTTCAGTTTTTTTTTAAAATGCTGATTAACTAAGAGGCATCAAAATTAATGCTTGTTAGGGTGCTCATTAAGATGTATAGGCATCCTTGTTTGGACCTGATTAAGCAAAGCACTGCTTCACAGCATCATTGCATCATCACAGTTAAAGGTGTGTGTGTGTGTGTGTGTGAGAGAGAGAGAGAGAGAGAGAGAGAGAGAGAGGAGAAGGGAAGAAGAAATTCCTCTCTTTAGCAAATATTCAGTATTCAGGCCTAGGTTTTCAGAATAGAACAGCTTTGCCTTCATATTTCACTATTGGACAGCTAACAACATCCACTGTGTCACATTATGACACTTAAGAAGAATTGTTGCTTAACTATATCCAGGTCTGATGTTGGCTCTGGCTAGGAGTGTGTTTGCAGAACTTCATCTGGTGGTCCAGTGGAGGCTGGTTGCTCCGATTTCAGGGGATGGAGGGGGGGGGGGAATCCATTCTGACTTTTAGTCACAACCAGCCAGAACTTTAGAGGAGCTATCCAAGGTGCTGAAGCTATTTTGGGGATAAGGTTCAGCACCTTGGATAACTCCATGAGAGTGCTGACAGTTCTGACTAAAACCTGGAGTGGATCCACAGGTTTCTGATCCACCGAAATCAGAACCAACAGCCTTCACTGCTAGAGACGGTAGAATTGGCTCTGCTGCTTAGAACCCTAGCTGCATCCTTTCCTGGAGAAGATCATGTTGGTCACTATCATCCAGGCCATGGTCACAGCCAGGTTGAATGACTGAACTCCACTCTTATGCAAGATGGCCTCAGAAACCTGGCCAGAAATGGCAGCTGGTGCAGAATGCCTTGGCCATTCTGCCAGAGGTGCCCATTGCATGGATCATGTCCCTCCACTGTTGGTTAATCTACATGGTTCCTGATGTTGTTTCTGAGCACAATTCAAAACTCTGGCTGTCATTGTATCTTTATATATAGCAGGCCTAAGAGAACCAATGTGATGTAGTGCTTAGGGCAATGGTAAGCAACCTGGTATCCTTGAGATGTTTTGGACTACAGCTTCCATAAGGCCCAGCCAGCTTGGTCAATGGCCAGCAGTCATAGAAGTGGTAATCCAAAAATTCTGGAGGGCACTAAGTTGCCTAATCCTGATTTACAGTATTGTACCAGGCCTGGAGAGACCCAAGTGGGAATCCCCACTTATTAGATGTCATGGACCTCCCTCCCTCCCCCCCCCCCCTCTCTCTCTCTGCATTAGCTACCTCACAGGATTGTTGCGAAGATCAAATGTGAGTGTGTAGAAGAAGCATGTTTTCCATCTTGACCTCATTCAAGTTCTTAAGGTCCACATCCTTCCATACAAGCCTGCAACTCCCTTGAGATACTCAGTGGGGGCTTTGCTTTGTGTCCCACCATCAGAGGTATGACAGGAAGGGAATAATATACGGCAGGACCTTTTTGGTAGCACCACCTATGCTATGGAACTCTCTGCCCCTGGAGATCCACATGGCTCTTGCTTTATGGTGTTGTGACATTCTGTTGGACCTTCAGTTTGGAATAATTTCTTTCCCCCTGTTTAGTTTTATTCTTGTGATTTTGTTGCTTTTCTGCTACTTGCTGGCTCCTCCTCCTCCTCCTCCTCCTCCTCCTCCCCCTCCCCCCTGCTTCTATTTTATTCTGAGTTTTCAAGATCTTGCTATTATACTGTTTTTATTCTGCAACACAGCTTGAAGGCCTTTTAGTGGAACAATAGTACAAAGTGCTCACATAAATATACCTCAAAAGGGACTTTGTGTTCGCCGCTGCATTTTGGAATGTTTCGGTATTTTGGAAGACCATGAAACAAAGGCTGAGTTGTCACTGAGATGGCCCAGCTTGCACCTTCTCATATTTCATAGGTGGATACAGAGCCATGATTGTGACACCTCAATTCTCATTTCTCATAGCAAAAAAAATCATTTCATGAGTCACTTTATTGTGCTGCGCTTGTTCTGCTGCAAGCAATGCCTAAAGGAGCCCACTAAGCACTCAAAGCCAGGCCTTTAGCCAGGCATTTTGTGGTGCAGGGCCTCAGGGAATGGCGAATCCTTGCAGAACAGCCAGAACATAAATACAGGCAGCTGGATAGATTTTAATTCATTTAATTGTATGTCATTGCAGAGAGCAAGTAGAGAGAAGAAGTGACCTACGGCCTGTTCAGGGTTCCAGCCAGCCAGCCAGCCAGCTATGCATTTTTCTAGTATACTCCATTCCATTCCTCTCCCCCTTCCAGTATGCCATTCCTGCCTTTCCAGACAGTCAACATTCTGTGCCCACTAAATAAGTTTCTTGGATCATTTGTGTTTTTTTTCCTTGGTTAGTTCTCCCCCAATTTTCTTTTGGGAGGGTACTCCTGTGAAACATGGAGTTTCCCCAACCTTGCTGATCTCTCTCTCTCTCTCTCTTGAATGCAGCTGATGATGTTTTGGCTACATAAAGATCCACACTTGGAGAATGAGTTTGCTATTAGCTTATGGGATACTGCCTGCATGCTTTCTCATATCCCCCCACAAATAAAAATGCATAGACTCTTAGCCTCAGTGAGCAACTTGTGGCCCTCCATTTATTTTGAACTACAACTCCCATCAATCCTAACCACATAACCAATGATGAGGGATGATGGGAGTTGTTCTACCAAACAATGGCACTCAAGATGGCTTACAATCACTGATAAAAACAACACTAGGCAAATACATTGAAACACAGTGGAACACAAATAAAAACACAACACAACCAGAGTAAAAACAGATCTGCTTTCACACCAAAGTCTGCTTCATTAAAACAGTCTTTGCCTGCTAGGGGAAGGACATCAGGGAGGGAATAAACCTCACCTTCCTTAGCAGGGAGTTCCACAGCTATGGAGTGGCCCCCAAGAAGGCCCTCTTTCTCAGTGTTACCAAACTTGCCTTAGAATATATCAGTGCCTGCTTGGGGATATATAAGGACTAAGTCAGGGATTGGGTTTAGATGCTTTTCCAAGGAAGACTTGCTTTTCCTAGAAACTCTCTGTGGTGCTTAAATAGCTGTGCCTAGAAAAGTGGTGGAAAACATCTGGCCTCCAGATGTTTTGGCCTACAACTCCCATCAGCTCTAACCAGCATAGCCAGTGATGCATGGTCATGGGAGTTGTGGGGCAAAAATCTGGAGGGCCAGAAGTTGCCCGTGCCTGGTCTCGTAGCTGTTTGCGATTGGTACTGTTCTCTGCTCTCTGTTGCCATTTCCTGCTGCTGGTTACTGTGTGCCTCATGTTAGTCTCTTCGCATGCATCCAACAACTCGTGAGCTCAGAGCTTAGTTGAAAGAGGGCACATTAAAGGGGAGTTCCTCCCTTTCTCTCCCTCCCTCCCTCCCTCTCTTCTCCCAACAGGAGGTGGCTTTGCTTATTGTTAAATGAAAATAAGAAAGGAGGTGTGAGTGAGAAAGAGATCCTATTCTCCCTGCCATGAATAAGAAATGAATGGAATAATTTACAGTGAATATCTCTTTCTAATAGAATAAAGTCACCTGCTTTGATACCAGTGCCACCGTCTTCTGCTTTGTGCGGGATCTATTCTTGTGTTAGTGGCATTTTCAGAAGGTCTGGGTGAAGGCGATTTCCATAATGAGGGTCTGACCGCGCCTCTTTCTACATCCTCTTTCCTTTGCTCTCTCTGCAGATCCTTGACTCCTATTGGGTGTTTTTTTCCGCTGCTGTTTCTTCAACATTTTCATTTCATGTATTTAAATCGTTTCCATTAGCAGCTGCTCTTCAGACTGTAAAAGTAAATCAGCCAGCATCTTGAATATCAGGTATATCTGTATAATTCTCCAACTCATTAATATAAATGACAAAGATCTGGGCTTCTTTCATGACTTGCTGAATCTCTTAATAATACCTTATTTCCCTCCTCCTCCTCCTCCTCCTCCTCCTTCTTTCCTATTCAGTTTTTGCTACAGTTTTTGGAAGATCCAACAGGCCAATAGCCAGTAAAAACTTTTCTTCATGTGGCATTTATTGTGCACTCATAATTCCCTACTCACAGTGGTTTATGGCTTCTTTAGATGATGTCATGACCATCCAGGTTCACTTCTGTTTTTAAAGAGCACTTTTGGCGAGTGTTCTCAGAGCAGGGGAAAATGCGGTATTATTTAGAAAGTGAAAGAAAACACTTTTCTCAGTTGTGCATTTGTTCTTTTCCACCATACCACAGTGCCACCTGAAAGTTATGTAACAGAAAAGCAGGAAAAGAAATACTCTTTGCTTAGTGCTCAGATCTCAATTTTGCACCAAAACCAAAAGTAGATGCAGTGGATTAACAGCCTCATGTTGAAAAGCCCTAAATTTGATTAGATTTTTTTAAATGGAATTTTGCAACTAAAAGCAACAAAAACAAATAAAAAGTAATTTCCTTGTCCATCGAATGAGAGTGTAAAAACACAGCACATTCAGGGAAATCCAAACTCAGTGGATTCTATTGCAGATGTTTCCAACATTCATAATTTCAATCTGGGACAAATGATCATCTGGGTGTAAGGCCAACTATCAAAAATATAGAATTTGTTAAATCAATTCTGCCTGTGTTTTGTAAATTGTTCAGCACCTTTCATTCCATCATCTGCTCACTGATAAACTATAATTTTGAACCATCCTGATTTGAACCAGGGAATTGACAGTAGGACCCTGGCACCTTATTATTTGTGCTCCAAGGAGAGGGATGGACTGGCTGGAATCTTGATGCACCACAGTGACTTCTATCAGTGGCAGGAAGTGAAACTAATCCCAAGAGGAGTCAGGTAACCAGTGAAGCCAATAAGAAACATGCTGGCTCTATAGAAGGTATCTCCTTGGCTTGATTGTCTAGTCTGGGCAGTTCATTCATGGGAGAAGGTGCTGAGCAGACTCCTGCCCTGTCATCACAATGTCAGCCCATCTTTGACCATATATTTTGCCTCTGGCCCATCTGTCTGTCTCAAAACACAACCACCAGCCTACTTGTTCCATGGTTTTTGTCTCCAAACTCATTGGACCCTGGTCTGTGGTTACCTGACCAAGGAGATCCAGTCTACATAGAACAGTCAGGTCAAGGCAGGCCATGATGAGTCACGTGGGTAGAGTCCAGGCAAGGTAAGCATATCAGACACTGTCAACTCAAAGGGCAGCTGCAACTGGATCATGAATTGCTCAGGGTGAGCATTTGCTGATTGGAGCTCCCTCCCACTAGAAACAGAGGAGTAATGGCCATGTCTTCTGGCTGAGGCAACCCTGCTTACAGGACTGGAAGAGCAGTCTGATCTTTGTCCTCATCAGACTGAGGGTTGTGGGGACAGGAGAAAATCCTTCTTCATGCGTTACTCCAGGTGGAGTCTAACATAGGAACTTTTGCAGAAGTGTAGCTTGTATGAGGTAGGTTACACTGAAGTGGGAGAAATTAGTTCAAGAATACTGACAAAGATGCCGTTTAAAGTGTGCAATTGTTATTTTGCCACACATGTTTGCCGAAAGGAATAACGGATTTATGTATGTATGTAGGTAGGTATTTATTTATTTATTGTATTTCAATACCGCCCCATAGCTGAAGCTCTCTGGGCGGATTACATAAGATTAAAACATTAAACATTAAAAATCAACATACAAAATTTTAAACCATAAAACCATAAAAACAGACAACATACAAAGATAATATTCATATAAAAACAACTTTGAGCTCTCATCCAGACCTAAAGATAGGTTCAGGGTCAATTAAAACTCAACATATACTGTTAAATGCCTGGGAGAAGAGAAAAGACTTGACCAGCATGGAAAAGATAACAGTATTGGTGCCAGACAGGCCTCATCAGGGAAATCATTCCATAATTGGGGGGCCATCACTGAGAAGGCCATCTCCCTTGTTGCCATCCTCCTAGCTCCCCTCGGAGTAGGCACCCAGAGAAGGACCTTAGATATTGAGCATAGTGTACGGGTAGGTTCATGTCAGGAGAGGCATTATGTCAGGTATTGTGGTAATATTATACCACAGCAGCAGGTAAATTGTGGCCCTCCAGATGTTTTGACCTACAACTCCTATGAAACCTAGCCAACATAGCCAGTGGTGAGGGATGATGGATTTGAGGGTCAAAACATCTGGAGGGCCACAAGTAGCCCACCCCTGCTGTGTTGATCCATTTTCACACACGTAAGACCATAAGAAGAACCACGTTGGATGAGATCAAGGGTCCATCTAGTCCAGCATTCTACTTACACAGTGGCCAAATGGCTGTCCACAGGAAACCCACCAGCAGGACATGAGTTCAACAGCACCCTCCCACCCATGTTCCCCATTAAATGGTGTACATACATAGTCATACTGCTCCTGATACAAGAGGTAGCATATAGCCATCAGGACTAGTAACCATTGATAGCCTTATCCTCCATGAATTTGTTCAATCTCCTTTCAAAGCCATCCAAAGTGGTGGCCATCACTACATCTTGTGGAAATGAATCCCACAGTTTAACTATGTACTGCATGAAGAAGTACTTGCTTTTATCTGTCCTGAAAATTCCACCAATTACTAAATATGCAATTCCAATTAGAGAGTTTGGGCAGGATAGTGGTGAGAAATATGAACTGGGAAAGCCCTAGTTTTGGGATGAGTGAAGCCTCATCTTGGCATTTTGTAGGAGCCATTACATTTTACAATCTACCGCTTAGGATCCCTAATTTCATCTATGAGAGTCAACCATTCAGCCTGGGTATGATGAGTTATATTTAGGAAATACAACTCTTCCCAGATTGCTATGTTATATACTTTAGAAACGGCGAAAGATGGGAAGCTCTAGCTCTCATCATGCCATTCACCTTGTATTGTGATATCTCAATTTTGGAGTAATTTAATTTTTATGTGACTTCAGAGAGACGGGTGTGTGGGTGTCATATTCAGCCAAATTATCCAACTTAAGCTTAAGGCATCCTTAATACTATCAGATGCCCATTAAGAAAATCAAGCCATTATTTTCAGTGTGTAGAATTAGCCCAATACTATTATTATTTCCCTCGAAATTTAATTATAACTAATCACTTCTTCAAAACATTTTGGACCTCTTCTGTTCAAGTTATCTGTATCTTCCCTCACATTAAAGCAACATATAATCAGACAGGCAAATAAGCTACTGGCTCACAAAAGGTTTACCGTCATGCCTGCCTAGACATACCCACATTGTTAATAACCTGAAAAACAAACAAGCTCTTCCGGTTTACAAAAGCTTCCCAATCTACCTATCTGAGAACAAGTTACCAGACTGACGACATAAGCCTCTGTGATGGGTGGAGAACAGCTTCAGCCCTGAGAGTTCCTCCCCCTCAAGAGGCAGAGGATGCCAGGGTGTGGTCCCTACTTCTTGAAGGCCCTCCCTGAATGCTTCATCCCCTGATGTCATAAGGGTCCTTGCAGAGAAAGGCATGGAGGAATTGCTCCTTCAGAAATATGGCCAATTCTGACTGGATGAACAGCTCCTCTGAAATGAGAGACACCAGCCTCCACTGTGTGAATGGGATGTTCTGACTGTCCTTAATAGAACAAAGCAAAGCAAACCTGCCCCATTTGTAAAGATTTTAGATTTAAAAAATGAACCTGCACTTAAATCACCAACCACAAGAAGACCACCATAAATACTGAATGCCCCAAATCTCTTGGATTCATGGTAGTGCTGGCTGGCTTCAGCTCGGGCAGATGACAATTAGTGCTGTGCCAAATCCTCCCCTCTGTTTTCAGGAAACTTTTCTCTCCCTGTGAAAGAGGCATTGTTTTTTCCTGCTCTTTTTCAGGTCGTGAAAAAGAGCAGGAGAGTGATTTTAAAGCTCTTTCAAGGTGCAGTACAGATTTTACCTCGACAAGAGTGGAGTGCAAATTGGGGGTTGAAGCGCTTTTTATCTCCGCTTATGCGCATTATCAAATGCGCGTTAAATAGTGACTTAAAATTTACCGTGGGAGTTAAAGCGTCTTATGGCCATGTAAACATGCGATTCTCCACATGTAAACAACTTCAAAGCGCGTTTCATACAGCCTGTAAGGCGCTTCACTGCCTCTCATGAATAGGTATTAGGAGTAAATGCGCTTATCTGTAAATGCGCATAATTGGGCAACCAGGCGTCAAAGCGAAATCTTGTAGGGGGGCCTGGGACAGGTTTTCCACATACCTTTTTAAGTTTAGGAGATGACTGAAAGATCCTCTTTCCATTTTATTTTGTTTATTTGAAAAATGCTCCCGACAGAGAGGCTTTTCCAACCTGGCAGTACTCCATGAACTCCCATAAGGACACATGACCCCTCTATCCCGTATGGGCATCTCAGGCTGTAGAAGCTTTGCAAAGAGTCTTGGTCTGTTGCAAAGCAAGAACAAATGGGACTTTTGGAACATTATAAAAAACCCTCTCATCTTGCTTGCTCTAGGTTGCTGCAAAGGAGAAGAGAATGTTTCTAAAGCTTTAAAATCCCGTTTGTTCTTGCTTTTCAGAGCTTCTGCAGCCTGGGAGCCCTTCCTCAATGCTTATGAGAGAGAGAGAGAGAGAGAGAGAGAGAGAGAGAGAGAGCGGTCGCGTGGTCTCCTGGAAATTCAGAAAGCGTTGCCAGGCTGCAGAAAAGTCCTGGGCTCCTGCAAGAGGATGGGATGGGGGGGGGTTAAAGTAAAAATAAATCAATAGAAAAAGATTCTTAGCCATCGTCTACACTTAAAAAGATAAGGTGAAAGCCTGTCCTCTTCTCCATGGAGAAAGTTACTCAAAATTGTCACCGCCCCAACCTCTTCTGCCACGAAATCCTGAAAATGGAAGAAGCAATGACAATGATCTTAGCAGTTGGTCACCAGCATCTAATGGTACGTAGAAAGGAGCACTGAACATCAGTGGACATCAGGAAAAACTTCCTGACTGTTAGAGCAGTACGACAATGGAACCAATGACCTAGGGAGGTGGTGGGCTCTCCCACATTAGAGGCCTTCAAGAGGCAGCTGGACAACCATCTGTCAGGGATGCTTTAAGGTAGATTTCTGCATTGAGCAGGGGGTTGGACTTATAGGCCCCTTCCAACTCTACTATTCTATGATTCTAAGTGCCAGAAAATATTTCTTCCCCTTTCTTTTTGCCAGCGCAAGAACAGAGTTACATGGATATGTCTATTTTGCTTCAAAAGTTACATGCAGACCGTTTCCACACAAACAACAGTTACTGGCAGGATGAAAGGCTCATATTCAATATTGATTTTAGGTCCCAGTGTTTGCTCTGTGACATGTATCAGCAGGACATTTGAGAAGAACAATGGAGAAGCAAAGAGACCGCTGTGGCTATGATGACCCTCGCTTTCAATATCTCATCCTAGCATATGGATTGAAGGAAAGAATCATTTCCCTGCTGTCCATCCTTTTCATCAGGGGCTCATCTGCAGAACAAAAGGGGGAAAAATGGCTTTTGAGACCTGTGTTTTCTTGAAACTGTGTGAGTGTTTTGCAATATAACTAGCAGTATTCTTCGGGATTCTTTTTTTTGTTTTGTTAAATTCTCCCTAATCCTAACACATCTTTTCATGACTACATATTGCATGAAACGGTTTACCATTTTGACTTTGTGTGTGTGTCTGTGGGGGTCTTCTATATAAATAACGATCTATTTATATGAAGCTTTTCCTTGGCTTCAGGGATCTCCATTCAGGAGAACCATCAACTTGTCTCCCACAGTTTTTCCGCTTCCGTCTCTGGATCCATTAGCACTGTTGGAAGGCGTGTCAACCCAGCTCAGCATTCTGTCAGCTGGAGGGATCTTTAACCTTTTAAGAACCGTTTGACTACCATCTGCACTCAGAGATATGCTGAAGGGGAGAGTCAGTAGGTGCCTACTGTACATCTAGCTGCCACTTTTATTTAGGGAAAGCTACTGTTGATACAGCCCCTGGGAAACTCCAGGGAAGGAAATACTTGTGATGAAGTTAGCAGACAATTTGATGCCAACACTGATGTATACAGATGCCACTAGGGAGGGAAGAAAAGAGAGAGACATCCGGGTTAATTAATTAGAAAACGTTTCTTGCGTGTATTTGGTGTACAGAAACACCACATTGAAGAAATCTGTTTCCAAGCTGGTGAACCAGTCTTGTTTCGGCATTAAAATATCATTCCAGAAACAGCCTATCTGGAGAGCTCAGCCAGCAGAGTGACATGGTAACAAAGTCAGCTGTATTTGAACCCAGCTAGCCGATAGCAGAGTTAGGCTGCTTATTAACAGCAATAAAGCAAAGCAACAGCAAGCTGAATGCAATCTGTCAGGCTGAATCCAAATGTGCAGTTAATCAGGTGTTTGGATAAACAGAACTGCTTTTTGCATATCATTATTTTAAATATGAAGGCTCTCATAATATCAGCGCATTTCTCTTCTCAAAATAAGAAAAGGAACTATATGTGTGGGTGTGTGGGTGCGCATATGCTTCCAGCTCTCTCTCTCTCTCTCTCTCTCTCTCTCTCTCCCCCTCCCTCCCTCCCTCCCTCCCTCCTCTCTCTCTCACACAGAGCGTCATCACACGGGAGGTTTAATGCACATTTACCGTGACTTTGATCCACTCTTTCAGGGCTGGACTCACTCAGGGCGAGAGAACAGCACGACGGGGATGACATCATTCCAGTCAGGCACTGAAAAAGTGGCTCAAAGTCACGGTAAATGTGCATTAAACCTCCCATGTGATGACACTCACACACACACACACACACACACACACACATACACACACACTCGCTTGCTCAATCACTCAAACATACACAGAATTGCTGGTGGGCCAAAACCTTAGGAGTGGGATGAAAGCTCATCTGACTTTACTGGGACTTTTTGTACTGGGCCCAATTCCAAGGGGAATGGACCCAACTCCAAAGAGCTCGACCCAACTAAGAATAGCATTATTCATTCATTCATTCATTCAAGTTTTTATAATTCAATAGACTCACAGAATGTCTTTCAAGAAGGCGTCAGGCTCACAATTTAAAAAAACCAAACGCGTTGGGAAGTATGGTTGTTGTTGTTGTTGTTGTTGTTGTTGTTGTTTAAAGCATGATGGGGAAAAGGTGATTCTTCTTCGTGGTCTCTGTGCATCACACATATGGGCTCGCGCTGGCGCCGAGCCCCGCTTCGGGAAACTTCCATAGCTAGCCTAGCGATTTTTGGCGGGAACCCCTCCCCCCACCATCTCACCGCGCATGCTCCGGGTTCCCGCCTACCTCAGTTCTTCTTCGACCGCTGGTGGTATAGCCTCGCGGGAGACTTCCTCCGACATCTTGTCGTCGGGTACCTAGAAGATAAGATATTAGTATTTCGTTGTTAGTTAATTAGTTAGCTTAGCGTTAAATAGTGTTGTTGTTATAAAAAAAAATAAAAAAAATATTTAGCATAGTTAGATAGTTCCTAAATCTGTTCAGGGCCTACCTGCCGCCATTATGGCGCAGGCCGCCCTTTTCAAACACTGCCTGAAATGCAAGGCGAAGCTGACCCTTACAGACGGACATTCACTCTGTCTGTTATGTCTGGGAGAGGGCCACGTTGTGGAGACCTGTTCCCACTGTATGGCTTTTTCGCGCCAAACCCGCCGGATTCGAGCAGATAGACTACACAGCCTGCTCTGGAGTAGCGCTTTAACCGCAGTCGACAAACAGAAAGATATCCCCCGATCTCCTCGGGACATTTCATTCGAGACAGTATCTGGGGAGCGCAGGTATCCGCCACTTAGTCGCTCGCACCCAGCATCACCCGGCTCCACCTCACTTTCGAAGGTGCAGCAACGTCCTGGGGATTTGGAGTCGCTAGACGTAGCTTACCCCCCGAAGAAAGGCGTTCCGAAGCAAAAGGAAAAAGTTTCCAAGTCTTCGGCATCGAAGTCCTCGGCGTCGGCCGCATCGGCGTCTAAGAGGCCAGCCTTGGAGTCACCGTCGACGTCGAAGGCGAAGAAAAAGAAACATTCGACTTCGACGTCGGACCGACGGCCGCCATCGGCGCCGAAACCTATTCAGTCCTCAGTGACCCCGTCACCACTTCGACCAGATCGCTCGTCTTCGGTATCGAGTCGACATCGCCCGGCATCGACATCGCGCCCGGCATCGACATCGGGAACATCTCGTCCGGCATCGGCATCGGCGCCGCCTGCTACCATGCAGGGAGACACGCCACGAGCCTCTACGCCGAGGGATAGGGCTACTTCATTACCTCCACGTCCACGTCACTCTCCTGCAAGTCCAAGCGAGTTTGCTCAGGACCTCGAGATTTCTGACATCGTGACAGTGGACCAACTCGACTCGGGTGAGCAGCTCGGCCTCGGCGCCGTACGCCTCGACACCGAGCGGCCTATTTCGTTGGACTCTGATGTCGAACCCGATCTGCCTCCCTCGCCTCGATCGCGTACGTCAAGGGCAACCGTGGATCGATCCCGTTCACCATCGCGATCCAGGTCACATGATTGGGACACATATTCTGACCGGGTAAGAGCCGCGCCAAGACATCATGCTCGGAAGCAATATTGCTTTGACCCTTATACGGGCGAACGACTTGCCCCTGTCGTCACTAAGGAACGAACATCGGCTAGAGCGTCACACCTATCGGTATCGACACGGCGATCACCTTCTCCAACGTCGATGGAAGACTATCCATCTGACACTTCATCGAACCGGTCTCCTCCTCCTTCGGCTCCATCTCCAGCTGACGGAGTGGTGCTTTCTGACCGTGTGTCGCCCTCACTAGAACTAGGGGCATTCTCGGACCAAATGCAGCGCATGGCGCAGTCACTTGGTCTTGACCTACAGCAACCTAGAGAGCCTTTAAAGGATAAAATCTACGACGTAATGTACATGGATCCGACACCTCAGCCTACGCTTCCGGTTGTCCCTACTCTTTTGCAGACACTACAAGAATCTTGGCCTAACCCAGCTACAGCAGGCCCAACATCAAAGAGATTGGATGCATTATATAAGATACAGGAGATGGACGCTCCATTCCTCTTTACGCATCCAAAACCTAATTCTATTGTAGTAGAATCATCAGTAGGGAGGACCGGAAGGTCCCACGCAGCGCCTACTGATAAGGAAGGAAGAAAGCTGGACGCAGTGGGCCGAAAAATTTATTCTTCTGCAGCACTAGGATTTAAAGTAGCTAATTATCAGGCTACCATGGCCCGATATCAGCTATTTTTGTGGGACAAGATCTCCACATTGACGGACTATTTACCGGATGACCAACGCGACTTAGCCAGGGTTTTCCAGGCGGAGGCTGCAAGACTGTCAAGGCAGCAACTAGCTACTGCCAATCACCAGACTGACTGTACAGGTAAAGCTATGATGGCTGCTGTTGCTTTGCGCCGCCATGCTTGGCTCCGCTCGTCGCAACTACCGGCGGAGACAAAAACTCGGATAGAAGACCTCCCCTTCGATGGGGAAGGTCTCTTTCACGCCACAACTGACTCTACAATGGATGTGATCCATAAGGCAAAACTCACAGCAAAACGGATGAGCATGCCTTCACACCAGCAGACTCAACAGTCTCAGCGACAGCGACGTTGGTATCGTCCAGTTCCGTACCAGCCGCGTCACCAACAGGAGCGCTCGCAGCGCTATCAACCACAGCAAGCGCAGTCATCCTACCAATCTAGAAAGCCGTCCTCCCGTTTTGCAAAGCAGCGTAAACAGGACTATGGGGCGAAGCGGCGGCTTTGACTCAACAAGGTCATCTCCAAAACTAAGCGATCCCTACAACAGGCTCCTACCTTTCCTTCCGGCGTGGAAAGCCATTACTACAGATCAATGGGTCCTGTCAACCATAACCGAGGGGTATCGCATCGAGTTTACAACTCAACCCCCTCTGGGTGTGATGCGACACACTCAACCTTCTGTAGTTCTCGTCCAGGAAATCTCAACTCTCCTGGAAAAGGGAGCAATCACTGTTGTTCCTCAAAAAATAAAAAAAGCGGGTTTTTACTCGCGCTATTTCACGGTTCCAAAAAAAGACGGAGGCCTCCGTCCAATTATGGACCTCAGACGCCTAAACAAATTTATACAACCAAAAAAGTTTCGTATGATAACCCTAGCACAAATATTACCGTTGCTGAAGCGAAACAGGTGGTTCACTTCCGTGGACCTCAAAGACGCTTACTTCCACATACCAATTCATCGGACACATCGCAAATTCCTGCGTTTCAGTGTTGGAAGTCAAGCCTACCAATTCACAGTTCTTCCGTTTGGTCTTCGGACAGCGCCGCGCGTTTTTACAAAATGTATGGCGGCAGTCTGTGCCCATCTCAGATCACAAAATATCGAGATATACCCTTACCTGGACGATTGGCTAATCGTCTCCACGTCCCGTCGTCAGGCCTTCAGAGACGTACGAGTCGTCACGTCCTGCCTCACCAACCTTGGGCTGCAAATAAATGTGGAAAAGTCAATTTTACAGCCCACACAACAAATTCAATTCATCGGAGTATCGCTCGACTCTGTGCTGGGTCGCGCATTTCTTCCGGTAGAGCGCAGACGAAGAATACAAACGCTCGCTACCCGTCTTCGCAACAACCGCAGAACGACAGCTTTCGCGGTACTACGACTGTTGGGTCTGATGGCCTCTTCAGTATTTGTAGTTCGGTGGGCTCGTTTGCACATGCGCCCCCTTCAACAATTGCTTCTCACACATTACTATCCAGAACAGAACCCTCACAGGACAATACTTACCCTTCCGATTTCTGTCGTCCCGTCTCTAGAATGGTGGTCAATGATGACTCATCTCTCACAAGGACTGCCCTTCCATCAACAGGAGCCCACTCGAGTTCTCACGACCGATGCTTCTCTGGAGGGCTGGGGAGCTCATATAGACGGCCTAAAAATGCAAGGCAAGTGGTCACACTCCCAGAAAACACTACACATCAATGTCCTCGAACTACTGGCTGTAGAACGTGCTCTCCACTCCTTTCTCCCTCTGTTAGGGGGTCACCACGTGCAAATACTTTCCGACAATACCGCCGTGGTTTGGTATGTGAACAAGGAGGGAGGCACTCGTTCCTCCCGTCTCCTCAGTCTGACACTGCGCATTTTCCACTGGGCATTGCGCAACCGCATCTGTCTATCAGCACTGCACATTGCCGGGACAGACAACGGAATGGCGGATACCCTCAGTTGGGAATTCGCAGACACCCACGAGTGGGAGTTGCACAGAGACGTTCTCCACATGCTATTCGAGAGGTGGGGCCTTCCCGCCGTAGACCTCTTTGCGACTTCTGCCAACGCAGCCTGCCAGAGTTACTGTTCTCGGGCGGGGATTGGACCTGCGTCTCTCGGAGATGCATTCCGGTGGGATTGGTCCAGAGACTTCCTATATATATTTCCGCCATTCCCACTGATAACTCGGACGGTAGCCAGGGCAAGCAGGTACCGGGTGGATGCGATCATAGTCGCTCCGTGGTGGCCACGGCAGCCGTGGTTCACTCCTCTGTGTCGTCTGGCACGGCACCACTTCTGGCATCTACCGAACCAACGAAACCTGCTCTCCAAGAACAACGGGATGATTGTACATCCCGACCTACAGTCCCTCAGACTCACGGCGTGGAGGATTCAACCAACTGGCAATCACTCACGTTGCCACCTGGATTAAGGGCCATCTTTGAGGCTTCCATAAAACCCTCCACTAGAGCCTCATATGCTAGCAAATGGATGCGTTTCCGACAATTTGCAGATCAAAACAACTTCAACCCTTTCAAATGCCCTATCTCCGGCATCATTGACTTTTTATATTCCCTGCACTCCAAGGGACTAAAATTATCGTCGCTCAGGGTGTACTTGTCAGCCATTTCCAGATTCCATGAAAAGATTGATGGTTTTTCAATTTTTACTCACCCTGTCGCCAAGACGTTCCTCAAAGGGCTTAGGAATTTGTTTTCCTTCACTAAGACCCATTATCCCTCAATGGAGCCTGTCGGTGGTACTAACTGCCCTCACAGGAAAACCCTTTGAACCTATGGCCACAGTTAACCTGCGTTTATTAACTCTGAAAGCCGTCTTCCTCGTTGCCATCACGTCAGCTCGACGGGCATCGGAGCTGGCGGCATTGATGTTAAATCCCCCGTACACTACTTTCTTTCCGGATAAGGTGGTCTTACGTCCGGGGCCCTCGTTTGTTCCCAAAGTTTGCACTCCTTTTCACGTTAACCAAGATATTGTTCTGCCCACTTTTTTTAAAGCGCCAGCAGACCCTCTCTGTTCAAAGTTACACACCCTCGATGTTCGAAGAGCATTGGCTTTTTATAAGGATAGATCACAATCGTTCCGTAAGTCGGAAAAGTTATTTGTTTGCTACGGGGGCAAAACAAAGGGACTACCTGTCTCTACACAACGTTTATCACATTGGATCGTAGACACTATTGTCCTTGCCTATCAAGTACTACGAAAGGTTCCACCAACCGCACTCTCAGCTCATTCCACAAGGGGACAAGCCACTTCTGCTGCCCTATCTTACGGGTCCTCGATTCCGGACATCTGTAGAGCTGCAACATGGTCTAATGCTTCGACATTTGTAAAGCACTATAGACTGGACACGAGGGCGGTCAAGGACGCTTCCTTTGGGAGAGCTGTCCTCTCATCCATCTGCCATTGACTTCCAGCGTGCACACCCTCCTCCGGTAAGTACTGCTGATCAATCGCCCATATGTGTGATGCACAGAGACCACGAAGAAGAAATGCAGGTTGCTTACCTGTAACTGTAGTTCTTCGAGTGGTCATCTGTGCAGTCACACAACCCACCCACCATCCCCTCTCTGCAACGCTGTTGATGTGCAGAAGGTTGTCCGTTGCCGGCATGCTCACATAGGGGTTGATAACCTTGGTTGCGAGGCCATGCGGTCTCAGGGAACTGAGGTAGGCGGGAACCCGGAGCATGCGCGGTGAGATGGTGGGGGGAGGGGTTCCCGCCAAAAATCGCTAGGCTAGCTATGGAAGTTTCCCGAAGCGGGGCTCGGCGCCAGCGCGAGCCCATATGTGTGACTGCACAGATGACCACTCGAAGAACTACAGTTACAGGTAAGCAACCTGCATTTCTTAATTCAGTTGCCCAGATGAATGGGAATATATCAATTGAACTCTGGTTTGCACTGCAACTATCATCCATCTGGACTGGCTTGTTCCGCTTCATCCTTCCCTCCTGCAGTTTCTGTTCTTTTGAGTTCAAACTTAATCTGTTTCTTCTCCCTCCCCGTTAGAACAAGATGTTCCTCAGAAGCTCATCTGGTGACAGTTGGAGGGGGGGAAGGGTCACCGCTTGACTTTTCCAGTAGGGAGAATTTGTATGTTGAGCCTTCCCCCCTCCCAGAAGTCTCAGACCTTCCCAACCTGTAATGTGTCCTCTGACTTGCTTTCCTCTCCAGCTTGTCTCTGAAGCTGGACATGAGCCAACCTGGAGTGAATGTGCTTAAAGAGATGGACAAAAGGTCATCACCCTCACCAACCCCACCACTATACATGTGAATGGAGCAGAACTGTAAGCCAATAGACAGGTCTGGCCCTGCTTTCTAGCTTCTTCTGAATAAGAAATTGAACTCCAAATGAGAAAGCATTTGGCAAAGGACCAGCTCAAAGGGTACGAGCCAGTTCTGTGTTCAGACCTTCCTTTCCCTGACTGTCAACCCCATTACTCCCCCTCCTTCCAGCTTGCATAGAGCTCTGTTTGAACATTGCTGTGTGAAAGACTTGGACTGGACTTTAACTGCCGGCAGTCTTGGCCAGCATTACCAAATGGCCAGGAATGCTGGGAGCTGTAGTCCAAAACATCTGGAGGGCACCAGGTTGGTGGAAGGCTAGTCTACACCAATGAGATTCAAAATGTGAATGTACATTGCATACCGTTACTATGAAACCTTTGTGAGGAATGTGGATGTCCAGTTTTTGGATGAGTTCTTTTTGTCGGTATGGATTATCTAGGAAGTGGGAAAGAAACTCAGTGTGCGAAATGCACTGGACCAGAGAGATGGGTGTTTTTCTGCTAGTATAAGAGCATGTCTTTTTATTTTGGGAAGAAGTCATGGGGGAGGTTGTTAAAAATGAGGAGAGCTATTTCCTCCCCCGACTGTTCACAACTTTGCTCATGGTTTGGTTTGTGGTCTTGTGGATAGTTGCAATAGAGCATTGCACCTTTTCTCTCAATTTGTCACTGAAAGTTGATAGCAAATTTCTTGACGTTTTCTGTGAAAACAGATTAGTCTTTTAGATTCGGGGAGGTAATCTAATAATGACAGTAAGTAAATCCACACAAAATATTATTACATCGATACAACACTATGGGTAATTAGAACAGCTCCAACATTTAATTGATCCCTTGGTTAGATTAATTGAGCAAACCCCTCTTTAATTGACTAAAAAAGCACTGTTCATTATACAGGTGGCAATTTCTTTTTTGTTGTTGAAAAAATGTTTTTTTTTTTAATGCAAATGCTTATCAGAAACTTCAGGTTGCAAACACAGTCTTAAATGTGGCATTCTTCTTTGTTGAAAACAGAGGAGGAATACCTCTTGGTATACCATCTAAAGAGGAAGGAAATGTTTCACGCTTCAGAAACATTTTGCTCATATGAATCTATCTATCTATCTATCTATATATATATATATGCAAATTTCATCAATAGATTAATTGATTAGAACATGTATATTAATCACCTGACTCTATAGTCCTATGCTGCCCCATTCAATCAGTATTCTACTTTCACTGAAAATTTGGGATGGTGTGGGGGAGTGTGATAGATTGTTTACAGCTGTCCTGCTATGGCTGAATCAAGCTCTGTCTAGGAGCAAACTATGGGGCAAATCCATTCAGCAAAATTACAGTCACAGAATCATAGAATCATAGAATGGTAGAGTTGAAGGCCATTGAGTCCAACCCCCTGCTCAATGCAGAAATCCATCTTAAAGCATCCCTGACAGATGGCTGTCCAGCTGAATGTCTCTAGTGTGGGAGAGCCCACAACCTCCCTAGGTCATTGGCTCCATTGTTGTTCTGCTCTAACAGTCAGGAAGTTTTTCCTGATGTCCAGACAGAATCTGGCTTCCTGTAACTTGAGCCCATTATTCCGTGTCCTGCACTCTGGGATGATTGAGAAGAGATCCTGGCCCTCCTCTGTGTGACAACCTTTCAAGTATTTGAAGAGTGCTATCATGTCTCCCCTCAGTCTTCTCTTCTCCAGGCTAAACATCGCCAGTTCTTCCAATCACTTCTCACAGGGCTTTGTTTCCAGACCCCTGATCATCCTCATTGTCCTCCTCTGAACCCTCCTCTGAAGGCAATCTGAGATTAGAAGTGCAGTATTACCAGCCAAGAAGAAGGGCAGACCCAAAGCAGGGTCTGAGACAGAACCAAAGTCAAGCACAGGCAAGCAGTCCAAACCAAGCACAATCTAAGGCACCACATCTTGCAGGAGTACAGGGGTCAAAAATACGAGAGATCAGTCCAACGAAGAAGCAAGGTCAGGAAAGCTAGGTTGCAAGGCACTGGGGGCTTATATAAAGGTGTTGTTCCAGCAGCCAGCAGGTCGCAACTGAAAGTTTCAACAATCAAGACTATCAGCAAGCGATGAGCGAACCCTCCAATGTCTGGTCCGGGGGGTCCATCCTGGGGAAATCCGGTCCACCTGGAGCCCTGCAGTTTTTTTCTGGAGCCCTAGTGCAGCCACTGGAGTTTGTGGGACAGTTCTCTGGTTTTTGAAAAAGAGCAATAGGCTAATGGCGGCTGCCATTAGCTTATCACAGGGAAATTACTGTTGTAAACTGAGTAATTTACAAAGATTATCAATGCATTTCAATGCCCGACTAATCAGAAGTAAGACCATTGAATTCACTGGGATTTTACTCCCTAGTAAACATACTGAAGAATCCCTGAAATGAATCAGAGGAACAGAATTGGGCAAGGGATAAATAAATTATTAATTCTGTATAGTAAAAACTTGACATTATAAAAGAGAATAATTGTGACATTTTGCACCTTCTCTGTCTTTTTAGTTTTTAGTCCTTGAAGTCTGTGATTTGTTGCAATCTTCTTGCACTCAGCAGTCTCCTTTGGCTTCCCCCCTCCTACCTGCTCTAACTCAACAGACAGATGAGGCCCCTCATGACTTGTCACATTCAGGGATGTGCTAAAAGGGTTAGCAAAATGAAGATTTTTTCTTTCTTTCTGGTAGAGAGGGATCCTCCAGCTATGTCATACAATCACAGACTGGAATCATAGAATAGTAGAGTTGGAAGTGGCCAATAAGGCTATCGAGTCCAACCCTCTGCTCAATGCAGGAAACCACCTTAAAGCATCCATGACAGATGGCTGTCCACCTGGATCTTGAAGGCCTCTGGTGTAGGAGAGCCCACGACCTCCCTAGGTAATTGGTTCCAGTATTGGAAGTTGGAATTTTTTTCCTGATGTTCAGCGAGAATCTGGCTTCCTGAAACTTGAGCCCACTGTTCTGTGTCCTGCATTCTAGGATAATCAAGAACAGATCCTGGCCCTCCTCATTCTGTTGTTTTTAGCCCAGCGCTCCAGCCTATCAAGTTCACTTTGAAGTTTGTCCCTGTTTTCCACGGTACTAGCTATCCCAATGAATTTTCTGTCATCTGCAAATTTGATAAGCATTCTCTGCACCTCCTTGTCCAAGTCATTAATAAAAATTGACTGAGTCCTGCGATACCCCACTCATTACCTCCCCCCAGTTTGAGAAGGTACCATTGATAAACACTCTTTAAGTCCGATTCTGTAGCCAACTGTGGATCCACCTAATAGTTGTCCCCCGGAGGAAGGCTGTTTATTTGCACCACTCAGGGATGTAGCAAAAATGATTGTGTTAAAATGAACTTAAAGCAATTTCTTTCTTTTTAATAACAGCAATTTGAGGCCCCTGTTTCTCATTTCCAGAGGCTTGACTTAGACTGCACTTCGAAGCATATTTACTAGGCAGAAGTCTTTGGGAAATACTTGTGAATTAAAGCACATGAATGCACAGAAAGAGAGAGAGGCTCATGCTGTGTGAACTTAATCCTGTGGATATTTTAACTCTCTGACTCCAGCTAGCAACTGTAACTAGAAAAGACTCTTTGCAAGGATGCTCAGCACTACTTCACAATGACATTTGGCCTACATGGAGGTCATTTCCACATTGGGGATAGGGTGGCTGCTCATGAACTCTCCCCCCCCCCCAAAGAGGACAAAAGAGGATAATAATTTGCATAACATTTGCAAATGCTAAATTATATGTATAGGCAGAAACATAGGTAATAAAAAGGATAATTTAAATAGAAATACAATACTCCTTGCTATAGTGTGGAAGACTGACAAAGTGATCTATGTCCCTGCTCAGTTTGCTATCCAGCTGCTAAGGAGGAACGTTGGAGGAATCTATCTGGAGGGTGAAGCTCACCAAGCTTTAGTCATGCTGGTCTCCAGGACTATTGCTTCCTTCCCCGTGGGCTGCCCCGACTCATTCTGGGTCGAGTCAGGCAAGCTTGGGATTTCCAGGCTTTTCAAAAATTATTTTTATGGAAAGGAATTTGTACAAATCATGTAAATTTTGACTGAAATTTGCACAAATCACACAAATTGTGATCGTAAGTTGCGCAAATTGCGACTGAAATTTACATAATTTGTGCAAATTGTGACTGCAGTTTGCGTAAGTATGGTTTTATGACCACCCATTAGTTCCTGGATTTCAGGAACAAATCCCTGGCTTGGCTTACAAATGCAAGATGAGTTGGGGCACCCTCAGAATCTGTCAGGCACCGAAAGGGCTGGATTTCCTAGCGACGGACATCCATAGTGTGAAGTGTCTTTAGAGGACACCTGCAAATAGATTCTATTTAAGAGAAGACTGTCCGCTGACAGCTGTTCAATTAGAGGACTGTTAAGTAGGACACCTGGTCACCCAAATTGCAGCTGGGGCTGGGGAACTACATACACCATCATGTGTAGAGATCGCAGGTGCTTAAGTTGGAACCAATGAATTAGAGGTGTGATGGGTTCTCCCTCACTGAAAGTCTCCAAGGAGAGGCTGGAGAGCTGTCTATTGGGAAAGCTCTAGCTTTGGATATCTTGCATTGAGTAGGGGGTTAGACTAGAGGTCCTACAATAACAGTGGCAGAAGGTAGACCTGGATCTACTGGCAGATATCCGGGTGATTTGTGGTAGAGTGGAAAGGATTTTGCTGACTCTCAATTGGTTAACCATAAGACCACCTGTCAGGGTTCCTTCTACGACCTGGACTCCCTGAACAACTCTTATAAGGATCTCTGGCTCGTTAAGCGTCCCACCTTCCTTCTTTTTACCTTCCTCTTCCCAATAATGTGGGGTTTAGGCTACAGACATAGGGTGAGTGATACTCCAGAAATTTGTGGCTTAACACAACAGTTTACTAGTAAATTAAAACAAGGAAATTACACTTAAAGGTATCTAGTCAATAGCGCTGAGTGATAAAGGCATTACAAGAAAGTAAACATTGCAAAAAATACATGCTCTTTACCCTAGCTGCTTCTTTCTGCTCCTTCCAAAAGCACTGGTGTTTCTCTGGCTCCAGTTTGGATTGCCCACTCTTTTATGCCCTCTTTCCTTCAAACAGGAAGTCAAGTTCCCACTTTGAGGAAATGATACTTAACTGGAGAAAGGAAACTTAACCATGCAATAAACCTCTGTTGGAGAAATAAAAGGACTCATCTCAGGGATACCCTCTCCCAAAAGAAAGCTCTGGGTCTGAGTTTATTAGCTGGCCTCTTAGGCCTCAAACCTTCATACCAACAATCTGGTCAACCCTCTCTAAATCATTATCTTGAAATGGAGGAAGCTTTGGTGAACCAGGAACGGGGCTTTCTGTGAAAGGTCTGTGAGCTGCGTTCAGTTATGGTACTCAAAACAAATGCCTGAGCTCCATAGTCTTTCATTCTAAGTGTTTCTCTTTTGCACTAGACCCTAGCTGGTGGATCTCAGAAGGTTCTACTAAAAATACAAAGCAGATCCTGCAAAGCTGAAGCCTATCAATCTCTGGCCTAAAAGTCACTCTCCAATTCTGTGATTCTTTGATTCCATGATTGCCCATTTTCCCCCTCAGTCTCTGAAATGCTGAAAAAAAGAGAGCCAACCTGTGTGTTTTAAAGAGTTGCTTTAAAGCACACAACACCTGCTTTTCTGGCATATTGACAAGACCAGATTTATGTTCCTGAGGGGTGTTAGCAATTCATCTTTTTCACTGGTGTGTGTGTATATATATATATATATATATATATATATATGGCAAGATATATTTCATTTTGCTTGATCAGCTTTAATGCATTCTCTTTGTTTCTGATCCTGTCTGGAGTAATGCAGGGTGAGCGTAGCTTCAGCAGCTTAAATTTCCATGTCTGGCTTTGTTGCTTTGGTTACAGAAGGGATTTCCACCAAGGACTGCCCTTGTACCAGTTCAAGATTCTTGCAGACTTTAGATTTGCACTGAGTACTTGTGCAAACAAATTCAGGGACAAACTAGATGCTCTGTTAAATACTTTAAAGTGTGTGCTTACAACTTCTTACTTTCTATCAGGGAAAAACAACAACAGCTGTATGTGTGGCATCTGGACTCTGGATTGGGACCATGGTAGAGGAATGGCCCCAATCCAGAGGTCCTAATCCAGATTCCCATGTTCACAGTCCAGCATCCAGATGCCACACACACAGCTGGTTTGTTTTTTCCTGATCCTCGTGCTTGTGGCTCAGTGGTACAGCCCCCGCGTTACATGCAGAAGGACCCATGTTTAATCCCCAGCTTCTCCAGCTAGGGTTGCAGAAACTCCTGCCTGAAACCCTGGAGAATTGCTGCCGGTCAGTATCAACAATACTGGACAAGATGGACCAAGGGTCTAGCTCAGTATAAGCCAGCTTCCTGTGTTCATATGGAAAGCAGAATTGAACCCATTCCTCCTGTGCCATTTCCCCATCAAAAATCGCCCCAGGTGCTGCCTAGGGATGAATGAGACATTCTTTTCAGTTGTTTTTGATCAGGATTTACCCAGTTCATACCTTTTGGATGAAACATGAAACGAGATTTTTTTAAAAATGCATCGACAGCACGCATGCATTTGAAAAATGCAAAATGGGATTTTTTTGCACTTCTGAAAAATGCTCACAAATATGCTTTAATCAGTGGGGGAAGAGCGTGTCCATTTCAAAGATGCATGCAATTGTCGTGCGCGTTTGGGGAAAAATATGCATGAAAATACGCATGGATTTTTGTGCACAAGGAAAAGAAATCAAAGTTTGCAATCTTTGAGCTGGAATTCGGAAAACTTCCTAGAGGTTGGGTTTTACTGATCAACACTTTCTTGTGCTCCAGAGCCTCAGGAGGCGAGATTATCAGAGCGAAAACAGCACAGGGAGTAAAGGGTTTAACGTCCTTTTCTCACACTGCAGTCCTGGTGCAGATCCGACTGCCATAGCTGCTTTTTACGAAAGAGAGAACGGACAGTTACAAGCTTGCTCTTTAAAAGTGCCTGCTTAAGATAGCATGTTGTTTATTTAGCAATGAATTCCATATGTATCCTGTGGAAATACTCTGTAAAGTGCCCCCCAAAAAACGCATCACTAACAAAGTGGAAAAAAGGGGAGTCAGATCTGCATATGCTAATGAATTAGCATACGGTAAAATTTGCATATGCTAATTCATATTTGTATAGGTGCACATTTAGAAATAACAAGAACAATTTATGTAAAAATACTAGACACATCTCATTATAGTGGGGGAAGGTGTCCTGTGGGCTGGCTCAGTCTGGTGTCTGGACTGGATACTAGAATAACATCATGAAATCCTCATGCAGAACATCCTTTCATGCATTTGATTATAGACTCTCCTAGCTCTCATCCACGTCTGATTCGTCGGATGCTCACCCCACCATTGCCGCCCGCCCCTGCTCATCGGGTCATGTGAGCTTCCTTTGAGGCCCAGCTCGGCCCGATTAGCACTTGGCAACTGTTTGCCCTCACTCCAGAAATTGTACATTTCCCCCATTGCATAAATGATATCCGTAAAGGCCCCATTTATGCAAGAATAAAGGCACGAATGGGGCCATTTATGCAGCAGGGGGAAATAACATACTTTATGGAACCTCCTTTGTGGAGTACAGTTGAGGCTCTGGATGATGGTGTATGGCTGCTGGGCACTTATCAGGCATCACAGGTGCTTAGGCATGGGTCAACAAGAGTGCTGCAGGCTCCCGACTGGGTCTGGGGGGCCAACGTGGGGGAGCCCATTGGATTCCCAGACTCAGTTGGGTGCCCCCAACATCCCTACTCCTAACCGCTTACCTAGGTGAAGCCGGACAATATGGGGCCCAGTATTTGCCACAATGTGGTCTTCTAGAGATGTTGTTGGAGCATATCTCCCATTCTCCTTCACCACTGGCTTTTTGTCATCCAGGGCTGACACAAGTTGCATCCCACCAACATCCAGAGGGACACACATTCCCCGCCTGCTGCTTTGCAGCACAGAAATTGCTGCCGGTTCACCGCTTGCCCAAACCTCTAGTGCTTTCCCCTGCGAACTCCACTTCTGAATCACCGTACTGAGCTACACCTCTTGAAATTATATATGAAATCCTGGCTAATTATCAAAGAAGTATGTTTTGGCATCTGACTGTTTTCGAAGCTGGAGCTTCCAGAGCGCCGCACTTTAAATTTATCTTGATTAAGCCCTTGTCCAAATGATAAATATAAACTGCCGGCTTGGTATCTGTCACTTGGAAAAATAAATCACTTTAGGATTGATTTACTAACAGCTTTCTTCACTCAGTGTGTCCTCCTGCCTCGGAGGTCAAACTGAAGCCCTTCACAAGCAAGCACACCCAAGCAGACTTGAAATATGTGGGAAAGGAACCAAGCAATTAGCAACGGAGAGACTTGTTTAAGACCTGGCAAATACATTACGGTGTTAGTGTGCATAATAGTCGAGGCATTGCACTAGAACCAGCCAGATATGATGATGATGATTTGCACGGTGTTTGCTTTTGAACTGTGTTAATTACAGACCCCCAAAGAGGTTATCTTCTCAAATCCTATGTCACAAAATGGCACAAAACCAAGCTTTGGCTTAAATTTTGGGTGCAAAAACAGTGCTGGGGATTTTTTTAGGCGTTAATCTCAGAACCACAATTGGATCTGTCAATACAGAGTTGTGGGTGGCAGCGCATGGTTTGTGGCACAAAATAGCATAAGTCGAACATATTTTTTTTGCAGGGGATACCAAATTTCAAGGTTCATCGTTAACAGAGATTTTGCTTTGCAGTAATGATCACCTTATTGCTTTACGTTAGAATAGAATACATCCTCTGAGATCCAGCCAAGCAGATCAGCAGATGGAATCAGGCATCTCTGCATACGGTCCTTGGCTGGATTAAGCAACATGTACATTGACTTCACATCAAGCCATGCGGGTTGCATGCGTAGTTTTCATTGCTGGTTTAGGGACCTGAATCAATGGCTTAGTTTAATGGTAGGTGAGACAGGTAAGCATCTGGGGCATCAGGCTTCCACAGCACATGTCACGGGCTACCTATGGGGTCGCCAATGGGCTCCAATTGCCCCTGGACCCCTGCCCACCATACTCCCCGTCCCTCCTGAATTTAATTTTTTCTTAAAACCTTTAAAGATTTTTTTTAAATGGAGCAGATTGCAGCAGATAGCTTTAGACTTCAATGGGAAAGAACTGGCAAAAATGTGGGAGGGGAGAATGTGTATTGCGCTGATCCTTAAACATGCAAAAACATTGGAAGTCAAAGCCTCAATAGGCTGCAGGATTTTTGCTAAATGTGCAGAAGATCAGAAACCCAGAACGGATCTATAGCCCCACTGAAAATGGAGCCTCCAGCCTCCACTGGCTAGTTGCCTCTTGTTTGATAATTGGGAAGTGGCCACCTTATCCATGGGTATCAAATTAGCATCTGAAAATGCTACTCTAAAACCTTTAAGTGCTCAGCTCTGCATAGCTTACTTTCCCCCATCTCCTCTTGTGTCTGTTTTCTGTCCCTAATTTTCATTAATTTTAAAATTTTCATTTTCTAGGTTGTAAGCCCGAAGCCAGGGTTTGTTCCTTTTTAAAACCAACTACAGTGCATTGCCAGTCCTCAGTTATTTTATTTGTTCCAGCCCCTTTGAAAAGGTTAGCAGTGGGTCCTGAGCCAACTCTAGATGGTAGCCTGTTAGGGTGATCATATGGAAAGGAGGTCAGGACTCCTGTATCTTTAACAGTTGCATAGAAAAGAGAATTTCAGCAGCTGTCATTTGTATGCATGGTGAAATTCCCTCTTCATCACAACAGTTAAAACTGCAGGAGCCCTGCCATCTTTTGTATCTGGTCAAGAGGGTAGGGTTCCTGGAGCTTTAACTGTTGTGATGAAAAGGGAATTACACCAGGTGCTGCATGCATACAAATACCTGCTGAGATTCTCCTTTCAATACAACTGTTAAAGATACAGGAGCCCTGTCCTCCTTTCCATATGGTCACCCTATAGCCTGTGGCACTCCTATTTATGAGTTAGCTCCCTGCACAAGTCACACTTACAAGTAGGCAAATTGTCTGAGATACTCTGTGATTCACACCTCTCCTACAGCCTCTTATTTAAAACAAACCAGGTTGATTAAAGTTACTGCAATTTAAAAAAAGAAGAAAGAACAGAAAAGAGAAGAGAAGAGAAGGAGGAAACCAATTGACCTTAAAGTACCTCATCAATCTTCTAGCTGCTTCGTTAATGTGGAAGTGATTACAGACTGGCGATAGTCTCCGGGATATTGTGTGGTGATCTTTCACTTCCTTGAAACTGTGAGAAAAGGGCTGTGCTGCTATTATGTTGTGCTTCATTCCAGGAACAGGTGAAATTATTATACTCTTTATTGAAAATACAATATACCGGGGTCAGATAGTGGTCTTTGATGCTTTAGCATTAGGCCAAGCAACCTCACTGCAGATATTCTGGGTCTTCTGAAGCTGCTACATGCAATACAGTTAGTTTCTCGTAGTACTAGTAAGATAATTAGCTCATTCTTAACACACCTGTCGTATTAATCTGCTTAATCATGGTGATGTCTGTCACGCTCCCTTTGGCTCTCCTTTTTACCTTTCTTCTTTTTAACTGCAGGTATTTGCATTGTTTTTTGTTTTGCATTCAGCGTTAAATTCTTTTTCAATTGATATAGAAACATTTGAACTTTGTGAAACAGAACATTTTCTATAAGCATTCAAAGTTGCAAAACATTAAAATTTCAAAAAGTGTCCACAATTTTGGCCACCACTGTATGCAGAATTTGTACGTAAAAAGAAAAAAAGCTCACGATCTAATATGGACATGAGCTGGAATGAGTGTGGACTTGGACTGCAAAGCACCTCAATGAGCTCAAGTTTTGCTGATTCACATACTTTTATTACTGTCTAGGAAGGGCTGCAGCTAGGGCTGTGTACAGCCCCCCTGATCTGGTCCGGAACCGGATCCAGATCCGGATAGACTTGCAAGTCTATGGAGAAAAGGACTCACCGCCCTCCCCACACTCACCCTGCTTACCTGCTGCCTTGTCGTCACTGCGGCCGTCTGCTGCTGCTGTCCGCTGTCTGCTGCTGCTTCCACTCCACTGAGAACCAGGCTCTACTGAGAGCGGCGGCCAGCGGCCAGCAGCGATGGATGGCGGCAGCAGTGACAAGGCAGTAGGTAAACAGGGAGAGTGGGGGGGAGGGCAGTGAGTCCAATGCACTCACCGCCGGCCTGGCATCCCTGGGTGCCGACTGTGCAGCCGGCACCCAGGAACCTGGAAGGCCAATGGGCCCCAGATCTCCAGATCAATCTGGAATTATCTAATCCGGTCCGGAATGATCCGGACTTCCCCTGATCCAGTTCGGATCTGGATCCGGGAGGTCCAAATCACCCCAGTCCGGTCCAGATTTGGGATCCAGATCTGGATCTGTTAACAGCTCTAGTTGCAGCTGGTGCACCGGACTCAGCTTTTGAAAGATGCTTCATGCTTCCAAAGATAAGGCTGGATCTAACAGGGCACTGTCTACCCCACCCCAAGCTGCAAACCTAGTCTTTAAGTGGGAATGAAATCCTATCTACAAATGCAACACAACATTCTTCACTTGCCTTCTTCAATGTGTATTTTAGGTACAACTTCCCAACCCCTCTTTGTGATTGCACCAGGCTTCTTACTTCCACATTACTTCTATTATATGCTTATATTTCCCCTGTAGCATTTTCCTTTTGTACAATCCCACAATTAAAAGCGCACACACATGAATGAATTCTCTCCTTTTCTATCTCTTAGAGCTGTTAATATGCTGCTGTAGTTATCACATTTAAATGAATTCACGAGTTAAACATGTTGATGTTGAGTTAAATTAGCATAATCCTGTGAGAAGCAGTCTAATTAGTATGCATAATCTGCATGCAATAAAGCTGAGACTCATGCAAGGTAGCAAGGGAAGGCCACTCGCTAATGGCGATCTGGTCTTCTAGATTTGGTCAGACAGAACACCCCCATATGATTTTAGATAGATTACTGTCCCTTCGTACTTGTGACTATTCGTATCCTAAATATTCAAAGTAGCTTCCTATTGTGGTTTACTGTTCATTTCATTTTTCTTTCTCCTGCCTTTCCTCAAGAAGACTTCTAGGAGGATGACAACGAACAATGAAAACAATGCCATAATGGTACCAAAAATGCAAATAATTGTACTATTAAGAGGATAAAACTGTAGCCAAACAACGTTCAATACAGTAATTAAATGGCTTCCAATCAAATTCAGGCTGCAATGCAATAGCTTGCCCATTGGTTTCTGACAAGTTGTAGGATGTGACAGAAGTTCCTTTCTGCTGGTGGAAAATACACAGAAAGTATATTGGCGGAAAGCTGTAATGCTTTAGTGGTGTTTTACCAGTGGGAAGAGGAAAAGGAGACATTCTAGAGTGGGGGAGGGTCTTCCCAGGATCCGAAGGCCCCTCATACCTCAACGCACACCTGGCTATACAAGCACACAGAGCATAGAGATTTCCTCTTCCTTGATGTCAATGGAACTCCACTGGTTCCATTGACCATTGAGGGTGCATTAAAATAATGGAAAAGGAGATAGGGAACCCCCACCTGGACAGTGCAAGCTGATTGGATTTAGGCTGTCTCTTTGCTACAGATTCTCTCCCTACCCACCCTCAGAGAATTGCTCTGGAAATCACTTCAACAAAAGCTTTTCCACAAGAGAAAGTCTTTAAAGCATGGCTGAAGGCCATTCAAGAGGTGGGAACGAGGGAGTCCCAAAGCCTGGATGGTTCTTCTAGATTCATTTTAGGGATTACTCGAATCATTTATTGTTCTGTGAGTTTGGTCAGCGATGAGTTCCACTCCTCCTAAATTCCAGTCTAACTTGGAGAATTTCTAATGTTAGTTCTAGAACTGGATCCTGAGCAGTTTGTTGCAATTCTGAGTACCTTCAGTTCATTTGCATGTTTTCAGTACTCCATGTTAGGGATGTGCGGATTTTGTAAAATCCATTCCATCCGTGTTTCATGGATTGCCAGATGCATTTTCTTCCCTTGTCCATTAATACATAGATTTGGATTTCTTCAATTTCATGGATTCGTGCAAATTCACACTTGTGAAAATGCACAACCCTCCCACCAAATGTGCTCTCCCCTCAAATGCACATTTTCATGCTTTACCCTAAGGGGGATATACACATTTCCGGATGGGTATTATTTAAAATTCTATGTATTTTTCTATAACTAAATTTGCATAGAATTCCAGAATATATATTTTTTAAAATACGTAGTCTGCAAGCCTGAAGAATCCATGTGACTTAGGAAAAGCCGATCTGCTGCAGAATTCAAACTCATTTGATTCTGCTGCAGAAATCTGAACTCATTTGATTCTGTTGCAATTTCCCCGACATCTTATACTGATAATCTGCAAATGTAAACACCCATCTCCAAAACCTGGGTGCCACCACTGAAGAAGTCCTCTCTTCTGTTCCAACCCACCACTTCTCAGCTGATGGTGGAACATGGAGCAACTTAGGCAACTCCATATTCATGTAAGAGCATATGGCAATTAGGGCTACAGCATTGTATTCCTAACATTGTATTGTAGGAAGAGTACTATCGCACACATGTCCTACTTGTGAGTTTCCTGCAAGCAGCTGGTTGGACAATTTATGAACAGAATGGTGGAATAGATGGACCCCTGGTCTGATCCCAGCATAGCTCCTCTTATGTTCTTATGCAGTGGAAGCAGGGCTTTCAGTGTCAAAACACTAAGACTTTTTGATGACCAGGGACAATGATGCCATCTGCAACCCCACTCCGATTTCCCTTTTCCCTTTGAGATTACCTGCAATCCTCACAGCGGCTGGAGGGCAAAAGGAATTTTCCCAGCAACATCATATTGTTGTGAGCTCTCCTTTTTGTAATGCATTGTTGGCTGGGGCATGCTGGGAATTATAGGGCTGTTTTCTGTGTATAAATACACAGGAATGCATCTGGGTTTCTTCAAGTAATCTGCATTTTGTCGGATTCTGGTCATACCTCTTTTCCTGTAAGGGAGATTCTTGTTATCAGCTAAATTTCCCCCTTGGTTTCCTTTGGGCTTTCTTTCATTCATCTTGCCCTCTTTATTGAACAGTTCTTTGATTTGTTGATGTTTATGCAGGCCTGTGTGATTTTATTTTTAAAAGATAAAAACCATGGCTGCATAAAAACCATGCTCCAAAGAGTAGAGCAGGCAGAGCCCTGGTTAACTGGATAATACCCTTGCCAATAAACACAAATGACCCTTTCCCCATCATTTCTATAAAACTTTATCTTCCTTCCCACATTGGAGATAAAAAACAGTCACTCTGTCCCATAAACGCATAGCGAAGTGTCATTTCGGCCCCCCCCATCTCTGCTGCATGCTCTGGGAATTTGGGACTCAGCCCCAAGGGAAAGGTGGCCTGATAAACTCCCGTCCTCCAAAATGGCAATGTCCATCATGGCTTGAATCTAATTTGAGAACTTCTTTGGAGTCCATTTTCCTACAAAAAGCAGAATTGAAATGCCGAACCTGATCAAGGCAAAGTAGACTGAGAATATATATTTTTGATAACAACCCCCCCCCCCCCCCCACCACACACATAACAATGCAGCTGTGATGAAACAGCCTTCGGTCCTGGAACAATAAACATTTAACAAGTGACATTGGAAGGCATCAGGAGGCTTGTTAGTCGATCAATTATCCTGAAGCAACTCAGCGACTCAGCAACCCCTGAACTCCTTTCAATGTGCTTACATGACTCAAGGCCAAATGAAATGTGACATGGGAGATCCATGAGAAAGATATGTCATCTTTTGCTCAAGAAAGCTAATAGCAGCTGTGTGGTGTGTGTGTGTAGAATTGGGCCATGGCACTGGAGCATGGGAGTTTAAAGCTCCCCTCCACACAACCCTCCCCTCCATAAGTGACTCCCTGAAGCAAATAGCAGATTGGGAGATAGTGGTGCAGCAAGGACCAAAGAGCCATCACAAGAGTGGCAGATGTTGAGGGGATCAGGGCAGCAGAAGCAAACACCATTTTCTTCCTGTAGCCTGTAATGCTGTGCTGAAAATTTCAACCAATCCATTTTTGGCATTTTGTGAGGGGTGGGGTGGGGAAATAAAAATTTGGGTAAAAGAGGCTGGGAGAAGTGAGAATTTTGGAGAATTTTCTCCTTGGGGAGGGGGACAGTTTTTCCACATACCTTTTTAAATGTAGCCAGTTGCTGTGGAGTCTTCTTTATATTAATTTTAAAACACCCCCAGCATTTTCAGTAGGCTGACCAGATAAAATCCAGGTCAGGGCTCATGTAACTTTAACAGTTGTAGAGAAAAGGGATTTTCAGCCAGTGTCATGTGTATGCAATTAGTTCCTGGTGAAATTCCCTCTTCATCACAACAGTTAAAGTTGCAGGGGCCCTGCCTTCTTTTGTATTTGGTCACTCTAGTATAGTGCCTGCAACTTTAACTGTTGTGCTGAAGAGGGAATTTAACCAGGAACTAATTGTCCGCCTGGCGCCAACATTGTTATCTTTTTGGCGCCAGGTCAAGACTTTCCTCTTCTCTCAGGCATTTGGCAATATCTGAGGAGCCTGGGTTTGTTTTTGTTTTGTTTTGTTGTTGTAGCTTTTTTGAAGTGTTGTAGTGGTGTTTAAATATACAGATTGTGTGTATGTTGTATGTTTTTGCTGTTTTAATTTTTGTATATTGTTTTTAATTGTTTTTAATCCTATGAAACCGCCCAGAGAGCTTTGGCTATGGGGCAGTATACAAATGTAATAAATAAATAAATAAATAAATAAACAAACAAACAAACAAACAAATAAATAAATGACACTGGCTTAAATCCCTTTTTCTCTACAACTGTTAAAGTTACATGAGCCCTGGCCTGGATTTTATCTGGTCACCCTAGTGTAAGGGGGTTTTCTTTAACCCTTTTTTCCCTGGTGCAATACCAATACTTATTTCTCCACTACCACATACTTTCTATTTGCATGGGGGTGGGGGCAGGGAAAGCTCTCATTAACTCTTAAGACTACATCATACTAGGGATGAAAAATATAAGTCTGTTTCTAGTCCATGTCAGATCCTCAAGTCTTCAATTGTAAGAATGTTTCATCCTGTTTTCACATTAGTCTGTGAAGTGATTTTTTTAAAAAAAACCCACACGCAACAATGTATTCCTTTTTGGAACCAAATATTTGCTCAGCTATGATTATTGTACTCCATTCCCCCTATCATACACATTTTTGTACATTTTTTCCTTAAAATTCGCATTTGTGTATTTGCCTTAAAACACACATTTTGGCCCTGACCTGGATTTTATCTGGTCACCCTAATTTTCAGGAGCCTAGAAGTGCTTACTGGATGCCTGTTGGAGAGGGTGAGGTCACATGGTCTCCAATAGGCATTCACTAAGAACTGCTGGGCTCATCCAAATGCTGGAGGAAGGGGGTAGAAAGGAGGTCCCTCAGCAATTGGCTACATTGAAAAAAAGTATGTGGGAACCCTGTCTCCATCCCCAAGGAGAAAATTCTCAGAATTTCCCCCCTCCCTGTGAAAGAGGCAGAAAAAACAATGTGTCTTTTGTAGGGAGGAGAAAGTTCCCCAAAATAGGGGGCAGATTTTGGCCCAGCACTAGTCATGATGTTGCTATTATTTAAGTAGATTGTAACTCTTACCCACTAGGGGGAGGCATTAAGTGAGAAAATGGTGGGAGGGAAAGGTTGAACCTTCAAAGAAATGAATGGGACATCAGTCATTTCATCTTGTCAACCTATGCTTCCATAACCCTGCTCCCAAGTTCACAGGTCTATGAGTATCTTAATATCTATGAAGGGTTAGCATTGGAAATTAATAAGGTGATTAGGGAAATTTGGGCAGTATCCAACTCTGACATTCCTCAACCTCATATAGCTCTAGTGGAGCTCCACTGAATTGCACAATTTGTTTGTACAAGAGTTATGTGAAATGGTTGTACAAGAGTTATGTGCAATGCATTACACAATGGGTTGCACAAGACTTTTGCACAATGGCTGTACAAGAGTTATGTGTGAGGCATTGCACAATGGGTTGCACAAGGCTTTTGCACAACAGTTTACAAGAGTTAAGTGCAATGCATTGCATAATGGGTTGCAGAAGGCTTTTGCACAATGGTTGTACAAGAATTATGTGTGAGGCATTGCACAATGGGTTGCACGAGGCTTTTGCACAATGGCTGCACAAGAGTTATGTGCGAGGCATTGCATAATGGGTTGCACGAGGCTTTTGTACAATGGATCACACAACTGTGCTTTAGTTGGATTCTTCTCTTGCACATAGTTCAGGGCTGAGTTTCTGCTAGGGCAACATCATTTCCGCTAACGGAACGTCACAGCTGGGTACTACCCTTTATGTTTTCATTTAGAAGCTTTTGCCTCTTGGAATGAAAACAAAACCACCTTTCCCAAAATAAATAATGGACGTTACCTTTTCCCCATTTTCGGCACCCTGCTATGCTCACAGTTATCATTCCTCCTAACAACAAACCCATCTGCTGAGGGCCAACAGGAAAGTAGCCAAAGTGGAGAACTGAGAAACAAGTAGAAAAAATGGGTGGTAGTGTTGGTGGGGAATTCCACTGAATTTCTCCAGTGGGAGGAGAAATTCTCAACAGTTTCCTGAAAGATTTCTTCCCCCATGGAAGAGACGTCCATGGTTCTCCCTCATTCTTAGGGTGTTTTATAAGTTATTTTTGTCTTGTTTATGAGCTTTCCTAGTCACTGTGAGTTGGCCAAGGGTATTGTGTGTGTGTGCGTTCTCTTTCTATTACACATCTCTCCAGTGCTCTGCAGCCTTCAAGGCTGCCTGTGCTTATTGACCTGAAAGGGCCCTATGGGAGGAATGAACTCATGATGTCTTTCCCAGACCTTAATTGAAGTGTGGGAAGTCGAGGAAGCTACAGGCTGCTGGAGAAATGAGTGCACAATCAAAACAAGACACCTGCACAGCCTCCTCATCCACCTCCAAAGTAAAATAAACACAAGAAGACCCAACCCATGAGAACATCTCCAAAATCTTCTTCACCATTGAATTTCTTTCTTTTCATCATCATCATCATCTTTTTTTTTAAAATCAAATTGAATGAGAATGGTTGAGTATGTTGGAGAAATTGTCAGCCCAGTACTTGTATAAGCATGGCCAAGTTGATCTCAAAATTTGCAAAAGCACACACACACAAAAAAAAGTCAGGAAAAATGTAATGGGGAACTCCCCCCCCCAAAAAGCTCAGCAATGAAGATGAATCATGATTAGTAGTAACAGAATATACAGTGTCTTTTGCAGGGGTGGGGAGGAATGGAAAGCCAGGGGGAAGGAAGAATGCAACAGATTATTTTAGAAGAGTTACATGTCTGGCATATGCAAATGTTTTACAACACAAGTCAAAGCATGTTTATTTGAACTTACATCCCATAGAGTTCAATGAAGCTTACTCCCTAGTTTGTAAGCTTAAATATGCATTATTAAAAATCTCTTCTGCTACGACTTGTGATACACTTTTATGTTATTGATTTTGTTGTTCTTGTTTTCCATTATATTTATTGTGGATTTCAGTTTTTAATTTCTTTGCCACGCTAGGAGGTTTACCACCCGAAGAGCAGGAGAAAAGTCCCTGAGGTAAGAAAATAGTTCAATAAATATTAAATAAAATGAAATAAAATAAATACGAAATGTCCCTGTTCTAAAAGAGAGGTCTAAATCATCAAATGGATGGTGGAAAATGAAAAAATAATAAGCCTGCATTTCTTTTCTTTTAAATTTTAGATTGCTTCTCTACATCCAGCAGAACTTGCACTGGCTGATGGGATAGCCCTGGGAAGTTGTTCTACAAGGTTGGCCCATCAAAAGGGGTCCCTAGGGGAAGACTCACCATGAGGGCAAGACTAGAAAACTCACTCAGGTTTCCTACTCTTAAGGGCAAAAAGGAGGAATCTGGGAATTACAGACCAGTTAGACTGACATCAATCCCTGGGGAAAATTTGGAGCAGATTATAAAGAAGTCAGTCTCTAAGCACCTTGAAAACAACACAGTGATTACTAGAAGCCAGCATGGATTTGTCAAGAACAAATCCTGCCAAACTAATTTGATCTCATTTTTTTGATCTGGTAGTATCCATTGTGGACTGTGGGAATGCTGTGGACATAATATATCTTGACTTCAGCAAAGCTTTTGAGAAAGTACCCCATGACGTTCTGATCAGCAAACTATCTAAAAGTGGGCTAGATGGAACAACTATTAGGTGGATCCACAGTTGGCTACAGAATCTGACTCAAACAGTGCTTATCAATGGTACCTTCTCAAATTGGGGGGAGATAATGAGTGAGGTACCACAGGGCTCAGTCTTGGTCTCAGTACTCTTCAATATTTTAATTAATGACTTGGATGAGGAGGTGCAGGGGATGCTTATCAAATTTGCAGATGACACAAAATTAGATGGGATAGCTCATACCCTCGAAGACAGAAACAAACTTCAAAGTGTTCTTGATAGGCTGGAGCGCTGGGCTGAAAACAACAGAATGAAACTTAATAGGGATAAATGCCAAGCTCTACACCTAGGAAAAAGAAACCAAACACACAGTTACAAGATGGGGGATACTTAGCTCAGCAATGCTGCAAGTGAGAAGGATCTTAGAATTGTTGTAGATCACAAACTGAATATGAACCAACAGTGTGACATGGTTGCGAAAAAAGTAAATGCTATTTTGGGCTGCATTAATAGCAGCGTAGCTTCCAGATTGAGAGAGGTAGTATTTGGCACTGGTTGGGCCTCATCTTGTGTCCAGTTCTGGGCACCACACTTCAAGAAGAATGCATACAAGCTTGAGCTTGTTCAGAGGAGGGCAACGAGGATGATCAGAGTTCTGGAAAGAAAGCCCTATGAGGAGAGACTGAAAGAACTGGGCACGTTTAGCCTGAAGAAGAGAAGATTGAGGGGAGTCATGATAGCACTCCTCAAATACTTGAAAGGTTGTCACACAGAGGAGGACCAGGATCTATTCTCAGTCATCCCAGGATTCAGGACACAGAATCATGGGCTCAAGTTACAGGAAGCCAGATTCTGGCTGGACATTAGGAAAAACGTCCTGACTGTTAGAGCAGTACGACAATGGAATGAATTACCTAGGGAGGTCTTGGGCTCTCTCATACTAGAGGTCTTCAAGATGCAGCTGGACAGCCATCTTTTGGGTGTGCTTTAAGGTGGATTCCTGCATTGAGCAGGGGATTGGACTTGATGGCCTTGTGGGTCCCTGTCATCTCTACTATTGTATGATTCTATGACTTGGGTGCCGGACGTGGCATACACATAGGAAAGCTGGACACAAGGCCAACAGGGGATCCATTGGACTCCTGGTCCCCCACTCATCTACTTGCTTCTCCTTCTCCCTTCTTCCCCACTCATCTCTCGAACCCAGAACTGGCCTTTAACAGCCACTGTTGTTTGCGGCCATAGATCTTTGAAAACCACAGAGCCTCAATCTTGCTTTTAAATCATGGCTGTAATGGAGGAAGATGGTAAGGTAAGTCCCGCAGGGGGTGGAAGCTTTCAGTTCGGGCAGTGAGCGGGGAGGGAGAGGAGGGGGCAGGGAGGGAGTCCAATGGACTCATGGTTGACCTTGCACTGGCTTTCCTACGTGGGAAGGGGGAGAGGCACACTACTGCCCCAAATTGGCCCAAGGAACTTAGGAACTGATATGCTTCTTCTCAGGGTGCATTGGGTTGACCTGGTACTGTCTCAAATTCAGGCTGAGGTGGGCTGCCTTGGCTCACCTCACCTCAGTTTCAGGGGTTCAGCTCGAGGCAGAGCAGATTCCCAGTTCTAAAAGAAATGGGGTTGCAATCTTTAATTAATTAATTGATGTGATTAATCAACTAAAGCATTAAGTGTGGACTGAAGTTTCAATTACAGACTGAAGTTTGTCCTTCAGTTAATTGATGGGACAGATGGCAAGGACAAAACTGTTTTCAAGACCAGTCATAACGATGTTTGTGCCCTATTGTGAAGAACCTATTAGATGATGTTTGCTTTTGGTTCATATTCAGAACTAGCAGATAGTTTGAAACTGCAGCTTTTTTCTGAACTAAGAGAAATTGCCCTCAAGGACACTTTCTTTGAGTGTTGGCAGAACAGATTTAAGTTGAATTAATTATTTGATCAATTAATCTCTTAAAAGGCAGCTAATCAATTAAAAGTTAGTTTAAGCCTACAAGTTGATGAGCCTGCTGTAAATAAGTCTTTCCCCTCTCCTGGTGCCCTCCAGATTTGTTGAAATACAACTCTCATCACTTCAAGTGTTTGAGGATGATGGGGATTGTAGTCCAACATACCTGGAGGGCACCAGGTTGGAAAAGGGTGCTCTAAATCGATGGCCCTGCAGATCAGTCCATTAGATTAGTGTTTACTTTTTTCCTTAGGGCATATCCAGATGGTAACTCTAATGCATAGATTAAACTCCAGAAAACTTTAAGCAATTGAATGTCCCATGAAAGTTAAGCATGCACTTAAAGCTGTCCCATTGAAATCAATGGGAGTTAACAGTGTTTTGCATTGAATGGGTTATGCTCATTGGGTTATATCCAACATTACGATCATGGAAGAGAGAGAGAGAGAGAGAGAGAGAGAGAGAGATGCTGTTGTTCTACTAGTGATTGCACAAGCAGAACAACTGCATCTCTCTCTCTCTCTTAGAACTGCTAGCACAAGCATAACTTTGCCTGATGAAGTTAGAATGCATTGTGTAATGCCTTCTGTAACATGTTTCACAATGCCTTGTTCAATACCTTGCACAACACCTTGCAAAATGGCTTGTGAACTGTCTTACCCAAGCATAATTGTGCGAGGATGAAAATGGGGTTTCCACAAGTAGTAGAAGCTTTGCACTAGCGGAATGACATCACTGGACATGACCCATTTATTTATTTATTTAGTGCATTTGTATACTGCCCCATAGCCGAAGCTCTCTGGGCAATTTACATAAGATTAAAACACTTAAAAACAATATACAAGAATGAAAACTGCAAAAACATTCAATATGCACATCCATTTAAAATCACTATAATAACTTTAAAAGCTATGAGCCTAAAACAACAACAACAAAGCCAGACCCAGGCTCATCAGATATTGCTAAATGCCTGAGAGCAGAGGAAAGTCTTGACCTGGCGCCGAAAAGGTCACAATGTTGGTGCCAGGCAGGCCTCATCGGGAAGATCATTCCACAATTGTGGGGGGCACCACAGAGAAGGCCTTCTCCCTTGTTGCAGACCTCCGAGCTTCCGTAGTGTACGGGTGTGTTCATGCCAAGAGAGGCGTTCCATCAGGTATTGTGGTCCCAAGCCATATAAAGTTTTATAGGTTAAAACCAGCACTTGGAATCGGGCTCGGAAACATATAGGCAGCCAATGCAAGTAGGCCAGAGTAGGTCTAATATGCTCGAAACTTCTGGCCTCTGTTATCAGTCTGGCAGCTGCATTTTGCACAAGCTGCAGCTCCCGAAACATCTTCAAAGGCAGCCCCACATAGAGTGCATTGTGTTTTGGATTATGTTACTGACAACTAATAGATTGAGGCTGGAAAGAGGATTCATTGATCCTTGTGGCATTGCACTGTTGCCTTTCCTATAACGTCCTTTCCACAATGCTTTGGCATTATTAAAAGGATCTTAATTAAAAAAAATACACTCCTGAGTGCCCTGGGGTAGCATATTCAGCAGATTTCCCAAATTCTCAAATGCTTGTTTATTTAATAATTATGGAGCATGATTATGGTAATGAGAAGTTCAGATTTACGCACATTAGCCTTGCATTTTAATGATCTGATTAGACAAACTTGAGATACAGTAGATTTAATTTTATATGAAGAAATTTGCTAGCGGACTGGAATCAAAAGAAAATACATGGGGAGTGGGAACACCCCCCCCGCCCCACCCCCCACACATGCAAAGTAGCTTGGTGACAGCTTTGGGTAATTATTGTGGGTTTGTAATGAAAGAAGTAGAAGAGAATACAATAACACAACCATTGTACACACTCAAATCCCCCTTCAATGCATAAGTATTGTTGAATGGCATAAAACAATGCAGCCATTAAATTTCACTAAAGATGCAAACACTGCAATTTCCAACATTATGTCTGTGGGGGACATGTTTCTTGGTGCCCACCAGGTTCCCTGCCTCTCCGGATTTTTATGTCCTGTCTTAAATTTTGCTTTAAAAATGAAAACCAACCTTATCCGGGAGGCTGGAAAGTTGAAAAGCAAAGGGGTGTCCTCTAGAGCCATCTTTTCTTGTGTTCAAAAGAGTGGTTGTGTGTTTTGAAGCTCAGAGTCCTCCTTTGTCTTGTACCTAGGTTCTTGGTCACATTCTTCTATTTTAGGCTGACCAGATAAAATCCAGGTCAGGGCTCATGTAACTTTAACAGTTGTAGAGAAAAGGGAATTTCAGCCAGGGTCGTTTGTATGCAATTAGTTCCGAGTGAAATTCCCTCTTCATCACAACTGTTAAAGGTGCAGGCACTATACTAGAGTGACTATATACAAAAGAAGGCAGGGCCCCTGCAACTTTAACTGTTGTGATGAAGAGGGAATTTCACCAGGAACTAATTGCATACAAATGACACTGGCTGAAATTCCCTTTTCTCTACAACTGTTAAAGTTACCTGAGCCCTGACCTGGATTTTATCTGGTCACCCTAGTCTATTTTGTCTCACCAGCTGGATTTCTGGGAAATGTTTTGTTAACAGCCATGCACACCAGAGCAGCCGTTTTATGAAGGAACGACCCTGCCAATGGCAGCCATTTTGTGAGAGCACTTACAAAACTCCCCCCACCCCCAAATTCTAGTGCCTGTCAACCCAAAGGTTTTGGGAAATTGGATGGTGAAAAGCTCCAATTTAGAGTGATTGTTTGCTTTGTTGTTGTTGTTTTAGCTCTGAAGTTAACATGCTCAGATGATGAGGGAAGTAAATGAGCTTCTCTATTTTCACCTGACTTGCATTGCTTTTGACCTGTCCCATCCGTTATTTAATAGGGCTGCTCAGCTTCTTATGCGTCCGTTCTGTTGGGCTTTATTTGGAAAGTGCTGCTACGTTTTAGTACAAATAATGTTTAGCTTTTATGGTTCAGGTAATTAGATTTCACCATGTCTGTCTTCCTTTGGTGGCTTGGAGTCTACATCTCAAAGTAATTCTGTTTTAATGTAAAGACAAGACCAATCTCTCATCGTTTGGGGGAAAACAACATTGTCTTATTAGGTGCCCTTTATCCTAATTCTAAGCGATGAGCAATTTATTTTATGCAGCATCCTAGGAAATTAGATGATCTTTAAATCAGGAACCTAAGAGGAAAACATTGCACGTGCCCAAAATGTGCAGCAAGGTTCTGTTCATGCTTGGGATTTTGGGTTTAGCTTTGAGGCCAGTGATTTGAAAGAGGGCTCTTTGGAGAAAAGTGTGGAGCATAGTGCTATTGAAAAATGAGAATTAAGACATCCTTTGTGAGTGCCCTGGCTTGCATTTCAGCAATCCTACCGACTCAGACTCATTGTGAAACACTCTATTGTTGCTATGTAAACAGTCTAATTGTGCAATTCTATGCATGTCTAGACAGAAAAATCATTTTTTTTTCTCTGTCTAAGCAGGCATTCTTTTCCTTTTTTGGTGGAGTTTTTAAATATACATACAGAAATTAGTGTACATCTAATGCAATGAATACATATGAAATTCATAAACATGAAAATGCAACTTACTAGCAATAAAAGGATTCAACAAAAGCAGAGCAGTTATTCAATTAAGTATCCATTTGACCATTGTGTCTATATGACACCTATTCAAATGCTGAAAGTGTTATAAGGTCCTCAATCCACTGCATCATAGGAGGGGAGTATGTATCCTTCCAGTGTTGTAGTATCAGTTCTTAAGCTGTCATTGATGCTGACCATGAAGCAAATAATTTAGAAGAACATGTCCATCAGCAAATAGTAAAGGCTGTTTCAGTACAAATTTTGTCTGTATAATAACCTTTTCCAACTACTGGACATTACCAAAACATATGTCCAAAAGAAGCCTTAACTGTATTGCACCACCAGCAGTTACTTGAATTAGACAAATCCTTAAAGAAACATTGCTATGTCCAATAGACCCAAAATAAATAGTTTTGCTGAATAACATTTAGCCTAAGATGCAAAGACACGAGAGCTATAGACACTAAAGCACCAATTCACTGATTAGGCAAAATGGGACGATCCAATTCCCTATCCCATTCCCGCTTAAAACCCTGTATATCATATTTATTCACCAATAACAAGTATTTATAGACTTGGATCGTGGGCTGCCAGGCTTGACCAGCCTCAATTATGCTTCCCATAGGGATGGTGACTCTGATGCTGGGCCAAACCTAGTTGCTAAGAAATGCTGCAATTGCAAGTATTGCCATTGCATGCAGGACAGAAAACTTGGGGTCATGCTTTCATCCATCTTGTTACATGCTCCCCACCTTCCAAAGTGGTTAGAAGTTCCAGGACAGCAGAATGGGACTGAGTTTTCTTTGGATGAGAGAACAATGACAACTTAAGAGACTGTTGTAATACATGCGTTACTTACAAATATAAAAGCAGAGAATACGTGAAGGCAACAGGGTAGTCCTGCGGGCAACAGAACCATTATCCTGCATCACACCCAATGAAGAGACCTTGAATGTTGAGATGCTTTCCTTACCATCAACTCAAAGCTCTTTTACCCCCTTCTTCTCTCTGTCTTCCAACCACAAACTACTGTTCCTCTCCCTCCCATTCACATAAATATGCCCATGTTCCTTCCTGCAACTGAAGCAATGCTACTTTCTCCAGTGGCAGATATGTGTGTCATTCAAAAACAAAGGAAGATTCCCAGCCAACAAGGAGACCATTTGTTGACTGCTAGCTCCCATTGATGTAACACTAGCCAACCACATTGGACTGTTTACCAGCAATCCATCTAACAAACGATTGCAGGTTATTCGACCAGTAGTAGCCGTAATGCTATTGTCGTTATTTTCCCTTTCTAAACTTCTGCCATCTCCAGCCAGTCAAGGTGACACAAAGTGACACAAGTCTGTACAACTTGGTTGTTCAGCCTTTCCACCTGCACTTGTCTGTTTTCCTTGAGTACACATGTAACTGTGTGGGATGAAGAGTTTGTTCAGTTTCATCCATTGCTACAAGTCACCTGGGACAGGTTGATCCTATGGCTCAACCTAAACAGAACCACGAGGTGGAATAGGTAGAGAACGGCAGAAAAGTGTCCACAGAGCAGATGGCACTAAAAGGTGACTCCATTGAGAGGCTCCTCGGAACTTAAGAGATGAGAAACACTTTTCTGTACAAATCAATGGAACAACATTATTTATGACTCTAAAAGGCTGTGCACAGTACCTGAAGGAATTGGGTCTCACCTTGTGGCCCATGGGCAGGGCTCCAGCGATGGTGATTTGCAAGGGCTATATTTCTGATCAATTTATACTGGTTAGTCATAAAATGTTTTTTAAGATCCCTGTCCGCACACAGCTTGCTATAAAGCAGAATGTATTTATCTTCTTTTTTTTTTTTTTTGCAGCTCCTGAAAATTTACTGCCTACGTCCAGCCTCTCCATATCTTGAAAGCTCATGAGCTTTCTCCCCCGATGCAGAGTGAAAGGCTCAATCATGACTTCTTTCCTTGCAACATTCGCCAAAGAGGAGGCGGGGTTGACTCTTCTAATGGGTATTGCTTTGTATGTCGGCGGAAAATGGATTCCCTCTGTTCTTTTATCCTTCTTTCTCAAGGACTTCTAGGAAGAGATAAACATGTTTGCAAGTGGGAACCTGTCATTGAGGGAGTCTTCCTTGAGCAGGCTTTCTGCATTAATAATGGAGCTCACCAAAAGGTCATTGCTCAGACCGGGAGCTCTGCTTTGAGACTTATAGTGCTTTCCTTCCCCCTGATGAATCAAGATGTCTCCTCAGAGACTGTGGTGATAGTGTGTGTGTGTGTGTGTGTTTGTGTAGCATCATTTCACCGTGGAGATGTATGACAAATTCATTCCAGTTCATTTTTGAGCAGGATTTACCCAATTTTCACCTTCTGGACCAAAGATGGACTCATTGCAGAACGGATGCGAGAAATAACGAGACGACACAGTATATATGGAATAAACATGGGCCACATTTATTAAAGATCTGCAAAGGGGGGGAACTCCTAAGCGGGCATCTTGTGACATGGCACAATCAGGCCATATTCTAGGATTGGGCGACCCATTCTTAACTCTTGCAGTGGCACCCTGCACCTCGCCACTCCAGGGGCTCCCCAATCGGGGTAGGGAGTCCTTCCGTTGTCACCGTCCCCGTGCCGCAAGACTCTGAGGGAGTGAGTAGGGTCGGCCTCATAGGTAAACCTTTCACCCATTAGCAGGTGCCACAAGACTCCCTGCCATAGGTTTCAGGTACTACCCATCACCACCAATGGTGCCTGAGAATGCTCACCAGTATTTCCCCACACTTGAGATGCCCGCACCTAACCGCCACAAGGGGTGACAAGTGTCTGCTTAGTCGCTCCCCCCCACCTACATAAGATTGCTTCATACAAACCCCTCTGAAGATCTGCTAAGGAAATATCATTACCAGCCTCAGACAGATGCACACCATCCTTCCTATATAGCTCCCTCCAGCTACGCAAAATCAAAGAGTGCTTAATGCTACTATCCCTGTGTATAATTAACTCCCTATAGATCTCATTGTTCACTTTTCTTCTGGCACGCTCCATCGCAAGGGGATCACTACCCTCTCCATCTGATCCTGGGAAGCACACTGGACCAAATAATAAGGACTCCAGGCCACTGCATTCGCAATCTGTGAAAATCAACTGGTGCTTGCAAAACGAGGGCTTTGCCCTTTAGCAGGCCAAGATCATTGCCCCCAAGGTGTATAACCACAACCTGCGGGGGCGCCTGCGCAGCCATCCTCTGAAACAACGTCGTGATGAGGTCTTCCCACCTCATGGCACAACGGCCAAGCCACTGGATGGAGACTAGATGGCTCATCCTCAGCTGCGAACTGAAACTGGACCTGGAAGCCCTTCTGCAGGCCCAAAAGACCACGCCGTGGCCACAAATGACCACACGTATAGAGCCGTGCCCCTGCCGAGATCTAAAAGTAAACACGAGTCAGTTAAGCATTCCCCGAACATCCTTATCTGTGAAACCTCCTCACATAAATCTTAAAAGCCAGGGAACACCATCTGCCCACGGCTTGGACCTGAGAAGGTGAAAAACCAGCCGCCGCTGCCGTTGAAGCAGCTCCAATATGGAAAGAGTGTGTGCCAAACTGCACACCTCCCAAACCGAAAGCTTTTAAAGCACATTTTGTCACCATCCAAAATTGGTACCTCGTCAAAGGCAAGGCATCCTGGTGACAAAATAGGTAGCCAGAACTAGAGCCACGTATGGCCACAAAAGCTTGAAGTGCCTGAACTGGACAAAGTTCCTGTACCCGGGACTGGAAAAACCTGATATCCATGCCTTTCCCAGTTTGATCTGTTTTTGATTTACGAAGCACTAGGTGAGCTTCACCCTGTGTGAATTGTAAATCACCAAATTGAAGAGCCTTATCAGACAAATCACCCCTCGACGAGGCCACTAGCTCAGAAATCCGTAGAGCGCCAAAGAAAGCCGTCAAAGCTGCAGCGTGAAATAAAACAGCTTCGTAATTGGAAGTACATAAGGATGGCCATAAATCCCTTAGACCTAATAGAATCTCTGGAGATAGGGGAGATCTAGCATCTGCTTTCTTGGGGGGTCTCCCTGAGCCAACCCTGCAAGTGCGCCTAACTCTGAAATCAACTGTGGAATCCTCAACTCCTTTCATCTTTGCCCAAAATGCCAAAGCAGCGAGCCTACCCCCAATAGTGCGGGCTGATAAGCCTTTCCTCCGCGAGGACACACAATATTGTAAAATATGGTCCACTGGTATGGGCCAAGAGTGATGAAGGTGGGCCGTGTTCCTGAAATCCACGAATTCCCTACCTGTTCTTAGGTAAGATGCTCTGTTACTAGGTGCCACGGACTGCCACATAGCACGCTCTACCTCACACCTCCAATCTGCCACAGGACAGGAGGCATTGCCTCCTATGTTTGATGGGCCCAGGGAGCCAGATCTCGAAACCGCTGCACCTGATGATGTGATAAAGCGTCAGCAATATCATTGTTCAAGCCCGGAATATGACAAGCTCTGAACAGGATATTATACTTCAGACAATGCAGGGTAAAAACTCTAACTAATTTCATCACTCTGGGGCTGCGAGACGACAAGGAGTTGATCACTTGAACCGTGGCCAAATTGTCGCACCAGAAATGCACCCTGGTGTTTGACAGCTCGGAGGCCCAGATATATATAGCCACACATACTGGAAAATTCCAAAAAAGTGAGGTCTCTACAAAGACCAGAGGATGACCATTCTGCAGGCCACGGTTCAGCGCACCAACAATCCTGCCAAATCATGCCAAAGCCCCACAAGCCGGATGCATCAGAACGCACCTGCAGCTTGGCCTCCAGCAGAAAATCCTGCCACCAGAAGGAAACCCCATTGAAATGCTGCAAGAAATCCAGCCACATCTTTATGTCTTCCCTCATGGGTCCAGTAACTCGTACCCTATGATGCAGTGCCCAAAGGCCCACCATAGCATTGCAAAACTGTCTCAAGAAGGCTCGACCTGGTGCAATAACCCGACAGGCAAAGTTTAAATGGCCAACCAGTTCCTGCAGTTGCTTCAAGGACACTTTCGTAGCTCATGCATAGAAGCTTCTCTTTTAGTGTGTCCAATTTATCCTGGGGCAAACGGCAGCATTGCTGCATGGAGTCAAGTTCGATTCCCAGGAACTTAAGTGTGGAACAAGGGCCCTCCGTTTTTTCCTGTGCCAGCGGAACACCCAGCTCATCTGAAAGAGCTCCAAATTCCCTCATTAGAAACGCACACTGGTCGCTCCCAGCTGACCCAGAGAACAGGAAGTTGTCCAAATAATGAACCACTTCCTGCCCCCCCTGTCCTGTCTCTAAGTGCCCATTCCAGAAAAGAGCTGAATTTCCCAAACATGGCGCAGGAAATGGAGCCTCCCATTGGCAAAGCCCTATCAATATAAAACTGGCCTTAGAAGCAGAAACCTAGTAAGTTATAATCAGCCGGGTTGATGGGCAGGATGCGAAATGCCGCCTTAATGTCACACTTGCCCATCAAGGCACCCTGGCCGTTCCTATGCACCATATTGACTGCTGAGTCAAAGGATGCGTATTTTACAGAACTAAGCTGCTCTGGAATTGCATCATTGACAGATGCTCCTTTGGGAAATGATAAATTGTGAATTATCCTAAACTCCCCTTGCGTTTTCTTGGGTACTATACCTAATGGAGACACTCTTACATTTGGGATGGGTGGCTTGGGGAAAGGGCCTAACACCCTCCCGGCTGTGACTTCCTTCTGAATTTTTTCCCGAATGAGTAGTTCCATCGAGGAAACCAATTTTTGGTTCCTGGAAATTGAAGCTGACCTTTTGCCTTGAAAAGGGATACGAAAACCATCTAAGAAACCTGACTCTAAGTAGGCAGCGTCTTGGCGTTTTGGATAATGAGCTAGCAACCGCCTGAGAGGCTCTATTTTAATTGGGCTAGGGCCCTTTGAAAGGAGGCTGCTGACAACCCTGACTTTTGGGCCCTTGACCACCTCTATTTGATCCCCCTCCCTTCTTATTCTTGGGACAATTGGAAGCGGGGTGATGCCCTGCGCATATCGGACAGTCATGCCTGTAACGACACTGCGGCCGAGTACAGAGCCCGCGGGAACTGAACTCCCAACAAGGCTGGCAGGGTTGAACCACCTGCCCCACATTCCCTTTTAAGTTGGATGCGGGCTGCTGCCTGGCCAGAATATGGCCACTGTCCGACCTATCACCAAAGCCTGGTTTAGCTGGTGTCATGTATTGTAGCCAAAGATCATTATCCTTGGCATCCCCCTGGAGGGCATGGTCAAATGCAGCACGACGACAAAAAGATTCACCGTATGCCTGTTGAGGAGTGGAAGCAAAAGAGGGCAAACGCTGCGAGCGTTTGTATTAGCACTCAGTCCAGTAGCAATTCTAGGAGCTGAAGAAATACTCACACATCAAGTCTTGTGTATAATACAGATGGTTTACTCGTGGTCCAATATATACAGAAGCACAACAGTTTCCATCCAGATATATGTACAGTCCTCTACACAGTCCTCTCCACGTCCAAATACACATATCTGACACCTTCATCTGACACCCACAGTAGCCATTAGACTAAGGCTCACTTTTATACCTTTAGACATCAGCCCAGCCCTTCTTAATCATCTTATCATATTAGACACTTAGGCAATAATCAGGATGACCTTTCCAGTTCTGTACATAAAAAAACTCTTCTCTCAACCTTATTGCCTGCAGCTGGCTGATCTGTCCTTCAGGCTTCTAAAACTTTCCACCAATCCGCTTAGACTCTGGAATTTTTCCTCAACAATGCCAACCAAGCCCCGCCCTCATATTTCGTTAAAATAGCCCCTTTATCTGGGAAGCGTTGTTGCAACACTCCCATATAAATGAGAAAACCGGGCAGCCAATTTGCCCAAGTTCTCACGACCTTCTTTCTCCTCAATTTTTCAGCTTCCTTATCATAAGTCTTATCTTTTTCTGGATTCTCAATTTCCCTAAAGAGTAGGGAAAATATGTCTACATACTCGCCCTTCCAAATCTTTTCTCTTGTGGCGGGTAATAAATGATAGCCCAATGGGGCTGACGTGCTCCCAGAAGGGATGGCTGCTCTATCGGCTCCCGCATAAGGGTCGACAACATCCTGACCGGGCTGGACAGGCCTTGCCCATGAGGATCCCGCCGGTCCCTGCCATACCACAGCACATGCTGTTTCAGTGGATACTGTCTGTTGCGCAGTGGCTGCCAACCCAGTGCTAGGCGCCTCCGCCGGGCCCCGCTGTACCACCATTGGATTACCATGCTCTTCCCCAGCCCCCGTTGACTGAGAATGACTGGGCACAATTGTGGTGCTGTGGGAAGAAGGAGAAGAGTCCAGCCTGGGAACATTGGTAACCGCCCCGCTTGTAGCCGCTGGACTGTTTAAAATGGAAGCTGTAGGGGCACTGTGGGACAATACCCCGCCCATGTTTGATGCTGTCCAGCTTATCCCCAGAAACCATGGGAACTATCCCCATGGATGGGAAGAAGCTCCCATAGCCTGCGGGGGAGCTGGTGTCATGTACGGATGTTGCTCACCTTGTCCACGATGCCCAGGTTGAAGTGAAAAAGGCGCTTGAGCCGGGCATACTTCGTCCCTTGTCACCGTCTCCCCCGGAGGTGATGCCACTTCCTGGGGTCCCTGTTCACATGCCTGCAGCACGGTCCCGGCCTGCACAGTATTCCACGATGTCTCAATGGCATCCATTCTACTAGAAAGAGATGAAAGTAACTCTTCCTGTCGCTGCATCCTGGTGTGGTGACGCCTAACAGTCAAGGAGCCTTGCCTCTGTCTTGCTCCATGGCCTGTACTCTGGCCAATAAGGCAGCCATTTGCGGGTTCATTTCCTCAACCGAGGATGAACCACTATTATTTCTGGATCTTTTTGGAGGGGTTGGAGGGGCTTTACCTTTACCCTTCTTACCACCCATTCCCTTTTTAGGAGGCATAACAGATTCAACAATAACGAATGACAGAGAAAGGCAGAGCCAAATTAACTATAACACCACCAAATATCACCTACAATTCCAGTAAAGAGAGTTCTTACCAAACTACAACTGCCTATTAATGCAACACTATAGTAAGCTAAATAGTTATATTTAACTGCAATATATATATATATATATATATATATATAATACACACATACACACACACACACATATATATATATATATATATATATATATATATACACATACATATTTGAATTCTTCAATTTTTTTAAAAAAATTATTATTATTGTTATTATTAATTTAACTAATTATTATTTAAGTATTGCTATTAAGTACAAACTGGTACAGCAATGAAAATGTGGTACTCCACCCCAAAGCTGCTTTCAGGGTTTACAACTCAAGATGGTCTCCCATCCAAATCCTAACCAGGGCTGACCCAGCTTAGCTTCATCAAAGAAGCACAGTGAGTTGTATGTCAGCCAACCCCACTGACTTGTAAAATGGGAAGTCCAACTGGGGGATAGGTGCACCTAAAGCGGGCTTGCGTCCACCCAGCTCTGAATAGTCCCCTACTCGGACCCCCCAGGGCCTTCAATCTCTCCCCGGGCCAGCAGGCAGCCATGCACAGCCTAAGCGCCCACTGCAGTGCACACAGATTCCCAAGCTCAGCAGCCCAGAAGCCAGGAGGCGCTACGAGTCCCTTCCAGGTGGGAAACACCCCCGCGGAATCCCCATGTGGCCGCACGCAGCCTGCCGGTGCGTGCCGCGACCCGGAGCTCTCCCGCCCGACCAGGGCACTGAAAAGGCAAACAGGCCACAGCCCAAGGTAAGGAAACAGCACGGGGCTGCTGCGCGGGGACCGTCCGGTCTGCGCGCCAAACCTGGGGCCGAAAGGCCCGAGAAACTGCCGCTCTCCGCCCACGCAGCTCGGCTCCGTCCCCGCAGAAGTTCTGCCACATCAGCTGGAGCCGAGGAAATGAAGATGATGCAGTAGGGGAGCGCAGCTCTTAAGTAGCTTCACCCCCTCCCTGGCCTGGTGGCGCCACGACGAGGCAGCCAATGGCTTGCCTCCACTTGTCGATCGCTCACGCCGCCCGCAAATAGCCTCCCCCCACCCAGGCGAGCCGGGCGTGGGATTGAGGTGCATCTGTAATCAATGTTCATGCATTTCCAAGTTTGCAATGTGATTTGTGGACAAATAATGTGTTTGAAAGCATGCATACATCTGAAAATGTGTATTAAAAAGGCTTATTTTTGAAAATGCATGCAAATCACCTTCAATCAATGGAAGAAGATTGTGCACATTTCAAAGAGGCACACAATTGATGGGTGTGCATGGAGCATCATCTCCTAGAAGGGATGTATGAGAAATTTATTTCAGTTCATTTTTTATCAGGATTTACCCAGTTTGCATCTTCTGGACCAAAGATGGACTCAATCTGCATTCAAAGTTCATAAATTTCCAAGCTTGCAATGTGATTCATGGACCAAAAAGAACGTCTTTGACAGCATGCATGCATCTGAAAAAGTGCATGAAAAATGCTTACTTTTGAAAAATATGCACCAATATGCTTGAATAAGTGGAAGAAGGTTGCGTACATTTCAAACATGGACACCATCAATGCATGCATTTGCAATCTGAAATGGATTTGATGTGGAATGAACTTTGAGATGAGAATGAACTGTGTGGCTCAATTCAGACGACACAATAAACGGTGTGGGGGAAACAATCGTCAGTTGTTTTGACTATTGTGTCATTCCAATGCTGCCATAGTCAACTCAGTGCTGATCCTAATCCACACCACAGTTGATTATTTATTATCATGCTGTGTGGGGAGTACCCCCTAGGGTTAGGGTTAGGGTTAGTCAACCCACCATTGACTATCGTGTCGTCCGAATTGAGCCTGTGTGTGCTTGTCCAAAATGCCCACATCATATCGAGGTATTGGGGCATTACCACTTGAAATGTTCAATGGATTAGAGGTACATTGCGGCTGGTATTCTAGGATCGCATGGGTTTGCTTCCAGTATAGAAAGAATCTGCCATTTACTGACAGAACTGAATGCAGCAGCTGCCTATAGAATATCAATGTTTGCACTATCAGAAAAGAAAATCAGAGCAAATTTTGTTGGTATGTTGAAGGAACCTGAGATTGTCCTGTCTTGTATACATTTTTGTCTTTTTTTATTATTTGTATATTTTGAGGTGAGATTATATTTGTCATGGCATTTGGCTTGTACAATAATGACTGTGTTCATGACTGCCAATATTTTGCCATAGGCCTGGCCTTGAGCAACAGCAAAGGCAGAGGGAGAGAGAAAGGGAGAGAGCGAAAGGGAGAGAAAAAACACCAACAACTTCAAGTATAACATGATGGGATCAGAGCTGGTGGTGACCAAACAAGAAAGGGATCTTGAGGTTGTGGTGGACAGCTCAATGAAAATGTCAACCCAGCCTGTGGCATCTGTAATCTCCATATGAGGCATAATTAGAAAAGGAATTGAGAATAAAACAGCCAGTATCACACTGCCTTTATACAAATCTATGGTGCGAGCACATTTAGAATACGGTGTACAGTTCTGGTCACCACACCTAAAAAAAGGTTATCGTAGAGCTGCAAAAAGTGCAGAAAAGGGCATCTAAAATTATCAGGGGGCTGGAGCATCTCTCCTATGAGGGAAGGCTACAACAGCTTGGGAAAAAGGAGGCTGAGGGCAGACATGATAGAGGTGTACAAAATTATGCATGGTGTGGAGAATGTGGATAGGGAGACATTTTTATCCCTCTCCCATAATACTAGAACCCAATGGGGTCATTCCATGAAGCTGATTGGTGGGAGATTCAGGACAGACAAAAGGAAGGACTTCTTCACACGGTGCAGTTAAATTATAGAATTCACTATCACAAGATGTGGTGGCAGTACATCCATCCCTCAATAGGTTGGATTCTGGGTGAGGCTCTCATTTGAGTGGTACCTTCTTTTGGTCATTTTTGTTTCATTGTTTTGTTTCATTTCAGGTTAGCACTACAGCTGCTGCTGCTGCTCAAAGTACCTAGAAAAAGAAGAAGACAAAGAAGAAGACGCGGATGAAAGATGATGATGGCTAATTCTCTGTCAGGACTGCAATCATCTATGGTCAGACAGATAAATCCCTTTCATTTTATGATTAACTGCTTGCATTACAGGTATTGTGATGAAAAAGCACAGTTCCTTTTTTTTTATCAAACAAACAACCACTAGCTGAGGCTAGTGAGGAATGCTAAAAGCAACAAAAAAGCTTTCTCCAGGTATGTGCATAGGAAAAGACAGAGGAAAGAAATGGTAGTACTACTGCTTAATGAGGGTGGCAAATTGATAACAGACGACAAAGAAAAGGCCAAAGTGTTCTGTTCCTACTTTGGCTCAGTCTTCTCCCAAAAGCAGGTCCGTGACCCACCCACCCCCTGGGCAAAAATGAAGTACAAACTGAAGGGGAAGACTTGAAGCTTGAGATTGATAAACAAATGATCAAGGAACACCTAATTTCTTTGAACGAGTTCAAATCTCCAAGCCTGATGAACTGCATCCTAGAGTAATAAAGGAGCTGGCAGAAGAACCCTCAGAACCACTGTCTATTATCTTTGCGAAATCATGGAAGACAGGTGAAGTGCTGGACAATTGGAGGAGGGCTAAAGTTGTCCCTATCTTCAAAAAGGGCAAAAAGGAGGAACCTGGGAACTACAGACTAGTTAGTCTAACATCAATCCCTGGGACAATTTTGGAGCAGAATATAAAGAAGACAACCTGTAAGCACCTTGAAAACAACACAATGATTACTAGAAGCCAGCATGGATATGTCAAGAACAAATCCTGACAGAGTAAACTGATCTCATTTTTTGATTGCGTAACCTCCCTTGTGGACTGTGGGAATGCTGTGGACATAATATAGCTTGACTTCAGCAAAACTTTTGACAAAGTGCCCCATGACATTCTGATTAACAAACTAGCCAAAAGGGGACTAGATGGAGCAACTATTAGGTGGATCCACTGTTGGCTACAGAATCGGACTCTAAGAGTGCTTATAAATGGTACCTTCTCAAATTGGGGGGAGGTAATGAGTGGGGTACCACAGGGCTCAGTCTTGGGCTCAGTGCTCTTCAACATTTTTATTAATGATTTGGATGAGGAGGTGCAGGGAATGCTTATCAAATTTGCAGATGACACAAAATTGGATGGGATAGCTCATACCCTGGAAGACAGAAACAAACTTCAAAGTGTTCTTGATAGGCTGGAGTGCTGGGCTGAAAACAACAGAATGAAACTTAATAGGGATAAATGCCAAGCTCTACACTTAGGAAAAAGAAACCAAACACATAGTTACAAGATGGGGGATACTTGACTCAGCAATACTGCAAGTGAGAAGGATCTTAGAATTGTTGTAGATCACAAACTGAATATGAACCAATAGTGTGACATGGCTGCAAAAAAGTAAATGCTGCTTTGGGCTGCATTAATAGCAGCGTAGCTTCCAAATCACACGAGGTACAGTTTCCCCTTTGTTGGGTACTGGTTAGGCCTCGCCTTGAGTATTGCGTCCAGTTCTGGGCACCACACTTCAGGAACGATGCAGACAAGCTGGAGGGGGTTCAGAGGAGGGCAACAAAGATGATCAAGGGTCTGGAAAAAAAGCCCTATGAGGGGAGACTGAAAGAACTGGGCATGTTTAGCCTGGAGAAGAGAAGACTGAGGGGGAGATATGATAGCACTATTCAATAGGCTGACCAGATAAAATCCAGGTCAGGGCTCATGTAACTTTAACAGTTGTAGAGAAAAGGGAATTTCAGCCAGTGTCATTTGTATGCAGTTAGTTCCTGGTGATATTCCCTCTTCATCACAACAGTTAAAGTTGCAGGCACTATACTAGAGTGACCATATACAAAAGAAGGCAGGGCCCCTGCAACTTTAACTGTTGTGATGAAGAGGGAATTTCACCAGGAACTAATTGCATACAAATGACACTGGCTGAAATTCCCTTTTCTCTACAACTGTTAAAGTTACACGAGCACTGACCTCCTTTTCATATGGTCAGCCTAGGCTCAAGTTACAGGAAGCCAGATTCCGGCTGGACATCAGGAAAAACTTCCTGACTGTTAGAGCAGAACAGCAATGGAACCAATGACCTAGAGAGGTCATGGCCTCTCCCACACTGGAGGCCTTTAAGAGGCAGCTGGACAGCCCTTTGTCAGGGATGCTTTAAGATGTATTCCTGCATTGAGCAGGGGGTTGGACTCGATGGCCTTAAAGGCGCCTTCCAACTCTACTATTCTGTGGTTCTATGATGAACCCCATATTTTCCCCTGAAGAATGTCAAGTTGTATTGGCCATTTTTTCACATAATATCCTCATGTGGATGACACCTCTTGTGCTTTCCCTCCACTCTTCCACTTTGTCACTTTGCTATATGAAGTTCAAAGCCTATCCTGAGAAGCCAACGTGAAGTTTTAGTTAGTCATGTAATCAGAGGCTGCACAAACAGTTTAAATGGTTAAAAAAAATGCATAGATACATTTTTTAAAAACTAACTTTGAAATATAGGCTTTTCTTTGCATAAATATTGCTTACTGGAGATAAGTAAAGTAGTGTGGCTACACATACACATACACACACACACACACACACACAAATTATAGTACTCTTTTTTTTTTTTTAAATGCTTATCTCCATGGTTGAGTATGGAGGGAGAATTTATGGATTGCAGAACCATTTCTACATGGGGCCTGTAGATGGGGTGTTTCATATGTGCATGGATAATGTCATTAGAGAGTTTAATCACTAGATGGCACTTGAGTTCATTTTATCTGGGTGGAGTTGGGAGTTTCCTGTACCTATACTGTTCTTTTTTTTTTTTTTAAGAAAGGCAATAAAGGTTTTGTATAGCTTCCTGGGTGATGTGCCCTGGAAGCTTCCGATAGCGTTGCACACGCTGGCATTGTACCCTCTTGATAACAGAGACTCACTGATATGTATACTGTATACTGATTAATCAGCATGCTGATTGTTTGTTTTTCTTTTACCTTGGAAAATGGTCTGTTGACTGTTAATAAAGATTGATTGAGTGATTGATTGATTGATAACAGAGACCACACCATCCATGTTTCTTTTTGAATTTATTTTGCAGGGGGAGATACTTTCCACATCCTAATTCATATGGAGAGCCAGTTACTCCTGTAGGGGAAGATGTGGGATTCTTACATCATAATCCTATGCACACTTTCCTGGTAGTAAGTCCCATGGAAATCAGTGAGCAGGACTAACATCTGATATATATAAAATTTCTGCTCCACTTGAGGGAGAAAAATATATTGGATGGGGATGGATGAACCTGTCAATTTCTGTTTATCATTCTTTTCAGTCTTAAGTTTGGGTTATCTCAAAATATGAGAATTTCCCAGTCTTAGGTTGGATTTGTCCTGAACATTCACCTGAAAACTCACAAGCATTTTGTGGACGTTTCTCCTAATACTTGCATTGTTGTCTGCATTTTCCCCCTCGTATAAACGTTTTTGCAAGCAAGTTTCCTAATAATGCATTTTGGAATCTTATTTTCCCTAATATATCCTTTTATGATGCATATAAGGTGAAAGAATTCCATTGCAAAATGCAGAGATGAGTGAATTTCAAAGGGTATCTGAGATTTGGTCCACACAGTGGTTCAAAGATGCAAAATTAGGTGAACTAATTTCTCCCCCATCCTGCATCTTGGGGCAGTGTGATTCACTTTGAAAAAGTGAATGCTGATGCACTGAATCTACCATGCTAGATTTGTGTTTGCTTTGGAGAGGATTTGGATTTTGCCGGGGCAAAGTACATCCAGCCTTTGATATCTGAGGTCCTGTCTGCAGTGCGGACAAGGAGAACCACATCCAGCAAAGTGTTTCATATTGGTGTTATGTTTTATTTGCATTTGATTATTAATAGGATACACTTTACAAACTCTTGATTTTTCCTTCATTCTCTGATGCAAAAGTCAGTGTTGCAGAATCCACCCCCCCAGTCAAGTTAAAAAAAGAAAGAAATGGAAAAGGGGATAGTGAGGTTTAAAATCCTTTCTGCTCTTGTTCATCCCTTAATCTCTTGGGGTAGTGTGTTGGTTCGCTATTTGTTATGGTCTTAAAAGATATGGAGTTCCTCTCCTCTTCCCACCCATGTTTTTAATCTGAAATTTCATAAGATACACTAACAGTTCTTGTTTTGCTGCTGAAATGGAACATTGGGGATAGTCAAACACCTCTGTTCATTTACTGGACAATATGCTTCGAGCCTGTCTTTGTTTCTTTTAAAATCTCATTCATCATAATTTTGTTGAAACAGACTTCACTTTGTCAGTATATTTTATTAGCAAGCAACAAACCTGATTGGTATCGTTTAGCAGAGGCAAACGATGAGTTATGTGGATTGTGTAGCATGTAGCACAGACATTTCTTTTTATTTACTCTGGTGTAAGTACTTGTGGGCTCAATTTGGATTGGGACCACTGTACACTGTAAGCCACCCAGCCAGTGGATTTGTTTTGGATCCTGGTGGGCCTGAACCAACCCAGGGTTGTGCATGCTTACAGTAGAGTAAGTAAAAACCTCCTCCTCCTCCTCCTCCTCCTCCTCCTCCATGGCTTCAAGAAGAGAGGGTTCAGTGGTGAGAAGGCATACTGAGAAGGAGAGAAAGCCCCATAGGATTACCAGGTGGCCATTTCGGAGCTGGCAGGGAAAATGGACCATTATAAAGAATTTCTGATGACATGCCACTAAGAACTTGAGGCTCAGCAGCTGTTCCCTCTACATAATATGGACTCGCTTTCTTTTCTCATGTTCCCTCAGCACTTTAGCTGACTGTGTAGAGGGGGACCAAGAACATGCCCACTGACCTCAATTCCTGTCCTCAGCATGCACACACACTATTCTGGTCCTGGGCCAGGGTGCTTTGCCACCTGAGGCACGGGGCAAGATGGCACCCTCCAATGGGGATGTATGGAATTTGCTAAACCTATTCCATCTGTGTTTTGTGGATTGTCAGCCTTCTTTCATTCCAGTCACTGACAGAATCAGATTTATTATTATTATTATTATTATTATTATTATTAGATGTTGTATGAATATTCCATTTGTGGTTGTGATTGTACATGAGCCCAGGTGCGCCTTTGCAAAAATCCCCATAAGGTAAAAGAAAACAACAATAGCAAATCAAAACAAAAAAAGTCCGCAGTTCTGCGGAATCTGCACAATTGAAGAAAAGCCATTCTGCTATGGATTCATAGAGATCTGAACTCCTTTATTTTTAAATTTCAACTATCTGTTTTAAATTTTGTGTACTTATATTTTTATTAGAGCTGTGTGCATGTGGCCTCTCAAAATCCTCCACCCTATTTGTGGGGCGGAGCAATTTTGGAAGGGGGGGCAATTTCACCAAAGTTTTCCAGGGGTATAAGAAATTATCCAACAAATTTTAACAAGGCTCACCATTGGCAAGAGTGGTAGTACAGCTTCTTTCTATTTTTCCTAAGGTTTCTTTGTTGTTGATCTGCCACTGCAAGTGGCAACAGCGTCAACGGAGTTGGCAGCCGGGCCCCCATTTTGCATCCTCCACAATGCCCCATAAGCTTGGCATTACTCCAAGGAATTGAGGGAAGGGAATACAGCTACTTCAAAAAACAATGGTGAAGTAAATGTGGAGAAAATTCTGAAAAGTATTTTTTTTTATTTCTAGAGGGTAAGAAAAGAAAAATCTCAGGAATTTCTTAATTCCCCCCCCCCCCCCCATGAAAGGGGCTTCCATTTCTCATTCTCAGGGCATTTTATAATGTATTTTGAATGTGTGTTGGTGGTGTTTTTGACCTTACCTAATCACTGTAAGGTGGCTGAGGGTACCGTCTGTATTTTTCTTTCTATTACACATCTCACCACTGCTCTGCAATCTCCTGGGCTGCCTGCATTTCCTGATCTGAAAACAACTTATGGGAGGAGTAACATTTATGATGGCTTCCCCTGGGCGGGAAGTACAGGAAGCCAAGAAGGCTGCAGGCTCTCGGAGAGATGATTGTACAATGAAAGACAGGAAGCTCTCATGGACACTCCTCAGTCATCTCATAAGTAGGGTAGGCACAACAACCCTGAACCGAACCCACGATAATTTCTCCTCCTCTGAATTTCTTTTCAAAAGCAATTTGTTTTTAATCAAATTGAATGAGAATGGTCAAAATTCTCATGGGATAATTTTTTGGCACAGTGCTAATTTTTATACTGTATTTTATCTTATAAGCTGTTATAAATCTGCCAGAGAGCTTTGGCTATTGGGTGGTATAGAAATGAAATTATAACAGCAACAACAACAACAACAAAAAATAATAATAATAATAATAATAATTTAATTTTGTTTAAAATTTCTCTACCCTCCATTCCACATATAGGAATTAACTGAGCTGGCAGTTGACTGTTACTTCAACACTGATACTTCAGTGACGATGGGGAAGCATCCTCCCCCCCCCCCCCAAAGAGGGAATCAGGACTTGCACAGCATAGAGTTCTCCCCTTCAGTACTGCTCTGCTACTCACTCACTACTCCACATGCTTCCTGCTTGCTGCCCACTTAAGTGAATGCTGCAAAGTAGCGGTGGTACAGGCCCGTGTTGCTGGACCAGAGTCTTGCCTGCATGCAAGTGATGGCTGCTGGAGTGTAAGCAGGGCCAATAAAAGACATTTTGGTGACTGAGGCCGACAGCAGACCTGAGGCCTACATGAATCCAAGTAAAGGTGCATTGTACCTAAGGCCCTTTCCACACCAGGGATTTCCCCCAGGGTCGTCCCTGGGTCATTCCTATGCACCTAAATGACACACAGGGGATCGCGGGGCAACAAAGGATGGCCCCGGGATGGTGGAAACCATGGATATCCCGGTTTCCCCACCATCCTGGGATGTGAAATGGGCACAGAGCTGCGTGGGGTGGCTCTGTGCCCATGGGGCTGGGGGAGGGGGGAAAGCAATTCTGTCATCCCTAAGATGTCAGGGGTTGGGGCTCACGAGGGGTTTCCCTGTACCATCTCCACTGTGTGAGAGCTCCTGTTGCTTTAAATGCTTCCCTTTTGTTCCAGGAGTTACATTTCCAGTTTAGAAGGAGGGGGTTGATCCTGGAAGCTGGTAAGTCCAGGATCATCCCCCCTCCCTCCCTTTATACCCGTAGGTATAGATAGGCCCTAAGCCTGGCTACGATATTTGGGCACCTGATGGAGAAAATCTCTCCCTAAGAATAAAGTACTCTAATCTATCTATCTATCATCTCTCTCTCTCTCTCTCTCTCTCTCTCTCTCTCTCTCTATCATCTATCTATCATCATCTATCACAACTTGCTACCCTTCGTGACACCCAACAGTAGTGATGGGCGAATGAGCAACGTTTGAGATTCTCACCGCTTGTCTCGTGCCTGATTACTGTTCGTATTTGCAATCGCTGCTCACTTTGCATGAATGGGGACTCAAGCAGCCATTGAATGGGAGATCTGCACAAATCTCTCAAAATTTGTATGTCTGTCCTAATTGGCACAAATTTCTTCCCTTGGCTAAAGCAGGGCTGATTCAGTCTACTGAGGAAAGTCGTGCAGATTAAGAAATGGGTGGAAACTGAACTGGGAATCGGGAACAAGACAAACATGAGCAAGTAGTTGAAATTTTGCAAGTATTTTTGGCAGACACGTGCTTTGCATTTGGAGCTTTGAAAGGGGCATGCTCACCTGTTTTCCAAGCAAAAACAAAATCCTTATACAGCCCTATACAAAATCATCTGCTTGAGGTGGCTGCCTCATTCTCCCTAGTTACATCCTGATTGGAGTACTATAATGTGCTCTACGTGGGGCTGCCTTTAAAGAGTGTTTGGAAATGTCAGCTGGTACAAAGAGCTGCAGCCAGATTGTTGACCAGGGCTGGTTACAGAGAGCGCACAACTTAGGCTGACCAGATAAAATCCAGGTCAAGGCTCATGTAACTTTAACAGTTGTAGAGAAAAGGGAATTTCAGCCAGGGTCATTTGTATGCAATTAGTTCCTGGTGAAATTCCCTCTTCATCACAGCAGTTAAAGTTGCAGGGGCCCTGCCTTCTTTTGTATATGGTCACTCTAGTATAGTGCCTGCACCTTTAACTGTTGTGATGAAGAGGGAATTTCACCAGGAACTAATTGCATACAAATGACACTGGCTAAAATTCTCTTTTCTCTACAACTGTTAAAGTTACATGAGCCCTGACCTGGATTTTATCTGGTCACCCTAACACAACTCCCCTGTTAAAACAGCTCCACTGGCTTTTGGTCTGTTTCTGGGCATAAACCAAAGTGCTGGTTATGACCTATAAAGCTCGATATGACTTGGGTCCAGGTTATCTGAAGGACTGTATTCTTCCTTATGAGCCTGCCCATGCATTGAAATCTTCAGGGAAGCCCTTCTCTCAGTCCCATCACCATCACAGGCACGCCTAGTCGGAACACAGGAGAGGGCCTTCTCGGTGGCTGCTCCAGTGCTCTGGAACTCCCTTCCCAGGGAAGCTAGACTGGCTCCCTCCTTGATGTGTTTCCAGAGGCACACAAAAACTTTGTCATTCTGGCAGGCCTTTGGAGAATAATATGGACCCCATCTATGTTTTAAGATTTTTAATTTTAATATGTATTTTAAACTGTGAAATGTTTTAATATTGAAACCTGTTTAATTATATTTTTAACTTTTGTATATCTCTTATATTTATAGCTTTTAATTGTATATGTTTTAATTTTGTAAAGTTGCCTTGAGGCTCAGCATTGGGTAAAAGGCAGGATATGAATAAAGATAATAATAATAATATTAATAATAATAATAATAATAATAATAATAGTAATAATAATGCAGGGGTGAGAAGCATCTGGAGCCTGGGTGGCTGCCATACCCCTACAAGGGCCACACCCCTGCCACTCACCTTGAAATTTCTCCCAGAAATTTGGCAGTGTAGGGGTGGCAAAATCACTCCTTTGTATTGCCACTGCAGCAGCAAATTTGGCAATGGTAAGGGCCACAAAATAGGCCAGGGGGCATATGTGGTCCCCAGCCCACCAGCTCAAGTGCTGCGATCTTCTGTCCTGACTCTGTAGCTTTGCTTGGCCAGGAGATTTTGCCCATGGCACTGTCTGAAACAAGTTGGGAGAAAGTGACTAGGGGTGACAGCCTAGCCTCGTAGGTCAGCAGTAATTAACAAACATTGCTTCTACCATGGCAACGGCTCAGGGGTTGGGAATGGCCAACATCCATCACCTGACGTGAATACCTCCCTTTGCCTAATGGTAGGGCTGGTCCAGCTACACCTGCAGCCATAGGATCTTCCACGCAGTTGGGAACCCCATGCAATCAGCACTCCTGAGTGTGTGCAGGTGTCCAGCTGTATGTGCATCAAATTGCCCTTCAGGTGCTGTATCCTTCTGATGCTGGTGGGTCCAGTACAAAAGACAGCAGCATGAAAGCATGCATGAGACATAATCTGAAAAGCATGAGATCACCGTAAATGGTCATGCCTGTAAGCAAGGTTCAAATGAAAGCCGTGCTTTCTTTCTTAGGGATGGGCAGACCTCTGGCTCCTCTCCTTGTCCTCCTCTCCCGTTCATTCTGTCCCGTTTCCTCACCAATTTGCAAATGGGATTTTCTCCCGCCTTTAAAGTCCAGGCAAAAATCGTCATTTGTGTGCACATTTTCAAAAACTCATATGCATTTTTGTAGACAACTCCCCCTGATATAGGCATTGTTTGTAAACACTTCCTCCTAATATGTGCCTTTGTATGCATTTTTTTTTTTTTTTGCATACAGATTTTTGTCCACATTGTTTGGCCGGAGGACTGCATCACAAAATTCAGAGGAGTGTGAAAACTGAAGGATAATTGTGTTCCAGGTTGCATATCAGTTCCGGATGTGTGAATTGGTGGCCACCTTCCCCCTCCTATCCCGCAATGCTCTGGAATGAGCATACCTCTTAGGTATGGGACATGGAGGAGGATGTAAAATGGGGTCCAGGCTGCTAACACAGTTACTGCTGTTGCGGCTTTCCTCCCTCCTCCCCCTAAAACCCTTAGGAAAGGAGAAATAAACTGGGCTACACCCCCTGCCAATGATAAGCCCTACTTGTGGGAAACAGTTGGAGAATTTCTCCTCCCCTTGGAGAAATTCGGTAAAATTGTCCACCCAGTTTTTCTGCCCACCAATAGGATGGAGAATGTTGAGTAGCCATATGCGCACAGCTTTAGTGAGAATCATACTTGACCAATTAATGCAATGTTATCTCCAATTGTATTTTACTATTGAGAGTGAGGACATCCTAACAGAGGGAGAGTTTGCCATAACTCACAATTCATGGGGAGATTAGAAGGGATAGAATTCATAATATAGGGCAAGCCATGGCAATGATCCCCCTGAGAACCATGACCCATGCTGGTCCACCAGCTGCCTGCATGGGAGATGTGAAATGTACTCTTCTGGTTGCCCCTTTCTTAAAGAATAAACCCTGTGCAGAGATGTTATGCAAATAGATCAGAGCATAAGCTGTGCTCCTACTTTGTCAATTTGAGAGATGAGATGGGGAGAAATCTCTGCTTACTCCTTCTTGCCTTACCTGTTAGTCCGGTCTCTTCCTAGGCCAGTGTTACTTATAATCCCCCTAACAACTAAGCACGGGCCATTGATTGTTCCACATGGCACCTTTCTGAGGTCTTTGAAGCCCATACTGGAGACCAATGGGAGCTGGAATAACAGCAACTTCTAAAGCAAGCAGGCAAGAAGGAAAGAAAAGAAATCCATGCTAGAATGGCCAGAGGAGTAATGTTTATCTCTAAATCTGTACAGAGCGGTGTAATTATCAGTGTCCGCTTAAATACTTATTGAAAGTGAAAGTCATTACAAGATTGGGGTTTGCCGTCAATATGGCATTTCACCCACATGTAGCTGGGCCTTTGATCCGGATCATTGCTTTAAATGGGAAAAAATAACGTGGAAGAGCGCAACCAATTTGAAACAATGGGCAAGTTGTCAGTGAACGCATGCAGATGCTATTGATGAAAGCGGCTGCGCTGGCAATTACATTCTCTTATGGCCGAGCGTTTCGCCCATGATTTCCTCTGACCAAATTAAAGAGACGATTGTCTTCAGGTGCTGTCTTCATTTTCCAGGCTGCAAGACTGCAGAACGGTTTCTAATAATGTCCCCTTCCTCCCACCTCCTCATTACTGTGGCGACGAAGCGTCATCCATGGGGACTTGTAGTTGTTTTTGTGCTTTGTCCATCTCCCAGAATTTCAAGCTATGAATGCTGCCCTGTGGGATGACCTCTCCGAACAAAGCATCCCCAAAGATCATGAGCGGAATGGAGTCTTGCAGTCTCTCATTGCATTTCAGTCAATTAATTTTTGATTAGGAATATATATATATATATGACCAGGTCTCTTCAATTCAATCGCTGGAGGTGGGGCAGATTGACTCGATCACAGTAGACAGCTTGAAAGGCAGACAATGCATCTCCCATCACTCAGAGGTGGGAGGCAAGAGCCTTGGATTAAAAGGATGCCTCGGAATCTTTTAAAAGGATGCTTTTCTTTTCTTTCACCTTGTTGTTTTCAACTCTCAGAAGCATCAAAGGTGTTCTTTAAAAGGAAAGGTGATGGTGGTGGCGGGGAGAGGATGCCTGCAGGTGTGCTTCTTTCAAAAGGCAAGTAAATAATTTAGAGGACTTATCACAAAGCTGGCAGCCTCTTTGTCAAACCCGCTTTAATTGGCAGAGAGCTCACGTAACTAACCCTTGACTCCCTTGAGCCCGACACTCCTGCGTTTGGTTGTTCTAAATACAACCTCCTCCCCCTTGCCCCTCGCCCCACAGGACTAAGGACTCCTCTGCCAGAAAACAGATTGACCAGCAGGGGGTGCCAACTGCCTTCTTAGGGGGATGAGATCTACTAACTAGCTGCATCCCAGTTTCTTAAACTGAAAACCAGATTCTGTAAATTCTTTAAGGCTTAAGGTTTCTATGCTCCTTCCTTCCTTCCTTCCTTCCTTCCTTCCTTCCTTCCTTCCTTCCTTGTTCCTCACTGACTCATAAAAGCTGTGTGTTGCTGTGACAGGACTACTAATAAATCAACCACTCAGGGTGCATATTAAGACAGAAAAAAGCCCTACAACTCACCAGCATGCCCCAGACTTTTTTTCCTGTCTAAACATGCATAGGATTGTGTCGTCAATAACTTAAGTCATAAATAGGATAGTGGAATGTTTTCATCTGTTGGAACTGCACATGGATTCCCCATAGAGTTTGAAATTCAGCAACAGAATATGGATTTCTGGGAACGCTGGCTTTCGTTCCCCCTTCCCTTCGTTCCCACAATGCTTAAAGAGGACAGTTGGAAAACATGAAGCACCGCCTCGCCATTGAAGTTGTTCACAAAGCGCCATCTGCGACGTTCTGGCTCTGGCACCCTAGAGGTTAGTCATTCAACCTGTCCAATGAGTCTAGACTTTCCTCAATGTCCCCTCTCTCCCCTCCCTGCCCCCCCAAAACCCACACACCTGCTAACCTACTAATCTACAGAGAGCTGTAGGACTCCCCCTTTTATATACGTAGCGGTGCAATTCAAAGCCAGCACATGGGATGAAATATGCTCACCGTAGAACCCTCCAGACAAGAGCACTTTAAAACTCATACTTCTATTTATTGATGGAAAACAAGTAAAAAAGAATAGCTGTCTGATTCAAGGGATACGCTAACTCAATATGACTGTGTCTCCTCTTTAACACCTATTTTAGCTAGCAGCCTTTTACCTCATTTTTCCTCTCTGCCCTCCAACTCTCTACTGATCACCCAAACTCCTCTCCTTGTTCTCTCTGTCTTCACCTCCCTCTTCTAGCTGCCTTTCACAACAAACTCTTCCCTTATGTCACCCATCTAACTCCACCTACTCCTGCCCTCACACTCCCCAGCTGTCAACCATGCATGCGCTCATTCTTCTCTCAGGTTTCATGGTGTCGTGCTCTTCCCTAGGGGCAGCTTGTCACGTCCTCTGACATTCTCCATCATATCCACAGACATGGAGAATTCGATGGCAGCAGCTGACAAGCAAAGATTTAATTGGCAGACCATGTTGGCTCAAAGTACTGGAGTAAAAAAAGGGAGAGAGGCACGTTCTCAGGATGCTAAGATACTTTATTGTTCACGCCCAACGTGTTTCGGCCTCTGTTGTTTTTTTAAGGCCTTCTTCAGGGGGCTGTAACACAGGCCTTTCGAGACAATATGCCTAACTAACCCCCTAAACGGATATGTCCTGTGTTAACTAGGCTGACCCTATGAAAAGGTGGACAGGGCTCATGTAACTTTAACAGTTGTAGAGAAAAGGGAATTTCAGCCAGTGTCATTTGTATGCAATTAGTTCCTGGTGAAATTCCCTCTTCATCACAACAGTTAAAGTTGCAGGCACTATACTGGAGTGACCATATACAAAAGAAGGCAGGGCCCCAGCATCCTATGGCCTCTCAGACAATGTCTAGGGGACACAGGATTGATCCTTCCATCAATTAAATGACCCAAATAATTGTAGGGATGCCAAAGAAATCTGCTTGGAGGGATGGAGTTTGACAGGTGTTCATAGATTCAGTACCCTGGACTTGGATGGGGTTCCTGCTGTGGTCCTTGACTTGATCTGTAGTCACTTGAGCCAGCTCATTGATTTTCTGGGTAATTTGCATATTTTGGGGGCATACTCTATAGTTCAGTAGCTTGTGCAATTTTTCTGAGCCTTTTGTGCAAATAGTAGCTGGATTGTGCAAAACGTGGTGAATTTGTGTAATCTGCATAAATTCGACTGCAATTTGCACAAATTGCTCAAAATTTGTGCAAATTGCAGAACCTCCCTCCCAAATGTGCAAAAAGTTATTGGAATATGGGGAGCAGCCCACAGCTTCACTCACAGATGCAAAGCAAGCTGCACATGCCGTGGAATTCTGTCGAGCCAAAGAAGAACCACAGAACTGGTCAAAATACATTGACAACCCTTATTTGTCTTAATACACACACAGAGAGCGACTTCTTAAAAACTGCAGGCAACAAGTGCCATCTTTAGAAGAGGCATCCCCTGCTGAGTGTGAGATAATTGTGTGGGGAGCACCCACATGTGGAGAAGGCTCATTGTAGCAGATGTTTGCCTGCAACTCGTGGAAAATAGGACAGCAATGGAGGAAGATGGAGCCATTGAGCCTATTTGCTTGTAACGGTGGCAAATCATAGGTTAGTTAACCAACCATTAGATGGATCATGTACCTGGTGTGTGCTGCTGACACTTTGCATTATCAGCCTCTGCTTGGCCCAATCAGAAGTTGATGCATGATGTGCGAACCTGTACACCATGGATTACTCATAGATTAAGCAAGCCACATATTTCATCCCATCCTATTTACACATCAGATGTATTTTAATTGGTATACAGTGTTGGTTCAAGTTTTATTGGATGGGTGTAGGACAAGTTTAATCCTCAAATAACCCATAGTGTCCAGGTCTGCACAACCATAGGATGATTGTACAAAGTGACAGTGGCATGCACATTCCACTGGTGTAATCAGTTATGCAACTGCATCCACCCATTGTGCCACTGGTTGCGCAACTGCTCACACAACCGGTTGCACAAATTTTCTATGCAATCGCTTGTGCAACATGAAGATTCAGCAGCGATCCGCTAGTGCTATTCGGATTTGCAGAATATCACTGTTGGATACTGCCCAACGAACTCCAGTAGGCAAGACTAATGTGGTGCCTCATCACCATGCACATTTACTTAGAAGTAATAAGCCATACTGTGTGACATGACCGTCTTCCCAAGTAAGTGTGTTTAGAATTGCACCTGTTACATCTGAATCATATTCCTGGTCAGGCTAAACCTGAATAGGATGCAAATCCCAGGCGGTTACTTATTTGCTGTGCTGGAAGTAAAAAACATAATTGTGAATCAGTTTTTGAATGAAAACACCCCCCCCCCCCCGGCATTCCATCGGTGGGTTCCCCAGTCCCCCTATCATTAAACCATCTTTCCGTGAGCCAATTGGTGATGTGCCCCTTTGTCAACCCAGATAGAGCTTTGGGGGACAGCATTTGCTGTCATTCAAGGAACCACTGGATCAGTCTGACAGGATCAGTGCCTTGCAGAGTAATCCCTAAGTTTTCTGCGGACAATGATACCTTTGGGTGAGACTCTACTTCCAGGCAGCCTAACGACAAATGCAAATTGGTGACAATCACGCATAGAGAGCAAATAAGCTCAGTTGATTGGGGAATGAAAACAAAGCAACTGAAACTGTCTATCATACCGAAGAGTTGAATAGTTTCTGCATGCATGGCTGGCCACTTTACCTGGATATCAGACACTTTCCGTTTATGAACAACTGGAAATTGTTATGGGACATGCATCTCCCTTCTGCTGGAAAACAGATTGGACATCACTGGCACTCTTTCACCATTGCCAAGTAGAATAGTCCATTGCTTCCAGCAAGACCTCCTGTTTGTTTACCCTCTCCCCCAAGTTGGAATCAGGAGAAATCCCTCTGTGTTCCTTGAGATGATCACTGATGTGTAAACCTACCCTCGTTCCCATTCAATTCAGAATGGACCCCAGCAGCACCAACATTCTAAACTATTTCCCAAAGAAATTTTAAAAAATGGCTTGGTAACTTTGAACCACAAAACAAACATCAGTTGTGGGGAAATCAGCACACAATCTCTAGAATGTTTTTAATATGCAAGACATGAGTAAAATTAAAATAAATCTACAATCATGCATTATGGACAACACCCATTAAAGCAATACAATTGGTGTTATGGGTGCATCTGCCACATTTGATTTCTTTCAGTTTCTCATTTTGTCAATCCTTAGTTCATTCCATCCCATTTCCACATCTTATCTATTTTGTTTCGGGCATTTCCCCTAACACGTGTTATAATTTTTGCAAATCATTTCCCCTTGTAAAATGTGGGGTTTATACACCTGTTCCACTAATATATGCAACTGTGTGCTCACCACACTTCCCCTTAATATATCTTTTTGTGTGCAGGTTTTGCTTGGAGAATTTTGTCATGAGCCAGTGTTGAATCCTTTCAGCTGAATCCTTGCCTTGTGAATTTGCCTTATATATTCTAAACATTAGAGATTCTATTCTCATTGTCACGCAAATTGGATGTGTGTGTGTTTTCGTTTTGTAGTTCCCTGTGAAGCCCTTCCTCCCATTGGTTTGTGTGTCACTGAACATTAAGCCAACTTCAGACTCTTTCACAATCCCAGTGACGTGATCGTGAACGTAACATGGTCCTGTGTCTTCTGCCCCCCCCCCCCCCCGCCCCCTGTAAGGTTCCTATACCTCTTCCTAGCTGCTGTAATGGTGTCATCAGTGGCTGCTGTTTTGATAGTTATGCCTTGATGGGTGAGGGGTAAGTCTCTATTCCCCCCCCCCCATCTTCCTCTCAACTTTCTTCCCTTGTTAATGCTTGGAAGGCTGCTACACATTGGAGGCTTTGATTCCATTCTGGGTTTCAGTCAGAACTAGCCAGAACTCTAAATGAACTAAGGTGCTGAACCCTATCCCTCAAATGGGATACCAACTTTGGTTTTTGCATCATCATCTTTTTATGGGGTTACCGCCTGCCACTACTGTCCAGTCCCTGGAAGATTAGCAACAAGGCCAGACAAAACTTGAGCCCCCTCCCCCCCAATTTCCCCACATCCCTGCTGTAGGCCTCAATGAGCTAAATGGAGCAATGGCAGTGTCCTATGCTTCTAATACCTTGCCAAAGAAAGCCTGATGGGCTTCCACCCACATTACTTTTTACTGCATTGTGAGGACAATTTTATTCTGGAGGCATTTAAAAGCATTTGGCTTGCTAATTTTTATCATGCTTTTCATGGTGTGTGTGTATGTGTGTGTGTGTGTGTATTTTATACAACTTCTTTCTCTGTGACTTCACCATCCCTTTTACAGTACAATTTTAATGGTTTTGGTCTGTTAATTTATTGGATGATGATTATTTTTTTGAGGGATGTAAGATGGTTCTCTTTTGAGACAGGGAATGGGGGTGTAAATCTCTGAAATAAACGAGCTGATAAATTGACCCTCGTGTGATAAAAGTGGCTCTTTAAGGTCTAAGGCAGTGTTGTTAGCAGCTATTCTGGAGTCTGCAGTGAGGAAATTTGGCCATCTCCTCACCCAACCAGCAGAATAATTAGATACATGACACTTGATGTCAGGTGTCTGACTGACAAGAAAATGTATTCTGCTTTACATGGATTTGATGTCACATTCACAGATAATAACGGCATTTGATTGATGGGGCCTTTCTCAGAACATTTTGCCATGAAAACATTTTGCAGCTCTCGCTTAATAGCTCCCCCCTTCTCTCTGGTTGTTGACCTCAGCTCCATGTTGACCTCCGGCCCAGTCACGTTTCCAGAAGGACAAGTGATGATTTGGGCTTGCAACAGCACTACTGGTTTTAAGTACTTTGAAAAAGAATTTGCCTTAAAAATAACCATAGCAACAGTCAGGTCTTCTTAAGTTGAACTCAGTATACCTGGGTTTAGACCCAGGATCAATTTCCAATGTCAGGGCTCAGCAGGCAAAATAGTAAGAGTATCCCTGAGCATCTACAGAGTATGTTTCCCCCCTTCAACAATGGATAACCACAACAGGGCCCCACAATTGAGCAGCTGGGGCCAAGGCTTCCGAATCACTGTGCCTTTCTTTCCTTGCAAAGTCCAGCTCTGGCAACCCCCGAGATATATCCCGTTGGTCAGAATGGAAAAGTCAAAATGAAAAGAAAAGAAACCCCAGGTAGGCAGTCAAAAAAAGTCAAAGGCAAAGGGGTGGAACCAGGGAAAGGTTTAATAAAAAATGATTATAAAAATGAGGGTAGAGTGGATAGAATGTATTTATGTTATAGATTTATGAGTTTGTAATTTGTTACCATTTTAGATTACCCCGAAGAAGGACAACACTGTGTCCGAAATGCGTTGGTACCTTCATGTTTATAATATTTTTTATTAAACCTTACCCTGGTTCCACCCCTTTGCCTTTGGCTTTTTTTGACTGCCGGTCAGTATAGAAACACATAAATTAGCTGATACTAAGTAACATGAGGTATCATAAGGCAGCAATTGTGGCCTACCCCAAGCTATATCTATGCATGTATTTGTTATATGTAGGGATGCCAGAGGAATCCATCTGTGGGGGCTTGCAAGTATTGCATGCTTGCTTTGTTCTCAGACTGGCTACAAATGCTGATTACTTCCACAGATCAGTCTGTGCCCTGGGGGTGGGGATGTTTCAGCCTTTAAAAAGAGAGGGGCCACAAACCAGAACAAAAGAATCAAAAGGTACCAGTGATACATGAAAAAAGTGATTGTGGTAAGTGACAACTATTTATGACACACTGAACAATTACTGTGAACATATAAATAAAACAATGAATGCTAAACTGTCAAAGTGGCGTGCACAACAGCGTAAGGTAACTGTTACTCCAGATATTTATAGCTGTTTTGTATCTTCATCAGAGCACTCTTAATTCTTTAATTGCAGGCAGCTGGTCTTGAACCCTCCTTGAAATGGGAAAAACTCAGTAATGTAGTATCAATGTGTTAAATTATTTTATATTATTTTATAGAACTGGAAGTTCTACCATTTATTTTCAAAAATCCCATACTTTAACTCCTTAGACAATCTTAAGGAAACATGAGCCTTCTTGTTCTGATCAACTTTCATATTTCAGTTTTCTCTGCTGAATTCTTGGTGTCATGGTTTTTCACCTGAGCTGCTTTTCTCAAATTACTCTTATTTGAAATGAAAAATGCCCTGTCTCTCTATATTGCCCTCAACGCATCAGTAACACTGACCCACCAAAAATGAAATTAAAATCAGATTACATTGAAAGTGAGTGGAAAATGGCTCCCATTTTCTAAATATTTAACCAGCCCGTTTGGATTTGATGACCTGACTTTTCAGGCTGTTTGTCACCCGTCATTTATTTTATCTTTATTTCTGTATCATAAAGTCCATAGCTTGTGTGGGGAAGGGGGAAAAAAACACCCTCCCAAGATAATATTTAATTGCAATTTAAGACTGCAGCCTTTTAGATTATACTGTTGGAGGAATAACTGGTCAGGGGCTTAACTCACTCCTTGCTATATAAATACATTTCCACTGGAGGTACCCCTCTGCCATGAAAAAACAGTTGCCATACGTATTTCTTTTTTTAAAAAACCGATCCTATCTATATTACATGTTTTCTTGCCTTGAGCCACTGTGTGCAATAATAATGTTCCCAAGAGAAAGGATCTTTCAATCTGGCATTCATATGAGATATGGTGGGGGGGAAACCACGGAAAGTAAATATGGAGAGCCAGTGTTGTGTAGTGGTTTGAGTCTTAGACTACTGGGACTTGAGACACCTTGATTCTAGTCCCCATTCAGGTCAAGAACTTCCCTGGGTGACTTTGGGCCATTCGCTGACTCTCAGATCCAAACTACCTCACAGTGTTGTTGTGGGTGGGCAATGGAGAGGAGGAGGGCTGTGTAAGCTGTCTTGGGTTCCTTGCAAGAGGGGAAAAGATGGGAAAGAAATATAACAATCAATGCTGTTAAGGATAAAGGAACATTCATTTAGAAAATCACCAAGAGCCAAGCAAGCCCCACCTCCAACTAACATTAACATTGGCTGAATTCGGACGACACAATAAGCGACTGGGGGTGGGAAACAATCGTCAGTTGTATTGACTATTGTGTCATCCGAATGCTGCCATAGTCAACTCAGCGCTGATCCTAATCCACACCACGGTTGATTATTTATTACCATGTTGTGTGGGGAGTACCCCCTAGATGAACAACTGTAAAGTTGATTATTACCCCACCATTGACTATCGTGTTGTCCAAATTCAGCCATTCTCTGGCTGCAGGCAAACATGCAGGTTGCAATGATGAAGGGAAGCAACTCTGGGAGGTTCTTCTGAATGAGGCCCTGCTGGGACAACGGCCCTCAGCAGGTGCCCAATTATGGCTACTCTTCATACCAGCCCTGGCACTAAATATCCAAATGAAAAACAGTTGTCAGTTTGATTTCTGCCAAGTCTGAAGCTTTCTCCACCCAGTGAGTGAGTCAGCAGTCTACTACTCCTCCCTCCTCCCTCCTCCTCCCCCTCCTCCTCCTCAGCACCACTAGTGATGGGTGAACTTACCCCAAGTGAATTCATCATTTACTGGGAAAGGAACAATTTCATCCCTGTGAGCTTGGATGAGAGTTCCCCTTTAATTCATACTCTCGTTTCAGTTATATGAGCTATTGGGCATGCACAGTATCAAGGTGCATCTTGGGAGGTGCTGTTTGAAATCACATGGTCTGGCATTCACCACTATGCTATGCACCCTTTCTGACTTATGGTTTTCATGTGGCCTGCATGTGCGATGATGCCATATGATCTTTACTCACCATTGCCAATTGCTAGTATGAAGACAGACCCTGTGGAGTCTTTGTTCTCCTCATGCATATAGCTACTGTTTGGTAACCTGCATGGTGTTATGCAAACTGTGGGTTAAACCAAAGTCATTGTAGCAGAAGTTCACTAGTGCAACAAGCTACAGCTACCTAGATCTCAATTAAATATAAGGAAAAACGTCCTGATGGTAAGATCTGTACAACAGTGGAACAGTCTACCTACAGAGGTTGTGGGTTCTCCATTTCTGGAGGTTTTTAAGAAGAGGCTGGACAGCCGCCTCTCATGGATTGTTGAACTGGTTTTCCTGCACATTGCAGAGGGTTGGACTAGATGATTTTTGTGGTCCCTTCCAACTCCATAATTCTATGATTCTATGGAGTCAGTGCAGTGGTGGTGGGAAGTATGAGGGAAGCAGCTGAGGAGACTCCTTCAAGCATGGGTCTGAATATTTTGTGAGGGGGAATCTGTGTACTGTTTTACTGCTCATGCTCCAAAGCTCGCAGTCAGTTCTGAACTTACTTGCGGGTTCATAAAACAGCGATCAAGGCTCAGTACAAAGGGAAGCACTATGAATGGCTGAGTTCGGACCTGTGAGCTGACTAATGATACAATTCTGCAGCAGAGCTGGCCAGAGCAACAGGCAGGTGAACAAGTAGGATGCAATGGCGAAGAGAGGCAAATCCAGGGCCCCCCTTCAGTGAGACCTTGGTGAGCTGGGGGCCTTAGCAGGGGCCCAGCATGCCTACCCTTGACACCAACTCTGATTGCTACCACTTGCTTGCTTGACAGGCAGAGAGCCCAGTGTCTACGTAGGCCATGACATATACATCTCACCACCTCTGTTGTCTGCACCAGAGTGAGAGGGAGGTGAACAAACAGGCTGAAATGGTCAAGAGTAGGAGCGACTCCACTGGGCTCTTCATCAGTGGGCCCCTGCTGGGGTGTGGGCCCTCCACATGTGCCCAATCATCCTTTCCCTTGACAATAGGTCTATCCCTGATAGCAATCCTGTCCTCAACTTCACTTATCTCCCTGGGGGAAAAGATACAGAAAAAACAACAAAACCTGGATGTGTGATTAACATTGGCTATAGTGTGAACCTACATGTTACTCAATAAACCTTTTTCTTCTTTTAGCTCCCAAGAAATAATCCTAACCAGTACATATTATGGAATGGAGTTCGCTGCACCAATCCCCTTATATGCCTGCAAGGGGCTGTGGATCCAGGGCCTTCGCTCAGCATTGCCATTGTCAAGCAAATCATATAAAATCTGAACTTATCCCAAAGCCCTCAAAATGAAAAGGGCATTGCCACATTTTACACTCACCCCATGTCAAGGTGAATTACATGTGAAACTCTTGTCGGTAAAAATTTGCAAGAGCTGTGTGATAGGAAGGAAATCTAACCTTTTGTCAAATGACATGGTGTGATGTATAATTAGATAATAGCTGTTGCCTATTGTGGGGTGGGGGTGGGGGCTGACAACTCAAAAATCATTCTCACCAAATTATTGTGGGATCGATCTGTGCTGAATAATTAAAATTCAATACTGCAATGTCTCTATCAATAACACTGGGGGGAAATGATGTATGACTGGCTTAATTGAATTTGTCAGACACGATGGCTACATGCATAGAACACTGGGGTATTTTTTTAGCATTATGCATTTCATTTTGCAGGGAGGCTCATATCATACCTTTTAACATTTACGATTACTTCCAGGGTAACAAGAGCGTTTGGTTCAAGGGGCTTTTGATAGTCACCCTGAATTAGTATTCAACTTTCAATCCAATCGCTAAAGGCACAATACCATGCTCTTGAGTGGCTGCCATTCATTTCCATGGGAATTGTGCAGGAAAAATGTCCCAGTGTGCCTTGCATCGGAAGTCAATGATGTATTTGAAATCCTCCCTGTCTAGATTTCAATTAGTGGTGTGCCAAAAATTTCAACCATCCAATTTTGGGCATTTTGTGTGGGGTTAGGGTGGGAAAATGAAAACTTGGGTGAAAGAGGCTAGGAAAGGTGAGAATTTTGGAGAATTTTCTCCTCGGGGAGGGGGATTGGGTTTCCACATGCCTTTTTAAACATAGCCAGTTATTAAGGGGTCTTCTTTCTATTTTTTTTAAAAAATTAAAACACCCCCAGCATTTTCAGAAGCCTAGGAGTTCTTCATGAATGCTTATTGGAGAAGGTGAGTCACAGGGTCTCCAATAGGCATTCACTAAGAACTGCTGGCTCCTCCAAATGCCAAGGGAAGTTTTTTTTTTAACCCCAAAAAATATAGGAAGGAGCCCCCTCAGCAATTGGCTACACTTAAAAAGAGTATATGGAAACCCTGCCCCATCCCCAAGAAGAAAATTCTCTGAATTTTCCCCCTCCCTGTGAAAGAGGCAGAAAAAATAATACCTCTTTCACAGGGCGAGAAAAAGTTGCCAAAAATAGGGATCAGGCTTTGAACCACATTTTAGTAGGCTTGTCATGTTGCTTGAACCAATTCATTGGGAACTCTCCATATGTTCCATAATTTCTTCTAGTAGTAAGCTCAGGTGGTCGTGACAATCAGTTTGGAAGTGGTCCACCCAAAATTAAAGTTGCACTTTCTACATACTCAGGGGACTCCCAAGGCCCTCAGAAGTGTGTGCATTTGGAAATTAAAAGAAAAGAAAAATAATTTTTAAAAGCCCAAATCACAGCCTGACAAAGAGGTGTAGGTTTTGGGATATATGGCATGTTGAGGTCTCAGATGAGAATGGAAAATTGGAACTGGAGATGTGGGCAGGAGAAAGAAGTAGAAATTGCCCCTCTCAGTCTTATAGTAAATACCATGGAGGAGGAAGGGGATGTGTGTCATGGGGTTAAACAACTCCCTTCCTCTGCAATATGCGGAGATGTTTCATGAAGAAGGATGGTCATCGTGGGGAAATCTGGCCTTTTGGGCTTGATGGATTTTCCCAGAGCCCCTGGCTCAGTTGCATTTATGAGCCAAGCCATGGGCTTTCCCCCCAAAATCTGGGAACCCTCTCAGGTTTTTTTTTCTTTGCAAATTGTCATTTAAACAAACTGCAGCCGCAAATTGCATAATCTTCCCAAATTTCAGCTGAAGTTTGCTTAATTAGCAGCCGTAGTACACATAGTCTTGTGCAAGTTGCAGGTGCTATTTACACAAATTGTGGGATGAATGTGCATGAATTAAGCATGTTACGGCCACAATTTGCACGAATTGAGCAAATTTGGGCTGAAATTGGCACACATTAAGGAAATTACAGCCACAATTTACATTAATGGTAATTTAAGGGGGAAAAGAAATCCCCAACCCCTAAATTCACGAGGAGATAGAGTGGGGGCACCTTGTGGGTAAATGAGTCAGGGTCCCGGGAGGAGGGGAGGGCAAGCTGTTGAAAGCTCCAGGAACTTCACCCCCTGGACATCTTCCTCTAAACGTCTGGATTTTAAAAGTTTACCATTAAAAATGTTCTCCAATAGAATTTAAACTTTGTTATTTGAAACTTTGTAATCTCTTTCTTTTTGGGTTACCCACCCTGTGTGTAATAGTCAACCTTCACACAACCTAAAAGAGATACCTGAGACCCATAGGCATTTAAGGCTGGTTTGGTGGAGGCAGCCAGAGACTGAGGGGTGGTGGGGAGAAAGATTTCCCCCTGGTTGCAGCAGAAAAGACCACAGGAAGGAAAATGTCCTGTCGAGCTGAGTTCAAAGCACCAGGAGATGCCAAAACCAACAAGGCAGGTTTACGTGGGAAAAAGCAGGATGGAGGGCCGTCAATCTCATTAGGCCAAGACAGGTTAAATCAGGACATATCCTGTCACATCAAGTCAGGTTAAAACAAATCAAATCAAAATATGTCAGGTCTGCAGAATCACACAGCAGAGTTAGATCAAACAGGGCCATTCAGGACCTTGGATAACTCCAAGCTAGCTGAGGCAGTCCAAGAGCTATTGACTCTGCAACCATCAAAGGCTTTCTGAAGCATTATCAAGGCCAACAGATCTAGACCTGCAGTTAACCCACGTCCTCCTCTGAGATGTTGTTTGCATCTTAAAGGGCGATGCTTAGCCCCTGACCCTTCCAGTGTTGCTTTTTCTTGACAGGGAGTCTTCAATTTTTGTGGGGAATGATTAGTTTTCCCTCCTCCCATTCTATTGACAATTTGCATAAAATAGCTAGGGATGCTGCGGGCACCTGACTGGGTCTGCAAGTCCAATGGACTCCCCTGCATCTGCCCCCTGGAGCTAGCTTGCAGGGCCAGGGTGCATTCACGGGCCTGCTCTTCAAGAGCCCCATAGCCTAACGAGCATCCAGCAGCTGTCCATCTTGGTCTGTAGTCTCCATTGTTATGCACACTGGAGGCTCCGGAACTTGCGCCTCTCCTATCTTGCATAGATGGGGCTTTTACGGGTGCCATTTGTGCAAGGTAGGAGATGCACAAATTCCAGAGTCTCAATTGTGCGATGTCATGGCCCTTCCTGAAGAGTCTTCTTCTGAGGAAGAACCTGACTTACTTGGGGTCATGGACTCTCCTTCCCCTGAAGACATGCCCGAGGCAGTGCTGCAGCAGGAGAGGGGAAGTGCAGTTGAGGAAGATGCAGGCCCCTCGGGAGAGCTCCGTGAAGGCCATCCTCCTCCACCTCCTCCAATCTCCGATGGTGCAGGTTCTGAACCAGAAGCAAGTTATCCAGCCAGCCCTCGGGGAAGACAGTGATTGAAGTGCAGAGAGCAAGTCTGGCCTGCAAGAAAAAGTCCTCCACTGCAGGCCAGAAACTCAGCTCTGTGAACACCACCCTTATTTAGCTGGTGGAGATGAAAGGTTCTTTAATGAGCCACAGCTTCATCTGCGTGGGACCAGGCTAAGGCTTTGTATAAAGGGATGCTTCCAAGAAGCACTCAGCACTGGCAAACAACCATTGTGATGTTGCTGGTTTTGCTATCTACGCCATGTTTCCTGTATTCATGACCTTGGGCTTTATCGCAGCTGGACTTTGAACTGGACTTCAAGACTGTGATTTTGGACTCTGATTGTGGACTTTGATGCTGCATCTCTGCTGCTTGGACTCGCTTATCTCTGCCCATTACTCCTGGCAACTAGAAGCTTTGCTGCTGGCCGTCTTCCCAGATAGACCTGATAAAACACTGTATCAGAAAAGAGGATAGGCTCGCAGCCTCATTGAGTTCATTGAATCAAGAAGAAGCTCACATAGCGTGGCAAGCATGGGCAAGCAGTGACATGGTGAGTGTCTGATAAAGCCAGATGTGAGTAAGTCCATCCATCCTTAAAAATAACATACATCTTAGTAATGTCCCCAAAGTTTCAGAAGTATAGGTACAGGGGATTGTGAGTTATCATGAATGAAGAACAGTATAAGGCTTTTAAAATTTTTCTTCTCAATTGCAATACAAGTCACAGAAAGTGCATTAGACAAGAGTAGACAATGGATGAAGAACATCCAGTGGAAGAGGTACAAAGACCTGAATGTCCATAATTCTTTTCAATCAAGCACCGAATCCAGGTTTCACAGACTCCAAAAGAACTCGTTTAATGTTCTGCTTTTAGGGGAGAGAGATAGCAAAGACCACTGAGCATCAAAACATTCCTGTAATATTTCATTCCAACAGCTCTGCCCCAAAGAACTGGGATTGGAAAGAGCTGATAAAATCATCTACTGTGATTAGAAGCTACACCCCTGGCATATTTCCAGCCAACAGGTCATAGAGGAAATCTCCCCTAAACCCGAAGTCTGATTTTTTTTAAAAAAACTTGACAATATTCCTGTACACACAATTCCAATTAGTTAAACCTATCAAAGGCTTAATGAACCAGAAAGGTCTTACAGCTAAAGGCAGGAAGGGCTGAGTTGAGACATATTACCTTGTGCAACATTCTGAAAGTTCTGGAATCACTGATCCATGAATGGCCCTCCACCAAGTTTTTTTAAAAAATTAAATATAGCTACCTCTAAGATCTTAAAAGGATGCTAATCTTAGACTTTGCGCATTCCAAAAAACTGAAATAAGTCTGGGTGACAGTCAGTAACTTGCATTAATCAGGTCATTGCATTACATTGTTATAATTCTTGCTCTGGCTTCAGATATTTCTCCTATTTTTCTTTTCTCAAAGAAGTTCTCTCTCTCTCTCTCTCTCTCTCTCTCTCTCTCTCTCTCCACAAATGGGTTTCTTAACACAAATTCTGTAACCTTTTATGTCATTCCATTGCCAGTAGTTGAGATATAAATGAGTAAAGAGAAAGCAAGGTTAGGCAGGAGAGTGAAGGTAATTTTAAATCATTGTAAGGCCATTTGGGAGAAGTAAATGAATGCTTCTGGCTGGATGACCTGGGATAAGGTAAGAATTTCAGAATGCAGCTGTAAATTTGGAATGAGAAGAGATAAAATTTTAATTCCCTAGAAGAGATGGTATTAGCAAGGCTCTTTGTGAAGAGGCGAAGAGCTGGAATCATTTCCAAGAGTTTTTGTTCACTTAGGGCCAATTAAGGGTGTGTCCAAATTTGGGAAGAAATGCTCCAAATTGGTCCCCTCCAATTACTTTTCAGAATGAGGGCAAAATTTAGCAAGACTGAAGAATGCCCTCTCTGGTGGGCTGTAGTTGACACCACCATAGTTTTACCCAGAATCACCACAAAAAGGTGCTATGTTGATAATATAAAGAGCTCTATCACACCAGTGATTTAATGCACTCTCGCCATGCCTGGTGTGTGGATTTGCAGCACGGTACTCACATGATGCTGTGCCTGTCCTGCTGACACCCTGCCTCTTCCTCAACCTTTCCTAGAATGCTAAAAGTCTGGATTATTTTCCCTAAGTGCATTTAATGTGCCCTAAGCCTCCATGTAGTTTTAAAGGAACTGGGGGCTTGAATGGATTGCATCAGGTCCTGGTAGGGAAAAGCGATCTCTCCCAGCAGCCGGCTCCAAGCCTCAGTATAAAACTCAATCCTTGCATCCCAGGCTCGAAAGCATTTTTTAAAATCATACAACTCCCGAATCTCTGCAGAGACAGGATTGTATTCCCTTGATGCCCTCGAAGAGCCAGACTAAAGGGTCGTTCCATTTTTGGTCTGTTGAAGTGTTCATCTGACAGGACCTGATTGCAGAGAGAAAGAGGGTGGAGTGGAGCTGAAGAGCTAATGAGCCAAGGTGTGACAGAGCAGCTATTCAGGTGAAAGGGATCATATGCTTGATGGGCTTCTGCCTCAGAGGTAAAAAAAAATACGGAGGCAAACCAGGACGGGAAATTAGGTGTGATGGAGATTATAATAATCACAGTAGTTTCTGCATTTTAAAAAATGGAGCCTCCACCTGCCAGTAGAGAAGACCCCATTTTTTACCCAGAAGCCTCCATATTGCAGTGTCATCACATAACATTATTGACAACCTTCCACAACCTGGTGCCCTTCTGATATCTTGGGCTCAAACTCCCAGCATGCTGCGGTTGCAAGGAGTTGTAGTACAAAATATCTGGAGAGCACCAGTTTTCCAAGGCCTTTTCACTTGATGAGATTTTTTGCTGTGTCCCCCATCCCCCCATTATAACTAAACCACAACATTCCAAAACAGATGCTGGAATTACTGGATAAAGTTTATGATTTTTATGTGAAAGCCTGACTTTGCTATTGAAACGGAAGAGTGGATGGAGGAATGACTGATAGCTGAGGCTAGAATGGAATGGTGGTGGTTGGGGGGTGAGTGACAGTTGGGGAAAGTCAATTAGAAGGAGAGCAAAGGCAGTTAGCGAGAGGTCAGGAAAGTGGGGGCTGAGATAGGACTGAGAGAGAGTGACGGGGTTTGCACATACTGACCTGGTTTGCTAACCCATGCTGTATACAAGATCAGCCACTCTACATGCCAGTACTACACCTCCCAGCATGCCATTGATGGCGTGCAGGTGTCCATGTCCTGTCAGAGGCGCTTCCCTCCTCTCATTGCAGATGCTGCTCTTTGATAGAGGATTGAGGAGTAGTATTGCGAAGGAGGGGAAATAAGTGGCTGTCAGGGGACATGCCCAGGTCCAGCCAAGTCCTGCCAGGACTGCCCCGGCCTGTACTTCTTGGCCACCAAGTTCTCCATCAGGAGCCTGTACTGAAGGGTTGGGGCTGGCCCACCTACTTGCCCCCTTCATTGAGCTGATTTCTGGGCATGCACAGAGTGCTTCCCTTTCATCCCTCCCTCCCTCTTAAGGGTGAAAGCTGCTTGTGCTCTTCCCCCAGTTTCTAAGAAAACAGCGATATCAGGATGGGTTGCCTTTGAGCATGTCCAGAGTTCGGCCTCTCAAAGACAAACTGTTGTATCTAGTTATGATTTTAAAACCACACATGGCAGGTGGGAGGAGGCACCGCAAATGGATGCAGCCCATTGACGTGGGTTATTTCCTTTTATGTGGAATTCGGTTGACTGCTCAAGACTGACCTAGGAATCACAATGGCCGCCAAAGGCCAGTAAGTCTGGCCTCCCACCCAAGGCATGCTGGGAGTTCCACCCAAGGCATGCTGGGAGTTGTAGGCATAAACCTAGGTTTTTATTAAATTTTTTAAAAATACTTAACCCCCCCCCCCCCAAAATCATGTTTTTAGATTTTTTTCTGATCCATGTACACAAAGACCTGTCTGAGTGAACAGTATTAAGGCAGTACTCTATGTGGAAGTGCGTAAACATTTCTGGACATACGTGATGCACATACACTTTCTGCTTTATAGGTAGAGCTTTTGTGCCTTCCTGAGGAATTCTAGATTCTGGCAGATGTTTAGTTTGCTTTTATAAAGTTTTGGGGCATCCTTATGCTCCCACCTTGAACCTGAGCCATCTGACTCACTTTGAGATTATGATGGAGGAGCTAGCTAATGCCTGAAAGCCGTGTGGTATATTGACTAACCCCAACTGCTGCAGAATTGCTGGGAAACTGCTTGAACTCAGCACAGATTTTGAACTAATGTACTCCAGCCATTTATGAACCTTCACTCTTGTTAAATGTCAGCTTGTGACAACAAGAGCCGTGTAAAGGAAAAAGTCAGACAATAAAACCTTGCATGCGGATAGAAATGGTCAGGGAGATGTCCAGAAAATAGCTTCCCTTCCATTACCCTACAGAAATAACTATCCAGATAGGGATTTACATTCTTTAGAAATCATGCAAACATGTTGCATTTGCAACCCCAAATTGCAACCCAATTCTGAAAGAAATTACCACAGCTCCCCTTCACCTTTCCTCCTACGGGTGAAAAAGCAGTGTGTGGAGGGTGTTGTTGAGCTGAAACATGACAAAGGGAGAGAGGAGTAAGAATCTCTGTCCATCCTTCCACTGCTAAAACACACAGAACTTGCCAGGTTGATTGGTTTAAAGAAAAGGAGTTGAAGAAATGTGAGGCTTCTTCAGCAAATGTGATCATGGAAGGGAAATGTGGATGCACTTCCCGGCCCACCCCTGATCTCCCAATGTTTATAGGAGAAATCTGCAGGATGTCTGCAGTTGTACTGCTCTGCATGATTAAGAACCCTGCACTATCAGGGTGCTAGATCATGCAAAACACTCTAATTGCATTAATGTTTTTGGGGTTACAGGATCGCTGCAGACCAACCTCATCAACACAGAGAGATTTGGGGTGGAGGGGACAAGGGTGGGCCACACATCCCTGTCTCCACTCCATGATTACATTTACTGGGCCTGTTCAGACAACCCGCTAAGCCATGGTTAGGATGTTAATCCTTTTGTAGCAACTGGTTAGTGAGCACGTTTAAACTGTGGTTATGTAGCCATTATGGTTAAGACTGGTTCAGACAACATACTAAGCTTTAATGTTTCACTCAAAGTGCTTAACCACTATGGCTTACATGTTATCTGAACAGGGTCACTGCCTGCCTGAAGAGGGCTATGGAACTCCATGTAATGTAAAGTTTGAGCTTGAGTGAATGAAGAATTAAGTCAAATATTATTATTATTATTATTTATTATTATTATTATTATTATTATTTACATTTATATACAGCTCCATAGCTGAAAGTCTCTGGGCGGTTTACAAGGATTAAAACAATGAACATTAAAAACATCTATAAAATTTTAAATTACAAGAAGCATAAAAAAAACCAGATTACATATCAACTATTCTGGGGTCAGTTAAAAAGCCCTCAACATATTCTGTTAAATGCCTGGGATAGAGAAAACTCTTGACCTGGCACCAAAAAGGGAAATTGTTCCACAGCTGGTGGGCCACCTCTGAAAAGGCCATCTCCCTTGTTGCCATCCTCCAAACTTCCCTTGGAGTAGACTCTCAGAGGAGGACCTTAGATATTGAGTGTAGTGTACAGGTAGGTTCATGCTGGGAAAAGCATTCCATCAGATATTACGGTCCCAAGCCACATAAAGCTTTATAGGTTAAAACCAGCACCTTGAATTGGGCTTGGAAATGTACAGGAAGCCTATGCAAGCAGACCAGAGTTGGTCTTATATGTTCAAGCCTTCTGGTTTATGATATCCATCTGGCTGCTGCATTTTGCACAAGCTGCAGCTTCTGAACTGCCTTTAAAGGCAGCACCATGTAGAGCGTATTGCAGTAATCTAACTTGGAGGATACCAGAGCATAGACGACTGAAGCTATATAATCCCTGTCCAGATTGGGGAGTAGCTGGGCCACCAACAAAACTTGGTAGAAGGCACTCCATGCCACCAAGGCCACCTGAGCCTCAAGTGACAGAGATGGTTCTAGGAGAACCCCCAAGCTACGAACCTACCCCTTCAGGAGGGAAGTGAAACCCTATCCAGAACAGGTTGAACACCCTCTATCCAGTCAGAAGAACCACCCACTAACAGCATCTCAGTCTTGTCTGGATTGAGTTTCAGTTTATTAGCCCTCATCCAGTCGATTGTCGCAGCCAGGCACCTGTTCACCACACCCACAGCTTTACCTGATATGATGAGAAGGAGAAATAGAGCTGCATGTCATCAGCATACTGATGACAACACACTCCAAAACTCTGGATGACTGTACACAACAGTTTCATGTAGACATTGAACAACATGGGGGACAAGACTGACCCCTGCAGAACCCCATACTGGAGAATCCACAGGGCTAAGCAATGTTCCCCCAGCACCACCCTTTGAAGCCAACCCGCCAAGTAGGAGCAGAACCACTGCAATGCAGTACCTCCCACTCCCAACTCAGCCAGTCGTCCCAGAAGGATACCATGGTCGATGGTATCGAAAGCAGCTGAGAGATCAAGGAGAAACAACAGAGTCACACTCCCCCTGTCTTTCTCCCGACATAGGTCATCATACAGGGCGGCCAAGGCTATTCCTGTGCCAAAACCAGGCCTGAAACCCGACTGAAATGGATCCAGATAATCAGTCTCAACCATAGTGCCTGGAGCTGGCCTGCAACCACTCACTCAAAGAATGGAACATTTGCCACTAGCCTATAGTTATTAAGATTTTCCATGTCCAGGGAAGATTTCTTCAGGAGTGGTCTCACTACTGCCTCTTTCAGACTGCTTGGGAGCACTCCCTCTTGCAGAGAGGCATTAAGCACTTCCCTGGCCCGGTTGGCTGTTCCATCCCTGCTAGCTTTTATTATCCAAGAGGGGCAAGGATCCAATACAGAGGTGGTTGCATGAACCTGTCCAAGCACCTTGTCAACATCCTTGAGCTGTACCAACTGAAACTCATTAAAAAAAACAGGACAAGGCTGTGCTCTGGATACCTTACTTGATTCACCTGCTTTAACACTGGAGTCTAAGTCCTGGCAGATGCCAGGATGCCATGTCTGACCATGACAAAGGGATTGATGTTAGGTCCCTCAGTTTCAGATCACCATGTCCAGTTGTGAAAACCAGGTCTAAAGTATGCCCTGCTACATGCATTGGGCCAATGGCATGTTGGGACAGTCCCATGGTTGTCATGGAGACCATGAAATCCTGAGGTGCTCTGGATAAGGTGCCCTTGGCGTGAATGTTGACATCTCCCAGAACTAGCAGTCTGGGTGATCTCAGCAGTGCACCCAAGACCACCTCCGTCAGCTCAGCTAGGGAGTCTGTTGAGCATCAGGGTGGGTTTTACACCAACAGAATCCCTAATCTGTCCTACTGACCCAACACAAGGTGCAAACATTCCAGACCAGTAGTCACATTGACAGGGAGTTTGCAGAGGGAGATGGAGTTCCAATAGACTCCTCCCCATTCTGCAAGTCCACCCTGATGCTGAACCAAGTACCCCGATGGGCATAGTTGGGAGAGACTGATTCCTCCCTGCTCACCCACCCAGGTCTCGGTTATACATGCCAGATCAGCTGCCTCATCCACAAGTAAGTCGTGGATGAGGGAGATCTTATTATGCACCAATCTGGCATTTAAAAGCAGCATCCGGAGACCTGAGGGCTGGCTGATAGCAATCAACAGATCTGCAGTTGCAGGGAGGACTGGAACACATCCCAGCAGTTAACTGTCTGGGCCGTGTTCCCCTTACCTGGCAAGTCCTCCTCACAATGCCTTATCTCCCTCTACCTGTCACTACACTGAATGCCCCCCCCCCTCAAATCTGTATCTTCTCCCCCTGACACATACAGAGACACATATGTGTCTCTGTATCTTCTCCCCCAGACACATAGCTCAGACCCTACAAAAAGCCAGGCCGGGGGGGGGGGAAGTCCCTCCTTCTGCAGCAGGCACCAACTCTCTCAGGATCCCTCAGCCAGTCAGTTTATGAATCCCCCTCCAGGGAGGGGGACAGGTGGAGAATATCAGCAGCAACTGGCTGAGTACCTGGGAGCCTGGTCCTGCAGGGTGTGGCAGTCTGCTGAGCAAAAGTCCAACAGGGAGAGGGTGGTGGTTATAGCAGAGCATCACCATCATCATCATCAGCAGCATCGGCAGGCAGGCAGGCAGCTCTCCCTCTTCCCTGGGTGGTGGTGGTCCCTTCCTCCTTCTGCAGATACTGGCTCTCCCAGGACACCTCATGCAGCCAGTTTATGCATCCCCCTCTAGGGAGGGGGACAGGTGGAGGATGTCAGCAGCACAAAGGCCATGTGAATTCCAATTGCTATTAGAAGCTTGACCTACTTATTAAACTATTATAATGTATGAAGGTCGTCAACCAATTAAATAATCTTTAGCCAATAAGTGCCTTTTAACCTTTTAATTAAACTATTACATTGAGAGAGACTTGCATGTTTCTAAAACATTAATATGGGCTCCTTGTTGAGATCTCAAAAGTTTAAGATGACTTTCATTTTAGTAAAGGGAAGCTACCTTTCAGGGCTAGGAGGAAAGGCCATCTGTAAAGGGGCATTACCATTTCCTATTACTGTAACCCACTAGGACCAATATATCCTCCAAAATCAGCGTGGCCTTAGCTTGTAAGCTAGCTAATTAAAATTAGCTCTCTCCAATTAATCAACCAAAGTTATAACTATTTAGGGGTGAAGTGAGTTTGAGTGTTTATAAATTCTTAGTGTCAGAAACATATGCTCTCAACACTATTCCATATATCTCCCAATGTATTGCAATACACAGGTTACTGAGCTGTGGACATCCGGCTCTTGTATGTGCTTGACTTTGAAGTCCAGACATTTCCTCACAGCCCTACCTGTCCAGCTATAGCTGGGTAAGTCTCTATACAGCTCGGGTCCAGATTATCTGAAAGACCATACAAGCCTGCCCATCCCCTGAGGTCTTCAGGGGAGGCCCTTCTCTCAGTCCCACCACCATCACAGGCATTTCCAGTGGGAATGTGGGAGAATGTCTTCTTGGTGGCTGCCCCAGGGCTCTGGAACTCCCTTCCCAGGGAAGCTAGACTGGATCCCTCCTTGGTGTGCATTCAGAGACGGGCCAAAACTTTTCTTTTTCAGCAGGCCTTTGGGAGTAGTTTGGACTGTTGATGTGTTGTTTATATCTTGGATATTTTTTTAATTATTTGTATTTAAAATGTTTTAAAATGTTTTAGATATTTTAATATTCTACTACATTTAATTATATTTTTAATTTGTGTATATCTCTATCTGTTTTTAACTGTACATGTTTTAATTTGTAAGCTGTCTTGAGTTCCCAGTATTGGGAAAAAGGTGGGATATAATAATAATAATAATAATAATAATAATAATAATAATAATAATCTAGACAAATACAAGAGCAAATCCAACAGGCAAGTCATCTAAGCAGGCAGATGGTTAAGCACAGTATTACCAGGCAAGTAGATGGTTTCCAGGAGAGAGCTCCAAGGTACAACCAAGATCAAAACTCAACTCAGCAGCCAGATACAATCCATAGTCCAAGAAATAGAGTCAAGCAGTGTGGTGTAGTGGTTAGAGTGGTAGACTAGGACTCAGGAGATCCAGGTTCTAGTCCCTGCTCAGCCTTGAAGTTCACTGGGTGACTTTGGGCCAGTCTCTAGCTCTCAGCCTAACCTACCTCACAGGCTTGTTGTGAGGATTAAATGGAGAAAAGGATCATATAAGGGCACCTTGGATGAATGGTGGGATATAAATAGAACAAGCAAACAGGTAGGAGTCAAAAGTTCAGCCGCATGGAGGTGCAACTCACATAGTGAGATACAGGAACTGGGAGAATGATATTGTTCCATCACAGGCTAGGCTTGAACTGAAAGCTTATATAGCCTAGGGTGACCAGATAAAATCCAGGTCAGGGCTCATGTAACTTTAACAGTTGTAGAGAAAAGGGAATTTCAGCCAGTGTCATTTGTATGCAATTAGTTCCTGGTGAAATTCCCTCTTCATCACAACAGTTAAAGGTGCAGGGGCCCTGCCTTCTTTTGTATCTGGTCACTCTAGTATAGTGCCTGCAACTTAAACTGTTGTGATGAAGAGGGAATTTCACCAGGAACTAATTGCATACAGATGACACTGGCTGAAATTCCCTTTTCTCTACAACTGTTAAAGTTATATGAGCCCTGATCTGGATTTTATCTGGTCAGCCTAATATAGCCAGAACTTTCTGGTCTCACATAGGGCTTAGCTGTGGTTCATTTTAGCCCTATAGCAAAGTTCTACTCACGAGGAGGGCCTTGCTCATGCGGAGTCCTTTCTTCTTGAGGTGGAGTCCTTTTAGGCTGACCAGATAAAATCCAGGTCAGGGCTCATGTAACTTTAACAGTTGTAGAGACAAGGGAATTTCAGCCAGTGTCATTTGTATGCAATTAGTCCCTGGTGAAATTCCCTCTTCAGCACAACAGTTAAAGTTGCAGGCACTATACTAGAGTGACCATATACAAAAAAAGGCAGGGCCCCTGCAACTTTAACTGTTGTGCTGAAGAGGGAATTTCACCAGGAACTAATTGCATACAAATGACACTGGCTGAAATTCCCTTTTCTTTACAACTGTTAAAAGTTACATGAGCCCTGACCTGGATTTTATCTGGTCACCCTAAGTCCTTTGTAATGGAGTATTCCTTTTTGAAGGATCCTTACTAGCCTGCCTCTTGAGGCAACAACATCCTTCGGGTAAAATCCAGCAGAAGTCCTACTTAGAGCAAACCCACAGGATTGACTAGGACTTAAATTAGTTATGATGATCTTAATTTCATTTCACCGGGTCTACTCTAGGTAGGCCTTAAGTTGGATTTTACCCTTGAGGGCCAGGGTTTGCTCCACTTTTGCCTCAGAGGTGAAGTCCCCTGCTACTTGTGAGGACAGACCTGTGCCCTTCTACCCTGAGGGCCCCGGCTCCACTGGTCTTCTAACATGGGCTGTTCTGGGGCGGTGGCTTATGGCTCTGGGAGCTCCAGCTCCTCCCCTGGGAATGATTCTTTCAATGGGGGTATGACATAACCTATCTCACAACTTTGTTATGATAAATCAAATAAGGATCCTAAAAGACTGTGTAAAATAAAATGATTGATATTGTTTGCATCCCATCAACGCAAGACGTATGCTATGATGGGACATGGGAGAGGGCTTTCTCTGTTGTGGCACCCCAGCTGTGGAATGCCCTCCCCCCGACTGGCACCAGAATTGACCTCATTGTGGTGCCAAGTTAAAATACGGCTTTTGAACAAAGCATTTGATAGCTAAGTTCACCAAGGTTGCACATAGTTTGGATTGTTTGAATTGTTTCCCTTGCTTTTAAATTCTGTACTGGTTTTAGCTTGCTCGATGGTTTAATTTGGTCTTAGCTGTGTATAGTTATCGTTTCATACTGTTCGTATGAATTTATCTGTATGCTAGGCTGACCAGATAAAAACCAGGTCAGGGCTCATGTAACTTTAACAGTTGTAGAGACAAGGGAATTTCAGCCAGTGTCATTTGTATGCAATTAGTCCCTGGTGAAATTCCCTCTTCAGCACAACAGTTAAAGTTGCAGGCACTATACTAGAGTGACCATATACAAAAGAAGGCAGGGCCCCTGCAAATTTAACTGTTGTGCTGAAGAGGGAATTTCACCAGGAACTAATTGCATACAAATGACACTGGCTGAAATTCCCTTTTCTCTACAACTGGTAAAAGTTACATGAGCCCTGACCTGGATTTTATCTGGTCACCCTACTGTACGCCACCCTGAGATCCCAGTGATATAGAGCAGGATACAAATGTTTTAATGAATGAACAAATAAATAAACGAGTGAGCTGCTGAACAGAAAGTGAAGGGTTTTATTGATCATTGGGATGGCTGCGAGAAGTATCGCAGCAACTTAGCTACTTGCATGCACACACATGGGCAGCCATAAGAATCTGAAGTTGGTTGCTTGCCGTATTCTTTCTGTATAGTCAAGGCCCTTTAATCTATTTTTCATACAACGTATAAAAGAAGTGCATAACCTTTTCACTTAATTCATCTTTTTAAATTGCCCCCCTCTTTTTATTTTTTATTTTTACCCTAGATCCACATGCAGGATTTAAGATGCCTTTGTATGGATATTATTGTTGCAAGCTGACATTTAAACAGAGTTAAGGTTCACAAAGGTTCCAGTACAGAAGAAGAATTATATATATATATATATATATATATATATATATGCGGTGAATCGTCAAGAAAGCAAGGTGAAAGACTGTTATGCTGAAGTCAATAGTGTTGTTGTAAGTAGGTATTGTGTGCTTCTGCATAGTGGGCTGAAACAAATCAATTTCAATTTACTTGTCAAGCAAAGAAACCATTATTTAGAACTGAATGGCCCCAGCTCCCATAACATCTTGTGAAAATGTATTGTAGTTTTTACTGAGAATTATCTTATGATGAAATTATTTGTTTAGAAGCAAAGAGAGGGTGTTTCCTGAATATAAATCTTGGAGACATTGATCAGGGTTGAGTTGTATTCAGGGTTTTTTTTTTTTTTAGTGAAACCAGCAGCAAACATTTATATGATGGAAGGAGGCCTTCAGCTTTCTGCTAGGTGCAACTCAACACAATGCTTCACACCACAGGAGACCACACCCATCTTGTATTCAAAGTTAACAGAACTGTTCCATCCACCCAAACCTTACAGCAGTGGTGCCTGCCCCTGAAGGTGGTGGGTATAGAGGAGAATTTGCCAGTCAGCAAAAAATGTGGCTGCGCATAGATGCAGTGCATTGTACACACCAGCCAATTAGGATGCAGATGAATCTTTAAGGCTAGAAATACCACATTTACATGCCAGTCTACAGCTTCTGGCACCTGTCCCTCTCCATGTGGTAACAGTTGGAGCCTTATTGGGTACTATTGGGAACTCAAGGGAACAGGTTGAAGAATATCCTTGAAGCCCGCCTGGGTTATATATCCAAAACTATTAGCTGGGGTATGTGTGCATTCAGTTCTACATACTATTGGGTGTATATGCCTTGAGGAGACGTTAGCAGACGCACAGAACTGCTCTTGGGCTCTGAGTCAAAGATGGAGCTGTGCCCAACTGGCATCTTGAAATTTTCCATTCTATTTGTGGGCAGATAAATTTCATAAAATTTCTCCAGGGCAAGGAGGATTTCACCAGTGCCTTAAACTGTTGTGTGTGTATGGGGGGGTCCCCCCACAATGGTTCAGCTACCCACTCCCCATACCCATCTTCTGCAGCGGGGTGAACTGGTCCTGAGAGTGGGTAGCATATCATGTAACAACCTCCCCATTGTTTGTACAGGCCACACTACCGAAAACAATGGCTGACATAGGTGTGCGCAAGGGGTGTGCTGGGTGTGCCCAGGCACACCCTAATGTCTCAAGCAATAATGTCGCTCTGCTGGAAGCCACATTTCAAAGAGGCCAGGAGGAGGAAAACTGAAGGCTCATATCACCTCGTAAGACCCTCCTCTGGCCAGTGTCACCACAAAGCCCCACCAGTGCTGGGGCTTGAGGAGTGTCTCCTCATCCCCCCTCGCCTGCAGTGGCCCTCCAGTAGTCAGGGAAACTGAATGCGGAGTAGGGCATCAATGTAACAATGTTTAATAAATAAATGTTTAAAAATAATGAGTCGACAAGAAATGTTCACCTTTAAAAAATAAATAAATTAATAAAATTCCCTGGGTGCACACCCTAATGAATATGCTGAGCATGCCTGTGATGGCTGACCATAGAGTCAGCTGGCAAGAGTGTCTGCAATTTCTGCCATGTGCGATTTCTATGGTCATATGGCCCTTTTGATGATCAGAGTGGTCACTGAAGCTTGATTGGTGTTGCTGTGCCACTGCGATACCTGGGCGCAGTGGCAGGAGACTGTGAAGGGGAAGGGGAAATAGACCATAGCACTTCATGGGGATAACACTCATATGATGGAGATGCACATTGTGGTTTCAGTACCCATCCCTTCTCCAAGGATATTTTAGCCTTCTCCCCATGATCGTATGAATGGGGCCCAAGAGTTTCTCACAGGTAGGGCTCACCAAAGGCATGTGTTATAGTCTTTCCCTCCCCCCCCCCCCGGGTATTTATTTATTTCTGGACTGCCACTGTGATTGTTAACCACAGCAGCTGTGCTGGTGGCTTATCCCTATCTTGTATCCTCCACAAGGCCCCATACCTAGCATTGTTTGAGGGCATTGTGGGGAGTGGAGAGGGGAAGATGACCATCACAACAATAAAGGTGGAAAAATGTTCGAGGAAAACCCTCAACGTGGCATTTTAGTTCTATCAGTGAGAGTAAGAATAGAAAAATCTCAGAGCTTCTCTGAGAGGGGGAAAAAAAAGTTTTCCTGAGAGGATGTTTTGCAATTCCTTTTGAATTTATTTTGGTGTTTCTGAACTTACCAGATCAATGTGCGGTGGACAAGGACACTGTGTGGGCTTCCTGATCTGAAAAAAGTCCTATGAGAAAAATTACCTTATGATGTTTTCTCACTGAGCTTAAATTGATGTGTGGGAAGTCAAGAAGGCAACATGCTGCTGGAGAAAGGATAGCACAATGAGTGAGAGGATACTTGTGTACACTCCTTGACTTCCTCGCAAGTAAAGTAAGAACAAAAGCCCTCAATCCAACCCATGAAATTCCTCTGAAATTTTCTTCTCCTTTGAATTTCTTTTTGAAAGCCCTTTATTTTCTGTCAAAATGAATGTGAATGGTACGAGGGCTTGAGTACTACTGAGGCAAAGCAATTAAGACAGACCTTAGAGGTTTGGAGTTTTTCTGTTGGGAGGGGTGCTGGTTTTAACCTATAAAGCCTTACATGGCTTGGGACCACAATACCTGATGGAACGCCTCTCCCGACACGAACCTACCCGTACACTACGATCTACATCTAAGGTCCTCCTCCGGTTGCCTACTCCGAGGGAAGCATGGAGGGTGGCAACAAGGGAGAGGGCCTTTTCAGTGGTGGCCCCCCAATTATGGAATTATCTCCCTGACGAGGCTCGCCTGGCGCCAACATCTTTTCAGCGCCAGGTCAAGACTTTCCTCTTCCCCCAGTCATTTAACAGCATGTGATGAGAGTTTTGTGTTTTTGTGTTGTTGTTGTGCTTTGACCCAGAAGGATATTGCAATTTTAACTTGTTTTTATGCTTTATGCTTTTTAAATTTTGTATATCGGGTTTTTTAATGTTCAATGTTTTTAATTTTTGTAAACCGCCCAGAGAGCTTCAGCTATGGGGCGGTATATAAATGGAATAAAATAAATAAATAAAATAAATAACTGGGTTCCAAACCACGAATCTGTCTGAAATGTAAATAAAGTTGGTTCTCTTAAAATGGATGAGGTTGTGTTTTTGTGTGTGTGGGTGGGTGGGTGGGTGTGGGGAGCCTTCTGCACTACTTCAATCCTGGATCTGAATCCTGAAGCAAAGTGGGCCAGTTTGGACTGAAGTGGGCAGAACCGGGTGGGTTTGGGTCTGTAGTGCTTTGGAGCCCTTTGGACCTATCTGGAATGATGGTGTGCCTCTGCCCCCACCCACTGAGCTGTGCAAGCAGCTAGGACTGAACTGACCCTCCTGCTTGTACCTGGCAGCTGCCCATCCTCCATGAGGATCTCCAATTCTAAAGCCGTTGGGGGCTCTATATTGTCATTGATCTAATGTTAGATCTACAACAAAACAGAGCTCCCAAGTGCCTTAAAAATTATGGCTCTCCTGGAGGATGGTCAGCTTCTGGGTATGATTGGACAGGTCAGGTAACTCCCAGCCACTCGCACAGCTCAGAGGGCAGGGGCAGGGACAGTGGCTCACCAGGTTCTGGGAGCAAGCAAGGGGGGTGTCTGAGGAACTCCCAGTTAGCTTCACACCTGGTTTTCCTGGCAGGTGCCTGGGAAACTGCAACATCCAACCTGCTTTGGATGTTTGAATCTTGCTTCGGGTCTGGATCTGAAGCAGGTTAGACTGGGTCCGAAGCAGACTGAGGCAGATCGGGGCTGATTTGGAAGCTCCGAATCGACCTCTGAATTGGTTTGGGGGCATGCACAGCCTTAGGGTGGCTTTTTTTTTTGCCCATGGCATAAGTGCAAGCATGGGCTTCCAGACCCCTTTTTGCTTTCTTTCATTGTTTGTGTGCAAAGAAATGGAATCATAATGAAATCCCACTCTTCTCCTACCCCCAAACACAGTTATTTAAGTGACATCTCCTATTACTGCAATATATAAACTATTACTCAAGAGAGTCTAATCTACAATGAACAGCCTCCTTGTTGCAGAGCACTTAGTTGAATGTATCTCTTCTGTTTTCTGGTCTGTCTGCCCTCTCCTTAGCAATTCTCTTTGTGAAAGGAAAAAAGAGAAGTGAAACACTCTGGAGACCAGTCTTCTTTTATGTTCCCTCTTTCTAAAGTTAACTATTACTTGTATAGTATCATCTTTTCTGAAAGCTATGGAAAGTTCTTAAGGCGCACGAGCAATCAAGTGAACATCTCAAATGTTGCACCTAGCATTGCTGGGATGGCAATCTCATTTTATCTAGCCCTAGATTGTCACCCTACTTCCTTAGAATGGGCAACCCTGCATGAAAGGTTCTCTCCCCCTACCCACCATGGCAGGGTTACCTTCTCCGTTTCTTCTGCTATACGTTCTGATCTATGCAAGTAGATTTACTGGCTGTGAAGCTCTGAAGGTTTGAGTGGATGCCCAATTGTTATATCTACAAACAATACTGCCTGAGTGGGTAATGTCTCAATAGTGCCAGCTCTGTGTTTAGCCTTGTGAAGGGACATTAACAATAATAACATTGAGATGTAAAAACAAATGAAATAAAATACAGGTATTTCACTCCCTCCACTTTTGAAAACATGGAGCTGCTGTGTCTCCTCCTCCTCCTCCTCCTCCTCCTCCTCCTCCTCCTCCTCCTCCTCTTCTATGCCTATTTTTGTTAGAAATAGCCCTTGAGCCTTTTGTTTGTTTTTCAGTTGGATATCTTTCATAAACATGAAGCTCAGTCTATCCAAGTTGATTTAAAGAGGTATTTTTTTAAGCTCTCTTGTGGCAAAGCTTGATTTCTTAGCATTCAGATGAATTGCCAAATGAACTGCCATGGCAACAAGTGCCTACAGACAATAGGACTGAAGTCATGCCACTTCACTTTTGTCTGAAGTGATTTCAGCAGGGCCGGAATCCGGAATCAACATGGTGGGAAGCTGTCATGGACCCATGAGTTCAGAATAGGGGTGGCCGAAATCAGCAAGCGCTCACATCAGCTCGGCCCCCACGAACCGAGCCAGAGCCTCCGGAAAAGGTGCATTCCTCCCCCTTGGAATGAGGGCCTTGAAGACCCTATGAACACATGGGTAAACCTTTACTTTTGCATTAGTAGGGCCTTTAAGATCGCCATTAACACAGCAGAGAGAAATGCACACTTTTCCAGAGCATTCAGAAAGCATGCATTCGCCCCGCACCAATGGGGCCCATAAAGGTTTTGGAGTCTAAGATGAGAAACATTTAAAACCAGGATTTACAGAGGTGAAAAATTCAAACATGAATAATAATAATAATAATAATAATAATAATAATAAATTTCTTTATTACCCCCTCTCCCTCCGGATCGTGGCGGGGAACAACATGAAACACAAAACACACAAAACTGATTAAAATGCATAAAACCAGTACATCATTAAAATACCAATAAAACACCAAGGGTTGTCCTTGGTGACAGGTTGGAAGTGGGTAGTGAACAATGCAAGATGCTCTAATATCTCCATTCCTTGGGTCTTGTACAGTGATAAAAAATTGGTACCTTTCATCCACGTCATCAAGAGATGCTACGTAAGGTCTGTCTAAAGGTAGCAACTTCTGCAGTCTCTTATTTCAAAAGTATTCTTTAGCTTATGGTAAACATCACATTTATGAATGAATGCATTGGTCAAACCCTCCTGAAATAAATTTTATGTGGTTATTAAAAATATGCTGAATTACACTAAATTTTATGTTCATTGAACTGATGGATAGATTTCAATACATCAACTTGACAGAGCAGATAGTCTGGCAGGACATAGATACCATCCCCCCTTTTTATATGGTAGTAGGTGGATTTCTGAATGCAGCAGCCTGAGGTTAAAAATGAGGAATGCACTGGACTGATTTTTATGAAGCGCCTCTCTCTTGTTTTCCCTTCATCCCCACAGCATTCAAAAGCAACAGAGAGCCTAGCGGCACCTTAAAAGCTAACATTTTTTTTTTTTATGGGAGAAGGTTTTGTGAACTATAGTCCACTTCAACAGAAGCATGATGTTTCATTCTATGTTGGCATATATGGGCCTGTTCAGAAGACACCTTAAACCCTAGTGGTTAAGGCTTTTGTTTAAGAAGCAGGGTTTAAAGTGTATTGTATGAAATGTTTTGCTACATCCTGCTCACTCACTAACCACAGTCAGACTGTCTGCAGCACGGCTTGTGGTTAGCGTTAACCCCAGAGAACCACAGTTTCGCTGACCACAGAGCCTGAAGTGTCATCTGAACAGGGCATGTCGTCTGAACCCAGCAGGACTCTTCCTACATTTTTTTACTCTTCTGGCGGTGGTCAGCAGCAGCTGGGAGGACCACTCCTGGTAAGTTTCAATGGGTTGTTTGCCCCCACCCCATTCCTGAAATGAGTTGTAGGATTTTTTCGGACTAAACATGCATAGGATTGCATCCTAAGTAATATACATTTAACAAAACACATAAAATACAATAGAAAAGCCAAAAGAAAATCAGCATAAAATAATAAATGCATTTAAAACCTTGAATGAGTTTCACATCAATATTGTAGCCAATTGTTTTGTAATGGGGGGGGGGAAGGCTTGGCTGTGCCAAATCTCCCATGTCCACAGAGCTTTGGCTCTGCAAGTATGACATTATTTTCATATGTGAGATGTTGAAGGTTGTCCTGTCAGCAAGCAAAGTTCCAGTATTAGGTACAAGTTCAGTAGATATTAGGAAGCAGTACATTTGGTTTAAAATTGAGAGAGAGAGAGAAATTGTGGGGAGAGGAGGGAGAGGGTATTTTGCCTATTTAGTGTGTGTGTGTGTGTGTGTGTGTGTGTGTGTGTGTGATTATCCTTGGGAGGCTCTTATGTATCAGACAGAAGTGGTTCTCCTGCTTCCAATTTGAGGATGGTCTCTTGTATCCGTGTAATCAGGAGCAGCCAGTTAGTAAGAGGGCTCTAATGCTGCACTGAATTCATTTTTTTAGAGCTTATCTAAAAAGTGCTGCAGGAACAGGGTGGGGGGGATTGTCAGGGTTGGGAGTGGGTTGCCGGTTCTGTGTGCATTTAAAAAAAATTAGAAAGACAGAGAAAGAAGTAAATGGGACCATTAGAATGCCTCTTCTTATGGGTCTCTGCTGTGAGGCAGATGGGTTTGTGAATGCCTCAGCCACTTAATGAGGTCTAATGTGTAAAGATGACAGAAATTGGGAAGGATGTTAAAAGGAGAGCAGTAAGGAAGGTGAGGAATATACACCGTGGCACCGAAAAAAGCAGGCAAGTTAGGAGTTTGCTACCATGTTCTTTCTATGCAGCTCCACCTATTGTATGGAAGAAGGTAAAAATAGAAGGGGAAATCAGAGGAAACGAGTCTTGCTCTGCGGTTTCTGTGGCAAGAAGACTATTTTATCAGCCTGCAAAAGAAATTTCCTATCTGAAAGCTGAATCTTGAAATTTTGGTTTTTGAAAGGTCATCAAGTTTATCCGTCCTTCCCACATGGGAACAACGGACAAAAGTTGCAGGCAGGCATTTCTATGTAGGCATTTTACTAGTGCTGTGCCAAAAATTTCGACCATTCAAGTTTTGGCATTTCGTGTGGGGAAACGATAAAAGCTTTTGGGGACAGGTAAAGGTAGCAGAGGCAGGTGTGTGTGCAGAAGGGGGAGGTATTCTTCTTCCACCTGGGTTTTAATTTGAGAAGCATTTCAGATCTTGTAGCTCTCGCCTCTCACTTGAGGTGGGCTTTCATGACCCCCCTGCAAAATTGGTTTCCAAGCCTAACTTCCGAGAACTTGGCCAGCATCTCTACTGACACAAATGACAGATGTAGCGATTGCACTCTGGCCATACAGAAGCTGTTATTCCTTCCTCCCCTACCCAGAAACGCCTTGCTTTGGTAACGTATAAAACAGGCCTTAGTGAGAGCACAGAGTAGCAGTCCTGTCAGTGGTTATCACTGGAGTGTGCAGCAGCAAACACATCCAAAAGCCCTCCCAGAGGAAGGGGAAGATAATAACAGTGAGAATTTATTAAAGGTGAAAGAGATGAATAGCTATTTGGCAGCCTACTCTGTTTTAAAAATCCTTGTGCATCACATCTGAAATCCAGCATTCGTGGAAGACTGGAATGCAAAGCAGAGGAGAGGCCCGGAAGGTCAGAGTTATAGCAGGATGAGAGATGTTTGTACCGGGCTTAATCCAGCGTAACACATGGTTACATCACTAAGGCTGATCCTTTTAAATACTCTTGTTCTGAAACATTTCAATATTGCAGAACTGTCATTAAACATTTATGTTAGCAGCAATTACACTCTCAGCATGATGGGGTGTTCCAGTTCTGGGAGCAAAATGCAGCTCTTTCTTGTGTTTTCATTTTGTGAAGTAGTCTACCTACTTTTTTCTTTGAATAAAAAGACACAGGTTTCCTTCCGCCCACCCCCTTTGCAGAGGACATTTATTCATTTACCTTTATTTATTTGAAGTCTTGTTTGTGCTGCTCCTCCGTCAAAAAGGCTGACACATCGTCAATTAAACAAGATAGTCCCTGACTGTAGGCTTACAGTCTAAATAGATACAACACACGAAGAAAAAGCAATGGGGAGGGAAGAGGGGAAAATTATATTTTAGCAGGGCTGGTGCAATGGCCCTGCTCTGCCTCTTGTCCGTCTCAGTTCAGCCTGCTGGAATGACTGGTGGTGGTGACAGTTGAGGGTAGGGATGGATGGTGGAACCCCTGCTAGCCACTCGACCCTGCTTGCCATGTGCGCTGAGCTGCTGGGTGGTCCATGGGTGCACGGCATGCGGACTCCCGCTCCCGTGCCGATCCACCATTTTGCATAAAAATGGCGGCTCCTTCTTTTTTGCAAAGAAGCCTTTTGCGCAAATGGGGGCCGAAAAGGGGCCATTTATGCAAAATTATGTGCTCAAATGCCCCAACCCACAATGGCCTTGAATTATACAGAGCATGGTGAATGATGACAAATAGTGACGAGGATATCAACACATTTGCTGCTTTTGCCTTGTGCCTTGCAGGGGCAGCACAAAAACACCAAAATCCCTCAGGGAAAAAGAAAGAAAGAAGCCGTGCTACAACCCCTGCTAATGTTGGGCTTCACCTCCAAGATACTCTTTGAGAATTTCTCCTCCCCCCAGAGACGATTGGTGAAAGTTCCTCCCCCCCCAGTTTTGTCTGCCCACAAATAGGGAAGAACATTTCGAGATAATATTTGCACACAGCTCTATTTTATATTAATTAGACAATTAGGGTCTTTACAAAGCCACTTAAGAGGAGCATAATGGTAGGCCGCGATGAAAGAATCAATGAGCTTCACTGCCCCTTTCAAGTAACAGCTCTGTGTTGTCAGCTGCCAGGTGTAAAGATTTCTGTTTTTCCAGTAATAAACACGGGATCGGACAATAATGAGAGTGCATAAGACTGCAGCCTCAGTTGTGCTGAGGATCTGGGAACGTGGTACACAGGGTCCAGGTCGCTGCAAATAATTTTTTTAGCAACTTTTAAAACACCAAGAGTGCATGAAGTGCAGCTTCTATTGCTCCTTTGTGGCGGCTGTGAACATGCTACTGTTTTCCTTTCGCAAATATCAAGGTGCTAAAGTGTGGATCCCAATTATAGAGTGGCACAGGTGGTGTTTGCCCTATTTCCAGGTGGCACCTCTCTCTCTCTCTCTTCCTGCACCTTCCCTGGGATTCCTGATTAACAAGGCAGGGATTTGTTAAGTGGGATGGACCCTTCGCTGAGCCGCATGATTCGTCCCCCTGTTGTGACTCCATTTGGGAGGCCGATGAGAAGGGGCCATGGCTCAGTGGTGGAGTACCTGTTTTGCATGCAGGGAGACCCAGGTTCAATCCCTGATGTTTCCAGTTTACAAATGAATTTGGTAACAGGTGGTGGAAAAGACCTTGTCTGAGATCTGGGAGAACAGTCAGAGTAGTCGATATCGGTCTAGATGGACAAACAGTCTGATCCAGTATAAAGAAGTTTCCTTTCTTCTTCCTCTTCCAGTTCTGTTGCCGCTGCTGCTATTACTACTGTTACCAGGAATTAAGAGTGTTGTATAAGACTCTCCTCCTGCCAATGTTATCCTCAGGTTAGGCTGAGAAATCAAATCCACCTCTCCCCCCCCCCCCTTCCCACACACACATCGGTATGTTTGCTGCTAGGAGATCTAGCCATTTTGTTGCTCACCAAATTTCCACGGCACCCCGACTTAGTTTGCATGTGTGAGCCAACGTGTGGGTTCTCCCCAAAATCAGGGAAATTTTCCTGTTTTCTTTCATTTTATTTGCGTAATTGGACATTTCCACAAATTTCAGCTGCAATGTTTATAATCTGCACAGATTTCAGCGATAATTTGTGCAAAATGCAGCTGAAAATTGGACACCCCCCCCCTGGAAAATATGCAAATTGGCATGGAGCGAGTCAAGGGGTGAGCACTCAGCGATTTCACCCATCCCTACCAGAGAGTGAATCCAGTGACACTGACTACTATAAAACTTCCAGGTATGAATGGGCAGATCTGTCAATGACAGTCGTGGTGAGATTGTCACCTCTTTGAAGTCAAGCCTGTTCCATCCAATTCCCACATGAACTTGCAAGTAAATGCCATTTGTGTAAGGTATGCATTAATACGCACCCATTTTAAAATGTGCAGAAGTTTGCACACATGTATCCATTGACTAAAGTGTGTTTGCATTCATTTTGGAAATATGCACAGTTCTGTTTGCACTTATTCAAATGAGTTCATGTTCTTAAACACAGTTCTGTTTTGTTTTGTGGAGCACATCACAAGCTTGGAAATGTATGGATTTCTGACCACAAATTGCATTCAGATCTGAGAGGTGAATCCATAAAACTTACCTGAATGGAGTGAATTTATTGCACATTCCTCTTTCCAGATCTGTTGCCTTGCTTCAACTTGGAGTACTTGCCAGTGAGGAAAGCCACAGGCTGGGCTATCTTCCTGAACTCTTGGATTCCATTATTAGCTGCCTGCTTTATGCCGATCTTCATCACTGCTTGGCTGCCTGCTACCCATTGAAAGAAGTTTGGAAGATTCAAATAGTGTGCAATAACCATGTGCAAAGTATAATTGGGCTGTGCTTCTTGATGAAAATGTTAACCCAGTGTGCAGCTGCTGTGAAAAAGGCAAATTCTAGGTTAGGCATAATTAGGAAAGGAATTGAGAATGAAACTGCCAATATCATATGACCCTCATTCAAATCTATGGCACAATCATGCTTTGAATACTATGTACAAATATGTTCACCACACCAAAAAAAAGGCAAGTAATGGGAGAGATGATAGAGTTTTTCAGAAACATGCATGTGCAGAGAAAGTATGTAACGAGGAGATATCCCCTCTGTCATACTACTAGAAACTGGGGTCATCGCATGAAGCTGATTGGTGGGAGACTCAGGACAGATAAAAGGATGGCTTTCTTCACACAGTGCATAGTTAAATTATGGAATTCATTACTACAAGATGTAGAGATGGCCGCCAATTTGGATGGCTTTAAATGGTGGGGTTACAATAGTTCATGGAAGAGAAGGATATCAATTGCTAATAGTGCTGACAGCTATATACACTACCTTCAATATCAGAGGCAGTATGCCTATGTACACCAGTTGCTAAGGAACATGGGTGGGAGGGTTCTGCTACTTTCATGACCTGCTTGTGGTTTTCCCATGAGCAGCTGGTTGGCCAGTGTGTCAATAGAATGCTGGACTAGATTGACCCTTGGTCTGATCCATCATGGCTTGTATGTTTTCTTGCTCCACTCTTTCAACTCCATACTTGGAACTTGGGTACCACAAGGAGTGCACTGATCTGCATGCACCTGAAGATCCTCATCAGAAGTCTTCTTCCAGAGCTCCAGCCAACATCTGTCAGGTGGGTAGAAAATAAGGAAAGGTGCTTTTTAGCTGTGGGGCACCACTTAGATAATATACTTTAGGGAGGTTTGATTGCCACTATATCTGTCATCTTTTCAGCTCCAGGTGAAGATCTTCTTTCATTCTCTCAGACTTTCTTTAACACAAGTTCAAAATGATTTTATAATCTGCTCTACCTTTGAAATGGCTGCTTGAATAGTATTATTTTATTTTGGATTGATTTTTTTTATTGTTACCCAGCCCATTTGTATTCGTACTGAAAGGTCAGGTACATTGTTGTTGTTTTTAAATTATAAATAAAAGATAAATCAATGCAGAAAAATGAGTCAAATGGGATGGAGGCTGTTGTTATAGCTAGGCAGTTACCTTAATTCTTACCATAGATGCTCACCCAGACACCATGACCCAGATTAGTCTTGTAAAGAAGAAAACATTATTTGCTTTTTCTAATTTGGAACAGTACTAAGCGATGGAGTTTGGGCATCACCTAAATGTTTTTGTCTTTTCCTCCCCATTTTAATCTCTCTTGCAAACAGTCTTGCTTCACAAAATGCAAATTACTGGATTCAACCGCGACACTGTTCTAATAGCCTCCCGACATATTTAGTTGAAAGTCTAGATTTTTAGTTATGCATATGTTTGAGAAATATGACGTACGGCCAGTATATTTATAGATCCAGGGTTGGTGGGAGTGGTGTTCTCTCTGTGTTCTCTACTTCAAGAATAGGGTGTCATTTACTGCAGAAACATACTGCAAATGTGTAATAATTGCCAAGATATCTTTTTCATATATTTTAGTATATTTAAAGCATTTCTACACTGCTCTTTGGTAGGCTGGACTATATGAAAAGGAGGACAGGGCTCATGTGACTTTAACAGTTGCAGAGAAAAGGGAATTTCAGCCGGTGTCATTTGTATGTAATTAGTACCTGCTGAAATCCCCTCTTCATCACAACAATTAAAGTTGCAGGCACTATCTAGAGTGACCAGATACAAAAGAGGGCAGACCCCCTGCAGTTTTAACTGTTGTAATGAAGAGGGAATTTCACCAGGTACGAATTGCATACAAATGACACCGGCTGAAATGCCCTTTTCTCTACAACTGTTAAAGTTAGCTGAGCCCTGTCCTCCTTTTCATATGGTCAGCCTACCTTTGCTAAAAGCAGGCTTTCAGAGCAGCCTTACAAATATCAGAAATAAGAAAGTCCCTGCCCTCAAGCTTATAATCTAAAAGGTATGGCACAAAAGGAAAACAGAATTGAGAGAGAGAAGGAAAAAGAGAAGCAAAGAAACTTGGTTATAAAGTTCAGCAGGTAGTAATCCAGCAGATCAAGGAGCTGGATCTAAACACAATGGAAGAGCTACTGCTTCTTCTCCCGTTGATGGCCTCAATGATGGCAATTGGTAGAGAGAGGCGGAGGTGGGGTTTCCAGCTGGAGCCTTATCCAGGCATGATGGAGGGTGCCTGAATTCTCTTCCTATCCCTCGAATAGCCTCAAGACAGAGCCATGCACAGAACTGCAGTGAAAATGGGCCAATGCATGCACTGATCTACATGTGTAGGGGTCTTTCGCACAATGGAGAATCCTGGTTTATCCAGAATTCCCTTTGCATGAAGGAACCCTAGCTGTGTCCAACTGTGTCTGCGCAGGACTCATTCTCAGTGTGGCCAAATGCATGGCTCTTTTGTGCATGATTAGTGAGCATAGTGGTGGCAGGAGATGGAGTTACCTAGTGTGGCTCAGTGACCCCCTCACACACTGAGTAAATGCATGAGGTGGGTGATGTCTCATAGCTTGAGGAGTGCACAGAAACACAACACAGCCAGGAAGACTATTGGTGCTCAGGCGAAATCCCAGCCCAAACAGGAAGCCTTTTATAGCTCTTCCTCTCTAGAAAGGGTGGAGCCAGTCCAGAGCCCAAAAATATTTCAATGGCCAAGGTGGTGCTCCAAACTGCAGTTGTGGGAACGCACGTCATGGGCCAACTGCACAGTGTCTCAAGATTTCAGGAAGGGCCACCATGTTTCCTACTTTACAGAGGACAGTCCTCTACCTGAAGGCATCTTCCATTTGAATGCATCCAAATGTGGTTTAAAGACAAGGAACTATAACAGAAGAGGTAAGGAATTACCTATCACAGCACCTGGACAGCAGACCTAGAATGCATGCAAATCACCGGGTCACAGTCATCCTCACTATGGTGAAATATATTATCTTTCTCTTTGAATTACAGTAATTATTTATGTATTTGCATCTTTACATATGAATTAGCATTAATATGCAAACGTGTGTATGTAGCCGAAGCTCTGGCCAGTTCACAAAAAATGCATCTCTCTCTTTCTCTTTCTCTGTGGCTGAATTCGGAGGACACAATAAGCAACTGGGGGGGGGAACAATCGTCAGTTGAATTGACTATCGTGTCGTCCGAATGCTGCCATAGTCAACTCAGTGTTGATCCTAATCTACACCACAGTTGTTTATTTATCACCATGTTGTGTGGGGAGTACCCCCTAAATGAACAACTGTAAAGTTGATTATTATCCCATCATTGACTATCGTGTTGTCTGAATTCAGCCTCTCTCTCCCTCCCTCCCTCCCTCCTCTCTCTGGGGTGATGGTTAAGTGGCCACCTTAGTTTCAGATTTGAGCAACAGATGTTCCTGACAAAAGTTCCCTGTAAATAGAAACCAACTACAGTGGGGAGATAGCTGGGTTTAGAACCCTTCTCCCACCCTCATCTGATAATTTACAGATTTAATTTTTTATGGTTGTTTACCAATTCCTGCATTGTTGATTGTTTCACATTGTATTGCATTTCTTTTTTAAAAAAAAGCATTGCATTTTGTATATATTTTCAATTGTTTCTCTGGCATTTTAGTCTTTTAACTGTTTGCAATAGGGCTGTGCAAGATTCCGCTTGGCTTTGGAGATCTGAGGCTTCGCTGGCCATTTCGCAGAGTAGCTGGAAGGTCCTGCACAGCCCTTGAGTCCAGGGAAGAAAAGCCTACAACTCCCAGCATGCGTTGGCAGAGAGGGATAGACCTACCAGAGTTGGGGAGCAATGGGCGGTTGTAGTCTTGCTGCTCCTGCTCCTGGTGGATTGCCCTCCCAGCTGCGTGGTCGGGGCCCTGCGAGACCCTGCATGGCGCACTTTCAGGACCCAGCATCGGCAAGGAGTGGAGGGAACCTGGTGGCTCTCAGGCGATGTGGGTGGTTGTAGGGCACTCGTGGACCCTGTGGCGAGCCAGGCAGGGCCTTGCGCAGCTGGGTGGCATGATGGGAGTTATAGGGTTTTCTTCCCTGGACACAAGGCCTGTGCGAAACCCGGCAGCTACTTTGTGAAATGGCTGGTGAAACCTCAGACTTTGCCCACGGAGGGCAATTCAGCCCCCTATCTCCAACATGGACCATAGCTCAATGGGTAGAGCATCTGCTTGACATGCAGAAGGGCCCAGGTTCAACCCCAGCATTTTCAGGCAAAAAAATCCTGCCTGAAACCTGGTTAGCTGCTGCCAGTCAGTGTCGACAATACTGGGCTAGATGGATCAATGGACTGACTCAGTATAAAGCAGCTTCCTATGTTCCTATGTTCCCCAGCCCTCTGGTGTAGGCTTTCCAACAATTCTACTTTCTTATTTCTGCACATGCATGTCTACAACAGACCTCAGCCATCTCATATGAAGTGCAATCTCCTCCTCCATAGGTGGGCAAGAGAGAGAATGACTTTTGTGCGGAGAAAACCCGCTTTTAACTCTGTGACGGAGTTCAAGCTGCTCAGGAGAAAATAGAGCAAACTGAACTTTTCAACTCAGTTTCTTCTTGCCTTAATGGCAGCCGGGCAACCTGACAGCCAGGGACACAAGATCAGCATGAGCAAGGAATAATGGACAATGTAGTTTTGCAGTTTTCCTCTGTCAATAACGAAGCTCACCTTTCTGGGCCAGCAAGACATTGCATGCAGCACACATTTCAAATTCACTTAATCTCAAAATAATTCAAAAATCAAAGCACTTATTCAACCATCAAGATAGACTAGATTGACTTGCTGTGTGCTCATAGGAGGGAAGAGAGAGAGAGAGAGAGAGAGAGAGAAAAGAATCCAATATTGGAATCTGTTTTTGTTGTTGTTATTTCAAATTGTTTTTATGCCACACAAGCACACTGTGAATACAAAAAAGGATACTGAAAAGGATGCTTTATGACTGCATTGTTTGCATTATTGGAGCAGCAATAAAATGCATTTATTTGGGGGAGATAGAATGAGTGCTTTTCTTGCTCTTGTTCTGTCCATCTCAGTGTGTGTGTGTGTGTGTGTTGTGTGTGTGTGTGTGTGTTTCATTTAAATGGGGTGTGTGTATTGCAAAGTTGCTAGTAAACAAAGTGCCATGACTGAAATCTCATTGGAAGTAATAGCGATCACACCTATTGCATCTCCACGCTTTAATGTGCTTTGGAATTCTTCTTTCATTCATCTCTATTACCAGCTTTCGAAAGGATGTCATTATTATTCTTACCCTTTAAGACAGTAATTCACAGCAGCTTCCCCACATAACAATTTCCCTTTGCAGGGATGCACCTGCAATGCCATAATGAAGACTGCAGCCTAAGACAGCCTGTTTACACAATCAGTTATTCCAAGTTAACTACTCGCCTTAATGTCTGATTTATTCATAAGTTCAAATGGGAGGTTGGAGAAAGATAAAGGGCTTTTCAAATGAGAAATAAAATGGGAAATATTTGAAGTTACCAAAGCATAAAAGCATTTCTATGCTTGAACCAGTTTTTAAAATATATATATATAAAAATAAAAATGCAGCATAAATAAATACAATAACACGTTGGCTATATACACCAGTTATATACACAGGAAGCCTCTGTACAGCAGTTGCTGGGGATCATGGGTGGGAGGGTGCTGTTTAGGGCTGATTTTCTTCCGATCCTGATTCAGAAGTTCCGAATGGGGACCAATTTGCTGTGGACCAATTCGGATCTGTTTTGATTCACTTTGGATTTCAGAATTATTTGTATTTCTCATTTTCCCGTAGACTTGCATTGGGTAAAAAAAAACAAAACAACGCCTATAACTTTTTCATTTTTCAAGTATAAACATGAAATTTGGAGCCTTTATAGATGCTGTGGAAGTGCTCATGTCTGCCAAATCTCAGGCAGATTGGTGCAGTGCATTTGTGTAATCAACTGGTAAAATATGCTTTTTTGGGGGGGGGAAATGGAGGATGGGGAAGAATTAGAACAAACACACTAAAGGTTAATAACTAGAAGAGGTTTTTTTATATAAATTTTGTATTTTTTAAAAAAAGACAAGCAGAAAGAAATTGAAGCAAGAGATAACAGTGAGAGAAGCGGGAAGGCTCAAGAAAGATCCAAGTACCAACGCCCCAAAACACACACCAACAACAAACCTAGGCTATTTAGCCCCAAACACCCTACTCCTACCAAGTGTAATATCCCACAAGGTGCAAGGATGAAGGGAACTCAATCTCCTGATTGCCCTTAAAGCCCTCCTCCACCATTGTGATTAGAGGCTGCTGGAGAGAATAGGGAGACTTTGGGAGGATTGGGGGATGAAGCTGTCACTAAACAGCCATTTCCCCCTCCAAAAACCTCCTCCCCCTTCCTGCTTTAACAACCACAACTACAACAAACAAAGACCCTGTTGTGACTACAGACAGGCTGTCTGCGCTTGAAAGGAGGTCTGAATCAACCTGAATTGATTCGAACCATGCCAATTTGCTTCGGTCTGATTTGGATCTGTTTCGTTTCGCTTAGGATCTGTTTCAAAGCCCTCCAAATCGCCCCAAGTTGCCTCAGATTTAGGATTCCGGTCTGAGGTAATGCACAGCCCTAGTGCTGTTGCACCGTGTCGTGGTTGTGGGTCCCTGGTCAACAGCTGGTAGATCACTGTGCAAACAGAGTGCTGGATTAGATGAACCCTCGCTCTGATTCAGCATGGCTCTTCTTATGTTTTTATGTTCTTATAAACAGATAGACCCTTGGTCTGATTCAGCATGGCTCTTCTGACTTTCTTATGTCTCCTCTTGTGTTTTTCTTCCACATATGGGGATTGAGGTTGGGTTGTCCTTGGCTACATATTCATTCTACAAATCAGGATATCAAAATCTGGGCCTGTGGGCCAAGCCTACCTGGAGTTCTAATCTGGGCTTCCTGAAAAGGCTCCACCCCTTTCCCCTGGCTCCACCCCTTTCCCCTGACTGCCGAACATTTGGGAGTTTCCTGGCTTTGCACAGTTTTCCTCCTCCCTTCTACAAGGTTGAAATGCCTCTCCTAAATTAGAATTACTGGCAATAAATGCTTCGAGCTGAAATATGTTCATATTTTGGCCCCACCCCTTTGGTCCACCCCTTTTGGCCCTGCCCACCAATGGGATGCAGTCCCCACAGACTTCTTGTAAATTGGACTTGGTCCTTGGGTTGGAAGAGGTCTAACACCATTGATATAAATCAGGTGGATCTGGGATTAGGCTACGTGACCATCCATTCATCCACCATCAGTTTCCATTGCATTAAGCAGGGGTTCAGACTGGGAGAAATCTTGGAAAAAAGAGAAATGGGTTCTCAGGATGCAAAATATTTATTTTGCATCCTGAGAACCCATTTCTCATTTTTCTGACCTGTTTTGGATGCTCACCACCTTTTGTTTTGGGGAGATCTCTCTCTCTCTCTCTCTCTCTCACACACACACACACACACACACACACACACACAGAGAGAGAGATTGGCTAGTCTTTAATGTGCCACATGGCTTTGTCATCTTTCCAGCAACAGAATGACCTGGCTACCCTTCTGGAATGTCTCAAAATCTGAAACCTTCCTGGTATCAGTCTCAAAACAGAAGCAGCAGAAACTGCAACAGAGCATGAACTAGAACAAAACGAACTGAACATTCACATGTTATTTGTGTCAGGTCTCACTGGGCTTTGGATGATTTTCACACATTTTCTTGAGCACAATATCCACAGGGATGTTTCGAACTCCTGCAGGAAGTGAAAATTACCGAATGTGGTTGCATTCCTAACTGAAGGCCATGTCAGTTGCTTGAATCACATTCTAGTATGCAGCATTATCAGTTGGCCTATAGAGCACACTCCTTCTTTTTTAAATATTCATAATAACACCCATTCAGGGAGGTGGGGCAGGAAAGAGAAGAATGAGGTCCACCTGATCTGGATTGCGACCTGAGCAACCTACCCTGGATTGAAACAGAAAAGTCATTACACTTGAAATGTTAGTTCCATTTTCCTCCCAAGTTGGAACATGACCCTTGGCACCATTGCATGACAAATTAAAGTATTGTTTGGCCATATATATGGCACATTTGTGCAGTTTACAGACCTCTATTTAGTTGTCATGAATGCTTTCCAAATGCAGAGAAATCAGTTGGCTGATTTTATGGGGGTATACATGACTCACCCATGTATTGATTAGGGGTGTGCAGATGGTGTAAAAACCTGTTCTGTCTGTGTTTTGTAGAGTGTCAGTCACTTTTCATTCCATTGTCTGCTCATTGACATCAGATTTTTTTTTTAAAAAAATCTGAATTTGCCCCCAAATGCGCAATTCTCCCCAGATTGTGCATTTCCATGCTTTAACCTATGGGGGAGATGCACATTTTTGACTGGTGTGTGTGTGAGTAGTTTTTACAATGAAATTTGCACAAAATTCCCAAAGGTTAGGAAAACAGTCGTCAAGTCCACAGGATAAGCTGTTCCATTGTGGAATCCATGGGTCAGATTCATAAAAATCCAAGCTCATTGGGTTCTGTTGCAGATTTTTCTGAGATCATGACATCCAATGCATGAGGGCATTGCATGGCTGCAATGGCTGGCCATGTCCTCAACCACCAAATGTGCTTGCTGGCCATACTTCTCGCCTGCCATGCACTGTGCTGTGGTGAGAATGGGCCCTATGCATGCGCAGATATACATATGTAGGGATCTGTACTCCACAGAGTTCGTTCCCACTGTGGCGAAATCCATGGCCATTTTGGGCATGACTAGCAAGCATATTGGTGGCATAGGATGGTGTTACTTAATGTGGACCAGGACCCCCTCACACTTTGAGTGTATGCATGAGGGGGGTTCAAATGTACCCTGTTACATGTTGAACACTTTGCGCAAACTTCCTTACTTTGAGAGGTGGGGTGGGTGAAAACCACCACCAACTCCCCGCTAGTAGAAAACAAGTCATTGGCCACAACTTCCTTAAATAAGGCTGCAATCCTGGTTAACGTCAATGAGAACATTCAGAGGTACCCTATTTTAGTTCAGAGCACATGCTTTGCATGGCGAAAGTCCCCCATTCATCTCCTGATCCCTGCAATAATAATATCAGTAAAAAAACAACCCATAGGACCAGGTAGAAGGAGATGAGAAAGGCTTTCTCTGCTAAGGCCCTGGAGAGCTACTGCCAATCAGAGTAAACATAAGACAGTGGTAGAGCACCTGCGTGACATGCAGAAGGTCCCAGATTCAATCCACAGCATCTCCAAGTAGGGCTAGAAAAGGATCCTTCCTGAAACCTTGGAAAGCCATTGCTGCCAGTCAGTGTTGACAATATGGGGCTAGATGGACCAAGGGACTGCTTCAGTATAAACAACGTCTTATGTTCCTAAGCATTGAGCACAGGAGCTCGCAGGTTCAGTCTCTAGAATTTCCAGGGGGAGCTAGCAAAGAATCCTTTCTGAAACCCTGGAGAGCTGCTGCCAGTCAGTGTTGACAATAGTGGGCCAAATGGAACAATGGTCTGTCTTAATATAAGGCAGCTTCTTACGTTCCTAAGAACATAAGAAGAGCCATGCTGAATCAGAACAAGTCCAGTATTGTGTCCACACAGAGACCAACCGACGGCCCACAGGAAATCCCGCAAGCAGGACATGAGTGAAACAGCACCTTCCCACCCATGTTCCCCAGCATCTGGTGTACATAGGCACACTGCATCTGATATTGGAGGTAGCATCTAGCCGTCAGGACTAATAACCAATGATAGCCTTCTCCTCCAGGAATCTGTCCAATCCCTTTTTAAAGCTGTCCAAATTGGCGACCGTCTTGCGGTAGTGAATTCTATAGCTGAACTATGCGCTGTTCCTCTGTACTGGACTAGATGGACAAAGAATCAAATCTGATACATTTAATTAATTCTCTCTCTCTCTCTCTCTCTCTCTCTCTCTCTATATATATATATGGACTTGCTGTTGCCTTTTATAGGAGAAACATTCCACCCTTTTCCATTCCTTCCAGTGACTGCAAGTCGTCTCTTCCATGTAGAGTTAAGCTTTGTTAGAAATCCCAGACTATCTTAAGCGTTCCTCTTGCTTTTAATTTTTAATGTTAACCCCCCCCCCCCAATCAATGTCTCTTGTCTTACACGAGCTGTGCTTTAGGTTTCAAAACCTCCCTGTCATTCTGCTAAATGGTGAGGAACTAGGTCACACCCACTGGAAAAAAAGGAGACGGCAGGGCCCTGGCGGCTGGCATAAGTGCCTGCCTGTGTTCTTCATATTACCTTCCATTATTTATCGCCCTGCCTCTGGCACCATGCCATTCCTCCACCTTGCCATGGAGTAATTGATGTGGCAGAGTGATTAGAGATGGCATGGTACATAACAGCTCCCATTATCATAACTAGGAGGGCATGAACAAACAATGTGCAATCTGTCTTTAATTGCTATTTTCTTAATGGCAAAGACCACGGTCATTTATAACACGCATTAACTAGCCTCGGGAACAGGTGCCACAGCTGTGTGATGTGCTGGCCTTTTCCCCGTGGCAGCAACATCTGGTGTTAGGAGAGCCAATCCAAAGGAGGTTAGTGCTGTTGCACTCCAAGATCTGGGTGAAACCAAAAAAGAAGAAGAAGAAGAAGAAGAAGAAGTAGAAGAAGAAGAGAAGGAGGAGGAGGAGGAGGAGGAGGAGGAGGAGGAGGAGGAGGAGGAGGACGACGACCTTGGCACTGTAATGAGGTTCATTTTGTGGATGTGTGAGTGCAGTTCACTGGCACAAATCTCACAAATGCTGTCACAAGGCTGAGCATTAATTAAATCCAAAGCAGGAAGATGCACTAAGCAGGGGAAAAGCTTTCCTCCTCTTATTTGGGAAATCAATTAAGGGAGTTTGCGATTGTTTTGTGTCGACAAATTGAGCCAAATTAAAAATCGCTCCTGACTTCTCGGGCCGCTCAATAAGTGGATGCAGGCACCGATTGCTCCTCGTTTACTTCATGATTGGGAGCTGCTCCATTGAAATCAATTGGAGCCAAAAACACACACAGTCGGTCTCTGCATTGTAGGGATCCGGTCCTGTGCACCTGCTACTTCCTTGCTTGCTTTAAACTCAAAATTATAGACATGTTCAGTTTGATACTGCCGACTGGAATTGCTTGCTATCAAGCCTTTTAGCTGCCTAGTTGGATCCATTTATTTTTAATGTAAAAGACATATAGGCAATTTAGAGCCAACAGTAATGGAAATGTATTATAAATGTCAGAGGTTTTGAGTTAGAGCTCCGTTATAAAACTTTATGCACACACTTTATACACGCTCAGCTCCTGCTTTGGCCATAGCAAAAAAAAAAAAAAAAGCCTGTTTAATATTATTTCTTACAGCTTGACTCTCCTGAATAACCATATTCCTCCTTGACACCTGAGCCACCCCTGAATTCATGGAATTTTGGCATTAGCCATGCATGCATCAATTATTAGGACTGAGCCAAAATGAGTGTGCTTTTCAAGAGAAAAAAAATCCCCTGTGAAAACAACTCCCCTGTTTCGTGTGATTTCATTAGGGAGTGACATTCCCCTCTAGGAAACAACCAGCCTATGCCCTGCTCACTCCATTCCTGGCATTCAAGTGGAGGTTCCATTTTGAGCAACCTCAGTCAGTTACAGCTTCGCCCATCCTCCTTCCTACTAACAGTGTCATGTCAAAAACAAACAAACAAACAAACAACTACTAAGCCCCACGTCCAAAGGAAGCCAACTCAGACTGAGGGCAATGCTTTCTGCATAGGCACTGCTGTCCCTCTGAATTAGCTTAGTGTGACATTTTGGGGGCTACTGAAGGTAATAAGGTCAGGCCTAGAGGCTCAGGTTTTTCTGTTGGGAGGGGTTATCTTTGAGAGATGGAGTTTCATTTCCCAATTAAATTTCAATTCCTTAGTTAGGTTTTATTTTTTCAAGGCTTAAACAGTACTTTCGGTTTTGGAATACCAGCATGCAGGTACAAAGGAATATATTTATTTGGGGAGAGGGTATCTTTTGAGAATTTGTACCCCTCCCCCAAATGTCCTTGATTGTGCCAAAAAAAAATATTCGCAAGAGAACATTCATCTCACCCTGAATCTAGTATCTAGTTTACACTTATATTATAAAGACATCTGTTTGCTCCCCTTATAAAGACTAAGATTAATAGGAAATTGGCTCTATTCAGTCATTCAGCGGGCAACAAGCAACTCAGCAGCAAATGCCTGAACAGCCCCACCCTTCCCATAAAGCTGTATATCTTTTGAAGCATTCAAATCAATATGCATTAGTTGGCAGGAGATGCCACCCTCTAGTTGAGCATTCATGTTTAATTTTAAGCAACTGGACAAAGCTAAGGATTTTTAATATCATTGGCTGATCTGCAATGTGGAATACTATCCGTAACCATGTGATATTGGCATTGACTCCAGTGATGGATTCCACAAATGTTGCTGAAAAACTACTTGGTGTGTCCCCCCCCCCCCCACCTCTTCCTCTCCTCTCCCTTTTTTCTTTGTGTGTTGTGTCTTCAAATATAATATAATACAAACTAAACCAAAATAAAAAGCAATAAAAATATCCACAATTCAAACAATTCAACCCTGCCACCTGAAACAACAACAACAATGTGTGTGTATATAAACAATTAAAAGAAAACATGTAGAAGGATGGTTGAACTTCAATTTTGATATCATAGCGTTGGAAAGGGTGCAGAAAAAGACAATCAAAATGTTCAAGTACTATGAAGTAAGTTACAACGTTTGGAGCTTTTTAGCTTAGAAAAAAAGGTGAATGTGGGGATACATAATAGAAGTGTACAAAATTGTGCATATAGGGGTAGAAAGTGGATAAGGAGCCATTTGTCTCCCTCTCTTATAGTACTAGAATCCAGTGGAATCATCCCATAAAGCTGATTGGTAGGGGATTCAGGACCGATAAGACTTCTTGACACAGTGCATAGTTAAACTATGGAATTTCTTAACACGATATAGTGATTGCCACCAGTTTAGATGGCTTTAAAAGGGGATTAGTCAAGGCTATAAATGGACATGAATTCTGATGGCTATATGCTACCTCCAGAATTGCTGGGGAACATGGGCAGGAGGGTGCTATCCTTTTTGTGTCTTTCCCATGGATAGCTGGTTGGCCACTGTGTCAACAGAACGCTAGAACAGTTAGACTAGATGAACACTTGGTCTTATACAGCATTGCCCTTCTTATCTTTACATTCATAAATTAATTGGGTAAATGCAGATGTAAACAATGGGGACATAATAACCTATTTAAAAAAAACAAGGGGCCAAACAATTTCCTGTGGGAGTGAGTCCCAATAGCGATGGCACCACCACCGAGAAAACCCTTTGTTTTAAGTCCACCACCTTGATGGACTTTATCAAGCATCTATGAGCATGGTTTCAAAAGCCAGTCTTAATGATTGGGCAGGCTTGTATCGGTGTAGGTGATTGCTCAGTACCAAGTCAGTAGACTTCGTAGGTAATAACCTTTAAAGCCTAAACCAGCATTGTGACTTGGACTTAGATGAGCACTGGCAACCAGCACTGCTGGTACAGATTTCATGGTGTATGTTCTGGACATTTGCCCCCAGAAGCACCTGGGCAGCTATATTCCATACAAGCTGAAGCTTCCAAATGATCTTCAAAGGCAGCCCTATGTAGAGTACATTACAGTAGTCCAGTCCGGGATTGCTTTAGGATGCTACATCCAGCCAGCTAGATGTATGAATGCATGAATACATATTTATTTATTTAAAATATGTCTATCTGAGGGCAAAAACCCTCCCAAAGTAGCTCACAAACAGAAGATAAAACCACAAAATACTTTCATTGCAATAAACTACAGTAATTTAAAATGGCATTTAAAATGTTGAACAACCCAGCCGCACACTCGAACAAAACTAGTTTAAACAATTTAAGAGCAAACAATTTTAAAAACAGCAGCCATCTCTAAGCCATTCCAACTCATAGTTTCCGCTCAGCTTCTCAACTAAAAGCATTAACAGATACATGCATTGCATGATGGCTTTTGTTATTCATTTGTTTGGCTTTTTGTATTCACATCATTTTCACATGATGTGAAAAGTGTTTCTTTATTTTATAGCACCATCAGCGTGCATGGTGCTTTACGATGCAAAAGGATGAGTTCCTGCCCCAAGGAGCATGCAATGTCAAATTTGACACAACTGAGGAAGGGGGATAGGTGTAAACATAAATTGTATTAATTAAACAAAAAACCTACAGTTTATAAAACAACATTAAGGCTCTACAATTTCCAACCATGCACCAAAAAAAGCAAGGAAAATGGGAGTTAAGGCTCACAAGCCTTAATGCCATATCCTCCCGAAGGAGGAAAAAAGTGCAAGTGAAATCCTCATTCTCCTAAAGCAGATAAACCATGAGGACAGGATGGAGAATATGATATATGGTGTTGTGGGACTAACATAAACGATTTTTCTTGTGTGTTCAGCAGTGTGAGATCAAAGGCAGAGTTAGCAACTAATACTTTCATGCGTAAGGATTATTTTAAAATTAATGATGAAAATGATTTTTGTCATCCCCATAACACATAACATGGGAGCTGCAGTGCAACACATCTGGAGAACACTCAGCTGGAGAAGGTTGGTTTACACTTGAATACTATACATGTCTTTTCAGAAGTCAGTGCCACTGAGTTCATTAGGGTTTACTCCCAAGTGGTATAGGATTGCAAACTAATCTCATTTGAAAGGAGTTCAAGACAGCCAAACTAAAGCTTTTCTGCTCCTCTGTCACTTTGATGAGATGATGTATTCTGGAGGGATTGTGGGGAGTGAACAGTATATTTTATTAAACACATTTTAAGAAAAAGCATTGGTTCTTTGAAGGGCAGGATATTGGCCAAAAGTTGGAAGAGCCTGGCATATGCTCTAGATCTGTAACAAATAGCGCCCCTTTGTAATAATAATAATAATAATAATAATAATAATAATAATAATAAATTTATTTATTTATTTATTATCCGCCTCTACCTCTGGATTGAGGTGGGGAACAATATTAAAAGCAAATGATATAAAATACATAAAACACATAAAAACTAATACATTATTAAAATACCAATAAAACTCTTAAAATTTGACTAGGTAGGCCTGCCGGAAGAGATCAGTCTTTATGCCTTTCTTAAATTCCAGAAGTCTGTTAAGTTGGCGAATCTCTCCAGACAGGCCATTCCACAGTCTGGGAGCGGCAGAAGAGAAGGTCCTCTGGGTAACGGTTGTCAGCCTATCTTTTGCTGACTGGAGTAAGTTCTTCCCAAAGGACCTGAATGTGTGGGGCGGATTGTATGGGAGAAGGCGATCCCGCAGGTAACCTGGACCCAAACCATGTAGGGCTTTAAAGGTAATAACCAACTCTTTATACTTCACCCGGAAAGTAACTGGCAGCCAGTGGAGTGATTTTAAAGCTGGTTATTAATCATCTTGCTATATGCGTGATGTATGTGAGAGAAAAGTATTGGGAAGACCCTGTATTTGGTAAAGATGTAGAATAGCGTTCTCCATCCTGCTGCCCTCCAGATGTTTGAGATTACAAGTCCCAACATTCCTGACCATGGGACATACTGACTTGCAGTGATGGGAGTTGTAGTCCAACACCTTTGGAGGGCACTAGGTTGGGGAAGGGCCTTTAGATTGTTTTGGGGGCTAACTCACCTCACTCACTTGGAGTTTTGTGGCCCTAGGAGAAGGTGACATGGGAGGGCATCCCAACACCCAAATGGGCTAGGGTAGAAATCTCACAAACGCCACTTGACAGGGATAGGATGGGTTGTCCTATACACTGCAAGGCTAGCTGCCTGCATCGATTTGAAGCCTCCACAGATTTTTCCCTCCCCAAGTTTATGTCATTCATCCGTGTCTCGTCTCTTCATTTTTCTCCCCCTCCTTTCACTTGCAAGGGAGAATGTAACTACTTTCAGCTGAATGAGGTTACAGTCTTCCATGTGATTGCACAAAGCTTCAAATTACATGGAGACTTGTCACTACATACAGCTGAATTTAGGGTGACCATATGAAAAGGAGGACTGGGCTCCTGTACCTTTAACAGTTGTGCAGAAAAAGGAATTTCAGCAGGTGTCATTTGTATGCATGCAATGCCTGGTGAAATTCCCTCTTCATTACAACAGTTTAAGCTGCAAGAGCTCTGCCCTTTTGACCAGATACAAAAGAGGGCAGGGCTCCTGCAGCTTTAACTGATGTGACAAAGACAGAATTTCACCAGGTGGTGTATGCATACAAATGACACCTTCTGAAATTCCCTTTTCTGTGCAACTGCTAAAGATACAGGAGCCCTGTTCTCTTTTCATATGGTCACTCTGTATTCAGAATATGGTTACAATCTCTCTTGAGACCTTCCTGGTCAACAGAATGGAAGATGAGGTGTGGAGGGGGCAGTGGGCATGTCCCCCATGTCCCCTCCAGGCTTACCATTTCATGGCACCTACATAGGACTAGAGCTGTGAAGGCCTGGGGGGAATATCCCAGGAAAAAAAAGTAAACCATATCCCCCCCCCCCCTTTTAATATTTCTGGGCCTTTACATCACTACATAGAGTTATAACCAGCAATTGAGTAAAATTCTGCTTACATAATTCCCACCTATATCCCCATGAATAAATGGTCATGAAAAGATGAACCTTCAGCAAGGGATCTGGAATGCCGCTGTGTGGGCCAGCCTTCCCCACAGGCCTTCAATGGCTACGGTTGCGAAGGGAAGGATGGTGGCTAAGCAGATCAGATACATGTGCTTAAGCTTAATTTTGGCTGAGGATGAATGAATTGTGCCAGAGCTTCATGGGAAAGGTGGGTTTTGGAGGTGGATTTGAAGGAGATGAGGCATCATGGATGGAGGGAGATCCAAATATACGGGACAAGTATGGGAACATGTTCTCTGAAGCCCAAGTATTATAGATTATGCTTTGTCATCCTTTCGCAGTGGCCTAAATATTAGGGATGTGCACTGACCCCCCGAATCGGATCGGATAGCGGATCGGAATCGGACCTGGGGGGTCGGATCGGATCGGATCGGATCGGAGGATGGTCGGATCGGATCGGACCGGATGTCCGATCCGGATCGGACGCCATTTTGAATGCTTTTTCCCATAGCCAAGTATTGTTTTACAAAAACGCCTATAACTTTTTCATTTTTAAAGATAGAAGGATGAAACTTGGGCACATTATACACTGGTTAGGGATAGTTATCTGTGAGAAATTTCAGAAAGATTGGTGCATGAGTTTTGTGGCAATTAATTGTTTAATAAATACCCAGAAATGCCTATAACTTTGTCATTTTTAAAGTTACAAACATGAAACTTTGCCACATTGTAGGTGGTACCTTGGGACCTATCTGTGAGAAATTTCAGAAACTTAGGTGCTTGCCTTGTGTGGCAATTAATTTTAGAAAAATGGGTAGTAGTGGGGTAAATACATTTACGCCTCCCATTTTTTTATTTTTGAAGATACAAACAGGAAACTTGGGCACATTACAGGTACCACTTGCCTTGATATGGGTGTGAAATTTCAGAAACATTGGAGCTTGCCTTGTGTGGCAATTAATTTTTGAAACAATGAGGAAAGAAACACCTATAACTTTGTCATTTTTAAAGTTACACACATGAAACTTTGCCACATTGTAGGTGGTATCTTGGGACCTATGTGTGTGAAATTTCAGAGACATAGGTGCTTGCCTTGTGTGGCAATTAATTTTTTAATAAATACCCAGGAATGCCTATAACTTTGTCATTTGTAAAGTTACACACATGAAACTTTGCCACATTGTAGGCGGTACCTTGGGACCTATGTGTGTAAAATTTCAGAAACGTAGGTGCTTGTATTGTGTGGCAATTAATTTTTGAAACAATGAGGGATTCATTGGACAGCACTTGCCCATAGGGATTCATTGGACAGTACTTGCCCATAGGGATTCATTGGACAGTACTTTCCTATAGGAAATCATTGGAAAGCACTTGCCCATAGAAAATCATTGGAAAGCACTTGCCCATTGAGAAATACAGTTATGCCTCCCACTTTTTTATTTTTGAAGATACAAACAGGAAACATGGGCACATTGTAGACTGGTTAGGGATAGTTATCTGTGAGAAATTTCAGAAACATAGGTGCTTGCCTTGTGTGGCAATTAATTTTTTAATAAATACCCAGGAATGCCTATAACTTTGTCATTTTTAAAGTTACATACATGAAACTTTGCCACATTGTAGGTGGTACCTTGGGACCTATGTGTGTAAAATTTCAAAAACATAGGTGCTTGCCTTGTATGGCAATTAATTTTAGAAAAATGGGTAGTAGTGGGGTAAATACAGTTACGCCTCCCATTTTTTTATTTTTAAAGATACAAACAGGAAACATGGGCACATTACAGGGAACACTTCACTTGATATGTGTGTAAAATTTCAGAATGATAGGTCCAGGCATTTGGTGGCAAGGTGTCTGCACACACCACTTTGAAGACTGTAGAAAATTTCTCCCGTAACGATCCTAGCGAGAGAGAGTGATCCTAGGCTCAGCCGTTCTGCTTAAGTAAAAAGGGAAAGTATCAATCAAAGCAGACATGAGCCAAGTGCTACTTTGTTTCGCCTTTTGTAATGGATACTAGCTCAGTTGCAGCCAAGCGTGCAAGGATCAAAGAGATGAGAGAAAGTGTTTCCTTCTTCTTCCCGGGAGGCGGGAGGGTGCAATTGACAGCCCCAGCCTCTGTGTAAAAAAGGTTAATAACTTTTAATCTAAAAAATTCGTAGCCACCAAATGCCTGGACCTATCATTCTGAAATTTTACACACATATCAAGTGAAGTGTTCCCTGTAATGTGCCCATGTTTCCTGTTTGTATCTTTAAAAATAAAAAAATGGGAGGCGTAAATGTATTTACCCCACTACTACCCATTTTTCTAAAATTAATTGCCATACAAGGCAAGCACCTACGTTTTTGAAATTTTACACCCATAGGTCCCAAGGTACCACCTACAATGTGGCAAAGTTTCATGTATGTAACTTTAAAAATGACAAAGTTATAGGCATTCCTGGGTATTTATTAAAAAATTAATTGCCACAAAACGCATGCACCAATCTTTCTGAAATTTCTCACAGATAACTATCCCTAACCAGTCTACAATGTGCCCAAGTTTCCTGTTTGTATCTTCAAAAATAAAAAAGTGGGAGGCATAACTGTATTTCTCAATGGGCAAGTGCTTTCCAATGATTTTCTATGGGCAAGTGCTTTCCAATGATTTCCTATAGGAAAGTACTGTCCAATGAATCCCTATGGGCAAGTACTGTCCAATGAATCCCTATGGGCAAGTGCTGTCCAATGAATCCCTCATTGTTTCAAAAATTAATTGCTACACAATACAAGCACCTACGTTTCTGAAATTTTACACACATAGGTCCCAAGGTACCGCCTACAATGTGGCAAAGTTTCATGTGTGTAACTTTACAAATGACAAAGTTATAGGCATTCCTGGGTATTTATTAAAAAATTAATTGCCACACAAGGCAAGCACCTATGTTTCTGAAATTTCACACACATAGGTCCCAAGGTACCACCTACAATGTGGCAAAGTTTCATGTGTGTAACTTTAAAAATGACAAAGTTATAGGTGTTTCTTTCCTCATTGTTTCAAAAATTAATTGCCACACAAGGCAAGCTCCAATGTTTCTGAAATTTCACACACATATCAAGGCAAGTGGTACCTGTAATGTGCCCAAGTTTCCTGTTTGTATCTTCAAAAATAAAAAAATGGGAGGCGTAAATGTATTTACCCCACTACTACCCATTTTTCTAAAATTAATTGCCACACAAGGCAAGCACCTAAGTTTCTGAAATTTCTCACAGATAGTTCCCAAGGTACCACCTACAATGTGGCAAAGTTTCATGTTTGTAACTTTAAAAATGACAAAGTTATAGGCATTTCTGGGTATTTATTAAACAATTAATTGCCACAAAACTCATGCACCAATCTTTCTGAAATTTCTCACAGATAACTATCCCTAACCAGTGTATAATGTGCCCAAGTTTCATCCTTCTATCTTTAAAAATGAAAAAGTTATAGGCGTTTTTGTAAAACAATACTTGGCTATGGGAAAAAGCATTCAAAATGGCGTCCGATCCGGATCGGACCTCGTCGGATCGGATCGGATTGGATCGGAGGTTGATCGGATCGGATCGGATCGGATTTTCCCGATTTTGGGGCGGATCGGATTCGGATCGTGGATCGGATCCGATCCGATGCACACCCCTACTAAATATGGCTTACTTGTGGTCTTCTAAGAAGCTGAATCCTGTACTCCATACAGGATGTACACAAGTAGTTAGCTATTGGCTGAAGAAGCTGAAAATCAGCATTGGGCAGGCTTTTCCTATGCCTTCTGGCATGGCTATGCAAATGGAATGCAGAAAAAAGTCCTTTATGGAGCTCTGTCTCGTTATAGGAAAAGAATTAGAGCTGTGCGCCCCTCCCAATTCACCTCAGAGGCCATTTCGGAGCCTCCGAAACATCCCTGATTCAACTCGGGGTGCCTCAGGGGTTGCCCGCCTTGCCTTGCTGCCGATGCCAAGGTGAGATTCGGGCCCCACGAGGCGACTTGGGCTTGCAGGTCCCTGGGTGCCGGCTGCGCAGCCGGCACCCAGGAAAGCTGGTAGGAAGGCTGGCGGTGAGTCCATTGGACTCACCTCCCTCTCCCAGCTCTCCCCGCTCACCTGCTGCCGCTGATACAGGATCTTTCTCCTTATTTACAGGATCATGTTATGCAGATGCTACCAAAGATGTGTACGAAGACAAAGACAACAGGAAGATGTGTACGAAGTCAAAGACAACAGGAAGTGTGTGTCAGTGCAGGAGTGGTGCTATATGGTGAGACATCCCTTTATTTATTTGGAGTGCAACTCTATACACAAAAGGAAGTCCTACCAAGTTCAATGAGGTTGGACTCAGTTGGAATTTTGAGAAAGTGTTGTGGGTAGCTATGGGGGGGGGGGGTCCTTTTGGCTCTGGCTCTTCCAAGATATTCCAATCCCATTCCCCAATTTTTCAGCTTTTATTGCAAACGCGTTGGGCATAACGGACATGCTATAAGCACTGTTGTTCCAATCTATTCCAGGTTTTTCTTCTCTCATCTTTCACCATATGCAGCCACATAAAGTTTTCACTCCTGAAGGGGTGTCCAGCCTATTGAAAGCAAACAATACCTTCCCCTCAGCCAACTGCCACCTTCGTGGTGCCCCATGTCCTCTGGGGTCATAGTACAGCCTCTTGTGAAAAAACCCAGGTGCCCTGGTCTGTTGGTTTTGCCACTGAGGTGTCTTTATGCCCCAAACACAAGCAAACACAAGCAATATATTGTGTGCAAAACATGTCCCATAGGTTTTTCCAAAGAAAACTGTAATTGAGAAGTAGTCTTAAACACTCTACATGTCAGTAGGTTCTCACAAGCCATAGGATTTCACTGGAGGAACATTTACCTCAGCAGAACGAGATTTCTTATGGGTTTAGAAAAACTCCCTAAACACACCCCCACACAGAAAAAGTTAGTTTTTACTACTAATGAAAGCTTGCTTAAAGTTTTACCTGGTCAGTTTTTGATAGTTTTCTAATATTTCCAATATTTTGAGTTTAAAAAACACTTCTTATGGCACTGCCAACACATTTGGGATTGTGAGGAATTTTGCCATCCTAGGATACAATGGGAAATGGCTTGGAAGGTGTAGCAGTGTGTTTGAGGCTAGGTTCCCAACAGAAGACCATTGGCTGCTGCTTTTTGCACTAGCGACACCTTCCAAACCAGGTGCAAGAGCAGCCCCACATAACATGCATTACAGTAGTCCAGCTGTATACAAATTACTTTTGAAAGTCTCTCTCTTAAGAGTTGCCACTGATTAGAAACCTTGTTGCAACAGAGAAATTTCAGTCTTTCTTCCTTGGGACAAAGAGAAACTATCCCCCCCCCCCCCCCGAACTACAGTTAATTGAAGTTGCAAACCAGTACCCGCTTACCTGGGAGTAAGTGGCTGCAAAAAAAAAGGAAATGCTATTTGGGGCTGTAGTAATAGAAGTAGGGTGACCAGATAAAATCCAGATCAGGGCTCATGTAACTTTAACAGTTGTAGAGAAAAGGGAATTTCAGCCAGTGTCATTTGTATGCAATTAGTTCCTGGTGAAATTCCCTCTTCATCACCCCTGTTAAAGTTGCAGGGGCCCTGCCTTCTTTTGTATATGGTCACTCTAGTATAGTGCCTGCAACTTTAACTGTGGTGATGAAGAGGGAATTTCACCAGGAACTAATTGCATACAAATGACACTGGCTGAAATTCCCTTTTCTCCACAACTGTTAAAGTTACATGAGCCCTGTCCTGGATTTTATCTGGTCAGCCTAAATAGAAGTATAGCTTCCAAATCGCATGAGGTACTGGTTTCCCTCTATTCGGCACTGGTTAGGCCTCATCTTGAGTATTGCATCCAGTTATGGGCATCACACTTCAAGAAGGATGCAGACAAGCTGGAGGGGGTTCAGAGGAGGGCAATGAGGATGATCTGGGTTCTGGAAACAAAGCCCTATGAGGAGAGACTGAAAGAACCAGGCATGTTTAGCCTGGAGATGAGGAGACATGATAGCAGTCTTCAAATTCTTGAAAGGTTTTCACACAGAGGAGGACGAGGAACCTTTCTTGATCATCCCAGGGTTCAAGACACAGAATAATGTGCTCAAGTTACAGGAAGCCAAATTCCATCTGGACAACAGGAAAAACTTCCTGACTGTTAGAGCAGTATGACAATGGAACCAACAATTTACAACCAAGTTCCCCCCCTTTATCTGTTCTCTTTTGTTGTAAACTTGTATTTAGTATATTTTTGAGTATTGTTGTAATATATATTTTTAGTATATTGTTAAATATTGGTGTAGTATATTGTTGAATATTGTTTGTGATATTTCTGTTGTAATTTTGTAAACCACCCAGAGAGTTTTGGCTATGGGGTGGTATAAATATGTAATAAATGAGTATTGTTGTAATTTTTTTTTTTAGTATATTGTTAAATATTGGTGTAGTATATTGTTGAATATTGTTTGTGATATTTCTGTTGTAAACTTGCATTTTGTAAACCACCCAGAGAGTTTCGGCTATGGGGTGGTATAAATATGTGATAAATGAAAATGAAATGAAATGACCTGGGGAGGTCATGGGCTCTCCCGCACTAGAGGCATTCAAGAGGCAGCTGGACAACCAACTGTCAGGATGGAGGAGTCCTGCATTGGTGGAGTCCTGCATTGAGCAGGGGGTTGGACTCGATGGCCTATAGGCCCCTTCCATCTCTGCTGTTCTATGATTCTAAGTCCCATTGACCTTATTGGGACTTATTTCTGTGTAAACATGCATAGGATTGTGCTGCAACTCATCACTTTGTTATACCGTGACTGGCCTTTTGGAATTCTAGGTATTTATGCTTTGCATTCCTTCGGAATGATGGTGGAGGACTGAAAGCCACCGTATATTGTTGTATGCCCATTAGGAAAGCCATGTTACCTTCAAGCAATGTTTCAGATTGATTTTAAGACACCACTTGTTCCATTTATGCCCTACGTGTGACCTTGCCCTTTCCTCAGTATATCAGAGACCCAGAGGCCCTGTGCGCTTCCAGAGAAACCCTTGTAGTGCACTTCTGAGGTTTACGGATGCTTCATGCTTTTAAGTTGGGGAGTCTCAAAAAAATCCACATTTCTGGACACATCTGTACACGTCGTTCATTTTTATAAGTTAGGAAAAAGAGCACAGTGTGAGTGTTCATGTGCTGTGCAAGATAAACTCAGCAGAGATGGATACCTCTGCCACATTTGCAATAAGAACAAGAGGAAAGATTTTCATGCAGACCTGAACAGTGGAAAAAATGTGATGGCACTAAGAGCTATGAGCATGTGATGCTCAGGCTCATTGAGGTTAAGCAAATTCCTCCTCGAAGCTCAGTTCGCCTCCTTCGCATTCCTGAACATAAGTGTCTTTTTTTCAATCAGTGAAAGAAGCATTTGCAATTGGGGAACAGGAACATTTTTGAATGCATGTACCCAAAAGCTGCACTCCCTCCCCCATCCCTGCCCCTGGCTAAAGCATGAAAATACGCATTGAGGGAGGGAAGTGAGTACTTGCTGAAGTATGCAGTTTCCAATTGGGGATGTCCATCACTGGGAAATCTGGCCCTTTTGGGGCTTGCTGGACTTCTGCGGCGCACCCCACTCAGCTTGCATTTGTGAGCTAAGCTGCAGGTGTTATTTTTCTTTGCGGTAGTAGAATTTGTAAAATCGCACCACTTTCAGGTGCGGTTTGCAGACATTTCTATTTCTACAAATACTACTACAACTAATACATACATACAGAGGTTCTGTGAGTTGGCTTGAGTCAGGCCAGCTGGAGGAAAACGGAATGGAGTCCAGGGGGCTGAGTCTCCAGCGAAAGCTCATCAGGCTCCCCTTTCAGCCAGATTCCTCTGGTATTCATATTCCCAACATAAACACAACTTGAGGAAATGTTGAAAAAGTTCGGATAAGTCCACTCCTGCTCCTCTTTGAATTAGGGGTAGATGAATGCACCTGTGCTCACATTGCTGCCTCAGCCAACTCCCCCCCCCCTTTTACTGGGCCACATGACCCTCAGAAGAGTGAAAATAAAGAGGGAAATGTCCAGTAAGAATGATTTTGGAGATATATGGAGCCCATTTTTGGAATATGTATTAAGAACGGGGAAGGGGCAAATACCTTCAAAAGAGTCTTTACAATTTTGGAAAGAAGAATAATGTATAATTGAAGGTCTCCTGGGGAGAGGGGAGCACGGGAGGTATGTGGTTATGTATTGTATTTTATGTTGTTTTATGTTGTATTATGTTGAAAAATAAAATATTTTTTTAAAAAAAATGACCCTCTGAAGAGGTTGGCAAGGCCCCGGTGAGTGCTTGACAACTGCCTGCCTTCCCGCTGAAATCCTGCACTTTCCCTTCCTGCATCAGAGGTGGCTGCCATTGATGCAGTGGGCAGAATTGCACAATGTCTGGAACCTCTGTAAATTGTGCTGCCCCCCTTCTGCACCAGGTGCGGCCTTGAAGGCTCCATTGACACAGGGGTAATGGCGCGAATGGAGCATAGACAGGGATTCAAAGCTAGACATTTAAGACCAAAGCACTAACAATCCTGGGACTGCATGAACAAAACAGTCAGTTTTGATTTCTCCAACATTTTTTTTTAATATCTTAGTTTTGCCTTTGATGTGAAGAACTTTGGTAAACGTTGGTAAATTCTGATCAAAACTGAATTGAAACAAAATTCTCACCCCTCCCCACTCCTCGATCACTCTTTGTCCTTGTGAATCCTAAGTGATGTTCCCTGGCATCTTTTCTTCACTTAGATGTGTTTAAATCATGTGGCATTTGCAAATGAGCAACAGCGCTGGAAGAGGTGGAGCAACTATCTGTTAATTTTCCTAACAAATTGTTCAAAATCTACTCACACATCTGGAGTATTGGCTGAACAGTAGTAGACATTTCTTGATGGTAAGCACAGTTTATCAATGGAGCCAATTAGCTAAAGGGCATGGTGGGCTGTCCCTCACTGGAAGTCTTCAAGGAGAGGCTGGTCAGCCATCTGCTCTATAGCTAGATTTCCCAAATTGAACAAAGGTCTGGACTAAATGGCCTGCAAGGCAACCTCCAACTCTGTTATTCTGCTGCATCTCCCAATCAGCCATTTTGGAAAGTAGCCACTATTGCCCAATGATGATCCAGATTCAAGGTGGCCTATTTTGATCCGGTTGAAAAACAATGCAATTGAGACAAATTTCATGCTTCTGCTATAATAGGAAAGTTTGTTTCAAAACTGAATTGATAGCTCTTTGTTTTTGTGCATTCTCAATGTTATTCACCGACATTTTTTCTTCATTTAGACGTGTTCAAATCAAGTGGCATTTGCAAATGAGCAACAACAACCTCCTCCTTTATTTCCAAGCTCTGGAAGAGGTGAAAAACTATCAGGTACCACAATCACCTGAAGCTATGGTGGTTCTCCAACGGGCTGGTTTGCATTTGGGATTATTGCACACATGTGCTTTGAAAGTGATTCTTTGACATTTCATAAACCCCACTGAGGCTGGGATTACCATGAAAACACACACTGAAGTACATTAAATAGCTCTCCTTGCTCTCGCTTCCTAATGGATAGTCTGTAGGTGGAGATTTACGACCACATACAAAGTTAATAGATGGAGTATGAAAATGCTGGGCTGGTTAAACAGAAAGAACAGGCATTTTGCACTGCATGTTAAGATATGCAAAATGTTAAACCATCAGGAAGAAAGTACCTGCTTCTCATATTTGACTTTAACAAGCATCAGTTCATTTGCAGCCCCTTTTGATTTGTATAACATGGCAGATTTGCTAAAGAAGGGGAATGTGTGTCCCCCCTTTCTTTATAGGTGTTTAATGCCTGCTAAATGCAGTTGGCTTACTTTTTATTTTCTTTGTTAGGGGAGAAGTTGAAAATTTAAGATGTCACTGCTCTACAGAATAGCTCCACAATCTACTCCCATAAGCTATTTCACAGAAGTAGCACAAAAAGTTATCTTTGGAATGCATGTCATCTAAATTGGCCAAAATGATACTGCAGTAATGCTGAATTCGATGTAATCCACTGAGCGTAGTAAGCATTTATAGGAAATAGACTTTATTATGCAAATTGCCCAGACCAACAGAGCTTCAGGTTACAGACTTTCTCAGCCTCCAGCAACCCAGAGCTCAGATCTCTAATTAGCTTCTCACAGTATTACATAGACTACTCAAAGATCCCTTTGATGTATTCACTATTGCTATAAAAGTTGCAATGAAACTGGCGCTAGTTGGAGTATCATAGAATAATAGAGTTGGAAGGGGCCTATAGGGCCATTGAGTCCAACCCCCTGCTCAATGCAGGAATCCACCTTAAAGCCTACCTGACAGATAGCTGTCCAGCTGCCTCTTGAATACCTCTAGTGTGGGAGAGCCCATGACCTTCCTAGGTCATTGGTTCCATTGTCATACTGCTTTAACAGTCAGGAAGTTTTTCCTGATATCCAGCCAGAATCTGGCATCCTGTAACTTGAGCCCATTATTCAGTGCCCTACACTCTGGGATGATCGAGAAGAGATCCTGGCCCTCCTCTGTGTGACAACTTTTCAAGAATTTGAAGACTGCTATCATGTCTCCCCTCAGTCTTCTCTTCTCCAGGCTAAACATGCCCAGTTCTTCCAGTCTCTCCTCATAGGGCTTTGTTTCTAGACCCCTGATCATCCTCATTGCCCTCCTTTGAACCCCCTCCAGCTTGTCTGCATCCTTCTTGGTGCCTGGAACTGGACACAATACTCAAGATGAGGCCTAAGCAGTGCTGAATACAGGGGAACGAGTACCTTGCACATTTTGGAAGCTATACTTCTATTAATGCAGCCCAAAATAGCATTTGCTTTTTTTGCAGCCACATCACACTGTTGGCTCATCTTCAGCTTGTGATCAAGAACAATTCCAAGATCCTTCTCATTTGTAGTAGTGCTGAGCCAAGTACTCTCATCATGTAACTGTACATTTGTTTTCTTTTCCGCAGTGTAGAATTTGGCATTTATCCCTATTAAATTCTATTCTGTTGTTTTCAGCACAGCTCTCCAGCCTATCAGGATCACTTTGAAGTTTGTTTCTGTCTTCCAGGGTATGAGCTATCTCATCCAATTTTGTGTCATTTGCAAATTTGATAAGCATTCCCTGCACCTCCTCATCCAAGTCATTAATAAAAATGTTGAAGAGAACTGGGCCCAGGACTGAGCCTTGCAGTACTCTGCCATTACCTTCCCCTCAGTTTGAGAAGGTACCATTGATAAGCACTCTTTGAGTCCGATTCTGTTGCCAACTGTGGATCCACCCAATGGTCATTCCATCTAGCCCACTTTTAGCTAGCTTGCTGATCAGAATGTCATGGGGTAGTTTGTCAAAAGCTTTGCTGAAGTCAAGATATATTATGTCCACAGCATTCCCACAGTCCACAAAGGAGGTTACCCGATCAAAGAATGAGATCAGATTAGACTGGCAGGATTTGTTCTTGACAAATCCATGCTGGCTTCTAGTAATCACTGTGTTGTTTTCAAGGTGCTTACGGATTATCTTCTTTATAACCTGCTCCAAATTTTCCCCAGGGATTGATGTCAGACTAACTGGTCTGTAATTCCCAGGTTCCTCCTTTTTGCCCTTAAGAGTAGGAAACGTGAGTGGGTTTTCTAGTCCTGCGCTCATGGTGAGTCTTCCCCTAGGGACCACTTTTGATGGGCCAACCTTGTAGAACACCTTACTTCCCAAAGTCGTTTCTCCCTCTTGATGCAACATTTGATTCTGGCATCCATCACTCCCAACTCCTCCCTCCGCATAAGGTCTTGCATTCCCACAGATGGAGAAGTTCCTGTTTGTCCTTGATGCAACTGATTAACTGGTATCTGGATGGATTCCAGTCTTCCCCAATCTCCTGCTCTATCTCCTGAAACCTTGGTAACTCCCCCACCACTTTGCTCTCTTCCTCATAGGACTTGGAGTCTGTTCCCAAGCTCTCTTGAGATGCTTCTGCAGAGATCCTGGGTCCAATGTTTACATTCAGAGGGTTATTATAATGAAATAATGGTGGCAGAACTATATATGTTGACTTCTGCTCCTTGGAGGAATGATCAAATATAAATGTACCAGAGAAATCATTCTGTCCTCCAACTTTAAGTAGCTGGGGGATTCGTACCCATGTGGCTGTGATTTTGGATGACAGTTGTTTTCCTAGGCTGTGCGTCACATAAAAGGTCATAAAAGGTCTTCAAGATCCCCCTTCCCCTGCTGCATGTTCCTCTCTTAAATGGCATGTTCCTGTCTGTGATTGAAGGGTTAATCTTTTCCTCTCTCAGCACAATTATGTAATGAGATTCATATTAGCAAGATACGACTGCTTCTCAAAAGGAGATAAAAGGTACTGATGACAGTGTGAAGCCTACCAAAGATTAAATTAATAAACCAAGACAATTTTAAACAGTAACATTTACTGGGCTAAAATTGCCAGTGCCGGATTTTTTAAAATATTTTTTTGCTGTTCCTCCTGTCTTAACTCAGGTGATTTAAACCACCAATTGGAAAAGAGGAGGAAGGGAGGAAAAGAAAAGAACAGAAACAGCAGTTCAGAATCACTGTAGTGGATATTCTGAGAAAGTAAAAGATCCGACAGGTTTATTCTTGTGTATCCTTCTGTGACTAGCTCGGCTGGCTAGCCATAATAGAAGATATAGGAATGGAGAGGAGAGGAGTTTTTTTAAAACAACAACAACAACATGGAAATGAAATTTCCTGCTCCATGGAAACTTGAGCACACAGCCATTAGTCTGTGTGACCGAAGAAAGTTCTGGGAACTTTAGTGTATCAACCTTCAGCAGTTCGGCCGCTGGAGAGCATGCTCAATTATTTAAAGGCAGTATGTTTCTGACACCCTTGCAGTGAATTCCTAATGAAGTGTGCCACCGAGAGAAGTGTACCCCTGGCGACCTCAAGGATCAAGGTGGGAAGGGAAGGAGGGAAGGCCATTAAGCTGAAATGCAGGCTGCCGAGCAGGGAGTTTGCAGCGAAACAGGAGGAAATAAAATTGAAGACCTGGAACATTTTTTTTTCCCCACCGGGCATCCCCCTAGGAAGAGATTTTCAGAAGTGCACCTTGCTTTAATGAACAGTTGCCGGAACTTAATTGGAAGCAAAATAAAACGCATATCTGCGGATGCAGCTTTATTTTCTCCACTCTTCTTTCCAGAATATCAGGGGATCGGGGGCAGGGAGCATACGGAACAGGAAAGAAAGCATTAGACATTTGCAAACAGGAATGAACCTGAGGAAATGTTTTGATTGCTTTGTCACTTCCCTGAGCAGTGAGATGAACCAAAGGGAGAGCTAGTGGGGTTTATTTGGATGAGAGAACAGTGGGAATTGAAGGTGTCTTTGTAACATTTACTTTCTTTGCAAATGCACATGTTGAGCACAGGAGAGAGGCAAACGTAGGAAGCTGTCCTACATAATAGGAGAAGGCTATCAATGGCTGCTAGTCCTGATGGCTAAGTGCAACCTCCAGGATCAGAGGCAGTAAGCCTGTGTGCACTAGTTGCTGGGGTACAGCGTGGGAGGGTGCTGTTGCACCTTGTCCTGCTTGTGGTTCCCTGGTTGACAGCTGGTTGGTCACGGTGTGAACAGAGTGCTTGACCAGATGGATCCTAGGTCTGATCCAGCAGGGCTCTTCTTATGTTATGTCAGATTATCGATTTATCAAGCCCAGTACTACACCTGCCATCCCCAACCTGGTGTCTCCCAGATGGTTTGGACTACATCTCCCATCATTCCTGATGATTGGTCCATGCTGGCTGAGGCCTATGATGGGAGTTGTGACTCAAAACTTCTGGAGGGTATCTGGTTGAGGAAGGCTGGCCTACTGTGGTGGGCAGGGGACATGGGGGATGACCTCATCAGCTGCAGATGTCATAGATTGAATCTGGGACTTTCTGCATGCAACACATCCACTCTGCCACTGAGCTGTGACATCTGCACAAGGTAAATGCATTTCTCTAAGTAAGGGGTAGGCAACATGCAGTCTGTGGGTCACATGGCCCCACCGGCTGTTTCTGTAGTCCCCTCCACTCCATGCTAGCACTGCTGAATTTGCTGGCATGCATTGGTGTGCACAAGGGGTGTGCTGGGTGTGCCCAGGCACGCCCTAATTTTCCAGGGCCCCACTTCCGCTTGAATCAGGACTTTTAAAGAGGATGGGAAAGCCTCTGGAAAGCTGCTGTTAGCATCCCTGGGGGAACTACACACTTCCCTGAGGCCCTGGAAAGCACACTTTCTCACCCCCACTGCTCCAATTGGGGCCTTAAGGCCCCGATTGGAGCAATGGAAGGGCAAGAAAGTGCGCTTTCCCCTCCTCCATTCGAATCAGGACCTTTAAGGTGCACACGCTAATGAAATGAGTTGCGCACACCTATGCTGGCATGATGCTGGCCAAAAAAAGAGCACTGATTAAAAGAAGGCATTGTCCGGGAAAGAAGCACTCCTGGTTCACTTACAGCAGAGTAAGCATGTTCCAGCGATCCATTCAGTAAAAATTAGGGATGTGCACTGGATCGGACCCGATCCACGATCCGAGTCCGGTCCAGTGGGAAATCGGATAAATTATCCGATTTCCGATCCCGCAGCTGGATCGGCCGATCCAATCCGAACCGGTCCGAAAAAGCTCCGAACCGGTTCGGCGGATCGGCGGATCGGCGGGCGCCCACTGGCGCCCACCGCCGCTTCCATTGGCGGGCGCCAGCGGGCGCCCGCCGATGAAAGTGGACAGCGGGGGGGGGGAGGAGGGGGGCACTTACCTTCTCGGCCCGGTGGCTCCCGTCCGGCGCCGGCGCCTACTACTACTAGCAGGCTCCGCGGCCTGCTCTAGGGTGGCGCGCCGGGTGATGTCATCACCCGGCGCGCTACTCTAGAGCAGGCCGCGGAGCCTGCTGGTAGTAGTAGGCGCCGGCGCCGGACGGGAGCCACCGGGCCGGGAAGGTAAGGAGGGGGTGCGTGGAGGGGAGGAGGGGGCGCGCGGAGGGGGGAGGGGGGAGGGGGGCCCTTACCTTTCCGGCCCGGCGGCTCCCGTCCGGCGCCGGCGCCTACTATTCCCAGCAGGCTCCGCGGCCTGCTCTAGGATGGCGCGCCGGGTGATGTAATCACCCGGCGCGCTACTCTAGAGCAGGCCGCGGAGCCTGCTGGAAGTAGTAGGCGCCGGCGCCGGACGGGAGCCGCCGGGCCGGAAAGGTAAGGAGGGGGTGCGTGGAGGGGAGGAGGGGGCGCGCGGAGGGGGGAGGGGGGCCCTTACCTTTCCGGCCCGGCGGCTCCCGTCCGGCGCCGGCGCCTACTATTCCCAGCAGGCTCCGCGGCCTGCTCTAGGATGGCGCGCCGGGTGATGTCATCACCCGGCGCACTACTCTAGAGCAGGCCGCGGAGCCTGCTGGAAGTAGTAGGCGCCGGCGCCGGACGGGAGCCGCCGGGCCGGAAAGGTAAGGAGGGGGTGCGTGGAGGGGAGGAGGGGGCGCGCGGAGGGGGGAGGGGGGAGGAGGGGGCGCGCGGAGGGGGGAGGGGGGAGGGGGGCCCTTACCTTTCCGGCCCGGCGGCTCCCGTCCGGCGCCGGCGCCTACTATTCCCAGCAGGCTCCGCGGCCTGCTCTAGGATGGCGCGCCGGGTGATGTCATCACCCGGCGCACTACTCTAGAGCAGGCCGCGGAGCCTGCTGGAAGTAGTAGGCGCCGGCGCCGGACGGGAGCCGCCGGGCCGGAAAGGTAAGGAGGGGGTGCGTGGAGGGGAGGAGGGGGCGCGCGGAGGGGGGAGGGGGGCCCTTACCTTTCCGGCCCGGCGGCTCCCGTCCGGCGCCGGCGCCTACTATTCCCAGCAGGCTCCGCGGCCTGCTCTAGGATGGCGCGCCAGGTGATGTCATCACCCGGCGCACTACTCTAGAGCAGGCCGCGGAGCCTGCTGGAAGTAGTAGGCGCCGGCGCCGGACGGGAGCCGCCGGGCCGGAAAGGTAAGGAGGGGGTGCGTGGAGGGGAGGAGGGGGCGCGCGGAGGGGGGAGGGGGGAGGAGGGGGCGCGCGGAGGGGGGAGGGGGGAGGGGGGCCCTTACCTGCCCGGCCCGGCGGCTCCCGTCCGGCGCCGGCGCCTACTACTACCAGCAGGCTCCGCGGCCTGCTCCAGGGTGGCGCGCCGGGTGATGTCATCACCCGGCGCGCTACTCGAGAGTAGGCCGCGGAGCCCGCTGGTAGTAGCCGCCGGCGCCGGACGTGCCGAGAAGGTAAGTGGCGGGGAAGGGGGCTTACCCCCCCCCCGGAGCCGTCCGCTTCTATCCGCTGGCGCCCGCGGGCGCCAGCGGATGGAAGCAGGCGGCCCCAGGGGGGGTAGGGAGCGCGGGGGAGGGGGTTTACCTGCCGGGGCCGTCCACAGCGGACGGCCCCGGGGGGGGGAGGGAGTTAGGCCCCCCCTTACCCACCCGCCGCCATTTTTTCCTCATAGACTTGCATTGCAATGCAAGTCTATGGGGAAAAAAATGGCGGCCGATCCAAAAATTTCCGATTTTTGGATCGGGATCGGACTCGATCCGGTCCGGGGGGCCTCCGATTTTGTCCGAACCGGTCCGGGACAAAATTGGAGGTCCCGATCCGGGTCCCGATCCGATCCGGGGGGTCCGTGCACACCCCTAGTAAAAATACTCACGCACCAGCGGCTTTTGTATAATATAAGCCTTTTACTGAGGTATCTATCTATCTATCTATCTATCTATCTATCTATCTATCTAATCAGTATGGTCCATCAAATATAATACAGGTTCCAGGAAGATTTTTACATAGCATATCCGTCCATCCTCATATCATCATATAACCAGCCTCTCTCCTAACTCCATCAGATATTTACAGTTATATACAGTTGACTGGACAATGACTAAGCACTAATCCAATAGAAAAAAACTCCTAGAAAAAACCCACTATCTCCTTGACCTTTTCAGCAGCAGATAGAAAAACTATTCCTCTAGCTAATTGACATCAGGTGCACTAGTCAGTCCTCTGGACACTTTGCAACTGTCCAGTCCTTTTATTCATCTCAAGGGAAATTTTCCCTGACAGGTATGTGTAGCTGCAGCTGCTTTTTGGGGAAGGAGAATTGTGCTATGGGACGTTTCTTAGGAGCAGGACTTTTTTCCCAAACAAGAAATGCACTCCCTTCATGCTTCATGTTAAGGTAAACAACTGTTCTTTTTTTCTTTTTCCTTTTTTTTGTGCTGCCGTTGACACATTGCCAAATTATGGAGACAAATTCAGGAGTGTGCCCCCCCCCTCCAAGTGGAATTTGGGTCAGCAATATGGCCTCCTGACTCCCAGAATTTGCCCACCCCTGCTAAAAGCAGACTGCACAGCCTGTACCAAAGCACAACTTGTTCAGAAATCATCACACATGCTCACACATGCCACACACACCACATCCTAACTAACTCCAACTAGAAAACTCTTAGCTCTTTTTTTTTGTTTTGCCTCGGCCAGTTTGAGCTACCAACTGCAGTTGCTGCAGTTGGTAGCTCAACTGCAATGCATCAAGCTCAAACTGATGCATCAAGCTCAAACTGATTCCAGCCAAGGGGAATGCATCAAGCTCAACTTGATGCATTCCCCTTGGCTGGAATGTTGACATCTCCTCATGGATATCTCATTCCAAAGCCTGAGCAATTCCCAGCTTGCAGGAAACTACCCTCAATCATAAGCTCCCCTGGATGAACCATCAACCAATGGTCCTAGAATCATAGCCAACAGTGCAATGGTCACCCAACAATCAGAACAGTTTGCAAAAAAATTACCAAATATTCCTGCTGTAGTTTCCCCATATACACACTCACTGTGCATGATAGATACAATGTTTGGTCTGTCCTTGTAGTTCTTTAGTTACCTTCCCACCTAACACCAACTCTTCTCTCTCTACTTCCCTCCCCTAATTCAAACTGTCTCTGTCAATTCCCCTCAGCTAGAGGGGTGTCACCTTCTCCAAGCTCTGATGGGAACCAAATTCCAAAAGCTGGACAGCTGTTCCCAGGTATCAGGAAACTATGCAATACCTGTGCATTGTTCTCATCAGTCAAGAACCTACTGCCCATAGGTGGAGGAGAACAAGGCTTCATGGCGTGATCATCTTCTCCTGATTCATGTTTTCACTGTGTGCACAATGGAACGTGTTTACAGTTCTACTGCAATCCCTGGTGCGCAGTGTTCTTGCAACTCACATTTGTGGCCAGGGTCTAGCAGAATACCCCCATAGTTTTATAGCAATTGTTTCCCACAACTTTCCTGGATGTCCATGCAGTTGAAGAAAGATGCTAGAAAAGCAAAAGTCCAAACCAGAATGTATTCACTGGAATAGCTTTATGCTAATGCAAATAATGGTTTATGAATTAACTCCCAGCAATGGTAAACAAGATTAGAGTTAAGTGCTTTTGGGGGTGGGGGCTGAGCAAGAAATTGTCAAAGGCTAATTGCACAGAAGAGGAAGAAGGAAGACCATAAATTAGAGAGCCTGTGTCTGGAAAACAAGGGGGTCAGAGAACAAAATAGTCCGGTGAAGTTGGTACAGACAGTGGAAGGAAATCAAAAGGCTAAAAAGGAAAATAAAAGACAGTACATGATTTAGCTGGTCTACGTAGAGTAGACATAGATTCTTTCAAGGATAAAGTGGATCGTCACACTACATAAAGAATAAAAACAGAATAATGTACCCCTCCCGAACAACTTTCTGGTAGGAGGGGTGGCAAAAGATGAGCATTTGATAATAAAAAAGTAGGGCATTTGATTAAAAAAAGTTAATTGCCACTCTAAACAAACAACAACTAAATTTTATTTATTTCAAATTAAGTCCGCAGGCAAAACCCATTAAGAATGAAGGAATGAACAAGAGGAAAGGAAAAGAGATCATTCTAAGCAAGGAGGGAATAGGAAAAATATTGTTTGTCTTTTATGGCTTACAGTAGGACTGGCCTGATTGGAAATGTGCTGAACTTTCCATGTCCCAAATGGTTCAAGACAAGTCATGTGTATAGCATTCAGGTGTAATAATATACATGCACACAGAGCTGTATATGCATTCTACATGGCTGGAGAAGAATTCAAAAAGAGGGGAAAAGGAGGCTAAGGGGAGACATGATAGAGGTGTACAAAATCATGCATGGTGTGGAGAATGTGGATAGGGAGACAATTTTTCTCCCTCTCTCAAAATACCAGAACCCAATGGGGTCATCCCATGAAGTGGATTGGTCGGAAATTCAGGACAGAGAAAAGGAAGGACATTTTTGCACAGCACGTAGTTAAATTGTGGATGTCACTACCACAAGATGGAGTGTTGGCCACCAATTTGGATGGCTTTATAAGGGGGTTGGATATATTCTTGGAGGAGAAGGCTATCAATGACTACTAACCCTGATGGTTATGTGCTACCTCCAGTACCCAAAACAGTAAGCCTGTGTGCACTGGTTGCTGGGGAAAGTGGATGTGAGGGTGCTGTTGAACCATGTCCTGCTTTTTGGTCCCTGGTTGACAGCTGGTTGGCCACTGTGTGAACATAGTGTTGGACTAGATAGACCCTCAGCCTGATCAGGCTGGGCTCTTATTATGTCCTGATTTCCTTAACTCACCTTTTGCTTTGCTTTGCTTCTCTCTCTCTCTCTCCCTCCTTCCCTCCCTCCCTCCCTCCCTCTCTCTCTCACACACAAACACACACACAGGCACCCTCTGCTCTCCCTCCTCCACCGGCTCTCATCTTATCCCTCTCCCACAGTCTCCCATTCCACCACTATGGACTCTGTAATTCCCACTGTTCTTTTCTCCCCTCATGTTTCTTTCCACTTGAGTGACTGGGAAAGCAATGGCAAGACTAGTCAGGTGTCATAGCCCAAGATGGAGACCCCTTGAAAAGAGATGTCTTCAACAACACCAAGGAGGCATCAGAACATGTTCATGACTTTTCTGAAATGGAGCCCTCCACCTTGAATCCCATGTCCTATCTCACAGTGATCTGCAGGGAGTTCATGAGCAGCATTCCCATCAACTATTTTTTTCCCGAAGCCCCTGGAGATGTCAATGGCAATGGTCCATTAATAGCCAAAGACAGCACTTTAGTGGATGGAGCTTCCAAGAAGTCTCCTGGCCTGGCTATAAATCCTGGTTCGTTACTCCAGGTCAGTGTTGGGGTAACTTGCTTGTACTGTAATAGTAGGGTTGCTATCCATGGTCATGAAACCAAGCCTTCAAATCCTTGAAGTACTGGCCATGGTCCTGAATTTCCTCTGTTCTGCTCCTGCTCCTGTTGGCTGCCTTGCTGTGCTCCCCATGCCTGACTTGTTGCTTGGAGAAGATTATTTATTTATTTATTTATTTTATTCCATTTATATACCACCCCATAGCCGAAGCTCTCTGGGCAGTTTACAAAAATTAAAAACATTGAACATTTAAAACACCGATATACAAAAATTAAAACCATCAAGCATAAAACCAAGTTTAAATTACAATATCCTTCTGGGCCAAAGCACAACAACACAACAACACAAAACCCTCATCATATGCTGTTAAATGCCTGGGAGAAGAGGAAAGTCTTGACCTGGTGCCAAAAAGATAACAATGTTGGTGCCAGGCGAGCCTCGTTGGGGAGATCATTCCAAAATTGGGGAGCCACCACTGAAAAGGCCCTCTCCCTTGTTGCCACCCTCCATGCTTTCCTCGGAGTAGGCAACCGGAGGAGGACCTTAGATGTAGATCGTAGTGTACAGGTAGGTTCGTGTCGGGAGAGGCGTTCCATCAGGTATTGTGGTCCCAAGTCATGTAAGGCTTTATAGGTTAGAACCAGCACCTTGAATTGGGCTCACAAATGTATAGGCAGCCAATGCAAGCGGGCCAGAGTAGGTCTTATATGCTCGAAATGTCTGGTTCCTGTTATCACGCTGGCCGCTGCATTTTGCACAAGCTGCAGCTTCTGAACCATCTTCAAAGGCAGCCCCATGTAATTGCATTGCAGTAATCCAATTTAGAGATTACCAGAGCAAAGATAATGGACACCTGGGTGGCTCAGGGCATCAGGAAAGGGAGGGAAAAGCAGTGTGTGTGGTGTGTGTGTGTGTGTGTGTGGCACTTGGACAGTGGGAGCAATTGTCTTTGCCAGTCCAAGAGAGCTTCCTCCATACCTGATAGACTGATGGTGGGACCATATGAATCTAAATAATGTGCAAGGGGCTTGGCCTAGGAACAATCAATGTCTCCCTCCATCTAAGAATGTCCTATCTAGACTTGCTACTGGATTTCCCCTGCTGTTGGCACTAATATCAAGCCTGATTCAGACTTAGCAGGATGCTAGAGACTTGGAGGGGTCATGAAACCTGAAGAATCTCAACAAAAGGACTGTGAAGGCTTCTCCCCAGGTGGCAAGTTAGGGAGAATGGTTTATCAGGGACAACTGCGAGATAATCCAGAGTATTCTAGGTAAAAGGAGCCAGTTGGAGCCGATATATCTGGTCCCCTCTACAAGGATTCGCTTTTGCGCCTGGTTAGGTGATTATGCGCATAATCGCAGAAGCACATTTACGCCTAATCCTTCTGCACGAGAGGTGGCGAGAGGCAGCGAAGCGCATTAACAGATGTCCAAAATGCGCTTTACAAGTAGTTAATGTGTATAAGTGCTTATTCACACAGTCAAAATGCGCTTTAATGGACGGAGCAAAATAAAACTCGCGATTTAACACGCATTCGATAATGCGCATAATCAGGGAGATAATGCGCCTCTACGCCCGATTTGCGCTCCGTTCTTGTAGAGGTAATTTTTTTAATGCGCCTTGAAAGAGCTTTAAATGCCTCTTGTAGAGGCACCCTCTGTAGGTAGTAACTGTTTGCTAGTGAATGCACACTTTTTTTTAAAAAAATGTTCACACCAAGTTCATTTCTTCAGGATTCTGTCAGTTTGTGTGGAAAGGCTAACCCCGCCCCTTAACCCCCAGAAATAGCCCTGCATTCATCACTTCCAAGCTTTATTTATTTATTTATTTTATTTATTACATTTGTATACCGCCCCATAGCCGAAGCTCTCTGGGCGGTTTACATAGGATTAAAAACAATTAAAAACAATATACAAAAATTAAAACAGCAAAAACATACAACATACACACAATCTGTACATTTAAAAACCACTTCAACACTTCAAAAAAACAAAAACAAAAAAAAAACAAAAAAAAAAAAACAAAAAAAAAACAAAAAAAAACAAAAAAAAAACAAAAAAAAAACCTACAAAAACAAAACAAAACAGACCCAGGCTCCTCAGATATTGCCAAATGCCTGAGAGAAGAGGAAAGTCTTGACCTGGCGCCGAAAAGATAACAATGTTGGCGCCAGGCGGGCCTCGACAGGGAGATCGTTCCACAATTGGGGAGCCACCACAGAGAAGGCCCTCTCTCTTGTTGCCGACCTCCGAGCTTCCCTCGGAGGTCGGCAACAGCTTTAGGCCAACATTCTTAAGATTTTGCTCACTAATAAAGCCCTGCATTTTTCCAGAGGCAAAATAACCCAAATGCCTCTATGCCTTTCCTGCATGAGCATGAAAGAAAAGACAGAAGGGGAGGGAGAGAGAAATAAATCTCCCAAGTCTACAGGTATTGAGTCGATATTTAAAGCATTTCTGTCCCCATTAAATATAACTGTTCCCAGCTGGGAGCTAATGATAAACACATTCCCATTGGGAGCTGTGTAATAGCAGATGCATTACTGGTTGTGTTAAATTAGTAGCTGCTTTTGTTTACATGGTTTTAATGTGTTTTTTTTCTCTCCCCCCTCCAGTTCAGTGCCCCTATATGGTGGCAATAAGGTGATGTGTCTGCTTATGAATTTAAATTGATTTCTCCAGTACTGTGTGTGAGAAAAGTCACTTTACTGTTGTGATATATTGGGGTCTTCCCCAACTCTTCTTGTATTATAGTTGGAGGACACCAATGTAGGAATGAGAGAACCAGGGGATTCCAGTTTGCTGAAATTCTCTGAACTTCACGACGAAGTTTGGTATAGCTCAGTTCTGTTTTTATTTGCAATATGTTTTTCAGTTTGTTCAAATGGGGAAAACATTTGTAAGTGAATATATGCATTTTTTGAATGTAATCTCAAGTTTAGGAATGTGCGAAGCTTAAGTTTGAACAATTCACACACTGAAATGATCCTTACATATTCATAGTTTTGAACAGTGGCAAGCTATGTCTTCTCTCCCTCTCCCATGAGAAAGGCCGTACATTGAGAACATCATGTTTCAATATGGGTGATTGCTATTACTTTGTTATTCATGTCACTAGTTATTAGGTTATGATATTGAGTTGCTGTCTTAACACTGTGTTGAGATAAATTTTGGGATGTAGTAGTAGTAGAACATAACATCATGCAATGTTATTATAATATTAATATTGTATTAATTTATTTATAGAGCACCATTACGTACATAGAGCTTTGCAAAGAATGGGCAAAACAGATTCTCTATCACAAGGGGATTTCAATATAACACAAAAGGAATCAATATAGGAAGGGAATTGAAGAATGGCCACGTAGAGCAATGGACACCAATTCAGACAGCTTTAAAAAAGGATTAGACACATTTGTGTTGGATTAAGTTATTAGTGGCTACTAGTCATGATGGCTATATTTTGCTTCCAGAATCAAAGCCTCAAAATACTAGTTGCTGGAGGTCAGCAGTGGGAGAATGCTTTTGTAGCCAAGTTCTGCTCATGGGCTTCCATTAGGAATGGGAGGCTGGATGAGATAGATAAACCTTTGGTCTGACCCATCAAGGCTCTTCTTAGTTTCAATGGAGTGGAATGTTAAGAAGTCTCCTGATGTTCTGATGGTTGGAATTCTGTCTGTAGGGCAAACTAGATTTGACGTTCATTACTTTAAACCCCCATGTAAGGTTGTTTTTATTCATCTTCATGTGCAAGGGGGAACTGGATTGGGATCATGGAGTAAGGAAGGGGTATTTTAATCCTCCTTCCCTGCCATGGCCCTAATCCGAACAGAGCTCTCCAGTGCCTGCTATTGAAATAGAAGGAAAACACTCATTGGCACCAATGGGGGCTTTTCTCCCATTGGAAATAGTAGGTGAAACCCTTGATTTTTGATCAGGGTCATGACTGGAGCAAAGAGTTAAAACCTGACTTCCCCATAAGACAGTTCTGAATGGGTTCAGGCCCCACATGCTACAACAACCACAACCACAACCACCACCACAACAACAAAATAAAACAACCTCTAACCATGCTGGGCCTAAAAAACATGAACAATATCATGTCTTGTTTAGGCCATAATAACTTCCAGTTTGGCTCTCTGATTTTGAAAGAAATACTCTTTGGAGTTTGTTGTAGGTTCTGTCCCTCCCACCAGCTCTAGCTGAGCTGTGGGCGTAGATGTGTTGGGTGTGAGAAACAGTAGTTGACAGCTTTGCCGAGACTGAGGCAGAGAGAGCTGTGAATTAGTTGGAAATAAAATATGCTGGGATGTACGGTCTCTCTTTTTGGGACTCTGCTATAGGGTAGTGGACCTGCCATCTTGCAGAAATGCCTCCACAAGCACTTTGCTTTGACTTCTGTAAATCATGGGTGGGTAATCTTTCTTCTGCCAAGGGTCTCATTCTCTTTGATGTTGTTGTTGTTGTTGTTGTTATTACTATTATTTGCATTTATATACCACCCCATAGCCGAAGCTCTCTGGGTGTTTTACAAAAATTTAAAACATTGAACATTAAAAAAACCAATATACAAAATTTTGAAACCATAAAAAGAATAAAAACAGATTATAAATACAATATCCATTTAAAGCAACTATTCTGGGTCAAACAGCAATCTGTAATCTGTTGAGGTGGCATAGTGGCCATGGGCAGGGTTAGAACCAAAAGTGGTTAGGGCCACCCCCTTCCCCTTTCCCACTCTCTGCCTCTTTCTTTCTTTCTTTCTTTCTTCCTGCCTTCCTGCCTTCCTGCCTTCCTGCCTTCCTGCCTTCCTGCCTTCCTGCCTTCCTGCCTTCTGCTGCTGAGGGAGACCTCTTTCCACAAAAGCCTGAGCTGAATGTTTGCAGAGGGCTTTTAAAATTAGGTCAATGGCCAAAATTGACTGATTTGTTTATTGCACTGTGTCCTACTTGGGGATCTCTTATTGACAACTGGTTGGCCACCATGTGAACAGAGTGCTGGGCTAGGTGGACTCTTGGTCTGATGGAACCAATGACCTAGGGAGGACAGGGGCTCTCCCATACTAGAGGCATTCAAGCGGCAGCTGGGCAGCCATCTGTCAGGGATGCTTTAAGGTGGATTCCTGCATTGAGCAGGGTGTTGGACTCAATGGCCTTATAGGCCCCTTCCAACTCTACTATTCTATGATTCTATGATCCAGCATGGCTCCTCTGACGTTCTTATGTCCTTATGACTAGATGAACCCTTAGTCTGATCCATCATGGCTCTTCTGATGCTCTTATGTTTGTCAGTAGTCTAGTTGGTGAGGAGTGTTTGTTTTGCAATGGATAGCTGGGCTGATTCCAAATCTACTTGCCATTAAAAATGAACCATTCAATTTCGATGTGATTGCAGCCCTGCACACAGCAAGAAGCTGTTAGCCGCAACCTGACTGCAGCTCCACAGTTACGGTTTGTTTCTCCCAAGGATATACTAGAAGCAGTTATGTTGAGAAAGGTGGGGTGGGGGGAAGACTCCACAAAACTGTTCAGGAGAAGTGGAATTACAATGTCCCCACTAAATCTCTAGCAGCGTCACCTTCTAGGTCAGGCGCAAATGGTTTAACATAAATGTGAAGTGTAAGAAAATATGGTTGGGTTTGTGTGCCATTCTGGGGGAAGCAGAGGGACTTTATACGCTGAGGCAGCAACATGGACACTTTAGCCTTGGTTTATTTCTCTACCTTGAGGTATTCAACATGGATTTGAGAAAATGTTAAGAATGATGAATGGGGTGTAAATAAAGGCCCTTTTTAAAACTGCTTTGAGCGGAGCAGCTGTGAACTTAACAGTGGACAATGTGGAGTCTCCTAGGAATTCTCTTCTCTCTAGCAACTTCCAGACCCCATCAATTTCTTGGGGGTGTGGGGAGAAAGGAACCACAGTGAAGTTGTCGTTGTTAATTGTGTTGCAAAAACTAGGAAAGCAACGATGATTTTGCAGATTTGCATGGCACAAATTAACTCTTCCCTCCCCAACACACACCTTTGAGGTTTATTGCAAAAAAGTATGTATATTTAATGCTTATCTTACTGGCACATTCTGGTGGACAGTAGAATGAGGAGGTTCTAGCATGGATGTGTGGGAAAGGAAGGATTTTATTATATCAGCAGCTTAAACGGAGTGCTATCTTTGTACAGTCCCAGCTCAGAAGATTTTTTTTGTGCATGGCAGCTGACGCAAGACCACTTATATTTTATAGCCCCTGACGTGATGAAGAGTTATCTATTTTTCAATATGGGTCAAATTGATCTTTTAATTGCTTACAGTATATGTTTATATACTGTATGTAAAAAGAAAAGGGAAAAAAGATTGTAAGGCTACAGTTCTATGCTCACTAATATGGGAACACATCCAGTTGAACCCAGTGGGACTTAGACCCAAACTATCAACAGGATCCCCCATGTTTTCTGAACATTGTTAATGAAACTTTAGAGGGGGGGAAATTTGCAACAGGGCTCCAGTACTAGAGGGGTGGTTGAGTTAATCCTTTCCCTTGCACTGCTTTCCAATCTGAATTGTCCTGTTGGGAGGAGATTTACAGGTACCAAATGGGTGCTTAGCAGTTTTCCCTTGGGAGACAAATCATTCTAGAGGAGGCAATTCAGTTTTGAGAACATGGCATGGAGAAAGAGCTAAATATCCCACCACCTCCACACAGCACCAATCCAACTAGGTCCTTTTAAAATAAATGTTTTTAAAAAGCTATGGGAGATCTGCTTCATATTTTAATCTTTTAGAGTCTAACTCCAAGATGAGAAATTTTGTAGTCTACTTCCAAGGAGATATGTGCATTCTTTCTCTTTCCATTTTTTAGTTCTGTTAATTTTAGTATTCTTTGTTTTTGTCATAGTTTTATGCACCAGTTTGATATGGGCTTACTTCCCAGTAAACATGGATAGGAATATGGTATGCATAGTTTTTCCTTGACCCTTCCTTCCTTCCTTCCTTCCTTCCTTCCTTCCTTCCTTCCTTCCTGGCAAGCCACCACCAGTTGGGACTTCTCTTTCTGTTACAACTTTTATCCTTGTATTGTTCATACCTTAAACCTCTTGTCATACCATAATCCACTTTTGTAGGAAGTAATGAAAGCTGGTCTCACTTCTAATCAAACTGTCTTTCCTTGGAAAACTTTATCTTGGATAGGATTGATGATAGTTTTTGGTGTGCTTAGTTTATATCTGCTGCTCAACTAAGGAATCTCTCTCAGTGATTTATGGTATTTGGAAAAAAAAATGGCATTGGAAGCTGTCCAAAGAGCTACTTAGGCTCTTGCTAAACAAATAAAAAATATGTGAGTGTTAAACAGTTGACACCTCCTCCCCCAGTTCCAGTGCAATATTACCAATGTAACGGGTGGTGAAGGAGAACAATAATGAATCCACCCAAAATGCCGTTGTGTACTGCTAGACAAATCAAGCTAATGCACTGAAATGGTTTGAAAGTTTCATATCTAGTGTAGCTAATGGTGGATGATCCAGAAATCTTCCTTGCTAGTTTCATAGAGGGTAGTATTGTACACACACACACACACACACAATTTCCTCAAAGTTTTATTACCTTATGAAAGGGGGTTCCCATTCTCCAAGGCACTCTTAGGATGCATTATTATTATTATGGTTATTATTATTATTATTATTATTATTATTATTTTAAAAACAGAGTTTCTACAAGTGTTATGTTTGAACTTACTTTCTGCACGGTGGTTGAGGGTGTTGCACTTTTATATCTTTCTATGATGCATTTCTAAATTACTCTGCAGCTTCCTGATCTGAGGTAACATGAGGATATCTTCATCTAGTCTCTAATAGAAGCATGGGAAGCCAGGGAGGCTACAGATTGCCAGAGAGATTATTGTTTAATGCAAGTTTGGACACTCAAACACCCCCCTCCCCCGGCCACACTATGCACAAGAACCCCACTCCCCAACTAGAAGAATTTCATTGCATTTTTCTCCTTTAAAAAAACAACAACCCCCAATGTGAATGAGAATGGCTGAAAAAATGTAGAATAACTTTTTGCCACAATGCTAGTATAGGGATTCTTTGAAGATATTGGTTGAGTCTTTCAGTCTCTACAAAGGATGGTGAAGATATGGAGTTCTACCAGTATCTTCAGCCAGCAGAATGGAACATAACTGTCAGATCAATTTTTCCCTCCTCCCTATAGCCTCCTGCATTCCCCCCCCCCCAAAATCTGATCCAGACAGTTGGGGGATCATCCAGAATAGATTTAGGGGAGGCATGTGGGAGGCTGCAGGGAGGAAGGAAGCCCCCTCAACATGTCCAGTCATGTAACGTTGCCTATATCCCTATATTTATCTCCTCTTTAGTTGGGAAAGAGCAGCACCCCTCAACCCATTTTCTCTTTCCCCAGTAACAACAAACGACTCATCATATTTGGAAGAAATAGTTCATCATAACCTTTTTGGAACAGTTTGCCAGTGGGAAGGTCCCTTCCTGTAAATTCCCAGAAGCCATTTGAACTAGCTTTCCTTTGTCATCATAGTCTTGACCTTTATCAGTTAATTAGAGTCAGTTGGCTATAACTTATTCTTCCTAGATGGCATCTCATTATTTCAGGCAATTAGTTGCAACGCTTGGTGAAAGCTGTCCCATCTCTGAGGAAGATGAGCTTCTTTTATGAAATGGCTCTTTTAATTCTCTTCTACTGAAAATGGCTTTAGCCAAGGCTGGGATTGTTGTTTTTTGCTAAGAAGATCTGTCAGTGCATAATGCGACCACTTTTTTTCAAACTGGCTTCTTGTACTGTCCTCCAACTGTACAGGCTGATCATGCCGAGGAGTAACAGGATTAGTCCATTTTCCCTGTTTTCAAATTCTGTGGATTCATCGGTTCTGTGTGCAGTTAGAAGACCATGTGAAATTGGCTTTTGAAACCAAGGTGGGTTTCACAAAGAGGTTATCATATGGCAACAGCTTGAAATAAAGAAGCCTAAATCCCCCATGAGGTTATAAAGCTGCTGTCCTGGCCAAAGATTAGTGATGCCTGGAGAAATGATCCTGCTGGGATGGTCAAAATCGTCAGGCTTGATTTCTCCCACATTTGCATTTTCAAAATCCCAATTTCTTTCTTTCCTGAATATGAACTTTTGCCAATTTCAGTAAATCTGTACGAAAAATGAACTGAACTGAAAGTCTAACATCTGAATTTTTAAAATCTCAAGTTTGCTTGTGCCGAACGTGGAGAACTTTGTGCCACATATGGAGAACTTTATGAATTTGGATGAATTCTTATAAAATCCAAACGGAAAGAAATGCTCAAACATCTCTAGATGTTACTAAAACCCATAGTTCATCTATACTGCGATTTTAGCCAGTTCATAATTTCTGTATTCATATCAAGTCCAGAGTCTAGCCTAGGGATGAAGACATCTGTTTCTTTCTCACACATTGAAATAGTTCTAAATTCATGGTTTATTTTTGTCCCACTGTGTTTGTGTGCAAAGGTGGTGGGATACTTACAGCTCTCCATTCTTCCTTCATGTTTTATGTTGTTGCATTTTATGTTGCACTCATTGGACAGTATGATCCTTCTGTGCAATTTTTATTAAAGCTGATCGCTGAACTTTCATAAAGGAATCAGAAATCTGTTGACTGCAGGGAAGAGCATAGAGCTCTCTCTCTCTCTCTCTTCCCCTCCACTGCTGGTTGCTGCTAACTAGGGATGCATGAGAAATTAATTGCCTTCACATTTTATGGCAAATTTACAACATTCACACACCCTAAGCCCACATACGAACCAGAATACAGTGTTGCAGCAATATTTGCAGTATCACTGCACTGAATTTTGCGGCGCAGTTTGCAAATCAGAAGATTCCCACAACAATGCATATATGACGGAAAAATGTACACAAACTGCATTAGGTGGGAGGAATGTACATATTTAGTACACACACTTTTCAAAACAGGCTTAGACAAACGAGCATGAAAATACATATGAATGGTTGTGTGGATTTGAAACAAATTCGCAAGCTGATGTGGAAATGGGGTGGAAGGAACTTAGTGTAGGAAAAATGAGAAACTGAGTGGAATCAAGCCTTGCAGTTATGTCCAGCCCTACAGCTAACTTTAAATGTCCTTGCCTGATGTAGCAGTTTCTGCATTCTTTGTGTGTATGTGTGTGTGTGTGTGTGTGTGTGGGGGAATCCCTAGGTACATCAATCTATATACGTTTGCAAATTAATTCATATATTTTTTGATCGCCCAACAAGAACCTTTGACATTCCAGGAGGTATGGAATTCTGACAGCAGTTGAGTCTACACCTAGGAGATAGAAAGGGTATAAAGAAATCAAGAGTCGGGCAAACTGTGTGGGTCTATCTATTAAGACTGTGGCTGAGAGCAACTGAGGCATTGAATATTAGAATGTCAACTGAAATTAAACCTAAAGGGGCTGGAGATGGGAGACTGGGGATGAGAGACAATTGACCTGCTCAGATTTTGGTAGATTATAGTAAATACCCTTGGGAGGGGTTGGGGTGAGGGTATGCATGTTGTAAGAGTGAAATCTTCCCCTGTGATATACAGGGATGTTTCTTAAAGTGATAATAGGAAAATAAATATACCTTTTTCATCCCCTACTCTCCTGATGTGTGTTCCCCCCTCTTCTGTATCGCTATAAGATGCTCAGGGTCAGGGCTGGCGGTCCTCTGTCAAAATATAGCATAATAAGAGAAGGCTGTAAAGATGGGAGAAGGGGAAAATGTATCCCTTATCCTCATCCCCCGTTCCTGGAAGGCTGAACTGCGCTATAAGGCTCTTAGGTTCCAGACCGTCTGGAATCCTGAACAGAAGCAGTTACGGCAGTGTTAGAAGCCTTATCTGTACAGCCAAAATACTTGTGCAGGACACCCACTCCTATTGGGAAGTTGAGTTCCCAGTGGCCCACAGCTCAATCAGTCGAGCAGGGAAACGTTGGAATTTCCGTTTACCAGTTTTCTGAATGACAATGGATGGTCTAAGCACCCAGGCCTTAAGCTTTAATGGACGAAGCCTTTGCTGCATTGCATAGGCCTCTCTTTTCAGGGATTATTTCGGCAAAGGAGACCCGAGCTCATTATGCCATGAGCCCAAAGCCACCCTGAAGCTGGGCTCCACTCACAACGTTTCAGTGTTTTATGAACTTGGTGTGTTCTTTTCAGAATCACCTACAATCCCAGGTTTTGGAGCCACTTCCCACCCCCTAAAACCCATATGAGCAAATTGGACTCCCCCACATCTGTCCCCCCCCCCCCAGGACCCAGTCAAGTGCCTGTGGCACATTCGTGGACCTTCACTTCGAGTGCCAAACTTGCACCTAGCAGTCATCCATCCTCACCTGGAGCCTCCATGGTGCACAACCATGGAGGCTCCGGAAATGACATATTTTCCCCATTGTGTAAATGGCAGCCATTAATGGTGCACAATGGAGGTTCTGGAAAAGGGTAGATGGACTTGCAATGGACACTCTTTGAGCCTTAAAGTCTGGTTGAGCACTGTATTAACAGAATGCTGGACTAGATAGGCCTTTGGCCTGGTCCTGCAGGACTGAAGACACCCATAAAACATAACAGATCCTACAGAAAAAGTGGCTCACTTTCTGGAACCTCCCTTCCTCCACTGCTTCTTTCCTAAAGACAAATTGGAGAATTAGAACAGAGAATCTTGATTCTGTATTTCAATGTGCAGAATGTAGCCATCCTCTCTTGTGTGAGCTTCCTGATGGTCAGATCTCTACAGCAGTAGAACAGTTTATCTACAGAGGTTGTGGGTTCTCCATCTCTGGAGGTTTTTAAGAGAGGCTGGACAACCACCTCTTATGGATGGATTAATTGGTTTTCCTGCATATAGGAGAGGGTTGGACTAGATGATCCTTGTGGTCCCTTCCAACTCCATTATTTTATGATTCCACGATCCTATTACCATTCTTTTGAGCTAATGAATCACAGAAATGATTTTCCTAGAAATGAGGAGGTATTTAAAGTTGTTTATGTCTATGAACAAAATCTCACAATTTCAATGACATGTTATTCATGCACCTCCTGTGTCACTGATAATTGTTATTAATGGATAGTACATTTTTCTCCCCCATGGAGCTGCCAAGCATGAGGGGGAACAACAGTCTAAGTGAAATTAATAACTCTATTGCAATAGATTGTACAGATAAACTAGTAATTGCGAGGTCAGATTGGCCAACAAAGATCGATTGTTAACTGGTTATCCTATAATGAAAGCACAGAGCTGTGGAATTCTTTTATGTATTCTGTTTCTCATAAAAAAAACATTGGATTGATTGGCAGCAAATGCGTCTGGTGAACTAGAAATGATTAACATTCAAAATAATGAAATATTAAACACAAATTGAGAATCCATAGTACAGTGGGTTATAGAAGCTTATAACTACACATCCGCTTCTAGCTGCAACAGTGGGGTAAATTAATGTAAATTCAATAGTTCTCTATGTTTTTAAAGGATTAAGTTAGTGAATGGTTTACTTTGTGTGCATTTCTCTAAAATGGTCTGTCTTGATCCTGCTCAGAATGTGGCTTTTTTTTAACCTCTTCTTTGCTGATCCTGACCTGACTACTCCTGGGCAGTTCTGGGCAGAAGTTCCAAAGGCTTGCTTTGTTTAAACTCTAGAAATGCTACTGAACTTTTCTTGAATCAAAATTTGCAATGAAATCATCTAGTCCACTACTGGAATCACACACACCTGAAATTCAACATTGATTATTTCATATGTGTTGCCTAGACCTAGCTGTCAATAAGCTGGGATGCTTATATGTATTTCCTCCTAGATGGATACAAGTTTGATTTCTGGTCCATGCCTGTATCAGCCAAATCTGTGTGTATAGTGAATGTGACCTGTTCAACTGATCTCTGTTTCCTGCCTGTAAGCATACTCTTTCCAGAAGTCAAAAACATTGAGTAGCTGGTTGTCCCTTGTATGTATCTCTTTGGAAACAAACATGCCCCTCCCCTGGCATGTGTAACCATCCCTTTGGATAGCAAATGGGTTTCTTTAAAGCACTGAACAGAATACACAAACACAACATACCATTAGCACATGGTCACTCTCTCTGCCACTCTGTCTATGTAAAACATCAGTAAATCCTATAGGAAACAAATATACATTAATGTCAAAACACAGTGGAACGTGTGCACAGATATGTATTCCGATAGATACTTCTCAGAGTTATTGACAGCAAATCAGCAGAAGGTGGTAGGACAGAATCCTTGGACAATACAATCTCCAAACTGGTCATGGAACAGGAAGATGGAGTCCTATCCATCCCTATTAGACTCGTGGTCTATCTACTGACTTTTCTTTCAACCTGTACATGTTCTGTACTGCTTTCAGACTGTATCTAACTGCTCCTGCATATTAAAATAAAAATAAAATGACACACATAGAAAGCTAGCATTCCAAGGTGAAGGCTAGGCAAACTCTCTTCTCCTCGAGATGCTAGTTCTCTATTTGGAGGGAATTTTGTTTCTTTGTTTATTTATTTATTTATTAGTATGGGAGTGAATTAAATCCTCTTGATCCCCTTCCTGCAGAATTAACATGCACTGCCCATACGCCAGGTTAACACTGCAGAAAACTACATTTTTTTGTAGTCTCCCACACATGGCTGCTTTCTCTGTGTGTGTGCATTTGTGTAAATGCTTAAGTAGTTTTCTTGTAAAGAGACAGGGTGCAATTATCATTATGTCCAATAGCTAGAGAAATTAGGGTTCTTGGTCTCCTAGCAACTGAGATATTCTAAGTGTCGAAAGCCAAGCAGTGACCCTGTCATGCTTGCTTAGAAATATTGTTAGAAAGCTGATGGGAAGGGAGACCCCCCCCCCCAAAAAGAAAGAAAGACAGAAAGAAAGAAAGAAATGGAAGAAGTATAGCCTGGTTTTGGCTAGAACCTGGATCGAAATTTCTGCTGTTTCTTGTTCAGGAATAAGTGCTTCATCAGACTTTGGCAGTTGTTTTTGGTTAACTCAACTGAATGGGAGAATCAATAACCCCCCAACGAACAAACAAAGTGTCTCCTGCAGACGCCAGCTTTTGCTCTGATCACTTTGGACAGAACCCCACTTCATCTCAGGAAGCACCAGAAATGGTCTGAAGGGGCTCAATTCAACTGAATCTGATGCACATCCCTAGTTACTATGGAATAAATTCATATTCTTGTTGTATTGGGTTACTTGGGCCAGATAACTTGGGTTACTTGGGGGCTGGCTGGCTCTCTGCTTCCTAGACATTTGTATATGGCCTTTAAAATTGACTTAGAACCCTATAACATCCTTGAAGATGGATTCTGGACCAACTGTAGCTTCCAAAGACTCTCTTCAAAGGTAGTAACATGTAGAGCATGTTACAGTAATCCAATGTTGATATAACGAAGACATGTGTTGCCACAGCCAACTCTAATGTGTTCAGGAACAGGGCCAGTCTAAGCTGAGCAAAGACACTCCTAGTCACTACCACCACCTGGTCATCCAGATGCAAAGCCAAGTTTAGAAACATCTCTGAACTGTGCACCTGAATTTTCAAGCAGAGTAAAACACCATCCAAAACAATTTGAATCCCTATCTCAGAATCCATCTCCCTCCCAAGTAGGAGTACATCAATCCCTTCTGGATTAAGTTTCAATGTGTTAGACCTCATCCAGGCCATTACTGCTTCCAGGCACTGATTTAGGGTGACCAGATAAAATCCAGGTCAGGGCTCCTGTAACTTTAACAGTTATAGAGAAAAGGGAATTTCAGCCAGTGTCATTTGTATGCAATTAGTTCCTGGTGGAATTCCTTCTTCATCACAACAGTTAAAGTTGCAGGGGCCCTGCCTTCTTTTGTACATGGTCACTCTAGTATAGTGCCTGCACCTTTAACTGTTGTGATGAAGAGGGAATTTCACCAGGAACTAATTGCATATAAATTACACTGGCTGAAATTCCCTTTTCTCTACAACTGTTAAAGTGACATGAGCCCTGACCTGGATTTTATCTGGTCAGCCTACACTGATTGAAAATGCCAACAGCTTGCTTGGTATTAGTTCATCCATCCTCAGGTTGCAGAGCAACACATATGGAAGTCATTGGGTTGGGGAAGGCTGTATTAGACGAAAAAAAGAAAGAGAGCTGCATGCCATCGCCATGTACACACTCACAACCATTGGATGACCTCTCCCAGTGCTTTCATTAGATTCTAAATAACATGGTGGACAGAACTGATTCCTGAAGGACTTCATACACCAACAGCTAAGGCATAAAATGGGAGTCCTTCAACAATCACCCTCTGGAACCATGCCCCGAGGAAGGACCAAACTCCATCACCATCGCCATCCAGCAGTCCAGGAGAATACTTTGGCCAATGGTATCAAATGCTGCTGAGATGTCCAGCAGAAGCAACAGAGATGTTCTCCTAGGGTAGTTCATCCACTAAGGTAACCAAAACCATTTCAGTCTCCAACACCAGGCTCGAAGACAGGCTGATACGGGATTAGAGTGGCGGCACTTTGCTGTTATTCTGCCTGTATGTGGATGCCTGATGCTGTACGCAGATTTCCCTTCTAAATTTGGGGTCTTCTTATATTTATAGGCAAAGTCTCTTCAGCTTGTTTCAGAATAGGTTCATTTAATAAAAAACTCAGAAAATAACTTGGCTGGATTTTTTTCTATTCCCTTCCAACATTCAGAAATCTTACTATACTCCCAATAAAAGCATCAGGAACGAAATATGGCCTGAATGCCCTCAATGTCTTGAGCTCTCCATTACTTCCATGAGTCCTAGCTTGGTGCTCCTGAACGTCAAACAAAATTGGTGTGTCACTAGCAGTGGTGGTATGAGGAACCGAATTTTTTTTCCCCGGAAACCACTTTGTGAGGTCTGCATTGCTTTTGGGAATGAGATTCCAGCACCAGAGCTGTGCTGAAAATTCCTTCGACATTCTTTTAGCCATTCTCCTCTGATGTGATAAGAGAAAAAATAAAATGCTTTCAACTTTTGTTTTGTTTTTGTTTTGTTTTCTTCCAAAGGAGAAGAAAATTATTAGTGAAATTCTCATGGATGGCTTGCAGAGTGTTTGTGCTCACCCTAGTTGCAAGCTGGTTGAAGACAGCATGCTAAACCATGGTTAGACCACTAACCCTTTTTGCAGCAAATGGTTAGCGAGCATGTTTAAACCATGGTTATGTAGCCACCATGGTTAGGAATGGTTCACATGACACACAAAGTCATGGTCCACATGACATGAAAAGCCATGATGTTTAGTTCTAAATGCTTAACCGTGATGGCTTAGTCTGTTATCTGAACAACGTCAGTGTGTGTTCATGACCTGTCTTTCATTGTCCCTGGTTTCCCCATATCCAATACAATTGTATTGTAAATACATGGTAAATAACTCCTCCAATTGGTTTTTTAAAATTAGGAAGTGTGGGCAGCCAGGGAGGCTGCAGAGTGATGGAGAAATGGGTAACAGAACAGGGGGAAATGCAGCAGCCTTGTCTTCCTTGCAATGCAAAGATAAGCTTAAAACAACGCCCAAAGACATTCTAAAGAACCCCAAGAATGAGGCAAATAAATGGAAAAGAGGGAGGAAATAAAACTGAAGGACAGATTTTAGCACAGCATTACTCAGATGCCTGTGAGATGTGTTTTTCCCATAGTGCCTAAGAACTCTGTAGAGGCATCAGGTGCCCTGGAAATATGTCCCAAAGGCTCCTTGTGCCCTGTGTTTCTAGTGAGCAGGTTCACAACAGTGTGCCAAATGCAAGGAGGGGCATGGGTTGTATAGTTTCCAAGGCGCCCAAGATCTCTCCTGTGGCACTCTGGGAAACTACAGGTCCCAGGACTCTTTGCTGAACTGCAAATGCTTTGAAGTTTGGTTAACATTCCAAGCCAAAGCATAGCTTCTCAGAGAAATGGTGCTGAATTTGTAATGCACCCAGGCATTTGAGCTGGAGACAATCTCATTCCAAACCAGGTAGTAAACAACTCTGAAATACTAGTTTCAAGCACATTGTGCCAACAGGAGTCTGACTTTCTCTCAGTTCCCCCATGCACTTTGGTGGCATGAACCAGGAGGATTCAGCACATCTGTGCCTTTCTATTTCACAGCAGCTCAGGTGGCTTTGTCAAATCAAAAAATGGCCTGGTGGCCAGGCAATTGGATGGGGGATATGAGAGATTGGAATCCAACCTTCTCTCTCTGTCTTTCTGCCTTGAGCAATTCACTTTGTTGTCAATTTGTATCCTGCTTTGATCATCGTCTGTTTAAACTCTAAGCTCTTTGGGGGCAGGATCTTCCTAGTCATGCGCGCCAGGGCAGAATGGAGAAGACAGAAGATGGGAGCCCTCTCAAATCAACGCTTCTGTGACATGCCAACTTGGGCAGATATGTTTAGCAGGAGAGATCTCTGGCAACTTCTGCAAGTATTTTGCTTCTCCAGTGATGCATGCAAAGGTTAGTAAGGAGGAAGCAGAGGAGAGCACTGCAGGGTTATAAACCTAGCATCAACAGCTCATCGGGGTAGATGACTAGAAAACTAGAGAAGGTTGCAGGAGGTCATGGCATGCACAAGAAAGAAAAGAATAAAAAGGGATGAAGGCAGCATTTTTTTTTTTTTTGGTTTAAAAGAAAACATGTAAATTAGTGTTGCGCTGAAAATTTCTCCCAGATTTGTTTTTGACCATTCTCATTCAATTGGGTAGAAAATGAATCACTTTCAAAAAGAAATTCAGCGGTGAAGAGAATTTTGGAGTAATTCTCATGGATCGGGCTTGGCTTTCTTGTTCTTACCTTACTTGTGAGGTGGCTAAGGAGCATGTGGGAGTGCCTTGACTTTTCTGGTACACTCTTCTTCTCTCTGGCAGGCTGTAGCTTCCTTGGCTTCCAACACTTCAATGAAAGCCCAGGAGAAGACATCGTGAGGGAATTTCTCCTATAGGGCTTTCTCAGATCAGGAGGCTTGAGAGGCTGAAGAGAAATGGAGATATGTGGAATAGGAAGAAAACACACACACAGCACCATTGGCAGTGATTAGGTAAGCTCAAAATGCCACAATAACAAACAATGAAACACCCAGAGATTGAAGCAGAACCAACGGATGGCTCTTCCATGGTGGAAGAAAGGGTTCAGGAAATTGGAGGACAGATTTTGGCTCAAGACTAGCTTCATCCCTGGAGCGAGATGCAACACTGCCCCCCTCATCCCAATACTGTGGAAGATGAAAAATGGGGTGGGGAAGGCTGACAACACAGTTGATGCTGTGGTAGCACAACCCCCCAAACACCTTATGAAAAAGTAAAAAAAAACTCTTCTACAACCCCTGCCAATGGTGAACCTTACTTGTGAGGAACTCTGGAGAAAGTCTCTTCCCTGCCCTGGAAAAAATCAGTGAAATCCCCCCCCCCCCCCAATTTTTTCTGCCCGCAATTTTCAAGACACCATTTGTGCACATCTCTAGTCTAAATGCTTTTTCTATCTGAAACTTCCCAAAGCGGTAAATGATGAAGCATGAGATGAAAAAGAATAGCACAAACAGGGAAAACAATGCAGAAAATGCCATACATTCCCCGTATTTTGTTTCACTTAAGAAGTAGCATTATGGCCTCTGTAGGACAATATTGAGAGGGACAAATTCTTAATCTTTCCTCTACCTTCCAGGTTTCTTCTTAATCATAGAATACATAGAACAGGGGTGGACAATGTGGGACCCACCAGATCTTTGGCTTACAACTCACATCAGCCTGAGTCAGCCCAGATAATGGTAGAGGGATGGTGGGAATTGGAGGCTCACAAGTTGCCCAACTCTAGGCTGACCATATGAAAAGGCGGACAGGGCTCATGCAACTTAACAGTTGTAGAGAAAAGGGAATTTCAGCCAGTGTCATTTGTATGCAATTAGTTCCTGGTGAAATTCCCTCTTCATCACACCAGTTAAAGTTGCAGGGGCCCTGCCTTCTTTTGTATATGGTCACTCTAGTATAGTGCCTGCACCTTTAACTGTTGTGATGAAGAGGGAATTTTACCAGGACCTAATTGCATACAAATGACACTGGCTGAAATTCCCTTTTCTCTTCAACTGTTAAAGTTACATGAGCCTTGTCTTCCTTTTCATATGGTCAGCCTACCCAACTCTGACTTGGAGTCATACAGTTAAGCCTTCTAGCCCAGCTTCTTACTCAGTGCAAGAATGTTTCCCCTTCCTGCTAGTTTTCCACTCAAAATTATGCCCCACCTACTTTCCCCATCATTGGAGGATGTCATTTCAACAAGCCACATGGATAGGGTCATTATGAGCACAGACAAATAATAGAAAGAGAAAGGGTGAAGCATTTCTCCATTGAAATTGCCATTAACCGGTGGCCTCTTGCTGCCCTTTTCAATTTAAACAAACAAACAAAAACAAAGACATAGGCTGAGTTCGGACAACATAATAAGCAACTGGGTGGGGGGAAACAATCATCAGTTGTATTGACTATCGTGTCGTCCGAATGCTGCCATAGTCAACTCAGCGCTGATCCTAATCCACACCTCAGTTGATTGTTTATTACCATGTTGTGTGAGGAGTACCCCCTAGATGTACAACTGTAAAGTTGATTATTACCCCACCATTGACTATCGTGTTGTTCAAATTCAGCCTCTCTCTCTCTCTCTCTCTCTCTCTCTCTCTCTCTCTCTCTCTCTCTCTCTCTCCTCCCTCCCCCCCTCTCTCTGGGGTGATGGTTAAGTGGCCACCTTAGTTTCAGATTTGAGCTCCAGATGTTCCTGACAAAAGTTCCCTGTAAATAAAAACCAACTACAATGGGGAGATAGCTGGGTTTGTGTGTTTCTCACATACTGTTTGTGTGTTTCTCACATATCATCTACTTTGGCTCTGCGTTATGAAGCTCATTAGATAATATTTGACAAGAAGCTTCTTTTAACTAGGGATGGATGAAGTTTGATTCTGCACCAGTTCTTATTTTTCCAACATGAAGTCAATTCTATCTCATTCCCATGTCAGTTTGTGATTTTTTTAAAAAAAGTCTGCACACACAATAATCCATCTCTCCTAATACCTATATTTTTGAACACATGCTTCCATATTAGCCACATTTTTGGTATATAATAGGGAAACCTGTGCTCAGCATTTATGGTAGACAGTTTTTGATTTGCTAGCTGCATTACAAAATCTGGAGAAAGTGTGAATATCCCCATATAAATGTGTTCTGGTTCATGTGTGCGTTTGGAAAGTACACATTTGATACATTCACATTAATAAATAAAGTTTCCACTCATTCCTACATTTAGCCAATTTTATTCCATAGGGTGGTTTTGGGCCAAAGAGACTGACCTAACCTTCTGAAAGAAAGATGGGATATAAAGAAATAGGCCATGTATCTGATCCAGGAAAGAACCTCTTCCGGTTTTTCCACAGATTCCAAAAGTTATTTTTCTGATGAGACAGAGGCAATGATGACATTCCCCTTGAAACTTTAACAATCCAAATAGTGAAATGTTGGCTTATGGTTGTAGCTTTCCCTGTACAGTAATGTGAACTATTAAACAAATGGCACTGTGTAATATTCTCTCGTTGAGTAGAAATGTTCCCATTTAGGTAAATTTTCCAGCCTGCAGTTGGCAGTTATCATCCAGAATGGCAAAGAAGAAGGAGAATATATATATATATATATATATATATATATATGAGCTTGACTGAAATTATGAGTCAGCCCGCAGCATTATCATATCCCCAAAGGGAAGCATTGTGGAGTGTTGACATCTAGAGTGAATAGGAGAAAACAGCCCCACTTTCTGAATGCAAACAAAAGGGTGCTTCCTCCAGATGAGAACAACACACACTAAACAATTCTGCTTGCTAATGCTATAGAAGCACTAGCCAGTGTCCATGTGAATTGCACAATACTTAGGCTCTGCCCAATGGGGCACATTATTCAGATAGCATTGTTATTCTGGAGAAATCTGCAACAGAATCAAATGAGTTTAGATTTCTATGAATCCAACCTGTGGATTCCACAACAGACCAGATTTTCCCAAGTTGCATGGATTCCTTGGACTTGAGGACAGTTTTTTTTTTTAACTTTCCAGAAGTTGACACAAATTTAGTTCTGTAAGATTAAAAAATAAATCACTGGCTGAAAATGCGCATTTCCCCCAAAGGCTAAAGCATGAAAATGCACATGGGAGATTTGCACATTTTCACAACTGAGAATTTTCACAAAGGGGAATTTGTGCAAATTTGGATACTGGGGGGAAAAAAAACCCATTCTGCTAATGAGTGGACGATGGTAAGAGAGGCATGACAATCCACAAAATGCATTCGGAACAGATTTTACAAAATGTGTACACCCCTGTTTTGGGGAATAATGGTTCTTCGCCCTCATCCTTAACCAAAGCACCCACCCCAAACACAATCACTATTGCTGATGGAGGAACTTTAACTGCTTTCCTTTCCCTTTAAAGCAGAGCCTCATTCAGCCTGAGGGGTGCATTTTGTTTTGGGGTTGTTCTCAGAAAATGCATCCCAGGAATGGTGGGGCAAAGGCAAAAGGGACAAAAGCAAATGCGTAAAGTTCTTGCTACCAGTAGTCAAGCTTTGGCAGAGGCTTTAGAGTGTCATCACATGGAGAAAATTGTGTTTGCTTACCAGCACTTCTCCACCTGCGTGTTTGTCCCTCATTATTTTCCCCTTTTGAAAGAGGAAGTAAACAACCTGGACATGGCCCATTCAGTGGGCCATTCTGATCTTCAAACAAAATTGGTGCAGTGGTGGTATGAGGAACCAAAATTTTTTTTTTACCAGGAAACCACTTTGTGAGGTCTGCATTGCTTCTGGGAATGAGATTCCAGCACCCAGCGCTGTGCTGAAAATGTCTTCTACATTCAATCTCATCTGCTTTGGTAGAAAAGAAACTGCTTTCAACTAGGGGTGTACACGGACCCCCTGGTCCAGATCCGGATCTGGAACTGTTAAATCTGGACTGGCCCGATCCGGATCTGTATGATCCTGACCCGGTCCGCTTTAAACCAGAACCGGGGCCCAATCCGGATCTCCGGATCGAGATCTGGAGATCCTCCTTTTCCCATAGACTTGCAAGTCTATGGGGAAAAGGTCTCACCGCCCTCCCCCCACTCTCCATGCTTACCTGCTGCCGTCCGCTGCCGTCCGCTGCCATCTGCTGTATTGAGAAGGAGGCCTCGGCCTGATTCTCAGTAGAACAACGTCATGCCGGGTGATGTCATCACCCAGCACAATGTCGTTCTACTGAGAAGCAGGCCTCAGCCTGATTCTCAGTACAGCGGACGGCAGCAGTGAGTGGCGGCAGCGATGAGGAGGCAGCAGGTAAGCAGGGAGAGTGGGGGGGAGGGCTGTGAGTCTAATGGACTTACCACCGGCCTGGCATCCCTGGGGGATCGGGATCCGGATTTGTGCACAGCCCTACTTTCAACTTTTGTTTTGTTTCTGTTTTGCTTTCTTCCAAAGGAGAAGAAAAGTATAAGCGAAATTCTCATGGATGGTGCTGCTTCTCCTGCACACAGCTGGAGATAGTGGCAACTTCCATGTTTAAAAATAAGTCAGATTTACTGGGGTGTTGTTGTTGTTTTGTGGTGCAAAGAAGGCTAGAAGGGGTGAGAGGCACACGGGAGGCAGACATAATGAGAGGGACCCGCAAAAATCTGCGAGTGCCCAGTAACAAGCGTACAAGAAAACACTCATCTGATGGAGCTCTTAGAATGGGTGGAAAATGCCAAAATTGCACAATACCTAGGCTCTGAACAATGGGACGTATTGGGCTACAGGGGGAAGAAAGACAACTCATTCCCAGATTTTGGGAGCAAACCCCCAGTTCAGCTCACAAAGGCTTGCCAATCTTCTGGGGAGATCCAATGTGCTCAAAAAATGCCAGCTTCCCTCATGATGGACATCTCTACTCAAAAACTTGGTCCTTTATGGATAAATCTGCCAGTTTTTGTTTTTCCTGCATTTAAATCTCAATCTCTCTCTCTCTCTCTCTCTTTCAACTGATGTTCTTTTTGTCCCAAATATGGGTAATGTTGTGATTTGTCCCAAATATAGATAACTGAAACAAAATTCTCATGCATCCCAAGTTGATATACACTGGAGGTTTCAGAACATAACCTGTTTTTTGTGTCGATCCAAGAAAAAAATGGAAAACCCCTCAGTCTCAATTCCATCCCCATTGCAGCAGAGGCATTCTGATAGTATGTACAATGTTCTGATTTATTACATCTTCCGAAATGTGGTTATTGCATAAATCCAACAAAGCAAAAACACAGAACAGAAACTTTAAGAAAGGAAGAACGCAGGGTATTTAGAATGGACCTGTCTGATTATGCACGCAAGGGCCCTGATGTGTTTTTCTTCTTCTTTGGTCTGCTTCTATAATAATAATAATAATAATAATAATAATAATAATAATAATAATAATATAAAAATGCTAGTTTCACATCTGGGAGCTCTTGAAGCTTCCAACAACCTTCGATTAGATTTTGCAGAATATATATATATATATATATATATATATATATCAACAACAACGAGGAAGCCCAGATGGGGAGTGATCTCTGGAGAAACTGCAGAGCTACAGAAAACAAGCCTGTGGGCTGCCTGTAAGGAAGAGTCAGAACTTTTGACAGTTCCCAGCTACCTCAGTGTTTCATGCAGAGCAGATTCTAGTTCTCTTTCAGTGCTCACATCTAAGGATATAAGAACAGCAGTCGAAGCTGGTGGCTCCAATTTTGGTGGGGCTGTGAATCCATTCTGGGGTTTCAGTCAGAAGCAGCCAGAATGCTAAAGGAGTGACCCAAGGTTCTGAGCATAATTTGGGGATGGGGTTCAGCATGTTGGATTACTCCTTTAGAGTCCTGGCTGGTCCTGGCTAATGCCCAGATTAGATTCACAGCCCCATCGAAATCAGAGTCACCAGCCTCCACTGAAGAAGCGCCTTGCTGGATCAGACCAAAGGCCTATCTAGTCCAACATTCTGTCCCCACAATGGCTAACCAGATGTGCATGGGAAGACCGCAAGAAGGGCGCATGTGCAATAGAACCCTCCCCAGTGAATGGCATTGAGAAGCATAAAGTCTCTGATCCTGGAGGTAATATATAGCCTTTATTTCTTTATTTGTGCATACTACTTTTACACCAGTTGACATCCCAGGATCTTTACATGAAACAACATCAACAACCACCCACACAGACTACAATGATTAGCAGCCATTTATAGCTTTACCTTCCATGAATTTGTCTAACCCCCTTTCAGTGGTGTATAAATTGCTGGCTATCACCATCTTTTGAGCTAGTGAATCACATAGTTTAATTGTGCAAAGAAGTACCTCCTTGGGTGTTCTGAATGAATCTGCCACCATTCAGCTTTACTTTGGATGACTGCAGGAGCTAGTATTATGAGATAGGGAGAGATAGTGAGAAAGGAAGAAAGGGAGAGAAAGAGATTGTCCCTAAATTCACTTTCTCCAGACCATGCAGAATTTTATACAACCCTACTATATCTCTCACCAAACTAAAACACCCCAAACATTGTCACCTTTCCTCTCAGGAGAACTGCTTCAGACGCCTTATCATTCATCCTTTGGTTGTTTATTGGTGCCAATGGGAGTCTTCCCCCTCCATCCCAGTACTAGTTAACATAGCAGATTATTTTTCTGAGAACACAACCAGGGAGGGAAATCTTTAATTTCCTTCGCTGTACATGGTAGTACCAATGTCTACCCTCCCTTCCTTCCATGGGTGGTATTGATTCTCCCCTGTCTCAGATCCTTAGCATTATGCACAGTTAGGCTCTAACTTTCCAAGTGGGTTTCACTTTCGAATGTATGAGAAGCCCCGACATAGACCAATCGCTAAATTACATTTGCACTGCACATGAACACTAATTCATTGCTTGGACCTGAAGTATATATGATGGGTGAAACATGGCTGCTGAAACATCCGATCTCTCCCAAGGAAAATGCACACTGTACCATCATTTCAGTGTTTCCCTGCTCTGTTGCACATGGCAGTCAAAGAACTAGGATTGGTATGAATGCGATTAGGGATGCCGCGAGTGCCTGACTGGGCCTGGAAGTCTTGCAGACCCACACACACATCTGCCCCCTCTGGACCCAGTCAGGCACTCCCGACATGAGCATGGACCCCCCACCTAAGCAATTGCAACACATTCATGCCTTTATCTTTGCAACAATGGGGGACTTTAAGGCTGCCATTGACATGGGGGTGGAGGCTGCACAATTTATGGAGGCTCAGGAAATTGTGCAATTCCTCCCATTGCATCAATGGCAGCTGGAAGGGGAAGTGTGTGAAATGTCAGCACCAGACAGGTGGCTGCTGAGCACTTGCTGGGGCCCTTGTGAGCTTCTTCTGAGACTCCTGTGGCCATGCGAATGGCAGCAGGTGGCTGTGGGATGAGCACCTGCCAAGGTGAACGCAGGTGAGTTCACCTACCCCTAGGTGATGATGCTGCATCACACATGGGGAAGACATGCAGGCGTCATTGAGGAACAAGACTAGAGACATGGATCTTCAACGTGTTGGACTGCTAGTCTGAGGAGGCTCTGGTGTTTCCAGTGTGTGGTTTTATTTGTAATCTCCCTCTCCCTTTCTTCCTTGCCCCTTCTCTCTTTTGCCTTCTCGGTTTTCTGGCTTCCCATCCATCTGACTCTCCTGTTCAATATTTTCTCTGTTCATGCGGCTGTTCACTTGTTTTTCAAAGCATGAGCTCATTGGGGTTTGGTGTTCCCTGATTTCTGAGGAGAAGTAATTGATTTATTTTTCTTTTGGACAAAACAGCCCGATTATAGTAACGCTTGAAAGACTCAGATCAAACGTTAACCAGGGCCAATAGTGTGATACGTATCTAGGGATGAATGAGAATTTTATTTCAGTTTGCGTTTGATAAGAATTTGCAATGGAAGGAATTTGGGGTGAAAATAAATAAATAGATAAGTCAAATGTATGAGGAAGTGAAACTGACAAATTCATCCAGCCAGGCGGAGCGCTTGATGTACTTAGCTTTCAAAACTCTGATTTAAGAACATAAGAACATAAGGAGAGCCCTGCTGGATCAGGCCAGGGGTCCATTTAGTCCAGCACACTTTTATCACAGTGGCCAACCAGCTGTTGATCAGGGACCCACAAGCAGGACATAATGCAACAGCACTCTAGTCTTACTGCCTCTGATACTGCTGGTAGCACATAGCCAGCAGAACTAATAGCCATTGTCCTTCAGGAATTTATCCAACTCCCTTTTCAAGTCATCCAAATTGGTGGCCAACACTATATCTTGTGGTAGCGAATTCCGCAGTTTAACTATGCACTGTGTGAAGAAGTACTTCCTTTTATTTGTCCCGAATCTCCCACCAATCAGCTTCATGGGATGACCCTGGGAGAGGGAGAAAAATGTCTCCTTACCCACATTCTCCACACCACACATAATTTTGTACACCTTTATCATGTCTCCCCTTAGCCTCCTTTTTCCCAAGCTGAATTTTCACAAGGAGTTTTCATCCTTGTGCATTCGATCACCTTTGTGGTGCTGAGTTAGTATTGCCACTACTTTTTTTTCTGAGAGGTTTCTCATCTTTAACAGGTATGTAGCATGTAGGTACAATATAATCCTTTCCCTCCCCGAAATAGCTGTATGTATTGAATTTGACTGGTGCAGATAGGTGAGAATTTCAGTTCAATTCATTTGCTAATATCCATAAATTTCATCATATTCAGGCCAGAAATAACTTGAAATTTATTTAGTTAGTTTTAATTCAATGCAAATAAAAGTGAAATGGACAGATCAGTCACCCTATACCACAGCAGCCCTTGACAAAGCAAACCCTTCTAACTGTGCAAAGGCGCTGCTCATTATAAGGATTAATAAATGATATGAAAATGATCTACCCTAAATCCAAGTGAGAATTAATGAAAAAAAGGTAGCAACTGGTTAAATGTGTCTATATATATATATATATATATATAATCATAATGTTTATCCTGACACATGGGGAAAGTAATTTCCTGTTGTAGACTTTATGCAGAGTATCTATTAAATTAGCTTTCAAAGTATTTGCAGAGCAATAACTCAGGATTGACTGGTGGGAATCTCATAATCCAGGAACGTGACCCAGCACAATATCAGCCTGGTTTTGCGAGCTGGGATTAATTCCAAGTTTTTCTCTCCATGGCAGTGAATACAGTACATGGCAAATAATGCCCCGTAAACACATTCTGATCTCCTTTAATCTCATACAAATATTCAGGTGACCAGCTCATTGAATGTCCTTTAAGAGCACCCGAGGATATTATCAAAAATTACCAAGAAAATTGCAGATGAATTAAGCAGGGAAGTCATATTTATAGCCTGGGTCAGCAGCTTTATTCCCCCCCCCCATTTCTTTCTCTTCCCCTCTGCTAAGTTTTAAATCTATTTCCTCAAAATAGTTTCCTTTTCTTCCCTTTTTCCAGTTATTTTGTTTAATACATAGATTTGTATTAATCTATAGAGATGAATACATATGAAATGCATATAAATGAAAATACAACTTTCTAACAATTATATGTAAGCTTCAACAAGAGTGGGCCAGATATCCAAATAAGGATCCATGAATAGGTGGCATCTATATCCCACCCATTCAAATATTGAAAGCATTGTAAGGCCCTCAATCCATTGCATTACAGGAGGTGAGCATTTATCCTTCCGATGCTGTGAAGTCAGCCTTTCAGTTGTCAAAAAGGCATGGCAAATCCATTTATGTTGACCATCTATTAGTTTCCAAGGAGTAGGTAGATAATTTAAAAGCGCATACACATTTGCAAATATAAAAGACTTCCCAGTACAAAATGTATTCATATAATAATAATATCCTCCCAAAATTGAACCAACTACTGGACATTGCCAAAACATATGTTGAAAAGAAGTACGAGATGGATTGCACCACCAGCAATTAGATGAATTAGACAAACCCTGATTAAAGAGACATTGCAGCATGCAATAGACATGAAACAAATGTTTTTACTGAATCAGACACAGCCTGTGGTCCGCAAACATGGCAAGTATAGATCCCAAAGTGGTTATTCATTGATTAGGCAAAGTGGGACAATCGAGCTCCCTATTCTATCCTTGCTTAAAAGCCTGCATATCATATTTATTCACCAATAAGGTTTATTTTATCCCTGTTTCAACATGCCTCCTCACTCATCCTCTGACTTGGGCCCTGCACATCTGCCCCACAGTTTTGACCTGAATGCGCCACTGCTAGTACGGTTAATTAGGGATACCATGAGAGCCTGACAGGGTCTGGGAGTTGTGCAGACCCCCCCTCCACATCCAGTTCCCCAGACCCAATTGGGCACTCCTGATACAAGCATGGATCCCCACCTGAATGCTCGCGAGGCCTCAGTGAGGACTCCCCCCACATGCTGAAGGGAGCCTTAAAGGCCCCACTGATGAAAGGATAAAGGCATGAATGCTCATTGGGAAATCAGGAAATGCATGATTTCAGATGCTGCTGAATGCTCGTTGGGCTCTTGTGAGCCTCTTCTGAGGCTCGCGTGGCCAAGTGAGCAGGGTGGACAGGTGTGGCGGCAGGGCGAGGGGCTGCCGAGGTGGGCACAGCTGAGTTTACCCTATGCCCTCCACAGTAGATGGGCCTGGGACTCCATTTAAAGTTTAAAGCAATTGATGGCAAATGATGGGCCATTGTGTGAAATGTGAAATGGAGGTTGTCGTCAACAGGAACTAGGCAGCTGATGAACTCCCACTGGCAGAAGACCATGACTGCCAGCGAAGCTAACTGGGTAAGCCTACTTGGGAGGCACCAGGGAAGCCCACCATGGGTTTGTGTTTGTGAGTGCTGTGGTGGGGATTATACTTTGCCAAGCCTGGTACCATCCCTGCTGACAACGACCTGAAACCACAGTAGGATGCTTGCAGCTCTGTATCTGCAGCTCTGTATCTGCCCAGGTTATTATTGTTTCACACCAGGAGAACTCACATCCTATTAATGTCAATATTGGGATCAATCTACATACATCATTTTGTGTGCTATAGTAATTTCCATGGTAGGCAAACCCTTTATTGTGTTTTTAAACCTCTGTCTGGGGGCTTGTACCAAGCAAAATCCACAGCATATGGCTGTGCATAATGCTGCTTTGAGGGAGTATGTTAAGAGCAGATTCTGCCATCCATTTCCTATTCTGTCAAGACCTATGTCCAACAGTACCCTCATGTGATCAGGATTTTACCCACTTTATTCCTTCCAGACTGAACATGGACTTAGACTCAATTTGCAGTCAAAATCCATATATTTCTGAGATTGCTTTTAAAAAAAGCATTCGATGGCATGTATACAAAAATGCATACATTTCAAAATGAGTATATTCGATGTGGAGAAATAAATTTTAATCATGAGGAAATAACATGTACTTTTCTTTTAAAAAAGTACATACATTTCAGAATGAGTACATTTCAAGAATGAGGACAACCATACTTTAATCATGGGAGAAGACTGTGTACATTTCAAAATGCATACAGTTCAAGATGAGTACATTTTAAAAAAATGAGTACATTTCATAAATGTGCACAATTGATGTGTACATCTGGGAAAATATACATGAAAATATGTACAGCTTTTCATGAAAAAAGAAAGAAAAATCTTGCAATCTGATACAGACTCAAGTTGGAATGAGCTTCGAGATAGAATCTGGAGAACTTCAGTGAGCTCAAGCTTTGCTGATTCTCACATCCTTATCCTGGCCAAATGAGAGTGGAAATGAACAATAAGATGGAACATTGACGACTGGATGTTAACCATAGAGGAGGTATATGGACAAAAGGGTTATTCTTAGCACGCTTCACAGGTAATCGTCATTGGAGTGGTATCACTAATGCAACCCACCTTATGTTGGGGAATCAACCACTTGTAGTTCCCGACTAAGAAAGCTGGAGTTTTATTTGATCTTTTAAGTGAACTAACCAAATCCACACTTCCTGGACTCATGTGCAGATTGGGATGCAATTAACCTTGAGAACCAGTTTGGCAAAGTGACTAGAGTGTGGGACTGGGAGTCAGGAGATCTGGGTTCTAGTCCCCACTTGACCATGGAAGCTCACTGGGTAACTTTGGGCCAGTCACAGTCTCTCAGCCCAGCTTAACTCAAAGGGTTGTTGTTGTGAGGATAAAATGGAGAGGAGTAAGATTATGTATGCCGCCTTGGGTTCCTTGGAGGAAAAAAAAGCAGGATAGAAATGCAATAATAAATAAATAGATTACTCACTTCTCTAAATTTTGCAATGCAATTACTGAAAGAAAAATTGTACATACAAGACTATGTAAGATATGCAAAAATGCAAATGTTAGAGAAAGACACATACAAAGTATGAATAGTAGGAAAGATGCATGCAAAATACACATGGGAGGGAAGGTTGCAGTTCTTTAAATGAAATATCTGAATGATGCTGAAATCGAATGGAACAGTCTTAAAATTGAATGCATGTGAAACTGGCACAGATCAGGTATGGATGGATTTGTACACCAGTAGTACCAACCGATCAGTTGGTGGAAAACTAATCTTTTTCCTCCAAAACTTTTTTTTAAAAAGTATTTCAGAATATGGGGGGGGGGGGGGAGAAAGTCTGAATAGTTCCCTATCGAAAGAGAAATATAATATCTGCTCCGCCTCATGTTTAGTAAACTTGTTAGGTTCGCAGTGGTGAACTGACAGTGCTAAATGCCCTCCTTTAAAAGCCAGAAATCAGACAGAAAAAGACTGCAGAGGAAGAAGGTTAAATAACATCAAAGCAGATGCCTGAAAGAAGGTCAATAATTGACTGGACAGGACAGAGACAATGAATGAAAAATTGTTCGGACCCTGAGCATCACACACGAGGGATGTCGACGAAAGTTATTGATGGTGGATGAAGTGGCCGTCGTGGAAGAAAAGAAACCAAAAAATGGTCTGTGATCAGGTTTGCAAAGAGAAATGCAAGAACAAAGTTTAACACACACACACACACACACACACACACCAACAAGAGTCAAGAAAAACTCTTTTTCACCGGCAATTCCCCAAGCACCGGAGATAGCAGAGTCAAAACAAAGGGTACAATATTGCTTCGAGGCATTAAATCAAAAGGGTGGAATGTGTACGGAAAGCACAGGACTCGATAGCAAAAAACAAGAAGAGCCTTTTTGCTCTGTATCGCATTCGGAAACTGGGTCTTGCGGACTGCAACAGGGCCACTGCTCAAAGTTGGATTTTGAGACAACATTTGAATAAGAGCTGTTTTTTGCTCTTTAGGAACTCATGGCTCCTGATATACAGTTGTAAATATGTACATGTGAAATGTAGCCAGTTTTGAATGTGTTCAGTCTTCTCATCTGATGAGCCACTAACGATTCTAGGGTGCATGCCTGATTGGCGGAAGCCTGGGGCTGCTTTGATAGCAACCTAATGTTCATAATCTGTTATTCAATGTTATGTAAACGTTAGACTGGGTGCTGTTTTCATTCTGTAGTTGTCATATTTCTAGTTTGTTACATTGTTTTAATCTATTTTAAACTGTTCTCATAAGCCGACTTGAGTGACATTTTGAGTGTGGGTAGAAAGGCAGGGTATAAACCAAACAACCAAGTAACCAATGAAATAAATAAATAAATAAATAAGCATAGATTTTTTTTCTTATTATTCCAAAGTAGCATGTACAAGAGCCTATCAGGAGTCTGAACCACAGCCCAAGTAGTTGGGAACAGAGCTCAGATGTTGTGAAACTTTCCAAGACAGGCTGACATGCTTTCATTCAGGGGTGCTCATATATCCATCTTGGTGTGACTACCATCTTGGAAAATGGTGGCTAGAGAATCTATGCCACAGATTGAGTGTGTCTTTGGATGGACAAATCTGACAGTTCCGTTCCTCTTGGTTTCTCATTCTTGACCTTTGACAATGTTCATCATTTGTTATTCAATATTATGCAAAAAGAATGGGATGAGAGACCCAATCCAACCAACTAGGGGATTTGTAAAAATAATAACCCCCCCGACCCCATGTGTTTGTTATTCACTGAAGTTCCATTACTAGGAAATTGCATCTTTTTAAAAATAACAACAACAACAACAATAACAATAACAACAACAACAACAATAATAATAATAATAATAATAATAAATAAATAAAGGCATTTCAATAAAAGCCCATCTCTCTCTTAGTAATGAAACCTTTTGGGTGTCATCGTTACAGATATCTGTTAGACGAGGTGCATATAAAATAAGATGGGTTTCATTGAAGTACCACTTTTGTTACTATTGTCAGTAGAATGTATCACAAGACCTGGGTGGATTTGAAGAGGCTAGCCACACTGAATTTCCCCCATGATATCAAAAAGCTTTGTGTTTGCAAGTAGCCTTTGCTGAAGCAACAAGCATCTGATAGTCCTAATCCTCATCCAAAGAATTTTCACATCATTTTGTTCCAACCAGTTGCCTCTGAGATGGAACTTCCCTTTGGATTTCATTCCCTTATTCCAGGGATATTGAACCACATGGCCATGGTACAAATCCAGCCCCTAAGCTTTCCCAGATGTGACACGCTTTGCCCCAGCCTCACCCCTTTCCCCTGATGACCAAGCATTTTGTGTTTTCTTGCCTTTTGAAATCTATCTGTTAAGGATTAGTTACTGGCAGTAAGAGCTTGAAGCTAAAACATAGTGGGACTTTGGTGTCACACCTTTGCCCACCAGTATAATGTTGCCCCAGAGAGTTTCCCCAAAGTGGAATACAGTTCTGAGGCTGAAAGGGGTTCAACACCATTGCCTTATTCCTTTCACTCCAACTCACTCGATGAGAATCTCATCATACACTGGCTTCATTCCTTGTACCTATTCCTTCCATATACCTATGGTCTTTGTGTTCTATTGTGTTTGGAGCCGAAGAGGTCCTTTCCCACTAAATGGAATGATGGAAACATCGGCTACAGCTATTCCAAATAGTATCGTTGCAGGAGAAATTCCTTTGTTTTGAATTTTAATGTGAAGTCACCTAATTTTGCACTTTCAAGCCAAAATGCAAACAGAAATTTTATCTTTCAAAATGTGCAGTTCTATAAATCGTTCAACTGAGTTTTCTAACCATAAAATCATACAGAAATGTGTATATTGTGATGGGAAAACACATAAAATGAGTATATTAGTGGAAGTAACATTCAAAATTACATTAAGTTCATGAAATTACTTGCAAAAAAAATTGTATATTAGACAAAATGCCATATTTATTAATTTATTTATTACATTTGTATACCGCCCCATAGCTGAAGCTCTCTGGGTGGTTTACATAGGATTAAAAACAATTAAAAATAATATACAGAAATTAAAACAGCAAAAACATACAACATACGCACAATCTGTACATTTAAAAACCACTACAACACTTCAAAAAAGCTACAAAAACAAAACAAAACAAAACAAACCCAGGCTCCTCAGATATTGCCAAATGCCTGAGAGAAGAGGAAAGTCTTGACCTGGCACCGAAAAGATAACAATGTTGGTGCCAGGCAGGCCTCGTCGGGGAGATCGTTCCACAATTGGGGAGCCACCACAGAGAAGGCCATCTCTGTTGTTGCCGACCTCCGAGCTTCCCTCGGAGGAGGCACTTGGAGGAGGGCCTTAGATGTTGAACGTAGTGTTCGGGTAGGTTCATGTCGGGAAAGGCATTCCATCAGGTATTGTGGTCCCAAGCCGTCTAAGGCTTTATAGGTTAAAACCAGCACCTTGAATCAGGCTCAGAAACATACAGGCAGCCAATGCAAGCGGGCCAGAGTAGGTCTTATATGTTCGAACCTACTGGTTCCAGTTATCAATCTGGCCGCTGCATTTTGCACAAGCTGCAGCTTCCGAACCACCTTCAAAGGCAGCCCCATGTAGAGTGCATTGCAGTAATCTAACTTGGAGGTTACCAGAGCATGGACAACTGAAGCCAGGTTATCCCTGTCCAGATAGGGGTGTAGCTGGGCCACCAACCGAAGTTGGTAGAAGGCACTCCGTGCCACTGAGGCCACCTGTGCCTCAAGTGACAAAGAAGGTTCTAGGAGAACCCCCAAGCTATGAACCCATAGATACATCCATGTAGTTGTGGAAATGCACAGACAAAATGCATACAAATTTTCATGCAAAATTATTATTTTTAAAACAACTATTATTGAATTTGTTGATGGACTGATTTTAAGATTGGAAGAATTCTGAAAATTTGAGGTGAATTGAATTTGAGATTGGAAAAATGAGACACTGAGAATAACTGAAATTGATTCATTACCATATAGATGATGTTTTGGCATTCCAGGAGGGATCCTCATCTACCACTGCTCAAGTTGAAGAGGTACATCTCAGTTGTTTCAAACAGGTGGCTGATATTCAATGCAGGAGCAAAGTGAGAGGATTGTTTCCTTCATAGCCTCCACTTCAGTATTCTGTGTAAGGTTGCCGGTCACCAGAAAAATCCGGCTTGCATTTGAGAGCCGAGCCACATCATTCCCCTCGTCTGTAATTTTCTGAAAAAGAGATTTGTACAAATTAGAGCTGCAAATTGCACAAATTTGCATAATTTGTGCAAATGTTGGCTGTTATTTGTGCAAATTTGCATAACAAAAAAGCCCATGGAAATTCCACTAGCTGACCCAATTCAATGTGCACTGAGTCAGGCCAGGAGGCATAAGACAGAACAGAGTTTGGGTGGGGGGCATGCTGATGGAAGCTCACTGAGTTCCCCCCCCCCCACCAAATTCCTCCAACATCCCTACCTGTGGGTGCCTTAACCTGCAGTCCTAGACACACTCATTTGGAAGTATGCCCCCTTGGACTTTTTAGTACTTACTTTCAGGTAAATAAGCAGATTATCAGGATGTAACTTTATACGGGTTCACATCCTAGTGCCTAGCTGCCCCCTAATGGTGAGAATATTGCAGGAGTCAGTCAAGGACTGGTCCATTAATAATTGCAAGATGCAGGAGCATTGGGCTCTGCATTTTGAGTGGCTGCAATTGACCTCTGTGAAGTTGCTGTGACTTACCATGGATTCATTGGTGTTTTCGTTATATAAAATGTAACTCATCTAGGGATGGTGGAGAAACCTTAATTGGAACCAAATGAGTTCAGATTTCTACGGATCTCATCTGTGTATTGTGAAACGGACTGCCTTTTCCTGATTCACATAAATTACGCAGACTGGTTTCTTCACTTCCCAGAATTCTATGCAAATTCCATCTTAGAAAAATGCATAAATTAAAATGAAAGGTCTGTCAAAAATGTGCATTTCGTTCACAGGCTAAAGCATGAAAATGTACATTTAAGGGGGATTTGCACATTTTAGGGAGGGGGGATATGTGAAATTTCATGCATTCTTTAAATTTGAAAGAAAAACTGATTCTTTCAATGAGCAGATGATGGATCGAAAAGGAGCTGGCAATCTGCAAAGTACAAACATAACTGTTTTCACTAAACCTGTATATTCCTAATCTCAACTAATGGGTTGAGTTGCCTCATCCTCTCACTCTAAAGGCTCATCTTGACGATGGTGCTTTGGCGCCGTGAGCCCCCAAATTTGCACTCCTTCACATTCTCCCCATGTGAAGGAGTGCATGTGCAGTGGGCGCCCACGCATCCTTGGGTCCCAGTTTTTTTTAAAAAAAATGTTTTGGAGCAGGCGCCGCACCTGTGCACCCATGCCTTGGGTCCCAGCTTTTTTTTTTTTTTTTTTTTAAACTTTGCTTTGGAGGTTTGCTTTGCTCCTCATGTCTCAGTTTTTTAAAAACAAACAAACAAAATTTTTTTGGCTTCTCCCCATACCGCAGAAGCACGGAGGTGGGCCAGCAGCCATTAGGCTTACGGCCCACTCCCTCCTACCTGTCCTGGCTGGGTGACCAATCAGGGGTTGCCATCAGCTGGGGCATGCCTCGATGCAACTCCGAGCCAGGCGACAGACAGCAGATGCCATTGTCGCCTCATTCCAAGATAAAATGTTGAGGTAAGTGCCAACTTTTTTAAAGCGGAGCTTCGGGGATCTGCCCTGGATGGCTTTGTGATGGCGGCTGCACCATGTAGATGACCTGCCACCACTACAGATCTACCCTGGGCAAACCCCTCATCAAGATGTACCCTAAATTATCCCCAGATATAACTGTGGGACTAATCAGTACACAAGAGGATTGATGCTTGACTTGCCGTTGATTCTTATTGCTTGTGTTCTGTTAGCTTCAGTTTCTCTGAAATAATAAGAATAATTAGGGTTGTGCAGGGACCCCCCCCCCCCCGGATCTGATCGGGACCTGAATCGGGACCTCTGACATTGTCCTGGATCAGCCTGGACAAAATCAGAGGTCCCTTGGATCAGATCGGACCCAATCCCGATCCAAAAATTGGATGTCCAATTTTTGGATCGGCTACCATTTTTGGTGTTTTTCCCATAGACTTGCATTGGGGGAAAGAAAGCTTTCCCCAATGCAAATCTATCGGGAAAACATGGTGGTATGTGGGTGAGTGTGGGCCTAAATCCCCCCTCCCTGTCCCTCCCCCCCACTCACGCTTCTTACCTGCCGGGGCGGCCTCTTCCCTCCGGTGCTTGAATCTACTGAGAAACAGGCTTCGCGGCCTGTCCTTCAGTAGCGCGCCAGGTGATGACATCATCACCAGGCGCGCTACTGAGGAACAGGCCGCAAAGCATGTTTCTCAGTAGATTTGAGCACTGGAAGGAAGTGGCCACCCTGGCAGGTAAGTGGGCCCCCCTCCCCCCTCCCCCTTGCGCTCCTCACCTGCCGGGGCGGCCGCTGCCCTCCGGTACTCCAATCTACTGAGATACAGGCTTCATGGCCTGTCCCTCAGTAGTGCACCAGATGATGACATCATCACCTGGCACTCTACTGAGAACTAGGCTGTGAAGCCTGTTTTTCAGTAGATCAGAGTACCGGAGGGAAGCGGCCACCCCAGCAGGTCAGTGAGGCCCCCCTCCCCCTTTTTACCTGCCTGGACCGTCCACTGCCATCCGCTGGCACCCGCTGGCACCAGCAGGCAGCAGCGGACAGCCCCGGCAGGTAAGCCCCCTCCTCCCTCTCACGTTCCTTACCTGCTGGGGCCGTCCGCTGCTGTCCACTGCCTCCTTTCTACTGAGAAACAGGCTTCGCGGCCTGCCTCTCAGTAGCGCACTGGGTGACATCATCACCTGGCGTGCTACTGAGAGGCAGGCCACGAAGCCTGTTTCTCAGTAGAAGGGGGCAGCGGACGGCAGTGGACGGCCCCAGCAGGTAAGGAGCAGAACAAAAGGGGGAGGGGGAGGAGGTCCGATCCTCTGATTTTATCCGAACCAGATCAGGTCCTTCTGGACCGGTGCAGATGAGATCGGACGATCCAGAAGCCGGGATCGTAATCGGATAATTTTATCCGATTTCAGTCAGATCGGCTTCGGATTGGGGATCTGATCTGATGCACTCCCCTAATAATAATAGTAATAATAATAATTCTAAAGTGGGGACAGTGTACATTTTTTTGGTGTTACTCTACAGTGTCTCAATAACACGTTAATGGCTCACAAAGCAATCAAAATGACAGAAAGTGTTCTTGAGAGATGTTTGGAATTCTTAGTGTTTCATATTCTTGCCAGGTGACTTGTACAAGTCTCTCAGCTTCAAGCTAATTGTGTAGGATGACAACATCTTCTGTGAAATGCAGATGTTTCAGTAGAAACACAATGTTAACATCCCCCTTGGGGAGAGAAACAGAGCCCCCATATTTTGCACAATTTGTGTAGAACACATTTCAAGTTTGCTTCAGGAACCAGTCTCCCATGAGGACAGTGAGTAGAACAAGTAGCAGAAAAATTTAGACAGCTGTCATATTGGTTACTTGTTAGGCAGGCAAGAATAAGGCCCTCAAAAACAATCACAGTAACAGACTAGAAAAGGGTGGAAAATTGCTGCTCTGGAAAGTAGGTTATAGCTGGAAAACAATGACATTGCTAACTTCTTTAAGAAAGACATCACTCGGGTCCTCTAAAAAAAATGAACGTAGCATTGAAGACCTAAACTATTGAAAAAATATATTGGGAAACAGAAGAACACTGGCTGGCAGCTAGTTAACACTAGAGCTCTACACAAGGGGCCTCTCAAAATTCTCCACCCTATTTGCCAGTAGAGAAATTGGGAGGACAATTTCACCGAATTTCTCCAGGGAGAGGATAAATTTTCCAACAATTTCTCACAGATAAGCATCACCATTGGCCTACTGGCTATTTTATAATTTATGTTGAATGTGTGTTGGGTTTTTGTTGTTGTTGACCCTAACTAGGCTGACCATATGAAAAGGAGGACAGGGCTCATGTAACTTTAACAGTTGTAGAGAAAAGGGAATTTCAGCCAGAGTCATTTGTATGCAATTAGTTCCTGGTGAAATTCCCTCTTCATCACAACAGTTAAAGGTGCAGGCACTATACTAGAGTGGCCATATACAAAAGAAGGCAGGGGCCCTGCAACTTTAACTGTTGTGATGAAGAGGGAATTTCACCAGGAACTAATTGCATACAAATGACACTGGCTGAAATTCCCTTTTCTCTACAACTGTTAAAGTTGCATGAGCCCTGTCCTCCTTTTCATATGGTCAGCCTACCCTAACTAATCACTGTGAGGTGCCTATATTTTCCTTTCTATTACACATCTCAACATTGCTTTTAATTCTCCCAGTTTGCCTGCACTTCCTGATCTAAAAACGCCCTATGGAAAGAATCAATTCATGATGTCTTCTCCTGGGTGGGAAATGCAGGAAGCCAAGGAGGTTGCAGGCTGTCACAGAGGGGACTGTACAATGAAAGTCGGGACCCTCTCACACACTCCTCAATCATCTCATAAGTAAGGAAAGCACAAGAACCATGAACCAAACCCATGAGATTTTCTCCGAAATTTCTTCTCCTTTGAATTTCCTTTTGGAAGCAATTTCTTTTCTATCATATTGAACGAGAATGGTAGAAATTTTCATGGGAGAAATTTTCTGCACAGCACTAGTTAACACTCCCTGGCACTGAGCTTCCCTGAGCTTCATTGATTTGGGTTTTTTTTAGGAGGTGTCCCCTCTTGCTTCCCCCCCCCCCGAATATTTGTTCCTCCTTCTGCAAACCGTTGGGTTCCCCAGCCTGTTGATACCTCCCTCGTGTGTAAGGGTTGGGCCATTTCGGCAACACAATGAATGGCATTCGCCACCTTAACAGTGGGAATTGAGGGGGGTATTATTATTAATTAAACCCCCGGTTAGCATTTTTCTGTGGAGGAGCCCAGCCCAGGGCACAGTTCTCTACATACATTTCAAGAATGTGTCTTAGGAAGAGCTCTTGCCTAAGGGCTTTCACTAGCAGCGCAGTCTTTTATTTTTTTTGACACTCATTTTAGGTTTTGTATTCCCATTTTGTATATTCTATTGTGCACCAACCACATTCTACATTCAGTAGCTTAAATTTCACAGCAGGTTGGTATAAGCCTTTAATCGTAATAATGATCCTTTGATCTGCCCTGCTCTTTTCATTTCAGAGGTTGTTAAAGGACCCTTTTGGGAGCATTCCAGCTGCTTCTGTTTAGTTCATGTATATTTATTTATGTGGCTTTTGAACCCCATTTGATTGCAGAAAAGTGCTTCCCTGGTTAGCTGCCGTTATTGTACATCAATTTCCAAAAGACTGACCGGAGGTGGGAACAAAGAAAGGAACGACAGCTTTTCCCTTTTTTTTACTAACTTCTAGGGTGACCTCTTCGCTGCCTTTGACTCTACTGCTTTGTTAGAGAGGGGAATATATATATATATATATATATATATATGGATTGTTTAAGTTTTTCCTGGTAACTAATTTGCACCCTGAAATGAATGTTTCCCTACAGATCATTAGTCTTGCTGAAAAAGCATAACTGTCCATCTTGTTGGGAAAAAAAAAAAAGCCCCAGCAAACATACTTTCCCCTATCATCTCCTTCATTCAATTTTATTTCCTTCTTACATTTGGCCATAGTTGTACTGGACTGGGAATATCTCCGCTTGTATCATATATGGGAAATCTGTATTCGGCAAAGGTTGAATACAAATGCCTACTTATACTGGGCAGTATGGGGCCATGGATGTTAACGGGAGCAAGGGGGCAGTTACAGGAGCTTATGCTTGCTTTGCTACAACAGCCACACTAGCTAATAGTCTGTTCCTGGGCAAAATTCAGAATGCTGGTTATTATGGCCTACAAAGTCTTAGGCAGCTTGGGGCCAGGATACCTGAAAGACCACCTTCTCCTGGTCCTTCATATCTTCTGGAGAGGCCCTTCTTTTGAGACAGCTGCATATTTGGTGGTGATGCAAGCAAGCAGGGGGTTTCATTGGTCGCTCCCAAGCTGTGGAACTTGCTTCCAAGGGAGGCTAGGTTTGCTTCCCCTGTCATGTCCTTCTGGTGGCAGGCAAAGATTGTTTTATTTAATAAATTTAATAATAATAATAATAATAATAATAATAATAATAATTTATTTCTTACCCACCTCTCCCTCCGGGAGACATGACAGAGCTGTACAGAATCATGCATGGTGTGGAGAATGTGGACAGGGAGACATTTTTCTCCCTCTTCCATAGGACTAGAACCTGGGTTCATCCCATGGAGCTGTTTGGTGGGAGATTCAAGACAAATAAAAGGAAGGACTTCTTCACACAGCACTCCTTCTAGGAGTGGAAATGCATGTGGAGCAGGGGGAGTGGTTTAGAGAAATGACACCAAGCACTCAGCAAACTTCCTGTTGTGCCAGGATTGGGTGGAATGGCTGGCATGGCCCCATTCTTGGCCACTGGATTCCCAGAATGTCTAGAGCTGTGAAGCCAATGTTCCTTTCCCTTTAAAAAAAAGAAAAGAAAAAAAGTGTAGGAGAGGAAAGGGCCAAGAGGGATTGGGGGAGCAGATGGAGATGTGTGTGTGTGTGTGTGTGTGAGAGAGAGAGAGAGAGAGAGAGAGGTGGGATGAAGAGTACCTCTCTCATGTGTGTGTGCGCCTTCTTTTTTCCCTGGAGAGAACACTTCTCTTACAAGGAATCAGTTGCCAATTTTCTCGGTGCCACTGCAAAGAAATGGAGAGATCAGGTTTAAAAGGGGCAGCTGTTTCCTCCTCCCTATGGGATCTCTTCAGCTTCACACAGAAAACAACACAAATCGGGGATGCTGCTTTGAAAGCAGGACTGTTAAGTACTTTATGCTCCCCATCATCTGTGCAGCTCTCTCTCTCTCTCTCTCTCTCTCTCTCTCTCTCTCTCTTTCTTTCTTTCTGCAAGAGATTTGGTTTCTCTGGAGGAGACCTAATCATGCATGCTGGACTTTCCAGCATAGCAACACTTTGCTTTGTTTTACCCGAGTTACGGACACTGCATTGTGCAGCAGCGAGAATTGGGATCTCTGCAGTGTTATTCAGGTTGCCCTGTGGAATGTGGCTGCGGGGAAGAAAGCATCATGGGCACCAGTTGGATGCAGCTCACATTGTTAGTGATGTGTAGCACAGCCCTTACCGCATGCCTGTTTCCTTTCACGGTCACCAAAGAAAAGCAGCCGAGCACTCATGTTCGACAACTAGGCACAAGCAGGGATGGATGAAGACTTCGTTTCAGTTCAGTTTGATAATAATTTACTATCATTCACATCATTCTCCATATTTGGGACAAAGAGAAATATATATATATATATATATATATATATATATATATATATTAGATTCATCCATCCAAGTCCAAAGCTTTGAGAGCTTTGCTCTTAAAGGTCTGGGTTTGAATCTCACTGTGAATGCTAAATTAAAGGCTTCTTCTTCTTCCTGACATGATCCTCATGTGTGACAGCTTTATGTCAAGCAGGTACACCATAGCCCTCTCCATGTGGGCAATGCAGTGCCATTTCAGGGTGTGTGTGTTGAAGGGCAGGGTACAGATCAAAGCAAGCAAGCAAGCAAGCAAGCAAGCAAATAAATAAATAAATGTATCACTACTGAATTTGGGTAGTACAGATGGGTGAGCATTTCAGTTCAGTTCATCTGTCTTAAGTATTTCCAAATTTCGACAGGTTGATATTTTGGGAGTGAAAGAGCTTGAGGTTTTAAACATTTGAATGCAGGAGGTTTTATGTATTTTTAATCAGTTTTGTGTGTTTTGTGATGATGTTGTTCCCTGCCTCAATCTAATAAATAAATAAATTATTATTATTATTATTATTATTATTATTATTATTATTATAATGGACAGAGTCAGGTATCCCTAGGTGTAACTGGTGGAGGTGGTGGGGTGTGTGTGGGGGGCGTCACAACTGTAACTCGACCCACTTTAGCTCCGGCCCCAACAACTGTGGGCACGCAGAACCTAACAGGTTTCAACGGAGGTAAAGCGGACTTGGAAGGAAAGAGATTCCTCACCCCATTTCGTTATACTGACATCAGCTCGTATTCAACAAGAGCGCTGTAGTTTGCCCAGTTACATGCAGATGCCTTTCGAAACACATAGTAATCTCCAGGAACATGTAAGGAGCGCCCCCCCTCCTTAAACCAGAACAGCAGCGACTCACCCCCCTGACCACCATGTTCTAACCAAGACTTCCTGATGGCTCAGTATAGTTGCTGACTATTGATATAATGATGAAATGATCCCGAGCTAAAGGAAGAGGAAATGAAGGTGTTGAATGCAAGTGTCAAAAACGGTAAACATCAGTCCGGTGATCTTCTTTGCAATTTCCCTAAAGCTCTTCAAAAAGGACACTGCACCAATATTTCTAGCTAAAGATCAATGGCATTAACAGCATCTCTCACTTCTTTTGCCTCTGCTATTTTGAGGGAGGCCCAGTGCTGGAGCCCGAGTTTGTCATGCAGAAGGCCTCAGTTTCAATCCCCAGCGTCTTCAGTTAGGGCAGGACAAAGCCTTGCCTGAAACTCCTGGACAGCTGCTGAGACCGGTCAGTGTCAACAATACTGGGCTAGATGGACCAATGGTTTGATTCAGTGCAAGGCAGTTCCCATGTGCCGCAGGTGTGTGTGTGTGTGTTGGTCTGCTTTGGGAAATACATTAATGTATGAGCTATTGATTAGGGGTGTGCAGAGCAAGTCTCCTCTGCCCTGGAATTCTGCTGCATTCCCTGACCGATTGCTCTAATGGGGTGAAATGGGGTGTGTGTGTGCGGTCCCTCTGCATCAGCAGCAGATCTCTGTTTTTATAAACTGAAGACACACAGCTGTGCATCAGTAAAGGAAAGGATAAATGCTCCCTCCATAAATGTGCAGGGGCGATTTAACACAGAATCAGGTGTGTGTGCGTGTGTGTGTGTATGTAGCAGGGATGAATGATTTGAGGGGGGGAATTTATAAATTCCTAAAAAAATCAAGGGGTAAAGGGTAGGGATGTGCACGATCCCAAAAAATCAGATTGGGATCGGGATCAGGACCGGCACTGTGGCGTCGGATCGAATCGGATCAGATCAGATGTCATCCAGATCGGATCGGATCCAATTCTGATCCGAAAATCGGACACCATTTTAGGTGTTTTCGTCATAGGCTTACATTGGGGGAAAGAAAGCTTTCCCCCAATGCAAGCCTATGGTGAAAATATTGGGGCGGGTGAGTGGGGACCTCCACCTCCCTCCCCCCCCACTCGCACTCCTTACCTGCCGGGGACACCTGCTTCTGTCCGCTGCCACCCGCAGGTCCAATCTACTGAGAAACAGGCTTTGCGGCCTGCCTCTCAGCAGAGCACCAGGTGATGATCATCACCTGGCGCTCTACTGAGAGGCAGGCCACGAAGCCTTTTTCTCAGTAGTTTCGACCAGCGGGTGGCAGCGGATGGAAGAGGGAGGCCCTGGCAGGTAAGTGGGGACCTCCCTCTCCCCCCCACTCATGCTCCTCACCTGCCAGGGCCATCTGCTTCCGTCCGCTGCCGCCCGCAGCTCCCATTCATGCTCATCACCCAGTGCTCTACTGAGAGGCAGGCCATGAAGCCTGTTTCTCAGTAGATTGGGGCAGCAGACGGCAGCAGACAGCAGTGAGGAGGCAGCAGGTAAGGAGCGCGAATGGGGGGAGGGAGGGATCGGAAAAAATGGACCTCCATTTTTTGAAATTGGAATCGTTAATTAACATTCTGATTTTGGCCGGATCGGGCCTGGATCGTGGATCGGGTCCGATCCATTGCACATCCATAGTAAAGGGATATATTTCAAACTTGGCATATCTATAGCCCCACTCAAGAGCTATCATTGTGCCAAGTTTCATCCCATTATATAAAAAAATGGCAGAAATGTACGCGTTTTTGTTTTCCATAGACTACAATGGAGCAGCTGACTTTAAATGTTTGACAACTGAGCTGTCAAACTTTTTTAAAAAAATCTTAAAAAGGGATCTGGTTCAAACTTGGCCTGTTGAAAGCCCTACTTAAGAGCAATCATCGAACCAACTTTCATCTCATTATCTTAAAAAATGACAGAGATGTAAGCACTTTGGTTAATTGTCATAGGTTACAATGAGCAGTTATCCGAAAACAAAACGGAGTTCCGAACAATCTTCACTTCATACTGCTGGAATCCAACAATTTTAAAAGTGGCCCTTAGCTGCACCAAAAGTTTAGAACTCAGAGCACTGTCGGACCCTCAGAGTTTTGGTACAGAGTGCACACCCCTACTATTGATCCTAAAAAAAAAATATGTAGTCGTAAAGTCCAGACATTGCTGTGATCATAACCTGAACTACCACAGGAGAAAGGTATATATTTTGGGCTGCATTAATAGAAGTATAGCTTTGAATCATGTGATGTGCTAGTTCCATTCTATTTGGCACTAGTTAGGCCTCATTTTGAGTATTGCATCCAATTCTAGACACCACACTTCAAGAAGGATGCAGACAAGTTGGAGTGGTTTCAGAGGAGGGCAATAAGGATGAACAGGGGTCTGGAAACAGGATGAACAGGGGTCTGGAAACAAAGCCCTATGAGGAGAGACCAAAATAATTGGGCATGTTTAGCCAGGAGAAGAGAAGTTTGAGGGGAGACATGATAGCACTCTTCAAATACTTGAAAGGTTGTCACACAGAGAAGGGCCAGGATCCCTTCTCAATCACCCCAGAGTGCAGGATGCAGAATAATGGGCTCAAGTTACAGTAAGCTAGATTCCGACTGGACATCAGGAAAAAACTTCCTGACTGTTAGAGCAGTACGCCAATGAAACCAATTGCCTAGGGGGCTCTCCCACACAAGAGGCATTCAAGGGGCAGCTGGACAACCACCTGTCAGGTACGCTTTAAGGTGGATTCCTGCACTGAGCAAGGGGCTGGACTTGACGGCCTTATAGGCCCCTTCCAACTCAACCATTCTTATTCCATTATTCTATTGCTATTGTATGATATGGAGCTCTGCCTGCAAACAACTGGACACTCAACTGTCCATTTGCCCTGGAAAATACAAATCCATCACTGACACCACAGAAATCAGATGAAATATGAAGAGTGTCAATGAACGAAGCAATGAGAAAAGTTATTCAGCTTCCAGCTTGATGTTTTGTGGGCTGCTGACCTTTTCTGCATTATTAAAGACATCTTGAGTAATAGTACCTCAAGTCTCTGGCAGATGTTGATGGCAATATACTCCAGAGATGCTTCCAGCTTTTGCTGGGGAGGGGAGAAAATGCTAGTAGCACTAGGACAAGAAGGCTTCACAGATTCAGACTTGAAACAGACTTACCTGCCATTAGAATTATGCAAGACATATATTCAGCTGCAAGAAGAGAGTCAAAGCGAAACCCAAGGAGAGAAAGAACTTGTAGGCAGAACTCACATTGAACAGATAAAGGCTGGGAGAGTTAAGGGGAGAATTAATGCAAAACTTTCCCTCCTTCACACATTGTTGTTTTCTGATATGGAGATTAATCCCAACATTGGCAGTGGGGGAGGAACCAGTGAAGTGATTTCTCCATTTGCTGGATCTGAAATCAAAACAATGTGTATCGTGTTGCTTTCAAAGTGGCATATTGTTTGAGAGAGATTGCTTCCTGATTAGAGTTCTTGGCATCCTTTCCTAAACATTAGTACTGATGTGTCTGCTTGTAATGACGCTATCAGTTGCAGCTTGGCTAAGCAATCAGGATTTTGGGAGGGGGATATGTGCTGAATGCCATCCAGGGTTAGAAATCGTCAGCACTGACAACTGGATCCCAGGGGAAGGTTCGAAGCCACTTTCCCCAACTGGTGCCCTCCAGATGTTTTGGATATTGACTCACACCAGCTCCAGCCATCATGAGCAATGATCAGAAATCCTGGAAATTGAATTCCAGCACATCTGGAGGGCACCAGGTTGGGGAAGCCTAGCCTGAAGGCACATGATACTGCAACTGGTACAGAAGGCAGCCACCTGAGTGTTTTTGGGGGTGAGGCAATTTGACCATATGATGTCTATAACGCACTGGTTACTGGTTTATAGGGACGTATGGACTCCCTCATGGAGTTGCTGCTGCCACCCACTGTCACCCAATGGAGGGCTTGGTGAGCCATCTGCTCCTCATGCGAGCTGCCATTTTTACACAAGATGGCAGTTCCATAATTTTTGTATTTTTAATGTGCAAAATAGTGCATGTACAGGGAAACTTCTCCAACATTAGAGGTTTAGAGGACCCCATTACGCCTGTAAGCTTGTGGAAATGGCCTTTTATGGCTGCCTGTTTGTGCATAATTAAAACAAAAAGCAACAACAATAGAGTCACTGTCTTGTGGGAAAAATAGCAGTTTGCATCGAGGAGCGGGTAGCTGCAGGGTGCTTCTGAACTGTGTAGCACTCAGTGAGCACATCCACATCCCTGCTGCTTGGCAAGCAGCCTCTGAAGGACCGATGTGTTGAACCCAATTTTGGGAGAAGGTCCAGCATCTTGGAGAGCTCCCTTGGAGGTTTGACTGGTTCTGACTGAACCCCAGAGTGGATATTCTGCAATACTGAAATAGAAGCCACCAGCTGCCACTGGCTGGGCTGGAGTAGTCCTTCTCCTCACACCTTCATTTTATCCCCTTTCTGAATGTCTCAATAGAGCTTAAGCATGCTGCTGCAATCCCAAATGCACATAATATGGAGTCAGCCTCATTAAACAGAGTGAGAATTCTGAGCAAATGTGCACCGAATTGCACTGTGACGCAGTCATTAGCATAGCATTTGAAGAGACTGAACAAAAGGACTATGGGAATCATTAATTGAACATGTGTGTGGGGGGGCAGAAACTGGGATCGCACCATTGCCAGGATTCTCCCTCCCCCCACACATTACCGCTGCAAGTAAAACACATAAGGCTCCCAGGTTGGATCTCTGGCTTCCTGTTTCCTTTTAGGCTTCCGCTATGACATTCAAAAAATACTATGCCAGAACTGTGAAGGTAATAAGCTACGGAGAGCAAGTCACCACATCCCCTCGCCAACACACACCTTAAAGAAAGGACCTCAAAACAACTCAAAAAGCAATTTTGTATTGGCTTGAATAAATCCAGGAGTAGCAAAATAACTGTGTGATAATGGAGCAGACAGTTTAACTGCACACGGCGGTGGCTTCAGCATAAAACCTCTGCAGGTGTATGGCTTAACAAGATTTAATTGGAGAAAGGGGGAAGATAAATGGGAAACATAGACTGTGTGCACCAAAGCTTTGGTCACTAAAATACAATGAGAAGGCTACTGCCGAGCACTCTTAACGAGGTCTGCTTGGACTTTACGCCTCCCCAACACCAAATGTGTTCCCAGCACCTTTGTTATATATGTAATTGTACTGAATAGAACATTAACATAGATAAGAGTTACGTTAGAAGATCATCCCAAGTCCTGAATATAAGGCTGCAAGGCCACTGATTTAATTTGCTAAATGGAATATTAGGTGAAAAAAATCAAAACAAAAAACTCGAGTCAGCTAAAGGTAACAGTGGTTGTGTTTTGATGCATATCAGCAAATAAATAAACAAGCAAAAAACAACAACAACAAAAAAAATCTGTCGACGGGCCAGGCAAGGAGGCATGAAGTGGAAGAAGTGACTGGAGCTGGGTTAGTTTCAGGACTTTGGACAGCAATTTTGGAGCTAGGGAACTAATACGTTGCCAGCACTTAATGAAGTAACTAGCGGGGTTTTAGAGTCAGGCCAGGGAAATATTTTTGCATGGTCCACACAATCAGGTGCTGTATCTGGCCGTTAAATGGCTGGTTGTGTTTCCCTGCAGGCAGTGGCTTCTCCTGGTATGTGAAGGTTGAAGGAGGGAGGAGCTGATTGGGACTGCCCCTCAGGGTCTCCCTCTGAGTTCCACTCCTCAGAGTCAGGGGCAATGACACCTCCTGGAGGTCATGTAGATAGGACATGGGATCTGAGGCAGTAGGTCTTTGTTCAGAAGAGCCAAGGACCAATTCTGGTGCCTTTGCAGAATCACTATCCCCAGAGGCTTCAGTTTCTGAGGGCTCCCAGTCCTGAGTCCTGACAGGAAATAATTAGAGCAACACATTTCACAGCTATGTTCTACCCGAGGAAGCACCACAAAATGCTTTAATAGTGTTCCATGGTTCCCCATGGCAATTCTAATTTATATATTTGGGCAGGAAGGGTAACGAACGGGACAGGAGATGCTAGGAGAGGTAGAATCCTATGCTTTCCCTAGCCCTAGCTACTACCCTGCCAGTAAGTCTAGAAGTCCATCAGGGGTAAAAATGCAACAGTCAGAGCACAGAGAGGTGAAAATAACTTCTGTCGCACCTCCTGCCTTGCTGACAACAGCCTGTGGGGGGCATTGGATCCACTCAAGCCTCCAAATCCAGAGGCCTCCATCTAATGAGGGCACAACCCATAGGATTGTACCCTAAGAGGATTAGTTCACTCATTGCTTGGATCAGTCTCTTCCTCTTGAAGAGGTGAATGAGCACATATGTCACCCCTCCCCTCCATTTTGCATATAATGCGGTTTTTGAAGTGGGCGCACCTCTTCTTTTTCAGGAGGAAGAAATATGCAAAACAGGCCTCTTTGTGAAAAGGAAGGAAGGAAGAGTACTAGTACATGAAAAGAATTAATTAGGGCCTTAACATGTTTTGTTTGTGGGGGCAAGTGAACCAGTTTCTTCAGAGGAACTTCTGGAAATGGTAAATTCTCCCGATGGAGGAAAGTAAATAGTGGGATCCCACAGGGATTGGTATTGAGACCAATCCTTCTCAACTTGTTCATAAATGATCTAGAATTAGGAGTGAGCAGTGAAGTAGCCAATGACACCAAATTATTTAAGGTTGTTAAAACACAAAGGGATTGTGAAGAATTCCAAAGGGATCTCTCCAAGCTGGGAGGGTGGGCATCCAAATGTTAGATGCGGTTCAGTGTAAGCAAATTTAAGATGCATATTGGGGTAAAAAAAAACCAAATTCAAGTATAACCTGATGTGATCTGAGTTGGTGGTGAGCAAACAAGAAAGAGATATTGGGGTTTTGGTGGACAGCTCAATGAAAATGTCAACCCAGAGTGAGGCAGCTGTAAAGAAGGCACACTCCATGTTAGGCTTTATAAGAAAAGGAATGGAGAATAAAACTGCCAGGATCATACTGCCTTTATACAAATCTATGGTGCTACCACACTTAGAATACTGTGTGCAGTTCTGGTCACCGCACCTAAAAAAGATATTATAGTGCTGAAAAACAGTGCAGAGAAGGGCAACTAAAATGATCAAGGGGCTGGAGCATCTCCTCTATGAGGGAAGGTTACAACAGCTGGTATTGTTTAGCTTGGGAAAAAGGAGGCTAAGGGGAGACATGATAGAGGTGTACAAAATCATGCATGATGTGGAGAATGTGGAGAGGGAGACGTTTTCCTCCCTCTCACATAATACTAGAACCCAATGGGGTCATCCCATGAAGCTGATTGGTGGGAGATTCAGGACAAGTAAAAGGAAGGACTTCTTCACACAGTGCAGAGTTAAATTATGGCATTCACTGCTACAAGATGCAATTCTGGCCACCAATTTGGATGGCTTCAAAAGGGCGTTGGGAGGAGAAGGCTGTCAATGGCTATTAGCCCTGATGGTCATGTGCTAACTCCAGTATCTGAGGCAGTAAGTCTGTGTGCACCAATTGCTGGGGAACATGGGTGGGAGGCTGCTGTTGCACCATGTCCTGCTTTGTTGGGCCCTGGTTGACAACTGGTTCGCCACTGTGTGAACCAAGTGCAGGACAAGATGGACCCTTGGTCTGATCCAGCATGTTAGTTCTTATGTTCTTACATTCCTAACAATCATAAAGTAAATTGTTAATGAGAGAGGATGTAAGTCTGAATCAGCAACTGGTTCAGTTGCCCCGGAAAAGAGTCGGTACCATTGTACACTTTGGCTCTAGAGTGCTAGGAATCTCTAAAGATGATCGTAAGGAACAAATTGTAAATCACAACCAGTAGCATTCCTTGGAGGAAGTGGAACAGTTAATATAATTGAAACCTAGTTGCTTGGAGTGTACATATGCCCCAGCAGCAGGCAGGATTTAAACAAGTACTGCACAACAAAAATGATGAAAACTGCAATGGCAACCCAGTATGAAGAGAGCACTAAAAGTGAACGGTGAAAATCAGAACAGAAGATACTGAAGGGGAGTCTACACCAGCCGTTTATTGCAGGATTGTATCGTAGGCATTACTAATGGGGCACGTGATATTCACCTTCTCCCGCAGCGATCTCGGCTCCACCTCTCAGTTTTCCAGGAATATCCCTGACAGCTCTTGTCACATTTTTTTTTCCAGTTCTCTGAATTCCATTCCGAAGAATGTATGTGATGTGCCCCTCCTTGTGAGGTCATTGCTGGTATCAGAGGTGTGTGGGAGTGGACCTGTCCGCCATTTTCGCCACATGTTTTGCATGGGCATTGGCGTGTTTTACTGCAGAGTGTTTTTTTAAAAATACAAACATATCTCTGTGTAGGAGCATGTATTCGACGGAGTTCCTATCCCCCCCCCCCCCATGTGTTGCTGCAAGTCTGCACTTGTGTGCATCCCTCAGGAGTCAATAAAAAATCCCTCTGCCATCTGCCTAACCCCACCCACTTCTACCGATAACACCCTAACGAGGCACGCATGCTCTCGCAATGCCACTCCTGCAATTGTGCTGAAGTTCAGTTGTGTGTGCCCCATGAGTACTGATCGTGGAAGGGGGAGCATCACTTTTCCATAGCGAAAGGGCTGCAGGTGTAGATTAGGCCTAAGAAGACAATGACATTAGGGTGACCAGAGAAAATCCAGGTCAGGGCTCATGTAACTTTAACAGTTGTAGAGAAAAAGGAATTTCAGCCAGTGTCATTTGTATGCAATTAGCTCCTGGTGAAATTCCCTCTTCATCACAACAGTTAAAGTTGCAGGCACTATACTAGAGTGACCATATACAAAAGAAGGCAGGGCCCCTGCAACTTTAACTGTTGTGATGAAGAGGGAATTTCACCAGGAATTAATTGCATACAAATGACAACGACTGAAATTCCTTTCTCTACAACTGTTAAAGTTACATGAGCTCTGACCTGGATTTTCTCTGGTCACCCTAAATGACATGAACAGAATAAAGCATGCATTGCAGTAAATGAAGAAAAAAATGAAACACCTTAAAGGTGATTCTTCCTTATACCCACCGAGCCATATTCCATGGATTCAAGTTTACTACTCCAGTGAAAACCAAGCCTAGATTTCATTGTTAAAAAGCTTCCGTGCAATTAGAGATTCTCAAACTGCCTTGGTCAGATTATTGGTCCCCTAATTAGACATATGTGATGGCAATCAATTAGTAACAATAGCATAAAAGCAAATTGAATGAATGCCAGTCTCATTAGGGATTTCTAATTTGTTATGTGTGTTGAGAGGCTCTAGGTGATGGAGGTGGAAATCCTATTAAGGAAAATAGTGTTTTATTATTAAAATCATTTTATTGGATTACCTTCTCTTTCAATGTTCATTAAACATGGCTTAAAGCAATTGCCATATGTGTTAAGGTGTTTATTAGTTATATATGATTTGTAGTCAATTAACATGAATGGAGGAACACATGGGTAGTTTAGAAAAGTTGGATATAGATAAAATGTTTCTTTTTTTAAAAAAAAATGGTTAAATGCTGAAAGGATGAGGGAAGGGCAAATGAAACACAAAGTTGAACATTCCCTCTCCTTGTTCACCAGCACATTAGACTTAACCCTGATTTGAGACAATAGATCAATCTTCCCCAACCGTCTGCCTTCCAGATGTTTCAGATTTCAACTCCCATCAGCCCCTGGGATATTTTGGACAATCCTGGGAGTTGTCCAAAATATCTGGAGGGCACTAGGTTGGGGAAAGCTCCCTTAGATGGCAAAAGGACCAGAGGTTGGCATGGCTGGTCCTAGAACTTTTTCATTAATTTAATACCATGTCCCTTTCCAGTGTTCTAAATAGTGCTGTGCTCAACATTTTGAAATGAAAACTTGGGTGAAAGGGGATGGTAGAGGTGAGAACTTTGGAGAATTTTCTCCTTGAGGAGGGGGACAGGTTTTCCACATACCTTTTTAAATGTAGCCAGTTGTTGAGGGATCTTTCTTTCTTTCTTTCTTTCTTTCTTTCTTTCTTTTAAAACACTCCTACATTTTCAGAAGCCCAGGAGTGCTTATTGGAGAGGGTGAGGTCACATGGTTTCCAATAGGCATTTACTTAGAACTGCTGGGCTCATCCAAATGCTGGAGGGGGTGGTTTTTTGCATTGAAAAACTAAAAAAGAAGGAAGAAGGGCCTTCAGCAAGTGGCTACATTGAAAAAAAGGTATGTGAAAATCCTGTCCCCACTTCCCAAGGAGAATATTTTCTGAATTCCCCCCACCCTGCGAAAGAGGCAGGGAGAGAGAAAGTTTCCACAAATAAAGGGCAGGATTCAGCCCAGCACTAGCTCTGATGCATACCTCCCCAATCTGATGCAGTTGTTAAATATGTATTCATTCTTGGGAAGCCACAACAGAAAACTCAATGTTCCATGTAGAAGTTTATCTCACCTGTTTTTACTGAAGCCATGGGTCATCTGGGTTACACATGAGTCATGCAGGGGTACCTGGCATGTCCATGAGTTCTCCTTTTAGCAGGGATACATCAGTCCCTTCAGTCAAAGCTAACATTTGGGCTAGTGGTAAAGCACTGAATCAGAAGTGCAGGAATTAACTACCATACAATCACAGTTCATGAGACAGAACATGAAAGTCCCCATACTTGCTATTTTTGCTACAGTTTGATTACAAAGCAGCATTCAGGCTGTGCTTAATGCCACAAAATTGCAAAATCCCACCCTGTTCCCCATCAACTCACCCCCTCATTTCAACAGTGATGACCTTTCCAGTGGGTGATATTTTGAAAGTTAACCATTCCGTTCAGAGTGCAAAGGTAGAAAACTGAAAGCATGTGGAATAAATGGGCAAGCAGTCAGATACGGAATATGAAAAGGTCAAATTGGAACTTCACTGCCTGTGTAATTTGAGAGCTGCAGCAGACGAGACATCAGAAATGTAAATTCTTACTCTTGAACAATTGATTTAACAGGAGAACCACAAGTGAGACATCAATCAATCACGCTGACAGCCAGAACAAAAACTTTTACAAGGACAAATCTGAAATCTGAAAGGCAGCATATCTTGTACCTGGCACAGGACTGGGAATCTGGAGTCACCATTCTTTCCCTCTGTCACTGAATATATTGGTGCCCATCACCATGGTCATTAGAGGTGGGCGAGAAATTAGTTGAATGCACATTTGCATGCAAGATTACCTTTCTCATCACTCCTGGGATAGAACACAGTATCAAATGCCATTTATGGTTGAAAATTCAAAATCTGGGTTTGTGACATGTTCTGCAAAATGAAACAAATGTGTTCAAGAACAGTCCATGATTAGAAAAGTGTGCAAGGAAAATGTCTACAATCAGGGTGGTTTCCAAGGAAGAAGGGGTGGGGCTAAAAATATAAAAGAATATCAGTATATTCAGCTTAAAGCTCTTCCTGCCAGTAGGGGTGGGCGAACTCACCCACATCTGCCCCATTGGATGCTCGGTGTTGTGATTCTCTAACCCCTTGCTTATTTGGAGACAAGAAAAAGGTCTGCCATGTAAGCCACAAAGCTTTATTCAGACAATAAACATCTTCGCCCAGCCAAAGGGAGTTTAAATGTTCTAGGGAACCTTTCCCTGCAGGCAAAATTATGCAAAGTAAGCAAACCAGTTGTTCTTTCAAGGAAAGGGAAAGCCCTTTTCTTTCAGTACGCCTTACTTTCAGGGAGATTGGTTCTGACGAAGCTGTTTTCTAGCAATCCTCTGTGCTGACCTCCTCCCCCTTCCTTTGTCTCAGCCCGCCTGTCCCTCTGATGGAATCCAGCATCCACCAGACTTTCCATGCCCTCCTCCTCGGAAGAAACCTGATTCTCAGCTTGGGGGTTGTTTATGCCCTCAGAGATAAGAACTGGCAAAAGTTCAATCTCAGCTGGTGAAGAGCCCATGGGAGCCAGCTCCCCTACTCCCAGTACAGGCTGATATGCCTCTGCCGCCATCTCTTCTGCTTCAGAATCTGACTCTGAATTATCATCTGAAAATCCTTCTCCCTTCTCAAGGGGAACAGGTTTAGACACAACACACACTCTGTCACTGTTGCCATTTGCCCTGCACAATGGAGGCTCCAGAAGTTGCACAATGCCCCCCACTGTGTTAATGGTGGCTGTAAAGGTCACATTGACTCAGCAGGGGAAGTGCACAATTTCGGTAGTGGGGACGGATGGCTGCTGAGCGCTCATTGGGGCCTTGTGAGTGCTTGAGCATGGGGCCACTCTTGCACTGCGGGTGCCTGACAGGGTCTTGGGGCTGGATGCGGGGGAGTCCATTGGACTCCTGGACTCAGTCGGGCACTTGCGATATCCCTGTCTGCCAGTAACAAAGCCTTCTAGGATGGGGGAAAAAGCTTCACAAAAGTCAGAAAAACACCAAATGATTGTTGGTGGAGGGAAAAGGGGTTTGGGTCAGATGATTGGTGTTGGATGATATTGATTATTTTGATCCATTCCAATAAGGTTTCAGACCTGGTTATGGGGTGAAACAGCCTTGGTCAACTTGGGGGGGGGGAGTGCAACCCTGTTGGTTCTTCTGGACCTCTCAGTGGTTTTTTGATATCGTTGACCATGTTATCAGTCTGGGTTGTTTATCTGGATTTGGCTTGGGTCTTTTCTGGAGGAGCGGTCTCTGAAGGTGGGGCTGGTGGACTTTTGTTTCACCTCATGGCTTTCAGCCTGCGGTGTGCTGCAAAGTTCCATCCTTTTAACACCTACATGAAATCATTGACATTTCGACTTTTTAGAATAGCAGAGAAAGTGCAAAAGTTTGGTAACCATCACAGCACAGTGCAAGACCTTTGGGGAACCCTAGGAGGCCCAGATTTTGCCCATGGGTCTTAGCTTCTGTACCCGTTTTTAAAGTTGTTTCCTAGATTGTAATGGAGTTTTTAAAACTCATTTGTATTAGGGATGTGTATCGTATCATTAAAATGTACGATAACGATACAATAAGGTTGTTATCATGCATGTGTTTAATGATGACAATACGATTGAAAAACCTACGATGATCATCGGAGACGATAATTTTCGGGCGATTCTATTGTTTTATCGGACTGCCATATAAATATACCTATAACTTCTGTATTTTAAAAGTTAGAGGCTTGAAACGTGGTCACAGTGTTTATGGGATATGCCTAAGTATGTGTATGAAATTTGAGATCGATCTCCCAACCCTCGATTTTATATGAATTTTTAAAAGACCATTTCCGTTCTGACAGGTCTGAATGAACGCATGTGGTGAGCTGTCATTCTGATCTGTCAGAACTGAAACGATCTTTAAAAATTCATATAAAATCGAGGGTTGGAGGGATCGATCTCTCAAATTTCATACACATACTTAGGCATACCCCATAAGCGCTGTGACCAAGTTTCAAGCCTCTAACTTCTAAAATACAGAAGTTATAGGCATTTTTTTCTTTAAAAATAGGGCTGCGAAAACATCATTTTTTCACAATAATTATCGTGAAGACGATACGGTTCACCTACAATATGAATGAAGATGATATTTTTTTTTGGTCCGAAATGATGATAACGATAAACAACGATATTTTTTGGCATGGACACCCTAATTTGTATGTCATGCTTTTCCCTGAAAAGGGATGAAGAAAATAGTGTTCAACAAATGCACATAATAAGGTCATCATTTTTTTTTAATAAAGATAGAAAGAAAAATAAATAAAAATAAACCCTGGGTACTCCTAAGCCTCTGATTCGGAGAGCAAGTATCCAATGCAGAACCTATTGCTCTAGATTTTAGGAAGATGGGTGGTTTGGCCAGTCTAGTGAGGTTTCACGGAGGTGGATGGAAGGAAGCTGGGGATGGTTATGGATACCCCACCCCACCCCCAGGAATACCTCCTTTTCCCCATCTCTGTGTGGCCACCCGTCTGCTTACTGAGCTGCCATTTTGTGCAGCATTGGTGGCTCGGGCATTTCCAGGAAGGGAATGTTGCATACATGGCAGCTGAAAAAGGGGCCTTTTAAAAATCATTACAGGCATGAATGCTCCACCACCATTAATGCAACATTGCCTTCCAGGAAATGCCTGAGCTGCCATTGTTTTGCAAAACTGTGGATCGGTAAGGGGCAGGGCGCTCTCTGCGGCTCGGTGAGTGGATTCCAGGAAAGGGAGGCATTCTGGGAGTTCATCAGGCTCCACTCTATCCCCCCTCAGATTCTCACAACATCCCTAATGGTCTAGACTTTATCCCTGTAATGGCAGCCTGGCCACCCATTTCAAGAACAAACCAGGTGGAGAGTTTTGAAAGGCCATTTGTGCCCAGCTCAACTCACTACCAGGGAGTTTTAAACATTTAAAAATGCTTCTGAGAGCTCTTATAGGTAGGGTTCAATCCTGCGCAGGTTTAGAGATAAAAAAATGTCCTACAACTTCAAGCATTCCCCCGCCAGCATGCTGTGAATTATACGGCATTTTTTGTCTAAACATGCATAGGATTGCACCTTTAGTAAATCAGAAAACAATGTGATTAAAGTTATTCCTAATTAAGAGGTCTTTCAATATTGATTAGCACACAACATTTAGTTTGCTTAGAACTGTTGATATGAGTCACAGAACTTCTTCAAATAACTAAATAAAGCAAGGCATTAGGTAAGGGGAAAGCTGTACCATCAATGGGAAAATGGGAATGGTGGTCAAGCATGATGGGGAAAAAAAACTGAAAGTATTAAATTAATTTATGGATTTACAAGGACAGATGCTAGACACATGCTATCTGACATCAGCTATTTACAAATCATCATTCATGGCTTCAGAATCAATATGGCAGATGGCTTTCAAAAGCTGAGGATACTCGAAACGCAACACTTCCCTGAACCAGATGGTTTTAATCCTAAATTCCCTTACAAAACCAAGGACTCTTCTTCTTGAAGAACACTAGTGGAAACGCAAACAGGAGTGTGCCAAAGACTGATTAATTCTTACCAACATAGGGAACAAATTCATGCACCTGACAAAATGGGCTCCAGCCCATAGAAAGTTTATGCAACAAACAATTTGTTGATCTTTTGAGTGCTTTAGGGTACATTCTGATTTTTTAAATTTTTTTAAAGCAACAATAGTTGTTTCTCAATGCTAAAATTGGAAGGATAATGGCAATTAAATGTACACTTGCTTCTGTTTTGTGAGACCTATGAATCTCATAGCTGGATATGAAATATGCTTTTTTCTAACTTATACTATGAATATGAGGTATCTACATTATAATATGTTAAGACACACAGTGGTAGCAGTAGCAGTGATAAAACCTCTGGGACCTGTGGGCTGAGTTGATGAGATGTTGAGGAATGATGAGGGATGTTGGAGGATACTGGGGTGGGTGGGAGCTCAGTTTGGCTCCTGGATTCTGTTCTCTTTCCCTCTGTGGGCATCAATCTGCTCTGTAGTGAGTCGAACCAATATGTGGTTTCCATTTGTTTTTAATGGCTGCGATTTGCGCATCTCCCCCCCCCCCCACTCCGGGGCTCTCCATTTTCACAAATCGTGATTTCCTTATTTTATTTTATTTGGATCTAATTTTCTTTTCCTAACCTGTCAGTGGGTAATTTGCCCGTGCTTTTGTAATCCCATTTAAATTATAGTCAATATGTCTACATTTGTATCTATACATTTAAATGTGCACATTCAATTTCATGCAAACTATGCGACTTCTCTTGTCCTCTTAATTATTATTTTTTCTCCCGAAGGCAGCCACGAAGTCCTTGATGGCAGCCACACTATGTTAGAAGACACGACAACTCACTTAAAATTCTGCCATATTCTTTATGTCGCTTTCATTTCAGAGTCTTGCCTCTCCTTTTTTTATTGTTCTTTAGTTCTGGTTACATAGGTCAGAGAATCAGTCATACATTTACACAGAATTCTGATTTGAATTACTGCCCGGATTTAATATAATAAGAATAATAATAATAATAATTATTATTATTATTATTTATAACCTGCCTCTCCCTTCAGATCGAGGTGAGGAACAACAACAATATAAAACACAAGAATCACAAACAGTTAAAAAAATTTAAAACAAGAAAAAATACATCATTAAAACATCTTAAAATTCATCCAGATAGGCCTTCCGGAAGAGAGCAGTCTTCAATAATAATAATATTTATTTATTGTTAATAATATTTATTTATTATTAATATTGCTAATCATGAACTTGCTTAAGACACATGTATCCTTACTCCCCTATCTTCTGCCCTAGATCATGCATTTACAGACTATGTTTTCTTTCACCCTTGTGTAGAATGGAGAGTTAGTATTTCCATCTTCCATTTCCATATGTTCAATGTGGTCGATGTGAATGTGTTCTGCACCCGCTCTACTAATCAAAAGTTGTGTTTTCCAGCATGGCCAAGTACTGTTTGAAACTCCCTCACACCTTATCCCTTCCACCCACCATAGAGGTATCTCCCTCCATCAAAGGGGTTATATGTTTAAGTTGGTTAGTCTCATAATAACATGTCAGGTTTGGGATTTCCCACCCGCCCTTCTCATGCTGCTTGAATAAGAATAATCTGCGTATCCTTGGGTATTTTGTGCCAATTATGAATGGATTTAATTGTCTCTGCCAATATTGTAGTTCGCTTTTTGGGATCCAAACTGGCAGAGTTTGAAATAAAAATAAAAGTTTTGGGACTGCAATGAAGTGATCTGTAATGCCTAACCGCTGCTTCTTTTACTTCCTTATCTCTGAATTAATGGTCTACCAAACATTTTTATAATTTACTTCATATAATTTATTTAGATTCCTACTAATTTGGACCCCTGAATACCTTAAACTTACATGACAGAGCGGTATCCCCATCCTTTCAGCGAGTTGTTTTTGTGTGGATGGTGTGTGTGTGTGTAATTTAGACACATTGGCTGAATTCGGACAACACGATAGTCAATGGTGGGGTAATAATCAACCTTACAGTTGTTCATCTAGGGGGCACTCCCCACACAACATGGTAATAAATAAACAACTGTGTTGTGGATTAGGATCAGCGCTGAGTTGACTATGGCAGCATTCGGACGACACAATAGTCAATACAACTGACGATTGTTCCCCCCCACAGTTGATTATTGTGTTGTCCGAATTCAACCACTATCTCTGATTTGCTGTAATTTACCTTCAAACCAGCTACCAAGCTAAAATGCTCTAATTCTTGTTTCATGTAGGGTGCTGAACTAAGTGGTTGGACTGTGGTCAGAACCATGTGATCTACATAAAGCCCTAACAAACGAACCTCATTTTCTGTTTTTACCCCCTTGATATTTGGATTGTCTTGAAGGTTTTACACCAGAGGTTCCAGTGCTAGAATAAATACCAGTGGTGAAAGAGGGCAGCTTTGCTTTTTACCTTGCCTCAGATCTATTTTGTTTGAATTTACATTGTTTTACCCTGATCACTGCTGTGGAATCACTATATATTTTACCAATTATGTTTAGAAATTTCTGTTCAAATTTCATTTTATTTAACACTCCTTACAGATATGGCCATTCCACGCAATCAAAGGCCTTGAATATGTATCCAAGGACATGACTACTAGAGGTGATTGATATAATGTAGAATAATATAATATATTTAATTATTTCCAAATAGGAGCTGAGATTTGACTTCAGGGGACAAAACCTGTTTGGTCAGGGTGGATATACTTGTTAATAATCCTCTTCAGACAATTAGCTAAAATGGCTGTAAAGATTTTTGTAGTCCAAATTTAACATGGTTTTAGGTCTATATGACTCAACACTTGACAGGTCTTTGCAGAGTTTGGTATCACCACCATTTTTGAGTGCATCCAAGTCCCTGGGAGAAGCATTCCTTTCATTCTGTCATTGAACATTCTGGCTAGGTATGGATTTAATATTTCTTGAAAATGTTTATAGAATATTGCTGTATATCCATCCAACCCTAGTGATTTACCTGTTTTGAGGTTTTTATTTACTCCTTGGACCTCCTCTAATGTCACCTCTGCAATCAAGGATCTCACATCCTCATGATCTATAACTGGTAATTTTATTGAATTTAAATATTGTTTAATGGCCACTTCTGATGGGTTGGATAACTTATATAAATCTGAATGAAATTCTGCATTTTTTTCTGCAGATCTGCACGGAATTGAATATCCTTTCATCTCCTTTCCCCCTCAAGTACTGAACTATTTTCTTCTCACATTTTTTCCTGTAACGTATTAGCCATTATTTTTGATCCCCTTCCTCCAAATACATAAAAATTCTGTCTAAGATTAAGCATATTGCATGCTATTTGGTTAATTTCCAGGACATGTAACTCCCTACATTTTTTCTCTAGTAACTGATATACTTCATTTGATCCAGACGTCTTATATTTATCATGAAGCCGATTTATTTCCTTTTTGATATCTGCCCCAGCCAATTCTCTTCCTTTTTTCAGAATTGCCCCAGTTGTCATACAATGCCCCCTCATTACTGCCTTCATTGTATCCCATAGAGGGCTGCTTGAAATGCTTTTATCTTCATTGTCTCAGAAATAATTTGGTAGCTCCTCCAATCACCACTTTTTTGTACTATTATCCATCATTACATTTGAATTAAATGTCCATACCAGCATGGTCTGTGTAAAACGTAGGTGTCCTACGATTGCTAAAATTGGAGCATGGTCTGTTATTCTGATCTGACCAAGCTGATGTGAATGTGTGAAGCTTTGATCTCCTGGGTACAATTCCACCCATATATCCCAGACATCCCATTTCTGATGGTTTTTTTTAGCAGCTTTAATTGCTGCTTCAGCTTTTTCTTATCTGATCCTGTTCCCATCTCCTTTCCCACATTGTAAAGGTCCTTACTTGAAGGGCCTTTTAAATTCCAGTTCAGATCCCCATCAAATAGCAAATCCCCTTGAGAAAACATTCCCCCCCTTCTTAAAGTCTCATTTATGAATTTCAATTGCCCTGTACTTGGTGCATATATTGAACCCAATGTTATCAATTTATCCCCCTCCAATTTCCCTTCAACAAACACAAATCGACCATCTTTGTCGTTTAATATTTTGGTTATTTCAAAATCCAGCTGTGCACTGAGAATGACAGCAACTCCCCTTGATTTAGAATTACCCGAGGCAACAATCTGAATACCAAACCATTTATCTTTCAGTAATGGGATCCTTTGTGCTGCCTTATGTGTCTCCTACAAGAAGAAAAACACATGGGGCTTACTTTTGTTACTTTTCCCTCTTCTCCGCTGCTCTGAATTCAGTTTTACTCATACTTGGAGGTTTATACTTTTTTGTAATAAGGAATAACAGCATTCCACTTATTTTGATGATGAATAAGTGGCCATCTTAGATACTTTGCCTCCTCCCCTTTAACACCCTGATCTCACTGAAAGTCTGGCAGACTGAGCTCTGTGGTTCAAGGACACCATCTAGGGTACCATTCCAGCCTGCCTGAGCATTGTCAGTTGACCCAAGGGTCCAATCCAAAACTAGAAAATCCTGTAACATAGGCTGGCCATCTGAAAAGGAGGACAGGGCTCATATAACTTTAACAGTTGTAGAGAAAAGGGAATTTCAACCAGTGTCATTTGTATGCAATTAGTTCCTGGTGATATTCCCTCTTCATCACAACAGTTAAAGTTGCAGGGGCCCTGCCTTCTTTTGTATATGGTCACTCTAGTATAGTGCCTGCACCTTTAACAGTTGTGATGAAGAGGGAGTATCACCAGGAACTAATTGCATACAAATGTCACCTGCTGAAATTCCCTTTTCTCTACAACTGTTAAAGTTATATGAGCCCTGTCCTCCTTTTCAGATGGTCAGCCTATGTAACATCATAGTCTCGGTCTGAGCATGAGGATGATACTTCCTTTGGATCATAGCCTCTGCCTTCTTTGGACCACACGCCTGCCTCTGATTCTTTCAATTCTTGTTTGCTGCTTTGAACCTTGCCATCTGTCTGACCTTGCCCTAGGCTGACCATACGAAAAGGAGGACAGGGCTCATGTAACTTTAACAGTTGTATAAAAAAGGGAATTTCAGCCACAGTCATTTGTATGCAATTAGTTCCTGGTGAAATTAAAGTTAAAGTTGCAGATACTATACTAAAGTGACCAGATACAAAAGAAGGCAGGGCCCCTGCAACTTTAACTGTTGTGATGAAGAGGGAATTTCACCAGGAACTAATTGCATACAAATGACACTGGCTGAAATTCCTTTTTCTCTACAACTGTTAAAGTTACACGAGCACTGTCCTCCTTTTCATATGGTCAGCCTACTTGACGGCACACCTGCCTCTGGCCCCATTGATCTGTTTGCTGTCCTAGAATACCATTCCAGGCTACCATGATGGGTAGGCTGACCATATGAAAAGGAGGCCAGGGCTCCTGTATCTTTAACAGTTTCATAGAAAAGGGAATTTCAGCAAGTGTCATTTGTATATATGCAGAACCTGATGAAATTACCTCATCATCACAAAGTTAAAGCTGCAGAAGCCCTGCTCTCTTTTCTACATGGTCAAGAGACAGGGCTCCTGCAGCTTTAACTGTTATGATGAAGAGGGGATTTCACCTGGTTATGTATGTATACAAACAACACCTGCTGAAATTCCCTGTCCTTTGCAACTGTTAAAGATACAGGAGCCCTGGCCTCCTTTTCATATGGTCACCCTAATGATGGGTCCTAAAACCCGAAAGCTTGGAATCTGACCTTGCCCAGATTGGACACATCTCTCCCAGAATTATTTTTTCCTAGACAAAGAGGCAGTGGGCAAGTAGGCCATGGCATCTCCTGCCCCTCCTTCTCACCACCACTGTTACTTGGGCTTGAGCAAGAAGTTCGAACACAAGTAGACTGGAATGGTGAAGAAGAGGAGCAACTCCAGGGGCCTCTTGTCATTGGGCCCCTTCTTTGATGTGGGCCCTCGGCAGGTGCTCACCCATGCCTACCCTTGATGGCAGCCCTGCTCCCAATGGGCCCTTTTAAAAATCCCTCTCACCCACATGCCCCACCCAAAACACCACCATTACTTCACAACATCCTGTCCAATCAACCTCCTATTGTAGGCTGACCAGATAAAATCCAGGTCAGGGCTCATTGGGAATTTCAGCCAGTGTCATTTGTATGTAATTAGTACCTGCTGAAATCCCCTCTTTATCACAACAGTTAAAGGTGCAGGCACTATACTAAAGTGACCATATACAAAAGAAGGCAGGGCCCCTGCAACTTTAACTGGTGTGATGAAGAGGGAATTTCATCAGGAACTAATTGCATAAAATGACACTGGCTGAAATTCCCTTTTCTCTACACCTGTTAAAGTTATATGAGCCCTGACCTGGATTTTATCTGGTCACCCTATCCTATTGTAACTCAAGTAAAAGCCCTACAATATTTGAGCAAAGGTGTTAGCGACAGATCTAGTTGGCTTGCCAGAAATATGAGAACTAAAATGGAAAATGCACCAGGTATTAAAATTGCAGTATACGCTTACTGGATTAGCAAATAACATTACAGGCCAAACAAATGCACAGAAATCAACACTGGCGGCTGGTGCCTCTGTAGGGCTGGGCACATTAGACCAGCCATGAGGCAAGACAATAAAAAAAATCCCTATTGTATTAATTGCAGGCCTCCATGATTTATTCGTTCGGAGGCAGCTGAGAGTGGCAATAACAACAAAACAGCAAAAGGTCACCCACTGCATCAGGCACCCCAGGAGTGCTGGAACGCAACTGCAGTGGTGTCAACACTAAAATTATGTAGCGTTCTAGTCAAAGGCTGTAGCTTATTAAGCTCCTTTACCAGCAGAGTGCTGGTAAAAGATACAACTTGAGGCAAAGCAGACTGCCAGAACTTAATCTCATCGGCTGCATATAAATCAGTATTTAAAAGCTTTGCTTGGCTTTGCTAACATACCCCAGTGCCTTCATTAGATGCCTTTAAGGCTTGTTGCCTTGTCATTTCTATGAACAGAAAAATACAGGGACCGGATTTTCTAGCTGTTGCATTGGTTCCCCCCTTCAGGACATTTCCTTTGGTGCTGAGAACTTACGGCTCAGTTTGGGAGTTGGGTGAACGTGCAAGGGAGAAACTCAGGGTGATTTGGAGGTGGGAAGAGGCAAGATCAGGCCCCTGCCGAGAGCTCACTGACAAAAGGCCCCTGGAGTCGCTCCTCCTCTTCACCGTTGCAGCCTGCTTGTTCTCCACCCTCTTGCTCTCTCCCAGACAATGATGGTGCTGAGAAGGAGCAGCAGCAGCAGATGCTCTGGCCTCCTTGCTCATTAGCTCCCTGTCAAGGGAAAAGCCATGAGGAGAAAGAGGATGAGGACCAAGAGATGCTAGTGACGATGGTGGTGAGAAGATAGAGGGAAGGGAGCCATTGAAGGCATCTTGACCAAGGACCTCAACAGCCTGGAGCCAGCACTGATGGGAAGCAGTGGAGGCTGGTGGCTCTGATTTCAGTGGGGCTGCGAATCCATTCTGGGTTTCACTCAGAACTAGGATAGTTCCTATAGAGTTCTGGCTGGTTCTGACTGATTCATTGGGTGTCACAGCCCTATTGAAATTGGAGCCACCAGCTCCAACTAACTGAAAAGGCAGGCTTACAACGGGGGCACAACGGTGTTACATTCTCTCTTTATGTTTTAATGATGAACACCTCTTGGCAGTTGGTAGCCAATGTCACCCCATGTCACCCCACACCCCAAAAGGCCTGGGTTGTTTCCGGGCAATCTGGGAGGGGAAATGTGGCAGCTCTTCCTTAAAAATGTTCATCGCAAGTGGTGGCAGCAAATTTGGGAATTCATTTTTGCTTGGCAGTAATTTGGCTTCTTTGCCCACCCTTTTCCAGAAAAGTTGCTTCCTCTTGGCCTCTGAGATTCCAACTAATATATATTTTAATAATAATAATAATAATAATAATTAATTCAACCTTATCAAACAACCTACACCATATTATACACACTCACCTGAAACAATCCTGGAAAATGCAGATCATAAAATATACTGGGACAGAACAATTCATACGGACAAGACAATACCTTCCAACTGACCAGACATAACGTTCTTAGACAAAAAAGAAAAACATACATACCCCATTGATATTGCAATACCGAATGACAAAAATGTTGTTGAAAAGGAAGAAGAAAAGAGAGACAAAGATACACCACTGGCCATGGAAGTCAAATAACTATGGCAACAGGAAAAGGTCACAATTATCCCATTAGTCACCTCAGTCACTGGCATCACATTAAAAAAAAAATTATGCAGAAAACATCCAGAAAGTGGGCTTAATGGAATACATCCACACCAACATCCAGAAAACAGTCATAATTAAAACATGGTCAATCGTCAGGAAATTCCTGAATCAATAAAAGACAGCATGACTTGGCAAAGTCCGTCATGTCCATCTAGAAAAACTGCCATGAGCAAGAAAGAGATAATAATAATAATAATAATAATAATAATAATATAACGATAATAATAATAATAATAATAATGCACAATAAGGGACCTTCCAAAAATCCCGGAATCCAGTTTTGGGACTTCTGAATGACCCAATCTAGTTTACGAAGTTGGTTCCGGAATTGAAAGAACAGAAAACTATGGCAAATTATGCATGTGTCAATTCCAGAACTATCTTTTGGACTCATTGAACTGGAATTCAAGAGAAGTAGAATGCAGAATGCCCCAAACCAGGAATGGGGGGAATGGAAAGTAGATTATCCTCTCATACTTACTTACAAGAGGGGTGTTTGATATAATCAGTATGGACAGAATACTGACTAAATCAGCTGCACAGTTGCCATTAAAAATGGTGGGGTTTGGGCCTTGACTAGCTTGTCCTCTTGAATTCAGAGGGACCTAATTGTTTGGAACTTCTCACTACTGCCCCATGTGGTGAGCCATGTCACTACTCTCTCCGAGTGAAGAACCTTCCAGACTCCATCCAGGCTGACAATTAGCTCTTCCTGGGCAGGAAGGAATATCAGAGGGTTTCTCATCTCACTGACAAGCAAGGTTACTGGGGTTCATGTTTCCGGGTCTGCAGTTTCTTTTGTCTTTTTTTTTTTTTTTTTTGAGATTGTGGATATTTTCTCTTGGGCAATGCCTTGCTCTAATCAAATCTTCTCCCTAGGATTTTCTCCTTGAGATGGGCGATCCAGAGATGTTTCAGACCATCCAGATTCTCCGAACCCTATATCAAAGCTTGGTTTGCCTCACTCACAAATTCATTTGTGGTCTGTTTATTGTTTTTGTTCAGAAGGGGAAATTGCCCATTCTGAATGGGAGAAGTGTGCATGTTTTTCAAAAGTGTGCATTTCTCCCATTGACTAAAGCATGGGTGGTTGTTTTTTTTTGTTTTTTTTAATTGCATTTTAAACTGTACATTTTTTGAAAAATAAAATGAACTTTATTTGGATGTGATCACAAGTTTGGGAATGTGTAAGCATTTATTATTTTTATTTTCAGGAAGAATGTGCTCCAGTTTGTGTTTGCATTCAGGATTGTGAACAGGGCAAGTTTTGTTGGTTTGCAAACTGAAATGAAATTCACATGCATCCTTATTCCCTCCTGTTCAATTACTAATGCTGGATATGGATGCTGGATTCAGAATATAGATAAACGGAGTTTGATGGCCGCATCTCAGTGTGTCCATTCAGCCTTGGCTTATGAGCTGGATATCCCTTGCTTGAATGAATGTGCTTCGTGTTTTTAAGGCTTTAGTGGTCCCAAAATATAGAAGAGCCTTTTTCCAGGCAAGGTTTAATGTTTTACTTCGTACAGTATTGATAGTTTGGTTCTTAGGAATCCCAGTCAAACTAAGATTATGCCCCTGGAACTCTGGTGAGATTGAAACAATTTCTCATGCATTGTTTTATTGTAGCTTCTATAAAGGAGCTTGGGAACGATTTCTGTATCATCTCTTAGTGTTATTTCCCAGATGCTCTGATGGATTTCTGCTTGCTCTCTGTTTGGATGGCTCTAATTCTAAGGTAACAGAAATAGTAGCTAAGTTTTTGCTTTGTTGCTATTAACATCAGATCTCTAATGGTGGCAAACTAAGCTGTACTCACATTCTGAACATGGCTCTTTTTGCTCTATTTTTTTTGTGCTATGGTTGGATGACTAATAATTTTTGATGATGGTGGTGGTGGTTGTGATGGTGTGCTTCTAGTCTTGTTCTTTGGTCCTCCAGGGTCCTGGCTTGTTTTCCAGCTGTGCTTTCTGGTTTGTCCTCTGTTCCTGATTGCTCTTTGATCTTGACTCCTGGTTACTGGATTCTGACTTGCAGACTGCTGCAATATGGTTCCGCCCTGACACTAAGTTGTCCTAACTTAGTGATGGGGTGAAAATCCACCTGGGTCCATGAGGGCAGCTGACACCTCCACATCCAGGCACCAATACACATACCAGGCAGTTTTTTTGCCCCATCATTGCTGCAGGATGAAGGGAGGGGCAGGTCTGGGCAGGACTCACTTCCGGCATGACCTGCGCATGAGCTTTGACCTTTCCCCTGCTGTGGTAGTGGCAGCAGCCATTAATACAGCAGGAGAAAATACACAGTTTCCCCAGCCTTGAGGAATTTGTGTTTCTCTTCTCGCCCTGCTGATGGGGGCCTTAAAGCCAGCCTAATATTACTTAGAAATTTACATGACACTTTACCAATGCTCAAAGTGTTTCTGTGTATCACCTTGGTATCTTTTGCAACAGCTCTGCAAGGCAGGCCGGTATTGTCTTCCTAGCATTAGGAGAAAACTGAAGCAGCTGTCTTGCCCTAGTATGTTCATAGATAAGCTGAGGTTTGGGCCATGAACTTATATACCCATATTCTTAATTCTTCCAGTTCTTCTCTTGATTAATTTGTAATTTATAACTGACAAATGTAGGTAAGAGCTGGAATTAAAACAACAACAGTAACAACAGGGTGACCTACCGAAAGAGAAGCATCTTGATACAGAAGGCTTATACTGAAATCTATTGATTTGGTTGATAAACCAACAGGCTGAGACACAGCCCATTGGTGATCTCTTGCATCAGAGAAATGGAAGAAACTGTCATATTGAGTCAGACCATTGGTTTATCTAGTTCAGTATTGTCTAATTTGACTCACAGTGGCTTTCCAGAAGTTTCTGGCAAGGACTTTTCCTGGAATTGAACCTGAGACCCTTTGCATGCTAAACTTGTCCTCTAACACCAAGCCGTGGCTATTCTTTAATATCATTAGCCTATTAAACCTGATCAGGATGAATATACATGCACACACTCATTCCCAGCTGATAACCAGTTTCTGCTATTGTCTGCTTTAAATGAAGCTTGAGTGAAAGCATGTGCATCCATTGCTTAACCTTTATATATTCTCAGGAGGTTTCTAGGCTTGTTTTTTTAAAAAAAAATCAAGCCAATTATGGCAGACTATCTTCTTGTTATTTGGAAATGCAGAGGTTGGGCTTATTGTCATGCCAGCGGGACAAGTAAGAGATTGCCAGTGGAAGGAACACAGTAGGGGTATTAGAGCCGGATGCGCTAATAAAACTAGAATTGATCCAACCACTTTCTAAAAGCAATAAGAGAAACTGAGCATGAGAAATTGACTCGGAACCTTCAGGGTTAGAAGGGCTCCTTATGGATAATGTTCTCCATCCCTTCTGAAATGTTATGAGGGTGTCTTCCCTCACCCTAGTAGCTAGATTTGCAAGCTGTTTCTCTTGAGTTATAAAACTAGGACCGCACCGAATGCTTTACAGCTTTCTTTCTTATTATTATTATTATTATTATTATTATTATTATTATTTTGGTTCTAAAGTAGATTTTACCATTTCATGGCTGTTTAAAGCCATTTCAACACCACCCTTTTTGCTGCTTTTTCGGCAGCCATTTTTTTGGGGCAGAGGGGGAGTTCAATTTTATTCCTTCTCAAATGATCTCTGCTAATTAGGGATCATGAACTGGACAAACTGACGTGATGACTGAAATGTAGCTAGCCTGCGTGGCTCGTTGCAAACAACACCAGGGATGAATGAAACCCATTAGAGTGAAGAAAATGCTTCCTATAAGGGTCACGAAGTTAATCTTAGCCATCAAGGAATCACTTTTTTTCCTTTTCCAATTATTTCTTGGGAGAAAAATAAATGGAGGAAAGGATCCTTTTTTATTATTCTAATGAATGGTTTCGTTTCCATCATTTTATTTATTCATTTTATTACATCCTACCTTTTCTCGAGGAACCCAAGGTAGCGTACAAAATCCTCCTCCTGCCCAATTTATCCTTGCAACAACAACCTTGTGAGGTAGGTTGGGGCTGAGGGTCTGTGGTTGGCCCTAAGTCAGCCAGTGAGCTTTGTGGCTGAGTGGGGACTAGAACTTTGATCTCCTCACTTCTGGTCCAACACTCTTAACTACTACACAACACTGGCACGCTCAGTCCCTTTCCAACTCCACCATAGGTGTGGGGGAGTCGGTGATGTTTGAGCTGGCTGAGATTTTCCAAAATCCACCTTGACGTTTGGATCACTTTGCTCCCAGTTTTGATAGTGATCTGTTTTTATTTTTATCTGAATGGGAAAAGTGTGCATTTGGGTAGGCATATTTTCGAGAGTGCACTTTTCCCTCATAGACTAAAGTGTGAAAATGTGTGTGTGTGTGTGTTTTAAATGTGCATTTTTAAGGTGCATAGGTTTCTAAAGGATGTACTTTGTGAATGCAAGCTCAAGGATATGCGAACACCTCCCCCAAACAGTGCACATGTTTGCGGTTGTGAATGGGGCAAACTTGAACTAAAAACAAATCAAATTGAAATTCTCATGCATCCCTGTTCCACCATAGAAAGTGATCCACAGCAAGGTTGGAAGGGAACTGGTTCTCCACTGTGGGCCATGGCCCTTTCCACACCAGACAAAATGCCTGGGTTGCCCCCCGGCTGCTCCCTGTGAGTCCAAATGACGCACAGGGAGTCCCGGGGGTGGGGGTGGGGCAGGCACGGGATTTTGCCGGGAGAACCCAAACCGCGGAAGAATGTGTCTGCCCAGCCCAGGCGCAGCCACACTTACTCATGTGTAAACGCATCTGCAAACTGGGTATGGAGCTGCACTGCACGACTCCGTGCCCAGCAGGGGAGGGGGTGGCACCACTTTCACCCCCCCAGGGAGGGAAGCCCCCCACCCTGATTTCACATGCTTTCTTTTTTTGTTGTTGTTGTTACTAACCTTTGCATTGGAGTGCAGGAGCGCTCTTCCTCGACTGAAAAAAAAACAAAACAAAATGGCAGGCACGACCGTGCGATGACCTGGGAGCAGCCCGGGCCATCGCACAATTGGAGTGCATTAGGGCGATGAACCCGGAAGCAGGCACTTCTGGATTCGCCACCCCTCCGGCCCTCTACACCCCTCTGGTGTAGAAAGGGCCCATGTCTCCATTTTGACCTCAAATATCTATTCTACGATTCCATGTCCTTTTGTTCTGACAGACGTGCTACGACGGATGATAGGCCTGGCAGAACGTATACAGCCACATTGTGAAGTTGCCCGCCTCTCTGACCCAGACACTGCCTCCTTTCTCCTTTTGCGCTGCCACAGATCAACAACACTGGAGGGCACCCGCCTCCTTCCATCTCTCCTGCTAAGAAAGCCAAGCCTGGAATCTCTTTGACAGAAAGGTCAAAGTTGCTGAGCGCCTCCAGCCAGGCAGGCTGAATTTCAAACAATGTGCCTTCGGGTTGATTGTTAGAAAGAAGAGTTGTGTGTGGGGGGGAAATACCCAAATGTTTCACTGTCATATATTTCCACATTTGGCATACAACATCTCACTCCCCAAAGACTGAAGTTTTCAAAGTTCTGAAATTCAGTACAAGGGAAAGTTGCAGCCTCCAGTTCCTAGCGAAACCAACGATCCAGCCCAATAGGCATAATATGAGGTTGTTACTCAGCTTCAGAAAGAAAAGCTGGCTGTTGAACTAGAAGCGATGCATGTTCAAGGAGTGGGGGTGGTGGCATGGGTCAAGTTCCTAGAGAACCATCAAGTATCAGAAGGGCCAGAGGCAGAGGATGCATGGGGAATTTCCCACCACCACCTTAATTTTATTTTTGAACAACTTACAAAAAATTCTTCATATACAGGAAGGGAAGCACTTGAGCTTTAACAACTGAAATGTGAGAGACATTGACAGATAGGCAATGACCCATGCTGGTGTGGGCCTCGGTGCAGGGATGGTGTTATGGGTGGGCTGGAGGGAGGCATGATAACAAATGCATCTGTATGTAGGCATGGGAGTAACAATGAGGTTCAAGTTCATTAAGGGTCTTCGAGTTCCACCTCAAAGCTTGGTCTGCCTCATTCCCAAGTGTGAGCATGTTGGGGATTAGTATTCAAATGGGGTCAATGCACAATTAGATACACATTTTTTAAAATGTGCACCCAAATGTGTACTTTAAGGCATGATTTTATTTTATTATATTATATTTTGGCTAAAGGGCACATTTTTCATACAAATGTGATCTTTGCCTGAAAAAATGCTTTGACATTCTGGAATGTGAGTGGGACATGTTCAGACATTAAATGAACTGCAACAAAATCCATCCACCTCTCTATGTACATCCCAACATCTCTATGCGTGGTTGCACATGCACGACATAGATTGGAGACAGGGCTTCGGTGGCTATTCAAGTCTGCTGCATCCATCCTTGGCTCTCTATCACTTCCATGGCTCATAGGAACATGAGAAGAGCCATGCTGGATCAGACCAAGGGTCCATGTAGTTCAACGCTCTGTTCACACAGTGGCCAACCAGCGGTTCGCCAGGAACCAACAAGGATAGGTTTTGTTGATCACATCTTTTTTGGACTTTGCCTTGGCTATCCATTGACCAGTGACATCCAGGCTAGACTTCTGTAATGCATTATATATGGGGCTGCCTTTGAAGATGGCTTAGAAACTTCAGGTGGTACAGAACACAGCCCCTCAACTACTGGTGAGGGGTGAGGTGGTTAGATCATACAACACCTATCCTGTACCAGCTGTGCTGATTACCAGGGCATTTCTGAGTCTAATGTAAAGTTCTGTTTTTGACTTTTAAAACCTAAAATGATTTGGGAACAATTAACCTGAAAGACCAACATTCACCCATATAAGCTTGTCCATGCTTGAAGAACATCAAGTTCTCACTTTCTTGTCTTTGAGGGCAGTTAGGTGGGAGAGTTTGTGGAAGAGGGGACTTTTCTTCAGCTCTTTGGGCGTGGTGTGTGTGTATATATATATATATATATATATATATATGATTTTTAGCTACAAGCATATAAACAGAGCAGAGAAGCAAACACACATATCCAAACATTATCCCTTGTTTTGCTTTTGGCCCCTGCCTGCCATGACAGACCAGCCACAGTTTTATTGTTATCATCTGATTTTAAAGGTTTTGATTATTTAATTTTGATTCTTGTGTTCTTCTTTTATTGTTCACCAATTGAGAATCCTGTTGGACATAGAGCAGTGTATAAATCTGGTAAATAAATAAATAAAGCATATCATGGATGAATTAAAAGTTAAGGTGCCAGTATCAAGACCCCCCCACACACACACACTAGTGCCCTATATCTTTTCCTCTCTCCCTTCATGTCCTCCCCATCATCTTCAGCATCCTAAGATAGCAAGAATAAAAAAGTGTATTGTTTATCCTCGCCATATGGTTTTTTAAAAATTTTTTGAAAGAAAACCCAGCTTAAGGCATGCATTTTAAGCCGTTTATTTCCAGCAATCTGCTCTTTCCCTCTCTTTCCCCTTCACATATCTAATTTTTAAAAAAGAAGTGGTTAAACAATTGTTCCAGAAAGTGGAAGCGTATAAAGCTTATGACATAATTTTGCCAAATCAGTATAAATTTATTTTTGAAACACTCTGGAAGCGTTGTGTATATTAGTGCAGAATGCACCTGAAATCAACGCAGGGTAATCACATTCTGAAAATTGAAAAAAAAATCATTTATTTGCAGAGGGGGAAAAAAAACAGCAACAGCTCACGCATTCTCATCATATTAATAGCTTCCCTGGAAGCAATTATGAACCTTGACTTCCACCGATTCAATTTCTCTTTGCAAAGTATGAATTTAAAACACGGCTTGCCAATTTAATGCGTCGGCATCCTGGAATTTGGCAGGGAAATGTGCGGGAACTCTTGAAAACAATCCTGATCGTGATGCTAATGAGGGGAAAGGCAGAGAAAACTCTCCGATAAGCATCACAGCGCCTTGTCCCTTTGCATCTACCATTATCTTTTCGTTTCCTTCAGGTTTCGTGGTATCTTAGCAACCGCGCAGGCCTGATAACCTTAATGGGTCCAAAAATGACACACTTGGAAATCTATCGCTGAAGGCCTGGTGCTTAGAGTAATGACACCCTTTGATGGTGGATCTCAAACCACGGAGATATGGGAGGATTAACAGCTTTCCTTGCATGGTCTGTCATATTTCTTTTGTAGGTTACACAGACAAGAATGAGAGCTCACGAATCCAGGCTGAGTCTAAACAGATTTCCTTAGATATGAGCATGCTATCATATTAATTGTGCATATATATATATATATATATATATAGGGAAGAATTTCAAGCCAATCTTGATATGCTGTCATAGAGAAGTCGATTCTCGTGAGTGTGCACAACTCCCCTATGAATCAAGCTCCACATTCAGCATTTATTATCAGTCGAAGGGAGATGGGTGATGACACAGCTTATTAGCTGCTCGGCTGCTGCTCATTGCTCTGGGATCGTCCAGGCTGAAAGCAAGGTGCAGCCTGAGCAGCTGGAAGAACACGGAAGGAGGGAGGAGTGCATGTCAACCCTTTATTAATATTCCCCTGATGTCAATGTCATGGCAATGGAACAGAGTGGAAAAGGGAAGGGAAGCGGCAAAGGTGGCAGTTTGCCTGCTCAAAATATTGGAATAATAAAATGTCCCAGGCGTGTTTTTATAGCACTGTCAGCCAGGCTCTGGTTACCTCTCCAGCTGACTACTGTAACACATTCTATATTGGGCTGCCCTTGAATACGGATGGACTGATCAGCCCATCTCCAGCCTGTATCCGTTTCAGGTGCGTTCATTCATTCAGAAGTCCATTCTATCTCCTTTCAGCATTCATCTGTGATTATTATTATTATTATTATTTTTTAAAAAACCAACCCTGGATTAAAAAAAACATGCATAAATACATTTCTGAACCTATTTTGTCATACTTATAAATATTTATTTAAGTACACATTTCTAAATTCATTTCCTCTCAAAGGATACATTTCTAAAACCATTTTATTCTAAGCCACACATTTTTATAAGTATGTTGGTACATTTTTTGAGCTGAGAGCTGCAGCACTGTATCATTTGGAGTAGTGTAAAATTCAAAGGACAACTGCATTCCAGTATGCATATCATCATCATCATAATCATCATCTACTTATTTATTTTTTTACAAACCACAAAATCTTTAGGATGCAATTTTTTTTAAAAAAAAACATTTCAACAGTTACAATAAGATACTGGACCTGATAAAAACTATTGACATAAATGCCTGATCATGTGCCAACAAATGCCTGGGAGTAGAGTAAACTGATGGCAATGTTGGCACCAGGAAGACCTCAGTGGTAATAATATTTCACAATTGAGGGCCCACCACTGAGAAAGCCCTCAATGTTGTTGCCACCGTCTGAGCCTCCTTTGGAGGAGGCACTCAGAGGAAAGCTTCAGATGCTGATCTGAATGTCTAGCTAAGTTCAAACATGAGTATAGCAGGTGTGGATCAGATTGGTTCCTTTTGAAATCTTCAAGCATCCCTACTCTAAAGACCTGTTGAAACATCAGGTGGTGCAGAATGAGGCTACTGAGTCAAGACTGTCTTCTCTCATTTGAAGACACTCCCGTGAGGCCCTTTTCCAGGTGCCCCCACCTTTGGAGGTTAGGTGGGTGACTACTGGGAAAACTACACTGGATTCTAGTTAACTTCCAGGTCCAATTCAAGGAGCATGTGTTTACTTTTAAAATCCTTAATGGCCAGGAGAACATCTTATCTCAAATGCCTCCCATGCTCTTTAAGTTTCCCAGCTCTGGTTGTAATTTCTTTGGGAAGAAACGTCTGATGATGCCCAAGGTAGCCACACACACCTCTCCTGATCTAATGAGCTAGTTCGCTGGTTATGACTGGAGATGACCACGATCCCCCTATATTGGTTGGAATGAACCTTGTTCATTCAGAGCCTTTCATAGAATTTTTAGGGTGGGGGAAGAGTTCTTTTAAAACATCTTGGTCCTTCTTGTTTGTTGCTTGTCACATGCCAAACTTTGTTTTGACCATAGCTAGGATTCCTCTATTAAAGACAGCTGAATACATCTTATTGCAGAGTATTGGTGATCACCCTTGAGGTTTACCATTCAGGGTGCTGAAGGACGCAGAGCAGAAAATCTTCCTGCGGTGTGTCATGAGAACTGATCTGGAATCTGACACATGCAAACTAAAACTGGGACAGTTTCTACTTGACCCGTTTGCCATCTCTTTCCTTGTAATGATGATGAAAGTGAGGATTTCATCATCAGAGCTTTGCTTTAAGTATTTGTCTAGTCTATGATAAGGCACAACTCATCATGGTGCAGAGGGCCGCTCTCCATTTTCTGTAGCTACAAAACAAACAATACCTTTTGCTCCAGAGCTAGCAGGGAGCTTCACACATGCAGCCTGATTAAGCAAACAAGAAGTGATATGAAAAGGACTGTGTGAACATGCCCTAGTCATATCCGAAAGAAAGAATGCCAATGAGCTGTATAGAACAAAAAAGCCATTGGCTGTTTTGCAAGCTACACTCTAATGAGTAATTATTTTAGAAATAACTGCAGAGGGAGATGTGCCCTGAAGCATAAGCAATGAGGATTAAGGCGTGCGAAATTTGTATTATTGCAGCACTTGTAATTTTGGCCATTAAATGCTGAGCACAGTGCATTTTCACTTTCAAGCTAGATATGCCCATCTCGCCTCATGCATTAATTTGTGTTCACAGTGCACTGCCACGAAGATCACATTTGATTGTTTACTTTGTGGATCCCAAGAAGGCAAGAAAAATGGAGGCAGGTGGTGGCAGCATTACTGTCCCACTCCAAAGCCTTTGTTAAGTATGCATGAGAGCATGCAAATCTCATTGAGAGGCTTACACAGCAGGGAGTGTGCTTAGCAAGGATCTTGGGCTTCAACAGTTGTCCTGTTTTTTGTTTTTTTTCTTCTTCTGAGTGCATCTAATGATTATGCGACAGAGTTTCTTAATACCTTTGCACTATCCACTGTAATCTCAATCAGGCTAGTAAGCAGGGTGTGTGTAACAGCCTGATCCATACTCAAATCTTCTTCATAAGGAAGGACAGACTGGGAAGTACTGCCATAAGAACGTACGAAGAGCCCTGTTGGATCAGACCAAGGGTCCATCTAGTCCAGCACTCTGTTCTCACAGTGGCCAACCAACTGTTGACCAGGGACCCATAAGTAGGACACGGGTGCAACAACACCCACCCGCCCAAGTTCCCCAGTAACTGGTGCACACAGTCTTACTGCCTCGGATACTGAAGGTAGCACATAACCATCAGGGCTAGTAGCCATTGATAGCCTTCTCCTCCTCCATTACATTTCTTATGAAAATTGTTCCACCAACTTGAATTTCTGCCTGCCTTTGCCTTCTGCTCTGTGCCAGACATGGGTTTACTCCATGCTTTCTTTCAAGCTTGCTAACATGGCAGGTTAGCCATGTAAGCAAGACAGATTTCTAGTCTATACAAACGCTAGCCAGTCCATATTAGGGATGCATGAGAAATTTGTTTCAGTCCTTTTTTGATAAGAATTTACCCAATCTGCACATTCCATATTGAACATGGGATCAGATACAATCCGCAGTTAAAGGGCACCCATTTCCAGACTTGATTCACTGACCAAGAAAATGCATCTGTCAGCATGTGCACATTTGAAAAATGTGCATGGAAAATTGTATACTTTTCAAAAATGCACACAAATAAGCTTTAATCAATGGCAGAAGAATGTGTACATCTCAGAGATGTTCATAACTGATGTGTATTCAAAAATACACATGGATTTTCATGCAAAAGACTGCACTCTGATATGGACATGAGTTGGAATGAGCATCAAGATGGAATTTGGAGAACTTTGGCGAGTTCAGGTTTGGCGAGCTCAGGTTTTGCTGATTCTCACATCCCTGGTCTAAAGTATTAATCCAGATATCATGGATTAAAGATTAAAAATAAAGAGAAATAGACAAAGGAGATGGCATTAAATGGTGGACAGAAAAATATAGTCTTACAGGTCTTTGATATTTTGAACTCCTAAACTGGTTTTTGTAACTTACTGATGAGGTGAAATCTAGGGATGAGTATCATATTGTTAAAATGTATGATAACGATATGATAAGGTCGTTATCATGCATGTGTTTAACGATGATGATACGATACAAAAACCTACGATAATCATCGGAGAGGATAATTTTCAGGTGATTTTATCGTTTTATCGGACTGCCATATAAATATACCTATAACTTCTGTATTTTAGAAGTTAGAGGCTTGAAACATGGTCACAGTGCTTATGGGGTATACCTAAGTATGTATATGAAATTTGAGATCGATCCCTCCAATCCTTGATTTTATATGAATTTTTAAATGATCATTTCCATTCTGACAGGTCTGAATGAACGCACATGGCAAGCTGTCATTCTGATCTGTCAGAACTGAAACGATCTTTAATAAATTCATATAAAATCGAGGGTTGGTGAGATCAATCTCAAATTATATACTCATACTTAGGCATACCCCATAAGCACTGTGACCAAGTTTCAAGTCTCTAACTTTTAAAATACAGAAGTTATAGGCATTTTTTCTTTAAAAATAGGGCTGCAAAAAATATTTTTCATGATAATTATCATGAAGACGATACGGTTCACCTACGATATGAATGAAGATGATAATTTTTTTGGTCCAAAATGACGATAATGATAAATTATGATAATTTTTGGCGTGCAAACCCCTAGTGAAATCTCCTCTTCCGTATGGCCACAAGGGCCCCCACACAGTTTCTCCTGGGAAAATACAAAATAGGCTAAAACCCTTTAATTTCTATGGGGTGAATTTCAGAAAATGAGGTGGGGAGAATGACTGACAGTGAAAAAGCATTGGCTAAGGAAGTGAGTGGGGATGGATGAATCTGCCAAGTTAAATTTCATTCCGATTGCCGTTTTTCTACTTCTAAGTTCATTCTGTCCTATTTCTGAATTGGATTGCAAATTGTTGGTTTTATGCCTCATGAAATTGATAATGTGCTAGAGGTCCGATAGGCTAGCATCGTGTAATTTACATTAGCGCTAATCTCAGTTGGATCGTGCCTATTCTCACAACCACTCTCTCTTGTTAGCTACAATGCGTTGCTGTCCAAGTCAAGTTATCGGATGTCTGTCAGATCATTTAGCCATGCCTTATAGCAATGGTGGGCAACTGGTGTCCCTATTATTATTATTATTATTTATTACATTTATATACCACCCCGTAGCCAAAGCTGTCTGGGCGGTTTGCAAAAATTAAAAGATTGAACACTAAAAAGACAATATACAAAATTTAAAATCATAAACATAAAACAACTGACATTTTAAACATTTTAAACTGTTAAGCCAGGCCACACTGTCAATCAAAACCTCAACTTGAGCTGTTAAAATGCCTGGGAGAAAAGAAAAGTTTTGACCTGGCGCCAAAAAGATAACAATGTTGGCGCCAGGTGGGCCTCATCGGGGAGACCATTCCATAATTGGGGGGCCACCACAGAGAAGGCCCTCTCCCTTGTTGCCATCCTCCGAGCTTCCCTCAGAGTCGGCACCCGGAGGAGGACCTTTGATGTTGAGCGTAGTGTACGGGTAGGTTCATGTCGGGAAAGGCGTTCCATCAGGTACTGTGGTCCCAAACCGTGTAAGGCTTTATAGGTTTATATGGCGGCAAGCAGCCCTCAGACTAATTTCATGGCCCTCGGTCAAATTTCAAAAGCCCTGATCAGGAATGAAGAAATTGTAGAGTGCCCACCCAACAAGTTCACCAAGCGCTGTCTGGACGGCCTTGTTCCAGGAGCTGGCCTGGCTGACCACTCGGCAGCGCACACTTTCCAAGGCCTCTGGCATACTATTAGCCTTTAAGGGCATGATTGGTGCAGAGGGGGGGGAGGGAAATACAACTTCTTCACTTTAATGGCAGTTGCCACCATTAGAGTGGAGGGGAAAATATGCAGTTTCTCCAACCTTGGGGAAATCGCATTGCTCCGCACCACACTGGCAATGGGGACCTTAAAGGCCCTCTTAATAGGCCATTACCACAGCAGGGGAAAGGACAAAGGGCACACGCAGGTCAGGTGGAAGTGAATTCTGCCTGGAACTGCACCACCTTTGTCCTGCAGGCATGATGGGGTGAAAATCCGCCAGGCGCATCCCTCGGAGCCCAGGAGGGCGAGGCACAGAGGCATCCATTGCCCTCATGGGCCCTGGTCAATTTTTGCCCCATTGCTAGAATGGGATCCGCCCAAATCTCGAGCAGAAGAGGTCTGTTCATGCTTGCCATGCTGCTGGCTGCCAAGGAAGAGAAGGTGAGAAAAGAGGGGGTGACAGAACGGGAAAGGGGGTGACTCAACTACTGCTACTACTACAACAACAGATCACCGATGAGGAAATGCAGGCCTCGACAGGGAAGACACTCCCCATTACTGCTTTACTGCTTGTGACCCTCTTTTCTGTAGTTTCCACACTGTTTTTACCCATTAATGAAGACATTCCAGTGATCATTGTGTTCTCAGCGAAAGGGAAGGCAGCACCATTCCTCCTCCTCCTCCTTCTCCTCCTCCTCCTCCTGCCTTATCATTATCATAAACAATCACCCCCCCTCCTGTGCTACTCTTTGAGCAAGTACATATCTCAGTCTCACTGTTTATTTATTTATTTATTTATTTCTCTTTTAAAGTTAGTGATCAAAACAACTATCTTGCAGAAGGATTTGGATAGCCTTGTGCTGCCACAGCCTCAAACACCAGGCCTAGACGAGCACACCCCTCTCAGGACAAGCGCCACCGCTTGAATAAGCCTGAGGGAAGGGCAAAAGATGCACCACTTTTCCCTTATAGCAGAGGGGAAAAGGGTGTTAAGGGTTTTTAATAAGGTTCTCCTGTGAGTATGTTGGCTGAAGGTGGAATGAGATGTGTTTCTTTATTATACTTATAGAGTAGGTGACAAAGCCAAGCTGACACGTGGTTTGTGGTAGCAAGAATAAAAGAAAACGTTTATTGATGTTAACAGTTCTTTCAAATTAATTGAACACCTGCCTATTCTTAACACTTCTAATAATTTACTAATAATCCTAAATCCTAATAATCTCCTCACACACACTCCTGACTAGATCACACACAGCTAACTTCCAAACAACTACCCTCCTCCCAACCAAGACAATATGACGATAAGATGATCCAAAACACTCCCCTCACCCAATATAGACTCCTCCCCCTCCCTTTCCCAGCATTATCAGCCACACCCATTCAGTCCAGCATTCCGCACTCTCCAGACAAACTAAACCAGACATACCTAAGGGGATAGAAATGTCGGGTATCGTCACAAGCCTCTTTTTGAGACTATGGGATGCCACAAGAAAGCTGGCGCTGTCGATTCAGTCGCAACCGTGATGGTGATGATAATGACATACATTATGAAGTGACAAGTGCCATTAAAGAGCACTTCCCTGGCCATCTCATTTTCCATTTCTGTTCCTCTTTCATTTGGAACCATGCAAGCCCAATCAATGGCTCATCCTTCACTGGAGGCCAAATTTGGCTTTGTCGGTCAGCGAGTAGGCAGGTTTCCAGTGGTCTGCTCCACTTGACAGTGAGTTTTCAAGGCCGTCTTCCTGCTGGAGAAAGCTGGTAAACCATTGACCATTGCACTGGATCCTGGAGGTGATGAAGCAGCATGCTTGTCTTTGAAAAGATGGCAAGAAGAAATGACACTACAAAACAAAACAACAACAATAGAAATAATTAAAACAAAGCAAAAACTATAATGAAGGCTCTTGATTTTTTTTGTTAAAGGACGTTCTTCCTGCCAAAATAGATCATCTGGTATATGGGTATTGTTCAGAGCATAACAACTGGTTTACAGCACACCATGATGGTGTGCTGTAACTTGAACTGTTTAAGAAGAGCCATGCTGGATCAGACCAATGGTCCATTTAGACCAGCACTCTGTTCACACAGTGGCCAACCAGCTGTCAACCATGGACTCACAAGCAGGACAGGGTACAACAGCTCCCTACCACCCATATTCCCCAGCAACTGGTAATACTAGAGGTAGTACATAGCCATCAGGACTAGTAGCTACAGATAGCCTTCTCCTCCAGGAATTTCTCCAACCCCCTTTTAAAGCCATCCAAATTGGTGGCCATCACTACATCTTGTGGTAGCAAATTCAATAGTTTAACCATGCATTATGTTTCTGCTGCCTTCCAGCTGCTTAAAATGGAGGTGGGCAGAAAGGTGATCGGTGGATCTACTTGTAGATCTCTGGGTGATTTGCAGTAGATTGGCAAGGATTTCTGATGCCCAATTATTTTAAAATAGCAAAGGATTATCTTCCAGTCCACAATCAGATTGTAGAAATGAAGGAAGCTTGGGATAACCAGGACTGGGATTTTTGTATCAAGGAACTGAGTAACATTTATTTCTGTTGCTCAAAACATGTCCCAGGCTCAGAATTCTAAGCATACTTCCCAGCAGCCCTAAGGGCAGCTCTAGGTGAAACATGAACTCATCACACCACCTGCTACAGCCAGATTCAGAGATGTCATTTTCTAATTGGAAATATATGAATAATTTTGACCCAATCTCTTTCCTGGAATGTACAGATTAGGAACATGCTTTTGAATGCAGATACAGCGCAGTGCTCATTTTAATCACTGAAGGCAATGTGCTATTTTGAAAGAAGTCTCTTTCTGTGATTGTGCAAATGAACAAATACACATGTCAATTGCAGGACCTAAACTACCGCACTCACAAGAATCCATTGTCAATGAACACACTGCATTTGTGGAGTTCATTAGCAGAGGTGTGCAAAATTACAAAAAGAAAACAAGAAGGCTGTAAATGTAGCCAATGTAAATTAAAACGTGAGTTAAAGCTAAAGAAATGGTATGGCTGTAAAACAAGCTGTTTTTCTCCCATTCGGGAGAGAGACACATCACTGGGGAGGTGTAGGAGCAATCACACTTTTCAAGGTAACATGTAAACTACCCTGATTGTCCAAGACAATGGCTGCATTCGGACAACACTTTAGTCAATGGCAGGGGGAGCAGTCAACTCACAGTTGAATTTTTTGCAGGTAATCCCCACACAATATGTTCCTATACAACTGTGTTTGGTTGGGGCTGGCATTGAGTGGATTAATAGTCAACCCAGCATTTGACTGACACAGCCTTCACCCCTTTCCCCGCTCTCCGTCCTCCCACAGTTCCAGCAGCCTCTGTGAGTTGTGCTGGCTGCAGCAGAGCAGCCGGTGCAGTTTTGGCCACTCTTGCCTGGGAACTCTGTAGCCAGCTGAGATAGTCCACTCAACAGGTCGAAAAACTCTGCAGCTGGTTGTGTTTCTCCAGTAGTTTTTTTTTTTAGGAAAAAAATCAACTGTGGGGTGGTTTTTGCCCAACAGATGACACAAGTACCAACCATTGACCACTCAACTGATGGTTGACTATTAAAACCACCATTGGTTATTGTCTTGTCCAAACTGAGCCAATGAATCAGAGAGCTATTTGTAAGAGGGGAAAGTAGCAATAACCATCCAGAGTGGGGTTAAATGAAATTTAATTGACAATCCTAAGGTCTAAACCAAGGCTGGGGGATCACTTTCAGCCAGAGGGTTGAACTGAATTTTGGAGAAGCTGTCAGGGGCGGCATTTCAATGCTGAGTGGTGCTGAATGCAAAGGAGATAGAACCAGAGGCAAAAAGCATATTGAAGCTTAAAGTACTTATAGCTAGTAACCGTGGGGGAGTTTACACTGGCCGTTTATTGCAGGATTGTATCGCAGTCATCACTAATGGGGCACACAACATTCACCTGCTCCCGTGGTGATCTTGGCTCCACCTCTCAGTTTTACTGGAATATCCCTGACTGCTTTTGTCGTGGCTTTTCTGGCTCTCTCATTTCCATTTTGAAGAACGTTTGCAGTGTGCCCCCCCCTTTGTGAGATCATTGCTGTTTGCCACGAGTTCCAGGCTCAGCAAACAGCCAATCAGCTGTGAGGAGTGTATGCATGGGTATCGGTGTGTTTTACCGCAAAGTGGATTTTTTTTAAAAAAATTCAAACCTATCTCTGCGCAGGAGCGCATATTCAATGGAGTTCCTATCCCCCCATGTGTTGTTGCAGGTCTGAGCTCATGCGCATCCCTCACAAGACATTAAAAAGATCTTTGCCCCATAGCCATCTGACTAGCCCCACCCACTTCTACCGATACACATGTGGAAGCGCCATGATGAGGTACACATGGTCCCACAATGGCGCTCCTGTAATTGCAGTCAAGATGAGTCACGTGTGACCCATGAGTGGCGATCGCAGAAGCAGCTTGCACTCAGAAGTATCCCTCTTCCATAGCGAAAGGGCTGCAGGTGTAGATTAGCCCTAAGTCTTAGGAGAGGCATTTAGAATGGTGAAAAAAACTACTACACTAGAGCTGGGAAACCACTGAATTATCTGTGCAGCCAGGGGAAAGTGGCATGGGGATCTGGAGTTGCAGATTGGGGCCCCAGAAGGGCTTGATGTGGTGCCTGGCCTGCTCCACACTCTTATGGATAATCAACCATGTGATTAGCTCCAGGATTAGTCAAGCTTAAAGTGAAGCCATTGAAATCAATGGGATACCTTAGTCATGCCTCACTTAAGTCCAATGGGTCTGTTCTAAGCATGACTATGTCTGGATCCAATCCATGTTGCATAGCTATATGCCAATAGTGACTTGGCTTTGTGGGGAGAGCTACCAAATGGTGCTAGCTGTCACAGGCAAAGTACATTGGAATTTTACAGGCACAGTGAATGTTAATAACAGGAATTTTGACTGTGTATGGATAAGAGTCAAAATGTGAACGTACATGGAGTGGGATCAAAGCAGATAAATAACAGATATTTTCATACTAATGACAGTGAGAGCATAGCATTGGCAGTTCTTCCAAGAAGGGTTGAAACTGAGAATCCCACAGGCCTTTGAGGCTTCCACAGCCTGAAGAAATGACATCTCATCTGGCACTGAATATGTCCATGTAGGGAATGGCAGAATTACCTTTTCTGTGATAAAAGGGGAAGTTGCTTCTTAATTTAAGAGTTACACACACAGAGGGATTTTCCCCTATATTGAAAGAGGATGATTGCATCTTGGCTTGTTGCATGTTCCTAGGTTTGTTGTTGCCATCGTCATATTATTCACACACTAAAAGGAATGGCAAATGCACTTTTAAAAATTCATTGAGGCTTCAGAAGAGTTCTGCTAGCAGAACCAAGTTTTCTCTAACTTTATGGACTTGAAAAATGACAATGTAACTAGCTAACCATCTGTCTTGAGGTATGCCCATGCCTCCAGAGCTTGGGGATACCCTCATTGCTGACTTCACAGGCTGATACTAGGAGTGGAATCAAATTAAAGTTCTACTTAAAGAAGACCTGTTGAAATGGATAGGACTTAAGTTAGTCATGACTGACTGAATTCCCATTCAACTCATTGGGTCTAATTAGGACTTTAGTTGGATTCTACCCTTTGGTCCCACTGTGATACTGTCCCAGGATAGCATGGTCAAAACTAGGGATGTTGTGGGTGCCCAACTGGGTCCAGGAGACTGGCGGACTTCCCCACATCCACACACCCCTGGACCTAGCTTGCTGGATGCATGATTCAGCATGCACTGAAGCATGGGAAACTGTGGACTGGCATCAGGGGATGCTGAGCTAATGAGAAATCACTGAGCCTTGAGCCCCAACTGGACCCTTGTGACATCCCTAAGGATGTGTAGATGGAAATGAGAGGTAGAGCTGAGTATCATCCACATGCTGATGGCACTGACGATTTCCCCCATTGGTTTCACGTAGTTGTTAAAAATGCTTAGGGGTTAGGATGGAATTTTGTAGCATGACTCCACAGGGTAACAGGCACGGAGTGGAACAAAAGTCCTCCAGCACCACCTTCTGAGTCTGTTCCTCCAGGAAGGGCCAGAATCACTTGAAAATTGAGCCTTCCAAGCCCATATCAATGATCAAAAAGGGTACCATGGAATTCACTACCACAAGATGTAGTGATGGCCACCAATTTGGTTGGCTTCAAAAGGGGGTTGGATAAATTCCTGGAGGAGAAGGCTATCAATGGCTACTAGCCTTGATGGTTATGTGCTAACTCCAGTATGTGAGGCAGTAAGCCTGTGTGCACCAGTTCCTGGGGAACATGAGTGGGAGGGTGCTGTTGCACCATGTCCTGCTTTGTTGATCCCTGGTTGACAGCTGTTCAGTCACTGTGTGAACAGAGGGCTGGCCTAGGTAGCCCCTTGGCCTGATGTTCTTAAGCCACTGAGAGGTTTAGAAGGACCAACACTTTCCCATCCATTACCCAGTGTAAGTCATCAACCAGATGGACCAAGACTGTTTCAGTCCCATCACCAAGTCTAAAACCTGTTTGAACTGGATCTAAACAATCAGCATCATCCAATTGTAATCATTTGGACCAGCTCCCTTTTCCCTAACCACTAATCATTTGGTGCTTTGCTGGCTTTTGTGAAGTCCCCCTCCCCATTTTAGAAGGTCAACCTGTTCTCCCAAGGCTTAGTTACTGGCAGGAAGAGCTTTAAGCTGAAACATGCTGGTATTCTTTTTTTATTTTTGGCCTCACTCCTTCTGCCTTTGACCTCACCCTGATTGCCTTCAGCCCTGCCCACCACTGGAACCCAAGAGCTTCTCAGAAATTGAATTTGGCCATTGGTTTGAAAGAGATTCACCATTCCTGTATTGAGGGCTTTCAAGTTGAAATCCATTATCTGCACAACTACTTCAAATGCATCACAGGGGGGTGTTTCAGGATGGCTCTTTTGTTCTTTGTTCTGCTCCCCCAAGGGGGTCAGCTGTTGCAGGGTGATCTAAGTTGACTGCAATAGAGTGCCAAGGTTTTCACAATGAACTAGACTTAGTTGGAGATTTGCAGAATGCACGCTGCTAAAATTCAAGAAGCGAAGAAGTGGGGATAGACTGACTAGGTTTGATCTCTTGTTCTCACTTGGGGAATAGAAACACCAAACTCTTTCACAGAGCTAAAACATGAAGCAGCTGCTGTTCTCGAGGACAACTCTTATTATTATCTTTTTTCAGGAAGTTAAAAGCCTTCCCGTTGTTATTTCAAGCTAAGCGAACAAAAGGCACTGTGAACAATGTCTTTCTGTTGTACTAATTAGGGGTGTGCATCGGATCGGATCCGATCCACGATCCGAATCCGATCCGCCCCAAAATCGGGAAAATCCGATCCGATCCGATCAACCTCCGATCCGATCCGATCCGATCCGACGAGGTCCGATCCGGATCGGACGACATTTTGAATGCTTTTTCCCATAGCCAAGTATTGTTTTACAAAAACGCCTATAACTTTTTCATTTTTAAAGATAGAAGGATGAAACTTGGGCACATTATACACTGGTTAGGGATAGTTATCTGTGAGAAATTTCAGAAAGATTGGTGCATGAGTTTTGTGGCAATTAATTGTTTAATAAATACCCAGAAATGCCTATAACTTTGTCATTTTTAAAGTTACAAACATGAAACTTTGCCACATTGTAGGTGGTACCTTGGGACCTATCTGTGAGAAATTTCAGAAACTTAGGTGCTTGCCTTGTGTGGCAATTAATTTTAGAAAAATGGGTAGTAGTGGGGTAAATACATTTACGCCTCCCATTTTTTTATTTTTGAAGATACAAACAGGAAACTTGGGCACATTACAGGTACCACTTGCCTTGATATGTGTGTGAAATTTCAGAAACATTGGAGCTTGCCTTGTGTGGCAATTAATTTTTGAAACAATGAGGAAAGAAACACCTATAACTTTGTCATTTTTAAAGTTACACACATGAAACTTTGCCACATTGTAGGTGGTACCTTGGGACCTATGTGTGTGAAATTTCAAAAACATAGGTGCTTGCCTTGTGTGGCAATTAATTTTTTAATAAATACCCAGGAATGCCTATAACTTTGTCATTTGTAAAGTTACACACATGAAACTTTGCCACATTGTAGGCGGTACCTTGGGACCCATGTGTGTAAAATTTCAGAAACGTAGGTGCTTGTATTGTGTGGCAATTAATTTTTGAAACAATGAGGGATTCATTGGACAGCACTTGCCCATAGGGATTCATTGGACAGTACTTGCCCATAGGGATTCATTGGACAGTACTTTCCTATAGGAAATCATTGGAAAGCACTTGCCCATAGAAAATCATTGGAAAGCACTTGCCCATTGAGAAATACAGTTATGCCTCCCACTTTTTTATTTTTGAAGATACAAACAGGAAACTTGGGCACATTGTAGACTGGTTAGGGATAGTTATCTGTCAGAAATTTCAGAAAGATTGGTGCATGCGTTTTGTGGCAATTAATTTTTTAATAAATACCCAGGAATGCCTATAACTTTGTCATTTTTAAAGTTACGTACATGAAACTTTGCCACATTGTAGGTGGTACCTTGGGACCTATGTGTGTAAAATTTCAAAAACGTAGGTGCTTGCCTTGTATGGCAATTAATTTTAGAAAAATGGGTAGTAGTGGGGTAAATACATTTACGCCTCCCATTTTTTTATTTTTAAAGATACAAACAGGAAACATGGGCACATTACAGGGAACACTTCACTTGATATGTGTGTAAAATTTCAGAATGATAGGTCCAGGCATTTGGTGGCTACGAATTTTTTAGATTAAAAGTTATTAACCTTTTTTACACAGAGGCTGGGGCTGTCAATTGCACCCTCCCGCCTCCCGGGAAGAAGAAGGAAACACTTTCTCTCATCTCTTTGATCCTTGCACGCTTGGCTGCAACTGAGCTAGTATCCATTACAAAAGGAGAAACAAAGTAGCACTTGGCTCGTGTCTGCTTTGATACTTTCACTCAAGCAGAACGGCTGAGCCTAGGATCACTCTCTCTCGCTGGGATCGTTACAGGAGAAATTTTCTACAGTCTTCAAAGTGGTGTGTGCAGACACCTTGCCACCACATGCCTGGACCTATCATTCTGAAATTTTACACACATATCAAGTGAAGTGTTCCCTGTAATGTGCCCATGTTTCCTGTTTGTATCTTTAAAAATAAAAAAATGGGAGGCGTAAATGTATTTACCCCACTACTACCCATTTTTCTAAAATTAATTGCCATACAAGGCAAGCACCTACGTTTTTGAAATTTTACACACATAGATCCCAAGGTACCACCTACAATGTGGCAAAGTTTCATGTATGTAACTTTAAAAATGACAAAGTTATAGGCATTCCTGGGTATTTATTAAAAAATTAATTGCCACAAAACGCATGCACCAATCTTTCTGAAATTTCTCACAGATAACTATCCCTAACCAGTCTACAATGTGCCCAAGTTTCCTGTTTGTATCTTCAAAAATAAAAAAGTGGGAGGCATAACTGTATTTCTCAATGGGCAAGTGCTTTCCAATGATTTTCTATGGGCAAGTGCTTTCCAATGATTTCCTATAGGAAAGTACTGTCCAATGAATCCCTATGGGCAAGTACTGTCCAATGAATCCCTATGGGCAAGTGCTGTCCAATGAATCCCTCATTGTTTCAAAAATTAATTGCCACACAATACAAGCACCTACGTTTCTGAAATTTTACACACATAGGTCCCAAGGTACCGCCTACAATGTGGCAAAGTTTCATGTGTGTAACTTTACAAATGACAAAGTTATAGGCATTCCTGGGTATTTATTAAAAAATTAATTGCCACACAAGGCAAGCACCTATGTTTCTGAAATTTCACACACATAGGTCCCAAGGTACCACCTACAATGTGGCAAAGTTTCATGTGTGTAACTTTAAAAATGACAAAGTTATAGGTGTTTCTTTCCTCATTGTTTCAAAAATTAATTGCCACACAAGGCAAGCTCCAATGTTTCTGAAATTTCACACACATATCAAGGCAAGTGGTACCTGTAATGTGCCCAAGTTTCCTGTTTGTATCTTCAAAAATAAAAAAATGGGAGGCGTAAATGTATTTACCCCACTACTACCCATTTTTCTAAAATTAATTGCCACACAAGGCAAGCACCTAAGTTTCTGAAATTTCTCACAGATAGTTCCCAAGGTACCACCTACAATGTGGCAAAGTTTCATGTTTGTAACTTTAAAAATGACAAAGTTATAGGCATTTCTGGGTATTTATTAAACAATTAATTGCCACAAAACTCATGCACCAATCTTTCTGAAATTTCTCACAGATAACTATCACTAACCAGTGTATAATGTGCCCAAGTTTCATCCTTCTATCTTTAAAAATGAAAAAGTTATAGGCGTTTTTGTAAAACAATACTTGGCTATGGGAAAAAGCATTCAAAATGGCGTCCGATCCGGATCGGACATCCGGTCCGATCCGATCCGACCATCCTCCGATCCGATCCGATCCGATCCGACCCCCCAGGTCCAATTCCGATCCGCTATCCGATCCGATCCGGGGGGTCAGTGCACATCCCTAGTACTAATCTGTTGAAGGTGTGAGTTTGGTGTCTGGCTTTGTCCTAATGGCCCATGTGCTGCAATCACACACACACACACACACACACAGCTAAACCAAGGACTAGTCAGTTGCTAAGCATCACTGACAAAGACCACTTCACTGGAACTCTTTTGCCAAGGCATTATGGGTAGGAAACTGCTAATCTGCCCATTGAAAGTTGGGATTTAATCATCTGCTATGGGGAAAGGATCATTTGTGTAGCTTTATCTAAATATATAAGTGGATGTATCAATATTTATTTCATTACAAGACCAAATATCTGTTTATTTATGTATTTAGTACATTTAGATCATGCCTTTTTTCCTCCTTAAGGAACTCAAGCAGCATGCATAATCCTCCTCTCCATTTTATATTTACAACCTCCACCACGTGAGATAGTTTGGGCTGAGACTGGCCCAAAGTCACCCGGTGAACTTCCATGGCTAAGTAAGCCTAGAACCCAGATCTCCGGACTCCCAGTCTAATACTGGAGCCACTAAAACCATGGGCTCCAACTGGCTGTTGTTGCTGTTGTGGTGGTTTTACAACTAGCCTGTGTCATGGAGTATTGCAAGTGTCAAAGGACTGGCTTCTAAGGATCACATTCCTGTTTTCTGAGTTGCTGCTTATGAAAAACTTTACAATTATGGAATCACAGTATCACAGAATAGTAGAGTTGGAAGGGGCCTATAAGTAGGGTGACCAGATAAAATCCAGGTCAGGGCTCATGTAACTTTAACAGGTGTAGAGAAAAGGGAATTTCAGCCAGTGTCATTTGTATGCAATTAGTTCCTGATGAAATTCCCTCTTCATCACAACACTTAAAGTTGCAGGGGCCCTGCCTTCTTTTGTATATGGTCACTCTAGTATAGTGCCTGCACCTTTAACTGTTGTGATGAAGAGGGAATTTCACCAGGAACTAATTGCGTACAAATGACACTGGCTGAAATTCCCTTTTCTCTACAACAGTTAAAGTTACATGAGCCCTGACCTGGATTTTATCTGGTCAGCCTACTATAAGGCCATCAAGTCCAACTGACTGTTTCTGGCCCAAACCCAGAGCGGATTCACAATCCCACTGGCAGCAAGAACTGTCAGCCTCCACCGCTCATCTTATGAGCAGAGACTATATTCCTAACACCTGAAGAGGGCTCCTGTGTGAGTCAGTTCCCTTTCTTCTTTTTGTCTATATTTAAGTAGGGATGTATGAGAATTTCGTTTTGATTAGTTTGGGACTTGAATTTGCCCTGGTCACACCTCTGAGCACGTAATCAATCGATCAATCAATCAATCAATCTGGAAATGCCCACATTTTTCTGGAACTTGCATTTCTGTTTTAAAATTGTGCAGTTTAAAAACTGCAGTTTTTTTTTTTAAAGATGCATTTTTATGCATTAGTCTGAGGGGGGGCAGAGGGCACATTTGGGTGCACACTCTTTAAAAATACATGATTTGTTTCCCATTCAAAATGTGCAGTGTTCCCATTTGAATGAAATGGGACAAAAAAACAAAAAACAAACAAACAAACAAGGTGCAACTGGACAGGCATTCTGAGCTCCAAGGTGGAGTTCAGAGAATCTTGGCAAAATGAAAATGGGTTGTTTGCCCAGCTCTATTTTTAAGTTTTAAATAAGATGCAAGAGATCTCATCACTGATCTCTCATATGACATATAATTTGGCAGTTAAGATGTACTACTTTATATTTTAACAGATAGTCTTCTGTTGGTGCTATTCTGTTTTGGGTTGAAATGTACTCCCCCCCCCCGCCCCCATCTTTCTTGGCCACAAGCTGAGGGCTGCCCAGGAGGGGTGATTTAAAAATATTTTCAAATTCTTTAATATGACAGTGACAATCACTTTCTCGTTTCCTTTCTATCATTCACTTTGGGGTTGAGTTTGAAAGGAAACCTTGTTTGTCAGCCAATGAAGCTTGACGTGCGCTACTGTAACAAGTATATGGCCAAAAAATTGTTGTTTTTTTTAAAAAAAAGCTACTTGGGATAAATAGCTTTTTTTATTGTTTCCTTCCAGGTTTTGAATGAACATTGGTTAAAGGCTGGCTTTTGCACCTGCGCTCCTTTCAAAATCTGTCTCTTCAGATTCACCAGACCGGTGTGTCATTTTCTTGTGTGCCACAAGAGGTTGTATCTTCAGTTGCCTTACTCTGCTGACATGGGCTAATGCCTCGTGACAGATGCAGCTGTGCATCACACAACCTTGGAAGCAGGCAGGAACAGAAGCCTGAGTTTGCAGGGCGAGGGATGATGGCTCATCTCCTCTGAGCACTTTTAATGAACAAGTCGCGTTCCTGCCCTCCATGGAACAGGGTTTGTTCCTGTAGACGTAGCAGCATGTGTTGGCGGTCGCTTTGCAACGCTGACAGCCTCACATGCATTTGTACCTTCCAACATTTGAGCAAATGAAAATAATGCTACTCCAAGACTGAAGTGGGTGGGGCTAGGGCAAGATGAAGTTTCTGGCTTGTATCTTGGTTGCATGTAGGCCGTGCGTTGTCTAGAGCGGACTTGTAACAGAGTTAGGTATTGACCCTATTTAAAAGCCACAGCCACCTGAAGACAGGAGAGAAAGAGTTCAAAACGTACATTGCCAGGCTGACAAAACAGACCTTCAGTTTGCCAGCAACTGCCCTCCTGTGATGAGTAGAGCAACTGTGAGAACGCTGAGGCTAATTAATGAAAGTGAGGTCAAGCGGCATAATGTCTTGTTCCTCCTACAGGGGAGTGAGAAGATACCAAGAGAGAGAGATGGGGGGGGGGGGTAACAGGAGCTCTAAGTCTCCCCACCCAACACTCCTGCTTCGAGTGGTGGCCCCCAGCAGGATCAGGTGCTGAGCAGACAGAGGAATTGGACCCAAACAATCATTCCAGGAGGGAGATAAGCCAGGAGTTTGAACTAGAGCGGGATAAGAAGACAGTGGACTGGATTGTTAGAAGAACCAGTTTGATTTAAGCTCAGGCTGAGACTGTTTATTTTCAATTTGGAGCCTGTGACAAGAACAGGCTGGAGGGTGCCATATAAACTGGTCACTGTAATAAATAAAGACAGCGTCTAGGTGGAAAAGCCTCAAAAGTTACTCCAGGCAAGTTGCTTTTCTTTTCTTTTCCATACAGCACTTTCTTTCTCTCTGTGTCTCTTTGAAGTAAGGGAGAGGATTACAGCTGCCTGACACAAGGAGCACTAAGAAGACTCAGTATTAGGGCAAATGAAGGGGCAAATCTAATGGTAGGTCAGGCAAACGGTCAAGTACAGTGATATCAGTCCATCAAGAGTGCAGTTCAAGGCAGGCAATGGCCGCAGGCAGGAAGGAGAGTTCCAAGTGAAAGATTCAAGGCACGTCCAAGACCCAAACACAGGAAAGCAGCCAAACACAAACACTGTCCTAGAAGTAGAATCAGGAAGGAGGACAAGGTCACTATCATAGAAGTTCAATTCCAGAACAAAGCCAAAGTACTGGAACTAGTAGTAAGACAATGGCTGCATTCGGACAACACATTAAGCAACTGGGGGGGGGGGGGGAACAATAGTCAGTTGTGTTGCTTATTGGGTGGAGGGTAACACGCCGCTCACAAACCACTGATGGTATGCTATTCCGCCCAAATAAACAACTGAGAGAAACAACTGGCTTGCAAGTTGTTTAGCTCGAAGCCAGTTGTTTAAAGTGTTGTGTGGAGGGGTGAGTGTGTTAATGGCGTGTGGTGAGTGGGTTAAAACACAAGCCCATAGAGGCAGGTGGCAAGAGCGACCAAAGTGACCAAAGCGGCGGCTGCCACTGTGCTACAACTGGTGCAACTTGCAGAGGCTGCTGGGATAGAACTGGGAGGACTGAGGGAGGAGGGAGGGTGGGAAGAGGGGCGGGGCTGTGTCAGTTGAATGCAGGGTTGACTATTAGTCCACTCAACGCCAGCCCCAACCACCCACAGTTGTGTAGGAATATGTTGTGTGGGGAGTACCCACAAAATAACCAACTGTGAGTTGGCTACTCAACCCACCGTTAACTAATGTGTTGTCCAAATGCAGCCATTGTTTCCAGCAGCTGTTCAAGCTGAGAGCTGATATAGCCAGAGCTTCCAGAATTCTATCCAAAGGCTCAGCTGCAAGTCCTTTGGCAGACATATGGGGCATGCTGAGAAGGCCTTTACTCATAAGGAGTCCAGTTACTATGATGCTTGAGGCATGGGCTTCAGCTCCGTGTGGCAGTCTGAGCTTCCACCTTCTGGAGCTGACATGCTTGAGGGCTGAGTGGGCATGGGTGAGTTACAGTCCTCAGGTGTCCCATCTGGGGGGGGGGGTCCCTCAAAGCAACGGAGACTGGTGGTACCTATTTCAGTGGAGCTGTGAATCCATTCTGGGTTTCAGTCAGAGCCACCCAGAACTGTAAAGGAGCTATACAAGGTGCTGAACCATACCCCCCCCCCCACACAAGTTCAGCATCTTGGATAGCTCGTTTAAAGTCCTGGCTGGTTCTGACTGAAACCCAGAAAAGATTCACAAGTATCCCCCATCTCATAACTGTGCATTTGGTTTCTTTTTATCCCTGTTAAATTTCATTCTGTTCTTTTCAGCTAGTGCTCCAGCCTATCAGGATCACTTTGAAGTTTGTTTCTGTCATCCAGGGTATTAGCTATCCCACCCAATTTTGGGTCATCTGCAAATTTAATAAGCATTCCCTGCAACTTCTCATCCAAATCATTAATAAAAATGTTGAAGAACACTGTGCTCAGGACTAATCCCTGAAGTACCCCACTCCTCACTCCAAAGACACTTTTAAACAGAAGCCAGCCATAGCTGGGGCTAGCTAAGCAGATGGAAAAGGAATAAGGACAAGGGCTCTTGTTGGAACAGAAGCAAAAGATAAATGTCTGAGTGCTGAAAACACAAGGGAAAGTTAGAAGATGGAGGACAGAGGGTGGAGCAGGAGCAGGGTGTTTTTGGAAGATGGTTGGTGGACAAAGATCACTGGGTGAAAAAGGGCAATAAGCACGTGATGTAATGGGAATGTATGGATAGATGGGAGGAGGTGGTATTAAAATGGTACGGTAAACGATCACATGACACATTGCATCAAGTGCAAAACTCTAAAACCAAAGGGAAGATACTGGGTCCAGATCTATACCTTGGGTCAAATCATTACAATGTGTAATGAAAAGAAGGAAAATAACAGTATGAAAGTGGTGTATGGAATGTGGATCATGCCCCAACAGTTATCACTGCGCTTCAATAGCCCTATAAAGCAGTAGAGTAGATCTAGCCTGGGTGTAGTTCATCCTGGCAGGAGGTTACCTCTGTTAGCAGAAAACATTAATGGCTAAATACGGAATGTATATCTGTGATACGTTTTAGATCTTGTTTCCATCTCATGCTTTCCAGGAGTGGGCAACATGTGGACCTCGAAGTGCTTTGGTCTACAACTGCCATCATTCGTTCCCATTGGCTATACTTGCTAGGGCTGATGGGAGTTGTACATCAAAGCAATGTTGATCACCCCTACTCTATACCATTATTGTTTCCCCTTAGTTTTCTCAAAAATTAATGTGTTTCCATGCTTTTGGTCAGTAAGCAATATAAAATGCAGCTAGTAGCAGTTGTGCATTTTTGGTTTAATCCAAACATCAGCCAGCAATCAGCAGGTTTCCCCCCTGTGGGGTGGGATTGTAGGACTCCACTGAAAGAGGGACCAGGTTTCAGTTCACAGCTGTATATAATTAAGACATCTATAGATGCAATGGCAATATTATATAGATAGATAGATAGATAGATAGAGATAGATAGATATCCCTTCAAACCTTGCATGTAGGTAAAAGTAGGAGATTGGCATTAGGAATGCTGTAGAAATTTGAGATGGACTAAAATGAGTTTGGATTCCTAAGAATCTGGCCTGCAGAATCTGCTGCATATGGGCCTCCTTGGGCCGCATGAGTCTTTTGACTTTTGGAACTTTATTTAAAAAAAACCTTCCCCCAAATTTATGCAAATTTATTCTTAGCAAAATAGGCATGTTTCTGTTGAGACATACACCATCCTGGAAAATATACGTGAGGGAAAGTTGAATGGAAAGGGGCACAATATGGTACAAAAATTGTTGTCAACCTCTTGTGGAATCATTTGCATATTTTTCCACATAACAAAAAAAAACCATACAAATAATTAAATCTGTCTATGAATGGATACCAGAACAAACAAGGCCATGCAATCCACAAAACCAACATGGGATGGATTTCACAAAATCCAGACATCCCTAATTGGAATGGCCCATATATTAGCACAAATCTCTATTTGTTGCATATGTTCTTCAACAATATCAGTTTAAAAGTTTGTTTAGTCTGGGTTTTAAAAATAATCAGGCAATTAAACCTAGACCTCCATCACACCTAATCCCACCCCCTAGTTTGCCTCCATGTTGTTGTTGTTGTTGTTGTTGTTGTTGTTTTTACCTCTGAGGCATCAAGCTTATGACATATAGGGTGACCAGATAAAATCCAGGTCAGGGCTCATGTAACTTTAATAGTTGTAGAGCAAAGGGAATTTCAGCCAGTGACATTTGTATGCAATTAGTTCCTGGTGATATTCCCTCTTCATCACAACTGTTAGTTGCAGGGGCCCTGCCTTCTTTTGTACATAGTCACTCTAGTATAGTGCCTGCAACTTTAACTGTTGTGATGAAGAGGAAATTTCACCAGGAACTAATTGCATACAAATGACACTGGCTGAAATTCCCTTTTCTCTACAACTGTTAAAGTTACATTAGCCCTGACCTGGATTTTATCTGGTCAGCCTAGTACGATCCCTTTTGCCTGAAGAACTGCTCTTTCGCTCCTTCACTCTTTCGCTCCTTTACTCATTAGCTCTTCCACTCCACTCCACTCCACCCCTCCCCTTCACTTTCTCCTTCTGGTCAGGTCCTGTAGATGAGCACTTCAACCAGACTGCCTTTCTGCTGGGTAAAAATGGAACGACCCTTTAGTCTGGCTCTTTGGGGCTATCGAGGGAGTACAATCCTGTCTCTGCGGAGATTTGGGTGTTGTATGATTTTAAAAAATGCTTTGGAGCTTGGGATGCAAGGAATGGTCTGTCGGAGGAGGTTAGACAAATTGACAGTATTCATGAATTTAAGAGAGTCATGAAGACTGTCCTCTTCCGACAGGACTATCCAGATGAATTTTAAGATGTTTTTAATGTTGTATTTTTCTCTTGCTTTTTTTAAATTTTAACTGTTGTGATTTTATGTTTTATATTGTTGTTGTTCCCTGCCTCGATCAATATTATTATATTGAGGCTTGGAGCCGGCTGCTGGGAGAGATCGCTTTTCCCTGCCAGGGCCTGATGCAATCCATTCAAGCCCCCAGTTCCTTTAAAACTACACAGAGATTTAGGGCGTGTTAAATGAGCTTAGGGAAAATAATACAGACTTTTAATGTTTTGGAAAGGCTGGGGAAGAGGCAAGGGGTGTCAGCAGTACAGGCACGGAGTCATGTGAGTACTGTGCTGCAAATCTGCACACCAGGCATGGAGAGAGTGCACTAAATCACTGCTGTGATGGAGTTCCTATTCTATTTAAACACATTTATAGTGTGATCCTATGCACGTATACACAGGTGTATTTATTTCCATGGGACTTACTCCCAAGTGTTTGTATGATTGCAGCTGTGAACATTGGGAAATCTCAATGAAAGAATCTTTCTGAGACTCTCAAAGGTATGGGGTAACTTTTATAGAGTGCACAGTAACATAACTTAATGAGGTGGAGCTATCATTTAGTGCTATATGAAAGGTCAACTTTGAATATTTCCTTTGTGGGAAACGTCAAACATAGAATATTCCCTCTTATAGTTACACTCCAGAAACAAAATTGATGCAAACAATAATAATGCAAACAAGCCTTTGCTTACCTTAATGACTGACTAATGCATTGTAGCATAAATGTCAGGATAATAATGATGGTTGGTTTTAAGAATGATTAAAACAATCTATGTGGAAAGCACCTTGAGCTTTATACAAGTGCTAATTATTCTGATTAGAAACTCAAAGCATTCATTACTTTGAGAAACTATCTCAGCCGTGTCAATCAAGAAAAAGCCTCTATGCCTCTTTTTGTAATGATTTTGTGGCCTAGGTATGAAAATATCCATCTCTTCGTTCTCTTTCCCTCTCAACTGACTTGATTGGCACTCAGGGATGGCATCATGCAATATGGTGACAGCATCCTATGAATGGCATAATTGAGGATTGGCTGGGATCACTCAAATGGACTAATCCAGGAAATGTTGCCCTCATTCTCAGGCCAGATCTATACCATGCAGTATATAGCATTATGAAAGCGGTATATATAAAAGGCAGGAGCCACACTCCTACTTTAGAGTGTTATTGAAGTGCACTGACAATTGTTTGGGCCCACTGACACATACCATATACCGCTATATCTTGCTTGATGTGGCTCCTGCCTTTTATATACCCCTTTATATCCTGTGTGGTGTAGATCTTGCCTCAGTTGACATAATTACCCCAGTGAATCTGATTGGCAATGTAGCATTGTGATGTCATCCCATTTACTACATGATCCCCTTTGTGACTGATAAACAGAAAGGGGAAAGAAGCAGTATTCAAGGGAGGACATGATGGTAAAATAGCATCAGTACCAACTGCCCATGAGGCCCTCTGTGCATATCCGCCTTGGTTTCCCTCAGAACTTCATGTTTTCCAATCCTAAATCTGGTTCATCCTGAGAACTTTACTTTAAAGTTTGCATGAAATTCACTGGCATTTTTTGTGTGCATTTCTCCTGATGTATTTTTTTGAATGTTATTTTCAAAAATATATGCTGTTTTGTATGCAGTTCCCCCCAATATACACATTTTTGTATATGTATTGTATATTTTGATTGGAGAAATCCATTACAAAATTAGGAGGAGTATGGATTTTGAAGGGTAACTTTCACTTTGTTCATTGGTTCAACAGTACAAACATAGGTAAGTTTTCATTAAAATGAATTCCAAACATATTTATCTCCCATTCCTATCTATTGAAGCAAGAATGTCATTCAGCAAACATAATGGCCAGAACAAACATTTCGGATTTGTGTAGAAGGCACTGATTTAAGACTTAGGGTGCATTCCTATGTGGATAATCGGCAGCCTCCAAAGTTGCAGGCTGCCAAGTGTCTTTATGGAGGGCAGGTAGAGCACAGACATAATCCTTGCCTCTATGCTCCAGCTGCCCTGCATTTTTGCTAGATGGGCGATTTTGCCCATCTAGCTACAGCACTTCAGATCAGGAGAGAAGGAGAGAAGGAGGCTAGGGTGAGCATAAGAAACTGTGTAAGGCAGCTTCCCCAGTTTCCTCCCCTTCATGTCCCCTGGACCTCCCCCTTTTTACCATCTGCATTCTCAGGTTTCTGAGCACAGAGTGGTGGCCACTGCATTTCTCTCCATGCCATCTATGAGTGGGAGGGGGCAGAGAGTGGGGTTAACTGGCTCTGAACCTGGAGCCCTATCTTCTATGTTGGAGCCAGTAAACTGAAACATCCCATGGCCTCTATGACACTGTCTAGGGGCCATAGGATTGCTCTCTTAATGACCATTGTCTCAAGAAACTCAGCAATCTGTGATGAGTAGTACATTGAACCATAATGAAAGCAGCCCGGTAAACAATTCATTTCTATGGCTCCTAAATGATAATGTCAAGTGTTAAAGTTGCTCCATAGTTCATTGTATTCATTGTATCCTGGGTCAAATGCCATGTTCCGAAGTTAGGGGTGTTCCTCTAGTATAAGGTCAAATAGAACAACTTCCCCAATATTGGTTAAAATACACCGTGATTTGCATGAAGCTGACAGCCAATCCATTGTCATTAATAATCAAGTTCCATCTTTTTATAACAGCAGCAATGTTATCTCCCTGCGAAGACCTATGGATACTGTTTTTTTTTGGGGGGGGGGTTCAGTTTCCTTTGCCAGCCCTTCAATACTTTTTTGTCTGAAGTAAAAAGTCATTTGTGTCAGTCACTACAATGAGGTCTGTGATACATTCTTTAGGGCTCAGCATTCATCATTTTCAGTTATCACCAAAAGTTAAACTCACTGACACCAAGAGAAAATATTCCAGCTACTTCAGAGAAATATGACAATGCTAAATCCTTTGAAGACCCCTATATCATTGGCTTTCTTTGCTGTGAAGCATCAATCTATCTATGATAAAGTTGTAATAGATGCAGGAGGGGACTGGGGCAAGGTGTAAAATTCCAGGTCCTACGCTCCCAGCATTTGAGATATGGGATATAGATTTGTAAATCACTATGCATATACACCTGATAGTAGGAATCCTTAACTATCAAAACTAGAGCTGAGAAAAATTGGGGTTCTCAAAATCACCCCCTCATTCTTCTTTTTTAAAATCATTTTTTAATTATCAGCTTCAAAACAAACTAATAAAAATGCAAGTTTGACTACATACTTTAAAGGCCTCCATTTCAAACATTACAAGATTCTAAAGAGAAAGAGAGAGAGAGGAGGAAATTACACATAAACTTCAGTGAAGACAGACCAAATATCCAAATATAAGTCCATTTGTGAATGGTGGCCTATATACCACTTTTTCAAGTGTTGCTAGTGTTGTTAGTTCTTCAGTCCATTGCATCATAGTTGATGAGGTTTATCTTTCCAGTGTTGTAGTATCAGTCTTTTCACAATCTTGAGTACACCCTCATTCTTAGGTAATGGATACGGGGGTGGGATGCAATTTCTTTTAGGGGGAGGCAAAAATATTCACAAGTCTTCAGCAGCACATATGTGCTAAATTTGAGATCGATCCCTCCAACCCTCGATTTTATATGAATTTATTAAAGATCGTTTCAGTTCTGACAGATCAGAATGACAGCTCGCCACTAGGGGTGTGCATGCCAAAACCTATGGTTTTTTTTATCATTATCATCATTTTGGACCAAAAAAATTATCGTCTTCGTTCATATCATAGGTGATCCATATCGTTTTCATGATAATTATCGTTAAAAAATGATATTTTTGGCAGAAAGAAAAAAATGCCTATAACTTCTGTATTTTAAAAGTTAGAGGCTTAAAACTTGGTCACAGTGCTTATGGGTTATGCCTAAGTATATGTATGAAATTTGAGATCGATCCCTCCAACCCTTGATTTTATATTAATTTTTTAAAGATCGTTTCCATTCTGACAGGTCTGGCGAGCTGTCATTCTGATCTGTCAGAATGGAAATGATCTTTAATAAATTCATATAAAATTGAGGGTTGGAGGGATCGATCTCAAATTTCATACACATACTTAGGCACACTCCATAAGCACTGTGACCAAGTTTCAAGCCTCTAACTTTTAAAATACAGAAGGTATAGGTACATTTATATGGCAGTCTGATAAGATGATAAAATTGCCTGAAAATTATCGTCTCTGATGATTATCATTGGTTTTTGTATCGTACTGTCATCGTTAAACACATGCACGATAACGACCTTGTCATATCGTTATCGTACATTTTAATGATACGATACACATCCCTGTTGTCCAGGAGAATGGTCCAGGCGTGTCATCGAGACTCCAGGAGTCAGCAAGGTGACATGCTGGAGGTTAACTCAAATTGACTGCAGCAGAGATCTGGTTCCAGCTGTGCTGATTTATAGCTGGTTGTTAATCAGCATAGCTGGCTAATTAGGTCAGCGTATTGTTTTTAAGTGAGGCCCCACACCGTGCCCTTTTCTTGCTTCTCTGCTGCTTCTCTGCCCTGCTGTTCAAAACTCTTTTCAACTTGTATTGAGTCTGTATCAGATCACAAGCCTTGTTCTTTTTTGTGTTTGATTCATGAAAAATCTGTGAATATTTTTTCCAAATGTTTGTACGTATCATGCATATCTTTGAAATGTACATGTTCCTTCTCCCATTGAATAAAGCATATTGCCATGTATTTCTCTCCCCCCCCCCCATACACCTTTTTCATGCACATTGTTTCAAATGCATGCTCTTGAATGCATTTTTATGGTCAGTGAAACACATTGCAGGCTCAGAAATGTTTGAAAGGTGAACCCTGGGTAAATCCAGAACAAAAAATGAACTGAAATGAATTATTTATGCATCCCTAGATCCAATCATTCTCAGACTACTAGTTCCCATAGCAACATGGGATTTCCACTAATACATTTAAGGTTGTGTGAAGTTTGGCTCTAAAACCAATGCTATTGGATGAGAATAAATTTGGATCCTCATCCACTGTACCCAAAACACTGAATGCAGCGATAGACCTTCAAGGTCTACATCTCCAAAAAACTAAGGGAATTCTGGGCTGGTTTGGATGTAACGTTAAACCATAGTTTAGCATTATGAGAACAAGACTCAACAAGGCTTGAGCTCATGCTCTCTTCCTTCCTCCTCAGTCTTGAAGGAGAGCCGGGAAGCTTTTGCCTCAGTATTAGTTTAACTATTTGCTGTGTCCTCCAAAACTGCATAAACTGTGGTTAATCTTAACTATGGTTGGTTGAAACAAGCCACCTTCAAATCATAGTTTATGAAGTTGGCTTGTTTCACCTAACCCTGGTTAAGATTAACAACAATTTAGAGGGTTGATGGCACTCAAAACTATGGTTAATCTAAAATCTCATTGTGGTTATGCCAGATGAGGAGGGGATGAGAGGGAGGAACCACATGAGCCTTGGGCTCTCTGTGGCCATCCTCATAACACTGGGGTATTAATTAGGGATGTGCACTGGATCGGATTCGATCCACGATCCGAATCCAATCCAGGGGGAAATCGGATAAACATCACCCGGCGCGCCACTCTGGAGCAGGCCACGAAGCCCACTCGCAGTAGCAGCCGGTGCCGGACGGGAGCTGATGTCCCTGGAAGATAAGCAGGGGAGGGGGGAGGGGGGGAGGGGGGCGTGCAGCTTGCTTACCTTACAGGGACGTCCGCTCCCATCCGGCGCCGGCTGCTACTGCGAGCGGGCCGCGACGCCTGCTCGCAGTAGCAGCCGGAGCCGGATGGGAGCGGACATCCCTGTAAGGGAAGCAGTGGCAGGGGGGAGGGGGCTTACCCCCCCTCACCCACCCGCCGCCATTTTTTCCTCATAGACTTGCATTGCAATGCAAGTCTATGGGGAAAAAAATGGCGGCCGATCCAAAAATTTCTGATTTTTGGATCAGGATCAGGATTGGACTTGATCCAGTTTGGGGAGCCTCCGATTTTGTCCAATCCGATCCGTGACAAAATTGGAGGTTCTGATCTGGGTCCCGATCCAATCCGGGGGGTCCGTGCACACCCCTAGTATTAATTAACATTATATGTGAACTGGGCCAGTATCAGTATATGCACGAAGTTATTTCTTTCTCCAGGAACAGTTGCATCACATGTAATGAATGAGATGATAGAGTAGACTCATGAGGTAAGGGAAATGGAAATCAAATTTTAGTTTTGCTCAGTCTTGACAATAGTTTGCAAAGTACCTTTCAGTACCTGTTTTTGGTGATGCCACTATTATCCACTGTCCTAAATGGTCTGTACAGAAAAAGAGCTTTTTAGCAGGCTCAAGTGAATGATTTGTATCAGAGAGAAGGATTTTTTCTTCCTGTCTGCATCGTCTTACGCTGATGAACTGTCTCACCAACTTAATTCACGGGAACGCTTCTTCCAGAACTTAGTTTGCAAGGGTTCATTTTGAAAGAAACATTACTTGCAATTTCCAGTTCTAATCATTGGAGGGGGATCGTTGAGCTTTGAGGGCTAAAGTTATCCACAAGTTGAATGGTTCACAAGGTTATGTACAAAGCAAGGCTAACAAGATACCCAAAAATAACTATCTCATAAGGGAGTAGCTCCAGGTTTCAGAGTGCACGGTGCTCAGATATGAATGCAGTTTAGATGGCCTTGAAAATCACCACTTTTAAAAAATGTCATTGCCCCCCCCCCCCCAATCCCCCGGATCTTGAAAGCATAAGGGGATTTGTGAAGGATGTAAACCAAAGTTCAAACAGCTGATGCCATCAAAGAAGCAGACATATCAATGTATTTTATCATTACAGAGCTGATGAAACCTTACCGCATATATATATTTTTGGAAACCTTATATTGTCACAAAAATGATTGATGTATACAGCCATGTCTTTTTCAAGGGGAGCGTGAATAGATTGAAAAGATAAATACAAAATTGAGCAATCCTTTGAGTTTTCTCTACACATTTATTTATTTTTTTGGCTTTTTGGTCAAGTGAGAAGCTCCAAATATGACAGAGGCTGACAGGCTGACAGGCTAACCATGGCAGTGAGAACTGTTTTGTGTGTGATAAGTGTTAAGCTAAAGGTTATGCATATTGTTGCCTGATTAGTCCATGCAAGGAGAGGGGATGCTGTGAAGGAGGGAGGAAGTAAGAGCAGAGAGGTTTTGAAGGAGGATTCAGTTTGAGTGGAACCGAAGCATCCAAATGCTGGGATGTTTTGTTTATTTTGTACTAGTTCTCCCAATGAATCCAAACAACATGTATATGTTCCCTGGGGCTTTTCAGTTGCAGATCGTAAACTGGGAGACATTCAGGAACTTCAGGGTGACCCTATGGAAAGGAGGACAGGGCTCCTGTATCTTTAGCAGATGTTTAGAAAAGGTGTCATTTCAGCAGGTGTCATTTGTATATGCATGTAGCACCTGGTGAAATTCCCTCTTCATCACAACAGTTAAAGCTGCAGGAGCCCTGTGCCGAGGAAATTGGAATGTGAGCCTGAACCCTGTTCTCATAAGCAGGTGAAGGACAGAAAAAGTAGACTGTGAGTTTGTCCTTCCTGAAGGTCCAGACAGAGAAGAATGTTGTTTGTGAGATAACTGTAAAATGCTTCTCTGTCTGGACCTTATGTTTTAGCAAAGCAACTTGCTGACTTATGCCCTGGTTTACTTTCTTGTCACCCCAAACAGGCTGTATGTTTAGAAGTGATAAGAAAACTGTTACCCTGATGCTAAAACCTTAACCCTGATGCTATGGCTGCATCAGACTATACTGGATTGGATATTTTAGAAGTGTGTATGCTATATTTGATTGCTTGCTGTGTTTGATTGGTTATGTAGTTCAAATCCTACTGTAAGGATTGGTGCCTCTTTGGATCCATGTACTAATTGTTACCCTTTTGTATCCGTGCCATGATTGGTGTCTTTGTATCCATCACAACCCTATAAAGTTGTAACCCACTGACCAAATGGCCTAGAGTTTAGACTCCTTGCAATTGCTTGTAATAAACTTTCCTTACAGAGAGTGAGACACTGTCTTGAGACTTCTTGAGACCCACCGAAAGATCCTAACTAATGTGGGAATGGACTCCCGATTCCTCCACACCCTGCCTAGTGTGACCAGGTACAAAAGAGGGCAGAGCTCCTGAAGCTTTAACTGTTGCGATGAGGAGGGAATTTCACCAGGTGCTGCATGCATATACACATGAGACCTGCTGAAATCCTTTTTTATATATACAACTGTTGAAGATGCAGGAGCCCTCTCCTCCTTTCCATATGGTCACCCTAGACACATTTTATATAACAGCTACAAAATCACATGTTGGAAATATAACTAAGGTTCTAGATGGAGCTTGCTTCCCGCACCCATCCCGAGGTGACAGGACTTGTGCAGCTGACCTGCACACTGCTGATGACTATCTTCAGCATTTCAATGCTTTCCCCCAAAAGCACAAATCGCACAAAGGCCGCAAACAATGAAATCTCCTGAGGAGCACAACTATCCTTAATTGTTCCCAGTACGGGGAAGCACAGACAGGAGAAGAGGCACAGATTGCATCTGAGTTGGCTTTATTTACTTCTCAGTTTCCAAGGTTCTTTTTAGGTAGGGTCACACATTTTAGTTTGTAGTTATCTCTAGCTAGGGGTGTATGAGAAATTTGTTTCAGTTCATTTTTTGATCAGCATTTACCCAGTTTGCACCTTCTGGACTGAACACGGACTCAGATGCAATCAGCAGTAGAGGTCTTGTCCCTTTCTAAGCTTTCAATGTGATTTGCAGACCAGATTAAAAAAATGCATTTGACAGCAGGTGTACATTTGAACAATGCACATTAAAATGTATACAAATAAGCTTTAATCAATAAAAGAAGAATGTGTACTTTTTAACGACACATGTAATGGATGCATACATTTGGGAAAATATGCACAAAAATATGCATGGATTTATGTGCAAAAAAAAAGAACAAAAAAGAACCAAGCAAACCTCACAATCTGATACGTTCTTGAGTCAGAACGAGCTTCAAGATGGAAGCTGGAGAACTAGCTCATGTTCTGTTGATTCACCCCCCCTCCCCAAACTCTAGCAATGTAGCGCTTTAGACTGAGTGCTGGTTGCAGGTGATGTAGAATGCAGTGTTTTAGATTATAAAGACTGTTATCAAACTTTATATCATTTTATATCGTGTTGTTATATTTTATGATTTTAGTAGATGCGAACCTTCCCAACAGGCTGTGAACCTGCCAGAGAACTTTGGCTATTGACCGAGATAGCAATAAAAATAAATGCATTAAATACAAAAATAAAATAAGTATGGTCTTCCCTGCCACATGTCCAATGTTTTTAATTTTTGTAAACCGCCCAGAGAGCTTCGGCTATGGGGCGTTCTATAAATGCAATAAATGCAATAAATAAACAAATAATAACTGTAATCACATGGAGCAGGTCCTCATAGCCATAGCCATCTATGGATTGGGGGTACGTCTGTAAAGGGAACTCTGGTGCATGGGGGAGAGGACTGGAAGGGAAGCTATTCTATCTGGAATGCCTTCATGTATGTGTCTGCCCTGCACCTCTGACTACTCTACATCCATAGGTTGTCCCCATGATTTGGAATTCTGATTGTACATGCTTCCAAAAGACAGAGTGGGTAAACACCTATAGCAGGTTTAGTATTTATTTCTTTATTTATTATTAAATTCATATCCTGCCTTTTTTCCACCTTAAGGAACCCAAGGCAGCATACATAATCCTCCTCTCCATTTTATCCTCACAACAACAACCCTGTGAGGTAGGTTGGGCTAAGAGTCTGTCACTGGCCCCAAGTCACCCAGCGAACTTCATGGCCAAGTGGGGACTAGAACCTGGATTTCCCGACTCCCAGTCCCACACTAACCACTACACCACACTGGTTAGAGTGTGGGATTGGGAGTTGGTTTCCCTTTACAGATGCCCCCCCACATAAATTGATGGTGGGAGGGAGGGGACCCAATGCCAGTGGTGGGACCAACAGGTTCAGTTCTCCTCTCCCACTCTACATGAATACAATTGCATGAAGGTGAACTCCTCCAAAGGGCCGACGTATTGTCTCGAACAAGAACCTTGCATTTCTTCGGGTGATTAGCAATGCCTTTCTTGGTGAAGGGATGGGAAGATAGATGAACAAAAGAAAAATGGAAGGGGAAGGGTGGATTCTGTTGATCTTAGAAAACAAACTGAGGGTCAATATTCAGGAAAATAAAGAATAATAAGGTCGCGATCCTATGCAAGTTTAGACAGGAAGAAGGCCTACAACTCCCAGAATTCTCCAGCCAGTATGGCTGGGTAGGGAATTCTGGGAGATGTAGGACATTTTTCATACTGGCTGGAGAATTCTGGGAGTTGTAGGACTTATTTCTGTTCCCTAAAAGTAGCACTTCAGCTCCTCTCTGGAGTGTGTCTAGAACCGTGTATGCAAAAAGACTTAATATACGACTTAACCAGTTCACCTTTCTTTTGGTTGTTTCCAGGAATAATAATCTCAAATGGTCAAGAAGAATTGCCGCTTTAGAACAAGCCAGGAAATACTGACTTGTAAAAATATGTATATCTTTCAGTCCTCCCCTCTTCTTGTTTCCCAAGTTAGACATCAAACAACAAAGAGCCTCATCCACCACTTCACAAGTCTCTGTAATTACAGGGGTGATAATGAGAATGATAAATATCTAATTAAAACCTGCAGGAACTGCAGGCAAGGAGAAATGTGAATGATCTCCCCAAACTGCAATTTTCTCTATAAATTCAGCCACTTCCTTCAAACATATTTGAGAGCTTCCTTCTCCTCATTTCTCTCTTTTTGCCACGACAGCATTTTCTCTCGCCTGCTATAATGAGGCTCCTCTGTAGGTCAAAGCTAATTTCAACAGACATCTTATGGAACACGGAAAAGGTTTTGTTTCAAGATGAAAGAGTGGAAGGAAGTTTTGTTGTTTTGTTTTTCTCTGCGTTGAGAAATATTGCATTTGTTTCTGCTATGATTATTACTTAAGCAACGAAATGAACAAACAAGTTATTTAGCAAGTTTGCATTTTTTTAAAAAAAATCAACTAAAACTTTGAAATCTATACGGATTTACTGAAATTTAACAGTGAGACATAAGTAATGTGTTGTCCAAGGAAGGGGACATAGCAGTGGTAGAGCACACGCTTGGCATGCTGAAGATCCCAGGTTCAGTCCTCAGTGTCTCCATGCAGGGATGAAAAATCTCCTGTCTGAAACCAATACTGAGGACTAGTTTGATCATCACTCACTGGTATTTGCATTCTATGGTGACTTCTATGTGTGAATAAGCTATAACAGATCTAACATCACATGTTTACCTGTGATGAGTATCAATGATTCCATGTGAATGGTGGGACCAGTGAGGAGTTGTCTCCTCTTTCTCCTCCTCCTCCTCCTGCTCCTCCTCCTCCTCCTCCATGTTATGTTCCAACACATAATCTTTGAGCAGAGAAAGTGACTGGTTTCTTGCGTATGTGTTTTGTGGGGTCTTTTCAGCTAGGAGTATTAGTCTAAGGAACAAATGCATTTTTAGAGCAGCTGTTGGGGGTCTGCATTCCAGTAGTGGGTGAGCCCAAAGGCAATAGGGGCAGGACTGCCTATTTGCTACCAGGCCAGTTTCTTCTTGTACTAGTGTACAAAGCCCTATACAACTTCTCCCATATCAACCTGCCCAGTCACTGAGGTCATATGAGTGCATGCTCCTGGTGGTTCCACATAGACCTATCATTTGATTGAAGTCCACCAGGAGAAGAGCCTTTAATGTGGTGGCCCCCTTCCTATGGAATTCCCTGCCCCTGGAGGTCAGGCAGGCATCAACTGTGTATTCCTTCCAGAGCATCCGGAAAGTATTGTTGCTCCAGGAAGCCTTCTTTTAATGACCAGCCACAGTTTTATTTGCACTTTTTTTTTTTAAAAAAGTACTTTTTAATGTATTTTTATTCTTTTATTCTATTTGTCCTCTGCTTTGTAATTTTTGAATGGGGAGCTGTATATAAATATTGTAAATAAATAAATAAATAAACAAATAAATAAATAAAATGGATGGGGCCAAAATAACCAAAATAACCAAAATAAATAAATAAAATGGATGGAGCCAAAATAACCAAAATACCCCCCCCTTCAAAAAAACCTATCAGCATATTTTAGCTGAAAGCTCTTCCTGCCAGTAACTAAGGAGCAATATTTCAGCCTTTTTAAATGTGTGAAAAACACTTTGCAAAAGCTGGAAAGCCACAAAATAATTGGTAGCTGGAGGGGAGGGGTTTAGGGTCAGGGGAAAGGGCACAGTCACGTGGCAAAGCTGGAGGACTGGACCAAGACCCCAGGTGATCTGGATTTAGCTCACGCTCCTGAGTTGCAAGACCACTGCTGTATCGACATTCTAAATAGAATGCTGGTTACATAGATTTCTAGAGTAGCATCCATGGCTGCCTGCTAAATAGCTAATTACAAGAGGCTCCCCATGCAGTGTCCAGCAATTCTAATTCCTGTTTCAGATGGCTACCTGCCAACTCAGAAGCCTAGGCATACAATGCTCATCTTTAACAGAGGTTCTTATGAGACATGACCTATGCACCTCTTCGAACTCCTGGTCAGAAAAAAACAGATGGTACCTAATGTTCTGCATCTCTCCCCACACCATTCCTATGCTGATTTCTTTCTGCTTGAAGAACAAGCCATTTGGAACTGAATAGTCCTGTGGGGTGCGGTGGGGGTGGGGGAAGAGCAACTGCCAAGCCCAGCAATATGGGTGTAATCTATATGAGGGTAATTCCACAAATTGATGATGATAATGTTTTCCACAAGGGTGAGAGAGTGCATCAGTCACACAGTCCAGGCAGAATCTCAGTCAGGGATGGAGAAACCTTCCAAGCAGATCCAAGCTGAATGTTCATGAGTTGCTTTTTTCTCTCTCATTAAAATCTGCATGTTCAGTGGGGGATCACTTTTTACCAATTGCATGAATCCCTCTTGGGTTTTATTTGGCCTAATCAAGGACAATAATCACAGCCCAGAGAGTGCCATGAAAAGTCCTCCAAAGGCTGAACTTCTAAAGTTTTGAGGAAGTAACCAATGGGCATAGCTCAGGGAAGCCCTCAGATGTGCAATCCCTGAACTTGTCCAATCCACTGCAAAGAAGCTCCCTGATCAGACCAATGCCCATTTCTATAAACTCTTTAAGGCCTCACAACTTATTTGCAGGCAGGGTTCAATGGAGGTTGGTAGCTCCGATTTGGCTGGTGCTGTGAATCTACTCCAGGTTTCAGTCAGAACCAGCTAGAACACTGAATGAACTATCCAGGGTACTAAACTTATTTTGGGGATAGGGTTCAGCACCTTGAACAGCTTCTTTAGAGTTCTGGCTGGTTCTCACTGAAGCATGGAGTGGATTCACAACCTGACCCACACCAGAGCCACCAACAGGTAGGGTTTAAGATAGATCTGTTACCAGTCACATGAGCTGAGGAGTAAATGTAAGGAGTGCATGGAATGATAACTAACATTTCAAATGTTCAAAGCACTTCCTGTGCAACATCTAGTTGTAATCCTTACAACAACCCTATAAGCATTATTACCCTCCCCCTTCAATATTGTAGATCAGGTCAACTGATCCTCATAACAACCAGCCTGTGAGGTAGGTTGGGCTGAGAGTCTGTGACTGGCCCAAAGTCATCCAGGGACCTTCCATGGCTGAGTGGGGACTAGAACCCAGATCTCCCGATTCCCAGTCCAACATTTTGGCCACTACACCACACTGCCCATCAGATCCATTCATGCCTTGATTTTTAGGAATTTCTTAAAGTTGGAATAAACCGCTATGTAATGTATGGAAAATGTTAATTAACAAAAATTTTAAAGTTTTTAAAGTCAAGTTTATATGCTTTGAAAACAAATATCAAAAGTAAAAAGTATTTATATTTATGTTTGTACTTGTCTGACCTCTCATTGTTGTTTGTAATATGCTGCTGGCTGGCTGGGCTTTTTATTTTTAAATTTCATTTTTTTTAAAAAAAAAAACTTGTGTATGAAACTGGTCAACGTGCAAAGAGGAGATTTCACAACCTGAGTTTGAAGAAATTCCTAAAATTCAAGGCATGAACAGATCTGTTTCCAATTTAGCATAGCTAAATCCCTACTTAAGAGCTATCATGATGTCAAGTTTCAACTCTTTATTTTTAAAAATGACAGAGCTGTAAGCAATTTGGTAAATTTCTATAGACTATAATGGAGCAGTTATCTGAAAACAGAGAGGTTCTTCAATGGATAATCTGATGAAGTGGAGCAAGGGAGCTGCTCTGAAAATCAAAGTGGAGAAGCTGACCACTGGAGCACCTCTTCCAGTTTTGGAGCAGAGCAGACCTGCTCCACACACCTCTACCTTCTAGCACGCCTCCACACACCTCTACCTTCTAGCAAAGTCTATTTGAATGCCTGATTGGCCAGCCGCTCTCCCAAGCTCTGCTCCAGGCCCAGCTCTAACCAGGTAAGCGTTCTGATTTGTAGCTCAATCCCTTAGCCACAATACCATACTCTAACATCTCCATGATCATCATAGAAACATGACTTGCGGATCTGGTCCATCAAGGTACTGATGTGCTCCAATAGTCTAAGGCATATCTGGTGGAATTTTAGAATGTTTTTACGATGTTTTTAGGATGTTTTATTACTATTTTATTAATGTGTACCATGTTTTTAATCAGTTTTATGTATTTTATCATATTTTATATTTACTGCTGTTCCCCATCTCAATCCAAATGGAGAGCCAGCTAAGACATAAATTTATTATTCTTATTCTTATTCTTATTCTTATTCTTATTACTATTTTACCTTACTGTAGGTGGGATGTAGAAGCCTTACTTCCCATGTGAGAGTGGAAATGGTGATGGTAAGGGGAGAGAATTATGAGTCACTCCTGCTTCCTCATTCCCCACTTTTTGCAATGTATAAACTGGTCCTCAGGTGGCCACATGTCCTACATGACAGAGGACAGCCCTGCATTGGAAAGGCTTTCGGAGGGCAGTCCTGCATTAGAAGGGGTCCTCCATTTTAAGAGTTGGCCAGTTCAAATCCACTTTAAAGATAAAGGCAGATAAGAAGGAAGAGGCCTTGAAGTTTCCCATCATTTATTAGTGCCTGGTATATAGTTTACCTGGTGATAATCTTCCCTGGGGTTGTTTAGTTTGGAAAAAAGAGGGATAAAGGGAGACATAATAGAGGTGTACAAAATCAGGCATGGTATGGAGAATGTGGATAGGGAGACATTTTTCTCCCTCTCTCATAACTGGGGGTCATCCCATGAAACTGATTGGTGGAAGATCCAGGACAGATAAAAAGGAATGATGTCTTTGCACAGCACATAGTTAAATTATGGAATTTGCTATCACAAGATGTGTTGACGGCCACAATTTGGATGGCTTTAAAAAGGGGTTGGATAAATTCATGAAGGAGAAGGCTATCAATGGCTACTACTAGTCCTGATGGCTATGTGCTACTTCCAGTATCCAAGGCAGGAAGCCTATATGTACCAGTTGCTGGGGAACATGGGCGGGAGGTGCTGTTGCACTCATGTCCTGTTTGTGGTCTACAGCTGGTTGGGCACTGTGTGAACAGATTGGTGGACTTCATGGGCTGATGGTCTGATCCAGCAGGACTCTTCTGATATTCTTATGTTCCCTACTATGCTGAGAGATATTGCAATTCTATTTAAGTTATAGTATTTATTTTGAATATATGCACATAGAAATGCAAATTAGCGTCTTTATTTGTCCACTTTTGGGGTAACTGTCTCTGAAATCCTTTGGGCCTGAGGCACTAGTCTTTTCTAAGCCCATATGAATGCGAGGTGGTCTGAACTGGAGTTGTTTGACACAATTTTGGAAAATAATAATAATAATAATAATAAATGAATAAATAAATACATAATAGAAAGCTGGTTATAGTCTTCAGTTTCTAGTTTTCTACTTTACCTACATACTCATTCTGTTTTTTTTTAATGATAAGAGGGTATTTTAAAACCTTTTACTGTCTCCTTTGTCATGTTAAATACCTCTGATAAGAGACACCTACCTACATCTTTGTAAGCTAAATCAGTTAAGCCTTTGCAATCTATTGTCACATGTAAATCTCACTATATCCACAGTCACTTTTAGCACTCCTATTTAATCCTTTTCAAATTCAATTTCCTCTCTTCCGTATTCCATTACTGCCCTTTGATAGAAGTGACCACTTTAAGTGAGAAAAATTAAATAGAATGGAAATACATTTACTATAATATTGGTTTCTGCTTGATTTGAATCAAAACTTTTCTCTCTAATAGTTGAGGAACTGTAGCTAATGAAGTTTATGATCACGTTATTTGGCTTAGATTTCTGATAATTAGCCATTCAGATGTGCAGTAATCAATGGAAACAAATTGATTTTATTGTCATTATCATTATGCATTGCATTTTTACAATTTTAAAATCAATTTTAAATGTGGCAGTAAAATATATCTTTACTTATTCCATTGGTCTGAGGAAAAGGCTGCCTTTAGTTTTTGCCAGTAACTGTAATTTTGCTTCAGTGTTTGTGTGTGTGTGTGTGTGTGTGTGAAATTCAGAAACTTCTGAATTACTGTACAGGGAATAACAAAAATATATTATTTGAGGGCTTAATGCCATAGTGCTGAACCTTTTTTCAGCTGGAGGGTGGGATTCCATTTTGGAGAATCTCTCGTGGGTTGAATCCCCAGTGGTGGGCGGGGCTGAAGTCAAAATGGGCAGGGCTAAAATACCAGCATATTTTTAGCTTAAGCTTTTACTGCCAGTAACTAAACCTTAGAGAGGGCATTTCAAGCTTTTAGAATGGGGGAACAGGTTCACAAAACTAGGAAACCACCAAGCACTTTTTTTGGGGTGGGGGGAAGGAGAGGTGTGACATTCTGGGGAACCCCAGGAGAGGCATATTGGGGCATTGCATCCCAGGTTCTCCATGTCTGGCATAGTCTATGCGTGTATCACATGACACTAATAAGAAGTGAGATTCCCCCATCCTATTCAGAATCTGCTTTTCTTAGATGAACTTTGATCTTGGTTCAAGTTGGGATGGCATTAACTTGTTAAAGCTCACCTCACTGTGAACTTCATACTTTGCAATGCTCCTAACAATATCATGAAGAATTTCTAACCCTCTTGCAGATAGGTCACACTCCGCTCACCGGACTCATGCCGGTTGCCTAACCCTGGAATGCATGCAGAGCCAGACAGTCTGCAGGTGCCCAGAGGGAGATTGTGACTTTTTTTAATCCACAAACCATGATTTTGTGCAAAATCACAGGTGGAAATATTTACAGAAATTGCAATTCCCACAAATTCACAGCTGTAAATAGTGCAATTTTCACACAAAAAAAGATCAATTTGTGCCTGCATTTTTGGCTGCGATTTTGTGCAAATCATGATTTCTAGGAATGTTCTCACCTGAGATTATGCACAAATACAGATTTGCAGAAAGAGGCAGAAAACTGTGAGCTTGCCAGACAGAGTACACACTGAGCTGAGCCTGCTCAGGGATCTCTCAGCTGGCATCCGGAGGGGAAAGCCAACGAGCTCCACTCCCAAACCAGATTCTTTCGGCATCCCTATTCACAGAACGATCCTTCCCTAAAATTACCTTCCAATGGCAACAGTAGGTGGGAAGCAAAGGGAAGGTTTCTCCTTTGTTTCATTAGGTCTTAAGGAAGCTGAAGTTTGAGTACTGGTGAACCAAACATGATGGGTACTAGCCTAAGTTTTTCCTACTTAAAGTAGACCCATTAAAATGAATTGGACCTCTGTATACCAGGACTAACTTAAGTCACATTCATTTCAATAGATCCATTCTAAATAGGGCTAACATTGGATATACTACCTGATATCTCCACAACAGAAGAACATTCACCATGAAGAATCGCATTGCATGAATTTCATCTTGTGTGAAATGGGAGAGAGGATCTGCATGTTTACAGGAGCCACAGCCCTCCACCTTTGGCACACACAAGAACAACTGTGAAAGAAACACCATGCATGTACAAGATATTGCCCTTCTCCAGGTCAGCGCCAGCCCAGGCACTCGGATAAATCAATATTTATGGCTTGCAGCAGTCATTGTGTGGAAATAGCCATTTGCAGAATTCTCTCAAGCATGGGTAACAGCCCCGCCATAGCTTTTGAAGGGAATGGAGTCTGATGAGCCCTTTCCCAGGGCACACTTCTTCCTAGCTTCTCCTCCAGCCAGGCTCCATTAGGTTGAAAGCACTTCAAAGGTGTGTACTAAATCTTCAATAGAAGCCAGGGGCATCGAATGCTCTTTTACTAAACTAGAAGATAGTGCTGAAGTGTATAGGCTAGAAAATGCATTTGGGGGAGGTGGAGAAAGAAAGCTAGATGAATATAGCTAGGCTGACCATATGAAAAGGAGGACAGGGCTCATGTAACTTTAACAGTTGTAGAGAAAAGGGAATTTCAGCCAGTGTCATTTGTATGCAATTAGTTTCTGGTGAAATTCCCTCTTCATCACAACAGTTAAAGTTGCAGGCACTATACTAGAGTGACCATATACAAAAGAAGGCAGGCCCCTGCACCTTTAACTGTTGTGATGAAGAGGGAATTTCACCAGGAACTAATTGCATACAAATGATACTGGTTGAAATTCCCTTTTCTCTACAACTGTTAAAGTTACATGAGCCCTGTCCTCCTTTTCATATGGTCAGCCTAAATATAGCTGTGAAACAATTAGAAGGACAAATGAGTAGGTTAGGGATGAGAGAATTTTCTCTCAGGCTTTCTGCAATACATTTTTTTCTACCTGAAGCATCGTATTTAACACACACACACCACATATGATTCAACATGTATAGTACCCCCAAACCATTCATTGTAGTCTAGCACCTGAGGCAGAAAACTCAAACTGCCGCCGTCCTGGCAGTAAAAATAATTTCATAGACAAAACGTGCAGCCCTTTCAGGACACCAGAAATCAGCTACTTGAGGGAGACTCACCAAACTAGAATGTAGCAATTCATTGGGTTTTGCACATCTGGATGTGCAGCAACACAGTTTGTGGCTCCAAAACAAAACAAAACAAAAATGGAATACAAGCATTGCATTTGGACATGCACTTTTTGAGAGAAAGAACAGTGGGAAATATCTATTTAAATGCATTTTTTTTAAGTTAAAAAAACCTATTTAGTTTTTTAAAAACCTATCACCACATGTTTATTGTACAATCCAAAGGCCATCACAAAAATAAATATCACATTTCTTTCCCCCCCACCACCATGATAACTGCAAAATAAAATTAAAATTAAAAAAGAGAAATATATAAATAGTCCAGTGCAAAGCCTTGGGGCCCAAGTTACTTCTATTGTCCCAACAAAATTCGCTCTCATTATCTTTGCTCTTAGTTCAAACATTGATGTTTATTTATTTATTTCATTTCATTTCTATACCACCCAATAGCCAAAGCTTTCTGGGTGGTTCACAAAAATTTAAACCATAAGTACAGCATAAAAAAATAGCATGAAAGCTTGAAACGACAACATAAAGCCACCATACAAAAGTACAATCAGAATAAAACTGACCAGCAATGCAGAGATTTCAAATACAGATTTAAAATGCAAAGTTAAAACAGCAGAGTTAAAAGACTAAGATAGTGAATTGTTAAAATACTGGGGAAAATAAAAAGGGCTTCACCTGGCACCAGAAAGAGGAAAAGGAGGTGCCAGGCAAACCTCTCTAGTGAGCTCATTTCACAAATGGGGAGGGCCACAGCAGAAAAGGCCCTCCTCTTGGTAGCCACTCACCTCACTTCCTTTGGCAGGGGCTCTATTGGTAGTTTATTTCATATATTTATTTATTAAAACACTTCTTCCCCACCCTATCTCACTGGGATCTCAGGGCCGTGTACAACTAAAACCAAAACAATGATGTAAACATAAATAATATACACAGATAAAAATATATTAAATCGTCAACAAATTAAAAACAGTAGATTTTTTAAAAAGCAATAAAAACAATTTAAACTATGTGCAACTATGGAGAATTTAGCCCCCAAAAAGCTTTGATAAAGTTGCTTCATCCACCAAATAACATTCAGCCATAAGTCCATGGTGGAATGGACTTATGCCTGACTATACATGAAAATAATATGGACCAGACTTAGACTAATTTACTGGGGAGGAGGAACCTATACAGTGTTTTTTACTACTCTGTAAAAATTAAATGTAAATCCACTATATCTAATTAAGCACCTAATTAAGCATCTAATTAAGCAGATCACCCACTTATTAGTGACATGCCCTTATTTCCTGTCTATATCTGGTTTAGTGAACTTTGGAAAGATTTGTTTGCCTCGGTGCCAAGAAACACCAATTTATAGCCAAACACAACAGTTTCTTTAGAAAAAGTAGTTCATAGATTATATTTCAAAGCATTTTAAACCCCTGAAAATCAAATAAACCAACCAAACAAACAGATTCTTAAACTCAGCATTCTTGAATACGTCAGGCTTAGTTTAGAAAGAGTTAACTTTTTATTATTTTTTATTTTTGTCAGAGCTCACCCTCAATGTCTCTCTATTTTTACTCCGACTTTGACATCTCTAATTAGGAATTTTACATACAGGCAAGCGAATTTACCCCCAGCTGGGAAAACATGGCTTAGCAAGAGTTTTACATCTGCCCTCATTGATCTACAGATTATCTCACATTCAAGACTGTGCAGCCTCTGGGAGAAGAAAAGAGGGGAAACTAATATGGGAAAGTGCATTGGAAATCTTTCTGCAGCTTCTGGGTTCAGCAGATCACGTTTGGAAGCCTGTAGACAAGGGAGTTGGATCTTTATCATTTCTTTTTCATGCAGTAAGTCATCGCAGGTGGGGAGGGAAAGACACAGTTGGAGACTGAAAGCTGAGATTAAACAGGACATAACATTATTGAAAGAGCATGGAATGAAAGTATAAAACGAGAACAGGGTGGAAGATCCAGAGGAGAGGTGGGTAAGAAATAAATTATTGTTATTGTTATTGTTATTGTTATTATTTTATTATTAAAGCCCTCCCCAAAAGCTGCCCAGGAAATTTGGCATGGATAGCCAGCTGCAATGCCACCCTGGCACTCAAAACTCAAACTTGAGGCACACCTGATTGGTGGTGATCCATTCCCTTATTTTGACTTATGAAAACATAGCCAAAAATAAATCCCAATAATAATAATAATAATAATAATAATAATAATAATAATATTTATTTATTTATTACTCGCCTCTCTCTTCAGATCAAGGCGGGGAACAACATTAAATACAAATAATATAAAATACATAAAACTGATTAAAAACATATAGAACTAAATGCATCATTAAAATAACAATAAAACTCTTAAATTTCAACTAGGTAGGCCTGCCGGAAGAGATCAGTCTTTATGGCTTTCTTAAAGTTAGAGAGATTGTTAAGTTGACGAATCTTTCCCGGCAGGCCATTCCACAGTCTGGGAGCGGCAGAAGAGAGGTTCCTCTGGGTAACGGTTGTCAGCCTAGTTTTGGCTGATTGACGTAAATTCTTCCCAGAGGACCTGAGTGTGTGGGGCGGTTTGTATGGGGGAAGGATGGTTTGCACTATTGCATCAACATTCTTTTTGTGCAGTGTTTTGACTCTCATGAATTGGCAGAGCAGCATACCCAAAAGAATTTTCAACAAATTGGATATCCTTAAGGAAGACATTGAAATGGTCACTTTTGCTTAGCACACTTAGTAGGTTGTAACTGGCTAGTCTTAATCTCTTAATTGAAAGGTCAAGTCACTCATCTTACTCGCTTTAGATCAATCATGAATATATTATTTTCTTTGCAAATTAGCCAATCTGGTATTACATAATAATGTGAGTACTGGTGAACAATGTTAATGAAGAAATTGCATCAAATAATAATGTTTGGTTCAAAATCATAATTGATGTTTCAAGAGGGGAAGAGATAAGAAGAGAAGGATGCCTTTGAAGGTGTTTTTGAATGTGGGAAAGCAGTGGATTTACCTGAAAGTTTAAAATTCATTGAAAGGATTCTGATGCCATGAAAGCAATTTTCATTATTTAAGCGAGCAATCCTATGTTCCCTAGAAAGTGTTGGGGGTGAGGGAGGAGGAAGAATAAGATACTTCAAATTCCTGGATCTGAGTCCAGAGACAATTCACCAGCTGTCTCCAGGAACTTTCCCTTTGCAGCCAGTGTGGAATGAATGAGCTCACAAAAGTGAACTTGAAGAGGATTGAAAGGGGGCTGGTCTGTAGTTGGATAGGGGAAGTGACTGGGGAGGCAGGGATAAAAGTTATCCTGAGCACTCCCCATCCTCCTTTCCTCTACCTCTGCAGAGGCTTAGCTAGATGGGCAAAAATGCCCATCTAGCAAAAATGCAGAGTGGGACAAACATGAAGGCAACGATTTCCTCTGTGCTTCTCCAGCTCTGCATAGGAAGCCCACAAGCCTCCACGTTCAGTGGCTGATGGGCATCTGGTGATTGCACCGTTAATAAAAATAACAATAATATCAATTTATTTCTTACCCGCCTCTCCGTCTGGATCGAGGCAGGGAACATGATAAAATACATAAAACTGATTAAAACATGACACATATTATTAAAACTGCATTAAAACATCCTAAAACATCCTTAAAACATCCTTAAAACATCCTTAATCACAAGAATAGCCCTGTTTGGTTGTTTGTGTATCTTCTGATCACATCTGAGTCCAATTGCCAACCAAGACTCCTTAGAATATCTTCATTGCCTAAATCAGTCTTCCCCAAACTGCTGCCTTCCAGATCTGTTGGACAACTCCCACAATCTGCATTCTCGCTGGGGTTGGTTGGATCTGTAGCCCAACAAATCTGGACCAGGTTGGGGAAGGCTAACCTAAAAGGATCAGTTCTAATGTTAATGAAGAGTATGTAGGAAGATCTCTCCCTCCCCACCCAAGCTAGATTTAATAGTGCAAGTAGGGATGGACGGACTCACTAGTGCCTAGTTTTGCAAGATGCTCACTGAGGTGCCACTGCTGCTCACCACTCTGCATGAGCTGCCGATGGTCCAGCAAATGCCTAGGGAGTGCCGCCGGGCTGTCTGTTCCCTTGCCGAGCTGCCATTTTTTTGTTGAAATGGTGGTTAATGCTTTTCCATAAATTCAATATTATGTAAATGGAGGCAGTAAAGGGGCCATTACATAACATTACAGGCATGAATGGAACATTCACACCTGTAGTGTTGCATAAATGGTCCTTTTACAGCCACCTGAGTGCCCCACATTCTCAGGTCCTCTGGGAAGAACCTACTTCAGTCAGCGAAAACTAGGTTGACAGGTATTACCCAGAGGACCTTCTCTTCTGCCACTCCCAGACTGTGGAATGGCCTGCCAGAGGAGACTCGTCAACTTAACGGTCTTTTAGAATTTGGGAAAGCTATAAAGACTAATCTCTTCTGGCAGGCATATGCAGTGGAATTTTAGAATGTTTTTAGGATGTTTTATTGCTATTTTAATAATGTGTACCATGTTTTTAATCAGTTTTATTGATTTTATCATATTTTATATTTACTGTTGTTCACCACCTCGATCCAAATGGAGAGGTGGGAAATAAATAAATGTATTATTATTATTATTATTATTATTCTTAACATTGAATTTACTGGAAAGCAGGAGCTGCCAATCTCTATGCAAAATGGCGGTCAGGCGCTCACCAAGCAGAATCCAGGAGGCTGAGCTCAGGGAAGCATGTTGTACTCTCCCCCCCCTCCTTGGACTCTCACAATGCCTGAAAGGGCAAGATGTGAAGGCACTATCCAGGCAGCTCCAGTGGATCATTGCTCTGGTGGAAGATATAGCCGCATTTCTGTGGGAAGGACCAGATAGCTGTGTCCTCTGCCTCTCTCAATCCCAGCCTTCCCCATCCTGTCTAGTTACAAGATGATGGGAATAACGTCCTCCCCTTTCTTCTCTGGAAAGTGCAAGTGATGGCTTGGTCAATAGCTCAGCACCCATGATGCCATTACTATGCCAATGGCACCAGAAAGCCCCAGGAGGACTATACATTGGCATAGTTCTTATGGGGCATTCTGCTCACTTTGTGCTGCATGTGACATATGAGGACAGAATACAAAAAGCAGATCAGAAGTAAGGATGGATGAACCTATCGGTTTCATTTTCTCCCCCATTTGTTTTTTTAAGGTTCTTCCCATCCTGTTCACGAATAAAGGTGTGAATTTTGGCAAGCTCTTATGAAAAAAAGAAAGAAAAGAGGGCCTTCTCTGTGGTGGCTCCCCAATTGTGGAACGATCTCCCCGACGAGGCCCGCCTGGCGCCAACATTGTTATCTTTTCGGCGCCAGGTCCAGACTTTCCTCTTCTCTCAGGCATTTGGCAATATCTGAGGAGCCTGGGTTTGTTTTGTTTTGTTTTTGTAGTTTTTTGAAGTGTTGAAGTGGTTTTTAAATGTACAGATTGTGTGTATGTTGTATGTTTTTGCTGTTTTAATTTTTGTATATTGTTTTTAATTGTTTTTAATCCTATGTAAACCACCCAGAGAGCTTCGGCTATGGGGCGGTATACAAATGTAATAAATAAATAAAGAAATAAATAAATTCTGACTCCTCTGCACTGGCCGCATTCAATAGGTTCAGCTATTCCCAGCATGGAGAGGACGATGTTTAGGATGGTTGGAGGAATCTCTTTTGGGGTGGAGCTTGTCAAGACTTATTTCATTTATTTATTGCATTTCTTTACCGCCCAATAGCCGAAGCTATTTTGCCAACTTGGCCCCATGGAAGCCAACTCGTGGATCCCTGGGTGGCCCGACTTGGCATGTTCTAAGTCAGGTAAGCCTGTGGTTTCCTGCTTTATTTATTTATTTATTTTTTAAAAAAGTGTAAATCCCTATTTGTGCAAATTCATGGTTGGGAACATTTACAGAAATCACAAATTGCACAAATTCAGGGCCGTAAATAGTGCAATTTGCTTAAAATTGCAAGTGTATATAATCCTTTACACCTGTATTTTTTACTGAAAATTGTGCTATTTGTGGCCATGATTTTGTGCAGATTGCGATTTCTGTAGATTTCCTCAGCTGCAAATGTACACAAATTGTGGCTCATGGATTTTTTTTAAAAAAAAATGCACAAGCTTTCGCTGGGCTCAGCTCTTTGGATTCCCACTGCTTGTGTGACCCTGGTGTGCATGTGGGGTGAGCCGCCAGATTGGCGGCTCATCCCACATGCACACCAGGGTCAGGCAAGCAACGGGAGTCCAAAGAGCAGGGCGTACCTGGGACACAGGGGACTGCGTCCATCCCTAATGTCGTACGTGTCCAATGTGTAGCTGTTAATGATGAGAAGCTATCAGGAAAACAAGCATGGCTGAATACACAAGGATTCATAGCCAGACTCTGAAGAGCTCAGCACTCAAAGCTTTGGAGTTAGATGGGTGATGCTGTCAGATTTGTCCTCTCTCAAAATAGGGATGTTGGAGGAATTTGGTTGTGGGGTGGATCTTGACGAGCTTTCTTTGGTTTGGCCCTCTGGACTCTGTTCCATCTTCCGCTACATGGCCAAACTTGGCCTGCTAGCATTTTTTTTTGTGAACCGCCCAGAGAGCTTCAGCGATTGGGCGGTAAAGAAATGCAATAAATATATGGATAAATACATATAAATAAATAAATTTTGGTGGTTTTGAATTTCCATAAATCACAGCTGCAATTTGTGCAACTCTGCATAATTTGCATGAGTTGTGCAAAATATGGCCACAATTTGCACACATGATGGAAATTTTGGCCATAATTTGAGGCTGTAATTTGTGCAAATTTCTCTTAGTGCGAATTATGACCAGGACCAAAATTGGTTTACATAAAATGTTCCTGGAATTTGGAGAAACTGTGCAGCTCAGCTCACAATAGCAAGCAGAGTTAGGTATGTTGTAGGAGTTCAGTGAGCCCAAGAAGTCTGGATTTCTTGGCGACAGATAGCTCTACATTCAATTTTTTTTAATCTCAAGAAACATATGATTTGTGTGTGTGTGTGTGTGTGTGTATGTGGATGACATTTTCCCCATCCCTGGAGTGACATAATTTTTTTGTGTATCTCCTGGAGACAGATGGACCTCCCTGCATTCGTAACATTTGTAAGACTAATGGGGCATGGGCTTTCTGGATACTTGATAGGACAGCTTGGATCAGTGAAGTTGGTAGCGGGTTTATTCACCAAAATTCAGAGCAACCCGTCTAGGGTGAGAATGAAACATTACCAGATTAACAGCCCATCTTTCTTTCTTTCTTTTTCTTTCTTTTTCTTTTTTACATGTTCACAGTTAACCTTTTGGAAGACTAAATTGCCTGAGACTCTTTGGCCTAGATACTCTCCTTGACTCTTTATACTCTCTCTCTCTCTCTCTCTCTCTCTCTCTCTGCTGAAAGCATTGATCTCGATCCAAACAACTAACAAAACATATGCGTCCCTGATTACTCCAAATGATAGCACTATTGCACATTAATGATGAAAAAAAATCATCATCAGCATCTTGTGGTAGAAGCAGCTGCAATGTGGGTCATTTGGATGCTGGGTTATATTGAATTTAGCATGAAATCCCCAGCTGGATATCTGTCTGATGGAAGCCAAAGCAACTGATGTGATTAAGGCCAGACTTTTTGATTAGCTGGACTTTGACAAGGCTTATTGGATTGTGTCAGGTGGGAATTTTTTTTTAGGAATTGCCTCTGTCTCCAAACCAAATCACAAGCTGACATGCTGGGGAATGTGGGACTTTCTGCCTATGAATCCGTAAAGGAAATATTTTTAATTGGCAGAAATGAAAGGGTGGGAAACACTAGCACATTAGCACAAAAAGACTTTGCCTGACAGATCAGTTTGTTTTCATTCCTAGCGCCTTTAATTTGAGCAGAGGTAATCCACATGGAACGGATGGCATTCCCCCAGCATCTTTCAGATGTGCACTGTGCCAGAAGGATGCAAGACTCAGAATATTAGCTGATCCACTCTGGGCTGAGATCACAGCTGGACCAATTATTAGTCAAGCATCACTAATGGGGCTATCGCACAAACAGCCTGGGGCAAGGAAGGTCAGGAATTGGTGAGGTTGAGGTGGGTGCTGTTTACTGAACATGCTGCTATTATTCATCTCAGTAACCATCGTTACATTGTACCCTTCATGTGCTACAGAAGGTTCAGTAGGGACTTAACAACTGTGGAAGTGTATCTCATTTAGACCTGTCAATTTTTAACTGGTGATATGGACCATATGAGACAGAGAAATATCAGCCAAGGGATATTTGCTTGGGATGTTCTTCATGATATGAGGACAATTCAAACTTTTCATATTGTAAAAGAGTTCAGTTAGCTTAGAAAGAGTGTCCCACAATTATGACTTTATTATGAAGGTTTTCAGCTACAACATCTATTGACATCCATGGCTTATAATCAAAGTAAACATTGGTCAAATATTGAAATGGCTTTATTAAATCAGGAAGATGCTCATTGTATTCAATTTGTTAAAAAGGACCTTAAAAACCCTTAATGAATCAAAACTCTGGCATGCTTCCAATTTTTAGGATCTGGAAATGTCATTAAGAAAAAAAATGATGCTGGGAATTTCACCTTGGATTCCAATCCATATCCATCCTGAACTTAAAAAATAAAGATAGGATAATCAAGGTAAAATAACTTCAAGGACAGAATCTCTACAAATTAAGAGATTATTTATGACAATTTGCAACCAATAGCATGGCAGACCTGGAGGCATAAATTATGACAATTTAATATAACTTGGGTAATGGGGTACCAATATTAAAGAACAAGGCACTAGCCCCCTTACGAATTTTGAAAGTTTGGTAGCAGACTCTAAAGACATGGAAAAAGGGATTACTTTCCATAATTTATGATATTTTACTGAGTGCAGATATGGGCTCTATGAATGACTTAAAAAGAGTATGGGAAAAAGACTGAGATATTTACATTAAAGAGTGGTCTTGTCTTTGAACACAATTCCCTTATAAGTCCACGTCAGCCTTGTTTTGAGAAACATTGATAAAATAGGTCAGAAGTGGTAGCTCACTCCTTTGGAGATTTCTTATATGTCCATGAATAGTTCTTCTCAATGTTGGTGGGGATGTGATGTCTATATCTGGTGGGACTGCAAAAAGCTCCCAGAATTTGGGGACCAAATCTGTTTTGGGAAATTTCCAATATAATAGGAATAACTGTAACCAAATCTTCAGAATTGGCACTTATTCTATGGACATTATTAAGACCTATTACATAAAACAATGGTGGGGTATCTTTAATAGCAGCACAAATGCTTATTGGATGCTATTGGAAAGATTTACAAGGAATTTCAACAACAAAAGGCTTTTTAAAATGATTTATAGCACACTCATTACTGGCCACTTACGGAAGTTTGCAGGTCATTTTGTCGATGTCGTGAGCCTCCTGTATGTCACCCTCTCTTTCCTCGGTTATTCGTCTTAAAAATAAACCTTGGAAAACCTGATTCTTCTGAAATATCTCAGGATTTCTTTCTGTGTGCTGTCGAAGTTGTGCTACAAAACACCCATTAGAGGGTGCTATATGAGTTGGGAAGTTTTAAATTAGACACCACATGGTTGCTGCTCTTCTTCCATGTAATTCAGCTCATTTCAAGTATGGAAGAGAAGCAGGAAGCAATGCAATGGTCAGCAAACATGATTTCCCTTTAATCTAAAGGGCTTCTAATTGATATAATAAGGTATGGGAAGTAGCACTAATTGAAAAAAAAGGTTATGTATAGCAAAAGGACAGAAGACAGCAGATATTTTTGCTGCCAAGTGAGGGACTTTTATCACATATATGAATAAAGATAGCAATACACATTTATTGCCAAACGCCTTCAGCAATATTTCCTTACTTAACATACAAACCTCCTTGAAATATAATGACTATGTTATAATTGCATTTGTAATAACTGCCTAAGATTTTTATTAAACTTCCATAATAATGTTTTGTACTAAATCTTACTGTGGACTTTTCCCATTTTCGTCTTTACTGCCCCCCCCCATCTTTTTCCCCCTTTGTGTGTGTGTGTGTGTTTATTAGTTTTATTCTATATGATAGATTTGTTTGTCATTTTTATTGTGTTTGATTTATATCGCTAAAACTAAATAATAAAAAGGGCCATGGTAGAGCAAAGTATTTGGATAATCTGATTTTCTCATTGTAAAGGCACACATTTGCTGAGTTGCATTTTTATGTAGGGATGGAGCGGGGAAGGGATGTTCACTGAAATTCTTTAAACTTCATTTCTAAGCAAGGTTTGGCTCACTCACATTTTTGTTTGTGACCTGTTTTCCCCCCAGTTTGTTCCAATGGGGAAAGTTTATATTTTGAATAGGAAAGGTGTGCATTTTTTAAAAGTGTGCATTTTTTTTAATCCAGTAACTAAAGCATGAAAATGCTTTTTTTTTTTTAAAAAAAGTGCTTTCTAAGAAGTCTAGGTTATTTACAGAAGAAAAGTGAATTTTAAAATGGATGCTTTAAGCCCTTATATTGTTTTTGTATGTTTTTAATGGCCGAAAAGCTGCTGATTCTGAATTAAGCACCTGCAAACAATTAAAACCTACTAATGGTATGCAACTTTTTAAAAATGAGAGAACAAATAAACCAATAAAAGCAGCATGCAAAGAAGTAAGCAAGGAGGGTTCTTTGAAACCCCCATTTTGCACAGAAATTCTCCAGTACAGCCATGTGAAAAAAGATAAGTTTATGGTGGCATTCCAACATGGAGGAAGAAGCACTTTAGAGTTCCATTTTGCTTTCTAAAGAATCCATCAAGAGGTTATGTTTAGGGAAAAGCGTATAAGTCAATTTCAGGTCTTTGGCCAGATCTTCACCGACAGGGATATAGCACTATGAAAGTGATATGAAAGCGGTATATAAAAGGCAGGAGCCACACTACTGCTTTATAGTGGTATTGAAGTGCACTGACAACTGTTGGGGCCCATAGGCAGATACTATATATCACTTTCGTACTGTTATATCCTGCTTGGTGTGGCTCCTGCCTTTCATATACCTCTTTTATACAGCTTTCACAGTGTTATATCCTGCTTGGTGTAGATCTGGCCTTTGTCACTTTTGCATGGCCATTCCATCCTGCTTCTGCATTCATCTGTGATTTTTTTTAAAAAAAGCAATTTGCATGAAAATTCACATTTTAATAATATTTTAAAATATATTTGTTTAAATGTATTTATGCATATATACGTTTAAGCATATTTTGATATGCTGTTTCTTCTTCGTCTTCGGCCCCCTCCACAAGGATGCGCTTTTGCGCCCGGTTCGGGGATTATGTGCATTTTCGCGGAGGCGCATTTACGCCTAATCCCTCTGCACGGGAGGCGGCGAGAAGCGGCGAAGCGCATTAAAAGATGCCCAAAAAGCACTTTACAGGTAGTTAATGCGCATAATCGCTTGTTCACACAGCGAAAATGCGCTTTAACGGCCGGAGCAAAATAAAAGTCGCTATTTAACGCGCGTTCGAAAATGCGCATTATCGGGGAGATAACGCGCCTGTACGCCCGTTTTGCGCTCCGCTCGTGTGTAGGTAAAATTTATAATGAGCCTTCAAGGCTCATTAAACGTCTCGTGTGGAGGAGGCCTTCGTCTTCTTCTTCAACAAGAGTTGTGTCAAAAGATTTGGGAGGTGTAAAGCTAGTGAATAGTTAAGTTCCAATCCTCACATTAGTCTATAAGGTGTAGGAACATGCATGCAAGCAAAATGCAAGCTCATCAAAGTTCTCCAAAGTCCACCTTGAAATCTCATATCCATATCAGATTGAAATCCTTGATTTTTTTTTATTTTCATATGAAAATCCACGAATATTTTTGTGTGCATTTTCCAACTTTAAAATTCGTCTCCCATTGATTAAAGGTATGTTTTATGCATTTTCCAAGGTGCACTATATATATATATATATATATATAATCAACTATACTTTGTTTTAGACTGAGATCACTTTGCAAGCTTGGAAATATACATGATTTAACTACGGATTGTGTTTGAGTTCAAGAGGTGTGAACTGGGTAAATCCTGGCCAAAATCAAACTGAAACAAATCTCTCATACAGGAAAGCATAAAAGAAGCCATGCTGGATTAGAACAAGGGTCCATCTAGTCCAGTGTTCTGTTCACATGGTTAGGCTGACCATATGAAAAGGAGGACAGGGCTCACGTAACTTTAACAGTTGTAGAGAAAAGGGGATTTCAGCCAGTGTCATTTGTATGCAATTAGTTCCTGGTGAAATTCCCTCTTCATCACAACAGTTAAAGGTGCAGGCACTATCCTAGAGTGACCATATACAAAAGAAGGCAGGGCCCCTGCATCTTTAACTGTTGTGATGAAGAGGGAATTTCACCAGGAACTAATTGCATACAAATGACACTGGCTGAAATTCCCTTTTCTCTACAACTGTTAAAGTTATAGGAGCCCTGTCCTCCTTTTCATATGGTGGCCATCCAGCTGCCCACAGGAAACTCACGAGCAAGACATGAGTGCAACAGCACTGTCCTGCCCCTGTTCCCCAGCAACTGTTGTACATCGGCATACTGCCTCTGATACCAGAGGTAGCATATAGCCCATAGGGACCAGAAACCATTGATAGCCTTTTCCTCCATGAAATTGTGTAACCCCCTTTTAGCCATCCAAGTTGGTAGCTATCAATACATCTTATGGAAGTGAATTCCATAGTTTAACTATGTGTTGCATGGAGAAGTTCTTCCTTTTCTTTGTCCTATCCTTTATCTGTACTAGAATCCCAGAAAGGGGCTGATTGGGAGAGTTTGTAGCAGGATCTGCAACAATGAAATTCCTCAAGCAACCCACAATCCGTCTCATACACTCTCCTCCAAAGAGCAAGGAGCAGTGATCCTTTCTGGGCCAATTCATCTTCCCTGAGATTTAATTGTTGGCAAAGATTAATTAGCACCCCCCCAAACATCCCCAGCTGTGTGGCCTGTGAGAGGCCTCTGCCGAACGGCAAAACAGTCGCCATGAGGCATGCAGTCACCACTCTATGGGCCTGTGATTCATTGCTCTGTCAGTCGTTTGAGATATAGTGTATGAAAATGCCATATAAATGCAAATACAAATACAAACACTGAATCTCCCTGTTGGGTAGTGATAAGGTGCTCATCCAGATGGCATATTATGATTTAAAAGTGGAAAGTAATATCAAGGAAAAGATGGGGGGAACTAACAACAATGTCTCTTCTTAAAATGGATTTTTTTTAAAAAAATAAATAATAATCAGGTGTTTATATTCCTACGCATTTGCCTTAAAAACCAGCTTCTGCTTCTACCTTTCCTTTTTTTCTGTACAGCATTGTGAGTTGACACTTTTGTGATTAATTAAATTAAAGGGAGATAAGCTCTGAAAAAGAATTTGGAAATGGTGCAATCATCTTTCTGCAGAAGGGTACATTGTTGAGGAATACCATCAATACATTGATGTTTGGGGGGGGGGGTTGTGATGGCATTGTCCAGATGTAAAAATAACACATTTGAAGTGAGGGATGTCAGAAAGATCCATTTGGAGAGTGGAGTTCAATGGGTTTTCCTATGTGTGTGTCCCCCCCCCCCCCCGGCACTTTGTACGGAGTCCTGCTGTGGCACCTAAACCTCAGTCTGCTGTGAGTCACAGCAGATTTTCCAGGCATTTTCTGCATTGCAGTTTTTCCCCCAAAGGTTCTGTAATTTTTTGCAAATGCAGCCATGATTTGCAGAAATTTCTGAGCAGTTGGCAAAAATTGTAGAACCTGCAGGTGAGGGATGTACCAAAGAAGTTCCAGGAGTTCGGGGAACATCCCGCAGCTGGGCTCACAAATGAAAATCAAATCATACATGCTGTGGAACTCTGCTAATCCCAAAAAAGAACTGGATTTCCCAGCAACGGAACATCCCTATTTGAAGTTGATCATAAGTATCTCAGGTCAAATAGCAAGGTTCTTAAGCATTGTCACAGAATTTATTATTATTTTTTAAAAAAAACATTAAAAGAAATTGATGACATGTTGGGCAAGATGTGAAATCCCCAGCCCAGTTGGGCGGGGGATGATATTTGCGGGGGGGGGGGGGAGAGCCGAGGTGGATGCTCCTGATTGGAGCATCCATATGGTGCCACTGGGTGGGACAGAGCCGAGCGGCTTAAATAGCCGGCTAATGGGCCTGCCCACCCTCTTCATCCCTGCGCAGCTCCCTCCCTCCCCTCCCTGTAGACAGTATGGGCTAGCTGGTCGTCATTAGGAGACCAAGTAGGAATTTTTTACTCTTATCCTAATTTGGTTAGGAGTTTTATCGCCTACTTCATACTGTAAGACAGCTGGGGAGTATTAAATAGGTGGATTTGTATTAATTCGTTGACTTTAATTTGGCGGTAGGTGCGGGCATCCTTAGGGGAGTTTTCAAATGGTGAACATTCTCAGGAACCGTTGAGGTAAAGGGTAATACCTGAGGCCCACATCTGGGAGTCCCGCGGCACCAGATCATGGGAATAAGGTTTACCTTTGAGGCCAACTCTACTCACACATTCGGAGCCCTGCGGCACGGGTGTTGTGACAAAGGAAGGCCTCCCAACCCCATATGGGGGAAGACCAAGGGGTGGCGAACGTATGCTGCCACCTTGAGGTCAGAGAATCGTTCGCCCATTCTTAAGATTTGGCCTGGAAGAGCTCACATAGGTTTTACCCCCTTCTGCAGATCTTGAATAAAACTGGCCCATTTTATACCCAACTTTCTGGTCTCGACTCTTTATTTGCACCCTACACCTCGCAAATGCCTTTATCAAACTTATTTCAGAGAATGGGGATGAAAGCACAATAGATCAGTTGCTTTTTAAATATAGAGACTTACACCACCTTTTTCTGTTTTTCTTGTTATGTCCCTGCATGACACTGGATCCTTTGGAAAGGTTTCCTACTTGGTCCTGATACAGACACTATCTTACTAAGATGTTTAAAGTTTACAAAGTGCACAGTTAAACTGTGGAATTCACTACCACAAGATGTGCTAATGGCTACCAATTTGGATGGCTTTAAAAGGGGGGTTGGATAAATTCCTGAAGGAGAAGGCTATCAGTGGCTACTAGTCCTGATGGCTACCTCCACTATCAGAGGCACCAGTTGCTGGGGAACATGGGTGGTAAGTTGCTGTTGCATCTGTGTCCTGCTTGTGGATTCCTGTTCGACATCTGGTTGACCACCGATACAGCTGCGACCATGAAAGGGAGGAGCGCTTGCAGTGCTTATGAAACAGAGGTAAAAAATGCAGAGGCAAACCAGGGGAAAAAATAGGTGTGATGGAGTCTTATAGAAGCAGTATGAAAGGGTTATATAAAAGGTAGGAGCCACACCAAGCAGTATATAGTGGTATGAAAGCAGTATATGGCATGTGTCTATGGGCCCCAACAGTTGTCAGTGCACTTCAATACCGCTATAAAGCAGTCGTGTGGCTCCTGCCTTTTGTATACTGCTTTCATACCACTTTCATAGTGCAATATCCTGCTTGGTGTAGATGAGGCCCAGGTCTGAAACAGCATGGCTCTTCTTATGTTCTTACTTGGTTTTGAATGGATATAAATACATTTCATGAAGATTTGTGCCATAAACTCCTATGCTAGCTGGGGTAACGTCTTCTGGAACCCCATGGGATGAGATCTCTATGGCTGAAAAAATAGTGATTCAACTCTATTGCCTGTAGTTTAAATAAGGATAACAGTGTTGTTGTTAATTTTAACCACACTACATGTGTTAAATGACTCCCCAACACAATGATGCCTGTGTTATCACCAAACGACATTCTGCGAATTGTGTATTTTTGCAATTCAACTCCCTCTGGTGATACAGTTTACACCCCACCTCCTCCAAGCATGTGCATATAGATCTGCCATTTTGAGGTCAATGCTTCATGCGTCTGGTTAATGCTTCATGCATCCATTAAAGTTTATGCCAGAATACAATTGCTCATCTTTAACGTGTCACAAGATTATTTATTGTTTTCACTACTTTCCTGGTAACATTAAAGACTATCAAATTTATTATAGCATAAACTTTCACAGACCAAAGTCAACTTCATCAGATATGCCTTTAAGGTACCACAAGAGTTTTTATTGTTTTGACCAAGCCCTATCTAATGGTAAAAAATGTAACTTGAGAAAGCATATTTTCAAAGCAATCAATAATCATTTGCATATAATAATTTCATTCCAGAGTCTGTCTAATAATAATAATAATAATAATAATAATAATAATAATAATACATTTATTTCTTACCCGCCTCTCCATTTGGATCGAGGCAGGGAACAGCGGTAAATATAAAATATGATGAAATACACAAAACTGATTAAAAACATGGCACACATTATAAAAGTAGCAATAAAACATCATAAAAACATCCTATTACCACTGGGGATTCATACATTTGGCAAAGCACATTATCAAAATATTTGGGTTTATTGTTAGGAAAATGTGATTTTCATATAGTGAATGATCTATCTAGCCAAAGGAAATAGGTTTGAATTTCATGCAACAATGATTGTGTGCACATTCCTTGCACAATAAATGTTGGCCTAGAAGGACCCCAATATAACTCTTGTTGTAGTGATCTCTATTCCTTCTTTTGTCTCTGTCTTTGTGCTTTACTATCTGAATGCTTATTCAGAAAAAACAACAGACTTGACTGTAGCTGCATGCAAATGGAAGATCATTCTAACCTCCATTCTTGTGCTTGCCTGTGAGATAATTTGAGCAAGGTGGTAAAGGCCAATACACGTGTTATTCCAGGATGATACAGCAGCTAACTGTTCTCTCTTGCTGTGGTATGCTATTAAACTGAGCTAGGCTTATTCCTGCGAAGACAATTGTCTTAGTTATAAACAGAAGCATGGAGAATGTGCATCAGGATTGCATTTGCTGGCCCCTTTGACCTCCATGTGTCAATCATACCATTGGCATGGTTAGTATTCAACTGTGGTATTCTATTAGCACACACAATGTGGTGCTAGTGGAAACTAGGTTCTGAACAGTGCACAAGAGAAAAATCCATCTCAAGTTATGGTTGCGCAAGCCTGGTTGCACAAGTAGTTTTGCATTATGCTTGTGCAACCTGTTGCTAATGCATTTCACATAATTCTCATGCAATGTGTTGCGCAACGTATTCTGCCAGCTGTTGCACAATTGCTTGAACAACTGCTTGGCAGCAGAAAGATTCAGTGGAGGTGCACTAGTGCTAGGGTGACCAGATAAAATCCAGGTCAGGGCTCATGTAACTTTAATGGTTGTAGAGAAAAAGGAATTTCAGCCAGAGTCATTTGTATGCAATTAGTTCCTGGTGAAATTCCCTCTTCATCACAACAGTTAAAGGTACAGGCACTATACTAGAGTGACCATATACAAAAGAAGGCAAGGCTCCTGCAACTTTAACTGTTGTGATGAAGAGGGAATTTCACCAGGAACTAACTGCATACAAATGCCACTGGCTGAAATTCCCTTTTCTCTACAACTGTTAAAGTTACATGAGCCCTGACCTGGATTTTATCTGGTCACCCTAACTAGTGCTAATTGAGTTTCTGGAATGACACTGCTGGATACTGCCCTATGTATGCTCACCTTAAAGAACATATCACAATCTGTACTCTGAAAAAGAAGCAGAAGCTACATATTGCAAATTCAGAACCTAGACAACCTGGTGGCCTCCAGAAGTTTTGTACTACTACTTCCATAACCATTGTCTATGGTGCCTACGACTGATGGGGGCTGTAGTCCAGAGCTTCTGGAGGGGACGATAAGATTGCAGTTTAGGTACATAGGCCTATGTGTAGAAGTTATGATCAACATGTAGCAGCTAGAGGTGGGACCAGTAAGCATGGTAATATTGCAGGTAGGGGTGGGTGAACTCAGCTGCATCTGCCCTGTCAGATGCTCACCATGTCACTACTGCCATATGGCCCTGCGCATCGGTCATGTGAACTTCTCAGGCTCGGCTCAGCCTGACAAGTGTTTGGTAGCCATCCGCCCCTGCTGCCAAATTGTGCACTGTCGGATGTGAAGTGTTTCATGGATAATTCACAAGGCCGACAGGGTGTCGGGTGTCAAGTGTATCATAGACAATTTCCAAGGCCGGGATGTGAAGTGTATCATAGACAATTCCCAAGGCCGGGAGGCCTTGGGAATTGTAAGTTGAAAGATTGGGAATTGTTGTGAGAAAGTCTGTGTCTTTGTAAGCTTATCATCTGTTGCTGTTTCTCACGGGAGGTTTGCCAGCCCATGCCTTGAGCTGGTGAGTTTCCTTGAGAACAAGAGAATGTTTGGAAAAGGTGGGGGCAATCTTGCAAGCTGTCTCTTACATGGTGTCATCATCAAGAGGAGGTTGAACTGTGCTGCCTTGTGGGCACATGAGTTTGGGTTACAGGCCTGAGGTCCTGTCTGTCAAGTGGCTTGGAATAGCCAGCCTCCAGGCTATAAGAGGAACGAGCAAAGGGATCGTCCCTTTGCTAGGGATCATCAGTTCTACGCTTGCCATGAAACTCCTCGTGTTTGTGATTCTATTTGTTTGGAGATGTTGGATGCACTCTGTACATGCTCTGTTGCTATTTGGACTTGGAATTTCTAAGGATTGTGCCATGGGAAGCGCTCTGAGGATTTTCATAGACTTGGACTTGCAGTTACTGTTCTGGATTGTGTTCTATGGCCTGAGAGAGAGCTTTCCCTGCATGGAGCCAAAGTACGGGCACGGGAAGTTTCCTATGTTGACTGTTGCTGTTCTAGATTGTGTGTTGTGTGTGACCTGCGAGAGAGCCTCCTCTCAGAGTCTTTGCTACAGGCAGAGGGGTTCCTGGGTCGATGTTAGTTTCCTTGGCATCTTGCCTACTTGGATCAACTCAGTGCTTACTGGCAGACCGGGTGTGATCTGTACAAGATGTATACTGTCTCTGCCGGTCTTCAGGCACCCCTGTACTGAAGCTGTCCCTGGGGTTGTGGGCCAGTTCCTAATGGGTCAGTGTGTTTCACATCTGGTAATTGCTCATAGAGGACTTGGTCTACCCCAACATTTCTCCCCCCGAGAGATTGCTGTTCTGGTTCGCATCCAGCTGTTTGAGCCTAAAGTTGTCTGGCCCTCATCAGCTTTATGTGTATTTGTGCGGAAATGAAACCATCATGCTTGAATTCCGTGTGATTTCACAAATAAAAGAGTCTCACCATTTGGAGTGTCTTGTCAGTTTGCCTAAGTTTGTGAGCAGAAGCCTGGGGTTGGGCAAGAGTCACGACACACACTTCTCCTGCTGCATCAAGGGGAGCTTTATGGCCACCATTAATGCAGTGGGGGGAAGTGCACATTATTGGCAGCAGGGGCGGATGGCTGCCAAGCAGTTGCCGGGGCCTCACAACCACTCATGCGCGGGTCCATGCTTGCACTGCTGGTACCCAACTGAGTCCTGGGAGATGGACTTAGGAGAGCCCATCAGACTCCCTGACTCAGTTGGGAACTCATGACATCCCCAATAGCAGGTGCTTTGAATGTTTCCCAACTACTGAAGTCATTGTGGGACCATGCTGGTATCTGGTGGGGCACTACCCCTTCCTGAAGCCCTGTAGTGGGAATCTGGAAGTCAATTGTTATTTTGAGGAGATTGGTGGTGTACAACAAATTGCTCCTTCTCACAGCAAGACTTCTGGTTGGCCCTGTTGCTTTTAGTGGTTAGCTATGGTCCTCCTTCCCAGAGTCACTCATCTGTTTCAGACTGTACAGCTTGAGAAGCTAATAATTACCTTTAGATAAGCCTCTGGCAAGATCTCAAGGTTGGCCCACTTGTTGTGAGAATAGCTGGGATTGCCATATCTATGCTGGCTGTGATCCAATTTGCTAGGGCTCCAGAATAGCAATAGGATTAAAATGAGCATAATAGTACATATGAATCCTAAGACACTCTCAAGATGGGATCTCAATGCAGGCTGATGCAGGAAAGTGCTGCTTACCAGAGGCCATTATTAGAGTTATGTCCATTGCCATATTTTCGTGGTTTTCCTGGCATAAGCGTATGATCTTGCTTTGCAAGATAAGCGTATGGCCAGGGCTGGGAACTCATGTGGTTCTCCGAGCAGAAGAGGCAGCTCACGGTGCTGGGTCCAGGAGGCCAAGTCTGCCAGACCACCTGACTCAGCTGAGTGCTCGCACCATCCCTAGAGCACAGCAGAAGATTTGAAATAGAGTTCATTTTTAGCATCCATCCAGAACAGCAATTGTGGCTTATGAGGTAATATGGACAGTATTAATTATCTTCAGCTGCTTTTGCAGTATGCAAGAAAATCTCCAAGCTCAAGCTGCCAGGGGTGGGTTGTCCATTTATTTTTATTTACTTAACAGATGAATGTACCTACCACTGACCATATTTTAAGATGTCTTTACCCCTTCTGGAAAAATCCTCTTCAGAGGAGGAGCTAGAGGACCCAGAAGACAAAGAACATTAAGGCACAGCCCGTGTCAGGAGACTGGACCCATGTCGACACCAGGGAATTATCCCAGGGTCATCCCTAGGTCATCCCTGTGCATCTACATGATGCACAGGAGATCCCAGGGGCAAGCAGGGATAGCCCCTCCATTTTCCTGGGATGACGAGTTCCCCAGTTATCCTGATTCTTCCCGTAGTCCCAGGACCATCCTGAGGAACATGGGTAGTGTGGGCGCCCATCCCAGCTTCTTCCCTCCTCCAGGTGAGTAGCAGGGATCAGCAAAGAGGGAAGGAGCTGGTCTGGGGGGGGGGAGTTCATGGACATTGGGGGTGGGGGGAGCAGGGGGGCTTTTTTTAAATCTAACTTTTTCAGTGGAGCACATTTGCATTCTCGGCTCCTTGTTCATTTCTAGGATGTCACTGTTTGTTTCTAGGATGTCGCACTGGCATTTGTACACTGGAGAAAGATCTCAGAAGCAGGTAAGTCTGGGATTGTCCCCCCCTCCCCGAAGACCCTTAGGTGTAGAAAGGGCCAGAGAGTTGGAGCATTGCTCATCTATTTCTATATGAAGGTGGAGGTGAGGTCATTCTTTGCAGAAAGTGTCTGCCATTGTGAACTGATGTTGAACATGTACTCATTTCCCCCTCTTCTTCCCTTAGACGGTGCTAATGAGGTACAAAACACATACAACTGCTGGTTTTCATTTAGGACACAATGCATGGGGATATTTTACTGTCTTGAGCTTGAATTTGAACTCCTCTTCTTTGAGAATTTGGTTCTTTCTCTTTCAATCCCCCCTTTTAAGGAATCAAAATGGCATTACATAAAGTGCCTTTCCACACACAGAGTGGAATATACATATCCATTGCACAAAACATATATCAGCAACAGTCATGATGGAAGAACAGTCCTCTGCTTGCTCCACAAACCACCTGGGTTTTGCAAGCATTCCATGCAAATGTCCCAACATCTTTGAGGGTCTTTGAGAGATGGTGGGAATGCTCACAAAGCCCAGATAGCACATTCTCAATTTCCCTCTTCCTTGACAGTCTTCCCCTTTGTAACCAAAAGACACAAACGAACCCTTGCGATTTCAAAGGGCGGTAGGGATGTACAGATTTTGCAATTTCAACTGCATGTCGTTGATTGCCAGATGCCTTTTGTTCCAACATCTGCACATTGACAGAATCATTTTTGTTTCCAATTTGCCAAATTTGCACAAATCTGCATTTGCACTTTCAAAAATCTGCAAATCCCCCCAAAATGCACAAATCCCCCCAAAATGCACATTTCCATGCTTTAGCCAATGAGGGAGAAGCATATTTTCAGCTGTTTGGTTTTTTAAAAAACATTTTAATGTATATTTCTTTTAGGGATGTGCTGAGGCAGAGCTCCACTGAATGCACTATCCTCTCCAATGTTGGAGTGCCCCCCCTTGCCCCTCACCGTTGGGGTTTCGGCCAAAAACTGCTCCGGTTTTCAAAGAAACACCATCAATGGGAATTATCAAAAATGCATTCAACACTGTCATTTTTAAGAGATCTTAAGGAGTGCTTTAGGTGTGCCAAGGTTGAACCCAATCCTTTAATCTGTTGAGTTTTTACAATTTTCTTAATTCCCCCCAAACCATTCACCCACATAAACACACACATACATCTGATTCTGTATTAATCCACCCCTGCTAAGTTATGGAGGAAGCTTTTATCCTCCATAGATGTGCAGGGGTGGATTAATGCAGAATCAGAGGGGTGTGTGTGTGTGTGTGTGTTTATGCGGGTGAATGGTTTGAGGGATTTTTTTTAAAAAAGAATCATTAAAAATCAAGGGATGAAGGGAACTTGTTCAACCTTGGCATACCCAAAGCCCCGTGTAAGAGCTACCATGGTGCCAAGTTTCATCTCTTTATCTTTAAAAATGAGGGAGCTGTAAGCATTTTGGTTAATTCCCATTGACTGTAATTTCGTGGTGGAGAAGACCCGCTCAACGCAAAGCACATGCCCCCAACAAAGGACATGGTATGAGGAGGGCATACAACCCATTTTCTTCACTTCTTGAAAAAAAGATGTTGGCTGAAAGGAAGGATTTAGGAAAAATGCCTGTTAAATGGAACTTTAGACGCAACAGCCCTCCCTCACCCTGTTCTCCTGAAGCTTTTTTTGTTTTCAATTGATATTATTTATTTTACTGTCTATGTTTGTAATGCTTTTAATGGTTGTAAGCTGCCTCAGGCGGGCTTCTGCCCTAAAAGGTGGCTAGAAATGTTGCAAATAATAAAATAAAATAAATAACAATATTAACAGAAACGTTCACTCAATAACAGGGGAGCGTGGGGTGGTAGAAGCAAATAAACGCAGACAGAGATGCAGAGAAAAAAGCAAACCCAGCTAAGAAAGCTGGCTTTGGCCATGCTGGGAGAGGGGGAGGTGTTTCTTCTAGTCCCCTCCCCCCAAAAAATTAGGCGCACACTGGTCTCTGCTGCTGGTGGTCCTTCTGAAGTGTAGGAGAAGAGGGTCCACCTGCATCCTCTCCTGCAAAATGCAAGTCTAGTGCATGGGATCATTTTTCTTTGGTGGTGGAAGATCCCAGGTTTTAAGAGGCTGCAGCCCCTTCAAGCCAGTGGTCAGTCTCAGGCTGGCAACAGCAGCAACAGTGCTGTGGGCAAAGCTCCTGCCCCATGCCCCCAGTGGCAGGCCAGTGGGGCAAGTGAAAAGTGGGCTTCAAAATGCCCCCAGATAGGAAGGTGGCAGGGAAAGCTGATGGAACTTTACCATTGCCGAGACGTTCAGTCAGCCTCAGCCGCATTATGAAAGAGCAGTTCTATGGGCACTTTCTGTGTATATAATTTGCAATCCTTCCCCCTAAGCAACATGATTGGAGGGGGGACAGGGAGGAGACTGTGACTATTGGTTAGCCACAGATGTCAATCTTAAAGCTACCCCTCCCTCACCCCTCAGCATCTTCCTAATATTTAAGGGTCCAGTTAGTTGTCAATCAACATGAAACGAGACCTCATGTCACCTAAAAATCCTATGGATAATGGATCTCTTCGGAGTTCCGAACGATCTTCTAACTGCACTGTGGGCTTCCGACAGTTCTGAAACTGCCCCCTAACCTCACCACAAGTTTGGAGGTCCGCCGGAGGTCCGTCAGACCCCCCACCCTGATTTTTGATGCAGAGTGCACACCCCTAATTTGTCTGGCTAGATTTGCAAAAAAATCCAGAAAGAAATTTAAAGAGAGAGAGAGAGAGAGAGAGAGAGAGAGAGAGAGAGAGAGATACAACTCCACAGAATCTATGTGAGTCAGGAAAAACCAGTCTGCTGCAGAATCTGTAGGTCAGTTTCATAGAAATCTGAATGCATTTAAGACTGTTGCATATATACATCCCTAGTGGGTACTCAGTGGTGGGAGGAGCCTATCAGCCAATGCCAGAATTTGAAATGACAATTTTTCAAAAATTGTTCTCCTTTTTTATTGTGCATATTAACAAAACAGAACAACAACAAAAAGATACATTGTGAAAAAGAAAGAAATATTACATCTATAGGAATATCATCCATTTTTCATCAGATATACCATTAGATTTTTTTTTAAAAAAAAAGGGGGAGGGAGAGTTATGCATAAGTTTCAAGAAAAGCAGACTATATATCCATGTATTTATTAATCCCTTCGCAAGTTGTGCCTACATAACACCCGTTCAAATATTGATAGTGTTGTTAAATCCTCAATCCATTGGATTATGAGAGGTGAGCATTTGTCCATCCAACTTGATAGTATAAGTCTTTTACCTGCTATAAGGGCTCTGAAAATCCATTTGCGATGACCAGGTGTTAGCTTCCAAGAAGCCAGTAGGTAGTTAGGAGGACATACACCTCTTTCCACATTAAAGTTTGTTCCAGTACAAAGTTTATCCTTATTATGACCTCCTCCCAAAAGACAGCAATTACTGGGCATTGTCAAGACATATGAATTAAAGAAGCATTAGGTGTATTACATCTCCACCAGTTATGCAAGTTAGACAAACCCTTATTTAAAAGGCATTGTGGAGTCCAATAAACCAGTAACAATATTTTGTTTGCGTAAGAGCCTTAGAAGCTTCATATACAGACTCTAAGGCAACAATCCCTTGATTAGGCAAAATAGGACACTCCAATTCTCTATTCCAACCCTGTCTTAAACCATGGGTATCATATTTATTTACTACTACTCAATGCTGGTATATATGACTATTGTGAGCATGCTCAAAACATCATTTTAAACTTGGGAGTTCACTGGCCAGCCGCCAGCCTACCTGGTAGTCAGTCTGGCTGTCTCTCCTCTATCCCTCCCCTCTCCTCCAACATCACAGGTGCACATAAAAATTCATGAAAATAGCATGTGAAATGCATTATGTTAGGGGAAATTGCATGGAAAATGTGTTTATTAGGGGAAATTGTGTACAAAAAAATACATGTATTAGAAATCCACCCAAAAGTGCATATGCAGTTTAATGCATTTTTTTTCTGAAAAAAAAATCTCATATTTCAGGACAAACTGAACACAAAATTGTGGGGGAGGGGAAATCAAAGTTATGTATTAACCAAACTTGACTGGAAAGAAGAAGAAAAAATGAGAGAAACTGAAACTGATAAAACCTTCCATGCCTATTGCCAACATAGGAGAAGGGGAAAGCACACACTGAAACACTCTCTTAACTCAAAATATTGCTGCACTCAACTTTGTCCCCTTTACAAATATTCATTCAGGAATGAACTCTCATTATAAAGCAGGAGAGTACAAGCTATAGAGCCTTTGCAGACAGAGGTGGAAGAAAGAACAGGACACAAAAACTAGATGTTTATGAGCCACAATTTCACTGAAAGAGCTTAAGAAAGGATTGGGTCAGTTACAATACCAGCAAAATCAATCATATGCCCTGTAGAAGGAAAGCAACAAGCAAGGTCTCTCCTCAGGCTGAGCACAACAGATAAGGAGGATCAAGAGCTCCCTGGATAATCAGGAGAGGGGTGGATTATGACTGAACATATAGAAATGGAATTACAGTCTTTGGTGAAAAACTCCTTATGTATGAGCCAGAAACATTAGTAAGGGCACAACCCAAGGCGTGCTGGGTGGGGAGTTCTGGGAATTGTAGGTCTTTGTTCTGAACATCCATAGGGTTGTGCCAGTATATAGGTTGTTGGGCACAATGTACAGCAAAGTCGGCATGGCAGATTTCTTTTCGTTTTCTTCCTACCCCTAATGTCTTGGGGGCACTATGAGGCCAGTGTGGTGGTGGTAGAAAGTGGGAATGGACTGATCAGGGTAGCATGGGGGGCGGTGGGGGGCAGACTGCCCAGGGTGCCTCCTGGAGGTCATCTTACCCAAGATTCTTCAAAGTTGCAAGCTCTGCTGAACAGTAGGGATGTGCGGATTTTGTTCAATCCATCCTGATTGTGTTTTACAGATCGTCACGTATCTTTCTTCCCATTATCTGCTTATTGACAGAATCAGAGTCCCCCCCTTCAGAAAAGTACATCAAAATGCCAGCTGTAATTTACGTCATTTTCACTGGCAATATAGCATTTTGCATATTTCTTTTTAAACATTTTAAGGTGCAATCTTATGCATGCTGGGAATGGTAATTCTGCCACGTCCTGCACAGCCTGGGCATGGGGAGGCATTTGCGGGCATGGGGGGGGTGAAGAAGAGACAAGTGGCTGCCTCTCATGGTGGGAAGATTTGGGCCACGCGGCTGGGAGGGGACTCAAGTCCTATTTAAGGGATCTTTCCCCTCCCAGCTGCCTCTTCGGTCCTGCGCGGCTCTCTCCTTCCCTCCCTGTAGACAGTATGGGCTTTCTGGTTGCCAATTTCGGGACCAAGTAGGAATTTTTTGCTCCTGGACAAAGTTGTTCATGAGTTTTTTCACCTACTTCATACTGTAAGACAGTTTGGGAGTGTTAATTATGTTAATCTGGTTCTTTAATAATGGTCACATGCTGATTTGGTGGTAAGGTAGGGGCATTCAGAGCGGAACATAGATTGGTGAGCATTTACAGGCACTGTTGCGGTGATTGGTAATTCCTGAGGCCCCCAGCTTTGAGCCCTGTGGCCTGGCTGGGAGATAAGGATTACCTTTGAGGCCAATCTTTCTCACCTACCTGGAACCTTGCAGTATGGGGGGAGGTGACACCGGAAGGTCTCCCTACCCAATTGGGGGACCTGTGAAAGGGCGATTCGCACCTTGCCAATTCATGGGTCCATAATGGCTCACCCGACTGAGGATGTGGGCCTGGGAAAGGCCCAAATGGATGCCCCTATAGGTTCTCCGCTTGCAGATCTTGTAAATAAATGTGGCCCTAGTTAAACCCATAACTTGTGTCTGTCTCTTCATTTATCCCCTCCACTCTGCAATTGTGAGCCTTCTTTTTCCTGTCTAAACATACATAGGGTTGCACCCTAAATTTAAACTCAAGGAAACAATGATCAACATTTTCTTCATCACATGCTGTGGCTTGGCAACTGCTAACGAATGCTAACATCTTCTAGCAAGACATGTGGTGGAAAGATATTTGGGATTTAAAAACAAGAGCACATGTTCCATGGGAGAAAAGAATCTTTTCATTACGAGTTGCAGTTTGAACGAATAGGTGATAACAGGCCCAAACAAAAACAAATAAGAAACGTAGAGGAGTTTGTATGCCCTTCCTATTAAAGAAAATATTCGGGCAACCCTACCCCCACAAATAGGTGTTCTGCGAGTGGAGTGTGTGGGGGAACTGGGATACATTGGGGTCTTTCTGGGGGCAGGCACAGAGAGATACCACATCTTTAACTCCTTCATTTCTCCCACACACCAGGAATGGTTGTGTCTCTATGCTGGCTTTGGCATTGTTGTAGTTCATGCCTTCCTATTGTAGTCAAAGAAAAAGAAGAAGTTGTCTCCCACATCTAGGGATTGGTTAAAAATCCACTGGGGCCTGGGAGCTCATTGGACACCCTGTGCTCAGCCCTCTGGCTCTATGGAATGTGCCCAGTAGATTTTTGCCCCATGGTCCCTTGTGGTGCTGGTCCTGATGGGTGTGGGGGAAAATGCACAATTTCCCCAGCCTTGGGGAAATTGTGTTCATCCTCCTCCCTGCCCAACCGACAGGGGTTTTTCCAAGGCCCCCCCGCACACCCATCCTTTCAGGCACCAATGGGCACAGATTCCCCCGGTCATGCCATTAGCTTTCTGGAGGCCCCAAAAGTGCCCTTTCCCTTGCCTCTCCCTCCTCCCGCTTAAGCAAGCATTAAGAGGCCCTTTCAGGCTAATGACGTGCGATGGGAATGATGCAATTTCCAGAGGACTTGGATGCATGCAACGCTGAGCGCTCGCTGGGCCAGCTCAGCTGGAAGAGGGCTGGCCAGGCAGTGCTCACCATTCACTACCCATGCCTTGCACTTTCACAGGGCAGATGATGTGACCGTTCCTCCACAAACAGATCTTTCCCTGCCTCATTGTCAATGGAAGTTAGGATTCCTCTGTTAGGCTGCAATGTTATACCGATTTAACTGGGAGTAAGCCCCATTGAACATAAAAAGGCTTATATCTGCCTGAATAAACATACAAAGTATTGGGCTGTTAAAAACTCTCCTCCAGTCAGGAGCGGTGACAATCTTACCACATTGTAGAATTTACACAGAAGTAGGTCTATAACATAGTTTCCCCATAACACCATTGGGCAGTCTCCTGCACAATATCCCTGCATTTCAGCCTCCTAGTACATTCTTTCTGGAAACAGAAACATACCTGGGGCATACAATATCCCAAATATCTATTTTTTTGCCATTGGGGTGTGTTTATGCCCCAAACACAAGCAATGTTCTGGGCTATAACATTCTCCCATGGGTTTTTACCAAAGAAAACTCCTGTAGGGAAGTACACTTAAGTACTCTGGATGTCAGTAGGTTAGCACAAGCTGTAAGATTTCACTGGTGGGATTTTTCCTTCACCAGAAACAGATTTCTTATAGCAGAGTGACCAGATCGCCAGGGATTTCCCAGTCCTAACCAGGAAAACTGGGCCGATCCGGGCCAACTGGGCCCTGGGGGCAAACCTCTGGGGAAACGGTTGGCTCGATCTGGAGCACTCCCCCTCCTCCCGGTTCAAAGCACCACCGCGCCAAACCCCTCGCTGGCAACACTCACCTGGGCTCATGTTGCTGGCTCGCTTGCTCACGCCGCCACCGCTGCTGCCCCTCGTCGCCTCGCAGGAGGAAGTGAGGGCGCCCAGCTCAGGTATCCCATCATCATCGTTCCCCCAAAACCAGACCTGGAGCCCCCGCGCTTGGGGTGGCACCGAGGAAACTTCCCCCTGGGCGGGCGAGGCAGACTGTTGCCCCTCCTCGGCACACTTCCTCCAGCCCCTCCCCCGGGCAATCCGGGGCTTCTTCTAGGCCAGCGTGACCGTGCAGGACTAGAAACTGCTCAGCTCGGCCTGGAGGAAGTGCCATCGTTCTGGCCTAGAAGAAGCCCCGGATCGCCCGGGGAAGGGGCTGGAGGAAGTGTGCTGAGGAGGGGTGAGAGTCTGCCTCATCCGCCCAGGGGGAAGTTTCCTTGGCGGTACCCCATGCGCACCGGCTCCAGGGCTGGTTTGGGGGGGGACAATGGGACACCTGAGCTGGGTGCCCTCACTTCCTCCTGTGAGGCAATGAGAGGCAGTGGCGGCGGCGGCACGAGCGAGCGAGCGACATGAGCCCAGGTGAGTGTCACCTGCGAGGGGCTTGGTGCGGCGGTGCTTTGAACAGGGAGGAGGGCGAGCGAGCGAGTGAGCGCTGTGGTGGAAGCTTTTTGCTCCTTGGGCAGCCTGATGCCCCGCTCTAAAAGATTGTGTAGGGCTCCAGATACCATCATCCCCAAGGATGATGGGGGTTGTAGTTCAATACCAACTGGGGCAGTTTGGGCATGTTGCTGGGCATGATGGGACTTGAAGTCCCAACACAATCTCATGGGCACCCCCCCCCTTTGGGTGGCTATTTTGGACCTGGATTTTGGTTTCCAAAATCTGGTCGCCCTATCTTATAGGGTTAAAAACATCAACACCCCACCTATCCCCACCCAAAAAAGTTAGATTTAGTAATAATGTTTTTTTTTTCACCTGGACAGTTTAGGATACTTTTCTAATACTCCTAAAACCTTGAGGTTTAAACACACTTCTTGTGACATCACAGACACATTTGAAGTTGAGCTGCATTTTTCTAGTGCTGTGCATAGATCCTTCCAAATCACCCCCGCTCAACATGGAATGCTTTGGCCCTGGGATGACCTGTTTTAGATCTGGATCTGAAGCAAGTTCTAGACACGCAAAGTGGGTCATTTATTGTGGGTTCCTGGGTACCCCTCCCTCCCCCTCCCCTCTCCCCCTCAAACCTGGAGCCCCTGCATCTGCCCGACCACGGGACTTACCTGACCATCTAGCAGCATCCATTCTCAATGAAAGCTATCAGTTTAAATAAAGACGGGGCTCTGTCATTTGTAGATCTAAGATCACAAACTATGGTGACCATAAAGGGCCATTTTCAGATGAGTCCCAAGGATTGGGGGGCAGTGGCTTACCATTACCCCGTGTCGGGCTAAGGTGGTCCAAAGAGCTTCAGGCTGCCTCAGCCCAATCCAGTCTCGATCTGGACTTGGCAGGCCGAATCGGTCCACTTAGGTTTGGATTCGGGGTTTGGGCCTAAAGCAATGCACAGCCCTATATTTTACCATACATTGGAAAATGGCTTGGAGTAGTAAAATGACCCTGAAAGACATGTGTGTATATTATTTAGGGTTGATGGATGAGGGCTTTTAAACTACTAATACATTTAACATATACCTATCTTTGGTGTTATTATCTCACAAATATCAGGACCTTTGTGATTGCAATATCACATTGCACCTTCAGAAGATACCCATTTTGTGATTCATATCATTACACAGGTTGAGATCAAGTCCCCCCCGAGGTTATCTGCATATGAATGTTTTTCATAATCCTTGCCTTCACAGTGCCTCTGGGTACCCTAGCACTGCGATTAGCATTTCACTGTGACAATCCACTCAATAAACAAAGATGATCACCGAAATGAAATAGTTGTTGATTTCAGTGTTTATCAAAAGCCCCTTCCTTAATTCAACCAAAACCCTCTAGGTGACCCCAGGAGTGGATCTCCCCCTCCCCCTGACCATTCACTCATACTTGTGATTGATTTTTTTTACAGAGGGATGTCAAGGCAATTACTACATGGCACTTTGCTTGAACCTCTCCGAAAGAGCCTTGAATGTAGTTTTAGGGATGCTTTGAAATCAAGGAATGTTTACTCCAATCAGACAAAGCCTGCACTTTCTGATATGCCTCTTGAGAGGCATATCTTGATTATGGTGTATCTCTGATTGCTCTTCTCTGTGAAATCCAACATTTCTATACTCCAACTATCTCCAATGGTACATTCCGAGTCTCCAGAGTTCATTTATTTTGGTTTCTTCAACAAGAAAATGCATCTCCCCCGTCTTTTCAAGGTTGAATCTATTGTTCATCTTTACCTCTTTTATGCTGAAGCACCAATTTGCTGTGATGGTAGCAGGAAGGCTGAAAATCTAAACATCCGTGCTATGATTTACTTAACTTCTAGAATAACCCATCTGTGGAAGACTCTAGAATAATAAATGCATTAACCTGTTGAAGCAAGAGCAACCATATATATATGACTCCTTAAAAGGTGTTAATAGTACTACTTAATATTTTTGTAGGGCATTTCAAAGCATTAGGAATCCTTCAGTCAGGTAGCCCAGTAATATTATCCTCATATTGCTAATGTATAGGGATGCTGAGAAAGAAGTGATTTGGTTAACTCCACAATGAAAAGCCATGATAGTGGCATCATTTGTATCTGGAGCTTGCCTTTGTTGCCACTACCCAGCAATACCTCCAGGCCTGGCATTCAGCTGCGGAATCCATCCGGCAGCTACCACCACCCAACCCAGAAGGAATACAATCTGTTGGCCACAGTTTGGCTGGTGGCTGCCATTTTGGTTTTCCCATAATGCCCTGGGCATTGTGAGGGGTGGTGATTGGCTACTGAAAGCCATCATGTCCTTGCAGTAGCTGCTATGTTTTGTCTTGATTTCCAAACAATGTCTCAGACCCATGCAATGACCTGTCTGATTTAATGTGTGTGTGTGTGGAGGAATGATGGAAGCCAGGAGGATGCACCTTGAAGTTCTCTGCTTCCTTTTACAATTAAACCAGCAACAATACAGTTCTGTTGCAAACAGTGGAGGGTGGTGGTTCTGATTTTGGCAGGGCTGTGATTCCAGTCTGACTTTTAGTCAGAACCAGCCAAAACTCAAGGTTTAGCACCTTGGATAGCTACTTTGGAGCTCTGGCTGGTTCTGACTGAAACCCAGAATGGAAACTCAAGCTTTACTGAAAATCAAAGCCACCAGCTTCCACTGGTTGCATCATGTGACAAGCTGTCTGCCAACCAGACATAAGGGACTCACCCCACGTAGGAGAGGGCCCTCTAGAAGACATTTCACTAAGTGCCTCCTTAAACCTGGAACCAGTCCTATCAACTTTCTCCTCACCGACATGCAATGAGAGGTATGCCATCATATTTCACAAACAGGTCTGGCTCCCGATTTTCAGTATGGTCAAACTCCAAAGGGAATTGTGATGAAAACAGATCTTCAGTGGACGCTTCACAACATTTTCAACACTGGGAATGGTGGCACACATGGATGTGCGTGTATGTGTGTGTGTAAACCATGCAGATCAAGTAGCAACGGAATGCAAACTGTACAGTCTGTGACATTTTTTTTTAAATAATAATATTTTTATTTCAACTTAAAACAACATAATACAACATAAATAACATACAGTACAATACATAACCTACATTCACCCCGTGCTCCCCTCCCCCCCAGGAGACCTACTTTTATTCAATTATACATCCTTCCAAAATTGTGAAGAATCTTTTGAAGGTATTTGCCCTTTCCCTGATCTTAATACATATTCCAATAATGGATTCCATATATTTTCAAAATCATTCTTCCTGGACATTCCCCTCATTATTTTCATTTTACATGTTAACTTATCATTAAGTGCCATATCCCATATTTCTTTGTACCATTCTTCTATTGTATAAATTCCTTGCCCTTTCCAATTTTTAGCTATCATTATTCTAACTGGAGCCAGGAGGTTGTTTAACAATTCTCTCTTACTTATATTTTCATTTCCTTTATCCCATATTGCTAGTAGAGCCAGCTTTGGGCTTATCTCCAATTTACTTCCCGTTATTTCACTTATTTCTTCAAACACCCTTTTCCAAAATGTTTGTACATATTCATAGCTCCACCACATATGAAAATAAGTTCCAACCTCCTGACATCCCATCCAACAATTCTTGGGCACTTTTTTATCTATCTGATGGATCTTACCGGCGTTAAATACCATCTCCATACTGTCTTATAATAATTCTCTTTAATTCTAATCGACAAAAGCTTTAACATTCTAGCATCCCATATCCTCCCCCAGTTGTCTTCATTAATCTGTTCCTTTAGATCATCTTCCCAAATCATTTTAAGAGAGTCTTGGTATTCATCGTCCTCAATCAAAATTTTATATATTTCACTGGTCAAACCTTTTTTTAAATTTAATTTCTTCCTTCTTTCCTCTTGATTCAATTAAATCTTCAAATCTTGTATTCTTTCTACATTCCTTATTTTTCCTTTTCCAATCTTGTGTCCATTGTTCCAATTGTATACATTTGAACCAAGCTACCTTTTGCCCTATTAATAGCTCTCCAATTTGCTCCTTATTTATCATTCTTTTTAACCAATCTCTTAATTTAATAATTTTCTGATCCCTCAAACCCCCTTCCAACTCTGCTTTTAAGTTCCTTGGGAAGTCCCCCATTACTACAACTGGTGTAAGAGGAGAAACTCCTGGTATTAACTTCCCCTTAACATTTTCCCATATATCTAAGATATTTTTCAACAATGGGTTGTCCAGGCCCTTCAAATCTTTTTTTTTGCATTTTAATAAAAAAGATATTTTGTAATTTAAAGTCTGTTTGCGTCTCTAACCATTCTAAATCATCCTCCCCTAATATACTATTTATAACATGTCTTAATTGATTAGCAATATAATACTTCTTTATATTTGGAAGTCCTAAACCTCCTTTCTTTTGAGTCTTATACCAAAACCCTTTATTAATCCTTGCTTTTTTATCTCCATTACAATAAGCATTAATCATATTTTGCCAGCTCTTTAACTCTGCTTCCGTTATTTTAATCGGTAACATTCTAAACAAAAAATTAATCTTAGGTAATATCTTCATTTTAATGATCGCTATTCTACCAAACCACGAATGTTTTAATTTTCTATATACCTCTAACTTTTCCCCTATCTGTTTTTTCAAACTAGCAAAGTTAATTTCTTCTAACCTATCTATATCTTTTGCAATATTAACTCCTAGATAGCGTACTATATTCTTAAGCCTAAAACCTAATTTAGATTTACACTCCTCCATTTCCTTCTCGTTATAATTCAATAACATCATTTCTGACTTCCCCCAATTAACTTGTAAGCCAGTAAACTCTTCAAATTCTCTCAAATGTTGCTTTATCTCCTGCAAACTCTCCATTGGATTTTCTAATGTCATTAATGTATCATCCGCAAACATATTAATTTTTATCTTTTCTTTTCCTCCTATCCCTTTTAATCTCCCATCTTCCCTAATGACATTTGCCAAAATTTCTATAACAATTGCAAATAATATCGGGGAGAGTGGACACCCTTGTCTAGTACCTTGGGCTAAGGTAATCTGTTGTGTTAACCCATCATTAACCATTACCACTGCTTTAATATTTACGTATAACTGATTGATCACTCCTATAAATTTATCTCCAAACCCAAATGTTTTTATAATTGTTTTTAATGCTGGCCATTCCACACAATCAAAGGCTTTAAAAATATCTAATGCTATCAACCTTGCTTTTATATTCCTTTTTTAAATAACATTTATTATATTCAATACTCTCCCAATTAAATTAGGCATTTGCCTCTCTGGAATTAATCCACATTGATCCTTTTTTATATATTTATTTATGAATGTACTCATTCTTTTTGCCATTATTGCTGTAAAATTTTTTGAATCTTGATTTATTAACGAAATTGGTCTATAAGAAGCTGGATCTGTCAAATCCTTATCTGGTTTTGGGATTAATATAATCAAAGAATGGTCCCATGATGGTGGGGTCTTTCCTCCTTCTATTATACTATTAAATAACTTTTTCAATTTTGGTATTAATATTGCTCTAAATGTCTTATAATATTCCGGCCCCAGGCCATCTATCCCCGGAGATTTCCCTCCTTTTAATTTATCAATAATTCCTTCTATTTCTTTTTCTGTAACCAAACCTTCCATATAATCCCTGCTTGTCTCTGTAATCTTATTTTCCAATTCCTCTCTACATATTCCCCTACTTTAACCTGTGGACCCATATCTGATGCATATAATTCACTATAAAATTCCTGAAATATATTTAATTTATCCTTCATTAAATTACATCTTTTCCCTGTCTTATCTTTAATTGTCCTTATCGTGTTCTTAGCCTTTTTTGACTGAGTGGACCTGGCCAGCATCCTAGAATTTTTATTGCTATATTAAAAAAAATCCCTCTTCAAATATAGCAAATTCCTTTGAACCTGTTCTAACTCTTCTTTCTCTAATTCCTTCTTCTTAGCTTGAATTTGGGCATATAGGCGTCTATCTTTTGTCTCTCTTAATTTTTCCTCTAATTCCCTTACCTCCTTTTCTATCTTTTTGTTTTGTGCTTCCTGTTGTTTTCTTAGGGTGCACCTTTCCCTAATACAAATCTCTCTTACCACAGCCTTCATTGTATCCCATATTATCCCTTGAGAGCTTTGCTCTACTTCATTGATTTCCCATATTATCTGCATTTCTTTTTTTATTTTTTCAACAATAATTTTATTATTTAAAATCCTTGTATCCATTCTTCATCTCTTTGCTTCTCTATAATCCTTCTTCATTTTAATATCCGCTGTCATTAATGCATGATTGGAGACTTTAATCACCCCATAGCACATTCTATAACTTTAGATAACATATTTTTTGACACAAATATAAAATCTATCCTGGAATAACTCTTAAACCTTGGTGAGAAGAAAGTATATTTCCTTTCTTCCCCTTTTAATACCCTCCAAACATCCATTAACTCTTTCCATCCATTAATTTGCTTAAACTCGTCTTCCCACCAATCTTAAGATCTTTTAATATATTATCCTTATCCTTTTCTTTATCTAATACCATATTAAAATCTCCTGCCATTACAATATTCTTTTTCCCCATTTCTCCCACCGCATTAAAAACTTCGTCGAAGAATTCCATTTGTTTTCCATTAGGATATACATTAATCAATATATATCCCTCCTCCCCTACCATACAGAAAATTATCAGAAATCTACCCAATTTATCTTTCTTCACTCTTTGAACATTAATACCACATTTTTTTGAAATTATTGTCGCTACACCTCTTGCTTTGGAAGTACCAAAAGCTTTTTCATAAATGCCCACATCCCTCATCCGAAGCTCATTTGAACCCTCCTTTGATTGATGAGTTTCCTGCAAAAAAATGACATCTGCTTTTTCTTTTTTTAATAATGCTTCTATTCTCTTCCTTTTTATAACAGTTCCTAGCCCTTTAACATTTAAAGTTGCCACCCTTAATTTATTTTCCATCATGCCTCATACAAAGTTCTATATTGGTCTCCCCCTGTGATACAAATACCCCCCTCCCTTACTCTCCCCCCCACACTTACCCCAAACTTCACCCCCTCCTCACCAGACCCTCCTGGGCAATGGCCCCAATTATTTTTAGAACTCTTCAGGGGGGGGAGAAGCGACCCAACAATCCCAGAGTAACAGCTGACCCTCCCCTCCCTTATATTCTCTTCTTTATCTCTGTTCAAACATAGTTCTTTATTGACTACTTCCTCCTGCAGCTCCTTCTTCCGCCCTCGTGTTTCCTTCGTCAGTTGCTTCCCAACTTCTCCAGAAGCTCCATCCCCTGCTCACATGAAGTTATTCTGTGTTGTTTCCCTAGCCACATGAATCTCAAAAAAACTGGATATCCCCAGCTATATGTTATCGCCTTCTTCCACAGGGTAACTGTACACAGTCTAACGCTCTTCCGCCACTGGACCGTCTGAGGGCATAAATCATGATAAACCTTGATTGGTGTTGTTTGTAGCATTGGTTGGCCAAGACGTCTAATTGCTTGCATTAACTTTTCTTTCTTGTAATAGTTGCCAAATTTGACAATTATATCCCTTGGAAGCATTCCTTTCTTTTTATAGCCCACTCTATGGATCCTCTCAATATCAGCCAACTCCCACTCTTCCTGGGGGTCCAATTCTCTGATCCATGCCAATATTATATCTCTCAAAGCCTTTGGGTTCTCACCCTCTTGCTCCTTAAAGGATCTGATCCGAATATTTGCTCTTCTATCTCTATCCTCCAAGGCAATTAAACACAAGTCCATCCCTTGCATTTGCTCTCCCTGATGCTTTGTAGTTTCCTTGATTTGCTCATTATCCTTCTCCAATTCTGTCATTCTCTGCACCACAGCTTGGAAGCCTGTCAAAACCTCAATCTGCGAGTCCAGAATCTGGCCCTTTATTCTCTCCTCCTGCTTTGCCAAAGCTTCATCTAACATCTTCCGAAAGCTATCCACTAGTTCTCCTGGTGACCATGATTGACTTTCTTTGAACGTTTTGGGGATTGTACCTGGCTTGCTTCCAGTTTTAGAAATCCCACTTCCGGAAAGAAGCGGAGCTGCCTTCTCGCCACGATCTGAAGGCTGTTCTTTGTTGGCCATTACTCTCGTTAACCATTCCCAGTGTTTATCTGATGGATGCCTTTTTGGCTGTCTGATCCAGCTGGGACCACTCGATTTATCACCTGTTATTCTTTTTTTCATCAGGCTACACTTATAAATCCGCGCCCCTCCACATAGATCTTAACAGCCACGCTCAAATCGGCTCTTATCGGACAAATATATTTCAACTTCTCACACGCTGGGCTGGGGGCACTGAGATCCTCTCTTCACCCAGCTTCAATTGTTTACTTCAGGCCCCCCCCCCCAGCCTTATCTGCCAGACTTAGCTCGTTAGCCAGAGTAATAAAAGTCTCAATTACCAGCCTCTGGCCACCTGCCAGGAATCCCGATCCGCTTTACTTTCTCTTTCACTCAGAAGACACAGCAACACTTCCAAACCATATATCAAGTCTTTAATTTACAATCCGTCATCTCCAAGACAGGGATTATACGTTTAGACCAACGCTTCCATGAGAGAGCGAGAGATTTCCAGCTTCACTCCATTCTCACTAGGCCACTCCCCCAGTCTGTGACAATTCTATTGAAGCCAAAATATATGCAAAATAAGCAAAATGTGCATTTGTGACTGTGGTAATGGGTGAGAGCACAATCGTCCTAGAATGGTGGAGTTAACTAACAGCTGTAGAGGGACAGGGAAGCATTGTGTGTATTTTTCATACCCAAATGAATTGGGATGTCTGTTTGTCTTTGATCCTTATTGTAAATTGAGGCCTTTCTTCTCTACCGTACTTCGGAGGTGCTTATAAATCCACCATTTTCCCAGTTGTCTACAAGCATCTTGCATATGCCACCTCATACGGCAAGAAATTAAATGCAGCTTGATGCTGTGCCTGTTGACCTTCAGTTCTATCTGGCTTACTCTCAAGTAAGCAGGCATAGACTGGCAGTCTTAGAGGGCGATCCTGTCATCCCTAGGAGAGTGTCCTAGGGACCATTGGGTAGTTTGGATTCCTCCCTCCGAGGTCGGAGGCAGAGCTCCAATCTTGGAAAGGGGAGTTGCGCTTTTGACCTCCCCCCTGACAACTGGCATGAAAAGAACCACGGCGGCTGTCCTCAGAGGTTGGAAAATCAACCTTGGAGAGGGAGGAGGGGGCATCCCAATGGGCAGTGGGGGGTGATACCAGAGAGGCCAGCAGTTATCCAGAACCTTCCATGGGCTCCTTCTCTCCCCCTCTGAGGGAAGCTCATTAGAAGGGCAGAAAAGCCTGCCTCGTGAAAATCACCATCCACCTCCACTGTTCCTCATGCTGTGCTGGCTTCAGCCTGGCAGGGGATAGGAAACATAGATGCCTCCAGATTTGGAGGCTTCCAGCCAGCAAGGGTGCAGTGGGTAAGATTTCACCCTTCATTGTTGACGTCTCATAGATTTCTAACTTGTTATGCATAGCCTGAAGTTCCCTGTTCTAGATGGCTTTGGATTTCAGACACATTTCCACCCCCACTCCCACTTAATGGTAGTCCACAATTCCATGCTAGGAAAAGCAAATGGATACAATCTGGCTGCCCCCAAATTTTGTGATCAGCAGTGCTGGATTGGCAGTTGAGGCTCCCACTGCTGAGAAGCCAACATCACCCTAGGTCAGGGGTGAGCAACAGATGGTGTGTGGATCCTGGCTGGGGTTTTTTGAGGGGGAGAGGGAATGCCACTCTTGAATGGGCAGCAGTGCCCAGTGAGGACTGATGACATGGGGTGTGTGTGTTCACACAAGCACCATCATTATGTTGAAAGCATGCTTGAGTGGGTCACATGCTGGCTAGCAACACCTCCTGCTATTGGTTTACTGCCAGCCACACCCACCCACCAGCTGCCTGTGCCATGACTCCTCTAGATGAAAGTGAAACCATGGGGCAATCAGAATTCCAATTTGCAGATACTTAGGGATGGGAGAGTCTGTCAATTTCACTTTCAATTTTTTAAAACCTTAAGGAATTTCTCACCTCAATATAAAGTTTGTGAATTTTGATAAAATAGTAATAATAATTATAATAAGGACTGCAATAAAATTCTCACCCATCTGCAAGAAGTGGAGCATGACAGAAACAAGACATGGCACCCGTAAGCCAGGTCTACACCAAGCAGGATAGAACACTTTGAAAACGGTATATGAAATGTGTCCTGGGCCCGAACAGTTGCCAAAACCGTTATAAACCATTAAAAAGCAGTTCTGTAGATCCTGCCCTAATTAAATCTTACACAGGGATTCAAACCCAGGCTTTTAAAAGTGAAGCAGTCAAAGCTCTGGGCCTTGACCAATCTCTCAATTTCAGTTTCTCCCAGATCTTAAGGAAAAAAAGCTCTCCCATTTTTCAAAAAAGAAACTCAAATTCTTTTTGTCTCAAATATGGAAAACTTTGTGAATTTTATTAAATTCATACCAAAACTGTTGCAGACGGAGGGAGATAATAAAGAGACGAGACACAGAAAATGGGTTTAAACAAGGGCCACATTTTGTTTAAAGATCTGCAAAGGGAATCCTATGGGGCATCCAGTATAGGCCTATCCACAGGCCCCTAATTTCCCCCGAATTGGGTGAGCCATTCTTGCCCTGTTTGTAGGCGCTGTTACTTCGCCTCTCCATGTGCTGCCCCTTTCGGGGAGGGAGACCTTCCTGTGTCGCCTCCCCCCAGGCCGCATGGCTCTGGGTAGGTGAGAAGGGTTGGTCTCAAAGGTAACCCTTATCTCCCAAACTAGGTCGCGGGGCTCAAAGCTGGGAGCCTCAGGTATTACCAGTCACCACAACAGTGCCTGTGAATGCTCACCGCTATTCATTCCTCTCTGGATGCCCCTTCCTATCCGCCAGATTCAAAATGCAACCAAGTTATGCGATTAGCCAAATTGCCTATTTAACTACACCCTGACCCATCTCACAGTGTGGAGTAGGTGAAAAAACTCATGGCCAATTCAGAACATGAGTACAAAATTCCTACTCAGGCGCAATAGGCAACCAGCGAACCCACCCTGACTACAGGCAGGGAGGGAGGGAGGGAGCCGCGTGAAGAAAGAGGAGGAAGGGGAGGGTGGCTCGCGTTCTTACAGCCTTCCACCCCTCCCCTCTGAGTGGCGCCACTTTCCTGCTCCACCAATCCAGAGCGGACACATCTCTTCACTCACTCCCCCCTGCAAAAGCCTCCCCATACCCAGGCCAGGGCCTGGCCTGGCAGAATGGCACATCTGAATGTGAATTTCTTCTCATCCCTGCACACACACATAGAAGACAGGTTCACATGGCCTCCAAATGCTCAACCAGTGCTTGTGGAAGGCTAGCTAGAATGACCCTGGTTCCCAACCCTTTTAAGCTGCTTTCAAAGTGTGAGGGGGGCTTGTGTTACACCCCTGTAACCGACCTGTGCCAATTCTGGACACTGCTGGCCATTCAGCATCCATACACCATCCTGGTGCTGCCCACCTCTCCTCTGCTACCCTATGAGCAATAGAGACTGGTAAAGTAGCAAATTGTGATCAGGCTTCAGTGGTGCAGCAATTAGAAGTAGTTACAGAAATGCAACAATATTAAAAGGAAACAAAGGAGGACACTCCTTCTAAACCAACGTAAAGTGTATGGAAGAACCTGCCAAAGATCTTTACACTAGACTTGTGGCAGAGACAGGAACTGCCTAGAGGCTTAACAAGACATACATCTCCCATATGAGCCTGCCCATGCTCTAAGATCTTCTGGGGAGGCCTTTCTCTCAGTCCATCAACATCCCAGGCATGCCTGATGGGTATGCGAAAGAGGGCCTTCTCGGTGGCTGCTCCAAGGATCTGGACCTCTCTTCCCAGGAAAGCTAGACTGGCTCCCTCCTTGATATGTTTTTGGAGACAGGAAAAAAAAAACTTTCTTACTCCTTTGGTAAATAATGTGGACCTCCATCTATGTTAAGATTTTAAATTTTTTAATATGTATTTTAAATGTGGAAATGTTTTAATATTGAAATCTATTTCATTATATTTTTAACTTTTGTATATTTTTATTTATAGCTTTTAACTGTACATGTTTTAATTTTGTAAAGCTGCCTTGAGGCTCAGTATTGGGCAAATGCGGGATACGAATAAAGATAATAATAAGAATAAGAATAAATACATCGTTAAAAAACTCCTATCCTGGCAATAGCGGTCTAGCAAACTCAACTGGAGGCGGACAGTAGGTGGTCAATCATGTTTGCTAGGATAAAAATGGCTAGGAAATGGATTTAAAGCCATCATTTCTTGCCGCTGGGAACAATACACTCAAAGGATGTTTCTTAGTGGTTGACAGACCCCCCCTTTTTAAAAAAGAAAGGGGTGAGGGATTCTTGCTGAAAGAGCATCTCCAGGTGTCAAAGGAGAAGCAATAAAGCTGGTAAAGCGACAACTCACCATAGAAGAAGATCCCCTTTCATATTTTAGTAACACCCCCCCCCCCTCTGGAGGAAACTCCAGGGTCTCTGAAATAGCCTGTGTTTTCATCATTTAACAAGGCTTCCCAACAACGCTACCACAAAGAAGTTTGGCAAAATACCGGAACAACAATAATAAAGGATTTAGAGCTGGCTTAAAACCTAAAGGAGAGAAATGAGGAGGGATTAAAGTCAATAATCACCAGTGAAGGACAACTGCTGTCTCTAGTTTGAGGCAATCAACATGATAGAGGCCATTGCCACATCGAGTAAACTAATAATCCCTTTTTCTATTTTGCCCAGCCAACTGTATTCAGTTTTGTGATCATAGAATCATAGAATAGTAGAGTTGGAAGGGGCCTATAAGGCTATGAATTCCAACCCCTGTTCTGGATGGGGTTGCACTCCCCTTGAAGGAGCGGGTTCGTAGCTTGGGGGTTCTCCTAGAACCATCTCTGTCACTTGAGGCGCAGGTGGCCTCAGTGGCATGGAGTGCCTTCTACCAACTTCGGTTGGTGGCCCAGCTACGTCCCTATCTGGACAGGGATAACCTGGCTTCAGTTGTCCATGCTCTGGTAACCTCCAAGTTAGATTACTCAATGCACTCTACGTGGGGCTGCCTTTGAAGGTGGTTCGGAAGCTGCAGCTTGTGCAAAATGCAGCGGCCAGATTGATAACTGGAACCAGTAGGTTCGAACATATAAGACGTACTCTGGCCCGCTTGCATTGGCTGCCTGTATGTTTCTGAGCCCGATTCTAGGTGCTGGTTTTAACCTATAAAGCCTTACATGGTTTGGGACCACAATACCTGATGGAACGCCTTTCCTGACATGAACCTACCCGAACACTACGTTCAACATCTAAGGCCCTCCTCCAAATGCCTCCTCTGAGGGAAGCTCAGAGGTCGGCAACAAGAGAGAGGGCCTTCTCTGTGGTGGCCCTCCAATTGTGGAATGATCTCCCCAACGAGGCCCACCTGGCGCCAACATTGTTATCTTTTCGGGCCATGGTCAAGACTTTCCTCTTCTCTCAGGCATTTGGCAATATCTGAGGAGCCTGGGTTTGTTTGTTTTGTTTTTGTAGCTTTTTTGAAGTGTTGTAGTGGTTTTTAAATGTACAGATTGTGTGTATGTTGTATGTTTTTGCTGTTTTAATTTTTGTATATTGTATTTAATTGTTTTTAATCCTATGTGAACCGCCCAGAGAGCTTTGGCTATGGGGCGGTATACAAACGTAATAAATAAATAAATAAATAACCCCCTGCTCAATGTCATTTATATAATGGATGCTATTTACATAATGTATACAATGGAGTGGTAGGTTATGAATCACAAAAGAAGAAGAAGAGGAAATGCACCCCATATTCCCTGTGTGATCCTCCTCTGTGTGACAGCCTTTCAAGTATTTGAAGAGTGCTATCATGTCTCCCCTCAATCTTCTCTTCTCAAGGCTAAATATGCCTAGTTCTTTCAGTCTCTCTTCACAGGGCTTTGTTTTCAGACCCATGATCATCCTTGTAGGCTTGTCTGCATTTTTCTTGAAGTGTGGTGCCCAGAACTGGACACAATACTCATGACAATACTCATGTATTCAGCCTAACCATGCTGAATAGAGGGGAACCAATAACTTGAGCAATTTGGAAGCTACACTTCTCTTAATGCAGCCCAAAATAGCATTTGCTATATCACACTGTTGGCTCATATTCAGCTTGTGGTCTACAACAATTCCAAAATCCTTCTCACTTGTAGTATTGCTGCGCCAAATATCCCCCATCTTGTAACTGTGCATTTGGTTTCTTTTTCCAAGGTGTAGGACTTGGCATTTATCCCTATTAAATTTAATTCTGTTGTTTTCAGCTGAGCATTCGAGCTTATCAAGATCACTTTGAAGTTTGTTTCAGTCTTCCAATCTCAACACCCCAGCAAAGGAGTTTACACTGATATGGAGTTGCACCAGAAGATGAAATAGCAAGTGGAGACTAGCATTGCACATTCTAGCCACCCATCGGAGTTAAGACATCACATGGAGGCCATTATAACTGTATTTCCACGATGAATAGGATGAACAGAACTGTGTGTACATCTCCATACTGGGAATTGTCAAATGTTGGCAAGCTGAGGGAGAGGAGGAAGATCCCTTGGAACATTTGCAAAGGTTCTGAAGCAAGGCAATTCTGGCTAGAAGAGTAAACATTCCCCCAGACTTCAGTTTTTAAAAACAAAATGTGAACAGTTGGCTTTGCAAGTGTGACAGGCAATCAAGGCTATTCCTTACTTGGAATATGATAAACTTGTTCTATTCCCATCTCTGCCAAACTCTCCATCATGTGGCGTATGACTTTCATATTCTCCTTCCCACCCCCTTCTCATATCGCCGCCACACACATTATTTTCTCTTTTGCAGTTGTCGGAACATAAGGGAGAGAGGAGGGTCATTTGACTGCGCTTTTCAAGTCTTCCAGATGCTTGTTCAGAATTGATGGCTTTGAACAGTGGCAATTTGTTATCCTGGCACCCTCCTTGCCACTGTACGAAGCCAGTCCTTTGCAGATGTATTAGCACATCTTTCCATGCCAGAAAAAAAGAACAAAAAGAACAAAACAAAACAACACAAAACAAACCTGTGTTGCCAAGTTTGGGACAATTGAGTTGAGAAACTTAAAGCAAGAACAAAGGCTTTTGGGGAAATGAGAACAAGATACACCTGTTCCCCCACTTCCCTTCCTTGACCTGTGATTCTAATGGATTTTCAGGGAGGTTCACAGGAATCCATGACATATCTGATAGGTGTTGGCAAACCTCCCCAATGTCCTGGAGCTCTCTGGGCTTCAAAGAAAGCTCATGACATTAGTCGTAAAAGACAAACATACAAACACAGAAACCTTCCAGAATTTGCTTAAATCTACCCAACCTTGGTAGAATCCAAGCTGGGTGAAAGGGAAGGGGCAATGGCTCAGTGCCAGACCACATACTTTGCATGCAGAAGTTCCCAGGTCCAATCCCTGACATCTCCAGCTAGGGCTGGAAAAAAAAGCTTGCCTGAAATTCTAGAAAGACAAAATTGGATCGATGGCCTGACTCAGTATAAGACAGCGTCTTATGTTCTTATGGGACGGAAAATCAGAATGAAAGAATTATCTTCTGATCTGCTCCCTGGGTCCATTTCCAGTTTCCCCAATCCAGATCAAACCTTATCTGATCCTTTTATCATGCTTACTGTGATGGGCAATGAATCAACACCGAAATGGTTATCTTACTTGGTGCAGTAAAGTAAGAAATATGGATAATATGAGGGTTCTATTTGTTTCATGTATCCAAAGTTCCCCAACCCCTTGCATATCTGCTTCAAATACTGTAGCAATAATATTTGTGACATGTCTTACAGGTCTGCTGTGAGGATTACTGAGAAAGTGTGTATGAAATTATCTGAATATTCAGGGAACCACCATATAAGTTGTGGTGGTGGTGGTGGTGATGAAGAAAGTGATGCAAGTATCTCATATAAAAGTTTTAGTGAATGTTCTCTTAAGGATCTCTTATTTGGGAATGTGTTCATTTCAGAGCTCCTATCAAATTCCCACTCAATAAGCTGTACAAATTTGGAGACCACCCCATACAATACTAATTGCTTTATGACTGGATCTTCTGGATTCTTCAAAATTATGAGCAGCTGAATGGAAGTCTGTGTGTGATAGGACTGGACCTGGACCATTGCAGTAGGGAAGGGGATGAAACCTTTCCCATGTGTCATTGTCATGATCCAAATTACTCACTTCACCAAAGTTATGGAAACTTACAGGGTAAATAGCAATTTGGGGGAAGCTATTAAGATCAAGAAAACAGTGCAAGGAGAGGATAGCCCCCTTCCCAATGCTATTTAGCTAATCCAAATTGACCTCCTGAAACCGATTTTTCATTCTGGGTGCTGGGGAGAAACAGGGAATCTGAGCTCAGATTTCCCAACATCACATCTGATTTGGCCTTTAGAATAATCTTTTCATTTGTTTGTTTGTTTATAAAATGATGTGAGGAAAACAAGGGATGTTCAAGCTTGCTGAAATACTCTGAACTTTACTTCAAAGCTCAGTCCAGCTCTCTCCTGTTCTTGTTAGCTACCTGTGTTTTTTTTCTTATTTTGGTTCATTTCAATGGGAAAAGTGAAGATAATGCAAAAGGATGCATTTCCCCCCTATTGATGAAAGCAAGAACATGCACAATTTTTTTTTTAAAAAGCACAATTTAAATTTGTGCATTTTAAAAGTTCTGCTTTTAAAAGTGAACATGTTGTGAATGCAAGCTCATGTTTGGACATTTTCTGAGAACACCCTGTTTGTATTCATGTTCATATTTGGAGTTGTGAATGGGACATTTTCAAATGATTTGTGAACTGAACTGAAATTCTTATATGACCCTAGTGTACGTGACATCACAAGATTGACTGGTACCATGATTTGGGGATAATTTTAATACAAAGATCTAGATCCCCTCTGCACATTCTATCAAAAGGGATGAAGCTATTTTTTAAAAAAAAAGAAAAGAAAAAAAGGGGAAAAAAGCTATTTTGATCTACAATTTAACAAATCTATCCACTACAGCCGACACAATAAAACTTCTTGTAGTTGAATAAGGTGCAAATCCATTCCTGTACAGTGAAAAAGGGGGGGAAGGAAGAACAAAGAAGAAAAAAGGATCCTACCTTTAGGCCAAAAAAATTAAACACATAGTCCTTGCAAAATGTTTCCAACTGCCATGAGTCTATGACATGTCATGAAAAAATGTCTCCCAAGCATTTTATGATAAGGGAACAAGTTGAGTAGGAGATCCAAGAATCCTCATGCTATTGAGTTTGATGCCTTAAGGCTGTATCTAGACTCAGCTGATGTTTTCCTCCTGTACATTTTTCATTGTTGCTACTGCATTTCACCTGGGTTTTTTTGCTTGTTTGCTTGCTTGATTGTTTAAGTTATAGGGAGAAACTGAGCATACAGTAGATGAAGTGCTTTTTTTTCCAAGCCAAAGTCAATTAGGCAGGATAAAAGGAATGAATGGTGTTTAACAGATAGTAGTCCTGAAATTGCTGGCCTGAAATGATCAGAAGCCATAAATAATAATTCAGCTGCTTGGGATAATTACCCCATTCAGAATCATGTCAGCAATGCTGAGCTTCCTTGGTGAGAGTACAGAAAAAAACCATGTGTTCTCTGAGAGTTCTTTCTTGGCTAAGCATCTCAGTACATTGCACACAGATGACGTCATGTGCATTGCACTTTATCATTTTGTCCCTCCGGAATTTGTAAATTCTTGGCACCAGCATGGTGGAGAGTGACTTGAGCATTCAACCACCTCCTCTCCCAAGCAAACAAACAAACAAACCCAGGTGCATTCTTGTTTGTTTATTATTTAATGTAATTTATTTATTTACAAGAGATGAACCGTAAAGGGTAAAAAAAAAGAATACAAATGCAAAGGAAGACAAATATTTTAAATGAACTTACACCAATAAAACTGCTCATTCAGGAGAAGCTTGATTTAATAATAACAATAATAATACCATTAATATAATATAATAATAATACTGGGACAGAACAATTCATACAGACAAGACAATACCTTGCAACTGACCAGACATAACAGACATAACAGGAGAGCCATGCAGGATCAGACCAAGGGTCCATCTAGGAGAGCATTCTGTTCACACGGTGGCCAACCAGTCGCTGGCTGGAAATCCACAAGCAGGATATGAGTGCAAAAGCACACTCACACCCATGTTCTGCAGCAACTGGTGTACATAGGCATATTGCCTCTGATACTGGAGGTAGCATATAGCCACCAGGACTAGTATCCATTGATAGCCTTTTCCTCCAGAAACTTATATAACCACCCTTTTAAATGTGGAGTTTGCTGGGTTGACAAGTTTCATCAAGCTGTCCATTACAACCTCCAAACTACTATGCAAATCAAAACACAGTTATCTTTCAAAATTTGCACTCCTCTGAATGTTGCAGTGGAGCTCTCCAATAAAAGCATGTTAGAAAGATGCATATATTAAGGAAAATAGCATCGAAATGTCTCCTGTTAGGCTTAGAAAAACATGCGTATATTAAGCAAAAAATGACATATTAGGAGAAATGTGGACAAACATGCATATGAATTTTAATGCAAACTTTTTTAAAAAAACCTCAAAATTCAAAACACAAGGAATGTAAGACTGGGAGAAATTCTCAAAGTCTGAAATGAATTTAAGATGGAGGAAATGAGAAATTGAGAGAAACTAAAAATTTCTCTCAATCTAGTCCCAGTGCAAAGGGACAGGCAGGGAGAAAGACTCCTCTCTTATGCATGAGTTGGTAATGTGAAAGTTATTCTGTGATATCTGCATTATCAGCAGGTGCAGGTACATAAAAAGAGGATGGAGGTTGTTTTCCCCCCCTTGGGTCCTGACAGTTGAATGCAATTGAATTATTCAGCTGATAAAAAGGGGCTATAGAAGTGCTAACATTAACTCTGCAGGATTACTGTATTGGCTGGTGGATGTAGTAAGAGATTTGTATGTCATCTAAGCCTTTGTGCAACTAATATTCCTCAGTACTTCTGGGAATATTCACTGGATCGATCCATTTATTCAGCCACATGGATTTTGTTTTTAACTGGACAATATAGAAATGTTTCTGTAAATGAGCTACCCCCCAAAAAATCCACTCTCCTCATCACAGTGGACACCTTAAAATGGTGCATCCGTTCTCTCTTCCTCCTCCCTTTCCTCCTCCTCTTCTGTCACCTTTAATGTATGCATCGCTGGCTAACAGGGATAGGGAGAAAATCATTATTAATTGATATGCCTTAATGCTCTGTGAGGATGAGCCCAAGAGAACTGCTTGGAGAAAGATATTTGATCCTAATTATGCCCAAGAAAGTACGAGTAGAACCATCATGACAGCTATATCATTGTCAAAGTGTTAGACCTTGGTTTTCCTGCTCATTTGACCTTATTATAGAATACAGCTCCAATGAGTGCATGAGAAGCAAATTTGGTAAAACGTGGGAACACAAAAAGTAGATCATCACCAGAAATCTTGTTTTGCTACTGACATTGCAAAAGATGGAGCTGTCAAGGGACCATAGCTCAGTGGTACAGCATGTGCTTTTCACAAGGAAGTCCTAGGTTGGATTCATGGCAGCTTTTGTCAAAAGGTTCTTGGGTCACAGAACTGAGCTCTTAGAACCTTGGAGATCTGCTGCCAATCAGAGTGGGGGGGGGAAACCCCTCCCCAAGGCTAAATGGACCAATGGTCTGACTTGATATAAGGCAGTTCATTCCCATGTTGTGCATATGATGTAATGGTGCCCTTGAGATACTGGCATCCCTGATCATTAGCAATTCAGGTTGGGAATTATGGGAGTTGTTGTCTAAAACAGCTGGAGGCACCAGATTGGAGAAGGGTGAACTTATGTAGAGGGTGTCCTGGAAAATGATAAACTGACAACAAGGTGGTTCGTAGTGGCACAAATTGAAAACCAAATGATAAGTACTATAGAACTTGCTTAGTATGCAGAAGCTATTAAAACGTTCACAGGGAGTGAGATTTAATTAATCATGACAGTCCCATCCTGATTGGGAAGCCTTTCCCCCCCTTTTTTATTATTTATTTTTTTAAAAAAAAATTGCAGGCAGAGAAGGAATCAAGATGATGATGATGATGATTTGCATTTATATGCCGCCCCATAGCAGAAGCTCTCTGGGCAGTTTACGAAAATTAAAAACATTGAACATAAAAAAATTGATATACAAAATTTAAAACGCATAAAAAGCATAAAAAACAGATTATAAATATGATATCAATTTAAAACAACTATACTGGGTCAAACAACAACAACAAAACCCTCAACCCTGTGAAATGCCCGGGAGAAAAGAAAAGTATTGACCTGGCGCCAAAAATATAATCATGTTGGCGTCAGGCGAGCCTCGTGGGGGAGATCGTTCCATCATGAAGACACAGACACCAGAGCATGGGATAAACTCGGGCCTCTTTATTAAACATGAATGTTTCCGAGGAGGGATTTGCATGCAGAAATGTACAGATTGCTTAAATCTTTCCCTACAGGCAACTTGCCTGCATTATGGATCAGCCATTATGGGTTGATCGCAACACCTATCTTAAGCTACACTTGAGTGTAAGAGTGGGGAGAACACCCTGCCTCACTCCCGCCCAGTACCACACAGCTCTGAGTAGGTAAGACAGGAAGGTCCTGAAAGACAAGCTGTTCCTGGCTAGAGAGCTGCACAGCCCCCAAGCGGCAGGCTACCCCAAACTTGCCAATTCCTGCAAGGGAGGCAGCGAGTGCTGACCACACCCATTACCCTAATGACCTAAAATTCCTGCACAACTCTGCCAAATCCAAGTCAACCAATTCACCCAACCCCTGCTAAAATTGACTCCAGTATGATGTAAGCAAAAAACTGTACACAAATGCCAAGCTGCGGCAGGTAAAATTCTTACTTAGCCCTCCCAAAGGGAGCAACTACCTAATCCCATACTGGTTATAGGGAGGGAGGGAGGGAGGGAGCTGGGAAGCAGAAGAGGACAAGTCTTGGGCAGAGAAGCCTTGATAGACTTTGCCCCGCCCCCACCTCACACTGTACTCAGTGCAGGCACATGTGTAGGGTGCCTTATCCTCTTCCTTCCCACCTGTGAATTCCACCTCAAACCCAAGCTGTCCCTGCTGAGCGAGAAGTGGCCTTCTTTAAGTTTTACCTAGTCAGGCAAAGTTAATGGGCACTCATTGTGGAGGGAAAGGGGTTGGAATCACTCCAATACTCAGGAACTTTTTACTGCCTAGGGAGTGGTTTAGCTGCTTACAGGAATGGTGGAATCTACATTCATACATACTCCACTGCTCAGCCGAGCTGGTGCACCACCAGTGGGTAACCTGACAAAGATCCATCAGTTCCTAGGAGGGGCACATGAGAATTTCAGTTCAGTTCACACATCACTTGAAAATGCCCCATGCACAATCCCAAATGCGAACACCAACTGGAACACATGGAGGAAAGCCTTATAGCCTTACAATTTCAGTCCATGAGCTCTGCTATAATCTCAGGACACTACCCTCAGATTCCCTATGAACAAAGAGTCAGCCCATGTGGGGCCAATGTGCCTGAAAACCTCCCTCATTATCTGCCTGGTTACCCAATTTATGAATATTTAAGAACAGACTTGTTTAGGGATTTGGATCTGCCATCAAGCAGAACTGATGCATATCTGATCATTTTTTTTATTGGGGTATACGTTGCCACAGGTTTCTGAAAAGGTGGCCTGCTTTGCTTTTAGAGCATCAAATTTTTTTAAGGAGGAACATTTGTGATAAGTTGAACTGTCTTGACGAATAATCCCTTACTGTTAGGTTTTTTTTTATTATTTTAAATTGATGTGCATTTTGCTCTTGTTTTTATGTGTATTGCTTTATTGTAATGGCTTCTGATACACAAATAAACTATTTGATTGATTGGGAGCTAGCCAAACTGAGTTTTGACGTAAAGTTAGGAGAATTTCGGTGAGCTTGAGCATCCTGGTTCCCCCATCTCTACACAGAGTAGCTCCTGATAGCCTGGTGGAAGGATGCCTATAAAAGCCAGAATATAGATACCGGGGAACTCCGTACAAATCCTCAACCTTTACCTGGCAGGCTTGTTAGCATTCGTGTTTGCAATGCACTGGGGCATGAACCCTGGGAGCCCATGGGAGAGGAGTTTTATTGACTGCTACTGTAGAGAATAGTTTTAGGCATTAGGAGACTTGCAGGGACAGGGGGGAGAGTGATTTTATGACCCTTCCAAATTTTTCTAATGTGGGGTGAGGGACAACTCAGATTATTTCTGGGTTAATTGCAGACAAAGCTGGGAGAGCTTGCCATCTGCTAATTATCTAAAAGAGCCAACAAAGTTATTCTCATTTGCACCAAAGTAACTGAGCTCCAATAACCTGATAATATCTATTTATGAATCCCATCTCTCTAACTCTGCATTTCTAAGCCATGTCCTAATATAAAACATTATTTGCCATTAGTTACCCATGGACTTTTTAATCATATCCATGCTCTGGGCATGTTTTTTTTCATGTAACCTTGGTACTTTTTATTTATTATTTATTATTATTTATTTATTTATTACATTTATATCCTGCCTTTTTTCCTCCAAGGAACCCAAGGCAGCATACATAATCCTCCTCCTCTTCATTTCTATCCTCAAAACAACAACCCTGTGACATAGGTTGGGGTGAGAATCTGTGACTGGCCCAAAGTCACCCAGTGATCTTCCATGGCCAAATGGGGACTAGAACCCGGATCTCCTGACTCCCAGTCCAACACTCTAGCCACTACACCACGCTGGCTCTCAGATTTTTGAACCTGGATTAGAGCCAGCAGCCCTCTGAATATCAGTGGCTGGGGAGCAGCAATGGGAAAGGGCTATTACCCTCCCGTCCTGCTTGTGGGCATTTTATAGGTCACTGTGGGAAACAGGAAGCTAGATTAGATAGGACTTTGGTGTGATCCAGCAGACCTCTTCTTATGCTCTCATGAAAGATACGTCATGCGATAAAATGTCGGAAGTTTCCATTTTAGTGGCTTTATGATATTCCTGCAATAATTTGCATCTTCACCACGATTCTCTAATTAAAGGTGTTGGTGGAGACAAAAGAGAGGCACTTTGTCAGCAGCCTCGAGAAGTTTTGTAGAGGTTTGTTCTTGATTGCATAGGAGGGGGGGTTTGATGTGCAAACGTCTTCTAAGGTTCTAATGTAAACGAAGGTGTTGCATTTAGATAATCAGCAACTGAAAAGGTTCATGAATTTAATTCCATGTTTAGGTTGCCGATACTTGCTTAGTGTCACTCGGAAAATTAGTTTTCCTTTTATCTAGCCTCTCAGCTCTGTAAACTACAAACCTCACAAACTAGAATCTCTTCCAAATATACAGCAAAGTTTTGTGCCATTTTGGGGTACAAACCCTGAGTTTTGTGCAGCCACCAACAACTGTTTATTGATACATCAAGTGCAGGTCCGGTGGAAACACACCAAAAAAAACCAACTTTGTCATAGCACCTCTAAACTGGTGCCAAAGTTTTGTGCCATTTTGTGCCACAAACACCGAGTTTTATTCCACCACCAGAAGCGTGAAAATGACACACCCTTCAGCGTTGTCTGGAGAATGAGAAAAAATTCAAATTGTCAGATCAATGCCAAACTAGTGCCAACATTTTGGACTGGTTTTGTGCCACAAACCCTGAGTTTTATGCCACCACCTGAAGTGTGAAAACACCGTACCACATGCGATGAAATGTGTGAAACCCCTACAGTATGGTCTGGTAAATGAGAAAAATGTTGCATTTTCAGATCAACTCCAAACTGCTGCCAAAGTTTTGTGCTAGTTTAGAGGTGAGATGACAAAGTTGGATTTTTTTTTGTGTTTCTGCCGAACCCACACTTCAGGTATCAATACACAGTAGTTGTTGGTGGCCCAAAACTTGTGGTTTGTGGCACAAAACGGCACAAAACTACTACAAAACGTTGACATATGTATGGAAGAGATTCTAGTTTGGGGGCTTCATAGTTAACAGAGCCTCTCCTCTCTTCTCATTTCCCTTTCTCAACATTCAAGCAGAACATTCTTCAGCAACGTTTACTTGGGGTGGGATATGAAAACTTTGTTTCTGTTTGCTCTATGCAGTCAGCATGTGCTTCATTTGCAACCTCAAACACAAGGGCATCTCCCCCCAAAAGCTCATGCATTCCTGAAGCTGCGATCATGTTACAAAAAGGCACATTAAAAAAAGGTGCAGATTAAAATGTACCTTTTTTTAAAAAAAGAAAGAAAAGTGTTTCCCACCCTGCCAGTACAGCTTGGGTGGGGAAGGGCGGCATTTGTGTGTTGAGGAAGAAATGCCGCACACGTGTGGGGTGAGATGTGGACGTGGCAATGCCTATAAAGGCAAAGCCCCACCAGCAACCCACCTCTTTGGCTTTCTGGTTCCCACTTTCCCTCCCTATAGCCAGTATGGGATTAGCCAGTCGATTCCTCTGGAAGGGCCGAGTAGGAATTTTACTTGCCACTGATTGGCTTTTGCATACAGGTATTTCACCTCCTTTCACCTCCTTCATACTAGAATCACCTATTAGAGGAGGGTGGGCAAAGAGGCTGATTGGTATGGGCAGGGTTGTGCAGGGATTTGGGGATGTTAGAATAGGCTTGTTGAGCACTCAATGGCACCTTTATGGTGATTGGCAAGTTCGGAGGCCTTGATCCTTGGGGGCTGTGCAGCTCTTTTGTCAGGATGTGGCTTTGCCTTTGGGGACCTTCCTAATCCATTTAAGGCCTTAAAGGTCAAAACCAGCACTTTGAATTGGGCTCAGGAACACATGGGTAACCAGTGCAGCTGGTGCAGTATAGGTGTTATATGGTCAAATTGCCTCATCCCCACCAATACTCAGATGGTCACATTCTGTACCAGCTGAACTTTCTGAAGGCAGCCCCATGTCTTCCAAGGAAGCCCCATGTACAGCACATTACAGTAGTCCAAACTGGACATCACTAGTGCATGGATAACTAAGGCAAGATCCATCCATCTCTGGATAGGGCCACAGCTGGTGCACCAGACTAAGCTGGTAAAATGCACTCGTGCTCACTGGGCTTTCCCACTTAGCTCACAGTCCAGGAGGACTTCCAGACTACACACTTGGGCTTTTTTTTGAGGAGGGAGTGCCATCCCATCTAAGACCAGTTGTAAACCTCCATCCAAAGTCATTGGTTTCCCAACCCACAGTACCTAAGAACACAAGAACATAAGAAGAGCCATGCTGGATCAGACTGAGGGTCCATCTAGTCCAGCACTCTGTTCACACAGTGGCCAACCAGCTGTTGACCAGGAACCAGCAAAGCAGGACATAGTGCAACAGCACCCTCCCACCCATGTTCCCCAGCAACTAGTTCACATAGCCATCAGGGCTAGTAGCCATTGATAGCCTTCTCCCCCAGGATTTTATCCAAACCCCTTTTCAAGCCAGTCCCAGCTGTTGTAACCTTCCCTCATAGGGGAGATGCTACAGCCCTTTAATCATTTTAGTGGCACTTAACTAATCATTTTAGTTAATTTAATCATCATTTAATCATTTTAGTTGCCCTTTAGTCTGCACTTTTGCCCTCTCTCTCTCTCTCTCTCTCTCTCTCTCTCTCTCTCTCAGGTGTGGTGACCAGAACTGTACACCTCTGTCTTGTCTGGATTATGTCTCAGCTCATTCACCCTCATCCATTCCCAAACAGTCTCTAGACAGTGGTTCCAGCTCATCTATGGCAGATCGCACAAGTCAGCATGGCAGCAGCAAAAAGCATGTGAAGGGTTGAAAAATGGGACCATTCCCTTAAAAGCTGATTTGCATAAATTGGCCTTTATGGAAAAGAAACCCCCTCAACCCTTTGCACTCTTCTTGCAAGGGGCAGGTTCCCAAGCCTTTGAAAGGCTTACATGTCCTGGCTCACATGGGTGGGCAGCAGTGGGGGCTCCTTCGGTGTCCACCCAGCACAGACTTGAGAGAGTTCATCCATCGCTAGGGATTGATCCTAGGATCTTTCTCACGCAAAACATGTCTTCAAGCGCTGAGCTACGGCTCCTCCTGCATCGAGGTCTCTGCTGCCTTATATATTGCTTTGTATCTGCTTCCAGTACCAACTACCCATAAAAATGTGTGTTGATATATTTCCCGAGTAATGGGACTTGAAATATGCATGGCATCTTGCATATAATCTCATGGCACTGCAGGTGCTGAAGCTGTAGAAGGATACGGTTCCTTCCCTAGAGATCCTACTCACGTCTACGAAATATGTTAACATTTACATAAGGAGTGAATTTTAATCAGACGGTATATGAAGTGAAGATCATGAGAGCAAAAGGCACGTGGCCGCGTGACCTATTCCCGTTTATTCCGCCACGAACGCTGTGGGGGGTTATGTGGAGACGGAGAAAGCACCAAAATAGATACACTGAAATCTTGTGAAATCTTGAGCAAATAACATAGCCTCCATAGAACTCATTACCATTCTGTGAGAACATGCAGAATAGCTGGATAAAAGAAAAGGTTATAGAAACCCAGCATTGCTGAAAGTTCTCATGCATGCAAATTTCTTGTGAAGCATCGCATCAGGAAATGAGTGCTATTGGAAGCTGGGCTAGACAGATCCAAAGAAGAAATGCATTTGTGCGCAGCTGCACACTGGGCCTTCTTCTGCATAGAGGGAGGGAGCTGATCTATGCAAATAGATAGATAGATAGATAGATAGATAAGGCTGACCAGATAAAATCCAGGTCAGGGCTCATGTAACAGTTAAAGGTGCATGCACTATACTAGAGTGACCATATACAAAAGAAGGCAGGGCCCCTGCACCTTTAACTGTTGTGATGGAGAGGGAATTTCACCAGGAACTAATTGCATACAAATAACACTGGCTGAAATTCCCTTTTCTCTACAACTGTTAAAGTTACATGAGCCCTGACCTGGATTTTATCTGGTCAGCCTAATATATATATATATATTGCAGACCTAAAACAAACAACCACAAGCAGCGTCCCAGTTTATAAATTTTAAGGCTGCCATTGATGTAAATGGGACATTTAGATTCAAGAACAAGTTGTCATTCAAGAACAAGAAGCCCTTCTCTCGGTCCCACCACCATCCCAGGCACGCCTGGTGGGAACGCGGGAGAGGGCCTTCTCGGTGGCTGCTCCAGTGCTCTGGCACTCCCTTCCCAGGGAAGCTAGACTGGTTCCCTCCTTGATGTGTTTCCAGAGGCACACAAAATCTTTCTTATTCCGGCAGGCCTTTGGAGAATCATATGGACCTCCATCTATGTTTTAAGACTTTTAAATTTAATTTGTATTTTAAATGCTGAGACGTTTCAATATTGAAACCTATTTAATTATATTTTAAACTTTTGTATATCTCCTATTTATAGCTTTTAACTGTATATGCTTTAATTTTCTACAGCTGCCTTGAGACCCAGCATTGGGCAAAAGGCGGGATATAAATAAAGATAATAATAATAATAATAATAATAATAATAACAACAACAGTCTTCACCGTACTATACATACTTATCCAAAACAATCTTGGGAAATGTAGATCATAATACATACTGCGACAGAACAATTCATACCGACAAGACAATGGTAATAGACAAAAAAGAAAAACACATATACCTCATCGACATAGCAATACCGAATGACAAAAATGTTGTTTAAAGGGAAGAAGAAAAGGGAGACAAATATACACCACTGGTCATGGAAGTCAAAGAACTATGGCAACAGGAAAAGGTCACAATGATTCCATTAGTCACCTGAGTCACTGGCATCACATCAAAAGATTATACAGAAAATCTTCAGAAACTGGGCCTACCAAAATACACCCACACCAACATCCAGAAAGCAGTCCTACTTAAAACATGCTCAATCATCAGGAATTTCCTGAATCTGTAAAAGACAGCATGACTTGGCAAAGCCCACCATGGCCGTCTAGAAAAACCGCCACGAGTGAGAAAGAGATGAAATAATAATAATAATTTCTGCAGAACATGGCAGCTCACCAAGGCAGCAGTTGCCTGTGCCCTTGCCTGGCTTGGCTCATGCCATGTTGGGTAAGCGCTTGGGTCGGTAGACAGGTGAACGGGGGGCTGACCTAGCAATTTCTCACCAGGGCTCGAGCCCCAACTGGATGCCCACACCATCCCTATCTACAAGTAGCCCCAGCTTAACTCTATGTGCACACACAGCTGTAGAGAGACATCCAACCATCACAAGAGGGGATGAAGTGGCACAAGACATTTCTACTTAGCTCCCAAATGGCTGACTGGGCATTCCATACTGCTGTTCTAAAGTGTGGATGGCTGCCCCTCAGAGAAACATTCTGCAGTGGAACAGATAAGGTTGCTCCGATTGGCTGGTGCTGCCTGCCGGACCATATGGTACAGTGTCTCGTCCTCCATTCCCACAAAGCAGCTGAGGTAAACTCACTAGGCTGTCCAGATGGCTCGGGATTTCCAGGTCCTAACCGGGAATCCAGGGGCGAACCGGCCCAACCAGGGGGCGGGGGGGGCAAACTGGGGTGGCGGGGGGTCACGCGGCGGTGGCAGCAAGCAAGGAGCGGCGGTAGGCGGTCACGCGGCGGTGGTGGCGGAGGAGCCTGGGAAGCGGCCGCCCCAGCAGGTAAGTTTCCTCCCTCGCGCCTCACGCTCCTTACCAGCAGGTAAGTTCCCTCCCTCGCGCCTCACGCTCCTTACCCGCAGGGGTGTCCGCTTCCCTCCGGTGCTCGAATCTACTGAGAAACAGGCTTCGCGGCCTGTCCCTCAGTAGCGCGCCGGGTGATGACATCATCACCTGGCGCGATACTGAGAGACAGGCCGTGAAGCCTGTTTCTCAGTAGATTTGAGCACCGGAGGGAAGCGGGTAAGGAGCGCGAGGCGCGAGGCGCGGGGCGCGGGGCACTTACCTGCTGGGGCGGCCAGGTCCGCTGCCGCGCTGCCGCCGCCGGGGCCGCTGCCGCAGGTTCGTAAGGCCAGCGGCCACGTGGAAGAGGCGGGGGAGGGCTGATTATGTCACTTCCGGATCCGGCCCTCCCCTGCCTCTTCCGCGCGGCCGCTGGCCTTACGAGCCAGCGGGGGACCCGGCTGCGGTGGTGGCGGCGGCGCAGCGGCGGCGGCGGAGGAGGCAGCAGAAGAGAACCCCCCCCGGTAGGTCCGGGCTGATGTTTTTTGGGGGTGGGTGGCTTGGTGGGGGGGTTGTTTTGGGTGGGGGGTGGCTTGGGGGGTTTGTTTTGGGGGGTGGCTTGGTGGGGGGGTTGTTGGCGGGGGGGACCGGGATTTTGGGTTCCAAAATCTGGTCACCCTAAAACTCACCATCCCCATGGTGGGAAGAGCACCATGTAAGGGAAGGTGAATCAAGTCCTGCAAGTCCAAATAAGCTATTCCCCCCCTCCCCCGCTAAACAACAACACAACAACACACACTGTTGCTTTCAACCAAATTCAGTTAAGTCCCTATGCAGACATCTTGTCATACCCTCTTCCATACAAATCTGTTTTGAGTCCCTTTGTGAAAGCGATGTGTGTCTCACAATCCAGCTGGCTAGAAACAAAAGCAGCTACAAATGTCAATTGTGTTCACTGTGAATGACATCTAGGCAGGGTCTCCCTTAGAGTTTGGCGAGCTGGATGGTCACCCAGGCGCCAAACTGGGTGACCAGTTTGAGCACGGTGACTGTGACTTTTGGGACTTCTCTGTCTGCAGTGAGCCAGGGGGGGCAAAAGGAATGTGTCTGTAACCTTCCTTCCAAGGTGTATAGGATTAGGAAACAAACCCCTATGAGGAGAGATTGAAAGAACTACCGTATTTCTTTGATTCTAAGACACACTTCCCTCCCCCATATAAATGTCTCTAGAAACGGGGTGCGTCTTAGCATCAGTGGTGTCTTAGAATCACAGTTTTCAAATTTTAGATATATTTTATTTTATTTTGTGTTATTTATTTATTTATTTATTTCTTAGAATGAAAGCTTTTTTCTGTTGGTGGTGCTGAAATGAAGATGTGTCTTACAATCGATGGCGTCTTAGAATCGAAGAAATATGGTAGGCATGTTTAGCCTGGAGAAGAGAAAATTGAGAGGAAACATGAGAAAATTGAGGGGAAACATGATAACACTCTTCAAATACTTGAAAAGTTGTCACACAGAGGAGGGTCTGGATCTCTTCTTGATCATCTCAGAGAGCAGGATACGGAATAATGGGTTCAAGTTACAGGAAGCCAGATTCCAGCTGAACATCAGGAAAAACTTCCTGACTGTAGAGCAGTACGACAATGGAACCAATTATCTAGGGAGGTCATGGGCTACACTAGAGGCATTCAAGAGGAACCTGGACAGCCAGTTGTGAGATATGCTTTGATGTGGATTCCTGCATTGAGCAGGGGGTTGGACTCAATGGCCTTATAGGCCCCTTCCAACTTTACTATTCTATGATTCTATACTAGCAGTAAAAATGATCTTCTTTCAGTAAGCTTTAAAGTATGTTTACTTTCCAGTTCCCACATTGATGTCATTTTCATTAGGTAAAAATAACTGGAACACAGCTTTACTTTGAGGCAACATTACCAAATGCTTAGCACTTCAAATACTGTAAACACTATAACCACTAAACAGTAATAAAATTAAGCTGTAAGCTGTAAGGGGTCAGCAAGATACTTTTTTTATTTCTAACATTTCTTGATTAATTTTGAAGATACAAATAATGGATGTTTTAAAAAAAATGCTGAACAAAAAGATAGGAACTGCTACAACAAAAATAGTGTGCGTAAAAACTGTGATAGTTCTGGTGTGTTGCGCAGCGAGCTGCCACTGCTCAGAATGTGGCTTTTCAAACTCTGGCCTGTGAAAACTGTAGTGCAGTGGCTGATAAAGTGACAAAGGTTTTCACCAATATCATTCTTGATGGACATCACACCTGTACCAGGGATCATCAATCCTCTGGGTGGCCTTGCAAAACAGACTACAGAGGTGGAGGGGGGGAGGCACTGAAGGTGTTCCTCATTGAGGGCTATTTACCCTAGGTCTGGCCCTGCATTTAGGGATGGTTAACAATTCCAAGGGCATTGGAACCAGCAACTGGGACCACATGACACATTGTTGCAACAACTTTATTGGCTTCTGTTTCTGGTCCCAATTCAAAATGCTGGTTATCAATTGAAATGGTTTACGATCAGAGTCAAAACGTCCCTTTCAACCATGGAAGGTCATCAAGCAGTGTGACAAGAATACAATCATAGAACAGTAGAGTTGGAAGGGGCCAATAAGGCCATTGAGCCCAACCCCCTGCTCAGTGCTTGGATCGTATGACCAAGGATCACATGAGCAGGCCTGAAACCAGATTGAAAAGAGTCCAGAGTTAGAGTTGAAATGTGAAAGTGTACCCATTGAATTAATATGGTAAAATATATTTAACCTATCCTACACTTGCACAATGATAACTATTTCTTTAAATATTTTATGCATTCTGGATATTTCAGAGTCGATTCACTCCCAACTGAATGTAGAAGTGAACTAATTAACTCTAGTATGATAACAGAATAAAGCTGAAAACCATATTTAAGGCAACCCCCGCCCCCCTGACACTGCCTAAAATCCATTCATTTTTAAAGTGATTCCAGCATGAATCTACAGAGCATGGATGACAGACATTGCGGCTTCAGAAGGTAGCTGGAAATTGCTTCTCTTGCAAAGCCCTATCATGTGCTTTCAGATAATCTATTCACAAGTGCAGCAAGTCAATCCAAAAAACATTACAGTGTCCTATTAAGTCCTTGGACAACAGGATTTGTGTGTCTTTAAGTTTAAATCAAAGCCTAATCCATACTTCTGAGTGAGCTAAAAGAGGTAATTCATTTCCATCATGAATTCAGCATGCCCATCAGAGAAACAAATATGTAGCCAAAATCGGTCTTCTATTTTCCAATAGCCTTGACAAAGTAAGGGACATTTTTGACACTTTGCATACAGAAGCAGGAGACAGCGGTTCCCTGATAAAGGCATCTGCCCATTGCAGAATTTGTCCTCAGCATCTTGAATGAAAGAAGTCAGTAAAATTTTGTGTACTTTAGAAATTCAAAACTTACTGGAAAATTCTATATTAGGTTCAAGCTAGATGTGATTTGGGCAGTAGAGGCTGACGGATCCACTTTTAGTGGGGCTATGAATTCTTTCTGGGTTCAGTCAGAACCAGCCAGAACTCTAAAGGAGCTCTCCAGGGTTTCAGTCAGAACCAGCCAGAACTCTACAGGAGCTCTCCAAAGTGCTGAGCCCTATCACCCAAAATGTCCTGAAATGGCTTCTGGTTGTTATGGTTGAGGGTGTGCAAATCCGAAGAGAATACCAATCTGTCAGCCCAGTTACCCTGATAGAATGTTTGTGGCCAAGTTTCTACTCACCTTATCTTTTCAGCCTCCATCACCACCAGCTGCCCTAAGGCCTCCAAGAAACTTAGCTTGAGGCAAAGGCAAGTCAGAGGCAGTATTTGAAATGGCTCTGAGTGTTCCCAGTCCCTGATAGAGTTTCTTACCTGAGACTGACTGGAACTGTGTCCTGCATGGTGAAAGTCTATCCTGTTTATGAAGAAATTTGTGAATTTTGGCAAGTTTTTATACCATCTTCCAGTCAAATCAAATCCTTATCTGTATCTAGCAGCCAAAGACAACAGGTTCTGATGATCCCAGGGTGGAGAGGGCAATGTTGTACTTTTCTGTAGGGATGGGAGAACTCACCTGGGTCTGATTCATCAGACACTCAACCCATCACCACTGTTTGCCCCCGCTGGTGGCGCTTCACAAACTTCTTTTGTAGATTGTCAAGTGTCTGACCATGTCATGAGCCTGTCCACCCTTGGAGGCTCCAGAAATTACATAATTTCCCCAATTTGTGTCTTTACTCTTGCATAAATGGGGCTTTTACGGCTGCCAGTTACACAACGGGGGAAATGTGCTATTTCTGGAGCTTCTATTATTGTGTGCAATGGAGGTCCCAGATGAGGGTGGGTGGCTGCCAGGTGATTGCCAAGCTATGCAAGCTCTTGACCCACAAGGCCATGAACATGCCACAGGCACCTGACTGGGTCTGGAGGAGGCAGACCCAGTCCGGTCCCTGCGATATCCCTACTTGTCTACCATGAGGAGCTGGTCAAAAAGAAGTGATAGCAACCCTAATTCAGAATCAGAAACAGCGTTGGATAAATAGGAATTCAAATCCAGACCTTTAATTGCTAATCACTCAAAGATATCTGCCTGAATGGACAAATCTGTCTGCTTCACATTTTCCAACATTCATTTTTGGAAAGAAAAAAAATATCTCACATTCTTTCCATCCCATTTATGAAGAAAGTTACAGATTTGGGTAACCATATGAAAAATTCTCGCCCAATCCAGTTGCCTGGGTAACAGGGATGTGTTCTGTCTTCCCTCCAACACTTTTTGCAATGAGCTCTGCGCCCATTCAGAAAGGATGCAAAAATGTTAAAAAGAGCGTATTACTTGGCAAGGATTTGTTTTGTTTTGTTTTTTTACAAAATGTGCTCCTGTACCAAGATTTTGGCTCAGCACAAGTCAAAACCTGTCAAAACCAGCGCTCTTCAACATTTTTATTAATGACTTGGATGAGGAGGTACAGGGAATGCTCATCAAATTTGCAGATGACACAAAATTGGGTGGGATAGCTAATGCCCTGGAAGACAGAAACAAACTTCAATGAGATCTTGATAGCCTGGAGCACTGGGCTGAAAACAACAGAATGAAATTTAATAGGGATAAATGCCAAGTTCTACACCTAGGAAAAAGAAACCAATGCAAAGTCACAAGATAGGGGATACTTGGCTCAGAAATACAGGCGAGAAGGATCTTGGAATTGTTGTAGATCAGAAGCTGAATATGAGCCAACTGTGTGATGTGGCTGCAAAACAAGCAAATGCTATTTTGGGCTAAATTAATAGAGGTATAACTTCCAAATCATGTGGGGTACTGGTTCCCCTCTATTCGGCCTCCCAATATGCCTTGAACCTACACAACTTCCTCTGGCAGAAAGCCCCCTCAAAGCTGGTTATGCAGAAGCAGAACAGGAAGAAGAGGAGGAAAGCCCTTGATTAGGTATCCTTTGCATGCAAGGCTTATGCCCTTCCAAAAGAGACACATACCAGGGAATGAAACTGGGACCTTCAGTGTATAGGCAGGCACCCTATGCCAGAGCTACAGCCCCACTGCTTGATCTGGGGGAGCAAGGAGAGGCCGTGAGCGTTAAAGCCGGCCCCAGTGTGTGAGGCCTAGCCCTTCTAGGCTGACCATATGAAAAGGAGGACAGGGATCATGTAACTTTAACAGTTAAAGAGAAAAGGGAATTTCAGCCATTGTCATTTGTATGCAATTAGTACCTGGTAAAATCACCTCTTCATCAAAGCAATTAAAGTTGCAGGCACTATACTAGAGTGACCAGATACAAAAGAGGCAGGGCCCCTGCAGCTGTTGTAATGAAGAGGGAATAACTGTTGTAATGAAGAGGGAATTTCACCAGGTACGAATTGCATACAAATGACGCCGGCCGAAATTCCCTTTTCTCTACAACTGTTAAAGTTAGATGAGCCCTGTCCTCCTTTTCATATGGTCAACCTATTAGTGGCAATTGGGGTAGGTACAGCAAAGCTCGTGCCTGGGGAGCAAGGTAACAACCAATCCCCAAGTTGTGGCCTAGGCCGGAGCGGGTGCACCAAGGTCAGCGCTGAGGGAGCAGGAGGCTACCCTCGAGTTGCAGCCAAAGCAAGAGGGGGCGCAGGGAAGCCGATGCCTGATATGTAAGGTGCGTGGGAATTCCCCTGATGAGGCCATGTGGCAAGGCTGGTGCCCAGGTAGCAAGGTGGAGGCTCGCCCCAGTTAAGGCCTAGGCCAGAGCGAGTGTGGGAAAACCAGCACCCGTGCCACACCTGGCATTGCATCCTAGCCCGCTGCTGGCACGGCAAGGCCGTCGCCCAGCAAGGTGCTCTGCTCCAAGCTGTGGACTAGGCCATGAGTCCCACTGTGACTGAAAGAACAGGGGCTGGTCAGGCGTGGGTGAGCCCTTGTGCCAATCGTGTGTGCCCTTGAGTACCTTAAGTATTGTGTCCAGTTCTGGGCAACACACTTCAAGAAAGATGCAGGCAAGCTGGAGGGTGTTCAGAGGAGGGCAAGGAAGAGGATCAGGGTTCTCGAAACAGCCCTATGAGGAGAGACTGAAAGAACTGGGCATGTTTAGCCTGAAGAAGGGAAGACTGAGGGGAGACATGATAGCACTCTTCAAGTACTTGAAAGGTTGCCACACAGAGGAGGGCCAGGATCTCTTCTCGATCCTCTCAGAGTGCAGGACACAGAATAATGGGCTCAAGTTACAGGAAGCCAGATTCTGACTCGACATCAGGGAAAAGCTTCCTGACTGTTAGAGCAATATGACAATGGAACCAATGACCTAGGGAGGTGGTGGGCTCTCCCACCCTAGAGGCCTCCAAGAGGCAGCTGGACAGCTGTCTGTCAGTTATGCTTTAAGGTGGATTTCTGCATTGAGCAGGGGGTTGGACTCGATGGCCTCATTGGCCCCTTCCAACTCTACTATGATTTTATGACTCTATGAAGTACACCAGCTGTAGAATGACACAACTACTGGAATGAGGTAGAGCTTTGGAATGCTTCACAAGTTAGCATGCAACAGCAGCGGCAGAAAAATGTGCAAAGATACGATGAGTGATGTCTCTGAATTTGAAATAGGAAGAAGAAATGCTCCAAGAAGCCTGTGTATTCATTGCACACACATGCTATAATGGGATTGCCCAAGATGGTGCTAAATACAACCCAGGAAGCAGAAATACCAGAGGAATATTTATTTAACCTGCTGTCCAACAGCATTTGCATGACTCCCATCCATCCTGGCTCCAGGTCAAGGTGTCAAAGAGCCAGGAAGGGTTTTGTTTAAATACCTCAGTAGTGTATCCTCCTGAATTGTAGTTATAGAGGCTCCCAATCCTCTAAATTACCAAATTACATAATAGAGCAGGTATTAGAGCTCAAAAGCATAATCAGATTAGCAAAATAGCTGTTGGTTTTAGATTTTTAGACTGCAATCCCCATGTACACTTACATGGAAGGAAGCCCCTTTGAACTCAAATCGGGTGGCTATGTAGAGTATTGTCCCATCAGCATCCTTCTCATGGGGGGAAAGAGCTACATCCCAGGACAGAGCAGCAGCAATATCACAAAGATAATTGCTGCATTAGTGATTTGAAGAGACTAGCAGGCCTAGAGGTTGGATCCTGTATTTTCTTATTTTGGAAATATCACCACATAACGATACTTTCTCTTACCTCGAAATTCTCACTACCCTTGTGCCTCTGCTCAAGACATATCTGTCAATTGCTGTTTCTGATTTTACCATTCTCTAGTTTGGCTTATCCTAAGAAATGCTTCTTCTTCTAGAATTTCTCCTAATGCATGCATTTTTGTATGTAACTTTGCCTAATACATACATATTTTGCTAGTAAGTTAATGCCTTGGTAGATATTATTTTAATGAATATATCCATTTTGGGATGCACTTTCCTTCATGCACATATTTTAATGTATGAGGATGATGATGGTGATGATGATGGATTACTCCATTGCAAAATTTGGAGAAGGGCAAATTTCATTTGGTTCCTTTATTGGTTCAAAAGTGTCAAATTAGGTACGTTCAGATTACAACATGAACCAAATGAATCCCTCCCCCATCCCTCCCCTCCACATGATGAAAATACTTTGGATGATCAGTTGACCCAAGATCTGAATAGATTTTGCTGAAGCATTTACCAGGCAAGGACAGTGCAGCATGTCCAAATTCCACTGAAAAAATCAACTTGACTCCAGCATGTAGGCAATTCAATTTCAATCTCATTGTTATTAACTACCAGCAAGGAACTGTTCCTCATTCACCCTTGGAGACCACTATTCTATTGTTCAGCGTTTTTAAAGGATCAGATGCATTTGTTCTAGATGGCTCTCATTTCATCTCTTCTCCCTGCTGCTGATGAGAGATGCTTTATGCTGTCCTGCTGTGCTATAAAACAGAGCAAGAGCTTAAAATAGTCCAGGGCAGAAGGACAGGCATTTGTATTACATTGTCGGTAGCTCAGGTGGACATGGAGTCTCTGCAACAAAGGTGGAGTCTCTATCAATTGCTGTCACATGTCCAGCAAATGAGCCTAGCAACTGCAGGTCCAAGGGCCCAAGAATTCTAAGATGGCCGGAACAATCAGGGATCAGGCAAAAGGCAGCCACCACTAGCCTATCACACCTTTTTTAAAATCTGGAGAGCTGCCCCACAAGAATTCTTGTGTAGCGATGGAGCAAAAATCTGCTTCGGCCTGTGAGGGCAGAGGACGACCCTACGTCTGGCCCTCCTGGGCCCCAACAGACATGCCCAGTGGATTTTCGCCCCATCGCTGGCTGCAGGACAAAGGGGGTGCAGGTCTGGGCAAAAGTGAGTTCCGTCCTGACCTGCACATGTCCTTTGTTCTTCCCCTGCTGCGTTAATGGCGGGGGGAAATATGCAATTGGGGAAATTGTGTTTCTCCCCCTCACCAACGGAGGCCTTAAAGGCCTAATTAAATGGGCCTTTAATCCCTACTCTTATGGACATGGAAGTGAGTATGGCCGGTGGTCAGATTCTTCAGAATCTGACCTCATTTAAGTCTGTGGGGACAACAAATGAGACAAGGGGCAGGCAGTGGGAGGATCAGAGTCCAATCCCTGTACAGGCAGAAAGGTCCCAACCAACACAGCAGACAATGAGCAGGCAGAAGGAGAGACCAAGTTGTAGTCCAGAATCACACACACCAGGAATCAATCAAGGAAGCCAACCATGGTGGAAGCTAAATTCAGGAAGGCCTGGTCAAACTTGTTTTCAGCAGCTCTCACAGCCTAAACTGCTGTTTTCATTCAGAGACTGTCAGAGCCACACCCAAGCCTCAGCTATAAGATGTTAGTGACTGCAGCTGAAAAGGTCCTCCTTGTGAGTAGGAATGTCATGAGCAGGGCAGGGCAGCAACTGGGTGGGGTGTGATGGGGAGCAAGGCACTGACAAGGACCAAAGGTGCAGAAATGAATGGACAGCTGATCTAAATGCTTCCAGCACATCATGAAATCCATTGTCGACAGACATGCCCATCAATACAACTCTATCTGTTCTGACTGGTCAGATGGAGACTCACAGCTTAAGGTTTTACACCAGAACTGGAAAATGAAAATTTTCTAATATGTAGGTTTGAGTATAGAAATTGGTAATTCAGAACTACAAAATGTGGGAAGAAGGATCTAATCTAAAAATATTTAGAAATAGTTGTGATAACAGAGTCTTCTATACTGAGGTGGGGTGAAGGACAGATCTACTTCAGCATTACAAGTAGTAGAAGAAGTAATGTCCCAACTCTAATCTCATAGAGGAGCATGGATGGGGATCACATTGGATTTCCGTTTGGATGCTTATTATGATGTACTATGATCCTCCAGATGCATAGCCACATCTGGTCTACACCAGAGGTGGGGGACCTCTTCAGCCCAAGGGTTGAATTCATTTCAGAAAAGCTCTTGTAGCATACTTTCCAGTGGTAGGTATAGCCAAAGGGAACAGGGCCAAAATACCAAAAATGCCAGTATATTTTATCTTAAAGTTATTTTTACCAGTAACTAAACTTTGGAAAGATATGTCAGCCTTTTAGACTGAGAAAGAATGTGCAAAAGCTGAAAAAACATCAAATGGTTGGTTGTCAGGGGAAAACGGTCATGGGCATTATTTTGAGGAACCATGGTAGGTCGGATTGGGATCTCAGGAAAGCCAGATTTAACCCAAGAGATTGAGATTCCTCACATACCATTTACAATTTAGCAAAGAAATGTGGGAGTTAGATGCCTGCTGAATCATTTCGTGCATAGAGCTCCCTAGCTAGATTAGGAAAATATAATGAGGATAGTGATGGGGGAGAATTTTCTGTGGTGCTAGGGATGGGAGAGTCAGGGATGCTTGGGCTCTGTGAAATTACTTCAAAGCTCAGTAGGATTTTTCCCATTCTCATTTCTGACCTGGTTTTCCCCATTTGTTTGAATTGTAAAAATGTGCATCCTCTCCAGCCCCACATTGATTAAAGCATAAAAATGCACAACTTTCACAATACAGAATTTAAGATGTGCATTGTTCAAAATTTGAGTATGCTTTAAAGGTATGCATTTTTAATGTTGTGCCCTTTTTGAAATGCAGATTTTGTGAGGGAAAAAGCAAATTCATGGAATTGCGGACATTTTCTTAGAAGATGCACTCCTGTTCATTTTTGGGGCCACAAACAAGACATTTTGGAGTAATTTGCAAACTGAAATAAAATCCTCATGCATGCCTACTCCATATTAAGCCTCCCCTGTCCACCCCCTAAGCTTAGAACACCAACAGAATTCTAAAGGAACTATCCAAGTTGTTGAACCTATTTTGGGGATCAGCTTCAGCACCTTGGAAATCTCCTTTAGAGTTCTGGTTGGTTCTGAGTGACCCCGAATGGATGTACAACCCCACCAAAACAGCCTCCATTGTTGCTATGTAACCTTCCTGTGTACACAAAAATAAAAATACCAACATATGGTATCTTAAAGCTCTTAATGCCAGTAAGTAAGCCTTAGGCAGGCATTTCAACCTTTTAGAGTGGAGGAAAACTACACACAAGCTGGGAAACCACAAAACCATTGATGCTTGAGGAAAGTCTTCGGCCCAAGAGAAGTAGGTATGGCCATCTAGAGAACTCTGGAGGCCCAGACTGGGACTCCAGGAAGCCTGGATGTGATCTCTGGGGCTGAGGATCCCCACCCTTGCTTTAGCCCATTCCATCTAGTCCTTCCCACCACACTGGAGTCATTGCCTTCTTCTGGGTGACAGCTCTTCTGGTAGTTGGAGATTACTCTCACATCTCCACCCTTCAGTCTTCTCTTCTGCCAGTTCCATCAGCCTTTCCCCATAGGACTTGCTTTCCATACTGATGACCATCTTCCTTGCCCTCCTCTGAAATTGTTCCCAATTTGCTACGATACAATAAACATTCCTTGGCCAGTAGGAACTGGTTTTGATTTGTTGATAGAATTCTTAAAGTGTGGCATCCAGAACTGAACACAGTAGTTTAGATGAGGTCTGACTAGAGAAACAGGGGGCTCAGGTTAGTGGGCTCCTTTTGTGGCATGGCCCCTCAGCAGATGCCCAGCCTAGACATGCCTAGGGATGCCCAAGGCTGGGAAATCCAGCCATTTTTGGGGCTTGCTGGACTTCCACGGTGCACCCAACTTGGCTTGCTTTCAAGAGCTGAGCCACATAGTTTCCCTGAATTCTGGAGACTTTCAATGCAGTGATGGTTTCTTTTGGTCTTGGTTGTAATTTGCGCAAATAGAGATTTGGGCAGATTATGGCCAAATTTGCACATTTTGGGCATATTGAGCCCATATTATATAGACATTCAAAATACTGAAAATTCATTAGCTGGCCAGACTCACTGCAGGCTGAAAATGGATGGAGTCCTGGGGGCTGAGCCAATTAAAGCTCACTGAGCTCCACCACCCCCATCCGGATTCCTCTGACACCCCTAGCTATGCCTACCCTTAAATCTAGTCCTGGTCCAAATCTTTCATCAAATCTTGGGTGAAAGAAGGGCTTTGGATCCATTTTGGATCTAAGGCTGCTTCCCTCATTTAGGGGCCCACTGCAGAGCTTTTCATGAGTCTAACATGGACCTTTGGGGCAAATGTCCCCCATTGCCCATAGATCTCTGTCAGAGAGGCAAATCCAACGCACTCTACGCCCCCATCCAGTCGATCTGGGGTTGGGTTTGCTCTCCATCATCCCCTGTGGCTTCAAATTATTTCTCTTTCATTCTTAGCATGGTCCTCTACTGTAATTACCTTCTCTTTTGGTTTATATATTATTTTCATCTCTAGAGCCAATATCATTCAACAAAGTATTTCTCAGGGCATTTGTAATTAAAAAAAAACTTGTTGATCAATAAAGATACCATAAAAGTTCATTATTGTTTTTGTCAAAGTTGAGATTTTTTTATACATCTGCAATAATCAAAGATTTCATAATATCGTAACTACATCTAGTCTTTGACAGCCAGGTAATTAAAATAGATGAACCATGTGTGACAATGGGCTACAGAGAAATTGATCATGTAGACTACTATCTCCCTCCTGCTCTTTTGAACATGGTTATTGAAAATTGGGGCCTAAATCAACTCAGTAAATTGAGACCAAAAAAAAAAAAAAGTTTAGAGTGTACCAAGACTTTCTCAGACTTGTCAAAGCCACAAATCAGTGATTGCTGAGCTTTTATTAATGACTTAGATGTGTAGGTGCAGGGAATGCTTATCAAATTTGCAGATGACACAAAATTGGGTGGGATAGCTAATACCCTGGAAGACAGAAACAAACTTCGAAGTGATCTTGATAGGCTGGAGCGCTGGGCTGAAAACAACATAATGAAATTTAATAGGGATAAATGCCAAGTTCTACATCTCAGAAAAAGAAACCAAATGCACAGTTAAAAGATGGGGATATTTGGCCAAGCAAGACTACAAGTGAGAAGGAACTTGGAATTGTTGTAGATCACAAGCTGAATATGGGCCAACAGTGTGATGTGGCTGCAAAAAAAGCAAATACTATTTTGGAATGCATAATAGAAGTATAGTTTCCAAACCACGTGAGGTACTGGTTCCCCTCTATTTGGCACTTGTTAGGCCTCATCTTGAGTATAGTGTCCAATTCTGGGCACCACACTTCTAGAAGGATGCAGACAAGCTAGAGGGCAATGAGGAGGGCAACGAGGATGATCAGGGGTCTGGAAACAAAGCCCTATGAGGAGAGACTAAAAGAACTGGGCATGTTTAACCTGGAGAAGAGAAGACTGAGGGGAGACATGATAGCACTCTTCAAATATTTGAAAGGTTGTCACACAGAGGAGGGCCATGATCTCTTCTCAATCACCCGAGAGTACAGGACACAGAATAATGGGCTCAAGTTACAGGAAGCCAGATTACAGCTGGACATCAGGAAAAACCTTCTGACTGTTCAAGCGGTATGACAGTGGAACCAATTCCCTAGGGAGGTCATGGGCACTCCTACAATAGAGGCTCTCAAGAGGCAGGTGGACAGTCAGATGCCTTTAAGGAGGATTCCTGCATTGGTGTCATGGCCCCATCTGAGGAATCTTCCTCTGCAGAGGAAGATGAAGTTCCAGAGGCAGCATTGGAGGAGAAGGAGGGACAGGCCAGTTCCTCAGAAAAGCCCCAGGAAAGCCACCCTCTTCCACCCCCTGTCTCAAACGAGGAAGATTCTGGGCTCAAAGAAGTTCGTCCTTTGACTCCTCAGCAGAGGCGACGTCTGAATCGTGTGGAGCAGATTCGACCAACAAGACGGAGTTTGAGATTACAGAAACACAGCGCAGCAGATGCGAGCCTTAAATAGATTAATTTAGTAATATGGGACAGCTGGGGAAGAGCGAGTACAGGTTCAGGCGAGGCATAAAAGGCTCAAAAGGGGAGGCAGTGCTTTTGTTGGGAACAACTGACGTAGATGACTTCTAGCATTTCTGCCTGCTTCCTGCTCATAGATCGTGGACTGACTACCTGTCCTGAAACTTGACTCTGGACTTTGGCATTTGGACTTTCTGACTACCTGACTTGAACCTTGACTCTGGACTTTGGCATTTGGACTTTCTGACTGCCTGACTTGACTCTGGATTCTGGACTTGGACTTGTTGTCTCTCAGGCTGGCCCTTGACCATGGACTCTGACGTTAAACACTGGACTGGATAGGGTGACCACATTTGGGAAACCAAAAAAGAGGACACCCAGTGGGATGGGGGTGGGAAAGCAGCTTTCAGGGGCCTCTGGGATACATGTCATTCACCCCCACCACCTTAAAGGCCCCAAATGGGGTGGAGGAGGGGAAAGTGTGTCATTCCCACCCTCCACTATAATGTCTGGGAATGACACGCTTTCCCCTTTCAGGCCCTGACTGGAGCAGTGCGAGGGAAATGACCCACCTCCAGAAGGTGTGTCATTCCCTCCCACCATGCTAATGCAGCCTTCAAAGAGAAAGCGTGTCTTTCCAGGACATTATAGAAAATTACAGAAAATCCCCCCTGACACCCAGAATAGAACAAAAACCAGGACAAATCCGGGGAAATCCTGACAGTTGGTCACCCTAGGACTGGAGATTCTGGAATTTTCACTCGGGCTCTGTGAGTTAAAGGTTTCAGCACCTCACTTTCTACCAGGGTTAATCTCTTGATAATAATCAAAGGAAACCTCTAGTGTGTCTGCTGGTCTTATTCCTAAGCTAAGAAGTGTATTGGCTGGTTTCCCAGAAAAGAACCAAGCAAAATATGACAATTGGGCAGGGGATTGGACTGGATGGCCTCATAGGCCCCTTCCAACTCTACTATTTTATGAATTATGAGTTTACAGGCAAACAGTTAAGACCACAACAGAAAAAAAAATTCTACCTCAAGGAAGAGCGATAAGAACTGAGATAGCTTACGGTTGCATGGTCAATTATCCATCAACAAAGATAAAAACAAAACAAAACAAAACAGGATACCAATTTGATTTTAAAATAGAAAATAATACAACATTTGCTGATTTATATGTAGAAGTGCAAATTTAGAAGTAATTATTATGATTTAAGATGAAAGACAGTACTTCTGTCCATTGTGGGGAAGGCTGACACCAGGTGGCTGGTGTGTCTGCTCAGTCTACTGCACTGACACAAATTGATAAGCAGCAACGCCAAGGACCTCGCTGCCCTCCCTTCTTAGGAACATAGGAAGCTGCCTTATACTGACTGCAGGTCCTTCTAGCCCAGTATTGCAAACACTGACTGGCAGCAATTCTCCAGGATTTCATGCAGGATTCTTTCCAAGCCCTACCTGGAGATGTTGGGAAATCAAACCTGGGACCTTCTGCATGCAAAGCGGATACTCTACTACTGGGCCAAGCTCTTCACATAGTTGTTGTTGTTGTTGTTGTTGTTGTTGTTGTTGTTGTTGTTGCTGTTGTTTTACTTTTAACTGGACTTGGTCTGGGCAGACCTTCAAATAGAAGACACCTTCAACTAGAGGTCTGTCATCAAACCTGTACTGTTACTAGGAAATGAAACGAAAGTCCCATTCTTAGATCCGTAGGATAGTTCACACTGGATATTACAGATCAAGTATTGAGAATTTTGCAAGGAAGGATACTGGAGAAAACCTAAAATGAATTCAGATTTTTAAGAATCAGACCTGTAGAATGTGTGGAGTCTGTGGATTCTGGTATTATTATTATTATTATTATTATTATTATTATTATTGTTATTATTCTTTTCAAAGTGGGCTTGTACTTCCATTTTTAAAAAGAACAACGACACCCGCACTTCTTAGCTTGGAGCAAAGGCTTACATTTCTATGTCAAATCTCTCCCAGACCAAATCAAATACTTAGTTGCATGCAGAAGCCTCATACCCCTTTCTGAGTAAATGAAGTAAAACCCTATTTAGAGCAGGGACTCCTGGGTTGGATACTATTGTTTTACTACTCCAACCCCCCCCCCCCCAGATATGGCTAATGCACATATAAAAGGGATAAACTAGGAATGTCGAAGAAATTAATAACAGAATCAGATTTTGAGGTTCTGCAGTGGTCCAGCTTTTCCAAATCACATGGATTACACAGATTTGCGGACCAAACTATCCAGAATTTTATGCATATTTAGCCATAGAAAAACATGTAAAATAAAATAAAATGTTATTACACAAATAATTATTACACATTTTCACAAATGTGAATTTGCACAAATGCAAATTTGTGCGAAACTGGGTCATTGGAAAAAATCCAATTCTGCCAATGAGCGGACAATGGAATGAAAGCCATCTGAGAATCCATGAAATGCAGACGGAACAGATTTTACAAAATCTGTACATCCCTAGGATACACTGTGACCTTTCATTGCAGGGATCCACCTGTTTCCTTTATTTCCAATGTTCATGTGATGAGTGCCATTGCTTATATAACCAAAAGAGCAATATTCACACACCAGGAGCAGGTATCAGCAAGACTGGAAAAAAACCCAAAATTTAGAGAAGTACAAAAGTTCAGAGTGGGGGGTGCAAAAAGAGACCAGTTATGACTAAGCACATCCAGTGGTCACAGAATGTTAACTCTTTTGCTGCGGGACAGAAAAATGGGGAGCTGGAAAAGTGTGGGATGGAGTGGCTTTGAACTTGAACAGAGCTACTGCACATCCCAACAGTTCCATGCAGGTCCCATTTGTGCTCACTAATGCCAGAGATCTCTCTTGGAAAGCTGCATGCAAAGAAAATAGCAATCTATTTTCTTTCTCCCTTTCTTTTGGCTCCCAATCTCAGCATCAATGTTCACTAGGAAGCTGTGTGTATTCCATGGGGCTACTGTTGTCCATTTCCAGCACAATCTAAAAGCCAAGATGAGTGGGAAATAGCAGTGGTAGGGTGACCAGATAAAATCCAGGTCAGGGCTCATGTAACTTTAACAGTTGTAGAGAAAAGGGAATTTCAGCCAGTGTCATTTGTATGCAATTAGTTCCTGGTGAAATTCCCTCTTCATCACAACAGTTAAAGGTGCAGGCACTATACTGAGTGATCATATACAAAAGAAGGCAGGGCCACTGCAACTTTTACAGTTGTGATGAACAGGGAATTTCACCAGGAAATAATTGCATACAAATGACACTGGCTGAAATTCCCTTTTCTCTACAACTGTTAAAGTTACATGAGCCCTGAGCTGGATTTTATCTGGTCAGCCTAAGCAGTGGCTGCTATCTGCATGGCTATGAATCTAGGATAGTATGATTCCATCTGTGATATCAATATTCAGAGGAAAACTGGCCAGGCCTTGTACATTTATATTTGGGTGAAATGCCAGCTAGGTAGAATAAAGCTTCCAGGGCTGAAAAGCACTGAGTGCTAATGAATTCCCCCACCGTCTGTAGATTACTAATCCTGATTTATTTGAATATCTCTCCCTCCTGCCCACCTCTCTCTCTCTCTCTCTCTCTTCAGACACACACACACACACACACACACACACACACTTCATGACTATTTTAAAACTTTCTCAGAAGTTACACCAAGCCTCCCCCCTGCTTCCACAAAACTATCTTCAAACATTGCAGCTAAATTTAAAGGTGTGAAATAGAGGTGTTTTCTTGTGTTCTGAAATCCTTTCCCATACAGGGCTTGATGCCTCACACAAATCAGCAGGTCTATTTCTTGGGGGGGGGGGTATTTCTAGGCAGTTTCGTTTGGGCAAATGATGCTGAGCTACCGCAACACAATTATATGACAATATGCATATACTATTGTGAGTTTTGCCATTAGAGCAAAAAATGGGGAGAAGAGTGCAATGCCATGAGACTTTCACATAGTTTTATTGGTGCTGTGATGAAAATTGATAGAAAAGTCAAAGGAAAAGAAAAATTCAGAAAACTGGGATTGGGTTTCTTATGCTTACTTTATATGGTGGCCGAGGTGTGTGTGTGAGAGAGTTCCCTGTCTTTTCTTGTGCAATCATCTCTCCAGCTGCCTGTAACCTCCTCAGTTTCCCACACTTCAATTAAATTCCAGAGGAAGACATCATGAGGTAATTCCTTGCATAGGGACTTTTTTTTCCAGATTGGGGCAAGATCTACACGACCACTTCATAATGATTTATAACAGTTTTGACAACTGTTTGGGCTCAGTACACATTGAATATACAGTTCTCGAACTGTTTTCAAAGTGTTATATCTTGCTTGGTGTAGTTCTGGCCCAGGAAATGCAGATATGGATGCTTCAGAGCAAAGGAGTGATGTGGTTTCTTCTTCTTCTTCTTCTTCTTCTTTCTTCTTCTTCTTCTTCTTCTTCTTCTTCTTCTTCTTCTCCTCCTCCTCCTCCTCCTCCTCCTCCTCCTCCTCCTCCCCTCCTCCTCCTCCTCCTCCTCTTCTTCTTCTTCTTCTTCTTCTCCTCCTCCTCCTCCTCTTCTCCTCCTCTCCTCCTCCTCCTCCTCCTCCTCCTCTTCTTCTCCTTCTTCTTCTTCTTCTTCTTCTTCTTCTTCTTCTTCTCCTCCTTCTCCTTCTCCTTCTCCCCTCCTCCTCCTCCTCCTCCTCCTTCTCCTTCTCCCCTCCTCCTCCTCCTCCTCCTCCTCCTCCTCCTCCTCCTCTTATTCTTCTTCTCCTTCTCCTTCTCCTCCTCCTCCTCTTCCTCCTCCTCCTCTTCTCCTCCTCCTCCTCCTCCTCCTCCCCTCCTCCTCCTCCTTCTCCTCCTCCTCCTCCTCCTCCTCCTCTTCTTCTTCTTCTCCTCCTCCTCCTCCTCCTCCTCCTCCTCCTCCTTCTCCTTCTCCTTCTCCCCTCCTCCTCCTCCTCCTCCTCCTCCTTCTCCTTCTCCTTCTCCCCTCCTCCTCCTCCTCCTCCTCTTATTCTTCTTCTCCTTCTCCTTCTCCTTCTCCTTCTCCTTCTCCTCCTCCCCTCCTCCTCCTCCCCTCCTCCTCCTCCTCCTCTTCTTCTTCTCCTCCTCCTCCTCCTCCTCCCCTCCTCCTCCTCCTCCTCCTCCTCTTCTTCTCCTTCTCCTCCTTCTCCTCCTTCTCCTCCTCTTCTTCCTCCTCCTCTTCTCCTCCTCCTCCTCCTCCTCCCCTCCTCCTCCTCCTCCTCCTCCTCCTCCTCCTCCTCCTCTTCTTCTTCTTCTTCTTCTTCTTCTTCTTCTCCTTCTTCTTCCTATTACACTTCAGCACCTTGCGGTCAGAAAAAACTACCAAAAGAGATTCAAAAGAAAACTGAAAATGCCCTGAGAATGAGACAGAACAATGGAAGTGTCTTTCATGCAATTTCAGGAAACTGCAGGGCAAAGTTTGGCAGAGCATTAGCTCCACCTTTCCCATGGGGCTGGACACAGTCCTGCCCCCTCACACCTGCTGCAGGGTTTTCAGGAAAGTAGCAGTACGTAACTACAAGCACTACCCCCCAGTACTGTAATATTTTGAAGACCCTAGGAAAGGTACTAAACCAACTAGAGCAGAGCCAAAAATAAAATAAAATCAGAAGATACTTTCTCTGAAAAGTTCAGAGGTTTCCCCCTCCCTTCTCTCCCCCCCCCCCCCCCGGTCTAGAAATCATACACAACTCTGCAGAAATTTTCCATATTTTCTTCACCCATCTTTTTTCATGGTGGCCGACTGGTTAACTTTCTTTTCCCAGCTTACAATGCCCCCAGACTCAGGTTAAGTATGAGGCATTGCAGAGAACACAAAATGTGGGCCAGGCTGACATCATGGTTGATGTTGTTGCCATTTATTGCAGCAGTACAAATCAGACAAACTAAAGCCCTTAGGAAAAAAGAAAGAGACATACAAATCTATGCTAAATGGGGAGCTCTATCTGTGAAGAAACAGTTCAGTGAGCTCTAGCTGGAGAAATCTGGTGAAATTTCCCCCAGTCCCTCTGCCCATAAGTAGGGTGGAGAATTTTGAGGGGCCATTCGTGCACAGCTCTAATTTTTACCAATGATGCTATTCGATTTAAGCTGCATTAAAAAAAACCTCTCTCAAAACATATCTTTACTATAGATCACTGTTCTCTCAGTGCAAACGTGCAAATCAAGCACTTCTCAATCATGAAATTTATGCAACTTTCCTCCACAGACCAAAGCGAGCTGATTCAGTCTACACGGGGAAATTTGTGCAAAAGCGTACTGGGAACGTTGCACAGATCAAGCACATGTCCAGCCGACATTTTCAGCAGAAAAGTGCTTGTGTTCACATTCAGGGCTTTGAATAGGGCATGCTGGCACATTTTGCAAGAATAAATGAAATATCCATCCCTACATAGGTAGGCTGGACCATATGAAAAGGAGGACAGGGCTCATGGAACTTTGACAGTTGCAGAGAAAAGGGAATTTCAGCCAGCGTCATTTGTATGCAATTAGTACCTGGTGAAATCCCATCTTCATCACAACAATTAAAGTTGCAGGCACTATACTAGAGTGACCAGATACACAAGAGGGCAGGGCCCCTGCAGCTTTATCTGTTGTAATGAAGAGGGAATTTCACCAGGTACGAATTGCATACAAAGGATGCCGGCTGAAATTGCCTTTTCTCTACAACCGTTAAAGTTACAGGAGCCCTGTCCTCCTTTTCATAGGGTCCAGCCTATACATAGGGCTAGATGGACTCACCTCCGCCCACATTGCTGGGCACTCACTGAACCACTGCTGTCTGTCCTTCCCTGTTTGGCTCCCTGGGTGATCTGCTGCATGGTACATGGGAGTCAGGTGAGTGCCCAGTGGCTGCCCAATCCCTTAGGGAGTTTATATTTTGCAAACAATTGACAGCTTGGGGTTTTCCATAAATACAGCCTTTATGGCCACCATTTACATAAGATTACATTTACAGAAAAAAAGCTAAGCTGCCATTTTTTCACAAAATGGTGGCTTGCTGAGGTGTCAGGCAGCCGCCGAGCGCTCATGTACCACACTGTGGCTTGGAGAACAGGGTCCAGGAGGCCAAGAGGGAGACAGATGTTCAGATTGAGGCACAATCTACACTACTGTTTTAAAATGGTTCATAACAGTAGTGAAAACCCTTAGGGCCCAGGACACACTCCATATACAGTTTTCAAAACGTTTTTAAAGTGTCATATCCTGCTTGGTGTAGATCTGGCCATAGCGAGAGCCATGAGCTGGGGTCTAGAGAATACAATTGAGTAGGGCAGGGTTAGGGTTCTTCCAGACAAGACTGGATGAGTCACCTCTGAAGCCAGGTCTTAATTGGAATTGGTTGGCGTATCATTGCTGGAGCCTACGGGGTGCTGCTGTTTTTGTGCAAGAAAAACAAGACTAAATCCAAAGATTTCTTCCACTTGTCTAGACAGAAGCATGAGAATTACTAAAGAACCAACACACTGTATGAACACTTATAGAAAGATTTTCAGAACAGTCCTAGTAGCTTTTTTGCCTTCAGCACACGATACTTTAGATCCATCCCATTATCCTGGAAGTCAGTGCCAATTTTTTGTCAGCTCTTTAGCCCTTCCGTTAGTTGGCATACAAAAGTATAGAGCTTATTATTTCATAGAGAGGGGGGAAGGTGATTGTGTTATCAGATCATTGTCCCATTGAATGGAGACTATTGGAATATGAATTCTTCAGGCAATTAGATAAAATAGGGTGTCAGTATATAGAAACGGACACATTTTTAAGAAGAGGAAAGCAGTCGCGTGACAAAATCACCCTGCCATTAGAGAACAAACGGCATACACATTTCCTGCTGCTCATGAAAAGTTTTGCAAATTCTTTGCGCAACGAGATTAAATTGCCCCATGTTAACAATGAGGCAGTAGGCACCACTGAGAAGAGCTAGGTTTAGGGATGTTGGAGGAATTTGTCCAGCAGTGGGAGTGGAATTTACAGAGCTTTCAGTAGCTTCCCCCACCCCAACTCAATCTGCACATCGGTTTTCTGTTTGATTGTTGTTGTTTTTATTGTCAATAGAAAATAGCACATTTGCAGCTTCCATTTGCATAACCAGTGCAAACTATGCAAGTAGTTCCCAGTTTTCTCAGCTTGTAAATACAAGCTGTACCAGTTGGGCAGTGGGATCCGTCGGACCCAAAAATGGCGTGATTTTCAAACAATGGATATCCCTACAGCTGTTATGATACCTTAGAATCCTTGAATTATCACAGGTTTCTCCATGGGGAAGTCACAGATGTGACACTCCAGCTTGTCTCCTTCTATCAGACTTCTATAATGAAACTGTTCATGCCCCCAAAGTTAATAGCCATTCTAGTTACTGTAGATTGATTTCCGCTCAGGTTTCAGTTAGATCAGCCAAGTTAAATGCCATGGAAAAACAGTTTGTTTAATTTAGAATATCACCCACACATTTTAAACTTGTTTGAACATCTAGAAACATTTGGGAAGCACCCAGATCTTTTCTTCAATCCTGGCTTTATGAAATATTGAGAAGCTCTCATGATTTATCGCACTTTATACCTCATTGCACTGTCTTTTTATGTATTTAAAGTTTAGTTAATGCAAACCTGACAGGAGAGTGGAATGTAATTTACACTTTTAATATATGGTAGAACAGCTAAGGCAATGCGTTATTTCTGTCAATGGAAAGGTACAATTTCTCTGATAGATTGATAGACTGAGGAAAAGAACTTGTACAAGATCCGTCTCTCCACACACACACACACACACACACACACACACAATAAGTCAGGCTTCTTGCACAAATATGCATTGCATGGATGTGCATATGATTCCACACATTATTCCTGTGCCTTGGATATTGGAGAGAATTGTCACTAGGAAATAGCATGGGAAAAGGACATTGTGAGGTCACCACTATCTGTGATGTCACCCCCACCCCCCTCTGAGGCAATGCCATTGTGTGAGTGTGTATGTGTATGTTTCAACAACTTTTGGCTTAATTCATTTGTAGTTTCATTTTGGCCTTTATGGATAACAAACATGACCGAGAATGGTGTGGTTTAAAAGAACAAAAGAAAATGTAAAACTTTATTTACAAGGATTAAGATGTTTCAGTATACATATTAGGTTTCATGGTGTTAAATGAATATTATAAGGGTTTTTTTGCTATTATTTCTTTACCTGATAATTAGACTTTAAAATAAATATACCAATAATAATAATAATAATAATAATAATAATAATAAATTTATTTCTTACCTGTCTCTTCGTTGAGATCGAGGTGGGGAACAGCAGCGAATATAAAATATGATAAAATACATAAAACTGATTAAAAACATGGCACATTATTAAAATAGCAATAAAACAACCTAAAAACAGTCTAAAATTCCACTGTATATGCCTGCCGGAAGAGATTAGTCTTTATAGCTTTCTTAAATTCTAAAAGACTGTTCAGTTAACGAGTCTCCTCCGGCAGGCCATTCCACAGTCTGGGAGCGGCAGAAGAGAAGGTCCTCTGGGTTATACCCGTCATCCTAGTTTTCGCTGACTGAAGTAGGTTCTTCCCAGAGGACCTGAGTATGCGGGGTGGATTGTATGGGAGAAGGCGATCCCGCAGGTAACCTGGATCAAACCATGTAGGGCTTTAAAGGTAATGACCAACACTTTGTACTTCTCCCAGAAAATAATTGGCAGCCAGTGGAATGGTTTTAAAGCTGGTGTGACATGGTCACCCCTAGGTGTACCAGTGACCAACCTGGCTGCCATATTTTGATCAAGTTGAAATTTCCGGACTAGGCACAGAGGTCGCCCTATGTACAGCACATTGCAGAAGTCAAGCCTCGAAGTTACCAGTGCATGCACTACTATCTGTAGGTCCCTCCCACCATTTCTCAGAGAAATCTAACCACCCCCTAAATCTGGATCCCAGATCCCCTGATCCTACCCCTCTGAAATCCAGTTCTTATCTCATTCCTCCCCCCCCAAAAAAACCCAAGGCCAGATCTACACCAAACAGGATATAGCGGTATGAAAGCAGTATATAAAAGGCAGGAGCCACACTACTGTGGTACTGAAGTCCCCTGACAACTGTTGGGCCCATAGACACATACTATATACTAGGCTGACCATCTGAAAAGGAGGACAGGGCTCCTGTAACTTTAACTGTTGTAGAGAAAAGGGAATTTCAGCCAGTGTCATTTGCAGGCAATTAGTTCCTGGTGAAATTCCCTCTTCATCACAACTGTTAAAGTTGCAGGGGCCCTGCCTTCTTTTGTATATGGTCACTCTAGTCTAGTGCCTGCAACTTTAACTGTTGTGATGAAGAGGGAATTTCACCAGGAACTAATTGCATACAAATTACACTGGCTGAAATTCCCTTTTCTCTACAACTGTTAAAGTTACAGGAGCCCTGTCCTCCTTTTCAGATGGTCAGCCTATATATACCACTATATTCTGCTTGGTGTGGCTCCTGCTTTTATATCTTGCTTTCATACCACTATATCCTGCTGGGTGTAAATCTGGCCCAAGTGACAGTTATACCCCCCTCTCTCCTAACTGAAAATGGAATAGCCAAACAGGAGACACCCTTCAAAAAGCTCAACATTCTAACTCCCCTCTCCAACTTACCATTGCTTGTAGGATAAAAGATTTGTTAAAGTAAATCAAGCTTGCAACCAAACGTTCTGATAGAATCTAAACAAACTAAATACCATTTCATCATAGACACCAACTGATTTGATTCAACCATGAGAGCTGCATAGGCTATGGGACCAGAAGGACCTTAGTCCATGGCAGAATGCATGTTTTGCATGCAAAACATCACAGATTTAATCCCTGGCATCTCTAACTAAAAGGACCAAGTAGCAGGCTATTGGAAAGATCTCTTTCTTTTAAAGTTCTTGGAGTGCCACTGTCAGCTAGAATAGACAATATTGGGGTATATGGTGTCATGCCTGACCTTTGCCTGAGCCAGGATTCCTCCTCCACAGATGAAGACCTGGAAACAGGAAAGCCCAGAAGGCAGAATGCCATGGCACTGACCAGGAAGACCCCACCAGGCCTGTCTCAGAGGAAGCCCGGGAAGGGCCCTGGGAGTGGGCTCACAGCTCACCTGCACCAGAAGACCTTTCTGAGTTGGAGGGGATATTGTTGGAGTGAATGTTGATTGGCTGTTGGATTCAAGTGTTGGAATGGAAGTTAGCAGTGAGAAGCAGTTGTATGTGGAGAGTTGACAGGGTTAGAGAGAGACTGGGTTTGTCTGCTGAAGGGGTTAGAATCAGAGTAGGATCAGAGAATAGCAAGAGATAGGTTGGACTAGTGGGTAGAGTAGGCAAGGATACGTAGGATACTGTACAAACAAGTATTGTAACAAATGAAGGCACAAGATTGGCAAACTGCATGGATTTACTTATTGTTAAATAAAAGCTATTATGTTTCATGAACTGGATTGGATTCTTAAAGTACCTGAGGTAAGGTACAGTGTTATATGGTGGCAGCAGTGAAGTAGAAGGGGTGAACACAGTGGAGCACAGATGAGCTGTTCACTATGGGGCTAAGGACGGTCAGTGAAACAAAGAACCAGTGAGCAGCAGTATGCCGACCGGGTCCATGGTTGGGATCCTTTTATAGAGAAAGGTAAAAAGGAGACCCAAAAGAAAAGGTTGTGACAGTTCCAGCCAAGCCAATTGAGGAGGTCCTATTCTCTGGATTCCCCCTCATATCGGCAGGATCTACACTACTGCTTTAAAACATTTTATAACAGTAGTGACAACTGTTGGGGCCCAGGACACACTCCATATACAGTTTTCAAAACGTTTTCAAAGTGTCATATCCTGCTTGGTGTAGACCTGGCCATCATTCCATTTGGGATTTCAATAAGGTTCCATCTTGTATCTTCCTTCAGTTCTACTAGCTTCAGCAACTACAATCCACTCCTCAGTCTTCCAGATGGTTTCTTGTGGGAAGAGACTCCACTTGGGGAGAATTAATCTGGCACTATCAAAGATGATAGGCATGTGCTACAATAGGTAAATAGGTATGCAGTATATCCATGTTGGCCAACAAGAACACAAATAGAATGTTTCCAAAGGGGAGACTTCATTAACTTCTCTGTCAAAGTCTGTCTCTGAATAATCTCAAACCTTTTACATCAAGGTCAGTTCTTCAAATGCCAACCTGGCACCCTCCTGATGTTTCCCATTATTTTCAGCCAGCATGGTCAATAATTAGTCAATAGTCCAAAACATTTGGCGGTCATCAGGCTGGGGAAAACTGTCCTAATGTTAATAGTACAACTTTCTTTTGAGTCTCAAGGTGACTTATTCCATGGTATGTATATCTGCCTAGGAATAAGCTCCACTGAACACAGAGGGGCTTGCTTCCGGAGAGGCAAGGATTGCATTGTAAGTCTGCAAGGGGTCCTCCCATTACCATCTTAAGACTAAACCAAAGTGGAGATGGTGCTTAATGTGTTCCTTTCTTCTTTCAGTTGATTTTTTTTAACCTAAGAGGAGTTCTGTGCAATGTGAAATCAAACGTACAATGTGAACATGGACTGGTCTTCATAACAGTAATATGTTGTCATTTCTGCAAATTACTTGACCATTGAAGAATACATTTTAAATCAAGAACAGAAGAGCATAAGAAGAACTGAGCAGAATCAGACCAAGGTCTGTCTGCTCTAGCATTCTTGCCACACCCTTTTACAACTGATGGGAGCTCCCGTCATGTGTCAGGGCATGGCCATCTTCAGGGGGAAAAGTTGGGTGTGCAGATCTGTAAGCTTCCCTGGGAGCTAAGGGTGGGTTGAAAATCCACCAGAGCCTGTGAGCTCGCCAGACACCCTGCTCTCAGCCCTCTTGGGCCCTGCAGAATGGGCCTGGCAGATTTTTGCCCCATTGTTCCTTTATGAAAAATGGGGGAGGGGTGCTGGTCTTGTAGGGTGCAGGGGAAAATATGCCATTTCCCCAGCCCCAGTCCTTCCCGCCCCTCCAATGGGCTCCCCTCCCTGCTGATGGGGGTCTCAAAGGCCCTAAGGCATTCTCACCCTGCCCCGCCCCCTGTGTCCATCAAGGCCGGAAAGGGCCTCCTAACGCAAGCATTACGAGGCCCTTTCAGGCCTCGATGGGAGTGGGTAGGCGGGAAAGCACACTTTCTGGGATGCTGGGAACTGCGCAGATTGCAGAGGCTCGCAAAGTATGCTTTCCCATGCCTCTCCCCCCTCCCTCACCCATTGGAGCCAAAAAGGCCTCTTAAAGCAAGTGTTAAGGAGCCCTTTCAGGCTGGGATGGGTGTGGGGGGGAGGGAGGCAAAGTGCACATCCGAGGCCTACGTAAAACGTGCAATTTCCCCAGCATGCTAACAGCGTGCCGTGGGAATTGCACACTTTCCAGTGGCCTCAGACCTGTGCAACACTGAGCACTCGCCAGGCCAGCTCAGCTGAAAGAGGGCTGGCTAGGCAACGCTCCGCCAAAGCGCTTGGCTCGCCATTCACTACTGGGAACTGAAATGATCATAATACCAAAACAACAACAATAACAACAACAACAACATGTGGCTAGCATTAGTTTGCTTTCTGCACAGGCCTGTTAAAATAGCCACATCACAAATTCATACACTCCCAAGATCCCCTCCACCACTTTCTTGAAAATAACCTGCAGAAATGCTAATATTTAGCTTGTTTATGAGAGCAGGTGGCCTATTAATGACTGTCTGTTAAAGTTAGATATAGATAGCGCAATTGTAGTATGGATTTTGTTGCACACTTCATTAAGACTAGCTTAGCACACTGAAGGTGCCAGGGGTCAGAGCAAATCAAGTATATGTTTAGAAAAGGAATTATGAGAAAGTTATTGCCCAAAGCGAATCCTACGGATATAAAATACAGCAAGTGGTGAGTATATAAACATACTAATGGTCGGCTATTAGGCTGTCTTATTAAAGGCATAAAGCACAATGCATTCCATATAAAAGAGCACAATGTACCCTGAACTGTCTTTGTGCTAGAGTTATACAGAGCAATCGTAATGATGCTGAGAGCAGAGCCTGAATTATAGTTTCACACAGTAGCTGCCCTGAATGCTGGAGAATCACAGCCCCACCTCCCAATTGGGACAAATGGTTTGCTTTCAAGTAGGTGAACTGAGCAAGTAGTGCAGATGTATAAAGACAGCATGACTTGAGTTCTTCGTTCATGATTCTAATTCAAATCCAAATGTTGTTGCTTTCCACATCTTACCACAGGGGTGGGGAACTTCACACCTGCACGCAAAAACTGGCCTGCCCGGGGAGGATCAAATTGGACTCTCCAAATTTTCCCATTGGCCATAACCATCCAATTGTTTTGTGATTTCCCTGGCTTTTGTGCAGTTTCCCCATCCTAAAAGATTGACATTCATTCATTCATTCATTTCAACATTTGTATCCAGCATGGAAGGCAGCGATGAAGGAGAAGGCCTCCAACCCTACTATTCTATGATTCTATGATTCTCAGTGGTGGCCACCCATCACCCACTTGACATCACCACTGTTATCTTTTCGGTGCCAGGTTAAGACCTATCTCTTTTCTCAGGCATTTGGCACACTATGCTAAGTTTTAAATGGTACTGGATCTGTCCTGTGGTATGATTAAGTGTTCAAAGTTGTTTTAGATATATGTTGCCTTCATGTATATTGTTTGTGTGTTTTACGTAAGTGGTTTTTAAACTTTGTGCACTGTATTATAATGTTTTTAAACTTTGTAAATTTCCCAGAGAGCCTTGGCTATGGGGCAGTATAGAAATGCAAATAATAATAATAATAATAATAATAATAATAATAATAAATCATTGGGATCTCAGGGTGGCACACAGATAAAATCAATAAGTAATGTGCACAGCTAAAAATGTATTAAACCATTAACAAGCTAAAACTGTAGGAAAATAATAATAAAAGCAACAAAAACCATTACAACTGTGTGCAGCTTTAGGCAAATTTAGCCCTCAAAATGGCTCTCCTAAGGCTTATTTACTGGTAGCAAGAGTATTCAGCTAAATTATGCTGGTATTATTAATGACTGCCACCATTAGAGTGGAAGGGGGAAATCAGTGATTTCCCCAGTCTTGGTGAAATTGTGTTCCCCCCCTGCTAATGGGGTTCTTAATGGTCCTGTTAATAGGGCCTTTAATGCCCCCATCGGTGGTGGTGCGAGGAGAGAAACGCAATTTCCCCAAGGTTGGGGAATTGTGTATTTTCTCCCTCCACTAAATTGCATATTTCCCCCTGCTGTGGTAATGGTGGCTTCCATTACCACAGTGGGAGAAAGGACAAAGGGCATGCTTAGGTCAGGGAGGAAGTGAGTTCCACCCAGACCTCCACCCTCTTTGTCCTTTGCCAGCTTTGGGGTGAAAATCTGCTCAGTGCATCCATTGGGCCTGGAGGGCTAGATGCAGGGGCATCTGCTGCCCTCCTGGGCCCAGGCAGATGTTTGCTCCATCACCAGTTTCATAGAAAGGGGGCCACCACACTGAAGACTCTTCTCCGGGTGGACAACAATCAGGCCATAGTTCCGTGAGGAACTATGATGAGCATGACCTCTGATGACATCAGTGGCCAGCCATGTTGATAAGGGACAAAGTGCTATCTCAGGTTTCTTGGTCCCAAGTTGTTTAGGGCTTTATGCACTAGTACCAAAACCTTATACCCAGCCCCGTAGTGAATTAGCTATACGTATGAGGGGGAAACCCAGGAACATTTGCTTGTCTACTTCAGGCCAGTGCTACTCACTCTCTGCAATCCCATGGAAGACTTTGTCAGGAGCTTCCTCCAGATGTAACTTGAAAAAACAATTTGTTTGTTTAAAATGATTTCCATCAGGACTGTCTGCATTTTACTTATCGGATCTTGCTGTCTTCAGACCTCATTACCTCCCTTGAAAGCAACTTGCAGCTCAGCCAAGCAGATGTTTTCTTATCAAGAATTCAGCCCAGACCTATTTGTTCAAAATTAGCATATCTCATTAACTGTCTCAAGGATGCTGCCTTAATTCATCTTTTAATGAGCATCCTTTCTGAAACAAAAAAGCAAGAAACAACAACCCCCCCCCCAAAAAAAACCCCTCCTCTCTTTTCAAAAGAGAAACCTCCTTCAACCCCTGCTCCAACCGGTCATACCCTGCCATCAACCCAATAAAACAAATGTTATGCATGTTAATATGCAGTTCAAATAGTAGAATTGTGAGAGACCAAAAAGCATTTAAATGATGAACCCTGCACTACACATAGGATGATGCCATTTACTAGAACCACCAAAACCAAAGCTCCCCAAATTCCATCTCAAAGCTTTTTCTGACTGGAGTGCAGATCAAATTGCGAGCCTTGTTTTTTTTTTCTTGCATAAAAATCCATGTGTACTTTCATGCAGATTGTCCCCAACTTTGAAATGTATGCATTCTTCTCCCACTGATTAAAGCGTATTTGTGCACATTTTTCAAAAGTGCACATTTTTAGGTAGATTTTTCAAATGAACTGTCAAACACTTTTTTTTTTTTTTTTTTGGTCGGGGTGTGGAACATGAAACAAGTTGCAAGCTTGGAAATTATATGAACTGCGAATGCAGATTGAGTCTGAGTCCTTGTGTGGTCCAGAAGGGGGCAAACTGGGTAAATCCTGATAAGAAACTAACTGAAACAAACTTCTCATGCATCCCTAGGTGAGAGTCAGACTAGGTGAGAGTCAGACTATTTGTTCACCTAGCCAAGCATTATTTATTTATTTATTTTATTTATTGCATTTTTATACCGCCCCATAGCCGAAGCTCTCTGGGCTGACTGCCGGTGGATTTCAGAGACATTCCAAGACATATTCAAATGTTTTTGGATTTCTATGAATTCAACCTGAGGATTTTGCAGCAGACCAGTATCTTCCAAGTCAAGTAAATTCTGTGGAATTGTGCAGTAGTATTATTATTGGAAATGCATGCAAATTAAGTGGTATGAAATATGATTGCTAATCCTAACATACACACTATTTTGTTTTAAACAAAACAAACTAAACTAAACAAAAAATACGCACAATCTCTCTTCAGCCTCCGCTGTGTAGCACTCATGTTTCTTCTGCCCCCCTTTCTTCTCCCCCCCTTTTTTAACTTTTGGTGCACTCTCCTCCTTGCAACATACTCTTTTGGTACACTTTTCTGAAGGAGAGATGGGGGGATCTAATTCCACCAATGTGCAGATGGCAGAAAGAAAGATGCTTGACCAGTGGAGGCCAGTGGCTCTAGTTTCAGAGGGGCAGTGATTCCATTCTGTGTTTTAGTTTGGACTAGGCAGAAGTCTAATGGTGTCATCCAAGGTGCTGTATCCATTTGGGAGCTGGGGTTCAGCACCCTGGATAACACCTTTAGAGATTTGGCTGGTTCTAACTAAAAGCCAGAATAGGATCACCAATCTTCTGAAACTAGAGCCACCAGCCTCAACAGGGCTTGAACATCCATGAAACACACAGAATAGATTAAACGAAAAACTTTCATCCCTTGTGGTCAGTAGAGTTGTCTGCCCTCCACACTCCATGCTACCCCGGTCAGTCTATTTCCACTTTCTACCACCACGCTAGTCTCATGCAGCTCCCCCTCCTTCCCATTTCTTGCTACCTAATCCGATGATGATGATGATGATGATGATGATGATGATGATGAAATGATCCTGCCTTTTTCCCAATACTTGGACTCCAGGGATTGAACCTTGGGTTTCCTACAAGCAAACCAGGTTCTATGCCTCTGAGCTGTGGTCCTTCTCAAGCAAAGATGTATGAGAAATTTGTTTCAGTTTATTTTTGAACAGGAGTTTGCCCCTTCACATATTTTGGACTGAACACAGGCTTGGACACAATCTGCGGTCGAAGTCTGCATATTACTGAGCTTGCATGTTGTCCTGTTTCAAGGCTGCAAGTGCCCTGGTCAAAGCCCAGATAGCCCCAGGTATAAACAAAGAGAGAAGCCAGTCCAGTCCAAGGTCATACAAAGAAATCCTAATAGAGCAGTAGAGAAGGCAGGGGTGAGGTCAAAAGCAATCCAGAGGTCGATTCACAGAAGTTAGTTGTGCCAAACATTGAAGCCAGTCAGAGATTGTCCAGGAGGGTGGTCCAGATGGGTTGTCGAGTGCCCAGGAATCTGTAAGGTCCAAGAAGCAAGGCAAAATGCTATAGTTGAATATCCGTTGTCTGCAGCAGAGAGTCAGCCCCGGCTGACCTGATTTATAGCTGGCTGCATAAATTTTGTATTAGAAAGCTCTTTAATATTTTCAGATGTACATGTCATTTTAAATTATGTACCAGCTGCTTGGAAACTAACACACAGTCAACTAAAATGGATTTTTCGTGCCCTTTTGACTGCCAAAATAATTATTTTACAACATTGGAAAGATAAAACCACACTCTCTATAATGCAATGGACTGAAGACTTTACAACATTAGCAACATTTGAAAGAGTGGCATACGGGCGACATTTACGAATGGACATTTACTCAGACATTTGGTCTGCCTTTATAGATGTATTATTATTATTATTATTATTATTATTATTATTATTATTATTTCTTACCCACCTCTCCCTCCGGATCAAGGCGGGAACAACATTAATGCAAAAAATATAAAATACGTAAAGTAAATAAAAACATATAAAATTAATACATCATGAAAATCAACAAAGTCTTAAAATTCGACTGGGTGTGCCTGCCGGAAGAGATCAGTCTTTATAGCTCTCTTAAATTCTAGAAGTCTGGTAAGTTGGCGGATCTCTCCCAGCAGGTTGTTCCACAGTCTGGGAGCGGCAGAAGAGAAGGTCCTCTGTGTAATTTATGCTACCTTTTTCCCTCCTCTTTTTTAATTACCTAGAAATTGTGATATTTGAAACTGAGGCTTTTGAAGTGAGTGGCTGTATATGTTTATTTTTTTTTTACTTTTATTTATGGTTTTTTGTTTACAAATTCACAATAAAAAAGTTGAATAAATAAATAAATAAATAAATAAAATAGCTGGCCGTTAATCAGCACAGCTGGCTAATTAGTCAGCGTGTTGCTCTTAAGGGAGGCTTCAGACTGTGGCCTCTTCTTCCCTCTCTGCTATTCATGTTTGGTCCTACATCATTTAGAGGGATTAATTGTCTCCGATTCTGCCTTTCGCATTTGGGGGAGTCCAGGAATGGCACTAGAGGTGGAATGCTGCAGCAGAAGCTCCAGCTGTGTTGGCTCTCCTCCTCCTCCTCCTTCTCTAGGTAAGACACCTACTTTCATAAATGCACACAACTGATGTGTATATTTGGGGAAATATGCAAAGTAATATACATGGCTCACAATCTGATATGGACTCAAGTCAGAATGAACTTTGAGATGGAATTCAGAGAGCTCGAGCTTTGCTGTTTACACGTCCCTATCCCAAGAGTCTTTTTGCATCATTGAAGAGTATCACATCCCCATCCCACTGCATATGGGCACTGCCTTGATTGGTTCATATGGCTGATGTGGGGGGGGGGGTACAAGAAAGACCAAAATGGGGTCTCTACAACATTCAGATGCAAGTATAGAGAACTAATGTCTCAATGCTTGCTTCTCCTTCTCCTCTGCTTTCAGGAATCGTTCTCTTGTCATGAGGCTCTTTCCCATGAGCCTCGCAAGAGGCAGCAGCCTCACCTAGGCTGTTCTCACGACTTTCTTTTCCAAAGAGTGGGTGGAATTATCATGACTGTTTGAAACAGGCCTCCTTAATCATGGAATGCAAAACTATTCCTATGATGTATCTGTATGACATATAATTCAACAACCCACATTTATTCATTCAAGTTTAGCGCTGTGTAGGTGAAGGCGAAACTGCCTCAGAGGGCTCAGGCATAGTATTTGTCATACTCAAGGGAGGGTACAGTAAATGTGTAAGATATAAATGGCTGCTTTTATATCCTAGTTAGACCCACAACTGATTCTGTTGTAGTCTCTGGCTGTAACACAATATATCATCATGCCAGCAGAAATCAGAATGGAGGACATGAAGCACAGTCCTGCAAGCTGGGGGATGCAGTTGCAGAATGCCCTCTTGATGCTTATCAGGTTGAGAAAAATCAGTGGGCACAAGCTATATATGAGTGTAAGAAGAACCATGATGGATCAGACCAAGGCTCCATCTAATCCAGCACACTGTTCACACAGTAGCAAAACAGCTATCAACCAGGAACCCACAAGCAGGACAGAGGCACAACAGCACTCTGCTGCCCATGTTCCCCAGCGACTGGGATACTGGAGGTAGCATTTGGCCAGCAGGACAGCCTGTTATTGGCCAAAGTTCTTTGCCAGATCTTTAACAGCAAGATCTTTAAGTCTGACACAAATGAAAACTACTGGGCACCACCATTTCAGTATAAGCAAAGGATTGCCATGTCCCCCAACCTTTTCTGGGTATAAGAGAAGACTCTGGTGGAGATGAGGATCAGACTGCTCTCCTAGGGGAGGGTAATTGGTCCCATATTCAGCCCACCCTCCTGGCAAGAACACATGGCCTTGCCATCATCATCATCATCATCATCATCTCAGAGGACAAGCCCTTGGCACAAACTCCATCTCTCCATGCATGCAGAAGCCCGAGGTACAAAATCAAGCAAAATGCCTTTAACCGTCCAGACTGCTCCTCCAAGGGGCATCACTGATCACATTCCTGATGGTGGCTGTGGACATAAGGCTTCAGTTGGTTTTAGCTTGATGCTGAGATGGCATTGTCCTTTGGTTCTAGTAGGAGGGAGTTCCAGCCAGCGAAGCTCACTCTGAGCTACCTATGGTTCTGTTTCAGCTGCAAGGAACTGGGTGTATGTCTTTATATTAGGGATATGTATCATATCGTTAAAATGTATGATAATGATACGATAAGGTCGGTATCGTGCATGTGTTTAACGATGATGATACGGTAGAAAAACCTACGATAATCATCGGAGACGATAATGTTTGGGCGATTTTATCGTTTTATCGGACTGCCATATAAATATACCTATAACTTCTGTATTTTAAAAGTTAGAGGCTTGAAACTTGGTCACAGTGCTTATGGGGTATGCCTAAGTATGTGTATGAACTTTGAGATCGATCCCTCCAACCTTCGATTTTATATGAATTTTTAAAATATCGTTTCCATTCTGACAGTTCTGAATGAACGCATGTGGCGAGCTGTCATTCTGATCTGTCAGAACTGAAACGATCTTGAATAAATTCATATAAAATGGAGGGTTGGAGGGAGTATCTCTCACTCTCTTTTGTTTAGAACTAGCTGATATACTTGGCATTGCCTAGGTCCCTGAATAATGTGTATTTGATAAATAACAAATATTTCTGCAACTTATTCATCTTTAAGGTGGTAGGAGATTTTTATTTCAGCAAGGAGCGTAGGGAAGCAGCTCTTTGTAGCTTCAAAGGTTGAACACCCAGTCCTTGAGAACTAGATTTTTATATTATTACACCAAGTGTTTTCTCACAATGGCCACCAAAGGCTGGTAAATTTGGCCTCCAACCCAAGGCATGATGGGAGTTGTAGGCATAAGCCTAGTTTCATTCATTAAATTCTTTAAAAATACTTAAAATTGGGGGGGGGGGGAAACAGGTTTTTAGATTTTTCTGGTACATTTTACACTCAGACCTATCAGTGAGGATATCAGTGATCAGGTTTTTAACTCACCTGGAAGTTTGTAAACATTTCCAGACATACAAACCCACACACATAGTTTCACCTTTATAGGTAGAGATGACAATTAAATTCACCCACTAGCGCAGGATGACTATACAAGTATATGTGGGAGGTATGGAATTCTGGATTTGATAGAATTGGATTCTTTTCTATGACATTTTATTTTTGTTTGCAACTGTGAATTTACACTAATGTGCACATTTGCAGATGTACATAATATACACTTGCATGAATGTGCATTTGTGCAAATCCTAGCACCAAAGTAAAACAAAACAAAAACAATTGGCACAATTTGGGAACCGCCAGTATGCTGCGGAATACACAGGTCAGAGTTTCAGATGCTCACTCTCATTTGTATCCATTGTGGATTTTTCCCCATGATGTCTAGGCTGACCATATGAAAAGGAGGACAGGGCTCCTGTAACTTTAACAGTTACAGAGAAAAGGGAATTTCAGCCGGCGTCATTTGTATGCAATTAGTCCCTGGTGAAATCCCCTTTACATCACAACAATTAAAGTTGCAGACACTATACTAGAGTCACCAGATATAAAAGAGGGCAGGGCCCCTGCAGTTGTAATGAAGAGGGAATTTCACCAGGTATGAATTGCATACAAATGACGCCAGCTGAAATCCCCTTTTCTCTACAACTGTTGAAGTTACATGAGCCCTGTCCTCCTTTTCACATGGTCAGCTTAATGATGTCCATACTGGATGGTCCTTAAGATGCTATCTATAATATTACTTAGACAGTCTAGGATATATCCTTGGATAATTGTGGCAGTCCATTTTGTGTGGCACTGAGGGACTCCTTCAGACCAACTGTATTGGTGGAACCATGGCACTACTGCTGTAAGGGAAAGTTCAACAGAATGTTGAGGAGAGTAAGAGCATGTCAAACCATTAAGGAGGAAATGAGTCGGGCCTCCCTCACTTTCCCCACCAACTCCTTCCATTGGGTGAGAGCAGAGTTCCCAACCAGGCAGGCACCCCTCTTCACTATAGGGTCACACTTCTGCGACAGAACCTACAACAGATACACCCTCTGCTGGAAGAGGGGATCCATTTCCATTGAGGCAGTGGGCCATGCCCAGCTGCAGGTTGGCTGGGAAGGCCTCAGCTGGGCAGTTGGCTGTGCCTATATAATCGTGGTGGGGTTACAGGAAAAAAATGTTCCACAACAACCAGGATGGATATAATAATAAGGATATCATAAACAAAGTAAAGAGCCTGCTTGACATGGTAGAACCACAGCCCCACAGCATGCATGCAGCCCTATGAGAAGAGACTGAAAGAACTGGGCACATGTTTAGCCTTGAGAAGAGGAGATTGAGGGGAGGCATGATAGCACTCGTCAAGTACTTGAAAGATTGTCACACAGAAGAGGGACAGGATCTCTTCTTGATCATCCCAGAGTGCAAGACATGGAATAATGGGCTCAAGTTATAGGAAGCTGGACATCAGGAAAAAACTTCCTGACTGTTAGAGCAGCACAACAATGGATCCAATGACCTAGGGAGGTCATGGGCTCTCCCACACTAGAGGCCTTCCAGAAGCAGCTGTACAGCCATCTGTCAGGTATGCCTTAAGGTGGATTCCTGCATTGAGCAGGGGGTTGGACTCAGTGGCCTCATAGGCCCCTTCCAACTCCACTATTCTATGATTCTAGGAGTCTATGAAAGAAATATACAAGTCAAAAGCCAACTCTTTGACTATATGTTCAATCAGGTGCAATCCTATATATGTATTCATAGGTGAAAGTCCCATTGCCTTTATGGTAAATCTACTCTCAGGTAAATGGGTATAGGATTGTAGCCTTCTTCAATATTTTCAGCATCTTTGTTACATTGTCCATTGGAGAGTTCATTTGAAGTTCATTTTTTTTCTTTCTCAGGATGTTGGCTAAGGGAGTGTTGGCTGGATTCAGTTTTGAGCCTTTTGCATTAGCAATATTGTCATGATGATTTTAGCACAAGTATGGCATCACTTCTCGTGACAACTTTGAATTGCAGGCTCTGCCAGTACTTTCATTATGCTCTCTTTTCCCAAGTGGTTCAACTCTGGAAGGCATCCAGTACTTTGCTTCCCCAAAGGAGTCATAGGTGTGTGTGTGTAGGGGGGAGGTAGTGGGGGAAGCACCCCCCAAAAATTAGGAATACAATTCAGAAATTGAGGACAGAGCAGTTGATGCTTAAAAGAAAGCTATACTAATGGATAGTTCAGGGGTGGGGGGAAAACTCCTTACTGTTTCAGTAGCAAGCTGAAATACACTGATTTAAGTATCCCCATTGAGGACTGATTAACCGACCTGCACAGGACTCCCTAGAGTTGTCCCTCTGCCACATTGGGGACACCAATAAGAAGATGCAACTATCTGAGAATTCCTCAGAGGAAGAAATGTGATAATCTTCACACAGCAAAATCACCCCTTTCTCAGTACATGCAGTTGGTTTTTTTGTCAGGAAGTGATGGGGGAACATGAGTGCTCTTTCACTGTTGTTGGTTAGGCTGCATAGCATGTTCCCAACTAGAAGGAAATTTGAAGCACTAGTTAGCCAGACAAACATGATGTTGCAGATCTCTTTAAGGGAGGAAATGAGTTAAGGTAAAAGAGAGAGAGAGAGAGAGAGAGAGAGAGAAAGAGAGAGAGAGCAGAGTTGTCTGGTCCTGGGAAAACTGGCCCATTTTGGGTTTCCCGGAGTTCCATGGCATAGAATCATAGAATCATAGAATGGTAGAGTTGGCAGGGGCCTATAAGGCCATTGAGTCCAACCCCCTGCTCAATGCAGGAATCCACCTTAAAGCATCCCTGACAGATAGCTGTCCAGCTGCCTCTTGAAAGCCTCAAGTTTGGGAGAGCCCATGGCCTCCCTAGGGAATTGATTCCATTGTCGTACTGCTCTAACAGTATGGAGGTTTTTCCTGATGTCCAGCTGGAATCTGGCTTCCTGTAACTTGAGCCTATTATTCTGTGTTCTGCTCTCTGGGATGATCGAGAAGAGATCCTGGCCTTCCTCCATGTGACAAACTTTCAAATATTTGAAGAGTGCTATCCTGTCTCCCTTCAATCTTCTCTTCTCAAGGCTAAACATGCCCAGTTCTTTCAGTCTCTCCTCACAAGGTTTTGTTTCCAGACCCCTGATAATCCTCGTTGCCCTCCTCTGAACACACCCCAGCTTGTCTGCATCCTTCTTGAAGTGTGGGGCCAGAACTGGATGTAACCCTCAAGTTGGGGTCTAACGAGTGCTGACCTCTTGTGATTATAGGAACTTTTTGCAATATTATTTTTTAAAAATTGTGCAAATTGTGGCTGCAATTTGTGTAATTTGCACAATTTACACAAATTGCTGCCAAAATTCATGCAAATGCTTTTTTCTACAAATAAATACATAAAAATGGAAAATCTGCTAGCTGGCCTAACTTGTGGCAGACTGATCTGGGGCAGTTAGTGGAAGATGAGATGAAGCCTGAGGGGCTGAGCCAATGAAAGCCAATGCAACCAGGTTTCTCTGGCATCCATAAAAGAGAGAAATGGGGGAAGAGATTTTGAGAATATATAGGGATATGAGCATTTCAGGTTTGCTTGCAAAATGTGCGGGCGTTCCCTGTTTGACAGTGCGACAAGAGCATGACCGCAAACGTGTGTCCACTGAAAATATTTGGAAATCGTTGAGCATGTGCTGGGTCTGTCTCATTCCCAATTCCCAGTTTGATTTGAACAAATTTCCTAATTTGTGCTAATTTCCTCAGTAGACTGTATCAACCCCACATTCATCTATGTAGGAAATTTCCAGAAATGAAGAGATTTACATAAATTTGGGGTGATTTGTGCAACATTATTATTGTTATTAGTATTAGTATTACTTTTATTATTATTATTCTGCCTTTTTCCCAGTACTGGGACTCAAGGCGGCTTATTGAGCTCTATATTTAGAATGGACCTGGACTGAACACTTCTCCAAATAGATAGAGGTTGTCTTCAAATACATGACAGTTGAAGACTATCCTCTGATAGCCCTTCTATTAGAGGACTGTCCCCTATAAAATAGGAACATGGCCACTCTCACAACCCCCTCTGCTATTTGTGAGACTTATGCCACAATCAAGTAATATTAATACTTCGACAACGAACTAGAGAAGGAAAGACACATTGTTTCTTTTAAGAAACCCCGGCTTTGTCCTGTTTACCAAGAGTAAATTAGCTGGAAGTCAAATTTAAAGAGAATTTTTACTTAATCCTGTGACAACATAAAAATTAATGCACACAAAAATTAGTGTGCATGATTCAATAACAATGTGCCATCAAGCAAATGGCACAAATATCCACCTGCCACCAATTAAGGCTGTATAATTCATTGAAAGGATGGCTGATTATATTCATTTTACCCTGGTAGTAATTGGCACTAATCTTCTGCAGGTTATACCTGTCTCTTGCTCTTGTGAATTGCACATCAACTTCAACCAGAAATATTTCATAAAATATTCAAATGATGATCTGCTGTCATGTTGCAACAAATGACAACAGACACATTCGGAAGATTCATGGCATGTGTGTGTGTGTGTGTGTGCTCTTAATAATTTTATTGTGGCCAATGTTAAGGACTCTGTTCCACCATGAACATATCTGAAAATCATTTCTCCCACATATTGCCTAATCTGTATTAGAGTAAAATTACACACACACACACACACACACACACACACACACACATATATAAAATAGAAAGCTACAATGGATAGACAGATCTGTCAGTTTTGCTTTCTCCCAGATTTGGTTTTTTTAATAAAATAAAATAAATAAATCTCATCCATCCCAAATATGAAGACCTTTGTAAATTTTGGGTAGCGGTGCGTGAATCAGAAAATCTCAAATTCACCAAAGTTCTCCAAATTCCAACTCGAAGCATGTTCCAACTCAAGTCAGAATCAGATTGTGAAGTTTGTGTATATATGTATGTTTGCATGAACATCCATACATATTGTGTATTTTTTTCCAAATGTACACTTCAGCTGTGCACACCTTTGATATGTACACTTTCTTCCCCCATTGATTAATACTCATCTGGGTGCATTTTTAAAAGGTATGCATTTCTTAAGGCATATTTTTCAAATGTACACATTCCATCAAATGCATTTTCTTCTGTTTTGTATCGTGTTCCCAGAAAATTAGAGATTTTGACCGCAGTTTGCGATTGTCCATGTTCCATCAGAAAGGTGTAAACTGGGGCCAGATCTACACCGAGCAGGATATAACACTTTGAAAACAGTTTGAAAACAATTTATGGAATGTGTCCTGAGCCCCAACAGTTGTCAATACTGTTATAAACTATTATAAAACAGTAGTGTACATCCTGCCTAGTTAAATCCTGATCAAAACTGAACTGAAACAACTTTCTCGAACTTCCCCGATTGTGGTAAATTTCTTATTTCAAAAGAAATGAAACTAAATTCCCACCCATCCCTAAATTCCTCACCCATTCCATGTCCCCAGGATCTAGGATGAATCCAGCATTCTGGAAATTCTACAGACTTTTTCTCTCCTTGTTAATATATTGTCTAGCTGCATATCAGGTGCTAGCTTGTCCTCTGGCTGGCAATCCAGCATCGACCACCGATGTCATATTTCTCATGATTACTGCAGTAGATTTTACTTGAGCACTCAAATAATGAATGAGTAAAAATGGAAAGGATTGAAATTTTCCACTTAATCAGGTTCAATAAATTATGAAGTTGAAGAGCTTGAAGACCAGATAGTTCAGGAAACTGGTAGTGATGAGAAAATAACAGGCAGCTTGAATGAACTGAAGTACTTTTAAAGGTGTGCAGACTGAACTTAGCTGTACATGTTTACTCAAGTAAATCCCATGGATTTTCTTCAAGAGGGCTTTTATTTTTAAAGAGTGCCTCAAAACCTTATTAGACTTACAGATTCTGTGACAAAAAAAAGAAGTAAAAATGGGAAGTGACCATCTTTTGACACTTCCAACAGTGGCCTAATTCAGCTCAGATCAAAGTATAGGCTATCGGCTTTGACTTGAGTATCTGAGATTTTGTGCTCTCAATTAGGGATATTGCAGGAGTGGGGGGGTGGAGTCTGGCAGACCCCCCCCCCAGCTCAGTCTCCCAGACTCCAGTCAACATAAAGCATTAAAAAACCCACTCTTTTAAAAAAATGTTGGCATACCTAATTCCCTCCTAATGGGTACCCAGCAAGCAGCATGTGGTCACATGACCCCTCAGCGAACCACCAGTTCTCCCTCAAAATGGCTTGAGATTATTATTCTTTTTGTAAGGAGCGTTTTATATAAATGCTCCCCCCAAAGCAGCTATTTACACAAGATTATTGGCATGAATTGTCCACCCAAGCTGCCATTTTTTCCCAATATGGCAGCTCAGTAAGGGGTTGTCCAGCCGTGCGCTGCTCGGTGGGTGCCCACATACTGTGTGACAGTTCATTCAGGGAAGGTGGCTTGTGGGTAGGCTGACCATATGAAAAGGAGGACAGGGCTCATGTAACTTTAACAGTTGTAGAGAAAGGGGAATTTCAGCCGGAGTCATTTGTATGCAATTCGTACCTGGTGAAATTTCCTCTTCATTACAACAGTTAAAACTGCAGGGACCCTGCCCTCTTTTGTATCTAGTCACTCTAGTATAGTGCATGCAACTTTAATTGCTGTGATGAAGAGGGGATTTCACCAGGTACTAATTGCATACAAATGACGCCGGCTGAAATTCCCTTTTCCCTGCAACTGTTAAAGTTACATGAGCCCTGCCCTCCTTTTCATATGGTCAGCCTACTTGTGGGGGATCAGTGAGCAGTGTGCAGCACAGATGGAGGTGAGTCCATCCATCGCTACTCCCAAGGACCATCATGGGATTTATTTATTTTTAAATGGCTATAGGCATTTTTTTTCCTTTGTCACAATTGGATGAAAATTTCAGCATGATAGCCCATTAGGAGGGCAGTAGGCATGCCAACATTTTTTAAAAGATTGTTTTTTTAAAATGCCACATGTATATTAGGAACTGCCAATGATGTTATTATTTCTTGGCAGAACTGGACGAAGTTTGCAGGGATAGTTACTCCTTCTCATAGATCAAATCTGTCAGTTTTTTGTTGGGTAGATACTGGAATGCCTGTTCAACAGCATCCTTGATATTTTGATGGTATCCAATAAGAGAACATGCTTATCCTGCTTATGTTATTTGTGGACCATTGTTTTGAAAATGTCAGACAGCGCGGAGGACACTATATGTTAGGCTGACCAGATAAAATCCAGGTCAGGGCTCATGCAACTTTAACAGTTGTAGAGAAAAGGTAGAGTGCATGAACCTTTAACCCTTTTCTCTACAACTGTTAAAGTTACATGAGCCCTGACCTGGATTTTATGTGGTCACCCCACCATAAGTAAGAAACCTACAAGAAAGAACAGGTACAGTGGTTTATGTAGAGGGAGGGTCTTCATGATTTATTTGGATAGAGGTAGGTTGAGCGATGTGGTTCCCCTTCCACATTTTTGCAGGGGGCGGCACATATATGAAAATGGCAAACATCACATAGATTTCCCCATGGAAGGAACCTGCAAAGTTTCAGAAGGATAGGTGTGTGGTCTAGGGAGAACTATAATCTTGAAAACCCCTTTGAGACTTATAAAACAGCAACAGTGAAGTGTGGTGGTAGAGGAAAGATTTTTCACTGAGGGAAAATGAGAGAAGGATTGAGGAGGTGTAAGAAAAAAATATTTTTAAATCATGAACAGACATAACATTGGAGCCTCCCTGGTCCAACACAGAACCTCTGTCTTCCTACTTGCTCGTTATAGAATAAGGAAACTAGGAGTCAAAGTTTGTCACTTAAAACCCCTCCCCCAATTTTGTTTATTTATTTTTAAAAAATCTTAGCCGCCTTTCAGGGCAAAAGCTCTCCCAAGATAGCTTACAACCATATATAAAACAGTACACACATTAAAAGCAATAAAAACATAGAAAGTAAAATATCAGTTAAAACAATAAAAGCTAACATTAAAAACCAGTAATAAAACAGCAAGTAATAAAACAGCAAGGGCAACAGCAGCAAAACAGTATTCCATTATGAGAAAGCCATAGGTAAATGAAACCTTTTTTAAGGCCTTCTTAAAAGTGTGTAAGGATGGTGCATGGCGGATCATCGAAAGGTATTTGTTCCACAGGTGTGGGGCCACTGCTGAGAAGGCCCTCTCCCATGTGGAGACCCATTTAAAATCTCTCACTGTTGGGCAGGTGAAAAGGGTCTCTCTTTTTGAGCTTAAAGTGTGGGCAGGCTGATATGGCTGAAGGCAGTCCTTCAAGTAGCTTGGTCACAAACTGTTTAGGGTTTAAAGGTCAAAACCCGCACTTTGAGTTGAGATAGACTTTATGATTAAAAGTTACAAAAGTTTTTCCACAGAGGCTTGGACTGTCAATTGCACCCTGCTCCCCCCTCCCCCTCCCTCTTTTATCTGTCAAAACTCCGTGTTGTTGTAACTTTTAAACTAAAAAATTCGTAGTCACCAAATGCCTGGACCTATCTTTCTGAAATTTCTGACAGATAACTACCCCTAACCCATCTACAAAGTGAGCAACTTTCAGACTTCTAACTTTTAAAATAAAGAAGTTATAGGCGTTCCCTTCCTCATTTTTCAAAAATACCTTGCCACTACACGCTTGAAGCTATGCTTCTGAAATTTCTCCACATTAGACATACCACTTTGGTTCACATGTGTATTTTCAGATCGGATCGGTTCCGATCTGCCCAACCTCCAATCTGATCCAATCCGGTCCACCAGGTCCGATTCCGATCCGCTATCCGATCCGATCCAGGGGGTCAGTGCACATCCCTAACCTCACTGCCTCTGGGCTGGAAGGAGGTGCCGGAGAGACATCACCTCTTGGCTAGGCTGACCATATGAAAAGGAGGACAGGGCTCATGTAACTTTAACAGTTGTAGAGAAAGGGGAATTTCAGCCGGAGTCATTTGTATGCAATTCGTACCTGGTGAAATTCCCTCTTCATTATAACAGTTAAAGCTGCAGGGGCCCTGCCCTCTTTTGTATCTAGTCACTCTAGTATAGTGCATGCAACTTTAATTGCTGTGATGAAGAGGGGATTTCACCAGGTACTAATTGCATACAAATGACGCCGGCTGAAATTCCCTTTTCTCTGCAACTGTTAAAGTTACGTGAGCCCTGTCCTCCTTTTCATATCGTCAGCCTACTCTTGGCTGGACTTTGTGCTTTGTTTCAGAGGTAAATAGTTTCCTGGCTCCAATGGAATGCCTTACGTTCTCTGATAATGTTCTGAAAGTGTAAAGCTCTTCTGGTTTTGCAACAAAATCCTTCCTGTGTGGGACAAAGCGGTGGTTGTGAAGCTCTAACATTGGTGGTGGAGACTGGCAGAGTTATCTAATGAGAGCAGGAAGAACTTAAATTACCCCCTGGGTCACCATTTTGATGATGACAATGTGTGTAGGGTGACCATATGGAAAGGAGGACAGGGCTCCTGTATCTTTAACAGTTGCATAGAAAAGGGAATTTCAGCATATTATTATTATTATTATTATTATTATTATTATTATTATTGTTGTTATTATTATTTACATTTATATACTACCCCATAGCCAAAGCTCTCTGGGCGGTTTACAAAAATTAAAAGACTGAACACTAAAAAGACCGTATACAAAATTTAAAACCATAAACAGAAAACAACTGACATTTGTATGCATGAAGCACCTGATGAAATCCCCTCTTCATCACAACAGTTAAAGCTGCAGGAGCCCTGCCCTTTTTTGTATCTGGTCTGTCTAGTATAGCTCCTGCAGCTTTAACTGTTGCAATGAAGAGGGAATTTCACCAGGTTCTTCATATATACAAATGCCACCTGTTGAAATTCCCTTTTCTATGCAACTGTTAAAGATACAGGAGCCCAGTCCTCCTTTCCATATGGTCACCCTAGATGTGTGGTCTTCATGGAGACAGCAGCTGAGCCGTTCTTGCTTTGGTTTGACATTTTCCTTTCAAAATCTGCATCTTTGGGCTATTTTGGAGGTTTCTTTGTATTGATTCAGGGAAAGGGGACATGTTTCAGTTGCTGAATGCATGCCTTGCATGGAGAATATTCTAGCTTCATTCCCCAGCATTTCTAGCTACAGAATTATCAGGTAACAAGGGTAGAAAAGATCTGCATAAAACCTGAGCAGGTGCCAGGCACTGGTTGAAAGCCAGTTTAAGGCCTCTCTCTCCCTCTCCATCCTTGCCCTCCCTCAAAGCACCATGATTGGAGCCCCTAATGCCCTGGCATTGAAAGATAGAGCCATCAGTTCTTCAACCAAATTGCCTCCCTCCTCCTGCTCATAATCAAAGAAATTAAACTATTTGCAGGAGACAATACATCGCATCTCCACATCTCCCTTATCTCTGAAACATGAGTTGGTAATGATAATGAAGCATCATGTAGCTCCTGCTTTGGTTATGTTGGCTTTGGAGGGAAGCCCGCTTCACCTCAGAAGGCAAGGGAACCCGACCCATGTGGCCTAATTCTGCTCAGGCTTTGGGCTTCATCCAAATCTGATGCGCATCTCTATTGTCAGCATATGTACAACACAAATGGGAATGGGAGTGAGGGGGAGAAAGGGGAAAAACAATTCCAGCAAATGACCTGTCAAGGACATGAGCTTCCAGGATATATAGAATGTTGAGGTGTCAGTTGAGGAAGTGGGAGAGGATAGAGTAGTTATGTAAGTGTGTGTGTGTGTGTGAGAGAGAGAGAAAGAGAGAGAGAGAGAGAGGAGGGAGGTTAGCTTGCTCAGGCCCCTGACAGCTTATAGTATGCATTGGGGGGGATGTGTAGAGGTACATGATGGTTAAAACAAAATAAAACAAAACTTTCCCCCAAATACCTAGACATACATACTATACATACAATACATATAGTATAGTATGTATATGTATACTATACATACTATACATACATATGTAGCTATGGAAACATGGAGTTCAGAGGTAGAGATGAGAGAACCAACAATTTCTGAGCTTATTTATTTATTTATTTATTACATTTGTATACTTCCCAACATCTGAGACCTGAGCCACTACAGAGAAGGACCGCCATTGAGATTCTTCATGGCAACATTCCATTCATATTGGAATTACCAGCAAGACCTCCTCTGTAGATTTTAGATGCTGGGTGTATACAAGGGAAGGCCATCTGCTAGCTATCCTGGTTGTAAGCTCGTTGTGGCTTGTTCCTGTTTTCATGTTTGACTTGGTTTTCAGCTCGTTAAATGGGGAAAGTGTGTGGGTGGGTGCACGTATTTTTGAAAACATTGACTTTCCCCCATTGTCTAAAGCATGAACATTTGCATTTCCAAGTGCATTTTTTAAACTTGATCACACATTTGGGGATTTGCAAACATTTCTAAAAACAAACAAACAAACAAACAAACCGACAAACGCAAACCACATTCACATTCAGACTGTCAATGGAGTACGTTTGCAAGATTTGCAAACAGAAAGAACATTCTCGCACATATATGATTTGCGGTTGGCAGATCCAAACCTGACCCCTTTTGTGCTACAGGATCCTAGGACACGTCCTTCTACTTGGTCAGACTCTTTGTCTATCTTGCCCAGTTTTTAATCTGTGCCGATTCTTGGGAGTTTCAGCCAACAGTCTTCTATATCACAGCTACTTGATTCTTGTCACACAGCAGGGGAGGCCTTGTGGAGAAATGGGAGAAGAAAGACTGCCCCTTCCCCCATTCCTCATAGCTGTTACGCATGTGTTGAAGTCGAAAAGTCTCATTTATTTTACCGGCAGGATCCAGGCTCATCAGGTCCGTGCACGATGGGAGCTATACATCTGGAAAGAGCCTCCGAGAACAGTTTTCATCCTGCCAGCATCATATCGCTGAACAGATGGCACTGCCAATAGGCTTGCCTGGGCACTAGTAACTTACCATGGAGCAGAGCCACCAGACTGAAGTACACGTTGAAGTACCTTTCCCGGGGCCTACAGCATCTGGGCTGAACGCTTGCGGAGGCCTGTAGGATTCAGCATAGGAAACGACACTGGCACCATTTGAACAGTTGAAGGGGATGACTCTCCAGTATGAAACAATGAATTTTCAATCAAGGCACAGCACTTTCGCTAACTCAATAGATGCAAAATAGAATTTATCATAGGGACAGGAATGCTGATGGATTTCAAGCACACCCATGAAACTGGGGGTGGTGGGGGTGAGAAGTGGTGATTTAAGTCTTAGGACTCATCTACACCAAGCAGGATATAGCACTATGAAAGTGGTATGAAAGTGGTTTATAAAAGGCAGAAGTCACACTACTGCTTTATAGAGGTATTGAAGTGCACTGACAATTGTTGGGGCCCATAGACCTCTTTCGTATCACTATATTCTGCTTGGTGTGGCTCCTGCCTGTTATATACTGCTTTCATACTGCTTTCATATTGCAATATCCAGCTTGGTGTAGATGAGGCCTTAGAATCATAGAGCTGGGACATATCTCGAAGGTCATCTGGACCATTCCCCTTCTGATTTAAGAAAACTCCTGCTACAGCATACCTGATATGTGGCCATCCGGCCTCTGTTTAAAATCTCCTAAAGAAGAAGAGTGAGTTAATCACCTTCCAATAAAGCCGAGTCTAACGAAGGGGAATCCACTACCTTCCAATGAATGAGAGTCTAATGAAGGAAAGTCCTCCACCTTCCGAAGTGCTCTGTCTCACTTTTGAACAGCTTGTGCCATCGGGTTATCTGTCAGGGCTGCTGCCGTTACATCCTGCCTAGGGATGAATGAGAGTTTCACTTTTGCTCGCAAAACGCACGAGCAAGTGCCCGTTTTGAGGCACTGAACGCAATTGCAAGCACAAGCGTGTGTCCACCAAGATTGTCTGCCAATTTTACAGCTTTGTGCTCTCATTCAAACTGCACAACTTTCCCAGTTTGATTTTGTACAATTTTCCAAATTTGCACAAATTCCCCGCCTGCAGTCTTAATCAGCACTGCTTCCTTCTGCGCTAGACTACATATATGGGCTCTTTATGATGTTTTAGTTGGAAAATGGTTGATCTCCAAAGCAGCATTGTCAAGTTCATTGGAATAGGGCTGTGCATTGTTTTGGATCCGAATCCCGAATCTGAAGTGAATCGGGTGGTCTGTGCACAGCCCCAATTGGAACCACACTCCCTTTCAAAACTTGTTGCAAGAAAAGAAGGGAATAAACCATTCCTCCTCCTTTTAAGTAATGATTGTCTGTTCCTTGTCTGAAAAAAGCCCCCCCCCCTCTTTCTCTCTGCATGTTTCATTAATTCATTCGCAGTCGTCATGTGTTTCTGGACTGCCTGCATCTGGATATTAGCCAAGCTCAAACAAAACTCTCTTGGCTATGGGAAAGCATAAAGCAAGTTCCTGCATTCATTAAGACTGCATAGCTTTTTCCTGAGGGAGCACTGAAACTGGAGTATGTAGAGTTAAAGCTCCCTGACCTGAATAGATTAGAAAGTCAAGGCTGCCTTGCATTCGACTCGAGTCAAAAGTGTAATGAAAGGTGAGGCCGGTTATGGATTTTGTTTAATTGAATCACTACTGTATATATAGCTATTATGATATACACAAATGGTGTATCCTTGACTTGACACCACATATAGAATATCCATTACACTGTCTGAGAGCAAGATTTTACACTTTGAAAGGTGGAAAGAAAGTCTTGGAGGATGTGGGAGCAAGAAGGAACACTTTGAAGGTTTGCCAAGTATGTTGGCAGTCATTCTGGTCTGGGAGACAGAAATTTGCTTGGCAGCCCTACGTCATTTTCTGTAACTCATCCTCTAATCAGTTGGCAGCCACACGCTGAAGAGGCACCTGTTCAACCATATTTTATTCAAGGCATGTCAAGATGACTTCAAAAATAGGTAGCTATTTAGAGTAAAATGTAGGTAACTCATAATAACAATAGGAAACCCCAAATGCTTAGCTGTATTTTTGGACCCTGGACAATCGTGTTTTCCCATTAAACGTCAAAACACATGGATCCAATGGGATACTCTTACATGTGGAGTTGTGCAAAGTGCATGTGTGTTTAGCACATGAGATCAAATGGTCAATAAGGTATGCTTAATACCATATCTTAACATTATACCTTAACAAGAATGTGTTGAGGCATTTTTATTTATTTATTTATTTATTTATTTATTTAAAAGATTTGTATCCTGCCCTATATCACTAGGATCTAAGAGTGGTGTATAGATAAAATCATACAAACAGTATAGAATAATAAATATTGTACACATACTGCAAGCTCAAGTGACATCTTGATAGCTATGTGCTACCTCCAGTAGCACATGGCGACAAGCCTTTGTACACCAGTTGCTGGGGAACATGAGTGCTGTTGCACTTGTGTCCTGCTTGTGGGTTCCTGGTCAACAGCTGATTGGCCACTGTATGAACATAATCCTGGACTAGATGGGCTCTTGGTCTTCTTATGTCCTTAAGTTTCTATTTTCTTAATCTATCTCTATCATATAGGATGTGAATGCCATTGCTTCTGTGTCATGGTTGCAGGCATCACACAGTCACTGGAGTCATCTTCAGAGGGGCAGCTAGAACCTTCAGTGCTAGGTGTCCCCTCCAAAGACCATGGTACTAAGTGAGATGGTCACACTGTAGTTTCTGAATGAGACCCCATATGTAGAAAAGCTTCCAGGTATGTGCAGTGACTATTGGTCATATTAGTAGGGCTGTGCACCACCTTGGGCTGAATCCCCGAAACTGAGGTGAGGTGGGCTGATTCAGCCTGCCTCGCCTCAGTTCTATGTTGGCCCAAAGAGCCCTGAAGCTGAAGCAGATCAACACTGAAATTTTGGGGTGTCTTGGGCCACTTTGGAGCGGCACTGGGCTCTCCTGCCCACCGTCCTGGGAAAACTGGCACATGGTTGGCCTTGAGTCCATTGGACTCATCTCCCTCTCCCCACTCACAGGCTACCACCACCGCATTGCCGCTGCCATTGTCCCCCATTGCCATGACCAGGAAACACAGAGTCTTCCTCAGAACTAGGCCCCAATTTCAAGGTATCGCAGGGTCTCTGTATTTTATTTATTTATTTATTTATTACATTTGTATACCGCCCCATAACTGAAGCTCTCTGGGTGGTTTACATAGGATTAAAACAATTAAAAAAATATACAAAAATTTAAACAGCAAAAACATACAACATACACACAATACACACATACATTTAAAACCACTGCAACAACCAAAAAAGCTACAAAAACAAAAACAAACCCAGGCTCCTCAGATATTGCCAAATGCCTGAGACAAGAGAGTGTTAAGGAGTGAAAGGGGGAAAAAAAACTTCTCTAAACAGCAGAGTTTCAGTTAGAAATCCAGTGTCCAGTCTCCACTTGCTCTCTCTCCAGATAGCAACCAAGAAGGAATAATTCAAACACACGTTGAAGTGTTTCAAATGATTTTTTAGTAGAAAAACACAGCACCTCCGGTATAACATTCTTCCTACACAACCCCAACACTGACAAACAGTTTTTACATATTTATACATTTTTACAGCCTCTTTCACACTCATTGCATCAGCCAATAAAGCAATTAAGATTACTTGGCAGGTCGGCTCCAGAAGGTGGTGCTTGGGGGACATTGCTCAGCCCCGTGGATTCTCCAGTATGGGGTTCCGCAGGGGTCAGTCTTGTCCCCCATGCTGTTCAACATCTACATGAAATCGTTGGGAGTGGTCATCCGGAGTTTTGGAGTGTGTTGTCATCAGTATGCTGATGACACGCAGCTCTATTTCTCCTTTTCATCTTCATCAGGTGAGGTGTGGATGTGCTGAACCAGTGCCTGGCTGCGACAATGGACTGGATGAGAGCTAATAAACTGAAACTTAATCCAGACAAGACTGAAACGCTGTTAGTGGGTGGTTCTGCTGACCGGATGGAAGGTCTTCAACCTGTTTTGGATGGGGTTGCACTCCTCTTGAAGGAGCGGGTTCGTAGCTTGGGGGTTCTCCTAGAACCATCTCTGTCACTTGAGGCTCAGGTAGCTTCAGTGGCATGGAGTGCCTTCTACCAAATTCGGTTGGTGGCCGAGCTATGTCCCTATCTGGACAGGGATAACCTGGCTTCAGTTGTCCATGCTCTGGTAACCTCCAAGTTAGATTACTGCAATGCACTCTACATGGGGCTGCCTTTGAAGGTGGTTCGGAAGCTGCAGCTTGTGCAAAATGCAGCGGCCAGATTGATAACTGGAACCAGAAGGTTTGAACATATAAGACCTACTCTGGCCCGCTTGCATTGGCTGCCTGAATGTTTTCAAAGTGCTGGTTTTAACCTATAAAGCCTTACACGGCTTGGGACCACAATATCTGACAGAACGCCTTTCCTGACATGAACCTACCCGAACACTATGTTCAATATCTAAGGCCCTCCTCCGAATGCCTACTCCCAGGGAAGCTCGGAGGACGGCAACAAGGGAGAGGGCCTTCTCTGTGGTGGCCCCCCCAATTGTGTAACGATCTCCCTGACGAGGCCCGCCTGGCGCCAACCTGGTTATCTTTTCAGTGCCAGGTCAAGACTTTCCTCTTCTCTCAGGCATTTGGCAATATCTGAGGAGCCTAGGTTTGTTTGTTTGTTTGTTTTTGTTTTTTGTAGCTTTTTTGGGCTGTTGTAGCAGTTTTAAATGTATGTGTGTATGTTGTATGTTTTTCCTATTTTAATTTTTGTATATTGTTTTTAATTGTTTTAATCCTATGTAAACCGCCCAGAGAGCTTCGGCTATGGGGCGGTATACAAATGTAATAAATAATAAATAAATAATATCTTCACTCTTTATCTTTCTTGTTTGGCTCCCTCTGCATATCTGCAACACCTGAAGATAATGTCATATTTTCTTTCCAGGATCTTTTGCAGATTGTATTTTTTTTCATCCCTGACAGAAGAAAGTCTTGACCTGGCGCCGAAAAGATAACAACGTTGGCGCCAGGAGGGCCTTGTCAGGGAGATTGTTCCACAATTGGGGGGCCACCACAGAGAAGGCCCTCTCCCTTGTTGCCAACCTCCGAGCTTCCCTCAGAGTAGACACTCAGAGGAGGGCCTTAGATGTTGAATGTAGTGTTTGGGTAGGTTCATGTCGGGAAAGGCGTTCCGTCAGGTATTGTGGTCCCAAGATGTGTAAGACTTTATAGGGTAAAACCAGCACCTTGAATAGGGCTCACAAACATACAGGCAGCCAATTCAAGTGGGCCAGAGTCAGTCTTATATGCTCGAATCTTTTGGTCCCAGTTATCAATCTGGCCACTGCATTTTGCACAAGCTGCAGCTTCTGAACCACCTTCAAGTCAGTTCCAGGTTGGCCTGAGGTGCGCTGAAGCAGATCAGTAGTGAAGCTTCGGGGTGCCTCAGGCTACTTTGAAGTGGCACCAGGCCCTCCCTCCCACCATCCCAGCAAAGCTGGTGCAAGGCCAGCTGTGAGTCCATTGGACTCACCTCCCTCTCTCCACTCTCCCTGCTCATCTGCAACCACCACGGCATTGCCACCACCATGGCTGATGTGACCAGGAAACATGTTCTCCTCCCAAAGCAGTAAAGGGAAAATGGCCCTTTGTGGCTGCCATAATTTGCGGCCATGGATGTACTCGAACAGAGGCCTCGTGATACCTTGAAATTGCGGCCGGGCTCTCAGGAGAACACTGCATTTCCTGGTAGTGGTGGTGATGCAGTGATGGGGCAGTGGCAGCAATGGGATCATGGTGGCGGTGGTGATGAAGTGGCAGCGGTGGCATGGCAGTGGCAGCGACGTGGCAGCGGTGTGGAGGTGGCAGGTGAGCAGGGAAGTCCTGGCAGCAGCAGCAGCTCTGGGCTGAGGTGGCGAGAGGGTTGTGAGGGAGGGAGCAGGGAGTCCGGAGTCCGATGGACTCCTGCCCAGCCCTGCTACCAGCTTTCTTAGGTACCGTCTGCATAGCCGGCACCTAGGGAAACACAAGGGCGAGTCATCTCGGGGGGCCCAAATCTCGCCTCGGTGCCGAGTAGAATTTGGGCCATTTCGGGGGCTCCAAAACATCCTCAGAGGTGAATCGGGGGACCACACACAGCGCTACCTATTAGAGCTACAGGTAGTATATCCAAAGAACTGCCTTTCTGCCTTTCCCCTTGCCTTGTAACCCACAAGTTTTTCCACCTACCTCCTGGTAGCTCCTCACTTTTTCTGCAAAGAGGGGCAAACTGCTCCCATTTCTTATGGTTTGTTATTCTCCCTCTTCTTGATAGTGCTTGTTTGCAGTTGCATAATAATAATAATAATAATAATAATAATAATTTGAGTTTATTGGTGCCTATCAACTCATTTCCGAGGCATCATCCAACTATTTTAACACAGAAAAAAAAATAAGCAATAGTCTGACAATAGATGAAAAAAAAACATGGAATGCCAGTGAGAATAAGATGCAAGGCGCTTCTAGATGGTGAACGGTAGGGGTGTGCATCGGATCGGATCCGATCCACGATCCGAATCCGATCCGACCCAAAATTGGGAAAATCCGATCCGATCCGACCAACCTCCGATCCGATCCGATCCGATCCGACGAGGTCCGATCCGGATCGGACGCCATTTTGAATGCTTTTTCCCATAGCCAAGTATTGTTTTACAAAAACGCCTATAACTTTTTCATTTTTAAAGATAAAAGGATGAAACTTGGGCACATTGTAGACCGGTTAGGGATAGTTATCTGTGAGAAATTTCAGAAAGATTAGTGCATGCGTTTTGTGGCAATTAATTTTTTAATAAATACCCAGGAATGCTTATAACTTTGTCATTTTTAAAGTTACAAACATGAAACTTTGCCACATTGTAGGAGGTACCTTGGGACCTATGTGTGTGAAATTTCAGAAACGTAGGTGCTTGTCTTGTGTGGCAATTAATTTTAGAAAAATGGGTAGTAGTGGGATAAATACAGTTACACCTCCCATTTTTTTATTTTTAAAGATACAAACAGGAAACCTGGGCACATTACAGGTACCACTTGCCTTGATGTGTGAGTGAAATTTCAGAAACATTGGAGCTTGCCTTGTGTGGCAATTAAGTTTTGAAACAATGAGGGAAGAAACACCTATAACTTTGTCATTTTTAAAGTTACACACATGAAACTTTGCCACATTGTAGGTGGTACCTTGGTACCTATGTGTGTGAAATTTCAGAAACATAGGTGCTTGCCTTGTGTGGCAATTAAATTTAGAAAAATGGGTAGTAGTGGGGTAAATACAGTTATGCCTCCCATTTTTTTAGTTTTGAAGATACAAACAGGAAACTTGGGCACATTACAGGGAACACTTCACTTGATATGTGTGTAAAATTTCAGAAACATTGGTGCTTGCCTGGTGTGGCAATTAATTTTTGAAACAATGAGGGATTCATTGGACAGCACTTGCCCATAGGGATTCATTGGAGAGTACTTGTCCATAGGGAATCATTGGAAAGCACTTTCCCATAGGGAATCATTGCATTGCACTTTCCCACTGAGAAATGCAGTTATGCCTCCCACATTTTTATTTTTGAAGATACAAACAGGAAACTTGGGCACATTGTAGACTGGTTAGGGATAGTTATCTGTGAGAAATTTCAGAAAGATTGGTGCATGCATTTTGTGGCAATTAATTTTTTAATAAATACCCAGGAATGCCTATAACTTTGTCATTTTTAAAGTTACACACATGAAACTTTGCCACATTGTAGGTGGTACCTTGGGACCTATGTGTGTGAAATTTCAAAAACGTAGGTGCTTGCCTTGTGTGGCAATTAATTTTAGAAAAATGGGTAGTAGTGGGGTAAATACAGTTACGCCTCCCATTTTTTTATTTTTTAAGATACAAACAGGAAACACGGGCACATTACAGGGAACACTTCACTTGATATGTGTGTAAAATTTCAGAAACATTGGAGCTTGCCTTGTGTGGCAATTAATTTTTGAAACAATGAGGAAAGAAACGCCTATAACCTTTTTATTTTAAAAGTTAGAAGTCTGAACATTGCTCACTTTGTAGATGGGTTAGGGGTAGATATGTGTCAGAAATTTCAGAATGATAGGTCCAGGCATTTGATGGCTATGGAATTTTTAGATAAAATGTTTCAAAAACTTTTCCACAGAGGCCCGGTCTTCCCCTCTTCCCCCTCCCGCTTCCCGCGAAGAAAAGGAAACACTCTCTCTCGTCTCGATCCCTTTGATCCTGTTGCTAGTATCCATTACAGGGCTCGTGTCTGCTTTCACTTTTTACTCAAGCAGAACGGCTGAGCCTAGCTGAGTTTTGCAGCCATGCGTGCAAGGAAGGATCTCTCTCATCTCGATCCCTTTGATCCTGTTGCTAGTATCCATTACAGGGCTCGTGTCTGCTTTCACTTTTTACTCAAGCAGAACGGCTGAACCTAGCTCAGTTTTGCAGCCATGCGTGCAAGGAAGGATCACTCTCTCTCGATCTCTTTGATCCTTTGTTCCTCCCCTTCTCCTCCCCCTCGCCGGCGTTGTGTGTGCGCCCCGCCGGTGCCCTCGCGTGCGGGCCGGTTCCTGGGCAGCAGAGGCTCTGCCTGGCTGCTGTGAGGCTCCTGAAGGGCTTGCCTAATGCGGGCTGTTGTGCTCCGCTGGGCCGCGGGGGTAGGTTGATGATGAAGAGGATGATGGGGAGGGCGTTCAATGGCCCCTCCGCTCACCAACTGACAGCGCGTGCTCCGCTCCAGACACCCGGCCTCGGCAGCCAGGAGGATACGCTGCCAAGCCCGCCGCCGCCGCCCGCGCGCGCACACACACCACCCGTCCATTATCATTTGGGCAGCCCTAATTAAGGAGCGCTCAAAAAATGGCAAAACCCCCTCTCCTTTTTTCTTAATTCCTTGCAGCTCCCACGATTTAACCCTTTCCTATCAGCTACAATTAATTAATAGTAGGATGACCAGTACCAGGAGACTGGTGTGTACAAATGTTTTTTTTTTTTAGGCTTGAGATCATAAAGAGGCAAATATTCTACCTACAGTATTGGAAGCAGTATGTTGGGAAACAAGGGTGACCATATGACAGTTAAAGCTGCAGGAGCTATACTAGAGTGACCAGATACAAAAGAGAGCAGAGCTCCTGCAATTTTAACTTTTGTGATGACGAGGGAATTTCACCAGGTGCCGCATGGATACAAATGACACCTGCTGAAATTCCCTTTTCTATTCCACTGTTAAAGCCCTGTATTCCTTTTCATATGGTCATCCTACTAATTACATTTTTTAAAAAAGTAATAATACATACTGCTTCCAATACGGTAGGTAGAATATTTGCCTCTTTATGATCTCAAGCCTAAAAAAAAAACACATTTGTACACACCAGTCTCCTGGTACTGGTCATCCTACTATTAATTAATTGTAGCTGATAGGAAAGGGTTAAATCGTGGGAGCTGCAAGGAATTAAGAAAAAAGGAGAGGGGGTTTTGCCATTTTTTGAGCGCTCCTTAATTAGGGCTGCCCAAATGATAATGGACGGGTGGTGTGTGTGAGCGCACGGGCGGCGGCGGCGGGCTTGGCAGCGTATCCTCCTGGCTGCCGAGGCCGGGTGTCTGGAGCGGAGCACGCGCTGTCAGTTGGTGAGCGGAGGGGCCATTGAACGCCCTCCCCATCATCCTCTTCATCATCAACCTACCCCCGCGGCCCAGCGGAGCACAACAGCCCGCATTAGGCAAGCCCTTCAGGAGCCTCACAGCAGCCAGGCAGAGCCTCTGCTGCCCAGGAACCGGCCCGCACGCGAGGGCACCGGCGGGGCGCACACACAACGCCGGCGAGGGGGAGGAGAAGGGGAGGAACAAAGGATCAAAGAGATCGAGAGAGAGTGATCCTTCCTTGCACGCATGGCTGCAAAACTGAGCTAGGTTCAGCCGTTCTGCTTGAGTAAAAAGTGAAAGCAGACACGAGCCCTGTAATGGATACTAGCAACAGGATCAAAGGGATCGAGATGAGAGAGATCCTTCCTTGCACGCATGGCTGCAAAACTCAGCTAGGCTCAGCCGTTCTGCTTGAGTAAAAAGTGAAAGCAGACACGAGCCCTGTAATGGATACTAGCAACAGGATCAAAGGGATCGAGACGAGAGAGTGTTTCCTTTTCTTCGCGGGAAGCGGGAGGGGGAAGAGGGGAAGACCGGGCCTCTGTGGAAAAGTTTTTGAAACATTTTATCTAAAAATTCCATAGCCATCAAATGCCTGGACCTATCATTCTGAAATTTCTGACACATATCTACCCCTAACCCATCTACAAAGTGAGCAATGTTCAGACTTCTAACTTTTAAAATAAAAAGGTTATAGGCGTTTCTTTCCTCATTGTTTCAAAAATTAATTGCCACACAAGGCAAGCTCCAATGTTTCTGAAATTTTACACACATACCAAGTGAAGTGTTCCCTGTAATGTGCCCATGTTTCCTGTTTGTATCTTAAAAAATAAAAAAATGGGAGGCGTAACTGTATTTACCCCACTACTACCCATTTTTCTAAAATTAATTGCCATACAAGGCAAGCACCTACGTTTTTGAAATTTCACACACATAGGTCCCAAGGTACCACCTACAATGTGGCAAAGTTTCATGTGTGTAACTTTAAAAATGACAAAGTTATAGGCATTCCTGGGTATTTATTAAAAAATTAATTGCCACAAAACGCATGCACCAATCTTTCTGAAATTTCTCACAGATAACTATCCCTAACCAGTCTACAATGTGCCCATGTTTCCTGTTTGTATCTTCAAAAATAAAAATGTGGGAGGCATAACTGCATTTCTCAGTGGGAAAGTGCAATGCAATGATTCCCTATGGGAAAGTGCTTTCCAATGATTCCCTATGGACAAGTTCTCTCCAATGAATCCCTATGGGCAAGTGCTGTCCAATGAATCCCTCATTGTTTCAAAAATTAATTGCCACACCAGGCAAGCACCAATGTTTCTGAAATTTTACACACATATCAAGTGAAGTGTTCCCTGTAATGTGCCCAGGTTTCCTGTTTGTATCTTTAATAGTAAAAAAATGGGAGGCGTAACTGTATTTACCCCACTACTACCCATTTTTCTAAAATTAATTGCCACACAAGGCAAGCACCTATGTTTCTGAAATTTCACACACATAGGTCCCAAGGTACCTCCTACAATGTGGCAAAGTTTCATGTTTGTAACTTTAAAAATGACAAAGTTATAAGCATTCCTGGGTATTTATTAAAAAATTAATTGCCACAAAATGCATGCACCAATCTTTCTGAAATTTCTCACAGATAACTATCCCTAACCAGTCTACAATGTGTCCAAGTTTCATCCTTCTATCTTTAAAAATGAAAAAGTTATAGGCATTTTTGTAAAACAATACTTGGCTATGAGAAAAAGCATTCAAAATGGCGTCCGATCCGGATCGGACATCTGGTCCGATCCGATCCGACCAGCCTCCAATCCTATCCGATCCGACCCCCCAGGTCCGATTCCGATCCGCTATCCGATCCGATCCGGGGGGTCAGTGCACATCCCTAGTGAACGGACAAGTGGTGACTGAAGACGTCTTGTTTAGAGTGTAGGGTCTGTAGTCAAGGCAGCCTAGGGATGGGCAAATCTATCAAACTCATTTTTGCTCAAGTTCTCATTCCCCCAAGGCTAAATTAATTCCATCCCAATTCAACATTGGATTACATAGGGTTACATGCTGCGCACTTTGAGCAAATGGGCATATGCATATTTGTATGTATTCTAAAAATCTGCACTTCTAAAAAGTATGCAAATCCCTCCCCTCCCTGGGGAACTGCATCACAAACTTCAGAAGTGTAGGTTTTGGTGCCAAACTGTGTTCCAGTTCATATTTAGATTTTCTTCAATGCGAACTGTAGAAGTTCACATGGAAATGCGAACCAAAAGACTTGTTCACCCATCCCTAAGACTGCTTACACAGGTTGTAATAAATACTTTAAATGGCATACAGGTGGCTTCTGTGCACATTGGCCCCATTCAGAAGGCACCTTAAACCATTGTGAATAAAGCAAAAAGCCTTATTCACAATGGTTAAAGCCATGGTTTAAGGTGTCTTCTGAACACAGCTCAGCTTTCTGGCTTAACCATCATTGTTTAAGCTGTAGTTTAAGGTGACTTCTGAATGGGACCATTGAGTGTTTCATAGGTTGTTGACAGGGAAATATTTCAACAATCAGGTAAGCTGGCCATCTAAGGATTTTGTGATGGCTGCAACTATGGTGTAGAATTCTTACATCCTAGATAAAATGTTGCTGTACCACAGAAGACGAGTGTAAGATATTAGATAGGAACACTATATTATCCTCTGGAGATAATAGACAATCCTCTATCCCTCACTTTCAGCCACCATTTGCAATATGCAGATAATAATCATTAAACTACTTTGTATGCTTATTGAAGGGTTATTGCTCACTTGGTATTTAATCATCTCTTGCATAATTGGCTTAAAAAGCTTGGGGATTGATTGGCCTAAAATGCTTGAGGAATTTATTGTCACATAAGACTCGTGAGTTCTTTAGCAGTTTTCTAATAGCCATGTGCATCTTTGACACAGACAAAATTTTGCAGAATTTCATAGTCCCATGAAACAGCAGCTATGAATTAAACAGGGTGCAGCAGAAGAAAGGTAGCATGGATTGAAGAATAAACAGTCCAGTTTGTATATGAATTGATTCAGACATGCAACACAATGAGGTTTTTGGAAACTCAGCTGTGCCAGGAAGTGATGAATTGTATAGAGAGCTGCCCCATGTGGTGAGCAACTGAACTGCAGAATGCAGCTTCTCCAAGAAGGGCCATCAGGCCCTGAACTGACTCCACCCACTGAGGCTGGCAATTGGATCCTCCTGGAGAGGTTGGGGTATAATTGCTCTAAATAAGCTGCCCACAGAACTCCTACTGCACTGGTTCTGTGGGTGACCTATGTGAACCACTTAACCCATCACAGGTGTTTAAAATGCCCTGCATGAGAAGCTAGCTCATCATGGGCAGCTCGGCGTGCCTAAATACTATGGCTTCACGTGTTGTGTGAAACCAAACATTTTTCTATATCCATAAAAGGAGATCAGGATGTATCTTTTGTGAACACCAGATTTAGATAGGAAGCCAGCTTCTGTTGAGGTTGAATTGAATGAACTGCATGTTTCAATCCAAGAATGGTTTGAAAAAGACTATTTGTTACTTCCTGTTCCCTCCAAAAAATCATCTCTTTTTTTACACATACAAACACCCACACCCACACCCCCTCTATCTTTTTCCTCTGCCAGGCATTCTTTCTCACATACAGGCACACACACACACACACACACACACACCAAACTACATACAATTCACCTTTGGAAACCATTCTCATCCAAAAGTCTCAACTCTGTAGGGTGTCATCTATCCACACCCCCAATCCTATTTGTTAAGACTGTAAATAAATGTGATTGTGGGATTTATAGTCATTGTTTTCCTTCTATATATGGGCTTCTTCTTGAAGTTGGCCACTCCCAGAAGTTTGCACATCCTTTGTCACTGGCATCAGCCAGAAGGTCTCCTGTGGCTCCCCCCTTATTGTGTTATAAACTAGATAAAAGAAAAGCTGGAATAAACCTTAATGATATCAAATCAGCAGTGTGTAAAGCTGGGGTTGTGCTATGAACTTGCAGAGGAAGGACTTCCCTGTGTCTGCAATCAAGGGATAAGAGGGTAAAATGTCTCTCTGCAACAAGGGAAGAAGATCTGATCCACCCCACCAAGACCACCCCTTTAAGTTCAATGGGGCTTACTCCCAAATGAGTACGCTGGACATCTTATGTCTACTCAGAAGTCCCATTGTCTTCAATGGGGCTTAATCCCAAGTAAGTGAGCTGAGCATCTTATGTCTACTCAGAAGTAAGTCCCATTGTCTTCAGTGGGGCTCACTCTCTATGTGGCTCCACAAAAAGCTTAGAGATGACCTGAAAACAAAAAAGGATACATAGAGGAAATTGAAGGAAGGCCAGGCTACAACAGAAGAGTACAGTCAGGTAGCACAGAAGTGCCAAAATGGCATCAGGAAGGCTAAAGCTGAGAATGACCTGAGACTAGTGAGGGATGCAAAAAACAATAGAAAGACTTTCTTCAGATATGTGCATAGTAAAAGACAGAGGAAATAAATGGTCATTCAACTGCTTCATGAGGATGGCAAATTGATAACAGATGACAAAGAAAAGGCCAAAGTGCTCAATTCCTACTTTAGCTCAGTCTTTTCCCAAAAGCTGGTCTATGACCCCCCACCCCTAGAAAAAGTGAAGTACAAGCTGAAGGGGCAGGATTGCAGTTTGAGATTGATAAACAACTGGTCAAGGAACACTTAATTTCTTTGAACGAGTTCAAATCTCCAGGGCCAATGAACTGCATCCTAAAGTAATAAAGGAGCTGGCAGAAGAACTCTCAGAACCACTGTCTGCAAAATCATGGAAGACAGGTGAAGAGCTGGATGACTGGAGGAGGGCTAGTGTTGTCTAGGCTGACCCTATGAAAAGGAGGACAGTGCTCGTGTAACTTTAACAGTTGTAGAGAAAAGGGAATTTCAGCCAGTGTCATTTGTATGCAATTAGTTCCTGGTGAAATTCCCTCTTCATCACAACAGTTAAAGTTGCAGGGGCCCTGCCTTCTTTTGTATATGGTCACTCTAGTATAGTGCCTGCAACTTTAACTGTTGTGATGGAATTTCACCAGGAACTAATTGCATACAAATAACACTGGCTGAAATTCCCTTTTCTCTACAACTGTTAAAGTTACATGAGCCCTGTCCTCCTTTTCATATGGTCAACCTAATGTTGTCCCTAACTTCAAAAAGGGTAAAAAGGAGGAACCTGGGAACTACAGACCAGTCAGTCTGACATCCATCCCTGGGAAAATTTTGGAGCAGATTATAAAGAAGTCAATCCATAAACACCTTTAAAACAATGCATTGCTTACTAGAAGCCAGCATGGATTTGCCAAGGTCAAATCCTGTCAGACTAATCTGATCTCATTCTTTGATCAGGTAACCTCCCTTGTGGACTGCGGGAATGCTGTGGACATACTATATCTTGATTTCAGCAAAGCTTTTGACAAAGTGCCCCATGACATGCTGATTCATGAACTAGCTAAAAGTTGGCTAGATGGAACAACTATTACTTGGATCCACAGTTGGCTACAGAATCAGACTCAAAGAGTGCTTATCAATGGTACCTTCTCAAATTGGGGGGGGGGAAGTAATGAGAGGGGTACTGCAGGGCTCAGTCCTGGGCCCAGTGCTCTTCAACATTTTTATTAATGATTTGGACAAGAAGTTGCAGGGAATGCTTATCAAATTTGCAGATGACACAAAATTGGGTGGGTTAGCTAATACTCTGGAAGATATAAACAAACTCCAAAGTGATCTTGATAGGCTGGAGCACTGGGCCGAAAACAATAGAATGAAATTTAATAGGGATAAATGCCAAGTTCTACACCTTGGAAAAAGAAACCAAATGCACAGTTACAAGATGGGGGATACTTGACTCAGCAACACTACAAGCGAGAAGGATCTTGGAATTGTTGTAGATCACAAGCTAAATATGAGCCAACAGTGTGAGATGGCTGCAAAAACAGCAAATGCAAAGAAAGCAAAAGCAAATGTGGGTGGGGAGTGATCACATGAAAAATATTATCCTTAACTGTTACAACTGCCTATTTCCTCTGTTAATAGCTGAACTCAATTTCTTTTCTCTGTGTGTCTTTTGCTCCAGCACTAGCCATGAACTTCCTGTAATTATTTAACAGCGGGGCATGGTCTTCGGCAGTTCATCAGGAAGTATCCCAGGATACTTCATCCGTCTTCAGGCAATGGATAGTTTGTGAAGAGAAAATAGCATGCCGATTTGCAGTTATAATTGAGGAAAATTGCTTAAGCGGATACTGACAGCATCGAAAATAGGCCAATTAGTTAACCTGCTTCTCTCCTCCTGTGATTCGTGAGTGTCTCTGTTTAATTTTGCTGTCATTTATGTAGCAAGGTTAAAAATGGATTAGCATTTTAGCCACCTTTTAGATTCCTCCTTTGCTTCTTCTTTTTAAAATAATAATAATAATAATAATAATGAAGAGTTCAGTTCTGTACTCTTAATGTAAACTGATAATAACTACAGATTTTTTTAAAGGACCCCTTCATTCAATCAGCATTATTTTTACTGTTATTCCTGTTCTCTTGGAAGGGCCCCATAATAATGTACTCGGAACTGAAGACTCTTTAGCATCACAATTTGCCATCGTGTGAGTTCAACTTCTCTGGGGAACATGTGTCAAATCCATGAAACTGGAACAAGTACCCCTGGAGGGAGATTTAGGGAGCTCTCCTTCTTGCCCAAACCTGGCACATTTGGGAACTACAATTAACACATCAGCATTCTGAGAGGCTAGCATCGGCAATTAATGTTGTTACTCCACTGCCTGGAACATGCAATCAAAGATGACAGATCCAGAAACAAGAAGGAACATAAAGCATGGGAGAAAATGTGTGTATCCACTACAGAGTTTTTGTTGTACTCTTACTAGATAAAAATCTCATATAAAGAAAGCTAAATATGGTATATAATCCCCTCAAAATGGGCTGGGGGTGGTGTGATAGGGTCGTCTGGAATTTTGAGAGTGTTGTAAATGTTCTCACAAGCTAGCTGTCATGGAAGGAGGTTAAGTATTCATAAAAATGGCTGCCATGATTGGTATGGCCAGTCACAACTGAAGAGATTAAAAGAAAAACAACTTCCACTTGAGCTTTAGTAAAAGGCAGAGATGGGTTCTGATTTTCAAAATACAAGACCATGCTTTTGAACCCAACTAAAGATGGGTAGCCCTTTGCTTTGCAGCATGTCCACTTCCAAGTTTAATAATAATAATAATAATAATAACAATAATAATAACAATACAAACAAGCACTCACACTCGCAAAGAAAAAAGAAAAATGGGCACAAAAAGCACTCCATTGGAAGCACTACAATATAATACAGAACCCACAAATAAACAGAGGATAATTGTATAAATGACTTAGGAAGAGTGAGCTATTTCCAGAAACAGAAGGATTCCTAATAGCCATACAGGATCAAGTTATAGCCACCAAGAACTACCAAAAATACATCATAAAAGATAACAGTGTAACAACAGACCTATGCAGGAAATGCCATCAGTTCCGGAAAACAATAGACCACGTAACAGGAGGATGTAACGTTCTGGCAGGAATGGACTATACAGACAGACACAATACAGCTGCAAAAATAATTCCCCAACAACTGGCTATCAAATTCAGCCTTATCAAACAATCTACATCATACTATACATACTCACCCGAAACAATCTTGGAAAATGCAGATCATAAAATATACTGGGACAGAACAATTCATACTGACAAGACAATACCCTGCTACTGACCAGACATAACTGTCATAGACAAAAAAGAAAAACACACATACCTCATCGACATAGCAATACCGAATGACAAAAATGTTGTTGAAAAGAAAGAAGAAAAGAAAGACAAACATACACCACTGGCCATGGAAGTCAAAGAACTATGGCAAGAAAAAAAGATCACAATTATTCCATTAGTCACATCAGTCTCTGGCATCACATCAAAAGATTATACAGAAAACCTTCAGAAAGTGAGCCTACCAAAATACATCCACACCAACATCCAGAAAGCAGTCCTACTTAAAACATGCTCAATTGTCAGGAAATTCCTGAATCTGTAAAAGACAGAATGACTTGGCAAAGCCCATCATGTCCGTCTTGAAAAATTGCCATGAGCGAGAAAGAGATGAAATAATAACAATAATAATAATAATAATAATAATAATGAAATATACACCACTGGCTATGGAAGTCAAAGAACTATGGCAACAGGAAAGGTTACAATTATTCTGTTAGTCACACACACACACACACACACACACACACACACATATATATATATATATATTTACAGAAACCCTTCAGAAACTGGGCCTACCAAAATACATCCACACCAACATCCCGAAAGTAGTCATAATTAAAACATGCTCAATCGTCAGGAAATTCCTGAATCAGACAGCATGACCATCTAGAAAAAACTACTACGAACAAGAAAAGTTGTTAATAAAATAAGGGGGCCTGACAGTCACCAAGAGAGTTGCTGTTGCATGCACTGGGGTCCACGGAAACCATGTTGGAGACTCTCGCTTCAGAAGTTAATTCCTTCTTGGACTTCTCAAGTTTCTTCCAACTGGGTTATGGGGAAAAAACATGATTTTTCATGATTTCTTCTCAAAACCTAAAGAAATTACGATTCTCACCCAACTGCAACATCTAAAATCAGAAAGGTAAAAGTATTCCCAGCATGGAATGAACTATGTTGAACCTGTCTTCTGAATAACTGTTAAAGATTAGGAGCCTGTTTTTTTCCCCCTAAAAAGAACAACTAAGACAGAGAAATATGTCATGAGAACAAAAATGCTATCAGAATGTTTTAGAGATGTCATCAATTATTCCTAAGTTTGGCCAGCCAAATGTCGTTTTGGTACTTGCTGCAACACCTGACTCAATGTATAGTGAGTCCAGACACTTTGCAGGTTTTCTGGGAAAGTTGCACATGTTTTGGGGGAAAGTTTCCAAAATTTGTGCAAATTTCTCTGTAATTTTGGCAAATGTCTTGGCAATTTGTGGAAATGATGGCCGAATGTTCACAAATTGCAGCCAAATTTGTGTAATTTGCGCAAGTTGCTCAGAAATTCATGTAAACTGCAGAACCTCCACACTCCCACAAATGCGCAAAAAGTTCCTGGTGTTGGGGAAACAGCCTTCAGTTCAGCTCTCAGATGCAAAATGAGTTGCACATACCGCGGAACTCTATCAAGCCAAAACAGAAATGGATTTCCTAGCAACAGACATCCCTAGATAGTTCAGCCCTCTGTTATCAGAATATTTGAACAGCAAACCTGAAATATTCTATTTCAGAGGTAATATTGCAATCAGGTCAGAACAGTTGCTGTCTGAACGCCCTACGTGAATGGCGCGGGGGTGAGTGGGGAGTGGGACCATGTGGAACAGCTAATAGTATTTCATTAACAAACTGTAAATAGCAAGAGCATAAGCTAGATGTGAAGCTGCATTCATGGGCCATAAATGCTAATGTTTATTACCAATAAAAGTCAAAGGAGCATTTAGTAAAGCAGTTTACCAAACAAACATTAAATACTTTAATGCATTAGCTTCAATGGACAGAATCATGTTATTTAATTAACAGTGAGTAATTTGATAGGTTCGGTTTGAAGAAATAAAATAAAAACCACAAATGATTTCCCAGTCCATCCAGAACAAATATCTGATGAGTGCAAAAAAGCAGAACAAATGGACTTCAAGATAGGGGTGTGGGGTGGGGGCAGGTATAGAAAGCTAAAGGGGATAGGAGTTTATTGGCCCGTGATACCCATTCTTGCTTCAAGAAGCTCTGCTCTAATGCTGCAATCCTATCCATCCTATACATGTTTAGACATAAAAAATGAACTGCAATTCCCAGCATGCCCCAGCTAGCATGGCTGGCTGGAGGGATGCTGGGAGTTATAGGATGTCCTCTCCCTCTACAGCAACATCCGTGGCATTGCAGCTGAAGGGTTTTTAATTTAAACACATTTACAGAGCTGCAATAATCAGTGTGGAATTTTTGAGTAAGTTCTTGGGAGGACGTCAGTATAGAAGCAGATTATTTAATGTACATCAATTTTCTTTGCCTTTGGAAATGTTTTTGTGGCTCTAAGACCTCAAGAACAGCTGCTACATGGCTAATAAAATGTGTTGCACAACTTCTAATCATGTGGCAATGAAGGGCGGGAAGCTATTGGAAAACCCTGTGTGCTTTTTTTGTATGCCATTTTCCCTAATGTACCCATATTTGTACACAATTGACCCTAGTATATTCTTTTTTAAAAATGCAGTTTTGGATTTGGCGTATTTGAAAATTCGGAGAAGTAAGAAAACAGAAGGACAATTGCCTTTTGGTTTACATTTTCATTTGAGAAGTGCAAATTCTGTATTAAAAAGCAAATCAACTGTAGGCTGACCAGAAAAAATCCAGGTCAGGGCTCATGTAACTTTAACAGTTGCAGAGAAAAGGGAATTTCGGCCAGTGTCATTTGTATGCAATTAGTTCCTGGTGAAATTCCCTCTTCATCACAATAGTTAAAGGTGCAGGCACTATACCAGAGTGACCATATACAAAAGAAGGCAGGGCCCCTGCAACTTTAACTGTTGTGATGGAGAAGGACTTTCACCAGGAACTAATTGCATGCAAATGACACTGGCTGAAATTCCCTTTTCTCTACAACTGTTAAAGTTACATGAGCCCTGACCTGGATTTTATCTGGTCAGCCTATTCTAAACCTGATAATTCATGGTAAAGCTTTTTTTCTTTTTTTAAACCAAAGAAAGGATACTGATATTCATTGTCAAAGAATTCCAAGCAAAGGGGACACCAGGGCAAATGAGCGAAGATGAGAGAGGGAGAGAGCAGACAAAATAGAAGACCCACCCAGAAGATGGGAATGGGCAAGTTGCAAGGAATAACCCAGAGAATACCAAGAGAAATTGATGTGGCTATAGAGGAAGTCAAATGCAAAGTTTATATTGAATTATTTTAAAAATGAAGCCAAATAAAGAGGAAGTTGGGTAGGTGACCCATGACCAGAGTGAATATTTATTTATTTGTAATATTTACCAACTGCCTAATATTAAATGCTATTTCAACTAAAACAACAAAATAAATATATTTAACCTATATTTAAAGCAACACTGTTAAAAACAATTTGAAAACTACAACATTACAAAACAATGCACAAAAGCAGTAAGGTGGAGCAGCCTATGGTCGATTGCAGTTATTTATAAGACAGAGATGCAAACAATGAAAAAGTGTGTTTTTCAGGAGGTGTTTGAAATGTGCCACATTTTCTGCCTCCCAAATCACATGGAGGAAGGTTTTCCAGAGGGTGGGTGCCACCACTGAGAAGGCCCACCTTCAACATATTACATGGTCACATCCTGTTGGTTGCAGAATGGCCACCGTGGCCTCCTCTGAAGATCTATATGGTTGGGTGGGTACATATAAGAGGAGGTGGTCTGCTATGTATCATGGACCCAAGTTCTTTAGGGCTTTATATGTCAACAACTTAAATATGTCTTAGCAAATAACAAGCAGCCAGTGCAGTCTTACATTACCATAGCTGGTTGTCCCACTGAACATTCCAGGTGCTGCAATCTGCTCTAGCTGCAGGTTCTGAACCAGGTACAAGGGCAGCCCCACATAGGGCACATTACAACAGTCTAACTTGAGGTTGCCAGTAGGGATGTTGTGAGTGTCCAAGTGGGTCCATCATGCCCTTTGTCAAGCTGCCATTTTGTGCAAAATGGCAGCTGGGGCATTTATGGTAAGGTCATGTTGCGTAAATGACAGCCATTTATGCAACATCGCAGGCATGAATGGAGCACGTGTACAGCCTCTCCTTATTCAGATGTCACAGACAAATAGATATGAGGTATCATAAGCATAGTGGTGACAGCTGGCCCCAAATATCATAATGACCAATCCCGACAGCTTTGTATAGATAGGAGATAACATTGGGGACATGAAAGTGCCCTCTGGCACCCCACAGTTCAACTACCAAGGCTCCACCCAATAACCACCCAGAATTATTGTTTGGAACTGCCCTTGCAAGTAAGAGCTGAACTCCTGTAAAATATTGCCTCTCACTCGCAACTCACAGAGTGGTTCAAGAAGTTACCATGGGGTATCAAAAGCTGTTAAGAGATCAAGAAGAAGTATCAGGGTCACATTCTCTCCACCCCATCCCTCTCCTAAAGAAGGACATCCATCAGGGTGACCAAGGTCTATTCTGTCCCAAAACTGAGCCTGAAGCCAGACTGGAATGGATCCAGATTAACAGTTGCATCCACAAATAGTTGAGTATATACAAAGTGGCTCAATTCGGACGACATAATAAACAACTGGTGTGGGGGAAACAATCATCAGTTGTTTTGACTATTGTGTCATCCGAATGCTGCCATAGTCAACTCAGCGCTGATCCTCATCCACACCACAGTTGATTATTTATTACCATGTTGTGTGGGGGAGTGCCCCCTAGGGTTAGTGTGAGGGTTAGGGTTAGTCAACCCACCATTGACTATCGTGTCGTCTGAATTGAGCCAGTGGGTATGAGTGGGTATGGAGGGGAGGTGGGCTGCTGGATAGTCTCAAGGCAGAGGAGCTGAAATTCTCCAACAAGTTAGGGGGAAGCTAGAAAACGAAAAGCTGTAAACCCAGCTCTAGAACTTCATTAAGCAGTGTTTCTCAGCCACTAGGTGGCTACACTCTGGGGTAGAACTTTTCCCAAAGGTGTATGTTTGCATCTTCTGCTCTTTGCATGTGTGGAGTTGAAAAGCAATCAGATCAAACTAGGTACAAAGAGAGGATGGAAAGGGGGTGAGGGAGGAAGATTGAAGCACTAGTGTGGATATAATCTTACGATCAATGCTGTTCACTGAAGGAGTTCAAGTAGCAATGAAGTATGGGAAGGAGAAGATGACTTTTAAATGACCATGTTTGGGGCTTGACTGCATTTGATAGTAGCTTATGATCACAGTAATCATGCTGCTAATGTTCTGTAATTCAATTACTGCACTGTAGTGAACATTAGCAAAACTGAAACACAGTGGGACAAACCAGTTAATTTCATATTTCGGAAATATCAGTATTAAGCCGACTGCATAATTACCTCTAAAAAGTTGCTACTTAAGACACAGCAATTTAAAGAATAAATTATGAAGATAAATGGCATTGGTAATTCACCATCATATGAGGGAGAAGGAGGTAAGAAAAACAAATACAGCTAAAATTATTATTTCCCTTTTAAGACCCAAATATTGACAATGTGGATACATTTAGAATTGTGTGCATTTTGCCCTCTAAAACTTGTGACTAAAATGAATTTTCAATTATGACTCGATTTATTCTCCTTGAATTACATTAAATGTAATTTAACATAAAAAGTCTTTGTTCATACAAGGTTGGATCCAAAGCTCTGTAAATGGAAGAGAAATAGCTCCTGGCTGTTTTCTGAAAATAGTTAAGAATACACACAGTGATAAAATAGGGAGGGTTCCTAATAGTTCTTTGCCTCTTGGACAAGACTGTAGGAACTGTTGTAAAATCAGGATGACTGGGTTTTGTTTAATACGGATATTATAAGACTATTATAGTTGATGCTTTGTTGTTGACACATTGATGGAACTTCTCCAAATGTGGGTGTCTGTCCTCCATTTCCATATTTTGTTTTGTGTGTGTGCATGCACACTAGTCAGTTTCAACCTTCTGTGAAAAAGGCAATTTCCAGGTTAGGCCTAATTAGGAAAGGAATTGAAAATAAACCCACCAAGATCATATTGTCCTTGTACGCATCTATTGTGCGGCCACACTTAGAAGATTTTGAACAGTTCTTATTCCCACACCTAAAAAAGGATACTGAAGAAGAAAAAAAGATGCAGAAAAGGGCAAACAAAATGATCAAGGGTATAGAGCAACTCCCCTGTCTTTGATCAATTCATTTGCCCTTTTCTGCAATTTTTACAATGTCAGGGAACATTTAGCTTATGGGGAAAAGTGTCAGGGATGACATGCTAAAGGTGTACAAAATTATGCATGGTATGGAGAAATTGGATAGGGTGGCTTTTCCTACTTGCTTTGCTTTGCTTCTATCCTACCTGTGTGCATTGAATGTACTTCACACTTTTCTGCTTGATTGCGCTTGGCCATTCCGGTGCTAATGAATCGCCCTGAAAAAATTGGACAGATTGATGTGGGGTGTATGAGAATTTGATTTTTATTCACGAAACATGCCAACTTGCCCCACTCAAAGCTGCAAACTCTAGCGTGATCATGATCATGATCATGTGTCCATCAAAAATATTCACGAATTGTCAAGATGTGTTCATGTTCATCTTGTTCTTGAATCCCAGCTGTATTCGCACAAATTTCTTAAATTGCACATATTTCCTCAGTAGACTGAATCAGCCCCACTTTAGCAAGATGTATGGAAATTTGCACAATTTGTGGAGATTTGCACACTCTTCTTCTTCTTCTTCTTCTTCTTCATCATCATCTTCTTCTTCTTCTTCCTTAAATAAGCATTTGCAATTCATTTTTAACCTTGCCTTTTAGCATTGTTCTGTTTATTATAGTACTGTTCTTTTAATTGCATTGTTTTACTGATATTTCACATTTGTAATGTGCACATATAGAAAAGCAGATTATAAACCTCAAATAAATTAAAATGCATGCATAAATATATACAGATATGTTTATCATAACTCTGATCAGTTATGTTAGTAACAGGTGGATCTGATGAACCTGATCCCGTGGATGTGCAACTTTCCCCACCTCCAACTCTGTTCTGTTCCATATGGACGTGGGTTGTATTTTCTTTTGTTTTTAATGAAAAAGATCTGTTCAGTTTTGGGCTTTTCTTTTTTTAAAAAAAGAATTTTGTGTGTTTGCATTTTTTAAATTGTGCATGATTTTGTACTCAACCACCCACTGAGTAAAGTAGGTTTGCATGCATTTTTGAAATGCATGCATTTTTGCTTACTTACATTTCAATTGTGCACATGAAATTGGACACCTTTTTTTCCTGTTCTCCCAAATGCATCACAAGTCCTGAAATGTATGAATTTTGTGACACAAAGTGCGTCCAGATTCATTTTCAGGTGATCTGGAGTAATCCACATGCACAAAAATCTCACAGAGTGGAGTCCTCCGATTTAAAGATTTTTTAAAATTATTTCCAATCAAAGATAAAACACAAACAATACAACATAAAACATTAAGATGGACTTCCAAATTTCTCAAACTTACAAAAATATCTACAGTATCTTATATGCTTTATTACTTCCCTATCTTATCAATTGTTTTTCTTCCAATTTAATCGCTGAATCCACATGCAGATATATCCTTCCCTTCTCTCTCTTTTAAAAATCTAGCAGAGGTTTCCATTCCTCCCTAAACCTTATAGTTGATCAGAGAGAATTCCTCATATATCCATACAGTACACAAAGTAATACAGTGATGGACAATGTTCCATTCTATGTTATGAATACTGTTAGAGAAAAAAAAAGTCACCTTCAAAAGCATCAGCTTGTCCTCTACCCTGCCAAGATACTATTCATGTCAGAATAAATTGCATGATTGATATTATGCTCTGTCTCAAAGAACTCCTTGATTCCATTTTTAATCAATATTGGGTGGGGGAAATAACAGAGTAAAATAAGAGAAAAATCATCAACATTATATAAAAAAATGCTGGCTCAAATTTCATTTTGGCAATTTTTAAAACAATGAATATAGAGTAAGTTCTGCATATATACTTTGCATGCTTATCTGATATTATCCCTTGGTGTTCTATTTTCAACAAGCATTTGAAGAAATATAAAAGCACATCATGGTAACTGCACATGCAGAAGATCCCATGTTCAATCACTGATGTCTTCAGTTGCCCCATTTCAAAAAGGTATTGCAGAGCTAGGAAAGCTGAAGATAGGGACATACAAAATGATCAGTGGGATGCATCAACTCTGCTAGGAGAAAAGATTATCTGTGGCTTTTTAGTACAGAAAAATAAAGTTTTAAAATTGTGCACGGCATAGAGAAAGTAGTTGGAGAAAAGCTCTTCTCCCTCTCCCATAATACTAGAACCCAGGGTCATCCAATGAAGTTGAATGGTTGGAGATTTGCGACAGATAAAAGGAAGGACTTCTTCACGTGGTGCATAGTTAAACTACGGGAATAGTTCTCATTAGTTGCAGTGATGACCACCACTGTAGATGGCTTAAAAAGGTGTTTAGATACATTCATGAGGATAAGGCTGTCAATAGCTAATAGTCGTGACAAATACAGAGCAAGCCCAAGCTACGAAGCTGCTACTTCAGAGGGAGTGCAACCCCATCCAGAACAAGTCAAGAACCCTTCATCCAATCAGATGAATCACACATTAACAGCATATCAGTTTATTGGCCTTCATTCAGTCCATTGTTGCAACCAGGCACTGATTTAGCACCGCCACAGCCTCACCTGAAGAAGGCAAAAAGGAGAAATAGAGCTGCATGTCATCAGTGTACTGATGACAGTGCACTCTAAAACTGTGGATGACCTCACTCAATAGTTTCATAGAAGATGTTCAATAATAATGTGGGGAACAAAAATGACTCTTGCTGAAGCCCATACTGGAGAATCAATGGGGCTGAGCAATATTCCCAAGAACCACTTTCTGGAGCTGACCATCCAAGTAGGGGTGAAACCACTGCAATGCAGTGCCTTCCACACCCAACTCAGACTGTTGTCTGAGAAGGCTACTATGATTGATGGCATCAAAAACCACTGAGAGAGCAAGGTGAATCAACAAGGCCACAGCTCCCCTGTCTCTCTCTCTCAACCTAGGTTATCATACAGGGCAAACAAAGTTGTTTTCATGCCAAAATCTAGCCTGAATCTCAACTGAAATGGATCTAGATAATCAGTCTCTTCCAAAAATGTATGGAGTTGGATGTCAACCACCTGTTCAAGAACCTTGCCCAGGAAAGGAACATTTGCCACTGGCCTAAAATTATTAAAATTTTCTGGGTCCAGGAAGAGTTTCTTCATGAGTGGTCAACTACTGTCTCCTTGAGGCAGCCCAGGACCACTCCCTGTCACAAGAAGGCATTAATCACCTCACTGGCCCAGCCAGCTGCTCCTTACCTATCAGTTTTTATGAGTCAAGGACCTAATATGAAAGTGGTTGCACAAACCTGTCCAAGCACCTTGTCAATATCCTTGAGCAGCTCTGACTGAAACCCATCCAAGAAAAACTGGACAAGGCTGTGCTCTAGATACCTCACCAAATTCACCTACTGTAACACTGGAATCTAAATCCTGGTGGATGTAAGTTGTTTTATCCTGGAAATGTCCAGCAAATGTATTACAGTGGACCTCAGATGGGTCTACAATGTTCTCAGGATCAGCATGTAATAGGCCACAGATGACCTTGAAAAGCTCCACTGTACAGCATATGGAAGATTGAATAGGGGCACCAGAGGTTCACACCACTATTTGAGTGCATCCACTAGGATTCTACCCCATCTGCTCTCCTGCCATGTCTGTACTATGGGGGATTTCCTATCTGCAGCACTGCCTCCATTTATGGGGAAATTGCTCCTTCACTGGGCAGTCCAACTTATGGGTTTTCTTATTTGTAGCTATTTTCAGAAGACTTCTAAGTGGCAATATCTAAGCGCTCAAGGGACACTGTTACTGCACTCAATGATTTATTTATTTTTTACATCAGGCCACATTCCTGAAATCTCCACCCCAAATTTATTCACAACCAGGTCCAGTTCCTCTGCTACCAAAGCTGTTGTGCTACTGGCTTCTTGAGTGATTATCCCCCAGAGAAAGAATAGCTTCATATTCTGGCTTTCATGTCCTCCTCAAATTTCTCCTAGTCCTTCTAAAGCACCACACACCAAGCAGCAGACCTCCTCCCACACTGACTACCACAGACTCTTTAGCTGTCAATTCCTTCACTGTCATTTTTCGACCAGTCTTTTCCGTCTAGATAGAATCACCATCCAATCAGAATCAAATGTACCTGATCCAGGCCCCATCTAACAATATTCGAAGTGATTCTATCTCTCTCTCCACCCTTCAGAACATTACTAAGAAACGTCACATCACAGAACATCACATGGGCCTTTTTGACTGTAACAAAACAAGTCATCAGGCCTACTCAGATACACTGTAGCTTCACAGAGGCCACACAAAGTAAACATCACATAACATCAACAGTTATATACAGGTTCTTTTTTTTCACATACACCCACTGCAATTTATGAAGCATCTTCAAAGGCAGCCCCATGTAGAGTACGTAATAATATTTCAGCCTGTATATGACCAAGGCATATGTCACTGAGCAAGGATGCTCTTTTTCCCAATAAGGCTGCAGCCAGTGAATCAACGAAAGCTGATTTTTTTAAAAAAATAATTCTTGGTCACTGATGCCACTATAAGACAACTCTATGGCTGAATTCGGACATCATGATAATAATAATAATAATAATAATAATAATAATAATAATAATAATTGTAACCCGCCTCTCCCTCCGGATCGAGGCGGGGAACAACAACAATATAAACACAAAAATTCACAACAGTTAAAAATTTTAAAAACAAGAGAACAACACAACATTAAAAATATCCTAAAATGGTGGGGTAATAATTAACTTTACAGTTGTTCATCTAGGGAGTACTCCCCACACAACATGGTAATAAATAATCAACTGTGGATTAGCGCTGAGTTGACTATGGCAGCATTCGGACAACATGATAGTCAATACAACTGACGATTGTTTCCCCACCCTCTGTTGCTTATTGTGTCGTCCGAATTCAGCCTATGTGTTTTACTTTGGATTGAGTCTTTGTCCAAATATCTGCAAATTCTTTGTTCCTAATCTTTGATGTTTGACATCACAGGCACAATTGAAATACCCAATGTACAACTAAGCTGAAAGGAGATTTTTCCTTTTCTCTTTCTCTCTGAACAAAGTGTTGAAAGTCCAATAGTAGACCCTCAACCACTTGTATTTTATCTAAGACTCTTTTGAAGTTTTTTTTTTTTTAAACCCTCTAGGTTCATTTGAGCCAGAAAATTCCCTCCAAGCACTCATGAGGCAAATAAATAAATAAATAAATAAATCTTGTTTCTGGATTTAAAATAATCTCATTGTAGTAAATTAAGTCTTTGACTTTAAAGAACCACAGGCTCTGAAATAATATCAAGGAAAAAATGGCATATACTGTGTGAGATGATATCGCTCATATCCATCTGGGGTAGTACAATATGTTTATTATCCACTTTAAATAGAAGCAACCATCAGTAAAGCACATCTCTGGCACCAGATTATATGCTTCATGTGGTTAAGCAAGCAAAACATACAGAATTAGTCAAAGATGTTGTGCATAAAATTTCTGCAAAACCACAACTGACAAAATTAAGCCCTTGGGGAAGAGTAAAAATGAAATGGTTTACAAAGCATAGCCAGCTATATGTAATTTCCCCCAAAAATCAAGAGAGAGGAACAGTGATGGACTCTTCAGTATTCTCTGTATTTACAAGCTAAAAGAGCCATTTCCTAGTTTGTAGCCATAGATTTATTAAAAAAGAGAGAGCCCCCATCTTACCTTTAAATCACAGCTCTACTGAAGGAGGATGCACAGCAAAGGTAAGTCCTGTGGGTGGTGGTGGTGGAGGTGGCAGCTTTGGTTTGGGGGGAAGGGAGGCAAGCAGGGCACCCAGGAACCCACAAAGACTGGCTCACTTTGGGAGGGGTCTGAGCCTAGCTTCAGCTTCAGTTCTGAAGTGAAGCACCCCAGTCCCGAAGCACCCCGATTCAAATCAGGGCCTCTGAGGCAAGAGGCTAAAATGCATGTACAGGTTGGGATCAATGGTCAGCAGAAGGTGTCAGTAGGCCTTCCTGAGATTTGGGATCTGTTGGAGGAGCGTTTCTCTGCGTCTCACCAATGCAAAGCATACATTATGGTGGGACATGAGAGAGGGCTTTCTCTGTTGTGGCACCTCGCCTGTGGAATACCCTCTCCTTGGAGGCCCAACTGGCATCGACCCTGGCGTCATTTCAGTGCCAAGTTAAAACATGGCTTTTTATCAACGCCTTCGAGGGCTAAATTCTCCATGGTTACTCATAGTTTGAATTGTTTTTAATTGTTTTAGATTTTTTTTTAAAAAAAAAATTCTACCAGTTTTAATTTGTTAATGATTTAATACGTTTTTAATTGGTAAAATATTTATTTTATATTGTTCTGCGTTTATCTGTATGCAGATCAGAGATCCAAGTGATAATAGGGCAGGAAATAAAAGTTTTAATAAATAAATAAATAAATAAGATAGGCACTATCTGACGAGACCTTGCTGAGATCACCGATTTTAGAGCTCGGCTCATTACCAGGTCTGTATTTAATTTGTAACTCTATGGACTCTTGCTTATGGCAATCTTGTGTCTGAGTCTATGTAAGTCAATTCATTGCTGGGAATTATGATGCTGAATGGATTCTAGCTTTGAGATTGTTTCCAGAACAAGTTGTGGGTTATTAGTTGTGAAGACGCTAATTGTTTTAGGTGGGGATTATAAGTACTGTAAGCAATACTGTGAGACTTTGGAATGTGGATATGTGTAACCTAGGCTGACCATATGAAAAGGAGGACAGGGCTCATATAACTTTAACAGTTGTAGAGAAAAGGGAATTTCAGCCAGTGTCATTTGTACGCAATTAGTTCCTGGTGAAATTCCCTCTTCATCACAACAGTTAAAGTTGCAGGCACTATACTAGAGTGACCATATACAAAAGAAGGCAGGGCCCCTGCAACTTTAACTGTTGTGATGAAGAGGGAATATCACCAGGAGCTAATTGCATACAAATGACACTGGCTGAAGTTCCCTTTTCTCTACAACTGTTAAAGCTACTTGAGCCCTGTCCTCCTTTTCGTATGTTCAGCCTATGTAACCTGATCTCTAGCAATGAAGGACCTGCTTACAAACTATGCTTTTGTGTCAAATAGCCAGAGGGGCCAGGGAGCCAAGCCAGGACAGTATGCTTCAACTGTTCCAGTTGACCAGGGATAGCCAGGCTACCCCCAGGTCCTCCTTTCCTTGCAAAGATAAACCCTGCATGTACCAGCACCCTGGTAGGACCCAGATCAGGTCTGCTTCATGCTGCATTCCCAATGGGCAACAAATGTCAGCTTAGCCACTGCATCACTCCCCTTGGTCAAACACAGAGAGCAGGGCAATAAGCAATGGGACTGAGAAGTGACAGAAGGTGTGGAGGTGGCAACACATTAAGGAAAGAGTGCTCAGAGCATGGACGAATCCTGCTGGAGCAGAATCACAGTTGCAGAGCTTGAATGCCCAAAGGAATCCACTTGAACCAGTCGACTAGACTGTGCCTCCCTTCCTGCCTGCGCTTAACACACTGCAAAGATGGATGGCCAGCTTCCCTCGCCATGGGTCTGGCAAAGGTAGAAAGGTTTGAAAGAGGCCAGTCAACGGAAGACCAGGCCCTTCCAGATCAATTGAAATTAGAGCCAGCACTGTCCCTCAGCTCTCGTCTTGTGAAGGTGTGGGAGCATTGCTAAAAATCCCCATTGCAAGGAAAAACATCAGCCCGAGGTGAAGGGGAAGGGACTCCCGGCCCTAGAGCTAATTTCTGCAATATAATAATAATAATAATAATAATAATAATAATAATAATAATAACGATTTATTTCTTACCCGCCTCTCCATCTAGATCGAGGCGGGGAACTTTGAAGACAGAGGAGCAGTGGAGTTTACCTGACAGCAAGCTGAGTTTCACAACCTTAAAGGGATTTCCTTATAAGGATTTCTTTGAAGCATTTCCCTAGCATGGGGGTTCATATTTTATTTGGTGTTGGCTGCTGGTGATCCCATGAAGTACATTTCGAGTAATAAATATGTGCTTCTGCAAGAGTTCATGGTCATGTGATCTATGGAACTGAGTTGACAAGGGGGATTTGATGTGTCCCTTCCAGCTGACCCACCAACACCCAACATACCTCAACATTTTTTTTAAATAGGAAAATCCTCAAAGACAAAATAGGGACACTGATTTACCAGAGACAGGGACTAGAATAAAAATCCTAAATGAGCATTACTATGCACTGTGGTTCTGGGAGGTGCACCTTTCAGTAATTTCCCCTGCTTACTCCTCTTATGACTTTGTGATTGATCATATTGTTCTTTTATTTATTGTGTTTATGGCTGTTGTGACCACCTTAGGGTTTTACTGAAGAAAAGAAAGGCAGGCATACAAAGTTTAATAAATGAATGAAAAAACAAACTGGGAAAGATGGACTATATACTCCTCTGTCCTCCCCAAGTCTCTTTCTCTCCCTGACTCACTCTGTTCTACAATCTCATTCCCCGCTCTCTTTCCATAAAAACTATGTTCAAAAAATGTGGCTTGACACCACTGTGAATTATGGCCTGCCTACTGAAGACAAATGTCCTCCCCAACATAAATGATACGTACTTGGCCAAAAAGCTGCCCACTAGTTACGCAGACCTATTTCACCTCACCCCCCCCCCCCCAATATGGACTAAATTTTGCAAGCCTTATACAGCTTCAGGCTTGAAGGTTGGTGGAGTTTCCAGGGACAATGGGGAAGAAACAAGAGACATGAGGGAGATGTACAAAACCATGCATGGTGTGAAGAATGTGGATAGGGAGACATTTTGTCTTTCTCACTCAAAATACTAGAGCCTAGGGTCATTCCATGAAGCTGACTGGTGGGAGGTTTAGGACAGATAAAAGGAAGTAAAACACATAGTTAAACTACAAAATCTACTACCACAAGATGTAGTACTGGCCACCAATTAGTATGGCTTTAAAAAAGAATAAGATAAATTCCTGTAGGAGAAGGCTATCAATAATATTGAGGTTCTACAGGTTGTCTTCATGAAAATACCTTCTTCTGGAGGAGAAGACAATAAATGGTTACTAGTTCTGATAGCTATGTGCTACCTCCACTATCAGAGGCAGTATGCCTACATACACCAGTCACCGGGGAACATGGGTGGGAGGGTGCTGTTGCATTCATTTCCTACTTATGGGTTCCTAGTCAATAGTTGGTTGGCCACTGTGTGAACAGAGTGCTGGACTAGATGGACACTTGGTCTTATCAACATGGCTCCTCTATGTTGTTGTTATGTTCCTAAACAAGGGTTACTGTTGTTGTTTTGTGGTTTGATCCCCAAATAGATTATAATAAAACACTTTATGAAAGCAAAATTGAGAGTGAAGGTGGTGCAGTAAATCTTAGATCATGCAATATGCTTCCTAAAATGTCTGAGTGGGGGAAAACACATACCGTTTTCTCCATCTTGACTGAAGCCTGATTCAAAGGAGAAATATTAGTGATTTAACATGAGTGAAACACAGTGTTATAATCCTTATCAAATGTTCAGTTACTAGATCAGCATAAAGTGCAGCTTATTAAAATGGATAAGAGGAGGGTTATGGGATTCATATTGTCAAGAGAAGAAAAGTGCTTTAAAATACAGATGTCTTTAATCTGTCACTCAGAAAGTAGAGTACATGTTACTGCTGGGACAATGTGTATGCATCTAACTTTAAATTAGACAGTCCTGACTAAGAGAAGAGTAAAATGATTCTTCCTGGCACACAATATCAGCTTTAAACTTTCTTATCTTTTATAGATGAAGCTCTGGAAGTCTGAGCTTGGATACAGTGATGTTAAGTGTTCAAAGAAACTTTGCAGATTTTAGGGAAGGTGGCAGGGTAGGGATGGGTCAAAGCATTGTTGGGTTTGCATTTTAATGGGGATGGATGAATCTGCCAATTCAGTTTCTCATTTTTTCTACTCTTAAGTTTGGTTCATCTCAAACTTTGAGAATTTCTACCATCTTAAGTTCGGTTTGTCTGAACTTTGACTTTTGTTTTCAAAAGTCCCTGTGAAAATTCAAAATTCATTATTTCTCCTCATACATGTTTGCTTTTGATACACATTTTTGCCTAACATACAAGCAGTTTTCCTTATATCCTGTATTTTAAAACATCTTTCCTCTAATATACACATTTTAAAAAAATGGAGAACTCCATTGCAAAATTTGAAGAAGTACAGATTTCAAAAGACAGCTGAGTTTCAGTTCACATAGTGGCTCAGACCTTTTTAATTAAGTATGTTCACACTAAATGCATTTTTTTAAAAAAATCTTCCCCATCCCTGAGTTTGCCATTCTCTGGGTGTTTATTTGAAGGCCACAGTTTGTGGGGCTCAGGACTTTCGGCCTGATATCTCACTAGAGCAATGCCAGTGTGCTCTCCTGACATCCACACATCTTCTGAAAGATGTAATTTGCCTTGGGAAGGAATCTGCTATTCCTCCTGAAACAAACTGCAAGTCCTGTGTATGGTGCTTTTGTTAGGAATAAGGATGTATGGATTCGATGTCTCATGGATTGTCAAGGGTCTTTCAGTCTGTCGTTTGCTCATTGATGGAATTGTGTTGTTTTTGTGAAGGACATGTGAGAATTTGGTTCCACTCATGCTAATGTACATTGATGAATTGGCAAACATTTACCCTTGAGTCAATAAGGCCTTTAAGGCCCCCATTGCCGCAGGCGGGGGATGTGCAAATTCCAGAGGGTTCAGAAATAGTGCATTTCACCCTTCCATGCTAATGGTGGCCGCCATTAATGCAGCAGGGGGAAGGGAAGCCAGGAAGGGCAGCTGTCAAGTTCTCATGAGCCTCGTGAGTGCTTGACGGAGGCTTGCGCAGCCCGGATCACAGGGTGGGCAGGAGCAGCAGCAGGGCGAGCATCCGTGGGACAACCGCTAACCCATTTCGCCTCTCTCTAGTACGTACTAACTCTGTTAAAGACTCTGCATCAGCTGCCCATCTGCTACTGGGCCAGGTCAATGTGTCTTGCATTAGACTTTATAGCCCTGAACACCTTGGGACCTGGATACTTGAGGATACATCTTCTGCCTTATCATCCTACCTATCACTGACATTTTTTGAAGAGGTATCACTGATGGTCCCACATAGGTTGGAGATCTACTTGGAAACACTAGTGTGGGTATTTTAATGTGATCCCTCCCACCCTATAGAGCCACCCTACAAATGTCCTCCCAACTGAGATCAGACATACCCTTATGCTACTTGGTTTTCAGTGATTGTACATGACCTTTCTTTTCAGGCTTTTGCTGTAACTGTCTATATGTTGTGCTTTAATATACTATACACTGCCCTGATATTTCATGATACATCAATTTAATAATAAATCAATTTCATAACAAATAAACCAATGCCATTGTTTTCACTAGCCAATGAGGAACTTTTCTGCTAATTCTTTTCTTCTAACCACTATTTGTATTGTGCTTTCCTGTGTTATTTTCTGATTGTTAGTGATAAATAAAAGGCATCCTTGAAGTTCACGGGAGACTAAGAAGCAAACGAGGTCTCCTGCTATCAGAGAAGTCATTCTGCCACCAAGTAAAGGTCAGGGTGTTTTTTCCCTCCTTCTTAGCAGTAGATTTCCACGTTGGAAGTCAGGGTATTTATCATCTCTACATTGCAGCCTTTGTGATAATTTCATCAATAAGAAAGAACTAAATAATTGTGTCTTTTTGTATAAGACCCACCTCATCTATTTTTAAAGCAGTGCCAAGAAGAAAAAATGTTAGCAGACAGAAAGTGCCGGTGAGTCAAGTCACAGAGCAAAAAGGCAGATTGCAAAATGGGTAACTCATTGGGGAGAGGAAGGATTTCTCAAAGTTTCTTGCAAAAAATAAAAAAATAAAAAATGAAATATATATTGTCCCAATTTAGATTTATGTTTTCCTACTTTGCACACACCCCTAACATTGCCAGTTACGGATCTGAAATAAATGGAATATTAAGGCCATAAATCCTATAACCAGTTCTCTGGGAGTAAGTGCCACTGTACTGGGCAGGGATTGCTTCCAAGTAAACATGTATAGAATTGTATTATAAGCATAAGCAACATTGGAATGTCTTTTTGTTTAAGGTTGTTAAAGCAGGGATTGGAGAACGAGCCATAGCTCAGTGTGATAGAGTATATGTGTGAATGGGAAAATTGCACAAAACGAACAGATGTTGAACATGAAAATTGTACAAACACTTCCCACATTAGTGCAAATTCCTCAAATTGTGTCCCTGTCCCGGTTCCACTCCTGGACTTTCAGAGTTCCACTTTCCTGGCTGGACACTCTGATTCTGCTCCTTAAAGATATCTTGCCTCTTTAAGAGCAACCTTGTCCCTTTTCTGGGACCCAAGCTTCCACCTGTCTCTTTCCCCCCCCCCTTTTCAGTAGTGTGGAGGTTCGAGCTGTAGGTGGGTGTACTATTCTTGGCATAGTAAGGCACGCTTTTCTTAAGTTATTTATACACATAGTACTGAAGTTGCAAAGGCAAGAAAACAAAACAACAGGAGTCAAAACGCAGGTTCATCTTTTCCCTAACTACTCTTGACATTTTCTCTTCAAGCATTTCCTGGGAAAGTTCACCCTTCCATTCCTAACGAAAGCAATCTCTCCGTTTTTTACTCCTCATTTTCATTTTCCTGCTTTGTCCCTCCTTTTTCTTGATCACCTTGTCGAGCCTTTTGTTAGAGTCATTGGCTATCTTTTTGTGTCTGGCTCGACACATCCTGAGCTGTAGACCAATCAGAGAGCCATTACTGGAACATTTGAGAAATTACCATTTTAGCCCTGGGGAATTCACTCTTATTGTTATGTGTCGTATTTATTACGCTTGATCTAGGAAGCCTGCCAACTCCCTTATCTAAGAATGTCCAGGAAAAATGCCAGGCCTTAATTGTTTAAAGGGTTTTATTTGCAGTTCAAAATCCAATTACCAGTAGCCAGGGTCAAGCCAGTAGTTCCTTCAGTCCAGTTGTCAAAGCCGAAGGTCAAACCAGGTTTCCAGTATCCAGGGTCCAAAGCAAACAGTCCAGCCGGGTGTACAGTCCACAGGTTCCGATCCAAGATCACGTAGGATGTCAAGAGCCGAATACGTCGGTTGTTCTCAACGAATCTTAGCTTCTGCCTCCTTCCCCCTTTATAGTTGCTTGAGCTTGTTCCACAGCTGCGTGCAATCTCTTCATTATCTTACTTAAGGCTCGCATCAGCTGTCCTCTGTTTTCGCAGTCTCATGCTGCGTCTTGTGGTCCTAGCTTGCTCTGCCCGTTTAAGCTGCCATCTTTGCTGGGGAGTTACTGGACAAACCCCTTCAGGCCCCGAATCTTCCTCATTAGACACAGAGGGTGGGAGAGGGTGGCTTTCCTGGGGCTCTTCTGAGGAATCTCCCTGCTGTTCCTCCTCCTCCGGTAAGTCCTGGGGAATGGGCGAAGCTGCCGTTTCTGTCCCTTCTTCCTCCTCAGAGGAAGATTCTTCAGCCTGCCTCATGACATTATGTCTTAATCACTCTACTTCCTAACTGTTAACTCTTTACAAACAGTGAACCCTTCACAGTCCCTCCTTCCATTGACTAAAGCACAGGTGATTTCAAATGGGTACATTTTGAGAAGTTTATTTATTGATTTATTTTAGAAAGTTGGACCTTCGTTAAGTACACATCCTGCAAATGTGATGCAAGTTTGTGAATTTTGGAAGCATGTTTGGAGAAAATGTGCTACTGTTCAGGTTTGGGTCGTATTTGTGAACAGGACATTTTTAAGTGATTTGCGAACTGAAATGAAATTCTCACACACCCCTAGGTAAAAGTTCAGTCAAGGTTACAACAGTCTGATAAGCTGTAAAGTATAGATCTAAAGAGAAAACCATAGTACAGAGAACATATAGGGAAAAAATCAGGCTCCTGGCTGCAATTCTATACACCCATACCTGGCAGTAAGTCCAGTTGAATTGCTTCTAATGAGACACATATAGGATTACACTTGAAAGGGCCATATTACATGTTATATGGAATATCCATGACTAGAACTCCTGACATTTTAAATTTAGCTTAAACACTGCTGTGAGACCCTCACATTTGATTTGGGGAATAGTGTTGGAAGGGAGTGGGCAGTTTTTCCTTTCTCCCATACCACTTCCCTGGTTGCATCACCCAAAGCTACTATTAGTTCATCTGCAGGGAAAATGCAGAGACCTTGCAATAGAATTAAAAGCAGTTATTTGGTGTTCATGTGTGCATGTTCAATTATGAAAATGTTCAGGGAGGAGCAGTGATTGTGCGCCTCTGCTCTAATTCATCCCCATATTGGTTTTAACTGAAAATTAAAGTATTGGAAGATTCAGTCATTGTTCTCTTGCAGAACTCTTAATTCTATTCAGAAGTAAGTCCCCTTGAGTTCAGTAGGGCTTACCTGCAGGTAATTATGCTGGTCTTATGACCATAATAAATATTTGATTGATTACTGCAAGTGACCAGGTATAGGGCCTGTTCGGAAGACACGTTAAGCCATGGTTGGAGCAAATGGTTAATAAGCATGTTTAAACAGTGGTTATGTAGCCACCATGGTTAGGAACGGTTCAAACAGCAGGCTAAATCATGGTTCACATGACACTCTAAGCCATAATATTTAGCTCAAAATGCTTAACCATCATGGCTTAGCATGTTATCTAAACAAGGTCATACAATTGCAGCCATACTCCCATTGTTTTCAATGTGTGTGTGTGTGTGTGAGTGTGTGTGTGGAGAATGTGTTTTAACTGTTTCCCTTGAAATCAATGGGACTCTTACATCGTGTGTAACTTTGGCTGGACTGCGCCTCAGCTTGACCCCAAGAAAGACAAAGAATTCACTATTTAGAAATGTCTTGGGAAACTGTGAGAGAGAAACTGTTGGGTTAATGTCCAAAAGATACTTGGCCAAGGATGCTTGTGACAAAATGGTATTTTATGTTATTGTTTATATACATTTAAGTGTTTGGTTCAGGGTTGGACTTGCTGTGGCCAATTCTTTTATTTTTTCAGGAAATGGTAAGTAAGTGGGAGGGGGAAGTTAGAAAGGTGTGCTGTTTGAATGGTGTTGCCCAATTGGTTGGTTGGTTTGAAAGGGAGCGGGGGAGAGAGAGAGAGAGAGAGAATAAGGAGGGAAGTGGAGTGACAGTTAAGGAGATAACAGTGGCCTAGTTCAGATGACACTTTACACAACAGAGGGGGGAAGAGGCAACTGTCAGTTGTGTTGCTTGTTGTACCGTGTGTCAGGCGACACACAACACACACACAACTGATGGTGTGTCATTAAACAATGGGGGGAAACAATGGGCTGCTCTGTTGTTTATCCGAGCCCTGTTTCTTATTATGAGGCCGGGACTTTTAGCCACGTGACGGGGGAAGGGGCAACATGTCGTGTGTCAGCCACTGCAAAAATAACATGCCATCAGCTGCCTCTTCCCCTTCCGTTGCCTAATATGGCGTCCAAACTAGGCCAGTTCAAGTGAGGGAGTTACTGACGGGTGGGTTTAGTAGAGGCTATCATCAGGATAGGATTTGGAAAGTGGGGTTATAGATTTTGGAAGGGGTTAGTATTCCCTGGGAGGTTGAGGGAGGTAGATTTATGTGCACAACTTAGAATAGGGTGACCAGATAAAATCCAGGTCAGGGCTCATGTAACTTTAACAGTTGTAGAGAAAAGGGAATTTCAGCCAATGTCATTTGTATGCAATTAGTTCCTGGTGAAATTCCCTCTTCATCACAACAGTTAAAGGTGCATGCACTATACTAGAGTGACCATACACAAAAGAAGGCAGGGCCCTGCAACTTTAACTGTTGTGATGAAGAGGGAATTTCACCAGGAACTAATTGCCTACAAATGACACTGGCTGAAATTCCCTTTTCTCTACAACTGTTAAAGTTACATGACTCTGACCTGGATTTTATCTGGTCACCCTAACTTAGAACAAACTTAAAGTGTCTTTTAAAATCTTTTACTTTCATATAAACTTAACTCTTATTTTGTTATTTCAACCACATCTGTTCAGTCATATGCATTACTTCAGTTGGACAATGACACATACACACTCTCACACACAAATAGTAACTTAAAAGGTTTATTGTTCCCTCATTCTTTGAGAGATAAAGAATAGGCTAGTGGCAGTGAAGGAGAGGTTTAAGTAGACATCACAGAGGTTGGTGACACCACACTGCTATTTTTACAAGGTATTTTGGAGATAAAGAATGAAATTGTTATTAATGAGAGTGTTTTGAAATTCAAAGATTGTGTGTTTGTGTGGAAGGAGGAGTACACCCACAGATTAATTAAAAACCTATTTGTATTATTAATAATCTGATTAGACAATATGGAGCACTCAGTTAGTACCTAATTCTAAGATTAATTGCACTAGGTTGCATAATGAGCTTTCATTGAATCAACCTGAGAGAGCGACTGACTTTTAGGAAGTTTTCTCATAGAAACAAAGTTGACATGGAGTGTGGAATTCATTAGACAAGTTGATTTTTTTGTAAGCTTATTTATTCATTTATATATGGCAGATAATGAGCACCGCGCCAGAATTAACACAACCTTTGCTGTGCTAGATATTGTAGTAAACGTGACTGATCGGAAAAACACATTCTTCACGTCTGTTGGGCTGATAGTGTTAGGGGGGTTATCACAGCTGTGACTTAAGGCTTCTGACCCTTTACTAAGGATGTAAGGAATTAGCTTCAATTTATATTTGACCAGATTTTCATGTGAAAAAAAGCAAACACAAAATTCGCAATCCAATACAGACTTGAGTTGTGATGTCCTTTAAGCTGGAATTTGGAGAGTTTTGGTAAGCTCAAGTGTTGCTGATTCACACATCCCTATGATCTGGAGCAGTGGAGTTGCAATCAGAAGTCCTTCCTCAGAGTAGCTCAGTAGGAACAACACAACATCATGATGTATCACCATTCCCACTGAGGAAAACTGGGAACGCTACTAGGCTGCCAATTGTAGCTTTACCAAGGCCAGATTTACACCAAGAAGGATATAACACTGTAAAACAGTTTGAAAATGGTATATGTAATGTGTCCTGGGCCTGAACAGTTGCCAAAACTGTTATAAACCATTAAAAGGAATTGTGTAGATCCTGCCCCTGAGGCCAGATCTACACCAAGCAGGATGCAGCAGGATGAACGCAGTATATAAAAAGCAGGGGCTACACCAAGCAGGATATAGCAGGATATGGTATATGCCAATGGGCCTTAACAGATGTCAGAACACTTCAATACTGCTATAAAGCAGTAGTGTGGCTCCTGCCTTTTATGTACTGCTTTCATACCGCTTTCATACCACTATATCCTGCTTGGTGTAAATCTGGCCTGAGCTGAAGCAGTGGTAAAGCTTCAGTTGATAAAGCAAGAAAGTGGAACCCCCTCTGCTGCCTCATCTTTAGGAATGGATGGGCCTACCTTCTTCCGGTTTTGCCATAAAAAATCCATATGGATTTTCATGCATAATTTTCCAAATGTATGCATCAATAGTGCGCATCTTTGAAATGTGTCCATTCTTCCCCCATTAATCAAAGCATATTTGTGGGCATTTTTCACAAGTATGCTTTTTATTTCCAGGAGTATTTTTTCAAATGCACACATGCTGTCGAATCCATTTTGGTGGGTCTGTGAACCGCAGTGCAAGCTCAGATGGCATCCAAGTCTGTGTTCAGTCTGGGACCTAAGAACTAGGTAAATCATGATCGAAAACAAAGTGAAATGAATTTCTAATGCATCCCGACTCTAGAAATGGGGCCTTTTGCACATCATCATCATCATCATCATCTGGAAAATGCTACTTCATCATATTTTATCATCCATCCCTAACAATTAATAGACCCCCTTTCCAACATTCCTTACTATTCTACAACTGTTTTTGCCTCACAGTCACCATGCAAAAAGAAATATATATATATGGAAAACTATTTACCAAATACTTCAGCCCACCCCAGAACTACAATTCTCCTCATACAAATACAATTGCCTCCACATATTGTCAGGGGGAAAGGGTTCTGGCCTAATGGTATCCTCCTTATGCCAGTTTCCTACATGCAGGGAATATTCTGGTAATTTGTTTTGTGTTTTGGTATAGAGAAGCAATCTATGAAGAGAACTGCCACCTGTAGTTTGAAGGGGCACTGGCCAAACACAGGTTTGTTAGTTCGGTGTGAACTAGGCCAATGATTCTGTGACCAGCATTGGTAATGCTCAGGGTTCCATTGAGCTCAGAGCTGCTGACTTCGGGCTTCATAGGTTCAAGTTGTAAAACATATTGAGTTTTACCAAATCACAATCTTTAGTTTTCTAATTAGAAATGCAAATAATTATGTGAAACATTGTAAGTCATGCTGTGCCAACAATTTCTTACATTTTTTTTTACCATTCTTATTGTATTTATATTATTATATTTGAGCTGGTGAAAACTTTTATGCAAATTCAGTTGTAGAGAAATACATTTAAATAAAAACAAAATGGCAGAAAACATGCATTTCCCCCATAGGCTAAAGCATGAAAATGTACATTTTTGCCCGCTCTCTCTCTCTCTCTCTCTCTCTCTCTCTCTCTCTCTCTCTCTATCTCATGTTCATCAGGAATCCATACATTTATGACATTCCATGAAAAGTGGGTTGTGTTCATGTGTAGTTTGCATGAAGTGGGAGGTGTTCAGATGCTGCTCCATCCAAAGAGCAATGTATAGTTTTCTTAATTTTCTCTTTCTATTCTCTAAATGACTCATCACTCAATCTATAGCAAAGGATTAATCTAGGCTGACCAGATAAAATCCAGGTCAGGGCTCATGTGACTTTAACAGTTGTAGAGAAAAGGGAATTTCAGCCAGTGTCATTTGTTTGCAATTAGTTCCTGGTGATATTCCCTCTTCATCACCACAGTTAAAGTTGCAGGGGCCTTCCCTTCTTTTGTATACGGTCACTCTAGTATAGTGCCTGCACCTTTAACTGTTGTGATGAAGATGGAACTTCACCAGGAACTAATTGCATACAAATGACACTGGCTGAAATTCCCTTTTCTCTAAAACTGTTAAAGTTACATGAGCCCTGACCTGGATTTTATCTGGTCAGCCTAGATTAATCAACATGACATATAATCACTCAAAGGCTTAGTCCATTATTGCTAATAAAAAGAAAATGCTGATCTCCAGTTGGCTGCAATGCAAGCTGGGAGATGCAGTTCTCTAACTGGAGCTAGGGACTAGGGCTGTGCAGAAAATGGCGGACTGCACACAAAATGGCCACCAATGCTTCGAAATTCCAAATCCGAATCAAACGCTTGCACAGCTCTACGTATCACTTCATCCACTTGCTTGTACAAGGAGGCTCAATTAATTACCCACACACTCTGGAATACGATGTCACCAGTTCTGATCTCAAAAAAGACTTTGGGCTGATCTTCCCCAACTTTCCTCTCCAATACAACACCGATAATTAGTTAAATTTAACATGATAAGTCCTGTTGTTAAAATTCTTGAGACCCCCCCCCCCATAGAACTTCATAACTAGTGTCTTTGCTCCATTGCTGCTCTTTGTGTGTTTTTCTTATTTAATTTTTTTGACAATCCTGGAATGTCCCAGCCGTTATAGAATTCCCTAGCCCTTTTATTCTTTAAAAGACCCTTCTTCACTCTTTCATGCTTGAGAGAAACCTCCTTTCTATAAATTTTAATAGGATAGTGGAACAGAGTATCAAAATGGCACGACATATTTTCTAAATATTTAACAAGGTTCTCTCAATTATTTAGACCTCTTCCAGACTTCTCTGAAAAATACTCGTAAAACTTTTACATGTTTCTCTTTAAAAGGTACAAAGAAGTAGCTGGGGCATTTTTTTACAAATATGCTACTAGATTGGAGCTGATGAAAGCAACAAAAAAGCATATTCTAACAGCTCAGTTTGATAGAAATGCATTTTTGGCTTCTAAATAAGATGCAAGCATTAGACTCTGCAAAGAGGAAAAAATGTTAAACGTGCTATTAATTAATGGGCTTCACTAGATAAATTATGACTCACTTTTTTCTATCAAACATAACACTAAACATTCCGATCTTGTTTCTTTTTTGGCAATTTGTAATTACACTGTTCGCAAATCCAGCCCTTTTTGAGCCTGGCGGATTCCTGCTGCTGGCCTTGCATTTATGAGCTGAGCTGTGGATTTTTCTTGAAACCTGGCAACTTTTTATGTCATTTTTTTTTATAAATAGAAACTTGCAAAAATTGCAGCCCTGATTTGTTTAATTTATTCAAATTGCTGCCAGAATTTCCACAAATTTAGCAAATTATGGCTGAAATTGGTGAAAATGAAACAAATTGTGGCTGCAATTTGCTTCATTTTCAATTTATGGGGACACCCCCCCCGAAAATCCATGATCAGCCCAAATTGATGCAGATCGAATCGGGCCAGCTCACAGGGAACTGAGCCAAAGACAAGGGCTTGAACTGATGAGACAGATTCCTCCGATATCCCTATGTATGATTCACACTTCCACAAATCAACTCTCCTTCCATTGATAATGAATTTTGTGGGACGAACGATTAATTGTGTATCCATTCCTGTTATGCTATTTTTTATATAAAGTGATAATTTCTTTACAAGGGGAAAGTTATTTACCAACAGGAAACAATTCCATCAAAATGGAGGGATCCTTTGCATATCCTCCTTGTATACATTTCTTCCCGGATGCTAGAGTTTTGAATTACAAGGGCCATATCTACACCTTGTGTCAAATCATGATGGTCCCATCATAGTAACACTATATCCCTAGAGAGGTTCACCTGGCACCTACATTATACTCTTTTAGATGCCAGGTGAAGACCTTTTTCTTTTCTCAGTATTTTAACAGTGTATCCGTTTAATTTTTAACTTTGTTGTTTTAAATCTGTATTTTAAATGGGTATTAATTTTTACATTGATGCTTGGTTTTATCTAGCTTGTGTTCTTATAGTGTATTTTTATACTGTTGTTGTTTTATAATTTGAATGGTTTTAATTTTTGTAAACCGCCCAGAGAGCTTTGGCTACTGGGCGGTATAAAAATGCAATAAATAAATAAATAAATAAATATCCCTCTTGCACATTTATACCACATAGGGCACTCAATTACATTGGTTGTGATATTTTGGATAATATGGAATAAAAAGCAGGAAATAACACTACGACAGCAGTAATGTACCTCGACAGTTATTAGTGTACTTCGATACTGCTATAAAGCAGTAGAGTAGATCTAGCCCAAGTCTTGTTTCTAAAATGGAACCAATATTTTAGGAATTCTCCTTTACATTGCCATGGTGATGAGCAGCACCATTGCAAAAGCAGCAGCACCGCCAGCATTATGTGCATGTGTGTACACGCATGATGTATCACCCATCACAATCCACCACCTGAATAGCTCAGTCCCACAATCCCCAGCATTCTCATTTGGGGCTGGAAAATTTCTTTCCTGAATCTCCAGATAGCTGGTGCCAGTCAATGTAGTCGATACTAGGTATACTGTACATTGGCCTGACTCAGTATAAGGCAGAGCCAGTGCAGTGTATTGGCTAGACTGTTAGATTGGGAGCCAGGAGATCTGGGTTCTAGTCCGCACTCGGCCATGGAAGCTCACTGGGTGACTTTGGGCCAGTCACAGACTCTCAGCCCAACCTACCCCACAAGGTTGTTGTTGTGAGAATAGAAATGGAAAGGAGGAGGATTATCATAGAATAATAGAATCATAGAATAGTAGAGTTGGAAGTGGCCTATAAGGCCATCGAGTCCAACCCCTTGCTCAATGCAGGAATCTACTTTAAAGAATCCCTGACAGATGGCTGTCCAGCTGCCTCTTGAAGGCCTCTAATGTGGGAGAGCCCACCACCTCCCTAGGTCATTGGTTCCATTGTCGTATTGCTCCAACAGTCAGGAAGTTTTTTCCTGATGTCCAGCCGGAATCTTGCTTCCTGCAATTTGAGCCCATTATTCCGTGTCCTGCACTCTGGGTTGACCGAGAAGAGATCCTGGCCCTCCTCTGTGTGACAACCTTTCAAGTATTTGAAGAGTGCTCTGTACGCTGCCTTGAGTTCCTTGGAGGAAAAAAGGCAGGATATAAATACAATCAATCTAAATCCTCACCTAGAATGCAATGGGAATGGAGGTGTGCATTCATAAATCTGTAGGGGGAGGGATTTTTGAACAGTATCTTGCTCACCTAGGTATAGAATTACTTAGGAATATGAGAAGCTTTCTTATACTGAGTCAGGACATTGGTTCATCTAGCCCAGTATTGTCAAGACTGACTGAGAGCAGTTCTCCAGGGTTTAGAGCAGGAGTTTTCCTGCCCTACCCAAAGAAGCAAGGGGTTGAACCTGGAAAGCAGGTGTTCTACCATTGAGCTACGGTCCATACTTTTAAGATCACCAGAAAAAGACTGCAGTAAAAGGCTGTAGGAGAAGGGCAAAAGTTTTGATCAGTTCAGCCTGCACACAGCAAACATGACTGCCTAAATGCAGAGAATAATCAAGACTTTCCTTCTCTGTGCAATTTTGCATTGTGTCAAGTTTTGTCAAGCATATTTACTCTTATTCAAAGCTGCTTAAATTGAAATATGCAAACATAATACATCTTCCAACAGTGCACACACTGGTTCTTAGTTCTCTTTTTCTCTCTCTTTCTCTCTCTAAAGTCTGGATGCTGCTGGCTAAATCATTATCCACTTAAGAGTGACCTCTGGTAGATTCTGTAGCTGCATAGACAATCCTTTAAGAGGTTAACTGCTAACAGGGTTCTGCAGGCAGCAATAATTTGCAAAGTCTCCTGCAACCATAGACATTTCTCCATTTGCTCTGTTTGTTTCTTTTTTACCCTTCCCCAGGGTGATAAAACCTTCTTCAAAAGGTTATGTGAGTCTTCCATTATTTTATTTTTACATAAATAAGAATTAGATTTGTTTGCTTTCCCATTCAATTATATACTATGAGGAATTGGGATGTTGTGTGTGGTAATGAGGCCTGGTGGTGATACATGATTCATCATATAGATGAGCATCTTGAATTCCACATGGCAATAAAACACCCCTAGCAAATGCCTGGATTCCATCCCCCACCCGCTTTCCTCCTTCTGTTTGATGGCGAGCTATTTACGCAGATAAGCCAGTACGATTCCTCTGTCCTCATTTTCGAGAGTCATGAGAGAACGCTGGGGACATCAGCTTGTGCCTTAGTAAGTTATCTGAAACATGCAGGCCTCATTTCACACACAGCCACAGCGTGGAAAGAAAGCCCTCTGAGAAAAGCAAGAGACAACAGAGTGCACCAACATTGCAAGCAACAAATCTCACTTTGAATCCTCACTTCCAAGTCCATTAGCAGCCATATATGCCCCGGACATGAATAAATACGGACAGTCCCACTTTCAGGAAGGGAACCAAACAAACAGGCTGGCTTGCAGTGTTGCAGAAATGACAGGCAAACAAGAATGTCTCCAGCCAGCTCCACTGATCGCTCCCCACTCCCACCCTGAAGCTGTCACTCCTGTCCAAATGCCTGGGAACAAGCGACAACAGGGTCTGAAATTGCCTACAGCCAAATAGAACACATCTTTAGGTTTTTTTTTACAGTGTTGTCCTTTGCAACCTATAAATGCAGTTTCGTTGATAGGAAATGATAATCCATGAATGCAAAAACATTTTTTTGGTTGTTGCTGTTGCTGCAGTTCTTCCTTTTTACTTTTCTTTTTTTCTCCCTTCCTTTTAACACTGGATATGTATTATTTATGCAGTGCCTCTGGATAAAGAGTTTTATGAAATGGCTCAGTGTTTCTTTATGCATGAGGTAGTGACATCTGCCCAGCTATGTACCTGGGATTATTTTGTTTAGAACCAATTCAGTGATACGACGGGAGCGCTCTTGACAGGATCATCAAAGCCAATGTGGTGTTGTGGCTGGGCTGTCAGATTAGGGCTGGAAGACTTGGGTTCAAATTCCCATTCCGACATGAAGTTTATTGGGTTGACTTTAGTCCAGTCACTCCATTTCAGCCTCACATACCTCACAGGGTCACATGGGAGGGGAGGGACCATGGAGGCGACCTTGATCTCCTACGGAGGAAAGGCAGGACATAAACGAAGCAAAAAATAAACATGTACAAAGCAAACCATCCATGCCTTGCACAAATAGACAATTTTCTGAAACTCCTTGGTGCTCTGATACGGAATGTTCTTGTGTATGTCAGCACATTCAGTGTCAGGAAGATCATGCATGCTGGAGACTTATAAGAACTTGGTCCCAGGGTCCATCCAGTCCAGCATCCTGTTCATATATCAGCCAACCAATTGCCTGGGGGAAGCCCACAAGCAGGAGATGGATGCTATGTACAGATGCCACAGAGGCATACTGCCTCTGGTACTGGAGATAGCGCAAATCAACAGGAGAGAAAAAAACAAAGTGTGCATTTTAAAAATCATGATGTCTTCATCTGGGCTTTAATTGAAGTCTGGGAAGCTGAGGAGGCTACAGGCTGCTGGAGAGATGAGTGTACAATGAAAGAAAGGACATGTGTCCACACACCTCAGCCACCTCCTAAATTACCCTAACCCTAACCCCTCAGAATTTCTCTGAAATGTACTTCACCATTGAATTTCTTTTTGAAAGCGATTTATTTTCTATCTTATTGAACGAGAAAGGGTAAAACAAAATAAAAGGAGTCAGGGAAAAATTTTGACGCAGCGCCCGTTCTTACATTTGTGTTTCCCAAAGAGATAGCTTTATTAAATGAACAAATGTGCTCGGCAATGTGGGAATGTAGACGGGGGAAAAATGAAATAAATAAAACAAATATTATTTTGTTCTCTCTCTCTCTCTCTCTCTCTCTCTCTCTCTCTCTCTCTCTCTTCCAATGCTATAGCCCTGCACCCAAAGCAAGGATTCAACCACAGTTCTTATATCCCATGACAAATCTCATCATTTTCAAAAGGGCAAGAACAGCCAAGGGAAAATATTTGGTACAGGGTCAATCCTGCTGTCTGTCTAGAAAAATAGATATCTAGATATGCATATTTTCCACCTGCTCTGTCTTTTTCTTTTTCCAATTTGAGACAGAAAGATGGTTTTGTGAGTCCATCAAATTCCTCAGGTGAGCTCTAACGAGTTTTCCTTTGAAACAATGTGACATTTGCCAATGCGCAGTATGTCCCAGGCGGCACTAGCCCTTCTAATGCTGATGCTCAAAACTTTTCTTATAAATGCACCTTTTGAAAATAATTTCATTTCCCCACTTTTTTGCTTCCTGAGACATTCCTGAGATGAATTAATCTATAACAGTTCCAACAATGGGCTGACACCTAAGAAAAGATTTCCACCCCTCCTGTGACAGTCGCCTGTCGATTTCCAAAGTGGGAATGGGGTGTTGTCTCCCCTTCCAGAATTCAGATCAGAGGGAATGTCTCTGTTGATCTGGTCATAGATGCAAATCTTCTTCACAATGCCATATATTTAGACCTCCATCACACCTATTTCTCTCCCCCCCCCCCCCGGTTTGCCTTTGCATTTTGCAGAAGCCCGTCAAGCTTATGATCCCTTTCACCTGAATAGCTGCTCCTTCACTCATTTGCTCTTCCACTCCACTCCACCCCTCCCCTTCTCTTTCTCCCTCCAGTCAGGTCCTGGCAGATGAGCGCGTCAACCAGACCACCGCCTTTCCCCTGGGCAAAAATGGAATGACCCTTTAGTCTGCCTCTTTGGTGGCATCTAAAGAGTACAATCCTGTCTCTGCAGAGATTCAGGCATTGTATCATTTTAACAAGGCTTTTGAGGCTGGGACGTAAGGTTTGGGTTTTATATTGAGGCTTGGAGCCAGCTGCTGGGAGATTTCGCTTTTCCCTGCCAGGACCCATTCAAGCCCCCAGTTCCTTTAAAACTACACAAAGGCTTAGGGAGCATTAAATGCACTTAGGGAAAATAATCCAGACCTTTAGCGTTCTAGGAAAGGCTGGGGAAGAGGTGGGGTGTGAGCAGGACAGACATGTGAGTACCGTGCCACAACTCCATACACCAGGCATGGCAAGAGTGCACTAAATCACTGGTGTGATGGAGCTCTTAGAAAGGTGGCTGATCAATTAACTGCTTATTGTCAGTTTTAGACTGGGATGGATGGACTCACCTCCAACCTTTGTGGTGGCTCCAGCTTGCAGCACCACACGAGCTTCTCACAGTCCTGTCAAGCACCCAGTGAGGTCACCCACCCACCTGCAGCTGCCATACAAGCCACTGTTTTGTGCAAAATGGCATCTCAGGAATATCTAGGAAGGCCACCTTGCCCAAAGTGACAGCTGAGACATTTCCGGTCAGATCATGTTGCATAACTGGCAGCCATAAAGTGGCCATTTATCAAACATTACAGGCTTGAATGAATCCACACCTGTAATGTTGAGTAAATGGATGCTTTACAGCCACAATTTATGCAACATGACCTTACCAGAAATGCCCCAGCCACCATTTTGCATAAAATGGTGACCCGGCAAGGGGGAAGGCTGCCCCTTTGGGTGCTCATGAAGCTGCAAGGTACTTAGTGACCCTGTCCACAAGCATGCAACAGCTCGATGGTCCAAGGATCCAGATGGGGAGGAGAGGCCACAGGACCCACTTGGACACTCGTGGCATCCCTAGTTTCAGATACACAGGGTAATTTGCCTTCAGTGCACCCTTGTGCAGAGCTGCAGTCATGGTGTTCAAGGACTTATTTTTTCAATATTTAAGTGTGTTTTCAGTAGGGATGTGCACTGTTCAAAAAATCAGATTGGGATAGGGATCGGAACCGGACCCGAGGCCTCAGATCGGATCATATCAGATCGGAGGCCTCCCTGGTTCGGTTCAGACCTGATTCCGATCCAAAAATCAGACGTCCAATTTTCGGATTGGACGCCATTTCCCCCCCCCCCCCCAGACTTGCATTGGGGGAAAGAAAGGTTTCCCCCAATGCAAGTCTAAGGGGGAAGAAATGGCAGAAGGTGGGTGAGGGGGGCCTAACTCCCCCTCCCTTTCCCTCCCCCTGTCCCTCCCCCCCACTCACGCTGCTTACCTGCCAGGGCCATCGGCTTCCATTCGCTGGTGCCCATGGGCGCCAGCGGATGGAAGCCGATGGCCCCGGATGGTAAGCCCCCTCCCCTCCTCATGCACCTTACCTTGCCGGGGACGTCCACTTCCCTCCACTCCTGGATGCTACTGCAAACAGGCTTCATGTCCTGACCCTAAGTAGCGTGCCAGGTGATCACCTGGCACGCTACTTAGGGGCAGGCCACAAAGCCTGCTTCGCAGTAGTGTCCAGGAGCGGAGGGAAGCGGACGTCCCCAGCAAGGTAATCGGGCCCCCTCCCCCTCGCACTGCTTACCTGCTGGGGTGGCTGCTTTCCTCCGGTGGCGCCACCAGAGGGAAGCGGCTGCCCTGGCAGGTAAGCCCCCTCCTCCCCTCACGCACCTTACTGGGCGGGGCTGTAAGCTTCCATCGGCGGGTGCCCACTGGCACCCACGGATGGAAGCGGATGGCCCCGCCAGGTAAGCCCCCCTCATTCTCCTTACTTGGCGGGGCGTCCTCCTCCTTCTGCTGCCAGGTGAACTACTGCGAAACAGGCCTTGCGGCCTAGTTTTTCAGTAGAGCGCCATCACCTGGCGCTCTACTGAAAAACTAGGCCGCGAGGCCTGTTTCACAGTAGTTCATCTGGCAGTGGAAGGAGGAGGACGCCCTGCCAGGTAAGCCCACCCCGCGATCATTACCTGGTGGGGCTGTGCGGTTCCATCGGCGGGCACTTATTGGTGCCCACCAATGGAAGCGGACAGCCCCGCCAAGTAAGCCCCCCGCGATCCTTACCTGGCGGGGCATCCTTTTCCTTCCGCTGCCAGGTGAACTACTGCGAAACAGGCTTCGCGGCCTAGTTTTTCAGTAGAGCGCCAGTTATCAGACTTATGGATTTTGGATCCGATCAGATAGGGCCTCCTTAGAAAAGTGTCATTATCGTTAATCGGATGTCCGATAATACCATTATCGGATTGTTATCGGACATTGGAACGATACAATACACATCCCTAATAAAAACAATAACAACAACAACAACAACAACAGCCTGATTTATCCAGATGAATTGGAATTCAAGACGTAGAAGTTCCAGAAACATGTAGGCTTGGCAGTAGGTATTTATTCATGTATTCATGGCTGGCTATATCCTGGAGGTTTAAATTTCTGCCTATACATGCATAGGATTAGGATGCATCCTTAGGTACTTCCAGTTCACCTTGCTATTGAACAGTATATAGGAGACAACACCCCCATATATATATATATATATATATATATATATATGCCACAATGGATATATATATATATATATATATATAATCAGTATACAACCAACCACAAATTCATAATTTGTACACTGCTTTGTAGGATGGGAGAGAAAAAAAATAAGGTCAAATATTATTTTTTGTAATGGTATACCTGAACAATCCCTAAGGTATATGGCAGAAGTGTTTTGAGCACACATTATCTTCCCTGAAACCATCAGTCTCTGAATGCAACCAGAATGTGTTGGAAGTAACTTCCACCACATTATGGAACCCACCCAGAATGGCCCAGTTACCATTTTTTTTCATGCCAAGCTAACTTAGTCATCTGTATCATCTTACCAAGTGATAAGGAGATCTTCCCTACACTTCAATTGACAATGCTGCAGGCATCTGATACAGGGGTGGAAGATGATGGACCCCCCTGCTTGGACATGGACACCACTATTGGGCCACCAAACTCGCCACAATGTGCGAGCCACTATACTACCCAGCAAGCCCCCAGCCATCACTGTGTGGCCATCTGTCCCTTTAGTGAGGCACCATTTTGTTTAAAAAATGGCAGCCCATTATTCTATATAAAAGGTATTTTATGCAAATAGTGTCTGTAATGCCACCATTAAGAGGTGTAAAATGGATCACGGTTTCAGAAATTTTACAAGCCTGACCTGGAGATGCCAGGGATTGAATTGTTTGCATGCAAAGAAAATGATTTATCACTGAGCTACTATGAGCCCTTGTTCCCAAGTATCTCACATGTTTGAGTGGGTCACAAATATTCACCATCTGAGAAAGATGATCAGGCATATCTTTGGACAGTATCGCAATCCTCATCACCAGTATAACAAATGGTGAGCACTGGAGCACAAGCCAGGGTCGGATCCACGTTTACACTGACTCAACTGCACTGGTGGAACTGGACTTCCCTGCCCCCTCCTTCCCATGGCAGCTCCTCCAGCCCTTTGAAAATGTTACACAGAGAGTCAGATGGCCCTGCTGAATGGGTTGAGCTGTGGTGTATGTGTGTGGGAGAGAAGGCTACACAAAAAATGGGTAGTGGAAGGTTCCTTCCTTTTGCAGAATGCAAATCTTGGACCCAATCCTTGTTCAATGAGCCTCATAATGTTTGAGAGGAAAAACTGAGACTTGCATCCCAGTTTCTACTTCCATGCCCTGCTTGGACACTTCTTGAAATGAGATGATGGAGAACCAAAGTTAGACCTTATGGAACCTGTAACCTAGAAGAGGGGGGACATGCAAACTGAGAATTCCTTCACACTGCCTCTGGCCATATTTGTTGATACATGTAAAATGAGATTGGTCCCCTGTTGAGGGCTTGGTGAGTCCTTGGCCAGTTTTAGAAGCCCAGCTGTTGTCAGACCTGAAGGAACCTAACTCCCTGATCTCAAGCGCCCCGAATACAACAGGATTTGCTTCCCATTAAACAGGCTGAAGATTGATGTAAAACAACTTGGACCCGTACAGGAGTTAGCACCTTGCCTCAATTCCTTATTTGTTAAAAGAAGAGTGATAATGATTCCACAATATACCAGAAAGTACAATTCTAGAGATAATAATAAACACCAAAGAGAGAAAAATCAGTACACACACACACACACACACACCACATGAATTTTCTCTCCTTCATCTGAATATTTCAGTTTGGTGTCAAGCTAATAAAATGAACAAGATTTAACTATTCCCTCTATCCATTTTTAATGAATACAAATGCAGTACAAAAGCAATTGCTTATGAAAGAATAGGCCTTTCCTCTGAATTAACATATTTAACAAATCTGTGTGTGTGTGACTGTATGTGTGTGTGTGTGTGTATATATATATATATATATATATATATATATATAATTGATGCTGCATCACATGCAAAGTGATTAACTGAGTTGTGATGGAAACCAAAGTGGCTGCATTTTATTTTCCTCCAAAGATTAAATCTTTCCCCAATCACCAGCACATAAACTGCATCCTCTCTCAACTGTGAAGTCATTTGCATTTTTTTTTAAAAAAATAATCATCTTTTTCTGAAAAATCTTTGTGCAATAATTACTATTTACAAAGTTTTAATCAGATGATATTTTAAATGAAGTATCTTGGAGGCAGCCGTTTTTAATGTGATTTTTTTTTTTGCTTTTCAGTACATGTTTATGCTTTATGTGTCACAAATTGGCACCCTGCTCTCCACCACACACAAAAACACATCCTATTTTAGGGCATAAAGTACATTATCATTTCTCCAAGTTAATGCATTTTTCTTCACTTCTGAAAAAAGACATGGGAAATGTTAAATTTGATTGTCAAGGTTTTGATAGGCGGTTGATTTTCTATTTGCTGTCCAGCAGCTTGGTCTTGAACATAAGAAGAGACCTGCTGGATCAAACCAAGGGTCCATCTAATCCTGGACTCTGTTCACACAGTGGCCAAATACCTGTCAAGCATAGACCGCACCCTCCTGCCCATGTCCCCCAGCAACTGGTGTTTATAGGCTTATTGCCTCTAATATTGTTTGATTTTCTGTCTTGCTGTCCAGCAGCACACTAATCACTCTCCAATGGATAAATATGCCGAAAGGAATATGGGAAACTGGTCAAATACAACACTGCAATTCTTTGATCAAGGACTGGTTTGAACATTGCGCCACATTGAACTGAGAGAATCTTCAGTCAATTTCCCGGCGCTTGCCAAAGAAGATGTCAAGAGTTATTGCAATTGACCTGCCATCTGCAGGAAACAACAGCAAAGCTCTTTGAACTGATTATTTAATCTCCTACTGCAAAGGACAACATGATCTAAGATGCTCAAAGCCATTTTCACATGCAGATGTGAAAACTCCTTAGGTCTTAACACCTAAGAAGAGAAGCCCTTTAAAATAGCTTTTGCCCTGTCTCACTCTGCCCCCCCCCCGAAAATAATAATCCCTAGTTAAGTATCAGTGCCATTATGCAAATATATGGTGATATTTTATAGCAGGAAAAGAAAGTTTCAGAACAGGTGAAGGAGAGGTGTGAATTGTGCGAAGTTCTGTGAATAGACATCTAGGCAGGATCTACACTACTACCTTAAAACGTAGTGAGAACTGCTGGGGCCCAGGACACACTCCATATGCAGTTTTCAAACTGTTTTCAAAGTGTCATATCCTGCTTGGTGTAGATATGCCCGTAGTTTCGTGAGATTTGGTAGCTTCTCTCTGTGATTCATGTCATGTATGGATGGCTCTGCCTTTCCTACATAAACTCTTTTTTTATTTTTACTTGTTGCTTTTATTCAGATAATGTAATGACAACAGACTCACTATGATTAGGTCTAGGCTCTGAGGAAACATATGAGTAAGAATAATGATCGCAGAAGAACACATGAAGACCCATGATGAATCAGGCCACAGACCCGTATAATCCAGGATTCTGTTCCCACAGTGCATGCCCACGAGAAGTTTACATCTGAAGTAGGAGAGTCTGTACAAGTCCTGGATCAGTGCCTAATCTCAGTGATGGGCTGGAGGAGGACCAATAAACTGAAGCTGAATCCTGGCAAGATGGAAGCCTGTGGGTGACCGGTCCCCGAGTTTGGGAGGTAGGCTCGTTGCCTGTTTTGGAGGGGGTTGTACTCCCTCTGAAAGGTCAAGTTCATAGTTTGAGCACACTTCTAGATCCATCAATGTCGTTGGAGGCTGAAGTGGTTGCAGCAACTTGGAGTGCTGTTTACCATCTTCAGCTGGCTCGCCAGCTATAGCCTCATCTGGACAGGGATAGCTTGGCCACAGTGGTTCAGGCATTAGTAACATCAACATTACTGCAATGCAATCTCCCCAAGGGATAGAATATGCCATGATTTAAACAGCTTGGCCCACCAGACTTCGACTTGCTTTTCACAACGCGTTGCAGATTGTGTCGGGCCACATGGGGCATTTTATCCCCCCTAAAAGTGACATTTACACAAACTCTGTCGTTAACAGTTGTACAGGTAGAGTGACCAGATACAAAACACACCTGCTGAAATTCCCTTTTCGGTACAACTGTTAAACATACAGCAACTCTCTCCTCCTTTTCATATGATCACCCTACAATTGCGGCTGCTATTTGTGCAGCTTGAACAAATTTCGGCCATAATTTGTGTGATTTGCAGAAATCACATCTGTATTGTGCTTTATTCACGCAAATCAAGCCTATTGCGACTGCAGTTTGTGTAAATAATGTAGATTAATGCCAAAAGCTGCCCAGGTTACACAAATTGCAATAACAATTTGCATATATGTCACTTTCAGGAAAAGCAAATCTGAGGAAAGTTCCTGGATTTCAGGGGGAAAAAACACACACCTGTAGCTTGATATGTAAATGCAAGCTGGGCTGGGGGCTCTGAAGAAAACTGGCGATCTTAAAGGGTCAGGTTTCTCCATGACAGATATCCCTACTTTAAATTGTTTATTCATTTGGATGTTTGTTATATTTCCTCATCCTTGCCTGTTAAATAAATCTGAAATCTTGTTTTACCTGTCACATACTGTTTTTTCTCTCTCAATACCCCTTCAGCAAACAGATTCTAACTATATGGGGTTTGGAATCTTTCTTCCTCATCCACTACTCCATGAAACTAGGTCCCATTGTTCGTACCACGCTGCAAAGTGGCTGAAAGAGAACATGGGGTTATATATTTAAACCTAGCTTTCATGGGGAGATTTCAGATCTGACCAAATTCCAATGCACAGTGGCATTGTGATTCACCATGTCACTACTCCAGTATGAGGTGGCTAGTGGTTCACATGTCTGTCCGATGAGTAGGATGCTGCACCCACCTCTTTCTTCCTATAACCCTGTGTAGGGGGATTCCACAGCAATGAGCTAGATTTCTGCCTGGGGAGAGAGAGTGAGCTGCTCATACGAACCCCCCCCCCCCACACACACACACATGCCATAGCAGACAGGATGCTTGTCTCCCTTCTCCATGGGTGAATGGGTGAATGCAAGTAGATGAGCCTTCTTAATGACAACAAGCTGAAGGAAGGAAGCACTTGAGAAGAGACTGGGCCAGTTCAGACAACATACTAAGCCATGGTTAGGCCACTAATTCTTTTGCATCAAATGGTTAGAGAGTGGCTGAATTCGGATGACACAATAAACAACTGGGGCGGGGGAAACAATCGTCAGTTGTATTGACTATTGTGTCCTCCGAATGCTGCCATAGTCAACTCAGCGCTAATCCTAATCCACACCACAGTTGATTATTTATTACCATGTTGTGTGGGGAGTACCCCCTAGATGAACAACTGTAAAGTTGGTTATTACCCCACCATTGACTATCGTGTTGTCTGAATTCAGCCAGTGTGTTTAAACAGTCGTTATGTAGCTGTGATGCCCTGCCTGCACCTGTGACACTCACCAGGCTACACAACAGGGCTTTCCACGCCACTCGCACTCAGGGCTTACTTCAACCCCCCCTGTGCTTATGACGTGTTTGAAGGTTTAGGCTCACTGCTGCTGCTCTCGTCCTGCCTTTATTCTTTTAGGCCCCACGGCTCCACAGCCCAGCACCCTAGCCCTCAAATCCCCCTTCTTCTGTCCGCTGCCACCAGTACCTTCCTCAGGTACACTTCCAAAGATCACACCAGTTGTAATTAACAAGAATTTATTAACAGAACTATATGTAGGTCAATAAGCGTGATGGTTTCCTCAGGTATATACTTGTATTGGTTACAGGCACAATGCTTTATGGTTTCAGTACTTTCAGTTCATAACATTTACAATAGAAGCTCTCATGTTCTATGTTTCTCTTGCCTACTCTACCCACTCTAAACTACACTACACTCTTTCCCACCATCTAATTCCACCAAAATAACAAAACACATTGGTCCTTCCTAGCCTCTAATCTAGTCAACAATAATCCTCTCTCTCCCCCTCACACTCTTCTCACACTCTCCTCTCAGCTCCTGTCAGCTCAAAATATATATACAGATGTTCTCACACAGCCAGCCAATCCAGGCACTCCCCTGCCACCATCCAATCAGCACTCACACATGAACTCCCCCCCCCCCTTATGCTTACTCAGTTACAACATAACTGTTAGTCTATTTAACTTCTTTTATGGCATTTTATAAACAACTACTAACAATCTTTTATAGTCAAGGACCTCTAAAGTAGCTGAACATCACAGTAGCCACCATGGTTAGGAATGGTTCACATAACACACTATGCCATAACGTTTAACTCAAAATGATTAACCACCATGGCTTAGCATGCCATCTGAACAGGGTCACTAGGAAATCCATTTGGGGGGTAGAACTTGGCAGGTTTTCACCAGTTCAGCACCCTGGACTCCATCTTACTCATCGGTGAGCTGGCCCAACTCATCACATGGCAAGTTGGGCCAGGTCACTTTTTTTTCCCAAGAGTATTTTTGTTTGTGCAAATCTGGATTTGCACAAAATTATGGCTGTAAATATTGACAGAAGTCATAATTTGTGCATAATTGCAGCCGTACATAGCATAATTTGTGCAAAATTTCAGGTGTCAATGATCTAACTTGGTGCAAATTACACCATATATGGCAGTAATTTTGTGCAAATCATAATTTCTGTAAATATTTACAGCTGTGATTTTGCACAAATTGTGACTCGCAATTTTTTTTTTTTTAAAAAAAAGCTGGAAAGTTCCTGAGCTTCAGGTACTGCCCCGCCACCCAACTCTCAAATGCAAGCTGAGTTGGGGCCACTAAAGGGATCTGTTTGGCCCCAAAAGGGCTGGATGTCCCCATGACAGCCATTCCTAGAAGGGATTCATGCAAAAGGAAATGTCATGCCTGCACATACACACAACCAAGTCAATACACTGTTTCAAATGTGGCTTTAAGCCTCAGAAATATGGAGCTGGTCACGTCAGTTGACCAGACTTTACCTATGCATTTGATGTGTTGCATGCTCCTCTTGTGCTTTGAACAGCTGCTTGATCTGCAGAAAACAGCAGGTGAAGCTTTTCACAGCATGGTGCGATGAATAACCATGTACTAATACCTGCAGAGAAAACGTGCTGTTACAGGCAGCGTTCCTTCCCCACCCCCACAAATAATAATATTAATTAAAATAATCTTGCTTTGCTCTCTGCATGGCAGAATGGGGATAGGTTTGTCAAACCAGCTGTTCCCCCCATTATTTTAATAGTTGCTTTATATGCAGATGTTCGTGGGAAACAGTACTGATCTCCATGCTGGGATATTTGCATGGTTTCCGAAGTTAAAAACAATCACAAAATGTATCCCTGGCCATACAAAACTAGCATACTTGGGAGAAGATTCAAAAAAGCTTTACAAACTAAAAAATTAAGAGCATAAGAACGTAAAAATAGCCATCAAACCAAGGGTCCATCTAGTTCAGCACTCTGTTCACACAGTGGCCAACCAGCTGTTTACCAGGGACCCACAAGCAGGACATGGATGCAACAGCACCCTCCCACCCATGTTCCCCAGTAACTGGTGTATATAAGCATCCTGCCTCTGATACTGGAGGTAGCACATAGCCTTCTCCTTGAATAATGGGAAAAATTGAAAGCATTAGCAATATTAAAGAGCCAGCAGTAGGGATGACTGTCACTGGGAAATGTAGTTCTTTTTTCTTTTCTTTTTTTTTCTTAAAGGAACTTTGTGGTGTGCATGACTCAATTTGTGTTTGTGGACTTTTCCCTGAACTATGGGGGGAAATGCACATTTTTTGCAGGTTCCACAACTTGTGCAAATGCCTGAGCAATTTACACGAATGATTGAGCAATTATTATTATTATTATTTTGCAAATAACAACCAAATTTGTATGAACTGCTCAGGAATTCCTTCATAGAAGGATATGCCAAAAGGAAAAAAAAATGGCCAGAAATGTACATTATCCTTATAGGCTAAATTGAGAAAATGCCCATTTGGGGTGAATTTGTGCATTTTGGGAAATTTGTGCACATATGACTTTGCACAGATTCGCCAACAGGAAAAACAAAATCTGATTCCGGTGATGGACAGATAACAGAAGGAAAGATGCCTGGAAAACTGAGAAACACAGATGGAATGGGTTGTACACAATCTGTAGATCCCTATTTCAGAATCCTCATGCGACTAAACTTGCTGGCATTTCTGCCTCACTGATTTTCCTTCGTACTGTGTGCGTGTTATTCTTAGTGCTGTAGTTTTGATAGCAAAAAAAGGAAAAAGAAAAAAAAGGCCTTAGGCAAAGTATTGCTAACAGCATGATTACTGTTTAGGCCACTTTTGGATTAAACGCGTACCCGCCATGTTTTGGTTCTAGATTACCCCTGCTTCAGACTTTTTGTCTTTTTGATTCTGCTTTTGCTGAAAACTGAGATTGACTCCCAGCAGCCTTCCTCTGCAATCTAAATGGCTGTGTTTCAGCTTCTCTCATCCTAACCCTCTGGGGAGCCCTGTCAATGCTCTGGGAATCAAGCATTTCTGGGGAAACTATTGAAAACTCTTGGCAACTGAAAAGAGTGAGAGAGAGGGGGGGAATCTTCAGAACAAGGAAATAAATGTAGACAGGAGTAGGAGGAAGAGAAAGGGGCAAGATCCTAGGAGGTAAAGAGGAGGGAACAGTTAGGATCAAAAGAAGGGATGAAGTGGAGAGAAGACAACTAGAAATGTATCACAGCCATGACAATGGGTCCGGGAGACCGATTAAAAAGTCTGAGATCCAATAATATTTCTTAGGCTGTGATGGTTTTTCCTAGAAATGATTGGGAACAAGCTCCATTGATGCACTTTCGTTGGTGGTTGATGGATAGTTTTATGTATTAGTGACAAAAGAAGTTCAAGACGATTAGAGAAAAGCAGGCTACTATCTCTAGGCCCTAGTTCTGCCCTGTCAGCATGACTAGGGTGAGAGGAGGCATTTGCGGGCAGGGAGGAGGAAGAAGAAATAATGCTGCATGAGCCTTGGGCACATGTACAGTGTAAAGTGTGGGATGGGGTCAAGCCTATAAAGGCTTGCTCTTCATGCTCCCTGGCCTCTTTCGCTTTCCGGCTGCTTACTGAGTGGCACTGGCGAAGGAGACGGTGCTGCTTTGGGAGGACGGGACACTTGATTCTTGAGTGGTTTGTGTCTCCCCCTCCCCCTGGCTCTGGGCTCAGGGCTTGGGCAGCCCTTGAAGAGGTGTGGCTGTGGTGCTCGGCCCTTGCACCTCAGCCAAGTTCTCCTCTGGAGTGGGCATGGCTCCCCATCCTTGTGGCCTTATGGCCAATTCTTTAGCTGGCTGCCCAGGGGTTTTCCAATTAATTCAGTCATTAGGAATGCCCCCAGTGAGCATGCTTACTCCTTGTAGCGTATTAGCACTGGGGTGGCCCTTTATTAACACTGGGTTAAATCATGATGGGGTCAGTCTCCCTCATCACTGCATACACATTTATTTATTTATTTATTTATTTATTACATTTGTATACCGCCTCATAGCCGAAGCTCTCTGGGCGGTTTACATAGGATTAAAAACAATTACAAACAATATACAAAAATTAAAACAGCAAAAACATACAACATATACACAATCTATACATTTAAAAACCACATCAACACTTCAAAAACTACAAAAACAAAACAAAACAAAACAAACCCAGGCTCCTCAGATATTGCCAAATGCCTGAGATAAAAGCTTGGATATATTGAGCTTTGGCTTACCTGGAGCTCTTTCCTTCTGCAGTAATGATTGGGCTTTGGACTAAGTTTCTTATTTGCCATTGTTCGTCTTGGTCTGACAGCTGGCCGTTGTTCACATAGTTGCATCTTGTCATCTAAGGAACCTTGGGAATGGGGTTGGTCAGGGCCATGAGTACTGGTTGCCCTCAATTAATCTCAATTTTGCCTGCCATTTTCCTGGGTTGGAAAATGAAGTTGGCCACAGATCACACAGCCAGATAGCCAGGTTCCTGATGTTGGCCCTAGCGGCAGGACAATACTGAGATCCTATGCCAGGTGTGCTTTAGTATCTGGGAGATGTGAGTGACAGAAACCATGCGGCCCATGGCACGTGGGCATTCTACCAATGAGCAGGTAGGAAATTTAGCTCTTTTTTTTCAGAGCTGAGAGAGGAGCTTCAGGCCTTATGGCCCATTCTACTCAACTAGCTGCTGGAATTCTGGGTGATTCTACACCATGAGGGGGTGATCCACATGAACCTTAGGAGGCAAGCTGGCTGACCCATCCTGTGCTGCCATGGGGAAGGAAGTTTGCAGGCAACATGGCAAATTTCCTTGTTTGAAGGATGCTGGAAGGGCAGGCTGCATTGTCTCAGTTAATCACAGAGCAGTCCAGCACCTGGCCAGAGGGGCTGAGACATCATGGTAATGCTGGTGGTGGCCTTGAGTGAGGGGATATGCCCTTGAGCAGTCTGACCTTTTTACTACTCCATATGATATTCACTGGCGACTGAGAAATATCATAGGAGACTATCATCCTGTTAAGAGCTTTCTGCAGACATCACTTATCAACACCCTGAAGGAAGCCTTAAAAAAACAACATAGGCTGAAGCGTGTTGGGCTTGGAAATAAAGTATTTCAGCATTCTGAAAAACTGCTTCTCTTCTTTTTATAAAAAAAATGGGCCAAGCAGCATTCCCACCCAACCCTAATGCACCTATATAATTTTCTCACTTTTTATGTCTTGTTTGTGTGCAGCTTTCCCCTACGATGTTTCAGCTTTTTGGAGCCGCTCTAATTAGTTTCGATGTGCTCACTGACAGTTGCTATCCTATCACCGGTGTGAGAATATAGATAATAGTCCCCAAGGGTTGAGTCCTGCACTTGCACATCCCTCGCTTCTAACTTGGCAGCCTCCCTGATTTCTCTTTGCATCTCAAGATCCAAAGAGTTTCGTAACAATGTAGGAGAGAAGCTCTATGTGTCATACACACATCATTTGCATAATAAGAGGCATAAGCAGTAGATAGTTCACGCCATCTTTTTCTACTCTGCCTTCTGTATATGGACAGTAAAAAAAAAAAAAAGCTTCTGCATTCCAAAGTCAGTGTTGGAATTTAAAAATGAAGGAAGCTCATCTAATACATGTTTGTTTATTCCTATATTGACATTATTTACTAGTTGCCAGATAAGTGCTGTACCAAGATATACCAAAACAATTTAAAATCACAGAAGAAACACAGATACAGTCTTAGAAAGCAGCATTAAAGCAATAAAAAAAATAGAACAGGAAAGCTAAAAGCTTATCCAGCAGTGGATAATATAGACCCACAATACCTTTTCTAGATAATAAAACAACCCCATTAAAAACAAACAAACAAACAAACAAACAACAACAAACAAACAAACAAACAAAAACAGCAGAATACACGATTGGAAGTATCAGTTTGTAAAGACAGTGATAATGAAACACTCGGTGTCTGGGTGTCAAAAATACATTAAATTAGTCCCCAGTTGCATTCCATAAACCAATGGGCCACCACTGAGAAGTCTCTTCCTCTTGGGGCCACCTATCATATCTCAGCTTGTGGGAGGCACTTGGTGAAGGGCCTTGATTGCTGAGGTATGTATGGATATTTACATATGGGAAGAGGCAATCCTTTAGATCCCATGGCTCCAGTTGTGAAGGGCTTGCAAGGTCAAAATCAGCACTTTGATATGGGCCCAGAAATGGATAATATGCCCATCAGACTCAAATCCTGGTCAGCAATCCAGCAACCACATTCTGTACTAACTTCAGTTTTCAGACTACCTATAAAACAGCCCCAAATGCAATAATGGGAGTAATCTCTACATATTACAGTGATCTCTAATCCAGGGATGAGCAACCTTTTTGGGCTATGGGCATTATTATTATTATTATTATTATTATTTATATCCCACCTTTTTCCCAGGGCTGGGACTCAAGGCAGTTTACAAGATCAAAACATGTACAATTATAAACATATAAATATAAATTTACAAAAGTTAAAACAGAATCAAACCTGCAGTAAAATTAAAAACACGTTAAAATTAATAAACAGTAACAGATTATTATTATTATTATTATTATTATTATTATTTTAAAAACCAATACATTAACACAGGTCCAGAGTAGTTCCAAAAGGCTGCCAGAATAATAATGAAAAAAGGTTTTGCCTGCATCCCAAAGTGTAACACAGAGAGAGTCAGCTTAGCCTCCCTAGGAAGGGAGTTCCAGAGCCTTGGAGCACAAAAAATCAAAAGGAGGAGAGCATCCGCTCAGGGTAAAAAAGGAAGAGAAGCAGGTTCTCAGAATGCTAAGATACTTTATTGCTCACGCGCAATGTATTTCGGCCTGTGTTGTTTTTTTAAGACCTTCTTCAGGGGTTTGGTAAGAGATGTCTGCAGAAAACTCTTAGCAGGATGATAGTCTCCTATGATATTCCCTGAGTCGCCAGTGAATATCATAGGAGACTGAAAGGCCTGAGAGAAAGGTCTCCCCAGAAGATCTCAGAGCACGGGCAGGCTCATATGGGAGAATATGGTCTTTCAGATAACCTGGAAATCAGCTGTATAGGGCTATATAGGTCATCACTAGCACTTTGAATTGAGCCCGGAAACAGACCAGAAGCCAGTGGAGCTGTTGTAACAAGGGAGAAAAAACAAATGAACAAACATCAACAACAAAAACCCTGCTCTAGGCACCACGACAAAATGGCTGCCATGAGAGGCATGGCAAAGGACAAGTAACCTTCCCAAACGACTAGATACAAAGCAGATATGGGGTTTGAGCCCAAACACACCCAACATCTCCATTGAACCCAGTTTTCATCATCAATCGAAACCGAAATCAATCTTCAACTGTTTTCCAATCATAAAACCTATCTACTTGAGGCACACCCATTGAATTATTGTTTTTCTTTCTTTTCTTTATAATAGCTATTTGCATGTGCCATTTTTTTTAATGAGCCATTTAATTCAATTTTTTGCCTTTCAGAGCCATCTGGCAAGTTCAAAGTCTTGATCTGGTGGTGGCTTCTGTAATAGTTTTTCCATGGTTTCTTCTCAAATTTCTAAACATAATCCCTGGTCGCTCAATTAACAAGCCTCCTCAGTCCACACTTTTGCTCTCCATCTGCTCAGGGTTGTTCTGAAATGACACTGCCTTGTATTTGGCATTCATAACTGTCAGACTCACCTAAAACATAATCCACCTTCTGTTCCAAGCTAGAAAACAGATATCTCCATTTTTATTTTAAAGATGGTCAATAATCTTTCCTTTTTCCACTGTGAAGACTCTGCCCTTGGTAGCGATGGATGGTACTGCCAGATACACATACAGCATACAAATTCACATACAGCACATCCCCATGGTATCCGGGACTTGTCTTCTGCCTGTTGAAAAGACGGTTGCTTTGTCCATTGGGTTTCTCTTGTCTCCACCCCCTGTATATATTTCCCCTAAGCCCATTGCCTGACCTGAATTTATTTTATTGTTTTAGGGAGCAATCCCAAAGTCATTGCTAGATGCTCAATTTTGAGCATCTTCATGGGGAGCTTCGGAATTGCATTAGAAGCTGTCTAAAATAGCTTCCATGGTCTCCTCCCCTCCTCCCTTCTGGGAACACCCCCTTTTTGCTTTCTCCATACTCAGTTTAATGAGCACGGGGAGACAGTTGTTATGGCTCACTCCATGCTGGCTAGGGGGCATAGGATTGCTCTTTTAATTACTTACTTTCTTACTGTATTTCAACAGCTGACCAGTGACACCAATTCTTTGGTTGGCCCACAGACAAATCCAGAATTAAAATACAGTGTAAACAATCAAACAGAATTAAAACTAAAAGACTATTGAATTTTGTATTTAATTTGAACCAAGAGAGCCAGACTAAAAGCCATTTCAGTATGGATAGGAGAGAAATGTGTTTGATTCATATTTTAATTTTTGCACTTCTAAATCAGTAAGCATACTGAAATGCAGTTTCCCATCAAAATTCACCCTTCAGCAAATTTTGAAATGGAGCTGTGGAAGAGCAAAAATATTGCTTTCCCAAAAAAAATGTGCGTATTTGGTTAAATTGCATACAAACAAGCGCATATTCAGGGAAATGAGCACCAAAAAAGCTTGCTTTTTTCTTACAAAATAAAAAAGAATACTCCAAGTTTGGGATGAACTAATTTAAGATTTAAAAAAAGAAAATCTGAAACTGACCAATGAGTTTATCCTTCCTTTTCAATCTTGCCTCTTTGCCTGATTCATGGAATTATTTTTATAGCTGTTATTTACTCAAACAGCTTGTATTTGGTCCTCACTTGAATATTTTCTGGATACGATTCTTCAAACAAGCTTGAGGGCCTTCTTACCTATGACTGACAGGAATATGACCATTCATCCACCTCAAACCCCACAAACATGGGTGTGCGCATGCACACAATCAACTGTTGGAAAAAATCAGAAATGGCCCGTTTCTCTCTCTCTCTCTCTTTCTTTCTTTCGTTCTTTCTTTCTTTCTTTGATAGGGTGACCATATGGAAAGGAGGACAGGGCTCCTGTATCTTTGTCCCTTTCTACACCATAGAGGTGTAGTGGGCACAGCACGGGCGATCCCGGAAGTAGCCACTTCTGGGATCATCCCTTTCAATACACATCAGGGAGCGATGTCCCAGGTCATTGGATGTTGCACCCATTGTTTATTTATTTATTTATACAGGAAGAGCACTCCTGTGCTCCAACGCAGAAGTAAGTGTTTTTAATAAAACATGCCATGCATGATCTGGCCCTCTCCCCCCCACCATCTTGGGGATGGCGAATTTGCTTTCCCCACTCTCCTGATGGCCTCAAAGCTGCACGGTGTGGCTCTGAGGACATCAGTGCTGCCTTGCTTACTCGTGAGTAAGCACGGCAGCACCGGGGCAGGTGGGCGGGCAGGCACATTCTTCTGCTGTCCTGGAAAGTTCCTGGGATCATGGAAGAATCGGGATTTTTGTGGTTCCTGAGAACCAGGAAAAATCCCATGCCTGCCCCCCATCTTCAGGACTCCCTGTGTATCATTTGGACACACAGGGAGCAGCCGGGGGCCAACCCAGGCAAGAAGCCTGGTGTGGAAAGGGCCTTTAACAGTTGCATAGAAAAGGGAATTTCAGCAGGTGTCATTTGTATGCATGCAGCTCCTGGTGAAATTCCCTCTTCATCACAACAGTTAAAGCTGCAGGAGCCCTGCCTAGCATGACCAGATACAAAAGAGGGCAGGCCTCCTGCAGCTTTAACTGCTGTGATGAAAGGGAATTTCACCAGGTGCTGCATGCATACAAATGACACCTACTGAAATTCCCTTTTCTATGCAACTGTTATAGATATAGGAGCCCTGTCCTCCTTTTCCATAAGGTCACCCTGTTCTCTGAGCAGAATACAAAGGGCACTTATGTTCTGCAGATTCCTTCCTGCCTCATCAATTCCATCTTGCAAGCTGTGTGTCAAACTAATTCCATTGTGCAAGGGGGACCCACCACATATGCAAAGGAGTTAGTTCTTCCTACAGAAGCCTCAGAATGCGCAAAAACACTTATATCTGGAAGAAGGTGGATCAGCGGAGCTCCCTTATGCAAGCTCTATCAATGTACTTCCTTCCAGAAACAAGCCATTCCACTCATTTTGGGTTGCCCCAGAAGCACTAAATTGCAGTTGCTCAAGCTGTGGGGCCCATTTGTGCCATGCGATTGGCGGAGTGGAAGGGAATTGGTGGGGACAGAAGGGCTCTGTTAGATTCTGCCCTTTGTTCCCGAGTCCTTTATGCAGGATGTCCTTCCAAAAAGACTTGTGAATCAGAAGCTAACTGACCTCATGTTTCAATTTTCCAGCAAAGCCAGATGCCAAATTCTTGAGTACCAGTATGTTTAAAGCCCACAAGCTTAAAGCATTGTATATAAATCTAACCCCCCCCCCCCATTTATTGAACAATTTATGACATGAAACAAGACTTTTTAAATCATTTGCTGATGGACAGGTGTTGAGAAGATGCATGTCAAAGTTGATAGATTACAAAATACTACTGGAATATGTGCAAATGTACAGAGAGAAAGAGAGAGAGAGATTTTCAAGGCTGGGTCTTTTAAACAAGGAAAGAAAAGCAGTATCCACAAATCCAGTGTGTGTCTGTAATAAGAAGTAGCAACCCAAATTGCCCATTGCCCTCAAGCATTTACCAGCATTCATCAACTATCTCTATCATGTTTCAGCTATGACTGTTGGAGATCAAAGACAAGAAGATGGAGGAAGTCTTGATTCCAGGACCCACTACTGATATCTTTGTTTCCTTAACCAATGGACCGCACAGCTTTGAAATATAAAACGTCCCCATAGGGAACCTATACAGAACAGGGAACTACCAAGACATTTCTTTCTAATCTCCTTTGTCCCTAGCAGATCCTTTGTGTGAGGGTTAAATGAAATGGTATCCACTGCTGGAATCTCATTGTGGTTAAGTCTATCAAATTGCAAATGTCACAGCTTCTCCTTTTGACTGTTTCAGATCCTGCTTGCTATGCTAACTGTTGGAGAGAAGCATGCACATCATGGACTGAGTCCAGGCAGGAATCACTCTTTGCAGGTGAAAGAAGTGGGGAATGAAGAGACGAGACAATGATGTGTGCTGCTATCATATTCAAGACACATTTATTGAAGATCTGCAAAGGGAAAACTGAGCAGGCCCTAATCTACGACATTTCACAGGTTTGTGTGTGTGTGTGTGTGTGGCCTGGAGATGATAAAATAGGAATTATCATGGCAACCTGAGACAATGGCTCAATTCGGACAACACAATAAACAACTGGTGTGGGGGAAACAATCGTCAGTTGTTTTGACTATTGTGTCATCCGAATGCTGCCATAGTCAACTCAGCATTGATCCTCATCCACACCACAGTTGATTATTTATTACCATGTTGTGTGGGGAGTGCCCCCTAGGGTTAGCGTGAGGGTTAGGGTTAGTCAACCCACCATTGACTATCGTGTCGTCCGAATTGAGCCAATGAGAATTGCTGAGACTTGAATCCCCGAGCAGTGTAACTCACAGGAGGGATACAGATTACCTTTGAGGCTAACTTATCACACCATTTCGGAGTTATGGGAGGCAGTGACTCAAGCATGCCTCTCTACCTACTCACCTGCAAAGGTATGGTTTGGGAGGAGGGTGGGGATTGCCAGCCCATTCCCCAGGCAGTGGCAGGCTTATCCAAATTGATAGCAGGCTAGTTGCCCAAAGGACCTTTACAAATTAGCTTCCTGCACAAGTAGCCATCTCTGCAGATCTATCAAAGTTAGTCAGCGCAGATGGGTGAAAGATTTGTTTCAGTTCATTTCAGATATAATTTGACCAATGTCCATGCATTTCTGCATATTTGAGATGGAAAGAAACTGAAATATTAAATTGTTCACACGCAACAGAAAGGGAACCTGCCAGATTTGTCTATCACTGTCTGTGATATGTACTTGATATGTCTTGTTCAGTTTTTTTTAATGGATGATAGACTGCCTTTCCTTTGGATGGCTTTAAAAGGGGGTTGGACGAATTCCTTATGGAGAACAAGACTAGCAATGGCTACTAATGATTCTTGTGTTTTATATTGTTGTTCAATCAATCAATCAATCAACTTTATTGCGGCCAACAGGCCAGAAAATCAGATAAACAGTAAGTAGCATTTATACAGTATGTTTGATTCACGGGTACATTAAATCTAAACATCTTATATAACTACTTGAGCTCTGCAAACCAGTATATTATGGACAAATTTGGCTACTTGGGTTGTAATATATTTGTCTTTGCCCTGAAGTAAAAAGACTACTATTTCGTGAGGGTTCTTATCCGCTAAATCTTTAATTAAGGGGCCAATTAAGGTGATCCTATCATCTCTATAGAAAATGCACTTAATCAACATGTGTTCGACCAACTCAACCTCTAAATTATTACACGGACAGAGTCTCTGTTCGATCCAGAGGGAGAGGCGGGTTATAAATAATAATAATAATAATAATAATAATAATTATTATTATTATTATTATTATTATTATTAGTCTTGATGGCTATGGGTCTGTTCAGAAGACACCTTAAACCCTGTTGGTTGAGGCTTTTGGTTAAGTAGCAGGGTTTAAGGTGTTCTGTGCAATGTGTTTTGCTAAATCCTGATCACTTCTAACCCCAGTCGGACTGTCTGCAGTAGGGTTAGCAGCTCTAACCATGGCTTAAAGTGTGTGTGACAGTACAGCTTGTGATTAGTGCTAACCCCAGAGAACCCGTTTCACTAATCACAGCCCCCAAAGGGTTGTCTTAACAGGCCTCCAGTGTCACCTCCAGTATCAGAGGCGGTAAGCCTATATACAATAACTGATGGGGAACATGGGTGGAAGAGTGCTGTTGCACCTGTGTTCCGCTTGTGGGTTCTTGGTCAACAGCTGGTTGGCCACTGTATGAACAGAGTGCTGGACTAGATGGACCCTTGGTCTGATCCTGAATGGCCCTTCTCATGTTACAATAATGTTTACATGTTTTTTTTAAAATAATGTAGGATACTGGAGCAAAAGTGTTCTGTGGGTCTTATTTCATTCACATCTGCTCAGCTCTGCCAAGGACCTCCTTGCTGTGTTTGAATATCGACTTAGTGGCCCTCTGGCCCTCTTCATCAGCCTCAGACCTTCAGACTGGAAGTTTACAATCCTGAATGGTGAGAGGATCATCTACCTAACCTCTTACTCTGCCTTGTCCAGCAGCTTGCCTGCTTGTTATTCCACATCCACAAATCCCTGGCTCAAACCAGGTGCTCTTAGGACTTTACCACTGAGTCCCAGAAAGAGATTAATGATCCTTCAGGCAACTTCATCCATTTAGCCTTTCACCTTAATTTCTTCTCGGATATATTTTTGCTAGGCTAAAATCTCTTGGTATTAAGGCACATGCCATTGCCTAAAGCTTACTTCTTTTGCCTCATTTGACCTCCTAGATTTTCAAAAAAACTCCTCCAAGTCTTTTCTTCAACAACACATTGACTCAGTCTGTCCATCCATCAGTCATTCAACATTTTTTTTCTCAAGGAAAAAGAAAAGTATGTCCATATTTAGCTCCCAAAAACAAACTAGAATCAGTTCTTCTTAAAAAAAAATACTAGCACAAAGAATAGAATCCTATATAATTTTTGATTGTTGGATATGTGATGTCTTATCGATGAAAATTTCAGTTGGTGTCAGTCTTCAACAGTGATGGTGAGGCAGAGGACATGCCACAAAAATACAACAAAGGGCTGCATTCAATGTCACACGAATGGATGTCTGCTCATGCAATGAGACTTTCCCTCCAGGGTACCATGTCGACCAGATTTGGGGATCATGCAGGAGGCTGCAGGGGAAAAGAGGAGTCTATTTCTTAGGCATGTAGGTGAAATTTGTTCAGTTCAGGATTCATCCACTTCACACCATCCACAAAGAGCACTGATTCGGAGGTAGTCTGTGGTTGAGGTTTGTATATCTCTGAGTTTGCAATGTCATGTGTGGATCCCCAAAAATGCATTCAACAGTGTGGGAACATTTTTAAAAATGTGCACAAATATGCTTTAATCACTCAGAGAAGAATGTGTACATTTCAAAGATGTGCACAACTGATGTGTATATTTAGGAAAATATGCACAAAACTGATGCGTACATTTAGGAAAATATGCACAAAATACTCTTGGATTTTCATGTGAAAAGAAAGAAAGAAAGCTCACAATCTGAGCTTAAGTAACTCAAGTTTTTTTCCTTGATTCACACATCCCTATTATTACTCTCTCTAGCAGGTTGAAAGCGTTAGATGCCACCCAAAGTCATTAACGCAGCCTGGTGTAGAAACGGCCATAGAAACCTGAATTTCTGCAACACTCCTAGAAATATTACACATGAAAGCGAGAGGGGAGAAACTCGCAGGGTAATCCTCAGGCAAAGCAGACCACTCCAAAGTGTAGCAAACAGCCCAGCGAAAAGAAACATTAATAGGATAATATTCAATGACAAGCAAACAAACACAACCTTTTATTTGAACACATTGTGTGTTAAGGCCTTTCCAAGTTCACTCAAGCTTCAAACTGCACTGTTAAGTGCCACTCCTTTAATAGATGTGTTATTCAGGTGATATGCATCCCAACCTGGGCTCAGTTCCAACAATTAAGGCATCAATTATTGCATTATTTTATTTCATTTTGTTCACTCAAAACATGCATACCCCGCCTTTCCTCAATGAGCTGAAGGCAGCTAGCAACATCAGTTAAAACAATAACATCTATTAATAAAAGTTGAGAACAGCAATAAATAGAATTCAATAATAATAATAAAAAACCCTTTCAGTTTAACATGCTATATTAAAGGCTTTCAATGTTCATTCGAGCTCTAAAATTCTGGGAGGGTATGGTTGAGCCACATCCTAAACAGGCACGTTATTTAGGCAATATGCATATGCTATGGTGTCCTCTGTTGTGGTTAGTTCCAGCTTCACTACTATCTTGGAGCCTGATGGCTGTCACTGGCAGAGTGGTGGACTGCAGTCCCAGCTTGTCTGTCCACTGGAATACACAGATGGAGCATATGTAACTGAAGCTATCAAAGAACAGAAAGTTAACTTTCAGGGAGGGCGGAACACAGCACAGGCTATTGCAGTACAATCAGAAAGGCAGATATACTATGGACAGAAAGGACTCTCCAGTGGTGGTGACCTGCAAGGTGTGTGCAATGTTTGTGTTCCTGCCTGAGAGCAACATGGCATACACCTGCAACAAGTGCAAGCTGGTAGCACTATTGGAAGAAAAAGTGAACGCACTTGAGCGACAACTGTCCACCCTCCAAGGAATAAGAGGAGAAGAGGAGTTCTTAGACAGAACGGTGGAACTTCAACAGCAGAGAGAAGCACAGGAAGTGGAAGAGCAACGACAAGTTGAAGCAGAAGTGGGGAATGAGGTGAGGAAAGCCAATGGAGGCGAAACTCACTGGAAAGGGTTGACAGTTAGGAGCAGAAGAACTAGAAGACACTCTACACCTGTGGAACCCAGATACTGAAAGATGAGACTGGAAGACAGTCTGCAGAGGAAGAACTACAGGGGACCCCGTGCAGCAGTGAGCAAGAGGGAGAAGGTCAGTTGAGCAGAGGCAACAATAACGAGTTCTACAACAAAAAGAAGAAAAGAGTAGTCATTGTGGGAGACTCCATGCTGTGTGGGATTGAAACTTGTATGAAACTCAAGAAACCCATGGAATTGTCAGGTATGTTGTCTCCCTGGAGGACCAATTAGAGACATGACTGAAGGGTTGCCAAACCTCATAAGGCCCACTGACACTTCTCATCCATGTGGGAACAGATGATACTGCCAAGCAGAGCTACAAAGGAATCACGTCAGACTTTGAAGCTTTGGGAAGGAAACTCAAGAACTTTGGAGCCCAGATAGTTTCTCATCCATCCTCCCAGTTCATGGAAGAGGAATAGAAAGGGAAAGAAAAAAAAATACTTTGGGTGAACAACTGGCTACGAAGGTGGCGCCGACGTGAGAGATTCGGATTCTGGAACCACGGGCTACGCTACTTGGAAGATGGATTGCTGGCGAGAGATGGGTTGCATCTCACAAGGGCTGAGTGTCAGGTATAAGTCAGGTAGATTTATTAGGAATAAATTTAGAAAGTCAATGTCTCTGAAAGTTTATCTCTGTCAGAGTTTCTCAACAGATTAGCTCTCTCACTCCCTGCCATGGCCTTGCAACTGTCAAAGGTTTCCCTGGGAACCTGGGTATGTTGGAAAGATAGGGACCACTGTTTGGGGGAGTCACGTGGATGGTAGCATCACCTTAGTGGGTTGTGCAGTCCTGCCCTATTATTATTATTATTATTATTATTATTATTATTATTTATCATCATTATTTGTATCCCACCTTTTGCCCAATACTGGGCCTCAAGGTGGCTTTACAAAATTAAAACATAAACTGATAAAAGCTATAAATAGAAATATACAATAGTTAAAATATAATTAAATTGGTTTCAATATTAAAACATTTCAACATTTAAAATACATATTAAATTTTAAAAATCTTAAACATAGACGGAGGTCCACATTATTCACCAATGGCCTGCTGGAATAAGATTTTCTTTTGCCTGCCTCCGAGAACATATCAAGGCAGGAGCCAGTCTAGCTTCCCTGGGAAGAGAGTTCCAGACCAAAGCTGTTTCTGTCCCATAACTAGGTCTGAACCCAGATTGAAATGGATCTAGATAATCCATCTCATCCAGGAATCCTTGGAATTGGGAGGCCACCACATGCTCCAATACCTTGTCCAGAAATGGAATATTGGAGACTGGCCAGTAATTGTCTAATACACCAGGGTTCCAGGAGGTTTTTTTCAACATAGGTCATACTGTGGCATCCCTTCAGGCATGGTGGAACCCTTTCTTGGTGGAGGAAGGCATTAACCACTCCACTTACCCACTTGGCAAGTCCCCCCTGGCTGCTTTTACAAGCCAGGAAGGGCAAGGATCTAGCATCCTCTCCAAGGATCCTGTTCACATCCTCGGGCACTTCGGATCGATCCGGACCTCCCCCGACTCGCCTCTGATCTGTTGCTCTGTCTTCCAGATCATCCCAATTTGTTTTGGATTCAGGATTCTGAAACAGAGCGCTGCACAGCACTAGTATACATCAATTGCGTGCAACTTTGAAATGTACACATTCTTCTCCCATTGACTAAAATGTATTTATGCACATTTCTTTCTTTTTTTGTAAGACATTTTTATGGACATTTTTTTCAAATGCATGCTATCTAACACACACACACACAATATATATATATATATTGGTCCACAAATCAAATTGCAAACTCAGAAATCTATGGATTTCAACCTCAGATTGTGTTCAAGTCCATATTCATTCTGAAAGGAGCAAATTGGGTAGATCCTGATCAAAACACGAACTGAAACAAATTGATCATGCATCCCTACAGGAAGGATTCAAACCTTGGTGTTCATAGATTACCAAACTATGCTGTATAATTAGATGCAGACTTAGTCAAATGGAAGCCATATGTAAGGACTGAAGTTACTCTTCCTCTCTTAGTCCATTGCTTCTTTCATCCATCAATACTGTTTGACTCCATATTAATTAATGCTGTGCCAACATTTCTTCCTGTGTCCTTTGAGATAAACCAAGTGGCTAACCAAAAGAATCAAAATCTGAAACAAAAAAGCAATGCAACAATATATACAGCAAACTTCTGGCCAATGTAATTGCAGCAGAAGTAGCAGTAACTGGTGCTCGGCCATTCCCAAAACTGGTGCTCAGCCCTCTCCTACAAGAGCTAGGTCTCTCAGTCTTGGCCAAGAGTGAAAAGGCTTTCTAGATCAGGGTCGGGCAGGCTTTCAGCTCACAGAATCTAGCTTAGTTTCTTAACTAGCACCCCAAGATCCAATTAGTGGAGTCTAGTGTAAGAACATACACTTAGTATTGAAGAATTCAGAGCCAAAGAAGTTTGCTCACAGTCCTTCCAAAATAATAATAATAATAATAATAATAATAATAATAATAGCTCTTCATTATCTGTAGGGAAAGATGAATTAGTCAATTTCAAATCTGTGTCATTTCCTCATGTATTCAGTCATAAGCCTGTTCCATCCAATTTCCACATCGTTCTGCAAAGTTACACACACACACACATACAGACACACACTAATGTGCATTAATTTTGTATGCCATTTTCCCAGACTTACTTTCCCTAATACAGACATTTTTCTACGAAACGTTTGAGCTGAGTACTTCATTGCAAAATTCAAAAAAGTGTGCAAACTTATAATCATTTTATAAGGTTTTCAGCATGCATAGAGTCCTCTCATGTTTACATGTGGAATTCTTCTTCCTTCTTGTTCATTTGCTAGAACTTAAAATTGGTGATATATATATATATATATATATATACCTAACTAATGAGTAAAAAAACTATTTAGGTAGCTCATTTAAGTAATACCACATGCAACTGGCAGGAATCCCAAATGTGCCGATGTTTGCCTTATCTTATTTTTAGCTCTGGACTCTAGTTTTGCCCTGCATCAGAATTATTCACCCTCTCTGTGATGCAACTTCATTACCCAGGCATCTTCCAAATCTTGAACGTTTTGCTACTTTAGTTCTGTTCAAGATTTCAAAGTACAGGGCAGGTGTAAGATGTTGGAATACCTGGTGAATGCCAACAAAAACACGTCACTGCACTTTTCGCCTCCTGGGTTTCACAAATTCAAGTGGTAACGACAGTTTTAGGAAAGGACAAGTCGGTCCTGCAACAATGTTTTGCAGTGTGTCTTCACCTCCAAACAGGAGCGCTTCTGTTCCTGATTCCAACCAGCCAGCTATGCCCTCTTCCAAAATACTCCATTCTGCTTCCTGCTGCCCATGTTCTATGGTTTTGTTGGGGTGTGTGTGCATTGCACTCTTGCAAACACATTCCATGAATATGTCGAAAGCTGTCTCTCATCTTACAGTCACTCTGTTTTGACTATTGTAATCAGCACTCACCATCTGAGTTCTCTTTTACAGGGAATGATAAGATGTACAGGAAGTGGGGTGCATCCTTCATGATTTCATTTCTTGCCTTAAAATATACTCCATTCACAAAGCCAGGCAGCATTGTTTATTTGCATCATTAATATTTTGTTTTAGGGTTTTTTCCTGTCTTGTCCATGATAATGAACAGCCTGTTCTTCACTCAGAAAGAGGCATAGATTAATGCCATGTTGACAGCGAAATTACCGAGGATGAAAATTGCCGCAGCAGAAAAATCTTTATAGGTCACGTTCTTCAAGTTTCACAACCAATCTGATGAAATGACTATTTACATAATAAGGCATGACAGGGACGGCATTATAAAATAATCAAACACGGGTATATTTTGAGGTACAAAGTATAAGCAACCACATTTAATTCCCTAGAAATGTGCATGGCAGGTAACACCCACTCTCTCTTCTGGCTTTCATCTAGACCTATTTTTGCCTAATTGTTATGTAGATAAGGATGTATAACATTACCTAGAAAAAGGGATCAGATATGGATTTCCAGAATGTGTGTGTGTGGTGGTGGGAACCCAAACTTTTTCGTGCACGAGCAGTAGGAGTTTTATTTTGTTGATAATAATTAATTAATTAGTGCAGCTGCCGAAATAAAACAGAAAGGATGAACACTACAGTTTTGAAAGGGAAGAGTATTGTGAAACTCCTATTTATTTATTTATTTATTTATTGCCTTTTTATACCGCCCTATAGCTGAAGCTCTCTGGGCGGTTCACAAAAATTAAAGCCATGAAATCATTTTAAGAAATATAAAACAAACCACAATCTAAAAACACAAAATAGCATACAATATAAAAACACAACCAGGATAAAACCAAGCAGCAGAGATTAATACAGATTAAAATACAAATTTAAATCAGCAAGGGTTAAATTTGAGTTAATTTAGCTGTTTAAATGCTGGGAGAATAAAAAGATCTTCACCTGGCGATGAAAGGAGTGCAAAGTAGGTGCCAGGCGAACCTCTCTGGGGAGCTCATTCCACAGCTGGGGTGCCACAGCAGAGAAGGCCCTCCTCCTAGTGGCCACCTGCCTCATTTCCTGGAAGAAAATAATGTTGAAATTCTCCACCACTTATGGAGGAGCCCAAAGATGAAAATTCTCATATTCAAGGATGATGTGTCTACTTTATGGGTAGAGCTATTGCATTTAATCTGGGAAACTGGATGTTGGGGTGGCAGACCTGTGGTCTGATCCAATAGGGTTCTTCTTCCTCCTCCTCCTCCTCTTCCTCTTCCTCTTCTTCGCCTCCTCCTCCTCCTCCTCCTTCTTCATTGCCATTGTCTTCAAGTCTCAAGGACAAAACAAACAAACAAACCTGAATTGGAACCAGAACTCTCTCATATTTAAGGAAATGAGGTGAAGCCATGAATAATAATAGTAATAATAATGAATTTATTTAATACACACACATACATACATACATACATATATATAGAGAGAGAGAGAGAGAGAGAGCATATAAATGAATAATGGGCTGCACTTGGATATATCCTGCTTGAGTTACGGAGACAGAAGTAGGCGGGTCAAGCAGCCTACAAAACAAAAACTAAAGAAGTAGAGTCAAGGAATTAACCCTGTAACACACCAGTGAACACTTTGAGGATGGAGGAAGCAGTCACTATGAAACGTAAGTACTGCTCAGTGTGTCCTACCATGTAATGAAACGACTTAAAAAAACACTTTTTAAACAGAATATAAGTTGTTTTAAGGGCAATGTGGATAGGCTCTTGGACTCCTTCCTGAATCTGCTTCTGGACTGTGTAATAGATCTGACTGCATAACTCGGTCTGCTATCTTGGCCATTCCTGCATTAGCCAGAACCCATATATCTGACTGCTTTCTTATGTTTCGAACTTTGCCCATTTCCTTAATTCACTTCTTGGTTAGCTTCTTCTCTCAGAGTCTGCTGTAGCCAACACAGGACAGCTGGCCTGCGAAAGAGCAGTTGACTCACCCCCATCGGAGGACCATTCTTTAAGAAAAGGCAGGAAGGCCAACTTGGCTGAAGAGGAGCCATGCCCAAGATTGTTTCCTACACAACACCTTTGCTGAAACAGAAAGAAGCAACTGAACAGGTCAGGTGGATTTCTCACCTCCAGGCTATGTTTTCCTGCAGGACTGGAACAATTGAGGAACAGGTGAGGAACTCTAGTCGTGCCCCCCCCCCCCAATGAAAGCCAATGCAAGACAAAAGAGGGTTTTGGTTTCAATGTTACTGATTCCAGACATCCTTTTGTTGAGACAACTCTTGAACCAACTCTTCAACTCTTGAACTCCAAGGAACAAGCATTGAATCTTGTTCCTTGGAGACCCTGCTGGATTATAAAATCCTTTCGCTGGCTCCTGATTAGATTAAGAGTTTAACTGAACTTGGGCTCAATGAGGATTCTGATCTGTAGACTCTGGCAAGCTGCCTCTGTTTTGTATCTCATGATAATAAAGGAGTTCACTGTTTCTTTAACACATGTTGGTTGCTGATGTTGTGAGAGAACTGGGCCTAAGACTCCATAAACAAACAACTGGCACCATGTCTAACATTGCTCATTATCGTTATAGGCAACCTCTTTTTTGTAAGGAAGTTCAGGTTAATGTATTGTAATGGAAGGTCAGGTTGCTAGAAACTGCATACAATACACTAATGTTAATATTCAGAACTGGCATTGAATAAATTGTGGCAAGATCCAATTTGCTTTCTCCTTCACTTTTTACTACCTTTAAAACAAAAGTGTCCTTATGAAACTATTCTAAAATTGGGTGCATTAATCACAATATATAATTAACTGTAAATGCAACAGAGACAATCACTGTAAATCCTAAGGATACCTGACTGTAATTTCATGCCCATGTTATTACTTTTTTTTTCAGCCTCAAAAGCTGGAACATACATAGTGATGTCAAGGTACTGAGATCCCAGTGATAATAGGGCAGGATACAAATGTTGTAATAAATAAATAAATAAAACTATGGGTAATAAATATAGTCAGACCTCATTTGGAATGTTGTGTCCAGCGCCAGATCTACACCAAGCAGGATATAACACTATGAAAGTGGTTTGAAAATGGTATATGGAACGTGTCCTGGGCCCGAACCGTTGTCCGTGCATGTCATTACTGTTCTAAAGAAGTGGTGTAGATCCTGCCCAGTTCTTGGTAGGGATGTATTAGAATCCCATTTTTGCTCTCAAAATATGCAAGCATGCTCTGTTCATAACTCTGAACATGATTGCAATTGCGAGCACATTTCCAGCAACAATGTTTGTAAATTGCTGAAGATGTGCTCACATTTGATTTGTAGAAGTTTCCCCGTTCAATTTGCACAGATTTCCACATTTGCATACATTTATGCCATAGTCTGATTCAGCCCCGGTTTAGTCTATGGAGGAAAGTTGCACAAATTCCATGTTCAAGTGCTGCTTGATTTTCACAATTTCCCCGTTAACACGGAGCAAGCAAATCCAAACAGAATCAGATGTGAGATGAGCAGTGGGACAATGTTTAGAGCATCCTGACAATCTTGAACCCTGGGTCCCTGATTTGAAGAAGAATGTAGACAACTTGGAAGTGGATCAGAGGAGGCTAACAAAGGTGGACAACAAGTTCTGTGAATCTCTAGCCAAGAGAAGAGAAGAGAGGAGAGGACATTAATTTAATTAATTTAAAAAAAACATTAAGGCACAATCCTATTGATTGTATGGATGCTATAGAAAACTGCAAGGGAACTCAATGAGTGAAGATTTTTTTAATGAATCTCACCCATGGATTCCACAGCTGACAGGCTTTCCCCCTGTTGGGAGGAGTCTGCAGACTTGAGGAACATTTTTCTTACTTTCTGCAATTTTGCACAAATTTCATCACAGAAAGAGAGAGAGAGAAAGAGAAAGAGAAAGAGAGAGAGAGAGAGAGAGAGAGACCCCACCCAAAATATGCATTTCCCACATAGGCTAAAGTGTGAAAAAGTGGAAAAAGTGGATATGAGGGTTAGGGTTTTGCCTCCCCATCTCCCATGTTGGTAGATGGAATTTTTGCTGGATGGGCTTTTAAGAGCTTCAGAGTGGGAGGGAGGGAAGTTGAAGGAGGCTCAGGGCATCTCGTATCCTGGCCTTTTGGTTTCCTTTCCTCCCCTTGAAATGTCCCCTTTCCTCCTCCTTTTCAGACCTCAGAGAGGCAGCAGGTGTGCTTCTTTCCGTGACAGCTTTGAGGAGTGCTCTCTTAGCCAGATGATGATTATTATTATTATTATTATTAAAATCAGCATATTTGTTCTTTGCTCCACACCAGTGCTACCTGAACCTAGTCCTAGTTTCCAAAGCGATCTCATGATCCTTTGTTTGGCAGCAACTTCTGAATTGTTAGTTATTAGCAGCAGCAGCCCTCAGAAAATCTTTTGGAAAATATCCCCTCTAGATTCCAAATGGTAGGAATAGACGCAGCTATTGAAACTGGCCAGTGCAGATGGATGGGAATTTAATTTGCTTTTGCATATATGTATAAGAACTTGCCAGAATTGGCAAATTTTTTCATAAACAGAATGCAAAGAACATGAGGGGTATGTATGTGTGTTTAAATGAATGTGAGAGAAAGTGAAATTGATGGATTCTTCTATTTCTAGATTTCCTGCTATATGTCTTTGTCTATATTACCTCCAGCACAGTCCTGAAACAATTAACAGTTTCAAAGCTGTGGATATCCCTAAGAAGATGGATGTGATGGATTCATTGCTCCAGTTTCAGGAATTGATACATTCAGTGCTTGGAAAAGGTGCTCAGTTGTGAATCAGATATAGCCAAGTGTTTTCTATCTAATATCACTGATGTTGAAAAAGCGTTTCAACTTCATCATTATCTGAGAAATGGAATGTATTTCGAAGAGTACTTATCAACTCCTCATAGAAGCCTCGACTGCAGCTCATGCCAACTATCTAATATACCTGCCCTTATATTACTGATGAATGAAAATATTGAAAGAAGATGAAGGAATCCAAATGGCTTCAATATTTTCATTTTTGTCGACTGGAAAATTACACCAAAGTGCCTCCTGACAAGGTCATGGAAATAACATAGAATCCACGAATGGAAGATGTAAGGACAGGATTATGCTTGCCAATAATTTAACTGTGTTTGCAGCCAACATACACAGACACCCAGTTATTATATAGGTGGGTCATTTCAAATAAGCCTTGCTTTGCTGTCTAGAACTGGGTCAGTCAACAATGGAAATGGAGTTCAAGGCTTTTGATGGAGTTAAGACAGCTCTGGAAGAGTGAGATAGAGACCCATAGGACCTGGGTCAACCGGCTCATTGGTCTCTTTGTTCTGGAGAGCTAGGAACAGAACAGAGGAGGTAGGGATGTCACAAGCACTCAACTGGGTCTGGGAATACAGCAGAACCCCCCTGTGTCTGCCCCCAGACCCATTCTGCTGCTCCTGGGATGAATCCAGACCCCGCTCGAGCTCCAGTGAGCCCCCTAGAGTATTTGGCAGCCACCTCAAGCCAAAATTCTGCTTGAGGGGAGTGCACAATTTTAACAGGAGGCTGGCTGGCTGCTGAGAACTCACCTGGCCAAGCTGAGCCTCAGAAGAGGCTCACACCCCCAGCGAGTGGGGGCAGACAGCAGCAGTGACAGGGTGAGCTCCTGCCCAGACACACATGGGTGCATTTGCCCACCCGTAAGAGGAGGTAAGGAAGAGTAATGCGATGGTGAGAAACATTATGGAGAGTTCTTCTTCTGGAAGTCACACATCAACACAAACACCATCACTCCAAGGAAAAGGAAACTCTTTGCAATACAGACAATGGCAACCAAGAAACAAAACAAACAAACAAACAAACAAACCTGAACGTTTGAAAATGGAAACGTTTTCTGGTCTTTTGTGATGGCCCTTGACAAATCACCAGAAAGATGAGATACATTTTGACTAGCATGAAAACGTTCCTAAAGCACTCATCCCTGAATCAACTCAACACTAATTAGATCCCGGTGCTACACCCACCCTGGATGTGGTGATGAAGTTAGAGTCTTTTGTTGGGTTTTGTCAATTCTGCAGCTGCTAAAAACGTAGGGTTGGATCCAGATTTAGTCATACTTTGAGTAGACCCATTGAAATCAATTGAACCTGCATGACTCATGATTAACAAGTATTAATCTAAATAAAACTAAATGTGCATCCGAACCATGGTCTATGCCCACCTCCCCATATGCAAAACAGTTGCAATCTAAAAAATGAAGCAATCGTATTGTTGCTTGAGTCATTTCTTAGCTTTCACAAGGTATTCAAAAGTTTTCTGCGGTGAAGGGGAGGACTCTCTTCTATAGTGCTCCTACAACTCTAGATTATGGCTGATACATTCAAATGTTATGCAGATATCTTCTTTTTGTCTCAGAAATTGGAGGCTCCTGCCCACCCTTCTTATGAGAGTCCCACTCCATGTTTGCAGATAATCATCTATCTTTGGAATTCAAAAGGGATTTTGTATTTGGCACAGGTAGGCTAGTGACTTTTTCTGCTTACAGCAAATGCCAACGCTGCTTTCAGTAATTGCAATCTTCATTTTTTATATAGGTCCCTGTGAAACATGCTGTATATTTCCAAATGCCATCTATGTGCCTTCTCCTGTAGTGAGCTTTTAAAAAACTACCTGTGCAAGCATGTGAGAGTGGGTGTCAGATTTCAACATAAAAGAAGTTTGCGAAGATGATCTGAGATGTTGGCCGGCCTTTTAGAAAGATGAATATGTTCTTTCTTGAATGATCTGCTGCGCACAAAGGCATGACTTAATTCAGGTGGCTTTAATTTGTGCCTACACAGGGAGCTTTGCTTAATAGTTTAAACCCGATTTCAGTATGTGCAGGTATTAATTAGACTCCCAAACCCAGTCATTAACTAGTGCTGGGATAAATGATTAATGCAACTTTGTAGTTGCATGAATAAAAAAAGAAACCACATTCTCAGAATAAATGGAGACTCCAAAGTAAGCAGATAATGGAAGAAAGAAAACTCATCTGGAGATGATATCTGAGTTTTTTCCTCTAGACCATTGTTCTTACACAACCTTTTTGTACTAGTGAGATGATCCGTGGTCTCATCTGAAATTAACCCAAAAGGTCTGATTTTCCAAATGACTGCAGCATTTATTTTCATTTAATTCAGCCCTGATGGACCGCTGGGAGAATTTTATGCCACCTCCCCCCACCCTCTCTTTCTAAGTGGCATACACAAGAGTGCATTGTCCTTATGTGACATGGGACAGGAAGAACCTACAGGAAGAAAAAGGTGGGATCTTTCTTGAACGACGGAAGCCTGAGCCCTGTTCCTGCATTAAAAAAAATGGCTGAAAGCAACATGTGAGAAGAGCTCCAGCCCTGCCTCTACCATGCTTGTCACTCTATACATGTGGAGGATCACTATGCAAGCCAGAACCCTGAAAAATCTGTTCTTTTTCATCATGTTTTTTGATTGTTTGTTTTTTGGTGGTGGTGGCTTCCATCCCCCCTCCCCACACATAAGAAGATAAGAAGAGCCATGCTGGATCAGACCAAGGGTCCACCTAATCCAGCACTCTGTTCACACAGTGGCCAACCAGCTGTCGACCAGGAGCCCACAAGCAGGACATGGATGCAACAATGCCCAAGACTGATGTGAGCAATTGATACCCTCGGTACTGCCAGTGAATTTTTTTAGGCCCACCTGGCGCTGACACTGTTTATCTTAAGACTGCCCTCTACTCCCAGGCATTTAATGGCATTTAGTAGCATAAACAGGTCTAGTCTGTTATTGAAACTGTTTTAGCTGTCTTAAGTGTTTCAGATTTTGTATGTGTACATTTTAAGCTGGATTTTATGCTGGATTTTATGATTTTATGAATTGTTGTAAACCACTGAGAGAGCTTTGGCTATTGGGCAATATAAAATGGAATTATTATTATAATTATTATTATTACTAATAAAAGTTCTTGGCACCAACTCTAGACCTATTTGTTTACCAAGTTTTTGACTGAACCTAGTGCTCTGTTCAAAATTTGTCTCACATTCTTTAAACCATTTTCTTAAATTTGACAAAAAAGAAAATGTTTCTGAAAAGAAATTGGAAGGAGAAGAAGCTTTCAAAGACATCCTCATGGGTTGGGTTCAGTGTTCTTGGGGCTACGTTACCTCTTTCATGAGGGAAGAAAACTTTCAGGAAATTGGAGGGCAGATTTTGGCACAGCGCTAGCTCCACCCCTTCCCTGGAGATGGATACAACACTTTGGATGTTGGAAGAATCTGGTTGGTGGGTGGAACTCGATGAGCTATGGTCATCTCGACTTTCCAGGCTCAGGTCTACCTTCCTCCATCTGCTCTGACTTTGTGCGCAATGAATTGGGCACCTGGGGGCAAAATTTCCATATGTGTGTGTGTGTGTGTGTGTGTGAACAATGCACATATTGTGGCCACAAATTGTGTAAATTCGCAAAATTTGTGCAAATTTCTGCCGTAAATTGCACACAAACACTCGCGCCCTGTATAGGACTTTCAGGGACGTAGCGGCAGTAAAAGCATCTGCTCTTTGCAAAATATCCCCTGCCATGCTCACTTAGCAGATCAGCAAGTGAATACCAAAGGTTTTCACATTTAAGTAGTATTCACATTTAGACAGTAAGCCTATATACACCAGTTGCTGGGGAGGGTACTGTTGTACCGTGTCCTGCTTGCAGGTCCCTGGTCGACAGCTGGTTGGCCATTGTGTGAACAGAATGCTGGACTAGGTGGACCCTTGGTCTGATCCAGCAGGGCTCTTCTTCTCTTCTTAGGCAGTAATGTGGACAAAAAACCATTTAATAGGGTCTTTTCCGCTCATACCAGCAAAAATGGAAATTGACTTTTTTTAAAAAAAAATGCAAGGCCCCTCCTACTTGTGTTATTGCCAGACCAGCTGCCCATATCCCTCTCTCAGTTTTTCTCTATCTACAATGAGCCTGCATTACGCTCCTAAGGGCAATTTGCTGCGCTTGGCTGGAGCAGTTGAAGGCCAGTGGGTGTTTTAGTGCATGTAAAAGACATCAAGGAAACACATTCTGCAAAGCAATATAATGCAAGAAAGTGAACACTGAGAATGTCGTGTTCAACTGGTCTAGTTACATTGATGTAATAGATCCTTTAACTCATTCAAAGTGTCGAATTCTTTATCTGCTGAAGAACAACAGAGAGGTCAGAAACAAGTGACGAGGGAGGGGTAAACAGTTCCCCCATTCCATTCCTTTATTATTCTCTGTGTTTGATTTGCTCCAAGTTCCGTTCTTTGGGAACGTGTGTCTGGTTTTTTTTAATCAAAGAGAGTTTCTTTTTCTTTCTTTTCAATTAATTGTGGAACTAAGGCATCTGCAGTTTGGTGAAGGCCCTTTTGTTTATTTTAGAGCCCAGCTGAAATTTCTCATAAGACATTTCTTTTTCAGAGAATAAGTTCTCATTTTTTTTTCTCACCCTGCTTCTGTGCCCAAAAAGAAAAAGAAGGCTGCGTTACAGATTTGCAGTTTTTCTCCCCATTCTTCACTATTTTAGTGTGTGTGTGTGTGGGGGGGGCTTTCTACACCTACACATGTAGAGGGAGGGAGGGGGAGTGATCCCGGACTCACCTACTGCTGGGATCATCCCCCAGCTTCTAAACGGAAGCGTGACAAGCCGGAAAGAAAGAGGAACTTTGTGCTCATTCTGCCTACCATTTTTTTTAAAGAACCAGGAGCCCTCATTGCATGGCAGAAAAGGTAGGAACTCCCCCATGTGCCCCCCGTCATCCTGGAGATGATGAAATTGGTTTTTCCCCACCCCCATGGGCACAGAACCACCCTGGGAGGGGGCCATGTCCATTTCAGGTCCCGGGATGGCAGAAAAACTGGGATATTCTAAGTTTCTGCTATCCCGGGGTTATCCTTGTGTCATCCCCAGTTGCCCCCGGGATCCCCTGTGCAACATTTAGATGCACAGGGATGACCAAGGGACGACCCCAGGATAAATATCTGGTGTAGACATGGCCTGTGTGTGTTGGTTCTCATGAATAAAAAAGTCAAACAGGGAGAGGATAAACACAGACAGACAATGATTTACAAAAGGCAACACAGGTTCAAGAAAAGCTGTGTGCAAATGGCCACTTGAAATTCTCCACCCTATTAATGGGCAGAGATATTGGGAACCAATTTCACCAAATTTCTCCAAGGAGAGGTGAAATTCATAATAGTTTCTCAAAGGCAGGGATGAGTGAACTCACTTGGATCTGGTCTTGGTGGTCGCTTCATTTGGTTAGTTTCCTAGTTATTAACATCCTGACAATTGCCAGTGAATTGTAACAAATATTTGTATGACATGGATTTAAATAAATAAATAAATAAATGTTGTGTGCTCTCCCTTGCCCTCTTTTCAATATTGAATTGTATGATATTACTACTACTACTACTACTAATAATAATAATATTTATTTATAACCCGCCTCTCCCTACGGATCGAGCCGGGGAACACAATGCAAATACAAGCATAACAAAGTTAAAAAAATTAAAACAAGAGAAACTCAGCAGAACACCCAGGTGACGTGTTAAATAGAGCTTGGAGTTCAATTACGATTTAGAACTAATTTTACCAAAGGGAAAGAATCTAACAAAGCATCTACCATTAAGCACTCAATCCTTATTTACTTGATCAGAGATTTATTGGTAGCTTATTATTACCACAATAAATGGTAGGGGTGTGCACGGACCCCCCGGATCGGATCGGGACCCGGATCGGGACCTCCAATTTTGTCCCGGACCGGTTCGGACAAAATCGGAGGCCCCCCGGACCGGATCGAGTCCGATCCCGACCCAAAAATCGTAAATTTTTGGATCGGCCGCCATTTTTTTCCCCATAGACTTGCATTGCAATGCAAGTCTATGAGGAAAAAATGGCGGCGGGTGGCTGAGGGGGGGCCTAACTCCCTCCCCCCCCGGGGCCGTCCGCTGTGGACGGCCCCGGCAGGTAAGCCCCCTCCCCGCGCTCCCTACCCCCCCTGGGGCCGCCCGCTTCCATCCGCTGGCGCCCGCGGGCACCAGCGGATAGAAGCGGACGGCTCCGGGGGGGGGTAAGCCCCCTTCCCCGCCACTGCTTACCTTCTCGGCCCGTCCGCTCCCGTCCGGCGCCGGCGGCTACTACCAGCGGGCTCCGCGGCCTACTCTCGAGTAGCGCGCCGGGTGATGACATCACCCGGCGCGCCACCCTGGAGTAGGCCGCGGAGCCTGCTGGTAGTAGTAGGCGCCGTCGCCGGGACGGGAGCCGCCGGGACGGGAAGGTAAGGGCCCCCCTCCCCCCTCCGCGTGCCCCCTCCTCCCCTCCACGCACCCCCTGCTTACCTTCCCGGCCAGGCGGCTCCCGGCCGGCGCCGGCGCCTACTACTACCAGCAGGCTCCGCGGCCTACTCTAGAGTAGCGCGCCGGGTGATGACATCACCCGGCGCGCCACCCTAGAGCAGGCCGCGGAGCCTGCTGGTAGTAGTAGGCGCCGGGACGGGAGCCGCCGGGACGGGAAGGTAAGGGCCCCCCTCCCCCCTCCGCGCGCCCCCTCCGCGCGCCCCCTCCTCCCCTCCACGCACCCCCTGCTTACCTTCTCGGCCCGTCCGCTCCCGTCCGGGGCCGGCGGCTACCACCAGCAGGCTCCGCAGCCTGCTCTAGAGTAGCGCGCCGGGTGATGACATCACCCAGCGCGCCACCCTAGAGCAGGCCGCGGAGCCCGCTGGTAGTAGCTGCTAGTGCCGGACGGGAGCGGACGGGCCGAGAAGGTAAGCGCCCCCCTCCTCCCCCCCCCGCTGTCCACTTTCATCGGTGGGCGCCCGCTGGCGCCCGCCAATGGAAGCGGCGGTGGGCGCCAGTGGGCGCCCGCCGATCCGCCGATCCGCCGAACCGGTTCGGAGCCTTTTCGGACCGGTTCGGATTGGATCGGCCGATCCAGCTGCGGGATCGGAAATCGGATAATTTATCCGATTTCCCACTGGACCGGACTCGGATCGTGGATCGGGTCCGATCCACTGCACATCCCTAATAAATGGCACACTTCCACTGTTCCGGGTGAGCATGCTCTGAGGACATCTGGCATGGTGGACCAAAAACAGATATTCATTTAAAGAAATAGCTATTGTGATCCATGCTCTGGTAACCTCACACAGACTACTGTAATGTGCTCTATGTTGAGATGTCCTTCTGCCTGTTGTGGGAACTGCAGCTAGAATGCAGGATGCAGGATGCTCAGTGCAGCACCTAACTATACATATACTACGCCTGCATTAAAAGAACTGGATGGGTAACTTACTAGCTACCAAGTCACATTCATGTTTTTTTGGTTGACATCCAGGATACCTAGCTGACTGTCTTCTCTTATATACAGGCAGAAGTAGATGGTATTTTAAACTCTAGGGAAAAACGAAAAGGCTAGAATTCCAGGGACCCCAGTAATAGATATTCAGGCACGGCCATATCAAATAGCCCTGTTTTGGTCCAAGTGTTGAAGGTGAGATGTGTTTGAGGACTCAAGACAGAAGGTTTGCATTCACTCAGTTTACACAAACACTTTAAACCAGTGACCAGTGGAATGACAGGGAGAAGGTGGAGTCCCATCGGTGGGGCAGAGCCCCACCATAGGTCACTTTATGGACTGGAGGGAGGGGGAATCTAACCTGGATCTGGCATTTTAAGGGAGTCCAGGAAATGATACTGCAGAAGAAGTGGATACTGTGGATGGAACAGAACAATAAGCATTGTGTAATGTCATACAGATTCTTGGTACGTGAATATTAGAGTGACATAGACCCAGTTCTCCCATTTCTATTAGGGATGTGCACTGACCCCCCGGATCGGATCGGATAGCGGATCGGAATCGGACCTGGGGGGTCGGATCGGATCGGATCGGATCGGAGGATGGTCGGATCGGATCGGACCGGATGTCCGATCCGGATCGGACGCCATTTTGAATGCTTTTTCCCATAGCCAAGTATTGTTTTACAAAAACGCCTATAACTTTTTCATTTTTAAAGATAGAAGGATGAAACTTGGGCACATTATACACTGGTTAGGGATAGTTATCTGTGAGAAATTTCAGAAAGATTGGTGCATGAGTTTTGTGGCAATTAATTGTTTAATAAATACCCAGAAATGCCTATAACTTTGTCATTTTTAAAGTTACAAACATGAAACTTTGCCACATTGTAGGTGGTACCTTGGGACCTATCTGTGAGAAATTTCAGAAACTTAGGTGCTTGCCTTGTGTGGCAATTAATTTTAGAAAAATGTGTAGTAGTGGGGTAAATACATTTACGCCTCCCATTTTTTTATTTTTGAAGATACAAACAGGAAACTTGGGCACATTACAGGTACCACTTGCCTTGATATGTGTGTGAAATTTCAGAAACATTGGAGCTTGCCTTGTGTGGCAATTAATTTTTGAAACAATGAGGAAAGAAACACCTATAACTTTGTCATTTTTAAAGTTACACACATGAAACTTTGCCACATTGTAGGTGGTACCTTGGGACCTATGTGTGTGAAATTTCAGAAACATAGGTGCTTGCCTTGTGTGGCAATTAATTTTTTAATAAATACCCAGGAATGCCTATAACTTTGTCATTTGTAAAGTTACACACATGAAACTTTGCCACATTGTAGGCGGTACCTTGGGACCTATGTGTGTAAAATTTCAGAAACGTAGGTGCTTGTATTGTGTGGCAATTAATTTTTGAAACAATGAGGGATTCATTGGACAGCACTTGCCCATAGGGATTCATTGGACAGCACTTGCCCATAGGGATTCATTGGACAGTACTTGCCCATAGGGATTCATTGGACAGTACTTTCCTATAGGAAATCATTGGAAAGCACTTGCCCATAGAAAATCATTGGAAAGCACTTGCCCATTGAGAAATACAGTTATGCCTCCCACTTTTTTATTTTTGAAGATACAAACAGGAAACTTGGGCACATTGTAGACTGGTTAGGGATAGTTATCTGTCAGAAATTTCAGAAAGATTGGTGCATGCGTTTTGTGGCAATTAATTTTTTAATAAATACCCAGGAATGCCTATAACTTTGTCATTTTTAAAGTTACATACATGAAACTTTGCCACATTGTAGGTGGTACCTTGGGATCTATGTGTGTAAAATTTCAAAAACGTAGGTGCTTGCCTTGTATGGCAATTAATTTTAGAAAAATGGGTAGTAGTGGGGTAAATACATTTACGCCTCCCATTTTTTTATTTTTAAAGATACAAACAGGAAACATGGGCACATTACAGGGAACACTTCACTTGATATGTGTGTAAAATTTCAGAATGATAGGTCCAGGCATGTGGTGGCAAGGTGTCTGCACACACCACTTTGAAGACTGTAGAAAATTTCTCCTGTAACGATCCCAGCGAGAGAGAGTGATCCTAGGCTCAGCCGTTCTGCTTGAGTGAAAGTATCAAAGCAGACACGAGCCAAGTGCTACTTTGTTTCTCCTTTTGTAATGGATACTAGCTCAGTTGCAGCCAAGCGTGCAAGGATCAAAGAGATGAGAGAAAGTGTTTCCTTCTTCTTCCCGGGAGGCGGGAGGGTGCAATTGACAGCCCCAGCCTCTGTGTAAAAAAGGTTAATAACTTTTAATCTAAAAAATTCGTAGCCACCAAATGCCTGGACCTATCATTCTGAAATTTTACACACATATCAAGTGAAGTGTTCCCTGTAATGTGCCCATGTTTCCTGTTTGTATCTTTAAAAATAAAAAAATGGGAGGCGTAAATGTATTTACCCCACTACTACCCATTTTTCTAAAATTAATTGCCATACAAGGCAAGCACCTACGTTTTTGAAATTTTACACACATAGGTCCCAAGGTACCACCTACAATGTGGCAAAGTTTCATGTATGTAACTTTAAAAATGACAAAGTTATAGGCATTCCTGGGTATTTATTAAAAAATTAATTGCCACAAAACGCATGCACCAATCTTTCTGAAATTTCTGACAGATAACTATCCCTAACCAGTCTACAATGTGCCCAAGTTTCCTGTTTGTATCTTCAAAAATAAAAAAGTGGGAGGCATAACTGTATTTCTCAATGGGCAAGTGCTTTCCAATGATTTTCTATGGGCAAGTGCTTTCCAATGATTTCCTATAGGAAAGTACTGTCCAATGAATCCCTATGGGCAAGTACTGTCCAATGAATCCCTATGGGCAAGTGCTGTCCAATGAATCCCTCATTGTTTCAAAAATTAATTGCCACACAATACAAGCACCTACGTTTCTGAAATTTTACACACATGGGTCCCAAGGTACCGCCTACAATGTGGCAAAGTTTCATGTGTGTAACTTTACAAATGACAAAGTTATAGGCATTCCTGGGTATTTATTAAAAAATTAATTGCCACACAAGGCAAGCACCTATGTTTCTGAAATTTCACACACATAGGTCCCAAGGTACCACCTACAATGTGGCAAAGTTTCATGTGTGTAACTTTAAAAATGACAAAGTTATAGGTGTTTCTTTCCTCATTGTTTAAAAAATTAATTGCCACACAAGGCAAGCTCCAATGTTTCTGAAATTTCACACACATATCAAGGCAAGTGGTACCTGTAATGTGCCCAAGTTTCCTGTTTGTATCTTCAAAAATAAAAAAATGGGAGGCGTAAATGTATTTACCCCACTACTACCCATTTTTCTAAAATTAATTGCCACACAAGGCAAGCACCTAAGTTTCTGAAATTTCTCACAGATAGGTCCCAAGGTACCACCTACAATGTGGCAAAGTTTCATGTTTGTAACTTTAAAAATGACAAAGTTATAGGCATTTCTGGGTATTTATTAAACAATTAATTGCCACAAAACGCAAGCACCAATCTTTCTGAAATTTCTCACAGATAACTATCCCTAACCAGTGTATAATGTGCCCAAGTTTCATCCTTCTATCTTTAAAAATGAAAAAGTTATAGGCGTTTTTGTAAAACAATACTTGGCTATGGGAAAAAGCATTCAAAATGGCGTCCGATCCGGATCGGACCTCGTCGGATCGGATCGGATCGGATCGGAGGTTGATCGGATCGGATCGGATCGGATCGGATTTTCCCGATTTTGGGGCGGATCGGATTCGGATCGTGGATCGGATCCGATCCGATGCACACCCCTAATTTCTATCAGTGAAAGTGAAGGAGGACAATTTGTGTCCGGAGAAATATGGGAAGAAGTACTACTCACCTCCACAGAGTCTTCTCACCCACCAGGTATTGGATTCGCACCATGCAAGCAACAGAAGAACGGCTGTAAAATGCCTTCTACTTCTTCCCTATCTTCTCCCCACCCTGAGTTTCTCTCAGGTGCCTGCATCCATGTCGTGATTGATAGCAGTATCCTCTAATTAAAATAGACTGTAAAGCTGCAATCCTATACATGTCTACTAAAAATAAGTCCCAGTGAATTCAATGGGGCATACTCTCATCTGCAAGGGTATAGGATAGGGTGACCAGATAAAATCCAGGTCAGGGCTCCTGTGACTTTAACAGCTGTAGAGAAACGGGAATTTCAGCCAGTGTCATTTGTATGCAATTAGTTCCTGGTGAAATCCCCTCTTCATCACAACAGTTAAAGTTGCAGGGGCCTTGCCTTCTTTTGTATATGGTCACTCTAGTATAGTGCCTGCAACTTTAACTGTGGCGATGAAGCGGGAATTTCACCAGGAACTAATTGCATACAAATGACACTGGCTGAAATTCCCTTTTCTCTACAACTGTTAAAGTTACATGCGCCCTGACCTGGATTTTATCTGGTCAGCCTAGACTAGAGGACTACAGCTGAAACATGATGCTTGTTTGATATTGCCAGACCCATGAAAGGTGGAAGAAAGAGCTTAGCTATAAGCCTACTTTTGTGAGTAATATGGAACATGTTTATATTTGCAATGAGCTATTTTGTAAGTCTCCCTCTGAGGGCTTGGCTATCAACTTATATACTCTGTCGTAGCTTTGCAGTTGCACCATATTGGTTAAATGATGCAGCCACAAACTCACAGCCGCATCATGGTCCCCCCCCCCCAACTGCATTTTTCCAAAGTGTTCTTTTACTGCAAATCTTTCAGTTGCTCCAATGTCACCACACTGTGTTCTGTCTGTCAGTGGTGGCTTCACTTCATGTGAGTACACAGTGGGTGTAGCTCTGGGTGGATCCCAGTGCAGGATAAGTCCAGGGACGCAGGACAGGGGGTGGTCTTGACAAGCTGTATGGCTGCCATGGCAATTTTAAAGAGGAAAGAAAGTAAAGGGAGCCCATTATCAAATGAAGGTCCTGTCCCATCAAAGGAACTGTAGCAGCTTGTAAAGCTGCACAGAGTTGCAAGGAAGGATTTTGCACTTTTTGGGCCCCTCGGTTTGCTCCCTATTCTCGTTGCTGACAATGGTGCTACATATTTTTTTTCCTGGCCGGATAGCCCACCCTCCTTCCTGCCATGTAGCCTTTTTGATTCCGCCTTGCAGCAGCAAAGCTGTCGGGTTTTGAGGGAATCAGCGAGTAAAGTGACATTGCATAGATGCCCCCTGAGTCAGTCACTGAAAAGTTGATTATTATACTATGGGTTCCAAAAGGTGAACTGTCTTAAAGTGATATACCTGTTTTAATGCTGAGAATATATTTTTAAATTACATATTAGTTCACAAGAGGTTGTGAACAGCTAAGAACTGGGAATGGTTATTTTACAATATCCTCCTTCCACAATGTTTGCATGTCACCATGGCTACATGGGAAGAGTCAAGAGCTGCAGTATATACTAGGGATGTGCACTGACCCCCCGGATCGGATCGGATAGCGGATCGGAATCGGACCTGGGGGGTCGGATCGGATCGGATCGGATCGTGTGTCGGATCGGATCGGATCCGATTCCGATCCGCGGATCGGATTTTCCGATCCGGATCGGACGCCATTTTGAATGCTTTTTCCTATAGCAAATTATTGTTTTACAAAAACGCCTATAACTTTTTCATTTTTAACGACAGAAGGATGAAACTTGGGCACATTGTACACTGGTTAGGGATAGGTATCTGTGAGAAATTTCAGAAAGATTGGTGCATGCAGTTTGTGGCAATTAATTTTTTAATAAATAACATGGAATGCCTATAACTCGGTCATTTTTAAAGTTACACACATGAAACTTTGCCACATTGTAGGTGGAACCTTGGGACCCACGTGTGTGAAATCCCAGAACCGTGGGTGCTTGCCTGGTGTGGCAATGAATTTTTGAAAAATGGGTAGTAGTGGGGTAAATGCAGTTATGCCTCCCATGTTTTTATTTTTAAAGATACAAACAGGACACTTCGGCACATTACAGGGAACACTTCCCTTGATATGTGTGTAAAATTTCAGACAGCTAGCTCCAGGCATGTGTTGGCAATGAATTGTTGAAAATTGGGTAGCAGTGGGGTAAAATACAGTTTTGCCTCCCATTTTTTTATTTTCAAAGATACAAACGGGAAACTTTGACACATTGCAGGGAACACTTCACTTCAAATGTGTGTGAAATTTCCGGAAGCTAGGTGCAACATTTTAGTGGGAAACGAACGTTTATTCATGGCATTTCACATGGGATTTATGGGTTGGTTTTAAGAGCTACAAACCTCTAACTCGCTCACATGGCACAGGACCTATGCCCGCTCAAACGCTGGAAATTTAACAAACTTTGGTGCAATGCTTTAGTGGGAAAACAAAGGTTTATGCATGGCATTTCACATGGGATTTATGGGTTGGTTTTAAGAGCTACAAACCTCTAACTCGCTCACATGGCACAGGACCTATGCCCGCTCAAACGCTGGAAATTTAACAAACTTTGGTGCAATGCTTTAGTGGGAAAACAAAGGTTTATGCATGGCATTTCACATGGGATTTATGGGTTGGTTTTAAGAGCTACAAACCTCTAACTCGCTCACATGGCACAGGACCTATGCCCGCTCAAACGCTGGAAATTTAACAAACTTTGGTGCAATGCTTTAGTGGGAAAACAAAGGTTTATGCATGGCATTTCACATGGGATTTATGGGTTTGTTTTAAGAGCTACAAACCTCTAACTCGCTCACATGGCACAGGACCTATGCCCGCTCAAACGCTGGAAATTTAACAAACTTTGGTGCAATGCTTTAGTGGGAAAACAAAGGTTAAACTTTATTATTTTAAACCTTCAGGAAGGGGACATTGCCTGCCTGGTGTGGATTGGTAATGAGGGAAGAAAGTTTCACTTATTCATTTGTAAAATGTAAAGTGATTGTAAATTGCTTTAGGGACCCATACATTTACATGACAAGACAGGTGTTGGTTGCAGGAATGCTACCAAATGCACTAGTAGCTATTCAGATCCTAGCTAATAGCTATTATTCAGATCCTAGCCTGGGAAGGGATCTTGCAGGATAAGTGATTGTTCTTTTCTTGTGTACTATGTAATTCTAAACCAGAAGGCTGCTTTGATGTAGAGCCAATCCACATGGTCTCTTGCAGCACCTAGTATTATTTATTTCTCCTTCCACAGCAGAATCTGGAAGGCGGGCAGGCAGGCTGGCATTTAATGGGCAAAGTCCAACAGCGGCATTGGGGACTGGGTGACATTCTCCTTGAGGGCGAATGCCAAGTCCCATGGCTTGTGCGAGGAGGGCGGCTTGCTCTCTTTGCAGGAAGGATCTGGAAGGCGGCAGGCGGCATCAGCAGCGGGCGGGCAGGCTGGCATTTAATGGGCAAAGTCCAACAGCGGCATTGGGGACTGGGTGACATTCTCCTTGAGGGCGAATGCCAAGTCCCATGGCTTGTGCGAGGAGGGCGGCTTGCTCTCTTTGCAGGAAGGATCTGGAAGGCGGCAGGCGGCATCAGCAGCGGGCGGGCAGGCTGGCATTTAATGGGCAAAGTCCAACAGCGGCATTGGGGACTGGGTGACATTCTCCTTGAGGGCGAATGCCAAGTCCCATGGCTTGTGCGAGGAGGGCGGCTTGCTCTCTTTGCAGGAAGGATCTGGGAGGCGGCAGGCGGCATCAGCAGCGGGCGGGCAGGCTGGCATTTAATGGGCAAAGTCCAACAGCGGCATTGGGGACTGGGTGACATTCTCCTTGAGGGCGAATGCCAAGTCCCATGGCTTGTGCGAGGAGGGCGGCTTGCTCTCTTTGCAGGAAGGATCTGGGAGGCGGCAGGCGGCATCAGCAGCGGGCGGGCAGGCTGGCATTTAATGGGCAAAGTCCAACAGCGGCATTGGGGACTGGGTGACATTCTCCTTGAGGGCGAATGCCAAGTCCCATGGCTTGTGCGAGGAGGGCGGCTTGCTCTCTTTGCAGGAAGGATCTGGAAGGCGGCAGGCGGCATCAGCAGCGGGCGGGCAGGCTGGCATTTAATGGGCAAAGTCCAACAGCGGCATTGGGGACTGGGTGACATTCTCCTTGAGGGCGAATGCCAAGTCCCATGGCTTGTGCGAGGAGGGCGGCTTGCTCTCTTTGCAGGAAGGATCTGGGAGGCGGCAGGCGGCATCAGCAGCGGGCGGGCAGGCTGGCATTTAATGGGCAAAGTCCAACAGCGGCATTGGGGACTGGGTGACATTCTCCTTGAGGGCGAATGCCAAGTCCCATGGCTTGTGCGAGGAGGGCGGCTTGCTCTCTTTGCAGGAAGGATCTGGGAGGCGGCAGGCGGCATCAGCAGCGGGCGGGCAGGCTGGCATTTAATGGGCAAAGTCCAACAGCGGCATTGGGGACTGGGTGACATTCTCCTTGAGGGCGAATGCCAAGTCCCATGGCTTGTGCGAGGAGGGCGGCTTGCTCTCTTTGCAGGAAGGATCTGGAAGGCGGCAGGCGGCATCAGCAGCGGGCGGGCAGGCTGGCATTTAATGGGCAAAGTCTCTCCTTTCCCGGGCACTGTGGCAGTGAGAGTGCCATAGGCTGCAAAAGAAGAAGGGGGGAAAAAAAGAATGAATATTAGTTGACCACTTCAACACAACCAGCTCCCTTCCACCCAGGATTGCCCTTCCTGAGTGCCCACGCCCCAGCAGGCACACGGGGCTGCCTGCTCACTCGGAAGTTAGCAGGCAGACAGCCAACCTTCAGTTAGGTGGAAGGTGCCCCCCCCCATTCACAGAACACTTACCGTAGTCCTCCTGAGGGCGTTGTTGATAAGATGCCACTTCCAGGCGGGCAGTGACGGGCAGGTGGGCAGTCTGCATTACCGTCTCTCCTGGGCACTGTGGCAAAGAGTTCCATAGGCTGCAAAAGAAGAAGGGGGGGGGGAGAATATGAGAAAAATGATACTTTTCCACCACTGGCTCCCTCCCACCCAAGACTGGCATGTGCCCGGTCCTGAGTGCCCACGCCCCAGCAGGCACACGGGGCTGCCTGCTCACTCGGAAGTTAGCAGGCAGACAGCCAACCTTCAGTTAGGTGGAAGGTGCCCCCCCCCATTCACAGAACACTTACCGTAGTCCTCCTGAGGGCGTTGTTGATAAGATGCCACTTCCAGGCGGGCAGTGACGGGCAGGTGGGCAGTCTGCATTACCGTCTCTCCTGGGCACTGTGGCAAAGAGTTCCATAGGCTGCAAAAGAAGAAGGGGGGGGGGGAGAATATGAGAAAAATGATACTTTTCCACCACTGGCTCCCTCCCACCCAAGACTGGCATGTGCCCGGTCCTGAGTGCCCACGCCCCAGCAGGCACACGGGGCTGCCTGCTCACTCGGAAGTTAGCAGGCAGACAGCCAACCTTCAGTTAGGTGGAAGGTGCCCCCCCCCATTCACAGAACACTTACCGTAGTCCTCCTGAGGGCGTTGTTGATAAGATGCCACTTCCAGGCGGGCAGTGACGGGCAGGTGGGCAGTCTGCATTACCGTCTCTCCTGGGCACTGTGGCAAAGAGTTCCATAGGCTGCAAAAGAAGAAGGGGGGGGGGAGAATATGAGAAAAATGATACTTTTCCACCACTGGCTCCCTCCCACCCAAGACTGGCATGTGCCCGGTCCTGAGTGCCCACGCCCCAGCAGGCACACGGGGCTGCCTGCTCACTCGGAAGTTAGCAGGCAGACAGCCAACCTTCAGTTAGGTGGAAGGTGCCCCCCCCCATTCACAGAACACTTACCGTAGTCCTCCTGAGGGCGTTGTTGATAAGATGCCACTTCCAGGCGGGCAGTGACGGGCAGGTGGGCAGTCTGCATTACCGTCTCTCCTGGGCACTGTGGCAAAGAGTTCCATAGGCTGCAAAAGAAGAAGGGGGGGGGGAGAATATGAGAAAAATGATACTTTTCCACCACTGGCTCCCTCCCACCCAAGACTGGCATGTGCCCGGTCCTGAGTGCCCACGCCCCAGCAGGCACACGGGGCTGCCTGCTCACTCGGAAGTTAGCAGGCAGACAGCCAACCTTCAGTTAGGTGGAAGGTGCCCCCCCCATTCACAGAACACTTACCATAGTCCTGAGGGCGTTGAGGACTCGGTGAGATTCTCCTGGAGGACCCCTAGTCCCATGGCTTGTGCAAGAAAGGCGGCTGGCCCGCCTCGCAGGAACGATCTGGAAGGCGGCAGGCGGCATCAGCAGCGGGCGGGCAGGCTGGCATGTAATGGGCAAAGTCTCTCCTTTCCCGGGCACTGTGGCAGTGAGAGTGCCATAGGCTGCAAAAGAAGAGGAGGGGGATAATGAATATTACATAAATACTTTTATACTGCAAAAGAAGAAAGGAAAATAAATAAAGATTTGTATTAATTAATACAAACAAGTCCTAGTAACTAGTCTCCCACCGGCACACTTCTCTTGTTTGTGATGCAATCCTCTTTCTCCTGCACCCCTCCCTTTCTAAATCACTCTTCTGAGCCCATTGTTAGAGGGATTGGCTATCCTTTTGTGTCTGGCAGGACACAGCTTACCGGATCATTAGAGAATCACCATTTCTTTTGTCCTTGGGTTATTCATTCACTCCTAATAGCACCCTACGTTAGGCTGACCAGATCAAATCCAGGTCAGGGTTCCTAACTTCAGCAGTTGTAGAGAAAAGGGAATTTCTGCCAGTGTCATTTGTATGGAATTAGTTCCTGCTGAGATTCCCTCTTCATCACAACAGTTAAAGGTGCAGGGGCCCTGCCTTCTTTTCTATATGGCCACTCTGCCTGCACTCTTACCTGAGTCGTAGGGGCGACGTGAATCGAGGGGCCACCTCCATGCGGCCGTGGCTGGGGCAGATGGGCAGTCTGCTTGCTTACTCGGAAGTAAGATCTCACACTGCCCCACTTCTGGACACTCTCAGGTGTCCCTGCGTTGACTGCACACACTTACCTTATTAGTGCGGCGGCTGTGGATCGGAGGACTCCAGTGGCACATAGGCTCCTCCAGGCAAAGTCCCAGTGGCACAGGCTCCTCCAGGCAAAGTCCCAGTGGCATAGGCTACTCCAGGCAAAGTCACATTGGCACAGGGTCCTCCAGGCAAAGTCACAGTTTGGCACAGCTCCCTCCAGGCAAAGTCACATTGGCACAGGGTCCTCCAGGCAAAGTCACAGTTTGGCACAGCTCCCTCCAGGCAAAGTCACATTGGCACAGGGTCCTCCAGGCAAAGTCACATTGGCACAGGGTCCTCCAGGCAAAGTCACAGTTTGGCACAGCTCCCTCCAGGCAAAGTCACGTTGGCACAGGGTCCTCCAGGCAAAGTCACATTGGCACAGGGTCCTCCAGGCAAAGTCCCAGTGGCATAGGCTCCTCCAGGCAAAGTCACGTTGGCACAGGGTCCTCCAGGCAAAGTCACAGTTTGGCACAGCTCCCTCCAGGCAAAGTCACATTGGCACAGGGTCCTCCAGGCAAAGTCCCAGTGGCATAGGCTCCTCCAGGCAAAGTCACGTTGGCACAGGGTCCTCCAGGCAAAGTCACAGTTTGGCACAGCTCCCTCCAGGCAAAGTCACATTGGCACAGGGTCCTCCAGGCAAAGTCACAGTTTGGCACAGCTCCCTCCAGGCAAAGTCACATTGGCACAGGGTCCTCCAGGCAAAGTCACAGTTTGGCACAGCTCCCTCCAGGCAAAGTCACATTGGCACAGGGTCCTCCAGGCAAAGTCACAGTTTGGCACAGCTCCCTCCAGGCAAAGTCACATTGGCAGAGGGTCCTCCAGGCAAAGTCACAGTTTGGCACAGCTCCCTCCAGGCAAAGTCACATTGGCACAGGGTCCTCCAGGCAAAGTCCCAGTGGCATAGGCTCCTCCAGGCAAAGTCACGTTGGCACAGGGTCCTCCAGGCAAAGTCCCAGTGGCAGAGGCAAAGTCCCACTGGCAGAGGCAAAGTCACAGCTGCATGGGCACCTCCAGGCAGGCAGGCGGGCGGGCAGGCAGAGGCGGGCATGATGCCAGGCGCTTGCACATTGCACAAGTAAGCAATAGAACTGTGAGACCAGCCCACGCATTCCGGCTACTTCACAATGGCGGCAACCTAGCAGGTGGGCAGGCGGGCAGGCAGGCAGGCAGGCAGAGGCAGAGGCAGAGGCAGAGGCGGGCATGATGCCAGGCGCTTGCGCATTGCACAAGTAAGCAATAGAACCGTGAGACCAGCCCACGCATTCCGGCTACTTCACAATGGCGGCAACCTAGCAGGCGGGCAGGCGGGCAGGCAGGCAGGCAGGCAGAGGCAGAGGCAGAGGCGGGCATGATGCCAGGCGCTTGCGCATTGCACAAGTAAGCAATAGAACCGTGAGACCAGCCCACGCATTCCGGCTACTTCACAATGGCGGCAACCTAGCAGGTGGGCAGGCGGGCAGGCAGGCAGGCAGGCAGAGGCAGAGGCAGAGGCGGGCATGATGCCAGGCGCTTGCGCATTGCACAAGTAAGCAATAGAACCGTGAGACCAGCCCACGCATTCCGGCTACTTCACAATGGCGGCAACCTAGCAGGTGGGCAGGCGGGCAGGCAGGCAGGCAGGCAGAGGCAGAGGCAGAGGCAGAGGCGGGCATGATGCCAGGCGCTTGCGCATTGCACAAGTAAGCAATAGAACCGTGAGACCAGCCCACGCATTCCGGCTACTTCACAATGGCGGCAACCTAGCAGGTGGGCAGGCAGGCAGGCAGAGGCAGAGGCAGAGGCGGGCATGATGCCAGGCGCTTGCGCATTGCACAAGTAAGCAATAGAACCGTGAGACCAGCCCACGCATTCCGGCTACTTCACAATGGCGGCAACCTAGCAGGTGGGCAGGCAGGCAGGCAGAGGCAGAGGCAGAGGCGGGCATGATGCCAGGCGCTTGCGCATTGCACAAGTAAGCAATAGAACCGTGAGACCAGCCCACGCATTCCGGCTACTTCACAATGGCGGCAACCTAGCAGGCGGGCAGGCAGGCAGGCAGAGGAAGAGGCAGAGGCGGGCATGATGCCAGGCGCTTGCGCATTGCACAAGTAAGCAATAGAACCGTGAGACCAGCCCACGCATTCCGGCTACTTCACAATGGCGGCAACCTAGCAGGCGGGCAGGCGGGCAGGCAGTTTTTTAAATCATATAGCCAAAATAAACACAACACACAGTGACAGCCCTGCAAGGCTGCCACATAAGTCCAAAAGACACAGTCAGAAACAGTGTGGGATGCTGCTTGTCATCCACTCAATGTAGGAGCCTGGAAGAGGAATCCTATCGCGTCCTTCGTTCATAGTCAGAGAGGTGCATGCGTTCCTTGGCGATAAAATTAAGCCTTCTTCTTATCCAAAGTTCTCATGAGCCTCTGACGTGGTCTTACAAGAAGAAACGCCCATGGAAGTGTGGGACCTTACAGAAGGCCTGGAGGGAGCCATCGGAGTCCAATTTCAGAGGCACACGTGCAAGCACATTGGTTCAAGTCAAACAACATAGAATGTGTGAGATGCTTGTGCATCCCCTCAATGTAAGAGGCTAGGAGAAGAAACTAGATCCCTTCGGGATCCATCGTTCAGAGTTGAGTTACTGAGCTGTAAACAACACAGCCAGTAAATTAAAGTAAAGAAAATTAATTAACCGAAAATAAGAATTAAAAAATCAAGGGCCTGCCGGTGCCTGCCCAAAGGTGTGGGATGGATGGGGGGTGCCTGCCAATTACTCCCCCGCGGGCATGAGGGTGGGGTATCCCAGCAGGGGCAGATTGACCTTGAGGAAGACCAGCTGCTCCACAATCTCAGCGTCCAAGCGAGAGCGGTGGGGTGTGACCACGTCGCCCGCCATGGAAAACACCCGCTCGCTTGGAACGCTGGACGGTGGGCAGCTGATTCTGTCCATGGCCACCCGCGCCAGATCAGGCCACATCTGGCGCCGAGATGACCAGTAGGCCAGGGGTTCGATGGAGCCGTCCTCCATCTGCTCCGCCAGGTAACGCTGCACTGCTGCTGCAGCGTCATCCTGGCGGCGGCTGGGTTGAGTGCCTCTATGCCCAACCGCAGCCTGCAAAGCCTTGTCCCAAAACCCCTGGCCTGTCCCCCTGCTGGGTGTGGTGGTGCTGGTGCCGCCGCTGCTGGTGGTGCTCAGCGGACTTAGCGCCTGGGCTTCGGTGGGCTCCTCCTCTGCCTGCCCAATCCTGGCATCCCGGGCCGCCCGAACGTCCGTCACCAGCATTTCCACCCAACCTGCCCGGGAAGTCTGCCCACATAACCCATCCTTGATGCGTGGGTCGCACATGGTGGCCAACATGTACTGCCTCTCGTTGTAGAGAGGCTGGACCCGGCGGGATAGGCTTTCCCTCAGCCTCGTCACCACTTCCCGCACCTCTGGCAGGAAGCGCCTGCCGGTGACGGCATCCCCGGCCTCCAGAAACTCGCCCATCTGATTCTGGAGATGCCTGGCCACGGGGAGCACCTGGCTGAGAAGGGCAGTGCTGCTGCTCAGGGTCTCGGTGGCCTCAAGGAACGGCTTGAGGACCACCAGAAGCTGGGACATGGCCTCCCACTGCTGCCTGGACAGTGGGGCCTGGATGCCAATGTCCCCGACCCTGAACATCTCGTGGACAACACGCTGTTGCTCCACCATACGCTCGAGCATGTGGTAGGTGGAGTTCCAACGTGTTGCCACGTCCTGCACTAGCCGGTGCTGCGGAAGTCCCAGCTCCTGCTGCTTCTCCCGCAGCAACCGACTGCCCTTCACGCTGTGGTGGAAATGCCCAGCCACCTTCCTGCAGCTCTCTAGGAGATTACGGATTTGGGGAGGGAGAGGGGCCTTGCTGCCTCCAAGGCCATCCCTCACGACCAGGTTGAAGACGTGCGCGATGCAGCGGATGCCCTCAAATCCGCCATCGCGCACCGCCTTCAGCATATTGGCTCCCCCGTCCGTGACCATGTAACCGCGGATGTGCTGGTGCCCGCCCAGCCACCCTGCCACCATGCGGTTCATGGCCTCCGTAATCTCCTCCGCCGTGTGGGACTGGTCCATGACTGCGGTATGAAGGAGGGCCCAGCGGCAGCCCTCCTTCCCAGTCCCAGAAGTCCTGGGTGCTTCCTGCCCTGAGGCTCCCCACCAGTGAGCCGTCAGGGACAGGTAAGCGTGCACTCCTCCTTCGCTGGACCAGATGTCCGAAGTGAAGTGCACCTTCTGTGCCTCTGCCTGGCACAGACGACCCAGAACTAACTCCCTGCATGCCTGGTACAGGGAGGGCACCACACGCCTGCTCAGGGTGGTGCGACACGGCGGCTTGTAGTATGGAACCACAAGAGCCATCAGCCTCTTGAAGCCTGCGTTCTCGACGAGGCTGAATGGCTGGTCATCCAACGCCACCATCTCACCGATGCAATTGGTGATCTGGTTGGGCGCTGGAAAACGCCACCTTGTGGCTCCATACTTCCCCCACCCCATCTCTTCCATGGTGGCCTGGCGAAGCCTCTTGGGGATGGGAGGTCGAGAGCTGGCAGAAGTTGCAGGAGCCTTCTGCTTGCCCTTGCCGCTAGCACCAGTCTGCTGCGAGGTGCCCGCCTCGGTCCCAAGCAAAACAGACTGGTGGTGCCTCTGCATGTGGCGGGTGAGGTTCGTGGTGGTGAAGTGGCCTGGCATTTTTCCCCTGCTCACTGACATCTTGCAGTGGCGACAGACAGCAAAGCGGGAATCCACTGCCACCTCAAAGTGGTCCCACACCTTGCTTGCCTGTCGCTTCTGGGGTGACACAGACGGCCTGCCGGCGCCTTCGCTCTGTGGTGTCACCTCAGGAGCAAGGGAATGAGTGGAAGAGAGGACGGATTGTGGAGAGTAAGTCTCTGGTGCTGCCTGCTCTTCCTCTTGCCCCACATCAGAGTCCTCCTCCTCACTCTGAACCTCGCTGACTTCCACAAGATCTGGGAAAAGATCAGTCAGCGGGTTCACAGGCTCACCCACCAAAGAAGGAGCTGGATAATATAGTGCTCCTTCTTCATGCCCACTGCTGCTCCCAGCACCTGCCTCATGTTGCTGAAAGAGTGCCCTGCAGGCACTACTTTGAGTTGCCTCTGCCTGCTTCTGCTGCCCCAGTGGAGAACGCCTCAGTTTAACTGGGGGTGTGGAAGTAGGCTGCCTGCTGCTGGTCCCAGCAGCAGCAGCAGCAGCGCCATGCCCAGAGCGGCCTCTCCCAAATGCTGCCTTGGGAGCACCCCCCCTTTGAGTGCCACGCTTCATTTTATTTTTATTATTATTTATTTTTGTGTAAGTGTGTGCTTTGCTGACTTTTTTTGTGTTTGTAGCAGCAGGCTACACAGCCCAGCAACACACACTCACTCACAAGCGCGCACACACACACACACACACAGAGAAAGAGAGAGAGAGAGAGAGAGGATAGAAATATTTTTTTATTATTTTTTTGGGTTTTTTTCAGAAAGCGAAAGTAGAACAAACAAACACACTCACTGCAAAGACAAACTGAACTCACAGACAAACAAACGTGCTATCTAAGAAAGGAAAGGCAAGAGAGAAAGGAAAGCCAAGAGAGAGAACAAGAAAAGCTGAAGTAAAAGATCAGAAACTCCTCAAAACCACCTCCAAATGCAATCAAATCAATACAGTCTCTCCAACACAGCTCCAAAACACTCCCTAATCTCCTCCACGTTCAACCCACAAAGAGCCAGAAGGGCAGGGCTGAGAGAATATATACTGGTGCCCTCCTCCAGCATTGCGATTGGAGGCTGAAGAAAGTCTTCACAGGATTGGGTGATTCAGTCATGTATTCTAAAGCACAATTGGTGGATCAAGCTGTCAAACACACACACACAAACACAGCCTCCCCCTCCCTTTCCTGAAGGTTTAAAATAATAAAGTTTAACCTTTGTTTTCCCACTAAAGCATTGCACCAAAGTTTGTTAAATTTCCAGCGTTTGAGCGGGCATAGGTCCTGTGCCATGTGAGCGAGTTAGAGGTTTGTAGCTCTTCAAACCAACCCATAAATCCCATGTGAAATGCCATGCATAAACCTTTGTTTTCCCACTAAAGCATTGCACCAAAGTTTGTGAAATTTCCAGCGTTTGAGCGGGCATAGGTCCTGTGCCATGTGAGCGAGTTAGAGTTTTGTAGCTCTTCAAACCAACCCATAAATCCCATGTGAAATGCCATGCATAAACCTTTGTTTTCCCACTAAAGCATTGCACCAAAGTTTGTGAAATTTCCAGCGTTTGAGCGGGCATAGGTCCTGTGCCATGTGAGCGAGTTAGAGTTTTGTAGCTCTTAAAACCAACCCATAAATCCCATGTGAAATGCCATGAATAAACGTTCGTTTCCCACTAAAATGTTGCACCTAGCTTCCGGAAATTTCACACACATTTGAAGTGAAGTGTTCCCTGCAATGTGCCAAAGTTTCCCGTTTGTATCTTTGAAAATAAAAAAATGGGAGGCAAAACTGTATTTTACCCCACTGCTACCCAATTTTCAACAATTCATTGCCAACACATGCCTGGAGCTAGCTGTCTGAAATTTTACACACATATCAAGGGAAGTGTTCCCTGTAATGTGCCGAAGTGTCCTGTTTGTATCTTTAAAAATAAAAACATGGGAGGCATAACTGCATTTACCCCACTACTACCCATTTTTCAAAAATTCATTGCCACACCAGGCAAGCACCCACGGTTCTGGGATTTCACACACGTGGGTCCCAAGGTTCCACCTACAATGTGGCAAAGTTTCATGTGTGTAACTTTAAAAATGACCGAGTTATAGGCATTCCATGTTATTTATTAAAAAATTAATTGCCACAAACTGCATGCACCAATCTTTCTGAAATTTCTCAAAGATACCTATCCCTAACCAGTGTACAATGTGCCCAAGTTTCATCCTTCTGTCGTTAAAAATGAAAAAGTTATAGGCGTTTTTGTAAAACAACAATACTTTGCTATGGGAAAAACGCATTTAAAATGGCGTCCGATCCGCCGATCCGATCCGATCCGGATCGGACCTCGCCAGATCGGATCGGATCGGATCGGATGGTGTATCGGATCGGATCGGATCGGATCGGATTTTCCGATTTTTGGGGCGGATCGGATTCGGATCGTGGATCGGATCCGATCCGATGCACACCCCTAGTATATACCAAATGAGGAGAAGCCCACCCTCCATGGATGAAAACAGTGGCTGGAGTCCAGTCAATAGACACCCTCCCTCTGGGAGCATAGGTAGTATCCTATGGTGTTATTTCTCAAACTAAAATAGCTTTAGCCTGGGATGGGCTAACTCACCCGGGTCCAAGCCGTGGGACACTCACCCTACCATTTAGGCTGATCAGATAAAATCCAGGTCAGGGCTCATGTAACTTTAACAGTTGTAGAGCAAAGGGAATTTCAGCCAGTGACAATTGTATGCAATTAGTTCCTGGTGATATTCCCTCTTCATCACAACAGTTAGAGGTGCATGCACTATACTAGAGTGACCATATACAAAAGAAGGCAGGGCCCCTGCAACTTTAAGAGTTGTGATGAAGAGGGAATTTCACTAGGAACTAATTGCATAAAAATGACACCGGCTGAAATTCCCTTTGCTCTACAACTGTTAAAGTTACATGAGCCCTGACCTGGATTTTATCTGGTCACCCTACTACCGTTGTCACCATTTGCCCCTGCCTGTGAACTGTAAGAGGTCCTTTGGAAGCTCAGTGAGCATCCGAAGAGGGCCTGACAGCCATCCGCCCCTGCCTGGAAGCACCGTTACACATGACAATGGAGGCTCTGGAAATTACATAATTCTGCTTGCTGTATAAATGGCAGTTTAAAGACCCCATTTAAGCAAGAGTAAAGGCACATATGTAAAAGCTCCTGCCCATATTAGAAAGGAGCACCTCTTCAAATTATTTAATGTTTAGGGATGGGCAAACAAGCAATGTTTGAGATCATCAGAATTCTCTGAACATCATTTCGCTGCTCCTCATGTGCCCAAATCCCATTGGTGTTTGTAGTCACTGCTTACTACTTTGCACAAATGGGAACGTTGCACAAATTGTACAGCCATTGAGTGGGAGATTTGCACAAATCTACCTTAATTTGTGCAAATTTCCTGATTTGCGCAAATTTCCTCCGTAGGCTAAAATGGGGCTGATCCAGTCTACTGTGGATTTTTGCACAAATTAGGGAATTTGTGCAAATTAAATTGGGAAGCAGAAATGAGAAGAACACGAACACATATTTGGCAAATTGTGAATATGTTTGGTGGACATGTGGCCACGCTTGTAGTTGCACTCAGTGCTCTGAACGCTGCATGCTCGCATGTTTTGCAAGCAAAAAATGAATTTCACCAACATCCCTATTAATTACTAAGTTCTCGGTGGTGAAGGCTTATAGGAGAAGATTCAATATGAGCAAGAATCGCTTTAGCACACATCTCACACACTTTCTGAAGTGATTCTTGCTCATATTGAATCTTCTCCTATAAGCCTTCACCACCGAGAACTTAGTAATTCTTTACCCCTGAGAACCCCTTTTTCATTTTGTTCTGAAATGAAAACAAGTAGCCGCAGAGTTGATTTGGATGGTATTGATTAAAATTTATTTTCTCCCAGTCAAGTAAATTGACTTGGCTCACAATATTAATTCCGTGATGATACTAAGGCTCTTGGAGAAAAAGATGAAGGGGGGGAAAAGCTGTTTGAGTGAATCCAAATTAAAACATAATATAACTGAAACACTTGTTTTCCCCTTCTGAACCTAATGAATGAAGTGAGATCACCCGTGTTTGGAACATTATGACAATTCTAGTAATATCTATGAGACACTTAGTGATAATCAGGGTTGGAAAAATGAGATGCTAGCTTAAGGTTTGATGTTTGCATCTGGGGCTTTCATCTGCCTGTGATTTCTCTCTCTTGTAGCACTGTAGTCCTAGAAGAGTCATGAAATCCACCTCCACTCTACATCAAATTGAACCCCCCTCTTTGCCTAAGTAACCCTAACATGTTAACCCTACCTAATTATAATGTGCCCATCATGCCAACAGATAGCAGGAGTGGTGAATGTTCCCAGTAAAGGTACTTCTTTCATTGCAATGGCTTTAGATGGATAATATAATTCATGATGTATTGAAATGCCCCTTCTATGATGGGATGGGGGAGGATCCTTGGGAACCTTCATGTGTAATGTAACAACCCATCAGGAAACGAATTTGTTTTTGTTTTGTTCTTCCCCCCCTCTGGATTTCTCTCACTGTTTTGTGACTTATAGAACAGTTTTAGTTGCAAGGAATCTTTGGGTGAAAGAAATGGTTACAGAAAAGCTTAACCATGATGTCTTTAAGTACACATGCATTTTGTGTGTGTGTGTTGTTGTTGTTGTTGACATCACTTTGGTTAAAGTATCCACTTTTTCTGAGAAAGGCAGCAAGAGAGAGAGAGAGAGAGAGAAAGAGAGAGAGAGAGAGAGAGAGACAGAGACAGAGACAGAGAGTCTTGAAGGCTGTGACAGGAATGAGAGAGCCCCAGATAGTAGTAAGGGAGTGAATTTCTCTTCTCTACTGATTGCATTAAAGGGGGTTATCCTGATGGGAAATGCAGATACAAGTAAATTCATTCCCAACTGCAATCCCAACCAGAAAAAAACAAAACAAAACAAACACGATGGGACCTTCAGATGGCCAATCCAGACCCTTGGTGAGAAATCCGTATTTATTTATTTATTGCATTTTTTTATACCGCTCAATAGCCGAAGCTCTCTGGGCAGGTTACAAAAATTAAAACTAGGGATGTGCACTGACCCCCCGGATCGGATCGGATAGCGGATCGGAATCGGACCTGGGGGGTCGGATCGGATCGGATCGGATCGGAGGCTGGTCGGATCGGATCGGACCAGATGTCCGATCCGGATCGGACGCCATTTTGAATGCTTTTTCCCATAGCCAAGTATTGTTTTACAAAAACGCCTATAACTTTTTCATTTTTAAAGATAGAAGGATGAAACTTGGGCACATTGTAGACTGGTTAGGGGTAGTTATCTGTGAGAAATTTCAGAAAGATTGGTGCATGCATTTTGTGGCAATTAATTTTTTAATAAATACCCAGGAATGCCTATAACTTTGTCATTTTTAAAGTTACACACATGAAACTTTGCCACATTGTAGGGGGTACCTTGGGACCTATGTGTGTGAAATTTCAGAAACGTAGGTGCTTGTCTTGTGTGGCAATTAATTTTTAGAAAAATGGGTAGTAGTGGGGTAAATACAGTTACGCCTCCCATTTTTTTATTTTTGAAGATACAAACAGGAAACTTGGGCACATTACAGGTACCACTTGCCTTGATATGTGTGTGAAATTTCAGAAACATTGGAGCTTTCCTTGTGTGGCAATTAATTTTTGAAACAATGAGGAAAGAAACACCTATAACTTTGTCATTTTTAAAGTTACACACATGAAACTTTGCCACATTGTAGGTGGTACCTTGGGACCCATGTGTGTGAAATTTCGGAAACGTAGGTGCTTGCCTTGTGTGGCAATTAATTTTTTAATAAATACCCAGGAATGCCTATAACTTTGTCATTTTTAAAGTTACACACATGAAACTTTGCCACATTGTAGGCGGTACCTTGGGACCTATGTGTGTGAAATTTCGGAAACGTAGGTGCTTGCCTTGTGTGGCAATTAATTTTAGAAAAATGGGTAGTGGTGGGGTAAATACAGTTACGCCTCCCACTTTTTTATTTTTGAAGATACAAACAGGAAACATGGGCACATTACAGGTACCACTTGGCTTGATATGTGTGTAAAATTTCAGACAGCTGGGTCCAGGCATGTGGTGGCAAGGTATTTTTGAAACAATGAGGAAAGAAACGCCTATAACTTTTTTATTTTAAAAGTTAGAAGTCTGAACATTGCTCACTTTGTAGATGGGTTAGGGGTAGATATGTGTCAGAAATTTCAGAATTATAGGTCCAGGCATTTGATGGCTATGGAATTTTTAAATTACATGTTTCAAAAAAATTTCTACAGAGGCCAGGTCTTCCCCTCCCGCTTCCCGCGAAGAAAAGGAAACACTCTCTCGTCTCGATCCCTTTGATCCTTGCTAGTAGTATCCATTACAGGGCTCGTGTTTCCTTTCCTACTTTCACTTTTCACTTTGTACTCAAGCAGACACGAGCCCTGTAATGGATACTACCAAGGATCAAAGGGATCGAGACCAGAGTGATCCTTCCTTGCACGCATGGCTGCAAAACTCAGCTAGGCTCAGCCGTTCTGCTTGATAAGTGAAAGTAGGAAAGGAAACACGAGCCCTGTAATGGATACTACTAGCAAGGATCAAAGGGATCGAGACGAGAGAGTGTTTCCTTTTCTTCGCGGGAAGCGGGAGGGGAAGACCTGGCCTCTGTAGAAATTTTTTTGAAACATGTAATTTAAAAATTCCATAGCCATCAAATGCCTGGACCTATAATTCTGAAATTTCTGACACATATCTACCCCTAACCCATCTACAAAGTGAGCAATGTTCAGACTTCTAACTTTTAAAATAAAAAAGTTATAGGCGTTTCTTTCCTCATTGTTTCAAAAATACCTTGCCACCACATGCCTGGACCCAGCTGTCTGAAATTTTACACACATATCAAGCCAAGTGGTACCTGTAATGTGCCCATGTTTCCTGTTTGTATCTTCAAAAATAAAAAAGTGGGAGGCGTAACTGTATTTACCCCACCACTACCCATTTTTCTAAAATTAATTGCCATACAAGGCAAGCACCTACGTTTTTGAAATTTCACACACATAGGTCCCAAGGTACCGCCTACAATGTGGCAAAGTTTCATGTGTGTAACTTTAAAAATGACAAAGTTATAGGCATTCCTGGGTATTTATTAAAAAATTAATTGCCACACAAGGCAAGCACCTACGTTTCCGAAATTTCACACACATGGGTCCCAAGGTACCACCTACAATGTGGCAAAGTTTCATGTGTGTAACTTTAAAAATGACAAAGTTATAGGTGTTTCTTTCCTCATTGTTTCAAAAATTAATTGCCACACAAGGAAAGCTCCAATGTTTCTGAAATTTCACACACATATCAAGGCAAGTGGTACCTGTAATGTGCCCAAGTTTCCTGTTTGTATCTTCAAAAATAAAAAAATGGGAGGCGTAACTGTATTTACCCCACTACTACCCATTTTTCTAAAAATTAATTGCCACACAAGACAAGCACCTACGTTTCTGAAATTTCACACACATAGGTCCCAAGGTACCCCCTACAATGTGGCAAAGTTTCATGTGTGTAACTTTAAAAATGACAAAGTTATAGGCATTCCTGGGTATTTATTAAAAAATTAATTGCCACAAAATGCATGCACCAATCTTTCTGAAATTTCTCACAGATAACTACCCCTAACCAGTCTACAATGTGCCCAAGTTTCATCCTTCTATCTTTAAAAATGAAAAAGTTATAGGCGTTTTTGTAAAACAATACTTGGCTATGGGAAAAAGCATTCAAAATGGCGTCCGATCCGGATCGGACCTCATCGGATCGGATCGGATCGGATCGGAGGTTGTCCGGATCGGATCGGATCGGATCGGATTTTCCCGATTTTGGGTCGGATCGGATTCGGATCGTGGATCGGATCCGATCCGATGCACACCCCTAATTAAAACCATAAAATCCATTCAAAATGTAGAACACAAGGAGGATAAAACCAAGCAGCAATGCAAAAAGACCTTTTCCTGTCCTGCCGGTATGGCTTGGGCGGAAGCAGGCAGTTGCGGGCAGGCGGAGAGGGGGAAAGGATGACTCACGAGCCTCTTGGGACGTGAGCAACGTGACCTTGAATGTGGCTCGCCTAAAAAGGCAATCTGTGTGCACTCACCTGGCCTCTTTCATCCTGGCCCCTACCCCCCCAACCTTGTGCTAGGATGGGATTAGCCAGCCACTCCCTTTGTAGGGGGGCTGAGTAGGAATTTTACCTGCCACAAATTGGCTCTAGTGTACAGGTTTTTCACCTACTCCATACTGGAATTTAAGGTTAGACGAGGGTGGTTAAATAGGTTGATTTGTAGACAGGGTAGTGCAGGAATCTAAGGATATCAGCTGAGGTCAGGGCGCACCTGTTGGGCACCTTTATGGTGATTGGCGGGTGCGGAGGCCTGGTCCTCAGGGGCTGTGTGGCTCTCGACCCAGGATACGGCTTGCTTTTGGGAACCTCACTGTCGTGTCTATTGGGAGTTATGTGGCTTCCAGGAGGGACGACATGGGGTGGTTTTCCCCAAGCACGTACGTGGAGCTTAAGTCTGGAGCCAGACTCCTGACTAGGCCTAGTGGCTCGCCCATTACAGGCTAGTTGCCTGGAGAAAGGCTTGGATTCCCACACTCTCACATGCAGATCCTGGGAGGGGTGAGTTACCCAATTTAAATAAAGAGGCCCTATTTAACCCCAAGCTGTGGTGTCTGTGTCGTTATTTCCTCACTCTTCCTCTGTCCGCAAATACTACCAATTTAAAATACAGATTTAAAACAGCGAAGTTAAAAATTAAACTGATAAAATGTTTAAATACTGAGAAAATAAAAAGGTCTTCACCTGGCGTCTAAAGGAGTATAATGTAGATGCCAGGTGAACCTCTCTAGGGTGTCCATTCCACAGCTGGGGTGCCACAGCAGAGAAGGCCCTCCTCCTGGTAGCCACCTGCCTCACTTCCTTTGGCAGGGGCTCATAGAGAAGGACCCCCGAGGATGATCTTAGTGTCCAGGCAGGTACATATTTCCAGGGCCAGTCTCTCTCTCACACACACTCACTCATGTTTGAAGCCACCTCACTGGCTCTTTCTACACCTCCCAGCATTCTGTCTCATTTGCCCAGATAGACTCATTTCCTTGTATAGCCAGATAGAACATCACCCCTCCGTTGAAGTACTCATTGCGACTCTCCAGCTGACTTCCATTCATGGCACTGCCTTACACCAAACTGAACACAATAGTTGCTCCTCTAGAGGGTTATGGTTCAGGAGAGAGTGTGCCCCTTTGCATGAGTTGCTGACTCTAAGTCCAGGAGTTTGCTCAATTGGTGGATATGTTTGGTGTCACTTGTGGTTGTTGTGTATCCTTGCATTTCTTGGTCCATGGACAAGGCCATGGATAGATCAGAAGCAGCCCTTTCATGAACCATTTGTAACCTCTGCAGGATTTTTGCTATGGTCCATCAGTACACACCTGGAGACATTGACCACAAGCAGGAGATTCTAAGGACCAACGCAGACATCCTTTTAAATCTGTAGCCAGCAGCTACATAATTTCCCCTATTTTTACTCTAGACTAGGTGCAGGATTCCTGATCCAGATTTTGACCCTAATGTGGTGGTTGTGGGGAGCTCTTAAGATCTGGATCAGGCCCCATGTGTCTGCCCTAAAAGTTTGAGGCCAACATAACTGTTATGTACAATAATTGGGAGCATTTCGTGTATCTATTTTTTTTTTTTAAAATAGCAGTAACAAGTTACAAGTTCTTTGTATGTCCTCAGCATCAGCATATTTAATGGAGGGTGTTGATAGTTGTATAAATTTTACAAACCACCCAGACAGCTTGGGCTAGGGGGCGGTATAGAAAAGTAATAAATCAATATATAAAGAAAAGGGAATTTTGTTAAATAGTACACTTTTTCTCACCAGAGCACCTCTAAAAGGGTTGTTGAAGAAATCTGCAACACGTTCAAATGAATTCAGATTTCTGTGAATCCAACCTGCAGATCTCACAACAGACTGAGTTTTCCCGAGTTATCCTGATTCTGTGGACTTGCGGAATGGTGTTTCACTGGGGAGGGGGATTTGTGCCTTTTGTGCATTTGAAATAAAACAAAACACAACAATTCTGTCAATGAGTGAATGACTGAGTGACAGACGTGTGACAAACACAATAGGAATGGATTTAACAAAATCCATACATCCCTACCTCTAAAGACATGACAATTTGTATTGGCCAAAACCTTCTCTCTTTTTACACATCTCCAGTACATAAGCCTTTTCTTCTGCTGCTGCTCCCTCCTCCTTGGAATATACTAAATATATATCCTTCCCGTCGTGAGCAAAGAGATCTCTGAACTCACAAAAACGAGCTTTCTGCATTCCCATTTTTGAACAATGGTACATACATTAAGCAATGAACACAATATTATTGCTAATCCCCTCCTGCTTTTCATCAATTCGAGTAAGATTCTTGTAAGCACTCTTCCTTCATTTAATGATGTCTAAAGCTTATGGGATGTAGAATCGGATGCTTTAAGTGGCAAGGAACTGCAGCCCTGCAGGAGGTAGAGCTGTTGAAAGAGGTAATCAATGCCTTCTAGCATCGGGGCAAAGCTACACATTACAAGGACTTGAATAATTATCTTTCCTAACCCCCCATCTCTTTTTAACCCCAAGTAGCCTGAGAACGTGTGACAAGACTGCTTATGTTACGATTCATGTTTCAACTAAAAATCTCTCTCTGCAAGTTACACTTTCACCTGCAGGAAGGAGAAACTATATGGAAGCTATATGCATTTCTTTCACTCTTGTATCACCATAGACACAGGGACCATCTAGTTCCCTGCCCCCCCACCCCCAGATATTTTTTTTCATAACTGCCCAGGAAGCACTGTCAAAGGGCGGTATTTACCTTTTAAAAATAGAATAAAAGAATATATTCCAGGCCCTTCTCAGATTTTTCTTTTATTATTTAAAAGTGAGAGTGAGTTTCTCTGGCCCATTTACTTTGCAGACCAAAGAGAATGCAGGCAGGCAACAGTCTTCCCAATCATTCAGCAAGAAGCCGTCAATGAATACAAAGACTCGTAAACAAACAAGGACTGGCAACTTTTATTACAGTTCATTTCATTGATATTTAATACAATTAATGGTGGTCACTAGCATGGTTTGCCTTTGGATCTGGCATGGAGCGGAAGAGAATGTGGCAGAAAAAACAACAACTGAAAAGTCTGGATCCAATCCATAGTCTCCAATAAGAGGAGTGTTCTTATATAAAACAGCCCTGTTCTCATGTTAAGGATGACTGCCTGACACCCTGCTTGCATTGGCAATCTATTCTCAGACTGTTTTATGTTAGATAGAATATAAACATTTTATGTTTAAAACAACAACAACAACAACAACAACAACAACAACAACAGGCAGAATCCAATGGGGTGCATATGTCCTTGCAAATTCCCTTCTGCAAGTGGTAGGTTCCACATTTCAAGAAAGATGCAGACAAGCTGGGGTGGGTTCAGAGGAGGGCAGCAAAGATGAACAGGGTTCTGGAAACAAAGTCCTATGAGGAGAGACTGAAAGAATTGGTCATGTTTAGCCTGGAGAAGAGAAGATTGAAGGAAGACACGATTGCACTCTTCAAGTACTTGAAAGGTTGTCACATAGAGGAGGGCCAGGATCTCTTCTTGATCATCCCAGAGTGCAGGACATGGAATAATGGACTCAAGTTACATGAATCCATATCCCGGCTGGACATTAGGAAAAACCTCCTGACTGTTAGAGCAGAACAGCAATAGAATCAATGAGCTAGGGAGGTTGTGACCTCTCCCACACTGGAGGCCTTCAAGAGGCAGCTGGCCAGGCATCTGTCAGGGATGCTTTAAGGTGTATTCCTGCATTGAGCAGGGGGTTGGACTCGATGACCTTATAGGTCCCTTCCAACTCTACTATTCTATGATTCTATGATTCTGTTGCACAAGCAGAACTCATCACTTACACAAGGGAATTTTAGCACTTTAAAGATGATGCCCCAAAATGAGAGGAAACACTTGTTTCTAGAAGGAGGCAAGTCAGTGGACCTCCCTTATGCAAGCTCCACTGACTGCCTCCTTCCAGAAATGAGTGTTTCCGCTTGTTTCAGGTTGCTCCAGAAACACTAAATCGACATTGCACAAGTAGTAGGGAACCACTTTCCCAATGGAATTGGTGAGGAAGAAGATAATTGGATTCTGCCCACACCTCCAAACGCATTCCACAAAATTTAATGACCCTGTTCAGACAATACACTAAGCCATGGTTAACTAACTCTTTTGCAGCAAATGGTTAATGAATATGTTTAAACTGTAGTTATGTAGCCACCATGGTTAGGGATGGTTCACTTCACACATCAAGTCATGGTTCACATGACATGCTAAGCCATAACGTTTAGCTCAAAATGCTTAACCACCGTGGCTTAGTGTGTCATCTGAATGGGTCGATATCTGAAGAGTAGGTTGTAGAGAGGATTGAAGGGAAGAGGAACGCTGCATTTAGTGTGCATAATGGGGTGGGGGAGACATTCATCCAGTTTTCATTTTAAGATGAACTAACCTAGTTTTGCATTTTTAAATTTATACATTTTTAAATCTCCTTCGAGATTCACACTTCTCAGAAATTTGCACTGAATGTTTCCTTTAAAAAAAAAACACCCCAAAACATACAAAAATGTGGCTATTAGGAGAAAAGGATATAGAAAACCAAAAATGCACATATTGATGAAAATAATATTAAAAATGCATTACATTAAGAACTGCTTGCCAAAAGATATGTATATTGGGCAAAATGGTGTCCAAAAAATAGACACTAAAAATTTTATGTATTGGAAGGAATGCCCACAAAAAACGTGTACACATTTTTATGAGAACTCTTAAAATAAATCCTAGTGATCAAGACAAAGTGAATTTAAGATTAGAATTATGAGAAACTGAGAAAAAACAACATTGACAGATACATCCAGCTAGGGTGACCAGATATAATCCAGGTCAGAGCTCATGTAACTTTAACAGTTGTAGAGAAAAGGGAATTTCAGCCAGTGTCATTTGTATGCATTAGTTCCTGGTGAAATTCCCTCTTCATCACAACAGTTAAAGTTGCAGGGGCCCTGCCTTCTTTTTATATGGTCACTCTAGTATAGTGCATGCACCTTAACTGTTGTGATGAAGAGGGAATATCACCAGGAGCTAATTGCATACAAATGACACTGGCTGAAATTCCCTTTTCTCTACAACTGTTAAAGTTACATGAGCCCTGACCTGGATTTTATCTGGTCAGCCTACATCCAGCCCTAGTATTTACATGCATTAGAACAACAATGCATCTTGGTTATGTACAGAGATATAACTTGCAGATATTCAGTACTTCCATAAACTAGGGGCAAAATAGGGCAATAATTTTAACCCGGACATGTACCACACAGGACAAGTTCCATTGTCCTGGGTCAAGAGGGATAGGCAAAGCTGTACATAGGTCTCAGAATTGTATACTAAATAAGTAATATAGTTAGCATTGAAGATAGCAGTTTCCTTGATGTTGGACCTGATATTTAAAAACTGAAGTCACAAGTAGGACGATCTGTTGGTGTGAAAACTTGGATTGTTCAAGACCCCTCCTTCCCTCCCTCCCTCCCCGCCTTCCTTCCTTCACTCACACACCTCTCTATTTCTGGCATTTGCTCTTCCTTTCCATTAAGTCATCCATCTCCCTCACTGGGCTTTGTATGACACCGCAGCCATCAAGAGAGACGTTCCCTTCAGAGCAAAGCAGGAAGTACTCCATCCCTTAATTTTATTTTATTTTATTTTTATCATGGCACCATTAAAGCTACTTTTTCCCTGGCATATACCTAGCAATGCTAAGAAACTAATAAAAGCCAAATAGCATCTCGAAAGAAAATGGCAACATTATTAGGCTCTTTCGGGATAAATGGAAATTAAAACGAGGGGATTTCTGGGTAATTGTATTCTAATGAGACCATGAAAGTCATTCTCTTGGGGCACTCTTTCTGGTTCAAAAAGACATAAATAAGCATTTCCATGCCCTCATTAGTTCTGCTAGAAAGAGGAGTTTGAACAGCGCTGTGCTGCAGTTTGTACAAAGCATGCATTTTATTTTTACTATTTATACTTGTACTAGAGTAAATCCACAAACTATTCTTTACACTAGGTAATGTGACCATTAAACTTAGTTCCCTCTCTTAGAAGCATTTTCTTTTTTCTTTCTTTCAGTGTTAAATTTAAGTGGAGAAATAGCTGGCTATGGCAATATGTTAGATCCACAAGATAGAACTGTTTTGTGATAGAAAATAGCGCTGTGCCAAAACCTCACCTGCCCCTTTCACAATTTATTCATTTCCTTGCAAAAGAGGCCGTCTTTTTTCCTGCCTGTTTTTTTTTTTTGGGGGGGGGAGATTTTGAGACTTTCGGAGTGCACCTCAGTGCTTACCTTCTTGTAAGGTGGAGGGTGAGCAGTGGCAGTAGAGGTGAAATGAGCTTTGAGGAGGAATAGAGGATGACCAACTGTCCAGATTTCCCCGGATTTGTCCTGATTTTTGTTCTATCCTGGATGTCAGGGGGGATTTTCTGTAGTTTTCTATAATGTCCTGGAATGACACACTTTCCCCTTTAAGATCACCATTAGTGTGGCTGGGGAATGGCTAGGCTGGCCAGGTAAAATCCGGGTCAGGGCTCATGTAACTTTAACAGTTGTAGAGAAAAGGAAATTTCACCAGGAACTAATGCATACAAATGACACTGGCTGAAATTCCCTTTTCTCTACAACTGTTAAAGTTACATGAGCCCTGACCTGGATTTTATCTGGTCACCCTAGGAATGACATGCTTTCCAGGGGACCGCATTGGAACAGATTAAATGTTTCAAAAAATGTTCCACAGAGGCCAGGTCTTCCTTTCCTCCCCCTCCCGCTTCCCGCGAAGAAAAGGAAACACTGTCTCGTCTCGATCCCTTTGATCCTTGCTAGTATCCATTACAGGGCTCGTGTCTGCTTTCCTACTTTCACTTTTTTACTCAAGCAGACACGAGCCCTGTAATGGATACTAGCAAGGATCAAAGGGATCGAGACGAGACAGTGTTTCCTTTTCTTCGCGGGAAGCGGGAGGGGAAGACCTGGCCTCTGTAGAAATTTTTTTGAAACATGTAATTTAAAAATTCCATAGCCATCAAATGCCTGGACCTATCATTCTGAAATTTCTGACACATATCTACCCCTAACCCATCTACAAAGTGAGCAATGTTCAGACTTCTAACTTTTAAAATAAAAAAGTTATAGGCGTTTCTTTCCTCATTGTTTCAAAAATTAATTGCCACCACATGCCTGGACCCAGCTGTCTGAAATTTTACACACCTATCAAGTGAAGTGTTCCCTGTAATGTGCCCATGTTTCCTGTTTGTATCTTAAAAAATAAAAAAATGGGAGGCGTAACTGTATTTACCCCACTACTACCCATTTTTCTAAAATTAATTGCCATACAAGGCAAGCACCTACGTTTTTGAAATTTCACACACATAGGTCCCAAGGTACCACCTACAATGTGGCAAAGTTTCATGTGTGTAACTTTACAAATGACAAAGTTATAGGCATTCCTGGGTATTTATTAAAAAATTAATTGCCACACAAGGCAAGCACCTACGTTTCCGAAATTTCATACACATGGGTCCCAAGGTACCACCTACAATGTGGCAAAGTTTCATGTGTGTAACTTTAAAAATGACAAAGTTATAGGTGTTTCTTTCCTCATTGTTTCAAAAATTAATTGCCACACAAGGAAAGCTCCAATGTTTCTGAAATTTCACTCACATATCAAGGCAAGTGGTACCTGTAATGTGCCCAAGTTTCCTGTTTGTATCTTAAAAAATAAAAAAATGGGAGGCGTAACTGTATTTACCCCACTACTACCTATTTTTCTAAAATTAATTGCCACACAAGGCAAGCACCTATGTTTCTGAAATTTCACACACATAGGTCCCAAGGTACCTCCTACAATGTGGCAAAGTTTCATGTTTGTAACTTTAAAAATGACAAAGTTATAAGCATTCCTGGGTATTTATTAAAAAATTAATTGCCACAAAACGCATGCACCAATCTTTCTGAAATTTCTCACAGATAACTATCCCTAACCAGTCTACAATGTCCCCAAGTTTCATCCTTCTATCTTTAAAAATGAAAAAGTTATAGGCGTTTTTGTAAAACAATACTTGGCTATGGGAAAAAGCATTCAAAATGGCGTCCGATCCGGATCGGACATCTGGTCCGATCCGATCCGACCAGCCTCCGATCCGATCCGATCCGATCCGACCCCCCAGGTCCGATTCCGATCCGCTATCCGATCCGATCCGGGGGGTCAGTGCACATCCCTAATAAATATCTGTATTTTTAATTGGCTTGGGTTTTCAGCTCAGCCCTTTCAGGAAGGAGAAAGCATCAACAGCCCCATTAAATGGTTGCTGGACTTTAGGCAAGCCATAAAAGAAAATATTTCTGCTGTGACTGAAAATAGAAGGCGAAGGTTCGCGTAACGTACAGCAGCCACTGTCAGCGTGTAATGTCTCTTGGGAGGGGGTGTTTAGAAAGTGGCGGCATGTTTGTTCTCTTTTTTTGGAGTCTGGCAAATATTGATTTTATTTCCCTCCGCACCCATGTCTACCAGTACATCTAGTTGCTTGAATAAAACCTTATGACTGCTTTTCTTGGAAAAATGTTTGTTGGGAATTGCTTATGACAAAATGACTTAAAACATACTCCTTATGAACTTGCATTAATTAACGGAAGGGCAGAAGATAACAGATCATCTGTAAAACAATTGTATGCGGGGAAGTAATAATTAAAGCACAGCTATGTTGTTGTTAATGAATATAACTTCTTCTGTATTCTAATCTAGGTTAAAATTAAGATTGAGCCAAAGGGTCAACAGCAAATCTTTTCAGCTCAAACACAGGAGCTTTGGTGTTGGTAAGGAGTCATCTTTTCCATCTTTGCTTGTTTGTGGTCCTAACGGTGGCAGAGATTGTTGGCAGGGATGTATGAGACATTCGTTTCAGTTTGTTTTCATTAGGATTTATCCAGCTCACATTCTGGACCAGTGATGGACTCAGCTGGAATCTGTGGTCGAAGACTGCACACTTCCAGGCTTTCAGTGTGATTCACAGATCCTCCAAAACTGTGTTCAACCGCAAGCCTACATTTGAAAAATGCACATAAAAAATGGGTACTTTTGAAAAATGTGCATAAATATGCTTTGATTGATAGGAGAAGAATGTGTACATTTCAAAGATGTGCACGACTGATGTGCATTTGGAAAAAATTAAGTACAGAAATATGACAGTATGTTCATGTAAAAAAAATGAATCTCATGATCTCATATGGACTTGAGTCAGAACTAGGGACGTGCAGGGACCCCCTGGATTGGATTGGGACCTGGATCGGGACCTCCAATTTTGTCCTGGATTGGATCGGACAAAATCGGAGGCCTCCCAGACCAGATCGGGCCCGATCCAAAAATCGGACATCCGATTTTCGGATTGGCCGCCATTTTTGTTTTTCCCATAGACTTGCATTGGGGGAAAGAAAGCTTTCCTCCAATGCAAGTCTATGGGGAAAACATGGCGGCGGGTGGGTGAGTGGGGACCTAGCTCCCACCTCTCCCCCTTGCATTTCTTACCTGGCAGGGCCGTCCGTTGTGGACGGCCCCAGCAGGTAAGCCCCCCCCCCCGCGATCCTGACTTGGTGGGGCTATCCGCTTCCATCGGCGGGCACCCGCTGGTGCCTGCCGATGGAAGCGGACAGCCCCACCAGGTAAGCTCCCCCCACTCCTTACCTGGTGGGGCGTCCTCCTCCTTCCATTGCCGGCTCTAAACTACTGTGAACTAGGCCTGGCGCTCTTCTGTAAACTAGGCCGTGAGGCCTAGTTCGCAGTAGGTTAGAGCCGGCAATGGAAGGAGGAGGACGCCCTGCCAGGTAAGCCCCCCCCATGATCCTTACCTGGCGGGGCTGTCCGCTTTCATCGGTGGGCACTCGCTGGCGTCTGCCAATGGAAGCAGCAGTGGGCGCCAGTGAGCGCCCGCCGATCCTCCAATTTTTTCCAAACTGGATCAGGTCCTTCCAGACTGGCTCGGGAAAGATCGGACGATCCAGAGGGGTGATCAGAAATTGGATAATTGTATCCGATTTCCCCTGGATCGGCTCCGGATCGTGGATCGGACCTGATCCAGTGCACACCACTAGTCAGAACGAGCTTCAAGATTTAGATTACTTCAAGGATTCACACATCCCTAGTTGTTGGGCACTTTACTTTTTTTTTTTTTAACTGCTTCTTCTTTTTAGCCCATAAGATGCCAGAATGAGGATGGAAAGCATTGTTCTCACTTTGATTTGGCTTCTGTTTATTTATCTTATTTATTTATCTTATTTTTATCCTGTTCCACAGGGGTCAGTCTTGTCCCCCATGCTGTTCATCATCTACATGAAACCGTTGAGTGCAGTCATCTGGAGTTTTGGAGTGTGTTGTCATCAGTATGCTGATGACACGCAGCTCTATTTCTCCTTTTCATCTTCATCATGTGAGGCTGTGGATGTGCTGAACTGATGCCTGGCTGCATCAATGAGGGCTAATAAACTGAAACTCAATCCAGACAAGACTGAGACGCTGTTAGTGGGTGGTTCTGCTAACTGGATGGAGGGTCTTCAACCTGTTCTGGATGGGGTTGCACTCCCCTTGAAGGAGCGAGTTCATGGCTTGGGGGTTCTCCTAGAACCATCTCTGTCACTTGAGGTGCAGGTGGCCTCAGTGGCATGGAGTGCCTTCAACCAACTTCGGTTGGTGGTCCAGCTACGCCCCTATCTGGACAGGGATAACCTGGCTTCAGCTGTCCATGCTCTGGTAACCTCCAAGTTAGATTACTGCAATGCGCTCTACGTGGGGCTGCCTTTGAAGGCAGTTTGGAAGCTGCAGCTTGTGCAAAATGCAGTGGCCAGATTGATAACTGGGACCAGAAGCTTGGAGCATATAAGACCTATATATGCTTGAACCTTCTGGTCCCTGTTATCAATCTGGCAGCTGCTTTGCCCAGTGCTAGGCATGGATGAATGAGCAATGCAGCTTAGGCTTGTCACAAGAGTGTGACTGGGTCCACAAGGTCAGCAGATTCTTGTGTTTGGCCCTTGCAGACCTGGTCATGTGCATTCGGCATGAGTGCGTAGACCGTGGCCAAGCGCTCATGACCCCCCCCCCCCCGCAAGTGCTTGTCATCCCTGTGCAGACACTGTCGAAATCATGGTTTTCCCTCTATCATGGTAATGGTGGAAGCGAGGTTTACCCTCGCATCAATGGGGCATCTAAGGCCCTTTCCTCACCAGGCTGTTTGCCTGGGATTGCCCTCCCTCCCTCCCTCCCTCCCTGTGCACCGATGGTGTGTATTAGGTACTTGTGGGATCGCCCTCCTTTGCTCCCTATGCACCGATGGTGTGTTTTAGGTACTTCTGGGATTGCCCTCCCTCCCTTCCTCCCTGTGCACTGATGGTGTATATTAGGTATTTCTGGGATCTCCCTCCCTCCCTCCCTCTACACCCTTATGATATAGAAAGGGCCTACAGCTCCCATCGGTGCAGGGGAGGAACATGTGATTGCCCAAGACTCTGGAAATCATGCCTTTCCCCCTTTGATGTTAATGACATCCACCATTAATGCAAAAAGGGGAAATGCACAATTTCCAGAGCCCTTGGAAAACGTGTGTTTCCCCCTTCCATGCCAATGGTGGCCACCTCTGAAAATCTCACGTTCCCCCCCTGCACCAATAGCCTTGCTCACATGTTTTGTAGAAATGAAATTCATGTACATCCCTTACATTCCCACTTTCAGGGTTTGTAGAACTCAAAATCTATCTTGGCTCTCACAGCTTGAGTCTATCTCTCACATCAGCCGAGGAAATGGAAAACTCCTTCACGGCATGGCAGTCATTCACATGTGTGAAGTGTGATTGACTATGCAACCATGTTCATGTTTCATTCTTGGGATATATGCCTTTTTTATGTTTCTTGTGCTCGTCTTGCATACCCTGAGAGACATCAGCAAGCACAATCCATTTCTCAACCAGTGGTGTTTCATTAGCTCTCACTCCAAGTGTCATCCACCATGCAACAAGAGAAACATGGAACTTAGTCCACATCAGTATCCATTGTTTTCCTACCTTTATATAATTAGAAGTGGATTTGCTTTGCTTTATCTTTTCTTTTATTTCCTTCTTCTTCTTCTTCTCCTCCTCCTCCTCCTCCTCCTCCTCCTCCTCCTCCTCCTCCTTCTTTCCCTTTTCTTTTTGTAGGGGCTGCATGTGATTAAACACAGCCTGCTGAATCCACCTTTCTATGATCCTGATGCAGTTGGGTGAAAGTCAGAGCTGCATCTGTCTCCTTGAGTCTGCGCTGGCGATGTGTTGTTTTCCAAGAAGCAAGGCTGCATTTCTGATACATACAGAAAGTGAGGACTGACAAACTGCTAGTGCTAAGCCTTGCCTAATGCAAACTGCTTTCGTATGCACATCACATCATGCCGACTATACTGCAGGGAGCAGGCAGTTATTGCACATGCGAGCCAAGATAAACACTCGGTTACTCTCCCTCTAAACGCAGAGGAAATACATGGGGTGTGAGTGTGTGGGGGGAGAGGCACTCGAAGTCAACTTTTTAAGGAGGCAGCAACCAATAGTATTTCCTCCCCCCACTTCTTACTAAAGAGACATGTATTATCTCTGCTAAGGAGAAGAGGCACCATCTAGGGGTCCAGGCATGAGGGGAAGTAACAACTTCTCTCAGGTAGGAAGCCCTTTTTTGACATCCTCTCTTAATATCTCTGTCTTGGGTACCACTTGTTTCTGTTGCAAATGGCTTGTGGCTGACTTTTGGAGACCTTGTGCTTCCCCCACCCCCTTGGAATTAAAAAAAAAAGACCTTGAGGGAACCTCCATTGTCAATGACCTTCACGGTGTTCCTTAGAAAAGTAAGAGCTCCAAGTGCTTCTTAGAGTTTGAAATTGTCCCTTTTCTCACCTGACTGCTAAGAGGTAAGTATGGAGTGCTAAGATGCAGCTGATAGAATTGCAGCTGTTCCCTAACCCATAAACGAGCCCATGTCACAAACAGGGTAAAAACGAGCCATTTTCAAACAGGAACAGCTGCTATGTATATTACCAGCTGCATTGTTACTTTCCCCTCAAACTTATTACCATAAATTGATTGTGTGCTGCAAAAGGAAGGAAGTGAGTTCTAGTGTATTCCAAATGATGCTGAGAGTTGATGTACTATGATATTTTCATAGACATGTATGAATATCTCCTCACATCTCCCACAAACTTTTTTGCTGGGGCAGCTCTGTCTTCCATTGCAGGTTGCTCCTCTTACCACTGAATTAATAGTGTTTGAGATAATCCAGTTTTGCTCATATTACAGCCACTGTGGTGATGAAGAATCAGCTCAAATGATATGGACAATAGATAAAGAGAGAGATGAGAGTTAATGAGTATTTCAGAAGTTTCTTCTTTGTGTGTGTGTGTGGGGGGGGTGTCCTGATTTTATTTCAGGAATATACGGATGACTATAATCTATCACCTTGCTTATTCATCCTTTTCTGTTTGTTGTCTCTAGCAATCTGTTTTTTCTGAAAGTGAATTAAATGACTTTGTATTACTCACTGGAACTTTTTCATAATGCATTGTCCACTTGTACTACTAGAATGTTTGTCATTTTAAAAGCAGGGGAGGAGAAGCAGATCAAATTATATGTATTTTGTGTTTTTCTTTTTAAAGCATCTCATGGATATTACATTCCAATCTAAGTCAGTAGTTACATGATATTTTATATGATACCCAATACAAACTGATCAATTTTATTGCCTGATGATAAAATACAAGACAGACCATTTCTTTGTGAGGCCAACTGTATTGTTTATCCAAGAATTAAATAAAAAACATTAGGGTGTAGGTATTGCTTATTTGAAAAGAAAAAGAGGATTATTCTAAAACACAACACCAAGCAGGTAGTTCTCTTTTGAGAAATATCGTCTTGGTTGGGAGATAGTTCTGTTTGGCCTTGGGAGTGCCACCACATTCTGACAGCTTTGCTTACTTCTTTAAAGTTCAAAGAGGGTGGGAGGAATAATTTACTGTACTTGGGATGCAACAGGCATGAAGAGAAGATGGCTTGTCTAATATATGTCACTTTCATCACTCTGCAGTTTGCATGAAACTGTACAGTTACAGAAGATGAGTAAATCTTTCCTGAAATGTATGATCATTTGCAGACGGCCAGGGTTGCATTGCTAAGCTGGCAAGTGTGTGGCATTGCCAAATCATGATCCTCTTTGAAGAGTATCCACATCACTTTAGAAGAAGGAAGACCTTCACTTTCCTTGATCTTGTCTTTAATTTAGACTAGTTTTAGACATTGTCAAACTCTTTTGAGCTACCATCCAATGGTCCCTGAAATGGTGGCCAAAGGGATGAAGATCTGGGCCTAATCTACACCTGCAGCCCTTTTGCAAGGGAGGAGGGGTGATTGCGATTTTCCCCACATCCACAATTGGCACTCAAGGGGCACATGCGAGTGAAGTTTCCCACAATGATAGTTTTATATGATTATTATATTATATAATATAATATATTGGAATTATATTTGATAAAACACTGAAAATATGTTGAAAATTGATTAAAAAATAATAATTAGAGGTTGGGTAATTGATGCACTTGCATCAACTTTTATAAAGTTCCTTTAACATAACCCCCATAAAGCTTTTTTTTTTAAAAAAAATACTTGCTACAGGTGGTACCACATCCACCCAACAGTGCATGAAAAAAGATGTATGGGATTATTTTAAAGGAGCTCTATAAAAGATGAAAAAAAAATCCTCCACCACCCCACCAAGTAATGTGGTGCGTGGAAAACACACACATGCACATACACACACACACACACACACACACAGAGGCTCAATTCGGACAACACATTAAGCAACGGTTGTTAAACAACCATCAGTTGGTTAGCTCAACGTGTCGTCCAAATTCAGCCACACAACGGATAGACAACCCACGGTTGGTTAAGTTGGAGTTTTAAACAACTGAGTTAAACAACTTGCTTGCGAGTTGTTTAAAAGTTAGTCAATTGACTAATGTGTTGTCTGAATTCAGCTGCTTGAGGTGCCTGGGTTAAACAACTGAGGTGAGTACGTTGACACAAAAGACCATAGAGGAGAGCGGCAAGAGTGGCAGAAAGTGGGCGGCCGCTCAGACACGCTCGCAACAGACCACTGGTATCGCCGCCATAGCAACCAGGATGTCCGCCTTCCCCACCAGGCAGCTGGCACGGAGCTCAACAAGGGTCCAGCTCCTGCACGAACTCATGCAGGGTGCCCAGTCAGCTACCCAAACAGAAAGGGAAGGGCACCAGAAGGGCAGTACGGCAAAGGGGGGGAGGGGGAGACGGAATAATCTAAACCCCCAGGCGCCCTGGAGCAAGAGGCAGCCAGAACCGAGTACGTTATTAACCACCAGGGTGGTTAAAAATTCTTTGCATGTCGTCCGAATTGAGCCCACCTTTTTAACACACCATCAGTGGGTTAATTCCCCTCAGTTGCTTAATGTGTTGTCCGAATTGAGCCAGAGACTACAGCTCTTTTATTCCTCATAAGCGTCGGTAGGCTAATTGCCTTTCTTTAATCCCTCACTTTCTTTTGCTGCTCCAATTATTAAGAAGTAAAAAGTTTGATCTTCTGATGATAGCACCAATTGTGGGAGGCTTTCAGCAACCTGTAGCTTATCAGTGAAGTTTTCTCTTATGCTGAGAAAACCTGTAATGTCCATCAATAAACAGGCCGGGTACTGGTACCCATATATTCCAACCCACTTTATCTAGGGGGTTGCTGTCCATGTGGGTGCCTCACTGAAGGGTTCCGTGAGTGCTTGAAAGTGGCAGTGGAACTACAAGTTCTTCCTAGTGGTTTGGTTTTGAGATGCTGCACACTACAATCCCATACATACCCTACCTGGGGATAAGTTCCATTGAACTCAATAGGGCTTCCTTCTCAGTAGGCATGTGTAGAATTGCAATGATCTACAGACTGCTTATGTTAGAAATGTCTTCCAGATATTAATAAATCCCTGGTTCACAGATTGATCCAATGTCTTCTCCAAAAGCACACTACACTGCTATCACTCCATAATACCTACAACATGCAGTCTGGGAGCACCCTGCCATCGCCTGCTCCTAGATATGAGCTGGCATTTTTACAGCAGATAGTGGCTCTGACTTTTTTGTATATTTATGTTGCACAAAATGGCGGCCATTAAGGGGCAATTTATGCAATATTAGAGGCATAGAGGGCAATTTCCCACAATATAGAGATGTTAAATTAAACTTCTACGGATGCCATCTTGTGCAATGTAAGTATACGAAAAAAGTTAGAGTCCCAACTTTCCATAAAATGACAGCTAGCATCTTGGGGCAAACAATGGTGGGGCACTCCCTGACTGGCAGCCCTTCAGGTTCCTGGCAAAATTGTATGGAGGTAGGTCCATCCATCCCTACCTTCAATAGAAATGAACTGTGGATCAATCTACAATTTCATACAGCGGGGGTGTAGTTTGGGGTCATTTGCAACACATGATATTGTAGCAACTCCACAGACTCCCTTGGGAAATGACACATTTTTGCAGGGTACTTTTAGTCTGTTTTTCCCACCCTTAATGCAGCTCCCATGCAGTTCAGTTGCTGTATGCCTCATTCCTCTGGATTAAGTCTGGCATGATGGGCATGCCCAAGGGTGCATCTTTGATCTGGCTGTGACCTTGGTCAAGGGGTGAGGCCTTCCCTCTTTTCCCCCCAATGTTGAATTTTTCCACCATTTCGCAGCAGCCTGCAAAGATACAGTTCAGGTTTTTGTACCTTCACCCCTCCTGGTTTGAGCTGCCTAATTTTCTAATATTGCTAAATCTCTAAGTCTCTAAATTGCTAACCCCTCAAAATCATTGAAATGCAAGATTGCTAATTTACTATAGCACTAAAGTTGCCATACAACCAAACTGTTATAGCGCTAAATCGTTATACCGCTAAAGTGTCAAAGCAACACCTGGGGCTTTCTCCTGCAGCTATCATTATTTGTGCCTTGCACCTTTTACTTTTAGGTGCTTAACAACTCCTTCAACCTCACCTTCCCTCCTAACACTTTCTGTACCAGGACTTGATACAGATACATATGACAGGGCCGTATCAGTAGTGACACCCAGGGTTTGTAATATACCACCCAGGAGACATGTCTGGTTACCTCCGTGATAGTTTTCAGGCACCAGGTCAAGCAAATATTTGATCCAGGCAGTAGCTGAGTGTCTTTGCTGTGTGTGCTCTGTTTCTATCTCAATTCTGATTACGTTTCCTTTTACTGTTGCTGCCATTTGGATGGACTTGTTGCTTGCTTATTTTACTGGCTGTTTTTATTGACTGCTGTCTATGATTGATGTTTATTTGCACTGGTTTATGTGCAGTGTTTTATGTGGCGTCCTCAAAAAGGTCAGAAAGGTAGAATCAAATATTGTTTGTTTGTTTGTTTGTTTGTTTAACGATTGAGTCACAACAAGAATATTGGAGCTCCATCAGATGAGTGTTTTATTGCATGCTCATTACTGGGCACTCAGCGATTTTCACGGGCCCCCTCTCACGATGTCGTCTGCCTCCCACGTGCGTCCCATGTGCGTCCCACCTCTTCTAGCCTTCTGTGTGTGACAAAACAACAACTACACCCCAATAAGTCCAAACAACTTATTTTTAAAGATGGAAGTTGCCGCTAACTCCTGCTGTGTGAAGGAGAAGCAGCGGGATCAAAACAGCCCACTGAATGGGTCACATGCAAGTTGTTTACTTCCTCTTTCAAAAGAGGAATTAATCAGGGACAAAAGTGTGGGTGGAGAAGCAATGGTAAACAAACATGATTTTCTCGTGTGGTGACACTCTTGGTTTGTAAATATCCAGGCTTTGACTAGATCGTGCTGCCTCCTCCCAGTTAAGAGATGAAAAATTGAATGGACCCCATAGATTTCCATTTACAACTGAATTTTCTAGTGGCTTCTATCCAATTTAAGAGTTGGACATATCTTAACCCATTGAAATCAATTATTTCAAATGGTAGGCTTAAGGACAGCTAAATGCCAGTTGGATTGTATCCCATGGGGTTAGAGTTATTAAATGGATGACCAGCGGTAATGTGACTTTTCCCCCTTTATCAGAAGTACTGGGTTATTTTGCAGCCCGGCATCTTTGAAATTTATCAAGGCCGTGCTCCCCAAGAAACCAATAATTACCAGAAATTAGCTGCTGGTTTGTTAGTTTACTGTGGTCCATTAATGATCCAGCAAAGCAGTTGTTAACTAAACCAGCACAGTTGGAATGGTTTGTCTACATTATGCAATTACTACAGTATGTGTATATCTCCCTCTGCAACCCCTACTAGCAGTATTCACACATTTGTTTTAATCATCCAGAAAGATGGTAGCAACTGTTATTTGCCCAATTAGTGCCTCTTTGGCAGTGATTAAAACATAACTGGTATGATACAATAGGAATAGATCCTAGTTTTCTATTACTGGCTCAGTTACTGTACTATCATTGCATTACATCTCTGGAGTTAGCCAAAGCGAACTAATTTAAAACTAATTTCGACATCCGGTGAATTGTTAAAGAATATGCATTCTAACTGTAGAGAGCATTGATCTGAACACTGTGCCATGCAGTTCAACTGAAAGGTCCTGAAACAAACAAGCAAGCAAAATTTTCAACACCTGAGCAAATGTAGAATGAGTATCTTTAAATTATAAGCCGCTTGCAATGCAGGTGAACAATCCTAGCATTAATGTCCTATTGAAACCAATGGTTCTTGCAGTACAATCCTCTGCATGTACAATTGCATGCAATCCTATGCACGCTGAGTCTTACATTGAAGCCCTGATCTACACCATGCAGGTTAGAACACTTTGAAAGCAGTCTGAAAATGGTAGCTGGAATGTGTCATGGGCCCCAACAGTTGCCAATAGAGTTAAAAACTATTCTAAAGCAGTAGTGTAGATCCTGCCAATGTGTTCATAGCAGGCTGTTCCCAAACAAGTGCTCACAAGACTGCACCCTCAAGCTGTAACTGTAGACTACAGTCCCACTCATAAACAGCCAAAATACATATTACTTTTAATCTAGTGCAGGATCAGTAGGCTTGATCTGGAATGCAACCCTTGCATGGGGCATAGTGGGAGGGGCTTTAACTTATCTACAATGATGTGGCCAATTCCTATGGATCACTATTTTGTAATAGCAATTGCAGGGATGGAGACCCAACCCAGATCAGGTCCATAGCAAGTCCACAGCAGATCCACATCCATGCTAGAGTTCTGATCCAGATCACCCCACCCTATACCTATTGTAGAGGGAAAAAATGAAAGATGCCCCTGCTAGCTACAAACTTAATGAAATGGCTTTTTTTACCCCCCCCCCCCATATCTACTCGAGATTAAAAATGAAATAGCTCTTTCTTAGCTATGGCTTAGTGTAATGTTTATTTTCAGCTCTTAGTCTGAGGCATGCCTGGCTTTGTGCAATGGGCACCCAGAGTAAGTCTCTAAGGCTGTCTTCTGGTAGCAACACTAAACAGGAAATATGTGTGTGCATCCGTAGGGGATGTTTAGTCACAGAAGATGTACCAAGCAATACAAGGCTAACAACTTCCATCATCTCCAATGGTCAGGAATGCTGGGAGTTATGGTCCAAAACATCTGGAGAGCACCAGAACTTCATTGAGTGCAGCCAGTTTGCAGATTTTATGGGGTTGGTGCAAATTTCTATTTGTGGTTGTTGTTTTTAAAACCATTTCAGGTTTTGTGTGTGTGTGTGGGGGGGAATGTGACTTGGCTTGCAAAGGCAGCCAAGTTGGGGGAACCATGGAAATCCAGTGAGCCGAAAAGGGCTAGATTTCCTAGCATTGGACATCCCTAGTGAGCAGGAACGAACTTCGTAGGCCTCTGGAAGGGAGGTGAGACATGACAGAACAGGGCTGGAAGAGGTACACTCTACTGACACCAGTAAGGGAATAATTACATGCAGTGTGGGAGGGAAACCTTCATGGGAAAGGCATTTCACAAGCCAGAGAGAATTTCAGAAAAGCACCTCTAGCTGCCTGTGCTAGCTGCCTGTGCTAGCAGTGAAGGGATTAGGAATATACCCTGATCCTGAGCGATGATACAGGGAGAGTTTTTGCCTCCGATATGCAATGAAGGAATTTAAAGGTAAACAGTGCAAAACACCTTTAATTGGGCTAAGAATCTAACAGGCGACCAAGGCAGTTGATGTAACATTGTCCAAATGTGCTTAGATGTGCCAGGAGAGAAATTGTTGCATTTTGCACCAGATGCAGTTTCTGAACTGTCTTCAAGGGAAGCTCTGTGTAAAGCATTTTACTGTAGTCCTCTCTCTCTCTCTCTCTCTCTCTCTCTCTCTCTTTCTCTCTCTCCCTACTCCCAGAGAAAGGGCAAAGCCTACATATCAGTTGATAAAGGTAGGCCTGATAACCCATGCTTGCTTATCAGGATGGGTTGAAATCTCCTATATATGTTCTTAACTGGGAGTGCAGGATGCTCTGTTCTAAATATGGTCACTGCAAAATGTATCTGCACTCAGTTTGCCAAGACCAAGGAAGTTTAAAATAGTAGTCTTGCTTATAATTAAGAGTAACTCTTGCCTTCTCCTCCCCCTCCCCTTCCCCCTCCCCAAGTTGGATGAAATGATGACTTGGCCTGTAGCTCACATCAAGAGTGAGTTTGCATTGACTTTTACTTCTGGAAGTGAGGTGGGCCTCTCAGCTGAGCTAATTAGAAACATCACAAAGCGTCCAATGTTACAATGAAATAGAAGGAGATGGATTTAGGTCAGCTTTTAATGAGTTTCTGCACAATACGCAAGTATAGATGAAGTTCTGTTCAGTTATTGTTTGTTACCATGCAGTGAGCTTGGCTGTTGATCTTGGCTGACTGCAGTAATACCAACGACAGCCCACATATTTCTTTTTCAAATTAGAAAAAGGAGGAGGAAAGCTACCTGTTGTTCACTGTACCTTGCCGGTGACTAATTAACTGCTTCCTATCAATAGTTGGATAAACGTGTGTTTTTGGGGTGTGTTTTTTTAAGGAAGTGACTTTTAGTTCTGATCACTTAAGCTGCCATCATAGAAAATTGGAAAATGTACATTTGTGTTTTGACACTGCAACTGGGAAATCCTGATTGTGGGAAGGTGGAGTGTGGGAAATAATGAGGCGGGACATAAGATTGGACTTAAAATAGGGCCATTTTATTGATAGATTTGCAGAACGGTAACCTAAGTGGGCACTTTCATGAGCCAATATGGCATCTGGCCAATATTTGAAAGGGTGAGACATTTGCAGCCAGGGAGTAGGGTTGTGATTTTGCTACCCCCTGGCTCCCCCTTTTGGGGTAGGGAGGCCTCCCGGTGTCACCTTAGCACGTGCCGCAGGGCTCCAAGTGGGTGAGGAAGGTTGGCCCTGAAGTTAACCCTTATCTCACCACTTGGGCCACGGGACTCGCAGGTGGTGAGCCTCAGGCATTACCGGTCACTGTCAGGTGCCTTGAACTGCTCACTGAACCTAGCCAGTTGAAGATGCCTGTGCCTACCAGCTCACTAATGTGACCAAATTGAATTACTACCAATCAACCTATTATTACTCCCTTACCGCCTTACAGTATGAAGTAGGTGAAAAAACTCATAAACAATGAAAGGTTGTGAGCAAAAGATTCCTACTTGGCCTCCGAAAGGACGACCAGCAAGCCCACACTGTCTACAGGGAAGGGAGGAAGGGAGCTGCTTTTCAAGGAGGAAGAAGAGGAACGGTGAAAGCCCATTTAAGGCTTCCAGTTCCCCTCCCCTGGTCAGTGGCATGATCGGCCTCCACGCCTCGCTCCTCCCCAGCAACAGCCTTACTGCGCCCAGGCTACGCTGGGCATGGTGCAATGCATACATGTTGTCACCCTGCAGCCATGCCTTATAGGAAACTGGGTGGGTGGGGGAATGTTTTGCATGCACCTCTGGCAGGGAGGCAGGGCCTGGTGTGCTCTGTGTGGCGACTAGGGAATATTCAAGATCACTAGGATTCTGTGAGCATCACCTTGCAGCTCTTCTTATGCCTTGGTTGTGTTTTTATTAAAATCCCTGCTCTCTCTGTGATTTGAGCTGTGATTTGAGATTTGGGCAAATTCACCTGATTTGAACACATTTCCTCTATAAACTGTGAAGAGGGGCTGATTCACACTATTGTGGGAACTTTGCACAAGTTAGGAAACCTGTGTAAATCGAACTGAGAATGTTGCTGAAATCAAACATGAGCACACATTGGGCAATTTATGGATATTGGGGGACTCTGAACTATGCATATTCACAGGTTTTGTGAGCAAAATTGAAATCCTCATACTTCTCTAGTGGACATCACAGCATCACTAGGGATGCCCGTTACTGGAACATCCAGGTCTTTTTGAGTTCATTGGACTTCCGCAGTCTGCCGAAGTTACATAATATGAGCAGAGCTACACATTTTCCCCAGATTCCAAGGACTTTTTCCATTTTTTAAAAAAATCGCAGAAATAGACTTTTGTGCAAATTATACAGATCGTGGCTGAAATTTGCGTAAATATCTATTTCTGCAAATAAGAATACATTAAAAAAAACCCAGTAAATCTACTAAGTGACTTGACTTGCTGTGGGGCAGGTTGGACTGGCAGGCAGAAGATGATCTAAAGCCTATGGTGGCAAGCCCCCATTTGGATTCCTGTGATAGCTGTATGTGTCTAGGGTTGGCATGAGCATCCCACTGGGTCTGGGAGGGCTGCAAACTCCCGTGCCGGACCCAACCTATAAATTATGGCTTGCACATGAGGCTGGGGTAGCTCACCCATTGTCTTGCTGCAGGAGGGGTCTCTTAAGGGACACTCACATCATGCTGTTTCACACAATTGGTAGACCTCACTGCACATCTATTTTTCCTTGTAAATAGTTACATAAATTGTGTCTCAGCTTTACTTTCACAGTTGTGCTTCACCTCTTTCTTCCAGGTGGGTGCACAAATTAAGTGTAGGGAGTCTCATTTTCATTACTGCTGCTGCACAACATCAGGTAGCCTCAGTGGCATGGAGTGCCTTCTACCAACTTCGGCTGGTGGCCCAGCTATGCCCCTATCTGGACAGGGATAACCTGGCTTCAGTTGTCTATGCTCTGGTAACCTTCAAGTTAGATTACTGCAATGCGCTCTACGTGGGGCTGCCTTTGAAGACGGTTTGGAAGCTGCAGCTTGTGCAGAATGCAGCAGCCAGATTGGTAACAGGGACCAGAAGGTTCAAACATATAAGACCTACTCTGGCCCGCTTGCATTGGCTGCCTGTATGTTTCTGAGCCTGATTCAAGGTGCTGGTTTTAACCTATAAAGCCTTACATGGTTTGGAACCACAATACCTGATGGAATGTCTTTCCCGACATGAACCTACCCATACACTATGCTCAACATCAAAGGTCCTCCTCTGGGTGCCTACTCCAAGGGAAGCTCAGAGGACAGCAACAAGGGAGAGGGCCTTCTCTGTGGTGGCCCCTCAATTATGGAATGATCTCCCCGATGAGGCCTGCCTGGCACCAACACTGTTATCTTTTCGACGCCAGGTCAAAACTTTTCTTTTCTCCCAGGCATTTTAACAGCTCAAGTTGAGGTTTTGATTGACATTGTGGCCAGGCTTAACCGTTAAAATGTTTTAAAGTGTTTTAATGACAGATGATTTATGTTTATGGTTTTAAATTTTGTATATTGTCTTTTTAATGCTCAGTCTTTTTAATTTTTGGAAACCGCCCAGAGAGCTTTGGCTATGAGGCGGTATATAAGTAATAATAATAATAATAATAATAATAAGCTTGAACATGGCTCCATGTCAATTGCACATCCAATTTCTGCATCAGTCTGCAGTTTAAACAATAACACATGATAAAGCATGCATTTCAATTTATTTTGCATTGGGATTCTCCCAACATTTTGTACATGATTTCTCCCAACATTTTGAACACAATACAAGCATGTTGTATACAACTTTACTTAATATACAGATTTTTGTATGTAACATCCCCTAATATCCACATTCTTATACACATTTTTTTGGGCTGCATCACCAAATTAGGAGATGTTTCCAATCCAGAGTATGTGTTTCAACCTGAATATACCCTTGGAAGGGTGAATTTGGTTGGTTCACTTAAAAATGCATTACCAGCTAACATTGTCCTCCATCCAGATAATTGCCATCTTCAAAATCTCCCACCTGGAAAAGTAATTGTTAGTTAATTTTATTATTACAATTCTTGAATGGTAATGAAATGTTTGGTACTGCTGTCTCCGGAAATGCATTACAACCTGTTTAGTTGATTTGATTAATTGATCTTAATTGGCAATCAATTGATAAGATTCTCCATCTGTTCAATGGAAAGATGAGCAGCTGGCCCATTGGTCTATATACAATGCATACATGTTTTCAGAATATTAAGCACCTTATCAAGGCATTTTTTAAAAAAAAGAAGAAGGCAAGAATGGTTATTAAATAAATTCAGAATCATTAACTGAAAGCTTTAGTGCCAAATTATCTTTGCATTACTATTAACTTGGCTGAATCTCTTCTGAAGAGAAAATCCTGAGGTTAGATCCAGTTCATTATCACGGGGAAACTTTAAATCTGTAATTATTTTCATTTGTTTCTGCTGATGAAAGAGTAGCTTTTTTGAGAGGCAAATTATGAAGGATTGCCAAGGCATTTCTGAACAAGTAAATTGTCTGTTCCTGCTGGGAGGGTTAATGCAGGAGCCAAAGCAAATCCACATTCAGGAGCCTGCCTCTTGGTTTGATAATCAAAAACACAAAATCTGTAATCCACCTAAATATCCCATTAAGCAAAATGCCAGCAACTGAACTAACTGAATACAATAGAGTTAGGGAACATGAGGTTTATGTCTCCATCTGGTCCGCTGGTTAGGTTTCTTAAGATCATGAAAATGTCCAGGAAAAAGAGAAGCCTTTCCAAGCAATCCAAATGGAGCAGTAGAAGAGGATGTATGAGAAATTCATTTCAGTTTGTTTTCCATCAGCATTTACCCAGTTCACACCTGTTGGACTAAACATAGACTCAGGCCCTTTCTACTAGGGATGTGCATGGCCCTGAAAATCTTATCAGAATCAGAATTGGGGCGTCTGATTTTGACCTGTATCATATCGGATAAAATCGGACGTCCCTCGAATCGCTTCGGATCCAATTTCGATGCGAAAATCAGACATCCGATGCAAGCATCAGATGCCTATTTTCCCCTAAAGGCTTGCATTGGGGGGAAATAAATGGCTATAACGTCTTTATTTTAAAAGTTAGAGACATAGAACTTGGTGACCTTGGAGATGGGATGTTGCTACTCATGTGTACCAAATTCCAGAAAAATCTGTACAAGTGTGTCATGGCTATGAAGTTTTGAAAGATCATGGTTCCGGCTTTGACAGCTGCATGAACTTGTATTAACAAAGTGTTCAGAAATGTGTACCCATTTTGCATTAATGCACACATTTATGCACCAATTTTTAATTTTTTTCTATGTATATGCATTTTTAACTGTACATGTTTTGGAATGCATTCGCACATTGACTAAAGTTATTTTGGGCATGTTTTGGAAATGTACACATTTTTCTTGGCTTATTTTCCCTCCAAAAAATACGCAAGTTATTCAACACTCCCCCCCCATAATGCATTTCAAGATTGAAAATGTGTGGATTTTCAACTACAAATTGCATAAACCTCAGCATTTAAGTCTGAAAGGTGTGAATTTCGTCAAGCCATTAAAAGTAACAAAGAAATCCCAAAGGAGTAGTTTTCTTGCACATTTCTGTTCATGCCTCCAGGGAGGGTTGCTGATGCTCTTCAGGAAGACTATATTGGACAAGTTGGCAGGAGAGAATTGGGAGTTCCAAATTCCCCTAACAGCTAGGGATCTTCTGGAATTTGATCTTTCTGAATTCCTCTTTGAAGTAATTGCCCTGCACCTCTCGGATTAATGTGCAAATCAAAATTGAGCTATCCACTGGATTTCAGACGTCTCCAAATGTTATTCAGCCTTTGGCAGTGAAATGTATCAAGATTATGAATGCTTGGGGAGTTTGTTCAGTCTAGATTTTTTTAATGAACTGAACTGATTTGCACAGTATTAGGTGATAAGGAAGCTATCCATTCATTTTTGCTCTTTTTCTAATTTTGCAATATAGCTCTTGCTTAAAATAAATAAATAAACAATAATAAATAAGAAAATAAATAAAAATATACCAAAATGTGAATAACAATGCATAGATTGCATAGACAATGCATATTTTAGGATACGTTTTGTAGGAAAAAATGTGCATTTTGTGGAAAACATTCATTAAAATATAATGTGCCTTTTTATGCAGAATATAACTATAGATGTTGTACACATATCTACAGATAGATCACTGCAGAAGCAGGACAAAATAGACTAATGGAACAAAGCATATGAAACTGACTTGGATAGAGCGATCTGTCCACCATCTCTAATCAAAATATACATTTAAATACATATTTTGAGAGAGAAAGACATTGAGGGTGAAATCCTATGCATGTTTAGCGGAAACAAGTCCTACAAAACCCAGCTTGTACAAATCCCAGGAATTGTAGGATGTATTTATGTCCAAACATGCATATTTTGAGAAGATTCACAGACAAAGGGGATGGGATCATGGGTAAAAACTTCCCAAAGTGACATGAAATAGATGGATCTGTCCATCCCTACCCTTAATTTGTAACAGTAAAGTGTATAAAACATACATGTGAAGAGTGATGTACATATTGGGATACTTCTATGGATCCATTTCATTTATCTTGGGAGTGGTGCATAGGAGCACAGGAAGCTGCCTTATACTATGTCAATATTGTCCACATTGACTAGCAGCAATGGCTGTCCAGGGTTCAAGGCAGGAGTTTTTCAAGTCCTACCTGGAGATGCCAGGAATCAAACCTGGGACCCTCTGCATGCAAAGAGGCAGTCTACCACTGAGCCACAACCACTTCACTTTATAGGGGAGGGGCCTTCCTCACCAGGAGCAGGTTTTTGGAAAAGATAATGGCTCTTCATTGCCCATTCAAGACCAAGCTGCCCCCAAAGGCTTTGTGTTACATATTGTTGATGGGAAAATTCAATTTGGATGGCTTTAAAAGGGGTTGGATAAATACGTGGAGGAGAAGGCTATCAATGGCTACTAATCCTGATGGTTGTGTGCTACCTTCAGTACCAACGGCAGTAAGCCTACGTATATACACCAATTGCTGTGAAATACAGGGGGAAGAGGGCTGTTGCATTCATTTCCTGCTTTGTTGGTCCCTGGTCGATAACTGGTTGGCCACTGTGTGAACAGAGTGCTGGACTAGATGGAGCCTTGGTCTGCTCCACCATAACTCTTCTTATGTTCTTATGATGCATACATTTGGATAAAACTGCACAGAAACATGCATGGATTTTATGTGAAAAGGGGGAGAAATGAACAAAGCTCACAATGTGATATGGACTCAAGTCGGAATGAGCTTTCAGATGACATTCAGAGAACTCTTTGACCCAAGTTTATGTTTTTCTGATTCACAGAGCCTTCATCATTTCCACACATAATTTGGAGTAAACCTTACTTTTGAGTAAATATTCATCAAGTTGTATAGAATAAGCATGCATAGAGTTGTGATTTTACCCAGCTGAAAAGGTGCAGTTTAATTAAATAACACGTGTGCTTAATACCCCCAAGCTACTATGAGGATTGCAGCTAAACTCAGAGGGAGCATGTAATTCCAAGGTGGCTTGGGGTGGCAGATGATCTCAGCATCACTATTAATACAAATCATCATCAACATCATCATCATCTAGAAACAGAAGGATTCCTAATAGGGGTTTGCAGCGGATTAGATCGGATCCACGATCCGAATCCGATCCGACCAACACTCCAATTCGTTCCACTTAGGTCTGATCCAGATCAGAAAAATTTTGGAAAATCGGACGCCATTTTGAATGCTTTTCCCCATAGCCTAGTATTGTGTTACAAAAATGCCTATAACTTTTTCATTTTTAAAGATAGAAGGATGAAACTTGGGCACTTTGTAGATGGGTTAGGGGTAGTTATCTGTGAGTATGTTCAGAAAGATTGGTGCAGGCATTTTGTGGCAATTAATTTTTAAATAAAAAACCAGGAATGCCTGTAACTTTTTCATTTTTAAAGTTCCACACATGAAACTGTGCCATATTGTAGGTAGTACATTGGCACCTATGGGTGTGAAATTTCAGAAACATAGGTGCTTACCTTGTGTGGTAATTAATTTTAGAAAAATGGGTAGTAGTGGGGTAAATACAGTTATGCCTCCAACTTTTTTATTTTTAAAGATACTAACAGGAAACTTGGGCACATTACAGGTACCACTTTGCTTGATATGTGTATGAAATTTCAGAAAGCTAGGTCCAGGCATGTAGTGGCAAGGTATTTTTGAAACAATGAGGAAAGAAACACCTATAACTTTTTTATTTTAAATGTTAGAAGTCTGAAAGTTGCTCACTTTGTAAATGGGTTAGGGGTAGTTGTCTGTCAGAAATTTCAGAAAGTTAGGTCCAGGCATTTGGTGGCTATGATTTTTTTAGATTAAAAGTGACAACAACACAGAGTTTTGACAGATAAAAGAGGGAGGGGGAGGCGGGGGAGGGGGTGCAATTGACAACCCAAGCCTCTGTGGAAAAACTTTTGTAACTTTTAATCTAAAAAATCCATAGCCATCAAATGCCTGGACCTATCATTCTGAAATTTCTGACAGATACCTACCCCTACCCCGTAGGTAGTGCGCCAGGTGATCATCACCTGATGATGATCAGGTGATGATCACCTGGTGCACTACCTAGGGGCAGGCTGCGAAGCCTGCTCACAGTAGCGGCCAGCGGTGGACGGGAGCGGCCAGCCAGGAAAGGTAACCGGGGGGAGGGGGGAGGGGGCCCCACGCGCGCACGCGCGCCGCTTACCTTCGGGGGACGTCCGCTCCCGTCCGCCGCTGGCCGCTACTGTGAGCGGGCTTCGCGGCCTGCCCCTAGGTAGTGCGCCAGGTGATCATCACCTGGTGATGATCACCTGGCGCGCTACCTAGAGGCAGGTCATGAAGCCCGCTCGCAGTAGCGGCCAGTGGTGGATGGGAGTGGATGGCCACAGAAGGTAAGCAGGGGGAGGGGGAAGGGGCTTACCCCCCCGGGGCCGTTCACTTCCATCCGCTGGCGCCCACGGGCGCCAGCGGATGGAAGCGGACGGCCCCGGGGGGGGTAAGGAGTGCGTGGGAGGGGGCTTACATGCCGGGGCTATCCACAGTGGACGGCCCCCGGGGGGAGGGAGTTAAGCCCCCCTCACCCACCTGCCGCCATTTTTTCCTCATAGACTTGCATTGGGGGAAAGTTTTCTTTCCCCCAATGCAAGTCTAGGGGGGGGGGGGGAAATGGCGGCCGATCCAAAAATCGGAAGTTCCAATTTTTGGATCGGGATTGGACCTGGTCTGGTCCGGGGGGCCTCCGATTTTGTCTGATCCAATCTGGGACAAAATTGGAGGTCCCGATTCGGGTCCCGATCCGATCCGTGGGGTCTGTGCACACCCCTAGTTTTAATCCACTCACCACACACCATTAACACACTCACCCCTCCACACAACACTCACACAACACTTTAAACAACAGGCTTCGAGCTAAACAACTTGCAAGCCAGTTGTTTCTTTCCGTTGCTTATTTGGGCGGAATAGCCTACAGTCAGTAGTTTGTGAGCGGCGTGTTACCCTCCACACAACACAATAAGCAACACAACTGACGATTGTTCCCCCTTAATGTTAATTAATGTTGCTTAATGTGTTGTCCGAATTCAGCCAATGGGTTCTTCATGTTCTGACATCCCCAGTGAGTGCTGCTCCTTCAGGTCTTCCAGAATGCCAATTTTGTACCTTCTAGATTTGCAACATGCTCATGTTCATGTTTATTCTATTTTTTATTTTATTTTATTTTTCACTCTTTTGTCACTATTGCTTTCTTAGTTCCTCCCCCTCGCTGGGTTGAATTGGCACTTCTGGTTATCCACATCTCGTCTCAGTATGTGAAATCAGTAGTTGTACCCAGGAAGGATGTGCTGCTTTTATGCCCAGCAATTCAGTTCAGCAGGGAAGAAATGAATATATATATATATATATATATATATATGAAGAAAGAAGAAGAAAACCTGAATGACATGTTCAACACAATTTGCCATCCACAGGGTAACGAAAAGAGAAGAAACAAGGAAAAATGGGTATAGGATGATACGAGACAGGGAAAAGAAGTCTATACAATCTCTGGTTAGAAGCAACATTAGAGACACACAGCATTCACTCCCATCAAGGAAAGAACGCCCTGCAATAATATGTAGGTAAAAACACAAATATGCAATACAGAATGCAGCAGTTGAGATAGTCCAAATAGAATTATGCTAATTAGCACACAACGACTAAAACATTAAACAATATCCAAAGAATGGGGGTAAGTAAACATTTTATATAACATATTAATTGTATATCAAGCATAAGATATTTAACAGAAATTAAACAAGTAGTTAACAGTAAGAAACTACACAATAGATATAACAACCTAGCAAAAATGGTTTACAGAAACAGAAAGCTACCTCAATAGTTGCAGTGACTGAACAAGGGGCAGCTGTGAAACAGGCATAAGTATCTGGCAGTCTGCAGGCCCTCGTTCAGTTTAAAAAGCTTCCCACCCTGCCCACTGAGACTTACACATAGTAACACCCAGTAATCTTCATTAAGATAATTTTTGTAGCTTCGGCTATTGGGCAGTATAAAAATGCAGTAAATAAATAAATAAAATAAATGAACATCTGCCATTTATGTGATGGGGGAAATTACATAATTTCTGGAGTCTCCATTGTCACGCACAATGGAGGCTCTGGATGAGGGCAGATGGCTATCGGGCACTCCTTGGGCTGTGTGGGCCTGCGAACATGCAGCAGCTGCCTGACTGGATCCAGGGGGGCAGATGTAGGGTGGTTCATTGGACTCCCGGGCCCAGTGACGTGCCCATGACATCCCTACACATGAGTGTGTTTTCAAAGGAAAAGGCTGGCATTCTCTGCATGCTTAATTGGAAGACTTACTTTTGAGTAAATATGTACAAGATTGTGCTGACAAGCCAGAAACATTCCAGTGGTTCACCACTTAAATTCCACTGATTTCAATGGTTTGTAGTCAAGGTAAGTTTAAAATGGGATGAAACTCAATGTTATTGCAATATCTGGGGCATAAGTAAGTGTTGGGGGAAATGCTCTGTCAAAGCTGAAGATACATACTATTCTAGATTTCAGAGCTAAGCACATCTATGGGGGGATTAATCAAGGGGGTGTTGGGAAGTATATATCCCAGGAGTTATTCCTCCCAAGTGTTCCAGTGCCAAGCATGGACAGTGGGACATTATATCAACTACCCCCAAATATATATATATTTGTATATATGTATATATATATGTATGTAGATAGATAGATGATAGATAGATATAGATAGATAGATAGATAGATAGATATAGATAGATAGATAGATAGATAGAGATATATATATTCACCCTTGAGCTCAACATCACACCACCCACAGACCACCATCAGCAGACAGAATTATTGTTAGCAACTGCTGGAATATTCCCTGCTGGAAAAGTTGGTAGCATCTGACTGGTGTGTTCTATTGTAGAAGAGAGAAGCTTGAAATGACTTGGAATACATGGCTACTTTTGATAATTTTGCTACGCGTTAATCAAAATTGGACCGCAGACAAGTGATAGTCTTGAAAGTGGCAGAACAGTCACATCAATTATTGCTATTGATGAGACATGTGTGCCCACGTTTCTTTTGTTGGCCCTGTCATCTCTGGTCAAATGGGGCTTTGAAGTTCTTCATAAACCTGCAAGACATGTAAAGAGAAATGGTAATGGAACCACTGCAAACGTAAGCAGGCAGTGAGGTACAGGTCACGCTACACAGTGGTAAAACTCTCAGTTCTAATTCCTGGCATCTCCAAGTAGGGCTGGAGAACACATCCTGGAGAACCATTGCTAGTGAGCATAGAACAGGGATGCACAAGCTGCCTCCCACGAACTCCTTGCTGCTCTTGGTTGCTCCTTGTGCAGCCCACAGCATCAGCAGGATCACTTCTCTCCCAAGTGCCTAATTAGGGGGATTGCTCTTCCGGAACTCCTATTAGCAATGCTGGGGCAGCAATCTCGCTGGGGTGGTGGTGGTGGTGAGGGATGGGAGAAATGAGAACCCTACTTCTGAGATTGGTGGTTTAGTCCTGGCAGCCGTGGTGGAGAAACAGTGATTTTGGTGGAGAAGGCTGAGGGTTGGAAAGGCTGCGCCAGTCTCAGACTTTTTGAGGACCCTTAGGCATGCCACCCACAATGGTCCCCCTTCCTCACTGAGTCTACCTTCTTACTACCATTGCCACCAGCTGCAATTGCTCCTCTTCCTGCCCCCCATCCTTGCTCGCTTGGCATGCAGAGAGACTGGGAGCAAGTCGGCACTAGGGGTGTGCACGGACCCCCCGGATCGGATCGGGACCCGGATCGGGACCTCCAATTAGGTCACGGACCGGTTCGGACAAAATCGGAGGCCCCCTGGACCGGATCGAGTCCGATCCCGACCCAAAAATCGTAAATTTTTGGATCGGCCGCCATTTTTTTCCCCATAGACTTGCATTGCAATGCAAGTCTATGAGGAAAAAATGGCGGCGGGTGGGTGAGGGGGGGCCTAACTCCCTCCCCCCCCGGGGCCGTCCGCTGTGGATGGCCCCGGCAGGTAAGCCCCCTCCCCCGCGCTCCCTACCCCCCTGGGGCCGTCCGCTTCTATCCGCTGGCGCCAGCGGATGGAAGCGGACGGCTCCAGGGGGGGGTAAGCCCCCTTCCCCGCCACTGCTTACCTTCTCGGCCCGTCCGCTCCCGTCCGGCGCCGGGGGCTACTACCAGCGGGCTCCGCGGCCTACTCTCGAGTAGCGCGCCGGGTGATGACATCACCCGGCGCGCCACCCTAGAGCAGGCCGCGGAGCCTGCTGGTAGTTGTAGTCGCCGGCGCCGGACGGGAGCGGCCGGGCCGGGAAGGTAAGGGCCCCCCTCCCCCCCTCCGCGCGCCCCCTCCTCCCCTCCACGCACCCCCTGCTTACCTTCTCGGCCCGTCCGCTCCTGTCCGGCGCCGGCGGCTACTACCAGCGGGCTCCGCGGCCTGCTCTAGAGTAGCGCGCCGGGTGATGACATCACCCGGCGCGCCACCCTGGAGCAGGCCGCGGAGCCCGCTGGTAGTAGCTGCTAGTGCCGGACGGGAGCGGACAGGCCGAGAAGGTAAGCGCCCCCCTCCTCCCCCCCGCTGTCCACTTTCATCGGCGGCCGCCCGCTGGCGCCCGCCAATGGAAGCGGCGGTGGGCGCCAGTGGGCGCCCGCCGATCCGCCAATCCGCCGAACCGGTTCGGAGCCTTTTCGGACCGGTTCGGATTGGATTGGCCGATCCAGCTGCGGGATCGGAAATCGGATAATTTATCCGATTTCCCACTGGACCGGACTCGGATCGTGGATCGGGTCCGATCCAGTGCACATCCCTAGTCGGCACTGCTGTTTACTCTGTTGTCTGGGCCAGAGTGAGAGGACGGCAGCAAGCAAGCTGCAGTGATGAAGAGGAGGGACAGGTCAAGAGAGAGCTTGTCTGTGGGCCCCTGCTGTGGTGTGGGCCCCTTGACTCAGGCCCAACCATGGCTGTACTTGACCCTGGCACTGGGAAGGGTTTTTTGCTTCTCACGGCAAGCCCGCTTCTGAGATGTTTATTTGCCCACTGTTACAAGCAGTGGAACAGTGTGTTACTATGGCCCTTCCCACACCAGGCATTTTGCCTGGGATGGCCCCCAGTTGGTCCCTGTGCACCGATGGAGTGTATTAGGTACTTCCAGGATCGCCCTCCCCCCCTTCCTCCCTCTACACTCCTATGGTGTAGAAAGGACCTATGTCAAAGTCTCAGTGGACAGGGTGGGAAGCTTTTAAAAGCCATTTAATAGCCAAAGGAAACAACAGCATCATCATCATGAGACTAAGAGTGTCTGCAGATGGGGGGGGGGGGATCACGTTTCCTTACCATTGCGTACCGTCCCTCTTGCTTCCTGCTTTTTTCCACATTGGGAAAGAGCTGAAGTTACATGGGGGAAAGAGAGCAGAGACCACATGGCCCATACCGATCAATGGGAACAGCACCTTCTAGTGGCCATTTTATAGCACAACTTTCCTGCACACAGCAGGAAAGACCGTCTTTTTTTTTAAAAAAATACTTTTTGTGGATTAATTTGCAATGCTAAAAAATCACTGCATTGTCAAAATGACCCACGAAGATCTGTGATTGGCTAGTCACGATTGTGCGATATAATGCTTGTCTGAAAAAGCTGTAAAACTGAGCAATGATGAAGCCAATCTCATATCCCTAGGGAGGGAATTTCACAGTTGGGGGGCTGCCATAAAGAAGGCCTTAGCCTGCATTTTCACCAACCTATAACACCACCATTTTCTGAGGTGGCTGGCTGACCTCTGCTCCATTTTGTGAACTTGTAGCATCTCAGGAATGACCTTTCCAGATCTGTACTGGTTCCCCTTTCCAAGAATTGCCATTGGCTTCTCCTGGGGAGGAAGGAGTAAAAAAAGACTTCATTTTTCACCTGAGCATTGCTTGAGCAACAATTTGTATTTTTGATCTTGTTCATAGCTCCAACCCATACCTTGTGGAAGGGTCTGCCGGAGGAGATTAGACAAATTAGCAGTCTTCATGAATTTAAGAGAGTCATGAAGACTGCTCTCTTCCGGCAGGCCTATCCAGATTAATTTTGAGATGTTTTTAATGATGTATTTTTTCTTGTTTTTTTAAAATTTTAACTTTTTTGTTATTCTTGTGTTTTATATTGTTGTTGTTCCCCGCCTCGATCTGGAGGGAGAGGCGGGTTATAAATTATTATTATTATTATTATTATTATTATTATTATTATTATTATTGTTCTCTGATTCTCCCAACTGGTCTGCCTTCAGATGCAAATTGCTCTTAGCTTGATTTCCAGTTTCTATCACTTGCCTCTCTTCAGACCATAGTCCATGGGCCAGCCTTGACAATTATTATATACTGAGAGTTTTCAAGAAGTCATTGTATAGATTTCTGAGGATTATGGAATCCTGGGGATGCTACATTCTTTTCACCAGGGCATGCCATTCCCTAAATTCAAAAGAGATTGTTATACAATAGCTTATATTTCAACCATCAGCATGGAATAGGTTATGACAGGGTGCAGTGTGGTGAAGTGAATACATACAGGCTGACTACCAGGAGTAAAATCAATATGTTCTTTTTTTGTGGAACTATCTGTTATTGTGGGACACACAACAAACCTGCCTGCACACATTTAAGTTAGTTAGAAGGGATCATTGCACAGTTTGGGTCACCAAACCTAAAAAAAAGAAAAGAAAAATATATTGTAGAGATGGAAACAGTTACAGAACGGGGCAACTAAAATGATCAAGGGCCTGGAGCATCTCCCCTAAGAGGGAAGGTTACAACAACTTGGATTGTTTAGCTTGGGGAAAAAATGAGGCTAAGGGGAGATATGATAGAGGTGTACAAAATTATGCATGGTAAAGAATGTGAATAAGGAGACATTTTCCTCCCTCTTTCATAATACTAGGACCCGGGGTCATCCCATGAAGTTGATTGTAGATACTAACTCAAAATCAGGAAACTGAAATATCCTATATCCCCTATGTCAATATACCCATTGATATCATAAGAGGTCTAAACAATTTCTATTCAATAAAAACCATAATAATACAATACAAAAACCAACATTAAAACTATAATAAATACATTACAATGTTATTAAAAAAAACCAGCAAAACTGAGAGGTGTTATTATAAGTCAGAGAAAGCCTCTGCGGGTTATTTTGCTGCTAATTTTGAATTTATGCATGCATGTTATTGTTTGGCCGACATAGTGGGAATGGTTAGTGGACTCTAATATTTAGTATAGGTTTAGATGTTAGTACAGGTTTAGATGTATTAATGGTTTTGTTAAGTGCATTTTTTTAACAGTTAACAGTTAACTTTTTTATTTAAAACATTTCTTTGTGTTAGTTTTGGGGCTGGTATATTAATAATCTGGATTTGTTTCAGAATTTTATTACATTTGGGTTGGAATCTTAGAGACACTCACTTGGGAGTGAGTCCCACTTAACTCAAAATGACTTCCTTCTGAGTAAACACATTTAGGATTGCACTGTTAGGCGCAAATTGGCTGTTGGTTGTTCAGTCTAAGGGGATGATTAAATAGGTAATATTAGATCATAGAATCATAGAATTGTTGAGTTGGAAGGGACCACAAGGATCACCTAGTCCAACACCTTGCAATTTGCAGGAAAACCAGCTAAACATCCATGTGAGGTGGTTGTCCAGCCCCTTCTTAAAAACCTCCAGAGATGGAGAAGCCACAATCTCCATAGTTAGACTGACTGTTCCATGGTTGTACAGATCTTCCTGTCAATAAGTTTTTCCTTATATTTAATTGGAATCTAGGTAGCTATAACTTATACCCATTTTTTCAGGTCTTAATTTCTGTGGCCATGGAAAATAACTCTTGACCATCTTCCCTGTGGCATCCTTTTATGTACCTGAACACTGCTAGTACATCTCCCCTCAGTCTTCTTTCCTCCAGACTGAACATCCCAAGTTCCTTCAGCCTGTCTTCATAGGGCATATCCTCAAGTCCCTGTATCATCTTTGCTGCTCTCCTCTGAACCTGTTCTAACCTGTTGATGTCCTTCTAGAAATGTGGTGCTCAGAATCGAACATAATACTCCAAGTATGGACTTACTAGTGCCGACCAGAGAGGACTAAGGACTTTACACATCTTTCATACAATGCTGCTTCTTTTAATGCAGCACAGAACTGCATTAGCTCTTCTAGTGGCTATCTCACACTGCTGACTCATGTTCAGATTGCTGTCAATGACCACACCCAAATCCTTCTCCGATGTAGTGCTTCCAAGCCATGAATCCCCTATCTTGTATGTGTACCCAACACTTTCCCTCCCTAAATGAAATACCTTACATTTCTCCTGTGAAAGGACATCTTGTTAATCTCAGCCCAGTCTTCCAACCTGTCCAATTCAGATTGCAGTCTCATTCTGCCATCATGAGTGTTGGCCAGACCTCCCAGTTTTGTGTCATCACAAATTTGATAAGAGACCCATCAAACCCATCATCCAGGTCATTAATAAAAATGTTGGATAATACTGGCCCCAAGACAGAGCCCTGTGGTACCCCACTGGTTACTGCTCTCCAATTCAATGTAGAGTCATTACTCCTGACTCTCTGAGTGTGGTTAGTCAGCCAGTTGTGGACCCACCATGCTGCAATGCTATCCAAGCCAAACTTTAGCAGCCTGACAATGAGAATGCCATGTGGAACCTTTGTTGAAATCAAGGTAAATTATGTCCACAGCATTCCCCTTGTCCACTAGAGTAGATCTTTTTTATGGTCCTGTTGTCATTTTGATTCTATGCCATTTTAAAATTTTGCTGAGATGTTCGGATTGAATTTTTCTAAGATGTTAGTTATTCTCTACTTCATATGCCTATTGTATTGTTGTGATGTGTGTGAGGCACTTTTGACACATTTTCCCATGGAGAGGCAGAATACCAATGAAGTGATGAAGATATGTTATGCCAGCTCTGGAAGGCGCGATCCTGTGCTTTCACCAGTTAACAACAACTGTTGCTTCTGTCACATAGAGTGTGACTTTGAAATAAGGGTGTGAATCTATTTCTAACTAGTAAAAGAGGGAGAATATAACTGAGAAACTAAGCCCTCGTGTCTTCCTCAATTTGCAAAAGAGCTTATCCTAAAAAGTAATAAATAAATTGGCATTGTGAGGTTTTCGGGAGACAAATTTGACTTGAGTGCTGATATCGAAGGGAATGTGCCGACAATTAAGTTCATCTAATTGCTTGTTGTTAAACTCTTGCTGGCTAATGATTCAACCCAATTAAAAAAACAAAAAAACAAAAATAAACAAACTGAACAGTACATAAGTAACAAAGCAAGAAGATTATGTTCTTAAGAATTTGGGAGAATGGCTAATCATGCTGTTTCCTGTTCTTAGACCCTCTGTGACAGAAGAATGAGAAGGTTCCTAAAGCATTTCAAGTGTTTAGTTGTATGCTAATTAATTCATATGAATAAATACTGTAACACTAGAGGAGAATGGTGTGCAATTAATCCACTGCTAGCCGTAAATGTTTTTGTGCAAATACAAAATGCAGATGGATATTTTTTTCTAATACTCTTGTTTTTGGAGTCCCCATGATTTAATAATTAAATATCATCTTAACTAATTTTATTCTAGTTGGTAGATTAAAAATGCAGTTTATAGCTCTCCCTATATCAAGTCTTCAAAGCATAGATCAATATGTTCATCATCTATAATTACTAGTTGTTAAACTTTCCAGTTTTACTGCATTCCTGGCCACACAAAAAAAGTTGAAAATATCTTATATCGCTTCTGAAGAATGCTCAAGATCAATGAAATGACTTCCATTTTGGTGCTACTATTAAGGGATGGGTGAATCTGTCAATTTTTCTTTCTCTCACATTCATTTTAAAAACCTCAAGTTCTTTATCTCTGAAATGTAGTTTGTATTGTAGAATTACAACAAAAGAAAAAATAAAATAAAAAGAAGATACTTAAGTTTGGATATATCTATAACTCTGAATACATGCAACATGTGTGCATATAATACAACTTTCTAGAAATTATACATAAGCTTCAACTAAAGTGGAGCAGATACCCAAATAAGTATTCATTCAAAAGTGGCATGATCTGTATGCCAACTGTCCAAATACTGAAAGCATTGTAAGGTCCTAAATCCATTGCATTATAGGAGATGAGCATTCTTCTTTCCAATGTTGTAATTTCAGTCTTTGGGCTGCCCAAAATGACTGAAAATCCATTTGCACTGACCATTAACTTTCAGGAAGTAGGAGGATAAGTTCAAAGAGCGTGCACACCATTGTGTTCCAGCACAAAATGTATCCATATAATAATCTCCTTCCCAAACAAAGCAACTGCTGGACATTGCCAAAATATACATTTAAAAGGAGTGTTAGCTGCATTACACCTCCAGTAATTAGCCGGAGTAGACTAACCCTTATTAGGGAGACATTGTAGCATCCAATAGGCATGGAACAAAAGTTTTGCTGAATGAATGCAGCCTAAGAACCATAGATGCAATGGATATTGCAGCAGATATTGATTAGGGATGTGCATGGACCCCCCGGATTGGATCAGAACCAGGATTGGAACCAGGATTGGCATATCGGATCAGATCTGAGGCTTTCCAGATCAGATTGGACCCGATCAGATCGGATGCCATTTTAGGTGTTTTTGCCATAGGGCCTCCCTTTCCTTCCCCCCACTCACGCTCCTTACCTGCCGGGGCCGTCCACTGCCGTCTGCTGCCATCCTTTGGCCTCTTCTACTAAGAAACAGGCTTCACGGTCTGCCTCTCAGTAGCGCGCTGGGTGACATCATCACTCGGTGCACTACTGAAAGGCAGGCTGCGAAGCCTGTTTCTCAGTATAAGGTAGCAGCAGATGGCAGCAAACGGCCCTGGCAAGTAAGGAGCGCAAGTGGGGGGAGGAGGTCCGATCCTCCGATCTCTTCCAATCTTGGACGATCCAGATGCGGGGATCAGAATCGGATAATTTTATCCGATTTCGGCCAGATCAGGTCTGGATCGTGGATTGGACCCGATCTGGTGCACACCCCCAATATTGATGCATATTCTTTTCCAAATATGAACTTTGCCAATTTTAATAAATCCTTAAAAAGAAATAAATCAAACAAAATCATCACTCATCTGCAGTAGCCAAATTCAGTTGGTACAAGTATTCTTAGTGTGGAGAGGACCATGCTGTATTTTCTTGCCATATAGCTGTTAAAAATGAGGAGGCTGTCAGAAAAAAGAGGGGGCAACCTTAATTAAGCACTGACATGGTTGGATAAACAGGGATGTATTTTAAGAGCTAATCACACAAAATCACACATTTGAATGGACAAATTTGTCAGTTTCAGGTTCTCCCACATTTAACTTTTTAAATCTCAAGGGTTCCCTTCCCCCACAAATATGGAGAATGATGCAAATCAGAGTTATCAGAAAGACCTTTTCCCGCCCTGGTTGCTTGGGCGGGAGGAGGAGGTTGCGAGTGGGGATGGGGAGAAGTGATGTGGGGGCCTACAATTGGCAGGCTCCGGGTGGTGCCACCGGAGAGAGGAGGGGTCTAAGGCTATTTAAAGCCAGGACCCCTCCACAGCTCCACAGCTTGCTGCGCAGCTCCCTCCCGCCCTCCCCTGTTGTCAGTGTGGGTTTGCTGGTTGTCTGTTTGGAGGCCAAGTAGGAATTTTTTACTCACAATCTAACTTGGCTGTGAGTTTTTTCGCCTACTTCACACTGCGAAAGCAGGATGGGTGATAATTAGGTTAATCTGGCTATTTGGTCACTTTAATGGCGGTAGGCGCGGGCATTTTTACGCTTGATTAATGGTGAGCATTCACTGGCACTGTTCGGGTGATTGGTAAAGCCTGAGGGCCAACCACTGAGAGCCCTGCGGCATCAGTTGGGGGGATAGGGCTTACCTTTGAGGTTAACCCTTCTCGTCTACTCGGAGCCCTGCGGCATGAGGGGAGACGACACTGGAAGACCTCCCACCTCATATCGAGGAAGCTCGGGGGGCAGCGAAAGCGCAGGCGCCGCTTCTGGGGCTGTGAATGTCTCGCCGGATCCTCACAATGGCCTGGCTGGCCATGGCAATGCCCGCTTAGGTTCACCTCCCTCTTTTCTTGCTTAACTGCTGAATAAATAAAGTGGCCCATATTTAATCCCAACTTTTGTGTCGACTCTTCATTTCTCATCTCTCGCTTCACAACCTAGTACTGCTTTGCCACTTCAAGTATTCATAGTATGAGGTCTTCAAAATACCTAAGTGTCAAGTTCTGAACCCTCCCAGTATGTTTAAAGTCACAAAAAGAAGTTGATCTCCATATTATTCAATCAATCCCACAATAGTTCAGGATATAGACTTTGTCATCACACGGTAACCTAGTGCTAACATCCCTGAGTAAGCCAACACAATACTACAAAGACTATTTAAAGTTCCCTTTGAAGAAACAACTACTGCTAGTAGAGAAGTTACTGCAAATCAGGCAACAGACTGAAGAACAGAACCTGAAAGGCTTTCTCAGTCCCAACCTCAATGACTCGTCTAGAGTCCTCTTGTCATGGTCCAACCTTGTAGAATGCCTTATTTCCAAAACTTTGCCTCCTTCTTGACTCGACATCTGATTCTTGTGTCTGTCACACCCACCTCCTCCCCCCCACCCCTGGTGAGTTGCTGTGTTCCCACAGAGGGAGAGGTTAAGGTTGGACTTTGATCCAACTGATTAACCTGCCTCTGGACAGAGTTTCCTCTGTCTACCTGTAGCCTCTCCACCACCCTTTCGCACTGTTCCTCATCTGCTTCTGAGTCAAATTCCACAGCCTCTTGAGAGCCTCTTGCCATGATACTGGATCTAATACTGATAATAAGGTTCTTCCCAATCCCTTTCACATGGTCTCTATTATGGATTGTCCTCACCTGAGTTTCCAGAATTCCAGAATTCTGAGTTTTGGAGTTAGACTTGTTTCTGAATAATAAGACATGCATAAGGAACCTCCCAGTGTTCTATTTTATTTTTAATAAACATTTTTAATATTCATATTTTCATAGGGTACTGAGGCATAGTTTGCCTTAGAATAATAGAATCATAGAATAGTAGAGTTGGAAGGTGCCTATAAGGCCTTCGAGTCCAACCCCCTGCTCAATGCAGGAATCCACTTTAAAGCATACCTGACAGATGGTTGTCCAGCTGCCTCTTGAATGCCTCTATTGTGGGAGAGCCCACCACCTCCCTAGGTAATTGGTTCCATTGCGTTAGAGTCTGATTCATGTGTGTTATTTCCCCTCTTTACAGTACCAAAGTTCATTGATAAAATACCATCACAAAACCAAACTTCATGTATTTTTGTGTGGGTTTTTAGCAATGTATAAGAGCCCAAGTGCATTCCAGCAAAATATTGTGCCAACAATCCTGATACAATCAAGAGAGCTTTGGTAGCTCAGACTGAACATCTATTTATTTCAGCAAATGCCTTTGGGAAGTCTATAAGCCATGCTTGAAGGCAATAGCTCCTTTCCACTCTTGCTCCGAGTAGCTAGAAGTTCCATATAACCATCACACACAATAGTCATTGATAAACCAATCCTCAAATGGATTTTGGTTTGGGGGTGGGGTGGGATGAGAGTCAGTGAGAACATTTTAAAAGTTTATAAAATATTGCATGGTTCAGAGAAAGTGAATACACACACACAGACACAAAGAGACACAGACCCCCATAATATTAGATCCCAGAGGCATTGAATGATGATCAATAATCAGAATTCAGGGCAAACAAAATGAAGTACGTTTTCACAAAGTCTGACTATGGAATTCACTGCCACAAGTTGTGGTGATTCCCACCAATTTAGAAGTAAGGATGGACAAATCTGTCAATTTTGGTTTCTCTCAGTATCTCATTTTTCTAATCTGAAATTTAGTCTGTCCCAAAGTTTGGTTTCATACACATTTTTGTGTGCATTCTTTTAAATATGTGCACTTCTGTATTCAATTTTTCCTAATATACACATTTTAAAAGCATTTTCCTAATATAATGTATTATTTCATGAATATGCATTCTGTGTGCAATTAATTTATCCTAATATATACATTTTCTATGTGTAATTTTGTATCAGAGAAATCAATTTCAAAATTCTGAAAGCCACAGGTTTTGATGCATAACTGTTCAGTTTGCATATTGGTTCAAAAATGGTAAATCAGGTAAGTTTGTCTGTAAAACATGACTTGCATGCCCTCAAGAACATTGCTCAATGTGAAAAACAGGACACTGGACTTTGATGTGATCCAGCAGGACTCTTTTTATCTAACTCCCCTTTAAAGCTATCTAAGCAGCAAACTACACAAATTATCTCTGTATTGTGAGGACTATACTCTTTTATATCAATCCTGAATGAAGAATGGCCAATGGCTTGGATAGCACCTGGTCTAGTATTATGAAACTGTTTTATGTTTATAAGTCTTGTGTTGCATTTTACACTGCTTCATCGGAATGCTTTACCATCTGCCATGCTAGAGAGAAGATTCAATAAGGATTCTTCATTGCATCCGAGTTGTCCCTGTGGTTCAAGGGGTTTAGAGACTGTAGTGCATATTTTAATATATTGCAATTTTTATCAGGATATCAGGAGAGAACTGATTTGGCCTTTATTGTCAATGATTCTTGGCAGAGATGATCTGTTTCATATATTGTGTGACACCATTCCTGTAGTTACTGGAAGAGTTGCTAAGCTTTTTTCCCCCTATTGCAGTTGAGAGGCCAGTTAACCTGTTTTTTTATTGCTCAGCATGGATGATATTATTATTATTATTATTATTATTATTATTATTATTATTATTTACACTTATATACCGCCCCATAGCAGAAGCTCTCTGGGCAGTTTACAAAAATTAAAAGATTTAACACTAAAAAGTAAATATACAAAATTTAAAACCATAAACATAAAACAGCTGACATTAATACACTTTAAAACATTTTAACTGTTAAGCCTGGCCACAATGTCAATCAAAACCTCAACTTGAGCTGTCAAAATGCCTGGGAGAAAAGAAAAGTTTTGTTGGCGCCAGGTGGGCCTCATCGGGGAGATCATTCCATAATTGAGGGGCCACCATAGAGAAGGCCCTCTCCCTTGTTGCCGTCCTCTGAGCTTCCCTTGGACTAGGCACCCGGAGGAGGACCTTTGAATGATATTGAGTGTATATACCTTAGTATATATTCTTTGTTGATCTATAAGGATGACCTTGCACTTGTGTCCTGCTTGTGGGTTCCATCAACAGCTATTTGTTGGACCTTTGGTGTGATGTGGCATAGCTCTTCTTATATTCTTATGTCCTTAAGTTTTTGTAAATATAACTTGTAGATTTGAAGGATATGAAAATCAGCAAAGCCTGAGCTCACCCAATTTCTCCGAATTTCATCTCAAAGCTCATTCTTCTGACTCAGTTCCATATCAGACTGCAAGTTGTTGTTTTTCCCACTACATAAAAAGCCATGTGCATTTTTGTGCATTTTCCCCAAATGTGCATATCAATTGTGCACATCTTTGAAATGTATGGATTCTTCACCCATTGATTAAAGCACATTTCCCCCAAAATTGCACTTTTTTTTCCATGTGCATTATTCAAATGTACACACGGTGTTGCTCACATTTTGTTTGGTCCCTGGATCACATTCCAAACTTGGACTTTGACGTCAGATTGTGTCTGAGTCTGTGTTCAGTCTGGAAGGTGTGAGCACAATAAATCCAGATCAAAAATGAAATGAACTAGATTCCTCATACACCCTAGTATTAGGGGTGTGCGCTCCACTCCGCTCATTCGAAGGTCTGTTCGTGGTCCATCGGCAGTCCAATCTCGTGGAGCAGATGGTGGGTGGTTTTTAAAAAAATGCTGGAGATCTTCAGTGTGGAGCAGATGGCCATCGGACCTCTGAACTTCCCTGAAAATATCCGACCAGTTTTTAGGGTCTCTCTGAGGCTTGTATTTTAGTCACTTGGAGTCAGTTCTCCATATAAGGAAAATGCTCAGGTTTTGAGATTGACAGCTGTGGCTAACCAATACCCACATTCTCCTCCCTGTCTCCCCTCCAATCCCAGTGCTTAGGGGGAGGGATTGCAAATGATATAACCTATTTGTCCTTGCCCTGGAAATCATTCCTTTGCTAGCTGTTCACAGCATTAGGAAGGAAGGAGGAGAAAGTCAGAGATTCTGTTTGTTTGCTTTCTTTCTTCCTTATTTGTTTGCATTCTCTGTGTCCTTTGGTTCTTGTGTGTCCCCTGTTTCCTTTGTTTTTTGCGTGTCTGCTAGTAAATTAGTTATTCTCCAGTCCCCAAGTTCCTTGCACCTTAGACCCACCATGGACTCCCCTTTTGTGTGTTATAGTGTCTGTGTTCTTATTAACCCTCCCCTCACTAAAAACTTTAAATAATTCCTTATCTATGTGCTGGTGTTGTGTTCGCTGCATTAGGAGGGAAGGAGGAGAAAGTCAGAGAGAGAGAGCTTCTGCTTGCAGAATGTTGCTATTTATTTGCATTCTCTCTCTCTGTGTCTCTCATTTTCTTTGGTTCTTGTGTGTGTGCTATAGTTCTTCTTGTTGTGTATTCCAGTCCCCAAGTTCCTTGCCCCTTAGACCCACATCAGACTCTCCCTTTGAGTGTTAGAGTGTGGGGGGGGGGATGGTTTGAGGGGGGGAATTGCAAAAAATCCTAAAACTCAAGAGATGAAGAGATCTGTTTCAAACTTGGCAAAACTAAAGCCCTACATACCAGCTATCATTGTGTCAAGTTTCATCTCTTCATCTTTAAAAATAAGGGAGCTGTAAGTATTTTGGTTAATTTCTATAGGCGATAATGGAGCAGTCATCCAAAAATGGAGCGGTTTCTCCTATAGTTAATCTGAGGGGGTGAAACAAGGGAGCCGTCCCAAATTTTGGAGTAGAGCAGACCCGCTCTGCACACCCCTAGTATACCTTTCTTTTACAAATTGGCCACGGACTGCAAGGATGTGCCTTATGGCAGGGTTCTATTATCGCACACATTTACCTCCCTGAAATGAAGTGGGAGTGAGATGATGCAAAAGAACTGAAAGTTGAGCTCAAGTGTTTATGTTGCTATTCCAGAATGAATGTTAGAAATTCCTGAATAGGATGTCCATTGCTGGGAAATTTAGCCCTTTTGGAGTTTGCTGGATTTCTGTGGTATCCTTGACTCAGCTTGCATTTACTAACTGAGCTGTAGGATTGCCCCAAATTCCAGGTACTTTTTCTGTTTTTTTTATTGTTTTATTGTGTTGTTGTTGTTGTTGTTGTTGTTTTTAATACTAATACCAATACTAATACTAATACTAATATATTTATTTATTTATTACCCGCCTCTCCCTCTGGATTGAGGCGGGGAACAACATTAAAAGCAAATGATATAAAATACATAAAACTGATTGAAAACATATAAAACATATAAAAACTAATACATTATTAAAATACCAATAAAACGCTTAAAATTCAACTGGGTAGGCCTGTAAGAAGAGCCTGATAGGCACTGAAGGAATTTCAACTTGGAGAAAGTAATGTCCCCTCTGGTGTCTGTGTGTTTGCATTTGCCTCTGTGTAATGGAAAGGGTTAAATCTACCACCTGTCAGGATTAATTAATGGCAATGCCATGAGGAGGACAAAGAGAAAAGTTTTAAAGCCAATGGAATGTCGAATGTAGTCCGTGTGACTTGCTTATAGCCAATTAGATGAAGTGGATTCTATAACTTACTCATATATGCATATCTTATCTTTGCACTTGAAATTTAATCCCTTGAGCACAAACCTATAATGGTCAGTGTTATTAGACAGTAGAGGCGTTTGACCAATGAAAGTGTTTTTTACTTCTGTGATCAAAGTTTATATAAGCGTGTGAAGTCCTTTGTTCTGCAGACTCTTGATTTGCAGATCGCCGGAGTCTCCCTGCTGCAGCAGAGCCATTAAAATGGTTAAGTTGAATTCGCCAGTCTCTGGGTCTTTATTGGGCAAGAGATCTCAGAGGCCATAAACCTCCACCCGTTGAGGGACAATAAGCCCATTGCAATACACAGTCCTTACACCCAGTGCGACTATTTGTCCAGCTTACCCGGGTTTGTTTATTCTATCTGTTGGCAGCCTTCCAGGTTTTAGAAAGAGAAGGTTCTTTTCCATCACCTATTACCTGAAGGTATTACCCAGAGATATCAGGGACTGAATGCCAGGAACCTTCTGCCCACACAACATGTGCTCTAACACTGAGCTTTGGTAAATTATAACTGAAGTAAATAATGGGGTCATCTTTAGGAATAGAAAGACATATGTTTGGTTCACATTTTAATGCACACATACCTAATTTTGCACTTTCAAATCAACAAGTGAGTCAAAGCTCAGTCATCCTTTGATGTTTGCACTTTTGCAATGGAATATTCTGAATATTCCATATGAGTGAAAATGGCTTTAAGGTGCCTTACGTTGGAGAGGATCACTTGCATAACTATGCACATGAGGCACACTTGCGTACTCTAATGTGTTTATTGTGGGTGGGATACACACCAAAATGCATGCCCATTTTCATACATAATTGTTTTCCCCCAACAAATCTCAAATTTCAGAATGAACGGAATTTAAGATTGGAAAAATGAGAAACTGAGAAAAAAGTGAAATTGGCGGTTTTATCCAACCCTTGTCATCATTGCTATTATTATTATTATTATTATTATAAATAATTATTACCATCATCATCATCATTATCTATTTCAATGGGAAAGCAAAGTGGACAGCTAGACAACTGACTTCTTCATGAGGTTAATCATAGTTCAAAACCTTGCTCATGATAGGTGTATCACTATTACTTGGGCAATGCAGCTTGAATAGAGGTAAACATGTAATAGGTCCAGTTTGAAGTGTGTCATTCCTTCAAGCTCTTCCACCCCACCCATTTTGTCTGTATCTTGCATTTTGTGACAAAATATATCCAGCCCAGACAGTCCTATGAAATGTCTTGACATCTGACGGTGAGGCTGCTTTTGCTCAATTGAAGCTGGCAGTCTGCAATTTGATTCCTGGATTTCAACGTGAAATGGCGGTCTTCTCTTTGAGTCCTGCCTGTCAGACAGGACACAGCTTTTCAGAAGTTGTCTTGAGAAGAAGAACTGAAGTGACATCGGCTATTTTAAACTGGCCTATGAGCTGATACTTCACAGAAGAGATGAGGAATACTTTGGCTCCCCCGCCTTTAGTTTCTCATTTCCTTTTGACTCCTTTCCCCTCTCTTCCTCCCTGCTCCATCAAACCAGAAAGTCTTCTTTTTCACTTAATGCACTTCCAGCCCTTAACTTTGAGGATTTCTGCAATCTCCCCCTTTTGAGTGGTTTTCACTGATTCCTGACTCACTTCTCTCTCTCTCTCTCTCTCTCTCTCTCTCTCTCATTTATACCATGTCTGCATTTGAAAAATTGTTATATAATATATTGGCATTAACTGGACATACTTGAGCCCCAGTATTGGAAAAAAGGCAGGATACTACTAATACTAATACTAATAGACAAATATCCAGCCTACAGGAGTCTTCACACATGGGGTATAGGAGGTCTGCATTTCTCTTTCCTTTCTAGGGATGGGTGAACTCACCCACATCTGACTTGCCAGACGCTCACCACATCACCACTGTTGTCTGCCCCCATACACTTCTTTTGAGGCTCGGCTCAGCTGTCTGCCCTCACTGCCGAGATTGTGCACTACCCCCATAAATGCCCCATTTACACAGCGGAGGGAAAAACACAATATATGGAGCCTCCATTGAGCATTTCTCCCATTGCATCAATGGCGGTCTTAGTCCAGCATTGAAATATTAATACAATTCATGCCAGACATAGCTTTTGGGGGAAGGCATTCTAATCAGGCTTCTGGCTGACCCAAACACAGGGGAGATCTTTTTGGAGGAAGAAGGGTTTGATCACTCAGCATACTTCTCTCCTTCAGTAGACATGGGTCTACCTGGGGGATCTGGTAGCAGGGATGCCTCACCCAGGGATGCCCCACCAGAGGTCCCCAAAAACTACAACATTTTTTTAAAGCTTGAATTCTGACATTTCAGATTACCAGTAGAGCTCCAGAAGTGTTTTTGATAAATTCCATCGTATAGGTCTCCTTGGAGAATTATCATAGAATCATAGAATAGTAGACTTGAAATGGGCCTATAAGTCCAACTCCCTGCTCAATCTTATTGCTAAATGGTTTAATAACTTAAAACTTTGGTCTAACGTTATTTTTAACACATATTAACAACAACAACAACAACAACAGGAACATGTTTGGACATTTTTGGTTTTGAACAAAATTTTTGTATACCTTACATGTTTGTTTAATTTATATCCTGTTTTTTCTTCCAGTGTGGTGTACATGATAGTCTTAGGCTGACCATATGAAAAGGAGGACAGGGCTCATGTAACTTTAACAGTTGTAGAGAAAAGGGAATTTCAGCCAGCGTCATTTGTATGCAATTAGTTCCTGGTGAAATTCCCTCTTCATCACACCAGTTAAAGTTGCATGGGCCCTGCTTTGTTTTGTATATGGTCACTCTAGTATAGTGCCTGCAACTTTAACTGTTGTGATGAAGAGGGAATTTCACCAGAGACTAATTGCATACAAATGACACTGGCTGAAATTCCCTTGTCTCTACAACTGTTAAAGTTACATGAGCCCTGTCCTCCTTTTCATATGATCAGCCTAGAGAGTCCTCCACTGTGAGGTAGGTTAGACTAAGAGTCAAAGGCCAAGAGGGGATTAAAACCCGGGTCTCCTGAGACCAATGCTCTAACCACTACACCACACTGGCTTCTCAGAATGTCATTTATGATATAAACAAAACAACTTTCACCTATTCAACTCTGCAGTGTTTCATCACATCTTCTAAAGGTATTAGGTGCCAAAAGACCATTTTTGGTGCTGAAGCATGATTAAAGCAGAATACATTTGGAATCCTAGATATTAGGACTGAGATGCACCTGAGAAGACCCATTTTCAAATTTGGAATCTTCTTGTATTGTTACTGTAGGAAGTGAGAATTAAAACATCAAAGCATTCAAGCCTGCTTGATTATCAAGGGAGGCTTTAGATTTTACCCTCTTTCATCATCTGCCTTTGGAACAAAGCTATTTTGAAGTATAAAACAGGTGTGTTGTCTCTGTAACACATCCATTAAAAAGGAAACTCGTTCATTAAAAGAAAAAAAAAGTGAGACAAAACATCTAAGACCAAACCAGGCAAAATAGCATTTTAAAAACACAGTCAGAAGAAAAAGAAAATAAAGTTTGCAATGTGATAAGGTATTGTATGGTTGTGTCAGGCTGAGTGATTTGTGTACATTCAGTTTGTTGGAGGAGTTGCAGCTCCTTCTTTGGCATGGCCCCAGACAGCTTGCCCTCAGTGGCCTCACTCGCCAACTGGGCCCTGCCTCCACCACTATTTGGGCCCATCCGGTGGTGATGGTAATGCTGCTGCAGATGCAAGGTTTGCTTTGCCCCTTGGTTCTTGTTTTCCAGCAGGCTCAGCTGGCTATAATGGTGGTGATGACACAGAAACAGACTGGGAGCCACTGCTGGAAATAGGTATACTCACATGAGAGAGAGAGAGAGAGAGCACATGAAGGAGGCTGGCAGCTACCCCATCCGCTGATAAGCATGCGCCTCTGAAAGCAGCCCTTAGCTATACATGTGAGAAGTTTTGTCTGAGTAGGGCTGCCTGTTTCAGTTCCCAGGTCCAAAATGGTGCCTGTAGAGGATGTGATGAGGAAGCTTTCTCAACAACAACAATGACAACTGCACCAGACGGGAGTGATCAGAGTTTTTGGGAGAGTGGGTGTACCATGTAGGCAGGTTAAAGAAGATATAGCGGCAAATTCACAGTGAATGAAATTTTAAGTATTTATGGGAGAGAGAGAGAGAGAGAGAGAGAGAGAGAGAGGTTCATGTAAATCAGCACAGCAGCAAAGCAAGGAGGCTCTAGGTACACTGTGGATTAGGCATGGGCAAACTCACCCACGTCCAATTTGTTGAACACTCACCCCGTTGCCACTGACACATGCCTCTGCTCGCTGGGCCACATGAGGGTCGGGTGAGGCCCAACAAGGACTTGGCAGCCATCCGCCCTGGCTCCAGGAGTCGCACATTCCCTCCCATTGTGTAAATGGCGGCTGTGAAGTCCCAATTTATGTAAGAGTAAAGGCGCGAATACTCTGTCCACACCTTTACTCTTGCGCAAATGGGGGCTTTACCGCCACTATGCAACAGGGAAATGAGCAAATTCCAGAGCCCCCATTGTGTGCAACAATGGAGGTTCCACGAATTGTGCATTTCCCCCGTTGTGTAAATGGTGGCCTTCAAGGAGCATTCGCACAATGCACGGTCCGGATGAGGACAGGTGGCTGCTGAGCACTCGTTGGCCATCACAGGCACTGGGAGCGGGGGGTCCGCAGATGCACCACAGATACTCGACTTGGTCTGGCGGGGGGACAGACATGTGGGAATCTGTCATCAACCCGCAACATCTCTACTGTGGATGCTGTCAATCTTAGTGTAAAATGTATAAGAAAGGTAGAAAGACCAACAACAGAGCATTAAAAAAAAAAGCTAAATTTTCAGCTGCTGCCCTCATCAGTAGCTGTGCAATTAATACCTACTGATGAGGGCAGAAGATGAAACATTTAGCTTTTAAAATATCTATAAATACTGTTTTCTCTCTCGTTCTCTCCCCCCCCCCTCGGAGAGAGAGAGAGAGAGAGAGAGAGAGAGAGAGAGAGAGAGGCAGTGATTGAAAAAGGTTTTGCAGATTGTGAGTAAACTGGTAGAAAATGGAAAGGTGATAGATCCATCATTATTCTATTTCAGATTTCCAGCTCAACTTGGCTGGGAGACAAAAGCAGTTTGGCTTCAGGCATTCTTCTGTGTCTATGAAGAATAATCATTAGTAGCAATTATTAAAGGGGCAGCCCCTTGTCAATGTAAATTATATTAATCATAATGGTCACAGTGAGGTTGAGCCATTTTGAAAGGAGAAAGTGCCAAAAGTCACAGGTTGCATTAATTCATTTAATTCCTTTTTATTAGGCCATAACATCATGATGTCAGGGTGTAAAGGATATTTAAAAGCATTTTTCTTGTCCCAGTAAGCTCAGACTCTCAGCAGCTGTATGTCTCCAAAAGATGATGATTGAAGAGACAATTAGGTTTAATTCTAATTATTCCCTGCTCATTACTCAAGACTAAATCCTTGATTTTGATATGTTCAGTGATCTAGTTAATTACCCTCTGACCATGGTGGTCCCTATTTTAAAGCCAATAAAATTTCTTCAATGCTTTCAAAATGTGGTTTCGATTTTTGTTAAGCACCATCACTAATAAGGGTTGACTACTCAGAAGTTTGATACAATTCAGCCAGTATCAAGCAATTTGAGTCACACTGCTTAAAAATCTATTATTATTATTATTATTATTATTATTATTATTAGGGATGTGCACTGACCCCCCGGATCGGATCGGATAGCGGATCGGAATCGGACCTGGGGGGTCGGATCGGATCGGATCGGATCGGAGGCTGGTCGGATCGGATCGGACCAGATGTCCGATCCGGATCGGACGCCATTTTGAATGCTTTTTCCCATAGCCAAGTATTGTTTTACAAAAATGCCTATAACTTTTTCATTTTTAAAGATAGAAGTATGAAACTTGGGCACATTGTAGACTGGTTAGGGGTAGTTATCTGTGAGAAATTTCAGAAAGATTGGTGCATGCATTTTGTGGCAATTAATTTTTTAATAAATACCCAGGAATGCCTATAACTTTGTCATTTTTAAAGTTAAACACATGACACTTTGCCACATTGTAGGGGGTACCTTGGGACCTATGTGTGTGAAATTTCAGAAACGTAGGTGCTTGTCTTGTGTGGCAATTAATTTTTAGAAAAATGGGTAGTAGTGGGGTAAATACAGTTACGCCTCCCATTTTTTTATTTTTGAAGATACAAACAGGAAACTTGGGCACATTACAGGTACCACTTGCCTTGATATGTGTGTGAAATTTCAGAAACATTGGAGCTTTCCTTGTGTGGCAATTAATTTTTGAAACAATGAGGAAAGAAACACCTATAACTTTGTCATTTTTAAAGTTACACACATGAAACTTTGCCACATTGTAGGTGGTACCTTGGGACCCATGTGTGTGAAATTTCGGAAACGTAGGTGCTTGCCTTGTGTGGCAATTAATTTTTTAATAAATACCCAGGAATGCCTATAACTTTGTCATTTTTAAAGTTACACACATGAAACTTTGCCACATTGTAGGCGGTACCTTGGGACCTATGTGTGTGAAATTTCAAAAACGTAGGTGCTTGCCTTGTATGGCAATTAATTTTAGAAAAATGGGTAGTGGTGGGGTAAATACAGTTACGCCTCCCACTTTTTTATTTTTGAAGATACAAACAGGAAACATGGGCACATTACAGGTACCACTTGGCTTGATATGTGTGTAAAATTTCAGACAGCTGGGTCCAGGCATGTGGTGGCAAGGTATTTTTGAAACAATGAGGAAAGAAACGCCTATAACTTTTTTATTTTAAAAGTTAGAAGTCTGAACATTGCTCACTTTGTAGATGGGTTAGGGGTAGATATGTGTCAGAAATTTCAGAATTATAGGTCCAGGCATTTGATGGCTATGGAATTTTTAAATTACATGTTTCAAAAAAATTTCTACAGAGGCCAGGTCTTCCCCTCCCGCTTCCCGCGAAGAAAAGGAAACACTCTCTCGTCTCGATCCCTTTGATCCTTGCTAGTAGTATCCATTACAGGGCTCGTGTTTCCTTTCCTACTTTCACTTTTCACTTTGTACTCAAGCAGACACGAGCCCTGTAATGGATACTACCAAGGATCAAAGGGATCGAGACCAGAGTGATCCTTCCTTGCACGCATGGCTGCAAAACTCAGCTAGGCTCAGCCGTTCTGCTTGAAAAGTGAAAGTAGGAAAGGAAACACAAGCCCTGTAATGGATACTACTAGCAAGGATCAAAGGGATCGAGACGAGAGAGTGTTTCCTTTTCTTCGCGGGAAGCGGGAGGGGAAGACCTGGCCTCTGTAGAAATTTTTTTGAAACATGTAATTTAAAAATTCCATAGCCATCAAATGCCTGGACCTATACTTCTGAAATTTCTGACACATATCTACCCCTAACCCATCTACAAAGTGAGCAATGTTCAGACTTCTAACTTTTAAAATAAAAAAGTTATAGGCGTTTCTTTCCTCATTGTTTCAAAAATACCTTGCCACCACATGCCTGGACCCAGCTGTCTGAAATTTTACACACATATCAAGCCAAGTGGTACCTGTAATGTGCCCATGTTTCCTGTTTGTATCTTCAAAAATAAAAAAGTGGGAGGCGTAACTGTATTTACCCCACCACTACCCATTTTTCTAAAATTAATTGCCACACAAGGCAAGCAGCTACGTTTCCGAAATTTCACACACATAGGTCCCAAGGTACCACCTACAATGTGGCAAAGTTTCATGTGTGTAACTTTAAAAATGACAAAGTTATAGGTGTTTCTTTCCTCATTGTTTCAAAAATTAATTGCCACACAAGGAAAGCTCCAATGTTTCTGAAATTTCACACACATATCAAGGCAAGTGGTACCTGTAATGTGCCCAAGTTTCCTGTTTGTATCTTCAAAAATAAAAAAATGGGAGGCGTAACTGTATTTACCCCACTACTACCCATTTTTCTAAAAATTAATTGCCACACAAGACAAGCACCTACGTTTCTGAAATTTCACACACATAGGTCCCAAGGTACCCCCTACAATGTGGCAAAGTTTCATGTGTGTAACTTTAAAAATGACAAAGTTATAGGCATTCCTGGGTATTTATTAAAAAATTAATTGCCACAAAATGCATGCACCAATCTTTCTGAAATTTCTCACAGATAACTACCCCTAACCAGTCTACAATGTGCCCAAGTTTCATCCTTCTATCTTTAAAAATGAAAAAGTTATAGGCGTTTTTGTAAAACAATACTTGGCTATGGGAAAAAGCATTCAAAATGGCGTCCGATCCGGATCGGACCTCATCGGATCGGATCGGATCGGATCGGAGGTTGTCCGGATCGGATCGGATCGGATCGGATTTTCCCGATTTTGGGTCGGATCGGATTCGGATCGTGGATCGGATCCGATCCGATGCACACCCCTAATTATTATTATTATTATTTATAGCTGCAGTCATATGAGAAATTTGATTCAGTTCATTTTTTATCAGGGCTTACTCAGTTTGAACCTTCTGAACTGTGCACAGACTTGTATGCGATCTGTGGCCAAAATCTGTACATTTCTGAGCTTGCAAGGTGAACTGTGAACTACCACACATTGTGTGTGTGTGTGAGGGGGACACACATGCATGAAAAATGTGCACAAATGTGCTTTAATCAGTAGGAGAAGTTGCATACATTTTAAAGATGAGCATAATTGATCCTCCAATTGCTGGGGAACATGGGTGGGAGGGTGCTGTTGCACCATGTCCTGCTTTGTGGGTCCCTGGTCTACAGCTGGTTGGCCACTGGATGAACAGAGCCCTGGACAAGATGGACCCTTGGCTGATCCAGCAGGGCACTTCTGATGTTCTTAGGATACTTACATTTGGATGAATGTGCACAGAAACAGGCATGGACCTTGATGTGAAAAAAATAAATAAACAAAGCTCACAATCTGATACGGACTCAAGTCGGAATGAGCTTTGAGATGAAATTGAGAGAACATTTTTTGTTCAAGTTTCTGTTTTGCTGATTCACATAGCCTTAGTCATTTGCACACATAATTGGGAGTAAGCCTTACTTTGGAGTAAACATTCATCAAATTGCATAGAGAAAGCATGCATAGCTAAAAAGGTGCTGTTTAAGTGAATAACAGATTTTTAAATTTAAAAAATGTAAGTATAAATGCACATAAAAGCTGTAGATGGCAACCTATCTAAAAAGAGGCATTCTCCCTTCTCTCACACATAGGATGAATGCCTCTTCTAAGAAGATGTCAGCTACAAAATCTTTACATAATAAAAACCAAAGCAAAACCAGCAATGCTACTTGCTTTAGAAGTTTTATTTATTGTTACCCATTTAAAATAAATAAATAAATAAATAAGGGCAGTCTATTCAATAGATCAGATAATCAATGAACATTCCTATAATTAACACAAATTTAATTGAGTTGCAAAGCAGTCCTTTATGTTTCTACTCAGAAGTAAATCCCCTATATAAATTTGCTGCCTTAAGTTCCTTCCTTCCTTCCTTCCTTCCTTCTTTTTTTTAATGGAGCTTTCATTCCTGACCAGCTTTCAAAACAACAGAGGGGCAGAATGAATCAACATAAGAACAAATCCTTGGCAACACTCTTATTTTTAATGTTCACATTAACTGATGGGTTTTTATGGTTTCTAGATCAGAAATGAGACCTTTACAGCTGTATTCCCCATATGTTTTCAAATCATGCCACATTGAGCATGCATACAATGGGATTCTACTGGATGAGCAGATTGTCCAAGTTCCCTTTGTCTTTGGGCTTTCTCACATGCAGGATTGCTGGTTGTATTGGGCAGCAATTTGCAGAGCATCTGGAAAGTGCAATGGACGGGGTGAAATTTGTTTGGTTTTTGTTTTAATACAAGCCTATCTGAGTTTCATTTCCTGAATTAACTGGAAAAGCTATCCTTCAGTATCCACACAGTGGCCCTGTTCAGAAGTCACCTTAAACCATGGCTTTAACCTTGGTAATTAAGCCAGAAAGCTGGTCCATGTTCAGATGAAATCTTGAACCATGGCTTTAATCACGGTGACTAAGGCAAAAAGACTTATTCACAATGGTTAAAACCATGGTTTGAGGTATCTTCTGAACATGGCCTGGCTTTCTGGCTTAACCATCAAGGTTAAAGTCGTGGTTTAAGTAGGCTGACCATATGAAAAGGAGGACAGGGCTCATGTAACTTTAATAGTTGCAGAGAAAAGGGGATTTCAGCCAGTGTCATTTGTATGCAATTAGTCCCTGGTGAAATTCCCTCTTCATCACACCAGTTAAAGTTGCAGGGGCCCTGCCTTCTTTTGTATATGGTCACTCTAGTATAGTGCCTGCAACTTTAACTGTTGTGATGAAGAGGGAATTTCACCAGGGACTAATTGCATACAAATGACACTGGCTGAAATTCCCTTTTCTCTACAACTGTTAAAGTTACATGAGCCCTGTCCTCCTTTTCATATGGTCAGCCTAGGTTTAAAGTGTCTTCTGAACAAGGCCATTGTGTGATGCAATTCCCCAGTTGAAAGTTGTGTAGGGCAAATTGCATACAGTACTATAGGCACTATGGAGGTGAGAAGTTTACAATAGGGCATGCATTAGGGAAAATTGTTTGCAACAATGGGGACATTGGAGAAAAGTGCATTCAAAAATGTGAAAGACATTTTTTGTGCAGACTTTCAAAAAAGCATTTGCAAACTGATGTGGAAATAAGATAGAAGGAAGTTGAACTTGGTAAACGGAAAAAAAGAAAGAAAAGGCTGTTCCGACTTCAGTCCATATCAGAGAGTGAGCTTTGGTTTTTTTTATTTTTTTCACATACAAAAATCATGTGAGTTTTCCTGCACACTTTTTTAAAAAAATGTGCACTTGCTTTTGAACACATTTTCGGGGGTCCACGGATCACATTGCAAGGATGGAAATGTCCAGACTTCAACCAGTCGGGACAGCGTGAACTGGATAAAGGCCTGCTCAAAAATGAACTGAAATGAATTTCTCCATCTCAGCTTAGTAGTTGTAGTTTCAAGGTTCCAAGGGGGGGAAATGCAAAGAGTCCTGAGCACAGGAAAATGGGCTTCAGGGCAACTTAACCAACAAGGGGCAGGCAGGTCTGAGTCCAGTCCAGATAACGCACAACAAGGTCCCCAGGCCACACAGCAGACCAAGGAACAGGTAGCAGGGTCGTCAGAGGTCAGTCCAGAAGTACTCACACCAGGAATGAGGCAAGGGAAATCAGAAGCAGAAAATCATAGAATACTAGAGTTGGAAGGGGCCTATGAGGCCATCAAGTCCAATTCCCTGCTCAATGCAGGTCCACCTTAAAGATCTGGTGGACATTGTTTCCAACAACTCTCTCACCCTGTTTTCATGTGGAATATTCCCCATAATTCCTGAGGAATTTATGTTATGTCAACTTGTAGCACTCTACTCAAGGGAATTATTGGAAATAAACATGATGCCTGCCGACCTCTGGATACCAGAAGGAGCGCTGCTACTAAGGGTAGTGAGGCATCTCTTTCCTTCCACCTAACCCCAATCCCCTAAAATTGCTGAGGTGCCGTTAATAGATCTCTTCTCCATGATTTTCTCAAATCCCTTATGAAACAGAATGAGCAATTCCAACCCCCTCCCCAAATTGCACTTCATTAAGTCTCGTGTTCTGCTCCAGTTGTCTTCCAGCAAACAAAGAGAACGTGGAATGTTGATTTTATGCAATCACACTCACACTTTGCTCACTGAACATGTCTTTGCTTTGAATTATTTATTTTATTTTGACTTTTACACTGCCGTGCCTTCATGAAATTCATTTTGGAAGGAAATTTCCTTCTGAATGTATTCACTTTCCTTTCTGCAAAACCCAAGACTTTCCTTCTTCCGTTGCTCAACTCTGTTTATCACTACTTACACTGCAAATTCCAGAAACAGAAATTAGACAAATATTCTGTTTTGGTTAAAAAGAAATCTAGTAACCCAGAGTCCCAAACCTAGAAAGATATTTGACAGATAATTTGTCATCTATGGTTTATAGACATGTCTACTGAGAAGTAAGTCCTATGAAGTTCAATAGGACCTACTCCCAGGAAACGGTGTATAGGATTTCTGCCTTAAGCTATAACCATCACCACAAACATAGCAATACATTCTGGGAGCTGGTTATGCACTGTGTAAATAAGTATTTTCTTTTGTACTCGATCTACTGCCTGTGAATTTCACTGTGAGTTCTGTTACTGCAGTCCTTACTCCCCACATTGTCTGCTCCATTTAATGATCTTACAGAACTCTCTTATATCCACCCTCTACTACAGAGATGGACCCTTCCAGGTCTGAGTGGACTACAATTCCAACCAGAATTAGCAAGCAAAACCAATGATAAGTTACTAAGGCCTGAGGATGTGGATATGGTGCTTGGCCAAGTCCAGTCGACCACTTGTGTGCTTGACCCTTGCCCTTCATGGCTTATTACATCAAATAAGGAAGGGATCGCTGGCTGAGTTCTGGAGGTTGTAAATGCCTCCCTGAGAGAGGGAGTGGTGCTGGCCTCTTTAAAAGAGGCAGTAATTAGACCTCTCCTAAAAAAGCCTAACTTGGACCCGGAGGATGTTAACAATTATATGCTGGTGGCTAACATCCCCTTCCTGGGCAAGGTGCTTGAGCGGGTGGTTGCAGGACAACTCCAGGCACTCTTGAATGAAATGGATTATCTACATCCATTTCAATTGGGCTTCAGGCCTGGTTTTGGAATTGAAACTGTCTTGGTCACCCTGTGGGATGACCTTTGATGGGAGAGGGATGGGAAGTGTGACCCTGTTGATTCTCTTGAACCTCTCTGCGGCTTTCAATACTATTGACCATGGTATCCTTCTGGATAGGTTGTCTGGGCTGGGAATTGAAGGCAGTGTTACATTGGTTCTGTTCCTACTTGGATGGGTGATTCCAGAAGGTGGTGCTGGGGGTAGGCTGACCATATGAAAAGGAGGACAGGGCTCATGTAACTTTAACAGTTGTAGAGAAAAGGGAATTTCAGCCAGTGTCATTTGTATGCAATTAGTTCCTGGTGAAATTCCCTCTTCATCACAACAGTTAAAGTTGCAGGCACTATACTAGAGTGACCATATACAAAAGAAGGCAGGCCCCCTGCACCTTTAACTGTTGTGATGAAGAGGGAATTTCACCAGGAAATTCCCTTTTCTCTACAACGGTTAAAGTTACATGAGCCCTGTCCTCCTTTTCATATGGTCAGCCTAGCTGGGGGATTATTGCTCTGTGCCATGGCTGTCGTGTTATGGAGGGTGTAGCACCAATGCTGAACAGTAGGGAAAAGACAAAAAGTCTGGTGCTGTTTGACGTGTGTTTTTTATTATTTAAAGTTAAAAGCTCAACTTTTCGGAGTATATCCTTCCTCAGGAGCTGTATACCCACACACGTTGTTTAGAAAACCTTTTTCAGAGTGAAACTCCTTCAGTGATTTCCTTTGCAGGCTACGTTATCACTGCGAGTGTCCTGACAATCACTGAAGGAGTTTCACTCTGAAAAGGTTTTTCTAAACAACGTGTGTGGGTATACAGCTCCTGAGGAAGGATATACTCCGAAACATTGAGCTTTTAACTTTAAATAATAAAAAAAACACGTCAAACAGCACCAGACTTTTTGTCTTTTCCCTACTGTCTGTGCCATGGCACCTTGGCCATGGGGTTCCACAGGGTTCTATTTTATCCCCTATGCTGTTCAACATTTACATTAAACCACTGGGAGGGGTTATCCAGAAATGTGGGCTGAGGTGCCATCAATATGCAGATGACACCCAGTTCTACCTCTCCTTTTCATCAAATGCAGGTGAGGCAGTGGCTGTTCTGAATCAGTGCCTGGGCACGGTAATGGATTGGTTGAAGTCCAATCAACTGAGAGTCAATCCAGACAGGACAGAGCTACTGTTTGTGGGTGGTTTGTCTGTCCGGCTACGTGATGTTCACCCTGTTCTGGAGGGGGTTGAACTCCCCCTAAAGGATCCGGTCTGTAGTTTGGGGGTGCTCCTGGATCCAGAACTGTCACTTGAGGCACAGGTGAACTCTGTGGCAAGGAGCACCTTTTATCAGCTTAGGCTGATATACTGACTGCACCCTTATCTGGGCAGAGATAGCTTAGCTACACTTAGCCATGCTCTGATAACCTCTAGTCTGGATTACTGCAATGCATTATACATGGGGCTGCCTTTGAAAATGGTCCAGAAACTTCAACTGGAACAAAACAGGGCAGCCAGACTGTTAACAGGGACTGGTCAATGAGACCACATTACGCCAGTCCTTTTCCAGCTGCACTGGCTGCCGGTCCAGGTCCGGGCCCGATTCAAAGTGCTGGTATTAACATTCAATGCCCTAAATGGCTTAGGGCCAGGTTATCTGAAGGAACACCTCCTCCCATATGTACCTGCCCAGACCTTAAGATCACCTGGGTTTGGAGGTGTGTCAACCGGTTCTGGATGGGGTTACACTCCCCCTGAAAGACTGTGTTCGCAGCTTGGGGGTGCTCCTGGATCCGTCGCTCCAAATGACAGCCCAGATAGATGCGACGGCCAGGAGTGCCTACTATCAGCTTCGGCTGATACACCAGCTGCGCCCCTTCCTAGAGTTGGAAGACCTAAAGATGGTAGTGCACGCGCTGGTAACTTCGAAGCTTGACTTTTGCAATGCGCTGTACATAGGGCTACCTCTGTGCCTAGTCCGGAAACTTCAACTAGTTCAAAATATGGCAGCCAGGTTGGTCACCAGTACATCTAGGGGTGACCATATTATGCCAGCTTTAAAATTGCTCCACTGGCTGCCAATTAGTTTCCGGTCGAAGTATAAAGTGTTGGTTATTACCTTTAAAGCCCTACATGGTTTGGGTCCAGGTTACCTGCGGGATCGTCTTCTCCCATACAATCCGCCCCACACGCTCAGGTCCTCTGGGAAGAATTTACTGCAGTCGGCCAAGACTAGGCTGACAACCATTACCCAGAGGACCTTCTCTTCTGCCACTCCCAGACTGTGGAATGACCTGCCAGAGGAGACTCATCAACTTAACAGTCTTTTAGAATTTAAGAAAGCTATAAAGACTGTTCTCTTCTGGCAGGCATATCCAGTGGAATTTTAGAATGCTTTAAGGATGTTTTTAGGATGTTTTAGGATTTTTTATGCAGTTTTAATAATATGTGTCATGTTTTAATCAGTTTTATGTATTTTATCATGTTGTTGTTCCCCACCTCGATCCAGATGGAGAGGCGGGTAAGAAATAAATTATTATTATTATTATTATTATTATTATTATTATTATTATTATTATATCCTGCCTTTTCCCCAATACTGGGACTCAAGGCAGCTTACAATTTAAAACATGTACAGTTAAAAACAGATAGAGATACACACAAATTTAAAATATAATTAAACATAGTACAATTTTAAAACATTTAAAACATTTAAAAACATTTTAAATACAAATAATTAAAAAAATTCCAAGATATAAACAACACATCTACAGAGGTCCAAACTACTCTGCAAAGGCCTGCTGAAACAGAAAAGTTTTAGCCTGCCTCTGAAAACACACCAAGGAGGGAGCTATTCTAGCTTCCCTTGGAAGGGAGTTCCAGAGCCCCGGGGCAGCCACTGAGAAGGCCCTCTCCCGCGTTCCCACCAGGCATGCCTGTGATGGTGGTGGGGCCAAGAGAAGGGCCTCCCTTGAAGACCCTATGCAAACCTATCAGGATTTTTCTCCTGATGATGACTTTCTCATATGAAACGCATGCTTTGTAACTGAGAAAATTTATCTAGTTTGGAAATCACTTTTGGGATGGGGGAGGGACAGTATAACCTTCACTTTTTATTAACGTCTTTGTTTTTGCTGTGTTTACAAGCTAAACCAACTGTGAAAGGTGCAAGCCTGAAGTTTATATTCAGCATAGATCTGTCATCTTGTGCTCGCTGTAAGGCAACCAACTCTACCATTTGGAGCTACAATTTATCAATCTGGCAGAGTGACAATTTTCATAGCAATTGAAAATTTATCATAGGTAGTCCTTTTTTATTTTGGGGAAAGGGAGAATTGACTCTTCTTGGAGAGACTAGGTGAGACACAGACTCTTCAAGATGGCAATTATGGATGCTGTTAACCTGCCAGGCAAAGATCATTGTTGTCCCAGAAACCTTGAGTGTCTTCCCAGGGAAGATTTATCAGTGTTGGTTGCTCCCTGGTTTTGTGGCTTTCATGAGCAGATGCAATATAACAAAACAGTGTTTCCCGAGAGAACAATGAAAATGACTATTGTCCCAGCTGTTTCAGGAAGCGAGAGCAGAGGGCATAAAACCCAGATATTAATGTTTACAATCAATTTTTGTACGTTCCTCATGTTGTTCTCAAGAGGTCCATAGAAGGAGATACTTTATGGAAGGTCAGCAGTTTCTCCTGAAGGGGTCTCTAAAAACAAAATTCATCCAAAGAGGTGCTTCACCCACTTTATGTTGTATCTGTTGTAGGTTAATGATGTTCAGTGCTGACAAATTGAATTCTGGCATTGTTATTTCATTGTTCAGAACTGGCAAACAAAACTTCTGATGATTGTGTTAGCAATTAAGGTGATCCCACAATATAATTTGCAAATTCGGGAGAACAATGGTGCCTTTGAAGCAAGAAAACTTTCACAATAGCTGAGCTGAGGACTTCTTCACTCGACCACTAAAACCGTGAGAGTGGGATAGTGGCCTTTGTCCTCACATTTGTCCTCCATCATGGATCCAGCAGCTAATGTGAATGAAGCTAATAGGGGTGCTCTAATGACCCCCACATGCTCAGAGAGGGGAGTGGCATCACACTGCTGTCCATGTCACCAAGACTCCAACATGGATGCTGGCCCAACCACTGGCTGCCACATATTCAGTGTTAGTGTATATGCATATGGTTCCTCCGTGCAAGCCAGAATTTCAAGCAACCAAGACCCCCCCCCCTTTTTTATTAACATCAAACACATTGCTGCTATGTGGCCATTATTTTCATTAACATGCAGGGGTTAAGTCTAAGTGGTGCAAGCCTGCTATTTTCAGTTTTGTTCACATGTACTGTGAATGAAAGCCTTTTTCAGGCATGTGGCTGTAATTTACCTACTTGTTTATTCATTCATAAATGTCTCTCCCATCTAATAAGTGATCTCATGCTGTCTTATTTTTTAAATGAGTTCCCAGTGCCACATCAATCCCCCCTCCTTCATGTGAATCCTGTCCCATCTCTCCTTGTCTGTCTTAGGGGAAGCTTCCAAATTATTTAAGAATTCTTAGCCCTATTCAGATGTTTTATTTCAAGTTAAGTATGCAAGGTTGGTGGACATGCTTTTCCCACCCACTCCATCTCTTCTGCTGCTTGTTCTATCACCCTCTAAATGTGGAAGATGAGTTTCTGAAGGGGAAGCCCTCCTCTCTCTGTGAAAGTGCCCCACACAACTTGGAATCCAGGAGTTTGGATGAATCAGCTTGTCAACCACTGACGTTCCAACATCTCTCTCTCTCTCTCTCTCTCTTCTAAATAAGAGTTTAATGCTTATTTATAGAAGTTCCATTTCACTGGGGATGGGCAAATCTGTCAGAACAAGAATAAAGATGGATTTTAGTTCTGTTCTTGCAATCACTGCAGAAAAGAAGTTTGCATCACGACTGACTCTCAGAATGAAGCCCAAGACAGACGGAGTGTTCATCAGGCAAGATGGAGTGACAAAGCGGGCATTGTTCCTTAAGCGCCATTCCCACGGGGATAATAATAAAGTGGCTCTGTCAGAGTGGAGAGAGGAAAGGACCTTGTCTTGGCAGGTTAAGTGAAGCTGAAAAGGTATAAATTATCTGGGTGCAATTCGCAACCTAGGCTTCACAGCATCACACTTGGAATTTAACTGGGCTCCTCACACTGTGTACTGCTTGTAAATGAAATGTGAAATGCAAAATCATGGGGAAGCCAGAATATAAATCCATGTCCTGTGCCTAACTCAATAAAATGATAAAAAACATGGAAAAGCAAAGGAGCACATCACATTTTGGGTACTTTCGACACACACATATACACAGAGAGAGAGAGAGAGAGAGAGAGAGAGCACAATCCTATATCCTCTTACCTAGTGGAAGGCTAGGATGTACTTCTGAGTTGAAGTTCCAGTTAGTTATATAAACTAGGGGTGGACATAAGAACATAAGAGGAGCCATGCTGGATCAGACCAAGGGTCCATTTAGTCCAGCACTCCATTCATATTGTGGCCGACCAGCTGTCGACCAGGATCCCACAAGGGGGAGTAGATGCAACAGCATCCTACCACTCTTGTTCCCCAGCAACTGGAGGTAGCACCCAACCATCAGGACTAGTATCCATTGATCACTTTCTCTTACAGGAATATATACAACCCCCTTCTAAAGCCAACCAAATTGGTGGCCATCACTACATCTTGTGGTAGCAAATTCCACAGGATCTCTGAATGTTTTGATCTTCAGCTCCCAGAAGCCCCTGTGAGTATGACCATTGGTCAGAAATGCTGGAAGTTGAAGTCCAAAACATTTGGAGTCCTACCGTTGCCCACCCTTGATTCAAACTAAGGCTGCCTCTACACGAGAGATTTAAAGCTCTTTCAAGTCTCATTAAAAATTTTACCTCTACATGAGCGGAGCGCAAATCGGGAGTTGAGGCGTGTTATCAATTCGATTATGCGCATTATCGAATGTGCGTTAAATAGCGAGTTTTATTTTGCTGCGGTCCGTTAAAGCGCATTTTGACTATGTAAACAAGTGATTCTCCGCATTAACTACTTCTAAAGCGCATTTCAAACAACCAGTAAGGCCACCAGTTGTGCGCTCAATTACCTCCTGCGTACAGTCATTTACCGTAAAGCGCTTCCGAAAAGATGCGCATAATCGGAGAACCAGGCGTCAAACCGAATTCTTGTAGAGGGGGTCTGAGAGGGCAGAGGGCCTACCCAGTGGCTGCGCCAGGCTCTGGAACTCCTTGCTAAAGGACGCTAGGTTTGCTATCTCTCTGCTGCCCTTCCACTGGCAGCCAAATGCATTTTTATTCAAGTAGGCTATTAGCATGTAAGCTGGTCCCTTGACTTAAGTAGTTGTTTTTTTTAATTATTCTATTATTGTTTTGTTCCTTAATTGTATTTTTAATATATTTGTTTTGTGGTGACTTTTAACCATTTTTTAAAACAAGTTTAGTTCTTATTATGATTCACCAGCTTGAGCACCAATTTTCTTGGTAGAGAGGTGAGGTATAAATCAAATAAATAAATAAATAAATAAGAAAGATATATCCTTCTGCCCCACATTTGGGCTGAATGTCCAAGGTGGCTAACCACTAGGGGTGTGCACTTCGCTCCGCAAATCTGACGGTCTGGAGGAGGTCCATCGGAGGTCCGATCTCACGGAACGGGGAGAGGATGGTTTCAAAACTGCCAAATACCCATGGAACAGAGATGTGCCTCATCAGAGCTCTGTTCCATTTTTGGATAACCACTCTATTATAGCCTATGAGAATTAACCAAAATACTTATAATTCTGTCATTTTTAAAGATAAAGAGATTAAAATTGCTGCTGTGATAGCTCTCAAACAGGGCTTTCAGTTCATCCCTATATATATATATATATATATATATATATTCCCCTCAAACCATCCCCCCATAAACACATACACTCACACACACATATCTCTGATTCTGTGTTCATTCACCCCTGTGCATTTATAGCAGGAGCTTTCATCCTTCTTCCACTGGTGCACAGTTGATCTCTACTTTTATAAACTGAAGATGCACAGCTGTGTATCAGCAAATGAAAGGGCTCCTGTATCTTTCAAAGTTGTATTGAAAGGGGAATTTCAGCAGGTGTCATTTGTAGGCATGCAGCACCTGGTGAAATCCCCTCCTCATCACTACAGTTCAAGCTGCAGGAGACCTGCCCTCTTTTGCATCTGGTCAAGAGGGCAGGGCTCCTGCAGCTGTAACTCTTGTGATGAAGAGGGAATTTCACCACGTGCTACATGCCTACAAATGACACCTGCTGAAATTCCCTTTTAATACAATTGCTAAAGATACAGGAGCCCTGTCCTCTTTTTCATACGATCACCCTACAATTTGTGATCAGCCCTGTAATGGAGGCTGCTACAACCAATGCAGGACTCTCGCGAAGTTGCACAAGCAGCCTTGGAGAACCCCATAGAGGTGTGAAGGAGGTCATTCTGGTGGTTGGAGAGCAGAGAGGAGGAGAAGCCAGGGTACAAGAAATCCTATGATCTATTCTGCTCCACTATTATGCTCTTGCTAGAAGAGCTCTGGGGTCCATCTAGAGAAAAAGAAGGAGGAAGAAAAAGGATAGAGAGCTGAAAATGGCAGAGATCAGAGGCTTCTGAGCTGGTGGCAATCCAAAAGGGAATCCCTAGCTAGCTAACTTACTAACCAACCACTTGGTTCTATGGAAGACATGTTGTAATACAGCAGCAATGTACATTAATCCTGGAACAATGTGCCGCAGGATGGTGTATTTGTCAATCTGCCCAGGTGTATTTGGTCAATATTCTAGGGAACAGTTTTCATATAAACAGGAATTGGATTGATCTTAGACCTGATGACTGCACTACATAATGTCTTGGAGGAAAATGCCTTGTATCCTTCAAGACCTCTTACAATGAATTTATTGTCAGCAGCCCTGATGAATAAATAAAATGATAGCACATTCTTGATATTGGAAAGGGACTCGTCATTTTGGTCAGAAAATGGCTAAGCAAAATGTAGGACTTTGTTGAAATGAACAAATTAATGGATACGATTGGTCTGAAGCTACCACACTGTTCAAACTGGTAGGAAAAAAATAGATGCCATTCACTATGTTCTTTAATATTCAGTGCATAGAAAAATAATCCATAAATTTGTAGGTTGAAAAAGAAGGTATATTAAAAGAAAAAGTAAAGAGGTTGTAGTTGGGATTCCAGGCCACTCTGCAATTTTACTCATCACTGGGACAAGATATTTTATCCCAGTTGCTTGAGAAACATTGCCTGGAGAAGTATACCAACTGCATACAACTCTTGTGTACCTGAATCTCTTCTCGATCTTTGTACATGTAGAAATCCATATTGAAGTTTCAGCTAAGCTATAGTCCATAGTTGGATGTTTCTATTTCTCTACTCATCCTCTTTGGATATACTCCATTGGTAATTATCTAGATTCAAATATTGTAAACACTTGGTGGAAATACGTTTGTACCACAAAACAGAGCTCACAGTAATTTTCTCCCCATTATTATCCCCATTGTATCGATATGGCTGGGCTAATCCAGTTGCCATGGTAATCAGTTGGCTTTGCTGCTGACATCTGTAAAAAAAAAAACAAAAAAAAAAAACCAGAAATCTCCATGGGACCATAGAGGAGAAAAAGTTGTACATTTTAATTCCATTGAAAACAAGGACACCACTTTTGGGTAATAAATGCTGCGTATGTGATTTTAAGCTACAGGGGAAATAGATAATTTGAATATGTTGTTCTGTCTTAGACTCCGATGTAGCTTTTCCTTTGTGGTTTTGAGCCAATCTTTGCTTCAGGGTTTTATGTATTTCAACTGGAACAATAATATTTGTCTGCGTAGTGGGGGGACATTATCTAAAATTTGATCAAGACTGACTGCGGCATTATAAGTAAATGTGTTTGCTAGGGGAAAAAATCCTCTTTTAAAATCACAACATACTTTGGACTTCTAATTCCTGTTCAAATAATACTGATTATAGTGATGTGTCTGGGATTAGGTCCTCAAAAGCAGCAGCAACTATTTAAGAGATAATTCTCTACTAGCATATTTCAACTGTGAATTGTTAACTCTCTTGAGCCATGTTGAAAATATGATGGAATTTGTTATTTTCAATTCTCCAAGAAACAAAATTGTAAACTGCACTGAAAATATATAGTTGTGAAAAAAATGGTGAGATTCACAAATCAAAATAAGACACCCCTCCCCCTGAAAAAATCCTAAATCTAATTTTATGATGATATTTCACTCAATCCTGGCACTTAAAGCCCAAACGAACAATACTTTGGACCAACCTAAACTAAATGTGTGTTAAAGCATGCATGGTTGCAGTCAGTGCAGGAGGGTGTAGGTGGAATTTGGAAGGTGGGGAGGGGAAATGGCTGGAAAGCTTAAATCTTCCTCTCTGAGAGTGGCACAGATCTCACACAAATCAGGGCTGTGCATGTGTACAGTAGAGTAGAGAAAGCTACCACAAATAAACCCACTATATGTGCTTTAGCATGCATTTAATTTGGCTCTTTAAAGCTGTATCTAACAGCTAAGTCAATCTCTGGCTCATTTCAGACATCACATTTCTCAACGGTGGTTTTAGAACTCCGCCGTGGAGTTTTTACACCACTGTTGAGAAATGAGTTGTCTGGCGAGAAAACTCCACACAGAATATCAACACTGTGCAGAGGAGAGTTCCTGCACAATGGTTGTGTTGTGTATTATGTGGCGGGCTCCGTGGAGTTTTCTGTTGCAATGAGTTGACTTTTCCCACTGGGTACAGAGTTCCATGGCAAGAGCGTTGAAAGGAACGAGTGCCGCTCTAGGAGAGCTGCCGGGATTGGGGTATGTTTTTTTTTTTGCAGCAATGGCTGATGGGATACCATCAGGAGGACTGGGGGAGGAGAGAGGGTGGAGGAACTGTCAATCAAATGTCACTATGGATTTTACTCAATTCCATGGTAGCCTACAATCACACAATGGTGGAGTTAGAACATGTTGTGTGGGGAGTTCCCCCAAAAAACTCAACTGGTGAGTGGAGTTTTCACATTGTATTGGCAAACATACTGTCTGAACTGAGCCTCACTCTCTCTTTTCATTTTTACTCTGGAGTGGACCCCAACTCTAAATTGGGGACCTAGCATTGGAAGGGGGGATCTTTAACATCTGGATCAGGTTCCCTGCATATACTATAGAATAATAAAGAAAAAGATATAGCTGCCATTGAAATAAGAGTGGTTTCCTTTTGGCTAATAGCTACCTGCATTCCCATTTCACAGATGAAATACTGGGCAACTGTGTATACATGCAAGTAGAGATAGATGGCTCAGTCTATTTCCAGTTCATGCCACTTTTACATGCATTTATTCATAGGTCCATGATGTGCTATTTCTGCATTCATCTGTGGACTTTTTTTTTAAGGAAATGTACATTTAAATAGGATTTTGAACTGATTTCCATTCAAAATATACATTTATAAACATTCCTCTCAAAATACGTGGTTTTTGACACATTTTGCGAATTTTTGCTACCAAAGAATGGCATCCCAAAATTCAGAGAAATGCAAAATCTGAAGTATAACCCACACACCCCAAAATATTCTCTGCCATCCACTCACTCTCCCTCCCTCACATCATTCCTACCACCCATCCATATTCTTTGTTGCTGGTGTGGTTGATGCTGACAATTTCAGCTCAAGTTGAAATGTAATACCCATTTGTGTTTGGAAAAACAACATCTTCCTACGGACATCAGAGAAATCCAAAGCAGATACAAATGACTTCAAGCTCCAGCAGACCTGACCTGCAGGATTTTCAGCAGGCTGGCATCTTCCAAGTCATGAGCATTACAGAACTGTAGACTTTTTTTGTTTTCACTTTCTGCAATTGTACAACAAATTAGTAATATAAAAGGACATGCCCTTACGCCACGCCTGGCTTGCCTAGACATGGTGGTCATTGAGGGGGGCTGGAGAATATGGAGAGAAGGAACCCCATTGGCATTCTGAGGGTGGTGCTACCAGTGGAGGGAGAGGATCTTCAGGTGCTATTAGCCTGTGAGACCCCTCCCTTCTTTCTCTTTGTGTGTGGCTCCCTCCCTCCCTGTATGCAGTGTGGGCTTTGCTGGTTATTCTTTTGGGGGCAGAGTAGGAATTTTTGACTCATAGTCTCATTGGCCTGGGCTATGTGTCTTTTCATGTACTTAGAATCATAGAATAGTAGAGTTGGAAGGGGCCTATAAGGCCATTGAGTCCAACCTCCTGCTCAATGCAGGAATCCACCTTAAAGCATACCTGACAGACGGTTGTCCAGTTGCCTCTTGAATGCCTCTAGTGTGGGAGAGCCCACCACCTCCCTAGGTGATTGGTTCCATTGTCATACTGCTCTAATAGTCATGAAGTTTTTCCTGATGTCCAGCCAGAATCTGGCTTCCTGAAACTTTAGCCCATTATTACATGTCCTGCACCCTGGGTTGATCAAGAAGAGATCCTGGCCCTCTTCTGTGTGACAGCCTTTCAAGTATTTGATGAGTGCTATCATGTCTCCCCTCAATCTTCTCTTCTCCAGGCTAAACATGCCAAGTTCTTTCAGTCTCTCCTCATAGGGCTTTGTTTCCAGATCCCTGATCATTCTTGTTGCCCTCCTCTGAACACGCTCCAGCTTGTCTGCATCTTTCTTGAAGTGTGGTGCCCAGTACTGGACACAATACGTCATACTGTAGGTGGGTTTCAGGAGTATATATTAGGCTTATCTAGTTGGTTTCTGTTTTGGCTAATTTGTCACATTTGACCATTGGGCAGGTATGTGTGGGCAACTTTGGGGTTGGTGAGCATTCAGAAACACCAGTCCCTAGGCTGACCATATGAAAAGGAGGACAGAGCTCATGTAACTTTAACAGTTGTAGAGAAAAGGGAATTTCAGCCGGCGTCATTTGTATACAATTCGTACCTGGTGAAATTCCCTCTTCATTACAAGAGCTAAAGCTGCAGGAGCCCTGCCCTCATTTGTATCTGGTCACTCTAGTATAGTGCATGCAACTTTAATTGCTGTGATGAAGAGGGGATTTCACCTGGTACTAATTGCATACAAATGATGCCGACTGAAATTCCCTTTTCTCTGCAACTGTTAAAGTTACATGAGCTGTGTCCTCCTTTTCATATGGTCAGCCTACCAGTCCCAGCTGGGGCTGCCAACTCAGGGCTTTGCAGTTTCAGATACGAGGATATAAGGATTACATTTGAGACCAACTCACCACACCCACATGGAGTTTTATGGCCTTGGAAGGAATGACAGGGAAGGCCTTCCTTCCCCAAATGGGGCAAGCCTAAGGGGTGGTAATCTTACCGTGCTACTCAATAGGCATTGACTGTGTTGCCTGATTCACTGCCTGGCTGGTTGCTGGCTTAGAGTAGATGCCCACTCAGGTTTCCTCCCTTTGCAGATCTTCACAATAAATGTGGCCCAAGTTTAAATACCATATCAGTGTTTCGTTTTTCCTCCTTTCACTCGCAATAAAGTTGGTGGAAAATACACTAATATATACACCATTTGGGGAGGGGGAGAGGACCATAACATTCTATCCAACTCTGATCTCTCTTCAGCCTCTGTTGTGTCACACTCTTTGTGTGTGTGTGTGTGTGTGTGTGTGTGCTTTGCTCATTGATTGCAAGAAGAAAAATGCACAAAATGTCATAAGCTGGTGAAAGTGCTATAAATTGCTGCTGAACATAAAAGTACCTTTTTATGTACTTTTCCAAAGTGGTGAACAATCTGATTCTGTAACGAATGAAAGACACCTAACAATCCATGAAATACAATGGATTAAACACAATCTGTACATCCCTACACCTTCCAACTAACAGGAGAGTGAAGAGGAAATAATTTTAGTCCAGTTTAGCCATGTTTGAAGTTGGAAAAGGAGGCAGCAAGCAGGAGAGAGAGAGCTGTAACTTGTTGAAGATGGGGCATTTGCAGATGAAGGGATGTTCTTTGGGTTGGGACATTAAGATTACCACCTGAGGGTACTCCTCCAGTACTTCCAGCAAGTGATGTGAGTTGGGTGGCTAGAAGAGACAGGGATTTTTCAGCATTGGCACTCCATTTGTGGAACATGCTCTGTAGAGTAGGCTGTCCAGATGGCTCGGGATTTCCCGGTCCTAACCGGGAATCCAGGGGCGAACCGGCCCAACCGGGGGGCGGGGGGGCAAACCGGGGTGGCGGGGGGTCATGCGGCAGTGGCAGCAAGCAAGGAGCGGCGGTAGACCCGGCGGCAGTGGCGGCGGAGGAGCCCGGGAAGCAGCCGCCCCAGCAGGGAAGTGCCCTCCCTCGCACCTTGCGCTCCTTACCCGCTTCTCTCCACTGCTCAAATCTACTGAGAAACAGGCTTCGCGGCCTGTCCCTCAGTAGCGCGCCGGGTGATGATGTCATCACCCGGCGCGATACTGAGAGACAGGCCGTGAAGCCTGTTTCTCAGTAGATTCGAGCACCGGAGGGAAGCGGGTAAGGGGCACGAGGTGCGGGGCGCGGGGCACTTACCTGCTGGGGCGGCCAGGTCCGCCGCCGCGCCACCGCTGCCGGGTCCGCCACCTGGTCCGCTGCCGCGCCACCGCCGCCGGGTCCGCTGCCGCGCCGCCACCGCCATGCCGCTGCCGCCGCCGGGTCCCCCGCCGGCTCGGAAGGCCAGCGGCCATGCGGAAGAGGCGGGGGAGGGCCGATCACGTCACTTCCGGATCCGGCCCTCCCATGCCTCTTCCGCGCAGCCGCTGGCTTTACGAGCCGGCGGGGAACCCGGCGGCGGCAGCAGCAGAAGAGAACCCACCCCGGTAGGTCTGGGCTGATGTTTTTTGGGGGTGGGTGGCTTGGTGGGGGGTTGGTTTGGGGGTGGGGGTGGCTTGGGGGGGTTGTTTTGGGGGGTGGCTTGGTGGGGGGGTTGTTTTGGGTGGGGGGGCGGGGGGGACCGGGATTTTTATTTTAAAAATCTGGTCACCCTACTGTAGAGTGGCTCACTTGGCACCTTTGTTATGGACTTTCTGACACCAGGTGAAGGCCATATATATCTCTATCTCCTTTCAGGCATTGAAAGAACTATTTTAGCGTTTTTACTGTTCCTTTCTGCTGCTGGTTTTAATTTGGTTGTTCTGTGCTTGCATTTTATGTTTTAAATATATTGTGTAACAGCTATAAAGACTGTTCTCTTCCAGCAGGCATATCCAGTGGAATTTTAGAATGTTTTAGGATGTTTTTAGGATGTTTTAATGCAGTTTTAATAATGTGTGTCATGTTTTGATCAGTTTTATGTATTTTATCATATTGTTGTTCCCCGCCTCAATCCAAATGGAGAGATAGGTAAGAAATAAATTATTATTATTATTATTATTACCCAACAACTTGAGTCCTTGAGTAGTCTAATACACTGATCATGGTGGTGGTAGTGGTGATGATATAATTGTAAGAAATAAATAATAAAAAAGGAAGCTAAATGGGAAATCCTATGGACGCTTACCTGGGATTAAGCCCCATTTTACATGGTGGAGGTTATTTCTAAGTAGACATACATAGGATTGACCTGTAAACCAAATAGAAAAGTCCCTGAAACTTTTGACTACTTGAGGAGGTGGAGAGTATATAACACTAAAACAGTTAGAGCAAATGCATCTCAGGGAAGAAATCATGCCAATTGTTTCAAGCTCCACATTTTCAAAGCAGTTGCCTCTGGGAAGTTTTTCCAGTGGTGTAATAAAATATGGTCATGGACAGAAAAAAAAATGTACAATATATTTACTAACTGTCTTTAAAAACCTAGCCTGAAGAAGTCAGCAAGGCAACAGAGACCTCATCTGAACTGACCTTTATGAAAGCAAAGATTCGTTTTCTGAAATCTTCAAAGACAGTGATATTGACACTTCACAGTGTATTTGCATAATTTCAGTAAATTATCTATACAAGATGACTTTGAGGAGAGGAAAGCTGATCACAGAATAGGCATTTCCCAGTGAAGTTTATAATTACCTGTCAATATGTCCATAATGAAATAGGAAATGCATTACTCCTATCTAAATTTTGTTATATGTAATATATATTCTGTTCACACAGTAACTAACCAGCTGCCTGTGAGAAACCCACAAGCCGGACCTAGGTGCAACATCACCTTCCTGTTTGTGTTCCCTAGCAACTGGTGTACATTGGCCAATCACCTCTGATACTAGCCGTCATGACTAGTATCCATTGATAGCCTTATCCTCCATCAATTTGTCTAAGCACCTTTTAAATCCCTCCACATTTATGGTCATTACTACATCTTGCGGTAGCGAATTCCAACGTTTAGCGATGTGCTGGGTGAAGATGTCCTACCTTTTATGTGTTCTGAAACTCCCACCAATCAGCTTCATGAGAGAATCCAGGGTTCTAGTATTATGAGAAAAGGAGAATAAATGTCTTCCTATCCACTTTCTCTGCACCATGCATAACTTTGTATACCTCTAGCATATCTCAACACATTCACCTTTTCTCTAAGCTAAAAAGTTCCAGATCATCTGGCTTCCATTTCTCATAATGGAGTTGCTCTAGCCCCTTGATCATTTTAGCTGCCCAAATATGCACTTTTCCCAACACTACATTCTTCCTCTTTTAGGTGTGGTGACCAGAACTGTATACAATATTCCAAGTGTGGTTGCACCATAGATTTGTATAACGGGAGAATGATCTTGGCAATTTTATTTAAAATTAATTTCTTAATTAGGCAGACCTAACATGAAATATTCCCCTCCCCAAAGCAGACACACAATGGGTCAACATTTCATTGAGCTCTCCAACACAGCCCTAAGATCTCTTTCTTTGTCAGCCACCACTAACTCAGATCCTATCAGTGCATATGTGAAGTTGGGATTTTTGGCCTCTATGTGCATTACTTTACATTTGCTTACACTGCTCTGACATCTGTGCCTTACATCCACAGAACTCAAGGTGAGATGTGTGGTTCTGCCTCCCCTCCCTACCCCAATCCCCATATTGTCCCAGCAACAAACCTGTAAGGTAGGTTAGACTGACAGAGAATGTGCCTTGTCCAATGTCTCCCAATGAACTTCATGTTTCTGTGAGGCATTAGAAACTTGGTCTTCCCAGTCCAAATTAATCATTACGTTACACTGGCCATCAAGGAAGCATGACATTGACAAATAGGGATATTTTCACTAGAGCCATGTGCAAATGGGTATTCAGAATTCTCCATTCTAAATGTGGGTGGAGAAATTGGGAGGACAATTTTATCGAATTTCTCCAGGGGGAGGAGAAATTCTCGAACAGTTTCTTGCAAGTAGGGCTCATCATTGGCAGGGGTTGTAGCACAGCTTATTTCTCCTTTCTTAAGGGTTTTAGGGAGGGAGGAAAGCCGCAACAGCAGTAACTGTGTTAACAGCCTGGCTCCCATTTTACATCCTCCACCATGTCCCATACCTAGCAGGTATGCTCATTCTGGAGCATTGTGGGATAAGAGAGGGAAGGTGCCCACTATATAAAATTAACTGAAGTGTGGGATGCTGAGGAAGCTACAAGTTGCCAGGGAAATGGTTGTACAATGAAAGACAAGGCAGTTGTACACATTCCTCAGCCGCCTCACCCTGAATCAAATCTATGAGAATTTCTAGTGCTGTGCCAAAAATTTCGACCATTCAATTTTCAACATTTCATTGGGCGGGGGGATAAAAACGCAGGTGAAAAAGGCTGGGAGCGGTGAGAATTTCAGAGAATTTTCTCCTTGGGGAGGGGAACAGGGTTTCCACATACCTTTTTAAATGTAGCCAATTGTAAAGGGGTCTTCCTTCCTTCTTCCTTTTTATTTTTTTAAAACATTCTCAACATTTTCAGGATCCCAGGAGTTTTTCCTAAATGCTTATTGGAGAGGGTGAGGTCACATGGTCTCCAATAGGCATTCACTAAGAACTATTGGGCTCCTCCAAATGCTGAGGGAAAGGTGTTGGTTTTTCTTTCCTGAAAAACTAAAAAAAGGAGGAAGAAGGGCCCCTCAGCAATCAACTACATTTTTTTAAAAAAAGGTATGTGGAAATCTTGTCCCCCTCCCCAAGGAGAAAGATTCTCTGAATTTTCCCCTCTTCCTGCAAAAGAGGCAGAAAAAACTAAGGCCTCTTTCGCAGGGAGAGAGAAAGTCCCCCAAAATGGGGGGGGGGCAGAATTTGGCCCAGCACTAAGAATTTCTCTGAAATTTCTACTTCTTTGAATTCATTTTCGAAAGCTATTCCCCCCCCCCCCCCTATCAAATTGAAGGAGAATGGTCAAAACAATTGTGGGAGAATTCTTTAGCATAACATTCATTGAACTCCATCACACCAGCGATTTATCACACTCTCGCCATGCCTGGTATGTGTTTTTGCAACGCGGTGCTCACATGACATCATCCCTGTCCTGCGCTCATCTCGCTGCTTCCCCACCCTTTTCCAGCTTATTTTGGAGCGGGGAAAGTCTGGTTTTTTCCCTCTGTGTGCACAATAGAGCTGCTCCTCCGTCCCATGAATTGCTGTCCTTGCGCTATTTTGGACCACCCCATTTTTTTGTTGGGGGCATGTGTGTTGAAGGGCGGTTTCACTGATGAAAGAGGAGGGTGGGGCATTTCTCTGCTCAACTGATCAAACATGAAGGAGGAGGAAGGGAGGGAGCCTGAACACCCTGCGGAGAAGGTGAGCCAAGCTGTCGCCACCTGGGACTCAGTCTCATTCAAGTCTATGGTTCTAACTCCTTAGATTTCCTGACCAAAACAATGTGGGCTTCCCCTTGTCATGCCAATATTGACCACAAATTTCTCCAAAAACTAATTGTAATACTTTCTCTTCACTTATCTTGTTTAACATGATCTTAGGGGAAAGCATAGTGTGTTGTTTTACCATAATTGAAACAAACGGAAGCTTAATCCAGACAAGACAGAGGTGCTCCTGGTCAGCCAAGAGGCAGATCAGGGAATAGGCACTCAGCTTGTGCTGGATGGGGTTACACCCCCCCTGGGTGTACTCATAGCTTGGGTGTACTCCTGGATGCAGCCCTGGGTCTGGATGTCCAGGTTTCAGCAGTGGCCAGGAGAGCATTTGCACAGTTAAAGCTTGTGCTCCAGCTGCACCCGTTCCTTGAGATGTTGGACCTGGCCATGGTGACACATGCCTTAGTTACATCCCATTTGGATTATTGTAACAAACTCTACATGGGGCTGCCTTTGAAGAGTGATCAGAAACTTCAGCTGGTTCAAAGAGCTGTGGCCAGATTGTTGACTGGGGCTAGTTACAGGGAGCATACAACTCCCCTGGCTTCCGGTTTGTTTCCGGGCAAAATTCAAAGTGCTGGTTATCACCGATAAAGCCCTATATGGCTCGGGTCCAAGTTATCTGAAAGACCATATTCTCCCATATGAGCCTGCCCGTGCTCTGAGATCTCCTGAGGAGGCCCTTCATTCAGTCCCACCAACATCCCAGGCACACCCGGTGGTCATGTGAGAGGAGGGCCTTCTCCGTGGCTGCTCCAAGGCTCTGGAACTCCCTTCCTAAGGAAGCCAAACTGGCTCCTTCTGTGCTGAACTTCTGGAGGCAAGCAAAAACTTTTTTGTTCCAGCAGGCTTTTTGAAATATGCTCGACCTATGTTAATATATGGTTTTGTTTGGTTTTTTAAAATTTGTTACTGCTTTTAATTTTTTAATTTTTAATTTTTTTACTGTTGATTTAATTCTATTTTAACTTTTGTAAACTTATATTTATATGTTTTAATTGTACATGTATTAACTTTGTAAACCACTTTGAGTCCCAGCCCTGAGAAAAAGGCGGGATATAAATATAATAATAATAATAATAATAATAATAATAATAATGCAGTTTCAGGCTGCCATACTATTGTATTTGTGCAATATCTATCTATCTATCTATCTATCTATCTATCTATCTATCATCTATCTATCTATCTATCTATCTATCTAATCTATCTGCAGGGGAAAGGAGAATGTGGAGGTGGGGTGGCAGATTTCACCAGCAGCGTAGTGATACGGGTGAAAAAATACATGAGCACAACAATGCACAGACATGAGAGTGTACCCAGCACTAGACTCGCTAAGGAAATGCAGGGGGAAACCCTGGATGCAAACTGAGGGGAAAAACTAGGTGTGATGGAAGCCATTTTCACAGGTTCCCTTCCACCATCATATGGCTCTCAGGAAATGTCACCCCCTTTACCTTCAAAAACTGTTGTTTGGATCAAAATGCTAAATGACCATATGAAAAGGAGGGCAGGGCTCATGTAACTTTAACAGTTGTAGAGAAAAGGGAATTTCATCCAGTGTCATTTATATGCAATTAGTTCCTGGTGAAATTCCCTCTTCATCACAACAGGTAAAGTTGTAGGGGCCCTGCCTTCTTTTGTATCTGGTCACTCTAGTATAGTTCCTGCAACTTCAACTGTTGTGATGAAGAGGGAATATCACCAGGAACTAATTGCATACAAATGACACTGGATGAAATTCTCTTTTCTCTACAATTGTTCAAGTTACATGAGCCCTGTGTCCTCTTTTTCATACGGTCAGCCTACATATAGGGATTAATCTCTAATTGAGTGCCTAAATGGACAAAAGTGTAACTAGGTATTTCTGCAAAGCTAACTGATTGTGGTCCTCCTGATCCATTCATGTTCATTGACCCCAAATTCTACGACTCTAATTATTTTGGGATGCAATACTATACAAGCCATGGGGGAATGTTCAGGGTTCTAGGATATGCAGAGGATTATGCCCTTGGCCTATTTATTTCTTCGTTCTTTATTATATGTCTATAACACACAATTGCTGAAGCTCTCTCCCTATCACTGATGCAGTTAAGTTGAAATATTAAAGTATACTGGGCTCGCCATTTGATGGGCTCTCGATTTCATTTAAGAGGGCCTTAGAATTCAAGTTACTCCTTTGCTGCTGATCTGTTATATATTGGCATTGTTGTCAGATAACTGAGCTCCTTGGTATCCTGGAGAGCTAGTTCTTTCAACATCTGAGGAAAAGTCTCTAAAAGTACATTTACACATTACCTGCATTTGTATTATTGTTGTTATATGCCTTTTCCCCAATTCTGGGACTCAGGGCGGTTTACAAGATTAAAACATTTACAATTAAAACCTATAAACATAAATTTACAAAATTTAAAATAGAATTAAGCCCACAGTAAAATTAAAAACATTTTTAAAAATTAAAAAAAATACTGGGTCAAATGGATCAATGGTCTGACTCAACGTAGGCAGCTTCCTATGTTCCTATGAATTTATTTTTATTTATTACTTTAAAATGTAAACCCTCTATACCCTGTTTTTCTTTATAAAATAAACACAATGCTGCTTATATAAAATATGTTCCTATAAGACACAAAACATGGTGCAAACAAAGAAATCTGGATTATAAGTCCTCTTCTAGCCAAGCAAAGCCTTTGTCAACCAGGGAACATTCATCCCGACCTCAGAGTTCCCCATGGCAGAAATCTCTGAACTTGGGCTGGGCTGGTATGGAAGTTACGGATCACACAACCTGACAGAACTGTCAGAAAACATGATCTCTGGCTGTCAAAGCAGCCTGCAAAGCATGGTATGGAGGAGACCCCATGGGTCCTCAGTATTACTTGATTAAGAGCTAGGCAGGGCAGGAGAACAGACATTTTTGCAGCCTTCCCTCCCTCTTTTGTTATTATCTTCAACTATACAGACAACCTCTGAGCCCATTTTGTTGGCTTACCTCTCGGTACACAAGGAACGGATCGAGGTGAACCCCCCTGACCTCTGGTCTGGTGGAGGTGGTTTGGCACAGGAAAATCTGAGTTGTTTGGGACTCGCTGGATTCCCCCAGAGCCCTCATGCATCCTCTGGATTTCATGGGACATTTTCACAGCTCTAAGAAAGGCAGGATATACTAATTGCAGCTGCAATTAGAGTATCTTGGGCAAATTATGGCCATAATTTCTCACTATATATCTTACCCATAGGCCATCCCAAAGAAAGATGCTGCTCTTGGCTCTTCAACCCACCTGCAAACCTCTACCATGCTCCTAGCCAGGGGCTCCAAACCAGCCTGTTGCTGCATCACATGGACCACTGGATGTCAAGAGCCTTTTTTTGGGGGGGAGACTCCTGCTCAGTTCTTGGTTCTGTGTTTCTGCCAGCATTCAGCGCCATTCATACTCCTCTTCCTTAAGTAACAACAATGCAGAAGTTTCCGTGCTAAATACCAGCTAGATCCAACCTCCCCAATGGCTTGCCACAAGTACAGTAAGGTTGTTTTAGACTCTGGACTTGATGGTCATACAGGGGCTGTGTGTGGCACTAAAAGGCCAAAATTCCAGGGTCCCTGATATTAGATACTCAGGCACTCCCATCTCACATAGCCTTGGTTTGGCCCAAGTATTGTAGGTGCAGTTGTGTTTGAGGAACCAAGACAGAATGTCTGCATTCACCTAGACTGCACTTAAAACATCTACTCAGACTTTAAAATGGAATGCATTTCATTAAGGAAAATACAACGTTCGACACAATCATGCCTTCCACCCAAGCAAAGCAAAATGGCAAACAAACCTTGCAGCTGTATATTCACAAATGCTGTATTTACTCATATTGACTTTGAAAAAGGGATCTTTCTCTGCAGAGGGACTTCCATTTCTCCCAGGCAAAGCCAAGGAGTCCCTGAGGCTCAGAGCAATGTCCTGGATCTCATGCCTGAGGGAAAGGAAAGGCATCTTTGTCCTCTGTGTTCAGACGTAAATACCCTTCTCAAAGTCAGAGGCCTTCCTCCTCATACATATTCATTTATTTTAAAATATCTAAGTCTATTGTTCCACACCATCAGTTTAGAGCATCCTCTTTGCAGAATGTCTCATCTTTGTGTTCCTAAACTGGACATTACTTCTGCTTTTCATGACTGGTCTACTTTTCTTCTAGACATGGGGATTTCCAACCCACAACTCTTCCTTCCTCTAACCCTTGACTGGTCGCCTATAAGGAACAAGACAGTTGGAACAGGTCACAAACTTCTAATGACTGATATGTCAAGTAATATCAGCTCATACTTCTATACCCTAAAGCATCTAACCCCTGATGCAATGTTTTGCTTGTACCTCTACTTGTCCTCTTAACCTTAAACCATTTACCACCACCCTTTGCACATCATTTTAAACCCCTTTTATGTCCCCAAAGCTTCTTTCCCTTTGCTATGTTAACAACACATACTCAATAAAATTGTAAGGCCTAAGGAAAGCTCCGTCAGGGCTTACTTCTTTAGTTGGTAGTTTGTATTACTTGCAGTGGAGGCTGGTAGCTTCAGTGCCATGGGGAGGTGACTCTGCTTTGAGTTTCAGTCAGAACTCTAAAGCAGCTATCCAAGGAGCTGAACTATAGCCTCAAAATAGGTTTGGCACTATGAATAGCTACTCTAGGGTCCTGACTGGTTCTGACAGAAACCCATAGCGAATTCACCACCACACCAGCATCCACTGATTACTTCATTTGCTTCAACAAGTGGCAAGCCACATTTGGTGGCCCTCCTGCAGAGATGAGGCTGTGATGTCCAATCCTGTTGCCTCATCAGCTAAGCCATCCATCCATGAGCAGGGAATAGAAAATGAGTAATCGTATGTTTATTTATTTTGGAACGTACACCCTATCACATGTAGAACTTCACCCATTCGTAAGAGAAATGAACGTGTGTCCAGGGACGCATGAAACAAAATTTGTGAGCAGACCCCATTCAAAGTTCCAAATGCAAGCATGGACGTATTTCTGTCGAAATATTCCATAAGTTGTTGAAGACATGCTTGCATGTACCTCATTCCCAATTTCCACTTTGATTGGTGCACGTATCTAGATTATACAAATTTCCTCCATTGATTGAATCAGCCCCATTTTAGTCTATGGAGGAAAGTGGTGCAAATTATTACAATTGTGCACATTTAGGGAAGATCTCACATTCATTTGCTACTTGATGTGCACATGTTTCCTGTTCATACGGAGCAAACAGCAATTGCAAACCTGGATGGGAATCAGGGACAAGATGAGCGGCGAGATGTTATTTTGGAGAATTCTGACGGTCTCTAACATTGCTCAGTTGCCCATCCCTAGCTGCGTCTCTTGGACATGTACTCCCATAGAACCACAAGCTGATATTTTGAAGAAGAGAAGGCATTTCTATCTCCCAAGGCCCCCCCCCCCCAACACACACTTTTGCTTCTTTGTCAACTCCTATTAGCCTCTCTTCAAATGTGTCCCTGGCTGGTCTATTTCTCAGAAGATGCCCATTCAAATAGAATGCTAACAAGGACCTCAATTACTAGCTTTTTCCAAGCCTCCAGCATCTCTCACTTTTATAGTGTATTATTCATCACTGACCAAGAGGGGAAAATATAATATAAAATAGCACCCAGCTGATTCTGCTGTGAAGTAACAGAGAAATGTGGCCAAGAGAGAAAGAACATGAACTTTTTTGGTGTGACAGTACAGATCATTTCAGGACTCGGAAGACTGACAGATGGGACAAGAAAGAAAAAGGTAGTTGGTTGTAACAGATAGAAGAAAGGGGAAGGGAATAGAAATAATCCACAGGTCAAAGTAGAGATGAGATAGGCAACCTTCCAAAGTAGAGATGAGATAGGCAACCTTCCAAGAGGGATCAGTGATTTCATTCTTTACAGTGTAACATGCTAAGAAAGTCTTCCCCTAACCTGCCCTCCAGACTACAACTCCTATCAGCCCCAGCCAGCAGGGCCAATAGTCAAGGATGGTGAGAGTTGTAGTTCGGGGGGCTTTCTAAGTGGAGGCATGGAAATACAATCATATCTCAACCCAAGCCTCATGCTTGGGTTGAGATATATTTATGTATTAAAATGTTTAGAAAAGGTCTTTCTTCCCCCAAAAAATCTCACCAAGACAAAACTTAGAGAACAACAACAGTGAAATTAAGAACAGAGGAAGTCATATTTCAAACATTAAGAGAGCTGAACTGAACTTTAAACCCCCATCCCAAAACCCCCTACATAAAAGAGTCTTTATAACTTGCCTAAACCTAAGGCAAAGTTGGGGGACGATATGACTTCTTCAAGTAGGAAATTCAATAATCATTCAGGATTATAAGAGGGAGATTAAGGCCCCCTCTAGATGGATTCTGTTTGACGCCTGGTTCTCCGATTATGCGCATCTTCTCGGAAGCGCTTTAACGTAAATGCTTGTATGCAGGAGGTAATTGAGCACTCAACAGGTGACCTTACCGGTTGTTTCAAATGCGCTTTACAAGTAGTTAATGCGGAGAATCGCTTGTTCACATAGTCAAAATGTGCTTTAACGGCCGGAGCAAAATAAAACTCGCTATTTAAAGCACATTTGATAATGCGCATAATCGGAGAGAAAATGTGCCTCTACGCCCGATTTGCGCTCCGTTCTTGTAGAGGTAATTTTTTTAATGCACCTTGAAAGAGCTTTAAATGCCTCTTGTAGAGGCAGCCTTGATTAAATTAATAGAAAAGAGTCCTAGTATTTATTCTGGATTCTCTGTCATCTTTCTTCTATCAGTAAACGGGTGCATGCATAATCACAGTGTGTTGGGGACTTTTCCCCCCCAAGGATATTTGGGCTCTTTGGGTCCTTGGCAAGGAGTACCCCCCCAGCTGGGTGTGTGTGTGTGTGTGTGTGTGTATATATATTTGCACTACACCATTTCTTTCTCTCGATACAAAGAAATGGAGACAGTGTGGTCTCTATATACTTGTATTAGGGGAGAAGAAAAAGAACTCCCCTCCCAAAAAAATGCTAACTGAAACCCATCCAGTGAACTAAATCCCAATTAACTAAATAATAAAGGGAAGTTTCATAAAAGAAAACAAAAACAAATCCTAAAAATATTTTGCAATTTGAAAAAAGCAAAAGGGGTGAAAAAGATTTTCCTCCTCCAGTGCAGATGAGAAAAGGTATTCACATGCCAACCATTAACAGTAATTATAGTAACCACTTGCTGAAGGCCACAGCCCTGTAGGGGCCCACTGACTAGATCTCCCTTGAGTTGCTCCTCCTCTTCACCTGCTAGTTCACCTGTCTCTCACTTGATGGTGGTGAGAAGGAGGAGCAGGAGATGCCACTGCCTACCTGGTCGCTGTCAAACAACTGAAAGGGGAAAGCGTGTCATTCCCAGACATTATAGAAAAGGCCCTGATGGGAGCAGTGGAGGGTGGGAATTACACACTTTCCCCTCCTCCATCCCATTTCGGGCCTTTAAGGTGGTGGGGTGAATGACATGCATCCCAGAGGCCCCTGAAAGCTGCTTTCCCACCCCCACCCCACTGGGTGTCCTCTTTTTTAGTTTCCCAAATGTGGTCACCCTAGGATAAGGAGCAAGACCAGGGCCGGATCTACACTGCTGCTTTAAAACACTTTATAACAGTAGTGACAACTGTTTTGGAGTGTGTCCTGGGCCCCAACAGTTGTCACTACTGTTATAAAGCGCTTTAAAGCGCTTTAAAACAGCAGTGTAGATCCTGCCCAGTTGGTTACAATGGCAGTGAGGAGGTAGACTCACGGGATGTTCATGTTGTTGTTTTCTCCATGATCACTCACACAACACCAGAGGTCCATGCATGCAGATAGAAGACTATGGAACCTCCCTTGCCAGAAAAATTGTTGTGCTTTGACCCAGAAGGATATTGTGATTTTAACTTGTTTTTATGCGTTATGGTTTTAAATTTTGTATATCGGTGTTTTTAATGTTCAGTGTTTTAAATTTTTGTAAATCGCCCAGAGAGCTTCAGCTATGGGGCGGTATATAAATGGAATAAAATAAATAAAATAAATAAATAAAATGATGGACTGAAATAGAAGAAATGAAGCGCAGCTGGTGCGTTTTGTAAAGGTGTTCTCCTGATAGCAAGTAAGGCATTATCTATATACAGCCAAGGTACACACAGTAACTTGTAGTTCATTTTGCATTAATCTTCTGATAATTATTGTCCCTTTCATATTTCCAAAGTTGTACCTTAAATTATAAAGCAATTTCCATATTTCTGTTCTCTGAATCCAATCACTTTGTGTCTCTAGCATGTGTGTGTGTGTGTGTATGTGTGTGTGTGTGTATATATATATATATATATATATATATATATATATAAAATAATAATAATAATAACAATTTATTTCTTACCCGCCTCTCCGTCTAGATATATATATAGTTTATAATGCACACACATAATGAAAGATACAGACTTAGGGTCAAGACAGAAGCTTCATGCTAGTTCAAATCTTTCTGATCCCAAGCAGCTCTTGAGAGAGGGCTGGATTTCCACCCAAGCCCAGCAGATACTGATCAACTTTACTCAGAATCTCTCTGCATTTCAAGCCAAGCATCAGCTCTACCTCATTAATGCACATAATTTCAGAGAGAAAACCACCAGAACCTGCAGAGAATCCAGGGAATCGTTGACTTTGGTAAGATCAAATGCTGCTCAGCAACTCATGGGGCTTGTTAAAAGTGAACCAATGCACCCTTCTTTGACGTTGCTCTCAAACTAGAAACAAGGAGGCAGAGTGTCCATTAGCCACCTGCGATTCATCTTCTTGGCCATCTCTAGAGTGGAGTTGCAACTACTTCTTAAAGAAGCTAAGAACTACCTCCCTCATGCCATGGAGGTTCGGAGAGGTCCTGGAGTCTGGCTGATTCTGCAGCTGGAACTTTTCTTTCTTCTGTGTCAGGAAAAATCAGCAAGGTCTGGAAAAAGATCAAGCCTCTAGGAAACATCCAGGCTTTCTCTTTCATCCTCTAAAGCATAATTTTATGGCAGCTGATTGCTCAGTGCGATCAGAGACAGGCGTATTGGTCCAATATAATAGGGGTGCCTGGGTAAATAAAGATGTTCATGTTCTCCTTAGCAACAATTGATGGCCTTTTCATCGCAAAGCCTATGTTCCCCACTGTACCTTTGGTGCTGTGCCTAATCCTGCCCCCTGTTTTCGGAAACTTTCTCTCTCCCTGTGAAAGAGGCATTATTATTTTTTCTGCCTCTTTTGAGGGAGGGGGAGAACTTGGGGAGGGGGACAGCATTTCCACATACCTTTTTAAAGTGTAACCAATTGCTGAGGGGCACTTGGAGGAGCCTGGCAGTTCTTCGTGAATGACTATTGGAAACCATGTGACCTATCCCTCTCCAATAGGCATTCAGGAAAAACTCCTGGGCTCCTGCAAGTGCCGGGGGTGTTCAAAATAATAATAATAATAATAATAATAATAATAATAATAATAATAATAGAAAGAAGACCCCTCAAAACTGACTGCACTTAAAAAGGTATGTGGAAAACTTGTCCCCCTCCCCAAGGAGAAAATTCTCTGAAATTCTCATATCTCTCAGCCTCCTTTACTAGAGTCGTTTTCTCCCTGAAATGCTGAAAATTGAACAATTGAAATTTTCAGTGTAGCACTACTACATTAATGTTGTATTCTTCCTTGTACTGTTAGTACAAGGAATATACACATACAGAGACAGGCCCATGCCACTGAAATGTGTAAAGCTTGGGTAGCAGAAACTACATTCACATTAGTGCAATTGTGTTTTTTTCTGTCTGTTTGTTTTTACTTATTTCTCAGAAATCTTATATGGTGGTGGGGTGGATTTAGGGATAAGGGGGAAATTCAAACCTATTTTTGCACTTTAGAATCAATGGGCAAACTGAAGCTCAGATATCCTTTGCATTTTCATTTCGAGTTTTGCAGTGTTGTTTTCCTATTCTAGAAATTCATACAATACCAAAAAGGTCATGCAGAGATGTGCATTTGCATGAAAATAATATTTTATATTAGGACAGTTGTTTGCCCAAATATGTGTATATTATATTGGTCAAAATTGCATACAAAATTGCACATATTAGGAGAAACATGCTCCCCATGTTCATGGAAATGTTAAAAAAGAATTGTCAAAGTTTGGGATGAGCCAAAGAAAAGATTGGATAAATTATCGAAGTTTGAGACAACCAAACGTAAGACTGGAAAAATAAGAAACCAAGGTGACTGAGGGCTCTTTCTTCTACTAAATTGTAAACAAGAGGAAGGGAAAACGCCTATCAGCAATCTCATCCAAACTAAGGGAATTCAACTAAGGATGGATTGATCTGTCAATATCACCCTTCCCCCCAGAACAGTATTCTGCTTTCTAAGGCTGAAATCCTATGGTCCATAGAAGGGTGTCTCAAGGGCAACAGGAAGATCACAAGGAGGGAGCCTCCATTGTCCTTCCATGGTTGGTGCTATGACTGTAGTAGCAGCAACAAGGAGGTATGTTTAACAGAGCCTTCAAGCCCTATTAAGAGAGCAAACCCATCCCTATTCCCTCCTATGCCTTTTTAGCTCATGCCAGCAAGGAAGAAGTCAAGAGGGCTTCCTGGATTTTTCTTCCATCTATGGTGGAGAACATAAAAAATGCCCTCCCCCTAATTTTGAACAAACTAACTATTTCCTGGATATAGGGGCATGGTCAGGAACTGGGAGGGCTTAGGGTAATTAGAATCTTCAGCCACATCCATTTGCTCTCTGACAAGTCTCCAAAATGCCAATTTCCTACCTTCTACTAGGTTGGAGTTCCAACCTTGTAGGTGAAGCTGCTACAGAAATGTCCATGGTTAGGCTGACCATATGAAAAGGAGGACAGAGCACATGTAACTTTAACAGTTGTAGAGAAAAGGGAATTTCAGCCGGCGTCATTTGTATACAATTCGTACCTGGTGAAATTCCCTCTTCATTACAAGAGTTAAAGCTGCAGGGGCCCTGCCCTCATTTGTATCTGGTCACTCTAGTATAGTGCATGCAACTTTAATTGCTGTGATGAAGAGGGGATTTCATCAGGTACTAATTGCATACAAATGATGCCAGCTGAAATTCCCTTTTCTCTGCAACTGTTAAAGTTACATGAGCCCTGTCCTCCTTTTCATATGGTCAGCCTATCCATGGTGACTGGATGGAGCCAAAATGAGAACCCCAATGTCAGGAAAACCTCTCTGAAGATGGAGCTCAGACCACCGCATTGGAGTGTTATGACCCCGAAGTCCTATGCCCCCTTAAGGGAGCATATGATTGCTCTCTCTATACATGTGTATTTTATTTGGGTCAACAACTTTCCTTGTTTGTTTCTTTTTAATTAATAATTCCTGCACTAATTTCAGAAGGGTGTACAGCACTCTTACCGTTACTTGTGTTCCTTAGTGCTTTTCATCCAGGCTGAGGAGAAAAGTACTGGCTATCCCATAATTGCATGAAACAAAATAAGGAAGAATAAAGGATTCTTCCTTTCAAATGGGCAATTTTCTATCTAGGAGTTTTCTGTATGCTAGTCCTGTGCTGGTTTTCACTGCTTCTTTTCAAGCATCCCTGGGCAAAAAGTGATAAACTACTACTGAATTTCCAAGCACTCACTCAAAACTGAAAATATTGCGAGTGGAATATGGAGAGTAATATGTTTGGAAAACATTCAAAACAAGCCAATAGTAATCGCACACTTCCCCTTGTTGCATTTATGGAAGCCACCACTAACACAATGGGAGGAAGTGTGCAATTTTCAGAGCCTCCAGAAATTGCGCTCTTCCCCCATTGCATTAATTAACCATTGATGCAGGGGGAAAGTGCGTGATTTCAGCAACCGGGGGTGGGGCAGCTGCCGAGTGCTTGTGGGAGCCTCATGAGCACTAGGGAGTGGGTCCATGCTCACTGAGCCTGTCTGAGCTGGAAAATGTGCAGAAAAGGGCAACTGAAATGATGAAGGGGCTGGAGCATTTCCCCAATGAGGAATGGTTACAACAGCTGGAACTGTTTAACTAGGGAAAAGGGAAGTTAAGGGGAAACATGGCAGAGTGTGCATAATGGTGTGGAGAGTGTGGAGAGGGAGACATTTTTCTCCCTTTCTCAAAATGCTAGAACCTGGGCTCATCCCATCAGGACAGTTAAAAGAAAACTCCTTCATACAGGATGGTTAGATAAATTCCTGGAGGTGAGGGCTATCAATGGCTACTAGTCCTGATAGCCATGTGCTACCTCCAGTAGCAGAGGTTGTAAGCCTATGTATACCATTTTTGGGGGGAACATGAGTGGGATGGTGCTGTTGAACCCATGTCCTGCTTGTGGGTTCCCCATTGACAGCTGATTGGCCACTGTGTGAAAAGAAAGCTGGACTAGCTGGACCCTTGGTCTAATCCTGCATGGGTCCTCTTATGTTCTTATTTTTTTTCCCATTCATGTAAATAGATTACAATTGATTACAGCAAACTAGACAGGAACAACATCAAGCTAATGTTTAGAGAATCTGGGTGAATGTGAACATCATTTGTTTCACCCATCCCTACCAATGACACAAGAATATCCTGTGTTTATAAACAGACACTTCCAAGGCCAAATTAGGCACGCCACTAAATTTGTCTGCTGAAGTTGTGCATTTTCACAGAATCATAGAATTGTGGAATTGGAAGGGACCACAAGGATCATCTAGGTGGCTGATCAGCCTCTTCTTAAAAACCTCCACATCCTCCGTAGGTAGACTGTTCCATTCTTGTACTGATCTTATGGTCAGGATTTTTGTCCTTATATTTAATAAAAATATAGATAGCTGTTTCTTTTTATTGTTAATGGCCTCTCCCTCCCTCTCTCTCTCTCTCTCTCTCTCTGTCTATCCATCAGGAACACTTTCCTCCCCTACCCTGTTTCCCACATCTGAGATGCAAAAAAAATGAAATAATAAATACATTTTAAATAAATAAATCACTTTGTTTAATTTGTTCATTACCAGAATCAGAAATCCTGTCCAAAATGAAAGGAACAGAAAGAAGCTGTTGCTGTATGATACCTAAAATGTTCTGGATTCATCCATGTCCCTGACTATCCTGAAGACCTCAGTACTGTTCGCAACTCTCCTGAGCTTAATTTGTGCAAGTGAACATACATTGGAGAACAGCTTGCTGGTCATTGCTTTTTGTAACACTACCGATCTAGTCGTCATTGGTGGTTCAAAGAGAATCTCAACACTCTTATCTATTGAAGATAAACACATTTAGCCACTGGAAGAGGAGCAAGTCTAGTCATTGCTCTCAAAACTATTTTCTCTAGAATCACTGGGTTTCTAGTAAATCTTGCTTTGATATTTCTTCCTCTCCGGTAGCACACAGTCAGTTAAAATCAACAGACAAACTACAATCGGGGGAAAATATAACTATTGGCTCAGCCTCATTAGAGCCCCAGCGCTGCTGTGTCGAGCCAAGAATACTTTGCCTCTGTTTACAGGACACAAAATGACTGATTAGTTTGCAGAGTCACGATTTCAGAGAACAAATTGTAGTGGGGAGTGAGTTTGCAACCATTCCATTTTGGAACATGCATTATAGGCTGTGCAGCCAAAAAGCAATAAATAAGTGGCTTGATTAAAGCCCCTCCTGAACATGCAGAGAGCTGAGAGACCTGGAGCTGCTGTAGAGACCAGCTGTCATCTTAAGAAGGGATCACGTTTCCCAAGTGCAAATTGACACTGCTAAGGTTCCGAAAAAGAAAGAAACCAACCAACTGTTATCTCCAATATATAGGATATGTGGGTCTTCAAATGTAATGCGCAGAACTTCTTTGCCATGGCTGCCCTTGTTTTTCCTTCCTTGCTAGCATCTGACAAACTTTTGTAACTAGTGCTGTGCCGAAAATTTCTCCCACAAAAATTGTGATCATTCTCATTCAATTTGAAAGAAAAGAAATTGCTTCTGAAAATAAATTCAAAGGAGGAGAATTTTTGGAGAAATTCTCATGGGTTTGGTTCAGGGTTGTTGTGCTTACCCTACTTATGAGCTGACTGAGGAGTGTCCGTGAGTGTCCTGTCTTTCATTGTAAAGTCAGCTCTCTGACAGCTTGTAGCCACCTTGGCTTCCTAGAGGAAGACTCCATGAATTTTATTCCTCCCATAGGGCCTTTTCGGATCAGGAAGTGGAGGCAGCCTGGGAGACTGCAGAGCAAGCCACCCAACAGTAGTTAGGTAGGGCCAAAAATAACACCAAACGCATCCAAAAGAAATTATAAAATGCCCTGAAAATAGGCAGAAAAGAGGGGGAAGAAAACATACAGGAAATTGGAGGACAGAATTTGGCACAGCATTAGCTCTGCCCTTTCTGTGGAGCTGGATGAACAATGCCCCCACCCCAGCTCACTCTTGCTACAGGGCTTTCAGGGAAGGAGCAGCGTTACCAGCACCTGTATTATCCACAATCACCCCTGAGTATCCACAATCACTGGTGAAAAATGTAACATTAGGGAGACACCAGAAAAGGGTCTTTTGCAGTGGCCATGCAAAACAACAACAACACACACATTAGGGGGAAAAAATAAAAGAAAGAAGCTGTTCTACAACCCTTGCCAAGGGTGATGCTGACCTATGGAAATTGTGGGAGAATTTCTTCTCCCCCTGAAGACATTCAGTGAAATTGTCTCCCCAATTTCTCTACCCACAAACAGGGTGGGGAATTTCAAGAGGCCCTTTGCGCACCGCTCTATTTGTAACTGTGAGTAATCCCCTATCTGTTTTATTGTGTCAAAGGTCTGGCATCTTCCTAGGCTGACCAGATAAAATCCAGGTCAGGGCTCATGTAACTTTAACAGTTGTAGAGAAAAGGGAATTTCAGCCAGTGTCATTTGTATGCAATTAGTTCCTGGTGAAATTCCCTCTTCATCACAACAGTTAAAGTTGCAGGCACTATACTAGAGTGACCCTGGCTGAAATTCCCTTTTCTCTACAACTAGTAAAGTTACATGAGTCCTGACCTGGATTTTATCTGGTCGTCCTACGTCTTCCCCCCCATTCCAAACTGTCTTTTGAAGGATAGTTGTTGTGTGGCAGTGGGATCATCTGAGAACCTAGTCTAGGTTTGGACATTGCAACTGAATAGAAGTATCATCTCATCCAGCTCTGGATGTCTATTGTACAGAATGCTTTCCAAACTCTAGGCCCTCAAAAAATACATTTTAAAAAAATGTGCATGTGGAATACTTTTTTTTTGGGGGGGGGGTGTTTCACAATCACATTGCAAGCTCCACAATGTAAGGGCTTTGACCCACAGATGGCATCTGAATCCATGCTCAGTCGGAAAGGTAAATCCTGAATAAATGGATATCCTCATACATCCCTAAAAGAAAGAGAGGGCATTAAAAGATCAGGCAAACTATAGGCACTGACTTGGGAATAAAAAGCAAAGTACTGGCAGATTCCTAGCATTCCTATGGGTTTTTTTTGTTTTTAAAAAGCCAGGTAATTCTGAACACCAAGGGGGAAAAAATCATATAACAAAATTCTGGAAGCTTCTCTACTTCTGCTCAATATGACTAAGGGATTGGAGAACAGTTATTACTATTATTTATTACATTTCTGTCCCGGGCCATAGCTGAAGCTCTCTGGGCAGTTCACAAAGATTAAAATGTTAAAAACATTATGCAAAATTTAAAAACGTAGAAATACACACACAACAGATAGTATACACAGAGACATCATACATCTAAAAATAACTTTGAGCAATCAGCTAAACAGTACAAGGGACTCCCACACCTCACATCATATTATAAAGCCTTTCAGTTACGGCAGCTCCACTTTATCATTATGAAGGGAAACAAAAACTGGATACGTCTGGAGGAAGAAATGCTGAACAAGGGCCCTTTATGGGCCTTGCCTTTTAAATCTATAAAAATAAAGGAGCTAAACAATATCAAAAATCCATATACCAAGACTATTTTCACAATTTAGAAAAAGTGGCAAGCCAGGCTGTCTCCAGTATATCCAGGTAATTTAGACACAACTATCATTACTAGAATTCCTGAATGGGAAAAGTGGGGATATTTTTTATTGAGAGATTTTTATGCTCAGGATAAACCCAAAACAACAGAACAACTCAGAATTGACCTAGGAGACCTAGGCCTAGGATGGCTACAAGAATTACAATTATTCCAAATCCTTAGCAATCCCTATATAAAGACCTATGCTCTCAGAACTCTAACAGGACTAGAATAAGCAATGCTAACAGTAGGGATGGGAATTGTATCTTTAGTTTATGTTATCCTAATAGATGCCCAGATGGGTTTGATGGTGGGCTTGAAGAAAGTGTGGGAAGGAGATTTCGGAAAGGAATGAGAAGATGCTATTTGGAACAAACTATAGGACAATAGACCACTTAGATCAATATCAGCCTTTATCCGAGAAACCTCTGTGAAAGTACTACAAAGATGGTATCGTACACCAATACAGCTAATGCATATTACTTCAACTTGCTGCCCCCTTTGTTGGAGAGGCTGCGGGGTAAAAGGCATGTATTCTCACTTATAGTGGACTTGTCCACATATATAGGGATTCTGAATGTTAGTACACAGAGAAATAATGGTTATTACTAGAAAAAGTATTGTATACTATCCAGAATTATCCTTATTATCAATATACAAAGGATCTAATGTAAATTTGAAATGTAAAGATTTGTTGGCATTTTTGCTAATTGCTGCCTTCCAGACAATCACACAGCAGTGGGGAAAAAATGGATAATCTGAATTTACCTGCATGTTAATGAAATATATGGTCTGTGGCAATATCAGAAAAAAACCCTCATGATTTGCTTCTAATCCAAGGAAAAACAGAACCTATAGCATATGTTGGAGATTCATTCGACATACATCACAACTGGATTCTCAGGAATATAGGCTTGCTTCCGCTTTGAGCATTTGGACATTATAAAAACAAATGAAGATTACACAGCAGTTTTATTAATTAGTTAATTTGTTATTAATTTATTTCCTCCTTTTTTCTTCTTGGTTTTTTCTTCTTTTATCTCCCCACACCCCACTGATATTGTATTAATCAAATTTTCTGTAACTGCTGTTTAAACCCCAATTTTTAGGGGACTGTTTTATTTTCTGTTATATCTAAAATAAAAGAAAGAAAGAAAGAAAGAAAGAAAAGAAAAGAGCTAAAAACAGTAAGTAATTAGAACTGCCTAATACCTGGGAAAATAGAAAAGCCTTGACCTGGCGCAAAATAAATAAATAGCAATGTTGGCGCCAGGCAGGCCTCAACAGGGAAATCACTCCATTATTGGGAGCCCACCACCGAGAAGGCCCTCTCCCTTCTTGCCATTTTTCAAGCCTCCCTTGGAGTGGGCACCTGGAGGAGGGCCTTAGATGTTGAGCATAGTGTGCAGTTAGATTCATGTCAGGAGAGGCACTGCATCAGGTATTGAGGTCCTGAGCTGTGTAAGGCTTTTTAAGTTAAAACCAGTACCTTGAGTTGGGATAGGAAACATAAGAGACAGCCAATGTAAGTGGGCCAGAGTCAAGTCTTATATGTTTGATAACAGGGACGAGAAGGTTCAATTTGACTGCCACATTTTCCACAACTTGCTGCTTCTGAACCATCTCCAAAGACAGCCTCACATAGAGTGCATTGCAGTAATCTAACTTGGAGGTTACCAGAGCATAGACAACTGAAGCCAGATTATCCCGGTCCAGATAGGGCCATAGCTGGGCCACCAACTGAAGTTGGTATAAGGCACTTCATGTCACTGAGGCCTCCTGAGACTCAACTGACAGAGATGGTTCTAGGAGAACTCCAAAGCTAAGAACCTGCTACTTCTGGGGGGGGGGGGGAGTGCAATCCCATCCAGAACAGTGTTATCCCCCTCCATTTGGTCAGAAGAACCACCCACTAATAACATCTCATCCTGTCCATTGTTGCAGCCTGGCAACATCCACAGCCTACCTGATGAAGATGAAAGGGAGAAGTAGAGCTGCATATCATCAGCATACTGATAGCAACACTCTCTAAATCTCTGGATGGAAAATGCAAAGGCCTCATCAGTGTCAGTTTCTTAAAGTTTTAATGGAAGGATTTTGCCATACACATTTTTATTTTGTCCACTTTGTAGAAGGATAACTTGATTAATGTTCAACAAATGGCATATGTCTTCCTTCATGCTTTTCACTACCTCACTGCTGTGCAACAGTCATAATATAAGCCCTTTCAATGAGTGTGTCTTCAAACAAAGGTCAGATGACAGCCCCATCAAAACTTAGAACTTAGTTTCAGCCTGTTTTTGATAAGAATTTGCCCAAACTTGCCATTTTTCACATGTTCAGGATGGAAAGAACTTGCAGTTTGAATGTGGGAGGAACCAAAATGGACAGATTTGTCCACCCAGGCTTCAAATTCTTTGCTCTTAAAAGCTAACCATGAATCGGAGTATTCGGTCATGTTAGTGTTTATTTAACAGAGAGTTGTGGTGTAGTGGTTAGAGTGTTGAACTGGGACTTGGGAGATCCAACTTCTAGTCCCCACTCTGGCCATGAAGCTCACTTGGTGACTTTGGGCCAGTCCACGTCTCTTAGCCTAAACAGAGTTGCTGTGGGGATAAAAATGGAGAGGAGGAGCAACCTTGGGTTCCTTGCAAGAGGGAAAAAGTTGGAATTTAAATGTAATAATAAAAGAAATAAATGCATAAATAAGGGTTGCCACCACCTCTCCTTTCCATCCCCCAACAGGCTCTTACTTTTGAACCACTATGTAGCAGGCATGTATATCATGGTTCTTTCCCAGTTGGGAATAGTTGTACATACCTATTGAATGGGTGATGGCCATGTCTTCGGGCTGAGGAGGCCCTGAATATGGGATTGGTTGGCCTTTCCTCAAAGAGCAGTCTGATCATCTTCATCATCTGAGACTTCTCCTGTACCTGAAAGGGCCGAGGATTGGGAGTCATAATCCTGCTGCATCTCATTAGGGCATTGTATAGGGGGAAATATATGGCTACTCCACGAATGACTCAAAGGCATTGTAGGGGGAGGGGAAGTTGGCTGTTGTATGGACAATAGGCTACCTATTGGGATAGCCATTCTGTTTTCTCTGCACCACCCCTAGGAAGATGTTGCATTAATCACATGACATCTCTCCAGGAGCATTTGGTAGGCAGATACATTTTCAAAGAGCATGGTAGCCATGCTGCCAATGGGCATTCGACCAAGACAAATTTTAAGGGTCTTAAATGGGAAAGACAAAGGAGGAGGAGAAGGAGGAGGAGGAGGAGAGAACCCTTGGACAACTTTATAATAAAAGTTTGCAAGTATTTCGACCTCAAAACATTCATCCAACTTAAAGATCTGCCACCTTCTGCTTTGGGGGATGATGTTTACCTACCTCCCTGGATGTAGAGAATTTGGAGATAGGGTTGATCTGCCCTAGCTGTGAGATTATATCTCCTGCTGCTTTCTTTGTAGAGGTGACCCAACCTTAGATCCAAGTATCTAACTAAGCAATCATCACTACATGCTATGGCAGTGGCTTTGATATATCAGTGATAAGCTGCATGAAGAAGCATTTCCTTCACTCTGTTCCATGTCCAGTTGAGGAATTGGGACCTACAGCCCCACTGTAGATCAGCTAGTTAGAAGTCAAGATGTTTGCCTCTGTGGCTGGAGGAGGTGTGGTTTCTTTACACCAATGTAGCCATACCTTCCTGTGAGTGGCTGGGATTTACATGGCTGCCAATATTTATAATAGGACCCCCTTCCTAGTCTGAGAAACACTGTTTCTAGGGAGACCATGGCAGCAGTAACTATATCATGTTAATCCCCAGCATTGGCAACTTAGAGGTACAGTTTTGGCTTTCATGTATATTATTCAGCTCATTAAAATAAGAAGTAATCTCTGCAACCTATTTAACAGTAGACATTCCGATAACAATATAAATCATGCAAACCAGGGAAATAGAGTTGTGTTAATGAGAATGAGCCATCTACACAGTAGCTTCCAATAACCGCAATTAGCATGCAAGCTGCAATATGGTTATCTTTGACTATGGTTTGATAACAATGCAGGACAGATCAAAGTGGTCTTTGAAATGCTGTGGGTGCACGTGTGTGTTGGGGGGTTCATTTAAAGGAAATTTGTAAAGTTTCTTAGATTTTGGTAGTGGGGGAAGCCAACTGATTGCAGTAAACAAGGCAACGATCACCACAGCATAGCGGATGGGCATTCTTTGACAGCTTCTCTCAAAGAGGAGGACTGATCAAAGATCCTATATTGATGAAATGCTGATATAATCTAGCCTGGCATGAATTTCTATAGATCAAATGAATAGAGGGTTGTGTATGTAAACATTAATAAAATAAAAATCCCTCTAGCAGAGAGAGTTTTGACAGGTAGCTCAGCAGAAGATATTGGCTGTAGAAGAGTGGAGCTGAGAACAGGCAACCTGAAGGTCTCCTGAAAGAAAGTACGTGCTTGAGGAATAACGAGCTGAGTGACGACTGGGTGTCAACTTCCTTTTTAACACAACATAGACACCGTTGTATCCATCTGGAGGGCTTGCAGGCCCCACTTTTTTCAGTCCATTAATTTTGAGATATCCTCAAAATATCACCCTTACTGAAACAACAGTTAGCTATCTGAATGGGTTAATATCGAGGACAGTCAAGGCCGTGTGTGGAGTATTCTAATCATGGTCGAGCAAATGCAATTCCCAATTTGCACACTCAATGCAACAATGTTGAAATTGAGAGGGTGGGGTAGCAGGCATTGGGATGGAGAGCGCAGAGTCAGCATGTGTAGGGTGACCCTGTGGAAAGGAGGACGGGGCTCCTGTATCTTTAACAGTTGTGTAGAAAAGGGAATATCAGCAGGTGTCGTTTGTGTGCATGCAGCACCTGGTGAAATTCCCTCTTCATTACAAAAGTTATAGCTGCAGGAGCCCTGCCCTCTTTTGTATCTGGTCACACAAGCAGCTACATAACAATACCACTGTGAAATTCCCCCTTCCTCACAACTGTTAAAGCTGCAAGTGCCCTGCCCTTTCTTGTAAATGGTCATGCTAGTATAGCTCCTGCAGCTTTAACTGTCATGAAGACGAGGGGATTTCACCAGGTGCTGCATGCATACAAATGGCATCTGCTGAAATTCCTTTTTTTTTTAATGTACAACTGTTGAAGATACAGAAGCCCTCCTTTCCAGATGGTCACCCTAAGCATGTCCAGCCCTCATGACCCAATATCAGAACAGTCTAACAACTTGATTTGAATCCATAATGGATTCATAGCTCCACTAAAATTGGATTCATCACCCTCCTATGGCTCCAGGCCAATTGATGAACCTTGCTCTGACAAATGAGTGAGGTATGAGTGAGGCTTTCAAGCTGTGCTGTCGTTTGTGACAGATTAGCATAATGAAAATCAGTGAAGGAGGGAAATAATTAAGCAGAGGCTATGTACATCTTTCCTTTTTAATAAATAAATAAATAAATAAAGGTGTGTGTGGTGGGGGTCCTACTTTATCCCAGCAGTTAAAATGGCAACATTCAATTGCAAGAATGCTGGCATTTTCAACTAAAAGCTATTGGCAAGGTTTATATTTCCAAAGATCTTTTGTAAAGCTCAATTTGTTTGGCTAGTTGAACCTATGCAGTTAGGAATAAGCAGGGTTGAGTTTGATGGTGCTTACTCCCAGGTAACGAGAGAGGAGGCAAACTCCGGTGCTCAAAACCCCCCCAAGATTTATTATGCTCACGCATTTCGGAGAACTGTTCTCCTTCTTTAGGAGCTGTGTTTTGTTCTACTCCAATTTCTTCTCTATAGCATACAAGCACCAAAAGAAGAAAAAAACAATATTGCCATTTCTGTAGAGAAGACATTGGAGAAGAACAAAAAACAGCTCCTGAAGAAGGAGAACTGTTCTCCGAAACATGTGAGCATATAAAATCTTGTGTTTTTTGAGCACCGGAGTTTGCCTCCTCTCTCGTCGTCTGTTCACGATGCCTTTCCCTTTATATTCATGCTTACTCCCAGGTAACCATGCAAAGGATTACATCCATGCTCATAAGACCATAAGAACAGCCACGCTGGTTCAGACCAAGGGTCCATTCACACAGTGGCCAACCAGCTGTTGACCAGGGAACCACAAGCAGGACACAGGTGCAACAGCACCTTCCCACCCATGTTCCCCTCAGCAACTGGTGCATATGGGCTGACTGCCTTCAGGACTAGTAGCCATTTATAACCTTCTCTACCAGGAATTTATCCAACCCCCTTTTAAAGCCGTCCAAATTGGTGGCCCTCACCACATCTTGTGGTAGTGAGTTCCAGAGGTTGCACTGTGTGAATAAATTAGGTATTATGCTATGTGCTGCTCTCTATCTATCTATCTATCTATCTATCATCTATCTATCTGTGTGTACATGTCATGATGACATCTTGCACTTGAAAACTTACCACTCCACCCTCTGGTGATCACATCTGTTGGACTAAACTCCAGCAGCTCTCCCTGTATGCATTTCATGCCAATTGTAAAGAAGAGTTTTACAGATTGATTGTGTTTCCATCTTCCCATATGCATGTTATTTGAGTCAGTAGGTAGACATAGTCCCTTATGTGCCAGCCTTGGATAATAAATTTCACTGCCACGGCTGTTCTGGTCGTTACATTCTCAAGTCATAGTCCAGTAAAGTACATCTTTTTCCCCAATACTCAAATAGTACTAAAACACATTTCCTGCTTTTTTTAAAAAAAAGGGTAATTATTTACCCTTAATTATGGGTAATTTATAACCCATTTTTCTACTTGGAATATAGTGCTTGGAGTGACTCACAAAACATTCATTTTTTTATAGAGATGAAATAGCAACTATAATGTAATCATCAAAAGTAAAAGGGACAGTGCATCTAGCACATTAAAACAGGGATGCAGAATTCCCATCAGCCGGAGGAACAAATTCCATTTAAGAGACGCTCTTAGTGGGTGAGGCCAAAGTCAAAGGGTTGGAGCCAAAATACCCCAAATAGTAGCACACTTTAACTTAGGGTCAATAACTAAGCCTAAGGAGAGGCAATTCAACCTTTTAGATTTGGGGAGTGGAGCTGCCCAAAAAGTGAGAAACTACCAAACTATTAGGGTTAGGGAAAATGGGGTGGAGCCAGAGCATTGGAGGGCTTCTAGGGAATTGGTTATTACCTTTAAAGCCCTACATGGTTTGGGTCCAGGTTACCTGCGGGATCGCCTTCTCCTGTATAATCCACTCCTAACACTCAGGTCCTCTGGGAAGAATTTACTCCAATCAGCGAGAACTAAGCTGACGAGTGTTACCCAGAGGACCTTCTCTTCTGCTGCTCCCTGACTGTGGAATGGCCTGCCGGAGGAGATTCGACAAACTAGCAGTCTTCATCAATTTAAGAGAGCCGTGAAGACTGATCTCTTCCGGCAGACCTACCCAGTTGAATTTTAAGATGTTTTAAATGATGTGTTAGTTTTTATTTGTTTTAATGTTTTATCTATTTTGTGGTCCTTGTGTTAATAATTATTGTTGTTCCCCGCCTCGATCAGGAGGGAGAGGCAGGTTATAAATAAATATATTATTATTATTATTATTATTATTATTATTATTATTATTTCTACTGAGTAGGAAACAAGGGAAACATTATTTATGGCATATAATAAGAGGAACTGTACATGTGAAAATTGTGAAGAGAGGTTTCTATGTGGGGGAAGTTTCCATAATACAACAGCGGGTGTAGTTCAGTGGTTGAACGGCAACTATCTAGGTCTTCCGAAGTTTCTGGCTTGCATTATAAGAAGAGTTTGTTTTCCCTCCAGGTGCGTCTGTGGAGTTCAAGAGCGGCCACTGGAGGGAGGGTAGAAAGTTCAAATGAATAATGAATCAAAAAATAAAGCAGGCTGATCTTTCAAATTGCTGAGACAACTCAGCTTAAAGTCCCAGCTTTCAAACCTTTGACGTTCCTCTCGCCCACACCAAATGATACTTTCTTTTTTCTTCTGACACAACAACTCCTGCCGAGCTAAAATAAATAAATAAATAAATAATTAAATAAATATTCATATTAATAATTAATGCCTCCTTTACTCTCAAATACCTGGAGGAATATCCCTCTGTAATTCTTTGTCAAAGGTAATAACTGCCTGAGAAAAAAGCAAAGACAGGCAAATGGCTCTCAGTACTGTGAACACTTTTGATGCTCAGTTGATTCTCTAATCCCAGTTCAATGCCTAAGGAATTGGACTACTTTTTTAATGCATGTTTTGACAGTTTCTTAGGTGAGGAGAAGAAAAAGAAGAAATAGAATGAAATAAATCAATGGGGCTATAAGATTTGTTACGAAATTCATTTGCTTAGCCAAAGCCTGAGTGCAATGCCAATTCAAAGAATGATTTGGCTCCTAGGGAGTTTCAGAATAATTCTCTGACTTGGGCTGGTTGAAAACTGGGAGAGGATGCAAAAGGGTAAAAAAGGAGCCCTTTCTAGACAGCCATGTTATTCTTCGAAATGATAGTATGATACGCTTCTAAAACACTCTGTTATCCTGATGGCTCCAACAGCTTTGAGAAAAATGTGGGTGCATTCGTGTGTATGTGCCTGTCTCTCTTTAGATAATGGATAATGGTATTTAGAGTGATAGTACTTCACATGTGCCTTGTGGTTGCAAATTGGGATGCTGGAGAAAACTGCAACAGGACCCAGTGAGTTAGGTGTTTTTTTTTATAAATCTAACCCACGGATTCCGCAGTGGATGGGCTTTTTTTTCTTGTCGGGCAGAGTCCACGTAGTTGTGGTCCATTGCCCTAATTTTTGGGAATTTTGTGCAAATTTCATCATAAAATATGCAAAAATAAAAAAGGCCAAAATTGTGCATTTCCCTCCCAGGCTAAAGCATGAAGGAACTTACACATTTTGGGGGAATTTGTGCACATGTGAATTTGCTCAACTTCAGAAACTAAAAAAATCTGATTCTGTTGTTGGATGGATGATGGAATGAAAGGCACCTGACAAACCATGGAATACAGTCAGAATGGATTTGATGCAATCCTTGTATCCCTAGTTACAAAAGGAAGCATGAGGCCTGAGGACATATGCACAAGTGTCCTGTTTTTCAGTGTACAATGTTCTCTCTTACAATCTAAAAATACATGATACACAAGGAAAGAGAAATGGGGAGGGAAGAGGAGGAAATATATATATATATTTAGCAAGGTTGATGGAATGGCCCTGCCCTCCCTCTCATTTCCCTCAAGTATAACTTATGTTGGGAATGTGTGCAGTAAATTTTTGTGCCTGTTCGTCTCTCCTCTTCTATCACAGTTCACAAGAGCACTCACACACCCAATCCCATAATCCCAAATCTGCCTTCTCTTTCCTTGCTTTCTAATAGCTAGAAAACTTTCTTCCTTTCAAGAAAGGAACACATTACATAATTGGCAGATAAAAAGGCATGAAATTATGTGAGTTAATGACAAGAAATGAATGAGGCTGTCTTTCCTGCATACCACAGTTCTGTCATGCTTAAAGTAATTTATGTTTCAAGCAGTTTTGAAATTGGTAGGCCGGTTAATGATCCTGGACTGGATATCTTTCTCGATGTGGGTTAAATAAATAATTGGGACATAAAAATAATCAAGGTCACAAGGAAGTCTTAAGGTGGCAATGTAGAATTGTTGATTTAAGGTACACCTTTCTTCTCTCTTTGAATCTCTCTCTGAATCTCTCTCTCTCTCTCTCTCTCTCTCTCTCTCTCTCTGTGTCCCTATTTAATATTAATGGAGGAATCTGCACCAGAAAGTTTAATATAAAGGTCAGTCTCATCTGACAGTAAAATAGAAAACTAATTTAGAAATTGGTGTGCTTCTCTTGAATGCTTGAATGATGAATGGCATAATTTATTCAGAATTGGAACACAAATTCAGCAGAATTTGGGTATCCCTCCATCCCAACACACACACACACACACACACACTTCAAATACAACAAATCTGCTTCTAAACCATGTTTAGAAAAGTTATTTCAGTTTATTTCAACATTTTAAAAATAACTAAAAAAAACACTAAATGAAATTAAATTCTATTGTCATATTTTGCTGACTCTTTGTCTTTCCATGTCTGCTGTTTTTGTTTTTTTTTCTATTTCTGCTTGTTGGCTTACAATTTATTATCTGGAGAAGGTAAATTACCCAAATTGACTCCATCCAAATAAGTGTGGGTGACATGTAAGGATGTGTGAATCAGCAAAACTCAACCTCACTATTCCCCCCCACAACCCCATCTCAAAGTTTGTTCCGACTGCATAAAAATCTGTATGTATTTTTGAAATGTATGCTCCATGTTTGCGCATCTTTGAAATGTACACATTCTTCTCCCATTGATTAAAACACAATTGTGGACTTTTGAAAAATGTGCACATATTTTCAGCGCATTTTTCAAATGGATGCATGTGTTTTTTTGGCCCGCAAATCGCATTGCAAGCTTGGAAAGGTACGAGTTTCAGTCCTAGATTGTATCCAAGCTCATGTTCAGTCCAGAAAGTGCAAACTGGGTAAATCCTGATCAAATACTAACTGAAACGTATTTCACCTGCATCTAGGGATGGAGGGACTCATTCCCTTTCACAGGTGTGCACAGCACATTTCATTTGGGATTTTTAAAAGGCAAGCATTTATTGAATACTCAAATCATAAAGGACATTAATTGTATTCATTCATTTATTTATTAAACACTGTAGACACTGATTAGGCTGACCAGATAAAATCCAGGTCAGGGCTCCTGTAACTTTAACAGTTGTAGAGAAAAGGGAATTTCAGCCAGAGTCATTTGTATGCAATTAGTTCCTGGTGAAATTCCTTCTTCATCACAACAGTTAAAGTTGCAGGGGCCCTGCCTTCTTCTGTATATGGTCACTCTAGTATAGTGCCTGCACCTTTAACTGGCCGCTACTGCGGGGTTTGCGGCCTGCTCCTAGGTAGCGTGAAGGGCGGGGGGGCCACGGCGCACTTACCTTCCATATCCGTCCACTCCTGTCTGCCGCTGGCTGCTACTGCGAGCAGGCTTTGCGGCCTGCTCCTAGGTAGCACGCCAGGTGATGACATCACCTGGTGCGCTACTCAGGAGCAAGCCGTGAAGCCTGCTCGCAGTAGCGGCCAGTGGAAGATGGGAGCAGACGGCCACGGATGGTAAGCAGGGGGCAGGGGGAGGGAGGGCAGGGGGGAGGGAGGGAGGGCAGGGCAGCGGGGGGTCCACGGCGCACTTACCTTCTGTATTTGTCCGCTCCTGTCCACCGCTGGCCACTACTGCGAGCAGGCTTCGTGGCCTGCTCCTAGGTAGCGCGCGAGGTGATGACACCTGGCGCGCTACTCAGGAGCAGGCTGCAAAGCCTGCTCGCAGTAGAGACCAGTGGCGAATGGGAGCAGACAGCCACGGAAGGTAAGCAGGGAGCAGGGGGCACGTGGGAGGGGGGGCAAGGGGGCAGGGCCCCCGCAGCCCGCTTACCTTTCATGGCCGTCCGCTCCCATCCGCCTCTGGACGCTACTGCGAGCAGTCTTCGTGGCCTGCCCTTAGGTTGTGCGCCAGGTGATCATCACCTGATGATCAGGTGATGATCACCTGGCACGCTACCTAGGGGCATGCCATGAAGCCTGCTTGCAGTAGCGGCCAGCGGCAGATGGGAGCGGACGGCCACGGAAGGTAAGCAGGGGGAAGGGAGGGGGCTTACCCCCCTGGGGCCGTCCGCTTCCATCCGCTGGCCGCCGGGGGGATAAGGAGCGTGGGGAAGGGGGTTTACCTGCAGGGGCCGTCCGCAGCAGATGACCCCTGAGGGGAGGAGGGAGTTAGGCCCCCCCTCACCTACCCGCTGCCATTTTTTCCTCATAGACTTACATTGGGGGAAAGCTTTCTTTCCCCCAATGCAAGTCTATGGTGGAAAAAAAAATGGCGGCTGATCCCAAAACCGGATGTCCGATTTTTGGATCGGGATCGGACCCGATCAGGTCCGGGTGGGCTCTGATTTTGTCCGATCTGATCCGGGACAAAATTGGAGGTCCCGATCTGGGTCCCGATCCAATCCGGGGGGTCCGTGCACACCCCTAATAGAGAGCATATCGTATCATTATCGTGAATTCTAATGATACGATACACATCCCTAGTTTAGACACATTTGAGGAACACATTTAGAAGGAGTGATAAGCAATTTTGTAGTATCAGTTTACAATGTGGTCAGAAAGTGCATTGTCTTTTCTGAAGTTCTCCAGTTAATAAGTATTTTGTGGTGGTGGTGGTGTTTTTCTCTTTTAATCTCATTAATTCCCTTTTATCTTAATCCTACTGCATTTCACTTGGCCAATAAAATGCTGATCAACCTGTCAAATTGATCCTTCATTGTCTTCTCACTACTTGCAATCTATCTCCTACAGCATCATTGTACTGGGTTGGAAAGCCATTATTTTGACACCGCAATTAACACTGCAGTCAGTTAATGTGTTTGTTTGCATAATTCTAACTTGCCTTATTTCTGGTCTTCTGCCTGCTGCTTCCTTAACAAGCAAATACATTAGACATCACTGGGCTAAAGCAAGTTCTATTGTGGTTTTGATTCCAAAGATGAATGTGAACCACTGGGTGGGAGGTTATTATCGGTTTTAATTCCAAAACATTAATCTTGGTAGAAGTAGTTGGCTAATTCTCCTTTTCACCTTCCTACCTTCATGTGTCACACTCTTCCTGTCCAGGGTGGACCACCCTTGCCACCATCCCTGTTGCTGAATCCTATGCATGAACTCTTGCACCAGTCTTCTCCAGACCTGCGATATGAAACCTTTCCTTCTAACCTCTGACGAACATTATTGGATAGCTCTGGTACCACCTTCTACTCCTTTGACCACATGGTTTCCCCACTTCCTTGCAGCTAGCTTCACAAAAATCAAGTCTGGAAGAAACTCTCAGTGCTCCACACTTGATGAGTGTGCACTTCAGTGTGTCTGCCATGTACTTTAGAGACCACGTCTCATTGCTCCTGAACCAACTGCATTGGGTTTCAATTTACTGCTCAGCCTAATTCTAAGGGTTGTTGTTGACCTATAAATTCATAAAGCTTCAGACCAAGATATATGAAGGAATGTGTCTTCCCACATGAGCCTGCTGTAATCTGTGACCTTCATTAGAGGCCCTGTTTGTTGCACGTCCCACATCAAGAGAGGTGAGGTTGGGTGTGTACAGGGCCTTTCCTGTAGTATCACCTCATTTGTGGAATTCCCTCCCAAGGGAGGTCAGTCTGGTTCCAGCTCTACTGAGGTTTAGGCAGGCAGTAAACGCTGCATTGTACTGCCAATAGAGTGGCCAGTTACATATCCCCAAAGAAGAGCATGAAAGTAAACATAAACTGACATGTGCTAATTGAAATGCATAAATACAATTTTAGATACAATAACTAGAATTGAAATACAAATACAATGCATCTCATCATAGTGAGGAAGATTGACCACGTGTCCTGAGTGCCTGTTCAGTTTACTGTTAGGGATGTCTGAATCAGCAAAACCTGACCTCACCAAATGTTTTATGAATTCCATCTCGAAGCTCATTCTGACTCAAGTTCATATCAGATTGCAAGATTTGTTCATCTTTCTTTTGCATTCAAGTCCCTGTGTATTTTTTCATGTGTGTTGTTTCCAAATGTAGACATCAATTGTGCACATCTTTGAAATGTATGCATTCTTCTCCCATTGATTAATGAGTATTTTTACACATTTTCCCCTGCACATTTTTTTTTCAAATGTGCACATGATGTCACACATATTTACGGGGGGGGGGGGGTTCCACGAATCCCATTGCAAGTTCAGACATATATGGATATCAACTGTGGATTGCATCTGAATCCATGTTCAGTCTGGATGTTGCAAACTGGGTAAAACTCATCAAAAACAAACTGAAATGACTTTCTTATACATCCGTATTCTGCTCTCCAAATGCTAACTATTCATGCGCAGCTTTAAGCCACCTGCCTGCTCTCCATCCATATGGCTCTTTGACTTTAAACCATACTTAGCAGACCATCAAATAGAAGACACCATCAAATATTATTCAAACAGAGGACTGTCCTCTGTGAAGTACAACATCTGGCAACCCTCTGAGGTCTTTGACTTTTGAAATGTGTTTGTTGTGTTTTTAAATAATGTTCATAGGTGGCTTTAATATGAGTGACTATTAAATTTTATTGTACATCACTTTGAGAGCACCGCTGGGCAAGAAGTGGTATATAAATTCTTGAGATGAGGAAAAAAAAGTGTCCCTTTCCCAAATTTACTTTTATGAGTTCCTGCATTTCTAAATTTGCATACGAGTTTTAGTTACTGAGTAACTAATGGCCTATCTATCTTACATAAACATAATATGTATTTTATGCAGAAACAAAATTGCCAAGGATGAGCTGGTGTTCTCAAGTCTATTCCTTTATTGTTCTTCCAGTTCACTTTGTCCTGGTTCCTGCTCCACCTCAATTCGAATTCGCATGAGAACATTTCTAAAACATAATTCTGGATTTGGATTGGCCACAGTCTGCTGCAGTTCATTTGCATCTTTTTTTCATCTCTGTGTTACTGTAGTACTGACAGTATTCCTTCTATGACCTATGATTCTATGATTTGTATTCAGAACTCTAAGATTCAAAAAAGAAAATTCAGAAGGGAAGAACTTTGGAAACATCTATAGTTATACTAAATCCCTACAATTGTTTCAGAAACTCTTTGTGTTTGTCATCCTGTATTTTATTCGTTTGTCTACATTGACATTGTTAATTGTGATGGCTACAAAAGCTAGAGATGGTTATTTCTCCAGAGAGCCTCTGTTTAAACATGGCATTAGGAAGAAGAAGAGTTTTAATTAGTGGAAGGGAGAAGTCTCAGGAGATGATTTGTTGAAGCATGACGAGAAGAAGCCCCACTAGCAGACATGAAAGTTGAAGAAGGCTTTGCAATAACCAGACATAGCATTATAACAACCTTATTATTATTATTATTATTATTATTATTATTATTATTATTCTCTTTTTTTACTCATGGTGATTTTTCTAGATGGACATCATGGGCTTTGCCAAGTCATGCTGTCTTTTACTGATTAAGAAAGTTCCTGACTATTGAACATGTTTTAAGTATGACTGCTTTCTGGATGTTGGTGTGGATGTATTTTGGTAGGCCCAGTTTTTGAAGGTTTTCTATATAGTTTTTGATGTGACGCCGGTGACTGATGTGATTAATGGAATAATTGTGGCCTTTTCCTGTTGTCATAGTTCTTTGACTTCCATAGCCAGTGGTGTATATTCCTCTCTCTTTTCCTCTTCCTTTTCTATAACATTTTTGCCATTAAGAATTGCTATGTTGATGAGGTAAGTGTGTGTTTCTTTTTTTGTCTATGACCGTTATGCCTGGTCGATTGCAAGGTATTTTCTTGTCCATATGAATTGTTCTGCCTCAGTATATTTTATGATCTGCATCTTCCAAGATTGTTTCGGGTGAGTATGTACAGTATGGTGTAGGTTATTTAATGAGGCTGAATTTGATGGCCAGTTCTTGGTGAATTATTTTTGCAGCTGTATTGTGTCTGTCCGTATAGTCCATTCCTGCCAGAATTTCACATCCTCCTATCACACGGTCTGTTGTTTCTTGGAACTGATGGCATTTCCTGCATAGGTCTGTTGTTACACTGTTATCATTTCTGGTGTTGTTTTGCTAGTTCTTGGTTGCTATAATTTGATACTGTATGGTTATTCGATATTCTTCTGTTTCAGAAAATAGCTTGCCCTTCCTAAGCCATTCATATAATTGTTCTTTATTTATTTGTGGGTTCTATATTTTATCATCATCATCACCATCATCCAGAGGGTATCTGGGGCCCTCTGTATCTAAAGGAACCTTAGGTGAGAATTGTGTTATGCCTATTCAGGACAAAAAAGGAATATATATATATATATATATATATATATATAATCAAATGTGGGAAAACCTGAAACAGACAGATTCATTCACTGAGGCCCAGGTCGGTGAATGCTTAACTCTTAAAACTCTGGATTTGAAGCCCTGGGCATTCGGCCATATTAGTGCTGAATTAGGGGTGCCACCTCTGTCTTTTTTCATCTTTAACAGCTACATTGTAGGTAGGTACACCACAGTCTTCTCCATGCTGGGAAGAGATGTGCCTATTGAATTTGGCTGGTGCAGTTGCGTGAGGATTTTGTTTCAGTTCGTGTTTGATAAGAATGTACCAGAATTCACACATTTCTTCATACATGGGATGGAAAGAACTTTAGATTTTTTTTAAAAAAAAATCCAAATAAGGGAGAAAATGAAACTGATAGATGCACCCATGCCTGGCTGCTTTATTATTGCTGTTGTTTCACTCTCTGCTTCTCTCTCTGTTTGTTTGCTACTCATGCTTGATGCTTGATATTATGTTTTAATTGGTTTTGGAATATGTATCCAGTTTTTACCATTATCATATTGTAGCATCTCACCTAGCTTCAATATATACTGTAAATTATTGTAATACACGTTATGTGGAGCTATCCTTATACATTGTCTGGAAGCTGAAGCTGGTGCAGAATTCAGCAGCTAGGATGCGGAATGGGGTGTCTGGCCATTCACATATTACACCAATGTTGAAGCAACTACACTGGCTTCCTATTAGCTATTAAACAAAGACCAAGAACTTGCTTTTCCTATGTAAACCCATGAACAACTTGGGACCAGGTTATCTAATGGATTACTTTCCCCAGTACAGGCCTATGAAATCATTAAGATAATTAAAGGAGGCCTTGCTGATTGGGGCATGGCCTGATGATTGCCATCTTGCGGCAGTGTAGAAGAAGGACGTCTCCATGCTGGTACCCACCTTGTGGAATGACCTCCCCTTTGGCATTCTGGAGTTACCAACTGTAAAGTGCTTTAGGGGTAACCCAAGTCTTACTACTTAAACCCAGGCAGTCAACCTTACTCACACATCTGGACAAGGGCAAAACAAAGAACAAAGGATGTATTATTACACATGTAACAAATAACAGATTCCCAACAGAACCTCAAGGCCTATGGCGCTGAATCCTTGACAGGATAGTTTAGCACAACTGAGAGCTATGGCTTAGTTCCTCATATCTCCATGAGTAGATTAATCCCAAACTCCACACACCCAAAGTCTCCCAGCTGTTACAAAAGGAAGCAACGTCACTCTCAGCCTCGACTCCCCAGGCCAATCAGCCCCATGCTCTGCTCTGTAACAGTCACCAGGTCTCAGTTGGCACTCTTGAGTTCTCGTTCCTCTCAGCAACTTGGCGCAAAGCAGCTTCTTGCCCCAGTGGGATCAGCACAGAGTGGCCCTGTTCAGAAGACACCTTAAGCCATGGTGGTTAAGGCTTTTTGGTTTAAGCAAAAGGTCTTAACCACCATGGTTTAAAGTGTCTTCTGAACAGGACCAGTCTCTTCTCTAGAAGCCTCCTTATCAAAGCCTCCCACACTCTTTATTATTTCTTGCTTGGGCCATAGGCCAGTCGTATCCATAACGGCTAAGATAAAATAAGACAAATGCACCATAAAACAAGATCTAAAATGATGAAGGTCAATTAGTTCCCACACTCAGTACATGAAGCCCTTCAACTTTCAAAACGTCCTTTGAACCAGAACTAGCAGCAGCCACACGGATGTGTTCTCCATAATAACATAAGAAGTGTCATGTTGGATCAGACTAAGGGTCCATCTAGTCCAGCACTCTGCTCACACAGTGGCCAACCAACATCAACCAGGGACCAACAAAGAAGGACACGGTGCAATAGCACCCTCCCACCCATTTCCCCAAGCAACTTGTGCATACAGGCTTTCTGCTTTGGATACTGGAGGGATTACATAGCCATCAGGGCTTGTAGCCCTTGATAGCCTTCTCCTGCAGGAATTTATCCAACCCCTTTTAAAGCCATCCCAGTTGGTCGCCGTCACTACATCATGTGGTAGCGAATTCCATAATTTAACTATGTGCTGTGTGAAGAAGTTCTTCCTTTTATTTGTCCTGAAACTTCCACCAATCAGCTTCATGGGATGACCCCACAGGGTTCTGGTATTTTGAGAGAGGGAGAAAAATGTCTCCGTATCCCCTTTCTCCACACCACGCATAATGTTGTACACCTCTAGCATGTCTCCCCTTAGCCTCCTTTTCCCCCAAGCTAAACAATCCCACCTGTTGTAACCTTCCCTCATAAGGGAGATGCTCCAGCCCCATTTCTTTTCTGCCTCAGGACTTTGGCTCGATCACACACCTGGTTAGGATGAGCACACCCATATTAACTCCCATTAACCCATATTAAGTTTTTCCAGACATAGCATACTGTGGCTTTATATATTTTTTTCTTTATACTTTTATAAACCAGCACTTAAAACTGGGACTTTTTCCTGCTCATATTACTTCATTACATTAAAGACTTACGGGACACCATCTGTGACCAATTAAAGATGCATCCCTTTGCCCAAGCCTTCCCTGAGTGAGGGTGTTGCACAGTTTGTTTGCTCATTATGATGTTGTGAGTATTGGTTTTAATTAGGGTGACCCTATAGAAAGGAGGGCTCCTGTATCTTTAACAGTTGTAGAGAAAAGGGCATTTCAGCAGGTGTCCTTTGAATGCATGCAGCACCTGGTGAAATCCCCTCTTCCTCTCAACAGTTCAAGCTGCAGGAGCCCTGCTGCCCTCCTGACTACATACAAAAGAAAGTAGATGGTGTTCTGGCTTGGGTTTGCTGGGGAATGGGCAGGGCTTAATCTACACCCTACCAATCCCATTCCCTGCTCTCAGGAGGCAGGAATTGGGGAAATTTAAAATGCCCCATCCCGGCATGCTGAGATATGGGTGAGTGAGGGGAAGGATGTGTGAGTCCAGGTATGTCCACACAAGTGTGTGGTTCCGCACTGCATGCCATCCCTGGGGGCAAAAAACATTGTCCACCCTTGCTATAGAAGGCTCCCCTTCGAACACCCTGCCACTCTGGGAAACAGAGAGTGCTAAACAGGACATGTTCTGAGTCACAGATTTCTATTTCTGGAATGCACATGCATTTAGGAACCCTAACTATACTGCTCTGATACTTTGCATGTTCTACTTACAGATCTGGGAAATGTGTGATGTTCAGGCCCCCTACTGTACAGCAAAGTAAACACATCAAAATAGGCTGGAATGGATCAGGTTTAGTGTAGGATAGCTGTAAGCTGACATAACCATTGGTAACGTCTGGTTCGTCAAGATGAAGCAGCCACAGGGCTGTCAAGACATCCTGTGCGTTCTAAAAGCAGTTTGCTCAGAGAATCTGGAAGCACTTATAGCCTTCCAATACAGTTATCCTTAAGAAGGTCCTATATTTGTCCAAGATATGTAATAACGGTCTACAATTTTCTTTCCTTGACCAGAACACTGTGTGGTGCTGAGAGAGATGGTCATCTTTGCTATACGTTGATAGGGGCAATTGCATCCCATTGGACTGCAGGCGCAGCTTATAAACATGATGCTCATGAGATGTTGGTAAATTGGCTGCAGGATCTCAAGAGGCTTTGGGCACATTTCTATTAATAAGATCATAGAGGGCAGAGGAGTAGATTATATGGAAGAAACTTTCAGTTTTGTTTATGCTCAGTTTTTCACTTTTAAATTTGGTTAATCCCAAATGTTGGGAATTTCTCTAGTTTTAAATCAACAAAGCCAAACATAAAACTTTAAAATTGGAAAGGATGAAAAACTGAGAGTAAGCAAAATAAAAAGTATCCTATTTAGATAGACAGATATAGATACAGATAGATGATATAGACAGAAAATTTACATGAAAATTCATCGGCATTTATGTTCACATTTCTTTTATTATATGCATGTTTGCATGCACGATTTTTGGTGTGTGTGCCTGATATAAGCTTTTGACATTCTCCTAATGTAATGCGTACCTGAATGCATTTTTTTCTTAATATACCATTGTGAACTATATGTCCCATCATTTTCAGACAGCATGGTGGGTGTTGCAGTCCAACATATCACAAGGACACCAGGTTGGGGGAGGCTGTGTTAGAATATTGTCAGGGCAGGCTTCAGGTGTGTTGGGACACTTAGTGTCTCTCCCACCCCCAAAAAAGAACCCCACCATGCCATTGTCCTCTCCATCATGTCTATGGGCTCACACTAGGACAGGCAGCGGGTGGTTTCAGCTGCTGTTTCTCACCTTCTGTCCTATGAAGTCTACTTTCAGTAGACAGGCACATGTCGGTAGGAGAGACCTGAACGATGCCAGGGAGGAAGAGGCACTGGTAGTTTTGATGGAGGCACAGAGGAGGAAGTAGAAGCAGTGGATGAAGTGCGGAGAAGGAAGTAGCAGCCTCAGGCTGTTGATGGCTGCCTGATGACGCCATGCCTTTCTCTTTCTGAAACTCATTGACTATCTTGGACATTGTTTTTCCTCTGCTTTTTGGCAAATTCATGATAATTGTTGAGAAACCTTTTACTGTAGGGACATAGAATGGTGCCTTAGACTGAGTCTGACTATGGTCCATCTAGCCCAGCATTGTCAACACCGACTGGCAGAGGCCCTCCAGGGTTTCAGGCAGGATTCCTCCTCCCCCAGCCCTACTTGAGATGCTGGGGATTGAATCTGGGATGTTCTGCATGCAAAGTGGGTGCTCTACCACTGAGCCATGGCCTCTCCACCTATATTCGCTTGAGCTGTCACTATGAACATGCAGTTTTTATTCCTCAAAAATAAAAATAATTTAAAAAAATCAAGACTATTCATTGCATCTCTACATTAAACATTTTGCATTCATCAACATTCCTGATCTGTTGAGCCTTGAATGATGGAATTGTTTAATAACCATACATTATAGAAATAATCCATTGTTTTTCCACTTGGTAACCAAGACAATAAATTGGCAATGCAAACGTTTGCAAATTGTAGCCTGGTAAAAATTCATGTCGGAAGGGCAAGGGGAAAGCAAGTGATGTTTTATACAGAGCTTTCATTTTTGCTGTTGTTCTTTTCTTTTTGGAATCTTCCAAATAAAGTTCTGATTTATTTATTTCTTTTAGATTAACTGTAAGGCAATTTGGTCCCATCAGCAGATAAAATTATCTATCCTTCAAGGTTGAGTGGCTATAATTGCCCATCATATAAATCTCTTGTCAAATAATGGCCTCTGGCAGCATGACACTAATAATTGTTCAATTACATACTTTTAGCTTTCAAATGGCCAGAGTCATAATGATGGAACTTTATTAATAGGTACCAGAATAGTTTAAGTGGATGGGGAAAAATGTTTTTCTTTAGAAAATGAGTTTGGTTTTGCAATTAAGGTGTGCTTCCGTTCACTATAACTTTGTAATAACTGTGGATAGATTTATTTTCACCAACTGTTAATGGCTGTACTCTTATCAGGTGAGGTAGCAATGTGTGAATATTGAAGGGATGTAATTGTGAGTACCTTTCCTGATGTTCATGCTACAACGTAATGCAGCATCAGTATTAGGTCTGCAGTGTATTCAATCACAGATCTCCATCACACCTATTTTTTTCCCCTGGTTTGCCTCCAGGTTTTTTTAGGAGCATGTTAAGCTTATGATCCCTTTCACCTGAATAGCTGCTCTTTCGCTCCTTCGCTCTTCCACTCCACTCCACTCCACCCCTCCCCTTCTCTTTCTCCCTCCAGTCAGGTCCTGGCAGATGAATACTTCAACCAGACCGCCTTTCTACCAGGCAAAAATGGAACGACCCTTTAGTCTGGCTCTTTGGGGGCATTGAGAGAGTACAATCATGTTTCTGCAGAGATCCAGGGATTAAAAAAAATGCTTTCGAGCCTCGGATGCAAGGTTTGGGTTTTCTATTGAGGCTTGGAGCCGGCTGCTGAGAGAGATCGCCAGGACCTGATGCAATCTATCCAAGCCTTTAAAATCTCACTGAAACGTAGGGCACATTGTGTGCTTAGGGAATATAATCCAGACTTTTAGCATTCTAGGAAAGGCTGGGGAAGAGGCGGGGTCAGCAGGACACGCACAGTGTCATGTGAGTACCATGCTGCAAATCTGCACACCACGCATGGTGAGAGTGCAGTAAATTGCTTGTGTGATGGAGCTCACAGTAATCTGGGTTTTATGTTCTTCTGTATGAGCATGCAAAACAATTCACTAGAGTAACAATAAAAAGCTGCCTAACAGATCTTATAATCTCACATTTGATACAGGAAGAAGCAACGCAAATGCTGGAACTCTTTTCCAAGGGAGAGGCTGCCTTGCTATTCTCTGATCAATCTTCTGCCTTTGAGTGAAGACTTCCTTTTTTTCTTTTTTTCACAATACATTTCATTCTTAGGAATCTGTTTTGTTGCCAGATTTTCTCTGCGTATCTTTGGTGTGTTTGTTTGTGAGTGTGTGTGTGTGTGTCAATTCAAACAACATGTTTCTCAACAGTGGTTTTAGAACTATTGAGAAATATGTTGTCTGGCAAGAAAACTCCATGCAACCATGAAGGGGTTTATTTTTTTGGGGGGGAGGAACACTCCACATGGAATATCCATGCTTTGCAGAGGAGAGTTCCTGCACAACTGTTGTGTTGCGTATCATGTTGTGGGCTCCATGGAGTTTTCCGTTGTGTTGAGTTGACTTTTCCCACTGGCTACAGCGTTCACTGGCTATAGCACAAAAAGAAGGGAATGCCACTCTCGGAGAGCCACCGGGATTGTTTTTCACAGCAATAGTTAATAGGATACCATTGGGAGGACTAAGTGAGGAGAGAGGGTGGAGGAACAGTCAATCAAACATCATGATGGATTTTACTCTTGTCCACAGTAGCCCACAGTCACACAACGGTGGAGTTAAACCATGATGTGTGGCATGTACCCCCTAAAAACTCAAATGTTGAGTGCAGTTTTCGCACTGCATTGACTAACCTGTTGTCTGAATTGAGCCTATGTGTGTGAATTAGCCCTCCTGGTTATTTGTAAGTGTTTAAACCATTCTCTGTCAAATATATTTGCATGCTTCCAAACATCTCCTTATCTTTTATCTGATCCTATTGAATTCTACCTGCTGTTCTTTTTGAAACTGCTGTTTATTATTATGGTGGCATCGATTTTTAAACATTTATTTATTTGTAAAATAATAATGATAATAATAACAACGATACACCGCTGAATATAATAGAATCTCTCAGTGGTTCACAACATTAAAATATGACATTAAAACATAGCATAAAAACACTTCCAACTACACTAAAGGAGCTGTAAAATGGAGAGATATAATTGGTTTACTTATGGTCCAGGGAAAGCCTGGGTGAATGCTATTAGCTGTCATAAACATCTTATAAAAAGGGTGGAGTATAAAATGACTTAAATATGTGCTGTGCCAAAGATTTCTTCCACATTTTTTCAACCATCCTCTTTCACCTGGATAAAAAAGAAATTGCTTTTGAATAGGGTGACCAGATAAAATCCAGGTCAGGGCTCATGTAGCTTTAACAGTTGTAGAGAAAAGGGAATTTCAGCCAGTGCCATTTGTATGCAATTAGTTTCTGGTGAAATTCCCTCTTCATCACAACAGTTAAAGTTGCAGGGGCCCTGCCTTCTTTTGTATATGGTCACTCTAGTGTAGTGCCTGCACCTTTAACTGTTGTGATGAAGAGAAAATTTCACCAGGAACTAATTGCGTACAAATGACACTGGCTGAAATTCCCTTTTCTCTACAACTGTTAAAGTTATATGAGCCCTGACCTGGATTTTATCTAGTCACCCTACTTTTGAAACGAAATTCAAAGGAGAAGAATATTTCCAAGAAATTCTCATGGGTTGGATTCTAGTGCTTACCTTCTTTAGGAGGTCATCTCTCCGCAGCTTGTAGCCTCCTCAGCTTCTCACACTTCAATTACTACTAGCCCTGCTAGCAGCAATTTGATCTGTGGCTTCCAGTTTTTTTTTTTATATATATATATATATATATATATAAATTTGCACAGATTTCAAGGCCTGCTCAAAGGGGATGAAAATAAAACTCCAATGTGCACAAATTACCACTGAGAACTGTAGGCTTTGAGTGCTCAAGAATTTACTGAAAATACTACACATTGCTTTATATTTGGGTTCTAAAGAACTTAATTTTAAAAAATGGGTGCAGGAGAAAGTAAAACTGATTTGACTACCCCAATTCATAAGTGACCCCAATACTATTTTAATAAATCCAATGAATGGAAGTAAATAACATCATAGAAGTGTTGTGTGTGAATTTGCTTGTCGTGACTTTAGCCTTTACTTTGTTTTTAAATAGAAAGCTGTATGGTGATACTTTTTCAATTCATATATGTGGATTGTTGGATTAGATTTTCATTATCTTTTGTATGTTTCCCAGAGAACAATTATTATATAGGACAAAATTTCATGTGTGATAAGACACTACAGAAAAAAATGTAATCTTGTTTCTAATCCTAATAAAATGTCCAGGATAATCCAAGGAACACATGATTTGAATATAAAATAAAATTTGACAATGCACAGGACCACACCTGACCATTCAAAGGAAACAAACAAATAATAATAAAAAACACCTCAACAAGAGAATTACATTAGTTTCTCACACAAGATTAAGTGATGTATTGATTTTTGCTTTGAATGTGAATTCATGTATCCTTTGAACCCAGGATAAGAACTGCCCATGCAAATCCAATCTAATCCAATCTATCTCACCATCAAAGATGCATTTGGCGGTGAGACAGGGATGGCTGCTGCTAATGCTCTGGAACTTCCTGCTGAAGAAAGCTAGGTAGGATTTCTCTCTGTTGTCCTTCCACCAAGAGGTGAAGGGATCTTTATTTAGGCAGGCCTTTGACATGTGGTCTGGTATGTGTAGTAAGGGATGTGTGCAGGTCCTCTTGAACCCACCCTCATTCATAGCCTCCATTATCACAAGAGTCCACCAATATGTGCAGGCAGCTTTTATTTGTAAGTCTTTGCCTCCAGGTACAACACTGAGGCAAAGCAAGTGTATAGACTTCCAAATAGGATTACACCTTCTTCCCTCTCTCTCTAGCTTTGAATTACAAAAATGTCCAAGTCTCCCCTTTTGAAGTACTGGTCCTTCAGTCGGCAACTGTTCCAAGTTCACTTTCACGGGAGGTTGTCTCTCCAGACCAAGCCATGGGTTGGGCTCTTCATGTGCCTCAGAGAGCAATGCTAAGCCCGGGCTTGGATATGCTTGAGGTCTTCCTGAGGTTTCCAAGTAGGAATTTCAAAGTCTCCCAGCAAAAGAAGCACTGGGGTAAGGCACTCCTCCAGGATACACCTTGGCAGAGAGGATCCACCTGCCCTTTTGCAAGCCTGTCTTCCCTTCGTTTGTCCCACCTCCTTCTTCCCTGAGTTTAGAGCAGCACCTTGATGAGGCCCAGCTGGTGCTGCTGAGGCTTCACTTTCCCACAGCTGAGCTGAGGATACCCTTATCCACTGGAGGCCTCCTCAAACAGTGCTCCCTTTCAACTTTATACACAGGCCCATTTTCCTGCTGCCTCTCTGCCTGGGAATTTTCAGCAAGTGAAGGAAGATGACTCAGCCAAGTGAGTCCTGGTGGGCAGTTACACAGGGTTTTAAATAGGCTAGTGTAATGGTGCTAATTTATTTATTTATTTGTGTTTTAAGGTATTTTCTATTATGTTATGTTTTAATTAACATTTCATTTTTAATTTAGGTCTTAAGCTTAGCTGCTTTGAATGCCCTCCCTCTCTTGTTTTTGGCAGAAAGGTGGAATATAAAATAAATACATGAATACATAAAGGCTTCTTGCCAGTTGAATTCCTTCGCTTGCCTTCTCCACAAGTTTAAAACATGTCTAAAGTGAGAGTAGCATCCCTTGGTGTCCTTTGGATTTTGAGTGGGGTTAGCTTTAAGCACAAGATGTCAAGTGTTGCACAAAAGGATTAATGATAATACATTGTTCCAGATGTACAGCCCCAAGTGGGGCAGCCAGTGTAGATATCCATGCCCTTCCCTGGATTTTTAGCTTTCTTGTTTTTGTTTTAAGTAAATTTCTAGATTTTTAACTTATGGACAAATGGGGGAAAGCATACAGGGAGGGTTCTCCCCCCCCCCCTTAATTGCTCGCTGAATAATACAGTTAACAAGAGAATCCGATTCATGTCTGAAGAGAAGTAAGTTCTATGGAGTTCAGTCTGGTTTACACCCAGGTGATTGGTATAGAATTGCAGATTTTAAAACTTTAAACATATTATGTCATCTGATGTGTGGCTGGTTTCTGATGACCCCTCACTGCCTTATCCCCCTTTCACCAGCAAAGTTTTTGCTACAGCCCAGAATGGCTGCCCAGCTGAACACAGTCTATTCTCTACTCTAACAACTCTGCTGTTTTCAAAGGAGGGTTGATCTCTTTAAGTAAGGTACGAGATGTGCATTCAACTTCAAAACTGGATGATATTGCTATATAATTTATAGTCCCTTGCAAAATCAATGCAGCCACCTCTAATTTCATCTGGCAATCTAAAATTTTGCATTTTGGGACATTTTTTTTTTAAAAAAAATCTCCTGGCATCTTTGTCATAATTCACATTGATTGTTATTCATTTGATCAGAGACAAAGCAATAAACCACCAGATTAAATGTTGCTAAAGTCAGCACATAGGCACACATTGTTTCATTGGAAATTTCTTGCTTAAAGAAGAAGTTTTAAAACAGTTTCTTAAAGAAGAAGAAGTTTTAAAACAAACTGCAGCTTGATAAACTCCAGTGATGCTGCCAGAACCAAAGCAGCACAAAGAGAATGCTGGTGGGGAAATCTTGACCATCAAGACTTGAGTTTTCTTGCCTGTTAAAGGATGGAAAGCTTCTAAGGTAGGGGTGCCAAGCCTCAGCTTGAGAACCAAATGCAGCATTCCTAGGGGCCTCGCCCCTTTCCCCAACCACCAATCATCAGAGGGTTTCCCAGCCTTTGTACAATCTTTCCCCCATTCCGAAAAGACAAAGGCTTAGTTACTCCTAAAACTTCGTTTTTGGCCATAAAAGCTGTAAACTACACTTATTTCAGGGGACATTTTCCCTTTTTGCTTTTGGCCCCATCCATCACCAGAATGTGGACCCTGAAACCTTTATGAAATGGAATTTGGCCCTCCAGATAAAAGAAGTTCGACACCTCTGTTTTAAGGTATTTTCAGCATCTGACAACCTAGAGACTGCCTGGTTGTGCTTTTATACTGTATTTTATATTATGTCTTTACACTGTTGTTCATTTTATCTTTTGAATGGTTTCCATGGTTTTAATTTTTGTAAACCGCCCAGAGAGCTATGGCTATTGGGCAGTATAGAAATGCAGTAAATAAATAAATATCAGAAAGCCCTGGGATGGGTGAATGGTGGTGCAACATCAATCATACGGTACTGCTGCAATCACACACCCATCCCTGTGCTTTCTGCTAAAGCTGTGGACTAAAAAAGTCAGGGACAGCATCAAAACAGCCCCACGCCTCACTCCGGAGTCACAGTGGAGGTGTGGCCTGGTGGAAGATGAGCTGTGATTGGTCGCCCTTCCACCAAGAAAAGGGCAGGGGTGGCTCCAGTCCCGGGAAGGCCGCCAAGAAACCTTGTGCTCCCTCCTTGGCATCGGGATTACCTGATGCCACCCTGGGGGAGGGAAAGCACTGGATTTGAGAGGGAGGCGACGCCAACCTGGCGCCATGAAGACACTGCTCTGAACTACTCCAAAGTTGGTTGTGTGGGATTAGCCAGTTGCCTTTTGGAGCTGAGTAGGAATGTAGGTGGCGGGCAGTTCCCACAATTGGCCAAACCAGATTTCACAACCAGGTTTTGGGTATAGTAGTCATAGACAGTGTTGATAAATATCTCTACCTTCATACAACACTTTAAAATGCATTGTAATAGACTGCGGATTTTATTTATTTATTAAGTTATTTATTGTTAATGTTTGAATGCCATCTTATATGCTGAAAAGCTATCGAGGCAGGGCACAGCAATCAAAACAAGAATATATGTTTTTTAAAAAAGAGTTACAATTTAAATATTAAAACTATACATGCTGAAAGGCCAAAATGAAAATATGCTTTCTAAAGACCAGGAGAGTGGGATGGTAGCATTTTCCATACTTTGGGGGCAAAACAGGACATCCTTTCACTAGGATGCCCATTGCTGGGAAATCTGGCTATTTTGGGTTTCACCAGATTTTGAGGTTCACTCAAGGCAGCTTACAAAACAATTTAAAACAGATTAAAACAATAAAATGCATTAACATACAATAAAAATGTGCCAAAAAAAGAATGGAGCACATTTTAAAAAAAAATAAGACTGTTGCTTCTGTTTGAAAGTCAATGTTTATATTTTTATTTTCTTCCTCTCCCTAGAAAAGCTTACTGCAGAATGCAATGCATTAGTAAAATATAGAAATATTAAGTGCACAAGTAAGCAATTTTTAGCTACCATTTCTTTTTATTTCAGGTCAAGTCAGGGCAGGAACTTCTGAAAGTAAGAATTAGATGCTTGCTTCAGCTACAATAAAAAAGTTATTTGCAGTATATTTTGTTTTCTTAAGGTGGCTTTGGAATTTATATGCAAAGATAGAGCAAATGCATTTTCAACAATGCTGAAAAGATGCAGGGCTACAATTTAGGGGTTTAGGGGGAGAGATTTCACAACACGACACTCCAGCACGGTCAGGGTGGGGGCAGGGGCCATTTTGAATGCCCCTGCCCCCACCCTGTGGAACTAGGGATGGGCGAACATGTGATGTTCATTGAGGTTTTCTGCATTCTTCCTCAAAGCTCATATCTCCTCTTTTTTATTGTTGAATGTGAGTGTCTTTTGGGGGATTGGGGAAAAATGCATTTTCCCACAGTGGCTACATTGTGAAAATGTGGGTTGTGTGGAGGATTTGCGCACATGCAGAAATATGCACATGCACATTTTTGAAAGTGTGCAACATGAATGCAAGTTTGGAGGGTTGCAAAATCAATTCCCATGAATTGCATTCCTGCTCGTATTCATGTTCTGGGTTGTAAGCAGGGCATATTCTCATGATTTGCAAGCAGGAATGAACTTATTGTACCTCCCTATGCAAAATGTTGGAGGATATGGTTTTACAATCATTGCTCCTGTTCTAGGAAGACACTGTCTTCAGAAAGCCCTGCCAATCTCTCTTGTTTCAAAAAGCTTTTATGGCATTCATTTGATTTGTGGAACTGGACGGCGAAATAACGAGACGAGACAACTGTTTGGGTTTAAACTTGGCCCACATTTTATTGAAAGATCTGCAAAGGGGTCATTCCTAAGCAGGCACCTACTTAAGGTCTCCCTTAGGCCATTCTAGGATCGGGCGAGCAATTCTAGTCCCCTGAAGCAGCGCCTGCCATCTCGCCACTCCACGGGCTCCGCATTTGGGTAAGGAGGCCTTCCGTTGTCGACCCTGCTCATGCCGCACAGCTCCGAGTAGGTGAGTAGGTGTCAGGTGTCACATGCTTCATGAACAATTCACTAAGTGGGCTTAGTGAATTGTGAGCTGAAGATTTGGCAATTTGTTTTGAGAAGAAACTGTTTCTGTTCTCTGCTTATCTCTTACTGTCAGCCGAAGCTTTGAGTTCTGTGAGAACGAAAGAGTTGTTTAAGAAAGGTGGGGGCTCTCTTGCAAACTGTCTCTCACATTGTGTCGTCATTAAAAGGAGGTTGAACTGTGCCGCTCTGTTGGCACATGAGTTTAGATTACAGGCCTGAAGTTCTGTCTGTCAAAGTAGCTTAGAATTAGCCAGCCTCTATCTTATATTAGCTACGTCTTAAGAGTAATTCCTTTGCTAGGAATTATCTCGTCTACTGCTCTTGTGTTTCGCTTGTTCTGTTTTGCTGTTCACTATGCTTGCCAAGAAACTTGTCTTTGGGACTCTATCTGATTTAGAAATGCTTATTGCACTCTGTACATGTTCTGTTGCTATTTAGACTTAGAACTTCTAAGAACTATGGCATGAAAAGTGCGCTGTAGCTTTTCATAGATTTGGATTTAAGATTACTGTTCTAGATTCGTGTTCTATAGCCTGCTGTTTCCCTGCATGGAGCCAAAGTTACGGGCACAGGGAGGCAGAGGCTGATTCATTGCTGTTCTACAATTCTGTGTGTCTGGGACCTGTGAGAAGACCTTCTTCAGTGCTAAAGCTACGTGAATTTGGGAAGGCTCCCTGGGTCAAAGAGGTTCTTTCCCTGACATCTTGTTGCCATGGTCAGCTCAGCGTTCCCTGACAGGCTGAGTGAGGATTTAGTTTCAAGATGATCGTTAATCCACTGTCAGGAGGCCTTCCCCTTGAGTCTCCCTTTGTTCTTGAGGATTCCCAGTGTGTGTGGCCACACCTGACCTCAAGGAACTGGGGCTAACTCTAAATGTCTACCCCTGAGTGAGTGCTGTTCGCATTAAGCCGTTTTACCTGAAAGCTGTCTGGTCCGTCTTCAGCTTCAAGTGTGTGTTTGCAAAAATGAAACCGTTATGCTTTAAATTCCGTGTGATTTACAAATAAAAGAAATCTCACAGTTGTTAGAGTGTGTCACTTTGCCTAAGATTCGTGAGCAGAAGCTCTGGGGTGAGCTAAGAGTCACGACAGTAGGGTTGGCCTCAAAGGTAAGCCTTGGCCCCCAACAGGTGCTGCAAAGCTCCTCGTCAGGGGCTTCCAGCCCTACCCATCACCCCCAAGGGTGCCTGAGAATGCTCACCTATGTTCCCCCACTCTAGATGCATGCACCTAACTGCCCCGGAAATGTGACCAAATAAAACAAATTAACCTATTTATACACCCGCCTTGTCTTACAGTATGGAGTAGGCGAAAAAACTCACAGCCAACTCAGACTGTGAGCAAAAAATTCCTACTCGGCCTCCAAATGGACAACCAGCGAACCCATACTGCCTACGAGGGAGGAAGGGAGGGAGCCAGAAAATCGGAAGAGGGATGCAGGGGCTGCCTCCTCCCTCCTTGCAGTGGCGCCAAACCAGTAGTCAAAAGGGTACAGCCATGCTCCGTCTCCTCACCACCAGCCATAATTACCCCCCCCCCCGGGCCAGGCTTCGCCGGGCGAGGGGAAGAGGCATTTATCACTGTTGATCTTTATTTCATATGTTAACATGCTAGGAGTCTGTTTGCATTAACTATTGTTATTGTTGTTGTGAGTTTAGGGTGACCACATTTGGGAAACCAAAAAAGAGGACCCTCAGTGGGGTGGGGGGTGGGAAAGTGGCTTTCCGGGGCCTCTGGAAAGCATGTCATTCACCCCCACTGCTTTAAAGGCCCCAATTGGAGCAGAGGAGGGGAAAATGTGTCATTCCCGCCCTCCACTGCTCCAATTGGGTCCTTTTCTATAATGTCCAGGAATGACATACTTTCCCCTGTAAGGTCCTGATTGGAGCAGTGGGATAGAAATAACTCACCTCCAGGAAGCTCGTCATTCCCTCCAACCACGCTAATGTGGCCTTAAAGGGGAAAGCTTGTCTTTCCAGGACATTATAGAAAATTACAGAAAATCCCCCCTGACACCCAGGATAGAACAAAAACCAGGACAAATCCGGGGAAATCCTGACAGTTGGTCACCCTATGTGAGTTTGTATTATTTTACCAGCTAGTTCAGGTTGAACAAGGAGGATGGGGCATAAAATAACCATACTCTGGTATTCCCTTCCAAGTATCTTGTCCTTTAATGGCTTTCTTCCAGCTTGTTAAAAACAAAACAAAAACACTTTATTTATAACTGGGGTGGGGAAACTCTGCCCCTAGGCCTTTATTCTTGTGGGCCGCAGAGATGGGGATTATGGGTTGGCACAGAGAGAAAGGGGAATGGAGCATCACAAAGAGAGAGAGAGAGAGAGAGAGCACAGTATAAAATGATGCAAACTCCTCTCACCATTAGCTCTGGCTCCACCCACTACCAGCTATTCCTCCCTTGTCTTTTCTTGTTCCCCAATATTGAAAGGCTTTTGGGATATCCATGGTTTCTACAGCCTCTTAAAGAATTATTTTAGCTTGCTGGAAGCTAGGTAAATGGATTGTAATGTTCTAAATAGCTCTTTTTAATGGCAAAATTGTTTTTAATCACTGGTTGCATTTTCTGTCTTTTTATTCTGCAGGATTTTTTCCCCTTTTAATGTGATGTTTGTTTTATAATTGATTTAATTTTATTGTTAAAATGAGTGCTGTGAGATTTGGTACAGCCTGATCCTCTCCATGCTTGCAATAGAAGTACATATCCCATAAATTAGTCATGTCTAGAGAATATAATGATAATAATGAGATTACTTGCAAAATATGTACATTAGGCAACGTTGCATATAAAATGCATGTGTTCAGAGATGCTAGGCACTTAAAACACATTTGGGACAGAATGGGCAGAATACAGTACTGCCCAGCTGCTACTGGAGCTGGCTGCCGGTTCTAGTCTGCATGTGTCCACTTTCAGTCCACAAATGGCCCTTCCTGCTTGTGAAACAGCAATTCATCAGTTTTGGAAGCAATTTTGGGGACTTGTCTACTGAAGTATTAAACCACAGTTTTGCAAGCGGTAGGGGCCACTTGTGGAGCAGGGGGCTGGCCACATGTGTTGATATGACAGAGAAATCTGTCTCAGGGTTGAAGTTCGCTGAGCTTTCAAGCAGCAGAGTCTCCAGGACTCTGGCTCATATACCCAAGTTACTTCCCCCTATCAGTCTGCTCACACTTTAAGATCAGAAAGAGAGGCCCTCCCCATTTGCCCACCTGTGAAAGCAATTAGGCAGGTGATGACATGGAAGAAGGCCTTCTCTGCAGTGGCCCCACACCTTCGGAACAAACTCCCATCAGAGGTCCACCACACACCATCCTTGCAGGCTTCTAATAATGCCTTGAACACATCTTGTTTCACCGTGACCTTCTCATGATAGGGGTGCTGTTGTTGCTGCTATTGCCATTGTTCTTCTTGCTGGCTTTCATAGTTGGTTTTTATTGCTTCCAATTGCTATTTGATTGTGTTTGTTTTTATTGCTTTTAATATTTTAACTGGTGTTATGTATTTTCTTGTTGTAAGCTGCCTAGTGAGGTCTTCTGCCCTGAAAGGTGGCCAAGAAATGTTTTAAATAATAAATAAACTAATTGTCTGTAAGCTGGCCTGACTCCAGATAGGGAAAGGAAAGAATCCTGCCCAAAACCCTGGAGAGCACCTGCAGCCAATCAGTGTCACTAATACTGGGCTAGGTGGACCAATGGTCTGGCCCAGAATAAGGCAAATCCCTTTGTTCCTATCTGTATCGAGTTGGGCCAGCTCTCATATTTTAGGGGTTTGGGTGGTTTGTTTGTTTGTTTTGCCTGAAATTAGTCCAAAATTAAGCATATTATGCCTGCAACTTGTTCAAATTAAGCAAGTTACAGCCGAAATTTGTGTAAATTACACAAATTGTGATCGCAGTTTGAGTAAATGGCGATGTTTTAAAAAAGAAACCCAACTAAATTCCTGGTTTTTGGGGGGAAAGCCCACAGCTCCAGAAAAATCTGGTAAGACCAAAAAGGGCTGTGTATCCCCACAATGGACGTGTGCGGACCAGAATTGGGGACCAGCTCTGCTAGTAGCTAGGCAAGATTGGATTCTACCAACTTAATTGAGGATGGGGTGGTGGTTAAGAGAAACTGAATGGAGAGGAAACAGCATCCTATCTTGATGTAAGTAGAAATGAACACCTTCTTTTTGGGGGTGGCCCTATCGGGTTTCCAAATTGATTAGGGTGGCCAGAAGCAACACAGTCCATAACAAGACACATGTGTTGCAGGAGCCCCACCCTCTTTTGCATCTGTCCCCAGTATCAGAGGCAGTATGCCTATGTACAGCAGTTGCTGGGAAACATGGGTGGGAGGGTGCTGCTGGGGAACATGGGTGGGAGGGTGCAACTTGGAGGTTCCTGGTTGACAGCTGCCCCCCCAAAACTGGTAAGAAGCCAAACACTGAATTCAGTATTGGGAGGGCTGATGCAATAAATGGTCTGCATTTTGTTTCAGATAATATACTTTATTATTATTATTATTATTATTATTGCCTTCATCTCCATTTTCTTCTTCCTCCTATCAATCAGGAATTGGTATGTTGGAGTGTTTGGCTGTGGGGTGTGAGGGGGGGTGCCACAGATATTCATCTCTGTGCCCCTCAGGCTTTTCCTGGCTGTTTTCCTCCTCTGCCAAGTGACTTGAAAGTGGAAAAAAAAATACCCTGTGTGTGAATTGTGGGGGGGGGGGGTGGAATCATAGAATATTTGAGGAGAATGGGAGGCCCTGTAGTGTTACTAAATTTGCCTCCAGATACAGACTTGACACATTTTGTGCCATCCCCGGCGGCTCTGTTTTAGAATCTTGACATATGTGTTGTAGCAGATACTATATTACATGCAGATGTGAAAGAGCTTGGTTTTAATCTCCCGCTCATCATGTGCAGACATGATAGCCTCAAGCAATGACCTTGTCTCTCTGACACGTTCTACCTTCAGGTTAAGGGGACTAATTGTGACCCAAAACAGCACAGGGTTAGGGCGAATACAATATAAATCTCTTGAATGTACAATATTCTAACTTCAATAGATATATTTTTCTTAACCTCACATTTAGAAAACAAAACCAAGCTTATTAAAAAGCTTGATAAAAAGAAAACAAAAAACATACTTTGTGAAGTTTGTACAACAGCAGCAGTAACAAAAGATATAAGAGCATAAGAAGAGCCATGCTGGATCAGACAGAGGGTCCATCTAGCCCAGCACTCTGTTCACACAGTGGCCAACCAACATCAACCAGGGACCCACTAGCAGGACACGGGTGCAACAGCACCCTCCCACCCATGTTCCCCAGCAACAGGTGTACATAGGCTTACTCCCTCTGATACTGGAGGTAGCACATGGCCATCAGGACTAGTAGCCATTGATAGCCTTCTCTTCCAGGAATTTATCCAACCCACTTTTAAAGCCATCCAAACTAGTGCCCATCACTATATCTTGTGGTAGTGAATTCCATAGTTTAACTATGCACAGAGTGAAGAAGTAAAGAAGTCCTTCCTTTTATCTGTCCTGAATCTCCCACCTATCAGCTTTATAGGATGACCCCTTTGATTTCTAGCATTATGAGAAGAGTCCTCCAACTTGAGGATATCCCAAGTTGTCTTAAATTGATATAAACCTGAGAGTTCCAATTTTCCTAAAGATGCATTTCCAGCATTTACAATGATTGTTACCATAAACTGCACGAACGTTTTCGACTCTAGAAGACCTGGGAGCATAATTTAGAAAGGATATTTTCTAAGTCAAGGGTTTGGTACATTTTTCAACCTGAGGACCAAATTTGAGCTTGGAGGAAATCTCAATGGATGCATTCCAGTGCCATTTAGGGCAGAAGACAAAAGGTGCAGGACCAAGAGTGCCCACATATTTTAGCTTAACAGTAACTCGGCCTTTGGAGAGGAATCTCAACCTCTTAAAATGGGAGAAAAACTGCACTAAAAGATGGGAAACAACCAAATGATTGCTGGTCAAGGGAAAAAGTGTGAGGCTAGTGGAAGGGGGACATAATCATCTGGGCAACCCCGGAGGGCCAAATTTGATCCCCAGGCCCGGAGTTCTGCACCCCTTCTCTAAGAAATTGTAAATCAGATCCAGAGGTATTTATCAAGAGACACATCCACTCATATTTACACAAGGGCAAGGTAAATGGAAAAATCCACACCATCAGCAATTCCAGCACTGTCATCGGAGATATCCTCAAAAGGATCAAATTTTTAGGAATCTGCAGCAAACCAGCTTTTCCTGAGTTGCAAGGATTTTGAGAACTTGCAGTCCATTGTGTTTTTTCCTGAATGTTTATGCAAATACATAAACTAAAAAAAATAAAAATAAAAATCCGCCAGCATTTCTCCCATGGGTACAATGTGAATTTCCCCCATGTGGACACATGTATTAAAATATGCAATACCTGGAATGGGTTAATAAGGTGATTGCAACATTTCTTGCAACATGGGAAGAGGAGGAGGAGGAGGAGGAGGAGGAGGAGGAGGAGGAGGAGGAGGAGGAGGAGAGAGAAGAGTAGTTAAACAATTATCTGATTCCTGGTTTATTGATTAATCAGGGATTTGTGAAACTAATTTGCATTATCTCTCTCTAGATGACAATTTAAGAGGCTATTTATTTTCAATGACCCTGCTTTATAGAGTTACTTTTTTGCTCATTTTTTAAAATTGTTCAGTATGGTTGTATGTGTTTATAGCAACAATGCGTACTTATTCATTCTGTGTATTGTTAATGGTGCATAGGCAACATGTATTTTTCACTTTGAAATCGTGTAGATCTTCAACTCATGCATTTTTGTGGCATTTTTAGTTGTCTTCATGTACTCATGCTGAAGGTCCAATCTCTCACAGTGTCGTGACTCTGGCTAACTCTCTAAAGTTCTTGCTCACGACTTCAGGTACACTGATACACAACAATAACAGTGAGATTTCTTTTATTGTAATCACATGGAATTCAAAGCATAACGGTTTCATTTCTGCAAACACACACTTGAAGCTGAAGACGGACCACACAGCTTTCAGGTAGAACGGCTTAATGAGAACAGCACTCACTCAGGGACTGACATTTAGAGATTAACTCTAGTCTTTAGAGGGCAGGAGCGGCCACGCTGCACTGGAATCCTCTGGAACATAGAGAGACTCTAGGATTAGGCCTCCTAACAGTAGTATATCGGTCAACTGGCAACTAAATCTTCACTCAGCCTGTCAGGGAACGCTGAGCTGACCACGGAAGCCAGAAGCCAGGGAATGAACCTCTTCGACCTAGGGAGCCTTCCCAATTCACGTAGCTTTAGCTCTGAGGAAGGTCCTCTCACAGGTCTCACACACACACGAGTTTCAGAACAGCAACGATCAGCTTCTGCCTCCCTCTGCCCGTAACTTTGGCTCCATGGAGGGAGACAGCAAGCTATAGAACACGAATCCAGAACAGTACTCTCAAGTCCAAATCTATGAAAAGCCACAGTGCACTTTTCATGGCAGAGTTCTTTAGAAGTAACAAGTCCACACAGCAATAGAACATGTACAGAGTGCATCACACAATTCTACATCAGATAGTAACTCACAGCAGCAGCAGAGCAGCAAGAGCATAGACGAGATAATTCCTAGCAACGGAATTACTCTCAGGACAAAGGCAATATAGTGTGGAGGCTGGGCAATTCTAAGCTACTTTGATAGACAGGGCTTCAGGCCTGTAATCTAAACTCACGTGCCAACAGGGCGGCACGGTTCAACCTCTTCTGATGACGCCACAGTGTGAGGAAGATAGCCCCCACCTTTGCAAAGCATAGTTTAATTCCCAGAGAACGTTCAAGGCCTTCGGCCTACCATTTGAGATAAGCACATACTAGAGAAGCAGAGATACATTTTCTCATGACAAATTGCCAAGTCTTCAGTCTACAATTCACAGGGCCAGCCCTGTGAATTGTCTACGAAGCATCTGATACCCAACACACAGTGTGTTGACTCTTGCAATAATATCCCATAGTGTCTCTTGCCATGACTGTAGAATGAGGTCATCCTCTATCTCTAATTTCTACCTGATACACAAATACACACAAACACACTTTTTAATACATTGGCAGATGAGCTAGTGAAGGGTAACTTCTTATATACAGATGGTGTTTGGATATCTGATCTAGACATATGCATTTTTGCAGGCCACAATATGCGCATCTGGGGAATCTCAACCTCCACATATTTATTGTTTTGCTTGTGCTGTTCTGCTTCCACCAGATGTTTGGGGATATCTTCTTGGCACAAACATCATTCTCCATAGAGAGATGTCATTAATGACGCAATAGTAGCTGGCAGTATCTTGATAGTACAAGCAATGCAATGTCACATTTTTGAGTGGGAAATGCTTCTATACGTCCCAGGGAAAGGGTACCTGTACGTATTCATCTGTCACGTCCTTCATTATTTAATACATTCTAGTAGCAGGTCCAGGAATTAACATAGGTTCCAAGGCCCAGGTGTGGTGTAAATGGAAATCACCTTCTTCCTTCCATATTCATAATCATAGCTTCAAAGAACGGTAGAGTTGGAAGGGGCCCATAAGGCCATTGAGTCCAATCCCCTGCTCAATGCAGGAATCCACCTTAACGCATCCCTGACAGATGGCTTTCCAGCTGCCTCTTGAACACCTCTAGGATGGGAGAGTCCACGACCTCCCTAGGTAATTGGTTCTATCATCATACTGCAATAACACTCTGGAAGTTTTTCCTGATGTCCAGCCTGTAACTTGAGCCCATTATTCCGTATCCTGCACTGTGGGATGATCGAGAAGAGATCCTGGCCCTCCTCTGTGTGACAATCTTTCAAGTATTTGAACAGTGCTATCATGTCTCCCCTCAGTCTTCTCTTCTCCAGGCTAAATATGCCCAGTTCTTTCAGTATCTCTTCATAAGACTTTGTTTCCAGACCCCGATCATTCTCATTGCCCTCCTCTGAAACCCCTCCAGCTTGTCTGCATCATGGTGCCCAGAACTGGGCATGATACTCAAGATGAGGCCTAACCAGTGTTGAATAGAGGGGAACCAGTGCTTATTGCACTTTGGAAGCTATATGTCTGTTAATGCATCCCAAAATAGCATTTGCTTTTTGTGTGGTCACAACATATTGTTGTCTCATATTCAGTTTGTGGTCTACAGCAATTCCAAAATCCTTCTACCTTAATATATTGCTGAACCAAATATCCCCCCAATGTAACTGTGTGTTTGTTTTTTTCCCCTAGGTGTAGAACTTGGCAGTTATCCCTATTAAATTTAACTCTGTTGTTTTCAGCCCAGCACTCCAGCCTATCAAGATCACTTTGAAGTTTGTTTCTGTCTCCCAGGGTATTAGCTATCCCACCCAATTTTGTGTCATCTGCAAATCTGATAAGCACTTCCTGCACCTCTTCATCCAAGTCATTAATAAAAATGTTGAAGAGCACTGGGCCCAGGACTGAGCCCCACAGTACCCCACATGTTACCTCCTGAGGTTTGAGAAGCACTCTTTGAGTCCGACTCTGTAGCCAGCTGTGGTCCACCTAATAGTTGTTCCACTTTTAGCTAGCTTGCTGATCAGAATGTCATGGGGTACTTTTTCAAAAGCTTTGGTGAAGTCAAGATATATTATGTCCACAGCATTCCCACGGTCCACAAAGGAGGTTACCCAATCAGATAATGAGGTCAGATTAGTCTGGCAGGATTTGTTCTTGGTGTTGAGCTGTTGAATGTTTTCTGGTTGGTTGGTTGATTTGGAGTGGAAAGGGAGAGAGAATAAAGGGGTGAAATGAGAGGTGTTTCGGAAAGCATTGGAAGAGGGACAAGGATGGGCTTTCATCAGGAGAGGGTTAGGAAAGTGGGGCTATAGTTTTTGGGGGTAGTTAGTTTTCCCTGAGAGGTGGAGGGAGGTGCAGTTATTTTAATAACATTAAACCAAAGGTGTATTTAAATATATTTCCTTTATAGATAAAGTTTTTAATACTGTTTTGTTATTTTAACCGTGTTTACTTGCTTTTATTCGTTACCTTAGACTGGTGATACACACTCCCATTCACACACAAAGATAAATAGCAAGACGGTTTATAGTTCCCTCATTCTTTTTGAGAATAAAGAAGAGGGTGGCGGCAGCAAAGGAGAAGTTTTGGATAGTGTCACAGAGGGTAGTGAAGTCACACTCATCCTCCAGTACGTCTGTGCAGTGGTAGGTATATTTTTTAACTTATAGTGTGACTCCGCCTCCCTTTCTATTTCTTCTGGTCCTTTTGTACAAATTATTAGGGATGTGCACTGGATCGGACCCGATCCACGATCCGAGTCCGGTCCAGTGGGAAATCGGATAAATTATCCGATTTCCGATCCCGCAGCTGGATCGGCCGATCCAATCCGAACCGGTCCGAAAAGGCTCCGAACCGGTTCGGAGGATCGGCGGATCGGCGGGCGCCCACTGGCGCCCACCGCCGCTTCCATTGGCGGGCGCCAGCGGGCGCCTGCCGATGAAAGTGGACAGCGGGGGGGAGGGAGGAGGGGGGCGCTTACCTTCTCGGCCCGTCCGCTCCCGTCCGGCACTAGCAGCTACTCCCAGCGGGCTCCGCGGCCTGCTCTAGGGTGGCGCGCCGGGTGATGTCATCACCCGGCGCGCTACTCTAGAGCAGGCCGCGGAGCCTGCTGGTGGTAGCCGCCGGCCCCGGACGGGAGCGGACGGGCCGAGAAGGTAAGGAGGGGGTGCGTGGAGGGGAGGAGGGGGCGCGCGGAGGGGGGAGGGGGGCCCTTACCTTCCCGGCCCGGCGGCTCCCGTCCGGCGCCGGCGCCTACTACTCCCAGCAGGCTCTGCGGCCTGCTCTAGGGTGGCGCGCCGGGTGATGTCATCACCCGGCGCGCTACTCGAGAGTAGGCCGCGGAGCCCGCTGGTAGTAGCCGCCGGCGCCGGACGGGAGCGGACGGGCCGAGAAGGTAAGCAGTGGCGGGGAAGGGGGCTTACCCCCCCGGAGCCATCCGCTTCTATCCGCTGGCGCCCGCGGGCGCCAGCGGATGGAAGCGGGCGGCCCCAGGGGGGGTAGGGAGCACGGGGGAGGGGGCTTACCTGCCGGGGCCATCCACAGCGGACGGCCCCGGGGGGGGAGGGAGTTAGGCCCCCCCTCACCCACCCGCCACCATTTTTTTCTCATAGACTTGCATTGCAATGCAAGTCTATGGGGAAAAAAATGGCGGCCGATCCAAAAATTAACGATTTTTGGGTCGGGATCGGACTCGATCCGGTCCGGGGGGCCTCCGATTTTGTCCGAACCGGTCCGGGACAAAATTGGAGGTCCCGATCCGGGTCCCGATCCGATCCGGGGGGTCCGTGCACACCCCTACAAATTATACCCTTCACTTGCTGTATTCCACTCATGGGAGTCATCCCACCAAGTTTCAGTTATACCTATCAAGTTGCATTTGCCTTCATTTATTAAGAGTTCAAGTTCATTCTGTTTCTTTCCCATACTCGGGGCATTCTTCATGCTATAGCCAAACACATTCCCTTGGGAGATGCAACCCATCACTTGCCAGCTGTCCATCTTGCAAGTAGCGTAGCCCGTGGTCCCAGAATCCGAATCTCTCATGTCTGTACCATTTTCATAGCCAGTCGTCCACTTGAAGTATTTTCATTTTCATTTCCCTTTCTATTTCTCTTCCAAGAACTGGGAGGATGGATGAGAAAACTAACTGGGCTCCAAAGTTCTTGAGTTTCCTTCCCAAAGCTTCAAAGTCTGATGTGATTTCCTCATAGCTCCGTTTGGCAGTATCATTTGTTCCCACATACATGAGAAGAAAAGGATACATGTCAGTGGGCTTTATGAGCTTTGGTAATCCTTCAGTCACATCCCTAATCTGTCCTCCAGGGAGACAGCATACCTGGTGAGTCCATGGGTCTTTGTGACATATTTGAATTTCAATGCCACATAGCAGGGAGTCTCCCACAATGATTATTATTTGTTGTTGTTGTTGTTGTAGGCCTTGATATTGTTGCCCCTGCTCGACTGACCTTCTGCGTCTTGCTCACTGCTGCACGGGGTCCCCTGTAATTCTTCCTTTGCAAACTGTCTTCCAGTCTCATCTTCCTGTACCTGAAGTGGTTACATAGCTCTAGTGGTTCCACCAGTGCAGAGTGTCTCCTAGTTCTTCTGCTCCTCACTGTCACCCTTTTCCAGGGAGCTTCCCCTTCATTGGCTTTCCTCACCTCAGCATTCCCCACTTCTGCTTCAACTTGCTGTTGCTCCTCCATCTCCTCTGCTTCTCTCTGCTGTTGAAGTTCCACCGTTCTGTCTAAGAACTCTTTGCCTTCTCTTGTTCCTTGGAGGGTGGACACTTGTCACTCAAGGGCACTCACCTTTTCTTCCAGTAGTGCAACCAGCTTTCACTTGTTGCAGGTGTACGCCATGTTGATCTCAGGCAGGAACACAAACATTGCACACAACTTTCAGGTCACCACCACAATCCTTTCCATCCATAGTCCCTTTTTGTTTCTGCCTTTCTGACTGTACTGGAAAAGCCTGTGTTTTGCCCTTTCCTCCCAGAAGGTTAACAACAGAGGCCAGTACTATATGGGTGTGTGTTGCAAGAATAAAAACAAAATTGTTAGGGACCTCCCCCCTTGACCTCCCCTGCCAAATTTTCCCTGCCAAACTCCTGTTTGCTCTCCCTGTTCATTTGCTATGATCGCTCACACCTTTATGTAGCTTCTTCTCCAGCTGGGGCAGCTTCCTCTTCTCTGCTCTGCTCAGCTAGGAATCAAGAAACAGAATGACTCTCCCTGCCCACTCAGCTGCTGAGAGCAATTAGGCCATGGCCCTTTAGGCTCAGCAGCAGCTCTCAGGAACACGTGGCAAGCACACAGCGACTAGAAATAGGCAGCCTCCTGGATTTACTTTTGGCCTCTCTCCACTTTGTCTTGGTTCTCCCTTCCACTGACTCCCTCTGTCAAACTCTTGTTCTCTCTCCCTATTAGCTCACTCTGATTGCTAACTCTCTGGGAGCTTGCTTCCTTATGTAGCTTCTACTCCAGCTGGGGCAGCTTTCTCTTCTCTTCTCTGTTCAGCTAGGAGTCAGGAAACAGAAGCTAGGAGTCAGGAAACCCTAAGGATAATCCCAGTTAAAACTGAGTGGAGTCGTACTGCTCACAACTTGTGGATTGCACATGCGATCCCTCTGAATGTGCTTGGGACAGGTTTGTAATACCTCTAAACTGCAGGCCCATGCTGATGACTCTTTTTAAGATATGGTAGTAAAGAACTGGAGAGGATGCAAGTGTTTGAATGAGGAGTGCCTTAAAATAGGGATATTGGAGGAATCTGTTTTGGGGGTGGAACTCCACAGGTCTTTGCCAGCTTGGCTGTCTGGATGCCAGCTCATGAATCCCTGAGCTGGTTCTGCACGGCAGCGCTGGGTCGGGCAAGCTTGCAGTTACCTGCTTTTATGTGTGTGTGCAAATCCTTATTTGCACAAATTGCAGTTGCAAATTATAAAATGCACACAAATCAAGGGAAGCAGAATTCATGCATTTGAAAGATTTCCACAGTTGATGCATACATTTGGGAAAAAAATGCATGAAAATATGCTTAAATGTTCATACTAAAAGGAAAAAGGAAATCCACAAAAGTCAGACTCTGCTAAAGAGAGAAGACAGGAAGAATTTCAGATAGAATTTGGAAAACTTCATCAAACTCAAATTTTGCTTTGCTCTCACACGTCCACTCCATTTCATTTCAGCATTGATTGAGATGTCATTTTCTTTTTTTGTAAATACATACAGCATGAAAAATTAAGTATGACTTTTTGAACATTTTCTCTCAAAAATACACATTTCTAAGTGTATTTTATACTAAAATATATGTTTTTGTACATTTTGTTTTAAGCTGAGAACGCTTCCTAGCATTCAGAGAAGTGTGAAACCCTAAGGATCCCCTGCATTCTGGTCCCTGCGTTAGTCTGGGAGGTGTGCGTTAGTCTGGTTTGCTTTGACATCTGCACTAACAAAATCTTCGAGTATCTATTAAAGATACTACAATGTTCTGAAATAATATTTTATTATTTGTTTGCAACATATGTCTGATCCCTGGCATGGAAACAGGTTTGCATCAGAGCCCAAAGAAACTGGTGCTTAGACAGCAGAATTGTAGCAGATCAAAAGAAGAATATACTGATAGTAGTTCCATGTATGAGGCATACTATACCGGTTCCATATATACATTTTTATGTAGACGTTTATGTAAAGTAATAAAATAAAATCCTACCTCATGTACATGAACACTTAGAAGAGAGGCATTTTCCTGTACAGGCAGTGAAATAAAACTATGTGTATGTCTCTCTGTGTTTTCTTGCATACAGTATGCTGTTGCTAAATGGATGTCATTCAATCCAAGTAGAAAATGCCACTTTTGGAGTAACCTTTAGTCACAGGGTTGTCATATTATTAGTTGACACCCAGCAGCTCAAAGTCCCATGGGAGGGGCATATACATTCTCTCAAATCTGCACACATCTATTATTCATAACATTAATACTCAATTTCACAGATTCATGACAAGTATAGCTTCAAGACATGATGCCGCTAAATCATCCTGCTAAAGAGAAATTGAATAGCTAGCCGTAAAATACATTTTTTTTAAAATGGAAATACTTCGGAGGATCATTGCGCAAGTGTGTAAGCATATGCAATTTCAAGGATATATGATACTAGACCAAATATGAGGCACCTGGGAACTCATGCCGATTTAATGAATGTGTAAGGATTTGTGTAAACACATGTCTTGCAATTTTGCAATTGTCTTGAAAGGTTTTGTGTGTTTCTTTTTTTAAGTCTCAAAAATTATCTTCTGTATAACTGGTATCTATGATCCAATAGCACAATCTAAAAGGGTTTTTTTGTTTTGTTTTTTGGTTCTTTTACAACTGCCGGCAAGGTGGGTGGGGGGGCGGTAATTTCTTTGCTATAAACACTTCATAAAATACATTCACAAAAAATGTGAAAGGGGCCATAGCTCAGTGGTGGAGCACCTGCTTTGGGCACCCAGAGTCACATGTCCAACCCATGGCATCTCCACCTAGGGCTGGAAAATGTCCTGCCTGAAACCGTTGAGATGGGCTGCTGCCGGTCAGTGTCATCAATACTGGGCTGGATGGACCAACAGCCTGAGTATTAGGGATGAGTGATGTTGGGAATCCTGTTCCTTTTAAACCCAATGGGATTCTGAAGTGTTTATGTTCTGGTAAGTGGAGGCAGACTGCAGTGGATTGTCAAGTTATTTGAGAAGTATGGAACATAGCTCTACTGAGCTAAGTGCAGTAGTGTGTGGAAAGAATTAAAATTGACTGTTATTTAGAAGAGGGGAATGTGCCTCTATGGAGCTACATAGTGGATCAGCAGATTTGCAATCATGTATACCTGTGCAAGATTGCATATATCTATATCTATATCTATATATCTATATATCAATTTGTGCAAATGTAAAGACCTCCCACAAAACCAATTTGCACAAATTGCAACAGGTTTTTTTAAAGAATGTGCAGATTGCCTCAACTCACTACAGTTTGAGTCAAAGCCAGTGGAAGGAAATCCACTAGAGTCAAGCTAGAAAAATATTGAGTTTCCATCCCCCCCCCCCCTTAGTGGAATTCTCTTATATCCCTAATCTGTATAAGGCAGCTTCCTATGTTCCTAAAGGATTAAATGTACTGAAACACAAAACCTGAGAAGAGATAGGATATCACCCAACACTGGCAGGCATTGTGTTCTGCCCTAAGTGATGGTCATGGCAAGTTAGTGGTTCAGCCTCAAGTGAATTTCTAGAAGGAGTTCATACATGAGCAAATGTCCATGCTGAAGTGTTCAGGACCTTGGACAGCTCTAAATGTTGCTCAGGCTGAAACATGCATATGAGTAGGGCAGACATGACTGCTGTCTAGAGCTCAATGGGGCTGGAAATAGACTGCAGTTCAGTCTGGTTTGCTACCTCTTCCCACTGGTGAACACTTCATGTATCTAAAGGTGTCTTTCTCAGTTTAGCAAGTGTTGTCTCTGGAAGTGTGGCACTGGGGTTCCAGGCTGGAATCATTGGACTCTGACAACCTCTTCAAGCCAAGGAGATGTCCTGATCAGCTCCTGGGGTTCCGTCTTGGGCATTTGAGATGTCCAGGTTCTCTCCCTTGGAGTCCTTAGCCTTATCCATTAAACACAGGGAGTCCAATTCCAGGACTACGGTTGGGTGATAAATTCACTCTGAACTTTTAAAAACAGATTTACCCTATTTGCATCTCCTGAGCCTTTGAGCAAGCAGAGTTGAGTACTAAGGCCACATTTTTGCATGCTTTATGATGCAGCTTATCTTGGGGGGAAATGTGCAGAACATTTCTTCTAGGACTTTTCCAGAGGGTTAGAATACACATGACATTGACTGGTAGTGGGTAAGTGGGATTCAGTTCCCCTTAACTATGCATAGCTTTTGCTATTAAAAAAAAAGCACCCCCATTCAGTCACACACACACACTTTATACAGCATGGAGAAGATACATGAAGAGCAAATAGGGTTGCCCTATCATGTCTACTGTAGCTTTCAACAATGACTGGAATCAGAATTAAAAACAAACCCCTCTGCCTTTAGATAAAGAGATTTAAAAAATAGTTTTTTTCACATCCCACTGAACTTGATCTTTTGGGGATGGAGTGAAGGAGTGGATTGGGGAATGTTATTGTTGTGTTTCCTTTCACCAATGCTATGTTTGATTTAAAGAGAACTTCAAATGAAATTGTGTTTTCTTTTCCTTCTTGGAACAAAACAATTGGATCACAGAGAAGCTTTGAAGAAATCAGGTCATGGATCAGCAAGAGATGTTGTAGCAAAAGTTAAAACACATGCAAAAACAACACGAAAACAAAACTATTGACACTATGTCACACAGCTGATGAGAGAAGACTGTAGGGTGGGTGTGGGGAATAAGAAGGAATTTGTTTTCATCGTTTGATCAGTCTTTGGGCAGGATGTATTCAGATTCAAGGCATCTTCTCTGTGACATTTCTATTGGAACGAAGTCAACAAATGGAGCACGCTGCTTAGCAGAAAATAGATTTTTGGTTCCCAATAATAAAATGGATATAGAATGGATTAGACTATGAGAACAAAATGGATACGGAGCATGCTGATATAGCTACAGTCATGAAAAAAGGCCCTTATAACTCATACTTTTGGCACCTCAGGTATAGATTTAACTGGAGAAAAGGAAACATAATAGTCATCCCCTTTGGGTGAAATGTCCTTCAGTTAATCAATAGCCATTCTGTGAAAAAAAGGAGAGAATAAAATAACCTTTAAGTACAGATATTTCCCTGTGTCTACCGAGGTCTGTTTTGCTCTGGCTTGTACGTTAAGTTTATTTTCACCAAGACAGACAATTCAACGAAATCGTCTCTAAATATTTGGAAGCTAGAGCAGACTTGGACTACCAATCACTATAGTCATATTTTCTTAAGAACATAAGAAAAGCCATGCGGGATCAGAACAAGGGCCTGTCTAGCCCATCATTCAATTCACACACTGGCTGACCAGCTGTCAATGGGAAATCCACAAGCAAGAATTTCATGGACCTAATAGGCCACACCAAGTGCCATGTAAAAATAGCAATTACCTGGACACTATATTAACATGTACAGAAATGTGAAAGTGTGTGTGTACTCTGTCTAAAGCATCTACATTAACACTGATGCTCTTGGCAGTGACTCCCAAGGCATGACTTGTAAGAAGATAATTAACCCAAAACAGATTTCTGCCCATTTCTCCTCTCCCCCCCCCATCTTAAATAATCTCATTAGGCAAAATTTCCAGACGAAGTTGATCAGAGCAACATTCCAACTTGAGCATTCTGTCTACCACCCAAATAAATAAATAAAAATAAGCTCCCTATCTGTGTGTATTTAACATAAATTAAACATATGTTTAATTTAAAGGATGGGAGTATGAAGAGAGAAGAAAGAGAGAGATTTGGATATTCTGTGAGCTTTTAATCAGGCTGTTAATCAGTTCTATCCACTTTTGGTTTCACCACAATGAGTATGAAGAGTGTTTCCTCTCCTGCTTTTCCACCACACAACCTGTAGGTGGCACTGTGGTATAGCAGAATAGCCTGATTACAGGAGTGGAAATGTGTTTTCTTTTGCTTTCAAAAATAATATTGCATTTTCCCTGTTATTAAAAAAAAAAAACACCTTACTGAAATGTTCAAAACAACTTTTAAAAACTATTGTGTAAAACAGAAGCAAAACTAGAGGGTCACAACATTGTCTAAAGGCCCCGTAAACAACAGTGGCTAGGAAATGATGGCCGCACAATAAATGCTTCATGTAGAAAAGCTATTGAGCTGATTTTGTTTTACAAAACCTACTGTTGATTTTTTCAGCTTCAACTAGGATTTATTTTAAAGATCTCAAATTCCATCATAACAAATTGGATATTGCATGTGATTTTCCTAAAGAAAGTGATTCCCCCCCCCCCATGAGTAGGGTTGTGTGAATCTGTCAGTTTCACTTTCTCCCATATTTGATTTCTTTTCAAATCTCAAGAACGTTCTCTCCTGAATATAGGTAGCTTTGCAAATGTTGGTAAATGCTTATCAAAAATGAGCTGAACTGAAATTCTCACTCATCTACACCAGCCAAATGCAATAGCTACAACTGTTCCCAGTATGGATCGGACTGTGATGTGTCTGCCTGTCAAATAGTGCCTGCAAGGGTGGGAAGATGTGGGGAATGGTGGCAACCCTAATTAAGTACAGACATGGTGAACTAAATAGGGAATCAACCCAGATTTTCAAGAGCAAAGTATCCAAAGCCCTCAGCCTGGATGGAAGACTCTCTCAGTTTTGTTCTCTCCTTCATTCATCTTTTTTTAAAAAACAAAATCTCATTTCTTTTGTTCTAGATATGGAGAACTTTGTGATTTCTTTTGTTAAATCTTACTAAAACCAAACTGAAACACGGTTCTCACCCATCCCTAACTACGAGATGCTGCATGCTTTGTCCAATGCATTCAGGACTTTGAGTTCCCGCTGGCTTTATGGGGGTGGTTACACCCCCCCCCCCACAAAATCATCTGGCCAACTGGTGTATCACTTCTGTAAAATGCAGACCTGGAAGACTGTTGCATCTTCCTCTGTGGTCAAGACAACTGGACATTGATTGAATGTCATCTGGCACCTATTACTATGCATACTGTCATTTCTCATATCAGTCACCACTGTCACTGTGTAATTTCTGTTTGCAAGGTTGCTGGATTTCTCTGCCTCATCTCCTTGCCTTCGTGGGGAGTCATCAAAATATGAGTTGGAAAAGGAGGGAAGGGCTGAAGCATGAGAGTTGCTGTCATCTTGGCTCTTTTGGTTACATATAAACAGGGTTTATATGTAACCAAAAAATCCATGATCCAATATCTGCCCTTCTGCGGAGCATGCATGCCTGTCTCACTGGATGCTTACTGTGCATGTAGGAATGGTGGATCACCTAGTTTAGCTCAACGAGATCATTGGTAAAAGAAACCTCTCTCTCTGTATAAAGACCACATGGACTGTAGGTGGTTGGGTTAAATCTTTCCTTGGTACCTCTTCAAGGTCTCTTATTATCATTTTGCATGGACCTTTTGATATGCATCCAGAGACAAAGGTCTGGGAACAGTATATGAAATTCTCCCAGTAACAAGGATTCCCTAGATTTGAAAGACTTTCAGTTCAGAATTAGGTGGCCTTGTTTGCAGTTAAAGACCTTGTCAATCTGTACTCTTACATCTGTGATTCTGTACAGTTTGCTATGCAAATACGCTATGGCACGGTTGTCATTTAGGAATGTATGAGAAAATGGATCATTTTTTTTTTAAAAAAAGCAGGATTTTACCCAGTTTTCACTTTGCAGACAGAACATGGGCTTGGATGCAATCTGTAGTTAATGTCCATCCATTTCTGAGCTTGCAATGTGATTCGGTGACCTTCTCCTTCCAAATGCATTCAACAGCATGTGTTTATATAAAAATGAGTACATTAAAAAAATGATTATATTTCAAAAATGCACACAATTGATGCATATAGCTGTGGAAGATATGCATGGAAATATGTGGGGGGGATCTTGCAATCTGATACAGACTTAAATTGAAATGAGCTTTGAGATGGAATTTGGAGAATTTCTGCAAAATCGAGTTTCCAAATTAATCCAGTTTGGTCCCATTCAGAATCTGATTGGCAGCCCATCTCTTATACTTTATTACTTGTCCCTTCTCTCTTATTTATTAGTTTAAATGTGGAGGGTATTTTTCATGCCACAAGCCACCTTGAGCATTGTAATGGCGAACCGGTACAGATAATGTGAAATAACACATCAATCAATGTAAAATATCTGTAGCCAAATCCTAAACATGTCTAGGAAGAAGTCCCATTGATTTGAATGAGACTTATTTCCAGGTGAGCATGTATAGGATTGCATCCTGAAGCTGGCTGATATTTTCTGAATGGTAAGATTTTTTTTTCAAAGATTAGAGAGAGAGAGCGAGAGAGAGAGAGCATGTGGCCATTAAGAAATCATATGCCCTTACCTACTGCTGTCCCTTTAAAAAAACCTCCCTATTTCTTTTTTTCATCTTTATTAAAACTCTTGTGAAAATTCAGTTAGCATAAATTCCATTCCAGGGTCTGTACTATTAAAGGGGAAGTGGATGCCCAGGCATGTAAACACTAGGGATGCTTGAAAAAAATGCCATCTGGATTCCAACTCAAAGAATGAATTTCAACATGGAATTTGAAGAACTTTATAGAACTCAGGTTTTCCTGATTTGAACTTCCCTCCTATCTCTTCTCTTTCCCTAGTCCCTATCCAGGTGGCCAACTTGTAACAAGCATGCACTGATAAAACATGCCATATCCCCACTCAGCTATCAGGCTCAGACCATAGACCATGCTCTATGACCACAGGCTGGGACCATAGACCATGAATACAATTCCATCCTGAAGCTCATGATCTTTTGTAAATGGTAACAATTTTCAAAGACGTGTATTTTTTAAATGAAATTAATGAATATGTGGCCATTAATAAATCATACATTCCTACCTACTGTCCCTTTAAAAAAAGAAAGAAGTAATGCATATTTTCTGGAACTGCTCAAATAAATCTTCTTAGTCCCCTTTCCTCTTTCTTTCTTTCTTTTCTTTTTTTTACTTTGGTAAAAGCCTCATTAAAATTCATTTAGCATGAATTCTTTTCCAGGGTCTCTATTATTAAGGGAGAGGTGGATGCACAGGCATGTAAACACTAGGGATGCTTGAAGAATGCCATCTGTGAATCTTGATATGAATTGGCTTGATTTGCACTCCCTCAGACTACCATGCAGATTGGAACTGAGTTATCTACCAGCTTTCCGGATGTTCCAACTCAGTTCTCAGCTCAAAGTATCAAAACACATTTTGAAATACATTTAAATACAGGAAATACTTTTATTTATTTATTGCATTTCTACAATGCCCAATAGCCAGAGCTCTCTGGGCAGTTCACAACAATTAAAACCAGAAAATACTACATGCTAAAATGCAATATACAAGTGTAAGAGTGTAAAACGACTGTATAAAATAAAAATAAAAACCAAAATAAAACCCAGCATTAGTACAAAGATACTGTAAGATTTAAAACCACAGAAGCCAAAAGACTAAAATGCCTGGGGAAATAAGAAGGTCTCTCTGCTTGACTTTGAAAACAGCATAATAGGCAAGCTTCTTTGGGAAGTCCATTCCCCACCTGCCTGTTACAAGAGAAAAGGTCCTCTTCTTAATAACCACGTGCCTAACTTCCTTTGGTGGGAGCTCCTGGAGAAGGGTAGCTTTTCCATGAACCCCCGCCAAATATGAAATGGTTTGAAATATTTTGAAATATGGAATATGCCTTTTCAGAGAGAGCACATTGAGAAATATGTTTTAAAACATATCTTTAAAATCAAATTGTATGCAGTTTTTTTTATTTAAAGAAAACACAAAGAATTTAGAAATAAATGCAGAAATAGGAAGGAACAAACTTATGAACAAGAGATATGCTTACAAGGAAAACTTGGGTCTGTCGAAGTTCTTCAAATTCCACCTTATTCCATCCATTCCACCTGGTGTCCTGATCGGATTGTGATCTCTTTTCTTTTCACATGAATATGTACGCATATTTTTCTTCACATTCTATTTTTGCAACTGAGCACATCAATTGCGGGAATGGAAGGTGAGAATAAAAGACGAGACAAGAAAGTTGGTTTTAAACAGGGCCACATTTATAACAGTTCAGTGAAGGGAGATGGAGGCCTAAGCAGACATCCTAACTAGGCCACTATATAGGCCATACTTGGGATCAGGCAAGGCACTTGTATGTCACCTCCCATCATGATTCCCCTTTTGGGGTAGGGAGGCCTTCCGATGTCACCCTCCACCTCAGGTTGCGAAACTCTGAGTGGGTGAAGAAGGTTGGCCTCAGAGGTGAACTTATCCCACCAGCTGGTGCCGCAAGACTCCCAGCTGAGGGTCTCAGATGTTACCAATCACCACAATGGTGCCTAAGAATGTTCACCAACCCTATCCTTGCTCCTGATGCCTGCACACCTGCCCCCGAATTAAATGTGACCGAATTATACCAATTCACCTACTTAATACTCCCTCGCTGTCTTACAGCGTGAAGTCAGTGTAAAAACATCCTATTTGCCCCCCTCCCCCATGGGCAACCGGTGAACCAACACTGTCTACAGGGAGGGAGCCAGGCAGTGAAGAGGTGGCTGGGAGGGGTGCCGGTTTGATAGAAGGCCGCACACCCCTCCCAGCTCATGGTGGCGCCATGTGGCAGCCGCCAACGGCGAGCCTCCACGCAGTGTCACTCACCCCCACCTGCAACTGCCTCCCCACACCAAGGCAAGCCAGCCATGGTTGTGATGCCTTTGGGTGCATCTGTGAAAAGTACGCCTACTTCTCCCATTGATCACGCCTACTTCTCAAATGTATACATGCTATTGAAGGGTTAACCCTCCATTTTTACTTTATTTTATTTTTGTTTATTTATTTTGCTCTGAAAACCAAATTCTCTTTGCAAATATATGTAATATACATTGCATTCAAGTCTGTGTTCAGTCAGGGAGTTGTAAAATGGGTAGATAGTGATGAAAAGCAAACTGAAACTAATTTCCCCTATATCCCTACTTATGACTGAACACATGTGAAAGTAACATGAAGCAGAAATGGAGAGAATAATTCATCCCTAGTAAAGACATACACGCATGGGGACACCATGAAATTCACAAGCTGTCATTTCACATTTTGAGCAGTTGTTAATAGAAGTCCTACATAATGTTCTTTTTATCAAGATTCTCCAAATTCCACCTTAAATCATGTTAATATTGGATTGCAAGAAGGAGGGATGTTTGCATGACAATTTGCACATATTTTAATGTGCCTTTCCCCCCAAAATGTACACATCAGTTGTGTGCATTTTGACATGTTACACATTTTGTCCCATTGACTAAAGCGCGTGTGTGTTATGGATGTGCACGCCAAAAAATATTGTCTTTTACCATTATCGTCATTTTAGACCAAAAAAATTATCGTCCATTCATATCGTATGTGATTCGTATCGTCTTCACGATAATTATCGTTAAAAAATGATATTTTTGGCAGAAAGAAAAAATGCCTATAACTTCTGTATTTTAAAAGTTAGAGGTTTGTAACTTGGTCACAGTGCTTCCGTTTCCGTTCTGACAGGTCTGGCGAGCTGTCATTCTGATCTGTCAGAACAGAAACAATCTTTTAAAAATTCATATAAAATTGAAAGTTGGAGGGATTGATCTCAAATTTTGCACATCTGTGTAGCACATGTTGCTACACATATGTGCCAAATTTGAGATCGCTCCCTCCAACCCTCAATTTTATAGGATTTTTTTAAAGATTGTTTCCGTTCTGACAGATCAGAATGATAGCTCGCCCCATGCGTTCATTCAGACCTGTCAGAACAGAAACAATCTTTAAAAAAAATCATATAAAATCAAGAGTTGGAGGGATCAATCTCAAATTTCATACACATACGTAGGCATACCCCATAAGCACTGTGACCAAGTTTCAAGCCTCTAACTTTTAAAATACAGACGTTATAGGTATTTTTATATGGCAGTCTGATAAAATGATAAAATCGCCCGAAAATTATCGTCTCCGATTATTATTGTAGGTTTTTCTATTGTATCATCATTGTAACTTTTAGGCATGATAGAGAGCATATCGTATCGTTATCATGAATTCTAATGATATGATACACATCCCTAGTGTGTGTGCATTTTTGAAATGTACACATTTTTCCATGCACATTTTTAAAGCACACATTTATAAGGCATATTTTATGTGCTAATCAGAATATCAACCTCAGAAAGGTGTGGACACTAGATAGCAGATTGCTTTTGGGTTTGGTTCTGGGAGGTGTAAACTGGGTAAATTCTGGTCAGAAACAAACTCAAATTAATTTACCTCCTGTCCTTAAGAACAGACATCATCCTGGATTTTAATACTTAAGACAAGCCATTGCATGATAAAATTTGCGAGTGGAGAAGGGAGCATAGAATAAAGACATAGACACCAGAAGTTGGGTTAGACTAAGACCTCTTCATTTGAATAATATGGGTAGCTCACCCCTCCCTGGATCTGCATGTGGAAGTGCGGGAATTGCTGGATCCTTTCTCAGACCACTTGCCTGGCTTTATGGGTGAGCATTCTCCAAAGCCAGAAGTTGGGTAACACCCAGCTACTTTCTTATATGACACTCTGCAAGTATGGAAAGACTAGCCCATGTCACCCTCTCCCTGTGCTTCACAGCTCAGGGTAGGTGAGGCAGGAAGGTCTCCAAAGTCAAACCATATCTTGACATGGGAACCTCACAGTTTCCTAGGAGCAGGTCCTCGGGTATGCCAGTCACCAAAAGGTGCCAGAGTGTTCACCGTCTTTATTCTGATATTGCCAAGAGGCCTTGGGTTTGGGCTGGCTGGCTGTTATAGCCCAGCCCCACCTTGTCTCCAAAGGCACACATATGTCCTCCCCACTGGCATTGGCCGCTTCCTGCCCAAGCTGTACCAACCTCTGGTCCTGTGGAGGGTAGGGGGCTCCAAGTGGAATGGGGGGGGGGCATCAGTCAGTTATCCTTGATATGAATATGTGTGTTATAACAGTGTACCATTTTCATCTGTGAAACACAGAAAGGTAGAAAATGAGTGTGTTAGGTTTCTTCCTCTTCTTTGAAGAAGAAGCTTGGTTGTGTAGGAAACAAAGGTTTGAGATATAGATACCTGAGAAATTTGATCTTTGCAAAGTCCAACTGGAATTGACATCATCCATACCTCCCAGATGAATGTGTGGAATAAACTGTAAATAATCCATTGGATTTTGCACTTCTCCAATTTTTGTGATGTGGTATTCATCTTAAATGTACCAAAAATGTGTTTGAGAATGGTAGTTTAGGATACATTTAGAAATGCATACATTTAGAAAATAAAATGATCAAAACACATTCAGGACATAATCCTATGCATGTTTGAAAAGAAAGAAAGAAAGAAAGAAAGAAAGAATGAAAGAAAGAAAGCCTCCTACATCTCCCAACATCCCTTCAGCCAACCATGCTGGTTAAGGCAAGCTGGGAATTGTAGGACTTTTTGCTGTCTAAACATGCCTATTTCCTTAGAAATAGACTTATTTATCCATTCCTAACTCATGATGATGATTCATACCAGGAATGATAAAATTATTTTTGGGAATTCTTTGGCAAGGACCATGTAAGCTCGATTTACACAAAACTGATTTCTTGGTGGTTCCTCCTTCTAGGAAATGAATGAAAATTGGCAATATTTTAGATACATCTGCTTTTCTCCATCCCCCCCCCCCCAGAGGAAAATAAATGTACCTTTCACATCACTTCAACAACTTCCTTTCTAGAGAGTGTTTGGAGCATAACTTTCCATAACTTAATTAAATTCCAGCCTTATTGCTAAATCACCTTAATTTTATTGCTCTGGTTTCAGATTTGAAACATTGTTTACCAAATAATGCAATAAAAGAGTAGAAGTTCATTACAGTAGCCAATAAATAATAAGGTAAAGTGTGAGATGCAGCAATAAAAATAATCAATAAAATAATTCACTTATGGGTACATACATTTGGCTTTCACTCTTCAGGCACCTTTCCCAAGGAGAATCATTAAGGTGACTGAGGGATAGGCATTGGGTGGGAAGAATTTCCTTTCGCCCATTTTTAAGTGAATCACCCCTTTTTACACTTCTGGACAAATCTGTGGATACCGTTGTCCTTCAAACTGTACACTTCTCTGAATTCTGCAACGATCAATGTTTGCAATATTTGGCAGGTTTTGGCTCAAAAAGTATATACAAAAATGTGCATAGTGCTGAGTGTCAGCTGAAGCCTGTGTCAAAAGGCATATCACACGTCTGTCAGCATGAATCTTCCATCCCTGAGCCCTCCACAGGAAGAGGAAATACAAATAAAAATATGCTCTTCATCATGGCTCCACTGATTCTGTTAAGGAGAGGGACAGATAGGACAACTATTAAAACACTTCATTTGTCACCTGGCTGTTGACAGTCCCACATCTTATTCTGCCCAGTTCGTACTTCTGTTTGACTTCTTGGGCTAGGCAGCTCTTCTCCTGTTTCAACAACGTAGCCTCAGCTCTGCACATTGTCCTATTGGACAGCTCCAAGACTTTTCTGATTAGCAAGAATCCAAGCCACACAGTCCTGGTGACAAAATGGGATATTTATCCCAAGTTGTGTTCAACACTGGGGATGATCCTCTATCAATTAAATGGGATATGCCCTTCCCTGTGTTCGGCTCGAGTGTGTGGAGGAAGGGGAAAGGGGATGCTTCTGCAAGCCCCAGCATTGGCAGGCCTTGGTGGTGCCACTGGCAGGAGGCGGGGCTTACCAGGCGATGTTAGCCTGTGGAGCCCTCCTCCCGGCTTCTTTGAAATGTGGCTCCCTCCCTCCTTGTATGCAGTGTGGGGATTATCTGGTTACTCTTTTGAGGGCCGAGCACTGAAAATGGGATGGGAGAGTCTTAGGTTGATTGGACGGGTTTTCTTTAGGTTCAGTTGCTCACATTCCCCTAGGTAGGCTGGTTTGGTGATCATTCTGAGACAGCCTTGGTGGTGACAGTTAATGCTTGAGACTAGGGTGACCATATTCAGAAAAAGCCAGGACATGTCAGAATTTTAAGTAACAATGCGAGAAGGAGGGAAATTATAAAATTTGAAGAAAAATCTGGATTTTTCCCATCCTCCCCCCACCCAAAGGCAGCTCTACTTTATAGTCAGTGGGAATTAACAAAGATGCTTACAGCTCTGTCAGTTTTAAAGATAACAAGATGAAACTTGGCAACAGGATAGCCCTTAAGCAGAGTTTTAGCAATACCAAATTTGAAGCAGATCCGTTCATCCGTTGATTTTTAGGATTTTTTTTAAAGTTTGAGGTTTTATTTTTTAATGTCTTTTTTAAAGATAAAGAGATGAAACTTAGCACTTTGATAGCTCCTATGAAGGGCTTTAGCCATGTCAAGTTTGAAGCAGATCTGTTCATCCATTGATTTATAGGGATTTTATTAAAGTTTGAGGTTTTAATATATATATATATTAGGGATGTGCACTGGATCGGACCCGATCCACGATCCGAGTCCGGTCCAGTGGGAAATCGGATAAATTATCCGATTTCCGATCCCGCAGCTGGATCGGCCGATCCAATCCGAACCGGTCCGAAAAAGCTCCGAACCGGTTCGGCGGATCGGCGGATCGGCGGGCGCCCACTGGCGCCCACCGCCGCTTCCATTGGCGGGCGCCAGCGGGCGCCCGCCGATGAAAGTGGACAGCGGGGGGGGAGGAGGGGGGCACTTACCTTCTCGGCCCGGTGGCTCCCGTCCGGCGCCGGCGCCTACTACTACTAGCAGGCTCCGCGGCCTGCTCTAGGGTGGCGCGCCGGGTGATGTCATCACCCGGCGCGCTACTCTAGAGCAGGCCGCGGAGCCTGCTGGAAGTAGTAGGCGCCAGCGCCGGACGGGAGCCGCCGGGCCGGAAAGGTAAGGAGGGGGTGCGTGGAGGGGAGGAGGGGGCGCGCGGAGGGGGGAGGGGGGCCCTTACCTTTCCGGCCCGGCGGCTCCCGTCCGGCGCCGGCGCCTACTACTCCCAGCAGGCTCCGCGGCCTGCTCTAGGATGGCGCGCCGGGTGATATCATCACCCGGCGCGCTACTCTAGAGCAGGCCGCGGAGCCTGCTGGAAGTAGTAGGCGCCGGCGCCGGACGGGAGCCGCCGGGCCGGAAAGGTAAGGAGGGGGTGCGTGGAGGGGAGGAGGGGGCGCGCGGAAGGGGTAGGGGGGCCCTTACCTGCCCGGCCCGGCGGCTCCCGTCCGGCGCCGGCGCCTACTACTCCCAGCAGGCTCCGCGGCCTGCTCTAGGATGGCGCGCCGGGTGATGTCATCACCCGGCGCGCTACTCGAGAGCAGGCCGCGGAGCCTGCTGGAAGTAGTAGGCGCCGGCGCCGGACGGGAGCCGCCGGGCCGGAAAGGTAAGGAGGGGGTGCGTGGAGGGGAGGAGGGGGCGCGCGGAGGGGGGAGGGGGGCCCTTACCTGCCCGGCCCGGCGGCTCCCGTCCGGCGCCGGCGCCTACTACTCCCAGCAGGCTCCGCGGCCTGCTCTAGGATGGCGCGCCGGGTGATGTCATCACCCGGCGCGCTACTCGAGAGCAGGCCGCGGAGCCTGCTGGAAGTAGTAGGCGCCGGCGCCGGACGGGAGCCGCCGGGCCGGAAAGGTAAGGAGGGGGTGCGTGGAGGGGAGGAGGGGGCGCGCGGAAGGGGGAGGGGGGCCCTTACCTGCCCGGCCCGGCGGCTCCCGTCCGGCGCCGGCGCCTACTACTCCCAGCAGGCTCCGCGGCCTGCTCTAGGATGGCGCGCCGGGTGATGTCATCACCCGGCGCGCTACTCGAGAGCAGGCCGCGGAGCCTGCTGGAAGTAGTAGGCGCCGGCGCCGGACGGGAGCCGCCGGGCCGGAAAGGTAAGGAGGGGGTGCGTGGAGGGGAGGAGGGGGCGCGCGGAGGGGGGAGGGGGGCCCTTACCTGCCCGGCCCGGCGGCTCCCGTCCGGCGCCGGCGCCTACTACTCCCAGCAGGCTCCGCGGCCTGCTCTAGGATGGCGCGCCGGGTGATGTCATCACCCGGCGCGCTACTCGAGAGCAGGCCGCGGAGCCTGCTGGAAGTAGTAGGCGCCGGCGCCGGACGGGAGCCGCTGGGCCGGAAAGGTAAGGAGGGGGTGCGTGGAGGGGAGGAGGGGGCGCGCGGAGGGGGGAGGGGGGCCCTTACCTGCCCGGCCCGGCGGCTCCCGTCCGGCGCCGGCGCCTACTACTCCCAGCAGGCTCCGCGGCCTGCTCTAGGATGGTGCGCCGGGTGATGTCATCACCCGGCGCGCTACTCTAGAGCAGGCCGCGGAGCCTGCTGGAAGTAGTAGGCGCCGGCGCCGGATGGGAGCCGCCGGGCCGGAAAGGTAAGGAGGGGGTGCGTGGAGGGGAGGAGGGGGCGCGCGGAGGGGGGAGGGGGGAGGGGGGCCCTTACCTGTCCGGCCCGGCGGCTCCCGTCCGGCGCCGGCGCCTACTACTCCCAGCAGGCTCCGCGGCCTGCTCTAGGATGGCGCGCCGGGTGATGTCATCACCCGGCGCGCTACTCGAGAGTAGGCCGCGGAGCCCGCTGGTAGTAGCCGCCGGCGCCGGACGGGCCGAGAAGGTAAGCAGTGGCGGGGAAGGGGGCGTACCCCCCCCGGAGCCGTCCGCTTCTATCCGCTGGCGCCCGCGGGCGCCAGCGGATGGAAGCGGGCGGCCCCAGGGGGGGTAGGGAGCGCGGGGGAGGGGGTTTACCTGCCGGGGCCGTCCACAGCGGACGGCCCCGGGGGGGGAGGGAGTTAGGCCCCCCCTTACCCACCCGCCGCCATTTTTTCCTCATAGACTTGCATTGCAATGCAAGTCTATGGGGAAAAAAATGGCGGCCGATCCAAAAATGTACGATTTTTGGGTCGGGATCGGACTCGATCCGGTCCGGGGGGCCTCCGATTTTGTCCGAACCGGTCCGGGACAAAATTGGAGGTCCCGATCCGGGTCCCGATCCGATCCGGGGGGTCCGTGCACACCCCTAATATATATATATATATATATATACATCATTTTTAATGATAAGGAGATGAAACTTGGCATCATAATAGCTCTTAAGTAGAGATTTAGCCATGCCAAGTTTCAAGCAGATCTGTTCATCTGTTGATTTTTAGCAAGTTTCAAAACAAAATTGAACTTTAAAACTAAAAACTAAATAAAAAGCCAGCCAACCAGCCAGCAGCAAGCCCTGTTAAGCAGCAGCTTGAAGAGGAGTGAGGATTCAATCAGAAAATATATTTGAGGGAAAAGGAGAATGTATCACACAGATTATAGCAACAAAGTACATCTAAAGCTACAAAACACGGAGTGAATGGAGTTAATTTCAGATACATTGGATGATTCACTTGTTATTTCAGTGATTTTAACATTAAGATGTTATGTAGAACAGATTTGTCTTAATTGTGTGCTGTAAAATTAGACATGTGACCAAGGTGATGTTCAGGTGGTCACACCCCCTTGGTGCTGGACACGCCCCCTGGGGCCAGACATGTTAGTGGGGGTTGACCATGTTGTCCTCCTTTTTGGTTTCCAAACTATGGTCACCCTACCTGAGGCCTCCTGTTAAGGATTTTGCGGCCCCTGTGGGGGATAAGGATTGCCTTGCATGCCTGGAGTTTTGCAGCCCTGGGGGGATTTGACAGGGGATGTCCCCCCTTTCTCCAAATGGGGAAATCCTGGGGGTGCTGATTCTATAATCCACATCCAGCAGGCAAAGAATTTCGCCAAGTATGCTGACTGGCTAGTGCCAGCATAGAGGAATAGCCACCCAGCGATCCCCCTTTGCAGATCAGATTGGATAAATGTGGCCCAATTTTCAATCCATACAGTTGTGTCATCTTGCCTCCTTCACTCGCAAAGGCATGTAGATCCCTGGTATGAACTGTCCAAAATCTCAGGTCTCCTCTTTCTTGCAGGAATCCCCATGTGTCACATTGCATCACTTCGGAAGAAGCGTTCCCTATTATGTTTCAACCCTTCCTCTATTTTGTTTGTCCCTACATAAGTCAAGATAAAATAGATGGCCCCGAGTTGTATCCAATGTTAATCCTACTTAGAGTAGACTCATTGAAATGAGTGGTACTTGAATTAGGCTTACAGTGGATACAACCCATCCATCAAACATAAATAATTGAAATGGGTGGTGAGTGGTTGAAGTCAACTTGTTCTGAAAAATACTTATTCAAAGTACTTGATACAATTTCATTTCTATACACTACTAAATAAACCCAGTCTTTCAATATATTGAAAAATGAATGAGTGAGCAAAACTGATTATTTTCTGCTCTTTTCTGTTCTCTCTCTCTCCCTCCCTCCCTCCCTCCCTCCCTCTCTTTCTCAAGAAAGGGTTGCCTTGAGACACTACAATCATGTGGATACAGTCTGTATCCTAGTCTCACTGATTTATTTTTCCATGGGACAGAAGGTAGACTAAAGTTATCTGCAACATGAACAAGAGTCAGCAGTCAACGTATGGTGTTCCAAAAATAAACTCTGGGGAAATATTGAACTATAAGCCCAAGAGATATTTGGACACAATGGAAGTAGGCAGATAAAAACAAGGACAGTATGCCACAGTAACACCTTGTACTTTATTTTTTGTACTTTATTTTTTTTTTACAATTCCAACACAGAACATGCAGGAGACCTTGTGTAGGTGTGAGGGGAGGGACTAAGAAGTAAGCATTTGATGTTCTAATTTCAAAACTCTCTCAGGTATTCGGAAAGAATAGCAAGGAACGGAAAGGTTTTATTTCCTTTTATTTGTTCAAACTGAAGATTCTGTCTGATCACGCTTCCTTGTACTAGTGTGAAATGTTGTACTGCCTCATGTTCACTTACACCCAGCATTGTGAGATACTTCAGTAAGCCTTCTAACCCAGTAAGAGCCAATGCCATGGATTAGATGCAAGATGAAATGCAATAGAGTAGATATAATAGAATATGGTATGCAGTCCTGCACATCTTTTTAAATACAGTTTAATAATCATAGAATCAATGCCTGTCCAAAAACTTTGTTAAAAAGTTATATTTCTTATTAGTTTTCTAATCTGACATTTTAAATTAAAATATCAACTAGCATGCAGCCATGTACCAAGCCTCCTCCTGCTGAATTCACAATTCTCCTTTCCTGCTACCTAAAATCTAGGGATGAGAAATAAACTTTTTTTTTTTGGGGGGGGGGCTTCATTTTTAAGGAAACAGATTTAATTCACAATTCCTGGACAGTTGTCCTTTGGATTGTGCATTTCTCTGAATTTAATGATGTAATGTATGTTAGGGGAAATTCGGTACATAATGTGTATGTATGATAGGGGCAAATTGCATGCTAAATGAAATGCAAAGTCTTGTGTACGTGTGTGTTTTTCTTTTTAAATGCAGACTGATGAAATGGGTTTATGACTATGGGGTGGTATATAAATGTAATACATAATGATAATAATAATAATAATAATAAATAATAATAATAATAATAAATAATGTCCATAATGCTTGCGTGTTTACTGAACTTGGGTGGCTACCCAACTAACTCTGTTATTCAAGTTGAGATTGATGACGAACATCTAATCCTCTTGGAATGCCCATATGATGTGCCTTGGCATGGTCACATGGCCATTTCAGGAAGTGCTTGCCAGGCTGAAGGCCTCTCTCTAATTGCAGTCATACCTGGATCTGTGCACAAGTGGCCTCTCAAAATTCTCCATCCCAGTTGTGGATGAGTTGCTGTTTTCATGCCTCATTCTCAGGGCACTTTATAATTTATTTTGAATGTGTGTTGGTGGTGTCTTTGACCTTAACTAATCACTGTGAGGTGGTGAGGGGTACTTTCTGCATTTTTCTTTCTATTACCCTTCTTACCATTGTTCTGCAGTCTCCCATGCTGCCTGCACTTCCCCTGGGCCAGATGTGCAGGTAGCTAAGGAGGCTACAGGCTGTCAGAGAGATGATTGTACAATGAAAGACAGGACAGTCACACACACTCCTCAGCCACCTCATAAGTCAGGTAAGCACAAGAACCCTGAAGCAAAGCCATGAGATTTTCTCTGAACTTTCTTCTCTTTTGATTTTTTTACCCGAAAGCATTTTCTTTTATATCGAATTGAATGAAAACGGGAGAAAATTTCATGGGAGAATCTTTTGGCAAGCACAAAAGGAGTTTTTCTAAAGCTCTTACTACTTCAGAAATTCTCCGTTGATGCTTTTAACAAGGGCGGCTGTCTTCACAGATTGCATTTCAGCCTGGCAGGAATTTCCTGGAATGGTTTTGTGACCATGACAGGGCGTGTCATATGGGCGTTCCAGGAAGTGCCTGCCAGTGGAAAGGTAGACAATGCAGTCAGTGGAGTAGTCTATATAGTCAATTAGACAGAGGAATTCAGAACCCCTGGTACATAGAATCGGTAGCTGAAAGTTTTCCTGGTATGGAGAGAAGGAGTTATTACCTATTCATACTGGATTATCAAGCTGCTGATAAAAGTACAGAACTGAAGCTTGTAAAAAAACAAACAAAACAAAGTTGACAACCAGATAAGTAGGGATGGAATGACCAGTCTATTTCCAGACGGTGTCCCTTGCACATGTGTTATATCCTACCCTTGCGTCAACAGGGCTTTTAAGCCACAGACGGTCCCAAAATTATGCAATTCCACCGTTGCATCAGTGGCCATTTTATGCAGTAATTAAGAAATTTCATATTTCTGAATCAGCTGAATCATTTCTAATCGGACTTAAATCCAAATTGTCTGAGCCATAAGCATGTACCTGAAGCTATGCTTGGTTATTTACTAGCTTGCATACTCTCTGGAGTTCTTTGTCTTCAAGCTGATAAGGGCCGATAAGAGATTCTGGGTATCGCACCAAGTTTCTTATATTTACAAAATAACTGTTTCAGCTCTTTAGACGCCTCTCTTTCTCTCATCTTACACTTTCCTCACCTCTTTCACCCCCTTCTTTATTTTTCTTCATTCTCTTCTTAATATGTTTTCATGAATTTAAATATATTCTTAAATACTCTTTAAGCTCTGGTGAACATTCTTTTTAACCACTTTGCAACTATGTTTAGAGTTTCCCCCCTTTTTGTCGCTATCGTTGCAATCTATATATACATTTAATAATATTTTTGTCAATTATAAGCAACTTATTTAGCATAGGTTTTAATATTGGTGGATTTATTAGTATTATGGTTATTTTTTAAAATTATTGGTTGGCTTCTGACACCCCCCCCCCCCTTCAAGGCAGTCTGCTAATACTTTAATATTACTGCTGGCTTGATTGAATATTTGACAAACTCAATGCAGGGGGAGAGTGGGATGATGGGATGCAACGTGGTCTCTAATGGAAGCATGATTTTCTCTTTTTTGTTTTAGATTGTTGTTGTTTTTTTGGTTAGTTTTGGTTTTGTTGGTTTCCTCAGATATTTTTATTTTATTTTATTTTTTGTTATAATTTGGGAGAGACAAATATTAGCGTGGAATCTTTTTTCTTTTTGCAGACCAATATGTATTATATTAAGGGTCAATGTGGTTTGTGATTCAAGTGTAAGAAATAATTGTAATATTGGTATGATCTGTTTATGTGGAGGGATCAATGACATGTTTTGCTCTGTCCAATGATGAATGTGACTTCATGGAATGTCAAAGGGCTCCGAAACACTGACAAGCAGAAAAGCGTGCTTTCTAAGCTAAAAGATCTTAACATTGATGTGGCACTTTTACAAGGAACTCATCTGACCCCTGAAGACACCCACTTACTAAACAAGGACTGGGTTGGTGAGGTTTATGTAACAGATACTTCAGCGCAGTCCAAAGGGGTGGCGATTCTAATTCACAAACGACTTTCCCTTTTTCTGGAACAGGTAATTATTGATCCTTTTGGTCACTTTTTGATTTTGGTTGAGAGATGTATGGATAAAACAATTGCTATGATAAATATAGATGGGCTCTCCTGCTATGTTTCACAAATGTTTCAGTAAATTGGTTGATATGACCTATGGTTTATTGAGTGTGGGTGGAGATTGTAATGAGTTTTTAGATCCTTCTTTGGATAGAAATACATCCACCCCTAAGACCCAAACAGCAGTGAGACATTCACTTCCAACCTGTATGGTTGACCTTGGTCTGGTTGATGTTCGGAGAATACTGCACCCTGATGAGTGAGAGTATACTTTTATTTCACCAGTACATCATAACTGTTTTTTGATTAGATTATTTCTTAGTTTCCACTTCTCTATTGCAGCAAATAAATACTTGTAGGGTTGACACATCTGTAGTTTCAGCTCATGCCCCAGTATGCTTGGAGTTACAGTTTTCCGACTCGCCAAGGACTTCAGGTCTTTGACATTTCAATGTTTCCCTTTGAAATGGTGAGATGTTTCAATCTCAGATTTTTCTTGAATTGCCTGTATATTTTAATATTAATGAAGGTAACGTGGGTTCTTGTGGCATGAAATGGGAAACCAGCAATGCCTTTATTAGGGGCTGAAACATTGCTTATACTTCATATAAGAAAAAACTTAGAACAGTGCAACAATGCTTTTAAATAAGTAGTTGAAATCTCTTATAACTAGGGGTGTGCACGGACCCCCCGGATCAGATCGGGACCAGATCGGGAGCTCCAATTTTGTTCCGGATCAGATCAGAACAAAATCAGAGGTCCCCTGGATCGGAATGTACCTGATCCCGATCCGAAAATCGGATGCTCAATTTTCGGATCAGCCGCCATTTTTCCCCATAGACTCCCCCCTCCCTGTCCCTCCCCCCTCGTGCTTCTTACCTGCGGAGGCCTTCTGCTCCCGTCCGCTGGTGCCCAGAGGGGAGTGGACATCCCATGCAGGTAAGGAGCGCTGGGGATGGGCCTTACCTGCTGGGGCTCATCTGCTGCGGCACCTGGGCCGCAGCAGATGGCAGCGGACGGGCCCAGTAGGTAAGGGGGATCGTGAGGGGGGAGGAGGGAGGCCCAACCCACTTACCTGCCTGGGACGTCCGCTCCCCTCTGTTCCTGGCCGCTACTGCGAAGCAGGCTCCGCGGCCTGCCCCTAAATAGTGTGCCAGGTGATGATATCACCTGGCACACTACCTAGGGGCAGGCCACGAAGCCTGCTTCACAGTAGCGGCCAGGAGCAGAGGGGAGCGGACGTCCCAGGCAAGTAAGTGGGCCCCCCTCCTCCTCCCCCTGGCGATCCTCCTTACCTGCCTGGGCCATCCGCTGCCACCCGCTCCTGCCTGGGCGGCAGCGGATAGCAGTGGACAGCCCCGTCAGGTAAGCCTCATGGCCTAGTTTACAGTATAGCACCAGGTGATGACTGTAAACCCGCTGGCGCCCGCCAATGGAAGCGGCGGTGGGCACCAGCAGGCTCCCGCCGATCCTCCAATTTTTCCCGAACCGGATTGGGTCCTTCCAGACCAGTTCGGAAAATATCGGACGATCCAGAGGGGGGATCGGAAATCGGATAATTGTATCCAATTTCCCCTGGATCGGCTCCGGATCGTGGATCGGAGCCTATCCAGTGCACACCCCTACTTATAACCCAGTTTGCTAGTTCCCCATCAGCACAACTCTACAAGGAGCTGCAAAAAGTAAAATGCAAGCTAGACAATATTTTTTTTTCTCAGCAAGAGGAATTTGGCTTAACTTGTTTGAGACAGGCATATTAGGAAAATGGGTAATGTCGCGGTAAAATTTTGGCACACCGTCTTAAACATCAAAAACATCAAAATGGCATATCCACTATTAAAGATGAGAATGCTATGATACATACTTTTAGTATGGATATAAATTCACAATTTTTAAGACTTTATACGGAGTTGTATAGTAAAGTAGCAAGATATCGGAGCAGGATTTGAATATGTGCTTTGCTCAGATTAGGCTCCCTTGCCTAGACTTCTTGTAAAGACAGCGTCTTATGGCTCCTATAAGACTCCGATTACAAAAATAATTATGAGTATGAAAAATGGGAAATCCCCAGGTCCAGACGGGTTTCCAATTGAGTGGTATAAAACCTTTTCTACTTTTCTAGCTCCAAAATTTTATCATCTGTACAAATACATATTTGAAACAGGTTCACTTTCTTCATCATTAAATGTTGCTTACATTACAGTCATCCCTAAACCTGGCAAGGACCATACTAACTCTGCTAATTACCAACCGATTTCATTAATACACATTAATATTAATATATTAATGGCAACAAGTCACTTCAACACTGGTCAGACCAGATCGAGTGGGATTTATTAAAAAATACACAGGGGGCTGATAACTTGAGATTAGTTGGTGATTTGTTAGGTTTAAATAGGTAAAGAATGGAGCAAGTGGACAATAAGAAAGCCTTTGACAAAACTAATTGGAAGTTTATGATTGTTACATTGAGTAATTTGGTTTTCCAATAGCATTTTTGAAGTGAGTTGGAATTGTATATTTGACTCCAAGAGAAAGAGTTATGACCAATGTTTGGCTGTCAGTTTCTTTTCTGCTTGGGCAAGGTACCAGGCAAGGATGTCCACTTTCTCTATTGATATTTGATTTGTGTTTGGAAACCCTACCTTGTGCAATTAGATAAAATAATAGTATTTACATGCTGATTTAGAATTCAAAATTATTCTTTATGCTGATAAACTGTTATTGTTTATTTCTAAACTCCTGGCACATCAGTTTCGTTGGTGTCCTGGTTCTATTATTTATCAACTTCTTTATGTTATGTGTGGAATTGATTCCTTTACTTATACCAGGCAAATTTTTTCAACAACTTAATGTTTTGTTTCATAAATTCTTCTGGAGTTCTTCCCCACCTCAGATATCTCTGAAACGGATGCAGTTTCTAATGAAAGAAGGTGGGTTTGGTTTTCCAGACCTTACTTTGTACCATTGGGCTTATCTATTGGCTTGTACTAAGTTTTGGTCTTTTCCTGATTGCTCAGATAGGCCACCATGGTCAGTTTTGGGAGGCTTATGGCACTTGGTTCTCAATATATTAGGACAAGTAGCCCTCCTCTTACAATCTTGGCTGCTAGAGAGGTGGGGCATATAGTATCAAGTCAATCACAGTTTGATCCATTATCTCTTGCAAAATTCACATTATGGGGAAATCCAGATCTAAGAACTGGAAAGAACGTGTTTTTGTGGAGGACATGGACAGATAAGATGTTGTTGTTGTAATTATTGTTTTACTTTGGATCAATTAATAGGTCCACATGATGAGTTTCTATCCTTTTCTGATTTGTGTGTTAAATATAATTTACGTCTCAATGGCAATGCTTGCAACTGAAACATATGCTGGAATCTAGGTTTGGTGTGGCTGCTTTTACAGCCTCAGAGCCTCCAGCATTGTTCAAATCACTTATAGCCACTGAACAGACACGTCGATCCATGACCCATATATATAAGCATTTCGTAGCAGTAAATAAATATGACACCCATAATTTAATAAAGGATTGGAATAGAGAATTGGAGTGCCCTATCATGCCTAATCAATGGACTGTTGTCCTAGCATCTGTATCTGAAGCTTCTATGGAACTCAGGCTATGTCTTATTCAGCAAAAAAAATGTCTTGGGTTTATTGGGCTCCACAGTACCTTTTTAATAAGCGTTTTTCTAACTTGCACAGTTGTTGGAGATGTTATGCACCGAATGCTTCCCTTATTCATATTTTTTGGCAATGCCAAGTAGTCACCTTCTTTTGGCAAGAAGGTATAATAAGGATAAACTTTGTTCTAAAACACTCTATAATATGGAACAATGTGCATGTCTTCCTAAATTACCTACCAGCTTCTTGGAAGTTAGCACATGGTCAGCGCAAATGGATCTTCAGAGCCCTTATGACAGCCAAAAGACTTATATTATCACATTGGAAGGATAAATGCTCACCTCCAATAATGCAATGGAGTGAGGACTTAATAACGCTGTCAACATTTGAACAGGTGTTATATAGGTGCAATTTGGTGTGTGTGTGTGTGTGTGTGTGTGTGTGTGTGTGTGTGTTTCATGTCTCCTTTTTGTTCTGTTTTGTAATTATTCACAATAAAAAGGGGGAATTCTAAGATGATTCTTTCCATTTCCATTTCCATTTATATAACTATATATTTCTGTCTATCTATCTTATCTAAAATTCATATTCAGATATGTTGCTTACATTGTTCTGTTACAAGGTGGTCCAAGCCCCCACTTTAAAGTTCATGGGTTTTACCATAATGGGATAAATTAATCACTCCAAACAGCTTCCAAGCATGTCAAAATGGGGCTGCAGATTCCCCTGGGAGTGATGTCCCATCTCTCCTGGGAATTGTATGCCCCGGCCGTGGGCTTTCAGGGTTTTTTTTACAGGGAAACCAAGGAAACAATAAGTCAGATTCAAGGTTTGCTTACAAGGAGAAGTTTTTTATTGAGTAACTTACTGATCATATCAGGCATACCCAAGAAAAGGTTGACCAGATTGCGAAGGCTTCTGCACAAAACCATTGAACAGCCTGGACAATGACCTGGGTGCAAAAGCAACTCATATAGCATACTGGGTCTGGCACAGTGGGAACAATAATGAGGCACTCGTTCTCAGAATAGGATAATATGGCCCTAATGGACATTACTGAGAAGTAAGACACTTTTGGCATAAACAAGTGCAATCTTCTTGGCACAGGAAAAATTACTAAATGACACAACTGATTGATGGGGTGTCTTTGGCATAGCCTCTTCTTCGGAATGTAAGCTTGTTAGTACCTGGCTCGTTAGACCTTGCAGATAAGGTGTCAGGTGCCTTATGAGCTCACTGTACATTGACCCTGCTTTGACCCATCTTTTCCCATCAGTCAGAAAGATGCTTACAGAGAACTACAGAGAATAGCAGATTGCCATGTTAAAAGCAGAAGTAGCCACTACCCATAAGCCTTTGGAAGCAGCCTACAGGACTGTTGTGCAGAATAAAATTTAGCTGCCAAAAAAATATGGGTTCTTGATGCCAACAGATCACTGCCAAGGATGGGTCATTGGGGACAACCATATTCTTTCATGTACAATGGCCTTGGGAGGGTTGGCACATTATCACATCACATTACTCCTAGTTGCATTTACAATTTTATTTATTTATTTATTTATTTTATTTCTAACCCACCTCTCCAGCCAGATCAAGGAGGGGAACAACAATAAATACAAATATAAAATCAATCATTCCTTTATTACAGTCAATAGACCAAAGGTATCACAGGTATTATTAACTACATAGGGAAAATATAAAATCATAAAATAGATAAACCATTAAACCAGATAAAAACAAATACATTATTACAAACACAATATATATCTGCACTTCCTAGTTCTTTGAGTGGCTATTTCACTTAAATTTTTTGAAGGCAAACATTAGACATAAATGTAAGTAGATGAATAAAATGTAGCAGAAATTCAAGGAAGTGCTGAATCAAATGATAAGCTGTTTTCCAGTACACACGTTAGTCTAGAAGGTGAAGATCAGGTGAGTTCTCTTCAACATTTGGAGCAACTGTAGTGGCTCTTCTAGGTTGAATTTTCTACAGTATTAAAATGCAACATATTTCTTCTTTATTTAGTCTTCAAGTACAAAGGAAGATAGAGGTTGGAGACTTTGGATGCCTGTTGCATACAGAAAGTAAAAGGTAGTGTCATGAGATCCAGTTGATTAATTAGGAAAGGAAATTGGTAATAGAATGGCTAACTCCTAATATTGTTTTAAGTGGATTCATAAAACTCTTTGAATTTCGAATCAATAGCTGGGAAAATTCAGTAGTAATGAGCTCATTTGTATGTAAATGAATGTCATACCATCCTGTTCTGGTCTCTCCATGTTTTATAGCACCTTTTTAGATGTCACTAAGAATAGTTCTGAAAGATAAATCTTTTCAGGAAATAATCCCTTTTGAAAAAAACAATTGAAATGCAAAGACGTTTTGGGCAGATTTTACATTTTGGTTGTCTTTCTTTTTCTTTTTATAAAGACTGCTTTATATAACTTCAAAAAAACTTGCTGCAAGTTTAGCTTAAGGTTAAGGGGAAAATGGAGTGAACAATGTCCAGATTTAAACTTTCTCAAAGTCAAGGCACTTGTAGTGGGACAAGAACAGGGAATGTGAACATCACTTTTGGAGAGCACTTTTCACTTCGAACTGCCTTGCATGTTCCAACTTCTATACAAGACATCGTGAAAGGGACATTCCCACCTTTCACATATGGTGGTTCACACAGTGGTGGCAACTACAGATGCTACGAGTGCCGGATTTGGTCTTGGAATCCGGAGAACTACCCACATTTGGCCCCCTGACCCAGTACTTCCAATATGAGCTTGGACCTCCCTCACATGCCTGAGCGTTCACAAAGCCCAGCATGAGACAGCCGGTACTTGGCAGCTGTCCGCACACCAAAATCATGCAAATTTAGGGAAGTTTACATTTTAAGGGGCAAAGCAAACATATTTCTCCTCCATCCCTAGTCCAGACTGGTAGCTTCCCTGCCCACTACTTAGTAGCTTTTGTTTTAAAAAAGTAAAAAAGTGTAGCCAAACTTTTTTTGATTTGTTAACCAAACAAATTAAATGTGCCGAGGATGCTCCAAGGATAGCAAGTGCTTGCTCTCATTGATTTAATCTATTTTAGGGATGTTAAACTTGAGACATTAGTCCTTCAAAAAAAAAACTACATTAATTAAGAAATTAAGGAGATGTTTCACTTGACTGGGAGTTTTGCCTGAAGAAATCCAGGGTGTATAGCATAGTTCATACATTGTTTTAATGAACATCAACATTTATTGCCATTAGTATTGCTTCAGAAAATAGTAAACTCTAATTGCCGGTAAAACTTGATTGTAGAGGCAAGATCAGTCATGGTCATGCTTTCATATATGGCTGAGTTTTCACTGAAATGGACAACCTGTTTGTGAGTTTTGACTTTTCAGGCTGCAGATGAGGAGGCCATATCACTGAATCATCTTTCATATTTATATTAGGTGTGTGCACTCCACTCTGCAAGTCTGAGGGTCCAACAGAGGTCTGTCAGAGGTCCACCGTTGCAGAGTGGAGAGGGGACAGTTTCAAAACTGTTGAGTATCCACAGACAGGAGATGCACCTCATTAGAGCTCTGTTCCATTTTCAGATAACCACTCTATTATAGCCCATGGGAATTAGCCAAAATGCTTACATGTCTGTCATTTTTAAAGATAAAGAGATGACACTTGGCATCCTGTTAGCTCTTAAATAGGGCTTTAGCCATTCCAAGTTTGAAGCAGATTGGTTCATCCCTTGAGTTTTAGGAAAGTTTTTAACTTTCCCCCTCAAACCACACACACACCCCTCTGATTCTGTGTTGATTCACCCCTGTACATTTATGGAGGTAGCTTTCTCCTTTACTTTGCTGATGCACAGCTGTGCACCTTCAGTTTATAAAAATAGCAGCTGTGCATCAGCAAAGCAAAGGATAAACACTCCCTCCATAAACGCTCCCTCCATAAATCAGAGAGAGGTATGTGTGTGTGTTGATGGGTGGAACAGAATGGAGCTCAAACGGGTTTTATTAGAGTGGTTATCTGAAATTGGAACAGAGCTCCAATGAGTAATCTGATGGTGTGGAGAGACAGAGACACTCCAAGAATCAGAGCAGAGAATTACCTCACCGGAGCTCCACTCCAAATTTTGGGGCTGAGCACATCTGCTATGTACACCCCTAATATTTATCTATCATCTATCTATCTAGCTATCTATCTAGCTAGCTAGCTAGCTAGCTAGCTAGCTATCTAATCATCTATCTAGATATGGAAAGTTTGAGAGGGTCAACTCCACCTAGTAGATTTTGATGTCTCCCAAATATTATTATTATTATTATTATTATTATTATTATTATTTACACTTATATACCACCCCATAGCCAAAGCTCTCTGGGCGGTTTACAAAAATTAAAAGGATTGAGCATTAAAAAGACAATATACAAAATTTAAAACCATAAAACAGCTATCATTAAAACACTTTAAAACATTTTAACTCTTAAGCTTGGCCACAATGTCAATCAAAACCTCAACTTGAGCTGTTAAAATGCCTGGGAGAAAAGAAAAGTTTTGACCTGGTGCCAAAAATATAACAGTGTTGGCGCCAGGCGGGCCTCATCGGGGAGATAATTCCATAATTGAGGGGCCACCACAGAAAAGGCCCTCTCCCTTGTTGCCGTCCTCCGAGCTTCCCTTGGAGTAGGCACCCGGAGGAGGACCTTTGATGTTGAGCGTAGTGTATGGGTAGGTTCATGTCGGGAAAGACGTTCCATCAGGTATTGTGGTCCCAAACCATGTAAGGCTTTATAGGTTAAAACCAGCACCTTGAATAGGGCTCAGAAACATACAGGCAGCCAATGCAAGCGGGCCAGAATCGGTCTTATATGTTCAAACCTTCTGGTCCCTGTTACCAATCTGGCCGCTGCATTCAGCCCAAGCTGCAGCTTCTGAACCGTCTTCAAAGGCAGCCCCACGTAAAGTGCATTGCAGTAATCTAACTTGGAGGTTACCAGAACATAGACAACTGAAGCCAGGTTATCCCTGTCCAGATAGGAGCGTAGCTGGGCCATCAGCCGAAGTTGGTAGAAGGCACTCCGTGCCACTGAGGCTACCTGAGCCTCAAGTGACAGAGATGGTTCTAGGAGAAACCCCAAGCTACGAACCTGCTCTTTCAGGGGGAGTGCAACCCCATCCAGAACAGGTTGAAGACCCTCCATCCGGTCAGAGGAACCCCCCACCAACAGCATCTCAGTTTTGTCTGGATGAAGTTTCAGTTTATTAGCTCTCATCCAGTCCATTGTCGCAGCCAAGCACTGGTTCAACACATCTACAGCCTCACCTGATGAAGATGAAAAGGAGAAATAGAGTTGTGTGTCATCAGTGTACTGATGACAACGCACTCCAAAACTCCAGATGACCTCACCCAATGGTTTCATGTGGATGTTGAACAGCATGGGGACAAAACTGACCCCTGCGGACCCCCATACTGGAGAATCCACGGGGCTGAGCAATGTCTCCCCAGCACCACCTTCTGGAGCCGACCTGTCAAGTAGGAGCGGAACCACTGCAATGCAGTGCCTCCCACTCCCTACTCAGCCAGTCGTGCCAGAAGGATACCATGGTCGATGGTATCGAAAGCCACTGAGAGATCAAGGAGAATCAACAGAGTCACACTCCCTCTGTCCCTCTCCCGACATAGGAGATATTGGATATAATATAACCAAATACTCTTGGTTATATTATAGCGTATGGGAATTAAGGTGGACTGGCACAGAGAGGCTGGCAAAAAGCAACCAAACCAGCCCTGCAAGGTTTGTCCTCTGCTCTCCTGGTGCCTGGGGGATGTAGCTGTCTGGCTTTGGTGGGTCAACCCCATGAGCCTATGGCATACTTGGTGCCAGTGCTCCTTGGCCATGGCCGCCTGCTGCCTTTCTTCCCCCTGTGCCTACCTTGCAGGGCCAATTTGTGCATTTCTGGCTTTGAATCAAAAATTCCTTTGATCACTTATGTCACTGATGGCTTTGCTTCCTCTGTGGCCACCCACCTAGCTGCCAGCTGCCTCTCTGCCAGCCTGCCTGCCTGTCTCTGGAGATCCCCTTGATGTCTAGGGTGAAACTTCTCAAGGCAAAACACTCCAAAGAGGAGGTTTGACAACCTGAGTTTGAAGGGTATGGCTCCAGTGGCTTTTTTTTTTTTAACATACCTAATTTTAAATTCTCAAAATTTTTTAAAAATCCTAAAAATCAAGAGATGAACAGATATGCTTCAAACTTAGCAAGGCGAAATCCCTACTTACGATCTATCATGTTGCTATGTTTCATCTCTTTATCTTTAAAAGTGATGGAGATGAATGCATATTTTTGTTCATTCCAACAGACTTCAATGGAGTGGTTATTCCAACTTTACAAAATTCCTCAAAATCAAGGGATGAACGGATCTACTTCCAACTTGGCATGGCTAATTCCCTACGTAAGAGCTATCATCTTGCCAAGTTTCATCTCCTTATTTTTACAGATTATGGAGATATAAGCATTTTTGTTAGTTTCCATAGACTACAATGGAGCGGTTATCCGAAAACGGATCAAAGCTCCAACTGGGCTCTGCTCCACTGTTTCAAGGGTTTTTAAATTGTCCCCTCTCCACTCCAAAAACTCAAAGCTTCATCAAAGCTTCACTGCAACCTCAAATTTTCAGAGCGGACCATGCAGCTCTATTGCCTATCCCTCCGCCTGGGGAAGGATTTGATGTGCACAAACGCTCTTAAGATCAATATTATAGGGGGAGGTCACGTGACATCCTCTGTGTGCTTTCAACGAAGTGCAGAGAGGTTCTTGGAGCCTCATGGGCTAGCCCTGCCCAACACTGGTACTGCACTCTGCCTCCCCTAATGAACACTGGAGAACATGCTTGGGGATTTCTCATACCCCTGAACACATTTAGTGGAGAGAATGTGTAATAGTTGTTGTTGTTTTTTACTTCAGTATAAGTGTGTGCAGCCCCAATTTGGACCATGACCCTTAAACCTCCCCTCTACTCATTTTCATTCTAAAATTCACACACACATACACACACGGGAGTATTAAAGAGGGGGAAATGTATCCATTGGAGTCAATGGAGGCTTTACACACACACACACACACACACCATGCAGAGAATGAAATTGGATGGGGGCAAGATTTAACCACCACTCCCAGAGTGCCATGGTCTTGATTCAAATTGGTGCTAGCTGTGTTTACACTGGAGAAACTTTGTTATGTGTGATGAGAAGAATTCTTCGTTTGGCCTTAGGCTGTTGCTCCTGTCAAGCACTCTAACTTAGCTGACCAGATAAAATCCAGGTCCGGGCTCATGTAACTTTAACAATTGTAGATAAAAGGGAATTTCAGCCAGAGTCATTTGTATGCAATTTGTTCCTGGTGAAATTCCCTCTTCATCACAACAGTTAAAGGTGCAGGCATTATACTAGAGTGACCATATACAAAAGAAGGCAGGGCCCCTGCAACTTTAACAGTTGTGATGAAGAGGAAATATCACCAGGAACTAATTGCATACAAATGACACTGGCTGAAATTCCCTTTTCTCTACAACTGTTAAAGTTACATAAGCCCTGACCTGGATTTTATCTGGTCACCCTACTCTAACTACCATTCCATCCTCTGCTGTCAACAGATTATGGAAAAAGAAGAAAGAGGGAAGGAAGAAAGTCAGGTGGCTTGTATCATACTCATCTTTGCTCTTGTACATCATTTCTCCTTTCAGAATTGAATACGTTCTTATAACTACATCAGAGTGAAAATATCACTTCTCTTTTTTTCCCTTCCAATGTGCCATTTCTTAACATGTATTTTCCCTATGGCTGCTTATATTTTTGTATAGTGCTAATTATATTTTTAGATTAACTTTGCAGTTTAGCTTAATTGCTTCTTCACTGCATTTGAGGCAATGAAGCTTGTGGTGTCTCTGCATATATATTTTCTTCCTTCCTCAGTTTCAGAAAAGAAGTAATAAAAAAGCAGCCCAAATCTAAATTGAGCAGAGTAATGCCCACATTTGCTTTTTGAAATCTTTATTGTATATTGAGTGTATGTGTGTTATTTATTTTTGACTGTCCTCATTTGTTCTGGATGATGTGACACATATATTCTCCTATTTCTTTCCTTTTTTTTCCTTTTTTCTTTTTTGGGTGTGTGGCTTCAGGAATTCACGTTACACAGTAATATAAAAGATATTGCCATGCATTTTATACAGTTGTATTCTAAAAGGTGGAACCATAAAATATCCCCAGGTAAAGATGTGGGAATTTTGTAAAATCTGTTCTGTCTGCAGTTCATGAATTGTTGGGTGGCTTTTGTTCCATCATCCACTCATTGGTGGAATCAGTTCCCCCCCCCCACAATTTCCTGAATTTGTGCAATTTTGCAATTTTGCAATTTTGCAAATCCCCCCAAATGTGTGAATTATTCCTAAATATGCTTTTTCATTCCTTAGCCTATAGAGAAAATGTGTATTTTCAGCTGTTCTTTTCAAAATGTATTTTTGTATGACTAGAATTCCATTAAATTCCAGTAATTTTTTTTTAAAAAAAAACCAGTCCCCAAGTCCACAGAATCCATGCAACTCAGGAAAAGCATTGTGGAATCCATGGGTCAGATACATAGAAAACCATTTGATTCCATTGTGGATTTCTCTGACTCCCTACCCCCAGGATAGGATTTTAGTTAACATCAGCATTTGTCCCCTAGGTTTTCCTCTAGAAGGAACTAGTGAAGAGTGAACTCCCCATGAGTTCTGTAATGGACCGCAATACCCTGTTCCATGGGCATAGAGGAGAGCAGGAGAAATATTGTTCTTTTTTCCTCCTTCCCTTCCTGTGGCCCTTTCCACAGCCACCAGGTGGAAATTTAGACACACACACACGGCTGCCTACACTAAACCAGGCTACCTCTTGATCTCAGATATCTTTATTAGGTAGCATCTCTGCGTAGGGAGAGATTGTGTGAGAAAGTTTATTTATCTATCATATTTTTACCCCACTCCTCAGCCAAATAAGGTCTCAGAGTGGCTTACAATGAATTAGCAAAGCAGACAGTCCCTGCCCTCATGCTTACAAGAAAGACAGGACAAACAAGGAAAAAGAGTTGGGGAGGGAAGAAGGGGGGAAGTTGCATTTTAATGTTCACATTTTTTAAAAAAAAATAACACATTTTCTGAACTCGGTTACAAATTACAGTTCATGGAGAGAGTGGCAAAACGCTGGAGAAAGAGGCTGGGAAGGGAATAATTTCAAATAATTTTCAGCTTTGGGCAGAGGACAGGATCCCACTTCCTCTTTTAAGTGTAGGTGTTGGCTGAGGGATCTTTTGTTGATGTTGTTGTTGTTCCTTTTTATTTTTTATTTTATTTTTACTTTTAAAAAATGTGTCATGCACTTCCAATAGCACAAGACTATTCACAGAGAGGCTTCTGTAGTCTGGCAGCTCTTCTTGAACTCCAGTGACAACTCATGACCTCCTTATTTTTCATCGGCATTCAGAAAGAGATCCTGGCCGGAAGGAGCCTCTGTGCAAAGAGTCCCATGGTCAGGCAAACAAGAATGAACAAGACTTTTAGGGCTTTAGAAAAATTCTGTTATGGCTTGCAGCAGCAGAAGATTCTTTGCAAAGAGGCTTTCTGCAGAGAGACATTCAGTAATGCCTGCTGGGCTGCAGAAGCCTCAGTGGAAAGAACTCTGTGCTGCTAAAAGCAAGAACAGAGTTTTTCTAAAGCTCTCAAAGGTCCCCTCTACAAGGATTCACTTTTGCACCCGGTGAGGCGATTATGTGCATAATCGCTGAAGCGCATTTACACCTAATACCTCTGCACGAGAGGCGGCGAGAGGCAGCGAAGCACATTAACGGATGACCAAAATGCGCTTTACAAGTAGTTAATGCGCATAAGTGCTTGTTCACATAGTCAAAATGCGCTTTAACAGCCGGAGCAAAATAAAACTCGCGATTTAACGCACATTCGATAATGCGCATAATCGGAGAGACAACGCACCTTTATGCCCAATTTGCGCTCCGTTCTTGTAGAGGTAAATTTTTTAAAGTGCCTTGAAAGAGCTTTAAACCTCTCTTTTAGAGGCAGCCTAAGTCTCATGTGTGCTTGCTTATAGGAACACAGGATTGTTTACAGAGAGGCTTCTGCAGCCTGGGAGCTCTATAAGAGAGTTTGAGTCATGTGGTCTGCTACACTGATGAAGCCTCTCTGTACAGAGTCTCATGCTGCTGCTCCTAAACTTGAAAAAGGTGCATAGAAACCCTGCCTCCTTTCCCAATATTCAAATTTGCCCCTTTCCCTATGAAAGAGCCAGAAAAAACAATGTCTCTTTCACAGAGGGAGAAAATAAATTGTGAAAATAGGAGACAGGGTTCAGCACATTAGGTTTTTGTTTTGTTGTTTGTTTGTTTGTTTGTATGTATTGGTTTCAGGAAGTCTCACTGTAAAACTGCAGAGATTAATAAAAAAAGGAGGTGAGCAGGGTGTAGCAACTGGAGCCAGTGGAGACTGGTGACTCTAATTTCAGTGTGGCTGTGAATCCTTTCTGGGTTTTAGACAGAACCATCTAGAATCCTAAAGGGGGTATCCAAAGTTCTGAGCCCTATCCTCCATATGGGTTCAGAACCTTGGATAGCTCTTTCATTCTCGCTGGTTCTAAATGAAACCCAGAATGGAACCACCAGCCCATCAGCCTCCACTCCCTGTTACCCTCCAGATGTTTGGGACTGCAACTCCAATCAGCTCCATCCAACATGGCCAGGGGTGAGAGATTATAGGAGGGACAGTCCAATATTTCTGGAGGACACTGGGTTGCCTACCATTTGGATAATGGATAACAAGAAGAAAACTTCTGCTTCTACTGTGAGCTGGGTTAGGAGACTTATCAGAGCTCTGGAGTTGTAAAAAGGAAACAGAAATCCACAGAGCTTGCCCAACAGTCTCAGAGGCTCTCACACACTCATGTGATCATGCTCATCTCTCTTTTGAGGTAAGAATACTTTATAAACATGGACTCAGTGGAAGCTGGTGGCTCTAGTTTTGGAGGGGCAGTGCTCCAAAGTTCTAAAGGTGCTGTTCAAAGTGCTGAACTTATTTTGGTGATATGGTGCAGCACTTTCGATAGCACTTTTAAAGTTCTGGCAGATTCTAACTTTAAGCCGGAATGGAATCACCACCCCTCTGAATCTGGAGCCACCAGCTTCCACTGCTTATACTGTATGTGTGTGTGTGTGTGTGTGTGTGTGTGTTTACTTAAATGTATTGAATGCCTCCTAGACAAAGTCTCTTTAGGTATTGTACACACACACACACACACACACACACTAAATCAACAAACAATTGAAAACCCACCGAGATCAAAAGTCATTCACATAATACCAAAGTTACCTCAAAGATTAGAAAAGCCTAAACAGCCATCAGGAACAGGAGTTTAAATCAAAAACCACAGGAACTAAAATTCCATTCTTTAAAGAGAGGTTTTTTTTTGGTCAATTACATAGTGTGCAACCAATATTACGAGTCCATTTTAGGTAAGAGTTGGAAAGTTCTCAGAATTCTGTATAAACACTCACAATTGGTAACCCAGTTCCAAAGCAAAGAATTCAGCCATTGCTAGACTTGATGGACATTTGCAATAGAGATAGATAGGGCATTCAAGGACATAAAAAGGTACATATGATTTAAGACACCACTGCCACACCAAGGACAATGTTGAAGGGGTGGAGAATGAGGTTTATTTCTGCTTTCATTCCCATGGGGTGGAGCACTAGCTAAGCATCAGGAGACACCACTACTTGGGGTATAGCACAGCTATCTTAGATGACTGCCACTGGCATCTTGTTAGTTGAATGGATTCAGGTTTTTCCCAAGATTTATGAAGTCGTTTCAGCGCAAGTGTTTTTGGCTTGTTTGCATTAAAGTTTCATCGGGGCTTTCATGTAGACTTTCTGCACACTCATGAGGATCGCTGCCCCTGATCCAATCAGCCATAGCATCTCTAAAAGCTTCTCTTTTTTTCACAAACCATACAGCCTACAAACCAGCCTTGACAAAGACGTCTTTGGAGACTTTCAAGAACAGCAAGGCACATTTGAAAAGGATTTACCGTGAATCATTTATGACGACCTGTGAAACTCTGTCAAGGGAGGGAGGGGATGGAGAGACATGCCAGGGTTACAAGTGCTGCTCTAGAAGGTAGCTTTGGGATGCCTTCGGAAGGTGCAGCCTGGAAGAAACTATAGGAACAGAGGAAGCCATTTTATCCTGAGCCAGAGCGTTTGTCAATGGTCTGCATGTTGACTGCTAAGCAGTTCTCCAGGGTTTCAGACAGGGGCTCTTCCCAGCTAAGGGCAGGTGAATCAGCAAACTCTGAGTTCATTGAGGTTCTTCAAATTCCACTTGAAAGCTCATTCTGACTTATGCCCATGGGGCTGACTATATGCTCCAGAAGCCCCTTGGTGGTGCTGAGTTGATTATATGATGCAGCAGCCACCTCAAAGCCACTGCGGGGCTTTCCAAGTCTGCAAAAAAAAAAAAAGTTGGGAACTTACCCCGACTGTTTTCTGTGGAGCGAGGCAAGTACTGCACATCTGCTATCTAGCCTTGCTCCAGAGTCATGGGGGAGGCATAGCCAGGTGGATGGCAACCCTTGATTGGTTGCTGTCCTCCCCCCAGCCGAGGAAGAAGGACAGCAACAGTGCAGCAACCACCAGTGCTTGTCTGCCACCAGAGGCACTCAGACGGAGCAGTTGGCTGATGGCCGAGGCCCTACAGAGTGCAGAGGCATCAAGGCTGCTTTTGATCCTGCATGCGTGATGGTTCTGGAATGGGGTGGAGGGTGGAGAAAGGCGGACTTTGGAGACTCCCCAATGGGTGTTCCCTTTCTCCCACAAAGTCTCCTTTGTTCACCTGGTTCTTGGCTTCGGGCAGCTGCGTCAACTCATCCAGGCGCTCCCAGGTGCCATGGGTAGGGCAAAGTGGTGAGGATGTGCTCCAGATCGCTCAGCTGCCCCCGGTTGAATGAAACCCCATGTCCTCCTTCAGCGGCTGGATCACCTGCCGCCACCCCACAGCACAGTAAGCGCGGCATTTTGCTTATCACGATGGCAACCTGGCGCCATATAGTCAGCCTCCATATCAGTTTGCGAGTTGTGTTATTTGTGTACTTTGTTTCACATTTTTCTCCCATTAATTAAAGTGTGTTTATGCAGATAGATGATAGATAGATAAGTAGATAAATAGATAGATCAAATGTACACATTTTCATACACATTTTTCTTTGGTTCGTAATTCTCGTCAGCTTGGAAATATATGGACCTCAGCCACAGATTGTGTTCAGGTTCATGTTTGACTTGGGAGGGGATGAACTGGGTAAATTCTAGGGATATGCGAATCAGCAAAATTTGAGCTCAATTGTCCGAATTTCATCTCAAAGTTCATTCTGACTGGAGACCATATGAGATTGCGCGCTTACTGGTCCCCCCACCACACATGAAACTCTGTACATGTTTCCATGCATATTTTTCAAAATATAAGTATTAAACTGGGTATGAATTTTTTTAATGTAGGCATGTTGAATGCATTTTGGGGTGGGGCCCATAAATTGCAAGCTCAGATATATCTGGACTTTGTCAGCAGAGTGCCTCTGAGTCCATATTCACTCTGGAAGGTCCAAACAGTGCAAACTCCTGATCAAAAACTTATTGAAATGAATTTTTTATCCATCCCTCTTCCCAGCCTACTTGGAGAAGCTGGCGACTAAGACTGGGCACTTAAGCACGAAAATATGTTCTCTACCAGTGAGTTACAAACTTCCCTCCCCCTTTCCTATGGGGATGGCCATAGGAAAGGGGGAGGGATGGAGGCTATGGAGACCACAGGATCACTCATTAGCTGGCCTCCCCAGTCCCCTCCTCCTTTCACAGAAATGCCCTTTACCTTCTCTCCAAGGTTGTCTTTGTGAGCATGGAGAGGCATGTGTAGTTTTGTATACATAGTGTGGTTTTCTCCATGTCAGCTGGTGGAAGGGGAGCCTGGTCTCCTATCTAATTATCTATGCCCCCCCCCCCCCGGACACCGTCTAAGGGGCATAGGATTGCTCTCTTCAACACTCTATGGATTCTTTTTGGATTTCATTGCTTTCATATTTGGAAACTCCGGGATTTTTTTTTAAAAAAACATATACTATAACCGAGTCCTTTGTATGATGGGATAGCCAATTATCATGTTTTATTGTGAATCTTTTAATTATCACATTTTATTGTGAATCTTAATTTTGTTTTTGAAAAAAAAAGAGGGGAGAGAGAGGTGTGCTTGTTTTAGGGCAATTTCACAGATTATACAGCAACAAACACATGTTTGCCACCAAACACATATAATAGGAAGCTTCAGCTAATGTCATGTGTGATACCTGTCGTTTGAAATGCTTGCTGGTCATATTCGCACTTTACTGTTGCAGCTGCACACATGACAAAATCTTTGGTGTGAACACTTAAAATGAAATGTTTGAATGGGATCTTAATTAACAGCATCTGAGCAGGTTTAATGTGCGTGTGTGTGTGTGTGTGTGTAGGGTTTGATGAATCTATCAGTTTTGCTTTCTCCTGCCTATTTTTTTTTAAAAAAAATCTCAAGTTCTTTTCATCCCAAATAGGAAGGAATTTGAGAAGGTAGGAAAGGTGTTATAATAATAATAATAATAATAATAATAATAATAATAATAATCCAAATGATATATTCTCAACCATGTGCTCTTAAGGAAATCAAAATTAGCAAACCCTGGGCTCATTCAAGTTCTCCAAAATCCACTTCAAATCACGATCTGATTTGCGAAGTGGAGGCGAGAATAACGAGACGACACAGTATGTATGGATTAAACATGGGCCACATTTATTAAATATCTGCAAGAGGAGGTAAAACCTAAGCGGGCATCTCTCAAATGGCTCAATTCAGGCCATATTCTAGGATCGGGTGACCCCATTCATAACCCCTGCAATGGCACCATACAGCTTGCCACTGCAGGGGCTCCCCATTTTGGGGTAGGGAGGCCTTCCGGTGTCACTGCCCCCATGCCGCAAGACTCCAAGGGAGTGAGTAGGGTTGGCCTCATAGGTATACCTTTCACCCATTGGCTGGTGCCGTAAGACTCCCTGCCATAGGTTTCAGGCACTACCCATCACCACCAACGGTGCCTGTGAATGCTCACCAATATACCCCCACACTTGAGATGCCCACACCTAACCACCCTCAGTGTGACCAATTAACACAAATTAACCTATTTAATACACCCAACCTGTCTCAGAGTGTAGATTAGGTGAAAAAACACATAACCAAATTAGATTATGAGCAAAAAATTCCTACTCAGCCTCCAAACGGACAACCAGCGAACCCACACTGCCAACAAGGGAGGGAGGGAGCCTTGAACGAAGAGGGCTCTGCAGGGAGGCGCAGCTCTTAAATAGCTATGCCCCCTCCCAGGCCCAGTGGTGCCATACAAGGCAGCCAATGGCTAGCCTCCAAATGTCGCTCTCTCACCCCAATTGCAACTAGCCTTCCCCCATCCAGGCGCGCCGGGCGTGGGTATGAGGCACTTCTGTCTGAATCAACCTTCTTTCTCATTTTGCATGAAAATTTAAATGCATACTTGTGTGCTTGGATAAATATTCAAAAGCATGCAGTCTTCTCCCATTACTGAAAGCAATTTTGTGCACATTTTTCAAAAGTATGCAACATTCCATGCATATTATTTTTCTAATGTGCAAATGTTTTGAATGCATTCCCCACTCCCACCTAAATGAACAGCATTACTATCTTAGCAATGTATGAGCTTTGACTTCTATTGTGCTTGTGTTCAGATTTGGATGTGGGGATGGGTAAATTTGGTCATAAATGAACTGAAATGAATCACTCATACATTCTTATCTGTGTCAGCCACATTCAATAGTTACAGCAATTCCCAATATGGAGTGTTTGAATTCCTATGTACTCAACAATATTAGTGCTTTATTAGGGTCACCATGTTTTTCTTTTCTTTTTTTTCCCTGACAGACTCCTCATCTTTAAAAACTGTATGGCAGGCAATTGCAACACAGTGTCCTGATGTTCAACAGCTGGTTGGCCACTATGTGAACAGAGTGCTGGACTAGATGGACCCTTGGTCTGATCCAGCATGGCTCTTTGTATGTTCTTAAGTATGGTGTATAGATGGGGTTTGTCATTATCTCAAATTGTTATTGTTTGTAGCCAATGGCCATTACATTACAAACACAAAGCACACAAATATAAAACAGAAAAAAACACATTTGATACAATGAAAAGAATAAAATAAAATGATCAATATCCCTTCCGCTTAACCCCCTTGGTATTTGACAGTGGTATGGTTTAGAAAGGCCACTCTTATCTTCCTTGCAGCTAGCGCAACTAAAGCTACCCTATAGCTGATGAATTTGTCCACATCAGCCAACAGCCATCTCATTTTAAAATCATCTGAATGGCCTTTCAAGTAGGGGTGTGCACGGACCCCCTGGATCGGATCGGGACCCGGATCGGGACCTCCAATTTTGTCACGGATCGAATCGGACAAAATCGGAGGCCCCCCAGACCAGATCGAGTCCGATCCCGATCCAAAAATTGGAAATTTTTGGATCGGCCACCATTTTTTCCCCATAGACTTGCATTGCAATGCAAGTCTATGAGGAAAAAATGGCAGCGGGTGGGTGAGGGGGGGCCTAACTCCCTCCCCCCGGGGCCGTCTGCTGTGGACAGCCCTAGCAGGTAAGCCCCCTCCCCCGCGCTCTCTACCCCCCCGGGGCCATCCGCTTCCATCCGCTGGCGCCCACGGGTGCCAGCGGATAGAAGCAGACGGCCCCGGGGGGGGGGGGTAAGCCCCCTCCCCCCGCCACTGCTTACCTTACAGGGACATCCGCTCCCGTCCAGCACCGGCTGCTACTGCCAGCGGGCTTTGTGACCTGCTCTAGAGTGGCGCGCTGGGTGATGTCATCACCCGGCGAGCCACCCTGGAGCAGGCCGCGAAGCCTGCTGGGAGTAGCAGCCGGCGCCGGACGGGAGTGGACGTCCCTGAAAGGTAAGCGCGCCACTCCGCGTGCCCCCCTCCTCCCCTCCGTGCGCCCCCTGCTTACCTTTCAGGGTCATCCGCTCCCGGCCGGCGCCGGCTGCTACTGCCAGTGGGCTTTGCGGCCTGCTCTAGAGTGGCGCGCTGGGTGATGTCATCACCCAGCGCGCCACCCTGGAGCAGGCCGCGAAGCCCGCTGGCAGTAGCAGCCAGCGCCGGACGGGAGCGGACATCCCTGAAAGGTGTGCCGCTCCGCGCACCCCCTCCTCCCCTCCGCGCGCCCCCCTGCTGTCCATTTTCATCGGCAGGCGCCTGCTAGCGCCCGCCAATGGAAGCGGTGGTGGGCGCCAGTGGGCGCCCGCCGATCTGCCAATCCATCCGAACCGGATCGGAACCTTTTCGGATCGGTTCGGATTGTATCGGCCGATCCAGCTGTCGGATCGGAAATCGGATAATTTATCCGATTTCCCTCTGGATCGGATTCAGATCGTGGATCGGATCCGATCCAGTGCACATCCCTACTTTTAAGGTGATCTGGAAAGGGAGAATAAATTTAGCCCTGGGCGAATTATATAATGGACAGTATAAGATATAATGTACGAGATATTAAATCTGTCCTGATTCTCATACGCAAACACGCTTTTTTACAGGTCCATTAGAAAATCTTCCAGGCTGATTCTCAGTGGGCATCATTTGAAATCTGAGCTGGGTAAAAGCATGCCTGAGAGGGGGAAAGGTTAATTCTTGCAAATAAGTAGCACTTTTATGATTTGTTTTGATTTTGGTATACCAAGTAGCAAATTTACAGTTTTTTATATATATTCAAAATCTCTTTTGGCATCTTCACTGAACACAATAACTTGGATCTCACTATCGGATACATCCTGCATTATCGTTGTTGGAGGGGGGGGAGTCATCACCAGTAGCCATCCCAGCATGCTGTTCAAAGGGAGAGGAGAGGAGAAGGGGAGGGGAGGGGGACCATCTCTCCATCCCTAATGAAAGATTGCTAAAAAAATTTCCCTATTTCCCCTAAACCTTTCCCTTTTTCCTATTGTGCTGCCTCTATTTAGTGTAAGCCTGCAGGCAGCTAAGGGCTGTTGGAAAAACCCAAACCTGATTTCTTTGAATTCCTATGAATCCGACCCCCACAGATTCTGCAATGGCTTTGCGTCTTCCGAATCCTGCAGATTCTGAGGACTTGCAGACCATTTCTGAACATTATGAAATTCTACACACATTTAGTGGTGCAAAAATACAAAAGTTGCTGCAAAATACGTGTGCATTTTATACATCTCTGAACCCTCTTCAACTTCCAGGGTGTAGAACTTTTTGTGTGCTTGTGTGCACTCTCCTGCTGAACTGAGAAGAATACACAAAAGGTTATGTGAAAGTGAAAGTTACATAAATTGCAAAGAACATTTTTACATAACTTTCCAAAGGGCGGGGGGGGGGGATCTGATTCCCTCAGTGAGTAGATGATGAGATGAAAAACACCTGCCAATCCACAAAAGAAGATGGGATGGATTAAACAAACATCCCTAGCGGTTTTACTATTTGCATGTAAACCACTCTGGGAATTGAGGAGCAGGACAAAAAAAAACACAAAGAAGAAGAAGAAAAAGAAAAATGATGTCATGGAACTTAGCTATCCATGTCTCTCAGCAAGATGCCCAGGAGAAAGTAAAAGGAATATGTTTGATCCTGCAAATTTTCTGATGCATAAAAATAATTCAGAACTTCCTGCTAGGCAGGACTGTTGTAAAACTAGCTGTATCGGATGTGGGGTGGAATGCTCTTGTATCTGTTTCCACGGTGTTAGCAGTCAGAAGTAACAGGGGACATTCAGTTTTCATACTTTTAGAACACTGTTAAGATACCTTTTCTGGGTGCATTAATGAAGACTTAAGAGGGTCAGGAATGATGGATGTGGAAGGAGGTGTTTCATGTTACAGAATAAGCAGCATGTCTTGCACAAATCCCAATTATGCGAAAGTCTGCACAAATCTTCAAAAGGGCTCCAGGCAACTGTCAAGGAAAATAGTTGAAAACATGTTCAATATCTTACAGCACAAACTAGCTCCAGGTGTATGTAATACAGGCAATGCTCAATCCTGAGTGAAAGTAGATTACATGATTTTCTGGAGCTCCAATCAACTTATACGGCTACTGTGAGCTGAGGAACAAATGTGGGCAAAATCTTTGGCTGTTTTCAGTTCCTGCCCACCTTTGCAATTGCTCCCTGCATTAATACTTCTAGCAGTAAGCGATGCTATGGGCCTGGTTCTCAAACACATAGTAAATCAATGCTTGGGCTGGGGCTGAGCTGAAAGTTGATGGCCAAACTTTAAATGGCCCTTGTTTGTGTGCATGTGTTTGGAAAATTCAAGATGTCCCCATAGATTGAAGGGGGGAGTGCACAGAATGGCAGTCTCTGGTGTCTCTGTAGCCTCTCTGGAATGACCCTAGAGATGTAGCCAACTAGGTGGCTTCAGTCAATACCGGAGAACCTTTCTCTGCTATGGAAGTGTGAGGATATTAAAAGAAGAAATGTTTCTCAGGCACCTTGTGAAGTTAAGGTGAGCACTACCACCTCCACTCCTCCAAAAGAAGCAAAACATTACAGCCCACTTTCATTGGGGTAAAGGTGTTCATCAAACTGGAAGGGGGTGGCATAGCTTTAGTCTGATCTCTGTGCTTCAGGCTGTAGATCAGAGGTGCAGGACCTCAGGTGTGCAGGCAAAATCAAGGCCTCTGTAGATATGTCATGGGTGAACTCTTCTCTTCCCCCCGGCCAACCTCCTGGACCCCGTTTACTGGTCCAGCAGCCACCCATCTCCATAGCAAGTCACCATTTGTCTAGAAATGGCAGCTCAGGGATTTCCGTAAAAGTAATATTGCTCTAATGGCAGTCATACAGGGGCCATTTCTGCAACATTGCAGGCGCGAATGCTCCATTCACCTTAACTTCACATGTTGACCAAGGGTCATTTCTTCCTTCAATATCCTGACACTCCCACAGCAGTGGAAGGTTCTCCAGTGTTGACTGCAGCCAGGGTGTGTGTGAGATGAGGGGTAGCGGAGGCTCAGCAAGCACCCGCAGGGATCAGATGGAAGTGAATCCATCTAGAGGGCCATGTCTTCTTCCCCAGGCCTATCCCTTTCCCCCTGACTACTGGGTGTTTTCCTGGCCTTTGCACATGTTCCACCATGCTAAAAAGTTAAACCCCAAGGCTTAGTTATTGGCAGTAGGAGCATTAAGTTAAAATACCCTGGCATTTTGAGTATTGTTGCCTCACCCTTTACCTTCAGTCCAACCCCATTCCAAAATTGAATTTGGCCTCTTTAGGCTGGAAGGAGTTCCACACCCCTGGTGTAGCTGTTTTGGTTTGTTTGTTTGTGTGCTTAGTTGTTTTTAATCTTTCTATGAAAGAGCTTTCAAACACAGACACACCTCCTCCTAGAAATTAGCATGTCATGGTCATAGTCCATGTGATGCTCAGCGGCGTTTGCTGCCTAAGAACGAAGATTAATGGCCATCGTTACCAAGTGTGGAGGCAGAGCCAGAGAAACAGCAGCTGGATTCCTTAGTTGGCTGGGATGCCGGCAGAGTCGAATCACACAGTCATGGAGTTACTGATAGGGCTTCTAGATGCAGGGAGAGTTGGGGTCACAATTCAAAGGGTCTCAGCTCAGCACGGCGTCCAAACACATGGAGTGCTAGATGGGCCAAACACCTGGGTGGTTGTACATTGTTTCCAGCATCTTCCCTGGGCTGCTCTGAGCCTTTTAACTCTTGGCACCAAATGCTGGCAATTAGCCCTGCAGTTTTCACACACTTGCAGCCTGCTGATGCTGATCCCTGATTCTCATGAACCTGCACCAGCTGGGATTGCAGGAGCCTTGTGATCCCCTTCATCGTTGTCCATCTCTGTTAAAGGGGATTCAGCTAGTACTTGCCTGCCCCCTGAAAGTAAGGGGTCTTGTCCTTCTTTTCTGTTTGTCCCTTCCCCAGGATATGCTGGAGCTTGCTCTTCCCCTTCGTCCTCTGATGATGAGGACTCTGTGAGAGATATGACAAGCAGCATGTCATTCCCTAGAGTTCTCTCTCTCTCTCTCTCTCTCTCTGTCTGTTTGTCTGTCTGCAGCTATTGGGACTATAATCTGCAGTGGAATTTAGGAAGTTGCCTTATACCAATCAGACCCTTGGTCCATCTCATAGAATCATAGAATAGTAGAGTTGGAAGGGGGCCATTGAGTCCAACCCCCTGCTCAATGCAGGAATCCACCTTAAAGCATACCTGACAGATGGCTGTCCTGCTGCCTCATGAATGCCTAGTGTGGGAGATCCCATGACCTCCCTATGTCATTGGTTCCATTGTCATACTGCTCTAATAGTCAGGAAGATCAGTACTGGATTCAGGAAAGCACTGAAGTGTAGTCAGAGGCTGGTCCAGGGTCAGAATAAATCCAGGCAAGAACAGGGAGCTAGGAGGCACACAATGAAGACAAGGCACCAAACACAAGAGTTACTTCCAATGATCTTACTGAGCACTGGCCAGTCTTTTATGGGAAGTGTGGTAATTGGGAATTGTTGTCAGCTGCATTGGCCTTCAGTTGGCCCCTGCCTGTTCCTATGAAGTGCCATTCCCCAAACACTCCCAGGCTCAGCTGTTACTGAAGCACAAGTTTATCCTGATGTCCAGCCAGAATCTGGCTTCCTGTAACTTGAGACCATTATTCAGTGTCCTGCACTCTGGGATGATCGAGAAGAGATCCTGTGTGACAACTTTTCAAGTCTTTCTCCCCCCCCCCCCCTGTCTTCTCTTCTCAAGGCTAAACATAACCAGGTCTTTCAGCTTCTCCTCATAGGGCTTTGTTTCCAGGCCCCTGATCATCCTTGTTGCCCTTCTCAGAACACACTCCTGGTTGTCTGCATCCTTCTTGAAGTGTGGTGCCCTGAACTGGACACAATACTCAAGTTGAGGCCTAACCAGTGCCGAATGGAGGGGTACCAGTACTTCACGCGCTTTGGAAGCTATACTTCTGTTAATGCATCCCAAAATAGCATTTGCTTTTTGTACCGGCACCACTGACTGTTGGCTCATATTCAGCTTGTGATCTACAACAATTCCAAGATCCTTCTCGCTTGTAGTATTGCTGAATCAAGTATTCCCAAATGTAACTGTGCATTTGTTTGTTTTTTTCCCCTAGGTGTAGAATTTGGCATTTATCCCTACTGAATTTCATTCTGTTGTTTTCAGGCCAGCATTCCAGCCTATCAAGATCACTTTGACATTTGTTTCTGTCTTCCATGGTATTAGCTATCCCACCCAACTTTGTGTCTTCTGCAAATTTGATAAGCATTCCTTGCATCTCCTCATCCAAATCATTAATACAAGTGTTGAAGAGCATTGGGCTCAAGACTGAATCCTGCGGTACCTTGCTCATTATTTTTCCCCAGTTTTAGAAGGTACTATTGATAAACACTCTTTGAGTCTGATTCTGTTGCCAACTGTGGATTCACCTAATAGTTGTTCCATCTAGTCCACTTTTAGTTAGCTTACTGATCAGAATGTCATGTGGTACTTTGTCAAAGGCTTTGCTGAAGTCAAGCTATATTATGTTCACAGTATTCCCACAGTCCACAAGGTAGGTTACCCGACCAAATAATGAGATCAGATTAGTTTGGCAGGAAAATAATAATAATAATAATAATAATAATAATAATAATAATTTATTGACAAATCCATGCTGGCTTCTAGTGATCACTGCATTGTTCTTCCAAAAAATTCCCAGGGATTGATGTCAGACTAACTGGTCTATAGTTCCCAGGTTCCTCCTGTTTGGCCTTTTTGAAGATAGGGACAATATTTGCCCTCCTCCAGTCATCCGGCACTTCACCCATCTTCCATGGTTTTGCAAAGATAATAGACAGTGTTCTGAGAGTTCTTCTGCCAGCTCCTTTATTACTCAATGGGGCTACCAGGCTCATCCTGCTGTATTTCTGTGCAGAGATAGGTATTTTTACTTATAGTGTGACTCTGACTCCCTTTCTATTTCTTCTGTTTTTTTCTGAATTAATTATACCTTTCAATTGCTTTATTCCAGTCATGAGAGTCATCCCACCAAGTTTCAGTTATACCTATCAATTCATGTTTTCCTTCATGTTTTAAGCATTCAAATTGGTTCTGTTTGTTTCTCATACTCTGGACATTAGTATATAGACATCAATGACCATGTGCTTTATAGTCTGGCTTCTTTCCTACACAATGGTGAAAACTATTCTGGGGCTCTATTAGAGCTGTTCTCTCTGTTATGATGCATAAGGCTTCATCCATTGTTTCCTCGAACTTTACCTCTCCCTCCTCCATAGGATTCAGTTTAAAACTCTCCTGATGAAGTTCTTCATGCTGTGGCCGAACACATTCTTCCTAGCCATTGTGAGCAATCCATCTCCTAAGTAGAATAGCCTGTGATCCCAGAATCTGAATATCTCACGTCATAGCCAGTCATTCATTTGGGGTATTTCCTCCCCTTTCTATTTCTCTTCCAAGAAATGGGAAGATGGATGAGAAAACCATCTGGGCCCCAAAGTTCTTGAGTTTCCTTCCCAAAGCTTCAAAATCTGACATGATTTCTTCAGAGCTCCGGCTGGCAGTATCATTTGTTCCCACATGGATGAGAAGAACAGAATATGTGTCAGTGAGCTTTATGAGCTTTGGCCACCCTTCAGTCATGTCTGTCCTCCAGGGAGACAGCATACCTGGCGTGTCCATGGGTCTTCGCGACATAATTAGGTTTCAATCCCACACAACAGGAGTCTCCCACAATGACTACTCTTCTCTTCTTTTTGTTGTAGGCCTTAGTATTGTTGCCTCTGCTTAATTGACCTTCTGCCTCTTGCTCACTGCTGCACATGGTTCCCTGTAATTCTTCCTCTGCAGACTGTCCTCCAGTCTCATCTTCCAGTACCTGAAAGCAGTTACATAGCTCTAATGGTTCCATGTCTCCTAGTTCTTCTGCTCCCGTCACCCTTTTCCAGGGAGTTTCCTCTTCATTGGCTTTCCCCACCTCAGCATTCCCCACTTCTGCTTCAACTTGTTGTTGCTCTTCCACCTCCTGTCAAGTTCTTCCAATAATACAACCAGATTGCATTAATTGCATGTGTACACCATGTTGATCTCAGGCAGCCCAGTATTGTCTACTGGCAGAAGTTGTTTGCCAGGGTTTCACTTGGGGGTCTTTTTTTGCTTCAACCTGGAGATGTTGAAGATTGAACTCGGGATCTTCTGCGTGGAAAGTATGGGCTCTATCAATGAGCCATCGCCCTTCTCTGAAGTTTCCAAAGTTCCCTGAGTGTTGCAAGCACAATGTTCCTGAGTGTTGGTGTGGGGAGCATTTAAGCCTTTTCCTCTTTGCTGGAGGAAAATATATGGGTACATGATGCAGACTTGGGTACCAAACTACCCATAAACCCACACACAGACAAACAAGTCAACAACTTTCTGATTGAAAATCTGGCAAGCTGTAAAAGCCCTGTGCCTTTAGGAACGCTTTCTGACTTTACTTGGCTTCAATGATTTAATTATGTTTCAGAGAAGCTCATCGGGGAGCTATTTGTCCAATGAGAATGTTTTCTGCTAAGATTTTTATTAAAAGAATAATCTATGGAATGGGTTTATTGACCACATGAAGTTTGCCAAAACAAACAAACAAGCAAAAAAGTTATCGGGAACAGTTAACATTCTCAAACAAGTGCCTGGACAGACATTAAAACAAAACATCTGGATGAACGTGTCAGATTGAGTTCATCAATATTCATTAAGTCATCCATATTTATATTGCATCCCTCACAGTGATTAGCTTTGATCACTAAAATATTATTAATTATGTGAATGTGAAGAACTAGCTCGGGCCTGGTTTGAAGGAAGGTAAATGGGTAACATTTGATAAGCATCAGATGTGCTTTTTTATTGTTGCTTATACTCTTTCCCCTTCCCTTCTTCACAATTTCCAGGAGCAACTTATTTTTCACTGAGAATCCCTCCATGGGTTGGAGCACCTCACTCCAACTAGGATGCAAATGTTCCTCCATAGGCAAGCAATTCTCTACGCACAGAAAACTGGCATGTCATTAGGGATGTATTAAAAAAAATTCCTTTCAGTTCTTTTGGTTTTTAATCCTGATTTACCCAGTCTGCACCTTCCAGACTCAGATGTAATATGCAGTTGAAGTCCATACATTCCTGGGCTTGCAAAGAAGAAGAAGAAGAAGAAGAAGAAGAAGAAGAAGAAGAAGAAGAAGAAGAGTGTTCAACAGCATGTGTACATTTGAAAAACTGTGTACAAATACACTTCATTTAATTGGAGCAGGATTCTACATTTTAAAGAATCAGACAATTTGGGGAAATATACCCAAAAATTCACATGGATTGTTGTACAAATAGTAAAAAAAATAAAATCTTTCAATCTGATATGGACTCAATTTGGAAAGAGCTTTGAATTTCAGCAACCTTGAATTTTGCTTATTCACACATCCCTATGTGCAGAAAAAAAATATCCACTCTTGGGAAGCCACTATGAGCCAGGCCAAGACCATTTGTGATGCAAAAATCACATTGAGATGTACCAGAATTTAGTTTCAGTTAACAAATCACTCAAAATGCCTTGCATGCAAAATGCGTGTTCTCACTTTCATCATTTAAAATGCAAACTTTACCCATTAGAGCAACAACAGCAGCAACAACAAGAGGTTGAAAACAAGAATGGGAGTGAGGTGAACTGAGCTTTGAAGTGAAGTTCAAAGAATGTTGATGAGCTTGAGCATCCCTGGCTCTCTGATCCCCAAAGTCAACCCTACAGTGCCAACAAACATAACTTGTGGAAGCTCCAGCATCAGAATGAGCTTCAAGATGAATTTGGAGAACTGGCGAGGTCAAATTTTGCTGATTTTAATGTGAAAATCAGCAAAATTTGACCTTGCCAGTTCTCCAAATTCTATTTTTGCGCTGAAGTCATTATTTGCAGAAAATATCAGATTCTAGGTCAAGTAACAACTTTCTGGAACATATATGAGTTTCATTGGGAAATGTATGTTTTCCTGCACCTTGATCTGACCCAAATAGAGGTCCCTGTGAATGGTAGAGGTTGTTGTTGTTGATGTTGTTGTTGTTGTTGTTAAGAAAGGGAACTGGAAGTCCCTAACTGCATTTTTAAATAATGTGCTTAATGTAATTCTTAGCTGAGTCCTGAGTCTTTGCTCAGCCTCCCATATGCAACATGGGGATATGAATACTGTCCTACCTTTCAGGATTGTTGATTTCAGAGGTAATGGATGGGAACTGCTTGGAATTAGGGATGTTGAAAAAAATCTGAAATGGATTCAGATGAGTTTGGATTTCAATGGATTCCACAACAGACCAGCTTCTCCCAATTTGCATGAATTCCATGTACTTGCAGACCATTTTTTAATTCAGTTTATTTTCTGGAATTCTGCACAACTTTGGTTGTGGAAAAATACTAAATACAAAACCACGAAAAAATTAAAATAATCCCAATGAAAAATGTGCATTTCCCCCTATAGGCTAAAGTGTGAAATGCACATTTTGGGGTGAATTTGTGCATTGGGGTGCCCCTTTTAGAAAGTGCTTATTTGCACAAATGTGCATGAATGCAAGTTCAGGAAACGGAGAAAAAATCCAATTCCGTCAATGAGAGAACAACAGAAAGAAGGGTGCCTGACAATTAGGGAAATGCAGATGGAACTGATGGAACAAAATCCATGCATTTCTACTTGAAATCAAATTCATAACCTGCTCTTGCTTATTAATGGGGAAATTACCAAAGAAACAAGCTCTGTGGGCATTTGCAGTTTCAGCAGGATTGCATAGGGAACTCCCATTGACAAAAGACTGGATACATCACATTCTGAGCACACAACATCAAATAAATCCCCCATTCATGTCACTTTGTTGAATTGGACCCTCCAAAAGGTAATCAGACTACAGCAGTCTGAGGACCTTAGATGAGCATCCATCAACACATTTAAAATTATGGCCTTGTAAAAAGCCTTTATTTTCCAGATGGGTTTTACAAACCCCCTTTTTCACCCACAAGAATGGATAGGCTGTATATATGGACAGGCTATTAAACTTTCCTATAAACTTTGCATGAATCATTCTGACAGATGTGTGAAGTCCCTGGTTTTCAATGGTGCAATGTGTTGTGGTGATCCTATTGACATTTAGTAGCAAAATGTAATTCAGTAGCATAATGTACTCACTTCCCCAATCTGTTTTCAAAACTTGTGTTTGTGTGTATCATTTTTGAGCAGATTGGAATTCATTTATTTATTATACACAATCAATTATTTTGGTTACTTAACAAAAGCACCCGACGTAACACCACATATAAACATCCAAGGTTGAGTTAAATGAATTCAGCATCAAATAGATTGAATTCTCATAACTCCACACAAAAACTTTCAAGAATGAGTTAAACAAAAAATACAGAAAATTGATTAGATACAAAGATCAAGTTTCACATATCTTCCAAAGTCAATGATTTATGAAATAGCAAAACAAGAATATATGTTAATTTCTCTATCATGATTATTTTTCCAGTATTCAATAAAAGCTTCCCATTCCTCTGTAAATTTGGGGATCTGTTAAAACATTTGTATCCCACCCTATATCACTATGATCTCATGGCACCATACAGATAATCAGGGCTCTGTTAACTACACCCCCCAAACTAGAATCTCTTCCATACATATGCCAAAGTTTTGTGCTAGTTTTGTGTCATTTTGTGCCACAAACCCCGGATTTTGTGCTGCCACCAGCCTCAAGTCCGGGTTCGGCGAAAACACACCAAAACCCCAACTTTGTCATAGCACCTCTAAACTGGTGCCAAGGTTTTGTGCTGTTTTGTGCCACGAACCCCAAGTTTTGTGCCGCCACCAGAAGCCTAAAAACAACACACCCTTCAGTGTGGTCTGGAGAATGAGAAAATTTCAAATTGTCAGATGAACTCCAAACTAGTGCCAATGCCCTAAGTTGTGGTCTGGTGAATGAGAAAAAAAATGAAGGGGAAAAATCTCATTCTCTGATCAACTCCAAGCTGGTGCCAAAGTTTTGTGCTGTTTTGTGCCACAAACCGCGAGTTTTGTGCTGCACCAGAAAGCCTAGAAATGACATACCTTAGGTGTTTTGTCTGGTGAATGAGGGGAAAAAGTCACATTCTCAGATCAGCTCCAAACTGGTGCCCAAATGTTGTGCTAGTTTTGTGCCACAAATCCTAAATTTTGTGCTGCTCCCCAAACTATGAAAATGACATACCCTTACGTATGGTCTGATCGATGAGAGTTTGAGATTTCATCACCTCTGACCTCCCCTGGAGGCAGGAGCGCATCCCTAGCTGGAGATAAGGGGCTTCGATTTTTGTAGGTTTCTAGTTTCTGAAACTTCTGCAAACTCTCTTGAGAGCAGATGAAGCACATCTGAAGTGTGTGTGTGTGTATGGGGGGGAATGAATTGACAGGGAGAAATTTTAAAATTTCCTAAAAACCGAGGGATGAAGGGATCATCTTTAAACTTGGTGTGACTAAAGCCCTACTTAAGAGTTACCAGGGTGCCAAGTTTCATCACTTTATCTTTTAAAATGGCAGAGATATATGCATTTTTGTTAATTCCCATTGGCAATAATAGCGCGGATCTCCAAAAATGGAGCGGTTTTCCAACAAGTAATCTGGCAGTGCAGAGAGATGGAACCCCTCTGAAAAGTGGAGTGGAGAACCCGCTCAATGGAGCTCTGTCCCGAATTTCGGGGTTGAGCAGACCCGCTCTGCACAACCCTACTTTACAATTCGACAGGGATAGCTCACAGTCGCAACAATATATTGTTGCTAGAGGAATATGCCCACCACAGTCCTCCAGCTACAGTGAGGAATGCAGCTAAACACAGAGGAAAATCTGATGGGGGGCAGGTCCAAACACTCTGATTCAGTGGGTGCTGGCCCCACTGTTTATTTATTTATTTATTTTATTACATTTGTATACCACCCCATAGCCGAAGCTCTCTGGGCGGTTCACATCAGATTAAAACAATTAAAAACAATATACAAAAATTTAAACAGCAAAAATATACAATATACACACACATTTTAAACCACTATAATAACTGTAAAAAGCTATAAGCCTAAAACAAAACAAAAACAAAACAAACCCAGGCTCCTCAGATATTGCTAAATGCCTGAGAGAAGAGGAAAGTCTTTTCCTGGCGTCGAAAAGATAACAATGTTGGCGCCAGGCGGGCCTCGTCGGGGAGTTTGTTCCACAATTTGGGGGCCACCACAGAGAAGGCCCTCTCCCTTGTTGCCGACCTCCGAGCTTCCCTCGGAGTAGGCTCTCGTAGGAGGGCCTTAGATGTTGAACGTAGTATTCGGGTAGGTTCATGTCGAGAAAGGCGTTCCATCAGGTATTGTGGTCCCAAGCCGTGTAAGGCTTTATAGGTTAAAACCAGCACCTTGAATCAGGCATGGGCTATTTATCCTGTGCCTACAGTTGCTCAGATTTCCAGCTCTATGCATAGAGTTCTCCTATGGCTTAGCAAGTTCTATCCCCTACTCCTGGTTTCACTTCCGCACAGATCAATTGACAGCTCCGTGTTGTCTGAACTTTTGTTTTGCCTCATCTCTTTAGCACACCGTTGTCTGAGGTTGGTCCTTTTGCATTTTGATCTTCCTTCCTTTCCCCCACTTCCTCCCTGAAATGTGAACTTTTCCTTCCAGAACATTACACAAAGCTTGGCCTTCAAAACAAGCAGGCTTTCCATCCTGCTTCATTCAAAGGGATTATGAACTTTTTTCTTTCTTTTCTAATTTGGGGGTGGGGGTGGTATTAAGCGAGTGCTGTGCTGAGCACATCAACACTCTCTCGGCTTGTAATTAACCTGAGAACTCTCATTAACCAACAGGACACAACGGGGAATAATTGTTGCGCTTGATCATTCACACTTTGTCAGCCAGCCAGCCAATGCAGCCAATGTCAGACAAGTACTGCAGTTCCAAGTTATGATTAGTTTTCTATCCCCTTGTGCATTGTTACTGTAACAAAATGAAGCCTGTCACTTTTGAAGTGGAAGGAAATGAACCCACCCCCACCCCACGACACTCTGATTGCCTGGTGAGGTTAAGAAGCCTCTTTTAGGGAGAAGAGCCAGGTCAAGAGATGCATAGAAAGAACAGAATGGAGAGGGGGACTCGGTAAGACTGGCAGGTCAGCAGGATGGACGCACTTTTAGGGGTAGTTAGTGCTTCATATTGGTCAATATCTAACTGTGTCATTCCGTTTGCACAAATTCTGTTGCACTAGGTTCTGAACCATATGGAAGGGAAGAACCTAGCTGAAGTTACACTTGCACAAGCACGGTTGCACAAGCGCTTGTGCAATATGCTCGTGCAACCCGTTGTGCCATTCGCTGCATTTTATTTATTTATTTATTTATTTAAAACATTTCTTAGCAACCTTTCAGGGCAGACACCCTCCCAAGGCAGCTTACAACCATACATAAAACAAGAAAAGCATAGACAGTAAAATATCAGTTAAAAGCAGTAAAAGCTAATATTAGAAACTAACAAAGAAAACAGCAAGGGCAGTAGCATCAAAGCGGTATTAATTTATGAGACTGCCATAGTAAAATAAAATGTTTTTAAGGCCTTCTGAAAAGCCTGCAAGAATGGTGCATGGTGGACCGCCAGAGGGAGTTTGTTCCACAGCTGTGGGGCTGCTGCTGAGAAGGCCCTTTCCTGTGTGGAGACCCACCTAACGGCTTGCACAATGGGTTGCATACCGCTTGTGCAATGAAAATATTTGGTGGAGGTTCTCTAGAGGTATTTGAGTTTGTGGAATGGAACTGTGGGACACTGCCCATTGTTTTCCTGTTGCAGCCTCATGCCTTCCAGATGTTTTGGTACAACTGCCAGCATTTCTGACCATTGTCCATCTTGGCCAGGGCTGATGGGAAGTGAAGTCCGGAAGATCTGTAGGGTACCAGGCTAAGGAAGGTGATCCTATTGTGTGACTTGTCTGCTGATGTGGAGCAGGTGTTCCTGTGATGATGGTGGTAGAAGTGGATGGACCAATCTTTTTCCCGTCTGTGTCAGTTTTGTATGTATTGAGACATAAACCTGTTCCATCCAATTTGTGCACCAGTCTGTGAATTACATACACACACACACACACACACACACTCAATATTTGCATTTATTTTTGTATGCAATTTTCCATAACACAGGTATGTTGTATGCACCTTCCCCTAATGTCTGCATTTCAGGATGCCTCTAAGGTAAGCATTTATGTATGCAACTTTCCCTAAAGTTTACCTTTTTGAATGGTATGTTAGTTTAGGAAGTGCAATTTTGGTTGGTTCACTTAAAATGTGGACCGAACCGCAGTTTTCCCCATCCCAATGTGGAAATGATAGTGATGACTCTGAGGTGGAGAAGAAATTAGAATGAGGAAGTGGCTGTGCAGAGATGTTGTTGAAACCAGGCATGTTTGCAGAACAATAGCAAGGTATATACACTAGGGACAGACAGACTTCAGCAAGACTGTCAGCAGGTTTTTCTGGGTCTTTGCCAAACCGCCAACACCACCCTGGACCCATTTGTAGAGCTTCTGTGGGCACCCAGACTTGCTCAGTGCCGAGGGTCCGGGAAGTTAGGAGTGGCAGAGTCTGTTAGACTCCCAGATCCAATCCCTAGCGTATTAGTTATTTATTTACTGCATTTTTATACCGGCCAATAACCAAAGCTTTCTGGGCGGTTCACAAAAATTTAAACCATGAAAACTGTTGAAAAGATAAAACGACGACAGCATAAAAACATAATATAAAATACAGGATAAAAGCACAACCAGGATAAAACTAAGCAGCCATGCAGAAATTAATAAGGATTTAAAATACAAATTTAAACAGCAAGGTTAAAAATCAAAGTGAAGAACTGTGAAAACACTGTGAAAATAAAAAAGGTCTTCACCTGGCATCTAAAGGAGTATAATGTAGATGCCAGACGAACCTCTCTGGGGAGTTCATTCCACAGCTGGGGTGCCACAGCAGAGAAGACCCTCCTCCTAGTAGACACCTGTCTCACTTCCTTTGGCAGGGGCTCACGGAGAAGGACCCCCGAGGATGATCTTAGGGTCCAGGCAGGTACATATGGGAGGAGGCGTTCCTTCAGATAACCTGGCCCCAAGCTGTTTAGGGCTTGAATGTTAATACCAGCACTTTGAATCGGGCCCGGATCTGGACCAGCAGCTAGTGAAGCTGGAAAAGGACAGGCATAATGTGGTCTCATTGGCCAGTCCCTGCTAACAGTTTGGTTGCCCTGTTTTGTGCCAGTTGAAGTTTCTGGACCATTTTCAAAGGCAGCTCTGTGTATAACACATTGCAGTGATCCAGATGAGAAGTTATCAGAGCATGGCTAAGTGTAGCTAGGCTATCTCTGTCCAGATAAGTGTGCAGTCGGTATATCAGCCTAAGCTGATAAAAGGTGCTCCTTGCCACTGAGTTCAACTGTGCCTCAACTGACAGTTTTAGATCCAGGAGCACCCCCAAACTACAGACCTGATCCTTTAGGGGGCGTGCAACCCCCTCCAGAACAGGGTGAACATCACCTAGTCGGACAGACAAACCACCCACAAACAGTACCTCCATCGTGTTTGGATTGAGTCTCAGTTGATTGGCCCTCATCCAATCCATTACCGTGCCCAGGCACTGATACCGTGCCCAGGCACTGCCTCACTTGGGTTTGATGAAAATGAGAGGTAGAGCTGGGTGTCATCCGCATATTGATGACACCTTAGCCCGCATCTCTGGATAACCTCTCCCAGTGGTTTCATGTAAATGTTGAGCAGCATAGGGGATAATATGAAGCCCTGTGGGACCCCATGGTGTAGGTGCCATGGTCATCCAAGTTGGAATGGAACCACTGTAAAGCAATGCCTCCAACTCCCAGCTCAGACAGCCTATCCAGAAGGATACCATGGTTGATGGGACCGAAAGCCACTGAGAGGTCCAAGAGAATCAACAGGGTTGCACTCCCCATGTCCCTCTCCCAGCAAAGGTCATCCCAGAGGGCAACCAAGGCATTTTTCCATTCCAAAACCAGGCCTGAAGCCCAATTGAAATGGATCTAGATTATCTGTTCATTCAAGAGTTCCTGGAGTTGTCCTGCAACCACCCACTCAAGCACCTTGCCCAGGAAGGGGATGTTAGCCACCAGTCTATAATTGTTAACGTCCTCCTGGTCCAGGTTAGGCTTTTTTAGGAGTGGTCTAATTTCCGCCTCTTTCAAAGAGGCTGGCACCACTCTGTCTCTCAGGGAGGCATTCACAACCTCCTGGACCCAGCTGGCGAACCCCTCCTTATTGATATAATGAGCCATCTAGGGCAAGGGTCAAGCACACAGGTGGTCAACCGGACTTGGCCAAGCACTTTGCCCACATCCTCGGGCCTTTGTAACTGAAACTCATCCAATGAGACTTTACACTTTAGTATTCTAGTTATATGGTCACCGTTGTGTCCCTGTGTGCTACGGGTGAGAAAAGTGCATCACATTTTTCCATATGTTCAGGAATTGTAAAGGAAAGGGGGCAACATATGCTATGGTTTATACTTCGAACATGGGCTCAGTGGGCTATTTTGAAACTTGGCAGTGTATGGGAAGTAGGGTCTGTGGATAGTCTATGCCAATTTTGAGGAAGAAAAGAACAGTCATGGCTTATTTTGAGAGGAGACAATATAATAATAATAATAATAATAATAATAATAATAATAATAATTATTATTTATTTCTTACCCGCCTCTCCTTTTGGATCGAGGCGGAGAACAACAATATGACAAAATACATAAAACTGATTAAAACATGGCACACATTATTAAAACTGCATTAAAACATCCTAAAAACATCCTAAAAACATCCTAAAATCCAAATATTTGTTGGATGAGTGACTCTAGCTAGTTGGTGTCTTTTGACAGTTCTTCCCACTACCACTACCAACATCACCACCACCATAGACATTTCTGGGATTGGACTTTATTGGCTGGGTTTCCACCCACACGTCCCATGTTCACTACATCTTTTTGGTGTGCAAGTTTAAGGGGATGCCAAAGCTCTCTGGGAGGATCACACCAATTAACAAGATGAAATGCAGCATTAAAAATAAATTAATATACATTATTTGAAAGCAATATAAACCACTAAAAAGAGTGTCAATAAAATGCTAGACCTGTTGAGACAGCTGGTATAAATGTCCCATCTTATGCCATTCAATTCCTGGGAGTAGAAGACAGTCGTGATCTGACACTAAGAAGATGGCAGATGACAGTGTTGGCGCCAGGCAGGCTTCAATGGGGAGATCATTCCATAATTGGGGACCATCTCTCCCTTGTTGCCAATGTCTGAGCTCCCTTGGAAAGCCTCTATAATGTGGTTCCATTCAGACATGGCCTTCTTTCTCCTACAACATGGGACACCACCCACCTTCCCTGTGCCTCACTAAGGAACTGTATTGGGACACTCCACAGTCACCCAAACTGGAGATTATGCATGCTTTTGGGAATCTTTTTCATTCATTACTGTTTTGACACTCAGGGGTGGAAGGGTAATTTGATTTAGCTAATTGGCTTCTACCTTTGTCACAGTTTGTCAGGTAGTGCAGAAAGCCAAGCAGCAAAGATAGTTACCCTGTTGAGCACCCAGAGACACCAGATGGTGATGGTTGGTTGAGCAAACCTACGCCTCCTGGTTTAGTGTCTCAAGGGGGTGTGGGAGGAGGCCAACTTTGGCTCCCTTGAAGCTTTGCCCCAGTGAATGCTAGGTAGCAGGGGTAGGGTGGAGCTGTCAGGGACCCCTCATCAGCCTTCATGGCAGGCAGGAAGGCAGGCAGACAATGAATTGAATGGATCACATTGAACTTGGATCCACTGCCTAGAGCCATGGTTAAATTGCCCAGTAGGGGGCTGTTGACCAAAGTCCAGTGGCCATATATAAGGAGAAAGTGCCCAAACTTGGACCAAGTGTTCCTTCTTCTTGCAGATCCTAGGTTATATGTTTAACACGGTTGTGACTTTGCTGCCCACAAATACCTGGTCTCATCTGTGCCCTTCAGTGGGCCTGGGAGGCAAGTACCATCTAGTGATGTAGCACATGAAATGAGCTCACACACAAACGATTGTTCTCAGCTTTTCATTGCAGCAGCCATTAGTGTCGATCCCACCACGTAAACGCAAATGTGAATGCCAGGGAGAGAAATTTCAAGCCATTGGGGACTTTAACATAATCTCATACACTATTTTAAACTAGAGCATTAATGACACCCAAAACAGTATCAGCTGCTGTTTTCTTTTAAAAGCTGTAATTCATTTAAAGCATTTATGCTCTTGCTCTACAGATGTAATTCCTTCATGCCTTTAAGGACACTTTGTAATAAGACTCTTAAAATAATCCCATTAAGAGGGTGACGAACAAGCATGGATTTTGTAGAACTAGATGGTTCCCTGTCCCTCACCAACGGGTTCAGCCTGTGCCCTACAGCTAAATTGGAGGCACTGGCATATAGGAATCTGTGAATGTGTCTATTTGGTTTTGCTCAGTTTCCCTTTTTTTCAAGTCGTATTCTCATGTTGTCCTTTTTCTGCATCAGTTTGCAATTTTTTTAAAAAAAATCAGCACAGGGGCATGACCTACAAGCTAGATAATAGCTGCTTGAAAGCGGAGCTCTGCTCTCCAACTTAAGAGTTTATTTTTATAATATAACCTTTCAGCATCTGTAGAGTTTTGTCACTCTCTGTTTTAGGGAGTGGAATGTCTGCTGCAGCCTCTAAATCAAAGTCCAGAGACTTAACTAAATTTTTTAAATCAAAAGAACACCAAATACCAGGGGCTTGCCTGCAACGTGATGAAACCGCTGAGTCAGGTATTGCTTCTGGGGTTTCTACCCAATTGGAGTATACAGAGACGGAGGGGTTGCAGCTGCAAGAACAGTGTGAGGGACAATTGGTGTCAATAAAAACAACATTAGTCGAGACTTTGAAAGAATTGATGGGTCCCTTGCAAGCTAAGGTGACCAATCTTGAAACAAAACTAGACGAAGCCTCAGAGACTGCTTCAAAAGCTATGGATATGGGCACTGGTCATGACAAAATAATGATTCAACATAGAAGAGGGAATATTGAAATTAAAAACAGGATGGAGCAAATGGAGAACAGGAAGCACAGGGTTAATCTGCGTATACGATGGGGTGGAAGAAGGTGCGGAAGGCAAAGATATTCACACATATATAATAGAATGGTTTCAGATTCTTAATACCTGGATTAAAGATTGCAGCTGAAAAAATTGAATGCACGCAACTGGTCTTGACAAAGAAGCACTGGGAATCAGCCCCTCCTAGGGACATTATTCTCTGTTTTGCCTGGTTTCAGGAAAAGGAGGAGGTTGTTCAAGGGTTTCGCCGCTTCGACATGGTCAAGTATGAGAACCAGCCAATTATGAGTCTCCAAGATCTCTCTCCCGTGACATTACGTAAGAGAAGAGAATTGCACCCCTATACCAGTAAATTACAAGAAGCAGGAATTCGATGTTGATGGGGCTTTCCATTTTGACTGATAGCGGTCAGAGGGACTACAACGTTTTCAGCTACAAATAAAAAAAGAAGTGGAGGAGTTATTAAATGCACTGGAGATTCAGGGCTCGCCAGACATGGAACATCAAAATGGCAGCAATGAAGAAGGAGATATTGCATCAGAATCAAGATGAGAGACAGCGGGGGAGAAACGGCAGATGACAAAAAGGAGGGGATTCCAGAAAAACCAATCCCTGTATCCCAGACTGATAAGAATCGATGCATGTTGGCCACTAGAAATTGATAACTGGTTGCTCTTGGTGAAGGGTATGAATTTAATCCCCAATGTCTCAAAGTAAAGAAATAGACCTAAGCCTAACCCTGTTGAAAATGGGGAATATTCTGTTGGACTATGTAATGCTTCAAGGACTAATTTATTTTAAGAGGTCTGGAAATTTAAATGAGTTTCTTTTTTAATGGCTGTATATTATTATTATTGTTATTATTATTATTTACATTTATGTACCGCCCGATAACCGAAGCTCTCTGGGCAGTTTACAAAAATTAAAAGATTGAACATTAAACAGTCAATATACAAAATTTAAAAACCATAAACCATAAAACAGCTCATATTTAAAACATTTTAAACTTTTATGCCTGGCCAAAAACGTCAGTTACAAAACTCAACATATGCTATCAAATGTCTGGGAGAAAATAAAAGTTTTGATCTGGTGCTGAAAAGATAACAGTGTTGATGCCAGGCGGGCCTCATCGGGAAGATCATTGCATAATTGGGGGGCCACCACAGAGAAGGCCCTCTCCTTTGTTGCCGTCCTCCGAGCTTCCCTCGGAGTAGGCACCTGGAGGAGGACCTTTGATGTTGAGAGTTGTGTACGGGTAGGTTCATGTCGGGAGAGGAGTTCTGTCAGGTATTGTGGTCCCAAGCCATGTAAGGCTTTATAGGTTAATACCAGCACCTTGAATTGGGCTCGGAAATGTACAGGCTGCCAATGCAAGTGGGCCAGGATCGGTCTTATATGTTCGAACCTTCTGGTCCCTGTTACCAATCTGGCTTCTGCATTTTGTACAAACTGCAGCTTCTGAACTGTCTTCAAAGGCAGCCCCACGTAAAGTGCATTGCAGTAATCTAACTTGGAGGTTACCAGAGCATAGACAACTGAAGCCAGGTTATCCCTGTCCAGATAGGGCCATAACTGGGCCACCAAACAAAGTTGGTAGAAGGCACTCCATGCCACTGAGGTCACCTGAGCCTCAAGTGACAGAGATGGTTCTAAGAGATCCCCCAAGCTATGAACCTGCTCCTTCAGAGGGAGTGCAACCCCATCCAGAACACGTTGAACACCCTCAATCCAGTCAGAAGAAACCCCCCCCACACACACACACACTAACAGTATCTCAGTCTTGTCTGGATTGAGTTTCAGTTTGTTAGCTTTCATCCAGTCCATTGTCGTGGCCAAGCACCGGTTCAGCACATCCACAGCCTCTCCTGATGAAGATGAGAAGGAGAAGTAGAGCTGAGTGTCATCAGTACGCTCGCTACATTTCCAATTGCCTGTATGGTTTGGAAGTGTGTCTGTGATATTCATAGCAGCACTGGCTCAGCAAGATGGGTTCTGAGGGGAGGGAAAGGGGAGGGAATGGGAAAGATCGAGAAACATATGTGTTATTGTCCCATAGTAGGATGCATTTTCGCTTTTGTCATATATATGAGTTGAGACGTGGTAGCCATAACGATGGTTACATTAACTGTAAATGGCTTAGGCAGTGCAGTAAAAAGAACAAGAGTTATAAATTATTTTAGGGAAATGAGCCCTCAAATGCTGTTTCTGCAAGAAATTCATAAGATAAAAAAGGGAGAGAAGTTTTTGAAGTACCCCATTGTTAAGTCATCAATTTCATGCATCCAGTACTGCTAAATCCAAGGGAGCAGACATTATATTACATGTGAATTTTGACTTTAAAGTGGAAAAAGTTTTAAAAGATATAAGTAAAGTAGGTTTATTTTTGTTAAAGGAGTGTTTAAAGTACAAGTTCTCTCACACTGGGATTAATATATGCACTTCTCTCAGCCATTTGGCAATATCTGAGGGGCCTGGGTTTGTTTTTTGTTTTTTGTTTTTGGTAGCTTTTTGGAGTGTTGTAGTGGTTTTAAATGTACAGATTGTGTGTATGTTGTATGTTTTTGCTGTTTTAATTTTTGTATATTGTTTTTAATTGTTTTTAATCCTATGTAAACCACCCAGAGAGCTTCGGCTATGGGACGGTATACAAATGTAATAAATAAATAAATAAAAATAAATAAACACTGGACAGATGAAGTTCCTAGACAGAGAGCCTATCTACACTTCTGCTTTAAAATGGTTTAAAACAGTTTAAAACTATTTATAACAGTTTTGACAACTGTTGGGGCCCAGGACACACTCCACATACAATTTTCAAAATGTTTTCAAAGTGTTATACCCTGCATGTGTAGATAGGCTCAGAGTATTTAAAAAGTTGAGATGCTTCATGGAATTGGATTTGAACTTGGGAGCAGTTTAAACTGGAACATAACGGTGTTTGAGTTCTAGAAATCTGCATTGTAAAAAAATGGAAACAATAAGCCCATTCACAGGGTTACACAGTATTTTAAGGATCAGTTGAAGCTTATTAAAGGATCTGAAAAGTGGGGAGTAAAGGATTTGTGGGGAGAATTGAATTTAAGGGATAAAAGTTTCACCCATCAATCTGCAAGACATAAATCACAGTCAAGGATAGACTATTTATTGGTCTCTCCTTTCTTGTTGGAGTTGGTGGATAAGACAGATGTAGGGCTAATTAAGGTTTCAGATCATGCCCCAGTTAGTATGGATTTAAATTTCTCTGGCTCGGTTACATAGTCTCCATCATGGTCATTTATTCAGCCTGAGATGCCATTCATCAGGCCCTAGTTAATTATTTTGCAGAGAATAATACAGATAATATCTCTTCAGTGGTCCTTTGGGAAGCTATGAAGGCAGTGATAAGGGGATATGTATTAAGGAAATGGCCACACTTCAAAAGAAGCTTTCCCTAAATAGGGAGAGACTACAGGCAAAGACAGAAACATAACTCCAGAAATTCAGCCAGTCAGGATCCAAAAGAATGTTTAGGTTGTATGACCAGAAGAGGAAAGAATTGGAGGTTCTTGAGATGGAGAGGACCTCAATTAATGTAATCTATTTGCGGCAAAAATTCTATGAGCATGGAGGGCGGGGCTCAAAGCTTATCGCAAATCGTTTAAGGAAAAAGAGTGAAAAGGCAAGAACATGTTGTTTATGTGGTAAGAAAGAGGAGCCCTGCTCTTCAACTCACCAAATTTGTGAGGAATTTTTGTGTTTTTGAACTTGTATGCCTCTTCTTCCTCTTCTATAACAGATATTGATGAAAATTTTGACTTCCATCACTGTCTACCCAAGATAGAGAAATATGAAATGATTGGATTGAGTTGGAGGAGATTTTTTGAAGTATCAAAGAAATTGAAACCTAATAAAGCACAAGGGCCAGATGGCTTTTCAGCTCTTTTCTTGAAGCACTTCAAGGAACTTTTAACTCCACATATGAGAAATCTATTTAATGTTATTCTCCAAGGAGATCCCTTACCCCAGCCTGGAAGCACTCTAAAATAGTGACCATTCCAAAACATAAAAAAACAGCATTAATTGAATCATACAGACCAATTGCATTATTGAATGTGGATTATAAGGTTTTTTTTTTACTGCAGTGATGGTTAATAGACTGAACAAGATAGTGAGCACCTACATCTATGTAGGTCAGGCTGTCTTTGTTCCATGCCAACAGATTAGTGATCCCATTCGCAAGCTGCTAAATTTGATACATTATAGAAAAATTAATAGAACTCCATTGGCAGTGTTTTTCCTAGGCATATTCAAAGCATTTGAGTTTTTGAGTTTTTATGATGTTTTATTGCTTTTTAAATAATGTTTGCCATGTTTTTAATCAGTTTTATGTATTTTATCGTGTTCTATATTTACTGTTGTTCCCCGCCTCAATCCAAATGGAAAGGCAGGTAAGAAATAAATTTATTATTATTATTATTATTATTGCACAGAATGGGATTTTTTGATTAGTGTAATCCAAAAAATGAGATTTGGGTCCAAATTTATCCATATAATAAAACAGATATACTCAGGTAATTGGGCCAAATCGAGAATAAATCATTTAGATTCATATTATGTTACTCTTTGGCATGGAACAAAATAGGTATGCCCCCTCTCCTGTTTGCACTGGTGATAGAACTACTAGCAAGGGAACTTCGCCAGACTGGGGCAATCCCAGGAATGCAGGTGGAGGGAGAAGAGTATAAACTTGGGTTATATGCAGATGATATAATGATTACTACCATTCAACCAAGTAGTGCATCGCAGTTGCTAAAATCTGAAATATTTAAATTTCAGAAGGTGTCCAGATTAAGGGTCAACTTTAGAAAATCAGAGGTAATGCTTTACAACATATGTCCAAAGGAACAATCAAAAGTGGCAAAATATTTAGAGTTCACAGTCAGCGACTCTAAATGTCAGTACCTAGGTGTAAGAGTTTGAATAAATTATACAATGCAAACTATAGTAGGGTCTGGAAAGTGATTTCTTCAGATGTACGTAGATGGAGAACAATGACCCTATCCATGATGGGTAGGATAGCAGCTGTAAAAACGATGGCCTTTCCCCGATTATTGTTCTTATTTAGAACTCTGCCTCTTACTGTGCCAAAAGAAGAGTTATTGTCACGGCAGAGACAGCTTAATGCATTTATTTTGGGGGGTAGACCACGAATGAGGAAAAAAATATTATACAAATTGACAAATCAGGAGGATGGGGCATCCCCAATTTACTTTTTTTATTATGAGGCCTGGCAATTGCAGCATCTGGTTTCCTTCATTTTGGAGGATCCCGATAGACAATGGCTCAATTCGGACGACACAATAAACAACTGGTGTGGGGGAAACAATCGTCAGTTGTTTTGACTACTGTGTCATCCAAATGCTGCCATAGTCAACTCAGCACTGATCCTCATCCACACCACAGTTGATTATTTATTACCATGTTGTGTGGGGAGTACCCCCTAGGGTTAGGGTTAGGGTTAGTCAACCCACCATTGACTATTGTGTCGTCCGAATTGAGCCAATGAGTTGCTTTGGAGAATGTTAAAGTAGATGGAGTCCCCTGGACAGTTACTCCATTTATGAAGCATAAAGTTAGATCTCTTCATTGGATTTTGAATAGGTTTGCATACTCCATGTTTAATGTATGGGTCAGGAGGTCTGCCATTCTTTCCCCAGAGGTCTCATCATTGTTGCCCCCTTTGTTTTCACCCAGTTTTTCTGAAGGATGCAACTAAAGGTGGTATAAAAGGATGGAGGGATTGATGACTATATAAATCGAAAGATTTTTTTATCGAAATAAGTTCCCTCTTTCATTATCCAAAATTAAACAACCCTCTAGCTAACCCTGGTATTACATATTTCCTGTGGTGTTGATTGCAGTCCTTCCTCTCCAACAAGGTATAAGGGATCAGGCTGTTCGGTGCCTAACTAGTTTTGAGAAACCAATGGATAACAATACAGGCAATGTTAAAGGGATGGTGTCCACCATATATAAGATACTATTGCTCTCTGACAATGATCTTAAGTGTTGGTGGCACCTCTATTGGCAACACTGTTTGGTCTAACATTTGGGAGAGGTTATCATTTAAATCTATATCTGATAACACAAGAGAAACATCTCTGAAGCTATTACATGGTTGGTATCTGATTCCTAGAAAATTGCCGTACATTAAATCTGGTTCTTCTCCAATGTGCAGGAGGGGATACCAAGTGGTTGGCACGTACCAGCACATGTGGTAGAAATGTGCTGAGACTCAAAAATTCTGGACTGCAGTGTTTTCTGAGATTACCCAGATTGTAAAAATTGAAGTATATATGGATTTGGAACTGGGAATATTGAACTTATTTGTTGAAGTGAATATGAATCTGAAGCATAAGGAGCTAATGTCTCATCTTTTGTTTGCTGCCAGGAAAGTAATAACATTGCATTGGAAGGATTTCAAATTTACAGAATGGGTGGTATAAATTTGGTGTGGAAGACAGAAATAATGGGGACAAAATGTCATATGAATTACAGATCATGAGAGGTCAACGGACGTATGATTGTTTTGCAGCTATTTGGTTAGCATTTATTCAATATACTATGGCAGAACATGGCCGGATGGTACCTTCACATTATAAATCATTATGGTTTTTGTAAATGTTTTGATATTTGTTTATTTTCAAAAGTTGAATATGCTTCCTGAGGAATTCTGCATTTTCGTACAGAATCCAGGGCTGAGAGAGGAGGGTGGAAAGTGTTTGATATTGCATTTTGTAAAACTCAATAATTTCATTTTAAAAATCAGCACAAAATTTAATACACATTTTTGTATACAGTCTGGTCCAGGATATTCAATTTTTCCAAGCAATTTCCCCTCATATAACGCATGTTGCATGCTACATTTATCAACGTGCACCTTTTTGCACTTTTCCCAAATATATGCCCTTTTGATTGGAGAACTGCATTGCAACATTCAGTGAACTGCAAATACTGAAGGAGAACCACATTTTGGTTTGCATATTATTTTGGGAGTGTGAACTGAACCGATTTCACCCCTCATTCCAACGCAGAACAAATTGGAACTCTTTCAGATGTTTGTGTAGAATAACATTTCATGATACAAAAGTGGGTGCAAGCAACTGTACAGGGATCATAACTACCACGGGTCTAAAGTATTTTTCTAGATTTGCATTTCTGTATGTGCGTCTCCTCCCCACCCCTAGATGTAAGCAAGAAGGTGAGTTTTTTTAAAAAAAACAAATAAATGGTGGAATGCATAATATGGAGGTCTCAAACATGGAAGTTTTGAAAATACCAGAGTAATTTGGGGAACAGACCACCCCATTTACACCTCACACTTCCACATGTGAGTGCAAGTATAATCCAGGGAGTTTAACATATACTAGAAGGTGAGCCAAAATTATTACTTCCACTCCATTCACTAGAGGTGACTACTTGAAGCCAGCGATTTTGATGCAGCAATGGCATCTTACTTGTATCCCTTTTCTGCCTCCTTAACTGTAAATCAATATTTCTTTCTTTCTTTCTATAGGGCAGAATCAATCAATGTCTTTGCGCATGCTGACAGCTCCACCAGTTCTGGTGCATGTGCAGGCAAGCCTACTGTTTCTGGTCCAAAAGCATTCCCTACCGCTTGCAGAACAGCGATGTAACGCTTCCCAGGGCAAGCCCCGAAATGAGAATAAACTTCTGTTTCGGGATGGGGCAGATTGGTGAAGGCCATATGGAGCTCTGCCGACCTGCCCCTTCCAGAAACGAGCCCTTTCGCTCATTTGGTGGGTCGCCCCCAGAAGCACCACCTTGCTGTTCCACAAGTGGTAGGGGCCACTTCCGGACCAGGAATGGCAGCACTGGCCATGCGCAAACCAGAATCAGAGGAGCGGCTGTGTGCATGAGGCTGCCGCTGAATTCTACCCATAGTTTTTAAAGTCATGGCAACAGCAGCAGTGTTCTGTTAAGGGAAGTACACATTTAGCTATATAGCCACTCTATCTATTTTCCATGGATAGTCAGGGGTCTTTTGTTCCATTGTCTGTTCATTGACGGAACCTACCTGAATTCCATTCTAGTGCTAATTCACATTAGCACTAATGCACATTGACCTTGTTCAGATGACACACTAAGCCATGGTGGTTAAGTAGGCTGACCATCTGAAAAGGAGGACAGGGCTCATGTAACTTTAACAGTTGCAGAGAAAAGGGAATTTCAGCCGGCATCGTTTGCATGCAATTAGGACCTGGTGAAATCCCCTCTTCATCACAGCAATTAAAGTTGCAGGCACTATACTAGAGTGACCAGATACACAAGAGGGCAGGGCCCCTGCAGCTTTAACTGTTGTAATGAAGAGGGGATTTCATCAGGTATGAATTGTATACAAATGACGCCGGCTGAAATTCCCTTTTCTCTGCAACTGTTAAAGTTACATGAGCCCTATCCTCCTTTTCAGATGGTCAGCCTAGGTTAAGCATTTTGAGCTAAACGTTATGGCTCAGCATGTCATGTGAACCATGACTTAGCATGTTGTGAGAACCAACCTTATCATGGTTTAAGCACGCTCACTAACCATTTCCTGCAAAGGGGTTAGTGGCCTAACCATGGCTTAGCATGCTGACTGAACAGCTCCATTAGCTCACCTGCACATTATAATGTGTATCCATTAATGCAAGTTAATGTTAATGTAAATTACTACAAATCCCCCCAAGTGAAAAAAACTGGTCTGCGAGTCCACCGAAGCTACATGACTCAGGAAAAAGCCAGTCTGCTGTGGAACCTGTAGGTTAGATTCATCGAAATCCTAACCCACTGCAGATTTCTCCAACACCCCTATTTCCATGGAACAGCTATAGCAATGCTCATTTTATAATCTTTCAGTTTTGTTTTCAAGTTCATTTCCATGTCAATGTTAGCGCTCCAGGAAATGGCATTTGTGTGCAAGGATAAAAGGCATATGTTTGAAGGAAGAGATGCTGCACACAGCAAACTGTATTGGAAAGTAAGGGCTTTGGGGTGCAATCCTATGTCTTCTTTCCTGCGAGTAAGTCTCATTGAACTCGATGCAACTTTCTGTGAGTAGGCATATATTTGATTGCAGCATCAATGAGGGGAACAACATGGGGAAAGGCCACTTTTTTCCCTTTTTCTTTTTCTCATTGTAGTCCAAATGCGTCAGAACAAAACTGACGCCCTTGAAAGATAAAAGTGTAATGAAGGGAAAACACATTCACTTTTCCCTTTCAATCTGATGGGCTGATTTTTATCAGATGCTTTTGGAAAGGCATGAGAGTGCTGATGCAGACCGTCCTTGCTCTGGTGCAATTCCACAGTTTCCTAGGCGAGTGTCTTCCTTTTTCTTCTTCTGGGATTGTTATCTGCAGTTCTGCTTTGCTTAGGACATTAATTTCAACCCATGCCCATGTCTAAAATGTTTATATCCACAGCTTTTTTCTTTTTTTTTTAAATGAAAATAAAAAAAACAGAAATATATTTTCAAAATGATCGCAACATGATTGGCTTTTCTTACATGCATTGTAAAGAATACAAAACTCTCCTTTGTTCCCACTTTCCTAAAATAAAGACATGGGAGTTGACACAGTAATTGACTTGAACTATATGTCACAGCTTTATTCATCTACTTGTCTGATCTGCAGCACAATAAATAGTTCAGTCGTCTTCGCCAATTCAGCGTCGGTGCATTTGCTACTATATTGGAAGCTAGGACACATTTATTCTCTCTAATATGTGTGTGGGTGAACCCTCCAGGCTCTGCTGCAGAATGAAGCCACCAGGCCCTGCTGAAGAACTTCTCGAAACAGTTAACCATGAGAGGTTTCTTTGGTAAGCTTCCATTTTGGGGGTGCTCTCCATTGTCCCCCTATGTGTTCCCTTTTCTCCCCCTTGCACTGACCCTATTTAATGCGAAATTATGGAATTTCATATTAGTGCTATGCCAAAATTTTGGAGAAATTCTCCTGGTTTGGTCCAAAGTTCTTGTACTTACCACACATGTGAAGTGGCTTAGGAGAGCGTTTGAGTGTGAAGAAAGGCATATAAGTGTGTTGTTCTGTAATGTGTCCTCTAAGAGGCAATAATACATCTGAGTAGGTCTGAGGCCTTGCTTTGTTTCTGTCAAAGGCCTGTGTAGTAGTTTGTTTAGTTACATTCTGAATGGGGAAAATAGACAATCACTTTTTTTCTTTTTTCTTTTTTCTTTACTTTTGTATTGTGAATTTCAAAAAAATACAGAACAATAAAAACAAAAAGAAATAGTGAAAAAAACTACATATACAGCAATGTCATTGTCTTTCATCAAATGTTAAAAGAGAGAGAGAGAGAGTTGTACATAGGTTTCAAAAAAATCAGACCAATCAACACCAAGCAGGATATAACACTTTAAAACAGTTTATAACCGTTTATAACAGTTATAAACCATTTATAACAGTTTAAAACTGTTATAAACCATTATAAAGCAGTAGTATAGATCTGCACCATAGAGCCATGTATTTATCTATTCGCAAGTTGCACCTGAATATCACCCGTTCAAATGTTGATTCATTAAACAAAAAACCTACGGTTTACAAAAACAATGTTAAGGCTTTACAGATTCCAGCCAAGCACCAAAAAGCAGGGAAATTGGGAGTTAAGGCTCCCATGCCTTAACGCCACATCCTCCCTAAGGAGGCAGAAAGTGCAAGTGAAATTCTCATTCTCCCAAAGCAGATAAACCATGAGGACAGGGTGGAGAATATGATACGCAGAGGTGACTGTGGGGTTGTGGAAAACTGATCACGAACAACTTAGGGCCACCTACTTCTCTTTTTTTGTTTAGAGCAGCCCTTCCCCAACCTGGTGCCCTCCAAAGGTGTTGGACTACAACTCCTATCATTGCAAGTCAGTATGTCCTATGGTCAGGAATGCTGGGACTTGTCATCTCAAAAATCTAGATATGCAATTTGATCTGCAGAGGTGACTGTGGGGTTGTGGGAAATGATGATGAACAACTTAGGACCAGCTACTTCTAATTTCTTAGAGCATCTCCTTAAGTTGAGAGTTGCAACCCAACACATCTGACAGGCACCAGGTTGGGGAATGTTGTTCAAGAACAAGGGAAGGCAGAATGTAGATCTCCAGATGTTTTGGAATTCAACTTGTAAAAGCCCCTATCAGCATGGGCAGTTATCAGGAATGCCACGAGTTGATGTCCAAATCATCAGGATATATCTATTTTCTGCCCACATCTGTACTAAAGTATGATGTTTTCCAGCATTAAGATATGTGATCAATCAAGGAACTACAAAAGAGCTGCATCACTTTAAATAAACTGTCAAAACCAAATGAAACAACAATGAATGAATCTTGAATACCTAATCCAGATAGTCCTTCAGACATCAACATTAGTTTTCAACACATGGCATAGGATGTCTGTTTCTTGAATATCAGATAAAGGATTTCTCTTACTTGTTCAGCAGTGTGAGATCAAAGACAGAGCTACCACCTAATGCTTTCATGCATAAGTATTATTTTAAAATTAAGTATGAATTGATTTTTGTCTTCCCCATAACACATAACATGGGAGTTACAGTGCAACACATCTGGAGACCCCCAGGCTGGAGAAGGTTGACTCCTATACATGTCTTCTCAGAAGCCAGTGCCACTGAATTCACTAGGGCTTTCTCCCAAGAGGTATAGGATTGCAAACTAATCTCATCTGAAAGGTGTTAAAGACAGCCAAAATAAACCTCTTCTGCTCCCCTGTTGCTTTGATGAGATGATGTATTGTGCAGGGATTGTGGGGAGTGAACACTATATATTTTATAAATACATTTAAAGAAAAAAAAACCATTGGTTCTTTGAAAGGCAGGATATTGACCAAAAGTTGGAAGTGCCTGGCACATGCTCTGGTTCTAGATCTGTAATGAATAATGCCCCTTTTGTTATCAAGAGTGCTGCTATATGCGAGATGTGTGTGAGAGAAAAGTATTGGGCAGACCCTGTATTTGGAAAGGGTATGGAACAGCATTCCTCATCCTGCTGCCCTCCAGGTGTTTGAGATGCCAAGTCCCAGCATTCTTGACCACAGGACATACTGACTTGCAATGATGGGAGTTGTAGTCCAACACCTTTGGAGGGCACCAGGTTGGGGAAGGGCTGCTCTAAACAAAAACAGAGAAGTAGGTGGCCCTAAGTTGTTCGTGATCAGTTTTCCACAACCCCACAGTCACCTCTGCATATCATATTCTCCACCCTGTCCTCATGGTTTATCTGCTTTGGGGAATGAGAATTTCACTTGCACTTTCTGCCTCCTTAAGGAGGATGTGGCGTTAAGGCTTGTGAGCCTTAACTCCCAATTTCCCTGCTGTTTGGTGCTTGGCTGGAATCTGTAGAGCCTTAACATTGTTTTTGTAAACCGTAGGTTTTTTGTTTAATGAATTTCATGGCTTTGTGTAATGGATGACTGGATATTATTCAGGTGACAACCAAGCCAGTGTCAGCCAGAATATTATACTATCTTGACATCCAATATAAAATCAAAGCTAGTATGTGTTGAACTCACTTTTAACATTAATAAATCAACCAAAATGCTTGCATCTCCCTCATTTTTAAAGATAAAGAGATGAAACCTGGCATCATGGTAGCTCTTAAGTAGGGATAAATCTATGCCAAGTTTGAAGCAGATCCGTTCATGCCTTGATTTTTAGGAATTTTTTAAAGTTCAAACAGAAATCTCTTTGGGGTCCAGGACCTTGAGCAGTACAAGTTTAAAAAATGAAATTAAATATAAAGAGATGAAACTTGGCACCATGGTAGCTCTGAAGTAGGGATTTAGCCATGCCAAGTTGGAAGCAGATCCGTTCATCCCTTGATTTTTAGAAATGTTTAAAACTTCAATTAAATTATTTAAATTAACTAAAAGGCTTACAATTCCATCATTTTTAAAGATAACGGGATGAAACTTGACAGCATGGTAGCTCTTAAGTAGGGATTGAGCCATGCCAAGTTGAAAGCAGATTGGTTCATGCCTTGAATTTTAGAATTTTTTTTGAAGTCAAACTTTTTTTAAAAAAATCCTAAAAATCGAGGCACGAACCGATCTGCTTCCAACTTGGCATGGCTCAATTCTAGGGTGACCACTAGGGTGTGGCCTAGTGGCAAAAGTGTTGGACTGGGAGCTGGGAGATCTGGGTTCTACTCCCCACTTAGCCATGAAAACCCATTGGGTGACTTTGGGCCAGTTGCAGACTCTCAGCCCAACCCATCTCACAGGGTTGCTGTTGTGAGGATAAAATGGAGAGGAGGAGGATTATGTATGCCGCCTTAGGTTTCTTGGCAGAAAAAAGGTGGGATATAAATGCAATAATAAATAATAAAATAAACCTTTCAGGATGTCCCCAGATTTCTCCTGGTTTTTGTTCTATCCTCGGTGTCAGGGGGGATTTTTTGCAATAGTCTATAATGACCTGGAATTACACACTTTCCCTTTTAAGGCCACCATTAGCGTGGCAGGGGGGAATGACATGCTTTCTGGAGGTGTGTCATTCTCTCCCACTGTTCCAATCAAGGCCTTAAAAGGGAAAGACGTGTCATTCCCAGGCATTATAGAAAAGGGCCTGATTGGAGCAGTGGGGTGGGGGTGAGAGTTACATGCTTTCCCCTCCTCCGCTCCAATTGGGGACTTTAAGGTGGCCCCAAAAAGCCATTTTCCACCCCCCCCCCACTAGGTGTCCTCTTTTTTGGTTTCCCAAATATGGTCACCCTACTCAGTTCTTGCACAGGCTGCATTTCCATCCCTAGATATTTACTCAAAAGTAAGACCCATTGAATTTCCTTGGTTCTTGAAAAGCAACACACTTGCTTTTAGATTTGCCAGTCTCAGCATTCTGTGTGTACTATGAATGCCTGCTCTGTTTGTCCCTATAGTTTCCTGCAACTGGGGAAGCCAGTAAATTAAACCCTCAGGTTCATCTGACAGCAGGTGCTATAGCACATGGAGCTTCCAGGAGTGTTGAGGCTGGATTTCTGGCAGACCCAGCCAGGCAACTTTATGGCCTGTTAGTCTCTCCGTTTGGTAGCCCGCAGAGCACCTACCTCATAAGGCAAATGGCCACATGAGAACTGTTATTATGGCCTGCTACTTTGTTTGTCTTTAGTAGTCTGTGGTGCAGATCTCTTCAGAAGGGGGAATAATGTTTTGTGGTTGGGATCAGTCTAAATTATCTCCACAGGTCCCTTACTCAGTGCCTCTGATAGCAAAGAGATTGAGGATTTTCCCCAACTCTGTTACTCTTGAAGTTACTAGGCCTGTTGAAAATAGATTTTATAACATAAGCATGAAAACAGTGAATACCCCTTTTAACTTGTTAAACCAATGAAAACATGCCACACAAGAAGTCTTAAGATATGAATGGTTTATAAAGAAAAGTAAATGCAAAAGAACATCAGATGCAGAAGTGAAATCTGAAACATTACTACTACTACTACTAGTAGTAGTAGTAGTATCCTGCCTTTTGCCCAATGCTGGGCCTCAGGGCAGCCTTACAAAACTAAAACATATACAGCTAAAACCTATAAATAGGAATATACTAGGCTGACCATATGAAAAGGAGGACAGGGCTCATGTAACTTTAACAGTTGTAGAGAAAAGGAGATTTCAGCCAGTGTCATTTGTATGCAATTAGTTCCTGGTGAAATTCCCTCTTCATCACACCAGTTAAAGTTGCAGGGGCCCTGCCTTCTTTTGTATATGGTCACTCTAGTATAGTGCCTGCAACTTTAACTGTTGTGATGAAGAGGGAATTTCACCAGGGACTAATTGCGTACAAATGACACTGGCTGAAATTCCCTTTTCTCTACAACTGTTAAAGTTACATGAGCCCTGTCCTCCTTTTCATATGGTCAGCCTAAATATACAAAAGTTAAAAATATAATTAAATACTTTTCAATATTAAAGCATTTAAAACATTTTAAATACATAACAATTTAAAAGTCAAAGGTATAGACAGAGGTCCAGATGATTTACCAAAGGCCTGCTGGAACAAAAAAGGGTTTGTCTGCATCCAAAAACACATCAAGGAGGGAGCCAGTGTAGACTGCAAGGATTAGAAAGAAAATCCATGTGTGTACACTATGCAAAATACACGACAGCTCAACTGTTTCTAAACCTTATTAGAAAAACAGGGTGACTAGGCCGAAACCAGCGTTGTAGGCCCAGAAGCACTTTGAAAAGTTTCAACATTGTACTTAAAACTTACACCGGCCCAAACTAATTAAATGAAGTGTTTGAAGCTTTCAACTTTATAGCAGCATGGACCAAACTCTTAGAAAAGAGGGAAGGAGCACTGTGTGTGTATGGGGTGGGGGGGATAGATAGAAAGAAAGGTATAGCCACCTATTCCCAGGAGAGATCCGAAGATCAGGTTACCATGGATCCAGAGGAACCACACCCTGCTTCACCAGGGAGCAAAAGAGCAAACTGGCCTTATGAAGATAGCCCAAAATACTCTCAGAGCCAAAGGAATGCATTTTCCAGAAGAGAAAAGATAAACTCTTCTTCTTCACTCAAAAGGTCTGTGCTAGAGGCAGCGGCCATTTCACTCACCCACCCCACATTCTAAGGCAGGAGGGAGGGGGGAGAGCGACACTACTGAGCATGTGTCGCGCTATGAGGGAAGATGGCAGCCTCATTGACTTGAATGAGAGGTTAAAATAGTCCTTAAAAGTCAGCCGAAGGGAATTTCAAAAAAACGAAAAGCTTTCCGTCAACTACAGTCAAGGAGGAAGAAGACCCCACCACTGGATTAATTAATAAGGCTCTAGAAATTATGCAAATTGTGAGCACAAAACTCGCAACCCAGAAGTAATTTTACAAAAGCAGGGAGACAGGTTTGTATTCTTTTTCTACCTTAAACTGCTCTCCTTCCCTCAATCTTTCACCAATCTTCTTGAAATTTTCAGTTAATGTAAATCAAACATTTCTTTCTGGCACCTGTAAATTTCAGAAAGGTTGGTGAAACATTTTCGATTTTATGGCTGTTAGAATGACCCCCCCCCCCAATTATCACTTTAACATGGCGGAATGTGTTTTTTACTGATGGCCCTTAACAATGGAGGCACGGCTGTGCCTCCATTAATAAGGTTATTAAGTCCTTAATGCATTGCATTATGGGAGGTGAGCATTTATCCTTCCAATATATTAGTATAAGTCTTTTAGCTGTCAAGAGGGCTCTGAAAATCCATTTGCGCTGGCTCTGTGTTAGTTTCCAAGAAACCAGCAGGTAGTTTAGGAGGGCATGCACATTCTTCCATATTAAAGATGGATTCAGGACAAGATTTATCCTTATTTTAACCTCCTCCCAAAAGGAGGAGACTACTGAGCACTGCCAAAACATATGAATTAAAGAAGCATTAGGTGCATTACATCTCCAACAATTATGTAAATTAGATAGAGCCTTGTTGAAAAGATGTTGTGGGGTCCAGTAGACCCGAAACAGGATTTTTTGCTGAATAAGACATAGCCTAAAATCCTTAGAAACTTCAGATGCAATCCCTAAGGCAACAGTCCATTGATTGGGCAAAATAGGACATTCCAATTCTCGATTCCAATCTTGTCTTAAACTATGAGTATTGCATTTATTTACTACTACTAAATATTTATATATATGGGTTGTTGATTGTGTTAGATCAGGTAAATTCAATTATGATTGGCTGAGGATTTTAGCTTGGTGGAAAAGAAAGGTTGGAAATGGCAGTTAAAGAGTTTGGATTTGACAGTTAAGGATTTAGTCTGTTGGTATTCAGTGAGAAATAGGCATGGATGGTGCTGCCACTTGCCTGAGCATTGCTCGGCAAATAGTCTGTGAACGCCTGCAGCCGCCTGCTTCTCCATTTGAGCCAGCTGTGAGCTGGCATTTTCCATAAAAGCTTGGCTCCTGAAAGCACACAGATCTGATCTTGCACACTATGGCTGCCTTAAATGACCATTTTCACAAGATTAGAGGCATAAAGGGACTCATTTTTTTCTATAATAACGTATATACTGATTGTCCTTTTCTGACTCTAATCATATTAGTGAATTTCATCAAGGCCATAAACCAAACCCTCAGATACCAATCAATTGCTGGAGGATTATCTCTCTTCCACCTATAGCTAATTGCCAAACGGGCAGCCATCAATAAATGACTAGTCATTCCTACATCGTCCCTTGGAACTATATCTTTAACATATCAAAATAAAAATACCAATAAAATACCAAAGAAAGCTCAGCATCTAAAGTTTTCATAATTTCATTCTTTATCATCCCCCAAAATACTATGGGGGCTGGGGGAAGGACCAGAAAAAACATGTAGTGTCATTAATACCCTAAGGGGTGCAGATATAACATTTCATAAATTTCAGTTGTTAGCTAAGATGAAGTCTTTGCTTGAAAATGTAATCCTGCAAAGAATTTAGTGCTAGCATAATGTTCATGATTAGGAACAAGCTTTTTTAAAAATGAGAAAGGAAGAGGACAGAGGGAGAAGGGGAGAGAGAGAGAGAGAGAGAATGAGATATTTCCTGAAGTGTTTTTTCTCTGTCCACTCCGATTTGGAAGTCATCCATCTTTTCAACATTATATGTGTCTTAAGAATAGCCTTTGTTAATCAGAAAAATAAATGATCCATCTAGTCTAATAGCCAGTACCACACATGACAGGGGGAATTTACTATGGCACAGGACAGTACTGAAACATTCCATTTGTGTTATTCATTCTCAGGTGATGGCTTTTGGATGATTAGGGACACCATTAATGCCAGTGTCCTGTTTCACATTTCCCAGTTCCCTGATGGCTATGAAGTTTCGGGAGCAGTCCCCCCACCACCACCAGGGATAGATTCTTTGTGATGGGAGAGCACTGCGGACATAAGGTGCACTTTAAAGTATCTGTCTATTGATACATATATGTGATGAGCATGGGGAAGAAGAAGGGATGTATGAGGAATTCATTTCTGTTCATTTTTGATTAGGATTTGCCCACCTCACACCTTCCAGACCAAACATGGACTTAGATACAATCTGTGGGCAAAGTCCATACAGTTCAGTCAACTTAGGCTGCCTCTACAAGAGGCATTTAAAGCTCTTTCAAGGTGCATTAAAAAATTTACCTCTACAAGAATGGAGCGCAAATCGGGCATAGAGGCGCTTTTTCTCTCCGATTATGCACATTATCGAATGAGCGTTAAATAGCGAGTTTTATTTTGCTCCAGCCATTAAAGTGCATTTTGACTATGTGAACAAGCGATTCTCCGCATGTCAACAGTTTAAATCGCGTTTTGGTCGTCCAGTAATGCGCTTCGCTGCCTCTTGTACAGAGGTATTAGGCGTAAATGCGCTTCTGCGAATATGCGCATAATCGCCTAACCAGGCGTAAAGGTGAATTCTTGTAGATGAGGCCTCAGTCATAAGCAAAGGTCTGAATTTCTCAGGGAAATCATCATCATCATCATTATCCTTGGAACTGAGGGGCATGGGGGGTCTTGCTGGCATTAGCATGAATGATGTGGGAACTGCAATAGGGATGCTTGAGGAATCCAGTATTCGCCTCCTGATCCAAATTCACTTGATGATCCATGGTTTAAATTTAACAGCAAGTAGGGATGCTTCTGAATTCTCCTGATCTGAATTTTCTCCCAGATTTAGAAGTTTCCTTGACCAGATACAAAAGAAGGCAGGGCTCCTGCAGCTTTAACTGTTGTGATGAAGAAGGAATTTCACCAGGTGCTGCAGGCATACAAATGACACCTGCTGAAATTCCCTTTTCAATACAATTGTTAAAGATGACAGGAGTCCTGTCCTCCTTCCCATAAGGTCACCCTAAGTAACAGCTACTGTTTATTTTAACATTTTTAAAAGCTGTGGATCCACATTTATATAACAGGAGCTCTGTCCTCCACTTCTTATGGTCACCCTACTGTTGCCCAGCTCTGACAGGATCTACACTACTGCTTTAAAACAGTTTATGACAGTAATGATGACTGTTGGGGCCCAGGACACACTCTGTATATAGTTTTCAACCCGTTTCAAAGTGTCATATCCTGCTTGGTGTAGATCTGGCCTCTGTCTCCCTGTTTTGGTGAAATGCAGAGGGGAGGTGGGATGGAAAAGGATGACAGAAAAGGCAAAAGCATCTAGTGCAAAGAATGACCACCCACAGTTTTATTGCACTTTTGTTTCTTTTAAAAATGTATTTTAATTTTATTCTTTTTTTATTCTTTTATTCGGTTTGTCCACCACTCTGAAAGCCTTGATTGGGGAGCGGTATATAAATATTGTAAATACATTAAGATTGCCAAAGCTACAGGGAATATACTGGAAAGCTACAAATGTCAGGGAAAGGTAGAGGTCATTGCAGCATATGGAAAATGCTGGCAGCCAAAAATGGGCCACAAAATCTGGGGGAATGTGGAAAGAACCAGGGATCCCCCGCAAGATGAAAGGTAGGGGGACATGGTTTCAAGACGGACATCATCTACTTATTTATTGAGGTTTCCCTCCGGTTTTATAGGAACAGAACTCTCGAAATCCTCCCATTCCTAGCAGTAATGCCATTTGGTTGTGTTTAATGCAAAGTGGTTCTGAAAAAAAGTTGTAGTTGCTAGAAATAGTTTTGAGCTGTAAACTCATCCAATTAATTAAAAAGAATAAATAATGAACTAAACTGACAATTTTGCTATCACTTTTTATAAAAAAATAAATAAAAAATCCTTACGGTGCCACAATTAAAAAGATAGATGGTCCCACTTTATCCTCTTTAATGCATAATAAACCCAATGAATTAAAACTTGGAAATTGATATTTCAGCAAACTGACATGTTTTTATCTGTAGAAGGAAAAACTGCAAATAGAGCAGAAACAACTGTGGGCGTTCTGGTTCACCAATACATTCCTTGCCTTGAACCTTTTTTTTATTATTAATCTTTAGATTTGGATTCGAGATAGCTCAGACAGGAAGTATCACACTAGCAAGTGGATTTCATAGCTTTATTCAGAGCATAGTTAAAAAAGACAGGTGTAAAACATAGTCAATACATACCACATTCTATTCTATCCCGACACCTTATAGGGATTTCAGTCCTTATGAGGGTCACGGAATGTAGTACTAGGCATGGCGCTCTTGATCAAGGTTGTGTGCCTGGTAGATGAGGGGAAGAGAAGCATTTAACCATTCCCTTCCCTGTTGCAGTCCCAACAAAAAACCAAAAGGAGGAGAGCATCCACCTCAGGGCAAAAAAAGGAAAGAAGCAGGTTCTCAGAATGCTAAAATACTTTCTTTCCAAGCCCAACACATTTTGGCCTATGTTGTATTTGAAAGCCTTCTTCAGGGGGTTAATAAGAGATGTCTGCAGAAATACTCTTGACAGGATGATAGTCTCCTACGATAATTTCTGGTGACTGAGGAGACTGAGGAAATGTGTTGGGCTTGGAAATAAAGTATCTTAGCATTCTGAGAACCTGCTTCTCTCCTCCTTTTGCCCAACAAAAAATACCTCCAAGTTCTATTTGTTTTGAGAGGAAAGCCCCTGTTTGTGCATATTTGCACGGGTACTGTGGCAAAAGGGAAGGATATGTCATGGTCCCGATCCTGATCGACTTCCTATTTTGTTGGAATGTTGTTGTGTGTATTTTTTAAAAGCCATATTAAAAACAGTTACACATTCAATGGCATCTCATTTGGTCTTAAGACTTATATGTGTGGCTGGTTACTGGAGAAATATAATTTGGCCTACTCAGATTGATTTAGGCCACAAGCCTATTCATGTTTAGGCAGACAGAAAGAAAAACAGTCCTAGCACCCCCCAGCATTCTGCAGCCAGCCATATAGGACTTGTTGTAGGACATTTTTCTCCCTTAATGGCTCATTTAAGCCACTGACCTCTCTTTGGCCCTTTTCAGAAGACACCTTAAACCATGGCTTTAACCTTATTCACCATGTTAAAGTCGAGGTTTAAGGTGTCTTCTAAACAGGGCCATTAAGACTTTTAGGAAACCATTCTACCAAAGCTTCTTTGAATTAGGGATGGGGGAGAAATGCATTCACATTTTAATGCAAACATACCAAATTTTGGAATTTTGACCAAAATGGGAACCAAAGCTCAGTTGTCTTTGAAATCTGCACATTACTGAATGCTGCAATGGAGTTTTCCATTCAAAAATTGCATATATTCAGGAACGGCACAGATACAAATGTGCATTTTAGTGAATATAACATTAAAAAATACAATGTGTCAGGACAACTGCCTGCGAAAATGTGTATGTTAGGCAAAATTGTAGACAAAAATGCAAGTGCTCAGAGAAAGGTGCCTCAAAAATTTCCTGCAAATAAATGCTCAAAGTTTGGAATAAATTAAACTTAAGATTGGGATATTGAGGAACTGGGAGAATCTGGAGCTCATATATTTGTTCATCCCTACGTTGATTGCATTTAGCTCCTTTGAATATTGTGGAGCATACATCCAAATAAACTTACAAATCAGTTAAATCTTTGCACTTAATAGAAAAAATAATATGTATTGTCTTTTCATTTGACAGGTTGCAAAGCATAATTCACACACCCACATTCAGCTACCCATATTTTTTCTTTAGGAATGATTATTGTTTTTTTTTTTTTAAGTCATTGAAGTGTGTTAGGTTTTTTTAAAAAATCTTGTAAGGGGATTGTTTTGTTTTTATGATAACAAAATGCTGAAAAGATGCTTTCCTGTGTGTGCTTCTTACATTGATCAAAGATAACTCTGCAATGTGAAGCATAGGCTTGAAAATTGTGTGTTTGTATAGAAATAAACTAGCAAAAGTGGGACGATAATCCATGGAAGCCAAATCTCTCTCTCTCTCTCTCTCTCTCTCTCTCGTGCTGCTTCACAACAATGTATTTTCCAGATAAGTAGACTTGACCATCCCCAAGTATATGCACTCAAATGGACAAATAAAATGTAACAACCAGGCAATAACAGAATGGACTAGCAGAAATAAATGCAGTCAAAATGGTAAATACTCTCATGAATAACCATAAGATTGTTTATTGCCCATATCCACGTTGCCTGTCAGTGGCAGTTTCTTTCAGTTCCTCATTGTGGGTATGTGGAGGGTGGGAAATAATGAGACAAAACACATAAATGGAATTAAAATAGGGCCACATTTATTTGGCAATCTGCAAGGGGTGAAGCCTAAGCGGGTATACTATCTAATCCAGTCTCCTGGCCGTTGTTTGAATCAGGCAATGCATTTGGGCGCCTGTAAGTTCGCCGCCCCACAGTCTTGGCCCTTATGGGGTAGGAAGGCCTTCCGGTGTCACCCCCCTCATGCCGCAGGGCTCCGAGTGGGTGAGGAGGGTTGGCATGAAAGGTGTTGTGATGCAAGCTCACCCCAGGCTTCTGCTCACGAACTTTAGGCAAACTGACACACTCCAAAAATGGTGAGACTTCTTTTATTGTAAAATCACACGGAATTCAAGCATAAAAAGTTTCATTTCTGCATACACACACTTGAAGCTGAAGATGAACTAGGTAGCTTTCAGGTACAATGGCTTAATTCGAACAGCAAATCACTCAGGGGGAGACATTTAGAGTTAGCCCCTGTCCCATGAGGTCCGGAGTGGCCACACACACTGACTCATCAGGAACATGAGCAAAACTCAAAGGAGAAACCCCAGCACAGCAGTGCATGAAGTCTGACAGTAGACAAGATCATCTTGAACCAAATCAAACTCAGCCTGCCAGGGACACTGAGCTGATCACGTAAGCAAGATGTCAGGGGACGAACCTCTTTGACCTAGGAAACCTTCCCTGCTTGTAGCTTTGGCTCTGAGGAAGGCTCTCTTGCAGGTCACACACACACACACAATTCCAGAACAGCAATGATCAGCCTTAGAGTTCTCCTGTGCTCGTACTTTGGCTCTATGCAGGGAAAAATAGGCTATAGAACACGAATCCAGAAGAGTAATCAGCAAGTCCAAATCTATGAAAAGCCACAGAGCACTTTTCATGGCATAGTTCTTAGAAATTCTAAGTCCAAATAGCAACAGAACATGTACAGAGTGCATCCAACATCTCTAGATAGAATCCCAAACATGAGTTGCTTGGCAAGCGTAGAACCAGATGAACAGGCAAACAGATGAATTCCTAGCAGAGAGCCTCCCCTTTGCTCGTAGCTATATAGGTTGGAGGCTGGCTAATTCCAAGCTACTTTGACAGACAGGGCTTCCGGCCTGTAATCCAAACTCATGTGCCAACAGGGCAGCACGGTTCAACCTCCTCTTGATGACGACACTATGTGAGAGACAGCTTGCAAGATAGCCCCCACCTTTTCAAAACATACTCTTGTTCTCAAGGAAACTCAAGGCCTCGGCCAGCAGCCACAGATAAGCACAGAACAGAGACAGACTTTCTCACAACAATTGCCAAGCTTTCAACTCACAATTCACTAGGCCAGTGAATTGTTCATGAAGCACTTGACATCCAACAAAAGGTAACCCTTATCTCCCTTCTGGGGCTGCAAGGCTGCCAGCTGGGAGCCTCATCCATTACCCATCATCGCAACAGTGCCTCTGAATGCTCACCAACCCTACTGCTGCTCTGGATGCCCACAAATACCTGCCACAGGGGGTGACAAGCCTCTTGTTTAGTTGTTGCCGCCCATGTTCAGGATTGCATTACGCAAACCTCTCTGCAGATCAAACAAAAACAAATCGTTACCAAGGTCCGAAAGGATACCCTGTCTTGCCTATAAAGCTCCCTCCATGTTTGCACTATTGAGGGGTGTTGAATACTAAAATCCCAGTGTTTAAGTAGCTCCTGGTAAAACTCGCTGGCCCTCTTCAGGGCCTGGTGATCGTTGTCCTCCCTCCAGTTAAGTTTAGGTAAAAAACATGACCAAATAATCAAAATGCCGAGCCAACACTGGCAAATGGTGTTGAAGTCTGCAATCACTTGCAAGATAAGTTCCCCCCCCTTTAAACAAGCCCAAATCATTGCCTCCCAGATGTACGAGTAAAACCTGTGCGGGGGGGGGGGAGACACTGATCAATCGCTGCTGAAATATAGTGGGCAGGTGGTGCTCCCAATGCATGCTATGTCTACCCAATCATTGTATGTTGGCAAATAGGCTCAATCCAATCTGGCCCAGAAGATCATGCGGTGCCCGCAGATGATAATAATAATAATAATAATAATAATAATAATAATAATAATAACAATTTATTTCTTACCCGCCTCTCCATCTGGATCGAGGCGGGGAACAACAACATGATAAAATACATAAAACTGATTAAAACATAACACATATTATTAAAACTGCATAAAAAATCCTAAAACATCCTAAAAACATCCTTAAAACATCACACACATGGTGGCATAGCCCATCCAGCAATCTAGGATTAAATAAAATGATGTAAGAATTGTAGGGATGTGCACTGGATCGGACCCGATCCATGATCCGAGTCCGGTCCAGTGGGAAATCGGATAAATTATCCGATTTCCGATCCAACAGCTGGATCCGCCGATCCAGTCCAAACCGATCCGAAAAGGCTCCGAACCGGTTCGGCGGATCGGCGGGCGCCCACTGGCGCCCACCGCCGCTTCCATTGGTGGGCGCCAGCGGGCGCCCGCCGATGAAAGTGGACAGCGGGGGGGGGAGGAGGGGGGCCCTTACCTTCCCGGCCCATCCGCTCCCGTCCGGCGCCGGCGGCTACTACCAGCGGGGTCCGCGGCCTGCTCCAGGGTGGCGCGCCGGGTGATGTCATCACCTGGCGTGCTACTCGAGAGCAGGCCGCGGAGCCCGCTGGTAGTAGCCGCCGGCGCCGGACGGGAGCGGACGGGCCGGGAAGGTAAGCAGGGGGTGCGTGGAGGGGAGGAGGGGGCGTGCGGAGGGGGGGAGGGGGGCCCTTACCTTTTCGGCCCGTCCGCTCCCATCCGGCGCCGGCGGCTACTACCAGCGGGCTCCGCGGCCTGCTCCAGGGTGGCGCGCCGGGTGATCACCCGGCGTGCTACTTGATAGCAAGCCGCAAAGCCAGTGCCCCCCTTCATTTCTACTCTATATCTTCTTATCCAATGTACATTAGGGTGACCAGATAAAATCCAGGTCAGGGCTCATGTAACTTTAACAGTTGTAGAGAAAGGAATTTCAGCCGTTGTCATTTGTATGCAATTATTTCCTGGTGAATTTCCCTCTTCATCACAACAATTAAAGTTGCAGGGGCCCTGCCTTCTTTTGTATATGGTCACTCTAGTATAGTGCCTGCAACTTTAACTGTTGTGATGAAGAGGGAATTTCATCAGGAACTAATTGCATACAAATGGCACTGGCTGAAATTCCCTTTTCTCTACAACTGTTAAAGTTACATGAGCCTTGACCTGGATTTTATCTGGTCAGCCTACAGAGTAGTGGCTTGCAAATGGTGTTTTTTTTGGTTTTGCTTCTCTAAAAACTGTGGCCAGAACTGCACCAAGCAGGATATAACACTTTGAAAGCAGTTTGAAAAAGGTATATGGAGTGTGTCCTGGGCCCCAACAGTTGTCAATGCCATTTTAAACTGTTATAAAGCAGTAGTGTAGATCCTGCCTGTGTGTGGGCACATCTAAGGGGAATTTTTTGCTATCTTCCATTTTCTCTCAGTTATACAATGTAGTAGCTTGGGAGTAAGAAGAGACGTGATAGGTACAATTGCGCTGAGTTGGGTCACTTGGCTTCAAGTTTTATTTGATCCTGATTCTTCCTGCAGTAAGTCAATGCTACTCTCAGACTTTTCTCCAAACGTGATTTCTCTTTTAGTTACCCTTTGATTTCTCAGTCACTCTGCCCGTGTGCATTTTTGTAGTGAATTAGGTAGTTGGGGGGGGGGGAATAACTTAAATAATGTGAACTGAGTTCCTGTTGTCCTGAGGTTTTTAATGTGTGTGTATTAGGGATTTGCAGCGGATCGGATCCACGATCCGAATCCAATCCGCCCAAAAATCGGATAAAACTGATCCGATCTGATCTGATATGCCAACCATCCAATCCGATCCGATCCGAAGGGACCCTATCCGGATCGGAAAAAATTGGAAAATCGGATGCCATTTTGAATGCTTTTCCCCATAGCCTAGTATTGTGTTACAAAAACGCCTATAACTTTTTCATTTTTAAAGTTAGAAGGATGAAACTTGGGAACTTTGTAGATCTATTAGGGGTAGTTATCTGTGAGAAATTTCAGAAAGATTGGTGCAGGCATTTTGTGGCAATTAATTTTTTAATAAAAAAACAGGAATGCCTATAACGTTTTCAATTTTAAAATTCCACACATGGAACTTTGCCACATTGTAGGTGGTACATTGGGACCTATATGTGTGAAATTTCAGAAACATAGGTGCTTGCCTTGTGTGGCAATTAATTTTAGAAAAATGGGTAGTAGTGGGGTAAATACAGTTATGCCTCCAACTTTTTTTATTTTTAAAGATACAAACAGGAAACTTGGGCACATTACAGGTAACACTTTGCTTGATATGTGTGTGAAATTCCAGAAAGCTAGTGTCTATGATTTTTTTAGATTAAAAGTTACAAAAGTTTTTCCACAGAGGCTTGGGCTGTCAATTGCACCCTGCTCCCCCGCCTCCCCCTCCTTCTTTTATCTGTCAAAACTCCATGTTGTTGTAACTTTTAATCTAAAAAAATCATAGCCACCAAATGCCTGGACCTATCTTTCTGAAATTTCTGACAGATAACTACCCCTAACCCATCTACAAAGTGAGCAACTTTCAGACTTCTAACTTTTAAAATAAAGAAGTTATAGGCGTTCCCTTCCTCATTTTTCAAAAATACCTTGCCACTACACACTTGAAGCTATGCTTCTGAAATTTCTCCACATTAGACATACCACTTTGGTTCACATGTGTTATAGACATCCGATTTTCGGATCAGAATCAGATCGGATCCAATCCGCCCAACCTCCAATCCGATCTGATCTGATCCGGTCCACCAGGTGCGATTCCGATCCGCTATCCAATCCGATCCAGGGGGTCAGTGCACATCCTTAGTGTGTATGGGGTGTTAGGGAAGCAAAAATAGACAAACGCTGCCAGCGCTTGGGTAAGCAATAAGTCCAGTAGAAATCCAGGAGTTGAATAAATACTCACACACAGTATCTTGTGTATCATACAAGTCGTTTACTTGTGGTCTAATATATACAAAAGCACAACAGGTTCTATCAGATATATACAGTCCTCTGTCAAAACTCTCATACGCAATTCTCTCTGTCCAAAATACACCATGCCTGACTCTCTACACAAACTATTAAATTAAGGCTCTCTTTTATACTTTTTAGACACCAGCCCAGCCCAGATCAATTACCTTATCTTGATAGAAAACTTTCCTGTTATCAGTTGACCTTTACAATTTCAGACATAGAAAAAACCCTTTCCTTGCTTATTGCATTCAGCTGGCTGTTCTGTCCTTCTGGACACTAAAACTTTTGACCCATCCACTTAGGCTTGGAATTTTCCCCAACATGGGGGGGGCATACTTTGGGGCACATAGGGGGTGTCAAGGGGAAAGACAGGTTCAGGAAGTTCTGATGTGCAAGCAAAGATCCTGTTGTGGAAGTCCAATTGAGCAAGGTTGTATCCAACCCAAAGTCTGTTGCTCTGGATGTGCAGCTTCCCAGCTGCAGCTGCTTCCAGAAAGAATGGCAGGTAGGTGGACAGGCCAAACAGCTGCACTCTTGGGCCCTGTCAGGTTACAGCTGGTGCCTGAGGATGCCAGATGCTGCGCTGATCTTGAGACAGGCTCTCCAATTAACCAGATGCTGGCTTTAGAGATAGAGAATGACCACTGGATTTCTTTTCAAATGCAATTTCTTTTCTATCGCATTGAAAGAGAATGGTTGGGGGTGGGGGGGTGGCGAAGAATTCGGCACACACCCATTTTAATTGTCATGGTAGAAATGCTATCGAAAAAGAAGTCACATCCTTTTGCCCCTGTGTATTATGTTAGTTTAGTTTTTGAGTACAAAAGAAGAAACACCACATTGCTATTGAAAACATGCTACACTCCTTTCTCTATATCCTGTAACATTACTTTTGCATGTAGTATCCACCTGCAAACTCCCCACAAATTTCACCCCTTCATTCTGTTTGCTTTATATTTATTGTAATAAGGAATTGGTGATGAGCTGCATTAGCTTGTGGCTCTATGTATGTGCAGGTGAGAGGGCCGCTATCTTTTTCTTCCATTTTTTAGATTTTTCTGCATCCAAAAGCAGATGCCAATCTGTTCTTGCTGCTTCTCAAATTTGATCCCAGAGTGTTCTCTGATGTTTGATCTTCCCAAGTGTGCATGTTTACAAGATTATATTCCACTTTAAATTAAAAAAAAGGATAGCGTAAGCAGAATAAGACAAAATAATTCACATCTTGGAGTTGTATTGCATTACGCTAACCTGATTGCAGCATAAGGAGCTAAGGAGTAAGGAGAGAAAAAGGGAAATACTTCTGTGCACAGTGCATAACTGACGAATGGAATCAGCTACCCAAATTGGGGGGTGGGGGGGTGGCCACTCACATAGATGGATTTAGAAGGGGAGGTTAGACAAATTCATGGAGGAAACTAGTATCACTAGCTAATATATATGACTGCCAGATTCAACTGTTTGGTACAGAAGGAGTATGTTGAGCCTTAAGCCCAGGGACCAAATTTGCCCTGCCTAAGGCCTCATTCTAGCCCCCCAGGGTTCCCCAGATGACCACACCTCCTTCTGTGGCTCTCCCACACTATAGGCATTCAAGATGCAGGTGGACAGCCATCTGTCAGGGATGCTTTAAGGTGGATTCCTGCGTTGAGCAGGGGGTTGGACTTGATGGCCTTATAGGCCCCTTCCAACTCTACCATTCTATGATTCTATGAAACATTTCAACAAGCCCTGTTTGCAACACTAAATGAGAACGTTCACACTCTTTTTAAGAAAATGCTTGCATGTTTCTCAAGTTCCAAGTCCATTTGAAAAATGTCCAAGTTTGGAAAAATGAGCAGTTTTGAAATGCATGTTCCAGAAGGGTTGCATTTCCATGCTTTGTTAAATGTGATGAAAGTGTATATTTTATGCACTCAAAACTATGCATTTTCCCCAATCAAAAATGTGATTTCCCCCCATTTGACCCTTCCCCCCTCCTCACTTGCATTTGGGAATATGAATAAGGCAAACTGAGCTTTGAGGAGGAATTTAGAGAATATCAACAAGACTGATATTCACCTATGCCAAACTAGGTTGCAAAGATGAGACAGAATTGTTGTCTTCATGCCCTGGTTGTATGTAGGGATGTGCACAACTGAAAATATCGTATTTTATCGTTATCAGAATTTTGGACTAAAAAAATTATCGTCTCCAATAATATCGTAGGTTAACCGTATCACCTTCACAATAATTATCAGAAATCCAATATTTAATTTGTAGCCCCATTGTGCCCTATAGAGCTGATTTTTAAAAAAGAAAAAATGCCTATTCTTCTGTATTTTCAAAGTTACAGGCTTGAAACTTGGTCACAATGCTTATGGGGTATGCCTAAGTATGTGTATGAAATTTGAGATTGATCCCTCCAACCTGCAATTTTATATGAATTTATTAAAGAATGTTTAAGTTCTGACAGGTCAAAAGTTGCACGATCTTTCAAAAATTCATATAAGATACAGGGGTGGAGGAATTGATCTGAAATTTGGCACATATGTGTAGCAACATGTGCTAGACATGTGTATGAAATTTGAGATTGATCCCTCCAACCCTCGATTTTATATGATTTTTTAAAAGATCCTGCAACTTTTTGACAGGTCTGAATGAACGCACATGGCGAGCTGTCCTTCTGACCTGTCAGAACTTAAATGATCTTTAATAAATTCATATAAAATTTAGGGTTGGAGGGATCGATCTCAAATTTCATACACATACTTAGGCATACCCCATAAGCACTGTGACCAAGTTTCAAGCCTCCAACTTTTAAAATACAGAAGTTATAGGTTTATTTATATGGCAGTCCGATAATCCGATATAATCGGGCTGAAAATTATCGGATCAGATATTTATCGGAGGTTTTTCTATTGTATCGTTATCATTAAACACATGCACAATAAAGAGCATATTTTATTGTTATCGTACATTTTAACGATACGATACACATCCCTAGTTGTATGCTCTCCAGAAGCATTTGGTTGACCAATGTGGGAAAGAAGATGCTGAACTTATTTGACTCTTTGTCTGATCTGGCAGGGCTCTTCTTAAGTTCTTACGTTAAGTCAATCCTTTTGTACAGTGAATTGATTTAATAGTCGCAGTGGATATTTTCACTGATTGGGGAAATAGGATGGGGAATGATAAAGCAGCAGGAGAGTTGAGCAATTATGGCATGGATGGGCAGCTTGTAGCTTTCCAGATATTTTGGCCTATAACTCCCATCATTGGCACTAATAATCATAGCTAGTGTTCAGGGACGCCGAGAGTTGTAGGTCAAAGTATCTAGAGATACTTTGTTGCCCACCTTTTAATATTTGTAATGAACAACAATAAATCAAAGAAAAACAAAAATATAAACAAATCATGAAATGGTCCAGTCCATGCCAAAAAGAACGCCACCAATGGTATGAGGAACTAGACATTTGGGTGGGGACATAACTAGAGGCATGCCTACTTAAAAGACGATCATGTGTGTAATTGTATCCAATTTTTTAAAGATGATTTATCCTGAGTTAGAGCATTGGTCCATCTAGCCCAGCAATGGTGTCTACTCTGGCTGGCAGGACCAAGCCAGGGTCTTGGTTAGAACTCTTCTGATGCTGTAGTAGATCTGGCCCATTATTTACTGGAATGCCAGTTATATCCCAGATTATTTAGCTCTGTTTCTTGGTTTTATGAGAAATTAGGCATTTGGGGACCAGCTGAATTTTCTCTTGTGAAGATCTAACCGGATTGTGACTCACAGGTTTGCCCTTCTTGTGGTTAAGGTGACCAGTTTATGGAAAACAAAAAGGAAAACAAAGTCTGATTAAATGAGACACGTAGCAGCTTTTAAATCATGTGGGGCCTCCATGGGATCACAAAACCTCATTTTATTAAAAGACATTTATTAAAAAATATTTTAATATTTTATTGCTTCCGTCTTAGATTTATTTATTTATTTATTTAAAAAAGTTAGTTCCACATTTAAAGAGTCATATATTTCCTGTATGTTTTTAATGTGTGCCTATTGTGTTTGAAATGTCCTGAAGACTTTTCAATGTAATATGACTGACTACTGGACCTCAGACCTTCTGCTTGAAAATCAAGTGACCGATTCTAAATTGCCAAAGAAAGAGAAAATGCATCCCTAGAAAAGAGGACAAAATATGACAATGGTTTGCATAAGAATATATTAATTTTAGGTATAATTCAAATGTATAACTAATGTGTATCATTTAAATAGAAATATAGTACATCTTGCCATAGTGTGGAAGAATGTGTCCACCTGATCAGCATACCTGCCTGGTCAGGATGCTTTTCACGTGCTAACTCTTCGTCAGCAGCACTTTTTATGTTTCTTTGAGCGTCATCACACAGGGGGAAATCATGTTTGCTTACTGCCACTTCTCCACCCACGCATTTGTCCCTCATTACTTCCTCTTTTGAAAGAGGAAGTAAACAACTTGCACATGGCCCATTCAGCGGGCCACTTTGATCCGCTGCTTCTCCTGCTCACAGCAGGAGATAGCGGCAAATAAGTCGGACTTCCTGGGGTGTTTTTTTTGTCATGTGAAGAAGGCTAGAAGGGGCGGGAGGTGCGCGGGAGGCAGACATCATCGTGAGAGGGACCTGCAAAACTCCGTGAGTGCCCAGTAACAAGCATGCAATAAAATGGTCATCTGATGGAGCTCTTTATCTTTAAACTGGGAATGGACAGTACAGTCCTTCAAATACAGGATATCTTCAAATAAAGGATAACCCTCCCGCAGGTTTTCACATAGTGGACTCTCCTTTATAGAAGAGGGCACATGGCTAATCTAATTAAGCATGTACTTTATCAGTGAAGTATATACAAGTCAAATTTAGTAGAGATGCTGTTGTGGTTTTCTCTGGACTGGCTGAGTTTTGAACACAATAATTAAGGAAATGTGAAAAGTTGCCTGTAGGTTCTCCCCGCCCTTCATTGCTATGTGTTGGATGTTAATTACTTGGCTTGGCTGAAGAGCTGCAAAGTCTGAGCCACACCCAGGAAGGCCACTTGGGTGCAAGGCTGCTTCCTCCCCCATCCCCAACTCTATTGCTAGCTCAGATAATAGGCTTGGCATTTTTATGGAGTTGAACTTCATCAGCTTCCTTTTCAAAAGAATTCAGCATAAAAATATTGTAAAAATAGCCAGAGGGCCACTTGATGGGAATAATCCAAGGCTGTGTGATTAAAGAGAACAATGAAAGAGAAGGAGGGTGTAAAGTTCAACTGTAAGGAGAAATCATTAGCTTTGCTTGTTATTCTGTTTTCATCGTTTGTTGCCCAGATCAAATTGGCATATAGAGAATGTATAGGAGGAGCACAACCTCTACTCAATTGCATCATTAGCAAGGATCATGGGTTTTCTAGGTGAGTGGCATTACCTGGAGATCCCTGAGAAATTTGGAGAGCACTTGAGGGTTTCCCAGTGTCCCTCACCTTGCAAACTAGTGTGTATCCAGAAGTACGGATTCAAAAGGGGCAGCCTGCTATAAATGTACACTCATTGTGTTATGTTCAGATGCCTTTCACCTGGATAGAGATGGGGAGAGGGTGCCAAAAATAAACTGAGCTGGCTATAGCTGGCTGTAGCTCAGTGGTGGAGCACATTCCAGATTCAATACCCAGCACCTTCAAACAGGGCTAGGAAAGAATCCTAGGCTGAAAACCTGGGGAGTTGCTTCCAGTGAGTGTCAACAATACTGGGCTAGATGGACCAATCTTTCAGCTTAGTATGATGCAGCATCCTATGTCCCTAAATAGGAGTGTATTGTAGTGCGTAATATGCCTAGGATGGTTCCAGGGGAAGACATTTGAGGGGATAGCCATCCGAGGCAGCTGCGGAAAAACAACAACAAAGTGTCCTGTAGGAACTTCCATGAACAAATATAATAGTGACCTTTGTGATATGGACTAGGAATGTGTATCGTATCGTTAAAATGTACAATAACGATACGATAAGGTCGTTATCATGCATGTGTTTAACGATGACTATACGATAGAAACACCTACGATAATCATCAGAGATGATAATTTTTGGGCAATTTTATCGTTTTATCGGACTGCCATATAAATATACCTATACCTTCTGTATTTTAAAACTTAGAGGCTTGAAACTTGGTCACAGTGACCAAGTTTCAAGCCTCTAACTTTTAAAATACGGAAGTTATAGGTATTTTTTTTTAAAAAAAAAAAATAGGACTGCAAAAAATATCATTTTTTCACGATAATTATAGTGAAGACAATACGGTTCACCTACAATATGAATGAAGACAAATTTTTTTTGGTCTGAAATGATGATAACGATAAACGATGATATTTTTTGGCATGCACACCCCTAATATGGACTGTAGTCTATGAAACATATGACTTGAAAAAAATGTTTTGACATCTTACTTATTCCACTATGTAAGACAACATTCCTAAGTCTTGGAGTTGGGTTTTTTGGGGGGGAGGGGGTGTCTTTGATTGAGGCAGTGCCGGATTTTAGAGGGCCTGAGTGCCCCCTCCCTCAGAGAGTCTACCTTCTCACCATCATTATCACTATATGAAATGGCTCCACCTCCTCCTCCTCCTCCTCTTTTTCATCACTGTTATCACCTGCTTGCTTCATAGGAAGTTAGCCAGTGAGCAACTAGGCAGTGGCATCTCCTGTATCTCCTTCTCACCACCACCATTGTCTGGGCTAGAGCAGGTGAACATGGAGGTTGCAATGGTGAAGAGTATAAGTTATCCCAGGGGCCTTCATCAGTGGGCCCCTGCTTGCTGTGGCCCCTTGGTAAGAGTCCAACTCTACCTACCCCTTTTCCCTGCTGCTTCCCCACATCTGATTGACATCAATGGGAGAAAAAATAACTGCACCAGCTCCAGACTCATGTCTGTAGATCCAAGGATGTCAGGACACACAACCATAACATTCCATTCCAGGTCCTACCACTAGCAGTAACTTGACCAATGGTACTTCTATGACCATGAAGCTGTCCATGGTCATATAGCACCCAGGAGGGGGGTTGTTGAAGAAGAACTGTAGCAGCCTTTCTTCCACATCCAATGACACCTCAACTTCCCTTCAGCAGTGGATTGGCTTGCTCTGTAATGGCATCGATTCACTTAAATAGTAGTACTTCACTTAGGGTGCAATTCTATGCATGTTTAGACAGAAAGACCTTTCCCCGCCTTGCTCGCTGGGGCGGGGAGAGGAGGTTGCGGGCGAGGATGGGGTGAGGTGACGTTGGGGGCCACCATAGGCTGGCCCCAGGGTGGTGCCACCGGAGATAGGAGGGGTCTGTGGCTATTTAAGTGGACCAGGACCCCTCCAAATCTCCACTGTGTGCTGCGCAGCTCCCTCCCGCCCTCCCCTGTCGTCAGTGTGGGTTCGCCGGTCGTCCTTTAAGGAGGCCAAGTAGGAATTTTTTGCTCACAATCTAACTTGGTTGTGAGTTTTTTCACCTACTTCACACTGCAAAAGCAGGATGGGTGATAACTAGGTTAATTTGGCTACTTGGTCACTTTATTTGGCGGTAGGAGCGGGCATCTGTTATGTTTTCTAATGGTGAGCATTCACGGGCACTTTTCAAGTGATTGGTAACGCCTGTGGTCAACCACTGAGAGCCCTGCGGCATCAGTTGGGGGGACAAGGCTTACCTTTGGGGGCCAACCCGTCTCGTCTACTCGGAGCCCTGCGGCACGAGGGGAGACGACACCGGAAGGCCACCCCACCTCAGATTGGGGAAGCTCGGGGGGCGGCGAAAACCAGGCGCCACTTCCCGGGCTGTGAATGTCTCGCCCAACCCCTCCAATGGCCTGGCTGGCCATACTGAAATGCCCGCTTAGGTTACCTCCCCCCTTATTTGCTTGCTTTCCTTGTAAATAAATAAAGTGGCCCTTGTTTAAATCCCAATTCTGTGTCGCCTCTTCATTTCTCATCCTTCGCTCCGCAAAAGAAGTTCTACAACTCTCAGAATTCCCCAGTCCATGGAATGACACAATCAGATACTGCTATGCATACATAAGGAAGTCACACTCAGAGAAGTGGAATTGGAGGAGGGAAATGGAATGTCTTGCCTAGGGTGACCAGATAAAACCCAGGTCAGGGCTCATGTAACTTTAACAGTTGTAGAGAAAAGGGAATTTCAGCCAGGGTCATTTGTATGCAATTAGTTCCTGGTGATATTCCTTCTTCATCACAACTCTTAAAGTTGCAGGGGCCCTGCCTTCTTCTGTATATGGTCACTCTAGTATAGTGCCTGCACCTTTAACTGTTGTGATGAAGAGGGAATTTCACCAGGAACTAATTGCATACAAATGACACTGGCTGAAATTCTCTTTTCTCTACAACTGTTAAAGTTACATGAGCCCTGACCTGGCCTTTATCTGGTCACCCTAGTCTTGCATATCCCAACAGTAAAGAGCAGAATCTGTGATACTAATGTATCTATTTTTCTGGAAGTCTTTTCCTGCCTAAGAGGTTGGTAAGGAAGATAATAATAGCCAAGTGCTCTTACATAATTGACCTTCAGAGATCTATTTGTGTGTGTGTTTGTGTGTGTGTGTGTGAATGTATGTGTCTAGTTCATTCCCTCCCTGCTTTTGTAGTGTGTAACTTAGTTTGGCTGAGTAAGTGATGTCATTTTCTCATCAAGCCATCTTAAGGCAGGGGGAATTTTAGAGACATAAGATCAAGCTTTGTTTATATTAAGCTTTTGTTCTCTTTTGCTCATCCCATTGAGATGTCTGCAATCTCAGATAAAAGTGTTGCCTTTTAAAACAACAACTGCATACATGAAATGATGATAAGTTTCAGGCAATCTGGAGAATTCACTCCTTTTATTTCACCCTGGTGACCTGTCACTCAACTGGGATGCTAATTTTGTGCTCTGGTGTCATTGGCCTTGAGACTTTCAGAAGCCCATCTAATAGGCTGCAGGAAGCAGGTCCGACGAAGGGGAACATCAAACACCCCACCTTGATCCATTGTCTCTATCGGAATGGCAACAGTCAGTGAGTGTTAAGATAGCTTTTAGCCATGTGGACGGGCCTAGTTACATTCACTGGCAGTCTACTTAAAACTATAACACAAAGCTTAGTTTGCCGTAAATAATAACAGAAGTATCTCACATTTAAGGAATGGATCTTCTCTAGGGATGTCGTGGGCTCCCAACTGGATATTGGAGTCCAGTGAACTCCCCCATGCTTACTACCCCGGACCCAGCTCACTGGGTCTGGCACATTCACAGGCCCACTGTTTGAGCACCCCATGGCTCAGTGACTGCCTAGCAGCCAAGCGATCTCACCTGGAGCCTCTCTTAAAGCACAGTGTTATCAGGTTTGACATGCCATGTATTTAGGGCTTGCTCCGTAGTTTCCAGTCCCCACCCTTGACATTTGTAGTATTTTTCCAGCCTTGACTCATTCACAGTCTTTGATAGAACACACGTATCTGCATTATTCATTGGAGAAAAAGAGGCTCCTGGATGAATAGCAGAGTGCCTGAAGGGAGGACCTGTCTGCCATAGATGTTTCCTGTGGTTAGACCATTTCTGACCTTGAAAATTTCTTATGACTATACACGGGATTGTTACTGCTGATATGGGTTCTTCCTTTGTTTGTGTGTTTTTTCTGTTCTGAGCAAAGGCTTGTTTTCAGAATCTTTGGAGAATTAAAAATAAAGTGTAAGTCTTTTAAAAATGTATTTAATTGCCAGCAATTAATTGTTAAATAATTGCTATTATTTAAACGTGTCCCAATAGTTTTTAAATAAATAGATATGGATGGGAGATGGGAGACCATGCTGCTGCTTCCTCCCCTGTTACCTTCCCACAATGAGCCTGGTTCGACATGATCCTTCTTCAGAGTGAGGCATTGTGGGTGAGCAAGGTAGCCCTGCAGACTGCCTGCAGTGGGGCAACACAGACAATCTGTAGGGTCACCTCTCCCACAATGCCTCATTCTGAGGAAGGACCCCTTCTGAGCAAGGTGTTTGGCTTTTGGTGGGATCTCTGCAGAGCTGTGCTGGCTGGCCAATTTCCTGCTGTACCAATTGCCACAGCAGGGGTTTGTCCAAAAGGCCCTTTGTGAGCCCCCACCCTCCCTGATGCCTCACTCTGAGGACTCCTCAGAACAAAGCATTGAGCTGGCATTGGACCTAGCTGGCAGCAAGTGGCCATCTATAAAGAGGATTGGCCACCCATGTTGATCAAGGACAATCCATGGATATGGTTGGGGGGTGCACTATCCAGTACCCTCCTGATCTAATACCTGAGGCAAGGGTCTCACCCTATCTCATGAGAGGACCGCACCTGCATCCACAACTTGTTCAGAACTTGAACATAGAGGCTTATGTGCAGATACCTCAACATGTTTACTTTTGTTTCTGTGCTGTCCAGTACCATCTACAACCATCCCTTCTTTCTTGGAAAATTGTTATTGGTAAACTAATGGAATTACTTGAGTCCAATTTTGTTTGCAGGTCTGAAAGGAGTGTTCCATCCACCAGAGGCCACATTCTGGGACAATGATTTCTGGGATACTTCCCCACGCTGGAATCCTAGAACCTCATAGGGGGAATGCTCCAAGGAACTCCTGGAGTATTAAATTAGGCAAGTTTAACAGACTTGGAAATGAGTTCAACTGGAAGGTATGAGGACCACATTGGGGGAAATACTAAGTAAAGTGTTTTTGTACACTGCTACAGTACAAAATCACAATTATAACAGTCTGTTAAATGGTTTTCTACCTAAAGGAAAGCCATAAAGCTAAGTATGGAAGCATGCATATATTGTCCCAACTTCTGCTGGGGAGGGGTTGTCATGGAGCTATGAAGTATCCTGACATTATCTCTCCCCTATCCACTGCCCTAAGTCCTGCATAGTCTTTATCGTGCATCTGAGATTTCACAAAGGAATCAAAATTCGGGGAGGGATTAGCACTGCTGCCGCTACTTTCCCATGACAACAAATTAAATATTAAAAAAAAGAAGAGGAGGGGGAATCTCTACTATTGTCTATATGAAATGTAAGTCCTCCCGTACCCTGAATTTATAAAAATGTTGACAGCCCATGGTTTCTCCAACATGTTCCCCACTGTCTCGACAAATGTGCTGAAAAAGTTCCTTTCTGAACGTTCAGCACAGCCATAAAGTTGATAGATCAGCATCAAATCACGCAGCCACGAAAATCAGACATGAAAGACCATAAAGAGGATTGGCCACCCATGTTGATCAAGGACTTTTGCATGGATATTGCTTGGCCGATATCATCTTCCTGTGTCTCAAGGTCAAACTATACAGCCTAGGCATGCGCAGCACATTTCATTAGGGTGTGCACCCAGTTATTTATTTTAAAAAAGGTGAACATTTATTGAATAAGTCATAAAGGACATTATTTCTATTCATTTATTTATTAATCACTGTAAACACTGATGCCCTACTCTGTGTTCCACTTGCCTGACCGCAGGAGGGCCATTGCAGCTGTATGTGTGTGTGTGGAAACACTTCTCAAGCCCCAGCGTTGGTGGGGCTTTGTAGTGACACTGGCCGGAGGAGGGGGTGAAGTGGCAATATTAGCCTTCGGAGCCCTTCCTCCTGGCCTCTTTGAAGCATGGTTCATAGTTGAGGGCAGTGGAGCAGCTGGAGGGCAGCTGGAAGACCGTGCCTGCTGCATCTGGATCCCCCTCTGGATCCCTACTCAGTGGCCCACCAATTCGGCACACCCAGCACACCCCTTTTGCACACCTATGCTATACAGCAAGGGTGAGGAATGTGCGGCCCTCCAGATGTTGGGGAGGGCTGCACTCTCATCAGCCCTAGCCAGCATGAGCAATGCTGAGAGTGTGGGAGTTCTACTCCACTAACCTCTGGAAGGTCAGACATTCCCTTCCCCTTCTCTACAGCTTCCTAGGAAGTAAATGAGTATAGCATAGCAGTATCCCCTCTCACAAATGTGCCCACAAGTTTAGACTTCATGTAGAACTTAAGTCTACTGCACTCAGACCTGTCAGAACTGAAACGATCTTTAATACATTCATAAAAAATTGAGGGTTGGAGGGATCGATCTCAAATTTCTACAAATGTCTAGCACATGATGCTACACATATGTGCCAAATTTGAGATCGATCTTTACAACCCTTGATTTTATATGAATTTATTAAGGATCATTTCAGTTCTGACAGGTCAGAAGGACAGCTCGCCACGTGCGTTCATTCAAACCTGTCAGAACTTAAACGATCTTTAAAAAATTCATATAAAATCAAGGGTTGTAAAGATCGATCTCAAATTTTATATGCATACTTAGGCATACCCCATAAGCACTGTGACCAAGTTTCAAGCCTCTAACTTTTAAAATACAGAAGGTATAGTTTTATTTGTAGGGCAGTCTGATAATACGATATAATCGCCTGAAAATTATCGTCTCCGATGATTATCGTAAGTTTTTCTATTGTATCGTTATCATTAAACACATGCACGATAACGATCTTATCATATTGTTATCATACATTTTAATGATATGATACACATCCCTAATATTAATACCCATTAATAAAATATTAAAGATAACAATCAGAGCATCGGGTTAAAAAATAAGTGCCTGCTGGAAGAGGAAGGTCTTACCTTGGCATTTAAATGTGAAGAAACCATTTGGAACTCCATAGGAAGGACACTGGAGGACATTACAAAGAAGGGTTTTCCCCCTGGTAAATTACTCATCACACCATTATGGGTAACAGCACCCGGAGAAGCACCTCTGAAGATAGTCTTAGCAACCAGGCAGGAACATACGGGAGAAGGTGCTCCCTCATGTAGCCTGGTCCTAAGCTATTTAGGGTTTGAAAGGTCAGGCCCAACGCTTGGAATCAGGGATGGGAAGTAATTGGCAACCATAGCAATGCGGTTGACACTGCATTGGGGTGATATATATTATATGAAACAGCTGGACCCAGCAAGCAGCCTCACTGCTGTATTCTGCACTAAATGACGTTTCAGGACCTTCATCAGAGGTAGCTTTATGTATACTGCATTGTCATAATCCAGGTGACAGGTTACCAGGGCATGGAGCCACCCAAACAATTTGGAGGTCTTGCTCAGTGAAGGATGACCAGCTCCCACTTTCTTAGACACCCTTTCCTTCAAATGGCCTTCAAGTGGAGGGCAATGACCATTCTGTTTCAAAAGGCCTTTGGTGTTGTAACCATCTAATTGCCTACCGCTGGTGCTGCTCTTTATTGAGATGTGTTTTGAGGTCTTTATTTTTTTTTATTTGGTGCTTTTAATGTCATTTTATTGTTGTGTTCTGTGATTCAACTGTCATGTAACATGTATTTATGGCTCTGCTTTAATTCCTTGTTGTTCCAGCTGGTTTGAGTTTGCTTGCGTTAGCCACCTTGGATATTCTTTACATAAAAAGGCAGAACACAAATGTTTGTTTTTTAATAAAGGAGAAACAATAGTGTGCACAGACACATTGGGAGTCTCTAAATCATGCTTTTCCTTCAGGAATTAGTGTGGGCAAGACCTGTTCCTAATGATGCTCCACAACGCTTCAAAAGAAGGGATATTCTGTGAGGATAAAAAAAAAAGAGAGAAAACAAAGAAGCATTCCCAAGCCTTTGATTTTTGCTCAGATCTAACTTTCAGACTTAAAGAAAAGAGAGCTTGGAGTCTATCTTATCATTGTTGGAGAGTGGAGCCACAGCAAGTAATTTCAATTAGTACTAATGGCCATCACCTCTGTAACTTCTTGAAAGACTGATGGAATAATAGACTCGAGGCTGCATTCAACAAAATCTCTTAACTTTTGGTAAAATTGAAGACTGTCTCTCTCCAGTATATCCATTTTCTCTGACAGCTCATCCTTCTTCTTTGTTGTGCTCTGTGTGTGTGTGTGTGTGTGTGTGTGTGTGTGTGTAATGTAACAAGTGTCTCAAGAGAGATAGTAAATGTTCACCAATTCCATTTGCAGGTGACTTCTTCAGTTCTTCCTCCTGTCCCTTGTTATTTATTATGTGCACAGTACTTCTTCTTTCTTTTTTTTTTAAACTCTCCTCCATAACAATTTTAGGGGCATAACCCTCCATCTGCTTGAATTTTGTTTACTGTTCCCCCCCCCCCATTTACAGAATCATACCATTTTCCATTTACACATTCGTACCACTTTCAATATTTAGAAGGGTGCCATGACAACGTGTTGTCAACATAATCCTAATAAAATAACTTACAGTGTTAGAAACAGTATATTGACTAAATATGATCATCCAGATAGACTTTTTTGTTTTGTTTTTTTTCAAAATATGTTCAGGAGCCAACACAATTGTACACAAGCAAAGCACCATATAACAAAATTCCAGGGGCACTAAAGATATAATGAATCTGCAGAGTTTCAATCTCTGCATACTAACAATATGGCTATATCTGAAATGCATATTTTTTGGGGGAAATCCAATAACATGCTGAATGCATTGCATAGATGGGTTTTGTACCAGAAAAAAAATGTTGACGGTTCAGGAAAAGCAGCAACCCTTAGGCTGACCATATGAAAAGGAGGACAGGGCTCATGTAACTTTAACAGTTGTAGAGAAAAGGGGATTTCAGCCAGGGTCATTTGTATGCAATTAGTTCCTGGTGAAATTCCCTCTTCATCACAACTGTTAAAGTTGCAGGGGCCCTGCCTTCCTTTGCATCTGGTCACTCCAGTATAGTGCCTGTAACTTTAACTGTTGTGATGAAGAGGGAATTTCACCAGGAACTAATTGCATACGAATGACACTGGTTGAAATTCCCTTTTTTCTACAACTGTTAAAGTTACAGAAGCCCTGTCCTCCTTTTCATATGGTCAGCCTACCTTACAGATGCAAATTTTGCTAGAGAATTCATAAAAAAGCAGGGGCCACTTTAAAAAAAAACATTTGCTGTCAAACTTGTAACGTATAAATAAAAATAAGTATGGATTTGTTTTAAACTAGTGATGCTACCAAATTTTGTAATTAGTTGGCTCATTGGTTGAAACTCATGCATGCGTGGTGCTCACTTTTGTAGTGAGCTGGGAACTCTGTCTTATGAATTTGTCATGAATTTCAGAAAGGATTGTGAACTTCACAGCATGCAGAGTCTGCATCTAAGTTGTGGCTTTTCTGCACATGCACTGAGCTGGTTGGTTTAACCCTTTTCTTTCAGGAGGAAATGTGATGATGTCCTTTTAACCCTTTAAGGAAAGGTTGGCTTTTGAAGTCTTTCTTCAAACCAATCATATACAAAGAAAAAGCCACATAAGTTGCATACACAGTTGTATAGCGATCCACATGTCACCCATCCATATACTGATTGGAGATGGCGAGTAAACATTACATATAAAAACCATATGGAAACAACCAATCAGAAAGGGGTACATAACATGGTGATGCATGACATCATGAGGCATTTGCAGAGTACAGTTCCCAAGATGTATACTGCACATGTGCAAAAACACATATACACAGAATGAGATCTTGATCTTGAATTAGAGAAGTCTCATCTGAGATTACAGAGATAAGTTCATGATTTCTGAGGAAATAATTAATACGCTTGGGATAAGGCTGCCCATCTCTGTTAGACAGATACTTGCCCAACACAATTGCAAGTCTAGCTGCAAAACAGTTTGGCAGAATGGATAAGTGGATTGCAGGACACAATGGCATTGCTTTGCAAATTGCAATCTTCGTGCTAAATGCAAGGCTGCCCCACTATCAAATCTGGACAGATTCCAGGAGTGTATCCATGTTAGGTTTTTGTAGTGAAAATCCAGCCACAGGAAGAAAATTCCTCTTTTAGCATCTTACTGGCCAGCAATGTATTGTAGCAGTAGGGTTGACAGGTAAACAGATATTGAGACATCCTGTGGATTGGGATAAGAGGGTTCTGATAGGCTCGTCACCATGCCAGGCCCATCAGTGAGCAGTGAACAAGAAGTGGTCTATGAGTTAGAAATTTCAGTGAGGTTGAAGGGTACAAGTAGGCCTGAGTACATTGGGCAGTATCCACCTGTATAATTCCAGTTGTGCAATGAAGTTGCGCCATTAGTAACTAGGTTCTGAACTAGTTACTGCAGGAGAAGAATCCAACTAACACAACAGATTGCACAAGAATTATGCACATTGGGTTTCACAAGAGATATGCACAATGGGGTTGCACAACAGGTCTGAAGCTGGTATGAGTCACAGAAAAGAACACACATGGCCACAGCTTGTGACTTTATGTTTTCCCCTCTGTAAATAGCTGCAGCTTGGTGGGAGAGGGTATTGGGATTGGGACCATGGTGTAGGAGAAATAGCTGGACCCTCTTCTTCCATGCTGAGGCCCTGAACCAAGACACACACCCAATGCATTTGTTTTTAAAGAAGAAAAATATACTTTTGTAATTCCAGTACTAGAACATTAACATCAGATGTAGTTTGGCCATTGCACTTCATGGCTGATCAGACTCTTATGAAAAACTACTGTAGGTTGTTTTCAATAACTTAGGGGGGAAACCAGTGCCCCCCCCTTCATTTCTACTCTATATCTTCTTATCCAATGTACATTAGGGTGACCAGATAAAATCCAGGTCAGGGCTCATGTAACTTTAACAGTTGTAGAGAAAAGGGAATTTCAGCCAGAGTCATTTGTGTGCAGTTAGTTCCTGGTGAAATTCCCTCTTCATCACAACAATTAAAGTTGCAGGGGCCCTGCCTTCTTTTGTATATGGTCACTCTAGTATAGTGCCTGCACCTTTAACTGTTGTGATGAAGAGGGAATTTCACCAGGAACTAATTGCATACAAATGACTCTGGCTGAAATTCCCTTTTCTCTACAACTGTTAAAGTTACATGAGCCCTGACCTGGGTTTTATCTGGTCACCCTAATGTACATCAATTCACAAAACAATGACATTTTGAATCAAATATTGGATAATAAAGGAGTACTGAAATAGGTTGTCATTAGCAAAATGGTCACTGTTCTCATTGAATCAGCAGGAATTTGGGATATAATTTCTAGTTAATTGAGACTACACCAGCCTGGGGCATTGCTTAATATATAATAATACTATTGTGAACTGCCCAGAGAACTTTGGCTATTGAGTGGTATAGAAATGAAATGAAATAATACTTGCCTTATTTCTTTTATGAGCCTCTTCCACGTTGGTTCAGAGCCTATTTACACTGCTGCTTTAAAACGGTTTAAAACGGTTTATAACAGTTTTGAGAACTGTTGGGGCCCAGGACACACTCCATATACAGTTTTCAAAATGTTTTATCCTCTCAGACTGTCAGTGCCATCAAGATGAATAGAAAGTTGGACTTGGTCAATCTGACTTGGAGTAATTAAAGGCCCTGAATTGTGCCGTTGTGCCTCAGAATAGCTGTTGCTAGGGAACAACAATGAGAGAATGCTATTGAACGTTATTGACTTAAGAACATAATCACATAAAAAGAGCCATGCTGGATCAGACAAAGGATCTATCTAATCCAGCATTCTGTTCACACAGTGGCCAACCAGCAGCCCAAAAGAAGCCCACAAGCAGGCCATGTGTGCAACAGGTTCTGGCTTCCCAGAGTCATGGGTTTAGCCTCTGTGAAGTGGGAAATAGGATGCTTGTCTAGATGGATCATTCGTCTGATCCAGCCTAGTTCTCATTATGCTCTGATGTCCTTTTTTTATTCAGTGAGGTTTTGTCATAGCAAGCTGCCTCCACTGACCAAAGGCCAAACTGCCTGGAGACACCTCTTGCTCTTAATTGCTGCTCACTGACAATGAAACATCAAAGAGTAGGGCAATTAGTTTCCTCTCCACTCTTATTCTAAGATTTCTGTGTAACTCCCTCAAAAGCACATCTTTCTACTCACAGCAGTGAGCAAATGTGTCACCATATTGGGCTAATTTAAGCCTGGGGAAGGTCTGACCTGTTTTCTGGAAGTGAAACCCTGAGCCTGAAAAGTTAAGATTCCTCGAAGTCTGTGTCAGTGTGTGTGAGAGTGTGTAGTGTAGTAATGATGGGGATGTCCAAGAATCCTGCAATGGAATCGAATGAGTTTAGATTTCTATGAATTGAACTTGTGGATTTTGCAGTGGAACAGCTTTTCTAAAGTTACACGGACCTTGCGGATGTATGGATCGGTTTCCAGAATTTTATGCCAATTTAGCCATAGAAAAATACATTTTAAAAAAGGCCAAAAATACAAATTTTCTCCATAGGCTAAAGCATGGAAATGAACCGGGGGGGGGGGGGGATTTGCAGATGTTGGGGAGGATTTGTGGATCTTCACAAGTGGGAATTTGCACAATTTTGGGGAACTGAAACAAAAAAATCCAATTCTGCCAATGCGTGGAAAACCCTCCCAAAATGAAACAAACAGCACCTGACAATCCACAAAACACAGCGACACAGGGAAAGGTGCATTACACACAAATAAACACACAAACACCTAAACCAGACACACACACACACACACACACACAAAGGACGACAAAACACCACCCCCTGAGAGAAAGTCAAAATGGCAGATTCATCCATCCAGGCATTGGGGGTTGAGTGTTTAACTCTTAAATGTCTGGGTTTGAATCCCTGTGTATTCAACTATGCCTATGGTACAGAAACAAGGGTTCCTCACCTGTAACAGTTACATGGCAGGCAGCTGCAACATTTTCCTCTCTATGCTTGGGGTATTACTATAGAATTTGGCTGGTACAGATGGGTGAGAATTTCATTTAATTTGTTTTTGCTTGTTGTTGTTGGATTAGTATTAGTATTAGTATTAGTATTATTAGACACATGTAATGTAGACACATTTAATGTAATGTAGACACATTTATTTATTTATTTATTTATTTACTGCATTTCTATACCACCCAATAGCCAAAGTTCACACAAAAATTAAAACCATAAAATATAACTTAAGTATACAATTTAAACCACAATATAAAACCACATTATAAAAGTAAAACCACAATAAAACCGAGCAGCAATGCAGAGATTTAAAATACAGATTTAAAACAGCAATTTACAAGGCAAGGATGGTAAAATGTTAAAACACTGGGAAAATAAAAAGGTCTTCACCTAGTGTCAGAAAGTGTATTCTGTAGGTGCCAGACGAACCTCTCTGGGAAGATCATTCCACAGTTGGGGTGCCACAGCAAAAAAGGCCCTCTTCTGGGTATTGTGCATTAATAAATATTTAGCCTTTTAAATAGCTTTTAGTGGTTTTAATGTGGTTGAATTTTATGTTATTATGTTACTGTTTGGTTTGTTGCCACCAATGTGGTGTACTCTTGGCAGTATAGAAATATTATAAGTAAATAAACAAGAATGAAGAAGAACTTGCCAACATTCACAAATTTGGTCATGAATGTGACAGGAAGAACTTGAAATTTTAAAAATGCCCAATAATGCAACTCTTTAAGTTATTGGAATCCTACCTGGGGCAGATTGGATGGGTGGAGATCTTGTGTATTGTTTGTATTTGTAACCATAGTACAAATAAAACAATACAAAAAATACTGTGTCTTATTATAGCCAGAATTTTTAAAGCAAACAAAAACACATAATGATTCTGTGATTTAATGCAGCATATGCAGGTAGAGATAAGAGATCCTGTTTCTTTAACACTTCATCATATTATGACATTTTAATTTCCAAGTGAGTATGATTAATGCCCCTGGAGAAATAATTTATCATCAATACTAATTCAAATGGCAGAGGGTCTAAAAAAAAAAAAAACAGCTGGCGGTAATACTGATATCCTGGAGATACTTTTGCTTTGCTTTGATAAATTAACGCTGTATCTCATTAATAGTAAATTAACTTTCCATTGTACTAGAACAGTCCTTGGTTTCACAAAATAATAATAATAAAAAAAACTGAAAACAATTTAACTTTGTGATTCCCTACAATTCTGCAAGTTGTGGAGGAAGAGGAAGGAAGATGTCTAGACCTTCTGAAATAAAAGTTTGCATCAACTTGTATACAATTGGTGCTTTAACAATATTTGCAAAGTAAGTATCAGTAGTGCTTGGCTTTCTAAATTTGGGATTAGGGAGTGAAGGAAATAAGAGAAGAAACTGAACTGAAAGTGAATTGGCACATGGAGATAGAGTCAGGTGTGCATATCATGGCTAGTGTAATAATAATAATAATAATAATAATAATAATAATAATTTTATTTATTTCTTACCAAACTCTCCCTCTGGATCAAGGCGGGGTACAGCAACAAATACAAATCACCATAAAATACGTATATAACTATCGCTTCTCGGCCTTTTGGCTAAGACAAATTAATTAAAAGCACATAAAACAAATACATTATTAAAAGACATTTAAAATTCAACTGGGTAGGCCTTCCAGAATCTAGAGCTGATCTGAAACTTCTCAGAAGACTTTTTTTTTCTGAGATAATTTCTATTTTTTTCTTCTGCCCCTCTGCCACCTTTCTAAATAATAATAATAATAATTGTTATTAGCATTTATATACCGCCCCATAGCCAATGCTCTGTAGGCAGTTTACAAAAATTAAAAACATTGAACCTTTAAAAACCAATATATAAAATGTAAAACCATAAAAACCTAAAAACAATCTACATATCATTTAAATTATCCAGGGGTCAGTTAAAAAAGCTCAACATATGCTGTTAAATGCCTGGGAGGAGAGATAAGTCTTAACCTGGTGCCAAAAAGATAACAGTGTCGGCTCCAGGTGAGCCTTGTCAGGATGAGACGTGATTCCAAGCTCAGGTGGAGCAGGGACACTGCCTTTCTCCTTTCACAATGGCAGAGGCTGTCCAGTTGTAGGAAGTTCTTCACCTGGGGTACATCTTGACGAGGGGAAAGCCCCGGGGTAGATCTGCAGTGGCGGCAGGTCATTTATATGATGCAGCAGCCAATGCAGAGCCATCCAATAGCATTTCCCCTATGCTTCGCTTTTAAAAAAGTCGGGGACTTACCGTGACATTTTCCTCTGCATTTACCATCGGTCGCCTTGCTCCGGTGTTACAGAGGAGGCGTGGCAAAAGCAATAACGCCCCCTGATTGGTGCCATCACCCAGGGAGGGGGTGTCCAGTGACCCTAATGACCACTGGACCGCCTCCATAGCCCTTGCGTAGATTCTTGTAATCTATCTATCTATCTATCTATCTATCTATCATCTATCTATCACAGGGCTCCTTGGACAGTGGGGAGGTGGTGGTCTGTCTCTGTGCCTCCCTATAACTGCAACACTGCACAGTTAGAGAAAAAGAAAAAAAATATGTAAGCTGGTCCTCCTCTCCTCAAAGAGCAGTGCAGGCATATGGGGGATGGGAGGGGGGACGGCCCACCTCTGTGGCTCCCTATAACTGCGACACTGTGCAGTTAAAGATTATTATTATTATTAGGGGTGTGCACGGACCCCCCTGGATCGGATCGGGACCCGGATCGGGACCTCCAATTTTGTCACGGATTGGATCGGACAAAATCAGAGCCCCCCCGGACCGGATCGAGTCCGATCCCGATCCAAAAATCGGAAATTTTTGGATCGGCCGCCATTTCCCCCCCCCCCCCATAGACTTGCATGGCCCTGGCAGGTAAGCCCCCTCCCCTGCACTCCCTACCCCCCCTGGGGCTGTCCGCTTCCATCCGCGGGCGCCCGTGGATAGAAGCGGATGGCTCCGGGGGGGTAAGCCCCCTCCCCCCTGCCACTGCTTACCTTTTAGGGACGCCCGCTCCCGTCCGGTGCCGGCGGCTACTGCCAGCGGGCTTTGTGGCCTGCTCTAGAGTAGTGCGCCGGGTGATCACCCGGCGCGCCACCCTGGAGCAGGCCGCGGAGCCCGCTGGTAGTAGCCGCCGGCGCCGGACGGGAGCGAACATCCCGGAAAGGTAAGGGCCCCCCTCCTCCCCTCCGCGCGCCTCCTCCTCCCCTCCGTGCGCCCCCTCCTCACCTTTCTGGGACGTTCGCTCCCGTCCGGCGCCGGCGGCTACCGCCAGCGGGCTTTGCGGCCTGCTCTAGAGTAGCGCGCCGGGTGATCACCCGGTGCACCACCCTGGAGCAGGCCGCAGAGCCCGCTGGTAGTAGCCGCTGGCACCGGACGGGAGCGGACATCCCTCAAAGGTAAGCACCCTCTCCTGCCCTCCGCACCCCCCCCCCGCTGTCCACTTTCATCGGCGGGTGCCCGCTGGCGCCCGCCAATGGAAGCGGCGGTGAGCGCCAGCGGGCACCCGCCGATCCGCCGATCCACCGATCCGCCGAACCGGTTCGGAGCCTTTTCAGATGGGTTCGGACTGGATCGGCCGATCCAGCTGTCGGATCGGAAATCGGATAATTTATCCGATTTCCCACTAGACCGGACTTGGATCGTGGATCGGATCCGATCCAGTGCACATCCCTTATTATTATTATTATTATTATTATTATTATTATTATTATTATTTTAAATAGCAGCCTGGTCCTCCTCAAAGAGCAGCGAGGACATACAGGGGACGGGTGGCGGTCTGCCTCTGCAGCTCCTTTCGATGCAGTTAAAGATTAAGGTTGTGGAGAAAATTGAGCAACCTGGTCTTCCTCCCCTGTAAACCCCACATTAGCTCCTTCACGTGGGGTCAACGTGAAGGAGTGCGAACGCGAGGGTTTCAGGGCTTGCAACGCCAAGGCGCCGACATCAAGACACCCCCCTGGCTTGCTGAATTGGGACTCTGAATATCTGACTGAAGTTTTCTTTGGGTCGGGCCAGCAGAGGATCAACAGAAAAGAGGTGAGGGTTGGGGGCGTCACTGCAGCAGAGACATTTAGCAAAAGAGGAGTTGAAGGTTCACCATAGTCACAGGCCAATGATGTTCTGGCACTTCACAGTAGCTGTACTAACCTTGAATGTAACCATTTCATGAATTGTATTATTTGTTTTAAGCGGTGGGCCTTGAGCTTTCTATGCTCAATGACAAATTGTTCTTTGTTCAGTGTTGTTAAGGAACAAGTGTTTTTTATAAAACACTTCATTGTCTGGAGATGCCAGAAATCTTTCCAAACAACTAGAGAATTATATTCTTCGTGAAGAGAGAATTGCGAATGAATATTCTGCAGATGTTAACATTCTATGCAATTTCCATAATGAAGACTGAGTAGACAAAGCAGAAAAAGGTTTTATATACAAAGCTATCTGAAGTCAATCATGGGTTTTCAGTCAATTATTTGCCCTTGTTTCCCCTTAAATGGAAAGAATCACATTGGAGGAAGATGACAAACTCAGTATGTCTCTCTCTTTCTCTTTCTGTTTCTCTCTCTCTCTCTCTGCTCCTTGGTGATCTTCCAAAGCAATTTCTGAAAACAGGCTGTTGGTTTGTCAGGCTGATCAGATCAGCTGTGAAACGCTTTTGTGAGGTTGGGTGGGAATACCTTGGATTAAGGATGGCAGCCTGTTAATGCTTTTAATACCTTGGTTTAGAAATGTACCTTGAGAACAGTTGTTTTGTTTTTCAATTACTAGTTCTTATTTACTAGATACTTACCTCACCCTTCCTGCAAGGTTAAGAACATAAGAACATGAGATGTGCCTTGCTGGATCAGGGTCGATATAGTTCAGCACTGTGTCCACAGAGTGGCCAACCAGCTGTCAACCAGGGACCCACAACAGAACACGGTGCAACAGCACCCTCCCACCCATGTTCCCCAGCACCTGGTGCAGACAGGCTTACTGCCTTGGATACTGGAGGTAGCAAATATAGGCTGACCATCTGAAAAGGAGGACAGGGCTAATGTAACTTTAACAGTTGTAGAGAAAAGGGAATTTCAGCCAGTGTTATTTGTATGCAATTAGTTCCTGGTGAAATTCCCTCTTCATCACAACTGTTAAAGGTGCAGGCACTATACTAGAGTGACCAGATACAAAAGAAGGCAGGGCTCTGCAACTTTAACTGTTGTGATGAAGAGGGAATATCACCAGGAACTAATTGCATACAAATGACACTGATTGAAATTCCCTTTTCTCTACAACTGTTAAAGTTATATGAGCCTTGTCCTCCTTTTCAGATGGTCAGCCTAACCATCAGGGCTAGTAGCCATTGATCACCTTTTCCTCCAGAAATTTATCCAACCCCCTTTTAAAGCCATCCAAATTGATGGTCATCACCACATCTTGTGGTAGTGAAGAAATCCTTCATTTTATTTGTCCTGAATCTCCCACCAATCAGCTTCATGGGACGAAGGCTAGTTCAGACCAGTGTAACGTAGGCTAGCTCCCTCTTCTTTTATCCCTACAATGACCCTGTCAAATCGATTTAGGCTGGAAGATTGTGATTGGTGCAAGTGACTTTCATTGTTTGGTCCAAACAAAGACCAGACAGGGCCCCTGTGTTTAGCCTGCTTGAGGTTGCCTTCATAGCACATCCCTAACAGCACTGATAGGGCCAAATAATAATTGGAGTTGAGCAATGTGTCAGAACTTAGGATAGCAAGGACAGCTTTATATTTGTCCGTCCTAGAGCAACCTTATTATTGATTCTTGTCAGCATTCTGTTAGCTCTTTTCTAAATGAGTTCTGTGGCTTGACCTTGAAAACATCTGAACAGGATGCCTGCACATTCATTCTAATTGCTGCTCTTCCTTATGGACTGCACCACACCAACCTGCCAGTCATCAAGTCCATTTGTCGGTGAACTCACTTAATTAAACATCTCAAATTCAGTTTACTCGATCTTTTCCACTATATACACTAAAAAAACAAAAACAAAAAAGCCCATCAGCCATCTAGAGCTCCCCAAGGAGAAGCTTTCTTAAAACAAAAGTTGGCATTGCTGTCTTCTTGCGGGCAGAGTAGGAATGGAGGAAATAAGGACGAAGACACCAGAGCTTGATATAAAATGAGGGCCTCTTTTATTTTATATGGGTCATTCACCCTTCCTTGGATCTACATGTGAAACTGCAGGGATCTATTCAGACCTTTCTCCAGGCAATTAGCCTGCCTTATGGGTGAGCCACTCTGCCAAAGCCAGGAGTTGGGTAAAACCCACCCCCTTGCTTAAGCTACACTTCAGTGTAAGTGGGGGAGATCACCCTGCACCACCCTACCTGATGTCACGCAGCAGTGCTAGGAAACTCTCATGGAGGAAATCCTGGTTAAGTCCTCTAAGGGGACTTTTCAAAAAAGCACCAGAAGCAGGGGAGGCTGCTAAAGCATGGGACACGAACTGAAAAAGAAAGACAACACACACACAGACACACACACACACACACACACATCTCCCCTGAAACCTGCACACTAAGAAATTTCTCCAGAATTCTCATGCACTTTGCAAACAAAGCAAGCAAGCAAACAAGCAAACATTTGCAGGAAAATGAAGAGGTTGACAAGGACCGGGATGGAATGTTGCGCAGCAGTAGTTGAAACTTATCAAAATATGCACCTCAATATACGTTTGGGGAGAAAACTCACATTTTTGTGGTGCAGTTTTTCACCCTTTTTCTGAAGAGTGCAGATTAATTCAGAAATGGAATGGAATCATGGTAAAAAAATGCACCAGTGACAGAGTCCAGAAAGAGATTCACTCATTTCTACGCCTACTCAGCCTATGCCAACTTGGTCCCCTCCAGATGCTTAGGGATGGGTGAATTCAATCCTACCTGCACCATGCAATGCTAGCTGAACACCTGTTGCCTGCCTGACCCTGTTTACCGCACACAGCAATTTGCTGGATAGTCCATAGTTGCCCAGAGAGCAATGCATGGGATCCCCCTCCTAGCAAAATGACGGCTCAGCCTTTTCCATAAAGGGCTATTTTGTACAAATAGCAGCCATAAAAATGCCTATTTTCTCAAAAGTACAGGCATAACAGTACAGGCACAGGCCAAGTCACACAGTGTGGGGGTCCTTGCTTTCCTGACGCTTGGCCATGCTGGCTAGGCCATACTGGTGAAGTCCAAATCATCTGGAATGCACCAGGTTGGGAAAGTATGGGGTGTATGGATTTTGTCAAATATGTTCCGTCTGCATTTCGGGGATTGCCATTCCATTGCCCGCTCATTGGCAGAATTGGACTTCTTTTCCATTTCCCCAAATTTGTGCAAATTAGCACATGCAAAAATGCACAAATTCCCCTAAAAATACATAAATCCCCCCAAAATGTGCATATCCATGCTTTAGCCTATGGGGGAAATGAGCATTTTTAGCCAATGTTGTTATTATTATTATTATTATTATTAATGTATTTCATTTATTTTGTTACATTTCTAATCTATACCAACCAATAGCTAAACCTCTTGGGGTGTTCCTCAAAAAGTCATATTTTTCTATGACTAATTTGTTTGTAAAATTCATTAAAGTAAAATAATAATTATATATATATATATATATATATATATATATAGTGGCCATAATCCATGGAATCCATGCAGCTCAGGAAAAGCCAGTCTGCTATGGTATCCACTTATTAGATAATTAGAAATACAAACCCATTTAATTTTCTTACCGATTTCTCTGGCATTCCTGGCTGGTGTGTGTATTCTTTCTTTGCATCCCAATTTCAAAACATTTGTATCTAGACAGGTAAGAAAAATTCATGTGTTATAGTGTGGATAGCTTTGCTTACACAGCACATCCAAGTCTTCAGTCTTCTATTCGCAACATAAAACCTGTATTAGTACAGGAAGGTGTGTGTGTGTGAGTTCCAGGATTTATGAGAAATTCATTCCAGGTCAGGATTTACCCAGTCAACAGCTTCCAGCCCAAACATAAACTTCAGAAAAACTCTGCTGTTGAAATTCAAACATTTCTATGTTTGCAATGTGATTTGTGGACTGATAAATTTGTTTTTTGACATGTCATGTACATTTGAAAAATGTGCACGAAAAATTCATACTTTTGAAAAATGCACACAAATTTGTTTTAATCAACGGGAGAACAACATGTATGTTTCCAAGATGTGCACAATTGATTTGTATGTTTGGGAATATATGAACAGATTTTCAAAAAAATAAACACAGCTCCCAACCTGATGGAAGTTGAAGAACTTCAGTGAGCTCACATTTTGCTGATTCTCTCATTCTTAGTGTGAGCATGCGTGGAGGTCTTTATTCTTCCACTTCTTTAAAATCTAACCTCCAAGTTAGATTACTGCAATACACTCTATGTGGGGCTGCCGTTGAAGATGGTTCAGAAGCTGCAACTTGTGCAAAATGCAGTGGCCAGATTGGTAACAGGGATCAGAAGGTTTGAACATAAAAGACCGAATCTGGACCACTTCCTTGGCTGTCTGTACATTTCCAAACCCGATTCAAGGTGCTAGTTTTAACCTGTAAAGCCTTACACGGCTTGGGACTACAATACCTGATGGAACACCTCTCCCGACATAAACCTACCTGTACACTACACTCAACATCTAAGGTCCTCCTCTGGGTGCCTACTCCGAGGGAAGCTCAGAGGATGGCAACAAGGGAGAGGACCTTTTCAGTGGTGGCCCCCCAACTGTGTAACGATCTCCCTGATGAGGCCCGTCTGTCACCAACATTATTATCTTTTTAGCGCCAGGTTAAGACTTTTCTTTTCTCCCAGGCATTTAATAGCTTATGCTGAGTTTTTAACTGAGCTTGTGGCCTGACATTGTTTTAAATGTTGGCTGTTGTTTTTTTATGTTTGTACGGTTTAAAATTTTGTATATTGATTTTTAATGTTCAATTTATTAATCTTTGAAACCGCCCAGAGAGCTTTGGCTATGGCGCGGTATATAAATGTAATAAATAATAATAACAATAATATTAATAATTAATAATAATAAATCATCTTGTTGTTGCAGACATTTTCCCCAAGTTTTAAAACCCTAGTGTTTCCAAATCCCAGTGTTCCTTTAGAATTCCACAGGTCTCCGAAAGCTCGTTCTACCTTGAACTACCACTCATAGTTGTCAGAGAGAGACTAACTGTTACAAATCAGCATTTCCCCTCCCTCAGCTCTGCTCCTCAGCAGCCCAGAATTGGCACCCAGCCTGAACAGTAACTGTGCTCAAATATTCTAAACAGCTGGGCTTTTCTCACTGTCAGACTGGCACGCTGCACCAAGGACAGCTTAGCTCATCTCTAAGGATGGTCCAGATGGGCCAACTCACACACGCCACCATCTTGATGACCGGTTGGTGTGTTTCTTGGTAACTCTGGAATGGTGGAAGAAAAGAAAGAAAGGACAGGGTTGGGTTTATTGCAGTCAGAAATGTAACCTTCCCAATGTTCCATTATTTGTCCTAAATCTTATCATGGCAATATAATAATGCCAAGCAGGAGTCTGCTTCTGTAGACTGTAGACTCTGGGCTCCATCGCACCAGCGTTTTATCACAGTTTCATCCTGCCTTGTTTACCATTTTGCCCAGCAACCCTCACACGTCATCGTCCCTGTCCTGCAGTCACCTCGCCTCTTCCCCTCCATTTTCCATGTTTTTCTAGGGTGGGGAAAGTGCAGCATTTTTTCTCCATGTGGGACAAAACTTCTCTTCCATCCCCATGTATTGCCATCCTCACGCTATGTCAGAACGTCCTGCTTTTGTGGGGGCATGTTCGTTGAAGGGCAGTCCTGCTGACGAAAGAGGAGGGTGGGGCAGTTCTCCTCCAGCTCACCCTTTGAATTTCCTCTGTCATTCTGCTTGGGGGAACGCGCGCTGAGTCAGTCTAACGAACGGACTTGTGCTGAGTTGGTCAGATGGACTTCCACTGCTTCAAGCCTACTCTCATTGCTTTCTCATCCACCTGTTTGAATTTCCCCCTTTTCCCACTGCTGTAGAAGGTGCTCCAGCGGACGTGCGCTACTGCACCCTCATTCCTATCCGCCCTCACTTTCACCCACTCTCATCCATCCATTTCAGCCTGCTCTTCCCGCCCCCATGCGTGAGGTGGTGTAGTGGAGTTCAAAGCCGACTCATGCAGATGCGCTGAAGTCCGTAGAACCGCTCAACCAGGAAAGGGAGGGGGAGCGGGCACCCAAACACCCCACACATAAAGGAGCATTAGCGCGCCTCAAACGGCAGAAACGGCACCCAGCCGATAAAATCTTAAATCGCTAAAACACTAGACCACAAAAACAGAGTCTGGGGGGTGCCCACATCCATCACAATGCCCATCACAACCACAAAAATTGCAGGGGGGAGGAGGAGAGTTGGGGTGCGGTGGGCGCAATAGCGAGGGGGGGAAGTGAAAAGAGATTTCGCTGGGACCGTGGTGATCCAAAGAAGTGCGAGCTGGTGCAGGTGAAAAGATAAACAATGGTGAAATAGTGCCACAACAAAAGCACAAGAAAAGGTCCAGCAGTTGCCACTCTAATGAACCAGAGGTCAAAATCGTGGCTCTTACCCAGGAAAAAAAAGTAGGTTTGATGGAGCTCTCTGACCCGCCAAGCAAAATAAGAATATTTTTAAACTAGGGGTGCTGAAGGATTTTGTTAAGTCTGCATTTTGAGGCAAGCTGACCCAACTGCTGATGAACGTGCAGATAATTCCCTGATGAGCGTCCAGATCAGAACAAGATGCATCAAAGCTCATATCAAATGTGTATTTTAGCAACAGCAAAAAGTTTGGAAGTGTTTACTTCTGAACGTATTTTAGGAATGCCTGTTTTGTGAGAAAATTGGTTCACATTATTATGTTGGTGCTTTGCTGAATCCTGACCCCTACTTTTCCAAAATTGTTTTCTCCCGCTGAAAGAGGCATTGCTTCTTCCGCTTCTTTCACAGGGAGGAGACACATTTAAAAGAATTGGAAAGCCCAAGGTTGTGATTGCCTTGTTGGGTGTAGGAGGTAGCTGAGGGTCTTCTTTCTATTTTTCTTTCTTTTTTAAAAAAACCTTCTTCTTTAGGGATGGTGCGGGTGCTTGCACCCTGCTGGCCAAGTCATGGGATGGCTGTGGGTGCACTCACCGAGTCCTGGATGGACCAGGAGTGCCCTGTCGCCACCCACACCTAGATACAAGCGAGCATTTTTTAAGAAAGATCAAGGCTGTGTTTCTTGTATATTTATGTTGCAGAAAATGGCAGCCATAGAAGGGCAATTGCCACAATGTTAGAGACGTAATGGGCCTGGCGGGCAGGGACGGGCAGCCGGGATGGCTCATCAGGCGCCTGGCAAAGACAGGCAGAGATAGGTCCATCCATCCTCCTCCTCCTCCTCTTCCTCCTTCCTTTACAAATGCCCCATGCACTGCTGAACGTGGTTCTTCATTCAGAAGCTTTTAGCCTAATATGAAGCTTCCACCAAGGATGGTTACAGCTAGGACAAAGAGATGCAATTAGAAACCAGATTTTGTGTAACTAATATATAGCCACCGCAAGAGATGGTGCCATTAGCAGCTGTTGTGTGTTGTTCTTCGCCTGCTAAACATTAGGAGGGTATCATTCTGTGATTACTTAGACCAGTGTGCTGGCAATGTGTATCTAAGTAGGCCTGCTTAGGTTAGGGATGGATCTGTCAGGTTTGATTTTGTTCAGGTCCTCATTTTTGATTTTGATTTTTGTCCGGTGCTCAGTTTGAGCCATCCCGATCCTGCATCGGATTGCATTTATTTATTTATTTATTTATTTTAGTCTGCATGAAAGTGAGTATACATTTTCATGCAATTTTTTGTTTTAAAAAACTCTGTTTTGAATACCCCGCAATGTACACATTTGCATTTACACTCTTGCAAATACATGCATTTTCCCCTACTGAATAAATTTTTTTTGTTCGCATTTTTGCAAATATAAGCATTTGTGGGTGTTTTTTATTTTTTATTTTTAAATATATGTGATTTGTGCTCATCTTTTGTATACAGTTATTTTGGGTTGCATGATGGCAGGACTCCATGGCAAACTTTGGAAATGTAAAGGTTGTAGCAGCAAACTATGTTCCAATTAGCGTTTAGTTTCAGGGAGTGAAAATTTCTCACCCTCCCCTAGTCATGGTGGCATTCTGTCACTAGTTTGCCTGGGTATTTTTGGCAGTAGAGCCAGTTGTGGTGTAGTGGCTAGAGTGTTGGGCTGGGAGTCAAGAGATCTGGGTTCTAGGCCCCAATCGGCCATGAAAACCCACTGGGTGACTTTGGGCCAGTCACAGGCTGCATTCAGACAACACAATAGTCAATGGTGGGGTAATAATCAGCTTTACAGCTGTTCATCTAGGGAATACTCCCCACACAACACAGTAATAAATAATCAACCGTGGTGTGGATTAGGATCAGTGCTGAGTTGACTATGGCAGCATTCGGATGACATGATAGTCAATACAACTGATGATTGTTCCCCCCCCCCCCAGTTGATTATTGTGTTGTCTGAATGCAGCCACAGACTCTCAGTCTAACCCACCTCACAGGGTTGTTGTTGTGAGGATAAAATGGAGACGAGGAGGATTATATATCCCGCCTTGGGTTCCTTGGAAGAAAAACATCAAGATATTAATGTAATAAATAAATAGATTAATAGAATAGATTAATAGCAGTACAGTGACAAGACACAGCCAAAGCTCCTAAAGATTCAGAAGCCATCCACTGAGCACAGAGGAGCTTCCAGACACTGCTGCTACTTCACTGAGAAGCAATGGTGGAGGGAGTTGTTGGTGGAGGGAGCTCCACTCACCATGGAAGGAAGGAAGAGAAGATCAGCCATATGGTAAGTCCTCAGAGCAGAAGAGTCGCTCAAAGGCATTTAATAAAAAGATTGACAGATGCCTCTGGTTCCATCTCCTAGCATTCTGTGTATAGGGCTGGAAAAAAACTGTAAGTAAAAAAGGAGGAAAAGTTCATCTCTTCATTCTTGTGGCATTTAATTTAATATTCTTACATTAAGGAATAAGGTGTTCACAGTTAGCTTTGCTGCTCTTGCTTTGGATCGAAAACACCTTGGGAGTTAGGAATCATTTCCCCCCTGAAATTCAAAAATGAAAACGGGGACAAATTAAAAGTTTTCCTCTTACCATGCAGAAGTTCTTATGATTTCAGCCATAGTCAGTCTTCTAAGCACTGCTGACCTGGCATTCGCCGTGTGCTCACCATAGGACAGCGTATCCTTAAACCCTTTTATCATTCATCAGCTGGAGTTTCATTTGCCTCTGAGCTGTCATTCTTGAGAACTTTCAAACTGCCTGTATCTGGAAAAGAAGAAATAAGATATTGAACACAGGAGTGTGTTTGAGTTTGCTTTTCCTTAAGGAATATATTACCTTTCTGTAGTGCAAAGCCGCTCCTTCAGCCCAGCTTGAATGGGTTCAGACTGTGGCAAATTTGCAGCCAGTCAAAGATAAAGGCAAGGCAAAGCGTTACTTAAGCCAATTCCACCACTAGCCAGATGTCTTTGACCTCTTTTTTTGCTGCCTCAGTCAGTTCCGGCTCCAGGTTATTGAGGGCTCATGGGCAGGATACCTGCCATGGGTTTCCTCCCTCAGTGAGCCTACTGTCTCACTACCATAACCTCCAGTTGATCTTGCTCCTCCTCTTTCTCATCATTGCTACCTCTCGCTTGCTTGACAGGCAGAGAGTCAGCGTACAAACAGGCGGTGGCATCTCTTTCTCCTCAGAACCACCACTGTCTCATTCAGGTTGCAATGGTGAAGTCAGGGAGCAACTATTGGCCGCCTGAGTATTGGTGGGGATGAAGCGATTTGACCATATAACACCTATACTGCACCAGCTGCGCTGGCTCCCTATGTGTTTCTGAACCCAATTCAAAGTGCTGGTTTTGACATTTAAAGCCCCAAATGGTTTGGGACCATGTTACTTGACGGACCGCCTTCACCCATATCAGCCTGCCCACTCTTTAAGAACAAAAAGAGAGGCCCTTCTCACCTGCCCACCAATGAGAGATATTAGGTGGGTTTCCACACAGGAGAGGGCCTTCTCAACAGTGGCCCCTCACCTGTGGAACTGCCACCGACGATCCGCCATGCACCATCCTTACAGGCTTTTAAGAAGGTCTTTTTTATTATTATTTTGCAATGGCCTTCTCTTAAATACTGTTTTGCTGCTGTTACACTTGCTGTTTTATTACTAGTTTTTAATGTTAGCTTTTATTGTTTTAATTGATATTTTACTTTTATGTTTTTATTGCTTTTAACTTGTACGTTGTTTTTATATATGGTTGTTTTTATATATGGTTGTAAGCCACCTTGGGAGAGCTTCTGCCCTAAAAGGCAACTAAGACATGTTTAAAATAAATAAATAAGTACATAAATAAATACATAAATATTGTTTTTGTAGTTTTTGAAGTGTTGATGTGGTTTTTAAATGTATAGATTGTGTGTATGTTGTATGTTTTTGCTGTTTTAATTTTTGTATATTGTTTTTAATTGTTTTTAATCCTATGTAAACCGCCCAGAGAGCTTCGGCTATGGGGCGGTATACAAATGTAATAAATAAATAAATAAATAAATAAACTCTTGTCAATGGGTTCTTACTGGGGTTTGGGTCCTTGGCAAGTGGTGGTCCTGGTCTAGGCATCCAACCTCCCCACCCCCCATGGTTACAGTAGAGGATTATCTGGTCACTTCAAGGTGCAATTGATGTACAATTGAGGCATTTGCACTAACCTCAACTGTGCAAATGCTGTCTTGCCCACTGCTGAGACCTGGGCATCCAAGCTATGATAAAGTTAAATCCAGGTTCTACTAAAGTTAAATAATGTTATTGCCCCAGTTAACCCAATGGCATATCTTCTCTCCTCCCATTATTCCCGGTCCGTTCGCATATAGAAGATTCATAGATCAACGTGATTTCTAATGAGCATTTGTTAACTTTTAAATAGCATGTATTTTATGTAATACTTCAGATTAATGAATGTTTGAACATGTTGTTATACGTGTGCCAAACAAAGTGTTACACTAAGCTCAGAGTTACTTAAGATAATTAGCCATGCTTAACTTAAAAGTACCTTCTTATGGATGGACTTATTCCCGGAATGTAATGTTGGACTGTATTTACATGGAGGAATGCTATTGGTGGAAATCCGTTAAGCTTTTTGAAAGTATTGAAAGGATTATCCAAATCCTTTGAGTTATTTGGTGCTAAAAATAATGACTCAATCATTGGATTGTACACATTATGTAACTAACCAGTACAGAACATGTGGACATGAGTGATCCCTATCTGCTTTGTGTTTGAAACTGATAGAGTAAAGCTGGTGCGAATTCATGTTGCCATATATCATTTTTTTTCTGTTCCAGATATCATTGATTTAAAAAGGCAATCCACTGAGGTTGTGCAAGGAATGTTTCGCTTCTCCATTCATTCTCATTTTTATAGGTTTCATTTGTTTCTTTTTTCTATGTGTTTGAATTGCCTCTGTCCATTCGTCTGTTTCTCCATTGACATCAATGGAAGAATCAGCAATCTTCTGCTGCCTATAACCAACAGGTAGGGATGTATGAAATTCAGTCCTCATCCCACCTCTTCCACCCATTTAGAAAAAATCACATCCAGGCAGAGGGCTTTAAGTGCCTAGTTCTGGATTTGAATACCTGCATTCGACCATGTTGGTGGTGCTTAAATTTGGTTTCCCTTAATTTTTAAGAGCTGAATGGCAAGGGGATACAACATGTGTCTCTCCACGGTGGGAATGTCTGCACCTATTTAATTTATCAGGTGCAGTTAGGTGATTCATTATTAGTAGTATTTTGGGTATGTTCTTCTCAAACAATGAATCCAAGGAAATTCTCACCCATCTCAATTGTGGGATGGGGAGCAATGTGGCTTCATCACCCTGAGTACTGGTGGTGTGAAAAAACCTTTGTTATACTGGATGATTTCATAAATTTTCTCAGCTTCATAAGCAAATACATCTTTTGGAGAGCCAGTGTGGTGCTTGGACTGGGAGTTGGGAGATCCAGGTTCTAATCCCCATTCAGCTATGAAGCTCATTGAGTAACTTTAGACCAGTCAATGACAAAAGGGCTGTTGTGAGGATAAAATGGAGAGGAAAAGGTTCATGTAAGCCACCTTGGCTTTCTCGCAAGGTGATGGTAAAAGTGGGTTTATTTATTTATTACGTTTATATCTCACCTGTTTTCCTCCGTAAGGAACCCAAAGTGGCATACATAACCCTCCCCCAGTCCAACACACCAGCCACTACATCACACTGTCTGGTTATAAACATAATAAATAAATTTTGTGTGTAGGGATGGGAGAATCAGCAAGGATCAAGTTGGGTGAGGCTTTCTGAGTTCCACCTGAACTGCATAGTCCTTGTTCCTGAATATGACATTTGTTATTGTTATTGTTATTCAAATGGCAAAAGTATGCATTTTAAATGCACATTTTTTAAAAATAAAATAAAAGTGTGTACCCAAATGTGTGCTTCCACCCTCCACACACACCATTGACGAAGGCATGGAAATGCACTTCATTTACAAAATGCACATTTTTAAAAGTGTGCATGATTCCCACAAATGCATTTTGCGAACATGATTGCCGGCTTTGGAATGCACGAGCTTTACCCGAAAAAGCGGTCATGACTGAGGGTGCAAGCAAGGCATGTTCTGATGTTTAATGAACTGAAATGAAATTTGTATATATCCCTACTTGTGTCCTGTTTTATTCTGTTGTCAAGCTGCCCTACAAGGTACCAGGTCTTGGAATGTGTATAGTGCACCCAGAATGCGAGATGCTGTGTCAAACTAGTTCATTAGTGGTTTTGCTGATTACATTTCAGTTTCCCTTTCTATCACTGCTGCCAGCTGTGTCCCCGTTACAAATCTGGACCCAATGGTATAAAACAGTTTGGAACATGGGGGTAGATTTCAGCAGATTAAAGACCGCGCTGTAATGCACTAGACATAATCCTAGCGCTGGTAAACTCTTTATATGCTATCCTTCCCTCAAGATTAGAAAGATTTATGTAACCATATTTTTCCTCCTCCACATCCAAAGCAGCTTAAGGGAATCAACACAGATTGTTCTGGGTGTTGAATAAAAGCCATAAGCCCAGATGAAGCATTACTTTTCTTCAGATACTATATTACACAGTAGCACTTTAAAACTGAGTGGTCATAAGAGACCTGACTGAATAGCAACAACTAGCAAGAATAATTATTCCTTTGGGGTATTTACAAATCGCTATCCACGTGCTATAATAATAGCTCAGAACACGGAATTTTGTTTTTTAAAAAATGGTGTATAGAAAAGTATTAACTTCTTAAAAACAACAACACCATGGATTTAAATGGAGCGCTAGTGCTAGTTTAAACAAGTCTCTTCTTTGTTGTTTTTCTAAAATTTTCTAATATACTAAGGTCCTTGTAGAATCAGTCAGCAAGAGGGGGCATATCAATAAAGTAAGGCTAGAAATATTAATGAGGTTATGAAAAGCGTGGCGTGAAACGCCTATGTATGTGAAGAGGGAAGGGATCAGTTTTGGTTAGAGATGAGGGAGAAATGTGTTTTGTTCGCATTTTAATGTGAACCTAACTACATTAGCACCTCTGTGAAATTGCAAACCAAAACTCAGTTCTCCTTCAAAAAATTCACCTTTCTGAATGTTGCAATGGGGTTCTCAAATGAAAAAAGGCATACAACAATGCACATATTAAGAGAATATGTACACAAGCACACACAAAGTCTTCAAAATGCATTATATTAGGAAAACCGTATATATTAAGCAAAATTGTGTACAAAATGCATTACATTAGGGGAAATAAGCCCCCTGCAGTAGAAAGTTTTATGCAACCTTTTTTTAAAAAAAAATCAAATTTAGGATACATTAACTTTAAGATTGTAAAAATGAGATACTGACAGCAACTACCTTTTACAGATTCATCCATCCCTAGTTTTGGTCCATCTGTAACGTGGTCTCCATCTTTCAAACTCTACCTGCATACTCTGGGTACCCATTAAAGAACAGATGGTAATTCTTGTAATTCTGGTAACATATATGGTGGCCTTCTTCTTTTCAAAATTCCTCCACTTCTGCCTCTCTTCCTCTCAGCCTGTCTGCCTTTTCTGAAGATTTGACCATTAATTTATATAACTATTTTTTTTATTAAGAGTGGCAATACTTCAGAATACAACATGATGGCTCAGTTAGGACAACACATTAGTCAAGGGTGGCTTTAGAACTCCACGGTGGAGTTGTTACGCCACTGTTGATAAATGTGTTGTCTGGCAGGAAAGCTCCACACAATGGTGGAGGTATTTTTTGGGGGGGAATATCCACGTTGCACAGAGGAGAGTTCTTGCATGATCATTGTGTTGTGTATTGCGTGGCAGACTCCGTGGAGTTCTCTGTTGTGTTGAGTTGATTTTTCCCACTGGGTACAGAGTTCCCTGACAAGAGCGACAAAAGGAGTGAGTGCTACTCCAGGAGAGCCACCGGGATTTTTTTTTGCAGCAATGGTTCATGGGATACCATTGGGAGGACCAGGGGAGAACAGAGAGTGAAGGAACTGTCAATCAAATGTCACAATGGATTTTACTCAACTTCACGGTAGCCACAGTCACACAACGGTGGAGTTAGAACATGTTGTGTGGGGACTAACCCCTCAAAAACTCAACTGTTGAGTGGAGTTTTCACACTGCGTTGACTAACGTGTTGTCCAAACTGAGCTGATTTCTAAAGAGTTTGGGTTTCACTGTGCAGCAAAACAGTTTTGCATCAGTCCTTCAGTTGGCATTTATCATTGTCTGGAAATGTTGGTGATTTTTCCCGCTGTTGATGTAAATGTAACATTATCTGGTTTTTAAAGGGAAAACTCATAAAACACCCCCAGTCTCTCCTCCATAAACAAAAATGAAATGAAACAAGGAAGACCTTCACTTTCAAAAGTCCATTGTATAAAAACATATTGTTTAGTAGAACAATTTTATTGGATTTGAAGATCATGGGATGGCACATTTAAATAATAATAAAAAGGTCAGTTCTCTGTCATATCTAGATATGGAGGTGGACAATAATCCACTGCAGAGAATGTACCATCTCTTATTGATTCAAAAGTTGGAAACAACACAAAAGTCTCACATGCTCCTTCTAAAGGATTTAATTGTACTCCCCCCCCCCAAAAAAAAACACGTGGATGTCCTTTGTACCTCCTTGGATGCCCAACGACAGACATGTGGAATGTTCTTTATAAACCAATCTTCACTCATAGGAAAGACTAGCATCATGATTAAAAACAAAACAGAAGGCCAGTGTTAGAGTGTTAGACTAAGAGTTGGGAAATCTGGGTTCTAGTCCCCACTTAGCCATGGAAGCTCACTGGGTGACTTTGGGCCAGTCCCAGACCTACTTCAAAGGGTTGTTGTTGTGAGGATAAAATGGGGAGAAGGACTGTGTATGTCACCTTGGGTTCCTTAATGACCCTCTTATGCAAGGTAGCCTTCTGTAAGAAGGCTTTCAAAGCTCCGATTGGTGTGGGGGAACAGTAAAGTGCACTTCCTAGGGCCTCTGGAAAGTGTACAGTTTCCCCCAGCCATGCTAATGGCTCACACAGCCTCCTGAGCAGTTGGCAAAATCTCACATGGCCCGGTTTGGCAAGCTTATGGGGCAGCCCCCCCCAACTTCTCCAAAGACTACTGGCCCCAGACCATGAGAAGCCTGCGCCTTAAGGGGAAATGGCTCCAGGTCCCTCCCTGTCCATGGGAGGGGGCTCTGATTCTGGAGCAGCTGCTGAGCAACCCCCAGGAGCATCGTCACCTCGAGCAACAAGCCAGTAGGCCTCCTGTAAGATGGTCTCCTCAGAGGAAAGCAACTCCTCTTGAGTAGAGTTCTGGCCAGAGAGCTCTAATGGACAGCAGGTGAGATTTGTTGGGGCTCAGTAGCCTTTGTGAATAAAAGCCTGCAGTCAGTGCATGCAAGCTGTTGGGAATAATGTTTCATTAGTTTTTCTTGCCTTGTTCTTAAACTACTGTGCTGCAACTTTGGACTCCTGCTTGACTCTGCTATTGGATTGTGTATGTATTGGATTGCCTAACTGTGCCTTGACCCTTTTCCTGTTTAGCCACTCCTGCTTTGCCTGAACTGCCTTGAACAGAAACATGTCTGCTGGAACATTGCCCTGGGTTATTACTTGCCCTTGTGGTCAGCCCTGTAACTAAGACTGTTATATAGGCTGACCATCTGAAAAGGAGGACAGGGCTCATATAACTTTAACAGTTGTAGAGAAAAGGGAATTTCAGCTGGTGTCATTTGTATGCAATTAGTTCCTGGTGAAATTCCCTCTTCATCACAACTGTTAAAGGTGCAGGCACTATACTAGAGTGACCAGATACAAAAGAAGGCAGGGCTCTGCAACTTTAACTGTTGTGATGAAGAGAGAATATCACCAGGAACTAATTGCATACAAATGATACTGGCTGAAATTCCCTTTTCTCTACAACTGTTAAAGTTACATGAGCCCTGTCCTCCTTTTCAGATGGTCAGCCTAATGTTATAGCCAACACAGGGCAGGGAAGGGGGTTGTTTCCACCAAGAATATCTTTGGAAAAGCTGTGGTTCCAATTAAAGAAGATGGTTTTGGTTTTCCATATCTTGCTACATAGTATGGGGCTCATCTGCTTTCCTGTATTAAAGCTTGGTCCATTCCACCTTGGTCAGTGTTGGAAATGGCCTGTCTGGAGCCTCTCTCTGAATAGATGCCATTAGGTTCTTAACATATTAAAGTGGACAGAGTTCTTCCTACCATCTTGGCTGTTAGGGAAGTGTGGTGTATAATGGAGATGTTGTGAGCACCTGACTGTGTCCAGCAGACCCAGTCAGGTTCTCCTGGCATGAGTGTTGATACCACTGAAGAGCCTGTGAGGCCCCTAGAGAACTTGGCAGCCACCCTCCTTGTGCTGAAATTGTGCATTCCTCCACCCGTGTCAATGTTGGCTGCCAGTCGCACAATGAGGGGGAGGGAAGTGTGCAATTTCCAGAGCCTCTATAAATGGCCTGCGGGCAGCTTATCCTGCACACATGCTGGGGGTGGTGGGAGTCTGGCTATCAGAGCATGAACAGAATGTGCAGGAGTTTGTCCATTGGTTAGTCTAATCCTATTCAGCCTAACCTGAGAATGCTACTATTTCTGCTTAAGATTACACCCTCAAAAAAGCCTTTGTTGTCATACTTTCAATATTCAACTCACAAGTCATAATAAATAAGTCGCAGTCTAGCTGAGTTAGAGATAAATTTCATCCAGGTGCACATTCTTTATAAATAGATTAGCCGATCTTACTCACAGGTGTTGAGGTGTGGACATGCTAATAATATAGGGGATGGCAAGACAGTTCCACTTGCTGCAGATGCCAGTGAGATAAATGCCTGAGCTGGTATTTAACTTCAAGATGGTTGTTTCCTATCGTTCAAATGCCTGATGCTCTCCCGATGCTAATAGAAGCACTAGCTAGTAGAGGCGTTCAGAGCACCGTCTGGTCCAGTTTTATTGGATGAGTTTCAGTTACTGAGGCCTGAGGATGTGGACAAGGTGCTTGGCCAAGTCCGGTCGACCACTTGTGTGCTTGACCCTTGCCCATCGTGGCTCATTACATCAAATAAGGATGGGACCGCCGGCTGGGTCCAGGAGGTTGTAAATGCCTCCTTGAGAGATGGAGTGGTGCCAGCCTCGTTAAAAGAGGCGGTAATCAGACCACTCCTGAAAAAGCCTAACCTGGACCTGGAAGATATTAACAACTATAGGCCAGTGGCGAACATTCCTTTCCAGGGCAAGGTGCTTGAGCAGGTGGTTGCAGGACAACTCCAGACACTCTTGAATGAAATGGATTATCTAGATCCATTTCAATCAGGTTTCAGGCCTGGTTTTGGAACAGAAACTGCCTTGGTCACCCTGTGGGATGACCTTTGCTGGGAGAGGACGGGGGAGTGCAACCCTGTTGGTTCTCTTGGACCTCTCAGCAGCTTTCGATACCATTGACCATGGTATCCTTCTGGATAGGTTGTCTGGGCTGGGAGTTGGAGGCACTGCGCTGCAGTGGTTCCGCTCCTACTTAGATGGCCATTTTCAGAAGGTGGTACTGGGGGATTATTGCTCTGTGCCATGGCATTTAAGCCATGGGGTTCCACAGGGCTCTATTTTATCCCCTATGCTGTTTAACATATACATGAAGCCGCTGGGAGAGGTTATCCAGAGATGTGGGCTCAGATGTCACCAATATGCGGATGACACCCAGCTCTACCTCTCCTTTTCAACAAACCCAGTTGAGGCAGTGGCTGTTCTGAATCAGTGCCTGGGCACGGTAATGGACTGGATGAGGGCTAACAAACAGAGACTCAATCCAGACAAGACGGAGGTACTGTTAGCGGGTGGTTCGTCTGTCCGGCGAGGTGATGTTCACCCTGTTCTGGAGGGGGTTGCACTCCCCCTAAAGGATTGGGTCCATAGTTTGGGGGTGCTCTTGGATCCAGAACTGTCACTTGAGGCACAGCTGAACTCAGTGGCAAAGAGCACCTTTTACCAGCTTAGGCTGATATACCAACTGCGCCCTTATCTGGACAGAGATAGCCTAGCTACAGTTATCCATGCTCTCATAACCTCTCGTTTGGATTACTGCAATGCGTTATACGTGGGGCTGCCTTTGAAAACGGTCTGGAAACTTCAACTGGTACAGAACAGGGCAGCCAGATTGTTAACGGGGACTGGCCAACGAGACCATATTACGCCAGTCCTTTTCCAACTTCACTGGCTGCCGATCCAGGTCCGGGCCCAATTCAAAGTGCTGGTACTAACATTTAAAGCCCTAAATGGCTTGGGGCCAGGTTATCTAAAGGAACGCCTCCTCCCATATGTACCTGCCCGGACCCTAAGATCATCTACAGGGGTCGTTCTTCGTGAGCCCCTGCCAAAGGAAGTGAGGCAGGTGGCCACTAGGAGGAGGGTTTTCTCCGCTGTGGCACCCCGGCTGTGGAATGAGCTCCCCAGAGAGGTTCGCCTGGTGCCTACTTTGTACACTTTTCATCGCCAGGTGAAGACCTTTTTATTCTCCCAGTATTTTAACAGTTAAATTAACTCAATTTTAATCCTTGCTGTTTTAAATTTGTATTTTAATCTGTATTAATTCCTGCTGCTTGGTTTTATTCTGGTTGTGTTTTTATATGGTATGTTATTTTGTGTTTTTAGATTGTGGCTTGTTTTATATTTTTAAAATGATTTCATGGTTTTAATTTTTGTGAACCGCCCAGAGAGCTTCGGCTATGGGGCGGTATAAAAATGCAATAAATAAATAAATAAATAAATAAATAAATAAAAATAGCATATTTTGCTCCCCAGCAGCTAGGAAACATCTAGGAGTGTTAGCTCCGGGTCTTTGAGGACCTTTGGGCTGAACAAGAAGGTTGCAAATGGTGAAAAGGAGGAACAAATTCATGGGTGGGAAGTCTTGTCAGTAGCTGCCTGCTGGGGTGTGGGCCCTCAGCAGATGCCCAATCATGCTGGCTCTGTCATCTAGTCTACAGGGTAGGGATGGATCCTAATTTCTGCAATTTCAGTGTTTTACCCTTGAATAATGGAATTCCAAATTATAAGGAATTTCATCCCATTGAAATCAAATAACTTGATGCATTGATTTTTGTGGACTAATGTGTGTTGTTGGAATCAACACATTAGATTTCCTCGATTGTTCTAAGTTGTTGGTGTTGATTATTATTATTACTGTTATCATTTTGAAATTGCGTAAAGCTTAGTTCGGATATGCCCAGCTTTCACGAACTTCGCCTCTTGCTGTAATGATGGTAGCTCTCCAAATTTAAATTTAAATAAATAGTTTTACAATATTGCAAACCTCCTCCCTTGGGACGGACATATCTGTCAACTGTGCTCTCTTTCCCATTGCAAATAATGTAAGCCCTCCATCAAAAAATGAGCTGAACAAAATTCTCATTCTCCTCTATCTCCACCAGCCAAATGCAATAGGTAGAGCTACAAGAGGTAGGGATCATGCTGTTTCTACAGGCCCTGTCTCTATTAAAGCCCAGGATCATTTCAGAAGGAATCCTATCTGCTCTGCTGAAATCCTACCTGCCCTTCAGCAATGCCTTATTTCCCTTCAAAAGAGGCAATCATTTTTCTGTCTCTTTGGTTGGGATGTAGAGGATTTCAGAGAAATTTCTCTGGTTGCAGAACAGTGCTTAGCTTACTGGAAGCCAAGGGGTATGTGAGCTCGTTCTTTTGCTATTTCCTCCCGCTCTGTTCCTGCAGCCATTCAAGTTGCTTGAGCTTCTTGGAAAGCCACCCCTCCGGAGGACAGAAAAGCTGAATAATGAGTTTTTCTTCTTCCTCTTCCTTCTCTGCCTCTTCTTCTTCTTGTTACAAGGACTGTAATAACAACAAAGGAAAAGCAAAAATGTCAGCTTCCTGCTGGTCTCTTCTCGGTTTGTGCTTGCATTTGTAATCTATGTTCATTTTGCACAAATTTGCAAATTGTTATTATTATTTTATTTATTACATTTCTGTACCGCCCCATCGTCAAAGCTCTCCTGATGGTTTACATAAGAAAATTGCTTGGCCTTTTGGAGAACACATTCTCCTGCTGGCACTCATGTTTGAGGTTGTGAACAGGGCATGTTTGCATGTTATGTGAGCAGAAACGAAAGTCTTATACGTCCCTGTTCAGCACCACCGTCATTTGAAGTCACAGGGATTCAAAGCCAGACTTTTAAGGGCTAACCACTCAAAGCCTTCTCCCTCAGTCTATCAGAGCTGCTTTCTTCCACATTTCAGTTTGTTTTGATCTCAAACTCTTTCCATCTTGTTTATGGAGAACTTTGAGAAATTGAGTAACCTGTTATCAAAGAATGAACTAAGCCCTTATTTCTAATTCAGCCCTCTGAATTCCTCCTCCCTTCATTTCAAACCAAAACTGTTCATTGAGAACTTTCAGCTCATCCTTACGTGTAATTGGCTAGGTAACAGAGAACCATTGTCCTGTTCCAACAGCTATAAAAGAATTTAAGTACATTTCCAGATTACTTATTGGATGTTATTGTGTCTTTATGAGGACCCTGAAATGTCCCATACGATATTAGAGCTTGCTAACTGTTACTTTCCTGCATGGAATTAAACCCATATCTCACAGTTATTACCAGCCTCTTCTGTCCATCCAAAGACAAAATGGATGAGGGAAATTTTCATTATATAGAAGATACACTAAAATGTCAGCACCAACTTTTATATAAATGTCAACAATAATCAGTCTGCTCCACTTTGGGAGCTATAATGGAAAGTTCAGAGGTTTACTGTGAAATCATGTTTAAAAGAGCTTATAATGTGCTAATCATGAACTACTTTTTGCTTTCTCTGAGGGATGGATTAAGGATGAACCCATGAAATATTAATATACACTAGTGATTAATCTTGGCAACCATCAAGTATTTTAGCCTGTGATCAATGTGAACCAAGCAAAATATAGATGTTAGATTTTCATTGTGATATATCATTGTTCATATTTGGCTTATGTTTTCTCTACAGTTGGGGTGGGTGCAGTGGAAGGAAACAAATCCCCCCAATGACCAGGAGAGGGGCAGAAGTTAGGACTGGTGTGTGTGTGGTGTGCTCAGCTATATACTTATATAAATGATTCTAAAAATTATGGAAGTGTTGTTGGATGAACGAGAAATGTTCAATGTAGCTATGATTCTCCAAGGATCGTCTAGCTGCCCATCTTGTGCTCGATTCCTGTTCATGTTTTTGATAACTGCTAGTTTCATGCAAATGGGTGACTTGTGCAAATCGAGTAGCAATTGATGGGAGGTTTGTGCAAACCTCTGGAAATTTGTGGAAATCTCCAGACATTACTGCACATTTCCTCAATGGACTAAAGCAGGGCTGATTTACTGTACTGAGGAAATTGGTGCAAATCAGGAAATTGGTGCAAATTGAACTCGGAATCAGGAACAAGATAAGCACAAGGACGTGTTTGACAATTTGTGAATATTTTTGGTGGAGATATGCTTGAGTTCAGGACTTCAAACGGGGCACACCCACTTTTTGTGAGCAAAAACAAAATGCTCATATATTCCTAGCAATGGCCACTATGCTATTCCTATTCTGCTGGTTATCTCAGCTGTTTGATTTTGCATACTGACTTGTCTCTTCGCCATAAAGAAGGCCAGATCTCTGTCACAACTGTTTTATAACCATATTTTCATTTAATAAAAATTCTTAGCATGTTCATGCCACTTTTATGTATGTGAAGCACTTTCACTCTTCTGTGCCAGTACCCATTACAACAGTGGGCAATTTGCAGCCTCCAGATCAGCCTTAGCCAGCATAGCCATGGTGAAGAGATGGGAGTTTGATGCCAGTAGCTCAAGAGGACCACAAGTTGCCCACCCCTGCTTTACGATGATCCTGCGAGATAAGCTAGTTTGATGCATCCTCACCATGTCATACAAAAGCTGAGGCATAGTTAATTGCCTAATGCCATGTAGTGACTAGTAAGGTTGTTGCTAGGTAGTAGGCTTGTGCTCTTTGCCCAAGAATTATCTGATAACTGAGAACATTCACAGTGTGTTTGATCTTCCAGAGTGGGGATTGGCTGCTTCTAAACCCATCAAATAATTTCAGAACAGAAGCGCACCCAATCAGAGCTCCTAACATCTCTGAAATCATCCTACCATTTTGTGTGGGTGGTGTGTCTCAATTGAAAGCTTCCCAGTAAGGGTGATGGGGTGGGGCAGTTTTGATAATTGATATTGACATCTGTGGCTAACCAATTAGGAATTGCCACAGCGCTGTCCATGACCATGTTCTGTTCTCCAATCACAATGTTTGGGGGAGGAAATTTTCTCACAGTCCTTGATTCCATGTGCTCATTGCTGTTTTCATACTTGCGAGTTTGTTTCGGTCAGAGAGAGAGAGGGAGAGAGAGATTTATCTTTGCACACACAGTGCAAAGTGAGATGAGGGTGTTTGTTTGCAAAGTGAGATTTAGAGAAGGCGAGGAGGAGAGATCTATGAGATCTCGAGATTACTCCATTTCTTTGCAGAGGGAGAAGCAGAGAGAGGGGGGCTGTTTTTGGTTGGCTGTTTTTATATGCTTCGTTCGTTTCACCTATTCCACCCCCAGCATGTGCAGGAGTGCCTGCCTATTCAGTTAAAGCTTTTTCCTCCAATGTGCCTGCCCGTCCCGCCTTGCAGGGCTGGGTTGCACAGTTATTATTATTAGTAGTAGTAGTATTAATTTCCTCTTAACGGTTTGACATGCTGTAGCTCTCCTTCCTCAAAGCTGAGCCTTCCCAGCAGCACTTGCCTTCAAAGTTACAAGTGTCTTCTTGTATGTTTGTGTGTTTTAGGATTGTGCAGTGTACACAAGCAGTACACAATTAATACAGCGCGCTTTGGTAACATTCCATCACAAGGCGTGGGAAACGCTGACTGCTTCTGCTGGTTCTGACTATATGGGGAGAGGGAGGGCAGGGCTGGATGGTTGGTTGGTTGGTTGCACCTTTCTGCTTGGACTCCTAGAAATTAGCCACAATGGTGCTGCTGAGCTGGCAATGTGGGTGAGTAAACTTTTACACCTGAGTGAGGCAGGCTGTTTATTTCTCACTTAAACTAGCTTCCTATGTTGAAGCTGTTGTTGTTGCCTTGACTCGACTCGCTCCAATGTGCACGACAGATAGTGTGCCTCCTCCACATCCTGCAAGCCTCCTGTGCTGTCTTGAGGATGGGCAAGCTGAGTGCTGCTGTTGTGGCATTTATTAATATATATTTACGTCTTTATTATTGTGCTAAGCGCTTTTTTCACTGCTTCATTTCCCTCTCCCAAGTAGGGATGTGCAGCGGATTGGATCCAATCTACGATCCGGATCTGATCCACCCAAAAATCAGATAAAAATGAGCTGATCCGATCCAAAGGGACCCGATCAAGATCAGAAAAAATTGGCGGATCAGACCTCCATTTTATGGTGTTCTAAACTGATAGTGGACTTAGAACAATAATGTGCTGTAACTTTTTTGATTTAAGGCCTCCTCCACACGGGGCGTTTAATGAGCCTTGAAGGCTCATTATAAATTTTACCTACACACGAGCGGAGCGCAAAACGGGCGTACAGGCGCGTTATCTCCCCGATAATGCGCATTTTCGAACGCGCGTTAAATAGCGACTTTTATTTTGCTCCGGCCGTTAAAGCGCATTTTCGCTGTGTGAACAAGTGATTATGCGCATTAACTACCTGGAAAGCGCTTTTTGGGCATCTTTTAATGCGCTTCGCCGCTTCTCGCCGCCTCCCGTGCAGAGGGATTGTGAGTAAATGCGCCTCCGCGATAATGCGCATAATCGCGGAACCAGGCGCAAAGGCGCATTCTTGAAAAACTCCCTGACATGGGAGATTGTTTGTGTCTACTTACGTGTGGAAAATTCCAGAGAAATTGGTGCAAGACTTCAGTGGCAATGAGTGGTTTATTAACTTTATTATTTTAAATTTCCATAAAGGGGGGGGGAGGCTGTGTGTGTGTGTGTGTTTGACAGCTTGATCCACCAATTGTGCTTTACACTACATCAAGGGAGCATCAGCAGAGTCCCCTCCATTCCTGACCTTACCCTTTGAATGTCTGTCTGCCACTGCTGTTGCTGCTGTCTGCCAGATCTCACCTGTGAGTAGAGCCCGCCACTCCCCTTGCTTAAGCCAAGGGGTGCTGGTGTTCCCCTCAAGGGCGCATCAGCAGAGTCCCCAAAGTTCAATAAAACGCCTGCCATTCAATTTAAGCCGTGCCCCTGTGTCTGTGAAACGGGGGCAAATGTACACTCCTTCTGTGCATTCCTCACATTAGTGTGGTGTTTGTGGGGAGAATGCATCTAATGAGAGAGCACTTTGCAATGGGCTTACTTACCAGCGCAAGCCATTTTTAACAGTTCCATTTCAGAAATGCCCCTGTGTCTGTGAAACGGGGGCAAATGTACACTCCTTCTGTGCATTCCTCACATTAGTGTGGTGTTTGTGGGGAGAATGCATCTAATGAGAGAGCACTTTGCAATGGGCTTACTTACCAGCGCAAGCCATTTTTAACAGTTCCATTTCAGAAATGCCCCTGTGTCTGTGAAAAAGGGGCAGAGCAGACCTTCTGTACACTCCCCAAGTTTGAGTTCAGTTTCTGGGGATGGGATCTAATGAAAGCACTTTGCAGTTTGCATGCAATGGGCAAACCCATCTTTCACAATTCCATTTCAGTTAAACCGTGCCCCTGTGTCTGCAAAAGGGGGTAGAGCTACGTATGTATAGCCCTTCAGTGCACTCCCCAACTGGGGACATGGTATATGATGTTCTGCCAAAAAAAAAAAACACATTTTAAACATGGCGTGTCCCTGAGACACAGGAGTAAATTGAAAAAGGAACAGATGACTGGTGAAAAAGTGACTTTTGAAGGTTTACTTACAAGTAACGCCTGCACCCCTGTGTCTGCAATTCTGGGCACATGACTGGCAACATCCCATCTGCACTTGTACAAAGTTTCATAATTCTGTCTTAAAAATACCAAAGATACAGGCTTTTACCCCTCCAAAATCAAGTCTAAAGGGACTAAAAGGCATCCAATCCGATAATCGGATATCCGATTTTTGCATCGGAGTCTGGTCCAATCTGATCCAGAAAGCCTCCAATCCGATCCAAAGCAACAATTCCAATTTTTATCTGATTTTTTTTTACTGTGCACATCCCTACTTCTAAAGCACAAGAGAGGTGCCTGAGAGGACATTTGAATTTGGACTTTAAAAATTCCCTATACATAACTGCATGCAAGAATCTTCTCCAAAAGCCCTCCTTAAAAGCTGTCACAGTGCCAATTTTGATGTGTTTATCATTAAAACTGAGGGAGCTGCAAGCATTTTTGTTAATCCCCATTGACGAGAATGTATCAGTTACCCAAAAATGTAGCATTTTTTCACAAAACTATCCAGCAGAGCAGAGACAGGGAGGTGCTCTGGAAATCAGGGCAGAGAATCACCTCATTGAAGCACTGCCTCGAATTTTGGGGCAGAGAATACCAGCTCTGCACACCCCTACTAGATAGCATTTGAATCCAGGACTTCCCAGTTCACCACCTGTGTTCCTAGCCATTACATCACGCAATCCAGCCTCTACTGCTTTACTAGAAAATGAATTATAAAAAGCAGTGTCCAGGTTGACACTAATTTAAATTACATTGGGCTAGCACACGCACCCTCTAGCACAGTGCCATTAGCATTAGCTGAAGTGACGGGTTTTCAAGGGAACCTTGTCACGCCAGCAAATGCTATTGGTGGTGTGCTTTAGGTCACTTACACTAGCACATCATAATTTATGTTAGCACTAGTGTTACCTTGGATATTTCCCAAAGTTGCATTGCATCCAGACTCCTTTGTTTGTATCCCCTTTTGGATAGGCATTTTCCCCTGTGACCTTTTACACCCTCTGCATTTGGCCCCTTGCTCAGTCCCAAAGAAACAATGAGGATGTACACAGTGCTTTGTATGAGATGTGAATAGCCACAGCAGTGATTTTACATAGTTTGGCCAGTTTCAGCGATGGGTGAAGTTCAATGTTTATTTGGACAATAATGAATTCACCCATGTAGGCACAGATGTGAGTTCTCCCTCTTGTTCCATGTTAGCTTCTGCACATGCATGATATTCAAGAACATCATGGAGGCTGTTGTCAAAGAAATTAATTTCATCCTCCACTCTGGGACTTCCTGAACAAAGTAAGGGGTGTAGGGAATTGTGCTTGTCTTTGACAAGCACAGCATATACCTCAAAGATAAGCACAGCATATACCTCTGCTGGGCTAAACAAAGTAGTGTATGGAAATGGTGAAACTGATGAGGATATTGACAACAGGGAATATGCCTCTGTGGGGCTACATAGCAGACAGGTGGACTTGTGATCATCTGCACATGTGCAGGATCACAAATATATATTTTTAAAAAATAATTACAACTCTGTTTGCACAAATTTCAAGATCCCCACTCCACAAAAGAAATTGTGCCAATCGGCGCCATTAAAAACAGACACAATTTGAAGGATTGAGTTGATACCAGCGAGGACAAATGGAACAAAATGTGCAAGGCGTAATCAGCATTAGGAATGGGTGAAGTTAGGCCAGGGAGTGAACCATTTACAAAATCTGGTGCCATGGCAAGGGCTGGTCATAAAAAGTCTGCTTACTTAATGTGTTGTGTTTTTAATGCGAGCAACAGGACACAAACACACAACAGTCTACTTTATGGCTAACGCTTTATGCTGCCTCAGCCTTTGCAAATAAACCTTCAATTGCTGCTTCAGGAGCTATTTCATTTCCATCCATTGCATCCAGCAGTCTTACTATGTTGTGTTTCCTGTGGTTTCTGCACTTGGAAGAGTAAAATGTTATATGTTGAGGCTGTCAGTTCCTTGGAAACGTAGTCGCCGTATCCTCTAGGTGGGTAATGCTAAGAGCACAAACTATTATTTCACTGGAGGCAGTGGGCCATTGTACGAATCCAACTGGATTGATGGTACATTTATATGTACATTATCTTTGCTTGTGTACTCCAATGGAGCATCTGTCTTTAATCTTTGCGAACTCTGACAAGGTGTCTCATAAGCATACAAATTGAGCAAGTTCCTGATGCAAACTAATCAAGTTCCTGCTGACAACTACAGCTACCTTTCTATTTTAGGTGTGATGACATATTCTTCCTCCTCAATCAAGTCATGACTAATGGATGAGTGCGTTTACATCTTTCATCCACTATACTCACCCTGAGGATAATCCAAGCGAAAATAGCAAATCTTGCACATGGTTCTGGGATTCTTTGGCTTCCTTCAATACTCAATGAAAGGGATGCAACATATGTTTTTTTTTTTTTTTACATATCCTGGCAAATAGGAAATGTTTCCATGAACTTTGGACAGCCCCCATAATTACTCTGTAGGATGTTGGCATAATAATGAACCAGTCGCCAGTGATTATCGTAAGAGACTACCATCTTGTTAGGAGTATCTCTGCAGACATCTCTATCAACCCCCTGAAGAAGGCCTTTAAAAAGAACACAGGCTGAAACACTTTGGGCTTTATATTAAAGTATTTTGGGATTGTGAGAACCTGCTTCTCCCCATTTTTTGTTCTGAATTGTGTAACGGTCTTCATCTAACTTGCAGTTTTTCCAACAAATTTATTTAAGTAAATTTTGGATTATGTAAAAAAAAAAGAAAAAAAAAGCTGTGTGGCCATGGAATTTGCCTGATGCACAAATGTTGGTTCCATGCAAAATCCTTGGACTCAATTACAAGATATCTGGACTCATTTCAGTCCATTTTGGATTTCTCTTGCATCTCTATTAGTAAGTCAGGGATCAGGCATGTCTCTGGTCATTTGCGTCTCTCTTTTATCTCCCCACGCCTATTCCATTTCTCTGTATCAGTCATTAGCCAGAATTCTGAATCAAGGCCATAGTGATTTACCTTTTTGCCATGTTTAATCATAGGTACCCATACGTCTCCATTTTGGTGGTGGCTATAAGTGATTACCCTGAGTGATTGCCTATACACTCTGACATGGAAATCTACTACAAAAAGAGAAGCTCAACTCCATCATAATAACAGAAAACAGACAGTGTAGGTTCAGTTGGCTGAGAATCGGATGGGTGATGACAAGGTGTCCATTAGAAGAAATAAGTACACCTGGATAGGCTGAAAAAGTAGGAGTGTCATGGTATCTGTTTCTTTGCCTACATGCAAATAAATGATACACCAGTATCCACGCTGAATTATTATTAGTTACTTTATCATATCTTAACAGCAGCCTTACGAAGGACTGGTTGCAATGACTTCGTTTAATATAATTTACTTCTTATTTCATTATTTAACTCCAGTTACCTTAGAAAACTTTCAAAAAATTAGCATTGAAAACATGGACAAGATGATTCATATTCAATTCATGTAACATATGCTAATGGAAGTTAATGAAATGAATAAATGTCTGCAATGGAGGGAGATTATTCTTACCATTGGAATATACCTTTCATAATTGCAGTAATGTATTCTTAGTGGCAAGCTACATCTTCAGAATCTTTGCACATTCTTCAAATAAACAGCTTGGAGGTCAAATCAACAATCAAACTGCAGATGTCTCTCCCCCACCCGCTGGTTTTCCAAGAAGTTGTTAAATACTATGGCTGAGATCCAAATATGAAGTGTGTCCATGGATATGAGAGGGAGAGGGGAGAGAGGGAACAGTGCACCACCAATGCTTTCTCAGATACAAAGTTTGAAAAGAAGCATAAGGCTGAGCTGAAGCAACATTTCAGGAAAATCTCAAAGCCATTGACCTTAGATTTTAGAGATGCATCATACAAACTTTTTCCCGAGTTTGTCACTATTTAAGTTAATTGGAAGGTTTTCTACACAAAGCCGTTAACCTGCAATATCTACTTCTGGATTCATCACAGAATTGAGATCCGAGCACTACATGAAGAGCATTTCCTTTCTTGCTTTTTCTGCTACATAACCTCTAGGTGGCACTGTGGTATAGTGGATTAACATAGTTACACAAGTGGGAAAAGTGTTTTCTTTCACTTTCACAAATCAAACAGCATTCTCCTAGCTTTAAGAAAACCAGCTGCAAGTGCTCTATAAAAACAAAAAGGAAGCAAAATGGGAGGGGCATGACATCATCTAAAGAACCTGTATACAGCCATGATTAGGGAATGGTGAGTGCATAATAAATGCTTTCTGTAGAAAAGCTTCAGTGTTAACTTGCTCAGGAATATAAAGTCATCATTTCATTCAATGGTTTTGTCTGGGCTTTGACCAGTGATGTAGCGGAGTTCCGACTCACATGGTTAAGGTGACAAGACTTTTTTGATTTATCAAGGAGGATGAAAAATCCACCCAAGAATCCCCTTTCCCTCTGACTTTAGCTGAAATCCTCACAGAAGCTTGTGGAGAATTGTTTTCCTAACGCCAATATGTTGCTATGAGCTATCCCTGTTCTATAACAAAGTATTGGGGGATGGCTTGGTCTTCTTGAAAGAATAATTAACATGCATTAGCTTTACATGCTCTTGGTTGAAATGAAAACTGCTAGGACTAGCTTGTTGATTTCGATCAATGCAGCTGTCTATGCAACTGGCATTCACATCTTTAATCTTGTATAACTGGGGGCATTTACAGCTGCCATTTACTCAATGTAGGAAATACATAATTCCTGAAGCCTCCAGTGTGTGCAACAATGGAGGCGCCAGACAAGGAGGATGGCTGCCAGATGCTCGCCTTGCTGCAGGGCACTCGAAGAGTGCACCCACAAACGTGCTGTAGTCCAGAGTGCAGGGTCTGAGGGGGCAATAATAATAATAATAATAATAATAATAATAATAATAATAGTTTCTTACCCGCCTCTCCCTCCGGATCGAGGCAGGGAACAACATTGAATATAAAATACATAAAACTGATTAAAAACACATAAAATTAATACATTATTAAAATTCCAATAAAATACCAATAAAACGCTTAAAATGCATCTGGGTAGGCCTGCCGGAAGAGATTGGTCTTTATGGCTTTCTTAAAGTCAAAGTGACTATTATGTTGATGAATCTCCTCCGGCAGGCCATTCCACAGTCTGGGAGTGGCAGAAGAGAAGGTCCTCTGGGTAACTGTGCTCAGCATAGTTTTGGTTGGCTGTAGTAAATTCTTCCCAGAGGACCCGAGTGTGCAGGGCACATTGTATGGGAGAAGGCGATCCCACAAGTAACCTGAATCTAAACCATGTAGGGCTTTAAAGGTGATGACCAACACTTTGTACTTCACCTGGAAAGTAATTGGCAGCCAGTGAAGTGATTTTAAAGCTGGTCTGATACGGTCACCCCTAGGTGTACCGTTAGGCTGACCATATGAAAAGGAGGACAGGACTCATGTAACTTTAACAGTTGTAGAGAAAAGGGAATTTCAGCCAGTGTCATTTGTATGCAATTAGTTACTGGTGAAATCCCATCTTCATCACCACAGTTAAAGTTGCAGGGGCCCTGCCTTCTTTTGTATATGGTCACTCTAGTATAGTGCCTGCAACTTTAACTGTGGTGATGAAGAGGAAATTTCACCAGGAACTAATTGCATACAAATGACACAGGCTGAAATTCCCTTTTCTCTACAACAGTTAAAGTTACATGAACCCTGTCCTCCTTTGCATATGGTCAGCCTATGTACCAGTGACCAACCTGGCTGCCATATTTTGAACTAGTTGAAGTTTCTAGACTAGGCACAGAGATAGCCCTATGTACAGTGCATTGCAGAAGTTGAGCCTTGAAGTTACCCATGCTGCACTACTGTCTTTAAGTCTTCCAACTCTAGGAAGGGACACAGCTGGCGTATCACATGGGGGATGTGGGGGAGTCCTTCAAACTCCTGGACCCAGCTGGGCACCTGCTACATCCCTAGTACAAGATAGCACCCCCTTCCATGTATAAATGAAGTCAGGACTGGCAGTTGAATCTTACATCAACACTAGCTTCCTACATTGTATCCGAGGCTAATTTAGAGGGCATAAGGTAGTTTTCATGACACACACAGTTCTGTTTTCCAATGGCTGTGTGTGTGTGATGGGCTCAAGAAGAATCTCTCTCTCTCTCTCTCTCTCTCACACACACACACACACACACACACCACAGCCCTTGGAAAGCAAAACTGTGTGTGCCATGAAAACTACCCAGGATAGGACAGGGTGATGACCACCTCAATCTACCAAATACTAGGGTCATCTCTGTTTAGAAGCTGCTTAACCCAACTGGGGAGAAAGGACATGTATCTATGGGATGGAGGCATACTTTTGAATGGGAAGTGGTACTAAGTGAGAAAGGGCTAAACATTCCTCCTCCAGTGCTGCAAACCCAATCCAATTCAGGGATCTCTACAAGTTTGAAAAAGATGGAGGGAAATCCTATCACAGCTTCCTGCATCACCTTCTCTATTTGGTCCTAAATCTGAAATTCTTACTAAGCTTGAGTGTTAACTTCACACTTAGCTGAAATCAATGCAGCTTCTATCTATGTAAACATGCTTAAAATCACACTGTAAGAGCAATACATCTTGGTGGCTTTGTTTTAAAATGACTGTGAACGTACTCTTTTTGGCATGTAATGTAGGAATCAGTCATTTTTAATTCAAATGCTAATCTCTAGAAATGTGGCTCTTTAATTTTAATTATCTGGGGATGCACATTTTCCTGATGATTGGAATTGATGCAATTTTAACAGCTGCACATTACCAGTCTCTGGCTTGTTTCTCAGTTGTTGTTGTCTTTTAATGGCATTTATTCCTTTGAAGGGAAGAGATCCTAGATTCTGTTCTCACCAGCTGAAATACATATGATGAGAATCATATGTGGTTTAGCTCTGATGTTTCCTTTCTTTACCTAAAACCGCCCACTCTCCAATGGGAGGGGGAATCTTAGCGCTTGCTGCTCTAGTTGTTGTTGTTTGGCTGTCTCCTTTTGTTTTTCCCTATGGGGCCAAAAGCACCTTGAGAATGGGATGCAGCTTGGAAGTAGAAAACCAGCAACGGTTGAAGAGTTAAGATGCTTCTCTCCTAGTCTATGCATGCAAGTCTCACATTGGAGAATGCAGCTTAAAATGCTGCTTTCTGTGTGTGTGTGTGTGTGTGTGTGTGGCAGGGTGGAACTATATGTGATTAATGTTTGTGTAGTTTGATATTAGGGGTGTAACTCAAGAGTGGGCAGAAAGTAGACCTCCAGGAAGTCTATTTGACTTTAACTCCCAGCTTTCCTGACCATTGACCATGCTAACAGGGGCTTTTGGGAGTTAAAGTCCTAAACATCTGGAGACCTCCTTTCTACCCACCCCTGGCAAAATGAGGTGAAAATGTCACCTTTTTAGGCCTTTTTTAGGCTCAACCTAAACACAAGGAAGGTTTTTTTTTTTTTCAGTTTTAAGTGACCTGAATATCTGGATCAGAACAAAGTTATCCTACAAATTGTGTACTCCTTTGAGTTTTGTGATATCGTTCTTGGCTCAAAAAGTACATACAAAAAATAGTATATTGGGAAAAGTTGCACACAAAAAAGGGTATATTAAGGAATTATATATATAGATATATAGGGAAATTGCATATGGAAATAAATGGAAATTTTTAATGCAGTTTAAAACAAAAATAAAACAATTGGGTGGAATAACCTTAGGGTTGAGTAAATGTGAAACTGACACAGACTGAAATAGACTGATAAGTCCATCCTTACCAAGTGGACTGTTGTTGCTAAGCACCAGGAATAGGGAGAGGCAAATATCAGGACCCCAGTATGCAAGGAAGGTGTTAGCTGTTTCTCTCCTGATTAAAAATTCTCCCTTCAGAGCAGGTTCCCTCTCATAGTAAAAAGAAGCTTTGTTGGTTGCAGTGTTTTGGGTGGAGTATTTACCCCCATCAGTAACATGGAACAAGGGCTGGTGATGGAGCTAGTAAACAACAACAACAACAACAACAAAAAAAATACAACAGTAGAGACCTTAAATGCAACCATGTTTTTCTCATGACATAAGGAGGGGTGAATTGGTCTGTTTCGATTGATCATTTTTCCAGTCTTGCATCTGGCTCATTCTGAACTTAGAGATACATATTCTCTTTCAAAACAAACATTTCATGAAAATTCATAATGTTCTGAACATTTCTTCTAATGCAAGCATATATATATTTTGCCTAAGCTACAAATTTTTGAAAGCATTTTCCCCTAATGTCTGCATTTCCTAATGCCGATTAGCCCTGGAGGGGAAGGTAGGTCACTTTATAAAAACATGTGTTTTGATGAAGTGCCTCAACCACTCTATATAGAAACTGATTTACATTACAATCTTATATGCACTGGCCTGGGAGTAAATCCCACTGATTTTAGTGTAGAGATGCGTGAACGAGTGATGTTTGAGATCGCTAGGATTCTCCAAATGTCATCCCACCATGCATCTCATGCTGCATTCCTGTTTGTCTTTGCAATTACCGCTTACTCTTCACAAACGGGAAAAATTCTGCTAACCAAGCAGCGATCCAGTGTGAAACTTGTGGTACTTTCCTCCACAGACTACAGTGGGGCTTTCAAGTCTGCAGGGGGACATATGCACAAATTAGGGAAATTGTGCAAAATCAAACTGGGAAAGTTGCCCAAATCGAACGCGAGCACATTTCCAGCAATTTGCAAACATTTTGGAGGCACATGTGCTCATGGTCACATTGGATCTGAGGCTTCGAACAGGGCATGCTCACATGTTTTGCGAGGGGAAAAAATGAAATAAGCATACATCCCTATTTCAGTGAGAATCACTTCTAAATAGGCAAGTATAGCATTACTGTGATATGCACCCTTCTCTCTGTGTATAAGTACCAATGGAGTTTATTTGCCTCTACAAAGGGTGTGTACCACAGCCTTTCTCTTGCTCTGAGATTCCTGGAATTTTCTGAAATCCAGGTAAGATTTCTGTCTGGGAGTAATGAGGACATTGGCACTACACCAAAATATCATCTTCAAGCAAAAAGCAGCGTGGAAACTTCATCACCATGCCCTCTGCATTTTCATTGTGCATAGTAGCCAGTAAGAAAGTTCCACCACTTGGCCTGGAATTCCCATGTTTATGGGCTGATGGAGGAAAGAAACAGGGACAATTGGAAGTCCATGTACATCTGCAAGTTGTGCAGTTTGGGGCTATTGGAGTCTACTGATGCCACCACATTTCATAATTAGCCAGCTTGTTGGCTGAAACTCATCCGTTTGTAATGCTATCCTTTGTAGCAAACCTGGACCGATGTATTACACATTTGTTATTCAGGATGGATTGTGAACCTCAGAGCATGTATGGTAAACTATCCCCACCACCACTTAAATTTCCGGTTGTCCTACCACCGAAGCCCTGACAAAAAAAGGAGTCTCATTAGCTGTTTTCCTAATGGTCGCAAGGACCACAGTTCTTGCTCTGAGGAGCAAAAGTCTGTGACAGCTAATAAACGTACAGTGTTATATTTTTTCTTACTATATCATGACATTTTATGTTTTTAAGTTTTTAAGTTTGTCTTGGAAACTGCCCACAGAACTAACGGGCAGTTCAAAAACATTTTTTAAAAAAGTCAATAAAAATTAGCATTATATGGCATCATTGCGCTGACAGGCCACGTGAAAACAACCAATCAGAAAGGGGCCAGACAATGTGGTGTTGCACATTCTCCACGTTACTCCAGGAGGTGCTAATCAGGCCAGTTGACTTTAAAAAATGTGGCTCAAACAAAATCCTTGAGCATCCCTAGTTATAAAGAAGCTCAAATAAGTTTCCTGGGAAAGACAGCAGTAATTTTTGAAAAGACCTTACCAGTCAGTGTGGACAATACCACGCTAAATAGACCAGTCGCTGCCTGACTCTACATATTGTAACTTACTTGACACATTCACATTTCTGAAGAGGAGTTAATTTTACCTGCCTTTACAAATTCTGTGTTGGCAGATGAGGCATGATTGCAACCACCTGGAATGACATCTGCATTTGTAGACTGCTATTACTATTTTTAGCAAATGTTTAGTGCTTCCACCAAACACATTTCAAGAGCAGTGAAAGTGAGAAAGCTTCCTTAATGGAGGTGATTATGCTCATTTCTATCTGCTGGATTACAGAGCCATTTTAACTACAGGCAATTAGTTGTTTCCCTCTAAAACCAGACAGACAAGTCATAAGTCATCTGTGAAACCTGTTAACATTAACCCAAGACCTTTCACTTTCTTTGGATGCTTTTTTTAAAAATGAATTTCGAACTAAAAGCAATGAATCCAACTAAAAGAGTCAACTATAGTCATAACCAACCTTGGCTAAGCAACACTATTCTTACCTTATAATGCGGCCAGAGATATGTTGCTGCTGAACCAGCAACATTGCTCATGAGTGTTGGGATGGGACAGGGATAAATTTGGTTCCCATATTAATGTGAACTTACCTAATTTGGCACTCTCGAACCATTGCGCAAACTGAATCACAGCCATCTTTTGAAATTCACAGTTCTCTGAATTTTGCATGGAGCACTCTAATTGGGACAGAAAGACTCCTGACAATCCGCCCAACACACAGAATGGATTTCACGAAATCCATACATTCCTAACTTGAGCACAGCAATATATAGGATTCAACATCTTTCCCACCAAGTTCAGAGATTTCAATGCAGTTGAGAAGGCTTAGAGAGCCTTCGTCAACTATTCCCTGTGATTAGAACACAGACCTGTCAGTCATTCAGTGTCTCCCTACTCCATTAAGGGTTTGTATTTGTTTGTGGTTTAAATATATTGAAAAGTGAAATGAAACTAGCTATGTTTTGGGGACACAGTACTGGCATTTCTGCAACCTCTGAAACACTGAATTGCTCACACAGATTCAGAAAGGTATAGATTCAGTTCTGGTCACTTTGGGGGAAATATCTGATGGCCCAGTTTAATTTGGGATTGGGCCAAACCTAAAGTACATGCCTAAGCTTCCCCATGTTCACTTCTCAATATGTCCCCATATTCTTCTCAAAACCAATGAACTTTTTTCTGTTTTTGTTTCTGTTATGCAAGAGTAGGGACCAATTACGTCAGAAACTCAAGAAAATAAGAAAGTATGTTATTCATTTAAATACCATATTTGACAATTCGCCGATAAAGCCAGAGCTGTGGGTTATTATTACAACTGTATGACAGTTACCCTAAGTCAGGAGAAAGTTTATTCTTCTCATTTTAAACCTATGCAACCAGATCTTAGCAAGTTCACTGTTAAAATGGGAAGGCCCAGCGAGCAGAAGCAGACAGTTAAAGTGATGAGGTGAGTGTTAACCATGGTGGTAGCAGGTGAGTTCACCCACCCCTGTACTCACACAACAGGTTTTGGGTGCTTCTAAAATTAACTGAAGATGAGCCGAAATGCTCATTTCTGAGTGAGACCTGTCCCAATCTGGAAATTAGTATTACCACTCATTTCTGAGGTTGTTTGTAGAAGTGCAGAAGTCCCATTGTTCAAGGGGTGAGTCTTATGAGTCCAACAGAACAAGCGGAGGTGAAATAGCCCCATTAGATACTGTTCACTATGAAAAAACAGGATTCTTGATTATGTGGATAAATCTTTGTGTGTGTACACACATACGTACATAGGCATTTTTTTTCATTTTAAAGTTCATTTAGGTACAGGGTGATATGAATATGGGAGGGGAAACCTAATGGGGAGAGAATGGGATTTTGGTTCCTCCCCCCCCCCCCCCAAGTTTTCATTTTTTAAAAAAATCTTATATTCAGCGCATCTTTAATTTTGAGAATTTCTCCACTCTTGGATTTGGTTTGTCCCAAACACTGAGGGTTTTTTATGATTATTATTTGGTTGTTTAACAGTTTGAATGAAATTCATAAGCATTTTGTGCACATCTCTCCTAATACCTACATTATGTATGCATTTTGCTTAATGTACACATTTTTGCATATATTTTAATTGGTTTTTTAAAAATCCATCTAATGCTTTTTAAATATTATTTCCCCTAATGTACACATCCTTGTACACAATTTTGGATTGGAACTGTATTGCAAAATTCAGAGAAGTACAAATTTCAGAGGATAATTGAGTTTGGGTTCATATACTAGTATGGAAGAGAGGACTTAAGTAAGCCCATATTAAAATGTATGAAAGTTAAATTTCTCCCCCATTACTAATAAAATCTAGTGGCTCCCCAAATCTAAATTCCAAATGTAGTGAGTTATACTTGAGCTAAAAAAAGAAGAAAAAAAAGTGCAAATCAAGCATCAAGTTTCATGTGTCTGTTTTGTTTTTGAGGAAGCCCAACTTTTCAGAAAAACTCTGGCTTAGTTCAGACAACACAATAAACAATGGTGGTTTAAGTAGTCAACTGTTGTTTAAATAGACAACGGTTGGTTATTGTGTTGTCTGTCTGGCAAAAACCACCCCACGGTTGACTATTTACTCAAAATAACCAATGGGGAAACACAACGCTCTGCAGGTTTGACTTGTCACACAACAGTTGGTTAGCATGTTGTTTGCTCAGCTCAGTGGACTATTTTGCATGCTTGAATGGACTACCTTGGCTGGATACTGAGTCCCCTGGCAAGAATGACAAAAGCAGTGGCTTCCACTCTAGTCCAGCCAGCAGAACTCACAATGGCTGCTGGGATTGCACCAGGAGGACTGAGGGAGGAAGGAGAGCAGGAAGAGGGGTAGGGGCTATGTCAGTCAAATGCCTGGTTGACTATTAGTCCACTTAATGCCAGTCTCAACCACTCCACAGTTGTGTAGGAACATGATGTGTGGGGAGTACCCCTCTATAATCAGCCCTGGAGTTTACTATTAACCCACCATTGACTTTTGTGTTGTCCGAACGCAGCCACTGATAAAAGTTGTAAATTGCACATGAGTGAGTGAGCCATTTAATTTAAGTATGAAAAATGGCAATTTAAAACTCCAAAGCCCTCAGCTTCCCTTGCTTTCCCAGAGCTTGTTCTGGCCTGTGGTTTATGAAATCACAATGTTGATTTTTTCCCCCTGATCCTTTCCGCATTTTTAAGGTTGACATGGCAAAATTATAGCACACATGATGCATTTGGGCTGAGTATGAAAGAGAAATACCACTAATGTATGTGAAGGCACATGGTACCGTTTTTACATGTCTAAGTTAGATTTGTTGAAAACCTTCTTTCCAATGTGCAGTCATTATTGATCCTGACCTTAACAAAAGTTTTTTAATGCCTTGCTTTATAATTCAACGTAATGTTTGCTCATTTTGCTGTTCCCCCATCCTTTTTGTATTGAATTTCTTCAAACTCCCTGCAACAGTCTGTATAGTGTAAAATAAAATTACCCCCTAGACTATCATTTATGCACTCCTATTTATGTATTTTCTTTTTTGCATACTGTCTTTCTCAGAGTTACCAGTCCACCAATAGCGACGTCACACAGAGTAGGATTGTGTCGTCTATATTTTGCAAACAGAAATGGGAAGGAAAGGCAAAACCTCTGCATATAAACTTTCCTGACATCGGGGGCTGACTAGATGAGACTTTAAATGTGTCTTTCCATCCAATGTGAGCATTTATATATTCCTCCAAAGAGCCAAAGGCAGTGTACATGAGCCTCTTCATCTCCATTTTATTGGCACAACAGCCCTGTCAGGTAGGCTAGGCTGAGAGCCAATGACTGGCCTAAAGTCACCCAGTGAGCTTCATGGCCAAGTGGGGACGAGAACCCTGGTCTCCCAAGTCCCAGTCCAACGTTCCAACTGCTACATCATACTGGCTCCAGTTGGCGACACTTCTGCAGCTGGTGGAAAATGGAAGTGAGGCTACCCTGGTGCAATGTATGTGTACACCTTACACGGCATCTGGGTGGAGCTTCACCTGACTTTCTCAACCTCTTTCCTTTCCAGTAACGCTTCTCCCTTCCACTCTGTTTCCATGTGTGTGTATTGGATTGATATTTGGAGCTGAGTAGTGGGGGGTTTCTTTTGCTCATGAACAGATTGGCTTGTTTGTTTGTTTGTTGTTCCCCACCCACCCACCCACTTTGCACAAACATTAATGGCTTGGTGTTGGGTTGGTGCCTAGGCAGGTTAATTCGGTCACATTTAGCAGGGATGGATGGGTTTGGTCAGGAAGGGACACAATTTGGTGAGGCACTTTTATGGCAGTTGGCCATTCCTGAGACTTGCCACTCAGGGCTCTGGGACCCTTGAGCAGGGTATCAAGAATGTGGATTAGGAGACATTTTTTTCTCTCTCTCATAATGCTGGAACCTGAGGTCATCGGTGGGAGATTCGGGACAAATAAAAGGAAGTACTTCTGTACAAAGTGCATAGCTAAACCATGGAATTCACTTCCACAAGGATGTAGTGATGGCTGGCCACCAATTGGAATGGGGATTGAGCAAATTCACACAGGCTAAGGCTGTCAATGGCTATTGATTCCTATGGCCGCCTCCAATATTTGAGGCAATATGGCTACATATACTAGATGCAGGGACCATGGGTGGGTGGTTGCTGTTGGGCTCCTGCCCTGCTTGTGGGTTTCCCACATGCAGCTGTTTGGCCACTGTGTGAACAGAATGCTGGACCAAATGGACCTTTGGTCTGATCCAGCATGGCTCTTTGGCTGTTCGTATGGCCTGTCCCATCTATCAGGTGCTGTGGGGCCCTGGGATGGGATGACTCAGGGAGGCCATCCTTTTGGGTGTGACCTAAGAGAGAGTGAGTGGAAATAAAATTCCCATCCCTCACCCTGGGTGAGGTTGAGCTCACCAGCACAGAATTTGGGCTAGTTGCCTGCAGCCCTCAGGTTTAGTTAACCCACTCAAAACCCATCTTCTCTGCAGGCCCTGATTGGGATGAAATAAACCTGTGCCTTGTTCAACTCAGCACTGGTGTCTCACCTCTTTCTTTCCAGCTTTTGTGGGAGGGGGAAAGCAAAGCAAACACACACAAGCCAGATTAAGCAGCAGTTCCGTTTTCTACTAAACAATCTTTCTGTGGGAATAAGCATGCTGGAATAAATCAGATTGCCTTCCTCTTTGCCTGGTATTTGAATTCAGTCTCTGAATAAAACTCAGTTATTGATTGCTATATTTCCAATTTGCCTCAGGGCATTTTATACAGATTTTCCAATCCTACTGACAGAGAATTTGCTGCAACGTCTCTTTCAATGCAAAGAAAATAACACATAAACTGTGGGTAGATTATAGTATGCAGTTCAAAGTCCCAACATGGGAGTTTTAGCAAGAGGGAAGTTTTGCTATTGTTGTTAAACTGTCAGAATATTTGTCTTTGCAAATGACTTTGAATTTTTGTTTTCATCTGGAGGAATAGTACCCTAGCAGTATTTTATGCATAAATTCATATAATTTTCCAAGATACTCTCAGACAAATCACAAGTAGGTCTGAGCTAGAAAATTAGTTATGATCTAGATTTGAAATTCAGGACACTGCTCTGTTTCTCTACTGAATTCATGACAAAGTCTACAGCACATGTATTGCCAAATGGTGGGTAAATTCAATTCTAAATGTGTTTCCAGTGTCGTCTTCCTTTCCTATGCAAACTAGTGCTGTGCAGGGATTCTGTTTCTATTGATTTAAGACCAGAGCTTCCCTGCTTTGTATCTCCAATTATGAATGTGAATACATTTTGGGGAGAAAAGCTTGCAGGTTCCCAAGCTTGTGATGCTCATCTGCAAAATATATATTCTAGAAAAAAGCTGCACTTTAAAATGTGTGTGTATGTGTGGTGTGTGTGTGTAGGATAAAAATCCACTTTGGTTGTAAGGCAACTCTGTTTTATTGAGCATAATGCAGCTGCATGGGGACAGTACTACAGACAAAGAACTTCTCAACTGGTAGTGTGAAAAGCAGGTATATTTATACATAGTAGAATCTTATCCAATTAGCAGTTAGCAAAGTTCTAAAGCAAAACAAAGACAGATCAAAGAAAACTTATTCATTATACCTTATCAACAGATGGCCCATAACTCTTCTGGCAATGTCAGATTGACCTGGATGGTCACTCCTCCTTATCAAACTAGCGTATTTGTCTTAATGACATTAATAACCAGGACATAAGCTTAAGTGACAGGCGACAAAGTTAGGGGTGCGGTGAATGCCTATGGAGTTCCTATCTACTTTTATACAAAGAAAAAGAAGTGTTTTCTTGATGGACTCAAAAACTGTACGTCTGATTGTTATGAAACTTGTAGAATTTGCTCTCCATCTGCAACGGTATTAGACAGTGAGAATTTCTATTGCCATCTTGAACCAAAAAGGTGGTGAATCAATAATTTGAAAGAGTTACTATTTCAATACCATTTGACCGATTTCAACAAACGTCTCATCATGATTCAGCACTGCAGTGAGCAAATTTTAACTATACAACATTTATGTTTTTCGCGTTTTTAAACATTAAAAAAACAAGCCCAAAATATTTTAGAACAAAACGAGCACATTGAAGTATGAAAAAAGAACATGCACAGTTTGAAGCCAGGGGAGATTAGTAGGCTGAGTTATAGGCCTGACCCTTCTTCTCTGCTGTGGGTCTGCTCCATCTAAGAGTTATGGAGTGGACAGACCCCCTCCCTCATGGGGCTATAAGGGTAGACCATGGCAGGCACCATGCCTAGGGGTGCTAGCAAGCATGCCTTCACTCAGGCAGGGTGGACACAATGGCTCAGTTCAGACGACACATTAGGCAACGGAGGAAGGGGGGAACAATCGTCAGTTGTGTTGCTTATTGTGTTATCTGGAGGGCAGCACACAATGCACACACAACTGACAGTACGTTAATCAGGCACCTTAAACAACGGAGTGAAACAACAGGCTTGCACGTTGTTTACCCAAAGCCCCGTTATTTAAAGTGTCTTTCGAATTCAGCCCCCCCTCTCTCCGTGGACTATTCTGTTTCGGAATAGAGTTCTGCTGCCTAGAGCAGCCAAAAAACCCCAGCCACTCTGTGCAGCGGCAGAAATCAAGGTGCATGCTGGGATATGGCTGGGGGTCACACGAAGGAGAAGCTGCAACCAAAATGGTTGCCGCAAGTTCCTTGCAGCCGGGGCGTTTGCCGGTTCCGAGCAGTGCCTTCTGCAGTGTGTCGTCTGTGGAGCTCCTCCTGCCTAACGCATGGTCGGTACGTTATTTACCCCTCCGTTGCTTAATATGTCATCCGAACTGAGCCAATGTGTCTAACTCTCAGGTGTGAAAGTTTCCTTGAAGGCATCTTTGTATCAATCTAAACGCAATTCCAATCCATGCAAAGCTGGGTCCCTTCGCTGGTATTCCTATAAAAATATAACCCCTCCCCTTTGAGGGGATGGACCATTTTGCAGCACCTGAGCCCTTGCTGTATGTGTGAAAAGTTCCAGGTTCCAATCCTTTTTGTCTTCAGTTTGTCTCCACACGTGCCTATCTGTACACTATTCATTTATCATTTACATTTATATCTCATCTTTCTTCCATCATGGAACTCAAGGTGGCTACATGGGGTTCCCAGTAGCCTCCCCTCCAAGCACTGACCAGAACCAGACCTGCTTAGCTTCATGTGCCTTCAGACCATGCCTTGGGTCCAAGGACTTTTTTAAAAATAGAAACTCCTCTTCAAGGTGTGGCTATAGAGGGAAGGTCTCCCCAATCCAACACTAACCGCTAGGCCACAATAGCAGAACCTCTATGCATATCTCTATGAAAGGCTATGCATACTTCTATGTAGGGCTATGTAGTTACGATACGAGTAATCCTTTCTCTCTAACAGCCGCACACACCGCAGGCCTACATAATTTTGAAGGTCTGGATAGGGCTGTTTTGGGGGTTCCATTGAGATGGGACAGTTAAATGTCCTTCCCTTGGCTAAAGTTCTTTCTTGGGAGCTCCATACAGAAGGAGTTGTCCACTGGTACCCATCCTTGGAAAACCCTCCCTTGTGAGGTTCGGGAGGAGGAAAACATAACGTCTTTTTTCAATGCCTTCTGAAGACATACCTTTTTACACGGGCTTTCACTGTTTGTTTGTTTTTTTTTAAAAAAAACTTAGCTGTTTTTTATATAGCTTTTAAAACTTTGAGTATTTAAAATTTATCTGTACTTGTTTTATGGTTTTTAATTGTGCACTGCCCAGAGAGCTTTGGCTGATGGGCAGTACAAAAATGTAATCAATCTATAAGTAATAGTAATGATGGCTCTGAAACCTCCAGTATCAGAGGCAGTGTGCCTCTGCGTAGCAGTTGCTGGGCAACACAAGCAGGGTGTTGCTTTTGTGCTTATATTCTACTTGTGGACTCCCCACATGCAACTGGTTTGCCACCGTGTAAACCGAATGCTGCATTAGATAGACCCTTGGCCTGACCCAGCATGACTCTCAGCTCTTATGTTCTTATGAGCCCCCTGTTAACCCTGCCTGGCACCATGGCAGGGGTTTAATTTTCTCAGTCTTCACTGTAAATGCTTACGCCTCTGCTACATACAAAAGGAAGTCCCATTGGGTTCAATGAGAATTTCTTCCTTGTACGTTTGTGCAGGATAGCAGCCTTCAATTCCTGCTGCAATGTTGTTTAGGAAAGCATTAAAATCAGTTTGTGTGCATGACGACTGCCTAGATACCTTTTAAAGAGAGAGAGAGAGAGAGAGAGAGAAATAAACAAAAACAAATGGTAAGATGCCATAGGCATGAACCCCCCTTTTAAAACAACGTGAAATAGTTTGAATGTCACACTGCCCTATAAATGCAAATACATGTCTCGATTTTTCTTCTTCAATTAAATGCTTTGGTTCATTTCCTTCCAAGAGGTCTTATCTTGTGTTTAACGCTGAAAGGATAAGAAACCCCTATTTGCATTACCCCCTTTTCAATCTGTTGTGTTTATCTAAATGTCACAGGTGTGCCTGTCAAGATTCAAACCTTAACCCTCAACCAATGACATTTTTTGTTTTGTTTTCAAAGCAAGCTTTCTGTCTTACTATGAATGACAGAGCCTACCAGACCGACTTGGACAGGAAACTAAAAACATTTCCCCGCCACCCTGGTCATGTACCTTGTCCATCTCCTGGTAGTTCGCCTTGATGCCTGACCATTTTATGTAAAAGGCTATCAAGTATGTATTTCATTACTGTAGATTCCCAAAAAGTGTTGCTGTCAATGGAGAGTTCCTTGCAAACAAAATTGGCCTCTCTCCAAGGTATTGGAGAAAAGCTAACCTTTCCTAAAGGGCAGCTTCAATTTACTCAACATTTGAACATAAAGAACAAAAATAACCAGAAAATAAACAAATAAAGCACCCATATTTCCTTGCCTAGCAACTACTTCTGTGGACCAGCCAGTTTGCAGAAACGGAGTCATAGAATCATAAAATAGTAGAGTTGGAAGGGGTCTATAAGGACATCCCCCTGCTCAATGAAGGAATCTACCTTAAAGCATACCTGACAGATGGCTATCCAGCTGCCTCTTGAAGGCCTCTAGTGTGGGAGAGCCTATGACCTCCCTAGGTAATTGGTTCCATTGTTGTATTGCTCTAACAGGATGGTTTTCCTGATGTCCAGCTGAAATCTGGCTTCCTGTACCTTGAGCCCATTATTCCTGTCCTGCACTTTGGGGTGATCGAGAAGAGATCATGGCCCTCTCTGTGTGGCAACCTTTCAAGTATTTGAAGAATGCTATCAAGTCTCCCCTTAGTCTTCTCTTCTCCAGTTCTTTCAGTCTCTCTTCATAGGTTTTGTTTCTAGACCCCTGATCATCCTCATTGCCTTCCTCTGAACATGCTCCAACTTGTCTGCATCCTTCTTGAAGTATGTCCAGAACTGGACACAATACTCAAGATAAGGCCTAACCCCAGAGGGAAACTTCTTAGAAGATGACAACAGCCCTTCACTTCCAAACAATGCCCACTGCCTTTTTGGAGGGAAAGTATGAAAGGTTGCCTTACAACCAGAGGACTTGTATTTGTGGAACAGAGGAGGTGGAAGACGTGATACTCTATTTGTTACGCTGCCCCTTGTACAGTGATATTAGGGCCCATTTTATGGGAGAGCTCCTGAGCTCAAGAGCAGGCTGGCATCCAACGAATATTATCTGCGACCTGCTAGCAGACCATACTAAAGTCATCACAGCTAAGATGGCAACATTTGCGGTTGCAGCAAAAAAAATTCGCCTGTCTGTTCTGGACAAAGATGTCGTAGACTGCAGAGAAGATCCTTTACCTTAATTGTGAACTGGAGGTGAGAATAAGGAGACGACACAGTATGTATGGATTAAACATGGGCCACTTTTATTAAATATCAGCAAGAGATAGTAAAACCTAGGCGGGCATCTCTCAAATGGCTCTATCCAGGCCATATTCTAGGATCGGGCGACCCCATTCATAACCCCTGCAGTGGCACCATACAGCTCGCCACTGCAGGGGCTCCCCTTTTGGGGTAGGGAGGCCTTCCGGTGTCACCACCCCTGTGCCGCAAAACTCCGAGAGAGTGAGTAGGGTTGGCCTCATAGGTATACCTTTCACCCATTGGCTGGTGCCGCAAGACTCCCTGCCATAGGTTTCAGGCACTACCCATCACCACTAACAGTGCCTGTGAATGCTCACCAATATACACCATACTTGAAATGCCCGCACCTAACCGCCCTCAAAGTGACCAATTAACACAAATTAACCTATTTAACACACCCATCCTGTCTCACAGTGTGGAGTAGGCAAAAGAACTCATAACCAAATTAGATTATGAGCAAAAAAATCCTACTCGGCCTCCAAACAGACAACCAGCAAACCCACACTGCCAACGAGGGAGAGAGGGAGCCTCGAAATGAAGAGGGATCTGGAGGGAGGCACAGCCCTTAAATAGCTGCGCCCCTCCCATGCCCAGTGGCACCAAGCGAGGCAGCCAATGGCTAGCCTCCAAGTTTTGCTCTCTCGCCCCAATCGCAATTAGCCTCCCCCCGCCCAGGCGCGCCGGGCGTGGGTACGAGGCATTTGTGGGATTTTGAGATTCTGAAAGGTGGTGTACTTTTAATCTCATTTCAATGTCGGTTTTAAAGTTTTATAAAAGTTTTATTGGTTTGTAGATGTGTGATTGTGCTATGATTGTAACGGCCTTTGTGCCACATACAAATAAACTGTTTTACACCTAGAAGATGACAGTGATCCCTTTGCAGTCCCCAGTACATGCTAGGATCAAGAAGAATGGGCTCCTCTTAGTGAGGACACCAGACAGGCACTATGAAGAAGCCCAGTCTTGGGCCCACAAAATCCAGGGACTTAGATATATGTTTTCTTGTCATATATATGGGCACAAGGTTCTCCACCACATCCTGAACTTCAAGAAAAAATGTGGTGACAGAGGGAAGGAGGTGGGGACTGAAGGAAGTGTGTATGGCCAGCTGGAGAATGCCAATTGGCTCGTTTGGGATTCCAGGCCAGATGGATTTGGTTGATGGCCCTGAAATTCTGCAGCCCTGGTCTATTGCATCAAATGAGCCTGCTCTTGCAAGTGAGGCTAAGCATTATATTGGATTATAAGAACATAAGAAGAGCCATGTTGGATCAGACAAAGGGTCCACCGAGTCCAGCACTCTGTTCACATAATGGCCAAACAGCTGTCGACCAGGGACCCATGAGCAAGACACGGTGCAACAATAACCTCCCACCCATGTTCCCCAGCAACTGGTGTACATATGCATACTGTCTCTGATACTGGAGGTAGCACATAGCCACCAGTACTAGTAGCCATTGATTGCCTCCTCCTCTAGGAATTCACCTAGAACCCTTTTAAAGCCTTCCAAATTGGTGGCCATCAGTTGATTTTTCTCATTAGAGTTGGGTATGCGTTGAACTGATTGCTGGTCAACAGATCTGTATTCTCCAGCCCATTGACATGATGTGGCAAGACTCCATCTTATCTTACCCTGCATGAATATATCTAACCCCCTTTTAAAGCTATCCAAATTGGTGGCCACATTGTGGTAGTGAATAGCTTATTTTTCTCTTTGCCTTTTAAACAATGGATTTTACTAACGTAGTTAATGAAGCTGGAAACAAACCCTTCGAATTCAAATAAATGCTAGTCATGGGCAGGATCTACACTACTGCTTTAAAACAGTTTAAAACGGTTTATAACAGTAGTGACAACTGTTGGAGCCCAGGACACACTCCATATACATTTTTCAAAATGTTTTCAAAGTGTCGTATCCTGCTTGGTGTAGATCGGAAATGTGGCTATTGAATTCACTTTAGATCATATCCTGGGTGGATGATACATGCTCTGCTGCTCCAGTGTACAGACCCTGTCACGTTTGCTGCTGCAAACTTTATAAAATGATGCCACAAGAGATTGAAGTATGGAACAGAAATCCCCATCTGAATTAACACTGTACAATCCTTTCCAACATTGAACTCAAACTGGCATTGCTGCCCTAGACTTCAACTCTTCAGTCCTGATGGTGTTGTCTAGATCCACTTCCCTCCATGCACCCACTCACAGGACACTGTTGTCATTGTTATAGACTCAAAGGAAATGCATTATCGATTGCCATGATTTGCCGGTGTCTATTTTTGGCCTGGAGAAACACAATATCTAGGCTTTCTTCTCAAAGTTGTGGCCTCTCCTGAGAACTAGTGCTGGATGATACAGATAGTGGTTTTCAACCAGAAGGAGGGGAGGGGAAATATATCCAAGTGGTCCATTGCTTCTCCAGTGATGCAGCTGGAAGCAAAAGGGGCCCCAAAATTTATGGCACAATGGAAACAGTCACACCCCAAATTCACCATCTCATTCACAGGTGGCTAAGTGGAGATTGATTATTTTGGGACGGTGGCAAAATTTCAGTGGGACTTCACAAATTCTGGAGAACCAGCAGTCCAAATAGGTCCTGGAGCAAATCCAGCTCTTTTTTTCCCGCTCTAAAAAACCTGCTAAGTTTGCTGAGCTCAAGCAGGGAGGAGTTCTTTTCCTATTATCAGCCAGAACCACAGTGCCTAATTTGAGCAAAATTATTTCTCAGCAGATCAAGCATCTTCTTCTTCCTGGACAGTCCAGATCCTGTTCCAGAAATTAGACTGAGATTGTTCCAGGTGACTGTATCTCAAACAGCTTTTTCTGAAGCAACTAAACTACACACAAAGACACAAATAGACTTGATGAAGAGCAAAATGCTTGTATGGGACCAGTATTATGCTTCATAACAATTCTTCCTGCAGTCACTGAAACATTCTCTTTTCAAAGATGCATTAAAAGGTGACCAGCTGTCCAAGGAAGGAGCCTGATATTCTGATCATTTAATGATATCCTGATCGTTTAATGGCATTTAAAGCATGTAAACTCACATCTGTGGTTTGTTTTATTTTACAGAGAGCCAATATTTCCTCTTCTCTCAACAGAGAACAGAACATTTATTTGGGCATCACGAGTTCAAACAGCCTGCTAGAGACCAACCATTTGACAATTTAGAAAGAGCTACTCCGGGTGTTTAAGAAAGCAACAATGTGGTATGTTTACTTCCTTGTGCAGTTAACATCAATGATACCTTTTGTCTGAATGCATTGTAGAGAAGAAATCTGGAGTTTATAGCAAGTCTAGTAAACTGTGACTGCTCATGCCCTTTATTGCACAAGAGGTTAAGGTCCAAACCTTGCTTTTTAGACAAGCTTTTGGGCCAGATATGATGGTGGATTGGCATTATTTCATGTGGTATCTATTCTTGGGGTATGGTCTTCTGTGGTTTAATTTTGCATTTTAAGTGATGGCTTTATTATTCCTGTTGTATGCCACTTTGAATAATCATGATTAATAAAAGCACACAAGGTGGGCTGTATATTCTTTTCCTAAAAAAAGAAAGAAGCAAGAGGTAAAAGCAAGGAGTTGGTGGGACAACATGTGCCCCTTTAAATCATGGGGTGCCCAAGGAGTGTGGAATGCCTGAGCAATGACTTTGCATCTTCTATGGGCATTGGATTGACGTTTGCAGCATCACTGGCACTGGAGAAGCCATTTTGCTTAATTCTTTGAACTGGTTTTAGCGGCTGCACTTGCTACCAAAAAATGAGGCAGAAGGCATGAGGTGCTAGGTGAGAGGAGTCCATTCAGCCTGCCTTATTTGACACTTCTCGATTTTGTAGGTCTAAACGGTCATCTCTCAACACTCCCTGTTTTGCTTATCTGACAGAGTTATTTTGGAGAATGGTACCCCATTTGTAGGGGTTTCTATAGCCTGATGTTGCTTTTATGCTTTTGCTTTTGAATTTGAATGTGAGACTGTTGCCGCCTTGCAGACTGAAATCAAATTCCTACATCTGGTTCTGCCATACAACCGCTTCTAGCAAGTGACCCCCATCACCATCACAGCCTGGCATTGCTATGGTATGAGGGGTTAGTGGGCTCACCGTCTCCTGCCCAACACCCATCAGACTGATCTCTACATTGGCAATGTGCCCCATGTTCTTTCAAACACTGGACTCGTTGAGATTGGCTATGTCAGGGCAGCTGAAAGTAGAAGTGGTGCAAATTCAGAGCAGTGCCTGCCGGCAACTGCTATGAGATTCACTTGGAAGACGGAGGGGGTAAAGAGGATGATAGGGAGAAAATCAGGCTGGCACTGGATTAAAAGAAGGAAAAGGAGATAGGTGAGGAGGTGGTGGAGAAGAGAGAGGGCGATGAACAGAGATTCCAGAGCTCCTCTACATGAGCGATTTATTGGATGCTCATGATTGGCCACTCATGGAAGTTTGCAGTCTGTTGTATGACAATGTCCACCTCCAGGACATCTCCCACACTTCCCCCACTCCCATAATTTCACTTCAGAAAGATCGGAGAGAATGCAATAAGTAACATTATGGCAGGATATCCGGAGCTTATAAAGCCGGTGTTGCACTATAATACAGACACTAGATGGTGGTGTTTCATTGAACATAGCGCATTTCCCTAGAGGGCAAGTTTTAAATTCCAAATCAGATGGTTGCTATCTAAAGGAGCCCATTGTAAACCCAGAAAGACTTTGGGAGAAGAAAGGCCGGTAAGGATGCAGGATTTTTCTTTAAATTTATTTATTTATTTACTTACTTATTTATTGCATTTCTATTCTGCCCAATAGCCATAGCCCTCTGGGCAGTTCACAAAATGTAGAAATGTCACCAGACCACAGGACAGAGAGAGGCAAGTCCAGAGGGAGGAATGGATTTGAGTTCACATGGGAAAGGCCAACCTCCACTGCTTACACAACAGTTAGGAGCCACTTAACATAGTGTGGAATGAAGAGACCTACCCTTCTTCCTACATTGCCTCTTTAACATCAAGCTCCGAAAAGTCTTTAGCAGATTTCACTGCCCAAGGCTGGAGAAGTCAGCATTTTCTCAAGGAAAGGTACCAAGGTACCAGAGAAGGATTTAACAGCTATGGGTGCTGTTTGACCTCTAGCATTCAGAAGAAACAAAGTGTGTGTGTGGGGGGGGATTACTTGTCCAGCATCAGTGCATGTCATAGGTGAAAGTGGAGACAATTCTCCTATTGAATGAGTTTTCCTCCAATCATTTTATGTTCTGTGTTTGGAGGCTACCAGTGTTGCAACTAGGAGAATCTTCCTTATTAACTATTTGAGTTAAAACATATTTCTAGCTGCTGTATCTTTGACGGAGTTGATGGACCAAGGGTTTTTTAATGTGCCTTTGCCACAATACTTGCTCGCACATGGGTGATGTTATGTGTGTACACACACACCCTTACTGTTGTGATGGTAACTTCTTAAAACCATGCCACTCTCATTACTGGAAGTGGACACCTACCAATGCACTAACTTGTGGAGATACCTCTATGTGATCCGAGCCAGGCTGCAAACCCTTGCAGAGGTGACTCATGTCTCAGCTGTTTGGTATGAACCAAGCATGGGACTGTGATGGATGATTCAACCCATATGGGTGAGGAAGCATCATGGTAGCTAGTAAATGGATTTAACCCTGGATAGAGGAAATGGTAGCATAGGATATGCCCAACCAAGGAATTGGGATAAAGGGGTAAAAAAATAACCAAGTCAGTGAATGCAGAACTAAGACCTAGAGCCTATCTACACAGTCCCTTGGAACGTTTGAAATAGTATTTTAAAACGTTCCAAATAGGTGCGTTCTAAAATGTCTTAGGCCACATTACTGAGTACTCACGTTACAGGAGAAAAAAATCTTCAGTCTTTAAAGCGGTGTGTGCGGTCACACACTCTTCTGCCCTGTCTCTTTCTGTTTCATTTTTACAATGAGTTTAGGCCAAGGCATTGTGGGCATTGTAGTTCAGTCACTCACTTCCTCCTTACTTCCGCTGTCATTCCCTAGCTTTCAATAAGTACAGGGCTAAGAATTGTGGGTGTTGTAGTTCACTCGCCCGCTTCCTCCTTAGCCCCTCTTTCTTCCCCACCAATCAACTGCTAAGCATTTGGGCACCAGTAAACGAAGCACTGCCCCCATGAATCACAAACAGTAAGGAAGGACACATTATTTTACTTAAAACGATTTATTAAAAGTGAAAGCGTTGTACATAGCTGAAGTGAGTTTTAAAAAACCTTGGTTATCCAACGTTAAAAGGAGTGTGTCATGTGTGTGTTTCATAACCCTTATAAAACGTTAAAAACCTAGCTTGTAGATTGGCTCTTAGACATGGATTTTATCATGGGTGGCATGTAAGATGCAACAGATAGATAGATAGATAGATAGATAGATAGATAGATAGATAGATGATAGATAGATTAGATAGATAGGGTGTGCGCCCCACTCTGCAAATCCGAGGGTCCATCTGAGGTCCAATCTCATGCAGTGGAGAGGGGACAGTTTCAAAACCATCGAATACCTGCAGAGCGGAGATGCGCCTCGTCAGAGTTCCATTCCATTTTCGGATAGCTGCTCTATTACAGAGCTGAACTCTATTTCTATAAACTGAAGGTGCACAGCTGTGCATCAGCAAAGTGAAGGATAAAAGCTACCTCCATAAATGCTCAGTTGTGAGTTAACACAGATTCAGAGGCGTGTGGGTGTCTAGGGGAAAGGGGAATGGTTTGAGGAGGGAATTTAATAATATCTAAAAATCAAGGGATGAACCACTCTGCTCCAACCTTGGCTTGCCTAAAGCCCTATTCAAGAGCTATCATGCTGCTAAGTTTCATCTCTTTGCCTTAAAATGAGAGTGTTTTTTTAAAATAAAACCTCAAACATAACAAAATCTTAAAAATCAAGGCATGACCATATTTGTTTCAAACTTTGCAAGCCTAAAGCCCTACTTTAGAGCTATCATGGTGCTAGGTTTCACCTTTTTATCTTTAAAAATGACAGAGCAGTAAGCAGTTTGGTTAATTCCCATAAGCTATAATAGAGTGATTATCCAAAAACAGAATGGGTCTCTAACAGGTAATCTGGCAGTGTGGAGAGAAAGAGCCACTCTGAAAATCAGAGTGGAGAATCACCTCATTGGAGCTCCACTCCAAAAATGGGGGCTCTGCACACACACATACATTCTCAACTTAAAATGTGAAAACTGGCTACGCAATCATTCTAGCATCAGTTATTTACATTTCCTTGTCAAAAAGGAAGAACGTCAAAGCCCTCTGATCCCTACTCCTCTTAAAGAAGGAAGAGTGAGAGATGTTTTACAAAGGTTTGTAGAAGAACTACATGTTCAGAAGCAAAGTGATAACATCCTGTTCCAAAAAGCAACAACAAACTCTTATGAGCATAAAATAATTTGCAGTAACTGTTTCAATTCTTAATGCATTTTGTGCAGAATACAATTCCTTGAGGGGAAATGGGGCCCAAATTCCTTTTGTGTTTCATGAGTTTTACCGACATTGAAGTTTCTTCTTCCGCAAACTTGGCTGACTATTAAGAATTGGAAATGTTACAATAGGGTTTTGTACAGTCATATCGGTATCGTTGGCATGCACACGTGATACGTTCTCCCTGGAAGCTTTTCTCTATAGTATGAATTTTGTCTTCATGGACTGATATCTTTCAAGTTGGGATGTCAGAGGAATCTGCATTTCTTCCAGCTCTTTCCCCCTCCCCCCACAAATGCCAGCTTGCAGATTCCTGAACTGGCTCGACTCACCTTTTTTAAATTATCTGTTCAAATCCCAATTTCCACATGTTTGCAGCTGGGAATATTTACAGAAATTGTGATTTGCACAAAATAGCTATAGATTGCACAATTTGTGCAAAATTGCAGATGTAAATTGTCCTTCATGGCTGCATTTTATGCAAATTGTGCTATATGGCTCAATTTTGCACAAATCATACATAATTTCTGTAAACATTCCCAGCCACAAATTCGCACAGATCATAGCGCATCGACTAAAACATTGACACAAGCTCCCACTGGGCACCCACAGACTGTCTGACGGCTTTCCCTGCACACATCCCGGGGATGGGCAACCAACAGGAGTCCAGCAAGCCAAACATGAACAGGACTTGGTGGAGTTTGCCCATCCTTACTTTCAAGAGTATTTTATTTTCTACTGTGGTGAAATTGGCAAGGCTTTTCTCTTACTGAGCCTGATGAGTACTCATAGAATCATAGAATAGTAGAGTTGGAAGGGGCCTATAAGGTAAAGGAGTCCAACCCCCTGCTCAATGCAGAAATCTACCTTAAAGCATACCTGAAAGATGGTTGTCCAGCTGCAACTTGAATACCTCTAGTGTGGGAGAGTCCACGACCTCCCTAGGTAATTGGTTCCATTGTCGTACTGCTCTAACAGTCAGGAAGTTTTTCCTGATGTCCTGCCGGAATCTGGATTCCTGTAACTTGAGCCCATTATTCCACGTCCTGCACTCTGGGATGATCAAGACGAGATCCTGGCCCTCCTCTTTGTGACAACCTTTCAAGTATTTGAAGACTGCTATCATGTCTCCCTCAGTCTTCTCTTCCCCAGGCTAAACACACCCAGTTCTGTGAATTTGAACTTTCCTATACAATTATATTCAGGAATTGTTGTTTTCTAAAGAGATGTAAAAGAGAGAGGGGGAGGAGTGATCTCTTGCATTTAGTGGCTGCATAAAATAAAGCTAATCTTAATTCAGAAGTGTCATGACAAAGCTGGTAAAAGAAAGTCTCATTGATACATTCAAAGCAACGCTGGAGGTTGGAGGTGAGGCACCCAACTACACTTCTCTATATTCATCAGCTCGTCTAGTAGCAGATTGGTTCATTATCCAGCAATGCCATTAATCTCTTTTATTATCACCTTTAAAATAAACAAACAATGATTCTGCCATGTTTGACACAAGTAGCGCATTCTAATTTTGTACGCTTGCATCCCTGCCTCTTAAAAAACAGCAACAACAAGTTCTCTCTGCAACAGCAGTTCAGTTTCTTACCAATCTGAATTCGGCATTTGGGTTGTGGAATGATAACAACATCTGTGTGCTTGTTCGATGAGAGTGTACTCATTTTGTACCTTCCACATGGTGTAGAGCAGTAACCACCGGTGTTTGCTTTAATTAAGGGCAAGAAATAATAATAATTTTTAAAAAGTGTCACTCTTTTTGTGTAACGTGAGAATGCAGCCTGATAGTGAGTTAATAATGTCGAAATACCATTCTTTTGTGGGCAATGAAGTTAAAAGTAATAATTGTGGGAGCCTTTTTGATTATTTGTATTACGGTGTGAAAAAAAAGCAAAGAGAACCTCTTCCGGGAAATGAGGCTTAGAGGAAGCATGTTCTCTGAGACCAGTTCCTCCTTCATCTACATTGCTTCATGTGAGTAATGGTGTGACATGGTTTGGGTAATGAAAGGAGCAACTACGACCTTTAAACACGGTGCTTCATTCAAATAGTTGCATACAGAGATGTTACAGGGCTTACTGATCTTTCCCTCCCTAGCACGCCCCCACCAATTCTTCCTCCTCGCTTCCTGTTTCTCCTGAAAACCAGTGGCTGAATTCGGACAGCACGATAGTCAATGTTGGGGTAATAATAAACTTTACAGTTGTTCATCTAGGGGGTACTCCCCACACAACATAGTAATAAATAATCAACTGTGGTGTGGATTAGGATCAGTGCTGAGTTGACTATGGCAGCATTCGGACGACACGATAGTCAATACAACTGACGATTGTTTCCCCCCACCCCACAGTTGTTTATTGTGTCATCCGAATTCAGCCAGAGTTGTAGTGGAGCCAGGGTCCACAGGGACCACAATGTCAGGATGTTTTTAATCAGTAGGGACACTGATGTCATCTGTCACCACCACTCAGAATCCCATGTTCCCTCTGAGCTTTGCTGCAATGCTCACAATAGCTGGGGGTAGACAGATTTCCCCAACAATGTTATATTGTTCTCTGTTGGTAATGCACGGTATTTTGCTGGGGTTTGATCTTTAATGGACATTCGATTTAAAAGAGACCTGCTCCTGGCCTGGGGAAACGAAGACTGCTAGAACTGGTTTATTGAGACGAATCAACACAATGCCCAAATTTCTGGACTCTCCTTGGGGTTGTGGCTAGGGGCACTGCCATGATGTGTGCCTACATTTCAACATCCACTACTTCTGGAAACTCCATCTCCCTGCTTTGGCTAATTTTACTTCTGAGCTTTGTACAATTTGTTACAAACACGGGGCCAATTCTCCTTCCTTCACATGGAGATTTAAGTGATGAGAGGGCAGTCCCCCTGGCAGATTGAAGATATGAGGGTGGGATTTAACACAGGGCATATTTTCTCTGTGAATAATTCCCTTCCCTCTCCAATTTGGGCTCTAGTTGGCCGAGGCCTCATACCCTTTTCACGGCTGACATTCTCTGACTTCATGACTACTATTGACAATGACATCCTCTGTCTTCATGAAACCATTGTGAAAGGGAGAAAGATGCCTAACCCTTGTTTTGCCAGCTGATTTTAGTTCATTCCCCTCCCATACTTTTACCCCTATAGGGTTCTAAGATCATCACATTCATCTCATGTAATGAACATGTCATTTGGTTCTTATAATTGCTACACATTGCTATTGTTTTGATTGTTGTTTTGTGTAATCAGGATTTTGGCAGTTGCCATGAGAAGTGAAATCCCCAACCCAATTGTGCGAGGGATGATATTTGCGGGGGGGGGGCATAGAGGCGAGGGGGATGCTCGTGATTGGAGCATCTGGGTGGTGCCACTGGGGGAGATGGGGATGAGCGGCTTAAATTGCTGCCTATCGGTCCTGCCCGCCCTCTTCGTTAGGAGTTTTTTCGCCTACTTCATACTGTAAGACAGCTGGGGAGTATTAAGTAGGTGGATTTGTATTAATTCGGTCACTTTAATTTGGCGGTAGGTGCGGGCATCCTTAGGGGCGTTTTCAAATGGTGAACATTCTCAGGAACCATTGAGGTAAAGGGTAATACCTGACGCCCACATCTGGGAGCCCCGCGGCACCAGATCATGGGAATAAGGTTTACCTTTGAGGCCAACTCTACTCACACACTTGGAGCCCTGCAGCACGGGTGTTGTGACAAAGGAAGGCCTCCCAACCCCATATGGGGGAATGACCAAGGGGTGGCAAACGTGTGCTGCCACCTGGAGGTTAGAGAATGGTTCGCCCATTCCTAAGATTTGGCCTGGAAGAGGCCAAGAGAGGATGCCCGCATAGGTTTTACCCCTTTCTGCAGATCTTGAATAAAAGTGGCCCATTTTATACCCAACTTCTTTGTCTCGACTCTTTATTTTGCACCCTACACTTCGCAATGGAAATTGAAGTCTGTGTTGTCCATAAAACCACAATTACTGTGTATGTGTGTTTTCATTTGTTTGTTTGCTTTGGCAATCTCTCTGATTTCTTCTGTTTGCTTTCCAGATCACTCTATGACTTATGGCAAGCGACTACTATGTTGCCTTTTTTTGTCCTGATATTTCTGCTCCCAACAATTCTGTGACTCTCTTTTTATTATTACTATTCCTCGTTTATTGCACTCTTTCTCATTTATTGTACTCAATGTGATCTATCCAGTCTATGAAATTGGACACCTGCTGTGATCTGCTGGCAGTAGATAGAGGGATTGGTGAGAGGGTTTTCAGGTGGACACAATGCAAAGTGGAGGAGAAGATTTGGCACTCCACTGGATCATGGCTATGATGTACATGTGGTGATGTCTGAACCAGAAAAAAATGAGCTCACTGAAGTTCCAGCTTGAGTCTTTATCAGATTGCATTTTTGTGTGTATTTTTTTTCTTAATAGACACATCAATTGTGTGCAATTTGGAAATGCACACATTCTTCTCCCATTGAGTAAAGCATATGCATGGCCATTTCCCCCCATGAAGTACACATTTTTTACATGCACATGTTTCTTTGGGTTCGCAATCTGCATCACCAGCGTTGTACGGACTTTGACCACGGATCAGGACCAAGGGCATGTTCAATCTGGAAGGTGTGAAATGGGTAAAATCTTGATCAAAAACGAACTGAAATGAATTTCTCATACAACTCCATGTACATCACAACTGCCATGTCAGTAAAAGGAGAGCTTATATTGGGTTTTGGGCTCCTTGAGATCATCTACATAACAGTAGCCTGCTGTGCCAGTCTGCCCCAACTCTGTGACCCCCAGAAGTATTGGCATACAACTCTCTTTATCCCCAGAGAGGGCTAGGAATGATGGATGGCGTAGCTTAACACAGTTGGAGGTTAGCAGATTGGGCAAGGCTGGCCTATACCTTATTTTTGACACAGAGAGCCAATTTCCCTTCTCCAATACATCCCCCTCTGTCTTTTCTATAGACAATCTATTCAGGGATAGCTGTCTGTGACACCTATAGTTCCAAAATGTGCCCTTGCAGATTACAATGTTTTTGGCAGTTTAGCTGTTGCCCGGCTGATCTGGGGAGGAATGAAAGCTCATTCTTCTTGATAGAGGAACAGCAGCTCTATAACTGGACCTTGGGAATCGCTCCGCATACTTTTTTTTTCCTGGAGCTCCTGCCCCTGGCCGCTCAAATAGCTGTTTATCTTGGTTTAAGAGACAAGTTCAGAAAGCACCACTGTGATTAGCCAGGGGCCTGCTAAGTTGGTGGTATACGCAAATAGTCAGAGATGGATTGATTGCACAAGATAAATTGATACTCCGTTCCTGGGAAGATGAAAACAGAACAACAATCAATGTGTTAAAACAGACCAGACTGAATGGTCTGAGGGCATGCAAATAGAATATAAGCCACGGGAATGGGGAGGGATGGGGAGTAAACTTCAATGCAGTTTTCAGGGCTCTAAGGAAAACTTCAGTCACTCACCTGGATAAAAATCCCTCTGTCTTTTAAAATTTCCTTTGCCTCTCTGTTCTCTCAACTTAATAGCAATGACAAGCCTTCTGTCTGTCATCAAGTACCCCCTAGCCATTGTAACGTGATGGCAAACAGAAGCATTGGTATTTTGACTTAATAAGGAGGCATATGATTGGGTGTGCAATGATGCTATCCAAGGGGCCCCAGTTCCGCGCAACATTAAGTATCCTTCATTCCACTGAAATCCAAGAGAAATCCTATCTGTGTGGTGATTTGTAGCCAGTGCATATCTATCTGGGTTTGTTCGGAAGGAAACAGAGCTCATATTTTGTAAAATTCACCAGGACAGAAGTCCTGCAAATATATAATTCCCACTCAACTGTAAAAAAATACCTTTTAAAAAAATTTCAACACAATGGTAACAATAACAAACAAACAAAAGCAAAAAAAGCTCATGGACCTTATTGATATACAGTAATCATTAACATCTCCCTTGATATAAGGAACAGAAAAGAAAAATGAGAAAATAAAAACACAAGGGGAAAAAAGATGAATGTTTCCATTTCAAAGGCCCTTCCTACCACGCCCGGCTTGTCCGAGCGGGAGGGGGCAATTGTGGGTGGCGGAGAGGATGACGCGTGGAAGCCTGCCATTGGCAGTCTCCGTATGGTGCCACTGGTTGGGGGAGGAGCTGTGGGCCTATTTATAGGGCTCCTGCAGCTCTTTGCCCCACCTTCTTCATTTGCAGCTCCCTCCTTCCCTCCCTGTAGACAGTATGGGCTTGCTGGATGCCTTTTTGGGGACCAGGTAGGATTTTTTTTTTACCTTCAAACTTGATTGGGGGTGGTGGTTCGCCTACTTCACACTGTAAGACAACGGGGGAGAGCTAAATAGGCTAATTGGTTGAATTTGGTCACATTTAATTGGGGGCAGGTGTGCGGGCATCGGGAGCAAGTACAGGTTTTGGTGAGCATTCTTAGGCACTGTTGTGGTGATTGGTGACACCTGAGGCCCTCACCTGGGAGTCCTGTGGCACCAGGTGTGGGGATAAGGGTTACCTCTGAGGCCAACCTTATTCACCCACTCTGAGTTTTGCAACCTGAGGGGAGGTGACATAGGAAGGCCTACCTACCCCAAATGGGGAATCCTGGCAGGTGTCGACTCATGAGCGACACCTACCAGAATATGAATGGCTCGCCCGATCCCAATTATCACCAAGACGTTGGCCAAAGACAGGATGCCCACTTAGGCCTCCATCTACCTTGATATGTTAATTAATGTGGCCCTGTTTAAATCCAATTTATCGTGTCGTCTCCTTATTCTCGCCGTCCATTCCCACAAATAAATACGTTAACATAAGCAGTTCATATATCTAAATAAGCATGCATACGGCTTTGGTGGTTGTAGGAGATATGCTCAAAGGTTGCAAGAACAGTCAGCTCTTCAGTCCATTGAGTGATCCCATCCATCTTTGATGGCACTTGAGCAAACCATAACAATGTTGAGTCTACATCTGCAGGCATTCATTTTAACCTACCTCATTGTCGAACCACCTTTGCCAATAGTCCATAATAGAATGGGAGTTGTTAATGGATGAAAATGATCCAAACGCTATAGACTTGTGCAGATAAATGGTCTGGAAATGTTTATGTGAAGAAGAGGATTGAAATTGCATTTGCTGGCCCTTCCCTTCACCTCCCTCTGTTAATTATAAGTTCTTACATGGCCACACAAATATACCCTGAACTAATGCACTTACATGATCAAATCCTATGTGAATTTGGGAGTATGCATTTATTGCATTTTGTGGATTTGGTTTTTAGTATCTTTACACTTTATTGTTCTAAGCCATGTTGTTGTTGTTGTTTAGGGTGGGTGTAAAAGTGAGGCACAAGGCTTTTAAACGATAAATGAATATGTAATAGATAAGTATTTATCTGTTGGGAATTTTTGCAGTCCCCCAGGCCTCCTGCTGAATTCTGAGTCAACATCAGGCATAGTTGCTGACAGCATAAATGATGTCTGAATCATGGGGAACAGTAGACACTGAAAGTTGCTCACTCCTCCTGTTAAACTTATTACTGTGAGCAGGAATTGGGTTCATATTTTCTATGCAAGGTTACTGTATTTGCACCCGCCAGAACTGAACATGGACCCAAATGCAATTTGTGAACAGAAATCCATACTTTTCTGAGTTTGTTTATTTGACCCCTCCACCCACCCCACACTATTGTGGAACGATCTCCCTGACGAGGCCTGCCTGGTGCCAACATTGTTATCTTTTCAGCGCCAGGTCAAAACGTTCCTCTTCTTTTAGGCATTTGGCAATATCTGAGGAGCCTGGGTTTGTTTTGTTTTTGTTTTTGTTTTTGTAGATTTTTGAAGTGTTGTAGTGGTTTTTAAATGTACAGATTGTGTGTATGTTGTATGTTTTTGCTGTTTTAATTTCTGTATATTGTTTTAATTGTTTTTAATCCTATGTAAACCGCCCAGAGAGCTTTGGCTATGGGGCGGTATACAAATGTAATAAATAAATAAATAAAATAAATTTTAAACATGTGCATATTTCAAAAATGTTCACAACCATGCTGATGTCCAGGGACACCTGTGTATAAAACGTGTACACTTGAAAATGCAGATACAAGTGCACATTTTGGAAAATGTGAATGGAAGTATCTAAGAATATAAGATTATTATTCTTATTGTTATTCTTATATTGATTTATATCCTGCCTTTTCCCCAATACTTGGACTCAAAGCGGCTTACAAATTAAAACTTGTACAGTTAAAACAGCATTCTGTTTGCACACTGGCCAAACAGCTGCCCGTGGGAAATCCACAAGTGGGGTGTCATGAGCACCCAACCGGGCCTGTGAGTCTGGTGCACTCCCCAGCACCTGAGCGCCTGACCTCAGCTCGCTGAGCCACTCGCCCCACCTGATACATTTGCTGAGCAGCATGCACCCACCAAATGGATCCAGCAGCCACCCGTCACCATAGCTCTGGGAAAGGAAATATCGTGCAATGATGGTAGGAAAGAAGCCTTTCAAGCTGTCAGTGCTCCATTTACACCTGTACAGTTGTATAAATGGCTTCTTTATGGCTGCTGTTGGACAACATTACTTTTATGGAAATCCCCAAGTCACCATTTCTATGCAAATGGTGGCTCCCTATGGTGGACCATTATGCTGGACTTGCTCATGAGGCAAACTCAGCGAGGGGTCCGGGAGGAAGTGAGTAGCAGTGGAAGCTCAGAGACCATCCCCAGGACTAGACAGAGATGAGTCCACCCATCCCTACCCCCAAATAGGACATGAGTGCAAAAGCACCATCCTATTCATCTTCCCTAGCAACTGGTCTAAATAGGCATACTGCTTCTGATACTGGAGGTAACATATCGCTCTCAGGGCAAATTTAAGTGCCAAAAACAGTCCCAGTGCAAAACCAAATGGAAGGAGCCTAGCGGTGGAAAGATGAGAACATGGATGAGATTGAGTTTGACAGATTCACCCATTCCTAACCATGAGCTCCATTTCACTTGACCTGAAACAAGTGTACCTATTTTCCTCTATCGTTATCTGGAAAGCATGACAATGGAATTGCTTATGAAGGCTTGTTGGGCATCTGGAGGTGTATTGTTCTTAGCTCCCAATAAAGAGAGACCACATCTCAGGCTGCTGGAAAAGACATGTTTTATTCCATGCTCAATGTGTTTTGGCTTGCTGTAATTTGGAGCTCCATCTTCAGGGTCTACAAACACAATGCCAGACCAAGCTTTTTATATAGAACAGCCAACAAAGGAACAAGGAGGTGGTGGAGGAGGTGATGATGATTGATGATTGATTGATGATTGATGATGACGATTTACCTATATTAAAAATGCCAACAAAGATCTCTAAAACACATTGGGCTTGGAATGAAATGTTTCCTTTCCAGCATCCTGTGACGCGGGTTTGTATTGGATGTTTTTCAAGTGGGTTTTTGTTTGTTTGCTCATTTGTGTGGAGGGGGAGTTACATTCAATGAACTTCAGCTGTCTTCGGCTGCTGTTCACATTTTGCAAATGTCACAGGTACAGTTTAGGCAAGTTTGCCTGTAACTTCAGAAAAATAACATTCGTAAATAGGATTGGGCAAATTCAGTCTATTGCTAGTCCATGTCATAAACCTGTGACTTCAAAAAACAAAACAAACAAACATAACACTGCACTTAAATGATTACTTAAATTGAACTTTTAATCCCCCTTCGTATCAAAATACACATTTCTAAATAACATCAGGAAAAATTTCCTGACTGTTAGAGCAGTACAACAATGGACCCAATGACCTAGGGAGGTCTTGGGCTCTCCCACACTAGAGGCCTTCAAGAGGCAGCTGGGCAGCCATCTGTCAAATATGCTTTAAGGTGGATTCCTGCATTGAGCAGAGGGTTGGACTCTATGGCCTTATAGACCCCTTCCACCTCTACCATTCTATGATATCTCCTGTATGCATATATATGAACTAAGAACTGCATCAAAATATTTGGGAAGCACAAAGGTCACTGGATAACTGTATTCTTATTTGCTCATTAGTGGAGCAGGCTAGGGAGGGGCCATAGATCAGTGGTTGAGAGCAGAAGATCCCAGGTTCAATTTCCGACATCTCCAAGTAGATTTCTGCCTGAAATCTTGGACAGTAGCTGCCAGTCAGTGTCAGCAATACTGGGCTAGATGGACTGACGGTCTAATTCAGTATAAGGCAGTTTCCTGTGTTCCTACGACAATATTGGAATTCAAAACTGTCAAATTCCTCTAGCATTCCTATTCACTGCCATCTTTTTCTCATCTTATCCATAAGGAAATTTGAGTTTAGGACAGTATGTTTATTTTCAACTGTCCTTCCCCCTCCATGGACATTCCTTTGTAAAGGAGCTACTATCAGAAAAGATGTTCTGAACACCACATTTCTATGGACGCCCAGGGCTAATGATTCATATTTTCTTCCTCTTCCTTGGAATTTGTCCAAAGCCAATTCTATTTAATCTGCCTGCTGCTCGTCTGGAAGTGACATCTGTTTAAATTTACACTCTCTATCATGGCTGACATGTTGTTTGTGTGCCTGTTTACCCCAAACCTTGTTTCCAACTGCCTCTAGTAATTTGTGACTTCTTGTTTCGTTCTCTGCAGGTTGCTAGGCAGTACATTTACTGCATATGCTTTTATTCCTCATGTCATTGCGAAAGTATGCCTGCGATGAACAAACAGCACTGAAAACCTCGGTGTGACTTGCCTGAGGAGCAGTGCTATTGACAAGGGGGGGGGGGTGGGAAGGCGGATATCCATAAAACAGAGATGCAGAAAATGCTTTGCTGAAATGAACATAATCAAATGCAGGGTCTGCTAACATGGAAGCTATGACCATGGGCAGTTAATGCACAAAGGGGGGAGGGCATCAGAAGTAAATCCATTGGTTCCTTCCCCCCCCCCCCATTCTATGCATTCATTTGGTCTTCGGCATCCTCTATGTAGATGAGGAGATGGGGCAGCTCTGTGTAGGGGGTCAGATGACCATGTGGAGTTGGGGTATTTGATTAGTTCCTATATATTGTAAATCTGTAGACAATCTGTTTTCTTTTCTGCGAAGAAAACTGTTGGGTGCTTCTATTAGAAAAATCTAATAAAATAAAACATTTACTGTTTGCATGTTAGTCAACCTAGGCAGGATCTGCACTACTGCTTTATAATGGTATTGAAGTGCACCGACAACTGTTGGGGCCCATGACACATCCCATAAGCCATTTTCAAACCACTTTCAGAGTGTTCTATCCTGCTTGGTGTAGATCTGGCCTTAGAGCCAAACTACACGTTATGCTAATCAAGCAGCATGTAGCTGAGAGCTGAGGTTTGTCTTCTTACTCTAGTGTAAGTGTTCGTGGTCTTGATTTGAATCAGGACCACCATGCCCTGGGAGGGTGGTATTAAACCTCTCTCCACTATATGTTTCAAGACAGCCTAAACACCATGGGGCGGGGGTGGTACAAAAGTGTGGGAAGCTCCATTGACATCAACAGCGGAGGGTCCATTGGTTTCTTTAGTTAAGCCCCTCTCCCCATGGGAGTGGGAAATATTGGGAAGCAAACAGTAGAGGTCTGATGGAGTTTACAGATCCAAATCTGGGCTGCACACTTTTTTGCTTAAGATTTGTATTCCAAGTGACCATGGTTGGGAAGGTGCTGTGGCTGTTTCACAATCTGGGGTGTTTGGCCACCCTGTGAACAGAATGCTGGACCAGATGGACCCTTGGTCTGATCCAACATTGTTCTTCGTGTGTGTGTGTGTGTGTGTGTGTAAGAGTTGACTATTTCCACTTTCCTGAAGAGTTAGGTTTACAGTTCAGGGATGCTCCTAGATCCATTTCGGTCATTAGAGCTTGGTTTGGTACACCAACTGCACCATTCCTGGACAGGGATAGCCTAGTCACTGACCTAGTTCACACAACACTCTAAGCCATGGTTAGGTAGGTCACTAACCCCACTATGGTTACGAATGGTTTACACAACATGCTAAATCATGTTTCACATGATATGCTCAGTCAAAACGTTCAGCTCAAAATGCTTAACCACCATGGCTTAGCATCTCATCTGAACAGTGTCATTGTGATAGAGTGACCAAATGATGGTGGGAGGAAGAGGATTTGCCAGGATTTTTTATGAATACTAGAGCTGGAAGGGGCCTATAAGGCCATCGAGTCCAATCCCCTGCTCTATGCAAGAATCCACCTTAAAGCATCCCTGACAGATGGCTGTCCAGCTGCCTTTTGAATGCCTCTAGTGTGGGAGAGCCCACGACCTCCTTAGGTAATTAGTTCCATTGTCATACTGCTCTTACAGTCAGGAAGCTTTATCTGATGTCCAGCCAGAATCTGGCTGTAGCTTGAGTCCATTATTCCGTGTCCTGCACTCTGGGTTGATTGAGAAGAGTTCCTGGCTCTTCTCCATGTGACAACCTTTCAAGTATTTGAAGACGGCTATCATGTCTCCCCTCAGTCTTCTCTTCTCCAGGCTAAACATGCCCAGTTCTTTCAGTTTCTCCTCATAGGGCTTTGTTTCCAGATCCCTGATCATCGCTATTGCCCTCCTCTGAACCCCCTCCAGCTTGTCTGCATCCTTCTTGAAGTGTGGTGCCCAGAATTGGACACAATACTCAAGATGAGGCCTAACCAGTGCTGAATAGAGGGGAACCAGTACCTTATGCAATTTGGAAGCTATGCTTCTATTAAAGCAGCCCAAAATAGCATTTGCTTTTTATTTGTTGGCTCATATTCAGCTTGTGGTCTACAACAATTCCAAGATCCTTCTCGCCTGAAGTATTGCTGAGCCAAGAATCCCCCATCTTGTAACTCTGCATTTAGTTTCTTTTCCCTAGGTGTAGAACTTGGTATTTATCCCTATTAAATTTCATTTAGTTGTTTTCAGCCCAGCACTCCAGCCTATCAAGATCACTTCGAAGTTTGTTTCTGTCTTCCAGGGTATTAGCGATCCCACCCAATGTTGTGTCATTTGCAAATTTGATAAGTATTCACTCTAGGGTATGTCAGGCCTCAATGCTGATGTATTTTTGGCATTTATTTTCGAAGTTTTATTGGTATTTTAACAATGTAGTAGTTTTATATGTTTTTAATCAGTTTTATGTATTTTATATCATGTGTTTTTAATGTTATTCCCCGCCTTGATCCAGAGGGAGAGGCGGTTAAGAAATAAATATATTATTATTATTATTATTATTATTATTATTATTATTATTGAAAACATATCTATTTGCTTTGGCTTTTCCCCAGCCGTGGTCTATCTTTGTACCAGCCTCATGATACCATTGTTACTATGATACTATTAGGGATATCAGAGTAATCCGTTAGTAGGGTAGAGTTCGGCAAGTTTTTGCCCTCTTGCCCCCTGCCCCAGACTCCATCTTGCTCATCCATGAGCTTGTCTGACTCATCATGCAGTGAGTCAGGCCAGCTTTTCAGGTTTTTTTTTTTAATGCATATCATGATTTGCATAAAATCGTGGCTGTATATATTTACAGACATTGCAGTTTTGTGCACATGAGGATTTCCGCAGCTAGCAAAAAACAAACACCCCCCTCCCCGGCTAAGTTCCTGAGTTTTAGGAACTGATCCGCTACTTGGCTCATAAATGCAAACCAATTCAGGTGCACTGCAGGGATCTTTCAGGTCCAAAAATGGCCAAATTTCTAGGGATGGATTGAATTCACCTCCATCCATACTCAGTGGATGCTTGCCAAACTGCTACTAGAATCCGCCACTGCTTGCCACACTATGTGAGCTGCTGGCCAGCCCAGTGTACACTCGATGAGCTCTGCAGGGCCGCCCGTCCCCTTCACGGGGCACCACTTTTCATAAAAATGGTGGCTCAGGTTTTTCCGGAAATGAAATCTTGCATAAATGGCTGCTGTAAATGGATCATTTACACAACAGTACAGGCTCCCTCCCACACCCCATTTGCCAAGCCACCACGTGCTTACTGGACCCGTTTGCTGAACGCCACCAGATGGAATACCCCCTCTCAGACTCCTGCAATGTCCCTACAGATTTCCCCATGATGGACATTCCTATTGTGTATGTAGCCTTTTTTTTTTTTTGCTTTTTTTTTTGTTATTGTTTTGTTAGTTTTTATTCTTTGGGAATTTGTTTCAAATGAGAAGTGGTATATAAATATTCTTAGTAAAGAACACCTTTGAGGGGGAAGCAAACCAACAACCAGGAAAGTGAAGCTGTTCTTTAGAAGACAATTCCACTCATGAGGCTCTAAAGCTAGAAGAAGTATCTTTAGTAGCACCAGCTATAGATTACTGATAGAGATTATCAAGGTACCACATGATTAATGCAGGAAATCCTTGAAAAGGTCTCCAATTTCTATCACATGTTAAGATGTGTGGCAGCAAAATCAAATACACCACAATTCAGTAGATGCAAACAATTGGGGAAATCTGTAATGGGTGTTTTTTTACTACTTGATAAATTGTTGTTGTTTTCCTTTTCTATTCTGGGCCTTAGATGATGCCTGATCATTAGTACAAGAAACTGAATGATGATGATAATAATAATAATAATAATAATAATAATAATAATAATAATAATTTTTTTTCTTACCTGCCTCTCTTTTTAGATCGAGGTGAGGAACAACAGTAAGTATAAGACTCGATAAAATACATAACACTGATTAAAAACATGGGAAACATTATTAAAATAGCAATAAAACATCATAAAACATCCTAAAAACTTTCTAAAATTCTACTGGATATGCCTGCCAGAAGAGACTAGTCTTTATAGCTTTCTTAAATTCTAAAAGACTGTTAAGTTGACGAGTCTCCTCCAGCAGGACATTCCACATTCTGGGGGTGGCAGAAGAAAAGGTCCTCTGGGTAACAGTTGTCAGCCTAGTCTTGGCCAACCGTAGTAAATTCTTCCCAGAGGACCTGAGCATGTGGGGCGGATTGTATGGGAGAAGGCGATCTCGCAGGTAACCTGGACCCAAACCATGTAGGGCTTTAAAGGTAATAAACAACATTTTATACTTCGGCCGGAAACTAATTGGCAGCCAGTGGAGCAATTTTAAAGCTGGCATAATATGGTCACCCCTAGGTTACCAGTGAAAAACCCGGCTGACATATTTTGAACTAGTTGAAGTTTCCAGACTAGACACAAAGGTAGCCCTATGTACAGCACATTGCAGAAGTCAAGCCTCGAAGTGACCAGCTCATGCACTACCGTCTTTAGGTCTTCCAACTCTTAGAAGGGGCACAGCTGGCATATCAGCCAAAGCTGATAGTAGGCACTCCTGGCCGTCGCTTCTATCTGGGCTGTCATTTGGAGTGACGGATCCAGGAGCACCCCCAAGCTGCGAATACAGTTTCTCAGGGGGAATGTAACCCCATCTAGAACTGGTTGACACACCTCCAAACCCAGGTTGTGGCCTTTGACAGCAAGCACCTCCATCTTGTCTGGATTCAGCTTCAGTTTGTTTTTCCTCATCCAGCCCATTACCACCTCAAAGCATTCATTCAGAGGATCAGGGTTCATATGCTCTTGGAGTGAAAAAGTAAAGATGGAAGGGATCTTCATTTTCCCTTTCCCAAACATCTTTTCTCTTGCCTTTTTTCCATCTCTCTTCCCCATGATCCTTTTTCTATGACACATGCATTGATTGAGGTAAGGCTTCAACACAGTCTTAGCGTTGTTTCATTTTTACAGTGTGTTTGCTCTTTTCAGATTAAAGGAAACTTCTCTTAGCTCCTCTGTCATATCTCTCTAAGTAGAGGAGAAATTGGAGCAGACAGCTTCAATAACTTTACCTACAGTACAGGAAGTAGGCACAGGCAAAATATTAGAAAAGCAATCTAAAATGCAGTGCCCTAAGAGCCCATCACTTGAAAATGACTAAGGAGTTATAGCTCAATAATATCTTTTTGGGGATGGCACCTTGCACTTGAAAATAAAATCAAATGATGATTTGTGGTCCAGTATTGCTCTTTAGAGAGTCACCTTTCCCTTGTTCCATATACACATGGAAAGACAAGGAGGTTTACATTAAAAGAACATGTTGTTTAGCATCTAATTGCTGGTAATTGAGATTAGTAATTAAGACCAGAGATTTACCCCCATCTTCTTAAGTGTTGCTGAGTGCTGGAATTTTCTATATCATTTTCGGTCTGCAGTTAAGAAGATTTACAGGAGAGAGGGAATAGCATTCCTCAAGAAGAAGAAGAAGAAGAAGAAGAAGAAGAAGAAGAAGAAGAAACAGAAACAGCTAGCATATGTGGTGGTTGTACATCACTTCAATAAGGCTTCCTGCACAATCCCATACATGACTACTTGGAAGTAAGCCCTACTATGTCCAATGGGAACTCCTTGTGTCTTTGGGAATGAGATTCAGTTCTGACTGAAGGATTTGTGTATTCACCCATCACCATGAGAAGTTTAACATGGGCCAGATCTACACCTTGTGTTAAATCATTACGATCCCATCATGATAACACTATAACCCTCTTGAGCATTTATACCGTGCAGGGCACACAATGAGTGTCGTCATGTTTCCTGACCGTCGCTTCTCCATTTGCCCGTTTCAAAAGAGGAAGTAAACAACATGCAGGTGGCCCATTCAGTGGGCCATTTTGATCGCGCTGCTTCTCCTGCACACAGCAGGCAAGTTCCATCTCAAAAAATAAGTAAGACTTACCGGGGTGTTTTTTTGTCCCGCGAAGGAGGCTAGAAAGGGCAGGAGGCGCGCAAGATGCAAATGATGTCATGAGAGGGACTCGCGAAAATCCATGAGTGCCCAACAAAGTGTGCAATAAAACACACATCCGATGACTCCCAGTGACATCTATTGGGGCATTTTGGATAATGTGGAATAAAAGGCAGGAAATGACACTATGAAAGTGGTGTATAGGATGTGTAATGTGGCCCAACGGTTGTCGGTGCACTTCAGTACCACTATAAAGCAGGAGTGTAGCTCTAGCCATGGGGGCCCTGGCCTCAATAAGATAGGGGATATCCTTGCATAGAAAGAAAATGGCAATGGAACCATGTTGTGTGGCCTCCATGATGATGGCACAGGACACAAGTTAAGCACACTGTGGAAGGCCATAGGTCACAAGAGAGCACATGTTGCACCTCAAAGATCTAGCGATGTACAGATTTTGTAAAATCTGTTCTGCCTGTGTTTCATGGACTGTTAGGTGCCACTTCTTCCAATTTTCTAAATTTGTGCAAATTTGTACTTGTGAACATGTGCATTTTTGTGTTTTTGCCTATGGGGGAAAATATTTTTTAGGCAGTGCAATAATAATAATAATAATAATAATAATAAACCTCCCAGAGGGCTTTGGCTATGGGGTGGTATAGAAATGTAATACATACTACTACTACTACTATTATTAATAATAATGCTAATAATAATGCATATTTTTCTATAATTGAATTCTTATAAAATTCTGTAAAGTAAAAAGCCAATCCAGGAAAAGACAGAATGCTGCACAATCTGCAGGTCAAATTCATAGAAATCTGAACTCATTTGATTCTGTGGCAAATTTCTCCGACATCTCTACCAAGGTCCCAGGTGCAAGCCCTGGCATCTTGAGATAGGCCTCAAAAAGACTCCTGAAGTGCTGGTACCTAAACTTGATGGACCAATAATCTGTCTCAGCATCAGGCAGGTACCTATGTTCATAGTTACATCATTTGTATCCACTGGAAACCTTGCTCACTGTCTCTTTCTGGCCACAGATTTCCAAGGTTTTGTCTGACATGATGGAGGCAAGAAACATGCTTTCACAAACCTTTTTAAAATGGAGAAATCTAAAGCTTCAAGAATTCGGGGTGAATTCTGAATGCTGTGGTGTTTAGAGATGGGACAACCAGAGATGTTCAAATTCAATGAAACTCCTATTCAAAGCCCAGTTTGTTTTGCTCTGAGTCTCATTTATTTTTATTTTTGTTCAAATGGGTAAAGTATACATTTCAAACAGGAGAAGTGTCCATTTTGGTGTACATTTTGCTTAGTATACACTTTTGTGCCATCAACTAAAGTGTGAAAATGTGTGTTATTTTAATGCACATTTTGAAGTCTGCCATTTTCAAAATATGCATTTTTTTCTAATGTGATCTCAATTTGAAGATTGCAAACAGGGCAAGTTTGAAAGCTTTGCAAACTGAAATGAATTTCATGCACTACCCAATTTATGGATATCAGTTTCTAGTTTGAACAGTGAAGTCATAGGTTGACACCTACTCATCAGCCCTTTTCATCCTGGATAATGTCTTTCTTCTCTGCTGCAAGAAAATATTCTGATATCTGCAGAGATTTGAGAACCAAGAGGTGTTGACTAGCATATGGTTTGGAGGATTGCCGAGCACAGTTGGTTCAGTTTGCACTTTTAAGCCCATGAGATCTGACCAGCTTAGTAATAGAAGGTTCCAATAGTGGAATTGTTTGTCTAATCAATATTCTCTTTTATGTGTATGTAATTCCCCTGATCGGGGAGGTGCACTTTTGCTTCTGTTAGTTCAAGCAGTGCAAGACAGTACGATAAGGTTTTAGTCGAAAACATCTTACTGCAGCATGAACGATATGGTTGTTATCATTAGTCAGCTAAGAATTGTAACTCACAACACTTTGAGGATGATTTACTTTGACAAACCATTTTTAACCTTGTGCTATTCCTTTAAAATACAGCAACATATCACTTGGAAAAATATATATCAAATAACAACATTTCACATGGTTTTCCATAAAGCAACACCCATCATGAAAACATCTGACAGTGGCGGTAGAAAATGGCATATATCACCATTTGGAATGTTGCATACAGTGCATACCATTAAGTGTTGGGGAACATAAATCACTGGAGGACATAGTTTATGTATGCAATTATTCAAAAAATTCTATATGGCTTGGAAGTGTAAAATGCCAGAGGACATACGTCACTTGCACCTAAAGTATTGTGTATTTTCACTGGAAGCCGCAATTATTTAACAAGTGGTGGCTGTTTTCTGTTCTTGTGAGAGTTCTGAACCTGACAGTCAAGTTTATGAGCAAGTGGATTTTTTATTGACAAAGTATTGTGTGCAATGCAGGACATCTTCCATCATTGATATGAACAGGGTTCTCAGTTTTCATAACTGTTTTCTAAAGGTACTACTTTCAGAAATGGGCAGGTAGAAATGGGCAAACTGACCCTGTCATAATAATTGATAATGCCCACATGCCTAAATCTAATCATTTGACATAAGATATGGATCTGACCCAAGTTGCAAAGCCAATGGTATTAACTCTACTCTTATGAGATTTTAGTCTACCTTTGCATTTTGGCATATTCACTTTCTGAAATGGATCTTGGGTACCTGCATGTGTAATATGATGTTTTTTCCACCCTGTGTGCCACAGTGCCATGTATCACAACACATCCTTCCCTGATTAGCTGTTACCACATGCCCTTTGTTTATAATTGGAGTAGATTGACATGGAACCATCACAAGTGGAGGCAGCAGCAATAGAAATGAAAAGAAACTGTGTCTTGTTTCAAGGCTGGCAAGTCCCCTGGTCAAATCCCAGATAGTCCCAGGTGCAAACAGAGAAGCTAGTCCAGTCAAACATCATGCACAAGAAACTAAGTAGAGCAGTCAGACAAGGCAGGGGCTAGGTCAAAAGCTGCCCAGAGGTTGATTCACAGAAGTTAGTTGTGCCAAATGTTGAAGCAAGTCAGGGATTGTCCAGGAGGGTGGTCCATGTGGGTTGTTGAGGGACCAGGAATCTGTGAGGTCCAGAGAAGCCAGGCAAAATGCTCTGGTTGAATATTTGTTGTCTGCAGCAGATAGTTGGCCTTGGCTGAGCTGAATAATAGCTGGCGATTAATCAGCACAGCTTTGCTAATTAGGTCAGTGTGTTGCTTTTAAGGGAGGCCTCATTTTGCTCCTCTACTGCTCGCATGTAAGCCTACATCATTTGGAGGGATGAATTATCTCTGGCCCTGGAGGTGCCAGGCTGCTCTTCCTATGGTCCCAGGGGAGTGCTGTCAGCCAAAGCCTCCAGCTCCCCATCTGGTTCCAGATGGGCCCGCTGTGCTGGCTCTCCCCCTCCTCTTCCTCATCAGAGGAATCTCCCTCCAGGTAAGGCATGGCAGATTGAATCAGTTCACACGCACGCACACACGCACACACGCACACACACACCACTTTGCTGCTGTTGCTGCTGCTTATTCTTTGTCCATAGCTGCTGTTTCTTTCTGCTGTGGCTCCACGTCAATCTACTGCAAGTGTAAACAAAACACATGTGATAAGAAATAAATGAATTAGTTCTTTGGCATCATACAATGAGTCTTTCTGATCATGTCCTAGATTGTCCCTGGCTGGTGGTTTTAAGTAGATATGTTGTTGCAAGTGGAGAAGGGAGCATAGAATAAAGACACAAGACGCCAGAACTTGTAGGGGGAGAAGAGTGCATTACTTTCACTCGGTGATGCTGCCTCTCTGGCAGCAGAGACGAAAGAGGCTGAGTGTTGGGGCTGCCCTTTATAGTCTATACCCCACCCTTGTCTCTGTAGGCACATGTGCCTATGCATGTGAGGTGCTTTCATTCTATTCCCTTCCCCCAGCAACAGCCATCTCCCACCCAAGCCATTCCGGCTGGGCAGGCAACAGATTTGTGTGTGCTGTCTGTTTTATGCCTTTATGTGAATGGTTTTTATATAATGTAGTTCAATGGCTTTTAATTTTTGCAACCATCCAGAGAGCTTTGGCTATGGGTCGGTATTAGGGATGTGCACGGATGCCAAAAATCGAATCAGAATCGGAACTTCAGATTTTGTAAAGTATTGTATCGTTAAAATCAGAGATCCATCTTATCGGATCGGATCCGATAACGATACAAAATTGGAAGTTCCGATTTCGATATCAGACTGCCATTTTAGGTGTTTTCCCCTTAGGCTTGCATTGGGGGAAAAAAGCTTTCCCCCAATGCAACTCTATGGGGAAAACACCTAAAATGGCAGCCCTCCCCCCACTCACGCTCCTTACCTGCCGCTGTCCTGCGCTGCCATCTGCTGCTGTCTGCTGCTTCCATCTACTAAGAATTAGGCTTTGCGGCCTGCTTCTCAGTGGAACAACGATGCACCGGGTAACGTCATCACCCGTCACGTCGTTACTATTCTGAGAAGCAGGCTGCAATACCTAAATCTCACTAGATGGAAGCATCAGACAGCAGCACGGGATGCTGGCAGGTAAGGGGGGACCACTCCCTCCCCCTCCCTCCCCCCACTTGAGCTCCTTACCTGCCGCCATCGTCCACTGCCATCTGCTGCTTATGTACTACTGATAAACAGGCCTTGTGGCTTGTTCTACAGTAGAGTGATGGCACGCCAAGTGATGACACGCCAAGTGATGACATCACCGGGCGTGCCGTCGCTCTATTGTGAAACAGGCTGCAAGGCCAGTTTATCAGTAGTACAGAAGCAGCAGGCAGCAGCGAGGAGGCAGCAGGTAAGGAGTGTGAGTGGGGGAGGGAGGGAGAGGGAGGTCCCCACTCACCTGCCACCATGTGTTCCCCACAGACTTGCATTGGGGGAAAGCTTTCTTTCCCCCAATGCAAGCCTATGGCAAAAACACGTAAAATGGAGGAGCAATTTTCTGATTTTTTCCATTGTTACTCGGATCGAAAAAAATCGGATTGGGAGATATCGGACCTCCTGCGGCCAGCATAGGAATCGGACATCGGATGTCCAATTTCCTCTGATTTGTAACAGTATCGGGTCCGATCCGGTGTCGGTATAGAAATCTAATAAATGAAATGAAAGAAAATGAAAGAAAATGAAAGAAAAGCCAATCCGTGAAGTTAAATCATTTTGTGCAGGTGTACGGCAAACATGATTTTTAAAATTCCCTTTGGAAACTAAAGGGTTATTGCAACAATTATTGAGCATGCACAAAATAACATTTGAAAATGGATTATGTTAGGACGAGTGCTTGAAAAAATGCTTATATTAGGTAAAATTGTATTTTTTTAAAAAAAAATGCCACTTTAGAAAAAAAAAATGCATGGAAATACATAAAAAATTCAAATCCTTCAAATAAAGTCTTTAATTTTTGCATGAACTGAACTTCATATTAGGAAAATGAGAAATGGAGAGGACATGAAATTGCAGAGTTACTCATCTCTAAATGGGATAGGAGGAAACCAGTTGTCCATATATGAGTGGTGCTGGCCCGATCCAAAGCTGAAGTTATTCTATTTGCACTGAAAGCAGTTACCCCCACTCCCAGTGTAGGGTGTCTTGTTCACATTTTCCAGGGGTCTAAACTAGACATGATATTAATTGTATGCATGCAGTTGATGTACATGCTTGTTGTTATGCATATGGAAGCTTTGGGAAGCCTGAGCAACCTTGGCGAGATCTACACTACTGCTTTATTATGGTATTGAAGTGCACTGATAACTATTGGGGCACAATCCACAGGCTCCATCACCTCTACCTGCAGTTATTTTTTACATATATATATTTATTTATGTCTGTACAAATGCGATAATATGGCAGCCTGAAACTGTGCAACTGGTAATACAACACACTGTACTTTCCCCTAAGAGCATAGGAAACAATATAAGTGAAGAAAAGTATTACACTTAGTTTTGGGGAAAGTTTGTGGTCAATGTTGGCATGGGAATGGGAAGCTGACATTGTTCTGGTCAGGTAACATAGACAGGCCTACTCAGAAGTAAGAACCATACAGATGAATGGGACCGATGTCCGGGCATGGATGGCAGTGGTCTCGCTCACCTTCTCTGCTGGGTGTTTGAGCACCCCCTCCCCCTCCATGGTTGAGCGGTTGAGCAGTTGTACAGACCAGATGAGAACCACCGTGGCCTTCTGTTTCATTAGCAAGACCGCCCTTCAACATACACCCCCCCAACAAAAAATGGGATGGTCCGATATAGAAGGACAGCAGTACATGGGATGGAGGATAGGCTTTATTGCGCACATAGGGGGGAAATGGATTTTCCCCACTCCAGAATAAGATGGAAAAGGGAAGGGAAGCGGCAAGATGAGTGCAGGACAGGGACGATGTCATGTGAGTACCTTGCTTCAAAAACACATACCAGCACGTCGAGAATGTGACAAATCGCTGGCGTGATGGAGCTCCACTTTCCACATACCACTTTCATAGCATTATATCCTGCATTTTATTCCACATTCATAATGATTTGACACAAGGTGTATATCTGGCCCTCAAGACCATAGGGATTGGCTGGGAAGGGGGAGTTTAACTCTTTCTGTGCTACTTTACATTGGCACCAATGAATTGCAATTAATTCCATTGACTTGCAAATGGAACCTTCAGCAGAGAGGTGTTTTTGTCAGGACCGAGGCAGGGGGATGAAACATTAAACTCCCTGTACCCAAACAATTAGTGCCTTGTTTAGATTGGTGCTTGGTGGTGAGGGAAAGGCACTCTGAACATACTTACTTCTAAGGCACTGTCTGTATTATGACATCATATATTCTAGACATAAGTTCTTGTATACGGGGCTGGGGAGACAGCTTCAGTTATTGGATGGTAAAAATGTAATAAATGTAAGACTGAGACCAGGCTCAGATTAAGCTGTGCATATACTTGAATATTTTATGTCTTTATTTATTACATTTCTATACTGCCCAATAGCAAAACCTCTCCCATGGTTTCTTGGTTGAGTGTCAGAACACCTAAAGAGATTTGAATTTGAGTTAAATTTGTAGTATAGTCCTACTCTAAACAAACTTCCAGTGCAAAAAAGAAATTGAACCAACCAACAAACATAGACATGGATTAGCCATGCCCAGCAGCCTGTGGTGGGATCTGGATTGTGTCATTGGTGGCAAGATGTGGTGTGGCTGAAGAAATGGCTGTGATGGTTTTTGGTTCCTGTGATGGTTTATTTACTTTATCAGCCAATAGACAGGAACTGCCATCCCCCACTCCAGTTTAACCCCCCATTAGTGGGGGTGAGAAGGATTTCCCCCAGCAAACAGGTGCACTACATGAAAGTAGGGAAGCTAGAGGAACATGAAACAAATTCAGATGACTTCAGATTTCTATGCATTCCACAACAACTTGGCATCTTCAAAGTTGTCCAGATTCCATGGTTGTGTAGATTTTTTTTAAAAAAAACTTTCCAAAATTGGACACAAATTTAAGCGGACAAAAAGATAGTGGAAAGGATGCTGATATCTATGCCTCCTCCCCACAATGCTGTATACATTTCTTCTGATCTCACTTCAGCCTCCACTGTGTAGCACTAAGAAAAATACACAAATTAATGCATAGCAGCAAAGGTTATGTAAGTTTGCAACCCTTCCTGAAGGGGATAAAAAATCCAATTCCTCAGTGATCATACAATGGAATGGAAGACACCTGGCTATATCCAGTAACCGCCCAGCCCAACGGGCTTGGGTGGGAAATGGACAGTTGGGAGTGGGGAGGGGGAGAAGGAAGGCACAACACATGTAGGAACATATGTGCCACATGAGACAGGGCGGGGCTGTGTCTATAACAGGCCTTCCCTGCCTCTCACTGGCCTCTTTTGTTTTCGACACCCACCCTCCCTCCCAGCATCTATTATTGGATTAGCCAGTCACCCTTTTTGGAGAGGGGGCTGAGTAGGAATTTTCCATCCTTTTTGGGGATAGGTTTTTGCCTACTTCATACTGGAAGCCTATTGGGGGAGGGTGAATAATTAGGTTGATGGGTGGTAGGGATGTGCGGGAATTGACTGCAGTAGAATAGGGATGGCGAGCCCTCTGGTGCCTTTTGGCGATTGGCATAACCAGAGGACCTGCTCCTAGGGGGTTATGCAGCTCCCGTGTCAGGATATGGTATGCCTTTGGCCACCCTCCTGATTTACCTACTCGGATGTCTTATGGCATGGAGCGGGGGTGAGACAGGGCGGTATTTGCAAAGGTCACATAAGCAAGGAGCCGAGTTTTCCCGACCCCTTGCTTTGGAGAGTGGCTCACCCTTATGGGCAGGTAAGTAGCCTGAGATAAGGACATTAATTCCCGCACTTTCACTTACAGATCCCGGGCGGGATAAAGCTACCATATTGTTTTAAAAAGAGGCCCTAGTTCAATCCAAGCTCTGATATCTGTGTCTTTATTCAACCTCCCACCTCCCCTCCCAACTGAAAAACACTCATGAAATGGATTGAACAAAATCTATACGTCTCTACTTGAGAGAGTGGGTAGACAACCAGCCAAATGCCCAGTCTCTGCTAACTAGCCCTTGGCCTGGCCTGGGTTTATTCCCTTCTTGTCATACTCAGGAGCATGCAACAAAATAACCCATGCCACATGGGGAGGGGGGGGAAAGGAACAACTCCCCTCTTGATTTTGGTCAGAAATCAACCACTAGTTTCCAATTTAAGAAACAACATTTATTACAGGAGTACAGGAAAAGACAAAAAGGAGCCTCTAAAGAAAATGATATACAAAGAAGGCTCTAAAGAAAACAATATGCAAAGCTTAATAACCTTCCATAAACTTTTTACAATGTCACACAAAACATTGGGAGTCATTCAAGAGAAGCAGTAAAGGTTTTGCATATCCCTACGCCCAATTGGGCAGGGGAGGAAAGGGGTGTGTGTGTGTGTGGTGAGGAGAGGTGGAGGCTCACTATTGGCGGCCTCGTATGGTGCCACCGAGCGGGGCTGGGTCCAGGGCTTAAGAGCTGGGTAAAGGACCCGCCCGCCATTCTTTCTCCTCGTGCGGCTCCCTCCCTCCCTATAGATAGTGTGGGCTCCACCGGCCATCTTTAGGAGGCCAAGTAGGAATTTTTGCTCTTAAACCTAATTTGACTAAGAGTTTTTTTCGCCTACTTCACACTGTAAGACAGATGGGGTGTATTAAATAGGTAAATTAGCAATAATTGGTCACATAATCTCAGCGGCAGGTGTGGGCAACTTTAGCTGCTTTTGTAATGGTGAACAGTCTCAGGCACCGTTGAGGTGATGGGTAGTGCCTGAGGCCCACATCTGGGAGTCTTGCAGCACCAGATCATTGGGATAAGGTTTACCTATGAAGCCAACCCTCCTCACCTACTCGGAGCCATGCAGCACGGGTTGGGCGACACCAGAAGGCCTCCCTTCCCCAAATGGGGCAAGACCGTGGGGTGGCGAAGGGTTGGGTGCCACCCTATGGTCCCAGAATTGTTTCGCCCAATCCCTAGATTTGGCCTGTAGAGGCCAATAGAAGATGCCCAACTAGGTTTCATTTCCTTTTGCAGATCTTCAATAACAAGATTATTGTCTCGACTCGTTATTTCACACTACACTCACAACTGATTCCGCATTTATTCAACTTGGCTGAGAGAGGAGCAGGGTACCTGCCCTATCAATTCTTCATTCAAAGGCGAAACAAAAGACAGCAGTTACCACCTCTTAGATGAAGCCAGAATAATGGCACTTAAAAGGAAATGGCCTTGATCAGATGCAACAGATTAAATACATGCTGTATTTGGGGCTCCAATTTTTTTTTTTTTTGTGAACCACCCAAAATACTTTGGCTAATGTGCATTATAGAAATGCAATGCAATGATGAAAAGACTTGAAAATGATGTGCACCATTCCAAAAGCCTGATATAAGGCAGCTGCCCCAGCTACAAATGGCTACAGCTACAGAGAAATGGATGCTCAGAAGCAGCTCAACGTCGCAATGGCTTTATGGTTATCTTTGCTCTACCTTGGTAGCTGTATCAGCAACTATTGTTTGTCCACAGAAATCTTGGACAAGATTTTGCAGGGTTTAGATGGTGATTGCTAATCATTGTAATGTTTTTACATTTTACTTAAATGGGCTCATTGTGATTCTTGAACCTGAGCTGCAACTCTGATCATTATCTTAAGATCCCAGGTTGATTACCCATCATGTTTTCAATAGTGGCTTGCTTTCATTCTTTTCTGTCTGCTTTCAAAAGGATTTTATTAATCCTTATTAATTTGGCTGCATAGGACAAAGGGGTATAATAGTTCTTAACTATCCCTTGGTTAATGGTCCCACATTCCCCATTTTTATTGTACTGTGGCAATTTGCATGCTTTTCTATACCAAATTGCATTAATTAGGCCATATGCTCTCTCCTGCAAGTAAAAGCAAAGCCCTGGCAGCAAGTCCCAGAATATAAGAATAGAAGGCAAAAAAACATGAGATATTATATGGCTGCTTCTCCTTTTTTTTATGCTTCCAAATGTGTTGGCCAACAACTCCCATGAGCCCTAGCCAGCATAGACAACGGTGAGCCATCTTGGGAGCTGTAGACCAAAGCATGCAACATGCTTCGTAGACAATGCCCTACCTGTCTTTGTCTGGATCCCAATTAAATTTTAAGAAAGACCATGAATTAGGGTTGGTAGAGAAATTTACAACGGATTCATCAAATGAGTTTAGATATCTATGAGTCTGATCTCTGGATTCCATAGTGGACTGGCTTTTTGTGAGCACATGGATTCCATGAATTTACAGACATTTTTTAAAAAAATCATTCACTTCCACAGGTCTGCATTACAATGGTGTGTTTGCAAATGAATGGACGTTCTTCTACAGAAAAAATCCAGTTCCATCGATGAGTGGAAGGGAAGATGCCTGACAATCCACAAAACACAGATTAAACAAATTCTGTACAACCTTAGTTTGAGTATATTCTAGTTCTGGTGAATCAGCTTTGAACTATTGGGGAAGTTCTCTCCTCATCATTTCCTAAGATTTTGTAGCATTTACCCTGTGATAGGAAACTTGGGATTGATGACTTGACTGTTCTATGACTTCTAGCCCTCTGCCTCAAAGTATCCATATAGATTTCCAATGAATGTTCACTCTGTTTTTTACTGGCAGGGAAGTGAAAGGGGAAGCCAAGTTGTTTTGTTGCTAGGGAGTTATACCAGACTCAGTTGTTATAAGAGTTCATTTCTTGCAATATATCTTTCTTTCATTTCCTTAAAAAATGAGATGGCTTTGACAAAGGGTAGCTTAATAATAGGAAATGTCTGTGTAATTCACACAATTCCCTTGTTTGGTAACATTTATTACCCATGTGAGCTTGGAAATGACGGTATTCCATGTTTGCAGAATTGCTTCTTTTCGTTTTTATATGTCCTTGTCAAAGAACTTTTTTTCCCTGGGTGATGTCTGTAAGCTCTAACATGGAGATCTAAGAAGTCTGCAATATGCCAAAATAGGAAAAAAATGTATTAAATAAGAAATAGTTCAGTAGCCTGACTACAGAATGTGATGAAGAGGAAAGACCTGTCACACTTCCCGGACTGGGGCAGGGCAGGGGAGGCAACTCAACATCACACTGGTAGTTCCCCGATGAATGGCTGCAGAAAGATGGGGCGTGATTCAAGAACTTACTGGTTTATGCGGATAAACAGGAATATAGGCAAACTCCAGGTAAGATTGGGCCTGGTTAAGTGTACCCACGCTTTGCCTATACCATGTCCAGTCTTTCAAGGCTCTGAGGCATGCTTCCTCCAGAGAGACTTTGTGATTCGGAGCCTTATCTGTTGCCACCCATTTTGTTGCTGACTCTGCTGGCTTGTCCAGTCAGGATGCAGTTGCAATGGTTTCTGTTTATTTGGCCTCCGGCTCTGTCCTTGGACCCAACTGGCTGCAGCAATGGGATGCCAGTCATGCCACCCTTTAGCATGTTTTCCTTTCTCTTCCTCAGCTTCTTTCTTCTCAACTACTTCTCAAACTCTCCTCCCATCTCTGCCCACCCTTCTCTTTGTATTCTGAATCTACAGGTTCCACCCGTTTCCCAATTTACTCTCAGTTTTACCACTTTCTTAACTAGGGTGACCATATGGAAAGGAGGACAGGGCTCCTGGAGCTCTAGTCATTTATACCATATCTTGGAACCAATATGATTTCATCTTACTACAATAATCAGTTGTGCACACACCCACATTCCCCTCCAGTCCTGATTTTCTGCACACATTTGTAACTGCCTGGTTGTGGAATAAATAATTTCATTTTATTTTGTAGGGCAGAATGATATATATATATATATATATATATATGTCAATTACATGTTTTTTTTAAAAATCCCAGTGCAGAGAACTGCTCGCGTATCCATGGCTTTTGTTTCAAAACAGGTGCTCCAAAAAGCAAGAGATGGAGGATGCTGTCCTGTCCACACATGGGTGTGGCCCTCTGTGAACTCTGTGTGGACTTTCTTCTGAGTAAATAAAAGTGATACCAAATAGAAGACAAAACAGAATTGTTAAACATTTAAAACTAAAACCAGAACCCCCCCCAAATGAAAATGAGACAATAGAAACCAATTAAAAGCTTTACTTTGGGGGGGGGGCAGTCTCAACTTGTGCCTGAAGATCAGCAATGAATGAAAGCCATGGATCTGTTTGAGGAGATTGATCCAGAGTAGAGATAACAAAAATAATCCAATATTAAATTCCCTGGTTTCAATATCCCGATATTAAAATTTAGTACCCTGACTTGTATTTTTTTTTTTTTTACTTCTTGTTAATTTCAAGCGTTGTTCATTTCAAGATTTTGGAAATTTATTCAGGACAGCAGATAGCTTTCCCATGGTGCTCTGCTGGAGGCAAAGCAAACAACACCAGCAGATTCCTTGTACTGTTTTAAAATGTTAGCAGCCCTTCTATCCCCAGCACTTCCCATATGGGTATTAGGGTCTTTAAAAGCCTCCATTGGCTTTTTAAGATGAAACAATGATCTTTGTATTTGGGAATTCTGGGAGGAGGGGGAGGCTAAAGCTAAGGATGGGAGAGAAATGAGTTCTGTTTGCATTTTCATGCAGACTTGCTTAATTTTGCACTTTCAAACCAGTACACAAAGTGAAAGGTGGTTATCCTTCAAGACACACATTCTTACAAATTTTACAATGGAGTTCTCCAATAAATAAAGGAAAAAATGTGTACATTAGGGGAAGATGTGCACATTACTGAAATGGCATTCAAAAAAGGCATTATATTAGGAAAATTGCACATGTACTCATTAGACAAAATTGAGTGGAAACGGGAACACATTAGTAGAAATACACACAAAAATGCATACAACCATTGCTGCAGACTTTTTTAACCTCTCAATGTTCAGTATCAACCAAATTTAAGATTGAAAAAAAGAGTAACTGAAAGAAATTGACATTAACAGATTCATCCATCCCATTTGCCTCTCCCCCACACAAGCAATCTTGATCCAAATGGCTATTTGCCTGTTGCTATTAACTGCAAGGGAACAATTGTTTTAGGTCCATTGCGATCACACTGTATGTGTGTAGGATGCATTAGTATGTTTATCAAGGTTCATTACACATTGAATACAGACTCAGACTCAATTTTTGAGCTTTGTTTCAAAGTAGCTCTCTTGTGAGTGAGCAGTACTGACTCCATTTTGAGGCAACCAAAAAGTCAAGGCATTTTCATCCCCCATCTCCAGCAGAGATAGGACAAAGGCCCAGGAATGAACTTTAGAGCAATCACGTAAGCCTAGACAAGCAATTCAGTTTCTAATAGACCTCCTAAGATGCATTCCCCAGAGGCAAAGGTGGGAGTAAAATTGAGCAGACTATGAATGTTGGATGCCAAGAGTGATACCTGGTCCTGCATCTGGTCATGCTAATGTGTTCCAATTGTTGAACTCCAGCCTGGATACCTGTCTTTAAGACAGGCATTCGAGTGTAAAGTCATCGTTTGTTAAAAGAATGTTTCTGGCAAGTACAGCCATCATCCCAAAATACCCTCTTTTGTTATGTCTTTCTCCCATGGCAAGTAGCATTCCTTCCAGTATGTAGGAGCAGTGATGCCACTACTTTTCTCTAAATTGTATTTAAAAACCAGGTTTTAAGAGTCAGGGCCCCCTTTTCCCAGAGGCATGGGGGCATGCTGCTGAAATCACTAGGTGCTTTACCCCTTCAGGGGTAAATTGCCACACTGCTGCTGAAATTGTTAAGACCCCCTCTACAAGAATTCAGTTTGACGCCTGGTTCTCCGATTATGCGCATCTTCTCGGAAGCGCTTTATGGCAAATGACTGTACGCGGGAGGTAATTGAGCGCACAACTGGAGGCCTTACCGGTTGTTTGAAATGTGCTTTAGAAGTAGTTAATGTGGAGAATCACTTGTTTACATAGTCAAAATGCGCTTTAACGGGCCGCAGCAAAATAAAACTCGCTATTTAACGCGCATTCAATAATGCGCATAATCGAATAGATAACGCGCCTCAACTCCCGATTTGCACTCCGCTCATGTAGAGGTAAACATTTTAATGAGACTTGAAAGAGCTTTAAACCTCTTGTGTAGAGGCAGCCTTAGTCTCTCCTCCCAGAGGAAGAGCTCCTGCTCCTTCCTTCTTCACTGAGACCAAGAGCTACAACAGACACTAGTTGCTGTCTACAGGAAAGGGCTTCAGTTCAGGAAAAGGTATATTGCTTTTAGAGATTCCCTCCCCTCTTTCCACCTCTCTCTCTCTCTCTCTCTCTCTCTCTCTCTGTGTGTGTACGTGCATGCATGCAATGCTTCAAGTCTTTTAAGCCTCCATTTGCTCAGCTAATTCCCACAAAACTAGCTTGTGCATTTGAACCTGTTTAAACTTCAGTAAATGTGCCATTGGGGTGTCATCCTCTTCAACAGTGTGGATCTCGTTGAGTGAGTATCACCTTACTTAGCCATAGACACTCTATTGCCAGTGTCTAAATATCCCTTACAAGTGCGTGTATCTCATTACAACGTGTACAAGTTTGTACACTGGTCTCACAAGAGCACATGACGTAACAGTTCACGATATGATATGCGGACCCAAAAAGAAAGCAAGAAGTGTTCTGGCAACTTGCATACATTGCAAATATGAGTACGTTTCAAAAAGGAGTACTTTTCAAAATGGCCCTCCCCCTGCCCCCGAAAGATTTGGGGAAGCAAACATTGGAGGGGTTTTCATCCTCCCTTTCTTTGACACCACAGTCCCAGTCTAAATCAGGACCACACACTCTTGTACTAGAGTGAAGAAAGAGCTAACGCTCAGCTACACACGACACAATTTCCGTAATGTGTAGTTTGGCTCTCGGAAGAGCTTTATGGACGCTCCAATAGGGTGGTTAGCTTTGTGGCAATGCTAGTCCCTAGCCACTGCTTGGACTGCATATTCATAACACATCACCACCACTGCCATTTCCCCCTGGGCCACATTGAGCTCCTTGTCTTTTACAGAGCTGAACTTTCTCATCCTTTACAAAGAAAACTGCATTTTGGGCCAAGCTCAACATCTTATCGGCTGCTGTTCAGTATCATTGGAAGCGGGCAGCTCCCATTTCTCCCATGCCCCCAACATCACAACTATTTGGGTTAACTCTAGCATTTTTACCTCTCTAGATGCAAAGATCACGTGCACAATAAACAACATTTAAATTAGAAGTTAAGAATCCTGATAATTTCTACTCCCCTCCAAATTACTTCCTTTCTATTCATCCATCTCTCCCTGCCATCCATCTCTCCCTGCCATCCACCCACCCCCACTCCACCCCCACACACCACTTTTTTTGTTTAGGAAGAAAAGTTGTGCCAAAAACCTCAGTGCAGCTCTACTCAGCTTAGAGTTGAAACCAAGAGTTGTATGAAGAGCTCTAACAATCAAGCAGAAGATGGAACAATACCTTTTCCCCACTTAGGCTTTGAAATAGCATTCCCAATATTCATCCTTTGTAATCAGGAATGAGATTTCAGCAGAATATTTACTCTGTTTTATTTCAGCTTCTATGACAGAACAGCAAGTAAGTGTCACTTGTTTCTGTGCAGTTAACAACGAAGGGTAAATGACACAGCAGCAGAGAAATATCTTCCAAAGGGGACCAAGAATGTTTCGCTGCAGATCGACTCATTAGCTTGTTTCTGCAATGTCTCTGTGCCCCCCACCCCGAAACAATGAATGAAAGGGGGGGTTATATGACTACCATTGGTGGCCAAGCATCTGTTGTTCTGCTCCATTAAAGCCACTGGGAGCTGAGATGAACAAACTATGTTCTTATTTTGTCAGGGTAAATGGAACCAGAGAGACATTTTGTCAGCTGTATCTCTGCCTCCTGCTTCTCCTTAAAACAAAAATCTTAAGGGGATAGAGTTGCCCTCTTCATTCTGATCTTCTTGTAAATGAATATTTTCCATCTGCTTTGTCATGAGTAAGGATGTCGTGTCTGTTGGTTGTCAGGAAAAAAAGCAACTGTCCACATGCATGAAAGAAAAAGAAATAGGAAGGAAAGAACACCCAGAGGGCTGACTTATCCTTCTGTTACAAAGTAAAGAATTTTAGGGTTTTTTTCTACTGGGTTGCGTTTGTGGATGAAAGTTTACTCTATTCCCCCCCCCAGCTCTTAGCAAATAATGTAGTCAAACAAGCAGCAATGTGTACTTTTGTATGACCAGGTGACCCGCCTTACTTTTTCTTACTACCCAGGATCTAAAAAGCGAGAGAGAAAGAGAAAGAGATGTGTTCAGCTCTTTGGAATTCTTGCAAACTGCAATTCTCTGCAGTGGTGACACAATGTAATTGTGCCAGTTTGTGATAAGGGATAGAAGGAACGTCTTTTATGACATTAAAATGCGACTGCTTTTGTTTCCGAAAGAAATAATATTCCCAAACACTGTGAGCTATCCAGAAAGCTCTCTCTGCTGGCCTGGTAAGACGTTGTAACAGAGGGGATAACATTAAAACATAGGCTATTATCCTCCATATATTTCTTCTTCATTCAATTTTTTCTTCCATCACAATCAGTCGCCATACTTTAAGGCCATCTAGTGAGTTCACAATTAAGGGTCACACTATGTGTTACGGTAAAGATTTAGCGTGCATCTCTGTGCCTGTTTTAGTTTTACTCTAAAGTAAGCACGCAGGGCTGTGTTCTGGATCAGGGCACCTATGCAAGCAGAGGTTTAATCCTTCCCCAGCTCTTTACACACAAACCCAAATTCATACACATAGCAAAGAGAAAGGGGGGAAATACCTCAATTGGCAACACAATCCATTATGGATCTGTGCACTTCAGAAACAGCAAGAACAAATGACCTGAAATGCCCTTAAATGACCTCAAAGCCAAGATTCTATCTATTGCAGCAGATTACATTTTAAATATATGAATATGAGCACTGTAGTGTTATATATTTATTTTAAATCATTTCTTCCTCTCTAAGGATATTAAAACAAAACAAAACAGTGGCTGAATTCGGACGACCCAATAAGCAACTGGGGGGGAGGGGAAACAATCGTCAGTTGTATTGACTATCGTGTTGTCTGAATGCTGCCATCATCAGCACTGATCCTAATCCACACCACAGTTGGTTATTTATTACCATGTTGTGTGGGTAGTGCCCCCTAGATGAACAACTGTAAAGTTGATTATTACCCCACCATTGACTATCGTGTTGTCCTAATTCAGCCAGTGATTCTGTTCAGAGTAGACGCTAAGCCAAGTGATTAAGCATTTTGAGCTAAACATTATGGCTTAGTGTGTCATGTGAACCATTCCTAACCATGGTGGCTACATAACCATGGTTTAAACATGCTCACTAACCATTTGTTCCAAACGGGTTAATGGCCTAACCATGGCTTAAGGTGTTGTCTGAACAGGCCCAGTGAAACCGTATAAACAAACCAGAGCAAACAAGAAATACCCACATGAACAAAAATATCTAGGTGACGTTTCTTTATGAAGAAAATTACTTAAAGTTCCCTTTCCAACACGGAGCCCAGATTTGGCCTTCAGTCAGCTTTGCAGAAGCCCAGATTTGTGGTGCATTTTAAACCATGCACATGAAGGTTCCACTAATGTGTACAGCTTCAGTTGTGAAAGTAGGAACGTATGGCAAATCTGCTCTAGTATACTACACATTTTCCAATATGCATAACCTGGAAATGGATACGGACCAGATGCATGTTGCTTTTGGAAATCCATACATTTTTGGAGGATTTGCGCTGCAATCCACAGAGCTGGGGGGGGGGGGGAGTGGCCTGATGAAATGTACACATTTGAAAAATGCACCACCAAAAATGCATACATTTCAAAAATGTGCACAAATGTGCTTTAGTCAATGGGTGAATGCATGCAAACATGTGCATCATTTGAAACATTGGCAGTTTTTAAAATATGCCAAAAATCCATCTACATATATTTGTGTTTTAAAAAAATGCACAGAACCAGGCTTATAGGTGGGAAATAGAGGGTGTCTGCAGAAGTGGACCTGTAAAATCAGTTCATCACTGTAGCCATGTTCAGACATTTGCCTGAACAAGTGAGGGCTTAAAGTGTATACAGTCTCCAGAGTGCAAGCCCCGCGCCGATCAGTTCCGACTTTGCCATGCTGAATCCGTGAGGTCTGGAAGTGAGTTCCACTCGCATCCGCTTGATCAAGAAGACTTATTATGCAAGGGTCAGCAATCACACAGAGAATTCTACTGATATTTATTTATTTACTTATTAAAACATTTGTATCCCACCTATATCCCTAGGATCTCAGGGCAGCATACAGATAAAATCATATTAACAATACAAAACAATAACTATATGCAGCTAAAAACAAATTAAACCATTAATTAAGCTAAAACCAGTATAGTATTAAAAATCAGTAAAAACCAATTGAAACAATTAAAACTATGTGCAAACTTGGTGAATTTAGCCATCAAAGGCTTTAAAAAGCCATGTCTTAACTTGGAAGGCTCCTCTAACAGATCTCAGCTAGAGGTGTGCACTGGATCGGCTCCGATCCACGATCCAGAGCCGATCCAGGGGAAATGGGATACAATTATCCAATTTCCGATCCCCCCAATGGATCGTCCAATATTTTCCAAACCAGTCCAGAAGGACCCAATCCAGTTTGGGAAAAATCAGAGGATTGGCGGGCACCTGCTAGCGCCCACCACCGCTTCCATTGGCAGGCGCCAGTGGGCGCCCGCCGATGAAAGCAGACAGCGGGGGGGGGGCTTACCTGGCAGGGCGTCCTCCTCCTCCTCCTCCTCCCGTTGCCAACTGAAAGCTACTGCAAAATAGGCCTCGCGGCTTAATTTACAGGAGAGCGCCAGGTGACGATATCATCACCTGGCGCTCTACTGTAAACTAGGCCGCGAGGCCTAGTTAGCAGTGGTTTACAGCCGGCAACGGACGGAGGAGGATGCCCCACCAGGTAAGGAGCAGGAGGTGGCTTACCTGGGGGGGGCTGTCCGCTGCCATCGGTGGGTGCCAGCAGGCGCCCGCCAATGGCAGCGGACAGTTGGGGGAGCTTACATGGCGGGGCTGTCCACTGCCATCCGCTGCCGCCTGGGCAGCGGACGTCCCTGGCAGGTAAGGAGGATCGCGAGGGGAAGGAGGAGGGGGGCCCACTTACCACCCTGGGACGTCCGCTCCTCTCCGCTCCTGGCCACTACTGCAAAGCAGGCTTCGTGGCCTGCCCCTAGGTAGCACACTAGTTGATGTCATCACATGGCGCACTACTTAGGGGCAGGCCACGATGCCTGCTTCGCAGTAGTGGCCAGGAGAAGAGGGGAGTGGACGTCCCATGCAGGTAAGGAGCGCCAGGGATGGGGCTTACCTGCTGGAGCCCGTCCACTGCCATCCGCTGCCACCCGGGCAGCAGCGGATGGCAGCGGACGGGCCCAGCAGGTAAGGGGGATCGTGAGGAGGGAGGAGGGAGGTGGCCCCCACTTACCAGCCTGGGACGTCCTCTCCCCTCCGCTCCAGGCCACTACTGCAAAGCAGGCTTCACGGCCTGCCCCTAGGTAGCGTGCCAGGTGATGTCATCACGTGGCGTGCTGCTTAGGGGCAGGCCGTGAAGCCTGCTTTGCAGTAGCGGCCAGGAGCAGAGGGGAGCGGATGTCCCAAGCAGGTAAGGAGCACTGGGGACGGGGCTTACCTGCTGGGGCCCATCCGCTGCCATCCGCTGCCACCCGAGCGGCAGCAGATGGCAGCGGAACGGCCCAGCAGGTAAGGGGGATCGCGAGGATGGAGGGGGGGGCATTTACCTGCTGGGGCCATCCGCTGGTACCCACAGGTGCCAGCAGACGGCCCCGGCAAGTAAGGAGCACGAAGGGGAGGAGGGGGCTTATCTGCCGGGGTCATCTACTGCCGTCCGCTGGTGCCCGCTGGAGCCAGAAGACGCGAGCAGAAGGCCCATGCAGGTAAGAAGCATGGGGGGGAGGGACAGGGAAGGGGGAGTTAGGCCCCCAATCACTCCCCGCCACCATTTTCCCCCTTAGACTTGCATTGGGGGAAAGCTTTCTTTCCCCCAATGCAAGTCTATGGGGAAAAATGGCGGCTGATTCGAAAATTGGACATCCGATTTTCGGATTGGGATCAGGTCCGATCCAATCCAGGGGACCTCCAGTTTTGTTCCGATCTGATCCTGAACTAAATTGGAGGTCCTGATCCAGTCCTGATCCGATCTGGGGGGTCCGTGCACACCTCTAATCTCAGCCAGGTATACATAGGGAGAGATGTTCCCTCAAGTATTGAGGTTCCAAGCTATTTGGGGCTTTAAATGTCATTTCCAATACGTTGAATTCCAACCGGCAGTGTATAGGCAGCCAGTGCAATTCCTTTAAAACCAGTGTGATATGGACTTTGTAGGATGTACCGGTCAGCAGTCTAGCTGCTGCATTTTGCATTAGCTGCAATGTCCGAGTTGTCCTCAAGGGCAGCCCCACGTAGAGTCATTTGCAAGTGAACACTAGTAGAACTCCTTTTCAGACCTTGCCCTACATGGCAAGGTCTGAACTTAGGGTGACCATATGAAAAGGAGGACAGGGCTGCTGTATCTTTAACAACTGCATGGAAAAGCGAATTTCAGCAGGCATCATTTGTATGCATGCAGCACCTGGTGAAATTCCCTCTACATCACAACAGTTAAAGCTGCAGGAGCCCTGCCCTTTTCTGTGTGTGGTCACTCTAGTATAGCTCCTGCAGCTTTAACTGTTGCGATGAAGAGGAAATTTCATCAGGTGCTGCATGCATACAAATGACACCTGCTGAAATCCCTCTTCAATACAACTGTTAAAGATACAGGAGCCCTGTCCTCCTTTCCATATGGTCACCCTATCTGAACTGCACTCTTGATTAGGTAGGGGTGTGGCCAGCATCCATGACCCCAACCCACTTCAAGCCCTCACACATTTAGGCAAATGGCTAAACAGGTATTATGTGTAACTAGCAGTGGTTTTAAAGAGACTTGGATCGGCCAAGAACAGTGTTCAAGGATTTGGCAAAATAAAGTCAGAGTCACAATTCTAAATTCAGGCATATCTCAAGCTATTGAATTTAAAAGTGAAGCTAGGTGTGAAGAAAGAAAACTAAATTCAGTGTGAAGGAGAATATATTCCCAGATTCTTCCATTAGCTTCCAGCAATGCAGTTTTATTAAAAAATATTAATCAACTTCCTGTCATAAGTTCCTGTCTGTTCATGGAGATGAAAATGTATTCAATTCCATATATTCAATTTTAAGAGCAGTAACAGGATGTGGTGAACTCCCTGCAAATGTCATTCCTCTTCTGCTTTCCTTTTCAGAATACTTTACTTTTCAGATAAGTGCCCTATCAGCCTCATGTATATGAAGCTAAGATTGCATCCATTGGGCCGTTAAGTTAATAACTAGTGTAGACTCCCAGCGGATAGAATGTCTTATGGGATGTAACCATACCTATTTTCTCATTTTTAGGAAATATACTATTTCCGATTTTCTTCATGCTCATTTCTCTGGGAATAAAAGGAACTCACTACCAAATAGCATCTGCTAGCAGGTACCCTGCTATCGTTTCACAATTGTGGCTGTTCTTGGTAGACTGTATTTGTGAACAAGGGGGCAGTATGTCAAACCCTCCCCCTTCCCTTTAGGATATGTCTCTGAACAAAGGACATGTCGGCAGGGCGTCTGTCTTCATGGGGCCGGGTTGGGGCTGCCTCTCACTGAAACCGCACGGGTTTCCTCACCCGGGGTGGCATTGGGTAATCCTGATGCTGAGGGGGGAGCACGGGGTTTCCAGTGGCTATCTGGGTACTGGAACCACCCCTCTGCCCTCTTCTTGGTGGGTCGCCTTCCACCAGGACCACCCCCAGGATTAGCCTGGGAGCAAGGTCAGATGGCAGACCAGCCGTACTGATGTCAATCTCATTGAAAAAGTCAGGGTAAGTCTTTTTCAATGCACACTTTGTGGGAAAGGCCCATAGTGACTGTGAAGCTGCAGCTGTGTAATATAACTGACGCAGCACAGATTCGCAGCCACCATGGGGCTTTCTCTATATGTAGACAGCCCCAGGGATGTGGAAGATATTCATTCAGTTCACATTTTAATACGAATTTGCTCAATTTTGCACTGTTGACCCACTATGCAAATCAAAAGCATGGATTACCATGTGTTAGTAGTAAGAGTTATTATTACTCATGTGAGTGGTGACAGCCAGGGATGGACGGATTCACCCAAGTCTGCACTAGGTGGGTGCTTGAGGAGTCACCACAGCCACTTGCTGGGCCATACAAGCACCTGGGGGTGCCATGCAGCTACCTGCTCCTCCATACCATTTTAATACAAGAGGGGGTGTTCTAGTTTTAATATATCTAATGTTGCACACAATGGCTGCCACAAAGGGCTCTTTCTGCAAAGCAGAGGCCTTTAATGCTGCAGAAATGGCCCACTGGAGTCACCATTGTGCCAACATTAGATATACAAAAATCTAAAGGCTCCATCTTGCATTAAAATGGCAGCTCACATGGAGGATGGGAGGCTGCCGGGCATAAGCAAACACTTCTGACCACTCATGCAGTTTGGTGGCTGGGTGCCGACTTGCTGAAATGGATGGGGGGAGTGGGGGGAACCCGATGGACTCCCAGACGCAGTTGGAACCTGCAACATCCCTCGTGGCAGCTGCTTTACCTCTGAAATATACATTGGCTGAATTCGGATGACACAATAAGCAACTGGGGGGGGGGGGAACAATTGTCAGTTGTATTGACTATTGTGTTGTCCGAATGCTGCCATAGTCAACTCAGCACTGATCCTAATCTACACCATGGTTGATTATTTATTACCATGTTGCGTGGGGAGTGCCCCCTAGATGAACAACTGCAAAGTTGATTATTACCCCACCATTGACTATCGTGTTGTCTGAATTCAGCCACTGTGTCTTTTGTAGCATCTCCTATCTTAGGGTGACCAGATAAAATCCAGGTCAGGGCTCATGTAACTTTTACAGTTGTAGAGAAAATGGAATTTCAGCCAGAGTCATTTGTATGCAATTAGTTCCTGATGAAATTCCCTCTTCATCACAACAGTTAAAGTTGCAGGCACTATACTAGAGTGACAAGATACAAAAGAAGGCAGGGCCCCTGCAACTTTAACTGTTGTGATGAAGAGGGAAGTTCACCAGGAACTAACTGCATACAAATGACACTGGCTGAAATTCCCTTTTCTCTACCACTGTTAAAGTTACATGAGCCCTGACCTGGATTTTATCTGGTCAACCTATCCTATCTACCATTTTGAAGTTTGGAAATTCAGTCTACCATTTTTCACAGGCAGGGCTTGACTACTTTCTAAGTATCATGGCAAGCCAGGGCATGGTCAGCTTTGTGTAGATTTGATCCAGAGAGAGCCAAATCAGTTTCAAGCAAGGCCAAAGGTTGGGCAATCCATAAGCCAAAGCTTAAAGAAGAGAGCCAGTAGCAGAATAGGGATTGTCCAAAGACAGAACCTGGAACACTGATCTAAGGAAGGCAGCAACACCAATATTCTGGCACTCACAGGAAGTCACATCCCAGGAGAAATGTGCAGCTAAGAGATAGGGGTGTACTCAGGATATCAGATTTTGGGAACCACAGTAAGTAGGGTGTATGAATAGGAGCCATAGAGGAATGAGAGTAGTGCAACCAGGAGATTCTCCATTGGATAGGACATCTCCTATTGATTAAATTGCAGTTTTGGTTATTATTTGGACCAGTCAATTGTGTCCAAGGCCAGATCTTCACTAAGCACGATATGACACTTTGAAAATGGTTTGAAAACTGTATATATGGAGTGTGTCTTGGGCCCCAACAGTTGTCACTATTGTTATAAACCATTTTAAGCAGCAGTGTAGATCCTGCCCAGGACTACCTATAGGCAATCAGGTCTAAGTTAGGTTGTATGGAAACTGCCAAAGGAAAATTATTTTTGTTTACTGACTGTTTGCTCCAACTATAGACTCTGAGGCTGGGTGATCAGTGCTGAACTAGATGGTCCTGATTCCAAGCCCCTCAGCCCCATAGCGATTCAAGAATCAAATGATAACCCCCTTAATAATTAAAACATACACAAAATGCCTTGGTGAACAAAAATATTTTAGCCCGGTGCTAGAAAAATGGCAACATGGGTACTAGGCAGGCCTCCCCAATCTGGTTTCTTTTTCCTAGGTGTAGAACTTGGCATTTATCCCTATTCAATTTCATTCTGTTGTTTTCAGCCCAGCACTCCAGCCTATCAAGATCACTTTGGAGTTTGTTTCTGTCTTCTGGGGTATTAGCGATCCCACTCAATGTTGTGTCATTGATATGATGTACTTGGGGGGGGGGGGGCGTTCCTTATGTCAAAATTGTATCCATGTTTTCTTTTGTGGAGAGGCTGGCCTGTTTGTTGTATGCAGAAGGGTTTTGTTGATAAAAGATGCCATATATCATGTTGGAAGATTAATATGTGTGCTAAGTCCTGATTTAGTGGATGGTCCATTCATGCTTGTAATGCTGCGTAAATGGCCCCTTTACAGCTGACATTTGCACAAGATTACTTTTACAGAAATCCCAATCCACCATTTCTATGCAAAATATCTTGCTCATGGGGACGGGCAGCTGTCAGAACCGTTTGTTGGGCATGTGGGCGCTCAGCGTGCAGGTCTGGGTATGCACAGAGATTCGGTGACCACCAAAAAAAACAGGACGGTGGTTCATCCCTAACTCAAATGCAATCTATAATTGAAGTCTGTACATTTTGACACTTACAGTATGATTCACACACCAAAAGAATGTGTTAGATAGCATGCATACATTTGAAAAATAGGCATGCAAAATGAAAAATGCGCCAAGGCAATAGCATAAAATAAAATAAAATAATGCATACACTTCAAAGATGTGCACAATTGATGCATACATTTGGAAAATATATGCACAAACCTATCCATGAATGTTCATGTAAGAAGAAAAGAAAACTCTGAAGAGGACGATCTGGTATGGACACAAGACAGAACAAGCTCAGAAGTGGAATTTGGATAACATCAATGAACTCAAGTGTTGCTCGTCCACACATCCCTCATCACTGATGAGACGAGTGGTCTTAGCTGGGAAATTGAAGTGAGAACAAGTGGTGTTTGATTGTTTTCTCCTCTGGCTCTGTAGATTATTCCCAGGCATTAGCCCAGCCCTGTTGATCTGTTTATTCACGCCGTTGGGTAGGCATAGTAATTTGAGAAATGCCTGATTTAGATCCACAAAAAAATGATTTCTCTAACTCTCCATTCCATTGCCACTTACTGTTTCGCATAGCTTCAGTATCCCCTAACCACACTAATTCCATTAAGCCATGAGTAAGACATCCTTAAATTCAATCTGCTGCTTCTTTTTCTCAATTTTCTCTGAAATATTAGAGCCACACGCCTCCTTTAAACCCCCTTTCAATGGCAAACTGCTTTCCCTCTTGCACATTAGTGAAATATACGTCTTCTCTTCTCACGATGAGACTAGCCAATGAAAGGGTCGTTTTTCACAGGGCTCCATGGAGCAACCCAACACGTTCACTATTAAATAGGCCCAGTGAATAGGCTGGACAGACAGTATATATCAGGAAGCCCACAAGTGGGCCTCTTTGGGTTGTAAATATACTTTAAACGGCGAGGTGTAGTGCCTCCCTTGAATTCTTAACGAGATGTCAGAATGAACTTCATAAAGGAACACATGCTACGAAGGCGGAGGAGTAAGTGCATGACTCATTTAACAAAGTCAACATCCTTGGAGCAATTTCAGAAGCTTTGATCAAACTAAATTGTACCTTCCTGTACAGCAGAAAGGGAAATTCTTAGAAAGCAAACACGGGGAACAAATTTGTATCCTATTCTGGAAAGTAAGGCAGCCTGTCACTTCAGTGCCAGCAACAGGACCTGTTTTTTGAGATCCTTCCCTCAAGAAGACCTTCTCACCACCATGGTGAGTTGCTCCTCATCCTCCTTGTCACCATCACGACCACTTGCTTGCTTGGCGGACAGAGAGTCAGTGACCAAGCAGGAAGTCGCATTTGCTGCTCCTCCTTTTCACCATCACCATTGTCTGGGACACAGTGAGGGGCAGATATAGAAGCAGACTGAAATGATGAAGAGGAGGAGCAACTCCAGAAGCTCTTGCCAGTGGGTCCCTGCTGTGGTGTGAGACCTTGGCAGTTGTCCAACCACGCTTATCCTTGACGCCAGCCCTGTGTCACTCGCGGAATAATCCCTGCCCATCGGGCCCTATAAATTCTCATAGTTTGATGAGGCAGACAGAGAAAGCCACTAAATCTTCTACCTTGAAGGACTGCATCTTAGCCCCTAGTTACAATCTATTGGTATACTTCTAAAAAGAAAAAGAAAAAGCAAATATTAGAAACAGAGTCAAAGCAGTGCCATGGTTAGACAAGCCTTCCCCAACCTGGCAACTTATAGATGTTTTTTCACAGTGGTGTCTGGGGATGATGTGAACTGAAGTCAAAACATCTGGAGAAGGGAACCAAGTTTGTGGAAGTGTGTTAGAGTGTTGGATAAGATCCAGGAACACTCAGGTTCATATCCCCACTCAGCCATGAAGCTTATTGAGTAGATGGGGAAAGTCATTTTTCTCAGCCTAAACCTATCTCACAAGGTTGTTGAGAGAATGAAATCGGTAGGAGAGAGAATAGCAGGTGTGCTGCCTTAAACTCCACAGAGGAAAGGTTGGCATAAAAGAAATAAATGTAGAAGAACCTGTATTTTTTTTCCTCTATTGCGATGTTTTGTGGGGATGACAGAAATCAGGAAATGGTACCTGCCTGGGGTAAAGAGCTAAGCACCCCTCCTGCCAGAGCCATTTTTCTCCCTCTGTCATAATGCTAGAACCTGGGGGTCATCCCATGAAGTGGATTGGTGGGAGATTCAGGACACAGCACAAAGTTAAATTATGGAATTTGCTACCACAAGGCGTAGCGATGGCCACCATTTTGGATGGTTTTAAAAGGGGGTTGGATAAATTTCTGTTGGAGAAGACTATCAATGGGCTACTAGTCCTGATGGCTATGTGCTACCTCCAGTATCTGAGGCAGTAAATGTGTGTGTGTGTGTGTGTGTGTGTGTGTGTGTGTGTGTGTTAGGCTGACGATATGAAAAGGAGGACAGGGCTCATGTAACTTTAACAGTTGTAGAGAAAAGGGAATTTCAGCCAGTGTAATTTGTATGCAATTAGTTCCTGGTGAAATTCCCTCTTCATCACAACTGTTAAAGGTGCAGGCAATATACTAGAGTGACCATATACAAAAGAAGGCAGGGCCTCTGCAACTTTAACTGTTGTGATGAAGAGGGAATTTCACCAGGAACTAATTGCATACAAATGACACTGGCTGAAATTCCCTTTTCTCTACAACTGTTAAAGTTACATGAGCAGTGTCCTCCTTTTCATATGGTCAGCCTAGTGTGTGTGTGTGTGTGTGTGTGTGTATGCTGTGGAACATGGGTGCTAGGGTGCTGTTGCACCTGTGTCCTGCTTGTGGGTTCCTGGTCGACAGCTGGTGGGCCACTGTGTGAACAGAGTGCTGGACGAGATGGAGCATTGATCCAGCATGGTTCTTTTTATGTTCTTATGTTCACTATTGCTTCCATTAAATCCAGAACTTTGCTTCATGCTTTTTAAAATGAACATAGATCTCTATCTATCTATCTATCTATCTATCCATGTAGATCTGATTACTGATTACTATGCCACAGGCATTTGACTCTCTCCCACCCCCTCAAAAGAAACATTTCATCTCAAGCTCCTTGAGCAATTCAAGTTCTCCTTGAGATTCCGAGTGCTGCACTTGGCATTCTTCACTGGAGAGCCGAGTCATTTGATAGGTCAATTAAGCACATCCTGACAACTGGAAAGTATGTTTTTCAAACAGATAATAGGAGTCTGGCAAGAAGCTCTTCCTGTTGTATTTTACATGAGTGGAGCATGATGTCATTTAAGGAGTGGGTAGAAAATATATCGACCTGTTTTAATTTCAAGTTGTGCAAGTTCGAAGTAACAACAAAGCCCTAATACACATTCCGCTTCATGTTATCAAATTGCATGAGGCAGGAGAGTGATGGTGTCATAGCAAGCTTTGTTGGGTTTCCATTTGGTCTGGGGATAGTGGCAGGCCCTCTTCCTGTGGCTGGGAGGGCACATGCAAAGGAGCTGAAGGTTCTCCCTTGGGGAAAGTGGCCTGAACCCCATCCAGGGATCTATGAATCACTTAATGTACAGTCCATCTGAGTTTCATGTGTCCATTCCACATCAGTCTGCAAATTAGATAAAACAATCAATAAAACCATACACCATAAAAAACAATATATAATGATCAGCAATAATTTTCTAAAAAGGGAAAACATACACATTTTGCATCTGTCTTCCCTAATATGACTATTTTCTTACATATCTTTCTTTAGCATATGTATTCTGTATAGATATTGTATACATATTTCCATACTATGCACATTTTTATGCAAAACGTTTGAGCTGATAATTGCATTGCATAATTTGGAGAAGTGAGAAATCCAAAAATCAGCTGTTTTCTGATCTGCGTGCTTCCCCCTTACTGCCTTCAACCCCCACCCCACCCCATAGGAGCAAGAGCTACAAATCAGCCAGTAGCCCTTTAAGAAAGAAAGTGCTTCTTTGAGGGGGTGGAGTTTACTGCAGGTCTTGAGCTGCTGGCCTTTGTAAGATGGCAGAAAGTCTTTGGCTGCATTCAGACAACACATTAGTCAATGGTGGGTTGAGTAGCCAAGTCACAGTTGGTTATTTTGTGGGTACTCCCCACACAACATATTCCTACACAACTGTGGGTGGTTGGGGCTGGCGTTGAGTGGACTAATAGTCTACCCGGCATTTGACTGACACAGCCCCTGCCCCTCTCTCCACCCTCCCTCCTCTCTCAGTCCTCCCAGTTCTATCCCAGCAGCCTCTGCAAGTTGCACCAGTTGTAGCAGAGTGGCAGCCGCCGCTTTGGTTGCTCTTGCCGCCTGCCTCTATGGGCTTGTGTTTTAACCCACTCACCACATGCCATTAACACACTCACCCCTCCACACAACACTTTAAACAACTGGCTTCGAGCTAAACAACTTGCAAGCCAGTTGTTTCTCTCCGTTGCTTATTTGGGCAGAATAGCCTACCATCAGTAGTTTGTGAGTGGCGTGTTACCCTCCACACAACACAATAAGCAACACAACTGACAATTGTTCCCCCCCCCCCACTCAGTTGCTTAATGTGTTGTCCGAATTCAGCCTTTGACTATTGCTGAGCTAACAGCTTCCTTTGCTTGTATCTTGGCTAACTAGGAGCTGGCTAAGTTGCTGGAAGACTCTGCTTGGTCTAAGTTGCCTGATTATTCAGCATCCTAAACTGGACTTGCCTGGACCTGACCTGCTAAATCCATGCCTACATGTGCCTTGCTGGCTTTAACACCTTTGGGTGCCTTGAGTCAAGTTGGACAGGATAGGAAAAGGGTGTGCAGTGAGGACAGCTTGTATATCCTCTTTCCCTGGAGAACTGGAAGGCAGGGGGAAATTGGGATGCAGAGCAGCCACAGAAGGTCAAACAGGAGGCTCCTAAGCCATGAGTTGCCCACCTCTGAATGAAACCTAGAGTAATAACTGACACATCACAAAATTGGAGAACACACGGAGAAGAAAAACACACATAAAAATTGCATATGTTGACTGCAATTGAGATTTTTCTTCTTTTAACTCCCTTACTGGAGGGCATAGGGAACAATGGGTGGGGGAGGTTTAACACCCTCCCCAAGTGTTCCGAATCTGAATTGAGGCCATGCATGCTTACATGAAGGTAATAAACTACCAAGCAAAATTCCACTATGTGCACTGAACTGAACATTTAGTTTGGCCCCAATAATTCTTTAATTCTAGGGCCAGATCTACACATTGGCTGAATTCAGACAACACGATAGTCAGTGGTGGGGTAATAATCAACTTTACAGTTGTTCATCTAGGGGTGCTCCCCACACAACATGGTAATAAATAATCAACTGTGGTGTGGATTAGGATCAGCACTGCGTTGACTATGGCAGCATTCGGATAACACGATAGTCAAAACAACTGACGATTGTTTACCCCACACCAGTTGTTTATTGTGTTGTCCGAATTCAGCCATTGTGTCAAACCATTACTATCCCATCATGGTGATGCTACATCCCTCTTGTGCATTTATGTCTCGTCGGACACAAAATGACATTTGTTACAGTATTTTGGATAAAGTGGATTAAAAAGCAGGAAATAAAACCACGAAAGCGGTGTGTGGAATTTGCAATGTGCCCCAATGGTTATCAGTGCACTTCAATGCTGCTATAAAGCAGTAGTGTGGACCTAGTCCAGTTGTATATCTTTGTGCTTGAATTCAGTTGGTGGACTCTGAATCATAATCATAATCATAATCCTGAATCATTAAAACAAAAAACAAAAAAACAAAAAAACAGCATGACGTGGCAAAGCCCATCATGTCTGTCTAGAAAAACCACCATGAGCAAGAAAAGCGACAACAACAACATGATCCTACAAGGCTGGATTCTTCCCACCCACACAGATCCTAATATGAATATCAATTGACTATTCTGAGCTTTTGAGGTCCATATTCATTTATGGTTCATTTCAGAATTCAGCACTAATCTAAAACTCTTATCATTCTGATGTTGAGCATACAGATACTAGGGGTGTGCACGGACCCCCCGGATCGGATCGGGACCCGGATCGGGACCTCCAATTTTGTCCCGGACCGGTTCGGACAAAATCGGAGGCCCCCCGGACCGGATCGAGTCCAATCCCGACCCAAAAATCGTACATTTTTGGATCGGCCGCCATTTTTTTCCCCATAGACTTGCATTGCAATGCAAGTCTATGAGGAAAAAATGGCGGCGGGTGGGTAAGGGGGGGCCTAACTCCCCCCCCCCGGGGCCGTCCGCTGTGGACGGCCCCGGCAGGTAAACCCCCTCCCCCGCGCTCCCTACCCCCCCTGGGGCCGCCCGCTTCCATCCGCTGGCGCCCGCGGGCGCCAGCAGATAGAAGCGGACGGCTCCGGGGGGGGGGGGTAAGCCCCCTTCCCCGCCACTGCTTACCTTCTCGGCCCGTCCGGCGCCGGCGGCTACTACCAGCGGGCTCCGCGGCCTACTCTCGAGTAGCGCGCCGGGTGATGACATCACCCGGCGCGCCATCCTAGAGCAGGCCGCGGAGCCTGCTGGGAGTAGTAGGCGCCGGCGCCGGACGGGAGCCGCCGGGCCGGGCAGGTAAGGGCCCCCCTCCCCCCTCCCCCCTCCGCGCGCCCCCTCCTCCCCTCCACGCACCCCCTCCTTACCTTTCCGGCCCGGCGGCTCCCGTCCGGCGCCGGCGCCTACTACTTCCAGCAGGCTCCGCGGCCTGCTCTCGAGTAGCGCGCCGGGTGATGACATCACCCGGCGCGCCATCCTAGAGCAGGCCGCGGAGCCTGCTGGGAGTAGTAGGCGCCGGCGCCGGACGGGAGCCGCCGGGCCGGGCAGGTAAGGGCCCCCCTCCCCCCTCCGCGCGCCCCCTCCTCCCCTCCACGCACCCCCTCCTTACCTTTCCGGCCCGGCGGCTCCCGTCCGGCGCCGGCGCCTACTACTTCCAGCAGGCTCCGCGGCCTGCTCTCGAGTAGCGCGCCGGGTGATGACATCACCCGGCGCGCCATCCTAGAGCAGGCCGCGGAGCCTGCTGGGAGTAGTAGGCGCCGGCGCCGGACGGGAGCCGCCGGGCCGGGCAGGTAAGGGCCCCCCTCCCCCCTCCGCGCGCCCCCTCCTCCCCTCCACGCACCCCCTCCTTACCTTTCCGGCCCGGCGGCTCCCGTCCGGCGCCGGCGCCTACTACTTCCAGCAGGCTCCGCGGCCTGCTCTCGAGTAGCGCGCCGGGTGATGACATCACCCGGCGCGCCATCCTAGAGCAGGCCGCGGAGCCTGCTGGGAGTAGTAGGCGCCGGCGCCGGACGGGAGCCGCCGGGCCGGGCAGGTAAGGGCCCCCCTCCCCCTTCCGCGCGCCCCCTCCTCCCCTCCACGCACCCCCTCCTTACCTTTCCGGCCCGGCGGCTCCCGTCCGGCGCCGGCGCCTACTACTTCCAGCAGGCTCCGCGGCCTGCTCTAGAGTAGCGCGCCGGGTGATGACATCACCCGGCGCGCCATCCTAGAGCAGGCCGCGGAGCCTGCTGGGAGTAGTAGGCGCCGGCGCCGGACGGGAGCCGCCGGGCCGGAAAGGTAAGGGCCCCCCTCCCCCCTCCGCGCGACCCCTCCTCCCCTCCACGCACCCCCTCCTTACCTTTCCGGCCCGGCGGCTCCCGTCCGGCGCCGGCGCCTACTACTTCCAGCAGGCTCCGCGGCCTGCTCTAGAATAGCGCGCCGGGTGATGACATCACCCGGCGCGCCACCCTAGAGCAGGCCGCGGAGCCTGCTAGTAGTAGTAGGCGCCGGCGCCGGACGGGAGCCACCGGGCCGAGAAGGTAATTGCCCCCCTCCTCCCCCCCCCGCTGTCCACTTTCATCGGCGGGCGCCCGCTGGCGCCTGCCAATGGAAGCGGCGGTGGGCGCCAGTGGGCGCCCGCCGATCCGCTGAACCGGTTCGGAGCTTTTTCGGACCGGTTCGGATTGGATCGGCCGATCCAGCTGCGGGATCGGAAATGGGATAATTTATCCGATTTCCCACTGGACCGGACTCGGATCGTGGATCGGGTCCGATCCAGTGCACATCCCTAACAGATACTTTCTGTCTCTGGGATGTGCAGAGTTGATTAATATAACACAATGAATCCCCCCCCCCCACACACACACACAATTCAACTAGCTAGCTAGATTCTTCCCTGACTTCTGCGATCAGACCAAATTTCTTATGTAATTTATATTATTGCTTCGTTGGCCTCGCACTATATTCACTAAGAGATTTTTTTTAAAAAAAAACAGAACATATTATAGTGGTTTTGATTAAAGTGAACATTCTTTGAGGTCTTCTATCTACTGCCTCCCACATATGAATATTACAGTCAGTCTTAATCTGCTTTCAGGAGAATGATGCAAATATTAAAAACATAATGAACTCAGAAGATTGTTTGTTAATGCCACATAAAAGTGCTAATTATGTACAACTTCCTGCTGCAGCTAAACCCCAGAGAGATTTCCTTAGAAACTGTTAAATACACTCCTGTACCGGAGATGTGAACAGATCGGAATTCCTCAATGGAATTATATTTAATGACTTGTGTGTCATGTCTTGTTTGGGGGGGGGGGGACATAGCACATGCTAAAGTTTATTGGTTTTTCTTCTTGTAATCTGAGACCAGCCATAATATAGGGCAGAGCAAGGTAGCTGCCACAGGCCACCGATTTTTTATGGGGAGGGATCATAAAAAGGAAGAACATTGTTAGTTATTCAATTGATTTTTGTTGTGTTTTACTGAGAGGAAGGGGCATAGCACTTGCCAGATTTTCTGTCAAAACATTTTCATACACCTTAACATTTTGTGCGTGGGGAGGTGCTGTACTGCATCTGTCAGCGAGAGTTTATAGATAGGGCTGGGTTAATAGATGATTCCGTCAATTTCAGCTTCTCTCAGTTTCTCCCTTTTCCAATCTTAAATTTGCTTCATCTCAAATTCTGGGCATTTCTCCAATCCTAAATTTGGTTCATCCCAATCTTTGAGATTTCTTTTTTTATATATACAGTTCATTTGAAAATCCATAAGCATTTCTCCCAATGTGTGTACTTTTGTATGCATTTTGCCTAATGCACCCATGATTTTGCGAACCTTCCTAATATGAGGCGTAAAAATGGCAACTTGTGCTTTTCCATTCCACGGTCCATTTACACCTGTAATGTTGCATAAATGGAGGCTTTACAGCCGCCAGTTGCATAAGCTTTGATTTATGGGAAAACACAAATCACCATTTTTGAGCAAAATGGCAATGCGCTGAAGGAAAAAACAGCTGCCGGGCCCTCCAGATGGGTCCATTAAGGATTGAGGGCTCGTGTGCCTCTCTGTGTGGAGACGACAGCTTGCTGAGTGGGTCCGGAAGGCTAGTTGTTGGGGACACCTGGACCCAGACAGGTGCCTGTGCCATCCCTACCTAGGTTTAGACCAACTCAGATTCTAGTCGCCTCGGATTCCAGGGTGGTCTGAATATTTCCAAAGCAAGGATGTTTGCCTCAGACTCATGTTTCATGCAAGGCAACTGCACAGACCTAAAAGCCATCATGCAAAGGATGAAGGATGAAACCTAACATTCTCTCTAATATGCTAGTTCTCTATGCTCAAGCGTATGATGAAGATTGAAACGTTCTATCATGTGCAACTGACGTATAGTCAGATGTAGCACCACTATGGATCCAAGGATGGTGTTAAATCCATTCCATCTCTGTTTACCAGATTGTCAAGTATCTTTTGTTCCATCGGCTACTCAATGAAGGGGTTTTTTTTTGGGGGGGGGAGGATGTATGAAAAATTTGTTCTACTAGTGCTAATGAGCATTTGCTCAAGTGCACATTTGTGCAACCCCCCCCCCTAAAGAAAATAAATTCAGCTGAATCCACCTGACTTTGGGGGGGGGGGAACTAGCCTTCTGTGGAATTTGCAGGTTGGATTCATTCAAACATCGACTCATTTGAATCAGTTGAAGATTCCTCTGACAACCTTAAATGCAGCTGAGAGACAGGTTTACCACCTCAGATAATGCTATCCTGTTCAACTTGAGCTTTCATAATCATCTGAGGAATTAGGGAGGGTTCAGTTGGAGTTTGGAAGAGGAGTATACCTATCCAATGGCTATTTTAGGGTGCCCATTTTTCATCAATGGTAAGATTCCTTCAACCGATGATGATTTGGCAATGCTGTTTTTAACCTTCAAAAGAAACAGCACACACGTGCAATTTTATGGAGAGGTCTCATTCAAGCCAATTAATTTCACATATCATTCCATGATTACTGTTCAAGTTGCATTAACATTTATTTATATGCATGGATGTCTTTCTGGTAGCAGAAGGGCTGATAGGTCATTATTAAATTGCACTTGCATCCAAATATGAAGGTATGCCAATGCTTTAAACAGAAATGGTTTGAATGTTTCTTAAGCTATTTGTGTGCAGACTTTTTTTAAAAAAAAAATCAGTTCAGAAGCACTCTTATTTTCACCCTGTCACAAACCAGCACTTTTCGACAGTGTTGATCAATTACATACAAATAATATAAGAAGAAAAGAACACAGAGCTATGGTGGATCAGACTAAAGGTCCATCTCCAGCATTCCGTTCATAGACTGGCCAACTAGCTGCTTGTAGGAAACCCATAGTAGGCCTGTTTGGAGTAGCACCCAGTTGCCCATGTTCTCCAGTAACTGGTGAACATAGACATACTGCCTCCAATGCAGGAAGTAACATATAGCTGTCAGGACTAGTAGCCATCGATAGCTTTCTCCTCCATGAATCTGTCTGAACCCTTTTAAAACCATTCAAAATTGGGGGCTATAACTACATCTCGTGGTAGTGAGTTCTATAGTTTAACTATGTGCTGTGTGAAGAAATACTTCCTTTTCTTTGTCCTGAATCTCCCACCACTAAAGGAGGGCCCAAAACTCATTGTGACAGAGCATCTTCTTTGCATGCATAAGGTTTCAGGTTCAACCCCTGGCTTCTCCATGTAGGTCAAGGAAAGAATCATGACTGAAACCCTCGAGAGCTGCTGCCAGTCAGTGTCGACTATACTGGGCTAGGTGGACCAAGGGTCTTGCTCAGTATAAGACACTTTCCTATGTTCCTATTCATGTCATGGAATGACCTTGGTTACTCTTATTATGAGAAAGGGAGAAAAATGTCTCCTTCTCCAGGGCTTGCATGCCCCAGTGAGCAGGTGGGGGTGGGGGGGATGGCAGACACAATTGGGTGAGCACCCATGCTTGGTGGGCATGGGTAAGTCTGTCCATCCCTATACCATCTTGCTTCTTGAGAAATCTGTCCAAGCCTGATACCTGCTCAAGTTCTGATCTCATGGCCTGAAATGATACATATCTTGAGTGGATGACCTTTTTTTCCCTCTAAATTACTTGTTCTCCTCCTCCTCCTGTTTTAAGGGATAATCAACATGCAGACTGTGGCATTATGCATTGTCTTCAGCACATTTATGGGATGATACAATAGTGATTAGCTATTGAGTGGCTATAAGGATTCAGAATATACAGCTTTTGGTTTAGCAGGAAGGTGATAATGCATGGTGTGGGGAGGACGATAAACAATGTTTATTGGCTTGCTTGATGAAGACTGCATTGCCTGAACTCATTTCATGCTCTTCTGCTCCATTTGAATCTGAGGATGGGGAAACTGGAAGTGATGGGCTGGACAAATTGGCACAAATCCAATGTGAGACATTTTTCTTCTCTCATCCAATCTTTATTTTGACTTTGCACAACAATGCCAGGTTCAGTTTAGAATGTAAACAAAAGGAATTTAAGAATTAAAAGCAAAGGATCTTTCAGTACTTCAGTTACAGGATCTGGTAATCCACCCCACCATTTGGGGCAACAGCCTTCATTATTCTTTTAGAAGGGTAGGGAATGTTGGCTAGGAGGGGGCAGGTGTTTGTGCTTATGGAAATACTAATACTAATACTAATAATAACAACAATAATAATGGCGGCCCTTCTTTTCCTCATGTAATCTGATCTCAAAGTTTTCCATGCAGAATTGAATATCTGCATCAACACGGCAATAAAAAGAATAAGCCTTCCCCTTCATGCATCAATGCCACTGATGCAATGGGTGGTGGGGAATGCCCATTTTTGGGAGCCTCCATTTTTGGGGGAGCCTTAAAGGCCCCATTGATTAGGGCTGTGTGCTCTGCACTGAAAATATGGGAGTCCGACAGACCTCTGATGGATCTCTGAATTCGCAATGCGATTAGTTAGGGAGCGATTTCAAAACTGTAGGAAACCCGTGGTTTGGTTAGAAGAGTATTCAGAGCCCTGAAGGGATCCTTAAGGATCCAAAGATTTTTTAGGCAATGTGAGGGCTCGTTTCATGTTGATGGATGGCTAACTGAGCATTTCCATATTAGGAAGACGCCGAGGGGTGAGAGAGGGGTAGTTTTGAGATTGACATCTTTGTCCCCCCTGCAAGCACATTGCTTAGGGGGAGTGATTTAGAATTATATAACCCATGTCTTGGAACTCATTCCTTGGGGAGCTTTCAGAAGGAAGAAGAGCAAAGGAGTGTGTGTGTGTATGTGTGTGTTTGTGTTTGTGTGTGTGTGTGTGTGTGTGTGAGAGAGAGAGAGAGAGATGTGTTTGTTTAGCTCAAATTAGCTGTGATTTCTCTGTGTCTTCTTGATTTCTAGCTGCTGTTCAGTCAGCAAAAGATACCGCCTTCTGGTGTGTGTGTGTGTGTGTTTTGGGGGGTGGGGTGGATGGGTGGGTGGCTTTGCCTCTTCATGTGTCTGTCTGCTTTTATTTGCTTCTTGTAGTACTCCCCTGTTATTGAGTGAGCGTGTCTGTGGGTGTTCTTGTTCTAGCCTATTACCCCCACTGAGAAATTTTAAAAGAAAATTAAGAAAAAAAAAACCCTTTATCTTTCCCACCGTTCTTTAAATCCCAACCTGTCTGTCTCAGTCAGTGTTTGTTTTGGTGAAATCCAAGTTGCTTCAAAGCACCCCACCCCTCACTCCCACTTTGCTGATGTGTGTGTGTGTTTTACTATTACCCCCGTATACAAGAATACAAAAAAATATATTTATCTGTCCAATCCTTTATCTTATAGTGCCTCCTGTTATATATATATTGTGTGTTTAGTCTACTATACCACACACACACACACACACACACATATATATATATATATATATATATATATATACCTTTATACGTTGTGTTTTCTGCTGTCTGTCTAGTTTGTGTGTGTGTGTTGCAGCACACATGTTTTCAAAACTCTTGTACAAGCACACATCTTTCCCAGATCAATAAAGGTTTATTATTCCATCATGAGCCATGCGGTGGACACTGCTGCTGGATCAGGCCATGTTGGGAGAGGGAGAGGTGTTTCTTCTAGCTCCCCACCCAAAATTAGGTGCACCCTTTTCTCTGCTGCTGATTCTGCTGCTGCTGCTGGTGGTGGTGGTCGTCGTTCTGAGGTGCAGTAGAAGAAGAAGGCTGACATGGAGGTTCCTGGCACCTCCAAAATGCCCTCACCACATCTGTAGTGCCAACACTGCCCATTTTGGGAGGAGGAGGGTCTGGATCTGGGCTTGAAGGAAATTGTGGGGATTGAGAAGGAGGTGATGGAAGAGGTTGAGGGAGAGTTTGAGGTGTCATCACCTCCGAGCTCCCTTGGAGGCAGGAGCGCATCCCTAGCTGGAGATAGAGGACTTCGATTTTTGTAGGAGGTTTCATTTTTATCAGTTAAGCCATTCCACTTGAACATAATCTTCCCATCCAGCATCTCATTACTTGGGGCAATTAGTTGCAAACCTAGTTAAAACTGCCCTGACTCTCGTGGGGTAAAGGGTTTCTTTCATGCAATGCCCCTCTTCTTAAGAAGTGTAAAATAGGGATGTGCACTGGATCGGACCCGATCCACGATCCGAGTCCGGTCCAGTGGGAAATCGGATAAATTATCCGATTTCCGATCCCGCAGCTGGATCGGCCGATCCAATCCGAACCGGTCCGAAAAGGCTCCGAACCGGTTCGGCGGATCGGCGGATCGGCGGGCGCCCACTAGCGCCCACCGCCGCTTCCATTGGCGGGCGCCAGCGGGCGCCCGCCGATGAAAGTGGACAGCGGGGGGGGGGAGGAGGGGGGCGCTTACCTTCTCGGCCCGTCCGCTCCCGTCCGGCACTAGCAGCTACTACCAGTGGGCTCCGCGGCCTGCTCTAGGGTGGCGCGCCGGGTGATGTCATCACCCGGCGCGCTACTCTAGAGCAGGCTGCGGAGCCTGCTGGTGGTAGCCCCCAGCCCCGGACGGGAGCGGACGGGCCGAGAAGGTAAGCAGGGGGTGCGTGGAGGGGAGGAGGGGGCGCGCGGAGGGGGGAGGGGGGCCCTTACCTTCCCGGCCCGGCGGCTCCCGTCCGGCGCCGGCGCCTACTACTACCAGCAGGCTCCGCGGCCTGCTCTAGGGTGGCGCGCCGGGTGATGTCATCACCCGGCGCGCTACTCTAGAGCAGGCCGCGGAGCCTGCTGGTAGTAGCAGGCGCCGGCGCTGGACGGGAGCCGCCGGGCCGGGAAGGTAAGCAGGGGGTGCATGGAGGGGAGGAGGGGGCGCGCGGAGGGGGGAGGGGGGCCCTTACCTTCCCGGCCCGGCGGCTCCCGTCCCGGCGCCGGCGCCTACTACTACCAGCAGGCTCCGCGGCCTGCTCTAGGGTGGCGCGCCGGGTGATGTCATCACCCGGCGCGTTACTGTAGAGCAGGCCGCGGAGCCTGCTGGTAGTAGTAGGCGCCGGCACCGGGACGGGAGCCGCTGGGCCGGGAAGGTAAGCAGGGGGTGCGTGGAGGGGAGGAGGGGGCGCGCGGAGGGGGGAGGGGGGCCCTTACCTTCCCGGCCCGGCGGCTCCCGTCCGGCGCCGGCGCCTACTACTACCAGCAGGCTCCGCGGCCTACTCCAGGGTGGCGCGCCGGGTGATGTCATCACCCGGCGCACTACTCGAGAGTAGGCCGCGGAGCCTGCTGGTAGTAGCCGCCGGCGCCGGACGGGAGCGGACGGGCCGAGAAGGTAAGCAGTGGCGGGGAAGGGGGCTTACCCCCCCCGGAGCCGTCCGCTTCTATCCGCTGGCGCCCGCGGGCGCCAGCGGATGGAAGCGGGCGGCCCCAGGGGGGGTAGGGAGCACGGGGGAGGGGGCTTACCTGCCGGGGCCGTCCACAGCGGACGGCCCCGGGGGGGGAGGGAGTTAGGCCCCCCCTCACCCACCCGCTGCCATTTTTTCCTCATAGACTTGCATTGCAATGCAAGTCTATGGGGAAAAAAATGGCGGCCGATCCAAAAATTTACGATTTTTGGGTCAGGATCGGACTCGATCCGGTCCGGGGGGCCTCCGATTTTGTCCGAACCGGTCCGGGACAAAATTGGAGGTCCCGATCCGGGTCCCGATCCGATCCGGGGGGTCCGTGCACACCCCTAGTGTAAAACACCACACAGGCATTTCTGCAAACTAGGCTGTTGATGAGCATTTACATATAACTGAATGTGAAATTAACATTTCAGGTTTCGCCTCATGCGTCAACAGAATGACACACATTTCTATCCATAAAACTTAGGGACCAGCAAAATCCTAAGCTTGTTGAAGTTCTCTGAATTCCATCTTGAAACTTGTTCTGACTCAAGCCCCTATCAGTTTCTGAACTTCATTTTTTTTCACATGAAAAACCATATGTATTTCTAAATGTACGCACCAATTGAGCACATCTTTGAAATGCACCCATTCTTCTCCCATTGATTAAAATGTACACCTGTGCATTTTTAAAAAGTAAGCATTTTTCATGCACATTTTTCAAACATACACATGCTGTTGAATGCATTTTTGGGGGTCCATGAATCACATTGAAAGCTTAGAAATGCATCGAGTTCAACTGTGGATTATGTCCAAATTTCTCATACATCCTCAGTAAAATTTAAATGAGCTGGTTATGCCATGGGTATATGGAGGTATTATTCTACTCATGTCTTGTCTGTAGACTTCCCATCTGGTTAGAAGGACAGCAAAAGAGGTTTAAGGACATTCTCAAAGCTAACCTGAAGACATGTAAAATGAACATCAAGAACTGGGAAGAGCATAGACAGAAAGAAAGGGATAAAAGAGCTAAGCAGAAAATACACCAAGACAACCCTCACCATGACAGTCTTCCATCTGGTAACTTATGCCCTCACTGTGGGAAGCTGTGTAGATCTAGGATCGGCCTCCACAGTCATCGGCGGACCCACCGCTAAAGTCCCTCTAACTCTGGAATACAATCCTGGTAGACAATTTTACTTGGAAGACAATCTGACTCAGATACGAGCGATCGCCAAAGAAGAAAAAAGAAGAGCCAGCATGGCAACAAAATTCTGATCTAGATAGGCCTTTGGTCTGATCCAATACTACCCTACTTATGTTACTATATTTGCTTGCATACTTTGATAGTCAAGTTACAATAACTTTGCCAGCACAAATAAAACATGGCTTTAATGCCAAACTAGCTGGGGAACCACCATAAACTCAGAGCAGATTTATAAACGTGGGGTTTAACCTTTTCAATATTCTATATTTTGATTGGTTGCCTCTTACACCTCTTCATCCCAGGTTACTGAGGCTGTTAAACAGGAGAGAAAGGGAATGACTAATGAATCAAAGGATGGGACACTGAAAAGATCAAAGTATTAGAGTTTACTATTATCTTTGTGGAATAGATGAGACATTAAAACTCTGCCGCCACAGTCTTCTGACAAAGAATATAATGAGTACTATAAATAATAAACAGCACAACATGAATCTGTTCCTCATGATGATGACTGCAACTAAGCTAAGGAAATAAATCCTTAATCCATACATGCTGAACTATAAAAGATGAAGCATTTGTTCATGCACTTCACAGAATCAAACACAAGAGGCAAATTGTGGGGATAGAACAATTGAGGAAAATTGCATGCGATAGTGTTGCCAATAACACTACCTAGGGATGTGTATGCTAGGGGTGTGCATGCCAAAAAGTATAGTCATTTATCATTATCGTCATTTCGGACCAAAAAAATTATCATCTTCATTCATATCATAGGTGAACCGTATTGTCTTCACGATAATTATCATGAAAAAATGATATTTTTGCAGCCCTATTTTTAGATTTAAAAATGCCTATAACTTCTGCATTTTAAAAGTTAGAGGCTTGAAACGTGGTCACAGTGCTTACGGGGTATGCCTAAGTATGTGTATGAAATTTGAGATCGATCCCTCCACCCCTCGATTTTATATGAATTTATTAAAGATTGTTTCAGTTCAGACAGATCAGAATGACAGTTCACCACGTGCGTTCATTCTCACCAGTCAGAACAGAACGATCTTTTAAAAAATTATATAAAATTGAGGGTTAGGCATACCCCATAAGCACTGTGACCAAGTTTCAAGCCTCTAACTTTTAAAATACAAAAGTTATAGGTATATTTATATGGCAGTCTGATAAAACGATAAAATCGCCTGAAAATTATCGTCTCCAATGATTATCGTACATTTTTTCTATCGTATCGTCATCGTTAAACACATGCACAATAACGACCTTATTGTATCGTTACCGCACATTTTAACGATACGATACACATCCCTAGTGCACGCCCGAAAATATTGTATCGTATCGTTATCGGAAATTCGGACCCAAAAAATTATCGTCTCTGATAATATCATAGGTTAATCATATCGTATTTCTGATAATTATTGGAAATCCAATATTTATAATGTTTCTACATTTTGCCCTATAGAGTTGATTTTTGAATCAAAAAGGCCTAAAACTTCTTTATATTCCAAGTTACAGGTTTGAAACTTGGTCACAGTGCAGACTGAGTGTTGCTAGTCATGTGTGCCAAATTACAGAACAATCAGTGCAAGCGTTACTTGGAAGTAAGTTTTCAAAATACACTGTTTCAGGTGGCATAAGTGGTCCTTTTTTAAGAGACGTCGTCCAATACTAATGAGCATATCACAGATGGCCTTGAGGGGACTCATCTGTGCCCAATATCAGATGCACAGCTGCAGCTTTTACTCAGAAGTAAGCTCTCAACAACACATGCACTGTTTCTTGTGGTAATTCACTCCATGCTGCTGCTGAGAAATCCTATTTTTTTAAGAGCTAGTCCTTAAAGTTCGGGACCTTACTGAAGGGCTGTAGGGGGACTAGTGGACTCATGACATAGCTTGTTCAATGAATTGATGAGGGAGTTTGCCTCTCCTCCAAGGAAAGCTACATTTTTAAACCACACGTAAGGCAGTACTACAAGCAGCCCTGCAAGGTGGGCCAGTACGACTTACCATACAGGAATCAACCAAATGTCAAACCAGACGATTCCCGGGCACAGGCGGCAGACAGATAGGAAGATGCAGGCAGACAGGTTGGCAGAGGTGGACAGATGCAGGCAGATGCAGGCAGGCTCAGGTGAGCAGCAGGCTCAGGTGGATAGATGCAGGCACATGCAGGCAGGCTCAGGTGGGCAGATGCAGGCAGCAGGCTCAGGTGGGCCAATGCAAGCAGCAGGCACAGTTGAGCAGATGAGGCAGGCAGAGATGGGCAGATGCAGGTGGAGTACCAGTTGCTCTTTGCACAAGCATGCCATAGAACTCAGGGCCTTGACCCAGAGATCCAGCTACTTCACAAAGGCGGCAAACTGGCTGGCAGGGAGACAGATGAAGGCAGGACTAAACCATAGTTTGTGAAATGCTTAGCATCCGCTCAATAGGTTATGGTAGGAGAAACAGGATCCCTTGGAATCTTGCAATCAGAGTTGAGTTACTGAGCTGTACGGCAAATAAAAATTTTAAAAATCTACAATCACCACGAAAATCAGTAGTAACTATAAGTAAAATGCACAGACCCCCTCCAAAATCCACCCTTCTCCTTCAACTCCTACTCCCAACAAAGATGGAAAACCCAAGGGTGGGGGGTTTATACTCAGACCTGTTCCAACATTGTGATTGGAGCCTGCTAGAATCCTTGCTCCATGATTGGTCACTGAATCTGTCAGTCTCAGCAAACACACCCCACCTTCTAGCTCCATCCATGCGGCCCCAAAGGAAAAAGAGCCTTCCTATAATACGATAAAATTCCAATAATTATTGGATGATTTTTAATTTTTTTATCGTATCCGATAATTATCGTAGGATGTTGTATCGTATTGTTATCATTAGTCGGATGTCCAATAAAGACCATATTGTATCGTTATCTGACATTTTTACGATACGATACACATCCCTATAAAGCACAGTGCAAAATCCTGTTTGTATGAAATGATCATGGCAAAACTGAACTCATGCATCTATGTAACAATCCTGTATAGATGGCCATGATTGTTGTTATGCTTTCAAATTACAATGAATGGATAAATTGTAGCATCAGTAAAATGCTATAATATGGGACCGTATTCTCCCATATGAGCCTGCCCATGCTCTTGAGATCTTCTGGGGAGGCCCTTCTCTCTGTCCCACCAACATCCTAGGCACACCTGGTGGGTACCCGAGAGAGGGCCTTCTCCATGGCTGCTCCAAGGCTCTGGAACTCCCTTCCTAAGAAAGCCAGACTGGCTCCCTCTGTGCTGCACTTCCGGAGACAGGCAAAAACTTTTTTATTCCAGCAGGCTTTTTGAAATCCACTGGATCTATGTTAATGTAAGGTTTTGTTTTGTTTTTAAAATTTGTTACTGTTTTTAAATTTCTAAAATGTTTTAATTTTACTGTAGGTTTAATTCTATTTTAACTTTTGTAAACTTATATGTTTTAATTGTACATGTTTTAACTTTGCGAACCGCTTTGAGTCCCAGCCCTGGGAAAAATGCGGGATATAAATAAATATAACAATAACAATAACAACAACAACAACAGCAGCAGCAGCAGGGGGAGTGCACCTATGGTAGAATGCTAGATTTGTATACTTAAAAAAGCAGTACACAAAACCCTTACATAAATAAATGTAGTCTTTGGTGAATTCAGCATGTGGAAATGTTGCAGCTTGCACAATGGAGGTGCAGCTTGCAGAATGGAAATAGCATGGGCTGATATGACTGAAGTCTCCATCAAGCTCATCTTCCTTTTTGAGGAGCAAAATAATAATCAACATGTACTGAATCACTTAAACCATATTTGAATGTGCAGACCTGTTTTGCATTTACTCATCATTTCATCCCTGCAATAGCATTTGAAGGTTAACTTCAAAGATGGTTGCACACAATTGCGCAGAACCACACAAGGGTCACTGACGGGACTGTTGGCATTAAAGCCAGTAGTAGAGAACTTGCAAGCAGGACAAATAGCTCCTTTGCATCACTTAGAATCACTAATGAGGCTCATTAGTTTCTCATGATTTATTCATAGCCTTTAATAGTTTACTGAGCACCATAGATGCTCATGATCATACCTTGCTAAAAGGATGGGGGTCCCTGACCTGAAAGGACTTAACAAGGAAGAAATGTTAACACAGGCGTTGCCATGTTTGGGTTAAGCAGAAGAACAGGCTGCAATGGATAGGGTCAGCTAGCGTCACTGCAATATATCGAGGGATGGTAAAGTGTGGTACTTTTTCTTTGCAAATTAATTTGTATTTACGGATGGCCGAACTCCCCCATATCCCGACCCCTGGTGGAGTGTGGGACAAGCTGCCTGCTGGTAAATAGTAAATTAGACCATTTATGCCTGTAATTTTGTGTAAATGGTGCTACTTATGGCTGCCATTTTACACAAACCACGATTTACATCAATAATAAGGTGACCGTATGAAAAGGAGGACAGGGCTCTTGTATCCTTAACAGTTGCATAGAAAAGGGAATTTCAGCAGGTGTCACTCGTATACATGCAGCACCTGGCGAAATTGTCTCCATTGCAACAGTTCAAGCTGCAGGAGCCCTGCCCTCTTTTGCATCTGGTCACTCTAGTATAGTTTCTGCAGCTTTAACTGTTGTGATGAAGAGGGATGATGGTGCAGTGGAGAAAAGAGGAGCCAGGAAACTGTGATCTTGCCTGACTCAGTGCACCCCAAGTTGGGCCAGCACAGGGGTCCACAGACTGGCATCTGGGGTGTCAAGCTGGCAAAAACTTGCCAAGCTTCATCTCCAAATCAAACTCCTCCAGCATTCCTATATGTATTACCGTTAAGTTAGGGTGACCAGATAAAATCCAGGTCAGGGCTCATGTAACTTTAACAGTTGTAGAGAAAAGGGAATTTCAGCCAGTGTCATTTGTATGCAATTAGTTCCTGGTGAAATTCCCTCTTCATCACAACAGTTAAAGGTGCAGGCACTATTCTAGAGTGACCATATACAAAAGAAGGCAGGGCCCCTGCAACTTTAACTGTTGTGATAAAGAGGGAAGTTCACCAGGAACTAATTGCATACAAATGACTCTGGATGAAATTCCCTTTTCTACAACTGTTAAAGTTACATGAGCCCTGACCTGGATTTTATATGGTCACCCTACGTTAAGTGTAAGAACCAACTTTGGAATGGTTCTCACGGAAATGTATGTGACTATGAGCTCCCCAAACAATGTCCTATGCTGAGCCTGCCAAGGAATAAGGAGAAATTAATCATGCATTGGGTTGATAGTTATTAGGGGTGTGCACGGACCCCCCGGATCGGATCGGGACCCGGATCGGGACCCGGATCGGGACCTCCAATTTTGTCACGGATCAGTTCGGACAAAATCGGAGGCCCCCCAGACCGGATCGAGTACGATCCCGATCCAAAAATCGGAAATTTTTGGATCGGCCGCCATTTTCCCCCCCATAGACTTGCATTGCAATGCAAGTCTATGAGGAAAAAATGGCGGCGGGTGGGTGAGGGGGGGCTAACTCCCTCCCCCCCGGGGCCATCCGCTGTGGACGGCCCCGGCAGGTAAGCCCCCTCCCCCGCACTCCCTCCCCCCCCTGGGGCCGTCCACTTCCATTCGCAGGCGCCCGCGGGCGCCCGCGGATAGAAGCGGACAGCTCCGGGGGGGGTAAGCCCCCTTCCCCGCCACTGCTTACCTTCCCGGCCCGTCCGCTCCCGTCCGGCGCCGGCGGCTACTACCAGCGGGCTCTGCGGCCTGCTCTAGAGTAGCGTGCCGGGTGATGACATCACCCGGCGCGCCACCCTGGAGCAGGCCGCGGAGCCCGCTGGTAGTAGCCGCCAGCGCCGGACGGGAGCGGACGGGCCGGGAAGGTAAGGGCCCCCCTCCTCCCCTCCACGCGCCCCCTGCTTACCTTCCCGGCCCGTCCGCTCCCGTCCGGCGCCGGCGGCTACTACCAGCGGGCTCCGCGGCCTGCTCTAGAGTAGCGCGCCGGGTGATGACATCACCCGGCGTGCCACCCTGGAGTAGGCCGCGGAGCCCGCTGATAGTAGCCGCCGGCGCCGGACAGGAGCGGACGGGCCGGGAAGGTAAGGGCCCCCCTCCTCCCCTCCGTGCGCCCCCTCCTCCCCTCCGCGCGCCCCCTGCTTACCTTCCCGGCCCGTCCGCTCCCGTCCGGCGCCGGCGGCTACTACCAGTGGGCTCCGCTGCCTGCTCTAGAGTAGCGCGCCGGGTGATGACATCACCCGGCGCGCCACCCTGGAGCAGGCCGCGGAGCCCGCTGGTAGTAGCCGCTGGCGCCGGACAGGAGCGGACGGGCCGGAAAGGTAAGGGCCCCCCTCCTCCCGCCCCCTCCTCCCCCCCCACTGTCCACTTACATCGGCGAGCGCCCGCTGGCGCCCGCCAATGGAAACAGCGGTGGGCGCCAGTGGGCGCCCGCCGATCCGCCGAACCGGTTCGGAGCCTTTTCGGACCGGTTCGGATTGGATCGGCCGATCCAGCTGTCGGATCGGAAATCGGATAATTTATCCGATTTCCCACTGGACCGGACTCGGATCGTGGATCGGGTCCGATCCAGTGCACATCCCTAATAATTATGCGTTTCCATCCATCAGCATATTTAAAAAGGCTGTCTTTTGTCCATAAGGATTCGGTGGTCCTTTTATTGTCCGTGACTCACTTTGCAAGCTTGGGAACATGCAAACATTGACTGCAGATTGCATCTGGAAGGTGTGCATAGTTCCTGATCAAACACAAACCAAAACACATTTCCATACATCCCTACTTGCCTGAAAGCCATGCTGCAAGTTGGGCCTCCATTTCTGTACAGCTGCAGTTCCTGGTATCTTGTGCATTCAAGATCTGTAACAAAAAAAATTCACAGATGAATATCCAAGAGTATCATTGCCAGGAGCCAAAATGTTACACAAGAATTGGCCCCTGAAGGCAGTTGAAGAGCTTTGAAGTCTGCAACGTTTAGAACCCTTTTGGAAGTATTTAGTGGGCTTGGCTTTGGCGTGCCTCCTCCGGAGATAGTCCAGCATGAAGAACTGCTAAGGCAATTACCATTTGGAAAATGCATTTTAAGGGCTCCCTCCTCCCTCCTGCTGCCATCCCAATATGCCCAGAAGCATTACAACCCCCACATGGTAATGGCAGATCCCCTTGGTGCTATTAGCTGCCCTAGAGCTTCCACTTTGAGGAAGACCTTTTGATCCCAGTGTAGTGGTGTAAAAAGTTCCACTAAACGGCTTCAAATTAAAGCACGTTAAATTATTTTTGAAGGATTTCTCCATAGCACAGCAGTCTGAACAAGCACTCAAAATAACTTAGCCTATGTTGCTGTTAATGTGGAGGGAGAAAGGCAGATCTTCCAATAAAAAGTAAAATTCATCTGCCAGATTTGCTGGTCCACGTGTTGTGCATGTGTTTTATTTTTGGAAGTAGAAACAATCATCATCATCATCATCATCATCATCATCATCATCATCATTCAGTTTACCAAGGAGAGCCAGGATGATAGTTGAAAGGTTATTTTGACCCCAAATGTAGAAACATTGCGGAAGCGGATGGCAAGAATAACGAGACGAGACAAAAGATTGGTTTTAAATAAGGGCCACATTTATTCTAGTCAAGTGAAGGGTGATGGAGGCCTAAGCAGGGATTCTATCTAGGCTATAATGTTGACCGTACTTGGGTTCAGGCGAGCCATTCATAGCCTGTTGGGTGGCAACTGTCAGTCGCGACCCCCCATGATCCCCCTTTTGGGGTAGAGGCCTTCCGATGTCACCTCCCCTCAGGTTGCAAAACTCTGAGTGGGTGAGGAAGATTGGCCTCAAAGGTAATCCTTATCCCACCAGCTGGTGCCACAAGACTCCCAGCTGGGGGGCCCAGGTGTTACCAATCACCACAATGGTGCCTCCGAATGCTCACCAACCCAATGCACACCTGTCCCCAAATTAAATGTGAACAAATTGAACAAATTAACCTACTTAAGTACTTCTATTCTGTCTTACAGTGTGAAGTAGGCGAAAACATCCTCAATCAAAGGTTAGGGATAAAATATTCCTACTTGGCCCCCTGCTAGGGGCAACCAGAGAACCCACACTGCCTGGAGGGAGAGAGGGAGGGAGCTGCAAATGAAGAAGGTGGTTGGGAGGGGCACAGGCTCATAATGAAGAGCTGCAGCCCGCTCCCCTTTCCACGTGGCACCTTCGGAGGCTGCCAATGGTGAGCTTCCATGCTTTGTCTCTCTTGCACACCCCCCCCCCGCAACCACCTCACCATGCCCAGGAAAACTGGGTGTGGTTGTAAGGCCTTTGTGTGTGTGTAGGGGGGTTCTTTTTGGGAAAACCCCAGAGCATTTATCTCTCTGCAGCTTTGCTTTAGGCAAGAACCAATGCTGACTAACTCTATTATGTTTTCAGCAGTGGGGATCACTAGGAATGCTTCAAGAAATTGATCTCTGCAAATTCCAACAGGAATTGACCTGGTCCACACCCTTGGGTTTAATGTACATAGCATAATCTAGCCATCCTTTAGATTTTACATTTTTGTGAACATAGGGAGAGTGTTCCCAGCTCACAAAGGCTACAAAATATGCATTGGAAGATGCATATTCCAAACACGCTTGAACTCAAAATGTGCAATTCCAAATGCATGCCTTGCGTTAAATCATTTTTAGAAATGCCCATTTGGAGAGAAAGCACATTCAAAAAGGCACATTTGAATGTCAATAATCATGTGGATTTTTTTTAAAAAAAATACTGCTGATTAACATGGAAACAAGATGGAAGAGACTTATGAGTGAACCACACAAAAATACAAAAATAAAAAGGGCCAGAAATAGACATGTGTTCATTGCTAGGAGTTAGCATGCATTATATCTTCTGTCTCCTTTAAAACAGTTCAGAGAGTTGCTTAATAAAAGGCAAATCTACAACATTTTGCGCTGGGATAATCCCCTTTCACTTGCCAAGGGAGGAGAGGATCAAGCTCAGTGTGGTGACCTCCTTTATATTTATATTTTCACTAACGCTGTGCCAAAATATTTCTTCCACATTTTTTTTACCATTTCCATTCAAACTGATAGAAAAGAAATGCCTTTCAAGAAGGAATTCAAAGGAGAAGGAAATTTTGGAGATATTGCCAGTGGTTTGTTTTTGGGGTCCTTGTGTATTGTACTTAGGAGGTAGCTGAGAAGTACGCGCCAGGGTTCCTTTTTTCACTGTGCAATCTTCTCTCTAGCAGCCTGTAGCCTCCTCAGCTTCCCGGTCTTCAACCGAAGATACCAAGAGGCAATTCCTCCCACAGGGATTTCTCCACCCCACCCCCCAAGTCAGAAAGCACAGGCTGCAGAGCAATGGCAAGATGCACAATAGAAAGAAATGCCTTACTTCCACGCCTGGCGCAGCTTGGGCATGGGGAGGCTAGTGCAGGTGGGGGTAGGAACCGAGGCATGGAGGCATGCCATAGGCGGTCTCCCCATGGTGCCACTGGAGACGGGAGGAGAATCAGAACCCATTTATTTATTATTATTATTATTATTATTATTATTATTATTTTATTCCATTTATATATCGCCCCATAGCCAAAGCTCTCTGGGTGGTTTGCAAAAATTAAAAACATTGAACTTTTTTTAAAAAAACGATATACAAAATTTAAAAGCATAAAAAGCATAAAAAACAGGTTATAAATACAATATCCATTTAAAAACAACTATTCCGAGTCAAACCACCACCACCACAACAAAAACCTCAACATACGCAATTAAATGCCTGGGAGAAGAGAAAAGTCTTGACCTGGCGCCGAAAAGCTAACAATGTTGGCGCCAGCCAAGCCTCGTCAGGGAGATCATTCCATAATTGGGGGGCCACCACTGAAAAGGCCCTCTCCCTTGTTGCCACCCTCTGTGCTTCCCTCGGAGTAGGCAACCGGAGGAGGACCTTAGATGTGGATCGTAGTGTACAGGTGTGTTCGTGTCAGAAGAGGCGTTCCATCTAGGGGTGTGCACGGACCCCCCCGGATCGGATCGGGACCCGGATCGGGACCTCCAATTTTGTCACTGATCGGTTCGGACAAAATTGGAGGCCCCCCGGACCGGATCGAGTACGATCCCGATCCAAAAATCGGAAATTTTTGGATCGGCCGCCATTTTTTTCCCCATAGACTTGCATTGCAATGCAAGTCTATGAGGAAAAAATGGCGGTGGGTGGGTGAGGGGGGCCTAACTCCCTCCCCCCCAGGGGCCATCCGCTATGGATGGCCCCGGCAGGTAAGCCCCCTCCCCCGCGCTCCCTCCCCCCCTGGGGCCGTCCGCTTCCATCCGCAGGCGCCCGCGGGCGCCCGCGGATAGAAGCGGACAGCTCCGGGGGGGGTAAGCCCCCTTCCCCGCCACTGCTTACCTTCCCGGCCCGTCCGCTCCCGTCCGGCGCCGGCGGCTACTACCAGCGGGCTCTGCGGCCTGCTCTAGAGTAGCGCGCCAGGTAATGACATCACCCGGCGTGCCACCCTGGAGCAGGCCGCGGAGCCCGCTGGTAGTAGCCGCCGGCGCCAGATGGGAGCGGACGGGCCGGGAAGGTAAGGGCCCCCCTCCTCCCCTCCGTGCGCCCCCTCCTCCCCTCCGCGCGCCCCCTGCTTACCTTCCCGGCCCGTCCGCTCCCGTCCGGCGCCGGCGGCTACTACCAGCGGGCTCCGCGGCCTGCTCTAGAGTAGCGCGCCAGGTAATGACATCACCCGGCGTGCCACCCTGGAGCAGGCCGCGGAGCCCGCTGGTAGTAGCCGCCGGCGCCAGATGGGAGCGGACGGGCCGGGAAGGTAAGGGCCCCCCTCCTCCCCTCCGTGCGCCCCCTCCTCCCCTCCGCGCGCCCCCTGCTTACCTTCCCGGCCCGTCCGCTCCCGTCCGGCGCCGGCGGCTACTACCAGCGGGCTCCGCGGCCTGCTCTAGAGTAGCGCGCCGGGTAATGACATCACCCGGTGTGCCACCCTGGAGCAGGCCGCGGAGCCCGCTGGTAGTAGCCGCCGGCGCCAGATGGGAGCGGACGGGCCGGAAAGGTAAGGGCCCCCCTCCTCCCGCCCCCTCCTCCACCCCCGCTGTCCACTTTCATCGGTGGGTGCCCGCTGGCGCCCGCCAATGGAAGCGGCGGTGGGCGCCAGTGGGCGCCCGCCGATCCGCCGATCCGCCGAACCGGTTCGGAGCCTTTTTGGACCGGTTCAGCCGATCCAGCTGTCGGATCCGAAATCGGATAATTTATCCGATTTCCCACTGGACCGGACTCGGATCGTGGATCGGGTCTGATCCAGTGCACATCCCTAGTTCCATCAAGTATTGTGGTCCCAAGCCACATAAGGATTTATACGTTAGAACCAGCACCTTGAATTGGGCTCAGAAACATATAGGCAGCCAATGCAAGCGGGCCAGAGTAGGTCTTATATGCTCAAACCTTCTGGTTCCTGTTATCAATCTGGCCGCTGCATTTTGCACAAGCTGCAGCTTCTGAACCGTTTATTGGCTCTCACCCCTCCCCTCCTCCTTCTCTTTGAATTGCGGCTCCCTCCCTCCCTGTAGGTAGTGTGGACTCACTGGTCATCCTTCGGGTGCTGTGTAGGAATTTTTTGCTCATAATCTTTCATTGGTTTGGCGTGGTTGTTGTTTTAGTCTACTTCACACTGTAAGACAGGCTGGAGAAATAATGAGGTGGATTTGGTGTTGTTAACAAGTTGATCACATTTGATGATAGGCAGGTTTGTGCGCACATCTTGAGCCTTCAGAGGCACTGTTACAGTGATGGGTGATGCCTGAGGCTCCCCAGCTGTGAGTTTTACGGCTCAGCTGGTGGAGATAAGGGTTACCTTTGAGGCCAACCTTCCTCACCCACTCGGAGCTGTATGGCATGAGGGAAGGTGACACGGAAGGCCTCCCTACCACAAAAAGGAAAGCATGGGAGATGGCGAACATCAAGGCACCACTCTCAGGCCATGAATGTGTCGCCCGATAAAGCGACGGCATGAGGCCAGATTAGAGAAGATGCTCACTTACGATTTCCCTGTCTGCTGATCTATTAATAAATGTGGCCCTTTTTAAATCCCAATTTTGTGTCTGCTTCATTATTTCCCACACTCCACACTCCACATTCCCACAAAACACAAACACAGCACCCCCAGCCGCCGCCCCCAGTTATTACATAACACCACCAAAATATTTTCAAAATGAATTATCCAGTACCTGAAAAAGAAGCAGAAAATCAGAAGCCTCTTTCACGGGGAAGAAAACTTTAGAGAAATTGGAAGACAGATTTTAGCTCGGTAATAGCTCCACTTCTTCCATGGAGCTAGAACTTCTCTTCATTGGGTTTATATTGTGCAATCCAGACTGGCTACTCATGTAAGTTTGTGGATCTTTTACACAATGTCATCAACCTCCAGGGCTCCTCCTATGGTTCATGACCTTTATCCTGCTTTCACAAAGATCAGAGATAGTGTGAGAAGGGGCCTTCAGCCAATCTATCGGCTGTGTGTAATGGCAACATAGCGCTACAAACACAGTACCATCTAGTGGCTGTAAAATGAAACATATTGAACTTCTGAGAACTGAAGTCTTCCATGCGAAACATGTGCCTGCCCTTATAATGGGGCCGATCTTAATTCCGCTTTGCATATTAAGAACATAAGAGCCATGCTGGATCCTGTTGCATGACTTCGACCCCTTTCACATTTCACAAACATGCACATTTTATTTTAGATGACTGTGACCCTAGAAATAGCCATTAATAATTGCTCACCTTTTTTTCCTGATGACTGAACTGTAATCAATATTTCATCATTGAGACACTTGTTTAATTGATTGAACAGTTTTGAATCCTGCAGCAGACACAACTGTTAAAAATATGTTCTTGAAGCTCTAGGGCAACATGAGTGGGGGGAGGAGAGAAGGGACTGTTCTGTTCCTACCAATGATGTACTCTGATTGATTGGCTGGGTGATTTGTCGCATTAAAGAATGTCAGTAATAATTTGTTTCTCCACCGTGTCCAAATAAATACCTTGCAAGTTACCAGTTTTATGTGCTGACTATAATTCAGGGTGCGAAGGGGGAAATGTGCTGATGAGATTCAAAATTAAAATAATAATAAAATCCTCCCAGAAGGAACATTTCTAATTCCTTGTTAAATTATGTTGCATTACTGCCTTGCTGCTGTCAGGATAGCTGGTAAAAGAAAGGGGGAAAATGTTGCATATTCACAACCAGCAAAAAAGGTACATTCCTGAAGTTAGGGGGTGACCCATCTGCCAGACACATGGGGTATTTACCCAATACCACAGTGATCAGTGTAGCAGTGTAGCAGAAAAATATTTAATGCCACATTTGGACAGTAAAGATCTCGGTTCAAATCCTTGTTCAACTGTAAAACTCATGAGATGAGCTAACTCCTAGCTTCTCCTGCAATGCAGGGATCTTTGAAAGATAAATTGAGGTCAATATATATTATTACTCTCCATGAGTCCATACGAAAGGCTGGTGAAGGAAATGTGAATATATTAACTATTGACTGCACAACTGAGGGGGGGTTGTGACACCAGGCAAAGATACGGAGATGGAGGACAGGACCTGGGATACTGCAAAGCTTATAGAAGCACACGATATTATTATTATTATTATTATTATTATTAATAATAATAATAATAATCTCTTTCCCTGCTCATGGTGGTTCTTCTAGATGGACATGACAGTCTTTGCCAAGTCATGCTGTCTTTTACTGATTAAGATTTTTTTTGACTATTGAAGTATGGCTGCTTTGTGGATGTTGTTGTGGATTTATTTTGGTAAGCCCAGTTTCTGAAGGTTTTCTGTTTATATATTTTTGATGTGATGCTGGTGACTGATGTAACTAATGGAATAATTGTGACCTTTTTCTGTTGCCATGGTTCTTTAACTTTCATAGCCAGTGGTGTATTTTGCTCTCACTTTTCCTCTTTTCTACAACATTTTTGTCATTAGGTATTGCTCTGTCGATGGGGTAAGTGTGTTTTTCTTTGTTGTCTATAAATGTCATGTCTGCTCGATTGCAAGGTATTGTCTTGTCCATATGAATTGCATTGTCCCAATATATTTTATGATCTGCATTTTCCAAGATTGTTTTGGGTGAGTATGTATAGTATGGTGTAGGTGGTTTGATGTGGTTGAAATTGATGGTCAGTTGTTGGTGAATAATGTCTGCAGCTGTATTGTGTCTGTCAGTATAGTCCATTCCTGCCGGAACTTTACATCCTCCTGTTGCATGGTCTATTGTTTCTTGGAATTGATCCTGTATGGCTATAAGGTATCCTTCTGTTTCAGAAAATAACTCACTCTTCCTAAGTCATTTGTACAATTATCCTCTGTTTGTTTATGGGTTCTGTAATATGTTCTAGTGCATCCCATGTAATGCTTTTTGTACCCATTTTTCTTTTTTCTCTGTGAGTGTGAGTGGTCGTGTTTGGTCTTCGTTTTGTAGTGCTAGATTGAGTGGGGAGTATTTTTTATTTGCTTTTACTGTGGCTTTATGAATGGAGGTGTTTGAAATAGCGTGGAAGTATTCTCTGAGTGATTTTATCTGTTTAGCATAAATTGTGTTACTGTCCAGCAGACCTCTTCCTCCTTCTTTCCTGCTGATTGTTATCCTTTCAGTGCATGAATTGGGATGAAGCATGCGGTGTTTCGTGTGGTGAGATTGAATCTGTATATTTCTTCGAATTCAGTGTGAGACCTATGTTTGATTCTGAATGAGTATGTGAGGATGGGTATTGTGTAGGTGTTGATGGCTTTGAAAATGTTTTTAGAATTAACTTTAGATTTTAGAATTTGTGATAGGTGGATTTTACATTGCATTTTTAGATGAGTTTTTATTGTGAAGTAGTTGACTTTTGTTTGTTTTTTTGTTGGGATCCTTATTATTATTATTATTATCATTATTATTTATATACTGCTATATAGTGATGATGATGATGATAATGATTTGATGATGAAGAAAAAATATTGCATCACTTTTCCTAAGTGGTCAAAGCACCAATAATCATTAGTCATGAATAATAATAATAATAATAATAATAGCAAGCCCATATCTATGAGTGACCATTGTGCCCACAAGTGGAATTAATTCAAATTCATATTATATATACAAATATATTTATTAGGGATGGCAGAATCAGCAAGACCTGAATTTATTGAGTTTCTGCCTTATTCCTAATCCCAAATGCAAGTTTCTGCTGTTGTTGTTCAATGGGAAAAGTGTAAAAAAAATGCACCCAAATGCATACTTTCCCCCATTGACCAAAACATGAAAATGCATATCCCCCCCCCCCCAAATGTACAGGTTTGGCGAATGTGACCACAAGATTGGGAATGTGTGAGTTTTATCCAAAAAATGCATTCATGTTTGCTTTCCGGGGTATGAATGTGGAAAGTTTTGATGTTAAACAAACTGAAAGAAAATGCTTGTACATTCTGATATTTACTGTCATATATTTCTCCCCAAGACACAAGTGTATTCAGTGCTTTCCATGATAGGTGGAAATATGACAGTGAGATTTGAAAACATGGATGACCCCAAAGCTGAAATATTTGCAGCAGATGCTCAGCTCAAATCTGACATATGGCTTGCTGTTATTCCAGTCTTTTGCATTGGTGTATCCACACCTGGATATTAAGCTAATGAGTATGCACAAGGAAATTAATGTTTCTTCTACAGGATTAGAAAAGGCTCCTCCATCCAACTTTATTTCTTGTGAAACATTAGCTTTTAATTCACCCAGCCTAAGGATGCAGCATGCAGGGAGGGCAGCAAATTCTAATTAAGCTGCTAATGAAGAGTAAGCGTTGGAAGAGAGAAAGTCTCTAGTGCTAGGTAGCTTTGATAAAAAATGCCTTTGAAATATTTAGCACTTGCCATCAAATTTACCATGTGGATTACGACATTTAAACAAACAATAACTTTATGGATGAAAATCAATTATTTACTCAGCCTAGTTATGTGCTTTGCTGAGTCTCAACGAAGTTCGCAATTGCCCATATAAGTGCTTGTTATTCATTTTAAAGCTTAAGCTAGGGGGCTGCATAAAATGTTACCAGGATTTCTAATGAAAAGTACGAGGTCATAAAGTGCTTGAGAAGTGCAGTTACAAAGCAAAGCATACACACAAACATGCACACACTATACACACATACCACCCACATACAAAACCCCTTTGTTATGCTGTAGATCGTAGCAAAAAAAATTAACATATAAAGATTCAATATTATATGTCAACTTACCAATACCATCTGCTATCCAAAGACTTAAAAAAACCTGGGGACTCTTATACACTGTTGACTGTCTCTTCCAATATGATCCCATGTTCCAATGGAGTTGTAACCATCAGGCATTATTGGCCATTTCATCTTGGAAAAAGTTAAGGTGGTGACAGCTACAATACAAACATCTTCAAATATTATTCCAAAAATATGGAAACATGTTCCTCTCTCTCTCTCTCTCTCCTGCCTGAAGGGCACAGCTAAAGGCCATACATGAAGTTCTTCTTAATAATATTGATTGATTGATCGATTGATTTATATCCTGCCTTTCCTTCAAGAAGCCCAAGGCAGCAAACATGATTGTCTTCTTCTTCATGTCATCCTCACAACAATCCTAAGAGGTACCTTAGGCTGGTCTACTGTCATTCAACGAGCTTCATGTCCAAGTGGGGACTAGTACCAAGGTCTTCTGAGTTCTAGTCCAACACCTTAACCACTACACTACTCCACGCTGGCTCTCCAGGGAAAACTCGAATAAATTTTCAGAAGGTTTTCTCCCTTCTCACAGTTTTTTGGCTGTATTTGAGTCTTTATTACACCTGTTCTTATTTATAATTGTGTTTTTGTGTGGGTTAGTTTAGTCGTGTTGGTATTTTATGATTATATTCTATGTAACTGCTTGGAAAACTGCTTGGAAAAGTGGTACAAAATGTTCTGAATGAATAAACAGTCTACTAGCAAATGGATGCCAAGGTCAGCCCAGGGAGGAAGAGGGAGTTCACCTATCATTATTGAGAATTGGTGGTGTGATCAGAGGTGAGATTCTTGGGGAATTTCATCTTTGTCAGTTCAAATATGAACTGACCTGATCCATATCTCCCAGGATAATGGGAGGCTTGGAAGTGACTTTCACACTTTCTGGATGTTCTGGGGCAGTTCTCAGCTAGGGATATATGAGAATTTGATTTTTGTTCACAAAACAAGCAAGCATGCCCCAGTTGAATCTCCAAACATGAACACATGCCTACTGAAAATATTTGCAAATCACTGAACACATCCTTGCATTTGTCTCTTTCCAAATTCTCAGTTCAATTTGTGCACAATCCATAATGTGCGCAAATTTCCTCTGCAGACTGAATCAGCCCCATGCTAGTCTATGAAGGAAATTTGCAGAAATGACTAAACCTGCACAAATTTGGAAATATTTTTTGGTGAACCGCCCATAGAGCTTTGGCTATTGGGCGGTATAAAAATGCAATAAATACATAAATAAATAAATCTCCCATTTGATCGATTTGCTAAAGTCATGTAGAGTAAGCAGTGTTCACAAACGCGAGTGGGGCCAGGATGAACAGCAAGACTATGCTCAGAGATTCCTGATCATTTCAAAACAAAACAAAAAAAAGCTGTTTGCCCATCCCTATCTCAACTTAAAAAGAAAGGAAAAAAAGTATTGAAATATGTTTAAATTGTGTGTTTTGAAATAAAAATCATTTACAGATGCAACTTTTGAAAGTATATACATTTAGTATTTAAATGAGAATTTCCGTATAATTTCTTTTTTTTTTTAAGTGCAGAATACTATAGAAACAGGACAGAACAGACTTCTGCATGAACAGGTGTGAGATAGGGATGGTCAGAAATAGATCTGTCCATCCCTATCTCAGATCTTTAAAATCAGATGAATTGGGAATAATGCCAATTTGGACCATCTCTGTGTCTTTAGGGTTCTCAATGTAACAAATGAGTATCACATAAATTGCACTAGGAGTGCAAGGATCACTGCAGCCAAGGTCGGCCCTACCATTGGGCAGTGTGAGGCAGTTGCCTCAGGCAACAGTTTCATAGTGGGGGCAGTAGTGGCAGCCCCCTGTCCTTTCCCATCTGTAGGAGGACAGAGCTGTGCGATCCAGGCAGAGTCCCACATGTTCCCTAAGTAGCCAACTACCCTCAGCTGAGGTAGAGGATGCAGTTCCATCACCAGTATTGAAGTAAGAATCAATTTTCAGTCTAGTCAGCTCCTCTAGGTGTGGGTGGGGTGCCATTTTATCTTTTGACCGAGGCAGCAAAATGGCTCTGCAGCTAAGCCAGACTTCCATGCAGCGACTGCAAGGGAATGCAGGATTTGAGAATTTGCATCCTGTTAGTGGCAAACTTGAAAGTATTCATCAAAAAGCTGCTGAGATTTATCAAACCAGTCCAGATGCTATTATTTAAGGCCTGTTGTTGTTTTGACATTTCATGGATGGGTCATGAACTATTACAGCAGCTTTCTTAACTAAATGAGAGCCTCAGAACTTACAAATATCAACTGACATGACTTAGAGCTATGTGTCTCAGCGGGCTTGTTGTGTGTTTTGGGAGTGCCTCTGGCCATGTTCAGTGTGCTGAAAATAACTTCACTCACCCAGTTTGGATACTGCTTCTGGGGTTACCAGACACTTCTTATAACAAGGTACAGCTCTTGTTTTAAAGATGCTCACATTATTCACAGAGAATAGACGGCCAGATACAAAATGCATGGCCTTGTTATCATGTGTAAATGAATGAGTCTCTGTGTGTGTGTGTGTGTGTGTGTGTGTGTGTGTGTGTGTGTAGGGGGTGAATCTGCTCTGGGTTTCAGTCAGAACCAGTCAGGGCTCTAAAGAAGCTATCCAAGACATTGAATTTACTTTAGTGATAGGGTTCAGCACCTTCAATAGCTCCTTTGGAGTTCTGAGATCCAGCTGGTTCTGACTGAAACCCAGAGCCACAATCCTCCACTGTCCATTTGTAGTTCTAATTTCAAGTGGGTGAGGGAGAGCTTAGCTGTTTCCAGTAGAGGCAGAAGAGTTGACCTTAGTTGCTATTGGCAGACATCATGTCTTTCCCCATCTGTATTGTTCCAGAGCATTGCCTTTTGGGAGGAAAAGTAGAGGGCACCATTGTTTCATCACAGCATCTCCTTTTTTCCCTCACAATGTCTGCAGAACATTGTAGGCAAATAACACGGCAGCTGCCAAAAACGTCCTTGCTTCCGCCACAGGCTGCAGCAAAATGAAAGGTAAACAAAGACAACCCCCAAAACAACAAAAGTGAGTAACAAGACAAACACTGCTTGCAGGAACAACTTTTAATTAGTTTTCCTTTCTTTTCTTTTTTCTCACAACGGTGTGCGCATGTTTTGTGGACTTTTCCCCAAATGTACATATCACTTTTGAACATTTCTTTTTGAAATGTACACTTTGGCTGAATTCGGACAACTCGATAGTCAATGGTGGGGTAATAATCAACTTTATAGTTATTCATCTAGGGGGCACTCCCCACACAACATGATAATAAATAATCAACTGTGTTGTGGATTGGGATCAGCGCTGAGTTGACTATGGCAGCATTCGGATGACATGATAGTCAATACAACTGATGATTGTTTCCCTCCCACCAGTTGCTTATTGTGTCGTCTGAATTCAGCCATTTTTTCTCCCAGTGGTTAAAGAACTTTTGCACTCATTTTTTTGAATGCACACATTTGTTAAATGCACACTGTTTCTGGACACACTTTTTTGTTTGTTTGTTCCGCCAATCACATCACAAGCTCAGAAACATTTGTTCTTCAACCACAGATTGCATTTGGGTCCAGGTTCAGTCTCAGGAGTGTGTGAATTGGATCAATTCTGATCAGACACTAACTGAAACATATTTCTCACTCATCCCTATAGAAGACTGGAAAGGAGACTGCACAAGTTGGATTGAATGAGTAATGTTGGAGATGTGATTCATGGCTTGTTGAGTGGTACACATCTGCAGTATTGCTCACTCAATCTGATTTATGACATGTTTAAAATGCAGAGCTCTTTTTGCAATGAGCAAAAAGTGATGGTGTGCAGGCAGAGGTGTAAATCCCAGGAGAATGAACATGGGTGAACATGGACTATGAGAGCATGATGTGCTGAATTGAACTTTAGAATTCCAGGAGGAGTCAAGGGATAAGTTATTTGAGTGTGGATTCTATTATTATTATTATTATTATTATTATTATTATTATTATTATTATTATTTTACTGTCATTGCAATAGAAAGGGAAATCAATAAATATTTTAGCAGCTATTATCGGTAGCATGAAATCCTGGACTCTGCAGGCAGTGAAGGAAAATTCAAAGCCAAAGGTCAAAATAAACATAGCTCCAGAGATCAGAGTGGCCTGAAGACTCTATAGATGGTAAATTGGGGGGGGGATGTTTGGAGTAACATACACCGTACCTTGAGGCAAGAATGCAGGGGAAAGCTACTCAATCGTCAGCCAATAATAGAGCAGTCAGCAATTATACACTGAATTATTAATATTAGCAACTAACAGACAACAATGCACAACAATCAACAGTGCTATGTCGGGAGAAGGACAGGGGGAGTGTGACTCTGTTGATTCTCCTTGATGTCTCAGCGGCTTTCAGTACCATCCACCATGGTATCCTTCTGGGACGACTGGCTGAGTTGGGAGCGGGAGGCACTGCATTGCGGTGATTCCGCTCCTACTTGGCGGGTTGGCTCCAGAAGGTGGTGCTTGGGGAACATTGCTTGGCCCCGTGGATTCTCCAGTATGGGGTTCCGCAGGGGTCAGTCTTGTCCCCCGTGCTGTTCAACATCTACATGAAACCGTTGAGTGCAGTCATCTGGAGTTTTGGAGTGCATTGTCATCAGTACGCTAATGACACGCAGCTCTATTTCTCCTTTTCAATTTCATCACGTGAGGCTGTGGATGTGCTGAACCAGTGCCTGGCTGCGACAATGGATAGATGAGGGCAGCTTGTGCAAAATGCAGCAACCAGATTGATAACTGGGACCAGAAGGTTCGAGCCCTCTTGCATTGGTTGCCTGTATGTTTCTGAGCCCGATTCAAGGTACTGGTTTTAACCTATAAAGCCTTACATGGCTTGGGACCACAATACCTGATGGAACGCCTATCCTGACATGAACCTACCTGAACACTACGTACAACATCTAAGGCCCTCCTCCGAGTGCCCACTCCAAGGGAAGGTCGGAGGTCAGCAACAAGGGAGAGGGCCTTCTCTGTGGTGGCCCCCCAATTGTGGAATGATCTCCCTGACGAGGCCTGCCTGGCGCCAACATTGTTATCTTTTCGGCACCAGGTCAAGACTTTCCTCTTCTCTTAGGTATTTAGCAATATCTGATAAGCCGAGGTTGTTTTATTTTTAGGTTTATAGCTTTTTAAAGTTATTACAGTGGTTTTAAATGTATGTGTATATTATATGTTTTTGCTGTTTTAATTTTTGTACATTGTTTTTAATTGTTTTAATCTTATGTAAGCCCCCCCCCCCCCCGAGAGCTTCAGCTATGGGGCGGTATACAAATATAATAAAATAAATGAATAAATAAATAAATAAAATAAAAATAAGCATAATGTATCCTACCGTTCTTTTACATTAGTCTCATTAGCCCTTCCATTGATCTGTAGGACTAAAATGAGGCATCTCTAGTCAGATCTACACTAAGCAGGATATAACACTTTGAAAACAGTCTGAAAATGGTATATGGAATGTGTTCTAGTCCCAAACAGCTGTCAATACCACTATAAACCATTATAAAGCAGTAGTTAGATCCTCCGTCTGTTTAAATGTTATGTACATTTTAAGATCAGTTAAAGGAGGAAATTCCTTTTACTGAATTCAACAAAGGAAGAATACCCTTAACTCAAAGATGGTTGGAAGTATTACATCCAAGGACAAAATCTAGACCATCCTCCAGTGTCTGGAGACAATTTTGAAATGGATATGGCTAAACTAGCTAAGACGTAATCTATATAAGGCAGTAGTACCGTGGGTAGGGAATTAATGGATCTGTATAGAGGAGCACATCAAATCTTCCTAGAATCATAGAATAGTAGAGTTGGAAGGGGCCTGTAAGGCCATCCAGTCCAACCCCCTGCTCAATGCAGGAATCCACCTTAAAGCATCCCTGACAGATGGTTGTCCAGCATCCTCTTGAATGCCTCTAATGTGGGAGAGCCCACCACCTCCCTTGGTCATTGGTTCCATTGTTGTATTGCTAAAACAGTCAGGGGTTGCACTCCCTCTGTATGACCAAGTGTGCTATTTGAGAATGCTCTTGGACTGTGGATGGGTGAATGAGAGCTGTTTTAGATAGCTAAGATTTCCTGAACATCATCTCTCCATTCCTTTCTTACCCGATTCCTGCTTGTGTTTACAATCATGGCTCGCTCTACACAAATGGGAAAATTGTGCAAATCAAGCAGCAGTCGAATGTGAAATTTGCATAAATGTGCCTTTAATTGATCTTAAAATGCACATAACATGAAAACTTTCCCCCATAGACTAAAGTGGGGCAGATTCATTCTACAGAGGAAATGTGTGCAAATGTGCACAAATCAAGATAGGAAACCTGAGCAAATCAAACATGTGCACATATTCGGCAATTTGAAAACATTTTCAGTGGGCACATGCCTGTCTTCATGATCATGTACAGGGCTTTGAACAAGAGATGTTCACATGTTTTGCAAGCAAAACCAAAAATTTAATACGCCCCTGTCTTGGACTCAGTATTAACTGGGGAAGCATAGGTAGTGCCAAAGCTATGTTTATCATCTTAGTCTACTTCGTGAGTGATGTCCCTGTGAAGGAAGGCCAAGTTCTAACCTCGCTCGGAAGGGATCCCCCACATCCACTTACTGTAAGTTCCAGGGGAGATAACTCATACCCAGTTGCTAACTTATTTATCCCCTTTGAGCCAGCAGGTACCATGACCCGTGTAGGCCAATCCACAGCCTTCCCTCTGGCCCCTGCCCCTCCATTCCTCAGGAGAGGACATTTCCCATCAGGCCGCATTTTCCCACAGCTGAAGTCAGTCAGCATCATCTTCACCAATTAGCCTCAGCTTTGGTGGCTGCGCCTCACCTCCCACTGATAACAATCCAGATGTTGTTTTCTGGGAAAGCTTCTAGCAAGCTCTTTTGAAAAGTTGCTCTTGAGAACTCTCCCAGCTACGGGCCCCCCATCCCAGTAACAGGACCATAGCCATCTTTGCTCAGTCTTCACAGTCCCTATCTGGAGGAAGCTGATCTTGCCTCATTATCCATGCTCTGGTGATATCGAAGTTGTACCGTTTATTTATTTTATTTATTTCATTACATTTGTATACCGCCCCATAGCCGAAGCTCTCTGGGCATTTTACATAAGATTAAAACGATTAAAAACAATATACAAAAATTAAAACAGCAAAAACATACAATATACACATAATATACACATACATTTAAAACTACTGCAATAACTTTAAAAAGCTATAAACCTAAAAATAAAACAAACCCAGGCTCATCAGATATTGCTAAATGCCTGAGAGAAGAGGAAAGTCTTGACCTGGCGCTGAAAAAATAACAATGTTGGCGCCAGGCAGGCCTCATGATTTGCATGGTGCATGGGGCTGACTTCAAAACTGCTGGGGAACTTCATTAGGTGCAGAATGCAGCTGATTGGATATTAGTTGGGGTTGGGCGGTCGGCTCATGTGACATCAATTCTGCACCGGCTGTCGTGGTTGCCAGCACTTCCCCAAGCTCAATGTACAGCACAAGTTTTAGTGTACTATCTGGCCTGTTGGGCTTGTAAATGCAATATTGTTACTAGTGTAAAACTCTTTTTTTAAAAATTTGCTTGTGTTTCCTTCTCCCCAATTAATTAAAAAAAATGAAGTGCAGGTTTTAACCTGTAAAGGTTTAAATAGTTTGGAACCCAATTTTCTTTAAGGACCATCTTCGCCCATACTAGCGTGCCCACATCTTGATGCCACTCATTCGCCACCAAGTGTGGTTACGTTGTCAAGTATAAGACAGAAGGTCTTTTTGGTAGTTTTGTGGACTGGGTTTTGATTATTTTATTACAGGCATATATTGTGTTTTTTTCTCATTTTTTTATTGCTGTATTGTTGTTGTTTTTTCGATTAGGCACACTGCATTGAGAATGTCTCACCCTTACAGACAGCCTAAACTACTTTGCAATGAATAAAATTTATATATATATATATATATATAGCGAGAGAGAGAGAGAGAGTTACAAATGCAAATTCTACTCTCCCGAGGGATGCCCTTGAGATGCTGTTCCCAATCTGCCAAGGGGAGAACATTTCAACATGCACAAGAGTAAGTTCTTCCCATTTTGAGATGAGCTAAATCAGCAATGTATTTTTGAATTATGAGAAGGGAAGGAGAGAAATAAACATAATCAAAAAATTATGTTTCACTTGTTGCAGACACTGTCGGAACTCATGATTAGGTTCACTCCTCTCCTAGTAATACCTAGAGACTCCTAATAAGCTAAACATATTATTGCGCTTGGTACAATTTCATATTAGACGGATCACTTTGAGAGAGGGAAAAAGGGACATATTGATTTTAGTGGAATTTGCCTTCATATAATGCTTTTAGGTTTCTGGGCATATGAATAAAAAGAGGTACAAAATAATAATGGTTCCGTTTTTCTGTGATTAAATCCCAACAGAGGAAATAGATGTTTGTGGGAAATACTTTCATTAAGAGGTGTGTTTTGTGTTTTGTTTTTTCATATTAACTTTATACAATTTGGAACCTGCAAGCACTTGCAGGAAGAAGGCAAGCTGGGGGGGGGGGGGGAAGGATTTTCAAAATCCCTGTACCCTTTCCTCCTTTTACACATAATAAATTGCAGGGGGGAGGGGGATTGGGCTCCAAGGCACCTTCCTGAAGCACTTTCTTCTGTGATGGAAGGAGAGCTCTTCCTTCATCTTCAAAATTACCAGGACAGGACAGGAGCAGTAAAAGCTGGTGGCTCCAAATTCAGTAGAGCAATAAATCTGCTCTGGGGTTTCAGTCAGAACCAGTCAGAAATCTTGAAGAACTATCCAAAGTGCTTAAATCCATCTCCAAAATGGGACAGGACCCTAGATAGCTCTTTTAGAGTTCTGGCTGGTTCTGACTGAAATGGTCACTGCCTCTCTGAAAGGCCTCCGCTGGCCCTGAGATAGCAAGGCAAAGTTGTGTACTGTCGTCAAAAGCTCTAACCGTTGTGTACAAATGACAGCTTGGAATCCTCCAACCTATTTGTGGGCAGAGAAAACAGTGGATGGACCATTCCTATGAATTTCTACTGGGGCAGGGAAAATTGTCCAATAATTTCTCAGAGGTAGTGTCCACTATTAGTAGCGATAGCAACATTTGGTTCCCCCCCCCCATTTTTACTAAGGGTTTGGGGTTGTGCTGTGTTTTTCGCTCATGCTGCAAGTTGGCAACCAGGTCACCATTTTGCATCTTTCATGGTGCCCCAGACCTAGCATTGTTTAGGAGCATTGGCGAGTGTGAAACTGGTGGCCATTAATACCCTCTAAAATGGTGGGGGGAAAGTGGCCTTTTTTTCTTCCAGGGGGCTGGGAAGAAAAGAAAAATCTCACACATTTTTTTTTTCAGAAAAAAAATGTCTCCTGAAATATTTCAACAGAGCTCTAAAACAAATCCTTCCCTTGGACTCTGATGAGATGCTTAGTCAGAGGATGTGGGAGGAAGTAATTGGGCAGCTTCATGTATTTGCTGAACAGGAAGTTAACATGAGGGATGTTAGAGGAGCTGGGAGGGGTTGGAGTTTAATGAGTTTTCATTGGCTCAGCTCCCAGACTCCATTTTGTCTCCTGCCAGCTGGGCTGACTATGCAGGTGCTGGAATTATATATAAACCCATTTGCACAATTCATAGATGAAATTTGCACAAATCATGATCGCGCCACATTGGCAAAATGGTGATTTGGGGGGGTGATTAAATTCCTGTGGCTTGGCTCATAAATGCCCAAGTTAGGATGCAAGAATTGGCTAAATCATTTTTGCTCTGGCCCCTAGTTAAAAATTACAGTAAAACAATGTAGGTATCTAAGTTTCAATGTCCCCAGAGAAACAAAGGTAAAGTCTTAAAGCAATGGGTGTTCCTACATATCTTCCTTTTAACAATCACTGCTGCATCACATTAAACCTCACTGATGTGAAAGTAAATACTGCCCAGTTTCCAACATATTAAAAAATGTCAGCTGACGAATTAAAGGTGAACAAGCAGGGTTAGTTTGTGCCAACTGGTTTGTCTGCTGATATCCTGAACCCTCTGTCTCATTTAAGATATGGCTTACCATTGCTCATTTTAAGCTCTTTAGAATCTCTCATCTGTAGTAAGGTCTGTACTCTGACAGGTTTATCACTCTCCTTTGTAGATTCACTGAAGCATATTTGGGGCCTTTGTTTTTAACAAAATAGGCCTCTGTAATTTGCTAACCCATTTGCAGATGAAGAAGAGGGACAAATTTGCAGGGGGCAAATTTTGATGGGTGAGTGCCCACTTCATTTATTTATTTATTTATTTATTGCATTTTTATACCTCCCCATAGCCAAAGCTCTCTGGGCAGTTCACAAAAATTAAAACCATGAAATCATTTTAAAATATATAAAACAAGGCACAATCTAAAAACACAGAATAACATACAATATTCTCCATACATTGGCTCCTTCCCTTCCAAAAATGCCCCTGGATTGACACTATATAGCTACACAATCTTCACTGTCCCTCTTCTCAATGCTGGTGCTCTTGGGAAAGGGGGAGGCAGTGGCAAATGTGCATAGATTCAGGGTACACAGAACCCTGCTCACCTCAAATCTATGTGTTAGGGTGCCCAGACCACCCAGAAAATCCCAGAGACCTTCTCCAAAACACCACCTCACCAGGGCGACTGGGGATGGGAGGAATTTTAATGGGGAAATGGATGCCTGGCAGCAGCTGTTGAGTATCAGCTAAGGGATCAGCCAGAGATAAGGAACAGATGAGCCTGGAAGTGCTGGAGGAGTGGTGCTTCATGAAAGCAGGCAGGGACCGGTTGAATCCAATGCAGCTGATGACAATTGCTAATTAGTCTACTCCCTATAAAAGTCTGGCCAGCGCTCAGTCAGATTGCTGGTAACAACACTCATGTCTGTACCTTGCATTGTGTTACCCAGCTTTGTGTTTCTTTCCTGGGCTTGTTTTGACCTTGGAACAGATCTTGACCATTCTTCAGTGCTTCCCTGTAACCTTGTTATTGCCTGGACATATCTTGAACTTTTGGAACAGACTTCTGATGACTCTTCAACATTTTGTGATTCCAGTATTGTTATAACTCGGCTCGGACAGAATCTTCAGGCTCTCACCACGGACTGACTTATGGATGCTTATCTCTGTTTCTTGAGTTGCACTGCTTAATTTATGACACCACCTAGGGTCAAGCATTGTTCAGCTGGCTTGCTTTCCCTGGAATTCCCAACTCTCACAAGACTTCCACTGAGATTTATGCACCCAGGAAGTCTGGGGTGAAGAAGGTACTTGGTGGCGGTGGGTTTGCTCCTTTCCTCTTGGCCGGGCCAACAGCAGCTGTGGCTGTGGCCCCCTTGTGCCAGCTTGCCTTTGCCCAGGTGCTGCTCCCTCCCAGCCATGCCTACAGCTGCAGTGCAGCTGGTGCCGGCTTGGCCTTGCCTGCATGCTTCCTCCCGGCTGGGCCTAGCTGTGGCCACAGCACAGCCGGCTGATGCTCCTGCGCTCCAGTTGTGAGACTTGGCCTTGTCCAGGCTTGTTTGTTCCCTCCCGCCCGGGCTGGGAAAGTCAAAGATGTGCTGATCCTGTTGCGGGCAGCGTGTGGGTGTATGTGTTCTGAAGGAAAGTTTCCAAGCTGAAGCCTCCCATTTTTGAGGGAAATAAGGATAGCAGAGGAGTGAGAATTTCTTGTTCCTTTCTTTGTATAAATCGGGGTGGGAAAATCCCATCCAGGTAGCCTAAGCTTGGGGAGGAGGGAGGAGGAAGAGGAGGACATGGGGGGGGGGGAGTAGAGAAAGTCAGGTTTTGCTTTGCCCTCCCCACACACACAATCTGCAAAAATCATCCTGAATAGATTATTATTGTTTCAATGTCCTTAGCTACACTTATGGAAAGGTGGGATATTAATTAGGGATGTGCACTGGATCGGACCCGATCCACGATCCGAGTCCGGTCCAGTGGGAAATCGGATAAATTATCCGATTTCCGATCCCGCAGCTGGATCGGCCGATCCAATCCGAACCGGTCCGAAAAAGCTCCGAACCGGTTCGGCGGATCGGCGGATCGGCGGGCGCCCACTGGCGCCCACCGCCGCTTCCATTGGCGGGCGCCAGCGGGCGCCCGCCGATGAAAGTGGACAGCGGGGGGGGGGAGGAGGGGGGCACTTACCTTCTCGGCCCGGTGGCTCCCGTCCGGCGCCGGCGCCTACTACTACTAGCAGGCTCTGCGGCCTGCTCTAGGGTGGCGCGCCGGGTGATGTCATCACCCGGCGCGCTACTCTAGAGCAGGCCGCGGAGCCTGCTGGAAGTAGTAGGCGCCGGCGCCGGACGGGAGCCGCCGGGCCGGAAAGGTAAGGAGGGGGTGCGTGGAGGGGAGGAGGGGGCGCGCGGAGGGGGGAGGGGGGCCCTTACCTGCCCGGCCCGGCGGCTCCCGTCCGGCGCCGGCGCCTACTACTCCCAGCAGGCTCCGCGGCCTGCTCTAGGATGGCGCGCCGGGTGATGTCATCACCCGGCGCGCTACTCTAGAGCAGGCCGCGGAGCCTGCTGGAAGTAGTAGGCGCCGGCGCCGGACGGGAGCCGCCGGGCCGGAAAGGTAAGGAGGGGGTGCGTGGAGGGGAGGAGGGGGCGCACGGAGGGGGGAGGGGGGCCCTTACCTGCCCGGCCCGGCGGCTCCCGTCCGGCGCCGGCGCCTACTACTCCCAGCAGGCTCCGCGGCCTGCTCTAGGATGGCGCGCCGGGTGATGTCATCACCCGGCGCGCTACTCGAGAGTAGGCCGCGGAGCCCGCTGGTAGTAGCCGCCGACGCCGGACGGGCCGAGAAGGTAAGCAGTGGCGGGGAAGGGGGCTTACCCCCCCCCGGAGCCGTCCGCTTCTATCCGCTGGCGCCCGCGGGCGCCAGCGGATGGAAGCGGGCGGCCCCAGGGGGGGTAGGGAGCGCGGGGGAGGGGGTTTACCTGCCGGGGCCGTCCACAGCGGACGGCCCCGGGGGGGGAGGGAGTTAGGCCCCCCCTTACCCACCCGCCGCCATTTTTTCCTCATAGACTTGCATTGCAATGCAAGTCTATGGGGAAAAAAATGGCGGCCGATCCAAAAATGTACGATTTTTGGGTCGGGATCGGACTCGATCCGGTCCGGGGGGCCTCCGATTTTGTCCGAACCGGTCCGGGACAAAATTGGAGGTCCCGATCCGGGTCCCGATCCGATCCGGGGGGTCCGTGCACACCCCTAATATTAATATGCAAAGTAAATGAGCTTTTTTTAGATGGCTTTGTTTTAGTGCTTGTGGATTTTTACTGGGGCTGAATGATGTATAAAGATTGCGGATTTTTACTGGGATCGGACGCTTGTGGATTTTGTAATGTTTAAGTTGACTTATGTTTTAATTGTAATATTCTATTGCTATTTGTAATATATGTATGAGGACTGTAAACTGTTTTAAGCCCACCCCCAATCTTCATTAAATCAAAGCTTATGTGAGGGGGGGTCTAAGGGTTGCAGTGGGAAGCCAGCAGGGAGCAATGGGGAGAATGTTAGGAAGGACATTGTACCTGTGCGTGAGAAAGACAGAGGAGAGGTTTGTGGGTGATCCAGAGAGGAGGAGTTTAGATGGATCTTGAAATAGAGTGAGTGTGGCTTTTCATGTTCTTGTACTGAGAAGGGAGGTGTGTGTGTATGTGTGTGTGTGTGTATAAACCATGCACCTATAATGGGTACACAGGGTGTTTGCTTGTGTGGTTGTGTCCAGACGGAATGATGGATCTGGTGTGTGAGATAGACTTCTGAGAACACATGCATAGCATTGCACTGTTCAACTTGCTGCAGGAGCTATACTAGAGTGGCCAGATACAAAAGAGGGCAGGGCTCCTGCAGCTTGAACTGTTGTGATGAAGAGGGAATTTCATCAGGTGCTGCATATATACAAATGACATCTGCTGAAGTTCCTTTTTCTATGCAACTGTTAAAGATACAGGAGCCCTGTCCTCCTTTTCATAGGGTCCCCTATTGTTGTGAGGATAAAATGGAGAGGAAGGGGAGGATTATGTACGCCACTTTGGGTTCCTTGAAGGAAAAAAAGGCAGGACATAAATGGAATGAATAAATTAAATGTAAACTTTGCAATCTTGTAACTTGTAGCCAGATGTTTTGATAGTGGTATAGTAAGTAACAGGCTTTGATACAAACTCACCACTGAGGCCATATTGTGGATGCTTATCACCAGTTCCCCCAATAGTATACACATAAAAATCTGCAAAGGGCTATGCCTGGAGCAAGACCTTTAATAGAAACTGACTTGTGAAAATCTAGTTTATATTACATCTCAAGTGTTACAATGTGTTAAAGAGAGTCGCTCTTTCTTGCTTAATATTATATCACACTGAATAGGCCTGAGAAAAGATAGCTACAGTGACCCAATCATTATTTCTCCCTTCATTCTCCACCTTTACCTGGGAATAAGTCCTATTAAACTCAGTGAGACTTACCTATGGGTAAGGACACAATCCTATGCATGCTGGCTGTGGAATGCTGGGAGTTGTAGGACTTTTTTTCAGGCTAGAGGATTGCACCTTTTGCCTCCCTTTCTAACCTTTCTTTACTACAGATTTCCCATTTTCTGTTTAGTCTAGCACAGGGGTACCCCCTCCTGACCACAGTGTTCTTTAGCTATTTTTTTCCCTTTCTAATCCAGGACCTGTTTTCTTTAGAGAAATGGAAAATAATTGATTTTCTTTTCTACTGATTTTGTACGAGGACAGCAAAAAGAATTACCACAAAGACATTTGTGCAGTGACTAAAAATGCATGTTAATTTCAGATACTTGTTCTTTATTTCAGTGATTTTTTTCACATTAACAAATTATGTAGAACAGGTTTGTCTTAATTGTGAACTGTAGAATGAGACATGTAACCAAGGCCATGCCTCTTTGGGAGTGGTTATGGCAGGATAGGCACGCCTCCTTGAGGACCGGCCATGTTGTCCTCCTTTTTGGTGTCCCAAATATGGTCACCCGACCATGTGTGTGAATTTGAGGGGGTGTCTCCTTTTTTTGCAGTTTCTATGTGACTCGCAGTTAGCAGGGATTTTCATTGCCTACGTATTTAATATCTAAACATTACCTAAATCTTTTTGGTATCTCCAATGTTATTCAATGTTTTTGTTGCTTGTAGGGTTTTTTGTTTGTTTCGTTTTTGGTACAACGAAACAGATATGACAAGTTGGTTGGTTGGTTTGAGTTATTGCTGATATAAGCTTGCATTAAGTTTTGACTTCTCTGCGAAGCAAACGAACAAACAAACAAAGAACACCCCAAAACGAAAGCAAAAACAAAATCAGACATCTCACTGTGAGAAGATTATTGGAAGAATTACAAGCCCCAGAAAACTACCTCTTTCCTGCAGTTGTTAAATATATTGTTGCAATGTAGGGAATTTAAAGCTGACATAGCCACCATATAAAAGTATGGCAATGTGCTTAATCTAAAGTGCATGGTGAGGACAGGGAGGCATATTTTCAAATATTTGCAGTATTCGTTAATAAATAAATTTAATGTTGTCATTAGTGGCATCTCTCAGCAAAACTTTATCTATCCCCACCCCCCTAGATAAGTGCTCTTTTGGGAGATGAATTTTTCTGCAGTCATATTGTGCCTTCCGTTAATGAGTTGTGGGCCCTATTTGTTAGAGTTTTATGTTAATGAAGCTTGTAATTTACCGACTTAACGGCTTGCTTTCAAAACACACTCTTATTGCTGTGACATTTTATTATTGTTATTATTATTTTCATCCCAAACATGGATGTGCTAATTCACATATTGATTGCAGCAGATGTGAACCCTTACAGAAAAGCAAGAAAAACTATGAGAAGGGGCAAAAAAGATTAAAAGCAAACAAACAATCAAAAAAGCCAGTGCAATCTTATAGATATCTTTTCAAAAGTAAGCCCCATTGTGCCCAATGGCACATGCTCCCAGGTAGGTGTTTATAGGATTGCAGTCTAAAATGAGTAAGAGAGGGATCACATGGGATGGGTTGTATTCTCTAGTTCTCTATTGTTGAAGGGATTGAAACCAGTAGGGATATATGGTAACATAAAATGAGCATGGCTGGATCAGGCCAAGGGTCTATCCAGTCCAGTACTCTGTTCATACAGTGACCCACCAGCTGCCCATGGAAAGCCCACAAGCAGGACATGAGTGCAACAGCACCCTCCTACCCATGTTCCCCAGCACCTAATGTATGCAGGCTTCCTGGAGAATGTTTTGCAAAGTGGCTTTTTATTTTTAGTGCAGATGCTTGTGATACTGCTATTTCTCTAAAAGCTCTGTATTGGGTGTGAGGGTTATTTACGTTGTGACCTTCTCCAGAGAAGATGTGAAGCTAGTGCTGCGCTAAAATCTGCCCTCCAATTTCCCTAAAGTGAAAGGGGCTTCCAGCATTCTGTCTTATTCTCAAGGTGTTTTATAATTTCATTTTTGTGGTGTTTTGAGCTTATCTTATCACCTTAAAGCAGACGAAAGTGCTGTATGCATCTAATACATTAGCATATTTCCCAGGATCGTTCGTATTTTTGTACAACCAAATTTGCATGTCTGTAGAATCCAAGTGACCTGGAAAAAGCCAGTCTGCTACTGAATCCATGGGTCGGATTCATGGAAATCTAAAGTCATTTGAATCCATTGTGGATATCCTCAACACCACCAAGTGTGAGGCCTGCTTTGTTTCAGCAAGACTATCTTATGTGTCATCCAGGAAGTCAATAGCCATGCCAAAAGCTCTCACCCTGGAGTTCTGCATGGAGAGCTAGAACAAATTATCCCACCTGCATTTAGTTGCCTACTGTGAGAGCCTTTATGGGATTTTTGATGAGAGTTCAGTGTTCAGGTACTGTTTTAAGAGTTAAATCAACATCGATTTTGATCATTTTCTACTATAGGCACTAAACTACACATGGTGAAGAGGCTTCCCACCAATTGACATCAGGATTTAAAAGAGGTTTCTAGATACTCTTACAAATCTGGAGTCCTCTGGGATGAACCCGTTGTCTCATTTCATGTGTTATCCATTATGGAAGTTGTGAAAAAGACCTCTTGTTCTCCCAAAGGCAATCGACTAACATTGACCAGTCTTTCCTCTAGTTTCTTTCTGCTCAAAGTAATGTAGTGAGATTAACAGCACAATTATTTGCAGAGGGTTGAAGCTCTTATGTAATTAAAATAAAATAAAGCTGTCCAAGGAAACAACTTGTTTGCACAAATTCCACCAAGTGGAACTGATTCCTGGGCTTTAATTTATGTAAAGGAAACTTCTTTTATTTCCCCACAGGATAAAAATGTACATTTCCCCCCCCCCCCAATATAAAGATACCTTATCCACTTACAATGCCAAAAGAGTGGATGGTTTCATTTGCTGAGGATTGCATGTGTGAGAAAATGTGCTAATGTGGTGTGGCAATAAAAAGACCTGAATTGCCCTTAACAATTGCAAAAACGCACCAGTGGTGTTGAATTACCAAGGACCTTGGTAATTAATAATTACCAAGGTCCTAATTATATTTGTAGATATCCACCAAACTGAAAAAAACCAAAGCAAAGCAACAAACAACAAACAAAACAAAGATCTCTTTTAAAAGAAGCATTGCTTAATTAAAATTTCAATTTCTGCTCTGTTATTAAAAAATAAAATTAGCATTTTCAGGGAGCTGGGATTGATTGCATTCATCTCGTTCCGTTTGTGGCCCCAAATCTGCATTTTAATTGACTTCTTTTGAAAACTATATGGAAGCTGTGCACAGAAAGTGGGTGTTTGTAAAAGATTCACACTATTGGGGCATTCCCCTCCTATCGCTGGAATGAAAGCTGAATATTAATTCTTCATATATATTTTTTTTAAAAAGAAAAGGATAATAGGAACAGGAACAATAAAAGGCCTTTTGGGTAGATGAGGTGCAGAGGAGGAGAAGGAGAAAGGAATAATAGAATCATAGAATAGTAGAGTTGGAAGGGGCCTATAAGGCCATCGAGTCCAACCCCCTGCTCAATGCAGGAATCCACCTTAAAGCATCACTGACAGATGGCTGTCCAGCTGCCTTAAATGCCTCTAGTGTGGGAGAGCCCACAACCTCCCCATGTAATGGGTTCCATTGTCATACTTCTCTAACAGTCAGGAAGTTTTTCCTGATGTCCAGCTGGAATCTGGCTTCCTGTAACTTGAACCCATTATTCCGCGTCTGGGATGATTGAGAAGAGATCCTGGCTCTCCTCTCTGTGTGACAACCTTTCAAGTATTTGAAGAGTGTTATCATGGCAATAACACTGAACAATGTTTTGTCTTTAGTGACAATTCAAGCAATTGATATATTTTTAATTGTAACACCTTGGCAATTCTAAAGATGTGCTGTTGCTTTCAAGCAAGGGGGATCTCAGAGGTAAGGTTTCCTGTGGCTTTGTGTCAGGATGATATAAATTTGCCTCAGGCATCGCTACCAGCTGAAAACACTTTGACAGAGCCAGTCCTCAAAGCACATTTTTCAGCATATAAATTCCATTGAAACAAAGGGGGGGAATTATGTTGGGAAATTACTTTGAGGTTCACAAGCCTGCATAGATTAAAACCAAAACAGATGGGCAGCTGTAAGCTGATTACCATTATCAATAAATGACTGTTTTTATGGGGGGGGGGGGAGTTAAGCCTACTTAAATAAAAATGCATCCAAGCGTAAAACAATATGATGTTGCCATCTGACTTTTAAAAAAAATATTGATGAATGCAATGCAAGATTATGTCGGTAAAAGAACCCATGGCATTATTGATCTCTTCTCAATCATCCCAGAGTGCAGGATGTGGAATAATGGGCTCAAGTTACAGGAAGCCAGATTCTGGCTGGACATCAGGAAAAAACTCCTTGACTGCTAGAGCAGTATGACAATGGAGCCAATGACCTAGGAAATCAGTGGGCTCTCCCACACTGGAGGCATTCAAGATGCAGCTGGACAGCTATCCATTGGATATGCTTTAATGTTGATTCCTCCATTGAGCAAGGGACTGGACTCAATGGCCTTGTAGGCCCCTTCAAACTCCACTATTCTATGATTCTATGCTGTACTATGTTCTTTAAAACTGCAACAACAACAATGAACAAAACTTCAAACCATATTATAATGGCTGCAGAGGAGCTATTTGTTACATTTATGGTCCAAAGCTTTCACATCATTTACTGGATCAGCATTAGTTCTGAATCCAGCCCATTGACTTTTGTGTCAAAACTGGAGGTAGAATAGAGCCATCAGGACTAGTAGCCATTGATAGCCTTATCATTCATGGATTTACCCTAGTGCACCCCTTCAAAACCTGCCAGACTGGTGGCCATGACTACATCTTAAGAACATAAGAAGGGCTCTGCTGGATCAGACCAAGGATCCATCTAGTCCAGCATTCTGTTCGCACACTAGCCAACCAGCTGTTGATTAGGAACCCACAAGCAGGACACAGGTGCAACAGCACCCTACCCCCAATTTTCCCTACATCTGGTGTATATAGGCTTACTGGAATACTGGAAGTAGCCATTGATAGCCTTCTCTCCAGGAATTTATCCATCTCCATTATAAGAACAAAAGAAGTATCATGATGACAGAGCATAGTGAATATATACAAAATTGAAGTTCCCCCATTATTTGTAAATAATTAAAAAGTCTACCCACTTCCTGTCTGGGCTCATAAACAGATCCTGGACACTAGCTGAAATGATGCAACCCATCTACAATAATTTTACTTGACTCAAATGACTTAAGTCAGCCTTCCTCAACTAGTACCGTCCAGATGTTTTGGACTTCCACTCTCATCAACCCCAAGCAAAATGGTTAATGGCAAGGGATTCTGAAAGTTGTAGTCCAAAACATCTGGAGGACACCTGATTGGGGAAGGGCAATTTAATTCTATGGATGTTGATCAATGGTCCCATAACTATGAGCCTTCATTCTCCAGATGCTAGTTACTTAAGAGGATCTAATTTGAGCTATTCAGACTGCATTTGAAATCATCCAGAACCAGGATGATGGGATTCCCTACAATAAAAATCAATTCTAAAATACAATAAAATTCCTAAAGACAACAATAACAACAACAACACATGCAGCAGATACAGCAGAATCTTTGGATAAAACATATCTATCTAGCAAAACAAATTGGAGGCTTGTTGGAAGTTATCCAACATGGTAGGATCCAGAGAGTGTTTCCTTAATAAAGGTTTCACAACAGCCACATTAAAGCTGTTGGTTGCTTGAGTTTATTGGGAAGCCCCCTGGAAGACTTATCCAGGACAGCCTGTCATGAGGCTTCCCTGTAATGCTGCCTACTGAGGGCCCGAAAGCTTAGAGAGGGGGCATTTTTGGTTTTGCTTTGTTATTAAAAGTCATTTTAACAATGCCAACAATAAGAATAACAACCACTCCTCTCTTGCCTGCTATATACATTTTTGCATGCTGTTTTCATAACAGAATATATTTTGAATGATATTTCCCCTAATGTAGAGATATTTGCACATATTTATTTTAAATTAGAGAGAGAGACAGACCGAGAGAGAGAGAGAGTGAGAGAGAGAGAGAGAACCTCACTGCAAATTTCGGAGAAGGGTGGCTTTCAAAGGGCACCTTATATTTGGTTCACATAGTAGTTTGACATCTGGAACAGTGGCAGCACCGGGGGGGGGGAATCGGGGGGGCACAGAAGGGGCAAAGTATATTTCTGGGTTGGCAGGCTGTGTCCCACATGTTAAGATCTCTGAAAGAAAAATAATGGTGTATCTCACACTAAAACTGCCATCCTAACCATTTATTCTGAAATGTCATATATAAAATTAGGGGTTCTTTTTTTTTTTTAATATAGCATGTGTCAGCCAAATTCAAATTACTGTAAGGAAAAAGGCTTTCAAAAAAGGTACAGTCCCTACGCAAGCATTTCCTTGATGTACAGATTAAACAGACAAAACACTTTATTTAGAAAACATTTACTTTTGAACCAGCGCAGGCAGAACCAGGAAAGTAAACTCTTAGTGTAAGGAAAGAGCAAACTGAGACACCTGAGCCTGGTACACCTAGGAAACCCAATGCATGTGAAGTAGTAGTCTAAAGATCCAAAAGATGAAGTTTTTGAAGATGAAGCGCCTGGTGAAACTGGGTATTTTCATTGCAATCCATTGCCTTTGTAATCTTCTACCTATAAAGTGGAAAGCATGTGTGCGTCACGTATGTCCAGAAATGTTTACGCACTTCCACATATGGTACAGCCTTAATACTGTTCACCCAGAAAGGTCTTTGTGTACAAGGATCAGAAAAAAACTAAAAACATGATTTTGGGGGTTTTAAGTATTTTTAAAGAATTTAATAAAAACCTAGGTTTACTCCTACAACTCCCAGCATGCCTTGGGTGGAACTCCCAGCATGCCTTGGGTGGAACTCCCAGCATGCCTTGGATGGGAGGCCAGACTTACTGGCCTAAGGCCAGTCTCGAGCAGTCAACCGAATTCCACATATAAGGAAACAACCTACTTGCGGTGCCTCCTCCCACCTGCCATGTGTGGTTCTAAAATCATAACTAGATACAACAGTTTATCTTTGAGAGGCCGAACTCTGGACATGCTCAAAGGCAACCCATCCTGATATCGCTGTTTTCTCAGAAACTGGGGGAAGAGCTCTGTGCATGCCCAGAAATCAGCTCAATAAAGGGAGGCAAGTTGGTGGGCCGACCCTGACCCTTCAGTACAGGCTCCTGATGGAACACTTGCTGGGCAAGAACTGCAGGCTGGGCATGTCCACTGACTGCCATTTACCGCCCCTCCTCTGTGATGCTACTCTTCAATGCTCTATCAAGGAGCAGCATCTGCAATGAGAGGAGGAAAATGCCTCTCAGAGGATGCGGACATCTGCGGGCTGCCAAAGGCATGCTGGGAGGTGTAGTACTGGCATGTAGAGTGGCTGATTTTAAATAAAGCATGGGTTAGCAAACCAGGTCAGTATGTGCAAACTATGTCACTATCTCTCCAACCTAACTCAGCCCCCTCTTTCCTGATCTCCTGCTAACTGTCTTCTAACTGACTTTCCCCAATTGTCACTCACCCTGCCCACCATTCCATTCTAGCCTCAGCTATCAGTCATTCCTCCATTCACTTTGCCATTTCAATAGTAAACTCAGGCTTTTACATAAAAATAATAAAATTTATTCAGTAATTCTTGCATCTGTCTTGGTATGTTGTGGTTTAGTTATAACAGGGAAAATTGCAGCATAAAAATCTCATCAAGATTATATATATATATATATATATATATATATATATGGTAATTAAAAGCTATTACTGCAGTCACTATGCCAGCCTGCCTGGAAAAAAGAAATCCATAAGCAGGGTGCCACAACTAAGATGGCCTGCACTCCAGTTGTCCTTCACCACACCTCAGAAAGTGTTCAAAGATTCACACATTACTCAGGGATCTAGGCTTATACCTACAACTCCCAGCATGCATTGGGTGGGAGGGAAGATTTATCAGGCTTTGGCAGCCTGTATATGGAAGTGGCTCACCATCCTGGAGAGAGAAAAGAAACTAATTTGTTTTAAAGTTACCTCACAAACCTAGGACTGACCTACCTTGCAGGTTTGTCATGAGGGTAATAGAGGGGGAAAAGAAATGAATTTAATTTATTTAAAGGTTAACTTACAGGCCTAGCACTGCCCTGCTACTTTAATATGATTACCTTGCAGACATATCTTAGGGGGTCCGAGCAATGCTGGGTAGAAACTTGAAATTTAGCACACTGATAGGTCTGGCTGTACAATGTACCAGAAAAATCTAAAAACATGAAATTTTGGGTTTTATCTCCCAGCATGCCTTGGGTGGAACTCCCAAGAGTCTTCTCTTGCCAACAAACTATGATTCATGATCATGACCAGTACAAATTGCTACTATTCCTTCAGAACGTTCCATAACATTTCTTCAGCAGGAGATATTGAAAATTGCTTTATCCTCTATGTTTCTCCATAGCAGTGGCATAATGCCACCAGCAATGTAAGGTGGTGGATTGACCATTTAACTAAAAATTAAAAATTATAAAGTATCATGTTGTGTCTTCAGAGCACTGGTATGTCAGATAAAAGGCCCAAGTCCCCAGTGGCCTTGACTATCCTGGCTCTCTACCAAAACCTGTTAAATGTAGATAGTATATAGTAAATTATGCCAACAAAGTATTCTATGTTCTGGCTGCTTTCCTTTTTTTATAATAATAACTTCAGAGCACACACATACAACAGTTCCCCACATCCACTGAGATCTGCTTCCCTACTATATGTTATTTTGAAAACATATTTGAAAACATATTCTTAGGTTTGCATCTTTTTTAGCTGGTAGAAAGGGTGTTGTGTGTCCTGATTGTTTTTGAAGTTCAGATGCATGCTCTGGCCAAGGCATGATGGGAGGTGTAGGCATTTCAGGTAAAACAAAAAAAATGTGGTTTATCATGAAGCTCTAATTTAAAATACAGTACTTATTAACACAATTTTCCATTTATTCTAACAAAACAATTTACGACCTCAGCCAAACTAAAATACAAACCAACCTAAAGATGAATAAGTTGCAGATAAATTTATTATTTATCAAATAAATGTTATAAACATTATTTACAGACCCGAGCAACACCGGGTATATCAGCTAGTATGGAATAAAAGAAATAAGAGGCATTGAATATTGTGGGATTAATTGATGAGTAAACATTCATAGGCTTGCGCTGTGAGTAAATTCTCCTCACCCACCTCATTCCTGTCCTAATTCTCTGAGAAGAAAAAAAGGAAGACGTGGAAAATTCACCCCCCTCTCATTTTCCTGGCCTACTGTTCTAAGAAAAAAAGGAAGAGGTCCATGAAATAAGCAGATTACTTCTTCAGAGAGTGTTCTAGCTGTTCTGGCTGCTGGTACCAGAGTATAGTTTGGATCAGGCATCAAGGGTTTTAAGTGTGATGCAGTTATGAGTGTTCCCACCCCAAACTTCAGTTACGTAACCCTAATTGGTGGGGTGGAAAATGGTTTCACTGGAGGGAGAGCCAAGGAGATCACCCCCCATTCCAAAGACCTCTCCCAAATAACACAAGAAAGCAGTTTGTGGCAGAGCCCACTTATTGAAAGCAAAGTGAGGTGGGAATGGAAGAAGCCCATATGACACACAGGCAAACTGAGGCAGCAGGCAAATAAAAGTCAATGACTACAAGAGAGTGTGTGTTTGGATTACACAATTGCAGCATATAAATTCCCAGAACCAACAGAGAACAGGCTTTTGTTTTTTAAAGTGTCTTCAAAAAAAATTATCTAGGGTATAGCACAACACAGAGAACAGCATTTATAGCCAAGCCCTCTTCTCCAAGATTTAAATTCAAGGGAAATGGGAGATCACGAAACCCATTTCACACATATGCAAACTGGGGCAGCAAGAAAATAAGAATCAATGGCTGTAAGTGAGTGAGTTTGGGTTACATAATCACAGGTTTAAGAAGAAAAAAGTATGCCCCATAAAACAGAAGGGATTTAGCCAGGAATATGTGTTAACTTGCACCACAAAAAGGAAAGAAAGGATTAAAAAAAAAAAACCACTTGTTCACAATATGACTGAGATGCATTATACAGCAAAACAAAATGGATTCTAGGTCATTTTTACAAACAGTTGACCTCCAAGTTGTGTTTGTTAGGTTCATCCCACATTTTCCTCAAGTATTGTTCTAGTTGTTTTCCCTGCAATTTCAGTGTGCTGAGCCCACCTGGCACCATCAACAGAGAAAGGATGCTCAGGTGCCCGACTGGCACCAACATTGGCTTTATTTTGGTGCCAAGTTAAGACATAGCTTTTTAATAAAGCCTTTGATGGCTAAATCGACTTGCCTGCACACTATCTTGTTTTGATTGGATTTTACTGTTTTAAAATTATGTATTGGTTTTAATATAGTAATGGTTTAATTTGTTTTAGAATTGTGTATTTATTTATTCTATTTTATATGTATGATTTTATCTGAAACCCTGTGATATAGGGTGGGTTAAAAATGTTTAAATAAATACATAAATAATCTGGGTTATTTCCCTATCCCAGAGATCAACCAGTGGAGAAGAATTGGTGACTTTGCAGGTGTCATAAATTCTCCCTATTGAATGTAATGGTGTGATGTCACCCCATTATATTCAATGAGTGGGTGTGGGGGAAGAGACTGCAGGAGTAAACCCAAAGGTTTTTTTGTGGGAGCACATTCCTTGTGGGTTCTCTGTGGGGGAAGGGCTTCCCTGCACCCTCAGGTTTTGCCCCTGCTGCCTCTTAATTCTCCCGCTATTGATTGTAATGGTGCCTCATTGCTACATTAGTTTTGCTAGGAATAGTATTACAAGGCTGAGGGATTAAACCCTCAGTATCACATTGGCTTTTAAAAATGATCTGAGATAATAATAATAATAATAATAATAATAATAATAATAAATAATAATAATTGGAAGGGCTTGGAACATATCCAAGTTAATCCAAGGCAAGTCTGGAAGATAACTTCTTCTTCTTCTTCTTCTTCTTCATCATCATCATCATCATCACTGCAATAAGAACAACCCAAAGCATCCCCCACAACCCAAAACAGGGTTCCCAATCATGCAGACAAGCCTTCCTATGTACAGTTCATACATGTATAAGAACTGCATATACAACCTCATGAAATTTTGTCTTTCGGTTGAGGTGGGACCCACTGCTTTTCTGCTCCCTTGTGCTCTGCCCCTGGAAGGTCTGAAGAGGCTCTTGAGTGAATATGATGGGCATAAAGCCTTAAGTAAATAAATAACATGGAAGAACAATTATTACTTTAAATGAGAGAACTCACTCTTTCTTCACGTGGCTGTTTTCCTAATGTTATCTACATCCGAGGTGAGAAATCAGATGTCAGTAAGATGAATGTGCAGCTGTGATTCAAATAAAGCTCGAAAAGATGCTGCTACTTTATCCCAGGCTTGTAAATTAACTAGTGGCTGGAGGAGAGCTCTCTCTGAGCAATCGTCCCTCTTAGAAATAATACGATAACAAATTGCGACAGGCTCTGTAAATTTGCTTGGAAGGAATATGTATGCTATTATAAATGACTGATTACTGGATCTGAAAAGTAATCAGTTACATATTACTGATCGCATAGCAGTCCCAGCCGCAAGATTATTCAGAATTTCTTCAGGTGTGACGGAAGTAACTTCCCAAGTGTCTGAACTCTCTGCATGACGTGTCCTATTTGATCAAAGTGCTCACAGGAGATGAGAATATTAGAGCTGCTAGGAAACAAGACACAAATGAAGCACAAATAACTTGGAAATGTGTAGCCCGGAGGCAAGTCAGGTGGGCTTTATGGGCTTTCTTGTATTAAGCCGATGATGCTTGCTGTAATATCCATATTGCCAAATCTTCAATATCAGAAGGGGCTACTATTATCTTCTGATTTACTGAATTTATTGTGTATAATCTCTAGAAGGGCTTGTTTAATAGGCTCAGGCTGTGTTTTCTTCCAGGCTGTACAGGTTGCTGGTGGTATAAGCTGAATCTGTGGTTAATAATATGAGCCTACTACACTACTGCTTTAAAACGGTTTAAAATGGTTTATAACAGTAGTGACAACTGTTGGAGCCCAGAACACACTCCATATACAGTTTTCAAAACATTTTCAAAGTGTTTTATCCTGCTTGGTGTAGATGGACTCTTTGTCTCAATTGACAGCTGCTGCATTTTGGCTAGCACCATAAGGATAATATGTCTAAATCGGGCAACTTTACAAACAGTTGCAAAATGCTGAATCCTAAAATATGTGGATGGCTCCCCTAGGAACCTTAAGCTGAGCTATTCATGACAGAATCTGGAACTTCCTGCATGCAAATCATGTAGGGATGTTACAGGAGCCCAAGAGGAGGGGTGGAGTCTGGCGGATTCCCCTCTGCTCGACATCTTTGATTCCACTTATTCAGCCACCTCCACTTAACATGCCCCTTTCTCCGAGTGCCACACAACCTGTGAGTGCCTGGCTGTCACTCATTCCCCCCAGCAAGCCACCATTTTTTTTCCTTGCGCTGTGCCGAAAATTTATCCCACAACAATGTTGACCATTCTCATTCAATTTGACAGAAAAGAAATTGCTTTTGAAAAGAATTTCAAAGGAGAAGAAATTTCAAAGGAATTCTCATGGGTTTGGTTCAGGGTTCTTGTGCTTGCCCTACTTATGAGATGACTGAAGAGCATCCATGGTTGTCATGTCTTTCATGGTATAGTCACCTCTCTGACAGTCTGTAGCCTCTTTAGTTTCCTGCACTTCCCGCCCAGGGGAGACATCGTGAATTTATTCCTCTCATAAGATTAGGATGTGCAGGTAGCCTGGGAGACTGTAGAGCATTGGGGGGAGGGGGAGAAGAAGAAGCTGTTCTACAACCCTTGCCAATTGTACACAGCTCTATCCCCCACCACTCCTTTATGGCCGCCATTTATGCATCATTACATTTACAGAAAAACTCAACCCTCCATTTCTTCAGAAAATGGCAGCTTGCTGAGAGAATGGACAACTGCCGGGCACTCACAGGGTCTGGTAAGCACAGCAACTCAGCAAACAGAATCCAGGAGGGCAAGCAGCAGGGAGTCCACCAGAGTCTGCCCCCCCTTGACTTCATGATATCCATCCCTTTCTTTTGCCGCTCCCAGACAGTGGAGTGACCTGCCAGAGGAGACTCATCAATTTAACAGTCTTTTAAAATTTAAGAAAGCTATAAAGACTGTTCTCTTCCGGCGGACATATCCAGTGGAATTTTAGAATGTTTTAAGGAATTTTTTAATGATGTTTTTATGCAGTTTTAATAATGTGTGCCATGTTTTAACCAGTTTTATGTATTTTATCATATTTTATATTTACTGTTGTTCCCTGCCTCAATCCAAATGTAGAGGCGGGTAAGAAATAAATTATTATTATTATTATTATTATTATTATTATTATTATACTGGAAAATAGAAAGCCAGCTAAGCAGACCACACAACTTAAGCTGTTGGTGTCCACATCCTCCTAAAAATTAGATGTGCCTGACAACACATGTGCTGATAGGGTACAAGGAAGGATGACAGATCAAGACATGGTTAAAGCCCAATACACCACAGGAATGACATCAATTTATCTTGTTCCCAAGTTAAGTGCAATAAAGACATGTCCGACTCCTAAATGGGGATATGCAGCCAAGGAGAAACAGATGTTGGAGCAGGTGCTCTGGAGCTTGGTGTATAACAGGGAAGAGAGGGAACTCAATCCAAGCGAGCAGAAGAAACAGATGGGAGCCAAGATCTACAACAGGGTTAAGCTTCCCTGAAGTTGTTTCAGAGCAAGGAAAGAACCTACCGGGAGAGGTATTTATAGGGAAGTAATGAAGGAGATGGACTTCATTAGCTTTTTGGCATCTAAGGAACTAATAGGAAAGGATGCTTAAGAGCAGCAATAAAACCATTTCTTGCTCTCATCTGCATGACTGAGCAACTAACACTAGTTGTCCTGGCATTAGCTAAATGCTTGTAATGCAGTTACCTACTGTGTGAAGATACAATTACACCTTTAAACAGGTGTGATACCAGAGTGCAGATGTGGCCTTGGAGAGTGCAACAAAACATTAAGTTCCTTGCATGAATTAAATTTTTGTGTAAAATATATTTGTAGTGGTACATTGTTATAATATATTTTTGGCCTTATGGTGCTACTGTTTCTTTCTGCGAAGCAGTGAATAGTACTTGATTTTCATGGAGATCCCAAAAACTCATGACAGCAACCCAAAGCCAATCCCTTGCATAGACAACATTGGAAGCTGCCTCATACTGAGTCAGACCATTGGTTCATCTAGTCCAATACTGTCGACACTGACTGGCAGTAGTTCCCCAGGGTTTCAGGCAAGAGCTTTTCAGCCCTACCTGGAGATACTGGGGATTGAACCTGGGACCTTCTGCATGCAAAGCAGGTGCTCTACCACTGAGCCGTGGCCCCAGCCTTACCCAACATGGTGCCCTTGAGATATTTTAGACTTCAACTCCCATGAGCTCCAGCTAGCATAGCCAATGGTCAGTAATGCTGGGAGTTGTTGCCCAAAACACCTGGAGGGTACCAGGTTGGGGAAGGATGACATTTATGTATTTATTTATTGCATTTATATCCCACCTTTTTCCCCTCTAAGGAACCCAAGGCTGTGTGCATAATCCTCCTCCTCTCCATTTTAGCCTCACAACAACAACCCTGTGAGGTAGGTTGGGCTGAGAGTCTTTGACTGGCCCAAAGTCACCCAGTGGGTTTCCATGGCCGAGTGGGGCTAGAATCTGGATCTCCCAGCTCCCAGTCCAACACTTTAGCCACTACACCACACTGACTCAACACATGTATCAAAGCACTCATGTGAGATTGGTCCTTAGGGGTCACCTGACTGTGCGCTCCAGTCGGCTGATAGTGCAGCCTAGATGGCGCCTTCAACCTACATGTCAATGCATGAACCTGAGAAATGGCGGGTTGGTGGTTATACATAAATAAATGATCCAGGGTATACATCACTGTACATAGATGAAGTAAAAACAGTGATTACTGCTCACAGGCTTACAATATAACCCCTGCAATGCTAAAGGCCAGAATTGGCACAACATAACCCTACTGGTTTCTGCACTTGCTTTCTGGTACTGTGACTTCCATGGGGAACGGGAGGAGGAAAGGGTGATATACAAAGGTTATATTGCACTATACACGGAGATGGAATAATGCTGTTTTTTAAAAAATAAAATACCTTTGCAAATGCTTATATGCTGGGAAAGGTTCAAAAGGTAAATCCACTTCACAAATATCTCATTAATCTATCTAGAGACAAAGTTGAAGATCTTTTTTCTAAAATTTATTTATTTATTTATTTATTATTTTGCCACTAGAATATGAAAGCTTTTAGTATTTTCTGTTTTGCACACTTTAGAAATAGCTTTTCAGGGCCCGCAGGGATGAAGTGCCTTTTCTCTGAAATGGTCAGCAGGTATATTGCCCCAATAATATTAAATATTCAAGGAAGAAAGCTTCTAAAGCAGACAGATGGCTGCAGTTTTATTATAGGATTTGCATCTTTTACTTAAGGAGTGTTTGTGGGGGTGGCTTTCAAAACTATTTATGTTTTAGCACAAGAAAATGCATTTCTTATTTACTGGAATAAGCAACAAAATGTGACGATAACATGAACATTAGGAAATCATGTTTTATGATCATTTAAGACAGCTGATTTTAGTACTCTGTTGGTGTTATTATAGGGATTGAAAGTCTGTTATGGATGATGATGATGATGATTAACATTTAAAGGATACACTAAAAAAAAGGAAAAGACAACCCAGGGAGACTTTGCCAGTAACAAGCTCAGTTGTAATTATCTCATGTGTCTCCTCAACTGTTCTGCAAAGCATTACGGAAAAGAACCAGCTGCCCATGCAAAAGAAAGAAAGAAATTTAGCAACACTCCAGTTGGAAGCAAGAACTGCAGAGGGTTGATTATGCTCCACTAAGGTATGCTTTGTATCACTGTTGGCGAAGAAATCTTCTTTGTATCCAGTAATACCAGCTGATATAAGAAGACAAATGGATAGAAGAGTAGAGCCTTATGAAGATGTTCTTATCCATATAGAATCTACATGCAAGGAGAGAGAGGAGGGAGGAGTGCTCTAGGTCTACTCCCCCTCCATCATGCTCTTCATATTCAGGGCAAACCTTTGCATCAGGAGCCTTTTTGTATCCATGGGGATTTCCACCTAGGGATTTGTGAATCTGTCAGTTTCACTTTCTCTCATATTCAATTGGCTATCCCCATATAGGCGGATACAATGAGGGAAGTCATTTTCCCCCCATACGATGTCCCATAGGTGCTATAACCATTGTGTAAAACCATAAGCTATTTGAAATGACACAGTCAATTGACTATGTAAATAAATGGAAAACTGATTGGAATGAATGAGTTGTCCTTTTATAGACAACCGTTGGTGCACAGAAAGGGTGATTGTGATTGCTTGCCCCACAAATGACTACCTCAACCCACATGATTACAAGCTGAACATTTGTAGGCTTCCTCCATTAGAATTGGTGCCCTGAAAAATGCAGGATTGCACATATGCATTTTGGTTAGCACATAGTAAAACTATGGAATTTGCTACCAGTATCAGAGACATTAAGCCGATGTACACCAGTTGCTATGGAAAACGTGTGGGAGGGTCAATGGCTGGTTGTCCACTGTGTGAACAGAATGCTGGACTAGAGTTGGACTAATTGACCCTAGGACAACATAGGAGTATAAGCTCTGCCTCTAAGATGAGCCAACGATCTCTCATTTAAGGCGAAGCTGGAAAATAGTTAGCTTTCTCAAAGAGTCCAGAGAGACTACATTAACTCTGAGGATCATTATCTTTAATAGCTCGTCACAATGTCACATTGTATATTTCATGGGAAACTACCGAGCAAAATAATTTTGTGGGAAGATGCATCAGAGAAAAACAGCTGGCATCTCCGATCGTGCTTTCATAGCTTTCATCTGCAGTTAGTGTAAGTTTCTTGTTGTAATACAGAGACCAGGCTCCGCAGTGGTGTGTGTGTGTGTGTGTGTGTGTGTGTGTGTGAGAGAGAGAGAGAGATGCACCTGCACCATCTCAAGAGAGAGAGAGGGGGGTTGAAGTACTGCTAAGTCAAGACCATGCCTTCCACACTCTGCATGTTTTATTAGTATACATATTCCCTCCATAGCCATAGCTCCAAGATATTATTTTTACGACACAGATGTTGATGGGTTAAGATCATCATGGCTGCATTAACTGAGTGCTGCTGAATTAGCATTGTTCGAAAGAGAGGAAAAGCAGAGGGACTTCTCTGAGCGTGACATTAACAGCCCAAGGAGCTCACTTTGGAAGGAGGCAAAAGAAGAGCTGCTAGGAAGATGTCAAAAAGCTGTACAAAACAGTCATGAGTGGGCGGCATTTCAAGGACTTGCAGAGCTCACAAAATACAGTTGAAATGTCATGCGAACACTTGCATTTCTGTTATGTGTGTGGACGCAGCAAGATAGGGTGTAGAAACTCAGGCTCTGGGAACAAATCTGGCGTCTAGATGTCCCAAACTAGCCCCCCAGCAGTCCCCAGAAGGCCCTCCCCTGACCTCACCTCCTTTTCCCCTGAACACTTATTCTTTGATGGTTTCCAGGCTTTTCTATAGCCCCCCCCCCCATTCCAAAAGGCTGCAATGCCTCTCCTAATGCTTAGTGACTGCTGGTAGGGGTTCTACACTAAAACCACTGTGGTTATTTTAATTGTCCATTTCCATTTGGCCACAAACACCATTGCAACATGGCCCCTCGAGCAGCTTCTCCAAAATGGAATTCAGCCCTCGGACTCAAAGATGTTCTGCATCCCTGGAATTCGGTGTGAAATACAACCCCCATTCTGTTAAAAGTCTTTGGCAGAGGGCTCTTGACTCAGCGTGCCTGGAGAATTGCATCCATCAAAGTGATAAAGGAAGACAACCAAGTAGCCAAATGCCATTGGCTCAGGTACGTTCAGGCGCAAATACTCTAGCGTAAAAATATCCAGTCATGGACATTCATGCACAAAGCAAGGTTAAACAAACTACAAGTAATGGCACACGGACTAACATATCACAAAAGATATTGAATGTACATGATATTGAAGGAGGGAGGGAGGGAGGGAGGGAGGGAGGGACAGACAGAGAGAGAGAGAACTACTAGATCCCAGGGTGTGGGATAAGTATAAAACTTGAACCACAATGTAAAAACACAATATACCGGGTGAAGACATTTTTATTTTCTCAGTATTTTAACAGTTTATCAGTTTAATTTTTAATTTTGCTGTTTTAAATTTGTATTTTAAATCTATTAATTTCTGCATTGCTGCTTGGTTTTATCCTGCTTGTGCTCTTATATTGTATTTTTATGCTACCTTTTTATACTGTTGTTGTTTTATATTTTGAAGAGTTGTCATGGTTTTAATTTTTTTTAAAACCATCCAGAAAGCTTTGGGTATTGGGTGATATAAAAATGCAATAAATAAAAATAAATAAATAAATAAATATAAAAGCACAATATAAAAGCACAGCCAGAATAAAATTGAGCAGCAATACAAAGATTTAAAATGAGATTTAAAACAGCAAAGTTAAAAGTCTAAGATTATAAAATGTTAAAATACTGGGAAAATAAAAAGGTCTTCACCTGGCATCGAAAGGAGTATAATGTAGGTGCCGGGTGAACCTCTCTAAGGAGCTCATTCTACAGCCGGGGTGCCACAGCAGAGAAGGCCCTCCTCCTGGTAGCTACTTGCCTTGCTTCCTTTGGGAGGAGGCGTTCCTTCAGTAGGGATAGATGGATCTGTCAATCTTGGTCTTACTAAGATTGTCAGGTGTGTGTGTGTGTGTGTTTGTTTTAGATCCAGCTCATTCCATTCCTTTTCCATATGAGTTTGTGATTTTTTTAAAAAAAAAATCATGCAGAAATGAATACACACTTTTCATAATGTGCTCATTTTTTTGCACACACATTTTTGGATAAATGCACCCATTGACCAAAGCACGATGCGTACATTTTTGAAAATCAACCCATTTTTCTTTGCACAATTTTCAAATGCAGACATGTCGTTGAACACATTTTCCCCCTTTTGGCAGAACACTTTGCAAGCTCAGAAATGCATGGGTTTCTGAGTGCAAATTGCATTTGGATCTGTGTTTGGGTCCAGGAGGTATGAATTAGGAAAAATCGTAAACAACCAGACTTTGAAAGAGTGGATTTCTCACATTTCTGGCCGCCATTGACATAACATGACCCTCCTGGAAACCACCGAGCCAGGGCAGCTGCCTGGTGTTTGTTGAGCTATGGGGTACTCAATGAGTGGGTACATGAGCCCCCTGCCACTCAGTGAGCAGGGTTCTGGAGGGTGAGTCTGGGTGAGTCTGTCACCCCTACATTTTTGTACACATTTTTTAAAAAAATGTATGTGTTTTGGTACACATGTAGCCATTGACTAAAAGGTGCACTTTCAAGATCCATGCATTTTTCTGTGCCCGTTTTCTTCAAATGTTTGTGAACTTGTCTTTTTCAAATGTATCGCAACCTCAGACATGTACAAAATTCTGGCTGCAAATTGCATTTGCAGGTCTTCATTCAGTTCCAGGAGTGGTGAATTAGGTAAAGACACATTTAAACAGCTGTGGGTAATGTCACATTAAAATGTAGACCCTATAAATTTGACACCTATCCCTATTAATTGTATAACCCAAAAGTTAGAAAATCATCCCTGGCAAAGAAATTATTCAATTTGCAAATATTTCTCTCAATGGCAAGCTAAATAGTTGGTTAATCTTCAGCAGGAAACATAATTGGTAGCCCAGTTCTTCAGCATTAGTGAGCTTAGGTAGTCTGGCTTCTGAATGACCCAAGGCTTTTGCATTTGAAAAATAGCCCATTTATTTTGTAGCAGCATACCTCTAAAACACAGTATAAGGCACTTTCCCTGTTCCTTGCTTATGGAATTGTGTATGCATAATGTAACAGATTCTTTAAAAAGTAGTCAACAATGCTGCATGTCGCCCTGCCTTGGGACACCAACCAAGAAAAGAACTTGGCAACACGATGCATATAAAAAATAAATCAAATTATTTATAAGCAAGATTGAAGACAAATAATTCACCATGGCTTTTGACCATCAATCATTCTGCTGCTGCAACTGCCTTGAATTTATCTGCTGAATACAGTCTAGAAATACTGCATGCGTTCCAGTGCTTCTGCAGCGGAGCTCAGCTCTCTGAACTGTGTTCACACATATTTGCCACCAGAGGCAGAAGGTGCTACTAGGGATGGCACAAGCATCTGGCTGGGGCTAAAAGCATGGCACAAATCCCCATGCTTCCTCAACTCAGTAAACACTGAGTTGGGCAAGCGTGTGGCCGGCCAATCCCTCGCTGAGCTGCCATTTTGTGTAAAAATTAGTGGCTCAGACTTTTTCATTATGGCCCATTTGTGCAAATGGCAGTTGTAAAGGGGCTATTTACTTAAGTTTACAGGTGTAAATGGTCCATTCACACCTGTAAACTTGCATAAATGGCTGTTAACAGCTATAATTTGCACAAATGGGCCATAACAAAAAGGACTGAGCTGCCATTTTTATGCAAAATGGCTGCTTGGCGAGGGACAAGGTGGCTGTGCAGTGCTCACTGGGCACCCGCAGACCCTCTGGCAGCTCGCTGCATGCTGTGAGTAGGGGAAGACATTTGGTGGGAGTCTAGGGAGCAGCACATAACCCAGACTAGAGTGAGTTCACCCATCCCTAGCTGTTATGCACCGTTGTTTTGTCTTTGAAGGTAGGGTGCACAGATAAAATCCAGGTCAGGGCTCATGTAACTTTAACAGTTGTAGAAAAAAGGGAATTTCAGCCTAATTCCCTCTTCATCACAACAGTTAAAGTTGCAGGGGCCCTGCCTTCTTTTGTATATGGTCACTCTAGTATAGTGCATGCACCTTTAACTGTTGTGATGAAGAGGGAATTTCACCAGGAACTAACTGCATACAAATGACACTGGCTGAAATTCCCTTTTCTCTACAACTGTTAAAGTTACATGAGCCCTGACCTGGATTTTATCTGGTCACCCTATTTTAAGGTATCATAATATGACAGAAGAAGAAATCAGGTTTGCTGGCATGATTTTTCTTCAGCCAACTATTAAAACATATTAACCAAATGTCAAAGGTTGTAAGTTCACCTGTTGTTGTTCTACTTGTTGTCATTGTTGTTGTTGTTGCAGGTATTCATTTTTTCAAAAGCTGAATAGGAGCCAACAGTGCAATGTGGCTGCAAAAAAGGCAAATGCTATTTTTGGGCTGCATTAATAGAAGTATAGCTTCCAAATTGTGCAACGTACTGGTTCCCTTCTATTCGGCACTGGTTAAGCCCCATCTTGAGTATTGCGTGAAGTTCTGTGCACCACACTTCAAGAAGGATGCAGACAAGCTGGAGTGTGTTAAGAGGAGGCCAACAAAATTGATCAGGGGTCTGTAAACAAAGCCCTATGAGGAGAGACTGAAAGAACTGGGCATGTTTAGCCTGGAGAAGAGAAGACTGAGGGGAGACATGATAGCCGTCTTCAAATACTTGAAAGGTTGTCACATGGAGAAGAGCCAGGAACTCTTCTCAATCAACCCAGAGTGCAGGACACGGAATAATGGACTCAAGCTACAGCCAGATTCTGGCTGGACATCAGATAAAGCTTCCTGACTGTAAGAGCAATATGACAATGGAACCAATTACCTAGGGCCCCCCTCCCCCCTCCCCCTTGCGGTCCACCTTACCTCCTGCCTCCATCCGTTACCACCCGCTGCTGCCCGGGCGGCAGCGGATGGCAGTGGACAGCCCTCCCAGGTAAGCCCCCCCCCACGATTCTCACCTGGCGGGGCTGTCCGCTTCCATCGGCAGCAGACAGCCCCACCAGGTAAGCCCCCCCCGCTCCTTAACTGGCAAGTCATCCTCCTCCGTCTGTTCCCGGCTGTAAACTACTGCGAACTAGGCCTCGCAGCCTAGTTTACAGGAGAGTGGCAGGTGATGATGCCCCACCAGGTAAGCTCCCCCCCCGCTGGCACCCGCCAATGGGTCCTTCCGGACTGGTTCGGGAAAGAGCAGATGATCCAGAGGGGTGATCGGAAATTGGATAATTGTATCCGATTTCCCCTGGATCGGCTCCGGATCGTGGATCAGACCTGATCCAGTGCAAACCCCTAGTATTAAGAATCTATGCTGATGTGTTATGGACATTGTTTTATAATCTAGCAAGTATATCAAAAGAAATTGGCTACACTTCACATAGATCCACTGTATTGACAAACTACCATTCCTTCTATTTCTGGTGTGCACCACACTGCCCATGCACAAGAGGGAAGTATTAACAGATTCAGAGTAAAGCCAGGGTTTTCAGGGGTACAAAATTTTAAAGAAAGAAACCCCAAGGTGGGCTCAAAACAGCCCAATAATAAGTCAATGCCATGGAATATTGACTGACTGAGAGAACAGGACCCTGACAATTGGGTGGGAGGGAGTATGGAAGAGAATGGATGAAGAAGGAGGAGGGTGGAAGAGGCACATAGATTTAAAAGAAGTAGACAGACTGTCTCAGTAATACACATACCTAGTCCCTTTCTACACCTAATGGTGTAGAGGAAGGGGGGGGGGGTCGATCCTGGACTTACCTACTTCCAGGATCATCCCCCAGCTTCTAAATGGAAGCACAACATCCTGGAAGGGAAGAGGGACATCACACCTGCCATTTGTTTTAAAGAGCACAATTGCTGTTGTTGTGTCTAGGGTTGCTGTTTCTTCTATGAATATTTGTATGCTTGTTGTTGGTATATCTGTGCTTTTCATGTTGGTATTCTGTTATGCTATTGCTTCTTTAATTTTTTTTTCAGTTTCATGTCCCGTTAGCCTTTTGTCGTTGATTATAAAACTTTCTTGATATATTAGTTTTTGTTCTGTTACAGTGTCTGTTAGGTGGTGGTAGATTTCCATAAGTAGTCTATGAAGTTCTGTTCGGTATCCTGATGCTATTGTTTCAAGTTGTGTGCTTTCATAGTAATCATGGGGGAGGGATGGAATCGAACACATCTCCCCACATGCTGCCCCCTAGCACTCCCACCATGCCTGTAGGAAAGGAAAAAAATCAGAAGGCATAGCTCAGCAATAAGGGTAATATGCAGTTTGGCTCCCAGGCAAACTGGTAGAGGTAGAGGTAGTGGTGCAGCTAGAGTTGGGCCTTGGGGCCACATTCTAGGCCCCCAGGTGATGGGGCAGTGGCAAACAGGCCCAATATTATCATATAAACAAGCATGGGGTTTCTGTGGCCCAGCGAGGCTGACAGTGGTCATCACAGCAACATTTTATTGATTTTTCCTACATGAGACATTTATTGTCCACTCACCATTGTCTGTTACACACAGTTGTTTTATGGGCATCATGATCCTCCAAATTAACTGCTGTTTTGAAACATAATTTTTTGAGTTTTTTAGAGCAGGGAAAATGCGATATTATTTGTGAACGCAAAGACAACACTTTCTATTTGTGTCGTTGCACTGTTCCACTATACCACAGTGCCACCTAGAGGTTATGTAGCAGAAAGCCAGGAAAGGAAAAGTTTCTCACGAAAAGCTCGGATTTCAATTTTCTAACAAAACTAGAAATAGGTACTAGGGATTAACAGCCTCATGTAGAAAAGCTTGTAGTCTATGTGGGAAGGCCAGATGGGCATGGACATAATTACTGGGGAAGAGATATATGCATTGTGTGCATCAGGACTGACCTAATGCACATGGCTATCTAACCCTAACCCCCATAAAATAACTAATTCCAGGGTCCAAAATTATCAACCTTCACCACTCTCTATCTTTCTCTCTGCTGCAATCAGGTGAATTGGCTGCTGACAGAATTTGGCTTTTACACCTCTTCCTATGATATAATAGACAAATTGATGAGGGAGATGGTTTATCTGCACTAGGGTAAGAAAAACAATAACCTGCACCATTAGCTCATGATTTCTGATGGCCTTGTTCAAACTAGCTTTGGGGCTTTAAGAGGCCACCACAACCAAGTGTAGCAGAGAAAGAACATAGATTTCACCTTGCCATTGATATTTGATCAGTGCTTGTTTCTTAGCCCCAGCTCTATATGACAAGCAAGTCAACACAGAGCCTTAGGAATCAATCTTTAAAGTTTACAAGCTCTGCTTCCTGTGCAATATCCTCTTTCACTTATCATCCCAGTAGAGAGTGGAATGATTTTCAGCCATCGCTGGGCTTAAATACAAATGTTTCCTAGTAGTCAAAGACCAATAGTGCTTCAATAAACCACTGCAATAATATAGTTCACCATTATTACACTTTTTTTAACATGTTGCTATTCACAGTAATTTGGATATAAAATAATTAAAGGCAATCAAAGGCTATTATGCTAAGGATTAGTTTGCACTAATGATAGAGAGAGATGCTTGCCTCAAGGAAGAATTTCTGCTAAAGTCATTTAGGAAGCTTGCAAATCTGATTATTACAGGAACTCCAGGCCACAAAAAATGGAAGCAAGGTGAAAAGAAGCTAATATGTTTGATGGCGCAAGTTACTCTCTAGCACTGCTGTAAGCTTTCCAAGCCATTAAAAACATTGGTCTCTGAAAGGGGAATTAATTCAATTTGCCACTTTACTTCCAAGACACGAAACAGCACTTTCAGGCTGAAATCGTAGACACACTTACATGGCAGCAAGGTCCATTGAACTCAGTGGGACTTAATTCTGAGTAGACATGTGTAGAATTGCACTCTCAAGGAAATTATTTCTATACAGAAGGAAATTATTTGTTTCCTTCTATATTTGAAATGATATGCATAGAACTGGGCATGTTTAGCCTGGAGTAGACACGATTGAGGGGAGACATGATAGCACTCTTCAAATACTTGAAAGGTTGTCACACAGAGGAGGGCCAGGATCTCTTCTCGATCATCCCACAGTGCAGTACATGGAATAATGAGCTCATGTTACAGGAAGCCAGATTCTGGCTGGACAGGAGGAAAAACTTTCTGACTGTTAGAGCAATATGAAAATGGAACCAATTACCTAGGGAGGTTGTGAGCTCTCTCACACTAGATGCATTGAAGAGGCAGCTTGACAGCCATCTTTCAGGTCTGCTTTAAGATGGATTCCTGCATTGTGCAGGGGGTTGGATTTGATGGCTTTATAGGCCCCTTCCAACTCTACTATTCTATGATTCTATAAATAATGGAAATTTAAAAATCCTGCCACATTTTGCAATACATAGTGCTATTTCACCAAAAGCTGAAGCTTCATGGTGATAAGGATCATATATAACTGGCTTATCAGGCATATATATAGATCTCCGTATCCTTGATATTTTTGATCATATGCTAGTAAACACCAAAACAACTATTGATGAGGATTGCATAAGTGTCGAATCTCACACAGGCAAAAGGAAATAAACAAAATGATAATGGCAGAAGAGTGATTATTTTAAATGCAAAAGCTGATATATTTTGTCATCTCTAAATAGTTCTCCCAAAACTTCTATGCTATGGGGGAAATTAGTTTGGTGGGAAGTTTTGTTTCGTTTGTTTGTGGCCTAATGGGTAGGGATGTCTGTCGTGGGAAAATTCAGCCCTTTTGGGGCTTGCCAGATTTCCCAGGCATTACCCAACTCATTTTTTTCCCTGAAATCCAGGAACCTTTCTCAGTTGTGTGTGTGTGTGTGTGTGTGTAAATATCAATCTGAACAAACTGCATCCACAATTTGTGTAATTTGCACAAATTGCATTCTCAACTTGTACAAATCATTGCCACAATTCGGACAAATTATGCAAAGTGCTCCCCAAACATGCTCAAATTATGTACAAAATTTGTACAAATTGCATCTGAAATTTGTACAAGTTATGTACAAAATTTGTGCACATTCTGCAAAATTGCAGCCACAATTTATGCAAGATGCTATTTATGGAAAACAACAACAAGCAAATGGATAATCTGCAAACTGGCCCGATTCGTGGGGAGGCATGCTGAAGTCCGGGGAGGGAAGCTCCTGAAAGCTCTGCAAGCTGCACTCACCTGTTGGATTCCCCTGACATCTGTCCTATTGGCTAGTTCTTCCTGTTACTCCATCTCCACTGAGAGGGGGAAAAGGTAGAGGCTAGGAAGAAGTGAAGGCAAAGACTGATGGAGCAACTAAGGGTACAATCCTATATCTAAATTTGCATAATATTCCAGAAAGTTTTTTTAAAAAAAGGTTTCTGGAATCCATGAGATTTGGGAAGGGCAGGTCAACTGCAGAATCCATGGGTCAGATTCATAGAAATCTCAACTCATTTGACTCTGTTGCAGATTTCTCCTACATCCCTAGAACTAGGGCAAAAGTGTTTGATCAGAATACTAAAAATACCAACATAGCTTTAGCTTACAGCTCTCGTTGCTAGCAACTAGGCCACGAGAGATGCGTTTCTACCTTTTAGAATGGGGAAAATCTGTACAAAAACTGGGAAATCCCCCAACAACCAGTGGTTAGAGAAAGTGGTAGAAACATGGAAAGAGGGCATGGCCACCTGTAAAACACAGAGGGCTCATTTCATGCCCCAGGAGGGTTGTGTTTAGCCCCAGGCCTCAGGTTTTATACCCCTGCCTCCTTTTTCTTTCTTTTTTGCTCTCAAGCAAGTTTGCAGGGCCCAAATCTGGATTGTGCTCACCATGCATGGGAAAGGAAAGTTTAAACCTCCCCATCCATCTCCTCCCATACCCCCTAAATTCACCCCAATGAGTGCTAGCAAAGAAACAAACCTCCATTGGCACCAAGCTGTCTTGTGTGTATGTATCCACACCCTGGCATCACCAGTGTGATGCCTCTCTGTGTTCCACTCACAATCTCATGCCTATATGTTTCCTGTTGGCTGCCTGTATCTTTCCGAGCCCAGTTCAAGGTGCTGGTTTTAACCTATAAAGCCTTACACGGCTTGGGACCACAATACCTGATGGAACGCCTTTCCCGACATGAACCTACCCGAACACTACGTTCAACATCTAAGGTCCTCCTCCGAGTGCCTCCTCCGAGGGAAGCTCGGAGGTCGGCAACAAGAAAGAGGGCCTTCTCTGTGGTGGCTCCCCAATTGTGGAACGATCTCCCCGACGAGGCCCGCCTGGCACCAAGATTGTTATCTTTTCGGCGCCAGGTCAAGACTTTCCTCTTCTCTCAAGCATTTGGCAATATCTGAGGAGCCTGGGTTTGTTTTTGTTTTTTTTGTTTTTGTAGCTTTTTGAAGTGTTGAAGTGGTTTTTAAATGTACAGACTGTGTGTATGTTGTATGCTTTTGCTGTTTTAATTTTTGTATATTGTTTTTAATTGTTTTTAATCCTATGTAAACTGCCCAGACAGCTTCGGCTGTGGGGTGGTATACAAATGTAATAAATAAATAAATATATGTCAAGGTAAGAGTTAGTGCTAAGGGGCGTCCATATCAAAATAAAACTAGTAACAAATTTACAAAATTCCTAGAACTTCATGCAAACCTAACACCTGCCTGCATCCACTCTATGAACTGTTGAATGTCTGTTGAAAAGTAACCCGTTGAGATTACCAACAGTGTGCATGCACAATGCCTCCTGATGGCTCACCAATGTGAATGTTGTTGTTATGTTGTTGTTGTTGTTGTTGTGTTCATTTGTTTGTTTTTAGTATGTCCCTCCAGTAAACATAGCTAGGTTTCCTACTGGGGAATAACAAAATGGGTTTCTAGAAATAGCAAAAGCAATCACGGCCATTGCAATATTGCTCCTACCTCATCGCAAGTGCATTTTGCTAAGGGATGGCTAAGGGATATAAACAAGGCCGTTCTCACTTAAGCCTCATTTGCATTCGCATGGCTCTCTTCACATCTTGGGACTTGCTTCCCTAACTGTGAGTGACGGAAAAAATCAAGCTGACTATATTTAGCCTTATTCCTTTCTTGCTTGGGAAATTAAGAATCCTTTGATCTCAATTGTCTTGCATGCTTGGGGAGAGAGAAAAGAAAGTGGATCAAGAGCGTGGGGGGGGGATCCCAATCCTCAGAAGTACATTTCTAACAAACGTTGAATGAAAAGCAAAACCAAACAGAAAAGTCCAGGGATTGAGATCCGTGGTGCATTATATCTCTGCATACTGAGAAGTTCCAGGTACAGTGTTTACCCAGATTTAGTCTCCTTGGGACTTCAGGCATTTCAGTTTATTCACAGATATACATAGGCTGACCATCTGAAAAGGAGGACAGGGCTCATGTAACTTTAACAGTTGTAGAGAAAAGGGAATTTCAGCCAGTGTCATTTGTATGCAATTAGTTCCTGGTGAAATTCCCTCTTCATCACAACAGTTAAAGGTGCAGGCACTATACTAGAGTGACCATATACAAAAGAAGGCAGGGTCCCTGCAACTTTAACAGTTGTGATGAAGAGGAAATTTCACCAGGAACTAATTGCAAACAAATGACACTGGCTGAAATTCCCTTTTCTCTACTACTGTTAAAGTTACATGAGCCCTATCCTCCTTTTCAGATGGTCAGCCTAGATATACAGCTAGAGCATACATGAAAGCAGGCTTCATAGCACTCATACCAAACTGCAAATGCTTTGCCCAAAATTAGATCCTCAGAAATGCATCACCAAGTAGGCCCTTCCCAAATCTCTTTCTCTCTCTGTCGGATGTCAGGTGCTTCATGAACAATTCACTAGGCTGGCCTAGTGAATTGTGAGTTGAAAGCTTGGCAATTGTTGTGAGAAAGTCTGTCTCTGTTCTGTGCTTATCTGTGGCTGCTAGCCGAGGCCTTGAGTTTCCTTGAGAACAAATGTATGTTTTGAAAAGATGGGGGCTATCTTGCAAGCTGTCTCTCACATAGTGTCATCATCAAGAGGAGGTTGAACTGTGCCGCCCTGTTGGCACATGAGTTTGAGTTATGGGTCTGAAGCCCTGTCTGTCAAAGTGGCTTGAATTAGCCAGCCTCCATCCTATATAGTGGAATGAGCAAAGGGGAGGCCCTTTGCTAGGAATTCATCTGTTCATCTGTTCTACGCTTGCCATGAAACTTCTCGTGTTTGGGATTCTATCTGGTTTGGAGATGTTGGATGCACTCTGTACATGTTCTGTTGCTATTTGGACTTGGATTTTCTAAGAACTATGCCATGAAAAGTGCTCTGTGGCTTTTCATAGATTTGGACTTGCAGATTACTGTTCTGGATTCGTGTTCTATAGCCTGTTTTCCCTGAATGGAGCCAAAGTACGGGCACAGGGAAACTCTGAGGCTGATCGTTGCTGTTCTGGAATTGTGTGCGTGTGTGTGACCTGCGAGAGAGCCTTCCTCAGAACCAAAGCTACGAGCAGGGGAGGTTTCCTAGGTCGAAGAGATTCGTCCCCTGACATCTTGCTTACATGATCAGCTCAGTGTTCCTGGCAGGCTGAGTTTGGTTTGGTACAAGATGATCTTGTCTAATGTCAGACTTCATGCACTTCTGTGCTGGGGTTTCTCCTTTGAATTTTGCTCATTTTCCTGATGAGTCAGTGTGGCTGCTGCTGTCTGTTTCGCATAGGACAGGGGCTAACTCTAAATGTCTCCCCTTGAGTGATTTGCTGTTCACATTAAGCCATGTACCTGAAAGCTATCTGGTCCGTCTTCAGCTTCAAGTATGTGTATGCAGAAATGAAACCGTTATGCTTGAATTCCATGTGATTTCACAATAAAAGAAGTCCCACCATTTTTGGAGTGTGTCAGTTTGCCTAAAGTTCATGAGCAGAAGCCTGCGGGTGGGGTTGCGTCACGACACTCTCTCTCTGGAACTCTCACATTCAAACTGCTTATTCTAATTTATTTATTTATTTATTTAGTGCAACACCAATGGATGATTAATGTCAGAGGCTTAATGCTAGGTGTGTGTGTGTGTGTGTGGGGAAGTTATTGGGGACACAATATGTATGGAAGGGAGGCCAAAATCCTGATAAAAATCACCCTCTCTACGGATGCTGATACTAAAGGTAGCAAAGAGGCATCAGGACTAGTATTTATTTACTGGCTGTAGACAAGACCTCCTAACTGGCAGGAATGTAGGGATGTGTGAGAAATTTCTTTCTATTCATTTTTGTCAGAATTTACCCAGTTCACGTCTTTCAGACCAGACATGGGCTCCATCACAATCTGTGGTTAAAATACATACACTTTTGAGCTTGCAATGTGATTCACAGACAAAAATATTGTGTTCAATAGCAGGGATCTGCACGACCAAAATTATCGTATCGTATCTTTATCGGAAATTTTGGTATTTAATTATGTGTATTTACAATGTTTTACAATGTTTTAAATATTTTACAATTTCACTATGTTTAATTATATTTTTAATTTTTGTATATCACGAGTTGTATACATGTTTCAATTTGTAAGCCGCCTTGAGTCCCATTATCGGGGAATGGGCGGAATATAAATAAATATAATAATAATAATAATAATAATAATAATAATAGAAAAAAATCAGATCCAATAATATCGTAGGTATTCTGTATCGAATCGGATCAGATATCCAATAATTATCGGATTTCCGGTATTTAATTCGAAGTATTTTGCCCTACAGAGTTGCTTTTTGAGATTTTAACTCTAACTTCTGTATTTTAAAAGTTAGAGACTTGAAACTTGGTCACAGTGCTTAAGTTTCAGAACAATTCCTCCACCCCTGTATTTTATATGAATTTTTGAAAGATCATGCAACTTTTTGACAGCTCTGAATGCACGTGGCTTTAGCAGTCATTCAGAGCTGTCAAAAGTTGCACTATCTTTCAAAAAATCATATAAAATACAGGGGTGGAGGGATTGTTCTGAAATTTCATACACCTACATAGGCATATTCCATAAGCACTGTGACCAAGTTTCAAATCTCTAACTTTTAAAATACAGAAGTTATAGGTTTATTGATATTAGGGATGTGCAGCAGATTGGGTCTGATCCATGATCTGGACCTGATCCAGGCGAAATCAGATAAAATTATCCAATTCAGATCCCTATCATCTGGATCGTCTGATCTAATCTGATCCAATCCGAAAAGACACAATCCGGATCAGAAAAAAATGGAGGATTGGACCTAAGACCTCCTCCCACTCCCCACACATGTGCTCCTTACCTGCTGCCTCATTGCTGCCACCCACTGCTGCCCACTGGTCCCTTCTACTGAGAAACAGGATTCACGGCCTGCCTCTCAGTAGCATGCCAGGTGATGACATCACCTGGCACGCTACTGAGAAGCAGGCCACGAAGCCTGTTTTTCAGTAGAAGGAATCAGCGGGCAGCAGCGGGCAGCCCTGGCTGGTAAGGAGTGCAAGTGGGGGAGGAGGGAGAGGCAGGTCCCCACTTACCTGCTGGTCCTGCCCGCTGCCGCCTGCTGCCGCCCGCTACCGCCCACTGGTCCCTTCTACTGAGAAACAGGCTTCGTGGCCTGCCTCTCAGTAGAGCGCCAGGTGACATAATCACCCAGTGCTCTACTGAGAGGCAAGCTGCAAAGCCTGTTTCTCAGTAGAAGGGACCAGCGGGTGGCAGCGGGCCGCAGCGGATGGCCCTGGCAGGTAAGGAGCGCAAGAGGGGGGGAGGGACAGGAGGGGGGTTAGGTCCCTACTCACCATCCCCATGTTTTCCGCATAGGCTTGCATAGGGGAAAAGCTTTCTTTCCACCAATGCAAACCTATGGCGAAAACACCTAAAATGGCATCCGATCCAAAAATAGGACGTCCGATTTTCGGATCGGAATTGGATCCGATCCGAACCAGAAAGCTTCTAATCTGATCCGATCCATCAATTCCGGTTCTGATTCCAATCCGATTTTTTGGGTCCATGCACATTCCTAATTTATATGGCGGTCTGATAATCCGAAAAAATCCGATATAATTGGACTGTAAATTTTAGGATCCAATAATTATCAGGGGTATTTCTATTGTATAATTATCGTTAATTGGATGTCCAATAATGTCATTATTGGATCATTATCGGACATCGGAACAATACGATACACATCCCTATTCAATAGCAAGCATACATTGGAAAAACATGCATGGAAATGCATACTTTTGAAAAATGCAGACAAGTATGCTTTAACCAATGGGAGAAGAATGCATACATTTCAAAGATGCACACAATTTAATAAGGAGCAAATAGATGAGATATTAAGAGGACAAAAGATATCTTGGTTCAAATGTATACAATTGGAACAATGGACACAGGATTAGAAAAAGAAAAATAAGGATTGTAGAGATAATACTAGATTTGAAGATTTAATAGAATCAAGAGAAAAGGAAGGGGAAAATAAAAGTAAAAAAGGTTAGATTAGTGAAATTGATAAAATACTGATAGAGGATGGAGACCAACAGGATTCTCTTAGAACGATATGGGAAGATGATTTAATGAAACAAATCAGTGATTATAACTGGGGGAGGATTTGGGATGCAAGAATGCTAAAGTTACTATCAATTAGGATAAAAGAGAATTATTACAAAATAGTTTGGAGAAGGTATTTAACACCAGCAAGATTACATTAGATAGACAAGAAAATCTCAAAGAACTGTTGGAGGGGACGCCAGGAGGTTGGAACATATTTTCATATGTGGTGGACTTGTGAGCATGTACAAAAATTCTGGAAAAGGGTATTTAAAGAAATAAGTGAAATAATGGGAAGTATTGTGGAACCAAGTCCAAAATTGGCTCTACTTTCAATATGGGATAAAGGAATCGGGAATCCAAATATGAGGGATTTGATTAACAACCTCCTGACACCCACTAGATTATGATAGCTAAGGATTGGAAAATACAAGGGAATTATACAATAGAAGAATGGTATAAAGAAATATGGGATATTGCGCTTAATGATAAATTAACATGTAATATAAAAGTAAAGAGGAGATTATCCAAGAAGAATGATTTTGAAAGTATCTGGTGGCCATTTTTGGAATTTGTATTAATAAAGGGGAAAGGTTGTACACCTTTAAAAGATTCTTTACAATTTTGGAAAAATGTATAATATAAATGAATAAAAGAAGGTCTCATTGGGTTAGGGGAGCACGGGGGGTTGTTAAGGTTTTGTTAGTATTTTATGTTATGATTATGTTGTATTTTATGTTGAAAAATAAAAATATATATATTTAAAAAAAGATGCACACAATTGAGGTAGATATTTGGGGGAAAATATGCATAAAAGTACAGATGGAGTTCCATGCTGAAACCAAAACAAAACAAAGCTTGCAATCTGATATAAATTTGAGTCAGAACAAGCTTCAAAATATAATTGGGAGAAGTTCTGAGAACTTGGGTTTTTTTGGTTTCTTAAATCTGCATTTGGGCTTATCCCCTAGAAAACATGCTGAGGATTGTGTAGATCTAAGCCCAAATGAGACTTTCAAGAAGTGCTATTCTGTCTATCTGGATAGGCTACTCGAGAGGCCCCCAACCTTTTTGTACCTCTGGGTACATTTTGGAATTTGAGGAAGTTCTCTGGGTGCTGCCACAAAATGGTTCCCATAGTGGATGTGGCTCATCATATCATGTCTCCTGTGGCAGCAAGGCTAACTCAAAAGTGAACTAAAGAGGAATGGGTGGGGGGAGAGGTGGAGCAAGTCTAGAGCATAGAAAGAGAAAGAAAGAAAGAAGACTGTCCTAACATTTCCCAAGGTTTTAACACCTTTTTTAAGGGGCCTAGGGTCACCATGTGAAAAGGAGGACAGGGCTCCTGAGTCTTGAAAAGTTGCATAGAAAAGAGAATTTTAGCTGTATGCATGCAGCACATAGTGAAATCCCCTCTTCATTGCAACAGTTAAGGCTGCAGGAGCCCTGCCCTCTTGACCAGATACAAAAGAGGGCAGGGCTCCAGCAGCTTTAACTGTTGTGATGAAGAGGGAATTTCACTAGGTGCTGCATGCATACAGCTGAAATTCTCTTTTCTATGCAACTGTTAAGGATACAAGAGCCCTGTCCTCCATTTCATATGGTCACCCTAGCACTGCCTCTGATACTAAAGGCAGCATAGAGGCATCGGGACTAGTATTTATTTATTTATTTCATTTCGTTTCTAAACCGCCCAATAGCCGAAGGTCTCTGGGTGGTTCACAAAAGTTAAAACCATCAAATACAATTCAAAGTATAAAACAGACGACAGTATTAAAAAAAAACAATATAAAGGTACAATATAAAAGCACAACCAGGATAAAACGGAGCAGCGATGCAGACATTTATACAGATTTAAAATACAGATTTAAAACATGACATCATCTAAAGAACCCATGAAGAACCATGAACAGGGAATGGTGAGCACACAATAAACTCCTCAAGTAGAAAAGCTCATGGGCATGAGGGAAGAACAAGAGCTGGAAGTTCAAGTGGGGGGCCCAGATAAGGACCAAAGGAACTTGTTTCCTAGGGAAGAGGTTCTAGAGCTAGGATGTAGATTGAGCTGAGGAGGGAGATAATGGCAGCTTTGGCCTCTGTGGTGACTTAGCCCATCCTAGGCTATGGCTGGCCACATTTCCCAAGGATGGTAGAGATGCTAAATTGGCTCCGACGTATCTTCTCAGTAAGGGAGGTTTTTACAATTGTTTTTCCAGAATGATGACTGACAAGATCAGCTCTGTTTTCATATAAGGCATCAGTTTGTACTTCCCGTTCCTCAACTCTCAGTTTCTGGAGCACCTCCAATCCAATGCTAACTCCGATGGTGTGAAGATGTTATCAGTAATGAAAGAGAGAGAGAGAGAGAGAGAGAGAGAGAGAGAAGTGACTGGTACTACATACATTGCAGCCATGAAAAGAATGGCTCAATTCTGACGACATTAGTCAACCCAATGGTGGGTTGACTAACCCTAACCCTAAACCTAACCCTAGGGGGTACTCCCCAAACAACATGGTAATAAATAATCAACTGTGGTGTGGATTAGGATCAGCACTGAGTTGACTATGGCAGCATTGGAATGGCACAATAGTCAAAATGATTGTTTCCCCCACACCAGTTGTTTATTGTGTCGTCTGAATTGAGCCAATAAGTCACCACACAGGTACATTTCAAGTGCTCTATGTATGTTGTTGGCAATGTGTAGACCATGTTATGTGGACATGTGCCATGTGTATTGTGAGCAGCATTCCATCTGTGTTACCACAGACGCTCAAGGAACATAGGAATATAGGTTCTCTCTAGCTGGAGAATGAGGGTGGTGGTTTGGAGGAGATCATTTTCTTAGAGACAATACATTGGAATTTGAATGCATGGACAATATTTATCAAATTTTATTGTGATTTTTAAAAAAACTAATTAAAAACCATAAAAGAAAATTTAAAAAGTAATAACAACAACAACAACTGGACTTCAAAAACTTGTTTCAAATATCACAACATTCTAAATGAAAAAAAGGAAAATGGGAAAGGAGCATAAATCAGACAGAAACATCTGTGAAGGCAAACCAAATGAACACATGAAAAAATGGACTATCTTGAGGCAAGGCATTTGGAATCCTTCCATCAAATGAATCACAAATGCACATTTGTTCTATAAACTGCATGTCTGGAAAGGGACAGAGATAACAAGGTGAATCCTCAAATAGGCCATATTCTGTAACTCATTCATGGCCTACATTGACAGTGGGATTAAAGTGGAGATAAGGCTAAAGGTTTCTAAAATGCTCCATCAATTCAAACTTGCTGTCATTGTCATGTGTAATTTGCTTTCATTCATTATCAAGGCAGGCACTGCACCCATAAAGACTTCTGGAGAAATGATAGAGTGATTGCTTGGCTGAATTAGGCCTGTTAACAAAATGTAATTTTAACAACAACAAACCACCACCATCACCACCACCACCACTATAATTTGGATTGGATATTGTGGCTCTGCCATTTGTGACTCCTACTACAAAACCCCTGGTTATCTATTTCATAATTTATTCTTCGTTCCATGAATTCACCTTCAAGCCATACCTACACCCACAAAAATGATATTTTGCATTTTCACTGCGATCTAAACTCTTGCGTTCTTTCACCATTTTATGCAAAATAATTTTGCTCAGGGATCAGATCAGAATGGCATGTAATGCTTCCAGCAGTAGATGAATAGCAGTTGAGTAGATAACTGTTAGTATCCCCTCCATCCCTACCTCTGTCCAGTTTCATCGCGTGCCCAATGAACCATTGCTGCTGCTCGTCCCAGCTTGCCAGGCCGCATGAGCTCTGGGGAGTGGGCACTACACCTCTAATATTACAGAGATTGCCCTTTAACAGCTGCCATTTTGCATAACATGAAAAAGTCAGAGTCCAGATCTTCTGTAAAAATACTGGCTGGTAGGGAGGAGTGGGTGGTGATGGGGCATTCTTGGGCCCCACGGGGATCATCTAGCACATGTCCCATTGCCCCATGGCTCCCTGACACAGTCAAGCGCCTGTGCTATCTCCATCTCCCACTAGGTCTGGGATGAAAAAAAAAATGCCAGGAAAGAGGAGCAAACTCAAATTTAAAGTCCAGCATTGATAGCAAAGTGAATCACATTGCAGAGCGGGACTGTCTGAGCACACAGACCACAAGGAGGTAAAGCAGGAAGAGAATTCATTTCCATTACCCATGATCCCTTCTGATGTTTAAATCCTACTTCCTGCTTTATATCTGAATTGGGCAGGAACATAGGAAATTGCCTTATACTAAGCCAGATCATTGATTAATCTAACTCAATATTGACTACACTGACTGGCAGCAGCTCTCCAAGGGTTGAAATGGTTGAGATTTTTGTTTAGGCTGACCATATGAAAAGGAGGACAGGGCTCATGTAACTTTAACTGTTGTAGAGAAAAGGGAATTTCAGCCAATGTCATTTGTATGCAATTAGTTCCTGGTGAAATTGCCTCTTCATCACAACAGTTAAAGTTGCAGGCACTATACTAGAGTGACCATATACAAAAGAAGGCAGAGCCAGGAACTAATTGCATACCAGGAACTAATTGCATACAAATGGCACTGGCTGAAATTCCCTTTTCTCTACCACTGTTAAAGTTACATGAGCCCTGTCCTCCTTTTCATATGGTCAGCCTATTTTTGTTCAGTTGATGTGAACATACCTAATTTGTACTCCCAGAACTTCTACACAAACCTGAAGGCACATGCAATGGCACCCTGACATCCACACTTTCAACCCAAACATTGTAAGCACATTCATCGATTGAAAAACAAGAAGACAAATGTGTATATCAGTGAACACTAAAAAGTGCACATGAGGAGGAAATGCATACCAAATCACTACATAATATGGGAGGGAAAATTTGAAGAAGAAAAAAAGAGAACACAATGATGTGTCCATTAGGAGAAATGTGCTTCAAAATGGATACATTTTAATGCACGTTTTTAGAAGCAACATGTGTAGTGGAAAGGGGACAGAATGAACTCATCCATGGAAATTAATTGAACTGGGTGGAAATAAACTTAACAGATTCACCTCCACCCTTCATGCAACACATGTGTTCTACTACTTCCCTGACACAGACACATTAACAATATTAGACACTCATGCAATAAACATGGATGCTCCCATCAGACATAGAGCCAAAATAAAATGTCATATTGTTTGCTTGTTTATATTAAACCTTCTTGCTTTGATGATGATGATGATGATGGTGATGATGGTCATCATCACCATCATCATCATCATCATCATCAAATTAATGGTAGTGTATTCAGAGACCTGTCCTTCTCCTTCCCAATGCTGTTCATATTTCAGAAGCAGATGCAACTATGTCTTTAGCTGCTGTACAGCAGCCCTCATATCCAGATCTCATCTCGGGTAGGCAGCGGGGGTGGGGTGGGGATATTGAGCAAGGCAAGTAACTTTCCCCACATCGAGCTCCTGCCTTTTCATAAGAAGCACGCTATATTGCATATCTGCCTGCTTTAATGCATCCTCCAGTGAAAATAAATTATATATATATATATATATATATCCAATTAAAATGCAAATAACATTGAATGAACTCTGCCATATACTGATGTCAAAGGAAGTAAGTCTGATAAAGCAAGAGAGTTTGGAAACTGCCGGAGTCAATAAAACTGTTAGTCCATGAAGAATTCAAGTGTTAACATGATTTTATGTGAGGCATAAAGGCAAGGTTGCTTAACATTTTATTTAAATATTGCCCCTTATGTGAAAATATGCAATTTTGTTTGTGATTTTCCATGCAGCTACATTAAAGTGGGCTGATTACCTCTCTTCTGTGGTGTTTCTGAGCTTCCTCTGTTAATTGCTAAACACACACACATACCCAGAAAAAAAAATCCCTGGGAATAATTGCAAATTAGGTATAGCACTTTTGCTACAGATACCCCCCTCACCTCATCCAAAAGAAAAAGAAAGAAAATACTTTGATTGACAGGAAGAAAATGGAAAAGAGATTAACTGTGACTTTTATTACTGTACAAAGAAAGATGGTTCTAGAATCCCACGTATTCTTTGCTTTCTGAGAATCCATCGCGGCTCTACATTTGATTCTTTGTCTGAAATGATAGCATATTTTAAAACTTTAAGAGGAAGAAAGCTTCTTTTTTAATGCGAGCAGAATAATTATAGATTTATAGATACAGCTTGCCTTTATTTAAAGACAACTCATTATTGGAGAGGAGGTAGTTGGGAAAGGGGAAAAAGAGACAGAATGGGAGGAGTACTTGCTGGGAGTGCTGGGAGATGTTTTGGCTGCTGGGTATTGTTGCAAAATGCAACTATAAGATCTACAGCTTCAGATGTGGCAAATAAATAAATAAAAATAATTGGTGCCTTGAATCCATCAGCATGATAAACCCAGGGGATTTAAAATCTTCCCAGTGCAATCCTATAAACATCAATTCAGTGGTACGTCCCACTGCATTCAAGGGGGGGGGGGTATTCTCAGGAAAGCAGCTATTGCATTGCAGCCTCAGCAGTTCCTCTCTGGTTTTCAGGACACACATAGAGAGGCGTACGGATTTTGTAAAATGTGTGTCCCTCTGCATTTCATGGAATGTCGAGTGCCTTTCATTCCATCCTCCACTCATTGATGGAATCAGATTTCCCCCCCCAATTTCTTGCATTTGCGCAAATTCGCATGTGTGCAAATTCAGACTTGTAAAATATGTATTCATATTTTATGTTTTAGACCATGGGGGAAATGCACATTTTTGGCCTCTCTATCTATCTATCTATGACTAAATTTACATAAAATTCCATAATTAAAAAAAACCTAGTCTGCAAATCCATGGCATCATTGTGACTCATAAAAGCTGGTCCACAGATGAATCTACAGGTTGGAGTCATTGAAATCTGAATTCATTTCTTTCTGTTGCAGATTCTTCTTGCAGATGGGCTATTTATTTATTTATTCATTCATTCATTTATTATATTTAGATCCCACTTTTTTCCTCCTTAAGAAACCCAAAGTAGCTCACATAATCCTCCTCCTCTTCTCCATTTTATCCCATCCATTTCATCGAATTTGGAATTTGGAATCTTGGAAAGGGTTTTCTACTGCAATGGGCAAAAGATCTTGGAAACAATAAAAATAACAATTGTCTTTCTTTCTTGTAGTTGTTAATGGACATTCTCATAAATATAAGACTACATTGTCACTGGGGATGTTGGAGAAATCTGCAATAGACCCAAATGAGTTTGGTTTTTCATGAATCTGACCCACAGATTCTGCAGTGACTGGCTTTTCCCCTGTTGGGAAGAGTCTGTGGACTTGTGAACTTTTTTCCTAACCTTTGGGAATTTTGCGCAGATTTTATCATAGAAAAGTATGCAAAAATAAAAAAAAATCCCTAGCCGAAAATGCATATTTCCCCATAGGTTAAAGCATGAAAATGTGTGTGTGTGGGGGAGAATTTTGTATTGGGGGGAATTTGCCCAGTTATGCACATGTAGATTCGTGCACATTCACATTTGCACAAATTTGGAAACTGAAAAATATCCAATTCCACCAATGTGTGTGTGTGGGGGGGAGGGGAATGATGGAATGAAAGACACCTGAAACAATCTGTGAAACACACGCAGAATGGATTTTGCACAATCTGTACATCCCTAATGTCACTATGGTGGTTCAACATTGCTGAAGGTTAATCTAAGTTCTTGAGCTAACTTTCCCTACTTGTCTAGGTACATGTACATATGTTCCCACTCCACATACATGTGTGAATAAGGACAGTTCCTTTCAATTATTTTTTCACTTTTTTAAATAAAGCAACACATAAATAAAAGGGGAAAAGACCAGGAAAACTAGAAATAGCAGGTCAAGGCCTGGATAAAGGACCACAGAAAAGACAATCTCTCTGGTAGCCACCCACCTAACCTGTGAAACTCCCTCTAAAGTAGATCTAAATTAGTATGCAGGTATGGGCAGAAGACAGCCTTGTGATGCCAATGGACTCCCCTGGTGCTCTTCATTTTGCACAACTTAGCAGAAGTGAAGAGAATGTAGGGAAACATTCTGTTCTCCTTATGGGCATGACAAAGCAGAAACCAAGATGTTATTCTGCATGCTCATGATGGCATCCAGGGATGCTGGTAATGTCCATTGTTCTAATGTTATGTTTGGTGATGCAATCTATAATGTGGCATTCTTCTGAGTTACCATAGATTGCATTTGGGGGTTGAGTTATCACTTAGCTGACTCAGAACCCATGGTTATTAAGTACTAAAGCCTCAATTTATGCACTTTTAAAATTATATTTACAGGAACTCATATATAGGATTATGATATTCTGCATTAGCTATAATTTAATTGAGTAATTCACTACCAAAGTGCATGCCATGGAAACAGTTTCAGCTTTAAGAAGAGGGAGGGCAGATGTTTTATCTGGCAGATTTAACAGGGTGTTGAACTGCATTTTGAATTATTTCTAATTCCTGAACATTGCAGTAGCTCCATATTTCTGTATCCTGTGAATGCATTTTCACACTAACTATGTTTAGGGCAGAAATAACTCAGTTGCCTCCCGCCTGTGAAGAGCACAGGGGATGCAAAGGAAAATGAGCATTACGATGGATGCTCAAGTATTGATCGAATGCATGTCTGTGCATTGACCCTAGGTGAATGCACAATTCTTGAGTCATATAAAATTGAGAATTGGAGGGATCGATCTCAAATTTGGCACAAAAGTGTAGCACATGTTGGTACACATATGTGCCAAATTTGAGATCGATCCCTCCAACCCTCGATTTTATATGAATTTTTAAAGATCGTTTCAGTTCTGACAGATCAGAATGACAGCTTGCCACATGCGTTCATTCAGACCTGTCAGAATGGAAATGATCTTTAGAAAATTCATATAAAATCGAGGGTCGGAGGGATCGATCTCAAATTTCATACACATAGGCATACCCCATAAGCACTGTGACCAAGTTTCAAGCCTCTAACTTTTAAAATACATAAGTTATAGTTATATTTATATGGCAGTCCGATAAAACGATAAAATCGCCCGAAAATTATCATCTCCGATGCTTATCGTAGGTTTTTGTATCGTATCGTTAAACACATGCATGACAATGACCTTATTGTATCGTTATCGTGCATTTTAACGATACGATACACATCCCTAGAAATAAACAGTCTTAGAGTGCTTTTACAGTTACTTTTACAGCTTTCTTTAATTACGAACATCTGAACCAGCAAAACCCAAGCATGTCTAAGTTCTCTGGATTCCACCTTGAAGTTTGTTCTTCTTCATGTCCAATTCAGATTGCGAGCTCCCCCCTCACACACACATTTGTGCATATCTTTTTTCCCCCAATGAACAAATCATTTATGTGCCTTTTGAGAATGCACATGTTTCTTCTATTGATTAAAACACATTTATGCACAATTTCCAAAAGTATGCATTATTAATGCATATTGATTGTACATACTTTTGAAAACATTTGTTTATTCTGCAAATAGCATTGCAAGCTTGGAGATTAATGCACTTTGACTGAGGATTGTCTTTGGGAACCACATTTCCCATAAATCCCTAACATATACAGTGCAAGAAGCTGACATATATGCATACCCCCCCACACACAGAGAAGATCCAAATGTATGGAAGACAGCAGAATATTCGTAGCCTTTTAATACATACATACATACATACATACATACATACATTTGCTCTCACCCTAATTCAAAGGCTATGACTTGCTGTTGTTGGTCAGAATAATTAAATTACAGTTAAGAAGCTTTCTTTCTTTCTTTCTTTCTTTCTTTCTTTCTTTCTTTTGAAGATGAGAATATTCAAAGTACTCAAGATCATGTGTAAGCAGCAACCAAATTTTAACTGGCTTTATGATGAAAATGCTTCCAGGTATCACACATTAAATGGTGGTTTTGTAGGAGAACGTGAATATATTGAATTGATGCATATACATGGGGATTATATGCATACATATATTGCACATATATATACTTACGTTAATCACAGATAGAGATGTCTATCGCCAGGAAATCTGATGCTGGCCAGTTTTCCATGGTGCCCCGACTTGTTTTTTTCAGGATTTTGTGTAAAAACCAATTTGTGCAAATTACACAAATTATGACTGCAATTTAATAATAATAATAATAATAATAATAATAATAATAATAATAATAATTTATATAGTGCTTCAAAGTGTTGTACATTAAAATATAATAGGTCAGCAGCTTACAATACAATCAGACCCGTTTCAGCCTATGGAGGGAAATTGAGCAAATTATGAGATCTCCTATTCAATCTCTGCTCGATTTGCACAAGTTTCTCTTGAACACACAGAGTGAGCAGAGATCACATACGTGATGAATGGGAATCATGTGAAATGAATGGTGAGATGATATCCAGAGAAACCTGGCATTCTTGAATATCTCTTCTTGGCCCATCCCTGCTTCATCCTGTTTGGACTGGATTGCTTTTGAAAACTGTTTGGAAACTTCAGATGGTCCAGTATGCTGCAACCAGAATGTTCAGCAGTGATGGTTACAGGGTGCGCATGACTTACTTGTTACAACAGCTTCATTGGCTACAGGTTTGCTTATGGGAACAATTCAAGTACTGGTTATCATCAGTAACATCCTATATAATAATATTTATTTATTTCTTACCCACCTCTCCCTCTGGATCGAGGCGGGGAACAACATCAAATACAAACAATATAAAATACATAAAAACTGATTAAATATATATAAAACCAATACATTATTATTAAAATCACATAAAAACTCTTAAAATTCAACTAGGTAGACCTGCTGGAAGAGATCAGTCTTTATGGCTTTCTTAAAGTCAGAGAGTGTTAAATTGATGAATCTCTCCCAGCAGGCCATTCCACAGTCTGGGAGCAGCAGAAGAGAAGGTCCTCTGGGCTTAGGATCTGGGTACCTGTATCATGGTTCCAAACCACCTATCCCCATATAGGCCTGCCCCAATTTTAAGATCTTTAAGGGAGGCCTTTCTCTTAGTTCCTCTGTCATCAGAGGCACATTTGGTAGAGACCTGAGAAAGGGTCTTCTCAGTGGTCACTCTTAGGCTCTGGGACTTCCTGCAGAGGGAGGGAGGCTAGGTTTCCCCCTCTCTATTGCCATTATGCCAGCAGGCAAAGATATTTTATTCACACATAGGCCTTCGACAGATAAACTGGTCTGTTGCTGAAGGGGTGGCGGCAGTGGTGATAATTGTTTGGTGCTGTTTGCTTCTTTTATTATTTTGCTTTTTAAATTGTGTTTTTAATTTATTCATTTTAATATTATGTTTTATTTAGGATTTTGATGCTTAATCTGGATTTTATTGATAGATACCTTGAGCAGTATTATTTAGCAGAAAGGCGGCATATAAATTGATTGATTGATTGATTGATTGAATAAAAGGGGACCTAAGGAGGAAGCAACAAAAAGGGATGTGCCAACCTTATGGTCAAACAAAGGTTTAGGAACAAGTGGTGTGAAAATTTAGGAGATTTCAGTAAAAGAATAGAAATGGAGATTAAACAACTGACTTAAGGAACAGGGGTGGATAACCAGCAACAGCCAGAATGGAATCAGCCATAGTTAGTGACGAATCAAAGCCTGAAACAAGCATGGCCAAGTTTGATAGTTAAGTGGAGGTATATTGAAAGATGAAAAGGGAAGGGCGGGCTCACTCCTGACATCTGAAGATTTGGAAGGGGCACCACTCTTGGCAGTTATACCATTAGAAGTTTGAAGAAACCTGGAAAGAAATATATGTTTACAATGATTTGGTTTGAATGAATCTAAGATCTTTAATAAATCTTGCTTGTATTTTCTCTTAGAAGAACCCCTTCCTCTAATAGATCTGTTATACATTATATCTTGCAGCTACGTATATATATTCTAGGTTGTCTACCTTGTGTTTTGTTTTATTTGGTCTATTGTATTTTGTTTTATTTGTTTTATTTGGTCTATTGTATTTTGTTTTACAGTCAGTTAATTGTATTTCTTGACATGCATCTTTAATAAAGCTCACTAAATATAATATGTTGGAGGTTTCTTAAGAGAAACATCATGCATGGCTACAATCCTAAAATCCTCTTCTGCATATTAGTACCTTGTAAATGTGATGATACGGAATTTGGCTCATTAGGGAGCACTTCTGAAGCATATACAATGTACTCCAGGGAATTCCATTTACGTCCTGGAAAGTGCATCCCGTATCTGAGGCACTTTTATGGTTATATTTCTAATTAGGCTCAAATCCTAAGGAGGATATTAAGATTTCTGTTACCCCTTGTCATCTTTCCTGAATGCATCTTAGATAGCAAGCAAGTTATTATCAAAACGTCAACAAATTTGGTCACTTTAATACAAATAAAAACCTTGCTGTGGATATTTAATTTTATTTAGGGAGCAATCCTATGGCTCCCAGATGGTACTTGGGAAGCCATAGGAAATGGCTACAGCTGCCAGAAAAATCCAGTTGTGGGGTGGTGTTCAACAAGCTTTCATTGGCTCAGTCCCCTGGACTGAACTCCATTTCATCTTCTGCCATGCAGGCAACAAGTCAGGCCAGCTACAGGATTTATATACATTATTATTATTTATTAGTATTAGTATTAGTATTAGTATTAGTATTTTACATAAAAGAACATTTGCACAAATTTTGGTCAGAAATTGCACAAGTTTGCCTGATTTGTATAAGTCGCAGCCAGAATCTGCACAAATTTAGCAAATTTGTGCAAATTTGCCCAAATCTCTATTTATGCAAATTACAGCTGAGACAATGTAATCCCCTTTGGAGTCCCTGGAACTTGGGGAAACAATGCATCTTGGCTCAAGCTGAGTTGGGCATGTCAGAGCCTCTTTCTACTTCTGAATCCATAAACACAACCATGACAATGTGTGTGTGTGTGGGGGGGGGATTTCTGCTTGGATCCCTCCATTTAAAGAGTCTTGTAGGTTTATACCCTAAATGTGTCATCCTATGCATGTTTAGACAGGAAAAAGTCTTAAAACTCCCAGCATTCCTTAGCCAGCGATCCTTAAACATAAGGATTTTTAAAATCATTAAAACGCCCACCCCCCTGTAAAACCCTATTTGTAGGATTTGGAGTGACACTGTCCCTAGTTTTCGACTTGGTTACATTTTATTTGCATGGAATGTGAAGAGAGGTAACAACAACAACAACAACAACAACAACGGGCCACCATTTAGAGCTGCCTAATGACTGACTGGAAGGAAAGAGAATTTGAAATAATATTTTTTTTCCATTATTTCTGGGCCTCCTTAAGACTTCCTTATAGACCATTCTGTCTACTCCAGATAAAAGTTGCACAGCAGTTTAATATGCCAACCACTTGTGCTCTACAGCACCAAATCATCACACTAAATCTATTGTAGAGTTCTGGACCATATGGGTGGAAGGAAGGAAGAATGGGAAAGGTGTCCGAGACAGTTCCCAAGAATGAAGGAGAGCATTAATAATGTTAATGAAGGACGAGAGACAGAGATTGACATCTGTGGCGTTTGAACCAACCTGTCATGAACACTGACACACAACATGCCATGAGTGCCAATAGGGATGTGCCTGTAGTCATAAGCAGTGGAATGTGCAAACATTTGTAACAGTCTTCCCTTACCCCTTAATGGAAGTGTTCCATTTAAAGTTTCCAGAAGGCCAGCTAGCCATGCCTTTCTGCAGGACACGGCTGGGCAGACTTCACATTTGTGGGGTCTACTTTGTTGTTTATTTGTTCACTAGAAACCTGAGGTACACTAATTAGAACCAAGTGCAAAACAGTGATGGTGGCAAGAGAATCTATTATTATTATTATTAGTATTATTATTCATATTATTATTCATATTATTATTATTTATTACATTTATATACTGCCCCAAACCCGAAGCTCTCTGGGCAGTTTACAAAGATTCAAAACATTGAACATTTAAAATCAATATACAAAATTTGAAAGCATAAAAAGCATAAAAACAAACTACTTATCAACTATCCAGAGGTCAGTTACAAAACTCAACATATGCTATTAAATGTCTGGGAGGAGAGAAAAGTCTTGACCTGGCACCGAAAAGATAACAATGTTGGTGCCAGGTGAGCCTCATCAGGGAGATTGTTCCATAGTCTACGGAGCCACCACTGAAAAGGCCCTCTCCCTTATTGCCATCCTCCGAGCTTCCCTTGGAGTAGGCACTCGGAGGGACCCACAAACCAAGCACTCTATAATTCAGCTGAGTTACTATTGGTCAGGGATTCTAACATCAAGTGGCCAGTAGAGATGACCAGGTCAAATGCAACTGGGATGCATAAGAAATTCATTTCAGATTATTTTTTATCTGGATTTCCTCAGTTCAAGCCTTTCAGTTGGAACATGAACTTGAATGCAATCTGCAGTCAAAGTCCATACATTTTCAGGCTTACTGTGTGATTTGCGCCCCCCGTCCCCATGGGTTTGACACCATGCATGCTTTGAAAAATGTGCATAAAAACAAGTATATATTTGGAAAATTTGCACAAATACTCTTTAATCAATAGGAAAAGAATGCATACATTTCAAAGATGCACACCAGTCATGTGTACATTTGGGAAAATATGCACAAAAATTCACAGATTTCCATACAAAGAAACAAAACACAAACAAAGCTCACAGACTGATGTATAGACTCGAGTCAGGATGAGCTTCAAGATGAAATTTGGAGAACTTCAGAGAATTCGAGTTTTGTTTATTTGCTCAGCCCTTTAACCAACCCAATGTCAGGGAAAATTTAATTTTAAGTGGTCTAAAAGTTGATTGGACAAAAGTTTGAGTGTCCAGAAGGACTGAACAAGCCAGCTGAAGTCAATGAGCAGAGAGAGAAAGTTTTTTCTTTTTTTTTTTGATTAATATTTTTATTAATTTTTCCAACAAACACATACACAAATAAACAATAATATAACATACAATAACATAAAACCAATTTCCCCCTCAACTACCCCCCGTGGTCCCCCCCCTTCCGAGACCGTCTCATTATCCTTCATCCTCTTTCCAAAATTTTAATGATTCTTTTGAAGGCAATTGTCCCTTCCCCGATCTTAAAACGTAATTCAAAAGGGGCGTCCATATTTCCCCAAAATCACTCTTCCTGGACATTCCCCTCTTTATTTTCATTTTACACGTCAACATATCATTCAAAGCTAAATCCCAAATTTCTTTATACCACTCTTCTATTGTATAACTTCGTTGCCCTTTCCAATTTTTAGCAATCAGTATTCTAACAGGTGCCAGGAGGTTGTTTACCAATTCTTTATTTATTACATCCTTATTCCTACTATCCCATATTGCTAGTAGAGCTAGCTTCGGGTTTAATTCCAACCTACTTCCAATTATATCACTTATTTCTTTACAAACCCTTACCCAAAATTTTTGTACTTGTTCACAGCTCCACCACATATGAAAATATGTCCCAACCTCCTGACACCCCCTCCAGCAATTCTTGGGCAATTTTTTATCAATCTGGTGAAATCTAACAGGTGTTAAATACTAGGGGTGTGCATCGGATCGGATCCGATCCACGATCCGAATCCGATCCGCCCCAAAATCGGGAAAATCCGATCCGATCCGATCCGATCCGATCAACCTCCGATCCGATCCGATCCGATCCGACGAGGTCCGATCCGGATCGGACGCCATTTTGAATGCTTTTTCCCATAGCCAAGTATTGTTTTACAATAACGCCTATAACTTTTTCATTTTTAAAGATAGAAGGATGAAACTTGGGCACATTATACACTGGTTAGGGATAGTTATCTGTGAGAAATTTCAGAAAGATTGGTGCATGCGTTTTGAGGCAATTAATTGTTTAATAAATACCCAGAAATGCCTATAACTTTGTCATTTTTAAAGTTACAAACATGAAACTTTGCCACATTGTAGGTGGTACCTTGGGACCTATCTGTGAGAAATTTCAGAAACTTAGGTGCTTGCCTTGTGTGGCAATTAATTTTAGAAAAATGGGTAGTAGTGGGGTAAATACATTTACGCCTCCCATTTTTTTATTTTTGAAGATACAAACAGGAAACTTGGGCACATTACAGGTACCACTTGCCTTGATATGTGTGTGAAATTTCAGAAACATTGGAGCTTGCCTTGTGTGGCAATTAATTTTTGAAACAATGAGGAAAGAAACACCTATAACTTTGTCATTTTTAAAGTTACACACATGAAACTTTGCCACATTGTAGGTGGTACCTTGGGACCTATGTGTGTGAAATTTCAGAAACATAGGTGCTTGCCTTGTGTGGCAATTAATTTTTTAATAAATACCCAGGAATGCCTATAACTTTGTCATTTGTAAAGTTACACACATGAAACTTTGCCACATTGTAGGCGGTACCTTGGGACCCATGTGTGTAAAATTTCAGAAACGTAGGTGCTTGTATTGTGTGGCAATTAATTTTTGAAACAATGAGGGATTCATTGGACAGCACTTGCCCATAGGGATTCATTGGACAGTACTTGCCCATAGGGATTCATTGGACAGTACTTTCCTATAGGAAATCATTGGAAAGCACTTGCCCATAGAAAATCATTGGAAAGCACTTGCTCATTGAGAAATACAGTTATGCCTCCCACTTTTTTATTTTTGAAGATACAAACAGGAAACATGGGCACATTGTAGACTGGTTAGGGATAGTTATCTGTCAGAAATTTCAGAAAGATTGGTGCATGCGTTTTGTGGCAATTAATTTTTTAATAAATACCCAGGAATGCCTATAACTTTGTCATTTTTAAAGTTACATACATGAAACTTTGCCACATTGTAGGTGGTACCTTGGGACCTATGTGTGTAAAATTTCAAAAACGTAGGTGCTTGCCTTGTATGGCAATTAATTTTAGAAAAATGGGTAGTAGTGGGGTAAATACATTTACGCCTCCCATTTTTTTATTTTTAAAGATACAAACAGGAAACATGGGCACATTACAGGGAACACTTCACTTGATATGTGTGTAAAATTTCAGAATGATAGGTCCAGGCATGTGGTGGCTACGAATTTTTTAGATTAAAAGTTATTAACCTTTTTTACACAGAGGCTGGGGCTGTCAATTGCACCCTCCCGCCTCCCGGGAAGAAGAAGGAAACACTTTCTCTCATCTCTTTGATCCTTGCACGCTTGGCTGCAACTGAGCTAGTATCCATTACAAAAGGAGAAACAAAGTAGCACTTGGCTCGTGTCTGCTTTGATACTTTCACTCAAGCAGAACGGCTGAGCCTAGGATCACTCTCTCTCGCTGGGATCGTTACAGGAGAAATTTTCTACAGTCTTCAAAGTGGTGTGTGCAGACACCTTGCCACCACATGCCTGGACCTATCATTCTGAAATTTTACACACATATCAAGTGAAGTGTTCCCTGTAATGTGCCCATGTTTCCTGTTTGTATCTTTAAAAATAAAAAAATGGGAGGCGTAAATGTATTTACCCCACTACTACCCATTTTTCTAAAATTAATTGCCATACAAGGCAAGCACCTACGTTTTTGAAATTTTACACACATAGATCCCAAGGTACCACCTACAATGTGGCAAAGTTTCATGTATGTAACTTTAAAAATGGCAAAGTTATAGGCATTCCTGGGTATTTATTAAAAAATTAATTGCCACAAAACGCATGCACCAATCTTTCTGAAATTTCTCACAGATAACTATCCCTAACCAGTCTACAATGTGCCCAAGTTTCCTGTTTGTATCTTCAAAAATAAAAAAGTGGGAGGCATAACTGTATTTCTCAATGGGCAAGTGCTTTCCAATGATTTTCTATGGGCAAGTGCTTTCCAATGATTTCCTATAGGAAAGTACTGTCCAATGAATCCCTATGGGCAAGTACTGTCCAATGAATCCCTATGGGCAAGTGCTGTCCAATGAATCCCTCATTGTTTCAAAAATTAATTGCCACACAATACAAGCACCTACGTTTCTGAAATTTTACACACATAGGTCCCAAGGTACCGCCTACAATGTGGCAAAGTTTCATGTGTGTAACTTTACAAATGACAAAGTTATAGGCATTCCTGGGTATTTATTAAAAAATTAATTGCCACACAAGGCAAGCACCTATGTTTCTGAAATTTCACACACATAGGTCCCAAGGTACCACCTACAATGTGGCAAAGTTTCATGTGTGTAACTTTAAAAATGACAAAGTTATAGGTGTTTCTTTCCTCATTGTTTCAAAAATTAATTGCCACACAAGGCAAGCTCCAATGTTTCTGAAATTTCACACACATATCAAGGCAAGTGGTACCTGTAATGTGCCCAAGTTTCCTGTTTGTATCTTCAAAAATAAAAAAATGGGAGGCGTAAATGTATTTACCCCACTACTACCCATTTTTCTAAAATTAATTGCCACACAAGGCAAGCACCTAAGTTTCTGAAATTTCTCACAGATAGGTCCCAAGGTACCACCTACAATGTGGCAAAGTTTCATGTTTGTAACTTTAAAAATGACAAAGTTATAGGCATTTCTGGGTATTTATTAAACAATTAATTGCCACAAAACTCATGCACCAATCTTTCTGAAATTTCTCACAGATAACTATCCCTAACCATTGTATAATGTGCCCAAGTTTCATCCTTCTATCTTTAAAAATGAAAAAGTTATAGGCGTTTTTGTAAAACAATACTTGGCTATCGGAAAAAGCATTCAAAATGGCGTCCGATCCGGATCGGACATCCGGTCCGATCCGATCCGACCATCCTCCGATCCGATCCGATCCGATCCGACCCCCCAGGTCCGATTCCGATCCGCTATCCGATCCGATCCGGGGGGTCAGTGCACATCCCTATTAAATACCATCTCCAAACTGTCTTATAATAATTCTCCTTAATTCTAATCGACAATACCTTTAACATTCTTCCATTCCATATCCTCCCCCAATTATCTTCATTAATTTTCCCCCTTATATCTTCTTCCCAAACCTCTTTTATGACCTTAAGTGAGTCCTGAATTTCTTCCTCTATTAATATTTTATATATCTCACTAGTGAGTCCTTTCTTAGCTCTAGCTTCTTCTTTATCCCACGATTGTTCAATTAAATCTTCAAATCTAGTATTGTTTCTACATTCCTTATTCTTTGTGGTCCAATCCTGTGTCCATTTTAACAGCTGCAAACACTTGAACCACGCTAGCTTTTGTCCTTTAAATAAATTTTTAATATGCTCACTATCCTTCATCTTTTCCATCCAATTCCTTAATTTAATAATATCTAGTTCTTTCAGACTCCCTTCTATCTCTGATTTTAATACACTTGGGAAGTTACCCACTACTACAACTGGGGCAAGCGGAGACTCCCCTGGTATCAACTTCCCTCTATACTTCTCCCAGATCATTAATATATTTTCCAACAATGGGTTGTCCAGTACTTTGAATTCTTTCTTTTGCATTTTAGTAAAAAATATATTTCGTAATTTATACTCCACCTTTACTGTTTGCGATTCTAACCATTCCATGTCTTGTTCCCCTAAAATAGCATGAATAACATATCTTAACTGGTTCGCAATATAATAATTCTTAATATTCGGAAGTCCTAGACCTCCTTTCTTTTGAGCCTTATACCATAACCCCTTATTTATCCTAGCTCTTTTATCCCCATTACAATAAGCATTAATCATATTTTGCCAACTTTTAATCTCAGCCGCTGATATTCTAATAGGTAACATTCTAAACAAAAAATTAATCTTAGGTAATATATTCATTTTAATAACCGCTATTCTACCAAACCAAGAATGTTTTAATTTTCTATATATCTGTAACTTCTCCCCTACCTCTTTCCTTAACCTTACTAAGTTAAGTTCCTCTAGTCTATTTAATTCTCTATCTATATTAACTCCTAAATATCGTATTATATTTTTATATCCTAATCCTAAATTAGCTTTACATTTCTCCATCTCTTCCTTGTTATAATTATACAACATCATTTCTGACTTTCCCCAATTAACTTGTAATCCTGTAATTTCCCCAAATTCTCTCAGATGTTTCTGAATCAGATCCCCGCTTTCAAGGGGATCTTCTAATGTCAGCAACGTATCATCCGCAAACATATTTACTTTAATCTTATCATTACTACCTATCCCCTTTAATCTATCATCTTCCCTAATTACATTTGCTAAAATTTCTATAACTACTGCAAATAAAATCGGCGAAAGTGGACATCCTTGCCTAGTTCCTCGGGCTAGATTTATTTGTTGCGTTAACCCATCATTAACCATTATTTCCGCTTTATTATTTTTATACATCTGATTAATCACTCCCATAAATTTATTTCCAAACCCAAACGTTTTTATTATTATTTTTAACGCTGGCCATTCCACGCAATCAAAGGCTTTGAAAATATCCAAAGCTACTAATCCTGCTTTTAACTTTCTTCTTTTTATAATATTTATTGTATTTATAACCCTCCCAATTAAATTTGGCATTTTCCTACCAACAATAAATCCACATTGATCATTTTTTATATATTTAAAAATAAATGAACCCATTCTTTTAGCCATTATTGCTGAAAATATTTTTGCATCCTGATTTATTAAAGATATTGGTCTATAAGATGCTGGATCCGTCATATCCTTGCCTGGCTTCTGTATTAAAATAACCATGGACTGATCCCAAGATGGCGGGGTCCTTCCTCCTTCTATTATATTATTATATAATTTTAATAATCTAGGTATTAAAATATCCTTAAATATTTTATAAAATTCCGGCCCCAGTCCATCAATCCCCGGAGATTTACCTCCTTTTAGTTTTGCAATAATTCCCTCTATTTCTTTCTCAGTAACCAAGGCTTCCATACTCTCTTTATCTTGATCATCCAGTCTTATTTTCCAATTTCTTTCTACATATTCCTGTATCTTACCATTTGTAACCGCCTCTGATGCATATAGTTCTTTATAAAATTCCTGAAAAATTTTTAATTTATCTTTCATTAAATTACATCTATTCCCTAATTTATCTCTAATTGTCCCTATCATATTCTTAGCCTTCTCTGACCGCGTGGATCTAGCCAGCATTTTGGAATTTCTGTTATTATATTCAAAAAAATCTCTCTTTAAATACAACAAGTTCTTCTGAACCTGTTCTAATTCTTCTGTCTCCAATTCCTTTTTCTTAGCTTGAATTAAGGCATATAACCGCTTATCTTTAGTCTCCCTTAATCTGTCCTCTAGTCTCCTTATCTCTTCTTCAACGTTTTTATTACGTACTTCCTGTTGCTTTTTAAGTGTGGACATTTCCCTAATACACATCCCTCTTATTACTGCTTTCATTGTATCCCATAATAATCCTTGCGCATTAACTCCTTTTTCATTTATCTGCCATATTTCCTGTACTTCCTTTTTAAATTTCTCTACTATATTTTTATTTTTAAAAATTCTTCCATCCATTCTCCATCTCTTTGCTTGTTTATAATCCTTCTTCCTCTTCATCTCCATCGACATTAATGCATGGTCAGTGATCTTTATTACTCCTATATCGCAATCTATTAAATTTGATAGCATATTCTTTTATATAAATATATAATCAATCCTTGAATAACTCTTAAATCTAGGTGAGTAAAAGGTATATTTCCTCTCTTCTCCTTTTAATACTCTCCATACATCCCTTAATTCTTTCCCCTCCATTAATTTAGCTAATTCCGTCTTCCCCCCACCTCTAGCATCTCTAATAATATTATCCCTATCTTTCCCTTTATGAATTACCATATTAAAATCTCCTGCCATCACAATATTTTTGTTCCCTAAATCTCCCCCCATATCAAACACTTCTTTAAGGAATTCCATTTGATTCCCATTTGGAGCGTAGACATTAATCAACACAAATTCTTCCCCTTCCATCGTACAGTAGATTATAAGGATCCTTCCATTCTTATCTTTCTTTACACTTTGAATGTCAATACCACATTTCTTCGAGATTATGGTTGCCACACCTCTCGCTTTGGAAGTACCACATGACTTTTCATACACTCCTATTTCCCTCATTCGCAACTCATTAACCCCCTCCTTTGTCTGATGAGTTTCCTGCAAGAAGATTATATCAATTTTTTCCCTTTTCAACATTGTTTCAATTCTTCGTCTTTTAACCACCGTTCCTAGCCCCTTAACATTCAACGTTGCCCATCTCAATTTATTTTCCATCTCTTAATTTCAACCATATGTATCCATTGATCTCGGTCGGTGAACCCCATACCCCCCTTCCCCTCCCTCCCCCCACACAGACCCTCAGTATCCCCCCCCACCCCCCCCTCCCTTCCCTCCCCCTACACTTACCCTCCTTTTACCCCCCTGCTCACCAGACCTCTGGGCACTGGTCCCAATTATTTTAGAACTCTTCAGGGGTGGGGAACCGGCCCAACCCTCCGAGCAAAGTCCGATCCTCCACTCCTTTACCCTTTCCCCACTGATCCCATTTCATTGACTAGCCCCTCCAACCGCTCCTTCTTCTTGGACTACTTCTCCCGGGTCGTTGGGATCGATTATGCCCAACTTCTCCAACAGCTGAATTCCTTGCTCACACGATGTTATTCTTTCTTGCTTCCCACACCAAGCAAATCTCAGAAATACTGGATATCCCCAATTGTACGTTATCGATTTCTTCCTCAATGCTGCTGTACATATCTTGACACTCTTCCTCCACTGGATGGTCTGCGGGGAAAGATCCTGAAAAATCTCAATTGCTGTTGCTTGAATCATTGGTTGAGGTTGTTTCCTGATTGCTTGCATCAATTTTTCTTTTTTATAATAATTTGCAAATTTAACAATTATGTCTCTTGGAAGCACTCCTCTGCCTTTGAAACCAACTCGATGCACCCGTTCAAGATCATCTTCCTCCCAGGCCCCCTCCGGAAATTGTGTTTTTAACCACGACAGAATTGTATCTCTTAAATCTTTTAAATTCTCTCTTTCTTGTTCCGGATATTTTCTTATGCGCAGATTTGCTCGTCTGTCCCGATCCTCCATAGCGATAATGCGTTGTTCATGTTGAGAAATTTGGTCCTCATGCTTCTTGCAAGTTTCAGCCAGAGCTCTTGTGTCTGTCTGCAGCACTCCAACATCCTTCACCACTTGTGTTAAGCCCTCCATAAGTTCCTCTTGCGTGTCTTTAATGCGCTTGGCCAAGCGCTCTTCAAGCCCAACAAGCATTTTCTTTATATCCACCTTTAACTCTTCCATTGGGTCTGGCTGCCCTCCTCTGGTAGTCTTTGGAATTACAACTGGGTCTGCAGATGGAATTTTTACTGGCGACTTCTTTGCTGTCTTCTTATCTGGAATGTCTGGCATGTTTTGCTCCTCCAGACGCGTCAATCTCTGCCAGGTACGATCCGAACCGCGCTCTTTTGAGGATCTTACCCAGGCTGGGGTGGGAGCAGAAGATTTCTTCTGTCGTCCCTCCTTCTTTCTCATGAATTATCCCCCACCCTGTCTGCTTGTTCCTCTTGTTTACGTCAGACTGGATTACAAGTTCACTGGGGATTGACTTTAATCATCTTCTCAATAATCAGTTTTATTTCCAACAGTCTCTCCCCCAGTAACCTACTCAGCCAGTCTGCCTTAAATCCTCATTTATAAGTCCATAAATCGCCTCAAATATGGCCGCTTCACTTTCGTTTCTCCTTCAAGAGCTGACGACTCTTACAACCCCTCCTCTGTCCCTCCAGAGATCAATCAGTTCCAGAGACACTAACAGACTTTCTTTTAACAAGTTTAACCCAGGCTGGAGTGGGAATAAAGCTTCTTATAACATCACTCCTTGTTGCTCGTAAATTATCCCCTCTCTCCGTCCGTCTGGGTTCTCCTTTACTTTTTCTTTTTTTTTTTGCCACAGCCAGTCAGCCCAAACTGCCAGTTTACTGTTCTATTTCAAGTCCAAAACTCTCCCCCAGTAAACTATTCAAGTGGTCTTCCTTATATCATTCGTAAAGTCAATAAATTACCTCACCGACGTCTTCCTTCTTTGTTGTTAGCTCGAAGCGCCTGGTTTCACTTTAACAACCATCAAGCTCTGTCGCTTTTCAGCTCCCAGTCGGATAATTAATCACTTCCAGCCTTTCCCTGTCAACATAACATGTCTTTATGCCTCTCTTGAGACTCTTCCGTAAGGAATTAGTGCTTAATTCAAAGCTTTTATAAGGAGCAATGAGGATCTATGACTTTACCCCGTCGCGTTCATAGCCACGCCCAGAAAGTTTTTTCTATGCTGCAGAGAAGGTCAATCTGATAGTGGGAATGTTTCTACTAGGATAAGATAATTTAATATGCTGAACTAGGGTCCAGAAATGTGTATATAAATCAGCCTATAGAAATGACTATGTGGTGGGTCAGGCTGGAGTTTATCTGGAACAGTGGCTGGTGTATGAGAGATTGACGGAGGACTGTGCTATGCTCTAGCCATAAGGAAAAGCCTGTATATATCTGGAGAAACCAGTTTTGCCTTGTATATATTATATATTGGAACACAAGTAAAGGACTTGTATTATACACCATTTTGCTGAGTGTGAGTATTTCTTCAGCTACTGGGATTTTTCTGGACTTTATTGCTTACTCAGCACAGGCAGCGCTTGTCTCTTCCCTCAAACACCCAGTAATACTCTTATTTTACAAGTGAGGAACCCTGTGGCTAGGAGTCCCCTATAAGGGAAGGTTACAACAGCTGGGATTGTTTAGCTTGGAAAAATGGAAGGTAAGGGGAGAAATGATAGAAATGTATGAAATGATGCATGGAGACTTTTTTCCTCTCTCATAATACTAGAACCCAATGGGGTCATCCCATGTAGCTGATTGGTGGGAGGTTCAGGACAGATGAAAGGAAGGATGTCTTCACACAGCGCATAGTTAAACTACGGAATTGGCTCTAACAAGATGTAGAGATGGCCACCAGTTCAAATGGTTTTAAAAGGGGTGTAGAGAAATTCTTGGAGGAAAAGGCTATCAATGGCTATGAGTCCTGATGGTTATGTGCTACCTCCAGTATCATAGGCAGTAAACCTATATACACCAGTTGCTGGGGAACACAGGCGAGTGTTGACGCACTTGTGTCCTGTTCTGGGTTCCTGGCCACTGTGTGAACTGAGTACTGGACTAGATGAACCTTTGGTCTGATCCAGCAGGACTCTTCTTATGTTCTTAAGTTATTATGTTTTTAGGTGATTAGCACCAGGCCACCTGTGGCAGATATATCAATGGAGACTGGCCTGTTTCAGATGACACAATAATCAACGGGGGGGGGGGGAAACAATCATCCATTGTGTTGCTGAACGGCAGCATTCGGATGACATTTTAGGCAATGGAGGGGGGAAGAAGCAAGGGACAGTAAGTGATTGGCAGCATTCGGACAACACAATAATCAACACAACTGACGATTGTTTTCCCCCCCTGTTGATTATTGTGTCATCCAAATGCTGCCACTGAGATAGAGATAACCTTTCAATCTCACTTGCTCTTGTTAAAGTGATGTGTGTCAGAAGCCCTTGTTGATATACTGTCCATCACCCATGGATCTACCAATGCGATCCACCACAAGATCCTGATCTACTTTTCTGCCCACCCATGATGGAGGGTACTGGTACTATCAGCTGTTTGAGGTTGTAGCAAGCCCATTAACTCACCCACTTGTTTTTTTTCTCTTATTTCTTCCCCCCCTTTCCACCTTCATCCAGCATCCCATGGCTCCTCCCCTCCACTGAACATACTTATTACTCATTGAGTTGAGTTTTAATTCCAAAGATGGTGGTGGAGGAGGTCCTGTTGATGTTTGTTTTACTAAGGTATTTTGGTTTGTTTGTTTGTACTTCTGCAAATCTTTCAGATTTCTGAGCCTGCTTGTTTCTTAGTAGCCCTGTTATGGTTCCATTTCTGGCAAAAAAAGCACAGAGTTTGCTATATTTTTAAATCAGTAGAACTTTGATAAGGCACCCGGTTGGAAGGGAAGAGGTAGCATCAATGGACAGAATCCACCAAGCACAGCAGTTACACAAACTCCTGTAAAATAAATAAAAACAGACCCATTTGATTTATTTGATCAAGCTGTTCAATGTGAATTAGATACTTTGCAGCAACCCCTAATTACCACCTCCCCCTCACAATTAGGCTGTTGGTGATAAAAATATTGATTCATCTCCCCAACCTCATACACACACACATAGATTTCCAAAATGCATTTCTAAATGTTGCAGGAAGAATTCAAAGTGGCAGTAGAAACTAATGAATAATGCAATTGAATTTATTTGATTAACATAAGAAATCTATTTTAAAAAATGAACAACAAGTAGTGTAAAGTGTTGGATAAACCTCTCAATCTGAAATGATTTTAAACATGAGTGTTCTAAGGATGCATGTCCTGATACTTTTAGCCCACTTTCCCATTTTGACAATGAAAATGTTAAAACTAATTCACATTCTAGACCCATAGGAACATAAGAAGAGCCGTGCTGGATCGGGCCAAGGGTCGAGCTGTCCACCAGGACCCACAAACAGGACACAGGTGCAACAGCACCCTCCCACCCATGTTCCCCAGCTATGATCAGTCTTCACTATTATGCCCTAGGTCTTCAGCTGCTTCCTGTTATCTTCCAGCAATTCAAACTCCCTTCTGTGGTAGGGAGTTAGAAAGGAAATTTGCTGGAGCACCTCACAATAGGTTGGGTTCAAATTTAGCCAGACATAAAATAGACCCATTGATATCTATAAGTCTTAAGTTAGTCACGATCTACTTAAGGTAATCATGTCTAACTTAAATTAGTCATAGCTAACTTATGTCCCATTGATTTAAGTATGGACCCATCCCAATGACTGTTCTAGGTTTTCGTGCCACAAAGAGGAAATGAGGGCCTTGTATGGTAACTTTTTTAATGCCCTGTTCATGGGAGGGCATTAAATGCCTTGCACCATGTCCAGGGCTAGTGTAAAGTGGGTGTGTGAATGTGGTCTGGAGGAGTATAGGATATGTCACAAGGGTGCTCCTCTCCTTTGCTCCATGGAGGCTGGTGGCTCTGATGTCATGGGGACAGTAAATCCACTCCAGGTTTCAGTCAGAACTCTAAAGGGGTTATCCAAGGTCCTGAACCTTATCCCCAAAATAGGTCGAGCTCTGTATATAACTCCTTTTGAGTTCTGACTGCAACCCAGACCAGATTCACTGCCCCACTGATATTAGGGCCACCAGCCTCCATGCCTTGGTTTCCACCATTCCACCCACAACATTGCCTCACTTTAGCCATTCCGCTGGTCTGATGGCAGCATGTCTCATGTGCTGTCAGCAGAGAAGGTCTTCTGCCATTTCCCGGGTCCACTCAGCTGGCATAACCCAAGTATACCATTGCTCTGTTACAGTAGCCCCCCCCCCCACCAATTTCCTCAAAATTCTCTCAGAAGGAGGAAGTCAGGAGATAACAGGGCAGTAGACTCACTTGTAAAAGCTTCCCATAATAGAAGGGAGGTTGAATTTAGCTTCCACACATTTGGCAGGACATGCAAGGGGGGGTCACAGAACCAGGCTCCTCCCACACAATTGTTATAACAATGGGGCATTTTCTTTCCCCAGCACTTCCGCTACGTGCAGGGGAGAAATAATAATCCCGTTCTCCCTAACCATGCATGCTTCTTAGAACAGGCTTTGGAATGGGGAAAACAAGAAGAAGCTGCAGACTTCAGGCATCATGCGAGTTAAGACCGATTGCCAGTTCTGAACTTTGAGCTTCGTTTTAAACTTTTAGCTAAGAAGCATTTTAATGGATTGGCGAGAGGTGAGAAAACATTTTTACACCTCGAGTGCAGACAATAATCTTTTTCTTTCTTTTCTTTTTTTTTTGCTTGCCCCAGGTTAACTTCCACGATCAACAATGGTGACACAATTGGTATGGATTAAAGAGGATTAACATTTAGTATTATTTCTGGGAAATAAAGGTCGGTGACTTCACACAGTTATAAGAGGCTATGATGTTGCTGAGAGATTGTTTCACACTGCCCCTTGCAAGTGCTTATGACAAGTTTCTTTAGCATTCTCTTTCTCTTTTCAGTGATCTCACTGACTGACAAGGAGATCAAGCGATGACACCAACACAGTCTCCCTTTTAAAGCAGGTTGATTGTGCTGTAGCCTCAGGACAGCTTAAGAAAAGACACCTGATTCTTCCGCAGTGTTTATTTTGTATTCAAAGTGAATGAATATTTTAAAACACTGGGCACCCATGAAAAATAGGTGGCACAAAGTTTAATCTTACATGCTGGGGGACTAAATTAGTAAATACCCATTTCAAATGAATGGATGCGATATACTGATTAATGGCTGTGCCGTTCTAGAGAATCACAGGTGGAGGCAACCCCTTGAATTGCTTTTGCAATGCTTTCCAGTGTTTATGAGTTTTGTTTTGTTTTACACTGCCAAAAGGTAGCCCACCTACCTAGCTCTTTTTAAATTGGGGATTGCACGAAACATATGGTTGGTAAGTCCAATAAATTAATTTACTGAATGTTACTCCAAAAGGCATAGAACAGCCTTCTTCAGCGGTGCCCTTGAGATCTTTTGAACTTCAACTTTCATCATCCCCAGCCAGCATGGCCAATGGCAAGGGTTGCTTGGAGTTGGAGTTGAAACTATTGGCATGGCACCAAATTGGGGAGGCTGGGATAGATGTTTAACTGATTCCACAACTACGTACTTTGACATGTTTTTACAAAGGGGTGAACCAATGAGAAAGGTTGAATTAAGTTTTTCTTTACTTTTTGAGCAATATATAGATTGGAGCTAGGTGCTTTCTTTTTATTTTTTGCACAACAATTAGCTGCAAGGAGGTGCAGTTATTGTCAACCAATGCTTTAATTGGGAAACACACACACACACACACACACACACACACACACACAACATAGCATAGCACACATGGTGTAGAAAAGTCCCTTCTGCTTAGGGACTTGTGAATCAGCAAAACTTAAGCTCCCTGAACTCCAAATTCCAACTCATTCCAACTCGAGTCTGTGTTGAAATGTGAACATTCTTTTTTCTTTTGCATGAGAATCCGCATAGGCTTCCATGCATATTTAACTATACGTATGTATCCATTGTTCACATGTTTGAAATGTGTGCATTGAAATGCGTGTCTTCCCCAGATTGTACATCTCCCATTGATTAAAGCATTTGGTGTCCTTTTTCTTTTCTTTTTTGCAAAAGTACATATTGTTTTCATGCATTTTCCTCAAATGTGTGGATGGTGTTGAATGCATTTGTTTTCGGTGTGTGTGTGTTTCTGCTTATCACATTGATAAATTTCCATATAACAAAGTATTTTTGTATGCTTCATGCCTGCTTGCTTTTTGTGTTGGGGTGTCTGGCTGGAGAAGAGGAGTGGAGGCTCAAAGGGATGCAGCAGAGGGACTTTTTATTAGTAGGGATGCTAATTTGGCATCCACCTCAGAATTCTCTTTTACTTCTGAATTTAGATGTAATCTTCACAGTGGAGGAAATGAATTTCCCCATCAGCAATATATTGTTTCTTGTAATGTAAAGTAGTCTGGGAGTGACTTGGTCTCAAATGTGCAATCAGGATCCAGTAGCTTTCCAAACGGCCTGCTACTGGTGGATATGACAACTGTTAGAACTAGTTTGTTCATATGGATCTGCACTGTTGCCTGAATTTGGGGACTTTCCTTGGTGCCAGGGCTATGGAGACTTGCTCTTCAAAACTTACCACCACATCACTGGGAAGGAGAAGGTAAAAGCTTCCTGGAACACTCACTGTTCCTGGTTTTTGTATGGTACATAATCATACAGTCAGAGGGGTTTGGGTGCAAGAAATCCAGAGTGGAAACATCCCCAACAGATGGCTGCCAAGCTTTGGCTTGAAAATCCCTAGCAAAGAAGAGCCCACCAGCTTTCTAGGTAATTGGTTCCATGGTCAAACTACTCTAATCATGAAGAAGTGTCTCCTAATGTTCAACAGAGTCCTGTCCTCCTGTAACTAGTCCATTGGATCTAATCCTGCCCTTTGGGGCCTCAGAGTACAAGCTGTTGTTCTCTTCTATGTGACAGAAATAGGCATAGCTCAGTGTGAGCAAGCACATTCTTGGCCTGCAGAAGGTCCCTGGTTCAATCCCCAGTTTTTCCAGGTAGGTCAAGTACAGAATCCTGGCTGCAACCCTGTAGAGCTTTTGCTGCTAGTCAATGTTGATCATACTGGGCTAGATGGACCAAGGGTCTGACTCAGTATAGGGCAGATTCCAATGTTTCTATGTTCCTATGGCAGCCTTCAGGTATTTGAAAAGTGCTATCATGTCCCCACCATAGGCGTGCGCAAGGACTGTGCCAGGTGTGCCCAGGCACACCCTAAAGTCTCAGGCAATAAGCACCAAATTGAGGGGGCCATTGAGTAGGGATCCAGAGGGGGATCCAGACACAGAGGGAACAGTCCTCTGGCTGCTCTCCGGCTGCTCTGCTGCTGCCCCCTGACAGTGCGCCATTGCTCCAGGCAGCAGGAGCAAAAAGGAATCACTCTTCCGGAAGCCTCTATGCTGGAAGCCACACTTCAAAGAGGCCAGGGGGGCACAAAGATTAATATCACATTGTAAGCCCCTCCTCTGGCCAGTATCACTACAAAGCCCCACTAATGCTGGGGCTTTAGGAGCATCTCCTCATTCCCCCTCCCACAGTCAGGCAAGCTGAATGCAGAATAGAGCATCAGTGACTACAGTGTTTAATAAATAAATGAATAATAATTCAGAGCAATTGCTCAAACCCTTGATTTTATATAATTTTTTTAATGATCGTGGTACTTTGAAAGCAGAACTGTCAGAACCAGCATGATCTTTTAAAAATTCATATAAAATTGATGGTTTCAGCAATTGCTCTGAACTTTTTTCACACATGACTAGCCAGAACCCATCTTCAATGTCCCACAAGTTTCAAGTTTTTATCTTTAAAAATGAAGAAGTTACAGTGGGGGGGGGGCTTTTGGGAGACCCCCTATAACTTTTAAATTTGAAAAGGTAGAGACATGAAACTTTTTGGACATTGCAGATTGGATCTTGCAAGTCCTTGCTCCCCAAGTTTCATGTCATTATAATTTAAAATAAAAAGTTATGCATGCATTTCCCCCAATGCAAGCCTATGGGGGGGGAAAAAACAGACAAGTATTTTGGCAGCACGGCGGCCCAGTCAACCAGCTGTCAATAAAGTTGCATGATGTTTTAAAAAATCATATAAAATACAGGGCTGGAGGGATTGATCTGAAATTTGGCACACATATCTAGCACATGTTGCTACACCTATGCGCGAAATTTCAAAACAATCCCTCCACCCCTGTAGTTTACATGATTTTTTTTAAAGATCATACAACTTTTTGACAGCTCTGAATGCACATGTTGAGATGTCATTCTGAGCTGTCAGAAGTTAAACGAAGTTTTAAAAAATCATATAAAATACAGGGGTAGAGGGATTGTTCTGAAATTTAATATACATACTTAGGCATACCCCATAAGCACTGTGACCAAGTTTCAAGTCTGTAACTTAAATAGTGGTCTGATAATCCGATAAAATCCAATATTACTGGACCAAAAAAATTTCGGATCCGATAATTTCAGAGGGATTTCTATCGTATCATTGTCGTTAATCGGATGTCCGATAACACCATTATCGTATCGTTATTGGACATCAGAACAATATGATACACATCCCTAGTGCACACCCTCATGAAATGTGTTGTGCATGCCTATTGTCCCCATTCAGTCTTGTCTTCTCCTGGATAGACAGTATAGATCTCTCTCAACCAGTGTTATTGCACTCCCCTCCTTTTTGCAGACTGATTTATTTATTCATTTGTTTATTACACTTTTATACTGCCCAGTAGCCAGGGCTCTCTGGGCACTGGCAGTTCACAATTAAAACCATAAAATACAACAACTCAAAACATAATATAAAGCTTTAAACATTTTGTTTTTTTTTAAAGAAAAAACAAGTAAAACCAAAGCAAACCCAGCAACAGTTACAGCCCAGGGAAAGCTTTTGTGAAAAGATGTATTTTCAGGAGGCGTTTAAAGGATGTTACATTTTCTGCCTCTCGAACCACATGAAGGAGGATTTTCCAGATAGTGGGTGCAGCAGCTACAGACTTCCCACAAGCAATTGGTTGGTCACTATGGGAACAGAATCCAGCATGGCTCTTTTTATGTCCTTATATTCTAGTGTTAGAAGGTAATCCCACGGTAGGAACAGTTGGATAAATAGGAATAATCTAAAGGACTCTTGACTCCTTGCCCAATTAATATTGTTACTTAATTTAAAGGGAACTTAGAAGGATCCCTTACCCAACATGCTGCTTAACAATTTAAAAGGTAATTACATTACCCTTGCTCAATTATAAAGCTATTTAATAATTTAAAAGGTATCTAGAATATCCTTAATCAATCAAGGAGCAGATGCTTCAATGCTAATCCCTCCATCCCATCTGCTCTGTTTGTCATAGTGCTCTAGGGTGTGGCTCATCCCTGATGTTCAAAAGTGCTGAACCATGATCCAACAACTGGAGAGAGGGAGTACAGTTTGCTATTATTAATCTGAAAGACAATTTTACACTAACACACACACTGCATATCCTTAATGCAAAGAGAAAAGAAGGACTATTACTCACTCACTAATATTTGCCAGCAAAGGACTACATCCCCAAGAATCTCTTATCCCCTCGATTTGGGGAAGTAGACCTCAAAGCTAACAAGAGGTTCTGTTTTATACCCTCTTTCTCGATCAAATATTCTAAAATCCATGCCAATCACTATGTACAGAAATCTTAATAGGTTAAGCTAGTTGATTGGCTCATCTATGTTGATCTTGCTCTTTTGAAAACCCTAACTCTCTATTTAGGGCCACATCTCTTCTGAGCAGTGTATTGATGTCTTGATCACTGTCGTCATTGTAAAGAACATTCCACAAATTCATTTATCTGTGTGCCCTGCAGTTTTTATGTTATTGTCTGGGCTGGTTTGCTAGGGTGACCAGATAAAATCCAGGTTAGGGCTCATGTAACTTTAAGAGTTGTAGAGAAAAGGGAATTTCAGCCAGTGTCATTTGTATGCAATTAGTTCCTGGTGATATTCCCTCTTCATCACAACAGTTAAAGCTGCAGGGGCCCTGCCTTCTTTTGTATATGGTCACTCTAGTATAGTGCCTGCAACTTTAACTGTTGTGATGAAGAGGGAATTTCACCAGGAACTAATTGCATACAAATGACACTGGCTGAAATTCCCTTTTCTCTACAACTGTTAAAGTTACATGAGCCCTGACCTGGATTTTATCTGGTCACCCTACTGGTTTGCACATCACAATAAGCCATCATGGGTAAATTCACCCATGATGGCTCCAAGAGCATGGTGGCTGCCATTTTGAATATGCAAGCCATGGCAACTTCTTGTGCTGTGTGAAACCAGGCATTATGGGTTCCACAACCCATGGATAACCCATGGTTAGCTTTCCTCATTGAGCAAAACCCACAGACACATCTTGCCCTGTTCTTCTTTTACCTGTTCTCAGTGGCACTTTGTAAGGTGGGAATTCCAAGGCACAAAAAGCTTTTGACTTGAGACAGCTTTTCTACTAGTCTCTAACTATGGTTCATCAGTAAAATGCAAGCAAGTGTTAAACTTATCTAAGCCTTTACAACCGTTGCCTTGATGAGCAATTGTGCATCTATAACCCCCTTCACTAGACAGCAAGAACTACACCAAGCAGGATATAACACTTTGAAAATGGTTTGAAAATGGTATATATGGAACGTGCCAAGGGCCCCAACAGTTGTCAATGCTGTTAGAAAGCAGTACTGTAGATCCTGGCCCAGTTTCTTCCATTTTTCTTGTTATCTCCCCTTCTACTTTTGGTCTGGATCTGCTTATGTTTTGTAGTTTAGACTAGAAGCTGTAGTGCCAGTTCAGGACATACGTGTGTGTGTGTGTGTGTGTGTGAGAGAGAGAGAGAGAGAGAGAGTTCAGTTAAATACTGTTTTGAGAGGATTGTTGTTGTTGTTCTTTTAATCAGAATAATGAAGAAATGGAAAGAAATTCTGAATAGGGATTTGGGTGTGTGTGGAGCTTAATGAGTTTCCATTAGGTGTGTGCACTGGATCGACTCCGATCCATGATCTGGAGCCGATCCAGGGGAAATCAGATACAATTATCCGATTTCCAATCCCCCCTCTGGATCGTCCGATCTTTTCCGAACCGGTCCGGAAGGACCCGATCCAGTTCGGGAAAAATTGGAGGATCGGCAGGCGCCTGCTGGCACCTCCCGCTGCTTCCATTCGCAGGCGCAAGTGGGCGCCTGCCGATGGAAGTGGACAGCGGGGGGGGGGCTTACCTGGTGGGGAGTCCTCCTCCTCCCATGGCCGGCTGTAAACTACTGCAAACTAGGCCTCGCGGCCCAGTTTACAGGAGAGCGCCAGGTGACACTCTCTTGTAAACTAGGCCACGAAGCCTAGTTCGCAGTAGTTTACAGCCGGCAATGGACGGAGAAGGATGCCCTGCCAGGTAAGGAGCAGGGGGGGCTTACCTGGGGTGGCTGTCCCCTGCCATCAGCAGCCCATGCACCTACCCCCCCTCCAAAAAGCATCCACAAAAAGTCCCCAGAATTTGGAGTGAGCCTGCAGTTTAGCTTGCAGATTCAAGCCAAATCAGGTGGGCAGTGGAAGTCCTTCAAAAATGTTCAGTAAACTGGAGGACAGATTTTGGCTCAGCACTAGCTCCATGTGTCCCCTGGAGCTTAGACGCAACCTTGCCCCCACCTCACACCTGCATCATGGTGGATGAAAAATGAGGGCCGGGCTGCCAACACAGTTGATGCTGTTGCCACTTGAAGTGGCATCACAAAAAATACACAAACACTACGGAGGGGGGAGAAGTTGCGCTACACTGCCTGCACATGGTGAACCCTACCTGTGAGAAACCAATGAGAATGCCTCCTCCCTGTAGGGAAAGTTGGTGAAATCCCCCTCCCTCAGTTTCTCTGCCCACAGGCCTACTATCAACAGTGCAATAGCTGCCTTAAAGTTGAAGCAATAAAACGATGAGGCAGAAGCTCTAGTTGAAAAGTGTCTTAAGGCCAGTCTGGACCAATATGGCATCACAACGTCCCAAGATACAGAGTATAAATCTAGTGCTAACACCCCCCCCCCCCATTGGAGACTTGGGCCAGATCTACACCAAGCAGGATATAGTGGTATGAAAGCAGTATGAAAGCGGTATATAAAAGGCAGAAGCCACACCAAGCAGGATATAGTGTTATATGGTATGTGTCAATGGGCCCCAATAGTTGTCAGTGCACTTCAATACTGCTATAAGCGTGGCTCCTACCTTTTATATACCGCTTTCATACCACTATATCCTGCTTGGTGTAGATCTGGTCAGTGAGGGTTGAATTAATAGGAACATCACAAATGGAGAGTAAATGTAACCACAATGCAACGGGGATAGATCTTCCACTCAAATATTTACATTCAGTATTCAAGAGATCCAGAGCAGGTGTAGTATAGTGACCATGGCTAAAAATTGGCTAATCCCTTGTGTCCAGTATGAGATCTTCAGGTGGCCTTATGTAAATCACACAGTCTCCAAGCCACAGGCCTCCATATCCATTCAGAGGAATCATATATTTTTCCTATTTTAGTTTACATGGTTCTTGTCAGGATTACAACACTTTAAAGCACTTTATAAATGCAAAGTATTGCCATTAATTAAAAACTGCTCTTTTTTTAAAAAAAATGTAAATTATTCCATCTAAAGGACATATTTTGAGTACTGAGAAATCAAGAAAATGGTCTATCTTTAGCTAATTCCCCTATTTTTGGCGGGGGTGATATTTAAAACCATCTTTCTCTGGCATAATCTAACAATTTTAGAAAAGCGTTGTTGTTAATTGTAAGATAAAACCATTAAAATTAATTACTACAGATTTAACACAGACTCCTGTATGGAGAATATATAAGGCAGTAAACCACCATCCTTGAAAAGTTAATACTGTGTGATTCCCCATTCAATTGCATGAACTTCAGACTGATGTGGGGAAGGAGTAGGCTAAGATTTGGCCAACCAAAATGCCTGCATTTTTTTCTGAATTCTGGAGTCAGGTTAGGGCTCATGGCTTGATGGGTTTCTACCAGCTAGGCCACCTGGACTGTAATCTGTAGACCCCACATTTGCCAGGGTCAGCGCATGCTGAGTCAAGCCAGCGTGGGGATCCACCCAATCCATTTTGCCAGGATTTTGTGTAATTGTCCCCTTTGTGGTGACCAATTACACAAAAGGTTATTTATGCAAAATGGCGGCTCTGGCAAGGGAGTGCATGATAAGGGAGTGCATGGTAAGGCACACAGATTGTGTGGCAGCTCACGCAGTGTGCTAAACAGGATTGGATGGCCAATGATGGTCCATCAAGCGATGCAAGTTCACCCAACCCTAACTCTGGAAAGTGTAAAATACCATCAGTGAAGTTGACGAGGACTTTCACTTATCCATTAGCCAGCCATGGACTTTCTCACTACTGCTCAGATTGAACCACATCATAGGGTTGTGAAGGCAAAATGGAATGATCCCCATCCTCAGGATGTGTGTTATTGTGAGGTCATGGATTGGCAAATCCATCAGTTTCACTTTCTCTTGCATTATTGAAAAAACAAAAACAAAACAATTTCAAGTTTGCTTCTTCCCAAACACGAATAACATTGCCAATGGTGATAATTCCTTGTCCCTGCATCATTGCACCATGCATTGTACAGCAGCTGTTGGTCTAGCAGTTGGTTATCCATAGACACCTCCTTTGGCATCCACCAGGCTTCCTGCCCCTCCTGTCTTTACTTATATTTGCTTTCAGATTTTCTTTTCAACTTGGAAGCTGCCATGCTGCATCACCATCTTTATTTCCAACAACAAAAACAAAAACAAAAAAGCCTGTAGGCCCCATGTGTAGGTTGACCATGTGAAAAGGAGGACAAGGCTCCTATATCTTTACCAGCAGGTGTCATTTGCATGCATGCCACACTTGGTAAAATTCCCTCTTCATCACAACAGTTAAAGCTGCAGGAGCCCTGCCCTCTTGACCAGATACAAATGTGATAAAGAAGGAATTTCACCAGGTGCTACATGCATACAAATGGCAGCCACTAAAATCCCCTTTTCTATGCAATTGTTAAAGATATAGGAGCCCTGTCCTCCTTCCCATGTGGTCACCCTACCCATATGGACCCAATAGTCTTTCTTAAGAAATAAACATGGTGGGCGGCTGCAGTGCAACACTTGATTTCAAAGTGTGCCGAGCCACTCAGGAAACAACAACAACAATCCTGCATTGTACTCACTTCCTTTATCAAGGTACATGTCTTTAAACTTCATCACTTCCATGAAATGGATATTGGAACAGAAAACTATGGGTTCAAAGGAGCAACCCTGTGTTTTGGAATTCACATCCTAGCTCTGCCTTGCACTTAGGTCCATGGGTGAATTGCTTTGCTTTTCATTTCACCCATTTTTCTCCTGGGAAATGGGTGCTTTGCGATTAACCATGTTTCCCATGGCAATCATGTTGTGAAATCACCTAAGATGATCTCAAAATTTCAAATGTGCCCACTGACCCAAAATGGCTGGGGACCCTAAGGTCTTTCCAAAATCAATGATTCTATGCAACTGAAGAATGGAGTAGAGGAAACCTGACCATCTCTAACCATTCCTAACCCAAACTTATCCTCAAAGTTTCAAACGGTAGCAACATCCCACTATATTCCAACTGTGGTAGTCCCATGAATGGTACCATTTGAGTTCTTTTTGCTAACAATTTACTCCACTCATCCTAAGTCTGCATGATTGTTTGGGTGACAAATTGCCCTCGCTCCATACAAGAGAGGTTCAAATTCATTGATATTCATGAAGTGCTTGTCAAAGGAGCCAGCATTTACTTTTGTCATGATGAAGGAATATGTTCCCGTTTGGTAATGGAATGGGCAGCGGAGATTTGAAACCAAGCAGTCATGAGCAATTTATTAGAGCCAAGCCAAGCTCCTGCTGCTTAACCCGATTTCCCCCCACAATAAAGGCACAACCCATGAGGATGTAAAGTTCCTTGCATTTTCAAGGAAGTTCCACAATGAGCCAATAAGCCTCTTAACAAGATTGAATTTGCTATTGTGTATGTTACAAGCTGAACAAACAGAGATTGGGCAAATTTCTGTTCTTTCATGTGCCGCTTTAAAAAAAATAATGAAACAAATACCGGTTTAATATAAATGGAAATGAGGGCAATATTAGTGTGAACATAAATCTTGATCTATTGTAACCTAATAATGAAAGCCATACTTTTTAAGAGCCTCGATAAATGGCTAGACCCATCATTTTCAGAGTCTGGCTCCCTGCTATTTTTAACTATGATTTGCTTAGCTTTACTCTTTGCTTACCAGGATTTCAAGAAATGGCAGAATTTACAGGAAAGTTTCAAAGTAAGAAAGACTAGTTTGCTTTGTCAGCTATCATACATCACATGACTGTTGTATCTCAGTAAAAGAAAAATAAGAACCAAAATACCTATAGGACAAAAATGCTTTATTTATTTATTTATTCATGATTGATATGCTGCGATTTTATATTTTTATAACCTTTAAGTGATTATGGGGCGACAGCTAATTATAATCATCGAGCCGTTTGACCTTTTCTATATGGCGAAATGCTAGCATAGTTACAGTACTTGGACGTCGGCTGCAATTTCATACTGATTTGTGCAAGTTATTTATGCAAAGTGAACACATTAAGATTCACGGTATGTTTGGAGAGTTCATTTCCATTTAGCAGGCGCTCAGCTGCAAATTTGGGGGATTTTTTGGGGAATTATGATTTATAGCATCGTCAGTATTATTCACACTACAAGTGGGACCTGATACAAAATATTGCAATAGAGTTCTGCAATTCAGGATTCCAGCTGGCCATGTGCTTTCCATTAAACTCCATTCCATTTCTCCTCCCATCCAATTTTCTGTTCTGTGTCTCCCCATCCCAAACAGCCAGGCAACATTCTATGGGCACTGAGCATGCTTAGTCAGTATTGGACTGTTGAGGGGATTTTCCCCACTTCTCAAGTTTCTTTGTTTCTTTGTTCGTACTTTTGCAAACATTGGGTCTCCATTGAGTTTGGCTACAAATGCATCAGCACTCTCACCCAAACATCAGAAATAGAGGGAATAATTTTGAAAAAAAAAAGTCTTCAGGGTTTTCGTATATAGCAGGCCTGCTTGATGGACCAAGAGGATCAGAACAACATATCATTGACCTGGACTCTAAATCTTTTTTTTTTAAAACCCTTCATTTCACCTGCAGTCTTGCTACCTTTTATATGAAAGAGCCCTCGGAAACCTGCCTTTGGGTACTCTTGTTATTAGATATCAGTTGTTTGGCATGAAACATTCTTTAATCAAATCACTCATAAATTCATAGAATCTCAGGGCCAGAAGAAACCAAAATTAATCTAATCCAGCCCCCTGCTATGAGGCTGAGCAAAACAACCAGAAAGATCCACATCTACAATACACATCTAGGAGTGAAGAACTGTTGTTCTCTCTCTCTCTCTCTCTCTCTCTCTCTGTGTGTTTGCTTCATTACTCTACTCATTTTCATTATCATGGATTTAATTAATTTCCATATTCATTCATAAGAAATCAGTTGTTTCATTATTCATTTGTGAAAATGGCACACCATTTAAATGAATTTACCCTGAGTCCACTGCTCATTTCAGTTTGCACTAGTAGCCGCGGCCTTATTTACACATTACACTTGTGTAGGACTAGCAGTGTGGCCCCACTCCTCTGTAATGCAGGAATGTTGTACATGCATGTAACATGTGAAAAGGGCTCTCTCTGTTCCTTTCATCTCCTGCATAAGAGTTATCCAAGTGCACATACATGCTGACTTTTCATAATTAGAGGAACCATTTCTGTTATCTGGTCCCTGTTCCTGCAAAGTCACTGTCCTTATTTATTGTTAGTGGTGTGCAAAATAATAATAAAAAATCTTCCACATTTATTCAATCATTCTCATTCAATTTGATAGAAAAGAAATTGCTTCAAAAAGAAATTCAGTGGAGAAGAAATTTCAAAGTCATTCTCATGGGTTGGGTTTCTGGTGCTTACCTAACATAGGCAGTGGTTGAGGACTGTGCCCAGGTGTCCTGTTTTTCATTCTATAATCACCTCTCTGACAGCCTTGAGCCTCCTCGATTTCTCACACTTCAATTAAAGACAAGGGGAACATATCCTGAGGTAATTCCTCCCATAGGGCCTTTTCAGAGCAGTGATTAGGTAAGTGCAAAAAAACACCACAACAATAAATTACAAAACACCCTGAGAATGAGGCAGAACAAAGGAAGCCTCTTTCATGGGGTGGGGGGAGAGTGTCAGGAAATTGGAGGACAGATTTTGGCTCAGAGCTAGCTCTACTTCTTCCCTGGGGTAGACACAACATCCCCCCCTCACACCTGCATTGTGGTGGATGCAAAATGGGGGCAAGCCTGCCAACACAGTGGACGCTGAAGCAACATGAAGAAAATGAAAAGAAAGAAACTGTATTACAGCCGAGCCAATGGTGAGACTGTGAGAAACTGTCAAGAATTTCTCTCCACTCCTGAAAAAAGTCGGTGAAATTGTTCCCCCGGATTCTCTGCCCACAAATAGGCTAGAGGTTAAATTTCAAGAAGCTGTTGAACACCTCATTTTTTTATCATTTGGGGGATGCCTTGTAAGGTTTCTTTTCTTTCTTAGTGTAATTGTTAGAAGTGTGATTCTTCATACTTTAGCTCCCTTTTTAGGATGCTGCAGAGTTCAGTCTCTCTCAGTGGAGAGAGGGGGTGCATGCCCATTGTAGAGCACAAATGGATAAATATCCCAGTATGAGCTCCAAGGCAACATGTACATCCAGTTGCGTCACATACTATAGCTGCTGGCAGATGGTTTGAACTGCTAACAGACTTTAGGACTATAATATTTGCCTGAAAGTAAAAGATCATATTGTGGTACCTTAAAGACTAACAACATTTACAATGGCATCATCTTTCATAGACTAGACTCCACTTCATCAGACACACGGCATTTATCCTCATGTGGGGTGTGTGTGTGTGTGTGTGTGTATATATATATATATATATATATATAAACACACCATGGGTAGATAATATGGTACCCTCCATATGTATTGGACTACAACTTCCATCACCCATAGCCAGTATGGCCAATGATCAGACATTACAGGGTTTGTAGTACAAGCTATCTGGAGGGCACCAAGCTGCATACTCCTCCCTCCCCAACAAGGATATTGCTCTCTCTCTGTATAAGACTTTTACAAGATTAAAAAAAAACACAATTGCTTATAGGGCAATAAGATTAAGGTTCTAGGTTTATTTTATTTTTTAAATGGTGGCAACCCAAGTGAAGCATGCTCTCAATGCCCCGACTTGGATGGGTGCATCTTTCAGTTTCAGTTTTTCCTATGTTTGAATCTTTTCAATCTCAAATTCTTCTTGCCCTGCATATGGAGAACTCTTCACATTTCTGGTAAATTCTCATCAAAACTGACACAATTTATCGCCCATCCTACTCATATCAACCTTATCCAAGCTTTCCAGACCAACGGCTGGATCTTTGACCGATCCCCATCTGACATATAACCACTAAACCATAGATCACATTGGAAGATAGGCAGATGAATGAACCTTTGATGTGGTGGCCAGCATAATTAGGTTCTACAGTTGCGTTGGTTGAAATACGGGACAAAGCTGGCATCTGTGTTCCTTGCCAAGTCTTTAGGGAAGCCTAGTAACAAGAAAGCCTTGCATCCCCCATTAATTGCATTTAAATCTAAATTAGTACAGCATGTAACTGTGGATTAGTCCCTTCAGCCATGTAGTGGGGAGGGATCCTTGATATAAAAACTACATGGCAGTGTTAGTTCCAAATATATCCCTGTTGACATCAGTGAAATGGTGGACGACACAGAAGTATGATTTTCCTACACAGCCTTGAAGAAGAAGAATATTGCTAACAAGGCTGGGTCAAATCTTTCTCATTCTCAAATCCCCATTCAAAATCCCCAAAGTGGGGGTTAAGTTGGAGCAGTGCTGATCAAATTTGCCCATTAAAAACGTTCTCTACATTTCCATATATGCAATGTTTAAAATGAGAAGAAATGGGAGATTGATGATCAGATCAATGCACTTCTCAGGCAGAATTCTTCCAAGCCTATATAACTGCAATTAAAAACACCAGCATTAGTAACATTGATGTGACTGTAAAAAAGAGAACATCAACATTGTTTTTCCTGGTGCCTTAAAATATACTCTCTTTAGAACAAGGGCTCAAAAATATATCCATAATTATTTGGGCATCTTCCTACAACTTGGTTCTATCTATCTATCTTTTCCTTTTTAAAAAATAAATGGAACATGATTCATATTGCATTTAAAGAATGCATTGTGACCAGTTATTCTGGTATCTTAATATGCTACCTTTCAATTTCTATCATGTATTGCATACATGATTGATGCTTACAAAGTTGCATTCTTATTACAAGTATGGTACTAAAATGGGGCATCACTGTCTAGTCTAATTATAGCTAATGGGGGTGGTAGTTTACAAACTGGTTTCCCTTCTAGATGACTAGATGGAGCGACTATTAGGTGGATCCACAGTTGGCTACAGAATCAGACTCAAAGAGTGCTTATCAATGGTACCTTCTCAAACTGAGAGGAGCTAATGAGCGGAGTACCGCAGGGCTCAGTCCTGGGCCCAGCGCTCTTCAATATTTTATTAATGACTTGCGTGAGGAGGTGCAGGGAATGCTTAACAAATTTGCAGATGACACAAAATTGGGTGGGATAGACAGAAAGAAACTTCTAAGTGGCCTTGATAGGCTGGAGTGCTGGGCTGAAAACAAAAGAACGAAATTTAATAGGGATAAATGCCAAGTTCTACATCTCAGAAAAATAAACCAAATGCACAGTTATAAAATGGGCAATACTTGGCTCAGCAAGACTACAAGCAAGAAAGATCTTGGAATTGTTGTAGATCACAAGCTGAATATAAGCTAACAGTGTGATGTGGTTGCAAAAAAAAAGAAAATGCTATTTTGGGCTATATTAATAGAAGTATAGCTTCCCAATTGTGCGAGGTATTGGTTCCCCTCTATTCGGCATTGGTTAGGCCTCATCTTGAGTGTTGTCAATTAGGCTGCTTGGGAATTCCTCTCTGCTATGGTATTGTTAGCTAGGAAGCCTAATAAGACAATTAGCATTAATTAAAAATCAGCCTGATTAATTAGCACACATAAATCTGAACATCAGGCTCACACAAGAGGTTATGGGAATGTTCAGGTGGCATACTCTACCCAGTGCTACAAATTAAGCAGGGAAATTCAATGCATGAGCCACCAGCAAACAGTTTCATCTTGGTTGCCATTTAGGCTGACCAGATAAAATCCAGGTCAGGGCTCATGTAACTTTAACAGTTGTAGAGAAAAGGGATTTTCAGCCAGTGTCATTTGTATGCAATTAGTTCCTGGTGAAATTCCCTCTTCATCACAACAGTTAAAGGTGCAGGTACTATACTAGAGTGACCAGATACAAAAGAAGGCAGGGCCCCTGCAACTTTAACTGTTGTGATGAAGAGGGAATTTCACCAGGAACTAATTGCATACAAATGACACTGGCTGAAAATCCCTTTTCTCTACAACTGTTAAAGTTACATGAGCCCTGACCTGGATTTTATCTGGTCACCCTATTGCTATTCAGATATCCCGAACCACCATTTCTCATTTTCCTGCAGCCCACTAAATTACTCTAAGTGACTCCTACCCAGCCCTGCTCGCATGGGCGGGGGGGAGGAATTTGCGGGCGAGGAAGGAGATGAGGCATGGAGGCTGCCCACTGGTCAGCCCCACATGATGCCACCGGAGCTGGGAGGGGAAAGAAGCCTTTTTAAGGCAAGTACACCCCTCCCAGACTCACAGTTTGCTGCGCGGCTCCCTCCCTGTGGGCAGTATGGGTTTTACTGGTCATCTTTTTGAGGCTGAGTAGGAATTTTTTGCTCTCTTCCTAATTTGGTGGGGAGTTTTTTCGCCTACTCCATACTGTAAAACAGTCAGGGTGCATAAATAGGCTGATTGGCTTTCAGTTTGGTCACTTAATTGCGGTAGGTGCTGGCAATTTATTCTGATTAATGGTGAGCATTCACTGGCACTATTGTGGTGATGGGTAACGCCCGAGGCCAACCACTGTGAGCCCCACGGCCTCAGTTGGGGGGATAGGGCTTACCTTTGGGGTCAACCCTCCTGGTCTACTCGGAGCAGTGCGGCCCGGGGGGAGACGACACCGGAAGACCTCCCAACCCCGAGAGGGGTGAAGCTCGGGGGTGGTGATATGGTAGGCACCACTACCCAGGCTGTGAATGACTCGCCCGATCCCAGCTGTGGCCAGGCTTGGCCATATCAAATTGCCCGCTTAGGCTTTCTCCCCCCCTGAATTTTCTGCTGAGCTAATAAAAGTGGCCCATGTTTAAACCCAATATCTGTGTGTCGTCTCGTCATTTCTCATCCTTCACCTCGCAAAACAATCCATGGTTTTCTCAAATTGAATTTCTCTCTATGCATTTCTTTCTAGCCCACTGTTTATCTGAGGAACTGTGGGAGAGTATTTACCTTTGTCGATCAAAACAAGAATATTGCAGCCTAATTGAAAAACAAAACCAAAAACAAACTTGTAAGACTTCTACAAGATAAAAACATTGCTTATAGGGAAATAAGATTAAAAGATGTATAAAATACATTTTTAAAAAGTCATAGTTATAAGGCAAACCATTGCTTATACTCAAACAATGGGTGTGTATGTGTTTTATTGTTGGTGGTTGTGAACAAGGCAAGTAGGAGCAGCTAAACAATTTGTGGAGCTTTGGCTTTGTCTCCCCCAACATCCGAAACAAGAGCTTTGCCTTGGGTTCTTCATCTGGTTTGTTGGGGGAGTGTAGGAGGAAAAAACTGAAGCCTAAACTTCCAAGGTCCCTGGTATTAAATACTCAGATACACCTATCTCAAAGAGCCTTTGTTTAACCTACGTGTTGTAAGCACAGATGCGCTCGAGCATTCGAGATAAAATGTTTGCATTCACCCAGATTACACTTATAACTTAAAACACTTCCTCAGACTTTAAAATTAAATGTATTTCATTAAAGAAGAAGACAAAGTTTAACACAATCACAAACTTTTCAGCCAAGCCAAGCAAAATACTCACAAATCTTGTAGCTGAATACTCACAAATTCTGCACCATCCATATTGAGTCTGCAAAGGAGTTCTTCTCTGCAGAGGGACTTCCATTTCTCCTAGGCAAAGCCAAGGAGTCACTGAAGCCTACATGCTAGGTTTAAAGCAATGACCTCCTTTTCATATGGTCACCCTACATTTCCTATTTACAGGAAGATGTATCCTTATAGAATATGCCTAAAATATTGTGTAGTTCAGACTCTGTAGGTCCACTTTTAAGTGAGAGGCTACATTGTAATTTGTCAGTTCTTGCCTCTTTACATCACATTTAGAACAGAATTTAATTTTGCAGGATTTTTTTTTTTTTAAGTTTCACAGAAATATGCACCGAGGCAGGAGATGTATAGCAAGAATGGGGAGCTCATTCTCAGACATGGAAAAGATTTATAACATGACAAGGGCTAATACACCACCACATGTCAAATAAATCTTTCAGACTTAATACAGCTGCCTTATCTCTGTAATCTAAGAATCACAAAGCAATCAGGCAATACATGCTTTCTTGGAAATTATTTTGAGCCAATCTTTCAAGAACAATTCCAACTGCAAATATTAAAAAGCAACTATTTATCATCTTCTGATTCATCCTTGTTATATAAGCCCTCTCTGATTTGGAGGATTTGGGTTATATTGTCGTTAAGCAGCTGAGAAATCATAAATCTTACTAGCAATTCTAATAGCAGACTTTTTTTCAAGCAATTGTCTTGTTGTTGTTTAAAAAAGAAAAGAAAAAAAAGCTTTCAAAAGATTTAAGCAAATATTTTTAAAAAATCTCAGAGAAGCCTAGATACTCCATGTTCTCTGCTTCACTTCACTATCTCCCAGAATGCATAGCTTTAGTGTTTAGCCTTTCAATTTGAACTAATTTTTATTCCATCTCACCTCTTCCTTGTGTGAGATATGGCCAATAAAAGTTTTGGAACTGAGAAAGAAAGCAGGTTAAACTGGACATGTCACAGAAATGTTGCTTCATTTGAAAACCAAAAGTAAGTTTGGGGATTTGCTTTTCGGGAGAAAGAGCTGAGGCCTGCATTATAGATTAGTAGAAGTAGGAATGGAGAAGACCGCCAGTTTTGCTTTCTCCCACATTTGAATTTTCAAAATCTTTAATTCTTTATGTCTTTATTTGTTATTTATTTGTTACATTTATATCTCACCTTCCCTCCAAAGAGCCCATGGTAGCATGCATGATCCTTTTGCTCTCTGTTTGATTATATTGATTTATTTGCAACATTTGTATACTGCTCTATATCTAAAATAGATTCCTGAGCAATGAACATACGAGGTAAGATAGTAAAAAGATAAAAAATATTAATACACCATATTAAAAGGGGAAAAAAACATACCTGGTCATTTGAGAACTTCTTCCTGGAATGGAGCTGTTTTCAGGAGGTGCCAGAAGCAATACAGTGTTGGCACCTGCCTGACTTCCAGGGGCAAGGAGTTCCACCACACGGAAGGCTCTTCTCTGCATGGACTCCAATTGTCGTTATCCTCACAACAACACTGTGAGGTAGCTTAGACAGGGTGTCATTGAATGGCCCACCCAGTGAGTTTCATGGCTGAGCGGGGACTAGAACTCTGCTCTCCTGAGACCCAGTCCAACACTGTAAGCACCCACACTGGCTTTTATTGGCCCTAAGTTCTTTCCATCATGAATATGGAGAATGGTGTGAATTTTGATAGATGGTTAAAAAACCAAACTGCACTAGCCATCTGCACTAGCCAAATTCAACAGGTACATGGAGAGGACCATGCTATGCCTGACTGTCATATAGTTCTTAAAAATGAGTAGGCTGCCAGAGAGAGAGACAGAGACAGAGACAGAGAGCAATCCTAGGCAGGATCTACACGTCGTTCTCGATGCGCCCTCCCTGCGCCACAAGCCGCTTCGGAGCGCTTCACCCCACCTAGTGTAGCTCAAGCCTTGGAGGCTCTGCCCGCGCCCGCACCACCGTGGCCGCCGCCGTTTCATCCAGGCCAGTCCCAGGGAGGGAGGAGGGAGGGGGAGGGTTGTAAACAAAAGCCAGCGATTGGGAGAGGGATTTCCAATTGCTAGCTTTAGTTTACAACCCTCCCTCCTCCCTCCCTGGGACCTGCCGGGATGAAAGGGCGGCAGCCGCAACGAGAGCGCGAGCAGAGCCTCCGAGGCTTGAGCCACACTAGACGAAGTGCAGTGCTCCAAAGCGGCTTGTGGCGCAGGGAGGGCGCATCAAGGACGACGTGTAGATCCAGCCCTAATTTAGTACAAAATGATTGAATATACCTGGATTCAAAACCAGACTTTTAAGAGCTAAGCACTCAAAGCCCAGGATCTGGGTGGACAAATATGTCCTGGCAAGCTGAGCAGAACATGGATTTCTGTGCTAGAGGCTACATGAGCCTCTCCCTCTCAGCCAGAAGATATGAGAAGGCAACCCCCTGCTTTCTCTTTCACTGGGCAGGAGATGGGCTCCATGGCAAGCACCATCATGCCAGAAAAGCTCACCAAGCCTATGTGCCTCACTGTGGCTAGCAGATGAGGCCAGTAAGGTCCAAAATGAATGGAATGTCTCCATGAAGCAACCAGATGGTGGGCCTTCTCTGTACCATCTGGAAAACACTCGCTCACGCTGTCCGGGAGGCAAAAAACGTGACATATTTTAAATGCTTCCTGAAAACACACTTGTTCACCCAGGATTTCCCTAGGCTGTAAATTAATTAAGCTGCTCTGTTTTACTGTTCATATATATATATATATATATATATATGTAGTTGGAAGTGTTTTATATATTGTGACCTGCTGAGAGATGTTACTATATTCAAATTTATATAAATGCCACCAATGAACAAATACAATAATAATGGTCAAGCAGACTTTGCCACATGCTCTCCCATCTCATTTGTGGCAATACTCAGCCAATACCTTGTTGTGCTATCCTTCACTATGAGGAAGAATGCTACTTGGGAGCAGTGTAGGAGCCAGGGCCAGCCCTACCGTGAGGTATAATCAGTCAGTTGCCTCAGGCAGATGCTGGGATGGGCAGAGAGTGACAGTGAGATTTTGCAGGACAGAGCAGTATGTGGCACATGGGCATGGTGTGCCCTCCTAAGCTAGCCTGCTGCCTTCGGAAGATCCCTGTTACATGAGCAATGTCAAAATAACATTCAACTGCCAGTCCAGTTAGGTTCTGTACATGGAATTTTATTCTTTGCTTTCAGAGGTAAAGCATCAAGTCTGAGGATCCAGAAATAGTTCTGAGTTCCCAGAGTGCCCATTTTTCCCAGAATTCAGAGTGGGTGAAGGTTGGAGTGTTCAGGTTCTAATCTAATCTGACTGTGCAACTGTTTGACATTTATGTCTTCAGCATAGAAATTAGGGCCCTGACTTGCCCCGGAGGCTGTTCTGGATGCTAGAAAAGGCCCCAATTTGACTCAAGCTGCCTCGGGGATTCCCTGCCTCCCTTTGGCACTGAAGCTGTAGTGAGATCGCCCCCGCCCCCGAGGTGGTTTGGCCTTTGTGGGGTTCTTCGGTGCCAGCTGCATGGCAGGCAATGCAGGAAAGGTGGGGGGAAGCCAACCGGAGTCCACTGGACTCCCGACTCCCTCCCTGACTCCCTCCCTCCCCCGTCAAACGCAGAACCACTGCAGCCACTGCGATTTAACTAAGAGTGTGTCCTCTTTCCTGAGAGCCAAGCCTCAATTTAAAGGTAAGATCCAAGAGCCCTCTTTTTAAAATAGTTCTATGACTGCAAAGTAAGGGAAATGGCTCTTTACGGCTGCTGTAGTTTGTGGCCATAGAGCTATTAAAAAAGAAAGCCCCTGTGATCTTACCTTTAAATCACAGCTCGGCTCTCAGGGAAGGGGATGCATGGAAAAGTAGCAGTGGTAGGTGACCGGGGAGGATGGTAGGTGACCAGGGAGGGCAGGAAGGGAGAGGGAGGTGGGTCTGGTGAGTCCAATGGACTCACCTGGACTCATGGCCGGCCTTGTGCTGGTTTTCCAAGGTGGACAAGTAGGGGACTGTCCTGCACCACCCCGAATCAGCCCAAGGCACCCTGAGGCTTCAGAACCAATCTGCTTCAACCTCAGGGTGCCGTGGGCTGACCCGATACCACGTCAGATTCAGGCCGAGGCAGGCTGAATCAGCCTGTCTCGACTTGGATTCGGGGATTTAGGCCAAGACAGTGCACAGCCTTAATAGAAACAGTTCACACTTCTCATTTGGGTTTGTCTAATCACAATTTCCTTTAAGTGAAGAGTCAGAAGTTGAAGACCTTTCAAAGAGTTTGATGAACACATTAAAACTGGCTCCCAGGAAAGAGCACAGTTTCTAATTCGGCCTTCCCGCTGTCTCACTGATGTCTGTGCCCGTGGATAAGTAACACAGGAGTTGTGAATGCTAAATAAAGCCATCTGAGCAGAAGAGCCACTACAGTCACTGTCCATGATGTTATCGCTCTTTCCCCCACTATCTCAGGCCTCTTTGCTCTGCAGCTCTCTCTTGCCAGAAGGAATAAGATAATGCATGATTGGCAGCAGGCAGCTCCAAGAGAGGATTGTCATGTGTCTTGCTCCAGCTACTGACTGCCGAGAGAGAGAGAGAGAAGCGGAGGAGGGGAGTTCCACTTCCAGAAAGACTCAAAACCTGTAAAATGGTGTGCTTCTATAGTCTGAGACACTTAAAAAAATAAAATAAAGCAAAGCAGATGATATCATTGCATATGTTCCAACCGTTTGGCATACTTCCCAGAGACAATCATGCTATTTTTGAATACCTGTTCCTGATAAATCGCTGTTCCTGTTTGTTGTTCTTTTTTCCTTTGGGGATTGGGTTTTTAACATGGTTACTGTTAGGATGCATGAGGCTATGCCGTTGCTCAGTGCAAGTCAAGAAGAGAGAGCTTCAGCTGTTGGGAAGTACTGAAATGTGATGAATGGATGAATAAGAACAGGAAAGCTGTTGACTACTTATCCCAGTATCCTGCAGCCCAGTGGAAGGCTCTTTCTAGTAATACCGATGCGAACAAACAGCTGCAAAGAAATGTTCTCTTTAAAGTGGGATTGATGGCCCTGCTTGACTCTCCAAACCGAACCCCAAGATCACTACAAAATAGGGTGACCAGATCGCCCGGGGTTTCCCGGTCCTAACCGGGAAACCTAGGCCGATCTGGGCCAACCGGGGGGCGGCGGGGGGAAACCAGAGTGGCGGGGGGTCACGCGGCGATGGCAGCGAGCGGCGACGAGCGGCGGTAGACCCGGCAACTGAGAAACAGGCTTCGTGGCCTGTCTTTCAGTAGCGCACGCGAGGGACAGGCCACGAAGCCTGTTTCTCAGTAGATTTGAGCACCGGAGGGAAGCGGCCACCCCTGCAGGTAAGGAGCGCGAGGCGCGAGGGGGGGCACTTACCTGCTGGGGCAGCCGCTTCCCGGGCTCCTCCACTGGGTCCACCACCGCCGGGTCCTCCACCACCGCCAGGCCCTTCGCCGCCGCTGCCGGGCTCGTGAGGCCAGAGGCCGCGCGGAAGAGGCAGGAGAGGGCCAATTACATCACTTCTGGATCCGGCCCTCTCCCGTCTTTTCCGCGTGGCCTCTGGCCTCCTTGGAGTTCGTCGCGATGGCAACGAGCCCCGAGGAGCCCGGACGACCGCACGGAAGAGGCAGGGGGAGCTCCCCCGCCTCTTCCGCGCGGGCATCCGGGCTCCTCGGGGCTCGTCACCATCGCGACGAGCCCCAAGGAGGCCAGAGGCCGTGTGGAAGAGGCGGGAGAGGGCCGATTACATCACTTCCGGATCTGGCCCTCTCCCGCCTCTTCTGCACGGCCTCTGGCCTTACAAGCCTGGCGGCGGAGGACCTGGTGGCAGCGGAGGACCTGGAGGCTGACCCAGTGGCGGGGGCGGGGGACCCGGCGGCGGGGGACCCTGCGGTGGAGGAGGAAGACCCGGCGGCGGCGGGGGACCTGGGGGCGGCGGCTGATCCGGCGGGGGCAGCAGCGGAGGACCCGGCGCGAGCGGCGGAGGAAGAGAACCCGGTAGGTCCAGGCTGGTGTATTTTTTGGGGGGTGGCTTGGTGGGGGGATTGTTTTGGGTGAGTGGGGTGGCGGGGGGGGACCAGGATTTTGGTTTCCAAAATCTGGTTACCCTACTACAAAAGCTTCCAAAGATTAGTCATAAGTGGTGTAGTAAAACTTCTGTCATAAGAATGCAAGGAGAGCCCTGCTCAATCAGACCAAAGGTCCCTCTAGGGGAAGCCTACGCCAGCCATTTATTGCAAGATTATATCACAGTGGTCACTAAGGGGGCACATGATGTTCACCTGCTTCCGCAGTGATCTTGGCTCCACCTCTCATTTATTCAGGAATATTGCTGACTGCTTTTGTTGTGTGTTTTTTTCCCCCCCGGCTCTCTCGCTTCCATTCCAAAGGACGTTTGCGGTGTGCCCCCCCCTTTGCGAGGTTGTTGCTGTTCATTGGGAGGTCTGGGCACAGTGAACAGCAATCAGCTGTGAGGGGTGTGTGTATAGGTATTAGCATTACCGCTGAGTGTGTGCGTGTGTTTAAATACAAACAAATCTCTGCTCAGAAGCGCATATTCGATAGAGTTCCTATCCCTCCCATGTGTTGCTGTGCTCATGTGCATCCCTAATGACACATTAAAAAAAATCCTGTGCCCTGTAGCCATCTGCTGAGCCCTGCCCACTTCTAAAACCCACATGTGGAACTGCCACACCGGGACACATGTGCTCCCACAATGGTACTCCTGAAATTGTGGGAAAGATCACTTGCGTGTGTCCCGTATGGGGCAATCACGGAAACAGGGAACATGCGGGAGCATGCCTCTCCCATGGCAAAAGGGCTGCAAGTGTACATTAGCCCATAGTCTAGGGATGCGAAAACCAGAGCTACTCATACTTGCTGAAATTCTTCAAGCTTCACTTCAAAGCTTGGTTCAGTTCACTCTTGTCTTGTTCTCACTAATGGCCTGTTTTGTTTTGTTTTTTGTTTGTTTTGTTTTTTGTTTTGGTTAATTAAAATGGGGAAAATGTGCATTTCTCCAAAGTAGGGTAGGGTGACCAGATAAAATCCAGGTCAGGGCTCATGTAACTTTAACAGTTGTAGAGAAAAGGGAATTTCAGCCAGGGTCATTTGTATGCAATTAGTTCCTGGTGAAATTCCCTCTTCATCACAACAGTTAAAGCTGCAGGGGCCCTGCCTTCTTTTGTATATGGTCACTCTAGTATAGTGCCTGCACCTTTAACTGTTGTGATGAAGAGAGAATATCACCAGGAACTAATTGCATACAAATGATACTGGCTGAAATTCCCTTTTCTTTACAACTGTTAAAGTTACATGAGCCCTGACCTGGATTTTGTCTGGTCAGCCTAAAGTAGGGACGGTCCGGGCATCCAGTTGGGGCTCCAATCCCAATGGGAAATGGCTGGCTCAGCCTCCTAATGCTAGTCCATGGACTCCAGCGCTTGCCGAACTTGAGGCATACCAAGCTAGTGGGTACGCATGTGGGTGCAAGCTCCCTCAGCGGACCACCATTTCCCACAGAAGTGGTGACTCATTCTTGTCTGTAGATGTCCCAGCTGCACACAAGGTGGCCTTAAAGAGGCTATGTACACTAGGGTGACCATATGAAAAGGAGGACAGGGCTCCTGTATCTTTAACAGTTGCAAAGGACAGGGAATTTCAGCAGGTGTTGTTTGTATGCATACATAACCTGGTGAAATTCCCTCTTCATCACAACAGTTAAAGCTGCAGGAGCCCTGTCTCTTGACCATGTACAAAAGAGGGCAGGGCGTCTGCAGCTTTAACTTTGTGATGAAGAGGGAATTTCCCCAGGTTCTGCATATATACAAATGACACCTGCTGAAATTCCCTGTCCTTTGCAACTGTTAAAGATACAGGAGCCCTGTCCTCCTTTTCATATGGTCAGCCTATGTACACAACACGGATAACAACACTGATCTTTGAGATGGAGTTAGGACTTGGTGAGCTCGAGTAACCCTGGTTCTCCTATCCCTGCTTCTAGGAAATCAGCTGCTATTATTGTCTGTCTATCTATCTATATTTGTTATATAGTTATTTAAAAGTTTTCTGTGTCACGTTTACAGTAAAACCCACGCAAAGCAGCTTCTGCAAAAACAAAACAAAAAGCACTGACCAAACACCCAATTCAAGCAGCAAGAAACATCAATGCAATAAGGCATTCATAAAACTCAGGCCCAATCTACACCAAGCAGGATATAACACAGTGAACGTGGTTTGAAAACAGTATATGGAATGTGTCGTGGACATCAAGAGTTGTCAGTGCACTTCAATAATGTTATAAAGCAGTAGTGTAGACCCTGCCCCAGTGCTGAAACAAACCCATTTAAAACTTCCAGGCTAAAGTTACTAAAAACCAACAGAAATACAACTCAAACCAACAACCAGCAGTTAAAACCGTTTGTTTGTTTGTTTGTTTGTTTGTTTGTTTGTTTGTTTATTACCCGCCTCTCCCTCTGGATTGAGGCGGGGAACAACATCAAATACAAACAATATACAATACATAAAAACTGATTAAAAATATATAAAACTAATACATTATTATTAAAATCACGATAAAACTCTTAAAATTCAACTAGGTAGGCCAGCTGGAAGAGATTGATCTTTATAGCTTTCTTAAAGTCAGAGAAACAGTTGTTGACGAGTCTCCTCCGGCAGGCCATTCCACAGTCTGAGAACGGCAGAAGAGAAGGACCTCTGGGTAATGGTTTGTCAGCCTAGTTTTGGCTGACTAGAGTAAATTCCACCCAGAGGACCTGAGTGTTTGGGGCGGATTGTACAGGGGGAGGCAGCAGGAATTAGAAGACACACACCTTTCTTGCATATGTGTGAGAGAAAGGGAGACATCTCTTCATAGACCAGGGGGGCATCTTCCAGGGGCCTGGGGGCCAATTCCCCCTGGAACTCAGAGGAGGGAACACCACAGCCTCTGCCACCATCCTGCTGAATTTGCTGCCAGAATTTGATGATACAGTGGCAAAAAGGGATCACTTTTCTTTAGAACAAGGCATGCAGGGGGGCAGACTTGGATTTGAAGGCTTCTGGGAGTGTCATTCTGCTTCAGAACAAGGCAGAAACTTCCTGGGCACCTTGTTTTAAAGAGGAGAGAGCCTATTTGGCACTGCCAATATTCAGCAGCTAACAGCCTGCCATGCTTCCACTAGAAGAGTCCTCCAAAGGCTGAACACCCCCTGTCTTCCTAAAACATTGATACTTCAAAAGACAGGCTGGTAGGGCTACTCATGAGTATAGCCCTCCTTACGCATGGGTATTTGCCAGAGTGCTATAGCAAGCTGCAGCCTAGCTAGTGCTGAACCAACATCATCCATTAGCTGCTGTACCTTACACCATGCTTTCCTGACTAACCCCTGGACACCCAGTTGACACTGCTTCTGCACTGCGTATGGTACCTTACTGATTATCTGGGCTTTGACCCCTCCCTGTCACTGCACCACCCCTGCCTTTGCCTGGACCCATACTGGATTGGGACCTCTGTACATGGCCATTTGCCTAGTTTGTTTCCTTGCCTTTTGGATTGCCCCGTAATTTGTTCTAATGGTGAGTCTGATTCAGACATAGCAGGACAGCCCAGGATCAATCAACTACCAGGATCAATCAGGGGAGTAGTGTGTGTGTGTGTGTGTAATATATATATATATATATATATATATATATATATCCTGTCTTTTTTAACAGATAAAGTTGCTAGATCTTTTTTTTAAAAAAAAATGTTGGTGGTCATTATGAGCAGCATAATTTTCCTGAGAAGCAAATGACAAAGCATGCATGTTTGCAAGTAACCTTGAATGGGTTTTCTTCACATTTCCAGTAAGTACGTGCAATCTATTTTCAAAACATTTCTCGTGCAGTGCTACAGAGAAAGGAAATCAATACCAAGCCGCTGTCTGCTCTCCTTTGCTCAGATAATTTCCATTGTCTACATGGCAAACCAAGACAGGTTTGCCCTACTTGTATCCTATAATTTATGTCTTATTTGTAGACAGAGGTGGGGAGGGGCAGGAGATGATTAGAAATCAAGTTGGAGGGGAGAACACCCAGCGGCACTCAAGGGACCCATTTTATTGAAAGTGATCTAATTTTTTCCAGTTCTTTGAAGTTGCTGAAGTCTCAAACCTCAGGCTGACAATACCCTTGGTAGAAATTAGTGCAGGCAAAGAATTCAACCTTTTCAAATTTAGGGTGTTGATGTGAGATGCAGTGATGTGAGTAATGAAATACATGTCAAAAGTACATCGCAGGTAATGGTGTTAAGGTACTCCAAGGGTTGTTGGTCTGTGCATGGCACTTATTTTGTAAATGCCATTAAGGCTTGATGTGTCCCAGACTGGGATCTGATTTCCTTACCTCAAATGTCACCATCAGGTCTCTTTTGTCCCCATCTGACTATAGCTATGTTTTTTTTTAAAAAAAGTATTTTAATGACAAGGTCTGATGTGCACTTCAACCAAGATGCAACATGGACACAGCTGGAGTTAAACCTGTGTAAACAGCAACATAGGAGGCTTCCTCATCGAGAGCCAAGCAATACTGAGCCAGATGGACCGATGATCTTTCCATACTAGGGGTGAACGAATTCACCCTTGCCCACCTTGGAAGACACTTGCCTTGTCATCCCTGCCACCGCCCACCCCTACTCGACAGACCGTCTGAGCCTCTTCTGAGGCTCAGCTTGGCCCAGTGAGCGCTCGGCAGCTGCTCCCCCTCTTGGGCAAAATTGAACCCCACCCATGTTAATAGTGGCCTTTACAGCCGCCATTGTCTTAGTGGGGAGAAGTGTGTGATTCCCAGAGCCGCCATTAATACAGGGGGGAAGCGTGAGATTTCGGCAGCCGGGGTGAGCGGGTGCTGAGCGCCCGCAGGGGCCTCACGAGTGCTCAAGTGCATGTCCATGCTTGCACCAGTCTGCCCGACTGGGTCTGGGGTCATGCACGCGGGAAGGAGAGGGTCCATAGGACTCCCGGATCCAATAGGGTGCTAGGGACATCCCTAGTCTATACTGGCTGACTGGAAGTGGCTCACCATTGCTTCACAGAGGCATCTTTCCCAGCTCTCCTTGGAACATTCTGTCTGGGGACAGTTCTTCACTGAAAGGGGAAATTTGTTCAAGATGTTGCCAGCCGTTCCATGCTGCATCATACTACGGAGGAGAAACAAGTCAGCCTCTACACAAAAGGATAAATGGACACACACCTGACTTGGCAATGTGTGTGTGCATGTATATGTCTTACCCTGTGTGCAGCTTGCCTGACCTTGAGGAGGCCATTTTGAGGGAAGAGTGGGGAAGGAAGGGACATGAAGGAATTCCATTGGCAGCTGTGCTATGGGGCCATGGGCATGGGGAGGGGCACACAAGGCCTTAGGAGCCTGAGGGGCCCTTCCCTTCAGCTTCTTTGATGTGTGGCTCCCTCCCTCCCAGTATGCAGGGTGGGTTCTGCTGGTTGTCCTTTGGGGGGCCAAGTTGGAACTTTTTGTTCAAAGACTGATTGGCTTAGTCTAGGAGTATTTTCAGCTTACTTCACACTGTAAGTGTGGTGGGTGAGTCTAATAGGTGAGTCAGGCTACATTTTGACTGTTAGGTCAATTTGATGACATTTCATTCAGGACTGATAGGGGCAGGCACTGTTATCTGTGAGCAAGGATGGTGACATTCTAAGGCTCCGTTTTGGTGACAGATGATCCCTGAGGACTCCTGCTCAGGATTTTGAGGCCCTGGGGGCGGGATAAGGGTTGCCTGTGAGACCAACTCAATTCACCCACCTGGTGCTTTACATCTTGGGAAGGGGTGACAAGGGAAGGCCTCCCATCCCCAAATGGAGTAGTACTAACAGGTGGCAATCTTACAGATGACATTCAACAGGCATAAGATGTTTCTCCCAATTTCTTGCTTGGCTAGATGCTGGCATAGATTAGATGTCTGCCTAGGTATTTCCCCTGTGGATTTTCAACAAATTTGTCCCATGTTTTATACCATATACATGTGTTTTGTATCTTTATTTCCCCCTTCCTTTCACCCACAAGTATGTGTGTGTATGTGTGTGTGTCAATTTTCCAGGACACTGTGAAACTGACTTTCTTTAACCTAAGAACTTCAAACACAGATTTCAATGCAAAATAGTTGGAGTGCAATTTTTCAAGATGTTCAACGCTAGGCTGACCATATGAAAAGGAGGACAGGGCTCATGTAACTTTAACAGTTGTAGAGAAAAGGTAATTTCGGCCGGTGTCATTTGTATGCAATTAGTTCCTGGTGAAATTCCCTCTTCATCACAACAGTTAAAGTTGCAGGGGCCCTGCCTTCTTTTGTATATGGTCACTCTAGTGTAGTGCCTGCAACTTTAACTGTTATGATGAAGAGGGAATTTCACCAGGAACTAATTGCATACAAATGACACCGACTGAAATTCCCTTTTCTCTACAATGGTTAAAGTTACATGAGCCCTGTCCTCCTTTTCATATGGTCAGTCTATTCAACACTCTCTCTTGTGGGCTTCAACACAGACAAGGGTTTGTTTGTTTGTTTGTTTGTTTTTAATTCACACTACATGTGATAATCAGACCACTAATGCTAGGATGCCTGTGTTTTCACCTGACAACTGTTTTGTGAATGGGTTATTATCACTGTCTGTACTTCTTGCATTTCAGTTCCCTCTGAGCCCACACTTCAGAATTCCACATCCGGTCCATATATGTACATATACACTTCAAACTCAGGATAATGCTTCATGCATTTGATGACATGGGCTGTAGTCCCCAAAAGGTTATGCCAAAATAAAAGTGCTAACCTTTCAGTTAAGGCTTGGTGAAGCAATTAATTTCCATTTGCTATTGACTGGAATTGATCCCATTCACATCTCCCAGAACTGAATAAAGGCATAAACACAATTTGTAGTCAGAAGTCTGTACATTTCTGAGTTTATTTATTTATTTATTGCATTTTTATACCGCCCTATAGCCGAAGCTCTGTGGGCAGTTCACAAAAATTAAAACCATGCAATCATTTTAAAATAATATAAAACAAACCGCAATCTAAAAACACAAAAATGTGATGTGTGGGGTTTGTTTGTTTGTTTATTTTCCAAATGTATTCCTCAATTGGGCAGATCTTTGAAATGCATGCGTTCTCCTTCCATTGATTAAATCGTATTTAATCCACAAAAAATACTGTTAGTCCAGATCAACTGATTTACAGTGGAATTATCCTTGCAATGCGGAAGGCAAAAAATCCTGCAGTTTTTGCTTATTGGTGTGCAGGCAAAATTCCTTCCCAGCCCCATGAATTGGTGACTACTTCTGCCCCTGCAAGACATCTTACTACCAGGAGTGGGTGGGTGGAGACGTCAGCAACGGCAATCCTGGAGCCACATGGTAGGTCTGCCTTTGGGAGCCTCAGGTTGAACTGGAGGCAGAACAAGGGAGAGATCTCACTCTGCTGGGTGAGATCACTCTTTGGCCCCACCCCATCAGCTGCTCTTTACCAGCCTTTCACACTTTGCTGGCAGCCTGCTTAACCCCACAATTCATCACTCCCTATTAAGGGGGAGGGGAAAGTTGGCTTCTCCTTCCATTGATTGTATCACATTGGTGTGCATTTCCCCAAAGTACATTTTTTCCTGCATATTTTCAAATGTATGCACAGCTGTCGAATGCATGGGGTGGGGTGGGGGGTGGGGAGGTGTCCATAACCACACTGCAACCTCAGATATGTAGAGACCTGGACTTCAGATTGCATTCAAATCCATGTTGGGTCTGAGAGATCAGAACTGGGTAAATCCTGATTCAAAATTAACTGGAACAAATTCCTCCTCGATCCCTAGCAAAAGCTTGATTTTGATAAGACATCTTGCTTCAAGGCGTATTTTCAAATGGAAGGAACTTTGTCACTCTACCCTGAGATTCTATTAAGTGTGTGTGTGTGAAATGGCTCCTAAATGGAGAAAGAATTGATATGTAGCCTCCTATTCACTGATTGCTAATATCAAGTCACCCAAGCCATATTATTTGGGACCTGAAGATTTTGAAAAGGTTGCGGCCAATAAGACCTTTAACTATGACCTTTCCCTACCCTCTCATTTCAAGAATGATAGATTAGGGTGATAAAAATGAGAATTGTCTTTGTACAGAAATGAAGATGTAGAAGTCCTACATCCCTCGTTGTTCCATACCTATCAGAGTTAATAATGGGTTCTTGTCACCATCACACTGCCTTTAATAAACTTTAAGATGTCTTTGGATGCTGGATAAACTAGGAGTCTGCTTTGCAACCATTACTGACTTTATATTTAAAAGCAATGACCGGGGCTTACTATTTCAACAAACCCTAGATTATTCACTTCCTGAAGATGTTGGTAATGTGTGTTAATGAGAATGTTCTAAGACAGATGAGCTTTATATCCGAAGCTATTATGTTCATCGGGATTCCCATTGGTGTTTTTTCTGGAAATTCTGCATGCATTTGCTCATTATTGTGTGCAATCCAATTGTTTACATGGCTGCTTCCCATAGGGAATGACTTGTAAAGATTTCATCTGCTTCCAGAAGAATGAGACATTCAGCACCCATTACTACAGGGGATGCTCTCCAGCTGTTTTCAACTGCAGTGCCTAAAATCACTGATCTTTGGGAAGTGGATGATGGAGTGTGTATTCCAAAACATTTAGAAGGCAACAGGTTGGCTTACCCCTGCTTTACAGCTCTATCAGCATTACTGTGCTAACAGCACTGTGTAGGTGTAAGTACAGCAGTAGCTCTTCACAGTCTTAAGCATGGATTTCACTGAAAATTGAGTTAATAGACAGAGGGTCAATTGCATAGCATGTAGCTGAGGGTTGTGTTTTGTTTTACTCTAGTGTGACTGAATATGGTCCACATTCGGAGACTGGACTACTCTGCATTATACCTCCCAGCACCACCATTTCCCCCCTGAAATCCTCCTGCCAATGGGGAGGTTTAATCCTCCCCTGGTCCTGGTCTGAATTAGGACCATGTGCACTTACAGTAAGATACACCATGCTATTAGCAGTTCAAATGTTAGCTTGGATCCTAACATAAGGGTGCTTAGTTCCCATTCTTTTAAAGGCAGATATTTTAAAGACGAAGAGGAGATAACACATATATGACCCTAACTGTACACTACAATTCAAATCGAGGGCCCTCCTCTAAGTGATTCTCCTGAGGGTGGTTGGGAGTATGGCAACAAGGGGGAGGGCCTTCTCAGTGGTGGCCCCCTGATTGTGGAATGCTTTCCCTACTGAGTTTCATCTGTCACCAGCATTGTTATATTTTCAATGTCAGACTAAGACTTTCCTTTACTCTTAGGCATTTAATGACATATGAAGGGGCTTTTAATGTCAGTTGTCTTATTGGGTCCTGATATTGTACTATTAATATTATTATTATAATAGTACAATATCAGGACCCAATTATTAATAATAATAATAATAAATTGATTTAGAGGTTTCAAATTGTTTTAAATTTCTGTATGTTAAGATTTTATATTAGGTTTTTTATTCTGTTGCATTTTAGGGTTAAAATTTTTGTGAACTCCCCAGAGAGTTTTGGTTACTGGGAAATATAGTAGTAGTAATAATAATAATAATAATAATAACAATTCCCCTTCTTAAAAATCTAAAAAAAAATCATATATGGGATTATACTTGCTAGTGGTTTTGCTAGTGCTTTGGTTAATAATGAGAACCAATGAAAGTACTATTTTGCAAAGTATGATGAGGGATAATAATAATAATACATTGGGGAAAAGCTGCAAACAGGTTTTGAAAATGCATTCTGGTCTCTGACAAATGCATGTCACCCTAACAATTCCAATCAATGTCATTTGCACTGACCGAGGGGGGGGGGGGGGGTGAAAGAAAAAGATAACACTGAAAGTAATCCATGACACTTTAATAAGAGCATGCCATTATAAAAAGTTGGACACATTCCAAAAAATAAAATAAAGTGACTGCTTATTATTATTTATCATGAGTAGAAAAGGATAAGGTGTTTGGTTTTTGTGGGATTTTTTTTTTAAGTGACATTTAAATTTCTCAGTTCCAACACATAAAGCTTTATTTTAATGCCTTTAAAGGCCTCAGGATTCTGTCTATGCTTGGTAATACCAATTGAGATGCATTAGTTATTATGATTGTGCAAATTGCTTTTACTGTTTATCGCATACACTTGAGAAAACGACCGGGATGCTGATAAAACACAATAATGTATCCACACAGACTCTACCCTGTCTCTTATTTGAATACAGGTCTTATCATGTTCACCCCCACAGAAAGGAGTTTAATGCAGCACTGAAAATATCTCTAAAATGGCCTTTTGTATTTAGAGACTCAACGGGATGGGGAAAATGAATGAACGAAACAGCAATGCAACATTTAAAATTCAACTTTTGTCAGATGTTGTCGTATTCGTAGCAGTTTCCTGTTTATGAAGGAAGGACAGAATTGTGCCTTTATTTAGTTGGGCATTAAACATACTGCACCATCAATGTGCAATAGGACTTCGAGAATTATATATGTGATGCAGACATAAGCCTCTGTTTCCAAGGGAATTACGGTTTAAAATCAGGGATTTCTGTTGTCTGGAAATCCAATCCTATTTGGGCTTACTGGAGTTCCATGGTACACCCAACTGGACTTGGATTTGCAAGCCAAGCTGTGTTTCCCCCAAAAAATCTGGAAATGTTGTCCATATTTTTTTTAGGGTGGCCATATGGAAAGGAGGACAGAGCTCCTGTATCTTTAACAGTTGCATAGAAAAGGGAATTTCAGCAAGTTTCATTTGTATGCATGCAGCACCTGATCAAATTCTCTCTTCATCACAACAGTTAAAGTTGCAAGAGCCCTGCCCCCTTTTGTATCTGGTCAATCTAGCAGGCTCCTGCAGCTTTATCTGTAGTGAAGAAGAGGTAATTTCACCAGGTGCTGAATGCATACAAATGACACTTGCTGAAATCCCCCTTTCAGTACAACTGTTAAAGGTACATAAGCCCTGTCCTCTTTTTCATTTGGTCACCGTATTTTTTAAACTTGCACTAATAGACACTCACATGAATTTCAGCCACAATTTATTTATTTGTTTACTATATTTATTACATTTGTATCCCCTTTTTTTCCTCTAACCAACCCAAGGTGGCTTACATAATCTTCCTTCTCTCATTTTTATCCTCACAACAACAACCCTGTGAGGCAGGTTGGGCTGAGAGTCTGTGACTGACCCAAAGTCAAGCAGTGAGCTCCTATGGCCAAGTGGGGACTAGAATCCAAATCTCCCGACTCCCAGTCTATCACTGTAACCACTATACCACACTGGCTATCCAGAGAGGCTAGGTGTTGTAAATCACCAGCATTTACAAGATAAACAGTCTATAAACATCAACAAACAGTCTGCGTTCAAATGCCAAAAGTATCTGTCAGAAGCCAAGTCAAACAACACTGAGTTCAGGAATGCACCAAGAGTCATCAAATCCTTTCCAAGGTCAGGTCATGTCCAAGCAAGGTCAAGGAGCTGGTTTGCAAGCTGCAAAGGCATGAGAATACAACAATTGCTTCCAGCAGCTCTCATGGCCTCTGGCATGTTTTTTTTATTGGGATGGTGGTGATTAGGAATTGCTGTCAGCAGTGTTAGCCTGCAGCTAGCTTCTGCCTGTTCCTGTGAAGAGCCACTCCCAGGCATAGCTGTTCCTCCTTCCTCCTCTATCCCAAACTGAGGCACAACACTAGGTGTGAATTTGTGCAAAGTGTGACCAAAATTGTGCAAATTATGCAAATCATGGCCACAATTTGTGCAGATGTCTATTTCCACAATTTTAAAACAAGCAAACAAACAGAAAACGGAAAATCTGCTAGATGGCCCAACTTGCTACAGATGGAGTGAGGTAACTAGTGAAAGACAAGCCAAAATCTGGGTCCAGGGAGGCGATGAAAGCTTATCAAGCTCAACCCTCCAACAAGATTCCTGCAACATCCTTATCTAAAATAGGCAATGGAGAAAACAACAGACAGTGTGGCGAAGACAGAGAGGGAAGAAAATAGACAAGTGGCCTACATGACCGGGGACTTCTGTATCTCAAGAACCATCTCTGACTGTATGGACCTGCAGGTCACTCAGATCAGCTTCAGAGGTCCTTCCTTGTGTGCCCATGTAGAATAAAGCTCTCTCTGTGTGTCTGTGTGCATGAGTGGCAGTTCACGAATTGACATTTTCTGGTATGAAACCAAGCAAGCTCATCTGGCACTCATAGGACCTGTTCAGACAACACATTAAGCCATGGTTAGGCTGCTAACCCCTTTGCAGCAAATGGTTGGTGAGCATAGTTAAGCCATGGTTATGTAGCCACCAAGGTTAGGGATGGTTCACATGCCATGCTAACTCATGGTTCACATGACACACTGAGCCATAATGTTTAGCTCAAAATGCTTAGCGACTGTGGCTTAGTGTGCCATCTGAACAGGGTCGTACTGTCAACTGTTCAGTGCTAAGCAAATGCAGACTTATTTTCCCAGGCATGTCGACAATAGTTCTGGACCATTGGTTGCTGGCTGCTTTTGTGGTGTTCTTTCTAAGCTGTTACGGACTGGAGGGAGACCTCGTGTATTGTGGATGAAGATTTTTTTATATATTGTATTGTTTTTAGATGATGAATTCATGGAGCTATATCCTACCTTGACACTGTACTCCTGCTCTTTCATTTGGGGTTGTCAGGAAAAAAGTAAATAAATAAAGATGTGGCAACCCTAATTCAGATCTGCCAGTTTCAGTTACTCCCACTTTTGAATTATTTAAATCTCAAATTCTTTTTTGCCCCAAATATGGAGAACTTTGTGATTTTTTATCGAGACTGACTACGAATTCTCATTCCTCTTTAGAGGTGGCCACTTCAGCTTCCTGTGGCATCCTTGAGTGATGATACATTGGATACCCAAAGGCATTGTAAGAAATTACAATGGTCATACCCTGCTTATGCTACTGGTTAAGCCTATAGCCGGGGCCCACTGGCATATGGTGGAGCTCACCAGAGGATCCCTCAACCCTGGACCTTGTCTTTCTTCATCTCACATTAAAATCTGGGGCCTTTGTTGTGAAATTTTCAGTACATTTCGTTGCTTTTCACATCCTGAGCATGAACTCAGGAGCAGGATGTGCATGAACAGGATAAGGAAGGTCATTGTGGGAAATCCGATGCTTTTTAGGCTCACTGGATTTCCCCAAAGCTTCCAGCTTAGCTTGCAGTTGCAGCCAACCTGCAGGTCATAATATGGATAAACTTTGTATTGGAACAGTCTTTAATATGGAACAATGTGCATGTCCTTCTAAACTACCTACCAGTTTCTTGGCAGTTAACGTATGGTCAATGCAAATGGATTTTCCGAGCCCTAATGACAGCTAAATGACTGAAATGATCTTGTCGGAAGGATAAATGTTCACCAACCATAATACAATGGATTGAGGACTTAATAACACTATCAAAATTTGAATGGGTGCTATATACACGCCACTTGCAAGTGGATAAATACATGGATATTTGGTCTGCTTTTCTTGAAACCTATGTATAAGTCTCTCCTTTCCCCATCTTTTTTAAATGAATGGTGTATCATATGCATATAATGTTTGTTCTTTCCCTCCATCACCATTTGTTTTCTGTTCTGTTTTGTTAAATTCACAATGAAAAATAAAAAGCAAAAAGGCTTTTTACCAGAATCCGGCAACTCTTCTTGGATCCCCCCATTAAATCAACATTCATGCAAATTGCAGCTGCAACTTCCATAGTTTGCACAAATTTAAGGAAATAATTTGCTAAATTTGAATAAATGGAGACTCTAATATGCTGAATTTCTGCAAGCTGCTGGTTCAACTTGAACAAAATAAGCATATTACAGACACTATTTACACAAATTACACAAACTGAGGTCACAATTTGTGTAAATGCTGATTTAATGGGGGGACCTGTAAATCTGAGAACTGGCATTGAGTTGGGCCAGCTCACGGTTAAATGAGCCAAAGTCTGGGGGTGGTGAGGTGAAGAAAGCTCAGTGAACTCCATCCCCTGGACAGATTACCTTTTTCAATAGTTCAGAAACATTCCTAGAACAGGATGTGACACAATCCATGTCTTTGAATACCTTCACACTTGTTGGCAGTTTTGAATTAACACCTGATGCTATGAGAAAAAGTTAATAATTGGAGCTGCTTTTTGGATAATTATGCATTTTTGCCTTGGTACTAATTATGAATGTTGCAAGCAATGGACTCCACCCCATTCAGCTGCCCTGACACTCAGCGCCACACAGTCTGGGAGCCACCTGAAGCCTCCAACTCCTTGATGCAAGTCACCATTTTTATGCAAGGTGGCGGCACCATATTTTTTGTATTTTTCATGTTGCACAAAATGGGGTTCATAAAGGACCATTTCCGCAACATTAGGGGCATAAAGGGGCCCTCTACACCTCTAATGTTGCAGAAATGGGCCTGTTGAGTTGCCATTTTGTGCAGCACAAAAAAATGGTGGGTCATACTGAGGAGCAGACAGCCACAGGGTGCTCACAAATTGCTCATTGAGCCCTCTACGGGCTTACGGCACCCGGCGAATGGGGGCAGGTGGCAGCAGCGACTCTGTTAGCACCTGTCGAGCTCAGTCACAGGTGAGTACATCCATCCCTAGTACTACTTAGGTGCTTCATTCACACTGCAGTTCTGGTTGCTTTCCAATCTTCATGATTTCACACTGATTACTTAACCAGTGCAAGTTCCTCATCCGCAAAAGCTGATAATGAAAATTATGACCTTTTGATTTACAAATCACTATTTTAAATATTAGATTTAGCTTTTTTTTAAAAAAAAATCAAACTGCTTGTAAAGTCTAGTTCAGCTCTTCCTCCTGCCCTGTATTATCTCAGATGCATAATTTAAATGAAAGTCCCATTATATAGCACTGTTATTGAAGCCATGTCAAGCCTGTACCAATCAAGCATGTAAAGCCCAGAGTTAATAATAAGGTTCATATTTGAGCAGAGACTTCCTATTCATACATTCAGATCAGTTCCTTCCCCCCATCTGACTGGATTTTCCTTTACATTTGAATGAAAAACTGCATGAGGGGTTATGCAGCTTGTATTTTGCAGAAAATGGAATGGCTCTCATATTATAATGCCTGTTCATGGACTGGTAATACATAGCCCTATTACCGCCACACTAACCAGCCTGTAGCATAATGTAGAAGGTGAATGAGTTTTGCTGGAGATGAGAGGGGGGTGGAATCCTTAATTTCCCTGTATTCAAACTGCAAACATTCATATTGGTTTTGTTGTGGGGCAGGGAAGGAGGATGATAAAAGGGAAGGAAACATGATATCAATCCACAGAATTCACAGAAAAAAAATATGTTTGTTTCATTCTGTCAAAAAAAAAAAAAAAAAGCCAAGAATGAAACTATTTTAGAACTTTGCTACTGTCATCCATACCACTTTTATAATGGAATGCATGGCACTTTTAATGGGGTGAAAGTAGAGGCCTGTAATTCTATTTCTCGTTCCTATAAGGGCCACTTTGGGCCTGGTTCAACTTGCTTCAGAGCTGAATTCTGACATCCAAAGTGGGTCAGATGTTATAGGTTCCCTGTTCACTCCCTTCCATACTTGCCCCCGAACATGGCAAGTTGCTTCCCCCGCCCACCCACAGGACTTACCTGACCCATCTGGCAGCTGCCCGTCCTTGATGAGAGCCTCCATTTTTAAGGAAGATGGGGGCTCTGTCTTTTTCTACATCTCATGTTAAAATTATGGCGGCCATATAGGGCCATTATGTTGGTCCATGAACCATACTGCACTCTCAGAAATGTACAGACTTTGGCCACAAATAGTGGCCAAGTCCATGTTCAGGACTGGGTAAATTCTAATCAAAATGGACTGAAATTAATTGCTCATAACACCCCTAGTTGAAAGTACCAAGCAAATGAGTTTAGAGAAGAAATCTACCATCCAGTCAGGTGTGACTGGTGAGGATGCTGGACAGGGTCTTTTTGGTGGCAGCAACCCAACTGTTAAACTTCCGCCCAAGAAATGTTACACTGTTCCCTTCTCTGCAGTCCTTCCAGCTAAGATATCCCCACCACCAAGCTTTTAGTGTGTTTTAATTTTACTTAGTTATGGATCCGTTATCTATTTTTTTGTTATTTTGGCTTTGAATGCTATTTTATTTGTATTGCTATTTTATTTTGTCAACTGCGTTGGAGGCTCATTTTAGATGGAAAAGTTTTATAAATCAATGAGTAGGGTGCTACCATGGAGTCAGCCCTGCCTCCAGTAGCCATCTGTCTAACCTCTAAAGGTGGGAGCACATTTAAATCTGCTCTTAGGGGAGATTTTGTGAATTCTGGAGCACTCGGGTCTGCCTAAAACAGAATGAACGGCACAGATGGGTGAAATTTCAGCTTAGCTATGAACAGATTGGAAGACGTTGGGTGAATTATGCTTTCCCAAACTCAGAGTCTCCACTGAAAAGTGATGCAGTGGAATTCTGCAAGAGAAATGTACAAAAAAGACATCTGCAAATTGTTACAAAGTTTCATGGCAAGCTCTAGTTTGTAACGAATACTGTAAGTCTACATTCTTTTTGCTTAAAAAAATGAAGGGACTTAAAAATGCAGAGCTGCAAGAGATGGATATTATCCTGAAGCACTGTGATTAGACAGGGAGGAGTCTGTGGCTGCTAGCTAGCCACAGATTTCAATCTCAAAACTACCCCTCCCTCACCCCTTAGCATCTTCCTAACATGGAAAAGTGTTCAGTTAGTCCATCAACATAAAACAACCCTTCACAAAGCCTAAAAAACCTTTCGATATCTTCAGAACTCCGAATGACCTTGGCTCCGCATACAGGTATCCAATACTTTTAAGCCTGTCCAATATCCGCTCTGCGAGGACGGACCTCCAACGGACCCTCAGATTTGTGGAGTGGAGCACACAACTCTAATGGAAACTGTCTCCCATGAAGCTGTAATAAGTAGAATGCTGGATTTATATCATTTGGCTTTGATGGAATTATTTAATATTGGCAACAGCCCACATTATGGTATATCTTTTACAATGTGTCATACTGAAATTTGTGTTTTGCAGTTTGTGATTCACAAACTTATTCTGGTTGACCCCTAGTCAGATTTTATGCTAGCATAAAAATATACTACTTAGCAGATGCTGTACAGCTAATCTCCTGGGTTTATTACTTCAGTGCTTTTATATTATTATTCAAGACATTAATTTTATATATAAAAAAATCAGGCTGGAGATTCTAAAGTCTTTTGCCTTTTCTTTTTCTTTTTTTTTCCTTTTTAAAGAATAGCTTCAGATAATGTCTCCAAGAAATCTCATCTTAATAGATATTTTAATTGAATTTATACGGCTGAGAAAAATGCAAAGCAACTTGTCACTGATCAAAAGCTGCGTGGCTTGGAATAATCTCTCTTTATTTAGCGCCTGTGAATGTGTAATAGCTTATTAGATCAGTCTTGGAAACATTTCGACTGGACAGCCTAAGCCATTAACACAAATAAAATAAAATAAAACAAAATAAATGCTCGGTTTCTATAATTAGGCGTTAAAAAACACACATTATGGCTGCAATCCTATAGTCCTTGGACAGCATCTCTGGGACCAAAGCATTGACGAGAAAAAAGGCTGCCATCTAAGAAAAAAATACTCTTAGATTAAGCTCTTTGGAGGGGTATCTCTGATACCTCCCAGTCACCATGGTGGCTCCCTCTACCAGATCATTGTTCTTGCAGAGTCAAACTATGGAATTCACTATCACAAGATGTAGTGACGGCCACCAATTTGGATGGCTTTAAAAGTAGGGTGACCATTTGGAAAGGAAAGGACTCCTATATCTTTACCAGTTGTATAGAAAAGGGAATTTCAGCAGGTGTCATTTGTATGCATGTAGCACCTGGTGAAATTCCTTCTTCATCACAACAGTTAAAGCTGCAGGAGCTCTGCCCTTTTGACCAGATACAATGGAACACACAATGAGGGCTCCAAATGAGGGCAGACAGTTGCCAAGTTGGGCCTCATGAGTGCATGAACGTGGGTCCATGAACGTGCTACAGACCCCAACTGGATCCAGCGGCACGGATGCAGGGGACTCAGTTAGGTGCCTGTGACATCCCTATTCAGCACTAAGGTAATGTTTACCAGTAGCAGTAGCAGCGTCTAAGTGTTCGCTGATGTCTATGGTTCACATCATTGGGCACCTGCTGAACCGAAACTGAAGTTTATGCAGCCCCTTGGCCCAGCTCCTCTGCATATCCTAGTCCTGCATGTTCACTCATCCCCTCTGAGCAAATTAACACTGGCAGATGCAGGGAGAAGAGGCAGCCTTCAGTGTCTATGAGGCTGTGAGAATCAGCCCCGCATGGATTGGGGAACTGAAAGGGGGGCATTGCCAGCTCTAGGGTTTTTTTTTTTTTTTTTTGAGATGAGGACTATTCTGTATCATCCCAGGTTCTTGAGCCATGGTGGAAGTGAGGGAACAGCTGCCTGCCAAATTTGGTTTTTCTTTTTCTTGTAAAATAACATCAATTTGCAGATTATCAGGCAGACAATAGCACTACTGCTCTGCCCCAATCTTGCTAAAAATAATATCTGATGTACAGGTACACCTGGATGATAGAGGAGAACTGCCAACACATCTTTCTCAATTAATGAAGTGCCTTCTTGTGCAGTTTAGGTTTCAAGAGCCCCCTTTGTGCAGAAGGATTCGGATGAAACATCCAACTGTTCAAACCTTTGTCTACTCGCTTTCCTTTCATGAACAACTGGCAGGTGGCTCTGTGACATGACATACTTTGCACATCTTGAAAAACAAGATTGCATCCTTTAACTAGGTCTGTCGCTGCTATAAAATTCACATCACCTTTCCTTTCTTGCTGAGATCCAGCCAAGCAATTTTGCCATATTTGCTATACTCCATCCACTGGATGGGCTCCTTTTATTTGCTGTTTAATTCTAGCAGGAGGGACAAAATTAATAATTGAAATCCTTTGATTTTGCACATGCAGGAAATGCTACTGTGAAAAATAATGTTCTTTCTTTTTTTTTCTTTTTTTTTTTTTTTGCTTGTTGTCCTCTGTCCCTGTTTTGGGTAGTTCATTAGTGCCTTAATTCATGCGGAAGGAAAAGGTCAGAAGCAACAAGTTCTGAAACACAAACTCCATGATGCCTGCGATTTACTCATTTGATGAGCTACGGGAAATCCTGCTGAGATGTTGTTGGAAGTATGGCTGGTTTTATGCATGGCATAATGCAAATCAGAGAGGCCAGATTGTTTAAGAGGCCAAATTGTTTAAGGCAATGTTTAAGAGGTGGGCAACTTGTGCTCCTCCATATGTTTTGGCCTAAAGGTCCCATCAGTCCTAGCCAACATTGCCAATGGTGAGCAATAAGGGGAGTTGTAGGCCAAAACATTTGGAAGAGCACAAGTTGCCAACCCCTGGCTTAAGGAGAGAGAGGGGGGAGGGAGGGAGGGAGGCAGAGAGCACTATTTTTATCCTCTGCTAGCTGATATACCTGACATTGCTCGTGCCCCTGAAGATATATGTCTGCAAGGTAATCATCTTCAAGTAGTAGTCCAGTGCTAGCCTTGCGAGTTAACTTTTTAAACAAATTAAATTTCCCAAGGCAGCTGGGAGTTGTAGGCGTATGCTGAGGCTAGAACGGAATGATGGGCAGGGTTAGTGGCAGTTGCAGAAAGTCAGGTAGAAGGAGAACAAAGACAGTTAGTGAGAGGTTAGGGAAGTGGGTGCTGAGTTAGGACTGAGAGACAGTGACCTGGTTTGCTAACTCATACTTTATTTAAAATCAGCCACTCTGCATGTGAGTACTGTACCTCCCAGCATGCCTTTGGTGGCCCGCGGATGTCCACATCCTCTGAGAGGTGCTTCCCTCCTCTCATTGCCAATGCTGCTCCTCGATAGAGTATTGAAGAGTAGCATCATAGAGGAGGGGAGATAAGCGGCTGTCAGTGGATGTGCCCAGCTTTGGCCAAATCCTGCTGGGACTGCCTCGGCTTGTGCTTCTTGTCCACCAAGTGCTCCATCAGGAGCCTGTACTGAAGGGCCAGGCCAGCCATGTACTTCTCCCTTCATCAAGCCTGTTTCTGGGCATGCACAGAGTGCTTCCCTTTCCTCCCTCCGAAGAGCAAAGGCCATGCATGCACTTCCCCCAAATTCTGAGAAAATAGCGAAATCAGGATAGGGTACCCTTGAGCATGTTTGACCCCTCAAAGTCACAGTGTTGTATCTAGTTGCGGTTCTAAAAATCATGCAGAGGGCAGGAGGTGGCACCGCAAATAGGCACAGCCCATTTATGTTGGTGGTTTCCTTTAATGTGGAATTGGGTTGACTGCTCGAGAGACCAACCTTAGGAGTTGAGGTTGTGATAGACATGCAGCAGCAACCCACCCATGCACTCACAATTGCAGCCAAAGGCCAGTAAGTCTGGTCTCCTTCCCAAGGCATGCTGGGAGTTGTAGACATATGCCTTGGTTTTTATTAAATTCTTTAAAAATGTTGAAAACCCAAAATTCTGTGTTTTTAGATTTTTCTGGTACATTGTACAGCTGGGCCTATCAGCATGCCAAATTTCAAGTTTCTAACTTATCTGAAAGTGGGTAACCATTTCCGGAAATACATCACACACACATACTTTCCACTTTGTAGGTAGAGACTCCAGCCACTGAACTACAGCTTCCCCAGGTTGGTGCCCTCTTGATGTTTGGGACTCCAATTTCCATCTGCTCTACTCAATTAGGCCAATGGTCAGAGTTGATAGGGTCCTCATAACATCCTCACAACAACAACCGTGTGAGGTAGGTTGGGTGACAATCTGTGACTGGCCCAAAGTCAGCCAGTGAGGTTCATGGCCAAGTCAGGACTAGAACCTGGAACTCCCAACTACCAGTTCAATACTCTAACCACTACACCATACTGGCTCCTGCTTTGGCACTGTGTGAATGAGGCCTGTGTTTGCATATCCTCCCCTTCCCCCATATATTCAATTTCAAGTTGTTACTTTCTGGTTTGATCAAACCATGGTTTGCTATTACATGTAAACTGGCAAACTATGGTTTGTGCTGGCCCTCCAAACAAGGGTTGCACAAAAATTAAGAGCAAGCACAATTCTGGTTTGAGGGGAAAGTGCTAACCAAACTTTTCCAGTCTGGATGTAATGGAAAATGATGGTTTGAGCAAATAAGAAAGTCACAACTTGACGTAGAGTGAGCAAGGAGAGAACCAGGAACATCTTTGAGCACCGGGCTCATTCCCATAGCACTAAACTGTGGTTTGCCATGATGCATGAAGCAGCTGAGAATGTTTGCCGATGGTTTACTATAATTGGCGGATAAGGGTCAGCCATAGAATTTAAAACACTAGTGCAGCTCATTTTACAATTCAGGGGAACCAGTTCCTTTCTGGTATGAGCCTGGTCCTTAGAGAGTGCATACATTCTATCAGGGCTGCATACCTTGAGCACAGCAAACTAAACATAGCCCTCTCTCCCTCAGGCAAATGCAATGAGCTGCTTCCACAGTCCCCAGCAACAACAACATAAAGTTTATCAATCCCCTAGTGGAATGGTTACAGGGCTGATGACTTGCATTTGGCTTGGTTAATTAATAATAGTTTGAAGGCTTGCAACACACACACACACAAACACACACACAGAGACCCCTGTTGTCCATGGAGAAGTCAGCCAAAGGCTGTAGTTTGCACAAAGGCTGCCTGTACCCATACATGCATTATATGGAAATGTGACAGCTGGAACTAGAGTTGCACTGGCCAATACTTACAAATAACTTCACAAAGCTAGCAAGCCATGAAGGAAATAGTTGATTAATTTAATGTATCATTGATAAGAGATTGCTTACCCTTTGTTTCAGTCTTAGAAGATTCCCAAGTTAGCTTGTAAAATTAGTTCATTATAAATCCAAAACAACATGACATAGAAGATCAATCATTCCTTCTCCATCTTATAGATGGGAGGATCAGTAAGGTTTGAGTTCAGCTTATCTTGTTCCTGTTCCTGGGGCTGTCTTGACATCATTTTTGTCCGGGGTGGCTCCGAATCCAAGCTGCGTTGGTCTTATGATGCAGTCACAGATTCAAAGTCAGCAAAGAGCACAGAGGTGAAGATGTGCAGCTGATAAGATGGGGACTTACCCCAACTTTTCCAGGCAGAGAGTGAGATCAGCCCAGCTCTTCTGCCAGTCTGTCCTCACTCGGAGCCACTCCGTGGGCTTTCCTGGATGGAAGGTGACCTCCTATTGGTGCCGGAAGCCAGGGGAGTGGGAGGGGGCAGACCCAGCAAGCCTCATGCACTGCTTCCCCTCATAAGGATAACTTGTCACCACCATGCACCAGTGATAGTGTGGGGTTTGGCCACTGAATGTGAGATGTTTCTGCTTTTTTTCACACTGAAGTACACATTTTGGTACACATTTTTAAAAGTGCACATTGAAAAGAACCCAAAAACAATCCTCCTTAATACTGTCTCTGCACTAACATTGAACATTTGTGAAAACAAGCAGACTGCAATTAGATCAGGTCCTTCATATTGGCAATGTCAGAACTTCAGTGAAGATCAAGCAACTTATTGATGTGTAATGGTAAACAACATAAATGCCCTTCTGAAAAACATAATCTGTAAAGCAACTGCATTCTATAAATATTGCAACCCACCTGTTTGCTCTTTAAAACACACACATACACACAGAAAGCTAATTTTACAAGTTATTCATTTTCTGCATTTATAATATCATGTATATCCAATATAACTTTGTGAAAGGAAAACAATGTTTATGATTTTAACAGTGCTGCTAATACAACAGCCCGTTTATCAATTGAATCAAACCATTGCTGCATTCCTTTTACCATGGTTTAACATGATGTCTGAATTGAACAATCATTTGAAATCAGCTGGCAAATCAAAACTGGAACTCATGGCTGGAAACAGATTTGTGAACCATGGTTTGTACTAATGCTAGTTTTCATTAGATTGGAAAAGGCTGAGTTATTTTCATCTCAACATCAGGAAGCAACTTGTCTTATTTCCGACTTGTACCAAGGACAAGAATCCAGTGGAGAATGTACAAACGTATATTGCAGGAGCCTTTGGGAAAACCAAATTTCCGAGGGCTCCTGGAGTTTGAGAAATATGTTTGTGGAAAGATGAAGGGTGGAAATAATGAGATGACACAGTATTTGGGGTTTAAACAAGGCCACATTTATTGATAGATATGCAGAAGAGAGAAAGTGGGCATCTTCAGATCTGTACGGCCAACGCTGTGATAGCATAGGGCGAGACATTCTCGACCAAAGGGGTGGCGCCCAGTCCGTGCCAACCCCCAGCCTTTCCTCTTGGGTAGGGAGACCTCCTGATGTCACTCCTCCTCTGTCCGCATGGATTGGAGTGAGTGAGAAAGATTGGGATCAAAGGTAACCCTTATCTCAACACCTGGGCCGCATGGCTTGCAGCTGTTGAGCCTCAGGTATTACCAGTCACCACCTGGTGCCTTAGAATGCTCACCGACCCTATCATTTGAAGATGCCCATGCCTAACCACCACAGGGAGACCTATTGGCCTCCCCCACCTATGAGAGATGTCCTTGCACAACCCCTTCTGTAAATCTATCAAGAATATAGCGTTTCCAAGGTCCGATAGGTGGACCCCATCATTCCGATATAGCTTCCTCCACGCCGTATCTATGGCTGGATGCAAGATGCTCCAATCACTGAGTTTAGACAGTTCCTGATATATTTTACCGTTTACCTTCTTACGGGATCTATCCAGGGCTCTGAAATTGTTAACGCCCTTCCACTGAGTCCTGGGTATCAAGCAGGGCCAGATGATTAGAATTCCTGGCCAATGCTGTCTAATTTGGCAAAAATCAGCTAAGACACGGACTATCAATTCCTTGCCTGTAATACGACCTAAGTCGTTACCCCCAAGATGAACCAGCAACACCTGGAGGGAAATATCAGGTGTGTAACGCCGAAATAAGGTAGGGAGAAAATGCTCCCACCTCATACCACACTTGCCCAACCATTCGATGTTGGCAACTCCTCTCATTCCCAGCTGTGTTCCAACGCTCGCTCGGGATGCCCACTGTGCAGCCCAAAAGACATAACTATGTCCGCAGATCAGAACTTTCAATGGTGTGTGACCGATCCGCAGATCTAAAATTAAACACAACTGAATTAACTCCCACAACATGGTGTACACCCTACTTTATTTGATGCACATATGTTTTGAATGCACGTGACCGCCATCTCCCCACCACCTGAATGCGATCTTGTGAAAATCCAATAGCTGCCGCTGTGGATGCGGCCCCAATTTGAAATGAATGGGTACCAAATTGGTACTCATCAAGCCCAAGAGCCCTCAAAGCTCATTTGGTAATGGCCCAAAACTGGAACTTGGTCAAAGGGGAATGATCCTGATGGCAGAACAGAGCTCCAGAGCTCCGACCCCGCAAGGCTATGAACGCACCCAAGGCTAATACAGGGCATAGGTCGCTCCGAGTAGACGGAGACAACACCACTATTTGACCTTTCCCGTGCTGGTTGGTCTTAGACTTCCTCAAAGTCAACTGAATTTGTTGGCCTGCAAACTGCAGATCCTGCATTCGCAATGCCCTGCCAGAACAGTCCACCTTAGAAGCAACAACTAACTCGGAGATCCAAAAGGCCCCGAAGAAAGCGTTTAACGCAGCTGCGTGAAATAAAACCGCTTCAAATTCCGAAGAGCACAAGGAAGGCCATAGTGTCCATAGCCCCACCAAAATCTCTGGTGATAGAGGGTGCCTAAAATCCGTTGCCGGGGGTGAAGACCTAGCCCAACCTTGGACAGCCCTTCGTACTCTAAAATCACCCGTGTTGTCAGAAACACCACGAACAAAAGGCTAAAGCAGCAATCCTACCTCTAATTGTCCTAACGGCCAACCCCTTTTATGTTCCGAAATGCAAAACTGTTATAAATGGTTGACTGGTATGGGCCAATTTTGTGGTAGCTGCATAAGCTCCCTAAAGGCGTAAAACTCCCTACTTGCCTTCTGGTAAGATGTTCTGGTGCTGGGGGCTATGGATTGCCAAACTGCGGTTTCTATGTCACTCCGCCAATCTCCCACAAGGTCTTCGGCATGACCTCCAGGCTCTGCCTTGCCCATGGAGCCAGCTCCCGAAACCGTCTGACCTGCTGACGCGATAAAGCGTCAGCAATGGTGTTATCCAGCCCTGGAACATGATGGGCTCGGAACAGAATATTATGCCGAAGACAATGTAAAGTGAAGGCTCTTAACAACCCAGCGACCCTAAGGCTATGGGACCCGGCCTGGCTGGCGTCATAAATTGAAGCCACAGGTCATGGTCCTTCGTATCCCATCTCAATGAGTGGTCGAATGCCGATCGCATATGAAATGATTCATCATATGCTAACCAGGCACCCCCTTCATACTCTGTATATGCTCTATAGATCATATCCAAGTACTTGGTTAAGATGTAGCCCCTCTCTGGGAATCGCTGCTGCATGATGCCCATATAAATTAAGAAACCTGGAAGCCAATTGGCCCAGGTTCTAGCAACTTTTTTCTTCCTATTACATTTGTAGATCTTGTCCCTGGATTTTTCCTTTTCCTTGCTCTCCAATTCCCAAAAAAGCAAAGAAAACAATATCTATGAATTCACCACGTAGGATTTTCTCCCTTGTGGCGGGTAGCAAATAGAAACCTAAAGGAGTTGCAGTACTACCTGTAGGGATGGCATTCTGGTCTACACCCGCATACGGGTCCTTACTGTTTGTTGATCCAGCCGTGACTCCAGTATTAACAATGCCTGCAAGCCCTTGCCATACTGAAGCGCATGCTGCAGCCACCGCTGAGGATTGTGTGGCCAGAACAGTGGCTGACTGAACGGGGAGGCTACTGGCTGACACTGTACTGTTAGTGGTCTCCTGAACTGGGCCTACGACATGTGACTGAGGAGGTGGTAGTGCATTATATGCCCCCGCAGCTGCAGGGGAGGCCGACTCCTGAGCAACCACCTGTCTGCCCGGCTCCTGAGCCTGAACCACTACTGTGGTGGGGCTGGATAATACCGGACTGCCCAGTGCGCAATTCCTGAAGGTGATGGGTGTATTACCCCTCCCCCCTGAAGGAAACCGCCTGAGCTTGGCGCTGCAGGCCAGCCTGGACCCGACCACCATGGAAACCAATTCCAGGGGTTTGCCTCCCCCCCCCATGTTTGTAATGTGCTGTGATCGACATTGGCAATAGTCTCACCTTGCGGCTGCATTGACGGTTGACCCGCAGGATTGGAACAGCAGCCGAGACTGACGTCGCCACGCCCTGTGAAATCGGAATGGGATCAGCTGGGCTAACATCCTGGCTTGACTGATAGAAGTAACTCGCAGGCACTGGCGCTTCATGAGTAGATGAGGCCTCTATCGCCTCCAACCTAGCTGAAACTGAGGACCATAAACTATCATGTTTTTGTTTCCTAGTAAAAGGACGTTGCTTTGACTTAGCTGGCTCTACAACAGGTGGATTGGGTGGTGCAATCCCATGATCTTTCTCCACAGCCTGCAATCTCGCTAAGATGGCTGCAGTCTCAGGGCTGTCCTCTTCCTCCGAGGAGGACTCCCTTCTGCCCTTAGGCATTTCACTGGGGTGATTGATGCCCGGCCCTTTCCTTTTTTACCCCCAACCCCTTTTTTGGGTGGCATTATGAATATTTGAAAACAATCAGAAGAACACCCTTAGAAACTTAAAACACGTGTCCAGAAAGTTAAAATAAAGTTGAACAGCGCAGAGACTCCCCTACTGTGGTGGGGGGAAGGGGTAACCCATTTTGCCCTCCTTTATAAGACCTACCGCGCTGAGTGCCATGCGCCCCAGCCATGCGTTCAATGCACCAGCCAAGGGTAGCGCAAGGGGGGGTGTTGGTTCCCCACTGCACTCTCCCCCAAGGAAGAAACTCCTGGTCTTGCCCCACCCCCAGGGACACTATGGGAAGAACCATCCGGTCCTTTCCCCAAACCTTCAGCTGGATGGCCACGAGCACCGCAACGCCCGAGCACTGCCATGTGGAAAAGGCTGCCGCTGCCGATCTTCTCGCTCCTCTGAAGGGGGGGCGCGCCGCCCGCGAAACCCAAGGCTTCACGCCACAGTGCCTAGAGGCGCCAGCGTCGCGGCTGCGTCCTTCCCCGCCGTGTCCCTCTGCTCCCGGGCTCGGCACAAAGAAGAAGCCCCACGCTCCGCAGAAGTGCCCGCCGCCATCGCCGAAGCCGCAATGTCGCCGCCTGTCCTCTCCTCGCAGCCACGTGGCTTCCCCGAGCACAATTGCTGTGCTTAGTATGCCTCCGGAGCCGCGCCAAGAAGAGGAGGAGAGGTGAGGCTACAAGCCATAAATAGGCTCACCTGCCCCCTCCCCTCAGTGGCCTGATGGGAGGCCAGCCAATAGGAGGCCTCCACACCTCGTCCTCCACCCCCACCCGCAACAGCCACCACCGCCCAAACTGCGCCGGGCGTGTGTGTGGGTCCTTTGTGAGGGTGGAGTTTGAGAAGTTGTCCTACGTTTGGCCCCCTGAACTTCGTTCTGATTCCAACTGCAGTGCCCAATTCGGTCGGCAACAAGATGGGTCAGTTTGCGGATTTTCCAAGCATTTTGTGCATTTCCCCCACAGGTTCTGCAATTTATGCAATTGCTCAGACATTGGTGCAAATTGCAGACCTTTCAGGGGAGGGGGGAAATGGACAAAACAAGTTCCTGGAATTTGGGGAAAAGCCTGCAGCCCAGCTTGCAAGTGTAAATGGAAGGGCCCTGGAACTCTATCAAGCCAAAAAAGAGCTGGATTTCCCAGTGATGGACATCCCTAGTAGTATCATTCCAGGCATGTGAGGAAGAGCTGAAAGGAAACTCTCTCCTACCATCTATTTACCACCATGGCAGCAGCAGCCACTGAGTGGGTGGTCCAGAAGGAAAGGAGGGAGGTAAGATGATGGGTGGAACTATCTGGCTCAGTTGAAAACTCAAGTCAGTGAAGAACTTGTTGGCTATAATGCTTGAAGCAACTATAACTGATCCCCAAGGCTGATATTTCTGAGCCAGAAAATACAAGTCTTGGTGACTTCTCTAGTCTGAATTGACAAAGCATTTCATGGTCTGCTGCCCTGACCATGAGTCAAGATATGGCAGGCTCCCAGACAAGCACCAGGGGCAGCTCAGGGTTTTCTGGAAATGTAATGCTATTGAAATGGTGGCTGTAAAGGGAGCATGTACACAACATTACAGGCGTAAATGGACCAATTATGACTGTAATGTTGCATAAATGGCCCCTTTGTGGCTACCATTTACATAACATTACATTCCATAAAACCACGAGCTGCCATTTTTACACAAAATGGTGGCTTGGTAAGTGGACAGGCGGCCATTGGACCATGCAGCACTCTGAAAACAGGTCCTGAAATTGGCAGCAGCAGCTTAGTGAGTGAGGTCCAGGAGGTTGAGTGAGTCCACTAGACTCTACCCTCCTCTTGGACTCCTGCAACATCCCTAGATTTGAGTTAGGGGTGTGCACTGGATCGGCTCCGATCCACGATCCAGAGCCGATCCAGGGGAAATCGGATGCAATTATCCGATTTCTGATCTCTCCTCTGGATCGTCCGATCTTTTCTGAACCGGTCCATTGGCGGGCGCCCATCGATGGAAGCGGACAGCGGGGGGGGGGGGGCTTACCTGGCAGGGCTGTCCGCTTCCATCAGCGGGCGCCCACCGATGGAAGCGGACAGCGGGGGGGGGCTTACCTGGCGGGGCGTCCTCCTCCTCCTGTTGCCGGCTGTAAACCACTGCAAACTAGGCCTCGCGGCCTAGTTTACAGGAGAGTGCCAGGTGATCATCTGGTGCTTTTCTGTAAACTCGGCTGCGAGGCCTAGTTCGCAGTAGTTTTACAGCCAGCAATGGACGGAGGAGGACGCCCCGCCAGGTAAGGAGTGGGGGGGCTTACCTGGCGGGGCTGTCCGCTTCCATCAGCAGGCGCCAGCGGGACCCATTGGAACTTGTTTCTGAATAAACATTCAAAGGAGGGCAACGAGGATGATCAGGGGTCTGGAAACAAAGCCCTATGAGGAGAGACTGAAAGAACTGGCCATGTTTAACCTGGAGAAGAGAAGACCGAGGGGAGACATGACAGCACCCTTCAGGGACTTAAAAGGTTGTCACACAGAGGAGGGCCAGGATCTCTTCTCAATTATCCCAGAGTCCAGGTCATGGAATAATGGCTCAAGTTACAAGAAGCCAGATTCTGGCTGGACATCAGGAAAAATGCCCTGACTATTAGAGCAGTATCACAACGGGACCAATAATCTAGGGAGGTTGTGGGCTCTCCCACACTAGAAGCCTTCAAGAGGCTGGACAGCCATCTGTCAGGTATGCTTGAAGGTGGATTCTTGCATTGAAAAGGGGGTTGGACTCAATGACCTGACAGGCCCCTTCCGACTCTACTATTCTATGATTCTATGACATGATTCAATGAAATACACCCCACCCACCCCGCTGGAAAAGTTATCTGAAAGTAGTTCAACATCTCTGTGTTAAATACTTGCTTAAACCTAGTAAGAAACTCTCACCAAAGTTTTCTTTTGCCTGTTTACAGGGCAGCTACAACACAATCCACAAAGCCCCCAAAGAGTTTCAACGGGGGCCTTTTGTGTGGAATACAGATGTGCAAATTAGCAAACTTCAAGCTTGCCAAAGTTCTCTGAATTCCTTCTTGAAGCTAGTTCTGATTCAAGTCTGTTTCATATTGTGAGCTTCCCCCCCTTTCCCCCTTTTTTGCAGAAAAATGTGTTGATTTTGTGTGTGTGTGTGTTTGTGTTTTCAAATGTGTGCATCAATTGTGTGCATCTTTGAAATATACAAATTATTCTCCCATTGATTAATGTACATTGGTGTGCCTCCTCGTAAGTACATATTTTGAAGTACCCAATTGCTGTACCCTTTGGATTTGGCCAGTGTGGATGGGTGGGAATATATATATATATTTTCCTTGTTTGAGAAGAATTTACCAACATTCACAAACGTCTTCCTCTATGAGATGGAAAGAACTTGAGATTTTAAAATTACAAATTTGGGAGAAAGCAAACTGACATAATTGTTCATCTCTTCCCCAGGCCTCCTTGCATTCACTGGATGGTGTAAAAGGGGTGTGTTTATCCTCATATGGATGCATGCATTTAGATGCTCCACGTAATATGGGAGGGGAAAAAACCCTCAAAGGTTTCCCAACCAGCTAGAGTGCTTGAACACAAATGTTTGTGCATAGGTGTCCATTTCAGAGCATCCGGATATAATGTGGAAGTCCAAGGATGGGACCAATAGGACAAATGGCATTGGGGTATGTGGTGAGTGTACTTCCACCTCCATGTTTACTGTGCAATGAGTGAAAAGACGAATAGCCTGGCAACTTTGCAGGCATGCCTTTAATAAAGAGAAAACAATTGACAAAGAAATCAAACACAACTAAAAAGAAGGGCATTGTGGAATTTATTTACTCTTAGGTCTGGACTCTTTACTACAAATATGATACCATTAGTTCTGCCATTATTATTTGGGGGGGGGTGTTGTTTGAAACTAGTGCATCTTCAGTTTGAAGAGCGGGACTGAACATAACTTTTAAGGCTCAAAACAGAGAGCATTTAAAATGTGTGTCTAGCAGCTACATTAAAAGAAAGAAACAAACAAACCTTACTCTGGAGTAGGTACAGGGACACAAATGCTGATCTTAAAAGCCCACCCTTCCTATGCTGGTGGCCCAATTTGGATTGGGTGCCCTGCACCTACCCTGCGTTTTAAAAAAAATGTAGCAGAGGGGAGGCGTAGCTAGCTGCTCTACAGATTTAACGTATTGCACATTTTTGTCTTAAGAAAACAACTGAAAGTTTTCTCTGATGAAGTGCAATCCTGCCTTTGGATAGTGCTCTCCTTATCTCAGGAAGCTCTGAACTTCTAGTTGTAGTAGACTTTACAGAGCAGGTTTCAAATGCAGCTGTCTCATGCTAGTATTGTTTTTCTCTACCTTGGTTTGCAATCTCTTGGGCATGGTGAAGTGAAAGTCCTGATACATTCAGCTCTTTCCTTGCAGCAACCTGCTGGTTACTCTTCCAGCTAATTAAGGGAATGGATATTTGGAAGCCCCACCTCTCTTCTCTCTGGCCCCACCCCCTGAATGCATCAGACTTCCTTGATCAGTTCCATCCCATTACTCTAAACACTGGGAGTTGCAGAGAAGTGGTCTGGTGGATCTGTGTAAAGGCAATAAAGGCTGCAGTTCTTCTTTCTGGTAAGTACATCCTTTATTAGTTTGTCATTTTCTGGGAGAGTGTTAACTTTATTTATTTATTTGTTTATTATTTATTACACTTATATTAGGGTGACCAGATAAAATCCAAGTCAGGGCTCATGTAACTTTAACAGTTGTAGAGAAAAGGGAATTTCAGCCAGTGTCATTTGTATCCAATTAGTCCCTAGTGAAATTCCCTCTTCATCACAACTGTTAAAGTTGCAGGCACTATACTAGAGTGACCATATACAAAAGAAGGCAGGGCCCCTGCAACTTGAACTGTTGTGATGAAGAGGGAATTTCACCAGGAACTAATTGCATACAAATGACACCGGCTGAAATTCCCTTTTCTCTACAACTGTTAAAGTTACATGAGCCCTGACCTGGATTTTATCTGGTCACCCTAACTTATATACCATCCCATAGCTGAATCTTTCTGGGCAGTTTACAAAATTTTAAAAGATTGAACATTAAAAAGTCAATGTACAAAATTTTAAACCATAAAACATAAAAACAGTTGATATTTAAAACATTTAAAACTTTTCTGCCTGGCCAAAAATTCAGTTAAAAACCTCAACTGAAGCTGTTAAAATGCCTGGGAGAAAAGAAAAGTTTTGACTTGGTGCTGAAAGGACAACAGTGTTGGCACCAGGTGGGCCTCATCGGGAAGATCATTCCATAATTGGGGGGCCCCCACAGACAAGGCCCTCTCCCTTGTTGCCATCTTGCCTGGTAGCACAATAGTTTTGATCCTGGTTTTCTCTACTGAGGTCTTCATGCCCATACATATACAGGAAAACATCAGCCTGGATCAGACAACATGATAATCAATTTGGGGTGGGGGTGAGGGTGGAGTCAACTGTCCATTGTGGGAATATACAACTGACAGTACATTATTTTGGCAATTTAAACAATGGAGAAAAACAATGGACTACTCCATTGCTTTTCTCCACACCCATTGATTAAAATGCTGTGTGACAAGCCCCGTTGTTGAATTCCCCTCCTCATCGAGTGTACTATTCCAGCAGATCATAGAGTTCTCCGGCAGGAGTGGCCAAAAGTACCCAGGCCGCTCCCGTACAACTGGAAGAACTCACAATGCATGATGGGATAGGGCAGGGAGGAGGGGCAGCAGCCCAGAAGGACGCCAGGACTTTAAGTGGTGCGAAGGGGGAGGGGCAACATGTTGTATGGAAAATAACAAATGGTGAGTGTGCTGTTCTCCCCTCCATTGCCTAATATGTTGTCTGAATGCGAGTATTGATGTGCTTTTGCTAGGGCCTAAACGAGTGTTAATATATCAGCCACATATTGCAAGTGTTTTTACTGGTACCCCAACCAATTTGAAATTGCAATGCAGCTGATGCAATCTCAGACTCCCTTCATCTTTGTATCATCACCTGCCCTGTTCAGAAAAAGAACAAAATGTTCTGTTGTGTCCTCAGCACACGATAAATTTTGTTTGCTACAATTTGTATGGCTCAGGGCCATTTTGAACATGGTGTTTCCCCCTTCAGTAGCTACTTGCAAAGGGAAGGAGGAAGGACTGTGTTTCTCCTGAGTGATGCTTTCCCCAATTCTACTCCCAGGCATTGAATGACACGTGATGGGGCATTCATGTGCCAGCTTTCTTTATCAGGTCTCACATCTTATTGAAATTGTTTCACTATTTAAATTGTTCTAAATCTTGTACATTAAAAATGTTGGCCTGTCTTTTATTATGTTGTAGTTTATGGTGTGTGGTTTTTTTGTGAACTACCCAGAGAGCTGTGGTTCAGAAATGAAATTAAATAAATAAACAGGCCTATGTTGTTGTGACAGAGTTCTGAGTCTGTGGAGAAAACTGCTAAGGCCTCGGGAAGAGGGGGAGACTGATTGCCTCACAAGTGCCAGGGATAATGGCACCAGGGCAGGCGAGCCTAAATCAGAGAACCTCAACCAAGTGCCAGGGTGCAGAAGAGGGGCTCCTCAGGAGGAGGACTCTCTGTAATCAAAGTGAACAGCTGCAGCTGGGGCTTGGGAGGGGCTCTGGCAGCACCAGGATAATAAAAAAACTTGAAGTTTCCAGAAGTTGCTGGGGACAGTGAAAGTCTGTATTTGACTCTGGTTGCGGCGTGCTATCCTGCCTGTAGACCCTACCTTTCTACTGCTTGGACTCCTGTTTGTAAGTAGGGTGACCATATGAAAAGGAGGACAGGGCTCCTGTATCTTTAACCGTTGTATTGAAGGGGGATTTCAACAGGTGCCATTTGTATGCATGCAGGACCTGGTGAAATTCCCTCTTCATCACAACAATTACAGGTGCAGGAGCCCTGCCCTCTTCGTATCTGATTAAGAGGGCAGGGCTCTTGCAGCTTTGTTGTGATGAAGAGGGGATTTCACCAGGTGCTGCATGCATAGAAGTGACACCTGCTGAAATTCCCTTTTCTATGCAGCTGGTAAAGATACTGGAGCCCTGTCCTCCTGTTCATATGGTCACCCTACCGAGATGCTTCCCAAATGATCGCATTTGGCCAGGCTATTTAATACTCGCATTGTTTATAATAGTGTAAAGGTGTTTACAGTCAAGGTTTTTCCTGAGGTTCAAAGTGTGATTGGGTGAGAATTCCTTACTTCTCAGAGAGTGCTTTCTCTTTATGAGTCCAGCTTCTTCTTTTGTTCTCTGCAAGACCCAGTGTGCTGTAATGATTTAGAGTGTTGGAGTAGGTGACAGCTGATACATTTTATTTTTAACAAGAAGAATTCTCTCCCCACATCCCCTGTTTCTAGCGCTCCTCTTCTTGGTAAGCTCTCCATCCCTGAAATCCATGTATTTATTTTCTCTCAGGTGGAGGGGGCGGGTTGGATGCTGAGCCAAACTCTTAGGTGTTTATCACATGGGCGGTTTTGAGCACACCCACCTCGACTTTGATCCACTTCTTCAGCGCTGGACTCGCATGACGTCGTCCCCCTCCTGCTGCTCTCTCGCCCCGAGGTCGCAGTGTTCAGTTTCCGTTTCGATATATCCCTGAACGGGCAAAGTCCGAAACAGGCAAAGTTCAACAGGCCAAGCTGAGGTATCACAGCAATACTGACCACGTGTGATTCAAACTGCTAGACTCGCATAGGAAACGGAGGGGGAACCCACAGAAGCAAACCAGGGGGGAAATAGTAGGTGTGATAAAGGCCTGTTTCTACTATACTAGCAGAAAGACGAATCTCACACATTCTTTCCACTGAAATAGCCCACTGAGCAATTTGGCTTTGCACCGGGCTGCATTCTAAACTGTGCAATTGTTCAATTACAGTATTCAATTAAAGATTTCACTAATGAATTCCTGCATTGAGTGGCTGTTGAAAAAGTTAGGTGGACTGTAAAGGGATTGAAGAGTTTTAATTATGTCTGAATTAAAAGCAAATAAAGTACACTTAGGCATTTTATTGAAACAAGTCATAACATGAGGTTACTTGTTCTGCAATTTCATCTGGCCGTTAGTTTTGATTACTTTTGTAGTTCCCAAGTTTTTATATTCAATGGGAGTTTGTGAGTGGAGGAGGAGGAGGAAGAAGAAAGACTTTGCAAATAATATATAGTAAATTAGGTCAAGCATATCCACATTTCTGTTCATTTGTTCCCATACTATGCAAGGACCTCCCTCAAAAGCTGCAGTCTCTCCCCCTCCCCTTCTGTTGGCTTGTATAAAAGGTGTGTTGATATAGCTCTTTAATCTATCCTTTCAAATTGTGTAGTTGGTTTAAAGTTCTAATGATTTCGTGTTTTTTTGGCTGCAACCTATGCATGTTTAGACGGGGGGGGGGGGGGGGGAAGTCCTACAACTGCCATCATTCCCCAGGCCTCAGTTACCAACTATGTCCTTTAGGGCTTGTTAGCTCTGTGAAGTCATTTGTAGGTATTGGCCAGAGCAACTCCAGTTCCTGCTGTCAGATTTCCATATCATGCATGCATCAGCTGCAGCATCCTTTGTTCAACTGACAGTGTTTGGCTGACCTCTCTGTGAAGGACAGCATTCTTCCCTGCTCCCTACCTTCCTCCAATCTCGCCAGCTGATTTCCACTGGAAACAGCTGAGGAGCGCACAGCCCGGGATGCTTCTCAGGTGTTCTAGCACATTCATTTGTTTTTGTTTTGGGGCTGAAGATTCATAGGATTGAGCAACCTTAATCCTCTTATTTTTATTTATTTAACGTTGTAGTGTTTAAAATTGCTTTGCACCACCTTGATTGCTTTTTTTTTTCAAATAAGGCAGTAAGCAAATGCTAAATAAAAGAATAAATATGTCCCCATCTTTCCAAATAAATAGTCCAAGGAGGCTAGTAACATCACTACTGATACAATAAGAAAAATAAAATAAGGAACTGCAAAAAAAAAAACTTTATAAAAATAAAGTTTCAAGATTGGGGCAAAAAAAAAAAACCCGTCCTTCAAGTATACACTAATGGGAACTAAGCTAGTGATGACTGATCAAGGCAGAGATCTTTGGGGCAGTTGTGGGCAGCTCCGTTAAAATGTTGACCCAGTGTGTGGTTGTTCTGAAAAATCCCATGCTAGGCATAATTAGGGAAGGAATTGAGAATAAAACTGTCAATATCCTACTGTGCTTTTGCAAATCTATGGTGTGACCAAATGCAGAATATTGTGTACAGTTCTGATCAACACACACACACACATTGTAGAGTTGGGGGGGGGGAGTGCAGAAGATGGCAAGGCAAGTGATCAAGGGATTGGAGTAGCTCCCCCTACAAGGAAAAGTTGAATTGCTCAAGCATCTCTACATAATCAGGAATCCTGGTGGTTGTGGCAGAGTTCCTATTTGCAGATATGGTCACTACAGGCAAGACAGAGAAGTTTCATAGGCTGGGGGCTTACCGCTGCAATATCAGTGGCCCTCTACTCATTGTCGTGACTCTGGCTAACTCTCTAAAGTTCTTGCTCACGACTTCAGGTACACTGATACACAACAATAACAGTGAGATTTCTTTTATTGTAATCACACGGAATTCAAAGCATAACGGTTTCATTTCTGCAAACACACACTTGAAGCTGAAGACGGACCACACAGCTTTCAGGTAGAACGGCTTAATGAGAACAGCACTCACTCAGGGACTGACATTTAGAGATTAACTCTAGTCCTTAGAGGGCAGGAGCGGCCACGCTGCACTGGAATCCTCTGGAACATAGAGAGACTCTAGGATTAGGCCTCCTAACAGTAGTATATCGGTCAACTAGCAACTAAATCTTCACTCAGCCTGTCAGGGAACGCTGAGCTGACCACGGAAGCCAGAAGCCAGGGAATGAACCTCTTCGACCTAGGGAGCCTTCCCAATTCACGTAGCTTTAGCTCTGAGGAAGGTCCTCTCACAGGTCTCACACACACACGAGTTTCAGAACAGCAACGATCAGCTTCTGCCTCCCTCTGCCCGTAACTTTGGCTCCATGGAGGGAGACAGCAAGCTATAGAACACGAATCCAGAACAGTACTCTCAAGTCCAAATCTATGAAAAGCCACAGTGCACTTTTCATGGCAGAGTTCTTTAGAAGTAACAAGTTCAAACAGCAACAGAACATGTATAGAGTGCATCTCACAATTCCAAATCAAATAGTAACTCACAGCAGCAGCAGAGCAGCAAGAGGATAGACGAGATAATTCCTAGCAAAGGAATTACTCTCAGGACCAAGGTAATATAGTGTGGAGGCTGGGCAATTCTAAGCTACTTTGATAGACAGGGCTTCAGGCCTGTAATCTAAACTCACGTGCCAACAGGGCGGCACGGTTCAACCTCTTCTGATGACGCCACAGTGTGAGGAAGATAGCCCCCACCTTCGCAAAACATAGTTTAGTTCCCAGAGACTTTCAAGGCCTTCGGCCTACCATTTGAGATAAGCACATAACAGAGAAGCAGAGATACATTTTCTCATGACAAATTGCCAAGTCTTCAGTCTACAATTCACAGGGCCAGCCCTGTGAATTGTCTACGAAGCACTTGACACTCAACACTCATCTTTTCACTGTGAACTATGTCTCTACTCGTTTACAGATGTATCCCAATTAAGGTGGGAGAACCAGGGATGCTCAAGCTCGCCAACATTCTCCAAACTCCACTGGGAAGCTCAGTTCGCCTTCCCATTTTCATTTATAACCCGTTTTTTTACCCCTTTTTGTTCAAAAACTGCATATTTCAAATGAGGAAAGCGTGAATTTCAGTTTGCCTTCTCCCCCCAAAAGTATGCACTTCCCCCATTGACTGAAGTGTGAACGTGCATACTTTTTAGTGCTGTGCAGAAAAATTTGATCATTCCATTTTTGGCATTTCGTGGGGGCCGGGGGGCAACCAAAATTCTAGTGAAAGAGACTGGGAGAGATGAGAATTTTTGGAGAATTTCTCCTTAGTGAGAGGGACAGGGTTTCCACATACTTTGTTGAGGGGTCTTCTTTCTATTTTTTTTTTTAAAAAAACACACACCACTATTACTTGCAGGGCCCCAGGAGTTCTTACTGGATGTCTATTGGAGAGGATGAGGTCACATGGTCTCCAATAGGCATTCAGGAAGAACTGACAGGCTCCTCCAATATATAATAACAAAAAATAGAAAGAAGATCCCTAAACAACTGGCTACACTTTTAAAAGGTATGTGGAAATGCTGCCCCCCGCCCTTCCCCAAGGAGAAAATTCTCTGAAATTCTCCATTTCCAGGCAACAGAGGCTGTAAAAACAATGCCTCTTTTGCAGGGAGAGAAAAATTCCCCAAAATAGGGGCAGAATAGAATAGAATTTATTACGGTCGCAAGACCAGCAAAGTAGAGCAGCACTATAAACGCCATCATATTCACAAGGCCAACAAGATAAGGTGGGGCTATAGGTACAATAATAAAAAGAGGTAATAATTAATTAAAAATACAGATAGACAGTAGACATTTTTAAAAAATAATTAATTGAATTGTACATGTCCCGCTCATGATAGTATATGATTAAAAACATTAAAAATTAAAAATTAAAACATTATAAAAATAAGGGCAGGATTCAGCACAGTACTAATACCTTTTGAAGACTGCACATTTTAAAGTGCTCCTTCACACACACACACAAATTACACATTTTGAATGTGATCATAATTTTTGGAATGAGGAAGTTTTTTTCCTGAGAAATGTGTTCCTGTATACGCTCAGATTTGCAAATGGAGTGAGTTCTGACGATATGCAAACTGAACTCAAAATTGTGTACCTCCCTACTTCCAATTAGCACAGCTGGTGTTAGGATTCTTAGAGGCTCTTCCATAAAACATTAAAGACTATTTCTCACAAAACTTAGTATGCTCCTCACATTCTCTCTTTCTTTCTGTCTGGCATACTATTAGTCATAATATATGGAATCAAATTCCCTGTTATAGGGGTATTTGCATTTGATGTGAATAATAACGTGTTTGTTTTATCACAATAGCTAGCCTGTCTTGGGGATGAAGTCAGCACATAGAGAATTGGTGTTGTTGCTTTTAACACGCTCTGATAATTGGGGGGGGGGGGAATCAGTAATTTAAAAAATACCTTTTGATATGGTATTTCTCAATCATGAAAAAAAAATTACCAAGAGCCAGTGTTTCTTTCTTCCTGGATAAGGTATGCATTATAATACAAGTCTGCACATCCCTCTGCACAATCCCACAATACTTCTCATCATTAAGCTTTCATATTTGTGTAGAATAATGAAACGGGACTGAAATTTATGCAGTCATGGCAATAAATTGCTAAGCAGTAAGCCGGCCCCAAATTACTTGTAGCCAGCCAGTAAAAAGCCACCAGACACAGTGATTTGATTCAACTGTTGCACAAAAAGGGTACGCCCCATTAAAACGAATGCCTTTCACATCGTAACAGAAGTCTCAAGTTTTTAGCTAATGAAGATGTTAACTGTAAAGCATATTTCACCCTTCAGACAATCTTGTTATTGCCAAGTAGACAAACAAAATCAAAGTTTTATTACAATATAGACCTTTCAAATTAGAAGGTCTATTGAAAAAAGAAAAAAGCCAAAGATAAAATGGATGTTTCTCTATAAAAAAAATTAACAAGATGTGTTTCATAAATCAGGGGCTTATTGATAGAAGATCTCTCCCTAAAACGTTGTGTGTTAACTCTTGTTTTATGATAAGAGGGAGTCATTTTCAATTATACTTTGTTGAAGTGGAACATGTGCTGGACTCAATTTCATGTACCTCCATCGGGAGATAAGGTTCCCTTCATTTCAGATCCTGCATCTTGAGAAGATCTCCCCATAACTAGAAGCAGCTCCCCATAGGTTTCAGCACTCACAGGAGATGGCAATCTGAAACCACATCACGTTTATTGTTTGTCCTCCATATCTAGAGAACATACATCCCTAGTTAGAGCGGAGTGATCTTTCTAGCATGAAGAGTGGGAGCAAACTCTCCACCGGCATGCATGGGCCAGGTCAGTTTCCCTCCTTGCTGTGACAGTTTTCCTGGGACACAGAGAGTGCAAGTGAAAAAAAATCTGTTCATTCTTAGATTCTAACTTGCAGCAGGTTCCTTTTTTATATTGCTCTGATTTTCATCCAAAGGGTTGTCTCCACCAAGTCTATGCAACTGTGTCTATGTAGGGTTTTCTTTTTTGTACATGCCATCATGGACTTGATTGATTGTCCAAAGATGGCCTACATCTATGACGAGTTTGCATATGAGCTGTATTTGGGACTTTAGATCAACACATGGCAGCCAGGACTCAGGAGTAATCCCATTTTCCTTCTGCATGCTTTAAAGGAACACACACACCATCTTTCTTCTTTCTGCCTCCTTCGTTGACACCTGATTTCATTCAAATGGGCTAGAAAAGTGGCAGTTGTAATTGCCTGCTGAAATGTTGGTGCGATTGACTTGAAGCTGTTAAAATTCACAGAATCGTCACCACAGTTATCACACTTTTTTTTAAGACGTGCAAAACTGTCAGTTTAATGAGAGAAGCTTTCACCACATCAAAATCCCCTCCTCGTTAGGGAGATACATTAAAAAAAGCTGTATATCTCCTTTGAAACATTGAATTGACCCAAATTTAATCATTTTTCATTATATCCTGGTGATGTTTTTTAAAAGAATAACCCCTAGGTAGCTTATGTATGTGTCGTGTGTGCGCATGCACATGACCACAATATTTTATACATCCATAACTATGTGAATTTAATAGTTACAGTACACATTTGATATTTGAATAACTGCCTGCACCCACATGAACCTGCCCAGGCTCTACTCTCCAGTCCACCACTAAGGTAAATCAGGCTAGCGGGTTACATGGATGGATTTTGTTGGTGGTGAGCCCACACTTGTGGAATTACTCCCAGTCTGAGAACTCTCCATAGTCCCCTCTCTTGAATCTTTTAGCTTGATCCTAAACATTCCTACTTGCATCTCTGCCTTCATCTTCTTCCTTCCACCATCATGGACTGTGTGCCGCCACAGCCTCAAACACCAGGCCTGGATGCGCACACCCCTCTCAGGCTAAGCACCACCACTTAAACACCTGAGGGAAAGGTAAAAGAAACACCACTTTTCCCTTATAGCAGAAGGAAAAGGTACTGAGGTTTTGAAAAGGTTCTTCTGTGACTATACTAGGCTGAAGGTTTCATGTAATATGTTTCCTTATGAACTAATAGAGCAGGTGACAAAGCCAAGCTGACGCGTGGTTTGTGGGAGCAAAAATAAAAGAAAATGTTTATTGTTGTTTACAGTTCTTAGTTCCTTCAAATTCAATTTGAAACCTGCCTATTCCTAATAATTCTGGTAATCTTAATAATAATCCGAAATCCTTAAAATCTTATCTTTATTTACTCTTCACACACTCCTGATAAGAACACACAGCTAAACACATCTATCTTCAACCTAACCACCCTCTACCCAACCAACTGACAGACTAACTGCTAACTGACTATATATACTCTTCTCCCCACTCTTTTCCAGCATCACCAACTACACCCACTCAGTCCAACTATCTGTACTCTCTAAACATACTGACCCAGGCATACCTAAGGGGACAGAACTGTGGGGTAACACCACAGACTGCATTCCTTCATCTGGCTGCTTCATCAAGTTGATGTGTGTGTGTTACTCGCCAATCCCCATCTGCAAAAACACCCTCACACATGATCTGTGTCACGAGGGAATGATAAGAGACTGTTTGCCAAAATACTTCACACACACACACACTTCACCCTCCCCCGCTGCTTTGGGATTGTTCTAACCCACATCAATACGAGGCAGCATAATGTCCCCAATGGGTATTTTAACTAGCGTTGTGCTGAAAATTTATTACGCATTTTTCCCACCATTCACATTTGATTGAGAAGAAACTGCTTGGGAGGGTGGGGTGGGGGGAAATGAACCAAAAGAGAAGAAGATTTCAGAAAAGTTCTCATAGGTGGATTTTGTGCTTGTCTTACTCATGAGGTGGCCAAGGAGAGTGTGTAAATATCTTGTCTTTCATCGTACAATAATCTCTGACAGTCTGCTGCCTCCCTGGCTTCCTGCACTTCAATTTAAGCCCAGAGGAAGACATCATAAAGTAACCCCTCCTCCCCGCAGAGCTTTTTTTGGATCTGGAAGTGCAGGCAGCCAGGGAGGCTGCAGAGTGAGGGAGAGATGTGTATTAGAAACAAATAACACACGCAGCATCTGTAGCCACATCGCAAGATGGAGGCAAAATGCCATAGGGAAAAAGGAAGATGCTGTGCAGCAACCACTGCAGATGGTGATTCCCCACTCCCAGAAAGTGTAGAAGAAATTCAATGATATGCTTTCCCCAATTTCCTACCCACAAATACGGTGGAGAATTTCAAGATGCCATTTGCACACAGCACTTTTTCATCACCTCACCAGAGCTCTTCGACGTTTTTATTAATGTCATAGACGAGGCGGTGAACAAATCCTGCCAGACTACATTTATCTCATTTTTTGATCAGGTAACCTCCCTTGTGGACTGTGGGAATGCTGTGGACATAATATATCTTGATTTCAGCAAAGCCTTTGACAAAATACCCCATTATATTCGGATCAGCAAACTATCTAAAAGTGGGCTAGATGGAACAACTATTAGGTGGATCCACAGTTGGCTACAGAATCCGACTCAAAGACTGCTTATAAATGGTGCCTTCTCAAATTGGGGGGAGGTAATGAGTGGAGTACCACAGGGCTCAGTCTTGGGCTCAGTACTCTTCAATATTTTAATTAATGATTTGGATGGGGAGGTGCAGGGAATGCTTATCAAATTTGCAGATGATACAAAATTGGGTGGGATAGCTAATACACTGGAAGACAGAAACAAACTTCAAAGTAATCTTGATAGGCTGGCGTGCTAGGCTGAAAACAACAGAATGAAATTTAATAGGCATAAATGCCAAGTTCTACACCTAGGAAAAGGAAACCAAAATGCATAGTGACAAGATGGGGGATAGTTGTCTCAGCGATACCAGAAGTGATAAGGAACTTGGAACAAAAGCTGAATATGAGCCAACAGTGTGTTGTGGCTGCAAAAAAAGCAAATGCTATTGTGGCCTGCATTAATAGAAGTATAGCTTCCAAATCGCACATGGTACTGGTTCCCCTCTATTTGGCACTGGTTAGGCCTCAACTTGAGTTTTGCATCCAGTTCTGGGCACCACAGAGTGCAGGACATGGAATAATGGGCTCATGTTACAGGAAGCCAGATTCCAGCTGGACATCAGGAAAAACTTCCTGACTGTTAGAGCAGTACGACAATGGAACCAATTATCTAGGGAGGTCTTGAAGCCTTCAAGAGGTAGCTGGACAACCATCTGTCAGGTATGCTTTAAGGTGGAGTCCTGCATTGAGCAGGGGGTGGACTCAATGGCCCTATAGGCCTCTTCCAACCCTACTATTCAATGATGCTATATATATAGCCTCACATCAACCATCATTACCAACTAGTTGCCTGCATAAGAAGCAACATTGTTCAAGCTGTTCCGATGACCTTTTCTCCCAGTATTGTTTGCCTTCCATTCTTATTTTCTATATCCATTCCTTCTCCTTCATTCATGGCTTGATTTACATAATAATCCTCTGGTTACTTTATGGGCTGTGGATATGATCACATTAGCATAATTATCTAATTTATTGTTTTGTCAGGCAGAGTAGACAAGTAATAATAGCCTTAGCTTATTATCACTGTTTTCATTCCCCACTTTGTGGTCATGAGAGATAGAGATTAAACACTAGACTCCTCAGCAGGGTTATTCAAAGGGGAAGCGGGGAGCATGAAGCAAGTTGCTATCAACCACAAAACCAGAGTTTACGACACATAGTTTTTGTTAAGTCTGTTCATTACCTTTTCCCTGAAATATTGACTTCTATGGACTTGCCCTTCTAGCCTGTTGTAGCTCAAACTTACGTAGTCCTGCAGAACCTTAAGAATCACACTTTTGCATTTATGTGATGCTTTTTGAGCCTTAAGAGTGTTTCAGATGTTGTATTTCATGTATATTATTTCACTAGAGGTCTTTAGGCAGTCATTGAGCAGTAGAAGGCTATCACTTGGGGATGTTCTAGGTCTAGATTTCCAATTCTATGATTCCATCTACTTGTAATTATTACAACAACCATGTATGGTACATCACCATTACTACCTCCGTAACTGCAGGTGCAAGGTGAGGCTGATTGGTTTTCCTGAGATGATGATGATGATTTATTACATTTATATACCGCCCCATAGCCAAAGCTCTCTGGGTGGTTTACAAAGATTAAGAGATCTTGTGATCCCATGGCAAAAGTCAGATTAGAGCTATGGCTTTCCTGACACATAGAAACTTGGGAAGCTGCCTTCTATTGAGTCAGCGCATAGATCCTACTGGCTCAATATTGTCGATGGATCTCTCCAGTTTCAGACAGGGGTCTTTCCCATCCTGACATGGAGACTGCAGGGAATGAAACTGGGACTTGCACGAGGTGCAAGTGCTCTGCAATGGAACTTCTGCCGCTCCCAATAGCCAAGTCTTAGTCACAGCCTTCTCCAACCTGGTGCCCTCCCATCAGCCCAAGCAGCATGGCCAATGATCAGGGCTGATGGCGGTTGCTCATGCGAGTTGCAATTCAAAAGATCTGGAAAACACCAGATTATGGAAAGCTGCCCTACAGGTTGCAGAAAGCCATATCCCCTACTTCTCAAAGAACTTGTCAATTTCATTGTCTACTTTGGCCCTTCTGGAGTGAAGAGGGCAGTGTGTTGGGGGGGGGGAGAGAAATTTACACATTCTTTGGCTCTGTTGGCTAAATGAAGAAGCCTGAAAAGGATGAAACTAACAAGGTATTTACAAAAGAGGCCAGACAGACTTATGTTTGTTTGCACTTGAACAAGAGCACCATTATATATATATATATATATATATATGCAGAAATTTTAATATCCCCCCACTCAAAAAAAAGATCAAATTTGCACAAATTACTGCCATTAAAAAAATGGAATCTGCGTATTGGATCGACTCACTATGGATCAAGTCAACACCAGGTTTGGTTGGTGGGGAGAATTAAATCCTCCAAAGCCAAACTTGAAAAATATGTTGCAAGTTCACCCCCAAAACAGAATTTTCATACATCCCTAGTTGAAAGCAAGTACAATGTCTGACATGGCACATCAGCCTTTGCTTCCAATTTCCTGGCTTTGTGGAGCTTGAGCCAAGCATGAGATAGCCTTCACCCTGGTCTTAACCGGGTAGTCTTTTTATTATTATTAAATATGTGTCTGTGGTGATATAGCCCATACCATACGCAATGTACATGAGTACAGATATAGTATGTATATGTATTTGAGTGTGTACATGTGTATGCACACGACTACCTACATTGGGTCATCTGAGTGGGCACAAGGCCACAAATGCTTACATATGCCGCAGTAAGTTTGTTAGTGGTTATCCTACATGCCCCAGGACTCCTTGTTGTTTCTGGACTATTGAAATGCTGTTGGTGTACGTCTGGAATGTAAGGATACCGCTCAGCCTCTGCATCATTATTAAGGCTTGAGCACCATGGAGCGAGTTAAGTACCACACTAATCCCTCCATTTTCAAGAGTTCTCATCTAATCAGACTTTTAAAGGGTTTTACCACCTGCGGTGAACCTCAACAGCTGGTACATGTTAACCACACTAGAGAGCAGAGATTTGTCTTCCCTTTTAGCAAAAAGTGGTTAACATAAGAACATAAGAAGAGTCCTGCTGCATCAGGCCAAAGGCCTATCTACTCCAGCATCCTTTTTCACACAGTGAAAAATTGGATGCTGGGATGAACGATAAATTCATTTTGGTTCATTTTTGATCAGGATGTACCCAGTTCAGTCTATCCAGTCTATCCGGATCGAACATGGACTCGGATGCAATCTGCGGTCATACCCTGTATATTTTCAAGCTTGCAATGTGATCTGGGGGGGACCCCAATGCATTTGACAGCAATCATGCATATATTTAAAAAATGCATATTCAATGTGTGTACTTTTGAAAAATGTGCACAAACTTGCTTTAATCGATGGGATAAGAGTACATACATTTCAAAGATGTACACAGTTGTGTACATCTGGAAAAGTCTGCATGAAATACGCATATATTTTCATTAAAAATAGAGGAAAAAAAATACTCTGATATAGACCAAGGCACGCAATAAGTCTTGAGGTTGAATTTGGACTAAGCTGACAAAGTTGTGTTTTGATTGTACACACATCCCGAAGCAGATGTCTCTGGGATGAAAACAAGCAGGGTTGTGTTGGTCATAACTCTTTCATTTTTGGGATTGCTTTGCTCCAAATGACAGCCCAGATAGATGCGACGGTCAGGAGTGCCTACTATCAGCTTCGGCTGATACGCCAGCTGCGCCCCTTCCTAGAGTTGGAAGACCTAAAGATGGTAGTGCCCGCACTGGTAACTTTGAGGCTCGACTTCTGCAATGCACTGTACATTGGGCTACCTCTGTGCCTAGTCCAGAAACTTCAATTAGTTCAAAATATGGCAGCCAGGTTGGTCACCGGTACACCTAGGGGTGACCATATAACACCAATCTTAAAATCACTCCACTGGCTGCCAATTAGTTTCCAAGCAAAGTATAAAGTGTTGGTTATCACCTTTAAAGCCCTACATGGTTTGGGTCCATGTTACCTGTGGGATCGCCTTCTCCCGTATAATCTGCCCCACACACTCAGGTCCTCTGGGAAGAATTTACTCCAGTCAGCCAGAACTAGGCTGACAAGTGTTACCCAGAGGACCTTCTCTTCTGCCGCTCCCAGACTGTGGAATGGCCTGCTGGAGGAGATTCGACAAATTAGTAGTCTTCTGGAATTTAAGAGAGCCGTGAAGACTGATCTCTTCCGGCAGGCCTATCCAGTTGAATTTTAAGATGTTTTTGATAATGTATTTGTTTTTATCTGTTTTAATGGTTTAACTATTTTATGATTTTATATTTGTATTTATTGTTGTTCCCCGCCTCGATCTGGATAGAGAGGCGGTTAGAAATAAATAAATAAAATAAATAAATAAAATAAATGTTTGTAGCTGAATTACAAGGGTGTGCATGGAATGCCACTGGTGTCACCCATAGCACATTGACCAGATATTGGGATAGCACAGTTTATAGTAGGGATGTGCACTGACCCCCCGGATCGGATTGGATTGCAGATCAGGATCGGATCACATCGGAGGTTGGGCGGATCGGATCCGATTTTTGGATCAGATGCCATTTTGAATGCATTTTCCCATAGCCTAGTATTGTGTTACAAAAATGCCTATAACTTTTTCATTTTTAAAGATAGAAGGATGAAAATTGGGCACTTTGTAGATGGGTTAGGGGTAGTTATCTGTGAGAAATTTGAGAAAGATTGGTGCAGGCATTTTGTGGCAATTAAGTTTTTAATAACAAAACAGGAATGCCTATAACTTTTTCATTTTTAATGTTCCACACATGAAACTTTGCCACATTGCAGATGGTGTGTTGGGACTCATGTGTGTGTAATTTCCGAAACATAGGTGCTTTTTTTGTGTGGCAATTAATTTTAGAAAAATGGGTAGTAGTGGGGTAACTTCAGTTATGCCTTCAACTTTTTTATTTTTAAAGATACAAATAGGAAACATGGGCACATTACAGGTACCACTTTGATTGATATGTGTGTGAAATTTCAGAAAGATAGGTCCAGGCATGTAGTGGCAAGTTATTTTTGAAACAATGAAGAAAGAAATGCCTATAACTTTTTTTATCTTAAAAGTTAGAAGTCTGAAAGTTGCTCACTTTGTAGAAGGGTTAGGGGTAGTTATCTGTCAGAAATTTCAGAATGATAGGTCCAGGCATTTGATGGCTATGGATTTTTTTAGATTAAAAGTTACATAAGTTTTTTCACAGAGGCTTGGGCTGTCAATTGAACCCTCCTCCCCCGCCTCCCCCTTCCTCTTTTATCTGTCAAAATGCTGTGTTGTTGTAACTTTTAATCTAAAAAATTCATAGCCACCAAATGCCTGGACCTATCTTTCTGAAATTTCTGACAGATAACTACCCCTAACCCATCTACAAAGTGAGCAACTTCCAGACTTCTAACTTTTAAAATAAAAAAGTTATAGGCGTTCCCAAGTTTCCTGTTGTATCTTTAAAAATAAAAAAAGTTGAAGGCATAATTGTATTTACCCCACTGCTACCCATTTTTCTAAAATTAATTGCCACATAAAGCAAGAACCTATATTTCTGAAATTTTGCACACATGGGTTCCAAGGTACCACCTACAATGTGGCAAAGTTTCATGTGTGGAACTTTAAAATGAAAAAGTTATAGTCCGATTTTCCAATTTTTTCTGATCCAGATCGGGTCCCTTCGGATTGGATTGGATCAGATCGGATGGTTGGTGGAGCGGATCAGATAATTTTTATCCGATTTTTGGTGGATCGGATTCCGATCATGGATCGGATCCGATCCGCTGCACATCCCTAGTTTATAGGCCAATCCAGCACATCACGAGCAAGTCTATGTGTAGTCGAAGAAGGAATGCTGACTTCAGCTACTGGGTAGTATATTGATGTAATAAATACTTTCCCACCTGTAGCAGAGATTTATCATAACCAAAATTAACAATAACCAATATTAACAACTGTTACCTCCCAAAAGGGGGAAATGAAAGCATGCTTACCAAAATTGCCACAGCATCATCAACAACATGGGACCAAGCAACCCCACTCCTCCATTCCGCCTCCTCGGTATTGAAGATGACTTGTCAAAGAGTGGTAGGGGCCTGAAGCTTTAGCAAAGGGGCCTGGGCAGAAAGTGTAGAGTTGAAGAAAGTCGAAAAGCTGCTCTTGGATGGATCAAGACACATAGCGGAAAGAAGGAACTGCAAGGGACAGTTCTCCACCCTCGCTGTTTGATGACTTCCTCCATTATTTTATCCCAACCCGATAACCCACATCTCCAATAACGGTGGCCTAGTTGCTCACTGGAAAGCAAACCCTACTGAATGAAATGAGAAAATGATAACCACAAAATGAACACCAGGGTTTCTTATTATACTGTACTAAGAACATGATGGTATTATAGCAACTCTTTTTCACCCAATGAAATTCCTCGGCAGTTGATATAGGACTAGGGATGGGTGAACTTACCCCAGTAGAAGTTGTAATTTGCTATTCGGGTTATACATTCCTCCATCCAATCTCAGAAGAAAGTTCTCCATTATTATGAGATCTCATCTTGTATATGCAAACTACTGTTGCAGCACCGATCTCCCACTTGCTCAGCAGCAATCAGTCGCCCCAGGATGCATTATCCCTCCCACCCACCCAATCACCTCTTCCTCGAAATGCCATGTGCATACATTTCACTGACAGGCTTTCAGCTCACAGCATGCAAAACTGTGGAGGAGTTTGTAATTGATATCAGTTTGAACAACCAAGTTAATTAGCCATCCAATGATGGGGCATAGGATAGCCATCCAGGGATGGGGAGGTAAGATAAGCCAACCAAGCTATAAGGGGATTGGAAACATAACAGATTCTACTAATGAGCCACCTAATCCATTGGCACCAAGTTGTGGTGATGTCCACATGTGGATTCCTGCATTGAGTAGGGGATTTGACTCGATGGACTTCTAGGCCCCTCCTAACTCTACTATTCTATGATAAATGGTTTTAACAGTGAATTCAACAAATTCATGGAGGATAGGCTTATCAACAGCTATTGGCACTAGGTAGAACCTATATTTTCAGAAGCAGTAGGACACCAAATACAGAGAGGGGGCAGACAGCAGTGGTGGGCTATTGCCTTCATCTCCTTCTTGTTGTCTTCCCAGAAATCTCTTCTGTGAGAAGCAGGATGATGGATTTGATTGGCAAGATCAACACCTTGCCTCTCCAGAAATTTCTCCCATCATCCCTGACTCCCATTCCATACCCATGCTAGCTGGATATAGTGACAGCTGTTGCTCAACCATATCTGGAGAGCCAAGATTGGGAAACACTGGAAGAGATGGATGCTCAGACTGACTGATCCAACAGGGATCTTAGGTTCTTTATTGATGGCTGTTAGGTTCACCTGGAACTTGAATGACAGAATGTGCTTCCATTGTTGTTAATTTCTTCATAATACTAATAATGCAATAAGAATATCTCATTGGGACAATAGCCATACCCATTGCCCCTTTCCTCCTTTTGTTATTGCTCATGCTTAGACATTTTCTCCAGGAGACATTTTGCTGTTCCATTTTCTGTTCTTCTTTCCCTTGAAATGTATGCATTATAACATTGATGCTCCAGCAGAGTATGCTAATGCTAATATACTTTGTTGTCTTTCAGCATGTAAAAGTTCTATTAAACAATGACCTATTCCTCTCCGCTACGCAGAAAATCCAAAGGTCAAGTTTATGCTGTCTGACTCCTGTGTGTATTCTTGTGGCTCTGAATGAGATTCTGGTGGTAAATTCTCTTTAAACATTACTCTAGCCATAGCTAAGGATGGGTGAGAAATTGGTTCCACTCACATTTCAGTGAAAGCTTACAAAATCTGCACTTTACAAACCACAGAACAGACCATACACAAGAATCATAGAATAGTAGAGTAGGAAGGGGCCTATAAAACCATCGAGACCAACCTCCTGCTCGATGCAGGAATCCATCTTAAAGCATCCCTGACAGATGGTTGTTCAGCTGCCTCTTGAATGCCTCTAGTGTAGGAGAGCCCACCACCTCCCTAGGTAAAGTTCCAGCTGTTGTAAGGTTCCAGTTGTGATACTGCTCTAACAATCAAGAAGTTTTTTCCTGATGTCTAGACAGGAATCTGGCTTCCTGTAACTTGAGCCCATTATTCCGTGTCCTGCGATCTAGTTTCCATATCAGATTGCAAGCTTTGTTTTGTTTTGCATTAAACTTTGTGCATATTTTCATGAATGGTTCCCCCCCATGCAAGCATCAGTTATGCACTTCTTTGAAATGAGAGCATTCTTCTTCCATTAATTAAAGCATGTTTGTGTGCATTTTCCAAACTTATGTATTTTCATGTGCATTTTTTAAAAGGTATGCATGCTGTCTAATGCATTTTTGATCCACAAATTGCATTGTAAATTCAGACACGTGCGGATGTCAACTGTAGATCCATTAGGTTCCATGTGCAGCACAGAAAGTGTGGGTAAATTCTGACCCAAAATAAACCCAAACAAATTTCTCATACAGCAATACCTCCGTCTGAGGAAACAGGTCCAATCAAATGTTCTCTTTCTCTTTGCTCTTCAGCATATTACTTCTACAACCTTCAAGAATCTGGGGAAGGTTTTAAGGAGCTTCTGGGACTGTGCAGCGTCAGCACCACTTGAAGAAAAGGCCTCTTCTTGCCCTATTGACATGGAAATGTCTGCAATATTTAGAGGCATGAGCAAGTTAGTGCTCTGTGGCAAGAAAGAGGGGAAAAAAACAGACTAAACTGTAGTGAGTATCTCTCATGTTTGGTCCTAAGGGAGATGTTGAGGTTCCAGAACACGTTGACCTGCATGTTCCTTGCTTGCCAGTAAAAAAGAAATGAGGTTGTGTAAGTAACTGATTTGTGGTACATACACTTCCCCAGTTTTGCTGAGGCCGCACAATCTTTTGTTTCTCCTTCGTGATTATGTTCCCACTGGGATCAGCAGCATGAGTGGCCCATAGAAATGTAGAATTTTCATATATATTCATGAAGTAAGCCTGTGTTTCTTAATCTTTGGACTGTGATTGATGCTGTTTTGTCAGACTAACCCCCACCCATTTAACTTCATTTTGTTCTAGTAATGTGTATAAATTGGAGTTACAGAGCAACAAAAATGAGAAAATGCCCCATGGTTATTTTTCCCTCCAATCTTTGATAGGACGTTCTATCTATTGCTTCACGAACCAGACTATTATTGATGGAGACGTCATCTCCTCCTTTAAGACAGTCTAATTTCCCATGTGATTAAAATTGCAAGAAGGATAGCGGGGCCAAAACTCAGAGGGCAAATTCCCAAAGGAGGCCATCGGTTCTACACAAGTAGGCCCTTGCACTAGAGATGGGTGGGAATTGCATTTGATTTGTTGTTGGTTTTATTCGTAAGAACTTGATAAGAACTTACCCAAACTTTTCAAATTTCATCATAATCAGGATGGACTGTGGGTCCCCCCCATTTCCCCCATTTTTCATTTTGTTTCATGTTTGCCCTGTTTGTAAACCCTGAGTGCAAAGCTCACATGATCCTGAACTTGTAATCAGGATGTATACTTTAGAAAATTTTGACTTTAGAAAAACGTGAATTTTAAAAATGTGCATCCACTCCATTCCCATTTTAATTTTTTAGTCTATGGGGAAAGTATACATGTTGCCTCACAAGTTCAAAGAATATGGACTGAAATGCACACTTTCCCAGTTCAAACAAAAAGATCCTCTAATAAAAATAAAAAAAATGGGAGCAAGCCAGTCTGAACTTGTAGGTGGAACTCTAAGCTCAACTCATCCATCCCTAAGTAATAGCTTTACGTATTGAATTTGACCAGTGAACAAGGGCAAGAATTTTGACTGATTCACTGTTCAAGAAAAACTTACCCCAAATTCCCAATTTCTTCATATATGCAAGAACAGGAATTTGAGACTATGGGCAGGGAATGAATGTTGGAAAAGGAAACCTAACATCCATTTGTCCCTACTCCAAATGGGGCTGTATAAGTACTTTGCTTTAGGTCATTTTTTTTATCAGGATTTACCTGATTTGCACCTTCCGGACCCAAAGGAGGCTCAGATACAAACTGCAGTCAAAGTCTGTACATCTTCAAGCATGCAATGCATTTTGCAGATCACCCCAGAAATCAACTCATTTGAAAAAAAAATGTGCATGAAAAAGTGTACTTTCCAAAAAATATGCTTTAATCAATGGGGGAAGAATGTGTACATTGCAAAGATATGCACAACTGATGTATGCATTTGGGAAAACTGATGTGTGCGTTTGGGAAAATCCACACATACACACGATTTTCATGCAAAAAGAAAAGAAAAAACTTGCATTCTGATACGGCCTTGAATCAGAACGAGTTTTGATAAGGAATTTCGAGAGTTTTGGTGAGCTTTGCTGAGTTGCACATCCCTAACTGTCTCCAGAATTGTGGTTTGGTCAATTGGTCACATTCTAAACATACCCTGTTTAGAATGGGGTAAAAATCCAAGATACAGAAGATTCTATATTCCTCATAACTATTCTTGCATGTTTCCAAAGCTGATGCATAATGACAATAAGTGAAGCATGGAGTTTGCTAATGCCCAAATAAATCATCTAGACTTGTTGAACCTAGATATCAGAATTAGGGGTGTGCACGGACCCCCCCGGATCGGATCGGGACCCGGATCGGGACCTCCAATTTTGTCCCGGACCGGTTCGGACAAAATCGGAGGCCCCCCGGACCGGATCGAGTCCGATCCCGACCCCAAAATCGTACATTTTTGGATCGGCCGCCATTTGTTTCCCCATAGACTTGCATTGCAATGCAAGTCTATGAGGAAAAAATGGCGGCGGGTGGGTAAGGGGGGGCCTAACTCCCTCCCCCCCCCGGGGCCGTCCGCTGTGGACGGCCCCGGCAGGTAAACCCCCTCCCCCGCGCTCCCTACCCCCCCTGGGGCCGCCCGCTTCCATCCGCTGGCGCCCGCGGGCGCCAGCGGATAGAAGCGGACGGCTCTGGGGGGGGGTAAGCCCCCTTCCCCGCCACTGCTTACCTTCTCGGCCCGTCCGGCGCCGGCGGCTACTACCAGCGGGCTCCGCGGCCTACTCTCGAGTAGCGCGCCGGGTGATGACATCACCCGGCGCGCCATCCTAGAGCAGGCCGCGGAGCCTGCTGGGAGTAGTAGGCGCCGGCGCCGGACGGGAGCCGCCGGGCCGGGCAGGTAAGGGCCCCCCTCCCCCCTCCCCCCTCCGCGCACCCCCTCCTCCCCTCCACGCACCCCCTCCTTACCTTTCCGGCCCGGCGGCTCCCGTCCGGCGCCGGCGCCTACTACTTCCAGCAGGCTCCGCGGCCTGCTCTAGAGTAGCGTGCCGGGTGATGACATCACCCGGCGCGCCACCCTAGAGCAGGCCGCGGAGCCTGCTGGGAGTAGTAGGCGCCGGCGCCAGACGGGAGCCGCCGGGCCGGAAAGGTAAGGGCCCCCCTCCCCCCTCCGCACGCCCCCTCCTCCCCTCCACGCACCCCCTCCTTACCTTTCCGGCCCGGCGGCTCCCGTCCGGCGCCGGCGCCGGACGGGAGCCGCCGGGCCGGAAAGGTAAGGGCCCCCCTCCCCCCTCCCCCCTCCGCGCGCCCCCTCCTCCCCTCCACGCACCCCCTCCTTACCTTTCCGGCCCGGCGGCTCCCGTCCGGCGCCGGCGCCTACTACTTCCAGCAGGCTCCGCGGCCTGCTCTAGAGTAGCGCGCCGGGTGATGACATCACCCGGCGCGCCACCCTAAAGCAGGCCGCGGAGCCTGCTGGGAGTAGTAGGCGCCGGCACCGGACGGGAGCCGCCGGGCCGGGCAGGTAAGGGCCCCCCTCCCCCCTCCCCCCTCCGCGCGCCCCCTCCTCCCCTCCACGCACCCCCTCCTTACCTTCCTGGCCCGGTGGCTCCCGTCCGGCGCCGGCGCCTACTACTACCAGCAGGCTCCGCGGCCTGCTCTAGAGTAGCGCGCCGGGTGATGACATCACCCGGCGCGCCACCCTAGAGCAGGCCGCGGAGCCTGCTAGTAGTAGTAGGCGCCGGCGCCGGACGGGAGCCACCGGGCCGAGAAGGTAAGTGCCCCCTCCTCCCCCCCCGCTGTCCACTTTCATCGGCGGGCGCCCGCTGGCGCCCGCCAATGGAAGCGGCGGTGGGCGCCAGTGGGCGCCCGCCGATCCGCTGATCCGCCGAACCAGTTCGGAGCTTTTTCGGACCGGTTCGGATTGGATCGGCCGATCCAGCTGCGGGATCGGAAATCGGATAATTTATCCGATTTCCCACTGGACCGGACTCGGATCGTGGATCGGGTCCGATCCAGTGCACATCCCTAATCAGAATATTGTGATCAGATAGTCAAAAAGTGGAAGCAGTAGCAGGAAGTATAACCATTGTTCTGCCAATGGGATGCACTTCAATCTGCGATAGATGCCCACCCCAAAGGATTTGTAATGTTTTATTTAATGAAATATTCAGAAGGTTGAATAATTTTCCTGGCCACTTGGATATAGAAATCAACCTGAAATTTTTCACTCAATCCTTTGCCAATCCTAAGGGCATGACTTAGGCCTGGATTGAGAACCAACTACAGTCAGCAATGTCATTTGACATTTTTCCAAAGTTATTTGCCCAATTTTACTCTTTTTCCAGTACATTTTACATCTCCCAAAAGAGAATGTATGTGGAAATTAGGAAGATTTGCTAGCAGGCAAAATTCATAGCCGCCAAATACAATGCTTTGAAGAAAGGCCTCCATTTCTTCAGCGAACCTGGCCACTTGTGACACTATAAAAACTTCTGATCCCCTTCTTATCACATTCCAAGATGATTGTAAGCATCTGATTAAAACTTCTCTCATATTTATTTATTTATTTATTTTTGAGGGTATGAAATTCGGTCCTTATGAAATGATCTGATCCACATCTCTAAGATTAAGATGTAGATCAGAAGTTAGTCGTTCACTGGCTTTCACAGTTCTCAGCTCAAAGTGTGTTTAGAAATGTACCAGAATTGTTGCAAAATCCTTTGTTCGGTTTGCAATAGTGTTGCTGTGACTCATTTAATCTAAACTGAACTGATTGTTCAGTCGAATGGTGATGGGCTCTTTAGCAGGAACGCGATGGGTGGGTTAGATTCACATTACTAATTTTATGCAAAGGGAGGGTTCATTACAATTGCATTTGGAGACTTGGGTATTTTCCTTTTTATCTAGTGGGACAAATAGAATCCTGTATCTAAATGCAGCAGAACACTTCAGTGCTCAGTGAGACCAGAATAACTGATTTGTTCCATAATCTTTCTTAAGGATGTACAAGAATTTCATTTCACTTCACAAATTTTCCAAACCTGCCCTGTTTGCAACCCCAAATGCAAAAGTGAATAGGAGCACCTTCCCCACCCAAAAAAACCCCCTATTCTCACATTTCCAAGCTTATGATTGTGTTAGAAAAATGTGCACTTTGAAATTCACATATTTATTTCTGTATTTATTCATTTTATTTAATTTTAAAATGCCATTTCACACTTCCATCAATTTGAGTGGGGGGAGAGTAAACACCTTTGAAAAATGTGCACTTTCCCCATTTGAACAGTGCATTTTTCCCCCTTTGAAAGAAAATCACGTCACAACCAAAATCATGTCAGAAATGAAAATGGAAGTGGGATGAACTGAGCTTCAAAGTGAAATCTGGAGGATTTTGAAGAGCTCAAACAGCCCTAGGTTTCTCATCCCTTCAGCAGCACCAAACATATTTGAAAGATGGTAGCAAAGACATTTAAATAATACTTATGGTGCTTTTATAAATGATACAACAAACACACCAATGCAGGAGAAGAGAACAACCAAATATCCCTGAAAAGCAAACTGTTCCTGATATGCAATGCTACAGACTCTCAGCATAACTGTACTCAGTAAAGTTCGTGGTACTCTGTTTCTTCGTGCATGTAACCACTGTGACCATGCCCCATCATATACTCATGTGTTCCACCATACAGTCGCAGGATCTTTCACTGTGTCATTTTAATTTCCCCCAATGCCCTGCAGCAACACTCCCTTGGATGCATTGTGTGAGGGCCCATTGTAGTCTGACGCTGACCCTAGCGTGGACCATTTGTTTACTGTAGGGTGAGTGATATTCTGTGTACTTGTTTTTACATTCAGAAGCACACCTGCTAAATCACATTTTAAACACACACACACACACACACACACACACACAGAAGCAGGCAGCCACAACCTATGATTGGCTCAGCCCACTATCCATTGAGATCAGGTCCCAAATATGAGGGGGAAAGAAGATCACAAGGATGAGGCATCCCAAAGACTCCATGGTCATGCCCATGCATGCAGGAGTTTCACGTGCTTTTCTGACAACTGTGCTTTGCTTTCCCTATCCTTAAATGCTGTCTAGTAATATCCAGTATTTCATCCTTTGGAGGCTTCACAACCTACGGATGACCTTGACAAACAACAATGGGTTCAGGAGAAAAAGAGTCAGAGCTGAAGGAACTGGGATTGATTTTACAGATCCACTACATCCCATTGAATTCAATGACACATCTCTGTTGAGTTTAGTGGATGCTAGTTTCAATTTTTATCCCTCTCTGTTGCCACCATATAGGAGGATACGGGAACAAATTTATACATTTCACTTATGCGTGCCAGAGGCATCACAAGGAATGATGCGTCGTCACATCACATAATTCTCTGCAGTTTAATCCCCATTGTGTCTGCCTCCCAGGGAAGGAGGACCAGAACTGACAAAAACGCTCATAGCAACAAGATCTGTTTGTTTATTTTCTGGCTCTGACTTATGTGTATTTTAAATGGATCTATTATAGTGGGAAATCTGTTTTCTCTCTTCGAAAGGATGAGACTGAACATCCTTCAGTTGCTAATTTTGAAGTCTTAGATTCTCCCTTGAGCGGCTGTCAGCTATGATGTATTGCATAGGTACTTTCCACTAAACTCATTATAAAGTGATTGGTCTCTAGAAAGACATAACAGTGCTTTGCAGCTGACTTGGCAGTGTCAAGTCTTATCAGATGGTGAGTGCCAATGGAGTAATGGGGATTAAACTGATAGGCTGGTAGTGCTATTCAGGAGACTGCCACTTCTGAAGGCCACATTGATCAATACTGACGTTTCTGAGACCTGTCAAATTCCAATCATTCTGCATGGTCGTGATCATGCCACGGAGTTACGCAGCACTGAGAAGGAAGGTGGTGGGATTTATTGGATTTCAACAAATTGTATGCATTTGCTTTTTTAAAAAGTATGTTTTTATTAAACAAAAGATGTAATGCACCTAATGATTTTTTTTATTCATATGTTTTGGCAATGCCCCAATAGTTGCTAACTTTTGGGAGGAGGTTATAATAAGGATAAACATTGTATTGAAATAGTCTTTAATATGTAAGGATGTGCATGTCTGCCTACACTACCTACTGCTTTCTTGGAAGTTAATGCATGGTCAGCGCAAATGGACTCAAATTATCATGTTGGCAGGATAAATGTTTACCTCTCATAATGCAATGGACTGAGGCATAATAATAATAATAATAATAATATAATAAAATTTATTTATTTATTATCCACCTCTTTCTTTGGATCGAGGCGGTGAACAACATTAATACAACAGTACAATGTAAATCAAATGCATAAAACTAATTAAAAGAGCATATTAAACCAATACTATATTAAAATAACGATCAGGACATCTTAAAATTCATAGGTTTAAAATTCATCTGGGTAGGCCTGCTGGAAGAGACTAGCCTTTATAGCTGCCTTAAACTCAGAAAGAGTGGACGAATCTCTTCTGGCAGGTCATTCCACAGTCTGGGGGCAGAAGAAGAAAAAGTCCTCTGGGTAACAGTTGTCAGCCTGGTTTTGGCTGACTGAAATAAGTTCTCCCGAGAAGACCTGAGTGTGTGGGGTGTATTGTATGCGGGAAGGTGATCCTGCAGGTAACCTGGACCCAAACCATGCAGGTCTTTAAAGGTAATGACCAATGCTTTCTATTTCGCCTGGAAATTAATTGGCAGCCAGTGGAGTGATTTTAATGTTGGTGTAATATATTCACCCCTAGATGTACCGGTGATCAACCTGGCTGTCATATTTTGAACTAGTTGAAATTTCTGAACTAGGTATAGAAGTAGCCCTATGTACAGTGCATTGCAGAAGTCAAGCCTCGAGGTTACCAGTGTGTGTACGACCATCTTTAGGTCTTCCACTTCTAGGATGGTACAGTTGGCGTAACAGCCGGAGCTGATAATAGGCATGCCTGGCTGTTGCATCTAACTGGGCCGTCATTTGGAGCGATGGATTGAGGAGCACCCCCAAGCTGCAAATGCAGTCTTTTAGGGGGAGTGTAACCCCATCCAGAACTGGTTGACACACCTCCAAACCCAGGTTAGGGCCCTTGACAGTAAGCACCTCTGTTTTGTCTGGATTCAGCTTCAGTTTGTTTGTCCTCATCCAGCCCATTACTGCCTCCAAGCATTTATCCAAAGGAGACACACTTTCCTTGGCAGATGTTGTTATCGAAGGCATTGAGAAATATATTTGGGTGTCATCAGCATACTGATAGCACCCTGCCCCATGCTTCCGGATTATCTCTCCCAGCAGTTTTATGTGGATGTTAAACAGCATTGGGATAGGATGGTGCCTTGTGGTACGCCACACAACAGCTCCTTCTTTGAGGAGCAGCTATCCCCAAACATCATCATCTGGAACCTACCTGAGAGGTAGGACTGGAATCACTGAAGCACAGTGCCCCTAATTCCCAAACCTCTAAAGCTTTCTAGAAGGATACCATGGTAGATGGTATTGGAAGCTGCCAAGAGGTCAAAATGTATCAGCAGAGACACACTCCCCCTGTTAATACCCATGCAAAGATCCACTAAGGCGACCATAGCAGTCTCAATGCCATATCTTGCTCTGAAGCTGGCTTGAAATGGGTCAAGAAAATCTGTATCATCCAAGACTACTTGGGAGTTGGAAGGCAACTGCCCTCCCAATCACCTTGCCCAAAAATGGAAGATTTGATACCAGTCTGTAATTATTAAAGTATAGGGAGGGCTTTTTTAGAAGCAGCCGTACCACTGCTTCTTTTAAACATGGTGGAAAACTCCCTCTGTGAGAGATGTATTAATGATATATTGTAGTCTAACTGCATCTCCTCCCTGGGCGACCAGCCAAGAAGGACAGGGATCGAGAGAACAAGTTGTCCTCCTTATTCGTCCAAGTAGTTTGCCCAAGTCCTATGTACTCACCAACTGAAACTGATCCAGTGTAATCCTACTCGCAGAATTGCTGGACACTTCATTATCATCTTCTGTTATAATGTTGCTGTCTAAATTGGCTCTTACCCGAGAGATTTTATCTATGAAATTATCGTTAAAGGCATCGCAGCAAACTACCGAAGGCTCTAGAATCGGGTTTGGGGGGAAGGTGTCTGAATTAGACCCCTCATCACCCTCAACAGTTTTGCTGGATGTGAATTCACAGGTGCAATGTGTGCAGAGAAGAAAGCTTTCTTTGCTGCATGTATTGCCACCACTTAGGAACAAAGATGTTCTCTATGTTGTGTCATGTCGGATATAAGTTGAGTTTTCCGCCATCGGCACGCAAGTCATCATCCTTCCCACTTCAGTTCCCTGAGATCCTCTGTATGCCAAGGTGTCCGACTGGAAGCGGGTCGGAGAGGACGTTATCAGCTCAAGTATTTACTGTTTTGTTTAACTAGGGATCAGGCAGCCTCAGTATCTTACTTGTGCTTGTTTGATTCCTGTGACCCAGAACAACATAGTTGAAGGAGATGAGCTCGGTGGAAGCCAAGCTTTATGGACTCAACCAACATGGACTTTGAAAACCAAGACATGCTAGGGCTTTATAGGGCCCATTTGACAAGGATTAATCTTCCAGCTGAGCCAGACACTAGAACTAATCTTGTAATGTTGCTTGTAGTAGACATTGAGCTGTTCTGCATGAGGCTGTTAATCCCTGTATCTACTTTTGGTTTCATTGCAGAATTGAGATCCAAGCACTACACAAATAATTTTTCTTCTCCTGTGTTTCCATGGCATAACCTCTAGGTGGCAGTATGATATAGTGGGATATTGCAATTACACATGTTGGAAAACACCCTTTCTTTTGCTTTCTGAAATAATGCCTTGTGTGCCCCACACTAAATAATATCTCATTTTCCCCAGGAAAGTGCTCTGAAAAAACAGAAGTGAAACTGAAGGATCATGATGTCATCTGAAGAACCTGTAGACAGCTGTGAGTAAGGAATCCCAAATTCACAATAAATGCCTCATGTAGATAAGCTCAGTAGAATACTACACAAGAAATAAAGCACTGGAGTCTGGTGGTTGGAGGCCCTGATTCAGGACATCCCCTGATACTTTACAGGCTCTTACAGTGAAGAATAGGGATTTGTTCTGGGCCTAAGAAAGCACATTGATGCATATTTAAACATGAAAATAGCTGATGAACTTTGTCATTCCCCAAGTCCTGAAGGTAAAAGAGTGGTGGGAGCTGTTGATTTTCATTCTACTTAAAAAAAAAAAAAAAAGCATAAGATGCCAGTTGTCTCCTCACTTTCCCCCCTTTCCAATAATACACAGCAGCTGTCTTTCTGCCTCTTCCCCCCACCCTCAAATGTTTATTTCTCTGAGCCCTCTTCTGCATTTTGGAGGAGGAGGTTGGTTTTTTATTTTATTTTAACATGTTAGCGTGCAGCTGCAAAGTCTCAATTGCTTTTTTCATTCTGAATTATTTTAATGACTAATTTATATTTTAGCCCAATCCTTCTGTACATTTTAGCCACTGTGAGTGAGGGGGAGGGGGAGGGGAGAATCCAGATCCTGAAACTCAGCCTGCCACATGTCCATGTCATTGATGTTGTCGCCTCTGAGGAGGTTACTGTTGATTCTGCAGATGTTGGCTTCTACACCCTGGTGGAGTAGAGGGAGGGAGGTCTGCATGGATGATGTACTCCTAGGCCAGACCTACACCAAGCAGGATATGACACTTTGAAAATGGTCTGAAAACTGTATATGGAGTGTGTCCTGGGCCCCAACAGTTGTCACTGCTGTAATAAAACATTTTAAAGCAGTAGTGTAGATTCTGCCCAAGTTCGAAGAGTCAGTTGAAGCCACATTCTCTGGCTTGGAAGTTTCTGGAATTGCAGGTACTGTACAATGCCTCTTTCCCCGCTGTGGCATCTCCTGAGCCAAAGGAAGGATTAAGGCCAGAGAACATAATACTACGTGTGCTATGTTGAACACATGTAAGTTTCCCCTTCAGACTTTCCATCCAATGCATGAAGGGTTGAAAGTCAAGCTGGGTCAACCAGCTTGTGTCTCTCCCTCCCTTTCCATGTATTCTTGGACTGTATGGTGGCTAACATCTGCAGATGATGGAAGGGGTGTCCAGTCGCAGCCAGCACATGATATTGTAACAGACCTCAGTTTCCTAGATATATAATTTGGTCTAAACAACAGGGCAAGATTAACACAACTTTCTAAAATAAAGGAAAGGCAAGCACAGGATCCAGTAAATGAAGAAAGGGAAGTCAAAACATGTAACACTGTTGCCAGAATAAACAAAAGTTTCCAGAATTTAAATAAATACAGCTTCAACAAGTAGCAATGGTAGCACAGTAAGTCTGTTGTGGCCCTGTCCCTCCTTCCCCCAACCTTTGGAGGTGTCCCTTCAGAGAGCCAGTGTGGTACAGTGGCTAGAGTGTTGGACTGGGAGTTGGGAGATCTGGGTTCTAGTTCCCACTTGGCCATGGAAGCTCACTGGGTGACTTTGGGCTTGTCACAGACTCTCAACCCAACCTACCTCACCGTGTTATTGTTATGAGGATAAAAATGGAGAGGAGAAGGATTATGTAGGCCACCTTATGTTCCTTGGAGGGAAAAAAATAGGGGATATAAATGCAATACTTTAAACAAAAAAAACATGGTTTACAAAACAACATTAAAGCTCTCCAGTTTTCAAACAAGCACAAGCCTTAACGCCACATCCTCCTAAAGGAGGCAGAAAGTGCAAGTGAAATTCTCATTCTCCCAAAGCAGATAAACCATGAGGACAGGATGGAAAATATAAACTACATTAAGCTTTTTACTCCAACTTTAAATATTGCCTAAAAATTAATACATGCAGGGATCTGCTCAAAATGTGGCTTGGCTAAAGCCTTCTTTAAAAGCTGTCTGGGTGCCAAGTTTTATGTGTTCAATTTTAAAACTGTCAGAGCTGTAAGCATTTTGGTTTATTTCTATAGACTACAATGAGCTATTTATTCCACTAAAAATGCATGCAAGGATCTGCTCCAAACGTGGCATGACTAACACCCTCTTTTAAAATTGTCAGGGTACCAAGTTTCATGTGTCTAGCTTTAATACAGACATGAATCTAATACTAAAATTTGTAATTTTTACTATATTGAGTTTAAAGAATCCACATACGTCAAGTGCAAATCAGAGAACCTACCATTTTTCATATTACTGTTCAAGAATTAGGATTCCTTTCCTAATTATGCTTTACATGGAAGTTGCCTTTTTCACAGCAGCTGCGTCCACGTTTTCATCAAGCTGTCCACCTTCCCCCACCCCAAACTCTTTCTTGGTCAGTCACCACTAGTTACCTCAGATCCTATTAGCAAATAGATGTTGTGACTTTTTTCCTAATGTGCATTACTTTGCACTTGCTTACATTGAATAGCATTTGCCAGTTTGATGGTCATTCTCTCTGTATGGCGAGATTCTTTTGGATCTTCTCACAATCCCTCTTTGTTTAAGCAAGCCTAAATAATTTGGTATCATCGGCAAACATGACCACTTCACTGCTCACTCCTATTTCCAGATCATTTATGAACGAGATGAAAAACATTGGTTCCAATACAGACCACTGTGATACCCCACCCTAATTGTAAAATCCGTATAAGTATCATTGGGATCATGAAGTAACAGGGACACCCTGTGGAAACGAACTGGAGGATGTTTAAGAAAGTAATTCCTATGATCCGTCCTGCATTTCCCACCAATACCCTTCATGGGAGCCATGGTTCCTAAATACACATAGCCCCAGAGAGAGCTACAACAAAATCCACACACCCCTTCAAGCTAGTGATTGGAGTGAAACTCATTGCACTCAATGGAACTTACTTCTGAGCAGATATGCCTTGGATTGAATTGAAAATCATGCAGCAGCAATGATCAAATGAAGAATAAAAGAACACACAGACAGTAAGACAATTACACTCAATGGAACGTACTTCTGAGAAGACACTGATTATTCCACTAAAGCAATGCCTTTGCTAGAAAAGGCAGTCATTTCCTTTCAATGTTCTAATCTAGCTGAGGTAGGAGGGAGGGGGAGGGAGAGAGAGAGAGAGAGAGAGATGCTACTGAGCATGTGTCGCACTATGCCTGAAAATGGCTACTATATACATTATAATGGAATAAACAAATATTAATTAAAAAGGGAATTTAAAAAAAGGAAAAGCTATTACCTCAACTACAGTGAAGGAGGAAGAAGACACCACCAATGGATTAATTAATAAGGCTCTAATTACTTCACAAATCAAGAACACAAATCCTCGCCAGCCCTTTCTCAGCAATCACTGTAAGAGAGTTTTCCCCCTTTTCTGCTTTAAACTACCCTTCTTCCCTCAATGTTTCACCATTCTTCTCAAAATTTTCAGGTTATCTAAAACCAACATTTCTTTCTGGCATATATGAATTTCAGGAAGATTGGCGAAATAGTTTCAATTTTATGAATGTTAGAATGACACCCCCCCCCCAATTATTTGCTCGTTTAGAACGGTAGAGTGTGTTTTTCCCTGTCAGGCCTAAACAAATAAAGACCTGCTTTTGGCTTCAGTCAGGCCTGACACAGCACAGATCCTTTACTCTCTCAGAACAGATGCTTCGTCTATTCACAATAACTGTTCTTTCTCTCTCAGATCTGTTACTCTTGGACTTCTGCTGCCTCAGGTGTTTCTTCTTGACTTCTTCATCTGTTGTCGTCTTGCTCTCTCAGGCAGACTTTTTTTTAGCTTCTGTCTCAGTCAGCCATGACTCCTTCTCCTCACTCTTCTCTCACCTCCTTCCCATCAAATAACCTGTCAACGTTGTTTTTACGTTACCTGGCAACTTGCTCTTTTCTTCCACCCCTGCTATATCTACCTGATACTTTCAGCTCCTTCTACAATATCTCCATTTTCAGCATGTAGTCTTCCTTTACTAGAAATATATAATTCTCCCAGTATTGCATTAGTTGTGGCTGCAGTAAACTGCCACTTGGGTAACTGATAGTATCTGGTTTTGTGGATGCTAATAACAGGAGTTAATAATACTAGTGGTGTGTTAGTTGTCCTAACACTCATCTGGGGGAAATGGATATGTATATGATTACTTGAAGATAAAGTCAATGAGAGCCACTGAAATCTCTTTATCTTTCTCAAACTGGGTGAACATTAATGTTCATCAAAGCATTTGAAGTGCCAGTCTTGATTTGTGAATTTGAACATGATTGCTTGTTTCAACTCCTTATTGAAGTATATATATTATAACCATAGTATTTCCCCCCCACTCATTTCCATAATTAGAAGGGGGACACCAGACATTATGCTGGAAGCATAAATCAGCATGTAATCAATAATGATGGGCATGTTTAAAAATACATTAGCAATTGATTAGGCTATCTTAAGCAATAAAACAAGAATTGATCTGATAATAAACTTAAGTGTATTCCTGCCAGGAAATATACTAAGGTAATATTAACCCTCCCATTGCTGAGATGCATCTTTAAATCTTTAAACAGTATAATAGATTATTATTATTATTATTATTATTGATAATAATAATTGAGACATACACACTGTGTGCCCCATTCCCAGGCCAGGAATGCATTTTCTCTTGACAGTTGGTATGAGCAAGCTAAAGTCCCTGACCAGTCTGCAAAAAAAATTACTGTTGTTAAAAAAGAAAATGTTTTGCAATTTCATATTTTAGAAGCTGCGTTCTAGAATTTAAATCCCCTTCGCCAATATTGGGGAATGCATTACCCACCAAATGTTGTTGGAGTACAGATCCTATCATCCTTCGTTATTAGATATTCTGGCCAGAGTTGATGGGATTTTCAGTCCACCAACATCTGGGCTACAAACACCTGCCACATACAATTAGAATCATGTGAAGGAGAGTAGGGACAAATATGGTAGCTCTGCATGTCTCTCACTATTCCCATTGCTCTTACAAATTGGCAGGCCAACATCTACAACAGGGAGCCTGTTCTATTTATGTAATCTCCCTGGAGGACCAGGGATGAAGGACATGTGGAAAGCCCGCATGAGCAGAGAAATATCCCTACTGCAAGTACATTCATTCATTCATTCATTATTTATTTATTTATTTATTACTTTTTTATCCCAACTTTTGCTCTCTGACAAAGACCCAAGGTGGCTTACATGATCCTCCTCCTTTTCATTTGATCCTCACAACAACCCTGGAGGTAGGTTAGGCTGAGAGTCGGTGACTGGCCCAAAGCCATCCAGTGAGCTTCATGGCCGACTGGGAACTAGAACCTGGGTCTCCTGAGTCCCAGTCCAATACTCTAATCACTACTTCACCCTCCCAAGGTGCCATACAACAGATCTTCAAACCACAAGACATCATAAAACAATAAAAGCAATGATAAAATTGGAATGAGCAGTTAAACCAGAACTTATCATATGCAAAATGGTCCCAGTAGAATCTTAACTGAATTATAGGACAAGGTGATCAGGTGAATATTCAGCAACACTGGGAGTCACCCCACCCCATCCTGTTCACCATCCCCACACAATGGCTTAATCTGGACAACACGATAGTCAATGGTGGGTTGACTAACCCTAACCCTAACCCTAGGGGGTACTTTCCACACAACATGGTAATAAATAATCAACTGTGGTGTGGATGAGGATCAGCGCTGAGTTGACTATGGCAGCATTTGGATGACACAATAGTCAAAACAACTGACAATTGTTTTCCCCACACCAGTTGTTTATTGTGTCGTCCGAATTGAGCCAATCTCTCAACTAAGGATAGGGAAGGAATTCATTCAGTTTGCAGTTTAATGCGAACTTATCTTATTTCATATTTTCAGAGCACTAAACAAACTAAAGCTCTTAACCCTATTATCCTAAATTCACACTTCTCTGAATTTGGGGATGGAGTTCTCCAATGGGGGGGGGAGGAGTCATATAAAATTACACACATTTGGGGAGCAACATTCAAAAGTGCATTACATTCTAAAATAGCTTCCAAAAATGTACATATTAGGCAAAAATGCATAACAACCTGCATGTATTAGGACATTACTGCACAAAAAGGCTCATGAATTTTCATGCAGAGTTTTAAAAATAATAATCTCGAAGATCAGGATAAATTGAATTTATGGATAGAGAAATTTTCAAAAGTCAGGATGAACCAAATGTAGGATTGGATATGATGAGGTAGGGAATGAGAAACATGAGCTCAATGAATTTCTCCAAATTCCATCTTGAAGCTCATTTTCGTTTAAGTCCAAATCAGATTTTCAGCTTTTTCTTTCTTTTTACATGAAAATTCCTTACATATTTTCATGTGAATTTTCCCAAATGTACACATTAAAGACTGGGTTGTGGCTGCAGTTGTCTGTTGTAAGTTTTATTTGATGCTGGTATTTGCCTTCTCCCCTTCCCCCACCCCCAGAATGTTAGCTGCAGTTACCGTTTTATTGTGTTTTCACTGTTTTGTTTTTTTAAAAAATATTTTTATTATGTGTCTTCCTGTTCTACATTGCCTTGAGAGGTCTCCTGCCCTGAAAGGCTGCTATGAAATAGTTTAAATAGTATCTAAATAATGATGGATAATGAAGTAGTAGTAGTAGTAATATTGGGTAGCGTTTTGGACTAGGACTTGAGGAGACCCAGGCTCATGTCCCCAGTTGGCCTTGGAAGCTCATTGGGTGACTTTGGACCAGTCACCGACTCTTAGCCTAACCTACCTCACAGGGTTGTTGAGATGATAAAAAATGGAGACAAGTCTCACCTGGCACCAACATTGTCATCTTTCTGGCACCAGGTTAAGTCTTTTCTCCCAGGCATTTAACAGCATACATTGAGCTTTTTTAACTGACCCCTGGACATGTTAAATGATACGTAGTTTGTTTTTTGGCCTTTATGATTTTAAATTTTGTCTATTGGTTTTTAAATGTTCAATGGTTTTATTTTTTGTAAACTGCCCAGAAAGCTTCGGCTATGGTATGGTATATAAATGGAAAGAATCATCATCATCATCATGTATGCTGCTTTGAACTCCTTGGAGAAAGAGGTGGGATAGAAATGTAACAAATATTTTTTTAAAAAATGAGCCATCTCTATATAGGGGACTTATGTTCCCCAAGAAGGGAGGCCATGAAGGAGTGACAAAGAAAAACAGGGGGAGACATGCAATAGTATTAATTGAAAATATCGCACATGGAATGAGAATTGGAATTTCCCTTTGATATTTTTTTTCATAACAGGTGCAATAGAAATATGGCAAACTGTGAATCGTATGTATTGATTATCTTTCTAAGAAGCTCAAGGCAGTGTACATGATCCTACCCTCCTTCTGCCACTTCCCATTTTACACTCACAGCAACCCTGCAAGGTGGTTTAGGCTGCAGGAAAGGGAATGGCTGAAGTCCACTCAGTGAGCTTCATGTCCAAGGAGTCGGGTCTTCCCAGTCCTATTCTAGCACTTTAACCCCTACACCACACTGCCAGCAAAGAAATCTGCCATATTGAACTTGGTTCATGGCTACTTACTGTATCCCCATGATGATAAATTTCTGTCCAGGACAGCCATTTTTATACTGTCTACCACTTGTCAGTTGCAATGATCTCGTGATGAATGAGATTGCGTCCACTGGTTCTTATACAGTAAATTCTAACCATTTGTTTCCCAGTGGTCATTGCCTTTTGCAGTTGTTCTAGGCTGGGAATTGAGGAGAACTAAGCTGCCTAAAGCCTTTCAGATGAACAGTGTCTGTCGAGCCCGTCGTTTACTAAGACCCCTTCAGACATGAGAATGATTCAGTTTGCACCACATGGTGACTGGGGGGAGGGGGGGACACAAAATACCACACACACGTGTGTGGTGGGTACCTTTATCCACTCACTGACAGCATTCTGTCTGCTGTAATATTAAACTCCAGGATGCCTGAGGTAATTTTGAGGTAGGAAAACAGGTCTTTGGGGACGTGCAGAGACACTGGGTTTGTCTAGAAAATGTGTTGCGGTGGAGGCAGCATTTAGATGTGCCAACCTGTTGGATCCCTGCACTTCATTGCCTCTGCCTCACCCAGGCTCAGTGGCATCGTCTTGACTGTAGTGGTTTTAAATAAATAAATAAATAAATAAATAAATAAATAATCATAACATTCCATCCTTAATGTGCATGGATATTCAGCTAAAGGGACCTGAAGATTTATCATTTTCTTGTTCCGATATTTGGAGATTTGTTTCTTTTTAGCAGGGATGGGAAAACCAGCTTGTTGATGGTCTCCAATTTCCACCTCGAAGCTCAGTTCTCCTTATGCCTATTCCCGAATGTGTGTGTTTTTCCCCCCTGTCTTTCAAACAGAAAAAAAGTGTGCATTTGGATGCGCATTTTATTTTTCACAGTGTGCACCCAAATGTGTCCTTTCCTCATAGACTAAAGTATGAAAAGTGTGAAGTGCACATTTCTCTAGAGGATGTGTTGTTTGTATGTCGTTGCATGCTTGGGAATATTTGAGCTTTGGCCAAAACATACACTCCTGTTTGGGTAGACGATCAGGGATCCAGGGGATTCTCATGTCTGCACTGCGTGTGCACACCCTCCCTCCTAAACACATACACATATATACACACAGAGATACAGGTTTTCCTATTCATTTCAGTATTGGCACACTGCATACACTGACCTGTCCTCACCATTTAATTAATTGGAGAAGTTCTTGCATACTTGGGTGGCGCATATGTGCATTAGAGCTCTTAATGGAGATTTGGACTGGATTTCCACATTTTCCTCTCCATCACAGCAATCTCTTGCCTACAATTCATCTTACCACCATGACAAAGGTATCACCAACTGATTGCTCCGAGGCATGACATTTCTACAGGAGATTCACAGCAATTCACAAAATTATATGAAGATATATACTATATGATAGAGAAGTTTCAACCATAAGATTTTTCCAGACAGTTATGATCGTCCATTCTTAGGTGTGAGTTTTAGTTTATTTTTTAAAGGAATAAAAGAAAGAAAAAAGTGGTAATTGATTGGAGAATATTCCATATTATATGCATATTAAGTTTACTTTTTTTAACTGTCTGTAATCCACCCAGAGCACATTGGTTATTGGGTGGATTTAAAATGTAATGAATACATAAACACATATTACTGTGGAAGAACTCTAGAAGCTGAAGTGAATATTCACAAACATTCAAACTCTGCATTGTTTCAATTTAATCACCCCATTTTTATTTTTTTGTTAATGAAAACTTACAAATGAAAATTCAAATGTGCACTTTGGGTGGTTCAACAAAACGGTTAGAATGCATTTGACTTTATAATATTTCCACTTGTTTTGGTTTTAGTAGGCTTCAACTATGAAAATTAGGGATGTGTATCATATCATTAAAATGTACGATAACGATACGATAAGGTCGTTATCGTGCATGTGTTTAACAATGACAATATGATAGAAAAACCTACGATAATCATCGGAGACGATAATTTTCAGGCGATTTTATCGTTTTATTGGACTGCCATATAAATATACCTATAACTTCTGCATTTTAAAAGTTAGAGGCTTGAAACTTGGTCACAGTGCTTATGGGATATACCTAAGTATGTGTATGAAATTTGAGATCGATCTCTCCAACCCTTGATTTTATATGAATTTATTAAAAATCGTTTCAGTTCTGACAGATCAGAATGACAGCTCGCTATGTGCATTCATGCAGACCTGTCAGAACGGAAACGATCTTTAAAAAATTCATATAAAATCGAGGGTTGGAGGGATCAATCTAAAATTTCATACACATACTTAGGCATAACCCATAAGCACTGTGACATGTTTCAAGCCTCTAACTTTTAAAATACAGAAGTTATAGGCATTTTTTTCTTTAAAAATAGGTCTGCAAAAATATCATTTTTTCACAGTAATTATCGTGAAGACGATACGGTTCACCAACAATATGAATGAAGATGATAGTTTTTTTGGCCCGAAATGACACTAACAATAAACGACGATATTTTTTGATGTGCACACCCCTAATGAAAATCTCATAAACTACGAACTACCATTTCATGTTAGCCATCAACTGATTAAAAATAGAGTACCATTTACTTCTCTGTTCTCAAATGCTCTGCAGTGTTAAATACTGCTGTGCAATAATCATTAGGTACTATCAAGGATGATATATCCATGTTTTCCCAACTATTGTCTGAGCCACCATGGGAATTGAATGCATCTCATGGATTTATCTATTACAGGGATGGATGGACAGCAGATCTTTCAGTGATTTGCATTAGATAGGGACTTCCATATTCCAGTGCCACTATTTTGTGCTTGGCTCTGTTTGGCAAAGTCCCAGGTGTAAGTAAACAATAAAGTCTAAAACATAGCTTGGTCACCACCATTGTTTTTCTTCCAAAATGTGTTGCCATAGGGAACCATTGGGCATGTTCTAAGAAACATTCTCAATTTAAAGAGGTCAATTGTGAACCTTAAACAACCCTATGTGAGCTATCCATGCACCTGCAAAACACCTTCAGAGCTTTTGCTTTAAGTATATAAGAAGAGCCTTGGATCAAACCAAGGGTCCATCTAGTCCAGCATTATGTTTACACAGAGGCAAACCAGCTGTTGACCAGGAACCTACTAGCAGGACACAGTGCAAAAGCATTCTCCCTTCCCCAGGTACTGGTTTATATAGGTTTACTGCCTCGGATATTGGAGAGAACACATAGCCATCAGGGCTAATAGCCATGGATGGACTTCTCCACAAGGGATTTATCCAACTCCCTTTTAAAGCCATCCAAATTGGTGGCCAGCACCACATCTTGTGGTAGTGAATTCCATAGTTTAACTATGTGCTGTGTGAAGAAGTACTTCCTTCTATCATTCCTGAATCTCCCACCAATCAGCTTCATGAGATGACCCCTTTGGGTTCTAGTATTATGAAAGAGGGAGAAAAATGTCTCCCTATCCACATTCTTCACACCATGCCTAATTTTGTACCCCTCTGTCACGTCTCCCCTTAGCCTCCTTTTCTCCAAGCTAAACAATCCCAGCTGTTGTAACTTTCCCTCATAGGGGAGATGCTCCAGCCCCTTGATCATTTTAGTTGCCCTTTAATTGCCCTTAAATAAGAGTTCCAAGTAAGGTTTATTGGGCAGGGACTATTCTATAAAGAGAGAATGGCTCAATTCGGATGACACAATAAACAACTGATGTGGGGGCAACAATCGTCAGTTGTATTGACTATCGTGTCGTCCAAATGCTACCATAGTCAACTCAGCGCTGATCCTCATCCACACCACAGTTGATTATTTATTACCATGTTGTGTGGGGAGTACCCCCTAGGGTTAGGGTTAGTCAACCCACCTTTGACTATCGTGTCGTTCGAATTGAGCCAGTGTGTGAAAACCACTGTGGTGTGCCATTGCATAGCAATTGTCAATCTCGTAAATACCATCACATCTTGACTATCAAATACTGGCAACTATGAACCATCAGATATCAAGGACTGAAATCCAATTTCATTAGGCGCTATCAAGAATAACTGAGTATACCCAGAAACACCAACACCTTTAAAAGATTTTTTTTTCCGGTTGATCTTTGGAAGCAATTTTATTTTTTCAAGTTTCAATCCAGAATCAACATTCGGGGTGGGGTGGGGAAGAATGTAAATAGCGACTACACAGAGACCAGAAACCTGCTTAATATGGTCAGTAGCTCTTTTCCTTTATAATGTTAAAGTAAAGGGAAGACAGGCACACACACAAAGCAGAAACAGAGGCAAATAGTTTTAAATCAACAACACTAAAAACGTTACCGAAAAGCCACAAGGTCTTTGTTTAACTATAGCTTTGCTCTAGCGGCATATCTGATTCAGATATTATTGTGTGGTGCTCATTTATCTCAGCAACCAAGAGATTATGTGAGGAAAACACTCTAAAGATTTAATTAAAATCTGTTCTTTCACATTTAATACTGCCTAATGCTTTTAATTAATCTGAATACCCTTAATTATGCCTGTAATTTTTAACCATGTGTAAATAGCCAATTAAAGTATTAGACCACCCTCAAATGGGAGCCGGAATGAAATATCTAAAACTGTATGTGGCTGATTAAAAAGGATTACATGAGAGGTTTTAGGTGTGGGTGGTTATTGAAATTATGCAAGATACTTTTAACGCAGTGTGGCTACAGGAGGAAGGAGGCAGGGTCCAGAAGAGATATCATGTCAAGCCTTACATTTAATGTGATGCCCATCTTAACAAGATAATGAGAATTATGTGATAATCTATTTTCCATTTCTACATAAAGACCATCAGTTCAGGAATGGTGAAGAAATCTTGAAAATAATGTGGTGTCCGCAGTCCATAGACTCGCTTTTGAGGCTCTGTTTATACTTTCAGATAAGAAGTGCCATGTTGGATAAGACCAACGCTCCATCTGGTTCAATGGCCATCCAGCTGTTGACTAAGAACCCATAAGGGGGGGACACAAGTGCAGCAGCACCCTCCCATCCATGTTACCCAGCAACTGTTTTAGGTAGGAGGTTGAACAGGCCCAGAATCAGCAACCGTCAAGGTGGGGCAAATCAAAGGAATCCCTGGGGGCCTATTATGGTGAATGCGAGATGCCAAAAAATCCCCTTTCCTTTTATTTTATTTTAGAATATAGGGTTCAAGGGCTTAGCCTGAGACTTCCAAGAGAAGCATCATTTGAGGTTGTAGCTGACACAATCTTCATTTTGAAACCTAGAGACGTTTTGAGAAAAGTACGTCGGTGGTGACATCTCCAGTTGCCACCTCTCCTCCATGCTGTTCATTTTCTTAGGGTGGCAACAGCATGGGGCTGGGAGGCTTACTGGGATAGTACTGGGTGGGGGTTGTTGTTAAAAACTGAGAGAAGCCCTTAGCCCTGGGGGAAGCATCAACTGCCCTACACCACAAATACTTTAAGATCCATATGTACTGAGACAATGTGCCATCTAATATTACACACTTTATATCCTCAACAACAGGGCATGTCAAAATTAGTGATAGGCAAACTGACCACTTCATATTTTCCGCAGGCAGTTAGAAATCCACTGTAATCAACTCAGAATCAACTTTTCTGTTATTACATGATTTTGTAGCATCTTTGTACATGTGCATCACCAAAGTACTTCTTGGGGATGTGATGTGCATAACACCACATTGTTTTCCAGGCTCATGTTTTCCAGCCCAGTTCCAGTCCCATCACAGTATTGTTGGCCACAATGCATCCTTCCCCAACTGGGCTTTGTTTTCATCAAGGGTCGGCATGGTCAGGTATCTGCCAAGGGACCACGGCCCAGCAGAGCCCCCCTGGACTCGCTCCTCCTCTTCACCGTCACAATCTGCTAGCTCACCTGCCTCTCTCTCTGGCCCAGAAAACAATGGTTATGAGAAGGAGGAGCAGGAGATGCTACGGCCTCCATGCACCCCGGCTCTCTGCCTGCCAAGCAAGCAAGTGGGAGCAAGGATGAGGAAGAGGAGCAAGAGCAACTGGTGGCAATAGCAGTGAAGGATGAGGCCTCATTAATGCTTTCTTGCCCTTGAAAATCTGCAGCTGCCACTGTTTACAGTAGTAATTGGCTGTGGCTCTGGAGGCAGCAGCTGTATGGTTCCAAATCCGAACCTCTAAACTGATTGGTCCCTTTGCCAAAGAGTAACTAATGGGTTGAAGTGAAACCACAAAGGTGTTTACCTTAACAAAAAATAAACCAATCAAACAGCAAAGAGTTAAGGAAGGAGTGATTGCAAGACATTAATTTCCTGTATATACTGTATATAATATATTAAATTACACACTTAAACAACATTAGTATGGCACAAGAATGTGCTATCAATCAATCGTGTTTAATACAAAACATATTTGTTAAAAATAACGAGTAAAATACTGGTCAAGTAAAATGCTGATCACAAAATGCTGGTCAAATGCGTTTCAACACACAAGGTGTCTTCTTCAGTGACCAAGACAAAGGCAGCTTGTTGAGTATTCTGTATAAGGTTTTTCCAATAGAATGCTCTAAATTATATAGCCTGTGTCTCTCCAATTCATCAATTTGCAACTATTTCAGTCTTCCTTGAGTTGACTAAATGCCAGTCTTAAAGCAGCATTTGACCAGCATTTTATGATCAGCATTTTACTTGACCAGTATTTTGCTCGTCATTTTTAACACATATTATGTTTTGTACTAAATGGCTTGTTTTGTATTAAATGGCTTGTGCCATACTAATGTTGTTTAAGTGTGTAATATATATATATATATATATATATATATATATATGTATATTATATACAGTATATACTGGAAATTAATGTGTTGCAATCACTAGGGATGTGCACTGGATCGGACCCGATCCACGATTCGAGTCCGGTCCAGTGGGAAATCGGATAAATTATCCGATTTCCGATCGCGCAGCTGGATCGGCCGATCCAATCCAAACCGGTCCGAAAAGGCTCCGAACCGGTTCGGCGGATCGGCGGATCGGCGGGCGCCCACTGGCGCCCACCGCCGCTTCCATTGGCGGGCGCCAGCGGGCGCCCGCCGATGAAAGTGGACAGCGGGGGGGGGAGGAGGGGGCGCTTACCTTCTCGGCCCGTCCGCTCCCGTCCGGCACTAGCAGCTACTACCAGCGGGCTCCGCGGCCTGCTCTAGGGTGGCGCGCCGGGTGATGTCATCACCCGGCGCGCTACTCTAGAGCAGGCCGCGGAGCCTGCTGGTGGTAGCCGCCGGCCCCGGACGGGAGCGGACGGGCCGAGAAGGTAAGCAGGGGGTGCGTGGAGGGGAGGAGGGGGCGCGCGGAGGGGGGAGGGGGGCCCTTACCTTCCCGGCCCGGCGGCTCCCGTCCGGCGCCGGCGCCTACTACTACCAGCGGGCTCCGCGGCCTGCTCTAGAGTAGCGCGCCGGGTGATGACATCACCCGGCGCACCACCCTAGAGCAGGCCGCGGAGCCTGCTGGTAGTAGTAGGCGCTGGCGCCGGACGGGAGCCGCCGGGCCGGGAAGGTAAGCAGGGGGTGCGTGGAGGGGAGGAGGGGGCGCGCGGAGGGGGGAGGGGGGCCCGTACCTTCCCGGCCCGGCGGCTCCCGTCCGGCGCCGGCGCCTACTACTACCAGCAGGCTCCGCGGCCTACTCCAGGGTGGCGCGCCGGGTGATGTCATCACCCGGCGCGCTACTCGCGAGTAGGCCGCAGAGCCCGCTGGTAGTAGCCGCCGGCGCCGGACGGGAGCGGACGGGCCGAGAAGGTAAGCAGTGGCGGGGAAGGGGGCTTACCCCCCCCCGGAGCCGTCCGCTTCTATCCGCTGGCGCCCGCGGGTGCCAGCGGATGGAAGCGGGCGGCCCCAGGGGGGGTAGGGAGCGTGGGGGAGGGGGCTTACCTACCGGGGCCGTCCACAGCGGACGGCCCCGGGGGGGGGAGGGAGTTAGGCCCCCCCTCACCCACCCGCCGCCATTTTTTCCTCATAGACTTGCATTGCAATGCAAGTCTATGGGGAAAAAAATGGCGGCCGATCCAAAAATTTACGATTTTTGGGTCGGGATCGGACTCGATCCGGTCCGGGGGGCCTCCGATTTTGTCCGAACCGGTCCGGGACAAAATTGGAGGTCCCGATCTGGGTCCCGATCCGATCCGGGGGGTCCGTGCACACCCCTAGCAATCACTCCTTCCTTAACTCTTTGCTGTTTGATTGAAGTAAAACCACACCACCCACATGAGCATTGAAAATGGGGATTTTTATTTTCATTTTCATCAGAAAGCAGGTTACATCCAGGGTCGATGGGGGTTTTTTTAGGTCTGCATTTTAAGTGAGTCAACGGAATTCCCACTTTCCGAACTCATGGGCGGACCAAAACACAGTTATCCGTTAGACTGTGCACTGTACAATTTTGGCAATGCAGTGCCTGGATCAAAAAACATTGACAGAAATGTATGTCTCTTCATTTGTTTAACTTCAAAATCTTGAGCAGCATTTACATAATTCAAATATGATAGAAGTGCACAGGCCAAATACAAAATACATCATTGTAACAGACGGCACTGGAGGGGCCAGGTTGCTCTTCTGATGGTTCCAGGGGAGTGGCTGTCAGCCAAACCTTCCAGTTCCTTGCCTGGCTCTGGCTGGGAGTCATTATACTGGCTCTCCTCCTCCTCTTTTCATCAGAGGAATCCTCCAGGTAGGGCACGACAGTCATATGATTTCTTAGTAGCGCTGCTTATAAGATATTTCTCCAAATGGGAATTCAGATCAAGACTCCGACATGACACCTTCTTTTCAAAATTCCCAGGTATGATTTGGAATAATACATTTACTTCATGGTTTTGTCAGCACTTATGAGAAGTGCTTCCCAAAACAGGATATCACTTGCTTCTCTTTCCCAGGTTTACTATTCTATTTACTTCTCACAATACTCCATCTCATTTGCATCATAAGCAAGAGAGCTGTGGACAATACACTACATAAGCAGACATCTGTTTCATGAAATTTCTCATTTGAAACACCTGCTGCCATTTCCTGATTTTTAGATGGAAAATTCTTGCCTTGTCTTTGCAGGCTCAGAGGTCAGTGAAAACTTACCGTCGGCACAAATGCTTCTGTTAGAATTCTTGTGTTAGAATCAAACGGATTCCAACGTAATACAGGAATATATCTGAATTAGGGATGTTGGCACCGTCCATTTTAGGCACAAAGCTTGACGATTTCTCACCGGCTTGGCCCTGTGGACTGGAGTCTGCAGACTGCCACACTCCTCCACTGAGCTGCAAAATTGTGCAAAGGGCCCTTTTGAGTAAATGGTGGCTGAAAACAGGCCCATTTAGGCAAAATGGTGGCTGCAAAGAGCCATCTGTGCAAAAGGGCCCTTTAAGAAAAGGAAGAGCCACCATTTTTATGTGGCTTGGTAAGGGAGTGGGAGGATGCATGCCACTCAGCGAGTGCCCATGGACCACCCTGCGACTTGGCACACATGGCAAACAGGGTCAGACAGCCAGTGGGAGTGTGGTGAGTGGACAGAGGTGAGTCCGTCCATCTGTCATCCTAATATTCCATCGTCTTCTCTGTAGAGGTCATGGCTTAGGATAAGAACAATATTTGGAAGGTAGCTTATTATTCTGGCTGGTGCAGGAGACTTGCCAAATGCAAATGCTTTTGGGTCACAAGCTTCCACTGCATTATATAGCTCTCAACCAGCATATTTGGAGTATAGGATCACTCTGTTTAAATTGATTTGGATGTGGCTACATCTTAATTTCACCTTGAGGACGGTCACATTTGTATGAATGAAAACCAAGAAGAGAATGTTGGGAGGGGGAGAGTCAATTTCCGCTATATTTCCTTATCGCAACTGATTGCATCAGTTCGATCCAAGGTTAGGATGCAAGCAGAAAAAAAATAGTTTAATATATTGTGTAAGCAATTACATAAATGCTCATAAATAATTGAAATTCTGTTCTGCACACTGTACTATGCGGGTGATTGTGTTCCATCTTTGTTCTAAAAGAATCCCTCTTGACCATGGCAAAATCTTAGAGGAGAAGTGCAATTTCCTTTGTATTCATTGACATTTTGATTCAATTAACCCAAATAATAAGATGTCCCTAAAGAGTGGGCAATGATAATTGGTGTGGGTTTTTGTTTTTGTTGATTTTTTAAACATCATAGCACGGTCAAAAATATTAACAGCATTTCTCAAGCTGCATTGGTTTTAGACTAGGGAATCTGAGAAAAGAAATGAGGCCCATGAAATTTGCAGTCCCACTGATGGTCATGGGGAGACAATCCTGGGAAGACTCACTGGTAAGGATGTTCGAGAAACTAGGTTCAGTTCATTTATGATCTTGAGCTGAACATGGACTTCAATGTAATATGCAATGGAAATCCATCCGTTTCTGAACTTGCAATGCGATTTACAGAAATCCTCCAAAATGTGTTTGACAGCATGTGTACAGTTGAAAAATGTGCATGGAAAATGTGTATTTTCAAAAGTTACACACAAGCATGTTTTCATCAATGGGAGAAGTATGTACATTTCAAACATGCACACAATTGATGTGTCCATTTGGGAAGAAAACATGCACATAAATGTGCACACATTTTCATGCAAAACTTCATGATAAACTGATCCAGGCATAAGATGGAAAAGGCTTTGAGATGGAATTTGGAGAACTTAGCAAGTTTGAGTTTTGGTTCTGCACACATCCCTACTGGAACGAATGCATGGGACATGTGTTTCAATGTGCTCCAGGCCAGAATTTACCAATTTTGTACATCCTGAACCCAAATGCAATCTGGGGTTGAAGTCCACAGGAGGGGTGGGCAATCATTTTGTTTCAGTTCATTTATGATAAGGATTTGCCAAAATTCACAGCTTCATATCTGGGATGGAGAAAATTTGGGATTAAAAAAAAATGTGGGAGAAACCAAACCTGTCAGTTTTATCCATCAGGCCCAGGGCTTTGAGTGCTTACCTCAAAAGATTGGGTACGATTGTCATGAGAGTCTGACTGGGTCCAGGATCCCAGCAGATTGCCCTGCCCCCTGGACCAAGTAGGGTGTCCCTCTTGTGAGCATGGACACGTCCTAAGCACTCGCGAGTCCCTGGCAAGCACTCAACAGCCAGCCACCTGCACCCTGAAATTGTGGCCGCCATTGACATAATGGAGGGAAGTGTGCATTTTCATGAGTCACCGTAAATTGTGCATCCCCCCGTCAAAGGTCCCATTGATACAAGGGTAAAGGCACACATGCAGGAAGGAGAAGTGAGTGATTTTGGCTTGCGCAGGGGACAGCTGACAAGCGCACACTGGGTCAAGATGAGCCTCAGATGGCTTGCATGGCCCAGAGAGTGATGGTGGATGGCAGTGGCATCCCTGAGTGCCCCCGAACCTGGGTTAAGTGAGTGTATATGATAGAGCATTTCAGTTCAGTTCACTTTTGATAAGACAGCACCAAAATTTGTAAATTTCTTTATATTCGGAATGGAATTTACTTTGGATTTTTAAAAGCTGAATGGGGGAGTAATCAAAGCTGGTAGATTCATCTCGCCCTACCTGTAAGTGAGAGTACATACATACTTAACATATAGAGCCAGAATGTGTGGCTGCTTGTTCCTGCATCAAATTCGTGGTCAGGCTGTCCTCTTTTATCTGACCACGACTATGAAGAGCAGGAGGTCATGTAGACTGACATGCAGGCTCCTCACGATTTCTCTGACTTGCAAGCATTGTCATGTTCAGGTAATCTGTATTGTAGAAAGTAGCTCTCCCTAGCATATGGACCGTTAAGACATTGTTACAGCTGCTTGCAAAGAAAGCAGGTTTTCTTCACCCTGAATTGGAAGTGGCATTGAACGTCTCTCTCAACACATGCTTAACTGCAATGGAAGAACAGGACATCAACACATTATGAATCTCTGCCTAGGAACACTTTTCTTTCTTTTTTCCTGGAAGCTTTGGATGCAATTTTACACGCAGCTGAAGCATTATAAGAAATTATGCTTATTTAGCAATCAACCTCCAAGTATAATGTGTATGTAAAGGGAAGTGTGTGAGAGATGAACAACAGGAGCAAATAAAAGCAAGAGAATTGCTTGCCACTGCCATTCATCAAAGTTTGCAGCTGTCTGAAATGGGAGGGAGAAATTGGCACAAGCCAAGTGCCAGGTTTATCTATCGAGGACTGGTTATACCCAGCTCACGTGCTCTTTCCTCGTTGTGACTCTTTCACTGACCTTATTGGAGGTATCACTTTCCCTTATGACGTTGATGAGCATGCACATGGAGGGTGATGCATTCTTTGGAGATGAATCCAGTCTTTGTAGATGGATCCCAAAATAGTTGGTAGGGGCTTCCACTTTTGGGACTGCAATTAACTCTACATCTTAGATTATAAGTTTTTAATTTGGTGTGGCTCAGTGGTAGAGAGTACTGCCGTGCCGAATCCTGCCCACTATTTTCAGGATTTTTTCCCTTCTCCCTGCAAAAGGGGCATTTTTTCCTGCCCCTTTCACAGGGGAGGGAGGGAATGAAAAATGAAAACTCTGGAGAAAGAGGCTGGAGAGAATTTCAGAGAATATTCTCCTGAGGACAGGAGACAGGGTTCCTACATACTTTTTAAGTGTAGCTGATTGTTGAGGGGTTGTCTTTCTGTTTTTTATTTACAAAACAAACACATGGCACTTGGAGGAGCCTGACAATTTTTCCTGAATGCCTATTGGAGACCATGTGACCTCTCCCTCTCCAATAGGCATTCAGGAAGAACTCCTGGGCTCCTGCAAGCGCCAGGGATGATTTTTAAAGCAACTGCAAACATGAAAGGGAATCGAGCAGGAGACAAGTGGCAAGATGATGTTCAGAGAAACAATGTAGTTTTCAATATTGCTTGTTTGCCCATCCCTAACTGAGTGAGTCTTAAAAATAATCTGTCCTGGAATAAGGAAGCTTTATATGTGACCTTTGCGGTCCTAATCATTGTGAGACCAGAGTGTGTCAACTATCACTACCATCAATGTGTGTGTGTGTGTGTGTGCACGCAAACACTTCAATCCACATCTCCATGTTCTGCTGCCATCCAAGATATGGCAGGTGCATATACAGGTTAGGCTTTCTCATTCATGTCACCTCAGCTTTGGAATTCCCTCCTGAGAACAGCCTCTAGCTGCTTCCCTGGCATTTTGATGCACAAAGTCAGGGTGGCTACATTTGATCAGACAGCTGGCTATCGTGCTTCTCTGGTTTGGTTAGATCCAACTGCCTTAGGCAGGCAAGGCCTGGGAGTTGAAGTTCATCTCAATGTTCCCAGGGCAGCTGATCTGATACAGTTGCATTTACTAGAAGGGCAGAGCAGAGCAGATACATGTTTGGCTACACAGCATAGCAAGGCTGGCTGATCTGGACCTGTTGTTAACCCCACCAACTCTGTCTCTGAAAGGGCAATTGTGTGGTTCTGCAGCTGCCAGCTCCTCCAGTATGAGGGCAATGAGTCCTGCATCAAGGGAGAGCCGTCTAAGTCTCAAAAGTCTAGGAAAGCTGCATCCTCTGGACTGAGAGGTCCCAGCATTACAGACAATTGTTCATTATATGATGTCTGCTTTGCCTCAACACTGTCCTCTGAGCCAGAGGGGAATCAAGGCTATAGTGGCGCAATGTTGAAGCTAAAAGTAGGATGGAGAGGATAAAGCAACAACAAGAAGAAAAAAGCAAGGGAGGACAGGCCTCTCCATGGCAGGGATAAGAATTGGGACCACAGTGGGGCTAACCCTTTCCACTCACACTCTAGTGCAATGGAAATCACCCCAAAGCTACTAGTAGGTAGTGGAGGGAAGTTTCCTTTCCAAATCAAATAGCAGCAGGAGGGGGATGATTTTCATCAAGACTACTGTCATGGGAACATCAGAAGGTACCTTATACTGCGTCAGACCATTGGTCCATCTAGCCCAATATTGTTAACACTGATTGGCAGTGGCTCTCCAGAGTTTCAGGCAGGAGTTTTTTTTTCAGCCATACATGGAGATGCCGAGGTTCTTCTGCATGCAAAGCAGATACTCTACCACTGAGCTATAGCTCCTATTGTCATGGATATCAGAGGAAAAATAGATGGATTGTGATCCCAGAATCCTTTGCAACTCTGGCTTAATGCATCACTTCATTCAATTTAAAATGTGCCTTCTTCACATTCTTGCTGCCTAAACAGCCTGTTTAATGAGCCCCATCTCCTCAATAGATTGTTGCCAATGATCTTGTAGAATGTAAGAAGAAAATGTGGAATATGAGTTATATTAAATAACTTTTCAAAGCTTTCCTGCAATCTAGCTGATTCACCTTGTTTTGGGCTAGTTGTGTGCTCTCACCTCGGTATTTTATGAATCAGCATTTGCACATGGACTGCATTATGTTCACATGCTCTCTGTTTGCTATATTCCCATCTTTGGCAAGAAATTAACAGAGGCAACTTGGTTAAGCTGTTCTTTCAAGTATATTTTGGCCCAACCTGTTAAAATGAACACATAGTGAAAAAAAAAATTTTGAGCTTGATTGCACTTCTATCGGAGGTTCAAATGGAGCAAGCTGAAATCTAAGCTAGAATTGAATGTTCCATTTCAAACTTAAGTGGTCAAAGAGTGCTGATAGGAAGATGATAAACAGCATTTTCACAGTATAAATTGAATAGAGATGACCTGAAAACAACAAAAAAAGGACACATATAGGAAGTGGAAGGAAGGTCAGGCTACAAAAGAAGAGTGCAGACAAGTAGCACAGAAGAGCAGGAGTGGCATCAGGGAGGCTAAAGCTGATAATGAGCTGAGACTAGCAAGGAATGCTAAAAGCAGCAAAAAAAAAGAGCTTTCTTCAGGTATGTGTATAATAAAAGACAGAGGGGAAAATGGTGGTTCAACTGCTTAATGAGGATGGCAACTTTATAACAGAGGACAGAAAATGCTCAATTCCTACTTTGGCTCAGTCTTCTGTCAAAAATGGGTCTATGACCCCCCCCCCCCAGGAAAAAGTGAAGTACAAGCTGAAAGGGAAGGATTGCAGTTTGAGATCAATAAACAAATGGTCAGTGAACCCCTAATTTCTTTGTAAGAGTTCAAATCCCCAGGGCCTGATGAACCACACCCTAGAGTAATAAGGGAGCTGGCAGAGGAACTCTCAAAACCTCTATAATCTTTGCAAAATCATGGAGGACGGGTGAAGTGCCGGACGACTAGAGGAGGGCTAATTCTGATCAGTAAACTAGCTAAAAGTGGGCTAGATGTGACAACTATAAGGTGGATAGACAGTTGGCTACAGAATCAGACTCAAAGAGTGCTTATCAATGGTACCTTCTCAAACTGACTTGGTGACTTGGATGAGGAGGTGCAGGGAATACTTATCAAATTTGCAGATGACACGAAATTGGGTGGGATAGCTAATACCTTGGAAGACACAATCAAACTTCAAAGTGATCTTGATAGGCTGGAGCACTGGGCTGGAAACAACAGAATGAAATTTAATAGGGATAAATGCCAAGTTCTACACCTAGGAAAAAGAAACCAGATGCACAGTTACAAGATGGGGGATACTACAAGTGAGAAGGATCTTGGAATTGTTGTAGTTCACAAGCTGAATGTGAGCCAACAGTGTGATGTGACTACAAAAAAAAGCAAATTGTATTTTGTGCTGCATTAATAGAAGTATAGCTTCCAAATCACGCAAAGTACTGTTTCCCCTCTATTCAACACTGATTAGGCCTCATCTTGAGCATTATGTCGAGTTTTGGGCACCACACTTCAAGAAGGATGCAAACAAGCTAGAGGGGGTTCAGAAGAGGGCAACGGGGATGATCAGGGGTCTGGAAACAAAGCCCTATGAGGAGAAACTGAAAGAAATGGGCATGTTTAGCCTGGAGAAGAGAAAACTGAGGGGAGACATGATAGCACTTTTCAAATACTTGAAAAGTTATCACACAGAGGAGGGCCAGGATCTCTTCTTGATCATCCCAGAGTAGAGGACATGGAATAATGGGCTCAAGTTACAGGAAGCCAGATTCTAGCTGGGCAACAGGAAAAGCTTCCTGTTAGAGCAATATGACAATGGAACCAATTACCTAGAGCTTTCTAACACTAGAGGCATTCAGAAGGCAGCTAGACAGCCATCTGTCAGGTATGCTTTAAGGTGGATTCCTGCATTGAGCAGGGAGTTGGACTTCATGGCCTTATAGGCTCTTTCCAACTCTGCAGTTGTATGATTCTATGAATGTTAGAGTTTGTTGTTTAGAAGTGATGATCAGAAACATTTTTTTCCAGCTAGCCATTTCTGAAAGATGATGAAAATGTATGGTTTAAATATTGCAGCCAGTCCAAAGATATTTCAGGATGAGAACATCTGCTCTTATCTTGACTTTGTCTCTTCTCCTTTGTTCATCTCAGAAACATCCCTTTGGTAAGATTTTAATTCTTTCTCCTTCCCCCCTTGAAAAGGCAAGCTTTAAAAGCTTTTGAAATATTTTGTTTTTAGATACTGCTGACAATATTTTTTTAAACCCTCTCTGCTGGTCCTACCCAACCTAATGACTTTCAGATTGATTATTATTATTATTATTATTATTATTATTTATTTATTTGCTATACTTCCCATCATTCCTGAGAATTGATCATGCTGGTTGGGTCAGGTGAGATTTTTAGTTCCAACATCTGGAAGAAATCCGGCTGGGAAAGGCTGTTCTGTGCCCTCAAACCATGTCTTGCTATCTGTAAACCAGTGGGGTCTAGAATTATGGCAGAGGGAGAAAAATGTTTCCCTATTTACATTCTCCACAGCATGCATCATTTTGTGCACTTCTATCAGGTCTCCCCTTAGCCTCCTCTTTGCCAAGCTAAGCAATCCCAGCTGCTGTAAACCTCCCTCCTAGGGGAGATGCTCCAGTCCTTTGATCATTTTAGTTGCCCTTTTCTGGACTTTTTCCAGCTCTACAATATCCTTTTTTTTAGATGTGGTGACCAAAACTGTGTGCAGCAAGCAGCCACTCAATCTCTCGCCGAGTCTCCATTTTGCATAAAAATGGCAGCTCTGATTTTTCATACGTGGCCATAAGGCTGGCATTTGCATAAGATTAGAGGGTACATAGATCATGCCATCCTTAGTTCTGGGTAAGCCAACCCCGGGTATCCCTCCAAGTGCCACACCTTTCTAGGTGAGAAGTTAGGTTTTCCAATGTCACTGTCCCTCAAGGACCCACAATTTCAAGTGGATGAGTTCAATTACCTCACAAAGACATTCAATACCCCCATAAGACCTACTGGAAGCCTCAGGCATTGCCAATCACCATAAAGGTGCCTCATGGTCCTCACCTACCTTATCCCTTACCTGCCATTCCCACCTACCTGCCATAGGGGATGTGGCCATATTATTGTGACCTACTGAGTTACAGCAACACATAACCTATGCTAGCTTTAGTGTGAAGTAGATGGACAAAAAGCTATCACCCTGGCCAACATGGTGACAAAAACACTGACCCAAAGTACTGAACAGCAAATCTTGCACTGAAAGAGGGAGGGGTGTTGGGTGCCGAAACTGGTATGAGAGCTGGGACTGGCACCTAGGGTTTAAATTAGTGCTGGGCCGAATCCTGCCTCCTATTTTCAGGTACTTTTTCCCTGTGAAAGAGGCATTGTTTTTTCAGCCTCTTTTGCATGGAGGGGGGAAATTCAGAGAATTTTCTCCTTGGGGAGGGGGACAGGGCTTCCACATACCTTTTTTAAAATGTAGCTGGTTGCCGAGGGCTCTTCTTCCTATTTTTTAGTTTCTCAAAAAGCAACACCCCCTTCCTCCAACATTTGGGTGAGCCCAGCAGTTATTCATGACTGCCTATTGGGGACCGTGTGACCTCACCCTCTCCAATAAGCAATCTTGGACTCTTAAAATTGCAAGGGTTTTTTTTTAAAAGGAAGAAGACCCCTCAACAACTGGTTACATTGGAAAAGGTATGTGGGAAACCTGTCCCCCTATCCAAGGTGAAAATTCTCTGGAATTCTCACCTCTCCCAGCCTCTTTCGCCCGGATTTTCATCCCCCCCCCCCAACCGCCACAAAATGCCAAAAATTGAATGGTCGAAATTTTTGGCACAGCACTATTTTAAATAGCTTTTCTGCCCCTGTCCCTCCATGCAATTTGTGTTGCATGCAACTACACATGTGCCATTGTGGCATCTTCCCTGCCTACTGCCTTACCCACAGTCATGGCCCGGTGCCAAGCCGACTGTATGCGGAGAAGGAAGTTCTGAATAGTAAGGGTGATAGAATAAACAGTTTGAGGAAAGTGCCCATCAAGTTACTATTTCAGAATTTCATTTTATTTTCCAAATGTTTAAATCCCAAATGAATCTGTGACAGCTGCGTTCAGAAGCGGTTATTCTATATATAGGCCACTATAAACACAAGGAGGAAGTGTTGGGAAAAAAATCTTTCTAATCAAACTGAAACAATGTCGATGGGAACAATGCGTGAGCTGTGATTCAGAGCTCACCAGCTGGATTTTGATACAAGGGGATCGAAAATATAATAAAATAGTAGAGGGAATGACCCTTTCTCCTATTAAGGACCAACCACAACGGGAAATAGAGCTCTCTGTATATTAGGTCTTCAATTTCTGTTATTCCGTTACACTTTAGCCCTTTACTATTTCATTTGATTCATGAGAGGCATTTTCAAGTCACATCTGACCAAATGTGACCTATATATATATATATATATATATTCATTCCTCTGTGCTAATAATCAAAACATTCCAACTTCAGGTTATTCCTACATCGGTGGCATGTTTCTAGCCAACAGAGTCATTTATTAGATTAACAGACATATGCTCTTGGGAGTGTGTGGGGAATATATACTGATGGATAGCAGAAAGATTTCAGGACATAAAGATTTTGAGAAGAGTTGCCACTTTCTAAATAACATCATCTCAGGGCTGCACCAGATTTAGTAAGGGACTCGCAGAAAGCAGCACTGTTGAAGTTTGATTGTTTGTTGTTCGTTGCTATTGCTCCATTCATATGTTTATTCTTGTTTTGTTAACAGACACTTTTCTAAAATAACAACAACAGGAAAACTATTATAGAGTTCTATCATTATTTTAAGTTTGCTAGTTCTAAATTATTAATCTTTTTTTTGTTCTATGTCTAATTTGCACTTTTGTACTTTTCTATTGATTTTTTTCTCTCTTATTATATTGTGATGACCTAGGGTTATATGAAGGAAAACAGCACTGAATAAGAAACATTTCATGACTTTAAAAGAAATCCACTGAGTTTTTGTAGAAGCTTAAATAAATTATACTACATCACAAGTCTTCTCAATAGTTATTTGCTTTTTTTTTCTTTAAATGAGGGATACCAAAAATCTGGAAGGAAAAAAAAAAAAAACCAGACATGCAATGAAATTTTTCATGGTAGGCCCAAAATTATAATGTTCAGTAGCATTCCATTACTATATTCTTCATTGTACTTATTATTATGCATTATTAATTCGGATCTGTGCCTAGGAGATGTACTGTATGCAATTATTTTTCCTTTCAAAACATAATAGCTTCACACTGCACTTGTTGCAGTCATGATATTTCATCTCCGAATGTTCCCTCAAACATTCTGGGGCTGTGACAGAAATTTGTATTTGAACAGAAAAGCTGTCAAAAGGAGGCTGGGGTACTATCCGTCAGATTTTTAATCCTGGCCATACTTTAATGCCAGGGAGCTGGCTGTCCAACACACTAAACAAAGATTGAAATTATGCCTTCTGTTCTTTCACTTCAAAGCTGCAAAGTTAGACTGGAATCCAATAGACCTTTATTACACTCTATTAATTTCGTATTAGTTCTCAGCTATGCAGAATCCAGTTGAAGTGCCACAATGGTTTAGACATGCAACCCTGACTTGAAGATCAAAAAACAGAACCTGTCACTTTCCATAATTTTACAGGAGATTCTACAAATGTAAATCCTCTTTCATCCTGCCACCCTTTTATGTCTTTAATGAGGTTCCCCCCCCCAAGTCAGAGTGCAGAATCTTAATATCACTTTCAAAACTGCTAACTGATAATGCAACTCTCCATTATTCCATCAGCAAGTTAATTAAAGGGCTATTTATACATTTCAAGTTTTTTTGTTTTGTTTTGTTTAAGAAATAGCTTTACTTTTAGGAAGGAGGCATGTATGTTTGAGAACAGATATGGTAGGACTTTAGAATCACTCTAGATAAGCTGAACCCCGAACAAATGGCATACTCTTGGCAGGCCAATTACATGTGGATTATCATTTGTTAAAATTTCATCACAGAAAATAGTTTAACTATTAACCATGCAAATGTTTTACATGAACGATTAGCATATTTCTTTACATAGGGTTACACTTAATTTGGATGCATTGACTTTTTGCCACTCTGTCTGACCTTTATGTCTAATCAAAGTACGTTTGAATCCAAATCCTCCACCTTTTATCTCTCCTGACAGCTTTTAATTTGAGGGCTCATAATAAAGTCTATTAAAATTCAACTTATATCAGTATTGGAGAGAATGTCTTGGGTGTGCAGTGTTACAGATGTAACGCTTACATAGATGGGAGCCTTCCAACTATTCAAAGCTCTCCTGGCAAGAGCCAGGCACGATGAACAACGGAAGCAATTTCGCTTTCCATTCCTCCTGAAAAAAAGCAATTTCAGCTGGACAGGCCTCAGAAGCCCGTATACTTCTTCACGCAGTACATAGTTAAACTATGGAATTCGCTACCACGAGATGTAGTGATAGCCACCATTTTGGATGACTTGTAAAGAGGGTTAGATAAATTCCTGAAGGAGAAGGCTATCAAGGGCTAATAGTCCTGATAGCCATCTGCTATCTCCAGTGGCAGAGACAGTAAGCCTATGTACACCAGTTGCTAGGGAATATGGGTGGGAGTGTGTTGTTTCACTCTTGTCTTGCTTGTGGTGGACAGCTGGTTGGCCACTGTGTGAACAGAATGCTGGACTAGATGGAACTTTGGTCTGATCCAGCATGGCACATCTTATGTTCTTACTGGTGGTATGGAGGATCACAGAGAGGCTGCAGGATCCTGCAGTTTTGCCCTCCCCAAGCTTTTCTGAAGTTGCTGTTTTGACCTGGGAAGAGCAGCCCCCTTGGGGCTTTCTGTGGCAGGTGTGAGAGTGGGGAGGGGAGGGGATATGGCCTGAAGCCAATGGGTGCAGCCTCAATCACCTTACTCAAGGGACCTCAGGTTTTGTGGGTCTATGGGCACATTTGGAATTTTGAAAAAATACACTGGTTGCTATAGGGGAGTTGGCAATAATAAAAAAGTTGGGAATGTCCCCACCCCCCACCCCTCTGTGTGTGTGTGTGTGTGTGTGTGTGTGTGTGTTTCAGCATTTCTTCCTCTTCCTCACTCCATGCATTTGAGTGGGACAATGAGAAGCTGAGTTGCTGAAAACTGACTGGTGGGGAGGGAACTCCTCCCCATCAATGATCCTGTTGCCCTCATGATTCATGGTAGGATTTAGCTTCTTCCCCTCCATCCCCATTCCAGTCCTTTTTCAGAAAGAAGGAATTCCTGGCTCCCTATCCAAGTGAAAGGAGGAATAATATCATTGACTTGAACAGGGAGAAGAAAAGCCCCATGGCCTGGAGGAGACTCCCGAAGGACCCTGTTGTGCACCCCTCCAGCCATTTTTGATGAGCATCTTCCTTCCCCCCCACCACCACAACACAAGCAAATGGAGAAAAGTATTCCATTTATTTAGAAAGGGAAAATCAGTCTGGCTTTGTGGATGCAATGGACATGGGCACTGGATTGCAGACCCCAATCCTATTTCATGACCATCAACACAGGGCTTTCATTTGTTCAGGCATCTGTAGGTTTCCTTTTGCTCACCTTGGGGAATGAGAAACATAAAACACTACAGTGTTCTTGAACAAAATAAGTTGGTTTGGAAACATGCCAAATGCAGCTCAAACATCAAATGATGTTCTTTTGTTCTTTTTTTTAAAAAAATGAACAAAATTGCTCTCTTACAAAAGCAACTTGGTTGTTCAGGTGGCAATCCTAAAGTGAAGTTGCCCAATTTTGAATAGGCTGGCAATTAATTCAAACATAAAAATGCAAGCAACGTTCTTAACTCGTGGGATATATCAAGAGCAACTACTGAACTGCAGCCTGTTAATTAATGTGTGACCTTTAAAAATAAGACTGGTAATATGGATTGTTAACCGGTCATGATCTGTGGTTATTGAACTGAGATCAACTGTATTTCAAAGGCTATTTAATCAGAAATTTATTAGACCATTTGGTAAAATATATAAATTCTGAATTTAGCAGTCTTTGTTATGATTGCTATGCTACACACACACACACACACACACACACACACACACACATATATATATATATATATATATATATATATAATCAAACACTCCCTTTTCCCCCCTGTCCTCTCCAAGATTTCTGTCTCAAACTATATATATGAGAAACTGTTGGATCTGTGTGCATCTCCCTCATATGGTAAACCTCTCTGTTCTAATTTTAATACATTGTGGCTCTAATTTAACTAACAACACATGTCTTGTCCCCATTTTTGGGAAGGGGTGACTTCCAGGTAAGGTGCAAACCTTTCAGAGAATGAGGATTATGTTCAGAGAATGTCATATCCTAGTGAACAGAGACTGAGATGCAACAAATATATATTCAGTGTGAGAGCCTAACACTTGACGGCTGCTAAACAGGTTAAGAGAGTGATTCCTGTAAACAGCTCTGAGTTGCTTTTCCAGTAAGCAGATGTGTCGCTGAATTATCTCAGTCCTAGAAAATCTTAGATCAATGTCAGGCATTTTGTGTTGCAAAATAATATGATAAAATTACATTAGATTCACAGATTTGCCTACTGACAGTAATGCTATCACTGTTTCTTGGATACGATCCAGAGAGCTAAAGTAGTGACTCCTCTTGCAGATGCCACATGGAAAACAATGTGAAAAACTCAAGCAAAAACACATTGGTTGAAAAAATCATGGGATGTACAAGGATTGGATTGTGCCCTTCAAGTCATTTTATTGTTCTTATCCCAGCAAGTTAGATCAATGTCAAATCTAACAAGGACAAGCAGAAGAATGATATTTAGTTCTTGGATACCAACTTGCTGTCTAAACATGTCTTTCTTTTCTGTTTCTTTTCCTTTTCCAGACAAGGCAAACATTGCCATGCAAATACCGTGGTCCCAGTTCAAGGAAAGTCATGTTTAAACCTTTTTTTATGAAATCATCAAGATAAGTTAATCCCTACCATTTTGAATTCCCCTCCCATGCAAATTTAGGTGTCACTAAAGCCCGTAGAAGTACTAAACCTGGTTACAGCCAGGTCTGCTCTGTAGAAATGGCAAGCAGACATTCTAAAGCAAATAAATATGTCCCTATCTGGACAGGGATAACCTGGCTTCAGTTGTCCATGCTCTGGTAACCTCCAAGTTAGATTACTGCAATGCACTCTACGTGGGGCTGCCTTTGAAGGTGGTTCGGAAGCTGCAGCTTGTGCAAAATGCAGCGGCCAGATTGATAACTGGAACCAGTAGGTTCGAACATATAAGACCTACTCTGGCCCGCTTGCATTGGCTGCCTGTATGTTTCCGAGCCCAGTTCAAGGTGCTGGTTTTAATCTATAAAGCCTTACACGGCTTGGGACCACAATACCTGATGGAACGCCTTTCCTGACATGAACCTACCCGAACATTACGTTCAACATCTAAGGCCCTCCTCCGAGTGCCTCCTCCGAGGGAAGCTCGGAGGTCGGCAACAAGAGAGAGGGCCTTCTCTGTAGTGGCTCCCCAATTGTGGAACGATCTCCCCGACGAGGCCCGCCTGGCGCCAACATTGTTATCTTTTCGGCGCCAGGTCCAGACTTTCCTCTTCTCTCAGGCATTTGGCAATATCTGAGGAGCCTGGGTTTGTTTTGTTTTGTTTTTGTAGTTTTTTGAAGTGTTGAAGTGGTTTTTAAATGTACAGATTGTGTGTATGTTGTATGTTTTTGCTGTTTTAATTTTTGTATATTGTTTTTAATTGTTTTTAATCCTATGTAAACCGCCCAGAGAGCTTCGGCTATGGGGCGGTATACAAATGTAATAAATAAATAAATAAATGGCAAACAGATGTGCTTATATTTTGGAAAGGAAGGGCAAAGAAAGAAGTAAAGGAACAGTAAAACATCAACAACACTGATTCTATATTTATGCCCTGTCTGAAAACATTTTAAGCCCTTTCCTGATGTCCTAAACTCAGCAGTGAAGGCTGGTGGCTTGTATGTCAGTAGGAGTGAATCCGCTCTGACTTTGTCAGAACACATCAGAACCCCAAAGGAGCTATCCAAGGTGCTGAGTCCTATCCAATACAGGTTCAGCACCATCACTATCTCATTTAGAGTTCTGACTGAAACCCAGAATGGATTCACCACCCCACTGACATTGGAGCCACCAACTTCCACTGAAACTCAAGTTTCATGAATGCTTGAAAAAGAGGAACAAGTTCACAGTGCCACGTTCCACCCACTGTCTCCATTTTTGTTGTTCCTATAAGTAAGCAGTATACTGGTAGCTCTGTTAGTTCAGGGGTGGGTAACCTCAGCTCTGGGGACCCAGTATGGACACCGGGGTCCAAACTGGCTCTCCTGAGTTCCTTAGAAGGCTATAGTTGCTGATCCTGGCCCCACCTCCTTTCCCCAACCACCACTCAGGGCCAGCCTGGGGCATTTTGCTGCCTGAGGTAGAGCATTAAGCGCCCCCAACTCCCTCACTCAAGTTCCATAGTTGTACTCAAAGTCAGCCGAGTTACTTTGGGACCTAAGTGTTGTGCCTCCGTTTGGGATAGAGGAGGAAGGCTGAACAGCTGAGCCTGAGAGTGTTTGGGAAGGGGCTCATCACAGGAGCAGACAAAAGCTAGCTACAGCTCAATACAGCTGGCCTCACTCAGTCATCAGAAGCAGAATATAAGGAAAGCCTTAGATGCTGTGTGTTTGCTGGAAGCAATTGTTGCTCCTAGTGCTCTGTCCCAGTAGCATCCCTGCCAGAGCCTTGACTTCGCTCGAACTGTACTTGACCCTGGAAAGACCTCAACTATCCTTCTGTGTATTCCTGAATCTAGTATTGCTTACCTTGGCTCCCAATGAATACGTTTGGCATACTGACCTTGGACTGCTTAATCACCATCCTAGCTACTGCTTATCTCGCAGCTCCCATGATTTGCAACACTGAGGCAGAAAATCCCAACAATAATGGATCAATCTTCTCTCAAGTTGCTGCCTCAGTCTACTTAATGGTAGGACCGGCCCTTCCACTACTCCATAGGTGGTTTTCTGTTTTTGTTTGTTTGGGCTTTTGTACAGTTTCCTTGCTCCTCTCTAAAACTTTGAAATGCCTTTCCTAAGGATTAGCTACTCACAGGAAAAGCTTTACGATACAATATGCTGGTGTTTCAGGCAGGCTTCCACCTTCAGCTCCACTGCTTAGGTATTGTGCGCTGCCTTTGTACTGAGGTTCGTACAAGATCCCCCCACCCGCTCACCCCCAAAAAACTCTTGTTCCTCCCACAAAGAGCTGTGTGAAAACTTCAAAGGTTTAAAACAAAATAAATAAGCACCCAAACAGACACCTTCTATCAAGTGATCCTAATCATATGAAAATCTGACAGGTAAAATGAGATGCTGTTATGTTTTGGAAAACATGGACTAAGCTGAAGTTAAGAGTTTCTCGAAGTGAACAAGAATCAATCAACAGCGCATGGCATAAGTGTCAAAAGGACTATCTTACATTCCTCCTGCATAAATGTTGGCTTATAGAACTATTCCAGTAGAGACACTTCAAGATGAAAGCACGATTTTATAAAAAATGATACTGTATGTATGCAAATAGATCTCTAATTCAGTGCTGCATTTTTTTAAAAAAAAAGATATATTAATAGCTTCTTCAGCTTCTGCCAGTAAAAGTTTCCTTTCTAATGTTCACTTCCTGCTGTGCAAATCAGGATTTTAACAAACTACATTAGCTGCAGGGTCTTTGACATGGCATCACACTGGGATAAACACAATTAACAAGATCTATTTAAACGTTCTTTCTTCTACATTTATTTATTAATGGTTTCTAAGACTTTTGACAGTTTCTTTTTCAGTGCATTAAAATCTCCCTCTTCAGGGCCTCCTTTAATCTGAAACATAACAGATTCAGGACACTGAACACTGACTTTATAGAGCCATGTACTATAGTGGCACAAACGCACACACCGTAAATGTCACCAGGCTTAGCTGACAGTGTGCTGCCCCATGGAATGTACGAGAATTCTATTTGCACTCACAAACTGATCAAGCATGCCCTTAAATGCAAGTGTGAGCAGGGGAACATGTTCTCCAAAAACATTTGCAAATTCTCAAACACACACTTGCATTTGAAAATTGCACACCTTTCAGAGAAAAAAAAGCACGATTTTAGGCCTTAGCCTATGGGGGAAAATTGCACAACTTTGATTTCCCATTTGCACAAATTGGAACAGCAAGAGCTCATGGAAATCAAAGGAAAAGTTGAGCATCAAGTTGATGCTCAGAGAATATGGGTGAATGTGAATATCATTTTCCTTCTCATCCCTAGCTGTCCTTGTGCATGCCAGTAAGTTTACAAAATACATTCAAGCTCAACTTCTCACTGGCAAAGATTAGGTTTCATCTGTGGTTACGGGCCCGAGGCATTTACCCAATTCATTATTATTATTATTATTATTATTATTATCATTATCATTATTATATTTATTTATATCCCACCTTTTCCCCAGGGCCGGGACTCAAGGCAGTTCACAAAGTTAAAACAATTAAAACATATCGATATAAATTTACAAAAGTTCAAATAGAATTAAACCTACAGTGCAGTTAAAACATTTTTTAAAAATTTAAAGCAGTAATAAATTTTAAAAACAAAACAAAACCATACATGAACATAGGCCCAGAGTATTTCAAAAGCCTGCTGGAATAAAAAAGTTTTTGCCTGCCTCCGGAAGTGCAGCACAGAGGGAGGGAGCAAGTCTGGCTTCCTTAGGAAGTGAGTTCCAGAGCCTTGGAGCAGCAACAGAGAAGGCCCTCTCTCGCATACCCACCAGACGTGCCTCAGATGTTGTTGGGACTGAGAGAAGGGCCTCCCCAGAAGATCTCTACGGCTCTCATATGGGAGCCGTATAGGGCTTTTTAGGTCATAACCAGCACTTTGAATTGTGCCTGGAAACAAACCGGAAGCCAGTGGAGCTGTTTTAACAGGGGAGTTGTATGCTCCCTGTAACCAGCCCAAATCAACAATCTGGTCGCAGCTCTTTGAACCAGCTGAAGTTTCTGATCACTCTTCAAAGGCAGCCTCACATAGAGCATGTTACAGTAATCCAAACGAGATGTAACTAAGGCATGTGTCACCGTGGCCAGGTCCGACCTCTCAAGGAATGGGTGCAGCTGGCTCACAAGCTTTAACTGTGCAAATGCACTCCTGGCCACTGCCAAAACCTGGGCATCCAAACTCAGGGCTGAATCCAGAAGTACACCCAAGCTGGAACCATTTTCATGTATATGTTAAATAGCATGGGGGACAAAACGGAGCCCTGAGGGACTCCACAGGCCAATGGCCAAGGAGTTGAACAGGAGTCCCCCAGTACCCCCTTCTGTGCTGTTGCCATCTCAAACTGTCCCTAAAATGTGGAGCTTACCATATTAATATGCTTCTATTTTGAGCACACTTGCAATTGGGAAGTAAGCCCAATTGAATTCATGGAGATTTGCATCTCGGTAGATTCACCGTATCATCTATAGTGTGCAAAGCTGGTAAATACAGCACGGCACAGTATGGACCCATTCCCTCATGTGGTTTCCTTCTGAACTACATCACATCCATCAAATATTTCTTATTAATCCCCTTCTCATCACTCACATTCATTCCCTCCACATTTCTGCCTCTGTAGGATTGATGTTTTGATTGGCTAATATCACTGAGTAGGTGGTTCAAGTGATGTCAAGGCAAAAAGTATAAGGATTTAGGAATCAGTCCTTATTTTCTATTGAACTAAGATGACTTGGTGAAATTTGAGATACAAGAGCTTCCCAAAGCTATCCAAATTGTACCCAACCAAAGTTTGGTATTCTTCTGCCAGCAGGCAAAAATAACTTTTATTCAAGAATGCCTTTGGCCTGTAAGTGGGTCTGTTTGGTTGTGTGCTGCTTTTTTATTATTATTTTAGTTCTATAATTGTTATGTTTTTCAGGGATGTGCACCCCGCTCTGAAAATTCATAGCTTCGGCAACGGTTTGACGAAGCTTCGAGTTTTTGGAGTGGAGAGAGGATGGGGTTCCCAGGCTCATCCTCATGTATTTCTGTGCAGGGATAAGTATTTTTAACATATAGTGCGACTCCACCGCCCTTTCTATATCTTCTGTTCCTATTGAACAAATTATACCCTTCAATTGGGATGACTCATGGAAGTCATCACACCACATTTCATTTATACCTATCAAGTTGTATTTGCCTTCATGTATTAAGAGTTCAAGTTTGTTTCTGCTACTCTTGGTATTAGCATATAGACATCAAAGTCAATGTACTTTATAGGCAGGCTTCTTTCCAACATAAAGGTGAAGACTATTTTTGGGCGCTATTGGAGCTGTTCTCTCTGTTATGGTGCATAAGCCTTCATCCATTATTGCCTCCAAGTTTACATCTCCCACCCTCGTAGGATTCAGTTTAAAGCCCTCCTGATGAAGTTCTTCATGCTGTGGCCAAACACATTCTTCCCAGCCCTTGTCTCTTGTCAGCAGTCCATCTTCCAAGTAACATAGCCTGTTGTCTCAGAATCTGAATCTCTCATGTCAGCCCCACCTTCGTAGCCAGTTATTCACCCAAAGTATTTTTCTTTCCCTTTCTATTCATCTTCGAAGAACTTGTACGATGGATGAGAAAACTATCTGGGCCCCAAAGTTCTTGAGTTTCCTTCCCAGAGCTTCAAAGTCTAACATTATTACCTCATAGCTCCACTTGGCAGTATCATTTGTTCCCACATGGATGAGAAGAACAGGATATGTGAGCTTTGGCAACCCTTCAGTCACGTCTCTAATCTGTCTTCCAGGGAGATAGCATAGCTGGCAAGTCCATGGGTCTTTGTGAAATACTTGAGTTTCAATCCCACACAACAGGGAATCTCCCACAATGACTACTCTTCTCTTCTTTTTGTTGTAGGCCTTGGTATTGTTGCCTCTGTTCAACTGACCTTCTGCCTTTTGATCCATTGTATAATAAGTCATAGTTGTTGTTTTTCTGGAACATACAACACTCCTGAAATACAGAAGTTATTTATTCTTTCTTTTATGTGTCCGTTCATTTTTAATTTATCGCTGTATGGATTAGTTGCATGGCATGACTCAACACTTACCCAATGGGAACAACAACCAATGCTGATTCTTGGGGAAAAAGGACCTGCAACCATTTTGTGCAGTGGAGACTCATTCCTGAAATATATTCTCTACTTTTGCATTAGTGTTTTTTTTTTTGTTTTTTTTTTTACTGATGATTAGAGTTATTTATGAGTGTTGAAGGGAAATTATTATTCCAATATTTAGCTTTCTGGAATTCATCTAAATGCTTCTAAGGGAACGTTTATTGTGGGCCAAATGTAATCACAGCTAGACTATTACATTGAATGAAAGGATGCATTAAAATGTATGGATCATAATCCTGCTGAGTATGCGATGGTCTCACTTCAAGCAGAGACGGGCTATTCATGTGTAGCAAAGATAAGCTGTGAAAAACACAGCACTTTTCACACACTTTTTTTTCATTTTGAACAAAATCAGACGTGGGACAGATGGAATGTCTATATGTTGATTTATGAGAAGAATCAGGCATTTTCACCTAATTATCGACAAAAAGACAGATGTCAGGGCACAATCCTATTCATGTTTAGACAGTGAAATGTTGTACGTTATTTTTCTGTCTAAACATGAATAGGATTGTGCCCTTAATTGTATACACCTCTCCTCCAAAGGTAAAGAAGTGAGACAGATTGTTTCAAAGAATGGTGTCTAGGTCAACAAAAGTAGGATGATTATTATTTGTGTTATATTTTATACCATATATTTTTCCCCTATAAGTTGAATTTAGCACATGGCAACTACATTAAAATATGCCAAAATCTCAGATGGGATAACTCCAATGGATAGATTTACACCCTCTCAGTATTTAGATTAACCTTAGGTTACTCAACAAACTAAGGCAGGTGTCATCTCCTATAAGGAGAATACACCTACTTCTGTGAGTTCAGATGACAACTTATGACAAAGGTGCTGACAAAATAATGAACTGACAATGTATAACAAAGAGATAGAAGAGAATGTTTTATAGAAGAATTTACTTCCCATAGATTAGCCTTCCTCAGCCTAGTGCTCTCCAGGCGTTTTGACCAACAACCATCAGAACCCCACTGTTGTGAATTCATTGTATTTGTATTTAAATGATAGTATTTTCCCCCTAAATGTGATTCTGTACATATAATGGAATATGCCAATTTTATGGAAATAAGTGTCTTGTTTTGTTCTTTGTTTGTTTTGTTTTGTTTTTACTGCTGCTGCTGCTGCTGCTGCTGCATTTCTTCTTTTTTTGCTGATTTGCAAGTGGCCAACTGGAACTTTTTTAGGCCTTCCCTTGGCAAGCGTGGTGTCTCTAAGTCTTTCTGTTTTCATCTGTTCATTGAACATATATTATTCAGTGTCTGGTTGTGGACAAAGCTGCCAAACACCTGTATATAATTTATACCAGCTTTGTGAAATGAGAGGACGTGCCTTGGCACAAATCGTGATGGGAACATACTCAGTGTAGCACCAGTCTAGGGCTAGAGGCAGAGAGGATAGGGCTAAATTTGTCCGCAACCTACCAGTTATTCTACCCAGCTCTATTTACAATCTGCTATGAATAATATGGCAAGTCTTGGGATACCAGGGTTAGACTAGAGATTCTGTTGTCTGTACTATCAACATGGTACCTAGCAGTTAGGGATGTGCGGACGTGTGATGTCTAAGATTGCTCAGATTCTCTGAATGTCCTCTCGCCACTTGTCTTGTGTCCAATTCCAGTTCGGGTTTGCAATTGCTGCTCCCTCTGCACAACTGAGAAAAATTCTGCAAATTGAGAAGTGATTGAATGGGAAATTTGCTCAAATTTCCGCAAATTCGTACAACTTTCCTCCAAGGACTAAAGTGGGGTTTCCAGTCCGGGGGGGGAGGGGGGCGCAGATTGTGCAAATTAGAAAAATTGCACAAAATTGGATTGGGACAGTTGCACAATTTGAACATGAGCATGTGGCCTGCAATTTGCGAACATATTTGGCAGACACACTCACAGTTACATTCAGGGCTTCAAACAGGCAGAAATTAAATTCTCTTACATCCCTACTAACAGCAAACTCTAGTTGAGCTAGTGGAAGACCTCCACTATTGTTGTGCAGGGTTGTTTCAACATGTGTCATGAGTCTACTTTGTCTTGGTGAAGCTCTGGACTACATGGGAATCATATACCATCTCCATGTATTTCACGGCCCAAGCAGATATGTGGGCCATACACTGGCTTGGTTATTTTGCATTGAGTTAGAAAAAAGGAATGAGAGGGGGGAAGTTGTGTGGTTTCCCTTGTGGGTCTGGTTAGATCCTTATCTGGTACACTTTTGTGGATTGTTTATTTATCGTATTTTTATCCCGCCCCTCAGCCAAAAAGGCTCCCAGAGCAGCTTACAATTGATCGGTGAAGAAGACAGTCCCTGCCCTTGGGCTTACATTCTGGAAAAGACATGACACATGAGGAAAAGGGGATGGGGAGGGAAGTGGGGGGAAAAGAAAAAGAAGTTAAGGAGATTGTTCAGCACAGCTGGTGGGAAGGCCCTGCTCACCCCTCTTTTCTCCCAAGGGACGGGCAGACCAACAGTTCCTTCTGCTTCCCCACAGGGTCATGCTGCCAGTTAGCCCTGTGTGTGTGTGTGGGGGGGTCCCAACTGGAGCAGGCCCTGATGGTCTCTCTGCCTGCTCCTGTTACACTCACATCTTCTTCCCCATGTATCATTGCACAGAGAGAGATAATCTCAGGCACTTGTATGAACCAAATCGGTTTCCAGAATACTTTGCGGGAGTATCCCATTGGCATTAAGGGGGTCTAGGCAGCATGTTGTTACCATGAACAATGTGGGGGAATTAAAAGCCTGATGCATTGATATTTAGTGGATAAACATTGCCAGTATATAACATTTGAACAGGGGAGAGGGAACCCCTCTTCTGAGGCTCAGCTTGGCTCAGCGAGCCATTAATGCAATGGGGAGAAGTGTGTCATTTCTGAAGGCTCCAAAAATCATGCACTCCCATTAAAGGCCCCATTAATGCAAGCGTAAAGCACCAGTCAGGTGCTCGGGACATCCCTACATGTGTAGTAGACCTACGAATGGTCTAATCAGAATGAAAGGCACCAAACCTTTGTGGGAGTGGGGAGGCACAGCTCAATGTAGCGAAGATGCTGGGTGTTGTATGGGTTTGTTTGTTTGATTCCCCCCACACCATCTAAACATGCATAGGATGGTGCCCTAAGAATATCAGAGGTCATGAAAAACTATATATAAAAACAACCTACTACAGGAGCAGCTTTTATGTGTCCCTGCATACATGAGGAGTAAGTTACACACCGATACACACTGCATCATGAAAATACAGATCTAGTTAACAGTTCTGGAAATAAAAATATGCAAGAATTGCATTGTCTGGCCAACTGTTATAGTAATTCGGACATCTGAGTTGCAGATTGTTTTCTCAAATAAAGATTTAAAATGATCATAAACAATGAGTGAGGTCCAACATAATGTTGGGATTTGTTCCCAAAATTCTGATGAATAGTAACCATCTCTGCTAGTACCGTGCTGAAACTTCCACCCACATTTTTTTCCTGACCGTGCTCATTCATCTTGATAAAAAAAGAAATGTTTTTAGAAAGTGAATTCGATGTTGAAGAAAATTTCAAAGAGATTCTCATGGGCTTTGTTTGGGTTCCTTACCTAGAAGGTGGCTGAGAGAGAGGTGTATGTATGTGTATTGTTTTTCATTGTTCAACATCTCTCTGGCAGCCTGAAAGCTCCAAATCTTCCCACACTTCTGTTAAAGCTCAGAGAAAGGCGTCATATAGGCCCCATTCAGAAGACGCCTTAAACCATGGCTTTAACCATGGTGGTTAAGCCAGAAGACCTGCCGTGTTCAGAAGGCACCTTAAACCATAGCTTTAACCATGGTGAATAGGGCTTTTTGGCTTAGTCAACATGGTTAAAGTTGTGGTTTGAGGTGTCTTCTGAACGGGGCTCCAGTAATTTGTCCCATAAGACCTTTCCAAATCAAGAAGCTTGCTTATTTATTTATTTATTTATTTATTTTATTACATTTGTAGACCGCCCCATAGCCGAAGCTCTCTGGGCGATTTACATTAGCTTAAGCCGCCTGCAGAGCACTTGAGAGATGTATAATAGAAAGAAAACACATACATAATAACCTTGGCCACCTCAAAGTGATTAGGTCAGCTCAAAATACCACAAAATGAGTTATAAAACACCTTAATAATGGGGGAGAATAATGGAAACTTCTTTCATGGGGGAGGTGGAGAGGGAACGTGCAGGAAATTAGAAGACCAAAATTTTCACAATACTAGCTCCATCTTTCCCTGGAGCAAGAGGCAATGCTCCCACCCCTCACACCTACATTGGTGTGGACGCAAAATCTGGGCCTGCCTGGCCAACACAGTTGATGTGGATGCCACTTTTTAGAAATATTCTTTATAAAAAGAAGAGGAAAGAAGCTTTTCTATGACCTTGTCCAATGGTGAGCCCTACAGGTGAGGGACCGTTGTGAATTTCTCCTCCCCCTGTCAAAGTTCAATAAAATTATGCCCCCAATTCCACCACTCGCAAATAGGGTGGAGACTTCCAAGAGGCCATTTGTGCGCAGCTCTAGGTTCTGTGCAACACTATTTAGGGGGCAAACATTGCTTTTCCAAACGCACAGATATTGTGACAACTGTGCATTAGGTTTTGAGGCAGTACAGCCTCAATGCCTGTTCCGCTGTAAAGTTACATGTTCTGCAAATCTCCAAATGTCAGTTGGGCAAACATACCTTTTATGTGACTGCCCATGTATCCTTCCTTAAGGGATCACTTATACTGTTTTTAAAAAGTAGCATTGGGAACATACCCCCTTGAGCGGCATTACCACAGAGGGTGGCAAACGCACTCTCTGAAACACAGAGACAATTGACCATTTAACATCTCCTCCCTTTTCAATCAATGGGCAACAGGTGATACAATTTCTCTTCTAATTCCTTTCAAAACCATCTTTGCATTTTAATCAAGATGACAGACACGCAGTGCACTCTAGCACTGGTGCTCAGTTGGCTGAGGAGTGGCTATGGATCAAATACTGTTAGCAGGAGAAATTGATCACTGTATAATTAGTGCCGGTGGACACGTGTGGCAACTATGAAAGAACTCAATTAAGCATGCTGACAGCAGGACCAGCAAGGAGTCGGTACATGAAATTCCTCTCTAGAGAAACAGATCACATTTCTCTTTGGGTCAGCTGAAAAGAGGAGAGGGACATCATGCCCTCTTCTTCCTTAAACCACAGCCACAGTAATGAGACCTCTTGGGTTATCCCAGGAGGAGGATGGGATGGAGAAAGCACAAATGCCACGTTATGCCCACAACTGAAGATCAGAGAAAATTGTATTAGGGATGAGTATCGTATAGTTAAAATGTACGATAATGATACGATAAGGTCATTATCGTACATGTGTTTAACGATGATGATACGATAGAAAAACCTACGATAATCATCGGAGATGATAATTTTCGGGCGATTTTATCATTTTATCAGACTGCAGTATAAATATACCTATAACTTCTGTATTTTAAAAGTTAGAGGCTTGCTTGGTCACAGTGCTTACGGGGTATGCCTAAGTATGTGTATGAAATTTGAGATCGATCCCTCCAACCCTCGATTTTATATGAATTTTTTAAAGATCGTTTCCATTCTGACAGGTCTGAATGAACGCACATGGCAAGCTGTCATTCTGATCTGTCAGAACTGAAACGATCTTTAATAAATTCATATAAAATCAAGGGTTGGAGGGATCGATCTCAAATTTCATACACATACTTAGGCATACCCCATAAGTACTGTGACCAAGTTTCAAGCCTCTAACTTTTTAAATACAGAAGTTATAGGCATTTTTTCTTTAAAAATAGGGCTGTAAAAAAATATTGTTTTTTCACGATAATTATCGTGAAGACGATACAGTTCACCTACGATATGAATGAAGACGATAATTTTTTTGGTCCAAAATGATGATAACGATAAACTATGATATTTTTTGGCATGCACACCCCTAAATTTATTATATGAAATGGGTTGGCTGATATTTGATGTGTAACTCCTCTCTGGAAGGCAGGCAAGAGATGCACACTGGGAGAGTAAAAACAACAAAGAGTGTCTGGAACCAGAAAAAGTAGCACAGCTGTGATGACACAAACTTTTGTGGACTACAGTCCACTTCATAAGATGCACCAAGTATTATCCTGAGTTCCAAACACACATGGTTAGGGGGAGGGTTTGTAAACACTGAGATGAGACAGAACTGAGATGCAGAAAGTACATACAGGGATAATTATTACATTAATAGTGGCAATACACAACAACAACAACAACAACAACAGGTTGTTGAGTTATAACACACATATTGTTGTATTGGTGAGCTGATTAAGACATGTAGTGTCTGTTCATGCCACAGAGGATAGGGTTGAAGCTCTAATATTAGCTCTGCGATTTCATATTGACATATGTCTTTCTTCAAGAATTCCCCTTTTAAGATCTATGACAATGTGAACAGAGTAGAGTGTCGTGGCACAAACTGCTACTTGCCATGTGGCTCACAGAAAAACATGATACTCAAATGTGATACTGCAGGAAGACCTGGGGATAGGGCAGTCTCTTGGCCTGAGCACCTCATCTGGTCCATAGCTGTGCCTGGTCCCTTAATGAACTGATGGACATGCCCTGATTGGTTCCTATGTACCTCCCAAGATGTGCCTCTCCATCATCCTCTTCAGTTCCTCAGATGCATCCAGAAATTGAAAACATCTCCATTTTCTACTTGAGTATTAAGAAGTAATCACATTCCAATGGGTGTCCGAAGTTTCATTACAAAACCAAATTGCCTTGTGTATGTAGAATGGGTGGAACATCACCAAAATAAGGTTCACATGCAAACCATCAATGTGTGATAGAAGTAGAGGGGTGGGGGAAGAGACGGGATAGAAGAAGGGTCTAGTAGGATGAGGTTTCGTATATATGTTGTCCAAGCATTTACAAAAAAGCCTAGAAGATCCTACATAACCTTTGGTCATGACTCATGTGTGGACCTCACAGATCTTGGACTGAGCTTTTAAATAAGGCAAATAGTACTCTGGAGGCAATTTTTGTCAGGAAAATTCTATGGTGGGCAGTTAATCCCCCTTCTTGAGCATCATGGTCCCAATTTGAATTCTAGCCTGGGTGGCTACATTTTTACACAAATATAAACATTCCTCAGTTGGATGCACTATGCCTGGGCAACCCCATTTATTGCTGTTGTTTCTTGCTCCAAAACTCTATGACCCATGTGAAGAAATCATATGACCTTAGTTGGTCTTCTTGCAATATTGCAGTTTCCAAATGCTAGATATGACTTCTCAGTGAGAATCTGGATGACATTTTCGGGTTATATTTAATAAATACTGTTTGACCAATGTTTGAGATCAAGAAACAGAAAAAGAAGGGACTGCTTAAAATCTCAAATCTATGGATACGTTGTGTCTGCTGGTAACAATCACATTATTAATGATTTAATTTCTGTTTTTCCTACAGGATCTGAAGTTCCAATTAAAACTGTGTTTGGACCAGTGCTTTATTGCCTGCCAGTGCTTAATCTTTTCTGAAGGCATCATCATTTATCTGAAACAAAAGGAGAACAAGGTAAGGACAGAAAGTAATGAAATGCAGCGTAACACATCTGTCAAAAGAGCTGGGAGTAGCTTCGGAATAATAATAATAACAATAATAATAATAATGAATTCAAGATCACTGACATTCAGAAATTATTTGTTGGATGCTAATTGTATTCATGTGATGCATCTTAATTCCTAGGAAGTGGAGTCCGCTGTAGTGATCCAGGCCTTACCTTGCTTGTCTTGTATGTGGAATTTTGTAGTTAGGAAGAATTAGGATTTATTTATTTATTTATTATATATTTATACTGTCCAACAGCCAAGGCTTTCTGGACAGTTCATAATTAAAACCATAGCATACAAAGGTCAATTTAAAACTTAAACAAAATTAAAAATATATAAAACCAGAAAAAGTTATACTCCAAGGAAAGCCTGTCTAAAAAGATGTGTTTTCGGGAGGCGTATGAAAGATGTTATATTTTCCACCTCCCAAACCACATTGAGGGAAGGCTTTCCAAAGGGTGGGTACCACTACAGAGAAGGCCCACCATCGAGGTTCTTCATGCTGATATTCTGTTCATCTTGGAACAACAAGCAGGACCTCATCTGACAATCGTAAATGTCATCTGGGTGTGTATAAGGGAAGGCAGTCTACAAAGTATCCTGGTCCCAAATTGTAAAGAGCTTCATAGGATACTACCATAACCTTGTACGTGGCTCGGTAGCTAACACTCCTGATGACTGCTCCCAATAGCTTCATACAGATATTGAATAACTTTGGGGACAAGATGGTGCCCTGTGGACCGTCACAGTTCAGCTGCCATGAGGCTGAAGTACAGTCACCCAATGCTATTCTCTGTCACCAACTACACAAGTAGGAGTCGAACCACTGTAAATCATTGCCTCCAACTCACAAAGGCAGTCCAGGAAGATACCAGGGTCAATGGTATTGAAAACCGCTGATTTATCAAGAAGTAACAGGATTGCACTCCCCCTGTCTCTCTCCTGAAGAAGATCATCCATCAGGGCAACCAAGGCCAATTCCATCCCGAAACCAGGCCTGACACTGGAATGGATCCAGATAATCAGTTTCATCCAAGAATGCCTGCAGGTGAGAGGTCACCGCTGTCTCAAGCACCTTGCTCAAGAATAGGGCATTTGCAACCGGACAATAGTTAGTAGAAATCTCTGGGTCAAGGGAGTTTTTTTTTCAGGAGTGGTTGCACCACTGCTTCCTTCAAGGCAGCGGGGACCATCCCATCACACTCTCTAGATCCATCCGGTCAGCCCCCTGCAGCTCAAATAAGCCATGAAGGGCAAGGGTCAAGAGAGAGTGTGGCGGGTCGAACAGATGTTATCGTCTTGTCCACATCCTCAGGCTCCAAAACCTGAAATTGATCCCACAAAACAGGATAAAACAGCATCTGAATTGTTATCAGTGCAGCCGAGTCTCCAAGGCCAAGGCTAATTGTCAAAGATGGTGCTGACTGCCTTCAGCTGTGGGAAAATGCGGCTTGGTGGGAAATGTTCCCTCCTGAGGGAGGGAGGGAGGGAGGGAGGGACGGAGGGAGGGGCAGAGGCTGGAGGAAAGGCTGTGGATTAGCCTACCCGGGTCATGGTACCTGCCGGCTCAAAGGGGATAAATGGATTAGCAACTCGGTGTGGGTTATCTCCCCTGGAACTGAACATAAGTGGATGTGTGGGGGGATCCCTTTCAAGTTAGGTTAGAACTTGGATTTTAGTTAGGATTTCTGGTGTTGGTTTCTGGCTGCTCCCGGGAAAGGCTCAGCCCCCTTCAGGCGTAATTTATAATGGGAAATAGTTTTATTGCTGCTATCTTCCTCTTGCCAGCAGGTAAGCCTCATGTTCTATGTGCATGTACTAAGCGAATCAGTACTACGTGAATCATTCATTCTGGAGTGCAAACTCTTTGAGGATGTTCTTGAGCATTTTTCTGTGAAAATTAAGGCTGCGAAAAAGATTTTGCCGATGTTAAGTGTTGTCTGGGTCCGTGCGTGTTTTTTTCCCTTGTTTGCTGACTTTTTAACCTGTAAAGTTGCATGTGTTCATTTATTAGAAATTGTTGCCCAGTTCACCTTCTATAACAGGGTTGTTGAACCCCTTTCAGCTCATGAGCCAAAATGCATTTTGGAGAAGCTCTCTGGGGCTGCATTCCATTGATGAACAGGGCAAAAGGAGCAAAGCCAAAAATTTCGGTATATTTTAGCTTAAAGATCTTACTGCTAGTAATTAAGCTGTAGAAGAGGAAATTCAACCTTATAGAATGGTGTTTGTCTCTCTCTGTGTGTGAGGGGAATAGCTGTACAAAATCCAGAAAACCACCGAATGATGGGTAGTTGGTAGGGGTGTGCATCGGATCGGATCCGATCCACGATCCGAATCCGATCCGACCCAAAATCGGGAAAATCCGATCCGATCCGATCCGATCCGACCAACCTCCGATCCGATCCGATCCGATCCGATGAGGTCCGATCCGGATCGGACGCCATTTTGAATGCTTTTTCCCATAGCCAAGTATTGTTTTACAAAAACGCCTATAACTTTTTCATTTTTAAAGATAGAAGGATGAAACTTGGGGACATTGTAGACTGGTTAGGGATAGTTATCTGTGAGAAATTTCAGAAAGATTGGTGCATGCGTTTTGTGGCAATTAATTTTTTAATAAATACCCAGGAATGCTTATAACTTTGTCATTTTTAAAGTTACAAACATGAAACTTTGCCACATTGTAGGAGGTACCTTGGGACCTATGTGTGTGAAATTTCAGAAACATAGGTGCTTGCCTTGTGTGGCAATTAATTTTAGAAAAATGGGTAGTAGTGGGGTAAATACAGTTACGCCTCCCATTTTTTTATTTTTTAAGATACAAACAGGAAACTTGGGCACATTACAGATACCACTTGCCTTGATATGTGAGTGAAATTTCAGAAACATTGGAGCTTGCCTTGTGTGGCAATTAAGTTTTGAAACAATGAGGAAAGAAACACCTATAACTTTGTCATTTTTAAAGTTACACACATGAAACTTTGCCACATTGTAGGTGGTACCTTGGGACCTATGTGTGTAAAATTTCAGAAACATAGGTGCTTGCCTTGTGTGGCAATTAATTTTAGAAAAATGGGTAGTAGTGGGGTAAATACAGTTACGCCTCCCATTTTTTTAGTTTTGAAGATACAAACAGGAAACTTGGGCACATTACAGGGAACACTTCACTTGATATGTGTGTAAAATTTCAGAAACATTGGTGCTTGCCTGGTGTGACAATTAATTTTTGAAACAATGAGGGATTCATTGGACAGCACTTGCCCATAAGGATTCATTGGACAGTACTTTCCCATAGGGAATCATTGCATTGCACTTTCCCATAGGGAATCATTGCATTGCACTTTCCCACTGAGAAATACAGTTATGCCTCCCACATTTTTATTTTTGAAGATACAAACAGGAAACTTGGGCACATTGTAGACTGGTTAGGGATAGTTATCTGTGAGAAATTTCAGAAAGATTGGTGCATGCGTTTTGTGGCAATTAATTTTTTAATAAATACCCAGGAATGCCTATAACTTTGTCATTTGTAAAGTTACACACATGAAACTTTGCCACATTGTAGGAGGTACCTTGGGACCTATGTGTGCTAAATTTCAAAAACGTAGGTGCTTGCCTTGTATGGCAATTAATTTTAGAAAAATGGGTAGTAGTGGGGTAAATACAGTTACGCCTCCCATTTTTTTATTTTTTAAGATACAAACAGGAAACATGGGCACATTACAGGGAACACTTCACTTGATAGGTGTGTAAAATTTCCGAAAGCTGGGTCCAGGCATGTGGTGGCAATTAATTTTTGAAACAATGAGGAAAGAAACGCCTATAACTTTTTTATTTTAAAAGTTAGAAGTCTGAACATTGCTCACTTTGTAGATGGGTTAGGGGTAGATATGTGTCAGAAATTTCAGAATGATAGGTCCAGGCATTTGATGGCTATGGAATTTTTAGATTAAATGTTTCAAAAAATGTTCCACAGAGGCCAGGTCTTCCTTTCCTCCCCCTCCCGCTTCCCGCGAAGAAAAGGAAACACTGTCTCGTCTCGATCCCTTTGATCCTTGCTAGTATCCATTACAGGGCTCGTGTCTGCTTTCCTACTTTCACTTTTTTACTCAAGCAGACACGAGCCCTGTAATGGATACTAGCAAGGATCAAAGGGATCGAGACGAGACAGTGTTTCCTTTTCTTCGCGGGAAGCGGGAGGGGAAGACCTGGCCTCTGTAGAAATTTTTTTGAAACATGTAATTTAAAAATTCCATAGCCATCAAATGCCTGGACCTATCATTCTGAAATTTCTGACACATATCTACCCCTAACCCATCTACAAAGTGAGCAATGTTCAGACTTCTAACTTTTAAAATAAAAAAGTTATAGGCGTTTCTTTCCTCATTGTTTCAAAAATTAATTGCCACCACATGCCTGGACCCAGCTGTCTGAAATTTTACACACCTATCAAGTGAAGTGTTCCCTGTAATGTGCCCATGTTTCCTGTTTGTATCTTAAAAAATAAAAAAATGGGAGGCGTAACTGTATTTACCCCACTACTACCCATTTTTCTAAAATTAATTGCCATACAAGGCAAGCACCTACGTTTTTGAAATTTCACACACATAGGTCCCAAGGTACCACCTACAATGTGGCAAAGTTTCATGTGTGTAACTTTACAAATGACAAAGTTATAGGCATTCCTGGGTATTTATTAAAAAATTAATTGCCACACAAGGCAAGCACCTACGTTTCCGAAATTTCATACACATGGGTCCCAAGGTACCACCTACAATGTGGCAAAGTTTCATGTGTGTAACTTTAAAAATGACAAAGTTATAGGTGTTTCTTTCCTCATTGTTTCAAAAATTAATTGCCACACAAGGAAAGCTCCAATGTTTCTGAAATTTCACTCACATATCAAGGCAAGTGGTACCTGTAATGTGCCCAAGTTTCCTGTTTGTATCTTAAAAAATAAAAAAATGGGAGGCGTAACTGTATTTACCCCACTACTACCTATTTTTCTAAAATTAATTGCCACACAAGGCAAGCACCTATGTTTCTGAAATTTCACACACATAGGTCCCAAGGTACCTCCTACAATGTGGCAAAGTTTCATGTTTGTAACTTTAAAAATGACAAAGTTATAAGCATTCCTGGGTATTTATTAAAAAATTAATTGCCACAAAACGCATGCACCAATCTTTCTGAAATTTCTCACAGATAACTATCCCTAACCAGTCTACAATGTCCCCAAGTTTCATCCTTCTATCTTTAAAAATGAAAAAGTTATAGGCGTTTTTGTAAAACAATACTTGGCTATGGGAAAAAGCATTCAAAATGGCGTCCGATCCGGATCGGACATCTGGTCCGATCCGATCCGACCAGCCTCCGATCCGATCCGATCCGATCCGACCCCCCAGGTCCGATTCCGATCCGCTATCCGATCCGATCCGGGGGGTCAGTGCACATCCCTAGTAGTTGGTAGCAAGGGATGTGGCCAAGGGAAGGGGAAGTGGCCTTCTGGGGAACCCCAGATGGATAGATTAGGCTGCTGAAGTCCAAATTGGGCTCTGGGGCCTGAGGTTCCCCACCCTGACTAAGGGAGCTACCAATACACTGGCTGTTCTAAAGCTTGTGAAAGTAGAGGTTGTGGTCTCTAATTATGACAGCCCTGTCCCTTGGCTAGGCTGTGATTACTCAATGGTGTTGGAGAATAGGATAACTCTGCATGCCTCCAGACACTGGGGGGCGATAGAGAACATGTTACATCAACAGCCACTTTTCTTATTCATCCCTCTTGTTGGCCTGCAACTTGAACGCCTTCCTGTGCCCTACTCCCTTCCCATTCTCTTACTCTTTGCCTCTGCAATAGGCAACAGACACTCTTTCCCTAGGGAAGCAAGTAACCATAGCTTATGTGCTCGCTAACATACACTCACACACCCAGCTTTAGGGGTGTTTGCAGTTGGTCAGATTTCCTTCATCAATGATGTTTATGACAGCACTAATAAAGTAAGTTGATTTGAACTCTAGCTTGTGTGTATTCTGTCTAATAATACATTCTGTGTTAGCACTCTTTCTATCTATAAGGCAACTCAGCTGTAAGGTCATACCAATGGTGAAGCCACTTTGTTCGTCCTCAAAATCATTTCCCTTTCTTCTTACTACTCAGGTCCTCTTGAACATTATTTTGATGCTTTAAGAGCATGAGTTGATGGAAGAAGGCATAGAATCACTGTCTGGGGTCTTGCTAAAACGGAGGTATTTGAAGAATAACCAGAAGCTTCAGTTGGTTCTGAATGCATCCGCCAGGGTTTTGGTTGGAGCTACTAGACTGGATCATTATAATCTGTCCTTCATTAGCATTAGTGGTTTGCCAATTTGCTTCTGGGCTCAATGCAACGTGTCGGTTTTGTCCTTCAAAGCTGGTACCAGAATACTGCCAGGTCACTGTAAAAAATTGTTATGTTTCATGCTGGTGGCTGCTGCTTGAATGGAGATTATGCAACCCTGGAAGTCTCAGTCCAGGTGCACAATTCAAAGCTGCTTTTCGAAAATACAAAAACTTGCACTTTTGGAGGGTGTAACACATCATCGGTTTTTTATAATGTTCAATTTATTGAGACTTGGTTCCATTTATCAATAAGGGACTACAAGGTGTAATCCTCCAGGATCTCAAAAATAGTTTTGTGGTAATTGTAGATTATACATGCAGTAGCATTCTTGGACAGCAATTTCTTCTGAAAAGTCAAGTGTAATGGACTCTCACAATGAAGACAGCACTGTGAGTTTTCTTTATTTATTTCCTTTATTGTGTTGTTGTTGTTGTTGTTGTTATGAAATGCTCAGAAAGACAAAATAAAGCCACACACACACACTGAAATGGACCTCCCCAAAATTTATTTGGGTCCCCCCCATCACCACCATCAGAGTTACAGCAGATGGGTATTGGTGGGAGGAGCTTCTCAGTGGTGGCACCTCCTAAGAGATGTTCATCTGGCTCCATCACTGCCTGCTTTAAGTGAAGACTTCTTTATTTTGGCAGACTTTTTCATTTTTGCTTCTGTGTTTTTTAAAAAAATTCTGCTCTTTTAGTTTTTTCTCATTTTTTTTAATTCTGAGGGCCTTTGTTTTGCCTTCTGTATTTGCATTGCGTTGAATATTTACATTTTATCATTTAAAACACACACACACACACACACACACACCTTTCTGTCATAAGTCACCTTAAATGCCTGAGTAGAAATACAGGATATAAGGGAATAGCTTGTTGAGGTTTCACAGATCTGACTGGGGGAGAACAAATTCTTTGACAGTAAAGGGGATCTAAGCTAGAGGCTCCCTGAATTCCTTTTTTTTAACCTATTGGGGGTAAGCAAATGGTAGACTGGAAAGAAAGAATAATAATAATTCCAGCCATATTTTCTTTCTTTAGGAAATGTTCAAGGGCAGTTGAAAGTTAAGAGGGGGAAAATATTGTGGTTTTCCTTCATCAGAGAATAGAAAGATGCTTTTCATAAAGCAAGGCATTAATCTTGTCGATAACAGAAGATGGATCACTTGGTGATTATTTCACAGACCTGAATCATTCATAAATAAGGATTTCCAGCATGGATGTTGCCTAATCGTTACTCTAAATAGCTAATGTATTACTCCTAATTTTTGGTATCTCATCTACAGCTGTTAGTCTCTATCATTTTATGATTTTTTTCTTTAGATAGCTAAAAGCATTAAGCCTTTATGACATCAGGGGCCACCAGTACTAATGTGAGGGTGCAAGGTCAGGTAGCTGTGGGCTTCAGTCAACTTCCTTCTAGGCAGATTTTGTGAACTGGATGAGCTTTATTTTCACTAACTTGGTCTTCCCTGATCAAGCACCCTCCCAATCAGTTGAACCACAACTCCATCATTCCCAGCCAGCATTGACCATCAGGAGATCATTGGGTTGGGGAAAGTTGGTGGAACCTATCACTATATTGGGAACAGGAATGGATTTTACTCCAGCCCAGTTGTCAAATCACATCTCTTGGCTTTTTGTGTATTGTCCCTTAACATGAGGCATCTTTGATTCATTTGCCTGTGCCATCAGGAGTTGTCAGTTCGGTAGGTATTGTTCTATAGGAGGTACGTTCTCTTCCATACTTATTTTCTTCTTACACATCCTGTTTGTCATTAGCTGGGTTGAACATAGGTAGAATTTTGGACCTGATGGTAATAGGGAAACATTGAGGATCACTGAGCTGTTCCTAGTGGTGAAGATGGGTAACAGGAGTGGAAATGAGACCTTAGAGTGGTGGAATAGAGAAATAATGGGAGAACATTACAGTCCCCTACATATTTCCAGATCCTGAGCTCACTTTCCAAACCCTGTTTAGAGCCTTAGACCATACATATTGTCATATGACTCCCATTCCTTTACCCAGGAGAGAGAGAGAGAGTGAGAGAGAGAGAGAGAGAGAGGGAGGGAGAGGGAGAGAGAGAGAGAGAGAGATTTTAGGAGAGTATTGCCTTTTCACCCATATGTTTCCTTTTGAGCATTAAAATATACTAACAAGCCCCTATCACTGTCATGTTTCAAGGATGCCACTTAGAAATGTCCAGGTCCAAGGTCCGTAATCCAGTCCGTCAGTCAAAAGCTGAAGACGCTGTTGAAGTCCAGATAACAGTAATAGAATTGCAAGGCATTAAATTGTAGTCAAGAAGCTGGTCCACAGGGTCAGGATACGTCTGGGCAAGTCCAAGGTTTCAGAGCACACAAGAGAATAGTTGGGTCAGAATCCAAGCTTAATTAAAGGCACAGGGCTGAAATGCACAGAGCAAAGCACAGACATCCAAGATGGTTGTTGCTTTCAGCACTGGGACTGAGCTCTGGCCAGACTTTTATGGGATAGGGATTAATAAGTAATTAGCGTCTGCTGGCCTGAAGCCCAGCCGGTCTCCACCAGCTTCTATAGAGTGTCATGCCCCAAACACTCCCCGGGTCAGCTGCTCCTTATCTCTCTCATTAACTGACTCACAACGATCACATTAAGTTCTACCAGGATTTGGGGGCAGTTGTTCAGTGGTCATTCCCACTCTCTGGAACTTTGGGACAAGGGATGAGCTTTTAACCTAGCCCCACCCCATCCTTAGACATTGAGCTCCATCACATCAACATTTTATTGTACCTTCAACCTGCCTTGTTTACCATGTTGCCCCACAATCCTCACACATTGTCTCTGTCCTGCAGTCATCTCGCCTCTTCCCCTGCCTTCTCCTCCAGTCTGTAGAACCCCTCAACCAGGTAGAAGAGGCAGAGAGAGAGAGGGCGCTCAAAGACCCCTCACAGAAGGGAGCATCATCGGTGCCCAGCAAATGAAATGCTAAATTGATAAAATGCTAGACAACAAAAACAGACGGAGGAGAAGGCACCCACCCTCATCACAATGTCCATCGACCACAAGAACCAATGAACTGGAGGGGGAAGGAAAGGCGACGGGGTGGAGCAGGCACAATAGCAGAAGAACAAACAAGTGAAAAGAGATTTTGCCGATACAATGGTGATACCAGGAAGGCACATGAAAGGGAGCAGCGCTTGACACACTAATGAAACGGAGGTGGAAACCGCAGTTTGTACCTGGAAAAAAAGTTGGTGCAATGGACCCCATTGTAGTTAGTTTAAACCCTTTCTATTTACCAAAACAAAACAAACAAAACTATTTGCATTCTAGCAGAATAGCTAAAAAGAAAGGCCTTTCCCCCCGTTTTTTAGATTATTTTACCCCTATTGTAAAATAATTATTACAATAGGGGTAAAATTATTTGTAATTAATTTTACAATAATTATTTGTAATTATTTTACAATAATTATTTTACAATAAAATATTATTATTTTACCCCTATTGTAATCTAAAGATATAGATCACATTGATGACTCATTTCAAATTTTGAAGAATATATGCCTCATGACATGCAATCAAATTAATTAATTAATGCAATCTACTTAGATAGCATTAAATAAATAAATAAACCTTTAAGTTCAAACTATTCTGCAACAAAACTCTTCCAAGTGGATGGAGGGGGAGATCCCTTAACAATTAACAATATTGAAAATGATCCTGGCTTCCATCAGTAACAATAACAAAAGCTTGGAGAGAGATTATAACAACTCTCATGTTCCAAAGGTGGGGAAGTTTTTACTTAATTTTTTTTTAATGAAAAAGACGCAGAAAGACTTTTAGTCATTGAAACCTGTAGATATGGATCAATGGAAGGAAAAGCTTTGAAATGCAATTAGATGAAATATGGTTTTTAAAAGTCCTTAAATGTCAGAAAGATCAAGATGTATTTTCAAATCCTATCAAGTGACATTAATTTCAACTTTAATGAGAATTTTGAACATGGCCCCTGCTTACCAGGTTCCGATGGAATGAAAATTATTCCCCTCTTCTTAACAAAGAGCAAAATTACTTGAGTCTTTTCATTTAATTCTATGAAGCTGTTCTTTTTGTTTAATTCCTCCCTCCTTGAACAATGCCTCTGTGGTGAGCTGTGTGTAGCATCTGCTGAGTAAATCGGCTATCCAATCATATTTGCTGAGAGTGTGTGTGGATTAAGTACTGTGTAAAGAATAGCACTAGACTCTATTTTTGCAATTAATTTGAGACAAGATCAATCTGGAAATCCTTAATTGTTTTGAGAATACTTTGTCCAGGCATGCTAAATTATTGGAGGGGTTTGCATATTTGGATGGGGATGGTCGCTTGAAGATCAGAGATTTAATCACAAAGTCATGGCTGTAAAAAAAAAAAAAAAAAATCCCCAGAGCAAGGACAAGGGGATCTAAGCAGGTATTTGGACCTCAGCCCCAAAGTGCAGAAGTTTCCTGCGATGATCATTTTACTGTTTAAAAAACGGCATTTCCTTCCTGCTTGTAATGGAATGTTTGCCGTAAGTGGTTTTGGTCACATTTCTGGATGTTTACATTGGAAAGGGTCTATTAATATTTGGCAGGTGAAGCAAGTATGCAGAAGGCTAGAAATCTATTCAGTCAGTGAGAAATAACTAGAAGAAATCAATTGTCTTCTGCTTTCATGTAAGAGGTTGAAAAGAGTTTATAATGCATGAATTGAATTTCACAACCACTCTGCATTGCTTTATCTTTTTCATCCCAGTTTTTTTATGCAGCATGAAACTGAATTTGTGTGTGTTGCCCCATGGTGAAACTATCCACCATTTGAATTTGGATATGCTGCTGCTGCGTTTTACACTAACTAGATATGCCCAGCTTCAAACATATGGACTAATGCTAGGTCCTGATTTTTAAAGTAAAAGTTAGGATAGTTTCAGACATGGTAAAATGCTGCCCATGGACCACTTTCCATCAGGGAAGCCCTGGGAACTTTTCAAAACTTTTCTTAAGCATCTTTTAAAAAAGGAGAAAGTCTTGGCACTCTTGGACCAGGTGGTTCCTGGCTACCCTTCGGTTTGCTCCCCATATCCAAGAAGATGAGCCATTCCAAAAAATGGAGTCACTCAAACTGAGAAGCTGAGCCTTTCCAGAGGGCATAGGGTGGCCAGTCAAATAGAGGACTGCCCTTGTTTTTAAAGAGGGCAGTCATCTATTTAAAGGGCTGCAAGTAGACTGAACTTTATCTTGAAGATGTCTTCTATTGAAAGGGTGGTTTAGTCCAGAATAAAGAACTATCAGAAGGAAGAGTTGGCTCATGAAATTGTCCACCAACAGCACTTGGACAGCAGAAGGAGCAAGGCACATAGGCCACCTGGACACAGCCATCTACATTATGTTGACATGAGCTGAATTTCTATTCAAATTATAACAATTAGCTCTATTACCTATGTATGATTTAGAATCATAGAATCATAGAATAGTAGAGTTGGAAGGGGCCTATAAGGCCATTGAGTCCAACCCCCTGCTCAGTGCAGAAATCCACCTTAAAGCATACCTGACAGATGGCTGTCCAGCTGCCTCCTGAATGCCTCTAGTGTGGGAGAGCTGACAACCTACCTAGGCAATTGGTTCCATGGTCATACTGCTCTAACAGTCAGGAAGATTTTCCGGATGTCCAGCTGGAATCTGTCTTCTTGTATCTTGAGCCCATTATTCCACATCCTGCACTCTGGGATGATCAAGAAGAGATCCTGGCCCTCCTCTGTGTGACATCCTTCCAAGTATTTGAAGAGTGCTATCATGTCTCCCCTCAGTCTTCTCTTCTACAGGCTAAACATGCCCAGTTCTTTCAGTCTGTACACACATATACCCCTAGCATAGAAATATTGTAAATGGCCATGAAGGGTTTTGTTTTTTTCATTTTTGTTCCTGTTTCCCATTTCCTCTGTTTCATTTTCATTTTCACACTAAACAGTCACTTTGCCTTGGGTTTGTAATGCTGGATATTTCCAGTTCTTCTTTTTTTTAAATGCAGTTTAGTATTTCACTTGCTTTATTACACCATCAATATGTTAGCCATGTAAAATGCAATGGTGTTAATTAGACATCCCTCAGAGCAAACATTATTAACTTCGCTACTTTTATTAAAATATGACTTTTTCTTTGTAAATTAAGCCATTACAATATCACATCTGTTTTTATAATAAATATGTCTTTGATCTAATAGAAGATACCAACTTATGTATTTATCCCACCTCCCATCCAAGGAGATGAGGGCAGTTTATCTGGTTGGTTGTTAGGGCCAGCCCTATGATTGGGCAGAGTGATGCAATTGCATCGATTGGCAGATCTGTGGGGAAGCAGTGAGCAGCTTTCCAGATGTTTCTCCTGAACTCCACATTTGTTCGCTAGCTGTTGGAGCTGTGTATATCATAAAATCTATCCATCCTGGGTAACTATCAACACACGTGTTCATGCTTGTGTAGAAATATTGCATATGCTCATGGTGGATATGCATGAACTAGTTTCCCCACCACACCCTTTATGCATGAAAGATTCCTGCCACTGAATCCCCCAACTTCACCCTACACTTGCAGGGGAGCTGCATTCAAGTGAAATGTACAGGGGGTGACGGGTGCTCTCCCCTAATCCGATATCAGTTTTTTTAAAAAAAAAATCCTCTAAGTCATCCTTCCCCAACCTGATGCCCTCCAGATGTTTTGGACAACAACACCCAGCATCCCTGACCATTGGCCATGTTGTCTTGAACTGATGGGAGTCAAAGGTTAAAATATCTTGGGGGGGGGGGAGGTTATGTTGGGCAATGGTTGTCTAAGTCATGAATACTAAATGTGCTTTGAAATCGTCCAGAGCACAGCAAACAGCATGGCTAAGCTCTTAATTTAATTATTGGACATTTATTTAGATTTTATCTGAAGCACAGCATGATAAGGAAGGAGACTGGATGCGCGTTGATCAGACTAGCTTATTTAAGTGCTGTGTATTTTTGTATCTAGCGATCCCTCGGTTCATGAGTCTGCAGAGAAGGTTTTTGTTTTGTTTTTCATTTGCTTTCCTGTTTCCCATTTCTTCTGTAACAATTTCATTTTAGCACTAAGGAGACATTTCTGCCTTGAATTCTGAATGTTGCATATTTCCAGCTGTTTTTAGGCAGTTTAGCATTTCTGTTCCTTTATTGCACCATCAATAAGTTAGCCTTGTAAAATGTAATGGTGTTAATCAGACATCCCTAAAAGTGAACATCATTAACCTTGCCACTTTTCATTAAAATATGACTTTTTTCCCTTTGTAAATGGTTTGAGCCATTATAAGCTCACATGTTTTTTCTTATAATAAACCTAGGTTTATCCTACAATAGCTATCAACTTATGCATTTATCTCATCTTTCCTCCAAGGAGATGAAGGCAACATATCTGGTTGCTGTTCCAGCATCCTCCTTTTTTCATTGCTAGCCCTACGATTGGACAGAGTGTGGCAATCAGATGGTAGACATTGACCCTGTTCAGATAACATGCTAAGCCACAGTTGTAAACATTTTGAGCTAAACAATGCTTAGTGTGTGGTATGAACCATTCCTCACAATGATGCTACATAACCATGGTTTAAACATTCTCACTAACTGTTTGCTGCAAAGGGGTTAGTGACCTAACCATGGCTTAGCATGTTGTCTGAACAGGCCTATTTTGGGGAAGCAGTGGGCAGCATCCCAGATGTTTCTCCTGAAGTCCACAATTGTTCCCCAGCTGTTGGAGGACAGAGCTGTCCTGGGTACGTTTGTCAGGATTGTGCCCAGGCTCCCTGTAAAGACTGTGGAATCAGAGTCAGAGTCAAAAGATGAGAAGGGCCTGGAGAGGAAATTCCTCAAAGGGCTCCTGGAGATAGAGCAGAATCTTCTCAAAAGCAATCCGATCAGTTGGAGACAGGCACAGATATCACTTCTCCTTCTGTGGAAACTCAGCAACTCACAAAAGAGGATGGGGAGAGCATGGCAGATGCAGGGACTAGACATTGATCTAAGTGAGCAGAGCAAACTAAGGAATTAAGGTGATCTACCAGGTTAGCCCATCACAGGAGTATTTCAGGGAAGATCCTCCCTGAGGGTGGGACTGAGAAAGCCTTTCCAGTTCTGTACTGAAGTATAACATCAGATTTGCAATACCTTTCAGTTAGGGTGACCATATGAAAAGGAGGACAGGGATCCTGTATCTTTAACAGTTGCAAAGGACAGGGAATTTCAGCAGGTGTTGTTTGTATGCATACATAACCTGGTGAAATTCCCTCTTCATCACAACAGTTAAAGCTGCAGGAGCCCTGTCTCTGACCATGTACAAAAGAGGGCAGGGCTTCTGCAGCTTTAACTTTGTGATGAAGAGGGAATGTCCCCAGGTTCTGCATATATACAAATGACACCTGCTGAAATTCCCTTTTCTATGAAACTGTTAAAGATACAGGAGCCCTGTCCTCCTTTTCATATGGTCAGCCTATTTCAGTCCTACCTTAGTATATATTTTAGAGCTATCTTTAAGTAGGCTAGTTAGGATTGGGGCAGCTTAGTCAAGGAACCAGAATCTGAATTCCTGAAAAACTGTCTGCTTTACTTAATAAAGCCTATTGACTTGGCGATCAGGGCTTTGTTTGAGGAATTCACACCAGGACAGCTTGTGACTTGGCAGCTATGTTAAACACACACAAACACACACACACACACACAAAATAATGCATATTTTTATTTCATTTTTTAATTATTATTTACAATATTTACATACTGCTCCCCATCCAAAGATTTTGGAGTGGTGAATAAATAGGATAAAAGAATAAAAAACACTATATATATATATATATATATATATATATACACAGTCATTCAGGGAAAGCTTCCTGAAACAATGTTTTCAGGAGGCGCCAGAAACAATACTGCGTTGGTGCCTGCCACCTCCCAAGGCAGGTGAATTTCCTAGGAAGGGTGCTACCACAATGAAGGCTCTTCTGCTGGTGTCCTCCAATTGGGCCTTAGGTAATGGAGAATGTGCTCTCTCAGGTATCCTGGTCCCAAGTTTTTTAGGGCTTTGTACCCTAGTACCAGAACCGTAAACCTGGCCCAGTAGCAAATAGGCAGCCAGTGCACTTCCCTCAGCAAAGGAGTTTCATGCTGAAAGGGGCAGCTCCAGACAACAGCAGAGCTGCTACATGCTACACTAGCTCCAGCTTCCAGAGCAGCTTTAAGGGCAGCCCCACATAGAGTGCATTGCAGTGATCCAGCCTTGACTGGTAATGCCTGTACCACTGTGGCCAAGCTGTCCCTGTCTAGGAAAGGTCATAGCTGGCAAACCAAGCGAAGCTGGTAAAAGGCACTCTGAGCCACCGCAACCACAGTGACAATGATGGATCTAAGAGTATCCCCAATCTACAAACCTGATCTTTCAGAGGGAGTGTGCAACCCAATCCAGAACATGTAATGAGCCTATCTCCAGGACCCAGGAACCATTCAGTGATATGCAGCTTGTACTCTGCCAACAATAGCTTGTGCCGAAAGTGGCTTCACTGAATAAGCTGCTGATTAGCTAAAATTTTGTTCTCTCAATTAAAGCCTCCAGAAAGTTATTTTGGGTGCTGGAACATGAACAGAATGAGGAACTTCATAGAGTAAATGTGAATTATCATGTCATCAGGCTGTGAGAGTCATTGCTTTTGTAGCCAAAATGTCTCCACTTGCAAGACGTAGGTATTGGTGGGCTTGACGGAAGCCAAAGTTTTGCAGAAGTACAAAGCCTCGGGGGGGGGGGGGGTCTGGAAAAACAACCTCCCCAAAGCAGCCCAATGAGGATTGAGCATGCTCAGCTGGCACAGAATGCTAACTAACTGTTGTAGGGAAGAAATGGAAAATGTAGGGCAGGAGGTTATGGAATGGAGTATCATGGAAGAGGGAATGGCTGAGCTGCAGTCCTCCATACTGCAACATTGTGTTGAAGTATATACTTACATGCATATGCAAAGAATAAATTAAAAGCCAGCCGTTGGATAAGATATTAGAAAAGGGCTGGTGTCAAGGGTAGGTATGGTTGGGCACCTGCTTAAGAGCCTATCCCTCAGGAAGGGCCCACTGACAAGAGCCCCCTGGAGTTGCTCCTCCTCTTCACAGCTTCCACCTGCTTGTTCATCTGCCTCTTGCTCTGGCCCAGACAATGGAGATGGTGGAACGGAGGAGCAGGCGATGCCACGGCCTATTTGTTCTCTGGCTCTCTGCCTGTCAAGGAATCCATTGGTAGCAATGATGGGAAAGAGGAGGAGCGATGGCAGCCGGTGACAATGGGGGCGAGAAGGTGGACTCACTGAAGGAAGAGGCCCCTTGGGGGGGCCTTACCCAAGGGCCCACAAAAACCTGGAGCAGGCACTGGTTGGTGTACTTGCCATGGCCAGAGAGAGAGAGAGAGAGAGAGAGAGAGAGAGATAAAGGAGCATACAGAGGATAGATTTGCTCCAGAAAGTTTTATCTGCCAAGCAATACCTCGTAAAGGGAAAGCAATCTGGATGAAAATCTTTAACGAATCTCTAGAAATTGGCTGCAAGAACTTTGGTTTTGTTTGCTCAGAATAAGTGTGTGTGTGTGTGTGTGTGAAAGGTAGTGGAGGAGTGGGGATGGGGGAAGCAGCCATTTTACCCACATTAACAATCATCACTGGTAGTCAAAATCAATATCGCTTCCTTTACGTTGTCTTCAGCTGAATTTAATTTGCAATGTAAACATTTCTGGGCATTTTTATATATGAGGCTTATACTTGAGCCTCTTGTGCACATGAGAATATGGTGAGTTTTTTTCTATTAATGTGGAATAGAGAGAAGAATAGAGGTATTTGTCATTTAGAGGGATAGTTCTCTGTCAAAACTAGGTTTACATTCGTATTGCAAATCACTTTAAGCCTCATGGGTACAAAAATACCCCTGGTTCATTTCTATCTATATTTCTCCCACCCCGGTTTTAAGGGCAGAACATGCAGGATTTTGAAATACTGTATTTGCAGAAAGACTCTGTGAGATCCTAGATATAACTTCATGACAGATAGTTTGAGCGGAATAGCATGTTTAATGTGGCCCTAAAAAAAGTATATTTATTTATAATCTGCTTTTCCTTATGAAACTAAGCATATCACACAGACATGCACCCCAAATGTAAGAACAAATAAAAAACAAGATAGTTCAGAAGCTGCAGCTTGTGTAAAATGCAGCAGCCAGATTAGTTACAGAGACCAGAAGGTTCAAACATATAAGACCGATTCTGGCCCGCTTGCATTGGCTGCCTGTATGTTTTCGAGCCCAATTCAAGGTGCTGGTTTTAACCTTAGTATAAAGCCTTACACTGCTTGGGACCACATTACCTGATGGAACGCCTTTCCCGACATGAACTACCCATACACAACACTCAGCATCTAAGGCCCTCCTCCGGATGCCTACTCTGTGGGAAGCTCAGAGGATGGTAACAAGGGAGAGGGCCTTCTCTGTGGTGGCCCCCCAATTGTGGAATTATCTCCCCGATGAGGCCCACCTGGCGCCAACATGGTTATCTTTTCGGCGCCAGGTCAAAACATTTCTTTTCTCCCAGGCATTTAACAGATTAAGTTGAGTTTGAGTCTTTGGCCTGGCTGAAAGTTTAAAATTGTTTTCAGTATTAACTGTTTTTATGTTTTATGGTTTAAAATTTTGTATATTGACTTTTTAATGTTCAATCTTTTAATTTTTGTAAACAGCCCATAGAACTTTGGCTATGGTGTGGTATATAAATGTAAATAATAATAATAATAATAATAAGGGATGTGCAGCAGATCTGATTCGATCCACGATCCGGATCCAATCTGGCCAAAATCGGATAAAATGAAACAATTCTGATTCTGATCCTATGAACCATCCAATCTGATCTGAACCAATGGGACCCAATCTGGATCAGAAAAAGATCAGAAAATCGGACAGCATTTTGAATGCTTTTCACCATAGCCCAGTATTGTGTTATAAAAATGCCTATAACTTTTTCATTCTTAAAGATAGAAGGATGAAACTTGGGCACTTTGTAGATGGTTTGGGGTAGTTATCTGTGAGAAATTTCAGAAACGTAGGTGCTTCCCTTGTGTGGCAATTAATTATAGGAAAATGGGTAGTAGTGGGGTAAATACAGTTATGCCTTCAACTTTTTTATTTTTAAAGATATAAACAGGAAGCTTGGGCACATTACAGGTAACACTTTGCTTGATATGTGTGTGAAATTTCATAAAGATAGGTCCAGGCATGTAGTGGCAAGGTATTTTTGAAACAATGAGGAAAGAAACACCTATAACTTTTTAATTTTAAAAGTTAGAAGTCTGAAACTTGCTCACTTTGTAGATGGGTTAGGGGCAGTTATCTGTCAGAAATTTCAGAATGATAGGTCCAGGCATTTGGTGGCTATGAATTTTTTAGATTAAAAGTTACAAAAGTTTTTCCACAGAGGCTTGAGCTGTCAATTGCACCCCCTCTCCCCCCTCCCCCTCCCTCTTTTATCTGTCAAAACTCTATGTTGTTGTAACATAGAGTTTTGGTGCCATACCATTTAGGGCTTTATAGATAAGAATTAGTGCTTTGTATGGTTTCTGAAAATGAACTGGATGCTAGTGCAGATGAAACCAATCTGGAGTGATATTGTCATCAAGTTGGTCCATGCATGTTTCCATCAACACTGTGGAGTTTCCAAATACATTTCAGAGGTAGCCTCATATAGAGCTCTTTGTATTAGTGTGTTCCCTATGTTCATGCAGAGAACTATATTAAAGAACACTTTCTCTATTGGAGAGTTTTCTTTTGAAACTGGGTAACACATCAAACAATACATCAACGTTGGAATGTGAAGTAACTTTTTTTTCCCAGGGGGGTGGGGGGTGGAAGAAAAAAGTAAACTAAACTAAATAATAGTGATCTACAATTCTCCACCTGAGATTTGTATATCACCCACTTAACAATAAGGTTTATTATTTTTAATAATTGAAAACTAGTTCATTGCAAGTCCTATATTAATAATATGGTGTAATCAATATACATGATCTTTAATTTCCCATTTCCAGTTTTTGTGGAATATATATATATATATATATATGCTCTATTGCTATTTTAAACAATCACAGCAAAGGGGGAAGTAAATCAGTCCTATTTCTTGGTTTTATATGTGAGAAGAGCTTAGCCTTGACTATGCAGGGCACTGTAGGTTTCCCCCTCAGGTTTGGGTATCCCACAGTTTTGCTAGATGAGGACTTCACAAATCGAAATTGAAATGACCAGGAAAAATAGTTGGTACTGGACTCCTGCCGTGTGACCCTGATGATCTATTGCAGATCCAGTGGGATCAAAATTAAAGGGAGAATGTTTTACACTGCTGTTATTGTTATTATTATTTATAATATTTGTATACCGCTCCACTTCCAAGATTTTGGAACAGTGAACAGCAGACAGGACAAGGGAATAAAAACACCATATTAAAAATGGTTACTGTTTTTAAAAAGAAACAGAGTTCTGATAAAACCAAATTTTAGGTCCATGTGGAACCACCAGGAGCATGCCCTCCGATGACTTCAGTGATCAGGCAGGTTGGCAAGGGAGAAGGCACTTTCAACTGTATATGTTTAAATTTTGTAAAGCCGCCTTGAGGCCCAGTATTGGACAAAAGGTGGAATACAAGTAAAGAGGAGGAGGAGGAGGAGGAGGAGGAGGAGGAGGAGGAGGAGGAGGAGGAGGAGAAGAAGAAGAAGAAGAAGAAGAAGAAGAAGAAGAAGAAGAAGAAGAAGAAGAAGAAGAAGAAGAAGGCATTCTCTCGGATATTCTGAACATGAACTTTAAATATAAAAATGATAAAAATGGGACCCTGTTGATTCTCTTGGACTTTCTAAGTGGCTTTCAATACTATTGACCATGGTATTCTTCTGGATAGGTTGTCTGGGCTGGGAGTTGGAGGCACTGTGTTGCACTGGTTCCGTTCCTATGTGGATGGGTGATTCCAGAAGGTGCTGTTGAGGGATTATTGCTCTGTGCCATGGCACCTTGGCCATGGGGTCCCACAGGGCTCTGTATTATCCCCTATGCTGTTCAACGTTTACATGAATCTGCTGGGAGAGGTTATCCGGAGATGTGGGTTGAGGTGTCATCAGTACGCGGATGACACTCAGCTCTACCTTTCCTTTTCACCAAATCCAAGTGAGGCAGTGGCTGATCTGAATCAGTGCCTGGGCATGGTAATGGACTGGATGAGGGCCAACAAACTAAGACTCAACCCAGATAAGATGGAGGTACTGTGTGTGGGTGGTTCGTCTGTCCAGCTAGGTGATGTTCACTCTGTTCTGGATGGGGTTGCACTCCCCCTAAAGGATCGGGTTGGTAATTTGGGGGTGCTCCTGGATCCGGAACTGTCACTTGAGGCACAGGTGAACTCAGTGGCAAGGAGTACCTTTTATCAGCTTAGCTGATATACCAACTGTACCCTTAGCTGGACAGAGATAGCCTAGCTACAGTTATCCACACTCTGATAACCTCTCACTGGATTACTGCAATGCTTTATACATGGAGCTGCCTTTGAAAAAGGTCTGGAAACTTCAGCTGGTACAAAACAGGGCAGCCAGACTGTTAGCAGGGACTGGCCAATGAGACCATATTATGCCAGTCCTTTTCTAGCTTCACTGGCTATTGGTCCAGGTCCCGGCCCAATACAATGTGCTAGTCTTAACATTCAAAGCCCTAAACTGCTTAGGGTGAGGTTTTCTGAAGGAATGCCTCCTCCTATATGTACCTGCCCTAAGATCATCCTCAGGGGTCCTTCTCCATGAGCCCCTACCAAAGGAAGTGAAACAAGTGGCTACCAGGAGGAGGGCCTTCTCTGCTGTGGCGCCCCGGCTGAGGAATTAGCTCCCTAGAGAGGTTTACCTGGCACCTATATTATACTCTTTTAGATGCCAGGTGAAGACCTTTTTATTTTCTCAGTATTTTAACAACTTAGTCTAATTTTTAACTTTGCTGTTTTAACTTTGTATTTTAAATCTATATTGCTGCTTGGTTTTATCCTGCTTGTGTTCTTATATACTATGTATTTATACTGTTGTTGTTTTATATTTTGAATAATTGTTATGGTTTTAATTTTTGTGAATCGCCCAGGGAGCTTTGGCTATTTGGCGGTATAAAAATGCAATAAATAAATAAATAAATAAATAAATAACATTTTCTGTAAATCACCTTGGTTGGCTTCAGAAAGGCAGTATAAAAGTGCAATAAATATTAGCAGCAGCAAGAACAACAACAACAATAATACAGACATGACAAAAATCCTAACAGGTCTAACTTGTTGACATAGAAGTCTCCATCCGTGCCTTGCCAGTAGCGTTGGGCTCTACGTACAAGAGCAGGGGAGAAAACAGACATTATAGATTATCCAAATGATGGTAACAGACACCATGGCTTGCATTGTGGTGCTTTCCTTAGCAGCTACACGGAGTAGAAAGTGCGTAGTGGGAAAACCAGCCCACAGATTCCTGCCTCCAAGGTTGTAGCTGAGCCTATTACTATATCTTTCCCCAATCTGAATAATGCATTTTGTTGAACATCAAACACTAAATTCTAATGCTAACCACTAGAGCTGTGCACTGCTTCGGTTATGGATTCGACTCCTGAACTGAAGTAGGGTGACTTGGAGCAAATTGGTCTGAATCTCATTTCGGATCTACGAATCTCACTTTGGAATCTGTATCCGAAGCAAGCCGAGGCAGATCGGGGGCAATTCAGAAGCTCCAAATTTGCCTCTGAAGCAGAAGGTGGGGGGGAGGTCCATGCACAGCCTTAATAGCCACTATTTCATTTCTGGTGTGGCAGGCTGAAGTGTTGTTTTCCAGTAGCTGGTAATCTAATAAGAATAAGAATACAAAATTCTTGATGGTGATCTTGCAAAATGAATGGTACTGAACTTTCCCCCAACCCACCACCATTGGTTTTGCTACTTTTCATTCTTGGATATTGACCTGTAGCCAGTTTCCCATGAAGCAACTAATCTCAATGTATCAGTGGCGGGTCGTGGGGGGAGGGAATTCATATCCTCTTGTTGCTAGTGGTTGGAGGATTAGAATGGCTTTCCAGATGTGAAAATGTGGAAGCGAAGTACACATTCAGAATATGTGATACCTTATCAATACCATGTTATTGAATAAGAGAAAAGGTCAGGCAACTAATAAAACACTGGTATTGATTTTGTATACGGTGGCACTCTGGTTGATGTTTTAAGGAGCCACGGACATGTATTCTGATTCTAACTGGAAAGAAAGGGCTGTGTAAGAAATAGTGTCTATGACTCATTGTGTGTGTGTGTGCGCACACACATGAATGTGTGGAATCTGTCTCTCTTTTTCTCTCTGTGTGTGTAAGATAAGTAGTTAGGCAGGGTTGTGTGAGTGTAATATGAGCTAGCATCTAGTCTGGTAAGGCTCAAGCAATTTGCAATTATGAGAGAAGAAGCCTTTCCTCAGGTACTATATATACCAGGGATGGACAACCATCCCTCCAGATGGTTTGGCCTACAGCTCCTTGAGGCAACATAGTCCATGCTGAAGGATAATGGGAGTTGTAGTGAAAACTGCATTGGCTTCCTCCTGTTGCACCATATTACTTACTTACAGAAGCCATTGCCTGCCATGGAGCTCTTGGAAGCAGCAGCAAGGACAGCAGTTTCTCATCACTGATAGTGGTGGTGGCACCCTCACCACTATCTCCTCAGCCACGTCTTCCACCCAGGGGACTCTGCAGCCATGTGGGTGGTCTGCAAAGGAATGCAACACCCACTCAGTGGCACAGAAAAGGAGACAAAATATCTCTGTAAATAGAGTACTTTCTGGGATGCCGCTCTTGCAAGAGCATGAGTTGTATTTTATTATTATTATTATTATTATTATTATTATTATTATTGCAGTGCTGATGAGGAACACTGGATCACTTTATTTATTTATTTTATTACATTTGTATACCGCCACATAGCCAAAGCTCTCTGGGCAGTTTACATAGGATTAAAACAATTAAAAACAATATACAGAAATTAAAACAGCAAAAACATACAACATACACACAAGGCACACATACATTTAAAACCACTGCAACAACCCAAAAAGCTACAAAACCAAAAACAAACCCAGGCTCCTCAGATATTGCCAAATGCCTGAGAGAAGAGAAAAGTCTTGACCTGGCATCGAAAAGATAACAATGTTGGTGGCAGGCAGGCCTCGTCAGGGAGATTGTTCCACAATTAGGGGGCCACCACAGAGAAGACCCTCACCCTTGTTGCCGACCTCCAAGCTTCCCTCGGAGTAGGCACTCGAAGGAGGGCCTTAGATGTTGAACGTAGTGTTCAGGTAGGTTCATGTCTGGAAAGGCGTTCCGTCAGATATTGTGGTCCCAAGCTGTGTAAGGCTTTATAGGTTAAAACCAGCACCTTGAATCGGGCTTGGAGACATACAGGCAGCCAATGCAAGTGGCCAGAGTAGGTCTTATATGCTCGAACCTTCTGGTTCCAGTTATCAATCTGGCCGCTGCATTTTGCACAAACTGCAGCTTCCGAACCAATTCCATCTCAGGATTGTGGGCATGCAAACACTAAGACTTCATCAAATCAAGTGGTTGTTGTGGTTGTTGTGGTTGTTGTGGTTGTTGTGGTTGTTGTGGTTGTTGTGGTTGTTGTTAACCCCCCCTCCTCTTTTAAGCTCTTTTTTTACATCTTGCCTGATGATAAGATCTGGAGAGCTCAAAACGTTGCACATTTTGTTAATGATCCTTTGATTGGTCTAATCAAAGTATTACACAAATATGGATTTTGCTGTTTTGAACATGATTTCTCCTTCAAGTGGCAGCACCGGACATCCACTGAAACAAATCTATTGCCTAGCCTAGGAATGGGCCTTTTGCCATGGCTAAAGCAAACATTTCCCAACTCTCCCTTGGCTGGCCTCAAAAACTCTCTGTGGGGCTGAAAATATTTTGAAATCTCTGAGCTGGTCGTGGCAGAACAGCTGCTATTATTTCTTTTCTTCCTCTCCTTCCCTACTTCTTTTGCCAATGGGCAGAGACATATTGAATTGCTATCTTCCTGCCGTGTGATTCATTCACCCCATAAAACCATCAGTTCTCTCCGTGGCACTTGCTGTTAATCAAGCTTTCTCCCTCCATTAGAGCAGTTGTTCCTTCCATCACCTTGGTATACATAATCGCTACCTTTCTCCATTCCCCCCGGTGAGGAGGTGTTGCTTACATGCCTGTCAAGGGGATGTTAGTGCATTAGAGCTTTCGCGAGGATGCTAATGTCAGAACCATGATGGCCTTTGTTCATTCATCATTCCTTAGAGAAGCTAATGAACATAATAATTCAGAAGCCCAGATGCACTATTAAAGCACTAGAATGCGAACATAAAAGAAGGAATGGGGCCCTCAGGCAGGATCAACCTAACACACCTTATGGGAGTTGTTGTGGAGATCCAACTCATAAGAGCAGGAAAAATTTCAGGCCACTGAGAAGGGGTGGACAACCTGTGCCCCTCCAGATGTTGTCGGACTGTAACTCCTATCGACCGTGCCCAACATAGTCAATAGGGATAGATAGGGATAGATGAGCAACATCTGGAGGTCACACACTCTCCACCCCTTCTATAGAGCATATGTATAGAGCTCCTGCATTAAATAGTTGCTGTACCTAAATTCAAATATGGCACAGGGCCCACCCACAACCTTACCATTTCAAAGGCAAGGGACACAAGGGAGGGGAACAAAAATTGCTGGTAGCTGTGTCAGTTATTTAGGAGATGCCCTAAAAGTCAGACATCCTACTACAAACCATACAGAGACCTACCACAGATCCTGATCCATGTTCTGCCCCATGGCTCCGATTTTGATGGGGCTGTGAATCCATTCTGGGTTTCAGTCAGAACCAAGCAGAACCCTAAAGGAGCTGTTCAAGGTGTTGTACCCCATCCCCAATAAATGTTCAGCACCGTGGTTAGCTCCTTTAGAATTCTGGCTGATTCTGCCTGAAACCCAGGATGAATTCACAGCCCCAGTGAAATCAGAGTCACCAGCCTCCACTGCTGTGCCCACCCCTGGCTTTAGATTATGTGATGATGGCGTCTATTCACTGACTTCCGTTAATGGGCCAAATAATCATGCTGGAGTCTCAATTAGGAACATAGAAAACTGCCTTATACTGAGTCAGAGCATTTGTCCATTTAACCAAGGATTGTTGACCCTGACTGGCTTCACCTCTCCGGGGTTTCAGGCAACATTTCTTCTTTGACCTACCTGGAGATGCCAGGGATTGAACCTGCAACCTTCTGCATGCAAAGCATGTACTCTACAACTGAGCCACAGGTTGTTGTCTATGGCCTTGGGATCATCATGGGGAAGGTAAATCCATATTACAAGAGCCATGTCTTCTCTGCCTTGTTATTGCTTTGTTTCAGCTCCTTAAGTGGTCAGGAAGAGCATCCAGCCAGATAACAGCAATGCTATCTACCCAATGGAAGGATATGCAGGTTGGGACAGGTATTTGCCCTCACACTCTGCTTTATAGCAGACCGGAGCTTTTACCATGGAGTGGGGAACGAATGGCATTGAACACAACATTTTGTGGTTTTCAACTTTTCATATACAAATCAATTTTTAAAACGTGCAGATCCACAGAACACAAGCTCTTCACAGTTCTCCAAATGCCACCTTGGAGCTCATTCCAACTCATGTCGATATCAGATTGCTTTGTTTTTTCTCGTCTGCTTTGCCTGCAGAAAAGGTTCAATCCCCCAGCATCTCAAGTTAGGGCTGGGAAGGAACCATGCCTGAAACCCTGGAGTGATGCTGTGAGCCAATGCCTGATTTTTTTGTGCTCATTTTCCCAATGCATGCAGAAATTGGGTGCCTTTATGAAATATACTCATTTTCCTCCCATCAATTAAAGATTGCACTGTAAACTTGGACATGTACAGACCCGGACCAGAGATTGCATCTGGGTCCACGTTTGATTCCAGGAGCTGCAAAATGGTTAAATTCTGGTCAAAAACAAACTGAAATGAATTTCATTTGCCAAAGCATACTGTTTAAAACCAGAGCAATCAGTTGGGAGTTTTGGTTTATTATTATTATTATTATTATTATTAATTATTAATAATTATTATTATTATTATTATTTGGAAAGGAGTAGACATGTTTGGGATGGACTATACTCCAGTTGTGATTCACTATTTCTACATTTTGACCCCAGTAGCTCCAGGGGAATTTACAGCTAGTGAATTGTTTACTAATTGGAAATATTCCCATTCCTAATTGCACCTTGCTGAACTAAGTGGGGATTGAAGCGGAGATACCATATGTCATATCAGAGTATTTCCTTATCTTTGTTGACATTTATTGAGTATGAATGAAAAGCGCTATCCATAAAACATACTGTGAATGGCATGCCTTCCTTGTCCTTACTCTCATATCATTTGATCTTCATAAAGCTCTAGCAAGAGAGTGAGAAATGGCAGTGGTTGACAGATAGCTTGAAATGGAAGTGAATAAAGGAATTTGCAATGGAACTGCACTTGGATTGCAACAGGGGGTATTGAAATGCCGAACTCTCACATAAAATGGCCAATACATGGATCAATGGAACAGTCTAAACTGTAGGCTTCCCAGTTTATCTCCTGCTTTTTGTTATGCTACAACTGTTCCCCACTGCCATTGACAGTGTCATGAGTGTGCCCATTCCTTCTGGCATTCACACATACTGGCAAACTGACATGAGACACTCACATCGGTGAGACTCCATTTTATTGAGAAAATCACAAGGTAAAAAGCATAATGGTTACATTCTTCAAACAACACCACTTAAAGCCGAAGATGATAGAAAGCTTTAGGCTCCCTTCCTGTTACGATCCTTCAGGCAAGCACTCAGGGGTAGGTGGGGGATGTTAGGGTTTGCCACCATCCGATTTGAGCTTCTCCAGATGCCGCATCCGCTGGCACCTCAAGAGACATGGCCAAAGCCTAAACAAGATCCCAGGGAGGGGGAAACACTTATGCTCTGAGCCACCAGAGCCGGACAGAGATGAAAGATCATGCCCCATCAACCACAGCCTGCAGAATGTATGTATTCAGCTTACAGAAGGTAAAACTTCAGGCCCAGGAGTCCCATCCTTCTGTTAAGGATTAGCAACTCCCTGCCACCTGAGTCAGTCCACAAACACACGATCCACAGCAAATGCAAGTTCAAGGGATGATGGTGCTTTCACTTGCAATACAAGGCTTAGAGAGACCCAGGTTTACTCTTCATCCATCCCATCCCATCCAGCCATGAAGCTCCCTGAGGAACCCTGCAATCTCTTTCTCTGCCGTACTTACCTCACAGGGCTGATGTGAAAGAGGATGCGATAAAACACTTGCCTGAGCTCCGTGGAGGAAGGCTGAATGGATTCCCCCCCCCCTTTTCTTTCTGTAAGTCAGGCACAGGCAACTTGCGGCCGTCCAGGTGTTTTGGGCTACACCCCCCATCTCTTACCACTGGCTATCCTGGCGACACCTAATGAGAGTTGCAGGACAAAACGTCTGGAGATGAGTGAACAGCGGGCATCTTTGACAACACAGGGAAGCCCCCACAGCAAAGTGAAATGCAGGTCTGGCCCACACGGTGCCTAAGCCATCAACCTGCAGGAGAGGGAGGCCTGCTGCCAGAGGAGGAGGAGGAGAGGAGTGTGCCTGCCTGCCTGCCTGCCTGCCTGCCTGCCTGCCTGCCTGCCTCCTGGCCTCGCTGCTGCCACCACCACCACCAGCCTCTAGAGGATTTCAGCCTGGCAGACTGCCACTCCTTGCAGGACCAGGCTCCCAGGTACTGAGCCAGCTGCTGTGGACAATTACATCAGTCCCCCTCCCTTCCTGGGAGGGATATTTAAGCTGCTGGCTGAGGGGGCCTGGGAAAGCCATCAACCTGCAGGAGAGGGAGGCCTGCTGCCAGAGGAGGAGGAGGAGAGGAGTGTGCCTGCCTGCCTGCCTGCCTGCCTGCCTGCCTGCCTCCTGGCCTCGCTGCTGCCACCACCACCACCAGCCTCTAGAGGATTTCAGCCTGGCAGACTGCCACTCCTTGCAGGACCAGGCTCCCAGGTACTGAGCCAGCTGCTGTGGACAATTACATCAGTCCCCCTCCCTTCCTGGGAGGGATATTTAAGCTGCTGGCTGAGGGGGCCTGGGAAAGCCATCAACCTGCAGGAGAGGGAGGCCTGCTGCCAGAGGAGGAGGAGGAGAGGAGTGTGCCTGCCTGCCTGCCTGCCTGCCTGCCTGCCTCCTGGCCTCGCTGCTGCCACCACCACCACCAGCCTCTAGAGGATTTCAGCCTGGCAGACTGCCACTCCTTGCAGGACCAGGCTCCCAGGTACTGAGCCAGCTGCTGTGGACAATTACATCAGTCCCCCTCCCTTCCTGGGAGGGATATTTAAGCTGCTGGCTGAGGGGGCCTGGGAAAGCCATCAACCTGCAGGAGAGGGAGGCTTGCCGCCAGAGGAGGAGGAGGAGGAGGAGAGGAGGAGGAGTGTGCCTGCCTGCCGGCTTTCTGTTTTTGTCTTTGGTTGTTTTTTGTTTTTGTTTTTTTGTTTTTTCCTCTTTCCCCAGGCTTGAGCTATGTGCCTGGGAGGGAGGATACAGGGCCAGGTGAGGGGATCTGAGGGGAGCACAATCAGGGTAGTGACGGGTAGAGGGAGATATGGCGTTGTGAGGAGGACTTGCCAGGTTAGGGAAACAAGGCCCAGACAGTTAATGGCTGTGCCTTGTTCCGGTCCCCCTCACACCCACAGGCTTGTTGGTTGCCTTATCAGCCAGCCCTCAGGCCTCCGGGTGCTGCTTTTAAATGCCAGATCAGTGCATAATAAGATCTCCCTCATCCACGATTTAATTGTGGATGAGGCAGCCGATCTGGTATGTATAACCGAGACCTGGGTGGGAGAGCAGGGAGGAGTTAGTCTCTCCCAGTTATGCCCACCGGGGTACTTGGTTCAGCATCAGGGTAGACTTGAGGGCCGGGGAGGGGGGGTTGCTGTGGTCTATAGGAATTCCATCCCCCTCTGCAGGCTCCCTGTCCATGCGACTACTGGTCTGGAGTGTTTGCACCTTGTGTTGGGCCAACGGGACAGATTAGGGATTCTGTTGGTGTACCGCCCACCCCGCTGCTCAACAGACTCCCTAGCTGAGCTGACAGAGGTGGTCTCTGGTGTACTGTTGAGGTCCCCCAGACTCTTGGTTCTGGGGGATGTCAACATTCATGCCGAGGGCACTTTATCTGGGGCAGCTCAGGATTTCATGGTTTCCATGACAACCATGGGACTGTCCCAACATACCATCGGCCCAACACATGTAGCAGGGCATACTCTAGACCTGGTTTTTTCAACTGGACATGGAGATGGGGATCTGAAAGTGGGGAACTTTACATCAACCCCTCTGTCATGGTCAGATCACCACCTGCTGAGGTTTAGACTTACAGCGGCTTTTCCCCTCTGCAAGGGTGGGGGACCCATTAAGATGGTCCGCCCCCGGAGGCTAATGGATCCAGATGGTTTCCAGAGGGCTCTGGGGAGTTTTCCGGCTGATAGGGCTGGCTCTCCTGTCGAAACCCTGGTTGATCTGTGGAATGCAGAAATGACCCGGGCAGTTGACACGATTGCTCCTGAGCGCCCTCTCCTGTGTAGAGCTCGAACGGCTCCGTGGTATACCCCAGAGCTGAGAGTGATGAAACAAAACAGGAGACGGCTTGAGGGCAGATGGAGACGAACTCCTGATGGATGCAATCAAACACTGGTAAGTGCTTATGGTAAGCTGTATTCAGGGGCAGTGAGGGCAGCAAAAAAACAATACTTTGCTGCCACTATTCAATCATCAACCTGCCACCCAGCGGAGCTTTTCAGAGTTGTCCGGGGGCTTTTACATGCTGGCCCCAAGGACATGGTAGAACCATCTGAGGCCCGCTGTAATACATTTGCTGGGCACTTCCAGAATAAAATCTCTGGCATCCGTCAGGACTTAGACTCCAGTGTTATAGCAGATGAATCTAGTGAGGTATCCAGAGCACAGGCTTGTCCTGTTTTCTTGGATGAGTTTCAGTTGGTGCAGCTCGAGGATGTTGACAAGGTGCTTGGACAGGTTCGTGCAACCACTTCCATATTGGATCCTTGCCCCTCTTGGCTAATAAAAGCTAGCAGGGATGGAACAACTGGCTGGGCCAGGGAAGTGATTAATGCCTCTTTGCAAGAGGGAGTGGTCCCAGGCCTCCTGAAAGAGGCGGCAGTGAGACCACTCCTAAAGAAATCTTCCCTGGACCCTGAAAATCTGAATAACTACAGGCCAGTAGCAAATGTTCCATTCCTGGGCAAGGTCCTGGAGCGGGTGGTTGCGAGCCAGCTCCAGGCACTCTTGGATGAGACTGATTATCTGGATCCATTTCAGTCGGCTTTCAGGCCTGGTTTTGGTACGGAAACAGCCTTGGTCGCCCTGTATGATGACCTATGTCGGGAGAAAGACAGGGGGAGTGTGACTCTGTTGATTCTCCTTGATCTCTCAGCGGCTTTCGATACCATCGACCATGGTATCCTTCTGGCACGACTGGCTGAGTTGGGAGTGGGAGGCACTGCATTGCAGTGGTTCCGCTCCTACTTGGTGGGTCGGCTCCAGAAGGTGGTGCTTGGGGAACATTGCTCGGCCCCGTGGATTCTCCAGTATGGGGTTCCGCAGGGGTCAGTTTTGTCCCCCATGCTGTTCAATATCTACATGAAACCGTTGAGTGCAGTCATCCGGAGTTTTGGAGTGCGTTGTCATCAGTATGCTGATGACACGCAGCTCTATTTCTCCTTTTCATCTTCATCAGGCGAGGCTGTGGATGTGCTGAACCAGTGCCTGGCTGCGACAATGGACTGGATGAGGGCTAATAAACTGAAACTCAATCCAGACAAGACTGAGACGCTGTTGGTGGGTGGTTCCGCTGACCGGATGGAGGGTGTTCAACCTGTTCTGGATGGGGTTGCACTCCCCTTGAAGGAGCGGGTTCGTAGCTTGGGGGTTCTCCTAGAACCATCTCTGTCACTTGAGGCGCAGGTGGCCTCAGTGGCACGGAGTGCCTTCTACCAACTTCGGTTGGTGGCCCAGCTACGTCCCTATCTGGACAGGGATAACCTGGCTTCAGTTGTCCATGCTCTGGTAACCTCCAAGTTAGATTACTGCAATGCACTCTACGTGGGGCTGCCTTTGAAGGTGGTTCGGAAGCTGCAGCTTGTGCAAAATGCAGCGGCCAGATTGATAACTGGAACCAGTAGGTTCGAACATATAAGACCTACTCTGGCCCGCTTGCATTGGCTGCCTGTATGTTTCCGAGCCCGGTTCAAGGTGCTGGTTTTAACCTATAAAGCCTTACACGGCTTGGGACCACAATACCTGATGGAACGCCTTTCCCGACATGAACCTACCCGAACACTACGTTCAACATCTAAGGCCCTCCTCCGAGTGCCTCCTCCGAGGGAAGCTCGGAGGTCGGCAACAAGAGAGAGGGCCTTCTCTGTGGTGGCTCCCCAATTGTGGAACGATCTCCCTGTCGAGGCCCGCCTGGCGCCAACATTGTTATATTTTCGGCGCCAGGTCAAGACTTTCCTCTTCTCTCAGGCATTTGGCAATATCTGAGGAGCCTGGGTCTGTTTTGTTTTGTTTTTGTAGGTTTTTTTTTTGTTTTTTTTGTTTTTTTTTTGTTTTTGTTTTTTTTGAAGTGTTGAAGTGGTTTTTAAATGTACAGATTGTGTGTATGTTGTATGTTTTTGCTGTTTTAATTTTTGTATATTGTTTTTAATTGTTTTTAATCCTATGTAAACCGCCCAGAGAGCTTCGGCTATGGGGCGGTATACAAATGTAATAAATAAATAAATAAATAAGACTATGAAAAGCCTCCCAGCACAATCCTTAAAAATCCAGAGTCCAAATAGCAAGTGAGAGAGCATGGACAGAGTGTTTCCAAAATCTCCAAACAGATGGAATCCAACAGGAGAGGTTTCAGGCCATGTGTCGAAAGATGATCTCTAGCAAGGCTTCGTCAGCCTTGCTCAGCTATTATATACTAAGGCCTGGCCCATTCAAAGCCACTTGACAGACAGCTCCTCTGACCTGTAAGCCATGCCCATGTGCCAACAGGGTAGGATTGATCCTCCCACTATGATACAGCTTCCAAGAGTGGCCCCCTCCATTGTACCAAATCCAGGTTCTCAGGGGAACCTGCTACAGCTGCAAGGCCAGCAACAGGGAGTGAGAGAGCTACTCCCATGAGAAACTCTGACAGACATAAGCTCGCAGAGACATTGACTTTCTAATGAATCAACCTACATTCAATCAAGGCCTCCAGCTACCTACACATGACAGACAACTTTCTTGAGGGCCTCATACCTTGTACAACAACAAGCAAAAGGAGGGGCATCTTATTGGCCGACAGATTAATTTCCATATCTACGATCTTCCAAGTATTTCTCTAGCTATACTTCTGTGTGAGAGGGTTTCATGGAGATAATGCATGCACATGCATGTGCATAAGCACATATAGTATGCACAGTGTCTTGTTGGGCAGAACAGCCTTTAGTGGTGCCAGGAAGGAGCAGAGCAGTGGATCTACCATGTCATCCCCAGGACTACTGGCTTGCACTAGCTATGGCAGAAGGTGTAGAGAAGCTATTTTGCTTGGCCTTTCAGCTTAGCAGATCTGTGAATTTGAAATTTCTCCCACTGACAACAATGAGGGGAAATAGTTAAACTAGCCAATAATCTTATGCATGTCTGCTCGGATGTAAGTCCCATTGAGCTCAAAGGAGTTCAGTACTAGGAATGTGTGTATAACATTATCTGTGGTTACAATCCTAAGAGTGCAATCCTATGCATATCTATTCAGAAGTAAATCCAATCAAATTCAATGTGGCTTACTTCCAGGTCAGCACCCTAACAACACTTATCTGGCAGGAAATTCCATTACATTCCGAGGCACTTATTTCTAAGAAAACATGCATAGGATTACAGCGTATGAATGTAATAGGCACATACAAATCTAAATTGCCGTGCAGAGTTTTGTTGTTGAAATGATGAGTGGAGTAGTTCTGGATTGCTCCTTTCTCAGATAAAAATGGTTTCAACACACAATGTAAATGTGGTAGAGGCCACTTCATAATCCAAACCACTAACAATTGAATAATTCCTGGTTTGCTTTCTCTAGGGTGTAGTAGCTCAGTTTATGAATACACTTGTACTCCATAAATCACTCTCAAGAGCAAAAGGGAGAAAAATGGAAAATCCATTTCCGTATGTCCCCTTGGGTCTTTATTTAATTTTTAATGAAATCTCGAGGATACTTCATCAATGGCAACAATAAAGTCGTTTCGACACTCTTCTTTGCGATGCGAAAAGTACACAATTCACAGGGAGTGCAAAAAATACTTCGCAGAAGAAAATGAGATTTTTTTAAAGGTGCAAATTCCTTGAGAGTTACTTAAATTACCTGTGAAAGGAGGTACATTAGAACAATGCCAGGTAAAACCAGGGCAATACTGAATTGTCAACATATGCATTGATATTAAAAATGTTGATATTGGCAGCCATATTGTTTGCTTTGTTGTTGCATGAAATGTGTTAAGACAGCTACTGACATGGACTGCCATCTATCAATACACACACACACACACACACACACACACACACACACACACACGAGTAGCAGCCTACCTTTGATTTGGATGGGGAAGGAGCCACCCATATCTGTACTCCTAACAGCACTGGGGGAAAGGATACTAGAAACCAACTCAGGCCTTGGCATCATGACCATACCTGAGCCAACACCTGAGTCTATCAGATCAGGGGCTCTTAACCTGAGACCCTTGGGTTAGGACTAGAGCTCTGCACAAGGAGCCTCTCGAAATTCTCCTCCCTATTTTGTGAGTAGAGAAAAGGGGGGATTTCACCGAATTTCTCCAGGGGGAAGAGAAATTCTCCAACGATTTCTGACAGGTGGGCATCACCATTGGCAAAGGTGTAGGACAGTTTCTTCTTTCCTACGTGTTTCTGGTTTTTTACTCTGTCACCGCAAAAGACCCTTCTCCTCCAAATGTTACATTTCTCAAGGGTGCTTTTTGATAATGCTGGTTCTGGCAACGCTGTTCCTTCCCTGAAAGCCCTATAGCAGGTGTGAGATCGCGGGGGGGGGGGGGGGGGGGAGGAGCTTGATAAGACACTGTGCCAAAACCCATCCTTTGACTTCCTGCTGTGCCAAAACCCATCCGTTGATTTCCTGGAAGTTTTCTTTCCCCATGAAAGAGGCTCCTATTTTCCTGCCTCATTCTCAAGGCATTTTATCATTTATTTGGAATGTATGATGGTGGTCTTTGTGACCTTAACTAATCCCTGTGAGTTGGCTGCGGGTACTGTCTGTATTTTTCTTTCTATTACACATCTCATCATTGCTCTACTGTCTCCCGGTCTGCCTGCACTTCCCAATCTGAAAAGGACCTAGGAAGCCAAGGAAGCAACAGGCTATCAGAGAGATGCTTGCTTAATGAAGATAGAGCATCTATGCACACTCCTCAGCACAAGAACCTGGAACCAAACTCATGAGAATTTCTCCAAAATTTCTTCTCCTTTGAATTTCTTTTTGAAAGCAATTTCTTTTCTATGGAATTGAATAAGAATCGTTGGGATTTACATGGGAGAAATATAAGAACATTTAAGACCAATTCTGGTCCGCTTGCATTGGCTGCCTGTATGTTTCCGAGCCCGATTCAAGGTGCTGGTTTTAACCTATAAAGCCTTACACAGTTTGGGACCACAATACCTGATGGAACGTCTTTCCCGACATGAACCTACCCGTGCACTATGCTCAACATCAAAGGTCCTCCTCCTGGTGCCTACTCCGAGGGAAGCTCGGAGGATGGCAACAAGGGAGAGGGCCTTCTCTGTGGTGGCCCCTCAATTATGGAATGATCTCCCCGATGAGGCCCGCCTGGCGCAAACACTGTTATCTTTTCGGCACCAGGTCAAAACTTTTCTTTTCTCCCAGGCATTTTAACAGCTTAAGCTGAGGTTTTGATTGACATTGTGGCCAGGCTTAACAGTTACAATGTTCTAAAGTGTTTTAATGACAGCTCTTTTATGTTTATGGTTTTAAATTTTGTATATTGTCTTTTTAATGCTCAATCTTTTTAATTTTTGTAAACCTCCCAGAGAGCTTCGGCTATGGGACAGTATATAAGTATCATCATCATCATCATCATCATCATCATCATCATCATCGGCACAGCACTAATTAGAGCTCAGAAGCCTCAGAGCTTATCCTTCCCCCAAGGGACTGTCTCCTGCCACATCACAGCCCCTTGTTCCCGTACCAACCTGTCAGTGCAGTCAACACATCTGAAGAAATCACAAGGAGGAGTCACCCTAGGCGCCAAACAGAGGCCTGCCCCCTTTAAGGCCTTCCAATCATCAAGGAAGGGGAGGAACATGAAAACCTTCACTCCATTCTTAGAGTTTGTCAGGGCAAATTGCTCATTCCCTTGCTGCCTTGGCCTTCCACCCTGTAAGCTGCTTGTCAAGAATATTACAGGATATGCTGAAGGATCTGTCAACCGCTTAGAGATTTTTTTTTAAGGAATGGTAAGTGGTATATAAATCTATTAAATAATAGCAATAATATTTTCTGCATTGTTTTTCTGGTTCTGGAAGTGGCACGGGTTCACCTGTTCCTCCCTTCTCGATTAATAAGGAGGTAAAACTTGATTGTTGTTAAATAGTCAACTGGTCCATTTTCACACATGTCGTGTCCAGGACCAGGAGCTCTCAGAGACTCATGCTTCTAGTGACAATGACTCCAAAGAGGCACCAGAACAGATTTGAACAGGTCTATCCACATGACCCCCCAGGAGGTGCCACTAACCCCTGATTCTGAGGAATGGAGAACAGGTAGATTCAAAGGAGCAGCCTCCAACCGGCTCCTCACTTGTCCAGTTTTCATTCTCCAGGACTGTGGAATGGCCTGTCAGGAGAGACTTGACAACTTAGTAGTCTTCTTGAATTTAAGAGAGCCGTGAAGACTGATCTCTTCCGGCAGGCCTACCTAGTTGAATTTTAAGATGTTTTAATAATGTATTAGTTTGATTGGTTTTTAATGTTTTGTCTATTTTATGGTCTTTGTATTTATATATTTTTTGTTCCCTGCCTTGATCTGGAGGGAGATGCAGGTTAGAAATATATTTATTATTATTATTATTATTATTATTATTATTATTATTATTATTATTATGCCTACAGGAAAAAAGCTGCTCACCCTTTAACAACCAAATGCAATGCCTTGAAGGGACAGAGATTCCAGAAGGACTCTCCTGGCTTGATTATAAATCCCTGCCCGTTCTTTCCAGCCAGTCATGATTCTAGGTCGAGGACTGCTGTCCATGGCGCTGAAATTAAGTCAGAGTCATGATCCCACTGGCCTGATTCACCACCCAGAGAAGATGATAGAATCTCAGATGGAGCAGGACAATTCATCACAAAATGATCTGTCCATATGTTTTCTGTTGCCTCAGCAAAGTTCCTATGCATGGCCTTTCACTGCATTATCGCTGACATCTTTCTAATTCTCTGTAGTGAAAGGGGAATTCCAACAGAGTGTCAAACTGGACATCATGTTAAACCACACATTTTAAAAAGCATGCTTAGAATTGGACACTTGTTTTTTTGCTGACAAAGGCTCCCAATGCAAGCTAGGATAGGAATTAAACCAGGGCTGTCCTCCAGATATTTTGGCCTACTACTACCATCTTCCCTTACCATTGGCTATGGTGCTGATGGGAGTTGTAGGCTAAAACGTTTCCCTCCCGCTACCATTTTCTTGCTGAAATCCTTCACACCCCACCCTGCTATTTGTACTTGGGGTGGGTTTTTTTTGGCAATGAAAATAGAAAGAAATGGTGTGTGGAAGCTGTTCAGACAACGCACTAAGCCATGGTTAAGCCACTAACCCTTTTGCAGCAAGTGGTTAATGAGCATGTTTAAACCATGGTTATGTAGCCACCATGACACACTAAGTCATGGTTCACAGATCACACTAAGCCATAATCTTCAGCTCAAAATGCTTAACCATCATGACTTAGTGTGTTGTCTGAACAGGACCTGTGTGTGTGTGAGAGAGAGAGGCTAAATCCTCACCCCAACCTGCATATCACAATCTTAGTCTGGCTGAGGGCCCTGTGCAGCTTCTTATCATGGGGATAAAATGGTGAGTTCTAAGCATCCTTAAAACACATATTTGACACAGCCGTGTTCCTCTCCAGTTCAGCCATCTTAAGAAGAAATCTGCAATGACTACAATTCACCGTTCCGGCCACTGCTTCAGAGCAGCAACTAAAATCCATGCATATTGTAAAATGGATTTGTCTCTCCCAAATGCACTGTGTATTTGTCATTTGTGTTTGTTTCCCAGCAGATGAAGCAAACAGAGCACTTCAGTCATTTTAGCAGAGTGAATAGGGATCAGAGAAAACAAGAAAGCAGTCAAGGCTACAGACGTACAAATGAGATATACCTCAGAAAATAAAAGTGTTGTCTCACCACACATTCAGACAATGTATCTATTTGTCTGCTGACATTGACGAAACACACACACACACACACACACACACACACAAAAGCAAACATTCATTTTGTGTGGCTCAAATAAACAAAAGTTGCCTGTCTCTTTTCTCTCCCTGTCAACTCCCACCCTCTTGGCTTTTGGCTATATTCCTGAAGCTCTCTGAATTCCTGCATGTGTTGTTTGCAAGAAGCAAGCAAGATATTGCATACACACCTCCCAACTTATGAAAGCCCAGTTGCCTTTTAAAATGGAAAGTGGCCTCGGGAGGCTCTGAGAGTTTGAGCAGAGAAGTAGCAAAAGGGAAGGTGCATAACCCTTTCCCTGCTGGATTTTATTCCTGCTCAAAATTGCCCTCTCTGGATGCTTGTCTTGCCATGGAGCTATATTACAGATGTGTAACATCTGTCAGGAACTCCTGCATCATGCCTAGATACAGCTTCAGTTAAGAGCCTCCCTCCCCCCTCCTGCCAACGCAGCAGCACCTCCTCCTGAATGACCAAGTGTGGCTTGATGAGGCCTGTTCCCCTTGGTGTGGGGGAAGGAGTTTCAGGCTATCAATCAGAATTAAGATTCTGAAGCTGAAGAAACAGGACTAGAAATGTCCCACATTACACAGGAAGTGGAGGAGGTGATTCTCTCAGGCTCTTCACCCACCAGGGATGAATCTTCACAAGACCTTAGCAGTGAGAACATGAACAACACACAGGTTTGGGAACTCAAGAATCCTCTGAGGGGGAGGGGACTTCAGAACTGACCAATCCCAGAGTACGCTGTAGGTTCAAACGGGCAGAGCTAAAGGTAGGCGAGAGGTGGTCAGTTCAGCTAGCCTCTCGCCAAAGGCTTCTTCAACGAAATCCTCCTTGAAGTGAAAAGGTCTTAGGGAAATGACCACCACCTTCATTGAAAGAACAATTGCCTCATTTAGTTTAGCCATGTGTTAGCCTGGAGTAAGGTCCCTATGTTTAAATTCTCTTGAGGTGCAAGGAGATGTTTATATACAGAATAAAGTTTTGAGGGTTACTTGGAAGACCTCTTTATTGCCTCACACTCCAAAGGTAGTGCTTGGAACCACGACAAACTGCCTCATGGCCTTTGAAACTAAGAATCGAGTGCCCAAGTTTGCTTCTTTTCCCCCCTCCTCCCTCCGTATTCATTTTCCTTTTGTGTTATGTCTTTTAGATCATAAGCCCAAGGGGAGATAGTGCCTTATTATTAGGGATGTGCACAGTCCAAAAAATCAGATCGGAACTGGAATTGGAATCGGAATTGTTGTTGTGGATCGGATCAGAGGTATTTCGGATCCGATTCGAACCAATTCCGATCTGAATATTGAATATCCAATTTTCGGATCAGATGCCTTTTAGTCCCTTTAGACTTGATTTTGGAGGGGGGAAAGCCTGTATTTTTGGTATTTTTAAGACAAAATCATGAAACTTTGTACAAGTGCAAATGGGATGTTGCCAGTGCCCAGAATTGCAGACACAGGGGTGCAGGCATTACTTGTAAGTAAGCCTTCAAAAGCCATTTTTTCAGCAGTCATCTGTTCCTTTTTCAATTTACTCCTGTTTCTCAAGGGCATGTTTAAAATGGTTTTTTGGCAGGTAAGAACGTATACCATGCCCCCAGTTGGGGAGCGCACTGAAGGGCTGTACATACATAACTCTACCCCCTTTTGCAGACACAGGAGCATGGTTTAACTGAAATAGAATTGTGAAAAATGGGTTTGCCCATTGCATGCAAACTGCAAAGTGCTTTCATTACATCCCGTCCCCAGAAACTGAACTCAAACTTGGGGAGTGTATAGAAGGGCTGAACGTTGCTCTGCCCCCTTTTCACAGACACAGCGGCATGTTGCTTACTGAAATGGAACTGTTAAAAATGGCTTGTGCTGGTAAGTAAGACCATTGCAAAGTGCTCTCTCATTAGATCCTGTCCCCACAAACACCACACGAATGTGAGGAGAGCACAGAAGGGGTGTGCATTCATCCCCATTTCACAAACACAGGGGCATGGTTTTACTTGAATGTCAGGCATTTTATTGAACTTTGGGGAATCTGTGGACTTCTCCTTGAGGGTGAAACCCAAGTCCCTTAGCTTAAGCAAGTGGAGAAGCATGCTCCACACGCCACCAAAATCCAATATCAATTCCAGCTCCAAACCACACTCCTTCCACTCCAACTAACTAAACCCCACAGAGAGTCAAAAGGGAATGACTGAGAATATATACTGGGTTTCTGCTAAGCCCTCCCCCAGCATTGTAATTGGAGGCTGGAGGAAGTCTTTGGGTGATGCATTGATGTAGTGTAAAACAGAATTGGTGGATCAAGCTGTCAAACACACGCACACACACAACCTCCCTCCCTTTATGGAAGTTTTAAATAATAAACCACTCATTGCCACTAAAGTCTTGCACCAATTTCTCTGGATTTTTCACACATGAGTAGACACAAACAATCTCCCATGTCAGGGAGTTTCAACTTTCTACCTTTTAAAATAAAAGAGTTACACAGCACATTCTTTTATCAAGTCCACTGTCAGTTTAAAACAACATAAAATGGAGGTCCAATCTTCCAAATTTTTTGATCCAGATTGGGTCCCTTCGGATTGGATCAGATGGTTCATAGGATCAGAATTGGAATTGTTTCATTTAATCCGATTTTCATCGGATCTGGATCGTGGATCGGATCCAATCCGCTGCACATCCCTACTTATTATGAATCTTTGTAGCCATTCTGGGTACCTTTTTCAGCTGAAGAGTGGGGTAAAACAATGTTTTAGATGAGTAACACAAATGTAAATATCAATATAGAACCTTGTAGAAAGGAATGTCATATTGAATCTGATCAGGGGAGAAAAAGTGGCTGGTGCAAATGCTATATCCTTCTCAATAGAAAATTGAGTTTTGCATATATTCAATCATTAGTCCATTCCATCCAATTTCTTCATCAATCTGCATTTATTTTTTTAAAAATGCATAAAAATTGCATTTATTTTTGTATGCAACTTTTTCTAATATACTCTTATTTGTATGCAATTTTAGAACCTGAAACCACGTGGCAAAATTCTGAGCGGTGTACTGTCCAATCCATTTATTAGCATGAGAAGCAGAGCCCACCCGTCTATGAGGCAGAGTGAAGCAATTGCCTCAAGTGGAGGATTCAGGAGGCAGCTGCAGAAGCAGCTAGGGATGTGAATCGTATCGTTAAAATGTACGATAATGATACAATAAGGTCGTTAGCGTGTATGTGTTTAACGATGACGATACGATAGAAAAACCTACGACAATCATCGGAGACGATAATTTTCGGACGATTTTGTCATTTTATCGGACTGCCATATAAATATACCTATAACTTCTGTATTTTAAAAGTTAGAGGCTTGAAACTTGCTTACAGTGCTTATGGGGTATACCTAAGTATGTGTATGAAATTTGAGATCGATCCCTCCAATCCTCGATTTTATCTGAATTTATTAAAGATAATTTTAGTTCTGACAGATCAGAATGACAGCTCGCCACATGCATTCATTCAAACCTGTCAGAACGGAAACAATCTTTAAAAAATTTATATAAAATTGAGAGTTGGAGGGATCGATCTCAAATTTCAAACACATATTTAGGCATACCCCATAAGCACTGTGACCAAGTTTCAAGCCTCTAACTTTTAAAATACAGAAGTTATAGGATTTTTTTCTTTAAAAATAGAGCTGCAAAAAATATCATTTTTTCATAATAATTATCATGAAGACGATACTGTTCATCTACGATATGAATGAAGATGATAATTTTTTTGGACCGAAATCACGATAATGATAAACGACGATATTTTTGGGCGTGCACACCCCTAGAAGCAGCCCCCTGGCTGTTCTGATGAACTCTCTTGCTTTCACTGGCTGTGGGAGGACAGAGCTGTATATCAGAGACAACCTGCCCTGGACACCCTAAAGGTAGCCTGTGATAGAGATCACTATCACATTACCAGGGTTGAAGTAAGATTAGGGATGTTGGGAGAGGCCACAACGGGGGTGAAGTCCAATGGACTCCCTCCCATGCCTCCTCGCTGAGTGGTGGGCCACTTGTGATTCCACTCACATGGAAATGGCAACTCCAGGATTTCCATAAAAGTGATATTAAAGAAATGACAGATGTAAAGGGTCCATTTATGCAAAATTACTGGCATGAATGGTGAATGGCCCCTTTACGCAACATTATTTTTATGGAAATTCTAGAACCACCATGTATATGCAAATGGGGACATGAAGCTGCCAGGCCAGCTCATTGGGTGCATGGCTGCTTGGTGAGTGGGTGCCAGTGCATGCAGACGCTCAATGAGTGGGGGGGAGGAGCAGCCACTAGACAGTTGTGAATCCATCCATCCCAAAGTAAGATTCAGTTGCCAATGCAGTCAGTTTGTGTACATGGGCGCCATCTTGTGTTTTGCCTCAGGTAGGAAAAAATAATAATCTTGGGCTGGTCCTGGGTGGGAAGTGTGAATTAGATCCGTTCCCATAAAAATGCAGACCAGATTGCATTCTCCCTCATCTTTAATAATTTTTTATAATTCTTGATTGCCACATGCAGTAAGTGTACAGGCACTAGTGAGTGGGGGGAAATTCCTGGGGAAGGGGTCTTGAAGGCTTATGATGTAGTTAAGCAGGCTGGGTTCTGATATGGGCCTGGATAGCTGGCTCCTTTCAACCCCCATGTACACAACCTTGAATTCCATCATGGGAGAAAGGTGGCATTATGTTACTGTTGGTTGTTGTTGTAGTTGTTGTTGTTGTTGTTTGCATTTGCATACTGCCCCATAGCTGAAGCTTTCTGGTTGGTTTACATGACATTAAACACTTAAAAACAGTATACAAAAACTAAAACTGCAAAAACATACAATATACACATACATTTTAAAACCACTATAATAACTTTAAAAAGCTATGAGCCAAAGAAACAAACAAAGAAACAAAACAAACAAACCCAGGCTCATCAGATATTGCTAAATGCCTGAGAGCAGAGAAAAGTCTTGACCAGGCACCGAAAAAATAACAATGTTGCCGCCAGGCGGGCCTCGTCAGGGAAATCGTTCCACAATTGGGGGCTACCACAGAGAAGGCCCTCTCCCTTGTTGCCAACCTCCGAGCTTCCCTCGGAGTAGGCACTCGGAGGAGGACCTTAGATGTTGAATGTAGTGTCCAGGTAGGTTCATGTCGGAAAAGGCGTTCTATCATGTATTGTGGTCCCAAGCCGTGTAACGTAACATAGTAACTTAAATAAATATATTCTACTTTTTGAGAGAAAGACGGAGGGAGGGAAGATATTAAAATAGGTTAAAATGGGTTATAAATTTCTAAATACTTAAACTTTAAAAACTGATTGTGTGTGACTCTTTGAAGACCATTGCTCTGTGCATTGTTGAGTGTGTTGTTGAGATTTACTTTTGCATGTAAAATGTCATTGTCTTTATTTTTAGAAGGAAAATTAGGCAGCGGGGAACATTCTGAAATGCTAGGGATACAAGACAGAATGGAATCAGAACCAGAAGGAATAATAGGTCAATAGCTGACAGATGGCAATGCAAGTTGGAGAGACTACTGGCAGATGGAATTGACGATTTAGGCCAGGCAAAGCTTTTGGCCACAGATAGAAAACACTAGAAACACAGAAGAAGGTCTTCTTGTCTTTCTGATGCTATTGCCAATTTGGATACAGTGGGTTATTGCTCGCAGTGAGACATATGGTTAGGGGTTGTTGTTGAGGGAATTGATATATTTTCATTGGTTGGATGAAAAAATAAATAAACTGGAAGAATGCTTTGAGAGGCTCAGTATCGTACAGCAGGCAAAATCTTTATTGGGCCAGTCATTGGCAAAGAGATGCCAAGCTTTCGAGTTTAATGGAGCTTCCTTTTCAGACATAAAAAGTATCGATGGCCATTAGTCCCTCTAAGAATTCTAGAGAATGAGATAAGGATATTAAACCTCAAGCTCTGTGACTATATTGCAATGCCCATGATACTTTCCAATATAGAAGAGTTTTGGCATGCGTACAAAGACCATCATGGTCACACATACCCATACCATATATTACCCATGGCCGATGGGAACAGATGTATGAGTTTAGGATCAGAGCCAAATGTAATGCTGAACCAGCTGCATGCAATGGCCAATAATGGAAGGATGAATGTGATTCTGAACTAATGCATGGCTGGAGGGAGGGAGGGAGGAAGGAGACAGCTGACAGAAGAGCAAAGAAATGCTAGGGAAGGTAAGAGATTAGGCAAGAGTGGAAACATAGAGAAAGTGGTAGACAACCTAGTACCATCCATATTTGGGGACTACTGCCCCTATAATTCCTGACCATTGGCATGCTGGCTGGGCCTTATGGGACTGGTAGTCATAAACATCTGGAGGGCAACAACTTCCCACCCTTGCAACATGGGAACAAGTGAAATATCTGAAGGAAGGCCAGGGTCCTGCTGTTGTCCTAATCCCAGCCTAAAACCATGGATAGCCAATGGGATGATGGCAGGGGGTGGGTTGATAGCTTGAGCCCTGTGAGACATGAAAGTACAATCCTGTCCCTTTGTCATCCACATGACATACCAGTGCATGGAGTCTCTTGCTCTGAATCCCTGCTGATTCCAACACTAGCAATGTCTGTGCAGAAGAGGCCAGCAAAAACAGAGTGCAACAATGCAGAGTGCTCTTGTACTATTAGGGAATTTGGTTTGAGGCAATGCGGTTAAATTCATTTGAAACCTTGCAGAAATTGTGCTGAGAAATGCATTTCCTTGCATATGCAACTACTACTTTTGGAGACTATGATTGTATGTGTGTATATGTAACACACACACACACACAGAGAGAGAGAGAGAGAGACAGAGAATGTAAGATAAGATAATGGTGAGAAACTGTGTATGAAATGTGATGATCTGACTATTTCTAGCCATCCAATAATATCTTTGCTCCACTAATGCCAGCTCTCCATAAATTGTTATGCAATGTTTCTGCCCAGCCTACAGCTGAAATGAATTTGTTTCCAAAGGTTCTCCTCAAAATTCAAGGCTATGAACTGCATATTCCCCAGATGTTCTCTAATTCCTTGAATATTTGACACATGGTGATACTATAGTTTTAGTCAAAGCATCTGGAGTGCAGCAGGATGGAAAAGGCTGGTTGAGCTACTAGACCACACAGGAATGCTATCTGTCTCTTGCTAGATGCAGTTTGGTTTGGCCCTTTGAGAACTCCCTCTTCATTTCAGTTCCTCATTTTGTCTGAGTCATGAAAGTGACATCCACTAAAGTAGAGGCTATGTTAAGTTCCTTTGGGAGAGAAATGGACTAAAAGACAGGAAAGTCCCATTCTTCCATATTTCAATATAGCACAGTAGAATAAGAAGAAATATCACCTGGGGGGGGGGGAAGGGTTTGCCATCTAATTGGGATTATTCCTAATAGGGATGTGCACTGGATCGGACCCGATCCACGATCCGAGTCCGGTCCAGTGGGAAATCGGATAAATTATCCGATTTCCAATCCCGCAGCTGGATCGGCCGATCCAATCCGAACCGGTCCGAAAAGGCTCCGAACCGGTTCGGCGGATCGGCGGGCGCCCACTGGCGCCCACCGCCGCTTCCATTGGCGGGCGCCAGCGGGCGCCCGCCGATGAAAGTGGACAGCGGGGGGGGGGAGGAGGGGGGCGCTCACCTTCTCGGCCCGTCCGCTCCCGTCCGGCACTAGCAGCTACTACCAGCGGGCTCCGCGGCCTGCTCTAGGGTGGCGCGCCGGGTGATGTCATCACCCGGCGCGCTACTCTAGAGCAGGCCGCGGAGCCTGCTGGTGGTAGCCGCCGGCCCCGGACGGGAGCGGACGGGCCGAGAAGGTAAGCAGGGGGTGCGTGGAGGGGAGGAGGGGGCGCGCGGAGGGGGGAGGGGGGCCCTTACCTTCCTGGCCCGGCGGCTCCCGTCCGGCGCCGGCGCCTACTACTACCAGCAGGCTCCGCGGCCTACTCCAGGGTGGCGCGCCGGGTGATGTCATCACCCGGCGCGCTACTCGAGAGTAGGCCGCGGAGCCCGCTGGTAGTAGCCGCCGGCGCCGGACGGGAGCGGATGGGCCGAGAAGGTAAGCAGTGGCGGGGAAGGGGGTTTACCCCCCCCGGAGCCGTCCGCTTCTATCCGCTGGCGCCCGCGGGCGCCAGCGGATGGAAGCGGGCGGCCCCAGGGGGGGTAGGGAGCGCGGGGGAGGGGGCTTACCTGCCGGGGCCATCCACAGCGGACGGCCCCGGGGGGGGGAGGGAGTTAGGCCCCCCTCACCCACCCACCGCCATTTTTTCCTCATAGACTTGCATTGCAATGCAAGTCTATGGGGAAAAAAATGGCGGCCGATCCAAAAATTTACGATTTTTGGGTCGGGATCGGACTCGATCCGGTCCGGGGGGCCTCTGATTTTGTCCGAACCGGTCCGGGACAAAATTGGAGGTCCCGATCCGGGTCCCGATCCGATCCGGGGGGTCCGTGCACACCCCTAATTCCTAATAGTGTGGATTAATTAATAGTTTACAGTGATACGTACACAGGAACTCCTTTCAGATATGTTGAACTCATGGATGTCTCCTCCTCTTCCATGGCTAAAGTTTTCTACATGAGACATTTATTGTATGCTCATCATTTCTCACTCATGGTCATTTATGGGTTATTTAGATGGCATAATGACTTGCCAGTTTCACTTTTGCTTTTTTAAAGAGTACTTTTCCAGGTACATTTAGAGCAGGGAAAATGGAGTATTATTTCTGAAAGTGAAAGACAATGTATTTTCCTACTTATATAATTTGCATTAATCCACTGTACCACAGCACCACCTAGAGGTTATGTACTGGAAAAGCAGGAAAGGAAAATCTCTTTGTGTAGAACTTGGATCTCAATTCTGTGAGGAAACCAAAAGCAAATACAGTGATTCACAACCTCCAGACTAAATATGCAAAAGTGAACATGAATATCAACCTCATGCCTTCTATCCATCCAAGCCAAATTTATTGTGAACTGAAGCTGGTGCTACACATACAGCAGAAAGTGGTGACAAAGTGGACTGCACCACTTCAAAGAGGCATTTGAGATCTCATCACTGAATGCTTCCCCACGTTTGTGGAATTAATACCGCTGCAAGCTGAAATTTGGCAGAACAAACAGAGGGCAAGCTAGACATTTTCTCAGTGCAATGCCAGCTGTCTTCTGGTACTTGCAGGGAGGAGAACATTTTAAAATGGTACCCCCACCTGCCCTCAAAAGTGGTATAGTCCACTGTACCTCAGTCTTCCACTTAACACCTCACGCTGCTCCAGGTTTAAAACAGATCAAATTTGTTTATTTGTATACAGCCATCAGACCATCGCAAGTTTAGAACAGGGCCAAATTTCAGACAGAAGTTGCCAGAGAGAAACTGAAGATCACTCGGAAATTGACCTTGCATTGTTATGCACTGTCATCAAATAATGGGAATATTTTAGCATAGAAGTGAGCTCTTGTCTTTCATACATTGGGCTTCACTAATAGCTTCAGACACTTCATAATATCTTTTACAGCAAGGTCAGGTTAACTGGGGCTTTTATTAGCCAATATTTTATGGAGAATCAGTGGACCAAAAACCTGTAATTATGCATCTGAGATAATCTCTTGAATAATTAGCAATGGTTAACTGGTTGCTATCTTGTAGGCCTCTTTGAGGAATTTGATGTAAGAGCACAAAACCCATCTTCTATCCATCACTGTTTTGTTACTAGCAAAATGCTCGCTAAAAGGTGGGAATGTGGATGATAGTGTATCGTGACTGTGAGGTCAGACGTCCTATGTTCAGTGGATGGGTCCAGAGACTCAACAGAGGAGGCAAAGTGGGAGAAGGAACTGTACTCAACAACCCTGGACAATCTTATTTCCCCAGGAACCTCAATGTAGTGATGGGCGAGCAGCGTGAGACCTCGGCAACTGCCCTTGCTTTTCCTCTCTTCATGCTACTGATGGCAACCATCCACTTTTAGCATGGAGGGGGGAAATATGCAATCTCAGAACACTCTAGGAATTATGTGTTTCCCTCCCCCTTAAAGGCCCTATTAACGCAAGGGGGCCCTTTAAGGCTTTAAGGCCCCCCTTTGTCTCAGGGGAGATGTGTGCTTTTCAGAGCTTCTGGAAAGGGTGCATTTTCCCCGGTGATGCTGATGGCATGGGGAGTGACATTTATATATCTCTATATTTTGGGATCAACCTAGTCAGCCCCTATTTTTAAATAACTCTTTTGGAGTACATAACAGTATTGGTGGGTCTTATTCATTTATTATTATTATTATTATTATTATTATTATTATTATTATTTTCTAATAGTAAAAATTATAATTCCTGCCCTTCTATCTGAGGCACTTACCATTGTTTCTTATGTATATTTTTAGTGAATTGGCCACTGAAGAAGACAACTTGTCGAAACGTGTTTGGCCTATGACTATTGTGTTTATTGAGCATGTCTTTTTATTATAAGATTTGAGTAGAACACAAATTAGTGTTAATTGAAAATTGTATTTTGTATTAAATTTTATTAATGGTTTATTTCCTTAACTTCTCTTTTATTAACCGTTTTTGGTTAAGGTTAGCACCTATTGCTTAATGTAAGCACCTATTGCTTAATGTAAGGTTAAGGTTAGCACCTATTGCTTAATGTAAGGCAACCCTCATTAGCATGCCTGGGGGAATTGAGCACTTTCCGGAGCCTCCGTAAAGCATGTTGTCCCAGAGTGAACCCATGACTGAGTGTTTGCGAGCTCTTGGATGTGCCAGGTGTGTCCAGCTGAGTTCATGAACACCAGACACGAGGGGGACCCATCCAGACAGTCACGTTAACCCTACCCCAATGCATTCAGAACTCCTGGAGCCTGAATTGCCACCAGCTCCCTAGCCTGGTCCTGGTATCCTTGACCCTGTATTCCATGGGCTCCAACCCTCTGTTACATTTAAGGATGGGTGTAAAATTAACTTCAGTTTGTCTTTTAGCAAAATATATCCGATTTACACCTCCTAAAACTGGTCACAGACCCAAGCATAATCAACAGTCCGAACTGTGCATTTCTGGCATGTGTTCAGAAATGTATACAATTGAAAACCCACATGAAAAGAATCCATACATTTGGGAGAGGGGGAAAGGCACATCAAAATGAACACAGATGTGCTTTAGTCGATGGAAGAAAAATGTCTTCATTTCAAAAAATGTGCGGGATTGAAGAGTACATTTTGGGGGGAAATTACAGTTATTTTAAAATATAACGAATAAAGACATATTATGGGGAGTGTACATCACATTGAGTGCAGTGGTATGTAATTCTAAGCAAGCACATGTCAGCCCACATTGTGAGAGTTTGAATAAATCAGATACCGAGAAAGAAAAGAAAAGAAAAGCAGGAGACATAAAACTAATAAATTCCACACCTTTTCTTAGAAGAAAAGGTTTGAAAGGCTGAAGCATTTAACTTTAGGAATAGTCATTATTCTTAAAGTACAGAAAACCTCTCTGTTTTCTACTGCTAGGACTGATTAAAAGAGAGTCCACCTCATTCCATTTAATAAAATTGGCCTATTTAGTAAGCGTATTAAACTTTCTGTACATGACAACTGTTCTCATTTTCGGAATGCAGCTGATCACCTCCATTAGTTCAGATTTCTTATTATGAGCTCAGAAAAGGTTAATGAGTACCTTAACAAGAGAGCACAGGTACTGTAACGGAATATAATAAGCAAATATGATGGGTACCTTTTGTTAATGTGATTGCAGCATAAATCTACAACATGTTATAAAAACAGCAGAGGAAAGCATCAAATCGTAAGCTTGCATTAGCCCATGGTCTGCAAATATACTTTGGAAATTTTCTCATTCATGATCCCAGGAGGTGGGTTGACTTCAATCTTGGGTATCTCATTCTTTTTAATTAGAATCCCTGTCATCCACCATCATTTTACCATATCAGAGTCCCCTTACCCATCATAAGCCATAACTAGGAATGCTGGCAATGTTATCCCAAGCCAGGCTTGGAAAGAACTTTTCAGGGCTTTTAAAAGCCTGCGTCAAATAGTTTCTGAGTTGAAAAATCTGGAAATTCTTCTCCTGCTTAATTTATAATGCAAGCCAGAGAAGAATTCCCAGATCCCCACCAGATTTTTGTGGTTTTAATTGTTGTGTAACACATAGAGAGCTTCGGCCATTCGGTGGTATAGAACTGTAATAACATTAGAGGCATTCATGCGGCAGCGGGGACAACCATCTGTCAGGGATGCTTTAAGATGGATTCCTGCATTGAGCAGGGGGTTGGACTCGATGGCATTATAGGCCCCTTCCAACTCTACTAGTCTATGATTCTAGGAAATAAATAAATAAATAAGATGCCCCCAACCCCAATCATCCTCCCCACCAGGCCTGACTCTTTACTCTCCTTCCTTCCCCCAGGCCTTGCCTGGCAAGCTGCCAACAGTAGGATCAGTAGCGCCGGTGGATGCATGGAAAAAGAAAGGGAGAAGGTATTTTCTCTTTCCAACTCCTCCATTCACTTGGCACCATAGTGTACTGATGCACAACAAATCAGTTTACCTGGTGACCCATAGGGGGATAGATTGCTTAGATTGGCTTGGGGGGGATCCATTTTTCTACCTGGAGAAAAAAAATATGGGGGCAGGCATGACCTTGTATAATCAGAATGAAATTATATTAAGGGTGTGGTTTTGTTTTTGAACTAAGGATTGACTTCCTGTCTCAGATAAACTTTCCCTACAGGGAAAAGGTTATACCCTCTTTGTGCTATCCGTGGCCCCCATTTTTGGTAGTGTCAGGGGTTGCAGTGGGCGGGTGGAGGCAGAAAAGTCCCTTTCGATGAGGTCCCTTCCATTTGCGGTTCCCAGAGCTGGAGATGCATGAGGAATTCATTTCAATTTGTTTTGATCAGGATTTACCCAGTCTGTGCCTTCCGGATCGAACACAGACTCGGACGCTACCTGCATTCTTACATTTCTGAGCTTGCAGTGTGATTTCTGGACCCCAAAATTGCACTTGACAGCATATTTGAAAAATGCACCTGAAAAATTGTGTACTTTTGAAAAATGCTTGCAGATACACTTTGATCAATGGGAGAACAATAGGTACATTTCAAATGAGCACACTTGATGTGTACATTTGGGGGAAAAATACACACAGAAATACTCACAAATGTTCATGCGAAAACAAAACAAAATACCGAAGCTCACTCAAGTCTGAATGAGTTTTGAGATGGAATTTGAAGAACTTTGGGGAACTCACGTTTTGCTGAGTTGCACATTCCTAAATTTAATGCCTCTCTATTTTTCTGGCCCATTATTCCTGCAGGGGCAGGGAAAAATACATTAAATTTTGGGAACTCCCTAAAAAAGCGAGGGCTGTCGCTACTGTAATTTGTGCACATTGTGGATGTAAATGGACCATTCACAGCACTAATATTGTGCCAATGGCAGCTTTATGGCCACCATTTGCTTAAAAGTCTTTTCTGCAGAATCACAAGCTGCCATTTTTACACAAAATGATGGCTTGCATAGTGAATGCTGGGCAGCCAGCCAATGCGGTTCGCGGAGCCCAGTCCAGCAGGCTGAGCAGAGAGGAGTCCATCGGTCTCCACCCCCTTATCAGATGCCGCAACATTCCTAAGTTCGCAGGTTGGTGAGTCAGAGCAGGGTGGTAGTGGAGCTGCCGAATGCTCAGTGGACGCCACCCCCTGGACAGATCCCTCTGGCATCCCTCTCACTTTGGGAACAGTTACTGCTTGCAACAGGGAAAAAACCAACCAACCAAGCAAGAAAAGTGCCTCATCCCTGGATTTTTTTTTTTTTTTGTGATTTTCTCTTAACTTTTGACAATTGGAAGATTTTTCTCTTCCCCACTTTTTCCACCTGCCCTCCCCCCACAGTTCATTTTAGAATGTTTGACTCAGCTCTGATGTTTCACCTGAAACTTGAAGGGTTTTTCTCTCCCCTGTTTTCATCTGGCTTTACCATACCCCCATATCACCCAAAAGCCAGTTCCTTTCAGTACATTTAACTTGGCTCTGAAATGAATGTCTTGAGTAGGCCTTTATAGGCAATGTCTAGGCTGACCAGATAAAATCCAGGTCAGGGCTCATGTAACTTTAACAGTTGTAGAGAAAAGGGAATTTCAGCCAGTTTCATTTGTATGCAATTAGTTCCTGGTGATATTCCCTCTTCGTCACAACAGTTAAAGTTGCAGGGCCCCTGCCTTCTTTTGTATATGGTCACTCTAGTATAGTGCCTGCAACTTCAACTGTTGTGATGAAGAGGGAATTTCACCAGGAACTAATTGCATAGAAATGACACTGGCTGAAATTCCCTTTTCTCTACAACTGTTAAAGTTACATGAGCCCTGACCTGGATTTTATCTGGTCAGCCTAGCAATGTCCAATGCTGATGCTGGCAAAAGGACAACTTCTGAAATGGGAAAGGTTAGCGGAACACATGGAAGGAAGCTCCGCTGACCTGTCCTATTCTGGAAATGGAACTTTCAACTAGTTACTTAGGTTCCTCTAGCAAACATTTATTTCCAATTGTTCTAGCAGGAATTCTCACCTTTAGAAGTGGTGGATTGCCAGTATTATATACTACCCAATGTTATCAAATGTATGATTTCCTCACCCCCATGCAAATGAGATTTCTCTTTCCACTTTCCTATTAAAGGTCATCCTGCAAATGCTTGATATTAGTACAAAGAACAGCAAAAACGTGTCAAATGAAGAAACACCATCCATCATGTCTTAGCTTTGCAAACTATCCCAGATAATAATGGGACAATGACATAAAAGAGACCTCAAATCGATGTGATCTCACTGTTTAAATAACAACAACAATTCCCATAACCCTAGTGGCTTATTTGTGTCTTGACAATGTAATCTCACCGGCTACACAAAGAACTCTGCTCTTTGTTAAAGGAATTGTCATTTTCAAAAAAACTTTACTATTATTATTTGTTATTACATAATTAGGGAAAACACAGAATATCCTTTACAGCAAACAGACTCCTCTATCAGCATCCACCTATATATATATATGTGAAAGTAGCATGTGAAAGTAGGAATTTGAATATGAATAATATATGCTGCACTTTTAAACTGGACTTGTGAAATCAGCATCAGCAAGAATGCCTTTGTATTGATGGGAAGTTGTGGTCTGACTTAATTAGGCTTCCTATTCATGTGCCTTTTTGCTTAGGAATAATGTTGTTTGCACCTCAATAAGAAAGAGGGTGGTTACAAAAAATGTGTTCTTTTACTACTCTCTGTTAAATGCATGCCTGTATTCATTTGCATGTGTGTGTTTTTTCCCCTGGGGGAGGTGGGGCGTTAATTGCAGGCATGTTAATCTCCAACAGCTTTTATATTACTCCTGGTGGCTGTTTGAGCCTATCTACACATGCAGGATAAAACACTTCTCAAAACTGTTATAAACCGTTTTAAACCATTTTAAACCATTTTAAAGCAGTAGTGTAGATAGGCTGACAGTTTTGAGAACTGTTGGGGCCCAGGACACACTCCATATACAGTTTTCAAAACATTTTCAAAGTGTTTTATCCTGCGTGTGTAGATAGGCTCTATGGCTAAGCAAAGCACTACAGACCTCTTTCTGTATTCAACTAATAAATGGTGTTATGTTTTTGTAAGCCTGTGGATACATTCCTCTTATATATTGATTGTGATGTTTTGGTTGCATAAGGACTACACTGTTAGTATGTAGCAGGAGTGAGCAAGATGCAACCTCCATAGCAGCTGCGAAGTAAAATGAACAAATTTAAGTTGCAAGCAAGCTAAATTTGACCATTTTAGCATGACTGAGTACTATGGAATGGTTTGCCACTGAATTTTGGCAGCACACTGGCAATAGATAGATAGATTTTCCCCTCCCATTGAAGCAGGGGTGTGTCCAGGGGGCAAAAATGCCCCCCAGATTTTATGCAATCCCCCCCCCGATATATATGATGGGGGGAGACTCAATTTGGCTTAGGAAAATTGCTTAAATTCTCTTCCCTCTCCCCTTGAAAAGCTAAAGTAATTTCTAAATTAATCTAAGAAAAATTTAGATGCTCACTCATCTCTTGACAAATATTAAGCTAGCTATCACCACTAGGGGTGTGCACGGACCCCCAGAACAGATCGGGACCAGATCGGGACCTCCAATTTTGTTCCGGATCAGATCGGAACAAAATTGGAGGTCCCCCGGATCAGATCGGTCCCGATCCCAATCTGAAAATCGGATGTCCAATTTTCGGATCGGCCACCATTTTTCCCCATAGACTTGCATTGGGGGAAGGAAAGCCTAACTCCCCCCTCCCTGTCCCTCCCCCCTTGCGCTTCTTACCTGCAGGGGCCTTCTGAGCAGAGGGGCCCCGGCAGGTAAGCCCCCATGCGGCGTTCCTCCTTACCTGTAGGGCCATCCGCCACCTTCACCTGCATAGATCTACTGAGCACTAGGCTTCGTGGCCTAGTCCTCAGTAGAGCGCCAGGTGATGATGGCAGGTGAAGACAGGTGAAGATGGCGGACGCCCCTGCAGGTAAGTGGGGGCCCCTCCCTGCTCCCACCTCATGATCTTCCTTACTTGCCATGCCATCCGCTGCCATCCGCTGGTACCTGCTGGTGCCCATGGATGGCAGCAGATGGCCCCGGCTGGTAAGCCCCCCCTTCATGCTCCTCCTTACCTGCTCCCCCCTTGCGATCCTCCTTACTTGCCGCGCCGTCCGCTGGCACCCGCTGGCGCCCGCGAATGGCAGCGGACCACCCCAGCAGGTAAGCCCCCTCCTCCCCCTCGCGCTCCTTACATGCCAGGGCCGTCCACTGCGGACGGCCCCAGCAGGTAAGCCCCCTCCCCGCATTCACGCTCCTTACCTGCTGGGGCTCTCTGTGGATGGCCCTGGCAGGTGAGGGGCATGAGTGGGGGGAGGGGGTCCGATCCTCTGATCCAACACGATCCGGATCAGGTCCTTTTCGGATCAGATCATATTGGATCAGCCGATCCAGGTGCTTGGGATCAGATTGGATAATTTTATCCGATTTCCCCTGGATCAGGTCTGGATCGTGGATCGGAACCGATCCATTGCAAACCCCTAATCACCACACATACACACACACACACACACACACACACAGAGTAACAATGTTATTATGTTTTTGTCCTTCTGTTTGTGTGCTTTCAGATATGTGTAAGTGTGTGTATATAATGGCATAAAGGAAAGTTCATTGTAACAGACTATTGGTAGACCTGGAAGAGGCTCATGTTGCATTATATCTGTTATCAGGCTTCTGTTATTATCTCTTTCTGAGTGTGATCCTGCTCTGAGAGTGTGGGTGCAATGTAGTTATTGAAAATTGCAGTCACACACATTGGCAGAGTTCATTGTAATGCTGAGTGATTACAGCTCTCTCTTTTAAAAAATAAAAAATAGTGCCTTGACACAGATTCACAATATTTCTGCCAGGTATTTAGAGCTGAAGAGTCTATATATCCCTTTCAAAATTATCACATACATTTCTCACTCTTGCTGTTGTTTGCTGATGCCCTTCGAACTGTGAGCACAGCAGTTCCATTAGGAATCGGATAATGTAGCATACACAATTTCCACCAGGCTATTAGTATATTTGCTTCCTATGGCACTGAAATGATGGTGTGACCTTCTAAAATGAACCAACGGCCAACACCTTTTCCGCAAGCATCTGTATCTCATATTTGCAGCCAAGTTATAAATAAGTAAGAAGCTCGCCTTTTAACTATAAGTGCATTTTTCTTCAGGCACATTAAGAAACATTTGGCTTGAAAATCACTTTGTTGCATTCTGAACATGATGTCAAAAGGAGTATTGAAATGGCCATGGTTGTGAAAGCCAGGGCACCTCTAGCTAGGGATGGTAGAGAAGTCCGCAATGGAATCAAATGAGTTCAGATTTCCATGAATTCAACCCATGGATTCCACAATGGAACAGCTTTTCCGAAGTCACACAGATTCCATGGACTTGTGAACTGTTGTTGTTGTTGTTGTTGTTGTTGTTGTTGTTGTTTTATTACATTCCAGAATTTTACACAAATTTAGTTGTGGAAAAATGTGATTAAAAAAATGCCAAAAACTCTCATTTCCTCTATAGGCTAAAGCATGAAAATGTGCTTGGGAAGGATTTGTGGATTAGGGTGAGTTGTTTATTTGGGGAGGGAGGGTTGCACAGTTTTGCAAGTGTGAAGTTGCGCAGATGCGAAGTTGCGCGAATTCAGGAAATTAGGGGGGAAAACTGATTGTGTCAATGAACTGACAACAGAATGAAAGGCACCTAACAATCCACAAAATGCAGATGGAGCAGATTTTTACAAAACCTGGACATCCCTCTAGTCACTACTTTTAGTAGCACACAAAGGTGATGTCATGCATGTCGAAGAAGCAGTGAGACAGGAAGCACAGGTGAGTTAAGCTTCCTCTCCTTATGCTTCCAGGTACAAAATGAGGTTAAGAATTCTCTACTGAGGATGGGAAAACTCTGTTCAGTTTTGTCAGGGTCATAATTGTGGGCTTTCTCAGTCAATATTCAGAAAAATACTGAATTGTTTGCCTAAAGTTCTCTTCCGGCTCAAAATGTTGGAGTGTGTGCAAAGATGGTGCTACGTAGGGATGCTTGAAGACTCTCACCTGTGCAAATTCTGAAATGAACCCACCTGATCTGTGCCTCTGAAACTAATGTGCAGATTGGAAAGCAGCTTTCCTTCCAATGCAGTTCTCAGCTCAAAAGAATACCAAAATATTTTATTTGTGTATTATAAATTGCAAATATTTCTAGGCTTCATTTCAGGGCTGGAGCCCTCCCAAGCCGACTTACAATAAAATTAATAAATTAAAATAAAATTCATATAATCCACTCGGTTGCATGTTTTAGGATGAAATACGTATTTAAATACAATGATATAGACTGCTCTGCCCATCCTGAACCTCACCACATTGTACCCTAGGAATAGTAGCTCCCAGTAGCATTCATGGCACCAGGGTTTGAACATTTAAAGCAGCAGCACACATTCCATAACAAACATATTCAGGAACAAATTGGGGTTCTAGATATCCAAGTAATTACTGGGAATTTGTCCAAATAATGATTGGGGGATTTCCCTAATAAGAAGTTACCAAATGAAAGGTGATTGGTTGGATGATCTAGTGATATAGTTCACAATAGTCAACAAGACTATTCAACAAGAATTAAAGTCTTAACACTGAAGTTTGTAGCTGCTTTGGAACACAGAACTGTCTTCCAATTTGCTCAGGTGTATTGCAATTCAAAGCAATTTTCCCCAGTCGATATGTGTAGTTGTCCATACCAAAAAACAACACACAAAACATCACCAAAACAAAAAAAAGCCAGTCTTGATGCAATTGTAGAATAAGTTGGATTATGATCCTTTTTGCATGGTATCTTTCTGAGGTAATTTCATTAATTGATTGGTTTATTTTATGGATTTATATCGCATTCTTCAATGTAAACCATTTCCAGTGTGGCTTGCAAGTCAATAACAATACAATCTAAAGAACAATATAAACTGATACACCTAACCTTCTGAAACTTCACAATTTTTGTACCTAAGCCTATTGTTATGCTGTCATTTTCAGAAGAACAGTCCACAAGGATCATAGGGAGAGATGTGTATCATTTTCAAAACATAAAGGCTCCTCTTGAACAAAAAAAAAATACCTGCACTTATTCATCTGAAACTTGGTGGGCTTGTTCCACTCAGAAAGGCAATAGCCATGAAAAATTCACCCGTCTGCCAAGAAATAAAAGCATTATTGGCAATTTCCTTTTTAAAAAAATCAAAATACAAAATACAAAAGTGTGTAGCACAAAACCCACTGCACTACTTTCCCCGTGAAAAGTAGCAGGCATAACCCCCTCCTTATGGGCTACTTTGACAATACACTCCATCCATGTCTGACAAATAGAAAGACAACTATGGCTGATTTATTTATTTTTATCTCCCATGTTAGTCAAGGGGAGGCATAACTTCTGGACCTCAAATTGGGTTCGGTATTTGAGTCGAAGTGGAAGGCTTCAGTCTGAGCTTAATTAGGGCATTTTTTTTTGAAGCACCAAAACAGGATCCAAGTCTAATCTTGTGACCTGTGCACACTTCTGCTTTAAGCACCTGTTATGTTGCTGGTTAGCCTAACATTGAACAGCAACCAATCCTATGCTTCTGAACGATATGAAAGTTGAGCAATTCTTACCCTAGACTTAATAGCATTTCTTTCACCAGCTCTTTTGGAGCAGACGCAAAGGTAACAGCTGATCATTTTCTGGACCTTTTTTTAAAAAAAAAAACTGGTGCTACGAATACGATTACGAAGTAAGGCAGGTTGGAGCAATTGCTTGCCCTTTTTACTAGGGATGTGCACTGACCCCCCGGATCGGATCGGATAGCGGATCGGAATCGGACCTGGGGGGTCGGATCGGATCGGATCGGATCGTGTGTCGGATCGGATCGGATCCGATTCCGATCCGCGGATCGGATTTTCCGATCCGGATCGGACGCCATTTTGAATGCTTTTTCCTATAGCAAATTATTGTTTTACAAAAACGCCTATAACTTTTTCATTTTTAACGACAGAAGGATGAAACTTGGGCACATTGTACACTGGTTAGGGATAGGTATCTGTGAGAAATTTCAGAAAGATTGGTGCATGCAGTTTGTGGCAATTAATTTTTTAATAAATAACATGGAATGCCTATAACTCGGTCATTTTTAAAGTTACACACATGAAACTTTGCCACATTGTAGGTGGAACCTTGGGACCCACGTGTGTGAAATCCCAGAACCGTGGGTGCTTGCCTGGTGTGGCAATGAATTTTTGAAAAATGGGTAGTAGTGGGGTAAATGCAGTTATGCCTCCCATGTTTTTATTTTTAAAGATACAAACAGGACACTTCGGCACATTACAGGGAACACTTCCCTTGATATGTGTGTAAAATTTCAGACAGCTAGCTCCAGGCATGTGTTGGCAATGAATTGTTGAAAATTGGGTAGCAGTGGGGTAAAATACAGTTTTGCCTCCCATTTTTTTATTTTCAAAGATACAAACGGGAAACTTTGGCACATTGCAGGGAACACTTCACTTCAAATGTGTGTGAAATTTCCGGAAGCTAGGTGCAACATTTTAGTGGGAAACGAACATTTATTCATGGCATTTCACATGGGATTTATGGGTTGGTTTTAAGAGCTACAAACCTCTAACTCGCTCACATGGCACAGGACCTATGCCCGCTCAAACGCTGGAAATTTAACAAACTTTGGTGCAATGCTTTAGTGGGAAAACAAAGGTTTATGCATGGCATTTCACATGGGATTTATGGGTTGGTTTTAAGAGCTACAAACCTCTAACTCGCTCACATGGCACAGGACCTATGCCCGCTCAAACGCTGGAAATTTAACAAACTTTGGTGCAATGCTTTAGTGGGAAAACAAAGGTTAAACTTTATTATTTTAAACCTTCAGGAAGGGGACATTGCCTGCCTGGTGTGGATTGGTAATGAGGGAAGAAAGTTTCACTTATTCATTTGTAAAATGTAAAGTGATTGTAAATTGCTTTAGGGACCCATACATTTACATGACAAGACAGGTGTTGGTTGCAGGAATGCTACCAAATGCACTAGTAGCTAATCCCAGGTAATAGCTATTCAGATCCTAGCTAATAGCTATTATTCAGATCCTAGCCTGGGAAGGGATCTTGCAGGATAAGTGATTGTTCTTTTCTTGTGTACTATGTAATTCTAAACCAGAAGGCTGCTTTGATGTAGAGCCAATCCACATGGTCTCTTGCAGCACCTAGTATTATTTATTTCTCCTTCCACAGCAGAATCTGGAAGGCGGGCAGGCAGGCTGGCATTTAATGGGCAAAGTCCAACAGCGGCATTGGGGACTGGGTGACATTCTCCTTGAGGGCGAATGCCAAGTCCCATGGCTTGTGCGAGGAGGGCGGCTTGCTCTCTTTGCAGGAAGGATCTGGAAGGCGGCAGGCGGCATCAGCAGCGGGCGGGCAGGCTGGCATTTAATGGGCAAAGTCCAACAGCGGCTTTGGGGACTGGGTGACATTCTCCTTGAGGGCGAATGCCAAGTCCCATGGCTTGTGCGAGGAGGGCGGCTTGCTCTCTTTGCAGGAAGGATCTGGAAGGCGGCAGGCGGCATCAGCAGCGGGCGGGCAGGCTGGCATTTAATGGGCAAAGTCCAACAGCGGCTTTGGGGACTGGGTGACATTCTCCTTGAGGGCGAATGCCAAGTCCCATGGCTTGTGCGAGGAGGGCGGCTTGCTCTCTTTGCAGGAAGGATCTGGGAGGCGGCAGGCGGCATCAGCAGCGGGCGGGCAGGCTGGCATTTAATGGGCAAAGTCCAACAGCGGCTTTGGGGACTGGGTGACATTCTCCTTGAGGGCGAATGCCAAGTCCCATGGCTTGTGCGAGGAGGGCGGCTTGCTCTCTTTGCAGGAAGGATCTGGAAGGCGGCAGGCGGCATCAGCAGCGGGCGGGCAGGCTGGCATTTAATGGGCAAAGTCCAACAGCGGCTTTGGGGACTGGGTGACATTCTCCTTGAGGGCGAATGCCAAGTCCCATGGCTTGTGCGAGGAGGGCGGCTTGCTCTCTTTGCAGGAAGGATCTGGGAGGCGGCAGGCGGCATCAGCAGCGGGCGGGCAGGCTGGCATTTAATGGGCAAAGTCCAACAGCGGCTTTGGGGACTGGGTGACATTCTCCTTGAGGGCGAATGCCAAGTCCCATGGCTTGTGCGAGGAGGGCGGCTTGCTCTCTTTGCAGGAAGGATCTGGAAGGCGGCAGGCGGCATCAGCAGCGGGCGGGCAGGCTGGCATTTAATGGGCAAAGTCTCTCCTTTCCCGGGCACTGTGGCAGTGAGAGTGCCATAGGCTGCAAAAGAAGAAGGGGGGGGAAAAAGAATGAATATTAGTTGACCACTTCAACACAACCAGCTCCCTTCCACCCAGGATTGCCCTTCCTGAGTGCCCACGCCAAAGCAGGCACACGGGGCTGCCTGCTCACTCGGAAGTTAGCAGGCAGACAGCCAACCTTCAGTTAGGTGGAAGGTGCCCCCCCCCATTCACAGAACACTTACCGTAGTCCTCCTGAGGGCGTTGTTGATAAGATGCCACTTCCAGGCGGGCAGTGACGGGCAGGTGGGCAGTCTGCATTACCGTCTCTCCTGGGCACTGTGGCAAAGAGTTCCATAGGCTGCAAAAGAAGAAGGGGGGGGGAAGAATATGAGGAAAATGATACTTTTCCACCACTGGCTCCCTCCCACCCAAGACTGGCATGTGCCCGTCCTGAGTGCCCACGCCCCAGCAGGCACACGGGGCTGCCTGCTTGCTTACTCGTGGGTAAGCTCTCTGACAGGCTCTTACCAGAGTCGTGCGGGCGACGTGAATCGATGGGCCACCTCCATGCGGCCGTGGCTGGGGCAGATGGGCAGTCTGGATTCACGGGTACGCTTTGCGCAGTGGCGAAGAGTTCCATAGGCTGCAAAAGAAGGAGGGGGGGGGGAAAGAATTAACATGAGATAAATCATACTTTTCCACCATTGGCTCCCTCTCACCCAGGACTGGCATCTGCCCGGTCCTGAGTGCCCACGCCCCAGTAGGCACACGGGGCTGCCTGCTCACTCGGAAGTTAGCAGGCAGACAGCCAACCTTCAGTTAGGTGGAAGGTGCCCCCCCCCCATTCACAGAACACTTACCATAGTCCTGAGGGCGTTGAGGACTCGGTGAGATTCTCCTGGAGGACCCCTAGTCCCATGGCTTGTGCAAGAAAGGCGGCTGGCCCGCCTCGCAGGAACGATCTGGAAGGCGGCAGGCGGCATCAGCAGCGGGCGGGCAGGCTGGCATGTAATGGGCAAAGTCTCTCCTTTCCCGGGCACTGTGGCAGTGAGAGTGCCATAGGCTGCAAAAGAAGAGGAGGGGGATAATGAATATTACATAAATACTTTTATACTGCAAAAGAAGAAAGGAAAATAAATAAAGATTTGTATTAATTATACATGCAAGTCCTAGTAACTAGTCTCCCACCGGCACACTTCTCTGGTTTGTGATGCAATCCTCTTTCTCCTGCACCCCTCCCTTTCTAAATCACTCTTCTGAGCCCATTGTTAGAGGGATTGGCTATCCTTTTGTGTCTGGCAGGACACAGCTTACCGGATCATTAGAGAATCACCATTTCTTTTGTCCTTGGGTTATTCATTCACTCCTAATAGCACCCTACGTTAGGCTGACCAGATCAAATCCAGGTCAGGGTTCCTAACTTCAGCAGTTGTAGAGAAAAGGGAATTTCTGCCAGTGTCATTTGTATGGAATTAGTTCCTGCTGAGATTCCCTCTTCATCACAACAGTTAAAGGTGCAGGGGCCCTGCCTTCTTTTCTATATGGCCACTCTGCCTGCACTCTTACCTGAGTCGTAGGGGCGACGTGAATCGAGGGGCCACCTCCATGCGGCCGTGGCTGGGGCAGATGGGCAGTCTGGATTCACGGGTGCGCTTTGCGCAGTGGCGAAGAGTTCCATAGGCTGCAAAAGAAGGAGGGGGGGGGGAAAAAGAATTAACATGAGATAAATCATACTTTTCCACCATTGGCTCCCTCTCACCCAGGACTGGCATCTGCCCGGTCCTGAGTGCCCACGCCCCAGTAGGCACACGGGGCTGCCTGCTTGCTTACTCGGAAGTAAGATCTCACACTGCCCCACTTCTGGACACTCTCAGGTGTCCCTGCGTTGACTGCACACACTTACCTTATTCGTGCGGCCGATGTGGATCGGAGGACTCCAGTGGCACATAGGCTCCTCCAGGCAAAGTCACATTGGCACAGGGTCCTCCAGGCAAAGTCACAGTTTGGCACAGCTCCCTCCAGGCAAAGTCACATTGGCACAGGGTCCTCCAGGCAAAGTCACAGTTTGGCACAGCTCCCTCCAGGCAAAGTCCCAGTGGCACAGGCTCCTCCAGGCAAAGTCACATTGGCACAGGGTCCTCCAGGCAAAGTCACAGTTTGGCACAGCTCCCTCCAGGCAAAGTCCCAGTTTGGCACAGCTCCCTCCAGGCAAAGTCCCAGTTTGGCACAGCTCCCTCCAGGCAAAGTCCCAGTGGCACAGGCTCCTCCAGGCAAAGTCACAGTTTGGCACAGCTCCCTCCAGGCAAAGTCACATTGGCACAGGGTCCTCCAGGCAAAGTCACAGTTTGGCATAGCTCCCTCCAGGCAAAGTCCCAGTTTGGCACAGCTCCCTCCAGGCAAAGTCACAGTTTGGCACAGCTCCCTCCAGGCAAAGTCCCAGTGGCAGAGGCAAAGTCCCAGTGGCAGAGGCAAAGTCCCACTGGCAGAGGCAAAGTCACAGCTGCATGGGCACCTCCAGGCAGGCAGGCGGGCGGGCAGGCAGAGGCGGGCATGATGCCAGGCGCTTGCACATTGCACAAGTAAGCAATAGAACCGTGAGACCAGCCCACGCATTCCGGCTACTTCACAATGGCGGCAACCTAGCAGGCGGGCAGGCAGGCAGGCAGGCAGGCAGAGGCAGAGGCAGAGGCGGGCATGATGCCAGGCGCTTGCACATTGCACAAGTAAGCAATAGAACCGTGAGACCAGCCCACGCATTCCGGCTACTTCACAATGGCGGCAACCTAGCAGGCGGGCAGGCGGGCAGGCAGGCAGGCAGGCAGAGGCAGAGGCAGAGGCGGGCATGATGCCAGGCGCTTGCACATTGCACAAGTAAGCAATAGAACCGTGAGACCAGCCCACGCATTCCGGCTACTTCACAATGGCGGCAACCTAGCAGGCGGGCAGGCGGGCAGGCAGGCAGGCAGGCAGAGGCAGAGGCAGAGGCGGGCATGATGCCAGGCGCTTGCACATTGCACAAGTAAGCAATAGAACCGTGAGACCAGCCCACGCATTCCGGCTACTTCACAATGGCGGCAACCTAGCAGGCGGGCAGGCGGGCAGGCAGAGGCAGAGGCAGAGGCAGAGGCGGGCATGATGCCAGGCGCTTGCGCATTGCACAAGTAAGCAATAGAACCGTGAGACCAGCCCACGCATTCCGGCTACTTCACAATGGCGGCAACCTAGCAGGCGGGCAGGCGGGCAGGCAGAGGCAGAGGCAGAGGCAGAGGCGGGCATGATGCCAGGCGCTTGCGCATTGCACAAGTAAGCAATAGAACCGTGAGACCAGCCCACGCATTCCGGCTACTTCACAATGGCGGCAACCTAGCAGGCGGGCAGGCAGGCAGGCAGAGGCAGAGGCAGAGGCGGGCATGATGCCAGGCGCTTGCGCATTGCACAAGTAAGCAATAGAACCGTGAGACCAGCCCACGCATTCCGGCTACTTCACAATGGCGGCAACCTAGCAGGCGGGCAGGCGGGCAGGCAGAGGCAGAGGCAGAGGCAGAGGCAGAGGCGGGCATGATGCCAGGCGCTTGCGCATTGCACAAGTAAGCAATAGAACCGTGAGACCAGCCCACGCATTCCGGCTACTTCACAATGGCGGCAACCTAGCAGGCGGGCAGGCAGGCAGGCAGAGGCAGAGGCAGAGGCGGGCATGATGCCAGGCGCTTGCGCATTGCACAAGTAAGCAATAGAACCGTGAGACCAGCCCACGCATTCCGGCTACTTCACAATGGCGGCAACCTAGCAGGCGGGCAGGCAGGCAGGCAGAGGCAGAGGCAGAGGCGGGCATGATGCCAGGCGCTTGCGCATTGCACAAGTAAGCAATAGAACCGTGAGACCAGCCCACGCATTCCGGCTACTTCACAATGGCGGCAACCTAGCAGGCGGGCAGGCGGGCAGGCAGTTTTTTAAATCATATAGCCAAAATAAACACAACACACAGTGACAGCCCTGCAAGGCTGCCACATAAGTCCAAAAGACACAGTCAGAAACAGTGTGGGATGCTGCTTGTCATCCACTCAATGTAGGAGCCTGGAAGAGGAATCCTATCGCGTCCTTCGTTCATAGTCAGAGAGGTGCATGCGTTCCTTGGCGATAAAATTAAGCCTTCTTCTTATCCAAAGTTCTCATGAGCCTCTGACGTGGTCTTACAAGAAGAAACGCCCATGGAAGTGTGGGACCTTACAGAAGGCCTGGAGGGAGCCATCGGAGTCCAATTTCAGAGGCACACGTGCAAGCACATTGGTTCAAGTCAAACAACATAGAATGTGTGAGATGCTTGTGCATCCCCTCAATGTAAGAGGCTAGGAGAAGAAACTAGATCCCTTCGGGATCCATCGTTCAGAGTTGAGTTACTGAGCTGTAAACAACACAGCCAGTAAATTAAAGTAAAGAAAATTAATTAACCGAAAATAAGAATTAAAAAATCAAGGGCCTGCCGGTGCCTGCCCAAAGGTGTGGGATGGATGGGGGGTGCCTGCCAATTACTCCCCCGCGGGCATGAGGGTGGGGTATCCCAGCAGGGGCAGATTGACCTTGAGGAAGACCAGCTGCTCCACAATCTCAGCGTCCAAGCGAGAGCGGTGGGGTGTGACCACGTCGCCCGCCATGGAAAACACCCGCTCGCTTGGAACGCTGGACGGTGGGCAGCTGATTCTGTCCATGGCCACCCGCGCCAGATCAGGCCACATCTGGCGCCGAGATGACCAGTAGGCCAGGGGTTCGATGGAGCCGTCCTCCATCTGCTCCGCCAGGTAACGCTGCACTGCTGCTGCAGCGTCATCCTGGCGGCGGCTGGGTTGAGTGCCTCTATGCCCAACCGCAGCCTGCAAAGCCTTGTCCCAAAACCCCTGGCCTGTCCCCCTGCTGGGTGTGGTGGTGCTGGTGCCGCCGCTGCTGGTGGTGCTCAGCGGACTTAGCGCCTGGGCTTCGGTGGGCTCCTCCTCTGCCTGCCCAATCCTGGCATCCCGGGCCGCCCGAACGTCCGTCACCAGCATTTCCACCCAACCTGCCCGGGAAGTCTGCCCACATAACCCATCCTTGATGCGCGGGTCGCACATGGTGGCCAACATGTACTGCCTCTCGTTGTAGAGAGGCTGGACCCGGCGGGATAAGCTTTCCCTCAGCCTCGTCACCACTTCCCGCACCTCTGGCAGGAAGCGCCTGCCGGTGACGGCATCCCCGGCCTCCAGAAACTCGCCCATCTGATTCTGGAGATGCCTGGCCACGGGGAGCACCTGGCTGAGAAGGGCAGTGCTGCTGCTCAGGGTCTCGGTGGCCTCAAGGAACAGCTTGAGGACCACCAGAAGCTGGGACATGGCCTCCCACTGCTGCCTGGACAGTGGGGCCTGGATGCCAATGTCCCCGACCCTGAACATCTCGTGGACAACACGCTGTTGCTCCACCATACGCTCGAGCATGTGGTAGGTGGAGTTCCAACGTGTTGCCACGTCCTGCACTAGCCGGTGCTGCGGAAGTCCCAGCTCCTGCTGCTTCTCCCGCAGCAACCGACTGCCCTTCACGCTGTGGTGGAAATGCCCAGCCACCTTCCTGCAGCTCTCTAGGAGATTACGGATTTGGGGAGGGAGAGGGGCCTTGCTGCCTCCAAGGCCATCCCTGACGACCAGGTTGAAGACGTGCGCGATGCAGCGGATGCCCTCAAATCCGCCATCGCGCACCGCCTTCAGCATATTGGCTCCCCCGTCCGTGACCATGTAACCGCGGGTGTGCTGGTGCCCGCCCAGCCACCCTGCCACCATGCGGTTCATGGCCTCCGTAATCTCCTCCGCCGTGTGGGACTGGTCCATGACTGCGGTATGAAGGAGGGCCCAGCGGCAGCCCTCCTTCCCAGTCCCAGAAGTCCTGGGTGCTTCCTGCCCTGAGGCTCCCCACCAGTGAGCCGTCAGGGACAGGTAAGCGTGCACTCCTCCTTCGCTGGACCAGATGTCCGAAGTGAAGTGCACCTTCTGTGCCTCTGCCTGGCACAGACGACCCAGAACTAACTCCCTGCATGCCTGGTACAGGGAGGGCACCACACGCCTGCTCAGGGTGGTGCGACACGGCGGCTTGTAGTATGGAACCACAAGAGCCATCAGCCTCTTGAAGCCTGCGTTCTCGACGAGGCTGAATGGCTGGTCATCCAACGCCACCATCTCACCGATGCAATTGGTGATCTGGTTGGGCGCTGGAAAACGCCACCTTGTGGCTCCATACTTCCCCCACCCCATCTCTTCCATGGTGGCCTGGCGAAGCCTCTTGGGGATGGGAGGTCGAGAGCTGGCAGAAGTTGCAGGAGCCTTCTGCTTGCCCTTGCCGCTAGCACCAGTCTGCTGCGAGGTGCCCGCCTCGGTCCCAAGCAAAACAGACTGGTGGTGCCTCTGCATGTGGCGGGTGAGGTTCGTGGTGGTGAAGTGGCCTGGCATTTTTCCCCTGCTCACTGACATCTTGCAGTGGCGACAGACAGCAAAGCGGGAATCCACTGCCACCTCAAAGTGGTCCCACACCTTGCTTGCCTGTCGCTTCTGGGGTGACACAGACGGCCTGCCGGCGCCTTCGCTCTGTGGTGTCACCTCAGGAGCAAGGGAATGAGTGGAAGAGAGGACGGATTGTGGAGAGTAAGTCTCTGGTGCTGCCTGCTCTTCCTCTTGCCCCACATCAGAGTCCTCCTTCTCACTCTGAACCTCGCTGACTTCCACAAGATCTGGGAAAAGATCAGTCAGCGGGTTCACAGGCTCACCCACCAAAGAAGGAGCTGGATAATATAGTGCTCCTTCTTCATGCCCACTGCTGCTCCCAGCACCTGCCTCATGTTGCTGAAAGAGTGCCCTGCAGGCACTACTTTGAGTTGCCTCTGCCTGCTTCTGCTGCCCCAGTGGAGAACGCCTCAGTTTAACTGGGGGTGTGGAAGTAGGCTGCCTGCTGCTGGTCCCAGCAGCAGCAGCAGCAGCGCCATGCCCAGAGCGGCCTCTCCCAAATGCTGCCTTGGGAGCACCCCCCCTTTGAGTGCCACGCTTCATTTTATTTTTATTATTATTTATTTTTGTGTAAGTGTGTGCTTTGCTGACTTTTTTTGTGTTTGTAGCAGCAGGCTACACAGCCCAGCAACACACACTCACTCACAAGCGCGCACACACACACACACACACAGAGAAAGAGAGAGAGAGAGAGAGAGGATAGAAATATTTTTTTATTATTTTTTTGGGTTTTTTTCAGAAAGCGAAAGTAGAACAAACAAACACACTCACTGCAAAGACAAACTGAACTCACAGACAAACAAACGTGCTATCTAAGAAAGGAAAGGCAAGAGAGAAAGGAAAGCCAAGAGAGAGAACAAGAAAAGCTGAAGTAAAAGATCAGAAACTCCTCAAAACCACCTCCAAATACAATCAAATCAATACAGTCTCTCCAACACAGCTCCAAAACACTCCCTAATCTCCTCCACGTTCAACCCACAAAGAGCCAGAAGGGCAGGGCTGAGAGAATATATACTGGTGCCCTCCTCCAGCATTGCGATTGGAGGCTGAAGAAAGTCTTCACAGGATTGGGTGATTCAGTCATGTATTCTAAAGCACAATTGGTGGATCAAGCTGTCAAACACACACACACAAACACAGCCTCCCCCTCCCTTTCCTGAAGGTTTAAAATAATAAAGTTTAACCTTTGTTTTCCCACTAAAGCATTGCACCAAAGTTTGTTAAATTTCCAGCGTTTGAGCGGGCATAGGTCCTGTGCCATGTGAGCGAGTTAGAGGTTTGTAGCTCTTAAAACCAACCCATAAATCCCATGTGAAATGCCATGCATAAACCTTTGTTTTCCCACTAAAGCATTGCACCAAAGTTTGTTAAATTTCCAGCGTTTGAGCGGGCATAGGTCCTGTGCCATGTGAGCGAGTTAGAGGTTTGTAGCTCTTAAAACCAACCCATAAATCCCATGTGAAATGCCATGAATAAACGTTCGTTTCCCACTAAAATGTTGCACCTAGCTTCCGGAAATTTCACACACATTTGAAGTGAAGTGTTCCCTGCAATGTGCCAAAGTTTCCCGTTTGTATCTTTGAAAATAAAAAAATGGGAGGCAAAACTGTATTTTACCCCACTGCTACCCAATTTTCAACAATTCATTGCCAACACATGCCTGGAGCTAGCTGTCTGAAATTTTACACACATATCAAGGGAAGTGTTCCCTGTAATGTGCCGAAGTGTCCTGTTTGTATCTTTAAAAATAAAAACATGGGAGGCATAACTGCATTTACCCCACTACTACCCATTTTTCAAAAATTCATTGCCACACCAGGCAAGCACCCACGGTTCTGGGATTTCACACACGTGGGTCCCAAGGTTCCACCTACAATGTGGCAAAGTTTCATGTGTGTAACTTTAAAAATGACCGAGTTATAGGCATTCCATGTTATTTATTAAAAAATTAATTGCCACAAACTGCATGCACCAATCTTTCTGAAATTTCTCACAGATACCTATCCCTAAGCAGTGTACAATGTGCCCAAGTTTCATCCTTCTGTCGTTAAAAATGAAAAAGTTATAGGCGTTTTTGTAAAACAACAATACTTTGCTATGGGAAAAACGCATTTAAAATGGCGTCCGATCCGCCGATCCGATCCGATCCGGATCGGACCTCGCCGGATCGGATCGGATGGTGTATCGGATCGGATCGGATCGGATCGGATTTTCCAATTTTTGGGGCGGATCGGATTCGGATCGTGGATCGGATCCGATCCGATGCACACCCCTACTTTTTACTTAAAATATTAGCAATGTTGCGTCTGAATTCTTCTGAAAACTCTTAAGTGAATGATCTCTATCCCTCGGTTCTACTATTCGTTTTAATAATTTAAATATTTTTAATCGCGAAGCGGAGGGCGAGAAATGACGAGACGAGACGCATGCATTGGGTTTAAATATGGGCCACTTTTATTAATGATCAGCAAAGGGGGGAAAGTCCTAAGCGGGCATCTCTTGGCCAATCAACAGGCCCTGTGATTCAGGGCTAGCTATACACAGCCCTTGAGTTGGCGCCTTTATTTGCCACCACATGGGCTTGCCCCACTGGGGGTAGGGAGGCCTTCCGGTGTCACCTCCCCTTGTGCCACTGAGCTCCGAGTAGGTGAGTAAGGTTGGCACTCAAAGGTAACACTTTATCCCGCCATCTAGTGCCGCAGGGCTCCCAGCTGCAGTCTTCAGATGTCACTGAATGCCTAACAATACCAATACTCGCTGCAGACGCCCGCTCCTGCCTGCCAAGATTATGTGACCAGATTAATGTCACTTAATCTTGGGTGTTACCTGCGGGATTGCCTTCTCCCGTATAATCCGCCCCGCGCACTCAGGTCCTCTGGGAAGGATTTACTCCAGTCAGCCAGAATTAGGCTGACGAGTGTTACCCAGAGGACCTTCTCTTCTGCCGCTCCCAGGCTGTGGAATGGCCTGCCGGAGGAGATTCGACAAATTAGCAGTCTTCTGGAATTTAAGAAAGCCGTGAAGACTGCTCTCTTCCGGCAGGCCTATCCAGTTTAATTTTAAGATGTTTTTAATAATGTATTTGTTTTTATCTGTTTTAATGGTTTATCTATTTTATTGTTTTTATATTTATATTTGGTGTTGCTCCCCGCCTCGATCTAGATGGAGAGGCGGGTTAGAAATTAAATAAATAAATAAATAAATAATAAATTCAGCATAACAAATCAACCGATTTAATACTCCCAAGCTGTTTTACAGTGTAGATTAGGCAAAAAAAACCCTCATGACCAAATCAGATTATGAGCAAAAACAATCCTACTCGGCCTCCGAATGGACAACCAGCAAGCCCACACTGCCTACAGGGAGGGAGGGAGGGAGCCCCATGAGAAAGAAGAGGTTAGGAGGGTGAGACCAGCTTAAATAGTCTCCCCTTCCCTGCCCAGCCCAGTGGGGGCTGCCAATGGCAGGCTTCCACGTCTCGTCATGCCACCCCCACCCACCACCAGCCTTCCCATGCCCAGGCAAGCCGGGCGTGGCTCTAAGGCATTTGTTGTTAGATTGTGATTTTCTGCTGCTGATTATGTGTGTGTTATGTTATGTTGTAAATTAGAAGGATGTTTTTAATTGTTAACCTATTGACTCCACTGTAAGCCACCTAGAACTTCTCAGAGACAGGGTGGGATGTAAATATTTCAGAATATAGAACTGCTGGGTTTTCCCTCTTCCTTCTCTTTTCATCAGATTGTTGTATGCTGTTTTGCTAGGGAGCTATGTCGCAGCCCATACTGAACACTTTTGCAATGTCAAAATGTTTCCTCACACAAATTATTCCAGAGGCATTTTGAAGTATTTCCAAGAGTCAGTCATGTCAGCCACCGGAGTGGTTGTCTTTCTCATTATATCTTCTTCCAAGCAATATCTAAGTAGTGGCTTAATCACACTTATTTTGACTGCTGAAATTGCCGTGATGTTTGCAATTCCGACAAATTAGGCCACTTTTTTTTTTTTGGTCATAAGTACCTCAAATAATTACAGCGCCTGTCAGATGTTTCTACATCATGTAAATAAAACTCCCCCTGCCGCCACTTCTCTCTGCAATGTGTCCCCATCTGAATCATGCGATGTTTTGTCCTTGATGTGACATTATGTCACTTTTGCTGAGAAATGATAAAGTGACAGGTGGAAAGAACACACACAGAAGAATCTGTCATGATACGGGGATTTTGCCTTTGGGGGAAGTGGTTTGACACACTGCCATTCCCAACCTGAGTCTTCCAATATCCCTACAAAAGATATTGCCCCAATGGCAGTAGCAGAAACAGCAACAACATTATGGGCCTGTTCAGATGAAACTGTGGCTCTCTGGGGTTAGCACCAACCACAAGCTGTGCTGTCGCACGCAACCCTTTAAGCCATGGTTGAAGTGGCTAACCCTGCTACAGATGGTCCAGCTGTGGTTAGTGAGTGAACAGGGTGTAGAAAAACACGTCACCCAAGACTAGGGTGGCCATATGGAAAGGAGGACAGGACTCCTGTATCTTTAACAATTGAACAGAGAAGGGAATTTCAGCAGGAGTCATTTGTATGCACGCAATACCTGGTGAAATCCCCTCTTCATCACAACAGTTTAAGCTGCAGGAGCCCTGCCCTCTTGACCAAATACAAGAGCCTATGTTTACTCCCTATGTTTTTTTTTTATCCAAACAGTCCTTTGGCATGTAAGCAGGTCGGTAGGGTTGCTAAGGGTGGGTGAACTCTTCTGAGGCTTGGCTTGGCTTGGCCTGGTGAGTGCTCAGCAGCCACCCGTCTGCCGGCCAAAATTGTGCATTTCCCATTCCTGCATTTGTTGTCAATAATTTCTGCAGACATCGTAAGAGGTAAGTATGTAATATTTTAACTTTTATATTATTAAATATATGCACAGGCCTCATCTGCAATGTGCACCAAAATATTTCTTATGTGCTTTTTCTGAAATTGCGATATTGTTTACATGTACTCACAGGCTGTCCTTGCAGTGTGCTCTTATAATTGTGAAAGGTTTTTAATTCTATGTTGTCTTATTCCTGGTTTGTGTCATGACCAGGCTTGTTCCCCTTGGTGTGGGAGAAGGAGTTTCAGGCCATCAATCAGAATCAGATTCTGAAGCTGAAGAAACAGGACTAGAAACTTCCCACATTTCACAGGAAGTGGAGAAGGTGATTCTCTCAGGCTCTTCGCCCACCAGGGATGAATCTTCAGTGAGAACATGAACAACACACACACAGCATTCGGACGACATGATAATCAACGAAGGGGGTGGCGAAACAATCCTCAGTTGTGTTGATTATCGTGTCGTCCGAGTGCTGTCAATAACTTACTGTCCGTTGCCTCTTCCCCCTCTGTTGCCTAAAGTGTCGTCCGAGTTCTGCCGATCAGCAACACAACGAACAATTGTTTCCCATCCCCCTCTGTTGATTATCGTGTCGTCCAAAACAGGCCACAGGCCACAGTCTATGGGAGGGGGTTTCAGAGCTAATTGAACTCAGAGTACACCATAGGTTGAAACGGGCGAAGCTAAAGGTAGGCGAGAGGCGGTCTTCTTCAAAGGAATCATCCTTGAAGGGAAAGGGTCTTAGGGAAAAGACCACCGCCTTTGTTGAAAGAAAAATTGTCTTGTTTAGTTTAGCCAAGTGTTAGCCTGGAGTAAGGTTCCTATGTTTAAACTCTCTTGAGGTGCAGGAAGATGTTTATTTACTGAATAAAGCTCTGAGGATTACTTGGCAGACCTCTTTATTGTCTCGCACTCCAGTGGGAGTGCTTGGAACCACGACAGGTTTTTTTTTTTAATAGGTACCTTTACAGCCCCCTGAAGAAGGTCTAAAAAATAAGAGGCCGAAACATGTCAGGCTTTTGTATGATAAAACTTCCTGTAGCATCCTGGGACTTCACTCCCTTTTTATGCACATCTTGGATGCTCACTCAATTGAATCAGTGTCAGGAGCCATTGATGCAACAAGGGAAATGTGCAGTTCAGGAGCTTCCATAAATTGTGCGCTTAAAGGCCTCATTGATGCAAGGGTAAAGGTGCAAATAGTGTTCCACTGATGCAAAGCCATTGGCACAGGAGGGGAGGAACTGCAGAATTTACAGAGGCTCCCAAAATTACACACTTCCCTCAATGGTGCCAGATGTAGGGGAGTCCACTGGATTCTCAGGCCCAGTCGGGCACTTGCGGCATCCCTAAGGGTTGCAGGCTGGTTTTGTGCTGTTAGGGCACAATCCTGTGCATGTTTATTCAGAAAAAAAGTCCTACAATTCCCAGCATACTTCAGCCAGCCCATCTGGCTAGAGAGATGCTGGGAACTTTCAGAGTTTTTTCTGTCTAAACATTCATAGGATTGTGCCCTTATCGTTGTGTGGTTTCTTTTTTTAAAAAAAACCTATGTTTTAATGCATTTGTTTTATTATTGTTTTAATCAATAAACCAATTCTGTGCAACCCTGATAAGCCCACACCCTGCCAAGGTTGTTGATAGAGAAATGCATGCATTACTTTACAGCACATTGCATATCCAGAGACAGGAAGATTTAATACTCCCGACAAAAGATTGTGTCTGGTATCTCAAAGAAATCTCATTGATTGAAAGTTCTAATTTATAATGAAAAGATATTCAAAGCAAGATCTTGCTCTTTCCTGTGATATTTTAAAAAGAGAGGAACATAAAATAAATCTTTGATAACTTTTTTTAATCATAATCATAGTGTAGATATTAACTTCGCATTAGTATTGCCAGTATATGAATAATTTGCAACACCTAGTTTAGAGTAGGGGTGTGCACGGACCCCCCGGATCGGATCGGGACCCGGATCGGGACCTCCAATTTTGTCATGGACCGGTTCGGACAAAATCGGAGGCCCCCCAGACCGGATCGAGTCCGATCCCGACCCAAAAATCGTAAATTTTTGGATCGGCCGCCATTTTTTTCCCCATAGACTTGCATTGCAATGCAAGTCTATGAGGAAAAAATGGCGGCGGGTGGGTGAGGGGGGGCCTAACTCCCTCCCCCCCGGGGCCGTCCGCTGTGGATGGCCCCGGCAGGTAAGCCCCCTCCCCCGCGCTCCCTACCCCCCCTGGGGCCGTCCGCTTCCATCCGCTGGCACCCGCGGGCGCCAGCGGATAGAAGCGGACGGCTCCGGGGGGGGGTAAGCCCCCTTCCCCGCCACTGCTTACCTTCTCGGCCCGTCCGCTCCCGTCCGGCGCCGGCGGCTACTACCAGCGGGCTCCGCGGCCTACTCTCCAGTAGCGCGCCGGGTGATGACATCACCCGGCGCGCCACCCTGGAGTAGGCCGCGGAGCCTGCTGGTAGTAGTCGCCGGCGCCGGATGGGAGCGGCCGGGCCGGCAAGGTAAGGGCCCCCTCCCCCCTCCGCGCGCCCCCTCCTCCCCTCCACGCACCCCCTGCTTACCTTCTTGGCCCGTCCGCTCCCGTTCGGGGCCAGCGGCTACTACCAGCGGGCTCCGCGGCCTGCTCTAGAGTAGCGCGCCGGGTGATAACATCACCCAGCGCGCCACCCTAGAGCAGGCCGCGGAGCCTGCTGGTAGTTGTAGTCGCCGGCGCCGGACGGGAGCGGCCGGGCCGGGAAGGTAAGGGCCCCCCTCCCCCCCTCCGCGCGCCCCCTCCTCCCCTCCACGCACCCCCTGCTTACCTTCTCGGCCCGTCCGCTCCCATCCGGGGCCGGCGGCTACTACCAGCAGGCTCCGCGGCCTGCTCTAGAGTAGCGCGCCGGGTGATGACATCACCCGGCGCGCCACCCTAGAGCAGGCCGCGGAGCCTGCTGGTAGTTGTAGTCGCCGGCGCCGGACGGGAGCGGCCGGGCCGGGAAGGTAAGGGCCCCCCTCCCCCCCTCCGCGCACCCCCTCCTCCCCTCCACGCACCCCCTGCTTACCTTCTCGGCCCGTCCGCTCCCGTCCGGGGCCGGCGGCTACTACCAGCAGGCTCCGCGGCCTGCTCTAGAGTAGCGCGCCGGGTGATGACATCACCCGGCGCGCCACCCTAGAGCAGGCCGCGGAGCCTGCTGGTAGTTGTAGTCGCCGGCGCCGGACGGGAGCGGCCGGGCCGGGAAGGTAAGGGCCCCCCTCCCCCCCTCCGCGCGCCCCCTCCTCCCCTCCACGCACCCCCTCCTTACCTTCTCGGCCCATCCGCTCCCGTCCGGCGCCGGCGGCTACTACCAGCGGGCTCCACGGCCTGCTCTAGAGTAGCGCGCCGGGTGATGACATCACCCGGCGCGCCACCCTGGAGCAGGCCGCGGAGCCCGCTGGTAGTAGCTGCTAGTGCCGGATGGGAGCGGACGGGCCGAGAAGGTAAGCGCCCCCCTCCTCCCCCCCCGCTGTCCACTTTCATCGGCGGGCGCCCGCTGGCGCCCGCCAATGGAAGTGGCGGTGGGCGCCAGTGGGCGCCCGTCGATCCGCCGATCCGCCGATCCGCCGAACCGGTTCGGAGCCTTTTCGGACCGGTTCGGATTGGATCGGCCGATCCAGCTGCGGGATCGGAAATCGGATAATTTATCCGATTTCCCACTGGACCGGACTCGGATCGTGGATCGGGTCCGATCCAGTGCACATCCCTAGTTTAGAGTAGTTTTTAATAATAATAAAAAAAGATGTGTGACTCTCCATCAGTCTCACAGTGCCAAGACTGTGACACCTGGGCATGTGTACTAAGAGGAGTCAAGGGACCTTGGGGCTCTCTGGTTTTTAAAACACATTAATTAATTTTAAATAATGTTCATGTGTTCATGTGGTTGAAGCCTGCAGGAGTATTTTCAGCCATTAGGGCAGATGTCCCTAACCAGCATATTGCTTAGCCTACCATATAGAGGAGTTGCGAGTGCCTGATTGGGTCCGAGGGTCCGGCTGACCCCCTGGTGTCCCCTCCCCAGTTGGTGTGAGCACAGACCCCACTCAAGTGCTCCCGAGGCCAGCCACCTTCACGCCGAAATTACACACTTCCCCCCATTTATGTGTTCACCTGTGTGTAAATGGGGCCTTTACAGTCACCATTGACAGAACAGGGGGAGGTGCGCCATTTCTGGAGATTTTCCCTTCTGCATTTATGGTGACTACCATTGATGCAAGAAGTGTGCAATTTCAGCGGGTGGCTGCCGGGCACTCATTGGGCCTCAGAAGAGGCTTGCACTGTGGATGAGTGAGGGCAGACGGCAGAAGCGATGGGGCTGGCATCCTCTGAGGCAGGTGCAGGTGAGTTCTCCCACCCCTATGGGAGATTAATAGGCCAAGGGACACACTGCTATGCCTGCCTCCTTTCCTCTGCTGTATGTAAATGTGTACTTTTTGTATGCATTTTCCCTAATGTACTTTTTGAGGTATCCATTCTTTGTGTGCATTTTTAAATATACATTTTTTTACAAGTACTTTACATTGCTAAAGTTCATTTTTTCATATATTTTTAACACATCTACACATGTTGTGTGCACATCCCCCAATATAAATATTTTGTGTGCATTTTTTTCCACAAGATCAACTGCACTGGAAAGCTTGCTAAACATGAGATTTCAGGACACAACTTCCTCTTGGCTTTCTGGAAGGCTCAGGAGGTACATTAGGTAAATCCAGAGAGAGAGAGACAGAGAGAGATTCACTCCATCAAGATGTGTGTGATGTTCTCAACACCAGGTAGATCAGCTAATAGACACACATACACACACACACCTTGATAGAGTGAATTTCTCATCCATTAAATCCCAACAATGGTCATGATGTAGACACCTTGCTGTAGCTAAGTGGGTCTGGGGCTGACCAGTGCCTGGATGGGAGAATCCCATGTAAACCGCATGGAAGAATAGCAGGATATAAATGTACTAAATAAAGGAGCAATCCTATGCCCCCCCCCAACAGTGTCTTGAAATGGGGTGGGAATAGGATAGTTGAGTTTCCTAACTCCAAGGTTGGAGACAGGGCTCCATCCTCAGAGCCAGGAAACCATGCTACCTCCCTCTACCTTTTGTAGCTGGCACAGAGAGAACTCTCCACACTAGAAAGGAGCCTGGATTTGTTTTTGTTTTTGTAGTTTTTTGGGTTGTTGCAGTGGTTTTAAATGTATGTATGTATTGTGTGTATGTTGTATGTTTTTGCTGTTTTAATTTTTGTATATTGTTTTTAATTGTGTTAATCCTATATACACCACCCAGAGAGCTTCGGCTATGGGGTGGTATACAAATGTAATAAATAAATAAATAAATAAATAAGCATAGTGCAGAGATGGGGGGAAAGGGGGTGTTCCTGGGGGAGGGGAGGGGAGGGAGGAGACTAAGGTGGCTGTGATACAAGGTAGTGTCCTTCCCTCCACCTCCAGGCTGCCACAACAAGATAGGCAAAATCATCCATCTGGGAATAAGCAGGGAGATGGAGCATGGGGGGTGGGGAATCACCTTCATTGTCTTCCCACCCTGCTTGGATCCTTGGCAGCCTCCAAATTCAGATTGTGCCCTTAAATAATGTATATCTGTAAGATAAATAGATAGATATATAGATAGAGTTGATTCAATAATTACACATATTAATTATATAAATAACGTACATACTTATGCGTATTCCTCCTAAATTGTACCATCATTAAATCATCCCTAACAATATATATATATATATATATATATATATATATATATATATATATCTTGTATCTTGAACCTTCTAATTCCAATAAGAGAGGGGGGAGGGGGAAGACCACACACAATATATATATACACACACACACTCACACACTTGGGTTGGGATGGCAAAATCTGCTGCTCAACAGCTCACCAAGATTCTCTGAACTCCACTTCAGAGCACAGATCATCTCCCACCATTTTTCTTTGTGACCCATTTTGCTTTTCGCTTGAATGGGGAAAGTTCAGCAATTCTGCCTGCATTTTCTAGTGTGAAAATGCATATTTTTCAAAATGTGTGAATTTTAAAGAACAGATAAAAATGCTTTTAAAAAATGCAATCGCAAGTCTGGGAATGAGTGGATGTTTTCCCAAAGAATGTGCATTTGAGAGTGTGAACCCGGCAAGTTCGGATGATTTGCAAACTGAAATGAAATTCTCATATTACCTAAATAGTACACACACACACACATACACATTTTGTGAATAGGATTGGGTGATTTGGAAGGTAGTAGAGGTTACTTCTGTTTCAGCATAAGTAACTTTATTAAGGTGGGGAAAATATTCGACAGAAATTTCTTCAAAGTACACAGTAATAACGAGAGAATTAAGTTGGCTCAGGTTAAATATCATGTATAATTTAGAATTGTCCCAGAATATAAAAGGCATTGTTTTAAGCATGATACGGTATAATTGTTAGATGAGCGGTGGCTGCTTTTATTAACATTATATTAGAAAATTATGGTGTCTCTCTAGGCAGTGTACTCCAGGAGGAAATGTGCCCATGTTGGATTATTTGATGCTCTAAAGGATGGATTTAGATCATGCCTGATGATGCTTTTTGACATGGAAACAGTTTGAACCAGCTTGCTTAAACCTTTTGAAAAATAATCAGCTCATATCATGAGTCTAATTTTCTCTGATGGGTGTGTGTCTTTAGGAATTCATGGGAAATTGAATCTCCTTGCACTTTGAAGATTTGCATACCTTCTCCTACATAAGATCATATGAAGAGCCATGCTATATCAGACCAAGGGTCCATCTTGTCCAGCATTCTGTTCAAACAGTGACCAACTAGCTGCCCACAGGAAAGCCACAAGCAGGACTGCAACAGCACCCTCCTGCCCATGTTCCTCAACAACTGGTAGACATAGACACACTGCCTTTTACATTAGAGGTAGTATGTGGCCGTCAGGAGCAGTGGTCATAGATCGCCTTACCTTCATGAGTTTGCCCAATTCCCTTTTAAAACCATCCAAACTGGTGGCCATCACTACATCTTGCGAAGTGAATTCCATAGCTTAACCATGTGATGTGTGAAGAAGTATTTCCTTTTCTTTGTCCTGCATGAGCTGATCCCAGATTCTAATATTATGGGAGAGGAGGGAGACAAATGTCTCTGCTTTCTCCATGCCATGCATAATTTTGTACACCTCTATCATGTCTTGCTTAATTTGCCTTTTTTTTCTAAGCTAAACAATCCCAGATGTTGTAACCTTTCCTTATAGGGAGCTCCTCCAACCTTGAAGATGGTTCAAAGATGGACCTCCCAACCTTAACCTTTTTCACACTGATCCCTTTTTCCCTTCCTTTCCATAGCAGCCCTCTTCCACATGCACATTGTTTCAGTTATACTGCAACGTGTCCAGACATTGCAGTGAAGAGCAGCTTCATCTCTCTCTTCTATCAAGTCATCCTAGAGCCTCACTTCTCTACGGATTGGTGAGAATTTAGAAACTTAACAAAGGTCACCAATGTTTTCATAAACAGGATGGAAAGAACTTGAGATTCAACAAACCTGATTGTAGGAATAAATAATGCTTTCCACGACATAGCACAACATATTCTCAAAACTGTTCCAAAATATAGTACTATGGATATTGTTTTGGATAAAATCATTGGGACATTAAGAGGAAACCTCCAAACTATAAAAGTTACTCCTGCACAGAAAATCCTGAAACTATTGCTGCCCATTTCAGCGAATTTTGACAAGAAATGAAGAACTTCAATTATATAGGCAGAGATGACATGCCTTCATAAGGGCCTACCATGCCTGCAAATAAAATTTATGTCTTATGAACAGGAAAAAAATATATATTTCCATTTATATTCAACGGGAGTCATGAAGAATTGGATTTCCAAATCAAGATTTGGATTCAGACCCAAGTCAGAATAGACAGTCTCTGAATTAGCCCAAACTGAACTAGGATATTTCCTAGGGATGTGCAGCGGATCGGATCCGATCCACGATCCGAATCTGATCCGCCCCAAAATTGGAAAATTCTGATCTGATCTGATCCAACCAACCCTCCAATACAATACAATCCGATCCGCTGAGGTCTGATCCAGATCGGAAAAAATCGGCAGATCGGACGCCATTTTGAATGCTTTTTCCCATAGCCTAGTAATGTGTTACAAAAATGCCTATAACTTTTTCATTTTTAAAGATAGAAGGATGAAGCTTGGGCACTTTGTAGATGGGTTAGGGATAGTTTTCTGTGAGAAATTTCAGAAAGATTGGTTCATGCATTTTGTGGCAATTAATTTTTTAATAAAAAACCAGGAATGCCTATAACGTTTTCATTTTTAATGTTCAACACATGAAACTTTGCCACATTGTAGGTGGTACATTGGGACCTACGTATGTGAAATTTCAGAAATGTAGGTGCTTTCCTTGTGTGGCAATTAATTTTAGAAAAATGGGTAGTAGTGGGGTAAATATAGTTATGCCTCCAACTTTTTTATTTTTAAAGATACAAAAAGGAAACTTGGGCACATTACAGGTAACACGTTGGTTCACATGTGTGATAAATTTCAGAAAGCTAGGTCCAGGCATGTGGTGGCAAGGTGTTTTTGAAACAATGAGGAAAGAAACACCTATAACTTTTTTATTTTAAAAATTAGAAGTCTGAAAGTTGCTCACTTTGTAGATGGGTTAAGAGTAGTTGTCTTTCAGAAATTTCAGAAAGTTAGATCCAGGCATTTGGTGGCTACGAATTTTTTAGATTAAAAGTTACAAAAGTTTTTCCACAGAGGCTTGGGCCGTCAATTGCAGCCCCCTCCCCCTCCTCCCTCTCCCTCTTTTATCTGTCAAAACTCTGTGTTGTTGTAACTTTTAATCTAAAAAAATTGTAGCCACCAAATGCCTGGACCTATCAGTCTGAAATTTCTGATAGGTCCAGGCATGTGGTGGCAAGGTGTCTGCACACACCACTTTGAAGACTGTAGAAAATTTCTCCTGTAACGATCCTAGCGAGAGAGAGTGATCCTAGGCTCAGCCGTTCTGCTTGAGTAAAAAGTGAAAGTATCAAAGCAGACACGAGCCAAGTGCTACTTTGTTTCTCCTTTTGTAATGGATACTAGCTCAGTTGCAGCCAAGCGTGCAAGGATCAAAGAGATGAGAGAAAGTGTTTCCTTCTTCTTCCCGGGAGGCGGGAGGGTGCAATTGACAGCCCCAGCCTCTGTGGAAAAACGTTTATAACTTTTAATCTAAAAAATTCATAGCCACCAAATGCCTGGACCCAGCTTTCTGAAATTTTACACACATATCAAGTGAAGTGTTCCCTGTAATGTGCCCATGTTTCCTGTTTGTATCTTTAAAAATAAAAAAATGGGAGGCGTAAATGTATTTACCCCTCTACTACCCATTTTTCTAAAATTAATTGCCACACCAGGCAAGCACCTACGTTTTTGAAATTTTACACACATAGGTCCCAAGGTACCACCTACAATGTGGCAAAGTTTCATGTGTGTAACTTTACAAATGACAAAGTTATAGGTGTTTCTTTCCTCATTGTTTCAAAAATAACTTGCCACTACATGCCTGGACCTATCTTTCTGAAATTTCACACACATATCAAAGCAAGTGGTACCTATAATGTGCCCAAGTTTCCTATTTGTATCTTCAAAAATAAAAAAATGGGAGGCGTAAATGTATTTACCCCACTACTACCCATTTTTCTAAAAATTAATTGCCACACAAGACAAGCACCTACGTTTCTGAAATTTCACACACATAGGTCCCAAGGTATCCCCTACAATATGGCAAAGTTTCATGTGTGTAACTTTAAAAATGACAAAGTTATAGGCATTCCTGGGTATTTATTAAAAAATTAATTGCCACAAAACTCATGCACCAATCTTTCTGAAATTTCTCACAGATAACAGTCCCTAACCAGTGTATAATGTGCCCAAGTTTCATCCTTCTATCTTTAAAAATGAAAAAGTTATAGGCGTTTTTGTAAAACAATACTTGGCTATGGGAAAAAGCATTCAAAATGGCGTCCGATCCGGATCGGACCTCGTCGGATCGGATCGGATCAGAGGTTGATCGGATCGGATTGGATTTTCCCAATTTTGGGGCGGATCGGATTCGGATCGTGGATCGGATCCGATCTGATGCACACCCCTACTCCTAACCCATCTAAAATGTGCCCAAGTTTCATCCTCCTATCTTTAAAAATGAAAAAGTTATAGGTGTTTTTGTAACACAATACTAGGCTATGGGGAAATGCCTTCAAAATGGCGTCTGATCCGCGGATCGGACATCCGATCCGCGGATTGGGATCTGATTGGATCTGATCCACCCAACCTCTAATCCAATCTGATCTGACCCCCCCAGGTCCGATTCCGATCTGCTATCCGATCCGATTCGGGAGGTCAGTGCACATCCCTAGTATTTTCTAAATTACCAAATTAGGATGGATCTGAACTGAATCTTTTGGTTGGTGCAAACTCTTAGCTGCTGTAGTTAGAGTAATCAGAGCAAGGGCTAGCTTTTTTTCCTAATGGGGTTGAAAGAAATGGAAAACTCAGCCAGGCCAAGCACCCTTGGACTCTGCCTGGAATCTGCTGCTGTTGCAACAGCCTTTATAATCCATCTCCTAGTCTAGCAATCTTCTGGAAAGCTCTCCTCCTGTTCAGGACTAAGTCTTCTGACTGCTGGCACTGCTCGGCAATTCCCCTGCCTGGCTCAGAAGGCTGGAAAAACACATGTTACCTGATTGCATATGTTCAAATTGAACTCACCCGCCCATCATACCTGATGTCAATTACAGTCTGTTCTCTCCAAAATACAGCTTGTATCTATGAAGGTGCTCTTTGTGCAAAGCAAGGGGAGAATCCGGCCAAGGTTAAGTCCTTCCAAGTGCTACTGATTTTCTGCGAGATCTAAAAATACTCAATTTTTGAGAATTCTATGTAGTGAGTTAATTCATGCAATGAACTTAACCATGTGTCTGGCATTAACATTGGTACTATGACTGCAAAGAGGAGGAGGAGGAGGAGGAGAAGGAGGAGGAGGAGGAGGAGGAGGAGGAGGAAGAGAGAATAATATTTTGCTGTGAAGGAAGAGTAAGCCCAAGGAGAAATGTCTGCAGGATTTAGAGTCCAGCATTGAAAATCAGATGTACACCCCCATCGCAAAAGTTCTCTCTTGCAGACCTCTGATGAAAATTGCTCTATTGGCTAACTTTACCTATGTTCTGAAGGTCTGAAACATCCTACAAAGTCTGAAGAGGTTGAATCATTCCTACATTAACATCCTACAAAGTCTGAAGAGGTTGAATCATTCCTACATTTCCCCCTCTTTTGTTCTTCAGAACTTGCACCAAAACAACACTGTATCGAAAAAAAAAAAGATTTTGAAAGTCAAAGCCCTCTGGAGAAATATTGGTGGTAAGGGGAGCTTAATCAGTTCCAACTACTAAATAGTTTTATTTCTTATTCTGCACAGTTGCTTTTGAAAGCACAAGATGCCATAAAATGGGTTCTTATGATTTGTGTAGGGCATGGGTAATGAAACCCACCTTCCCCCTTCCTTTGTGTTATTACTATGGTAGAAACTATATAATCCCTGTAATATTTTCTAAATAGAGATTACACAGAAAAATGTTGGGTGGGTATGCTTTGTTTATTCACTTCACAATACATCGAACCCTCATTTTGTCTGTGAACAGCGGAAGAAATTGGCTACAAAGAACCAAAACCATGACATTGGTAAATGAAGAGTTGGCCTCATTGCATCATGGCCTTAAGCACCGATATTTATAAAAGGGTTGTGAGTCGTATATGTGAAACTTGGAGGCTATCAGTAAGTAGTTCAGGGGAATATATTATTCTCCTTAATAAAATATTATTTTTCCTAGAAGCAGATTCTTCAAAAAGAGTGCCCTTCATAAATAAAACAAACATTAAACATTCATCCAGGACCTCCAAAAATCATTGCTTTAGGATAAATCTGCAGGAGATTGTAAGTACCTGAATTATAACTCCCTTGTGGTGGTGAACACAAAAATTACTGCAGAATGGATGGAAAAGGTGCTCAATCTGCATCGGGTAGTCTTATTTCTATATTTAGTTGCGGAATTGCTGTTGTCCTCTCATGTAAAGACAGGACAGTGTATTGTTAAGGTCAGAATTTACATTTTTAACAATTGCTGGTGTACCTTATCTATCTGAGGAAGAAAGTATATAATTCATTGAATACAAAATGGCAATGCCACGGCTGCTCAGGACATCTGTAGACTACTTCTCTGTTTTAGGGGAATAAGCCCTTCTGGAACATGAATGACCAGATGGAGGAGGTTTAGCAAAATGGAGCGCCAGGGTAATTGCTTCCCACTGAAACCCTGGTTCTCTTCTGGCAGAGGACAGGCTGCTCTTCATCCAGCGGATCTAGCCGGAACCATGAACTCTAACTGGGACCCAAGAGAGCCAAGCATGCATAACTGGAGTGCTTTAGTCAAGGTAGCAGAGGGCCCATGCCAGGTTCTCAAGGAACAAGAGAGACACGATCAGAGCTTCTTAGGAAATTGAGTTTTATTGAGGAAGTATAACAACAGTAGTTGGACACTGGACTGTTGAAGGCTTACAAGAAATGGAGAAAGGGAGAGAAAGATGCTTTTAGGGTGAGTGGTGCATCTGTGTAGTTTGACTTTGGCTTCAAAGGAGGTGAAGAAAAGGGGGGATTATAGAGAGAGGAAGAGTTCAAGAGGGAGAGGAACTTCCCTATCCATCTTTATGCTCTGTCCAAATAGAAGAAGAGAGTGCAGGGATCTAAGGTGTCAGGATAAATCCTAAAGAGTAGAAAGCCAAGGCTTTCATCAGCCACCTTAAAACATCACTGGGTGGACTCTGCTGAAAGTTGGGTGACAGAGTGAGCACCCAGTCATGAGTTTCAACTTAGTGGCAGGAATTTATTTCCCACCCTTGTTTCCTCCTCCCCACAATTCTCATTCAGTTTGATAGAAAACAAATAGCTTTTGAAAATAAATCAGGTGGAAAATGTGGAGAAATTTTCATGGGTTGGGTTTTGGGTTTGTGTGCTTACCTTGCTTAGGAGGTGGCTGGGGAGTGTGCACAAGTGTTTTGTCTTTCATGGTACAATTCTCTTTCAGGCAGCCTGTAGCCTCCTCAGCTTCCCACTCTTCAATTGAAGCGCAGTGAAAGAAATTATGAGGTAATTCCTCTTGGATAGGGTGGGCAACCTGTGTGGCTGCAGAACAATAGAGGGATGTGTAATGGGAGCATATGCAGCACCCTCAGACACAATGATTAGATAAGCTCAAAAATACCAAAATTAACTTGAAATAATTTGTACAGTGCCCTGAGGATGAGGCAGAAAAATGGATGCCTATTCAATAAGGGGAGGAAAATTTTGAGGAAATTATAGGACAGATTTTGGCACGACACGAACTCTTCCCGAGAGCTGGACACAACACTGCCCCTCACACTAGGGTTGTGGCAATGCAAAATGACTTTTGACTATATGGATATGGAAATAAAGATTTTTCTTCAGTAACTAGAAATCATTGTAAAGTGCATAAGGCAGTGCTGGGCAACCTGGGACCCTCCAAAGGAGTACAGGGCTCCTGTATCTTTAAGAGTTGTATTGAAAGGCGAATTTCAGCAGGTGTCATTGGTAGGCATGCAGCACCTGGTGAGAGTCCCTCTTCATCACAACAGTTAAAGCTGCAGGAGTATAACTAGAGTGACCAGAAACAAAAGAGGGCAGAGCTCCTGCAGCTTTAACTGTTGTGATGAAGAGGGAATTTCACCAGGTGCTGCATACCTACAAATAGCAACTGCCGAAATTCCCTTTTCTATACAACTGTTAAAGATACAGAAGCTCTGTCCTCCTTTCCATATGGTCACCCTACTCCAGATGTCTTGGATTATAGCTCCCATAATCCATTACCATTGGCCATGCTGGATGGGGTAGATGGGAGCTGTAGTCCAAAGCATCCAGTTACCTGCCCTTGGTATAAGGGAGCCAAAGCATTCTCCCGGAGATGGGGTTTGGAATCTTCCATCTATGTGGTTTGTGGAAAAGGTTTTTTACTTAAAGAACACAGTAGCACAGTATGAACTGACAGCAATATAATCACTTGTGGCTCATTCCATGCCTCTGACAGGTATGCAGTTCTGGAAAGAGATGAGCCCATTAATGAAATACTATTCTATATGCTTCAATCAATTTGCACTGTGCTGAAAAGTTGTGGGGGAAATGCCATTTATAAATGAGCAGAGACTGTGTCAGCCATATGCATATTCAGAAATGAAGATACAGTTTGCATCTAATAATTTCCTTGCATGTACCCTGGATAGACAATTTATTTAAGCAAGGCCACAATCCACATATCTCACAGAAAACATGTTGCCGTACGGAAAGCTTGATGTATTCAAGGTCTTACTGAAGAGGCTGCTAGGAGAAAAGTTTGCTGCATGAATTAAGTATTCCTTGCACTAAAAGACATTTGCATTGTTTATAGCATTCCTCCCCTCACATTACTACTATGGCAAATGTGGAAAAAAACTGTATTTGAGCCAAAGGAATAGCATATCTTGGCAGAGTGGCTTAAGTATATTTCCTATTCACTGAACAGATAAATGAAGCCCGGGCAATGCATTAGAGGAAATTCTGCTTTGAATGCTACTCCATTGCCTCGTGAGATCCTCCACAGGAAATAGTCTATCACAGGCACTCACTGTCAAATCCAGTTCCAGCTGAGAGGCAGAGATCCCGACATGCATTCGAATGCAGCCCCTGCCCTCCTTCCTCTCTTCCCAGCTGTGGTTATTTTGTACGGTCAAAAAAATAAATAAATCTAAAAACTGAAATGAAATGGAAATACACAAGCCAGAAACAGTTGTTTCTTTCACAGCGTGTGGTTCACAATGCCACAAAGGTGTTCTTTTTGTTTTTTGTTTTTAATGAGCTATATTGTCCTAGACACAACAATCATAGATCATAGATAGAGAGATAGAGAGATAGATGATGTTTGAGCACCATAATTTGTTATCTTAGAGGAATTTCCAATAGTGTCATTCTGCAAACTCAAATAGCTAATGGTGCGCCACCAATTCTTTCCATTGTGCAAGCAATTGTGCATTATGCATGCATGTTACACTTGTGCAGCAGCTTGAGCACCCACATGCCTAACTCTATTTGTGCAAAAGTAACTTCCGTTGGATTCTCCTCTTGTGCATAGTTCAGAAACATTTAGTAATGATGCCTCCTGTTATAAAGGCAGTTAGCAGAGATAACACAAAGGTAAACAGAACGAGCATTTACCAGTCCCCTATGCACATAAGGCTACCTTAGAATGAAAAAGGGGACCATCTTCAGTGAAGAAAGGGTAGAATGGCTTTACTCACAGATGATCTTGCATATGAATTCAGGTACAGCATAGAGTTTCAACAAAGAAGTTTGCTCAGTCTATTTCAGGTTCCACTATGCAGGCAGGAGTAAAAGAGCAAACGTGCACTCCCAGCAATGGAGGAAGTCAGAGAAAGTGTGGGAGGAAGGGGAGGAGCAAAAGGAAGAAATCACCGGAAACCACTCTGTAGGCTATAGAGATCCTAAGGCTAGTTGTGATCAAAATTTCCATGAGTAAACTAACTGCAACACTGCCATCTTCCAGTCACTTGCAGATGAGGTTGCAATGTTCCCAACAATTTAGCTAGTGCATCATTTGCGCCAGCAGAATGACACGGTTGGATAGTGTGCATAAAAGTATAAGAAGAGCAATGCTGGATCACTCTAAGGCCAGATCTACACCAAGCAAGATATAGCCCCTATGGTTGTCTTCACACTTCAATACCTGCCCAAATCTAATTCAGCACCCCATTTGCCATAATGGCCAAAAGGATACTTTCAGGATGCCCAAAACACGACATCAAGGAGACAGCCCAATCCTGCCGTTGCTACCCAGCAGCTGGCATGCAGAGATATGCTACTGTCCATAGTGTAGGAAATGTTGCTTTTCCATCAGGTAACATACAGGGCTAAGCAATTATATATATAATCCAGTAAGCACATATAAAGCCTAGGCACATATATTTAATCCAATAATTAATAAGCTAAAGCAATTTTAATTTAGGAGGCACATAAATAAGATGTCAAATGCACAGTAGTGAGCAAGAAAGCAGAAGCACATATCTAAAAGTAGATGTAGGCAATGGAGAAGAATTGTCAGGTGTCTGTGACCTTTGAAGCGTAAAGAAAGGCACAAGACATGGGACCACTGGTTGTTTTGTCATAAGACTGTTTAAATGGAACTTAGCTAATGCAAGTAGGAAACACAGGTGTCTGCGGTTAGGAGCGGATGCGTGATGGCAAGGAACACAGGTAGAAATAACTAGACCATGACCGTAGGTCAAGCTGCGCTAAGATTGTTTGCAATTACAGAGGAAACAGATGATTCTGGTAAATACATGTGTGGGTGTAAAAGTGTGGAGGAGAGGGGAAGATGAACAAAGGCAGGGATTTTAGTATTATAATCAGGCATATCGGATAGGCTGTAACTTTTTATAGGAGGAACCTTTTCCGCCCGGGAACAGAGAATAAATGCTGTGTAATTTATGATTTCCGGTGTGTGCCAAGCTTGTATAGCCACACCCCTTTTGCAAAAGGCTTTTTGCAATAAAGAAACTTGTCTTCAACTGTCCAGATTGTGTTGTCCTTTTCTGAAACAGAATGGGCATTTCTAACAATAGGGATGAACAAGACTTTTGTTTTGGTTAATTTGTGATCAGAACTTGGTCCAAAAGCACATTTTGCAGACAAGGCTCACACATTCCTGAGCTTGCAATGCAGGTTCAAAAATGCATACTGTGGAAAGATTTGCACATTAAAATCTTTGCACGTGTGTGTGTGTGTGCATTTTCACATTTCTGTCAGTGGGGGGAAAGTGTGCATTTGAGTATGCACTTTAAAAATCATGTTTACCCAAATGTATATTTTCCTGTCTGAACAACAACGACAACAACAAGCTCGCAATTGGGAAGAGAAATAAGGTGGACCTAGCTTTGAGATGGAACTCAGAGAACCAAGACAAGGTAGTTTCTCCCATCTCTCTATTGTTCTGTCTCGGTTTGAAGCCTGGAGGAGTTGACTTCAGCATGGGCCCTCACTTATTGTTCTGGTAGGACAGGATAAGGTAGAATCAAGTCTGGTAAAGTGGAGTCTTGTCAAGGAAGTGGAATAATTTCATGCCAACTCATGTCAGGGTCACAACAACAGCCAAGGTGGAGCTTCAGGCCCTCAGATAGAGCGTAACATCCCTTGCATACAACTTGTGTTCTCTTGAACATGAGTACAACTTTCTGCACAATCAGAGACCCTCATAAACCAGTTCCCTTGATCATGTGATGAGTTCTACTCACATTCAAGTGAATGTGAGTAGAACACCGCTCCAGAAGAACATCAGAAGAACCATGCTGGAGCAACCAAGGGTCCATCTAGACCGGCATTCTGTTCAACCACCTGTTGACCAGGAACCCACAAGCAGGACATGAGTGCAACAGCACCCCATCCATGTTCCCCAATAACTTGTGTGCATCAGTTTATTGCCTCTGATACTTGAGGTAGCACGTAGCTATCAGAACTAATCACCATTGATAGCCTTCTGCTGCAGGAATTTATCTCCAGAATGTAGCAATGTTGGGGACTGAAGACATGGGAGTCGATGTATTTGGGGATATTGGGGGTTGGGGGCAAGCAAGGAAAGCCCCTACAGAATTTTAGACTTCACACATTTTGGCAACAACTGATGCTGGTTTTAATGTACTGGTACAAAGTGTGTCCTTTTTGTTCATTGAAGTAGGATTCTGCTTACTGTCCTTGCATCCCTATGACTTGTCACTGTTTACATCAGGGATAATAATGTTTATTTTGCCAAGGTTAGCATTCCCAAGGTGATCCACATACTACCAGTGAACCTGGCCAGAGCCCAAAGTAGGTGGAACTATGGCTGCATCTTCAAATTAGATTTAAGAGAAACGGGTTCTCGGGATGCAAATTATTTATTTTCACAAAGCCAAACATGTTTCGGCCTGTACTATATTCAAAGGCCTTCCTCGGGGGGATTGTAAGAATATAGATAACCTATGGTGTCTCAGGAGACAATCATTTTGCTAGAGGAAAATCTGCAGTCACTATCTTCTAACAACCCCTGAGGAAGTTCTTTGAATAAAGTACAGGCTGGAATGTGTCAGGCTTCCTGGAAATAAATAATTTGCATCCTGAGAACCCGTTTCTCTTTTCTCTGAGCTGTTTTGGATACTATCCTCCTTTAGTTTTTGCTTTTTCAAATTAGATTTGCCTAATCTTTCTTCAGTTGTGACCTATGTCTTATAGAGACCAGATGTCCACATCCGAAATGTCCAGCAAAGTTCTGAAAGTTTAATACCAAGGAAGCAGTATAACAAGTCTTTGAGATGCTTGATAGATAAGAGAAAGTTTGAAGACAGCCTGGCACTTCTCACTGCAGGACTTGTCACCATTTAGGAGTACCTGCCCCATTTGATGGACTTTGGTGTCTATAATATAGATGTCTAAGAAAGCTTCCACATTCATTTCAACTTTGCCTTCTTCTCTAGCACAGAAGTTTTCTGAAACTTAGGTGGACTCATTTTCCACTTTGACCCATCTTTTTCTGTCATTAAATGGTGTTGTCGGCTCAATTAGCGAGAGAGATTATTGCTTTCTAATATTGCCGCCAGGTACTAAAAAGGTGAATGGCCTTATCTTTCCCTGCACAACAATTCTGCTTTCTGCTGGAGGGGATGAGAATGAGAACAGAATTGTTTAAAAATACATTCTTTAACTTGAAGTGGTTACATTGGTAACTGAACTGCCCCTACATGCCTGGAGACAGTTAACCCATCCTCCAGTTTGTGTTTATGCTGAAATTTAATCATTTCTTGAGACAGATAATTAATGAGGTGCATAACACTTGTTATTGGTGCATGGTTTTTTTGCGGCGGATGTCACATCAGTTATACAAAATATGGAGATTAATTGGGCAGTACTGAAAGGGGTCATTTCTGAGATAATTTTCAGCACTGGCAAAGAGTGACCCTTTTTTCTTATTTTTTGGGGGGTGGATTAAAAAGAGGGTGAAAGTGTTCACCAATTGAGAGTAGGAATATAAGAAGCTGACTTATACTGAGTCAGACCTTGGGTCCATCTAGCCTGGAATTGTCCACACTGACCAGCAGCTGCTCTTCAGGGTTTCAGGTAGGATTCTTTTCCTGCCCTGCCTGGAGATTCCAAGGTTCAAATCTGGAACCTTCTGCTTGCAAAGCATGTGGTCTACACCCCCTTCCCATGTGCTATGCTTTGTTTTCACCTAATGATGTCCATGTGTACTGAATTCCGACTGTCTATATAATGTTGTGATGTCATCCTTACATGGCCCAGAACCACAATGGAGTGCTTCTCCTGGCATGAACCAGCCCATAAGGCCCACCTCCAGGTGCCTCTTCTGAATGAGGAAAGGAGGGTGGCAACAAGGGAGAGTCCCTTCCTGGTGGTGCCCCCCCCCCCAATTATGGAATGATCTCCCCAACAAGGTCCGGCTGGTGCCAACATTGTTTTCCTTTCAGCCCCAGGTTTGGCAGCCTATAATGAGTCCTGGATTGTCTTTGCTTGAATGTTTAAAAATTGTTTTAGATATATACATTGTCTGTTCATGTGCTGTCTGTTTATATATTTTTATGTAAATGGGTTTGCGCTTTGTACAATGTATTTTTTTTTAATCTTTGTGAATTGCCCAGAAAGTTTGGGCTATGGAACGGTATAGAAAAATAATGAAATGAAGTCCCCTTCTCAACAGAAGAGGAAAATGTCTTCCATTGCCACCAATAGAGTCTTGGGGCTCTGGGACACTGAAACCCAGCAATACTCCTCAACCCACTGATGGTATGGTTGTAGTACTTTGGCCCCATGGTATTGTGTTTGGATATGGGGTCAGAGTTGCCATCTTCGTTTGTTGTAGGATGTGACTAACTGGGTTCATCTCTCTATTAGATTATCTATTGCAGAGACACTGGCTGAATTCGGACAGCATGATAGTCAATGGTGGGGTAATAATCAACTTTACAGTTGTTTATCTAGGGGGTACTCCCCACACAACATGGTAATAAATAATCAACTGTGGTGAGGATTAGGATCAGCGCTGAGTTGACTATGGCAGCATTTGGACGACATGATAGTCAATACAACTGACTATTGTTCCCCCCCCCCCGTTGCTTATTGTGTCATCCGAATTCAGCCACTGAGTAACTGTGAAAGATAAGATGCTTGTGAGTAAGTAAAGGCAGGCCTACCACCCAAGGCCTGGAAGAGAAGCACGATGAGGCTGTAGATCTTTGATACAATGGAGTTATTTTATTTAAAAACTCTAGGACCTCATTTATACCAAGCAGGATATAGCAGTATGAAAGTGGTATATGGTATATGTCAGTGAGCCCCAACAGTTGTTAGTACACTTCAATACCGCTATAAAGCAGTAGTGTGGCTCCTGCCTTTTGTATACCCCTTTCATACCACATAGCGCTATATTCTGCTTGGTGTAGATGAGGCTCCAGTCACAACAAATCACATTCTTCTGTCACTTCCTCTTCAGTGTCTTTTGCTGAGCTATTCCTGGGTGCTGGCTAGGCCTTAGCAATCTGTTTCTCAACTTCATTGGGGGAAGGCAGTTTAGATCTAGGATAAAATGCCTGTGTCCCTGTCCAAGGGAATGGAATAAATGTGGTTTGGGAGAAATTACTAGCAGGTGGAGCATGGAGAGTATTAAACAGTTTAAAGTTTGCTGAAGTAGCTCAAGACAGCTAGTTGGAGATGGTGTACGTGAACATTTAGCACTTTGTTTCCCTGTAAATTACAAAGTTGAGAGTCCAACTTGAATACGTGCAGCGATTATATTTCAAATGTCAAATTAATACTCAGTATGCAGAAGATGTGCATAGGGTATTTGGGAGTCTTCCTTCTCCTAGGAAAGGACTATCCTGGTCAGATACTGCCTGAGATCCAAAGAAGCATGTAGTTCCACAAACTGAAGAATATTTTAATATTGAGGGTTCATTGTTTTCCAAATATGTCACATGGTAAATCTTTTCTTTTCAATGGAGAGGAGCTTCAGGAGTTGTTGGTGCTGATGTGGGAGTTAGGTATCCAAAGAGCTGGGCAAATTTCTGCTGACTCGGCCACCTGGACTTCGGATCACCCATTCATGACCTGGCCTGACTCGGTGCATGATGAGTAGGACCAGCTTGTAGATTTTTAGTTTTTTTTAAAAAAAAATTGCACAAATCACTGTTTGCACAAAACCACAGTCATGCATAGCACAATTTGTGCAAAATTGTAGGCATAAATGGTCTAATTTGCACAAATTAGTTCATTTACACCTGCAATTTTGCACAAACTGCACTATTTGGCAGGATCTACACTACTGCTTTAATGTGGTTTATAACAGTAGTGACAACTGTTGGGGCCCAGGCATTGGTGTGCACACAGGGTGTGCTGAGTGTGCATAGGCACACCCTAATTTCCCAGGGCTGGTGGGTCTTTCGACCGTGCACCCCGCAAGCCCTCATCCCCCTCCCACACCAGGGGAGCGGACGTGGACTCTGGCTCTGCCCAGCAGAGAGAGGGAGGGAGGGGAAGCTGGACCAGCCTCCTCCTCCTGCTCCTTGCCGCCTCCGCTCTGGGCAGCTCGCATGCTGCACTGGCGCCCAGAGGCCCAGCTCGGCGCAGGCAGAGGATGGAGCAGCAGCGGCTGTTGCGCCCTGGGCCCTAGAGCCAGGGCGGCGAGGGAGGAGAAGGCCGGAGCTCGGGGCAAGGCGGCGGCTCCCCTCCTCCCTCCCCGTCTGATCCCGGTGTGGAGCTGGAGTGGGAGGAGGCAGAGGTGGCGGCGGCAGCAGCGCTCCCTGTGCATGTGGCCCCAGGTGCAGGTGACACACCTGCTGCTTTTCCACCCTCCCCCACTGCTCCAATTGGGGGCATGGGGGTGGGAAAGGCCCCGATTCCCGTGGTGCACACCCTAATGAAATGTGCTGTGCATGCCTATGGGCCCAGGACACACACCATATACAGTTTTCAAACCATTTTCAAAGTGTTATATCCACTTGGTGCAGGTCTGCTTGGTGTAGATCTGGCCATTGTGGCCGCAATGTAGTGCAAATCATGATTCGTGCAATTTTTTATTTTTATTTTTTAAAAGAACTGATACAGTTCCTGGGTTTCAAGAACTAATCCACAGCTCAAATCTCAAATGCAAGCTGAGTCAGGGGCACTGTGAGAGTCTGTCAGGTCAAAAAAGACCTGAATTTCCTTGTGGTGGACAATCCTAACAAGTCATGCTCAAGTTTTTTGGGCATATCTAAAGTAGTAGGCACAGTTTTTATCCCCAAATCAAATGAGTCTTCTGACGGCAAAGAGAATATAAGCTTCACAGATCCCATATTTGAATTAATGATGCCATAGAATTTTGGAACACCATTATCTATTGGATCAGCAAAAAACTCAAAGGAAGATGGTTTGCTAAAAGATACAGGCACTTTCTAGAATCATAGAATCATAGAATAGTAGAGTTGGAAGGGTCCTATGAGGCCATCAAGTCCAACCCCCTTCTCAATGCAGGAATCCACCTTAAAGTGTACCTGACAGATGGCTGCCAGCTACCTCTTGAATGCCTCTAGTGTGGGAGAGCCCACAACCTCTCTTGGTCATTGGTTCCATTGCCGTACTGCTGAGATTTTCCTGATCAACAGTTAGAATATGGCTTCCTGTAACTTCAGCCCATTATACCGTGTCCTGCACTCTGGGATGATCAAGAAAAGATCCTGGCCCTCCTCTATGTGACAACCTTTCAAGTATTTAAAGAGTGCTATCATGTCTCCCCTCAATCTTCTCTTCTCCAGGCTAAACATGCCCAGTTCTTTCAGTCTCTCCTCATAGGGCTTTGTTTCTAGACCCCTGATCATCCTTGTTGCCCTCCTCTGGACACACTCCAGCTTGTCTGCAACCTTCTTTATGTGTGGTGCCCAGAAGTGGACACAATACTCAAGATGAGACCTAACCAGTGCCGAATAAAGGGGAACCAATACTTCGTGCAATTTGGAAGCTATACTTCTAATAATGCAGCTTACAAATATCAAGGTGCTTACAGATTGACTTCTTTATAATCTGCTCCAAAATTTTCCCAGGGATGGCTGTCATATTGACTGGTAGATAGTTCCTAGGTTCCTCCTTTTTGCTCTTTTTGAAGATAGGGACAACATCAGCCCTCCTCCAGTCATCCGGCACTTCATCCGTCTTCCATGATTTTGCAAAGATAATAGACAGTGGTTCTGAGAGTTCTTCTGCCAGCTCCTTTATTGCTCTTGGATGCAATTCATCGGGCCCTGAAGAAATTTCAAAGAAATTAGGTGTTCCTTGACCATTTGTTTATCAATCTAAACCTGCAATTGTGCCCCTTCAGTTTGTACTTCACTTTTTCCACAGGGGTCATAGACCCACTTTTTGGAGAAGACTGAGCCAAAGTAGGTATTGAGCACTTTGGCTTTTTGTTTGTCATCTGTTATCAACCTACATGTAGAAAGAAACCAGAGACCAGTTGTTTCAGTAGCTGATTTCATTCTTTTTTTTTATTTAGTGCTTTCTAATGTGCCAAGATGCTTAGGACGATCATCACAGCTATTTTTGTGTCCTACCCCTTTTGATTATAATGTTGCTTTCTCCAGCAAAGCACTTTTAAGAATGATTATAGTTTTTATCTCCTGTTATCTCCTTAATTTTGATAAATACCTCTCTTCCAGTGTTTCAAAGTGTGTTCACTTGTTAGCGACTAAGAAGTTAATTTAAAGATGTCTTTACTTCTGAAAATGCTTAGGGCATGAATAACTTGTACCATGGGAGGAGCAGGGCCACTGTATTTAGGAATGGACAAGCATGGTCCAATTTCTCTGGAAACCTCAATCGGGGTTGCGAGTACTTGCAAGTACTTACCCAATAGTAAGGGCATTTGCAAGTTCTTCCGACGGCTGTTTGTCAAACCCAAATTGTTTAGCCTTTCTCCTCTGTCACTCCTACCAAAGAAAGAAAACCCAGTTCTTGCAAATGGGCAAGTAGCCAGGCAAGCCAGGCCAACTGATTAATCAATGGGCCAGCAATCCTGTCTAGAGATGCACAGATTGTGTAAACTCGATTCCGTCTGTGTTTTGCAGATTGTAAGGAGCCTATTGTTCCATTGTCTGCTCAACGATGGAATCAGATTTTTTTAGTTTCCAAATTTGCACAAATTCCTTCAAAATGTGCAAATCCCCTTAAATGAGCATGTTCATGCTTTAACCTGTGTAGAAAATTTGCATTTTTTGCTGTGTGGGGGGAGTGGTTGTTGTTGTTGTTTAAAAAATGTGTATTTCTCTATTTTGAAATTTGCACAAAATTCCCAAAGGTTAGAAAAATGGTCTGCAAAAAAGTCAGCTTGCTGCAGAATCCATTGGTCCAACTCAGAAAAATCCAAACTCATTTGGTTCCATTGTGGATTTCTCGGACATCCCTAGTCAAGCCTGCCCATCTTCCTGCAGAAATTCTAATGATGTCTGTGAGCATGCTGAGATGCAACGTTTCTTTCCCAGATCAAGAGGTTTGCAGTTTCAGCATGTTTAGCTTTTGTATTTGGATGGCCAGTCAGGATAGCTGATCTATTGACTAGTAAGCTGGGCTCCCACTTGCCTTTGGCTACCTTCCCCTTAGGGGGGTCTTATGCCGCACCCCCCAAAAAAAGAGGGCACTAATTTGCATAATATTTGTATATGTTTTTTTTCTATAAACTTATTTGTTACATTTATATCCCACCTTCCTCCCAAGTAGCCTAAGATGGCATACATGATCTTCGTCCTCTGCATTTTGTCCTTGGTGTACTGTCCAGGTGTTAGCTACTGATGGGTAACATCAAATCCCTTGCTGCTTTCCTTCTTTAGGGTTCTTTAGTTTCAAAACAGACTTAGTCTGGACAGCCCTTCAAAGAGAGGGCCCTTTGAAATGGAGGATTGCCCTCTGGCAGTCCTGGAAATAGAGGACTGCACACTGTAAATTCGGATGCCTGGTCACCCTACTCTTTCCCCACCCCACACACTTGTGCAACAGTAAGTGTTTTCTTTCTTTACTTGTAAGGGAGGCCACATCTATGTTAAAATCTGTGTTAAAAAAATTGCTTGGGACTTGGGCGAGTATACAATGAAAGTGGAGTATCCATAAGTATTAGTTCAATACTTCAATTCCTGGGGATCAGTTGGCTCAGTGGGTAATCTGGTCTGCTTTTCCTCAGTTGTCAATATCGAAGCAGTTACAGATTAGCCACTCACAGCCCAATGACAACAATAGCAGCTCATTTTTGGATGGAACACTGAGATGTTTGAGCATTCCTACAAATTCAAAATTCTCCAGTTGGAATGGGATACTCACAGACAGACATAAAGTATAATTGCTAATGCACACTAAGAATAACTTTGAGGGGGAGCCATATTAAATGAATTAATGACAATCCACTGTACACCGCTTTTTAGGGGTGTGCACGGACCCCCCGGATCGGATCGGGACCCGGATCGGGACCTCCAATTTTGTCCCGGACCGGTTCGGACAAAATCGGAGGCCCCCCGGACCGGATCGAGTCCGATCCCGACCCAAAAATCGTACATTTTTGGATCGGCCGCCATTTTTTTCCCCATAGACTTGCATTGCAATGCAAGTCTATGAGGAAAAAATGGCGGCGGGTGGGTAAGGGGGGGCCTAACTCCCTCCCCCCCCCCGGGGCCGTCTGCTGTGGACGGCCCCGGCAGGTAAACCCCCTCCCCCGCGCTCCCTACCCCCCCTGGGGCCGCCTGCTTCCATCCGCTGGCGCCCGCGGGCGCCAGCGGATAGAAGCGGACGGCTCCGGGGGGGGGGTCAGCCCCCTTCCCCGCCACTTACCTTCTCGGCCCGTCCGGCGCCGGCGGCTACTACCAGCGGGCTCCGCAGCCTACTCTCGAGTAGCGCGCCGGGTGATGACATCACCCGGCGCGCCACCCTGGAGCAGGCCGCGGAGCCTGCTGGTAGTAGTAGGCGCCGGCGCCGGACGGGAGCCGCCGGGCCGGGCAGGTAAGGGCCCCCCTCCCCCCTCCCCCCTCCGCGCGCCCCCTCCTCCCCTCCACGCACCCCCTCCTTACCTTCCCGGCCCGGTGGCTCCCGTCCGGCGCCGGCGCCTACTACTTCCAGCAGGCTCCACGGCCTGCTCTAGAGTAGCGCGCCGGGTGATGACATCACCCGGCGCGCCATCCTAGAGCAGGCCGCGGAGCCTGCTGGGAGTAGTAGGCGCCGGCGCCGGACGGGAGCCGCCAGGCCGGGCAGGTAAGGGCCCCCCTCCCCCCTCCGCGCGCCCCCTCCTCCCCTCCACGCACCCCCTCCTTACCTTTCCGGCCCGGCGGCTCCCGTCCGGCGCCGGCGCCTACTACTTCCAGCAGGCTCCGCGGCCTGCTCTAGAGTAGCGCGCCGGGTGATGACATCACCCGGCGCGCCATCCTAGAGCAGGCCGCGGAGCCTGCTGGGAGTAGTAGGCACCGGCGCCGGACGGGAGCCGCCGAGCCGGAAAGGTAAGGGCCCCCCTCCCCCCTCCGCGCGCCCCCTCCTCCCCTCCACGCACCCCCTCCTTACCTTCCCGGCCCGGTGGCTCCTGTCCGGCGCCGGCGCCTACTACTACCAGCAGGCTCCGCGGCCTGCTCTAGAGTAGCGCGCCGGGTGATGACATCACCCGGCGCGCCACCCTAGAGCAGGCCGCGGAGCCTGCTAGTAGTAGTAGGCGCCGGCGCCGGACGGGAGCCACCGGGCCGAGAAGGTAAGCGCCCCCCTCCTCCCCCCCCCCCGCTGTCCACTTTCATCGGCGGGCGCCCGCTGGCGCCCGCCAATGGAAGCGGCGGTGGGCGCCAGTGGGCGCCCGCCGATCCGCCGATCCGCCGAACCGGTTCGGAGCTTTTTCGGACCGGTTCGGATTGGATCGGCCGATCCAGCTGCGGGATCGGAAATCAGATAATTTATCCGATTTCCCACTGGACCGGACTCGGATCGTGGATCGGGTCCGATCCAGTGCACATCCCTACCGCTTTTAGTTAAGGCCTATTTCCTCCCCATCTTTTAAAGTGGTATTTAATTTGGGTCAATTGACAACACTCTTTTCATACATTCCCTTTCAATCTGAAGCTGAAGATGTATACTTATCACCAAAAGATAAAGAAATTTTGATTTTTTTTACAAGTCTGGAATAACAATTGATGTAAAATTTATTTATTTATTTTTTACAAAAATGATTTTCTTTAAAAGAAAAAAGAAAGACACACACAGAGCTGCAAAGGTATAAATTATCCTAACATTTCAAGAATAAAGCCTACAAATGTCATACGATCAGGATGTCTCAAACAATCTGTCAGAGAAGTAACAAAAGAGCTCTTTTATGAGATACATATTTGCATGTTTTGTTGTGCCCTTAAGTTTATAGTGGTAAAAAAATGATTGCTGAATTCTAAAATACTTCCCACCACTGCATTGAGCTACTGCTAGTAATGTCTGAATAGATTCCACCACTGCCCCTCCTATTTTGCCATTGATGCTTCCCTTCATAGACCCAGGATTTTTAATTACACAGTTGGACAATTTGTGGAGTTGTAGTTACTTAATGGAAACCAATAAATATTTTTCATTTGTTGGTTAAATTTTCACAGCGGGGCTCAGTTTTGCTTAAAGCGAACTTTAAAGCGTGCCCTTACTGATACTTCTCTACTTTTGTTCTAGTTCAATAATAAATATGCATAGTTTACATATACTGGAACACACAAACAAACATTCTTAATCCTTCTGGGCTTTTGTAATTGTGTCTCTGGAAAAAGAATGTACTCTTTAATTGAATAGGTCAAATTTATCGTATTAAAAAGGAAACATCTTGATCCAGAAGAAATGCCTTCGATACCTGGGCCCTTGTAGTTATGTTTATGTATGTGTGAGAGTGTGGGCGTGTAGGGTGAAATCTCAGTATGCTACTTTTTTTTTCCTTTTTTGGAAAATTAATTGAGCTCCCCAATACTGCTGGGGAAATAGCTGTGGGAAAACATGACAAGAGCTTCGACCCTCTGCAAGGTCCTGCAGTTACATTTGATCATCAATTCATCCTTGATGAATTAGCCATTATATCAAAGGGCTTTCTACGGGAGCAATGGGGTGGAATGGAAGCAAAGCTTTGGTTCACAAGCTGGCATGTCTTTCCTTGAGGGCTGAAAGTGTTTGCAGACGATCATGGTGGCAAAATGGTGGTCAAGTTGCGGAACAATGGACCAGTACGGAAAGAAGTTACAATGTTTGCTACTCCACACAGCTAGCAACTTTGTGAATCCGGAGTGTTCCCAGATCGCGAATGGAGAAGGAAGCTTGGAATAAAGACACAGAAACCAGAGATTGGGATAAACTAGGGCCTCTTTGTTTAAATAAGGGAACGTTACCCCTCCCTGGAACTGCATGTCAAAGTGCAGGAATACTGTTAGATCCTTTTGTCAGGCACCTAGCCTGCCGTCATGGGCAAACCACTCTCCAAAGCCAGGAATCAGGTAAACTTGGCCCTCCTTTACATGACACTTTGAAAGTGTGGGAAGACCGACCTGCATCGCCCCTGCCTGGAACCGCAAAGCTCCGAATAAGTGAGACAGGAATGTCCCCAAGGCAAACCATATCCTGACACGAGAGCCGGACAGCTCCTGAGGAGCAGGCCCTCCGGATATGCCAATCACTAAAAGGTGCCAGAGTGCTCACCGTCCCTATTGTAATATTATGCAAATTCCCCCACACCCCTGTCAATCCAATCTAATCCGCCTATTTACTCACCCTCCACCAATCGTAATTCCAGTATGGAGTAGGCAAAAAATCTGTACACAACTGCAAATTCGTGGCAGGTAAAATTCCCACTCAGCCCCCCCTTCAAAGGGGGCGACTGGCCAATCCCAAACTAGTGGAAAGGAGGGAGGATGGGAGCCAGAAAACAAATGAGGCCAAGCTTCAGCAAAGCTGTTCTTTATAGTAGGGTGACCAGATAAAATCCAGGTCAGGGCTCATGTAACTTTAACAGTTGTAGAGAAAAGGGAATTTCAGCCAGTGTCATTTGTATGCAATTAGTTCCTGGTGAAATCCCCTATTCATTACAACAGTTCAAGTTGCAGGGGCCCTGCCTTCTTTTATATATGGTTACTCTAGTATAGTGCCTGCACCTTTAACTGTCGTGATGAAGAGGGAATTTCACCAGGAACTAATTGCATACAAACGACACTGGCTGAAATTCCCTTTCCTCTACAGCTGTTAAAGTTACATGAGCCCTGACCTGGATTTTATCTGGTCAGCCTACTTTATAGGCTCTGCTCCATCCATGTGGCTACTCATGTGCCAGTTTTCTTCCACTCCCTCCCACCTGCATGCACTATACTAGAGTGACAATATACAAAAGAAGGCAGGACCCCTGCAACTTTAACAGTTGTGATGAAGAGGGAGTTTCACCAGGAACTAATTGCATACAAACGACACTGGCTGAAATTCCCTTTTCTCTACAACTGTTAAAGTTACATGAGCCCTGACCTGGATTTTATCTGGTCACCCTAGTGGATGCATATTTACTGCTCACAAGTTGAAAAGCAGTAGTCCCAATATATAACCTTGTGGGTCCCAGCTGTTTAAATTCAAATATTGGGGGAACTTGCCATTCATTCCTAATCCCTGCTTTCTGTTTTCAACCAGTTAACTAATCCATATGGTTAACATGGATCATGAGGATGGGCAGGACTCTACAGACGGAGAGTGCTCTAGTTACCCAGCCCCAGTTCTGGCTCTAACAGAGCTAGCTTTGTTCTTCCTAGCCTCCCGTCTGTTGCTATGGCTGAGAGGAAGAAACCAGAAAAGGTTTGCCCCAGGCTGGCTTTGATTTTTCTTGCCTCCCCAGAATTGCTCTTGTTTTTCTCAAGCTGCATAGATGTTTCTCCATCCAGGTGGTGTCACAAGAGAAAATGAGTCTCCAGGCTCCTCTCATATTTTAAGAACAAAGAACTATTTCCCTCCGTATAGCTCATATTACTCAGTACTGTTCACTGCCCTCCGGGATGTGAACTCTGAGGTCATCAACAGAGGCCTTTCTCACTTGCCTGCTGCCAAAAGCAGTTAGGTTGGTTGCTATGAGAGACTTTTAAGTAAAGTTTATAGAATACATTTCCATCAGGACTTCTTTCGACCCATCTTCAGGAAAGATCTGAAGATCTACCTCTTTCTGCTGGCCTTTTCTTAATTTTTTTTAGGCTGTTGGTTTTATTTAGAATTACTGTTTACTTGAATTTTATTATTCCAGTATTGTTTATTTTACCTTGTACACCACCTTGGGAGGGTTCCAATCTTAAGTCTGGCCTAAAATATTTTTAAATTAATAAACAAATGCTTTACCTGGCAGTGGCTCTTCAGGGTACCCGGTATAGGTTTTACATATCAATGAAGGTGACCATATGGAAAGGAGGACAGGGCTCCTGTATCTTTAACATTGCATAGAAAAGGGAATTTCAGCAGGTGTCATTTGTATGCACGCAGCACCTGGTGAAATTCCCTCTTTATTACAACAGTTAAAGCTGCAGGAGCCCGGCCCTGTTTAGCTACAGAGACCAGATAAAAAGAGGGCAGGGCTCCTCAATTGTGATGAAGAGGGAATTTCACAAGGTGCTGTATGCATACAAATGACACCTGCTGAAATTCCTTTTTCTATACAACTATTAAAAGGTACAGGAGCCCTGACCTCCTTTTTATATGGTCACCCTAGATCAACTGATACCTGATTTTCTGTTCATATTGCATGCTACCTGGTTCTTTTGACTGAGATCTCAGGGATCGAACCAAAGACTTTGTTCATACAACAAATACAAATACAATTTTATGTATTAAAAATGCTTTAAAATGTTTTAAATATTTTAAAACTCTACTATGTTTAATTATATTTTTAATTTTTGTATATCCCTATTTGTTTTAACTGTACATGTTTTAATTTGTAAGCCGCTTTGGGTCCCAGTATTGGGGAAAAGGTGGGATATTAATAATAATAATAATAATAATAATAATATACTAATAATAATAATACAAAGCATGGACTTTACCAACTGAGCTATGGCCCTGTGACAAAATAAATTCCTGCAAGTGGGAAGTTGTCCTTGGCAGTGAGAGAACATACTAGCAAATTCAAATGAATGGTGGTTTTATTATTTTACTTATCCCATCAGCTATTCACCTGAATTTACCCCATGAGAGAGCAACCAGCTGAAGAGATGGTTTATATTTCTGAGGTCCTGCTGTTTCTTACTGTGCATGCCACGCAACAGTTGTGGTACACCAGAGTTTCGCCATCATTGTGAAGCATACCTCTCAGTACAGAAGCATTGATGTAATCTTGAAGCTTTTACGAATAAAAGTTATTCAAGGCATGATCCAATCTGCTTTCAACTTGGCATGGCTAAAGCCTTACTTAAGAGGTACCATGGTGCCAAGTTTCATCTCTTCATCTTTACTTTATTTTTATTTTTAATGTACTGCTCAAGGCCCTAGACCCCAAAGAGGAGTATTGGGTTTGAAGTTAAAAAAAATCCTAAAACTCAAGGCATAAACAGATCTGCTTCCAACTTGGCATGGCTCAATCCCTACTTAAGAGCTACCATGCTGTCAAGTTTCATCCCTTTATCTTTAAAAATGATGGAATTGTAAGCATTTTAGTTAATTTAAAAAATTAAATTGAAGTTTTAAACATTTCTAAAAATCAAGGGATGAATGGATCTGCTTCCAGCTTGGCATTGCTAAATCCCTACTTCAGAGCTACCATGGTGCCAAGTTTCATCTCTTTATCTTTAATTTCATTTTTTAAACTTGTACTGCTCAAGGTCCTAGACCCCAAAGAGATTTCTGTTTGAACTTTAAAACATTCCTAAAAATCAAGGCATGAACGGATCTGCTTCATACTTGGCATAGCTATATCCCTACTTAAGAACTACCATGATGCCATGTTTCATCTCTTTATCTTTAAAAATGAAGGAGATGCAAGCATTTTGGTTGATTTATTAATGTTAAAAGTGAGTTCAACACATAACACTAGCTTTGATTTTATATTGGATATCAAGATGGTATAACATCCTGGCTGACGCCGGCTTGGTTGTCAACTGTATAATATCCAGTCATCCGTTACACAAAGCCATGAAATACATTAAACAAAAAACTTACGGTTTACAAAAACAATGTAATTTTTTATTCTCCCATAGCAGATAAACCATGAGGACAGGGTGGAGAATATGATATGCAGAAGTGATTATGGGGTTGTGGAAAACTGATCACGAACCACTTAGGGCCACCTACTTCTCTTGTTTTGTTTAGAGCAGCCCTTCCCCAACCTGGTGCCCTCCAAAGGTGTTGGACTACAACTCCCATCATTGCAAGTCAGTATGTCCCATGGTCAGGAATGCTGGGACTTGTCATCTCAAACACCTGGAGGGCAGCAGGATGGGGAATGCTGTTCCATACCCTTACTAAATACAGGGTCTGCCCAATACTTTTCTCTCAGACACATCTTGCATATAGCAGCACTCTTGATAACAAAAGGGGCACTCTTCATTACAGGTCTAGAACCAGAGCATGTGCCAGGCACTTCCAACTTTTGGTCAATATCCTGCCTTTCAAAGAACCAATGTTTTTTTTCTTAAAATGTATTTATAAAAAATATACTGTTCACTCCCCACAATCCCTGCACAATACATCATCTCATCAAAGCAACAGTGGAGCAGAAGAGGTTTAGTTTGGCTGTCTTGAACACCTTTCAGATGAGATTTCTTTGCAATCCTATACCTCTTGGGAAAAATCCCTAGTGAATTCAGTGGCACTGGCTTCTGAGAAGACATGTATAGGAGTCAACCTTCTCCAGCCTGGTGCTCCCCAGATGTGTTGCACTGTAACTCCCATGTTATGTGTTATGGGGAAGACAAAAATCAATTCATACTTAATTTAAAAATAATACTTACGCATGAAAGTATTAGGTGGTAGCTCTGCCTTTGATCTCACACTGCTGAACAAGTAAGAGAAATTCTTTATCTGATATTCAAGAAACAGACATCCTATGCAATGTGTTGAAAACTAATGTTGATGTCTGAAGGGCTATCTGGATTAGGTATTCAAGATTCATTCATTGTTGTTTCATTTGGTTTTGACAGTTTATTTAAAGTGATGCAGCTCTTTTGTAGTTCCTTGATTGATCACATATCTTAATGCTGGAAAACATCATACTTTAGTACAGATGTGAGCAGAAAATAGATCTATCCTGATGATTTGGACATCAACTCGCGGCATTCCTGATAACTGCCCATGCTGATAGGGGCTTTTACAAGTTGAATTCCAAAACATCTTGTTCGCCTCATTTTCAGGAAGACTTATGATTTGTTTTTGTGGTGGTTGTGAGCTGACCTAATCACTGCTGGTCTCTCAGGCTGCCTGATCTGAAAAAGACCTATGGGAGGCATTATCTCATGATGTCTTTATTTGGTCTTTATCACAACAGTTAAAGTTGCAGGGGCCCTGCCTTCTTTTGTATATGGTCACTCTAGTATAGTGCCTGCAACTTTAACTGTTGTGATGAAGAGGGAATTTCACCAGGTACTAATTGCATACAAATGAAGCCAGCTGAAATTCCCTTTTCTCTGCAACTGTTAAAGTTACATGAGCCCTGTCCTCCTTTTCATATGGTCAGCCTAGTGTTCAGTGTAGGACTGAAAACTGTCAGGAATTCGTTTCATCCCTACCTCTGGGATCCTACCCCCGCTTTTGTAGTAGTTGCTGATTGCTCTGTCTTTGCACAGGAACATTTTCTGTGCTGTTACCTTTTTTCTCGAAAATAAATCTCATTAATTTCTTCAATCTATCATATTTTGCTCAATAAAGGTTGGAGGCAGTGACTTTAAAGTCTGCTCAAGAAGCAGTGTTGTATTTAGATACAGCTCTGCTGTTGAAGGAAAGGCACTCCAAGAATGTATTCATATAACACATGCCTTGCTTTTCCCAGTGTATGTAAGCAGTCAAAACAATGTACAAACCAATGTATTAAATAAGAAAAGGGCATCTATTAAAATGATACCACCCTAATCCAGAGAAGGAAATATCCATATATAACTACCTTTTGCATGTGGAAATCAGACGCATGTCAGAATGTGCATTGATTTCAGTGGGAAGCTAATTTGGACCAGCATCCCAATCTACATCACAGAATCATAGAATCACAGAATAATAAGGTTGGAAAGGGCCTATGAGGCCATCGAGTCCAACAACCTGCTTGAGGCAGGAATCCACATCAAGCATGCCTGACAGATGGCTGTCCAGCTGCCTCTTGAATGCCTCAAGTGAAGGAGAGCCCACAACCTCCCTAAGTAATTGGTTCCATTGCCGTTCCGCTCCAACAGTCTGGGTGCCAACTCCGAGGGAAGCTCAAAGGATGGCAAGAAGGGAGAGGGCTTTCTCTGTGGTGGCCCCCATCCAATTTTGTGCCATCTGCAAATTTCATGAGCATTCCCTGCACTTCCTTATCCAAGTCATTAATAAAAATGTTGAAGAGCACTGGGCCCAGGACTGAGCCTTGCGGTCCCCCCAGTTTGAGAAGGTACCATTGATAAGCATTCTTTGAGTCTGATTCTGTAACAGTAGTTATAGGCCCGCCAACTGTGGATCAACCTAATAGTTGTTCTATCTAGCCCACTTTCAGCTAGTTTACTGATCAGAATGTCATGTGGTACTTTGTCAAAGGCTTTGCTAGAGTCAAGATATATTATATCCACAGCATTCCCACAGTCCACAAGGGAGGTTACCCGATTAAAGAATGAGATCAGATTAGTCTGGCAGGATTTGTTCTTGACAAATCCATGCTGGCTTCTAGTAATCATTACATTGTTTTCAAGGTGCTTACAGATTGACTTCTTTATAATTTGCTCCAAATTTTTCCCAGGGATTGATGTCAGGCTAACTGGTCTGTAGTTCCTCCTTCTTGTCCTTTTCGACAATAGAGTCAATATTAACCCTCTTCCAGTCATCTGGCACTTCACCCGTCTTCCATGATTTTGCAAAGATAATAGACAGTGGTTCTAAGAGTTCTTCTGCCAGCTCCTTTATTACTCTAGGATACAGTTCATCGGGCTCTGGAGATTTGAACTCATTCAAAGAAATTAGGTGTTCCTTGACCATTTGTTTACCAATCTCAAGCTGCAATCCTTCCCCTTCAGCTTGTACTTCACTTTTGCCAGGGGGTCATAGACCCTCTTTTAAGAGAAGACTGAGACAAAGTAGGAATTGATCACTTCAGCCTTTTCTTTGTCATCTGTTATCAATTTGCAATCCTCATTGAGTAGTTGAACCACCATTCCTTTCCTCTGTCTTTTACTATGCACATGCCTGAAGAAAGCTTTTTTGTTGCTTTTAGCATTCCTCGCTAGCCTCAGCTCATTCTCAGCTTTAGCCTCCCTAATGCCATTCCTGCTCTTCTCTTGTAGCCTGACCTTCCACTTCCTATATGTGGCCTTTTTTGTTTTTAGTTCATCTCTAAGCTTTTTTTGGCGCTATATTGGTTTCTTCTGTTGTCTTCTATCTTTTTTTCCTTGTTGGCATTGTCTTTAATTGGACCTTACTTATCATAATTCTGAGTGTATTAAAATCAGCTTTCCTAAAATATAGAGTATGGGTATGGGTACACTCAGCTTTTTGCGACCATTAAAATCAAGAACTCAAGTAGGGCATAGTCACTTTCCCCTAGAGGTCCCTTAACTGCCACTTTATCCATTATTATTATTATTATTATTATTATTATTATTATTATTTACATTTATATACCACCCCATAGCCGAAGCTCTCTGGGCGGTTTACAAAAATTAAAAGATTGAACACTAAAAAGACAATATACAAAATTTAAAACCATAAACATAAAACAACTGACATTTAAAACATCTTAAACTGTTAAGCCTGGCCACACTGTCAATCAAAACTTCAACTTGAGCTGTTAAAATGCCTGGGAGAAAAGAAAAGTTTTGACCTGGTGCTGAAAAGATAATAGTGTTGGGTCCAGGCGGGCCTCATCAGGGTGATCATTCCATAATTGGGGGGCCACCACAGAGAAGGCCTTCTCCATTCTTGCCATCCTCCGAGCTTCCCTCGGAGTCGGCATCCGGAGGAGGACCTTTGATGTTGAGTGTAGTGTACGGGTAGGTTTATGTTGGGAAAGGTGTTCCATCAGGTATTGTGGTCCCAATTGCAGCTTGAGATATGTCATCCCTATTGGTCAAGTCAAGGATAGCTATCCCTTCCATTCCTTCTCTACTTTTTGTAGGAGAAAGTTGTCAGCCACACATGTCAGGAATTTCTTGGAGAGGCCACTTTTGGCAAAATTTGTCTCCCAACGGATATCGGGGCAATTGAAGTCCCCCATTACTACTACATCACACTTCCGTGAAACACTGGCAATTTGCTTTTAAAAAGTTTCATCCTCATCTTCTCCTTAATCAGGTAGTCAATAATACACTCCAACTGTCATGCTCCTTTGATTCCTTGCTCCATTTATTTTAATCCAGATGCTCTCGATGGGGCTCCCAGGCTCATCCTCCTGTATTTCTGTGCAGGAATAAGTATTTTTAATATAGAATGTGACTCTGCCTCCCTTTCTATTTCTTCTGTTCTTTTTGAACAAGTTATATCCTTCGTTTGCTATATTCCAGTCAAGGGAGCCATCCCACCAAGTTTCAGTTATACCTACCAAGTCATATTTGCCTTCATGTATTAAGAGTTCAAGTTCATTCTGTTTGTATCCCATTCTCTGTGTTGTGACTTCCTATCTCCTTGCGTTCATTGAAGTTAATAAAGAAGTCTGTTAAGAATAAAATCAACCTTTATTCAAGCAATTGACCCCTTCCCTCAGCTGAAGGGAGTTTAAAAGTACAAAGCAACTTACCCTAAAGGCATGATTTAGCTAAACAAGCAAAACAGTTGATCCATTCAAGAGAAAGAGAAAGTCACTACTTTCGGAAGGTCTTTATGTAGACGGATCCAAACCAAGCCTTTTCTGAGCAACCAGTCTCTCTGAACACCTTCTGACCTCCCTGGCCTGCACGAGTTTTTCCCTCCTATGGAATTTGGTATCTCTGAGGCTGTTCACACCCTCCCCTTCAGAAGAAGAGAGTTGTTTCTCAGCCTGAGGTTTATTTACATCACCAGAGAGTTAAGCACTGGGAATGGTTCATTCGCAGCTGGGAAAGAGGCCATGGGAATCAGCCCTTCCCCTTCTGATATGGACTGGAATGTCTCTTTGAGTTCAGAATCTAATTCTGAATTAATGTCTGACAGTCCTTTGCCCTGCGCAAGGGGAGGGGGATTAGGCACAACACTCTGGGCATTAGTATATAGACATCAAAGTCAATGTGCTTTATTGTCTAGCTTCTTTCCTACATTATTGTGAAGAGTATTTGGGGGCGCTATTAGTGGCAAAAGTCAAGATATATTATGTCCACAGCATTCCCACAATCTACAAGGGAAGTCACGATGAGCAAGTGCATCCAAACTTGCATCCCATTGCACTTCCCATTTAAATCAATGTGGAAGCAAGAGAAATTGAAATGGCCATATAATTTCTATGTTTAGAAGCTGTGTAGAATTCTGGGTCAAGGCATTTAACTTTTAAACACTACTAAGCAGGCTGAGAGCCATGATGATGTAGTGGTTAGAGTTTTGGATTGAGACTTGGGAAACCCAGTTTGTAGTCCCCACTCAGCCATGAAACTCACTGGGTGACTTTGCACCAGTCATCGAGTCTTGGCCTAACCAACCTTGTTGTGTGAGGATAAAATGGAGAGAAGGAAGAAGATAATGTATGCTCCCATGGGTTGCTTGGAGGAAAGGCAGGGTATAAATGAAACAAACAACAACATAAAAAAATGAAAACCATAACCAACACTTTTTCAACCCAAAGCTTTAAAAGATGGAGTTCCAGCATTATATTCCTATACCATTGAAATTGACAGTTGAATACTCACTTACCTGGGAATAAGACCTATTGAACTCAATTAAGGTTACTTGCGATTAGACATCAGTATACGAATGTAAATTTCAGTAGTATTTCACATGTACTCAGCATAATTCTTAGCGTTCAGACAAATTCTTGGACTGGTCCATGAGAAAGCCTGTCTTTGCAATCCATTCCTAAGAAATTCACTTTCCATTATTATTCCTACAGGTAGGATTTATGAGTGCTATGTAACTCAATGGCTCAGTTCGGATGACACATTAGGCAACAGACGAGGGGGGGAACAATTGTCGTGTTGCTTATTGTGTCGTCTGGAGGGCAACACACAACTCACACACAACTGACAGTACGTTAATCAGGCACTTTAAACAATGGAGCAAAACAACGGGCTTGCACGTTGTTTAGCCCGAAGCCCTGTTGTTTAAAGTGTCATCCAAATTCAGCCCCCCCTCTCTCCGTGCACTATTCCTTTTCGGAATAGAGTTCTGCTGCCTAGAGCAGCCAAAAAACCCCGGCTGCTCTATGCAGCCGGCAGAACTCACGGTGCCTGCTGGGATACGGCTGGAGGACACAGGGAGGAGAGGCTGCAACCAAAATGGCCGCCGCAAGTTCGTAGTAGCTGGGGCGTTTGCTGGTTCCAAGCAGCGCTGGCTGCAGAGTGTCGTCTGTGGAGCTCCTCCTGCCTAACGCACGGTCAGTATGTTATTTACCCCTCCATTGCTTAATATGTCATCTGAACTGAGCCAATAGGTATATGTCTGATGGTGGCAGAATGTAGAGAAGGCCTTCTATCATGGATCTTAAAATCTGGGCTGGCAGAAAGAGTTCTTTTCTGTGTACCCGCAGGCTACGTCTCTGACAGGCGTAGAACATGAAACAGCACCTCTGGTACAGAACCGTGTGAACAGTTTCCCTCATATTTATGAGGGAGGAGATATACAGTATATGGTCATTAATCTGCAGAGCATAGGGGCAGGTTGGATTTTACAATGTTGGAATGAACTGCTGAGAAATGGCATGAATAAGTTGGCGCACTCTCCTGGTATTTGTCTCAAATGAAACAAAGGGGGAAACAGTCCCTTATTAACACTGCATTCTGATATTGCACAGAATATGGGGGGGGGGGGAGAGAGAGAGAGAGAGAGAGAGAGAGGTCTCTAAATTGATTTTCCTGGCATTGTGGTACAGCTAAGATGAGCTAAATAGCGGCTGCATCTTATTAGGCGTGTGCAACTTTGATATTTAGTAAGTACATTTTAATGAAGGGAGAAAATACGTTTCTGTCACAGCACCAAAGTTCTGTCACTGGGCGAGAACATATAATCAGGTTCATAATATCTCCATTCTATACAGAGGCCTCTTTAGAGGTTTCAAAGCATGAACAGTTACATGAACTCTAGACCTCATAGTTATTAACTACAGAGTAAAATGACCATCATTACCAGCTAAATTGGGAACTGGCTGACGTAATGCAAAAGTGAATGGCTATTGAAATATAACTACTCGGTTTATTAAAGTTATTTTAAAGTTAAGCTTTGTAAAACTGAGTTGCGTGCTCCACACATTTTCTAGCAACATTTTGCTTTTAAACAGCCATTATATATGGAGGTCACACTTTCAATTTCAAGTTTCAAGACTAGGAAAAATGTCCTAGCGCAGGAGCAGGCAACCTTTTGGGGGCACAAGTCTATATTTGGCACTTTGAGAAACTGTCCTGGACACCACCACAAAATGGCTGTCATGTGAGATGTGTTTTGCCACAGAGGACAAATAACCTACCCAAAATGCTGAAGCGAAGGCAAAGTCCTAACACACTAAATGATTCCTCTGAACCCACACTTTTAGTGCCTATCAGAAACCTTTTTCACAGTCTGTCTGTCTGTCTGTCTGTCTGTCTCTCTCTCTCGCTTTCTCTCTCTGACTCCCCTCCCCCTGCCCCCTGGGTTGACCAACTCAATCTCTTTTTGAGCTTCTTCAGGCGAGCGTTTTATAGCACGCTCATGACTGGCCACTCACAGATGTTTGCAGGTCATTTTGATGACACAGTGATCCTCTTGTGCATCTCCCACCCCTTCTGCTCTTTTTCCCGTCACAGAATAAGACCTCAAAAACCCAACTTTTCTGAGCTATAGTGCTATTTTCTGCTGTGCGCAGAATAAGTTGCGCTAGAAAATGGCCACTAGAGAGCACTGTCCCACTAAACTGAATAAGCCACATGATCACTGCTTTCTTCCCAGTGTGATTTTGTTCATCCCTTTTGCGGAAGAGAACCTGGAAGCAGAGCAATGGTGAGGAAATGTGTTTTCCCATCTGAATATCCTCTTTATCTCCCCCTCTGGATACACACTCTTTCACCCTGATCACCACCCATAGACACATGTTCTCTCTCTCTCTCCCTCCCTCCTTCACACGACAACCACACACCCCTATCCGGACTGCAAGCACACACAAAAACCAAATGCACTGTTTTTCAGGATTCTTCCAAACTCTCCCAAACACCACCACAAAATGGCTGTCATGTGAGATGTGGCTTGCCACAGAGGACAAATAACCTACCCAAAATGCTGAAGCGAAGGCAAAGTCCTAACACACTAAATGATTCCTCTGAACCCACACTTTTAGTGCCTATCAGAAACCTTTTTCACAGTCTCTCTCTCTCTCTCTTTCTCTCTCTCTCTCTCTCTCTAACACACACTGGCACACACACCCATCCATTCAGATATACAAGCACAGAACCATTCCCTGGTTTCCTCCCTGCTCACTCTGATTCCCCCTGGGCCACTTTCCCTAATTCCCTGCTGCACGCTCTACCCCCTCCTGCTAACCAGACAGAAGTCACAGGAGCCCCCCACCCCCACCTTTTTAACCATCGTTTTTCTTGGTGACTGGGTGTGCTGCAGAAGAAAGCATCCATCTGCAGCTGCCCACTGTCTTCATTTCGTAAGAATGTCTCTACGGTCCCCACTTTGCTTTACAATTATCCCAGCTGCAGATAAGGAAACGTGTTATTGAAAGAAAGAAAGAAAGAAAGAAAGAAAGAAAGAAAGAAAGAATCTTAGTGGGAGACAACAAAAGTGACCTCGGGTACCCTGATGCCTGTGGGTGCAATTTTGCTCACCCCTGATCTAGGGTGTCATGTGTCCAACTTTGCAGAGGTCAGTCCTCTATTTGAATGACACCAGGCGTTTCACACCAGGCGTTTCACCTGGGATGGCCCCCGGCTGGTCCCTGTGTGCCAGTGGTGTGCATTAGGTACTTCTGGGATCACCCTCCCTTCCTCCCTCTACACCCCTATGGTGTAGAAAGGGCCTAAGTCATCCAAGTTCACTTTAAATACAAAGAAGGGAGAGTTTTCAGCACTAAGAAAAACCTATTTCACACTGATCCCTGTCGCTGGTAAAAAAGAAGATGATGATGATGATGATGATGATGATGATGATGATGATTAAAGTAGGAGAGGTTGCCTTCCTCTGAACTGGGACACTAACAATGTTCCATAAGAGTCTCAGGAGCCTTCCTGATTTGATTTGACCTTCACAGAGTTGTTCCTTTTGAAGGCTAATTGTGGCCTGTTCTGAGTTTGTCTCTTGCTGTTTTTCTTTTCTTTTCTGTGTTTCACATACCACTTCATCCCTGATCTCTTTTTTGGGGGGAGTATGCAGGAAGTGACATCTATGATCCAGGAAGCAAATGCAACCCATTAGCAACACTTGGCAACCCACCAGGGGTTAAATGAATGACCTATTTTGGGTTCAGGCGCCAAGTAGATCACAGTATAATATGTGGCTGTGATAGCATTCAGGTAAACAGGTCAACAGTTCTGTACAATGTTTGCAATATTAAATGTACTTGATCTGTCATATGTATGTATTTATAGAGGGAACTGTAATTGTGCTAACCTACCCTGAAACAAAATAGCTGGTATTGCTTTAAAATGTCCAGAACTTGGGAAATATATTTTCCAGATGCCATGTTTTCAAGGTTGTTTTGTTGCCAGATGGGGTGGGGGAATTGAACCATTTTAGAAATTGTATCCAACAGCACCAACTTTTGAGCTCCTGCAATTTCGAAAAGTGAAAAAGTGAGGGTAAGAATTCCTGGATGATTTGAACGTTTTCTCCAATTTTAGTAATAGACCACTATTTTTGTTCTACTGTCTCTGTACACATGTGAATCTTTTAGATGGCACAGCGGAAGTAAAAACACACCAATTTAATACTGTGCATTATAGATCCCAGTAGAAATGGATTTATAGGTCCTGAATCCACTGTAATGTGAGCTATTCATAGTAAACTGCTGAGAATTTAATAGCCTAATATGTTTATAATCCCCAAAGAATCTGCTATTAAGGCGAGAGAGATGATACATGGCTGGCTTAACATCATGTGCAAGATGGCATTTTATACTGTGTTGAGAGAAGAGAAGAGCAACCCCAAGGAAGTTATTTGGGGAAATATTTATTAATTACAAATCTCTGGAAGAATCTAGGATAGAAATGAGTGCAATGCAAATAACAAACACACTCTCTCAGCTCATCTCCTGGCTGTGCTCAATCTTCTGTGTTCCTGGTGTTGTATTCTGACACAATGAATTAACTGTGCACTGTCTCCTTAAATACAACCCAGTATCTAGACTCGTCCCATCTCCTTGGCCTAAGAAAACATTGCCTGAGGTCTGTACTAAGAATCTGGACAGGGAATCTGGTTCACAAAGCAATATAGTTGCCGACACAGAAAACACCATCCTGTGATGATGAAGCTTCCTGAAAGAAATCCTATGCTGCAAGATGGCAGAAAAACTAGGGTTGGTACGTACAAGGCATTCTGCCATCAAGCATTACTGATAGAAAATGCAGTAAGATGTAGGGGTGCTTGTACACATAGATCTTTGAGTATTCTGATACAAACTCACCTGTTCCACATGTCTTGGAATGGAAACTGGAACTTCCCTGAATGATGTGATGCAGTTCTTGGCAGTTCGAATATCACATATAGATATAGATATTTGTTTCTGAGGGTATTCTAAGAGACTACATTTAGGTGTCTGTCCTATGGGCCCTGGGAGGGTATCCTAGGGGTCATAGGATATCTTGCATCTCTCCCTTCTGAGGCTGGAGAGAGACAGAGTTCTGACCTCAGAACAGGAGATCCCCTTCCTAGTCATCTTCTGCAGAAAATTCTGCATCACTCAATTTTCTGATGGTGGCTTTAGATCACCAGGATTCAAAACCCACTCTGTCCCTGAACACCACCACCATGCAACATTGGGGTGGAATTTCTGGCAAACATGGGGCTAGAATCATGGGGAAATCAAGCATTTTTGAGCTCACCAAAATTCTCAGAAAAAAATCATTTTGTTTTGGCTTGTTCCTGTTTTCGGCCTGTTTTCGGCTCGTTCAAATGGGAAAACTGAACCTCTCAGTGCGTATTTTTCAAAAGTACGCACTTCTCCCCCCCCATTTACTAAAGCATGGAAATGTGTATTTTGAAAACAATGCAATTTCAAAAGTGCATTTTTAAAAAAAGAATATGCATTTTCCAAACATTTTTTGAATTTGCGAATGTTTCGCCCCACCACCGCCACCCCCCCCAAAAAAGTGTTCCTGCTCATGATTGCATTTGGGATTCTGAACAGGACAAGTTCGCAAGATGTGCAAAAGAAACAAAATTTGTGTGCATGCCCATTTACCTTCCATTGCTTGCACTGGGATGGAAATGTTTAAAACAACATGGAAGGAAGGAGAATGCCCATCTCCTCGCTCACTTCTTCATTGCCAATAGGAGCTGTTGGGCACTCCAATCTTAGAGCATTTGAACTGTGAAATAGGAAAATACATATTTTCATGCAGACTTTTTTTGGTGTGTGTGTGTGGGGGGGGGGGCGGATGACAGCTATGATGTGGAAATGGGACAGAACAAACTTATGGGTGACCTTCCTCCCCCAAAAAAGTGGCATTGACCAGAAATAGACTGATTTGCTCATCGTCATGAAGGTGGAGCACAGTTTGGTCCATGCGTCTCATTTAAAATAAAGAAATAAATGATTTGGCTGTTGTGTCTGTATGTTATTACTGTGTACAGTTCTAGTTTTCCAACCTGGAAAATGATGTCATAACATTGGAATAGGTAGAGAAGAGGTGACAGAATGATCAAAGGATTTGAATGCTATCCCTGCAAAGAAATACTAAAGATATAGGGATGGAAGGTGGGCAGCAGATAGGAAGGAAGGAAAGAAGGAAGGAAGGAAGAAAAGACATCTCTACGGTAACATATGATTCAAGTTAAGACTCTTGACTCATTCAGTGACCTTTCATTGAAAGGTCAAGGTCTCTAAACTTCATACCTCATGGGAATGGCTTCAGTAAAGTTCATAACAGAAGGGCAAATAAATTGTTGAATCACGGTGATTTAGGGTGTGATCCTATGCATGTTTACACAGAAAAAAAAGTCCTACAGCAACCAACATTTACATGCTAGAATGGCTGGTTTGGGAATGCTGGGAGTTCTAGGACTTTTTTTTCTGTCTAAACATGTGTAGGATAGCACCCTTAATCATTTCCTAAAAGCTTGACAATTACAGCATTGTGTGTGACTATACATTAGCGTCAGAAGTGCTATAAGCGCTAAATGTTCTATGCATTCATGTTGCTATTGTGTGTTTGTTTGTATATGTCGATGGGGGGAGTTGAAAAGCAAAAAGTTCTACAGTTACACTGATGCGTGAGACAAAAACAATTACTGTGAAACGTATTTTAGTCTTCGCTATATTGCACTCTGAAAAGCAGCCTCTGAAAGAACTGTGGGAGTTCAGGTTGCAGTTATATATGCTATTACCATAGGTGATACATTAAAAGAAACAGATTTCTCCACTTTCTGACTTTAATGCAATATTTCTGTGGTGTGTCCCTCTTATGACCCCCATATCAAAGCTGTTTTTCCCATCATAGGGCCTAAATATGGTACAGAACACTTGATGGACTCTTCATTTCAGCCACTGGTTCCATTCCTCTTAGACTCTTGACCTTAATTCTGCCTTCCAGCTTGCTATATGTTTGGCTTGATTATTTAGCAAGCTTCATGGTCTCTTGCTCCTATCCTCTTGTATATGGTTTTTTCCCCTCCCCAACAAAGCTATAATAAGACGAATTCTGGGACTTTTGCCAAAAGTGGATTCCGCGTCCCACATATATCATGTTATGCTTTTTTGCCTTTGTTATTTCCTAAGCTTGAAATTTCTCTGAACACAGATTGGGGTCTTGGATATCTTCAGGTCATTCGCTTTAAAACTTTCTTCTATAGAATTACTTATAAAGTGGACATGTTCCTCCAGTCTGAACACATTTATTGGCTGGCAGGATTCTAATGGCAAATGGTTTGCTTGAAAAGGTTGTCTTAAATGGATGTGACAGGCTTCCTTCTTTCATGGTACTTTTCACAACAATACTTGGGGGATTCCATTTGTCTTGGATGTTCTTGATTGGGTTTGGAGAGACATCATCAATTCATATGCATGAGTCAATGTTGTTGTTGTTGTTGTTGGTACTTCTACTTAAATAGACAAGAAAAATCTAAAGGTTTTTCTAAGAAAAATGCCTTCTGAAAATTTTGGCTCAGCTCTAGTTGTCATTTTTCAGGGTTCAGCACCTTCCCCAGGGTGTTCTGAATGTTACATTTCTGAGGAGCGGTTGCGGATACATCTTGGCCAGATCTACACCAAGCAGGATATGACACTCTGAAAATGTTTTGAGAACTATATATGGAGTGTGTCCTGGGCCCCAACAGTTGTCACTACTGTTATAAACCATTTTAAAGCAGTCATGTAGACCCTGCTCTTGTCTCTAATGCAGGTGTTGATAAGGCCTCTCCTTCTCGCAAAGCCCTGAAATGGGTGTGAGGGGGAACAGTGTTGTGTCCAGCTCCAGAGAAGGGGGTGAGCTAGTCCCATGCTGAAATCTGTCACCCAGTTTCCCTAAACACTTTCTTCTTTCATTAAAGAGGCTTCCATTTGTCTGCTGCATTCTCAGGATATTTTGTAATTCATTTTGAATTTATTTTGATGGTGGCTAAATAGGCTAATACAGGGATAGGAAACCCAGTGCCCTCCAGGTGTAATTAGCCATGCTGGCTTGGGCTGATGGGAGTTGTAGACCAAAACTTGTGGAGAGCATTAGGTTGCAGACTCTTCAGTTAATGCAAATGTAGCTTGCATCAACAGAAGCAAAGTGTCCAGAACATGAGAAATAATATATTCTGCTTTGGTCAGAACTCAGCTGAAGTTCTGTGTCCAGTTTATTTATTTATTTATTTATTTATTTGTTTTATTCCACTTATATACCGCCCCATAGCCGAAGCTCTCTGGGCGGTTTACAAAAAAAAAACAGTTCTGTGTCCAGCTCCACATGTGTAGAGGAGTTTGACAGTGATGCTTAGACCAAGTCCTATGAGGAAAGGTTGAAGCCTGGAGAAGAGATTATTAAGAGGTGATATGACAGCCATCTTCAGATATTTGAAGGGGTGTCACATAAATGCTAATTTGTTTTCAGTTGGTTCAGAAAGAAGGCCCTGGACCAATAGGTTCACATTACAAGAAAGGGGATTTTGGCTGAGCATTAGGTAGAACTTTCTGATGGCATGAGCTGTTCAACAGTAGAACAGATTATCTCAGAAGGTGGTGGATTCTCCTTGGTGAGAGATATTTAAGCAGAGGCTGAATGGTCTATCAGGGATGCTGTCATGTGGATTCCCTGTATTGGCAAAAGGATGAACCAGTGGAAGCACCTTGGATAGCTCTTTTTAGAGTTCTGATTGGAACCCGAAGGACATTCACCACCCCACTGACAACGGTGCCACCACCCTCTACTGCTGGTAAGGCAACTCCGAACAAAGGTCAAGATTCACTGGATTGTGATCTTGGATCGGCTTCCAGTAGTCTTCAGTGTTTCTATAACAGGTCCATCTGGAGCCTGAAAACTGGCTTCAGCTCTTCTAAGTTAGCCTTCTCCAAATTGGTACCCTCCAGATATACTGGACTATTCACTGTGGGAGTTTCAATCCAACATATCTGGAGGACACCAGGTTGGCTAAGGCTTCTCTAAGCCAATGGATATTATTTTGAAACCACAGCCTGGAAACATGGAGATATTTTCTACCCTTGTGTGAAGAAAATGAAGTGGGGCCTTCAAGTTTACTTATTTATAGATGGTTCTGCACTTAACAGTTACTGAATGGTCTGGTCAAAATCCCATGGTAACCAATGCATAATTTAGTGGGCCCTTGAGTTTCCACCTTATAGCTACTTTGTATTTACAACAGCCTGTAAATGTTTAACTTTTTTCCACAGGCGGAGGGGCAACACTCCCCTTTGAAAGTTTAATAACTTCTACAACAGCCAAGCCAACTACAGATAGTATCGCATTGTTCTGCCGAAGAAATTAGGCTGCGTGAAAATCCATTCCATTGATTCTTTTGTCATGGGAAACAATAATTTGTATACCATTGTAATCATGGGCAGATGCAAATGGCAGCATAGTTTTACATTTCCCTGAAAGTTATTGTGTTTTAATCTTCCAAGATATTTCATAATAAATATGAGATCATATTCAAAATGAATGCATAATTTTGGCGACTTGGAGACAGTTCAAACGAGCGTGGAATGTAAAACATGGTTTGGGGGGAATGAAAGAAAGAAAGGCTACTGTTAATGTTAATTTCTCTCATGGGAAGGAGGAGGAGGAGGAGGAGGAGGAGGAGGAGGAGGAAGAGAAATGATTGCAATAATAACCAAATCTGACTTTTGACCTCATTATGAAGCTGGCCACCACCTTTTTTCCGAGAACTTTTTTTTCTGACTGCACAACAGCCCTGGGTTGGCACAGAATGAATTGGACTTAGACTAAGTCAGCTGAAATCAATAGGATGAAGTGCGTGCAATCCTATGCATGTCTACTTAGAAGTAAATCCCATTGATCTCAATAGGATTTACTCTTGTGCATGTTTAGCAGGGGTATTGAAACTCTTTCAACCTGAGGGCCAAAATATATTTCACAGAATGGTTTGGGGGCTGCATTCTAGGGGTGGGCAGAGCCAAAAGCAAAGGGAACAGGGCCAAATTCCAAAAATACCTGCCCATTTTTGCTTAAAGCTCTTTCTGCCAGGAACGAAGCCTCAAGAGGGGCATTTCAACCTTTTGAATTGGAGTAAAATGTGCAAAAGCCAAAAAAACCACCAAGAGCCAGAGTGGTATAGCGGGTAGAGAGTTGGGCTGGGAGTCGGGAGATCCGAGTTCTAGTCCCCAGGTGACTAGGGAAGCTCAACTGGGTGACTTTGGGCCAGTCATAGACTCTCAGCCTAACCTACCTCACAGGGTTGTTGTTGTGAGGATAAAATGGAGAGGAGGGGGTTATGTGCATTGCCTTTGGCTCCTTGGAAGAAAAAAAGACTAGCAATTGGAAGGAAAGGGGTGATGCCAGGGAAAGAGGGTGTAGCTACTGGGAAACCCAAGATGGATGGATCGCGACCCCAGGCAGGTCAGATTTGGCCCACGGGCCTGAGGTTCAACATCCTGGTGTATAAGATTGCAATCTTAGTCATGACATATTCATTTCAATGGGAGCAAAACCCCTATTCAGTAGTTCTTCTCACATGTAACCTTTAAATGTGTAACTTTATATATGAGCAGCGAGAGTGGGAGTTAGCTCTACCCTCATCCCTCTACATATGGAGGGCAACCGTCTACGACGTATGGCTCCCTTTCTATGTGGAGGCTCTCCCTGAGATGTGAGAATCCTGATTTTCCAGGGTTATAGAATCTCAGCGAGAGGCTCCATAGACAGAAGAGGCTCCCTGCTGCAGACCCTCCAGGTCATCTTCACAACTCAGTCGTCTTTGCTCATCCAAATGGAAGTCTTTAAACACCCAAAACACATAAGGGGACCTAAAGAATTGACCAGCCAGGAAGGCAGCCTTGGCTAAGATTGCCTCTGTTCCTCAAATTGTGTGCTCATTTTGAATATGATTGCATACTTATTATGAAGTACTAGTGAACTGCTGGCATGGTATTTTGAATTCACATTTACATCTATTCAAAAAAAAAATCAAGACAAAATGGGTGGGTGGGGGCGTTTTATACAACCATATGCATAATGAAGAAACGTAAAGTAACAGACCATATCAAGTTTTGAGACAAAAGATGTAGATTGTGTTCAGACATTGAGAGCACATCAGAAACCTCCCCTTTTGTTTCAATTAACCACAACTTGCTGAGTCATCTAAACCTGACAAATGGTGGTTAATCTTTGAAAGAAGCCAACTTTAATCCATGGTTTATGAAGCTGGATTGTTTCAACAAACCACAGTTGGCATTAATCACAGTTTAGAGTTCTGAAATAATACTGCACTGAGGTTAATTGAAATTGTAAGTGAAAGTTCCTGATCTTCTCATGGCTGCATCAGAGGGCAAGAGATGAGGGAGCAGGCTAGGCTTATTCCTATCATGATAAGCCATGGTTTAGCACAGGAGTGGGCAACACAAGGCCTGCAGGCCTAGGCCTAGCTCCAGGTTTTGAAGGACCATTGGGCAAGACACCCTTCAATAGTCTCCCTCCCTCAGTGAGTCTACTTTCTCATTGCTATTGTCACAGCTGCTGTTGCTCCTTCTCTTTCTCATCATTGCTACCACTTGCTTGCTTGAGGGAACAAGCAGGCAGTGGCATCTCCTCCTCCTCACCACCACCACTATTGTCTGGGCTAGAGCAAAAGCAAACAAGCAGGTTGTAATAATGAAGATTAGGAGCAAGTCCAGGAGGCTCTTGTAATTAGGTACGGGTCCTCAGTCAGTTCCCAAACATGCCTACCTTGAATGCTGGCTCCATGCAGGTTACATGGACCCCTCCCACTACCACCCCCTCCCATATGCCACCAAACTTTAGCATAACATCTGGACATGGCCACAGTATGGCTGAAGGAAGCGGAGGAAGGAAGTTACCATGTAAATGAAACATTGACCCTGTTCAGATGACACACAAAGCCATGGTGGCTAAGCACTTTGGGCTAAACATTAAGGCTTAGAGTACCGTGTGAACCATGACTTAGCATGTCATGTGGCTAACCATGGTGTCTAGATAACCATGGTTTAAACATACTCACTAACCATTTGCTGCAAAAAGGTTAGTGGTCTAATTATGGCTTAGTGTGTCATCTGAACAGGCCCCAAAAGTGCATAAAAATATATTTAGCCAAATATGGGGGGTCCCCAAAAAATATGGAAGAGCTGAGGGGAGCTTAGGAAGAAATGAGTCATGATATAAAGTGATACCAACCAGCACAGAAGGTATCAGATTTGACCAGGTTTTGCGTGCAATCGTTGAAAGATATAACGAGAGAGAGGAGCCCATACAGTAACTGTAGGTGGCATTGCATGCACACAGTAACAGTGTTGCAGGCAACACCCAGTGTGGGAGCAGGTCATTGACAGAATCAAGACACACTGCACACTGTAAGAAGCTCCCCACATGCTGTCTGGAACATTGCCAGTTTGCACCTTCCTTTTCCCAGCGGCATCCCTTACGAGCCACACAACACACTCCCCTTACGCCCATCACTTCTCAGCGCATTTTGCCATCCCTTTGAACTTTGTACATAGTGCCTGAATAAAATTGCCCGTGAGATAACCTTATTAGTGAACCTGTGACTGAATGTTCTTCAAATGCACCAATGGAGGATTGCATGGGATTAGGGGAAGTGCTGCCCCCAAATGAGAATGCAGATACTGTCATGCCAGGAGGATGGGTGGAAGTCTGGATGAGGGCTAATAAACTGAAGCTCAATGCAAACAAGACTAAGATGCTGTTAGTGGGGGGTTCCTCTGACTGGATAGAGGGTGTTCAACCTGTTCTGGAGGGGTTTAGACTCCCCCTGAACGAGCAAGTGCATAGCTTGGGTGTTCTCCTGGAACCATCTCTGTCATTTGAGCCTCAGGTGGCCTCAGTGGCATGGAGTGCCTTCTACCAACTTCAGTTGGTGGCCCAGTTACACCCCTATCTGGACAAGGATAGGCTGACCATATGAAAAGGAGGACAGGGCTGCTGTAACTTTAACAGTTGTAGAGCAAAGGGAATTTCAGCCAGTGTCATTTGTATGCAATTAGTCCCTGGTGAAATTCCCTCTTCATCACAACAGTTAAAGTTGCAGAGCCCTGCCTTCTTTTGTATCTGGTCACTCTAGTATAGCTCCTGCACCTTTAACTGTTGCGATGAAGAGGGAATTTCACCAGGAACTAATTGCATACAAATGACACTGGCTGAAATTCCCTTTTCTCTGCAACTGTTAAAGTTACAGGAGCCCTGTCCTCCTTTTCATATGGTCAGCCTAGACAAGGATAAGCTGGCTTCAGTTTCTATGCTCTGGTAACCTCCAAGTTAGATGACTGCAATGCCCTCTACATGGGGCTGCCTTTGACCACAGTTCAGAAGCTGCAGCTTGTGCAAAATGCAGCAGCCAGATTAATAACAAGGACCAGGAGGTTTGAATATATAAGACTGACTCTGGCTCACTTGCATTGGCTGTCTGTATGTTTCCTTTTTTAAAAATAAAAAACAACAAATATTGGGTTTTCAAAATTAAAATATATTGAATTCAAAAGAAGATTACACACATTCCGAAGCATCAAGTCAACATTAGTGCTCAACTATGAAATTTGCTACCACAAGACATAGTGATGGCCACCAATGTGGACGGCTTTAAAAGGGCATTAGGCAAGAAGGCTGTCAATGGCTACTAGTCCTCATGGTCAGATGCTACCTTCAGTATCAGAGGCACTATGCCCATGTACATCAGTTGTTGTGGAACATGGGTGAGAGAGTGCTGCTGTGCTTATGTCTTGCCTATTGGTTTCCTGTGGTCAGGTGTTTGGCCACCATGTGAACAGAATACTGGACTAGATCGACCTTTGGCCTGATCTAGCATGGCTCTTCTTATGTCCTTATGCTCTTAGATGACTGAATTCGGACAACACAATAAGCAACTTGGGGGGGAACAATCAGCAGTTGTATTGACTATCATGTCATCTGAATGCTGCCATAGTCAACTCAGCGCTGATCCTAATCCACATCACAGTTGATTATTTATTACCATGTTGTGTGGGGAGTATCCCCTAGATGAACAACTGTAAAGTTGATTATTACCCCACCATTGACTATTGTGTTGTCCAAATTCAGCCATTCTCAGCTCTAGCTGCATCAGATCATTTGGTTGTTGTTTTTGTGATTGCTGACTTGTGTTTTCTAAAATGGGTATGTAAAAAGCTTTCTTAAACTGAATTAGGCCATTCATCTGTTGGTCTCAGGATCATCTCCTCTGACCAGAAGCAGCTCTAGATGTGAGAGCTGTTTGGCTGGATCTACTATGGCTTGAGAACAGGACAGTCTGTCTATCCAGTCTGTGCTTCAACACAAAGCTGAGAAGCGGAGAAGTTGTTTTCCCAAGGCACTTGCTTTCATAGCATATATTACATTGCTTGAACTTACAGGTGATGTTTTCTTTAATGTAATAGATCTTGCCAGTCATTCTACTTTTGAAGGTGACAATTTCCCTAAAATAGGTACAGATGATACAATGATGGAATTCACAATGCTGCAATCCAGGATGGATGATGGGTGGTGATAGTTCATTTCTTACAAGTAAATTGCATAGATCTGAAGGGCAGAAAATAATGAATTGAAGGCTTGCTGGTGGTTTTTCCAATGTGTTGTGAATTGGCTACCAAGGGCCAGCTCGCTCTTAACAGCAAGGTGATAGTGAGGAGATGCCAGAGGAAAATTTACCCAAAGAGAAAACAGCATGAACTGAGATATTAAGGTCATGTATTGTAGTTGGCTTGTCTTCCTTGGTTGGATAATTACCTTTTGATTGCTCTATTCATTTTATTGAGATCTCATTTATGTTGGTCCAATGGGATACAATAGACAGCACTATATATAGTGATGACAGGATTGTGCAATATTTTAAGTTCACAGCATTTTATGTAAAGAACATTCATTTATTTGGATTGTCTACATGCCCTATCCCAAATTATGAATGCATTACAATCAAAACAAGTACATTAAATATTGGAATCTTATAAAGATGTAAAGCATATGCTAACATAGACTCTTAGTGGATTTAACACACACACACACACACACACACACACACACAGGCTTCCAGTGGACTAATCCTGATTTATGAGTCAGAACCACAAGGGCATTTCACACATTACAAAATTCAGAGATGTTCTGAATTTTTGGAACACTGGATTATGATTTTGTTTGAGGTGAAAACCATCATTTGGAAGCCCGTGAAGGGTCCACAATACACCCCTGCCTTCCAATGTTTTGCAGAAATGTCTGTATCTTCTCATAGCTGGTGTTTCAATTAACTGCTGCCACTTTAGGTATCATTCTCTTAAAGGATCTCTTTTGGGGTGGGTGGCGGGTGGGGAGGGAGGGAGGGGACTTTGATGCACTTCCACCATCACATTTGACGCTGTAGCAACAATAGCAATGACACAACAATTGGTAGTTTGCCACAGAATTTTGCCAAGAAAATGTGATGGTGACCTTTAATTTAAAGCTAATTTTGACTACTGGCAGAGTTTGCTGCCAAAATTTAATAGCAAACCACCAATTGTTTTACTGCCCCTGCCACTGAAATTTGGCAGCCCATGGGGGGTCCTGGCAGGTTGAATTCCCCCTGGACCTCCCAAAGGTTCCACCCCTGTTTTAAAGGATAGTGCTGAAATTGATTTTTCAGCCTCTTTGTTGTGTATGCTTTCTGCATATGAATAGATTGTTGTGTAAAACCACTGATGAATAATAGGGGTGTGCACGGACCCCCCGGATCGGATCGGGACCCGGATCGGGACCTCCAATTTTGTCCCGGACCGGTTCGGACAAAATCGGAGGCCCCCCGGACCGGATCGAGTCCGATCCCGATCCAAAAATCGGAAACTTTTGGATCGGCCGCCATTTTTTTCCCCATAGACTTGCATTGCAATGCAAGTCTATGAGGAAAAAATGGCGGCGGGTGGGTAAGGGGGGGCCTAACTCCCTCCCCCCCCCGGGGCCGTCCGCTGTGGACGGCCCCGGCAGGTAAACCCCCTCCCCCGCGCTCCCTACCCCCCCTGGGGCCGCCTGCTTCCATCCGCTGGCGCCCGCGGGCGCCAGCGGATAGAAGCGGACGGCTCCGGGGGGGGGTAAGCCCCCTTCCCCGCCACTTACCTTCTCGGCACGTCCGGCGCCGGCGGCTACTACCAGCGGGCTCCGCGGCCTACTCTCGAGTAGCGCGCCGGGTGATGACATCACCCGGCGCGCCACCCTGGAGCAGGCCGCGGAGCCTGCTGGTAGTAGTAGGCGCCGGCGCCGGACGGGAGCCGCCGGGCCGGGCAGGTAAGGGCCCCCCTCCCCCCTCCCCCCTCCGCGCGCCCCCTCCTCCCCCCTCCCCCCTCCACGCGCCCCCTCCTCCCCTCCACGCACCCCCTCCTTACCTTTCCGGCCCGGCGGCTCCCGTCCGGCGCCGGCGCCTACTACTTCCAGCAGGCTCCGCGGCCTGCTCTAGAGTAGTGCGCCGGGTGATGACATCACCCGGCGCGCCATCCTAGAGCAGGCCGCGGAGCCTGCTGGGAATAGTAGGCGCCGGCGCCGGACGGGAGCCGCCGGGCCGGAAAGGTAAGGGCCCCCCTCCCCCCTCCGTGCGCCCCCTCCTCCCCTCCACGCACCCCCTCCTTACCTTTCCGGCCCGGCGGCTCCCGTCCGGCGCCGGCGCCTACTACTTCCAGCAGGCTCCGCGGCCTGCTCTAGAGTAGCGCGCCGGGTGATGACATCACCCGGCGCGCCATCCTAGAGCAGGCCGCGGAGCCTGCTGGGAATAGTAGGCGCCGGCGCCGGACGGGAGCCGCCGGGCCGGAAAGGTAAGGGCCCCCCTCCCCCCTCCGCGCGCCCCCTCCTCCCCTCCACGCACCCCCTCCTTACCTTTCCGGCCCGGCGGCTCCCGTCCGGCGCCGGCGCCTACTACTTCCAGCAGGCTCCGCGGCCTGCTCTAGAGTAGCGCACCGGGTGATGACATCACCCGGCGCGCCATCCTAGAGCAGGCCGCGGAGCCTGCTGGGAATAGTAGGCGCCGGCGCCGGACGGGAGCCGCCGGGCCGGAAAGGTAAGGGCCCCCCTCCCCCCTCCGCGCGCCCCCTCCTCCCCTCCACGCACCCCCTCCTTACCTTTCCGGCCCGGCGGCTCCCGTCCGGCGCCGGCGCCTACTACTTCCAGCAGGCTCCGCGGCCTGCTCTAGAGTAGCGCGCCGGGTGATGACATCACCCGGCGCGCCATCCTAGAGCAGGCCGCGGAGCCTGCTGGGAATAGTAGGCGCCGGCGCCGGACGGGAGCCGCCGGGCCGGAAAGGTAAGGGCCCCCCTCCCCCCTCCCCCCTCCGCGCGCCCCCTCCTCCCCTCCACGCACCCCCTCCTTACCTTCCCGGCCCGGTGGCTCCCGTCCGGCGCCGGCGCCTACTACTACCAGCAGGCTCCGCGGCCTGCTCTAGAGTAGCGCGCCGGGTGATGACATCACCCGGCGCGCCACCCTAGAGCAGGCCGCGGAGCCTGCTAGTAGTAGTAGGCGCCGGCGCCGGACGGGAGCCACCGGGCCGAGAAGGTAAGTGCCCCCCTCCTCCCCCCCCCGCTGTCCACTTTCATCGGCGGGCGCCCGCTGGCGCCCGCCAATGGAAGCGGCGGTGGGCGCCAGTGGGCGCCCGCCGATCCGCCGATCCGCCGAACCGGTTCGGAGCTTTTTCGGACCGGTTCGGATTGGATCGGCCGATCCAGCTGCGGGATCGGAAATCGGATAATTTATCCGATTTCCCACTGGACCGGACTCGGATCGTGGATCGGGTCCGATCCAGTGCACATCCCTAATGAATAATAATAATAATAATAATAAGGAATTAAGACACTTAAGAAAAACCTGCTTACCAGTATAATACACAGGAATACACACACACACACACACACACACAAAACAGTGCAAACCTATCTATACATGTTGACTCAAAAGTAGATCCCATTGACATCCTGGATTAATACGGCAATTTGGAACACAATTGTCCTTTGATTTTTGCAGTTGTCCAAATTTTGCAATACAGTGATCGATTTTACAAATGCACCAAAATGCATACACAAAAACAGATGTTGGGTTTAAAAACATGGGTAAAAACGTGTATTTTAAGCTAGTTTACATACAAATGATAAGTAAACTAAGTTATATACAAATGCCATTAGAATGAAGGAAGAAAAATATGTAATTTTCCCAGCTTTGGGGGAATTGTGTGTTTCTCCCCCCTCCCCCTGCCAATAGGCCCTATTAACAGGGCATTTAAGATCTCCATCAGTGCAGGGTGGGGAAGAGAAACACACGTTCAGCCTCTGGGCACAAATCAAAGTGCTATGTGACTTATCACTCCAAACCATAAACAGGTTTTCATGCATATTACATTTTTATACTGCCCAATAGCAAAAGCTCTCTGGACAGTTTACAAAGATGAGAAACCATTAAAAAAACAACACATCATACAAAATGTAAAAGTATTCACAGGCAAACATATATACAGATAGCACAGAGAGGGAGAACACATATCTAAAACAATTCCAACCAATGTAGGCTGACCATATGAAAAGGAGGACAGGGCTCATGTAACTTTAACAGTTGTAGAGAAAAGGGAATTTCAGCCAGTGTCGTTTGTATGCAATTAGCTCCTGGTGAAATTCCCTCTTCATCACAACTGTTAAAGTTGCAGGGACCCTGCCTTCTTTTGTATATGGTCACTCTAGTATAGTGCCTGCACCTTTAACTGTTGTGATGAAGAGGGAATTTCACCAGGAACTAATTGCATACAAATGACACTGGCTGAAATTCCCTTTTCTCTACAACTGTTAAAGGTACATGTCCTCCTTTTCATATGGTCAGCCTACAATCAATCAACAATAAGACCAATCCAGACCTGATTAACCTTTTCAATACTAACCGCATTTGCCCATGTCCACCCCTTCCTCCACTCATCTCTCCTTCATCACCATTGCTTCCCCCAATTTATTTACTTATTTTAGATTGTAAGCTCCTTGAGGGCAGAGACCTTTCTATGTTTTCCCATGTAACACTAAGGTGCCACACACATTGTTGATGCTATCACTTTGAAATGGTGGCTTCTTCTCTTGGAATTCCTCCAGCAGCTACTGTTACTATTGTCTGTAGGCCCTTCTGCAGCGAGTGACTTAAAGCCCAAGCAAACGGGGGGGGGGGGGGGGGGAATAAGGATAACTTTATATGTAAACAAACGACTTTCTATTTATCCTTTGCTAGCATCTAATACAAAAACACTAAACTATATCCTTTAAATAAATTAGTTTAATTTGAGTTGCCTGGGAGTACAAATGAAAATATTGTGCCATTAAAATTAATTTAATTTGTCTTTAAGGCCATAAACAGAAGTTAAAGACTGAACACTTCCTCAGATTCCTTGAGGATTTGCTAAAGGGGGCGGGGGAAGAATAATTGTTTGCAATAGCCTGTGGAGAGGAGTTGGCCATGTATTTAAACACATTCAATTTACTCAAGAGAAAGGGGATATGTATCTGCTCAGCCTCAAAATACTTGGAGTTTGCCCTGACTGAAGTCATAAAAACAATGTCAGAACAGGGCAACGATGTCAGAACAGAACAGTGGAGAGCCAGTACAGTGTAGTAGTTGGAGTGCTGGATTGGGAGACCTGGGTTCTAGTCCGCACTTGGCCATGAAAACTCACTGGGTGACTCTGGGCCAGTCCCAGACTCTCAGCCCAACCTACCTCACAGGGTTGTTGTTGTTGTAAGGATAAGATGGAGGGGAGGAGGATCATGTATGCCACCTTGGGTTCCTTGCAAGAGGAAAAAAGGTGGAATATAAATGCAATAAATAAATGCATTAATAAAAATATACTTGTTCTTAATTTCCATCTCCTTTTCATTGGGGCAAGCTTGTAATAGAATGGCATTCTGCAATTTCTCAGCTGCTCTGAATTTCTGTAAACCAGGAGCATTGAACCTCATTCAACTGTGGAGTGTAATGCCTCACCTTGAGGAAGATTCCTCCAATGAGGAATTGGAGAGCCAGCTAAATGGGCTGCAGCCGGAGATTTGCAAGCTTCTGCAGACAGCATTCCCCTGGGGCTTCTGGAAGAGCAGCCTGACACATCCAGCAGCATTCCAGAGATTCCTTAATTGCAGGAGGCAGGGCTGGACCCAATCCAGCTGGCTGAACACCAGAGAAGCAAAGCAACAGGAGCAGCGGAGGGAGAGAACCTGAGCACCGCATGCAAACTCACTTAAGAGCACCACAGGGTCCTAATGAGCCAGCTGTGCTGATTAACGAACGGCTATAAATCAGCTCAGCCATAGTCATCCCTCGCTGCAGGCTAACCATAATTTTCCTCAGCTCCCTGGCTTTGCTTTGTGAAGAGACTTGGATTCCTGGACCCACGGCACTCTCATAGACCACTCTTTTGCATGACCCCTGACCAGCTACAATGCTTGGCTCCACAACCTCTTGGTGATTGACAACTGGACTGTTCTGACTTTGCCTTTGTCTTCCTATGCTCTCCTTGAATCCCTGAGACAACCTTGGCTTGGACTGACTGCTCTCAGGACTCTGCCCAGAGCACTTACCCACTATAGAACTGAGGGCCAAAATCCATTTCAGAGAAGCCCTCAGGGGACACATTCCAGTAGTGAATGTGGCCAAATATATATATATTTTTAAAAAGGGAGTATGGCTAAAATACAAAAAGCAATACAAGTTAGAAAATAAATACCTAGCCTATTTTAAATTACTGCCAGTAACTAAGCCTTAGGGAGGCATTTCAACCTTTTAGAATGGGAACAAATTGCACAAAAGGTGGGAAATCACCTAATGGTTGCGGGCTGAGGGGAAATGGAGTGTGGCCCGGAGAAGGGGGTGTGGCCCTCTGGGAATAGCGTGGACCCCAGGATGGCTGGATTTGGCCCCTGGGTTTGAGATTCTGCAACTCTGTATGAAACATAGGAAGCCACCTTACATCCAGTCAGATTATTTTGTCTATTTAGCCCAGTGTTCTACTCTGACGGACAGCGGGTTTGAGAGAGAGTGCGTCTTTCCCATTGCCTGTCATTTGATCCTTTGATGTGGAGATGACTTTTGATGTGCCAAGCATGGGCTCTACCGCTGAATTGTGGTTCATCCAACTCCCATCAGCCAATGTCAGCCGGCCCTACCATTATGCAGAGTGAGGCGACTGCCTCAGGTGACAGTTGCTGAGGAGCAGCAGTAGCAACAGAAATACAGCTGTTCTTCATGAGCCTGCCGGCCACTCCTCTCTGTTGGGAGGACAAAACTGTGTGTGCCCCTGGGGCCTGAACTGTGCCCCTAAACTTGCCTGCTGTGCTCGGGTGTGGTGCAGGATCACATCACGAGTATTGAAGTAAGTTTCTGTATGTGATATGGAGGAGGAGGTGCCATCTTGTCATAATAGGAGCTGTAGTCCAAAAAACACTGGAAGGCCATAAGTTCCCCATCCTAGTCGAAAGACTCACTCACACTCAGCATCCTTCTTGACATATATGGGACCATTTTTTATTGCACACACACACACTGGCTGAATTTGGATGACATATTAGGCAACGGAGGGTTAAATAGCGTACTGACCATGTGTTAGGCAGGCGGAGCTCCACAGACAACATGTTGCAGCCGGCGCTGCTCGGCACCAGCAAACGCCCCGGTTGCTACGAACGTGCGGCGGCCGTTTTGGTTGCAGCGTTTCCTACCTCCCCCTCCCTCAGTCCCCCAGCCATATCCCAGCATGCATCGTGAGTTCTGCCGGCTGTATAGAGGGGCCAGGGGGGGTTCGGCTGCTCTAGCCGGCAGAACTCTATCCCCAAACAGAATAGTCCATGGAGGGGGGGGGCTGAATTCGGAAGACACTTTAAACAACGGGGCTTCGGGCTAAACAACGTTCAAGCCCATTGTTTCCCTCCATTGTTTAAACTGCCTGATTAGCATACCATCAGTTGTGTGTGCGTGGTGTGTTACTCCCCACATGACACAATAAGCAACACAATTGACGATTGTTTCCCCCCCCCCTTCGTTGCCTAATATGTCATCCAAATTCAGCCACTGCCTTCATGTGAGGTGCAGGGATACTGGGACATTACTAAACTCCATCAATCTCCCAATGATATAATGAGGAGCACAACAGGACCTGGATGCCTCTCTGTTTTGAAAAGAGCCCTATATATAGTGGGATTAATTTCAAGTGTCCAGTGGAATTTAATCCAATTTAGTGAGACACAGATAGTATAAGGAGTCTGACCACCAATGCATCATTATATTAAGTTTATTTTCTGTAGGATTCATCCTCCCAAGTTTGATATGCTACCTATGTGAAATTTCTTAAATGCATATTACTAATTCCGCACAGCCATTTTAAGAGCCCACATAAAACTGGAATTTTAAAAAGACCCCACTCTCTCTCTCTCCCTTTCTGTTCCTTAGTGCCAGTAATACTCTGCAAATATTAAGCAATTTTTAAATCCAAGCTGCGACAATCTGGTTATTGAAGTGAAAAATTAGCACTTTAAGGGACTTCTGAGTTCACAATGAGATGTTCCTTATAACAATCTCCCCACCGTTAAATTGGATTCACTTTCAAGTTGGTCTTCCTCCAGAGTAAATTACCACACGTAATTAGCTTACACTGAAACTTCCAGTAGTCAAATTAGCCAGTCACTTTACACCCTTCCTGTATCACTGTGCAAAGGGGTCAGCTGTTCTCACCGTTACACTGCAAACAGATTTATAGAAAGATGATAAATATTGCATGGACTTCTAAAAGTACAGCTCTGTGGCTTTGCCTAATCTTGAACAAACTCATGGAAACAAAACCCTTTGAAGGAAATTATGTGAAATATGCTGATCAAAAGCATTATACTAATACAACCTACATGGGAAATTTGTGTTGAAAAGTATTTATAAAGATTAGAAGGAATCTGGCTGTGCTCTAGCCCAGGAAGTCATACCTCCAGTTCTGTGCCTCCTGAGCCAAAACAAAGATAAGTCACCTAGCAACATTCCAGGCCAGACTTAAGAACATGAGAATTGTCATCCTGGACCAGACCGAGGGTCCATCTAGTCTAGCATTCTGTTCACACAGTGGCCAACCAGCTGTCGGCCAGAGACCAATGAAGCAGGACACGGTGCAACAGTACCCTCCCACCCATGTTCCCTGGCAACTGGCAACATGTTCCCCTGATACTGGAGATAGCACATAACCATCAAGGCTAGTAGCCATTGTGAGCTTTCTCCTCCAAGAATTTATCTAGTCTCCTTTTAAGGCCATCCAAATTGGTGGTCATCACTATATTTTGTGGTATTGAATTCCATCGTTTAACTATGCACTGCGTGATGAAGTGCTTCCTTTTATCTGATCTGAATCTCCCACCAATCAGCTTCATGGGGTGACCCCATTGGGTTCTAGTATTATGAGAGAGGGAGGAAAATGTCTCCCTATCCACATTCTCCACACCACGCATAATGTTGTGTACCTCTAGCATGTCTCCCCTTAGCCTCCTTTTTTCCAAGCAAAACAATCCCAGCTCTTGTAACCTTCCCTCATAGGCCTTCCACAAGCTATGCCCTCATGTTGGACAACACCTTCCATTATTTCCAGTCAACAGTGTCTTTTTGGCTGTGGATGATGGGACTTGACGTCCAATACATCTGGCAATAACAATGCTGGAGAAGGCTATTGTAGTCGATTACTGGAAAATCAGACAAATAAGACGAGCCGCATCATCCCAAAGTAAACTTTATGGTTCTTCAGCATTAAGGATGTGTGAATCAGTGAAACTGAGCTTGTCAAGATTCTGACCTATTCAGATGACATGCTAAGCCATGGTGGTTAGGCATTTTGAGCTGAATATTATGGCTTAGCATGTCATATGAACCATTCCTAAGCATGGTGGCTACATAACTACAGTTAAAACACAATGGGCCTGTTCAGACAACACACTAAGCCATGGTTAAGCCACTAACCATTTTGCAGCAAATTATGTGTGTGTGTGTGTTTAAACCATGGTTATGTAGCCACTAGCCACCATGGTTTGGAATGGTTCACACAACACGTTAAGTCATGGTTCATATGACAGACTAAGCCGTAACGTTTAGCTCAAAATGCTTAACTACTATGGCTTAGTGTGTCATCTGAACAGGGTCACTCACTGACCATTTATTTATTGATTGATTGATTGATTGATTGATTTTATTACATATTTATACCGTCCCATAGCCGAAGCTCTCTGGGCGGTTTACATAAGATTAAAGCAATTAAAATCAATATACAAAAATTAAAACAGCAAAAACATACAATATACACACAATATACACAAAATATACACACAATATACACACAATATACACATACATTTAAAACCACTACAAAAGAGCTAGGCCTAGCCTTGGCTTAGCATGTTGTCTGAACAGGTCCTTTCTGAAATTCCATATTGAATGGCACATTCACTGATTTAGTCTTGGCAAACAGGAATGGTATGTTCTTTTCATCCTGTTTAGAGGTTTCATATTTAAAGGAATTGGTTTATTAGGCTGTAATCCTATACCCACTTACCTGGAAGTAAGCTCCATTGAACTGAGTTGACATGTATAGGATTGCAATATTAAGACACCCATTTCCTTCATTTGATGGAGACACATGGGTTTCCTGGAGCCATGTCTCAAGCCACATGATTGATGCCAACGTGGTCTGTTTTGAACATTGATTGAACAAAGTTCTGCTTGGCCACTACATCCAAGCTAGATCAGAGAGGTGGGGGGGGACACATTGTTTTGTTTCTTTTACGGGTTTGTTCTTTTGTTTTAATGCTTCCTAAATACATGATTTTGAGTGGATGAAAGACTGCAGCTCCAGTTCATTTAAACTAAAGAGAACCTCAAACTCAGGCTGGTACAGGATAGCACATGCTAGGCTTTAAAAACATTTTGCCCTACAGTTCATGGTTGTCTCAAGCTTTCTGAGTAACTGTATTGAGTTTCTTTCTCAAGGACATCTATCATCCTTGCACAATGCGGCTGAAAGATCTAACTAGGCATGGACAGATCTGTCAATCTTGGTCTTACCTGGATCATCAAGAGTTTTGGCTTTTTTTGTTGGGGGGGGGAGGTTAGGTCAAGCTGATCTGTGCACATTTTCCCCCCCTCATGTACTCATTAATGCACACGCTTCCATGAACATTTTTAAATGTATGTATGTTTTCCAAGGATAAAATGTATTTGCTGCTGCTGCTGCTGCTGCTGCTGCTGCTGCTGCTGCTGCTGTTATTTTGACAACTTTTCTCAAATATACACATTCTGCATGCACGTCCCCATATCTGCGGTTTGGGGGGGGGGTGTTTTTCCTGAAATAAGCTACATCGGAAAGCTCATAGAAATGCAGATTTGGGGATGCAACTCCATTTTGGCTCACTGAAAGGCTCGGGAGGTGTGTTTGGGGTAAATCTGTTTGTTGTTGTTCTAAAAAAAACCCCTCAAATAAGAGAGCAATCCTATGCTCTCTTGTCTGTATCTGGGTCCCCATAGCATTATTCATTTTCGTGACATTTTCTATAGCTGCCCCAGGCTCCTTCCATCCCGCTCCAAAGCCCCGCTGCTAGACAGGTGAAATTGCCCATCTAGGAGAAACGTGGGTGGTTGGAGCAGGGAGGCGAAGACTGCTTCTGCGCTCCAGCCACCCTGCATTGGATACTCGGAGGCTGCTGACTATCTTAATGAAGATAGTTGCCTTAATGAATTTCTCACCCGTACCTAGATCTAATTAAAGTTGGGACTAATGTTCAGATATGGCAAGTTCATATCTGAACTTTCATCCCAGAGTGCAGGATGCAGAATAATGGGCTCAAGTTACAGGAAGCCAAATTCCAGCAGGACATCAGGAAAAACTTCCTGACTGTTAGAGCAGTATGACAATGGAACCAATGACCTAGGGAGGTTGTGGGCTCTCCCACATTAGAGGCCTTCAAGAGGCAGCTGGACAGTGGATTCCTGCATTGAGCAGGGGGTTGGACTCGATGGCCTTATGGCCCCCTTCCAACTCTTCTATTCTATGATTCTATGAATTAATTTAAATCAAAAAGAGACAAATTTCTCATACATTCCTGCCCTCAATTTCTACATGGTTATATTTGGTCCTCTCCATACAGGATTCTCTAAACTCCTTGTTGTTGAAAGTCTTTAACTTGACAAACTCATATTGCCATAAATTCTGACTAATTGGTTCAGACAAACAAATAACCTGGAGATTTGCTATGTTTGCAGTTGCAGCATGCAGGAATTGCAAAGATATTGTCAATAAAAATTTGGTCCCCTCCCGGGGGGGGGGGGGGAGATAATTTATGCTGACAGCATGAGTTTTTGGTGGAACCTGGCCGAGCTCTAGCATTTTCTCCACTCTTTGAATAATATCCATTAATTTTCATGGTGGCTATTTGACATCAGCTGAAATATAGTATTTGTGCAATAGGCATTTAATTGCACAATGCATATTTGAGCATTTTTCTTCCAGTTGTTATTGCTCATGGTGACGATAGATGAATGAATAGTACTGCAACTGAATATTATCTGATACTACCCAAAGAAACTATTACATCCCATCAGCTGTTGTTTTCTTATGTTAATTAGAAGATTTTTACTTCATAGTTTTTAAATATTACATGATGAGGATATGGCTATCAGAATCTACTAGTCAAGATGGCTGTACATGACTTCCAATGTCAGAAGAAGCATGCCTCTGAATCCCAGTTGTTGTGGGGCACAGACAGGGGTTTGCTATTTCACACATGCCTTGTTCTAGTCTTCCCATGGGCATCTGATTTGCCACGTGAGAACAGAGTGCAGGACTAGTAAGGTCTTTCATCTAATCCAGCATGGCTCTTCTTATGTTCTTATGATACAAGTAACACTAAATCCTACATCTCATAAAGCAACAACAGTCAGTGTTCATCAATACATTCCATTATATCCAGAGCTTGTTTCAAAATGAATGGAATATGCATTTTAAAAAAAAAATCCTGGTAATACCTTAAAATAATGAACATTTTCAAAATAACATCAACCCTCTGGAAACATATGATTATCAATACCCGATGCAGAAACTTAAACATTTATTCTAACTTTCATAATAACTGTCATGCTTCCCAAAACCTCTCGCATTATTGGGAGACAATAAAGAGGTCCGCCATGTAATCCACAAAGCTTTATTCAGGCAATAAACATCTCTTCCCACCTGAAGGGACTTTACCTTCTAGGAACTTCTCTCTAGACAAAATTATGCAAACTAAGTCAGACAATTGTCCTTTCAAGAAAAAGGGAAAGCCTTTTCCCAGTATGATTTAACTTCAGGGAGGCAGGCTCTGAAGAAGACTTTGGTCAGAAGCTTCCCTCACCTTCCTTTAGCTCGGTTCTTTTTCGTCTGCGGCATACTCTAGGATCAGTTGGATGGCAAATGTAAAGGAGTTTTTAAAACTATAGTAGCACCTCTTTCAACAAGCTGTTGAAATATTCCTCTACATTGGGACAGGTGTGGGGAACATGTGGTACTCCAGATGATCTTGGACTACAGATGTTCTTGGCCATGCTGGCTGGGAGTTGGAGTCTAACAACATCTTGATGGTACACTTTCCCATCCCCATTTAAGGTGAGTGAATGGAAGGGAGTCCATGGAAGGAAAGTTTTCCATCTCCTTGTTCCCCTTCAGCCTCCTGCAACCCCTGAGAAGTGTGTCTGAAGAATCAGGAGACTCTCCTGAACAATGTGGGATGATGCTTAGAGGGCTCTGGGGAGGGGGGGATGGACAGAGGCACCTTCAATATCACAACATGGAGCAGCTCCTGTAGAACCTAAACAACAGTCCTCCATGCTATCCTCCATGCTTGGTCTGCCATTACTATTCCTGACTTGGTTCCAACTCTTTGCACTTTCCACCAAGGCCCATCTGTGTCTCACCTTTGTGCATGCAGTACCAGCTCTTGAGCTTTTCTCTCTTTTTTTCAAGAGTCTTATGAACATACATGAAGCTGCCTTATAACATTGAGTCTGACCACTGGCCAATCTATCTCAGCCTTCTGTGACAGTGACTCCCCAGAGTTTCCTGATCCAACCTGGAGATGCCAAGGATTGGATCTGAGACCTTTCCCACCCAAAACATGTGCTCTACCACTGAGTTATTCCCCCTTTCTTTCCGATTGGATTTCTGCTACCTACAATACAATTCAACACAATGCTCATAGTGTGTGTTCAGTATGCATTGGCTCTTATTATGGTCCCCACACTCTGAAGAAATACGTTTATAGTCAGAAGAATGGTAATAAAATTAATCACCATTAGACCTTGATGCTGCTTGGAGTTAATAATTTCAAAGCAAAATTACATCACAATGCCCTTTGTTGTTTCATAGGAAATGTGGGTGATACATTCAGTATTGTTTTAAAGAGCAGATGCTTATTTGCATAAAGCTAAGATTTACTTAAGGCAATGAAAAAGAAAATGGCTTCCCCCCCCCTCCAATGGAGCTAATATATATATATGGATGGAAGATTAGATCAAGCAATCCAAAAACAATCGTATGATTTATACTTTTGTTCTAGCCAGCCTTTTATCTTTGAAGATGTATGTATGAAGAATGCATAACACTATTGATAATTATTCCCAATGAAGGGTAATAAGTTGAACCTCATTGGTAGCATTCCTGGGAAGTACAACCATTTTGTTACTCCAGCTTGCAGATGTGTAGAGCTTTTCTCCATATATTACATTTGAAATGGAAATAATAAAGTTACATAAACCCAGAAGTCTAATATGAGAGCACGTAAGGGCTCCATCCCCCACCCACCCCCCTCCCGGACAAAAGAAAAGAGAATGTGAAAGGAAAGAACATCATTTGACTTTGTTCCCATGTATCCAGCAGTTAAATATTAGTTCTATTTGTCCTCCAAGGAAATTGCAGGTACTGACAATATAATAATGAAGGTTTCAGTGTAGGCATTCTTCTCCTCTGACAATTGAAAGCCCTAACCAGTTCACATCATCCTTTCCCTCAAGTCACTGCTATTGCCATTGCTGTGTATTCCTTGTTACTTGTAATGGTTTTCCATTCTTCCTCTTCCAGCCTCTTCTTTGTTTAACTGCTGCAAAATGAGAAGCGAATGAGGTTTCATAACTTTATTGATGGCAATACCATGAAGATGGGCAATCAAAGAAGCATGTCACATATTTATCCCTATAGTCTCAAACCTACCAGTATTTGAACTTTGTTTTTTAAAAAAGGCATGGATTTTAGCAGTTGCATTCCCTAGATTCCTGCTTACAGTGTTTCATTTTTGAACTTAATTTATTTGAAGATTTGTTCAGTTACAGAAGAGCAATACATTAACCAACATTTCATTAGCCATCATTACTTTAAGTACTCATTTCAAACATAATCAACCATTTTCACTTCTATATTCTCTTTCTCTTTTCACAATAGGCAGCCTGTGCAATTCCTTCAGCAAAGAAGCTATATGCTGAAAAGAGGCAGCTCCTGACAACAGCTGCGTTCCGCTCTAGCTCCAGCTTCCGGAGCAGTCTTAAGGGCAGCCCCACACAGAGTGCATAACAGTAATCCAGTCTTGAGGTTACTAATGCCCGTACCACTGTGGCCAAGCTGGCCCTGTCCAGAAGAGGCTGTAGCTGGCAAGCCAGCCGAAGCTGGTAAAAGGCATTCTGAACTGCTGCGACCACTTGGACTTCCAGCAACAAAGAATAAACTTTGAATATTCTCTTTCTATAAGTAGCCCAACATTATAGTAAGTTGGTTTAGGGGGACTTTATTTAGATAAGGATCCTTGTCTAGTGTTGAATTACCGTTGGGCATGACCACTAAATATGTAAATCTATTTCTCTGTTTCCAGACACAGTTTTAGCATGGTATGATACCATCTTGTCTTAACTTGAAAAGTGATCTCTCTGATATTGGTTTATGGTGGGGAGAGGCGGAGTAGCTTCCAAATCTTTGTTGATGTTTTTATTTATTTAATCATTTATTTAATATATTTCTTGACTGCCTTTCAAGACTATCGTCTTCCCAGGTTGAGTTGCAGTGGCCTAGATCCAACATACCATTAGTGGAAGAAACCGCTCTCCTAGTAGAACATAATTGCCTTTTCCCAGTTCACAAGCAGTTGTGCAAACATTAATGAACCAGTTTGTAAGTGATTGTGAAAACCATTGCACAAGTGGAACTTGAGTTGGATTCTACCCTAGACCATAATTCAGAATTTCAATTTGCTTCCGCAACGCCATTTGCACCTGCAGAATGATACCCATTGGATACAACCTAATATAAAATAATAAAATTCAATATTAAGTAGTTATAAAAACATCTTAAATTTGAACAGTGTTAAAATAAGCCAGTTAAATTAAAATACAATGTAATGCAATAAATTAAAGTACAATAAAAGGACCTCAAACCTAAACATTTTTTTTAAAAAATAAGATAATTAAAATAAATAAATAAAACAATAAAATAGTGCACAGTTCAAATATATAGAAGCAGCAAATGAAATAAAACCTTTAAAATCAACACTCCACCAAAAAAAATGTATGTTTTAAAACCCTCTTAAAAATAACCGCAAAGGGAACCAACCATACATCTGTCCTAGGCCTCATCTACAAGAATTCAGCTTTGTGCCTGGTTAGCCGATTATGCGCATATTCACAGAAGCGCATTTACGCCTAATACCTCTGTACGAGAGGCGGAGAAGCGCATTACTGAACGACCGAAACACGCTTTAAACTGTTGACATGCGGAGAATCACATGTTTAAACGGCGGTAAGGCACTTTAACTCCCGCCGCAAATTAAAACTCGCGGTTTAACGCGCATTCAATAATGCGCATAATCGGAGAGAAAACGCGCCTCTACGCCTGATTTGCGCTCCGTTCTTGTAGAGGTAAATTTTTTAATGCGCCTTGAAAGAGCTTTAAATGCCTCTTGTAGAGGCAGCCCTAGGAGGGAATTATATAGGATTGGGACACTCACAGAAAATATGCTCTTTCTAGTACCATTTTTGAATGCCACTGTTCTTGGTAGAATGGGAGGGTAGAAATCAAATCCAATACATAAATAAATAATACCCATCAACCGTACTGATTTTAGTAGCAGGTAGTGAGTAGGGCCTCTGAATTTGATCTTAAAATATAGACAAGTTCATATGTGTAGATAGTCCTTCAAGTCACCTGGATCCAAACCGTTTAGGTTTCCCATGATTCCCTCTTCACTCCACTAACATTTGCATAATGTGCCATCTGAAACTTAATTGTATAATACAAAACTATTATGAACTCTTTGAATTCTAGGATCCCTTCTGATTATTATTGAAAGTGGTTCAATAGAAAAAGTACACAATAGGCCCAATCAGACAACATGCCAAGACATTGTTAGGCTGCTAATGGTTAATGAGCATGTTTAAACCATGGTTATGTAGCCACCATGGTTAGGCATGGTTCACACAACATACTAAGTCGTGGTTCACATGACACACTAAGCCATAAAATTTAGCTCAAAGTGCTTAACCTCCATGGCTTAGTGTGTCATCTGAACAAGGCCGATAAGGGTGATCTTCAGACCAGCTTTTGACTATTACCTGTGCTCCCGGAGCCCCATGGTGACTCTGCCACCCAGAAGAAACCTCTTTCAAATCTAGTTTGCTTCAATTAAACTCATAGGTTACATTCCTTCTAAAAGGCCAAGGGCTTTCTCTGCATCTGGGGACAAAATGGCTGAAGGATTTTTTTTTCTTAACATACAACATTCTTTAAAATTCAGTGTAAATCATATATTATCCATCATTTGTCTTAAAATTAAACCACTGTGATCACTGTCAATTTAGGATTGGATGGAATGTTTCTATTAGTCCTGGGCCACATCCTGCCCCTTATTTTGGGGAACTTTCTCCCTGCAAAAGAGGCACTTCTTCTTCTTCTTCTTCTTCTTCTTCTTCTTCTTCTTCTTCTTCTTCTTCTTGTTTTAGCCTCTTTCACAGGGAGGGGAATTTGGAGAATTTTCTACTTGGGTGGGGGAAGGGTTTCTATTTACCTTTTTTAAGTGTAGCCAGTTGCTGAGGGGCCTTATTCCTATTTTTTAGTTTTTTCAACAAAACACCTCCCTTCCCTCCACATTTGGAGGAGAGCAGCAATTCTTAGTGAATGCTTATTGGAGACCATGTGACCTCGCCCTCTCCGATAAGCATTTAGGAAGAACTCTTGGGCTCCTGCAAATGCCAGGGATGTTTAAAAAGAAAGAAAGAAAGACCATAAGAAGTGCCATGCTGGATCAGACTGGATGTCCATCTAGTCCAGCACTCTGTTCACACAAAAGCCTCTTCAACAACTGGCTACATTTAAAAAGGTATGTGGAAACCCTGTCCCCCCCCTCCCCAAAGAGAAAATTCTCTGAAATTCTCATCTCTCCCAACCTCTTTTGACCGAGTTTTCATTCCCCACCAAGAAATGCCAAAAATGGAATGGACAAAATCTTCAGCACAGCACTAGTTACTACTAGGATACTACCCTCATTGGGTTGCAGTATGATTGCTATTCTAGCTGTTCTCAATGAAGCTGGGGATAGTTCCAGATAAGGGCTTTTGTTGTACAGTTGCCCTTTCTCCATCCCAGAATGGTACAAGGGGTCCAGACAATGTCCTCCACTTGTAACACTGCTGTGTTTTCCCTCTGCTTCTTCCATCTCTTTTCTTCCACACAAACATCAGTTAAAGAGGAAAAGATGGATTATAGCTGCACAATGTCTTTGGATTGGTAGCTCTAGGAGCCATCCATTTGGAAACACTCTATAATAACCCCTTTGGAGAGAATCCTATTAAATAAGTTGGCTAGTGAAAGCACCAATATATCCTGGTTGAAACCCTTTGTAAACACTTTGCAAGCCTCAGCAGTAAAGACATCAAAGACTTTTTTTATATAACTTTCCTCTAAAGAACATACACATACCCTTCCAAGAGGAATTTAAACATAGGTGCATTTTAAAAAGTCATATATACTCCAAGCATTGTGTTTCTTGGAAGTATACAATTTTGAATAAAAATTTGCAAAAGCATCAGAGAACCTCTTATTCTCAGTTATAAATAAAACTTCATATTTTTTTATCATTGCTACTATTTATGGGGCAGCCTTCTATCCAAAGGAAATGAGGCAGGTGGCTACTAGGAGGAGGGCCTTCTCTGCTGTGGCACCCCGGCTGTGGAATGAGTTCCCTAGAGAGGTTCGCCTGGCACCTACGTTATACTCCTTTTGACATGCCTGGTAAAGACCTTCTTATTTTCACAATATTTTAACAGTTTATTATCATAGTCTTTTAATTCTGCTGTTTTAAATCTGTATTTTAAATTTGTATTTTAAATCTGCATTGCTGCGCAGTTTTATTTTCACCTGGTTATATTTTTATATTGTATTTTTATATCTTGGTTTTATATTTTGTTGATGGCTTTAATTTTTGTGAACTTCCCAGAGAGTTTTGGGTATTGGGCGCTATATTAATGTAATAAATAAATAAATAACGTATTTGCTTTTTTACCCACTCATACTAGGAGAAAGGGAAGGAGTATAAATAAGTTTTGTTCACATTATAATACAAACTGACCCAGTTCACACTTCCTCAACTAATACATCAGCCAGGATGCAATTATCCTTTGGGTTTCCCACTTCTCCAAATTTTGCCGTGCATCTCTCCGTTCAAAAAAATGCATACAATGATGTGCGTGATAAAGGAAATTGCCTACATAATGCATGCATTAGGGGAAATGGCATGCAAAAAGGCATGTATTAGGGAGAATAGCTCGCACGCACACACACCACACAATAATCATATATTAGGGGAAAACACACTTGAATTTTCATTCAGACTTAAAACATTAGCAAATTGATCCAGAAATAGGATGGACCAAACGTATGCTTGAAAAAATGTGAATGCTATAGAAAGTGAACCAGGGGATTTCATCCATGCCTATCTCATACTAGTTTTGCTTCAAACACGAGAGATCTTTGTGAACTTCGTTGGTTTCTCACAACACTATAGTAATTAATGGTCTAATCTCTGGAAAAAGTAAAGTGATCAGGTCTATAAACTTATAAATTCCTAACTGTTCCCTCAATATATGAGAAAGTAATTTTTGTATTGTTTCTTATACACCACTCAAGAAAACTGTACTTCTGAAAACCACAACTCCTGTTATGTTACTAAATATGACCTGCTTCTATGCTACCATCTTAAAGGGAGATTTTAAAAGACACCACAGGGATAGGAAACCATAGGTATAGCAAGGGGAGTGCAAAACCTCTCTTCCGACCTTCTTATTAAAGTAGGTTAGTCCCAATGAGACTATGCTTGTTTAAGCTCTGGTTTCACCTTTTTGAATTGCTTGTGGCTTGCAAAATCATCCTTCTTTTCTGTTTCTCACAAACAAGCAGTAGTGCTTTTAGGAGAAGCCCAATTGCTTTTGCTAAAGTTGTATAGGAGATAAAATTAAAAAGAAGGGTGGGATCAGTAGCAGAGTGTATGCTTTGCTTACCAAAAGTCTCAGGTTTAATCCTCAGCACCTTCAGCCGGGGCCAGTATCAAAAGTAGGCATAATGGGGCTCCTGTGAGGAGCTACAATGGTCAGGCCCCACCAATCAACTTAATGGGATGACCACAGGTTCTAGTATTATGAGCCAACATCTTTACATTAACAAATTAAAATTGGTAGAGACATTTAAAAGTAGTAAAACAATTAAAAACAATTAAAACTATGTGTAACCAAAGATGAAATGTGTAACCATCCTGAAGGATGAAATCCCCACTCACTCATGGAGTTCACTGGAGGACTTTGGACCAGTTACTCTCTCTCTCTCTCTCTCTCTCTCTCTCTCAGCATAACCTCCTTCATAGAATTGTTGTGTAGATAAAGTTGAGGTGGGGGCAGGGAGAACCTTATAGAACACCCTAAGCAGATATAAATTATAGGCTGACCATATGAAAAGGAGGACAGGGCTCATGTAACTTTAAAAGTTGTAGAGAAAAGGGAATTTCAGCCAGTGTTATTTGTATGCAATTAGTTCCTGGTGAAATTCCCTCTTCATCACAACAGTTAAAGGTGCAGGCACTATACCAGAGTGACCATATACAAAAGAAGGCAGGGCCCCTGCAACTTTAACTGTTGTGATGAAGAGGGAATTTCACCAGGAATTAATTGCATACAAATGACACTGGCTGAAATTCCCTTTTCTCTACAACTGTTAAAGTTATATGAGCCCTGTCCTCCTTTTCATATGGTCAGCCTAGATATAAACAGATATAAAAATAAATAAATAAAATTCACATGAGTTCTGCATATTCCAAGTTGAAGTCAAGATACTGGATACTGAAGGTGCAATTAAAGATGTTTTCTACTCTATGAGTATCGCACATTGAAAGTGAAATGTTAAAGTGTCTTTAGATTTCCCTACATTATCCAGTATGCAGTAAAAATGTTGCTTTAAAGGGATGAAAGAATACAACACAATCAACTGGTAAGTAAGAAGAACCAGGAAGATAAATAATATCCAGATCTTTTAATAATAAAATATAACCCAGCTGCTTAATTTCTATAATAAATATGTGTTGACTTTAATTGCTATGAAAGACATATAGTTATTGCCTCAGGGTTGTTTGTTTTTTGGGTAGGGAGGGTCTCAATACAATATCCAGCCATCTGTTAAGAATAACAATTCTTCCCAAGCTGTGAAATACTTTAATTGCTAGTTATGTCACCAAATATGTTTGCTTAAAACTGCATGTTGTTGAGATATATATATAATCATCTGGAGAAGTAGAAATGGGCCATGAATGGCTTACTTTATGGGTTATTACTATTATGCTGAAGGTTTTAATATTTATAAGAGATATAGTAGCCCAAAGCACTGAGGGATTGCTTGCTGTGGGAGATGCCATTGCAATAGAATAGTTCAAAGTTGTTTTCGTGAACATTGAGTCTGCATACGTGAGAGGCTCAGAGCTATGACAAAGTTATAACAACGACAGTACATACATAAGAGCATAAGAAGTGCCATGCCGTATCAGACCGAAGATCTGTATAGTCCAGTGCTCTGTTCCCAAAGTGGCCAACCAGCAAGCAACAAAGCAGGACATGGTGCAACAGCACCCTCCCACCCATGCTCCCCAGCAACTAGTGTGCACAGGCTTACTGCACATAACCATCAGGGCTAGTAGCCATTGATAGCCTTCTCCTCCAGGAATGTATCCAACCCCCTGTTAAAAGCCATCCAAATTGGTGGCCATCACTACATCTTGTGGTAGCGAATTCCATCTTTTAACTATGGGGTGTGAAGAAGGACTTCCTTGTATTTGTCCTGAATCTCCCACCAATCAGCTTCATAGGATGATCCCTTCGGGTTCTAGTATTTTGAGCGAGGGAGAAAAATGTCTCCCTATCCACATTCTCCACACCATGCATAATTCTGTACGATCTATATATCCCCATCCTATTCATCCCCTCAGTATGTGATGGAATGCCTCCTCTCATGTGGTCATCCACAGAAGCCTTTCTTCCTGTGCTTAAGCCTTTCTTCAACTGCTTAAAGAGGATGGCAAATTGATAACGGAGTGGCAAGAGAATGCGGGCCTTTTCATTGGTGCACCCCCCCCCCCAGTTAAGGGTGAATGAGTGATGTTTGAGATCACCAAGGCTTCCGGAACATCGCCTTGCCGCTCACCTCGTGCCCAATTCCCATTCGTGTTTGTGATGACTGCCCGTAATGCACGAACAGGAAACTTTTGCAAATTGAGCAGCGATCGAATGGGAGATTTGTGCAGATGTTCCCAACCATATGCAATTTTCCTCCATAGACTAAGGTGGGAGGAAATTTGCACAAATTAAGAAAACTGCACAAATCATACCTGGAATTGGGAATGAGAGGAACACAAGCCCATGTTGAACAATTTACGAATATTATGAAGGCATCACCATATCTGGTCCACACAGACTACGAGCTCCAGCACACCAGGGATTTAGTGCACTCTCGCCATGCCTGGTGTGCGGATTTGCAGCACGGTACTCACATGATGCCATGCTTGTCCTGCTGACATCCCGCCTCTTCCCCAGCCTTTCCTAGAATGATAAAAGACTGGATTATTTTCCCTAAGCACATTCAATGCACCTTTAATTCTCTGTGTAGTTTTAAAGGAACTGGGGGGCTTGAATGGATTGCATCAAGTCCTGGCAGGGAAAAGCGATCTCTCTCAGCAGCCGGCTCCAAGCCTCAATATAAAACCCAAACCTTGCATCCCAGGCTCAAAAGCATTTTTTAAAAAACCATACAATGCCTGAATCACTGCAGAGACAGGATTGTACTCCCTCAATGCCCCCAAAGAGCCAGACTAAAGGTTCGTTCCATTTTTGACCAGCAGAAAGGCAGTCTGGTTGAAGTGTTCATCTGACAGGACCTGACTGGAGGGAGAAAGAGAAGGGGCAGGCTGGAGCGGAGTGGAGTGGAAGAGCAAACGAGCGAAGGAGTGAAAGAGCAGCTATTCTGGTGAAAGGGATCATAAGCTTGACGCGCATCTGCCTCAGAGGTAAAAAAATGTGGAGCCAAACCAGGGTGGGAGAATTAGGTGTGATGGAGGTCTATATTCACTTGTCCATCACAAGACAAACTAAAGAAGGAGTGTGAGAGGAGTTCATTTGCTATGGGAGCTGCCTAAGGAAGGCTTACCTCTCACTTTGAGATACATTGTTCTAAGGCTCTTTGTCAGAATAGTGCAGTGGATTACCAATGATGTTTTACTTGCTTGGAATGCTGATGAGCAAGTGGAATTGAGAGATATGTTCAAGTTACATGAAACATCTCTTTCAAACAATGTCACTGTGACATGCAGCAGGGATTTTGTTCAGTAGATGTGACTCTTCTAAACAGTCCGTCCTCTGTCTGTGTTGAATCAGCTCCATATCAAAGGAACAGCATCATAGCATCAAAGAAGATGACAGCGAATTGAAAAATCCATGCAGTTCTAAGGTCCCTGCCAAAAGGTGTTGTCCAACTGCATACACACACACACACACCATCTATGCTCAGCAGCAACATCAACAACAGTACCTAACCAAGAATTTCTCCCCAACTGATTTAGCAAAGGGGTACAGGTCTGGCATGCTCCAAGCACATCTGGCTTACTACAAGCACATACCCTTTAGCTCTCTTAGTTAGGGTAGTGAGGTATTCTGTTTGCAGAAGATGCTCCTCTATTTGATGATGTCCTCTTTTCAATGGACTGTCTACTCCGAGTCTGGTTTAAAAATAAAGAACTTTAAGAAGTAAGAGATCATTTTGTGGCTATGAAATTTTTACTTTAAAAGTTCCAAAAGTTGAAAAACAGAGGCTTTGACATCTAACAGAGGGATGGGGGGCAGAGGATGGGGGGGGCAGTTTGACAGCAGTCAAAGCCTCTGTTTTTCAACTTTTGGAACTTTTAAAGTAAAAAAAATCATAGCCACAAAATGCCTGGAGATATCTTTCTGAAATTTCTCACAAAAAAGTACCTCAAATCCATCTGCAATGTGGCCAAGTTTCATGCATTTTTCTTTAAACATAGAACGTTAAATGTGTTTCTCTCCTCATTTGTCCAAAAATACCTTGCTACTACACGCTTGAAGCTATGCTTCTGAAATTGCTCACACATATCAACCAAAGTGGTACCTTTAATGTGGACAAGTTTCATGTTTGGATCGTTAAAAATAAAAAAGTTGAAGGCATAACTGTCTTTACCCCACAGCTACCCATTTTTTTAAAAAAAAATAATTGTCACACAAGGTAAGCATTTATGGTTCTGAAATTTCACACACATGAGTCCCAACATACCATCTGCAATGTGGCAAAGTTTCACGTGTGGAACTTTAAAAATAAAAAAGTTTGAGGCATTCCTGGTTCATTACTAAAAAAAATCATAGCCACAAAATGCCTGGAACTATCTTTCTGAAATTTCTCACAGATAAGTACCTCAATCCCATCTGCAATGTTGCCAAGTTTCATTCTTCTATCTTTAAAAATAAAAAGTTATAGTTGTTTTTGTAACACAATACTAGTCTACGTGTAAAATCACTCAAAATGGTGTCCGATTCAAAAATCAGACATCCGATTTTAATATCGGTATCAGATCTGATAAGATACGATGGACCTCCAATTTTTCCGATCCGATATTTTTTAAAATCTTAAGTTCCGATTCCAATTCGATTTTTTGTGTCCGTGCACATCCCTAATGGGCACCATGTTGGAGATCTCAGAAATGGCATGTGTGAATTGTATTTATTTATTACATTTTTATACTGCCCAATAGCTGAAGCTCTCTGAGCAGTTCATAATTAAAAATATTTTGCAAATTATCTTTTGTCCTCTTTTTTGGTGATGTATTTCCTCTTTTTTTTTGAAGATGCATAACTGCCCACCCAGTCTTAGGTTTCAATATCAATATGAATCTGTGTGTTCCTGCCCCCTCTAGTTATGTCTCATTAGCAGATTAAACGCAGCTTGAAGATGCCAAATTTAGTGCTCTCTCTCTCTCTCTTTGTCTGTCTTTTAAAACAAAAATAAATAAACTTCCCTTGAAATTGCAGTGTGCATGTATGTGTTGTTAATCAACACCACATGTTTAATTAACATAATAATAAAAAAGCAATCCTGGCCAATTAAAAAGGTACAAAATTGCCATCCACTCTTACTGAAGAGCCTCTTGAAAAGAATACAATGACAATCACAATATGACCATTTAGTAATGCCACTTCCTACCTCTGCCTTTCAGTGCATTGTGTAATTTGGTTCCAGATGTGCTCTTTGTATTCACTGTCTGACAGCTCATTCTGCTCTCTCTACTTCTGCTGAATCTGAAAACTGTGATTGGAATTCTACTTCCGTAATTGCATAAGTCAGGGAGGGTTGTATATTTCCCCTTGCAGTTTAATATCATGTTCATAAAAGAACTGTTTCATTACCATAAATGCTCATATTGAAAAGGTCCAATGGATGCTGGATCCATCAACTGAACAGATCAGTGGAGGTGGGTGGATCCAATTTCAGCAGGACTGTCAATCCATTCTGGGTTTTAGTCAGAACAAGCCAGAACTCTAAGGGAGCTATCCAAGGTGCTGGACCTATCCCCCACATAGGTTTTGCACCTTAGAATAGTAGAGTTGGAAGGGGCCTATAAGGCCATGAAGTCCAACCCCCTGCTCAGTGTAGCTCCTTTAGAGCTCTAGCTAGTTCTGACCCATATCCAGGAGGGATTCACAGGCTCACCAAAGTTGGAGCCACCAGCCTCCACTGCCAAGGTGACATGAAAGATGAAGTGCAAAATATAAGAGGAAAGGCTGTAGGTTAGTGATTGTCAAGTGCGACTTGTACCCAGGCCAGGATGTCTCTTTGAACAAAGGCCCTGACATTGCAGAGCATAAAGGCTTTAGGACCAGCTAACTCTTGTGATGGGTATTAAAGATCCCACTAATTGTAGCATATTGTCTGAATGTAAGGCTTAATTTCAAAATGCTGCTGGTTGTGTTTCTTATTAATTCCCCTCAAAAATCTAACGATGGATCTTAAGACTCATCACTGTCACTTCTAGGATTATCTGTTGGTACAACCTTTAGATCACACAAGATCATTTTGAGTGAGAAAACTGGGAAAAGGTTCAGAAAGGGGCAGGGTTAATGAACAAGAGGCTGGGATACCTTCACAAGTAGGAAAAGCTAAAGTGTTTGAGGAATTTTAGGTGAAAAAAGACAATTTAGTTTTTGACATGATAGAGGTTTATGGACTGTTGCAGGGAAGGAAATTGTTCTCTAATAGTTAAAGCTAGTGCCATGTCAAAATATTTTCCCCATGTTTTCACCATTGTCCTTCAAAGTGAAAGAAAATAAATTGCTTTTGAAATTAAATTTAAAGGAGGAGGAGATTTTAGAGAGAGACACATGGGTTGGTTTGAGGTTTCTTCTGCTTCTCTTACTTTGAAGGTGGCCAAGGAGTGTACTTGGATGTCCTGTTTTTGATTGCACAATCATTTTGCAGGCAGCTTGTAGCCTCCTCAGCTTCCCGCACTTCAATTAAAGCCCAGGGGAAGACATCATCAGGCAATTCCTCCCCTAGGTCTTTTTCAGTTCAGGAAGCACAGGCAGCCTAGGAGGCTGCAGAGCAATGGAAAGAGAAAATATACATGCAGTCATCAGTCACCTTGCAGTGATTAGGCAAAACAATGGAAGTCTCTTTCATGGAGGATGAAAGCTCCATCACTTCCCTGTATCTAGACACAACCCTGCCTCCTCACACCCGCATTGTGGAGAGTGCAGAGTGGGGGTCACCCTGCCAGTTGCTGCTCTTTCCACTCTGAATTACAGTGGGGGGGGGGAGACCCTTAGGGAAAAAAAGAAAGAGGCAGTATGTTAACCCCAGCAAATGGTGAGCCCTACCTGTGAGAAATGCTTGGAGAAATTATCCATCCCTGGATACATTAAAGAACCCCCCCCCTCCAATTTCCTTGCCCACAAATATGGTGAGAAGCCATTTGTGCACAGCTCTAGTCAAAATTGAAGGGTCACCCTATGATGTAGATTGGAAATGTGTGCACTTAGGAATTTCACTATCAAGAAATATGGTCTGGGTAAATGGGTTTTTGCAAATGTTTTGTCCCATTCCTACCACCCCTTGACATGTAGCTCAAAAGTCTGCCTTACCAGAGAATACCATGAGCTATCTAGTTGTCAGGAGATCAAGAGAAGATGTTCTAGAAAGTAGGGGAGCTGTCCAGCAAGGTGTTACAGTGAGCAGAGCAAGATATGTTGCTGCTTCAGCACTGGATAGGCCCCAGTCTGGCAGTTTTCTAGCTAGCTCTACTGCCTTCTTGGTATGTCATCAGGACCTTGATCCAGAGACCTTCTCCTGAATAGGACTCAGAGATAGCTGACTTCTAGATGGGCACTGTACCTCTGGCTCTGGACTTCTCTGAGACATTCCACCACCTAAGCTACTGGAGTCCCAGAGTTGAGATCGGTGGATCTGGAATGGGGGTGGGTTAGTCAGGGTATTTTGGTTCCTTTGAACCTGCAGACACCTTGAGTGGGATATCTTTCTGTCTCTTGAAAAGGTTGTCAGTATCCATTGTCACCTCTTGATCTCCATATATCCCAGGAACTTCCTCATTCTCTGTGATCTCATCCAATTCTGTACTGTTCCTGGCAGGTATGTGGTGGGACATGGTAGATTTAGGCATGTTCCTGAAGATTAGGTCTATCAACAGTAGCTATTACTAATGATAGCTAAGTGGAACTTTCCAGATACAGAGGAGGAAACCTGTGAATATCAGTTCCTGAGGACAAAGACAAGATAAGACGGAACCCACTGGAAACAGAAAAGAGTCTACCATTCTTAGAAAGTGGCATTCAAGAAATGATTATGTGATTATTTCTGGGTTGTTTGTAGATGAATTTTTAGATTCCATTTATTTGTAGATGCATACCTAGTGGTATGCATTCCGTTTTGAGTGTCTGTATTTTGAATTCAGGTATGTAGACCATATGAATCAACCCTGGGTTTGAAAAGAGCAGTAAAGAGTAGTTTGTTTTCCCAAGCAATTGCTCAGGATTCCTTAAGGAGATCAACTTTGTATTTAGAAAATACTGGGTCTCCACCAAAGCAAAAGGGGTTTTGTGGTGGACAAATAAAAATGGCAGATTATGCAACTGAAAATGGAGCCCTCAAGGTTATGGCAAATGTGGATCTTGCTGATTACCTATTCTCCTTCATTTCTTTCTTAACGTGAGGCCCATACCTCTGCAAAAATGGCTGGAGTTTTATCTACTTGGATTTTTTATAAAAAGTTCTATGTGTCTGGAGAGTTAGAATTCATTCCATCCCATCTCATCTATTGAATTAAAATACTCTCTAACTGGCTGTGTATTTATGGATGTTTTTTTTCATTGAGATTCAGCTCTTCGTGCATTTTGACCTTTTTACAAAAGCTTGCCTCACTGTGAATTGTGGATGTTAGAAAGGTAAACATATTCAGTACTTGTTATTGAATGAGCTTGGGCTTTGAAAGTCATTTTCAATAGGTTAATCCTTTTGTACAGACACTCTTGTTGGCAAAGAGGCATCTTACACAAATACAGGTTTCACCACAATGCTAATTTTGCAGCCCTTCCGTCAATTGTCAAAGGAATGTATCTCTGCAGAGGTCTTAAAATTGGTTATTTGTAGTTTACATTCACCTTGTGTCAGCACAGTTCAAAAGAGAACTTCAGCTTCCAGACTGTTTCTAATCTTGACCAAGGAGTCATTAAAATCCGGGGCTTCCATGCAAGTAGTTTATGACTTGAATTTGCTCTTTGAAGCCTCTTGCAAATATTTATAAGTGTCACGGGCATCAATGCTTTTCCCTGGGAAGTAAAAGGAGTAGAGTAAACATTTTTCTAACTTTAAAGGTCCTTGAGAAAAAGGAGAAACATTCTTTTCTGGTGAAATACAGATCTTTCTCTTGAAATCATGAGATGGGGAGTCAAGGATCAGATGGAGGGAAAGATGGATATAGAGATCTCTATAGATATCTCCCTCTAATGAAGGAATATAGACATATGGAGGTCTCCATAGCGATATAGAGATATCGCCCTCTAATGAAATAAAAGATTTCAAATGTCAGGAACATTCCCATGTGATATTTCTGTTCATGTAGGTTCATGCTGTGCATGCTTGTTCTGTCCACCTGAAGATTTTGGTTCAAAATTTTGCAATCTCATTACTACAAGCTATTCATAAAATGAATGTTTCAAAAATGCAAGTTCTTTTACCCTAAGCTGCACCTAGGCTTCTTCAGGCTGCTTCTTTCTGCTCCTTCCTTATGGTCTTGTCTTTCTCTAGCTCTTCTCTGCCTGACTGGCTCAGTCTTTTATACAGTCTCTTCCCCCAAAATAGAAAGTACTGTTCCCCCTTTGAAGAAATGGAACTTAACCAGGGAATGAATCTTAACTGGAGAAATGAAACTACACCTCTCAGGGGTACCCCCTCTCACAGAAAAATTCCAGGCCTCTCTGGCCAGATTTAATACCTTGCCTCAATATACCTTCAAAGATCTCAATAATTTTCTTTCTTGACCCATTCTTTGTGGAAGGGACCAGCTGTTTCTAGCTGGAACTCTAGCAGACTCAGTCTGTCTCCTTAACAGAGTCTTCGTCCAACCTGGCACCCTCCAGAAGTTGGATTACAACTTCCATCATCCCCAGCCAGCAGAGCCATGGATTTTCCAAACTGGCTTCCAAAGTATGTGGGGAGAGCAATCAGGATTGGGACTGCAGAACACCAGGAGTTAGAGCAATGAAAATGTCCACTCCTGAGTAAGAAGCTTCCATTCATTACATAGAAAGATAGTATATTTTGCAGAAGACTGGGAAAGACCTCTTGTCCCTGGCATCTAGTTTTCTACATACAGGGAATTGTTTTGTATAAAATAGTATTCGGTCAAATTAGGCCTTAGCAGCATTCCGATAGACCACCTTGGTAGAAACGAAAGCTTAGAGAGCTGTTCAGATTTGTTCTGGATGTGGGATCTGTGTGGGATTTGATCTTATAAGAATGTAAGAAGAGGGTCCATCTAGTCCAGCTTCTGTTCACACAGTGGCCATAAGCAGCATCCTCCTGCCCATGTTCCACAGATACTGGTGTACATACCTCTGATACTGGAGGTAGAATGTAGTCATCAGGACTAGTAACCATTGAAAGCCTTCTCTGTCATGCTCCCATTGGATGAGTCTTCCTTGGAAGAAGGCCCAGAGCCTCCAGCAGCTGCTGAGGCTCAAGACCTGCCATGTCCAGAAGTCCTGGAGGGACCTGGGCACTCAGTAAGTCCCACTCAGGATTTACCCTGGAGGAGAACAGGGGATCTGTCTCAGAGACAGAAGGGTAGAGCCCTCCAGGTCCCTGGGAGTGATGTAGACTGATGAGGTAGGCCAAATGCCCAGGAGGAGAGACTCTTTTGAGAATCTACTAACAAGCCACAGCTGGATTGTGGGCAAGGTACTGACAGACTCTGCTTAAGAAGAACAGTTCAGAGATGGAAGAGTTACTGGAAGCAGTGTCTATCCAACTGTTCAGCTTTAGGATCCATAGCTCTCCACTGGACCAGTGGAGGCTCTGATTTCAGTGGGGTGATGAATACACTCTGGGTATTAGTCAAAATCAGTCAAAACTCTAAAAGAGCTATCCCTTTGGCTAGCTTCTTTAGGGTTCTGAATCATTCTGACTGAAGCTTGGAGTGGATTATCTGCCCCACTGACATCATAGCCACAAGCCTCCACTGTATTGGAATGGAGCCTTCCGTATACCACCGGACTGCCTTTTGACAGCACTTCGTGCCTGAATCTTGTTGGCTGTGGTATCTCCCCTAACTCCCCCTTGGTCTGAATCTCTTGTGAGTACCTGGTGGAAGGCTGTGCCGCCACATCCTCAAACACCAGACCTAGATGAACATATCTCTCTCAGGCTAAGCACCACCACTAAAATACCTGAGGGAAGGGCAAAAGATGCACCACTTTTCCCTTATAGCAGAGGGGGAAAGGGTGTTAAGGTTTTTTTTTAATAAGGTTCTCCTGTGAGTATGTTGGCTGAAGGTGTAATGAGATGTGTTTCTTTATTGTACTTATAGAGCAGGTGACAAAGCCAAGCTGACACGTGGTTTGTGGTAGCAAAAATAAAAGAAAACGTTTATTGTTGTTAACAGTTCTTTTCAAATCAATTTAACACCTGCCTATTCTTAACACTTCTAATAATTTACTAACAATCTTAAATCCTAATAATATCCTCACACACACTCCTGACTAGATCACACACAGCTGTCTTCCACACAACTACCCTCCCCCAACCAAGACAATAAGATGATAAGACAATAAGATAAACTGAAACACTCCCTCACACTATATATTCACCTCCCCTTCCCTTTCCCAGCATCATCAGCCACACCCACTCAGTCCAACATTCTGCACTCTCCAGACATACTAACTCAGACATACTTAGGGAGACGGAAATGTGGGGTATCGTCACAAATTCCTATTGACCATTCTGCCTGAACCCTGTTTGTTGTAAAGGCAAGCTGAGATGGGATTGCCATGGGAGTCCATTGGGCCCTTAAAGGGCTGGATTTTACAGCAACAGACATCCCTAGGACACATCAGTTGTGTGCATCTTTGAAATGTATGCATTACTCTCCTATTGATTTAAGCACATTTGTGTGCATGTTTCAGAAGTAGGCATATGTCGAACACATTTTATTTGGTCCGTAAATCACATTCCAAGCTTGGGAATATATGGACTTTGGCTGAAGATAGCATCCAAGTCCATGTTTGGTCTGGAAGACCTGAACGGGATAAATCCTGATCAAAAACAAGCAAACTCATTTCTCGTACATCCCTATCCAGAATTCAGGATCTGGAAAGCTACATTAGCATGGGGGGGGGGGGGGGGAACTCATGTGATGCCCTTCCAGTGGTGTGCTCCAAGGATCAGATTATCATTTATTTATTTATTTATTTATTACATTTGTATACCGCCCCATAGCCGAAGCTCTCTAAGTGGTTTACATAGGATTAAAACAATTAAAAACAATATACAAAAATTTAAACAGCAAAAACATACAACATACACACAATATACACATACATTTTAAACCGCTACAACAACCCAAAAAAGCTACAAAAACAAAAACAAACCCAGGCTCCTCAGATATTGCCAAATGCCTGAGAGAAGAGGAAAGTCTTGACCTGGCGCCAAAAATATAACAATGTTGGCTCCAGGCGGGCCTCGTCAGGGAGATCGTCCCACAATTGGGGGGGCCACCACAGAGAAGGCCCTCTCCCTTGTTGCCAACCTCTGAGTTTCCCTTGGAGTAGGCATTCGGAGGAGAGCCTTAGATGTTGATTATCATGTGTGTTAAGATGGAGAGCTTTTCTCTATGAGGCATTTATTGGGCACTCATTGTTCCCTACTCATGGTTGTTTACCGGTTCTTTAGTTGACATTGCAGCCCTATAGTTTTGATGGTTTTTAAACAACACTTTTGGTGAGATGATGATGATGATGATGATGATGATTAGCAGGAAAATGCATTGCTATTTCTGAAAGTGAAAGAAAATGCTTTTTCCACATGTGTAATTATGCATTCCATTATGCTAAAGTGCCTCCTAGAGGCTATATGTCAGGTATAAGTCTTCAACAAGGCCAGAGGCTTGGCCTATTCAAAGCCACTTGACAAACAGGTCCTGTGACCTGTAAAACATGCCCTTGTGCCAACAGGGCGGGACTCAGCAACCCTCTAAGATGACACTACCATCTAAGTGACTCCGCCAAACAGTGGCCCCCACTTTTCCAACATACCCAGGTTTCCAGCGAAACCTTTCACAGCTGCAAGCCCACAACAGGGAGCGAGAGAGCTAATCTGTTGAGAAACTCTGACAGAGTTAAGTTTGCAGAGACATTGACATTCCAATAAATCTACCTACATTCAATGAGGCCTCCGGACTTATTGAAGACTTATACCTGACATCACGTAGCGGAAAAGCAGGGAAGGAAATGCTCTTTGTGAAATGCTCGAATCTCAATTCTGTGATGAAACTGAAAGTAGAAAACGGCGGGTTTAGAAAAGCTCTGGGGTGTCATGGAAATGACCGGACCAGAGATGGAACAAATTCTAAGCAGGAAAGAATCCCGATGAGAAAGCTTTATTCAGGAAAGCTACGTATGTAGGAGAGAGACAAGCCCCAATGAAGGAAATCAGGCTCTCTGCCTTCCATAGGCCTCCTTGAAGCTTTCCTTCTTCTCTCCTCCCCTTTCCCCTTTGGTCACAATCCGATCACGTTACAACTTAAATATTTTTTTCCTAATATAAACAATAGAACAGCAATAATCCGGCGCCAGAGAAACGCTTTGTGCTTTGATAAAAGCTATCAAGGAACCTCTATACATACAAGTTGACCCAAAAACACTAATTTGTCTTGTCAGGGGTAAAGCTAATGTTTAGAGGAAGGAGGGGGCATGAGTTTTCCCTGACTCTGTGATCTAGAGGATGAGTTATAGATATCAGAGGCTTCTCTGTGATTTGTGCTGGAAGGGGGAGGGAAGGCAATCTGAGATCTCCTGGCCCTAGATGGTGAGGTGTTAACGACTTTTGTGTACTTGGTCCATTCCCTCTTAAGAACTGGGCATCTGTGATTCTTAATTTTTCTTCATCAGGGGCTACTAAGAAACTTATTCCCAGTTATGCACTCATAACAACAACAACAACAACAACAACAACAACAACAACAATCGCACATTTTCAAATTTCCCACCACACATCATCTGCAGAACATATCTTGAGTATTCGTGTTGCCCTAGATATTTTTGCAATGATGACCTGATATTAATATTCAAAGACAGACAGTCCTTCAGATGTCTACCAGCACAAGAGCTTTTGCCAGAAAAATAATTATATGGCATGGCCGGGAAGAGTCAATAAATACGGTGCAATTTTACAATTAAGCCGCTTGTCAAAGACACAGTATACCCATCATTTCAGCTTTTCAGCAGTTTGAAAAGCCATCATAATCTAATTAATACTTCACCAAAATAACAACTAGGTTTCATGTGAGCTAGTTGCAGGTTTTCCTGATATTTTCCATCAGATAGTAACTGATATAGGAAGCTACCTGGGTATAGGATACCTCCTACATTAAATTATAATTGATTTCTCAGACACAGTTACATCAAACATCACATTTTCGTGTGTCCTTTGTATTTTTATTTTGTATATTAAGATAGCTATATATTTGCAAATATAACAATAACAAAACAAAAAGAGGACAATAAAAGTGTGAGTGGGTGGAGAAAGAACATATCATTAAACAACTACAAAATAATCACCTACATAACACTTACTAAAAGGAAAAAAGGAAGAGGAAATGAAGGATTTAAAACTTCCATTTCAAATACATGCATTAATGTGAGCAATCCATATATCCAAATAAGCATCCAAATGAGATTGATAGCTGTAGGAGATACGATCAAATACATTAAGAGCATTAAGATCTTTAGCCCATCGAAAGGTAGGCAGTGAGTGTTTACCCTTCCAAGCTTGAAGTATATAAATCTCTTTGTAAATGTTAGGGCTCTCAGTGTCTACATTTGCTGTTCATCTATTAATCTGGCCATCACACTGTGTGCTTGAGAAATTAGTGTGGTGCATACTGCTCATAAATTTGGCATTTGGTGTGGAAGAGTTTGTCCTTGCTTCAAATGACCAGGCAGTCCATAAAATGTGTGTCATTCATTTTAAAAATTTGTACCATGATTTTCAGTTTCCCTGGACAGGAGTAAATGCAAAGTGATGTACACTGGTACACCAATGTCACGTAAGCATGGATGGGCTCTGACCAGGAAATGGATCTTGGGGTCATGGTGGACAGCTCAATGGCCTTCTCATTTTACTGGCAAGCTCTACATCTTTAACAGCTATATGGTAGGCAGGTACATCATGGTTCTCTCTGTGTTGAGAATGGCTGTACCCGTTGAATTTGATTGGTGCAGATGGGTGAGAGTTTCATATCATTTCATTTTTATAAGAATTTACCAAAATACACAGTTCTTAATCTTCAGGAGAAAAAAAACACAAGATTTGTTTTTGTTTTTTAACTGAGTGTGGAAGAAAGTGAAACAGCCATATCTGCCCATCCCTAAGCCAAACTGCACATTGTATGATTTTGATTTATCTATGGCTGAATATCCCATAAATAAATCACACAGGAGGAACTTTTTCTCTGCACCTTATTGTGCAACCACCCTTGGAAAACTGTGTACAATTCTAGCTCTGCCACATTTCAATATATATAACAAAGCTGGGAAAGGGTGATTAAAAAGACAACTACATTGATCAAGGGACAACAGCAATTACCCTATGAAGAAAAGTTGCAATGTTTAGGAATGGGGAGGGGAAATAAAGAGAATTATTTATTTATTTATTTATTTAAACATTTATATCTTGCCCTATATCACAAGGATCTCAGAGATGTGTACATATAAAATGTTACATATAAAATAGAATAAACATACAATTCTAAAACAAATTAAACCATTAATATATTAAAACCAATACGAAATTTTAAAACAGTAAAATCTATTTAAAACAAGAGTGTGTGCATGCTGGAGGATTTAGCCATGAAAGGCTTTGTTAAAAAGCCATGTCTTAACCTGGCGTCGAAATGAAGCCAGTACTAGTGCCAGTTGGGCCTCCAGAGTAAAGGCATTCCACAGCCAGGGTGCCACAACAGAGAAAGCCCTCTCCCATGTTCCACCATAGCGTATATCTCATGTTGGTGGGGCTTTAGGGGGTGCCCTAAAGGCTTGTGTTGGGGGACAAATACGCCTGTAACTTTTTTATTTTAAAAGAGATCAAAATGAAACTTGGACACATGGGTGATGGAATGTTGGTTGTTATGTGTCCCAAATTTCAGAAAAATCCGTTCAAGCATGTATTTCCTATGAATTTTTGAAAAATCGTGCTTGACAGCTGTCAAAGCCACAATCATTATCTTTCAAAACTGCATAGAAAATACACGCTTGAACGGATTTTTCTGAAATTTGGGACACATAACAACCAACATTCCATCTACCATGTGCCCAAGTTTCATTTTGATCTGTTAAAAAATAAAAAAAGTTACAGGAGATTCTTTCCCCCAATGCTAGCCTATGGGGAAAACACCTAAAATGGCGTCCGATTCAAAAATCGGACGTCCGATTTTTAATCGGACATCGGATCCGAACCGATGCGAGGGAACTCCAATTTTTTCCAAACCGATTAATTACAAATTCAGAAGTTCCGATTCTAATTCCGATCCGATTTTTCCATCCATGCACATCCCTACTTTAAAGATGTTTGCTTTGTAAAAACAGCATAGAAGCATACGTTGAAAGATCCATGAAATACAATTGTAGGATAGTTCTCACTGTTAATTACAGTATAGCTTACTTCTCTTATAACACTTTAGTTGGTCTGAAATAAAGGCATTATCCTATCATTGGATATATATCTACGGGATCAACACAGCTGCCTACGTCTTTTGCATGGAAACTGTGTTTACAAGGCGAGGGAGTTGCTAATTTTCTCAAAATGGCCTTTGGTCTCTTGCAGTCGTCCTCAGTCACACTATGCATACTTAACTTCTGGGCCTTTTATCCAGGCTGATGGTGTTGCTTTTATGCTTCAGACAGAAGAAAGGATGTGGCAAACAAAATATGAGTCTCATCAGTCTCCTTCTTCAACCCAGCAGTGAGGTTGTGTTGTGTGACCCAGAAACTGCAGCCAGTTCCTCCCTTGCTTTATTACTGCATAGCTCACTCTGACATATATTTCTCAATTGTCAGGTGACCGCATCAGAAACCAGTGCATGGTTTCCAGCAGTGTGGACAAGGCCCTCTATGATATATGTGTCTCAACATAACCATTACTGACTACCCTGTTCTCTTCTTTTCTGCATTCATATTGTGCCTATATGTTTTCCTGTCTGTGTCTGACAGGAGCTGCAGACCTGCTCAAAAGTGCCCCCTCCCTCACAGCTGGATTTAAGAAATGAAAAATATATTTGGAAATTTGGTTATGGACATGCAGTTTGGCCTAGGGGTGGGCAGATATGGCTGTTTCACTTTCTTCCATACCCATTGTTGAATAATAATAATAATAATAATAATAATAATAATAATAATAGTTCTTTCTCTCCTGAATATTAAAAAGTTGGTGAATTTGGGTAAATTCTTCTCAAAAATGAAATGATATGAAATTCATACCCGTCTGCACCAGTCAAATTCAACGGGTACAGCTATTCCCAGCATAGAGAGCACATCATGATGTACCTGCTTACCATATAGCTATTAAAGATGAAGAGCTAGACAGAAAAATGAGAAGGCAACCCTAGCTAATCACTAACATGGTTGAATACAGAGGGATCCAAACCCAGACTTTGAAGAGCAAAGCACTCAAAGCCCTGGTCCTAGATGAACAAATCTGTCAGTTCTCGCATTTTTCCCCCATGTCAAGTTCCTTTCATCTCATATACAAAGATTTTTAGGTTGGGTTTTTCTCCTGAGCTTTTGGGCAATTATGGCATAAAGAAGGCATAACTCTCTGTTATGCAGAGATCAGATGGCTTAGATCCCCAGTATTTGAGAGCCACAGTTGAAAAATCCTATCCTCCGTTGCTTCTAAGTAATCTTCTAAAATAAGAAAATGTTAGAGCTTCGTATCTGCATACACTGACTGTTTCCAAATGCAGGAGAGCATTCATGCTCACTTGTTTCTGCGTGTTACTTTCTGCACTGCTACGTGGACAATTCCATGAGGTCCCAATTAACAAACATATGTCTGTGGCTTTGTGTAATGTGTGCAATAGGTTCTGCTGATCAGATACTCCTGTACAGTACTGTAATCTGTATTGAGATTGCAGAGAGAAGCTGATTCTCTCCTTATTAAGGAACCTCCAGGGATGATTTTCTGAAGAGTAGGTGATGTTTAATTTGAAGGAGGACTCCTCCTATATCACTGGGAAGGTTGCAAGTTTCTTTCTTCTTTCAATGTAAATTAGGGGAAAGATTGTGTTGGCCCCATTTTAAAAGTTATTGGTTTTTATCTAATTACTCGTAATCAGTTGCATCTTTCTTTTGTATAAAAACTTGTATTGGTCTGGGACTGTAATAAACAATTAATTTATTCAAATATGGGGTACTTTTTGGGTCCATCAATAAGTCTTTTGTTGTTACACTCAGGGACCAGCATGACAAGTAAACACACATCTAAAACATATGGAATGCACATAGAATACGTAGGATAAAATAAAAACAAAAGGTGGGATAAAATGGGGAGAAGAGTAGGGCAATGCTCTGATAAAGTTTATGTTCATATTTATTGATTGATTGATTGATTATTTTATTTATTTACAAGATGTGTATACCTCTCCATATCTAAAACAGATTCTGGAGTGGTGAACTTAAGAAGTGAAGCAGTAAATAAAGAGATTAAAACACCATATTAAAATAATACTTTTTATTAACACAATGCCAATAAAAACCATGGCTGTCAGTTAAGGAATGCTTCCTGGAATAGGGCTGTTATCAGGAGGCACCAGAAGCTGCACAGTGCTGGAAGTTCCAGTGGCAGGAAGTTCAAAAAAAGGGGACTATCAGGCTGAAGGCTCCTGGTGGACTCCAGTCAGGCTATAGGTCCATGTGGAACCACCAGGAGTATGCCCTCTAATGACCTCAGTGCCTAGGCAGGTTGGTAAGGGAGAAGGCACTCTCCAAGGGGGATTACAGAGTCTCTGAGGTTAGTTCCTGGTGAGTTTTGCATGCTGCAGCACAGAATTTCATAACATTGAGAATGATGGATGCATTTTTATCTGAAAGAAATGAAAATCCATAAAAAGCATTTCATTGACCTGTCACTTGTAATAAAATAGGATCAATTAAAAACAATGGCACAATTCGGACGACACAATAAACAACTGGTGTGGGGGAAACAATCGTCAGTTGTTTTGACTATTGTGTCATCCGAATGCTGCCACAGTCAACTCAGCGCTGATCCTAATCCACACCACAGTTGATTATTTATTACCATGTTGTGTGGGGAGTACCCCCTAAATGAACAACTGTAAAGTTGATTATTACCCCACCATTGACTATCGTGTCATTTGAATTGAGCCATTGTATGAGTTACAATCGAAGGAGCATTACAGAAGAACGTGAGTCACAGATTCAATCAAATTTGGTAAATTCATAACTAAAATACAATGAAATTCTGACTCATCCATAGTTGACTCCAAGTTGACTCTCAGATAAGTAATCTTTCCTCCTTGATCAACACAAGGTATTGTACATGGCCTTTTGCTGCTACAGGCAGTATGCAGCAATATCTTCAATGTGTTTCCACCCCCTACTCATTTAGAGATGGGCAAATCAGTCTGGTTTTGGACCATGTTACATTTGGAGGTTTCTACCCAGAATACACCTCTGTTTTTGCATTAAAAGACATAGGGTTTTGTTTTTAAAGACTAAACATGACAATAGCTAGACATCATGACAAGTAGATTACCTTCCGAATAACCAAAGAATGCCGGTAAAACAAACCTCCATGTTTAGAAATAGTTAACCAGTAAGAAGCAGGCCATTAGAAATAAACCTCAAGAGATGGCCAGCATTGTCCTGCCCTGCCTGTAGACATCAGAGGCATCTGAGTAAACATGGTTGAAAAGGAAACATTGGACTAATTCGACACCAGGTCTGATCCAGCAAGGAAATGTATTATGTCTGTCCAAAGAATGAAAAAAAAATTGGCACACAAAGATAGTTTGAGAATTAAGGAATAGTCATGGAGTAGTGTATCTATGCTGTTTGTTGAAGGACCCTATTCCTCAGTGAGTGAAATACTGGTGATTCTACAGATTCTACAGATTGAAACAGAAAGTGGTTCTCCAGATGTTTGGGACTTCAAATACCAGCATTCCTGACTATTGGCCATGTTGATAGGAGCTTCTGGGAGTTAGCATCCAATCCATCTGGAGAACTACCTTCCACCCAACACTAATCTAGACTATTGCTATTCCCTAGCTACTATGACAAGAATTCGACCTCAATAGGAAGCTACATTCTTAACATCCTGAGTGCTCATATGTTCAATGAACCCTGAGCCAGCTTTAATGCAGGTGCTTTAACTTGGATGGAATGAGAAATGGTTGCATGGAGCCATAAGGGAGCTACTTTGTTAGATGTTGCAGAGCTCACTGAATGGGTTAATTGCACCCACTTATCTTTAAAGGCTGAGATATGATCATAGAATCATAGAACAGAAGAGTTGGATAGGGCATATAAGGCCATTGAGCAACCCCCTGCTCAATGCAGGAATCCATCTTAAAGCAGACCTGAAAGATGGCTGTCTAGCTGCCTCCTGAATGCCTCTAGTGTGAGAGAGCCCACAGCATCCCTAGGTAACTGGTTCCATTGTCATACTGCTCTAACAGTCAGAATGTCATGAGGCAGTCTGAAGAATCTTCCTCTGAGGAGGAAGAAGTGGCAGAGACTGCAGCCTCGCCCATTTTGCAGCATCCCCAGCGAGCAAACTTATCAAAAATCCCACCTGCATCTGCTCCGTGGGGAAATCCTCAGAATGCAGCTGCATATACAACTCACATTGAGCCAGAAACATTGCAAACTTATCTGGGGAGCCATCAAATTTCTCCAGAGCTGCTACAGGGCACTTCCGTTTCTGTGGCAGGGAAGATTGTTGTGACTGGCCAGTGAGCTGATTTAATTGAGTCTGAAATGCTTTCATGGCCTCAGTCAGCTGGCCCACCTGCTCCCTGAGCGCCTGGTTTTCCTGGAGTAATGCTTTTTCCATCCTGATTGAGGAAAAATTTGTTTTTCCTTAAAGGGTTGAGAACAAAATGACGTGTTTACTATACAGAACCCAGAAAGCCAGCCAATTTCCTTATCTACGAATGTCCGGGAAAAATGCCAAGCCTTACTTGTTTACAGAGGTTTATTTACAGTTCGTGAATCCAATTACAAATTGCCAAGGTCATGCCATTAGTTCCATCAGTCCAGTCATCAAAGCCGAAGGTCAAACCAGGTTTCCGAATTCCAGATTCCAAAGCAGCAGTCAGCTGGGTGTCCAGTCCACAAATTCTGATCCAAGATCACGGAGGAGGTCAAGAGCCAAAAACGTCGGTTGTTCTCAACGAACCTTAGCTTCTGCCTGCCTCCCTCTTTATACTCTGTTTGAGCCTGCTCACAGCTGCATGCAATTCCCTCGTTGTCTTACTTAAGGCTTGCGTCAGCTGTGCTCTGTTTTCTTAGTCTCATGCTGCGTCTTGTGGGACGCGCTTGCTCCGCATGCTTGAGCCTCCGCCTTTGTTGGGGAGTTACCGGACAAACCCCTTCAGACCCAGAATCTTCCTCATTGGAGACAGGGAGTGGAAGAGGGTGACTTTCCTGAGGCTCTTCAGAGGACCCTCCCTGCTGTTCCTCCTCCTCCGGTAAGTCCTGGGGAATGGGCGAGGCTGCAGTCTCTGCCACTTCTTCCTCCTCAGAGGAAGATTCTTCAGACTGCCTCATGACACAGGAAGTTTTTCCTGATGTCCAGTCAGAATCTGGCTTCCTGTAACTTGAGCCCATTCTTCCATATCCTGCACTCTGGGATGATCGAGAAGAGATCCTGGCCCTCCTCTATATGACAACCTTTCAAGTATTTGAAGAGTGCTATCATGTCTCCCCTCAATCTTCTCTTCTCCAGGCTAAACATGCCCAGTTCTTTCAGTCTCTCCTCATAGGGCTTTGTTTCCAGACCCCTGATCATCCTCATTGCCCTCCTCTGAACACACTCCAGCTTGTCTGCATCCTTCTTGAAGTGTGGTGCCCAGAACTGGATGCAGTTACTCACAATTAGATCTGTTACTTAGGGCCTTCAGGTGTTCATTAGGAAGATGCCTGGGATTGCTCTCTGGGCTGAGAGGCCCTCTGGCTACCCCTGTAACTCAGAAGGGAGAGTTCTCCCATGATGGTCCTTCCATGGCACAAGGTGGAGATAGGCCTGATGAAATAACTCCCTGAATATTGAAATCTTCCTGGCTAGTGTCACAGGTGAGGGACTCAGTTTGCTTCCCAGGGTCTCCTGGCTCTGGAATTCCTTGGTCCATACCCAAAGAGGAGGAGGAGCTCTCAGCCAGTCAAGACACCATGCTTCAAACCCCATCCTACAACGAGAAGGATTTTGGGAAGAAAAATGAAAATCTCATACATCCTCTTCCCTGTCACAAAGAAGCAAACCAAACAAGGAAGTTCTTTGATGTATCAAAGTCTTTAATGAGAAAGAAAAGGAAGGATGAAGCCAGTCCAAATTAGCACATTACAGTGTAACATGGACCATTGAAAAAGCAACCAATATATTTCTTATCTGCCAAGTTAAACATTGCAACAGGAAAGCTGATACGTCGTTGGGCATTGATGCAAAGACAACCTGTTCCATCTCGAATGTACTGTACCCATTGGCCTTGTGGGTCAGGTATCTTGCAAAGGAGGTGAAGGCATCACTGTAGGTTGGAATTCAAAGTGACAGAGGTGGCCAGGAAACAGGAGTCCATGGTTGGAAACGAGCATGGAGAGATGTAGAAGCAAAAGGAATCAAGGTACCTATTTAAGGGAAGCGTGCCAGAGGCAGCGCCTCGGCAGCACGCCTCAGTGACGCGCTGAGTGTGGCGTCGCACAGAGGAGTCACCCTACTGCCTGTGCCTGTTGAAACCAGCAACCAGCAGCAAATTGAAGTTTTATACTATTGTTTTATTTGTATATTTTGAACATGTGCCTGGGGAGCTCAAGGGGGCAAGGGGGTGCCCGCATAACTGTGGTCACGGGTAGGGGGAGGTATGGTGTTGGGGGAGAAACAGGCCAGATGAGGAGAAGAGGGGGTAGTTGCCTTACAACTATCCCCTTTCTGGTTCTTCCCCCAACCGGGTAGTTCCTGGCGGCCTTACCAGCTTGCCCTCGGGGTTGGTGCTGCTGCTGCTGAATGCCAGGTCGGTCCTAAATAAAATCTCCCTCATCCATGATTTGATTGTGGATGAGGGGGCTGACCTGGTATGTATCACTGAGACCTGGGTGGGTGAACTGGGAGGGGTTACTCTCACTCAGCTTTGCCCCCCTGGGTACTCGGTGCAGCACCAGCATCGACTTCAGGGCTGGGGAGGGGGGGTTGCCGTGGTCTATAGAAATACGATCTCCCTCTCTAGGCTTCCTGTTTGTTCGAGTGCTGGTCTTGAGTGTCTGTACTTTGTGTTGGGTACCCGAGACAGATTAGGGATTCTGCTGGTGTACCGCCTACTCTGCTGCCCAACAGTCTCCCTGCCTGAGCTGACGGAGGTTGTCTCGGACCTGGTGTTGAGGACCCCCAGGATGGTGGTCCTGGGGGATCTCAACTCCCATGCGGAGGCTCCTGCATCTGGAGCGGCTCAGGACTTCATGGCTGCCATGACAACCATGGGGCTGTCTCAACATGTCATTGGTCCAATGCATGTAAAAGGACATACTCTTGACCTGGTTTTCTCGGGTGGACAGGAGGATGGTGATCTGAAAGTGGGGGAACTAACATCTACCCCCTTGTCATGGTCGGATCACTTTCTATTGAGGTTTAGACTTTCGGCATCCTTTTCCCTCTGCAAGGGTGGGGGGCCTATTAAAATGGTCCGCCCTGGAGGCTAATGGACTCCAATGGATTCAAGAAGGCTCTGGGGGATTTTCCTGCTGATATGGCCGGTGCTCCTGTCGAAGCCCAGGTCGCTCTGTGGAATGCAGAGATGACCTGGGTGGTTGACACAATCACACCCAAGTGCCCTCTCCCTCTGAGCAGAGCTCGGCCAGCTCCTTGGTTTACACCTAAGCTGAGGGCAATGAAGCAAAAGGGGAGACGGCTAGAACGCAGGTGGAGGAAAACTCGTGCTGAGTCTGATCAGACACGGACTAGAGCTCATTATTGAGCCTACTCTGTGGCGGTGAGGGTGGCGAAGAGACAATTCTTCTCCACCAGCATTGCATCTTCACAGTGTCGTCCGGCGGAGCTTTTCTGGGTGGTTTGTGGCCTGCTACACTCTGGGCCAGGGCGAGAGATGGTGGAACCCTCGGTAGCATGCTGTGACGAGTTTGCATGGCACTTTGAAGATAAAGTCGCTCAGATTCGTCTTGAATTGGACACCACGCTTAATGCAGCTCCGCTAGTAGAGGCGTTCAGAGCACCGTCTGGTCCAGTTTTATTGGATAAGTTTCAGTTACTGAGGCCTGAGGATGTGGACAAGGTGTTTGGCCAAGTCCGGTTGACCACTTGTGTGCTTGACCCTTGCCCGTCGTGGCTAATTACATCAAATAAGGATGGGACCACCGGCTGGGTCCAGGAGGTTGTAAATGCCTCCTTGAGAGAGGGAGTGGTGCCGGCCTCATTAAAAGAGGCGGTAATCAGACCACTCCTGAAAAAGCCTAACCTGGACCTGGAAGATGTGAATAACTATAGACCGGTGGCGAACATTCCTTTCCTGGGCAAGGTGCTTGAGCGGGTGGTTGCAGGATAACTCCAGACACTCTTGAATGAAACGGATTATCTAGATCCATTTCAATCGGGTTTCAAGCCTGGTTTTGGAACAGAAACTGCCTTGGTCGCCCTGTGGGATGACCTTTGCCGGGAGAGGGACAGGGGGAGTGCGACCCTGTTGGTTCTCTTGGACCTCTCAGTGGCTTTCGATACCATCGACCATGGTATCCTTCTAGATAGGTTGTCTGGGCTGGCAGTTGGAGGCACTGCGCTGCAGTGGTTCCGCTCCTACTTAGATGGCCGTTTTCAGAAGGTGGTGCTGGGGGATTATTGCTCTGTCCCGTGGCATTTAAGCCATGGGGTTCCACAGGGCTCTATTTTATCCCCTATGCTGTTTAACATATACATGAAGCCGCTGGGAGAGGTTATCCGGAGATGTGGGCTGAGATGTCACCAATATGCGGATGGCACCCAGCTCTACCTCTCCTTTTCAACAAACCCAGGTGAGGCAGTGGCTGTTCTGAATCAGTGCCTAGGCACGGTAATGGACTGGATGAGGGCTAACAAACTGAGACTCAATCCAGACAAGACGGAGGTACTGTTAACGGGTGGTTTGTCTGTCCAGCGAGGTGATGTTCACCCTGTTCTGGAGGGGGTTGCACTCCCCCTAAAGGATCAGGTCCATAGTTTGGGGGTGCTCTTGGATCCAGAATTGTCATTTGAAGCACAGGTGAACTCAGTGGCAAAGAGCACCTTTTACCAGCTTAGGCTGATATACCAACTGCGCCCTTAGCTGGACAGAGATAGCCTAGCTACAGTTATCCATGCTCTCATAACCTCTCATTTGGATTACTGCAATGCGTTATACATGGGGCTGCCTTTGAAAACGGTCCGGAAACTTCAGATGGTACAAAACAGGGCAGCCGGATTGTTAACGGGGACTGGCCAATGAGACCATATTACGCCAGTCCTTTTCCAACTTCACTGGCTGCTGATCCAGGTCCGGGACCAATTCAAAGTGCTGGTACGAGCATTTAAAGCCCTAAACGGCTTGGGGCCAGGTTATCTAAAGGAACGCCTCCTCCCATATGTACCTGCCCAGACCCTAAGATCATCTACAGAGGTCCTTCTCTGTGAGCCCCTGCCAAAGGAAGTGAGGCAGGTGGCCACTAGGAGGAGGGCTTTCTCCGCTGTGGCACCCCGGCTGTGGAATAAGCTCCCCAGAGAGGTTCGCCTGGAGCCTACTTTGTACACTTTTCATCGCCAGGTGAAGACCTTTTTATTCTCCCAGTATTTTAACAGTTACATTAACTCAATTTTAATCCTTGCTGTTTTAAATTTGTATTTTAATCTGTATTAATTCCTGCTGCTTGGTTTTATTCTGGTTGTGTTTTTATATTGTATGTTATTCTGTGTTTTTAGATTGTGGCTTGTTTTATATTTTTTAAATGATTTTATGGTTTTAATTTTTGTGAACCGCTCAGAGAGCTTCGGCTATGGGGCGGTATAAAAATGCAGTAAATAAATAAATAAATAAATAATGCAGTACTCAAGTTGGGCCCTAACCATAACCGAATAGATGGGAAACAGTACCTCATGTGATTTGGGAGCTATACTTCTATTAATGTAGCCCAAAATAGCATTTGCTTCTTTGCAGCCACATCAAACTGTTGGCTCATATTCAACTTGTGATCTACAACAATTCCAAGATCTTTCTCGCTTTTAGTATTGCTGAGCCAAGTATCCCCATCTTGTAACTGTGCATTTTCTTTCTTTTTCCTAGGTGTAGAACTTGGCATTTATCCCTATTGAATTTCATTCTGTTGTTTTCAGCCCAGCACTCCTGCCTATAAAGATCACTTTGAAGTTTGTTTCTGTCTTCCACGGTATTAGCTATCCTATGCAATTTTGTGTCATCTGCAAATTTGATAAGCATTCCCTTCACCTCCTTGTCCAAGTCATTAATAAAAATGTTGAAGAGCATTGGGCCCAGGGCTAAGCCCTATGGTACACCGCTTGTTCCTTCCCCCCAGTTTGAGAACGTACCATTGATAAGCACTCTTTGAGTCTGATTCCATAGCTAACTGTGGATCCATCTAATAGTTCTTCCATCTAGCCCACTTTTAGCTAGCTTGCTGATCAGAATGTCATGTGGTATTTTGTCAAAGGCTTTGCTGAAGTTAAGATGTATTATATCCACAGCATTCCCACAGTCCACAAGGGAGGTTACCCGATCAAAGAATGACATCAGATTAGTCTGGCAGGATTTATTCTTGACAAATCCATGCTGTCTTTTAGTAATCACTGCCTTGTTTTCAAGGTGCTTATAACTTGACTTCTTTATAATTTGTTCCAAAAATTTCTCAGGGATTTTTTTCAGCCTAACTGGTCGGTAGTTCCCAGGTTTCTTCTTTTTGCCCTTTTTGAAGATAGGGACAACATTTTGACTAAATGTTTAAACTAAAGCCTTTCAAACTGTTTAAGCCTTCAGAATGGTACAACAGCTTTTAGCTTCGAAATGTACGAGGGCTATCAGATTTTATGATATAACAAAATTGAAGTGTCATGCCTAGTGGTTGGTACATACTTAGGTTTACATCTTGAAACTATAAATACTTAAGGTAAAGTTCAGGCAGACAAATGTTTCAGAACTTAGAAAAAGTCAGTCTTAATTTCATATTTTGGCAAGCAGTTGGGATTGTTATGCTGTAGTATTTTAGAACTACACAATCACAATTTATTTATTTACTTGAAATTTATTTACTTGAAAGTCCTTGGCTGCCATCCTGCCTGCATACAGCTAGGCTGCTCAAATCCCATTAACTTCATGGGTTTTAAGCAACCAGACTTCATGCAGGATTTCAGCATTTGATTTTAACATGGACCTAAATGTGAAGTTTTAAATCCTGTGAAGAGTAAAATCCTCTTATGCAACGACATGTATTTCCCATCTAAATAAACAACTATAATTTTATACATTGGGACACTGAATTTTGGAACTGCTTTGTGAGTTCTGAATTAGCCACATGATTTATAACAGGAGCAGACAACTTATGTCCCTCCAGATGTTCTGGCCTACAAGGTCCATCAGCCTTAAGCAGTATAGCCAATGGTAAGGGTTGATTGGAGTTGTATTTTAATAATATGTGTCATGTTTTAATCGGTTTTATGTATTTTATCATGTTGTTGTTCCCCGCCTCGATCCAGACGGAGAGGCGGGTAAGAAATAAATTGTTGTTGTTATTATTATTATTATTATTATTATTATTATTATTATCTGGAAGGTGACAATGGAATGAAAGGCACCTGATAATTCCTGAAATGCAGACGGAACAAATTTCACAAGATCCATGAATTCCTATCTCTAATTTAAAAAACAAAAAGTGTAGTAAAATGTGTGTATTAGGGGAACTAACATTAAAACTAACATTAAAAATACATTATCTTAGTAAAACCACTTGCAGAAATCTGCACAAAATGCTTATGCATTTTCATGAGAATGATTAAAAACATTTCTCAAAGGTCATGGAAAACTAAAGTTAAGATTGGAGAAAGTATAATAGCTCAAATTGAACCGAATTTTATCCCCAGACTTTGAAGCCCTGGGAAGGAAACTGAAGAACTTTGGGGCCAATATAGTGTTCTCATCCATCCTCCCAGTTCTTGGAAGAGGATTAGAAAGAGAAAGAAACATGATCCGGGTGAATGACTGGCTATGAAGTTGTTGCCAACTTGAGAGATTCAGATTCTGGGACCACAGGCTATGCTACTTGGAAGATGGAGTGCTGGCAAGGGATGGGTTGCACCTCACAAGGGCTGGGAAGATTGTGTTCGGCCACAGCATGAAGAACTTCATCAGGACGGCTTCAAGCTGGATTCTACAGGGGAGGGAGATGTAAACTTGGAGGCAACAATGGATAAAGGTTTATGCACCATAACAGACAGAACAGATCCAATAGCACCCAAAATTATTGTTCACATCAAATGTAAGAAAGAAGCCAGACTATAAAGCACATGGTCTTCAATGTCTATATACTAATGCCCAGAGTATGGGAAACAAACAGAACGAACCTGAACTCTTAATACATGAAGGCAAACTTGGTGGGATGACTCCCATGAGTTGAATATCGCAATTGAAGGCTATAACTTGTTAAAAAAAAAATAGAAAGGGAGGTGGAGTTGCATTATATGTTAAAAAATTCTTATCCCTGCACAGAAATACAGGAGGATGAGACTGGGAGCCCCATCAAGAGAATCTGGATTAAAATGAATGGGGCAACGAATAAAAGGAGCATGATAGTCAGAGTCTACTCTGTGTTCATGTTTGTTGTGTTGTTGTGTGAGTAGTAAAGGGTAGGACCTCCCATCAAACTCGAAACCACGCCCCTTTTTAGAAAGTGACAGTTGCGCCGCCCCGGAAGTCCCGCCTTAGCGGGACTGGAAGTCCCGCCTTAGCGGGGCCGGAAGTTCCACCCCTACCGGGGCGGGAAGTGAGCTCATGGAACAGCGTGTCATGTGACCATCCCTCCCCCAGGTGATCACGTGACCCCATGGATCATTTGACCCCAATACCATTTTTGGCGGGGTTTGAAACCGCTCCCGGATTGGCCCAGGGGGGTCATGTGACCCCTCTAACAACTCCCCAGGCTACCGCGGACCAATAGGAAGCGGTTGTAGAGCTGTAACTCCACCCCCTTTGGCACAGTAACAAAAAAGGTCGTAAACCGCTCCCGGATTGGCCCAGGGGGGTCATGTGACCCCTCTAACAACTCCCCAGGCTACCGCGGACCAATAGGAAGCGGTTGTAGAGCTGTAACTCCACCCCCTTTGGCACAGTAACAAAAGAAGCCGTTCTTGGCATGCCCAGACAAGTTTTTCCTGCGGGGAGATCATGGATCCTAGCACACCTAGAGGCACTTCAGCAACACCGGCCACTGTACCTGTGAAAATTCAGTACAAACAGACAAAAACTGCACAAGGGAAAAGCACAACAATTGACCCTCGAAAGCGGCATCTCAGTTCTGTAGAGGATGTTTCCCCTCCAAGTAAATTTCGATACGAGGAACGCATCGAGATACCCCAACGATATGCTGATCTCCACCAGGAGCAAGACGAGACAACCCAAACATGTGATGCTCTTCAGCCATGTGCTGGTCCCCGCCAGGAACGCGCCGAGACTCCACAGATGTGGTACAATATTTTGGAATTCATCTCAGCAGAGAATTTACCCATGGTAAAAATTACATCTTTATTTCAGCATGTGTGTGTGTGTGTGTGTGTGTGCAAGAGTTTTCTATCAGTATCAATATGTGTATGTACTTCTATTTATAGGTATCATCCTTGAATAGTGCTGCTTCAGAAAATACAGGGGGAATGGCAGCTGTGGATTTGACCATATCTGGAGATGATCACAGACAGGTATGTAATCATTTTTCTAAAAATATTAAATTTAATATGAAAACATATTGTGTATTTTTAAGATTAACTTCTAATATTGTGTTAAATTGTTTTTAGGAATCAGATCTTACCATTGATCAGTCAGGAGATGTTCTCATGAGGAGTATCCTAGGGTTGCCACACGCTGATTTCGATACCTCTTCCACGCGCAAACAGCGGAAATTGATGCTGTGTATTGTGAGAAGTGCTGTGTTTGGGATTCTTAGACATTGTTTAAATAAATATCTCAGGGACACGTGTCTCGGTTGCCAAATCGAGGCAAAAGGACAATCCTCGCATGAATGCTTAACTTGGCCAAAAAGTGTCATTTCAAGAAAACTTAGAGTTGTATGTGGAAAAATATGTTTCAAGAGCGTTCTCCATATTGTAATTTTAATAGCATATAGTTTGAACTGTTTACTTTTAACACAGGTAGAAGTTGATAAAGTTTTAATTTTGATCACGAAAATTGGCCGAGCCCAGAATTCCTTAAAGCATATGAACCAAATGCTTAAAAAAAGTGATGAGCGCATGTTAAACTACGTTATGGAAGTTATTAAAAATAAGCCCTATAAGCAGTTTTTTCAGCTGTACAATTAACTGCTTAAAAATGTAAGAATAGCTGTAATTAAAAAAAGCTAACTGTTTTTGAAAAAAAAAAATTTGGACTACAGGTCCCATCTCTGTGCCTTGGGTAAAAGCAAAACTCTGTACATGCTTTGGGGGTGTCTCTCTCTGTGGTGAATAGCTGTAATTAAAAAAAGCTAACTGTTGTGTAAATAATAAAAAATTTGGACTACAGTTCCCATCTCTGTGCCTTGGGTAAAAACAAAACTCTGTACATGCCAATTAACTGCTTAAAAATGTAAGAATAGCTGTAATTAAAAAAAAGCTAACTGTTTTTGGAAAAAAAAAATTGGACTACAGGTCCCATCTCTGTGCCTTGGGTAAAAGCAAAACTCTGTACATGCCAATTAACTGCTTAAAAATGTAAGAATAGCTGTAATTAAAAAAAAGCTAACTGTTTTTGAAAAAAAAAAATTGGACTACAGGTCCCATCTCTGTGCCTTGGGTAAAAGCAAAACTCTGTACATGCTTTGGGGTTTGTCTCTCTCTGTGCTGAATAGCTGTAATTAAAAAAAGCTAACTGTTTTTGAAAAAAAAAATTTGGACTACAGGTCCCATCTCTGTGCCTTGGGTAAAAGCAAAACTCTGTACATGCTTTGGGGGTGTCTCTCTCTGTGGTGAATAGCTGTAATTAAAAAAAGCTAACTGTTGTGTAAATAATAAAAAATTTGGACTACAGTTCCCATCTCTGTGCCTTGGGTAAAAACAAAACTCTGTACATGCCAATTAACTGCTTAAAAATGTAAGAATAGCTGTAATTAAAAAAAGCTAACTGTTGTGTAAATAATAAAAAATTTGGACTACAGTTCCCATCTCTGTGCCTTGGTTAAAAACAAAACTCTGTACATGCTTTGGGGTTTGTCTCTCTCTGTGCTGAATAGCTGTAATTAAAAAGCTAACTGTTGTGTAAATAATAAAAAAAATTGGACTACAGGTCCCATCTCTGTGCCTTGGGTAAAAGCAAAACTCTGTACATGCTTTGGGGTTTGTCTCTCTCTGTGCTGAATAGCTGTAATTAAAAAGCTAACTGTTGTGTAAATAATAAAAAAATTGGACTACAGGTCCCATCTCTGTGCCTTGGGTAAAAGCAAAACTCTGTACATGCTTTGGGGTTTGTCTCTCTCTGTGCTGAATAGCTGTAATTAAAAAAAGCTAACTGTTGTGTAAATAATAAAAAAAGCAGGCACTAATTGCATACAAATGACACTGGCTGAAATTCCCTTTTCTCTACAACTGTTAAAGTTACATGAGCCCTGACCCGACTTTTATCTGGTCAGCCTCTGATACTGGATGCAACTTGCTTTTGTGGGGTAAAAAAGCAAACCTCTGTAAATGTTTTTTTACTTGGCTTTTGTGCTATTCACTTCATTGGGAAAGCAGGCTGCTTCTTTCTGGAGAAGATGTGTTTATCTTTCAATGGGCATGGCGGACATCAGCACATGGCTGGAGAGACACATGGGAGATTGGGGAAACAGACAAAGGGGGAGTCATAAAAGCAGCCATTGGCTCATTCAAAAAGAATTAGCCAATAGAGGCTAGTCAGATGGCCAGGAAAACATCCAATCGGAAGACATAGTTAGATGGCGGGAAAACCAACCAATAGGGAGATCGCTAAGCAGAGGGCGGGCACATTAGAGGGGAGGGAAGATTAGTTGGAGAAAGAAAGCCAAGGGGTTCGCACACGTTCCTTCATGGTGAACTAGGAGAAGGATGGCTCGTTGGGACGGTGGATCCGATCATGGAATTCTGGAAGATTTTTGGGATGACTGGACAAGGGATATAACTTCAAAATTTTTTGAAGGTATGTATGCATGGTTTTTTTGAGCTGGGGGGGGAGGCGTGTGTGGAGCAGTTTTGATAATATTGTGGGGAATGTAACTGTGCATTGACTTTCCAGTCCCATTCCGTGTTTTTCCTTGTTGCTTTTTATGGGGGTTTGTGCTTTTAAAAAATTGACCCCATTTCTCGATGCTTAACATCTTTTTACTGAGGTGGGGAGGGAAGGGATGGGGAGTTTTTTGGTTTTTAAAAAATGGCTCCCCAGCTTTGGTGGCCATTTTCACCAAGGCTCTTTCTGGGCCGCATGGTGCACCAGGCGAGTCCTGGGATTAGCACCATTCAGTGTTGTTATTGTATTTTTGTGTTTTCCCTTTGCTTTTATGTGTGTTTTTTAAAATGTGGCTTATGTATTGTGTGTGTGTGTGGGGGGGGCAGTTGATAATATTGAGGGGATGGGATGGAGAGGTTTTTTTGGTTTTTAAAATGTGTCTTCTGTATTGTTTGTGACTGGGGCATATATCTCGGTGTGTGATGCTGTGGGGGAGAGGATGGAGACTTTTTAAATATGGCTTCCCAGCTTTGGTGGCCATTTTCACCAAGGCTCTTTCTGGGCCGCATGGTGCACCAGGCGAGTCCTGGGATTAGCACCATTCAGTGTTGTTATTGTATTTTTGTGTTTTCCCTTCGCTTTTATGTGTGTTTTTTAAAATGGAGCTTCTGTATTGTGTGTTGGTATTTTAAGATTGCTCTGGGGAAATGGATTTTTAGAGGGAGAAATGGGACAGTGGTCTCTTTTTTCTTTCCTGTGTTGAGAAAAAAAAGATGGAGGTTGATGGGTACATTTTTTAAAATATGGCTTCCCAGCTTTGGTGGCCATTTTCACCAAGGCTCTTTCTGAGCCGCATGGTGCACCAGGCCAGGCCTGGTATTAGCTCCATTCCGTGTTGTTGTTGTATTTTTTAAAATGGAGCTTCTGTATTGTGTGTTTTTTAAGATTGCTCTGGGGAAATGGATTTTTAGAGGAAGAAATGGGACAGTAGTCTCTTTTTTCTTTCCTGTGTTGAGAAAAAAGATGGAGGTTGATGGGTAGAAATCTCTGGCTTTCATAGGTCCAATTGAGCAAGAGAGCCAGGGGTCTTTGCTGATTAGCTTAAACAAAGGTGATAAAAGAGTCATGTGGTAGGCATACCTGTACAATATTGAGTTTTTAATGTAAAATATTGGGTTTTCAATGTAAAAAGGTGTGTGTAATAATAATAATTAAAAGCAAGTCAGACAGTTTTGTTTAAAAGTTTAACCGCCACATGGGGGCACTATGGATCAGTTTTTCTTAACCTGTTGCTTTTACAGATAAGCAAAAGACCGTTGGTTATCTGTGAAGGGTGGAGCCAGGTGGTTATCTTTTTTGGCCAGGCACCCCCTTGGCTCCTGGGTGGGGCAGCCATTTTATCACATGGGCCAATAATATTCTTTTGAGGCGGGGCCCATAATGGCATACAATATGTTTTAAAAATGTGGTTTCTTGGGTGATCCCTCATTTTCCCACTGAAATTCATCTCAAAGCAACTTCATCAGCTCACTGTGAGTAATTAACCCTTTCTGGCACAAGAGCCATTTGGGAGAGGCGGCTTATTATTACAATTTAACTACTTATACCTAGAATGAGGCTATGTGTGTGTGTTTTAAAGTCCTTCTATTGCTTGTGCCATGTGCTCCCCCCCCAGAATATAAGTCCCTTTAAATTCAATGATGTTATGTGTGTTTTAAACTCCACAAAAAAAGTAGCCAAAAGTTTCCAGAATATTTATTTTATACTGTTATGCAGGATATATTAACCATTTTAGGGAAAAATAATTTCTGCAGGCCCAAAGTATATATTTTTTGGTCAAATTGTAGAGAGACATCCATGGTTTTTTTTCTTCAAATTTATCAAGAAATCCCAGCTCCTGGAAATAAGAATTAAAAAATAGTATTTAGCCAGAATACTATAAGCTGTATTTTAAATACATTATTACAATAGCTTCATGCTCCCATTCCCCACCCAATACTGCCACATAGCAAAGAATTTTTAAAAATGTTAAACTCACCCAGCCACCATTTTCAAGAATCCACGTTGTTTTAGTGGTGATTATATATTGTGTAATAAACTTAGCAAAATTTTCCCGGTTTTCGCTCGTCTTTAGCTCCTTTGCAATCACGCCCCCAAACAGAAAAATTGTTAGAATTCTGCCCCAGTTAGTTTTACCATCAGCAAATTCATAATTCATCACAATTGTAAAAGTCTGTATGGCCTCAGCCAGAGTTTGAATTTTAAGCTGATTTATGAGTGGAGTTATCAATTCTTCAACATCATCTTGAATTAAAGAGGCTGTATTTTCAATAATTGATATAATTTTGCATTCTCGTGTTCTTTCTGGTATTTGCCCGCAAACTTTGCTCATATAACCACTAACTATATTAGCGGTTTGATCATCCATCGTGCTGAAAAATGTTTTTTCCTTTCAAAATACAACGGTTTTTCTTATCTGTAAAATGCCATCCTTTCTGCATGTGTTGGGTGGAGCTGTGTGGTTATCTTTTTTGGCCAGGCAACCATTGGCTCATGGGTGGGGCATGTTTTCCCTCTACTGTACAATATCAAAATGATTAATTTATTATTTTTCCATCTTATTTTTACGCAGCAAATCAATCTAAGCAGAAAAAAATGGAACATGAAGACCAGAGTAAGTTGTTTTTAATAAAAAGTATTAAGTTTAAACTTGTGGTTTTATGATAATACTTAATATATGCATTATTTTTACAGAACCTTTCAAAAAAAATATACTTTTAAGAAAACAGGACCTCTTGAGGGTAAAACAATTTATATGTAGTAATTTTCTAATATTTTGTAAAAACATGTCTACAAATTGATTTTAAAGAAAACTGAAACTCCGGCTTTTTATTTTATTTTAACAGGGGAGAACAGAAATGATAGAATGCCTTTTAAAAAACCACAGGCCCCAGCGGTACAACAAGGGAAAAACCTTGGTAAAACATTGTTGCTTTGCATGTGTGTTGCTTTGCATGTGTGTGCTTTGCATGTGTGTGTAGTGGAATTTGTATTTTCGTAATCCATTTTTAAAATGTTTTTCTTTATAATTATAAAACAGATCTTGCTACTGAAGAAGCCCCTGTGGTGATTATTCTTACTGACGAAAATGAATCAGGTAGCGTAACTTTTGGAAGGGGTTTTATATATGCTCTCGATGAAAAATATATATATATATAAATTTCTGTATAATTATTTGTTACAGAGCCACAAATGAAAAAAGACAGCAACGCAAACCAGTCTGAGATCCAAAAAGCTGGTAATTCTTTTTTTCCACAGCTGTACATGTAATTTCCAATTCAATGTTATAGAAATTTAGGCTTTGTGAAGGGGGTGGGGTGGGGTTGTAATTCACTAACAAAAGGGGGTATGTTTAACCACCCTTTTTGTTTTTGTATATGGTCTATATGAAAAATATAAATTTCTGTATAATTATTTGTTACAGACACTCCTGAGCCGCCCCCAATTACAAAAGACATCAACGCAAAGCAACCAGGCACCAAGAAAGCTGGTAAGGATGCAGCACGTGTTTTGTGAAGGTGGTTGTAATTCACTAACAAAAGGGGTATGTTTTACCACCCTTTTTGTTTTTGTATATGGTCTAGATGAAAAATATAAATTTCTGTATAATTATTTGTTACAGAGCCACAAATGAAAAAAGACAGCAACGCAAACCAGTCTGAGATCCAAAAAGCTGGTAATTCTTTTTTTTCCACAGCTGTACATGTAATTTCCAATTCAATGTTATAGAAATTTAGGCTTTGTGAAGGGGGTGGGGTGGGGTTGTAATTCACTAACAAAAGGGGGTATGTTTTACCACCCTTTTGTTTTTGTATATGGTCTATATGAAAAATATAAATTTCTGTATAATTATTTGTTACAGAGCCACAAATGAAAAAAAACAGCAATGCAAACCAGTCGGAGATCCAAAAAGCTGCAAAGCAACCGGGCACCAAAAAAGCTGGTAATTCTTTTTTCCACAGCTGTACATGTAATTTCCAATTCAATGTTATAGAAATTTAGGATTTGTGAAAGGGGGGGGGATTGTAATTTACTAACAAGGGTGTATGTTTTTACCCTTTTTGTTCTGTCTATTTTTTGTTTTAGATAAAAGATCCGTACCAATTAAAAGAGATCGTGCAGAGGCACAGCCTGTTATGGAACAAAAAACTAAGAAGCAGAGAATGGATGATGGCCTATTGTCTGCAAACAATGAACCAGAGTCAACACGCTATGAAGAAATGTCATATGTTCAGCTGGCGGCCTGTCTAGAACAAAGTCTTAATATTGCAGAAAAATGTGGTATGGTGCTGAAAACTAGGATTGAGGAGACCATGTCCAGGATTAGTAGTCCTGTCATTGTGGGTACATTGCCAGAGCATTCTCAGAATATTAAAAATCGCCAAAAGTGTTCTGTTCGTGGCCATATTTCATTTAAATATGTTCAAGTAGGGGGTGGCGGTCAAGGTTTTTTTAAAAAAGGGCATATTAAAAACAAGCGTTTCACATATTGGAAGAGGAGGATGGTTAAAATAGTAAATAGAGCTAAAAAAACACTCTCTGTCTGTAAAAAGAAACGGCATACAGCCACTCCCCTTTCTGAAACAGTCCAGGATGCTGTGGCTCCAGAGGTACCCTCTCCAGAGGACACACAACAATCTGTAGCATCCAGCGATTCTAACTCTGTGAGCCAACGCCCCCATACCTCAGATTCCTCAGAGGAAGAGGATAGTGAACCTTTGCAGGTCTATGCAGAGCGCGTAAGACACTGGGAATGGAGACAGGGGGCGTTCAACGCACTGCATATCGCTGAAGAATTCAGATTTGTTAATTTAGAATGTATACCATCATTTTCACAAGCAGTTTTAGCCCTCTATAGCACAATACAAAACATACTTGATAATGTCAATCGTAGAATTTCACCAGAAGACTTTGTGCAGTTACGCCTCGATGGGGGTGGATTAAATTTTCCACTCTTTTCAATTAAAAGGCACAGAGATGTTTTAAATATAGATGACTTTCTATCTCATATTAGTAATCTTTTGCAAAGCAATGCGGAAATATGTGGGAACACAAGTCTAAGATTGGTTGTAACGGTAGTGACAGCACCCAGGGGAGGTAGTAAAAGGCGGAAAATTAGTTCTATTGCTAGTAGCAAAATCATACTTAGAAAAAGAAAACACCTAGTAGATTTAAATTACACAGACAGCAATCTCTGCTTTGTGGGGGGCCTGTTAGCTGTAATGGCCGAGAAAACCCCCACAGATGCAGAATTATTGATTGCTGCTGCACAGTTGCACAAGGATCTTGGCTGGTCAGAGCAAAAGCAAGTGGCTCTCAGTGATGTTTCACTGATTGAAAACCATTTGAGAGTCAACATACAAGTAATAAGATACACCAAGAAAGGTTGGGGAATATTTAAACCAACAGGGCTAAGATACAATAAAACCTATACAATGTTACTTCTTGATGAACATTATTATGGTGTTCACAGTGTGAGGGCTGTTTTTGGTTCAGAGAATGTGTGCGAAACATGCTCAACTTTATTTTCGCATTCCCATACGTGTCTTTACCATTGCAGATTATGTTTGAGCACCGATTGTGCAACCAAGGTTGTTAAAATACAGAGATGTAACAGATGCAAGAGAACTTGTAGATCCGAGACCTGTTTAAGCATGCATCAAGAACTAGGGCTTGCACAAAAAGTTCAATGCATTCCTAGACAGTATTGCAAAAACTGTGAATCATACCAGAAATTGAATCATGATGTTTATCGTTGTCCAGGCAAACGTTGCAAAATATGCGGTGGATTTAGTACGGGTGATGAAAAGCATCAGTGTTACATGACAAGCCTTAAGAAACCAGAGGTATCTGTAAAATATGTGTTCTATGATTTTGAAGCCCACCAATCAACAGGTTTTCATGTTCCTAATTACTGTTTTGCAAAAGCTTTTGCAGGTGAAACATTACAAAGCTTTAAAGTTGAACCAGCTTCTGGTAAGAATAAAAAACGTAGTGTGAAACCGCACGGAAATGTAATCCCCTGGGATTTGGCAGGCAAAACATGGGAATTTAAGGGTGAACAGTGTCTGTCTGAATTTATTCAGACGTTCACAGATAGTATGCAGTTTGAAGACTGCACATTTATCGCACATAACTCAAAGGGTTATGATGGTTACTTTATTCTTAGTGGTCTTATACAGCAAAAACTTGACGTAGATCTTCTTACTCAAGGAGGGAAATTGCTCTGTATCACTGTTAAGGGTTTAAAAATCAAATTTATAGATTCCCTTTCTCATCTCCCCATGGCACTTGCTAAACTACCAAAGGCTTTGGGATTTGAAGGTGCAAAAGGGTACTTTCCCCATTATTTTAACAAACCTGAGAATTGGAATTATGTGGGGCCTATGCCTAAAGAAAATGACTATGGTGTGACTCATATGATGCCATCAGAAAGAGCATCTTTTTTAGCCTGGTATGAAGAGAACAGGTCTGAAACCTTTGACATGCAGAAGGAGCTAGCACTTTATTGCAGACAAGATGTTGATATTTTGGAGAAAGCCTGTACCAAGTACAGGCATGAAATCATGGAAATGACTGAAACCATTAGAATGATACGCAAGGGTAGGAAATCTGTGTGGAAGAGGCTAGCTATAGATCCTTTTCAATATCCCACACTCGCTAGTACATGTTTTGCTATGTACAAATTTAAGTTTCTCAAAGAATATTGCATAGCTATCCCACCACCAGATAATTACCATAGCATTCTTAAACGCTTCTCTACCCCATCAATTCAATGGTTGTGCTACATGGAGCACAAATACAAAATTCAGATTCGCCACGCGTTAAAGGGTGGAGAATTCAAAGCTGGTAATTATTTTCTAGATGGTTATGCAATAATAGACAATAAGAAAACAGCTTTTGAATTTCACGGTTGTTTTTGGCATGGTTGTGTACTCTGTTATTCTCCAGATGCTCAGAACCCTTTGCTGGGTAAGCCATTTGAATATCTTTACAACAGTACAGAAAAAAGGACTGCTGAGCTGAAACTTATGGGGTTTGAAGTCAAAGCCATCTGGGAACACGAGTGGCGCCAAATGCTAAAAACAGATGTGGAACTCCAAAATTTTCTTTTTGATGCTAATTTTCCAGAACCCCTCGAACCTAGAGATGCCCTCTTTGGAGGGCGTACTAATGCTATCTCTCTGTATTATAAACCTGGAGAGGGGGAGCAGATTCATTACTATGATTTTACAAGTCTGTATCCTTATGTAAATAAGAACAAGGCATACCCTCTTGGCCACCCTGAAATAATTTATGAAAATTTTAAGCCTCTGTCCGCTTACTTTGGCCTTGCAAAAGTTAAAATTTACCCACCGCGGGGTCTTTTCTTTCCTGTTCTCCCTACTAAGGTTAGTGGCAAGCTCATGTTTGTCCTGTGTAGAACTTGTGCACAAACTCATCAGCAGGGTACATGTGAACATTCAGATGAGGAGAGAGCTCTATTAGGAACATGGTGCACTATTGAATTGAATGTCGCTATAGAAAAGGGGTACAAGGTTGTGGAAGTTTACGAAGTCTGGCATTTTGAAAATAAGTCCTGTCGCTTATTTTCAGATTATATTGATATGCATCTTCGACAGAAACAGGAGGCTTCAGGCTACCCCCAATGGTGTGTCAGTGCAGAAGATAAAAAGCAATATATTGATACTTATCTCCAACATGAAGGGATTGCATTGCGACCCAATCAGATTGAGGTGAATCCAGCAAAGAGGCAAATTGCAAAATTATTCTTAAATTCTCTGTGGGGGAAATTTGGTCAGAGAACAAATCTGCCTAACACACAGTTGGTGAGAGACCCAGATGAGTTATTTCAGCTTCTGTTTTCTGATGCTTATGATGTTTCAATGTGTGAATTTATTGATGATGAGGCTGTCTGTGTATCATGGAAGCATTCTGAAGACCGGGTTATGGCTATAGGTAGGAAAAATGTGTTCATAGCAGCCTTTACAACGGCATATGCGCGTCTGGAGCTCTACAATTTGCTAGACAAATTGAAAGAAAGATGTCTGTACCACGATACCGACTCTGTGATATTTGTGAGCCAGGAGGGACAATTGATGCCACCTCTTGGTGATTACTTAGGAGACCTCACAAGTGAACTACCCGCAGATCAATTTATCACAGAGTACGTGTCAGCAGGTCCAAAATCTTATGGCTATAAAACTGTTTCGGGGAATGTTACTATCAAGGTCAAAGGGATCACACTGAACACTGCTAATTGTGAAAAAATTAATTTCAACAGTCTCAAAGATCTGGTTTTTGACTACGTCTCAGACAGGGACCAGGGACCAGCTCGTGAGATTGCAGTACAACAACCAGGTATTGTAAGGAACAAACGCAGGTGGACTCTTCAATCAAAACCTGTCAGAAAAACTCAAAAAGTGGTCTATGACAAAAGAGTCATTCATCAAGGTTTTAAAACATTGCCTTATGGTTTTTGAATATGGATACACGCTGGAAACATCCATTTTCAGCTATTCTAGCAGGACCTAGCAACTGCGGGAAAAGTTATTTTATCAAACAAATGTTGGACAATGCTAATTCTGTTTTTTCAGCTGTACCTGAAAATATTGTGTGGTGTTATGGTTGTTGGCAGCCTTTGTACAAAGAATTAATGTGTAAATACCCATTTATTCATTTTGTGCAAGGTCTGCCTGAAAAATTTGATGATACAGTTTTGTTTTCTCTCAATAAAGTAAGCTTTCTTGTGATAGATGATTTGATGCAGAGTGTATGTGACAATAGTGAAGTTGAAAAGGTATTTACTCAATATGTACATCACAGGAATTTGAGTGTGTTTTTCATAACACAGAATATATTCAGCAAGGGAAAAAGTATCCGCACCATAACTCTAAATGCTAAATATTTGGTCTTATTCAAAAACCCGAGAGATCAATTGCAGATAATGACTTTAGCTCGCCAGATGTACCCACAAAACAGCCAATTCTTATTAGAAGTAGGGGTGTGCACGGACCCCCCGGATCGGATCGGGACCCGGATCGGGACCTCCAATTTTGTCCCGGACCGGTTCGGACAAAATCGGAGGCCCCCCGGACCGGATCGAGTCCGATCCCGACCCAAAAATCGTACATTTTTGGATCGGCCGCCATTTTTTTCCCCATAGACTTGCATTGCAATGCAAGTCTATGAGGAAAAAATGGCGGCGGGTGGGTAAGGGGGGGCCTAACTCCCTCCCCCCCCGGGGCCGTCCGCTGTGGACGGCCCCGGCAGGTAAACCCCCTCCCCCGCGCTCCCTACCCCCCCTGGGGCCGCCCGCTTCCATCCGCTGGCGCCCGCGGGCGCCAGCGGATAGAAGCGGACGGCTCCGGGGGGGGTAAGCCCCCTTCCCCGCCACTTACCTTCTCGGCCCGTCCGGCGCCGGCGGCTACTACCAGCGGGCTCCGTGGCCTACTCTCGAGTAGCGCGCCGGGTGATGACATCACCCGGCGCCACCCTGGAGCAGGCCGCGGAGCCTGCTGGTAGTAGTAGGCGCCGGCGCCGGACGGGAGCCGCCGGGCTGGGCAGGTAAGGGCCCCCCTCCCCCCTCCGCGCGCCCCCTCCTCCCCTCCACGCACCCCCTCCTTACCTTCCCGGCCCGGTGGCTCCCGTCCGGCGCCGGCGCCTACTACTTCCAGCAGGCTCCGCGGCCTGCTCTAGAGTAGCGCGCCGGGTGATGACATCACCCGGCGCGCCATCCTAGAGCAGGCCGCGGAGCCTGCTGGGAGTAGTAGGCGCCGGCGCCGGACGGGAGCCGCCGGGCCGGAAAGGTAAGGGCCCCCCTCCCCCCTCCGCGCACCCCCTCCTCCCCTCCACGCACCCCCTCCTTACCTTTCCGGCCCGGCGGCTCCCGTCCGGCGCCGGCGCCTACTACTTCCAGCAGGCTCCGCGGCCTGCTCTAGAGTAGCGCGCCGGGTGATGACATCACCCGGCGCGCCATCCTAGAGCAGGCCGCGGAGCCTGCTGGGAGTAGTAGGCGCCGGCGCCGGACGGGAGCCGCCGGGCCGGAAAGGTAAGGGCCCCCCTCCCCCCTCCGCGCGCCCCCTCCTCCCCTCCACGCACCCCCTCCTTACCTTCCCGGCCCAGTGGCTCCCGTCCGGCGCCGGCGCCTACTACTACCAGCAGGCTCCGCGGCCTGCTCTAGAGTAGCGCGCCGGGTGATGACATCACCCGGCGCGCCACCCTAGAGCAGGCCGCGGAGCCTGCTAGTAGTAGTAGGCGCCGGCGCCGGACGGGAGCCACCGGGCCGAGAAGGTAAGTGCCCCCCTCCTCCCCCCCCCGCTGTCCACTTTCATCGGCGGGCGCCCGCTGGCGCCCGCCAATGGAAGCGGCGGTGGGCACCAGTGGGCGCCCGCCGAACCGGTTCGGAGCTTTTTCGGACCGGTTCGGATTGGATCGGCCGATCCAGCTGCGGGATCGGAAATCGGATAATTTATCCGATTTCCCACTGGACCGGACTCGGATCGTGGATCGGGTCCAATCCAGTGCACATCCCTAATTAGAAGCCTTTGCTGATTCTACAAGCAAACCTTATGGTTATCTGGTGGTGGATTTACATACCACAACCCCCGAGAATCACCGGCTGAGAACTGGCCTGTTCCCTCCAGACCTTCCTGTAGTGTACATCATGAAAAAAACAGGTGGTAACAAAAAGCGGCGCCTTTAGCGTTTTACTATGTATTACCGCAAAGTTCCCCAGAGAGGGAACATGTCTCTCCGTTTAAAAAGAAACCTTCCGCTCTTAAAGCATCTTATTAAGACGCCTCCTCAACAGAGAAAAGCTATTTTATGCTCAGCATCTGATGACCTGATTGCGGCCATCTCAGAAATAGCACTCAATACTTTAAAAGGCAACATTCCTCTATCACCTCAACAGGTACGCGTATTAAGAAAGAAGCGGGGTATTATTAAAAAATCGAGTAACAAGAAAATCACTCTGAAAAGAAAAAAAGTTTTGGTGAAGCAATCAGGTGGTTTTCTGGGGCCATTACTAGGTATTGCAATTCCTCTAATCACAGGCCTTTTATCCAACCGATAATGGAGTATGCTGAAAAGATGTATTTGGTCCCAAGCCAGCAACTAGAACAACTAAAGGCATCAACCCCGAAGGAGGAGAACATCAGAACTGCAACCATGAGTTCATTAGATATTGAAATGCAAGGGATTCTCAGCAGGTCTGACTTAACTGAATATGAAAAAGCCAAACGTTATGATTCTTTGCTTCAAAAATATCTAACACATGTAAGGCAAAGGGAGGCAGAGAAAGAAAACCTAACTTTATTTCTGCCTCAGACACCACAGAACGCTGTGGAACCATCAGCAGTTTCTGATCCTGTCTACCAGGAAGTAATAGACAACCTGCCTGATAGATATAAAAATAATGCAAGAATCCTATTAAACAAAATGAAGGGAAACAAAGATGTTTCTTCGTGGGATGAGAAGGGTAATTTTGTGTACAAGGGGAGTGTTATATCGGGCTCCAATATGACCGATTTGATTAAGGGGGCCATGCAGACACATACCCTGACAACCAGACGTGCGCCTAAAGGCTGGGATGTTTTTATGAGGTCTCTGGCTGAATTGAATATTCCAACATCTGTAGTGGGTAGTCTTGCTAATAGAGAAGTCTTGGATTCGCTAAAGGCAGACAATCGCTTTTCAACAACAACAGCAATGGATCTCTCACCTAACCTTTCTCACAAGCGTACTAAAAAGCAAAGAAAACATGACACCCCTGCCTGGCTGAACTTATAATATTATCAGAGCATTTTTTTTTTTCTTTTTATGTTTTTAGACCTTAAAATAAAAATGTAAAATATGGTAATTTGCGATATGACTATCTACTTTAAGGGTAAATGGGGGACACAAACACACACTGACAGCAAAGGCTCTTTTTAATCCCCTATTAGAGGGTTCTTTATTGTGAATTAAAAGCTATGAAAGTCACGGTACGATATACAGCCTTGGCAAGGTTGAAACATGTTTAACACCGGTCTGGGCATGTATTTCTTGTTTTTTACAAAACGCTCCACCATCCAATCGTTTCTTTCCAAATTGTGAGAATACAAATCTTGAATTTGTTTATATGTTAAACCCTTACAACGCTGCTGCAGAAAAAATACACAATGATAGCCACACACTGAAGATTCTGAGGCTTGCAGTTGTCTGGGTTGAAATACAGTCTTGCAGGCATTTCTTCTTAAAAAATTCATAATGGTTTTATGGAACCGTGGGTGGCTAGGAGGGTGCCCATAGGAAACAAAAAATTCGCCAACCTTATAGTCGGTCAGGTAGATGGCCAACCAATGTTCTCCTGGTAGTTTGTGGGGGTGGGTATTGACCACCAAACAGGCTGGCAGCCGTTGTATCCTTGCCTTGGGTAGCATGTCACAGGGAAACACCCCGTAGAAAGACGGTCTAGTGAAGGGGTTTGAAGATAGGATGCGCGTTAACTCTGTACTGTCCATTTTACATATAGTCGAACAGGACATTTCTTCTGTGATTTATCTCTATCACATTGTCAAAAACCCCATACACAATCATGTTGATCGTCTCAGCCAGGGCTCTACTAAATCGAAATTCTGCCCTGAGGTTTCCTGTTTTTATCAAAGAGTAGTGGCTTCCACCTTCTTGATCTGGGGTCAGGTCAAAGGCAAAAAGTGTGTAGCCTCGAACATAGTCCTCACGGTTAATTAAAAGAGACCTGTCTTTCATATGTTTTCCAGCTGTTTGTACGAGACTCATGTATTCTCTTACACAGTTCCCCTCTTCAAACGCTGGTTGGAAGGGCTTGGTTGGAATCTGTTCTCCATCCAGATATAAGGCGGCAAAATGAATATTAAAATGTTTAAAATTAAAAGGATTTTTGAGGTAAGATCCGCTGTAAGAATCATTATCAACCATGCCTATAATAACCTGCTTCGGTAATGGTCCCAAAAATAGGTTTTCCTGATTGGCGACACGGCTCCCCCTTGGAATGCTAAACACCTTCATACTCACACGATCCACAGGATACTTGGCATTAGCAGTCAACAGAGCCTCGGCATGGCCTAACCGCACGCCTGGGGCAACTCTCACTTTCTTAACAAAAAGTGAGGCTGACAAAATCTGTAATTTGTAATGCCTAGCGGCGTTGTCTGATATCAAGCAGAATGTATCTTTGCTACGAGTAAGTTTGATCTTCAGATCAACGCCGTTTAACAGCAGTTTTTCTTGAAAAAAAATATCAGCATGGAGATGTCCCAGCAGGTCTATTTTCCGGCTTTCAGCAGTCAGGTTTGCTCTTCTATTAAAACCAAGATTATTCCCACGCCTGTCGCCAGATTCAAGTTCCCCCGGTGTATCTTTGTAAAACAGGCCTGCAGAGAATTGCGTGGCCAATGCATCCTCGCTGTAGTTCAGCACAGATTCAAAATAGGCTCTATATGGATATGAATTATTACTCTGGCTTATTAATCTATCACCCAGCGTCACATCCAGCTGGCTAAACATGGATGCAATTGGATAATTCACCAGACCTACATTAGCGTCTGCTGCAAGGTTGGTTCCGTCAGGATTGACAATTTTGCAACACACATAGAGCAATGTGTTATTTAAGTCCATATAATCCTCACCATTTCCTGCAATGAAGAAATCCAGGGGTGCTGTGTCTGTAATGGCTGACAAGGGGGGTACCTCGATATACAGACTTCTCTCAATGCTGGTCTGCGTGGGTCCAATGTTGAATAGGTCAAGTTCAGATTTAGTGCATTCTTCAGAGCCACAGTGGATAAAAGCCATAGCTATGGTTTAAAAAATATCTCCTTTAGCTGGAAAACGCCGACGCCTCTTTGTTACAACTCTTCTCCTGTGGCTTTTCTTCCCTCTCTGGCATTTCTTTCCTCTCTGCGCTTTTCTTTTAAAGGGGCGTGGTGGACCAATCAATCTTACCCGTGATGCTTTTCTTTTTAGAGCCCTCCTCCTTTTAATATACATGAGCCCTGACCCGGCTTGTTGTGGTGTGTTCACTCTGTTAAACACTTCTTTTGTAACGTGACCGATTACATCTTTAGCAATATTACGAGCAGCAGTTTTTGCGTGGGGTTTAATGATGTCTATGCCTCTTCTCAAAAGGGGAACAGCCATTCGGAAAAGGCTCCTGAAAACCCCACCAAGCCCTGCTCCATACATAACAGGGGATCCCTGGTATCCTGTCAGGGCGTATCCGGCCTGTGCTTTATAATAATTACGATAAACGCCCGTATCACCATATGTTTTCATAATAGCCATTTCTTAAACTACAAAGGTTCTCCGAGGGCGAAAGTGCAGCTTCACCGTCACCTTACCAAAACGAAATGGTACGTTTTTGTTCTGATCATTCTTTATTTCAACGGTGATAGTGTCAATGTGGTCCTTGGTTACAGGGATGTAGTGCGGTTTCTCATAGCCAATGTTGACACATTCGTTGTCCTTCCCATGCACGGGTATGCAGCGCAGTAAAGGCACATAATAATCTCCAACTATCTGGTGCTCCACAATGTCTGTGTAAATGTATAAGGTGTTAAAACCTCCAGTAATGTCAGCAGGAAAAGGAAATTTTTTAACATTCTGTTCAGGAAACACGCCTAATATGTTGGCCAGTTCTGCACTAGCTAGAAAGGAATATTGTTCTGTTCCTTGCAGACTAACTTTTCTAGAAACAGTATCGTAGGCCAGGATTACTTTAGGACCACCTTGTATAAGGCTGTTCATGTTTTCAAGCAACTCAGGGATGTCTGCATAATAGCCACGTCGCAGAAAATAGCGATACCTAGTTTCCGTACTAGCAATTTCAAAGCCCGCATCTCTATTTAGAGTGTCCCAGCTATGGGGATATTGAATTTCAGCCAGGCCAACTTCCCAAAAACCGGGGATTTCCAACACTTTCCCTAATTGAATAGTATATGCTGAAATCTTGTTGTTTGGAAAAGTCGTTGCACAGGCGTTGCTGGGTAAGGTAACGTAAAACCCACTATCGCCCATTCTTCTATACAGGTTCACAAAGATCAGAAGCGCACACCCAACTGTTGAACTTGCTAGGCCAGCCTAACCATTTCACTAGATGTTGCTTTCTCCTGCCCCTTCCTTTTGTTGCTAAGATTTCTTCAATCCTGTATGTCCTGTCCTCCTTGGCATTAACTTTCTGTAATTCCTCAGGATAGAAGTTACCCACCACGACCTCACCTTCATAATCTTTTAACTGGTATACAGGTCTCTTTGATCTTTTGATGACTTCATCCACTATAAATAACTCGGTGGTAAAGTTTTGTTCGTAACCCTTAGCAAAGACACCCTTGCATTTAGAAATGCGTACATGATCTCCCTTTTTAAAATATGCCAACTCAGGCTTTCTTTTTATACCGTCCAAATAAACGGTTCTCCAAACGGCCAAGGAGTTCGACTGATTAACGTCAACAGGCCTAGTTTTTATAGTTCTGTGAAAACTATGGTTATAACTTTTTAGAAATTGGGGTAACACACCTATATATGTGAATGTATTGTTGGCTGTGAAATACCTCCACATTTTAGTTTTTAAAGTTCTGTTGAAGCGTTCCACAACTGCTGCTTTGACTTCATTGCTGGTAACAAAATGGTGTACCCCTTGTTTTTTGAATAGATTCTTCACTGTTCTGTTTAGAAACTCCCTGCCTTTGTCAGTCTGTATTTTGACAGGGACTCTTCCATCTTGTGTGAAAATAGCTTTAAAAGCAGCGGCCACCTGACCGCCTGTCTTGTCTTTTAGAACCCTTGCCCATGCATATTTAGACAAAATGTCTATAACGGTTAAAATGTACTTGTAACCCTTGTTATATTGAGAAAACTGCTGCATATCAACTAGATCGGCCTGCCATTGCGAATCCACTTCAGACACAATTGTCTTATTTCTTTTAAAATGGATCCTGGCTGGTTTATGCAGCGTGTAAGCATCCTGATCTGACAACCATTTGGTAACTTCTCTTTTGCAGAGTTTTTTGCTCTGTTTTTTGGCCTCCTGAAATAGGGAGTTCACTCCACCCAAACTCCCAACATGCCCAGGGTTATAATAAATATTTCTTAGGATCTCTTCATGAGTTGCCATATTTGTAAGTTAACACACAGGAATGGAAGCGTAAGTTTAACAACAAAACGTTTTTATTGCTGCAAATCACCAAAGAAAATCATTCTTCTATTTCCATGTCTGGAGGAACACACGAAATGCAGGAAATGTTGGCAGTCTTTGAAGCGTCGATGTTCAAGTTCTCAAAAGCTCCAAGCACATCACGCATCTGTGTAAAAATAAAGTTTTTTAGTTATACACAATCAAAGCCCACTATACAACCAATTAAGAACATTTTACTAAAGACATAAAACACTCACCGGTGTGTCCTCTGTCTCTGCTTCAGCAGTCTCCAGGGGTGGCTGGTAGGTAGAACAGGATGTGGTAGGATTTCCCTGCTCCATTTTCTCTTCGGTCTGTGGGGCTATTTTAGTAAGACCACAGCCATTAACAGTTTCAACAGGCTCCGTTTTCTTTTCGGCCCATGGGGCTCTTTTGGTAAGAACAGCGCCATTAAGCCAAGCAACAAAGGATGGAGTTTCAGGATCCTGCCCTGATGTCAGTTGGTCAGGAAACAGTTTTCTGGGTTGAAGCTTCACAGGTGCCAGTGGAGAAGAAAAGCCCGCAGGTCCCACGTATGAGGGTATGCTCTCAGTTAAAGCAGAGGTATTCTGAGACACTGGTGGCGTATGCACAGTTTGCACCCTTCTAGGCTTCACGGATGCCCGCTGTCTAGAAAAAGCCAAGAGGTCGATAGGATCCGCCATGATCTCCCCGCAGGAAAAACTTGCCGCCATGCTCTCCCCGCAGGAAAAACTTGTCTGGGCATGCCAAGAACGGCTTCTTTTGTTACTGTGCCAAAGGGGGTGGAGTTACAGCTCTACAACCGCTTCCTATTGGTCCGCGGTAGCCTGGGGAGTTGTTAGAGGGGTCACATGACCCCCCTGGGCCAATCCGGGAGCGGTTTACGACCTTTTTTGTTACTGTGCCAAAGGGGGGTGGAGTTACAGCTCTACAACTGCTTCCTATTGGTCCGCGGTAGCCTGGGGAGTTGTTAGAGGGGTCACATGACCCCCCTGGGCCAATCCGGGAGCGGTTTCAAACCCCGCCAAAAAATGGTATTGGGGTCAAATGATCCATGGGGTCACGTGATCACCTGGGGGAGGGATGGTCACATGACACGCTGTTCCATGAGCTCACTTCCCGCCCCGGTAGGGGTGGAACTTCCGGCCCCGCTAAGGCGGGACTTCCAGTCCCGCTAAGGCAGGACTTCCGGGGCGGCGCAACTGTCACTTTCTAAAAAGGGGCGTGGTTTCGAGTTTGATGGGAGGTCCTACCCTTTACTACTTGTGTGTTTTGGGTGGTGTCTAGGGTTGCTGTTGTTACTTCTTCTTCTGCTGCTGCTGCTGCTGCTTCTGCTTCTATTATTATTAGTATTATTATTAGTATTATTATTATTATCCCATCTTTTTCCCAATACTAGGACTTTAAGGTTGAAAAAAATGAGAAATGGAGACACACTGAAACTGGAAGTTTCCTTCTTCTCTAGCTGCAATCCTATTCCCACTTACCTGCAAATAAGACCCATTGAACTTAATTGGACTGCACAGGATTTGGTTGTTAGTTGACTTTTTTTTTCTAAACAAAAAAGCTCCAAACTAACATAGAACTGATATGAAACCAGCATGGTTTGTGTTGCAGTTTCTAGATTGGACGTAGCAAGAAATATCACTATCATACTTTGTCTTTTATCACCCTATTCCTATACAAGTACTTGTAATTGACAGTGTGGTTCAGCCCCAACTGCGTTCAGCTGTTTAGCATCATGGAGACTTTCAATTTCTTTTAACTTTCTAATATGTTCCGAAGTCACTTTTTCTTAAGCTCTTGGCATAACCAGTCTTCTTTGAATTATTATAGAACAAACAGCAACTGGCAGGCAATTCGGAGAAAATTATGTGGTGTTTGAGAATTTAAAAGACCTTTTGCATTTCCGTCTTGTAAATTTGCCAAAGTAAAGGCAAGTGCAGGATTGGAAATGAAACTTTACTATGAGTATGAAACTTGCATTGTGCCGCTTGATGAAACTTTTTCAGTGCACTTCATTATAACACAAATCAGAAGAAAACTTCATATAATTGTTGAATTTACATAAAATGGGTGATGGGGAAGAAAAACTGTTTTCATTTTATCGTAATAGTTCAGGAGTGAAGAATCCCTAGTCTAAAACATCTGGAGGACCCAAACTCCCATCATCTTACAGAATGATAAAATCATAGAATAATAAAGAAGGAAGGGGCCTATAAGGCCATCGAGTCCACCCCCTGCTCAATGCAGGAATCCACCTTAAAGCACACCTGTCAGATCATATCTCCAACCATGGTTGAGACTGGTTGTGGATGATGGGAGCTTGAGACTACCGACATCTAGAGGCTGTGGAAGCTGGTGGCTCTGATTTCAGTGCAGTTTTCAGTCAGAACCAGGTAAAACTCTAAGGGAGCTATCCAAGGTGCTGAAACAATTTTGTGGGGATAGGGTTCAACACCTTGGATAACTCATTTACAGTTCTGGCTGGTTCTGACTGAAACCCAGAATGGATTCACACACAGCCCTGCTCAAAATTGGAGCCACCAGCCTCCACTGTCTGGAGTACAACACCTTCTCTACCTCTGCTCTAGTTGTTATCTTATTTTTTATTGTCCTCTATGAAATATTATATTATAAACATGTCTCATCTTTTAGCAGTAAAAACATTGAATAAGTATGTAAGTATTTATAAAAATTGAATAATGTCTTTAATTTACTTTTTTTCCTAGATAGCTTACATAGACCCTGTTCAGACGACACACTAAACCATCATGGCTAGAATAACTCCCTTGTGAGGAAAAATTACAAGTCTGGGACTATTTAGCTTAAAAAAGAGGTAAGTAGGTGGGGGCGGATGGAACATGATAGAGGTATACAAAGTTTCATGCGGGTAGGGAAACATTTTGCTCCCTCACAATGCTAGCACCCAAGCCTGCCTCATGATGCTGAATGTTGGAAGATCTACAACACTTTGAACAAGGTACTTCGCACAGTGCATAGTTATGGAATTTGCTACCACAACATGAACTGACGATTACTAGCTTGGAAGCTGTAAAAGAGGGTTTGGACAAATTCAGAGAGGAGGAGCTTATCAGTGGCTACTAATCATAATGGGTATTTCATTACCTCCCATATCATAGGCAATGTGCCTCTATATAGCAAATTGCAAGGGAATATGAGAGGGAGGGTGCTATTGTAATGTCCTACTTGTGGGCTTCCCACAGGCCTCCGGTTGGCCACTGGGCGAATAGAATGCTGAACTAGATAGGCATATGGTCTGATCCATGGCATTTTTTATGTTCTCATCTATGAACTATTTTTATTCCACATCTAGGGAGTTTCTTGAATTTGCAGGCCGTATCTGTGGATGACTCACTTTCACTGTCCTACACCACAGTGTGGTGTAGTGGTTAGAGTGTTGGACTAGGATTCAGGAGATCCTGGTTCTAGGCCCCACTCAGCTTTGAAGCTCATCAGGTGACTTTGGGCCAATCACTGGGCCTGTTCACAAGATACCTTAAACCAGGGTTGTTTAAGGTGTCTTCTGAACACGGCCATTGACTTTCAGCATAACCTACCTTACAGGGTTATTATGAGGGTAAGATGGAGGGGGATCACAAACACTGCCTTGTACTCCTTGGAGGAAAGGAGGGATATAAATTTAACCAACCAATGAATAAATATACAGTAATGTCTCTCTGTGTATCTGAGGACTTTAGAGGGCTTGCTAAGTCTTACAACAACCTTGTGAGGTGGATTAGTTTGAGGAATAGTGTGGTGATAATTTAGTCATTGTCAGTTAGTGTTATAGCTGTTGGAGGACTTGAGCCTCATCTACACCAAGCAGGATATTGCACTATGAAAGTGGGATGAAAGCGGTATATAAAAGGCAGGAGCAACACCAAGCAGGCTATAGCAGTATGAAAGTGGCATGTGGTATGTATCAATGGCCCCAACAGTTGTCACTGCACTTCAATACCACTGTAAAGCAGTAGTGTGGCTCCTGCCTTTTACATACCACTGTCATAGTGCAATATCTGAAAGACCGTATTCTCCCATATGAGCCTGTCTGTGCTCTGAGATCTTCTGGGGAGGCCCTCCTCTCAGTCCCACCAGCATCCCAGGCATGTCTGGTGGGTACGCGAGAGAGGGCCTTCTCCGTGGCTGCTCCAAGGCTCTGGAACTCCCTTCCCAAGGAAGCCAGACTGGCTCCCTATGCGCTGCACTTCCAGAGGTAGGCAAAAACATTTTTATTCCTGCAGGCTTTTTGAAATACACTGGACTTATATTAATGTATGGTTTTGTTTTGTTTTTAAAAATTGTTACAGTTTTACATTTTTAAAATGTTTTTAATTTTACTGCAGGTTTAATTCTATTTTAACTTTTGCAAGCTTATATTTATATGTATTAATTGTACATGTTTTAACTTTGTGAATCGCTTTGAGCCAAAGCCCTGGGAAAAAGGCAGGATATAAATATACTACTACTACTACTACTACTACTAATAATAATAATAATAATATCCTGTTTCGTGTAGATGAAGCCTTGGTGTTCACATATCCAAGCCTATATACTCTGCCCATTTCACCACATTGGCAAGTGGTTTACTCATGGCCACTATCACATTTCTATCGGGCCTCACATTACTAACAAAACATCATTCCAGAAATGCAAACAAATTCCTGAAATGATTTACAAATATATAATGCAGCAGCCAAAAAGAGGCAGAGAGAGAGAGAGCATTTTTCATCCAATAAGCATTCCAGGAACGACTCAGGTTTTGAAGGAGAAAATCTCCCAATACACACACACATATGCACCAACTCTCAGCCCTCCAAAGACGTGCCTAAAGCTGATCTTTTTTACAGGGCGATCAAGAGGCTTTTTATTGAGTTGAATACATTTGCTCACTCGGTTTTGGAGAGTCGTCCTTCATTTATTCTTTCCCTTTGGAAGTACTTTTGAGTGCAAATTGCTGCTATCAGAGGCCTTGAACTGAGAGGCTATTATTCTCCATGCTCAGATTAAATTAATTTTGAACAGTTTAATGCAGCATGTCCGAACTCCAAGTCCAAGTGGTGTCAAATCTATTTCTCTGCTTTTTTAAAGCTGAACCTTCAAGGGCACGATAATTCCAAGTGAATATATTCCAATGCCTTTTGGTAAGCATTATTATTTTTTCTTTCATTTGCAAGCCATCGGGCAACAAATGTTAATCATTTTCTTCTTGAAACGATATGAGGAAGGCATCATTTTTAAGCCACTATAAAGCCCCAAAGTGGAATGTGTCTCATCCTTGTGCTAGTCAAATAAAATCAGTGGTGACAACAGTCTCCAACATAGCAAGATGTATTAAAATCTAACGTAAAAGAAAAGGCGCTTATGCTGTGTGTCTGTTGTGTGAGGAATGAATGATTGTATAGTGGTGTCTGCATTGTAAAATGAAGAGGGTTTTAATTGTGAGTTATGTAGTTTGCTCTTTTTGCTGAGTTGCCAAAAAAACTAATTCTCAAAGCTTTCATAGATCTACTTATTTATTCTTTTCAAGATGAAGCAGTCTTATGACTTTGCTGTGTTTCCCTCTAGCGGAAGAGTCATTGATCCAGTTCGGATAATACATTCCTTATTATTCTCCCCAGATGGGTTGAGGAAAGAGACCAGGGACGGCCCTGCTATTAGGTAGGGTGAGGCAGTTGCTTCACATGGCAGATGGTGAACATAGTAGCAAAGTGTTCAAGGACAGAACTGTGTGCCTTGCCGCCTACACTGCACCATCTAACTTAGCCTGCTGCCCTTAAGTTCATTCAGTGGAGAATGTTTTTCCATCATTAGTGCTGAAGACAGATACATCTGCCAGTCGAGTCAGCTTTTGTACATGAAATAGTATGGGGTGTCATCTTGTTATTTGCCTAAGGCAGCAAATTATCTCGGGATGGTCCTGACTGAGACAGTGCCTTCCTTCTCCATCTGCCTAACCAACCATTCCCACCTATGTTGGGGATGGCTCTTGCCCCAAAGGAGATGGATACTTGGAACTCTTTGACATTAAAGTGCCCCATCCTAATGACTAGGTGCTTATAGGGTTGTTCTGTACGGGAAGCAGTGTGTCTTAACAAAGAATGAAGTGGAGTTTCTTGTGGGAAGGGTGTTTCCTTCTCCACATCCAACCTAGGACAAAACATTTCAGTTGTCACTATTCACCCTTTTCCGGGTGTTATTCTAGCATCATAATTTTGCATTTTAAATCTTTGGCTTAGAAAGTTAACATCACTTACATGATGGCCCAATAAGAGCTTTTTGATATTAATATCCCTTGGAGCTGTTGGGCTCTTCACCTCAAGATCTGATTTATCTATACAATCAAGGACATAAATTCAGTGCTGATGTGAGTTAAAAAGCCAATGACTGGAAGCTGCGTCCTCAGCTCTTTTGTCATCTTGAGATAATAGATCATAAACAAGGACCAATGTCAGCAACTGGGATGGTTAATCCATTTGCAGCAGCAACTGACCATGGCTTGAGGTTGCTGGTTTTGTGCTACATTCCTGTAGCCTCCATTCCTACCACCTGTGTGGTCCAACAAGACTCAACAAGGGGAGGAGGACAGCACAGTTGTTACAAGGCTTGCAGCTTTCAGATGCAATAGATAGGCTCATCTGAGCTCTGTCTCTGGCACATACCCTGTGAGCATAAGTCCCAAGTATCACTAGATGATTAAACACACTTAATTCAGGATAGGATCTCTTTCTTGTCACTGGATCATGTGAACCCGAAGTGCGTGTTTAAGAAATATTAAATATCTCCCTGTGCTCATATACATTCTAATTCAATTGGAATGGCTGTAGCTCAGTGTTTTGCATGTAGAAAGTCCCAGGTTCAGCCACTGGCATCTCCAGGTAGGGCTGGGAAAACTCCTACCTGAAACCCTGGAGAGCTTCTGCCAGTCAGCATTGACAATACAGAGCTAGATTGTCTGATGCAGTGTGAGACAACTTCCTGTGTCTGAAGGGTAAGAAAAATCTGATGCCCAAATGCCCTCTAGATGGTTTGGACTACAAATCCTGAAAGCCCAGCCAGCCTGGCCAGAGAGCATTCAGAGGGTGACTTTTGATGTGTTGATGTTGCAGTTCATCATCATCAACATCAACATCTGTAAAAATAAGGCAAACAAAGGGGAGAGAAAAACATGCAAATTTTAGAGGGCTTGCTAAGTCTTACAAAAACATGCAAACTCATTTTCAATGAGGCAAACTTGATTAAGACAATTCAACTCAAGGAGCCACCTGAACTCTCTTCTGCTCTTTCGGGGGGGGGGGGATTCTACAACAGCCAGAGAGGACTAATTCCTCTTCAGTTTCTCTTAAAGGTTGTAGAACTCAAGAAATCACCTTCGATGCTGTTAGTGGAGTGCCTTCTACCAACTTTGGCTGGTGGCCCAGCTATGCATCTATCTGGACAGGGATAACCTGGCTTCAGTTGTCTATGCTCGGGTAACCTCCAAGTTAGATTACTGCAATGCGCTCTACGTGGGGCTGCCTTTGTGCAAAATGCAGCTGCCAGATTGGTAACAGGGACCAGAACTTTCGAACACATAAGACCGATTCTGGCCTGTTTGCATTGGCTGCCTATATGTTTCCGAGCCCAATTCAAGGTGCTGGTTTTAACCTATAAAGCCTTACACGGTTTGGGACCACAATACCTGATGGAATGCCTTTTCCAACATGAACCTACCCGTACACTACACTCAACATCAAAGGTCCTCCTCCTGCTGCCTACTCCGAGGGAAGCTTGGAGGATGGCAACAAGGGAGAGGGCCTTCTCTGTGGTGGCCCCCCAATTATGAAATGATCTTCCCGATGAGGCCCGCCTGGCGCCAACACTGTTATCTTTTAATCTTTTAATTTTTGTAAACCGCCCAGAAAGCTTTGGCTATGGGGCGGTATATAAATGTAAATAATAATAATAATAATAATAATAATAATAATAATAATAAATACATACATGTGGGTATACACACACCAACACAGAGGGAGGCATGGAAGGAGGGAGGGAGGAATGTATAATTTGATGCTTCTATTGATTTTAATGTCTAGAAGCTGCCTTTCTAGAGCAAATCTATCCAAGACAGGGACCAAAATGCAAGCCTAAAATATAATCATATTATTTCAAAACATTATTTTTGTATTTCCCAAAAAAAAATACAAAACAACAACAATACATTAAAATATAATTCAGCCAGTATAAAAACCATTTATCATGCCACAGCAATAAAAAAGTAGCCAAGAAAACTCATTGACTAAAAGCTATTAGAAATAGGTAGGTATTCAGTGCCTTTCTAAATACTACAACTGATAAACGAAACAATGTGTGCATGATCCATGTATACATGAACATGTCACATACACACAAGTCACTAAAGATTTCAATATGCCAATATGGACACATTATGTGTATTTAAAATGTTTTAAAATGTTTTAAAATTGTACCATGTTTAATTATATATTTTTTAATTTTTGTATATCTCTATATGTTTTAACTGTACATGTTTTGATTTGTAAGCCGCCTTGGGTCCCAGTATTGGGAAAAAGGTGGGATGTAAATAATAATAATAATAATAATAATAATAATAATAATAATAGGCTGCTTTAAGTTTCTGTAGGACTTCCACAGCCTAACATTCCACATCACAAGTGGGATCGCTTGCTTAATGGTGGCACACTGTCCTGCATTATGATGTAACTACTAGGTGTAAAATTATCTCATTTTCAGGCGTTTCTACAAATCAGGGTCTTGTTTAACCAGAGTTTCAGTTTCCTAGCAAGTCTGAGAGTAATGTAACCATTTTGGTTTAATTTTATGTTTTCCGCTTTTAAAAAAAAGAGTTAAGGTCCCCTGTCAACAAAATGTTGCAGAAATATACATGTCCTATCAGCCATGCTCCTGTGCAGGGTTCTAGCCAGCTCTTTTCTCCAAGCTGGCATTCCATTCCTCCTCCAGTTTCCATTTTTTGTTCCAACTCACATTCAGCATTTTAAGGCAAGCTTGGTCTTCACAGGGCTGTTTGAAGGGCCTCTCCCTACCCCATCCCTCAGGACATTTCTTTTCAGTACTTCTACAAAACTCAGAGGTCCCTCAAGCTTGCTAATATTTCCTTCTTGTTTCTCATGGCCCTAATTTGCCACTATTTCTGTTGACATTCACCACCTGAATTCATTATTAGAGGGGATGATGTGCAACTGTCCTCTCAAATATCTCCAGGGCAGTGATCAAGGTGTCTTGGACTACACATGTATTAGAGTTCAGATCTCTGGGTCCTGTGGAAGTTCCACTAAAAATAACATAATTATGTAAACCGCCCAGAGAGCTTCGGCTATGGGGCGGTATACAAATGTAATAAATAATAAATAAAATAAATAAAAATAACAATGATATCACCATTGCAGAACATCTTTGCAAAAGTGATTTGCTAGCACGTGAGATTATGAAAAACCATGAGTCCTCCAACCCCCAAAAAATCAATAGCAGTCCTTATAAAATGAACAAACTGGTGAAGTCATATTTGCTATGTGGGCTGCATAGCTCATACTAGCTACCAGTAAAGGAGGAGAGCATCTGGTTGATTCAAAAATGAATTCCTCTGGGCATTGGTTGAGTTTATATGATGAGATCCTGCAAACACACTGATATTAATTCTCCTCTGTCTCAGGAAAGAGTGGTAAATCAGAGGAGGGAATGGATATGGGATGTGTCAACCTTTTCAAATGAATACAGCCCGACGTATCTAATTGCGAACCTAATCCAATAATGTTTCCTCCAACAGCCCAGACTAGTATTGCAGAGCAACAAAGGCAATGTTTTAAGAACTCAGATAAACTTTACAAAATGGTCTCTGCATCCTCATCAGCAAATATTCCCAGCGGGCCAACAATCTCAAAAAATAAACAATTCCTCCATACAAAACCATGTAGCTTAGTAAAGTTTGTGCTGCAAGTAGGGCTTCTTGAGGAATTTGATCTTTTGTCAATTCAAAGACAACCTGATGTGATCCACACCTCCCAGACTAATGTACGTATCAGAACTTAGTTATCCACCAACTTTTGTACTTCCTGAATGTTCTGATGAAGATGTTGCCTCCACAAAAATATTAAAATGCATTTTAAGATTCATAATTTGAGAGGAGGGGTGTATGAGAATTTTGCTTCTGTTCACAAAACATGCAACATTCCCCATTCAAATCTCCAAATGTAAGTGTAAACATTAGTACCTGATTTAACAATACAGAAGGCAGCAGTTGCAATTACCAAAATAGAATAATGCTAACCAGCACACAACTGCTAGAATATTAATAAATATCACAAGAACTGGGGTAAACCAACATTTTATGTTAACGTATTAATTGTGCCATATCACGTATCAAGCATAGGAATACAGTAATAGTATACAGAAACTGAACAAACCATTTACAATAACCAAGCATAAATAGTTTACAAGAACTAAATAGTATACAATGACCTGAACGAAGATAGTTTACAAAAGCTGAATGATAACAGAATAGTTTGCAATAACTGAGCAATGAGCAAAACTGGTCAAGAATTCACCACTCTTGAAGATTTGCATTTTCTGGCTGGGGATTCAAGTCTATCCTTTTTTGGAGGACAAATAAGACTTTTTGAATCTGAGGAACAAACTCAATAAATTCTCTTCTTTCCCCCACTTATAAGCATTGTGGTGTCGTTGTGATATTCTGATGAAGCATCTGCGAAACAGGTGAAAGAAGCCGGAGGCCTGTAATTGCTCAGTTATTGTAAACTATCTTTGCTCATTGCTCAGTATACATCTTTGTTTATTTTTACTCTAGAGTAGATACTGGAGCCCAATGCAGGTTGGGACACTAGCATGGAGGGTATGGAGGCTTTTAAGGTCACACCTCCTGCACCTACTCTAGAGTAAAATTCAATGGATATTGTTGCTAGGTACGAGCTTAAGCTTATCGCTGTCTGGGCCCTGCGTCCTGATGAACCAAGAGGGGCTAACTTTTGAGTAGACTGTTTCAAGAGTAGTTCACTGTTTCAGAAGATGATATTCCTGAAGTGGGGTGCCACAACTGAAAAGTCCCTGTCCCTAATTGCCACCTATCTAGATTCTGATGGCAGAGGTGTCCAGCCTAGGTACTCAATTGATGATATTGAAGTATCACCAGGTTCATATGGGCAAAAACCATTCAGCATTAGAATGTACCTGAACATGGAGGTTCCACACAGCCATCATGACTATTTATGATGATAAACCTCAGGGATGAATGAATCTGTTAATTTTGGGTTCTCTTAGTTCCACATTGTTCTAATTTTAAATTAGGTTTAAATTTGATTTTTTTTTAAAAAAAAAAAACCCCACACAGTTTGCATGAAAATTCATATCCATTCTTTCTGCCCATTTCTCAAAATGCATGCATTTTTCAATGCAATTTTGCTAATATACATATTTTTGCAGGCAATTTTCCTAATATAATGCATTTTAACTTTTATGTATGTGTGTGTGTGTGTGTGTGTGTATTAATACATGCATACTTATTCATTTCTAATTACAAAATTTGGAGAAGGGCAAATTTCAAAGAGTAGCAGAATTTCAGTTTGAATATTGATCTGAAAATACAAAATTAATTAAGTTCGCATTAAAATGGGAACCAAACAAATTTCTCCCCTACCATTACAAGACCTACTCCATGGATTTTTTCTTAATTCCTCTTTAAAGACACAAATAAGACTGCCAGATGGGTTTGCATGTCAAATGGTGTTACATCCTATGCCATACTAGTGAGTGGCAACTTTTAGCCAATGAGTAAAATGAACAAAAAGCAAATTAAGGGAAAGGAGAAAAAGAAGGTGCAGCGCTGGCAGACAGGAGAAAGATTTGACAGCAGCAATGACAAGCAGATTCAGAGGAAAGACGGCAAAAAAGAAAGGAAGAAATCAAATTGCTGCCAGTCACATAGGAAGATGAAAGTAGGAGCAAGATACCTTGCTGATAATGTAGTGAGGCAAAATGAATAATGCAGAAATAGACATCTTCACGTATTTATTATCCTTACTATATGTGCTGGAGTGAGTAAATAGACATAGGACAGCTAGTGTGGGATAAATAGATTTCATTTGTGCAGAAGCTTAAAATGCACATCGTAATGATATAACCCATCTACAGATTAAGGTTATGGGCCAAGTGTGGACAACACAATCCCATGCACATTTCCTCAGAAACAAGTCCCATTATGTTTAGTGCTAGTGGAGGATGAGACTGGAGGATAGTCTGCAGAGGAAGAATTACAGGGGACCCCATGCAACAGTGAACAAGAGGCAGAAGGTCAATCGACCAAGCAGAAGAGAAGAGTATTCATTGTGGGAGACTCCTTGCTGCGTGGGATTGAAACCCAAGTATGTTGCGAAGACCCATGGACTTCCCAGGTATGCTGTCTCCCTGGAGCACAGCTTAGAGATGTGACTGAAGAGTTGTCAAAGCTCATAAAGCCCACTAACACATATGCTTTTCTTCTCATCCATGTGGGAACAAATTATGTTGGCAAGAGGAGCTACGAAGAAATCATGTCAGACTTTGAAGCGCTGGGAAGGAAACTCAAGAACTTTGGGGTCCAGATAGTTTTTTCATCCATCCTCCCAGTTCTTCAAAGAGGATTAGACAGGGAAAGAAAAATACTCTGGGTGAACGACTGGCTATGAAGGATTCTGGGACCATGGGCTACACTACTTGGAAGATGGACTGTTAGCACCTCACAAGGGCTGGGAAGAATGTGTTTGGCCATAGCATGAAGAACCTCATCAGGAGGGCTTTGAACTGAATCTTATGGGCACGGCAGACGTAAACTTGGAGGCAACAATGGATGAAGGCTTATGCACCATAACAGAGAGAACAGCTCCAATAGCACCCAAACATAGGATTCATACAATGTAGGAAAGAAGCCAGACTATAAAACACATGGTCTCCGATGTCTATATACTAATGCCCAGAGTATGGGAAACAAACAGAACGAACTTGAACTCTTAATACATGAAGGCAAATATGACTTGATAGGTATAACTGAAACTTGGTGGGATGACTCCATGACTGGAATACTGCAATTGAAGGCTATAGAAAGGGAGGTGGAGTCACACTATATGTTAAAAATACTTATCCCTGCACAGAAATACAGAAGGATGAGCCTGGGAGTCCCATCGAGAGCATCTGGATTAAAATAAAAGGGGCAAAGAGTAAAAGGAACATGATAGCCAGAGTCTACTGCCAACCACCTGATCAAGAAGAAGACAAGGATGGAACTTTTGAAAAGCAAATTGCCAGTATTTCAAGGAAATCCAATGTAGTAGTAATGGGGGACTTCAATTCCCCCGATATCAATTGGGAGACACATTCTGCCAAAAGTGGTCCCTCCAAGAAATTCCTGACATGTGTGGCTGATAACTTTCTCTTACAGAAAGTAGAGGAAGGAACTAGAGGATCAGCTATCCTTGACTTGATACTGACCAATAGGGATGATTTAATGGATGAAGTGGTAGTTACGCCATACTTAAATTCTTGATTTTAAAGGATGTAAAAGTTGGGTGTAGCCATGCACGTACTCTAGATTTCAGGAAAGCCAGATTTAATAAATTTAGAACTATGAGAAGTAAGGTCCCATGGCAAGTGACCCTACTGCTAAAAGGAATCCAAGATGGGTAGGAGTTTTTGAAACAGGAACGGTGAAAGGCACAATTACAAACAATTCCAACAACAACAAAAACAGATAGAAGGCAATGGAAAAAAACAATGTGGCTCCATAAAAAGCTTAGAGATTACCTGAAAACAAAAGAAGGACACATATAGGAAGTGGAAGGAAGGCCAGGCTACAAAAGAAGAGTACAGACAGGTAGCACAGAAGTGCCGAAAGGGCGTCAGGAAGGCTAAAGCTGAGAATGGGCTGAGGCTAGTGAGGGACGCTAAAAGCAATAAAAAGGCTTTCTTCAGATAAGTAAATAGTAAAAGTCAGCAGAAAGAAATTGTGGTTCCACTACTTAATGTGGATGGAAAATTGATAACAAAGAAAAGGCTGAAGTGCTCAATTTTTACTTTGGCTCAGTCTTCTCCCAAAAGCAGATCTATGACTCCTCCTTGCAAAAGTAAAGTTCAAGCTGAAGGGACAGGTTAGCAGTTTGAGACTGATAAACAAATGGTCAAGGATTTGTATGAGTTCAAATTTCCAGGGACAGATGAACTGCAACCTAGAGTAATAAAGGAACTAGCAGAAGAACTCTCAGAACCACTGTCTATTATCTTTCCAAAACCATGGAAGACGGGTGAACTGCCAGATGACTGGGGGAGGGTTAATGTTGTCTCTATCTTCAAAAAGGACAAAAAAGAGGAATCACAGACCAGTCAGTCTGACATCCATCCCTGGGGAAATTTTGGAGCAGATTATAAAGAAGTCAATCTGTAAGCATCTTGAAAACAATGCAGTGATTACTAGCAGCCAGGATGGATTTGTCAAGACTAACCTGATCTCATCTTTGATCAGGTAACCTCCCTTGTGGACTGTGGGAACGCTGCGGACATAATATCTCTTTACTTCAGCAAAGTTTTTGACAAAGTACTCCATGACATTTTGATTTTGATTCACAAACTCGCTAAATATGGGCTAGATGGAACAACTATTAGGTGGATCCACAGTTAGCTACAGAATCGGATTCAAAGAGAGCTTATCAAGGGTACCTTCTCAAACTGTGGGGTACCACAGGGCTCAGTCCTGGGCCCAGTGCTCTTCAACATTTTTATTATTGACTTGGATGAGGAGTTGCAGGGAATGCTTTTCAAATTTGCAGATGACACAAAATTGGGTGGGATGATCGCTAATACCCTCGAAGACAAAATCAAACTCCACAGTGATCTTTATAGGCTGGAGCGCTCGGCTGAAAACAAGAGAATGAAATTCCGAATAGGACAAGGTATTGGTTCCCCTCTACTTGGTATTGGTTAAGCCTCGAGTGTTTTGTCCAGTTCTGTGCTCCACACTTCAAGAAGGATGTAGACAAGCTGGAGGGGGTTCAGAGGAGGGCAATGAGGATGATCAGGGGGTCTGGAAACAAAGCTCTATGAGGAGAGACTGAAAGAACTGGGCATATTTAACCTTGAGAAGAGAAGACTGAGGGGAGACATGATAGCACTCTTCAAATACTTGATAGGTTGCCACACAGAGAAGGGCCAGGATCTCTTCTCGATCATCCCAGAGTGCAGGACACAGAATAATGGGCTCAAGTTACAGAGAGCCAGATTCCAGCTGGACAAGGAAGCCAATTACCTAGGGAGGTCATGGGTTCTCCTACACTAGAGACATTCAAGAGGTAACTAGGCAACCATCTGTCAGGTATGCTTTAAGGTTGATTCCTGCAGTGAGCAGGGGGTTGGAGTCAATGGCCTTACAGGCCCCTTCCAACTCTATTATTCTGTGATTCTGTGATTCTAGCAACCTAAGATGATAAAAGGTACTCTGTACCACCGGGTCTACTTGCACTTCAAGTGACAGTTCTGTAAATGTCTTCAGATTGCCTGTTTATGTCCTCTCAAATGAGACTGACAAACCTCTTGACTTTGTGTCATATGTAAATTGTCAATGACCGTACAAATGACATGCTAAGTTTGGTGGTTAAGCATTTTCAGATAAACATTACAGTTTAGCGTGTCATCTGAACCATGACTTAGCATGTCATGTGAGCCATTCCTAATCATGGTGGCTATATAACCATGGTTTAAACATGCTCACTAACCATTTGCTGCAAAAGGGATAGCATCCTAACCATGCCTTAGTGTGTCATCTGAACAGGCCCTATGTGATTTTACAGATTCCTGAAGGGCCACCATCATGTCTAAATCCCTCCATGACTGAAGGATACAACCTTTGAACAACATGTCACCAAAGACTACCATCAGGAAGTTAACTAGAATTCAGACGGAAGCTTTGTAGTATTTGGCTTATGGATGTATGAAAAAAATGTTTGTGTTCGCAAATCATGTGAATGCATCCCTTTCTCAGTCCCAAACATGAATGTGAATAGGAGCACTTTGTATTCACTTAAAAAGAAAAAGGAGAAGGAGAAGAAATATTTTCATACTTTAGTCAATGAGGGGGGGACGGTGTGTACTTTTGAGAACTCCTCACAGAAATGCACACTTTATAGGGTGACCAGATAAAATCCAGGTCAGGGCTCATGTAACTTTAACAGTTGTAGAGAAAAGGGAATTTCAGCCAGTATCATTTGTATGCAATTAGTTCCTGGTGAAATTCCCTCTTCATCACAACAGTTGAAGTTGCAGGCACTATACTAGAGTGACCATATACAAAAGAAGGCAGGGCCCCTACAACTTTAACTGTTGTGATGATGAGGGAATTTCACCAGGAACTAATTGCATACAAATGACACTGGCTGAAATTCCCTTTTCTCTACAACTGTTAAAGTTACATCAGCCCTGACCTGGATTTTATCTGGTCACCCTAACACTTTACCTTTCAAAAGATCAGAAAAGCGGATCAAATCTAAAATGGGAGAAATCTAACATGGGAGAAAGCCAAAATGAGCTTCAAAGTGATGGTTGCGCAGGATTTAGGTGAGCTTGAAAATCACTGGTTTTCCAGCCTTAATTTGGCTAGGCGACTCCACCTTCCTGGCATCTTGCCCAACACCATAATCCCATGCCTGTCTACTCAGAAGGAAGCCCCATTAAGCTCAATTGGATCTACTCCCCAGCAAGCAATGTAGTATTACAGCCATAGTTCTTTTTATGATACCCAAATCTCCCATTCTCTTGGTGGTCTATTTTTTAAAAAGTCACAATGCTGATCTAAGATGCATTTGATTAACAAACTGGATAGGTAAGAAACCATTTTTTTCCAGGATCTGGGTTCTGTAAAGAATATAAGCCTTGTATAAAATGCTGAAAATGCTTTACAAATCAAATTGGGCTCAGAAACGTTTCAACTAGTTTTTGAAGCTCATTAAGACTGTAATTTGGTCTCTTCGTTGCTCACTGAGCTTTGACCTCTATTAGTAGCAAGATCAATGTCTGTTTTCTAGCAGGGGTGGTTTTGTGGGTTTTTTTCCCCATCTAGAGACAGCCTCAAAATAACAAGCAAGCAATTCTGATTAACTCTTTTTTCTCAGTGTCAACATCCATGTTGAATTCCTGGACTGATCATTCTTTGGTGCAGCTTTGAATGTGTTGGTGGGGTGTGGGGGGAAGTATCAAGCTAATCATAATAGTTCATGGTTGCATAAAATTGGGGGGGGGGAAGCTGTTGTTGTGAGTAGCATGAGGCATTCTGCATTTCTTGTTAGCACTGCTTTTCTTTGTTAAGCCACAGTAATGAGGGGATATATACCAGGGAGAGAAACACTATATTTCTAGTATGAGCAGAAAATTCCTTGGTGGCCTTGTTAAAATGCATAATCTTTGTTCCGTAGTTTTTCTTCCCTGTCAAAGTGTAAGAATAGTGCCGAACCTTATAGGTGCTGTTGTCAGAACCAATTAGTTGTGTTGCTCCATGCCGACGTGAAGGCATGTCCAGATGTAAGGAGGAAAAAGAACAAGCAGAGGGAAATTGAAGTGGAAGTTGAGAGCAAAGTGCGGCAAGGAAAGGGCAGTAATGCAGCTACAAAGGAGAGAGAACCAGGTGGAATAACATCTCATGAGATAACAACAAGGATGTACAACAGAAGGAACAATTACTGCAGAAGAAAATAGATCAGATGGAAGCGTATTGTTTTTCAAAACAACAAAGGAGATGAGCAGAGATGGACTGTGAAGGAGAGGGAAATAGCATCAAGTGCAATTCTCTGTGGAATGATTCTGGATTAAAGAAAAGTTAGGAGGGAAAGCATGTTTACAGTGTGTGTGTGTGTGTGCAAACTCCCATGTATATACACACATGCATTTTTAAAAGCTACTTTGAATAAAGCTGTCTATAACTGGCTTTTGATGGATTCTGCTTATGAATTAGGGTGGATTTTAAAGACAGAGGAATGATCTAACTCTCCAAATGCACATATAAAAATCAGTTGCATGGAACATCAAGCCAGCTAGCGATTGTTCTCTCATTTGGTGAATTGTCCCTTGCAATTTTGTGTCGGATGTCAGGTGTATCATAGGGAATTCACGAGGCCGGGAGGCCTTGTGCGTTGTAAGTTGAAAGATTGGGAATCATTGTGAGAAAGTCTGTGTCTTTGTAAGCTTATCATCTGTCGCTGTTTCTCACGGGAATTTTGCTACCTGTGGCCTTGAGCTGGTGAGTTTCTTGGAGAACAAAGAATGTTTGGAAAAGGTGGGGGCTCTCTTGCAAGCTGTCACTCACATTGTGGCGTCATCAAGAGGAGTTGAACATGAGTTTAGTTGATAGGTCTGAGGACCTGTCTGTCAAGTGGCTTGGAATAAGCCAGGCCTTCCATCTATAAGAGGAATGAGTAAAGGGGGAGAATCCTGCTAGAGATCATCGGTTCAACACTTGCCATGGAACCCCTCGTGTTTTGGATTCTATCTGTTTGGAGATGTTGGATGCACTCTGTACATGCTGAGTTGCTATTTGGACTTGGAATTTCTAAGGATTGTGCCATGGAAAGTGCTCTGAGGCTTTTCATAGACTTGGACTTGTGGTTGTTGTTCTGGATCGTGTGTTCTATGGCCTGCGAGAGAGCTTCCCTTCATGGATCCAAAGTTATGGGCAAAAGGAAGTTTCCTAGGTCGACCATTGCTGTTCTGAATCATGTGTTGTTTGTGATTTGCCAGAGAGCCTCCCTCAGAGCCTTAGCTACATACAGGGGGGGGTTCCTGAGTCAAAGCTCATTCCCTGGCATCTTGCTTACTTTGATCAACCCAGTGCTTACTGGCAGACTGGGTCTAGTTAGTGCAAGACTGGGTCTGGTTAGTATTCCATCTCTGCCTGTCTTCATGCACCCCTTTGCTGGAGCTTTTCATTGGGCTGTTAACCTGTTCCTAATGGGTCAGCGTATTTCACGTCTGCTAATTGCTCAGATAGGACTTGGTCTATCCCTTCACGTCTTCCCCCGAGTGATTGCTGTTCTGGATTGTATCACGCCTTTGGAGTCTAAAGCTGCCTGACCTTCATCAGCTTTATGTGGATGTATGCAAAAATGTAACCAAAGCAAAACAAGGAGAGTGGCCCTCACTTATAGCTAAGCACCCAAAAGTGGATTCACTAATAGCACATAGGAGCATTCAAGCCTGTAATATCTAATGTGAAGTACTCAATGCTGAATACACTTAAAGACTCACATTGAGGGGTCTAAATATTTTTAATAACAGTTCCTACCAACTTTAAGCATGTAGGTATAACCCCTCAAACCACTGTTAATACGGTAAATGTATGAGCTACAGAGCGATGCAATCACATATGTAAGTTTACAAACATGTATAAACTGCAGAGCAATGCACACACATAGATAAGTATACAAAAGACAGTTTAACTAGCTATAGAAAACGTAAACAATTCTTAAATGGATTGTACTACACCATTTCGTGCTTCCTCAGTAAAGTCACGTCTTCAATTCATCAGCTTTAAGTGGATGTATGCAAAAATGTAACTGTCATGCTTGAATTCCGTGTGATTTCACAATAAAAGGAGTCTCACTGCCTTGAGTGTCTTGTCAGTTTGCCTACGTTCGGGAGCAAAAGCCTGGGGGTTGGGCAAGTTCACGACATTTTGCAACATTCCAAGAATCAATGGACATTGGTGGTGTATATGCAGGCAATACATTGTCAGATAAATCAAACTTGCAACAGCACTAACTGTGGTTATATTTTAAAGCTGGCTCATAGATTTCTTTTTCTCCTCAGGCAGAAGTCTATAAATGTGAATGAACGCAGTGGGTTCTGTGACAAATAAGGATACATAATAAATTAATTTTGGTTTGTTTTTGATCAGGGTTTACCCAATTTGCACTTTCCAGGCTAAATACAGGCTCAGACACAGTGGCTCAATTCAGACGACATGTTAAGCAACGGTTGTTAAGTTAAACAACCGTCCGTTGGTTAGCTCAACATGTCGTCCGAATTCAGCCACACAATGGATAAACAACCCACGGTTGGTTAAGTTGGAGTTTTAAACAACTGAGTTAAACAACTCACTTGCGACTTGTTTAAAAGTTAGTCAATTGTCCGAATACTGCCGCTTGAGGTGCGTGGGTTAAACAACTGAGGTGAGTACGTTAACACAAAAGACCATAGAGGAGAGCGGCAAGAGCAGCAGAAAGCGGGTGGCCGCTCAGGCATGCTTGCAACAGACCACTGGTATCACCGCCATAGCAACCAGGATGCCCACCTCCCCCACCAGGCAGCCGGCATGGAGCTCAACAAGGGGCCGGCTCCTGCACGAACTCACACAGGGTGCCCAGTCAGCTACCCAAACGGAAAGGAAAGCACACCAGAAGGGCAGTACGGCAAAGGGGGGAGGGGGAGACGGAATAACCAAAAACCCCAGGCGCCCTGGAGCAAGAGGCAGCCCCCCCACCAACTGGGAGAAGCGCACTCCACCCAAAGCAGACCCCCACCGCACCACCACCGCCACCCTCGCTTCACCCAGAAGGACGAGGACAGGGGAAATGGCGACCAGAGAGCCCCCCTCATCCGCCCAACATGGCCAGACAGCGAGCCTTTGCCGGGCCCCAAGAACCCCGTTGGGGAGCATCGCACCCATGTGGAGGCGTCCCAGGTGCGTAAATGCATCAGTGCCTGGATCTGGCTGCGCTACCCTCACCCCCTGTGAGTGTCGGCTGTGGAGTTCCATCTGTGGACTGGCATCTCTCCCTGGCATGCCGCCCCTCTCCACCACATCCCCTTGGCACGTTCCGTGCTTGGCTCCCTGGGGGTGTGGCCTTGGCCGTCCACTCTTCACCGCTGTGCCTTCCAGCCGCCTCCTCCCTTCCCGGGGGCGACTATCCTTTCCGTAGGTTCTGCCCTGGCATAGTGGTGCCCATGTGCCTTATTGCCCATGTCTGGTCTCCCTGCTGAATAAAGTTTTCTACGCCACCCCACTCTCGCCTTCTTTCCTGTGTGTGCGAAAGATGATCTAGGAGGGAGGTGGGGGGGGGTTGGGGGCTGGGGCGTGGGTGCCAACGTTGGAATTGCAGTGCTGGGCATGGGGTGCGAATGTTGTATTGGTGCTGCCGTTCCTCCTAGCAACCTCTTTGCCCGAGGCTGCTGAGTTCCGCCCACTGACTGAGGCAGCCAATGGGGTTTGGGAGGTGTGTCCTGCATCGGCTACCATGGTGGCGCCCATGGTTTTCGGCCGCAGTGTGTGCTGGGATACCTGCTGGAGGACTGACGGATTCCGGTAAGCGGGGAAAATGGCGGCCGGGCTGTCAGTCAGAACTGAGTACATTATTAACCACCAGGGTGGTTAAAAATTCTTTGCAGCGCCTGCTGCAGCGTGTCGTCCGAATTGAGCCCACCTTTTTAACACACCGTCAGTGGGTTTATTCCCCTCAGTTGCTTAACGTGTTGTCCAAATTGAGCCAATGGCTCAATTCAGATGACACAATAGTCAATGGTGGGTTGACTAACCCTAACCCTCACGCTAACCCTAGGGGGCACTCCCCACACAACATGGTAATAAATAATCAACTGTGGTGTGGATGAGGATCAGCGCTGAGTTGACTATGGCAGCATTCGGATGACACAATAGTCAAAACAACTGACGATTGTTTCCCCCACAACAGTTGTTTATTGTGTCGTCAGAATTGAGCCAGTCTGTGGTCAAAGTCTACACATTTCCAAAATTATCATGCAAAATGCATTTGATGGCATGCATGCATTTGAAAAATGTGCATCTAAATGGCTCTTCTTCTGTTCTTCAGTATCCTGGTGTTTTCTTATTACTTTGGCCCAGCCACCTTTGTCTTTGGCCTACATCTTTTGACTGCAGATTCACCCACCACTGGAATGTGTCCCCTCAGAGCTTCTCTGGGATTGAATGCAGGCCTCAGGCTAAAAGAAGTACACCCTGCTCTAGTGCCTTACTTTCTGCACCGCCTGTGCTCCGTTTCCACAGCCGTAAGTCTGGTGAACTGAGCTCTGTGTTGTGAGGGTAAGATATGAGCTGAAAAATACACCACACCGGTGAGAGCCAGTGTGGTGTAGTGGCTAAAGTGTTGGACTGGAAGTCAGGAGATCCAGGTTCTAGTCCCCACTTGGCCATGGAAACTAACTGGGTTACTTTGGGCCAGTCATAGACTCTCAGCCCAACTTACCTCACAGGGTTGTTATTGTGAGGATAAAATGGAGAAGAGGAGGATTATGTATGCCACCTTGGGTTCCTTGGAGGAAAAAGGTGGGATATAAACGCAATACTACTACTAATAAAAAATACCAGCTTGTCTGAATACTTCAGATGATATAAAGTGTCTTCAACCTGAATAGCCCATCTCTTACATGAGGGGAACAGTGAGCATTTCTACAAGAGGCTGTTAATTCACTGTATCTACTTTTGGTATTGTATCAGAATTGAGATTCAAGCACTACACAAAGCACATTTCCTTTCTTGCTTTTCCACTACATAACCACTAGGTGGCATTGTGCTGCAACCAAATACCACAATTACAGAAGTGGAAAAACTTTTACTTTCTATTTCACAAAGAATACCACATTTTCCCTACTTTACAAAAAAAAATGTTGAAACTGCTGTTTAAAAACAAGCACAACTGGAGGGTCATGACATCATCAAAACAACTCATAAGCAATTGTGACTAGGGAATGACAAATCCACAATAAATATATAATGTAGAAAAGCTTACAGGTCCCCTTAGACTGACAGCCAGCTCCCCTTCTGGTCCCAGAACTGGAGATTCTCAAAGGTTTTGTCCAACCTTCATTTTTAAGCAAACTGACCTGATTTATAGTTTGTGGCCTATGTGGTTCAGAACACAGTCATCCTGAGAATTACACAGTACTCTGGATTTTGAGATACAGTCCTTAGCTTACAAAATCTACCCAAATGCATGCTTTACGATTAAATGCAGACAATGCAAAAATGAATATTTAGCTAAGTATTTAAATCTGAATTTCCATGCAGTTTTTCCTCTTTTTATAATTCATGGATTAATCTTGAAATGGAACAGAACTAATTTATGAATGAACCCATGTGAAACTGACACAGACTGGATTCAGAGTGTTCCATCCACCCACAACTTGATCATCTGGGACAGACCCTGCCTGAATCCTAATAGAAATGCAGTAGTTGGAGAGGGAACCTTTGTCTGACCTTGTTTGCTCCCCACTCCAAGAATTACACCCCAGGGGAATGTTCCATTTGTCCATGGACCTGTATGAGATGTTTGTCAAATTTACCAAAAACTTTTGCTATATATGTATAGTTGAAGATTGTTATGATTCCTTGGTCTTCCACTTTCAGCTTCCTTTCCAGCCTCTGGGATCTATCCATAATTCATTTAAGGAAATACCTTCCAACCAAAACTTGGTTGGTTTAATCTCTAGGTTTGCTGCAGTGCCAATTATTTATTATCAGAATATCCTGTTTGTTGTGACCATTGCTAAGGACACAAGGTTCAGCATAAAAGCATCAAGTAGATAATATTTCTCTTATGCACAAGCTCTCTCCTGCAGATGCAGGGTGCGGTAAATGTTATCCTCTTAACTTCTGGCTGCAATGCTGCAAAACTGAATTAAGAGTGAAGGATATATGAGGGAGAATTCTTTTTCTAATAGAAAGTCATGTATATTATATAACTAATAAAATGACCATTGATCTGTGAAAGTTGCAGAGCTTATAAAGCAATCCTTCACTAGGTTTCTTGGTGAGTATTGTCCTATGAAGAATGTACTTCAAATCTACTAGGAAACATTTTTTTTCCTGTTGCAATGATACATTACTCCACATATTAGCTTAAGCTATAAAGTTTACTTGAATTTCCTAAAAGGATTCCTCCCCAAAAGTGCAAGATTTAATTCTTAGTATTGCTAGTAATGCCATAATTTGATTAATGAATCACTGAAATTGCAAGGAGAGTTTGGGCAAACATTTTTTAAAAGAATTTTAGAAACTCTCCCCTCCCCACTAACTTTAATTAATGTTGGACCTGCAGTCAAACATAGTCATAAACCACGTGCTTTACTTTCATAATACAATGTAAAAAAATCTTGGCAATGTATAGCCCAGTTTGCATTTGTGCTATTTCTTTATGATCCATAGGCCATATTGGTTAACATAAATGTTACATCTTTGCCTTCAGTTGGTTTTATATTGAGCTGCTAGATTCCATTGCTGTAGACTGAACTCCTTGAAATTAGTGGATCTGTTTCAGGATTGAGTGTTCAGATTTCAGGAGTGAAACCGGAGGTTTGAACATTTTCACAGGGGTTGTGGGAAATTATGAATTGATGTTTGCAATACAGATAGAAAAATAATACTTGCTTATAGAATGGCTGCCCTGACATCTTAACAGTTTTGACTTGGCAATTAGATGACGTCCCTGTTGCATTCCCATTACTCAGTTCTGTTTTGGGAATACCCAATGTCCCTGAACATTGCAGCAACAGTAATTAATTTCTTAAGTAATTATAACATTTTACATGTGCTCACTGATACCAGCGTAGAGCATTTGTACTGAAGAAATGAACATTTAAAGAGAACTGGGTATCAGTGAAGATATTTGTACACTTCTTCATGCACATTGTGAAGCGATGGTGTGGTTCATTAAAATTTGGCTGGCCATTGTGCGTGAACTAGAGACTTCAGGAAAAAAATCCATTTGGGGTTGGAGGTTGATGCTTTCCTAGGCTCCCCGCCCCCTATACTTTGTTTTGGTTCCCACTGCAGTACCTGACTTGATCTCCAATGACTGGGATATGTTCATGGATTTTCCAGTAGTTTACACATTTTTGGAGGGGAGGGAAAAGTTCTGCAATTTGCACAAATGTCTGAGTGAGTTCTGCAAATCACAGCCAAATTTGTACAAATTAGGGCCAAACTTGTGTAATTTGCACATATTTGGATGTAATTTGTGAAAAATTGGATGTAATTTGTGAAAATGTGGATGTAATTTGCACAAATTTGGATGTAATTTGTGCAGACATTTGCATAAACTGCAGAACCTTCCCCCCAAAATGTACAAAAAGGTTCCTGGGGGTTTGGGGAACAGCCTGCAGCTTGGCTTACAGATGCAAAGTGAGCTGTACATGTAAGAATCTTAAACTACTAAAAATCAAAGCTAAGGGTTATTCCAAAATGCAGTCCTCCTAGATGTATTGTAAAGCATGATTCTCTTTGTTTATGACTGTACTCAATCATAAACTAGGTTTCCAATGGTTTAGAGACAAACTATTGTTTATGGTATCCACCATTTGCCTGATTCAGATGTAACAAATTATATTTAGTGTAAAGCGAGAAGTGTGGGAGGAAATCAGAGTACATAAGGGGAGAAGAAGGAGGATGCAAACCCAAGGCAGGCCCAAATGATCAAACCATCATTTGTCCTTGACTACTGATCCATGCCATCATCTTATGTGTTATATGGACATTATCATTTTGCTTTTAGAAAATGAACAGCTCAGCCCATTTCCTCCTTCTAGGAAGAACATGACAACTCTATTGATCTGCTGACTTTGGGGGAAAATAATTAAATTGTCAACTCCTCCCCCATCCCACCTCAAATTTTAGATACTGAGATTCATGCCAGGGTATCTTTTATTTTCAGACACCAGGGAAGTAAATCAGACAACTAGACAGCTTGATACTAAAGTGGGTGATCAGCAGAATGTATCGAGGACAAACACATTAATTCATTTGAATCTTTTTGTGGTATCGGTGAACTTAATGTAGTAATGCTCTGAATGTATACATACTCACCTTGGGATATGATTCATGCTGACACAGGGAAAGACAGAAAGTGCCTTCTCCTTTACCAACCTGCCTGATCACTGAGGTCGTCAGAGGGCATGCTCATGGTGGTATCAGTTAGACCTGTGGCCCAATTGGAATCCACCAGGAGAAAAGCCTTTAGTATGGTAGGGAGCCCTTTTCTGTGGAACTCTCTGCCCCTGGAGGTCAGGCAGGTGCCATTACTAGGCTGCTTCCAGCACCTCCTGAAAACAACTCTGTTTCAAGAAGCCTTCCTCAACTGACTATCCACTGTTTTTCTGGTTCCTTTGTTTTTAAATTGAACAATTTCAGTGTGCATTTTACTCATCTTTCTTTGCCAATGTTCACTGCTCTGGAATCTGTGCTAGATAAGTGAGTGATATGTAAATACTGTTAATCATCATCATCATCATCATCATCTGCAAAATCGCAATTATCTTCTGTAAATCACACCAGTCAGAATGGCCTTATTTATAACTACTCCCAACCAACACATTACAAACTGAGAGATAGATTGAACCCCATGAATAGAGGGCTGGAACATTTTGTGAAAGAGTATTTTGCCATCATAAAACTTAAGATCACAACTTGATGAGTGTAAACATGCCAGGAAATATGTAACAGTAAGTCAGTAAGTTACAGCTAAAAGCTCAATGGCTGGCTATTCATTGTTTGTAATATTCTCATTTTGCATCTTTATTATTTATTTAGCATATTTCTTAGCCACCTTCCAAACCAGTAGCAAGTATAATAAAACCATGGTATTCCCAAGGCAGCTTACAATATAAACCAATAAAATTCAATATCGAGAAATTATAAAGCCACCTTAAATTTAAACTATGTTTTAAGAAAATGCAGTTAAAATGCAACACAGTACAATGTAATACAGATCAAATATGTAGCAGTATCAAATATAATAAACCCTGACCAGATCTATACCAAGCAGGATATAACACTTTGAAAACTGTATATGGAGTGTGTCTTGGGCCCCAACTGTTGTCACTATTGTTATAAACCATTTTAAAGCAGTAGTGTAGATCCTGCCCCTGTTCTGCTTAAAGGATAGAGAAAATGATTGTGTTTTTAAAGCTCTCTTAAAATCAGCCACAGGTGGAGCCAGATTATATATATATATATATATATATATATATATAATTCCATAGGGTAGGGGCCACCACAGAGAAGGCCCTCTTTCCAGTGCCCACCAATATTACCAATCATAGTGGTGGCCCAGTGAGTAGGCCCTCCAAAGGTGATCTTAACATAGCATCAAATAACAGATACACTCCCAATATAGTTGTTCTAACTGCATGGCATTCTGGCCATCTGTAGACCATGTATTACCAGCACCTCCTTAGCCATTATATCACCTCCCAGAGGCCATATAATGCTCATCTCAATGTGCTGCAGTATGATGTCAGACTTTGACCAGGGTGACTTTGGCTTGACTCCCTCCTCACTCATGGAGCACAGAGTGACTCTGGCCCAGTTGCACATTCTCAGCCTAACTCACAGAGTCAGTTGGAGAATAAAATAATATCATCCCCATTTATGCCACCTTGAACTCCTTGAAGGATGGAATAACAACAAAAAAATAATTTAAGCTATGGCTATGACTGGATGGGATCTCAGTGGTGTAACACATGCTTTCCATACACAAGGGCCCAGGTTCAATCTTTGGTTAAAACCATCCAGTAATAGAGGATGTGAAAGACCTTTGCTGATTGCAAGCTGTCTTCTAGACATGCCTAGTATCCCTGCTGCCTTTGATTCAAACGATATTGCTGAAGGTGATTCTTCAAAGCTGGTATCATTAAAGGAGAGGAGTGGGTGGGAAAACTGTGATTCTGATTAAGAATTCTCATTGTATTGCCTGCAATGAAACACTACATTTATTTTAGACAGGTAGACTACACCAAAAATCCTAGTTAGTTGACAGTCCACATAGTGTAACAGTTTGATGTCAAGGATCAGAATCCAAAAGAAAGAAAAATGTATGCTTATTTTTTTTTTAAAAAAAATCTATTTGGCTAGGAATACTTTAAAGGCTCAAAGGATATCGTGATATTGTACGTAATGAGTTCAGTCTCCCGCAGCTCTGGGCAGAGGTTGAATATGCTATTTGACATATGTCCTAAAGAAGATTGGAACAATTTTTAGAGTAGCTTAGGAAAATCTAGGACTCCATTTCACAGTCTGTAATGCAGGGAAATGATGAGGCCATTTCACAGGGCATTTGAGTGGAGGCATTGAACCACGCTTAGCACCCTCCGGTGAACTCAAACAAATGAAAGCTGTTTCACCAGCACTTTAAAAATATATAGAACTCTCTCTTTTCCCCTTCATTTATTTTACCTTTCATTTAATTGGAAACTTAGACAGCTGGCTTTCAAAAGAGCAGGAGTTCTCAATTTGTGTCACCCTTCTCCTCCTCCTCCTCCTCCTCCTAGCATTCGGTGAGCTAAACTAAACATTATGCTAATTGCATAGTATGTAGTTGAGGCTTGTTTTTTTAAATTATTATTATTTTACTCTATTGTATGTGTGCATGGTCCTGGTTTGGATCAGCACCCCTGTGCTTTAGGAAGGGTGGGTTAAGCCTTCTCCCCAACCATTTCTCCCTCCAAAAAAATTGAGAAGGAGGGGAGTCTCCACTGTCATCAAACATGTAATTTGACCCTGAGAGCCTTTCTACATGAGGCATTTCCTCACTCATAGCCATTTGCAGAAGCTTTGCACAACACCACCATCCTCCAGGGCCTCTCCCATTCTTTGCAACAATTTTAGCTCATATTTTATCTATTTATTATATTTCTTTCCTGCCTTTTTTCCCTCCATAAGGAACCCAAGGAGGCATACATAATCCTCCTCTCTATTTTATCCTCACAATGACAACCCCGCGAGGTAGACTGGACTGAGAGCTTGTGACTGGCCCAAAGTCACCCAGTGAGCTTCCATGGCTGAGTGGGGACTAGAACCCGGATCTCCTGACTCCCAATCCAACACTTTAGCCACTACACCAGGCTGGCTCCTAATGAGGAAAGTTGAAATGCTAATGTATTTGCACAATTCTGCTTTAGCACAACACCACCTAATGGTTATGTAATGGAACATAGAGAAAGACAGAGAAAGGAAAAACCCAGGACCCACCCCGATGCAGCCTAGAGGCCAAAGGACCAACCTCCCCATTTACCTACTTGCCATTTATTCTTAATTTATCCTTTGATAATTTGTAATGGCATTCTTTGTTTTTATCCTATTGTGTAGGTTGTTAGTTTGTTTTTTTTAAAAAAAGTTGCCTTTGTTAGCTATCTTGTGCATCTATCCATGTTTTAGATAGATTGATTGATTGATTGATTGATAGATAGATAGATAGAGATAGATAGATAGATAGATAGAGATTGATTTCACTTTCACTTTATTATTATGGCAACCCAATTCAGGTTTTTGCCAGCTGCAATATATACAGTTAACATACAATACAATACAATATATACAGCCTATAATATTACCCACATCGGTACAACTACGAGAGAGAGAGAGAGAGAGAGAGAGAGAGAGAGAGAGAGATGTGACTTTGTGTTGCTCTAGACACTTTGTGTGCTTTCTAGATCTGAGATCGGCAACCTGTCTTGGTCTGTGGGCACATTTGGCAGTTTGAACAACGTTCTGGGCACCACCACAAAATGGCTGCAATGGGACCTGCCCAAAAGACCGAGAACAATGTAGAGTAACTTGCCAAAAGGCTAAGAGCAAAGCTGAGGTGAAGTCTGAGTCTCAACACATTTAGCAACTCATTTGAATGCACAGTCTTCATCCCCAACAAAAACCCATTTCATAGCAACCACAGCTGCTGGTAAGAAAATGTGTTAATTAAAAGTGGGAGGGGTAAGGCATTCACCAAGACAGGTATCCAGGGATGAACTGGTGCCCATCACATTGCTGATCCCTGTTCTAGATTCTCCTGTTTCACCCATGTTAGCCTAATCCATCTCCATGCTCAGTGATTTTACGGAAGGGACAATCCCGTGCATCTCTTCTCAAAATTAAATCCCAACCAGCTATTCCCAGATAAGTGTATTTAGAACGACAGCCATAGCAGATGTTGGAAGTTGGCATGTAGGTTAAACCGAGATAAATGATTGCTTATCATAAGTAGCATTTTATAGTTGTTGCCTTTTTGTTTTTCCTGTGAGAACTGTGATTATCAAAGGCTGGGCTTGTTATCTAAAACTTTCATCAGGAGAGAGGTTTCATAGATACCAGTTCAACATCACATGAAAATATTTGACAGTGTGGCGAGGATGCTATCACCGTATGAACTTGTTGTGCAAACTGACTTTGGGGATCTCGTATAACAATGGGGCAGGTTTATTTAGAATGTTTAACTAGAATTCATGTTCATTGTCATTAGTTCCTGGCAACTATTAATGCCATCTGTAGTCAACTCAAGAGAGTCATAATATGCCAATAACATGAGAACATCTGAAGCAGGATGTGGTATTTCGGAGTAGAGCATGTTTTTGTTTTCATTGTCACAAGCCAGGAAGAGTTCTTCCTGACACTCTCCAAAATAACTGAGTGATAGGAACATGAATAATTACTCTCCAGATCAATCAGTGGAATGACTGTATTAAAGTCACGATGACACTCGGGGGAATTATTTGGCTTTCGGCTTCCATACGGGAAGTGGACTTGTATCACGAAAAATAATAAACTCAAGCATGAGCCCTGGAGATGTTGAGGTTCATATGCCTGTGCTTGTAAACATCAACGTTCTGTGCAATGTCCCCAATGAAAGAAATCAGAGCTGTGTTAACTAATGCTCTGCTAAGACAGGCAGAGAGACAGATAGATGTTCTGTTCTGCCTCTGTCATTGTTAGGTCTAGTGCTATGCAGAAATTTTCTCCCACATGTTTTTCAACCATTCTCGCTCACTTTGATAGAAAATGAATTGCTTTCAAAAAGAAATTCGGTGGTGATGAAAATTTCAGAGAGATTCTCATGGGTGGGGTTTCAGTTTCTTGTGCTTACCTTACTTAAGAGTTGGCCAAGGAGTGTTCACGGGTGTCCTGTTTTACATCAGGCAATCATCTCTCTCTGGCTGCCTGAAGCCTCCTCAGCTTCCCGCACTTCAGGTAGAGCCCAGGGAAAGATATCATGATTCCTCCAGCAGGGTTGTTTATATATATATATATATATATATATATATATATATATATATAGAAGTGCAGGCAGCCCGGGAGGCTGCAGAGCCATTGAGAGATATGTGAGAGATAGAAAGAAACCATAAATGCAGCACCCCCAGCCACTTTGCAGTGATTAAGTAAGTGTCCAGGATATTGGAGGACAGGTTTTGGCACAGGACTAGCTCCACCTCTTCCCTGGAGCTGGACATGAGCAAGACTGCTCTGTTCTGCATCTTCTCACACCTGTATTGCATGCAACATGGGAACCAGCCTGCCAACACAGTTGATCATGACTCCACTTCCAGTGGCAGCACAAGCTCCTCCCCTTAAAAAAAAAAAAACCTGTTGGAGAATCTCTCCTCGCTGTGGAAATTGTCCCCACAAATTTCTCAGCCCACAAACAGAGTGGAGAATTTCAAAAGCCATTATTTTGCGCACATCTCTGGTTAGGACTGAGCATCATTGGGCATTGATGAGCCCTGGGTTCCACTACTGGTCACGTCTGTTTTCAGTAAAAGTTTCAGGCTTTGCAGCTACAGTTGCTAATGGTGGAACGCATCCTTGAGGATCTGTTGGAGAATTTCTGTTCCCCCTGGAGAAATTGAGTGAAATGACCCTCCAAAGTTTCTCTGACCACAAATAGGATGGAGAACTTCATGAGGCCATTTGCACACAGCTCTGCTTAAAAAGACTCCATTTGTATGACACCTGACACTGTATACTAATGAAACATGAGAGAAAATGAACTATCATTTTCAATGGTGTTTTGTTAAGCAAAGTGGGTTTCAAATGTTCACCACAGCGCTGTGCGATTTCTAGCTCTGTCAGGAAAGTGTCTGACTGTGTGGGCAGTACATGAAGTCTCTGGCAAAGCTGTTGAGCACCACAATAGGATATATCATGGCTCAAGCTCAGTTTAGTTACAGAATTCTGCTACTTGGGTAGGTGGCTTTCTAAAAATGCATCACTTTATAAAGAGATTGTGTAATGGGAAGAACAGCTGAGCTGAAATTTCAATGTGTTTGTCAACACAGAAAGACCTCCATCACACCAACTCCCCCCCACTCGGTTTGCCTCTGAACACTTCAACCAGACTGCTTTTCTGCCGGGCAAAAATGGAACAACCCTTTAGTCTGGCTCTTTGGGGGTATCGAGGGAGTACAAACTTGTCTCTGCAGAGATCTGGGCATTGAATGATTTTTAAAAAATGCTTTCAAGCCTGGGATGCAAGGCTTGGGTTTTATATTGAGGCTTGGAGCTGGCTGCTGATTGCTTTTCCCTGCCAGGGCCTGATGCAATCCATTCAGGGCCCCCAGTTCCTTGAAAACTACACAGAGGCTTAGGCCGCATTAAATGCATTTAGGGAAAATAATCCAGACTTTTAGTATTCTAGGAAGGGCTGGGGAAGAGGCAGGGTATCAGCAGGATGCATCATGTGAGTACTGTGTTGCAAATCTGCACACCAGGCATGGTGAGAATTCACTAAATCGCTGGTGCAATGGAGCTCAGAAAGCACTACCCGTTTCCCTAGCTTCATACACTAAGTACTATCCTCATGGTACTTAGGCCTTTGCCCTCACTTTGTTTTGTTTCATTTTTTTTTTAAAAAAACACTTTTCTCTTCCTCCCTCCCTCCCCCCTCCCTCCCTCTTCCTACCCCCCATGGATGTATATTTATTGACCTTTTTAGGCAACCACTTCATGCTTCTGATGAAGTGGGCTCTGTACCATGAAAGCTTATGGACCAATTTGTTGATTCTCTTTAGGATATCCCAAGACTATTTGTTGCTTTATGGAGAATCCATATAGACAGTATGTTTGAGGACCAGTGTTATTAAGGTCCCCCCCCCCCCCCAAAATGTTATTTTTCATTCAAAGGCTGTCATGCTGCCTTTCGGTGCCATCTTCATTTGGGTTTGGAAAAGGTTTGTGTTTTGGAGCTCAGCCCACCTCTGTCTCTTCATCAGGGTAATCAGGGTTACTTTTCTTTCAGCCTCACTACTTTTCCTTCTGGGAAATGAGTGTTTTGTGACTGGCCATGGTCGCCATAGTAGCCACTTTTTCAATGGGCAAGCCCCCTGCCATGGTAGCCATTTTGTGAGAGCATCCATAACACCCTCTCGACATTCCTACGAACCCTAAACGTTTGTGGACCTTGAAAATGGATACATAGCTAATGGATACAGAGTTTGGTTGATATGTCCAGGATCAGTTGAAATAGTAGAGACTCAGGCTACCTTTCCAGTGTAGTTCTGAATTCAGACAAGGTTCCCACTGCTGGCGATGGTAGATATAATGGTAGTTTGGTAATGTTGTTTTTACCCGTTTTGTTCATTAGCCATCACTATCCTTTGAGGGCCTTTAGGAATGTAGCAGATCTTGACCTTTGACATGCGGGCCAAATTGAGATTTATGAATGCATATTGCAGACAGAACTTAAGAGATATCTGCTAAATAATCCACAGTGACTAAATATATTGTGCATGGAAAATGGCAAATGATTTGATCATGCATCTGCCAAGCAGAGAACCATGACAAAAACCATCCACTGCACTTTGAGGGGCAATTGAATAGAAACTTCAGTCCCCATATACAACAGCTTTTCTCTTCTTGCTTTTCACGGCTTGGAAATGTTATGCTTGGTCTCAACCTTTTCTTTCCCATTTAAAATTTACTTTTGCCAAATATATCATGACTAATAAACGTATTTTTGGTGGGTCTCTGTGTTGGTACAGTTGTTAAATCAGTGTTCCTAAACAACATTTAAAATGACACTTTTATTAAGTTGGCATAGGGCACATTGCTGAATCACTTTTAATATGATAATGCTTGCAGTTTACAGTGCTGTTAAGTGCAGCTTGGCAGTTGAGTTTACATGAATATTTCATCCAGTAAAGGCCGTGAGTCCATAATTATATAGAGACCTTCTCTGACAGAAGGAGACAGATGACTCCATTGCCAGTAATCTGCCAAGCTAGCAATAAACTGGTTAAAGACCAAGAGCCAATACTTTCCAAACGGACAGAGGCATCTGTAGATCACTTTGAAAGTTGGGCAATTGGCAATAAATATTTTTATAACCGGTAACAGCGTTTCCAGTGTGTATTGCTTGAGGCAGTGATACAGTTCCTTCAGGAACTTACCCTTTAATTTTGAAATCACCAGTAGTTACTTGTAGCCAGTGCCAAAAGTCCAGGAATGTATAAGAATTTTGTTTCTGTTTGCAAGTCATGCAGATATGTCCTGTTCACAATCCCAAACACAAATGCAAGTAGAGTGCTTTTTTTTTTTTACAAAATGTCTGCAAATTCCTGAATTTGCAATCACATTTTTAAAAAATGTTTGTTTATTGTTTTAAAAAATGCACTCTCTGAAATCCACCATATATATATATATATATATATATATTCATTTTCACACTTCAGTGAAAGTGCAAACCTTTGGAAAATATGCACATAAATGCACACGTTTACTGTTCGAAGTGTATACTTGTCCTATTTGAATGAGCCGAAAACACACACATTAAAAATGGAGCGAATTGAAATGAACTTTGAAATGAGTTTCAGAGAATTTCGGGGAGCTCAAAAATTTTGGTTCTCCCATCCCTTGAAAGCACACCAGCTACTAATCAAAATGTTTGTTTTCAACTTTGATGGCTTCTGTACTTCATCTTACTCAATAAACCTGTTGAATACACCTTAAGCGGAGTCTAATTTGGACTATTGCTTGTTCACAAGGCAAAGTGGAAACCACAGATGCTTGAAACCATGAGATTACTTCCACGAAAACATATAACCTTCTCTCCAGTTTCCTGAAGTGGGCATATGAGGTGGGAACAAGGAATTGGTTCTCTCCATCCTCAAATTTTGTTGCCATTGATATCCAAGATTTGATACAATGTGCTTAGTGCTACTGTTATGAAAACTGTCAGAAATGTAATGGGTGGCAATAATATGCAAAGGCACTTAAGGGTGTTCAAGAAGTTTGATCTCTTTAGCCAAATTGGCCACCTGAAGTGCAATGGTAGGTTTCCTAGATCACTTGATTTGAAGGGCATTGATAATGGTGTTGGCTATCAAGGGTGATCTTAGTATTGCGACTGAGCTCTCTGGTTTATTTTCTGATATCTCAGTTCTGTAGGTCTGCATGCTGAGACACAGAAGTTTCCAAAATGCAATCTGGTTCTTGAATCAGAATCATCAAGAGTAGTGTTACAACTTCAAAGAAAACTTTCCCTTGGCATTACCTTGAATTGCTGCTTTCTGTCTTCTGCCATCAAGATCTATTTAAAATTTAAACCAATTCACAGCTAGGGTTTTCATATATGAGGCCTACCTAACACACAGTGATTAGGCATCCATCTTTATTTTATTTATTTTTTTGTAATATATAGGCATGTAAACACAGAGAAGAATTTAAAGACAAGTATCGACAACTCTATATGGACAACTCCAAACTCCAATTATCTGATTTTTTTCATTCTAAATTGTCTGTGTGAATCCTGTCCATGCACACCCTGCCCATACCAATATACTGAGCAATCAAACCTAGTTGATTTTCTGGTTTATTCTCATAGCTGTAATGCCTGAAAACTCTGTTCATCCTCACAGGTCCTGTTACCTGTCCCACCTCCTAGAGAGGTGAGGTTGGTGGGTACTCAAGTGGGTACTCAAGACTTTTCCATAGCCCAGGTGTGGAACTCTCACCCCAGAGAAGTTAGGTTAGCCTCCTCTTTCTTGTTCTTTAGCTGACTGGTAAAGATGTTGCCATTCTGCTGAGCATTTAATAGCTAATGCTGCTCACTGATATTGTGATGAATCTCTGGTTTTATTGTATAGCTTATTATTTATTGTACAACTTTTTTTATAGTTCAGGTATTTTATTATTTTTGTTCATATGGGGGAGGGGAGATTTAGATTTTTTCTAAAATAATTAAATAATAAAGTGCAATGCAGACTGTTGCATTGTAGATTTTTTGTAGGAAGGTGAAGGAGCATGACACATGATATGCAGAGCGGAAAAAGCTGTTCTTCTTCCATCCAGTTGATTTCATTTTGTTTCAATTGCCCATGTCTTCTTCTGACCAATGGGGAGGGGCATTTCTTTAGGAATTTGGTTGCTTCCAGGACAAAAATAAAAGCTGAAACATTGGTCCATCTAGGCCTAGGGTGGTCATCCTGCAGCTCTCAGACTAATTTCAAAAGCCCTCTCTATGTGATCCATTAAAACCTCTGTCAAGACAGCTCTGTCCCTTCCATGGCAACGTGATGAGTAGGAAGGAAGAGGGAAAGGGAGAGAGAGAGAGAATAGGAGAAAGGGGAAAGGGTTGACCCCCCCCACACACACACACACACTTAAGGTTCTGGACCTGTCCACTGCTGGTTTCAGGCCTACCCACTACTGACATGCACCCCTGACAAATTTCCCATGAGGGGATGCATTCCTGGACAGAAAAAAAGAAGGTTGTCCACCCCACTTCTAGCCCATTATTGTTGGGATTTGCTCTTTCTCAGCCAGGTTATCTGAGATCATCTCAAGTGCTGGGGATTCAATCAGGGAACTTCTGCTTTCAAGACACGTACTCTGCCACTCTGCTCCGCCTCTTTCCCACTTTCCACAATGAAGAAAGTACTGATGTGGCCGAAAGTCGAAGCTGCCTTGCTATAAATGCGACAGACAAAATAATGGTTGCGTGTGAGTCTGTCGATTGCTGGATTTTTCCTCTCAGTTATCTTAGCAGGAAAAGTAAACTTCCTGTGAAAGAGAATGAAGTTTGCTGAGAAACAGCAAGACCACAGCTCAGTTTGGTAAGAGCACTTAAAGGCTTGTTTGTCCTAATAAGAGTCATGGAGAGACATGCTGAGTGGTGGTTATGGAGTTGCTATCCAGTGGCACTTTGAGTTGATACTTCAATGCCAGGCAATAACCGTAGGCCATCCCTGGTGGGTGGAAAAAGACAGCCTGTCAAGTAACTACAAGTGGATAGAAATGGAGCCAATTTGCACCTTTACCTCACCCCTTCAGATATTATTAATGGCGTCATTTTTTTGAATGCAGCAAAGGTGAGGAAAATCCTCATGATTATGCCAGAGTGCATTTCCTCAGTACTACAATCTACGATTTCATCCTTGACCTCATCCTCAAATAGAAGGCTGGAAAGTGTAGTCAGCCGTCTTCAACTTGGTGCCCTCCAGATGTTTTGGATTTCAACTCCCTTCAACCCCAGCCAGCATGGGCAATAGTCAGGAATTCCGGGAGTTGGAATCCAAAACATCTGGAAGCCACCACCAAAGGCTGACTTTAGAAATATCAGGGCTGGAGCCAGTGCTTTGCCATATGATTGGAAGATGGGATGGGTAGACATCAGGTGGTGGACCTTGATGGTGGATTTTCTTTGAAAGCCTTATTCCTGCCCTGCTGTTGCATTGTTTCACATCTATGAGCTGCTCCAGGAAGCAAAGCATTAGTGGTGGTCAGGAAGAGAAGTTTGGGGGGATTATGGGCATCAAATTAAGGTGCAACTCACTCTGTGTGTGTGTGGGGGGGGGGTTCATACACTGGCTGAAAGCAGAATTCACTCCTGACATATTACAAAATTGTTCCTTAATTTTAAGACTCTGCGCACCATGAAGACACTCTGCATAGCCTTCAATTTGTTGTTGTTGTTTTTTTCTGGTTGATTCTTCTTTTCAACTGCTCAGGAAACCCTTTAAAGGCAGAAGGTACTTAAGGTGGCAGTTCAATCTTTTTGGATTACAATACAAAATGACCTGATGTACAGCTCCGTGAATGAATGGCGCAGATTGGAACGTAGCTCTCCATCCTCTCTGAATGTTGCTGAGCAATTTTTGGCTCAATATATATCAAAATGCACTAGAAAAGGTTTGTTTAAACATGTGTATTTTATTGTGTCTGTGTTGCATGTACACCTCGTAGATTAATGCAGTAACAGAATGAAACAGATTTAAGAGTTTAACCCATGTAAAGGTGAGACAGACCAGAAAAATAGACTGATTCATCCATCTCTGCAGAATTCCCTTTTTTAAACACTATTGTCAAAATGGCAGGATTCATATATTAATGGTACCAGCAGCAGAAATACAGAGCCTCTAACCCTGACAGTCTTTTGTGACTTGAAAAGGTATTCCAGTAATATAACAGCATCTTCAGGATTGATTTTCACAAACACATTTCCAGGTGATTGTGTCCAATCATGTAATTTTTGTCAGTGCTGGAACAGCTTTGACCAGAAACTCTTGAGCATTGGACTCATTTAAATGTTCCAGTGACACTTTTTCAGCTATTACGTCCTTCCAGAAAAGAAAAAAAATGAGCCCTCTCTGTTCTCTGTGACTTAATAAGAAATAATGTATGAACTGCATTTGGCATAACTGAAAAGCAATTCTGAGTCTAACAGAAGTTGATTGTGAACCTGAGAAGGTCTTGCTTGAATTCCCTTTTTAAATGAACCTCTTTATCATGCTTCCCCCCCCCCCCATCCTGGATAGAGGCCATAATCTGTATTGCTGACATCATCACACATACACATATATATTCAATTCAATGATCAAAAAAGCTTACTGCTTTAAGAGTTAAGGTCTTATCATGTTGGCTCAGCTTCAGAAAGGTAATAATTTGGAAGCTAGGGCTGATGCCTTCACAGACATGCCCTTTAGTCAATAAAGATGCTGTGGAAAGTCATATAAATTCTATTTGCTTCTTATAACTTACCTTCCATGCACCCACAGTGTTTCTTGGTCTTCCAAGCCCCAATCTGTAGAATCATAGAATAGTAGAGTTGAAAGGTGCCTATGAGGCCATCAAGTCCAACCCTCTGCTCAATGCAGGAATCCACCTTAAAGCAGACCTGAAAGATGGCTGTCAAGCTGCCTCTTAAATGCATCTAGTGTGAGAGAGCCCACAACCTCCCTAGATAATTGGTTCCATTTTCATATTGCTCTAACAGTCAGAAAGTTTTTCCTCCTGTCCAGCCAGAATCTGGCTTCCTGTAACATGAGCTCATTATTTCATGACCTGCATTCTGAGATGATCAAGAAGAGATCCTGGCCCTTCTCTGTATGACAACCTTTCAAGTATTTGAAGAGTGCTATCATGTCTCCCCTCAGTCTTCACTTCTCAAGGCTAAACATGCCCAGTTCGTTCAGTCTCTCCTCATAGGGCTTTGTTTCCAGATCCCTGATCATCCTCATTGCCCTCCTCTGAACCCCCTCCAGCTTGTCTGCATCCTTCTTGAAGTGTGGTGCCCAGAACTGGACACAATACTCAAGATGAGGCCTAACCAGTGCCGAATAGAGGGGAACCAGTACCTCACGTGATTTGGAAGCTATACTAGTAATGCATGCCAAAATAGCATTTGCGTTTTTTGCAGCCACATCACACTGTTGGCTCATATTCAGCTTGTGATCTTCAACAATTCCAAGATCCTTCTCACTTATAGTATTGCTGAGCCAATTATCCCCCATCTTGTAACTGTGCATTTGTTTTCTTTTTCATAGGTGTAGAAATTGGCATTTATGTATTAAATTTCATTCTGTTATTTTCAGCCCAGTGCTCCAACCTATCAAGATCACTTGAAGTTTGTTTCTGTCTTCCACGGTATTAGCTATCCCACCCAATTTTGTGTTGTCTGCAAATTTGATAAGCATTCCCTGTCATTAATAAAAATGTTGAAGAGCACTGGTCCCAGGACTGAGCCCTGCACTACCCCACTTGTTACCTCCCCCCACTTTGAGAAGGTACCATTGATAAGCCCTCTTTGAGTCCTAATAGTTGTTCCATCTAGGCCACCAGATGGGGAGGGTGGAATGCCTGGTACCAGCAAAGACATATCACATTGTCCTGGTCCTGTATTACTTCATGAAGTATCTGAGCCTTACTGTATTGCTCATACAACCTGCACCTCACATGTAATCAAATTGGGAGCTCACTTTTTATGAGCTGCAATATACAGTTGCTCATGACATCCATAGGTATAAGTCAGGCATGGGGAATCTCCTGACCCGCAAGCTTCTTCTGCTGTTATCTCCAAGCAGAGATAAGTGGTCATTTAAAGGCATTTGAGCTGTCCTTTGCTGCCATGAAATATATTGCATAGAATTACCTGGGGCAATTCTCCAGTCATTGGATGGTCTAACAGTGAAAGAGAATAAATAAATAAATAAATACCCTTATTGTGATTCAAGCCACAGGTGATGAAATTGAATTTGCTGGTAATTTGCAATTGAGTGGTTTCCTGCTTGAGTTTCCCCTTGAGTTCCTTCCTTCCAGAATAGTTACTTTAAGGTCAGCAGTAGCGTTCTGTGAAGCTGAAATATTCTGCTATTCTGAATATTGCTATTTGGGGTGTCTGATTTATTTCCATTTATTCCTTTGTGAAGAGACTGGCCTGTTTGGCCTATGTAGAATGCACAAGGGCAATGCTGGCAAGTGATACATGAGAGCATGTATCACACACATGAATGTCTACCTGGGCAGTTGTGGGATCTAACTACCTTGTAAATTGTTGCTTTGGACAGCAGTGCTCTGCAAGCAAAATAAACAGGGGTAACCTTAGATTTGCCTGTACCATCAGAATTGGAAGTAGTTTCCAAACTGGGGGCTTAAACAGCACGAGTTACATGCAATGCATTCATTGATTTGAAATGTGCCACTGTTGCTATGGATGATACAGGTATAAAGATCAGTGTAGTGTTATCAACTCCCTACAATCTTTCCATAACACAATTCCATATCTTTTCTGCTCAAATTTATCCTTCAGACAGTTCTTCAAAAATGATCTTAAGAACTCTGTGTATCAGATATGTAAGGTAGTACAAAGACTCTTGTGGCACAAGCTTTCATTCTTTCAAATGTATGACATGTTATCCTTAGTTAGCAGGTTTGTGTGTGTACCCTTGCATCAATGGGGCATTTACGGCTGCCATTTACACAATGGGGAAAATACGTCATTTCTGGAGCCTCCACTGTTGAAAAGGGCGGATGGGCTTGTGATGTCGTTGGACACTCACTGAGCCTCAAAAGAAGCTCGGATGGGGGTGGGCAGCAGCAGCGGTAGGGGTAGGGAGAGTGTCCAGTGAGTTGGATGTGGATGAGTCTTTCCATCCCTACACAAGGGTATGGTTGGGGGAGGAATGTCAAAAAGTAGGCCAATTACAATTAAACATCAGCTAAAACGTCTACAAAAAGGTTTTTACTTTCTTGTGGATTTAGGATCATAACTACTCACATTTTAAGAGTTTTATTGGTATTTTAATAATGTACTAATTTCATATGCTTTTAATCAGTTTTATGTATTTTATATAATCCATGTTTGATGTTGTTCCCCACCTCGATCCGGAGGGAGAGGCGGGCAAGAAATAATTTTTTTTATTATTTTTATTATTATTATTATTATTAAAATAGTTACTATTCACGACAGTAGTCGTAGCAGTGATCATATAACCATCTTGGCTTTACCGTGAGAATCAATGCTGATAGTGGAGGAGATAGCCGTTCTCTTGATTCAAACCAACAGAATCAAACGTCCTGATGAGTTCTAATCTAGCAGGTTCACCACAGAAATCTCCCTTTCAAACATCTTTGTAGGAGAACGGCAACCTTTGGATCAGCAGCAAAGTGTCCTGGCCAGTCTTCCCTCTGTTTTCTGCATCTGGTCCTTTCTTTTGTCAGATTTGTGTCCATTTAACCTCTTGCCTAGAGACTCGTCAGTTTGGCCTGTGTAAACTGCTAAAGGACATTAGACAGGAAAGAGTGTCAGAGGGGTTCCTATTCCAGTTGAGTCTTGCTTGAGCAACAAGCCTGGTTGTATTCCTATACCCATAGTTGTTCGTTGGTCCTGACTTCTGGTTTCCTTCTCAACCCAGCATCCTCATTTGTGATTTGTCCTTTGGTTCCGTCTTACACTTTGGCCCTGAGTACTGACTAGTGCTACTGCCACAGTTCATGGGCCTCTTTATAGATTGTATCCCAGACAAGTTGGAACCCAGTTCAAAATGCCCCTACAAATTCCACGCCCCCATAAATGGTGTGCTCCTAGAAAAACGACGGGTTTTGCAGTTTTCTGGAAGTCTCGTAAGACTGCAGACTCTGTTTCCAGTTGACTCTTTTTCAAAAGAGCATTTTAATGACCATTGTGTTCTTTCTTTCTTTTTTGAAGACAGAGAGCGAGCCCCATTTTTTTTTTCCTTCCTGTGGAAGCAATGATGACACCATGTGTTGTGCCCATTAGTTCTGAGGAATGAGCAATAAAGGGAAGGCCTAGAGAAGACGGGCTAACTGTGTGGATTTTCTTTTTGTTGATGAAATTTCTCCCTCGGCAATCATAACACTGAGGCAAGCCTATTGCTGTGGGTTCCGTCTTTTGACAGGCAGGCATTACAGTGTGATATTGGGAGCAGAACAATGAAAGTGATAAAAAGGAGAGTGATCTTAGCTTCTATTATATAATGGCCAATTCTCTCCCAATGTTTATAGTACGTGCCTGATGGTCAGGAAGTATGCCTTTGACATTTTTAAGGAGATATACTTACTGTTCCTGATCATTATTGCAAGTCTTAAATTATGCATTGTTTAACAGATGTTCTTGCCAAGATTGGATAAGTCCTTTCGCTCCAACTAGGATGATAGAATAATTGTTTGCCAGACATGTGCATTATTTTCTGGCCAAGGCAAAGAGGTGATAGTTCTCAATGCCCTAAATGACTGTGCTCTGAATCAATTGGTCACGGAACTGACCAGAGGGGCCTAATACAATATGTTTAAAAGATTGGAAACAGTGATCACAGAGCTACCATATTTAATTTAGATGTCCTCCTTTTGGATCCTTGGTTGACAGCTGGTTGGCCACTGTGTGTGGGCTAAATGGCCCTTTGGTCGGACCCAGCATGGCTCTTCTTATGTTCTTATGGAACATAGCCAAGGAAGTCCAACACAGTCACATATGACTTCAAAAGACGAAACAACACTAATAGAAGGGAATGTGTAAAGGAAGTTGAAAGGGTTTCTAGGGTTACCACAAAGAGCCCAACTAGAATGTCTATCATGGATTGGGGAAAGTAGAACAAAGGGACTAAGGAACTGATGTAAATAGAGGTGATAAGAAATTTATTATTTATTTATTATTGCATTTATATCCTGCCTTTTTTCCTCCAAGGAACCCAAGGCAGTGAACATAATCCTCCTCCTCTCCATTTTATTCTCACAACAACAACCTTGTGAGGTAGGTTGGGTTGAGAGTCTGTGACTGGCCAAAAGTCATCCAGTGGGTTTCCATGGCCAAGTGGGGACTAGAACCCGGATCTCCCTACACCCAGGCCAACACTCTAGCCTCTACACCACACTGGCTCTCTTGAGAGGATGGGAAACTTACCCAAAGGCTCACCTAGTCTAATTAATGTTTGATATAATGCCCTCCAGATACTTTGAACTACAAGTCCCAGTATCCCAGATTATTGGTAGTGCTGGCTGAGGCCGATGGGAGTTGGAAGTCCAAAACATATAAAGAGCACCAGGTTGGGGAAAGCTGCTCTAGATTGTTGGTAGGTTCTTTTCCTTTGTTATTTTAAAAAGGGCTACTGACTCTTTTTGGTCTTACTGTCACATAAACCAAGTTACTGATCAAAACACAAATTGGTTTACTGGGATTCTTCTAAATGAGGTTCTTTTAAACCTTATTGAGATTCTAGATAAGAGTTGAGGTTCGTGTTCACAAACTGAAAACTAACCACTTGGTCCAGATGGTATCCATCTGAGAGTTCCTTTAGGAGCTCAAATGTGAAATTGCTGATCTTCTAACAAAACTATGCAACATGTCTCTATGATGAGTCTCTGCACCATAGGACTGGAGAGTAGTCAATGTAACACAAACGTTTAAGAAGGAATCCAGGGGAGATCCAAGAAATTATACGGTAGTTAGATTAACATCTGTTATGGGTAAATTGGTGGAAAGAATTAGTACAGATAAAATTATCAAGCATGAAAAAGGACAAGTCTTGCTGGGGGTGAAAATCAACAGACTTTCTGCAAACATAGAGTTCATTGAGCATGTCAATAAATCTGTGGATAAGGTGATACAGCAGGTATTATTATTTACCTGTACTTCCAAAAGCTTTTTGACAATGTCCCTCACCAGCGAACTCAACAGCCATGAGATAAAAGGAGAGGCCCTCTTATGAATAGGCAACTGGTTAGAGAATAGAACATGGAGAGTGGGAAGAAATGGTCAGTTCTAGAAAGGGGAGCAGTGGGGACCCCCAAGGACCTGTATAAGGCTGGGATCAGTGCTGTTAGCCAATCTACACCTTCGGTTATAACGTTTAGAAAACTAGGTTATAACAATTTTAATCGCTACGTTTTAAAACGTAACAAGCCACATGAAGGAGTCCCTACCGCTATGGCCCTTTTCCCCCCTTCTGTTTGGAGTTCGTTTAGGAAGGGCATACTCTGTTTCTTCTTCATTTCTTTCTTCTTCATTTCTTCTTCGCCCCATTGTTGCCATGCCCACTTCCTCCTTGTTGGGTGTCAAGTGTATCATAGAGAATTCCCAAGGCCGGGATGTCAAGTGTATCATAGAGAATTCCCAAGGCCGGGATGTCAAGTGTATCATAGAGAATTCCCAAGGCCGGGATGTCAAGTGTATCATAGAGAATTCCCAAGGCCGGGATGGCAAGTGTATCATAGACAATTCCCAAGGCCGGGATGGCAAGTGTATCATAGACAATTCCCAAGGCCGGGATGGCAAGTGTATCATAGACAATTCCCAAGGCCGGGATGTCAAGTGTATCATAGACAATTCCCAAGGCTGGGATGTCAAGTGTATCATAGACAATTCACAAGGCTGGGAGGCCTTGTGAATTCTGAGTTGAAAGACTGGGAATTGTTGTGAGAAAGTCTGTGTCTTTGTAAGCTTATCACCTGTTGCTGTTTCTCATGGGAGGTTTGCTAGCCCAACCCTTGAGCTGGTGAGTTTCCTTGAGAACAAAAGAATGTTTGGAAAAGGTGGGGGCAATCTTGCAAGCTGTCTCTCACATGGTGTCGTCATCAAGAGGAGATTGAACTGTGCTGCCCTGTGGGTACATGAGTTTGGGTTACAGGTCTAAAGACCTGTCTGTCAAGTGGCTTGGAATAGTCAGCCTCCAGGCTATAAGAGGAACGAGCAAAGGGGAGTTCTGCGTTTGCCATCAGTTCTGCGTTTGCCATGAAACTCCTTGTGTTTGGGATTCTATCTGTTTAGAGATGTTGGATGCACTCTGTACATGCTCTGTTGCTATTCAGACTTGGATTTTCTAAAGACTGTGCCATAGAGAGTGCTCTGAGGCTATTCATAGACTTGGACTTACAGTTACTGTTCTGGATCGTGTTCAATGGCCTGAGAGAGAGCTTTCCCTGCAGAGAGCCAAAGTACGGGCACAGGAGAAGTTTCCTAGGTCGACCGTTGCTGTTCTAGATTGTATGTTGCGTGTGACCTGAGAGAGAGCCTTCTCTCAGAGCCTTTGTTACAGGCAGAGGGGTTCCTGGGTCGAAGTTCGTTTCCCTGGCATCTTGCCTACTTGGATCAACTCAGTGCTTACTGGCAGACTGGGTGTGGTTTGTGCAAGATGTATATTGTCTCTGCCGGTCTTCAGGCACCCCTGTACTGAAGTTGTCCCTGGGGTTGTGGGCCTGTTCTTAATGGGTCAGCATGTTTCACATCTGGTAATTGCTCAGATAGGACTTGGTCCATCCCAACACTTCTCCCCCCGAGAGATTGCTGTTCTGGTTCGCTTCAAGCCTTTTGAGCATAAAGCTGTGGCCGTCTCCAGCTTTATGTGGATGTGTGCGAATATAAAACCATTATGCTTGAATTCCGTGTGATTTCACAAATAAAGGAGTCTCACCATCTGGACTGTCTTGTCAGTTTGCCTAAGTTTGTGAGCAGAAGCCTAAGGTTGAGCAAGTTCACGACACTCCTGCATTCTCCTTCCTTTCACTTCCTCTTACTTTTGAATTTTACTTTACTTACCACCACGAGGGAAGGCAAACACCGTAACACAGCATTTGGGTGCCAGAACAAAAGGGCACGCCCTCCCCCCACGACAATCATTTCAAAACAGAGGTTAGATTAGAGGAGCACTGAAACGGTAAGTAAGGACACATTAGCCATTTTAAAACGATGTATTTCATAAAAAAAAATGTTATAAGAAGTAAAGTAACGATACAAGAAACAACTAGTATAAAACGACCTAGAACATAGGTCGTGTGCCCCAAAGCGTCCTCGGAACCAAACAAAAATGTTTCCAACATAATGTGTAGATTGGTTCTAACTTCTTCATAAATGATCTGGAGTTAGGGGTGACCAGTTTAAAGTGGATTCCTGCGTTGATCAGGGGGTTGGACTCGCTGGGCTTCTAGGCCCCTTCCAACTGTACTATACTATGATTCTATGTTTGCAGATGGCACTCAATTGTTTAGAGTAGTCAAAACAAAAAGGAATTGCAAAGAGCTTTGAAAGTAGGCTGACCATATGAAAAGGAGGACAGGGCTCATGTACCTTTAACAATTGTAGAATTTCCGCTAGTGTCATTTGTATGCAATTAGTTCCTGGTGAAATTCCCTCTTCATCACAACAGTTAAAGGTGCAGGAACTATACTAGAGTGACCATATACAAAAGAAGGCAGGGCCCCTGCAACTTTAACAGTTGTGATGAAGAGGGAATTTCACCAGGAACTAATTGCATACAAATGACACTGGCTGAAATTCCTTTTTCTCTACAACTGTTAAAGTTACATGAGCCCTGTCCTCCTTTTCAGATGGTCAGCCTATTTGAAAGGGTCTTTCCAAACTGGAGGATGGACATCAAAACGACAAATGCAGTTTGCTGCAAGGAAGTGTAAACTGATTAATATTGAGGCAGACAATCCTAACTTCGCATATACACTGATGTAGGCTGAAGTGGCAGCAGCTGGCCAGGAAAGGGATCTTGAAGTTGTGGTGGACAGCTTTATGAAAATGCAGCTTCGAACTTGGTCTTTGTCTATTTTGGGGCACACAAGCAGGAATGTCATGCCTCCAGGGCCTTTGGCTTCCAGAGTCTCATAACACCACTGTGAGACCTCTAGTCATAGGCTAGCCCATATCCATGTTATATAGGCTGACCAGATAAAATCCAAGTCAGGGCTCATGTAACTTTAACAGTTGTAGAGAAAAGGGAATTTCAGCCAGTGTCATTTGTATGCAATTAGTTCCTGGTGATTTTCCCTCTTCATCACAACAGTTAAAGTTGCAGGGGCCCTGCCTTCTTTTGTATATGGTCACTCTAGTATAGTGCATGCAACTTTAACGGTTGTGATGAAGAAGGAATTTCACCAGGAACTAATTACATACAAATGACACTGGCTGAAATTCCCTTTTCTCTACAACTGTTAAAGTTACATGAGCCCTGACCTGGATTTTATCTGGTCACCCTACATATACAAAAGAAGGCAGGGCCCCTACAATTTTAACTGTTGTGATGAAGAGGGAATTTCACCAGGAACTAATTGCATACAAATGACACTGGCTGAAATTCCCTTTTCTCTACAACTGTTAAAGTTACATGAGCCCTGACCTGGATTTTATCTGGTCACCCTAATGTTATAAGTACCTTAAGACACAATTGGCAATTTTACAAGTTTTTTAATACTCTTAATAAGTAGTGGAAAGGTTGCTGCCCAGGTGTGGATGGATTGGGGCTCAGCCCTATGGCGAACTAAGGGCAATTCCATTTAGCAAAATCAACAAGCAAATGATCAATGCACAGTCGAGGTCAGCGGCTGGCAGATTTGATGCAAGAGCTCGCAGATGTGTCATCTTCAGGAATCCGACTGTGATAGAGACACGAGACCTGGGTGTCATTCTTGACCAGTCCCTAACTATGTCATCACAGGTGAGGGTTGTGGTCTGGAGCTGCTTTTACCAATTCCATCTGCTCCGCCAAGTTCATCCCTTTCTGTCAGAGGCTGATCTTACCATCGCAGTCCATGCCCTGGTCACCTCCAGGCTTGGCTACTGCAACATGTTGAATGCAGGGCTTCCCTTGAAGCAAATCCAGTGCTTACAGGCCATACAAAATGCATTAGCCAGGTTGATCAAGGGGCTTCCAAAGTGGTCTTCTATCATTTTGGTGCTTCAAGAGCTCCACTGGCTGCTGGTAGCTGCTAGAGGGCTCTATAAGGTTTTATTAACTATGTATAGAGCCCTGCACTGCTTGGGCCATGGTTACTTGAGTGCTCGCCTTGCTCCTGTGTCCCACCATTGGCAGACTCGTTCTCAGGAGCAGGGTAGCCTGATGGTTCCCCCTGTTACAATTTGGAATGTGTGGAGGCCACATTTCAGTGGTTGGCCCCCGGTTATGGAACAATGTGCCACTGGAGATTAGACAGGCTTCCACTGTCAATTGTTTCAAACACCTCTGTAAGGCATTCTTATTTTCACAAGAGTTTGGGGGAGGGGTGGTTTAAATTTTAATGTGGGTTGAGGGTTTTTAATGGAAATTGTTTTATGAGTTATTGTGAAGTGCCGCGAAGCCAGAAATGGCGAGGTGGCGCTATAAAAATGTTTTAAATTAAATAAATAAAATAAATACAGTCCAAAAGTAGGGTCAGTAGCACAAGAGATCAGTCCAAGGAATAGCAAGGTCAAAGAGGCAAGGTTTCAAGGTACTGGAAGATGTTGTTCCAGGAGTTCGCCAGCTCCGAGAGCTTATGGGCTGAACCTTCTATAGCTCCACTTGGATATATCAAAGGCTTCTGAAAGAAATCCTCCCTGGGAAGAAGGGCCCTATTAATGAGGATTATTTTGCTTCCAAGTAGCCTGGCTGCTGGAGTTCTTGGGGTGGACTTACTGGGGTCTGGGAATGGAGGGCTCTTCTGGCCTCACCACTGCCACCATCCACCTGCCCACACAAGTCCCTGGACGGGTCACTGACTTCTTCTGCAAGTGCCCTGCAGCCGCTTGCTTCCTCTGAGAGCTACCCACTTTTTGGAGCCTGGCCTTTACCAGCAGCGAGGAGAAGTGGGTGGCTCTCAGGGGAAGCAGGTGGCTGTGGGGCACTCATGGAACGTGCAGTGACCCATCAAGGGATTTACACAGCCTGAATCGGGAGGGTGGGCAGCAGCAGTGGTGAGGCCAGGAGTGCCTGCCATTCCTGGACCCCAGTAAGTCCCTCCCTCTCCTGCAATGCATGCTGGGAGTTGTAGGCTCTTTCCCTGTTTCAGACTAGGGCTGTGCACTAAATGGCAGGTTCTTCATAAAATGGCTGTCAGAGCTTTGGAAATCTTGAGCTTGTGCAACCCTAACAAAAATTATGAACAAAAATCTTTTCAAAAGCAATTTCTTTTCTATCATATTGTGGCAGAATTTTGGGGGCTCAGCACTAATATAAACTATCATTTGATATTCATGGAAAGTAGGAGGTTACAATAAAAACTCACATGAACAGATAATGGCATAGGCTTTCTAAATATAGGCAAGAGGTGAATATATTGGATAAAACCGTTTGTAGAGGAAAAACAAATCCTCTATTGCAGTTAAATGTGTGGAGGGTTCATATGCTCTCTATTTTGCAGCCATTACCCCTTGATATTTTAATTATTGATTCAGTTAAACTCAATGCATGTAAGATGTTAATAAATATTGCAGATGCTACTAAAATCAGAAGAGTGGAAAAGCTCAGAAGGATATGGCTAGTTTATGTTGTAGCCATGACATATTTGTGAAAAGAGATGAGAAGCGTAATATGGAATGGAAGAATTCTAAGTGTTAAATGATGCATTTGTGTGGAATACTCCATAAGCTGAACTAGTTGATAGGGGAAAGGAGACAAATGCATGTTGATGGAGGTATTTAAATATTCAAGCCGGTGCACAGAAGGCTCACATAACTAGAAGATAAATGGCAATGAACTTTCACAAAAATACTATCCTAAAACAATTGCATTGTCTGTGCAGGAAGTGAGGGCCACATTCCCATAATAGCTTCCCCCAAATAATCAAGGGACCCCAAGTTCACTCCAGTGACTGACCTAACGTGTCAGTACAGAAGCTCATAAGATCAAATGAGAGCTGAAATTGTACCCACGCTTACCTGGGAGAAAGTCACATTGACTTCAATGGGATTTATGTCTGAGTAGACATGAGTAGGATTGCACTGCAGGGCTCCAAAGCCTTGCAGAGAATCATATTGGCCTACTGTTTCTGGTCACATGTAATGACCCTGGTTTGCCTCGTTGTTTGCTGTGATGGAATGCAATGTAAAATCACTGCTTGGCATTTACTGTATTACATTTTTCTCTACCCCAGCCGTTCTCCAATGAAATCAGAGTGGCATTCATATTCTCACTCCCTCTTAGGAACATAAGAGAAGCCATTCTGGATCAGACCAAAGGTCTATCTAGTCCAGGATTTCTGTTCCCACTAGCGGTGTGCCGAAAATTTCTCCTATGAAAATTTCTACCATTCTCATTCAATTTGATAGAAAAGAAATTGCTTTAGAAAATAAATTCAATCAAGAAGAATTTTTGGAGAAATTGGTCTTGTGCTTATCTTACTTATGAGATGACTGGTGTGTGAATGTGTGTGTGTGTGTGTGTTTGTATGTATGTGTTTCATCATACATTCGTCTCTCTGGCAGCCTGTAGCCCCCTTGGGTTCCTGTACTTCTTGCTCAGGGCAAGACATCATGCAATTTCATTCCTCCCATAAGGTCTTTTCAGATCAGGAAGTGCAGGCAGCCTGGGAAACTATAGAGCAATGGTGAGATGCGTAATAGAAATAATAATATAGATAGTACCCTCAGCCACCTCACAGGGACTAGCTGAGGTAAAAAAAACACCACCAACACACATTCAAATTAAATTATAAATTGCCCTGAGAAAGAGGCAGCAAAATGGGAGCCCCTTTCAGTGGGAAAGAAAACTTCCAGGAAATTCTTGAGATTTTTAAAATTATTTTCTTACCTTCAAGCAATAAAAGGATGCTTTTCAGAATTTCCTCCACATTTTCTCTGCCATTATTTTTTTGTGATGGCTTCATTCCCTCCCTCTAATGCCCTGGAGTGATGCTAGGTATATGGGGTATTGTGGAGGATGCAAAGTGGGGGCCAGGCTGACAACACAGTCGATGGTGTTGTTACTTGCAATGGCACACTGCCAAAAACCCTTTTGGAAAAAGAAAGAAAGAAGCCATTCCCAATGGTGATGCCTGCCTATGAGAAATTGTTGGAGAATTTCTCCTCCCCCTGGAGAAATTCGGTGAAATTGTCCCGTCCCCAATTTCTGTACCCAAAAATAGAATGGAGAATTTTGAGAGGCTGCTTGTGCACAGCTCTAGTTCCTACGTTGGCCAACCAGACCTTGATGTGTAGTCCACAAGCCAGACATAGTAACCTCTCACTAGTGTTCCCAAGCAAATGAAACATGGCCCTTTCCACACCAGGCGTTTCACCTGGGATGGCCCCCGGCTGGTCCGTGTGCCAATGGTGTGCATTAGGTACTTCCGGGATCGCCCTCCCTCCCTCTACATCCCTATGGTGTAGAAAGGGCCATAGATGCATATTGCCTTTGACACTGGAGGGAACATATAGCCATCATGACTAGAAGCCACTGTCAGCCTTCCCTTCCTTGGATGTATCTAACCTTTTCAATCTGCCCCGCATGCTCAGGCCCTCTGGGAAGAACCTACTACAGTCAGCCAAGGCTGGGCTGACAACTGTTACCCAGAGGACCTTCTCTTCTGCCTCTCCCAGACTATGGAACAACCTGCTGGGAGAGATCCACCAACTTACCAGTCTTATGGAATTCAGGAGAGCTATAAAGACTGATCTCTTCCGGCAGGCTTATCCAGTCGAATTTTAAGACTCAGGTGATTTTAATAATGTATTAATTTATATGTTTTTAATCAGTTTTATATATTTTATATTGTTTTGTATTGATGTTGTTCCCCGCCTCGATCTGGAGGGAGAGGGAGGTTAGAAATAAATATATTATTATTATTATTATTATTATTATTATTATTATTAAAGTTGGTGGCCATTGCTACATCTTGCTGTAGCAAATCCCATGGTTTAACTACGCAGTCTGTGAAGGAATACTTCTCTTTGTTGATCATCAGCACAACCCAGTGAGGTAAATTAGATTATGGTAATTAGCCCAGGGCTATCTGGTAAATTTTATGGCTGAGTGGGGATTTGAACCCGGTCCTCCCAGCTCTAAATCCAACACTCTAATCCCAGGGTAGGCAGTGAGGTTCCTTTGGTACCAATACACCCCAGCCACCTTTCTTGGTGCTTGCCAAGGTGCCCCATCCCTTCCCACTTTTAACCTATTGGGTTGTGAAATGGGTTTCAGTTGGTGCTGAAAACCATGGGTCCAAAGGAGTTGTTGAGTTTGATGCTGCTCAGACAGCATCTCTGCCTTGTTCTCGGTCTTTTTAGCAGGTTACTTTTCCTTTGCCACACCTCCAATGGCAACCATTTTGTGGTGGTGCCCAGGACAGTTTCTCAAATCGCAACATGTGCTCATGTCACATAAAAGTTACCTAATCCTGTTGTCACTACAATATAGTGTCCCTCTATTTTGCTTATAGGATTCATGTATAACCCTGGATCCCCCCCCCAATTTTTTATTTTGTTTATGATGGAGGCATTTAGATTTGTCCACAATAGGACAAAAAGAGGAGACCCTTTAGTTAAAAAAAAAACAAGCAAACATACACAAAAAAAATCAACAGCCAATACTGTAATGACTAAGTAGAAACACAGGTTAAGACCCTGAAATCTGACCTCTCAGGTAGCAAGCCTTATTGAGAAAGAGCAGCTACGGAGCCATGACCTCACATTAAAGCTGCTGCCTCTTGAGGATGTAATTCAGTATCCACATTGACTGATCTTTCCAATAAATATTAACTGTAGCAGTTATTCTTTACATGCCCTCCAGTTCACATATAATGGGGCCAGGTGCTGTTCTTCAGAGAGGACCTCTATTTGAAGAGCTGTCAGGGGACAGATCTTTATTTGAAGATGTCTTCTATTTGATGGGCTGCACATCAGAGCTGAAGAACCATGAGAAGGGATAACAGATGCCTTGCAGTTTCCCATCAAGAATTAGCACTTCGACAGCAGACTGAACAGGCACACAGGCTAGCTGGTCACAGTCTTCCTCAGTACCGTGAGATGAATTGCAATTCTACTTAAAATTATAGTTATTATTTCTAAATTTGTGTTGATGCATAAGTATTTGCATATACAAATGCAATGCAAATGTGTGTTCCCTCTTCCATTTTTCCTTTTCCTTTTTTTTTGAGGGGGGGTGATGTGTACTTGTCACCCTAATATATGGAGTGTACTCTTTTCACATCAGCACACATCCATGCACACGCATATGCACACAGTTTTGAAGGGGGAGGGGAAGAGTGCTCTCCCTCATATACCCTGATTTATGAAAAGAGCACGGCTCAGCTCCTGTTACGGCAAGTTCCCATTTTTAATTCAAAGAAGCTTTCGTCAAACTCATTAGCGGTAGAAATCCAAGCAATTGTTTTGACTTGCTTTTTGACATGTGTCAGGGAAAGTGTTAGGAAAGGAAAGTGAAATGGCACATGCCTTCGTTACATCCCGTTGGGACTATAGTAGCACGCTCAATGTGTGGCTTCCTTTGAAAATATGTCAGCAACCTCAGCTGGTCCAGAATGCTGCAGCCAGGCTGTAGACTGGAGCCTGTTACAGGGAGCACATGAGTCCCTTGTTACAAAAGTTTCACTGGCTACTGGTCTGTTTCTGGGCAGAATACAAATTGCTGTTCGTGACTTTGAAAGCCCTGGTGCACTGGTGAAAGTAAGGCTTGACCTTCAGCCAAAGAGTCCAAGATATTGCAATCCCCCACCCCAGGTGATGAGGACTCAGGGCAGCAGAAGCAAATTTCATTTTGTTCCTGTTGCCATGATGATGCATAATTTAAGTGTGTTGAAGAGTTGTTGTTATTTTCGGCATAGTTGTCAAACTGTCTTTCGTTTGTTAGTTTGTTCCATCAGGAATGTAGAAGCAGTTGTAATGCATGAAACAGGGGTTGTGGGAGAACAGAAAAGTTAGTTGTGTGCTCTTCACAAGTGAAGCAAGACGCATGGCCATCGAAAGATGGCTCCCATAAGAACATTCAGTCCAGGGTCTTAAATGACCTGCCTATTTGTGAGGCCATGTTATCCCATATGAGGCTGCTAGGTTTCGAGATCTTCAGTGGAGGCTTTTCTCTTGGTCCCACCACCATCAGAGCCATGATTGAATGGGGCACAAGACAGGCCTTCTTGGTGGATACTCCCATGCTTTGAAATGCCCTACTGAGTTCTCTTTTGGGTTGTGTTTTTTGTTTGTTTGTTTTTTGGTCTGTTTCTTTTTGTAAATTGTATATTATTTTAATTCATTTTGTTCCTTGTATCTGGCTTTGGGATTATTTTGTAATGAACGGCAGGTAAGAAATTTCTTAAATTCATAATATATTTGGTGAGGGAGAGTTTTCCAGCTCTAGGAGATGCCTACAGAGCCAGTGACAGGCATCCTTGTCCACAAAGAGCAGTTCTTAAAACTTACTTTGTCCAGAGCCTTTGATTTACTATGCTAAATCCTTAAGGACTGGATCCAAAGGGAGACGTGAAAGCATTCTTCAAGTACTTGAAACATTGTCACACAGAGGAGGGCCAGGATCTCTTTTCAATCATCCCAGAGTACAGGATATGGAATAATGGACCCGGGTTACAGGAAGCCAGCTTCCAGCTGACTTCCTGACTGTTAGAGCAATATGACAATGGAACCAGTTACCTAGGGAGGTTATGGGCTCTCCCACATTAGAAGCATTCAAGAGGCAGCTGAACAGCCATCTGTCAGGGATGCTTTAAGGTGGATTCCTGCATTGAGCAGGGGGCTGGACTGGATGGCCTTATAGGCCCCTTCCAACTCTACTATTCTATAATCCTATAAGGAACCAAGAGCAGGAGGAAAACAGTGATGTAGTGGATCCAGGGTGCACAGGGTCAAAGTGCTGGATGGAGCCTTTCAATTCATGGTTGAAGTTCATCCATTTCTGAGTTTATGATGTGATTCGCGGAACCAAAAGTTATTTTAAAACATGTGCATTTGAAAAATGTGCATGGAAAATGTATTTTTTTAAAAAAAAAGTCAAAATGTGCCTAAGCACACTGTCATGAGTGGAAGAAGAATGGATACATTTTGAAAAGTTTTGGGGGGGGGGAATACACACAAAAATGTACGCACATTTTATTTATTTATTTATTTATTTGCACAAACACAATCTGAGAACAAACTTCAAAGTGTAACATGGGCAATCTCAAGTTTTGTAGATTCACACAATGCCTAAAATTGGTTCTCTTTTCCCCCCCCCCCACCCTCCTTCTATGAACATGTGCAGGGTTCTTCCCACAGACTCTCTAGATCCATCCCATTTACTTAACAGCAGAGAATTTCAACCCTAAATATTTGCATTTGAGTATCCAACCTTGCGATCTGTTTTAGCGCAATCTGAGATCACTACATCTCATATCTAAGTGTGGCAGCCGGGCAAACATCTTACTGAATTGTGTCCCTCAACAATATGTTGAAGGTATAGTTCTTCAGTGATTTTTATATACTGTTTCCTTTCATAATGTTGAGACACGATGATGGGGTGTGTGTGTGTGTGTGTGTGTGTGTGTGTGTCATAAACCCCTCCATATATAAACTCACTGATGGATGATGCACTTATTTAAGCATCGGTGGACAAATAAAGTTACCTACGGGTGACTAACAACCTTGAATAAATACCATTTCAGCTCAGCTCTGGAATCATAATACCTTAGCAATGCAATTACATGCTGGGACCTATTATCCCAATTAATTGACTGTTTTATGTTCATGGTGTTCTCTACTTGAAACATTTTGAAGGCTCGGCCTTCACTTACCCACCGGCAAAATAAATAAATAAATAAAGAAGAGGGTTGGGGGGAAGTATAACATGTAACCAAGAAACAACTTTCATTGATGTACCAATATATGTGGCGTGTAATTATACTTTAAGCAAAACTAGCCAGGTTGCCCTTTGATTTCAGTCATCACAAACCTACATATTAAAACCATGGAAAAACCTAGCTATCTAATTTCCAAACTCCTTGGGAAAACTGTAGCTGTAAAAGCTGTTCTGTCACTGGCTTTCCACATCTTTCCTGTAATTCTTTTGGCAAAGGTTAATCTTGATTGTTATTAATTATATTCCGATTCCAAGCACGGAAAAGTGAAAGAGCAGCCGCCACCAGGGGACTTCGGATATGCCGGATGGATGAACAAGTAAAAGTAGTCCATTAACGTCTAGTTGTGTGCTGCTTTGTAATGTGTCGGCCCTGGGCTATTCTTTATGGTTCTGGGATTTGACCACTAGAGTTTACCTTTACTCCCTCTTGTGGTTTCCCAAGCTGTATTGCCAGTGCTATAAAATAAAACACCATTGTAATTCTTCTCCTTATTGTAAGAAGCATTGATCGCCTCCGATTGTATATTATAGCAAAGGGGCAGTCCATTACACAAATTTATTGCATTTTCTTCCTGATAATTACTGAAAGCTATTGAACAAGGCAGGGAATTATAACCAGTGAGTTCCTGCTCTAGCTGAGGAAGCAAATCCAGATAGTTGGTAGATCTGAACAGCTGTAAGCAACACATCCTGTTTTTCAACAAATTTGGAATTTACAACTTACAGTACACTCAGTAGTAGGTCTTTCTTTCCTCCTCCTCCTCCTCCTCCTCCTCCTTTTCAAATTGTATTTTCTTTTCTTTTTCTGGATCCATACAGAGAAACATGGAGTATAGTTAAGTGGCATGCAGTGTTGTATGATTTTTGCTCCCCCCATTTGCCCCCACAGTAGTTTTTCGCCATATCAAAAGTTTCTTAGCAAACCACAAATTACATCTACCACCCAAACTTTAATCACAGAGATCAGGTAGTTTGGGTGTATACCTACACCAGGAGAGCCCATAGATTGGGGATGGGGTGGGGTGGCGGCATCCCCAGACACAGAGGAGGGATGTACAAAGCATCTATCATTAGGGTGTTAAACCTCTTACAACCTAATAGCTAAATAAAAGAAAATATTTCTTCACAAGATGCATATTAAACTATGGGATTCACTATCACCCCTGCTAATCAAAAAGTCAAAAGGAGAAATCTTTTCTAGCCTTCCTCTGCAAGAGCTGTTTGATTAGGGATTGTCGGGGATTGAATCTGGGACCCTACTGTATACAAGTCATGTACTCAACTTTTTTATTTACTTACTTACTTACTGCATTTCTATACTGCCCAGTAGCCAAAGTTCTCTGCGTGGTTTATAAAACTTAAAACCATAAAACCCATTCAAATATAAAACAATGACCATATAAAAACATAATATAAAATATAGTATAGAAGCACAACCAGGATAAAACCGAGCAGCCATGCAGAAATTAATACGGATTTAAAATACAAATTTAAACAACAAGGTTAAAAATCAAACTGAAGAATTGTTAAAATACTGGGAAAACAAAAAGGTCTTCACCTGGCATCGAAATGAGTATAATATAGGTGTCAGGCGAACCTCTCTAGGGACCTCATTCCACAGTCAGGGTGCCACAGCAGAGAAGGCCCTCCTCCTGGTAGCCCCTGCCTCACTTCCTTTGACAGGGACTCACGGAGAAGGACCCCTCAGGATGATCTTAGAGTCCAGGCAGGTATATATGGGAGGAGGCGTTCCTTCAGATAACCTGGCCCCAAGCTGTTTAGGGTTTTGAATGTTAATACCAGCACTGAGATATGTATCCTGTTCTTGAAGCAATAACTAGTATCTGGGAAAGGAACATATCATTTTGTCTCCTTTCATAAATGTGGTCCGACACTTCAGCCACTACACTACACTGGCTCTCCATTTTGTGATTTGTTTAGTTCCAAATCAATATTAAACATTACTCTGGGAAGAGTGAATCAGGTTGGTCCACTTAAAAATGGGAACCAAGCAAAATCATCATGCTAGACATATGATCCACACACTTGATTTTGGGGGTTTGCCAAGTTTGGGCTACAATCCTAAGCACACCTGAAGCTTGATCCTAAGCAAATTTACTGGGAAGTAACTAGAACTAACTCCCTATCTTGCATAGGATTGCAAATCTACTTGGATGTGTATTTTACTAGAAGAGATGGGACTTCTGTGTAAATGTACTTAGGATTGGGTAGTAAATGTGGCCCGCAATGCCACAACCAGAGCAAATGAATCACACCTTGAGTATTATTCTGTTACAGACTTAATATTTACTTTGAATAATCTTGAGGTTTCGAGAGTAACTGCTCTGATCTATTTTTAACTGTCAAGAAGCAGGGAAATTTGACTTTTAAATGACAAAGGCAGATCTGTTGTTTGCCAATGAATATAGCTTTTATGGAAAAAAAATGAACTTTACTGCCATATCATTATTTTAATAAGATTTGTCCAAAACTGCATCAATAAAAGATACCACTTTTCTGGGAGAATTAAAGGCCAGAAGGGCAGGCTATATCACACTTGAACACGTAGCTGGTGCGTATAACATAGGAACATAGGAAGCTGCCTTATACTGCGTTACACCCTTGGTCTATCTAACCTGGTGTTCTTGACACTGACTGGCAGCAGATCTCTAGGGTTTCAGGCAGGAGTTTCTCCAACCCTACTTGGAGAAGCTGGGGATTGAACCTGGGACCATCTGCATGCTCTACCACTGAGGCACGACCCCCCTGCTAATTAGGTAAAAGATGGATCCACCCAAGCATCAAGATTTATTTGATGGTAGAACAAACTGCAGAGGAAAAGCAGTATCAATGTAGTTATTCTCAGTATTATTGTATTAACCTTTGGAATCCACTAATTTAAAAGGTAGGGTAAATTATCTTAATTATAGACCATATTAACCACTGGGGGGAAACGTTATGATTAGGGGAGAGTGAATCTAGGGAGGTACAAGCATCCTTCCATTTGCAGTTGAAGGCACGCAATCCTTTGAATGCCCCCAAGTGAGCATGTGAGTAGAATTGACAGTTTGCATGTACTTCAGTCAAGGAAGCAGGCTCAACAGTTATAAGGCTTCTAGTAATCACGTCCTGACACATTGGCTGAATTCGGACAACACATTAAGCAACTGAGGGAGGGGGGTGGAAACAATCGTCAGTTGTGTTGCTTATTGTGTTGTGTGGAGGGCAACACGCCACTCACAAACTACTGACGGTATGCTATTCTGCCCAAATAAGCAACTGAGAGAAACAATTGGCTTGTGAGTTGTTTAGTTTGAAGCCAGTTGTTTAAAGTGTTGTGTGGAGGGGTGAGTGGGTTAATGGCATGTGGTGAGTGGGTTAAAATACAAGCTCATAGAGGCAGGTGACAAGAGTGACCAAAGTGGTGGCTGCCACTCTGCTACAACTGGTGCAACTTGCAGAGGCTGCTGGGATAGAACTGGGAGGACTGAGGGAGGAGGGAGGGTGGGGAGAGGGGTGGGGGCTTTGTCAGTCAAATGCCGGGTTGACTATGAGTCCACTCAACGCCAGCCCCAACCACCCACAGTTGTGTAGGAATATGTTGTGGGGGGAGAACCCACAAACTAACCAACTGTGAGTTGGCTACTCAACTCACCATTGACTTCTTTATAATCTGCTCCAAAATTTTCCCAGGGATTGTTGTCAGACGGATTAGTCCTTTTTGTCCTTTTTGAAGATAGAGAGAACATTAACCCTCCCCCAGTTATTCAGCACTTCACCCGTCTTCCATGATTTCTAAAGATAATAGACAGTGGTTCTGAGAGTTCTTCTGTCAGCTCCTTTATTACTCTAGGATGCAGTTCATTGGGCCCTGGAGATTTGAACTGCTTTCTTCTGGCAGACCTACCCAGTTGAATTTGAAGATGTTTTTAATAACGTATTTGTTTTTTATCTGTTTTAATGGTTTATCTATTTTATGATTTTTATATTTATATTTGTTGTTGTTCCCGCCTCGATCTGGATGGAGAGGCGGGTTAGAAATAAAATAAATAAATAAATAAATAAATAAATAAATAAATAAAATAAAATAAACTCATTCAAAGAAATTAGGTGTTCCTTGACCATTTGTTTATCTATCTCAAACTGCAATCCTTCCCCTTCAGCTTGTACTTCACTTTTGCCAGGGGGGGCGTCACAGACCCACTTTTAGGAGAAGACTGAGCCAAAGTAGAAATTGAGCACTTTAGTGTTTTCTTTGTCATCTGTTATCAATTTTCCATCCTCATTGAGTAGTTGAACCACCATTTCTTTCCTCTGTCTTTTACTATGCACATACCTGAAGAAAGCTTTTTTGTTGCTTTTAGCATTCCTCGCTAGCCTCAGCTTATTCTCAACTTTAGTCTTCCTGAGACCATTCCTGCAATTCTATGCTACCTGTCTGTACTCTTCTTTTGTAGCCTGGCCTTCCTTCCACTTCATATATGTTCCCCCTTTTTTTTTGTTTTCAAGTCTAAGTTTTTTGTGGAGTCACATTGGTTTCTTCTGTTGACTTTTATCTTTTTTCCTTGTTGGAATTGTTTGTAATTGTGCCTTTGACATTTCCATTTTTAAAAACTCCCACCCATCTTGAACTCCTTTTCTCATTAGGGCCACTTGCCATAGGACCTTACTTATCATAGTTTTGGATTTATTAAAATTGGCTTTCCTGAAATCCAGAGTACACGTATGGTGACACTCAGCTTTTGCTTCCTTTAAAATCAAGAACTCAAGTATGATGTGGTCACGTTCCTCCAGAGTTCCCATAACTCTCCTTTTCTTGTCTACCCCAAGGGCCTACAAACTTTGGGCGGAGAAGATGGCAGCTGCAGCAGCAGCAATATAGAACTGCTGAATGTCCATGTTCTGCATTGATCAAGGAGTAGGACTAAGTGTCCCATCATCTCCCATGGGAAAGTGATGCTACAAACTTTGATTTCCAGTGTTGGGGGGTGGCTGGGTGGCTATTGGAATGGTGTATCATGAAAAAGAGGGTGGAAGGATGGCTAAAACCCTGATAGGGGCTAGTGCTGGCTCAAGGTTTTTGAGGGCCCTTGGGAAGACACCCCCAATGGGTCCCTCAAAGAGTTCACCTCCCTCAGAGAGTCTATGTTCTCAATGTCATTGACACCAGCTGATCTTGATCCCCTTCCTTCCTCAACATTGCTACCACTTGTGTGCTTGACAGGTAGGGAGCCAGTGAGCAAGTAAGAAGTGCTGTCTATTGCTCCTCCTCCTTCTCACCATCTACTTGCCTGGGCCAGAGTGAGAGACAGGTGAAGAAGCAGGTTGTGATGGTGAAGAGGAGGACCAACTCCAGGGGGGTTCCTGCTAGGGTGTTGACCATCATCAGGTGCCTAACCATGTCTACCCTTGATGCTGGCTTTGACGGGAGCATCCCCCATTGCAACATGTTGTTGCCAGTCTGACATGCTATACCAATAAGGGACTCTGGCTTGTAAGAAAGCTAAATTTGTAATTGTGAATAGAACCGGGGGTTTTTTTGTCCCCTACTATAAATCTAGTTCTGATAATATAATATATTCTGGATATAAACAACAAGTTGTACCTGCTGAAAGACTTATTCATCAAGGTCTTTGTTCTCCATTGCTGGTTGTTAGTTTTTGTTGTTGTTGTTGGTTTTGAGGATAGTAATGAGTGGCCACATGTCAAAATGAAAATAGCCAGGAGCCATGTAAAGCTCATCTCTGGCAGACTAACTGCAAGAGGTTTGCTGCAGATGTCCAGATGTTCTTTTCAGCTTGCTGCTGGCAAACAGCCCAATTAATATAAAGCAATTTGTGGCAGGTATTTTTTTTTTAAGTAAGGGAAAGATGAACATTTTAAACAAAATTTCCCTTAGGAATCCCTTTATAATTATAATTGTGTCATTTGAAATGACCTTAATGATATTTTGAAAATTAAAATAGGCATGTGCATGCTTATACACACAGTTGTAACCACAAATAAAATAATACACCATAATGATTGCTTAGTTAAACAAAATATCTAGCACCAGCTGCAAAGAGATGATAGATAGATGATAGATAGAAAGATAGATAGATAGATAGATAGATATTGAAATAGATACTTATCCCCAGTGTCATCCAATTACATCTTACAAAATTACTAATAGCACAATCCTATCCATGTATACTCAGGAATAAGTCCCACTGAGTTCAATAGGGCTTTCCCCCAAATAACCATGTAGAGCAGCTTTCCTTGACCTAGATCCTCACAAATGTGTTGGATTTCAGTTTCCATCATCCCCAATTAACCTTGGCAACTAGCCTGGCAATCCCTGGAGATGATGGGAACTGAAGTCCAAACCATATGTAGAGCTCCAGATTGGAGATGGCTAGTGAATAGGATTGTGACCTAAATCTCTCCCCCCCCCCCACATGTATGGTTGAAAGGAGAGTTGAACATTGTTAACAGTGATAGGTCACATCGAGTTCATGGGGAGACCATAGCTTCCAAAATCCCTGACTATTGCCCATGCTGGCTTGGGCTGATGAGAATTGAAGTAGAAAGCATCTGGAGGCAGTGGAGGCTAGTGGCTCTGATTTCAGTGTGGCTGTGAATCTATTCTGGTTCTGCACCTTTGATAGCTCCTTCAGAGTTCTAACTGGTTCTGACTAAAACATGGAATGGATTTACAGTCCGACTGAAATGGGAGCCACCAACCTCCATTTTCTGGAGGGTACTAAATTGTGCAAAGCGGCCCTATGCACTTCAAAGAAGGGGTAAATAGGAAAGCCTTTGTGGGTGCTGATAATGTGGGTGCAGTGCCTATCAGTGCAAGGAACCACTGCATCAGGTGTAGGTATTGATAATCAAACTCATCCATACAGCTTCTCTCTCTGAAGGGAGTTCTACACTTCCCAGTGGCCTCCTCTCCTTAGTTCTGCTTCTGTGGCAATCCCTGCTCCCGCCGAAGAATGGATTCCATGAGGCATTTCTTTGTTGGGAACCTATGGGGGAGGTGGATCAGAGGTTTCACAGCACTAATTTCTAATAGAGCATGCCATTGCAGTTACACAGGTCATGATGCATTGCAGCAACAAAGGAAGGTGTAGGGAAGACTCAGCTGTATATTTTACAGGGTGTGGATGGGAGAGAAATCTTTTAATTCTCTTGCATGTTCCTCGATAGACACATTCTTATGGCCATTAAAGATCATCCCTGCCAAGTGAAATCAAGGCGAAATTGTGAAAATGATCTGAAGCCATGAAAGTCAAAAAAGTAGGTAGGAGAGCCCAAAGCTGAGAACTAGATCCAGTGCAATGCAGTGGACTAAGTCTCTTGGTTGGACAAAGGAAACCTGGGTTCAAATCTCCACCAAGTTACTGGAGGTCCTTGGGATAGCCTCCATCTATCAAGCGGGAAATTTACAACAGCTGATAGCTTAGACAAAGGGTGAGTAAGGGGGACATGATAGAGGTGTACAAACTGATGCATGCTGTGGAGAAAGTGGAGAGGGAGACTTTTCTCCCCGCTCTTTCATAAGACTTATCCGGGGTCATCTCATGGAGTGGATTATTGGGAAACTCAGAACAGGTAAAAGGGAGGGCTTCTTCACACAGCACATAGTTAAACTATGGAATTCACTCCCCAAAGATGTAGTGATGGCCACCAATTTGGATGGCTTTAAAAGGGGGTTAGAAGAATTCATGGAAGAGAAGGCTTTCAATGGCTACTACTAGTCCTGATGGCTATGTGCTACCTCCAGTATCAGTGGCAGTAAGCCTACGTACACCAGTTGCTGGGGAACCTGGGAGGGAGGGTGCTGTTGCACTCATGTCTTGCTTGTGGGTTTCCTGTGGGCAGCTGTTTGGCCACTGTGTGAACAGAATGCTGGACTAGATGGACCCTTGATTTGATCCAGCATGATTCTTCTTATGTTCTTACATTCTTATGGGCCTTGCTCTGATCCAGAATAGCTCTTCTTATGTTCTTATGGACCTTGATCTGATCAAACATGCCTCTTCTTATGTTCTCATATCCTTAAGCCACAGAAAGGTAACCTGCTGCTCTAGGATCACATGAGCTCCTCAGCTTGGTCTCATGCAGGCCTCAGTGTAATTTCAAAAGCCCTCTGCATATGATCAGAGATCTGGCAAGAGTGATCCGTTCGTTCCTGGGTAGTCCATTGGGTAGGAAGGAAAAGTGAGGATGAGAAGGGGATGTCAGAAAGGGAAAAGGGGTGATTCGCTCACTGCTGGTTATGACCCCGCCCACCACCAACCTGCAGTCCCTGACAGATGACCCACTAGAGAATGCAACCCTTGTCAGTAAAAGAAGGTTGCCCATCCATGTCATAAATCTAATTTAACCTCACAGGGCTGTTGTGAAGTTGAAATGGAGAGGCAACATGTCAGCAGTCTTGATCTCTTTGGGAGAAGGCTAGGATGGAAATAAATAAGCCAATCAAAGCTTTGAATGGTTCTCCATGCAGATTGCCTCCTCCTCCTCCTCACCATCACTGTACACAGGAAACAATGGCTGAATTGGGACGACACAATAAGCAACTGGTGGGAGGGAAACAATCATCAGTTGTACTGGCTATCGTGTTGTCCGAATGCTGCCATAGTCAACTCAGCGTTGATCCTAATCCACACCACGGTTGATTATTGATTACCATGTTGTGTGGGGAGTACCCCCTAGATGAACAACTGTAAAGATGATTATTACCCCACCATTGACTGTCGTGTTGTCCAAATTCAGCCAATGTCTGCTCATTTCTTATGTTCTCTGTGGTATCCTTCATATGCAGCAGTGTCCATACAAGAACCAGTTTTACATGCTGCAACCCCCCATGCACCCAGCTGGGGGCTGCCTGTGGATAATGCAACTGCAGGATATGTGGGTCTTTGCCACAAAATTGTCATCCTACCTCCAGGCTAGGGATGTACAGATTTTGTTTAATCCATTCCGTTTTGTGTTTCGTGGATTGTCAGGCATAATTCGTCCTGTCGTTCACTCCTTGAAAGAATCGAATCCTCCTCACCACTTTAGAAGGATATGCAAAAAGGTCTGCCTTAATTTACATCACTTTCTCTGGCATGTAGCATTTTGTGTATTTTTCTTAACTCAGCATACAATAATGAGCAGATCACACGCAAAAGAAGAGTGCTGCACTGTGGAGGCTGAAAAGAAAGCATCGATGTATAAAATGTTGTTTGTTTGTTGTTTGTTTGTTTAAAATGGTGTGTGTGTGTGTGTGTGTGTGTGTGTGTATAAGCATTTTCCTCAGCAACTTCCGTATGATTTAATTTGTGCACATTACCAGAAAGTTTTTTTAAAAAAAAATAAAATGGTCTGGAGGATCTGTGCAAGTCAAAAGATGCAAGTCTGTTGTAGAATCCACGAATCATTTGAACCCATTTCAGATTTCTCTAACATCCCTACTGCAGGTGAGGTGTCAGTTGTATGTGTGTCCATATGATTCCTACATACTTGATCGAGAGGGGTCTTTTTCCTCCTACATCGTGCTTAGTTCTTTGACAGCATATATAGTAACCCTGACATTAAATGGGCAATTTCCCCCCCCTAGAATTTTTCTGCATGCTTAATTCTTTGCCCATCTGATGTATGTGTTATCCATGGCTTGGATAGCACAGGAATATCCACTATTATCCATGGCTTGAGCTCAGTTCCTTGAGTTACATGTTCTGCATGTAAGTTATTTCCTGTTCTGTGTCTGTTTCACTCTGTTAGAAGTGGGGGACTCATGTTGCCGTGGATGGTATCATTGCCAGAAGGGGATTTGCAAGCACATGTGATTGCTATGCACCTTCTATCATCCATCCCCAGTCAGTTGCACTCCAGATGGTTTGGAATACTCCCATCATCTCCCAGCTAACATGGTCATTGGGGAGGAGATGATAGGAGTTATAGTCCAAGCCATCTGGAAGGCACCAGGTTGGGGAAGGCTGCCTTAGATGAACTGGCCATTTTCTGTGGGTGGTGTCTTGTTACCACTGGATGCCACCACCTGAGCACACATATCCATGGGTGGCCACCTCCTTACTACTTGACACCCCCTTTCGAAATCTCCTCTGGTGGGCTTCCACCAAGCTACACACACACACACACACACACACACACACCCCACTGTCTGGTGATGAACAGCAGTACTACAGTTCCTGGATCTGGCCCTGGCAGCACAAATCACCCATCATTTTAGTTACCCACAATGCCCCCAACATAGCATAGTTCTGGGGGCATTGTGGGTAGTTAAAATGGCAGCCCCTACTGAGGAGATACAATGTTAGGGGTGTTGTGGATAGTTAAAGTGATGATTATCTCACAGATCCAGCCACCTGGCATACATTGGACCCTTATGGAATTATGTAGCCAAAAGTTCCCAAATACTGACAATAACTTTGTCCTGGATGATATTCCATGACACATGTACCTCAGTTCTGTCCCAGACAAAGATAACACAAAATGGTGGTATCTTTGCAATGCTGACATACCACCATTTTGTTTTAAAAGAGTTGCACAGCTGTACAGCACTTGTTTTATTCCTGATTGCCAACTGGGCAGTAGAATTTCCTAGCTTGGTAGGCTGTTCTCCTGACCTCCTTTGAACTTGTATCTGGTTTGTTTGTACAACCTGATGTTTTGTTAGCAGAACAGCAATAACCAGACAAGGCTGAGCTGTGTGAAATCCTGGCTGAAGGAGCACACTTTACACTGGATAAATCACATTGGAAACAAGAAAGCTTGTATTTTATTGCAAGAAATACATGTTGGAATGTCCCCAACCCAGGATGGATGGAGACCCTAAGAGATGTCTCTGCTCTGAGAGGCAAGAGCATGAAGAAGAAGGAAGTAGGAAGTGAGGTCAGCAACCCTAAGAGTATCAATCTACCATGAGAAGGAAGGTCAGCACAGATCAGAGGACAGCCTAGGAATCTCAGAGTTCCTCCATCTATTCTCTTTGTTTCCTTTTGAAGCTAGCTGAGTTGCACACTCCCAGCATGTTTCTTAAATGGACCCTGCTGAGACTCATGCATATCTGTCATCCTGGAAGTAAAGTCTGACTAAGCTCTTCCACCTTACCCATCTTCCTCAGCCCAGAGTGATGTACTTACCTGGCAGTGCTGGATCCAGAAACCTTTAGGTCTATATGTGGCTAACCATATGGCGAGCCATCAGAAAGGCAGCTTGGAATATGTGTCTGGACAGTGAAGTATTCTCAGGCTTTCATTGCTATTGGGGCCTCCTTGGACAGAAAATTCTATAAAAGGTGTTGCCTGAGTAAACAAGGGTGTGTTTCCGGTCTCCTTGGCTTGGGTGCGTTTCCAGGCTCCTTGGCTTTGCTGTGCTTCTGGGCTCCTTGGCTCTGATTCCCTGGCTCACCTGTTACAGCTTCCTATGGTTTGTCCTTAACAGTTTACGGGAGGATCGAATGAAAAAGAGCCTCAGCACACCTTGTGGCAAGTGAACCCTATCCCCAAAGTAGGTTCAGTGCCTTGGATAGTTTCTTTAGAGTTCTGCCTGGTTCTGACTAAAACACAGAGTGGATTCACAGCCCCACTGAAATCAGAGCCTCAAGCCTCCACTGGGATAGCCAGTGTCATTTTGGCATCTAACCCTTAGGACTTGTGCCCTTTGTGGAGGGGAAATAAGAAATTGAGCAGAATCAAACTTGACAGATTCTTCCATTTCTAGTGATGAGACCCAGAGAGCACAATGTTGGTTACTATCACAGCCAGGATTTCACCCTTTCCACATCTCATTAGTGTGCCAAAGCCTCCCTCCCTCTCTCTCTTTCTCTCTCTGTCTGTCTGTCTGTCTCTCAGTATGGTGTAGCTAGTTACAAAAACGATTTAAATCTGGGCATGAATAAAATGCAGCTCTCACTCCTGCCACTGAAGTGATAAAAGTACATGATGCTTTAAAGTGAAGTATCCGAGCTGTCAATCAAAATTCCCAGGAGCCTCAGTAACACCCTGAAATGTAGCACAGGGTTAGGGCATTATGCCACAATGAATGGTGAGCACGCCAGTAATAACTCCCTCAAGAGTCAGGGAGTTGTGACCAATAATGAAAAAAGCAGGGATTATGCATGTCTGCTGGGATTCAGATACTCTGCTGATAAATACTTAGATAGATAAACAGCATCCTTCAGACTCAAGGTGCACATCACATAAATACATGATTTTTATCCTTTACAGCTCTTCCTATTTCCCCATAACTGCATTATTAAGTTCTGTGTCCAAACTCCCATGGGGTTCAGTTTCCCAGGACAGAGCTGGCAGGCAGAATAGGTATACAAGTGGTCACTGGATTGTGCATTGCTGTCAGAGTCCTTGTAGGATAGAAGACATTTATAGAGCAAGATTCAGTTCCATTTTAATAAACAAGCAGAAAGTGGTGGTGATGGAGAGGGGAACATACAGTCAGATCTCTGTCATTCTGTACATGAACATCATCAAACCTGTTCACTTGTTCTTTCTACTCAAGACTGGCAGATATTTCTGGTGTTGTTCAGGTCCACTTCCTTCAACTCGTCACTGAGGCTGCTCCTCACCTCCTCTCTTGAGGAGTAGCATTGCTGAGGAGTGGAGGAAAGCAGCTCTCAGTGGACACGGGCAACTCCGGGCAGGGCATGCTGGGTCGTGTGGCCATTTCAGAGATATTGGGCGATCGCGCACGATCTCCGAAATCTCTGAAATGCCTACACCTCCCAGCATGTCTTCAGTGTTCCACAGGTGGCCCAGTCCTCTGAAAGGCACTTCCTCGACAGTTTCTGAGAGTTGTAGGCATGCTGGGAATTGTAGGCGCCAGCATAGGATTTGTTTTAAATTGTTTAAAAATAGTTAAACCACAAAAAATTGGGTTTCAGGTTTGTTTTGGTGCATTGTACACGAAGATCTATCAGTGTCGAAATTTCAAGTTTGTAGCTCATCTAGAAGTGGGCAAACATTTCTGGACATACAAACCCACCCACAGACTTTCAGTTTTATAGGTAGAGATGTTCATGGACTCCTTCTGTATCTCCCTAGAGGAGAAAAATAAGTGTCTGTAGAAATGTGTATGTGTATGTGTAGAAATGTATGGAAATTGCTTCTTGTACTTCTCTACCCAATTTGTAATCAGCAAAATTAGGGCCACCATTTCCTCAAATTTTATTGGGCGGTAGGCAGAGAATAAATTATCCAATAGTTTCTTGGGGCCAGAACTGTCAATTGGAAGTAACATTCCCCCCTTTTTTTTTTTGCTGTTGCTGCAAGAACATACATCAGCAACTATCTTGGTAGCCTTGATACTATTTTGCCCCCATATCCCCCACCCCACAATGCATGTTGTTTGAGTGTAGTTTCTGATCCAATGTAATTAAATATTTATTTGTTTATTTCATTTTTATTCTTCCCTTTCTCCAAGGGACCCATGGTGGTGGGCACCACTCCTCTTATCCTCCCAACGATCCAGGTGAGATAGGTTAGTCTAAGAGATTTTGGCTGTTGAAAGGGTGCTTGGTGAGCTTCATAACTGAACACCTCGGGACTTCCTGTTCCTAGCCTGACATTCTGATTACTCATCCTGGGTACAGTGATTAGCAATAGTTCTTCTATCTATTGACTAACGTAACTAAATCTGTCTGACATAAGGTGATCAGTCCCAATCAGATCTGGGATGTAGAAAGAGTTGAAAACATGATGCTGGACACAAGGGCACATCTAACCTGATATTCCTTTATTGGTTACACTTATATTGCACTTCTAGTCACAGATATCAAATATGAATGGAAGATGGTCCCTATCCAATCATAATTACCACTCACTACAGTGGAAGACTACCCCTACTCAGTGGCTCAATTTGGACGACACGTTAAACAACTGAGAGGACTTAACCCACTGATGGTGTGTTAAAAAGGTGGCCTCAATTCGGACGACATGCTGCAGCAGGGGATGCAAAGTTAATTTAACCACCCTGGTGGTTAATAACGTACTCGGTTTTGACGGACAGCCCGGCCGCCATTTTCCCCACTTACCGAACTCCGTCAGTCCTCCAGCAGGTATCCCAGCACACACTGCGGCCGAAAACCATGGGCGCCGCCATTTTAGATGATGCAGGACACGCCTCCCAAACCCCATTGGCTGCCTCAGTCAGTGGGCAGAACTCAGCAGCCTCAGGCAAAGAGGCAGCCAGGAGGAACGGCAGCACCAATACAACACCCGCACCCCACGCCCAGCAGAGCAATCCCAACATTGGCACCCATGCCCCAGGGAGCCTCCCACCACCCACCTTACACAGGGGACGTGGCAGTCGCTAGGACGACCCACGGCCCCCAGCCCCCAACCCCCTCCTAGAGCATCTCCCGCACACACAGGAATGAAGGCAAGAGTGGGGTGGTTTGGAAAGCTTTATTCAGCAGGGAAGGCAGACATGGGTAAGACGGCACATGGGCACCAGTATGCCAGGGTAGAGCCCACAGAAAGGACAAGCACCCCCAGGAAGGAAGGAGGAGGAGGCTGGAAGGAACAGCGGTGAAGGCGGGACGGCCGAGGCTACACCCCCAGGGAGCCAAGCACGGAACGTGCCAAGGGGACGTGTTGGAGAGGGGGGGCTTGCCAGGGAGAGATGCCAGTCCACAGATGGAACCCCCACAGCCAACACTCACACGGGGTGGGGGTAGCGCAGCCAGATCCAGGCACTGATGCTCTCACGCACCTGGGACGCCTCTGCACGGGCTCGGCGCTCCCCAATGGGGTTCTCTGGCCCCGGCAAAGGCACAATGTCATGCCCATCCACAGCGATGGCGTCGGCGTCCTTGCCCTCCTGAGGGAGGTCGGGGTGTTTGGCCAGTAACACATCCCCACGGGACTCGCAGATGTTGTGCAGGATGCAGCAGCACACCATCACGTCCGGAATGATGTTGGACTGCAAGTCCAACAAGCTGAACAGGGAGTGCCAGCGTTCCTTCAGATGCCCAAAGGCACACTCCACGGGCAGGCGGGCATGGCAATGGTAGTAGTTGTATTTACGCTGGACGGTATGGGGCCATCAGCCACGGCTGCAGGGCGAACACCTGGTCAGCTAGGAGGAGCAGCCCAACCGCGCGCCCGCACACAGAAGCAGGGCCAGACTTCAGGAAGCACCCTGATGTCAGCTTGGCAGCCAGGGGGGAGTTCCAGAAGACAGCTGTGTTGTGGCTCCGCACGGACACACCCTCATACACGTCCAGGAAGCGGCCCTTGGCATCCACCCCCACCTGGAGGACCATGCTGTAGAAATGCTTACGGTTGTAGTATTCCTCGCCACGGGTGGGGGGGCCAGGATGCGCACGTGGGTCGAGTCCATCGCCCCCACCGCCCGTGGGAAGCCCAGGGCATGGAAGCCACGCATGTTCTCCTTCTCGTCCCCCACCTGGATGACGTTGGCCAGGTACAGCTCGTTCAGCACGCTCACCGTCTCACGGAAGATCTCGCACGCGGTGGACACGCCCACACCGAAGATGGTCGACAATGGCGGGTAGCCCACGTTGAATGCTAGCTTGTACAGCGTCAAGCCGAGGTGACGGGACACTGGAATACTTCTGCACTGTAGGACAGGTGTCACCTCGGCCACCAACACCTCGAACGTTGCGCGAGACATGCGGAAGCTCCCACGGAAGCGCTCGTCATCCCAGTCCTCCAAGTCCTGTATCTCATGCCACATGGTGTCCATCCGGGAAAGCACCCAGTGGCGGACGCTCTCGTGCTCGACAAGAAGCTTGGCCGACGTCGAGAGGGGTGGGGCGCGGTGCAGGGCCACTCCTGCCGTGCCCTCGGCCAACTTCTCCACGAGCAACGTGGATGCCACACGGGGATGAACCAGTGGCAGGATAGTGGCCCGGAGACAAGGCACAGCCTCCGTTGCTCCGAGGGGGCAGTGGAAGGTCTCCACCACCAACACTGGCTTCGCGGGCATGGCTCCACCTAGCCAGCGAAGGTGGGCATGGAATAGGTCCTCCTCGTCAGCGTCACCATGGTTTTGCGTGGCCGCCTGGATTGCTCCTTGCAAGCAGGCCATCGCGAGCTCCATCCGGGACATTCTTGCAAATGCCAGGCAGGCCGGAGAGGGGGTGGGCAGGATGGGAGGAGCAGTGGACGAGACAGAGCAGGAGGGTGGAGGGAGGTGGGGCTAGAGACGGAGCATGGGACCGTCAACTTCGTTAGCATGGGAATGGGAGGGCAGGAGGATTTGTTTAGGCTAAAGCGCACCTACAAGGCAGAGGGGAGTGACAGGAAGCGGCCAGAGTGGGGCGCATGATGGGGAATCGGCAGAGTGGGCCGTTACTATGCTATGACTAGGGGGGATGGGCGTGCACCTCCAAGCTGCCAAACAACCCTACGGCTGGCCGTGGATCGGACGGCGACAGCGACGGACGCTTCATTCCAGATGTCGAATGCAACATATTAGTTCTCCTAGGGCCACCTCCAGAGCATGGAGATGGCGTGCCTTTTGGGCCCTCTGCCTTCTATGGATGGCTCGGCGGAGGGAGCGCAGTTTCCCTGGGAGGCGAGAACAGAAGGGGGGAGAGGAGGAGGAGAGCCATCAGTGACACAGAGGCCACAGTAACACCAATGCATACCACCGAACAGCCCAGTTACCAACCTCCATGCCAAAGGGCCATTCGGCGTCGAACAATGCACCCTGCTTGGTGGCTGTCGGACCCGTAGGGTGATGCCATCGTGACCAGTTCTGGCTTCAATGAGGGGAGATAGGGCCGGGAACGAGCGGCATCCAGCGCGTGCAACGATGTTGCATTGGGATGCTGATGGACATAGCCTTGAGCGTCTAGACCGGGCTGAGGGAGGCGGCGGCCAGAGGGACACGGATCTAACAGGGTCCTATCGCGTATAGGGGTGCGGGAGAGTATACACGTCCCTATGGGTTCTATGGGGGATGGGTCTAGGGGCTTGTGGAACGACCTCACCTTAGGCCATGTCGTCCTGAGTGGGCCTTTCCACCCCCTCCTCCTCCTCCTCTGCCTTCTCTCCCCCCTCCTCCTCTCCCTCTTCGTCGGTGTCAGGTGGGATGGCGCAGCCCCTCTTTGGGCGGCCGCCTATGCTCCGGTGCTCCTGCCCTCTGGCCGCCCCCCCCGCCTTCCCTGAGGCAACTGCTGCCGACGATGCTGACTGTGGGGTCCGATATGGTGTGGCCATTGGTGGGGGCAGGTACTGCTGTTGCTGCGGTGGCGCCATGTATCCGTACAGCCCCATGTAGGGCGCAGGCTGCAGAGGCCCATGGTAGGCCCCACGGAAGGATTGGGTGAGCTCCCTGAGCACTTCAGTTTGGCGGTCGATGGCTGCTGTGCGCTCCTGCATGCCTCGGTCGATGATGGCATCGGTGGCCGCCATGGCCTTAGTCATGCCGGTGACATGGTGCTCCAGACCAATACGCACATCCCTCCCCGCCTCCCGTGTGGCTTGGGCGCACTCCTGCACGGCTTGGCTTGCTGTGCGTGTAGCCCACATGGTGAGAACGCGCTCCTTGGTGCGCCTGGCCTCCTCCTCGGCCGCCATGTATGTGAACAGGTCGTGGATGCGCTCCCCAGTTGTCTCCGTGACAGAGACCAACTCCCTCGCCACCTGCAGCCAGTCTGCCCTGCGCCTGTTGCGCATCCGGACACACCTCTGCGCGTTGGTCAGGGGACGGACTTCTTTGGCCGCAACCTCACCGTGCTCGCCTGTGGGCAGTGGCAGCGGCTCCTCCTCTAGGGGGGCTGCACCCTCCATTGGCTCGCCCTCCGGCTGTGGAGGCCCCTCGATCTCCTGCTCCAGCACAGCCTCCCCGGCCTCAAGCTCCGCATCCGACGGCGCCTCCACCTCCATCGCTTCCATCTCCACATACGTTTCATCGGAGGCCTGCGTATCAATTTGCAGCAGCTCTTCCTGGGACGGTGACAGTTCAGGCTCGAGCACATCGCCCACCTGTTGTTCCACGAGCAGCTCCATTTCATCCTGATCCTCCTGGGACACCGGACCCATCTCCATCACGACATCCAGGATCCCGTGTGGTAGGTCTCGCACCATTGTTGCGTGTTTCGAGGACCCTAGCCACGTGCGTGGTGCTGGCACTGGCCCTGCCACTCGCCCTACGATGGCAGCCATGCTCCCCTTCGTGAGAGTCTCCCATGTATGGGACGGCCCTGGCTCTTCCTCCCCCTGCTGGGTCTCTGGCACCAGGGGGATAGGTGCGGGGTCCTCTACCTGCATGTCCACACAGATGAGCCGTAGGAAGGTCGTGGGGCTTCTGCTGCTGGAGGAGGCTGGCGTGGGGGAGGCTCCTTGAGGTGGTGGCTGTCCTGGCCACTTGGGTGATGGCCTCGCAAGCACTGATGGACTTTGGGATGCTGCGGGCCGGCTCATCGGCCTCGCCTTGGCCGGACATGCTTCGGCTGCTGCCCTCGCAACTTTCTTGGCAGGGGGTGCGGATGATGCTTTCAGGGCTCTCTTAGGGGGCGTGTGGATGATGCTTTTGGGGCTGCCTTGGCGGGGGGTGTGGATGATGCTTTCGGGGCTGCCTTAGCGGGGGGGGCGGATGATGCTTTTGGGGCTGCCTTGGCGGGGGGTGTTGGCCGTGGGTCGACCAGCCTTGCCGGAGGCTCCTGTTTCTGTGCACCGGGGCCCTCTTCCCATTGCACTCCTTGGTCCAGCCATGCTCGTTGACGCGTGCACGGAGGCTCGTTGGTGGCGACCCCACTGCCCGCCGTGTGCCCCGGGATGATGTCGTAACTCTCCAACAGCAGACATGACAGTTTGTCGTAGAAGGGCATGGTGCATGGCTGGGCGCCAGTTCTTTTATTGTGAGTGACAACTTCCTTGAACTTCCTCTTGAGTCCATGCAGCTTGTCCTTACATTGCTTTCCATTGCGGTCGTATCCCCGTTCCTGCATTTTCTCGGCTAGCCAGGGGTAGAGCTTATCGTGCCTGGCAGTGGCCATGATCCTCCTGGCGTCCGGGCTCCTCCAGAGCTCTATGAAGTGGCCGATCTCCTCCTCGGACCAGCGCAGCACTCTGCATCTTTCCTGGGGGTCCTGGCTGCTCCCCTCTTCAGGGGGTTGTGAGCCGGAGTCCTTGGCTGTCCCGTCCTGTGCCCCCTCTCCCTCTGGCTCCATGTTGCCAATGGGTGAGTGGTTCAGTGGTGGTCTGTGCCTTGGGCTGCCTTCCCCAGTCCCATGTGGATGTGTGTTGGTGGGTGCTGGTGGGCTGTTGTGCTTGCTGTGAATGTGCCCTGTGCGTAGGCGTTGTTGTCTTCGGTGGCCGGCGACGCTTCGTGTCCTTGGGATTGTTGTGCATGCCTTTGTTGGTTTTCCACAACATCCGCAAGTGGCTGGCTGTTGCCCACGGGCACCAATTGCTTAGGCATTTCTAGCGTCTTGGGGATGGACTTCGCCTACACTTCTGTCCAGCCGTGTTGGGCGAATGGGGGGGGGAGCTATCTGGACGCTGCTTTCCCGTCCCTCGTCCTTCTGGGTGATGCGAGGGTGGAGGTGGCGTTGCGGTGGGGGTCCACTCTGGATGGGGTGTTGTTCTCCCTGTTGGGGTGGGGGGGCTACCCCTTGTTCCTGGGCGCCTGGGGTTGTTGCTTGTTTTGTCTCCCCCTCCCCCCCCTTTGCCATGGCTCCATTCTGGTAAGCTTCCCTGTCCGTTTGGGTAGCTGACTGGGCACCCTGCATGAGTGCTTGCAGGAGCTGGCTCCTTTTTGAGCTCCGTGCCGGCTGCCTGGTGGGGGAGGCGGGCGTCCTGGTTGCTATGGTGGCGAAACCAGTGATCTGTTTCATCCACGCCCGAGCTCCCGTCTGCTTTCTGCCGCTCTTGACGCTCTCCTCTATGGTCTTTTGCATTAATGTACTCACCTCAGTTGTTTAACCAACGCACCTCAAGTGGCTGAATTCGGACAACACGTTAGTCAATTGACTAACATTTAAACAACTCGCAAGCGAGTTGTTTAACTCAGTTGTTTAAAACTGCTACTTAAACAACCGTGGGTTGTTTATCCATTGTGTGGCTGAATTCGGACGACACGTTGAGCTAACCAACTGACGGTTGTTTAACTTAACAACCGTTGCTTAACGTGTCGTCCGAATTGAGCCAGTGAGGCTTTGTTCTCAAGGCATGCATCTTCCTGACATATTGAGAACTCCATCTGGGACTGTTCCTTTGTCCACTTTATATCCACTACTTCACAGTCACTGCATTACTTCACAGATATTTAGACACTGACACACAAGTCAGTAGATAATGGTGCAATGACCCTAGATGAGCTGAATGCAAGTCTTCTGCACATCAATTTTACAATGTGTCTCTATTGTAGGTACTGGACTTAAATGCTCCACACTGAGCATTGTTTGGGGCATTATGGGGCGTGAGGTGAATGGCAGCGGAACCCACCATCTGGAAAACCCTCCCTCATGCAGTTCAGGAGGCAGAAAATGTAACATCCTTTAAACATCTTTTCACCCAGGCTTTCTCTGGGCTGTAACTACTGCCGGTTTTATTTTGTTTTTACGTGGTATTTTCCATCTTTTAAAGCTTTGTATGCTTTGGTCTGTTGTATTTTATGGTTTTAATTGTGAACTGCCCAGAGAGCACTGGCTTTTGGGCAATATAAAAATGTAATATATAGATGAGAAAATATTCTGCCAAATGGTCCTCTTTTTCTGGGAGGAAGTAAAAAGAAAATTCTCAGACATTTTTTTCTTGGAAAAAATCTCTTCTGAGAAATTCCGGATCACATCTGTAGGTGAGCTAATGGCATCCCCTTCGTTGGGACTTTCTGCCACACATTTTCAGTCCACCTGCCCGGCACACACATACACCCCTCTAGGTCCCCACCAAAAAAACTAAAGCTCTGCCAAAACATCCCTCCACATTTCTTTTGACCAGTCTCATTCAATTTGATAGAAAAGAAATTGCTTTTGAAAAGAAATTCAAAGGAAAATAATTTTTTGAGAAATTCTCATAGATTTGGTTCAGGTTCTTGTGCTTACCTGACTTATGGGATGGCTGAGGAGTGTGTGTGGCTGTCCTGTCTTTCATTGTACAAACATCTCTTTAACAGCTTGCAGCTTCCTCAGCTTCCAACACTTCTATTAATGTTATTGTATTGTATTTATAACCTGTTTTATGCTTTTTATGGTTTTAAATTTTGTATAGCGTTTTTTTTAATGTTCAATGTTTTTAATTTTTGTAAACAGCTCAGAGAGCTTTGGCTAAGGGGCAGTAAATAAATGCAAAGAAGAAGAAGAAGAAGAAGAAGAAGAAGAAGAAGAAGAAGAAGAAGAAGAAATAATGATATAGTGGCCACCACCTTCTCTCTCTTACCCCATAATGCTCTGGAATGAGTATACCTGCTAGGCATGGGACATGGTAGTGGATGTAAAAAAGGGGCCAGGCTGCTAACACAGGCCATGTCTACACCAGTCTTCTTCCCTGGGATCGTCCCTGGGACATCCCTGTGCATCTAAATGATGCACAGGGGATCCCGGGGATGACCTAGGGACGACCCTGGGAAACTCCCGGGATAGTGGAAACCAAGGATATCCTGATTTTTCCGTCATCCCAGGTCCTAAAATAGCACTGAGCCATGTGGGGTGGCTCCGTGCCCATGGGGGTGGAGGGGACAGCAATTTTGCCATCCCCAGGATGGTGAGGGTGGGGGGGCACATGCAGGGGAAGTCTTATCTGCTCCTCCTGTAGCTTTAAAACAAAAAAATGGCAGGCACGACATCCTTGTTTGTTTCCAGGATATCTCACTTCCATTTGTATGCTGGGGGAAGCAGGTAAGTCTGGGATCGCCCCCTCCTTCCCTCACTCTACACCCTTAGGTGTAGAAAGGGCAACAGTTACTACTGTGGTGGCTTTCCTCCCCCCCTCCCCCCCAAAAAAAACCTTGAGGAAAGGAGAAATAAGCTGTGCTACAACCCCTGCCAATGATGAGCCTGACTTGTAAGGGACTGTTTGAGAATTTCTCCTCCCCTTGGAGAAATCCAGTGAAATTGTCCTCTGAATTTCTCCCCCCACAAATAGGATGGAGAATTCAGAGTGGCCGTTTGCACACAGCTCTAAAAGAAACCCCTTTAAAAAAAGCAACAACAAAAACCCACCAAAGAAAACCCAAACCCCACATGGTGTGTGTTGCCCAAAAGTAACAGGCTCGTTTTCCTAGGAGATATGCCAATTCCCACTAAAAAGCACAGATTCCAAAGATCTGGTCCAACGCACTTTTATTACGTTCAGCTGAGCGGGTGCACTCTAGTAAGCTGCCAGCCTTCCAGAGCCACACCTAGGAGCACGCAAGCCCCCCCTTTATACTATACAGCATAAGATCTATGTCATTGCTTTATACAGCGCAAGCGCAAGCAAAAACCCCATGCATTCCAACGAGTCACTGCCCTTTGACACACTGTTGAAAGCTACTGCGCATGTTTCGATTGTTACTGGGGTAGATTCTGTAGCTTCTGATAAGGTGCGCTGACGGCCTTGCATTAGAACAAATGCTACAATCAGATGAAACCGGGCTTGTGGCAAGGCCTTTTCAGCTGCATACGCACTTTGAATTTTCCTTCAGCCTTGAGCAAGCTTTCCCAGCATTCTGTACTTACAAGCAAAGATGGCTACGCTTTGTCACACAGCTCTAAAAGAAACCCCTTTAAAAAAAGCAACAACAAAAACCCACCAAAGAAAACCCAAACCCCACATGGTGTGTGTGTGTGTGCCCATACACACACTTTTGCGTGCAGTTCTGTAATAAATTGTATCTGGAATTTGTGTTTGGAGGGGGCAGGGAGAAGAGAGCTTGATGCATGAATGGGGGAGTTGAAGGGATGCTGAAATGACAGTTGGAAAGTGACAGTTGACAGTTGGAAAAGGGAGTGTGAAGACAGCGGAGGGCAGAGGGGATTCGCTCTGTGGGAATGGGTTGAGAAGATGACTAGTTCTAATCACATTCCTCCCAGACTTCATTTTCCCGTGAATTTGTTTTCATTGTTCCTCAGAGAAGCATTCTGTGTCTGTTTTTAAGCCGGAGTAACTGTCAGTAAAGGCCATGCTTCAAGAGTTTGAATACCTTCCCTGATACATACACCTACACGTTGCTGTTAGAACAGTATGAGGGTGAGAATGCAATTTCAGACAATACCTAGAGGAACTGGGCGAAATTCGCTGAAGTTAGACACATTTCTGAGGAAATGGGTGACGGGATAATGTTTTATTTGTTGAAAACATTGTATTCTGCTCTTCAGTAGGACATAGCAATTCCTAGGGACGTTTTTTTCCCCCTCAGTGGGAGATGGTTCCATACATCTCTCAGATAATCCCCCAAGAACAAGAAACGGCATGTGTAGTTCTACAGCTTTATGCAGTAAACTGACAACATTTCCTTTCTCACTAGTGACATTCTAGAATTTGTGGAAGATACTAAAAAAATACATGGCACTTAAATGGGCCATATTTAGAAAGCAAATCGTGTTCTGTTTTCTGTTTTGCGTGTCTGTGTGTGTTTTATTACAAACACTTTAACAGATGGGTTTCTTTGGTTGTTGTTTTTCTCATGTGCAAAGCTGCGATATTAAAACCCATCTTGAAACACATATCAATGAGGACTTAACACACAGGGCCTGTTCAGACGTCACACTAAACCATGGTTAGGCTGCTAACCCTTTTGCAGCAAATGGTTAGCGAGCATGTTGAAACTGTGGTTATGTAGCCACCATGGCAAGAAATGGTTCACATGACACGCTAAGCCCCAATGTTGAGCTCAAAATGCGTAACCACCCTGGCTTAGCATGTCACCTGAACAGGGTCAATGTCATTACAATTGCGTATTAAGCATGCGTGTGAAAAATGCTTACTTCCGCCACTCCAAACTCCTTGTGGATTACTAGATTATATACCGGCACTTTACTCCCTCACAAACTTCTATCATGTCCCATGAAACAGACTGACAGGTGAGTGGAAGGATGATTGACAGCAACAGCAAGTGATGGCAAGAGAGTGCCATGAATAGCTGAATGGGTCTCATGGTTTCAATTTTTGTAAACCGCCCAGAGAGCTTCGGCTATTGGGCGGTATAAAAATGCAATGAATAAATAAATAAATAAATAAAGGAACGATGGGTGGGGTTAGAGTGAGTGATGTGAAATTGGAGGCATTGCAAGTCGAAGATAGCTGGCAATGGAGGAATTAGTGGAGAGTTGGGGAGAGACAGAAGTCAGAGGACATCTGAGGCAAAAGTTTGGATAGTTGTGAAAGGAGGGAGTCCCTGGCTCTGCCTGTCAAGCAAGCAAGCAAGCAAGCAAGCAGTAGAAATGATGAGAAAGAGGATGAGAAGCAGCTGGTGACAATGGGGTGAGACACCAGACTCATTGAGGGAGGGGGCCGTTGTGGGTGTCTTGCCCAAGAGCCTCAAAAACCTGGACCTGAGCAGAGCAGCCAGCGCTGCAACACGATGGTGGCAAAGCTGAAGGCTCTTTTCACATTCCCTTCCCTGTGCTACTTGTTCTTCCGTGTTCAGGGATGGGTGAACTCACCCATGTTCAATCCGTTGGATGCTCGCCCCGACCCACCATCCACCCCCACTAGTCAGGCTGTGCGAGCTTCTTTTAAGGTTTGGCAAAGCCCGATGAGCGCTTGGCAGCCGGCAGCCCCTGCTCCAGAAACGGCACATTGTAAAGGTAGACCTTTGCTGACGCCACCTTCTCAGAGGCACTCTGGTGCCCAAACCTCTGGAGAAGGGTACTGGGGAACCTGGCATTCCCTCTCTGGATTTAGCACTAGACCCAAGGTGCAAGAGAATAGCAGCAAATGTATAAATGAGGCAGAAGAATTTTATTAAACGAAGGGTAGGAATATATATATGAAGAACAGCTAAAAGGAGCACCACTCAGGCATGCATAGCATAAAACCCAGTAACCCTAAAACACAATAAAACCTAACTACAAACTACTTACCCCTAAGTAGGGCCTGCTGTCGCCACGCCACAGCTACCTCCACACACACCTTGCAGAGGGGCAAGACCAAGACCCAAAAGAGGGAGTTCTTCACTTTATACTTTCTAACTCTCTGCATCTCCCCCCCCCAACTCCTTCCTCCCCTTGCCACCATGAATGCCTGGCTTTACACCTTCCCAGCTGCAGAATCCTCCTTCCTGCCAGTCTGGTAGTTTACAACCTTGGAACTGATAAGGCCAGTCCTTCCTGGTGCCAAGGGCTTCTCGATCTTGTCCGCCTCCCTTCCCCAGGTGGCCTGTTTTTCCTTACACTACATATTTTAGAAGTGTCATGCTCAAACTACTTCCCCCCCTTACTACATAACCCATACCTAAAATACATGCATTAAAATATCATGCTAAAACTACTTTCCCCCTACTACATAACCCATACCGCATCCCTGCCCAGTGTAGTCTATCTGACCTCCTTCATACACATTTCCCTTATTGCATAAATGGTGGCCATAAAGGCGCACTGCTCATGTTATTCTTGCATGCATAGGCCTTTACAGCCTCCACTTACACAATGGGGGGAAAATGTAATATCCGGAGCCTCCATCGTGGGGCACAGTGGAAGTTCTGGACAACGGCAGATAGCTGCCAAGTAGCCTTGCAGGCGCTCAGAGTGCAGGTCCATGAGTGTGCCATGGGCACCCGACTGAGTCCAGAGGGGTGGACATGGGGAGTCCATTGGACTCCCAGACTCAGTGGGGTGCCCTCAACATCCCTATCCATGTTGTATTAGAATTCAAACACAGGCTCAAGCCAAGTATCTGCCAGGGAAAGGGCTAATGGGGCTTTCTTACACATGATGCCCGTGTAACTTGCAGCCTGCCTTATGTCTTATCTATTACAAAACTATGGAAACTGCAGTGCATGTTAAAAGCTTGATGGTACTTACTCCCACCTAAGTGTTTATGGCAGAGTGGGGGAGCCTATGGCCCTCCAGAAGTTGTTGGACTACAAATCCAATCTTCACTAATCATTGGCCATGTTGCCTGGAAATGATGGCAGCTTCAGTCCAACCACATCTGGACTTTGACAGATTCTGTAGCCCTGTTTTATATTATTGCAAACTAAATTCTTTCTTTAACACTTTAGGATTAAGCAGCAATCCTGGATATGCTTTCCTGGGGGTAAACTCCACAGTCTGACTAGACATGCCTGAGATTGCGCTGAAAGGCTGCAATCATATCCACACTGGGAGTAAGCCCCGTTGAGCACAGTGGGACTGATATCTGAGCAAACATACATAGGATCGCACCATGAACCCTAGAAGCCTGATTTGATCCCTAACACCTATTTCAACCAGTGAGTCATTGTAGCATATCTTCTTGTCGGTATTTTGGAAAATCATCTCAAAGTTCATTTAACTTTATTTTCCACCTCTCTCTGACTCTGCCTCTCTAAAAATGTTTTCCGTGATACAGAAATCGTAGAACATTTTCTTTTGGATTACTCCTGGCTGGTAATTACTGTGACTAGCTGTAGACTCTACACTAATTCAAAGACTAAGCTGCATGACTTTTTTCCACTTTAAATTAAAACCTTGCCTAATTGGGGATCTCATTAAGAAACATATCGGGAGAGATTCAGGTAATGTGTTTGCTCAACAGTTGCTTGAACAGTTCTCCAGTTTAATTTCAGCAAGATTGAATGTTGTGTTCTTTTCTCACTTGAACTTCCAATCTCTATAGTAAATAATACTAACATTATTTACTACAGACTAAATAACAAGCTAAACAAATCCCAGGAATGAAATCTCTAAAAGATATGCCAAAATAAAATGTCTTCATCCATTATCATTCTTGTTGTTCTTTCTAGTACTATGCTGAAAATTTCTTCTGCTTTTATTTTTCTTGACCATTCTCATTCACTTTGATAGAAAAGAACTTGCTTTTGAAAAGAAAATTCAAAGGAGAAGAGAATTTCAGAGAATTTATCATGAGCTGGGTTCAGGATTCTTATGTTTCCCTTCCTCATGAGGTGGCCAAGGAGTGTGTGTGATTGTCCTCTCTTTCATTGTACAATTATCTCTTCGGCAGCCTGTAACATCCTTGGCTTCCTGCAATTGAATTAAAGCTCAGAGGAATACATCATGAGGTAATTCCTTCCATAAGACTTTTTCAGATTAGGAAGTGCAGGCAGCCTAGGAGGCTGCAGAGCAACAAAGAGATGTATAATAGAAAGATGAAACACACCCAACACCCTTGGCCTCCCTTGGTTCTCTCAAAAACATCACCTAAATAAATTTGAAAGAAGCTATACAATTCCCTGAGAATGAGTCTGACAAGGGAACTTTTTTTTCCAGGAAACTGAATTTTGTACAGCAACTGGTCCACCTCTTCCCTGGAGCTGGATAAGATGTAAAATGGTGGCTGCCTATACAGTTAATACTGTTTCCACTTGCATATGTAACACAGAAATAAAAATAAAAGGCCTTAGGTAAAAAGAAAGAAACTATTCCAAAATCCCTGCCAATGGTGAGTCCTACCTGAGAGAAACTATTGGAGAATTTCACCTCCCCCTGGAGAAATTCAGTGAAATAATTGTCCCCCTGCTGGCTCATTTTCTCTGTCCATAGGATGGAGAATCACAAGAGGCCATTTCTGCATAGGTCTATCTCATTTTCAGTTCATCTACATTGGGCATGTCAAACCCCTTTTATATCTAGGGTGAAATTTAATTTTGGATAAGCTCTTGTGAGGCTATATTCCAATGGTAGGCAGAGCTAAAGGCAAAACAGAGAAGGCCATAAAACCTGAAATATCCATTTCTTTTACCTTAAAGCTCTTGCCAGTAACTAAGGGTGTATCTACAGTAAAGGGGGGGGGGTGGAATCCTGCATCTTTATCAGGCTTTCTTGTTCTGGAGTCTTTCCATGTTTGCTATGGGCTTCTTTAGATGGTGATCACATGATTTTGAATTAAAACTTCCCCTCTCAGCAATGCTATTAAGTTCAGTGAAACAGTGTCATCTAGTGGCAGAACAATAGCACTGTGCTAGTTTTACATGCTAGGGACATCCCGTGATTATTTTAAATACTCCATTATTTTCATTTTTAAAAAAGTGAGATTATCGAGGAAAAGATATACTGGAAGTTGATGGTGTTATGTAAAGCACCCACAAACTTCTGTGAATGGCCAATCATGAGTGTGCAATAAATTGCTCATATAGAGAAGCTCTAAGCTTTAGGAGAGGCATTGCAGCCTTCTAGAATGGGGGATAAAAGCCCCAAAGCCAGGAAACCACAAAATCAGCAGTCAGGGGAAAGAGTTGGGCCTGGGTGAGGGGAGGTGGGCATCTGAGGATCCCTAGAGAGACATATTTGCACACCAGGTGAGACACATTAGACCCACGGGCCTGAGATTCAACATGTCTGATTTACTCACCTAAAAATTACAATTAAAGGCACAGCTAATTCATGATAATGGGTTGAAGTTCCAGAGGAACATATCATGTAATCCAATCTCCTTCGAAAATATTGCCTTCCCCTCCAGTCCTTTGTCCTTGTAGATGAGCTTTTTTTTTTTTGCACTACTCAGTATATCTAACTTTGGTCTTTAAAAACTAATGTCTGGCTGAATCAGGATTGCAACCCTGGGGATGCAAATACATCTAGAGCAGTACTGTCAGCCGTTGTCTAACTACGTCTTTGGCTTCTGCATAAAATCTTTTCTTTCTCTGCATAAAACGAAATGGGAGTATTATTCCCGACAGCCTCCTTTGCAGCCGGCCAATTTGCCGCTCCAGGTTTTGCACATTTTTATTGCTTTGTTTAAACACTTCTCAGCCTGCTTTTTCTACCTTAAACTGAAGTTTCAGGTGGCTTACAGAAATTAAAAACCAGGGCAAATGAAAAATAAGTACAGATCTCAATTCAAAACAGCAGTGGTACACATTTAACAATGACATCAGCCATCCACTGTTATATCCTACCAAAGGCTTCAGTAAATTGTCTAAATCCTGGGGTTTAAAAGAAATAGGTGTCAGCTGTTTGTGTTTGGGGGCATTTCATCATTGGGATGCCATAACGGAAAAGGGCTCATCTATGGTAGCCTTCCACTGGACGTCTGAATGTGGAGACATTCACTGGCCTTATAGTGTCCGTTGGAAAAATATATATATTATAGGAAAAAGTGCTGTGTCTAGTGGAATAGGAGAGAAATTCAGACAGTTGATTCTCTTGTGTGTCAGAAGTGGCCAGGGCTCAAACTAGGGGTCTTTGGGTTTCTATGCATCTGCCCTATCCTGGACAGGAAGGACTATAAGATGACTTCTTGATGTAGTTAAGGCTTACTCAAGCAACAAAGTCTTCCTGATCTCTGGTGTACTCCTGCATCCTTTGGTTGTCCTTCAGTCCTGACTTAGTGTTCAGATGTGGTGTCTGGCATGCTCCTCAAACCTATGTCATGGTTTATCCTTCAGTTGTGACTACTGGTTTTGTCCCATAGCTTCTGTTCTTGGCTCCCAGCTCACCTCAGACCACAGCTGAGCCCTGATGCTGTGTAACTCAGAGGCAAGGTGACCAGTGATATTACTTGATACCATGGGCTATTCACTGAAGTCGGGCTTCTTCATGTGTCCAGGTGTCTTTTTTTAAAAAAAAAAACAACTTAATTACATTTAGTTTCTATTTACTTTCAATGAAAGCCATCTAGAACTTTGTCTCTCCAGCTGAAGGGAATGGAAAGCAAGAAAAAAGGGAGGGAGTGTGCAGTGCACACATGAAACCAACACTTCATATCCTAAAATTTTGCTGTTTCTATACTTTGGTGTCTTCCACAAACTTGGATACCTCCACATTCAATCCTGGGGTCTTTGGAAAAAGGATTTTGACAAAAAGGCTTTTTTAAAGTTTAGAGGGCTCTTATCTAAATGTTGGTTGGCACTTTCAAAGGACTTGTAAAGGTTAATGAAGCACGGATTTCCTCCACTTAGCAGAAGAGATTGTTTTTATAAAGGATTTTGTGAATAATCCATAGCAGACAACATCCACATGTAGTTACCTATCCTGCTGCAGGCTTCATCCTGCACTGGGATGGGTGACTGACTACATGTGGATGTTGGCTGCTATGGATTTACCACAATTTATATGTTTTGTTTTGGTCTCGGCAAGGCTTAATCTTCATATATTTAATTCCAAAATCCACCGTTGGGAAACACCTTTAGAAAATGCAACTAAAATAGTGAGTAAGATTATAAATTTTTGAGACCTCTTTGTCAGGCTGAACATTACACAAAGCAGGGAATGATGGGGGGGGGGTATAAAAAACAGACTATATGTTGTAGCCACAAGGCAGGATCCCATGGAATTCTTCAATCTCTGGAGGCTCATCTCCCATCAGCTCCAGCCAGCATGACCAACAGCCAGGGATGTTGTAGTCTAGCAACATCTGGAAGACCACAGGTTCTGTAAGGTTTGCATTTATACTCGGTTTCAAGATAGAGATTGCAGGACCCATGAGAGATTAATTATCTCTGCAGATGCTGCTGCAGATATCAAGTTACATTTAAAATTCTGGGACATGGATGCTGTTGTGCTTCCCAACACCACCTCACTTTATTCGGAGACAATAATGAAGTCTGCCATGTAATCTACAAAGCTTTATTCAGGCAATAAAACATCACCCAGCTGAAGGGATTCTAGGGTTCGAGGAACTTTTCTCTAGGCAAGATTATGCAAAGTAAGTGAGGCAATTGTCTTTACAAGAAAAAGGGAAAGCACTTTTCCCAGTATGCGTTAACTTCAGGGAGGCTGGTTTTCATGAAGCTTTTGACGAGAAGCTAGCCTGGCCGACCTTCTCCCCACTTCCTTTGTCTCAGCTCGCTTTAGTCTCCGACAGGTCCTCAGATCCACCAAACTTCTCGTGTCCTCCCCCTCAGAAGAAACCTCATTCCCAGCTTGTGGGTCGTTTACCCCCTCAGAGATAAGAGCTGGCGAAAGTTCATTCCCAGCTGGCGAAAAGCTCATGAGAGCCACCTTCCCCACTCCCCTTACAGGCTAGTAGGTTCCTGGCACCATCTCTTCTGTGTCAGAATCTGACTCTGATTAATCACCTGGAAATCCTTCTCCCAACCCAGGGAAGACTGGCTTATTCCCAACAGAGGCAATGGATGAGTTTACCCCATTTTTGACATTATAAAGCCCAGCTGGTACCAGATCTGTTTCCAGCCTGAAGTGAAACACAAAGGTTACTGCTTAGCAGAGAAAAAGAGGAACAGAACTGTCTTTATGATCATGATCAGATGAACATTCTATCACATGCTCATTACTAGCCACTCACAGTTCTTCGCGGGTCCTTTTGACAATGTTATCTGCCTCCTATGCATCTCCCATTCCATCTGGACTTCTTTCCGTCACAAAACAGACCCCGGTAAATATGATTGGGGGAGGGGAGTGATACATGCCACTATTTTCTGCTGTGTGCAAGATAAGCAACATGGGGGAAAACCCGTCCACTGGTCTTTCTTTACTTAGCCGCTAATCACAGAAGCATGATTCAAAGTCACAGGAGGGAAACACAATTTTCCCCCATCTGAAGAAGCTCTAAATCAGCAAAGTCAAAAATTAATTTTGGGTGATGTCACTTGAAGATAAATTATGTAGTATTAACTGGTCTAATCTCATAAAGCTTATTAATTTACCTGAAATAGATGTTGGTTTGCAGGGTCTGAAGTTTCCTGTTTTCCTCTTCTTTTTAAAACTATTTAAAAAATGAAAAAAATGTCTGCCTTTCTGTTAGAAAGCTAGCGTTAATTATATCCTATGTATTTTATCTGAAAGATCAACAATTTCACATTTCTTAAGAATTTTCAGATGAATACGAAGAGAAGCTAAATAAAAATGTACATTCTATTTCATTGCATATAAAAAATTCAACAATGTTACTAGTCTACTAAAATTTTATGGGCTACAAGCTAGTAACAGGTTGCATCCAATAAAAATTCTCTGCACTTTCAAGAAAAATTACATAGCTAAATAAAGGGGGAAGAGGCAGAGAGAAAGAGAGGAGGGGAAAATGAAAACGCCTCTCTTGCAAAGTCAAATATCTTGATGAAACACTGTTAAATCCCTGATTGTAAATGACTCTCTGTCTCTCCGCATTGAAGAAGCTCTTGAATAAGATGAAACACAATACCCCAGGCAGAACAATAAAGTTGTCCACAGGAAAGCACATGCTCCTCAAAGAAGAAAACGATCCCCAAATCAAGAAACACAATAAAGGAACAAAGAACATTTTTAAGGATACTAAAATCAAGTAACTGAACAAAGCCCCTGATTTACAAACTAAGTGCGCTTGTTTCTTATCAAAGATCTTTACAAATATAACATATCCCCATGTTGGAAGTGTTAGCACTTCACTGACAACCACATTTTGCAGTGTGGCACATGCCAACTGCTTGCCAATACGGTCTTCCATTTTTCCCCAAGGAAGGAAGAGTCTGCAGTTTACTGGGAAATAGCACACAAGTGTACACCAGCTTCCTGTTTCTCTCCCCACCACCTGTCATGGCCCCAGAGTCCACCAGGGCATGGACTCAGGGCTGAAGAACCGGTGATACCAAATTTAGCGGCCCTGAGGCCAAGCATTACTGTGGAACCAAACCCAAGATGTCATAAACCCTTGAGCCTGGACCAACCATTGCAGCCCCCAAGCCTCGCGCCAGCAATGGGCCAGTACATCCAAGAGCTCCATAATCCATGGAGTCAATGCACCAATGCTGGCCACACACCTGGCAACAGTTCTTGGAGAGATGGAGGAGAGTTAAGCCCCCAGGCAATAGGCTGTTCCTTTCAAGCAGGGGTCTAAAATCGAGAACCAGGGGTGCAAATCCAGCTCTCCTGCGTTCCCTCTGGAGTTCGCCATTCAACCATAACCCCTTCTCAAAGTCAACAGGTGGTTGCTGCTTCCTCCCACCCATCCTCATCTCAGTCGTTTGGTAGTTTTCCATGTTTTGTGCCATTTTTCTCCTGATCGTAAAAGGTTGAAATGCTTCTCCAAAGTTTTAGTTACTGTTGGTAAGTTTTAGGCTAACGTATGCTGGGGGGGGGGGGGGTTGCTTTAAAAAAAAATGGCTGAAGAGTAAGGATTCCATCTGGTCTTGAGGCTTATTGGAATAAGTTGCTCAATGGGAGCTCTCCATGGTGCTGCAACATCTGTCCTGCCTTGTTACTCTCAGCCCCAGGTGCTCCTGCTTCACACCAGAACATAGCATCCCCTCTCTTCCAAATCCTGAAACGAGCACACTTAAGACTGGGTCACAGATTTGCCTTCAGGCAAAGGGCTAAATGTGTGGATGGTGACTCCTGGAGATGCACCCAACATCTCAACATTCTGCATGGCCATTTGAAAGGAGGTCTTTATGCATTCAGCTGCGTGGTCGCAGGCTTCCATGCGATCAGGAATCTTACCAGATTGGGGCTCCCAACTGCCTGGAAGCCACAGTGCAGTGATAGGACATGTGCTTTGCATGCAGGAGGACCCAATCCCAAGGAATCTCCACATAGGGCTAAGAAAGAACTCCTGTCTGAAACACTGCAAGTCAGCATTGACGATACTGGGCTCAATGGACGAATGTGTTCCTATGTTCCTTACAACTGACTGCACAAAATCTCTCCTTTCCAAACAACAGTGCTTAGTTGGGTAAGGGCTGGTGGGGCAGTGGCAGGGCCAGCCCTATCATGAGGCAAGATTAGGCAGCCGCCTCAGGTGGCAGATGCTGAGAGGCAAAGTATGGTATTCAAGGAGAGAACTGTGTGCCTTGCAGCCAGCTCTGCACCCTTTAAGTTAGCCTGATGCCTTCAGGTTCAGTGGAGGACATTGTCCCATCACTGGTTTTGAAGACCAATTCATCTGCTAGTCCTGACGGCTTTTGTTCATGGACTGAACCATCTTGTCCTTCATTTCTTGGGCCATCCCTGGGTAGTTGTGTCAGAAACATGGTCAGAAGTCCCCCTCCACATGCATAGCCATATGCTTTGGGGCAAACCTGTGAAAAATGAAATTTGTAAGAATGAGCTGTTTTAAAAACAAAATGAATATGCAAACAAATTAAACCTTTAATGCCATTCCATTCTAGTGTTGCTGTTTTAAAAAAGAACTTCTGGATAATTTAAATTGACAGCATCCTTTTTAAATGATCACCTAGTAAATCCAAGGGAAATTTTGCTATTGACTTCAATCAAGGTAGAAAAAAAAATCTTTTATGTGTTACGATGTCAGATCTTTGAGTCTCATTAAAAAGTATAGCTGCCATTTTTTCTCAGAAGATGAAAGACTCTGCGGCAAAAAAAGGAGAATTTTGATGATGTACAGAGGAAAAGATTTTGAAATGGGCTGAAAGAAATAAAGGTATAAAATAACTTCTAAAAAAATCATGAAATATTTATTTGCTTTTAATGTCCTTAATCTAAATTATACAGATATAGTCAATATAAACATAGATTGCATTTAAAAAAAAAGAAAAGTGGACCCGTTCTATTTCATCTACAATGTGCTGTACACAAACGTGACAAAACTATAGTCAAACATTTTAGAGTTCTTTGTTCAGGGATTTTGATGCTGTGCTGTATATGGTCATGTAAAATATACAATAAAGATTTCTTGTTCCTGGGAGCTAAAATAACCTGGGAGAATAAATAGAGGCATCCATCTTCCAATCATAAGGAGTGAATAACAAATGTGGGAGAAGGAATGGTTGGTCAGAAGGTTATAGGTCAGATTAAGGGAGCCACTTAGAGAAGCCTGGGGTCAACAATTTATTCATCCATCCATCCATTCATTTATTCATTCATTCACAAAATTAGTATCCAACCCATAATACAGGTTCTCTGAATGCACTAATGGAATGACCCAGTTGGATACTGCCCTTGCATTGAAACAAGGTGCATGTGTGATGTTTCAGGTTTCTGAGTATCATCACACGGGGGAAATTGCGTTTCCTGACCGTCACTTCTCCACCCGCGAGTTTCTCCCTCATTACTTCCTCTTTCAAAAGAGGAAGTAAACAATGCACACTTGGCCCATTTGTTGTTGGGGTTTTTTGTCATGCGAAGAATGCTAGAAGGGCCAGGAGGCTCACAGGACATAGATGACACAGTGAGAGGGACCCAAGAAAATCCATGAGTGCCCAACAACGAGCGCACAATAAAACGCTCATCTGATGACATCTTCTATAACTAGGATGAGGAGAGGCAGATTACAATCACTTCAGAGACAAACAATTAGAGAGAAAGAGAGAGGCCATTTCTACACCAACCTTTTCCCCCAGAATCATCCTCAGGTCGTCCCTATGCATCTAAATCATCCCCTCTCCCTCCTTCTACACTTGTAGGTGTAGAAAGGGCCAGAGAGAGAATTTCATAGAATCATAGAATCACAGAATAGTAGAGTTGGAAGGGGTCTATAAAGCCATCGAGTCCAACCCCCTGCTCAATGCACGAATCCACCTTAAAGCATACCTGACAGATATGTCCAGCTGCCTCTTGAAGGCCTCTAATGTGGGAGAGCCCACCACCTCCCTAGGTCATTGGTTCCATTGTCATACTGCTCTAACAGTCAGGAAGTTTTTCCTGATGTCCAGCCAGAATCTGGCTTCCTGTCACTTGAGCCCATTATTCTGGGTCCTGCATTCTGGGTTGATCGAGAAGAGATCCTGGCCCTCCCGTGTGACAACCTTTCAAGTACTTGAAGAGTGCCATCATGTCTCCCCCATCTTCTCTTCTCCAGGCTAAACCTTCACTAAGAAGGTTCAGTGAATAATAACATGAAGAAAACAATTAATGCAAATATTAATCAAAAATATGCCACTCCCCTTTCAACCCACAATTCTTTGTGAAAAGCATTGTTAGTTTTGCTGGACCAACAACAGTTGTTTCTCTCCATTCTTTAGTCCCCTGTCTGCTTGTCTCTGTGTGTGGAGTGCACTCTTCATTAAGCTGCAGGCTTTCTCATCCTCCACCACGTTGCTGGTTTCTCCATCCTTTCTTCCTTTTTCTCCTCCTTCACTCCCTTTCTTCCTCCTCTGCTCTCCTCCAGCACAGCTGCCCTTTTTCCCTCACTCCATTCTATGTCCCTCCCACTTTACTCAGCCAACTTTCCAAGCCCCTCAAAGACAGGCGTAACACATGCACCTTGTTTACAAGCAGAATTACACATCTGGGAGGCTCCCAGAAGCATGATTCTGCTTGCTAACAAGGTCTGCACACTTTGGGCAGTATCCTACATAGCCATCCCACTAACACAACTGACATGGCCCTAGTATAAGGGATGTCTATTGCAATGGCAATAGCATTAGCTTGCAGGATGGGGTTCCCCAGAAAACCCACTGTGTGAGATAACACATCAATTCAATGCCATTTTTCATGATAGGAAGGCAGGGCACAAATCAAATAAATAAATAAATAAATATAAAAATAATATATTTATTTCTTACCCGTCTCTCCCTCTGGATCGAGGCAGGGAACAACATGAAATACAAACACATAAAACTGATTAAAAACATACAAAACTACTACATTATTGAAATAACAATAAAAGTCTTAAAATTCAGCTAGCTAGGCCTGCCGGAAGAGATCAGTCTTTATAGCTTTCTTAAAATCCGGAAGGCTATTAAGTTGATGAATCTCTTCCAGCAGGCCATTCCACAGTCTGGGAGCAGCAGCAGAGAAGGTCCTCTGGGTAACGGTTGTTAGCCTAGTTTTGGCTGACTGTAGTAAATTCTTCCCAGAGGACCTGAGTGTGTGGGGCGGATTGTACAGGGGAAGGCGATCCCGCAGGTAACCTGGACCCAAACCAAATGATGTTAGCGGAGTGACTTTGTAGGATACTGCCCCTTGTTTCAGTGCAAAATTGCCACAATTTTGGTGACTGCTGTGATTTGAGCAGCCACACTGGCAAGGGCTGCAAAAACAGCTGGGGGGGGCATGTTGCTCATAAGTAATGTATTTTTCACCTCTTCAGTGGATCTTACATACTTTCCATATACAACAGGCTGAACACCATTCACCCAGGTGGATGACCCACTAGCCAAAAAAACTGCATCTTGTCCGAATTGTGTCTCAGTTCATTTGCCCTCATCCAGTCCATTACTCTGCCCAGGCAGCATTGGGTCCTCTTGTTTCTCATGAAAAGTCTTTTCCCATGGAAGAAAATGTACAGAAGCAATTCAAATGCACAAATCTGTACTGATGGGCCCAGTCTGTGTAACCACATTCATAAGTTGAGGGGGGCTAGCAGAGAGAAGATGTTTGTTAGACTTTATCTTGGCCATTCCATTAAACAGAGCTCAAGGTCGCTAGCATCAATAAAATGCAAAGTAAAATGCAAAATAAACATTAAAAACATATAAGCAAGACATGTAAAACGCTTCAATAAAAACAATAGTACCAATAAAAACAACCAACCATTAAACCAATTGCAGCATTTTTACAAAGGCCATAATAAGGGTTCTTCCAGAGGAGGCTTTTATTACACCATCACCCTGCCTCATTCATGAGATTTCACGGGGGTGGGGGCAGAAGATGTTGTCTTCCACTCATGACCCTCTCATGTTTTCCCACTTTTTTTTTTCTAAATGCAGAAAATCCAGTAAAGAGAAAAAAATCAGAATAGCTATGCAATGTCTTTAATCGGTAGCTCTAGGAGCGCTCCATGGGGAGGCACCTTAAGAGTTCAGTCCTAAGGGAGAACAAAATGATGATTGATTGTGTTCATCAGAGGCTCAATCGGGATTATGGTTACTATGCACCTTGTGGTTTGTAACTGTTTCTTTAAGAGAATGGAATGTTTGTTTCAGATCTACCTGTTTAGTTTGTTAGCCTTTTCAGACTCAAAGCCTCCAGTTCCATTTACAGCATGTGAAGAAGTGGGTTCCATGAAAGTGTGATCCATGAAAGCTCATGGATCACAACCCATGAGCTTTTAATTTAGTAAAGTATCTGAACAACTAAGGGCACAATCCTATGAAGGTAGTCAGCAATCTTGGAACTAGGATGCTGTTGAGTATCCAATGCAGGGTAGATGGAGTGCAGAAACAATCTTCACCTCCACTTTCTGGCAACCCCACATTTCTGCTAGATGGGTGATTTTGCCCGTCTAGCAGCAGCACTTCAGAGGGGAGAGAATGAGGCTGGGGTGGACATTGGAAACATTGTACGGCCACCACGGCAGTCTCCTCTCCCCCCACCCCCAGTAATGCCCCTTTTCCCATTTCCAAGCTCCATTTCTGAGTGCGGAGACATAGCCAGAAGCATGCTGGCTATGAGGGGGAGGGTTTTTTTTGAGAGTGCGATTTCTGAGTGCCAAGGTCGGAGCCCTGTTTCTGACCACGGAACCCAGAAACTGAACAATCCTATATTCCTTCCCTTGGCACCTGGTTACTTTTATGTAGCCTGGTGACAAAATTAGGGCTATTGCACAAGTTTTACTATGCATGGTTTCTTCAAGATTTTCTGCTTGTCCTATTATGATTAATATAATCTTCATGTGACAAAATCAAGCACATTGACAAATTAGAATCACAAAGCAGATTATAATCAGAATAACAATTGGATGAAGAACTAAATCGAGTATTCCAGATGCTGTAGGGGAGAAACCATAAAAGATGTCATACCGATGATACCCTGTAGATGGCTGGATATAAGCAGCAATTCTGACCATTCTTCCTTCATGGTGAACAATGCCCCCCCCCCAACATGTAGTGGACATGCGTGATCAACTGGGCACTGTCGGGGGGGCATAGGGTTGATCCCTAAAAGAATTAGTCTCTATTTGTGCTACACTTAACACCTGAATCCTAAGGGAATGACACTCAATAGACAGAGGGCAATTCCTATGCAAAGCCCTGACAGTGAGAGCAAAGCAGTGGGGTAGGAGGACGGAGGCTTTTACAACCTCCATGTCCTCTGTTTAACCATTTTCAGAGAGATGAGCCTCTTAGCAGGGGTGGTGCTGGAGAGCCTCTTAGATCAGGTGGATCCAGAGCTCTACTCCTCCTCCCTCTCCTTCCACCATCCCAACTTCTTGTCTAGGATCTCTTCCAAGGACGCTGTTGCCTCCTTGGAAGAGAAGCCACCATGGTGCTTTCTGCAGAGGGTGATGGTGGAAGAATCTACGTGCAGATTCCCACCCCAAGGTTTTAGCTGGTCTACAGCCTGAGGCAGGAGTGTAAACTATTGGGGGGGCTCAAGCCCCCTCTAGGATTTCCCAAAAGGGGCAATGCCCAACCAGGTGTATGGAAAATAAGACGGAAGACTATTGTAAACCTGAGGAGATTAGGTTTGATATGCAACCATCCTGACCCAATGCTAAATGCTTGTGAGAAAGCCTTTTCCCTTTAGTTATGCTGTGTATTACATAATAAGCTTCCTGCACTGTGTAGTGCAAGTAAGGAGTTAAAGCTGGCAGTAGAAACAACAGGATGATGTAACTCCTTTGAAGTCTGAGAGGAAAACCTTATCTACCAGCAGGTGGCGTTTTTTGGCACGCTGCCCAGAACTGTGTACTTTGATCAATGAGATGTTTCTTGGGCAGGCTGATGTCAGATGTCTGTTCCCTTGGTAACATACTGATAAGAGGTGGGAGCCCAATGACATAATGGGCTGAACAGCACAAATCACATGTGCTGTAGACTCTGGTTAGGACTATAAAAAGGAGATGCTAGTGTCTGTTTTTTTTAAAAAAAACTTTGCCACAGACCTAGCCTGCAGTACAGAGTTCTGTGGACTTGATTGGCCAGCAGATGGAGTCTCTCCATTGTCGTTCTTTTTATGGGGTCCCCAGCAACTGAATGGAGAATGCAAGGTCTTGCTTAGCTTTGCTTTTAATCTTATTTATGTAGGCCGACCATATGAAAAGGAGGACAGGGCTCATGTAATTTTAACAGTTGCAGAGAAAAGGGGATTTCAGCTGATGTCATTTGTATGCAATTAGTCCCTGGTGAAATCCCCTCTTCATCACAAGAGTTAAAGCTGCAGGCACTATACTAGAGTGACCAGATACACAAGAGGGCAGAGCCCCTGCAGCTTTCACTGTTGTGATGAAGAGGGGATTTCACCAGGTACGAATTGCATACAAATGACGCCAGCTGAAATCCCCTTTTCTCTACAACTGTTAAAGTTACAGGAGCCCTGTCCTCCTTTTCATATGGTCAGCCTATATTGATGTATTTTTTTCTTTAACCTGCTAGGTAATAAAGCTTTGGACTTAACCACTTGTGTTGTAATTGCTTCTGAAATCCGAACCTTAATTAATTAGCAAAAGCCCAGGTAATGTCAGTATCCTCACAGCTGGGGTAGCAGCATTGTATATCCTGAATGTATTTCTTCTCATTGGTGCTTTGTTTAATTATCTACTTACTCTTCAATGCCCCTCTGGTTAGCTATAATAAATTGATTTTAATTCACAGAAAGAGTTTGTTGATTTTTATCTTGGGCTTCAACCTACATGGTATATTGTATAGGGCAATGGATGGTGGGGCAGTGTGCAAACTATCATAATATTATAATTAAAATGTAATATTTTTGTTGACTACTGGTTATTTTAATATGTGTCTTTCAACACTCTAGGATCTCTTGATGAAGGATGGTTTCCAGAAATATAAATATAAATACATACATTAATGTATACAAATAAGCCCAGCCCCCTTTCCCAGGTTTAGCACCATGCCCCCTCCCAGGAAATTGAAAAGTCTACACCCCTGAGGAGTTAGAATCCCATACTTTCTGAGGTGTCAGATAGGATTGCTCTGCCCAACAGCTTTTTCCTTAGGTGCACATCTAAAAATGTGAAGTGGGAATGTGACATATACAGATTTGCTTTTTAAAAAATATGTGAAAAGCACTTTGTTAACTATGCCTCCCTTGCCATTTTCCACTGAAAAAAGTATTTACCATCACTACTGTAAACAACTATTCAGAAACAAGAGAGAGTGGCGGTGTAATAAAGCTTAATTTCAATAACAAGGTTCAGCAACTCAGAAGCTGCATCCCGTTGAATCCTCTTACAATAAGAAGAGGATGGTTATTACGTGCATTTAACCTTTAACAAGTAAAAGAGTAATGTGTATCATATTTGGAAGGCTATACTAAGAAGAGGTTTTTTTAATTACTCTCAAATAATTTTAAAATGCCATTTACAGAAGAAGAAATAGCCTATGGTGAGATAATAATGTGATTTTTTTTTAGACTTTTAATTAGAATTGTCTCCTGTAAAAAGATAGTTGTTGCAGAGGGCATGTATAATCCATTGGTGTGCATCACAGGTAACATTTGAGATTGCTCCCCAAGTGATAGATGGTTTCTCTGTAAACATAAATTGGCATCTCCATTAAAGACACTCCAAAAATAAACATCTCATTTGAGATCTGTAGCATTTATTTTGAGTAGAAAGTTGATTAAAAGTTAGGAGAATAGGTTAAAAGTTATTGAGTGAATGGGCTAAAACAAAAATTAAAACTGCTAAGTGGTGGGGAACTATAGGGCACAATCTATGACTTTAAAAGTGCAGTGCTATGCATGTCTACTTAGAAGTAAGCTCCACTGAATTCAATTGGGGTTACTCTCAAATGAATGTACTTGGAATTTCAGTTTAAATGATTGAAGGGGCAATCGTACGCACAACCTAATGCCATCCATAAGTTTTGGAATACAACCCCCATCAACCCCTGCCAGCACAGTCAATGGGCAGGGATGGTGGGAGTTACATTGAATTCCCTAAATGAAGTCCTGAACAGGTTACTTCATCTTAACGAGCTACATGGCCAGTAGGCATATTACAATTCTCTCCATGCTGGAAATAGCTGCATGTGTTGAATTTGGCTAGTGCAGTTGGGTGAAAATTTTGTTTGGGTTCAATTTTTTTTATAAGAATTGACCAAAATTCACAAAGTCCTTCATCTTTGGGGCAGAAAGAACTTGATTAAATAATAAAAATAAAAATCTGTATACGGGAGAAAGTGTACTTGACAGATTCACCCATCTCTACTTAGAAGCTCTGATCAGATTAATTAAACCCTACATGATGTTCATAGCGATTGAGACAACAGGGTAACGTGAGGTGAGGCAAAGAAATTAATCGCCGAGTGGGGATTTGAACTTGAACGTCCCCGTCTAAGCCACGCCGCACTGCCTCTCGCATTTTTGGGACTAGACGTATTTAGGATCAAGCTGCCAGAGACAATTATAATTAAGCTGTTCGCTATCTAACAGTCGAAAGGAAATGCAACATCCCACACAGCGGGGTTTCACCTTCCTCTCTTGTGCACTTAATACATTTCCCCAGAGGCTGTTGCAGGTTGAGGTGTTGTTCTCCTTCCTACAGTAATTGCTTGTAAACAAAGTACTGTGGATATATATATATATATATATATATATATATATCAAACAAATTAGATATATGTCAGAAACTTATAAATAATGAATTAAATATTGGTGTGCTCATAAATATTGCAGAAAAGAGCAATGGATTCCGAAAGAACACTTCCCTTATGAGTTCTTACATGGACCACCAGGGCTTTTTGTTGCCGTGGAGTCTGAATTACACATTTCTGGGTATACAATTAGTCTGACCGTCAAGCTTTTAAATTTATCTTTGGAAGGCAACATTTCTAAATTGAATGAGGGATAGCCCTCGAAAGCATGTTGCCGGTCTAGTTCGTATTTATTTATGAATTTTCTGATATGGAATATGGGGTTTGGTGGTGGTGGTGGTGGTAGTGGTGGTGGTGGTGGTGTGTGTGTGTGTGTGTGTGTTGCTTTTACAAAGATGTTTAATTGCTTTGTGACTTGTGTAGGCATTTCGGCTGCAGAAAGGTGATGTAACATTTAAATGTCAACGCTTCCCATGGATATTCCGCTTTCGAAAGGTAGTCACACATCACGGTGGTTTTTATGCCATGATTGTAACTGTGACCTGGTGGCCTGTGGTTTGAGTTGAACATTTTATAGTACCTCAGGCCCAGATGGCCACGCCCCCTTCCCTTCGACCACCAATCGTTTAGTGGTTTCCTAGCTTTTGGGCAACTCTTTCTCCATTCTAAAAGGTTGAAATTTCTCTCCTAAGGCTTATAGTTTCTGGCAGTAAGAACTTCCAGCTAAAATAGTCTGGTATTGGGGGTACTGTTGTTTTTTGCCTTCGGTCCCACCCCTTTTCCCCTTCAACTCTGCCCACCACTGGAAGGCAGCCCCTGAGAGCTTCTACAAAACGCAACTCAGTCCAAGAGATGAAAGGGGTTCAATGCTAGGGCTGTGCATGGATCCCCCCCCTTGCCTGCTTCGAAGGCAGGGACACGGGCCTGCCTTGGGAAGGCATTCAAACAATGCCACCCATTCCTGGTGGAGGAGGGGAAGAGAAGTTGGACGACTCACCCACAGTGCCGGGACTAACTTGGGGCAAGAGACTTGGGGAGAGAAACTTGTCGCTGTCTACGTCACAGGCTTGGAAGTTGCGCAGAAGCAGTACTTTGGGGACGAGCTTGTGAAGGGAGGAACTGTTGCCTGACTGTTGCTGCACCTGTGGGACCTGCAGCCCAAGCTTGTGTTGGCGTCTGTCCATGCCCAGTCAGAAAACATTGATCACGAGGACTCATCTGCAACATCTGAAGAATTCACCATGGGATCTGGTATCATCAAGGATCTGCTCCTGTGAAATGGGTGCTATTGCAAGCACTTTTATTTAAGACTGCTGGAGCCACCACACAGACTACTATTTCAAACCTATTTGACATATGTCTTCAACACATTATACTCATTTAGTTAGTATTATCTTGTTTTGTTTTTTAGTCTTAAAGCACGCAAGGCAACAATAGCTTCTCTTGCTGCCAAAAGTCTTCTGGGCCAACAGAAAATAATTTTAAAGCAGAAAGTTGGCTGTTTTATCATTTAGCTTGTTCATCTCAAAATATTTTAGAAATATATTTTACAAAATCATTTAAAGTCCTTTTTAGCTTTTAATGGTTTTAATTGGATTTTAACAGCTTTTATTGCTTCAGACATTTTATTGCTGATGGCAATAGCTGCTTCAAAGGCTGATTTGGGGCTTCCAAATTGGCCCCAATCTGCCTCAGTCCACTTCAGCCTGGATCCAATCCACTCTGGATCAAGAGCCAAAATGAGATTTGGATGCCCAAATTATTCAGACATCTGACAGGCAGGCCGTGCGGCCGGATGGCCAGGCACCATCCCTTACCTGGACCCCTCATAGGCACCTGTACCCATCTGCACCCATTCAACGGAGTTGCCATTTTAAAAGTGGTGTCCATTCCCTTAAAAGAAATCCTGTGGAAATGGCAGCCGGAAAGTAGCCATGTATGCAATATTACACCGGGCGGGGGCATAAGCAGGGCAGTCCAGATTGGTCCAAAGTGCTTTGTGACTTTGGGCTGCCACAGCTTGGATCTGACTCATTCCAGATTCAAAACAATGTGGTCCAAATCGGCCCACTTCAGGTCAGGATCTGGAGCTGAAGCTGTGCACAGCCCTATTCAACACCCCTGTTCTAGAGCCACCATGACTAGTAGCCATTGGTAGCCTTATTTTATATGTCACTCTGTACCATGAACCCAACTACAAGCTGCCGTTAAAGGGCAAGGCAGGGGCCAGCTCAGTCAGAAGGGCCAGGGGTGCTGACTGCAAAGGATCTACGCCACGGCCCCATCACCAAACATGAGCCTCAAAAGATGAAATAAAAGTAGCATTATCCTTTTCCAAGAAAAGGAAAAAGGATGTGCTAAATCATTTCAGTGCATGCACATTTAAGACACCCTGTTTCAAAGCACCACATGGAGGCTACAAAGATTATTTGGAAAAGAGCCTTGACATCATAAGAACATAAGAGCCATGCTGGATCAGGCCAAGGTTACATCTAGTCCAGCACTCTGTTCACATAGTGGCCAACCAGCTTCAACTAGGGACTCACAGTGGGAGTGCAGCACCCTTCCTCCCATATTCCCCAGCAACTGGTGTTTATAGGCTTACTGCCTTTGATATACTGCCTTTCATACACATAGCCATCAGGACTAGTAGCCAATGATAGCCTTCTCCTCCAGGAATTTATTCAACCCCCTTTTAAAGCCAGCCAAATTGGTGGCCATCACCACATCCTGTGGTAGTGATTGCCATAGTTTAACATCAATTTAGAACTAAACAAAATCCCATTGTGACATTTCCTGTGAAAAATTATAGGAAAGGTCATTTCAGGTCTTGAGTGTACATTGTCAGGTAGCTCTCTTTTGTGACAGAGGGCAAAGCGATATGTTCCTTTCCCAGCTGCTAGTTATTGCTTCAAGAGCAGGATGCCTATCTCAGTGACTGAGAATATGCTTTGTATGCAATAAGACCCCAGGTTAAATCCCCGACGATCCTTAGACAAGCAGCTCTTGTGGAGGAAGGATAGAAAAGATCTCTTCTTGAGACCCTGCTCAGTGGTGTAGCGGGACCAGGACTCACCGGGCCAAAGTGCCAAGACTTTTTGATTAGCGGGGGTGATGGTGTCGTCTGGTGCTCTCACCACACTAGGTTTCCCAGTTCTCTCTGAGCTTCACTGCAATCCTCACAGTAGCTGGGGGCAAAGTGGATGTTCTCAGCATCATTGTGTTGTTGCGAACTACCACTGTCGCAGTGCAAAGTATTTTGGGATGGCTTGAATGCACAATTAAACCCCATTAACTTTACATGTAGAGGAAATGGAATGGTGCCCTCCTGCCTGTCCTCCCACTCACTTGTAGCACAATGATCCCCCCACAACCAAGTACATGTGCTCATCTCCTGTACTTCTCCAGCAATCTCAATAGAACATTGAGCATCTGCCCTGTCCTCTGCTCCACCAGTCTCAATGGGCAAGAGTTTCCACTGATTAAAACAAAACAAAACACATCTACAAAAGAAGGGGGTGTCAGCACAGCTGCCTGCCTTTTTGGGACTGTTTTTGGAGCCATGGCTATGGGACCGTCACGATAAATAGTCTTCACTTCAAAATTTACTACTACATCACTGGAGCTGCTGCCAGACAGAGCAGACAGTACATGGGAAGCTTCATACATCTTGATGCTTTCCCCCACATTCGGAATGCTGGTGGGGAGGGGGGGGGGCAGTCAGACATTCTTTGCTTTTTTCGAGAACAGAGGATGTACTTCCCATGCAAAATGGCTTTCGTGAAAGCGTGACTGCCTCGGGGCTTGACGAAGCCCAAGTTATTAACAAGCAAGCAACTCAATGTAGCTCAAAAGGCCTACACTAATATAATACTTAATAGTGCATTGCAAATGTTGAAAGTGCTTTGTTTACCTTATCTTGGCGATCCATACAACAGTTCTCTAAAGTTGAGAAAAGTATGTGGAGAAAAGAGCAAAGTAAAGCATTATTATCCCCAGAATACAGATGGGGTTGCTAAGGCTGAGAGAGAAGAAGGGCTTGCCTGACGCCAATGTTATGGCTGAGGTGGGAATTTGAATCAGGAACTTAGCAGTTTATAGATTGAATGAATTAATTTGAATATTTCTAGTCCACTATATATCGATAGTTCTCAGGGTGGGATACATCAAATACAACAATTCCACATAAACCATAAAATATGCAGGAAACAGCAACTGCCCTTTCACTGTGTTTAGATCTACTGATCTTTGCAACTAAGAATTTAACTCCTGAATGTATTTTTCCCCTTCTCTCTCCCAATTCCCTTTCCTTTCCCCACCTTTTTTTCTTTTCCATTCTTTCTTTTTATTTTTATCTATCCCTCCCCCCACATGCGCTAGTCCAGGGATTCAATAATTATAATAAATCAAGGCAGAAAAATACAGAATACATTATTCACATGAACCAGAGAGACCGATAAGCTATAGGCAGAGTGTTATGAAGTTGAGTGTTATCAACGTACGTTAATAAATTGATACCAATCCATAGCGAATGTATCATGTTTCCTACCCTTATTCACCAGTTGTAACTTGTTTGTTATTTTTTCTGATAAGACAATCTTCCAAACCTGAGTCCACCAAGCATCCAATGAAATGCCTCTTAGGTCCTTCCAAAATTGAGCAATGACCAACAAAAATCCAGCCAATGGCTTAAAGCAGCAGTTTTTGTTATTTCCCAGAAATAGTCCTAAAACTGCCAACGGCTATCCAAGTATCTTATCAATTTCACCAAAGACTGCAGTCCAAAACGTTGCCACGTTTACACAGGACCACAACATATGCTGGGTGGACCCTGGTTCCTTGCACAATCTTGACAATTCCTGGTGAATGTGTGCAAACGGAACAGGGGTCATATACCATTTTTGAAGAACCTTCAAAGCTTGTTCCCTCATATTAATAGATACTGGTTTAAATGGGAATTTTCCCAGCACTGAATTCCATAAAACATCCTCTATTTCTATTTCCCACTCCAGTTCCCATATTCATTTTAAACTGTTGGTTGAGCCCATGTCTAAATCAATTAGCACTCTGTAAATATGTGACACCAGGCCTTTCTCTCCCTTGTCTAAAAGTTTAAATATGGATTCAAATGGTGTTAAATTTCTCAGGGCCTGCTCTTTAATATCCACTCTCCTAATAAACATACCTACTTGATACCATGCTAACCATGTTATTCCAGCTTCCTTGGTACTCCAAAACTCCCTGGGAAGGGGCTGAGCATTCAGGTAAAATTCTTTCAACCTGTAGAGCCCCTTCTGTTTAAAGGCCATTATATCCATTGGAAAAGCTTTGTTATGGAGGCCAGATGACAATATAAGGGAATCACAGGGGATATCCCTGGTAGTAATTTTTCTTTCCTCCCTTGTCATATCTGTAAAATTGCTCTCAAGATAGAGGTGCCACTAACACATATTCTCTTAAGTTCATTTTTAATATATAAAAATGAATCTTCTGTATTCCATGGTATCATCATTCTCTCAATATCGATTTTTAATGTCCAAAGTTTTTAATTTTTGTAAACCACCCAGATAGCTTCAGCTATGGGGCGGTATATATAAATGTAATAAATAATAATAATAACCTGTACCCACTAATTATTATTATCTGCCGATAACCAAGCGAGGAGATGCCGTAACTGATATGATTCATAATACAATATTAGATTAGGAATACCCCATCCACCTACTACACATTGCCTGTATCTAAAAACATTTACTATATGTGCTTTCTGACTTTTAAATATGAACTGCTCTATTCTAGTCTGCCAAAGTTGCAGTGTTTTATATTGAAGTTCTAACGATAATACATAAAACAAAGATGTTAACTTAGGAAGGATCGTCATCTTAATGGTTGCTTTCACTAGAAATTGGAAAAACAAAAGGAGGAGACCACCCACTCAAATCGAGAAAAAGGGGAGAGAGCAAGTTCTCAGAATGCTGAGATATTTTTATTACTATACGGCCAATGCGTTTCAGCCTGTGAGATTTTATTTGAAAGGCCTTCTTCAGGGGGATGATGTGGTAGGTCTGCAGAACTTTCTAAATCAACTGGAAGTCTCTTGTGGTGTTCACTAGCGACTAGGCAGTCACTAGAACTTGCTTCTCTCCCTTTTTTCCCCTCAATTTCACTAGAAATTGAAAGATTAATTTTCTTCCATTTAATTATATCCTTCAAAATGTTTTTTCATAGCCGCCCATAATTTATTTTAAAGAGTTTTTGTGTGTTCCTAGGTATATAGATCTCTAAGTAGTGGAAACTGTTATTTACTAATAGAATCCCCAGTTTTTGTGAAGCTTTTAATTGCTCACCCAGAGGAAAATTTAGACATAAAAAGTCCGATTTCTTAAAATTGACCTTCAGGCCTGCTGTTTCCTTAAATTTATCTAATTCTACCTGTAGAGCCTGAATTGCATACATTGGATTACTCACTATGAGTAACATGTCATCGGCGTACAAGCCAATCAAATGCTCTGTTTTACCCACTTTAATTCCACTTATTTGTGGGTGAGCTTGAAGTCGATTTGCCAGGAATTAAATTACAAGGGTAAACAAAAGAGGTGACAATGGCCAACCTTGCTCAGTGACACTGTACATATTTTTATTATGGGAGTCCAGATTATTGACACGAATCTGTGCCTGAGATGGAGAATAGATAGGTTGGACTAAATTTAGAAATTTAGGACCGAATTGGTAATGTCTCAGGGCATTTTCCAGAAAATTTCAATTTACACAACTGAAGGCTTTAAACAAGTCCAAGGCCAAAATTGTCATCCGGGATTTCTGCTCCTTGCAGAAGTGTATCAAACTATACAACTTCGTGGTAGAAAAAAAACATATTTGTCAACATGAACTAGTTTTTCCACATAACCTTTCAGTTGGTTTGTTAATACCAAGGTGAAAAGTTTATAATCATTATTTAATAATGAAATTGGTCTATAGGAGTCCATCTTCAATGGATTCTTTTCTGATTTTAATAATACAACAATTTTGGAGTGTGTCCAAGTCTCTGGGAGTTGGGCATCCTCCAGAATTCCATTGAAGACTGACTGAAGCTGAGGAAGTAGTATTTCCTTAAAGTGTTTATAAAATTCCCCATAAACCCATCTGGGCCTGGTGATTTACTTGACTTAAGACAGGAGACGGCATCCTCCATCTCTTCCAGAGTAATGGGTCTATCAAGCCATGTCCTCACATCATCTGCAAAAGGAGTCACCTGCGCTGTAACCTGATATTCCTTTATTAATTTTGGGTTACTATCTAGGTTTGCATAGATTTGTTCAAATTATTCAGCAAATAGATTAACAATGTTTTCTGGATCCAAATACTCGATCCCATGGTTGACTTCGATTGCAATGATTTTATTTGTTGCCCTATACTGCTTTAAACTGTTTGCTAGTAATTATGACCCTTTGACATCAAATTCATAGAACGGCTGTCTGGTATACAGCATCCACACCATAGTTTTATTAATATCTAGGGTCTGTAGGTCTGCTTGTTTTTTGTCTAGTAGCCACCTAATCCCAATTGTTCCTGTGCTTCTATATTCCTCTGTTAAAGACCTAATATTCCCCTCTAATAGTGAAGTCTGTGTTCTATTTTGTTTTTTCATGGTACTTAATTCTTTAATACGAACACCCTGTATTACAGCCTTCATAGTTTCCCATCTCAGGATAGGACTTATTCTTGTATTTTTTGCTTATTCTGATTAGCTGCTAACAATGAAGGATTGACCCTCCATACGGGAGAGAGCCTTTTTTTCCTCAGGGGTGAGAGTTAAATACAATGAATAAGCAGCATGATCTATAACTTTTATAATTCCTAAGTCCGCTTCCTAAAATCCTTATAATAGTTCCTCCGACAGTTAAACTGCAGCAATCCTAGAGAAGGATCTATGTGGCCGGGAATAAAATGACAAACTAAAATCTCGAGGAATGGGTCTTTTCAATTGCAAACCTATGAGCAGGGTATGAATTCTTTCTAATCTTTGTAATCTGCTCCGGGAGCCTTTCTGGATAACTCTTAGAAGGAAAAGCTAAAGAGCATTGAAGTTGCCCATCAACAGCACCTGGACAGCATCCTGAGCAAGGCAGGATCTTTAAAGCAGTGATCCGCTGGTCACATTCTTCCGCACTATGTTGAGACATATTGTACTTCTATCTAAATTATAACAATCATTTTTAAATTGGCATCTGCATATATACATGAGCACATGCAAGTTTATGTAAATTGATGTGTACCATGTGTCTTCCCCCCCTTTTTTTTTGGTGATACGTTTCTTCTTGGGGGGATGGAGAAGTGGTCACCCTATACCAGCTGCTGAAGGGGAAACATAGTAGGTTTAGGGTACAATCCTAGGCATGTTTAGACAGAAAAAAGTCCTACAACTCCCAGCATTCCCCAGCCAGCTACGTTGACTGGGGAATGCTGGGCGTTGTCTGATTCTGTGTTTTTTCTGTCTAAGCACCCCAGAACTTTTTTTGTTGTCTTCAGACTTGGTCCCTACGCCTCTTTCTCCCCCTCCCAGCGAATGCGCTGCTCTGATTTCCTCTCCCTTCCGCGGGGGGCGCCCATTCCCTCCGACTCGCCAGGTTTAGCAGCGGCTATTTTAACCTGTTGCTATCTCGCCTCCCCCGCCCCGCCCCGCCCCCCATCGAGCCGCGTATCTCCCCTGTGCTGTTCCAGCTAATCCCCCCCCCCGCAACGCCACCATGGTCTGTTCACCTCTTTCTCTTCCAGCCTAGCCTCTTCCCTTCCCCCCCCCCCCCGCCCAGCTCTTGGGGACATCCACCCATCTAGCTCCCCACGGATTCCACGGATACGGGCGTTCCTGAGCGCGAAGCCGCGGGCACGGAGGCGGATCCGAGCAGTAGAACGGGGGCAGCCGGAGCTTGGCCGATCTCTCCTTCCCCGCCAGCTTCCACCCCCCCCCCCCCCGCCTCCTCTTTGCCCTTCTCCCCGCTGGCATCTCGTCTTGAAATCGCACTTCCAACCCCTCCTCCCGTTCGGCGCTCTCCCCCATCTCAAACCCCCGCTTCGCTCGGAAAACCCTGGCGTTCCGAACCCTCCCCCCCGTCATTAAGCCCCTTCCCCACATCGCGAAAGCGGTTCCCGAGCTCCGCTGCTCCCCGCCAGAGCCGCGCATCGCTCCCTCTCCCCGGTCGCTCTCTCTCTCTGCCTTTCTGTCTCCGCCACCTGCCCAGAGCCTGGCAGGCAGGTGAAGGCGAACGGCGCCGGCGCCGGCAGCGCGCATGCCCTTCCTCCTCTCCCGGGCATGCTCATTAGCGGCCCAAGAGGCAAAAGCTGAGGACGGAGCGGCTTGGCGGCTGCCAGTCCGCCCGGCGCAGAACCTCAGCAGCAGCAGCAGCAGCAGCGGCGGCGCTGCGAGGCGGCAAGGGCAGGGTCGGGCTCTGCCTCTGCGGGGGCTGCCTGGGTGTCCCTTTCCGCCGCTGAGCCACCGGCGGCGCCTCTGCTGCTCCGAGGAGGACGCGGACGCCGCCGAGGAGCAGCAGCAGCAGCAGCGGCGGCGGCAGCAGGAGGAGGGAGGAGGATGCGGGCAGCCAGCCGCCGCCTCCTCCTCCTCCTCTTCTTCTTCCTCCTCCGCGATGTGGATTTATCGTCGCCTTCAGCCTAGCTGCCGCGCCAGGGAAGAGACGCGGCGAGGGCAGCCCCAGCGGCGGCCGGGCATCGCGATGGCTGGCGAGCGGAGCCGCGCGGCGGGGAGGCATCGGCGGCGGCTCGGCGGCCGCTGCTGCTGCTGCCGCCACTGAAAGTTCCAGCGGGCGAGCAGGTAAGTTTGGCGGCGCCGAAGGAAGAGAGGCTGGCGAGGCTGGTGCGGTCTCCCGGAGGGGAGGCAGCGAGCCGGGTCGCGCTTGGGCTGGGCGCCCTTGGCGAGGGGGCGATGCCCGGCTTCTCCGTGTGTGTGTGTGTGTGTCCGTCCCCGTCTTGCCTCTGTTTCGACGAGACTGACATGCCCTGTGTGCGTGTGAAGTGGTGGAAGGAGGACAGCAGGCAGACCCCCCCCCCCCATATATATATATATATATATATATCCCCAAGGCGCTGATCCGGATTGCGGGAGGGTGCCGTAGCATTCGCGTCCTGCTTGCGGGTTCCCCCGCGGGCAGCTGGTGGGCCGCTGTGTGAACAGAATGCTGGACTGGATGGATCCAGCGTGGCTCTTCCGATGTTCTTATTCTGCTGGGCGCAGTGGGATTGTCTTCTGTGTAAATGGGTGCAGTGTTAAATGAGCAACCCGATAAAGGAGAGTTCGCCACTTTTCTTATTGGCATTGTGCCGTGTGTGTGTGTGTGTGTGAGAGAGAGAGAGAGAGAGAGAGAGATACACACACCTTTGTATACAGGCTTTTTATTTATTTTTTGCACATCTGCACGGTCTTACGCACCCGCGTATAAATTGTGCACCAGAGCCAAACGTGGAATAAAGATGGGGACGTTATGCATCTGGTGGCGAGGTTTTGATGTGAAATCGCCTTTCTCGGACCCAAGGGATGCTATCTATGCTTTGGAACAAATCAAGGTGCAGAAGAGAGGACATGCACTAGCCGTCAAGTTGATATGGGGTCAAGGAAGAACTTTGCATATTTCCCACAAAGATAGAGCTGGTTTGATGTGATGGTGGAAGGGATGGGTGTTGCGGTGGCATCAACATTACATGTCAAGTGTTGTGTATGAGTATAAGAAGAAAATCTTCTGTTCACAGATTGGTGCACAGTTTCTGTGCTGTTCTGTTTACACTTTGCAGTGTTGGTTTTTTAATGCGCTGTGAGCTCTAAATACATTCTGTGTGTGTGTGTGTGTGTGTGTGTGTGTGTCTTTCAAGATACAGCATAAAGCAGAGGTGTTATTTAATATGCTTCTAATGGAGCTTGTACTCTGTATCTTGTAGTGTGTGTGTATGTAACACCCAAGTCTTATGCTATAAAAATCCATATGTTTAAACCAAATCTAAACATTTGTTTTGTCTTCAGGGGGTTTCCTTTGCTCACAGTTGCCAAATTGTCCATTTTATTATCGTAATAAGTAAGATAGGTGCCATGTTGTCCCCTTACTGATTTATTTATTGTCTAGGTTACTTTTACCCCAGAAACATACTATTTTGGGCTCAGATAGAAGTTAAGGTTTTTCACCGTGATATTTAGCACTTGCATTTCTAAAGCACTTTTGAAACATTCAATTTCATCAATCCTTAGTATGGTGTACAACAACCCAGGAAGGCGGATTATTATTATTATTATTATTATTTATTCCAGTACTTCAGGTGAGGTGATAAGGTACTGGCTTGGCTAAGGAATTTGTGGCTGAGGTGAGATTTGAACTCTGGGCTTCTGGATTTGCACATTTTTAACCACTACACGGCGGTGGCTCTGAGCCAGACATTTAAGGCTTTGTTAGAAAGGTGGCACAACACAAATCTTTTAAGATCTTTCAGCTTGGTAGAAGTGCAGAGTTTTCTGACTCGCCTTAAAACTGTAGGTGAGCTGGTGGGAAGGTGGATGTGCGGTGCTGGTAGCTAAACAGAGGCACTTAAAAGGTAGTGTGCCTTCAAGGAGTGGTAAGGAGTTTCTCGCCAAGTCCTGGGCCGTCTTTGGAATCTAAGCTAAGGTGAATGAGAGGACAACTTCTGGTCACTTGGGGAGTGAGCCCTCCTCTCCTTTGTCCTTCAGTTTTCGTCTGCTGCTTCCTAGTCTTCCTAGCTATGAATTTTGCCATTTTCCCGTTTTGTACTGCGTCTGGCCATTTTCATTTTAACACTTAAAGACAATCTGTCAATCAACCAACACACAAGTGCTATTTCCTGCTCTTACCAATCTTCAATTTCTTCTGTTGGAGATTAGTAATAACTGTTAGGGCTCTCTGTTTGGAAACAAGTGATGCTAGAGGCCGTTGTCATTATTATACTGGGGAGGAGAACGAGTGAACATACAATTATATTTTGTCCGTAAGGGAGAGCAGACTTGAATCTGTGGTTCTGATCAGTGACAAAAGTAGTTCATAGGACTGATTTTTAAAAAAAGGCTTTTTGTCAAACTCCCCATCTCTGACACCATTGGAAGACTTACTTTTGAGTAGACCATTAGAGAATGGTGCTGCAAGCTTCATATGCCATGGTTAGGGTTAATAGACGGAGACAGAAATCTGTCTCAGTTCTGTGAAGACCTTCTCCGTAGCTTTAATTGTTAAAACAGATTAACAGCAGTGCAAAAATAAATCCAGGTGTCTATGCTGCTATGAAGATGCATCAAATAGCTTTGTGATCGTGTCTGGATGTGCTTGTGGAAATAAGTCTGAACCTCTTTTACATTTGCATTCTTCCGGCTATTAATTACCGAGCAAAGCAACAACACAGCGCACAATTGATTTCATATGAGCCCCCACATTCCCAGTGTTGGCAAACAGAACAGCAAATGAATCCTGGGGATGAAGGTATATTAACAACTAGCTATTGCAGGCGGAGAAAGAATATCTCATCCGAGTTCTTTTCTTTTGCTTCCTCCACGTCCTGTGCATCCGTTTCGATGATGAGTTTTGTGCTCTGAGCGATCTAGTGAAGGGAGTGAATCCTCTCTCATGTGAATTATATAGAATTATATACTCCATTCACCTAAATACAATCTATCTTTATGTGGAATAGAGTGCCTTTGCTATCAGTGGGATTTACCTGAAAGCAATACATTTAAGATTGAGGTTCCGAATCTTTGCAAAGATGTAAAGGGTAGATATAGATAGCACATCATGGGTAAAAATAAAACAACATGTCTTTCATGTGTTTATGCTTGGGATGCATGGATTTAAAGAATATTCATTTAGTATCACATCCCCCCACCCCCCGATACTTAACATAGAAGGAATAGGCATGTTCTTGACATGTTGGAATCTTATACAAACTTCCCTGGAATTATGCTTCATTCAACACAGTGTTAATTGCAATGCAATCCTCTGTGTGTTTAGCAGAAATAAGTCCCACTGTGTTGAATGGGAGTAGGATTTCATCCTTTGTGACAGTTCAGAATTATCACCTGGTCCATAATATTAAGTATGTACTTAAGTTGAGCTTCATACTGATAATGCAGTGGTGTTCTGGTGATTTATTTTTGCACTGCTTTGAACAATCCGGTATAAAACTCGACATTTCCACAACCCACCTCTAAATAGGGTTACCTGGAAATGAAAATACCACTGATTTCAGTGGAACTTTGAAAAGAAAATGCACTTTAGAGCCGAGCCTTAGTCCATATTCAAAGAAGAGTTGTTTCAATTCTATTATCAATTACATTTTAAAAAGAACAGTCTGAAAAATTTTTGATGGGGGAGGGGAGGAGGGTAAATTAATTCTAATACACAAAAAAGTTCAGAGGTGAAACGATATTCCAATAGCCTATAGAGCTGATATATCCCCTTATATATATTTTTAATATCACATTATTAATTATTATTTTCCTTCTGCATAGCGATATTGCTTTCTCTAACCCACCTGCAATTGCCCATTTCTCTTGCAATACAGCTAGTAATTAGCAGAATAGATTACTTAAATATGCAAATGATGAAAGATGTGATTTCTGTTTTTCATCGAGGCTGTGTTTGTATAATGGTGATACAGTTGGCTGTGAAGCTGTAATATAAAGCCTCCTAGCACATACAAAGTTGGAAGGGAGGGGAATCTATTTTGGAAATAGATTTTAATTGAGGGGAAATGACTGACTGTCCTTCTGAAGTGGAAAATGAGGACGAAGTGTTTTGAGAGTTGTTGTTTTTCACTTGTCGTTGCCAGCAAGAAGGTACATAATGAAGACAAATTTCCATTTTGTAATACATCTGCAATCTAGTTTCAGGGTTTGTGCTTTAGAAGAGTCGTCCACTCTGGCTTGATTATGCTTCTTACCCACTGACCCTAGGTGTGCCTTTAACATGTTCTTGGTGGTCCATCATGACTTGACTCCTGTTTGTAGTCACCTTTCTGTGATCCGTCACTTTAACATATGTTAACCTAGATGAGACTTTACTCATGTCTTTAGCCCTAGCATGGCTGGAATTCCAGGTATGTATCTGGTGTGTGTGTGTTAAACAGCAGTTGTGAGGGGAAGAACCAAATAAGGGCCAGGCGATTTGTGTGGGGGTGGGGGGGGACTATAATCCTTTACTCATGCCATGGTCCTGGTTGATATGACCTCCCCCAATGCCTGCACTCCATCAACACCTACAGGGCCTTTCATTCCATTGCAGATATGGAGGACTCAGATTGGCACTCTGACATGAGATAGGGGTTATAACCCTTTCCCCCATGCCGTGGTTGCAGTCCAGTTCTGTCCCATTCTCCGCCCCATCCCCCATCCCTTGTATTTGTTCATTAAAACCAACAACATGCACACATGCGACAACAGTCACACCAGGGCTAAAGATGTGAATAATTTCATGTCTGATTCCGTAGCCAGGGCCGCCCCTACCATTAGGCAAGGTGAGACAGTCGGCCTCAAGCGGCAGATGCTGGGAGCCAGCAGCAAGGTGTACAATGAGGTACCTTGCAGCCTACTCCGGGCCCCCTGATTTAGACTGCTGCCTTCAGTGGAGAACCTTGCTCCATCATTGGTGTTGAAGACAGGTTCATCTAACAGTCCAGTCATGGAAAAGAAGGGAGCGCCATCTTGCCCATTCCCTCAGGCAGCAAAATGTCTCAGGCTGGCCCTATCTGTGGCCTCTGTGCTGTTGCTTTGTGTAGCAATGTATGGTGTCAGTTGCTGCTTATGATTACAATGCAGCATGTGAATAATGAGACCATGAGTTGGAAGTCCTCCATTCCAATTCCATTCGGTCATGAACCCAATGGTTGAACTTTAGACAGACCAATACCTTTCAGCCTCAGGATCCGCTCCTGCAACCCCATCTTTAAAAGCACCAGCTTACCATGAAACGATATTGTGTGGATGCATTTTTTTAAAAAAATGCATTATATCCTATCTTTCTACTAAGGAGCTCAGGCTGGTATGCAAGGTTCTGTAGTGAGCTGATTTTCTTGGCTGAAAGGGGATTTGAACCTGGGTCTCTTATGCTCGAGGTATTACAGCACTCCAATTATCATGGGAGTGAACAGATCTGAACAGTTAGGGAAAGACCCTGCATAAATGTTAAGGAGTTGTTTATGGTTCTTCAATGCCATGCAGGGGTGGGGAAATTCCAGCCTGCAAGACAAATCTGGCTGATGAGCTTGGTCTCTTTCTGCAGGCCATTCACACTCCTCAAGCCTTGGAGGATACCAGGGGCTTGGAGAAGAGTGGGGGGGGGAGATGAATCCCCTTATTATCTCTGATCTGTCTTGTCCCTGTGCACCGCTCCCATTCCCGATTGGGAGGAGATAGCATTGCACTAAACATTGCACACTGAGTTGGTAATTGCGGGAGATCCTGCAAGTGCTGGCAGACTGTGCTTCAGACATTCTTGCTGGGAAAGCAAAGGATGAGCGAAGTCATCTTCTGGGCTGAAGTACCAAGTGGAAAATCTCCAACCTGGGATTAGGAAATGCTTAGGCCTGGGATCTGATTAGGTTGGGGGCATAGCCTCACCCACGTATGCCACTGATGTTATTTGGCCCACCCACCTACCCATCTGATGTATTGGTTAAGTCTTGAGTTTGGTCCACAGAGACCTAGGTTTAAATCCACACTCAGATGTGATGGTCGGTAGGTAACTGTTGGTCAGCCATACTATTTTCTCAGCTTCAAATAAAAGGTCCCCAGGGCAGTTTGTGATATCACAATTGTGATAACAATAAAATTGGCGCCATAACACAAACTCAAATTAAATTGTAAGAAAAAGCAGTGGTCAAAACAGTTTTGAACTTGGAACATTCTAGCCCCAGAGAACAAAAAAAAAGTTGTTTATTTGGTAGTGGAAGGGTATGCTCCAGGTGAGCCTCCTTGCAGAAGGACTTCTAGAAGTGTGGTGGCAGCAGTTGCTACACACCTCACCTCAGACAGTAGGGGCACCTGGAGGAGAGGTTGTCCCAGTTGACCTTGGCACACAGCCAGGTTGATGAGAGATAAGGTGAAAATGAGATATTTTATCCAACATCACAGATCATTAAGGTTACATCATACAGGTGAGAACTACAATAAAATGTTACAGTGCTTCTGGCCAGCGTTTCAGCTATTTAAACCCTTCTCCATGGCTTTCCTACTTCGTTCCTTTTCCCTCTAGAGGGACAGGGAGCCACCACAACTGTGGGCCCCACTATGGATATTGTTGGTTCCACCTTCCCAGTCTCCAAATGTATGTTAGAAAGCCAGAAGCGGAAGTCCATGTGTGAATGCACAGAAACATCTGAATGTGTGAAAGTCATCCTGCTTTGAATGAGATACTCAAACCTTGAATTGGTCGAAGAATTTCCAGGCCATTATGAAAGCGGAAACAGTCTGTGTGCTGATTTACTAGAAGGATCTGAAAAGGGGTCAGTCAAAATGTGGGGCGTGAAATTGGCCTCATGGAAGTCAAAGCAAAGAAAGCTGCACATAGTTTAAAATGCTGGGCTGTGGATGTTGTGTTTCATCTTCAAGTGTGGGTTTATGGGTAGGATGACCAGTTAAAATCCAGGTCAGGGCTCATGTTACTTTAACAGTTGTAGAGAAAAGGGAATTTCAGCCGGTGACATTTGTATGCAATTAGTTCCTGGTGAAATTCCCTCTTCATCACAACTGTTAAAGTTGCAGGGGCCCTGCCTTCTTTTATATATGGTCACTCTAGTATAGTACCTGCACCTTTAACTGTTGTGATGAAGAGGGAATAAAGTGTTTTATTGGTGTTTTATTGGTATTTTAATGATGTATTGGTTTTATGTGCTTTTAATCAGTTTTGTATTTTGTGTTTAATGCTGTTCCCCACCTCGATCTGTTGGGAGAGGCGGGTAATAAATAAATACATTATTATTATTATTATTATTATTATTATATCACTAGGAACTAATTGCATACAAATGACACTGGCTGAAATTCCCTTTTCTCTACAACTGGTAAAGTTACATGAGCCCTGTCCTCCTTTTCATATGGTCACCCTATTTATGGGAGAATCCATAAGTGCTAGGAACAGGTATAAGGAAAACATCATTGTTTCAATGCATGCATGTGCATCGCCCTAAAAGAGGACAAATGGTTGCACGGAATTTGTATAAAATTTGCTTATGGTTATATCTGTGGGTAACAATTTAGAAATAATTACTATCATTTTAAGGAGAAAAATAATAAATCTCACCAGTGTGGGGAAGACAGTGGCCTAGGAAATGCTGGGTTTGTAGGACTTTCTTCTGCCGAAATAGGCATAGTATGTGATGAGCTTCACTGACCAAGATCTGTTTTTAAAGTTGTTTATAGTTGTTTTAAAGGTATGCTTCTTTGTATGCTGTATGTTTTTGTAGTTTTAAATTTTGTATATTGTTTTTATGTAAACCACCCAGAGAGCTTTGGCTATGGGGCGGTATAGAAATGTTAGTAATAATAATAATAAAAATAATAATGTCTATGTCGTTTTCATATTTTACTGTTTCTGATGTCCGTTTTATTATTGTGTTAAGGTTGTTACATCACATCACCTTGATTGCTCTTTAGCAAATAAGATGGCGTATAAATGTGAAAATTGCTACTTCAAGGCCCCCAGTGTCCCATCTTAGAGTTATTATTTTCAAATCAGACTTCGACTGGACAGATCTTCAAATAGAGGATACCTTCAAACAAAACACTACCATATAGAGAACATAGGAAGAGCCATGCTGGATCAGAGTGAAGGTCCATCTTGTCCAGCATTCTGTTCATGCAGTGGCCAGCCAGCTGCCCAAGGGAAACCTACAGGCAGGACATGAGTGCAACAGCACCTTCTCTCCCATGTTCCCCAGCAGCTGGTGCACATAGGCCTACTGCCTCTGATATTGGAGGTAGCATATACCCATCAAAACTAGTAGCCATTGATAGCCTCTGTAAAGTAAGACCCATGGCCACTCTAGCACGTAAAGTATCACATAGCATATATACAACCAACAGGTGTCCCCAATGAGAAGTCATTAATTATTGCTACATAAACAGTGATAGGCAAGGCATAGCTAAAATTGGGCACTTCACTGTTTTCAGCAGGAGAGGTATGTACTAATTTAAATGTTTGCCACTGAAATCAGTGGGGATCATACCTTAATCAATGAAGATGTAGGGGGAAATTGGACTGAAATTAAACAAAATTTGCAAATGCAAATTTCATTCTATAGATGCAAATTGAGAATTACTGTAATTTAAATAGAAAGGTGATATATCTCGCCAGAGTGTATAAGGCTGGCTAATTGGACACATTTCTCAAAGAATAATTCACAGCAGTGAGGCTGATCAACTAACGCTGAATGATTTTTTTATGCTTGCTCTCCTTCAATTTAAATAGTGAATTACAAAATGTCAACTTTTTAAATGCTTCTTTGCAAACAGTACATACACTGCACAGTTGTTTGTATATATTTCCATGAAGTATCTTCTGCATAAAATATTTTTGAAGCTGCTTAATTTACTGCCGAAGTCTTGGTTGGAGAAAATTGGAAGAAAAAAGTGAGGGTTGCAGCCTTCAGGTCAGTCGTACAATGGAAGCAGGGTGTGTTGTGCAAATAGATGTTCAAGACCTGCACAGGCAAAATTAGGAGAAAAGACGTATTCAGGGCACAGTGCCCCTTGCTAGAAAAGAGCCATGTAAAAGTTGACCGGTAGTGTCATGAGTCATGAGCCTGGATTTGGAAGTTTGTTGGCACCCCAACATACTGGTCATCCCTCTCTGGGAAGGGCCCTCAAGGAACCTCTGTTGCATCCCCTGACCCAAGGACCTGCCCTCATGTAGGGATGCCTGGATTTGGGGAAATCTGTCCTGTGTGTGTTTCGAGGATTGTACAGTGTTGTTCATTCCAGTTTCCTTTCACAGATGGAGGGTTCTTCTTCCTCTTCTCCCTCTTCTTCCTCTTCTTCTCTGTTTTGCAGAAAAAATGCAAACAATTCTGTAAGAAAGTTCACAACAACTTACATAATTAATATGGGTGCGTATCATTGAGAGCATTGTCCCCTATTCCATTTGACCTTTTCCCATGTATATTTTCCAGCATGGCATATGTCTCAGCAGGAAGATGCATATTTTCCTGCAAATGAATTTGAGTAAATTTCTGGAAAGTGAAATAAAATAAAATCTGGCAGTCCATGAACTCCGCATATTTCGCAGTGGATTCTGCAGGTTGTATTCTTAGAAATACAAGCTCATTTTTATCCATCTTGATTTTCTCTAGCATCCCTACCGATACATCAGCCTCAGGCCCCAAGAATGACTCTCCAAAAGCCATGTAGGACCTTAAGAAGACAGAAATGAGCACACACCCTTTATTTACACAATTTTCAGCCTGGGCTAGATCCACAGCAAGCAGGATATAGCACTTTGAAAGAAGTTTGAAAACAGTATATGTAGGATGTCCATATGGGAAGGAAGACAGGGCTCCTGTATCTTTAACAGTTGTATTGAAAGGGGAATTTCAGCAGGTGTCATTTGTATGCATGCAGCACCTGGTGAAATGTCCTCTTCATCACAACAGTTAAAGCTGCAGGAGCCCTGCCCTCTTGACCAGATACAAAAGAGGGCAGGACTGCAGCCTTAACTGTTGTGATGAAGAGGGAATTTCACCAGGCGCTGCATGCATAGGCTGAAATTCCCTTTTCTATACAACTGTTAAAGATACAGGAGCCTTTTCCTCTTTTTCATAGGGTCATCCTAAGTATATGGGATGAGTCAGTGCACTTCAATACCATTATAAAGCAGTAGAGCAGTTTTAAAAGACTAACAATAAAACATGGTAACTTTAACAGTTGCAGAGAAAAGGAAATTTCAGCCAGTGTCATTTGTATGCAATTAGTACCTGTTGAAATCCTCTCTTCATCACAACAATTAAAGCTGCAGGAGCCCTGCCCTCTTTTGTATCTGGTCACTCTAATATAGTACCTGCAACTTTAACTGTTGTGATGAAGAGGGAATTTCACCAGGAACTAATTGCATACAAATGACACTGGCTGAAATTCCCTTTTCTCTACAACTGTTAAAGTTACATGAGCCCTGTCCTCCTTTTCATATGGTCAGCCTAGCAAAGGGGAAAAAGAATTGAGAGGGAGGAGGAAAAAATCAACTTATTCTTAGTTATAAAGGTCTGGCAGGAAAAGGTGAAACAAGCCCTCAGTAGCTGTTCCTTCTTTGGACCCATCTATGGAGCTAGGCTGATCTACCTTTTGCTATGATCTCCTTGTGGGAGGCAGTCAGTTCATGGGTGCAGTCATAGGTGGAGCCTCTGAGACCCCCTCTAGATGGATTCCATTTGACATCTGTTCCTCCGATTATGCGCATCTTCTCGGAAGCGCTTTATCGTAAATGCTTGTATGCAGGAGGTAATTGAGCACTCAACAGGTGACCTTACCGGTTGTTTCAAATGCGCTTTACAAGTAGTTAATGGGGAGAATCGCTTGTTCACATAGTCAAAATGTGCTTTAACGGCAGGAGCAAAATAAAACTTGCTATTTAATGCGCGTTCGATAATGCGCATAATTGGAGAGAAAACGCACCTCTACGCCCGATTTGCGCTCCATTCTTGTAGAGGTAAATTTTTTAATGCGCCTTGAAAGAGTTTTAAATGCCTCTTGTAGAGGCAGCCTTAGAGACCTGAGCTAAGAGGCCAGCTCTCTGTTGCTGCTGGTCCCTTATTGGAAGGACAGCTCCTTTCCTAGGGAGCAACACCAGTTTAGCAGCTGCAGCGCAATGCTATCCAATGTGCTATTAGCCTCCGCCTTGCTTTGCTCCTGTTTACCTGGAATATCTGCTCATGGAACATGACCCTTGCCTGGCTTCCTGCTTCCAAAGCCTCCTTGAGTGCCCGATTGACTAGGCCTTTCCCTGGGGTCCAATCCAAGCCAGGATAGACAGCAGGGTTGTTCCGTACTGTCAAAGACCATCAGCCCTGGTAGGTAACCTGCATGGGTTCAGGATTCCTGTTGCCAGGTGCTTTTGCCAATTATTTCCAAGGAGATGTTTAGATTGTGGGCAGCAGGCTGTTGTAGAGGGGTGATTCCAAATGATATTTTCCGTTTGGGGTTCTTCCTTTAGGGATGGAGCAAGGATGCGGCCCTCAGTTTACATTCTCATGGTGTTGTTGTTTACTCTCAAGTAAATAGATGAGACTACTAGGTGGGAGCTAGGTGGCTCTCTTTTTAAGGACTTTCTGTGAAGGTGGGGTATTGGAAATAAGTTTAATGGCAATTCTTGACAGAAGCAGACACCAATTATTCTAAAAACGTTGAGTAAGATTGTACTCAATCTATCTATTTCTAGATATACCTGCTCTAACCCTTAGGTCATCTTCAGAGGCCCTCTTCCAGGTGCCCCCACCAAAGGAAATTAGGGAGGTGGCTGCAAGAGACAGGGTCTTTTTAGTGGTGGCACCCCACTTGTGGAATAAACTTTCCAAAGAGGTTCACTTAGCACCTAAGTTGTTATTGTTTTGGTGCCAGACAAAGACATTTCTTTTCTCCCAGGCATTTTAGAGACCTAGTTCTAGTTCTAGGTTTCATCTATACCTGTGTTGTTTATTTTTTATTATATCATCTTTTATTCCTTTAAATATGTGTATTGTATTTTATATTTTGACTGTGCTTTAAAATGGCATTTTAGTTTAGTTTTTTTTTTTTTTTTAAACTGGTCGCAATCTGCCCGGAGAACATTAGTTACCGAGCAGATTAGAACTGTATTAAATAAGTGAATAAATAATAAATAGATTGCAATGATCTTATTGATTCTCTGTTGTGTTTCAGAACTAGTGTAGTGCAATAGTTGGAGTAGCCTTCCCCAACCTGGTGAATTCCAGATGTGTTGAGCTGCAACTCCCATCATTCTCAGCTAGCATGGCCAGGTGAAACACAGCTGGAGGGCACCAGGTTGGGGAAGACTGACCAAGAGAGGTAAGTTACCCTGGGAGCTTGAGCCAACATGAGAGAGCATTAGTTCTGATCTTAATCAGGGAGGTGATTTTAAAAAAAAAGCATTCAAGGCCAAAACAAACATTACCTTAAATCTATAGCAGCTACATCTTTTGTTCATTTTACTCTAATGTAGGCACAGGGCAATCTGGGTCTTAAAGATCCAGATTGGGTGACCTAGTTCTTAAAATCCCCATACCCCCCATGCTAGGGTTCCAGTCCAAAATGGGACCCCTGAAGCTTCCCTAGAATAAAAATGAAAAAGGATGTAGCGGCTAGACACAGATATAAAGTAAAGTGTGTTCTGGCCTTCAATATAAACTTAGAGAACCATCCTATGACCCCTAGACAGAGTCTAGCATAGTTCAGATTCCTGGATCCGAGGTCAGAGTCAGTTAGGAATGCTGCAAGCATCTGGTTGGGTCCGGAAGGGCAGCAGAACCCCCCAGCGTCCAGCCTTTATAGACCCAACTGGATGTGCCCGGCATGAGGATGGACCCATGCCTGAGCGCTCGTGAGCACCCTCAAGTGATTGGGTGCGGTTCCACCCTGGGAAAGTGTGCTTTCTGGAGGCTCTGGAAAGCACGCTTACCCCTCCTGCTCCAATTGGGGCCTTAAAGGTTGTCTCAACGCAAGGCAGCCTTGCAGTAAGAGCCTCCAAGACCCCAATTGGAGCAGGAAAGCGCGCTTTTCAGAGCTTCCGGAAAGTGCCCATTTCCCCCGGCCTTGCTAAAGGCAGGCAGTTGCTGCCATTAGTGCAGAGGAGGGGAAAGGGTGGTTGGTTGCTGAGGGCTCAAGAGCCTCAGGCAGCAGATGCCAGCTGAGCTCGTAAAACTCTAGAGACTCAGGAGTCCAAGCTCCAACCTCAGACTCAGGAGTCCAAGCCCCTCGCCCCCACCCCTTCACAGTTTGGATGAGGAGAACTGCGGCAGTTGCCTCACCGAGATGCGAAGGGAAAGGGGCTGTGCCATTGGGAGGGGAGGGGAGGGGAGGGCTCATGCCATATCCATACACACAGCCCAGCCTCCTTCTCTCCTACTTCCCGATGCCTCAACTAGATGGGTGAAAAAGCCCATTTAGCAATAAATACAGAGCAGAAGGAGTATGGAGGTGAAGATTGCTTCTGCCACACCTCCTTCACTGCTTTGGATGGTCGTAAACCTCTTGAGTTCAGAGGCTCATGGCCATCCCAAAGCTCCATCACACCTAATTTGTCCCCCCTGGTTTGCTTCCGTGTGGTTTTGTTTTGTTTTTTACCGCTGATGCATAAGCATGTCAAGCTTATGATCCCTTTCACCTTTGTTCATTAGCTCTTCAGCTCCACTCCCCCCCTCCCCTACTCTTTCTCCCTCCAGTTAGGTCCTGTCAGAGTAGCACTTCAACCAGACCGCCTTTATGCCGGGCCAAGATGGAATGACCCTTTAGTCTGGCTCTTTGGGGGCATCAAGAGAGTACAATCCTGTCTCTGCAGAGATTTGGGTGTTGCGTTATTTTAAAAAATGCTTTTGAGCCTGGGTTGCAAGGTTTGAGTTTTATATTGAGGCTTGGAGCTGGCTGTTGTGAGAGATTGCTTTTCCCTGCCAGGACCTGATGCAATCCATTTAAGCCTCCAGTTCCGGTAAAACTACACAGAGATTTAGGGCACATTAAATGCACTTAAGGAAAATAATCCAGACTTTTAGCATTCTAGGAAAGGCTGGGGAAGAGGCGGGGTGTCAGCAGGACAGGCGCAGCGTCATGGGAGTATCGTGTTGCAAATCCGCACACCAGGCATGGCGAGAGTGAACAAAATCGCTGGTGTGATAAGAGGTCCCAGTAGGATTATGGCCTTCGTTAAGTAATATTTCCTTTTTCCTTTTTTTTTTTTAAAAAAGAGTTTTTGAAATCCAAGCATTAATAATAAAGCTGTTAAAAGTATAGATGGGTGCATGAGCCATTTTCGTGATTTTCTGTTTCTGTTTTTCTTTTCTTTTTTCGGCAAAGAGGAAAAGGGCACATTTCATTCTTGAATGAAAAAGTGCATTAAAAAAGATGCACTCTTGTAAAAGTGCCCATTTTTAAAGAATCGTGTTTTTTTCTAGAGCAAGTGCAAATGGGATTTGAGCGTTTAACCTATCACCCCCCTGCCCAAAAACGAAGGAGCAAGGCAATCTTTGCTTACGTCTCCTCCTGCTTTCTGACTCCTTGTTTCCATGTGAACAGTGAGTGGAATGTCACAAACTTGATAGAAATTTCGAAATAGGGATGACTTTAGCGGGGGGGGGGAGAATCTTTTTTACCCTATTTCCTGCTTGTCAGGCCCCTGTTACCATGGGAACTGGTTCAGAAAGGCAGCAGGTAGTCAATAGTTGAGTGAGAAGTGTTACCCGTTACACTTGGATTCTGGCTGCCTGTTGAGTGAGATTAGAAGCTTACTGAAGAGTAGAGTCTTTGAGACAAAAATGGACTTTTCAAGACAGAGTCGACACCTCTGGTGAAGGAACCGACAGCCCGAACCAAGGAAAATCTGAATTGTTTCCTGAGCAGTACATGAATTAAGAAGATATGTGTGCTTTAGCATATTTTGTGTAACTTTTATTCTACTTGTCAACAAACTGGACTTAGGATGCATGACCAGAGCCAGCAACATGGCGATGCATGGTTGGGCAGCTGCTGAGAGCCCTTATCCTATTGGGGGCCACACTGAGACTTGCTCTTCCTCTTCACCATTGCCACCTGGTTGTTCGCCTGCCTCTCACTCTAGCCCAGACAATGGTAGCAGTGAGTAGGAGGAGCAGGAGACTCCCCCGTCTACTTGCTTGCTGTCTTTCTGACTGTCAATCAAGCCAGGGGTAGGAAGCGATGAGAGAGGAGGAGAGAAAGTACCTGGCGGCGACGGTGGTGAGAAGGTAGACTCATTGAGGGATGGAGCTCACTGAGGGTGCCTTGTCCACAGGCCCTCAAAACCCTGGAGCCACCACGGGACAGCTATGCCCTGCATTTGTCCCAAAAGGGATCAAAGCTTTGCATGTATACAAAGGAATGTGCGCAAAGCTCTTGAAGGCACTCAGGTGAAGGAAAAGACAGAGGTGGTAACTGCAGGTGTTCCTAGCCCTTGGTGAAGTACCTTTTCCTACAAGCAATTCCCAGCATCAACGATGGGAAAGTGATTTTCCAGGTCCTGTTCCAATGAAGGAGAAAATCTCCCGGGGGTTGGGGGGAGATGTCCTGGGGACTGGGAGCACCAGCAGCTGCCACCTTTGCCTCACTTTTCACCTGTCCAAAGGTGGGTCTCTTTGCCCTTTTGGGGGCAGGAAATGGGGAGGCAACAGCAGTTCACCCCAATCCTTCTTGTGAGCCTTGAGGAGGGTTGTTTGCCCCACCCCCCGGTTCATCTCATTTTCCTCATTTCTGTACTGCCTGATAGCCAAAGCACTCTGGGCGGTTCACAAAAATTGCAACCCACGAATAGAAAATACAACTAGAGAATGGACTGTCTTTAACATACAAAACTGAAATACAATTTAAAACAGCTTAAAACACACAGTTACCCCATAAAACAACTGGCATAAATGCCCCTTCATATGCTGTGAAACACCTGGGAGTTGAGGGAAGCCTTAACCTGGTGCCAAAAAGATGTCCGGGGAGCAATCTTGGTGTCCGGGGGACCTCAATGGTGAGAGCATTCCAGAATCTGGAGCCTACCACCAAGAAGGCCCTCTTCCTTGTCTCTCTGCCTTATTGCCATGTTCTGAGCCTCCCTCGGAGGGGGCAATCAGTGGAGGCTCTCATGTTGATAGTATTATAGCTTTTCTTGAAAGCCTGCCAAAGCCCTACTAAGCCCGTTTCTGGGACTGTGCAAGGCACTGTCCACATGCTTTCAAGCCTACCTTCATGTCTTTATTTAATTTTTATTTAAAATATTTCACCACACCCCTTCATCAAAAGGGTGCCAGGCCACTGTACAAACATGGGTCTCAAGCTCATCACATATAAGTGCGGGTTAAAATACATTTTACGTAGCATTTATATAAATATGTAAATGCAGCAAAAGAACAATGTAATAATGATTAGGGCTGTGCAAAAATTTGTATCCGGAGGTCCAGATCTGAATCAGGGAGGGGCTATTGGGCTGATCTGCCATTTTAGGATGTATCTGCCATTTTGTGCCAAAGCCCCAGGGGCCCCATGCAGCCTACAACTCACAGGAAGCTGTGCCTGGGAGGGCTATCAGTAGCTGGGCCTAGGAACGAAGAGAGGACTGGGACTCGCCCCCCACCATTGCCAGTTCCGCCGCGTGATCGCCCGCAGCTTCCCGGCCCAGCTCCTCCCGCATTCCCCAGGCAGACAGGCAGACAGGCCCGGTGCCAGAGCTACTTCCTTGATCGCCAGGCAGGACCGGCGCCTGAGTTGCTCCGAACGCATTCGTCAGCTTCCTGGGGCTGGGCTTGCCAACTTCCCACCACCATCACCTGCTTCCCGCCGCCATCACCTGCTTCCCACCCCCAATCACAGCAGACCTATCCAGTTGGATTTTAAGAGTTTTATTGTTATTTTAGTAAAGCATTCATTTTATATGTTTTTAATCAGCTTTCTGTATTTGTATTTGTTGTTGTTCCCTGCCTCGATCCAGAGGGGAAGGCAGGTAAGAAATAAAATAATAATAATAATAATAATAATAATAATAATAATGAGTTGGGTTCAGGGTTCTTGTGCATATCTTTCTTAGGAGGTGACCATGGAGTGTGCACAAGTGTCCTGTCTTTTATTGTACTGTCATCTCTGTGGCAGTCTGTAGCCTCCTCAGCTTTCCATACTTTGATTAAAGCCCAGGGGAAGACATAATCAAATCATTCCTCCCATAGGGCTTTTTCAGATCAGGAAGTGCAGGCAGCTTGGGAGGCTGCAGAGCCGTTGGGAGACATGTAATAGAAAGAAAACACCCACAGAGCACCCTTTGCCACGTCACAGTGAATAGGTAGGCTCAAAACCACCACCAAAATAAATGATAAAATTCTCTGAGAACGATGCGGAAAGGTGGAAACTTCTTGTTTTGGTAGCAACCCCCCCCGCCCTCCCCCCAAAAAAAATTTGGAAAAAAAGAAAGAAGCTGTGCTACATCCCCTGCTAATAGTGAGTCCTATCTGTGGGAAACTTTGGAGAATTTCTCCTCCCCTTGGGGAAATTCAGTGGAATTGTCCATCCAATTCCTCTGCCCACAAATACTCTGGAGAGTTTTGAGATGCCAGCTGTGCACAGCTCTAATCCTAATAAATAAATCCATAAAGGCTAGAAGCTTGTCTTTGGGAAGAAAAGGTTGCCAGATGGGGCACTTTTTGTGCTTCTGCGGTGGGATCCTCGGACCTGTGTAACGCTAAGCCAGCCTTTCCTAACCTGGCTCCTGCAAGATGTGTGCTGAACTGTTACATTCCTGAGCAGCCATGAACCTTGGATGTGCATGTGCTCTCCTCCTCCTCTTCCTCTTCCACTTAGGCATGGAAGAAAGTAGACGTTTGAATCACTGCTACTTGCAAACCCTAGTTTGCCAGCTGAACCTGGATAACCATGGGTTGCCACTACCTAGGAATGCAAGCTCCTAATCCCTTCCACTTGCATGCAAAAGAAGGGGAGGTGGGCAGGTGTAAGCCTGAGGCAGGTGGTTGTTTATGCGTGCAACAATGCTAAGCCATGGCTTAGCACTATGTCTGAACACAGTTAGAATGTATAAACGTTGCTGATGAGTTTTCTCTTCTGCTACATAGGGAAAGCACTTCCTTTACAGCTGTTCACTTTATTCCCTCCTATAGCATTCAATGAAAGGATGAGGGAGGAAACATTTGAGTCCCCCCCCCCCCCCAATTGTATTTAAAGTAGAATAAATACAAAGAAAGGCAGGTCTTGTCCGGGGCCATTCATTCTGTTTTAGCTTTAAGGTGTTTTACTCTCTGTGAGCTGTGTATTTATGCTGCATTATACTTCTACCATAGCTTGACTTAAATTGCTTTATTTCTTGTTGTGAGACTCCGTGAGAACTACAGCTAGATGGTGATGATAAATAAATGATGATGATGATGATGATAAATCATCTTATTTTCTCATAGTGCCTTTGCTCAAGGTCCCTCAGAAAACTGGAGCTGGCACTGTTTAAGATCATGCATTAAATGGGTCAGGTGAATTACATTTTAGCTACCTAGGTTCAGTGGTGGTGGTGGTGGTGGGGGGGGGGGTCATTAGTCAGGCCTGGCCTCTTTTGAGTGGCAGTGAAGGGAGAACAGCCTGGACTTGCTCTACTCTCTTAGGACTAAGAAATCTACAGTCTCATTTTTGTAAGGGGAGGAATCCATTTATTTATTACTTCATTTCTATATCGCCCAATGACCAAAGCTCTCTGAACGGTTCACAAAAATTAAAACCACAAGGTACAGCATAAAATATTTTAAAAAATGGAAGCTTAAAACCACCAAGTACATCCAGAACAAAACCTAGCAGCAATGCAGAGATTTAAAATGCAGGTTTAAAAGAGCACAGCTAAAAAGGCTAGGATGCTAAAATACTGGGAAAATAAAAATTTAAAAAAGTCTTCACCTGGCACCGAAAGGAGTACAACATAGGTGTCTGGTGAACCTTTCTAGGGAGCTCATTCCAGACCTGGGTGCCACAGCAGAAAAGGCCCTTTTCCTGGTAGCCACCTGCCTCACTTCCTTTGGCAGGGGCTCACGGAGAAGGATCCCTGAAGATGGTCTGTGATGCCTTATCCTTGCCCCTTGCTGCTGCTGCTGCTGCCCCTGTCTCGCCTTTACTATTAGGCTCCACAGCCCAGCAACCTGGCCTCAGACAAGCCTCTATGTTCCCGCTGCCACCAGTACCTTCTTCAGCTACACCTGAAATGACCACACCAGTTGGATGAAATTAACAAGTTTTGTCAACACAAAGTATATTGTGTGCACAGTAAGCTTATTGGTTTCAAGTAGGGGTGTGCACGGACCCCCCGGATCGGATCGGGACCCTGATCGGGACCTCCAATTTTGTCCCGGACCGGTTCGGACAAAATCGGAGGCCCCCCGGACCGGATCGAGTCCGATCCCGACCCAAAAATCGTACATTTTTGGATCGGCCGCCATTTTTTTCCCCATAGACTTGCATTGCAATGCAAGTCTATGAGGAAAAAATGGCGGCGGGTGGGTAAGGGGGGGCCTAACTCCCTCCCCCCCCCGGGGCCGTCCGCTGTGGACGGCCCCGGCAGGTAAGCCCCCTCCCCCGCGCTCCCTACCCCCCCTGGGGCCGCCCGCTTCCATCCGCTGGCGCCCGCGGGCGCCAGCGGATAGAAGCGGACGGCTCCGGGGGGGGGTAAGCCCCCTTCCCCGCCACTGCTTACCTTCTCGGCCCGTCCGCTCCCGTCCGGCGCCGGCGGCTACTACCAGCGGGCTCCGCGGCCTACTCTCGAATAGTGCGCCGGGTAATGACATCACCCGGCGCGCCACCCTGGAGCAGGCCGCGGAGCCTGCTGGTAGTAGTAGGCGCCGGCGCCGGACGGGAGCCGCCGGGCCGGGCAGGTAAGGGCCCCCCTCCCCCCTCCCCCCTCCACGCGCCCCCTCCTCCCCTCCACGCACTCCCTCCTTACCTTCCCGGCCCGGCGGCTCCCGGCCGGCGCCGGCGCCTACTACTTCCAGCAGGCTCCGCGGCCTGCTCTAGAGTAGCGCGCCGGGTGATGACATCACCCGGCGCGCCACCCTAGAGCAGGCCGCGGAGCCTGCTGGGAGTAGTAGGCGCCGGCGCCGGACGGGAGCCGCCGGGCCGGGCAGGTAAGGGCCCCCCTCCCCCCTCCCCCCTCCCCCCTCCGCGCGCCCCCTCCTCCCCTCCACGCACCCCCTCCTTACCTTCCCAGCCCGGCGGCTCCCGGCCGGCGCCGGCGCCTACTACTTCCAGCAGGCTCCGCGGCCTGCTCTAGAGTAGCGCGCCGGGTGATGACATCACCTGGCGCGCCACCCTAGAGCAGGCCGCGGAGCCTGCTGGGAGTAGTAGGCGCCGGCGCCGGACGGGAGCCGCCGGGCCGGGCAGGTAAGGGCCCCCCTCCCCCCTCCCCCCTCCGCGCGCCCCCTCCTCCCCTCCACGCACCCCCTCCTTACCTTCCCTGCCCGGCGGCTCCCGTCCGGCGCCGGCGCCTACTACTTCCAGCAGGCTCCGCGGCCTGCTCTAGAGTAGCGCGCCGGGTGATGACATCACCCGGCGCGCCACCCTAGAGCAGGCCGCGGAGCCTGCTGGGAGTAGTAGGCGCCGGCGCCGGACGGGAGCCGCCGGGCTGGGAAGGTAAGGGCCCCCCTCCCCCCTCCGCGCGCCCCCTTCTCCCCTCCACGCACCCCCTCCTTACCTTCCCGGACCGGCGGCTCCCGGCCGGCGCCGGCGCCTACTACTACCAGCAGGCTCCGCGGCCTGCTCTAGAGTAGCGCGCCGGGTGATGACATCACCCGGCGCGCCACCCTAGAGCAGGCCGCGGAGCCTGCTAGTAGTAGTAGGCGCCGGCGCCGGACGGGAGCCACCGGGCCGAGAAGGTAAGCGCCCCCCTCCTCCCCCCCCCCGCTGTCCACTTTCATCGGTGGGCGCCTGCTGGCGCCCGCCAATGGAAGCGGCGGTGGGCGCCAGTGGGCGCCCGCCGATCCGCCGATCCGCCGAACCGGTTCGGAGCTTTTTCGGACCGGTTCGGATTGGATCGGCCGATCCAGCTGCGGGATCGGAAATCGGATAATTTATCCGATTTCCCACTGGACCGGACTTGGATCGTGGATCGGGTCCGATCCAGTGCACATCCCTAGTTTCAAGTATAATGCCTCTGTGTTTCAAAATGTTTATTAAGCTAAACTGTTTCCTCTCAATATCAGTCAATCAAAACACCTCACTAGATTCTCTCTCTCTCTCTCTCTCTCTCTCTCTCCCTCTCCCTCTCCCTCTCCCTCTCCCTCTCCCTCTCCCTCCCTCCCTCCCTCTCTCCCTCCCTCTCTCTCTCTCTCTCTCTCTCCCTCTCTCCCTCCCTCCCTCCCTCTCTCTCTCCCTCCCTCTCTCTCTCCCTCTCTCCTCTCTCCCTCTCTCCCTCTCTCCCTCTCTCCCTCTCTCCCTCTCTCCCTCCCTCCCTCCCTCCCTCTCTGTTCAACCCACAATCAACCCCCCTGTCAACAATCCCTCTGTCTGACATATATATATATATTCCATTCGCTCCCCAGCTCCTCCCACTCTCCCACACTCCACCAATCCAGGCACTCCAAACAACTAACCAATCAGCACTCACTTACCACTCATTCTATACTCACCCAGACTTGCAACTCCAAATAATAACTTTTGTAACACATTCTTCACATTTCTAACCAGTAGAACATCACAGGTCATATATATGCTTTTCACGGCGTTTGTCTCTTTATAGCTTACCAAACAGCACTCCCTTTTTTGTTAAACCTTTTTTGCCTTGCCACTCTTGTTAATTGAAATAATTTAGAGTTTGCTGAAGTTCTGACACCTGAACCTTGATAAGATGATATCATTTGGCTCCTTCTCCCTTATTTAGAAATCACCAGGTAGTTTCTTCCTTCCCTTTTGCTGTTCCCTTTTGATCCGTTCTCCTTGTGTGATATGTCTGACTTGCATTGAAAGCTTGTGGGTAAGGTGCACCTACTTAATTTGTATGTGGCACATTGTGTAGCAATAGGAGCAGAATAAATGAAGAAGAATTTAATCATAACCCAAGAGCGTAATCAGACAAATGTTTTATTGCACACTCGTTACTCCCCACTTACGGATGTTCGCTGGTCCTTTTGACGATGGCGTCCGCCTCCCATGCATCTCCTGCTCCTTCTTGCCTTTTTTCTCCCACAAAATGGACCCCTTTAAATCCAATTTTTTTAAAAAAATGTTCCACCATTTCTTGCTGTGCGCGGGAAAAGCAGTGTGATAAAAATAGCCACTGAATGGGCCACATGGTAATTGTTTACTTCCTCTTTCTTCCCTTGTGGTGAACAATGAGGAAGTATCATGGGAAAGAAGCAGGGGGAGTGATGATGAAGAAACATGATTCCCCCCTCCCCCATCTAATGATGCTCTAAAGTTTGCAAGGCTGAAGCTGCCATTATGCTTTACCCACCCTCGTCGTAAATTTCAGAGGGCTATTGCCCTCACATCCTTCTTCCAGGCATCCTCAGGCATCTGGCAGGGGAAGAAAGGGAATTCCGATGACAGACTAGATGGACCTTTGGTTTTGATCCAGCAGGTCTATTCTTATTTAAGGATTATTTACTGTGCTTATGGACAGACTGCAGAAATTAGGATCTCCTTTTGATACCCATGCCCTTAAAGCGGAGTAGAGTTTAATTTAATTTAATACAATTTATTACATTTCTATACTGCCCAATAGCCAAAACTCTTTGGACAGTTTACAAGGCTGGAAATGTTAAAAATGCAATGTAATAATATAAAAACCAACACACACAATTATAACAATATTAAACGTTCAGCAATAAATCCCACATTCATTAAAATGTATATCAAATCCTGCCAAATGTTTGGGAGTAGAGAAAAGTCTTAGCCTTTGGTGCCAGATTATTTTTATTAAATAATAATAATACCCTGGCACCAAAACGATGACAATGTTGGTTCCAGGTGGGGCTCATTGGGGAGAATGTTCCATAATCAAGGGTCTACCACCAAGAAGGCCCTCTCCCATGTGGCCATCCTCCAGGATTCCCTCAGAGGAGTCACTTTGAGTTTCTTTGGCAACTGGCTTTCATCCCTGGCACTATGGATTCCTTGTAGTAGAAAAGGGGGGTATAAATAAAATTATTAGTAGTAGAGCTGACTGTGCTGGATCTACTCATATGGTCACCTTTAATGCAGGATCTTCACAGATCTTTTCTGTTTCTGTCCTTGTGGATAAATTCTGCAGAAGTCTTCAAATTAAAAATTACATCTTAACTAGATACCAGTGTTCACTCCATTTCTCTATTTGCAGACATTTGAAAAGCCACCCCCCAAACTGGATGGGAAACTGGAATTATTTTACAAATCTATAAAAGAGGTGGCAAGGGAGACCTGAATAATTATCAACCTAATTTATAGACCTACATGCCTATTGGGTGGCAGCTTCTTCTTCTTCTTCTTCTTCTTCTTCTTCTTCTTCTTCTTCTTCTTCTTCTTTTTGCTGAGCTCTTCACAAGTTTTGCATGTGATGAATTGAAAGATTTGGTGAGCCAAAATGGCACCTTTGTTGAAGGACAGGCAGAGCTTATGGGAAAGGGGAGATCAGCAAGTTGGCCGTTGTTTACTATTCTGCCTCAGGTAAAAACAAAACAAAACACTGCATACTGCTTCTGTGGGTTTTTGTCATCAGCATTTGATATAATAATCGCTATGGTTCAAACTAGGGCTACCATGTTTTAATAGATTTTTAAATTTTATTTTAAATAAGATGCCCCCAGTCTAATCAAGCAGCAGAGTATGGGCTGGACTAAAATGACCCAAAGGCCTCTTTCACACATGTTTTCCAATTTACAGAGAAGTCATGTGTGGGAAAAGTGTCCCCCATATCCAGAAGAGTTCCTCCATGTATGCAAGCTCTTGTGTAAGACTTTCTCTTAAGATCTTTTTTTATGTACAAGTGAGATCCATGCGCTATAGCTAGGGATGCTTGAGAAATTAATTTCAGTTTGGTTTTAATCTGGATTTACCCAGTTTGCACCACCCGTAGTGAAGGCAGACATGGACACAATCTGCAATCAAAATCCATACATTTCTGAGCCTGCAGTGTGATTTGCGGACCCCCTATAATGTGTTTCATGCCATGCGTGCATTTCAACAATGCGCATGAAAAAAACGGGCACTTTGGAAAAAATGCACACAGGTATGCTTTCATCAATGGGAGGAGAATGCCTACATTTCAAAGGTGTGCTGTGACAAAATGATATTTTATATGTGTTGTTTGTATTGTATATTTAAGTATTTGGGTTCAGGTTTGGATTTGCTCTTTTATTACAGGCAATGGTAAGTAGAGGGGAGGGGGATTTAGAACGGTGAGATGTGTGCATGGTGGTGTCTGATTGGTTGAGGGGTTTCAAATGAAGTGAGTGAGTGTCGTGACTCTGGCTAACTCTCTAAGCTTCTGCTCACGACTTTAGGCACACTGATACACAACAATAACAGTGGGATTTCTTTTATTGTAAATCACACGGAATTCAAAGCATGATGGTTTCATTTCTGCAATCACACACTTGAAGCTGAATACGGACCACACAGCTTTCAGGTAGAACGGCTTAATGCGAACAGCACTCACTCAGGGGTAGACATTTAGAGATTAACCCTAGTTCTTAGAGGGCAGGAGCGGCCACACTGCACTGGAATCCTCTGGAACATAGGGACACTCACGGAAAGCCTCCAGACAGAAGGTAAGACTATCTTGAACTAAATCAGACTCAGCCTGTCAGGGAACGCTGAGCAGATCACCGAAGCAAGACGTCAGGAACTGAACCTCTTCGACCTAGGGAGCCTTCCCAATTCACGTAGCTTTAGCTCTGAGGAAGGTCCTCTCACAGGTCTCAAACACACAGAATTGTAGAACAGCAACAATCAGCCTCTGCCTCCCTCTGCCCGTAACTTTGGCTCCATGGAGGGAGACAGCAGGCTATAGAAAACGAATCTAGAACAGTAATCACAAGTCCAAATCTATGAAAAGCCACAGTGCACTTTTCATGGCATAGTTCGTAGAAGTTCCAAGTCTAAACAGCAACAGAACATGTACAGAGTGCCTCATACAATTCTAAATCAGATAGAAACTCACAACAGCAGAATAGCACACAAGCAGCAAGAGGTTTGACGAGATAATTCCTAGCAAAGGAATTACTCTCAGGACAAAGGTAATATAGTGTGGAGGCTGGGCAATTCTAAGCTACTTTGATAGACAGGGCTTCAGGCCTGTAATCTAAACTCACGTGCCAACAGGGCGGCACGGTTCAACCTCTTCTGATGGCGCCACAGTGTGAGGAAGATAGCCCCCACCTTTGCAAAACATAGTTTAATTCCCAGAGAACTTTCAAGGCCTTCGGCCTACCATTTGAGATAAGCACATAACAGAGAAGCAGAGATACATTTTCTCATGACAAATTGCCAAGTCTTCAGTCCACAATTCACAGGGCCAGCCCTGTGAATTGTCTACGAAGCACCTGACACCTAACAGTGAGTGAGTGAGTGAGTGAATGAGTGAAGGGCAGTTGAGCAGTTAGAATCAAGAGGTGAGGGAGAAACTGTTGAAGAGAGAAGTTTTGGCAGTTAGAGAGAGTTAGTCAGGGTGAATAAGTTAGTGAGGGTAAGAGTGAGTAGGGTTTATCAGAGGCTTGTTTCAGGATAGTATTCGGAAAGTGGGGTTATAGGATTTGGAAGTGCCTAGTATTCCCTGGGAGGTTGAGGGAGGTAGATGTATGTGTGAAATTTGGGGAAAAAATTAAAGTGTCTTTTAAAACTTTTTACTTATGAATAATCTTCATTTTTATTTTGTTATTTTAACCACGTTTACTCAGTTATTTACGTTACTTCAGTTGGACAATTCACACACACACAAAATAGTAGGGTTGTGAACGGACCCCCCAATTCAATCCAGATCTGTTAGGTTCCGATCGGATCGGGCCCGATCCAACTCAGATCCGATTTCCGATCCGGGTCTGTTCACAGCACTCCCTCCCTCTCTCCTCGCTCTCTCCCTCCACTCTCCCTGCTTACCTGCTGCCGCCTCCGTGTCGTCCCCCGGTCATCCTCCGCGTTGTTCTCCATCCTCGCTGTGGGCCAGACGCTGTCCCGCTCGCAGCGTGTGACATCATTAGCCAGCATGAGTGGGAAAGCAGCCGGCCCACAGCGAGGATGGAGGATGATGCGGAGGACGACGAGGGACAATGCGGAGGAGGCAGCAGGTAAGCAGGGAGAGTGGGGGAGGGAGGGAGGGAGAGAGAGAGAGAGAGAGAGAGCAAGAAGAGAGAGAGGGAGTGCTGTGACCAGATCCGGATTGGATCCGGATCACGGATCGGATCCGGATCATGGATCTGATCCGGCTCTGTGATCCGGAGGTCCGAATCAGCCTGATTCACTGCAGATTCCGGATCTGGTCACAACCCTACAAAATAGTCATAAAAAGGGTTTATTGTTCCCTCATTCTTTTAGAGGATAAAGAAGAGGGTGGTGGCAGTGAAGGAGAGGTTTAAGTAGACGTCGCAGAGGCCGGTGATGTCACATGCACACAATTGATGCATACATTTGGGAAACGATGCATGAAAAAATGCATAAATTTTCAGGCTAAAGGGGGGGGACCCATCACCAACAAGCAAAGCTCGCCATCTGATGCAGACTGAAGTCAGAACGAGGTTCGAGGTGGAATTTAGAGAAATTTGGGAAGCTCAAGTATTGCTGATTCACACATCCCTTGCTACAGCCGGTGTCTTAGTTGTTTCTCCTACTGTGACCTGACCCCCAAGATGTTGTGCCATTGCCCAGTATTCAGCCATGCACTTCTGCCAGAGATAATGGAAAAGCATCGTGAACCATTTCCCCTCCTCCTGCTCAGCACTTCTTGGATCCACGGCTATTATTGATTGCAAGACCCATCATAAAAGGCTTTCCCTCCTATGTGAGAAAGAAAGAGGAATGAAATCCCTGCCTGCATCAGTTAAAGACTAATGCTGCTTTTCCTGTAGAACGGGGGTCTCCAATATGATAGCCATGGACACCAATATACCCTCGGATTCCTCTATTGGCACCTGCCAGGTTTCCGGCCCTTCATGTTTTGTTGTAATCTCCTCTTCCTCCTCCTCCTCCTTCAGATTGTCACGCTGCAAAGGGGAGTGGTGCCCTCCAGCACCAAGAGTTCAAAAGTGTGGTTTTGTATTTGACTGCTCAGACCCCACCTTAAGTAGTTGGGCAAGTTACCTTTGCTTTGGGAGCACCAGTTTGTCCTCATCCTTGTGGGCTCTGAACCTTTTTTCTGAAGTGGCAAGACTAGAGTAAACTGGGAAGTGAATGTTCCCACTCTCCGCCATCCGCATGGCCAAGAAGGTGGATGTTATGATGGGGAGGGAGCATTGCATCTCCTATCATTAACCCCTCTGCATTTGATCACATTTGAAGGATGTGGCACCCCTTTCCACAAGAGCTGCAAGCAACCAGCTCCTGTACCTTAATGCTAGGACATATTATTTCTTCTTTGAGTGATGCTTTGCGCAGCCACATTTGACCAGCAATTTATCAACCGCCATGCTTTATTGCTGAAGAGAGCTGCCTTTCCCCACCTTTCTAAGTCTAAGCAGCTTGAGGCAGTGTAATCAAAAATCTTTAAATACAAATGCATGATGTGTTCACATGCAGCAGTGCAAAATCCCAACCGCATTTAGGGGGCACGTGGTCTAATCAGTATGAGTAGTTAGTTTCTTGGGCTAGGACTGGGAAGACCCCAGGCTCAAATCCCCATGAGATGAGGCTGAACAACTGATATTGAGCCAGTTGTTCACTTTCAGCCTAACCTATACTACAGAGTTGTTGTGAGGATGAAAGGGGATAGGGAGAGAATGATGTAAGCTATCTTGGAAGAAATGCACAGTATCAAGTGTAAATAAATACAATATTTGAAGAGATGGTCATATCAGCTTTATACAAAGTTCACTACCTTCAGAAATTGTGGTTTTATAGAACATGGGGTCTCCCCAGTCATCATCCAGAACTGTAACCAACACACCATACCAGTCTTTCCATAAGGAACGTGGGGCAGCATCCATCTGTGTCATTCTGTTAGTGCAAATGACATCGCGCTAGTGCAAACTAGGTTCTGAACTAGGTGTAAGAGAAGAAACCAACTAAAGTTACATTTGCGCAAGTGTGATTGCGCAGCTTTGCATTATGCTTGTGCAGCCCATCGCACAACTGCTTTGCACCCATTGTGTGACCCGTTGTACAACAGCATTGCACAGAAAGATTCATCAGAACTCTGCTATCGTTGTTTGAGTTTCTGGAATGTCACCATTGGATACCACCCCTGGTGTCTTCTTTATGCTCTGGGCTACAAATCCTATCAGCCCCAGCATGGCCAGTAGCCAGGAAATATGGGTGTCGTAGTCCAAAATATCTGGAGGGATCAGGTTGTCTACCCTTGCTCCGAATCTATAAGATCAGCTTTACATGGTGCCAGAGTGACCAACTATTCCTTGCCAGCTGTTGTCTGCCATCGCTTTGTGGGTGGAGGAGTTGAGTCACACCATGATGGTGAACATATGTCCACACTGAGTCTGTCTGGAGCTCTTTAACTGGAAGCATCTCTTTGCCTAAAAGGCTTGAGGCAGAAGTCTCAATGGACATGGTACTGAGAAGGGAGACTGACTGTGCTCTCCTAGTTCTCAGCCGACAGCAGGAAGTTCGCACTGCATACCTTTTAAGCTCACGTTCTTTGAAATTGCATTTGACCTTCTCTCCATTACTCCTATCTTTCCTGGTCTTGCTCAGACTTGGGGATTTCTATCTTGCCATCTTGAGAAACGTGTGTGGCATTTCCTGCCCTTCGTTGATAGAAATAATTAAAGCCGGGTGGCAGATAGATAGCAAGATGGGGAAAGATTTCCAGTAACTGCACTACCTACGTTTCTTTTTGAGTTGCATTCAAGAGCTATAATTGTTAAGACTATCCATTGGCGGAGGGGGGGGGGAGCAGCAGATGCCTGTGGACATTTTTCCGTCTGCAGGTTAATGACTCAAAGCACAACACATTTCTTCTTGTTTTTTTTTTTCTTTCTAATGTCGGCCAGCTTGAAATCTTGGATCATTACATTACAATTGGATTGCATTACCATCTCTTGACGCTGAAATATTTGTTTCTTTCCCTCTCGGATTATAGAATGACTGTTAATGCATAAGTAATGGAATGTTGACATGTAACAATGACGAAGGCATTGACTAAAAGCTATAGCATAAACAATAGCCCGTGTCAGCCCTTGTCGTGGAAAACAGCAGTAGGTCTACTTACATTTCTTCGCTCGGTGAAGGATTAAAAAGAGAAACGTATTGATCCCAGATGCAGTGTTCGCAGAGTCTTCTCCTTCTTCTTCTTCTTCTTCTTCTTCTTCTTCTTCTTCTTCTTCTTCTTCTTCTTGGGCAACAATTCCATTCCATGGTCATGTTAATCTTCTGGAAGTACTGAATGAAAGCCAGTGGGGGAGGTTTTCTTTGCCTTCTTGGTAGCCCTGCTGAAATCTTCCATTGTATTGAAAGCTCGTTGTGGCACATGAGTGCATCCGCCAGAGGGTTGCTCTGTCAACCACTAATGTAGGGACTTAGGAAGCTGCCTTATGCCGAGTCGTACAATCAGTCCATCTCACCCAGTATTGTCGACACTGACTGGCAGCAGCTCTCTAGAGTTTCAGGCAGGATTCGTTCCTAATTCTGAAGGCACCAGGGATCGAACCTGGGACTTTCTGCATGCAAAGTAAGTGCTTTGCCATTGAGCTACGTGTTTACTTGGCAGTCGAGATGGAGGTGAACTTAACGCATAGGCAGGTTGCTATGGGACAGTTGCTGTGCCTTGTGTGAACTCGAAAAAGAGCTTCTGTGATTACACAAACAGCATGAGCTCTAGGAGATCTGGGTTCTAGTCCCCACTCAGCCCAGGGCTGTTGTGAGGATAAAGTGGAGAGGAAGAGGCTCATGTAAGCCACCTTGGGTTCCTTGCAAGAGGAAAGAAGATGGGCTATAAATGAGTTTTTAAAGAGTTTTATTGTTATTTTAATACTGTATTAGTTTTATATGTTTTTAATCAGTTTTATGTATTTGATGTTCTTCCTCACCTCGATCCAGAGGGAGAGGCAGGTAAGAAATTAATATACAATAATTAATAATAATAAATATAACTATAACATTGACAGATCTGTATGGTCCCAATAGAGCTATGGGTATGCTAGCATTGCTGACCTTGGTCATAGACTATTATGGGGGGGGATCAAGAATTACCTGAGCAGGACCATAAGGTTCATAAGCAAGCCTACTAGCTGTATGCTTGGCAGTGTGACAATGCCAGGGATCAACTTCACTGTGTAGTAACTCTTCTTCTCTAGAGAAACCACAGTTAAATATATTTTTCTCATTAGTTAATGCTCCAGCTGTGCAAAACACATTCCTTGTCTTGTTAGCCGAGCCTTGTCTTCCTAGCCTCACTTGTACATTCTTGCCTATGATGCAATGCCATGCATTTAACAAAAAGCGCTAGGCAATTTCAGCATCTCTTCTGACTTGGGATTTTGTTGTTGGAGTACCATACAACATAATCATGTATTCTGGGTTTAACATGCAAGAGACCATATGCAAAGAGAGTAACTGAACTGTGGGGCAGACCCACAGTCCTCATACTCCATATTTGAAGGTGTGATATTTCACATCTTGACGTGAACCATATTGAACGCTGTCTGTTGACAGAATGCCGCAGGCTTCTCAAGCTTTCGTAGGTGGGTGGGCTGCAGAAATCACTTTGCTTCCTTATAACTTTGTGCAGCACTTCTAACATAGAAAGGAGGACCATGCTCAAATGACTTCTCAAAAGTTTCCACCCTTTGGTGGGCAAAGACTTTGAGGGGACAATTTCACCAGATTTCTCCAAGGGGAAGAGAAATTCTCAACAGTTTCTCACAGGTAGTTTCTCACCATTGGCAGAGATTGTATCACTTTTTTTTTTTGCAAAGTTTTTTTTTGTGTGGGGGTGCTCCCAAGGCAACAGCACCAACTGTGTTAGCAGGCTGGTCTTCAGTTTACATCTGTCACATTACAGGTGTGGAAGGGGGCAGTGTTGTGTCTCGCTCCAACGAAGAGGTGGAGCTAGTACAGAGCCAAAATTTCTTGAAAGTTTTCTTTCCCTATGAAAGAGGCTTCCATTTTTCAGCCTCATTCTCAGGGTGTGTTATAATTTTGTTTGTGAGCTCACCTAATTACTGTGAGGCATACGAGGGTGCTGTGTGTATTCCCCCCCCCCCCCATTATACAACTCTTCACTGCTCTGCAGCCTCCTAGGCTGGCTATGCTTCCAGATCTGAAAAATCCTTATGGGAGGAATTACCCCTGGGCTTTAATTGATATGAGGTTTACTTCCAAGACCAATCACAGACCAAACAAAACCATACATGGGTTGGAATGCTTATCTTGGCATTGAGATTCTCTGAAATCTACCTTGAAGCTCATTTTAACTCATTTCATAGAATCATATAATAGTAGAGTCGGAAGGGGACTATAAGGCCATCGAATCCAACCCCTTGCTCAATGCAGTATTTCCATTTCAACTTGCGATCTTTTTCCCCTTTCCATTTGTGTATGTTTTCATGCCTATATTTTTTTCTCAAATGTACACATCTATTATGTGCATTATTTTTTAATGTACACACTTTTCTCCCATTGAGTAAAGCGTGTTTCAGTGCATTTCCCCAAAGTATACTTTTTAAAGTTCATGTTCTTCTAAGGTACACATTTTTCTAATGCACTTTTTTATTATTCTGCAAATCAGACAACAAGCTCAGAAATGTTAAGACGTTGACTGCAGATTATGTTTGGGTCAGGAGGTATGTCTCTGATAAATTCTGATCAAAAGTGAACTGAAATGCATCCCTAATTTGTCTATGACGTTCCATTACCCCTTCACACAACTCCATCCCCGACCAAGACAGTCTGTTACATTCTCAAAGAACTTTTACTTATAGGAAACATTTAGCTGAAATCTCCTTCCCTGTTAAATCCATATATTGGTTCTAGTCCTGCCCTCCGAAGCAACAGAAAATAAGCCTGCTCTATCTTCTGCACAGCAGTCTTTAAGATATCTGAAGACAGCTATGCTCTCTCCCCTTAATCTTCTCTTCCCTGTGCTAAACATACTCAACTCTTTCACCAGTTCCTCTAAGAACTTGGTTTCTAGAGCCCATCTTCATTCTGGTCATCCTCATCTTGGGAGTGCTTGTAGGAGAGTTGACGTATCCATAGGAGAGTTTGACTGGGTTTGGACGACACGATAACCAATGGTGAGTAAAATAGCCAATGGTTAGTTATTGTGTTATCTGTCAGGATTTTTTCACACCATGGTTGGTTATTATTATTATTATTACTACCCTATTTCTTCAATTCTAAGATGCACTTTTCCCCCCATATAAACGTCTCTAAAAACAGGGCGCTTCTTAGAATCGATGGCGATTTTCCCACCCTTAGAATCAAAGCTTTTTTTCTGTTGGTGGTACTGAAATAAGGTGTGTCTTACACTCGATGGTGTCTTAGAATCGAAGAAATACAGTATTATTTATTACATTTCAATACCACCCTGTAGCCTAAGCTCTCTGGGTAATTTACAAAGAATAAAACATTAAACATTTAAAATCGATATACAAAATTTTAAACCATAAAAAGCATAAAAACAGGCAACATACAAAGACAGTATACATTTAAAACAACTTTGAGACTCTCAGCCTGGCCTGTAGATAGATGTGGGCTCAATTAAAACATTCAACGTGTGCTGTTAAATGCCTGGGAGAAGAGAAAAGTCTTGATTCGGCCAAAATATCCAACACAAATAATCAGTGCTGTGCAGAGTTGATTATTTGAACAACTATTATCATGTCATGTGTCAGGCACTGTTGACTATTTTGCCACATACACTTGATTATTTTTGGCAACCATAAAGTCCCTTGGCAAGAACAACTAAAGGGGCTCTAGTCCAGCCAGCAGAACTCACAATGGCTGATGGGATACTAGTGGGAGGACTGGAGCGGGGAGAGGGGAGTGATGTGTCAATCAAACATATTGTTGACTAATTGTCAACTCAATGCTGGCCTTAATCCACATCACAGTTTATTATAATCATGTCAGATGGGGAGTACCTCCTCGATAAACATCCGTGGAGTTGACTATTAACCCACCATTGACTATTGTGTTGTCTGAACACAGCCTTTGGATTGCTTGTTTTGTAGAATGATACTGCTGGCATATACAAGCATGTGACTGCTTGATTGACAGACCCAACTGACTTGGCATTAACTCAGCAGGAGTGCAGAATGGGAAGGGGTGGTAAATAAATAAGTAAATGGTCTTAAAGATGTTTTTGTCACAGCCCTTTGTGGTGAATGCCCCATCCCCCGTTTGTGTATTCCCAGTCATGGCTTCTTCAAAGCTGGGCTTTCCTTGGTTTCAGCAGTGATGGACGGAGCAATTTAAAAGTCCATTACAAAGTCACAACTGGGCCCTACAGGCAAACTAAAGCTGTAGGAAGTGCAAATCCAAATTGCTTATAGGTTAGAAGCTTGCTCTATGCAAATTTATAAAGGTTATTGCCATAAAAATGTGACCTCCATTTAAGGCTGATTTCAATTTTTTCCCCTCCCTCTTTCCTTCTTCCCAGAGAGCTGGAACTAGAAGTGCTATAACTGCTTTGTCTGCAGATTGAAGCAGGAGATGTTCTTCTAATCATTATCCTGGGAGCTGAGCGCCCATTCTGCAATTGAACTGAAATGCATGGCTCATTAATTAATGGGAAACCCAAACTGTAGCAGTTCCCCATTAAAAACCACCTCTATGAAAAGGTGAGTTTTCCCTCCAAAGCGTAGCTCCTGATTTTAATCATTTCTTGCTGCTGTTTCATCCTCCGTAGCGGATGAGGCATCTGCCTTGGGACTGACAATAATGAGCCGAGTGTTTAAAATGCTGGTGTGGCTTTGTAGATGAGTCACAGCAAAATAGTCATTTGGACAGATTGATCTCTAGCACATCTACTGGCAGGAAGATTCTGACACTTGTCACCCCAAGTGTAAATGACCTCATCTACAGTTAATTTCGCAATGTCACTTTCTAGTATGTGGCTGGAGAGCAAAACGATAGAAAGTGGATTCCATTTTTTTCATGCTGCTGAAGCAAGTTCAATTTCTTTTTAATGCGGGGGAGTCCTGCCCCCGGCCTCTTCAGTGTATACTACTGCGATAGTGATTTAACCACACACACCCTTTCTTCTTAGACAGAGCCTGTTCAGACAACACTCTAAGCCATGGTTAGGTCGCTAACACTTTTGCAGCGAATGTTTAGTGAGTGTGCTTAAACTGTGGTTATGTAGCCACCATGGTTAGGAATGGTTCACATGACACGCTTAGTCATAATGTTTGGCTCAAAATGCTTAACCGCCGTGGCTTAGTGTGAACAGGGTCATAATAGGTAGATTGAAAGGTGTTGGACTAATCTCTTTCAAATAGAGTATAAATGTACTGCCTGCTGTCTGAATTCTGTTAAAATTTTACCGTTTTGTTGCCTTGAAATGAGGATGGCTGAACCATAAAAGCTGGAGGACAGTCTAAAGAAGTACCTGGTATAGACCTTCAGGGATGAGGTAGAGAGGCCCCACTCTCCACACTAGCAACTCTAGTGCTATTGAAGAGAGTGACGACCTTGACAGAAGGGAGGCTTACAAAGGAAATGGGAACCAATCACTTCTATTGTTGATGAACCCCTTATGCCACAGGTATACTTCCATGGCTTGGGAAATGATGGTGGTGGAAAACTTGATCCAATCATTAGAGCCATGGGGTGCTGGCCACATGACTTGTCTGTCTGGTGTGTGAAGGTTACAGACGTGTGAAGTCTGAAACTCTGAAGATGATCTGAAAATGGAAAAGAAATCAGGGAGGCAGATGGAAATGGCAGTGTGGTGTAGTGGCTAATGTTTTGGACTGGGAATCAGGAGATCCAGGTTCTAGTCCCCACTTGGCCATGGAAACCCAACTGGGTGACTTTGGGCCAATTACAGACTCTCAGCCCAACCTACTTCACAGGGTCATTGTTGTGAAGATAAAATGGAGAGGAGGAGGAGGAGGATTATGTATGCTGCCTTGGGTTCCATGGAGGAAAAAAGGGTGGAATATAAATACTATAATAAATAAATAAAATAAAACCTACCTATATTTCTTTTGACCGGGTCAATGTAAAAGTGGGTCCTAATGGCGAGACAAAATGCCTAGAAATGGCTGTGCCTTAGAATGTGCACACGGTTGTGGAATTGAAAAGCAAGAATGCAAGCTTTGATTTATTCTTAAATGGTGTGAGATGTGTTAGCAAGGTCTTAGCGCAATCTCAACACTATGGAGTTCAATGTGTACGTGGAAAACTGCCCAGGAAGTCCAATTTAGTTGCATTATATTTCAGGAAAGGTTATTCCTTTTTTAATTTTTAAAATTTTTGTAAACCGCCCAGAGAGCTTCGGCTATGGGGCGGTATATAAATGTAATAATAATAATAATAATAATAATAATAATAATAATAATAATAATTTAGAAATGTTATAACAGAGCATGGGCCTTTATTAGGTTCTCCATGTGGCTCATAGCACACCAACCACCGTATTCAAATAATTCATAGAATCATAAAATAGAGTTGGAAGGGGCCTATAAGGTCATCACGTCCAACTCCCTGCTCAATGCAGGAATCTACATTAAAGCATACTTGTCCACCTGCCTCTTGAAGGCCTCTAGTGTAGGAGAGCCCACAACCTCCCATTCTCGTACTGCTGTCACGGTCAGGAAGTTTTTCCTGATGTCCATTGATCCATCTTCAGGGCTAAAGTATCTTTTTGTTAGCACTGGGAGCTGTTACATCGGTGGCTGCCATTCAAAGCAGTTTGGCTTATTTCGTCTGAAGTGGTACAGTGTGTTCTACAGGCTTCTTTCCATATAAAGATTTCTGGGAGATCCTCGGCTCCATTCCTGATCTTGCTGATTGACCTTGAGGAAGCTGCTGTCATTCATCTTTAGTCCCCCCTCCTCATCAGTAAAATAAGCATTGTGATTTCTTATGCAGTGCAGACTGTACAGCACTGTACATTTACTGCTGCAGAAATGGTAAACACTAGTATCTTCTAGAATGGAACTATTCCTGAAATAGTAATTCAAAGTGCTTGTTCTATAGAGAGAACATGTGCTTGATGGAGTATTGACTGACAATACTGTTTTTGCTTCATATAAACAATTGCTAAGAGGGGAGCAATTAATTTGGGCTAGATAAATAAGGTGAGGTTTTTATTTAATTAATTTTAATTTATATCCTGCCTTTTGGATCCAAAGAACCCCCAAGGTGGCTCTCGCAGATTGCAAAAACACACAAAAAGCCCAATTTATAACAAGCAAACAAATCAAAATAATTTATAACAGCCATGAGCAATTTTAAACAGAAAACCAAATAAAGAGCAACAATAAAGCCGGAGTAGAAGAGCTAAAATTCAAAAGTTAAAATGGGTGACGTTGCTGAAATTTGTAATTAAGTCTGCCTGCTGGTTGAATCTCATCTGTTTGTGATGCTCACCATTTTAACAAGCCTGGGCTTGTTAAAAGTTTAGAATTGATCACAAGCTTCTGAGCATGCGCAGTGTGTACCAAAACAATGTCACTTCCGTGCATGCACTTAACTCTTTCCTTGCATAATCTGGTGCTACTTCCCTCATTACTCTCCTTTGCGAGAAGGAGGAGGACTTGGTAGCAGCACCCCAACATTTTTAATCGTCCTACAGTTTCTTCAGCAGCTTCCCCCATCAACGCTGTGACCACCACAGCACTGGCTCCTCTGTAATTCCAAACTACATCACCCAAGATGCACTTTGATATTTCACATCTGCAAAAGCTCATTTACATAGAAGGAGAGTTTGCTTTGAGAGAGAACCCTCATCTGAGCCTATACGAATGAGTTTGTTATTTTCTGAGCAAATAAGTAAACTCAGGGTAAGTTCATCCAGCATTAATTAAAACCCACTTCCAAGTAATTCCCTAAAGGTCTTACAAAACCCAACCCTTTTTTTAATCAGAATCCTGAAGCAATTGGGATTGGGCTTTGATGGCCTTTTCCGAACAAGATGATTTACCATAAGAGTGCAACAAATGAAAATTCCCTTCTTTCTTACAGCTCCTTTTCTAACTTCAATGGTCCCAAATATGCTGCCCCTTACTCCAAGGAGCTTAAGGCAACCTATGTGGAGGCATCCAATGTTATCTTCACAGCAAATAATCGTGCATGGTGTGGAGAATGTGGATTGGGAGACCTTTTTCTCCCTCTCCCATAACACTGGAATCCAAGATCATCCCATGAAGCTGATTGGTGGGAGGTTTAGGACACATAAAAGGAAGTACTTCTTCACACAGCACATAGTTAAACTATGGAATTCTCTACAACAAGATGTGGTAACGGCCACCAGTTTGGATGGTTTTCAAAAGGGGTTGCATAAATTCCTGGAGGAGAAGGGCATCAATGGCTACTAGTCCTGATGGCTATGTGCTACCTCTAGTATCAAAATCAGTAAGCATATATGCACCAGTTGCTGGGGAACATGGGTGGGAGGGTGCTGTTGCACCATGTCCTGCTGGCCACTGTGTGAACAGAATGCTGGACTAGATGGACCCGTGGTCTGATGCAGCGGGGCTGTTCTTATGTTCTTATGAGATAAATTGTGCTGCGTAATGGAGACTTTTTAAAGCCACCCTGTAAACCAAGGTTAGGGCCAAAATCAATTTTGAAGAAGCCCAGCCCCAGTGGGCAGGATTGGGACCCAAAGTAAGCCAGATTTGGGCCACAAGCTTGGGATTTCGTAAGCCTTCTGAGTGGTTTTAATAATTCTTATGGAATTCCTTGCCATTGGAGGTCAAGCAGGTGCAAATATTGTATTGTTTCCGGAGTCTCCCGCAAACATTTCAGCAGGCTTTCCTGGAGTGACAGGCCATGGTTTTACCAGAACTCAGGTTTATCAGAACTCTGTTTCTTAAAGGAACTATTTTTGTTTTAAAATTATTATTATTATTATTATTATTATTAATTAATTAATTATTGTGTTTTTATTCTTATATCCTATCTGTTGTTCACTGCTCCAACATCTTTTAGATGTGGAGCAGTATATAAATATTGTAAATAAAATAAATACATACATAAAATAATAGTAGGCTGACCAGATTTTAAAAGTCAAAATCCCGGTCCCCCCCGCCCCCCCACCCAAAACAACCCCCCCACCAAGCCACCCCCCCCCAAAAAAACCCAGCCTGGACCTACCGCTGGGTTCCTCCGTCGCCCGCGCAGCCGCGCGGGCTCCTCTGTCGCTGCCCGCGCGGCTGCGCCGGGTCCTCCGTCGCCCGCGCAGCCGCGCGGGGTCCTCCGCTGCCGCCCGCGCAGCCGCGCGGGGTCCTCCGTCGCCGCCCGTGCGGAAGAGGCGGGAGAGGGCCGGATCCGGAAGTGACGTAACCGGCCCTCTCCCGTCTCTTCCGCGCGGCCTCTGGACTTTCTGGGGCTCGTCGCAATGGCGACGAGCCTCGAGGAGCCCGGACGCCCGCGCGGAAGAGGCGGGCGTGGGTGTCCGGGCTCCTCAGGGCTCATCGCCATCGCGATTGAGCCCCAAGGAGGCCAGAGGCTGCGCGGAAGAGGCGGGAGAGGGCCGGTTACGTCACTTCCGGATCCGGCCCTCTCCTGCCTGTTCCGCGCGGCCTCTGGCCTTACGAGCCCGGCAGCGGCGGCAAAGGCGGCGAAGGAGCCCGGGAAGCGGCCGCCCCAGCAGGTAAGAGCCCCCCTTTGTGCTTACCTGCAGGGGCGTCCGCTTCCCGAGCTCCTCCACCGCCTCCGGGTCTCGCTGCCACCGCCGCGTGACCCCCCGCCACCCCGGTTTTCCCCCGGTTGGCCCGGTTGGCCTCTGGATTCCCGGTTAGGACCGGGAAATCCCGAGCCACCTGGTCAGCCTAATAATAGGCAATGGGTGGAAAGGAATGGGCATACTGCTTAGCCTGTACAGTCAGCTAAAAGAATAAAAAAAGTCTTTTGCTATTTTTTTTTATTGCATTCACAACTTTGAGAAGTGGTGCTTCAGTGACTAAAAAGCATTCTTAGCACCACTTGTAAAAGCAGCCTTAGAGATTTGATGTCCTAAAATCCATCCTTAGTTGGTTTGCATCATTGACAGACAGATTGATTTCTGATTTGTGTGTGTATGTGTCAGTGTTGCAATTCTAGAGACTACAAGAGGATCTCCCCACCTGATCTTCCTTTCCCTACTCAATTGTCTTGCAAGATCTTGTTAATACCATTGGGAATTGCTTCTAAGTAAGACACATAAGGTCACTGTGTTAGATCATTTAGATTTGGATAATGCAAGGAAGTACTGGTTTCCCAAAGGTATTTTTAGCACGGCTGAGCTGAAAAGGTGGTGGAGGTGCTTTTGCATTAAAGCTTTCTACTGTGGCGAAAGATGCTATGTGTCAATTTTCACAGAGGCTGCTCCAAAAGGGCTCCTCCAGAGTGAGGGCGATGGTGATCCAGGAAGCATCGTTCTCAGTCTCAAACTGTCAAGTAGCCAATCAGGATGGCTGTGTGGTTTTGAAGTCATCATGTTCACTCTGTGATCCCTCACTCGCTGGGACTGCTATCTATTAAGAGTGTGCTTCCCAACACTGTTGTCCTCCAGGGGTTTTGGATTACAACTCCCAGCATTCTTGATCATTGACCATTCTGGCTGGGGCTGATGGGAGTTGAAGTCCAAAACATCAAGAGGGTGCCAGGTTAAAAATGCTGCACTAAGACAATGCTTTTGTTAGTTTTGCTGCTTTTTTAAAAAAAATGGTGATGGAGCAACAGATCAGGAAATGAATGGCAGTGAATAGGGTAAGAGGGGCAGGTAATATTTTCCCTCCTCTACTGAAAGTCTTAATTTTGCTTCTACTTTTCTCATTAATAATTGAACATTTGAACCGTATTCAGACCTTATCTTCAGGGACACTAGACATGCAGAGAAAAGGGGTGTAGGATTTCATCTCTGCCCCTGCAACTGGGTGTGTCCTGCCCTCTTGAAGCATATGTTTAGTTCAGGGTCTGTAAAGCGCTCCATATATGCTATGCATAAGTACAATTCATGTGGGATTGGGGGGTGGCGCTATTTGTATGGAGCACATGGATGTGCGAGGCTGGGAGTTCCATTCCATTTAAGCCTGACGGGATTCTGCAGTGTTCCCATTCCAGTAAGTGGTGGCGGACTGTAGCAGATTTTTTGTTTTTCTGATTCTGGAAATGTTTTGCTCTCCTTTTTTTCCAGATCCCGCCACTTGAGTCAAGTAGTCAACTGTAGAAGTTGGATCTTCTTTTTTTGGGGGGGGGGGATTTTGAAATTTGTAGAAATGGGGTCGCATCTCTTTTTTAAAAAAATTAGCAATCTTGCACAAGTGTGCATGATCGCCAGTGCACCTATCTGCTTTGTGGCTCCATGGAGGCATATTCCTCACTTTCAGATGGCACTTTCATCCTTTCCACACACTACTTCATTTAGTCCAGGTTCCTTACTTATAAAAAACCCCCATGATTCCCCTCCTACCCATTCACTGGGGAAGCGCTGAACTGGGGAATGAATCATAGAATAATAGAGTTGGAAGGGCCTATAAGGCCATTGAGTCCAACCCCCTGCTCAATGCAGGAATTCCCATTAAAGCATCCCTGACAGATGGCTGTCCAGCTGCCTCTTGAAGGCCTCTAGTGTGGGAGAGCCCACAACCTTCCTAGGTAATTGGTTCCATGGCCGTACTGCTCTAACAGTCAGGAAGTTATTCCTAATGTCCAGTTGGAGTCTGGTTTCTGTAACTTGAGCCCATTATGGGATGATTGAGAAGAGATCCTGGTCCTCTTCTGTGTGACAACCTTTCAAGTATTTGAAGAGTGCTATCATGTCGCCTTTCAGTCTTCTCATCTCCAAGCTAAACATGCCCAGTTATTTCAGTCTGTTCTCATAGGGCTTTGTTTCCAGACCCCAATCATCCTCGTTGGCCTCCTCTGAACCCACTCCCTGCAACCTTCTTGAAGTGTGGTGCCCAGAACTGGAGGCAATACTCAAGATGAAGCCTAACCAGTGCCGAATACAGGGGAAACAGTACCTGGTGCGATTTGGAAGCTATACTTCTATTAATGCAGGCCAAAATATCATTTGCTTTTTTTGCAGCCACATTACACTGTTGGCTCATACTCAGCTTGTGATCTACAACAATTCCAAGTGCCTTCTCGCCTGTAGTATTGCTGAGCCCAGTATCCCCCATATTGTAACTGTGCATTTGGTTTCTTTTTCCTAGGTGTAGAACTTGGCATTTATCCCTATTAAAGTGAGATCAGATTAGTTTGACAGGATATGTTCTTGGCAAATCTATGCTGGCTTCTAGTAATCACTGCATTGTTTTCAAGGTGCTTACAGATTGACATCTTTATAAGCGCCTCCAAAGTTTTCCCAGGGATGGATGTCAGATTGACTGGTCTGTAGTTCCCAGGTTCCTCCGTTTTGCCCTTTTTGAAAATAGGGACAACATTAGCCCTCCTCCAGTTGTCCGGTATTTCATCCGTCTTCCATGATTTCACAAAGAAAACAGACAGTGGTTCTGAGAGTTCTTCTGCTAGCTCCTTTATTACTCTAGGTTGGATATTTGAATTCATTGAAAGGAATTAAATGTTCCTTTACCATTTGTTTATCAATCTCAAACTGCAATCCTGCCCTTCATGTTTTCCAAAGGGGTCATCGACCCACTTTTGGGAAAAGACTGAGCCAAAGTAAGAATTGAGCACTTCAGGCTTTTCTTTGTCCTCTGTTATCAGTTCTTCATCCTCATTAAGCAGTTGAACCACCGTTTCTTTTCTCTGTCTTTTACTATTCACGTATCTGAAGAAAGAAAGCCTTTTTATTGCTTTTAGCATCCCTCACTAGTCTCAGCTCATTTTCAGCTTTAGCCTTCCTGATGCCATTTTGGCAGTTCTGGCTACCTGCCTATACTCTTCTTTTGTAGCTTCGCCTTCTTTCCTCTTCTGTTTTTTCCTTGTTGGAATTGTATGTAATTGTGCCTTTAAAATTTCCTTTTTAAAAAACTCCTACCCATCTTGGACTCCTTTTCTCATTAGGGTCACTTGCCATGGGACCTTACTTATCATAGTCCAGAGTACGCATATGGCTACACTCAGCTTTTTCTTTTTTAAAAACAAGAACTCAAGTATGACATGGTCACATTCCCCCAGAGTTCCTGTAACTGCCACTTTATCCACTAAGTCATCCCTATTGATCAGTATCAAATAAATGATAGCCGATACTCTAGTTCCTTCTGCTACTTTCTGTAGGAGAAAGTTATCAGCCACACATGTCAGGAATTTCTTGGAGGGGACCATTTTGGGCAGAATTTGTCTCCCAACAGATATAAGGTAATTGAAGTGCCCTATTACTACTACATTGGATTTCCTTGAAACACTGGCAATTTGCTTTTCAAAAGTTCCATCCTCATCTTCTCCTTGATTGGGTGATTGGTAGTAGACTCCGGTTATCATGTTCCTTTGATTCCTTGCCCCCTTTATGTTAATCCAGTTGCTCTTGATGGGGCTCCCAGACTCATCCTCCTGTATTCCTGTGCAGGGAGAAGTATTTTTAATATGTAGTGCAACTCCGCCTCCTTTTCTATTTCTTCTGTTCTTTTTGAACAAGTTATATCCTTCAGTTGCTATATTCCAGTCATGGGGGTCATCCCACCAAGTTTCAGTTATACCTGTCAAGTCATATTTGCTTTCATGTATTAAGAGTTCAAGTTCGTTCTGTTTGTTTCTCGTACTCTGGGCATTCGTATATAGACATCGAAGACCATGTGCTTTATAGTCTGGCTTCTTTCCTACATTGTTGTAAACACTATTTTGGGGTGTTATTGGAGCTTTTCTCTCTGTTATGGTACCTAAGCCTTCATCCATTGTTGCCTCGAAGTTAAAGTCTCCCACCCCTGTAGGATTTGGTTTAAAGCCCTCCTGATGAAGGTGGCCAAACACATTCTTCCCAGCCCTTGTGAGGTGCAACCCGTCCCTTGCCAGCAGTCTATCTTCCAAGTAGCATATCCCGTGGTCCCAGAATCTGAGTCTCTCACTTTGGCACCACCTTCATAGCCAGTTGTTCACCCAGAGTATTCTTCTTTCCCTTTCTAATCCTCTTTCAAGAACTGGGAGGATGGATGAGAAAACTATCTGGGCCTAAAATTCTTGAGTTTCTTTCTCAGAGCTTCAAAGTCTGATGTGATTTCTTCGTAGCTCCACTTGTCAGTGTAATTTCTTTCCCACATGGATGAGAAGAAAAGGACATGTGTCAGTGGGCTTTATGAGCTTTGGCAACCCTTCAGTCACATCTCTAATCTGTGCCCCAGTGAGACAGCATATCTGGGAAGTCCATGGGTCCTATGCAGCAGGGAGCCTCCCACAATAATTACTTTTCTTGTCTTCTTGGTCTTCTTGATAAGTATGGTATAGGGCTCTACTTGACTAAACAAAGTAGAGTGTGTAGAAGATGAAATGGACAAGAGGGTAATATGCCTCCATGGGACTATATAGCAGAAATGCAGACTTACGGTCACACAACCTTGTGGAAGATTACCAATAATAATTTTAAAAAACAAAAATATGCAAGCCCATTTGTGCAAATTTCAAGATCCCTGCATTTGCACAAATTGCCACCATTAAAAAAAAAAGAATCTGCATTTTGAATCAACTTGTTACAGATCACATCAACATCAACAATGGAAAACAAAACAAAATCCGCCAGTGCTGAACTGGAAAAATCTGTTGAAGTTTCACCTCCAAAATATAATTCTCATGCATCTGTAGTACAGCAAAACAGGAACAGGCATTCCTTTGCAGTTGTCTGGCTCCACTCTTTTTCCTCACGTTTAGTGGATGCATGGCCATAACTCATGTTCTGAAGCATCTCTAAACTTTGTGGTTAAAGTTAAGGGCGGTTGCCTTTAGCCTTCAGAAATCTGGATATGAACTGACCCAATCTAAGTTATCCACCAGATTATGAACCACCTAGATGTTTTGATACAGTTGTCAGTGCAAATGTATTAAAAATCATTCCAAAGTGCAGTTTTTGGGGAAAAATACACTTAAAATGCATATTTAAATATGTATTTTAACTGGAAATGTTTATGCTGATTATTTTTTGTTTCTTTTAAAACAGATTAATGTGGAAGCAAGAAGGGGTAGACGTATGGGTGAACACTTGCAAAAGTGAAATGGACCAGAAATAGATTTATTCACCCATCTGTAATCCTAATTCACAGGACAACATCCATTTCAATAGTTAATCTGATTTGAACCAAGTTGTTGCGTTTTGATCTTTCCCCAAAATATCTTCTTGGAGCACAGTCCACTAAAATGTTTGTCTTCTAAAGAAACCATTGAAGCAGCAACATTTTAAATCAACCGTTCCTTCAAGTCTGCTTTATAAGCAAAGGGCTTGATGGTTCATGCAAAACAAATGGTAATATCTTAGCAGTGGTTCAGCTGTGCAAAGCTTTTATTTTGCAAAGGGGGTGGGGTGGAGGTTGCAAAGTTTGTTGTTTAACTTGGATCCCAGCATTGCCAACTCTGTTAGAAGGTGAGTGAAATTATTGAAATGGATGTCAAAATCATCATAACACTCTAGAACCTGGCGTTGTGATCACAAGAATTGTGAGCTGGAGAATGTATCATTGCACACAATATATACATAATGACATATTTAATTATTACTGCTTTTACATCCTGCCTTTTTCCCTCCAAGGAACCCAAGGTGGTGTACACAATCCTCTCTATTTTATCCTCATGACAACAACCCTGTGAGGTAGGTTGGGCTGAGAGTCTATGGCTGGCCAATAGTCAACCAGTGGGTTTCCATGGCCAAGTGGGGACTAGAACCCAGATCTCCCGACTCCCAGTCCAACACTCTAACCACTACACCACACTGGCTCTCCCATATGTTCAGCCTCTGAAGGAAAGGTGCAGAAGCTCAGGCCTGCAGGCCAAATCTGCCTCTCCCAGATGGCTCCACCCCCTCCCCTGGCTCCTCCCCTTCACCTGGCTCCACCCCTTCCCTCAGCCAATTATGGTTTCCTGGCATTTGCACAGTTTCCCCCTATTCAAAATGGTTGAAATGCCTCTCCTGGTAGTAAGAGTTTCAAGCTGACATATGCTAGTATTTTTGGCCTCATTGCGTTTTACCTTTGGCCCCAACCTCCACTGGAATGCAGTGGTGGGTGATGAACCTCTTTTGGGCTTGAAAGAGGTTCACCACTCATGATCTATAGCGTATTGAAAGAGTACAGGCTTTGCTTGCAGAAGGGAGTTCTTAGATACCAGATGCTGGGAAAGTATTGTACTAGATGGACAATGTTGGTCTTTAATATAACAGGGATTCATATATTGAGATTATGTTTCTGCTGAAAAATTGGCACTACAGATTTGACTGCTAGGTATATTTAGAACAGATTGGAGCACATCAAAATTGAAAGCCTCCTGCATAATGACTAGGTGGATGGTAGGACTTCCATTTTTCAGTAGATTTTGATGGTATGCTAGAGGTGGGCAGAAATTAGATTGTGATCTACTGGTTGATATTGGCGTGATTTCCAGTAAATCACCCAGGGTTTAATTCTAGGGATGTATGAGAAATTAATTTCAGGTTGTTTATTAGCAGGATTGATCCAACTTGCACCTTTTGTACTGAACATGGACTCGAGCGCAGTCTACTTTTGAAGTCCGTACATTTCAGAGCTTTGTGATTCATTGTGATTCATGGACCAAAAAAACCCCATTCAATGCCATGCATATATTTGAAAAAGGTGCACAGAGACACTTTAATCAATGGAGAAGAATGTGTACATTTCAAAAATGTGTCCAATTGATGTGTACATTTGGAAAAAAATATATGCATGAAAATGCGCATGGATTTTCATGTGAAAATGAAAAAAAAAAACAAAGCCCGCGATCTGATACAGAATTTGGAGAACTTCAAGGAGCTCAGTATTTTCCTGATTTGCACATCAGTATTTAATTCCCATTTGTTTAATAATAGCCATTGCAAGAAGACCTCTCTCCCAAATTAGGCTGCTTACAGGAACAAAGTGGAGGAAGGAGAAAAGCTGATTGTTGTATGAAGGGAGAACCATGAGCTTAGTTCTGGTACTGAAAACCATTTCCTGGACTCTGCCTATGTTCCAAGGCTCCCTGCTCCTTTGTTCTAACTGTATGTCTGGATTGCTTCCAGGCAACCTTTTGCACCTGGTTCAAGTTGGGCCCCCCTGGAGATCCCTTCGGCGAGATCTACCAATTCCTGATGTACATAAACACATTCCATTAATACAGCTGTGCCGTGCTGGCTGAGGACAATGGGAGTTGTAGTCTAGCACATACGGCGAGCACCGGGTTCAGGAAGTCTGCCTTAGTTGGAGGATTTCTTGTGCATTTAAATAGGAAGAAATAGAGCTCTGATGAGCAAAGGGGAGAAAACAACCCAGTACTAAAATAGGAAAGGGATAGTATTGTTTGAAGGTATCATAAGTAGAAATGGCAAAATAATAATAATAATAATAATAATAATAATAATAAACATGCAGCACCTTGTATCAGATTTATGCTTCTTGACTAACATGTAACACAATTTAAATTCACAGTTAATTGGATTTCTGTTGCTTTTAGTGCATTCAACACATTAGATTATCTTTATCAATATGCAGTAGACGTACTGTTTGGTGAATGGCAACTACAGAGGTCCAAGTTCCTAAATTATTATTTTTTGGATTTTTTTGCGCACTATGCTGAAAACCTCTCTCTCTCTCTCTCTCTCTCTCTCTCTCTCTCCCTCCCTCCCTCCCTCTCTCTCTCTGCTAAAACATCAGGTCATGATGTTATTTATCTTCTTCTCCTCCAGAAGGATTCGCTCAGCAGGGGCAACAGGATGCACACTTGTATCATTCCGAACAGAACGCCTATTGCCTTGCCCTATGGAATTGGCTTGTTTTAAAAACAAGTCTTTAAAGCCTTGTGGCAATCATTCACTTCCTCACGCTGTGCACTGAAGCTCTTACCAACCTCCGCAAAGTTGTTATGCCTTCTGTTCTTCCTTCCAACATTCTGTCTCTCATCTTTTTTTCCTTTTGTCTTGCTCCACTGCAGTAAAAAAAAAAAACCGCTGGATGACTGGGCGATCTTCTAGTTTTGCATTTTCCCCCTCTAGCCCAGGATTGGCTCCAGGCTTGAGGGATGAGGGAGAGCCGAAAGCAATGCACCCTCAGGAGTGCTGGGCCTGAGCGGCTGGAATTGCTGGTGCTGCCATTTCCATGCCGCTAATGACCATACCTTGGTGGCACTGCATTGTGGGATTGAAGAACTAAGCATTCAAAGTGCTGGACTTGGAATTCTAATTAAGGCCCCCTCTAGATGGATTCCATTTGACGCCTGTTCCTCCGATTATGCGCATCTTCTCGGAAGCGCTTTATCGTAAAGGCTTGTATGCAGGAGGTAATTGAGCACTCAACAGGTGATCTTACTGGTTGTTTCAAATGCGGAGAATCGCTTGTTCACATAGTCAAAATGCGCTTTAAGGCTGGAGCAAAATAAAACTTGCTGTTTAACGCACGTTTGATAATGCGCATAATCGGAGAGAAAACGCGCCTCTACGCCTGATTTGCGCTCCGTTCTTGTAGAGGTAAATTTTTTAATGCGCCTTGAAAGAGCTTTAAATGCCTCTTGTAGAGGCAGCCTAGATCTAGAATTAGATCTCAATCCGATCTCTGCATAAAATGGATCGTACGTTGAGATATGCATAACAAACCCAACCTCTCCAATCCCTTAAAGACAAAAAACATTCAGCAAACAGTATATCCAGAAAACTTCCTTGTAGCATAACCTCCACCACACTGGCATCTGGTAGATGTTGGACTGCAACTCCCATTATAAGAAAATAAGAGCCATGTTGGATCAGACCAAGGGTCCATTCAGCCCAGGATTCTGTTCATCCAGTAGCCAACCAGTTGCCCATGGGTGTTGTGATTCGAAGACTTCCCACCGAAATGTGAGACAACAAAGAGATTCACAGTGCAATCTACAAAACCTTTTATTCAGTAACACCCCCCCCCCAAAAAAAAACAATCTTCACACCTGAAGGAGCTATCCTTTAAGCTTAATTAGTCAAACAAGCACAAGGCAGTTGGCTATCAACTAAATTGACGGTTTCCTGCCATTCCTGATAGCTTCTACCAGCTTCAGGGAGGGTTCTCATGATGCAACGTCTGCCATGCAGCTAGTCTGGCGGACCACCTCCCCTTTCTTCTCAGCTCCACCTGATTGACCCTGTGGCAGACTCTGGGATCTGTCAGTTCCAATGCTCCCTCTCCCTTTGACAAAGACTGAGTTCTCTGGGGTGGGGGGAAGGCAAGGCAACCTCTGAACCTGGTACTCCTGTTCGATAAGCTCCTGCACCCATCAAGCTATATCACATGACTGTTGGATATACTTCCAGGTTATTGATCATGTTAAGAACCATAAAGCAAACCTGAAGCCTTAAAAAAAAACAAAAAACCGAGGATTAAGTGGGACAGAGTTTTTAATACCAAACTGCAAATCAGCCACAGCGTATTTGGTAGATTACTGGGAAGAGATCCATGTGTCAGCACAACAGCCCTGTAATAGTCACCATAATACTTCATTGTTACTTTAAAAGAAATTCAGTGAAATTGCCCCCTCCTCAATCTCACTGCCCACAAATAGGGTGGAGAATGGCAGGAGACCCTTTGTGCAGAGCTCTAGTTGGAATACAAAGGTGCATTGTTAATAGCCATACCTTCCAACCTGTAAATAAACAATAATATTAAAACAAGTGGGACCTACCACAAAATGTTACAGTGTGAAGTGCCCCTATTCCAAAGCTCCTTCCTGACCGTCTCTGGCAGCCTTGCTTTAAATATCTGGTTGGTCAGGGACAGAAACAAACACAGGCTCAGGGTCCAACAGGTGCAGCTAGTCTCCATCAGCTCCTTCCCCATAATCTCTTCCCAAGCTCCTCCCCCATGCCCCCTACTCATGGTCCCAGCCAGCCATACTCCTTTCCCCCTCGGCCCCAGTTCCCCCTTTGTCAGCATTCTGGGCCTACTGAGCATGCTCAGTCAACTTTTCAGTGTCATTCACCCGTGGGGTTTTCGTTCCTAAAAGAGAAAAGAAAAAGTACATTTGTTTGGGGGAAACATGCATTTCTCCCAAGTCTGCTGATACTTACCTCTTGTGTATGGATGGTGCCATTTCGTCTACGTTAAGGATAGGCGCTCAAAAAAAAATGACAGTGGTCTTGAGCTGGTAGGTCGCGACTCAAAAGTGAGATCAGTCCAGATGGGTTGTGGCAAAGTTGTTGCTGGCATGTTGGGCAACTGTGAAATTGTGAAAGTGGGACCTGTGTTGCAGGTTGGGAGTCTGAGGTGGCTCTCAGGGCTGAACCAGTTGAAGCACTGCTGTAGGACAGGTGAGGTCTCTCAACAAAATGTCACTTCTGGGAAGGGTGGTTTTCTGCTCTCTGATCAGATGGCTGGAAGCCCTTCGAATCCCCGTAGGTGACGATGATGGTGATTATATTTCATTTTCTTTATTTCTGCAAGGCTTGAGACTCCTCCAAGCATGAGAGTCATGAAGACTGCTCTCTTCCGGCAGGCCTATTCAGATGAATTTTAAGATGTTTTTAATGATGTATTTTTTCTTGTTTTTTTTTAATTTTAACTGTTTTGTGATTCTTGTGTTTTATATTGTTGTTGTTCCCCCACCTCGATCTGGAGGGAGAGGCGGGTTATAAATTATTATTAGTATTAGTATTATATTATTATTATTATTATTATTATTATTATTATCACCCTTGTTTCTCTCTGCCCTATTTTGCTTCCATTTCAGTTGGCACCCACCACCTGAGTTCGATGTTAAAAGGACAGATTTTAACATTTTGCTTTTAAGGTCTATGCAAAAGATTCAAAATTCAGTGCATCAGGCAAGTTTGCATTGCTCTGATTTCTAGGCAGTTGTAAGTCACATATGCTAAATAACATCATCTCTGGGGTTTGTCTATGGCCAGGTGTAACTTTATTCTTCATTGATCTATTCCACCATCTTGGAACATGAGTCTTCTCTAACTATGTGTGCTTTCCTTTTTCATCTATTTGATCACTCAGTAACTGTAGTCCCCCCTTGCCTTCTCACCCTCTATTAAGTTTCCGCTTAGTATATCTGATATTAAAATCACACTAACTAATGGGACACCAGTATAATCTTTTAGTGCAACTTTAATCCTGGAATCATGCTTGAGGGTAGGTTTGATCGTTAGCACTGTCCGTACAGCAGTAATTCTGTATACTCAATGCATTAGTTAACCAATATTCCTTTTAAATCTATGTTGATCAATGACACACTTGAATTGTATTGAAGGCCTTTAAGATGGCATCACTGAACTCTTCTGGAAGTGGATGATACATTTCAGTACCACGTGTTGCTAGAGGTGTTTCCTGACAGCCCTTAATTAATAGAGGTTATATAAACGAATTTTAATTAAACAAACCTACTCAACCTCCCATGCTCTCTCTGTCTCTTGGCTGTTTTGCTGAGTCAATTCCTGTTGCTGTATCTTCCCTTGGCATGACTGAGTTATTTCTCCGATCTGCTTTCCTGACTTTTGCTTGGTTCTACCCGCATTGAAACACCGAATGCTCTTTCTGACGATTCTAATGGGAATGGGAAATAGTCCTAGTGGGTAGCATGCTTTTAAGTAAATTCCATTTGAAATCAGTGAGATTTGCTTCCAGGTCACTTATTTCTAGATGCAGCATTTCCAGTAGCTTCTTTGTTATTAATTGATAACAATACTTCAATTTATTAGGATGGCCTTATTTTGTAAACTGAGATGGGCTGTTTGGGTGTTGACTAATTTGAGTTTGACGAATTCAGGAGGGGATGGTGCCTTTGCTGCTATGGGGAATTTTCTGCTATGGGTTCATACATCTATCTGTGGCTGAACCAACATTCTTATGTTTGTTGTGCTGGCCTAGTGATGTATTCTGGCCTTCCATAGAGCAAATAGCAGGATCTGGAGAGGCTCCACGCTGCAGGGTTTGGTGTTTTCAGGTTGTTGCCATTTTTCTTGTGCAATGGGTTTATGTAGTGGAAGTCCTGGAACTGGAATTTGGTATTTGGTACTGTTCATAGGGAATTTTAATGGAAGTGTGGGGTGGAAAAAGCATTTTTTTAAAAAAATCTCTTGGGTTCTGGGTCAGTGGTTGTTCATAAGCCTGTGTTGATTCCTCGATTTGGAAGCAAATCTATGGTTGCAAATTGTTAAAATTAGGAAGATTAAAGCCGTTATATGGATATGCCTGTAGCTTTGCTGTGAATCTCAACTGCTGCTAAATTTCAGCAGCTCTGCAAAAGTAGATTAATACCCTCCATGGTAAATCACATCCATCCTCTTGGCTAAAATGCCTTTGCATGTTCATAGAACCTTTATTCTGCTTCTTCCATCCTGGTCAGAATATATCTTACATTTTAGTGCCAACCAAACCAACCCCGCCTGGACTCACTTTTACTACATAGAAAGCACCAGTATTATTATTATTATTTATTTTTATTTATTAGCATTGTGGCTTGTAGAACATTTTGATGTAGTCTAGCTTGCATTGCATTTTTGTGCACTGTGTTGGGATATAATGGTTAACAGTAGCTGAACTAATCGGGCTCTTGTAATGTACAATAGGTGTTGCAACCCTCAAGATGCCTGCTGTGACAAGACACTGTGTGGATAAATTGCTCACATCCTTTACAACTTGACAGCAGAGTGATAACCAAATCTGTTCTGGTTGACTCTGGGGGTTCCTCCTTGTCAGTTTCATAAGGATACTTTTTAGTTTATTGTCATGGGGACTCTCACAAAATGGCTGCCATGGGAACTTGCCCATTTATAAAATGGCTGCCATGGTGGGAGTGGCTGGTCACAAAACACCCATTTCTGAGAAGGCAAAGTGGTGAGACCAAAAGAGAAGTAACTTGCCCCCAAACCAGAGTACAAGGCAGAGGTGGGGCTTCAGCTCCAAAACACAAAACTGTTATTTTGATTCCGCTGTTTTCTGCTCCGTCACTCATTTCACGGAAGGCAAACTGTTGAGGGTCAGAGCCATGGGGCCCAGAGGCATCCTTAGAAATAAAGGTGGTGCTGGAGGCTGACATTTTGCTTTGTAGCATGGTAGCCTCTCCGTTTGTTTGTTCTTTTGATTAAAAAGATCTTAAAAATAAAATACATTTCAGGAGTGGTAGAGAGCCTTATGGGAACCAAGAGCGATGTCTGTGGCTACATTGGTACCCATGGAGAGCACACTTGAGATGGCACGATTAGAGCTGTCGTATTAAGGCTGACTCAATGAGCCATGGAGGTGTGCCTGCAGAGATTCTTAACGAAGCTTTTATGAGGCCCCTTCTTTAAACACAACAACAACAACAACAACAACGCTTTATCCAATCAAATCTTAACTATCTCCCTGTGTCAAATTTGCCATGCACGGGCAATGTGTTTGAGCTTGTGGTGGTGGCCCACCACCTGGGATGATCTGTTCCAGTCTGTCTTCCAACCCTGTTTTGGGACCCAAAGTGCTTTGGTGGTCCTTGTGAAATGGACAAGGGGAATACAATCCATTTGACCAGCTTATCTCTCTCAGTGGCATGCTCGACCTTTTGAACCACATATCTGAAATGTTACTTGAAGTGGTATTGACCTCTCCTGGTGGGTTGCTTTCATAAGGTGGTGCTATAAGACTGCTGCCCCACCATATGACCTTTGGGCAATGACATGTCACAAGGTTCTTAAGCTATTTAACATCTACGCGGAAGCACTGGTTGAGGTCATCTAGAGATTTGGGTTAGGTTGTCATCATCACACATGTTACATAGTGTGCATGCTCATTTCCACTTTCCAATCCCAGGGACACAGTGGAATTGGAATGAGGGTGAACAAACCAGTGCTTAGTGTCAGTTGAGGGTGAAGCTTAGGAGTACTCCCACTCTTATCTTTTACTTCTGGATGGCCAGGTAGTGGTAGCAATTGGGAGTGCCATTTACCAACTTCAAGTAGTGCTCCTGTTGTGTCCAATACTTGAGAAGCAAGACTAGGCCCCTGTCAGTAATTCATGCTCTAGTCACTCCTAAATTAGTTGCTTGTAACATACTCTACAAGGGGCTGCCTTTGAAGTCATTTTGGAAGCTTCCTTTGGTCCAGAATGCAGCTGCCAGGTATCTTAACAGGACTGGCAGATTATAACATATAACTCCAATATTATACTCTCCTTTTCTATCCAGCCTTTACATCCAGCCTTTCTTCCTCAAGGTACCCTATGTGGCATACATAATCCTCCTCCTCTCCATTTTATCCTCACAACAACAACCCTGTGAGGTAGGTTGGGCTGAGAGTCAGTGACTGGCACAATGCCATTGTAGTCATCACCATCATCTTATTAAATATACAAATATTAATAAAACGAGAGATACAAGATCATTAAGGAACTGAACAGTAAAATTGTCTCCACAAGAAATATGATCAACCAGATGATGATGATGATCCTCTCCATTTTATCCTCACAACAGCAACCCTGTGAGGTAGGTTGGGCTGAGAATCAGGGATTGGCCCAAAGTCACCCAGTGAGCTTCATGGCTCAGCAGTGACTAGAACCCTGATCTCCCAACTCTCAGTCCAACACTGTAACTACTACTGGCTCATAATGATCTGTGAGCTTCCAGGACACAGAACATTAGTGGCAGTTGAACCTTTCCAGATTAGCTGACCCCCTTGTAACCCTTTCATGCAAATATAGAAATCCCACCCCTTCTCTCTTGCAACCAGTATCCACAGGAGGGTGGGAAAGAGAGAATGAAAACATTGGTTTTTTTTGGGGGGGGGGGTGAAATGTTTTTATCGGTTTTATATACTATACATACACATAAAAAACCCACATCACTTACAAATCATGTATCACCTTACAGTGCACCTCACACCGGGATCAGCTACATAAACTTATTATTTTTTATTTTACTCTTTTTTCCAAAATTTCATAGATTCCCTTGACGGTCTACACCCCTTCCCTTTTTCTAATACATAGTCCACAAATAATCCCCATATATTCCCAAAATCATTTTTCTTTATTATACCTCTTTTAACTTTAATATTACTTGTTAATTTATCATTTATGGCAATATTCCATACTTCTTTATACCATTCTTCTATTTGGTAGTTGCCTTGCATTTTCCATTGTCTAGATATCATTAATCTCGCTGCTGTCATTAAATTCGTAATCAAATCTTTAACATTCTGTTCTCCTTCTGTATCATATATTGACAACAATGCTATCCTATGACATATCTCAAGCTTTAAATCTGTTATTCTTATCACTTCTTCAAATACCACCAATCTTTTATTATAATAATTCTCTGTTCTTTAAACACTGTTTCTAACTCCTTCTTTAAATTTACTGGAAAATCTTCCAGCAACACCACAGGATTCATTGGAGAAATATCTGGTAATAATTTATTTTTATATATTTTTGCCAAACTTCAATAATATTTCTTAACATGGAATTTTCTATTCTTTCCATCATCTTTTTTAATTTGATAAAAAAAATATTTTCTAACTTCCATTCTAATTCCTGTCTATCCATCTCTAACCAATTTACTACACTTGGTCTTACAATCCCTTCTATTACATATCTTAATTGATTAGCTATATAATAACCCTTTAAATTCGGGAGACCTAGTCCCCCTTTTTTCTGAGGTTTATACTAATTCCCTTTATTTATCCTCACTTTCTCATTACCATTACAAAAAATATTTATTATAACTTGCCATTTCTTTAACTGGGTCTCTGTTATCTTAATTGGTAACATTCTAAACAGAAAGTTAAACTTAGGTAAAATTTTCATTTTAATAATCGCTATTCTACCAAACCATGATAATTTTATCTTTTTATATTCTTCTAATTTTTTCTTAACTTCCTTATCTAATCTATTAAAATTCTCCTCTTCTAATTTATCCAAATTATTTGTAATATTTATACCCAAGTACTTCATCAAATTCTTTACCTTAACCCTATATTTTTTTTAACTAAACTCATTTGCCTGTTCTTTTGTTTAATTAAATAACATCGTTTCTGATTTATCCCAATTAACTTGTAAACCTGATATCTCTCCAAACTCTTTCAAATATGATTTTATTTCCCCCATATTTTCTACTGGATTCTCAATTGATACCAAGGTATCATCTGCAAACAAACTTACCTTAATTTTTTCTTTATTACCTATCCCAAGCATACTTTTATCCTCTCTAATTACATTAGCTAAAAGTTCTATAACTATTGCAAATAGAATCGGGGAAAGGGGGCAACCTTGTCTAGTTCCTCGAGCTAAGGATATTTGTTGTGTTACCCCATCGTTTGCCATTACTACTGCGCTATTTTGCGAATAAAGTTGATCAATCACACCTTTGAATCTTACTCCAAAACCCATCTTTTTTATTATTGTTTTTAAAGCTGGCCATTCCACATAATCAAAGGCTTTAAAAATATCCAAAGCTATCAAGCCTGCCTTCATTTTATTTTTTTATTATTATATTTATCATATTCAGTGCTCTTCCAGTCAAATTTGGCATCTGTCTCCCTACTATAAATCCACATTGATCTTTTTAAATATATTTATACATAAGGGTATTCATTCTTTTCGCCATTATCGCTGTAAAGATCTTAGCATCCTGATTTATTAAGGAAATAGGTCTATATGACCCGGGTCTGTTAACTCTTTATCTGTTTTTGGAATTAATACTATCAAGGACTGTCCCCATGATGGTGAGATCTTATCACCTTCTAATATCTTATTATTCAACACTTTCAATTTTAGTACCAATAATTTCTTAAAATTTTTATAATATTCTGGTCCCAACCCATCCATTCCTGGGGATTCCCCCCCCCCTTCAATTTATCAATAACTTCTTCTATTTCTTTCTCTAAGACACCTCGTTCCATTAAATCTATATCTATATAATTTAATTTAATCTTTATATATTTCTCCACATATTGTTCAATCCTCTCCTGAGACCTCCCTCCTGCAGTATATAATTCCTGATAAAACTCCTGAAATATTTCCAATTTATCTTTCATTATATTACTACACTTCCCTAATTTATTTCTAATTACTCCAATTAAATTCCTTGTTTTCTTTGATTGTGTGGATCTGGCCAGCATCTTAGAGTTTTTATTACTATATTCAAAGAATTCTCTTTTCAAATATATCAAATTTCTCTGGGATTCTTCCAGGTCCTCTTTCTCCACCTCTTCTTCTTCTTCTTCTTCTTCTTCTTCTTCTTCTTCTTCTTCTTTTGCTTGTAATTGTGCAAAAATCTGTTTATCTTTATACTTTATAAATTTCATCTCCAAGTCTTTAATTTCCTCTTCCAATTTTTTTCTGCATTTTTCTTGTTGTCTCCTCAAATTACAATTCTCTCTAATACAAATCCCTCTTGTTACAGCTTTCATTGTATCCCACAATATAGCCTGATTAGAAAAACCTTTTTCATTAATTTCCCATATACTTTGTATTTCTTTTTCCATTTTTTCAATTATACTTTTATAGTTAAATATTTTTGTATTTAATCTTCATCTTTTTGCTTCCTTATATTTTTTTCAAAATTTAATATCTACATTCACCAATGCATGATCTGTGACCTTTATAAGTCCTATATCACTCTTTATTATTTTAGAAATCAAATTCCTTGATACAAAAACATGATCAATCCTAGAATAAGTCTTATACTTCGCAAAGTAAAAAGTAAATTTCTTTTCATCTCCATTAATTACTCTCCACACATCTATCAGTTCATTTTTATTCATGATCTTACTCAAGCCTGTAATAGCATTACAACTTTCATCTATCGTGGGTTTAGACTTATCTTTTTGTTTATTTAATACCATGTTAAAATCTCCTGCTATTATTATATTCCCCTTTGAATTTCCTCCATTTCCACCATATATTTTTTTGTAAAATTCAATCTGATTTTCATTAGGTGCATAAATATTGACTAATGTGTATTCTTCTTCCCCCACTAATCTTTGCAATATTAAAAATCTTCCCTTATCATCTTTTTTATTTTCTCAATTTTGAATCAACATTTTTTAATATAATTATTGCCACCCCCCTCGATTTTGAAGTTCCATAAGCCTTCTCATAAATAACCGACCATCTCAATTTAAGCTCATTTACTCCTTCTTTTGAATGATGTGTTTTTTGAATAAAAATTATATCCGCACTATCCTTATTCAATAATGCTTCCACTTGTTTCCTTTTAAGTACCGATCCTAGCCCATTAACATTCAACGTTGTAACTTTCAATTTACCCTCCATATTTTAAGTTGCATTGCCCTTTGCCGATCCCTTATTGTGACAGAATGAAAACATTGTTGAACTATGATGATTCCAGATCAAGTTTTGCTACTTGTGAGATGTTACTTTGTCAGCACTTTGGCTCAGATTCTTGTTTAGCTCCTTTTCTTCCACCAGCCATGCAGGATCTACCATGCTAAGGGTAGATTCAGACAGACATATTGGCAGGAACATCCCCCTCCATATGGTTATTATTATAGTGGTCAACTAGTGGAACTCACTCATCTGTCCAAATGGACCCGATTTATGATAAACTGACTGCAATTCATGTTCTTTGGACAGCCTGCAAAAAAGCCCAGGTTTATCCAATGAGCGCTGGCTAAGGTGTCAGTGTCATTTGGACTCTACTGTACTGATTAAAAAAATTAAAGACTATGTCTGACTATTGTCAGCAGTTGCTTGTAATATTCATAAGAGAATTATACAAATCTGCCATTTATTCTACCAATTAGAGTTGGGCCCCAGCAAGCAAGCTGGAGAGCCGAGTGGCCAAAAAGGAGGAAATGAACCATCAAAGAAGGGGACAAAAGAGAATAGTGATTGGCATAAAATTTGCATATGCTGATTTATATGCATAGATGCAAATTTAGAAACAGTTATTATCGCTTAAATAGAAATGCAGTGCCTATCCCCATAGTGCTGAAGGCTGTGACCAGGTGATCTGTGTGCCTGCCCATTGGGTCTGCTGCCCAGGTGCTAACTGTGGATGGGCAAAGTGGAGGATGGTCCCTGACTAACCCTTCAGGTAGAGGACTGTCCTCTGTAAAAGAGGACATGTGGCCACCCTAATTTGGACAGAGGGCTAGAGGTATACAGCAAAATAATGAATTTTGGAGTATCCTTCTTTCTGTTACCAATCTCCCAATGGGTGGGACAATGTAGACATGGCGGCAGAGCGCAGAGTGTTAGCTGAGAAGAGGAAGCTGAGTTGCTGAGAGGAGCAGCAAATTGCACCCTCTCCTACGCTCAACCATCGTTTCAAGGGAGATGCTAAGTTGAGCACGGCCTCCTCCACGGAAGTGGGTGGGAAGGGGTGGGTGGGATTTCCCCCATGGAATTACCAACACATTGTTTGCTTGTACCTATTTGGTTGCTGATGGGTAACCAACTTCTTGCAATGTAACCAAATCTAACACCTTCGTTCGTGTTGAGTTGTAAGGATCTAACCAGCTGTTGTATCCTGGATCAGCATTTGATACCACGCTTCCAAAACATACACGCACATGTCCTCAACATCCCCCAAACTGTCAGTAACTCATTGACAAGCTGTACCATTTTTTGTTTTGATATTATTATTATTTCAGTGTTAGAGAAATAGTCAGACATGCATGTTCCCAGAACTCTTTCAGGGGATGGGAGAGTGGGAAATGTCAGCCCTCTGATCCCATGGAAAAAGAGCTTGCTGTTTATACCACCCTGACAAGTGACTCTCAGCCTATCTACACTACTGCTTTAAAACAGTTTGTAACAGTTTTAAACTGTTTCAAAGCAGTAGTGTAGATAGGCTCACTGTTTCATCTGATAAATGTTGGAAGGTATGTTATTCAAGACATAAGTCCCATAGATTTCAGTGTGGGATTGGCTGCCAGCATGAATAAAGGCTGCTTTGACAGATTTGATAACACTTTGTAATCTGAGAGAACATCAGAATCAAATGTACAGAACTAAATGACGGATGTGTGGCTTTTAAAACACTCTATCCACTGTCATTTTTAAACACAAACCATCTGCTGTTTACAGGTGTACCACTTCCAGTTAGTTGGTGGGTTCTTCAGCATCAACAAAATGCGGTTTCTTGTTCTACTGCAACATTACTAAGCAAGTGGATTTTATTTTTGGGGGGGTTGCTGGCTTCACGGCATGTCTGTTTCAATATTTTGCATGTCAACAAACTGATGTCTAATTGCTGGATTTAACTTCCCACAAAACCTTTGGAAGTAACACCAGGGCATATTCTTTAGCGAATGTTACAAAGGACAATGGTTTTGAAATAACAGACATTTCTTAGAATCTGGGCATCTCTGGTGTTCTGGAATCAAAAACATTCACATTCAGATCTTTGGGCCAGGGTACAATAACCTGAACAATCTGTGGATTTAAAAAGGAGTTCTAATTCCATTTTGTCTCTCTCCCGAATTCCTAGATTACACATCATGCTAAATAGCCCAGCAATGGAGAATCCCTGGTGTTTTGTTTTTTAGCTGCTCCTACTTGCTTAGGGAGCTATCAGGCAGCATGTACGAACATACTACCACTTCACAAAAATCACACACGCACAAACCTGGATAGTTGTAACATGTGAACCGGGCCACTGAGATCAGTTTGTAAAGTTGATGCCTTGCCTAACTGTCACCTAGTGAGATTAGATTAGACTAGATTAGATTAGGAATTTTCTGTTTCCTGTCTCACACTCCCATATGTTATGCTAAAATGTCTAGGCTAGAGCAAAGGCAGCAAAGATCACTTGTTGGCCTGGGCTTTAATTAGAGAAGTTTCTGTAATATGTTGGGGGCTCCAGTTGTTTGAACCCATACCGTAATCTGCCGCTGACTGTAAAGTGTCAGGCTGTTAAACTCCTGCAAGACTCCTGCTTGCCTCATTAATACCACTGGAACAAATTATCACTTCACAGCCCAGAAATTTTGTGTAGCAGTTGAGGTGATTGATATAACAAGTCGAAAAAATAACGGCGAATTGAACATTCCAGTAGACAGGATCTTCGAAGGCAATTAAGTGTCACACCTGAGGAGGCTTGGTAGAACGTTATTATTTTTTTTTCAAATAAATGGTCAAATAAAAGTTTAGTCTACCTTACTTTTATTACTCTTAATTAATGTTTGTGCACAGTAATACTATCTGGTAATGAAGAGTCAAATCGGTTAAGTGAAAAGCAGTTCACTTTTGAGAAGGATGGAAAGAAGAAAATAGGGACATAAGATGCTGATTTTTACTGACTCCATCCACTGATCCATCTAGCTCAGGATTGCCTTTCTTGGTGCCCTATTCCTATTATTATTATTATTATTATTACAATTTTTCTTACTAGTAGCTGGAATTGCTTCAAACCAAAGGGTAAAATCCAACATAAGTCCTATCTAGACTCATTTCAAAGGGTCAACTCCAAGTAGGACTTACGTTGGATTTTACTCAAAGTGAGGCCCTCTGCCTGTACTAAGCAGTGGTTCTCTGGTCAAACAGGAGGACCTCCCCAGCCTTACCTGGAAATGTCAAGGATTGAACCCAGGATCAGAGATTAAACCTGCATGCCAAACCACCATTGAGCTATGCCTGTTCCCCGAAATGGCTTTGTTGCTTGTGCAGTTGGCTGTATTTATTATTGGATGTTGTATATTGATTGAGACCTGTGTATAGGTTACTTGATGAAAATGATACTGGCGCTGGAGGAGGTTGAAGGTGGTCATTTAATTATCTTTGGTGTTTCTATTGGTATTTATAGCCCAAGCCATAAGTATTTAATGTGGCAAACATTTTGCGATCAAGAAAATGTTGTGTTCCTAAAATTGATGGGACTATTTAGTAATAATACCTCCTGTTAGAAAGCTGATGAGCAGAAAGGGGGGAAGACAAAACAGAACGAGCATTTACCAGTCCCACATGTGCACAGGGCTATCTTAATAAAAGGAGACCACATTCTTCTTTGATGAAGAAAAGGCAAAATGGTTTACTCACAGTATTCTTGCATATAAATGCAGGTACAGCATAGAGTTTCAAAAACAGTTTGTCCAGTCTGTTTGTGTTCTGTTACATTGGCAAGAGTGAGAGAACAAAAACACAGGCTCCCAACGTGGAAGAGATCAGAGAGTGGGAGGGAGGGAGGGAGGGAGGGAGGGAGGATCAAAAGGAAGAAATCACAGGAAACCACACTGTAGGCCATCAAAAGTCTGAGGCTAGCTTTGGTCAAAATTCCCACGAAAGAATTAACTGCAACACTGCCCCCTTCCAGTAACTTGCAGACGTGGTTGCAGTATTAAAACATATGTTGGGTTAGACTATATTTTGTCACTTCGCCAACGAAATCCAGGAATTGGCTGATTAATCTCTGCCTGTTCCCATTGGATTGTGTAGGCATAGGTTAGAAGTAGAAGCATGAGAATGTTTATATAATATCTATCTGTGTGCTAAAGCATTGCATGTATTCCTAAGTATTTGCAGAAAGCAGGATGGTCAAGTGTTATATAGAAAAAAGGACATGCATCATTGAAAAGGCGGAGTGAGGGGGGACAAAAATAGGCAGTTTACATACAGCTTGCATGATGCTGATGTCTACGTGTTGATGCACGTAATGACTGTGTGTTTGTCTGCTGTTCAGTGCTGATAGGCAAATTCCACCCTTCTACTCTCCCATGTTAGGGCTCTCTCTCTAAACAGGCCTTGTACTGGAGCCGATCAACACACTAGCTTTGTAACGTTTTATAAGGGTTATGAAAACTCTTTGGGCCACGTGACGCACTCCCTTGAATGTTGTATACCCGAGGTTTTTTAAAACTCACTTCAGCTATATACAACGGTTTTTACTTTTAATAAATCGTTTTAAGTAAAATAATGTGTCCTTCCTTACCGTTTGTGATTTGTGGGGGCAGTGCTTCGTTTACCAGCGCCCAAATGCTTAGCAGTTGATTGGTGGGGAAGAAAGAGGGGCTAAGGAGGAAGTGGGAGGGTGGACTACAACACCCACAATGCTTAGCCCTATACTCATTGAAAGCTACGGAATGAAAGGGGAACTAAGGAGGAAGTGGGTGAGTGAACTACAGCTCCCACAATGCCTTGCCCTAAACTCATTGTAAAAACGAAACAGAGACGGACAGAAGGGTGTGTGAGACTGCACACACTGCTTTGAAGACTGAAGAATTTTTCTCCTGTAACGTGAGTACTCCTTAATGTGGCCTAAGATGTTTTGGAACGCACCTATTTGGAACATTTTAAAATACTATTTAAAACGTTCCAAGGTACTGTGTAGATAGGCTCCTGGACAGTCCTTGAAATAAAGGATTCTCCACTGTCAAATAGACATGGCTACAGTAGCAGAAGGGCACCAGAAGCTATTTTCCTTCCTCGCACATCTTTGGCTCCAACTATATTGTTTGGATCAAAAGCATTAACGGAAACCATTACTGTAAAGAACTACCTATAAAATGGCATGTGTGGAATCTTTTTTTTAAAATGAAATATTGTCAGTTATAATATTTAACTCTGAATGCAGTAATGTTTGCCCCCAAAAGCCCCACCCCACCAGAATCACATATAACTTTATATAAAAATAGGACCAATTATTACAATATACTCTGTGTAGAAGAACCATAATACTGAGACTATAAATAATCTTTATTGCTTATTACATGTCAGAAGACCATTCAAGGTACATGTAATTGTACTATTAAAATAATACAAAAAAAATCAACTTCTCAGTTATTGAATATGGTAAATTTAGGTAAATTACAAAATCTTTCCTTGTAGTGTGATTTGGTAAACCACTCTTTCTACATGCCCACCCAGTGTGGATAAAAATCAATGTGTTATGTGTGTGTTTTAAATTTTATTTTTTTAAAATTTAGACTGGATTAAATACCGTCTATTATTAAATCAAAATGCTACAGGTAAGCGACAAATTTAGCCATTTAGCAGCGTGTTCTTCAAGGTTAGTAAAAACTGCAATACTCATGCACACTCACACAAAGTCTCCCCTCATACACGGTGTAAACAATACTCTCTATAGTTTTCAATGAACGTAGTTAATTAACCTGATCGCAAGTTAACATGCTGATTGCGCTCATAGTTCCGTCATTATTTAGGAAATATATGAAATATTGGTGGGAAACCTACAACGTGTTTTCCTAGCTGATTTAATCACCTTGACTTAACTAGGTGCATGTTGCCATAGATGGGTTGGGAGAATGCAAATATGGTGGGCAGCCTGGGACTGAGGAAAAACATAAGAACAACATAAACATTCTGTTTGCACAATGGCCAACCACATGCAGAACATGTAGGGTGACCATATTTGGGAAGCCAAAACAGAGGACACCTAGAGCCTATCTACACAGAACCTTGGAATGTTTTAAATAGGGGTGTGCACGGACCCCCCGGATCGGATCGGGACCCGGATCGGGACCTCCAATTTTGTCCCGGACCGGTTCGGACAAAATCGGAGGCCCCCCGGACCGGATCGAGTCCGATCCCGACCCAAAAATCGTACATTTTTGGATCGGCCGCCATTTTTTTCCCCATAGACTTGCATTGCAATGCAAGTCTATGAGGAAAAAATGGCGGCGGGTGGGTAAGGGGGGGCCTAACTCCCTCCCCCCCCCGGGGCCGTCCGCTGTGGACGGCCCCGGCAGGTAAACCCCCTCCCCCGCGCTCCCTACCCCCCCTGGGGCCGCCTGCTTCCATTCGCTGGCGCCCGCGGGCGCCAGCGGATAGAAGCGGACGGCTCCGGGGGGGGGGTAAGCCCCCTTCCCCGCCACTTACCTTCTCGGCACGTCCGGCGCCGGCGGCTACTACCAGCGGGCTCCGCGGCCTACTCTCGAGTAGCGCGCCGGGTGATGACATCACCCGGCGCGCCACCCTGGAGCAGGCCGCGGAGCCTGCTGGTAGTAGTAGGCGCCGGCGCCGGACGGGAGCCACCGGGCCGGGCAGGTAAGGGCCCCCCTCCCCCCTCCCCCCTCCGCGCGCCCCCTCCTCCCCTCCACGCACCCCCTCCTTACCTTTCCGGCCCGGCGGCTCCCGTCCGGCGCCGGCGCCTACTACTTCCAGCAGGCTCCGCGGCCTGCTCTAGAGTAGCGCGCCGGGTGATGACATCACCCGGCGCGCCATCCTAGAGCAGGCCGCGGAGCCTGCTGGGAGTAGTAGGCGCCGGCGCCGGACGGGAGCCGCCGGGCCGGAAAGGTAAGGGCCCCCCTCCCCCCTCCGCGCGCCCCCTCCTCCCCTCCACGCACCCCCTCCTTACCTTTCCGGCCCGGCGGCTCCCGTCCGGCGCCGGCGCCTACTACTTCCAGCAGGCTCCGCGGCCTGCTCTAGAGTAGCGCGCCGGGTGATGACATCACCCGGCGCGCCATCCTAGAGCAGGCCGCGGAGCCTGCTGGGAATAGTAGGCGCCGGCGCCGGACGGGAGCCGCCGGGCCGGAAAGGTAAGGGCCCCCCTCCCCCCTCCGCACGCCCCCTCCTCCCCTCCACGCACCCCCTCCTTACCTTTCCGGCCCGGCGGCTCCCGTCCGGCGCCGGCGCCTACTACTTCCAGCAGGCTCCGCAGCCTGCTCTAGAGTAGCGCGCCGGGTGATGACATCACCCGGCGCGCCATCCTAGAGCAGGCCGCGGAGCCTGCTGGGAATAGTAGGCGCCGGCGCCGGACGGGAGCCGCCGGGCCGGAAAGGTAAGGGCTCCCCTCCCCCCTCCGCGCGCCCCCTCCTCCCCTCCACGCACCCCCTCCTTACCTTCCCGGCCCGGTGGCTCCCGTCCGGCGCCGGCGCCTACTACTACCAGCAGGCTCCGCGGCCTGCTCTAGAGTAGCGCGCCGGGTGATGACATCACCCGGCGCGCCACCCTAGAGCAGGCCGCGGAGCCTGCTAGTAGTAGTAGGCGCCGGCGCCGGACGGGAGCCACCGGGCCGAGAAGGTAAGTGCCCCCCTCCTCCCCCCCCCCCCCCGCTGTCCACTTTCATCGGCGGGCGCCCGCTGGCGCCCGCCAATGGAAGCGGCGGTGGGCGCCAGTGGGCGCCCGCCGATCCGCCGATCCGCCGAACCGGTTCGGAGCTTTTTCGGACCGGTTCGGATTGGATCGGCCGATCCAGCTGCGGGATCGGAAATCGGATAATTTATCCGATTTCCCACTGGACCGGACTCGGATCGTGGATCGGGTCCGATCCAGTGCACATCCCTAGTTTTAAATAGTATTTTAATACATTCCAAATAGGTGTGTTCCAAAATGTCTTAGGCCACATTAAGGAGTACTCACGTTACAGGAGAAAAATTCTTCAGTCTTCAAAGCGGTGTGTGCAGTCTCACACACCCTTCTGTCCGTCTCTGTTTCATTTTTACAATGAGTTTAGGGCAAGGCATTGTGGGTGCTGTAGTTCACTCGCCCACTGCCTCCTTAGTTCCCCTTTCATTCCGTAGCTTTCAATGAGTATAGGGCTAAGCATTGTGGGTGTTATAGTTCACTCACCCACTTCCTCCTTAGCCCCTCTTTCTTCCCCACCAATCAACTGCTAAGCATTTGGGCGCTGGTAAACGAAGCACTGCCCCCACAAATCACAAACGGTAAGGAAGGACACATTATTTTATTTAAAACGATTTATTAAAAGTAAAAACCGTTGTATATAGCTGAAGTGAGTTTTAAAAAACCTCGGGTAAACAACGTTCAAGGGAGTGCGTCACATGGCCCAAAGAGTTTTCGTAACCCTTATAAAACATGACAAAGCTACTGTGTAGATAGGCTCCTAGTGTGTGGGGGGAAGCGCACTTTTCAGGGCCTCTGGAAAGCACGCCTTTCCCGGAAAGGTGCCATTAGTGGAGCGGTTATGGATGATATGCTTTCCAGAAAGCGCACTTTTCCCTTCTCCACTCCAATTGGGGCCTTAAGGGCCCCAATTGGAGAGGTGGAGGGGAAAGCATGTCATTATTAGGGGTGTGCACGGACCCCCCGGATCGGATCGGGACCCGGATCGGGACCTCCAATTTTGTCACGGACCTGTTCGGACAAAATCGGAGGCCCCCCGGACCGGATCGAGTCCGATCCTGACCCAAAAATCGTAAATTTTTGGATCGGCCGCCATTTTTTTCCCCATAGACTTGCATTGCAATGCAAGTCTATGAGGAAAAAATGGCGGCGGGTGGGTGAGGGGGGCCTAACTCCCTCCCCCCCCGGGGCCGTCCACTGTGGACGGCCCCGGCAGGTAAGCCCCCTCCCCCGCGCTCCCTACCCCCCCTGGGGCCGTCCGCTTCCATCCGCTGGCGCCCGCGGGTGCCAGCGGATAGAAGCGGACGGCTCTGGGGGGGGGGTAAGCCCCCTTCCCTGCCACTGCTTACCTTCTCGGCCCGTCCGCTCCCGTCCGGCGCCGGCCTGGAGTAGGCCGCGGAGCCTGCTGGTAGTAGTCGCCGGCGCCGGACGGGAGCGGCCTGCCCGGGAAGGGAAGGGTCCCCTCCCCCCCTCCGCGCGCCCCCTCCTCCCCTCCACGCACCCCCTGCTTACCTTCTCGGCCCGTCCGCTCCCGTCCCGGGCCGGCGGCTACTACCAGCGGGCTCCGCGGCCTACTCTCGAGTAGCATGCCGGGTGATGACATCACCCGGCGCGCCACCCTGGAGTAGGCCGCGGAGCCTGCTGGTAGTAGTCGCCGGCGCCGGACGGGAGCGGCCGGGCCGGGAAGGTAAGGGCCCCCCTCCCCCCCTCCGCGCGCCCCCTCCTCCCCTCCACGCACCCCCTGCTTACCTTCTTGGCCCGTCCGCTCCCGTCCGGGGCCGGCGGCTACTAGCAGCGGGCTCCGCGGCCTGCTCTCGAGTAGCGCGCCGGGTGATGACATCACCCGGCGCGCCACCCTGGAGTAGGCCGCGGAGCCTGCTGGTAGTAGCCGCCGGCCCCGGATGGGAGCGAACGGGCCGGGAAGGTAAGGGTCCCCCTCCCCCCCTCCGCGCGCCCCCTCCTCCCCTCCACGCACCCCCTGCTTACCTTCTCGGCCCGTCCGCTCCCGTCCGGGGCTGGCGGCTACTACCAGCGGGCTCCGCGGCCTGCTCTAGAGTAGCGCGCCGGGTGATGACATCACCCGGCGCGCCACCCTGGAGTAGGCCGCGGAGCCCGCTGGTAGTAGCCGCCGGCCCCGGACGGGAGCGAACGGGCCGGGAAGGTAAGGGCCCCCCTCCTCCCCCCCCCCGCTGTCCACTTTCATCGGCGGGCACCCGCTGGCGCCCGCCAATGGAAGCGGCGGTGGGCGCCAGTGGGCGCCCGCCGATCCGCCGATCCGCCGAACCGGTTCGGAGCCTTTTCGGACCGGTTCGGATTGGATCGGCCGATCCAGCTGTCAGATCGGAAATCGGATAATTTATCCGATTTCCCACTGGACCGGACTCGGATCGTGGATCGGGTCCGATCCAGTGCACATCCCTAGTCATTATGTTCCCCCACACACACACTGTTCCAATAGGGGCCTCTGGAAAGTGCATCATCCCCATCCACCCACACACTAATGGCGGTCTTAAAGTGGAAAGTGTGTCATTCCAGGACATTATAGAAAATTACAGAATATCTCCCCTGACACCCAGGATAGAACAAAAACCAGAACAAATCCAGGAAAATCCTGACAGTTGGTCACCCAGTGCAACAGCACCCTCTTGCCCATATTGACCCTGTTCAGATGACATGCTAAGCCATGGTGGTTAAGCATTTTGAGCTACACATTATGGCTTAGCATGCCATGTGAACTTTTCCTAACCATCATGGCTACATAACTGTGGTTTAAACATACTTACTAACCATTTGCTGCAAAAGGGTTAGTGGCCTTACCATGGCTTAGTGCTTTGTCTGAACAGGCCCGCTGCCTGTCAACAAATGTTGAGAGTCATATCACCTCCAATGCTGAAGGGACCGCTTAGTCCGAATGACTGGTGACCACTGATAGCTTTATCCTCCACAAGTACATGGAGGAGGGAGACAGATTCAGTCCCAGAGCTTAATAACAGGAACAGCCAGAGGGAGATTTTTCAGGAACCTAGGGAATTGATTATTTGTTCCAAGGGGAACTTAGCCTCAGATGTGCCCCTTTCATATTTTCTTGTTTACAACCCCCAGGCATAGGTTGTTGCCTTATGCGGAGTCAAACCAATGGTCCATCAAGCCCAGAATTGTTGACACAGACTTGCAGCAGCTCCATGGGGTTTCACACAGGGGCCTTTTCCACTCCTTTTGCAGAGGCCGTGGATTGAACCTGAGATGCTCTACACAAAGCAGATGCTCTACACAAGGCAAAAGCAAAGTTCGGGACTTTTGTCAAGATTCTAGTCTTCATGGAAATAATGTGACAATTCCATAGCTCCTGATCAATTGACTAAAGGCAGCAACAAAAATCCCGCCCCATCACTGACTGTTTTGTGAATGTTCTGTAAGGTACCTTTTATGAGGGTGAGAGAGTATATGATTAACTGTAGTCTGGAACACAAGTTCTGGCCTCTTTTTAATTTTGGAAGAGACTAAGCCATCTGTTGTTTTGAAGCAGAGAGATTTAGTAATCAACTACAGCAGTAAGAAGGAACTTATCTGGGGAGGTTATTAATTAAGAAACTTGGATGGGCTTCAGCATCTTGTAGCCTTAAGGTCAAGCAACCCTAACAAGTCCGTTGGTGAATTATTTTCAAAGTCAGGCTTCATCTAATCAGACGCTCTCTCTTTGCAACAAAATTGTATTTGAAGATGCAGGCAAGATTTTATATCTATCTGGGCTCTATTATTGACGGTTATTTTCTGTCTTCAGAAAAGTAACATGAACTTTGCTTTGAGGAAACAAATATGCAAATACATTTATTTAGGTTTGAGTATAATTGATATATTTGCAATATAGTGGATGGATGGATGGATGGATGGATGGATTTACAGTGCCTTACTTTCATAACTAGCTTTATTCAGTAGGGTATATATTATACATCACAATTAATCCTGTTTACCAGTTTACAGAAGCTGCAGCTTGTGCAAAATACTGCAGCCAGCTTGATAATGGGGACCAGAAAGTTCAATCATATAAGACCACCTCTGGCCCTCTTGCATTGGCTGCCTGTATGTTTCCAATCCTGATCCAAGGTGCTGGTTTTAACTCAGCATTGGGCAAAAGGCGGGATATAAATAAAGGTAAATAATAATAATAATAATAATAATAATAATAATAATAATATAAAGCCTTACATGGCTCGGAACTGCAGTACCTGATGGAGTGCCTCTCCTGGCTTGAACATACCCATACACTACGCTCAACATCTAAGGTCCTCCTCCAAGTCCCTGCTCTGAGGAAAGCTTGGAAGATGAATCAAGGGAAAGGCCCTTCTTAGTGGTGGCCCCCCAGTTATGGAATGATCTTCCCAATGGCCCAGCTCGTGGGGACGGGCAGTAGCAGTGGCGGGGCGAGGACCAGCCGAGTGCTGTGCAGGCAATTTCGCCCATCCCTAATAGGGCTGTGCTTCACTTCAGTCCCAAAGCCTGAGTCCGAGTTGAAGTGGGATTCAGCCTGCCTCAGCCTGAATCTGTTTCAGGACCAGATTCGGTAGCCTTGGTCCAAAGCAGCTGAACTACTTCAGCCCGATTCGGCCCAATGGCCAGCTGCTGCCCCCTGCCTACTCGCTTGTCCGTGGGACTTACCTGAGGCTTCCATGTGCTCCAGCAAGCTGCCCAACCTCCTGTCTGGAATTGTAAACTATGGAAGCCAGAAATGACAATTTGCAACACTAACCCTATAGCAGTCCAGAGAGGAGGCCAGGGTATGCGCGGAGGCCTCAGGTGTGTCCCAGTCATTCCCCCCCACCTGCAGCCACCCACCCACAGGACTTACCTGAGTCCTCCATGCACACTGGTGAATTGCTCAACTTCCTCTCTGGCCTACCATAGTTTACTACACTAAATCTTAAGCAGTCCAGAGAGGAATCCGGGCAGCTCACCAGTGTGTGTGGAGGACTCAGGTAAGTCCCATGGGTCGGTGGGTAGGTGAGTGGGGGGGACAGCGCCTGGGAAGGTGTGGAGGATAGTGGCTGGGAAATAGAAGGCGTAGCTGCTGGGAGGGGTATCCAGTGGACTCCTTGTCGGCCTCACACCCAGCAAACCGCAACCACTGCCCTTGCTTCGGAACTGAATCGGGGACAATTTGGAATCCCCGAATTGGCCTCCAAATCGAATCGGGGCTGCAGGGCTGCACACAGCTCTTTTTGGCATGATGTCTGAACTGAGGCAGTGCACTCACTGGCTGACAATATTTTTGAATCATCAACATCATCATAGGTCTACCCACACAGGCATATGCGGGGTATTATTCATAATAGAAGCAGCACTATTATGTGGTACATGTTTAAGATAATGGAGAAGGCAACAGAGCCCGAAGCTGCAACTGTGTGTTCTGGTATGAGCATCCCACGACTCAGCCTAGTCCATCAGCCCATAATATATATATTCTATTTTTACGTTTTGTATAACTGGTGCTACCACATCCCAAGGGCTCAGGCAAAGTTTTAATTAAATACTGGAATAAATTATGCAGACAAAGGAAATTAGCCTGTGCCCACTTATTTTGTGGCTGTGATTGCACATCTCTTCCTTTCTTTTTCTTTATGTTGGGTGGAATAGTGAAGAGAATGGAAGAGGGGGTCTGGCAAAGAGGTTTGGGAAGACAGACTGGGATCCAGAAACAGAAGACGGCAAGTGAACAGAGTTCTGCACCTTGGATGGAATTCAAAGAGCTTTCAGAGAAGGGAAGATAGGCTTGTAGGACTACTCTGCAATAATTCGCACAACTGCCAAGGCAGTGCTTTAATTGCAGTTATCACGCTTCTTCTTGTGCAAGTGGTTGTGCAAGCACATGCACAAACAAAAGTTCATATCTGGATGCTCTAGACAAGGCTGCACAACATACATCCGCCCCCCCACCCCGCGTCCCATATTCATGCTTTAATTAAAAATACTCAAAAAAAAAAAAGCACTGGTAATAGCTGCAGAGTACCCAAAGGGTTGAAATTAGCTTGTTTGCAACCTTTGGGTGTTCCATAGCCACTATTGACACCATTATACATATAATTTTTCAGCACCCATGTGGACCTCCTGAAGTTGCCTACCCCTGCTCTAGCACATGGCATCAAGCAACATTCCTGCGAGTGGATACCTTCTTGGGATCCATCCCACTAACAAAATGGGATGAGTTAGCTCTGATGAGTTAGTTGCCGCTGAGTCCAATTCCCAAACTTGCCCGATTTTAATGTGGACTTTCATGAACTCCACTTTTCTATGATTCTATGAATTTGCTCCCAAATAAATTCTAAGAAGCCTCTTTGAGCTGAGCTACCTTGTTTTATTGACTCTTAAGGGCAAACACTTAGTCATGCTTAGAGTAGACTCACTAAAACCAACGAGATAAGGAAAGCATGACTAACTGATGTTCCCTTGATTTCAGTGGGTCTACTCTAAGTGTGACTAAGGTTGGATCCAATCCATTCTGTGTGCTACTGCGCAGGGATAGAGATGGTTACCTAGAAGGCATCTCAGTGGAATAATGTGAAAAACCTATCCAACTCCCAAATTTAACATGTTGAATGATGCAGCAGATTCCACTCGGCAATTTAGATCCCTTCATGCACATCAGAGCAATGTGTTCGAAAATACTGTCTGATAAAGGCTGCAGTCTGTCCAGTGTACATTTACTTCCAAGTAAGCCCTACTGGGCACAGTGGGAGAATCATCTGAGTAAGCATATGGAGGATCAGGCTCTAAATCTGCTCTTCTTTAGCTGGATGTAATTCTATGGAAGTCAACCACATTTTGAGATTGTTTTGAGATCAGCCCAGAGCTGTGGAGTTTTGGAATTCTTGGAGTTCAGTCAAATCCAGAAGTGAAATAGCCCCACTTTGCTGTATTTGCTATTGTGATCTTATCTGAGACCAGAAGGCATGCAGTCGAGTGCAAAAGCAATTAAAATTGGAGCCAGGAAGGTTGATATGATTTTGCATTCCCCCCCCCCCCAAAGCAATGGGTGATCAAATGGGACTTACCATTTCCAGGCTTGCCTTATACATGTGACAAAGTGTGTACAAGCGCTGCTGGATCTTGCAGCCGGCTGGGCCAAGCAAGAGAATGGAACAAAACTCTGCTGTCAGGAATGAGCTCTCTGAACGGTGTGATGACTATCGTCTGCCACCTGTGCTTCTAGCTCTAGAGGGGTTCTGTTGGCTCCCTCTCTCAAGCTTCAGATGAACGGCCTAAGACCTTTTGTATATTTTGCCAAGCTTTTAGTGTGTTTTGGAGTGCCGTCTCCCTTGTTTTTATGGTGAATTGTTTTACCCTGCGCTCGGTTTTATTGTATGAAAATGAGTTTGGTAATTTGCATCCTTTTTAGTGTAATTTGAACTGCTTTTATTGGGTTGCATCCAGATTAAATTAGTCCTGCTTGTGTCCCGTTCAAATCAATGGCATTTAGGGCGCAATCCGATGCCGGTTTAGACAGAAAGAAGAACCCTGCAACTTCCAACATTTCCCACCCAGCATGGGAGCAGTAGAACTTCTTTCTCTCTAAACGAGCATAACGCTACACCCTTAAGATAGCTAACTGGCCCCATTTATCTTAATGGCTTTTCTGTTGAAAAATGCCTAAAGTGGTTTCTAAGAGACTGCAGTAATATGAAGCAAAACCTCTGGTAGCAGCTGGGGGCAGTGTGTGGTTCCCTTTCATCCTGCAGTTCCAGGGCAACTGTCAACAGAAAAGCGAGCCTATGGCCAAGCTACCCTGAACACACCCAATCTCGTCTGAGCTCAGTAGCTAAGTAGGGTCTGGCTTGGTTAGTACTTAGATGGGAGACCACTTGGAAATACCAGGTGCTGTAGGCTTAGGAAAGGATAAATGTGAGCATGTGTTCAATAATTTGTAGGTGTTTTGGGGAGACTCGTGCGTGTGTTCAGAGCTTTGAATGGAGTGTACTTGCATGTTTTGGGAGCAGTGAGGGCTGGGGGCTTTGGTTTTGGTGAGGCTGTGAATCCGTTCTGGGTATTAGTCAGAACCAGACAGAACTCTAAAGGAGCCATCCAAGGTGCTAAACCCAACCCCAAAAACCCCTATTCCTTGCCTTAGCTTCTCTCTGGAGCTTGCTGGATAATTAAAACCATGGGTGGATCCAGTGCCGTAGCATTGCATGGCGTGATGTCTTCCCAGCCAAGTAAGCCTATCAGGGCTGTTGCCAAAAGGGCCTGCCAGAAGAAAGTTTGCCCAGGGCCTCCTCAAACCTGGACTGGCCAACATAATACATGGGCTAGGGTGGCCACTTGCCCTACTTTGCAGAGGACAATCCTCTATCTGAAGGGCTGTCAGAGGACAGTGCAGTGAAGTGGTTAGGGTGTTGGACTGAGAATCTGGAGTCCCAGTTTCTAGTCCCATTTGGCCATGAAGCTCACTCAGTGACTCTTAACCTAAATCTACCTCACAGGATTGTTGTGAGGATAAAATTGAGAGGAGGAGGAGGAGGATATTTTATTGCTGCTTTGGGCTCCTTGGAAGAAAAGGCAAGATATAAATGTAACAAATTAATAAATAAATGTATTGGATGGAGTTCTCTATTTGAAGGGTTGTCCAGTCCAAATCTGGTTTAAAGGTTTTTTTTAAAAAAAAATGAGAAGGAAGATCCCAGGAACCTTAAATTTGTGCATCCACAGTTAACATCTGGACAGGAGGCTGAGGAGGCACACCATTTTCCCTATTGCAATGAGATGTACCGTATTTCTATTTAAATATCATTCTATACATAGCATTTAATATATGCAAATTTTATGCAAATTGGTACCCGCTTTTGCGTGCTGTCTTTTTTACTGATACTTAACTTGCCTCCCTATGTTGTGCTGAAAGTTTACTGGCCAACTTTGGGGGGATTTGAAAATGGGGCTGTGTGGGGCAAAAGGTTTCATTAATCTCCCCTCACCTTATTGCCACTGTGCCTGACATGGTTCTATTATATAATACCACTGCAACTAAGCACTATTTTCTTTTGCACAGAAGATGTTGGAGTGAGGGCAGGTGGCATTGCCTTCACTCCTTGTTGGCTTCAGATTGTCAAGTAGCCAATTTGTATTCTGGCAACTGCTGGATTTAAAATAATTAAATAAATGTGGCCGACAGAAATCTGACTGGAAACCAGTGGGTGGGATGAACATTTTTGCCCTGTTCGCAGGAACCCCATAATTACCCAAATACCCCTTCAAACTTGCATCCTGTAAACAAGATGGTGAAATGTGGGGAGGGAGGATATTTTGGCCCAGCCCCAATTTGGGAATTAAGGTTTTAGGGATTGGGGAGGTTTTTTTGGATCTTGATTTTTCACAGTTGAGCAAAGCTAATATCTGTTAATAAAGTACGTAATTTACAGCTTGTCTGAAAAGAGTGTTTTTTTGCTCTAGCAGAAAATGTATCTGACAGTTGAAGCCATAGTACAGACAAGGGTGCTCATGTTGTAAAAGTGAATATTGTCATGCATCTGCAATGGAGGGGGAGGGGAGGTAATTTGCAGGCTAATTTATGATCTTGAAAACAAATTTCATCATGCTCCAAGGATAACAAATACCTGTTTTCTCCCTGAATGTAATTACTGAAGCTGGGCCGAATGGAAATGGAGCAGAATGCATTTCTGCATTCAGTACTGTTAACCTATCATTAGCGGTTACCATAAATATTGTTACAAGGTCCTCCTATTTCAGCAAGACTATTAATGGCTATTTTTGTGTGCCAGTGGTGGCTTTTATCATTAAAGTTCCTAGCCATTTCTTCCAGTGTAATGAGGTATTCCTGGGTTCAGTGAGAGACATAATGTATAGCTGACATAGATATCTGATCATATTTAATATCAGATTCATTAAGCTTAAAAAAAATCTGAGAGGAGAAGGCTATCAATGGCCACAGGCCCTGATGGTTATGTGCTACCTCCAGTATTTGAGGCAGTAAGCCTATATGCACTAATTGCTGGGGAACATGGGTGGGAGGGTGCTGTTGCATCCTGCTTGTTGGTCCCTGGTCGACAGCTGGTTGGCCACTGTGTGAACAGAGTGCTGGACAAGATGGAGCCTCAGTCTGATCCAGCATGGCTCTTCTTATGTTCTTATATTAAGGTTGCATTGTCAGCTTCAGTTTTGCAGAAATGCTGGATTCCATCCTAAAAGGAAGAGACAAAGCTGATAGCATTTAGGCCTAATGGGAACAACTTTCTTAAGGTACTTTGAGCATATGTGCATTGGATCATGTTTTATTCTAAGCCTTTTGTTCTTGTTATTCTACTGCTCAAGCAGCTGGCATCCATCCTCCCATTCATGAGTGCAGAAATGGAAAACTAGGGATGTTACGGGCTCCTGATGAAGTCCAGGAGTCTGATGGACTCCGCTGTGTCTGCCCCCTTGAGACCCAGTCAGGCGCCTGTGATGCTCTTGCGGACCTGCACTCCGAGTGCCTGTGAGGCCCAGTGAGCGCTCGTCAGCTGTCCGCCCTCTTCCGGAGCCTCCATTGGAGGCTCCAGAAATTGCTTATTTCCTCATTGCATGAATGAATGGGCCCTATTTACACAATGGGGGGGGAAATGAGTATTTTCTGGAATGAGGGCAGAGGGCTGCAGAGTGCTCATCGGGCCTCGCCAAGCCTCCAAGGAAGCTCACGCAGCCCGAGCAGGAGGGAGAATATTTTGGCTCAGCCCTAATTTGGGAATGAAGGTCTTAGTGTTCTTCTTAGGATCTTGATTTTTCACAATTGAGCAAGGTTAATGTCTGTTAATAACGGACGTAATTTACAGTTTGTCCAAAGAGAGTGATTGTTTTGTTCTGGCAGGGTGGTGGCGGCGACTGCAATCCTATTCATGTTTGCTTACAAGTAATCTCCATTGAGTCCAATGAAATTTGTTCCCAGATAGGTGTGTATAGATTTGCAGCCTTACCTACATTCACATCTGTTACTTGTTACAATGCCAGCATTCCTTAAAAAAAAAAAAAAACAATCCAAAATGTGCTCTATTTACCTATTTCATCTATCCATATGTTTAGCGTAGCTCAGAGGGCCTCTGAAAAAGAAATATTGCATATATGAAATGCCAAGTAAAGTTCTTAATTGGGGTTTTCTTTTTCAGCCTTGTAGAACATAGATGCATGTTAAAATCACTGTTCTGCTGTGTTTGATTAGTGTCATTCTAATGTTCCCCATTTGCCTTCCTTTTCTGCGCTTGCCCTCTTTTTGCAAGCAGACATGGATGAGAGAATTTGGTTTCAGAAATCCCCGCACCGTTCCCCCCCCGTCTTCTTCAGATACCCTCCGCATTGAACAAAGCTTTTGCTTCAGCCTGTTAGCTTGTTCCTCTTAGCCTACCATTCTCTACCACTGCATCCAAGGATCAGTGTGTGGTCTCTAGCAGCTACACTTTAGGCAGCTTTCCCCAAACCCCAAAACCCACAGCCTGCCTTCTGTTACTTAAGGCGTAATGTGTAGGAAATATGAATCCAGGCCAAATATCCCATGTATCATCAGGCTTGTGTTTTTATTTTTCCATCCCAAATCCTTCCCAGCTTTCATTTCAATCCTGAGTAGAGCAATCTGGCTATTATAGCCTTGCTGTTTTTACTGTTTAAATGGATGGCACATCATTAATTTAAACCACAAATAATCATAGGTTGGCTCTCTCCAGGTAACCTTATAAATTACTGACAATAAACTGCAATTGCGACATTCATGGCACAAATAAAAGGAACTGTATGTTGTATCGTCCAGTGGATATTGATCTCAAGGCCATCAGCAGATTGATTTTACAATAGCGACAGGATGAAATAAGTGTTGGGGGAGGGAAAAGATGGACATGATACTGCGATTAAAGAAAACAAAACTGAAAGGGGAGGGAGAAACCTTTGTTCTTGGGTTGAACATGAACAGCGTCTTGTTTCTATTTTTAAAAGGCTGAACTTTGATTGAATTATTATTTCTTTCGCACAAAAACGAATGATTATACAGTTTTCCATTCAATGGAAGTTGCTAAGTAAAATAAAATAGAAATCTGCTCATCACTGTTTATGTCTGCCGGTGGACCTGGAAGGTGATAGCTCTGTCCTGCATGATGCCCTAGGGGTGGGGGTGGGGGCAGATGTCATGCAGAATAGAAAAGGGTATTTGATAAAGAGAGAGAGAGAATCCTACATTTTGCCAAACACTTGTGTTTGTTGTGATTCTAAGTCCTCCCACCGAGATGGGAGACAATAAAGAGGTCTGCTGTGCAATCCACAAAACCTGTATCCAGTAAATAGACATTTCTTTACTTCTGAAGGGAGTGTGAATGCACAGAGCTATCCTCTAAGCTTAATTAGTCTAAGAAAGCAAGGCAGTTGCCTGTCAACTGAATGAATGTTTTCCTGCCGTACCCAACAGGCTTTTACCAGACCCCTCCTTCAGGGACAGTCTTTGACTTGTAAATTCTGCCATATGGATAATTTGGTGGGCCACCTCCTCTCAACTCCTCCCACATGACCCCATGCCAGACTCTGGGATCTGTCAGTTCCAGTGCTCCCTCCCCCTCTGACAAAGACTGAGTTCCCAGAGGAGGAGAAAGAGGGAGAAGATGATCTCAGAACCTGGACCTCCTGTTTGATAAGCTCCTAGGAACATTCCTGCATGACTCCCCCACTTCCTGTCTTAGTAGGTCTTCAGACTGACTTGGAATCCACACCAGGGAGACTGGGCCTCATCCTGACACCAGTGATTTACATGCACCTATTTGCCACCCCCCCACACACACCAATCATTATTTTTAAACAGGAATTGGTCAGGACAATGCTTCAAATGGAGGATTGTCCTCTATAAAAGAAGGCACATGGCCACCCTAAGAGAAAGATAAGGAATTCCCATGCATCTGTGTTGTAGCTGAACATATGAATCTTAAAGGATATGTATATCTGTCTTATATAGCAAGGTATTTTTTCCAGTGGAGATACTTTAAATAAGTACAATGATTAGTGTATTAATTTGTTATGTTGTGCATCCATAAGATTTTGGCCAAAAAATCCCCAAACCAAAGCAAAATCAAATGGCTTGTTAGCTTGGTGAAGAAGGTATATGTCTTTTGACTTTGAACACTCTTTGAATAATTTATCGGATTTAAGCAGAGGGTATTATGTGCTCCTCTGCTTTTGACCTTCTATTTGTGATGAGCAGCAGAAAACATGCAATTTTTTAATGAAATGGGACTTACACAAAATGGTGAATGTTAGTTAATGTAGCTCAAAGAGCCATTTTCCAGTGAAGTCCTGCTCATGTTATTAATAGGAGTAAGACTGTGCATTGTGGGGTTTGAGCTGAAAGAAGTTCCTAATATTACATTTCCAATATTTCTCATTTGGCTGTGAAAACAGAATTTTGAGTTCCCAAATGTATAGATGTGGATACATCACGGATAATGAAAAAGCTGATATTTTAAAGTTCTGGAAATTCCAAACATCAGTCATTGCAGTTGGAACATCTGAGGGCCAGATTTAGCCCACAGGCCTGAGATCCAATACCCCTGAGATACAATAATGCAATAACTTTATGAACTAAGATAAACTAAACTTTGCAAAAGAACGGAAGTTCGCATGAACACCCCCTCCCATTAATAGCACACATGAGCAGGATCTCCCAGGCTAGCCATATCTACACCCCACATCTACACACAGGTGCTGTTGTCTCTGGGGGAAAATGTTCCCCTGCCATCTGTACATTTGGACAACATGTGCAGATGTAGGCATGTTGATCGCAGTGTCCGGGCAGGTTCAGGTCAGGAGAGCCATCAGGTATTGTGGTCCCAAGCTACTAGTTTTAAGACATATTTTACCCCTTTTAAACTATGTCCTCCTTCCATGGTAGAAGCCAAAGTCAACTTTAGATGGTTGGGGGCTGTTGAGATGCCCTTTGAGATCCTCAAACCTACCTGCAATTGTCACCACCATTTTCCCTGTCCGGAAGGTACTGACCATGTTCAGGATGCAAGGAATGCTGGGTGAGTTGGTGGTGGTGGTTTTGGGGTGGGGAGGAGAGGAGAGGAGAGCAGGATGGTGGGGTGAGGAAATGGACTGGAGACTCCTTTTCTGAATAGGAGTAATTCCACATTGCCGGATGTTGTTGTCCGTCCCACTTCTTGGGAGATCATTGCAATATTTTCACTCTATCTTTTTCCCCTCTCCCTGGGGGAACGTGCTTGTCGATACTGGAGAAAGTAATCCTTGATGGTTCTTTATCAGCTCATAAGATGCCTTCCAGGCTTCTCAGCTGTATATATAAGCAAGGTGACAGTATCTTTATTACCAATTAAACTTGTAGTGCTCCCACAATCTGGCACAGAAGCACACAGGCATTCATCGGCTGAAACCTGGTTGTGATCACTGCAAGAAATGGAGGGCATTTATGTTATAGCAATGAAATGGAAATAGAAAATAAACAGACAAAGTGAAGTACAAGCTGAAGGGGCAGGATTGCAGTTTGAGATTGATAAACAAATAGTCAAGGAACACCTAATTTCTTTGAATGAGTTTGGATCTCCAGGCCCAATGAACTGCATCCTAGAGTAATCAAGGAGCTAACAGAAGAACTCTCAGAAACACAGTATATTATCTTTGTGAAATTATGGAAGATGGGCGAAGTGCTGGATAACTGGAGGAGGGCTAATGTCCCTATCTTCAAAAAGGGCAAAAAGGAGGAACCTGGGAACTACAGACCAGTTAGTCTGACATCCACCCCTGGGAAAACTTTGGACAGATTATAAAGAAGTCAGTCTGCAAACACTTTGAAAACAATGCAGTGATGACTAGAAGCCAGCATGGATTTGTCAAGAACAAACCCTGTCAGACTAATCTGAACTCATTTTTTGATCGGATAACCTCCCTTGTGTACTGTGGGAATGCTGTGGTCATAATATATATTGATTTCAGCAAACTTTTGACAAAGTGCCCCATGACATTCTGATTCACAAACAAGCTAAAATTGGGCTAGATGGAACAACTATTAGGTGCATCCACACTTGGCTACAGAATCAGACTCAAAGAGTGTTTATCAATGGTACCTTCTCAAACTGGGGAGAGGTAACGAGTGGGGTACTGCAGGGCTCAGTCCTGGGCCCAGTGCTCTTCAACATTTTTTTTAATGACTTGGATGAGGAGGTGCAGGGAATGCTTATCAAATTTGCAGATGACACAAAATTGGGTTGCATAGCTAATTCCCTGGAAGACAGAAACAAACTCCAAAGTGATCTTTATAGGTTGGAGCACTGGGTGAAAACAACAAAAAGAACTTTAACTTATTTTTTACATTTAGGGAAAAGAAACCAAATGCACAGTTACAAGATGGTGGATACTAGGCTCAGCAATATTACAAGCGAGAAGAATCCTGGAATTGTTGTTGATCACAAGCTGAATATGAGCCAACAGTGTGGTGTGGCTGCAAAAAAGGCAAATGCTGTTTTGGGCTGCATTAATAGAAGTATAGCTTCCAAATCGTGTGAGGTACTGGTTCCCCTCTATTCGGCACTGGTTAGGCCTCATCTTGAGTGTTCTGTCCAATTCTGGGCACCTCACTTCAAGAAGGATGGAGACAAGCTGGAGGGGGTTCAGCTGAGGGCAACAAGGATGATCAGGGGTCTGGAAATAAAGCCCTATGAGGAGAGAGAGGAAGACCTGGGCATGTTTAGCCTGGAGAAGGGAAGACTGAGGGGAGACATGATAGCTCTTTTTAAGTACATGAAAGATTGTCACACAGAGGAGGGCCAGGATCTCTTCTCGATCATCCCAGACTGCAGGACACAGAATAATGGGCTCAAGTTATAGTAAGCCAGATTCTGGTTGGACACTGGAACTAATTATCTAGGGAGGTCGTGGGCTCTGCCAACTAGAGGCCTTCAAGAGGCAGCTGGATAGCCATCTGTCAGGGATGCTTTAAGGTGGATTCCTGCATTGAGCAGGGGGTTGGACTTGATGGCCTTATAGTCCCCTTCCAACTCTGCTATCCTATGATTCTATGACTATAACATTCTTAAAGCTGTGTCACCAACAGCAAGGCATAGATATTGGGGCATAATCACATGCAGGTTTAGACACAAAAAAGTCCTACAACTCCCAGGATTCCCCAGCCAGCCATGCTGATCGGAGGAATGCTGGAGTTGTAGAACTTTTTTTTACCTAAACTCAGAGGTGATCTATACTGTAGTTTGAAAATGTGGCAAAAGGGTTGTGAAGACTGTTTGGGGCATACAATGCACATACTGACCAGTTTTATATGAGTTGCATTTTGCTTCATTTCTTACAGAGTAAATACGTATTTTTGTTGAGATAATCTGTTGTTTGTTAAAGAATGGCTGAATTCAGACGACATGATAAGCAACTGGGGGGGGGGGGGAGGGGAACAATCGTCAGTTGTATTGACTATCACGTCGTCCGAATACTGCCATAGTCAACTCAGCGCTGATCGTAATCCACACCACAGTTGATTATTTATTACCATGTTGTGTGGGGAGTATCCTCTAGATGAACAACTATAAAGTTTATTATTACCCCACCATTGACTATCGTGTTGTCCGAATTCAGCCAATGTGTCCCACCGTACCGGTTTGTAGATGCAGAGATCATTTTTGGATTATCCAATGGCAGACGTGGGGGCGGAGCTAATTTTTCAGATGGAGAAATCCATCCTTTGAGCTGTTAACTGCCTGCGAGTCAACGTCCTTTCTTGGCTCTTCTCTACAGCTCTGTTCCCTAATATATTGTTATATTGTTGGTGAAATCCTAACTACTCTGTTTTCTCTGAAATATGAAGTTGCAGGGGCATTATATTGATTTGCATTCTTGCTGTGTTGCTTCTCATTCTCCGAACATGCCACTTACTCATAAGTAGACGTGATCTCCGGATCCCACTGAGAGCATCAAAGAATGTAAAAGGCTATTTAGAGTACTTAGGGTATGAGCAAGGATGACCTCATAACTATTTGACCTCCCGGAAGCAAAAGTAGGATCCATTACAGAGAAATCAGAAAAACAAAGGATAGTGCTTAGGGGACCATTAGCTGTAATTGGCTGCCCGCCTAAACTTTTTGAATTCCCGAGCATGCGCTTTCGTTTTAAGACCTGCATTTCCATCTATGAAGTGGAGGAACTGCTTTCCAGGAAGTGGGTGGGTTTTATCCAGGAAGAAACGTTGGAAGAAGAGACGCGGGGAACACTCAGTGTGACCGAGAGAAGCTCTTCAATGCCTGCAAAAAGTACGCTGTTTAACTTTGCTAAACTGTAGTGTGCCCTAAGAGGTTTTACAACGATGTAATTTACACCGTTGTAAATTCAGTAATATAACGTTTCATGCAGAAGTGTAGATCACCTCATACATAGGATTGCGCCTTTAGGGTTCTTTCCCATACCAGTCTTTTTCTTTTCTGGAGGGGGTGGGATATCTAAAAAGCACTTTATTGGCTAGACATCTGAAGTGGCTCAAGATTACTATTTTAGCAAATAGCTGACAATCATATATACCAATAAATTTGCTCAATAAATGGATCTACCTGTTTCCGTCACCAAGCTCAGAACTAAACTCAGAGATTTTGCTGAATGGCTTCATTTTTCCTGGACTAAACAATGAATGCAATGTTTATCAACAAACTGAACCATAGCTTTTTGGAAGTGGTGACATATTGAAAGGCTTAATACAAATTACTCACAGATACGTGTAACTGAGCCTAGATGTTTGTGTTTGTTTTTAAGAGAAAGCAGATTCGGGTGATCAGAGGAGAGAATCGGGATGTTGGGAAAGAGTGCTGAGCCTTCTGCTGCCTGTCATTTCTCTGATCTAAATCACCATCCCAGGTATCTGCCTCCTTCCCTAAGGTTAGGACAGAGGAAACTGCCTCATACTGGGCTGGTTTGCACATCACTATAAGCCACCCTGGGAGCAAACCTCCAGGGGTTGCTTTGTTTCCATTACTAACCCACGAGAGTGCTGACAGACAAGCATCGACTGGGTTTGCACAACATGCTAACCTATACTCAGGGGTTTTGAGTGTGAGTTGTTGTTGAACCATGGGTCATTTACTGAACCATGGGTTAGTGTTCGGGGTGGACAGACTCACCTGTGTCCGATTTGTTGAGTGCTCGCTCCTCTGCCCCTGCTGTCTGCCACTGCTCATGGTATCCGTAAAGGCCCGATTTACAACACGGAAAAATATGTAATTTCTGGAGCCTCCATTGTTGTACACAGTGGATGCTCCAGATGAGGGCAGAGTGCTTGTCTGGCCACACAGGCACCCAAAAAGCGTGGCTTGTTGGGATGTTCAGGGTGGTTAACAAGCCACATTGCATGATTAACAAGCCACACTATGGAAAATGCCCTGGATTCAGACAACATGCTAACCCACAGTTCAAAAAACAACCCACAGTTTAACAACAAACCACACTTAACCACTAAGCGTGGAATAGCGTATTGTTTGGACAGCCCTCTCCAAGGCTTATTGTTGTTCAGGATCGTGCTGTTTTCTGGGATCTGTAGAAGGTAGCAGAAGGCATGGAAATGCAATGCCTTCACAGATGGGGGAGGAGATTGGTCTATACTAGACAAAGAAGTGGTATAGGAAGGGCAGAATGTTTGAATCACCATGGGTGGACCATAGCAGCTGGGAAGACCAGATGTTACACCAGCAAATGGCTCCTTTTCCCTCTACCACACCTCCTGTCATCCCTAGCTAGACTGATTTTGATCTAGATTTTTTTATTATTATCGGCACATGGAAACTTTGCAACACTAAGAGCTATTCAGTCATGCTGGATAACTCAGCAGAAGTTCACACCTCAGGAGTGTCGAAAATTAACTAGGCAGCTCATGTAATAGCTAAGTTCAGAAATCTCACCCCGTTTCCAGTGTTGTAATTAAAAATAATTTTTTAAAAAGTGCAGGCTTGTGCTAAGTTTGAAGCCTTGGCGGAGATAGCACAGGCATCATAGAGAGATGGAAAGATTGGCTAAAGAGTGAGAGGAATGTCCTAGCTTGGCCAGGAGAAGAAGCCTAGATCATAGGGGTGTTAAACCTCAGGCCTGTGAGCAAAATGTGGTTCACATGGAGTCTCAATGCCCATACCTTTTCCCTAGACCACCTATTGTTTGGTGGTTTCTCAGCCATGTGTATTCTTGAAATAGTGCTCTTGAGGCTTAGTTGCTGGAAATAAGTGCTTAGAGCTTCTGTTCTGTTGGTATTTTTAAATTGTGTGTATGTGTATTTTGACCCAGCCCACCACTGGAATGCAACCCCTAAGAGCTACTTCAAAATTGAATTCAGCCCTTGGCTAAAAGAGGTTCTATAACCCTGCTATGCCATGTGCAATCACGGATGGGTCAGGTCCAGTAAAACAGAATCACATCTGATTAACCATTGTCAGGTTTGGAAAAGCAGAGCCATCGCAAGGTACAGAACTCTCAGGACCCTGGACAGCGTACTGTAAAGGATGCTCACTGGAGTGTTCTCTCACAGGGATGGCTGTTGCCTCAGCAAGGGCCTGCAGTCAACCAAGTCCTTAAGAAGACTGGCAGGCCCATAACTTTCAGAGGCTCCACCAATTCTGGCTGTTAGCTGTAACACTTGAAGAGTTCGCAGCTATTTCTGTAGCTTCATGCTCCTGCAAAGCTGAAGGGCAGGACAAGCTGTAGGGATGCCATATTCAGAGTCTGCAGTTGAGGAGAGGCCTAGATGGTATCTGAACAAATGCTAAGGGTTTTCCCTGAAATGGGATAACCATGGATTCATCCATCTCTGCATCCTTAGGATGCTGCTAACCTACTGTCTTGAGCATACAGCTGGGGCCAATAGCTGAAGAAGACCTGCTAGCCCACCAAAAGTCTGGAAGATGTCTGAGGGTTTATATATTTGCTGGCCCTGATTCCCCAGTTGAGGTTGGGTCTGCTTCTTCATTGGCTGCAGCTGGAAGTTCCTCTTCATGAGTAAACCCTTGCTCCTAAGTAGATCCTTTCTCTTGAGTAAACACTGTATGGAATGCTCTATAATGGTTGCTCCACTGACAACTGAACAACATACCAGTTTCATTGCTGCAGGTGCTCTGGAGGGTCATGGGACAAGGGAGGAGAATCAGCAACTACAGCAGGGCTCAGGAAGAAAGGATTCTTCTAGCACACTCTATTCCTTTCCAGCTGACAGTGAACATTCTGTGGCTGCCGAGCATTCTCAGCCCTTAATGTGCTGTTGCTGGGAAGGGAATGAAGGGAATTGTATTTGGTTTTACTTTTTTGTACTGCTGCAAACTTCAAGGTTCCCTTGGGCATGCCAATGCCACTCTTCCATTTCTCAGTGGCCACGTTTTGGTTTCATTTATGTCAGCACACACCACCTGAAATCACTAAGAGAGGAAGAAGTGAGCATCCCCATTACAATGCTCATCTAGGGTTCAAAGAAAAGGATGGATAGGCTGTTTGGTCTGGATGGGATACTCGTCTCCACCCATATTTACCAGCTTTTATTCTTGACCATTTATGAATAAGTAGACCTCAAGTGGGCCCACTATCTTGAGCCCAGTTCTCAAGTTTCCTTCTTGTGCACTGTGTTATCATTAATAATAATGCTAATAATCATTATTATAATAATTTATTTCTTACCTGCCTCTCCCTCTGGATCGAGGCAGGGAAATTCAGTGAGATGCAAATAGGAGAGGGTTCTTGCTGGCTGTGCAGTTTGTTTCCAAAGTGTATGAAGTGTTACACATTTTCCATAGTTGTTGAAAGTAGCAGAAGTCACCACATGGCTGGCTGGGGTATCCTGGGAGTTGTAGGACATTTTTCTGTCTAAACGTGCATAAGATTATGCTCCAAGATCTATACCTTCCTGGCTGTCCGGATGCCTCTTGAATGCCTCTAGTGTGGGAAAGCCCATGACCTCCCTAGGCAATTGGTTCCATTGTCGTACTGGTCTAACAGTCAGGAAGTTTTTCCTGATGTCCAGCCAGAATCTGGCTTCCTCTACCTTGAGCCCATTATTCTGTGTCCTGCACTCTGGGATGATCTAGAAGAGATCCCGACCCTCCTGTGTGTGAGACAACCTTTCAAGTATTTGAAGAGTGCTATCATGTCTTCCCTCAATCTTCTCTTCTCCAGGCTAAACATGCCCAGTTCTTTCAGTCTCTCCTCATAGGGCTTTGTTTCCAGACCCCTGATTATCCCTGTTGCCCTCTTCTGAACATGCTCCAGCTTGTCTGCATCCTTCCTGAAGTGTGGTGCCCAGAACTGGATGCAATACGCAAGATGAGGCCTAGCCAGTACCAAATAGCGGGAACCAGTACCTCACACAATTTGGAAGCTATACTTCTATTAATGCAGCCCAAAACAGCATTTGCTTTTTTTGCAGCCACATCATGTCGTTGGTTCCTATTTAGCTCGTGATCTGCAACAATTCCAAGATCCTTCTCACTTACAGTATTGCTGAGCCAAGTATCCCCCATCTTGTATCTGTGCATTTGGTTTCTTTTTCCTAGGTGTAGAACTTGGCATTTATCCTCATTAAATTGCATTCTGTTGTTTTCAGCCCAGCGCTCCAGCCTATAAAGATCACTTCCAGGTTATTAGCTATCCAACCCAATTTTGTGTCATCTGCAAATTTGATAAGCAGAAGTAAAATGTAAGATCATTATAAAAGGGGCACCATAATATATACAGGAACCTCAACAGCTATAGCACCTAGCTCCTACTGAGAACCCATGACATTTAGAGAGAGAATAATGTAGGGAATGTACGATATTTATTTTTTATTTTTGAACGATAGTTTTGCCTTGATATAAACAGGCCGCACAGCACACAGCACTTTAGAGCTAGGAAGATATGCCCCATTTATGTCAAAGGGATGTTTTTTCCTAAGTGTAGCTACCCTACTCTACCCATGCACTGTGGTCTTGATCCAGTAGGATCCTCCACACTCAGCACTTACACCTAAGTTGTAATTTTTGTACTTAACAACAACAACAACAACATGCCTTTTCATTTCTAGATTGTTGCAGGATCAGTTGTCCAACATGAAAAAAGGGGAAGAGGTCTTGCTTACCATTCTCTAGTTCTCCCATATTTTCACTGCATGCAGTTCCCTTATCACCACATTGTATTGTTTTCTATACACAACAAAATAGATCAAGAGGAGTACAACAGCTGTGCGTGTGTGTAGTGGGGAAGAGACAACAAAGCTTTCTGACACTTGCATGGGAGGAAGTCCCATTGAAAAAAATGGGAGTTACTCTCAAGTAAACATACATATGATTGCAGGGTAAATATAGGTAGGCTGACCATATGAAAAGGAGGTCAGGGCTCATGTAACTTTAACAGTTGTAGAGAAAAGGGAATTTCAGCCAGTGTTATTTGTATGCAATTAGTTCCTGGTGAAATTCCCTCTCCATCACAACAGTTAAAGTCGCAGGGGCCCTGCCTTCTTTTGTATATGGTCACTCTAGTATAGTGCCTGCAACTTTAACTGTTGTGATGAAGAGGGAATTTCACCAGGAACTAACTGCATACAAATGACACTGGCTGAAATTCCCTTTTCTCTACAACTGTTAAAGTTACATGAGCCCTGTCCTCCTTTTCATATGGTCAGCCTAAATATAGGAACCAAAAATTGCTAATGAAACCTACTTGACCAGAGACTGGAATCATATTTATTTATAGCACAATCCACTGCATGTGTCTACTCTCAAGTAAATCCCTCTGAATTGTCCTAGAAATTACAATCTAGTATGTATGCTTAGGTATGTGGGCCAAAACACCGAGGAGGCAAAAAGGCAAATAAAGGCTGTGATTTGAAGCAGACTTACAAAAGAGTAAGCACCATTGAATACAGTGGAGCTTATCAGGCAGCAGGGGATCAGGGATCCATTGGAATCAGTGAAGCTTTTTATTATTATTTTTAACCAGGGGGATGGGGGATTTGGGGACAAAAGTAAGCAGGCAGGGAGGAAACTTAAACCCTTCTCTCACAAGAAGTCATGGACCCTAAACACACAGAGCTCCCAGAGAGAACTACAATAAAACCCACACAAAAGTGCATGGGAGTGAGAATCATCGCACTCAGTGGAACTTGCTTCTGAGTAGACATGCATAGGATTGAATTGAAAATCAAGCAGCAGCAATGATCAGATGAATAAAAGAACACACACACACACACACACACACACCGCAAGCAAGCAAGCAAACAAGCAAGTTGTTCATTGTAGAATAGACAATTGTGCTGTAAAGGAAATACTTTTACCCTACAGCCCCACCCCACCCCACCCCCAGGCTCCAATTTTAAAAAGTTTGCAAATATCAACACAATGACCTGGGAGTAAGACCCACTGCACTCAATGAGACACGCATAGGATTGAATTGAAAATCAAGCAGCAGACTAAGAGAACACACATGCACACAAAGCAAGCAAGCAAAAAAAATTAAGTTGTTGATCGTAGGAGTATTATTGTGCTGGAAAGTAAAGGAAATATTTACTTGCACGAGACATTCCCCCTCCCACGTGCCCCAGTCTCCAATTTAAAAATGCTGCAATTGTCTACATGCTTACATGGGAGTAAGACCCATTGCATTCAATGGAACGTGTGAGTAGACTGTTGGCACTGTTAAGGGAATCCATGAGGCAGTCAGTCAGTCACTCCTCCTGGCCTCTCAATGTTCCAATCCGGTTGGAGATGACAGAGGGGAAGGGAGGGAAAGAGATGCTACTGAGTGTGCATGAAGTTATGACTGAGCTCTATTAGTTTCTATGGGAGCCTCATGGCTCAAGATAAATATTGTTAAAAAGAACTAAAGGGATTAAAAAAAAGAACAGCTATTCTATCAACTATAAGATTAAAGGAAGAGGAAATAATTGGAATTTTAATTAGGTAAGCTGTCATTTCATCAGGAAGGGAGAGCAAATATCCTTGCCAATGCTTTTTCAGCAATCACGGTGATTGAAGGAGATTTTTTAAATATTATTTTCTACTTTAAACTACCCTCCTTCCCTCAATCTTTCACCAATCTTTTTGAAATTTTCAGGTTATGTAAAACCAACGTTTCTTTCTGGCACAGTTAAATTTCAGGAAGATTGGTTAACATTTTTCAGTTTTCAGAATGTTAGAATGACCCCCTCCCCCAATTACCTTTATCATGGTAAAATGCTGTTTTTCCTGTCGGACCTTAAATAAACATGCACAGCTGTGCATATATATATATATATATATATATATATAATGCAGAACTGGTGGGTGGGTATTATCGCTTGATAAAATATTTAAAAGCTACCTTTACTTAAAAGCCCAAAGTTGTCTAAGAAATATTTTCAAAATAATATTAAAGACTGTTATTTATTTGTTTTTAAAAAACCCTCCTGATGAAGACCAGTTCATGGCAATACGATTCAGAGCAGCAGAAACCGGAAGAAAAAGTAATCAGGTCAACCCAAGAGCCCTCTAGAAGAGGGCTTCTTTAACCTGCCATTTAAAAAACAATATGGAAGGAATGCGGCAAACATCCCTAGGGGCACAGTTTCATAGCTTTGGTGCCAGCACAGAGAATGTCCTACCCACCCTGCTACAGATGACAGGAGTACACCAAGCAGGTCCTCCAAGAAAAATCTTAGCATAGAGTCATATCGGAGCAGGCAGTCTTTAAGATATCCATGGACACCTTAATCTGGTCAGTTCATTTAGCCTGCAGTCCTCTTCTTACTTAACTGTGAGTAAGCCCATTGAATTCAATGGAAGTTGTTTCTGATTAAACATGGATAGAGTGTATTTGTCTTCATCATGCAATGCAAGGGATAATGCATGAGAGCCCCCTATGGTCTCCCATTCAGACACTGACTAGGCATATAACTGCATAGCTTGCTTGGAGGAAGCTGTCTTCTAAATCTAGTCCTCAATACTGAAAACATAAGAGTTCTTTCATGAGGTTAATACCATTTTGCTATTTCAACAACAAGGATATAAATAAATGCTATTATTCAGTTTACAGACTGAATTTTTTATACTGGCCACCATTGTGCCACCAAAATCTAGTGGCAATGTGTGTGTGTGTATGAGTGTGTGTGTGTGTGTGAATAGGGTTGAAAGGGACCTCAAAATTTCCAGGGACTGCATGGAACGCAAGGGCTGCCTGTTTCCCGCCCCTGGTATATTGAACAAACATAAGTTCTCGGAGCTGCTTTGTCTAGACTTGAAGGATTATGTCTGCCTGATGCGCTTCAGTAATGTTATCTACTGTATCTGCATATACCCATGCTAAGTTGGTGCCTACCAGGGTCTAAAATAAAATTGCTAATAAACATTAGGAGTATGATTACATTGTAGTAGTAGCAATAATAATAATAATAATAATAATAATAATAATAATAATAATAGTTTTATCATGATTCAGGCTCTTACTGGAATTGTTTAAATCTGTACAGCTAAATGTCGAGAAGAAATATATCCTGTCTTTCTCTGTTGACCTTGGATGCCCTTTCCACTGTGTGGATCTGTCAGTGTATTTATCACAGATCGCTAATAATAGGCTTCCTTGTGTATGAAACAATATCACAGTACTTCAAGGAAAATGTGAACTCTTTTCTTGTCTGGTCATATGCTATCCTTTTCCTAAGTTCAGATTTGTAACTGTATGGCAATGCACCTAGCTCATTGTAGACCCTGGACTTAATCCTATGGGCACCCACTTTAGACATCTGTGTGTATTACACATTTGACCCCCCTCATTTAATGCTTTACACCTGCTTCTATATCCCCAATTCATTAGAACAACAATGACAAAATTGTCTGCCAAGCCTGATTTTTTTAAAAAAGAAACCAAAACTTTCTGAGCGTGTACAGCTTTGCATTTTACATTGATCTAAATCACCATCATGACTAAAAGAATAAAATGGGGTTTGCTTCTACTGCCCTAATGGCTTCATCATCTGCTCTCTCTGGGTGCTCCTTTGCCCCCCCCCTCCCAGGCTGTGGGGCCCAGACTTTGGCCTCAGAGGTACTCCCTGGCTGCACCACTGCATGTGAACACAGAGGGCCAAATTAAATGTTCCGCTGATCGTGCATATTAGAACTATTGGTTTCCTTTAGTGTAAGTGTGCAGGAGCCTGATTTGGATTGGTACTATGGCAATTTGAGGTTCCCCTTTTCAATTTTGGTGCAGAAATTCCACTCCCACTGCCTATGAGGGGTGTTAAATAAAGAAAAAAACATCTCCTTTGGAATGCAAACTGTGTGTTCTTTGAGCTTCTACCAGGTCAGACTATTTGTTGATTTTGACTATTTGATGATGTGCATCACTGAGAAATCTGGTTCTTTTTTTGGCTCAGCAGAGTGAGCTGCGGGCTGTTCTCCAAACTCCAAGAACTTTTTCCCTCGCATTTTGGAGGGGAAGGTTCTGCCATTTTTGCAAAGTACAACCAAACTGGTGCACGTTTGTCCATGATTTGCACAAATAGCTTGGAAATTTGCACCAGTTGCTGAACCTTACCTCAAATTATGCAAAATTCCCAGTAAATTTGCAAATTGGCTCAGATTGAGTCCAGCATCACAACAAGAACTGTAACAAAATTGGGGATGGGGGGAGAGCCTAGGAAAAACCATCAAACTCCACCCCTTAAATGGATTTCTCCAACATCGCTAATTTACCCAATATCATCTACTCTAAAGGTTTACCCTTGTGTCAATAGGACCTTTAAGGCCCCTATAGGCGCAGGAGGGTGGAAGGCTTCACCACAACAGTTCCTGGGTTAAGCAACAATTCCTGGGTTAAACAACAATTCCTGGGTTAAACAACATAGAAGTGTTGTGACATGGGAACCCGGTCACTGTCTTCTGAAATCCTTGGTTTGCTAAGTTAATACTTCCATCACGTTGAAATGAGCATAATTTGAAAAGAACTTTGAAATATTTCTCTTGCAGCAGATGTTTAATTATACTGCCTGTCAACCATTCAGAGATATCCGCTGCGGGCATTTGAGGGGTGGGGAGGTTTATTGTCAGAAAAAGAAGAAGAACGCTTAATCTTGTAGCTAACCCTTGGAAAGCAGCTTGAAGGTGCTCGCTAAGTCTTTCCATAGATACATTTCTCTTCCCGTAATTATAAGTTTAGTGTCTTGCAAAGGAATATTAATAGAAATGCTTTGTGTCGATTTATGCGCTGTGTGGATTAGGTTTGCCGAGCGACAGTGAAACGCTGCAGTTGTCCAGGGCTTGCAAATTTAATCGGGTTAAGCTGTTTCCGCTGATTTAACTTGGGTGATGTGGGAAATGGGGAGAGGGATTTCTGCAGTAAGCCCCGCAAGATCGCTACCACTGATGCACCACCCATTTGGAGTTCGAGAGTCCTCCAGCTCTATGAAATCCTGTGTGTGCATTACGTGGCAGAGCTCCAGATATTGCTGCAGCATTTTACACAGAGTCCTCAGACGCACAGGAACATCAGAAGACACCGAATACAACATCAGGGTCATTGTTCTATCTAGCTCAGGATTTTGACGAACAACAGCTTTCCAGGGTTTCAGGCAGCCTTCCCCATTCCTACGTAAGATGCTCAGGACTCAACCAGGGAGTTTTGTCTTACAAAGCATATATTCTACCAGTGAGCCAAGGCCCAAGAAACATTTGTGGAGCCCAATACACACTTGTAAAGTGTTCCCTTCCAGTGGTGAAGTGGTAAATTTGGACATGCCAGTGCTCCTCTTTACATTCTGAAAAGGAGAGTCCAAAAATACAGGCTGCTGTGTTGATCCGTCCCTAACAGTTTTCAGATCCACCAGAAGCAAGTGGCTGCCATTAGAGTGGAGGGGGAAAATACATGATTTCCCCAGCCTTGGGGAAATCGCGTTCCCCCCCTGCCGATTGGGGCTTTAAAAGGGGGATACGTGATTTCTGAAAGCAATTTCCACCCTAGCGGAGGGAGAAAATACACAATTTCCCCAGCCTTGGCAGCTGCCATTAACACAGTGGAGGGAAAGGACAAAAGTTCTGCCAGGACCTGTGCCCCCTTTGTCCTTTGGCAACATTGGGGTGAAAATCTGCTGGGCGTGTCTGTTTGGGCCTGTGAGAGCTGGATGTGGAGTCATCCTCTGCCCTTGTGGGCCCAGGTGGATTTTTGCTCCATTGCTAGGGTAGTCCACCAAACTGAACCCCATTCTTGGACTCTCAAGACATTCCTACAAAAAGACACATTCAAACAAAAACAAAAACAAGGTACATCGATGAACGTCTTGATTAGGGCTGTGATCTCAAACCATGACACAAGCTAGAGATCATTACTAGCCGTATGATGGAACTTAAATCATAGTCGCTTTTCTGGGCATGGAGAAACAATGATACAAAGTGGTTATTCAGGCTGTCACAGAGTTGTTCAATAGGGCACAAAGGATGCATGGACTATCAAATTCTTAGAAGATATATATTATTTTTTAAAAATGGAAGGAAGCAGCAAACATGGAGATGGGGAGGAGAAATCTTTTTTTTTTTTTTAGAATTTGCCATTAAAGCAAAGTGTGTGATTATATAATTACAGGGCTCTTCTATTGCTGTTCCTCTGTTTTCTCTCTTTGTGATAAATAATGTACAATAGTGCTTCTATCTGCAAAATATGTTGTGTCAGGTTGAGTTATTTGTGTGGGAAGAGAGGAGGAGAGTACACAGACTCTGCCACTCTTAGCCCGAGCTAGGATGCAATAAGTTGAGGCCCTTTGCTGAATTGTTATATTCTAGAGGGTTCCAGGATACAGGCTTCAATGGTTGTCTGCATGCCACAGATTCGATACTATAGATTATGACAACTCCATTATTTTGCTGACTAATAGGGCTGCCAGTTCATAGAATCATAGAATAGTAGAGTTGGAAGGGACCTATAAGGCCATTGAGTCCAACCCCCTGCTCAATGCAGGAATCCACCTTAAAGCATACCAGACAGATAGCTGTCCAGCTGCCTCTTGAAGGCCTCTAGTGTGGGAGAGCCCACAACCTCCCTAGGTCATTGGTTCCATTGTCGTACTGCTCTAACAGTCAGGAAGATTTCCTGATGTCCAGCTGGAATCTGGCTTCCAGTAACTTGAGCCCATTATTCCTTGTCCTGCATTAACAAAACAGAGCACTTGCATCACTAAAAAGAGGAGAGAAATGTGGACACCAATTTTCATTAAATTTGCACATGCTAATTTAGATGCCTAGATGGCGCCATCCAAAGTGCCCAACTAAACTCTATCATCCCCAGTTCTGCTGGATGAGGATAATGGGAATTGCAGTCCAACACATCTAGAGGACACCAGATTGGAAAAGGCTACCCCCTAAACTGTGGTTAATCTTAAATACAAAAAAAAAAAAAAAAACCTGTGGTTTGATGTTGTCTGGTTTCTACTAACCACAGTCAAGGTCAGTCCCCAGCGAAACCCTCTGTCACACGAAACTCTCTGTCACTCTCTCGGAGAGAGAGTTAAGTTGACGGCCAATCTATCTGTGCATGCCCTGCCCATGAGGGCCACTACTAGATGGTCCTTAGGTGATGATTTGATTGTGGTTCTACTCAGTAGCATAGTTGGGTTAATTTTTAAATCCATCCCTGCCCAAAATGGATTGTTTTGGACAACATTTCATATAATTTGTGTCAAAGGCTGCTCTAATCTCAGCACCTATGCCTCTCAACGAGTACGTAGATTTAATAAAATAATTTATGAAGGCAATATTAATTATAGTAAAATGAGAGTCATACCACAGCCAAGATTGACTGCCAAAACTGAAAAAGAATGAAAACATCTTTCTGTTTCAGAGAGTCTTGCCATATGCTATTTTCATATATCCTTAAAAGAAGGTACTTCATATGTCTAATTCATTTTCTGTGAGCCATTTTCATACTGCTGGGTTTGCGTTCCCAGAAGCATTGAGTAAAATGAACAATATTTTAACTCACCTAGCAGCTAAAATTAAACACTGTCATGATTCATTCTAGATGGTTTATTTAATATTAAAATAGAGATGAACCATCTCACATTCCTTCAAGATGAAAAATTTACAGATATGGACATGTAATCCGTCTTCTGCTTTACGAACCCAAATAACCTCCAGGGACAGTGTCGCATCCTCCAGGGATCCAGATGACATCCTTGCATCTTAGGCTTTGTCTTTGTGTGACTGATGTAGTCCAAAAAATGTTTAAGAATCCATGCAACATGTTGCCTTTTCATCTCTGCATCTGCTCTTTTTCTTGCGCGTTCATTAATCCACCTCACGGCAGGAATTTCATTTTTCTTTTACATTTTTCTTTAAAGAAGAATTGGAGAGTTTAAGGGGTTTTTTCCTGTTAGCAGGAGTTGGAAATGTCTACTATGTTTTTTAGGATAATATTGTGTTGGCGTTGATGCTGAGCAGCGTTCAGAAAATCTTAACTTTATTTAAAGTAGGTGACCTACTTCAAGGACATATTGTTTCTTTCCTCCTCCTTTCCTCTGTGGTGAAACATTATCTCATATTCCATCTGTTGAGGGCTCCCTCCTTAAACTATGACACCTTTACTCCAAGGTGTAACCTATGTCAATGGTTACAGTGAAAGCTATTTACATTTATTTATTTATTCTGTGTAAAAGAGCAATGGGGCTCTCGCATTGTGTAAGCATGCACTCCTGTCCTAGTTTCATCAAAAGAATTAACAGTTTTCGGTTAGGTGGGCAGAAAATTTTGGCTAATTGCTTGATTAGACCCCTCTTGCTTTGAAAGCAAAATGCAACGGTTTACAGGAGCAATGTTATATTTAAACACTGGGTCTTCACCCATGCTGGCATTTGGGTGCTTTCCCGCTTTTGATTTTGACCACGCCCAGCACTGGAATGTAACTCCTGAAAACTTATCTGAAATTGAATTTGTCCCTCCGGTGGAAAGGAGTATAACAGTCCTGCTGTTGTGTTTGCCCACCCCGCCCCTTTTAAGATAGGGAATCATGATTGTTGTGGCCCCCTCAGTAGAGCCCAGTTTCCATGCATTGGTGGTACAAGTACATAATGCCCTAAATGCGAAGGTGCTGTTTATTTATTTATTTATTGCATTTCTATACCGCCCAATAGCCGAAGCTCTCTGAGCGGTTTACAAAAATTAGAACCATAAAAACCATTCATAATAGAAAACAACAGCAGTATAAAAACATAATATAAAATACAGGATAAAAGCACAACCAGGATAAAAAACCGAGCAGCCATGCAGAAATTCATACGGATTTAAAATACAAATTTAAACCGCAAGGTTAAAAACCGAACTGAAGAACTATGAAAATGCTGTGAAAATAAAAAAGGTCTTCACCTTTTATATATTATAAAGGAGTATAATGTAGGTGCCAGGTGAACCTCTCTGGGGAGCTCATTCCAAAGCCGGGGTGCCACAGCAGAGAAGGCCCTCCTCCTGGGAGCCACCTGTCTTACTTCCTTTGGCAGGAGCTTACGGAGAAGGACCCCTGAGGATGATCTTAGGGTCCGGGCAGGTACATATGATTGATTGATCTTCACATTCAATGAATTGTGTTGTAGAACACAATCCTCCAGGGCATTCTATACCTATGGCAGGACCTGCTTTACAATACAGTGCTTTAGAATGAAGGACTCATTTGAGCCTCCATCTTGTTCATTTCTGCATTGCAGTTACTTTATAATTGGTTTGCTTTTTACTTATCAACTAGGATTTCCACGGGGATGGAGGAAAATATATTGTTTGTGTGTTAAAAAATTAATATGGAAAGAAGGTCACTGAATTAGCTATGTTTCCTTCTTGAAAGGTCAAACACGTACTCCCAAAGAACGTATTTCTCCCTTTAATAATTCACATTTTGGATGCAGTCCAGAGCTATTGAAATAAATGCAAGTTTTACCTCTGAATGCAGTAGTTTGAGGATTGTAGCCTTTCTATTGGATCAGGCTATAAACTAAAATTATATCCCCCTCCTCTTTTAGGCCCCATTTTGCCTGCAATAAACTGCATCCTGAAGTTGTTGGGGGGGGGGGGTTATTAGCTCTTTCTTGAAAGTATGATTAGCAAATGGCAATCTACAGATGATCAGACTTCCAAAGAAAAAGAAACATGAACAAAAGCTGGAAATGGAGTTCTAATTAACGTATGTGTATAAAAGCAATGAAGATTCTTGGGACAGGATAAATGCTAACAAATTTATTATGGCATAAGCTATCATGGACTACTCTCGACTTCATCACATGCCTGAAGTGTTATCCTGTAATTTATAGGTATCTTTAACAATCATTTCATTGCGGTGCAATCCTATGCATGTTTGGATGGAAAAATAAGTCCTACAACCCCCAGCATTACACAGCCAGCACTGTTGGCTGGGGCATGCTGGGAACTGTAGGTTTATTGTTTGTTGGTTGGTTTTTTGTCTAAACAGGCATAGGATTGCATCCTTAATGGATTAGCTGCTCTTCAGCCAAAGTTCTCAGAATGGCTTAGAAGGACTAAAATTATAATTTACAACAGAATCCTCTGAGACATAACATAAACAAAACTCAAAACCCCAGCACAATATAAAACTAATAACTCCACTGAAATCAACTTGAAATCTCTTGATAATGTTTTTTTAGGACTGCCCTACAAATGTTTTCTAACTCTTCTTCCTGCCCACTACTCACGCCCCATGATGATTCATAATTTGGAGTTGAAGTAGAGCCATTTGCACCTGCATGGAGGTTTATGATGGAGATCTTCCAGTTCACAAGCTTGCTGGGATGCAGCAATAAGTATGGGTAACACTCTCTTGTTCTTTTCCACTCCTCCCATTTGTGTCATGGTTCCAAGCCTCCCGCTGAGATGCGAGCTGACAAAGAGGTTGCCTCGTAATCCACAAAGCTTTGTTCAGCAAATAAACATCTCTTCACTCTTGAAGGAAGTGAGAATGCTAGGAGCTTTCCTCTAAGCATAACTAGGCTAACTAAGCTAGGCAGTAGCCCATTCAACTAAAAGGAGGGGGTTCCGCGCAGTCCAGGAGCCGCTTTAACTCAGGGAGGATCTTTCTCGAAAAGTCTTTGGCATATGGCTAGCCTGGTAGACCACCTCTCACCTGCTTACAACTCCGCCCGCTTGACCCTGAGGCGGACTCTGGGATCTGTCAACTCTGAAGTCCCCTCCCCCTCCAACAGGGGCTGAGTTCCCAGGGATCGGGGGAGTATAGGCTCTGAGTCATTGGCGTTCTCTCCATTAAGCTCCTGGGAAGATTCCTCCTTGACTCATGAGGAGTTTTGTAGGATCTCCTCTCCTGCTTCCTGTCTTGGCTGGTAAATTTCTAGTCTTCCTCCTCCTTCTCCTCCTTCTGAGTATGATTGACCTCCTGAACACACTAGGAAGAACAGTCCTGATCCTGACACCATGAAAGAAAAACCAAAAGTACATGTTTGATCTATGTGTGTGTGTTTATCATGTAGGAATTAAATAGTACACCACAAATAAGCAAACGACAGCCATGTTTTGCATTGACTATAGTTCAAGATTAGATTTCAACCTTTTCATCAATATCTCTCCAGACATTCTACTGACATCCATTTATATGGAGCTGCAGGCTCTTGTACTACAGATTTTGGTTGAGATGGCTTGTTTAGTAATCACAGCAGTAGTGGCATATCCTTTACACGTGACCAGTTCAATTAATGTTCAGATTGCAATTGCAGCCATTAAGAAGCCTTGATTTTTGTAAAACCTGAACATTGGTTGGCCTTTAACTACCATTGGGGTGCCGATAAATATCCATTGCAAGGATAATGTGCATTTAATAATATTTTCATCCCACCTTTACCTGTTCCTTAAGTAAAACCTAATTTGAAAATCCATTTTCAGTCAAACAGTAGGACAGTACTGAACACATCTTCCTTCTCATGTTCAAGAGAATAACTAGCTAAAAGTTAGGTTGGTGCCACACAAATGCCCTTGGAGGCAGCATTCCACAAATGTGATAGCACCACAGAAAAAGACCTATCCCCGTCACCATCCACTGAACTTCTGAAGATTGGAGATCCTGGAATAGGACCTCAGGAGATTATTTCAAATGATACACAGGTCAACATTGACTTAGGTTGGACAATCATTCCAGTCCTCACTTATTTTCCTGGTTTCTTGACTGACATTACGGCAGAGTCCCAGTTCAGATTATTATTATTATTATTATTATTATTATTATTATTTTATTTAAAGTGATGCAAAGAAATAATAATAAAATAGTAATGAGTACAACCCATCCCCTACAAAATAATATCATACCAACAGTTATGTCATTATGTATAGTGTAAAAAGGAAAGAAAAAATAAGACAGGTTGGTTGATACGACCTTAAGAGAAGGAAGTTTATTGAAGTTGATAGCAAAATGAAAATTAGAACAAAGAAGAAGAAAAAACAAAATAGAAAAGAAAAAACCAAAAAAAAAGAAACAAGAAAAAGAAAAATAATAAAAACAAGAGAAGATCAAACAGGAAGGAAAAATCATAACTAATTATACAGTTAAACTAAATTTTAAATGTGCTGTGTCCTTCATTTACCATTACAATGTCCATATACTCAGAGCTGAAGCAGGCATACATTGTTGTACATCCGGTTGCGATGCATACTGAACTAATCTCCCCCATATAGCTTCAAATGATGTTGACTCAGATTTTCCTTGGATTTGAAGTTAATCATATGCCATTTTCTCAGAGATTGCCACAGACCAAATATTACGATACCATGCTGATAAGTTCAAATTGTCCAGTTTTTTTCCACTGTTTCTTAATTGTCTGTCGAGCAGCCGTCAGTAAGAATAATATTAAGTCTTTGCATTTCAACCCAATATTAAGTCCATTATATATTGATAATAAAAACAATTGTGGATCATATACAATTGTTTCTCTAGTAATAATCATTATTTCTCTATGTACTAATCTCCAGAATCTTTGTATATATGAGCAAGACCACCATAGATGAAAATACGTGCCTGTGATCTTGCATTCCCTCTAGCAGAGAGGATTGCAAGTTTTAGTAATATGCGCTAGTTGTACTGGTGTTCAATACCATCTATGCAGTATTTTCAGTGAAGTTTCCTGAATAGAGACGGATACGGATCTAAATGGTCTGTTGTTCCATATTTTATTCCATCCAGCTTCATCCATTTCTCTTCCAAAGTCTCCTTCCCACACTTTCCTCAAGCCCACCATTGTGCCCATCTGTGCCCCCCAGTTCAGATGTAATGGAACTCTAGCTTATTAAAAGCCAGGATCTTCACACTGAAGCTGATGGGAGATGGGAGGAGGGAAGAAGAGCAGTGATGGAAAAATTTTCTCCCAATTTCATAAACCTTCCCAGCTTCATGGTTATGAAGCCCGGAATGATCATTCAAACTGGACCATTATCTAGTGAGATAAAATGGTTATGTCAATCCATTCTTGTCTTTATTCAAAGGAGTAAAGGTAGTGTCTCGAGGATACTTTTCTATGACTATACTATTTATTTAATTCCATGCAATAATTAACTGGCTAAAACATTTCAACAGAAGGGATTGTTATGAGTACATTTATTTCTCCCTAGACTAAATTTACCAGCCAAATTGCTTGCTGTTGGAAGAATTCTTAAACCAACTAACCTTGAATCAAGAGAGTTACGTTGATCTTTGTGTGTGTGTGTGTGTCTTTTCCAGGACCATTTCTGTAAGGAATCTCCGCCTGTTGTTTTCATGACCCTGGGCCTAATTAATCAGAGATGGAACAGATGGACTGTAAACCCTACCAGCCACTGTCAAAGGTTAAGCATGAAATGGATCTAGCTTATACAAGTTCTTCAGATGAAAGTGAAGATGGGAGAAAGGCAAGACAATCTTATGAGTCCAGAGAAACTCTTAATGAATATGGCCAAGACCTCAGGCTGAATTATAACAGCCACAGCAGAAAAAGAAAAGCTGTTGATGAACCCACTCAAGGTACCTTTATTCATTCATTATGACTTACACATTAATGGCTTGCTATTTCCAAATCACACTGAATAGATTAAGTCATTTTCCATTTCATACTTCTGTGGAGGGAGGGATTACTATGGGATCTTGCAGCTACCACCAGTGTGCTTCAACAAATACCAACACACCATGACTTATACTAATGATTACTCTTGCTACCTCAGCTGCCTCTCTACACGTACTTGAAACATATTTGTCATGTTCATGGAGTTGGCCCTTCTAGGAGGCAAATGGTTTTGTGTGTGTGTGTGTGTATTTTGCTCTGGTGCAAGGGGAACCTTGTCACTCTGCAACGTTGGTTCTATTCCTGCCAAAGGATAAACTGCTGTCAGTTTTAGCACATCAACAAGTGCACAGAGAGGGTAACCAGTGCACAGAGAGGAAATTTGGCTTGGATAGTGGAGCACTTTATCTGGGGAAGGAACTGAGATGAGATCAGAGCTTTTCCATTAAAGGGTTTTTTGTTGACAATCTAAGGGCTTCTCCACACAAGGCTAAAACCCCTCACCCTTACCAGGGCTTCTGTTTCCAGATTCCTTGCAGGATTAGGATCACCTCCTTTACACATGGGGGGGGGTGTCTTTCTGGGCAATTGTTTCATTATGCAACCACTAAATGGGGCTATGACGTAGCTGTGATATTCCCTTGAAATTTAGCATATTTCAAAACACAATGAAATCTCATATCACATTTTCCCCATTGAGAATAATGTCACTGTAATGGCCAGAAAGCACAGGCGGGGCCCTAGAGGTTGATGATGTCATGTAAAGGACCTGTAAAAAAAAACCATGAATGACCAATCATGAGCACACAATAAAAGCCATGTGTAGAAATGCCCTAAATATAAGGCAAATGACAAAGCAAATAATTGTGGAAGGCTATACTAGATGAGAGAGACAGAGAGAGAGAGAGAGAGAGAGAGAGAGAGAGAGATTTTAGAGAGGGGGGCAGCAGCAAACTGAGGTCAGCTGTGCAGTGATGCTTCAGTGCACAGGGGGAACGAAAGGGAGGTGGAAAGTATAACAGCCATCAAGGAAATGAGAGATAGAAGGAGATCTGACTTTTCCTTTCTTAAGTTCTGTCGTGAAGCAGGCTAGAGGGAGGAGAAAACAGGATCCTGAGTGGCAGGGTGAATCCAAAGTCAGGTATCCCAGGCCATGGTTGAGATTTTACCAGGCAGGATTATGGAATGCAGAGCTGCAAGGATGAGTTCTGAACCACAGGTTTCCAGGAGTGAGTCAGGCAGAGTATCTGCCAGCAAGAGCACTCTCCAGGACTTTGCAGAGTCCATGACTACTTCGGCTGCAATCCTATGCATTTTTAGCCAGAAATAAAACTAGCCATGAAGACTGGGGAGTGATGGAAGTTGGAGGATTGCACCCGTCTAGTCTTAGAAAGACAAAAAATAAAATAAATAATAATAATAATTAAAAAATCAGCCTATAGACTGAAAGGAGGAATCTCAGGTGGACAGAGAGGAGGGCAAATTTGTCTACACTTCTCTTGAATTGATGCTCGGTGGATGTGGGAGGTCTCAAGAATGCAGGAGTTCGTTTATACACATTAAGGCTCCCTGTGGCTGCGTGGTGGCACTGCATCAGTTATACGATGCAGCAGCCACCTCACAGGACTTTCCCACGAAGCTGCGAATAAAAAAAGTCAGGAACTTACCCTGACTTTTTTGGCTGGAGTGAGGTGTTTAACCTCACTCAAGCTTTGCTGCGGAGCTGTTCTGTGGCTGAAGGTGACCTCCGTTTGGTTTCCGGAAGCCAGGATTAGCGAGGGGGGGGGAGGCTTCATTATCCAGATGATTAATCAGAAAACCCACACTCCCTCCTTGGTGTGGGGATTACCCAGTGCCACCTCAGAGGAGTGAAGCCATGGGGTTTAGGGGGAACATGCCACCGTCAAGGCAGTCCCCAGGACTTTCAGTATTGCTAGTTAATGAGTGGCAGGGTGCTGTTGGGATTGTTTTAGGATTCAGGGGAGATTGGATTTTTTTTGGCACTGAAAGGTTCTTTTCCATGTTAGTAGATCAGGGGTGGCAACTTGTGGCCCACCTGATGATTTGGCCGACAATTCCCATCAGCCTTAGCCAGCACAGTTAGTGGTTGTAGGCCAGAACATCGGAGTCGCAGGATTCATCTTGGAAACAAATCTTTCTGAGATCTCTGCAGTTATGTATTTATTTAGAATAACTGACACCCCAAAGAAGGGCCATTTATATGCTTGAGGTTTGAAATATGTTGGGCTACTTCAAAGAATAAAATTAAATATATTGAAACACCTCTGAGGCTTTGCCTCAGTATTCCCCAAACAACTGGCGGGCCACAAGTTGCCCACCCTTATGGTAGAGAGTGGCAAATGGCCCTGTGATTACAGCCTCCCCTCAGTTGCTACCTCCTGTCAGTTAGGCAGCTGCAGACATGATGGAGACTGGGGGACAAAATGGAAGTATGAGGACAAAACCGAGGTGGGTTGCTAGCACTATATTTAATCCCACATACTGGTTAATAATCTTAAAGCCGCAACATGGGTTAGGTGAATTTATTCCATGTCTATATCAAAGCTGACATTGTGGATTCTTTGGTCGATTGAATGCGTTTAAACAAGCAAAAAAAATTTTTTTGTTATTATTGCATTTAATCCCACCTTTTTTCCTCGTGCAGGGAACCAACTGTACTGACGTGGGCCTCCCCCTCTTCATTTTTTTTCCTCACAACCACCCTGTGTGGTAGGTTAGGCTGAGACTCAATAACTGGCCCAAATTCTCCCAGTCAGCTTTATGGCAGAGTGGGGACTAGAAGCTGGATTTCCCAAGTCCTAGTCCAACTCTCTAACCACTGTTACCGCAGTGGCTCTTTTGTTTACACTGAGAATTTGTGTGAACAGATTGGAATTCCAGAAGGTCAACTCTAGAATGCAGAGCTGTGGAGATAGGGATGTATGAGAAATTAATTTCAGTTTTGTTTTGGATCAGGATTTTCCCAGTTTGAGAGCCCCAAACAGGACATGTACTCAAAACGCAATCTTGTGCTTAAAATCCATAGACATTTCCAATGCAAATGTGCTTGCAATGTGGTCTGCAGACGAAAGAAATGCCCTTGCAGATTTTAAAATGTGCGTGAAAAAATGTGAACATTTGGTAAATGCACAGAGACATGCTTTAAACAATGGGAGGAGAATGTGTCCATTTCAAGGATGTGTACATTTGGAAAACACGCACAAATTTTCATGCAAAAAGAAAATATCGAAGCTCACGATTTGATATGCACATGAGACAGAACGAGCTTTGAGGTGGAATTTTGAGACCTTTGACAAACTTGAGTTTGGCTTGTACACACACCTCTATCTAAGGATGGAGTTGCTGATCTTAGCCCATCTTACTGTTCCAATCCACTTTCAGAGAGGGAGATACAGAGAATCCCGTTCCCATTGAAATGGGGAGTTTGGTGAGGAGATGCAGGGGTGAGCAGCTCTTGACTTCTTCGCTCCTCTAATATTCTATCCAGGGAGAGGTATGTGTGGACGTCTTCGAAAGCAGGAGGCATCAAAAGAGACACATCCTTCTCTTTCAAATTTCCAACTATTTTTCATCTCTCACTACTGTACCAACGTATGGGTTTGTTAACACACCACATTGGATAAGTGTTTTATTTTTACTTTGTGTGTGTGTGTGTGTGAAAAGTTTGCAGTGCTCTGAGAGTTTAATATTGGCATGCTTGTGATACACTACTCTTCTCAAAAACAAATTACATAAGAATTTTTGTCTGTTACCTGTGCCCCGAAGTAGATTTTTTTTCACCTCATCCACTGTTTTGAAAAATATGTTGAAACGTTCTTCTCCAGGGAGGGCTGTTCTTGATTTGCTTTAAAATTCTTCTTTGTTCATCTCATCCTGGCTGATTTCTGTCATACTTACTTGTTCAGAGCTTCTTCTTTTTCTGTTTTTAAATAAACACTGAATACAGAATTGATCTATTGGGAGAGCATTTTTATGTTTAGATTCCGCACGGGTGTTTGAAAAGATCGAATGCTGTATTTCTTCTGGAGCATTCCGTTTCATGATAGATTTCAGCTTTGAAAAAAAGTCACATTAGAAAGCATCACTGGCGAGCAAGCAAGATTGACCCTGCCCCCGCCAAAAAAGTAATTTAAAGAGAAGATTGCAAGTATTTGGGCAGAAAGGTTTCAAGGGAAGTCCAGAAAGGAAACTGAACCCCTTAACCCAAACTAAGAGCGAGCACACCATTATGTTTAATTTCTTTCAACCATGCAAAATGTGTGCGTTTGTTGGTTTGCTTAAAGAATTCCTATGTAGATTTTCAAAACTACTACCAACCTAAAAATTAAAACAGCAGCGTAAAGCATCTCAGAGCACTAATCCAACCTACAAACATCATTACAGTTTAAAATAAATGAATACAAATAAAGTGAGACAGCAGCGCCAATTTAGAATCAATCCCATTCAGGCATTCTGTATTCAACGAGGGCAAACACTGTATCCCCACCCGTCTTCTTTGACACCCCTACTACCTGAGGAGGGAGTCTGTCCAAAATGGAGCTTCCCGTAACCATGGATGTTCTCCACGTGAGCCAGAAAGTGGTTTTTCCAGCATTCTGGCTTATGGAGAGAGGTTTTCTGGATACAGGAGGCTCTGCCCTTCAGAAAGTTGCCCTCCATGAGTAGATACAAACAAAAACAAAAAGGAGTGATCCTCACTGAAAAGTAACAACCAAGGTGGATTCACAAGTCAAAACTCAGAGCCATTTAAGAAGGTGGCCCCTTAAGGATGAGGAAAAACATGAATTCCATATAACTGATATTTATATCAACGTTTTCCACAGTCAATTATTTGAGCTATACAATAGTGTATGCAATGACTAAATAGTCTTCACCAAGTGTTATGTAATATTAAGACTGTATTGAGTTAACAATATATAACAGGTTAACCATGTTGAATGTACAACGTTTTAGCAATGACCTGACAATGTATCTTGGTTTAACAAAGATGATTTGTGCAACGTTTTTTACAATAAGTCAGTGTTAACAATAGGCAATGACCACAATAAACACAATAATCACAATAATCTACGGTAATCTCCGGATTGTACAGCTGTTTTTCTTCCTTCTTCAGTGTGTTGTCATTATAAAGTTCTTCAGCCAGTCATGTTTACAATTGACACTCTAATCATCCTGATAAATGGATACTGAAAATTCCAAAAACAAGTAAGCTTAATTCGACCTTCATGACCGTTGCAAAGTCTCTATTGGGCATGATGAAGATATGGGACAGGGCTGGAGTTCTCCCTCTCCTCACGTATTTGCCCTATTCAGGTACAGAACACCTGAATAAGGATTAGATGTCTATTTCCATCTCTCACTGTTGCATGTTCACTAGGGGTGAGCACGGACCCCCTGGATCGGATCGGGACCTCCAATTTTGTTCCAGATCAGATCAGAACAAAATCGGAGGTTCCGCGGATCGGACCCGATCCCGATCTGAAAATCGGATGTCCGATTTTCGGATCGGCCGCCATTTTTCCCCATAGACTTCCATTGGGGGAAAGAAAGCTTTCCCCCAATACAAGGCTATGGGGAAAAATGGCAGTGGGGGGTGAGTGAGGGCCTAACTCCCCCCTCCCTGTCCCTCCCCCCTCACGCTTTTTAACTGCAGGGGCCTTCTGCTCCCGTCCACTGGCGCCTGCGGGTGCCAGCAGATGGCAGCAGATGACCCCAGCAGATAAGCCCCCTCCTCCCCTTCGCGCTCCTTATTTGCCAGGGCCGTCCGCTGCCATTTGCTGGCACCCGTGGGTGCCAGCGGATGGCAGCGGATGGCCCCGGCAGGTAAGTGGGAGCCCTGATCCATAATGTTCACATACCCATACTGCTATGTCTGGCCACAAAGACAAATCAGGCAACCAGAAACAGAAGGAGGTTAAACAAATGGAGCTACAAGAAGCTAAAGACACCAATCAATCCTCTAGTTTTTTCTCAACAGGCTGAGGCCTTTCTGCAGGTGGCTCAGGCAATTTCACTAACTAGGGATGTAGGTAAACCTAAAAAAAAAAGAGGAAAATTATTTAAATATAGAACCTGTGTCTCTAGCAGTCAGCGATGAAGAAAAGCTGACAGATGTGCCATGCAATCCCAGTCTGTTGCTTTCAAAAGATAGTTGAGTAATGTTGCCATTAGCACCACTATATTCAGAAGATTTACAAAAAGTGAGAATACTGCTGCACTATTTGATTAATGTTATTTGAAAACCCAGGCTTCTGGCTCAAAAACAGAATAGGGAATTCATGGTTTTGCAATGAAAAAAGGTCATAAAACCAATAGCTTTAAAAGGAATTGGTGTGATAATAAAATATTTGCAGCTGCATCATTCTATTAGAATTAAGGACGTCTGTTGCTGGGAAATTCAGTTCTTTTTGAGTTGATGAAATTCCATGGTGTGTATGTCTCAATTTGCAGAACCTTTCTCTCTCTCTGTGTGTGTGTGTGTGTGTGTGTGTGTGTGTGTGTGTGTGCATTTTTGGCACACATTTCAGAGCAATTTGTGCAAATTTCTGAGCAGTTTTGCACAAATGGTGGCCAGATTTGCGTAAATTGCTCTGAAATTTGCACAATTGCAGCACCCGCGGAGGGGAGTGCAGAATGCCTGTAAAATCTGCAGATTGGCCTCCTTACTATAGACCGAGGGCCAATCTACACAGTCCTTTGGAACATTTAAAAAAGTATTTTAAAACGTTCCAAATAGGTGCGTTCTAAAACGTCTTAGGCCACATTACTGAGTACTCACGTTACAGGAGAACAGTCTTCAGTCTTTAAAGTGGTGTGTGCAGTCACACACTGTTCTACCCTGTCTCTTTCTCTTTCATTTTTTCAATGAGTTTAGGGCAAGGCATTGTGGGGGTTGTAGTTCAGTCACCACTTCCTACTTTGTTCCTCTGTCATACCCTAACAAGTATAGGGCTAGGCATTGTGGGGGTTGTAGTTCACTCACCCACTTCCTCTTTCTTCCCCACCAATCAACTGCTAAGCATTTGGGCACCAGTAAACGAAGCACTGCTCCCAGGAATCACAAATGGTAAGGAAGGACACATTATTTTACTTAAAACGATTTATTAAAAGTGAAACCACTGTATATAACTGAAGTGAGTTTTAGAAAACCTCAGATATACAATGTTATAGGGAGTGCGTCATGTGGCCCAAAGAGTTTTCATAACCCTTATAAAACGTCAAAAACCTCGTATGTAGATCGGCCCTGAGTCAGGCATTGCGGCAAGAACCGGAATGAAATCCAGGAACCAAACCTAGGAAAAGTCATTGAACTCCACATCCAAATGGATTCATCCGACAACTTAGATTGGTCATGCACCTCCACTATTTTGTTTTCAGTGTTTACTTTTCTTTTCAAGCAAGCATTTCCTTACTGATGAGTCAATTCCATATTTATTGATGTGTTTGCTTTTACCGTTACCCCTTTGTTCTTTAATTTATTGTGCATCACTCTGATATTTCTCAATGTGGAGTGGTTTATAAATTCTATAGTGACAAAATAATAAATAAATATACATTTAATAAATAGATAGATGTATGCGGCCATGTTGCAAATATGGATTGGATTCTTTAAAAAGGATGCTTCAGCCTGGGCCCGCCTAAAAGAGAAGGATGGAGCCAAATGTGCCTCCCGACATGTTTGATCCTGCTGGTGGGTCTGTGAGATGGGCCAAAAATTGAATAAATATCAGATGAAATTCAATATCAAATGTCTCCAGCTAACCTTGGATCTACAGATCAGAGGGAAAAATCAAGTGATTCTATTGAAGTCTGTTCTTTGCTACAGTGATGCTGGGAATAATAAAATGCTTTACAATAAGAAACTATATTTCAAAATGAGGGCATCTGGCAAAGCAGAGCTTAGCTGAACACAGACAGATGAGAAAGAAAGTGATTGTCTCTCTTTTTTTTCATTTTGAAGGTGTGTATCCATTTGCTTCACAGGTCGAATTCTTGGGTTTATTTTTGGCTGGGTATTCTTGCCATGATGTTCTGTCATCCGGAGTTCGGGTGTCCAAGTGTTTTATTTTACCAAAGACAGTCCTGTACTTATGAGGCCTGTCAGAGGACAGTCCTAAGAAGAAAAGCCATGCTGGATCAGACCAAGGGTCCAGTCCAGCACTCTGCTCACAATCTGATTTTGTAAACAGTTCAGGAGTTTGTGGCTTTTAGATATTGAAGTACATGTTAGTGGTGTAGTGAGGTCAGGGCGCACAGGGACACAGCAGCACAGGAAAATTTTGATTAGCAGAGGCACTGATGTCATCGCTCATCCCCCTCAGAATTCCTTTTCCCCATAGCTGCAGACCTCACAGGAACGAGGGGGAAATTAATTTTCTCAGAAACAATATATGGTTCCCTGTAGTAATGAGCAATTCAGATCAGTTAGCTTAATAAAAGGAATGATGGAGAGGAACGCTGCTATATAAATGCAATAAATAATAGTAATAAATAGAATTGGCTTGTTGGTATGGATCAATCCAACAAATTTGCAGTTTCGGATTCTCCTTGGGGGTGTGGTTAGGGTATTGTCATGATGAGTGTCTGCACTTCAGAATTTACTGCTACACCACTTGGTGTGTTTGTGGGCCTAGACATGTCCAAGGATTTGATGAAACTGCAAGCAGATTGCAAGCTTTGATGGGACTCTCTTGTACCACTTTAATTATTTTCCTTAAACAATGCAAAATATTTATTCATTCATTCATTTATTAAGATTATTTTTAGACTTCCCCTTTCTCTGTAGATATCAGGGCTGTGTATAAGGCATGAATAAAATTAATCGTGCTAAAAACATAACACACAACAATACAGGAAAATAAGGTTGATTTGTCTCATTTATGTAATGAATGAAGGTTAACGGGAATTACAAAAGTTGTGAATAACTTTCGTTTCAAGATCATAATGGTGAACCTAATCAAAGAGAACAAAGACCGCCTTGATTTTTTTCTCCCAGTGCAATTTGATTTATCCCTTGACTGAGATATTGATCTAGCATTAATTAATGAATTAGTAGCTGAATAATTTGGGGGCAAGCTATAAGGTAATGCATTTTGATGCTATTATCAATTAATTATACACTACTAAGATGTTATCCAAATGAAATTAATTTTATAATCTGTCTTTTTATATTAAAGCATTAACAAATGGGTGAATTATTGAGTTACTGGACGTATTAATGGACATCTTTTAGCAAAAGAATAACAAATTAATGTGTATGTTAATGCATTCCTAAGTAGAAAAGCGGTTAAGTGGCAATACGTGGAAATGACTTAGCTTTTGTAGTTCACTAATCAGTCTAATGAATTGGAGTGTTTGTGGGAGTGAATGTAACTAAAGGGGAGGTTAACTTGTTGAGAGGGGGGAATCTGTGCATAGATACAGGGCTGATGTTTGAGGGTGGAGGGGAATGGGAACACTTCACAAGGTTCAGTCTAGAGAAAATTTGAGAGTCCACTATGCATATCAAGCTGATGGACACCTATGGAAATTTGTTTCCCTGCATCTGGATACTTATTGGGATTTCCAGATTTTGTAATATTCCCTAGGGCCAATCAGAATTGCTTTCACTTCTAAAATGAGAAAGTGAATGAGTGATGAGAGAGAGAGAGAGACTTCTGGAGAGGTGGGGACTTCTGGAGAGGTGGGGATACATGTGCCAACCTATGTGATATGTTCTCTCAAGGACTCCAGAAATCAGAGTTCCTGAGTTCCTGCTGTCATTTCCGTGGTTGGCCATGTGTCGTAGTTTACAGAGAGCAGCTCTCAGTTTGAAGTTATCCTCTGTTCAGAGGGCTTTCCAGTCCAAGACCTGATTAAAAATATACATTTAATAAAATGCCACACATGGCATTCAGAAACTTTGATTGGCCCACAGTTCAGCAATGAAAGCTGTGAAGTCCCTTAATAGTGCAATCCTATGCATCTCTTAAACAGAAGTAAGTCCTGCTGTCTTCAAAAGAAAGGATTGCAGCTTATTAACTTAATTTATCTTGGAATCCAAGCAATTGTACTTTCGTATGGATTTTAATTGCAAGCTACTCTGGGAGCCACTTTTGACTGAAAATACAGGGTACAAATATAATAAACAAGTGTGTGATTCCAATATGTTGTCATCTTTGTTGACTTCCAGGTTGTTTTGGGGCTCCACTCAGTGTGCCATTGTTTACCTTTAAAGCTCTAAGTGCCTAGGATATCTGAAGCACAGCTTCCTCTAATAAATTGTACATGTTTTCTGTACTGTTTGTTTTCTACCCCCATCCCCAGCCAAATTGTACTGCAAAAGGCTTTCTCAATAACATATCCTACTCAGTCTCTGGAATTTCCTCTCCTGGGAGGCTTGTTATTCTCCATCCATTCTGGATTTTCAACTGATTCCCTTTCTCTTTCTCTCTCACTGTTTTTGTTGGTCATATGGTAGACCTATATGGTAGTCAGTGTGGGTGTCCTAGCCATAGATATATCGGTGATTATTTGTCTAAATTTATATATGACATGTTAAAGGAAAATAGACAAGTGTTACAAAGTAGCTCTCTTGTGAGTGAGCAGTACTGGCTCCATTTTGAAGCAGCCAAAAAGCCAAGGCTTCATTCCAGACAAAGGCACAGGAATGGGACTAAGGGTGTCTCTACAAGAGGCATTTAAAGCTCTTTCAAGGCGCATTAAAAAAAATTACCTCTACAAGAACGGAGCGCAAATCGGGCGTAGAGGCGCGTTATCTCCCCGATTATGCGCATTATCGAATGCGCGTTAAATCGCGAGTTTTATTTTGCTCCGTCCATCAAAGCGCATTTTGACTGTGTGAATAAGCGCTTATGCGCATTAAGTACTTGTAAAGCGCATTTTGGACATCTGTTAATGCGCTTCGCCGCCTCTCGCTGCCTCTCGTGCAGAGGGATTAGGCATAAATGCGCTTCTGCGATTATGTGCATAATCACTTAACCAGGCGCAAAAGCGAATCCTTGTAGAGGGGACCCAAGAGCCATCACATAAGGCAGATCAGGCGATTCAGTTCCTAACAGACCTCCTAAAATGCATTCCCCAGAGGCAAAGGTGGGAGTCAAATTGAGCTAAATATGAATGCTGAATAGCAACAGAGATAGCTGGTAATGCACCTGGTCCTGCCGCTGTGATGAGTCCTATTGTTGAGCTCCAGTCTGGACACCAGTCGTTAAGACAGTCATTAGCAAGTGAAATCATCTTTTGTTAAAATAATGTCTCTGGCAAGTACAGCCATCATCCCCAAATACCCTCTTTTGTTATGTCTTTCCCCCATGGCAAGTAACATCACTTCCAGTGCCTATGAGCAGTTACGTCACTGCTTTTCTCCAAAATTGTATAAAACCCCTCAAGTTTAGAGAGTCAGCCCCACCTACCCTCTTCTTAGAAGCATGCAACCATGCTGCTGAAATTGCTGAGTCTCTCCTCCCAGAGGAAAGGCTCCTGCTCCTTCCTTCCTCTCCACTGAGACCAGGAGCTGCAACACATGCTAGTTGCTGTCTTCAGGAAAGGGCTTCAGTCCAGGGAAAGTTATATTGCTTTTAGAGATTCCCTCCCTTCTTTCCCCTGCTGTCTCTGTGTGTGTATACTCGAAGTCTCAAGAAGACTCCTTTCACAGTCTTGAAGCTACTTTTAAGCCTCCATTTGCTCAGCTAATTTCCCCAAAACCAGCTTGTGCACTTGAATCGGTTTATACCTCAATAAATGTGCCATTGTGGCGTTATCCTCTTCAATAGTGTGGGTTTCTTTGGGTAAGAATTGCCTTACTTAGCCACAGATGCTCTATTGCCAATGTCTAAAGATTCCTTATAAGTGTGTAGGTCTCATTAGAATGTGTGCAAGTTTGTACGCAGGTCTAATGAGAGGACATCACGTAACACAAGAATAAATACATTCGTTGGAAGAAAACGAACAAGAAAGAGAAAAGAATGTACAATACATTTATAAAAGATAAATGTTATGCAAATAAGCATTGAATAAGGTGGATATAATTTTTAAATTTATAATCTTAGAAAGCTAGAAACATCGACTATTTTCTTTTCCTTTTTTATTAGTGTGTGTGTGTGTTTTAGTTTCAGTGTAACAGAACAATACAGTACTTGTTTTGACCAATATATTTGTTCCATGATAAATTCAGTCTTTCCCTTCTACAACCCTTATAAAACTGTGGGACTCCATTAGATTGATTTAATTTTTTTTAAAAAACTAATTGACATCATTCTATTTGATTCTCACAGGCACGTATGAAATAAGTAACTTTTAACATTAAAGCAATTTCCTAAATCCTATAAAACCAGTCCAAAAGGGGAGGAGCAGCACACCCCCCCCAAAATAAAATGCTATAGATCTTTTTCTTTTCTTTTTTTTTAATGCTTTTGCAGCATGTAATAAATGGATAAATCATTTCGACGTCTGCTTTGTCTACACAACCCTCTAAGCAATTTTAAAGAACCCTCATGGGTTCCTGTGATTTGTTCAATGTAAAACAAAACCAATTTCCATTTTAATTTTTATTCACATGTGTATATAATCTGCATGCAACCTTTCTCAGCTGCAGTAGTTACCTTGGCTCAGATCATGCTTTAATTTTAATTTATTAGTGGTTCAATACCTCTGATATGATATAAATGTTTGAACAAATAAAATAAATAAAAACATAGACAAACTAAGTTTACATTGAGTTGGTCCCAGGGTGAGTTCTTTGAACATAGGTCCTATTGAAATCAGTGGGACACATTAGTCATGACTTACGTCCTATTGCTTTCAGTGGGAAGGAAATGTAACTTAGTATGGATCCAACCCATAGTTTCTGCAAGAACTCATTATTACAATTTGGGAGATAATAAAACACTATAGATGCTTCAATTTTAATCTATAGTCATTCTGGAACCTTTGGAAGCTTCCAGCCTAGAAGCTATGGGTTCAAAGGATGTAATGATGGCAGAACTACCAACACACAGGAAACTTAGAGAGCCTAGTCTACTTTACAGAGGACAGCTATCTATGGAAGTTGTCCTCTATTTGAAGAGATGTGTTCAGTCCAAGTCTCGTTGAATGATAAAGAACCATAAGAAGGAAAACTAGAGAGGTTATTTATTTCATTTATTTATTAAAGCATTTGTATCCCACCCTATTTGTATTCTGTTTCCTGACTCCTAGCTGAGCAGAGCAGAGAAGTGGAAGCTGCCCCAGCTGGTCTAGAAGATACATAAAGAAGACAGCTCCCAGAGAGTGAGAGATCCCCATTGACATTTGATTCACGCTTCGAACCCCTGGCATGTGCCATTAGGCAAAGCAGCAGTATTTACGGTTTTGGACATGCCAACTTAGAATTCAAAATTATTCAATATGCAGATGATCCTTTATTGTTTATTTCAAAACTCCAGTCGTTGGTTCCAGCTTTGATGAAACTGATTAATATTTTAGTGATTTGTCTGGCTATTCAATTGATTGTTCAAAGTCGGAAATAATGCCGATTGGAGATAATATACATTCTAGTGTATTAGCCACCTGGCAATTTCGTTGGTGATCTCGATAGGCTGGATCGCTGAGCTGAAAACAAGAGAATGAAATTTAATACGGATAAATGCCAAGTTCTAAACCTAGGAAAAAGAAACCAAATGCACAGTTACAAGATGGGGGATACTTGGCTAAGCAATACTACAAGTGAGAAGGATCTTGGAATTGTTGTACATCACAAGCTGAAGATGAGCCAACAGTGTGATGTGGCTGCAAAAAAAGCAAATGCTATTTTGGGCTGCATTAATGGAAGTATAGCTTCTATGCAAGGTACTGGTCCCCCTCTGTTCGGCACCATTTAGGCCTCATCTTGAGTGTTGTGTCCAGTTCTGGGTACCACACCTCAAGAAGGATGCATACAAGCTGGAGCGTGTTCAGAGGAGGGCAACGAGGATGATCAGGGTTCTGGAAACAAAGCTCTATGAGGAGAGACTGAACAAACTGGGCATGTTTAACCTGGAGAAGAGAAGACTGAGGGGAGACATAATTGCACTCTTCAAATACTTGAAATGTTGTCACACAGAGGAGGGCCAGGATCTCTTCTCAATCATCCCAGAGTTCAGGACATGGAATAATAGGCTCAAGTTACAGGAAGCAAGGTTATGACTGGACATCAGGAAAAACTTCCTGACTGTTAGAGCAATACGACAATGGAGCCAATTCCCTAAGGAGGTGGTGGGTTCTCCCACACTAGAGCATTCAAGAGGCAACTGGACAACCATCTGTCAGGGACGCTTTAAGGTGGATTCCTGCATTGAGCAGGGGGTTAGACTCAATGGCTGTATAGACCCCCTCCAACTCTACTATTTTATGATACTATATCACTGGGATCTCAGGGTGGCATACAGCTAAAATCAGAACAATGTAAAGGTAAATATTATACACAGCTAAAAACATATTACATTGTTAACAAATCAAAACCAGTAGATTAAAAAAAATGTGTGTAACCATGGAGACTTTAGCCCTCAAAGTCTTGATAAAGAGCCTTGTTTTAACTTGGTGCTGAAATAAAGCCAGCATCAGCACCAGTCGGGCCTCCAAGGGGAGGGCAATCCACAACCAGGGTGCCACAAAGAGAAAGCTCTCTCTTATGTCCCACCATAATGTATGTCCCGTGTTGGTGGGACGCAGAGGAGGGCTCCTCCAACAGATCTCAAATCTTGGGCAGGCATATATGGGGAGAGGCGTTCCCTCAAGTACCAACGCCCCAAGCCGTTTAAAACCTTGAAGATGCCCATCAGCAATTAGCATCTCAACAAGAGATTGGCAGGCATGTACACAGGTCACAGTCTTCACCACTGTGGTGAGATGCATTGTATTTCTTTTTACATTATCTTCATTATTTCTAAAATTGTGCATTATTTGTGCATCAATGAGACACGTTAGTCATGACTTACATCCCATTGATTTCAGTGGGAAGCAAATATACCTTAGTCTAGATCCAAGCCATAGTTTCTGCAGGAACTCTTGAACCCATTATTACAATTCATGAGGATAATAGAACACTATAGTTAAATCATACTTCATAAAGTGAATAAAACCACCCCAGAAGTGTTAGCTATTAATGTTTCAGGTAATATAAAACAGCAGGTCTCTTTATATATTCAGCTAAAAAGGAGGCTATGAAACTTAAGAACTTGGGAATAATATTTGCAATTGATCTGACTCAGTTGTAGAAATGTAATTATGGCCCTTCAATGGAAGGTATTGAGTTGAGAGAGGTTTTGTTAAATGCAGTAAATTAAAACTTGCTTGATTTTTTCAGGAATCTCTACAATTATCATGTCAGTCCTATCTGGATAGTCTGTCTTATTTGTTTTACTTCCTTTGTCAGGGTCAGAGAGAATTCTGAGAAGCTGACAAAGAATGATTACAGTTTTGCTTCTCTAGAAAAAAGACAGCTTTGCACACCTTGAAAGAAATCTGGAGAAGGAGGATTGTCTGTTTTGAACATGTGTTGTATTATGCAGCAGATGAAGCATTCAGGATAATGTAATGGCTGTTGTTAGGCTTCTTTAGCTTTAAAGCAACATGAACTGGTGGACAGCCATTCAAATAGAGGACACCTTCAAACAGAGGACTGGCCTCTGTAATGTAGGACACATGGTCACCCCAATATTGTACAAGGATGTGTGTGTGTGTGTGTGCAGCTCATAACCTCTATGAGCCATTCCTCCAAATATGGCTACTGGATGGAATCGGTAGCCATGAGTGGGCATGTTCCTAATCCCCCCTCAACTCTCATTCAGAGCAACAACTGAACAGTGCTTTGCATTTGGTGAGAGCTAGGCCTGAGAGAAACACGTGCCAGTTCCTAATTTGTGAGCAGTTTCTTAAAGTCTTCCGTGCTACTGTTTATATAGCTTTTGTGTTTACCTGAGGGAGCATAAAAGCCAATAGTATGTCAGTCGTGCAAGGAAAACAAAAAAACATGAATTCCCAGCAGCCCAAAGCTATATGGTTATTGGCAGGCTGGGTCTTTTGTAATCCATGGTCCTGGCAAATATAGAAAATTAGCTCTTGGCAAGTCTGGCCTTTGTGATTGTTTATTGGCAGGGGGAATTGGATTGCACTGGCTGATCTGCAGATGGCAGCCATGTGGTTATTCAGGTTCTTGGGTGTTGTTGTTGTTGTTGTTGTTTTAAAGAAATGATACAAAATCTGTTTCCTATGGAATATGTCATTCATCTGCCATCTTGTTCTACTGCCTGAAGGTTTTGCATTAGATCCTTTGCCTTTTCAGAGCCTTGGAGCTGAGCTATACTTTACATTAAATGTGTGTTTCTATTTGCATGTGCGGTGTGTGTGTTTGGGTGTTTTTAAGGTTTTATTTATTTATTTTAAAAGAAAAAAAAGTATGAAACAGGCAATAGTCGGTGTTACTTTTACATTTCAAGTTAGAAACAGTAAATATGTGGCAGTAATCCAGGGCCCTGTCTTCACGGCACCAAGTTGGTGCCGCTTCCCTCCAAAACCCTGTGGTTTTACTCACCTGCGGCAATGGTGGGTAATTGCAATGCCGAGGAGGAAGCACAGGGTTTCTGGTGGCCATCTATGTACTGGAGCCCCCCTTTCACCGGTTGCCTTCCACCAGGACCATTCCCCCGGATTGGCAGAAGAGACATACTGACCTCGCTCCCAATGAAAAAGTCAGAGTCAGTCCCTGACTTTTCAGTGCAGAGCTTCATGGGAAATCTCCATGGTACCTGCGAAGCTGTGTCTGCATCATATAACTGAGACGGTGCAGATTCGCAGCCAGCGTGGGGCTTTCCCTGCATATAGGCAGCCCCTAGAACTCATGCTACTTGTGCCAATAGTAACTTTCCTCTTCAAGTTAGTATCAGTTTCATGGCAATCTAAGTGGTCTTTGTGGGAGCGGGGGTGTAGTGGATAAAGGATGCCACAATCTCAATCCAGATTGGGTCTCTCTGCAGCTGCTTTTTAAATACACACGGGCATGGGTACATACACACATACACACAAGAACACATGCTTAATATGAAGCTTATCCCTTAGAGTGAGTGAGAAAAGACAATTAAAACAGGATGCAACATATTGGTTCTGAATGGATCCTATCTACAACAGTTGATAAATCTATCAACAGAGGCACCATAATCCATAAAATCATCTTCCCTTCTCTGCCAGGTGCCACTGTGCATTTATTGATCCATGTCAGTGTCTGTGTCTTGTGTTGCACACTAAGGGAGAGATAATGAGTCAGTTGGTGGACCACTAACACCAGTGCCTTATAAACTGTCTGTGCAAGAGAATGCGGGAAGCCCTGGAGTTGGTGTTGGAGACCCTAGCACTAAAAGGTTTTGAGGGCTTGAATATCCATGTTGCATCTGCCTTGTTGGGGGTAGCTCAGGATGTTAATGGCCTTTTCTACTGTGGAAAATCTATGGGCCTTTTCTACTGTAGAAGTTGCATCCTCTCCTCGGAGAGGGTTGTCTCACCATGATCATACATGCCTTGTTTCTTCCAAATTATATTATAGTGATGTGTTCCATGCAGGGTGGACCTTGAAGACCCTGGTGTCAGCCACAGGGATCTCATTGTCACAATGTAGAGACATCTTTATTGGCAGCCAGTCTATTACTGGGAGGAGGAGGAGGAGGAGGAGGAGGAGGAGGAGGAGGAGGAGGAGGAGGAGAGAAGAAGAAGAAGAAGAAGAAGAAGAAGAAGAAGAAGAAGAAGAAGAAGAAGAAGAAGAAGGGTGCTGTTGACCTCTAGAGTCCAACCTTGCTCAGGTCTAAGGTATCTTAGAGAACAGCACTTCTTCTATGAGCCCACCTATCAATTAAGATTTTCTCAATTAGGCCCTACTCCACCTGCCTTTCCTACCTGCACTGGTCCTTGCATCCACTAGGAACTGGTCATGCTGGAATATTCTCACTCAACAAGGTCTGTTAAGCTCCCTTTTGGACTTCAAGAAATACCTTTTATTCCATTGGTCCTTTGGGGAATATATTTTGGCTTCTTCAAGCTGTTTTTTTAATTTCAGAAATAGTATTTTAAATATGGGCCAAATCAAAAAATTCAATTTGTCAAACTTAGATCAGTTTAAAAATAATCCAAGTGACCACCCAAAAGTAGCGGGGATGGACTTCCATTGGGGAAAGGGTGGTCTGTTGGTTTGTCTTTTTCAAACTGGGGTGGAGGTATTTATTGATGCATTATGCAGCAATTTCTCACCTTTTCCAAAACGTTTTCTAAAACGTCTTGCAGTCATGTGGTTTTGGCAGAGTGCCTTTTGGCAGGTGCTGAAAGGTGTGTGACTGTCATCAAAGATGATGTCAAAAAGGAAGTAAACAGGACAATCAGATGCCACAGCTCTAATAACAATAAATATCTCCCTGAATAGGGATGTCAGAGGAATCTAGTTAGGGAGGTGAAACTTGACAAGCTTTTATCAGCTTGACCCCCCCCCCCCGACTTTGTTCCACCCCTGTTTTTTTGTTTAATTTGTGCAAATAGACATTTGCACAAATTGCAGCTGCAATTTGCACAAATTTAATAATAATAATAATAATAATAATAATAATAATAATAGTAGTAGTAGTAGTTCCTGGATTTCCAGAAAAACCCGTGGCTTGGCTCACAAATGCAAGCCAAGTTGGGGGCACCATGGAAATCTGGTGAGCCCCCAAAAGGCCAGATTTCTCAGCAACAGACATCCCTTCTCCTGAAATATTTTGAAAACAAAAAACAAAAACCTCTCCATTGACATAATGAAACCCCATTTTTGCCATCTGCAAATGGGTTGTCCTATTTGATGTTAGAGGGATTCATTTCCATTTTCTTATTTTCTATTATTGATATTGGTCTATTTTTCGAGTCTTGACAATTGCAACTTCCCTTGAGGACCTGTTGGATGAACATGGCCCATTCATAAATGATACCAAAATGAATTGTACTGAGATGCCAGTTAATAAATTCAAACGGCGTGTGCTGTGGCCATAAATGGCAAGGAGAAAGGTGAAGAAAAGGGAACGAGTAGGATGAATTGGAAATGTGAGTGCTAACTGGGAGCAGACAGTCAATAATTGGTACATAAAGCTATAATGAGTATCTGGTGAACTCCCAGGAAGCTTCTGCAGAAGTGAGTTCTAAAGATGACGAGAGATTTGCCTGGACAGATTGAGAAGGTCAACTGTGGACTTGCTTGTAAAAAGTGTAATGGAACAAATTAGGGAAGCTATTCAGGGGCATAGTAGTTTGGGAGATCCTGATATGTAAAGGCCAAGAAGCAGGTGTAGAAACCTGCTCTTTTGGAGTTCTTGCCTTGATTGACTGAACCTCACAGATAAAACAAGCTCACTATTACTTCAGTAGGTCTTTTCCCTGTTCTGAGAGTTGGGCAGCATAGAGAAACTAAAACTTTCAGCGCTACAGAGTTCCTTCTGGTTCAGTGTGTATTGTAGTATACAAACAAGCTGAGGGAAATATTTCCTGATCGGACACACATTTGAATGCATGTCATGGCCATCTCTACTAATCCTTAGAAAGATAGGCATATGAGGATAGATATCTTAGACAAATGTTTATGGTTCATTCAAGGCTAGTCTATTGTTCTGGATTCTGGTGTGGAGACCAAACCTATATTAGTCACTGCAGAATCTAAATCTTTTCATGTGCAAGTAGAATCGCCTTAGAAAAATTGGGAGCTGAATACCCAGAGAAGAAAAACCTGTCTTTTTTTTTTTTCATTTTCTAGTTAAGATGACAAGTTGCATTTCCTCCTCCCTCACTACTTTCATAATTTGAAAAGAATAATATTGGATCCCTACTGGGACAGAGTCAGTGATGAAGGTTTAATAAATTCCCTTGAGGGCCATCTACCACTGAGCTAAGCTTCAATGTCCATGATGAGGCTCAAACACTTGAGCAAGCCGTCCTATGAAAATAGGTTTTGTACAAGGTTAGATGTGGCGGCTGAGGCCAGAATGCCCATGTTACTGTGGTCTCAGTTTTCCTTCACTGGTACTTGTTCTTTTCTAGGGAAGTAGCCTTTAGGCCAAGCAATGGGTGGAGCTCTTCAGGAGCCTCCGAGAAATATTTCAAGCCTGCGATTTGATAGGCCTGAGGTCTTCCTGTGGCTGCTAACTGGGAATTTCCACACCTCACAGTCAACGAAGCCCTGAGTGGTGGTTGCAGGTGAGGCTCTCCTCCAGTTTCTGCCTTGGCAGAGAGTGTCTCTCTGCATTCCTGTGAACCAGCCTGCCTTCCCGTATTCTGCTCTTCCCAACACCCTCCTTTTTCTGCTCCTTCCCAAGGCTTCGTAGCAGCCTCTTGATGAGGGAAACATTTTTCTCCCGCTCCCATAATCCTAGAACCCAAAGGGATCATCCCATGAAACTGATTGGTGGAAAGGTCAGGACAGATTAAAGGAAGTACTTCTTCATACAGCACGTAGTTAAACTATGGAATTCATTCACTGCCACAAGATGCAGTGATGGACACCAATTTGGATGGCTTTAAAAGAGGGCTAGGTAAATTCCTGGATGATAAGTCTATCAATGGGTTACTAGTCCTGATGGCTGTGTGCTACCTCCAGTAGCAGAGGCAGTAAGCCTGTGTGTACCAGTTGCTGAGGAACATGGGCAGGAGTGTACTGTTGCACCCATCTCCAGTTGAGGGTTTCTGGTCGACAGCTGGTTGGCCACTGTATGAACAGAGTTCTGGACTAGATGGGCCCAGCATGGCTCTTCTTATGTAGGCCCAGCTGTGCTGGGCTACCCTTATCAGCTTGAGCCATCCCAGATCCCTTTTAACTTTGTACTCAGATCCTGCTGCCTCTCTGCCTGGGCGTTTTCAGCAGGAGAAGGAGGACGGCAGGCAAGAGGAGGTTGTCATGTTGCAAATTTGCCCACCTCTGCTGCCTCTTGCACAGTTGTAGACACATGTGAAGTGATCACATGTTTTGCCTTATTAAACATTCTGGGAGACGGGAAGCTGCTTGTTGAAGTAATTCTTCACTGGCCATAACATGTGGGCAGATGAACTTTGACATCCTGGAAGACTTCAACCGGAGACTGGACAGTCATCTGTTGGGGGATTCTCTAGAACTCTTCATTAGGCTGAGAATTTCATTCAGTTCACTTTTTTCATGCAAACATCTAATACACACCCATACCCCAACCCAAGCATGGATCATTCAGAAACAGGCAATTTCCCAAATCTTGACGCACATTCAGCAACTAAAAACAACTCAGAAAAAATGTATATATTAAGAAAAATGCACATCTTTGTGGAAGTGTGCATAAAAAGTCTTTAGCCTATCAGGGGAATGCACACATTTAAAACTGCATACTGAAAATGTGCAGTTTCGCAAAATGGCATTAAAATGCATATTTGGGAGGGAGTAACCACAAAAGTATGCACACATATTTTGATGCAGTTTTCCCCTTGAATAGTTTGCAAATCAATGCAGAAATGGGTCAGAATGGGGTTAGCTGCGCAAATCTGATGTGCTTGCTGAAAACTACAGATTCCCCCATCTATCTGCATTGAACCATGGGTTGGATTAGATGTCCTATAAGCCTCCCTCCAACTCTATGACTCTATGAAATTGTAGGCTCAATTTTAAAGTTGTGATTCCTTCTATCTAAATATTTTCAAACTTCCATGTTATAGCTGAGATGGCATTAGTACTTTCTAACGTTACTTCAGCTCTAAAAAGCAGTTTACGGTCAGGAAATTTGAAAGTGAGAAGTGCATATTTCAATATGCTTAAGTATTTAGAAACACTTAGCGAGGTTTTAATTTTTCATGCAACCCATCAGGGCTGGTTAGTGTTTAAATTCAGCATTACGGAGAGGAAAGGGCCTTTATTGGCCTGTTCCGTTGCAGATGGGGGATTGCATGTTTGAATATTTTCTCATGAGGAAACAAAAAAGAACCTCTTTGCATTGAGAAAAAATAGCATGACAGAGGGAAAGAATTCAGACTTGTAGGGTGACCATACGTCAGGAAAAACCAGGACATGTCAAGATTTTTTGTACCAAATCCGGGAAGGTTTTTTTCTCCCCATCCTCCCACCCCCACAAAGGTCAGCTGTACTTTATAGTCAATGGGAAATAACATAAATGTTTCCAGCTCTGTCATTTTTAAAGATAAGGACATGAGACTTGGCACTATGTCAGCCCTTAGGTAGGGATTTAGCATTGCCAAATTGGAAGCAGTTCTGTTCATCTGTTGATTTTTAAGAATTTTTTTAAGTTTGAGGTTTTAAAATATTTTTTTAAAAAACGTCATTGTTAAAGATAAAGAGATGAAACTCAGCATCATGCTAGATTTTAAGTAGGGCTTTAACCATGCCAAGTTTGAAGCAGATCTGTTCATCTCTTGATTTTTAGGATTTTTAAAAATAATTGTGGTTTATTTTTTAAAATTATTTTTGTTAAAACATCATTTTTAAAGATAAGGAGATGAAACTTGGCATCATGATAGCTCTTAGGTAGGGCTTTAGCCACGCCAAGTTCAAGCAAATCTATTCATCTGTTGTTTTAGCAAGTTTCAAAACAAAATTGAACTTTAAAAATAAAAATAATAAAAATGCCTGCCAGCCGGCCAGCAGCAAACCCTGTTAAGCAGCAACTTGCAGCAGAGTGAGGATACAATCAGAAAAGATATTTGAGGGAAGGGGAGAATGTATACACAGAGTATAGCAACAAAGTACAGCAAAAGCTACAAAAGTAGGAGTGAGTGAAGTTAATTTCAGATACATTGGATGTCTCACTTGTTATTTCAGTGATTTTGACATTAAGATGTTATGTAGAACAGATTTGTCTTAATTGTGTGCTTTAAAATCAGACATGTGACCCCAAGGCTAAGTTCTGGTGAGCACACCCCCTTGCTGCTGGACATGCCCCCTGGGGCCAGACAGGTTGGTGGGGATGCTCTGTTGGGGGCCGACCATGTTGTCCTTCTTTTTGGTTTCCAAAATATGGTCACCCTATACACCAGTCGCTTGGGAACATGGGAAGGGGAGGGTGTAGTTTATCCATGTCCTGCTTGTGGCTTCCTGGTTGACAGCTGGTTGGCCACTATGTGAACAGAGTGTTGGACTAGATGAACCCTTGGTCTGATCCAGCATAGCTCTTCTTATGTCCTTACATTCTTAGCTGTTTTGGACTACAACTCCTGTGATATAAGGGGCAACCTCAGATATTCAGTAAAGGTGAATAGTATTTGACAGTTTCCTAAATTTGAAGGAACTGCCAGCTTAGAGGGAGGCTGAGAGGAAAACTGATTACCTAATTAGCGTGTGTGAAGTAGAGATGGCTAAATCCATCACATTCAATTCCAATCAGTTTCTCAGTTTTCCTACATTAAGTTCATTACATTCTATTTCCAAACAGTATTCAGATTCCATGTCCTAATGAAAATCCATATGTATTTCCATGTGCATTTATCTAAATGTATGTAGTTTTGTATGCACTTTTCCTTAATATACACAGTTCTGCAAGCAATTTTCCTGAATATAATGCAAGGTTGTTGTTTTTAGCAAACTTTGCCCTAATACTTGCATTTTTGTGCACACTTTGCCCTATTATTTACATTTCTGTGCTAATTTCCACCTATTATATGCATTTTTGTGCTTGTTAAAAAACTGCAAACTGCATTGCAAAATTCTGGAAAATGTGAACATCCCCACATCACTGCATTCCAGTTTGTGTATAGGTTTGGAAAATGGCAATTTGTTAAGTCCTGTGTGTCTTTATCACCTTTAAACAATGTAAGCATAGGACGTGTTGTACTAAAATAGAAGGGAACCCCGTCCATTATTCCCATGGCTTACTGTACAGAAGTAAGGATTTTCAGCAGAAGGGGTCCTCTGCCTGGAAAGGTGCTATATAAATATATAAATGAAATAAGCATCATGTTTATAGTAGGGAGGATAAAGCTCAAAACACTGGGATGCAATTAATTTGTTTCCGGGAACAAAGTCAACAATGTTTGTAAACCATTTGCGTTTGCTGAAAAGGGTAGTAAGAGAATAGTATGGAAGTATTCTGGCCAAATTTGATGCCCATTTTACCTCGAATAGAAGGACTAGGGAGTATTTGGCCCACCAGATATTTTACCTACAATCCCCATTATCCCCCCCATTAGCTGTGCTGACTAGGGCTGAATGGGAACAATAACCCCAAACATCTGGAGGGCCACAACTTACCTACCCTTGCTCAAGAGGAATGTGGTTTGTGACAGGGCTTCTGTGAAAGAGCTCGACAGACTGGACCTGTTTGTTAGAGCCATTTGTTTAGATTTTGTATGAATAGGGCTGAATTTGCTGATGAAAAAAGTGGAGCACCTTGAAGAGATATTGGTGCTTGGTATTCTAGACAAAGGTCTCTGAAAGAATACAGCTAATTAAGTACTTAACATGTCAGGAAGACATAGATATAGTAAAGCAAATCTATAGTAAGCCATAGATATAGTAAGGTTGATCTACATGTAGGGTGACCATATGAAAAGGAGGACAAGGCTCCTGTAACTTTAACAGTTGCATAGAAAAGGGAATTTCAGCTGGCGTCATTTGTATATATGAAGAACCTGGTGAATTTCCCTCTTCATCCCAACAGTTAAAGCTGCAGGAGCCCTGCCCTCTTTTGTATCAGGTCACTCTAGTATCGCTCCTGCAGCTTTAACTGTTGAGATGAAGAGGGAATTTCACCAGGTTCTGCATGTATACAAATGACCCATGCTGAAATTCCCTTTTCTATGTGGCTGTTAAAGATACAGGAGCCTTGTCCTCCTTTTCATATGGTCACCCTATCTACATGCAAATCAGGGAACAAAAACTACTTTGAGAAACGCTGGAAGGAATTGCAGCAGCCATTCTGAAAAGGCAAAAATCACACCCACCTCTCTCTCTCTCTCTTTCTCCAAAAAAGCACTCAGGCCATTTTAAATGAAAATCTTGAGACAGAATGACTCCCATATTACTCTTTCAAGCTGCATGACTGATAGTGACTGGATATGGCCCTGACAATTTGCTAATGTGAGGACAAATCAGACCTACTAAAGACTATCATTCAAAGTGGCCTGACCTGGAAAAACTTGCCTCAGACTATCAAGCAAAAAGACATTATAGGTGATTCTATGACCATTGAAATTCAGAGCTGCGAGATATAGTTTATTTCCAGCTTAGTGGGGAAAAAAACATGGCAGGTACTAGCTACTGACAGGAGTGGGAGGGAATAAAAACACCAAGAGCATAGTCTATTGAGCTGGCACATGGAATACTTGATGGGAATCATTTGACATCTTTTTCCTATTTCTGAAAAAGTACGATCTATCATGTCTGCACTGGGCACCCCAGATGAGTCACTGTCACTAGACTAAGAAGTGCCTGGGCCCTTTGGGAAGGTGGTTGCAGGCCCATCCCTGTCTGCGGCAGAGACTGAGGTCCCCTCTACAAGGATTCGCTTTTGTGCCTGGTTAGGCGATTATGCGCATAATCGCTGAAGCGCATTTACGCCTAATACCTCTGCACGAGAGGCGGCGACAGGCGGCGAAGCGCATTAACGGATGACCAAAATGCGCTTTACAAGTAGTTAATGCGCATAAGCGCTTGTTCACATAGTCAAAATGCGCTTTAACGGCAGGAGCAAAATAAAACTCGCGATTTAACGTGTTCGATAATGCGCATAATCGGAGAGATAACGCGCCTCTACACCCGATTTGCGCTCTGTTCTTGTAGAGGTACATTTTTTAAAGCGCCTTGAAAGAGCTTTAAACCTCTCTTGTAGAGGCAGCCTAAGCAACCCCCTGCCTCCCAGGAGCATCTTTGCCTCCAGCAACAAGTCAGTAGGGCTCCCTTGAGAAGGAGTGCTTGCTTGCACAGAAGGATTTATCAGGAGAAAGTAACTCCTCATGAGTAGGTCCACCTTCTTGAACTGTGTATGGTAGCTGATTGCTTATCTTGTGTTTTGACCTTGGCTGTTTTTCAGACCTCTCTTTTCAATTGCTCCTTCTTGCCTGATAAAACTGTGGGTTTTTTAGTGTTGTTTGCTGATTGACTTGCTTTTGGATTCTTCTTTAGTTTACTGTGTGCCTGATCCAGTCATGGCAGCACACAATTGCCAGTTGTACATGCCATGCTTGGAAATCCAAGTTCATCTGCTGATTAGGATTATTGGAGAGACTCATTTGGAGCAGGGTGAAGGCTGCTGAAAGAATTTTAAACCAAGATGGGCTTGTATGATATAGGCTGACCAGATAAAATCCAGGTCAGGGCTCATTTATCTTTAACAGTTGTAGAGAAAAGGGAATTTCAGCCAGTGTCATTTGTATGCAATTAGTTCCTGGTGAAATTCCCTCTTCCTCACAACAGTTAAAGTTGCAGGGGTCCTGCCTTCTTTTGTATATGGTCACTCTAGTATAATGCCAGGTTGGGGAGGGCTGTAGGAGCAACCCTCTGAAAAACAAAATGGGAAGGCACAGCAGCTATAAGGAAACAAGGGGGGGTCATTACTCAGACTGGCACAATATATGTGACAGGGTGACATTCCCACCCCACCCTCCCACACCTCAGCAGGGAGAAACATTCCAGAAAATCTTCACCCCATTTAAAAAGCATCTCCAGTACAGGAAGCTTAATCTTATAAGTTGAAGGCCAAGCTGACAAGCTTTACAAGCCCATCTTGGTTTAAAATTCTTTCAGCAACCTTCACCTTGCTCCAAATGAGTCTCTCCAATAATCCTAATCTTATGAACTGATGGGCTTGGAGCCAGGCTGTACATCTTGGTTTGGAAAGCTATCTCTGAGTATGTCAATGATCTCCGAGAAATCTATAACATGCCATTACTTAACCAAAAAGTGCGCTGACGTTTTGACACTTCTAAGTGCTCTGGGAAGAGATGTCAGAAATGGAGGGAGACGTCTGAACTAACGTAAAGGGAGAATGACAAAGAACTAACTAAGCACACAGTGTCTAGGCCAAAGAAAGAAGAAAGAAAATATCTATGCAGCGTTACCAATTTATCATATTTAGAGAGAGATTGTTTTCTTTTCTGTCAGATATCTGGAGACAAAAGAGAGTGCAGGCTTTCTTCACGAAACTTGGAAGAAAAGCCAGATATGTTTATTTTCATTAATAGCCTTTCTCTCTATGCCCATGTTTTTTTGATTATATATTTGTGAGACTTTTTGTATTATCTACTATTACAGTTTATTTCTGCAAAAGGGGAGAAAGGGGAAAAGAACCCAATATGCCAAGGTGAGCTGTTAAGTGGTTCAAGAGAGGCTAAACTACAATTAGTTCCAAAGCTACACACTAGTCCTTGAAATTACTTACAATTCTATTCAGGGGAAAAACAGAATGAGTCAGGGTGAGCTTTTAAATGGTTAGGAAGAGGCTAAATACACAGTTGCTTGGAAAGTTACATGTTAATACTTTTATTTAAAATTATAGCCTGCATTTACAGGCCTTTCACTGAATCATAAAATTTACATGAAATGTTTGAGTATGTGGGCAATAGGTCCTTCATCACCTATGTGACTCATTTAGAATATTTTACAAAAGAAAAGATCAAAACATGATCACTCATCAGACAAAAGAGCCTTTACAGACAGGCAGTGACACACGGGATAAATCCATGGTGCCGTCTTTCAGGTCACCAATTCAAGATTGGTGCCTGATTTACACCAAGCAAGATATAACACTTTGAAAGTGGTTTGAAAACAGTATATGGAATGCTTCATGGGCCCCAACGTTTGTCGATACTGTTATAAACCATTATAAAGCAGTAGTGTAGATCCTGCCTGGCTGTGGGTTTGACACCATATAATTTCCTAAATTTCCTAAAGATTAAAGAGTGTTCCTTTTCACACACTGAGACCACATTCAGGTAATCAAATCTCGGCTTAATAAGTGGTGGTATCAAAAAGCTTCAAGTGGATGCTTTGCACAGCCCGTCACAAGAGCAGGGAACCAAGCCAGGAAATCAAGTTAAGCAGAGCTTCCCATTACACCTGAACCAGTAAACTATGTTTGATGGCTTCCAAACCAGCCAGGATACAGAAGCCTTCATTAACCATAGTTAATCTGTGGTTAACAGTAGCTCCCAGCTTGCTTCTCCACTCTCTTCTCCACTCTCATGAAAGGGTAACTGAAGCTGGAGGCTCATCCTTATCACAATTTATTAAGCTGAGATTTGATTGTCTTCATGCTGCCAATGTGTGTACAGTCAACAGGGATCCATAGTTCATGGATGCAATGAAATGGTTGCACACTATGATGAAGTGGTATTTTATGTTGCTGTTTATATGTATATGTATAATTATATACATATAATGCTGTTTATATGTATCTGTAAAATTATATGTATAATTTTTGAATGGTTGGTTCAGGGCTTGATTTGCTTTGGCCAATTATTTTTATTATAGGAAATGCTCAGTAGTGGGGAGGGGGAGTTAGAATGTTGAGCTATTTGAATGGTGTCGTCTGATTGGTTGGTTCAGTTGGAGTGGAGAGGGAGAGAGAGGATAAAGGGGGTAGTTGAGAGGCAGTTGGGGAGAATTGGGAGAGGGAGAGGAGGTAGAAGGACGGCCCTTCATCAGGAGAGGTTTAGGAAAGTAGAGCTACAGTTTTGGGGGGTTGTTAGTTTTCCCTAAGAGGTGGAGGAAGGCATAGTCATTTCAATAACGTTAAACCAAAGGTGTATTTAAAATACCTTTTCCTTCATAAATAACGTTTTCAGTATTGTTTTGTTATTTTAACCACGCTTACCCGCTCTTATTCGTGACCTTAGATTGGTGATACACGCTCACATTCACACGCAACGATGACTAGCAAGGAGGTTTATAGTTCTCTCATTCTGTCTGAGAATAAAGAAGACGGTGGTGGTAGCGAAAGAGAAGTTTTGGATAGCGTCACAGAGGGTGGTGACGTCACACGCACTTTATATTTTTAGGTGTGCATCTACAACATCCCAGTGGCTTTACATCGAATGATGCAGTGTATGAAGTTGCCCAGAGATCAGAAAAAGGAGCGATACTGAAGGGTTCATGCCGACGCCTCAGTTCTCTGAGCATTAACTTTTTCCTGACCTGCAAGTAATGTCATGTTGAAGTGAATAATAAAAGGAGAACAGTTAAAAATCAATCTCTGCCCCTGTTAAACTTCTAAAATCAATTCATGCTGCCGCCAACCTTTGTAATGGAGAAAATTCCTGAGTCAAGTCACACTGGTATATACACACCAATGGGTGCTGCAAGTCTTAAACCTCCAAGGTGAATTTAATTTCTTGGTGTTGTGCCATTCTTTGTTTTACAGTGTCTGGAATCAAAAGAAGTGTGTGGCTAGGTTCTGCATGCCCAAGTGGGGTGGGGGAGGGCTTGCATTTCACCAACAACAGTTCCTCCCAACACCCCCTCCCCAATCCCCAGCAAGACGTATAGCAAACCACTTTTGCAAACTAAGAGGACTCTTAAAAGTAACTTGTAATGTGGGGGTGTTGCAAGACCTGGGAGAACCTGCTCCTTCAACAGAGCAAAATGATGCCAAACAAAAGGGGACCTGATTGTGAACCTGTGTTTGTTTGTTTCTTTCTTATGTTTCTATATTACTCAATAGCCAAAGCTCTCTGGGTGCTTCACAACAATACATGGGAGACTCATGTAGAAGTATGAAAAGTGAAATGTTTTAAGGAGGGGCTTGTGTCATGGCATAACAGTGTAGTGGCTAAAGTGTTGGACTGGGAGTCAGGAGATCCAGGTTCTAGTCCCCGCAGGAAACCCACTGGGCGACTTTGAGCCAGTCACAGACTCTCAGCCCAACCCACCTCACAGGGTTGTTGTTGTTGTTGTGAGGATAAAATGGAGAGGAGGAGGATTATGTATAATGCCTTGGAGCAGAGGGAAAGGTGGGATATAAACGTAATAAATAAAATAATGGTCTGCTGCTGATGGCTGAACAAGTCAACGGAAGCACAGAGCATTTTGCACACAAGCTTGGGCCTCTAATTTTTAGCATCTATTTTCCAATTAAGTTATGAATTAGATCAGACTCTGATTAAGAAGCCTGTGAAGTTTAGCTTTGTGTGTGTGTGTGTGTGTGTGTGTGTGTTTTAATGTATCCTGATACCATTCTATTTTTTAAAGCCTGTTCTGATTGCATTGTAGTGTCTCACTAGTAACCTGCATAAGTAAAAATAAAAATAAAAGCATGGATGATTCCATCTAGTGGGGGCTCATGCTTGCAGCCAAAGTTATTTCCATAGGGTTCAATGAAGTCCTGTTTCTCCTCTTCCTCAATCTTCCAGGGGGAACTATGTGGAATGGGAGTATGATGCACAGCCCCCATATCTCTATCTGGTGCATGGGAGCCCATTGAGTTGCGAAACTAAAGTAAAGTAACTAAAGTTACTCAAGGCCAGTGTGGAGGCATAGAAACCTGTATTAAACTTTTAATTTAACCCTGCTTAGACTTTCCTGCTGTCAGCAACATACATTCAAATAAACATTCACTTGATTTTGCATTGGTTTGTAGTAGCCTGATTAATATAGTCAAGGCATGAGATTGACCCACAACTGGGACGAAGCTTAAACAAAAACCCTATATATATATATATATATATATATATATTAGGGGTGTGCACGGACCCCCCCGGATCGGATCGGGACCCGGATCGGGACCTCCAATTTTGTCCCGGACCGGTTCGGACAAAATCGGAGGCCCCCCGGACCGGATCGAGTCCGATCCCGACCCAAAAATCGTACATTTTTGGATCGGCCGCCATTTTTTTCCCCATAGACTTGCATTGCAATGCAAGTCTATGAGGAAAAAATGGCGGCGGGTGGGTAAGGGGGGGCCTAACTCCCTCCCCCCCCCCGGGGCCGTCCGATGTGGACGGCCCCGGCAGGTAAACCCCCTCCCCCGCGCTCCCTACCCCCCCTGGGGCCGCCCGCTTCCATCCGCTGGCGCCCGCGGGCGCCAGCGGATAGAAGCGGACGGCTCCGGGGGGGGGGTAAGCCCCCTTCCCCGCCACTGCTTACCTTCTCGGCCCGTCCGGCGCCGGCGGCTACTACCAGCGGGCTCCGCAGCCTACTCTCGAGTAGCGCGCCGGGTGATGACATCACCCGGCGCGCCACCCTGGAGCAGGCCGCGGAGCCTGCTGGGAGTAGTAGGCGCCGGCGCCGGACGGGAGCCGCCGGGCCGGGCAGGTAAGGGCCCCCCTCCCCCCTCCCCCCTCCGCGCGCCCCCTCCTCCCCTCCACGCACCCCCTCCTTACCTTCCCGGCCCGGCGGCTCCCGTCCGGCGCCGGCGCCTACTACTTCCAGCAGGCTCCGCGGCCTGCTCTAGAGTAGCGCGCCGGGTGATGACATCACCCGGCGCGCCACCCTAGAGCAGGCCGCGGAGCCTGCTGGGAGTAGTAGGCGCCGGCGCCGGACGGGAGCCGCCGGGCCGGGCAGGTAAGGGCCCCCCTCCCCCCTCCGCGCGCCCCCTCCTCCCCTCCACGCACCCCCTCCTTACCTTCCCGGCCCGGCGGCTCCCGTCCGGCGCCGGCGCCTACTACTCCCAGCAGGCTCCGCGGCCTGCTCTAGAGTAGCGCGCCGGGTGATGACATCACCCGGCGCGCCACCCAAGAGCAGGCCGCGGAGCCTGCTAGTAGTAGTAGGCGCCGGCGCCGGACGGGAGCCACCGGGCCGAGAAGGTAAGTGCCCCCCTCCTCCCCCCCCGCTGTCCACTTTCATCGGCGGGCGCCCGCTGGCGCCCGCCAATGGAAGCGGCGGTGGGCGCCAGTGGGCATCCGCCGATCCGCCGAACCGGTTCGGAGCTTTTTCGGACCGGTTCGGATTGGATCGGCCGATCCAACTGCGGGATCGGAAATCGGATAATTTATCCGATTTCCCACTGGACCGGACTCGGATCGTGGATCGGGTCCGATCCAGTGCACATCCCTAATATATATATATATATATATATATATATATATTTGGATTAATGGATTATTATTGGATTAATGGATATATATGGAACACTGTATGTGCAAATGAGATTTATTTATAGACTGCAGGATAACATATTGCTGTAAGATAAAAGGTATAACTTCAGGTATTCCGCCTTATTTCTACTTGGTAAACTTACCAAGGAACGTTAACCCCCTATTTAAATCAGGGATCTAATTCCTTTATTTCTCTCCATCCCATACAGCACTTGCAGAACAGGGTTTGTTTCTGCACTGAAGTCTTCTTTCAGGTCCAGCCTGTTCTCTGCGCTTCCTTGGCCTGATGGATATTCAGCCGGGAGTGGAGGCTGGTGGGTCTGATTGGGCAGTGAATCTGCTCTGGATTTCAGGCAGAACCAGTCAGAGCTATTCAAGATGCTGAAGCTATTTTGGGAATAGGTTTCAGTACCTTGGATAGTTCCTTGAGAGTTCTGATTGGACCCCAGAGGGGATTCAGAGCTTCATTGATATCAGAGCCACCGGCCTCCACTGTCATTCAGGATGTTGACTTCTTTTTGAAAGGACGTTTTCACTTGGGTCAGAACAATCACACCAAAGACTGCCTTTACATTCTCAGCTGTCTGCTTAATGAAGCTTCTCTGCTTCTTTCAGCACAACTCTTCTTGGTCTACTGTGTTCTGGCATGCCCACTTCCAGGCTTTGAGTCTTCTTCTCAAGTTCTGCCACATTCTCTTCAGTTCTGCCTCCAGATAGGACTGGGGGAAAAACTGCTTTCAATCCTCAACAGCCATTGATGCCAGCCAGCATCAACAATAACGCACTGATGGACCAATGGTCTGGTTCAGTATAAGGAAGCTTATATGGCATACACTTTCAGTGCTGCTAATTGCCAATGGTGCTGCCCTAGCAACTGTAACTAAGGCTTGTCAGCTGTCAAGCCTCTGTACGTTATAACCATTGCTGGGGTTTGAGACCTGGTCAGATACATCCTTAGCTCATCTTTCACTTCAAGCTGAGGGATTTAACCATTGTTAAAATGGTTATGAAAACCTATAGCTATTAATAACCCTAAACACCAGTCATTTTATAGCAATCAGTTGTTTCTTCACAGAGGGTATAGGGCGAGTGTATTATCTGTGAGTATCCCTGTGTGAATACCAGGCTTTGATTGATCTTTATGGGGATCATCCCACCCATGACACTGGACTAAGAAGAATTGTCTCCGCAGTATTTAAAAGAATCCATATATCAGAAGTTACTCATTTGCTGAGAGTGTTGTTCACCGTGCTGGATGTTTTGCAATCTTCTCTTCTTTGGTTATTATTGGCAGTGGTTGGGAGATTAATGTTGAGGGTAAAGAAGTGGAAATTCTGGTTGAACTGTTTCTCAAAGCTTGTTTGTATTATCCTTGGAGCATCTGGCAGTAGTCACACAGACACACACACACAAAATCTGTCTATGTCATCTTTCAGCTGCACATGGTCACATGACTTATCAGCACAATGTGTGAAACATTATGTGGATCATCTCTTGGCACTTCATCATGGCCTTTTAAATGTAGTATTTATTCATTCATTTATTAACTCAATCACAGTAGAAATCAATACTGATAGAAACATATTACAACTACACTCCATATACAATATATATTTTCTGTCAGCATTCAATCTGTCAGGATTCTCATTTGATCAGCTGGAATGTTTGTGAACATTCAAGTGTTGGAGGCTTCCGAAACACAACACAGTGCAAAGCAGATAGATGGATTTGAATTTACTGTATTCAAAACCATCTATTCTTAGTATCTTAAGAAGAACTGATATGATAAAGTGATTGGCATGGACTATGGACTATTTTGATACTCTCTGTACCTCCTTCAATAAAGGCAACATATAGACTGATAGCTACAGATCAAATCCACATATTTCAGCACACATCAATGAAACAGCCAATTGCAATGTTTTCAGAGTGTGACTCACACATAAGAAGATCTTAAAATATTGAGTCTTCCAGATGGAAAATCTAAAATAACAAGGCCTGCTTTCTCTGTCTTTTTATAGAATTCCTAGAAATGCAAATTCAGTAAATGGTAATGATCAGTTGTTTACTGGTATGTTAATTTCTTAATGCATTCAATTTATCCTCAGCAGGTTTTTCACTAATTACAAGGTTGAAAAGCCTGATTGTCTTTTCACAGATGAATTGTAGATGAATTGTAGAAAATTACATTACATAGCTTCTTTCAGTAATACCCAAGACAGGATAAATATAAGTAAACAACTAATGATAAGAAGAAGTAAGACTAATTTCTACAACCTCCATTTGCCATAAACAAAAATGGTGGTTTCTGCTTTCCCAACTGTGTTTTTAGCCATTTTAAATAAGCAAAGGTGCCTCTGTACAGTCACCCGCTGTAATTTCATTGAGGTTTCATTAGTTTGTTTTTTAGATCATACCATCAGCGTTACATACAAATAGACTTCTAGGAGATTACTTTTGAGTAGGGTGATCATATGGAAAGGAGGATAGCAGGTGCCATTTTTATCACAAAAAGCTGCAGGAGCCCTGCCTTTTTGACCAGATACAAAAGACGTGGGGTTCCTGCAGCTTTGTTGTGATGAAGGGGGAATTTCACCAGGAACTGCATGCAAACAAATGACACCGCTGAAATTTCTGTTTCTGTACAACTGTTAAAGATACAGGAGCCCGGTCCTCCTTTCCATATGGTTCTCCTACTTTTTGAGGAAATGATTTAAGAAGGGGCGGTGTGGATGTTCTTCTTCTGCTACTTCTGGCCTAAGGATTTTTTAAAAAAAAAGCAGCTTGCTTGCTGATCAAAGCGAATGCTGAAGAGATCTTTAAACATTTAAAATGAATTAGATGCAATGTATGTAGGGCTTTCTCCCTTCAAAGACAAACATCATGTTAACAGAACGGATTAGTGAGGTCCTTTAAAAAAAAAATAGTTCCTTGTGATATTTCCGAGAAAGCAACTTTGTAATCTGTTTTGCATGAAATCATAACAGTTAGCAAACTATCAGTGACTATTGATTTATTTATGATCATTAGAGGCTTATCAAACTGCCTTCTACAGTGTTTGACCATCTAGCTGGAGGTTGTCTACTTTGGAAGCAGCTGGCTCTTCATGCTTTCAGACAGAGGGGGTTTTTCCTCCTTGGTTCCTGATACTTCTAGTTGGAGAAGCAGGGAATTCAGGACATATGAGCTTCCTTATACCAAGTCAGACTATTCTTTATTTTGAATAAACCAATATGTAGGTGATGCACACGACACAGCACTTCGAAACAAAGCAAATGACCACAATAGCACATCCAGTTCATAAATTTATGGATTTTTTTTTAAGAGAAAAGGTGTTTATTACTGTGGTTTGATTGGCAGCTGAATACAGATGCTGGTGGTAAATCTTTGTTTCCCCCATTGAGGCTTGGCCTGTTCTTGATTGGTTCTGGCTCAGTTTATAAGTGGTATTGTAGCATAGTGTGTGGCTTTGATGTTAGTGAGGCAGTGAATCCATTCTGGGGTTTTAGAGCTCCATCACACCAGAGATTTAGTGCAATCTCGCCATGCCTGGTGTGTGGATTTGCAGCATGGTTCTCACATGATGCCATGCCTGTCCTGCTGACACCCTGCCTCTTCCCCAGCCTTTCCTAGAATGATAAAAGACTGGATTATTTTCTCTAAGCACATTTAATGTGCCCTAAGCCTCCGTGTAGTTTTAAAGGAACTGGGGGCTTCAATGGATTGCATCAGGTCCTGGCAGGGAAAAGTGATCTTTCCCAGCAGCCGGCTCCAAGCCCAATATAAAACACAAATTTTGCATCCCAGGCTCGAAAGCGTTTTTAAAATCATACAATGCCTGAATCTCTGCAGAGACAGGATTGTACTCCCTCAATGCCCCCAAAGAGCCAGACTAAAGGGTCATTCCATTTTTGCCCAGCAGAAAGGTGGTCTGGTTGAAGTGCTCATCTGACAGGACCTGACTTGGAAGGAGAAAGAGAAGGAGACGGGTGGAGTGGAGTGGAAGAGCAAATGAGCAAAAGAGCAGCTATTCAGGTGAAAGGGCTTGATGCGTGTCTGCCTTAGAGGTAAAAAAAAAATGTGGAGGCAAACCAGGACTGGGAAATTAGGTGTGATGGAGGTCTTAGTTTGAACTTTAAAGGAGCTATCCAAGGTGCTGAACCTTTTACCCATAAAATGCAGAACTTAGGCATTGCTTGCAACATCCGATTAGAATTATGGTTTCTGTAGGCAACTCATTCCACCCTTCATTAATTTGGGGGCACATTTCAGATTCACAATTGATTGGATAAAATATTTTACCATTTGCTGCCTTAACAACATATTCTTAAATTACGTACATATACCTTATTTCATATTACCGGTTTTGTTTTCCTTTCTCAGGTGTGGTTACATAGATCTTTCTCTCCAGTTTACCATCATTATGTCTCATCACAGAGATAAAGATCCTGTCATTTTGATAGTAAAAAGTTCCCCAATTATTCATTTCCTTCCCCTTTGGCATTTAATGTGTCCCAATTTGATTCTCTTAACTGTTGTTTATGTTAGATATAATCACCATCAAGTGTACAAGAGAATCACATACTTAATCAATTAGAAATATGTTTGTACTGTGTTTGGTATTTTGACTGTGTAATATCTCTTTAACCTGAAGTTTCTAAGTGTGTCCCATGATGCAGTGCTCAGGTTTGGGTCCTGGTTCTAACTGCTCTCGATGATAGTTATGCTCTCTCTGTGACAGTTATGGTAGTTAATGACAGTTGGTAAGAAGTCTTCAAGATGACTAGACAAGATTAGTTTCTCTCTCCACTCCTATTCTATATATAAGTGTTTCAGTTATGTTCTAAGAATAAGCATTTATCATTTTTTGTTCTCTAATTAAATAAGTGTCTCTAGCATTGTTCTTTAAGAACACACCAATTCTGACGTCTGCTAACAGTTTATTGGAATTTGGTCCTCAGGGTGCAATACACCCTCTCACCCTCCTATACACACATAGTCCAACTAACAACGTTCAAACTATGTATGATTTTCATCATTGACCATGGCATGTTCATTTTGCGGAGTTTTTCCCAACATGCTCACACACTCGTGTTTTTCACCCGTTTATTTAATAAACCAGTTAACTCTTCTTGCAGAACTGTCTCCATTTTTGCAAGCATGTTCTGAGAAAAATGAAGGAGAGAGGGAAAATGGGCAAAGACAATTCTTGGTTCATCATGGCATCCATTTCACTTCGACATAAGCCATGACGAGGTTATCAAAGATATTAAATCAAATTGACGCAGTATGTGACAATTCCACAGTCTTTTTTTTAAAACCCTCAATGTAGATAGTTCAAATACATCTTTAAATGCAAGAACTGTATCCCAGACTTGCCGTGGATAGCAAAGTTGTTATTTGCACTTCAGTTTGAGAGATGCAGATCATGCCATTTTTTAATCGGAATTGACAAAGATCAAATTCTTCAAGCATCCCTAATCGGTAGAGGCAATATTCTGGGTTTCCTGGCCATCTCAAGTGACATCGGTGACAATGGGGGAAAAGGGCTTCATAGTGATGGTGCCCCAATTGATCAATAATCTGTTGTACGGAGGGGATTATTAGTCAATCTCACCTTAAATGAGGGGATTATTCACCAATCTCACCTGAAGTGCTTGTGTGTGTGTGTGCCTGCACATATACAGAGACTGCCCCTTGAGAGTGACTTCACACATTGCAATTTCTCTACCTGGGGATTATCACCCCATCCACCAAAGGAGATCCTCTTATCAGACCGCTGCACACAAACCAGTTGGTGGATCAAGAATAACAGGCATGAATCATATGGAGCATTCAATTGTGGATACTGTGTCTTTGTATACCACACTGCTTTCCCTGGGAATGCATATTAGGATGTACATCTACATACTAGAGCAGGGGTCCCCAAACTTTTTGGGCTAGTGAGCTCACCAGCAAGTAATTGAAAACAAGGCTGTGATGACTCTAAATTTCATACCTGATATTTCTCCCCACAAAGCACAGTCCATCTCACATACACAAACACATGCACAGGCAAAACACCCATCGACATGCACAGAAAATGAAGCAACACTCCCCAGAAAAAAAATACACAGCCCAGGCAAAATGCCCATATGCCGGGCAAAACACACATACACCCCCCCCCCAAATCCAGGCAGTAAACATACCCAAGAGTCAAAATACACCTCTTGTTCTCAGCACCCTAATTTTATTTTACCATTTTTTTTATGGCAGCTTGGAGAGCCATGAAGTCCTGGATTGCAGCTGCCTTACCCCTTTTATTTTCTTGGAATGCCTGCAGGGCCCATGTAGAATCCAGAAGTCTGTTTTAAACTGAATTACGCTTGCACCCAGTTTGCACATAACAAAAATTGACCTAACCCAACCAGCCAATTTTATTGTAACTCTTCCTTCTTCCCGGTGGACTCAGACATGTCCGCTATCACCTGAAATGCAAAGGATTTGGGGATGCGCCAAACAAAGAAACAAAAAGTGATGGAATCAAAACTGTACAAAGTATAGCCAAGCAGATTAGCTTTAAGATTAAGAGCAGCAAGGATGTAAGGCAGATGAGCATCCAAGTTGACCACAAAAACAAAAACAAACAAAATAAAAATGAGAAAAGTCTCAGGATGCTATAATAATAATAATAATAATAATAATAATAATAATAATATATTTATTTATTACCAGCCTCTCCCAATGGATCAAGGCGGGGAACAGCATTAAACATAAAGTACAAAACTGATTAAAACACTTAAAACCAATACATCATTAAAATACCAATAAACCACCAATAAAACACAATAGACAAATTTATTGTAGAAAAGCCCGACATGTTTCACCCTCTTGCTTTTTTTAGGGCTTCTTCAAGGGGCTGTAACAATACATATATACAAATTAGGACTGTGACACCATGGCACAACAAGAAAAAATACAACTGGAAAAGCTCATTGCAAGCACAGCCTGTGCAAACATGTAAACAAATTTAATATTACATTTAAAAAGTTCATAGGGTACATTGCAAGTAAGGCCTGCAGACATATTTAAATAATCTAAAACAGTTAAAATATTAGATACTCGCATGTAATAATGTCTACAAAAATTATTTGCAACAGATTGTCTTGCCTTTGCACCTTGGCAACTAAATGGCATGTGCTGAGGGCCATGTTTTTTATGCTGTTGGACAAGGTTATCTAGCATACTGTTTTGGATTTACAAACTTGAATGGCAGTAGGAACAACATTTCCTCTCTTTGTAAAGAGAAATGGACTATTCCTCCTGCATTCTGTTCTGCCTTAGCCTTTGCCAGTTTCCCCTGGGCTCTCTAATTACTGAGCTCATGGATTCAAATACCACATTTATAGCAATCAACACGGTCAACTCTATGGTTATCCAGGGCCCCAGAATATTTAACCATCTTCTTGGAAAACATTATACCTTTAGATGAAGAGCAGTTCATGGTTTGAGATTCTTTTTCAGTCGTCCTTTTACAGGAACCAGCAAATTCAATCAGCAAATGCTTAATAATAATAATAATAATAATAATAATAATAATATTTATTTGTAACCCGCCTCTCCCTCCGGATCGAGGTGGGGAACAACAACAATATAAACATAAAAATAGCAACAGTTAAAATTTTTAAAAAGCAAGAAAACAATACAACATTAAAAACATCTTAAAATTCATCTGGATAGGCCTGTCGGAAGAGGACAGTCTTCATGACTCTCTTAAATTCATGAAGACTGTCAATTTGTCTAACCTCCTCCGACAGACCTTTGTCTGTGAAATTAAAACTATGTCATATGTTCATAAAGGAATATAGATCTTTGAGTTAATCTTGGGGCAGCTTGGGGTGGGGGGGGAGTCTCAACAGACAGGGAGGAAGATCTGCAAAATATGGATTGAATAGAATGGGTCCAAGGACATAATTCTGCCTTAACGAATGAGAAGAGAAAATCACTTCATATAAATAACTGTAATCGCTACAGTACACCTATATGGAATTATTCTAGGTTTTAAAAAAACTATAGCCTCTTATCAAGAGAAAATGCTCTAGTTTGCTCCAGAGGTAAAGAATCAAAATATTCTCAATCAATAAACTCCATGGAAAGAATACTCTTTATTTTGTTTGGAATACATATGTGCTAGATGAGCCAAGGCCAACTGATGGTCTAGGGTAGAACGGCCAAATTGAAAACCGATTTTCTCCTGCCCTAAAACAGCATAGCCACTAAAGCAACTTTTCAGTTTGAGACACTGAAAACTGCCACAAACCTTCCTGAATTACAGATAATGAGGATATGAGTCAATAGCTCAGGAAAATAACTATTTACTGTAATTTCTGAAGCGGGACTCAGTGCAGCCTACTCATTGGGCAGGTGATGTGAATTCATGCCTTCCCTTGAAAAAATGATGTCTTTAAGCAAATACATCTCTCATGCTGAGAAATATTGCATAAAGGTATATTATAGCGTAGTAAATTGAACACTAGAGTGTTTTGAATAAGAATGCTTACTATTCAGCCTTGTAGTTTATTAAAGTTTTTCAGAGCTCTGTATGGATTCAAAGACATCTCTCAGTTAATCTCTTGTGTCACATCAAGTGTGGTAATGGGAAAACAAAGTTGTTTTGACTTGTTGATTGAATGGAGTAATATTGCTAACAAACAAATATGCATGTCTTGATATAATTTTATGACAGCTTCAGAGGAATTTTAGGGCATAAACTCTCTTTCATTTTTAATGCACAGTAAATTTTTGGAAGGGAAAAAAGAGTAAATAATATAGTTCCTTTGTACAAAGAGTACATTATCAAGATTAATAGGGGCTATAAATAATGAAGGAGAAACAGTAAAGCAAAGCCATTGATAAATGGAGATCAATCACAATGTATGAAAAAGCTAACAATTCAATATAAATATAATCTAGCCAGTTGACGCATCTGCTTTGTTTGAGATTGCGTTGTATGTTTGCCAAAATTCATAACAATTACAATTGTTTGTATTTGCTTCCCCTATCCTGCAAACCTTTACTGCAAATTTGCCAGATGAGATATCGCAAAGATATCCACAGAGGCAAATCAAATAAACTTTGTCACCTTTTTAATAGACCAAGTGGCATTGTCTTTTTTTTATATATATATATATATATATATATATATATATATACACTTCCGTGGGGGTATAGAAATGGCTTTGTTTACTCAGTGCTTACCAAAGCACTATCATCATTGCTCATGTAATTTCAGGTAGCTTGGCAACATCCAAATGAAACTTTGTTATCTGCAGATCAATCACTCTGTAGATCAGGGATGGGAAACCTATTGGTCTCCCATGTTTTGCATTGGAATGAGGCCCCTGAGAACTTCTCCAAAACTGAATTTTGGCTATAGATGTTTTGGCTTACAACTCCTATCATCCATGTCCATTGGTCGTGCTAGCTGGGGCTGGTGGTAGTCAAAATCAGGTTGTGGAATTCTGCCCTGTCTCTCCTTAATCTATCGCCAAGGATTCTGGTGTGTCTCAGAATACAACATTGATGGCTGCTGTTGCAATACTGCCAATATCTCCAGTGCTCTATGAGTTCTTGATGCCACAGCCTAGGGATATAAGAAGAGCCCTATGGGATCAGACCCAGAGTCCATTTAATTCAGCTCCCTGTTTCCCATAGTGGCTAGCTTGTTGCCTCCATGAAGCCCATGAGCAGGGCATGAAGGCAAAAGTCCTATCCATACTTTCTCCAAAGCACCTGTGTCACATCCCTTGGTTCTGGAGCTCCTTGTAGCTTTTTGAATGCATTGCAGATAGGGATATCTGGATTTTTTGTTAAATCAATTCCATCTGTATTTCACAGATTGTCAGGTGTCTTTTGTTCCATCATCCACTCATTGACGGAATCAGATTTTATGTCTGGGAATTTCATTCCTGTTTGCAAATTCTCATTTGCGCTAATGCTCATGTCCACAAGTACGCATTTGTGCAAATCCAGCCAACACTTAAAAAAAGAGTCTGCAAATCTTTGGGGAAAAAACTATAGAAAAGCCAGTCCATTGCAGAATATGCAGTTTCAATTCATTCACAATCTGAGCCAGTGTGGTGTAGTGGTTAGAGTGTTGGACTGGGAGCCAGGAGAACCAAGTTGTAGTCCCCACTCAGCCATGGAAGCTTACTGGGTGACTTTGAGCCAGTCACAGACTCTCATCCCAATCTACCACATAAGGTTGTTGTTTTTGTAAAGATAAAATGGAAAGGAGGAGAATTATGTTTGCCCCTTGGGTTCCTTAAGGGGGCAAAAAAGTGGGATATAACTGTAATAAATGAATGTAATTAAAAATAAATAGAAATCTGAACTCATTTGAATCTGTTGTGGATTTATCCAACATCCATAGTTATAGATCACTCCAGTTCATGGGGAGCCCTCAACACCTCCTTCTGTACTATCCCAGCCTGAGGACCAAGCCCTCTCATCATCTGAGAATGATTCTTCAGTTTCTTCTGCTCTTCAGCTATCCATAATTATAAGACTGCAATCACCACTCCTTTAAGATTTGCAGTCAATGCCCAACAGCTGTGGCACCTCTGAAGGACCAGGCTATGCCAGCTTCTGTAAGGCCTCAGGTCACTGCAGTCCTTTGCTGGGACAATAGCTCCTTATGGGAGAATAAACCAGCCAATGCTTCTTGCAGTGTGCTCTCCAAGGTTCTGATGTGACTCCTGCCTTGCTTAGCATGACCCAGAACAAACAATGGCTGCATTCAGACAACACGATAGTCAATGGTGGTGTAATAATCAACTTTACAGTTGTTCATCTAGGGGGTACTCCCCACACAACATGGTAATAAATAATCAACTGTGGTGTGGATTAGGATCAACGCTGAGTTGACTATGGCAGCATTCGGATGACACGATAGTCAATACAACTGATTGTGTTGTCTGAATGCAGCCAGTGAGTGCTGTTGTGCAGCCCATTTCCCCAGGTCTCACAGCTAGCCAGGGCAAACTGGAATTCAGAGAAGTGTTGCTTCCGTTTCCATACAGCCACCATGACAAGCAGCTATTAATTGACTTCTCCTCCTTGAACCGGTGAGGCTATACTGGCTCTGGAGCGCTTGATTCAGCTCTACGCCCCCACAGCAGCACAAAAGGTTGAAGCCGATATTATAACTTGCACATTTTCATACTTCTGAACTGAAGATGTGAGGACTTTTCTTTCCCATTAACATGCTTAAAGGCCTTTTGCTTGAGTTTCATACGTGCTTTTTCATTCTTATTAAAGGTCACTTTTGGAACTGGCTTTGAACCTTTAGGCGTTCTCCCAGCTCTGAGCATTCTGCCTTCTGCAGACCCCTTTTCTGATCACTCCTTAATTACATTTGAAATCCCTCCGATGCTGATATCACCACTCTCTCAATTAGTTCACCTCCAGCTGTGTCAAATTTTTATGAGGTGGGACAAAATATTGCTAGCGATAACGAACTCCGGTTTTAGCTTATCTGCTCACAGCAGGGTAGCCTGCAGGGCAAGAATGAGTTTACAGGACTACTAGAGTCTAATTTGTTAGTGAGCTCTCTTGCCCTTTTTTAGCCTGATTTATTTTCTTTAGAGTACAACTTGCTGGGTCTGCTGCTAGAGAGAAGGTGCCTCTCTCTCTCTCTCTCTCTCTCTCTCTCTCTCTCTTTTGCTTGGCAGCTGCAGGCTTCATTGATCAGGGAGCTCCTTTGCAGAAGATAAGAAGGAAAAAATGACTGCAAGCCCCAGTCAAACGTGGGAGTTTGAGAACAGAGTGTTTAAAACAGAGCGGTGATGGATCAGGCTTTCTTTCCTGCCTGGCTGCCCCGTGTTGCCCAATATCAGTCAGTTTTAAGCATTGTCTAGCTACCTTCCTAATCCATTATCCATCTGTCTTATGCTCGTCTGGCGCATTCGAGACAAAGTTTTGTGTATTTATTTATTTATTTTAAACATGTATACTTCGACCGTTCAAGGTCGCTCTGGCTAACTCATCTGAATGGCTAGTTCAGCGTAACTCAAACGTTGTAAACTCTGCTCCTCCATCAAAACCTAGTCTATAACGCAAGAGAAGGGCAAATCTGTCCGTTTCACTTTCTCCCGCTTTTGGATTCTTTTAAAGCTGAAGTTGTTTCTCTTCCAGTTTGAAAGAACTTTATGGATTTGGGGAGATTTTTTATTGAAATGAAGTGAAACAACATTCTCATCCATCTGCACCACCCAAATTCAACCGATGTCACTATTTCCAGCAGGGAGAGTGCCATGTTGTATCTCACTGACACATAGCTGTTAAATAGGAGGAGCTTGTCAGAAGAAAGAGGTACCAAGCTTAATTCAGTAAGAACATGGTTGAATTGACATAGGGATTCAAACTAGGGGTGTGCACGGACCCCCCGGATCGGATCGGGACCCGGATCGGGACCTCCAATTTTGTCCCGGACCGGTTCGGACAAAATCGGAGGCCCCCCGGACCGGATCGAGTCCGATCCTGACCCAAAAATCGTAAATTTTTGGATCGGCCGCCATTTTTTTCCCCATAGACTTGCATTGCAATGCAAGTCTATGAGGAAAAAATGGCGGTGGGTGGCTGAGGGGGGGCCTAACTCCCTCCCCCCCCGGGGCCGTCCACTGTGGACAGCCCCGGCAGGTAAGCCCCCTCCCCCGCGCTCCCTACCCCCCCTGGGGCCGCCCGCTTCCATCCGCTGGCGCCCGTGGGCGCCAGCGGATAGAAGCGGACGGCTCCGGGGGGGGTAAGCCCCCTTCCCCGCCACTGCTTACCTTCTCGGCCCGTCCGCTCCCGTCTGGCGCCGGCGGCTACTACCAGCGGGCTCCGCGGCCTACTCTCGAGTAGCGCGCCGGGTGATGGCATCACCCGCCGCGCCACCCTGGAGTAGGCCGCGGAGCCTGCTGGTAGTAGTAGGCGCCGGCGCCGGGACGGGAGCCGCCGGGACGGGAAGATAAGGGCCCCCCTCCCCCCTCCGCGCGCCCCCCCCCTCCCCTCCACGCACCCCCTGCTTACATTCCCGGCCCGGCGGCTCCCGTCCGGCGCCGGCGCCTACTACTACCAGCAGGCTCCGCGGCCTGCTCTAGAGTAGCGCGCCGGGTGATGACATCACCCGGCGCGCCACCCTAGAGCAGGCCGCGGAGCCTGCTGGTAGTAGTAGGCGCCGGCGCCGGGACGGGAGCCGCCGGGACGGGAAGGTAAGGGCCCCCCTCCCCCCTCTGCGCGCCCCCTCCTCTCCTCCACGCACCCCCTGCTTACCTTCCCGGCCCGGCGGCTCCCGTCCGGCGCCGGCGCCTACTACTACCAGCAGGCTCCGCGGCCTGCTCTAGAGTAGCGCGCCGGGTGATGACATCACCCGGCGCGCCACCCTAGAGCAGGCCGCGGAGCCTGCTGGTAGTAGTAGGCGCCGGCGCCGGGACGGGAGCCGCCGGGACGGGAAGGTAAGGGCCCCCCTCCCCCCTCCGCACGCCCCCTCCTCCCCTCCACGCACCCCCTGCTTACCTTCCCGTCCCGGCGGCTCCCGTCCGGCGCCGGCGCCTACTACTACCAGCAGGCTCCGCGGCCTGCTCTAGAGTAGCGCGCCGGGTGATGACATCACCCGGCGCGCCACCCTAGAGCAGGCCGCGGAGCCTGCTGGTAGTAGTAGGCGCCGGCGCCGGGACGGGAGCCGCCGGGACGGGAAGGTAAGGGCCCCCCTCCCCCTCTGCGCGCCCCCTCCTCTCCTCCACGCACCCCCTGCTTACCTTCCCGGCCCGGCGGCTCCCGTCCGGCGCCGGCGCCTACTACTACCAGCAGGCTCCGCGGCCTGCTCTAGAGTAGCGCGCCGGGTGATGACATCACCCGGCGCGCCACCCTAGAGCAGGCCGCGGAGCCTGCTGGTAGTAGTAGGCGCCGGCGCCGGGACGGGAGCCGCCGGGACGGGAAGGTAAGGGCCCCCCTCCCCCCTCCGCGCGCCCCCTCCTCCCCTCCACGCACCCCCTGCTTACCTTTTCGGCCCGTCCGCTCCCGTCCGGGGCCGGCGGCTACCACCAGCAGGCTCCGCGGCCTGCTCTAGAGTAGCGCACCGGGTGATGACATCACCCGGCGCGCCACCCTAGAGCAGGCCGCGGAGCCCGCTGGTAGTAGCTGCTAGTGCCGGACGGGAGCGGACGGGCCGAGAAGGTAAGCGCCCCCCTCCTCCCCCCCCCCGCTGTCCACTTTCATCGGCGGGCGCCCGCTGGCGCCCGCCAATGGAAGCGGCGGTGGGCGCCAGTGGGCGCCCGCCGATCCGCTGATCCGCCGAACCGGTTCGGAGCCTTTTCGGACCGGTTCGGATTGGATCGGCCGATCCAGCTGCGGGATCGGAAATCGGATAATTTATCCAATTTCCCACTGGACCGGACTCGGATCGTGGATCGGGTCCGATCCAGTGCACATCCCTAATTCAAACCCAAACTTTGAAGAACTCAGTGTTCAAAAGCCTGGACCTGGATGGACCAAACTGTGCATTTCAATTTCTCCCACATTCATTTTATATTTGTAAATCTCAGGTTCTTTTTGCCCCTCAAAATGGAGAATTTTACAAACATTGGCCAATTCTAATCAAAACGGTATTGAACTAAAAAAGGTCACTCCTCCCTTACCAGTATTGATGCCTGTCCCTGGATCCCTGACAGTACTAAGAGGCTGAGGCTGTGAGTTACCATTTAAATTTTCTGACATTGCCTCCAGTGCAGTATTTCTCCAGAGTGGCCATTTCAGTTTCTCACAGTGCTTGAGAGCAACTCTGTGAAATATTTAAAATGGCAGTCTGCAGCCACCTGCCACTGTCTCCAGGTAAGTCCAAAGCCACAGGCACGCTGGCATGGGGGGACACCAGAAGGCACCCTCAAACTTGGAGTTGGCCTTGACTTAATCTTCTGAGTTTTTCTGTTCGGCAGCCTAGTATAAAGAAATCTCCATACTTGTATTTATGCAAGATCTGTAGATGGGGAACATCTTCAACTTGGGCATTGGAAGAGACCTAGATTGGAGCATCTTACTCCCCCCTAAAATCACCTGGCATGGGATACAGACAGGAGCAGAAAAGACCTGCTGGTATCAGGAGCTCTCCCATGTCCCTTGCCTGTCTACAGCTTCCTTGAGTAACACCACAGGTTGCAATACCAAACCTGCTTCTAATAGAATAAAAACATATCTGGTTGTAGGACCTTCTCCATCCATGGTGCCTTCTGCCACCAAGGCAGTCATGCCTTGAAATCTGAGATATACTAGCTTAGTGTCAGCAGTAGGGAAACTATCGCCCTGTTCATAGCTGAGCTACACATTGAAGCAACTCCTCTGGCAGTAAAAAGTCCCCAAATACTGGGATAGCTCATCTTATTCAGGCAGGCCATTGGCTCTACTCAACAGGAAGTGACACAAAGGCATTTTTGTTCAGGCTGGAACTTTGCCTGGACAACAATAGCTTTTCCTGGCACTTGGCTCATTCCCTTGTTATCTCCCCAGCTTTGATCACCTTGTTTCCCTGCACATTTTCTACATTTGATTGTGTTTATAATAAGGAAAGAGGATATGTCTGTCTAGCCATCCACCATCAGCTCCATCGGTCCAAGACTTTGAAATCTAGACACCTGAAACTTAGCATTCATACTACGGGCACCATTGAGGTGTGCACCTCAGGGCTATTTTGCTTTTAAAATGCATTTGATGATTTTAATTAATTTAAAAGTATAGGGTTGAAGCCTGCAATAACATGTCCAGCCACCAGGGGCAGACTTCTCTAACCAACACATAGCTTTGCAGTCTGTGCAGCTTGAAGCAGGCCAAGGGACCCAGTTCTATGCTCCCCCGTGATATGAGGGCAAGACCTTTATTTATTTATTTATTTAATCATTCATTTCATTTCACTTCTATACTGTCCAATAGCTGAAATTCTCCAGGTAGTTCAGAACTATTCACAAAATAAAAATGCAGCATATATATATATATATATATATACACACACACACACACAAAATGTAAACTATTTCAATAAAATACCAGCTCTGTTCAGACAGCTGGCACGAGTGCCCCGCCATATGCCATTAAATGCCTGGGAGTAGAGGGCAGCCTTAAGCTAGTGCCAAAAAAGATGACAGTGTTGGCAACAGGCAGGCCTCAGCGGGGCAATCATTCCATAATCGGGGGCCACCACTGAAAAGGGCCTCCAAGCCTCCCTTGGAAGTGGCATGTAGAGGAAGACCCAAAACATTGATCATAATGTGTGGATAGGTTCAGGTCAGGAGAGGCACTCAATCAGGTGATCTATATCTCTTTAAGATGACAGACGCCACCACCTTTAGGAGATAGAGGTTACACTTTGTCAGGGATTATGTCTAAGGTTGCCAACAGCCATACCTTCTGTCAGATAGGGCAGACATAATATCTCAAGCTCTGTTTGCTGCCCAGGTTTGCTTGAAGGCTTCAGTGTATCAAAGTAAGGGCTGTTCCCATCCATGCAAAGCTGGGTCCATTCACTAGAGAGATTAAATATGCATTGATGACAGACTGAATTACATATTCCTTAATAAATCACTGTCTAATTAACTGTAAAAAAATGAACTCATGATTGATACAAACAACGTGGTAAAGTTCCAGTGTGTTTGTCTATAATTCATAAATTACATGAGTTGAGCTGAGTTTTAGGTTGTTCCAAAACGATGAGATGTTATATATACATGCAGACTTTTTTTTCTGTTAAGGACATTTTAATCTCACATGCCCCACCATACTTCAACCTTTTGGTGACAGATCCCTTAAAGTAGACTGAGGGGAAAACTTTGAGTGACAGGCCTTATTCTCAGCTGCCTAATCAGAGGCAGCAGATGTGCCTAGGTGTCTTTCATATCTTTCCATTGATGTTAAATTGGATAGAAGATATAATTTGATGTGAATGCAAGAAAAGGAGGATAAAGTGCTTTATTAACATACACACACTTCTGGTGTTGTTTTCCTGCTTGTGTTTAAATCAGAGAAAGGCCCATATTAGATCAGGCTTTCACACAGAATGAAATGATGTGGGATTTGTTTCATCTGTGTGAGAATTGGAGCCATCTGTAGGTGCCCTTGCATTAAGCTTTGCTTTAAATTGAATTATAGAACAGGAAATGAGGCAGATGGAAGTATGTGCATATGCCATGGCTATTACCAGGAAGTTTTCTCAGGTTTTGATATTACTTAAGGTGAATTTATTGGCTTGCATGTGTAGGGTTTTTTTAAAAAATATTCTTCAGCCTGCTGAGTTCAAAGCCATCTGTGCCTAAGCGATACACTATCGCTTTGACCTGAAAATCAAAGGTGGCAACCAAGATGACTCATGCCAATTCCTTACTGGCAAAAACTTTAACACAAGGCCGTTAATCCACTGTATCTAATTGTTCCTGAATTGAGATCAGAGCTCTACACAAATAACTTTTTATTTCCTGCCATTCCACTACATAACCCCTAGGTGGGGCTGTGCTATAGTGGAATAATGCAATCACATGAGTGGGAAAATACATTTTCTTTCTCTTTCTGAAATAATACTGAATTTCCTCCAATCTTAAGAAACCCAGGGAAATGCTCTTTAAAAAATAAAACAAAGTGAAACTGGCTTGTAGTATTGCTGAGCCAAGGCTTAGTTATTGGCAGTAAAAGCTTTAAACTCAAATATGATGGTATTTCTTTGGTATGTTGGCTCCATCCTTTTGCCTTTGGCCCTCTCCACCACAAGAAGGTGCCCCCCAAGACCTTTGCCAAAAATTTGGTCCTCAGGCCAAAAGAGGTCTTCACCCCTATTTTGAGGAGCAATACACCCTCTCATCCTCTTATACACACACACACACTCCCACTATCAACATTAAAACTAAGTATGAATTTTGTTCATTGACCTTGGCATGTCCATTTTGCAGAGTTTTCCCCAACCTGTTCAAGAACTCAAATTTCCACCCTTTTATTTAGCAATCCTGTGAACTTTTCTATTAAATGGCAAAAGCACCATTGAACCTACGATTAAAAGTTAGACTAAATGAAATGCCAGAGAGTAAAGAAATGCGGAACTGAGGCATGGCTTGCAATATCAGATAATAAAAAGAATAATGGTTTCTGTAGGCAACTCATTCCACCCTTTGTTAATTGGGGGCCACATTTCAGATTCGCAAATGATTGGACAAAATATTTCACCATTTGCTGCCTTAACAACATGTTCATTAAATTACGCACAGATACCTTATTTTCACATTACCGGTTTTGTTTTGCCCTTCTCAGGTGTGGTTTGATAGATTTTTCTCCCTGGTTTGCTATCTTTACATCTCAGCAGAGAGATAATGATCCAATCATTTTGATGGTAGAAAGTGCCCCAATTAGTCATTTTCTTCCCCCCTGGCATTTAATGTGTCCCGATTTAATTCCCTTAACTGTTGTTTATTGGCGTTTAACTCATCCTAAACTTCTGCCTCAGCTCTTATTAGCACTTCATCTGAGAATACAGAGAAGCCGTTCAGTACAGGGAACAAGTAGAGGAGATGCAGCGGTGCAGCTAGGCCTGGACTTCAGGGGAGGAGCCTGGGGCCCTGCAGACCCCCCACTTTCCTCATTAGCACCCAGAGTTCAGCAGGTAATGAGGTGGTGGCAAACAACACCAAACCCTTTCTTGCTGCTTCTTTTGAAATGCATTTTACAGTTATGTGTTAGCCGACTGAGCATGGACAGGGCTACTGTGGTGTTATCTTTTCCCACAGCAAAATGGAGTGTCTTCTAAAATAATTTTAAAAAATAGCGTCACGGTAGCTGAAGTAAAATCCAATTTATTCACACAGTCATGATGGCTCTGTGCTTTTGTGAGTTTCAAACGTGAAACTGTACTTGCACAAAATACTTCTTCTTCTTTTCAAAGTTACCAGAAAAACCTGCAACTCAGCCTGCATATGCGAACTCAGTGACAGAAGTCCGTTGAGCCCCAAAAGGACCAGGTTTCCAAGTGACGGACATCCATAGTTCAGAATTTCCTCCCCAGGGTGGTTCATTGGGCTTCATCATTTTATCATTTATTTTTTTAAGAAAAATAAAAATAAATTCATGTTTTTGGGAAGTTTATGCCTCTGCTGATTGTTTTGTGCTCACATCCTGGCAATTAAGATGAATCTTCTGATGGCTGGAGGGATACAGAGCCAGAACAGCTGTTGAGACTTTTCTTTTTGAAATTCCCAACCTTTATTTTGGTTTACCATAGAATGGTTGATATGTAGTATTGAATATTGATTATCCTGCCAACAAGCATTATTGGATTGGTGGGCATTAGATAGGGATGTCCATCATTTGATCATCCAGCCCTTTTTAGCCCCAATGGATCCCCGCTGCCTCCTCAGTTCGGCTTGCGTTTGTGAGCTGAGATGTCAGCTTTTCCTGAAACCCAGCATTTTTTTTTCTGAATCGCAGTTGCCTTTTGTTTAATTTGCACAACTTACGGCCACAATTTGCTGAAATAGCAGGTGTGTTTTGTTTAATTTGTTCAAATTACGGCTGCAATTGGCTTTAATCTGTGCAAATTACTGCCAAAATTCGCACAAATTAAGCAAATCATGGGTGGATTTTGTGCAAATTATGCAACTTGCACAACTTTCTTTTGATGAGAAAAAAACCTGGAAAATCCAATTTGATGCAGATTGAATTGTGGATGAGCAAACTGAAGTCCAGGGGCTGAAAACTCAGTGCACTCCAACCCCAGGACTGATCCTGTTGACATCCTTTCCATGTGACAGGGTCTTTTCAGTGGTGAACCCATCCTTCAGAACTCCCACCCCCCCCAGGCAGCTATGAATGGACCCTGCAAACACCATCATCATCTGCTTTTAGAATGTGGTGGTCCATATTGTGTTAGCTGCTGCTGTTTTGATCTTGTAGTGTTTTTAATTTGGATTGAGGATTTATGGTCTCTCTGTTGTTATTCTGATGTAAGCCACTGTGGGAGGTATTTGCCTGAATGACAGCATACAAATATTTCAATTTAAAAACAGAAATAGTAACCCAGAATTAAGATTTGGTTCAGTTTCAGATTTTCTTAGCTCCTACTCTGCATAGTAGGAACATTATGGGCTCTCTGCTTGGGCTGCAGACTTTATGTACTGCTATTGAATCTCTCTCTCTCTCTCTCCTTTTAAATTATAGATACTAATGATGTATGTGATACTCTGAACTTCGCACAAGCATTTGTTCTGGGCTCAACTGAAGCATGCAGCATCTGTGTCCTGTGTAGTCCCTAAGCGCTCTGCCACCGAATAAATGTCAGATTGATCTAGCAGATGTAGTGATACCTTTGGCAGGGGATTCTGTTCCATGCTTGCCTTGCTTTATCTGTCAGACCCTTCCCCGCTTCCGTTCAAAGTGGGAAGTTGGTGGTGGCGACGAGGGTGCCTTCCTCATGTTTATTCCCTTCCTCCCATAGCACCTCTTGCAGAAGGAGCCTTCAGGTCTGCCACTTGTGCCCAAGTCCTCCTTGAAGGCTTTAAGATCAAGGTGTCAGTGTGTGTGTGGAAGGAGCAAAATGCTTTAAAAAAAAAATGTGGTTGGTACCATGTCTTCAAGGTTGCCAAAGATCAGCCTCGAAAGGATGTCAAACGGGGTGAATTCTAAAAGTGTGGACACGTCACCGAGAGCCTTGCTCTTCCCTGCAGGGATGTAGTAGTGGGATTTGACTGCTCTCTGTCATCAGCACAGGGATGGTATTAAAGGAGAACCCCTCCCTGATCTCTTGTTTCAATGAGGTGGCCGCTTTGCTTTGTTTTTGTTTTGCTTCATTATCTCTTGTCACAGTCTATACATTTATTATTTGGAAATGTTAACGATTCAATGGGAGGGTTGTGTTCAAATTCTGAGGCCCTGGTTCCTAGCGACATTCGATTTTTTCAGTGCCCCAGGGATAAATAAGGTGCCCCCCCATTGCTTCCTCAGATTGCCTCAGCAACCAGATGACTGGGATTCGTTTAGTCCTGATAGCAATGAACAAACGGTTATAGAGTAGGCGTCATCCCTCCCTCTATTAGCAGACTGGAGTGGTGAGTTCCAATTAGATTGGAGTAACACTGAAGCCATGGAAATGTATGAGAGGGAGGTACTTGCATGCTGTGTGAAACCTTAAAGTTTGCAAAAATAGGGGGAAGTGTTTTCTTAAAACCGAACAAAAGAAAAAGACGAAGGGGGGAAACACCCCCTAGAGTATGATTGGTAGGCATAGAATGTTATGTGTCAGTTGGAAAAGAGTGATGGGAAACAGCAGTGGTGGTGGAAAGGCCTCCCAGAAGAGGCTATAGCTGGATGGAGTCCTGAAAAGGAGCATTCTTGTTAGTATGCATTGCACCATTTTGTGGCGGCTCCCTCCACTTGGGAAATCCTAAACTAATTTATGTCCAGCACAGAGATGTGTACTTGCAGAAGGAGCATTGGAATATTGGTAGGAAGTCATTCATTGTCATTCATCATTAGGATGTCGGAGAAATCTACAAGGAAGTCAAATGTGTTTGGATTCGTATGAATCTGACCCATGGATTCCACCATGGACTGGCTTTTCATGAGTTCCACAAATTCTGCAGTCTTGCAGACCTGGTTTTTTAATGTCTGGAATTCTACACAAATTTAGTTGTTTAAAAAATGGCTGAAAATATGCATTTCCCCCATAGGCTAAAGCATTTTTCCCCCAGTGATTTGTGCATTTTATGGGGATTTGTGCATTTTGTATTAATTTGTGCAAAGTTGGGAAATTTGCCAAGGAGTGGACAATAGAACGAAAGTCACCCGACAATTCGTGATACACAGACAGAATGGATTTTATAAAATCAATACATCTCTATTCATCATCTCTATAATCCAGGCCAGATCTACACCAAGCAGGATATAGTGGTATGAAAGCGGTATATAAAAGGCAGGAGCCACACCAAGCAGGATATAGCAGGATATGGTATTTGTCAATGGACCCCGACATTTGTCAGTGCACTTCAATACCGCTATAAAGCACTAGTGTGGCTCCTGCCTCTTATATATCACTTTCATACCACTTTCATACCGTTATATCCTGCTTGGTGTAGATCTGGCCCCAAAAGCACAAATGCCTGTGCAGATTTTATTTCATTTCAATATCATACCATGCTTTTCTCTATGCAAAACTCAGTGCTTCTTCACCTGGCACATAATTATTGTATGGAAATCTGGACACCACCTTAGGTAGCTCTAAAAGGGTATTTTGACAAATTCAAGGAGAAAACTATCAATTGGCACAAGCCATGATGTGAACTCCTGGTTCGAAACCAGCAAAAAACCTTGTGGCACCTTTGAAAGACAGATGCCAGTGTGGAATTGCTGAGTACAATTCATCAAGAGATTCAATTCAATTTCCTGTGGCTTGAATAAGGACAAAGGTTTTGTTTTTCAATCACATCTTAATCAGCTCATCATTTCAATCGCGACTGTGTTATCTTCCAACAACACTTTATGAATGGCAGTTGTCAAGGTAATCAGTTGCTATGGGGAACTACGGTGAAACAGCACTATGTTGCCTTTGTGACCTGTGTGGGGTTTTCCAGAAACACCTGGTTGGCCACTGTAGGTAAATAGGACACTGGGCTAGATGCACCTTTGCTCTGATCCAGTTCTGCTTATGTTATGTTAAAGTGGGTCGTTCATTAAGTTTAATTAAGATGTACAGCTTCGTGAACAAGTCTGCAGAGTATTTCCAGCCACACGCTGCAGATCATTACAAATTAGGCTCAGTGTAGAGTGTTTGCCTCACTTTGTGTTCGGTTTGAGAGAGCTGTTAAGCACCTTCCCATTTTTGGAAAATGTTGATACTCATTGCAAGCACTCCTGTTTGTGTTGCTCTTGTGTCATTCCCCCCACACACACACACACACATGCTCTTTTCACCGTTTTCAGCTCCGTCCCCCTCCCACATTGCCATGTACTGAAAACTCCTATGTGTTTACTCCGAAGCAAACCTCGCCATGCTCAGTGGCGCTTACTCCCAGCTAAGTGTGAATAGGATTGCAGCCTCTGTTGGGCTCAAGCGATCCACATGATCTTGTTGAGGATTTTGTCGTGCCAGGTCTGACGTAATGGTTTTGTGAATTCCTGCAAACAATATGAAGTTGGTCGCGGCAACCCAGTTGGAATGAATGGCATGAGCAAATTGAGTTTAGGACAAGGAAAATGGCACAGATTACAAAGGCCAGGGGAACAAAAGGAAGTCAAATAGTAGTAGCAGTAGTAGTAGTGGCCGAAGAAGAAGAAGAAGAAGAAGAAGAAGAAGAAGAAGAAGAAGAAGAAGAAGCAGCCTAGTAGTAGTAATAATGTAAATATTCAACAAGGTGAGTGTGTATTACTAGTGCATTGTCATGGTATAGGGCAGAGTCTTTCCCAGGACTCTTAACTGCTGACTGGTGCTGATGGGATTGAGGTCCAAAAAATCTGGATGGTACCAAGTAAGGAAAAAAAAACTACTGTAGGGTCTCTTTCATCAGCCTGGTGACCTCCGGATGTGTTAGACCGCAACTGCTATCCTCCTCTGCCGTAGAGGCATGTATGTAAATATCATGACCATGGCAGGTAGATGGATCTTTCCCATGTAGGAACGTTTCCCCCATTTGATTGGTGCCCTCTCTTCTGGCATGGTGCTGATGGTCTGGGAACAATATGCAGTTCCCAAGCTGCTAGCTGTGTGCGTATTTGAGAAGAGAGTCTAGGAATAGCAGAAATCTGCTCTGAGTTTTATCTCCTCTAGGGAATATGTAGTATTGTAGGTAACAAGGTTAGATGTGCAAAGCTAAAAACCACCATTTATGGCACTATAAGAGCTTCAAGAAAATGCATCCTGTGGGAGTTAGAACGCTACAAAAGCCTGCATATTTACAGCAATACTCTATGCAGGCAATGCACAGCGTTTGGAAGGGGCAGTGTTTCCATTCACCCACAACAGTTTTACACTGCATCAGCAAAACACTAGTTCCCAAATAGATTTGTCATATCTTTTAGCTACACTCTGCATGCACAATTAAAATGCGACTGGATGGCCACATTCTGCCTCTCGTAAAATGTGTCATCGGATCAGCATCCATCAGCTTTCCTGGGCTGGAGTTGCCCTGTGGTTCTTGCTACTGCAAATAGCCGTGACCCGGCTGGCAGATTTCTGTCAGCGGGAGGATGCCTGGAAGAGGGTGAACTAGAATGAGCGGCCTGAAGCCCTTGTTCCACAGACCCAGCTGCCACTGTGCACAGTGACATCCAGAGGACATTCCAGGGCTGGAACATGAGGGGGGGGGGGGAGATGATGACAAGCCAGACACTTACAAAAGATCTGACTGGGGCATGAAACACGCTAAGGATGAATATGTTGAAAAAACCGGCCAAGGCCCAAGGGCTGCCCTCTTTAACACACCACGCTTGTTTTTCTTTTGTTGCAGAGATGGAATTTTGTGATACTCCACACATCTTGTGCACCGGCTACCAGGCAGACATGCATGCTGTTTCCCAGCATGGCTATCCCATAGAGATGGGTTCAGATGTGGATACTGAGACAGAAGGCGGAGCCTCGCCAGATCAGGCCCTGAGGATGTGGATGTCCGGGATGAAATCGGAACACAGTTCCTGCTTATCGAGCCGTGCAAACTCGGCGTTGTCCCTCACGGATACTGACCACGAAAGGAAGTCTGATGGAGAGAACGGTAATGAAGCAACATGGGTAACCAGTCTTTCTTAAACGGCACGGGTTCATTTGAGCCTTTATCACTCTGTGTGTGAGAAGAGGGTTCCAGCTCAAGGTATTCTGTTGTCTAAATGGCATCTCTGCACCACTACTGAGACCAGCACAGTAAAAAGTATTGCTGCATCATTCACATATCAGTTTGTTTGTTTGTTTGTTTATTGATTTGATTTGATGTGTACTCCCCACGTTTCTTTATAAAAAAACTGGGACCCAAGGTGGCTTACGGACACAATTAAAATGGATTAAAACCATAAAACAATACATTAAAAGGCAATGAAATCATAGAAGAAGAAGATTTTTTAAAAAGCATCTAACTTAACATACCCATTTACATGCCAAAAGCCTATTTGAATAAAGCTGCAGTTCCCCTTCATCTATTCCAGGGGTGTTGAATTTGAGATCTGCTGGCCAGATGTGCTACCTCCAATATCAGAAGCAGTAAGCCTGTGTGCACTAGTTGCTGGGGAACATGGGTGGGAGGGTGCTGTTGCACCATGCCCTGCTTTGTTGGTCCCTGGTCAACAACTTTGTTGGTTCCTGGCCATTATGTGGACAGAGTGCTGGGCTAGATAGACCTTTGGTCTGATCCTACAGGGCTCTTCTGATGTTCTTAAATCCAGCCTCCCTGGGGGTCCTATTCTAGCCCTCTAGGGTTCCCTAGAGGGCCACACCCCTTTCCTTCAACCCAGATAATTGAGTGATTTCTCATCATTTGCACGTTTCCCTCCATTCTAAAAGATTGAGTTGCCTCTCCGAAGGCAGTAAGAACTTGAAGCTCAAATAGGTTGGGCCAGCTCCTTTTGCCCAGCCCACTATGCTTTTGACCCCTCCCACCACTGGGATGCAGCCCCAGAGAACTCCTCTGAAATGGAATTTGGCCCGCAGGCTGGAAAAGGTTCCACACCCCTGACCTCTCTCCTCCTCATGGTGTGTTTTGAATCAAGCTGTTTCAACCTCCTGCAAGGCAGGGCTAGCCCTAAAATGAGAGAGAGAGGGGGGGAGGGAGAGAGAGAGAGAGAAGGCTGCTGTTTATCTGCATCAATTTGCAGGCAAATATAAAGGATGCATTCACTCCAAGTTGCTTTAACTTTATCAATGAAACACATTCAGTTTTGAATGCGTGATTTCATTACTGTTCCATAGACAGCAGAAGCTAGAGATGATGGTGATTTCTGTACTTGGTAGAACTATATCTTCTTTCTTTCTTTCTTTCTTTCTTTCTTTCTTTCTTTCTTTTTCCTACCCCTCCTTTATTACTCCCTGCAGGAGTAATAAAATCAGAAACACCGTCAACAATTTTAAACAATATAGCAAGTGGGGGAGGGGAAGCAAATAATACAATCTAGTAATAATCCAACAAATTTAAGCAGCAGAGATAAGAACCTACTTGGTACCAGGTCAGACCATTTTTCCATCTAGCCCAGACTACACTAGCTGCCTGTAGATCTCTAGAGTTTCAGGCAAGATATCTTCCCGATCTGTTGCCTCATCATTTTAACCAGAGATGCCAGGGGACTGAACCAGGAACTTTCTGCATGCAAAACACATGCTCTATCACTGAGCTACAGCCCCTCTCCAGATATGCCTTCTTCAAACACCCCAAAAGCTTGCTGGAACAACAGTATTTAGCAAATGGCCGTCAACGGTCAGGGAGGAGGTTGTTCTGTTATGGCACCCTGGTGCCATGACAGAAAAGACCTTTCCATCTATTCCTGCCTCAGAAGGTGCCAGGATGTGAAGAAAGCTATCATCAACTGACCTTTGTGGACAGGCAGGTCTATATGGAAGGACCTGGTCACCCTGGTTATCGAGATGTCCTGAATGTAACCTTAAAGATAATAATAACCAGCCCTTTGAATTCAGCCTGGAAATGGATGCCTAGAAAAAGCATGCATTTTGAGAACAATCTGTAGCATATTCATGGAGCAGTAGTTGATACAGTGATTGCTTGTGTACTTTCATGATAGCGCTGAATCTGCATCTGATAGCACTCTTCATATACTTGAAAGGTTGTCACACAGAGGAGGCCCAGGATCTCTTCTCAATCATCCCAGAGTGCAGAACGCAGAATAATGGGCTCAAGTTACAGGCTGGACATCAGGAAAAAATTCCTGAGTGTTAGAGCAGTATGACAATGGAACCAATGACCTAGGGAGGTGGTGGGCTCTCCCACGCTAGAGGCCTTCAAGAGGCAGCTGGACAACCATTTGTCAGGGATGCTTTAAGGTAGATTCCTGCATTGAGCAGGGGGTTGGACTCGATGGCCTTATAGGCCCCTTACAACTCTACTATTCTATGATTCTATGTTCAGTATTTACTGATGCATTAAATGTCAAAGGGAACATTGAAAGTACCAACTGCCTTTGGAGTGTCGATGCTAATAACATCTGAGTCCAGAAGCTGCTATAGTTGAGTGAAATAAGTGGTTGTGATGTGTGTCCACAGTTCTAATTATATACGTTTTGACAGTAGCAGAGTTAGGGTCACATGTGAAGTGCGCAGTGTAATTTTTTGAATATGTTCTACAGTTGTCCTTGTATTTTCAAGGGCAATGTCCCATGGGCATTCATGTTCACTAAAGCATTTGGAAGTATATATCTCAACAAGGATCGCAAATAAAGCACTTTTCATATTCACACATATCCTTGTAACCAGCCCCAGTCAACAATCTAGCTGCAGCTCTTTGAACCAGCTGAAGTTTCTGAACACTCTTCAAAGGCAACCCCATGTAGAGCGCATTACAGTAATCCAGTCGGGATGTAACTAAGGCATGTGTCACCGTGGCCAGGTCAGACCTCTCAAGGAACGGGTGCAGCTGACACATTAGCTTTAACTGTGCAAATGCACTCCTGGCCACTGCTGAAACCTGGGAATCCAGGCTCAGGGCTGAATCCAGAAGTACACCCAAGCTGTGAACCTGTGTCCTCATCCAGCACAAGCTGAATCCCTATTCCCTCTTTAGACTAAATCAAGGCTGATTCAGTCTAATTTGTGCAATTTACAAAATTTGCACAAGTTGAACAGGGGAGTGGGAATGAGATTGAGACAAACATGAGCACACGGTCAACAATTTGTGAATATTATTGGTGAACATGTGCTTTGACTCGCTCTTGGTTTTAGAGCTTCAAATGGAACAAAAATGGAATTCTCCAACATTCCTACTGTTCAGTCTACCCATTACCACCCATGGGAGAAGAAGTTATGTGTAATCCACCGATTGTTCCAGCACATGGCTGCCACAATATTGTGTACATAGCACATCTGTGTGCTAAAATCGGCCATGCTGAGCAATCCCCGTGGCTGAAACAACATGGAGGCAGGAAAGAAAGAACAACAAAGAGCCTATCTACACAGTACCTTGGAACGTTTTAAATAGTATTTTAAAACGTTCCAAATAGGTGTGTTCCAAAACGTCTTAGGCCACATTAAGGAGTACTCACGTTACAGGAGAAAAATTCTTCAGTCTTCAAAGCGGTGTGTGCAGTCTCACACACCCTTCTGTCCGTCTCTTTCTGTTTCGTTTTTACAGTGTGTTTAGGGCAAAGCATTGTGGGTGTTGTAGTGCACTCACCTACTTCCTCCTTAGCCCCTCTTTCTTCCCCACCAATCAACGGCTAAGCATTTGGGCGCCGGTAAATGAATCACTTCCCCCATGAATCACAAATGGTAAGGAAGGACACATTATTTTACTTAAAACGATTTATTAAAAGTAAAAACCATTGTATATAGCTGAAGTGAGTTGTAAAAAACCTTGGGTATACAATGTTCCAGGGAGTGCGTTATGTGGCCCAAAGAGTTTTTGTAACCCTTATAAAATGTTACAAAGCTAGTGTGTAGATCGGCTCTCTATGGGACCTCATGTCTTCCTGGTAGTGATAGGCCTGAGTGCAAGGGCCTCTTAATTCTTTACATCTTATGCTCATGGAGATCATGTTGAGGAAGACGTGAGGTTGTATTGACTCATACCTTACTTCTTCCATACAGCTGCAGCTAGAAGACTTCTATACAGGGAGATTTTACTCTGCATGAACTAGGCCGTGACACATTAGTGCAAACAGTCTGCCTCCAGTTGCTCCTGAAGCAGAGCAAAATGTATATTATTAACTGCTAATAAAGAATGATTAGTTTCTTGGGGAATCGTTGCCCGTTCCTGCTTTCCTATAAATAACTCTCTTCTATCACATAAACAGTAACCGTGTAATATGTGACCAAACACACATTACCGACACCTCCCCCCAAATAACCCTTCTGCTGCAATGCTTCAGGATGTTAGCGCTAACTGAATTACAGAAAAAAAGAAAAAGAAGCATACCCTTGTTGTGAGGCAAGATTGATTTAATGCCAGTGCTCAGCAATATGAGAGAAAGCCTATCTAGTTTTGCAAAACATGCTAGCACCATTGTAATGCATGGCTGAACCATTTTCTCTTGGCCGAATATATGTGCTAAGAGCGCTTGGCAAGCATTCCAAACTAAAGAAATACATCTGAAACCTATATATGCATATGTATGAAAGATAGAAAGACTTACAACAAAGTATGAGAGAGAGAGAGAGAGACTTTTTAGCTTCCGTCCTCATCAATAGCTATGCTCTTAAATGATGGAGGAGATGAGAATTCCTTAGGAGAAAAATATGAGATATGACTGATATAATACCTATGAATTATCCTACAGAGTTAGGCCATTTGGACTAAGGGTTCTGCATCTAAGCATGTCGTTATCTTGTCTATTTGAAGTAGGGATGGCGGTCGCCTTCTGTTCGACCGATTCCCATATCATCCCCCGCCTCCACGTGCATTTGCGAGCCAGTTCCCGAAACTCAGGAACATTTTTGTGAGCTGTGATTTGTGCAAAACCGCAGGTGTAAGTATTCACGGAAATCACCTTGCACAAAATCGCAGGATTAAATAGCACAATTTTGTGCAAATTGCACTATTTAGAGCTGCAATTTTGCACACATTGCAATTTCCATAAATAGTTATACCTGCAGTTTTGCGCTAATCACAATTTGTGCATGTTTTAAAAAGCGGAAAACTGTCAGCTTCTCCAACCTGTCACGTGACTAGTTGGGGAAGCTCAGGATTGTGAGAGCTGAAATCCAAGGGGCTGAGCTGGCAAAAATTCCCCAAGCTCTACTCCCCAAACAGATCCTTCCCACATCCCTAATTGGAAGCAACAATAAATCGGAGCGACAACATGAAGATGAGTTGAAATGTCTTGCAACAGGCTGCTCCAGGAGTTTGGTAAGAATAGCAGGTTTGTGGTTATGGAATCTTGTTGTTAGGACTGTTCTAGCTTTCCCTGCATATTGAATAAAACATCTTTTTAAAAACGTTTGATTAAATGAACCACATTAGTGGAAGTGCATGTTACCAATTGTCTAATGCAATAACTTTTGTTAGTAACTGTGCTCCAGAAAGGATTGGTTTTCTGGAAATAACTGCAGGTAATGTAACACGGATGTGAATTCTGTGTGACGCTAAATTGCAAATTCCTTTTTTAAGTGCAGCTCTAACTAACCATGTATGCAAATGTAAATATATATCTATACGTATTCACATGCACATGACATCTTGTGTGTTATACACTTCAGGTAGCTCCAAGACTGTTGTAAAATTTTAAATCAAAAGGAATATTCACATTTGGCAGGGGGTTTTGGCTTTTTAAGATAAGATTGCCATTTGAGAAAGGTAACAAAGAAAACACTCTTTGCGGGCCTAGCTACACTTTACATGAAATGCATAGCATACAGGGATGTCTCGGTTGTTGTTGCTGCTTAAAAAAATGTTCCTTAAATAGTTTCTTCATTTTAAAACATCAACAAGGGCTAGGCATAAATAAATCCAGTCTACAAAGGTCAACAAATGTTGCTCAGTTATCTATATAAATATGCCATCTTTGACGTCTTTCCTTAGTTCCTTCCTCTTATGAAGGAAGTTATGACCTCAGAAGGGAGAGCCTGAGATCAGACGGTTTCCCACTTCCGTCTCAGAGAGCACCGCAATAGCTGCTCTTCGAGGTTGCAGCCTTAAAAAAGCTCAGGGAGAGAGAAAACATCTAAGGTCCTCCTGTGGGTGCCTACTCCGAAGGAAGCTCGGAGGTTGGCAACAAGGGAGAGCGCTTTCTTTGTGGTAGCCCCCCAATTGTGGAATGATCTCCCTGTCAAGGCCCGCCTGGCACCAACATTGTTGTCTTTTCGGCACCAGGTCAAGACTTTCCTCTTCTCTCAGGCATGTAGCAAAAGCTGATGAGCCTGGGGCAGGATCTACACGTCGTCCTCGATGCGCCCTCCCCGCGCCACAAGCCGCTGCATTTTGTCTAGTGTGGCTCAAACCTCCGAGATTCTGCTCGTGCTCTCGCGGCTGCCGCCGCCACCCTTTCATCCCGGCGGGCCCCAGGGAGGGAGGAGGGAGGTTTGTAAACAAAAGCCAGGGATTGGGAGAGGGATTTCCAATTGCTAGCTTTTGTTTACAAACCTCCCTCCTCCCTCCCTGGGGCCCGCCGGGATGAAAGGGTGGCGGTGGCAGCTGCGAGAGCACGAGCAGAATCTCGGAGGTTTGAGCCACACTAGACAAAATGCAGCGGCTTGTGGCGCGGGGAGGGCGCATTGAGGACGACGTGTAGACAGGCCCTGGGTTTGTTTTGTTTTTAGGCTTATAGCTTTTTAAAGTTATTATAGTGGTTTTAAATGTATGTGTATATTGTGTGTGTGTTGTATGTTTTTGCTGTTTTGATTTTTGTATATTGTTTTTAATTGTTTTAAGCTTATGTAAACTGTCCAGAGAACTTCGGCTATGGGGTGATATACAAATGTAATAAAATAAATAAATAGGAGGAGGGAGGACAGGTCAAGATCCACAGGGTCCTAATGCCTCTCCATCACCCATCCAATCCACACAAAAGGAGATTAGCTAGACAAGCAGTAAAGGGAAAGAAAAGGAGGAACAGGAGGCATATTTGCTCCCTTTCCCCTCCACTCTGCCTTTCTCCTGCTGGATAGAAGAAACAGAGGGCTCTGCTTGTTGAGAGGCAATCCCTCGGGATTTCACCCTTAGCCCTGGCTTGCAAAACCCACATTTTGATATCCCTTCTGCTGTGCCTGGTATTTAATTTTTTTTAGTAGATAGATATACATTTTATTTGTCTGTGGCACAAAGGCTGTTACAACCACAACAATAAAACAAGATGTCTCTGTGACAACCAAAATTCTTACAAATTCATAGGGAGAAAATGCATATACAGGAACCAAACTGAGAGAAAAGGCTGAGATTTATACTGTTGCAAAAATGATGCAAACCCTAGTAGCAGTAATAACAGAAAATTATAGCAGGTGGTCCCCTCTGCAATCTACACCTGATTTCTTTCGAAACTTGTGTCTGATTGAGCTGCTGCAGCAAACATTGCAACCTTGATTGTAATTGCTTTGCTGTGATCTTCTAATAGATCACAGATAATATTAGCAGTGAGCCAACCTGCTCTTGTTCTCAGAAGCTCTCCCAGGAAACGATCCCTAATATCTTTACACAAGGAGCAGCACAGCAAGTAATGTGCTACATCTTCCACCTCCCCCGCACCACAAATACATGTCCGCTGGATGTAGCAAACCTCTTTATACTTCCCCTCCAGGTAGGCTGTAGGCATTGTTTGAAAAATGGAAGATCTGGTGTTTAAAACAATTCCCAGTGCTTAAAATACACCGGTCTACCAGCAGCAACAACCAGAGCTAGGAATTTCACTGCGTTTGGGCAGTGGCCAGGAGCGTGTTTGCACAGCTGAGACTATTGTGCCAACTGCCCCTGTTCCTAAAGGTGTCTGATCAGGCCATGGTCATGCATGCCTTAGTTACATCCCGTTAGGACGACTGTAACACTCTATAGGGGCTTCCTTTGAAAACTGTTGAGGTAGTTCAACTGGTCCAGAATGCTGTGGCCAGACTGTTGACTGGTGTCATATATTGGGAGTACATGATTCCTTCATTACAACAGCTTCACTGGCTACTGGTCTGTTTATTGGGCAAATTCAAAGTGCTCATTATGGCCTATAAAGCTTTATAAAGCTCAGGACCAGACCACTTGAAAGGCCACCTACCCAGAATGAGGGAATGAGAAAGAGTGTGAGGAGGGAGGGAAAGAAAGAAAGAAAGAAAGAAAGAAAGAAAGAAAGGACAGCAGAAGGGATGAGAAAGGAAGGAAAAGAAACAAAGAAAGAGGGAATGAGAGAGAACATGAAAGGAAGGAAGGAAGTGTAGAGCCTAACAGAGCTAAGGTAAGATGGCTTTCCTGCCCTATCTGCAGAGGCCCAGGATCAAACCTGAGGCTTACTGCATGCCAAGCGGGTGCTCTGTTACGGAATCATGGTCCCTCCGTTGCTGTTAATACAACATGTTGCTGCTTCTAGTAATATTTTATTTTTGTCACTACCATTTTTGTTTATTTCCTCTTAAAGTAACGTGGGTGAACTGTTTCCAGCAAGAGGAACAAATGAGGCAGATGGCCGAAGTCATAACAGACACTCGTGGTAGGAAAGAGGGAGGTATTCAAACCAAAAAGAAGAGAAAGATAGCATTCAATATGGAGAGTGAAGAACAGCTTGTGCAAACACGCTCTCGCCTCTTCTTCCTCCTCCTCCTCCTCCTCCTCGTTCCTCTGCAGCATTAAATTTTTGCAGCGCTAGTGGACAGTACTGATAGAGCTGGTGTTTTTGGTGACAGCAGAAATGGGCTGCGCCAGAAACTGGAAGCAAGTCAGCAGCCAGTGTTCTGTGAGGCCTTGGCAGTCCTTACTGTGCATGCAGAGCCTGCCTCCAAATTGCGGCGATGTGGAAAACAGTCATCACTGGAAGCCTCTGGAGCACATCAGGGGGCAAGTGTAGCCTTTGTGTGCCAAGTTCTATGTCTTTATCAGCGGGACATCATGTTTGCATAACTAGGAAGAGGAAGGCTGCCTTGGCCAGATTGGCATCTCCCGGGAACGATCCAGCTGCCCTCCAGCTCCGGCCGCACAATAAAACTTGATGGACACACTGATCGCCCTTATGCAGCAGGGTCATTGGGAGATGCAGCCAGCATGTCTGAGCCAGTTTTAAAATTACTCCCGTCTTTCTTTCATGGACCTAATGGAGAAACAGCATCTTCTCTCGTGGATGTAACGCACAGAAATGGCTGACGAATTGTGTGTCACTTCCAACATTACGGAAGATTGCTTCTCCCTCCCCCCCCCCCCCATTCCCCACACCACACCCCATCGGGCCTTTCCTTGCCTTAACATTTTGTTGTCCAGATGCAGAAGTAACTCTAAGACCATTTTCAAAACTGGGTTTAGTGCTTTTCATGCTCTATGTTCTGCCGCTGGTTTTAATCTGCTTTTATGATGGCATCACGGTTTTGCCCTTTGCTGCTGGTTTTATCTTGGTTTTCTTTTGTGTACTGCATTTACTTTGGTTTTTATGTCAGTTTTAATTGTACACTGCCCATAGAACTTTGGTTATTGGGCAGTTTAAGGGCTCCTTTATATGGAGCGCACAGAGTGCAAACACAAGCAGTCACTCATAGAAGGTTCACAGAGTCATAGAATGGTAGAGTTGGAAGGGGCCTATAAGGCCATCCAGTCCAACCCCCTGCTCAATGCAGGAATCCACCTTAAAGCATACCTGACAGATGGTTGTCCAGCTGCCTTGTGGAGCCCTCTAGTGTGGGAGAGCCCACGACCTCCCTAGGTCATGGGTTCCATTGTCGTACTGCTCTAACAGCCAGGAAGTTTTTTCCTGATGTCCAGGGGGAATCTGGTTTCCTGTAAGTTGAGCCCATTATTCTGTGTCCTGCCCTCTGGTTTGATCAAGAAGAGATCCTGGCCCTCCTCTGTGTGGCAACTTTTCAAGTATTTGAAGAGTGCTATCATGTCTCCCCTCAGTCTTCTCTTCTGCAGGTTAAACATGCCCAGTTCTTTCAGTCACTCCTCATAGGGCTTTGTTTCTAGACCCCGATCATCTTCGTTGCCTTCCTCTGAACATGCTGAGGCTTGTCTGCATCCTTCTTGAAGTGTGGTGCCCAGAACTGCACACAATACTCAAGATGAGGCCTAACCAATGCCGAATAGAAGGGAACCAGTACCTTGTGCAATTTGGAAGATATGCTTCTATTAATGCACCCCAAAATAGCATTTGCTTTTTTTGCAGCCACGTCACACTGTTGGCTGACATTCAGCTTCTGATCTACTTTAATGATGTATTGGTTTTATGTGCTTTTAATCAGTTTTGTATTTTATGTTTAATGCTGTTCCCTGCCTCAATCCATTGGGAGAGGCGGGTAATAAATATATTATTATTATTATTATTATTATTATTATTATTACAACAATTCCAAGATCCTTCTCACTTGTAGTATTGCTGAGCCAAGTATCCCCCATCTTGTAACTGTGCATTTGGTTTATTTTTTCCTAGGTGTAGAACTTGGCATTCATCCCTGTTAAATTTCATTCTGGTGTTTTCAGCCCAGTGCTCCAGCCTATCAAGATCACTTTGAAGTTTGTTTCTGTCTTCCAGGTTATGAGCTATCCCACCGTCATCTACAAATTTGTTAAGTATTCCCTGCACCTCCTCATCCAAATCATTAATAAAGATGTTGAAGAGCACTGGGCCCAGGACTGAGACTTGCGGTACCCCACTCCTTATATTCCCCAAGTTTGAGGAGGTACCATTGATAAACATTCTTTGACTGAATTCGGACAACACATTAGTCAATGGTGGTGTAATAATCAACTTTACAGTTGTTCATCTAGGAGGTACTCCCCACACAACATGGTAATAAATAATCAACTGTGGTGCGGATTAGGATCAGTGCTGAGTTGACTATGGCAGCATTCGGACCACAGGATAGTCAATACAACTGACGATTGTCCCCCCCCCATTGCTTAATGTGTTGTCCGAATTCAGCCATAGAGTCCAATTCTGTAGCCAACTGTGGATCCACTTCATAGTTGTTCCATCTAGCCCACTTTTCACTAGTTTGTTAAGCAGAATGACTTCTTTGTAATCTGCTCCGAAGTTTTCCCAGGGATTAATGTCAGACTGACTGGTCTGTAGTTCCCAGGTTTCTTTTTGAAGATAGGGACAACATTAGCCCTCCTCCAATTGTCTAAAACTTATCCTGTCTTCCATAATTTCCCAAAGATAATAGACAGTGGTTCCAAGAGTTCTTCTGCGAGTTCCTTTATTACTCTAGGATGCAGTTCATTGGGCCCTGGACATTTGAACTCGCTTATCAATTTGTTTATTAATTTCAAACTGCAGTCCTTCCCCTTCAGCTTGTATTTCACTTTTTCCAGGGGGGTGATAGACTTGCTTTTGGGAGAAGACTGAGCCAAAGTAAGAATTGAGCTCTTCGGACTTTCCTTTGTCATCTGTTATCAATTTGCTATCCTCATTAAGCAGGTGAACCACCATTTCTTCCCTCTGTCTTTTACTATGCATGTATCTGAAGAAAGCCTTTTTATTGCTCTTACAAACCCTCACTAGCCTCAGCTCATTCTCAGCTTTAGCCTTCCTGATTCCATTTTGGCACTTCTGTGGTACCTGTCTGTACTCTTCTTTTGTACTCTTCTTCCTACATGTATCCTTTTTTCCCCCAAGTCGGCTCTAAGCTTTTTGTGAAGCTGCATTGGTTTCTTCTGTTGTCTTCTATCTTTTTCCCTTGTTGGAATTGTATGTCATTGTGCCTTTAAAATTTCATTAAAAAAAAAAAAACTCCCACCCATTTTGGATTCCTTTTCTCATTAGGGTCACTTGCCATGGGACTTTACTTATCATAGTTCTGAGTTTATTAAAATTGGCTTTCCTGAAATCTAGAGTACATGTATCGCTACACTCAGCTTTTGCTTCCTTTAAAATCAAGAACTCAAGTATGATGTGGTCACTTTCCCCCAAAATTCCTGTAACTGCCACTTTATCCACTAAGTCATCCCTATTGGTCAATATCAAATCAAGGATAGCTGATCCTCTAGTTTCTTCCTGTATTAGAAAGTTATCAGCCACACATGTGAGGAATATCTTGGAGGGGCCACTTTTGGCAGAATTTGTCTCCAAACAGATATCGGTATAATTGAAGTCCCCCATTACTATTACATTGGATTTCCTTGAAACACTGGCAATTTGCTTTTCAAAAGTTTCATCCTCGTCTTCTCCTTGATTGGGTGGTCAGTAGTAGTCTCCGACTATCATGTTCCTTTTATTCCTTGTCCCAATTTTTTTTAATCCAGGTCCTTTTCGTGACATCCTCCTCCTCTAGTGCCTCTCCCACAGGTTTTAAGGTTTATTCCACTGAGATGTAATTTGCCAAAAATGCAGTAACAAATATACACCACTATCAAAAAGCTTGTGCATTACCTGGATAGAGGGATATTTCTGTCGTTTTGCAGTGCCATCTGATGGCTTTTTAAATGGAATGTATGGGACTTCCCCACCACAGAACCACCAAAACAAAGGAAGGGAGGAGGAAAAGAGAAGGCACACTGATTGTGTCCATTGTAATCCCAGAATGGCTCTGCAAGAAGAAAGCCCAGTAAGGGAATGGGTTTTTTGCTTGATATGGAGATGCTCTAAAAGTATAGCACATTGACAAATCCACAAACAAATTGCTGACAATATGTAATATTTTACAGAAGCTCCCACTGGAAGAAATGGGCAGTATCCAGTACTGCCACTTGCTCTTCTGTTAGTTCTGCCACAACTGTGCGACCCACTGCTATCACAATAGGAACTAGCGCTTCTGACAGCAACCTTGGAAACGAGTGGAAATGCTTGTTTCCAGAATGGGACAAGTCTTCTTCTTCTTCTTCTTCTTCTTCTTCTTCTTCTTCTTCTTTTATTATATTTATTTATTTATTTATATCCCGCTTTTTTCCCAGGGCTGGGACTCAAGGCGGTTTGCAAAATTAAAACATGTACAATTAAAACATATAAATATAAGTTTACAAAAGTTAAAATAGAATTAAACCTACAATAAAATTAAAAAAAACCTTTTAAAAATAAAATAAAAAAACAGTAACAGATTTTAACAACAACAACAACACCATACATTGACACAGGTTCAGCGTATTTCCAAAAGCCTGCTGAAATAGGAAAAGTTTTTGCCTGCCTCCAGAAGTGTAGCACAGAGGGAGCCAGCCTGGCCTCCCTAGTAAGGGAGTTCCAGAGCCTTGGAGCAGCCACGGAGAAGGCCCTCTCCCGCATACCCATCAAGTGTGACTGGGATGTTGGTGAGACTGAAAGAAAGGCCTCCCCAGAAGATCTCAGAGCACAGGCAGGCTCATATGGGAGAATACGATCTTTCAGATATCCTGGATCCGAGCCATATAGGGCTTTATAGGTGATAACCAGCACTTTGAATTGTGCCCGGAAACAGACCAGGTAAGCAGAACTTCTTTCTGCAAGCTCAGCTGATTTGCCCTATTCTCTTGCCTGTTGTTTCTAGCTTCCGATTATGCTAGCGGTGAGTCCTGCTAGACTTTACCCAATGTCTTTAGCTAAAGGAAATAGGTTTTGATTTTTCTATCAGTCAACTGACCTTTGCCTACAGCAATGTGCGTGCAAAGATACTGTCCCCCAGGCACACCAAACACAGGCACACTTTCCTCATAGGCATTTATTTATTTATTTATGATGCAAAATGGAAAATGGGTTAAATTCTTGGTTACATACAGCTTAAATGTATGTATGAACTGGCGAAGTGGTTTCTGGTGTGGCAAATCAAGTCTATGTTTCAGCACCAAAGAACTGCTAGCTCTTGATTTGCAGAAAATGTGTATATGCTATATAGGGATGTCAATTTCGAAATGATTAGAATTTAAATAGCAATACAATACATCTCACCATTTTGGGTAAGGCTGTGACCAGGTGCTCTGTGTACCTTCCTGTCCAGTCTGCCGTCCAGATGCTAGTGGTTGATGGGCAACCCTTGCTGCTTTCCCATCTGATGGTTTTTTTCCTCTTTATACGTGACTTAGACAGAACAGCTTTTCGACTAGAGGATTGTCCTCTGTAAAAGAAGATGCATGGCTTGTGTGTGTGTGTGTGTGTTTGAGAGGGAAAGAGAGGGGGAGAGAGAGAGAGAGATTTGTGCTTCAGTTGTTCATGATGACTTTGATTTTCTCTTTGCTTATAGAAAAACAAACAAACACAGCTGAGTCACCTTTCCCTTGGCTTCCATTGACTTGTTCAGTTTAATGTTTATCTCAATGTCTATTGATGATTGCACTGATTATTCTTATTTTCGTCTCTGCTTCGTGTTCCTTTCTGGGGCTGCAATTTCTGTCGTGTGCTACCTCTGGAATGTGCATCCATTTGGCTGGGCGGTAATCATCTCCACCCTGCTGCTCGGCTTTCTCCAGAGGAGCTAATGTGCTGGAGTGGTTGAGAGTCCCATCTTCTTTTTATGGGCTATCTTTTTCCTCCAATATGTTGCCTGATCACTGCACTACAATCCTGATTTTTATTGAATGATTTTAGGCTATAATTTATTTCCGATCTTTAGTGCCTCTCATCCTTGTCTGAAGTGGCTTGCATTATTTCAATCACTCATTCTTGTTTACATCTTTTCTTTCCAGTCAATCTCCTCCTGCCATCCACCCCTCTAAGTATCCTCCTGGCTTGCATGTATGCTAAATCTTCTGGCTTCCAATTCCCCTCTAATACAGACATGGGATAGCATATCATTTCCACCCCTTTAACTATCTAACTCGACTCAATCTCCCCCATTCCCTGCCACCTTAGAAGCAGGTCTTAACCACGGTGTAAAAGATTAGATGCAATAGCTCCATTTAAAAGAAAAAAGAAATTAAAGAGGATGCTCTCGTGTACATTAAAATTGAAATGGCACGGTTGTAAGCAAAATGGTGCAGATATGTTCCTTTGAAATTCCATTTTACTGCTATATAGCACACGGCAAACATTGAGATTATGAAAGTGGAATTCTAAGTGATGGCAGCAAACACTGCTGTGGTATATTGTTTATAATATACACTTCCAATTATCTGGGGATTTTTGCTTTGCCATCTTTCCGTGCTTTATACTTGTTCCTTCTGAACCATTTCCCCAATAACCTGTTAAGGAGTATAGTTCAAGTATAATACATGAAGCTAAATATCCCTTAGCAATCCTTGAGGATTGACAGAGGAGCTGCAGCCTCATTTATACCGAGCTTTTTTCAGCTGGGCAAAGGAGGATTCTTGTTATGGTCAAATGGATGCTTTTCCTGCTCCGCTCCCATGAGGATCTGCTTTGAGGTCAGCCAGTATGGACAAGACATATTGCTTTGTTCAGGTGCCAGCTAAGGTGCCCAAGCCTCAAGCGGATTTGTCCTAAGGTTCTAGGACATTCCCCCTCTCCTTGGGAGTGCTGAAAAAGTTAAAACAAACACATATAATGTAACCTGATTGCATAAAACACACAGAAAGAGACAGAGGCAGAGAGAGCATCACCCCATCTAAACGGCATGGTCGCCTAAAGACTATGTGCCAGTATTGTCTACTCCCATTGACATCAATACTCCAGTGAGTATTTCCAGTCATCTGCTACCTGATCCTGTTTTAATGGGAGATATAAGGGGTTGTACCTGGGACTTTCTTCCACCCACTCATGGCCCCTTCTCTTTTGAATTGAACCCAGAAACAAAGTTACAGCTGAAATAATGTTGAAGCCTTGGTGAAGAGACTAGCTGCAGCATTTTGCAGCATCCCAAATTCCTGCACTGTCTTCATTGGCAGCCGTTTGTATCCTAGTTTTGTTTGTTTCCTGCCCTTCAACGAGTTCCCAGAGCAGCTCTAATGTGTAGAACAGATGAGAAGGAAAATGACCTTACTCTGAGTGATTGTCTACACCAGGAATGGGAAACGTGTGGCCCTCCCAATATTGTTGGACTGTAACTCGTCACCATTGGCTACGCTGACTGGGGCTGGTGGGACTTGGAATCCACCAGTATCTAGAGGGCTACATGTTTTCACGCCTTGTCTACACTGATTGGCAGCAGGCCTCCAGGGGTTTTGATGGAGGGTGTTCCTAGCCGTAACAAGAGATGCTACAGATTGGCTTGGCTATCTTCTGTGTGCAAAGCATGGGTGATATAAATGAACTATGGCCCTTAACCACCCTGGATGTTACCATGACATGACTGACTGGCTCAGTTCGGACGACACATTAGGCAACAGAGGAGGAGGGGAACAGTCGTCAGTTGTGTTGCTTATTGTGTCGTCTGGAGGGCAGCACACAACGCACACACAACTGACAGTACGCTAATCAGGCACTTTAAACAACGGAGCGAAACAACGGGCTTGCACGTTGTTTAGCCCGAAGCCCCGTTGTTTAAACTGTCATCCGAATTCAGCCCCCCCTCTCTCCATGGACTATTCCGTTTCGGAATAGAGTTCTGCTGCCTAGAGCAGCCAAAAAACCCCAGCCGCTCTATGCAGCCTACAGAACTCACGGTGCATGCTGGGATACGGCTGGGGGAAACATGGAGGAGAAGCTGAAACCAAAATGGTCGCCACAAGTTCCTTGCAGCCAGGGCATTTGCCGGTTCCGAGCAGCGCCGGCTGCAGTGTGTTGTCTGTGGCGCTCCTCCTGCCTAACACACGGTCAGTATGTTATTTACCCCTCCGTTGCTTAATATGTCGTCTGAACTGAGCCACTATGTGCAATTCTATTTTCTCCAGGAAAGGTGCAGCTGATGCATAAGCCTAAGCTACAAAATTATGTGATTTAGTCACCCCCTGCATCCAAACAACCAAAAACAGTGTTGAGTCTAAGAGAAGTCGCAAGCTGCCAACCTGATTTTTCATCTAGCCCCTTCATTTGGAATTGGACCCAAATCTGAAATGGATCTAGTCTCCTTCTTGGTGTCTTCTGGTACCCTTCTCACTAACCTTCCCTTTCCAAATTTACTGATGGCAGGGGGTATTGTAAAGGCATTAGTGCTTCCCTTATCCTTGGGTGCTGTAGCTTCTGCTCATGTCTTGAAGGTTGCATTCTGTGCCCACCAAGTCCCCCCCCCCGGTGCTACCCCACTGTCTTAATAGGTTTGGGAAGGGTAGAGATTGTACTTGGGCCAGGATGCAGGAATGTAAAGGAACCTTAGGACAACATAGACTCAAAATAGATCTAATTTTCAGTTGGTTTTATTTGGGATATCCAGTATACATCTTCCGAAATAAAGTAATTTTAGTGGACCTATTTCATTGATGTGTAACAGTTCCAAATTAATGTGATTTAAATGGACCTGTTCTGCTGATCTCCATTAATAACTCCGTTACTAGGTAGCAACTCTCAGAGGGGTAGCTATATTATTCAGTCACAACAAAAATAATGGGAGTTTTTTGGCACCTTTAATACAGATTAGGGCTGCAATCCTATACATGTTTGCAAGCCTATATATACTTGACTTAAGAGCATGACCCATTGAACTCAATGGGGCATTTTTCTGAGTAAACATATATAGGATTGCACTGTTGCGATTTAAGCTTTCATACACAAGAGTTCACTTCATCTGAACCCTAGTCCATAAAAGAATGTGCATGCTGCAATAAATCTGTTTAGTCTTAAAGTTGCCAGAAAACACTTTGTTGTTTCAGTTAATTGGGCAGACAAAAAACACTATAGCTTCTTATCTGGACTTTGTGACACACAATTGCTAATAAAAATGAAGGGAGCACTTGAAAAATTTCTGTGTTTGTAGAGGGCAAGAATTATCCCCTTTTTCAACAGGGGAAATTAATGCTTCCTTCTATCGCTTTGCTAAAGTCGCACTAAGAACCTACCTGGTTTATTCCCATTTCAAAGAAGGAGTGTATGGTCTACTCCATCCTTTGAATTCAACTTTTTTTTTTTGCTTCTACAAGTCTTTGAAGTACATCCAGGGCCTGGTTTACATTGTGATCTTTCTAGTTCTCTAATACCTTTTGAATACTGCTCCCACAACCTATTTCTCCATGTTTTTAAGTGGGATGCAATATTTAAAAGTTGGTCTCTAGCATATGCCTCTTTTGCTTCCCATATAATTATTTGATGGGGTCTTGAAGTAATGTTAAATACAACAACAACTATCCTCCATGTAGGTAAAAAAAAGGGGGGAATCCCACAAAACACATGCCCATTCCGTCTGCATTTCTCAGATTGTCAGGCATCTTTTGCGCTGTTGTCTGTTCATTAATGGAATCATATTTTGTGGGGGGATGTACAAAAAAAATCACATTTACACAAGTGTGAATTTGTGCAAATTCCCCCCAAAGGTTAAAAAAACAACCACCCTGGTCTGCAAGTCTGTGGAATCCACATGGCAGGAAAAAATAAGCCAGTCTGCTGCAAAATACGTGGGTCAGATTCATAGAAATCCAAATGCATTTCAATCTGTTGCAGATTTCTCCAACAGATTTCTCCAACACCCCTGCTAGCGGGAAGTTGTAACTGTTATATAAGATTTTGCTTTTGGTTTAAGAGTGTTGTGTAGGAAAGTCCTGTGGAGAAAGGTATAAATATTACAGTAATTAAGGATGCATTCCTATACCACTGACCTGTGAGTAGCCTCGCTTAAATTAATGGGAGTTACTTTGGAGTAATCATCTATAGGATTGACTGCAGATTGAATTCACAAGACTAAATGGTTTCATAACTGCATGGTCTAAATCAACCTTCCCTGAACTTGTGGCCTCCAGATGTTTTGGACTCCAACTCCCATCAGTCCCAGCCAGCATAACCAATGGTCAGGGATATTCTGAGTTGTAGTGTGAAACATTTGGAAGGCACCAGGTTGGGGAAAGCTGCCTTGGAATAATATGTGTATAATCCTTTTCACCTGGCTGCTGATCTCTCCAGACCTCGATTAGCTCAAAATGCCTTAACTCTGCTTTGAATAAAGGTTCTACGTCTTTGCAGTGAATCTGTTTCATCCTATTCACCTCCCATAACTCTGCTTTTATTTCCATCTAATAGAATTTCACCTTCATGAAATGCAGCCAGCCTTTCTGATAGATGCTATTTTGTTTGGTATTCAGGGCATGCCTTCCATCTAGAGTTATTTTCTCAGATCTATATGTTCCTTTCTATCTTCTTCTCTCTGTCCACAAGTTCTTCTATGACACCCACATCTCCCTTTTTCATTTCTTTTATTCGCTTTAAATTTTGAGGCACTTGATGTTATCTATTCTTCCTACCTGTTCGTTATTTGGGTCAGTTCTTGTTGTTACCATTAATGTATATTTCCTGTAATACATTCACATTTTCTTCATGGAATGTTGACAGGGTTTTCCTCCCAAATCACATTGTTTTATGATGTGGATATACCACCTTTCAGCCATTTGGCTCCCAGGGTGGTAAACAACAAGATCAATATCAAATACAAGCAATGCAAAATCAGAAAACAATGTGTGATGAGGGCAAGCAACAGGGGTTGGCATCGTAGGGCAGTTGCCATGGCCCGTACACCAGAAGGGGACCCATTGCGGAACGCTGGAGCATTTGCAGCTGCTCTCTCTAGGCAAGCCAGCAGTGAGAGAAATGGGGAGAAAGAGCATTTTCCTCTGTGTATGCCTTGCCTTCTAGCTCCGGAAAGTGGTGTGGATTGGGCTCAGATAGAATGGCTCAGATAGAGTGGCAACAGCGGTGAGGAGGATGAAGTAGATGCACTCAGTGTGGGCGGCTGAGTAAGAGAACCTTCCCAAGCCACATTTACCTCCCTCACCCAAAAAAACTGGAACTGGCACTGCAGATGATAGGTAGACAGTGAGAGAGAGAGAGAGAGAGAGAGAGATGATGATGATGATAGATAGATAGATAGATAGATAGATAGATAGATAGATGATAGATAGTGATGGATGGATGATGATAGATAGATGATAGATAGATAGATAGATAGATAGATAGATAGATAGATAGAGATAGATAGATGATAGATAGATAGATAGATAGATAGATAGATAGATAGATAGATAGATAGATAGATACCTTATAAGAAACAAAGCCCTATGAGGAGAGACTGAAAGAACTCATTGCATCTGTGCAAACGGAAACATACAGAAAATCCATAAACTGGCCTGACTCACTGTAGACCAAATCAAGCCAGTTAATGGAAAATGGAACAAAGTCCAGGGGCTGAGCTGACGAAAGTTCATCATGCTCCATACACATCCCCCAGACAGATCCCTCCAGCATCCCTATGCTTACATTGCCACCCTACTTCCACCCTGCAATAGGCAGAACTCATGCTTAGCAAAATAGTAATGGGAAAAAAGACCCTAAGTCTTAGGTATTGTGTCATAGGCAGGATCTACACTGCTGTTTTAAAGCACTTTGAAGCGCTTTATAACAGTAGTGACAACTGTTGAGGCCCAGGACACACTCCAAAACAGTTGTCACTACTGTTATAAAGTGCTTTAAAGCGCTTTAAAACAGCAGTGTAGATCCGCCCTTGTGGATAGCTTTGCTTTTGGTGTCCTGGATTGTTTTCCGTTGAACCTTACTGTCAGTGGTTCTAACGTCTGGCGAGAGGTCAAAGAGATAACAGAGCAGGTGCCCAGTGATGTATTCTAGTCACTAGTGTAAACCCAATTAAACATTAATGTGCTGCAGCACAGTTAATATGCCATTTTACTTTCACATTTCAGCTCAACTTATCCAGCCTGCAGCAAACAAAGACTGCATCTGATTTGCTGTGTTGGTTTCAAAGTGATTTAAATTTCTCCACTGGCAGATCATAGAGATGACACAGTAGAACATGGGCAAAGGAGATCCACCTTTGATTTTTTTTGTCCCTCCTGCAAGGTGTTGGAAGAGTAAAATTAAATTTATGTCAAAGGGAAAGTTGAAGATGAGTATGGAGCAAGATTAGTGCCGTACCTCTTTGGCCTCAGGGCCGAATTCCATTTTGAAGAAGGTCTCAGGGGTTCACATATCAGTGACAAGAGGACCCAAAGACACTTGGAGTAGGTAAAAAATACCAGCATAGTTTAGCTTAAAGCTCATACTATCAGTAACTAAGCCATAGGAGAGGCATTTCATTTTAGAATGGGAGACAAACCACGTCAAACCCAAATGATCAGTGGACAAGGGGAAAGGGATGGGGCTGGGGGAATGGGGGCTGGCCATCTGGAGAACCCCAGGGGTATGGATTGGTACCCCAGTCCAGCCAGATTTGGCACGAGGGCCTGAGGTTGAACACCCCTAGTGTAGAGACAGACAGACAGACAGACAGACAGACAGACAGACAAAGACAGATGTCCATCATAGAGAGATAGAAGTGGAAATAGCCTCTCTAATCCTGGCTGATCATTCATGGGAAGTGTGCTTGTGCATGCAGCCTAACTGCTCCTGCCTCTCTCCTCCCACCAGTGGGAGTGGGTAAACAAACCAGGAACTCACAAAGAGATGAAAGCTGGGCATTCTGTCCAAACTTGGACTTGCTGTTGGTTGCTGATTCTTGGCTTGCTTCAGAGTGAGAATCTTGGAGAAGGGTTTGGACAAAATGCTAAGCTTTCCCTTAGTGTGTGTTCCTAGTTTGTTTAGCCACACCTACTAGTGGGAGGAGCCAAGCAGGAGTGATTGGGCATCATGTACCAGCATGCTGCTCATCACGGCCGGAGTCAAGGGTAGGCATGGTCGGGTACTTACCAAGAGTCTGTACCCAAGCAAAGGCCCATGAAGAGGAACACCCCTTGAATTTGCCTCTGTTCTTCACCACTGGAATCTGCTTGTTTGCCAGCCTTCCACCCATTGAGGGTGTCTTGTCCAAGGGCCCTCCAAAACCTGGAGCTGGTATTGTCACTCATGAATGGTAAACCTGGATTCTCCAAAATCTGGCTTACTGGGAATGGACAGACCCACCCACATCTGATTCATCAGACGCCTGCCCTGCTGCTGCTGCCTGCCCCTGCTCATAGCATTGTGTGGGCTTCTTTTGAGGCTCAGCGAGCATCCAACAATGCCGCGAGCCCATCTGCCATTATCCAGAGCCTCCATTGTGTGAACCAATGGAGGCTCTGGAAACGACACATTTTCCTTGTGTAAACGGGCCTTTACGGTCGCCACTTACACAACGGGGGAAATACGTAATTTCTGGAGTCTCCGTTGTTGTGTACAATGGCTGCCGGATGCTTGTTGGGCTGCACAGGTATTCAAAAGTGCATACCTGCAAACAAGTCTTGGGTGCCTTACTGGGACCTTGGGCGGGGGATCACCCAACTGAGTCGGGGGGGGGGGAGAAGTAGGAAAGAATCCTGCCTGAATCCCTGGAGAACCATTGCTTCCAGACAGTGTTAACAATACTGGGCTTGATGGACCAATAGTCTGACTCAGTATCAGGCAGCTTCCTACATTCCATGATAAGTAATAAATCCCTAACCTAGAATTTCCCAAGTTTCGGGGGGGGGGCAGGTCACAGGGTATTCGAGCTGATTTGGGTAACCAGGGAGAGTGTGGAGGTGTGAGATCTTTGCTTCTAAAGTGGAAGCTATTGCTTCTTTCCCACTGCACTTTTTCCTCTCCCGACGGCTGCAAATTCCAACAACAGTTATCAGTTTATCATACCACTGAAGGTGACCCAAGAACAAATTTCCACCTAATCCCCCAAGGTATCCTCAGATTAGCAGAGATAAGGCCTACTCTGGTATCCAAGATAAAAGTCAAGACATTAATTCAAGGGTGTAAATTTATCAAATGCCATCATATCTAGTGTGCATTCAATATTAAATGTTAATCAAATTACTCTTCATAAGCCAGGGCTCCTGGTTATTTTTAACTTGTCAGTCACGACAATGGTGTGACATGAAATACAGACAGAAACATTATAAACAACCCTTGCTGTCATCTGTCAGTTCCCAAATACCAAAGGGAATCTTTTTTTTTTTTTTAAGGATTACCTGAGTGATTCAATTGATGCTTCCATGAAATGTCCACATCTTAAAAAGCTTCCCCCGCTACTAAATTACCTTTGTTCATTCAGCAGGGATAGGGTGGGTTCCCCCCTCCCCCATGCTGGTGCCATGCTTATCGTATTCACTCTATAGCATCCTTCCCCCAACTTGGTGCCCCTAATATAAGAGTTTGACAAATATGTAGAGAGTTGCAAGAATGGAGAGATGGAACTCACTACCACAAGATGTAATGATGGCCACCAATTTGGATGGCTGTAAAAGGGGGTTGGATAAATTCCTGGAGGAGAAGCCCTGATGGTTATATGCTATGTGCTATTCCATATCCGAGTCAGTAAACCTGTGTGCCGCAGTTGCTGGGGAACATGGGTGGGAGGGTGCTATTGCACCATGTCCTGCTTTGTTGGTCCCTGGTCGACACCTGTTTGGCCACTGTGTGAACAAAGCGCTGGATTAGATGGACTCTCGGTCTGATCCATCATGGCTCTTCTTATATTCTTATATTCTTACTTTTGCACTCATGTCCTACTTGTGGGCTTCCTGTTTGCTACTGTAGGAACAGAATGTTGGACAAGATAGATCTGTCTTTTTAAGTTCTTATGTTTTGTCCTTTTGTCCTTTGTGAGTATTCTACTTACGTCTTCTTGCAATCTAGTTCTCAGGGTGTACACACAGCTATTTTATTCCATATAATGAATGCATAGGATTGGCTGTCGCAAAATAGGGGCACCACCATCTACCTTACGTGTTTTAAAAGCAGATTTGAAAGATTCTTGGAGGAAAGACCCGTCAGTGTCTTCTCCTGTGCAATGTCTACCCATGTGGGTTAGGTTCATTGCAACGCATTGAGCATGCCTATGCTCAATGCTGCTAATACGATACATAATCGCACGAACCTCCCTAATCATACCAGCTGGACACTAGCAGGAGCAACCACAGAATTGTGGCATGTCCTCCCTCATTAGGACCATTTCAATGAGACCTCAGAGCACAATCCGTATGTGCTTTCCTGGAAGTAAGGCCTTCTAATTTCAGTGGGGCTTACCCCCTCCCATGTAAGTATGTATAGGATAGCAGTTCTTTCTCCTTACGGGGGCAGAAATGCATGGAAACAGCCTCTCCTTTCAATTGGGACAGTAGAGGCTGGTGGCTCAGAATTTGGTGGGGCTGTGAATCGATTCCGGATTTTGGTCAGAACCAGACAGAACTTCAAAGGAGCTATCCAATATACTGAACCTGTTTTGGGAAGAGGTCTCAGTACCTTGAATCATTCCTTTAGCATTCTGGCTGAAACCCAGAATAGATTCATAGCCCCACTAAAATCAGAGCCTCCAGCCTCCACTGACCTCAGCCACTGCTGGCTTTGCCTCCCCCTCCCCCACCATCCAGTGCCTCCTCCGATCCCCTATGAGGGAATGCAGCCAACAGAAGCAACAACAAAGGTTGTCTGTCACTTATCTACACTATTCCCTTAGGAAGAGCAAAGATGAGAGATGGTATTTTTATACTCATGATGGCTCTCCATACATCAATTGTTGTGGGGTTTTGGTTTTTTGCTAATATTGTCTTTCACATTAATACATGCCATTAGCTTGAATGATTTATGTCAGCAAGCACGACCAATAATCCCAGAACGACTCCCCAACCCTTTAAATAAGTGCTTGAAATGTGTCCCATTACACAGAGTGTGATTTGCAAGCCAGAATCTCAGTTTCTGAGCATTAAAGCTGAGCAGGCTAACAATCCAGCACCTTCATTCCCCCAGCTGAAAATGGATTCTTGGTGTATTTGTGACTGTGTTTATCTGCTTTCTATGGAAAGGACCCAACTGCCACTCACCCAAACCAATCCTATTCTCACTGCTGCTGCAGTATATAACCAAAAAGCGATATTTCACATAGGAGATGCTTGGAATAGGATTTTGAAGTGTGAGAAATGTGGAGAATTGGTTGCACGGTCTTACTTCTTCGGCCCTGCACTATCATTCCAATTGCAGACCCAGGGGCAAACTCAAAATGGGTTAGCGGGAGATTGGTATGGTATGTTGTAGATTTATTTTCCTAAGTACTTAATATTCCTTAAAATAAAGATTTATTGCGAAAGGAGGCCACTCGTTTGAATGGGAAGAGAACTAAGCAAGGTGTGCAAGGGGAAATATATTTTGCTTTTCCATTCACTTCCTATTCTATGTTGTTTTGCTTCCCATCTCTTCAAATTGCATTAGTTCAACACTCCAGATATTTTGGACTACAGCTCCCATAATAATAATAATAATAATAATAATAATAATAATATATTTATTTCTAACCCGCCTCTCCCTCTGGATCGAGGCGGGGAACAACAATAAATATAAATACAAAGACCATAAAATAGATAAAACATTAAAAACAAATCAAACTAATACATTATTAAAACATCTTAAAATTCAACTAGGTAGGCCTTCTGGAAGAGATCAGTCTTCACGGCTCTCTTAAATTCAAGAAGACTACTAAGTTGTTGAATCTCTCCCGGCAGGCCATTCCACAGTCTGGGAGCGACAGAAGAGAAGGTCCTCTGGGTCACACTCGCCAGCCTAGTTCTGGCTGATTGCAGTAAATTATTCCCAGAGGACCTGAGTGTGCAGGGTGGATTATATGGGAGAAGGCGATCCCACAAGTAACCTGGTCCCAAACCATGTAAGGCTTTAAAGGTAATAACCAACACTTTATACTTTGCCCGGAGACTAATTGGCAGCCAGTGGAGTGATTTTAAGACTGGTGTAATGTGGTTACCCCTAGGTGTACTGGTGACCAACCTGGCTGCCATATTCTGAACTAGTTGAAGTTTCCAGACTAGGCACAAAGGTAGCCCTGTGTATAGCGCATTGCAGAAGTCGAGCCTCGAAGTTACCAGTGTGTGCACTACCGTCTTTAGGTCTTCCAACTCTAGGAACGTGCGCAGCTGGCGTATCAGCCGAAGCTGATAGTAGGCACTCCTGGCCGTCACATCTATCTGGGCTGTCATCTGGAGCGACGGATCCAGGAGTACCCCCAAGCTGCGAACACAGTCTTTCAGGGGGGGGTGTAACCCCATCCAGAACTGGTTGACACACCTCCAAACCCAGATTGTGGCCTTTGACAGCAAGCACCTCCGTCTTGTCTGGATTCAGCTTCAGTTTGTTTTTCCTCATCCAGCCCTTTACCGCCTCCAAGCATTCATTCAGAGGAGACACACTATCATTAGCTGACACTGTTGTCGATTTGGGTGTCATCAGCATACTGATAGCACCCCACCCCATACCTCCGGATGATCTCTCCCAGCGGTTTCATATAAATATTAAACAGCATTGGGGATAGGATGGCACCTTGTGGTACACCACATAGCAACTTCTTCTTTGAAGAGCAGCTATCCCCAAGCATCACCATCTGGAACCTGCCCGAGAGATAGGACCGGAACCACTGAAGCACAGTGCCCCCGATTCCCAATCCCCTCAGGCGTTCCAGAAGGATACCATGGTCGATGGTATCGAAAGCCGCTGAAAGGTCCAGGAGTACCAACGGGGACACACTCCCCCTGTCAATACTCAGGCGTAGATTATCCACTAAGGTGACGATAAGCCTCAGCCAGCATGACCAAATGTCAGGATTTGTGGGAGTTGTGGTCCAAAACACCTATGCCAGTAATACCATGTAAAGTAGACAGAATAGAGCCTTTAGCAATTTGCAGTGATCCCAGGAGAAGGAGGACAGGGTTTTTTTTGAATAAGAACTGGTGTTATGAACGTGCCCCTGTTTTCATCTGTGAAATGTTAGGGGATGTACAGCTAGCACCAGCTCCAGGTTTTTGAGAGCTCTTGAGCAGGACACCCTCAACAGGCCCCTGTCTCTTGGTGAGTTCACCTTCTCAGAGCCATTATTACCAGCTGCTATTGCTTAGGGTGACCATATTTGGGAAACAAAAAAAGGAGGGCACCCAGTGGGGGGAAAGCAACTTTCCGGGGCCTCTGGAAAGTATGCCATTCACCTCCCACCAGCTTAAAGGCCCCAATTGGAGCGGAGGAGGGGAAAGTGTGTCATTCCCTCCCCGTTCCCCCCCCCCCCCGCTCCAATCGGGGTCTTTTCTATAATGTCCAGGAATGACACGATTTCCCCTTTAAGGCCCTGATTGGAGCAGTGGGAGGGAAATGAGGGAAATGAGGCCAATGATTAGGGTGATCATATGAAAAGGAGGACAGGACTCCTGTATCTTTAACAGTTGTATAGAAAAGGGAATTTCAGCAGGTGTCAGTTGTACGCATGCAGCACCTAGTGGAATTCCCTCTTCGTCACAAGTGTTAAAGCTGCAGGAGTCCTACCCTCTTGACCAGATACAAAAGAGGGCAGGGCTCCTGCAGCTTTAACTGTTGTGATGAAGAGGGAATTTCACCAGGCGTTGCATGCATAAAAATGGCATCTGCTGGAATTTCCTAGCCTGTATACATAGGCTGACCATCTGAAAAGGAGGACAGGGCTCATATAACTTTAACAGTTGTAGAGAAAAGGGAATTTCAGCAGGTGTCATTTGTATGCAATTAGTTCCTGGTGAAATTCCCTCTTCATCACAACTGTTAAAGGTGCAGGCACTATACTAGAGTGACCATATACAAAAGAAGGCAGGGCTCTGCAACTTTAACTGTTGTGATGAAGAGGGAATATCACCAGGAACTAATTGCATACAAATGACACTGGTTGGAATTCCCTTTTCTCTACAACTGTTAAAGTTATGTGAGCCCTGTCCTCCTTTTCAGATGGTCAGCCTAGTATACAGCTTCGTTGGTTTGAGGGTAACAGTGTTGAAGGTGTGCCATCAGCTGTTTTGGGGTTGTTATTGTTGTTTTGTTTTAAATCCACAAAGTTCCTGTGTGCATGTTTCCCTCTGTGATTTCTGTCCTGGCTTCCTGTAATGCCATAGGATGGAGACAAACGATCGCCCTATCAGGTTGAGATTAGAAATGCCTTTGTTTTCTTCCCCTTTAATTACACCAAGCAGGAATACGGGCTTAGATGGTTTAAATCACCCACTGATACTGCCCATCTGTAAATCGTAATTATTGTGCTAAGGAAAACAGTTTTAAAAATTCATGCTAACTCTTTTTGCATCTTTTATTGTACATAGCGACTTAAACATTTTATTGTTTAGATGGCAAAGGCAAAGCCCTGAGGCAAAATGTACATACCCTGAGGTACTTTGAGCATTTAAAATGGCAACAAGGAATAACAGCTTGTTAGATGATGATCATATTATGGGATGAAGTTTAGTCTCTGGGTATGTATGCAAATCAGTGTTTCACAACCTTCCCATAGAGGAGATTACTTCTTTCTTTTTTTTTTCCTTCTAAACTTGGAAACCTGCAGCTCATACTTATGATTTATGTTTGTATATGAAATAATAAGCACTTGTATCCCCCAGAGGAGCCCAACTTGCTGTGTTTCTCTATGCTTTCTGGCTGGAAGGGGACAACCAGTGTTGAATTACAAGTGGAAGCCCTCCTATGGAGGGTATTTTTGTTTGTTTGTTATGTTTCTTTCCTTGTTTGAGTCCAGGTTCCAGCATAGCTTGGGGCAGTGCCTGCAAGGGTGGTAACCCCTCCAGTGATCCAAAAATGGCACAGATCTCAGAAGCTGCCACAACTGAACACCAGTCCATTTTAGCTCAGAGATGCTTCACCCATGCATCGGCTTCCAGTCCTGCTCTAACTAGCTCTGGCTCTTTGCTTGGTAAATATAGGGACATAAAAAATAGAAAATAGAAATTTAGCAGGCAAATGGTCAAGCACAGTAGGGGTTTTCCAGAGAGAGAAAGAGAGATCTCAGGTGCAGCCAAGGTCAAAATCTGGGAGATCAGTCAAATAGAAATACAGTCCAAAAGCAGTTAGGCAGGAGTCCAGGGGTCAGTAGCACAAAGATCCAAACCAGGTCAGGGTAACAGGAGACTGGGGCTGAAAAAATGGCATTGTTTCCAGCAATGGGAAGACTGATATTTCATGCATATATTGCCAGAGCTTCCTGAGCCCCACTCAGGGCTCAGCTGCAATTCATTACAGACATTGCTACCAAGGAGCCCCTTCCTCCTGAGGAGCCCTTTTTTTCTAATCGAGAAGATGTTCTTAAAGGAGCCCTGCTGGCCTGCCTCTTGAGGTGATGACACTCTCATGGGGTAGGTCTCTGCCTCCTCCTCCTGTGGGGATGAACCCAAAGTCATCTCCCCTGAGGGCCCCCTCCCCAGGTCTCCTGCCATGGTAGCTCCTTGGTGTCATCTATCTCTGAGAGCTCTAACTCCTCAGAGGAGGAGGATTCCTCCAGTGGGGGCATGACACTTCCCCAATGAGGAAGAGGCTGTGTAAGAGTATCCCCCACTTTCTGCCACCTCTCACTGTTAACTCCAAACCCTATCCACAGGATGAATCCTGGTAGGTTATAGTAAGTTTAGATGTATTAAACTATTCCAGAGTCAAGTTTACCTGGTTTAATGGGGTGGGGTGGGGGGCTGTTATCACACATGCTCATAGTTGAGAGCTGTCTAATTTTTCACCCCCATTCCAAATTTATCTTTGGTGAATTTCAGTCCCAAGCTATTCTCTGAAGGCTTGAATATTTTCCAAAAATGTTCACCATCCACATATCTCCAATGCAATTTTATACTTGCCATGCAACAGTATTTGACCATGTGTGATAGCTGACATTTAATAGCATTTAGTATCTGACCACATCTGATAGATAATATTCCATGGCATTTAGTATAAGACAATTGACAGCTTATGACATTTCATGTTTGATGCCTGCCAAAATCATTTTTTTTAAATCACATTCACATACTGGCATGGTAGCAAATCAAATGAAATTCTTGGAGCACCAAAATCTCCATGTTTCCAACACTCTTATCCCATTTCAGTTTCACTATCCATTCTTGCCCTTTTCGTTTCAGCATTTTTCCAGACATGGGTATAGGTACGTGTTGTACAAACTAATACATTATGCAGTGCAATACTAATTTTAACAGATTAGCTTTGCCTAAAAGCTATTTATTTTTATTTATTTATTAAAACATTTACATCCCGCCCTATATTACAAGAATCTCAGGGCGGTGTACAAATAAAATCATACATATAAAATAGAATAAATGTACAATTCTAAAACAAATTAAACCATTAATTTATTAAAACCAATATGAAATTTTAAAATAGTAAAATCCAATTAAAACAAGACAGAGTGCAGACTGGTGGATTTAGCCATTAAAGACTTTATTAAAAAGCCATGTCTTAACGTGGGGAGGGCATTCCACAGCTGTGGTGCCACAACAGAGAAAGCCCTGTCCTATGTCCCACCATACCATCTATCTCGCGTTGGTGGGGCACGGAGAAGGGCTCCTCCTACAGATCTTAGGTCTTGGGCAGGCAGATATAGGGAGAGGCACTCCCTCAAGTATCGAGATCCCAAGCCGTTTAGGGCTTTAAATGTCATTACCAACACTTTGAATTCCAACCGGAAACATATTGGCAGCCAGTGCAATTCCTTTAAGAGACAACACAATCCACCTCCTCCTAATCCTTATGGGTAGCAGCTGCCCATTCCCATTCTCCCGCTGGCCCAGGCTCAGCTGCTGCTGAGATCAAAACACTGCAACATGCCTAGTCATTCCTAATAACATGGGACTCTAGAACGGTGGCCCTTTCGTTTTGCAATGCACCTTTGTTCAGTTTTCAGTTCCAGCTTTGAAAATGGTTTTCCGTGAACACTTAAGGAGAGAGGTGGTGGAGAGTGCAATTTTACTGCATATATGGTGGTTTAAATGGTGCATTTTCTACTTTATGAGTTTAGCCAGAAATATTTCCAGATCAGGTTATTTCCTGCGAGGAATAAAAAGTATTTATATCCCCCAAACAGTAAATTTCCAGAGAAAAATATGATTAAGTACTGTAGCCTTCGATAAGAAATATAGCTACACTGCCATATAGGATATTCAAACCCGTTGTGATTCATGTCCTATAAAATTTGTTTGTAGTCTCAATCAGATTTTGAGCGCTGAATGGCAAAAAAAAAAGTGTAGAGGATGGATTACTTGCCGTAGTGATGTAATATCTTAATCTGTTTATTGAAGTTTCGATACCACATCCAAAACTACCTTTAAAGATGTGGTTGTTACCGTCAAAAAAGGGTTAATCTTCAAAGAATTGCCTTCAGAAACGATAAATGGAAATAATGTCATTCTGCTGTGGCACCATAAAAACTTATCAAATGTATCATGGTAGGACCTTTCGTAAACTAGATTGAACTTCATCAGTTGTGTCTAATGAAGTAGACTCTAGTCCATGAAGGTTAATGCTTTAATAGATGTGTTAGTCTTTAAGGAACTGCAAGGCTCTAAGTTGCCCTTTAATATACAGAAATGTTGAATTAGCAAGGTCTGAAAGGGCACTCTGCTCATGTTTGTTTGAATCTGAGTAGATGTCTTCATGCAGTCAGGAACCCTAGTAAGGGTTGTGCATGGAGGGTCCTACTTGCATTCAAGGAAACGCAAGTTGAACTCCCTTTCAGACCTTGCTGATTCAAGACAGTGGGAATGCCTAAAGAGGACTCTATGTCATTCAGGATATCCATGCTTTGAAAGTCCAGCACTTTTGAGGTCCAATGGATCCCCACTGCCCTACCAGATCGGCTTGTGTTTGTGAGCTGAGCTGCTGGCTTTTGCTGAAATCTGGGACATTTTGCATTTTTTTTTCTTGGCAGTATAAAGTTGCACAACTGCAGGCATGATTTGCATTATTTGTGCAGATGCAAATTCCACCCACCATTTCTGAAACTTTCTATTGACGAGGAAAGGAAAACAAATAGGTTTGATGCAGATCAATTTGGGCCAGCTTGTGGGAAGTGGCCTATAAGGTACTGCAAGGCTCAGTCCTGGGCCCAGCGCTCTTCAACATTTTTATTAATGATTTGGATGGGGAGGTGCAGGGAATGCTTATCAAATTTGCAGACAACACAAAATTGGGTGGCATCGCTAATACCCTGGATGACAGAAACAAACTTCAAAGTGATCTTGATAGGCTGGAGCGCTGGGCTGAAAACAATAGAATGAAATTTAACAGGGATGAATGCCAAGTTCTACACCTAGGAAAAAGAAACCAAATGCACAGTTACAAGATGGGGGTACTTGGCTTAGCAATACTATAGGCAAGAAGGATCTTGGAATTGTAGATCACAAGCTGAATATGAGCCAACAATGATGTGGCTGCAAAAAAAGTAAATGCTATTTTGGCATGCATTAATAGAATCACTTTTAAATCGCGCAAGGTACTGGTTCCCCTCTATTCAGGACTGGTTAGGCCTCATCTTGAGTATTGAGCGCAGTTCTGGGCACCACACTTCAAGAAGGATGCAGACAAGCTGGAGTGTGTTCAGAGAAAGGCAACGAGGATGATCAGGGGTCTGGAAACAAAGCCCTATGAGGAGAGACTGAAAGAACTGGGCATGTTTAGCCTGGAGAAGAGAAGACCGAGGGGAGACATTATAGCAGTCTTCAAATACTTGAAAGGTTGTCACACAGAGGAGGGCCAGGATCTCCCCTCAATCACCCAGAGTGCAGGACATGGAATAATGGGCTCAAGTTACAGGAAGCCAGATTCCAGCTGGACATCAGGAAAAACTTCCTGATTGTTAGAGCAGTATGACTATAGAACCAATGACCTAGGGAGTTTGTGGGTTCTCCCACACTAGAGGTATTCAAGAGGCAGCTGGACAATCATCTGCCAGGTATGCTTTCAGGTGGATTCCTGCATTGAGCAGGGGGTTTGACTCAATGGCCTTATAGGCCCCTTCCAACTCTACTATGATTCTAGGTCATATCATGTCTCCCCTCAATCTTCTCTTCTCAAGGCTAAGCATGCCCAGTTCTTTCAGTCTCTCACCATGTAATTCATTGTCTTAAAACATGGAGAGTTCATAACTATTTGCATTATAGAAATGGGAGAGAATTAAACTTGAAAGCTGCAATTTGTATTGCAGATCACTTTGTGATCCTTTAGGTGACTGTTCATTTGGTTTGATCTATTTCACTCTTCCCAACAACACAAAATCCTTCCTCAGTTGATATTTCCTAAGTGTCTGGAGTGTAGCGCCAGGTGAAGAAGGGGCGTCTCTGAGATGTGGTTTATAAGTGGAGATGAAAGTCATTAAAATTGATTTCCTGATGAATAACACTGGGGAAACCGTTCCCTTAGATGTCTTTTATCTATTTTCAATCACTTAATTCTTTCAGGACATTTTTGTGTTATATTCTGAAACACCATGTCACATCAAAATAATTCATAAAGTAAATCTGGTTCATTAAATCTAAGACAGCAAGTTGGATGGAGATGATGGACTCCAGCTCTTGACCCAAGGAAAAAGACTAGTCAGGAATACATCCTGTTCTCATTTGCCACTGACTCTGTTGGAGGAAGCCGCTCATCTACAAACAAAACCTCTTTGTTGAGTTTGACAGTCAGGGTTAAATTGGTTCTATATGCCATACCAGATTAGCACACAGAAAGTGCATACAGATTTAAATGCCTAGTTACGCACACCTGTATCTTGAACGTTGGGAGAATCTAAGTTAAAAAAAATATGCATATCTATTTACTTATTCAAATTAGATTCATTGAAAAAGGAAAGTACAAGTGTTCAACTCCTATTTCCTTTCAACATTAACTCAAACTGCTGAAGACCAGTCTGAATATGACATTTATTTTTATACAAGATTCTGGAAAACACCACATAAATGGTAGGGATGTGCACTGGATCGGACCCGATCCACGATCCGAGTCCGGTCCAGTGGGAAATCGGATAAATTATCCGATTTCCGATCCCGCAGCTGGATCGGCCGATCCAATCCGAACCGGTCCGAAAAAGCTCCGAACCGGATCGGCGGATCGGCGGGCGCCCACTGGCGCCCACCGCCGCTTCCATTGGCGGGCGCCAGCGGGCGCCCGCCGATGAAAGTGGACAGCGGGGGGGGGGGAGGAGGGGGGCACTTACCTTCTCGGCCCGGTGGCTCCCGTCCGGCGCCGGCGCCTACTACTACTAGCAGGCTCCGCGGCCTGCTCTAGGGTGGCGCGCCGGGTGATGTCATCACCCGGCGCGCTACTCTAGAGCAGGCCGCGGAGCCTGCTGGAAGTAGTAGGCGCCGGCGCCGGACGGGAGCCGCCGGGCCGGAAAGGTAAGGAGGGGGTGCGTGGAGGGGAGGAGGGGGCGCGCGGAGGGGGGAGGGGGGCCCTTACCTGCCCGGCCCGGCGGCTCCCGTCCGGCGCCGGCACCTACTACTCCCAGCAGGCTCCGCGGCCTGCTCTAGGATGGCGCGTCGGGTGATGTCATCACCCGGCACGCTACTCTAGAGCAGGCCGCGGAGCCTGCTGGAAGTAGTAGGCGCCGGCGCCGGACGGGAGCCGCCGGGCCGGAAAGGTAAGGAGGGGGTGCGTGGAGGGGAGGAGGGGGGAGGGGGGCCCTTACCTTTCCGGCCCGGCGGCTCCCGTCCGGCGCCGGCGCCTACTACTCCCAGCAGGCTCCGCGGCCTGCTCTAGGATGGCGCGCCGGGTGATGTCATCACCCGGCGCGCTACTCTAGAGCAGGCCGCGGAGCCTGCTGGAAGTAGTAGGCGCCGGCGCCGGACGGGAGCCGCCGGGCCGGAAAGGTAAGGAGGGGGTGCGTGGAGGGGAGGAGGGGGCGCACGGAGGGGGGAGGGGGGCCCTTACCTGCCCGGCCCGGCGGCTCCCGTCCGGCGCCGGCGCCTACTACTCCCAGCAGGCTCCGCGGCCTGCTCTAGGATGGCGCGCCGGGTGATGTCATCACCCGGCGCGCTACTCGAGAGTAGGCCGCGGAGCCCGCTGGTAGTAGCCGCCGGCGCCGGACGGGCCGAGAAGGTAAGCAGTGGCGGGGAAGGGGGCTTACCCCCCCCCGGAGCCGTCCGCTTCTATCCGCTGGCGCCCGCGGGCGCCAGCGGATGGAAGCGGGCGGCCCCAGGGGGGGTAGGGAGCGCGGGGGAGGGGGTTTACCTGCCGGGGCCGTCCACAGCGGACGGCCCCGGGGGGGGGAGGGAGTTAGGCCCCCCCCTTACCCACCCGCCGCCATTTTTTCCTCATAGACTTGCATTGCAATGCAAGTCTATGGGGAAAAAAATGGCGGCCGATCCAAAAATGTACGATTTTTGGGTCGGGATCGGACTCGATCCGGTCCGGGGGGCCTCCGATTTTGTCCGAACCGGTCCGGGACAAAATTGGAGGTCCCGATCCGGGTCCCGATCCGATCCGGGGGGTCCGTGCACACCCCTAATAAATGGGGACTTTAACAGGCTAAGGGATGACCTAGCTCTGTTCTATTTATTTAGCATTGTTGCATAGATGACATCTTTATACTAATGTCCTACACCTCTAGAAGTCTTTGGCAGCAGCTTCTTGGTGGTCTTCAAAGGGAGCCCAAATAGAAAGCATTTATTTACTGTTTTTTTTAAAAAATGTTTATATAAACCCAAAGTTGGCATCTGTTGCACTCCAGCAGGGAGAGAATTCCAAATGCAGGGTATGACAACATGAAAGATACTCTTCTTTGTTGCCACTGGATGTACCTGTGTAGGCAATGGGGCAACCATCAGGGTAGCTCTTGGTGAACTGGCAGGTTGATATAGGAGAAGACTGTGACGCCCTGCCTGTACCTGTGCCACTCACAAGGCTACACAACAGGGCTGTCCATGCCACTCGCACTCAGGGCTTACTTCAACCCCCCCCCCCCTGTGTTTATGACGTGTTTGAGAATTTAGGGCAACTGCTGCTGCTCCCGTCACGCCTTTATTCTTCTAGGCCCCACAGCTCCACAGCCCAGCACCCTAGCCCTCAAATCCCCCTTCTTATGTCCGCTGCCACCAGTACCTTACTCAGGTACAATTCCAATGTTCACACCAGTTGTAAATAAACAAGATTTATTAACAGAAGTATATGCAGGTTAATAAGCGTGATGGTTTCCTCAGGTATAGACTCGTATTGGTTACAGGCACAATGCTTTATGGTTTCAGTACTTTCTTCTTATAACATTGACAATAGAAACTCTCACGTTCTAATTATCCTGCCTACTCTACCCACTCTACACTACTCTTCACTCTCTCCCACAAACTAGTTCCCCCAAAATAACAAAACACGTTGGTCCTTCCTATCTCTAATCTCCCTCTTCCTATCTCCCTCTCCCTCTTCCTATCTCCCTCTCCCTCTTCCTATCTCCCTCTCCCTCTTCCTATCTCCCTCTCCCTCTCCCTCTCCCTCTCCCTCTCCCTCTCCCTCTCCCTCTCCCTCTCCCTCTCCCTCTCCCTCTCCCTCTCCCTCTCCCTCTCCCTCTCCCTCTCCCTCTCCCTCTCCCTCTCCCTCTCCCTCTCCCTCTCCTCAACTAACTAACTAACTCTTAACTAACTAACTGTCAGCTCTTGTCAGCTCCCTCAATATATACACAGAAACTCTCACACAGCCAGCCAATCCAGGCACTCCCCCGCCACCATCCAATCAGCACTCACACATGAACTCCTCCCCCCCTTATTCTTACCTAGTAACAACAGAACTGTTCTCACATTTACCTTCTTTTATGGCCTTTATATACAACTACTTACAAATGTTGATATAAACAGTTCTCCCAGCAGCTGAACATCACAAAGACATTTCCACAGGTAACCCAGTCCCAGGTTGTTGACATTTCATTAGTCTAAATTCAATGTTACCAAGGAATGAATCAAAGAGGCAAGGTTTCTTGGTCCCACTGGAGGGGTCTTCTTCAGAGGAAGAGCTGGAACTCCCAGAGATCCAGGGCACTGCAGATCAGGTACTGCCACCAGATCAGCAAGAACCTAGACCCTTGGGGGTAATGGTTGCAGGTCCATCCCTGTCAGGAGAAGGGGATTCTGCTTCTGAGGCAGAGTCTGAACAGCCCCCTGGCCCTCAGGAGCATCATCGCCTCAAGCAACAGGCCTGTAAGTTCCCTGTGATAAAGAGTTCTTATTTACGTCCTTGTGCAATTATAATTAACATAATGTATTTTAATGGTTTTTAATTTTGTGAACCGCCCAGAGAGCTTTGGCTATGGAGCAGTATAGAAATATAATGAATGAATGAATAAATTTCAGAGAAGGACTCCTCAGGAGAAAGTGACTCCTCAGGAGTAGGGTTCTGAACAAGGAGCTCTGATTACTGATGCTGAGCTCTGGGTGGGGCTCAGCAGGCTTTGTGAGCAAAAGCCTTCAATGTAGACTTAGCCAGTGTTGGAACAACACCATTTTTTTCCGGCTCCCAAGCCATGGACCTTGCTTCCTGGACCTTGCCCCATGGTTGATGTTCTGTGTTGATGGTCTTTGGACTCTTTATCAATTCTGCTTCTGACTGCATAATGTATCTGACTGGTTGCCTGAGTTTTCACCTCTACCTCTTATTTGGACCTCTCCTGACTTAAGCCTGAACCCCATTGGATAGAAACCTGTATGATTGAATGTTTGCTAGCTTCATGGCTTTCCTTCTATGTTTGCCGTCAAAGCAGCACACATGATCTCTATCTCCAAGAAGAAAGTATAAGTGGTGCACTAAGAAAACCTGGAAAATGATACTCTTGGCTAAAGCTACCACCTGATGCTCAAATATCCAAGTCTAGAAGCAGTCTTAGGCTGCAAATGTGTGTGTGTGGGGGGGGGGGGATAGGCCCACCTACAATAGGCTATCCGTTTCCTCCTTGAAAGTACTCCCTCTGTGTCATGAGGCTGTAGTAATTGAATGTAATCAAATCAGATGCAACAACAACCTTTGATACAGACAATTACCAAGACAACCCTATGAAAGAATGGATGTGAGAGATTTTATTTATAAAATGTTAAGCCAACACATCCGTTGCCTACTGAGAATCCGCATCCTCTGACAGGGAGGCCCAGAACTAATTATGCTGTGCCCTATTCAGAAATAAATCTTGACTAGACAATATTGCATTGATGCAATGGAGGTAGAGAAATAAATATAACATACCACCATCAAACAGATCAGGAGTAGGCTTTTGTATGGGCTCATCCTGTGGTTTTCCCCACCTACTCTCTCTATTGTCCCTGCCGCTACATTGTTCGAAGCTCCTCATTATACCCTGAAGCCAGATTAGTTCTTGCTAGAGAGAGCACAATGGAGTGACCATGCCAAGCTCACCATGTCTATTCCTGAGATTAACAAAGCCGGTGACTGTTTCCTGACTCCTACCTGAGCAGAGAAGAGAAGAAGAAGCTGCCCCAGCTAGCCTAGAAGGTACATAAAGAAAAGAGCTCCCAGAGAGTGAGCAATCACAGCGAGTGAGCAAGGAGAGCACACGAGTTTAACAGGAAAAGTTTGGTAGGGGAGGTCAAAGGGGAGGTCCTTAACAAAATTTGGTTCTTGTAAGACACACTCATATAGTAGGGGACTTTGTTCTTCACCTTCAGAGAGGACCAAGACAAATCACAGGCAATTTCAATACAATTGGAATGGCAGAAACAAAACCAAAATAGAGACTATGGACAGAAAGAAGTCTCTAGTGGTGGTGACCTGCAAAGTGTGTGCAATGCTTGTGGTCCTGCCTGAGATCAAGATAGTGTACACCAGCAAGAAGTGCAAGCTGGTTGGAAGAAAAAGTGAGTGTACTTGAGCGGTGCGTGTCCACCCTCCAAGGAATAAGAGAAGTGGAAGAGTTCTTAGACAGAATGGTGGAACTGCAACAGCAACAAGAAGCACAAGAGATTGAATTACAACAGCAAGCTGAAGCAGAAGTGGAGAATGCTGAGCTGAGGAAAGCCAATGAGGAGGAAACTCCCTGGAAAAGGGTGACAGTTAGGAGCAGAAGAAGACACTCTGTACCAGTGGAACCATTAGAGTTAAGTAACCACTTTCAGCTACTGGAGGATGAGACTGGAGGACAGCCTGCAGAGGAAGAATTACAGGGGACCCCATGCAACAGTGAACAAGAGGAAGAAGGTTGGTTGACCAAGAAAAAGAGGAATAGTCATTGTGGGAGACTCCCTGCTGCATGGGATTGAAATCCAAGTATGTCGCAAAGATCGATGGACTCACCAAGTATGCTGTCTCCTTGGAGGACAGATTAGTGACATGACTGAAGGGTGACCAAAGCTCATAAAACCCACTGACACATATCCTGTTCTTCTCATCCATGTGGGAACAAATGATATTGCCAAGCAGAGCTACAAAGAAATCATGTCTGACTTTGAAGCTCTGGGAAGGAAACTTAAGAACTTTGGAGCCGGATAGTTTTCTAATCCATCCTCCCAGATCTTGGAAAAGGAATAGAAAGGGAAAGAAAAAATACTCTGGGTGAACAACTGGCTACGAAGGTGCCGCCAACATGAGAGATTTGGATTCTGGGACCACAGACTATGCTACTTGGAAGATGGACTGCTGGCAAGAGATGGGTTGCACCTCACAAGGGTTTGGAAGGATGTGTTTGGCCACAGTATGAAGAACTTTCTCAGGAGGGCTTACAACCAAATCCTATGGCAGAGGAAGACATAAACTTCAAGGCAACAATGGATGAAGGCGTATGCACCATAACAGAGAGAACAGCTCCAATAGCACCCAAAATAGTGTTCACAACAAAGTAGGAAAGAAGCCAGACTATAAAGCACGTGGTCTTCGATGTCTATATACTAGGGATGTGCACTGGATCGGACCCGATCCACGATCCGAGTCCGGTCCAGTGGGAAATCGGATAAATTATCCGATTTCCGATCCCGCAGCTGGATCGGCCGATCCAATCCGAACCGGTCCGAAAAAGCTCCGAACCGGTTCGGCGGATCGGCGGATCGGCGGGCGCCCACTGGCGCCCACCGCCGCTTCCATTGGCGGGCGCCAGCGGGCGCCCGCCGATGAAAGTGGACAGCGGGGGGGGGAGGAGGGGGGCACTTACCTTCTCGGCCCGGTGGCTCCCGTCCGGCGCCGGCGCCTACTACTACTAGCAGGCTCCGCGGCCTGCTCTAGGGTGGCGCGCCGGGTGATGTCATCACCCGGCGCGCTACTCTAGAGCAGGCCGCGGAGCCTGCTGGTAGTAGTAGGCGCCGGCGCCGGACGGGAGCCGCCGGGCCGGAAAGGTAAGGAGGGGGTGCGTGGAGGGGAGGAGGGGGCGCGCGGAGGGGGGAGGGGGGCCCTTACCTTTCCGGCCCGGCGGCTCCCGTCCGGCGCCGGCGCCTACTATTCCCAGCAGGCTCCGCGGCCTGCTCTAGGATGGCGCGCCGGGTGATGTCATCACCCGGCGCGCTACTCTAGAGCAGGCCGCGGAGCCTGCTGGAAGTAGTAGGCGCCGGCGCCGGACGGGAGCCGCCGGGCCGGAAAGGTAAGGAGGGGGTGCGTGGAGGGGAGGAGGGGGCGCGCGGAGGGGGGAGGGGGGCCCTTACCTTTCCGGCCCGGCGGCTCCCGTCCGGCGCCGGCGCCTACTATTCCCAGCAGGCTCCGCGGCCTGCTCTAGGATGGCGCGCCGGGTGATGTCATCACCCGGCGCACTACTCTAGAGCAGGCCGCGGAGCCTGCTGGAAGTAGTAGGCGCCGGCGCCGGACGGGAGCCGCCGGGCCGGAAAGGTAAGGAGGGGGTGCGTGGAGGGGAGGAGGGGGCGCGCGGAGGGGGGAGGGGGGCCCTTACCTTTCCGGCCCGGCGGCTCCCGTCCGGCGCCGGCGCCTACTATTCCCAGCAGGCTCCGCGGCCTGCTCTAGGATGGCGCGCCGGGTGATGTCATCACCCGGCGCACTACTCTAGAGCAGGCCGCGGAGCCTGCTGGAAGTAGTAGGCGCCGGCGCCGGACGGGAGCCGCCGGGCCGGAAAGGTAAGGAGGGGGTGCGTGGAGGGGAGGAGGGGGCGCGCGGAGGGGGGAGGGGGGAGGGGGGCCCTTACCTGCCCGGCCCGGCAGCTCCCGTCCGGCGCCGGCGCCTACTACTACCAGCAGGCTCCGCGGCCTGCTCCAGGGTGGCGCGCCGGGTGATGTCATCACCCGGCGCGCTACTCAAGAGTAGGCCGCGGAGCCCGCTGGTAGTAGCCGCCGGCGCCGGACGTGCCGAGAAGGTAAGTGGCGGGGAAGGGGGCTTACCCCCCCCCCGGAGCCGTCCGCTTCTATCCGCTGGCGCCCGCGGGCGCCAGCGGATGGAAGCAGGCGGCCCCAGGGGGGGTAGGGAGCGCGGGGGAGGGGGTTTACCTGCCGGGGCCGTCCACAGCGGACGGCCCCGGGGGGGGGAGGGAGTTAGGCCCCCCCTTACCCACCCGCCGCCATTTTTTCCTCATAGACTTGCATTGCAATGCAAGTCTATGGGGAAAAAAATGGCGGCCGATCCAAAAATTTCCGATTTTTGGATCGGGATCGGACTCGATCCGGTCCGGGGGGCCTCCGATTTTGTCCGAACCGGTCCGGGACAAAATTGGAGGTCCCGATCCGGGTCCCGATCCGATCCGGGGGGTCCGTGCACACCCCTACTATATACTAATGCCCAGAGTATGGGAAACAAACAGAACGAACTTGAACTGATAATGCATGAAGGCAAATACCACTTGATAGGTATAATTGAAACTAGGTAAGATGTTTCCCATGACTGGAATATAGCAATTGAAGGATATAACTTGTTCAAATAAATAGAATAAATAGAAAGGGAGGCAGAGTCACACTATATGTTAAAAATACTTATCCCTGCACAGAAATACAGGAAGATGAGCCTGGGAGTCCCATCGAGAGCATCTGGATTAAAATAAATGGGGCAAGGAATAAAAAGAACATAATAGAGTCTGGTACTGACCACCTAATCAAGTAGAAGATGAGGATGAACTCAGAAGACTCAGAACTATGATAGGTAAGGTCCCATGGCAAGTGACTCTAATGAGAAAAGGACTCCAAGATCAGTGAGAGTTTTTAAAAAAGGAAATTTTAAAGGCAAAATTACAAACAATTCCAACAAGGAAAAAAGATAGAAGACAACAAAAGAAACCAATGTGGCTCCACAAAAAACTTAGAGATGACCTGAAAACAACAAAAAAAGATACATATAGGAAGTGGAAGTAAGGCCAGCCTACAAAAGAAGAGTACAGACAGATAGCACAGAAGTGCCAGAATGGCGTCAGGAAGGCTAAAGCTGAGAATGAGCTGAGACTAGCGAGGGATGCTAAAAGCAAAAGGCTCTCTTCAGATACATAAATCGAAAAAGACAGAGGAAAGAAATGGTGGTTCACCACCATCACACAAAAATGGATGACTCTGAAGCAGCTTCTATTACTGGAACAATTTGAGAACCAAGCTCTATCAAGACAGGTGACTTTCCTTTAATAATAATAATAATAATAATAATAATAATAATAATAAATAGGCATTGTATTATATGTATACAATTATATTTATATGATATGGATTTAATATCATGCAAAATTGTCATGATAACAAATACCTAAAAGAAGCGCCCTGGGATACATCTTCATCTTTTTCTTTTCATACAAAGCTAGCCAAGAAAATATTTATAATGAGCACGCATCTATTAAAAGAATTCTCAAGATGCTGTAATTATTATTCATTTCTACAATTGTTTTACCATGAAGCTTTATGGTTCTATGGGGATTTAGTGTTTATGTATTGCGATGGTTGCGTTGTCTATTAAAAAGCAATTTGGCTGACATTTTAGGTCTTTTGTTGCCAGTTTTAATTGGATTGTTCATCAAGCATCAACTCTCCCGTTAACTGCAAAAACTACAGGCCAACATCAGTTTATAGTAATGCCTATTTAATGATCTTATCTTGTCAAAATGCCAACTTTATATGTATGGTTGGTTTCATATGAAGATCTATAATTAGATAATTGAAGGCCAAATAAAATGATACATATTCCACAGAACGCTACCTTTACTATAGAGTGAGGGTCGATGACATGTAATAGTACTGTTTTTTAAAAGCAGTTGTTCAAATCAAAATAAAGTCTATTCAAGACAATGAATGCTTTGAACAACACCCTACTTTCACAGAATTTGGAATCTTGGAGAAATAGCAACATTGACAACTATTGTGAGAATTAGAAAAGATTTGCAACCATGGCAGTATTCATCAACAAGATAGGTACATTATTATTATTATTATTATTATTATTAACTGGAATTGGTGTACAGGGTTTATATATTATACTCCCCACCCCTATTCCTTGATAGGAATCCATGTATGAATGTGTTTGGGGGTAAATATGTTTAGGTGTTTGTTTGTTTTGTATATTGTTCAACTATTCAGTTGCCATTAATAGCATTCTGTGGGGTTATAGCCATGATTAACAAGTCCCATTCCTTTCAATGGGTCTACTTTAAGAAGGGCTAACATTGGAAACAACCCGTAATGTCCATTACAGCTGCAATTTGTATAAATTACAGCCAAATTTTGCGTAAGTTGCACAAAGCAACTGCAATTTGTGGTCATAGTTTACACAAGTTCAAAAACACCGAAAATCCAATAGCTGTCCCAACTCGCTGCAGGTTGAGTCAGGCCAGCTAATGGAAGACAGAATGGAGCCAGGGTGGGGGCTCGTCAAGCTGTCGTGGATCTCAGGTAAGAGCTCTGTCTCTAAACTCAGATCCAGGAACCAGGAATGTCCATGACCCCAGATGTTGTCTAGGGGACACAGGATTGTTCCCTAAGGTTACTAACTACCTCTTTCTAACAGGTGTTATCTCTGTGTGTGTCTCTCTCTAGGCTGTGTCTGGAGAGAAAGGCCTTCAAAAATCTCACATCACTGAATGCTTCTCCATACAAAAATAAAATAAAAATGGAGTTGTAGACCTGTTGAGAGAAATAGAATTCTCTCACACCCTCAATGCACAGCTTTTATGTAAGGGTTTTGCTCATGCTTGGGGTTTGACCAATTCCTGGCCTTTTCTACACCACGGGGTGTAGAGGGCTGGAGGAGCAGCGACCCTGGAAGTAGCCACTTCCGGGTTCATCGTGATGAATTCATATCACCAGTGCGATGACCCAAGCTGCTCCCAGGCCGTTGCGCCCGCCATTTCTTCCCCATTTAACAGGGAAGAGTGCAGTTGCGCTTCAGCGATAAGGTAATTTTTTTAAAAAAATGTGTGAAGTTGGGGGGGCTCCCCCCGTCATCCTAGGGGTAGTGATTTTGCTTTCCCCCTCTCCTGATGCCCTTGGAGCCATGCAGTGTGACTCCGATGCCATTGGTGCTGTGGCGCTTTCTTGCAAGTAAGTGCGGCAGCACCAGGGGGGCACATTCTTCTGCGGTCCCAGGAACTTCTTGGGACCGCGGATGAATCAGGATTTTTCTGGTTCCTGAGAACAAGGAAAAATCCTTTGCCTGCCCCCCCCCCCCAGGACTCCCTGTGTGTCATTTGGACTCACAGGGAGCAGCCCGGGGCCATCCCAGGCATTTTGCCTGATGTGGAAAGGGCCCCTATCATTTGGGATGTGGAATGATGTTGTGAAGATTACATAGGTCAGTGACCTGCAATCAGGTGGTTTACCTTCCTTGCATCATGTGGCTGACTTGCATGAGTTGTCTGCAGGCAACCATTAACTATGTAAGCCACTAGTTCTGTGATACACTGGAAGCTGGCTTTCTTAATAAAATACAGAGAATTGTTCGGGCTAATCAGATATCTACAGGAAGTCAAGAAGCAGGACATACTCATAATAGCACCCTCATGTTCATGTTCCCCAGCAAATGACATTGACAAGCGCCTCGTCCAATACTGGAGGTATTATGTGCCATCATGCCACTGAGAAGCAATTCATAGCCATGTCCTCCATTACTTCATCTAATTTTGTTTTCAAACTGTTCAAGTTGGCAGCCCTCATTACATCATTAGGTAGTAAATCCCATAGTTTAACTATGTGCTATGTAAAGAAGGATTTCTTTTTCATCCATTCAAATGCCCATCAGCTTCACTGGATGACTCCAGGATCTAAAATTATGAGATCCCACTTTCCTGAAACCATGCATAATTTCTTGGACATGCTCAAACTATGGGGTTGAATTGGTGTTTATTTTATTTTATTTATACCCTGACTTTCTACCAAAAAGATGGCACTCAAGGTGTTCTACTTGGAGCACTTGATGTGGTTTCCATTTGGACTGGTAAAGGAAGCAGGAAGAATCACTCCATTGTATAGACTGATTTTTCCCTGGAAAGCCACCTTCTCAAGAGGATGAAGAGGATGGAGGACTTATTTATACAGTCTGCCTTGGCTACAGATGAACCCATTTCGATTTATTGACTCCCCTAGGGGGGGAATTTTCAGTCATAGAATCATAGAATAGTAAAGTTGGAAGGGGCCTATAAGGCCATCGGGTCCAACCCCTTGCTCAATGCAGGAATCCATCTTAAAGCATACCTGAGAGATGGCTGTCCAGCTGCCTCTTGGATGCCTCTAGTGTAGGAGTCCCCACCACCTCCCTAGGTAATTGGTTCCATTGTCATACTGTTCTAACAGTCAGGAAGATTTTCCTGATGTCCAGCGGGAATCTGACTTTCTATAACTTGAGCCCATCATTCCGTGTCCTGCACTCTGGTATGATCAAGAAGAGATCCTGGCCCTCCTCTGTGTGACAACCTTTCAAGTATTTGAAGAGTGCTATCATGTCTCCCCTCAGTCTTCTCTTCTCAAGGCTAAGCATACCCAGTTCTTTCAGTATCTCCTCATAAGGCTTTGTTTCCAGACCCCTGATCAGCCTCATTGCCCTCCTCTGACCCACCCACCCCAGCTTGTCTGCATCCTTCTTGAAGTGTGGTGTCCAGAACTGGACACAATACTCAAGGTGAGGCCTAACCAGTGCCGGATAGAGGGGAACCAGTATCTCGCGCGATTTGGAACCTATATTTCTATTAATGCAGCCCAAAATAGCATTTGCTTTTTTTGCAGCCAAATCACACGGTTGGCTCATATTCAGCTTGTGATCTACAACAACTCCAAGATCCTTCCCACTTGTAGTATTGCTGAGCCAAGTCTCCCCCATCTTGTAACTGTGCATTTGGTTTCTTTTTCCTAGGTGTAGAACTTGGTATTTATCCCTATTAAATTTTGTTCCATTGTTTATAGCCCAGTACTCCAGCCTATCAAGATCACATTGTAGTTTGTTTCTGTCTTCCAGGGTATTAGCTGTCCCACTTAATTTTGTGTCATCTACAAATTTGATAAGCATTCCCTTCACCTCCTCCTCCAAATCATTAATGAAAATGATTTGGGGCCTGGGTTTGTTTTGTTTTGTTTTTGTAGTTTTTTTTGAAGTGTTGAAGTGGTTTTTAAATGTACAGATTGTTTGTATGTTGTATGTTTTTGCTGTTTTAATTTTTGTATATTGTTTTTAATTGTTTTTAATCCTATGTAAACCGCCCAGAGAGCTTCGGCTATGGGGCGGTATACAAATGTAATAAATAAATAAATAAATAAAATGTTGAAGAGCACTGGGCCCAGGACTGAGCCATGCAGTATCCTGCTCACTACCTCCCCCTAGTTTGAGAAGGTACCTGTCGTAAATCACAGGAGTTGCAAGATAAGCAGCAGCTAGAATTGTGAATAAACAGTCCAAGGTTGGGGCTCTGGAACTCCTTTCCCAGGGAAGTTAGACTGGCTCCCTCCTTGGTGTGCTTTCAGAGGCAGGCTAAAACTTGTAGTTGAGACCTCTGCGGATGTGCTGCTTATAGCTTGGAATGTTTTTTGTTAGTTATTTGTATTTAAAATGTTTTTAAATGTTTTAAATATTTTAAAATTGTACTATGTTTAATTATATTTTTAATTTTTGTATATCTCTATTTGTTTTAACTGTACATATTTTAATTTGTAAGCGGCCTTGAATCCCAGTATTGGGGAAAAAGGCGGGATATAAATAAATATAATAATAATAATAATAACAAATAATAATAATAATAATAATAAAAAATATGCCGAAAGTATCTTTCGGGAGTCAAGGTAAACAACACTGGTTTCAGGAAAGCGTGGAACTCAGTCGAAGAAGGCAAAGAATACGATAGGGACAATTAAAGATAAAACAGGGAAAAGTTGTAATTTAATGAAAGATAAATTAAATATATTTCAGGAATTTTATAAGGAATTATATGCATCTGATATGGGCCCACAGGTAAGAGTAGTGGAGTATGTAGAGAAAAATTGGAAAATAAGATTACAGGGAGAAGATAGGGATTATATGGAAGGTTTGGTTACAGAAAAAGAAATAGAAGGAATTATTGATAAATTAAAAGGAGGGAAATCTCCGGGGTTAGATGGGTTGGGCCGGAATATTATAAGATTTTTAGAGATATATTGATATCAAGATTGAAAAAATGATTTAATAGTATAATAGAGGGAGGGAAGAGCCCACCATCATGGGATCATTCTTTGATAATATTAATCTCGAAACCAGACAAAGATTTGATGGACCCAGCTTCTTATAGACCTATCTCTTTAATAAATCAAGATTCAAAAAATTTTATGGCAATTATGGCAAAAAGAATGAGTACTTTTATAAGTAAATATATTAGGAAAGATCAATGTGGATTTATTTCGGAGAGGCAAATGCCTAATTTAATAGGGAGAGTTTTGAATATAATGTTATTTAAAAAAGGAATATAAAAGCAGGGTTGATAGCGTTAGATATTTTCAAAGCCTTTGATTGTGTGGAATGGCCAGCATTAAAAGCAATTATAAAAATATTTGGGTTTGGAGATAAATTTATAGGAGTGATAGATTAGTTGTATGTTAATAATAAAGCAGTGATAATGGTTAATGATGGGTTAACACAACAGATAATGGTTAATGATGGGTTAACTGCCTGGGGTACTAGGCAGGAGTGTCCACTTTCCCCGATATTATTTGCAATAGTTATTGAAATTTTGGCGAATGTTATCAGGGAAGATGGAAGATTAAAAGGGATAGGAGGAAAAGAAAAGATAAAAATTAATATGTTTGCGGATGATACATTATTGACATTAGAAAATCCTCTGGAGAGTAGGGAGGTGATTAAGTGGCATTTAAGAGAATTTGGGGAGCTTACAGGATTACAAGTAAATTGGGGGAAGTCCGAAATGATGTTATTCAATTATAATAAGGAAAGAGAAGAGTGTAATATAAAATTAGGTTTTAAGATTAAAGATATAGTACGTTATTTAGGAGTTAATATAGCAAAAGATTTAGAAAGGTTAGAAGAAATTAATTTTAATAGTTCGAAGAAACAGATATTGAAAAAATTAGAGGCTTATAGAAAGTTAAAGCATTCATGGTTTGGTAGAATAGCGGTTATTAAAATGAAGAAATTACCTAAGATTAATTTTTTGTTTAGAATGTTACCAATTAAAATAACGGAAGTAGAGTTAAAGAGTTGGCAAAATATGATAAATGCTTATTGTAATGGGGATAAAAAAGCAAGGATCAATAACGGGAAATGGTATAAGACACAAAAGAAAAGGAGGGTTGGGACTTCCAAATATAAAGATGTATTATATAGCTAACCAATTAAGACATGTTATAAATAGTATATTAGAGGAGGATGAGTTAGAATGGTTAGAGACACAAACAGGAGAAATAGATTTAAAATTATAAAATATTTTCTTTACCAAATTCCAAAAGAAAGAATTGAAGGGAATGGATAATCCACTATTAAAAAATATTTTCGAGATATGGGAGAGATTTAAAGGAAAATTAATACCAGGAATTTCTCCTCTAACTCCAGTGGTAGTAATGGAAAACTTCCCAGGGAATTTAAAAAGAGAGTTGGAAGGGGGATTGAGGGGTCAGAAAATTATTAAATTGAAAGATTGGTTGAAAAGAATGACTAATAAGGAGCAAATAGGAGAGATATTAAGAGGACAAAAGATAGCTTGGTTTAAATGCATACAATTAGAACAATGGACACAGGATTGGCAAAAGAAGAATAAGGATTGTAGAGATAATACTAGATTTGAAGATTTAATAGAAGCAAGATAAAAGAATGGGGAAAATAACAGTAAAAAAGGTTAGATTAGTGAAATTTATAAAATTTTCATAGAGGATGGAGACCAGCGAGACTCTCTTAAAATGATATGGGAAGATGATTTAAAGGAACAAATTAATGATGATAACTGGGGGAGGATTTGGGATGCAAGAATGTTAAAGTTATTATCGGTTAGGATTAAAGAGAATTATTATAAAATAGTATGGAGATGGTATTTAACACCAGTAAGATTACATCAGATAGACAAGAAAATCTCAAAGAACTGTTGGAGGGGATGTCAGGAGGTTGTAACATATTTTCATATGTGGTGGAGTTGTGAATATGTACAAACATTTTGGAAAAGGGTGTTTAAAGAAATAAGTGAAATAATGGGAAGTGAAATAATGGGAATTAAGTCCAAAACTGGCTTTACTTTCAATATGGGATAAAGGAATTGGGAAGCTAAGCATGATGGAATTGATTAACAACTCCTGGCACCCGTTAGATTAATGTTAGCTAAGAATTGGAAGATGCAAGGAAATTATACAATAGAAGAATGGTATAAAGGAGTATGGGATAGGGATGTGCACTGGATCGGACCCGATCCACGATCCGAGTCCGGTCCAGTGGGAAATCGGATAAATTATCCGATTTCCGATCCAACAGCTGGATCGGCCGATCCAGTCCGAACCGATCCGAAAAGGCTCCGAACCGGTTCGGCAGATCGGCGGATCGGCGGGCACCCGCTGGCGCCCACCGCCGCTTCGATTGGTGGGCGCCAGCGGGCACCCGCCAATGAAAGTGGACAGCGGGGGGGGGCGGAGGGGAGGAGGGGGGCGCTTAACTTTGAGGGAAGTCCGCTCCCGTCCGGCGCCGGCGGCTACTACCAGCGGGCTCCGCGGCCTGCTCCAGGGTGGCGCGCCGGGTGATGATATCACCCGGCGCGCTACACTAGAGCAGGCCGCGGAGCCCGCTGGTAGTAGCCGCCAGCGCCAGACGGGAGTGGACGACCCGGAAAGGTAAGCAGGGGGCGTGCGGAGGGGAGGAGGGGGCGCGCGGAGGGGAGGAGGGGGGCCCTTACCTTTCCGGGCCGTCCGCTCCCATCCGGCGCCGGCGGCTACTACCAGCAGGCTCCGCGGCCTGCTCCAGGGTGGCGCGCCGGGTGATCACCTGGCGCACTACTCTAGAGCAAGCCGCAAAGCCGGCTGGCGGTAGCCGCCGGCGCCATATGAGAGCGAACGTCACGGAAAGGTGAGGAGGGGGTGAGCGGAGGGGAGGAGGGGGGCGCTTACCTTTTAGGGACGCCCGTCCGGCACCGGCGGCTACTACCAGCGGGCTCCGCGGCCTGCTCCAGGGGCGCTACTCTACAGCAGGCCGCAAAGCCCGCTGGCAGTAGCCGCCGGCGCCGGACGGGAGCGGGCGTCCCTAAAAGGTAAGCAGTGGCGGGGAAGGGGGCTTACCCCCCCGGAGCCATCCGCTTCTATCCGCGGGCCCCCGCAGGCGCCAGCGGATGGAAGCGGACGGCCCCAGGAGGGGTAGGGAGTGCGGGGGAGGGGGCTTACCTGCCAGGGCCGTCCACAGCAGACGGCCCCGGGGGGGGGGAGGGAGTTAGGCCCCCCTCACCCACCCGCCGCCATTTTTTCCTCATAGACTTGCATTGCAATGCAAGTCTATGGGGAAAAAAATGGCGGCCGATCCAAAAATTTCCGATTTTTGGATCGGGATCGGACTTGATCCGGTCCGGGGGGCCTCCGATTTTGTCCGAACCGATCCATGACAAAATTGGAGGTCCCGATCCGGGTCCCGATCCGATCCGGGGGGTCCGTGCACACCCCTAGTATGGGATATTGCGCTTAATGATAATCTAACATGTAATCTTAAAGTAAAGAGGGGATTATCCAGGAAGAATGATTTTGAAAATATATGGAGTCCATTTTTGGAATAAGTATTAATAAAGGGGAAAGGATGTTCACCTTTAAAAGACTCTTTACAATTTTGGAAAAATGTATAATATAAAAGAATAAAGGCAAGTCTCAGGGGGGAGGGGAGCACGGGGGGGTTGTGAAGGGATTGTTAGTTTTGTATTGTATTTTATGTTGTGATTATGTTGTATTTTATGTTGAAAATAATAAAAAAAAATTTAAAAAAGGAAAGCGTGGAAGAACAGTCAAGATCTTTCCACGGTCAGATATAGTCCAAACAAGATCAAGGAGCTGGCAGGTTTGTGACTGGGAGAGAACACCAAAAATGACAATTGCTTCCAGCAAACCCCCACCATCTTAGGCTTTCCTTATATTGTGATGCTGACACCTGAGTGAGGCCAGATGTGTTGGACTGCAGCTAGCTCCTGTGATGGGCCCCTCCCCAAAATCTCTCAGGCTCAGCTGTTCAGCCATCCTCCTCTATCCCAAACGGAGGCACAACACTACCCATGGCCCAAAAATGGCCTCTCACCCCCCACCGTCCCACCTGCTATGAAGAGTTGGTGGTGGGGGCAGAGGTGGTCCTTAATTGTCAATGGCTCAAAAGTCTCCCTGGCCCCTCCCATTCAGCTTTCTGCTGTAGGCATAAACTCCACCTGGCAGTATCTTGCTACCATTTTTGTTTGGACCGCCAATGTTCTTGCAAAGGTAAGGGAGGTTCAGAATCCGATTCAGGGCCAGGGTTATTTGCAGGACCAGCCGGCTTGCCTGTGCCATGTGGCTCAGGGGCTTCTGGAGGTGGGATTGTTGAAGGCGAGGCAGGCACCTCCCCACGTAGGGCAGGATCTGCTTGGTCCAGAACAGGTAGAGGCCCTCCTACAAGAGATCTTTGGCCACATCTCCGGGTGGAAGCCCTGGACCTGGGTACCGAGCATGGACATTGCAAAATCATACTGTTAATTTATAGGGTGACCATCCGCCTGGATTTGTCCGTACATGCCTGGAAAATGGGGAGCAAATCCGCATCCAGGGGGAAAAACTGTTTTGGGGGGGGCAAATCCGGAAATTTAGCCCCCCCAAAGGGTGACCAGATGGCCCTGGAGCGGCGCGGGGCGGGCGGGCGGGCAGCGCGAGGCATGCGGGTGGGGCGGGGAGGGGCGGCGCGGACGCGCGGTGGGGGGTTGTTTTGGGAGGGTGGGGTGGCGGGGGGGTCCGGGATTTTCATTCTCAAAATCTGGTCACACTACTGTTAAAAGAAGTGTTAGCGGTGTTACATCCTCCAGCCATTAGCCAATTTAGACAATCCTTCATTAAAGAAACATTGTGGCATCCAACAGACAAGGAACAAGAGTATTTGCTGAATAAGGCATAACCTGAGATTTATAGATTCTTCACCTACATACACTAAAGCAGGGATCCATTTATCCAATAACCTATTCCATTCCTGGTAAAGACCCTGTGTATTGTAATTATTCACCAATAATAGGTATTGATAAATGTAGATTGTGGATCGATATGACCTATAGGCCTCTACAAGTGCTTCCAATGCTTTCAGTAATAAGTACATGAATAAATGCCAGTCAACGGACCCAGGCCTGGTGGGAGTTGAGTAGAGATGTAAATTTCTGGAAATTTTGAAGCCACGGAAAGCCGTGTGATTAGTTAGAGTGAGATGGCTTCCTTGGGCAGCTTATTTTTGCTGTTCTGAAGAACACACACTACAAATTATTTGCTTAATTTATTATTCTTGCATTTTTACTGCCAGGAAGGGGAAAAGGTGCTTGTGGGAATTTCTGCCTCAGGCGCCACAATAATATGGCTGGATTTGAGTATGCTCCATGGCCAGAAATAGGAAGGGATGTTCTTTGCTTCTCTGCCTCAGGCAGCGAAGTGTCTTGGGCAAGTCCTAACAAAAATAACCATATATTACTAATGTTACTGCATTCTCTTTTCTTTTTATTTCCCCACCTTCACAATGTGCTACATTTTAGTTTATTCCACAGTGGATATCAAGTTAATTTATATTTTGTAAAGAAAAATACCAATAGAAAAGAATTTTCAACAGGAATCAATTAGAATACTATCAGAGCCCTGCAAATTAAATGCAGAACTCCTAAGGTTCATCACTTTTTAATATATTCTCTTAAATGTGTAACTTCATTGTGAACAATACTGGCAGTATTATCGTTCTGTCAGGGAATGATGAAACAGTTTGATTATTTTCTTGTTTTGTGGATGCAGAAGAAAGTGATTCTTAAATTTTTTCAATTGTGATAAGAAAATTATTCCATTAGAGATTTAGCCAAGCTTACAAATAATTTTGCAGTTAATCAATTACATGCAGTGCAAGGAACACTCATCAATTAATTGCCATGAAATTCTCTTTTTTTATCTATCTGTCTATCTATCTATCTATATATTGTTTATTTTGGAGGGGGAAAATGAATTTTCCCCCTGTGGTTGGCATTTGAACTAGTGTCCATTGATTATATAGCAACACTAGGAAAATTATAAAAGCAAAGCAAAAAATTAATTTAACAAAAACACAAAGAAACGCACAATCCATCCATTTTTCAATCAGATATTAAAAATGTAAAACAGGTACCATAAGTAAGCATTAGAAAGAACAATATATAGCAGAGGCATGAGGAACTTGTGGACTGCCAGTTGTCGTACTACAATTTCCATCAGACCTAGCCAGTATGTCCTATTGTCAGGGCTGATGGGAGTTGAAGTCCAAAAACATCTGGAGGGCTACATGTTCCAGATTCCTGATGTAGCAAGTAAAAATATTCTAACTCAGCATTCATAACCCTGTGTTTTATGGTGAGCCCATTCATATAAATACATCCTTACGGAAATGCACATGTTTCATTTTAGCTGTTTTATTTTTGTTTGATCATTGTAAGCTGCTTTGAAGAGCCCTTGTTAGTTAAAAGAATCCCTAGACTTTTCTTTTTCTTTTTTCTAATTGGCAGCAGATGAAGACATTTTAATTCTCTCAGGCTTTTTAGGATGTTTGGTTTGGTGATATGGTGTGTGTACTGTAAGAAGATATGAAGGTGGGTTTCTTGAAATAGACGTTTTCTGTTCTTTGCAGGACAGATGTTCTGGAATTTAAAAAGGAAAACAGAGCAAATCCCAGAGACTCTCAAATTAGGGTGACCAGATAAAATCCAGGTCAGGGCTCATGTAACTTTAACAGTTGTAGAGAAAAGGGAATTTCAGCAAGTGTCATTTGTATGCAATTAGTTCCTGGTGAAATTCCCTCTTCATCACAACAGTTAAAGTTGCAGGGGCCCTGCCTTCTTTTGTATATGGTCACTCTAGGATAGTGCCTGCACCTTTAATTGTTGTGATGAAGAGGGAATTTCACCAGGAACTAATTGCATACAAATGACTCTGGCTGAAATTCCCTTTTCTCTACAACAGTTAAAGTTACATGAGCCCTCACCTGGATTTTATCTGGTCACCCTACTCAAATGTTAGTATATTTTGGATTTTGTTATACCTGGGCCTAGGAAGAAATGATTGAGGACTGGGTTGGATGTTGGATTCAGGGGAATTTTGCAAATCCCTCTAATGGTTCTTCACTATCTTCTAAGAGGCTTGACCATTTTTGTTTGGCTTTTCATCACACAACTAGTATCTTAGGAAAAGGCAATGACTCGTAGAAGGCCAAGCTCCATCGTCTTTTGTGGGCGTTCCTGACCCAAATGGTCCTACTTCCTACTCTCTTCAAGCAAATCATTCCCGGAACTTCAGTAATCTCTCACCTTTGTTTTCATGTTTGTATCTTGAATGTAATATTTATTTCCCTTTTTCAATATGAAAGAATCCTACTAAAGCTTCGGATGAAATTAATCTACCAGGACTTGAATAATATGCATTAATATTCATGGCTTGTTTCAAAGAACATTCACAATAGTTTAGCTCAAGAGACTCTAATCCCAGATACCCATTTCCTTGGGGGCATTTCCCCTTCCTCCCCTATTCCCATGGCCATTGACTCATTCCTGGCAATTTTTGCTAGAACCTGTAGGTTGTATTTATTTATTTATTTATTTTGAAATAATAATTGTCTTAACAAAAGAGTGGAACTTTTATCACCTTATTCCATGGAACAGATTAATTCCAGGAGAAGTTTATAGTGAAAGAAAGTTTGCTAGAATTGGATGGTTTCTTCTTCTTCTTTTTTGATTTAACATGAAATATGTTTAGTTTTGCAACATTATTGTTCCTTTCACAGCAATTTTCCTAAATGGGGTTTACAGTCGATCAAATCAAATGGTATCTGAGCTGTAACTCTCAGGCTGTGATTGATTTGTCTTTATTCCCCAAAAACAAAACATAAATAAATGGAGAGCTTAT